>CM076959.1:1347500-11347500 GCA_039566865.1 Aurelia coerulea
AAAGCAATGAAGGATTGGAAATCATTTCCTCATAATCCTATGCTTTGTTGAGATTTGCCTACCGAAAAAAACTATGGCGTGGTTATCGCTACCGGGACCTGTGTGACCTTCTTCGTGAAAATGGATGAAACCTTCTCTTCATTTTCTTTGTCTTGGTGCGCTTGGCCGTATCAAAGAGGACGTTTATGAACGATTGCGGAATACTGGGTTTGGAAAAGCAAAAGAACAGGAGCTGTTAGCTTGGTGCTCGATTTTTAACATTATTGGAGCGAATTATATCTGGAGGCACAGGGTGAAAAAATTGAATCACTGGTTTCTGTTCATTCATCTTTCGTTTTGGTCTGCTGTTGATAAACCTAAGCTTCTTTTTTTAAGCCAACATCAACTATCATTTTGTGATAAATCAGTGATAAATTTTTTCACCCTATATGCCATAGCGTCATGAACGATAACTGTATTACCAACAAATAATTTGTATGCCAACTAAGCAGTAGGTTTTGCCATTTGCTTGGGTGCAGAATAATTTAGGAACATCCTTCGTTCGTTTTTCGTCGACACTTTTCAGTCAAACCGAGCTTCGGCAACTCTTTCTAAACGAATGCTCTAAATACGCAAAAAATTTTGAACGAAAAAACAGCTGCAGATGTATGGATCATATTTTTGAGTTAATAATTAAAAGCGATGATGGATTGGAAATCGTTGCCGCATAAGCGTAAGCTTTTGTTGAGATTTGCTTACCGAAAAAAATTATGGCGTGGTTCAAAGGCAGCACCACGCAAATGACTGGAGGAATAGGACATGGGCAAGCTTTGAAGCTATAGGATGTGTCTACCGAAAAAAATCATGGTGTGGTTTAAAGTCAGTACTACGTAAATGACTGGAGGAGTAGGACATGGGCAAGCTTTGAAGCTATAGGACGTGTCTACCGAAAAAAATCATGGTGTGGTTTAAAGTCAGTACTACGTAAATGACTGGAGGAATAGGACATGGGCAAGCTTTGAAGCTATAGGATGTGTCTACCGAAAAAAATCATGGCCTAGTTTAAAGTCAGTAATACGCAAATGACTGGAGGAGTAGGACATGGGCAAGCTTTGAAGATATAGGATGTGTTTACCGAACAAATTATGGCATAGACCATCGCTTTCTGGTTCTTCTGCTATTTCATAAGAGGTTGAATATACGAATATATTAAGAAGGCTAGGTTACCAATCTCTTTGACGTTTCATGATGGTGTGATCACAACAGGTTGTTCACAAAAGACTACATTTCACCCCCGCAGTATCATTGCAGCATGGAGTAGAGTTATTTTGAATATCAAAACCGAGGTTTACTATTCTCGAGATCTCGACAGATATCGCAAGATTTTAATTCGATTCATCGAACTTTCGCAGTTGTCGCGGCAAAAATATAATTATTGACTGGGTATTTGTGGCCTACAAAAATCATTCTTGCTTCGTGTGTGGAACAAACATCTGCAGGACAATTGTTAACATAACTTGCGAAAAGATTTAAAATGAAGTGAAATGAAATGAAATCAAACGAATTGCTATCAATGAATCGAGTTTTGATTGATAGCCTACAAGCTGAAGTGTTGGAAGATTTTTCTTCAATTTTTAGAGTATTGGAACTACGGGTGAAATAGAAATTACAAAAGCTGCTTGCCTTCTGAAGGAGCGAAGAAGGGCCCAAAACCCACCATCCAATCAAAAAGTATTTTCTCGTAAAGAACAGCACGAATTATGATTTCATGTTCACGAAGAGCCTCACCACGACAATCCACTATATATAATGGGTTCAGAATTTTTTTCGGCAGATTAACTTCTTAGCCTATTTATTGTAATGTATTGTTCTTAGCCGAATAACCTAATGCTTTGTTTCTGTCCTCTTGCAATATGGTCTTATTGTTTGGGGTCAAACATATGCATCATACATTGATCCAATTTTCAAATTACAGAAAAAGCAGTCAGAGCTATCTCATTTCAGTCTCGCATGTCTCCATCTCTTCCAATCTTCATTGACCTCAAACCCCTAAAAATTTCTGAGCTCTTTGAACTCCGACTCTTAACTTTTGTTTTGATTCTGTTAATAAAACTTCACCTAGTTGCTTTCATGACTTTTCTTATTTAGTTCATCTGTTCATCAGTATTCCACAAGACAGGCCAGTCAAGGTGATTTATATATGTCTGGGAAAAACAGTCTTCAATATGGTCTCAAGTCAATTCGATATCTTGGTGCTAAACTTTGGAACACATTACCTGTTGAACTCAGAAATGCTCCATCAAAAATATCTTTCAAAACAAAACTAAAAATTTACTTGCTAAACAAGGTCAACCGATGAATCTATTGACACCTGAACAATTGCTATCAATTTCTAAATAGGAAATGCACAACTTCTATTTTCACCTGATGGCATCTTAGCATAGGGGGGGGGGGGGGGGGGGCTCTCTCCTCGATTAGTTTACCTATTGAGAGAGCTCCTCCTCTAAGTAATTCCCTACATACAATTTATTCATTTAGCCCCTCTTTGTATTTGTATATTGTATTAATTTTCTGTATCATTGTATTTATTTTCTGTAACAATTATCTTTGTAGTTTAGTTATTCGTATGTATAGTTAGGTTATAAATTGTATGTAGTGGAATTTAAAATATAAAAACTCAACTGAAACTGAATTAAATATTTGATTCTATTAAGGAGGGTTACCCTTCAACTGGAGCTGTTTTACAAAAAGCTCTATTATGCCCCCAGGTGCTTATATAATTTCGGAGACGCCAGAGGGGGGCTTATTAGAGAGAGGGGTTATTCATAAAATCAAATGATAAGGATATGTATGAAAGCTTTTTAGTTCTTTATACGATGTTTTAAGGATTCAACATTTCGACACAGTATTATCTCAAACCATATCTAAATAAACATGCAAACTTATTTAGCTCAATTAATGGCACATCTTTGGTAACCTCTGGAATATGATATAAGTGGGGGGGGAGGCTCAAAAGAGAAGGGGGCGTATTTGAAATATTGGCTCAGAGGGGATGAGCTTATTAGAGAGGGGGCTTAATAGAGAGGGGGGCTTAATAGAGAGGGGGCTTGATAGAGCTTTTACGATAATTAAAATATAAAATTACAAAGGAAGAAATCAAATTCAATACCTATCTGATAAATATATTGATTACCTTGGTCTCTTGTTTCCCTGTGCTCTTTGACTTGTGTCACATTGATCAACAGAGACTAATAATATTACTATGAAAAACGGTTTTCCGTTATCCAATCAGATTGCGACAATAAGATATAAGCTAATACATGTAAGTGTCATTGTTGATAGGAAGGAGAACCAATGAAATTTTGATCGTCGCTACATTCGTTTTTGTAAAGATCCTGTGCTCTCCGTGATGCTGCGCACGTGAACAAGTTATTAAAGCATCATATATTGGCCGTAAACAATACTTTGAACACACAATAACGCGAACATAAATAGCTTCATGGAACAAAGCTTTACTAATATTTTAACTGTTTTCAGGAATTTCTGTTGTTTGAAAAAGAGCGTTCATTTAAAGATTGCGAAAAGCCTAGCGATTGTTATGTCTCGTTCAATTCCTACCCTGACCATCCCCTTCCCCCCGCCCGCCCAGCCCAGAGGTCAACGAAAATTCCTTGCTCAAATGCCCGGGGCCGGAGAAAGATTTACTGTCAAATGCCCGGAAAAATGCCATATTCCCACTCACTGTAAAAAAAGCTCCTGTTCTTGTCAAAGCCTACCCAAATGCCGGGGGGCCGGGGACAAATTTACGGTCAAAAGTCCAGGGGCTGGGAAAATTTTTGAGGAAATGCCCGGGGGTATCCGGGGGGATGGTCAGGATTGGAACTGAACGAGACATAAGACCAAACTCATTTTCATACAGGATGAAAGTCACTGTGAGACAGCAAAGGGTCATGGGAAACACAGGGTCTTTAACGACTGCAAAATTCGCTGGCAAATAAACGTACCTCATGATATGTAGACTGAAAACTATCAACAACTTCTGTCTTTCCACAGAAAAATAACTGACTGATTTCACTCAAACTGTCTGGGCCAATTGCAAGAAGATCTCTACTTTTCTCCTGCCACATTCTGCGACTAGATGAACCTTTGACAGGAATATCTTTGATACTTGTTAACTCAGTTTTAAATCCACTGTCAGTTTCTATCATTGCTAAACTATGACTACCAGCTGACCTACCATCTACTGTCGAAGCTGCTGTGCTGTCTTGAGCTAACACGCCAGGCAATGTCACAATATTTTCCCCGAAACATGTGCTTTCGTTTTCCATAACGTGCGTCCGTGTATTCAAGTATTCAGCGTTAAAATGACCGGAGTCTAACGTAGATGATTTTCGATTGCCAGAAAATGAATTGTTATTGATAATCTCTTCATCAGAGTCTTGTGAGTCTAACTCTAAATAATTAGCAGTGCCAGTATCAAAAAGATTTGATAAGTCTCGACCCTCATTAAACGTAAACACGTCATTTGGTGCAAGTTCTCTGTAATCTGCGTTAGAAAACTGACTATCTGACAATCCTGCATCGTTGTAAAACTTGTAATAGGCTGAGAGCGCATAGTTGCTTTCTTTTTTCCCTCTTTTATCGTTCAGTGATGGCAAACTGCCTGAATTCCAACGAATGTCCCTCGAAGCATGCAAGTCCGGCTTACTGATTTGCCGTAGTTCATTATCAAGGGCACTCACATGTATTGTTGCGACTGACAAGCAATCTTCTGACAATGACCATCCATGGCCAAAATTGCTACGACGCTTTGGGTGCTCCCTGCAAGGTAACTTACTGTGGCCACCGAATGGGTAGGCCTACACAAGGTTAATGCTACTAGCAAGGTACAAGAGGCCCCAAAAAACTGTGACCTACTTGTGTGGCTGCTGTGGAGGAGCTAAACTTTCCTATTATTCCCTTCTTGTTACAATTGGTGGATACGCAGCAGCAGCTCCTCCCAGCGGCCACACAAATGGGGCACAGAATCTTCAAAACTCCAATTAATTTAACACAGGATTAAAGCTAAATCTTGGTGTACCAGTTTAATCCAGGGTTTGCAAATCGGTGTATTAAGGATTGTTGGTGAAGGGCGTAATACAGCTACGATTAATATATACGATCAAGTTTTCGTAATGTTCGATTGATTTAAAAAATTACGTAAAACGCACATTCGAACAGGATCAACTGGTTTCGTTTGCATTCTGCAATAGACATTTTAGCTATTCTGAAAGGAATCAGAATCGAACGATATTTTGCTACATTTTGTAGAATTTTCGATTGTGCACAATAGTGATCGAAGCTAAAAAGCCACTCGATCGAACGTCGCGTATCAAAATGTATAAAAATAACGCTCGATCCAGGTTCTTTTGTAGAATAGCTAAAAGGTCTATTGCCTCATGCCAGACCTTCGATCATTCTCTTATTACTTTTCGTTGCGTACTTCACAAAAGGTCTTCACACACTCCTGACAATAAACCATAGTCTAATAACTCTTTTTTTCCCAGCAATATCGAAAATACTAACACTCAGGCTCGTGTTGAAATGGTGCTAAATTTTGAAATGACAATTCCCCTATTTTGTCCTTACCTAATACCCGAATGTGAAGTTAATACACCTACTGAACAGGATTAGATTTTACAAACATATTTATCCCTGATTAATCTTAATCGGGCTTCAAGCAACGCAGTGTAATCGGAGGTTAGATTTTAATCCCGGGTTATGGAATTTAATCCAAGTTTAGCCCTAATTGGAGTTTTGAACAACCGGGCCCTGAAGTATACCATTAACTGACTTTCTACAATCGTGAACTAATCTCAACTATGGATTTGCTAAGCGATTTACTGTTCGCACTATGAAACTTCTCTACAAGCACTGACAAAGTAAAATCCGAGATAAAAGACTTATCTTTGTCAAACCAAGCTATTTTGGCTATTATGTAATCAATAAAAATTGATGACATCAGGCTGTAGGTGATTGAATGAGGGTTGTCAATTTTCCTCAAAAAGGTTTTCGTAGTTGGCTTCAAAGTGCATGTACAACCTTTCACCAGAAGTTCAGAATGCTCCTCCCATAGCCTCTGTGATACTGAGGGCGATCTAAGGCTGCCAAAGAAAAGTCAGCACGTCTGAAACATGTTTTTCTTTCTGGAAGCAAAATGATAGAACAGCCACGGGGGGGGGGGTCTTCCATAGTAAAGGTACCTGGGGATGTGCCGCGAGCAAGGGTATACTTTTTCGGACTTCTAGTCTAGCCAAGGGTATACTTTTTTGCAATTTTGGCCAAGCAACGGCCTAGCCAAGGGTATCATTTTTGACAATATTGGTCAAGCAAACGGTCATGATATCATATTTGGAACAAATTTTTGACAATATTGGTCCAGGAAATGGTCAAAATTGGTCTAGCCAAGGGTACCATTATTGTAAAAATTAGTCTAGCCAACGGTACCATTTTGAATATGCTCGCGGCAGACCCTTGCTCGAACCTTTGAACCTTGGTCATTTCTAGGTTCAAAAAATGAACCTTGGTCTTTTCTAGGTTCAAAAATTGAACCTTGGTCTTTTCATCGCATAATTCTTGAGCTTCAAGGGAATCAGAAGATAAGCAGTAAAAACATAAGATCCTTTTGGATGATTACAAAGTCTGTCCTGAGCTAAACAAGCATAAGAATACACGTTTTTTTATAAGAAATTTGGATCAGCACTTAGTACTAAAAGTTTCTTAATTTCGCATGAAAATTTCGGTGTTTTAGTAGTAAAAGTTTCTTAATTAGTTTCTTATTTTTTTGGGCCTAAAATAGCGGTATTGTTCGAAGTTGAGCCTTCTTCTCGAGAAAGGGCTTCCATTTTGCATTAACCATATAACATTGTCATCAAGAAGAAGCCTTGCACATCAGGGCAAAAATTTACCAATTTTGCAGTTAAAAGTCAAAAGAAGACGAATGTACCTTTGTTAGAGGGACATAGAATAAGAGAGACATACAGAAATAAAGTTTTAGAGTTTCTTACTGTTCTTGAGCGTAGTACAAGAGTTTCTTAAATTTTTGGTCATCGTAGTACTAGTTTCTTATAAACCAGTTTCTTATAAAAAAAACGTGTATCTGAATGTTGATTTCTTCATAACCCCAAATGACCGTAGATGCTGTTTTTAGCTACAGTCAGAGAGATGAGTGTTGCTGCTAAAGTCGCCTTCAATGGAAAATCGAGCGCCTTGTATAAGGACAAGAATCGCCTCGAAGGCAATATTTTGGTCTTTATGTCAAACGAGAATGATACGCAAAAATCAAAAGTCATTACCCCTAGTTTGCTTAGTTCGTGCACGAAACTATTGGTGCATCTGTGTCAAATGAGATGTCATGTGAGATTTACGATAACGCAAAAATACTTATGCAGAACCCTACAGAACGTTTCAATTGTTGCTATTCGCGGGCATCTAATTTGAGACAAGCAGTCACGAAGATAACCTCTGTGCAGAATGATATGCATGAAGATGTTTTGGTTCAGTGTGATCTCGTGCCTTCCCCCAGTCAATGGCGCCATAGACCTAATGTATAAAAATAACGTTCGATCCAGGCTCCTTTTAGAATAGCTAAAAGGTCTATTGTTTGCTGGGATTCTGCACCTTTCTGTAGCTGTGTAGGAAGGGGATCCTTCTATCTTCGGTGATGCTGCGAATGCTAGCCTCTGTGCAGGCCACCAGTTACATCATCCTCTAAAGTTGACTTATTTGCTCCTTCGCAGTTCTGAAAGTTCGGTTTCCAACAAACAGCCTCTGCGACGGAGAGTGATCGAACGTAACGTATAAAAATGTATAAAAATAACGTTCGATCCAGGCTCCTTTTAGAATAGCTAAAAGGTCTATTGTTTGCTGGGATTCTGCACCTTTCTGTAGCTGTGTAGGAAGGGGATCCTTCTATCTTCGGTGATGCTGCGAATGCTAGCCTCTGTGCAGGCCACCAGTTACATCATCCTCTAAAGTTGACTTATTTGCATAATGAGTACTATCAATAAGTGGCTAATGATTCGTTCGTTCTAGAAAACGATTGTTTTGACATAATTACGCTGCTAATGAAGTCAAGAACGTGCCAATTCTGGGTAAATTTGTTGTTGTGCCCGGGTAAACATCATGGTAATTTATCCATCTTATGGTGTCAAATCTGTCTAACATGAAATAAGCCGACGTCAAATGTTGCTATAGGATCGCGGGAAACTTCTGTCTTGTGTGCGCTTTATGTGCGCTTTCTTTATTTCAGTGCCAATTAGCAGAGATAAAACGTTAATCAATCGCTTTAACGAGCGTGACGGAAGTGGGTTACTTACTTTCTTTCTTTCTTCCTGACAGCCTGACATCGAAGCCCCTTCTTAGATTACAAAGTTGGACTTTGTAATCAATAACTTACAGGGTGTGTCAGAAAAAATGCAACCCATCTTCATTCAAACTTCTTCAGGAAGTAAAGACATCTGAATCAATTTGACGCATACCAGCTGAAAGCGCAATCTACCTTCTTTCCAATGATATCCAGGTGATGGTATTAAATGAATTATTCATGATTCGACTGACAATTTTGTAAGTGCGGCCGACAGAAAAAACCCGCATATAAGAACCACCCACTAATAAGAACCTAAGGCCTAAAATGCTGTAATTTCACCCCATTACAGACGAACCTATTCATCGTGAAATTCAAGGAAGGTTCTTAGCTTAAACAAAGTTAAATGTAAACTACTGGTTGGTAATATGTGATAAAATATTTAAGAAATTTAGCCATATACAAAGCATTTGTAAAAAATTCCTTGTGTGTATATTGTTCTTTAGAAAATTGTGTCATGATAATGAGTAGGTGAAAACCTTGTTTCTTATATTTGGCTTAAATTCCCAAAGATCTGTAATTAATTCTTTGATAAGAACCTATTCAAGAACCTTGCATCTTGTTTTCAAGAATGGTATCGTATGCATAAGAACCTAAACAAGGTGATTTCAAAATGTAAGGTTCTTATATGCGGGTTTTTACTGTATTTCGGATGCTGGAAACTGATCGACAATATAAATAGAGGAAAACCCGTCTTTGGGAGAGCATATTTTATCAGTCTTAATAAATGTATCTCATCGGAAAAAATTGCCTGTTTCCTACATTTAAGCATGACCTAAAGTGCTTCTAGGAGGGAACTATTTCGAAAAATGTGTGTCGTAAATATTTACGGTACAAGCGTGTTGATTTTTGCTCTTACAACATGTTGCACTTAAAACTGGCGGTATACGCACTAAACTATCAATCAAATGATACATACTTTGCCATTATTTTACCGAAACTGAATATCATTACAAAGAAGAAAGATTGTACTTTCTGAAGGCATACATCACTTCTGCTGAAATCTTATTATTTCTTCAGATTTTTTATTCTTCTGCTGAAATCTTATTATTTCTTCAGATTTTCTATTCTTCTGCTGAAATCTTATTATTTCTTCAGATTTTTTATTCTTCTGCTGAAATCTTATTATTTCTTCAGATTTTTTATTCTTCTGCTGAAATCTTATTATTTCTTCAGATTTTCTATTCTAGCTAGGTTGCTTTTTGTCTGAAACACCCGGAAATGGAGCTATTGGACATAAATTTTGGTTTGATGATTGAAAAGTACTTGATATTGGTCATGGGCGGGCTAGCTATGCGGACTAAATGACTATACTATCAGTCGCCTAGTCATGACTTGGAAAATAACATTTCGATCATCAGGCAACGAGGCCGGATATGGATGCCATCATTTGCATGATAAAAACGACAAATCCCTACAAACGCATGGAAATAAAGCAGAAACTTAGACTTATGACGATGAGTCTCTTGTTTCCCTGTGCTCTTTGACTTCTTGATGGCGCTTCAGTCAACAGAGACTCATAATATTACTCTGAAAAAGTTGACCCTATTTAGGCCTAATATGCTGGGATTCCTAGCATACCAATCAGATTGCGAGATTTGGCGAAGAACAATCAGTTTCGAACCTTCAATTCGATTGACGCAGCTTACTAAATTTGAAGGAAGTTGCTGCAGCAGGTACTTGAAGATCTCTCTGTTATGTTTTGGTCTTAAAAACGTGGAAATTGCAGCATTAAAAGACTTATTTTGCACTCACCAGGTAAAGTGAACTTCCTTCTTCAGATGAATACCAAGTTTTGTTGATTAAGTGTCTGGTTACCGTGGTTTCTATCGCATTTCCTTTCTGAGGAGTGACTGTTGAACAGAGCCGAAGCAGTCGTTCGATCCAGATTCGATCAATCGAATGCAGAAGTTAGGGTCAGGTTTTTAACTGTTTCATTATGAGTCCCTGTGAGCAAGGTACCGCAGGGATACAAGGGACTCGTCGTCATAAGTCTAGCAGAAACTGTGATACTCAGGCTACCGTAATTTCTAGAAAACCGTAAAACCACGTTCGGATAGCCCTTCTTCCAATAAGCCCCCACCTTATAATCAATTGACAAATATACTCCGTTTGAATTCCACAAAGGGTTAATCTCATACAAATTTATGTATTATTTGTTTTAGTATTATGTTTATTGTTGCTACAGTTTCATATTACATTTTTAATATACTATGTCCTGTGAATTCTAGTTCAAAACTGATATTTTCTCATTTTTCTCGACACCTTTATCAGATAGGATCACAGTATGCCATCTATTTGATGATATAACAAGCCCCCTCGCCTCGAATAAGCCGCCATTCAAACATAATTTTTATAAACAAGCGCTTGAGTCATATTCGAGGATCAATGATATTTGATAATACAGAATTTCTCCAGTGAGAGCAAGTGCAGGTGGGAAGGTATGAAACCAACTTACCTCAAATCGTGGCCAATTTCTTGGCATTTCTGATCCATGATTTTCTGCCCACCATGTCAGATCATGCTTCACATCTCCATTGTACGCTGATTGTAGTTGGTCCTTGAATATATCACTCAACCTTAAGAGAAAACGGTAGCTTGATACAATTGTAAACATGCAGATGCCTGCCAAAAACCTCACTTAAAGGTGACCTGAAGCGAAAATTTTTATTAATGCAAATCAACGGCACTGGCGAATGATAAAGATCATTGTTTAGCTTTCTTTGATATCTCATTTCGTTGTCAAGTTATCCATTGATTTTAAGGACCAACCGATGACGACACTTTGTTTGCAAATTGCTATGATAATCTATGGAAATATAGCTGTATCTGATCTTACGTTTAAGGTAAGCTGAATAAATGTAATATAAATTGTCTCATGAATTGAGACGATGTTTAGAAAGGCATTTCAACTGAAGAAAAGTTTTCGAGTCGATTTCACTTTGGAAACATAGTCAGCCTTGTATCCTTCCTTTACTTTTTGTAAACAAAATAACGTCATCAGCCAATCGTACAAAACAGTGGACAACTCGAAAATGAAAGAGAGTATCAAAAATTCTAAACGACATTCTCTATCATTCAACAGTCCTATTCATTTGCATCAATAAAGATTTTCGCTTCAGATCACCTTTAACGATTATGGGGTACGCTAGGATTTAATCATAAGGTCTATCTGGAAAAAGACGAATCAAAAGCTACATGCTCCCTGAAGATTTTCTCACTTTTTTGATACTGAACAACTAAAGGTTAATTAACAATAAACTTCAGTATTTTCTGCTATCAAGCAAAACTCGATCTATTCAAATGAATCCAGTAGTCTTGGTACAACGATTTTTCAATTGCAGGAACTGTTTTTGGCGCACCCGTTATCAGACATTACAGGTACCAGTATCAACTAACAAGGTAGTTATATTCAAATTAACTCGAAAGAACGTTTCAGAACTTATTTGCCATTTACTAAAGCTAAATTTTCATCGCTAGGCCCGGCCAGATCTGTTTATTTATTTGTGGGACACCGGCATAGCAATTCAAACTCTGTCTCATGTGAGATGTCGCATGGAATTTACGAAACCAAAAATTAATCACGGAAAAAGACTTGGCTTGTCTTTCTTTATTCGCGGGCAGTTTCACGTGACCATTAATTTGAGATGAATCATAGTTGAAAAGTATTTGTCCTTTTATTGCTGCCGAAGGCAGCATTACTATTCTTCTTCAATAAGCGAGCGAAATTAGCCTGCCTGCTGTGTCTGTCTGCCTGCCTGCTGTCTGGCTATGTAGACAGGCAAGCTCACAGCTGCGGTTCACGGGCTCGCGGCTTGTGAGCATTTATCCAACAAACAACAACAACAGTTCTCCAGCGAAAGATAATGAGTTCTTTCTGCCTACTTAACTACCTAACTACGTCAATGGACGACAAAGGTTTATTTCTGACAATGCAAAACTCAACATTACGGACCACGGAACCATAGACTACAGAACTACGGAACCAAGAGCCTTGGACTCAGGAACTAGAAACCGGCGGAGAAGAGTAACTCAATATTCTAAATCTTTTACCTTTTGAACCATTACCCAACTGTAAATTCAAACAAAATACACGTTTCCTTAGCGATAATCATTCAATTAATTTCTATAAAATTGACCTCGCTACAGTCGCATTTTGGTACAAATACTAATCGGCAGCACTCGCTGATTGATGTTATATCTAGTTTATTCATTATTATACGCTAAGTAGACCAGTAGGAGTTCTGTTATCTCTAGCTAATTTAGTCATACTATAATGCTGCATACAAGTAGAGGCCTCTACTTTACCGTCCCTTCTGACGAACGGAGTTGCTTCATAGGGCATCTGGAAGGTATAACGAAAACCGGATAAGCCACTCCGCCACTCCACCACTCACCCTGTGCATTGAAATGACAGAAGGCAAACAATAGACTTATAATGTTACTCCCGTGAGGTCTTCACCATAAATTCAAACATAACAATTTTACTTCAATATTCTTCCAACTGTTTATTATCTGTAAAGGCACAGCAACGTTTTCAAGAAATTAAAAGATCGTAAATCGCCAAATTGGTTTTCCATTACAATAAAGGTAGGGCGTTAGCTTTTGCAAACGATAAAAATGCGTCTTTCACAAACCACAATTTTTCTTGGAATAGTAGATGCTCGGTCTCCTGATGTCATGCTCAACCAAGGTTCTAAACTCCATAGAAACAGTTAGCATTGAGGTCTGGGCTAAGACAATAACTAACGTCCGTTATGACGTTGTCAACCAAGAAATTACCATATTAACTTTCAAAAAGCTCTCTTTTAATATTGTTTATTGGCAACTGTTTGGTTACAGGACGTCGACTTCGATAAAGGAACTGGCTCCTTGGAAGCAGTTGAAATGGAGGCATGGACTAAAAAATAACAAAATCTGTAACCATGTTATCGGCTAAAAAGTGAAAATTGCACTCTCGAAACCTCTTCGTTTTAAATCCAATGGCGGCTGTTACTTTCTATGGCGTCAATTTCAACAAAGGGCAAGCTCCGTGGAAGCAATTCAAATTGAGAACTGAAACAAGAACTAAAATCCTGTGCAATTTCTCGGCTAAAAATTGACAATGAGTTCACTTTGGACGATCTCTCGTCTTTAACGTGAATAGCAGCTGTTTTGTCCCAGGACGTCAATTTCAACTATGGGACAGGCTCCCTGGCAGCAGTCAAAATTGAGGTCTGAACTAAAATAGCAACGAGAGATATTCCTATCTGAAGAAATTGGCTCTTTGGATGTCTGCTAATATTTGATAATTGAACCTAAATGTTTTCAGCCTAAGATCCTCTTTACGGGTATCCGTCCTCGATTTTAAGTCCACGTTCTTAGCTGCATCAGTTGACAGGCTATCAATACCAACTCAATTGAAACCAACCGTTTGTCAAACAATCAACTGTAACTAGTTTACTATCTTTCAGAAACGCAACTACAGTAGTGTCCCGCATATAAGAAATAACCTTTTCGAATTCAGGTCTGACATGTTTCTTATAAAATGAGGTAAAATTCAAATCAGGGTAAAGTTTCTTATCAGAAAAATCATGCAACATCTATTAACTACTCAGACACAAGCTATATGATTGTGATAAAAAAAATATTATTTTGATTTGCATTTGTAAATTTTTACTTCCAGGAAATGATATAATTATTCCATGAAGGTATTTTTGCTTAGTTTGCTAAACAAGAAACAATATTTGTTCAGACCTTTACTAGTTGCTTATAAAATGGGGTATCATTTTGAAAATCAGGGTCTGTGTTACATAGATTTGTGTTTCTTATAGGTGGGACACTACTGTAACCAAGACAAGCCTTAAAAATTGCTCCGGAAGATCTGGACGATCGATATTGAGCAACAGTTTGCAGGCGCTTACTATACTGAACACGGTAGGCGCGGGGGCGAGTGGCTGATACAGTTTCCGTCTGGTGACTGAAGTTAAGCTTGGTCGATTGAGGTCAAACTCCGGATGGGTGACCTCGGAGGCTTGACTTCGCAACTCCCCTCGCCGTCCTTCGGAAGGGACGATAAACTAGGGGTCCCATACCTGGATGCGGCATGCATAGTGGGCTTAAATAAGCTTTCTTTAAGTAGCTAGAAATGCCTCCTGCCCACTCAAAATAAATTACTGACAAAAAAGCAACGAGAAGGTGAGTGTGGGCCACAATAAATATCTCAACTGGCATTGTCAACATTTGAAAATGAACATGCCCTTGTTCATCGTATCAAGTTTATTCCAGTTCTATGAACGCACACAGCAACACTATAAAAACTCAACTTTTTTCCAGGAGGTAAGAGAAACTGACTTCAAAGAAACATAACAGGTAAAGTCTCAGTGTTAACTATCACTCTCATTCGTTCGCTGTTTTGTCTTTGAGGCTTTCGCAAGGACTTGGTGGCCTGAAGTTTCCCTTCGCACTTTGCACGGCAATCGAACTCGTTTTTTCATTTGCGCATACATTCACGTGCCTCTTTAGAAACGTCGCGCATGCAAACACCACTGCACCCCGAACACTGTGATTGGTTCATCAAAATCAAGCCACTGAAAAGCAAGCCCTAAGACAATAAAGCAAACTATATCGCGAAAATTACCATCAAACCTATTTTAAAGATTTGCCTGCTGCTGTGTAAGACAAATCAATTGTAGCCCATTCATATGCCATCGGCTAAAAATGACAAATTATTTCGCATTTGAAAATAGCCCTCTATTGATTGCAATGACATCTGTTCGGTTCTCGGGCGTCAATGGCGAACAAGACACCGTCTCTATGGAAGCAGTTGAAAATGATACGGTTATTTAAAAAAAAAGCCCTCTTGTAATTTGATTGAAAGCTGTTTGGTTCCCTGGCGTCAATGGCAACCAAGACACCGTTCCCATGGAAGCAGTTAATTATATAGTTATTTTTGAAAATATCCCTCTTGTAATTTGATTGACAGCTGTTTGGTTCCTGGGCATCAATGGCGACCAAGAGACAGTCCACAAGGAAGCAGCTGAAAATGATATGGTTATTTTCAAAAAGAGCCCTATTTTAATTGGATCAACAGCTGTTAGGTTGTCTGGCATCAATTTCCACCAACGGACTTGCTCCAAGCAAGCAGCTGAAATTCAGGTTCGGGCAAAAACAGCAAGTAACATTTGCAATATTGTCGGCTAAAATTTGATAATGATTTCACCTTTGCGAATATCTCTCTTTTAATTGGAATAACAGCTGTTCGGTTCCCAGGCGTCAATAGCGACCAAGAGACCGTTCCCATGGAAGTACCGGGTATCCCAAAATGATGTATTATCGTTTGATTGCTTATATGTGCATAACCGATGAACCGATTTTCAAAAATTGGTAAAACCACCACCAACATCTTAACATCCAATTTAGACTTTAGGCAATCAAATAAAACAAAGTTTTTGAAAATCCGTTCATTGGTCATGGACATACAAGCAATCAAACAATAATACATCATTTTGGGACACCCGGTAGTTGAAAATAAGACGGTTATTTTCAAAAATAGACATGTTTTAATTGGAACAACAGCTGTTTGGTTCCCAGGCGTCAATAGCGACCGAGAGACCGTTCCCATGGGAGCAGTTGAAAATGATACTGTTATTTTTAAAAATAGACCTGTTTTAATTGGACTAACAGCTGTTTGGTTGCCCGGCATCCTTTTCCACCAACGGACTGGTTCTAAACAAGTAGTGCCAATTTAGGTCCAGACAAAAACAACAACCTAAATTCATTACCATGTTATTGGCTAAAAATTGACAATGACTTCACTTTCAAAAATTTCTCTCTCTTGACTGCCAGGGAAGCTATTTGGCTCACGGGCGTCAATTTTAACTAAAAGATTGGCTCCCTGCAAGCTGCTGAAATCGAGGTCTGGACTAAAATGTGGAATAGAGCATTTCAATTATTACGTCATTACAAATGCAGCGCACAATGCATATTGGTACTTGTAGTTAAAACCTGGCTGAGTTAGTGTGTTTTGTATAGGAACTGTGTGGGGAGTTGTGCTTTGCGTTGGCACTAACGATAAATAATTCGAAAAACAACTACAGGGTGTCCCAAAAACATTGTTCGACGTTTGATTAAATATAAAAAATACCGAGATAATGAATGGGCTCCCTGTTAACATAACCATATTGCTGAGATTTTAAATTAATTTTAGACACCAGAAACTAGCAAATCGGCTAAATATTCGCGGAATTACGAGCGTTCGAAGGTCACGTTTGTGCGAAAGCTGAAACCAAACGCCACTAAATTGCATATTTAGTGAAAGTAGAATCTCGGTTATTCAAAGCAAATCCAATGGAATTTGAAAATCACTTTCGATCAACTAGCTTTCTATAACATTGAATCAAGGTTATGGATGCTTGGAGGAATCCTGTTCAGCACAATTCAGAATTGCCCCATCTCTCATTGATTAAGTTTTCATTCCGTGTTTTTAAATACTTGCAGTCTTACGTAAATTTTGGCAACGGTTACAAGAATTAGATAACTTTGGAAGTCTTTTGTGGTTTGCTCTGATATCGACGAGAGGTAAAACACTGGACAGCCTTCTTTTACCTCGATTTTAGAACGTCTTTTTGGAAAACAAGTCAGTTAGGGGCGTTTGGTTTCAGCTTTCGCACATATATGAACTTCAAAAGCTTGTAACTCCGTGAATTCTTAGCGGATTCGCAAGATTTTGGCGTCTAAAATTAATCTAAAATCTGAGGAACAGGTATATCTAACCAGGAGCCCGTAACTTTTATCGTCATTTTTCAACATTTAATCAAACGTCGAACAATTTTTCTGAGACACCCTGTAGACTCACAGAAGAACATGTCTCCAGATGTTTTAGAAACCCTAGATCAAGGAAGTTTTATTTGACGAAGAAAGTTGATGACCAGACAGCGCTTTCTTTGACTTTTCCTCGGGGGGTCTACCTTGGAGAAAAACAACGGAGATGTGCCTGCCGAAACAAAATGTTATGACACTGTCCTGGAATAAAAGTCTGAAGACATAATACCTGTCCTGGAATAAGACTTCGAAAACTGATAGTTCTGAAGAAAATGAGAGTATACTTTTCGCTAATTGCTTTCGCTAGCAGAATTTTTCATTTAATAATTTCATAAATTTAAGTGTTTCTTTAAATAATTTTGATAATCTGATCTGTCATGGAAAAAGTAGCTCTAATGGACATAGTGGTCCCGGAATAAAGGTGCAAAAGGTATAATCCTGTCCCGGAATTTTCAGCCGAAAATGACACCCTATTGGCAGGCACATCCCCGGGTGGTCATTGCATTAAGTAGACCCCCCGGGGACTTTTCCCGCTAAGTTTCCTTCATCTGCACTTTGGTCACACTGAACTCCTTCCTCGAACACCGGCAAATGTAGTTGATTGATCTTTCGAATTGTTCTTGGATCTTTCGAACGCAAAATGTAGCTTCCAATACACTCGCTATACGAAATAAACTAACTCACCTAGGTGTTTAACTACGAGTACCGATGTGCATTGCGCGCATCACTAGTAATGACGTACTTATGGCAATGGTCTATTGCCTGGAAGACGGAGAGGGGAGCTGCTAGCTGCTACAGTTGGCAGATTAAAAAAGGAATCAAAAACTTATTTTAAGGGCTGAAATCAAATGAAAACACGGCTCCCCGGAACAGTAATTTGTCAAAGACTACTGTCATCTCTAATTCGTACGATGTTTTCAACGGATCAATAAACTATACAAAAAACAACAGCTTACCGTGTGTCATCAGTGATATTAATGCTTTTGTGATACTCGACGAGCATTTCCTGCAGAAATTCTAACCTCTTTCCTCCATGACTTGACATTTGTTAAACACTTTAGTCATCTCTAATTCGTACGATGTATTCAACGTATCAATAAACTATACAAAAAACAACAGCTTACCATGTGTCATCTGTGATATTAATGCTATTGTCATACTCGACAAGCATTTCTTGCAGAAAGTTCAATTTATTTTCCTCCATGACTTGACATTTGTCAAAGACTTCTGTCATCTCTAATTCGTACGATGTTTTCAACGGATCAATAAACTATACAAAAAACAACAGCTTACCGTGTGTCATCAGTGATATTAATGCTTTTGTGATACTCGACGAGCATTTCCTGCAGAAATTCTAACCTCTTTCCTCCATGACTTGACATTTGTTAAACACTTTAGTCATCTCTAATTCGTACGATGTATTCAACGTATCAATAAACTATACAAAAAACAACAGCTTACCATGTGTCATCTGTGATATTAATGCTATTGTCATACTCGACAAGCATTTCTTGCAGAAAGTTCAATTTATTTTCCTCCATGACTTGACATTTGTCAAAGACTTCTGTCATCTCTAATTCGTACGATATATTCAACGGATCAATAAACTACACAAAAAACAACAGTTTACTGTGTGTCATCTATGACATTAATGCTTTTGTGACGCTCGACAAGCATTCCTTGCAGAAAGTTTAACCTCTTTTCCTCCATGAATTGACAATTGCCAAACAATTTAGTCATCTCTAATTCGTACGATGTATTCAACGGATCAATAAACTATACAAAAAACAACAGCTTACCGTGTGCCATCAGTGATATTAATGCTTTTGTGATACTCGACAAGCATTTCTTGCAGAAAGTTTAACTTCTTTTCCTCCATGACTTGACACTTGTCAAAGACTTCTGTCATCTCTAATTCGTACGATGTATTCAACGGATCAATAAACTATACAAAAAACAACAGCTTACCGTGTGTCATCAGTGATATTAATGCTTTTGTGATACTCGACAAGCATTTCTTGCAGAAAGTTTAACTTCTTTTCCTCCATGACTTGACACTTGTCAAAGACTTCTGTCATCTCTAATTCGTACGATGTATTCAACGGATCAATAAACTATACAAAAAACAACAGCTTACCGTGTGTCATCAGTGATATTAATGCTTTTGTGATACTCGACAAGCATTTCTTGCAGAAAGTTTAACTTCTTTTCCTCCATGACTTGACACTTGTCAAAGACTTCTGTCATCTCTAATTCGTACGATGTATTCAACGGATCAATAACTACACAAAAAACGACAGCTTACCGTGTGTCATCAGTGATATTAATGCTTTTGTGATACTCGACAAGCATTTCTTGCAGAAAGTTTAATTTCTTTTCCTCCATGGTTTGACATTTGTTAAAGACTTTAGTCATCTCTAATTCGTAAGATGTATTCAACGGATCTATTCGTTGTAACTTCTCTTCATACTTCTTTTTCATTTTACGGACATTGTTTTCATTTTTGGTCGCATTGTCTTCTAGTTTCTTGATTTTCTCTGGTGGGAAATTTTCATCTTTATTCCCAATGCTAACAGCTTGCGATGCACCATCATAGGCCTTGCAAGCAGCATGGTAATTTCGTTTTGCTCTTTGCACTTTACCATACGCTTCAGCCCATGGTTTTTGGGCTTTTGCAAATTCCTCGTCAACCTAGGGATAATTAAACACAGTATAAGGATCAAAACTTAGAGATTCTGCGCTAACTAGTAGACTGATTACGATGAGTCCCAGTAATCGCTATTCAAAACAAGACTATTACACCAGACCGAGACCGCTCTTACTGGGACTGGGACTTACGGCAATATTTTTGGACTGACTTTTTTTCACTTTTGAACGCCCTTTGGAACGAGGCTGTCATACACAGTCATGTACAAAGTAAAGAACAAAATACAACGCCATAAGGATTTGAGCAAATTCGAATCAAGACAAGACACGTGACAAGACAGGAGAATGTCCAATGTATCGGGGGAAATTTTGGCACCGTGAAAGAAGGGAAATGCAAAAGATAGAGAAAAAGAACAGATGGTATGAGCAAGGAGGATACGAGACGGTTATGTTTGTTGATGTAACACCGAATGTAGAGCTAGCGGCAGAATGCAAGAAAGCACTGAAAGACTCACAGTTAAAAATACGAGTTGTTGAAAGATCAGGAAAATCATCGAGGAACATCTTAAGTAAATCTGATCCGTTTCAAAACAATTCTTGTGGAAAAGATACCTGCAAAGTTTGCAGGGTGAACCCAATAGTTAACTGTAAAACAAGAGATGTCGTTTATAGAGTGAAATGTCTCGGCTGTGCAGAAAGCAATGGAAGAGAAGGTACCTACATTGGAGAAACAGCAAGAAGCATCGGAGAAAGAGCAAGTGAGCACCTCACCAAATACGAAAACAGTGAAAAGACTTCTGTGTTTTACAAGCACATGTTAGAGCGGCATGGTGCAGTTCCGCAAGAGGTTACGGTGGATATACTGGCTACGTGCTCGGGTGACGCAATGCTCAGGCAAGTTACGGAAGCGGTTTTTATCAATGAATTGAACCCAATGCTCAATACGAAAGAAGAATGGGGAAACTCGAACAAATTAAGACAACGACACAACGGATTCGAACTGATCAATTTTTCGAACGTAAATTTTACGAACAGTGCAAGAACACAAGGTTCGCGGGATTTGAACATTCTCACTGAAGAGGCCGCCGAGGGGCGGTGAAAATTTTGAGAACAAAACATGAAACGTGTAAGTGTGTTTAGAATAATGGTTTTAAAATGAAGGTATGAAATTACCAAAGTATAACTTAGCGTACAACACACGGGATCAAATACGATCGCTAGCGATAAACGCTGGTGAAAGAAAACACAAATTCGAATCGCAAATTCGATTGATTGATATTGACCAACGGAAACTCGAAGCTCAAAGCAGAGTTTCAAGGAGCTTGGCCTGACAGAACAAGGTCTTACGAACAAGAATACCATGAGAACTATTGGTGACAACGTCTATCTTTGTACGTAGGTACTACTTTGCTGCTTTGGCTAAGCATTAACTGATTTATTGTGAAGTTTTCAAATCAATGTGTTTCAATTGAGAACCACAAATGTTTCTGTTTTTCTGCCTGGGCCCTTATCGAAACGAGGTAGTACTAGTCATTTCAAAATAATGGCGTTTGATTATGAGTCGTAGTTAAGAGCGTCCGGCAGTATTTCAATAGCGATAACTACGACCATATCATCAGTCTAGCTAACTAGCAGCCTCTGCGCAGTGAAGCTATACCACGATTCAGCTTTAGAACGTCCACTTGTTAAAAAATTCCAACCCTGCAATGCTAAAACACCTTCACCTCGTGGGCTAATATAGAACGCCAATACAATATCTTGGATCATTTTCAATGCCGAGTTTCATGTCAGCTATATGCAAGAGAACAGGCTTTTCTTTCTGACAACAAACAAATCAGTACATCAAGTTTCTAACTAAGCCATAGAGTCAAAAATTAGAAATTCGATAGTTCCCGTTCTCTAATTTTCAAAGGAGCCTTTGCAGCCCACATAGGGCTCAAATCTCTAAAAAGGTCGGTGTAAAATTTTATTGCCGTTTTCTTTGAAATAAATAGCTTGGAAGGAACTTATGATGTTTTGCTATAAATCTGCAGTGGCAATTTATTGATATCTTGATTAGTTTCAAAATGGTGGCATTTATTAAATTTGCGGCTATGACGTCACCAAATTTCTAAATCCTAAACTACAAAAGCCACAGATTTCTGCTTGCCACCATCTTGTGCACCTTAATAAACTATGGTTTTCTTGAAGGTTATGTAATGTTTCCTCTATTAGTTTAGGATTTACAATGATTTAAATTTTTTCAAAATTGTCCATGACTTTTTTAAAAAAATATCAAATTGCCGCCATTTTGAAGAAAATAAAGATATCATAAAATTTCCACGGCAGATTTAAAGCAAGTGCCATAAGTTCCTTTCAAGTAATCCGCTTCAAAGAAAAATATAATACAATTTTACATAGAGCTTTTTAAAGATTTGAAAGATTTGAGCCCTATGCTCTTGCAGCCTGCATGCATTGGCATAGAATAGAGATGGCATAAAATAGAGATGACATAAAATAGAGATGGCATAAAATAGAGATGGCATAAAATAGATGGCACGCCCAAAGCCTTGCATGCAGCATGTATCTTTTTTTGAAAAAGAATGTTGCTTATTTTGTTTTGCATAGAAAGAGCACAACGGCCGCTGGTTACCGCAGAATCTTTAACGGGAATAAACATAGCTATATAGACAAGCTGCTATAAATAGGCTGAAGAAACGGCCACAAAACCATTGTTTCCTTCGCCACACAATGAAACGGCAGGCGTAAAAGTTGCTGAATACAACAGATCATGTTTTAACTTCGCCCGGGCCAGCTTTTAACTATGTCGATTTCCTTTAAAGTTAGTTTACGGAGATCAATAGCTAACTGAAGAGCTGCATATACATGTCTATAATTAGCCTATTGTATTTGATAATTTTGACATGAGTGTGCATATCGTTTCACTAGAGGAGTAATTACGTGCGTAGCGTAAGCGTTCCTTTGTCAAATTTACATATTGCTTCTACTGAGCCTCTACTTAGCTCCGTCAACTAACTTGAAGAGATGATTGCACAGAGGGTTGTTAAATATACATTTCATTTATTGCCTTAAAATGAACTTTAGGTACTTTGCTGCATTGCTCATTGGAGACCTTTGATATCTTTGCTTTTTTCGGAATTTCCGCGTTTTGTCTTTTTATTGAAAAATCCATGAAATGTGTCGAAAAGACCAAAATCATTGTAAATAAATTCAAAACTGTTTTTCTATACTTCTACCTAGCATCTGAAGGTGGTTGAGGACGCTGAGAAGCTGAGCTTCTCGAAGCAGCGTCCTGGTCCTTCCTCTCGAAGTGACGACACCTCGTGATTCCTTTAGCCTGGAATTACAGGGAGTTGGGAACGGAACAGAGCGTCTATGGATTGACAGCAAAGGACCACATTGAGCGATTAACTCTCCAAGGAGGGGGACAGGGTCAGGTAGGCTTTTCCGAATGACGTAAGTTCTACAAATGAATGTGTTCGAATGTGATACAAAGCGAAATTTGGGATAGAAACGAAGTGTCTATGATTGACAAGAGAGGACATAGTTGGGCGGCTTACTCTCTCTAAGGTCGAGGCATAATGTAACTAAGCTCCTAAAAGCAATGTACATGAAAGTGGAGACACAGTGCTTGTGAGCATAGGAATCTAGTTGTTATGTGAGATTGCCATTAATGAGATGAATTAACTTAGACTAGGCAGCATAGGGCTCAAATCTTTGCAACAAATTACATAAAATGTGTACAATGTTATTGCCTCATTCTTTCAACTGGATCGAAGAGAACTGTATGTTATTTGAACTTTGTATTATCTGAACTTTGTTCTATACTTTGTACATGACTGTGTATAACAGCGTTGTTCCAAAGGCGCTCAAAGTGAAAAAGTCAGTCCAAAAAAATACCGTAACATTATGACTCCCGGTAAGAGCTGTCTCGGTTCGGCGTAATAGTCTCGTTTTGAATAGCGATTACTGGGACTCATCGTTATCAGTCTAGCTTATGATTTAGCAATTTGATGACGTCACAACTTCAAAACTAGCGGAAATTCTATATATGCTGTAACTCTGAAAGTAATTATGAAATCAAAGTTCTCTCTCTCTCTCTCTCTCCTTGGGATTATGGTAAAATATATGAAGTTCCCTTTAATGAATTCAGTTGAAAGAACGGGCAATAGCCTTTTACACGAATGATTTTAAATTTTTGCAAAAGTTCTAGCCCTATGCTAGACTGCGCGTTATTGGTTAATGACAAGGTTGTTTGGGGGCACAGCCTCACACAGTGAGTAACATGACAAATAAAAGAAGCACGAATTCAAAGTTTCGTCGTTTTGCGGTGTTTCTGCCAACAAACTTATTTACTCATTCGTCACAGCAAGAATCTTCGGATCAGAAGATCGACGCTGGTATCTCCTTTTTCGAATTAATTTATCATGAAATCAAAATTGAAAAATTATCCATCCTACCTCTTTGGTTTCCTTCCAATGTCCAAGAAAATGTTTATGGTAAGTTTGATTTTTCCACCTTTTGATACTCTCCAGTACTTGGTTGTGTAATTTTCCATAACAATCCATATGAATCTTGGCCCTTTCTTGTGCTTCTGACAATACGCCCAATGCTGCATTTTTCAATGTTGCATACAGAGAACCATTTTCGACCTGTGTATAAATGTATTTCAATCAACAAACTTCCAAATCAATACCCTTCCAAACAACATTCTGGTATATGAGGTTATTAAACGATTACGAGGTCCATGCTGGAAAATATCTGGACCGCAGTTTGACGTACCGACAGAACGCAGTTAGGTCCGTACAATGAACTAAAGTCCAAATATTTCCAGCATTGATCGAGTAATCGTTTAATAAAGGTTTTATTATATGGCAGAACTTTTTGAGAACATTGTTTACATTATTGTACTTTCTATTGTGTTTTTGATCCTGTGCATCACTGTAGTTGGTTGTT
Organism: Aurelia coerulea; assembly: GCA_039566865.1. Classification (NCBI taxonomy): domain Eukaryota; kingdom Metazoa; phylum Cnidaria; class Scyphozoa; order Semaeostomeae; family Ulmaridae; genus Aurelia; species Aurelia coerulea. The sequence goes on from CM076959.1 coordinate 1,372,288, forward strand.
TCGACGTTAACTACATTGGCATTTTCTTCATGTATGATTGCAAATTCGTCTTCAAAGTTTACAGCAAAGAACTCTTCGAGGAATAAGCTAAAAGTTGGTGGACAATTCTTGCAGCCTAGGCCTGCACAAAAGCCCCTCCCTTGTTGTTGATTTTTAAAGAAACGCCGGTCCAATACGGCTTTGAAAATACGGCTTCTGCGAACCGATCAAGAACCAATCAAATTGCTCCGATGCCGGTCCGAGGAGCTTTCTTGGTAGCAAGTATCTTTAATTGTCGTCAAGGATTCTCGAAAATCACACAAACGAATTACTTTCATGTTATTTCTGGACATAATTCACGTAACATGTGAAATTTCTAACGCTATATCTTATTTGTGGCGTTCCTGATTCTTGAACATAGGCCAATTTTCGAAGGAATAAAATTTGATGTAACGCCGATCCCTAATGAGATTTTAACCAAATGCAGAAAAAAAATGTGGAATGGTGCCTGTAGAATCGATTTGTGGTAAACCGGCTCTGTACCTTCATCACTCGAATATCCATTTTTACTTTCGTGAAGGCATTCGTAAAGTTGTCTCAAAAACCGTATTTTCAGTCATGTGAACGTATTACGACGATACCAATGGCTTATAAGTGTGCACTTGGAAGATTTGCGGGTTTCCCTGTGCCCTATTGAAAGATTTGACTTTTATGTTTGCTGGTCTGACATACAATGTGAAACGGATTCTAGTGTACCCATAAAACCCCAATACCCATAAAACCACAAAGCCCCCCTCATACCTGTTTCATCCATTTTCCCTGTGAGCCCGCACGCTTAAACAATAAAACCCAAAACGCGACGGCTAAATTGACCAATCCCACTACCCGTGAAACCCCAAAGCCCCCCTCATACATGTTTCTTCCATGTCTCTTCCCTGTGAGCCCGCAAGCTTGAAACATAAAACCCAAAATCCGACGATTAAACAGGAAGAGCCCACTAACCTATAAAACCCCAAATCCCCCTTCATACCTGTTTCTTCTATGTCTCTTCCCTGTGAGCCCGCCCGCTTGAGCCATAAAATCCAAAATCCGACGATCAAATTGGCCGAGCCCACTAACCCATGAAACCTCCTCATACCTGTTTCTTCCATTTCTCTTCCCATGCAGTTAACTTTTTGGCGTACTTTGACTCTATATCGGCTCTTTCTCCAACCATCCTCAAAAGCTCATCGCAAATAATAGCTCCGTCATCTATTCTTTTGACTGTCTTCTTGTAATTTCCTATATGAAAAATTAAGGAAATTAATCAGAATACAATGTATGTGATTCAGTTATACACCTACAAGGACACTAAACAGCTTCAAAGTAAAAATCAAAAACTGCGATTTTGGTTGCAGCTGTATACTATGTAAATTGTGTGTTGATAATTTAGGGTTTTTACAGAGGTAGTTTTTGAATAGTATACTCTCTTTGTATTATAGATTTAATTTATTCTAAGTAAAAGGTTTTTAAGGTTTCGGTTAGCGATAATTAGCACATAAGCAAGAAAGAACCAACCTTAAACAAAGTTTAAGTACTGTTTACGCACCATTGAGTGCCCCAGCACATTCTACCCAGGCTATTTCCTAGGTGAAATATGAAAAAACATTGTCCCCGGACAACATATCATGCATTCCCAAGATAACCATTGTTCGCGTTGGGAATAAAAGATAACTGGGGAAAAGGTCCAAGTTGTGACATTTGATTTTCTGAATTTGAAAGAATAAGAAATATTATGAATTCTGACACGAATTCTTCCGATTTCGCGATGTTAACCCTATTTTGGTCGGGGGGCACCCCTCCCCTAGTAGACTTTTTGTTATAACTCTACTAGGAGAGCAATTCTGGCCCGGACACTCTCTGAATTTTTGCTGCTAGTTGTTGTGCAACGACTCAAGAAGTTTTATACAAATATTTTGACAAATGAAAGGGAGGGAGATAATTTTCCAGAACTGACTCTGTCAGAATCGCCAATTTTCGAATATTGATTTTCCTGAAAAAAGTAGCAAAATTGCAATAATTTGCAAAGATATTGTGCATGGTAGTGTAATTTGATGTAATTTATCCTAATCTTTATGTTCGGATGGAAATTATGTTCCAAATTAAATTTTATCGCATTTTTCTGATTTTGACCGATTTTGCCACTTTTTTTGACCACACAAGGAAAAATGCTGAGGCAAGCAGTAATGACGGCTAATTTTGAGTAAATCTTATATTTTCATAAAGTACATGAACGGGGCTATTAACACACCAAAGCTGGTTGCTCTATCTATTTCCCGTCAAGAGTTAGGTAGGAGGGGCTTGTTGCCCCCCCCCCCGCCTCCAACCAAAATAGGACGTGTCAGATAGCCTAACCACTATAGGGTTAAACGTGATTGGCAGGGTTAAAAGATGTGTTCATGAACAAGGGGTTGGGCACGAGTAAAGAACAATTGAAATGTGCAAGAGGTTAGGAGACAAAGAGAGTGTGGGTTTTCCCTTGTTCTTTTACGGATGGACGTATGGACCACTGGATATGTAAATCTTGCAAATGAAGCTTTACTACAACTTTTATTGTATGGCAATAAAGATTTTCCTATTTCACTAAATAGACATATTCTTGAGCTAAAACTACATTTTATCCATGAAACTGGTCGATTCGAGTGAATTTTTGTAGCCACTTACCCATCCCTTCATAAGCCACCCGATTCTGTCCCATAGTTAAAGTAGTTTCTTTTCCTTTATTATCTTTATTTAATGGCCTCGGGGTAGACACAGCCTTTTGCTCCCTGGGGTTGATCGTCCTAGTAGTATTGTAGAGTAATTTTGTAAGTAATGTAGTTCGTAATCTGTATTGTAAATTTTATTTGGAATATATTATATATAAAAAACAAGATGGACGTATGTACCCGTGCCCATTACCTTTAAGTTGCCGACGAACTTTACTGTAGGTGCAGATGATTTTGACAGTCTCAGAAAAAATTACAAAATCAAAAAGTAGATTAAATACTTGGATTCTCCATTTTACAATCAGTAAGAGTCTCGAACATGGGTTTTAAACCGAATCCCCTTGGGTCACGAATCCTAGTTTTTATAACAGATAAAATGATCATATCTAAAGGAACGTCGTGAAACAGCGTTTACGTTCTAAAGGCTAATTTCCAGTCAGTGCAATTTTCCGAGCGGGCGGAATTTTAGACAATAAAAGGTCTCTCAGCCGTAACTTTCTATTCAATGCCAGAGCGACATTTTCTCTCGAATACAATAGAAATTCCGCCCGCTCGGAAAATTCCACTGACTGGAAATCAGCCTTAACAAGAACGAAATGGATATTTCATTCGCACGAAAAATGAATGAGAAAATTGTTCCCAGAAAAACTAAAAGGCTATGTCATTCTGATGAAAACAGCTTTCGTAAAGAAAAAATTAGTGCACGAGGCGAGGCGAGGCTACAGCACATAAAAATTCTTGAAAATCGATCACCAACTCATCAAGACATCTGCTTTACAAGACGTTTTGTTCCCACGAGATTGGAAGGGGAAAAGAAACGGATGTGCTGTTTCCCAAGAAAACTATTCTAATGATGAAAAAAGTGAGTGTGGAGGCCAATGTATTGCGTACAAAATGCTTTGAAATCAGCGATGAACTCGTGGAGACATCTGCAATTTTTTTGAAAACATTTTTGTTCCCACGAGAGTGGGATGGAAAACGAAACGGCTGTTTAGTTACCACAGAAAAAGAAACGGATGTGTCCTTTTCCAGAAAATTATTTTAATAATGAAAAGTGAGTGTGGAGACCAATGTATTGAGCGCAAAATACTGATTTAGACCAATGTATCCGCATGAGCCTTACTGTACCACGCAGGAGTTTCTGCGTTTCTCTGGAGGTTCTGCGTTTCTCTGGAGTTTCTCCGTGGAGTTTCTGCTTTACTGCGACCAATTGAACATAGAAATCTTTCAAACGAGGTTCTAATGCATATTTTCAAACGAGGTTCTAATGCATACTTTTTGCATGATGATAGAGCCTTTCCTAACAATCTGAATGAAAATATACTGCTGTTAACTCTAAGTTTCATCCATTAAACTGGTTGGTTTGATTCGAAAAACCTAAAGTCAGTTGCAAGTCACAACCACCCCGTCCTTTCGGTACACATTATTTCTTTCTTGTAGTGGTTATATGCAGCTTTATGTGCTTTTTCTGTTTTCCAGGTAATGGCTAGACTGATTACAATGAGTCCCAGTAATCGCTATTCAAAACGAGGCTATTACACCAGACTGAGACCGCTCTTACTGGGACTCATAATATTACGGCAATATTTTTGGACTGACTTTTTTCACTTTTGAACGCCCTTGGGAACGAGGCTGCTATACACAGTCATGTACAAAGTATACAACCAAATACAACGCCATTAGAATCTCTGCAAATTCGATTGATTGATGTTGACCAACGGAAACTCGAAGCTCAAAGCAGAGTTTCAAGCAGCTTGGCCGGACAGAACAAAGTCTTACGATGAAGAATACCATGAAAACAGTTGGTGACAATATCAAATCTTGTACGTAGGTACTATTTTGCTGCTTTCGCTAAGCATTAACTGATTTATTGTGAAGTTTTCAAATCAATGTGTTTCATTTGAAAACTACAAATGTTTGTGCTTTTCTGCCTAGGCCCTTATCGAAACGAGGCAGTCATAGTCATTTCAAAATAATGGCGTTTGATTATGAGTCGTAGTTAGGAGCGTCCGGCAGCAGGGCCGTCGCTAGAGATATCAAGCTAGGGGGGTGCAAGCTCTCAATTTGCCGACTGGTGGGCGTGGCTTTTGAGCGTGGATTTTTTTGTCACATACACATATTTCTTGTTGAGAGGCTCAAGTTCCTCTCCATTGAGAAACCCTTCCATTTCTACTTTCCCTTACCTTTTCACAAGGGGCTCTAACATGATACACGAGAAGCCAACTTGTTTCACTAATTGAAACTTCTCGTTAGCTTTGGAGATATCTAACACTGAATTTAGATCAGCGGCGTGGCCAGGGTAAATTAAGTGGGGGGGAATGTAAATGAGCGGGTCTGGGGGCGAAGCCCCAAGGAAAATTTTTGGGGCCACGCCCTTTACTTTGGCTTAGAATGCATCTCCCAATATCATGCTTGCCTTTAGCGACGAGGAAACCTTGATCGTTTTGTAACAGTTATCCTATGAATCAGAGCACGAGGAAAATTTTTGAGGAAATATCCTTTACTTTGGCTTAGAATGCCTCTCCCAATATCATGCTTGCCTTTAGCGACGAGGAAACCTTGATCGTTTTGTAACAGTTATCCTATGCGAATCAGAGCAAGAGGAAAATTTTTGAAGAAATATCCTTTACTTTGGCTCAGAATGCATCTCCCAAAATCATGCTTGCCTCTAGCGACAGAGAAACCTTGATCGTTTTGTGACAGTTATCCTATGAATCAGAGCACGAGGAAAATTTTTGAAGAAATATCCTTTACTTTGGCTTAGAATGCCTCTCCCAATATCATGCTTGCCTTTAGCGACGAGGAAACCTTGATCGTTTTGTAACAGTTATCCTATGAATCAGAGCACGAGGAAAATTTTTGAAGAAATATCCTTTACTTTGGCTCAGAATGCATCTCCCAAAATCATGCTTGCCTCTAGCGACAGAGAAACCTTGATCGTTTTGTGACAGTTATCCTATGAATCAGAGCACGAGGAAAATTTTTGAAGAAATATCCTTTACTTTGGCTTAGAATGCCTCTCCCAATATCATGCTTGCCTTTAGCAACGAGGAAACCTTGATCGTTTTGTAACAGTTATCCTATGAATCAGAGCACGAGGAAAATTTTTGAGGAAATATCCTTTACTTTGGCTCAGAATGCATCTCCCAAAATCATGCTTGCCTCTAGCGACAGAGAAACCTTGATCGTTTTGTGACAGTTATCCTATGAATCAGAGCACGAGGAAAATTTTTGGGGCCGCGCCCTTTACTTTGGCTTAGAATGCATCTCCCAATATCATGCTTGCCTTTAGCGACGAGGAAACCTTGATCGTTTTGTAACAGTTATCCTATGAATCAGAGCACGAGGAAAATTTTTGAAGAAGGATCCTTTACTTTGGCTTAGAATGCATCTCCCAATGTCATGCTTGCCAGTGGTAAAATGGAAGATTTGATATTTCTCAGAAAATTCTTACCCAACCTATACCCAGCTATTTTCTCCTCGGTTTTAGAGGAATCTCGAGGACCATCTTTCGACAAAAGTGGAGGGGGGGCAATTGCCCCCCCATACCCCCACCCCCGTGGCCACGCCACTTATTTAGATATTGTTCTGGTAAGAAGGTACCCAATAGGCTCCCGAATTTCCGTTACCTTTTCAGCCAAATTCCTGATTCCCGTCAGGCCCGTCACGGAACGATATTCATATCGGGGGGGGGGGGGGGGGGGGGGGCTGGAATTTGATTAGAGCTTAGCAAGTAAAAACGGGGGTCCGGGGGCTCGGCCCCAGGAAAACTCTTCATGACCACGCCCTTTAGATCGTTAGAAAGCGCCCCATTTTAGAAGAATTTGCCTTTTAAAGAAACAATGGATCGTGACTGATAAGGGTCTTTCCAGGAAAATTTTGAAAATAGGAGTTCAATTTCACGAGGATATAGATCATTTTTGAATTGCATAATAATATGAAACTTGAAAGCGATAGCTTGATGCATTCTGGTAACTTCCTCGAATACAAATAAGTGTGAATCTTCATTTCCAAGAGCTTGGCTTTCACAGCCTTTTTCGTGTACAAAAAGTAAACGGACTGCAGCAAATTATTGGGGGGGGGGGGCTGAAGCGCCCCAGCCCGTCAGGACTGTTTACCGAATTCCCGCTGTCTTTCCTAAAGTACATCAAAACCTAGATTCATCATTTTCACGACGTTTGATCGTACCCGGAGAAGCATTCCCTCTACTTTTGACTAGAATTATTATTCAGTTTAAGCAAGATATCATAAAGAACTTTATAACATCTTGGTTTAACATTATGTAGGTCTTTTTTATCGTAATTTAACATTCATCCTCTTCTAGAGCAGTTCATGATGAGGGACTTTAATGTGCGATCAATTGCAATGGGCAGCGTCGTGGCCAGTGCAAATTAAGGGGGAGGGTATTAAAATGAAGGGGTCTGGGGGCGAAGCTCCCAGCTGAATTTTGATGAAATGCCCTTTACTTTGGCTTAGAACACTTCTAGCGATCCAACATCAGTGGTGCTAAATTTGAAAATTTTGTAACAGGTAATCTTACAAATTATAACATCCCCAGAAAACTTTTTGAGTAAACGCAGTTTTCTTTGGCTTAGAATGCCAATTTGTAACAATTATCTATGAATCTATGAATCACAACATTCAGGAAAATTTTTGTGCAAACGCATTTTTACCTTATCCTAGAACGATTCTAACAATCCATCTGCCTGCCCCCATAATGGATGACTTGACAATTACATGATAGTTCGTGTGGAATAATTTTCAAACACCAACCTTTACTTAAAATGACTCTGCCAGTCAACATCCAGCATTTCCCAGAAAAAGTCTTACCCTTCCCTGCCTATACACAACTACTTTCTCTTCATTTTGAAAGAACCTCGAGGACCATCTTTTGACAACCCCATCCGTGGCCACGCAACTGCCGAAATGAGGCACATCAAGTGAGGCTGAAGCAATGAATCTAGCTCCAGTTTTTCAATATGGGCCAATCCTGCTTCCCGAAAGCTGTTGCCAAATTGAAAAATCTGACGATTCCCGGCTCACAATTCCAAAAAAGTGGCGATTCCCGATTCCCGATTCCCGAAAATCATAATTGGTTACCCTCTGGTAAGGGAATGTCTGTTCCTTGGTGCCTGGACAGTTATAGAAAATGTGATAACGACAGAGCTTCACAGAAATGTTAGATAAAAAGCAATAAGGCTATAAAAAATGTTCGTTCTCGTAATCTAAACGACGAGCAGAAATTCTGCTAAGCAAAATTAACGTTAACGAACTTTGTATTGTGACGTAACGTAACTTGGCAAGGCTGAACTGCTCTTGTTCCGATCTCAGGAATTTGCCGACTGAGTGTAACTTTTACTGGATTTGCCGACTGAGATTTGGCCAGGGGGGGTGCCGCACCCCCAGCACCCCCAATGTAGCTACGGCCCTGTCCGGCAGTATTTCAATAGCGATAACTACGACCATATCATCAGTCTAGGTAATGGCCATAAAGTAGTGTTTTGCTCCCCATGGTAACGTCCTAGTAGCAGTGTAAAGTAATTTGTATGTACCGGGTGACTCAGAAAAAAGAACCCCCGCTCCATGAATATCAAAGCAATAATATTCAAAACAGTCTTGTTTTATTGCCGATCCTCAATCTCAATCGGTAATGGTAATTAGCGAACTTTGTTCATTTTACGATTGGCTAATTAATGAGTTATAAATCAGTGTTTTTCTTAGATTGCAGACAGCAATCAAATTGACCAAAATCAATTCAATTTTCTAAAAGACTTTGTTTCAAATGCAAAGAATGAAATGTTGGATTTTCCCGCAAAATCAAATCATCAATCCCCCTTGCTTTTCGTCCTTTCTGGAGAATTAAATGAATTTCTGGGACTATTGGTGCCGTGGTCGGCTATTTGTTCCACCTATGCCAAGGAGGACTTAATCAAAGTCAAAACAAAGGAATTATAATTGTTATTTTGATTTTTTTCTGATTACTGTCCATTCCAGGGTAAATATGGATATCCACTGGTCACATGACTTAAATTATTACAATGAAAATCCTAAACTTTAATTGCCACTTAAAAATTAGGAAAATTCATTGATGTTTCAGCTCTCAATCCTCTTTACGCTCTGCTTTACAATCAAAAGTTTAGGTGGGGGGGGGGCATTCTTTGTCCCCGAGGGAATAGGGCTAAGGCTTGATCACAGGTGGATTTTCATCATAAGCCTGGGATTGCAGCCTTCCTACCCAAGATCAAAATATCATCGATTACATGGGAGTTTTTAACCCAGAGCTGAAATATGCTGCCAAGTGTCTTCGTTTGAGCGATGATTAGGCATGACAATAAAGACTAAAGTTTCATCTCTGGTAGTGTAACAAGGGCTAAGATTCCAGCTATATGGTCAGTTGCAACTGAGGACTGAAATTTCCTATATGATCAAAGAAAGGATTTCACAAGGTGTTTTTAAGAGAGGGGAGCTTGAATTTCACTTTGGGTAAAAGGGCTGACATCCAAGCCCTCCGGTGAAAATTCCAATGCAATTAGGCCCTTAGTCTGGAATAACAGAGAGCTGATGATTCTCCTCATTCTACCGGGTGCGCCAAAATAAACTATGCACGTTTGGCAGCAACAATAAATCGTAAACTGGACAGATTTTGAAAATTTATGACTTAATCTTAAGCAGAAAGCCTGAATTAGATTTTAGGATATTTTGCAAATTTTTCCGTTTTCAATTTTTAGAGCAAGAAGAGAATTTCTTACAATTTTCGTTTTCGAAAACACTGAAAACGATCAAAAAACGTTGATCAAATTTTAAAAGACTCAACATGAATTAACAAAGAGAAAATGTTTTCAGGGTGATTTGGGGACTTAATACGAACTCTCGTCCATCAGAATACAAATTAATTGATTTCTGAAACCCAAATCACTACGGAGAAGTTCTCTCTTTGTCCATTCATGTTGATTCTTTATCGTTTTCAGTCTTTTCGAAAACCAAAATGTTAAGAAACTCGCTTCTAGCTCTAAAAACTGAAAATGAAAAAATTTGCAAAATATCCCAGCATCTAATTCAGGCTTTCTGCTAAAGGTAAAGATTAAGTCATGAATCTTCAAAATCGGCCTAGTGTACGATTTATCATGGCCTGCCGAAAATGCATAGTTTATTTTGGTGCACCCGGTAGGAAGCTACTTCTACGGGGTGGGGATTTGGCCTGAAAGTAAGTTTGCACTTATGAAATTGAATGACTGGAAAAGATGTCAATTAAAGAGTAAAGTACCTCTGTTTCCTTTTGAATGTGGCCGCAAGAGTTGATATCAAATTAAAACAGATGAGAAAGGGTGTTATATATGATTCCAAAGACATGTTTAGAATTTGAACTAAATTTTTGCCAGAATGAGAATTTGATACTGTCATATTGTTTGGTTTATGAGATATGACACAGAAAATGATGTGTGAGCTGGACACATGGAAAGGATGCGTACATGACTTAGCAGAATTGGAACAAATGAGTTCCGGGAAATTGCAAAATGCTTTCTGCTCAACAAAAACCACAGGGACCCCAGGAAATTGAATAACGCCCCCCCCCCCCCAATGATAAAGCCCTGTAGCCTCATTTGCGATTGCGAAGCTATGATGTAATGCCTTTCATAGCTTCGCAATCGCAAAGGAGGCTACAGGGCTTTATCATTGGGGGGGGGGCATTATTCAATTTCCTGGGGTCCCTGTGCAAAACTAATTTATTTTGTAATTTATTTCCACATACACAATGCAAGCAGTATATATACATTAAAGACTTAGGAATTTTCAAGCATTTTTCATTTCACATTCTGAAACAAATTGCTGAGAGGTATAAAAGAAAGAATTGCAAAATAAAGTGAAGGTAAAGGTGAATTTGCGGCTTTCTACACAAAGCACTGGCATCACAGAAGCAGCTAAGTCTGAGATCCCTTTACATAACGCTCATGTGGTGAGGCTTTGCATGGGATCAAAATTTGCCTGCTGATGGTTCTAGCAAAGTCACAGCATTACACCATCGGGCCACAACTTAAACGAAGAAGTATTGAGAAATTCTTACGCAAAAAAAATTTTTCAATTTGTGCCTGGCCTGTACCATACCTATATCCCCTTTATTCAATTGCATTTGTATACCTGACAGATTTCAAGCCGTTTTGCAGAGTGTTTTACGTGTCAGGGAAATGCCCCCTTTACATGCTTGCCTGGTATCATGCTGATGAACACATAAAGGCAAATAAAAAACTCATGAAAACAAGAAGGGGGAGATCCTATTTACAGATTCAGATCTATTTACGAGACTTGATTGTCTGCACAATACGTTAACATTAATTCCATTGAGCTTTTCCTGCCTCTACTCAAATAAAAATACCTCTTTTTGTCTCAATCATTAGTTTCATGCCGACTCGCATATGGGTTCCTTGCATTGTTTAGGTGAGTGGTTGACAAGGGTAAAATGGGTAAGTTGGGTATGTTTGGCGTAAAATGGGTAGGGTGAAAAATATGCATAAATTTTCATAAACTATTTTGTTGCAATTTCCCTCTTGCTACAACTGCTCAAATTACCCTCGTTATGTTGATTTATCAGTACAAGGTATACTGTTTTCCAGTAATCAGCACTACCCATTTACCCCAGCCTACCTACTTTACCCCCAGCAGACCCTAGCCGCTTCAACAACAGCCACAAATATAGTGACCTGTGGATTACATGACCTGCTGACATGGTGACCCACGGATTAAATGACCTGGTGACCCGCCGATTACAGTAGCCGATGTTTGCAACTGTATAAAGCTGGAAACTATAACTCAAATCTTTCAAATCTTTAAAGAGGTGGGTGTAAAATTCTATTCCATTTTTCTTTAAATTGAATAGCTTGAAAGGAACTTATAGTACTTTGCTGCAAATCTGCCATGGAAATTTTATGATATCTTGATTTTTTTCAAAATGGCGGCAATTTCATAATTTTTGCAAAAATTCATGGAAAACTTTGAAAAAATTTAAATCATTGTAAATCCTAAACTAATACAGGAAACATTACATAACCTTGAAGAAAACCATAGTTTATGGAGGTCTACAATATGGTGGTAAGCAGAAATATGTAGCTCTTCTAGTTTAGGATTTAGAAATTTGATGACGTCATGGCCTCAAATTTAATAAATGCGGCCATAGTGAAACTAATCAAGATATCAATAAATTGCCACGGCAGATTTACAGCAAAAAACCCTAAGTTCCTTCCAAGCTATTTATTTCAAAGAAAACGGCAATAGAATTTTACACCGACCTTTTTAAAGATATGAGCCCTATGTTGGAAACTATCAAATTGCTGAAAGAGCCATCTTTACATTGCAGTATTATCCTGGATTATCTTAGGTGACTGGATGTTGCAGCTTTCAGTGCCACGTACAGGGAGTACAGTAGATAGTTCTATGAGTCAGCAACCATTTGTCAAGACGTTCAAGGGGTGGACGCTCTATTTAGGATTGAACCATGTCCACCTGACGGTTCTGGCTGCAAAGTCAGAGTATTACTTGGAGCCTTAGGGGCCATCAACTTTCAATTTTTTGCATGTTTTAACAGCATTTTGTTACTGTAAGATAGGAATCCCCACCCCCTCTCCCTTATCGGCCTTCTTTCTACCAAATATGCCTTCAACCGCCCTAAAATTTCCGACAAAAAATGAGATTTTGGGAGCAGCAAATAGAATAAGGTCTTATAGATCTTAGCTAGACTTCTACCGAAGACACGCCATGTAGAGAGGTATAGGAAAACTGTTCTTTTCTACTTTAGCATTTGTAAATTTGTTTACCCATGTTTTTCAAAAAATTCCAGGAGATCTACACACGGTTTTCATATTCTTAACAGCCTTGGAAAAAATCCCCTCCCCCTATAACAGCCTAATGCCATTAAAATATACAGAAATTGAAAGTTGATGGCCCTTTATTACAAAACTAATAACATCTTCTTTCAAAATGGAGAATACAATTATGTCAATACCTGCAGCATGTACTCTCATGTACAGTACCGGAGTATCATGCAAATGTGAGTAGCCTATGGTGAATTTCAAATGTTCACAGGTAAACATGATATGGACTATCACAAACTAAGTGCAATCCTTTCAGAAATGACACAGAAAGTTATTCATTCCATCCCGAGTTTCCTGTTGAATCAGTAGAGATGTGTGTATGGCTGCACAATGAAATGGTGCGCTAAATGCTGCAAGGTTGCATTTCACTATCATATTCACCTGCACGTTTACAGCTTTGTTTGGCACTCTCATTAGCTGATGGCAGTGGTTAGGCCCAGGCTGGAATATCCAAACTGCACATCCTAATCTATTGTATTCAAAACAATACCCTATTGTTTTCCAGTGTTGTTATCACTGACATTTCGCATGGAAGTTCTTCGGTGCATGCAACAAACTTCCCAGCCAACCAGGGTTTGTTAGGCCCTCTGTCTAAAACTCTGCTATATTACCAATTACTTCCTGATTTTCAGAATTATGACAACATGTATCATAAACATTTCACATCAGTTACATATTCGTTACATATTCTCATACTCTGTAAAGAAAATGATTAGTGGCTGTTCGCTACGGGGCCAAAACAAAGCAAACATCTTACCAATGTCCCAGAACAGGTCTTCCATCGCGGCCATCTTGCTATCTCCGTTGGACTTAGGCCTTCGCTTGGATTTCCGACTACTCCGCCGCATTCCAACTACGACTTCAATTGATTTTATAAAGTAACAATGGGATTTCAATAATGAGACGGTACCTGTTGTTTCAGCTACGAATTTTGATAAAATATTCACTCACTGCCTTGACGAACCAAAACACATATTTCAAACTGGTTATTTCTAAAATGCGGAATGCGGAATGATGGAATCAAAGATGGAATTGGTCGAAGAATGGAACAATGGATTAGAGCTAGATTAGAGACTGAAATGGAATGGAATGATGGAATGGCAAATCTAAACTGTGTTTCAACAAAATCAGAGTTTCTTCAACAGATAACAAAATCAAGAAGTGATTTAGTGCTATACATGATAATCTAAGACAACTGCATGTATAATATAGTTCATATTTCTATATCAATCCCTTACATAGCCTGTGTTCCAGACCACTTGAGAAGGAAAGTGGTCTGTGTAACCAAGCACTAATCCGTGTTCACAAATTTTCTTCGGAATCTGAAGAAAAATTAATATATGCAACTAATAATTCGCATAATCACTATTTGTTTTGTTATCAAAAGGAAAAGCGTCTCATTTGCAGAACTCACATTACAATACAAAGAATAGAAAATGTCAATGTCTGCTAATCCTATTGACTTTTTACGATGAAAGAATAGGAGATTTGAATGCCTGCTAATCCTACTGAGTTTTTACGCCCGTGCAAAGTGATAACGATCAGCCCTCTAGTTTGTTACAAACACACATGTTCACAAAGACATCCGTTGTGTTGATCACTGACTTCATTGCAGCCAATCAGATCTGTGAAAGAATGCCCTTAATTATTAAGCAATTCAATTGATCGTCTGAACACAGATTAGTGCTTGGTTACACAGACCACTTTTTTTCCAAGTGGTCTGGAAGTCTGGAACACAGGCTATCCCTTACACAGACCTGTTGGTATTGAAAAGGGTATTATTACTAACAGTCAAAAAATCTGTGTCATTTGAACGCAATGGAGATAACTTTACGTTCTTTATAATATAGCTCGTTTCGCAATGCAGTAAGTTGTAAGTAAGATTTAGCAATAAGTGATTCGTGTCGAGGCGGTCGAGGAGTGTATCACTCTTCCGAAAAAGGGTACGATTATCGGAAGATTTTCAGGGAATTTTCTACATTTTTTATAGAGAAAAAACGCTTTTGCTAATGTGCGGATCTTTAGAGAGTGATCAAGGGTGTTAGGACACGGATATTTTTATTGCGTATTTATTTACCTTGTTTTGATCTTCGTCTTGTTTTCTTGTCTTGTTTTCTACTCTGTTCTGTTTCCTCTTGCTGATGTAAATCCCTCGTGTTATTTGAATATATCTTCCTTGTATTCCTGTGTCTTAGCGCGCCTTCGTAGAAGAAAGGTTTCAAACCGCAATGCCATATTAAATACTCATGGGAGAGCCATCGCCGCAAACTCTAAAAAACGAGGGATTTACATCAGCAAGAGGAAACAGAACAGAGTAGAAAACAAGACAAGAAAACAAGGCGAAGATCAAAACAAAGTAGATAAATACGTAATCAAAATATCCGTGTCCTAACACCCTTGGAGTGATACGCCCCTCTCTTTTGGTCAAATGCATCTATGCTAGGAAGGCAACTGATAGTTTACAGATCGTATACTTTACGAAAAAAAGCTCTAATTATTGCGCTTATTTCGCTGCTGATTGAAAAGACTAAGGTTTGCATTTTATAGGCAGGATTGCGCTCTCCATCTCGTTCATTAGCACAAATGATCCTTTGCATATTTCAGTCCCGTTGTTAAATATCATCAAAATGTCCGATAAGCGGACTTCATGCTTCGCATTTTCTTTTGCTTAATTGCTGCTCAAGGGACATTGGCAGGCAAATGCAAGGAAAGCGCAAAAATCCCCAACTGTACAATCATAGCTTATGACAGACTTTGCAATCATCCAGGGGCGGATCCAGCGGAAATTTTGACCGTCTTACGAGCGCGAAGCGCGAGCAGGTCGTGGGAGGCCTCGAGCGAGCGCGAAGCGCGAGGAGTTTGGGGGTCCGGGGGCGCAGCCCCCGGAAAAATTTTTCGGGCCACGCCCTTCAGATCCTCGGAAAACGCCCTATTTTCCAAAGTGATCTCTAAATCATATATAGTTTCCTTGCCGGTAAAAGCCACTTCAGGGCCTCAATCTTAATGCTATCTGAATAATTTTCAATCATGTTGGACAATTTATCCACATTATAAGAGACAGAACCACTGAGCATGGTCTTAAGAGGTTTCTTAACTTGCCAAAAGATTGAGGAAATGGGGATGAGATGCATAAAATCAGAGTGAAGATATGATTCTGCTGATGTAAGTGCTCTTAACAGATGACACATTTCTTCTTCACCATTAATTGCTAGGGAACAGGCATTGTATAAGCTGTTTCTGTTGGATGCAACCCTGTATAAATGTGAAATGAAAATCTGTTGCAAATAGTGTGGATATTTTTTGGAACTTGGGATGGACAGTTAACAACCAATTACAGAAATTACAGGAACAAAATAAAAGTAATCAGGCTACCAGGAAACTGAACTGACATGCATTCATGCCCTCATTGCTGTGCAAGTATCATCATTAACTAAAATAGAAACTACACTAAATAGAGTAGAGAACTAAAATAGAAACTAAAATTTTAAATTCTTGTGATCCAACATTGATTTATAAATGAAAGAAATCTTAACAGAAGACCAAAAAAGAGTTTTAGCATCCTCCTAAAGTTTTTCAGGCAGCAATATGAAAAATCACATCACAGCATAAATCAGATTATCAAAATAATGATACCAAGTTGGTGAACAGTTTTGAATATTCTATGAATAATTTTGCTATTCAATACAGCACATTAAAAATCAGTCATAACTGACAAATACTAAAGAAATGCTATTATTTGTACACTACCCTGCCCCTGCCCCCAGATTAACTTCTTGCGCACATCCATCAAGAATCACCTTTTTTGGTTTTATAGAAATTGATAATGGATGGAATGGATGGTAAAGGAGCATATCCATCCACAGAGGAATGTGGGTTAGTTTTGATATAGATTTTGGCCAAAATATTCTGGAAATGGGTCTACTTCTGTGAATTTCTGGAGTTAGGGTGTAGTTTTAGCAAGAATTTCTAGCAATGTTATGCTTTTGCTTAATGTTAGGTAGCAAAGGAAATTCTGGTAATGTTCTGTTAATAGGATAAGCAATAATTGTCCAGTCAGTTGTCTTGTAGATAACAAAGCACATATATGCATGATCTATTACTGAAGTCCCCCCCCTAGGCTCCCTTCCCATATAAATATAAATAACTTTTTTCATAATCATCTGAAAGAAAACTCAAACTGTACATCTACTGGTACTTCCCATAAATGCACATTGTAACCGTATCTTTCCAAACAATGTTTTAAATATCAGTCTGTGATACATGACACCTAACCTACTCCTATGGCTACCTAACCTTGTAGCCGTGATCCTAATAGTTTATGAAGCCCAATACCAACCCTTCAAACTAATCCCCTAACCGTAAGTGAACCCTAACCCTCATACCAATTACCCTAAAGATCAGCCCCTCATATACAGTACCCCTTTCCATAATTGTCATATCTCTCCGGTTGCTGTTAAAGGAACTGATTGAATTCTCCCTTGCTACACCCCCAGCCCGACTCGATAAAACTCGATAAAGGTCATTCAAAATGATCAAGATTATTCAAATGAATAACTACCTTGCTAGGAAAATGCTTCAGCCTGTTTGAAAGCTGAATCGATCATGTTGAATGTGAGGTAAGAGTGAGACAGCAGCTTCGTTTTGGCTAGGCCCTCCACAACAGCACGGCTGATAGGAACATTTCTCCCTAATTTGATGAGCTGCTATGTTGAAAAGCTTTGAATGCCAAGATCGTCACCAGATAAGATTAGATCTTCTATTTTCCAAGCAAATCCACCTCTAAATCGTCAAATAAATTGTTTTCAATCCTTGGCGCGAAATGTTTCGAGCAGTCAGTGCAGTCAAAGGTGAAAGGTGAAAGGGATCGCAGAGGTACACCAAGAAAGCATATGGCGAGGCGCAACCAAAAGCTCGTAAGACGGTGCTAAAGAGCCTACCATCGCCTCGACCATCTTCCAAATATTTTCCAATACGTTTTCACTGTAATTTTGCCAAGGTACCTAACATACATCTTATCTACCGTCTTACGAGAACAATACCATCACGTGACGGTTTCAATTTTGATTGTTTCAGAGTGTCCGCGCAGGTTTTAATTTATTACTACCGTCTTACCAATCATCTTTGGCCTTTTGGTCTTGCGTTTTTGTTCACTAATTTATGCAGTGTGTTGCAAAAGAATAGGGGTGTGTTGGCATGGCATGGCGTTGATTTGCATAGCAATGAAAGAAGGAAAGTGAGGCTGTTTCAAAATGGGGAATGTGTTGACAAAAATTTTAGCGAGATGTTCATTCCCTGTCTCGAGTATGACAGTTTGGGGGGGGGCAGGGGCGAAAGGGAAAAGTTCATGTATTTACCTCATTTGGTTTACTGTGAAATAGCTGCTCGTACAAATAAAACAAATTATGAATCAATCCCAAAGGACTTGATGTTTTGTGTTCTATGAAAAGAATTCTAGAGAGAATAATAAGATCAAATGACGCCAATAGCAAACACAAAAACTATTGTTGTCGAAATCAAAATAACTTTTAATATATTGACTTTGTCATCATCCAACGATCTTACGTTTGTTATTTTGCAACACACTATTTTTCCTGAGAAACAACGTATAAGGAACGGCAGGCTATTTGCTGCTTTGATTTTCCCATGTCACTCAAAAAAGTTTCGACATTGTACAACTGTTTTAGCATTGATTTCAGTGCGAATTACATTATGACTTGGTTTGAGATCTTACCAAATAACTTGGAAGCCTTCTAATGAAACAAAACTAACTCTACACTTCCGGCGTTAAAAGTAAAAGAAACACGTCAGAAACTCTTGGAGCAAAAGTGACCTAAAGTTTAATAAACTTTTACCAGTTCAGGACCTTAGTTTCTTACAAAAAAAAAATTAACGTCAAAAAGTTAGTGGGATGGGAAAGTGTTACGATCAAATGGTACCAAACAAATAACAAACACAAGGACCATTGTTGTTGAAATCAAATTAGTTTCTAAATCTAAACAACAGAGTTTGCAACATTATAAAACATTTACGATAGTCTAGTATTCAATGATCCCAAATAATTGCGCAGGGGTGGTCGGCGATACAAAGGTTTAGGACGGCGTTGTTAAATGATATGACATAATTGTGCTGGTAGGTAGCCCTCTGATTGTGTCCAAAGCACCCATATTTTCATAATTATTCACCTCCTTTGCGTCTGAAGGTCTTGAATAAATGTTGAACCAAAGAAGAACGCTTAAACATTTAAAAAGAGAGTGTATCAAGAGAAAGTATCTTGGCGTCGATTAACAGCACTTCGTTGTCAAATTGATTGCATTGACAAATTACTGATAAGGCTATTGAAGTTAAATTCTTAAATTGTACAATGTTACAGCTACAAAGATAAGAACTTGAAGTGCACGGCAATATGTAAAATATCACAGATGCTCTGCCGGAGCAGGATTCTCTGCCGGATTTGGTCTCTGCCGGAGCAATTCTGTTTCTATACCAGCAGGTCGACATATGCTAAAAGCTGGAATAATACTGCAATCTGCAATGCTAGGTGGCTGCATATAGCAATTGCAGTTATCAATCGATTCAAAATGCAAAACAACATGCACTCACCGACCGGTCACCAGTTTCTCAATTTTGAGGCAATTTTTGCATCACAAATTTCTTTTGTGTTCCTTTTATGATTAACTAAAGATAGAACAGTTATCTATTTTTGTTGAAAGGACTTCGAAAGTACATATTTCATTCTAACGCAACTATCAACTGAAATTGCATTCAAGTGAAAAAGTAGCAACGGTGTCAAAAATATTCGTCACTACTGGACGGGATCAAAACGTTTGAGTGACCTTGGAAATTGAAGGGTGTAAATTACGAAAGGATTCTTGTCGTTTTCTTCCTGGTGGACTAGTTTCCT
Organism: Aurelia coerulea; assembly: GCA_039566865.1. Classification (NCBI taxonomy): domain Eukaryota; kingdom Metazoa; phylum Cnidaria; class Scyphozoa; order Semaeostomeae; family Ulmaridae; genus Aurelia; species Aurelia coerulea. Next base: position 1,391,778 of record CM076959.1, read on the forward strand.
AACGTTTGAAAAATTGATCTACCTAAGAAGTATTTAATAAGTTACACTAAACCAACTTCTTCAATGACATATTTTGCAAAGGTCTTGCTAAAACTACGACTTTTAATTTCGGGCAAAACCCAGCTCCAAATAAATGAAAAACATTAAAAGGAAGATATACCTCTACAAGAAACTGTGTTGAGATTTCATAGTTGAGACATGCTACTCCGAACCAGCGATTTATTGCACCATTCCATCCCATCATTTATTCCACCATTCTATTCCATCATTCTATTTCACCAGTCCATTCCATCGTTCGATTTCATTATTCCTTTCCATTCCATCATTCCACGTGCCACGTTTTAGAGATAGCCATGTAAAACCACAGAAGAACATCTCAAATGTCATGGGCGGTGGATGGAATGCTTACAGCTAAAGCATGTTGGGATAGTTCATACAGTGCACCCGTACCTTTGCTCCATGTTGATCTATTTTCAATGGTTAATCAATCTCATTAAAGATACATGGTCTGACTACAATTCAAGCTAGTAACATAATATCAGCGATTATTATATGAAAAGTGTGTCGTTGTTATTTGTTTTAGGTTATATATCATGAACCCAGGGGGGCCACTCCTATAGTTTCATGTAGCATCATGCTCGTACAAAGGTTCAACATATGCACCCTAACCACTGACCTGTTTTAGCGAAATACATACCCTAATCGCGGAAAATTTTCTTCAGAACATACCCTTTCCCGCGTCAAAATAGAGCTTCTCAATTTCAGGTACCCTAATCGCTGACAAGCCAGTTATTAGAATTGCTAATATTGCCGGTGTGCTTTGAAGAGGAGTACCCTGGGTACCAGACTCTCTAAAACGACTCTAAAATATAATTTTATAGATGCTACCACAGTGGCTTGGGCAAGGTAAATTAAGTGGGGGTATTGAAATGAGAGGGTCTGGGGGCGAAGCCCTCAGGAAATTTTTTGGGACACGCCCTTTACTTTGGTTGAGAATGCATCTCCTAATATCATGCTTACCAATAGCGACAAGGTAACTTTGTTAGTTTTGTGACAGTTGTAGAGCACGAGGAAAATTTTTGGAGAAACATCTTTTAAGTAGAGCACGAGGAAAATTTTTGGAGAAACATCTTTTACTTTGGCTTAGGAAGCATCTCCCAACATCATGCTTGCCATTAGTGGCAAGAAAACCTTTGTAGTTTTGTGACATCTATCCTATACATCGGAGCACGAGGAAAATTTTTGAAGATGCATCCTTTACTTTGGCATAGAATGCATCCCCTCATTCCATTTTTGCCAGTGCCAAAATGGAAGCTTTGACATTTATCAGAAAATTCTTACCCAACCTATGCCAAGCCAATTTTTCTTCGGTTTTAAAGAATCTTGAGAACCATTCGCAAAAAGTGGTGGGGCAATGACCCCCATACCCATACCCCCCCCCCCCGTGGCCATGCCACTGTACTGCCATGATGTTGATAATGTTAAAATGGTATTACAACTTACAGATGCTTTTCATGCTCCCGAATTCCTACCCCATCTTGTGCTGGTCTGCTTTTTCAAGTTCTCTGACTCGTTACAAACTCTATTTTAGAAATTTTGATTAGAATATCATTGCACAGGAGTTTAGGAACTTATCAAATGCATAATAAGACACCCTTTTTGAAATTATGGTCGATTTGGCACCCCTAACTAAACACGGGCCCGCGCGGGCCCGTGCCTACTTTGAAGAAAGACACCCTTTCCCGCGTTTTTTTTGTACGCGCATGATAACACATCAGGTACCAAGTGGCCCCCCCGGGATCATGAAGTTAAATTTTTCCGGATTTCGTTTTGGATCATTGTCTTTATATTGTATTGAGATACCTCGTAAATGCCTCTAAAAAGTGACAACTCTCATTAGCTTCTAGAAAAATGAGCTTTTGTTCGCAAGAATTGATTAACAATTTTGTACAGCAACAAGGGGCCCGGCAGGAGCTTAACATTTTTTTATATTCCATCTAAAAATTGACTTAACAAATTACTACCTACATTACTTAACCTACTTTAAAACACTACGACTGCGATACCAAGAGGAGCAAAATTAAATGTCAACCCCGAGGTCATTTAAAAGAAAACATTGAAAAAATACATTTAAATAAACTAGACTTATCTACGAACAAAACAAAAAGAAAAGAAAAAACCAAGACTTGAAAAGAAACAAACAAACAAACAAAAAACCGAAAGACAAAAAGATAATTATGATAATTTTGCAACGAAAACGAGCGTACTCAGTAGTTGCATGGCTTGTGTCAAAATTTAAAATTAGTTCAATCTAACCGACCAGTTTCTTGAATAAATTTTAATGTTAGCTTGAGTATATTCCTGTTAACTTTATTGGGGAGGTTTTTATCACCATACAATGGAGCTGCGTTAGGATCTCATTTGAGAGATTAGCATAGCCATGTGGTCGTAATGATGGCAGTATTCCAGAAAGGAGGTTTTGTCGTTGGAGCCCAAAGGAAGGGCAAAGCAACAAAAAGTGTTCCGTATCCTCTATAACATTTATTGTGACAATAGAAATTACCAAGCTACTTCAGGGAATTCTGAATGCAAATTTATATTTTCGAACTGAAGAAAGACACATCAAATGTCTTGGGTGCTGGGTAGAATCCCTTGACTACTACAGGGCGTCTCGATGGCGCAGTGGGCGCTCCCCATGTTTGATGATAATCAATATATTTAAAGTTGGCGCTACATAGCTATGTACAGTAAAAATTAAAAATAATTACTAAACTAGCTAATCCAAGCCAACTGCTAAAAACTAATTAAATAACTAAGATATCACATACCAGGTATAAATTTTCAAAACAGAATTGAAAACGTTGTAATATAAAAATCCGAGCTGTTAAAAATCCGAATGTCCGAAATATGAAATGGAAGCTGTATCAAATCAAGGTATCACAAAAATCCAAGTTGTGGTATAAACGTCCTACATAATCTGCATGAACACCCGGGGGGGGGGGGGGTACTTGACCAGGTTTTGGTCGGGGACGTGCCATCGAAGCTTCAAAAACATACCCGTTCCTTATACCAATTTTGCGAAAAAGTATACCCGACTTTATACCAATTTTGCGAAAAAGTATACCCGACCTTATACCAATTTTCCGAAAAAGTATACCAAAATCGTTCTTTAAACCAAAATTGCGAAAATCGATACCGTTCCTTATACCAAAATCGTGAAAATCGATACCGTTCCTTATACCAAAATCGTGAAAATCGATACCCTTCCCGATGGCACGTCCCCGTACCCAAAATATGTGAAGTACCCCCCCCCCCGGGCATGAGCAGTCAGCGCCATTCCAACTTTTAATTTTTTTCTTAAAGAGAATCAACGGAGATAAAAGTCCCGCGCGGAAGGAGTCTGGGTATTCTATTATTAACCTATTGTATTTGATGATTTCGAAACGATCATGGATATTGTTTAGCAAGAGGAACAATAACATGCGTAGGAGTTTTCAATGCCCTATTTATAGATGACCTCCTCTTAGCTCCGTTCATTCACTTTAAACCCATTGATAGATTGAGCATTCCTTATGTGAGGAGGAAGAGATAGCCAAAGACATTGCCCTCTACATTTGATAGTCTCGGATCCATAACTTGTAGTTCTTACCCTTGGTAGCACAAATTCATTATTGTTTCTCAGATTATAATGAACACGACGCTCGCAGAAAATTTCCCTCATAAAAGGGGGATTGATGTTCTCCTTAGTTTTAAACATTTCGATCATAAGCGTTTGCAGGTTCCTTGCATGAATATTTACCGAGTCATCTTTTCCTAGCAGGGTGTTGAAGCTAGATTCATAATCCTTGTATGCGATTCTCAAGGCTCTTTTGTTTATTCTATTAATCTTATTCATGTGCCTACTGTGAAACATCCATACTAATGGACAGTATTGAAACTGGCTAATTACAAAGGCTCTCATTAAGATTCTTAGTTTGTTAGAGTCCATGTAACCAGATATGCGAGCGAGGGCGAAGAGCTTGCTACCAGCCTTCTTACACAACATATTGTTAATATGCGTCTCAAAATTGAGTTTTTTGTCGATCACAACGCCTAGTAGCTATGACAGAATCTCCCACATTAACTGTGACCTGCTGGTTAGAATTTCTACCAAGTATGAGTAAATGACATTCATCTGTATTCAATTTCATGAAGTTATCAGCGAACCATTGAATAATTGTACTTGAATCATTCTCCAACCTTGCAATTATGTTATCCAGATTCTTACCGCATCCATATATGGTTGTATCATCTGCATAATTGCAGATATCAGTATCGTCTATGGAGAGCAACAAATCATTTATGTATATGTTAAAAACAGGGGACCAAGAACCGATCCTTGTGGAACTCCAAGGGACAGTTGCTTGTAGCCACTAAAAGACCCATTAATCTTAACTCTCTGGTGCCTATTTCATATTGTTGACCTTCATAAACTATGGTTGTCTTGAGGAATTGATCATTACTACCGGGTGCGCCAAAATAAACTATGCACGTTTGGCAGGCCACAATAAATGGTACACTAGACCGAGTTTGAAGATTTATGCCTTAATCTTTAGCAGAAAGCCTGAATTAGATTCTTGGACTTTTTGCAAATTTCTCCTTTTTCAGCTTTTAGAGCGAGAAGCGAGATTCTTAAAATGTTCGTTTTCGAAAACATTGAAAACGATCAAAAAACGTCGATCAAATTTTGAAAGATTCAACATGAATGAACAAAGAGAAAATATTTCAGGGGGATTTGGGGGTTTAGTACGAACTCTCGTACTAGCAGATTACAATTAGTCGATTTCTGAATCGTAAATCACCACGAACAAGTTCTCTCTTTGCCCATTCATGTCAATTATTTAGAAAACTTGATCGATGTTTTTTGATCGTTTTCAGTGTTTTCGAAAACTAAAATTTTAAGAAACTCGCTTCTAGCTCTAGAAATTAAAACTTAAAAAATTTGCAAAAAGTCCTATAATCTAATTCAGGCTTTCTGCTAAAGATTAAGTCATAAATCTTCAAAATCGGTCGAGTGTACGATTTATTGTGGCCTGTCAAACGTGCATAGTTTATTTTGGCGCACCCGGTATGATTTCTGATTTCTGATGATTTTGATTCAGGCCCGTCGGACTAGGCCCCCCCCCAATAATTTGCTGCAGTTCGTTCACTTTTGTAAGTAAAAAAGGCTGTGAAAGTCCATCTCGTGGAAATGAAGATTAAAACTTGTTTATATTCGAGGAAGTTATTAGAATTTATCAAGCTATCATCGTTGATATTATGGAATTCAAAATAATATATCTCCTTGTGAAATTGAAGTCCCATTTTTCAGAATTTTCTCGGAAAGACCCCCATCAGACTTCATCCTTTGCTTTTTTAAATGGTTAATTCTCCAAAAATGGGGCGTTTTCCAACGATCTAAAGGGCGTGGCCATGAAAAATTTTCCCGAGGGCGGACCCCCAATTTTCATCACTCAACTCAAATGAAGTTTCAGCCCTCCCAATATGAATTTCGTTCCGACGGGCCTGTGATTTCTTTGAAATTCTCCATGAAGTGTTTCAAAAAATTCTCCCGATTTAACTAAGAGTGTTGCTTCTTTGCTCACCCTGTCAGATCGTTGGATTTTACAACTCCTCCATGGGAATCTCATTTGAGATGATGTCAGCAAAATGAACTGTTCGGTTTGAAATAATCTGTAGACTCAATGATTATGATAAGCCCCATTTCTTTCTTTACTTGCGTAAGAAGCCTCAGATAATATCATAGGTCACTTTATACTGTGATCTCATTTACCCTCTAACTTGCAAATATTGGATAGTTATCAGAAAAATAAAGTTTCTCAAGATAATCTTTGCTTGAATGAGACTTTTCGTTGCTACAATTGTGTAATGTATATTATGCGTTAATTGAGAGCCCGGGGGGGGGGGGGTGCTTCATTGTTAAGTTGTACTGGACGTGCCGCTCATATGGATGGGTTTTTTCATCCGAAATTCTCTACATATGGGTCTGTTTTTAACCACAATTCTGGTAGATGGGTAGTTCTTTGAGAATTTTCTTATCAATCGGCCCCATAATGATAATCCACGCAAAAAAAATGAAATTTTCCTTTGTTTCAAATCGACAAATTCATACACATGGGTCAAAAATTTCCTGATATTCATGCAAATGGGCTGGAAATTTTTGAATATTCTGTCATACGAATGGGTCCTTTTCTCAAAGTCCAGATTCAGGTCGAATCATGTTGACAATGAAGTACCCCCCCCCCCCCGGGATTGAGAGTCACCTGCGTTATACCGATTTTATCTAGGGTAATCTTTCAAAAAACAAAGCTAGCTGCTCTCCAACGCCTTCAAGACCGGGCGTATTCAATAATTGCAAAGGCAATAATAAAAGGTGGCTGGTCGGCATCCTGGTTAAACGTAGAAAATTTTTTCAGTTACGATCAGAATGTCATGACGTACAATATTATGAACAGACTATGCCCTGAAAGCCTATGGGATAAATAACCAACCAAGATCTTTTCACTCGACCTACAATACGAGGCACTGCAAAGATATCCAGCTCCATAGGTATAGGACTGAATTTGCAAATCCCCTTCGATGTCGAAAAGTAAACAGAAATATAAAATTCGATTGCAGGAAATCTAGCCTAGCTTTTTCAATCAGACGTAGCAAAGTTTTAGATCAGCTACTTAGCTAAAGATGGAGCGAAAAAGAATCGAAACTTTTTCGAGTAGTTTTGGAGATAAATTCACTTTTCTGAAATTAGCAAAAAGATTTGAACTAGGATTTGCGAAACCAGGGTTGACGGAAACATTGCGATTTATACATCTTTCGATTGCCCAGGTTATACAGAACAACATCCTTTTTACCGCTTTTCGATAGGCCTAATAATATTGGAGAAATTAACTGTTTTCTGAGGAGAGTGGTTTTGCGAAACGGCATCTCGCTGTGGACTAGAGCGGAAAGCAGAGTTACCTTAAAGCGATCAAAAAACGTTGATTAAATGTTCTTGAAAGACTCAACATGAATAAACAAAGAGAAAACGTTTCCAGGGAGATTTGGGATTGTGAAATTGATTAGTGTAAGCTTCTGCACTAGTGTTATTTCGACGATTGGCCTCTGCTGCAAAATCCTGAAGTAGTTACAATAAGGCGCCGCCCCAAAATCAAAATTCAACAAGGCTCAATGCTTGCTGGCCTCATGACATTTCCCTGTTTGCGTTTTTAACCCCCTTGACACAGGAAAGCAATCTGCGCTGCACCAGAGTATAATTTTAATGACATTACAAAAGGAAAGACATTTCCTCCTAATCATTAAAAATAATGTTACATTTGTCCCTAGATAAAACCAACTCTCGTACAGTAGATTTCAATAAATCTATTCCTAAATCCCAACTCACCACAAAAAATTCTCCCCTTGCCCATTTATGTCGCTTCTTTAGAAAATTTGATCGAAGTTTTTTGATCGTTTTCAGTGTCCTCTAAAATGAAATTTTAAGAAACTCGCTTATAGCTCTAAAAACTGAAGACAAAAAAAAATTGCAAAAAATCCTAGAAGCTGATTCAGGCTTTTTGCTACAGATTAAGTCATAAATATTCCAAATCAGTCTGGTTTTTTTTTGTTTATTGTGGCCTGCCAAAAGTGTAGCATAGTTTTTCGCATCGGATATTAGCAAAACACTTTACGCAGTGATCATTAGTCTTATTACCATCACAAGTTTGCAACTTTGCCGATGACAACACTATCTACTCATGTGAAGATAGCATAGATAACATTTTGAGATCCCTCAAAGGAGACATAGATAATGCCTTAAAATGGTTCAAGGACAACCGAATGGTAGCTAACCCAGACAAGTTTCAGGTTATTTTCATGGGTCTTCAAAAGGGTCAAAAAGTGAGCCTTGAAATAAATGGTCAACCTATCAAGACAACCAATGAGGTTAAACTCCTTGGAATAACGATTGACTCAAAGCTACAGTTTCATAATCATGTTGAAGGTATTTGCAAAAAGGCAAGTCAAAAAGTAAAGGCGTTCTCTCGTATTGCTGGGTTTCTACAAAAGGATAAAGCAAACATACTATACAAAACTTTCATAAAGTCAGCCTTTCACTATTGTCCACTGATATGGATGTTTTGTGGTAAAACAACTAACAACAGAATAAACCGGCTACATAAGCGTGCCTTGAGAGTTCTCCATGGCGATTATACATCTACCTTTGAAGAACTACTGGTAAGGTCGGAAGAGATAACGATGCATTGTAGCAATCTGCAAAAGCTAATGGTCGAAATATACGAATGCACCAATTTCATTAGTCCTTTTTTTTGTCAGAGTTATTCGCAACGAAAGAAATCACATATGACCTAAGAATAAAGAATCTACTCCAGGTGCCAAAAGTTAAGACATCGTCATATGGACAAAGTTCCTATCGTTCAGAGGTAGTATACTTTGGAACACTTTGTCAGACAACATAAAATCCGCACAAAATACAAAACAGTTTAAAACAATGATCAAAAATTGGAAGGGAGAACAATGCCGATGCAACATTTGTAAATAGGGTTTGTAATTAGATAGTTGGTTTTTATTAGTTTGTATTAACTAGACATTTCACCAACTGTGAATAAATGAATTATTATTATTATTATTATACCGAACAAGTCAGAAATTAACAAGGTTTCGATTTCTAATTATTTCAGCCTTCCTGCTTTGCTTTCTCTAGATATCTTGCACGTTCATTTGTTTTCGTCAGCCAATCAAGAGCAGCCTGTGATGGGTCAAACAACAAGGACAGATTTGGTAAGACAATAGCACGAGTTGGTTTTGATTGACACCGCAATTCAAAGCGATTAGCGATCGCAGACAAAGGAAATTCTCTCAACCAGAAATTCAAAACAAACAAAGCAGCAAAAATTTCTCTGAAACACATTTGCTAGCACGCTCGTTGTGCATTGCAGAAACTGTTTTTAAGAGCAACCATGAGCAAATATCGCAAGAAGAAGGATACATCTACACATCTACCACGGGCATTTTATTTCTTTGCTTCAGAGGCTGAGCAGTAAGTGTTTCAATTACACCCAAAAATATCAGAGAATTGAATCGCCTCCCAATCGGCTTTTGAACCAAATTGATTAAATGCCCATGGCAGATGTGTAGATATCTTCTTCTTCTTTCGATCTATGATTATGTTTTCTCTCAAAAACAATTTCTGGAATGCACAACAAGTGAGCAAGCTACCTGGGTTTCAGGGCAACTTTTGCGGCTTTGTTTGTTTTGAATTACTGGTTGAGAGAATTTCCTTTGTCTGCGATCGTTAATCGCTTTGAACTGCGGTGTCAATCAAAAGCAACTCATGCTATTGTCTTACATAATCTGCCCTTTGTCATGTTCTTGGATACGTGCCATTAGTTTCTAATCGTTTCTGATGACAATGATACCCTGTCTGAAGTTGTAAGCGTATTGTAAGTTTTAGGGTTTCAGAGACCACACATTCTAATTTTCAAGACCACATTTCACATTTTCAAGTCCACTAAATGTGGAGAAGACACTTTATAACCCTAATCCAACAGGGAGAGGGGGGTGTTTTCCACCCCTCTTGTCGGTTTTTGCATTGCATTCTTTAACAACAAAGGCTATGACACTCAAAATCTCCGAAAATTACTAATTATCTATTAGCTACTTTTTGACAATAAAATCTTTGAACAATGGGTGTCACGTGTCATGTGACACTACAATATTAGGAGGAAGGTATTGGAAAAACTAATGATTTTGATATTTTTACTCCCAGAATTAGTTCCAAATAATGATTATTGTACTTTAAAAGAATCAGCAAACAAATAGCTTTCTATTGTTATCAATAACAATTGAATTTGCTGACGTCAGCGTTCTTAAATGATGACGTCACTTGAGCCGCCATTTTGGGTCCTTTTGGCAAATTTTGAAGCTTTTTCCAACATATATTGTTAAAAATGCATAGAACTGCGCTATGCAATACTTTAAAAGCATTTTGAGCAAATTATTATCAATTTTTGGCAGAAAACGCAGTTTGCAGTTATGACGTCATCAATTTTTGTCATTTTCTTCAAAAATAACAGTCTAAAAACACCTATATGCATCATATTTGAATTGGAAATGAATAATACGCCAAATAAGAATGGAAAAAGTGATTAAAATTACATTTATTGCGTGTTTAGAACGAATCAGCAGAAAAACCATGCATTTTGACATTTTCAAGTATTATGACGTCATAGTGACGTCACCTAATGAGGTGGCCACGCCCAAAACTAAAATTTGGCTAAGAATAGTTAGGACTAAGCCCTTGCCAAGTTTCAATGATTTCCCATTAGTCTACGGCTATTTATAGAAAGGGGGGAACGGGAAAAAACCCTCCCCCGGCTATGTTAGACAAAAAAGAAACCCGCCGGCAGGATTAGGGTTAAGCCAACTAATTTGGGCCAACTAAAAATGCAATAGACATACATACGTAGTTAAAAATATTAAAATGGTAGATAAAATGAATATACAAAAATTGAAATACCATTAATATTAAAATCAAATAAAGCCTAAGCTTGGAATAAAAATAGCCTTAAATAAAGGACTCATCATATTAAACCCATAAACACGACAAAAACACCGAAATCAGTAGAAGGAAGACTATTAACTCCTGTAAAAGAAACAATAACCAAAATAAGCCTGCAAAAAGAGAAAAACTGTTAAATCCTGTAAGACAAAACCGAATTAACCTTAAAACCTGTGTTTTTGTTGCGTTTATGGGTTTAATATGATGAGTCCGTTATTTAAGGCTATTTATATTTTTTTACCACGAATCATTTGTTTGGAATAAAAGGGGATGTAGAATCTTTGATAAATTGTGGAACGGTTGACAAAACTTGCGGACCTCTGAAACGAATCGTTTCTGAGCCATATGTAACGGTTCTAATTCTAGGAAGAGAAAAATCGTTGGTGTTCCTCAGATTAGATTAGATTGACTTTCTTGTTCAAAAATATCTGTTTCATAAAACAGAATGCGAAATCAGCTCACTTAGAAAAGAATGCGAAATCAGCACACTTAGAAAAGAATGCGAAATCAGCACACTTAGCGGGCCGGCTGGTGGTCGGGCTGGCTCGTCTCCATATGAACGGGTGATTAGTACACACCATCTACACGACATCTGTCTATTCCTGTTCTCTTGTCATTTTGCATTGTTCTTTCCACTCTTTATAAACTATCACCCTTAAACATTCACTGCGTTGCTTACTTACTATGTGCATATTTTACCGTGCCTCCCAGAATCACCATTATTTCCATTAGAATTCACAAAAAGTTTTTTCTAGCCCATGATATGGTATTATCACAATTTTGATCATTTTTTCCTGAAACTTTAGGATATCAGTTACGAGTTTGTTCCAATACGCTTTGAAAGTTAACATATGCCTCGTCGCATGACCTTCATCGCCATCCTCAAGATCGGCCCCTGAAGTACTTCAAAATCACCAAAACAACAATAATCTCAGAACCAGCTTGCATGCACAGTTACCTTTGCCACAAACAGACGCCTGGACTTCACATTATTACATGATAAATTCGTTTTAAAGTCTCCCAAAGGTCGATCAGGACATTTTTAGCCAAGAGTGTATGTCAGATTGGCGTGACAACGTCATTTGCGCAGTTATTGATTTCTTAGATCGATGTGGTTTAGAAGGGCGGGGTCACTAGACTGTTAAAAACAACGTAATCTCTATCGTTGCAGACACGTGTTCATCGCTTTCTGCATTCGCCTCGATGGAAGAGGTGAATTCATTCCGTGTTGTTGTTCAAAATGTACTAATATCTCTGCAATCTTACATCATATGGTGTAAATGTTTCCTTTGTTTTTTCGAAGGACGAGCCAATCTAATTGTCCCTTGGCGTCGATGTTTCACAGCCGACAAATTCATTACAAAATTCAAGAGAGAGCTCTAGGAGTTACTTATCAGGACTATGAATCCAGTTTTGAGGTTTTAATGGAAAAGGATCGATCAATAACTGTGCACCAGACCCCGGGAGGGGAGGTACTCCCATTATGGCCTAACAGGGGGTCCAGTCCCTTTGAGGGTCATAAGAAATGGCTACCGAATTACCCTATCTGTCAAACTCCTACTACCAATTGGGGGTATTACAAGATTCCTGGCCAGTTATAAGATTTTAACTCAAGTAGCTCCTCCGCATGGCAATATAGTCGTTACAGCAATAATTATTATTTAATTTTGAAGTTTTCAATCAGTTTTACATTAGAAAATTTTGAAAAACTGCAGAAAATATTTGCTCCCAGATGCCCCCAAATGGCCCAATTTTAGCTCCACGAACTACCATTTGGGGTTTCTGTAAAAAGATACTACCATTTGAGGGCATTTCTCAAAAGTTTTGCTTTGGTCCGCTTTAACCCTGACTGGACCCTCCTGTCAGGCCACAATGGGAGTACCCCCCCCCCGGGCATCAGAGAAACTTGTAGCTTCTCGTGACCGAAATGTACATGACTAAAAATGGCTTGAATCCAGTTTTTATGAGAGAGAATTTGTGAAAATGAAGGTCAATATCATCTGAGGAACACTAACGATATTTCTCTTCCTAGAATTAGAACCGTTACATATGGCTCAGAAACGATTCGTTTCAGAGGCCCGCAAGTCTGGGCGACCGTTCCACAATTTATCAAAGATTCTACATCCCTTTCTGAGTTTAAGAGCAAAATCAAATCTTGGTTTGGAGAAACCTGCAACTGCCGATTGCGTCAAACTTTCTTTCCAAACTTAGGCTTTATTTGATTAACAATTATCGTATTTCAATTTATTTTATGTACTATTTTACTAATTTTGGCTACGTATAGATGTACATTGCAATTTTTAGTTGGCCTAAATTTGCTTTAGTATAGCTACTGTATTTTTCATTAGCCAACTTTTTAAGGAAATTAATGATGATCTATTGTTTGATATCTAAAACTGCCAACTCATTGTTTTGACACACGTCTTGCTTGACGCAGCCCCTTCTGCTGCATGCACGGTGGAAAGATTCTACAAGCTATACCCAGGCTGAAAACAGCAAGGAAAGGAACTAGATTGGCAAAAGCCTCCCAATAATTTCCACATATTGCATCTTTCCTCCAAATATCAAAAGTTTTGTGGGGTTGTGGTGTATTCCTCTAAAACTGCAGTGAGAACACTCAGGCGGACAGGGTCTGATCCCTTGTATACCGAACCCTTATAGCTGGTATTTATTAGTTTTCTTTAAAACTATTGCTTTCAACAACTGTAAATTAATTGATAATGATTATATCTATTATAGAGCCCTGCCATTATGGACCGCTTATAACAAGGGATCGCGGACTCGATTACTTCTTCTCTACCTCTGCAATTCCAGCAGGAGCACTGGAGAGGGGGCGCAAGCGCCCCTCCTGCCCTTTCCTAACGGGGGCAAGGTGGGCAAAAGTGCCCTTTCAATGAAATAATAATTTACTTTGAAACTTGATAGAAAAGCCGCGATAGCTTCATTCCCTTATCAGAAACACACCAGTAACGAAAAATGACTGGCAATTGCAACTTCAAAATAAGGAATATGCGATTTTATGCATTCTGGAATGAGGACATGTGGAGAAATAGCCGAAAATTTTGTGAAAGAACATTATTAATGTTCGTTAAAACGTTGTTGATAGCATTTTAAGCCAATCTAAAGGGCGTGGTCACAAACATTTTTCCCGGGGGAGTACCCCCGGACCCCCAATTTTTAGGTTCGCTTCGCTCGCCTTCGGTCTCAACTGCCCTTACGTTCCTAGTCGCCCCCTCGCCTACCATCGCTCCGGCGTCCCTGAATTCCAGAGCTTGGCGCTAGAAACCAGAACTTTGCATTGATCTTCATCTTCGCCTTCCCCTTTTCTTATCTCGTCAGTTGAAATAACTGAAGTGATCGCAACAATATTTTCGAGTTGACTGTCCAGAGGTTCAGCAGGCCTTGATGCAACAAATAGCTTCATTAACAGCGCGATGACCTGGCCATCGTCATGTAAAATACAAAACTAATAGCCCTTGCTGTAGATCGAAATTTCTAATTTTCTAGTAAAGCAAATAGAAATGAAATGAAACAAAAGCAATGCCCTTTTAAATTCTAATTTCATCTTCGTCTCGTCTTTTCATAGCTTGTGTGATTGAAATGTTGCTACTGCAAGGGTAAAAGAGAAACAATCTATTGCAAAGGCTATTGCTCGGTGGATATGAAGTCCATACGACTGGCGACGTAGCCTCTGGCATTTGACATTAGTGGAAGGGGGGCGGGGGCTCAATGGAGAGGGGGTCGTATTCAAAGTTGTTTTGTCCGAGATGAGGGGCTTACTAGAGATGGGGCATAACCCTATTCTTTTCAGGGGGTGATTCCCCCCTAGTAGATCATTTCTGATAACTCTGCAATGAGGAAGTCCATTGCAATGAACTAGTAAAGCTCCATCGAAATATTTTGACATATGATAGGAAGGGAGACAATTTTCCTGGACTATTCAATCCTATATTTTTACTTACACTGAGAATTTTGTTTATCGTGATTTTGTTTATCTTCTGAAACCGCCACTAGCATTGCATGCAAGGGGCATAAATCATTCCCCATATCATTATGTATTCACATACTGTTATCAGCATATCGCAAAATACCTTTATAAAGTGTTGTGGCGCAATGGTGTATTCATCTAACATTGCAGCCAGACAAGTCAGGCGAACAGGGTTCGAACCCAGATAGAGCCCTACCACTTTAGCGTTACGACAAGGGGTCGCGGACTCGAGTCTGTGACCCCATGTCATGACGTTCAAGTGGTGGGGCTCTACGGGGTATCGAGCCCTGTCCGCCTGACTGTTCTGGCTGCAAAGTCCGTGGATTACACCACTGCGCCACAACACCTTCTTCTTAGGAATCTGTTTTGGTGCAATCGATATGCAATAAATGAGGCTTGATAAAAGAGCTTTGCGGCAATCTACAAATTTTTTATCAAAGTCAAGATACTTCATTTTTTAGATTCGCATTCGGTTTTCTAAAAAACGGATATGCTCTGATAGAGAAATCTGGGTTTTCTAAAAGATAACTTTTTCAGTAAATAACGGAGCTTTTCTCGCAGTATATCTCGTTTTATCTGAGAAAAACAGTGTCTTCTTTGTGGTTTTTGAAAATATCACTCACCGAAGACAGGTGCAGCGTCTAGGTGAGCAGGTATTTACTCTTATTTCACACTGCAAAACAAGGTATTTTTGTGAAAAATACAAGGAGCTTTCCCCGGGGGCTACTCCCATTGTGGTCTGACAGTGGGTCCAGTCAGGGAGGGCCAAAGCAAAAATTGTGAAAATACCCTTAAATGGTGGTATATTTTTTTACAGAAAGTCCCAAATGGTAGTTCGTGGATCTAAAATAGGGCCATTTTAGAGCATCTAGTAGTGAAAACTTTCTTTAGTTTTTCAAAATTCTATTGTAAAAACTGATTGAACGAAGCAAGAAAACTCCCAAATTTATTGATAATTATTGCTGCAAGGACCATATTGCCATGCAGAGGAACCTACTAAGTTGAAATCTTATAACTGGCCAGGAATCGTGGAATACCCCTAATTGGTAGTATGTGTTTGACAAATAGGGCCATTTTTGGCCATTTCGAGAGACCCTCAAACTGACTGGACCCCCTGTTAGGCCATGATGAGAGTAACCCCCCATCCCCCCAGGGAGCTTCCATACAGTTGCCTGCGCGAGAGTATATACGAAGACCACCAGATTTCTGTAACTTTATTCCACAATTACTATAGGCGCCCAATTACATACAATTAAATCTAAAATTCACACGATCTGGATTATTTAAACAGGGGGTCCATGAGTGGATGATTTCAACAAATTCACTAATTAATATTACGTTTCCAGCGATCAAGTGCTTTTTACACCTGCTGCGATGTTGCTCAGAAGTACGATATCCATATGGAAAGACAGCTTGCTTTTAATTAATAGCTCTAGTTTCCTTCTCAATTATCAAAAGTCCCAAATAAATTTAATGCAAATGAAATGAATTTAATGAAATGATCTCTGTAGCTGAGTAATTTTAAAAGATATACTAATTAATTATATATTTCAACTGATCAACTGCTTGAAACTGGCTCCAGTTTTGATCAAAATTGGGTTAACTGCGAGTTATAACTTACATCATGAACATAGGTTGTCAGTGCAGCTAAACAAAGGCAGATTTTGTAATACAATAGCATGAGTTGCTTTTGTTGACACCTTAATTCAAAGCGATTAGAGATTGCAGACAAAGGAAACTCTCTCAACCAGCAATTCAAAACAAACAAACAAACAAACAAACAAACAAACAAACAAAGCCGCAAACGATTCTTTTAAACCCAGGTAGCTAGCTCGCTCGTTGTGCATTCCAGAAACTGTTTTTAGGGGCAAACATGAGCATAGGTCGAAAGAAGAAGGATGCATCTACACATCTGCTGCGGGCATTTTGTTTGTTTGGTTTAAAAGCCGTGTAGGAGGCGATTCAATTCTCTTATTTTTTTGGGTGTTATCAAAACATTTACTGCTCAGCTTCTGGACCAAAGAAATAAAATGCCCGCGGCAGATGTGTAGATTAGATATATTCTTCTTCTTTCGATCTATGCTCATGTTTGCCCTTAAAAATAATTTCTGGAATGCACAGCGAGCGAGCTAGCTTCCTGGGTTTCAAAGAAAATTTTGTGGCTTTATTTGTTTTGAATTGCTGGTTGAGAGAATTTCCTTTGTCTGTGATCGCTAATCGCTTTGAATTGAGGTGTCAACAAAAGCAACTCGTGCTATTGTATTACAAAATCTGCCCTTGTCAGTGCAGCTGCCTTTCTTGACCCACAGGTTGATCTGACTGCGGAGGAGAGTCCGGGAGGGGGGGGTACTTCATTGTAAACGTGGCTCGACCTGCATCTGGACTTTGAGAGAGAAAGACCCATTTGTATGACAGAACATTCAACAATTGCGAACTCATTTGCATGAATATCAGGAAATTTCTAACCCATGCGTATGAATTTCTCGAGCAAAATACGAAGGAAAATTGCAATCATTGGGTGCGGATTATCATTGTGGGACTCATTGAAATGAAAATTCTCAAAAAACTATCCATCTACCAGAATTGTGGTTAAAAACAGACCCATCTGTAGGAATTTGAGAAGAAAAAAGCCCAAAAACCCAACCATATGAGCGGCACGTGCAGCATCATTCAACAACGAAGTACCCCCCCCCCCTCGGGAGGAGAGTGCAGTAGGCCCTTTTGCCTGAACGGGGGTAGCTTTGTACAGTCAGTGATAGACATGGAACACGAAATGCGCCTGTCAGAATGCCTGACTGGACAACCGAAAAAAAAAACGTAACGCAAAAAAACATTAAACTCAATATAGCAAACAGAAGAAGGAACAGAAAGGGTGGGAAAATTTCCTCTGTCGCTGGCTCGCATTTGACGATTGTTTTGATTTTAATTGATTCAGAACAAAGTATCCTAGACATGGGATTTTAAATTAGTCAAGGGGTGATCCCCCTCTTCCCGAGGGGGGGGGGTACGTGACTTGAGGATAGACTGGGGTCTGCCGCCCAGTTTTCAGAAAGCTAACCGCTTCTAATTTCCGACACTTGCTTTTGACACCCACTTTTATGATGAATTATGGCAGAAAACTGCCCATTTTAACCATTTTTTGCAAATTTCAGTGAAACCCTACCCATGTTTATGGGAAATCTGCCGAAAAAGGACCCTTGTTTAGAGAATTTTTGGCCCAAAAACCCACCCATATGGGCAGCACATACCCGTACTCTAAATATATTATGTACCTCCCTCCCGGGATGATCCCACAGTTTATAATTGAGTCAGAGGTCTCAAAAATAAATATGGTAGTACTGATATCCATTGACAGCTTATAATTTATGAAAATATCTAATTTGCTTACCTTAGGTATATTTGATCTTTATTAGTTGACTTTGTATATATGTGTTTATGTGTATACATTGTTATCTATAATACTATATGGAATTAAAAACATAACATCAGTCAGCGAGGTGCTGCTGATTAGTATTTGTACCAAATGCAACTGTAGCGAGGTCAATTTTATAGAAATTAAGTGAATGATTATCGCTAAGGAAACGTGTATTATGTTTGAATTTACAGTTGGGTAATTGTTTCTAGTTCCTGAGTCCAAGGCTTTTGGTTCCGTAGTTCTGCAGTCCATGGTTCCGTGGTCCGTAATATTGAGTTCTGCATTGTCAGAAATAAACCTTTGTCGTCCATTGACGTAGTTAGGTCATAGTAAATGATAGATGTTGCTTGTTGGATAAATGCTCACAAGCTGTGAGCCCGCGAACCGCAGCCGTGAGCTGGCCCGTCTACTACATAGCCAAACGGCAGACAGGCAGGCCAATTTCGCTCGCTGATGGAAGAAGAATAGTAAGGCTGCCTTCGGCAGCAACAAATTTACAACAACAGCAACAGCCGCAAGCCGCCAACTGATTGACGTATCCTACTTCTGCTGGCTATTTGATACGCTACAAACTTAATCTTGTCCATATGACACATTTTCATTTCATAGGACAAAAGCCTAGTTCCATGTTTTAAGTCAGACTAGGACCTCGGGACAGCGAGCAACAACCCCGGCCAAGGAATATCAAATACAACTCCTTGAGCCGTATTGCCCAGGCATAAAATTACATTTAACCTCCATTGAGAGACAGCTATCTTGTTAATACTGGAAGAAACTTCTTTCTCTTTTACCACGGAGTCGCCAATAAATTCAATGCAAAACGTTCAACCATTCAGTCAAAACACCTCATGTAATGGAAGGATTTAACAGATCGACAAATAAATTTGATATTACAACACATCAATTGCCGCCTTTGAAAAGTAGCACTAGCATCTCGCCCAATTTTCGCAGAAATTCACTTAGATTTAATGCTGGACTGCAATATCAGTGATTCAATTTGAAGGATCTCCTGCCACTGCCTTCCAGACCTAGTAATCAATTTCATATTTCAACTGACAATTTGCGTAAAACCTGCGTCAATGCTGCTCAAATGTAGGCTATCTGTGTGTAAAATACAATCTGCTTTTACACAGTGCCTGTGATTTGTTTCCGAATTCTCAGAGAGTTCCAATTAAATCTAATGCAAAGCTAAACTATACACCATTCAATTCTAATGATCTCCTGTACCTGGGCGATTTCAAACAGAGCTAGAAATCAATTTGATGTTTCAGCTGATAACTTGATTTAAACCGACGCCAGTGTTGCTCAATTTTATGATATATGTGTGGAAAAGACAGCTTGCTATTTTAAACCGTACCTATCACTTCTCCCAATAATCAGAGAGTTCCAATTAGATTTAATGCAAAGCTCAAATATCAACCATTTAGTTCTAATGATCTCCCATCAGTTAATGATTTTAGCAGATTAACAAACCAATTTCAAATTTCAACTGCCTAAGAGCTTTACCATTGCTCAAAAACAGGATGTTTTTAGGAAATGGCAGCATGTGTTCTGCACACCTTGGGTACAAACACATGGAGGCGATAGCCTAAAACTAAGCCGTAAAAATATAAGCCTCGCAGCAAAACTGTCTCTGCAACGCCTAACTCCATTTCAACGCCGTTGGTGTGAAACAATTCTCATTTCTCATTCTCATTTTCTCATTCTCACTGAAGAGGCCGCGGGAGAGGCCGCCGAGGGGCGGTGAAAATTTTGAGAACAAAACATGAAGCGCAGGGCCGTCGAGAGATGGGCCGGGCCCCAGGGCCAGTGAAGGAAAGGGGACCCCGGCGCCGAAGGCCCCGAAAGAAAACTACAACAAAGAAAAGATACATACCTTATTTCTTGCGGGCCCCCAAAGGCCCCGGGCCCCCTGGTAACTACCCTGGCTACCCTCCCCTCTCGACGGTCCTGATGAAGCGTGTAAGTGTGTTTAGAATAATGGTTTTAAAATGAAGGTATGAAATTACCAAAGTATAACTTAGCGTACAACACACGGGATCAAATACGATCGCTAGCGATAAACGCTGGTGAAAGGAAACAATTCTCATTTCGTAGTCTGTTTATCAAAATGAGCAAGCTTGTAGGAAAGATTAATGATTTCCCAGTCAAAATTGCAAGGTACTGTTGTTCTTTTGAGTTGTACAAAATTGAGGAGATATGGAATCTAAAACATTCAACGTATCAGCAGCTAGCGAAGACGAAGTTTTGGTTGCATGGCTTCATTCATCACTCTTTTAGACTTGCTCCAAGTCTACTCCGTGGTCATCAGCGCTAATTTAATATAATTACTCCAGAGAGGTAAATATATTACTTTAGCGCTGATAGACCACGGAGTAGACTTGGAGCAAGTCTATCGCTCTTTTCACAAGAAAGCTTGATTTTAAATGAAACATGTGTGAATGATCAAAAATTTTCATAGGTTTTGTGATAATATCAAGGCATGCGTTGAGCATGCCACAGAACATTTTTGCCAACATCTTTAAGGACATCGCTTAACCCTATTCTAACCGGGAAAAAAAGTGATTTTCTACCGAGGGGGGGGGGCGTTTTTCACCCCCCCTGTTTTTCTCCACAAGTATAACAGCTATGACAATGAATCTTGCACTGTGTCATAATTGAACTAAGGAGAATCTAAAAATAGCATCAATCAATCAATAGTCACGTGATTGGTTACTAGGCAACCAAAAACAATGCAAATTTTTTGAAAATCGAGCTATTTGCAGAAAAGGGCTCATAATTAGTAAATAGCTTGATAAAATTGGCAAAAAACCACCCAAATACCTGCTTGACACCATTGATTTGTAGTTTTATATGGTTTCATACGGATATTTGTGGTTTCTAATAAATTAGCTAATTAAATAATGAAAATTTGATTCAATGCAAAATTTTTAGCCCAATAAATATGATTTAAAATCATTAATTTCGCATATTATTTGTGAAATCAAGTACCTTCATCAATATTTGAGGTAATTACATCACTCTTGAATGAAAAAATACTCATTCATTAGGAATATGACGTCATAAAGATTGATGACGTCATATAAATAATAAACTGCTGATGTCAGCAAATATGAATGAATTATATATCAATGAAAGTACTCATCGAGACAAATCGAATGGTATATGTAATAAAGTGTATATAGAATCATAGTCACGTGATAGATTGCATGAACTGGATATGGACTGCCTGTGCAGCCAAGACCTTTTGTTATATTCTTAATGTTGTTTTGTTATGGTTGTGATGCGTAAAGGCTGATTTCCAGTCAGTGGAATTTTCCGAGCGGGCGGAATTTCATTTGTCTGCGCGAGAAAATGTCGCCCTGGAATTGAATAGAAAGTTACACATGAGCGACCTTTTATTGTCTAAAATTCCGCCCGCTCGGAAAATTCCACTGACTGGAAATTCGCCTTAAGCGAGAAGGCGTGTTTTTATTTTGCTGTTCCTCTCACGTTCTATAAGATGAATTAGGGGAATATGCCAGTATATATATATTGTTGAGATTTAGTAACAAAGGAAGAAATTATGACCGTTTTAAAGAATTTCTTTGTGACCATTCTCCAAATATGGGCATGTGGTGGTCACGTGATCAAACAATAAGTATTGAAATTTCTATTTTCTGATTGCCAACTAAATTTTAGGAAAATTCAAGGAGTTTCAGCATTGTAAGTAGCATCGTTTGGGAGCTATTAAAAACAATCCAATAGGGGGGGGCGAAAAAGGTCCCCCCGGTAAAAATAGGGTTAAACACTCTTATCATGGGAAGGGGGAGGGGGAGGGGGCTCTTCCATACTAAAGGTGGCAAAGGTGTGTGTTGGAGATTACCCTTTTGGTGCTCTCATATTTTACTCTACAGCTCCGAGAAGACAATCCTCCAGAGAGTGCGCAGGAAAAGAATACATACCAAGAAACGTGCCAATCCTTGGCATTTGATTGGCTGATCAGGAAGAATGTCTCCTAATCTGCCAATCAAACGCTAAGAATTGGCACGTGGTGTGCAGCACGTGCCAGTATTTATTAAGAAAGTAGTGATCTGATTGGCCCCCCTTTTGGCAATGCCGATTACACATGTGTCAATGTTTTATCAGTAAACCTAATGGGTCGAAAACGAGCATGATAATATGACAGGTCAATAAACTTAGTTTGATGGCCAGCAGAGATGAATATATGGTTATAGGTGATAGGCGACAACATAGTAGGACAACTTACCTATTGGTAATGGTACTCCGAATCTTGTCTTCAGTACGGGATGTTCTTTTAACCGGACCCTACGACCCCACGACCCCGGACCCTACGACCCCACGACCCCGGACCATACGAACCCAACCATACGACCATACGACCCTACGACCCAAGTTTTACAAAATGTTATCATTATTTATAACTATTTAGTTTCATTTATATTTGAGCATTCATCTATCAAGCGAGGGAACGTAAACATTTTACATAACTGCGCACCAGTGACCTTTGTCACGCGAACAATTTGACGGGTTTCCAGTCAGTGAAATTATATTGTAAACGAGAGAAAGTGTTGCTCTGATACTGAATAGAAAGCTGCGACTGAGCGACCATATATTGTGTAAAATTCAGCCCACTTGGAGAATTCCACTTGCTTTTATGGCCTTAAAACTTACACATTCATAAGTCTGCTTTCTTTTATTTGATTCAAAGCAAAGAAGTCTATACATTGGATTTTAAAGGGAATCAAGCATAGATAAGCCCTCGATGAAAAAAGCCGTGCGAAGACAATAGGCTATGACATTCTACGTTCATTTATTGGAAGTTTTGTTTACAAAGGCTGGGTTATTAATTTCTGGTTTCATTCTTTGTTCTGGTCGAGTTCATCAAATTTGCCTAGCCACATAACATTGCCACCTAAAGATGTCTTGTGTGTTGTGTTCACCAATCAACCATCAGTGGGTCCTCCAATACAAGCATCACGTGGCTCTTTCTTGCTAATCTCTATCACAGCAAAGAAAATCTAAATAATGAACTTGGGTCGTAGCGTCGTAGGGTCGTATGGTCCTGTTGGGTCGTATGGTCCGGGGTCGTAAGGTCGTAGAGTCGTAGGGTCCGGTTAAAAGAACATCCCCCTCAGCACTGCAGTTATCAAAAAGGACCAAAAGACAAAATCGTAAGATTCAACAGCGACGAAAGCAATGACTGGAAGGAGCAGTATAAAGTTGTAAAAAAAGCTGCACGAAGGCCTGATTAATAGAAGATGCCAAGCTTAGTGGGGATGTTCCAGTGGTAGCACTCTTGACTACCAATCTTGAGGTTGGTGGTTCGAGTCCCCGCCCTACCGAGCCTGATACAAAGCGTGAGGAGAGTCGCCGACTCTCTGTAATTCTAAGCTAAAGGAATGATGAGGTGTGGTCACATCAAGAGGAAGGACCAGGACGCTGCTTCGATAAGCATATTTTCTGAGCTACCTAAAACTACCTTCGAATGCTAGGTAGAAATATAGAAGGAAAAGCATCATGACAAAGAACAAAGGGATACGGTCGAGAAATTATAAACAAACTGCCCCTCGAATTCCTGATAGGCCACTTAGGCCCATTCATTTCTAAATCTTATGATCCAAAAGTTTCATTCGTATCTACGAAGTCTATTTTGGTATTGAATTCATTACGAGAGAAAGCTTAACGTATTACTCGTCTATATTTGCGAAAAGCTGCTGATAAAAGTTCATATAAAGATATTTCCGCGTTTTCGAAAATCACCTATAGCAAAAACGAAAACGCGGAAGACGCGGAAATTTCTTGCTTGTCTTCTAGATGGAATATTTGGCTTATTTAGAGGTTTCTTGCCTATATTTTAATACAATAGACACTATTTCTCGCAATTCAGAAACTTCAAATGTTTTTCCACGTTTTCCGCGTTTTCCGCGTTTTCCGCGGTTTCCGCGGTTTCCGCTGTTTCCGCGTTTTCGACCTGGCCATGTGCGGGTAAATTTCCAGCTGCTGTCTGTCAGACGGAATTGCCAGCAGTATGTGTCTCCGTGTTTGCGGAGTGCTTTCCATGTGCTGGTTGGGATGTATGGTAAATATCCAGCTAGTGTGTGTCAGCTGTGAGCTGGCAGCATGTTCTGTCTCTATAATTTCCTGCTTATGTTTCTGGGTCTTGTCTTCTCTTCATTTTCATTTTCATTTTAAATTATTTATACACAAAAACCCTTCAGCTAACAAACGCAATACTTAAATAAGAAAATAAATATCCTAATTACATTAATATAGTCTATATACAGTTAAAGCAAAATTATGTACAGTAATCTATGTAGTAGCAGCTGCTCTTCCAGGGCGTCGTGTTTTAGTTTGTGTTCAGCTCATATAATAACTTTTCAATTGTTTTTTGAATCTACTAAGTGTAGGGAGCTCTCTGATATTGACGGGTATATTGTTCCAAGCTTTCAGAGCCGAATAGTGAAAGCCTTTCTTGACATATTCAAGATTATTTCTTGGGATTTGTAGGTCCCTGCAATTCCTTGTTCTGTAGTTGGAATGCTGGGTCCTATGATGGTATTTACCCCAAAGGCTTTCGGGACATTGCCTGTTGATTATTTTCTCTTGATATTATTTATTATTTATTATTATTTATTATCTCATGATTGAAGGAAGCTGTACAGTAATTATATTCATGGATTTGTTCGCCATAGCGAATAAATTTCCATGGTTCCATTCCATCATTCCATTCCATCATTCCATTCCATCATTCCATTCCATCATTCCATTCCATCATTCCATTCCATCATTCCATTCCATCGTTCCATTCCATTGTTCTATTCCATCATTCCATTCCATCATTCCATTCCATTATTCTATTCCATCATTCCATTCCATCATTCCATTCCATCGTTCCATTCCATCATTCCATTCCATCATTCCATTCCATCATTCCATTCCATCATTCCATTCCATCATTCCATTCCATCATTCCATTCCATCATTCCATTCCATCATTCCATTCCATCATTCCATTCCATCATTCCATTCCATCGTTCCATTCCATCGTTCCATTCCATCATTCCATTCCATCATTCCATTCCATCATTCCATTCCATCATTCCATTCCATCATTCTATTCCATCATTCCATTCCATCGTTCCATTCCATCATTCCATTCCATCATTCCATTCCATCATTCCATTCCATCATTCCATTCCATCATTCCATTCCATCATTCCATTCCATCATTCCATTCCATCATTCCATTCCATCATTCCATTCCATCGTTCCATTCCATTGTTCTATTCCATCATTCCATTCCATCGTTCCATTCCATAATTCCATTCCATCATTCAATTCCATCATTCCACGTTCCATTCCATCATTCCACGTTCCACCTTTTAGAAATAGCCGTAATTATATTCATGGATTTTTAAAGCCCTCAATTACCAGACTCTCTGTAGGCTGTAAACCCGTACCAAAAAGAGGCTGGATTTGATGGAAAATCTAGTTTAGTTCTAAGTGGCCAATCAAATCTGTCTCATTTGGAAAGTATAGAGAAAATGCTTCATTTTGATCCACTTCAAATATTTGCCCGATGCCATGCTCAAATTCCGTTGCTTTCCAATGTGTGGCTTTAGAATTATTCCACTAGAAATTGTGCAATTTTCGTACCAGAAAGGGGACCGATAACAATTACTCATAACTAGGGTAGAGCTTTGCGAACATAATCCCAAAATACATGGAATCATCTTGAAGGCATTCCCTACAACCAGGGCTAAAATTGTTCTTAACCCTAATCCATATGGGCTTTTTTCGAGCTACCATTTATGGGGGGGGGGTGCTTTCCACCCCCCCTCTGAAAACTGCCTTAGACGCATCCGAATTCAATAGAACTTGGCACAGTTATAGAACAGGTAATTTGTAGCTTGTAGCGTAACCCTTTGGTAGAAACTTGCACAAATAGTTGCTTTAATTTTGAAATTTGTTTGGTAAATACATTTTGCCCCAATTTTTACATTTCAACTGTTGAATATTTAAAATGATTTTTAAAGATATGAATTTTGCAAATTTCTGCCATTATGAATCACATAAAAATGAACCAAAATATAAATATTTCCAATCATTGTTGCAATTACTAGTAAGTACATCACTAGAGGATTGAAATAAGATCAAAACGAAAATTGTCGGACTTTTTTGAGCAGAGAAATATTGCTTTGAAAATTCAATCCAGGCAGCGTTATTCCGGAAGTGCTTATGTAAACAAATGAAGCAATTAGGCCCAACTTCAAAGATCGTTTTCCTGGCTATCCGTTGTCCAATTTTTAAATTTTTTTGCGTTTCATAAACATTCAGAGTGTACTTGATGGTATGGGCATGGAATAAATTCAGATTTTGAAACTTCATATTTTGGTATTTATTCCAAACTTTCTTTTGTTCCGGATCACTGTGTGTTCGTGCATTTCAAGTCATGTGGCAATACTTTAGGGAAGTCTCTGCATTGTACTACTTTTTACATTCATGGCAAAAGTTTGCTCGTTGCAAAATAACTTATAAAATTCAAAAGAAGTTTTATCAAGAGGCCTTATCACCTGACTTGAAGTGGTGTAAACAGGTCTCGACAAGCCTTCGCCGATTTTGTCTATTGGAGAGGCAATAACTCCGCCAATCCTAAAGATATTTTAACGGGCATCCAAACTTTTACTCCCAAATATCTGGAAAGTAGATTGCTTTAAAAAGATTCGGGAAATCTCAAGCAGTTTTTTGTCCTTTTTACGTTTTATGAAGGTAGGTAAAATTTAGGAAAATCTTCACGGGTTCCTTTTGTCTCCTTCGCTTTTTAGCCGTCTGATTGGTCCGTGAAATGAGGCTTTGGCGGTTTCGACCATGGGCCACGAGCAATCGGCTATGTACGACGAATGATTCCTATGCTATCCATGCGTCTTTTATTCTTTTCAAAGGAAAAAAAAAGGAAAGTTAAAGTTTACAGGTGCTTTGGAAAATGTCCATGAAACAAATCATGACTGGTCTAGGTCCTTTTTCAAAACCTCTGGTTTTGCATGCACTGTAAATTTTGACATTGCGAACTTGTATCTCCGGTATTTGGTGGACGATTTCTAAATGCAAGTATTTAACCCTAGTTTAACCGGGTAAAAAAGTGATTTTCTACCGGGGGGGGGCGTTTTTGCCCCCCCTGTTTTTCTCCGCAAGTATAACAGCTATGACAATGAAACTTGCACTATGTCATAATTGAACAAAGGAGAATCTAAAAATAGCATCAATCAATCAATAGTCACGTGATTGGTTGCTAGGCAAGCAAAGAAGCAAATTTTGAGAAAATCGAGCTATTTGCAGAAAAAGGCCCATAATTAGCAAATAGCTTGATAAAATTGGCAAAAAACCATCCAAATACCTGCTTGACACCATTAACTTGTAGTTTTATATGGTTTCATACCGATATTTGTGGTTTCTAATAAATTAACTAATTAAATAATGAAAATTTGATTCAATGAAAATTGTTAGCTCAATAATTATGATTCAAACCATTAATTTCGCATATTATTGGTGAAATCAAGTACCTTTATCGATATTTAAGGTAATTCCATCAGTTTTGCATTAAAAAAATCTCATTCATAAGGAATATGACGTCATAAAGATTGATGACGTCATAGAAATAATAAACTGCTGATGTTAGCAAATATGAATAAATTATATATCAAATGAAAGTACTCATCAAGACGAATCGAATGGCATATATATTGTTGAGATTTAGTAACAAAGGAAGAAATTAGAGCCGTTTTAAAGAATTTCTTTGTGACCACTCTCCAAATATAGGCATGTGGTGGTCACGTGGTCAAACAATAGGTATTGAAATTTCTATTTTCTGATTGCCAACTAAATTTTAGGAAAAGTCAAAGGGTTTCAGCATTGTAAGTAGCATTGTTTGGGAGCTATTAAAAAAAATCCGATAGGGGCGAAAAACGCCCCCCCCCCCCGGTTAAAATAGGGTTAAGGTATGTGCATCTAAGTTGAAGATTGATAAATTTAGCTATGAACTCGCAGAGTAATGATACTTATTGTTTTGTTTCTATTTCCAGTCAAAAGGAGGTACTTTTTTTGAGACACCCGGTATATATATTCACAAGCTCCCCACAACAGCTTCCCCATCATCCTAACAAATACCCTATATCTAATCATCCATCAAAAGCATAGCAGACTACCCGCTGGGGGCTACTTATCTCCAGAGGCTGAAATTATGCAACCAGGTTGCCATGTGATTCGGTTATTAGGGTGTTCATTATCTTGCTTTTATTTTACAGATTATGTAATTCAAAAAATCTTGTTCCTTTCTCGATTATTAATTATTTAGTAGTGGCAGGTGATGTGCCCTTTTTTCCAGTAACGAAGCCAAACAATTTCTGAATCAAAGGAACCTTATGGGACTCACGGACCTTTAGCCAACTTTTCAGTCTCAGATACAGTGTGTATCCTTAGCCAATGGCATGTAAATAATTGCTTGGTGATATATTAGCACTTCAAATATCATATTTTAGGCAGAACGTGAAATATTATGAAAATCTACTAATTAGCCTTTATCATATTGGCAGTTTGTTATGACTGACATTATGTACAAAACGCAAGCCTTAAATTAGGTTAAAAGTGTGCTTCTTTTACAATTTTTCGTCTCTGGAGCGGCATCCCTCTCTCAATTACTCATATTTTGAGATATAAATCCACAAGTAGTAGCAAGCCTGCCAAAAAATAACATTTAATGGAATCTTTTTGTCTGGAAATATTTTGAAAATTTTATGAGTCAAATGCAAATATTATGGCAAATATTTTGTTGAACCTCTATTCATGATAGAACACTGTTTATTCCTATATGATGCCTCAAATGGCAAGAGACATGTCCCCAGCAGTGTTAGAGACCACATTGACGATTCACGCATTTAGAAAATAAGAAAACAATAAAGAAATATTTGGTACTAAAATGAGAAAATGTTCATGTTGAATTCGTCCAAGTTTCTTACAAAAAATGTATGTGCAGATGTATTCTCTTACTGCTACACCTGTTAAAGAGTTAAACTGAAAATGCGCTGCAAGACGTTCTGGGAACAGTTGACATTTATCTTCCTTCTGAGATTTGACAAAATGCAAAGAATGACATTTATAAAAATGAAAAAAATAATAATTCTCGACAACCTTTCTTTATTTCATCTCCGTGAGATGTATCTACCGGGTATCCCAAAAAAATGTATATGGATTTGGTTGAGTCCAGCCATGTGGATTTAGCTTCAATCAATGTCTAATTACTCTAAAAATGTTCCTTGATAGTTAACTTAAACATAGGCACCTCGTTTGTTGGTATTGTTGATGTGAGAGCAGACATGTTAATCTTGAAAGCTTAAATTTGCCCCTTCCTGCAAGGACTGCTTGCCAGAGCTTTAGCCTTTACCATTTGGCCTAAGCAATTCTCAAGGCAGAGTGGTTAAATCAAAGATAAAAAAAGTGAAAATTGAAAAATATTATATCTTTTTTCATTCTGCTTTCCAGAAGTCACCTATGGGGCAGTTTATTTTTCATTGATTTCAGTTCTTAATTTCGATGTGCTTCAGGAACTTGCTTAGGCCAAAAGGCCAAAGCTCTGGTTTGCGGGTGAATATGAACAATGGTGAAAGAAGATATAAAGCCATTTAATCGGATGCCTCGCTTGAAAATTTTTTTTTTTTTTTTTTTTTTACATTCCAATAAAAGCTTACAATACATATTACCAATACACACTACTTACAAAATACCCTACCCTACTACTTAAACAATGCCATTTGGAGCGAAAACACGTCTACCGCATGGCAACATAAAACAGAAGATACGAAACATCACACTAAACATGACTACTGGAAACAAAAATACCACATAAAGCTACACGTGACTACTACTACAGCTACTACTACTTACAAAAAAAGAAGGAACATTACCTTAAAATGGGGACGTGGTGGTTGTGTGACTTACGGCTGAGTTTTAAATTCCTAATCAAACCGACCAGTTTGATGGATAAAGCGGAGAGTTAGCAAAAGTATATCTTTATTGATAACATCAGGAAAATCTTTATCACCATACAATAAAATCTGCATTAGAAAATCGTTTGGAAGATTGATATGTCCAAGTGGTCGTAATAAAGCAGAAACTCCAGCGAGAAGATCTCTACGTGGTACTTCAAATGAAGGACAGAGCAACAAGAAGTGTTCCGTATCCTCAATGCCATCGTTTGTGGGACACATTGGGTTAATAGTATCTTTGAAATTGTGTTTGAATTTGTGAAAATTCAATTTACTGAGACCAACTCTTAGTTGGGTAAGATTCGATAGTCCTTTTGGGTCATGTATTCGAAAGACAGATTTAGGGAGGGGACGAATCT
Source organism: Aurelia coerulea (assembly GCA_039566865.1). Taxonomy (NCBI): domain Eukaryota; kingdom Metazoa; phylum Cnidaria; class Scyphozoa; order Semaeostomeae; family Ulmaridae; genus Aurelia; species Aurelia coerulea. Next base: position 1,422,175 of record CM076959.1, read on the forward strand.
TGGATAGCAGCTTTGTCTTAAAAGCAGCAATAGATGGTGCAAGTCTAATTTCTGGATCAAGCTTATTCCATTCAGATAAGCAATGAGGATAGAAGCTAGATTGAAATTTTTCTGTCCTTGCCCTTATTCGCCCGATGGCATCCTGCTTGCGAAGAGAGTATCGCGACTGCCGCAGTGGTGGTATTGGATCCATAGTATATTCAGGAGTTAAATTATTTATGAACTTGTAGAATAGAATAAGGCGTCTGCTCCACCTACGGGAGCTCAACGACTCCCAGCCAAGCTCTGCATACAGCTTCTCTCTCGACGTACCCTTCCATGCTCCTGATGCAGCTAGGGCAGCAGAATACTGAACGGACTCTAACTTTTCCATGAGACTTGGCAACGTTATATTACCACTAAATTCACATACTTTAGCAGGAAGATGGTAAATAACGTCTCCGTAGTCCAGGTGGGGTCGAACATAGAGCTTATATATTTCGTTCAGCGTATGTCGGGGGAGATATTTCGAGAGATATCTCAGCAGACCGATACTCTTGCGTGATTTATTAATAGCTGCTTTAATATGAGCAGAAAAAGACAATTTTGAATCAAGGATTAGGCCTAAGTGTTTATGCTCATCTACATTCTTCACAGGTGTATTGTTAAAAAGAATCACTGGATGGTCAATTTTATTTCTTTTCCTCGAAAACAATATTTCAACGGCTTGCTTCTGTGGATCAGGATTAAACGACATCCTCCAGTCATGTGCCCATTGCTTTATCAACTCCAAATCATGGTTCATATCATTGGCAGCTACATTGGAGTTTTTGACGACCGTGAATAGCGACGTATCATCAGCGAAAAGTTTAACATTACATTTCAAGTTTTCAGTTAGATCATTTATGTACACAAGAAAAAACAAGGGTCCTAAAATAGAACCCTGTGGTACCCCAGCTGAGATATCTCCCCAAATAGAACATTTCCCGTTCAGAACAGTTCGCTGTTTCCGATCTTTAAGAAAACTTTGAATAAGGGAAAGAAGTTGTCCCGAAACACCACAGCGTTGAAGTTTATAAACAAGGCCATCATGCCACACCCTATCAAAAGCTTTGGAAATATCAAGATAAACAGAACGAACATCAAGCGGAGGATTGCAATCAAATGCTTTAAATATGGTGTGCGTTATGGAAATTAGTTGATTAATTGTCGAGTCACCAGGACGAAAACCTGACTGATTTGGATTGAGTAGTCCGCACGAGACAAGGTGTGAGTATAAAGAATCATACATTAACTTTTCAAGAATTTTTCCAAAAATAGGAAGAAGAGAAATTGGACGGTAGTTACCTTTCAAATTTTTCTCATTCTTTTTGTGCACAGGCACAACATTTGCACATTTCCATATTTGGGGAAAATGACCACACCTCAAACAATTTGTGAATATTATCTTTAATGGAACAACCAAAGCAGCATCACTTAATTTTATCATTCTCACAGATATTTCATCCCAGCCATGTGCCTTATTAGGATTAAGTGATCTTATAATTTCCACAATCTTTTCATCAGAAATAACAAAGTCATTTATGAGAGTAGCAGCTACTGGGATATATTGAGGGACTACACTGCCGGTGTTAATCGTCGTACATTGAAGTATGAAATAGTCGTTAAATAGTTGAGCTTTTTCAGTGAAATCAGTTACAAATAACCCGTTCTCTAGAAGAGGTGGTATTATAGGGATCTTAGCCTTGTTTAAAACGGTGTTGATTAAAGACCAATAGGTTCTGTTGGAGGTCCCAGGGTTTGCTAATGTGTTCCCTGCCTTAAGAAAAAAATTTCGCTTTGCATCTTCAATCAGCCTCGTGCCTTCAGTTATCATTTTTTGTATTCCTTCAAGCTTGTGGTCTGGCCGACCACTCCTCACGAAGTTTTTGTAAGCATGATTCTTTTTCCTCAGAAAATTCTTAACAGTTTGGGTTACCCAGGGGGATTTGCATGGCCTGATCGTTTTAACCTTGTTTGGTATGAAGTTTGAATAAATATTTAGAAGAACCATATTGAGGAATTTGACCTGTTCATTAGGGCATGCAATCTTATCGAGATGCTGGTGCCAATTGAACATTTCAATACTTTTCATACTTGCCACAGGGTCTGCCTTGTCATAATACCAAACCTTACGGGTGTGGGGAGGAAGTGCTATATTCGATACAGACAATTTTCCATATACAATTTGATGGTGACATTGTTCATGAAGTGATGACTGAACACCAGAATCAATAACAAGGTTAGGCTGGTCAGTAAGGATTAGATCAATACAAGATTTAGAATCACCCATAAGGTGAGTTGGTTCTGAAATTAATTGATGAAGGCCAAGTTCAGAAAAAAGTACTCCCTTTTGACTGTACAAAGGAACAAAACCATAGAGTTTCCAGGATTGTTTGAGTTCATAGCTACATTTCTCGATCTTCAACATACATGCACATACCTTGCATTTCAAAATCCTCCACCTAACACCAAAGATATGAGTTCATAAGGTCAACATTTGGAGTGCACATAACATTTCGCAAAAGAATTTTCAACTTTGAATTATAGTTTTTATTTTTGAAAAGAATTAGACCTTGTATCGCTTCAGTTGTTCTCGAAATGACCTTTCTTCTTAGGAATTGGTCCGTGCATTGCGTTCCATCCCAGGTATTTTGTAGGGTAGAGTGGGGGTAATGTGGGTTTAAAATGAGCAAAATCTCAAAATAGATAGCTGGTAAAACAAGACTAAAATGCAAAACATTTCAAAAGTTTCGTAGACATTCAATGCTTCTTCTTTCTTGGGAAAAAATCTCAGCTCTGACAAAGGCAGTTAAATATTTTTAAAACATTTTCTCTTTTGGCAACAAAAATAGGCCGACTTTTTCCAACGAGCGGGAAAAGTGGGTCTATTTCAAAACTTGTACAAAATCGGCATATGAAAGGACGCTGATTAAAAAATTAATGGATTTACATTTCCCAACTATTCTCTATTCAAAAAAACCACAATCTTTGTCTTTTATCGCAAGCAATCCCGTGCCCGCAACGAGAATAAAACTACGGCCATTATGCTGTTATCCACCATCGTTGCGACTTGCAAGTCAGTGATCGAATTTGATAATAAAAGTCAAATAAAGATGTTTGCAGTATGTTTACTCCAATTTATTGGTTACAAGACAGCAACTGCGGTAATAGGAAACCCATTTTCTCATTTTAGACTGAAAATAACGTGGCAAGGTGAATATAAGTGCGAAAATTTTAAGCAATTCATGGCTTCGTTGAATTTGAATTATGGCTGAATTCTCAGTAGGCCCACATTACCCCACCTGGTAAAAAAATAAAAATAAAAAGAACAATCGCGTCAATGACTTCGAAATAAACGTTATTCTATTTCTAAAAGACTAAACTCTCACCTCATGGTCATTAAATTGACCAGAAAAGCAAAACAACAGTGGCACGAGAAAGTTTTCCTGAGCTTTGAAATTCTTGCACAATAGGCCGCTCAGTAAATTTATTTTATAGAACGAATGGAGATATATCTAAGACGAATGTTTTATGTAAGAAGGCAGTTTATTATGCAGACATTAAAAGGAAAATAGCCAGTCTTTCTTGCATTTAACTAGGAAGGATATTTCTAGCGAAAAGCTCAGTAGACCCAATTTACCCCGTAGACCCACATTACCCCACCCTACCCTATCAAAGACAAGGAAAAGGAGCACGTGCAGGTTTCTTTTGTAGGTGTGGCACAACTTTATCATTCTTACCACACTTTTACTATATTCATTTAATCAGGGCATGGTTTGGCCCTTTGGTTTGGCCCATGTGTATAATTCTTTTTAAAGACAAAACAACTGAAAACTAAATTTTACAGGTGGTGCTTTGAAAAGTCTCCATCATAAAAATCATGGTTAGGCCCTTTGTCAAAACCTCTGGTTTCGGGTGCACTGTAAATTTTGACTTTGCAAACTTGTATCATCTCCGGTGTTTGGTGTACGATGTTTAAATGCAAGGTATGTGCATCTAAGTTGAAGATTGATATATCTAGCTGTGAATTCGGAGAGTAATGATATCTTATCGTTTTGTTCCGATTTCCATTAAAAAGAGGGTACTTTTTTCCGAGACACCCGGTATATTGTTGCTTTCGCTAAGCACTAACTGATTTATTGTGAAGATTTTAACTCAAAGTGTTCATAAGAAAAATACAAGCGTTGCTTAGGCCCTCATCAAAAAGAGGCAGAAATAACCACTTCAAAATGGTGGCGTTTGATTATGAGTCGTTGTTAGCAGCGTTCGGCAGCCTTCAATAGCGATAACGGCTAGTCTGCACTTTAGCGGACCAGCTTTCAATATTGGGACGTTATGTGTCATGGGTTAAGGGCCAGAGTCAGGGTTAGGTTTTGGAAAATGGGTTTTTAGGATAAGTTGGGTTAGCTAGGGTTAGTTAGGGTAGTTAGCTAGGGTTAGGTTAGGGTTAGGTTAGGGTATTTAGTTATATACATACCCGAGCGATAGGACATAAAGCTAGACCGCTAATGTGCAGTCATTCCGCGATAACTACGGCCATATAATCAGTTTACGAAACCATAGCACTTCTTTCCTTTTAGGTATTGAATATTTTTTCTCTGAACAATGTAACTGCACTTGAGCTATGCTAGCGTTGTATTGGATCCAATTGTAAATATCTGTGCAGTGGCGTAACGGAGTCGGGACCCTTAGTAATTAGCTATACAGGCGCCCCAGAGGCAACACATAAATAGACAAAAGTTTGCAAAATTTCAAAAATTTAAACGGCGTTTTTATCGGAAAAATCAGTTATCAGCGGTTAGATTGTCGGAAAACGCACCTTCCGTAGGACATTCGTAATGGATTGGAGAAAGAAATGGACGGTGGTTGACGATAGCTAACCAACGAAATTTTTTGTCAAGTCACCCCCTAAACGTTCATGTTCTCTTGAAGATAACGAAACATTTATTAAGCAAAGTAAAAACAACGGCTTGATACCTATTTACTCCTTACCTTCAGATCGAAACGGTTAAAATAAAGTGGGTAAAGGACCAGGATGAGGGGTACCATTCTCGCCAAAAACGGGGCGCCAAGCTGCTTTCTGAAACAGTCACTGCTCTTTATGCACACTCTTTTTGCAGAAGAGGTGGAATTTCTACTAATGTTGAAGAACTACTACTGACTACTTTATCGAGCTACTTGCTTGAACATGTTGTTCATAACGTTTCCACTCTTCTCTGTTTTGCATCATTTTCTTTCAAATGACCTTCTCACCACCCGTGTCATTTCTTAACTGGGAGCTGGCCTTGTTGATCTTGGTTATGGTCTGCCTTGTGTCCTCTTTCCTTGTTTTGGTTCTCGTTGTCACGAGTATAATAAATGGCCTAAAAGCGACTTGTAATCAAGAAACCATACTTCGGATAAATTAATACCAACGACATTCTCCAACGCCCTAACTCCACCAAAAAAACAAACCTTCCCCCAAAACGATAAACAACCTCACTCAATTACGTTGCGTTACAAGTCACACCTTCAATAAATTAACGATGTGTGTCCAGTCCTCTTGGGGCCTCTACTCAATAGTCAGTTCACTACAATATAAGATACTAGAAGACAATACAACAAACAAAACACGGGAAAAAAACAACACAATACACGACTGAACATAAATGTGTGACACTCGTAGCAACAAATTTTGTGCCTTTTCAGCAGTTTGTTCCACAATATTTATTGTAAAATTCTCGACGAATAGAGAAATGGTAACACCAAGCATTCAACTCGGGACCTTGTGCTATCTACACTCCTGGACAAAAGTTATGAGACGGCAGAACGATTGGACGCTTTCTCAAGCTCAAAGTGGTCCCCTTCCCCCTAATCAATGTTGTTTGAGGCTGGAACACGCTGACTGTCACCAAAAAAACAATTCGGGAATCATTGTTGAACAACATTGACAGCGGGAGAGGGAGTTTGCAAATATAAAATCCATTTATTATTGAAAATACAATTCAACAATTAAAAACGATAGAGTCTCATAACCTTTTGTCCAGGATTGTAGGCAGACGTTCTACCGACTGAGCTGTATCACCTCACTTACTGTAGCAAGCATAGTTGGTAGATATCCATGTCAGTGTGGTTACACATTTCCAATGAATGTAAGCAGTATCTCCTTCAAAGTTTTACTTATTCTTGGCAAGTCTCCATAGAGTTTTTGTTGGTGATTATCTTTTACACAGTATGTCCAATGCTGCTCTTAACATCTTTGTGTATACTCACGGCTTATTTATATTTTCTAAATTCAATATTAACTAAACTCGTATTCTGGGAAAGAAGGCCGTTTCCTTTTCATGCCATCTAAGGGTTGAATTTGAGCAGGTTTATCGATCTTCTTTTTGACATAAAAACGCCGTGGTGAAACCGCCACCAACATCTCAAAATACAATTTAGCCTGCCGCTGTCGGATAAAATAAAGTTTTTGAAAATCGTTTTATTGGTTATGGACATGTAAGAAATCAAACGATAATACATCATTTTGGGACACCCGTTATATGCTTGAAATTAGCTACTTGTGACTTTCAGCATGAATGAATGACTCTCAGTGACATTCCCTATGGACACTGAATATTAAGAAGGAAATTTAAAACCTGTGTTTCGAGCAGTGTCATTTAAGAAATATAGTATGTTTTAGCTAATAACGCAAAATGTGTAAATCAAATTTGAAATTTTAAGCTCTAACTGATAAATCAGGCAATCAAGGATTTAAAAAGCCAATTTATTTTTTGCAGCAAGAATGAGATTATATTTTGATATCATGTCTTCAATTTTCAGGGTATCCTTCATAAACAGGCAGCAAGTAAAAGGGATCACTATAGCAAATCATATTATCTACCGGAGGAGCCAGAAAATCTTCCCACTTTTGAAACTTCGTAGCACCATAAATACCAAGCAGCTACCAAATATTTTCAATGTCATGGCAATAGATGTGCAGACGATATCTCTCACCCATGAGAAATTGCATGTTCTCTGTTGTTCTGAACGAGGAGTCCTTTATGATTTGATCAAGCATTTTAGGCCTTTTTCAGTCATTTTGCAAACATCAAGTTTTGTAAACTTGAATTTATCAATTTTTCCAGTGCTTGTAAGAAGGTGAGAAAAATGAAAAAAATGCTTCAATCTTTTGGTTGTCAAGCAAATATTTGTTCATTCCGATCCATTCAGTGCTCTTGATGCTATGAACTTTCAAAAGTGGGAACTTTCTTCTAGCTCACACGGTATGAGCAAATGCAAATCCATTTCAAGATAGCATAGGTTCCAAATCTTTAAAAAGGCTGGTGTAAAATTGAGTGACCTATTTCTTTGAACTGAATGACTTCAAAGAAACTTTTGCTATTTCTCTATAATTCTATTGTTGGACTTTTCTGAAATCTTTAATAGTTTCAGAATTACAGTGTTTTCTTCCTTCTCAAGAGTTCAAGAAAAAAATTCAAAAAAACTTAAAACCATCGTAATTTCTAAGCTGTTAGACGCAACATGAAGTAATTTCGAAGAGAAATATAATTTATGGATGCCTACAATATGGTATCAAGCAAAAGTCTGTCACTCATCTGGTTTATGATTTAGAAATTTGATGACGTCACATCCTAAAATAGGCTGATATGTAAAATGCCCTGTAACTTTGAAAAGTATTCACATTTTCTGGAAAATCCAACGGTAGAATTATAGATAAATATCAAAATTTTCTTTCAAGCCATTCAATCAGAAGAAATAGCTCATTGAAATTTACACCTACCTGTTTACGCCGAGTCAAAGATTTGGAACCTATACTTTTCAAGATTCTGTGACCTGTATAACATTGTGAAACGTCTAACTGTTTTTAGGTCACTCGGAATCCCGGTGGGGGGGGGGGGGGGGGGTACTTGGCCAGGTTTTGGTCAGGAACTTGCCAACAAAGCTTCAAACATATACCTGTTCCTTTTACCAATTTTCCGAAAAAGTATTCCCGACCTTATACCAATTTTCCGAGGAAGTACACCCGGCCTTATACCAATTTTCCAAAAATGTATACCCGACACTAAACTTGTACAAAAATCACGACAATCAATACATTTCTAAAATCATGAACATCGACACCCTTCCCGATGGCACGTCCACGTACTCAAAGTCTGTGTATCCCCCCCCCCCCCTTCAGGCTCGGTATTCGCTGTGCCAATAGACTTAGGAAAATTTAGCCCATCCAATAGTCATCAATTTGGGGCTGAAAAGGTTACCATAAACCCAGTTACTCCTAGCTGATTCATTTAAAGTCCGTCTCGCATCAGATGTCACGTGAAATTTGCGAAAAAGCAAAATAATTGCCCATGCAAGACTTCTTAATTGCTTTTGTTCGTGAAAATTTTCAGGTGACATCTAATTTGAGAATGTAATTTCAAGAAAGTTTCTTGATTTCTAAAAGAAATCAACTCTATTATGAATTTCAATCATGCAGAAATTGTGTGTGCAATTTGTAAGATTCAAGATAATTCCAAAATGGGGCATCGAATTAATTTTGACATTTTCGCAAGGATTTAGATGCTTAAGCGTTTCGAAAATGATGTAATACCCAAAACCTGCCAAAGCCACTGTCTTTTAATTTCCCTGTCAAGGTCAAAACCATGAAATCAGAATTGGTGAGACCAATTTATAAACTTTGCCTGCTGGAAATCCACAGAACAGTCCATGATTTGTACAGCAATGGAAAAGAGAATAGGAACAGTTTCCTGGTGGTCCACTGTTTGGGGCCGGATATTTTGCGTGCAAAAATAACTGTTCTTCATAATTGTCAAGGCACTCATTTTCACGTTGTTTACGCGAACTAGGGTAAGACGGGGTAAAGTGAACTACGGGGTAAAGTGAACTACTCAGAATATTCGCAATTCTCTCCAAAAATAAACATGCAATGATAAAACGTGATTTATGCCCAATGCTTTGGTACATGTGGTCACAGAAAATAAAAACATTTTTGCAAAATAGTTCTTCTTGTTGTTGCAAAAAATCCCTTTATCCGAGGCAGTAGAAACAACCTCGGGAAATTATGGTTTATAGGTTTGGGCTCCTATCTTTGGTCTTAATTTTTTACCCCTAGAAGAAATTCATTTCTATAATTGTTTTTGATCTATATGAAGCACATGCCATGTGCTTACTTTTTCCAAAAGGAAAGGGCCAAGAAAGACTTTTTTGTCAGCTAACATAATATTTTAAAAGATCTACCGTTCAGTCAATATTTTGCTTCGACCGGGGTAAAGTGAACTACCCATGATTTTTGATTTTCTCATATGACCATTAGGTCAGATGAAGAAAACCTATTTAATGTAATTTGCTTCATAATTCTGCCTTCAGAAAATCATAATTTGCAGGACAATTTTTCGCTCTGATGACACAGAAATATATTTTGATACCAGCTCCCTGAAAAAACTCCAAAAATTTGACAGCCTAAGTTTGACCTTCATTCAAAAATGCGGTTACTGATCTAAGAATTTCATTGGGATTTGATGAAGCAAGTATACCTATCGACATAGAAAGGATAAATGGCCATCACTGTGAAATTGGAATATTGATAATTGTCATAGATTTATAACTATTTTTGGTTTTATTTCTGGATGGAGGTTTCAGGGCAAAGTGAACTACTTTGAAAATAGTGTTTCTCTTTGTGGTTATTTGGTATTTATATGTAATATAGTATTTTCCAAGTATATTCCCATTATTGTCCATCGAATAGTATTCAGGTCTTGCAGTCTGACTCGAATTTGTGACTTTAACAATAGTTTTTGGTTAATATTTCATCTGCAAAAATCGTTCTCAACGAAGGTCACCGTTTAATTTTCTTAAATATCACTTTTGTGAAATTTTTGGGTTTATTTCGTTTTTGCATGCGAAGAACTCCTTAGAGTTGCAAAATAAATCATGTTTTCGGGTTTTACGAGCATCATTTTGGTTTTATCGAATAATTGCTAAGTAGTTCACTTTACCCCAGCTTGGGGTAAAGTGAACTAGGCAAAGCGGTCGCCAAAGAAAGCTCTGTTGTGAGACAATGGAAAAAAATTAGAAAAATATTTTTGCTTGATAAACTGACCCAAAGACATAATGTCAAAACAACGTTAAAATGTTTGCCCTCAGCTACAATATCTTTAGGATATCCTTGAAAAACCTTCAAAATAGTTCACTTTACCCCGTATTACCCTATATTTTGTGATCTAACTTGAACTTTGAATCATACGTGTCAGTCAGGTCACACAGTTTTACTGTATTTGTAATGTTTTTCCTAGTTTTGCATGATTTTAACCTTATTAGGGAAATCATGTACAACTCTTCTTTATAATGTTTCACTGTGTTTTAATTTCCCTGCATCTTATTAGGGATAAAAAAACAACATTTAAACTCCCTTTGCAATCCTGACTCATATTTCTACGCACAACGCTTATTGCTTTCGTCCATATTAATAACTAGATATTACTTTTTATCACTAGTCAGGCAACAAGAGGTGATCATTCTAAATCTCTTTAGAATACCACCCTCGATGGTGTTCAAACAATTCAATATTTTAGCTTTAACCTTTTCTTGGTTGGGAGGGGGGATTTGTCCCCCCCCCCCCCCTAGTAAACTTTTTGTTATTCATTTTTTTCAGTTTCATTTCATTTTAGATTATTTATACACGAAATCCCTTCAGCTCTAATACTATATAAAGAAAAGTTTTACACAATTAATATCATATACATATGAAAAAGACTTAGAAGGACAAGTCCGGAGCCGGTACGACCGACGACAAAACTGTAGTGAACTTTACGAATAAAACATTACGATTTCATATTCTTGATTGCTTTTCTCGACAAACTGTTACACATCTAACTTCAACCGCAAATCTAACCGCAATCTCTTGGCACGAGGCCTAAAGTCCTGGATAAAAACAAAACTAGTGTCCAGTCTCTCTCAGTTCAGCGCAAAACACAAGACAAAACCGCCACGAATGACGCACGACACATCCCCCCATTGCCCGCTCTCTCCCCGTGAAATCACGCACCCAACTAAGCAACGCCCATCCGAACACGCAACCCCACAAAGAGAAGGCGAAAAACAGCAGAAAAAAGCACCGCACATCACCCACAGCAGCACCATCCCACATCCCGCCATCAATCACACCAACACCAGACCTGTCCTTTAAAATGGCATTGCTGATCTTCCCGGCAGTCGTGTTTTTATTGGCTTTCAGCTTATCAAGTGTGTTTTTAGTTGTTCTTTGAATTGGCACAAGGTAGGAAGCTCCCTAATACTTATAGGCATTTCATTCCAGACCTTAAGAGCTGAATAGGAAAATCCTTTTTAGGCATACTCCAGGTTTTACCTTGGAATCGGAAGATCTCTACAGAATCGAGTGTTATAGCTTGAGTATTGGGATCTTCGTTGGAATTTGTTCCAGAGATTTTCCGGGCAGAGTCTGTCCATGATCTTATAGGCCATAACGGCACGATCAAACATGACAAGTTGTTCAGCGTGAAGGAAATTATTTGACCATTCGTCTTTAATCCTTGACGATTCGATCATGGAGACGGCTCTGTCTTGAAGACGTCGAAGGGATTCCTTTTTTGAATTTGAGAGGCTATCCCAAATAACATCTGCATATCGCATTTGACTTTCTACAAGAGCACGATAAACATTGCTTAACTGAGATTGTGGGAGGATGTTTTTCAACTTTTTTATAACTCTGCCAGGAGAATATTTATGGCCTGGAAACTTTTTGAATCTTTGCTGTTACTTTTTGTGCAATGACGCAATACGTTTTGTGAAAGTATTTTAACAAATGAGGGGGGGGGAGAGTCAATTTCCCGGAACTGACTCTGTGAAAATTGCAAATTATTGAATATTGATTTTCGCGAAAAAAGGAGCAAAATTGCATCATTTTCAAAGATATTTTGCAGGGTAGTGCTATTTGATGTAATCTATCATAAGTTTTATGTTTGGATGGACATTGTGCTCCATTTTAAACTTTATCGCATTTTTCCTTATTTTGACCGATTTTGCCACTTTTCTTGAAGACACAAAGAAAAATGCTGACGCAAGCAATAATGACGGCTAATCTTAGGTTAATTCTTATATTCTTATAAAAAACATGCCTGGAGCTATTAGTACACCAAATCTGGTTGCTCTATCTATTTCCTGTCAAGAGTTAGGTAGGGGGCTTTTTGCCCCCCCCCCAAACCAAAATAGGACGTGTCAGATATCCCAGCCACTATAGCGTTAAACTTTGGAGCACCTTTCCACTTGCATACATGTTGCTAGATCCTGTTCGGTCGAAATTGAGAATTTATTGACTCGTACGTGTCATTGTTTCTTGAATACAAATCTTTTTCAAATCATTATACCGGGTGAGACAGAAAAAAGGATCCCCGCTTGGAAGGCCACTGCTCCATGAATATTAAAGCAATGATATTGAAAACTGTCTTGTTGTATTGTCAATATGTTCAATTAGGTTCAGTAATTTACCCGGCCTTTATCGGCAATTCCCTGCCGTGGATATGGGTGATTCTCTGCAGAAAGCCCCTTCCAAAATCCTGCAAAGACGAATAAAAACAATGAACGAATTTTCCTTCCTAAAACTTATGACACTCACATAAATTCATGTATTTTGTCCTCTTTGGAGAATGGAATTCCCCTGAATAGGTCATCGGTACCAGGGGGAGGACTTGTTCATCCTCCCAAGAGGATAACACGTGTTAAGCGTCCAAAAGTCATTGCTGTAAGGCCATAGTAAGGCAGAAGTTTTTGGGAAATTTGTTCATGATTTTGGGCACGTTTTGAAGGTTTTTTGAAGAGGCTTTCTTGAGAAAATCCCTCATAATTTCAGAATGGAGTAGCCGATTTCAGTCAGGTACATTTCATAATAGATTTGAGCAATGCTGTCATTAACCTATTGTTTGTCGATATCATTGTCTTGACATCCAGGGAGCCGTGACCTTTTAAAAGGGGATTCTTTTTTCTGACTCACCCTGTATTTTTGTGTTTGTTTATTGTATGGTATTTTTGTAACTATTAAGGTGTAGTTTAACTGTGTAATATTGTATTTAGGATTGACTAATGAATAGAATTGAAGTTGAAACTGAACTAAACACTCTTCTTTTTGTAAAAGTCATAAGCCTACAGGGTGTCCCAAAACAAAACGCAACGGATTTGATAGGGACGAGCGACAAGAATTTAGGTCCAATCAATCCATAGTAATTTTTTATATATTCCTCGATAGCTAACTTGAAGATAGATACCTTGTTTGATGATATTGGTGCATGGAGAGTTGAAATATTAATCTTGAAAGTTCAAATTTGCCTGAACCTCCAAACCAGAGCTTGTGGCTTTTAGCCTAAGCTGCAAACGCGCTATTTTGGGGAATCTCCTGAATTCCTGAATAAGAGAATAAAGCCTCATGCTGAGGAAAATATTTTATTTTTTTCTTATATCACAGTTAAAACTCAACAATATACAAATACAATATTCTGTGCCGTCCATAGCAGAAATAGACGTGACGTCATCTGGTTCTGGCTATGAACGGCACTTGACAATTCCTTTAACAGCAATCTTATTAAGCACTTTGTGTACCATGGCACCATTCCATTTTGGCAGACGCTAGCATAAGCAAGCTTAGTTTAGGTGAATTGTTGTGAAACAAAAAAGGAAAAAAAAAACAGACAAACAAACAAAAAGCAAAAAAAAAATAACAAACACAAAAAACAAACAAACAAACAAACAAACAAAACAGAAATAAAGACAAAAACTAAAAACTATGCACTGGTGCAAAACTTGTGTAAAGATGGTTGGATGTGAGTCACCAATGACTGGTGCCATGGTTCACAAAGGGCTTACTCAAAACAAGACTAAACATAAATAAGAATAAGGGGTCGCCAATCGTCAGGTTTCATCAAGTTTCCGAAGAATTCCCAAAGACCCCTACAAACCAAAAACGCCCCCGGCCACAAAACCGCCATTTCACCGCCAAAAACCTCAAACCAGCCATCACCCGAATGAGCCGAGCAAGCGAGAAAATATTTGAATACAAATTCAATCAAATTCATCAATTTTTTTCTGAAAAGACTTCTTCTTTTTATTCTTCAAAAGTTTCGAAAAGTTAGCATTGCATCTGTCTCATAAAAGAAAATAATCCGCTAGATAGTTTGTTTGGGTGTGAAAAATGAGTTAGATCTTGCAGTCTTCATGACTTTAATGAAATGCATTTTGTATAATCTCTCTGTGAATTATTACCAAACCAAAAATCAAATATACCCAGAGGAAAATTATTCATGGATTTGATTCTTGAAAATGCTCATTCGTGCTTGGTTTTTGCAGGTGCACTATGATTGAAGAACTGTATTCTTTTGTGAATTTTCCCTTCGGAATTGCTGTGTTTGTCAATTTTTAGCTTTCAAATTTCAATTGAAATGTGTGCCTAAACATGTGTGCCTTAGCATGCTCACACTTACACTTTGCATATGACTGAGGAGATTCTTCAAGCACGTTTTCAGTTAGGCCAAAACCCGAAACTTCTGGTTTGGAGATGGAAGCAAATTTGGACTTTGAAGATTGATATTCAAATCTTCCATGCACCAATATCAACAAACAAAGTATTTATCTTCAGGTTAGCTATCGAGGCTTATATTAAACATTATTTTGGATTGATTGGACCTAAATTCTTGTCGCTAGTCCCGATCAAATCCATTGCGTTTTTTTTTGGGACACCCGGTATACAAAAAGCAGTTTTGCAGAATTTTGATAAGTCAAAAGCAATCTTTCCAATGTTATATAGTATGACCACTGCGCAAATTAAACGAGAAATGTTTGAAAGATTGCTGAATCTTTTAGATAGATGCATTTCTACCCTATTAATGAAATGGAATCAACATAGTTTCATCATGCAGCCGCTACGAATAGGCTTTAAGAAAACGCATAAAACCAATTGTTTCTTTTGCTACAAAATGAAACTGTATCTTCCAACTGTATCTACCTGTCGGAAATTCCAGCCCCTTTGTCGGAAGATTTCTGATGCCGCCACTGGCACTAGGCAGTTAGATCGATAAGAAATAGAGAATTGTTCACTTCAAATCCATTACCATCAGTTCAAAGAACTTATATATGCTAAGTATATAAAATTGCGACAGCTCATAATACCGTACTTATCAAATATCTACACCTCATTCTACTTTATAAAATTCGATTGCATCTACAATCAATCGTCAATGATGGGGAAAGAATTAGACGAATAATTAAGTTATGAATGGTGCTAAAGCAACAGATAATCTTACTTGTTTTTGAAAGGTGAGTAGTTTATAAGCCAAGAACGATTCCTCACTATTACTTTCGAGGCACTTAAATATTGAAAATCAATATTCATGGTGCTGCATATTTTAAAAGATGTGCTTACGAAAAGTTGTCCATGTTTCCCAGACAGTGCAGTCCGATTCGATGCACTAATCCAACTTCTAACCCATACAGGACATATCAGAAAATGTTCAGCAATATCTTAAAAAGCTTCTTTTAGTGATCTCAAATTTTCGAGGTGCAAAGCTTGCTTCTTTACGGGAGCCTCCACCCAGAATACAAGCGAGAATTTGCTTTCAATCAAGCTCTTGAAACTCAAGGAACATTGTTTTCTGTACTTGTAATTTTGTTGGTTTTGCGCCGTAGTTTCACCTGCTCTCAAGAGGATTATTTATTCGAAATATTACCTGAAGCTATTCAACATTTTGTACTAAAACCTGTTCTTTGGATGTTAAAAATTACCAGGAAAAGGCTCTCCCTTAGGTCAGTTTCTGTTATTTGGCTGTTAGGAATTGCTAAAAAATCTATTCCCCAAAGTCAATTGAATTCATATTCAAATTCAGAATTGGTTTGCGAATCAAAAGTCAATGTCCTCTTTAATCGCTTTCATAACCTGGCTCATTTTCTTTCGAAGGATTTGCCAGCCGCTTTGTCGTGTTTGTTTTGGCTTTGTATATGTGTGTACATTGACAAGGTCATCAGCCCAGCTAACACTACGCCTTGGTCTTGAGGTTTCGATTGTTCTTTGGCGTGGTAAGTGCGCCGATCGCGTTCTGCAAAGCTCTCCGCTTGCTTGATGATGAATTCTTTTATCAAATCGAGGTGAGTTTTCAACGCGCCGTAGTTCATTCGCCCATCGAGCAGAATTAACAAAAGTTGTCTTGCAAAATGCTCGATTATCTGTTGTCGATTTGTAAGATATTTGTCCATTCTGAACTCGTGGATGGTTGATGTTGTGGATCTCTCTCAGCCTTGTACGGCCCATTACATTACTGGTTGGTCCGTCGACAGCCATTTTCTCTCTCTTCGACAACTCTCCTAATTAGTGCACAATCACTCAAGTTCGATAAGAGCGTCCGTTCTTGTTGAAGCTTGTCGATTGCGGTTGTTGATATCAAAGGTATGTAATCCAGCAGTAACAGTAAATTGCTACCTTATATTCTCAATGTGAGGTGGCAGGAGCTGCAGCAATCAACTGCACAATATTTACAATATTTGTATTCAAGTTACATTGAAGATGAAAGACCTGCTGTCCGTCTTTGCTTTTATTGTAGAATTTGCGTCTTCTGATTTCTGTCTTGATTTTCTTTGTCTTGAAATCGCTCGCTTTGCAATCAGAAGGCTTGTGTCGAACTGTTTGCTGCAATAATGTGTGGCTGTGTGTTTTATTTCCAGAGCTCCTAATGTCTGCTGCTAGTGATTGCAGAAGCAAATATGGACAAGCTCCGAGCAGGCTACGATATTTATGGAAAAGCCTCTCAGAGTTGAGAAGCTTCAAGAAAAAAACATCTGCCTACGCCGTTTCGAATCATCAATTTGCATAAGCAGGTGTTCTGTTCAAGGGGGAACGTAGAATTATTGGCCAGCCAGCCCACGTTGAATTTAGAATTCGCATAGGCCTACCGATATGACATCAATGTCTCGCAACACCCATGCAGTGCATGTGTTTACAGCGTGTTTATGAAAGGCTCTATTTGCGTATTCGCATAATAAGCTCTATAATAGGGTCCTTCACGAAATGAAGACATATCGCGCGAAATTTAAATCAGTGTTAAATGAGAAGACTTCGAAACTCGCTTAAACATCATTCACACTGAGCAATTTACATCAGTTGTGTTTATATTGCAAGCATTGAATGTTGCTTTTGATACTGCAAGAGAAAATTGAGTAGAAACTATGAATTTCCTCCAATAAACTAAGCAATCATTAAGAAATTATGGGGAGTTGTTTCTTTCCTCTTTGCACGAAGTTATAGGTGGTACCGGGTGTGAAAAAATGCAGTTATTTGAAGAAACGTAGTACCTTAGTACTGGATGTATTTGAATAATACAACTTTACTTGATAGCAAACAGGCAGCAGTATTTTTGAGAAATTAATCAAATCAATCTTGTATCTGTCTTGTACCAAAATAGCTATAATATGAAATCCCAACTAAATACGCAAGGAAACAATCGATGTTGTCAAAAGTCAATTTCTTTAACTAATTCCATTTAGAAATAAAACTTCAATACACCCGATCTGGAATTCTTGACACCATAAATACAGGCATTAAACGCAGCATAAGGCTCAAGTCCTTGAAATGTTTAAAAATTTTGCAGGATCGTTATATGGTGGGATTACTGCTGATTGGTTTTTTTATTGTATTTCCTTGCTAACCTATTTTGGAAATGATTTTAGTATCTGTTTAGTGTAATAGCCACAGGGGTGCAATGTATTTTCGCACTCCTTGTACTATCGCGTTGTGATGTTATTGTTTGTAAGTAAATTTTATGTGGAAGAGAAATTTTTCTTTGAATTTAATTTCTTGGAAGGAGCCTAGGGTACTTTGTTGTGACATTTTTTATATCTCAATTTTTTCAAAATGGTGGCATTTTAGTTTTGTTAAAGATTTCTTGAACAATTTTAACAAATTAAATACACTGTACAGGGTGTCCCCAAAAATTGTGCCCCGTTTGTCTGAAGATTGCGACATAACGGCAAAAGATTATTGCCAAACTTTTGCATGATGGTGCTCTTCAGATGTTCAATTAATGTTTGCTACCAAACCCATGAATATCCGTTGAAAAATTATGGAGCTATGACCTTCAGGAGACCAAATTTGCCCAATGACTGAAACCAGCGGTCGGCCGTTTTGTCTTACTATTTTACAGCGATAAATAGCTTCATGGATTGAAAATGAAACAGCAGCCTCCAATTTCATAGCTCTCGTGAAAGTACCGATAATCCTCAGAGAGTTTCACTCTTTCTGACCTCAAAGAAATTATTTCTTACCTCACGTGAAGGTGAAGATACGTATCACTGCAAAATAGTAAGACAAAATGGCCGATCGCTGGTTTCAATCCACAGGCAAATTTGGTTTTATGAAGGTCATAGCTCCATCGTTTTTCAACGGATGTTTTCGAGGATGGTAGCAAATTTTAATTGGACATCGGAAGAGCAACATCATGCAAAAGTTCCACGAGAAGCTTTTTGCGTTTTGTCGCAATCTTCAGGCAAACGGGGCACAATTTTTTGGGACAGCCTGTAGATTCTAAATCAACAGTGATCCATCGAGAATCAATCAATCCTGAATCATACACTCTCAACAAATATCATTGATCAAAAAGGTCTAAAATAAGGTGGCAGCGAGAAATCTGTTGCCCTTCTGGTTTAAGATTTGGACATTTGATGCCATCACTGCCTCAAATAAAGCAAAAATAATAATAATAATAATAACAATAATAATAATAATAATAATAATAATAATAATAATAATAATAATAATAATAATAATAATAATAATAATAATAATAATAATAATAATAATAATAATAATAATAATAATAATAAGAGAAATATTTATACAGGGTTTACCTTGTCAATACTAAAAGTACTGTTATCAATAAGGGCCCTGTTTGAAAATTAAAGAAAAGTAAAACCATCATTATACAATGTAAAAAAGCCTAAAATGTTCTTCAATATTTATCGTTAAAAATCCTGTAGTGGGGTAAAATATCTATGATCCTTGCAAATGTTCTTTAAGTCGATGCCACAATTTTGAAACTAATCAAGAAAACAGAATATTTTCACAACAGACTTACAAAAAAGTACCATCAGTTGCGTTAAAGAAAATTTCAAGAGAATGTTCCATTCACCTTTTTAAAAAATTTGAGCCCTATGCTACTAAACTCCCTTTATTGACTCAGCAAGTAAGTACTCACAAACAGCAAGAGGTACCGGGTGTCCCAAAAAAGTACTCCTGTTTAAAAATCACCAAAAATTGATTATCAAACCTTTCATAAAATTTTCTTTTTGAATGGCTTTGTCAAAGACCTAAAGATATTCACAGATGATAAAATGTTTGCTTTTGATACAGCAAGATAGATAATTCACGTGTTGAGAAACCTTATTTTGAGCTATAGTTCTAAAGCAAAATACCCAATCTTGCCTACGAGTCAACATTTTCAGATTTGTTATCATTATTTAAGTTTCCATTGATAGTGTGCATTTATTTCTGTCATTTATGACCAAACTGGACGTTTTACACACACCACGAAATTGGGTTGGCAATCATTAGCGCTTTTTTGCTGTATGATTCAAAACCAGGTAGCTCTAAAAGAGCTAAATTTGCTCATTTTTAAACCACTTACAAGATCAGCTATGTCTTGGGAAATAATTTGGTCCTTGATCTACTTGACCAAAAAAAAAGGAAAATAGAAGATCGGCCGTGTAATCAAATTTTGGTGATTTTTCAAACGGGGGGACACCCGGTAGGAAAATTTGATACCGCTGACTATTAGCCACTGCGTCTGCACTGCAACAGAATGTTTTGGAGTGCAGCTACTGGCCTAAACATGGAGGTAGTAGTTATTTGCCCTGACCGTACGCCATTTGTCTCCAACATAACTACAACAATTTAAACAAAAGTATACAAACTTTGCAATGCCGTCTTCAGAGTGAGTTCGTTGCTTTACCACTAATTTAAGATACAAGAGGCCGTTCGGCAATTTGATTGGCCATTCGAAAAAAATAGCAAAATCAAATTATTGCTAGCTCCCGTACAAAAATGGCCTCTTTTGAATCGCTAACTCCACAGAATCAGTGGGGTGTGTTGGCCAATTGAGGGTTTCTCAAGGGACCACGACGCATCCAAATTTTGGAGTTTCAAGAGGATTTGGTGTCGTTATGACGTCATATAAAGGGGTTGAAAAATTGAAGCTGCTTTTGGAGTCCATCCTCGATGGTTACTTAACCAATTTAAAAGCAGACAAAGTTTTTGCAAGATACAACTCATCTGTGAGTCTTATAACAAAATTTGGGGCTAGATACCGCGCCTAGGGGTTCCTTGCAAGTGCATTGAAAATGGCATACAATTTTTGCCCACGCCATTTTGCGTGGTAACTCCGATTTGCGCGGGATAACCCGCCTCCAGCATTTCAAATTCGATGGGAAACCACATTCTTTACCTACTTTACACGTGATTTGATACCTAACTCCAACAATTGAAGAATACCAAGCTATTTCATTTTGAGAGCTGCGGTGAAAGTTATAAATTTGCAACTTAGGACCATTTTCGTCACAAACAAATCGTGATTATCCTTATTGTCCTTTTTTGATATTAAACGCACTTGCTAATCCCGGTTTAGTGTTTAAATACCTTCAAAGGGTTAAAATAAGTTCCTCAAAGGGTTTGTTTTTAGTTTCTGGATTTATCTACTTCAAAATTAACGCTAGAGCAACGGCCAATTTTCGCCGATTAGCGTTGCCTAGCACACCGTCAATCCAAATACGCCCATTTTCTGGGCATGTTTGATCAACGTGTAGAAGGGGTGTTCAGTCGGCTTCGCAATCAGCGTATGACGTAAGAAAACCCTGAGAACGAGGTTGCAAACTGTTTTGAAGACAATTTTTACTGTCTCTCAAATATATTCTCTGCACAGGACAAGTTATGACAAGGAATCTCAAGGGAGAAAACACTATTTCCGAACTGTTTCATTCTCCCCGGTTAATACCACGTGTACCTGACGCTTGGGCAGGCTAAAATGCTGAAGGGGCCTCAGTTTGCAAGACTCCCATGCAAAGGCTTATTAGGAATTTGTTTTATGTACTGCATCACATGACCGATTTCGATGGGAAAGGTTTTTGTTCTAAGTCAGATTTACGATGCACGGAATAGTTTAGTTCACATCGATCAGGAGGCTAAACGTGCCGTCACTGTCCTGTCCGCCAAACACCCCACGTTTTTTCTGACTCATCCGGTAGAACAAAATATGGCTGGGTGCTTTCATTTGTCCAATTGATTTGCTAATCGCTCGAGATCATCGAATACAATGAAATACAATAAGCTATAATCAGATTGCCGAGTCCCCTAACTTAAATTGCCTTATATCTTCGTCAGTTGTCTTAATTTTGCATTTTGCTTCCTTAACCCTATTTCAAAAATTTTAACACTGATTAAGGGGGTCAACACATGCCTTTAAATTGAGTGCTCCCCAAAATAAATACCTTTTAAGTCATAACTTTGGAACCACTGGCTCTATGACAATGAAGCACACATTGCTGAGCTTGTCTTGAAACAGGTATTCGTTTGATAAATAGTTTATTGATTTTTATGACTTCGTCGATAATTGGTTCCTGCGCATGCGTACAGACGAAAACATTGTTAGGCCTAATTTTTCGAAGAATGAGCAATATCATATGATGCAGCAGGTCTTTTCATGTACGTTTAGCATTTTTGGCTATATTTTAAAGCAATTCATAATCAATTTTAGACAAAATCGCTCTTTTTTTGCGTACAAAACAAATAAATGCTGACATCAGCAAAAAGATTAATGTTACGAAGCAAAACTTTCAAAAAAAAAATTATAAGGATATAATCCTTCCATGTTTCAAATCTCATATCAATATATGTTATCGATTTTGAGATACAAAGCGACAAAGTCCATGTGGTTTTACACCCAAATTAGCAACATTTGCTGACGTCAGGACTTCATCACGTGACATAAACAACAAAAATTACGCCACCTTGTCTGCCTTATCGTGTTTGTTACTTGTGCCAAGTTTCAAGTCTCTGGCACTTATGGTTCCTAGAGTTTCAAAAAGCCTAGTCTGGATAGGGTTAAATTTGGAAAAAGCGAAGTTTAAAGTCTTTCGCAGGTTTTTTTTCAGTTTAGTTCCTTTTATGTTAAAATTCCTCTACATACAAAAACTCACAACAAATACAAAATATACTAAAAATTAAACTACAAAGAGACTTAAAATATTAATGAAATACAATTAACGAACACAATACAAGAAAATGAGGGGGGATTTGCATGTAGGGAATTTCTTATAGGAGGAGCTCTCTCAATAGATAGACTAATCGAGGAGAAAGCACCCGACTTAGTTTAAAAAACATAGTTTATATTGAAAAAATATGTGAAGAATCAAATTGCGGAAAGACATCATTTGAAAACACTAAAATCTTTTCGACTGGTAGTTGATGGAAAACAAATGCAGTTTAACTTGACGATGAAAGTTGACTGAAGAATATGCCTGTTTGATCACGGTAGGAATATTGTTCCAAGATTTCGCACCTGCATACCTGACAGATTTCAAACCATATTGCAGAGTATTTTTACGTGTCAGAAAAATGTCGCCTTTACATGCTTGCCTGGTATCATGTTGATGAACATGTGAAAGTAAATAAAAAAACTCATGAAAACAAGAAGGGGAGATCCTTTTTTAGAATCCTTTTTTGAGGTTTCAGAAAAACTTGATTATTCAATTCTCTAATCAAAAGATTTTAGTGAAAATTCTTTGCCAATGATACTATGTGTTCATGGAGATACAAAACCAAATTTGAAGGCAAAGCTTTGCTGGATTTTCCTTGATGAATGAGGCTCAACATTTTGGTAGCCTACTCGACAACAAACAGTCCATAATCAACAGGCAAAAGCAATAGAACTGGTGAAGTGTCTGCAAGCATCTCTCTTCGGGACTTCAAAAAGGAGGCGAACAATTGAACGAATCATCAAATATTCCTTAGTTTTGTTCCCCGTCTGTTAACCCTATCTGAACGGGGGGTCTAAAATAGCCCCCCCAGTTTTGTCTGGGTATCTTTTTTATGATAATATCTAGGCTAACTTTTTTCGTGACTTTTTCTAACTATCCTTTTCGCATCTTTCACCAAACTTTCTACAAGATATGTCATGTATTTTTGGAAATATAACAATTTTTTCAGAGAGTGGTTTTAATATCTTGTTTGTTTTACAGTCAAACCCAGGGGCGGATCCAGGTCCAAATCTGACGGGTGCCAAAGGGAGGCAGAAAAGAGGGTCCGGGGGCGAAGCCCCCGGGAAAATTTTTGGGGCCACGCCCTTTACTTTGGCTTAAAACGTGACCACGCCCTATATTTTGCTTGAAAGTTTGAATTCTCATTTTGAAAATCAATGACAATTTCTGTAAGAGTTTTCAGAAAATGGACAGTGTGAACTTTTTATTTCAATGAAAGTTTAGGACAAACTGCAAAAACTACGGGGGACATGGCAAACTCCACAGTACTTTCACGATGAAAAACATGTCTCATTTGAAGGAAGGTGTTGGATTTCGTTCTAATATGGTAATGAATGGTGCATTCTTCATATCACAAAAGGGAAAAAACAAATTTATTCAAACCAAATATGTTTGGGAATTCGTGATTACAGCCATTATTCGTAAGACAATCTACTGCTACAAAGCCCTTTTGTCCAACCGATATTCCGTACAAATATGATAAAACCTACCCAACAACAACTCGCAGTCAACAATTTCTAACTCATTTTGATTACTACCCATTTGTTGTTTCCAAAGTAAACATAAATCAAAGGTCTTGCCCAAGTCGTATGGTTAAATATTGATTTAGTTCATGGTAAAATAGCAGCATACACAAAATGAAGGGCCTACCGAGATTGCCTCACAGTCGCTGAGCTTTTCCTTTATAACTTCTGGTATCTACTGAAGCTTCGAAACAATCTTGGATTCGTTGATATATCTTAAGTCTTCCAAATCGAGACTTCTTTTCTACGTGGAACGGATAGCCTTACTTGCATCGTCGGCCTGGTTGTTGGCTTTGAGAACATTGGCCGCCATGTTCTTGCGCGGCATTCTGTTTTGTAAGCAGTTTGTTCTTCATCTGGTGATTGGCTAATGGTCCAGTCATTTCTATCAGACGTTCTCCTATTGGCTTGCACCCCTCAAGGTTCTTTCCGATTGGCTTGCACCCCTCAGTTTCAAACTACGGGTGCTCCCGCCAATTTCAAGCAACCCTCATGCAGCTCTCTGATTGGTTTGCACCAAGGCGCCTTCCTTACGCGAGTTGCCCTGTGCCTGCCTCCGCAAGAGGATTTGGGAATGGAAACGCGGAGATTCCCCCTATGAATAAAGACTTTTTGTTTGCGACGATCAAAGCTGCAGGAGGATGCCCTACGACAAATTTACCATCGATGAATGGGGCTCAAGGGGTAGGGGGGGGGGGCGGGCTGAGAAATGAGAATACGGTGATTTCATGAAAATTTATCATTCAACGATTTTAACGAGTAATAATTTAAATAATACTTCACAACAGAAGATTGTTGGAATCTTGCCTTTCCCAAAATTAAATGACTTCCTTGCAACTCTGACAGGTGCTTGCGCACCCGTTGCACCCCCCTGGATCCGCCCCTGAAACCCTTCATAACGTCAAACTAACATAGTTCTTGACAGAATTGAGACAAATGGATGAAATTTTCAGAGCAACCATAAATCAAAAATACAATATGGAAATAACCTTTTTTTGGGGTTTCATTTGTTTTACGATAAGTATAAGTTTATAAATTTCATAATTTTTTCAGAAATTATGTTTTTCATAAACTTTGGTATTTTATCGATCAAGTAAAGTTATAAAAAGCATAATATTTCTCTGAAGAAGGTTTTTACATTTAGATCTGTAAGGGTACTGTTTTTGGCCTAAAAAATTGATGACGTCATCAAAAATACAACAATTAGGGTAAAATAAATTAGATATTCGGAAGTTTCACATTAATTTACACATTATGACCAAATTTCATCTTTCTAGCCCTTGTCAATTCAGAGTTCTGAGGGGGGGGGGCTAATTTAGCCCCTCCCTCGGCCTGAGGATGCTAAATAAAAGCCCGGTCCAGATAGGGTTAAGTATTTATCAGTAGTTAATTGTATGTGTAGCTATTTGTTGTTGTTTTATTTAATCTTAATTGATTTGCATGTCTTTATATTAATGGCCACGGGCGTAGTCATTGTCTTTTGTTGCCTGTGGTATCGCACCTGCATCGTAGTACAGTAATTAGAAAGTATAGTAGGTAACATGTAATGTAACCTTTTTGGATAAAAAATAAAAAAATTCCTCTCGTTTTTCTGTTTTTATCTATTGTCATATATTGTGGATTGTAATTTAGTTTAGTTAGATTAATATATGTTTTATACATTGTGAATCATCAGTTTGTAAGTCTTTAGCATACCCCCCTGTAAATCAATTATTATAGCAGAGGGGCTTTCATGGGTTAAAGAGATAAAATCAAATCAATCAATCAATCAATTAATCATTCATTCATTCATTCATTCATTCAATCAATCATTCAATCATTCAATCATTCAATCATTCAATCATTCAATCAATCAATCATTCAATCATTCAATCATTCAATCAATCAATCATTCAATCATTCAATCATTCAATCATTAAATCATTAAATCATTCAATCAATCAATCAATCAATCATTTAATCAGTCAATCAATCAATCATTCAATCAATCAATCATTCAATCATTCAATCATTCAATCATTCAATCATTCAATCATTCAATCATTCAATCATTCAATCATTCAATCATTCAATCATTCAATCAATCAATCAATCATTCAATCATTCAATGATTCAATCAATCAATCATTCATTCAATCATTCAATCATTCAATCATTCAATCATTCAATCAATCAATCAATCAATCATTCAATCATTCAATCATTCAATCATTCAATCATTCAATCATTCAATCATTCAATCATTCAATCATTCAATCATTCAATCATTCAATCAATCAATCAATCATTCAATTATTCAATCATTCAATCATTCAATCATTCAATCAATCAATCAATCAATCATTCAATCATTCAATCATTCAATCATTCAATCATTCAATCAATCAATCAATCATTCAATTATTCAATCATTCAATCATTCAATCATTCAATCATTCAATCATTCAATCAATCAATCAATCAATCAATCATTCAATCATTCAATCATTCAATCATTCAATCGTTCAATCATTCAATCAATCAATCAAGTCACTAAATTCGTGAATTTTATTGTCATGTTATCAGCCGTTGATTTCTAGTAAAATGTTTCATTTCATTTTCATTGTTCATTTTATAATATTTATACAGGGTAAGTGTTCAATGTAAAATACCAAAATTGATTTACAAACTGCCCTGTTAAAAGAAAGAAAAAAGCAACTTACAATATCAAGATAAAAACTGATATATAAGTATTAAAAGTCAAAAGGAAAAGTATGATTATGTACAGGATCTGGCATTTTTCAATGACGATTTCAATTGTGTGAAACTACTGGCCATCCTATTTTCTCTTTTTAGTTTGTTCCAAAGCTTGGTCCCTCTATATGAGAAGCATTTTTGGCCACATGTGGTTTTTAGACATGGTACATAAAGGTCTGTGCTGGTATTACGAAGCTGTCTAGCGCTGGTTTCTGATAACTTTCTCAGGCACAAGGTTTCTTCCACGTGCCACTCCCCCGCAACGCAACAAGTTATAGCTTAGTCCTAAAGCACTCAAAGATCTGGTTTAGAGATAAAGGTATCAACAAACAGGTTATTTCTGTTCAGAATAGTTATCAAGGATTATTCTCGAAATTAATTCAGAGTAATTAAAGCTGAATTTTGTTCACTCGGCTCGCCCAAATAATTCAACTTCTTCTGGGACACCCGAAAGCATCTTCAGATCCGACGATCGACTCTGGTATCGTGGCCTTTCCTTGTTGGAATTATTTTATCTATCAATTTCAGAGCTGATTTCTTTTACACCACAGCTGAGATCCGCTATCTTGAGCTAAAAGAGATAATCGGGTTTTGTTCGGAATAACAAATCTTCAAGATAGCGGACAATTTTTCTGTGCATGTTAGATAACTGACAGCGAGAATGTGTTAAGCATAGCAAATATTTGTAAGGGTGGGCAGTGAAGATATGGATATATTAACTATGCTTTAGCTCTATTTTCAGCAGGGATGTTCCCTGGAGGGGGGGGGGGTACTTGACCTAAATTTGTACGGGGTGTGCCCACGAAAAAATTTGTCCTTGCTTCAAACTTTTTCGCTCCAAATGATAACGGATTATGGAAAAAAACGGTTTAGAGGTATACTCCAAAACATGAAAATTTGACCGAAAAGCGACCCGACGTAAACAATTTCTCCCTTCGGCATGTTTTGACAACCTGCTCTAGAAAAATTGCGTTATTTTGACACCCCGTACTTAAAAAAAATTGGTGAATACGATGCCCTTAAAAAAGGCACATCCCCGTCGGACAAATACTAAGTACCCCCTCCCCCCGGGTGATATTCATATGGATTTTTTAACAGGGGAACTACGCCCCCTCATTATCGCCCCAACTGTAGCCCAACTACAAAGACAACCAGGAAAGAATATATTTCAATTGTGGACATGTTATGAAGGTATTCCCGAAAGCCGCCTTCTATAAATGATTCAAAACAACATTAAAATCATTTGTCTGGCTCACAGTCATGCGTTTTACGTGCTTTAGCAAGTATTATCCGATTAGGAGTACAGAATCCGAAAAAGCATGGGAGACCGCACTTTCTAGGAAAGTGCAGGAAAACTGTTCAGAGCAAACTTCTTCTGTTGAAATTTATTTGAAAACAGTCCTAATTACTTGCGACAAACGACAAATGTTTGTAACATCGCGTTATATTTTTGCCTTCGTGGAAAACCAGTTTAGGTCATTCTGCTTTCCGCTCTGATGAGCACGGAAAGCAGCATAGGTTCAACTCAGCGTAAAGCGGTGGCTGTAAAACTCTATGCTCAATTTCTTCTGCTTGAATGGCTTGAAAGAAACTTTAGATGTTTATCAATAATTTTAGCGTTTAACTTTTCAAGAGCCTGTGTATATTCTCGAAATTACAGCGTATCTTACATTTCAACTCATATAAGGATGTGACGTCATCAAATTTCTAAATCATAAACCAGAAGAGTGACTGACTTTTGCTTGATACCATATTGTAGACATCCATAAACTATGGCTTTCTACGAAATTGTTTCATGTTTCGTCAAACAGTTGAGAAATTATGATGGTTTTAAGTTTTTTTTTAATTTTTCTTGAATTCTTGAAGGAGAAGGAAAACACTCCAAAGCAGAAAATGTTGAAGATTTCAGAAAAGTCCAACAGTAGAATTATAGAGGATAGCTAGAATTTCTTTGAAGTCATTCAGTTCAAAGAAATAGGTCACTGAATTTTACACCGACATTTTTAAAGATTTCGAACCTATGCTATGGAAAGCTGATTTTAGAAATCCTCCTCCGTAGAAATGAACTAATTGCTCTGGAATGAATCCATTTTCTGTATGAAGTATGGTATTGCTTATATTCTAAGCAATCGAAAGATAACAGTAAACAAAGCTGTTTGTTTTCACGACTTTGGAGAAGTCTCATCTCAAAATATTTGAATTGTTTCAGAAAAAATTATTATCTTGCCCGCTCATGTAAAGATTTTGAAAAAGCAACTTTACTGCTCATACGATGTATTTACGAAAAGGCATACCAAGGCAACAGCTTGGCCAGGTTTTCCGCAAAAATTATAAAATTTGGTAGCATACTCGGCACTTGACAGCAAGCACTAGAGTCACTGGTCAATCAACTATCGATGATCAAATGCAAACTAATTCGCGAAGCACTTGCAGGCATGTGCCCAATGAATCACAGAAAGTAATCTCAGATTAATGACACTGGGAACCAGAATCAGAAACCGTTACCAAACAGCATATGCGTAGTGTGTTGGGAGGTGGGGACTCTGGGGAGAAATCAGTGACGGTAGCAACTGCTGTCGCTGTGGTTCTCTCGTCCGGGGTTCCTGTTGTTCGGCATCATGCGCCTATGCTGGCCTGGCATCCAATGTGAAACAGATTCTAGTATTTATCATTAATTAATCGTATTCGTAGCTTTTAGTGTTGTTAGTTTAATTTTTAATCTATCTGCATGTATTTATGTTAATGGCCACGGGGATAGTCATTGTCTTTTGCTACCTGTGGTGTCGTCCCTGTAGTGTTGTATAATCGTACAGTAATTAAAAAAGTATAGTAGATTTAGATGTAACATGTATTGTAACATTTCAAATGAAAATATAAAAAAAACGAGTCAGCATTATTTCGAGATTGATAGCGCAATTTCTGGGGACCATGCTTTTTTATTATAGGAAACTCCCTTGTTATCATGAAACATATCCCTCCATTGATATCACTTATTGATTAAATTATGATTTCTAAGCACCTATACTGTGAGCACCACTGGCAAACTGGGTGCCTATTGAGTGCCAAAATTCCTTCGGAAAAATAAATTCGTCGAAAAGAAGGCAATAGGATCAACGGTAGAGCTAAACTCTTTACATAAAATGATCATAAATGATACAACAGTTTAAATCACGTTTCAAAATTACCATTGGTATCATATTTTTATCTAAAGCTTCCTTTTTGCTGAATAATGAAAGAAAATTCATATCTATAAGTTGTTATTATTTTATATTTCAAAACAAAAAGGTATGCACTATGTTTAATTTTTTCCCTAGATCTAAATTATCACATATTTCACATACCATAGCCCCATTCCCGCCCACCCATAGTTCTTTAGATATAAACCTTACTTAGCTCGAATGACTTTCTGGCATTTGCGTCGTTAGAGTTAGCAAAAAGATAGTAAATTGAATGCAAAATGTAATACCTCTTACTCTACTGGTCACAACTCATTAGTTTTTTAGAAAATCTTTTGCAGCTGCAAATTCTAAAAACGAGTACTTAGGCCTATTATCACGGATCAGCAGTGCAGCTAGGTGAGGTCCATATTTGTGGTGGGTTCTCTATCTCAGCAGCTGCAGCAAGTTGTTTTAAACAAATCCCAATTTTTCATGCTTCTCCTTACCTTTTTGTAGAAGCGGAATGCCTTTGTGACTCGTCCCAAATGTATCTTAGCCAAGATTGTAGTCTGGTGATATCAAAGATCTCTGTTGGTCAATATTCTACAGGCTCGCTGGGAGTAGCTTGTTTACAATCTCATAAACCATCAACGCTTAACGCTTCGCCATTTTTTATAGGCCGTTGGTCCTTGAATCTTGCAGGCTCAATAATAATTGAAGGGGCTCTGTTTTGGAAACGTTGAACTGTTTGAAAATCACATGAAGAAATGTTGCCCAATATTACTTTTGCGTAGCATATGTGACTCTCAACAAGAGCGTGATGTATGTCACATACCTTTGATTGTGACAGAGCTGCCAGAGCTGGTCCACTTACCTTACATTGGCATTTCAGATTTATTAGATGTCTCCTATTTAAAAGGGATCGCCTGAAATTGTCTTATGTACCTTGCCTAACAAGGCCAGGTCAGCCCTCTTCATTTAATCTGTATCAAGCAGGTCTTTTTCTCAAAGTCCAGATGCGGGTCAAATCACGTTCACAATGTAGTACCTCCCCCCCCCCCCCCCCGGGATCAGTCCACAGCTTCGGAATGCAAGCCTATTAATCATTCCCTGTCATTGCGGCCTCTGCTTCACAAAAGTTACCGTTATTTACCTGAAAACATTGCTTGCATTGACAGCTGATATGCTAATATCATCCATTAATTGATTATGATGAAACAGTACATTTCATAATTGTTCAAAGTAATGATTGGCCTCAAGAAAGCAGCTTACAGCTCTGCATGAGATGATAATTCATTCACAGTAAGCTTTGCCAATTGTAGCTAAATTACAGTTAATTACAGTTAAATACAAATGTTTGTGCTTTTCTGCCTAGGCCCTTATCGAAACGAGGCAGTCATAATCATTTCAAAATAATGGCGTTTGATTATGAGTCGTTGTTAAGAGCGTCCGGCAGTATTTCAATAGCGATAACTACGACCATATCATCAGTCTACCTTACATTGGCATTTCAGATTTATTAGATGTCTCCTATTGAAAAAGGATCGCCTGAAATTGTCTTATGTACCTTGCCTAACAAGGCCAGGTCAGCCCTCTTCATTTAATCTGTATCAAGCAGGTCTTTTTCTCAAAGTCCAGATGCGGGTCAAATCACGTTCACAATGTAGTACCTCCCCCCCCCCCCCCCCCCCGGGATCAGTCCACAGCTTCGGAATGCAAGCCTATTAATCATTCCCTGTTATTGCGGCCTCTGCTTCACAAAAATTACCGTTATTTACCTGAAAACATTGCTTGCATTGACAGCTGATATGCTAATATCATCCATTAATTGATTATGATGAAACAGTACATTTCATAATTGTTCAAAGTAATGATTGGCCTCAAGAAAGCAGCTTACAGCTCTGCATGAGATGATAATTCATTCACAGTAAGCTTTGCCAATTGTAGCTAAATTACAGTTAATTACAGTTAAATACAAATGTTTGTGCTTTTCTGCCTAGGCCCTTATCGAAACGAGGCAGTCATAATCATTTCAAAATAATGGCGTTTGATTATGAGTCGTTGTTAAGAGCGTCCGGCAGTATTTCAATAGCGATAACTACGACCATATCATCAGTCTACCTTACATTGGCATTTCAGATTTATTAGATGTCTCCTATTGAAAAAGGATCGCCTGAAATTGTCTTATGTACCTTGCCTAACAAGGCCAGGTCAGCCCTCTTCATTTAATCTGTATTAAGCAGGTCTTTTTCTCAAAGTCCAGATGCGGGTCAAATCACGTTCACAATGTAGTACCTCCGCCCCCCCCCCCCCCCCGGGATCAGTCCACAGCTTCGGAATGCAAGCCTATTAATCATTCCCTGTCATTGCGGCCTCTGCTTCACAAAAGTTACCGTTATTTACCTGAAAACATTGCTTGCATTGACAGCTGATATGCTAATATCATCCATTAATTGATTATGATGAAACAGTACATTTCATAATTGTTCAAAGTAATGATTGGCCTCAAGAAAGCAGCTTACAGCTCTGCATGAGATGATAATTCATTCACAGTAAGCTTTGCCAATTGTAGCTAAATTACAGTTAATTACAGTTAAATACAAATGTTTGTGCTTTTCTGCCTAGGCCCTTATCGAAACGAGGCAGTCATAATCATTTCAAAATAATGGCGTTTGATTATGAGTCGTTGTTAAGAGCGTCCGGCAGTATTTCAATAGCGATAACTACGACCATATCATCAGTCTACCTTACATTGGCATTTCAGATTTATTAGATGTCTCCTATTGAAAAAGGATCGCCTGAAATTGTCTTATGTACCTTGCCTAACAAGGCCAGGTCAGCCCTCTTCATTTAATCTGTATCAAGCAGGTCTTTTTCTCAAAGTCCAGATGCGGGTCAAATCACGTTCACAATGTTGTACCTCCCCCCCCCCCCCCCCCCGGGATCAGTCCACAGCTTCGGAATGCAAGCCTATTAATCATTCCCTGTTATTGCGGCCTCTGCTTCACAAAAGTTACCGTTATTTACCTGAAAACATTGCTTGCATTGACAGCTGATATGCTAATATCATCCATTAATTGATTATGATGAAACAGTACATTTCATAATTGTTCAAAGTAATGATTGGCCTCAAGAAAGCAGCTTACAGCTCTGCATGAGATGATAATTCATTCACAGTAAGCTTTGCCAATTGTAGCTAAATTACAGTTAATTACAGTTAAATTCAAATGTTTGTGCTTTTCTGCCTAGGCCCTTATCGAAACGAGGCAGTCATAATCATTTCAAAATAATGGCGTTTGATTATGAGTCGTTGTTAAGAGCGTCCGGCAGTATTTCAATAGCGATAACTACGACCATATCATCAGTCTACCTTACATTGGCATTTCAGATTTATTAGATGTCTCCTATTGAAAAAGGATCGCCTGAAATTGTCTTATGTACCTTGCCTAACAAGGCCAGGTCAGCCCTCTTCATTTAATCTGTATTAAGCAGGTCTTTTTCTCAAAGTCCAGATGCGGGTCAAATCACGTTCACAATGTAGTACCTCCGCTTGCATTGACCCCCCCCCCCCCGGGATCAGTCCACAGCTTCGGAATGCAAGCCTATTAATCATTCAGTATTTCAATAGCCTGTTATGTACCTTGCCTGCAATGTAGTACCTCCCCCCCCCCCCCCCCCGGATCAGTCCACAGCTTCGGAATGCAAGCCTATTAATCATTCCCTGTTATTGCGGCCTCTGCTTCACAAAAATTACCGTTATTTACCTGAAAACATTGCTTGCATTGACAGCTGATATGCTAATATCATCCATTAATTGATTATGATGAAACAGTACATTTCATAATTGTTCAAAGTAATGATTGGCCTCAAGAAAGCAGCTTACAGCTCTGCATGAGATGATAATTCATTCACAGTAAGCTTTGCCAATTGTAGCTAAATTACAGTTAATCAGGCCTACAACTTGCTGTGCCCGATTGCTAAATTGCAAATTCGGCTTTATAATTACGAAAGTACGTAAGAAAAGTGTTATATAACATTGCTTGGGATTAACGTGATACTCTCATTTTCTATTTTATGAGATGGTAATGCATTCACAGTGTCCTTGTAAATACTAACTAAAATACAGTTAATTAGGCCCACACCTCGCCATGCCCGATTGTAAACTTACAAATGGAGCGCATTGGCTGAAAAAACAAAGTGAGAAAATTGCCATATAACATAGCTTGCAATTAGCAAAATGCATTCATTTGCTATCTTAACCCTAATCCGCATGGGGGGGGGGGGTGGATTCCACCCCCCCTCAATGTTTTATTTGCCGCGTTTTTAAACGACATTTGCTATGTCCCCCAGCCTCCATGACTTTTACTAGTTATCTATTAGCCACATTTTGGTGGAAAAATTTTTGAACAATAGGACTCGCGGGTCACGTGACATGCCCATATTTGGAAGGAGGTAGCAACAAAATCATTGTTTTCAATGATTTCAATGGAATTATTTGATTGAATTATGAAGTATTATACAGCAAATGAATCAGCAAACAAAGGGCTTCAATTTGATGTCGGAATTTCTGGAATTTGATGATGTCAGCATTTTTTGATAATGACGTCATTTTGGCCACCATTTTGGACTAAATAGCATTTTTTTCAAGTTTTTTCGAACTTTTTCAATGAAAAACACTCTAATGATACATTTATCATAGATAATCATCATTTTGCAGGTTCTTTTGGTCTCTTTTTACATAGAATAAATTAATCGCACAAATGACGTCATAAGAATCGGCTAATTTCTGCCAAAATATCACTCCAAAATCGTTATTTTCAATAAAATAATATTTCATCACCATTTTTGTTGACAAACTGAACCAAAAACTACATAAAGTTCGTGCAAAATCTTCATTAAACTTAAATTCAACTTGGAAGCCTGATTTTCACAGATTTTCAGCTTTGTGACGTCACTGTGACGACACAAGGCGTGGCAGCCACACCCAAATTCCGCTACAAGCTGCAAATTACATGTTCTATAACTGTGCCAAGTTGTATTGAATTCGGATGCGTCTAAGGCAGTTTTCGGAGGGGGGGGTGGAAAGCACCCCCCCCATAAATGGTAGCTCGAAAAAAGCCCATATGGATTAGGGTTAAGGGACATATAGTCCGGAAGAAGGGGGGGGGGGTATTTTATTGCTAAGTGATCTGGACGTGCCGCTCATATGGGTGGGTTTTTCATCTGAAATTCCCTACACACGGTCTGTTTTAACCATAATTCTGGTGATCCGGAACAAAAGAAAGTTTGGAATAAATACCAAATTATGAAGTTTCAAAATCTGAATTTATTTCATGCCCATACCATCAAGTACACTCTGAATGTTTATAAATCGCAAAAATCTTAAAAATTGGACAATGAATAGCGAAGAAAATGATTTTTCAAGTTGGGCCTAATTGTTTGATTTGTTTACATAAGCACTTCCGTAATAACGCTGCCTTGACTGAATTTGCAAAGCAATATTCCTCTGCTCAGAAAGGTCCGACAATTTTCGTTTTGATCTTATTTCAATCCTCTAGTCATGTACTTTAAAGTAATTGAGACAATGATTGGAAAACTTTATATTTTGTTTCTTTTTTATGTGATTCATAATGGCGGAAATTTGCAAAATTCATATCTCTAAAAATAATCTTAAAAATTCAACAGTTGAAATGTAAAAATTGGGGCAAAATGTATTTACCAAAAAAATCACAAAATTGAAGTAACTATTTTTGCAAGTTTCTACCAAAGGGTTTGTTCTGAATCGTACCCAAAAAAGAATGATGGTTATTCATATTTTTGTGGTACAACGGAGATTTTCCAGATTTTTTCGATGTTTTCTGCAATAAAAATAAATAAAGGCCTGTCAAAGCCTCCAAAACTGACTCAACTCGATCTCTTTGACATAGTGTCATGAAATTTAACCCTCAGAAAGCTTTTTGTTTCATTGATCTACATGAAATCACTGTTTTCAAACATTTGTATTTGTCCCGACAGCAGAAAACGACCAAAAGCGTGTTTTTTTATGATAACTACCACGAATAAGGGATTTTAAGACGTTATCAATGTAAAATTGTTATCAGAATGATGAAAGTGAATGGTTTTCATCACTCAAAGTCTCTTCAAACCCCACATTTTTCGGCAGTTATGATGGAAAACACGTTTTTCTTTGTTTCTGCTGTCGGGACAAATAAAAATGTTTGAAAACAGTGACTTCATGTAGATCAATGAAACACAAAGCCTTCTGAGGGTTAAATTTCATGACACTATGTCAAAGAGATGGAATTAAGTCAGTATTGAAGACTTTAGCAGGCCTTCATTTATTTTTATCACAGTGCAGATACCGTTCTAATCATATTCAAAATGAAGTAGTTCTAATCATATTCAAAATGAAGTAGCCCCCCCCCCCATACAAGGGGTATCCGGTAAATGAAAGGAAAAATTGTAGTGGAGCCTACAATCACGGACAAAACTCATGAGACACGTTGCTTTCTCGAGGAAATTTTGAGTTAGGATCCTCCCGTCCCCCATTGCAATGGTGGAGGCTGATGAAAATTTCATAGATGAGCTGACAAGTATGTGTTCTTCAAGCAACCAACATTGCAAAGGGGGGAGGGGGGTCATCAGCAGTGCCAGGTAGTAGTTTACATGCAGGGAAGACCTCTTTTAAAGGGGCAGTCAGACGTGATGTTGCGCGGGACATTTCCATTGTATTTGCACGAAAAGTGCTTAGGCCTAGCATCAACTCGTCAATGGAGATTTTGAATTGGATTATCGCACATTTCAATTCATCTCCATCGACATTGTTCTTGACAATCTCAAGGATTTAATGACAGATATTGTTCGTCTATGTCGATTTCATGTATTTGCAAAGTTATTTTGTTTATCACAAATTCCTGAAAGTAGTAAACAGCGATTTTGCAGAATCAACTTTGAAGCTGCGAAGAGACAATCTACAAGTCGAAGTGTAAGAAACTCGCCAAAGAATCTGGTTTTTGAGTCAGATTTATGATGTTAGGTTAAACCAAAGTTGAATAGAACCTTCTCACACTCTACTGGATTCACTGCTCCATTAATTTCATCAGAATTACAGCGAACAAAGAGGTACAGTAGACATGTTTTGGTATTTAGGCCTATACGAATTGGATTGTTACACGCAGAATCTGATAACCCGCGTTTCGCGTCTGACTGCCTCTTTAACCCTAATCCATATGGGCTTTTTTCGAGCTACCATTTATGGGGGGGGGGTGCTTTCCACCCCCCCCCTCTGAAACTGCCTTAGACTTATCCGAATTCAATGCAACTTGGTACAGTTATAGAACAGGTAATTTGCAGCTCGTAGCGTAATTTGGGTGTGGCTGCCACACCTTGTGACGTCACAGTGACGTCACGAAGCCGAAAATCTGTGAAAATCAGGCTTCCAAGTTGAATTCAAGTTTAATGAAGATTTTGCATGAACTTTGTGCAGTTTTTGGTTCAGTTTGTCAACATATTTGGTGATAAAATATTATTTTATTGAAAATAACGATTTTGGAGTGATATTTTGGCAGAAATTAGCCGATTCTTATGACGTCATTTGTGCGATTAGTTTATTCTATGTAAAAAGAGACAAAAAGAACCTGAAAATAGGTGATTATCTATAACAAATGTATCCTTAGAGTGTTTTTCATTGAAAAAGCTCGAAAAAACTTGAAAAAATTGCTAATTAGTCCAAAATGGCGGCAAAAATGACGTCATTATCAAAAAATGCTGACATCATCAAATTCCAGAAATTCCGGTATCAAATTGAAGCCCTTTGTTTGCTGATTCATTTGCTGTATAATAATTCATAATTCAATCAAATAATTCCATTGAAATAATTGAAAACAATGATTTTGCTGCTACCTCCTTCCAAATATGGGCATGTCACGTGACCTGTGAGTCCTATTGTTCAAAAATTTTTCCACCAAAATGTGGCTAATGGATAATTAGTGAAAGTCAAGGAGGCTGGGGGACATAGCAAACGTCGTTTAAAAACGCGGCAAATAAAACCTCGAGGGGGGGTGGAATCCACCCCCCCCCCCATGTGGATTAGGGTTAACACAAAACTCAGCTGTCCCAACGAGTTTTGTCCGCGATTCTAGAATAACTTGCAACAAAAACCATTTCTATGGCAAACCATTCTTCGATTGGTAGGAGGTAGCATATCAAAAGTCTAAGAAAATCTAAGCATCGCAAGGTCATGAAATGTGGTGTATTTATAAGGTAATCAACTATTGCCCATGCTATATGCTACTAGGCTTTCCATGCTATATGCTACTAGGCTTATTTGATGCAGTGTCGTTAGTTCGAACGATAAAGAACTGAAACTTTGCGACTTTTCCTAAAATGTAATAGAATAATTAAAATTTAAAATCTTGTTTCAAAATGGTAGATACTGATCACGTGACCAACCTCTTTCCAAAACGTAGTCAGCTTGAAAATTAAAGAAGCGAGTCTAATTGTTGCCAGGATGATCCTATAGAATTTTCAATGCCACCATTCGATAGATCTCGATGAGTAGACTCATGATATGATCGTAGTTATCTCTATTGAAATACTGCCGGACGCTCCTAACTACGACTCATAATCAAACGCCATTATTTTGAAATGACCATGACTGCCTCGTTTCGATAAGGGCCTAGCACAAACATGGACAGAATATATCCGGACTGTATATTATCACAACAATTCAAATTTTTACGCACAATTTCCCCCCTCCCCCACCTATCAATGTTGGTCTGACATGAGATTTTGGTGGAAAGGTTTCTGCTCCCATCAAGCCTGAAATTCGACATCAATAACAACATTGATCTTGGGGGGAGGGGGGGGGGGGGGATTGAGAGGTCCAGCAGAAGTCCAGTAATTTATGTCCAAGATTATAGGCAGAAAAGCACAATTATTTGTAGTTTTCAAATGAAACACATTGATTTGAAAACTTCACAATAAATCAGTTAATGCTTAGCGAAAGCAGCAAAATAGTACATACGTACAAGATTTGATGTTGTCGCTAATTGTTTTCATGGTATTCTTGTTCGTAAGACTTTGTTCTTTCCGGCCAAGCTCCTTGAAACTCTGCTTTGAGCTTCGAGTTTCCGTTGGTCAACATCAATCAATCGAATTTGCAGATATTCTAATGGCGTTGTATTTTGTTGTATACTTTGTACATGGCTGTGTATAGCAGCCTCGTTCCCAAGGGCGTTCCAAAGTGAAAAAAGTCAGTCCAAAGAAATTGCCGTAATAATATGAGTCCCAGTAAGAGCGGTCTCGGTCTGGTGTAATAGTCTCGTTTTGAATAGCGACTACTGGGACTCATCGTAATCAGTCTACTCGATGAGAGCTTTCAGATGAGCTTTATCAATTTTTGATGACGTCAGCAATTTTAACATCAATGACGTCATCAAAGTTTATGACGTCATATAAATAATAACGAATGTATTAGATCACCGCAAATGGCCAAAATTGGCTTTTCTAATTGCTATAAATAATTTTAAGGCCTTTTAGAGCTTTTGCATCAGTAATTAGGGATTTAAATGAAACAATGACAAACTGATGTAAATAAATGATGAATATATGATATAAATAATGAGCTTAAATTGACATTATATTGCCGATTTGTACTCAGTGATGCTTCTTGATAGATTCTAATAACAGTATGAAAGAAATTATAAAATAAAAACTTAGATATTGCCAATATTGCTCATAGAAAGCAAAAACTGCAATTTTCCTCAATGATAACGTTATAGTGACGTCATGGATGTAATGAAGATTTAAAAAAGCAGCCTATTGTGTATATTTTGTTCCTTTACACTATTCTGCAACGTTTCATCCTCATATCTGCAATATTGATGAAGTTACGGAGGTTGGGGCACTTTGTGCCAAAGGGTCCAAAAAGCACAATGCCAAATGTGAATTGATTGCCAATAGGAGCCAAAACAAGAAGTCTGAAATCGAATTAACAGCACGTCACGAAAGATTATTGTAAACATGTAAGTTTTTTGAAAAAGAACTGCTTTCAATCCAATGTTATTGTCATTAGTCAGAAAATATGGTCGGAACAAATGATAACCACATCCTCTTCGTCTTTCACGATGAACATTTTCTCGCAATTCCTGGTGTAATTCGAAAAGAATTCATATCAAAATGGCCAAAATTGATGATGCTATCAAAAACGACGTAGAACAAGATGACCATTTTGCAGATATAAAGTGCCTATGACACCAACTACTACAATTTAAAGCACGTATGCAAGAGAATTGAAGAATACAAATAGAAACAAGAAAATTAGTGAATTTTTTGCAGTTCTATGTTAAAAGGGACTTTAGGACATGCTAGGGCTCTATTGCAAATTTTATGAAGGTGTTTGTTTCAATAAATCTAAAACCTTGTGTGATTGTGCATAAATGATCCGAAAACTAGTCAAAATGTTGTCGGAAAATTTTTTATCCGAAACAAATGTGTCCGAAAATATTTTCGCCGAAGTTCATCGTCCGAAATTTTATCCACCGAAACTTTTTGTACTTAATTTACCAAATTCTTTCCAAAAATTGGTGCATGAGAACATTTTAGCAGTCAAACAACTTTACTTCGGACTGTTGAAGTTTGCAAGCAAGTTGTGCATTATATGGACTGTTTTCGATCGTCCTCAGGATTTTTATTAAAAGGCATCAGAGAACCGGTGATAAAACATCTAAATCCTTCACTTCCAAATTATTTGACCCAATTGTCCAAGATCTTCTGCCTACAACGTATGCACCTCATTTGGGTAAACGTCACCACGCAAATTGTATTACTTGTGTGGGTTCAGATAAATAAATAATCTATTTTAAAGCTTACACAAAGAATTATTTACCTTTTATTACTCAGCTAAAAAATTAGAAATCTCACTGAAGAGTGCTTTCTATTATCCAGTCCTTCATGACTTTTATTAATTCGCATTTTGTTTTGAAAGCACATATCAATAATGAAGTCAAATACTCTTAAATCCATCAAAAAATCCATTCAATGGATTAATGAGAACTCTTACTGTTAAATAGAAAAACACAACCCACCTTGCTGCCATGGTGAGGACCTACTTTTATTATCACATGACTTATTTATAAGCAGTGTGTAGGTTAGTTGCCGTTGGATTCTCGACTTTTCAATAATTCAGTACAAAGAGTGGATAATATCACTAACAAAGTAAATGGTCAGTAACGCCCAGGGCGATTATTTGATGATCGACCACAACATATGGATGTTTTAAGGAAAGGTGGCCAGCTTGCCGACTACAAGGTGAGTCAAAACAAGTCTACACGTTTTGGCGGGCGGTGGAATTAAAGGTACCCATCCGATATTCAAAACCGACATGTTAATCTATCATTTAAAGGCTAACTTAAAAGAGACAATTTTTGTTTGGTAATGTCACTAAACTATTAGACCCAAACATAGGGCTCAAATCTTTAAAAATGTCGGTGTAAAATGTTATCGCCGTTTACTTTGAAATAAATAGCTTGGAAGGAACTTAGGGTTTTTTTGCTGTAGATCTGCCGTGGCAATTTATTGATATCTTGATTTGTTTCAATATGGCGGCATTTATTAAATTTGAGACTATTACGCCACCAAATTTCTAAATCCTAAACTACAAAAGCCACATATTTCTGCTTGCCACCATCTTGTAAACCTCCATAGTTTTCTTGAAGGTTATGTAAGGTTTCCTCTATTAGTTTAGGATTTACAATGATTTGAATTTTTTCAAAGTTTTCCATGAATTTTTTCAAAATTATCAAATTGCTGCCATTTTCAAAAAAGTAAAGATATCATAAAATTTCCACGGCAGATTTACAGCAAAGTACGATAAGTTCATTTCAAGCAATCCAATTCAAAGAAAAATATAATAGAATTTCACACCGAGCTTTTTAAAGATTTGAAAGATTTGAGCCCTATGCTTTAGATCCAACAATTAGGAAGAAGCTGGTAGGGTGGTAAGTTAAAGGGATTGTAGGGGCATGAGAATTCCACTTTCGATTCCAGTCCACTATTTCGTTGCCATTGAAATTGAATTCTATTTCGGAAACTGACCATTGTGTTAAATTTAGATTTCATTGACAAATAAATCAAAGACCAGAATAAAACGTGGAATTCTCGCTTTTACCAGCATTGTACTAATTTCTGGGTCGAGGATAGACTGATTACATTTTCGTAGGTTATCGCTATTGAGAGGCTGATGGACGCTATAACTACGACTCATGGACTTACGCTTCCAGAAACGGACATGGCCTAAATTACCTGCCATTTTTTCCTCAAAACCATTGACCCTAAAATGCCACAAAAGTGGTTATCCTGGAGTGCTACACTGCAAAACAAACTATCAGTACTTAGATGAATGTTTCTTCAAGCTATTAAGGCAAAAAAGTCTTACCTATAAGTGCTATTTTGGTTATTTGGGGGCATAGGCGTAGGACATAGGAGGCTAGATGGGGCTGCATCGAACATGTAAAACTTCTGGGGGTAAACATTGACAACTCACTCAAGTTTGAAACGCATGTGAAAGAACTATGTAGGAAGGTCAACCAAAAGGTGCATGCATTTGGAAGGTTAAGACCATATTTAGGAGAGCAAAAATCAAAGTTACTTTTAAACTCTGTGGTTATGTCGAATTTTTCCTATTGCCCTCTGATCTGGCTATTTTGTAGCAAAGTTGCAAATAATCAAATTAATAGCACCCACAAGCGTGCACTGAGAACTTTATATAGAGACTATCAATCCACATTTGAGGAACTTCTAGATAGGGTTGAGACAAAGACAATACATAAAAAGAACTTACAAAACCTCATGGTTGAAATTTACAAGTCAATGAACCATCTCAATCCAGAGTACATGTGGAATTTCTTTGTTAAAAAAGATGTTCCCTACAACCTGCGGACAAAGGAACTATGCAAGCTCCCCTCAGTGAGTTCTCAGCGCTACGGAATAAATTCCTTATCCTTTAGAGGGAGTCTATTGTGGAACAATCTTAGTGATGACCTAAAATTGACAACTTCTCTCATGAAATTCAAGAAAGAAATACGTTGCTGGGATGGCAATAACTGTACGTGCTACATTTGCACTTAATATAGGATAATTCATTAGGGTTTTTTATCTTTTGTTATATTGTATATTGTATATTATAGATAGTTGGTGTTAATTAGTTGTTGTTAACTAGATCAAAACCAACTGTAAATAAGTTTATGATTATGATTATTATGATTATGATTATAGCCCCCCTAACGTCAGAAAAATTTGCAAAAATCAGCCATAATCGGGCAGAAATCCTCCTCAAGTCGGGCAAAATTTTGTCCAACAATGGCCTTTTTGTAGGGCAGCCCCCCCCAAATTTTATCTTCCCCAACGCCGATGTTTGGGGGGCGCAAAAGATCTCGTAAATTCGCTCGTTACTTTCAGATTTTTATCGTTGCAGCAGTTCAGTTGAACGCGTTGTTCGAACGCTTTTGTTTGCCTTTGCGGGAAGCTTGAATTGAAGAAGAATCAGCCAATCCCATCAAGTTATTTCAAGTCTTGCATCCTGATTGGTCCAGGAAAAAATTTGTTCTTGGCGAGAATTTTTGGCCGTTTTGAGACCCTGAGACCATAAGGCCCTCAACTGGAGCGACAACAACAACATTAATTCACTTTAATTAGATGAGCGTAAGTTGAGGGTCCTTATGTAGTGAGGCTAGGTCCAGGAGATGAGTAATTTTGCCTTGTTAGCCTCTGACTGATTGACTGACATTTCAGTCTGGAACACCGGACGCATGATTTCTATTCTACAGTATTAAAGATTTTCCATCAGATGATACAGTTTAGGCTCTCACGAACTTTGCATTTGGATTCCAGTAAGTGATAGATCACGTCACCATACGTAGTGTAGAATGCAGTCTCAAGAGCATAGGCATCAAATGTTTTAGCCGTTTGGTGCTCGTAGTCCAAGGCAGAAACCTCCAACGCCTCATTTTCACTACC
Source organism: Aurelia coerulea (assembly GCA_039566865.1). Lineage (NCBI taxonomy): Eukaryota > Metazoa > Cnidaria > Scyphozoa > Semaeostomeae > Ulmaridae > Aurelia > Aurelia coerulea. The sequence goes on from CM076959.1 coordinate 1,465,907, forward strand.
TATAAGACGGCGAATAAGCGAAGAAGACAAAGGAAAACCCGTCATAATTTTTCTAAATTTTACCTACCTCACCAGGACAAAAAACTGCTTGAAATTTCCCGATTTTTTTTTAAGAAATCTACTCTCCGGATCTTTAGCTATGCAAGTTTAGATGCCTGTTAACATATCTTCAGGTTTGTTGGAGTTATTGCCTCGCTCTAGTAAACAAAATTGGTGAAGGCTTGTCGATGCCTGTTTACGCCACTTCAAGTTGTGTGATTGAACTCCTTGATAAAACCTGTTTTGAATTTTATAACTTACTTGCTGATTTTCTGACGAAGGATGAAGTCGTCATGCGCATGTGCAGTTTGGTTACAAAAAATGATTTTCAAACAGAGATAGAAAAACTCTGATCTGGTATTCAATCGCAACAATAATGCATATTCTTCTTTATAATCAGCTACGTCACTACAGAATCCCATGAGAAGCGGGCACATGCGCTACAAGTCATTGTGGACTTCACTACGAGTTATCCAGACGTGTTTTAACAAGCTCCAACTTTCTTCAAAAATTAGTGAGTTTTCATTTTTCCTTTTTTATTCTAATCTGATTAAAACAGACTAGAAGATTATAATTTCACTGCCGTTAACACAATTCTTTGACATAATGAGAGTTCATACATATTTCGCTAGAATATGTCAGAGGACAGAACTATACCTGATGAGGATGGAACGGAACGGAATGAACCTCCATTAGAAACCAAGCCTTCCATTGACCCTCAGTTGTCTCTGAACAAAACTCTCAAGACATAAATACTATTATGGGTAACATGGCGGCTCTTCTACAACAACTGTCTTCGGGTCCTTTGCCAATTGGCCACCGCCCAGACGAACACACTGCCACCGGAATGTATCCGTCCACCGGAAGTATCAGCCCCTTGTCCACTTGACTTTCTAATTTGCCCACCGGGCTTGCTGCCTCATCGTCTACCGGACGTATTAACCCCATGTCCACCGTAATTTCTAATTTGCCCACCGGGCTTGCTGCCTCATCGTCCACCGGACGTATCAACCCCTTGTCCACTGGACTTTCTAATTTGCCTACGGGGCTTGTTGCCTCATGTCCACCGGACGTATCAACCCCTTGTCCACTGGATTTTCTAATTTGCCCACCGGGCTTGCTGCCTCATCGTCCATCGGACTAAACCCGAATAATATAAAGCGACAGCTATGAGACCCTGATGAATTTGAGCCACCAGAAAATCGAACTGTTACCGATGATAATGATGTTGATGAAAGCCTCAGTATTCATGCTGATGATGATACTGATTCACTTGTTGGTGATACCCAAGATTTTGGTTGAATCTAACAGTAATGAACAGACTGGGCCACCAACTACTTCAGACCCAATCGGAGCTGAAATTCTGAGACGCATTGGCTCGGAGAAGACCCAAATGGAGCAGGGACCAAATGGAGTAATTCTTCTCTCCAGGGCCCAAATGGAGTAATCTATTAAATGGTATTTTAACTCATTGTCAAATCTAGTTAAAGTGAATGAACGGAGCTAAGAGGAGGTCATCTATAAATAGGGCATTGAAAACTCCTACGTATGTTATTGTTCCTCTTGCTAAACAATATCCATGATCGTCTCGAAATCATCAAATACAATAGGCTAATAAAAGAATACCCAGACTCCTTCCGCGCGGGGCTTTTATCTCCGTTGATTCTCTTTAACACCCAGAATAGCGTTTTATCATAAATCTTTTTCTAACAATAGACTTATAAAACTATCCTCGCTGCCTATTGAAAATTCATGATGACATTTGACCTACATCGTAATTTATGTCTCTGACGGGGGTTTGTGTCACGTTCTATTTCACCCTTAACCATGTGGAGGGTATCATTTTACTTGATTTAATCTATTGTGGTTTAAAGAAAACAAACAAAGTATAGATGAAAGCAAGAAAGTCTTGAAAAAGCAAGACATTGAATCTGTGCTAAAAGTTTCTTGAAATGATCAGATTTTTATCATGTAGGCCTAGTGGCTTTTTGATAATCTATTGGTAGTAATGAAGTGCACGAATTTTTTAATAAGAAATTTGGTTTGGGGCAGTTTATTAAATTTTAGGGTAATTTTTGCTGCCAAAAGTTTCTCATCAGTTTCTTAAAATGTAATTGTGCTAAATGTAGAGCGAATATATCCACGTTAGAAAGGCTTGCAAATTACAATGGTAAGGTTTCAAAACTTGCTATTGTATAATTCTCATTCAAAACAATAGACATTGGGCGAGACAATATTATCTTCGCCATTGGCGAATATAAATATTTTAAACACTATTTAAACCTCTATATTTATAAATAAAATTGGATTAGTCCTTGGTTCTAAAATTTTGAGTGAAAACGTTATCAGTCAATACTCAATTTTAACAAAATTGTCAATATTGCGTTGGAATAGTGCTCAAAAATGTTTGTCCATATGGGCAGTACTAGTTTTTTTTAGAATCCAATTTCTAATATAGAAAACGAACAGTTTTAATCGTGTTGGAACAAGCAATTGCACAATATTTATCAGTTTTGTCAGTTCTGTCTTGATTTCGTTGAATTCTCAGTCAAATGGAAGCAGAGCTTGTTAGTGTTTCACTGCAAAAAATGACAAAATTTCCCTACGTTTTTTCATGGGGAAATTTTGGGGAAACGGACACTTTCCCCATAATTTCCTAAGAAGGAAATGGAAATGTCCGTTTCCCTTCAATTTCCCAGATAAACTTGTCCGTTTCCCCTAAATTTCCAAGCAGAAACTAAAGGGAAATTTTAATGTTTTTTGCAGTGGTTTACATTCAGGGATCAATCAAGGGCAGTCGCATTTTAATGATATTTTTAAAGTTTTTATGATATATTTCTGCTAGTTTTAATAGCAGCAAACATACTTTACATGAGAGGAATGAGATGAAAAACTGGAAGCACACATATCTGAATCAGCTGAATCACACGAAAAAGTAGGTTTGAAGGAAACTAGAAATCTAGAAGAGCCATTGAAACACATAAACCCTCAAGTTTAACCCCTCTGGACTTCACGATAGATGCACCAGTAATGATGATATTGTCTTTGGAAGAATCTGGCTGGTCTAGACAGTCTCTACATCTATTATTAGGTATTATTAGGTATAGATTTATGATCAAATGTTATCTCCAAGTGTTAATTAGTTTTGACAATGAGTTAAAATACCATTTAATGGGATTACTCCATTTGGGCCCTGGATAGGAGAATTACTCCATTTGGTCCCTACTCTATTTGGGTCTTCTCCGAGCCACTATGTATGGAAATTCTTGATAACTTGGCCAAAGCACATGAAATCTCTGACGACCTCGGCACTAACATTAATGACAAATTGGCCGAAATAATTAACAAGCGTTGGGGAAAGACTCTAACTCCCGAAAAGTTAAAAACTATTTTTGACAAATAAAAAAGACCTGTCTGTCATTGTTTCATTTAAACATATCATTGCTGATACAAATAATCTTAAATGCCTTAAAATTACGCATTGTGATTAAAGGCATTGAATCCGCATAAATAGCGCGCCCATGACCAATATAAACTTCTTTTCAATCATAAAACAAAAGTTGTTATTTAATCGTTATTGAAATTAAACCAAAGAAATTTATGAAGACAATGCAAGGATTAAGGAGCCTTTGATTTCCATTGCTAATGACTTTAGCACTATTGTGCGATAACAAAGGGCGTCAGCGGTTTGTCAGCAAAATTCAGGATAGCGTTAACGCTCAGCTATTTATATGGACTCAATGCCTTTAAGAGAACCAATTTTAGCGATTGGGGTTTGTTTAATACGTTTTTATCATTTATATAACGTTGTATACGTTGATGATGTTAATAATTTTAAAATTACTGACGTCATCAGAGATACATAAACTTGTAGATCATCTGACAGCTCGTTTCAAGAGCTATCGAATGGTGGTATTCGCAATGATACATGATCATCCTGGCAAAAGTTAGCCTACGCGTAGACCCATTATCCCAAAGGAGGAAAGGGTCTACGAAACAAAGAGCAAAGGCTTGCTACTGAGGTTTCTAGATTTCTGGAAACTTAATTTATGCAGCCTTTGTTTCAACCATAGAAATATTTCTTTTCTATGGTTTCAACGCGTTTCACACATCATTTGAAAAGGGGATTAGAATGATTAATTGGACGGCTGTAGCAAGCCTTTGCTCTTTGTTTCGTAGACCCTTTCCTCCTTTGGGATAATGGGTCTACGCGTAGGCTAGGCAAAAGTTAGACTCCCTTGTTTATTAGAGAGAAAAGACATCGTCGTTGATACCAATCTGAAATTTCAAAAAAATTCGAATGGCATCCTCGCTCCAATAAACAGAATGATCAAATATTTATATCCGGAAACTTTCAAAACATCTTACATAGCTTTGATTATAGCCTTAATCCATTCCACCGGCCCAATATGGAGCCCAATCCTCGTCCATAGGCGTAGGAGACAGGGGGGCTGGAGGGGGGCTTCAGCCCCACCAACGTCAAAAAAATTTTGCAAAAATCAGCCATAATCGGGCAGAAATCCTCGTTAAAGTTTGGCAACATTTTCTTAAACAATGGATTTTTTATCGGGCAGCCCCCCAAATTTTATCTCCCCTTATGCCAATGGCCTCGTCAAAGACACTCGTTCATTTGAAAGTGTCCCCCGTGGGAGGTACTAATATATTTTTCCATACGGGGACGCGCCGCTGAACAGGGTATAATTTTAAGAATTCCTACTCTGGGACAGGGTATCATTTTCGTATGGTCGGCTCCATGACAGGGTCCATATTTTCTATAATTGACTACGTAACGTTGTTGTAAGCCATTGCACTCCGCAAGTGTGATTTAAATATTTAAATCGTTTGGATGGCAACATTTCCACTTTTTCTGGTAGATTTCTTTCAAAATTCCAAGGCAATACAATTTTTTATGAAGAAACTCAAGAACAGGGCATCGTTTTTAAAATTTTCCCCCGTGACAGGGTATCATTTTCGGGAATTTTACTCCGGAACAGGGTGCCTTTTTAGATTTTCCAGTGGCACCTCTCCGTATTTTCGTAAACCAAGTACCTCCCCCGGGAAGTGCCCCCAAGGTATGAGACTGGACACGAAGGGCGATCATTTTACATTACAGATTTTAGCCAAATCAAACTTCATACAGTGAGGCAACAGAGTCATAATTTTTCGAATCGATCTTGCAGTTTTAAAAGAAAGATTCATAAAAGAGTGGATGCCTATTTTTCTCTATTATCTAACTTAATTGTTTAACTTAAGTAACCATTGTTATCTTTTTTAGCAATTATCGTGGAGTAGAAACTTCTGACAAGGGCTTCTTTGAGATTTAAAAAAATTTAGGCGTAATTAGGCGTAGGGTAATTTAGGCGTTGGCAAGCAAGGTAAGCATTAAATAGACCTTTTTCTACAATGTAGTCCTCAGGAATATTTATGAAGACATCAAAGAACCAGTGATTCAGCCATTCCTCGATCATTTTAATAACACATGTCCTTTGATCGATGAAAAACTCAGAACTTCGTTCCAAAGTAATATAAAATGAGTGACGTAAAATGAGTGATCAACAACAAAAATAGTGGATTACTCAGCTCAAAAATTAGAGATCTCTCTGAAGAGTGCTTTTGTTATAAAATGCTCCATGGCCTTTATTAATTCGCATTATGTTTCAAAAACACATACAATAATGACGTCAAACAAGCACAAAACCAGCACATAGTCCGTTCAATGGCTTACTGCGAACTCTTACTGTTAAATATTAAAATATGATCCTCCTTGCTGCCATGGCGAGGACATACTTTTCTCATCACATGACTTATTTATGTGCCGTATGGTGGTTAGTTGCCGTGGGTTACGCGAGTTTTCAATAATTCAGTTCAAAGTGGATTAAGTCACTAACGAAGAAAATAGAGCACTTTTTTTGCTAGAAAAGAAGTTTGGGTCGAGCGGACAAATTTGGTAAAGTTGGGAAGGAAACGAAGGCACCACCCCCGTTCTGGATACACTGCTAGCTGATGGCAAGAAGTTACTGTCGATCCCAACATTTTTCAGTGAGTTTTTTATCTACTACTTCGTGCAAAGTGAGTTAACAATTGTTCAGAATAGACACAGGTAAGTTTTGTTGGTCTTCTTGCTTTGTTTTTCGTTATTTGCCTTCATATTTTAGCTGAATTTTCTTTCATTTGAATAACATCGGTTGAAAAATACCTGGTCTCCCAAAAAATTGTATACAGATTTGGTTCACTCCAGCGATGTGAATTTAGCTTTAATCAATGGCTAATAATCACTCTCAACATGTTCCTCGATAGTTAACTTGAACATAAATACCTCGTTTGTTGGTATTGGTGCTCTGAGAGCAGAACTATCAATCTTAAAAGCTAAAATTTGCGTCCACCAGTAAACCAGAGCTTGGCCTTTTGGCCTAAGAAAATTCCTGAGGCACATCAACATTTAGAAATATAATTAATGAAAAATTAAGAAACTTCCCAATGGATGATTGGGGGGTGACTTCTGCAAAAAAAAAATAACGCAAGATTTAACATTGTTCAAATTTTATCAAGGCTATCATTGATTCCTACGCTGTGCCTTAAGAAATTGCTTAGGCCAAAAGGGTAAAGCTCTGGTTTGCAGGTTGACACAAATTTGAGCTTACAAGCTTGATATTACTGCTCTGAAAGTACCAATACCTACAAACGAGGTATCTATGTTCAAGTTAGCTATTGAGAAACATTTTGAGTGTGATTAGCCATTGATTTAAGCTAAATTCACATCCCTGGAGTCAACCAAATCTGTATACTTTTTTTTGGGAAACCCGGTACAAACTTTGATTTGGAAAGTCGCAAAATGAAACTCTTGTATGCTTGCACTTTGTTTTGAAACTGTTACACAACAAAATTAGCTAAGGATGAATGACACACACGGAGAGAGGTGTTTTGATGGTCATGTGACCAGCCGATCCCAGGACCTTTTCGTCTCTGTCCAAATATAACAAAAGGCTATGGGGACGAGGTTGCCTATCTACAATAAATGTGCAGATGACATCTCTTCTCTCATATGTGAGACAACAACAGCAACAAATATAACAACAACAGCAACAATGAGTGCATGATGACCGGATGGTTTTTAACCCTATTTGGACCGGGGGGGAGGGCGTTTTTGGCCCCCCTACCAAACTTTCTAAAATATTTCCACTGCTATTGTAGATGTGGCGCTGCAACTCCTTGATTTTTCCTAAAATTTAATTGGCAATCAAAGTTTAGAAATTCCATGGTCCATTGTTGTACCACGTGACCTCCAGATGCCCTTATTTGCAGACTGGTCACAAAGAAAATCTTAAATTCCTCGCCAAATTCTTGCAAATAGCGCTAATGATAAAGTTATATACACCATTCGATCGGTCTTGAAGAGTACTTTCATTTGATATACCGGGTGCGCCAAAATAAACTATGCACGTTTGACAGGCCACAATAAATCGTACACAGGTCCGATTTTGGAAATTTATGACTTAATCATTAGCAGAAAGCCTGAATTAGATACTGGGATTTTTGCAAATTTTTTCATTTTCCGTTTATAGAGCTAGAAGCGAGTTTCCTAAAATGTTAGTTTTCGAAAAACACTGAAAATGATAAAAAACATCGATCAAGTTTTCTAAAGAATCGACATGAATGGGCAAAGAGAGAACTTGTTCGTGGTGATTTTGGATTTAAAAATCGACCAATTGTAATCTGCTGTAAGAGAATTCATACTAAACCCCCAAATCCCCCTGAAAACGTTTTCTCTTTGTTCATTCATGTTGAATCTTTCAAAACTTGATCGACGTTTTTTGATCGTTTTCAATGTTTTCAAAAACGAACATTTTAAGAAACTGGTTTCTGGCTCTAAAAACTGATGACGGAAAAATTTGCAAAATGTCCTAGAACCTAATTCAGGCTTTCTGCTAACGATTAAGTCATAAATCTTCAAAATCGGTTCAGTGTATGATTTATTGTGGCCTGCCAAACGTGCATAGTTTATTTTGGCGCACCCGGTATAGTTTGTTTATATTTGCTGACATCAGCAACTTTTGATATCCATGACGTCACTTATCTTTATGACGTCATAGAATGAATGAATTAAGGCAATTGCAGAAAACAGTGTCAGGTTCCTTATTACTAACTATTTTCACTAATTGGAGGTCTAAAAATAAGAAAATAATTCACAATAGAAATCTCAATTAGTCTATTCAATGGCTAATTGCTCTTAATTAGCAAAATTTGGAAGTTACATTGAATTAACTGTGTAAGCTGGCCGATGGTTTGGTTTTGATTCATTTTCTAATCTGGTCGAACAATGCGCATCCATGCAGTAATAACGGCCCCCTGAAAAGCAGTTCATATGGATTGACGGGGCTACCGTGCCTAAATAAATAAAAATGAAAATGAATGAAATGAATAAAGAGTTAAACGTTTATATTTGTGAAAAAAGAACACATTTTCTCAATCGATTCAATTTTTCAACTGATGCACCAAAATTTACAAAGGAATTAAAACCACATCTTATTTTAATTTGTTCGAATAATCTGCCTCCTGGTGCTATATTTTGTGTTAGAAAAAAAGCAGAATCATGAAATAATCATCTGTGATGAATTTAAAGATATGTAACAATTGCTCCAACCATCTGTTACAATTGTCCCGTGTAAAACCGGGGCAATTGTAACACTTGACGACTGGTTTTTAAACTATCAGAGCGTCACAAATAATTGGTTCCATTTGATGGAAACTAATGTCTATTTTATTCCAAGGAATGCAACTACAATATCATTTATCTTCAAAAGCACAATTAATCATTATTAAGACGATATGGCTGATTTTTGAAAAAGTGTTACAATTGACCCGGTCACCCCTATACGTGTGTTCATAGTTTCCATTGCGAAAGCATTATCATCATTGTCGCGACACTACAGGATAATGGTTTCTTCTAACCTCAGCAGTTTCGAAAATGCCAATCTAAATGACTTTCGGCTTTTCTTGCAACCGCTATGTACGTTCCATGTTTTAACAAACTTTTCACAAGCTTTTTTCCTCATTTGGTCTTTTTATTTTACTTAACATTATTCCATCTTCATTTCGAGTTGTATAAATTTTAGTTTGCCTTTAAAAAAATTGAATCAACCTTTTTAAAAAAGTAATACGAGAAAAAATGGTCTCTAAGCCAAGGACCTAAAGTCTGGTACAGTCTACACTCTGACGTAAATCTGCTAAGAACGTCCACAGTTACAAATATAAGATAAAGGACAAATTCTTTAACCCTGCAAAATAAAGAAAACAGCACCTATACGTATTTTTTCACAAGAAAACCGCTCGTAAGAAATGGTAGGCTCAATTTTTTGAAAGTTTAGCAATACCCCTACCTGAATTTAAAAACCTAAGAAACTTTTGTAATTTGCAGTTTTGATATTCCTAGCGTACTCAGAAATGTTTGATATTGTACAGTTATAGCAACTGCTTGAACACTATTTTGATTGTGAATTATATTATTAACTTGTTTTGAGATCTTATTAAGTCATTTGGGAGCCCAAATTAACTCTACACTTCCGGCATTAAGAATATAAGAAACCCGTGAGAGACTTTTGGTAGCAAAATGGCCCAAAAATTTAAGAAACTGCCTACCAGCCCCAGACTTTAGTTTCTTATTAACAAAAACGTGTATAAAACAATAGGATCTGGTACCCAGGGTACCCCTATACAAATTCTTTTTATAAGAATTCTTAAAACTATCAGATTTTGAGTACTCAGAGTTTCTTACGAGTTTCTTAGAGGTTCCCATAACCATCTTCATGTTCACTACCTGTTCCACTCTGAGCAATTCAAAACACGGTTCTCATTTTCAAACATTACTCAAGTGCCTTCTGGGTAATATGAAAAAAGAAGCATGTGAAAACAAAGTAAAACTATGTCAAGGATTTCCTTTATCAAAATAAATAGTTTCTTTACTTATTTTTTCCCAGTACTGGATTGGAGTTTCTTAATTTTTTGGCGATCTGAGAGTTGAGGCATGGGCAGTGTCTTATGAAAATAATACGTGTATATATTATTGAAATTCTAAAAGCTGCAAACAGAACTGTGGACATTCTTTAGAATGCAGCATTACTTTCAATTTCAATTTTTGACACAAAAACATTTTTTCTTTTCTTTTGTAAACAATTTTCTTTCAATGACACCTCTGGAGGGACCATCATAGAAAGAAGGAAGCACTCACTTTTTTAACCCTATCTCACCTGGGGGGTGGATTCCACCACCCCCCCCCCCCCCCAACCAAACTTTTATTCGCCTATACTAGAATATGCAATGCAGGATGCCAAGACTCCGCTACTTTGACTTTATATCTATACTGTATCGAACGATGAAAATTTCAAGATGCTAAATATAGCCTCGTAACCATGGCAACCAATGTTTTACTGTGTAGTCAACAAAATGTGCATAATTTTTTTTAATTGTTGCAAATTTTAATCTCAAATATATGAAAATTATACTTTCACATGTATTTGATGATATCCAACTCAACTTGAAACAAAAAATTTCAATTTAGTGCCTCATTTCATATTTTCAATCATGTTGGTAACAATCATAGCCCTGTCCACAAGTTGCTCGGCAACTTTCGGGCAACTTGAAGTCTTTTGGGCAACTTTTAGGAATTTTGGCAACTTTTGCAACATTGAGAAACTTGTGCTTATTTTAGCAATATTAGAACAATTTCTATAATATTGTGTTTATTCTCTGCAACAGTAATGAAAATAGACATGGAAAGGATCTGTTTTCTGGTCAGGCTGGGATTCAACGTCATGGTTTGTGAAGAACTGGTCTTTGAAATTAACGATTTGTGACTATGATCAGTGTGATGACGATGATGATTATGACAACGATGATTATTATTAATCATCAATTAATGTTGTTGGTGTGGTTGTTGTTGTTTATAAGCAACAAATGGTTCCTGCTGAAATGTTGAAGATGTGTTACATGGTTCCAACTGCATTAGCGTCAAAAGGTTCAAACTTCCAGGAAGCTGCAGTTACCTCATGAAAGAAAATGTCGAAATAGAATAAAAAGACACTTCTCGAAGCATCCTTGGCGCTAATTTTTGAGCAACTTTTTGAAAAAGTGGCAACTTTTGAGCAACTTTTCAGGAAATTATGAGCAACTTTTAGAGATATTTCGAGCAACTTGTGGACAGGGCTAAACAATCATGATAATCATAACTTAAAATCTTCTTATTGTCATAGCAACGATAACAATAGAGATAATTTGATTTAATCATGTGATTTTGATTGTTTGCATCAAAGTATATATATTTACCAATTTTAAAGATTGTAGCTACTACAACAGCGAAGAAAAAGAGGGGGGGGGGGGTTGAATCCCCCCCCCCCCCTCAGGTATTGACCGCTTCAAAACGCCCAGGTGAGATAGGGTTAATGCTATACCTGCCATTTTAAACAACGTGTCTTTTGGATTTTAAAGTTTATTTTGCCTATAACGAACGTTCTTTCAAGTTGTGGAAACTTATTAGGAGAAAAGTGAAAAACAAAGAAACAAACATAGCTACCAACAATACTCACTGGGTTGCCAACTACGTTTCCAAATGCTAAGAAATTGTACAGTTATTTCCTCAGTAAAAGTGAGAACATAGATTCGAAACAGCAATTTGAACGTCACAGTTTTTCTAGTAAAGTATTCATAGAAGGCTGAAGGCCAAAAACATCGAACTGATGGCAACCACTTACGGGAAATGCGCAACCTTGCGGGATCATTTATTTTTATAGGATCCTCTCATGAAGGGTATAAAATATGGTCTTCCTGGTTGAATCTTTTATTATTCAAGCTGCAAGAAATTCGCTTGAAATACTAGCAACTCAAGATTATCAATATTGGAAATGGATTTGAAAATTCTGTTCGTTTTCATTGGTACCATCATTCTTTGTATGGGTAAGAAAGGTTTTTGTTCATTTGCTTTATATTTTCTTTCTCAGTTGGACTTCGCATTATATTTCTAACAGGTTAAGCTACAAGTTGAATGCTTTAAGTTTCAATTCCGTGTACACACAGTTTTTATAAGATACTCTTTATAAGAAACTCAGCTCTAAGATCACTAAGAAATGAGAAAGTTCAATATTGTGAAAAGATTATTTGAAAGCGTTTGTCGGAGGATTCTGGCAGAGTGTAGCAACGCAGTCTTTTGCAATTCAACAATCCAGGTAGCCATTCCAATCTACATCAGTATCTATGATAATGCTTTGGTGTTGTACATAGCGCCCCAATTATAACTGGAATTACTTTCACTTCTTTGTTCGACAGATTTTTCAATTCCCTTGTTAAGTCTTGGTACTTAAATATCATTTCCATTTCTTTTTCACATAGGCGTAGGAGATAGGGGGCTAGGGGGGGCTGCAGCCCCCCCAATGTCAGAAAAATTTGCAAAAATCAGCCATAATCGGGCAGAAATCCGCCTCAAGTCGGGCAAAATTTTCTCAAACAATGGATTTTTTGTCGGGCAGCCCCCCCAAATTTTATCTTCCCCTACGCCGATGCTTTTTCATCAACCCTGGTATCGCATGAAGCAGCGAAGTCTATAATCTGGCACTTGTTGTTTTTCTTGTCAACTATGACCATATCGGGTCTTTCTTGATTCGATAACATGGTCAATTTGTATTGAAAAGTCCCACAAGATCTTATATTCTTCGTTTTCGCATACATTATTATTACAATTAATCTACCGTGTGTCCCAAAAAAACGCAACGGATTTGATCGGGAGTAGTGACAAGAATTTAGGTCCAATCAATCCAAAACAATTTTTGATATAATCCTTGATAGCTAACTTGAAGATAAATACCTTGTTTGTTGATAGTGGTGCATGGAGAGTTGGAATATCCATCCTGAAAGTCCAAATTTGCTTCCGTCTCCAAACCAAAGGTTTTGGGTTTTAGTGGGTTTAACTGAAAACGCGCTGGTCAGGGGAATCTCCTCGGTCATATGCATAGTGTAGTAGTGTGAGCATGCTAAGGCACACATGTTTAGGCACATATTTCAATTGAAATTTGAAAGCTAAAAATTGACAAACATAACAATGTCGAGGGAAAAATTCATGAAGGAAGATATTTGTTCAATCATAGTGCACCAGCAAAAGGGCCAAGCACGAATGAGCAATGTTAAGGATCTTCTTATCCATGGATAATTTTCCCTTGGGTATAATTGATTTCTTGTTTCGTAATAATTCGAAGAAAGATTACACACAATGCATTTCATCAAAATCATGAAGATTGCAAGAACTAATTCATTTTTCACACCCAAGCAAACTACTTCGCGGATTACTTTCTTTTACGAGACAGATGTAGTGCTAACTTTTCGAAACTTTTGAAGCATAAAAAATGTCTTTTCAGGACACAATTGATGAATTTGATTGAAATTCTATTCAAATATTTTCCTCAGCATGAGGCTTTATTCTCTTATTTCACGGTAATTCAGGAGATTCCCCAAAATAGCTCGTTTGCAGTTTAGGCCAAAACCCAAAAGCTCTGGTTTGGAGGTTCAGGAAAATTTCGACTTTGAAGACTAATATTCCCACTCTCCATGCACCAATATCAACAAACAAGGAATCTATCTTCAAGTTCGCTATTGAGGATTATATAAAGAATTATTATGGAATGATTGGACCTGAATTCTTGTCACTAGTCACGATAAAATCCGTTGCGTTTTCTTTGGGACTCCCGGTACATACATTATACATTATGTAGTAATAATAATGATAATAACAATAATGATAATAATATGAATAATTATCATTATTATCAATATTATCGTTGTTATTATTATCATTATGTATATGCTGACTTTGAATGTTCTATTGGCATCAGCAGTCAATTGTTACCCAATGATCACTTTCCTCAAATTACTCAAAAAACCAGTCAAAAATATCTGGTGCATTCTAATACAGATTGAAACAAACCTGATTCTACCGGGTGTCCCAAAAAAATGTATAAAGATTTGGTTGACTCCAGCTATGTGAATTTCGCTTTAATGAATGGCTAAGCACATTCAAAATGTTCCTCGATAGTTAACTTGAACATAGATACCTCGTTTGTTGGTATTGGTGCTTTGAGAGTGGAAATATCAATCTTGAAAGCTCACATTTGCGTGCCCTTGCAGACCAGAACTTTGGCCTTTTGGCCTAAGCAAATTCCTGAAGCACATCGAAACTAAGAACTGAAATTAATGAAAAATTAAGAAACTTTTCAATGGGTGACTGGGTAGTGACTTCTGGAAGACAGAAGAAGACAAGATCTAATATTGCTCAAATTTTATTAAGGCTATCGTTGATTTATATGCTGTGCTTTAAGAAATTGCTTAGGCCAGAAGGGTAAAGCTCTGGTTTGCAGGGCGAGGTAAATTTCAGCTTTCAAGGTTAACATGTCTGCTCTCAAAGTACAAATATCAACAAGCGAGTCATCTATGTTCAAGTTAACTATCGAGGAACATTTTGAGAGTGATTAGACAGTGATTGAAGCTAAATTCACAGCGCTGGAGTCAACTAAATCCGTATACATTTCTTTGGGACACCTGGTATGTCCCTGGTAGTAAATGGAGAGAGTTGTTATATTTGTTCAGTTTCTTTTCAGTTTTAAATGGAATCTAAGCATATGATAAAGCATATGGATCTAAGCCTTTGATAAGAATAGTCGTACGAAGACAAACTTTGACACGCATCGAACCATATTTGTGCAAATGGTCAACGTCAGAAGGAAACACTGATATTTGATAGGCTAGAAATTGATCGCAAGTGGTTTGGAACCACTTTTATATGCTTAGATTCCCTTTAAAGCAGTGCCCTATGGCAAAAACAGTCTTTACAATTCTAGTAGTTTTTTAGAGCAGGTTGAAAACAGTAAGAACCTGCTAAACAGAAACCAGTTTTTTTCAAAACAGCCTGTTTAGTATCTTATTAAAAGGTCATTAATCTGGATACAGGCAGAAAGGTTTCTTATCACACGGTTAAGAAACCTTCAGTGATTTCAGCTTAATCTTTCATGAAAACACAGAGCAATCACTATCTAAGAGAATGTTCTCGTTACCAAGCATTCTCTCTAAATTTACTCAACTATAGAATACATGCCAAATTCATCATTATAGATGGAGATGCCTTTGCATGGAATCTTTAAAAAAGTTGGGCAACTGAGTTTAACAAAGATTATCAAATAGGAATTTCTTTGGAATCCTTCTATAAGAAACCTTTCTAAAATCAGGCTGAGAAGTTTCTTACGTGAGGGCACCATTTTAAAAAGAATCAGCTTGAGGTTTCTTATAAAGTGGTTTCTACTTTGTTGGTTCTTACTGTGGAGTCAACCACGTCTATTTTGCAGCCGAAAGCAAGGCAGATCATTCATTCAAGGGCAAAATCGTGTATTGTAAATTATAAAAGCTTTCCTAAAATCAAGTCAATTCCTCAGTCAAGGAACAGGGGATAGTACAGTAAATGCCCGCATATAAGAACCTACTTTTTTGAGAACTAGGCTGAAATAGGTTCTTATTTTAAAGGTACAAAGAAAAATTTCAAGGTATGAAGGTTCTTATTTGAAGGGTGCCTTGTATAGGCCATTTTAGAGTCGGCATGAAAGATGTTTAGACCTGTAATTTATTTTGGTAGAGTTGATATGGACCTAATAACTAAACCTAATCTTATAAACAGCAGCCGAGGAGATTCAAATTTTAACAGCCAACTGGGACAAAAATCAGCTTAATAACGACGATAAAGGATCCACTTTACTACCCCTGCAATAAGAACATATTTTTCATCAAACTGAAACAGGTTCTTAATTACAAGGTGCATAAGTTAGGGAAAACAGCCTCTAGGTTCTTAATTTTGTTGGTTCTTATATGCGGGGATTTACTGTATGTTTTAAATCGATCTGATAATTTTTCAGTAAGATTTTTCGCGAAGAGTGGAGGCATTGTTTTGATTCAGCCTGCAGAAGTACTGACATTAAAAGCTTGTTCCTTTTAGTCATCACAACATCTGCAAAATGCAAAGATCACCATCGATGTGGCACATATAAAGCAAAATATGGATGTGATAATCCAAGTGTGAAAAAGATTTGCTGCCAGTCTTGTCAAGGTCTATATCTTATCATACTTATGTCTATGTTGTGTCTATGTTATGAACATCCACAGGGATCATGCTTAAGTCCCTTCCTTTCATTGTGTACATGTAAGGGTTACTTGACCTTCTCCAAAGCAAACATGCATGCCGATGATACACATAAGACAATTGCATCTAATGACACAACCAGAGCTCATACGCATGACAAAGAAAGAGCTGTTAAATATCAGTGACAGGTTGAGGATAAATGAACTAAGGGCCAACTCCAAAACACTGAATTTATGGTTATTGGTCACCAATGTAGGATAAATTGAAAATTATGAAATAAAGGGTGTGGACAAAACCAAATCTCTAAAATAATTATCGATGGAAGGATCAATATAAATCACTGACAGGAAAGCTAACAGGTGCTTTATCATCTTTGAAAAAACTTAGAGACGTTCTTCCCCAATTAAAGTTATGCGATGTACGCTCCCTTTAAGAGTCACCTACACTACGGAAACGTTGAATGGGGCAGCATTTCTTCCTCCGAACTTCAAGCACTTCAACGTTTGCAAAGCAGAGCCCTGTCAATTATTAAACCCGCAAAAATTAAGGACCCATGCCTATGAAATGACCAAGCATCGAGAATCTTATTCGTTTTCATCGCTCTGTTATGGTACATATACGATTGTAAACAAGCTGCCCTGCATTCCAAATGTCCTGAAAGCCTATGGAATATGTTCCAAAAGAAATGCTCTGCATCGAAATATAATACGAGGAATAATAGAGATCTCCATATTCCCATCCTAAGCTAAACCTTGAGTTTTGCAAGAAAGGGGCTCATTACTCTGGCATTAAGGCTTGGACTGATATTCAAATTAATATCAGAAAATTGTCATCGCTACGCATGTTTAAAATACATCTAAACAGGTATTTGAAGAGCATTGATTATTAACTCAAGCCCCCTCTAGAACGACTCCCTTGAATTTTTACATCATATCAATTTAGTTTCAGATTTGTATTTCATATTTTGGATTTTGAAGTATTTAACTGAAGCCATGAACAAATTGTATAGATAGGCCGAAGTAACCATGATGTTTTAAGTTAACAATACAAATACCGGGTGTCCCAAAGAAGTATACAGATTTGGTTAACTCCAGCAATGTGAATTTATCTTTAATCAATGGACTAATCACTCTCAAAACTTTCCTCGATAGTTAATTTGAATATAGATACCTCGTTTGTTGGTATTGGTATTTGAGAGCAGACATGTTAATCTTGAAACTCAAATTCGTATCAACTTGCAAACCAGAGCTGTTGCCTAGACTGATTATATGTTCGTAGGTTATCGCTATTGATAGACTGATGGACGCTATAACTACGACTCATGGACTTACGCTTCCAGAAACGGACATGGCCTAAATCACCTGCTATTTTTTCTCAAAACCACCGACCCTAAATCGCCGCAAAAAGTGGTTTTCCTGCAGTGCTACACTGCAAAACAAGCTATCAGTACTTAGATGAATGTTTCTTCAAGCTAATAAAGCAAAAAACTCCTACCTATAAGTGATATTTTGGTTATTTGGGGGCGCAAAAGACCTCGTAAATTCGCTCGTTACTTTGAGATTTTCATCGTTGCAGCAGTTCAGTCGAACGCGTTGTTCGAATTCGTTTGTTTGCCTTTGGCGGGAAGTTTGAATTGAAGAAGAATCAGCCAATCCCATTAAGTTATTTCAAGTCTTGCATCCTGATTGGTCCAGGAACAAATTTGTTCCTGGCGAGAATATTTTTGCCGTTTTGAGAAGAGTTAGTCCATAAGGCCCTCAACTGGAGCGACAACAACAACATCAATTCACTTCAATTAGATGAGCGTAAGTTGAGGGTCCTTGTGTAGTGAGGCTAGCTGTTGCCTTTCGGCCTAAGCAAGTTCATGAAGCCCATCAAAATTAAGAACTGAAATGAATGAAAAATTTTAAAATTACCCAAGGGGTGACTGGGGACCTCTGGAAAACAGAATAACACAAGATCTAATTTTTGTCAAATTCTATCAAGGCTATCGTTTATTTATGCTCTGTGCCTTTAGAATTTGCCTGGGCCAAACGGCTAAAGATCTGGTTTGCAGGAAGAGGCAAATTGGAGCTTTCAAGACTAACATGTCTGCTCTCAAAGCACCAACACCAACAAATGAGGTACCTATGTTCAAGTTAATTATCGAGGAACATTTGTGGAGTGATCAAACATTAATTAAAGCTATAAATTGTCATCGCTAGAGTAAACCAAATCCGTGTGTTTGATTGGTAGTAATTCTGAGAATGGTAGCTTTTGTAGACTTGGAATTTGTTTGCCTGACTTCCGAACTTCTGAAAATGGTAGGCTTCGTAGCATAGGTTCCAAATCTTTAAAAAAGCTGGTGTAAAATTGCGTGACCTATTTATTTGGCCTGAATGACTTCAAAGAAACTTTAGCTATTCCTCTATAATTCTACCGTGGGACTTTTCTGAAATCTTTAATATTTTCAGAGTTAGAATGTTGTTGTTCTTTTTCAAGAATTCAACAGAAATTTTCAAAAAAACTTAAAGCCATCGTAATTTCTAAACCGTTTGAAGCAACATGAAGTAATTTTGAAGAAAACCATAGTTTATGAATGCCTACAATATGGTATCAACCAAAAGTCTGTCACTCATCTCGTTTATGATTTAGAAATTTAATGACTTCACATCCTTAAACGAGCTGAAATTTAAAATACACTGTAATTTTGAAAAATATTCAAGATTTCTGCAAAGTCCAACGGTAGGATTATCGATTTGTATCTAAAGTTTCTTTCAAGCCATTCAGTCAGAAGAAATAGGTCATTGAATTTTACACCCAACTTTTTACGTCGAGTTAAAGATTTGGAACCTATGCTAGGTTTGGTAGGAATGGAAGGCCTCCCAGCGGCGGCGCGGCGGCGTAGTTAGCACGGGGGTGCGGGGGCGAAGCCCCGGAAAATTTTTTGGGACCACGCCCTTTAAATCTTAGGGAAACGCCCTTTTTTGAATATAGATACGCCCTTTCCAGATAGAAAACGACGGATGAAATCATTGATATGCATGTGAGAAACTTTAACATAAGGCTTTTTATTGTATTACAACTAGTATTACAAATAGTAAAACTTAAAATGAGTTATATGAGAATGTATTTGAAATGTACATTTGATCTTGAACACAAGTGCTAAAGTATGTAGTCTAAGGAAGTTAGGTCAGCCTGCAAAGATAATGCTCAAAGGGGAACTTTTCTTGGCTTGATACTCTATTGAACTGGAGATATCCCGCTCACTATTAATGAGCACCCACCACCAACTGCTCAAGTCGTTCTTCTCCCATTTTTGCGCGCAAGTATGTGTGCTGATCAACTTCACTTTGCTATGTGATCACAAACGACACAAAGAGATGTCAGAATGATGAGATCGTATTTAGCATTAGATGACTAAGAAAGCGAGATTAAAGACTGAACACAAACCTACCCCTACCTTAAGATTTTTATGACATTTTTGGACGAATCTAAATTACCACATTTTCAAAAAATTAGGGGGTATTTACCCCCCCCCCCATACCCTCCCATGGCCCCGCCACTGAGGGCCTCCTGAATCATCTGTTTCAAACGTCTTCCTGCAAAAGGTTTGGCAGATTTCGGAGAGATTATCGTTTTCACTTGCGAATTTCATTTTCGCCGTGATATGTCCTAAACCTGCTGCCATAAGGTTATGTTAAACGTTTGCAACACGAGATTTGGTCTTTTCTCCCCAGAGCCTTTTTTAAGGGGTTTTAAGTGGGGAGGCAAATCCTAAAAAGGGGATATGTTAGTCTGATTGGCTAGAAAAGCAAGCTAAAAAATAGGAAATTTACCAATCCAAATATATATCAAACGGGCTAGCTAAAATCAAACTACAATAGGACAAGAATACTTTGTCAAGAGTGTTGTGTAAGACTTATTTGATATTTGACATATTTGATTTACAAAACTCATTGCGCATTCTCGTGAGCAGCGGCGTGGCCAGAAATTTTAAGTTAGGCGAAATGAGGGGGTCTGGGGGCAAAGCCCCCAGGAAAATGTTCAGGGCCACACCCTTTACTTTGGCTTAGAATGGCTCTCCCAATATCCTGCTTGCCATTAGCGAAAAGGAAACTTTGAGAGTTTTGTGACATTTATCCTATGCGTGAGTAACATTTTTGAAGAAACATCCTTGACTTTGGCTGAAATATCCCGTCTCTGGTGGTAAACAGTCCTGTTCTCGTATTCCATTCATCTACACATGGCTTTTTCAGGTTGCCTACGCAGTGGTGGCGGCAATAGCTTACTTTCTGAAAATCACTTACTTTGATTAAGGGATAATTTTCTGGGGTCAAAAATTTCGACACTGGGGGGGGGCAAAGTCTAGGGATCGGGGGGCAATTGCCCCCCCCCAGTTTTAATGTTAAAAAAGGCCCTGTTTCTCCCTAAAGCCAAACTATCAATGGAACATAGTTAAACTATACATCATTAGATGCACAAGAATATGGGGATCCTAACCATTTCAAAATGATTGGCAAATATTGTAAAATGAAATTTTCCAGGGAAATGTATTTCTTAAAAGAGTGTATCAAATTCAAAAGCTATTTTGTACCTTTGCGTTCGAGGTACTGACATCTGACTTATATCAGCAGGAAGTGCAGATCTTCAGCTTCCAAAGATTTTCTGGGATTTTCAAAATTCTTCCTCCCCTTATACGCTGTCGAAAATTGCAAATAATTTTTCTGCTCTCCTACAGTTGTATTTGGCTATAAAATATGGGCTAGAAGACATACACAATTTTGGGACAACCTTTGTTTTATTCAAGTCTGCCCTGGCCGTGTTCAAATTTTCGAGCCACTCAATTGGTTCAAAGGGTACAAAATATATTCTTCATACCTGTACCTCGTGGATTTGTGAGTCCCGAGAAAACAGAATTTTAGTCAGGGCACTTGCAATGTACACATTAGGAACGCGTAAGCCACAGCGTAATTCGAGTCAAGCCATTTAGGCTTAAACACCAATTTACTCATGTAAACAAAGGAAATAAACCAGCAAGGCATATTTTGCACTCAGAACTGTGCTACAAAAGTTCAGTTATGAGCCCTCACGCAGCCTTAAAATATTTGACACTGCATTGAAACCAATCCTTATGTATAACTGTGAAATTTTAGCACAACTCAGTAGCCGGCAAATAAGAATACTTCATGGGAAGGACGATATATTCTCGCCCTTGATTAATTCCCACCTTGACCTCACAGAGAAGGTGCACACTAGGTTTTGCAAAAGTGTACTTGGAGTAAACGCCAGCTGTTGTAATTTTGCAATTTGGGGCGAACTGGGAAGGCTACCAATTAAGTTATCAATATTCAAACACATTCTCGTTTATTACCACCGCTTACTCATTTCAGAGGAGGACAACTTATTACCAAATGCTTTTAAGGAAAGCGCTGATCTCAAATCCAAAGGGGCCTTCAGATGGCTATCCACTATTGAGGTTTTGCTAAAATCTCTTGGCATTCAAAACGATCAAACAAAAATTTCTCGAATGACATCTGGACCCTTTAAAAGGTTTATTAACAGACTCATTTCGAGCAAATTTGAGCAGTATTGGAAACATTCGATTTTTTCTCACTATGGAAGTAGCAATAAAGGAGGTAACAAACTTCGTTCTTACAGTTTATACAAAACTCGTTTCCATGAAGAACCGTACAGCACTTGCAAATGCAAGATAGAAATGCTCGCCGCACATTAGCCAAATTTCGCTGCAGTAATCATCAGCTAGAAATAGAAGTTGATAGACACAAAGGTGTGCCAGAAAAGGACAGGATATGTCGGCGATGCAATCTGGATTGTATTGAGAGCGAAGAACATTTTTTATTGACATGCAATGCATGCTTTTTCGGGAACTGGTCCCTAATTTTGAGAACTTATCGCCACACGAGAAATTTATATTTATGATGTCAAATGAAAACTTTTGCCTGATTAAAGAGATTGCCACCTTCCTTAAAAGTGCTTTCGTATTACGTGAAGGTGAAAGTGAAGTTGCGTTTGTCAGCGCCAAGCGCTGGGATCGCAGAAATAGAGCAGACCTAATCGATTCCGCGACCGCTTGTCATGACGCTTAAGTGGTGGCGTCCTACCGGGTATCGAACCCACTCTACCTGACTGTTCTGGCTGCAAAGTCAGAGGATTACACCACTGCGCCACATCACCTTCGTTGTCCACAATCCATTGCGTGAACAGTCATAAATTGTTATTAGTAGGTAGATCATTTGTTTATTCTGTGTTCGTGTTGTTATTAAATAAGATGATGCTCTTGTATGTAGCTATCTTTTAAAATGAAATGAAATGAAATGAAATGGAAAGGAAGTGTCGAAAGACGTGCGGATTCTGCATACCAGGTTCTTTGATTTGACTATGGCTACTCTTATTTGTAAACTTATCAGTTGTTTGTTGAAAGTCTCTATGATACAGTGTTCTGAAGCTATTGGGATGCATCCGCTAAGTTCTACTGGAGCGACTGCGAATATGTTTTATATGGCTCAATGGATGCCTCATCTATTTTCCGACTCACACTGTGACGTCATTCGCCCCCGACAAATCATAGGACTCACTTTCAGCCGCCAATGCATCTTGATATTGTTTCCCGTCTGTGTGGCTGCTGTGGAGGAGATGTAGCTTCAATCAGCTCTGTTTTAATACAACTGCATAGGTTGTGGAGTTTGGAACTGTGTTTGAGTCGACAAATGCTTACTGATTTATGGGACGACAAAAGTCGCTCCAAGAACAGCTGTTCTATTGTTCTCCAGCCATGTCAAAACCTAATAATATTTTTTGAAATAAGGGGTACTAGCGTTATATTTAAATGTTCTCTACATTTTTGAAGGGTTATAGTAGACCATTTCGCAATTTGGAAAAGGGACTGAGGATAGCGCTGCCGATTCTGACAGCCTTGGCAACAAGTAGGAAATCTAGGAAATCCCCTCTTCTGCAGCTGGGCCTAAACTGAGCCGTTTCAAAGTCGAGGGAAACAACTGAAATAAAATGGCTCAAAATAAATTCACAAATGAGCGAAAAGATTGCAAAACGGCTAAATAGTCCAAAGACAACAATTACCATACTAAACAAGCATCACATAACTCTTGGAAGTTGCAAATAAATCGAAAATAACTCGAGTTTGGAGAGAGATGCGAGCGAGAAGCCAACCATACACTTTGCACTGCAGAAGAGGGGATTCCCTAGATTTCCCTGGTGCCAAGGCTGTCAGAATGGGCCGCGCTCTCCTAAGTCTCTTTCTCCAAATTGCGAAATAGTCTATTGTTGTATTATAGAAAAACGATAATTTTAAACCTTATTATTTATATTGCTTGAGAGCAATAAGATTGTTGTTTTTGAAGCAACCGCATATTTTGCTTTTCCTCTGCCATAAATCAGCAACCACTTGTCAGATTGACTCAAACAAGATCTCAAACTCTAAATCGAAACCTGACCTATGTAAAAGTCGAGACAATTAAAGCCACAGCTCCTCCACAGCAGCCACACGAAATGGGGCACAATTTTTTGGGACACCTTCTGGTCCATCGCCCTTGTCATAGATGGTCATGAGCATTCTTGGTTTAAGTCCTATCTGCAAAACCGACGTCAATTCTGCAAGGTCAATGGCACACCCTCAAGTTTACAAAAGGTTGATTGCGGAGTGCCACAGGGTTCATGTCTTGGTCCACTCCTTTTCTAATTTATATTAACGATCTCCCTATGTCTCTCCGTAAATGCAATGTGACAATGTATGCTGATGACACAAGTATTTCACATTCTGCGAAAAATATCAACGAGTTGAATGACACACTGAATAGCGATCTCGATCGGCTAAAGGAATGGTTACAAGGGAACAAACTGTCACTAAATGTCATAAAGACACAGGCGATGGTTGTAGGTTCTCGACCAAACCTAAAAAAGAATGCTGACAATAAAGTAGAGACCCCATCATTTGTTATTGATGGCGCTGAAATTGACATCGTTAAAAATGTAAAATATTTAGGAGTCCAACTTGATGATAGCCTCGTTTGGGATCGGAACACGAAAGTATTATGTAGCAAACTGTCTCGTGCTCTCGGATTTTTGCAATATGCCAAAAAATTCGTACCCAAGGATACCTTAATCAAAATGTATCATGGCATCGTAGAGCCACATTTCCGTTATTGCTGTTCTGTTTGGGGAGGCTGCAGTGAAACCAGATTGCAAACCATACAAAAATTGCAAAATCGAGCTGCAAGAATTGTCACCAATAGAGCAGCTATGTAGTATCCGCCTCAAATTTGATCAAGGAACTAAATTGGCCAACTGTTACGGAAATGATAAAATGCGAGACAGCTACTATTACATACAAAGCATTGTCAGGTCTTGCACCCGGCTATCTTTCAAACCTTTTCAAGAAAAACTCTGCGCGTGATATCAGTATGAATTTGCGGAATGCCATTGCCGATGTCCTTGTTCCAAGGATGAAAACTTGCAATTGGCAGAAAGCGATATCTTTCCGGGGTGCAAAGACTTGGAATGAATTGCCTTTGGATGTCAAACAAGCATCCTCTCTTAGCATTTTAAAAGTATGCCGAAGAGTAATTTGCCTCACTCAGGCTAACTCCTTTGTTTTTCATTTATTTTTTTCATTTAGATTGAAATATAGGTAATTTGATAGTAATTTTTAGTAATATTGTAAAGTTTGGCACGGCCCCCTGTAAAGCAATCCTCTCGATTGACGGGGTCACCGTGTAAAAATAATGAAAAATGAAAATGAAATGAAATGAAAATGAAAATGTCTGTCAATTTACTACGACTTTGCACTTTACTGTCGCTGCATTTAAAGTGAATGAACGGAGCTATATAGAGGCAATCTATAAATAGGACAAAGAAAACTCCTACGCAAGTTCTTGTTCCTCTGGCTAAACAATATCCACGAACGTCTCGAAATCATCAAATACAATGGGCTAATAATAGAATACCAAGACTCCTTCCGCGCGGGGCTTTTATGTCCGTTGATTCTCTTTAATCGCTCGTGTGTGTTTCTTATAGTTTGCAAAGACACAAGCAAATGGTGTAAATACTACAAAAGTTATTGCTCTCCTGGAAACCAACACAGCTTATGGGCGAAGAACAAATCAAAACAAATATTCGCTTGGGCGAAGAAAAACTGCAGGAAAACGTGTGGCCTCTGCGTAAAAGGTTCCTTTCATGATACTCATGTTTGATACTCATTTTGGTGGAATTTTCATCGATTCAAATTAGCTTTCTAGTTCCTGAGATAAGCAACCATAAAATCCAAATATTTTAGACCATTGTATCTAACAGGTAATTACAATGTCATCACTGTGATCTGAAAGGACTTCGCTACTTCATTACCTAGTTCTAAGCTACTGGGTGTCGCAAAAAAAGGTAACAGATTTGATTGGGGTTAGCGATAAGAATTTAAGTTGAATCGACCCCTGATAAGTTTTGAAGTACTCTTAGATAGTTAACTTGAAGATTGATACCTTATTTGTTGATATTGGTGCATCAAGAGTTGGAATATTAATCTTGAAAGTCCAAATTTGCCTCCTACTCCAAACCAGAGCTTTTGGGGTTTGGCCTAAGCTGTTAACTCGCTGTGCTGTGGAATCTCCTCAATCATAGCCAAGTACAAACAAGAAACCTCGTGCTTAGGAACACATTTTAGTGGAAATCTGGCTTTGACCTTCACAATCAGATTCAAGAATCTAGCCCCGAAGGGACCCCCTTCTTATGATTCTACAAAAACTTTGAATTACACCTGCCCAAGAACAGTTGTTCATCAGCGAAATAAGTCCCGTAGGCTTTAACACATAGACTATCTTGCAATCTTCATTGCTTGAATGAAATGTTTTTTGCATCATCTCTCACGAAATTATTACGAAACAAGCAATCGTATATGCCCAAGGGAACATGAAAAATGCTCATTCGTGCTTGGCTTGGTGTACTTTTGTAAATGCATTTTGACTGGAGAAAAATATTCCTTGGTGACTATATTCATTGATTTGTTTGTTAGTTTTCAGTTTTGTTACGTTCTTTTCAAACGGGTACCCAAAGGACCGATCCTTGTCCAAACATTTCTTTGACTGAGGAGATTCCCCTAACCAGCGCATTAGCAGTTAAGGCCAAAACCCAAAAGCTCTGGTTTGTACATGGACGTAAATTTTGGCTTTCGAGATTAATATTTCAACTGTTGATGCGCCAATATCAACAAACGAGGTATTAATCTTCAAGTTAACTATCGAAGAGTACTCCAAAACTTATTTGGGATCGATTCGACTTATAGTCTCATCGCTAGTCCCCATCAAATCTGTTACCTTTTGGGACACCCGGTATTATCTTGAAATCAGACTAATTTGCAGTCCGTTGCTTTGCTTTCTTTGAAAGGAAAGTTGAAAAATGTAATGTCATAACACAGCTCCATTTATTCACCTCTATGCACCCACCTGGATTGAGTTTCTAAATAAATGTAAGAAAGCGCTTCGCACTTGGCCAGAGTTGACATTTCTTATTTTTTTCTAGCACGATGCATGGATAAGAGAACATATTGCCAACAGTATAAAAAGCTAGATTATTGCAATAAGAAAAGCACACGAAGAACATTCATGGAGAGGAATTGTCGAAAGACGTGCGGATTCTGCATACCAGGTGCTTTGATTTGACTATGGCTACTCTTATTAGTACACTTATCAGTTGTTCGTTGTAAGTCTTTATGATACAGTGTTTTGAAGCTATTGGGATGCATTCGCTAAATTCTACTGGAGCGACTCCGAATATGCTTTTTGTCCTTTTAAGAAATCAATTTGGTTGTGTTACTCCTCTTTAAAATGTATTCCTTCTCAGTTATATATCAAATGTCAAGTCATTTTTAGCACTGACTAATTCTTTTCGTAAGGAAACTGCTCCTAAGAAACTTTAGTAGCCTATTCCAGAAAGTTAAGAAACTCTACTAGAAACAATCAGAGGTCAAAATGAGGGTAAGAAACTTTATCAACTGCTCTTTATGATTTATAAATGTTTGAAGCAAAAAAAGGATTACTAACTCTAATAGTTATTAAAACTATTCTAATATAATAATTAGTAAAAGGTAATTTTTTTTGCTATTTCTTACAGCTATCTCGGCTGAGAAAGCTATATCTAGGGCCATCGATGAACTGTGATCAAGGTCCAACCCAGTTTAATAAAAATTATGAAACTCTACAAGAAACTCTTACCATAAGAATTGGGTCCGAGGTTAAGCAACCATACTAAAAGTTCAGAACCAGACTTTCTCACAAAAAAAGGCGTGAAAACTGTAATACCAAATTATGCTAAATCATGTCAACGACTT
Source organism: Aurelia coerulea (assembly GCA_039566865.1). Lineage (NCBI taxonomy): Eukaryota > Metazoa > Cnidaria > Scyphozoa > Semaeostomeae > Ulmaridae > Aurelia > Aurelia coerulea. The sequence goes on from CM076959.1 coordinate 1,493,440, forward strand.
TCAAGTGAATGCTTGAATCGGCTATATTGCTATGGCAGGCACAGTAAATACTGCCCAGGATTCTCAATTTTATTGCTAAAGGTAACTCTGCTTTCTGTTGTAATGAGCATGGAAAGCTGATTTTCGGGTGATTTTGAAAGAGATTTGCACCGGGTGTCTCAGAAAAAAGTACCCCTTTTGACTGGAAATAAGAACCAAGCAATAAGATATCATTGCTCCCCGACTTCACAGCTAAATTTATCAATGTTCAACTTAGATGCACGTACCTTGCATTTAGAAATCTTCCACCAAACACCGGAGATACAGGTTTGCAAAGTCAAAATTTACCATGCACCCAAAACCATAGGTTTTGAAAAGGGCCTAACATGATTTGCATCGTGGACATTTTCCAAAGTACCTACAGACGTTAAGTTTCCGTGTTTTGCTTTTGAAAAGATTAAAAGATGCATGGACATGGCACTGATTAAACAAATATAGTAAAAATGTGGTAAGAGTGATAGAGTCGTGTCACATCTCCAAAATAAGCGTGCATGTGCTCCTTGTCCTCTTCTGTAATACAAAACACTTGGGATTGAATGCAATGCAAGGACCGTTTCCTCAAAAGAAAAGTCACTTCAAGAACAATTGAAGTAATTCAAGGTACAATTCTTTTCAAAAATAGAAAGTAAAGGTCAAAGTCGAAAATTCGTTTGCAAAATGCTTGTTTGTTGTCAAAATATGGCTAGGCCATTTCTCAAAACCTCTGGCTTCAGGTGCACTCCAAATTTTGACCTTGTGAACTCCGGTGTTTGGTGGTCGATTTCCAAATACAATGTAAGTTGAAGACTAAAATATGTAGTCATTAATTCAGCAAGTCCCGAAATATTTTCGTTTTGTTGCCTTGTTGAGTCAAAAGGGGGTACTTTTTTATAAAACACCCTTTAGATATTCATTACTTTGGAACCAATTATAGGTCTAGTTCTAGTTTAAAGTTTGTGCAATCTTGTTACATTCGAATCTCTGTGAATTTCACTGTCAGATATTTCCCAAGTAAATTAGATAAAAACATTGACAAAACATTATCTTTGATTTTCAACTCGCGTACCCTTTAGCCTACGAGTAGACCAATTATCCTAAAGAATAAATGGTTTATGAAATAAAGAGGCAAAGCTTGCTACTGCTGCCCAATTAAATATGTTAATCCTCTATTCAAATAATGCGTGAAGCCCGTGTAAACAAAGGCTGCATACATTAAGTTCTTGAAATCTGGAATTGTAGTAGCAAGCTTTGGCTTAGACTTAGACCCTTTCTCTATTTGGATAATGGGTCTACCCGTAGGCAACATACCCTTTTGACCCTTTTGCGAGGTATATCCCTGCAACCGAACTCATATCAAGAAACCTGCCAACATAACGTCCTAATATCGAGTCGAATTTACTATTCAATAAATGAGTGTTTGGGCATTTTTGCTTTACTTCATTGGCCTTGATTAAACAATTCAAATTTTTGCTTACCTTCAACGAACATATTTGTGGTCCTTGGTAAGTTTAGCATTGCTTTTTTATATATAATCCAATAAAATATTACGATACACATTACCACCTAAACTACTTACAAGAATTACTTTACAATACTACTGGGACGAATACCCCCGGGGAGCAAAATACTGTGTCTACCCCAAGGCAGTTAACATAAAATTAAAAAAAAGAAAGAAAGACAACTGAAACAATACATGACAGAAAATAACTTAAAATTGTGCTTGAATTTATGAAAGCATAACTTACTAAGACCCACTCTAAGTTGAGTCAGATAAGATAGAATCCCAAAGACAAATTTAGCAGGGGGGCGGATAAGTGAAATCAGCTCTCTCTTAAAGATGAGTGAGTAATTGTATTTAACGTGCCTAGCCTGCGAAAGTCTCGAGATGACTTGTTTCCAGCAGGGGACACGGGTTATACATAATCTTTCACTTTTTAGGCACATACACTTGCTATTCTCGCAAGGTATGGGTTTCTGCGCTTGGCGCAGGGGGGCCCATCAGGGCGACCCCGGTCCTTCCTCTCGATGTGACCACACCTCGTGATTCCTTTTGCCTTTGCCTGGAATTACAGAGAGTTAGCAGCTCTCCTCACACTTTCGCAGCAAGTATGACCCTGGTGGGATTCGAACCCACGACCTTGCGGTTGTGAGTCCGGCGCCTTAACCACTGGGCCAACCTCGCATTAGCAACCTCGCATTAGATAGCGACCGATGGTGCAAGTCTAGCCTCCGGATCTAGTTCATTCCATTCTGACAGGCAATTGGGATAAAAAGGTGGGTCATGAATTCCGAAAATAGAGTTTGCAGGGCTTGCATTGCTTTGGGCCTACTGTAGCCCTATTTCTAGCATAGCGGTTCTGTCCCTTCCGCGCAATCCTTTACTACGAATTTGAGCATGCTTATGAATAATAAAGATAAGATGGCCCAGCATCATCTCAAATCAGAATCTATATGATATAACAAAAGTAGAAAAGTGGAGCAAAGAATTTAAGAAGAGAAGATTAAGCTGGCTAGGACATTTGCTCAGACTGCCAGAGGAAACACCAGCCAAACAAGCCCTATATGAAGCACTAAGACCTGTGAAGAAACCCAAAGGCAAACCAAAACTCACTTGGTTAGGCCTCATCGATAAAGATCTTGGAGGACAAGGCCTGAATGTAAAAGACACAAACAAATTAAAGAAACTAGCAAATAATAGAAACACTTGGAGTGGAATTATCAGGCTCGCAATGTCAGGGACTGACGTAATAGCGTAATTTGATGATGATGATGATTATGAATACAATGGGATAAAGGGACTTGGGCAGTACGCCCGGGGGGGGTACATGACTTGAGGATGGATGGGGGTCTGCCGCCAGTTTTTCAGAAAGCTACCCTTTTCTAATTACCAAAACTTGCTTTTGATACCCAATTTTATGATGAATTTTGGCGGAAAACTGCCCATTTTAACTATTTTTTGCAAATTTCAGCGAAACCCCACCTTTGTTTATGGAAAATTTGCTGAAAAAGGACCCTTGTTTTGAGAATTTTGGACCCAAAAACCCACCCCTATGGGTGGCACATACTTGTACCCTAAAAATATTATGTACCCCCCCCCCCCAGGGCAGTTCGCAGGCATTGTAGCCCTATTTCTAGCATAGTGGTTCTGTCCCTTCGATGCAATCCTTTACTACGAATTTGAGCATGCTTATGAATACCCTGGCATAAAGGCTCTTGGGCAGTACGCAAGCACTGTAGCCCTATTCGTAAACGTCGACTAATTTCATGCTACATGCAAATCATTTTGTGACGTCTCTCAGGTCCGCAGCATCGCATGGACGGCAAAGACCGCCTCGTAAAGAATCGCTGAAATTGAAACACGTGTCATAAAGGTGATCTGAAGCGAAAATTTGTATTGATGCAAATTAATGGAACTGTTGAGTGATGAAAGCCTCTGTGAAAAATTCTTTTAATACCTTGTTTCATTTTGAGTTATCCAATAATTTGTAGGATTGGCTGATGACGTCATTTTGTGAAGAACATTAAGAAAGTATACAAAGTTGAATATGCTTCAAAGTAGAAATCTAATCAAAAACGCTTTTTGCAATCAACATGCCTTTCTAAGCAAGATCTTAATTCACCAGACAATTTATGTCCCGTAAATGTAGCTTCGCTACACAATTATTTGCACCTGTAACCATTAAAAGAGCAGATACAGCTATATTTCCATATAGTATCCTAATAATTTGCAACCAAAATGACACCATCAACTGATACTTAAGATCAGTGGATAGCTTGAAAGCGAAATGATATATCAAGTATATTTTAAAGGATTTCTTGTCATTCAGCAATGCTATTCATTTGCATCAATAAAAAATTCACTTCAGGCCACCTTTAAACATTGAACATGAATTGAATACAGCCCAAGAAAGCTACGAAAAACGCAGCAAATGTTCGCAATACATGCCCGTTGCGCAAGAGCCTTTAAATCACTCTTTAAGTAATGCTTCCTTTGTTTAATCTAGATAACGAAATAAACTCAGAATCCTGTGGGTATAAAGAGGACAGGCGTATTGTTGGTGGAATCGATGCACGGGCCGGTGATTGGAAATGGCAAGTCAGTATTGCTTTTAGAAGAAAAACAAAAAATGTCCGTTGTGGTGGAACACTCATCACTAACCAATGGGTTTTAACAGCAAGGCATTGTTTCTCAAAGAGCGAGGATGAAGATAGAGATGAAGATGGAGTAAAGAAAAACATGGTCGTTACACTCGGTGACACAGACTTGTATAAACAAGAAGGTAAGGGGAACTGTACATATCCCTTATTATACAGATGCATATACATATTATTTTAGGTTAGACTTGTCAATTTTGTAATTTTAGCTATGGTTTCGTTTCAGCCTACTTTGTAAATAAGTAAATGGTGATGATGATGATGACACTTTCATCCAGACGTATTAGCGACCACTGAATGTGAAGGTGAAGTTGCGGTTTTTAGCGCCCAGTGCTGGGATCGCAGAAGTAGAATAGGCCTAATCGAGTCTGCGACCCGTTGTCATGACGCTGAAGTTATGGTGCTCTACCTGGGATCGAACCCTGTCCACCTGGCTGTTCTGGCTGCAATGTAAGATGATTACACCAATGCGTCACAACACCTTCAATAACTATTATTTACTGCATCTTCTGATAACCGTACAGAGTTGATAGGAACTTTTCTTTTGATTGAACTCTTGCAATGATGGTAAACTTCGAATCATATTCAAGTTCAACTGATCAAACACTGCGCTCAAACTTTTTTTTTATTTCTTTGGGGTGCTAAAGTTGGTTTTCTTTTTCCCTGGCTGGCGGCCATTTTGCCACAAACCGATTTCATTGATAAATTCATCGTTTCAGGGCCTTTTTTAACATTAGAACTAACTGGGGGGCAATTGCCCCCCGATCCCTAGAATTTGCCCCCCCCAGTGTCGAAATTTTTGACCCTAGAAAATTGTCCCTTATTTCAAGTAAGTGATTTTCAGAAAGTAAGCTATTGCCGCAACAACTGCGTAGGCAACCTGCAAAAGCCATGTGTAAATGAATGGAATACGATAACTGGACTGTTTACCACCAGAGACAGGATGTTTCAGCCAAAATCAAGGATGTTTCTTCAAAAATGTTACTCACGCACTGGATAAATGTTACAAAACTATTAAAGTTTCCTTGTCACTAATGGCAAGCATTTTTTTTATTCAAATATTAAATTTTACAAGATACTTTACATTTTACTATACCTAATTCTAATTACTATACGACACTACAAGTACGATACCATGGGGAGCAAAAGACTACGACTACCCCATGGCCAATATCTAAAAACATGAAACGTTAAACCGTATACACTCACACTACGAGCAATTTATAAATTAAAGGATACTATACTGGATTCAGTTTCACTCCAGATGTCAGGTCAGTGTTGCGATGAATTTGTAGATGCAACGAGTGCAACTCATTTGGTGTAAATTTAGGCAAGTAAAATGCCTCCATCTGATGTGAAACAGAATTTACAAGGAAAAGAACACTAACGGTACGGGACTTGGTGATTGCTTAGGGCATGGCTAAATTCTCAATAGATCTTAATCAAACCGACCAGTTTCGTGGATGAAGCGTAACGTTAATTCGAGTACATTTCTGTTCAACTCATTAGAAAGGTCTTCATCACCATACAATAAAAGCTGCGTCAAAGAATGATTTGAAAGATTGGTGATTTGTACATATGGTCGTAATAATTCAACAATTCCAGCGAGAAGATTTTGTCGTTGAACATCAAAAGAAGGGCAGAGCAACAAAAAGTGCTCCGTGTCTTCAATGCCATCGCTTGTTGGGCACATTGGGTTTATGGTATCTCTGAAATTATGCTTGAATTTATGGAGATTTAACTTGTTGAGACCAACCCTGAGTTGTGTTAGGTAGGATAATCCTGTGGGATCGTGAATTCCAAATACAGATTTTGCAGGGGGACGGATTATTGATGGCAAGCATGATATTGGGAGATCCATTCTAAGCCAAAGTAAAGGGTGTGGCCCTGATCGCAAATATGTCTAATAACAAGAACAAAAAAAGTTCGGACCCCCGAACACTTTATGGCTTCGGTGTGAATTAGTGCCAGCCCCCCCTCCCGATCTGAAGAACGCTCCTACTGGCCTGTTTTTTTAGCTTGCTTTTCTAGCCAATCAGACTAACACATCCCCTTTTTAGGATTTGCCTCCCCACTTAACCCTATCCAGACTAGGCTTTTTGAAACTTTGGGGAGACTAGGGGGGGCACAAAGTGCCTCCCCTGGTTTTTCATAGAATCATAAGTGCTAGAGACTTGAAACTTGGCACAAGTAACAAACATGATAAGGCAAACAAGATGATGTGATTTTTTTTTGTTTATGTCACGTGATTAAGTGCTGACGTCAGCAAATGTTGCTAATTTGGGTGTAAAACCACATGTAATTTGTCGCATTGTATCTCCAAATTGATAAAATATATCGATGTGACATTTGAAACATAGAAGGATTATATCCTTGTAATTCTTATTTTGAAATTTTTGCTTTGTAACACGGATATTTTTGCTGATGTCAGCATTTATTTATTTTATACGAAAAAAAGAGCGATTTTTGTCTACAATTTATTATAAATTACTTTTAAAAATAGCAAAAAATGCTAAATATACATAAAAATACCTGCTGCATCATATTATGTCACTCATTTTTCTAAAAATGAACCATACCATGGTTTTTCGTCAGTACGCATGCGCAACAACCAATTGTTGATGACGTCATCAAAAATCAATAAACGACATATCAAATGAAAGCTTATTTCAAGACGAGCTCAAAAATGTTTGTTTCATTGTCATAGAGCCAGTGGTTTCAAAGCTATGACTTAAACAGTATTTATTTTGCGGAGCACTCAATTTAAAGTCATGTGTTGACCCCCGGAATCAGTGTGAAAATTTTTGAAATAGACATGAAAAGATGTCTCATAGATAGAAACTAAAAGTCACAAAAAAGCTAGACTATTAATAAGATACTCGACAAGCTGTGTGAAAAAGTTTACTAGGGGGGCACTTTGTGCCCCCCCCTAGTCTGGATAGGGTTAAAACCCCTTAAAAAAGGCTCTGCATCGTTTTTAGTAAACTTGCTGCCTCAGATCAATGACGATTCGATGAATGGCTCCTTATGGATATGAAGTTGCTTAAAACATTTGTTCATTTCCTATCCCTAACACCGCATGTGCCTTGTTTGAAATGCTTCACGGAGAAGCAGAATGTTTGTCATGGTTTAGAACTTCACAGGTGCATGAATGTGAATAAAATTGACCGTCCATTTTAGAAATCTTGCAACATATGTCGTTTCTAAAATCGCTTGCAGGCTTGCAGGCACGGAGAATGACCAATCTCAAACAAATGGATTTCTATATCTGAGTAGTGGAGGCCAATCTATCTAAAATGTTTAAAATAATTTCCTTTCCCACACTTATTGATAAATATCGCTGTTTTGTGAAATGAATATGTTTTCGTGAGAGCACAAGGAAAATAATTCCTTGCAAATTTGGTGAGATAGACTCGGGATAGACTGTTATTAGCGGTTCTTGTGATCTATTAGGCTTTATTTCGTACACCAATGAATTTGCAAAGTAAATCGCAGCTATACAATTGAGAGACATCACACCTTTTTCTTACTCATCGCGTAATTTGCTGATGTCTTGTTCGACATGAACATTGTTGTAAAACTAGCATGATTTCTTCCAACAAAATATCTCGTTTTACGATCAATGCTATCTTACATAACATAATGGTCACCCTAAATATGAACTATATTAGACGGTAAAATTTTCTGAGCTAATCATTGAGCATAACTCGATCTTTTATTGTTATATAATATAAGTTGCTTGTTTGCACGTGTTTGCACGTGCTGCTCCTCGTCATGCCTTATAGATTGCATACGATGCACTAGATGTCAAGTTTTATATATTTGAGAAACATGTCGTCAACTTAACAATCGTGTTGGTGAACATTTGCGCAATGTAGAGAATAAAACCCACGAGAAAGAACAAAAGATTGAGAATGCCGATACAAATGTTTCAAGACACTTTAATTCGGAGGGACATTCGACAGGGGACATGGTCGTTCTAGGACTTTTATTCGCGGACCAAAACAATAGAAAACGAAAGACTTTGGAAAAGAGATTAATTTTCAAATTGGGAACTTTAATACCGAATGGTCTTAACCCTAATCCATATGGGCTTTTTTCGAGCTACCATTTATGGGGGGGGGGTGCATTCCACCCCCCCTCTGAAAACTGCCTTAGACGCATCCGAATTCAATAAAACTTGGCACAGGTATAAAACAGGTAATTTGCAGCTTGTAGCGTAGTTTGGGTGTGGCTGCCACGCCTTGTGACGTCACAGTGACGTCACAAAGCTGAAAATCTGTGAAAATCAGGCTTCCAAGATGAATTCAAGTTTAATGAAGATTTTGCATGAACTTTATGCAGTTTTTGGTTCAGTTTGTAAACAAAAATGGTGATAAAATATTATTTCATTGAAAATAACTATTTTGGAGTGATATTTTGGCGGCAATTAGCCGATTCTTATGACGTCATTTGTGCGATTAATTTATTCTTAAAAAGAGACCAAATACCTGCAAAATGATGATTATCTATGACAAATGTATCATTAGAGTGTTTTTCATTGAAAAAGTTTGAAAAAACTTGCAAAAATTGCTAATTAGTCCAAAATGGCGGCCGACGTCATTATCAAAAAATGCTGACATCATCAAATTCCAGAAATTCCGATATCAAATTGAAGCCCTTTGTTTGCTGATTCATTTCATGTATAATACTTCATAATTAAATCAAATAATTCCATTGAAATCATTGAAAACAATGATTTTGCTGCTACCTCCATCCAAATATGGGCATGTCACGTGCCCTGTGAGTCCTATTGTTCAAAAATTTTTCCACCAAAATGTGGCTAATAGATAATGAGTAAAAGTCAGGGAGGCTGGGGGACATAGCAAATGTCGTTTAAAAACGCGGCAAATAAAACCTTGAGGGGGGGTGGAATCCACCCCCCCCCATGTGGATTAGGGTTAATAAACGCTTCTCATTCATATTTTAGTTTTTTCACCCATTTTCTTCTATCAGGTTTTCCTTTTCGAATCGTACGCTCTTTCTTTTACGTCGCATTCTTGCGCCGCATTCTTTCTTCATTCTATTAATATACTATCCTATCAATCGTTCTTTTTCTGCTTTTTACGCTCTAACATATCCTTTTCTCGAGCTAGTTTGCACTTTAGCGGACACACTTTTAACATTTCTCTGTGTGTGAATTTTGTACCGATTTTGGATGGAAAATGCACCAGTACTAAGATTAAGTATACGTATCGAACTAGCTGGGATTAAGGGGCGGCAGCCCCCAGAAACTTTGAACGAAACGAATTCATTGATTGCCGGTTCCTGTTGCAGTTTTAGGCCATATTTAAGACCCCGTTTACACGAGAGAAAACTGGATCGATCCAGAACGGGATCGATCCAGTTCGGGATCGATCCCAAAATTTTGCAGGTGTTTACACGGGATCGATCCCAAATTTTGTTGCGTTTACACGGGATCGATCCGGGCACCTTATCACTGATTCCCAGCCTCCTTATTAAGATTTGGGCATGCGTAAAGACTCCGCGCCATTTGTTATCAGGGTGAACAAAAGGTGTCATTATGAAAACGCCTCGATTTCTATTTTCGTCTTGCCTCGTTTTGCATCCGTGCCAGTTTGGGATCGATCCAGCCGTTTACACGAGGCTCTGACGGGATCAATCCCAAACTGGATCGCTCTGGCAATCGATCCCAAACTAGCACGGACAACGGATCGATCCCAAGCGATCCCGTGTAAACGCAAGGCCGATCCGTACCAGTTTGGGATCGATCCCGTTCTGGATCGATCCAGTTTTCGCTCGTGTAAACGGGGTCTAAGTCATGTTGACGTTCTCCAGTGAGTGCAAATTTGTCGAACTACGTTCGAATCTTGCATAATCCAATCAGATTATAGGATTTATATCACTATTGTTTAGAAAGCCAATCAGCAGTTAGTTCTAACAATACAATTCAACTCCATCTCTGTTTTCCTTGGAAAAATTGTGTCCGCCAAAGTGCATATGTCCCTTTTCTCGTTACTACTGATGAAGGCTTAAGCCTGAAACGTTTAGTAAATTAAGCTCTAGGCTATTTATTCATTTTAAGATATTTTGTGTATTTCTTTATTGTTATAGGTAGGGAAATTACCATGAAGATAGCGAAAGTTGTTTTCCATGAAGATTACTCGGTAGCAACTGGCGATAATGATCTCACATTGCTGAAACTTGAAAAGCCTGTGACATTTAACAGTTTTATTGCACCAGCATGCTTACCAACAAGCGTGAAACCAGTACAGAACTATAGACAGTGTTTTATTACTGGATGGGGACAATTAGGAACTAACAAAAAGGGAGCAACTGTTTTGCAACAAGCTGAGGTAGGTTATTACCTTTTCTCGATAAATCTTCATTTTCAATCCTGTGTCATGTCTTATCATGTTGAATGTCATCCAAGATCCAAAAATTAAAATTCAATTCATTTCTGCTTCGTTATATATTCTTCTTATGATATATACCTGATGAACGAAATAATGTATTATCTGCGAAACATCACCAATTTCCTGTCTGTTAAGATTCTTGGAACATTTTTAAGTTCTTGAGAATCCTTGTTGAAACATTTTACAGTCATTCATGCTACTCAGCATTCTAAGAGAATGTGACTAATTCTAAAGAGATCTTGATAGTTCTGTGGACAAAACTTATAGTATTCTTATAAAAATAGAGTGTAGGGGCATTTTCCAGTCACATTTTCGTTACTAATTCCACCGGCATCTAGAGACGGGAGGCAAAAACAACATTCCTTATGCCCTTTTCAATCAAAAATGAAAATGCAATTTTCATTTTCATTTCATTTTAACTTTTTATCCATGGTAATCCACTCAATATTTACATACTGCTTTACAGGGAGCCATGCTAAAGTAATATTAAAAATTAGATAATAAATAAATATATAATAACCCCTGTTTACTATATATCGTTGACAAAAAAAAGAAAGAACAACGAGAAGAGTCATAGTTTGGCTTTATATTTTCTTCGAAAAGTGTGGAGCGATCAGGATGCCTTGACACCACTATCTAGGTCACTCCAGACCTTTGCCCCTCTGTAAGCAAACGATTTCTGACCAGTTGATGTTCTTAGTAATGGTAATCTAAGGCCCGTTTTAGAGTTCCTCAGCTGACGGTTAGTAGCTTCGGATACACTTTGAAATATGTTACTCAAGTAATCAGGGGCAAGGGCGTTAAGAGATTTATAGACCATCTTGCTAGTCTCAAAATCGATCAGTTCTCTAATAGTAAGCCAACCGAGATTCCTTATTAAAGGCAGAGCTGAAGTGTCATAGGGGCTGTTTGTGACTATCCTGGTGGCTCGATTTTGAAGATTTTGCAACTGATCGAGAGCTGATGCACCGCAAGATCCCCAGACAGGGCAACAATACCTAAAATAGGGCTCAACGAGACTTCTATAGAGAATGAAATGACTGCACTGTATGCTATCAAATCGCAAATTATTTTATTATAATGTGATCAAATGCAAATCGAAATACTTTTAGTTTTGCAAAATTTTGCGCATCTATCGTTTCTCCAGGTACCTCTTGTGGACAGAAATAAGTGCAACGAAGATATGATGATAAATCGAGATATTAGTATCAGCGAAAAGCTGATATGCGCAGGATACGGAAATGGAGGAAGTGACACTTGCAAGGTAAGCTGTTTTTTACATTTTATAGAAATAGGGAGAAATACAGTGTGTCCCAAAAAAGTGTCCGACTGTTAAATTTGAATATGTCCGAGACTAATTGAAGTATATGAACCATTTAAACATTTTTTGAAAGATGAAACATAGAATTTTCTGTTGAGTCAATTGCTGTTTCAATTTGAGAATTTTTAGGAAAACAAAGGGGATTCCTTAACATTTACGTTAATCTTAAAGTGTCTTTCACTCATTACTCCACTATTCTCCAATGATATTCTTATTTCTGAATAAATTGCCTACATTGTCCAGAAAAAAACAAGTTCGGGTAGTGTTCTTTCAGGACCTTTAGCTTAGTAATAAAAGTTCCTTCGAATAGTCGCCCCCAAGTTTAGAATGGTTCCCACAGCCCTAGTGAACATAAAAATAGGACCTTTAACGTTTAATAAACTCGTACGAAACTTTGAAGCCTGCAAATATCATAATTTTAAGAGACGTTCAGTACAGGCTCGAATTCTTTGCATACCAGGTGTTTCAAAAAAATGTGTCCCAATACCCATGTATCCTGATTTGGTTGACTCCATCGCTGTGGATTTAACTTCAATCAATGTCTAATTACTCTAAACTTGTTCGTCGATAGTCAACTTGAAGATAGGTTCCTCGTTCCTTGGTATTGGTGCTTTGAGAGCAGACATGTTAACCAGAAACCCAGAGCTGACAGCATATGCGCAATTTGTTGAGCGTTGGGGACTCTGGAGGGGGATCAGTAGCAGTAGCAACTGCTGTCGTTGTTGTTCTCTCGTCCGGGGTTCCTATTGCTCAGCATCATACTACTATGCTGGCCTGACATCCAATGTGAAACGGATTCTAGTATTTATCAGTAATTTATCGTATTTGTAGCTTTTTGCAGTTGTTTATTTAGTTACTATTTTTTGCATGTCTTTATGTTAATGTCCACCTGGTAGTCATTATCTTTTGCTCCTTGTGGTCACGTCCCTGTAGTGTTGTATAGTCTGTAAAGTAATTAGAAAGTATGGTAGGATGTAGATGTAGAATGTATTGTAACATTTTAAATGATTATAAAAAAAAAAAAAAAAAAACATGTTAATCTTGAAACTCCAATTTGCGTCGTACTGCAGGCCAGAGCTATTCATAAGGTACAGCGTGGAAATCGACAATAGCCTTAATAAAATTTGAACAATATTAGATCTTGTCTTATTCTGTTTTCCAGAAGTCACCCCCTGTCCCCCATTGGGAAGTTTCTTAATTTTTCATTAATTTCAGCTCTTAGTTTCGATGTGCTTCAGGAAATTGCTTAGGCCAAAAGGCCAAAGCTCTGGTTTGTAAGTGCACGCAAGTTTGAGCTTTCAAGATTGATGTTTCTGCTATCAAAGCCTCAAAGCACCAATACCAACAATAGAGGTATCCATGTTCAAGTTTAGTATCGAGGAAATTTTGAGAGTCATTAGCTAATGATTAAAGCTAAATTTGCATCGCTGGATTCAACCAAATATGTATACATTTTTTTGGGACACCCCGCATATAAACTGCACAATCTTCAAAAATGAACTGAAGCCCCAATCTTGCCTTGAGTGGAAATAGAAATTGGAAAGTTTAACGGTTCCCTGAAACTGCAGTGCTTTTAGGCAGCGCAATCCATACGTGTTATCGATTTGTAATTCGCTTTTATTATAGGGAGACAGTGGTGGACCATTGGTATGTACAGAAAAATCGGGAAAAAATAAAAGATTCGAGTTGGTTGGGGTCACTAATTTTGGCTCAACTAAGTGTGGCTCGACGTACGGAATATATGCAAGAGTGAGCATGCATATTGGTTGGATAAAGAACGCAATTAAAAGTTAGAAAAGTGAGCTAGTAATGAATACATGGACAGAAAATTTGATGGTAGCTGCTGCACAGCTTAACGTCAGATATTTTCATTCTCTTTCTTACCTAGGGAGTATTTATTGTATGGGTTTATTTTGTTTTCATAGAGAATTTACATATTTAAAGCTGACCAGTGCCAAGCAGTAAAATAACCCAGTGTACTTGATACTCTTGGAACCTGATGTGCCATTGTTTAGTTGAAGAAAAACATTGGTTTTTAAACAAGGGCAGATTTTGTAATACAATAGCACGAGTTGCCTCTGTTGACACCTCAATTCAAAGAGATTAGCGATCACAGACAAAGGAAATTCTCTCAACCAGTAATTCAAAACAAACAAAGCCGCAAAATTTTCTCTGAAACCCAGGTAGCTAGCTTGCTCGCTGTGTATTCCAGAAATTATTTTTAAGAGCAAACATGAGCATAGATCATAAGAAGAAAGATATATCTACACATCTGCCGCGGGCATTTTATTTCTTTGGTCCAAGATCTTAGCAGTAAATGTTTTGATAACACCCAACAAAAATAAGAGAATTGAATCGCCTCCAAATCGGCTTTTGAACCAAACAAATAGAATGCCCGCGGCAGATGTGTAGATATATTCTTCTTCTTTCGATCTATGCTCATGTTTTCTCTCAAAAACAATTTCTGGAATGCACAACGAGCGAGCAAGCCACCTGGGTTTCAGGGCAACTTTTGCGGCTTTGTTTGTTTTGAATTATTGGTTGAGAGAAATTCCTTTGTCTGCGATCGCTAATCGCTTTGAATTGCGGTGTCAATCAAAATCAACTCATGCTATTGTATTACAAAATCTGCCCTGGTTGGGTGTATAGGCACTTTGCTTGGTTCAGTCATAGCGGGTACTCAATATACTGTGCGTCGATTCCTTTTGAATGCCAATATCTTCCCAATGTTTTTTAGTCTCTGTATGAGATCTAAATTCATCAACTTGAAAAAATGGCGATCAATCGAGAAAGTAGATTCAAGATGTCTGAGCAGCAGTTGTCAAATCTATGCAGGGAATATATTTGATATCCAAAAAGATTAGGTGCCTGTTTCAAAATCTCGAATACAAGATCGCAAGATAAGTCATTAAGCTTTCCCTTTTGCTGATAAATTAAAACCAAATTATGTTTCCGTCAAAGCTTGATCTATTTGATTAATACAAACTACTAGTTATTACATTAATTCTGTATCTGTGCAAAAATCGTTCTCAGCAGTGAATCATTTTAACCTGCTGCTTATGCACTCAGAAATTACCTTTAGTTGGCAGTAAGCCACCTTCTCGCTGTTCCAAGAGTGCAGATTGTTTGGTAGCAAGCCAAATAAAGTGCAGATTCATTTCAAGCGTAAACTCTGATGATGACGACATAAGTCAGAAAGGGCTCAGTGTGCTAAACCTTCTCTTTTTGGCATCAGAATCTTTTCACAATTTCTTGTTAAGTACCATATCTGCCAAAGTTAAGTGTACACAGGTTCAGGATTTCAAAACGATTGACAAGAAACAGTATTTGACAACTTCTTTGACATGGTTTTAGGTTAAGTGCGAATTCTGTTATTCTACCGGGTGCGCCAAAATAAACTATGCACGTTTGGCAGGCCACAATAAATCGTACACAGGTCCGATTTTGGAAATGTATGATTTAATTGTTAGCAGAAAGCCTGAATTAGATACTGGGATTTTTGCAAATCTTTTTATTTTCAGTTTTTAGAGCTAGAAGCGAGTTTTCTAAAATGTCAGTTTTCGAAAAAGACTGAAAAAGATCAAAAAACATCGATCAAGTTTTCCAAAGCATCGACATGAATGGGCAAAGAGAGAACTTGTTCGTGGTGATTTGGGATTTAAAAATTGACCAATTGTAATCGGCTGTACGAGAATTCGTATTAAACCCCCAAACCCCCCTGAAAACGTTCTCTCTTTGTTCATTCATGTTGAATCGTTCAAAATTTGGTCGACGTTTTTTGATCGTTTTCAATGTTTTCGAAAACGAACATTTTAAGAAACTCACTTCTGGCTCTAAAACTGATAACGAAAAAATTTTCAAAAAGTACTAGAATCTAATTCAGGCTTTCTGCTAGCAATTAAGTCATAAATCTTCAAAATCGGTTCAGTATACGATTTATTGTGGCCTGCCAAACGTGCATAGTTTATTTTGGCGCACCCGGTACCTATTTTGAGATATAAAGGTCACCACTAAAGCCCTTCCAATAAAATACCTACGTCTTCTGTGAGAAAATATATTTGTTTTAACTTCAAAAAGTATGTCTTGAAAAAATAATGTTACACGCGAACATTCCCGGCGAAAATTCTGCTGTTCTTTCGTCGAGTTGAGAACAGTGACTTTATTATGACGTTCATCGAATTGAGAATGACATATTGGAAGTATTTAGATAAACAGTTTGTCGTGTATATACGTGTAAAAATATATTTATAAATCCTGTTGACGTGATTAAAATCTGTCTCACATTTAGATGTCCGATGAGCTTCCAAGAATGCAGCATTGTTAATCCACAATCTTGAAATAATACAGGGTTTCCCAAAAAAGTACTCTTGGTAAAAAATCATCAAAAATTGTTTATCAAGACTGTTATAAAATTTTGTTTTTGAGTAGTTTTGCTAAAGACCCAAAAATATTCAAAGGTGATCAATTGTTTGCTTTTGAAACAAGAAGGTAGAAGGATTACACTCTTAAAAACCATATTTTGAGATACAGTTTTTAAGCAAAATTCTTAATCTTGCATAAGAGTCAAAATTTTCAGATTTTTGATCATCATTGAAGTCTTCAATGATACAGTAGAAACCCGCATAAAAGAACCTATGGTTTTCCTGGGCAGCCTGAATTGGTTCTTAATTAAATGGCTGCTATTTTAAATTCCAGCCTCTAAGGTTCTTAAAAAGGTTCTTATATACGAGCAGGCCTTGCACACAATAACACTGCTTTCCAGCCCAAGAATTCTTGAGATTTCTTGAGATTTCTTGAGAATTCTTAAGAACAAATCTTTTGTACCAATGAAGAAGTCTGATCAGGATGTGAAGAATTCTAAAAACTCTTGTCATTTTAATAATTTACATTAAAGCTATTATATAAGAACCTTTCCCAGTTTGAGCCTCTTAGGGGTTCTTATTTAGGGGGTTTTAAAGATTGAATTTCAGCCTCTAGGTTCTTATAAAAACAGGTTCTTTTATGCGGGATTCTACTGTAGTGCGCATTTCTTTTTATCATTTATGACCAAACTCGAATCTTTACATGCACAAAACAAATTGATCTGGTAATCATTATTGCTTTTTCGTAGTATGATTCAAAAGCGAACACAAAATTACCTAAACACTACCTGCAATCTACTATACCACACTACAAGGACGGGGACCAGGAGGAGCAAAATGTCAAGTCTACCCCCTGGAAATAATATAAACTAAAATACAACTAATACAAACTGCTATACATACGCTACAACTAATACAGATAGAATTTCTAATTATAAAAGAATTTTACAAATAAATATTTGAGCCGGTTTCACATTAGATGTCAGGCCAAAATATAATAGTGAACAATCGGAACGCCGGCCGAGGAAACAACAACGGCAACAACTGTCCCCGTCATTGCTCCCCACCCAAGGTCCCCATGGCTCGAGACACCGCTATCGTGTCTTGATTTCTAATATAAGCCTAACATCCAATGTGAAACAGGCTTGCAAAGGGATATATGGACAGGACTCTACGACAAGAAACTTTGCGAAAATGGGCTTAGTGGTTTGGTGACGTTTAATTAGATTTACGGTGATCTCAACTGAAGCGACCAGCATGCGCCAGCATCCATTAAGCCAACAGCTCTAAAAAAGTGCTAAATTTGCTAACTTTTAAATCAATTACAAAATCAGCTATATCTTGGAAAATAATTTGGTCCTTGATCTACATGCCAACAAATAAAATTCAAGATCGGTGCTGTAATCAAATCTTGGTGATTTTTCAAACGGGAGTACTTTTTTTGGGACACCCGGTATTATCCGCAAATATTTTCATCTGACATCTAAGTGAGAGGTGAGAGGTGACAGGTGAGAGGTGAGAAGTAAGAGGTGAGAGTTGAGAGGTGAGAGACTTTATTGTGATAGTTAATGTATTTTCACCACAAATAATTCCTCTATCTATAATTATCGTTATCATTATTTAAGTATTATTTAAAATATTTTGATCAAATATTCTATTTATTATCAGAATAAAAGCTAGGGGGTAAACAGTGCGAAAAAAGTAGAGGTTTATACAAGATACATACACAATAGTTATAATCGTTTGCTGGAATGCATTTGGGGGCAGACATAGGGAAAGAAATAGAAATACATCAAAGATATTTAGAAACTTGATGTGAAGAGGTTGGACGGAAAAAAAAGCTAAGATAAATTTTACCACATTGAGGCCTTTCGGACTTGTGTCCTCATCAGAATGTGATTTCGAATGAATCTAAAGTATCAAAGTATACCGGGTGAGCCAGAAAAAAGTTCCCACTTTTGAAAATTCAGAGCACCAAGAGTACTTTGCAGATTTGAATGATTCAAATCCTAGTTAAAAGCCGAAAGATCGACATATATTTGTGATTTTTCTCGCCGTCTTACCAGCACTAGAAGTATAGGTAATTTCAACTTTATAAAAATTTCAATTTTACAGAATGACTGAAAAAGGGCCTAAAACATTGATCAAATCGTTTATACTCTCCTCAAGCAGAACAATACGCAATGGGCATTTCACCTCTCTCATGTGTTATAATACATTGATTTTCAAACAAACCCTAAAGATTTTAAATCACATGGCAATAAATTTGCACAGGATATCTCTCAAACATAAGAAAATGCATTTTCTTTATTGCTCTGTGTAAGGAGTGCCTTATGATTTGATCAATATTTTAGGCCATTTTTTAGTCATTTTGCAACCATGAAATTTTTGTAAAGTTGAATTTACCTGCATTTCTAGTGCTCGCAAGACAGCGAGAAAAATCACAAAACTACTTTGATCTTTCGGCTTTTAATTAGAATTTGAATCATTTAAATATGTGAAGTACTCTTGATGCTATGAATTTTCAAAAGTGGGAACTTTTTTATGGCTCACCCGGTATATAAAAGCTTTACGAGGAAATTCTAACATTCTACAAGATCATTAGACATAAATAATTAGATAATTAATTAGAAATTAGATAATTGGTAACAAATAGAAATAGAGAATTACCTGAGGCTCATTTCTAGCAAGATAAAATAAGACATTCTACCAGAAAGAAGATAAAACGTTCTTCCAATAAAACCTATGCATTCATCTATATACCTAGAGATAGCAGTAAATATTTCATGTTTTATAAATCGATCTATCAATTTCATGCTGGTAATGAAATGAAAATCTTATTGATTGTAGTTTTTATTCAATGGGTGTCTCCAAGTGGTTGCTGATTTATTGAGAAAGAAAGTCACCATCATCGGTTGCTTCAAAACCAGAAGATTTTGTCTCCGTACTTAACCTTATAACTTGAATTTTAGCATTAAAATGACTTAAACTTTACAGTTATGCCAGGAGACGTATTTGAGAGTAATCAATGACCATATTCTTGAAGAATATCGACCAAGTAGCACGCTGAACGCAGTATTGTTGGTTTAAAGCGACTTTATCACTCTTGAGAAGCAAAATATCTGGTGGATGCATGCCATGGCCTGAAGCACTTGTGTTGCAGATTTCCATTCTTAGCAACTCTAGATATGTCCAATATTCTGGGTTGTTACAAAATTCAATGTATGACTATTTGTCTCACTTATGAACATCAGAAAACAGGGCTAGGTATGTTTTTTTCAATAATTTTCGTTGATTTTAACGCAATGGAAAATAATGAATCCTCTGGTTTTGAGGCAGCCCATAATTTTGGCTTTCTTGCTCCATAAATCAGCAACTAGGGATCGGATTTACTCAAAACTCGGTGCCATCCTTTAATTTGAAGTCTCTTCTGTCAAGAATCGTAAAACCAGAAATATTGAATTTATGGCGGCTCCGCAGAAACCACTCAAACAGCGCACATGTTTTGTGAGACACCCTGCATATACCTAGAGATAGCTCTAAATAGTTCATGCCTTTTAAATCGATCTATCAATTTCATGCTGGTAATGAAATGAAAATCTCATCCGATTGTAGTTTTTATTCAATGGGTGTCTCCATATCTTCCAATAGACCATTTCGCAATTTGGAAAGAGACTGAGGAGAGCGCAGCCCATTCTGACAGCCTTGGCAACAGGGAAATCTAGGGAATCCCCTCTTCTGCAGTGGTAAGTGTGCAGCTTGCGGCTTGCTCGCATCTCTCTCCAAATTCGAGTTATTTCCGACTTATTTTCAACTTTCAAGAGTTATATGCATGTTTGTTTAGTATGGTAAGTGTTTTATCTGGATCATTTAGTCGTCTTGTCATCCCTCCGCCATAATTTGAGCCACTTAATTTCAAGTATTTTCTCTCAACTTTGAAGCCGCTCAGTATTGGCCCGGCTGACAACATTTAGATTCCTACTTGCTGCCAAGGCTGTCAGAATGGGCCGCGCTCTCCACAGTCCCTTTCTCCAAATTGCGAAATGATCTTTTAAGAATCAAGATGGGTCTAAGTGCAGCCATTCTTGTCTGCCGACTTTGCAAGTTGACCCCTTTCTCTGAATTTCATCGAAAAAGTCAACCCCTTTTAAGGGATTTACTCAATAGGTGTGGAAAAATTGCTCCTTTCTGAATTTCTCTGCAATATACCGGCTGACCCAGAAAAAAGTGACCCAAATCTGTTACAGAAAATTAAGTAAGTGGCCGATTGAAATATTTCGAACGTTGTTGTGTTACTAGAGGACTAGCCTATGCTTTCAGTATTTTTCGCAATTTTTTTCGGCACGGTAAACTTCCAAAGTTAAGGATTTTGAGGAAGAGGGCATGCCTGAAATTTCCAAAAAGTCGTCAAAAACAGGGGATTGATTTACAGCCATTTAAGATCTTGAAAACGACGAGGAGCGTGTTTCGTTTCAACCTGGGAATAGGCAACCCAGTCGGAAGTCTTCAGAGCAAGTTTATAGTCCCTAGGTACTTAAAGATATTCTCAGGCAAAATGAAACACGCTCCTCGTTGTTTTGAAGACATGAAATGGCTTCAAATCGATCCTCTGTTTTTGACGACTTTTTGAGGATTTCAAGCCTGTCCTTTTCCTCTGAATCCTTAATTTGGGAACTTTTCCGTGCCCAAAAAATTGCAAAAAATACGCATAATGTAGGCTAGTCTTTTAGCGACAGAACAACGGTTGAAATATTCTAATCGGCTACTTACTTTTTTTCCATAACAGATTGCGTTGGGTCACTTTTTTCTGGGTCACCCGGTACATAAGATGCAACATACCCGAACGTATCAAGCAAGGTGAGATATACCTCGGTGAACATATCACGGCCCGGATAAAATTACTACCGTGTCTCCCAAAAAAATGATACAGATTTGGTTGACTCCAGCGATGTGAATTTAGCTTTAATCAATGGTTAATCACCCTTAAATATTTTTCGATAGATAACTTGAACATAGGCACCTCGTTTGTAGGTATTGGTACTTCCAGAGCAGTAATATCAAGCTTGAAAGCTCAAATTTGCGTCAACCTGCACACCAGAGCCAGAGTATTATCATAATTTGTTGCTGATTAAAGGAACTTTCCAAGAGAAGTTTCCTGTATGTGCAGTATTATCATAATTTGTTGCTGACTATGAGAACTTTCACAAGAAACTTTCCCGTTGGTGATTACAGAATTATCATAATTTGTTGCTGATTAAAGGAATTTTCCAAGAGAAGTTTCCTGTTTGTGCATTATTATCATAATTTGTTGCTTCTCAGAATAGCTTCCTCCCACAACAGCCAATTTTCTTTTATGATCAATTGTAATGCAGTTTGATTACCCCCCAGTTTTACTGTTGCCATGATCTGGTGGGGTTCATTCTGCTTAAAAATGGAAAACTCAAGCAACAGGCAGTCCCTTGACGTGGGGCTTGAGCTTAACTCGTTGAACATTCATTGAGGACTAAATTTGCCTGGCAATTGTTCAACAAAATCAAATGTGAAAATCTTAACACAAAATGCCTTCCAAATTTATGACAAGCTTAAATGCCTCTGAAATATCAGACTTAAAACAAGAACATTTGAAAACCAAATCTTGGCCTAACATTTTTTTTAAATAATTCATTTTTATTTATTTAGGCACGGTAGCCCCGTCAGTCCATAAGAACTGCTTTTCAGGGGGCCATGCCAAAACATTTAATAATTAAAAGATCACTACATAATAATTAACAAAATAGGAATTCTCGTCATGGCTAGTTTTTGATTCTACTCCTAAAGGTGGCAAGGGAGGGTGCCTGTTTAGCATCAGGTTCAAGGTGATTCCAAAGCTTAGGTCCACGAAAAGCTATAGCCCTTTGCCCATTGTTTGTTTTTCGTAATGGTAAAGAGAGATCAGTTTCGGTGTTTCTCAGTTTTCTGACATTTCGATTGGAATTTTTTTCGAACAAATCGGAAAGGTACTCCGGGCCCGGGGGGAGGGGGGTACTTGACCAGGTTTTGGTCGGGGACGTGCCATCGAAGCTTCAAAAACACACCCGTTCCTTATACCAATTTTGCAAAAAAGTATACCCGACTTTATACCAATTTTGCGAAAAAGCATACCAGACCTTATACCAATTTTGCGAAAAAGTATACCAAAATCGTTCCTTAAACAAAAATCGCGAAAATCGATACCGTTCCTTATACCAAAATCGTGAAAATCGATACCGTTCCTTATACCAAATCGCAAAAATCGATACCCTTCCCGATGGCACGTCCCCGTACCCAAAATATGTGAAGTACCCCCCCCCCCTTCCCGGGACTCCGGGACCAGACCATTTAGCGATTTGTACATTGTTTTAGCTGTTTCGCTTCAAATAATACCATTTACAGTAGGCCAATTTAAACTGCGAATTAATGCCATAGCAGGCGTTAAGTTACAATTTACAGTAATATCCCGCATATAAGAACCACAGACCCTGATTTTCAAAATAATACCCCATTTTATAAGAAACTAGAACAGGTCAGACAAAACATTATTTCTTATTTAGCAAAACTAAGCAAGAAACACCTTCCTGGAACAATTATATCATTTCTTTGAAGTGAAAATTTACAAATGCAAATCAAAATAATGTATTTGTTATCACAATCATAGAGCTTGTATCTGAGTGGTTGATCGATAGTGCATGGTTTTTCTGATAAGAAACTTTACCCTGATTTGAATTTTACCTCAATTTATAAGGAACACGTCAGAGCTGAAATTGGAAATGTTGTTTCTTATATGCGAGACACTACTGTACTCTGCAAATACAGACCCGGTTTGGACATGCAAGGTCGCAAAATCTAAGTTGAGATCTCATCTATGCTATAGGCTGAAAATGACATTCTTTGAATACAAGGCTCCTTCTCAGCAACTGTTCAAACGCATAATCTTTTTTTCGACGCTGGTGGAAATTTGATAACTGTTTTCGATCTTTTCCAGCAGTTGACAGGCAAATAAATCAAGAAATCGTAAATATATCAATAAGTAAGCATTCAAAAATTAACAACAAATAACTAAGAATAACATAAAATATTGAAAAAGAATAAATCAAAATTATTCGCAATTGGTCCAATGTATGATTTATTCCGGTCTATTGGCAGTGAGAACTTCTTTCTGAATAACCCGGTATCTCGTTGAAAATTTAACACCCATTGATTTTCCAAAGAAATTTTGATAAAGGACGCTGTCAACTTCAGTTGCTAGGTATATCTGTAGTGAGATATAAAATTTTAAGAATCATCATTCAAAACAAATTTCGTGCTGATGATGATAAACAAAAGCTGTTCACGATAGAAATTGAAAATTCGCAAATCTGGAAGATTTAATCAGATTTCAAAAGATGATTAATTGCTTACGAAGTGTGATCTATTCGTAAATCTATTGAGACAACAAGACCCCAGTAGAAATTTGAGATGTTATTTGACCTCGCTTGTAAGTTTACAATATGCTTAGCATATTATGCAAGCAGTTTCCGTTGCCATGAAAATAAGGTACTTTCAATGATAAGAAAATGAAACAGGAGTAATTTGTAAATTGACGGGGGATACCATGCCAAAACTTACTTTAAAGGGAAGAAAATATTTCGTTATTCGCATTTTGGTCCAAAATTTGAAATGTTCTGCTCCGCAAATTTTCTAAAGCAAAGAATTTGCAAAAGTTTATTCCCATGCAATTTCCTGCAGTACAGAAATCAAGAAATTTCATTCCCGTAAAATGATCGATAATGTAAACTTTTGCGAATTTCCATGCCCATGAATTTTCTTTCTTTCACACAACGTGAATGTTCATTACAGATAATTTCTCCATCCTGTTCGATTGCCAAAGATTGATTCCAAAAAATGTAGTGTTTCTCCCAAATTGCGAAAGTTTCTTCCCATGAAGAACCTAATTTAAAACCTAATTTTCAGTTAATTTAACAATAAATAAAGATCGAAATGTCTCGAATTTAATCAAAAGGAATATAAAAGAAAAATAAAAAACAAAAGACTTCCTACAATTTCTTGTTTGGCCTCTTTTTGAATGTAAGAAGGGAGGGTGCATGTTTCACATCTAAGCTTGATTGGCTCCAAAGTTTAGGCCCATGAAATGAAATAGGCTTCTGCCCATTTGACATTTTGAAGAAAGGAACACGCAAGTCAGCTTTGGTGTTTCTTAGTCTCATTGTTTTAAGAGCTGAATTCTCTATAAATTACTGTTATTCAGGCACAAGACTATTTGTTGACTTATACATTATAGTCGCTGTTTCATTTTGAATAATGTCCGAATTTGTTAGCCATTGCAGCCATTTAATCAGACCAACTGCTGAAACATCATAGCTGCTATTTGTAGCAGTTCTGGCAGCTCGATGTTGTAATTTTAGAGGATATCAATTTGCGTTTTACCACAAAATCCCCAAACTGAGCAACGATTAGGAAAGTTGGGTTCAACAATTTCTTTGTACATCTTACTCAGCGTTTCCTCATCAAGGAAAAATTTCTTAGCATACTTCAGAAAACCTAAGGCTCGAGAGATTTTAGAAATTTCTTAAGCATTTATTATTATTATTATTATTATCCATTTATTTAATGTTGGCTTTTCTAATTAAAATAGCTAAAAGCTAATTAAGGCCAACAAAACTAAAAGAAGTATAACCTAGAAAGTAAATTAATCTAAAAATCCCAAATGTTTAATAAAAACTTTACACAATCTGCAGGTGCATGAATCACCATTCCATTGTTTTACTTTCATTTTAAATTCTTGAATTGTGCTACAGTCTTTCAAAAAGCTGGGAAGTGAGGACCATAAAAGGCAGCCTCTATACTGAATATTTTCTGTACCATATATTGTTGTCCTTACTTTCGGCAGCTGCAAGTGATTTACATTACGCAGACTATAATAGCTGTCTTTTTCTGCAAAAATATCTTTCATAAATGTTGGGTTGAGATCGTTCTTTGAATTCATTGGACGGGATCAAACTATCATTGCGTGAGTCTTGAGAAAATCTAAAGATAGTTTGTTCAAGGAGTCTAATGAATGGCTTTCGCAATTAACAGGTCATGTTTAGGGAACATAAGAAACCCCCGGGGGGGTACAGACGGGGGTGTGCGCCAGTTTTGGGTGGTTTTTGGCCTAAAAATTCTGGGAATGGGGTATACATTTACGGGAAATTTTTTGTGATTGGGGTATACTTTCACTTGAAATTTTCTGGGATTGGGGGTTAACCGTTATACTAAAAATTCTGGTAATGGGTGTTGAATGTCCCCATTGATTCAGAACAGATTTGTTCTGCTTTTAACCATAACTGAGACGAAATCCATAACAGAAATTCTGGCGCCGCACACCCCTGTATGAATTTATAGTGAATTGCCCCCCCCCCGGGAAGAAACCACGCTGCATTGACTTTTTCAATGAAATTCCTGCGAGTTTAAAACGGCTCTAATTTCTTCCTTTGTAACTAAATCTCAACAATATATATACCATTCGATTTGTCTCAATGAGTACTTTCATTTGATATATAATTTATTCATATTTGCTGACATCAGCAGTTTATTATTTCTATGACGTCATCAATCTTTATGACGTCATATTCCTAATAAATAAGTAATTTTTTCATGTAAAACTGATGGAATGACTTCAAATATCGATGAAGGTACTTGATTTCACCAATAATATGCGAAATTAATGATTTTAAATCATAATTATTGAGCTAACAATTTTGCATTGAATCAAATTTTCATTATTTAATTAGTTAATTTATTAGAAACCACAAATATCCGTAGGAAATCATATAAAACTACAAAGTAATGGTGTCAAGCAGGTATTTGGATGGTTTTTTGCCAATTTTATCTAGCTATTTGCTAATAATGGGCCCTTTTCTGCGAATAGCTCGATTTTCTCAAAATTTGCTTTGTTTTTGGTTGCCTAGCAACCAGTCACGTGACTATTAATTGATTGATGCTATTTTTAGATTCTCCTTTGTTCAATTATGACACAGTGCAAGTTTCATTGTCATAGCTGTTATAGTTTCGGAGAAAAACAGGGGGGGGCCAAAAACGCCCCCCCCCCCGGTAGAAAATCACTTTTTTTTTACCCGGTTAAAATAGGGTTAACAATGAGTATTTCTAGATCAAGCTAATTACTTTTACTTGTAATTTGCTACACTCGCAGTATTGATTTCTTTCATGTCTTCTCTTAGCAGAATCCGCTAAAGTTTCAATTCAATCCGAAGTGTTGTTCAAAACAATGTAGCAGTTTTATTGGCTATTTGCCATTTGTTTAAAACACTGACACATACATTCGGTTGGAAAGCACAACGACAGACAATGGTATTGAGGATACGGAACACTTTTTGTTGCTTTGCCCTTCCCTTGCAGTACCACGCAGAGATCTTCTCGCTGGAGTTTTTTATTTGCTTCGACCATATGGATACACCAATGTCCAAAATAATGTTCTACTGCAGATTTTACTGTTTGGTGATAAAAATTTCCCCAACGAACTTAACAAAAATGTACTCCTTCTTACTCTAAAATTTATCCACAAATCTGGTCGATTCGGTTAGAAAATTCCAAAGAACTCCGTTATAAGTCACTTCATCACAGCCACAATGTTACATGTCCCATTTTAGTTTATTTTGCTTTTGTTCTTGTTTTTCTTTTGTTAAGTCGTGTATTTTTTTAAATGTCTATCTCAAATTAGATGCCATGCAACATTTGCGATAATGCCTTATTTACCAATCCAAACAAAAGTCAACCTGATCGCAGATATTTCTCATGGCATGTAATTTGAGACAGACCATGGTAGTTTTAGCTCAATGTCTAAATGGCCTCGGGGTAGTCACAGCCTTTTGCTCCTCGGGGTTTCGTTCCTGTAGTATTGTATAGTAATTTTGTATGTAGTGTAAGTAACATATATATTGTAATCTTTTAGTGGATATATAAAAAAAAGCGCAGCTTGACTAGAAATCGAAGGATGAGGCAAGCGACGACAGTCATTGTAAATTTATTCATCATTCATCAGAAAGACGTAAACATGTTTGACAAATCCAGTTGTATTAGACAAATCCAGTTTTAATTAAGACATGTTTGACAAATCCAGTTGAAAAATATTCGATAGTTAGACACACCGACACATACATTTTGATACAACATTGATTAAATTAGGTATGTAGTTTCTCATACATATCTTATATCATGTATTAATTTCAATGAAAAAATAGTAGTTACATGTAATCATTTTCTACTTAGCAGGTTTAACAAGGTTAATCCATTCATTGACTATTTGATTACCAAGCAAAATATTTTCCTACATAGCCCCCGTCTTCAAATAACGAAATAAATTTCCACCAATGATATCTTGTCACTGCTTGTGACAACAATCATCAATAAGAAGCATTATTATTCCAAAGAGCAGAATAGTCATTCGACAGGACTGATCAACTGCAGCTGTGAAAAATCAACCTTAAAGGTAAGTTGGAACGGTATACATAAATACTTACATTTGCATTCTGGCAGTATTTGAGAGAGCTGCCAATTTATTCACTTCAAATATATGCCTCAAGGTAATGAACTCGTCTTTTCTTTCAAGTAGCAAGATTCTTGTGTGACTTACATCTTTCATTTCATTTTTCATTTTATCTATTTATAGGAGGGTAACCCTTCAGCAAAGGCTGATTTAAAAGGGGCCCTGCGTCAAAAATCTTACAATTTATGGAATATACCTACTATTAAAATATTTACAATATATGATTTCAAAATGAAAATCTGAAGTACAAAATTGTTCAAATTTACAGAAGAAAAAAAAAAGCGCAAACAAGAAACATATCCTAAATAGTTGTTTTAAAACTGTTAAGTTTTACGGCTTGCTTCGACTCAGCTGAGAGGCTGTTCCAATATTTTACTCCTCCGAATGAAAAACATCTTTGACCATTTCCATTTTTCATTAATGGTATCTTTAGGTCAGTAGAAGTATTTCGGAGGGTCTGAAGGGAGCCCTGCGAGTTTTTCAAGATTTTTGCTTTCTCATTTTTGCTTACAAATTTAGCTTTCTTCATATACATATAATAAACATATAATAAACATCTCACTAGGCACCACCGTACGATGCGTTAATTCACACAAGAGCTTTGCTCGATTTACTCGGTGTCCTAACACACACACATTCTTAGGAATGCTGCGAGTGAAGCTCAATTTATATTGTCTAATTTTTTAATCGCGTTGTAGGAAAATAATATTTGAATGAATTTTGCGTCACAATGAGAACCCCGCATATAAGAAAAGCACGTTCAATAAACGTCCTGCTATCTTTTTAAATGTATGTACCAAAATATATGAAAGTGGCAGCCAGTTACTTGTAAGTTCTTATTTCAGGACAAAACGCGTGAAACAAAATAAATTTAAGATGTAACTTTCTAGAAACAAGTTTCCTGTATCCTACAATGGTGATTGAAATTACGGTCAGTTTGCCCTTTGCTGTAGATTTTTTGAGTGCTTTGTTTATAAAAATGTATGATGCAGAGACTTCAGCGAAAATGTAGAATGCAATAAGATACTGCAATTATTATTTATCATGGAGTTTCTGCCTTTCTAGGTTGGTCATGCTATTTTAATTAGAGTTTCTCATAAAAACTCATCAGCATGTTTTTCGAAAGTTCTTTCTTATAGAAATTATTTTCATATCCAGCTTTTTTCTTTATAAGAAAGAAAGACCACTCTGCGAAAATTTCTTTCATAAAACAAGGATTTAGATTCATCCTTGCTCTGTAAATTTCAGTGACAAGCAACTGTAGATTTCGTTGATGAATGGAGACTGAATGGTCTGTAATAAACAGTTCTTCAAAACTTGAGGTCCGATCATGATATGCTATTCGTAATGCTCTTTCGTGAATGGAGTTAATTTTTGCATTAACTCGTCTATCATGAAACATCCATATCAATGGAAAGTAGCTAAATTGTGACATTACGAAAGCTTTCATGACTTTCCTCATTTTTTCTTCAGGCATATACGTAGAGGCCCTTGCAAGAGCATGTAGCTTCTAGCTTGCTTTCGTACACACCATGTTCACGTGTTGCTTGAAATTTAGCATTTGGTCAATTACAACGCCCAACAATTTTTCTTCTTTACTAATCTCTCATCATCATTCGGTGACAGCTTCATCTGGAAGATTCGTCGTTAATCCTCTCCAGTAGTCACGGTCTTCAGCTCCTCTTATGCATTGCTCAAAGTTTAACTTTGTCCATTCCATGATGTTCTTCATCCACGTTTTACGGGGACGTCCCCTTGTTCTTTTTGCACACACCCTTCCTTCCAATAAAAGTTTTTGCATTTTATCTTTTCTTATCAAATGACCAAAATATTGCGTTTTTCTCATTTTATGTTCTTCTCTAGTGACAAACTGTTTTCATTGACACGTTTTAAAACCTCCTCATTTGTAGTTAGACTTGTGTATGTGATCTTAAGCATTTTTCTATACATCCACATTTCAAAACTGTTCATTTTCTTCCGTATTCAGCGTTAAGCGTCCAGGTTTCATTTGCACATAAGAGTGTTGACAAAACATAGCATCTGGCTAAGCGTTTTCTTGTCTCGATCTCAATGCTCCTTGCTGTTAAAACATCAATCATATTTAGGAAAGACTGTCTTGCGATTTCTATACGTTGTCGTATCGCAGTATCGGTTCTACCATCCGATGTAATCGTTTGCCCCAAGTAACTAAACTAATCTCTACAACCTGTTAATTCAGAAAAATTGCACGCCCTTTGAAATGCTATTGATTCTTAGTTACCAAAGCAACAGTGTTGTGTAACATATCATTGCAAATCAAACATGGTAAATTACTTACCAAATAATTCCTAGCTGAACACGCTGTACAGTTTCCTAAATATCTACTGATTCAATCTTTAGAGGGATTTTCTCGAGAAAATCGCATTCAGAAACCTTCAAGCGTTCTAAAATCGCGAAGAAATTTCTTTAGAATTTCTGTAATGCCTGATGAATTGCCGAATCAAGTTGAACCAATGCACTAACTCAACGCTATGAGCAAGAAAGTTATCAATGTTTTTGATTTGATAGTCACGGAACAGTATCTTCTAAACATCGTGCATATCTTGACTTTGTGATGTATGACATTTTCAGACCCTGAGAAGGAGATCGCTTGATATACATACATAGCAATAGCTGCAGCTCCCGCGTTGTGCTCTATTTCAAAATATAATCTAAGGCCTTTTTGCTTCAGCAATGTTTAACGCGGGATAACTTAAGTGGCGGATCCATGAACTACCATAAAGGGAACGGTAAGACGGACTGAAGAGATGCTGGCATGCAGGCAAAACACGGCTAAGGAAACAAGCAAACCGTGGTGTTGTTTGTTGGTATGTTGCATAGCAACTGCTCTTAGCAGCCTCGTACTCAAAAATTTGAAACGCGAAAAGCCTCATTTCCATTCTACAGTCTCGTTTTCATCCAAAAATGACGCAATTTGAGACTTCACAGGCTGAAGATTTTGACAAATTTGAAAAGATTTGAGAGATTTCAAGAGAGTTGGAAAGATTTCTCTGGATTTCATAAGAATCCCAAGGATTTCATCAGAATTTCCGGGATTTGCTGGTTTTTAGAACGATTTGGTGGATTTTTAAAATTTTGAAGAGATTTCCGCATTTGATTTTGGATTTCTGAGGAAGGGTACGAGATTTCCGCTCGTGATACAACCCTCGGAAGTTATTACTCATTGGCATCAATCATTCAAAGTTTGTCTGGACTGCACTGAAGCAAAATTTATGAAAACAGAATGCAAGAGTTTAACGTAATTCATATCAGATTTAGGTTCTGTTCACAAGATACCGGATTTAAAGTCTGTCCCACATTAGACGTCAGGCTAGATTGCCGTCAACTTCCATCACTTACCCAAAACTAGCCATCGCTTTATTCACGGAATTTTTTGCCTGAAGTGTAATGTGAGATAGACTGTACATTTTCTTTCTGTAGCAATGTAATTTTCTTTTTCTTTTCAATAGGACTAATTAGAAATAGGCTTAGTTTTGTAATACATCTGAAAATGTAGTAAGTAGTATTAGGGCCTGTATCAGGGGTGGCGCCAGGAATCTTCCGACAGAGGGGCTAGAGCTTCCGACAGGGGGGCTAAAATGGCTAGAAAATGCAGTTTTTATACGTCATTTTGCCAAATTTCCTCCGACAAGAACCCAAAATGTCCTCCGACGGGGGGGGCTAGATGCTTCCGACGAGGGGGCTGTAGCCCCCCTAGCCCTCCCCTAGCACCACCCCTGGCCTGTATGTATATTGGAAAACACCTCACCTGCCAGACCCGGGGCTGCCAGGCGAGGTAAATTTCAGGCACTGTTTATATAAGATTTTTACCTCGCCTGTCAGGCCCGGGGCTGAGAGGCGAGGTGGAGTAAAGTCTCTCATTCGTGAAATCAAAATTAATTAACTAGTAGAAATCAACGAAGAAATCTAATAGACCTCATCATACCAGTAATGTTTCGTTTGTAGGAAAACGAAACACCTCGTCCAGGTGAGATTCCACCTCTGGTGAGGCGATATCTCACTATACCGCTGGTGTCGCGTTTGTCATATAAACGCGAAGTGAAAAAAAATGAGATTCTATAGGAAAGAGGGATCTTGCCTTTCAGCCCAGGGTCTGGCAGGTGAGGTGTTTTCTCAATATTAACAGGCCCTTGGATAGTTATTAATGAATTTATTTATAGTTATTATTATTTGTTCTTCTTTTCTATTTTAACAGGGCACATTGCAAAACAGTTTATGACTAACAATTGCATGTTTTCACCCTGTTTAAAGAATTTAAAATGAATGAATGAATTGACTGGTTGAATGAATGAACATTTCCTGTCGGACTCCCTGACCTAAGCCAATATTAACTGTCACCTTTTGATATTTGGTAACAAATGTAAAGACTCAGTAGTTACCATTGGTAACTCCACCATTAAAGAAAGTGATTATGAAAAGCTTTTGGGAGTTACTTTTGATAAAAGATTAAATGTCACGAAACATGTTTAA
Organism: Aurelia coerulea; assembly: GCA_039566865.1. Taxonomy (NCBI): domain Eukaryota; kingdom Metazoa; phylum Cnidaria; class Scyphozoa; order Semaeostomeae; family Ulmaridae; genus Aurelia; species Aurelia coerulea. The sequence continues at coordinate 1,525,780 of CM076959.1, forward strand.
GATTTATGCAAAAAGGCAAACCAAAAATTGCATGCACTTGCTCGCCTCTCTAATTATATGGACCATGTTAAATTAAAATTGCTGATGGATGCATTCATCAAATCGCAATTCAACTATTATCTGCTTGTATGGATGTTTCATGACTGGACGATCAATTCAAAGGGAAACAAAATTCGTGAAAGAGCATTGCGAATTGTATGCAAAGATAGTGGAAATGATTTTGTAAATAGTGTGAATAATTCTGTAACCACGCATAAACGCAATCTACAGTTGCTTATGATAGAGATTTTTAAAACAAAGAACGATCTCAACCAAACATTTATGAAAGATATTTTTGCCGAAAAAGACAGCTATTATAGTCTGTGTAATGTAAATCACTTGCAGCTGCCGAAAGTAAGGACAACAATATATGGTACAGAAAATATTCAGTATAGAGGCTGCCTTTTATGGTCCTCACTTCCCAGCTTTTTGAAAGACTGTAGCACAATTCAAGAATTTAAAATGAAAGTAAAACAATGGAATGGTGATTCATGCACCTGCAGATTGTGTAAAGTTTTTATTAAAGATTTGGGATTTTTAGATTAATTTACTTTCTAGGTTATACTTCTTTTAGTTTTGTTGGCCTTAATTAGCTTCTAGCTATTTTAATTAGAAAAGCCAACTTTAAATAAATGGATAATAATAATAATAATAATAACAATAATATGAAAATGTGTTCTGCTCACACGATTTCGGATTGCTTTTCACACCGTTTACACCCTGTTCACACTGCTGCGTTCAAACAGTTGTTATTCTGCGTGGATATAACATCTATTGCTTTTCCTATTCTTTGGCATAACAGTTCGTGATAAAAAGCTATCAGGCTACAAAAGCCTCCAGGTGGCGAGTGTTTCAGAAGGCAATACACAAATATAAACTTGAGCTGCCAGAGCGAGAAACGTATCGGATTCATGCGTTCACACGAGCACAAAAGTGATCCGATACTTTTTCGTACCACCTTCAGAGCGGAGTGATCTCACTCCGCAAAAATGATACCTCGCGTATCGGAGTGGGCCGTCGCCGCGTGAACAGAACGCCTATCTGGTATGAAAAGTAATCCGATACGAAATGAATCCGGTATCATGTGAACGCAGCCTAAGTATAAGGTAGAAGAGAAACTTTGGTAAAGCTCAGTAGACTACTTGAGGCTTACGGCTTGCGGCTTACGGCTTACGGCTTGATGCTTGAGGCTTAAAATTGAGGCTTACGGCTTCGGCATAGACAGTCTAAAACTCATACACAGTTACCTCACTGGGAGAAAGCAGAGGGTCAAAATAGGCAGTAGCTTTAGTAGCTGGAAAAATTTATCAAAAGGAGTTCCACAGGGGTCCGTACTTGGCCCCCTCTTATTTATTATATTTATAAATGACTTCTTCTATGCTATAGAGCACTCTCAGGTTTGCAACTTCGCTGATGATAACACGATCTTTGCATGTGGTGAAACCTTAGACGAAGTAGCCATCATATGCATTGAAGATGACATGAAAGAAGCAATGAACTGGTATAAACTAAACGAAATGGTTGCAAATCCGGACAAATTTCAGTTAATTTTATTTGGGCTCAAAGAAGACCACGAGTTATGCATTGATATTCATGGCAATGTCACAAAGATGTCCGATACGGTGAAACTCTTAGGTGTCACCATTGACTCAAAACTTAATTTTAATGGGCACATCAAAACTATCTGCCAAAAGACCAAAAATAAGGTTAAAGCTTTTTCAAGGGTTGCAAGAAATCTGGATTCTCAAAAGGCTAGCCTGCTATATAACTCATTTATACTGACAAATTTTAACTATTGCCCACTTATCTGGATGTTCTGTGGAAAAACAGCCAACGATGAAGTCATTCGAGTTCATAAGCGTGCCCTGAGAGTGTTGCTAAATGACTTTGACTCCAGTTTTGAAGAGCTCTTACACAGGAATGAGGAAGTCACAATACATGTAAAAAATTTGCAAAAACTTATGCTAGAGGTGTACAAATGTATTACTTCTGGAAACCCCTCCTTCCTGTGGGAGTTCTTCAATAGAAAAATGCTTCCGTATAACTTAAGAATAAATGATCTCCTCCAACTTCCTAAAACCAGGACAAATAAATATGGAAATGAGTCTCTTTCATTTTGGGGTAGCATGGTTTGGAATCGGCTCCCAGACAACTTTAAAGCTGCAAAAAGCGATGATGGGTTCAAAATTAAAATCAGAAGTTGGAAGGGATCCGGATGTAACTGCCGCATATGTAAAACTTAGATTGAAACATTGTAAATAGGGTAGAGTTGGCCTTTATTAGCATTAGCTACTTTCCAGCCAACTGTAAATAAATTGTATTATTATTATATTATTATTATTATTATTATTATTATTATTATTATTATTATTATTATTATAATAATTATTATTATTATTATTATTATTATTATTATTATTATTACATTTTTGATTATGCTTATGAGGAAGGACTGACGTGCTTCTACTAAGCTCTGGTTAAACTTTAATAAATTAAGGCTGTTTACTTAAATTATTTCATTATACTTTTACTGCCGACTTACACGTTACCGGAAAGACATTATGAAATCGCTGACAGTTCTTGGACTCGTCCTGGTGCTCACTATTTGCGATTATTGCGGGAAAGATTTCCAAGTTTTAGGACGACATCGATGGAGATGCAGTGGAAAACTAAACAATAGCAGACAAGGCGATAACCATGGCAACGGTTATGAGTCAGTCATACGTGAAGCTAGCTATTCAATCTCAGACAATAACTCTATTCTATCACAAAACCAACAAACAATAACAAAGTGTTGTTGCGGGAAACCTTGCAAGGGCCTACGAGGCTTGAAAATTCACCAACAAAGCTGTCGGGTGATCTTGGGACTAGGACAGGAAATAACTGATGCAATTATCGAAGCAGAGAGCGAGGAAGATCCTGCCACTGTGTCGGACACGGAGGGGCAGATCTACGACGAAAATAACGAGCCTATCTTGAAGGTGGGGGTAAAATTACCAAGAACTGCACAACAATATAAGCTGCAGAAGACCATTTTAGGGAAACACTCCCATCAAGGGAGATATCGCCGAATTGCTTGAATGAAAATATAGAAGAAATGAATCGATCCCTTTACGATTATTTTGTGGGAAAATTTGGGAAGGAAAACGACAGATGCCCCTCTGAACTTGCCGAGCGATACAAAGACAAAACCAAAAATGATCTGAAAAGGATTCTGAAAACTTTGAAAAATTCCCCCCCAGAAAATATCGATTCTGATGAAATTAAATACGTCGCGAAACTACTTCGACAGAAAATTAAGGATAATGCGGAAAATCAAGTTCCCTTCTCGACGACAGAAGATCACAATATCCTTGTACAGAAAAATGTTTGGAGCTACGCAAAGAAATTTATCAAGAAACCGTCAGAGATCTTACCCACATTTCCAAAAACTGATTGCATCGAATACTTCAAAAAGACCTTCAGTGTCATTAACCCCAGAAAACTCTTCAGGGTACCTGATCACATACCAAAATTCGATAAGCCTTCTATTGAATTTGATTTAAAGGAACCAACATACCAAGAAGTAACTAGAATTATTCGAAGAATGAAAACCTCGGGTTCCCCCTGCCCCTTAGACCAAATATCCATAATATGTTTGCAGAGGATGCCCTATCTTAGAACATACATCCACCTAATTTTGGTGGAAGCATGGAAGGCTGGTACAGTACCCTCGACATGGAAAAGGGCGGTAACGGTGCTAATTCACAAAAAGGGTGATCCCAATGTTCCTGCAAACTTCAGACCAATAACACTCGAGTCTGTGCCTCTGAAAGTGTTTACATCCCTGATTCGTAACAGGATGTTTGACTTCCTTCTCAAAAACAAATATCTTGAACATAACATTCAAAAAGGCTTCATACCAAAAATTTCGGGAACGTATGAACATACAGCGCAAATGGCTTTTCTTATCAATCAAGCTAGATTAAAGCAACGATCTCTGTTTATCACATTACTCGATCTTCGTAACGCCTTCGGAGAGGTCCATCACAATCTCATCCAAGAAACACTCCGATTCCATCATGTTCCAGTTGAAATCCAAAGCCTAATAAAGGATTTGTACACAGATTTTAAAACGTCAATCATTACCACAGGGTATGCAACACCATTTATTCCAGTGACTAAAGGTGTTCTTCAGGGTGACTGTTTAAGCCCTCTCACGTTCAACATGATATTTAACATTTTCATTCAACTGATACGAAAGGAAGAGTACTCTCAACTAGGATACAAACATGATGCATTCTTAAGGCCCAGAAATTGGCTCCAATTTGCGGACGACGCATGCGTAGTAACCGGCCAAGAATATGAAAATCAGATCCTTCTAAACTGTTTCACAGCATTCTGCTCTTGGGCAAATATGGAAGCGAGGCCAGACAAATGTAAAGCATTCGGTATGATGAAAGTCAATACAAATTGTTGTCAAGTTAGTCCAAAGGTGTTTGTCTCAAACCAGCGAATCCCTCCTGTTTTATCTACTGACTCATTCACTTACCTTGGTAGAAGTTTTAACTTTAAAATGGACAACGAAGAGCATAAGAAAAAGTTACTGGAGACAACTAACCTGCTGCTGGAAGCGATAAGTAGGCTACCACTTCATCCGAAAAACAAGATTCTTCTCTATTCGACGTATTTCATGTCTAAAGTGTCCTGGGACTTAACTATTGCAGATTTAGACATCACGTGGGTCAAACAAAATCTAGACTCACTAGCGCACAGGTACATTAGATTATGGCTCGAGATACCGATCAGTGGAACGTTGGATATAATTGGTCTTACGAAAGAAAAATGCGGGCTAGGAATTATTGATCCGTCTACAAAATTTTCCCAGTGCCAAGTTTCGCTTAGGAACTGTTTAAAGAAGTCCCCAAATGGAGACATACAGTCGCTACATAAAGTAACTAGCCGTGATAAAAATGTGCAATATGACACATACGCTAATGGGAAAGAGGTAATTAAAGAAAATAGAACGAAGAAAATCCATAGGATCACACATGAATTGACATCTCAAGGCCTTATACTGAAGGCTATCCTTGAGCATACGACAAATAAAATAACAAGCATATGGAGTGAGGCACAGAAACTTCTACCTAAGAACATCTTCAACTTCTCTGTGCGTTATCTTAATAACAGTTTGCCTACAAAGAAAAATATGAAATTTTGGGGTAGAGTCGAAAGCGAGTTGTGTAACTTCTGCCAACTCCCACAATCCCTTCTTCACGTCGTCTCTGGTTGCAAATCCATGCTTGAAGGGAAAAGATATACTTGGCGTCACAACTCTGTCCTCCTGACGATTGGCAACTTCTTAACAGGAATAAGAAATGTTAAAGTCTATGCTGATGACATTCCAGGCTTCAGACCATCAGCTGTTATCACTGGAAACAGCAAGCGTCCAGATCTCCTTGTAATCAATGAGGGTGTATTATATGTTCTCGAACTGTCTGTCGGTTTCGAAACAAACATTGGAAATAACGAGGCTCATAAAAAGCGGCGCTACGAAAATCTTCTGAAAGACCTTTCATCCTCATACTTGCGTGTGGAATACATAAATCTATCGATGGGAGCAATAGGAACAATCGGTATTAACGGACACAAAGCGTTTATGAATATGTTGCAAAATTTATCAACGAGTAAGCAAGAGCAACTTTACCTAGAAAAGAAAATAATAACCATCTGCATACGTTGTACATACTATATATTTTGTAAGAGAGACAGTGAGTGGGCTAGTCCAGAACTGCTAACGTTTTAAAATTCTTTCCTATCAAGATGTGGACAAATATTCTATTTCGGACGTATTAGCTGTAGATTTTTCAATTTATTTTAAGGAACATTTTAATCATACTTTTCGAACTTATTTGTAAATTTCCCCATCATGCCTAATTGAGAGTGATGGGTGTCATCATGTATCGTAGTATTTGTAGGGAATAAAAAGTTTCCATTATTATTATTATTAAAAGAAATTAAACTGTTTTCATAAAAATACGTTTCGATTAAAAATCTTCATCAGTCTACAACTTTACTGGGCAGCCGAGAATTTATGCAGAAGAAGTTGTTTACAAACAAAAAGTACATAAAAATGTTAAATTTACAATTAAAAGCAATAACATCTTTTCCCACTTATGCCACTCTACATAATCTTTTTGTCCTTTTTAAATTTGAGAAGGGATTTGAGGCGTTTTAAAGTTCTACTGATTCCTTTGAGGCTACCTTGGCAACTCTGCAGTCACCCCAAGTGACCCTCCGATAGATTCGCTCGCTGCTAAAACTTTTTTTAGCAATTGCTGAATCCCGGATGGCCTGATAGGGAATTCCACCCTACCGCCACACGCATAAAAGCGCGAAGTAACAAAGGGCAACCACAAAGCGGACGCCAACGCAACCTCTAGGGACCTTCAGATGCAGTGGCAGAATCTAAGCCGTTCCCCCGCACGCAAATACGTCTAATTCCACGTCTGCAGCTCTTTCATTAAGACCCTTGGGTGTAAAAGTTTGAAGTCGATATTGCCAAAACAACTCCTTCCTACGAAGTGAAAAAACATCATCCGCCCCATCTATGATTTTAATACCAACCCGAAAGTTCCCATTATGTCCGTTTTCAAAAAAATGACCGAAAAAACTTGCTTATGGAACAGGTTTTCCTTTATCGAGAGAGTTTTCGTCGTGTTTGCGTGCATATGTTCTGAAATAGGACTTGTAAACATTAAACCTTTGCCGAAATTTCGTCTTAGTGCTACCCACGTATTTCTTGTTGCATGATTCACACTGCAACAAATAAACAACATGATCAGAGTTGCAATCGTATCGCCCCGAGAAATTTTTGAAAGACCTTGTTGAATCAAAATTATGGAAAGTACTCCCCTCCCTCATCAAAGGGCAAATCTGGCAACTCCTTCTGCCATTGCATCTGAAAGTACCCTTTTCTGGTAGACAGGGAGCACGAGGCAGCTTTTAAAGACAAAATATTTGTAACGTTTAGAAGGGCAAAAAGTTTGAAAGATAAACTTGTTAGGGCTAAGCTGCCAAGTATCGATGAAGAGTTGATGGAAAAGGGTACTTTCAGATGCAATGGCAGAAGGAGTTGCCAGATTTGCCCTTTGATGAGGGAGGGGGGTACTTTCCATAATTTTGATTCAACAAGGTCTTTCAAAAATTTCTCGGGGCGATACGATTGCAACTCTGATCATGTTGTTTATTTGTTGCAGTGTGAATCATGCAACAAGAAATACGTGGGTAGCACTAAGACGAAATTTCGGCAAAGGTTTAATGTTTACAAGTCCTATTTCAGAACATATGCACGCAAACACGACGAAAACTCTCTCGATAAAGGAAAACCTGTTCCACAAGCAAGTTTTTTCGGTCATTTTTTTGAAAACGGACACAATGGGAACTTTCGGGTTGGTATTAAAATCATAGATGGGGCGGATGATGTTTTTTCGCTTCGTAGGAAGGAGTTGTTTTGGCAATATCGACTTCAAACTTTTACACCCAAGGGTCTTAATGAAAGAGCTGCAGACGTGGAATTAGACGTATTTGCGTGCGGGGGAACGGCTTAGATTCTGCCACTGCATCTGAAGGTCCCTAGAGGTTGCGTTGGCGTCCACTTTGTGGTTGCCCTTTGTTACTTCGCGCTTTTATGCGTGTGGCGGTAGGGTGGAATTCCCTATCAGGCCATCCGGGATTCAGCAATTGCTAAAAAAAGTTTTAGCAGCGAGCGAATCTATCGGAGGGTCACTTGGGGTGACTGCAGAGTTGTCAAGGTAGCCTCAAAGGAATCAGTAGAACTTTAAAACGCCTCCAATCCCTTCTCAAATTTAAATAGGACAAAAAGATTATGTAGAGTGGCATAAGTGGGAAAAGATGTTATTGCTTTTAATTGTAAATTTAACATTTTTATGTACTTTTTGTTTGTAAACAACTTCTTCTGTATAAATTCTCGGCTGCCCAGTAAAGTTGTAGACTGATGAAGATTTTTAATCGAAACGTATTTTTATGAAAACAGTTTAATTTCTTTTATTTCATGTTCTGTTTTTTGTGAATGATGGTTTAGTTTATATTATTATTATTATTATTATTATATTATTATTATTATTACTATCGGCTGTATTTGCAGAGACATTTCACTGCAAAAAGGACAAAATTTCGCTACGTTTTTTTCATGAGGAAACTTTGGGAAAATGGACTTTTCCTATAATTTCCCAAGAAGGAAATGGAAATGTCGCTTTCCCTTCAATTTCCCAGAGAGACTTGTCCGTTTCCGCTAAGTTTCCATGCAGAAAATAGAGGGGAAATTTTGATATTTGTTTGCAGTGTTTGTTTTTGGCAAATCGCCAAGTCAACAAACTCGTTCATCATCAATAGTAATTTACAATTGACCTCTCGTTTTATTGATTCATCTTTGTTTGAATAGCATTGGTCATTATTCTTTGTAGCCTGCGCGCAGACCCTATATTCCGAAGAAGAAAGGGTCTGCGCAACAACGACCAAGCGCTTGCTACACAGTGTAAATCCCTTTAGGCCAATCATTTTACTCGGACTACGGATAAATTGTGGCATAGTCATAAGAGACAACTTAATTGGTCTCTTATGACTATGATAATAGCGAACGATATGTTTTTCAACACGCTAAACAACACATCGTTGACAATGACACCTTTTCCAGTCCTTTTGGGGTCCTCTTACGAATAAACAATTAAACGTTCAAAACAGAAGCCACAATACAATCCAAAACATGAAAGTGAAGAGAACAAACAACACAATACACGACTGAAGATAAATGTGTGACAGCATATTGTGACAGCAACGAAACGATTAGCCTACGCGTAGACCCATTATCCCAAAGGAGGAAAGGGTCTACGAAACAAAGAGCAAAGGCTTGCTCCTGAGGTTTCTAGATTTCTGGAAACTTAATTTATGCAGCCTTTGTTTCAACCATAGAAATATTTCTATTTCTATGGTTTCAACGCGTTTCACAAATCATTTGAAAAGGGGATTAGAATTATTAATTGGGCGGCCGTAGCAAGCCTTTGCTCTTTGTTTCGTAGACCCTTTCCTCCTTTGGGATAATGGGTCTACGCGTAGGCTACGAAACGATACGCATGAATTAGTTATTCACGATTGCATAAATTATTTTCCCTGAAACCCAGAATTGTTCGGTAGCAAGCTTTTGCTCGTTGTTGCGCAGACCCTTTTTTCTTCAGAATATTGGGTCTGCGCGCAGGCTATATTATTTGCCGCTAGAAAACGATTCTTTATGCGATTCTGGCAAAGTTTCTTTTCAGCAAGATTTCTCATAGTCAATGAACAGAGCTAAATGTAGTAACATGATGGTAGTACAAGACAAAATAGCAACACGCGCACGGTATCTTTAGCCATAAAATTTTGTGGATGTGGTCAAACATTGATCAATAGTGTAAAAAGCATTTCAATAGTAATCCATATGAGGGTGTTTTCTATCCCCTCCCTCAAGGCCTTCTGTGCAACTACATTCGGTTACAAAATTGTTGAGCAACATACGAAAAATATGGCTTTTTCTTACCCTCCGTCAGTTGCAATGTTGATTTGAAAGAACCTTAAATTTTCTGGTAGTGAATTTTTCGACTGATTTAAATTTTGCAAGGGAGCACAGGGTCAAGAAAACTTTATAGAATGGCTCAATGACTGGCAAGTGATTATAGATAGGATCATGTTTGCTTTTCGAAAATGCTATCGGGTGAGTCAGGAAAGGAATCCCCGCTTGGAAGGCCACTGCTCCATGAATATCAAAGCAATAATATTGAAAACTGTCTTTTTTATTGCCAATATGTTCAATTAGGTTCAGTAATTTACCCGGCCTTAGTCGGCCATTCCTTCCCGTGGATATGGGTGATTTTCTGCAAAGCGCCCCTTCCAAAAACCTGCAAAAACGAATGAAAACAATGACAAATTTTCCTTCCTAAAATTGATGACACACACAAATTCATGTATTTTTTCTTCTTGACAGAATGGAATCCCCCTGAGTAGGTCATCGATACCAGCGGGATGACTTGTTCATCCTCCCAAGAGGATAGCAAGTGCTAAAGCGTCCACAAGTCATTGCTGTAAGGACATTGTAAGGCAGAAATGTAAGGGGAATTTGTTCATGATTTTGGGCACGTTTTAAAGGTTTTTAAGAAGCCTTCTCGAGAAAATCCCTCATACTTTCAGAATGGAGTGGCCGATTCCAGTCAGGTAAATTTTATAGTAAATTGTAGCATTTCTACCATTAAACTATATATTTGACGATCTGTTTTAATATTCAGGGAGCCGTGGCCTTTCAAACGGGGATTCTTTCTTCTTACTCATCCGGTACTTGTTGCATGTATTTTCCTTGCAGATGGAGAAAAAAGTAGCACTGCGACTATTTTTTTGTGCATGTTTGCTTTCAATGCTGAAATGCACCCTTGGAGATATGTGTAAGTAAACTTTTTTCTGCATTAAAGGGGCATTCCTCGAAAATGAAATGCATGCACAAATTCACGTTGTCATCCCGATCGAGAAACAGATTACGTCAGCCCTCGGAAATCATTTTCCTTTCGTCGATCGCGCTTCTCAAACGGAATACATGGAAGAAAACATATGGACCAATTTTAATATCAATACCCTACCGTTCTTAGCGAACAAAGGTAGCAAATTTTTGTTATTGTCCATCGGTCGGTATTAGGAGAGTCTTGATAGGCTTGTTGTGCGTCGCTCATTGAATTGAGTTTGAATGTCATTTTGTATTCGTTCATTCATGTGTCCACGGTCAACTGCGCGCAAGAGAATTGATTGGCTTTACCGAGAATTCTCGTTTTCTGTCTCGGATTCAAATTCCAGGATATGGCTAAATTCTTGGTCTCTACTGGTTGTCCCAAAATGATAAATTATCGTTTGATTGCTTATATATCACTAAGCAGTGAACCGATTTTCAAAAAATTTATTTTATCCGATTGCCGATAAGCTAAATTATATTTGAGGATGTTGGTTGTGCTTTCACACCGATGTTTTCATGTAAAAAAGAAGATCGATAAACCTGCTCAAATTCAACCCTTACATGTCAAAAAAAGGAAACCGCCGACTTTTCCAGTCAGCATTTTAGATGTAATACGAAAGGCTGAACTTACAGTTACATGTCGTTCAGAGAATACGAATTAAGTTGATACTGAATTCAGAGAATACGAATGCGAGTTCAGCCTTTTGTATCACATCTAAATGTTGACCGGAAAAGTAAACCGTTTCTTTCTTGAGCTATCTAAGACTGGAATTTGAGCAGATTTAGCAATCTCCTTTTCGATATGAAAACATCGTCGATAAACCACAACCAACATCCATCTTCAAATACAATTTAGCCTGTCGGCAATCAAATAAAATAAAGTTTTTGAAAATCAGTTCATTGATAATGGACATACAGGCAATCGAGCGACAATACATCATTTTGGGGCACCCGGTATTTTGAAAAGTGTCTGTTTCTTTTTTGGCTGGTTTGAACTTTATTCAAGCCAGAAAAGCAAACAACGCATTCACCGATAACGGGTTTTTCTTCTGCAGGATGCCCTTTTAATTGCAGTAGAGAATGATAACGTATTTAAATTCCTGTGGGCAAATAAGACAAACTTTCTCCAAAAAAACCTGGTTGAACACATCCATATTATGGGCTTCGAGACCGGAAAAGTTGCGAGAATTTAAGCACATTTTTGTCAACTATTCATCAAACGTGGTTCATTTAGGGTGGCGTTTCTCTTTTCAGAACAATTCGATATCAGCTGTCTTTTTCCCAATAGATTTCACAACAATTCACTGACCATTTTTTACTCTTTGTCGCATCGTTTTAAATTATTCATCACAAATCTGTTTCACGTGGCCAACAATGGCTCGCCCCCCTCATACAAATAGTTTTATGTTTAGGCTTGATCGGTGAATGCAATTTTGATGGAAAGCTAAACGATCTTGTTCATATCATGCATTTTTAAGGACACTTTTATTGCACCATAAATAAATAAATAAATAAGTAAATGATTTAAATACAAATAATGGAGGAGATGTTCAAAAACACGAAATTTCGAGCGTATACTCGTTATCAAGTGACTCGAAATCAATAGAGCCGAGCAATGAAGGCAAGATAATAGCAACTTCAACATTTTAGCCAAGGACACAGAAAGAAAGAGCATTGCAACTCCATTTCTAGCTTTTCGCAGAGAACGGAATTCAACTATATCAAGCTTGGGGGGGGGGTTGAATCAGCCCCCCTAGCGGCCTTTCTTCTGTGGATTTTTACGTCGTACATTTACAACGCTGAAACTTTCTGACTTTTAGTTTCTATCCTTCTTATAATCAAAATGAGCTTTTTAGAAAATCAAATTCAATCCAGGTGGTACACGAGATCCATAATTGAGAGATGTCTGTGCAAAATTTCAATAAATGCTAATAAAATCTACAGGAAATGCAGGAAAACAATGAAAATAGAGAAATATATGCTACTTTTGATCCCCTATCCAACTGCATAATTTGTTTTTAATTTAAACATATGATTATGGCTGTAGGCATTCACACATTCTTCGAATTCCTATGCGATGACGTCATCACTTTTTACAAAATTTTTCTTTGCAAAGCAAAAGCCATTCAACCATGAAAGACACTAAAATTGGACCCATGTTCTTATTGCCTTTCACGATCAATCAACAATTTAAAATTTTTAGTACAGAACCCTATTGACTTTGAAAATTCTTTACTGTAACGTCATCAGCACGTCACGTGACATAACTAAAAATAGATTTCATTTTTGGGTTCAGTTCATGATATACTATGCACATGCCAAGTTTCAAGGCTCTACATCGTTCAGAACGGAAATAAAACAGGGGAGCTGAATCAGCCCCCCCCCCCCTAGTCTTCCTAGAGCATCAAATACCCTTGGCCTGATAGGGTTAAAGGACTCCCTAGCCAAAACCAATAAACTAACTTCACACAGTTTGGTGCTTCACCCTCCCAATATCACTGCCATCAGACCTGCACCCACAGCAACTTATCGACCACTATCACCAACCAAAACCGATCCTTCAACAATAGATCTAATTAATCATAATCATCATAATCATAATCAAAACTTATTTACAGTTGGTTTGTTTCTTGTTAACAAATACTAATTAAAACCAACTTTCTACAATACACAATATAACGAAACCAGATAAAGCCCTAAATTTTTATTGCAAATGTAGCACGTACAGTTTTTGCCATCCCAGCAATGTATTTCTTGTTTGAATTTCATGAGAGATGTCAATTTTAGGTCATCATTAAGGGTATTCCACAAATAGGTTCTTTCTATCTCTATTTTTACATTTCTCGTATTCCCTGCACAGGCTGCGTCACCTGGCATCTCACATTCCTTCCTACCAGTGGCGTGGCCAGGGGGGGATATGGGGGCAATTGCCCCCCCCACTTTTGTCGAAAGATGGTCCTCGAGATTCCTCTAAAACCAAAGAGAAAATAACTGGGTATAGGTTGGAAAAGAATTTTCCGAGAAAGGTCAAATCTTGGCACTGGCAAGCATGATATTGGGAGATGCATTTTAACCCTATCCAGACTAGGCTTTTTGAAATTTTGGGGAGACTAGGGGGGGGGGGCACAAAGTGCCCCCCTGGTTTTTCATAGATTCATAAGTGCTAGAGACTTGAAACTTGGCACAAGTAACAAACATGATAAGGCAAACAAGATGATGTGAATTGTTTTTGTTTATGTCATGTGATTAAGTGCTGACGTCAGCAAATGTTGCTAATTTGGGTGTAAAACCACATGTACTTTGTCACGTTGTATCTCCAAATTTATAAAACATATCGATGTCATATTTGAAACATAGAGGGATTATATCCTTGTAATTCTTATTTTGAAATTTTTGCTTTGTAACGCTAATATTTTCGCTGATGTCAGCATTTATTTATTTTGTACGAAAAAAACAGCGATTGTCGTCTAAAATTGATTATAAATTACTTTTAAAAATAGCAAAAAATGCTAAATATACATAAAGAGACCTGCTGCATCATATTATGTCATTCATTTTTCCAAAAATGAAGCATAACATGGTTTTTCGTCAGTACGCATGCGCAACAACCAATTGTTGATGACGCCATCAAAAATCAATAAAATATAGATCAAATGAAAGCTTGTTTCAAGACGAGTTCAGCAATATTTGTTTCATTGTCATAGAGCCAGTGGTTCCAAAGCTATGACTTAAAAGGTATTTATTTTGCGGATCACTCAATTTAAAAGCATGTGTTGACCCCGGAATCAGTGTCAACATTTTTGAAATAGACATGAAAAGATGTCTCATAGATAGAAACTAAAAGTCACAAAAAAGCTAGACTATTGAAGAGATACTCGATGAGCTGTGTGAAAAAGTTTACTAGGGGGGCACTTTGTGCCCCCCCCCTAGTCTGGATAGGGTTAAGCAAAAAAACAGGACCTTTCTTCAAATTTTCCTCGTGCTCTGATTCATAGGATAACTGTTGCAAAACGATCAAGATTTCCTTGTCGCTAAAGGCAATCATGATATTGGGAGATGCATTCTAAGCCAAAGCAAAGGACCTTTCTTGAAAAATTTTCCTTGTGCTCTGATTCATGGGATAACTGTTGCAAAACGATCAAGGTTTCCTTGTCGCTAAAGGCAAGCATGCTATTGGGAGATGCATTCTAAACCAAAGTAAAGGGCGTGGCCCAAAAAATTTTCCTGGGGGCCTCGCCCCCAGACCCCCTCATTGTACTACCCCCCACTTAATTTACCCTGGCCACGCCGCTGCTTCCTACTCGTCGAATCTTGTCTTGTCTTTGCTTGGTACGATTGATTTCGAGTCACTTGATAACGAGAAGATGCTCGAATCATACAATTATTATGTTATCGTTTATCTGCTATAGTACCACACGCAACGAACATGCTTTTATTTCAAGAATTCATTCCGATTTTAGGTGGCACCAAGTCATTCAACCCTCCAAGATACAGATGTTGTGGGTATGTTTTTATCTATTTATAGTAAAAGTTTCAGCAAGGCAGTAATTGTTGGAAATTTACATGATGTTTACACTCACTCTGCACTTAAAGTTTTGATCCGCTACATACAGGGCGTCCCAAAATCATTTTAGGCCGTTTGATTAAATACTAAGAAAATGATGAAATAATGAACGGGCTCCATGTCAAGATGATCATATTTCAGAAATTTTAAATCAATTTTAGATACCAGAAGCTAGCAAATTGATTACATATTCACGGAGCTACGAGCTTTTAAAATTCAAGTTTATGCGAAAGCTGAAACCAGACGCCCATAAATTGCATGTTTCGTGAAAGTAGAATCCCATTAATTCAAAGCAAATCGAATGGAATTCAATAAGCACTTTTGATAAACTAGCTTTCTCTAACATTGAATCAAGGTTATGGATGCTTGGAGGAATCCTGTTGAGCACAATTTGCAGAGGCCCCGTCTCTCATCGATTTAGTTTTCATTGCATACTTTTGGATGCTTGCATTCTTAAGTACATTTTGGCAACGGTTACATGAACAAAATTACTTTTAAAGTCCTATTTGCTTTGCTCCGATATCAACGAGAGTAAAACATTGGACAGTCTTCTTTTACCTCGATTATGGGACGTCTTTTTGAAAAAACAAGTCAGTTAGGGGCGTCTGGTTTCAGCTTTCGCATAAATTTAAACTTCAAAAGCTTGTAAATCCTTTAATTCTTAGCGGATTCCCAAGATTATGGCGTCCAAAATTAATTTAGAACTTTAGCAACAGGTTTGTCTAACCAGGAGCCTGTGCAATTTAACGTTGATTTTAAATATTTAATCAAACATGTAACAGATTTTCTGATACACCCTGTAGTTGTAACGGCTTAAGATCGTTTGCACTGCACTATAACAAATTAATCCTACTAGGCGTGTCAGAACAAATAATGCATTGTCTGAAAAAGGTGAAGGAGAAACTACACCGTTAACCCTAATGCTAACGGGCTTTTTCGAACATTGTAGTACCGGGGGGGGGAGGCACAAAGTGCCCCCATCCGTAACTTCGTCAATATTGTAGATACGAGGATAAAACTCAGTACAATGGTGTAAAAGGAGCAAAATCTACACAATAGGCTACTTTTTAAGTCTTCATTACATCCATCACGTCACTATGACGTCATAATTGAGGAAAATTGCACTATTTGCTTACTATTAGCAATATTGGCAATACTTTCATACTGCTACTAAAATGTATCCCCATGCATCACTGAATAAAATTCGGCAATTTAATGTCAATTTAAGCTCATTATTTGTACACTACGGTATATTCATCATTTACTTGCATCAGTTTGTCATTGTTTCATTTATACACCTGATTACTTATGAAAATACTCTAAAATGCCTTTAAATGGTTCATAAACAGTCAATAGAACCAATTCTGACAATCTAAGGTTATATACTACATTTGTTATTATTCATATGACGTCATAAACTTTGATGACGTCGTGAACGTTAAGCCTGCTGACGCCAGCAAAAATGGATAAAACTACACATCATCTGAAATTTCTCATTGAGAGCTATTGAATGGTGGTATTCTCAATGTTCTACGGTCATCCTTGCAAAAACTGGACTCGCTTCTTTATTGGTCATGCTGACCACGTGATGAAAATAGGTTGGTCACGTGATCATTATCTACCAGTTTGAACAAAATTACAAATTTTAATTAGTCCTTGAAATTTTAGGAAAAGTTGCAAGGTTTCAGCTCTTTGCCTTTCGAACTGACGACACTACATCAAATATACTTTGCCGCGGGAACTTTGTGCACCCCCCCCCCCGGTAGTAATAGGGTTAACTCTTAATGTTCCAAATTCCAATATTTTACTTAGGCTTGAACTAAATGTTTGAGCTTGTCCTCATAATTCTAAGTCTCATAATTCTCATAATTCTGAAATCAAGAGCTAGCCAAAGTCCTGTTTCTCCATTTAACCAAAATCAGCCTAAAATTGGCTGTTTACTATCACATGAATTAGTAATTTTATCCTCAGCATTGACAAGATAGCATAATTACAGTTGAATACTTTCCGTCTTATTTAAAGAGAGAAACTGAGCTGAGGAAAACATTGTTTTCCAATGTTGTGGTTGATCATTGAATGACAATTGAGCAACACGTTTATGGTGTTTGTCAAAGCCCATGAAATGTAGTTTAGAATTCTTTATTCTGTATGAAGATTGTCCACTGGAAAAATATGAACAAATTCTCGGACTTAAGTTAGGACATGTGATGCAATTGTAATTTTCAAATTAGATTTTGTAGTGTTTGATACACGGGGTGTCACAAAATGATGTATTATCGTTTGATTGCTTACATTTCCATAACCAACGAACCGATTTTCGAAAACGTTGTTTTATCTAATTGCCTAAGGGCTAAATTGTATCTAAAGATGTTGGTTGTGGGTTTACGACTATTTTTCCATGTAGAAAAGAAAATTGATAAATCTGCTCAAATTCAAGTCTTAGGTGGCATGAGAAAGAAACGGTCTATTTTTCAGTCGACGTTTTAGATGATGCAAAAGGCTGAACTTGTAATCGTAGTCTCTGAATTCAGTATTTACTGAATTCGTATTCTCTTAATGACATATAAGTTTAGCCTTATGAGTCACATTATATTTATATAGCCTTTTGCCTAATGTATAGCTATTTGAATTGCCGCCGTCAAAGGGTAAAGATTGGTTTACATAGAAGTACCGCAAAAAGGATAAAAATTGGGGTCCCACAAGGATCTGTCCTAGGACCTAACTTTGTCAGTTGCCTGCTCTACCCAGCTTTTCATCCGTTTTTTTCCACAGTAAAATCAGTTGTGCACCTCCGCTTCTCGCTGCCCAATTTAGAGAAGCATCGTTTACAAAAGTTGCTACTGGCCAATGTCGGCCTACGTGATATTTGCCGCTCTTATGCCAACAGGATTATCAAAGCAGAAAGAGAACGCGAGTATAAATGAGCGCAAATAACGCATCAATAAAGCAAAATGCTCTTGAAATGCTGCATGGAAGAACTGCACTTGCTAGGCGCCTTGAATGAAAGGCTTGCATGCGCCAGGAATGGTTATGATGACGCGCGGATAGCAGGTCTTTGCGTCACAAAGTCCAAATCTACACGCTTGTTTGAAATATTTTTTCAATTCCCAACATGCAATAATTTACATTAGCTATCGAGTATAATTTCAAAGAAATTATAAAACAACTTAAAGTCTTTGTTTTAATAAAAATGACATTAAACTTGCGCAATCATTGAACGACCGCTCGCGCTACAGATTGTACGTAATCCATTTCAAAATTCCCTAGTCATTTCGAAGAGCACTCCCTTTGTTCTGCCAAGCTCAATCTGTAGGAAACTTTATCACTGTTTTTCGACCTTTCTGGGCAGTCTGCAGACAAAACAATTTCAAGAAATCGTTAATATATCTATAAATTGGCAAACGAAAAATTTACAAAAAAATATCCCAGAATAATATAGGTATTGACAAAAGATTTAATCAAAATAACTAAAATCGGCCATGTATGTAATTTATCCTGGCCTGTCGAAAGTGGGAACTTTTTTCTGGCTAACCCGGTACTTATGTGGGCTAGACCTACAAAAAATCGTAACGAATTTGGGAAATGATCTCAGTAGATTATTGGAATGGTTTACAAACTATGGAATGGTTGCAAACCCAACAAAATTTCAGCTAATGTTCCTTGGCTTGAAAGGTAAGATAGGATTGCGACTTAACATCGAGGAGGACAAATTATCTGCAACCGATCATTTCAAATTGCTAGGGATTGTAATTGACAGCAAATTAAAGTTTAATAAACATGTTAAAACGTTATGTTCAAAAGTCATTAAGAAAATCAGTGCCTTTTCTAGGCTAAATGCGCATATTTGTAGAGAGCAGGCATTAACAATTTATAATGCGGTAATTTTATCGAACTTCAATTATTGCCCTTTGATCTGGCTATTCTGCAGAAAAGATGCAAACAAAGAGATCGACCCCATCATAAACGTGATCTTCGGATCCTCCATGAAGACTATAAATGTTCCTTTGAAACATTTCTCACTCGAAGTGGCAGCTTTAGTATACATGTTAAAAATGTACAGAAATTATTGAGAGAATCTACAAGTCAGTCAATCATCTTAATCCACCGCTTGTATGGGAATTTCATGAAAAGAAACATGTAACTTACAATCTAAGGATTCAAAATTTATGTAAACTGCCACAAACAAAGACACATGGTATGGGCAAGACTCACTGTCTTTTTAGAGGAAGCTTCGTCTGGAACACCCTCGATGACAGTGTCAAAAATGAGCCAACACTTTCGGCTTTCAAAAAGAGGATCAGACACTGGGCTGGAGACAAATGCACCTGCAAAATATGCCGCTAATTTTGTGTGAAGTATATATATAGATATTTTGTTTGTTTGTAAATAGTTGGTTTGAATTAGTATGTTTTTTCATTACTATTGTAAATACCAGCTTTAAATGTGGATATAAGATGCAAAATGTTGACTGGAAAGGTAAGCCGTTTCTTTTTCATGCCATCCAAGGCTGGAGTTTGAACGTTTATCGATATTCTTTTTGACATGAAAACATTTGATAACATCGGCATAAAAGCACAACCAACATCCTCGAATACAATTTGGCCTTTCGGAAACCAGATGAAATAATATTCTTGAAAATCGGTTCATTGCATATGGACATATAAGCAATCAAACGATAATACATCATTTTGTGACACACAGTAGACATATGGAATAAAAAAGCGTTTCGTATAAACTGGGACAGCTTAAATAATAGGCCGATCCTTACTTGTTGCTACGGATCAAACGTTGTACAAGTACTGTGTAAGCGGGGTTTTAATTGCTTGTTAGATACTTTACCCTATTTTAACCGGGGAATTTGTTCACCCTCCCCCTACCGGATTTTGTTTATTCGCTCTCGAGCAATGATAGTTAAAGCGCCCAACTTCCTGACTTTTACTAACATTTAATTGACAATAAGAAATGTAAATTTCAGTTCCTATTGCTTTACCACTTGACCACCACATAGCCATATTTGGAGCGTGGACTGATAGAAATTCTTTGAAACGGCTCTAATTTCTTTCTTCATTATGAATCGCAACAATATATATACCATTTGAATTTTAATTGACGAGTAATGTCATTTGATATATAACTTATTCATATTTGCTGACATTAGCTTCTTGAAAAATAGCTATTTAAATAGCTTCTTGTGATTGGTTAAAGTTTGATTACATTTTTTCACTTACCACTTACCACTTACCACTTACCACTTACCACTTACCACTTACCACTTACCACCGACAAAGAAACTACATACCACCGACCAAGGAACCACTTACCAACGACACATTTTTTCCAATATTTTCTGACAATTTCCTTTGCGCACGTGTAGTTTGAATATAGTTTCGAACTATAAGTCGTAGTTATCGCTATTGACTAGGCTGATGGACGCTCAAACTACCACTCGTGGACTTTCACATTGAGAATTTGGACGATATTGTTTCCTTCGATATTGTTTCCCTCGGAAACGATATCACCATTGTACGAAAAACTGAGTGATCCAGGATTGCCTAAGTTGCCTAAGTTCTTGACTCAAGCCTCAGGCCATAAAACGCCTCAAAATTAAAGTTATCAGTGCTGTTAGCAAAGTACAAAAGTTACAATTATCCATATGAATGTCTTCTCAATCCAACAATCAATGAACTTTCAACTAGGACGTCCTCGTTTTGAAGGCCACTTGGCTCCAAATAGCTCCCAACGCTTAGCCTCGTTTGTGAGTGAGCAGAAAAATATGTGCCCTTTTCGTCCCAATGTAGTTTGAGCAAAAATGTTGTTGTTTGTGTTCATTTCATTTTTAAATATTTATACAGGTGACTAATTTCAGTGTTACTGTATTACAAATTGACCTGTGCAAAAAATAGGAAAGCCTAAACTAAAGAATATTAAAATATGTACAATACCTAGATGTAGCTTAATATATTACATGTTTTCGAGTATAAATAAAGTAAATATAAAAATAAAATGTACCTCTCATATGGATTTTTTAAAGGTAGCTAGGGACGGCGCCAGGCCGAGTGGATGAGGTGACTGACTCGTAAACCAAAGGTCAGAACGGCCGAGGTTCGAATCCCGCGCTGGACAGTTTGGTCGCTGTCCGTAACTCTAGCCCGGGTCGACCAGAGCCATGTGAGGGAAATCTGGTAGCTGCGGCGGGTTGATGGTAAAACATCCGTGGCCCCTGCTGGAAATAAGTCTCTCTCAGACTTTCGCAGGCTAGCCACGTTAAATATGATTACCTACCTACCAGCCAATTTAGTTTCCGTGTTCAGCTCATTCCATAATTTTGCTCCTCGATAAGAAAATGCTTTTTGACCTGTGCATGTTCTTAAAAGAGGTATCTGCAAATTGTTTGTTTCAGTAGAGCGAAGATTACGACCGCTACTCTGTGAGCATTTAGTGAAGAGTTCCCCAAAATATTGAGGAGCAAGTGAGTTCAATGCCGTATAGGTCAGCGATGCTGTTTCTTATCTGATAAAATCTTTAATCGATCGCCACCCAAGATTTTGGAGTAGCGGGACAGCAGAAGCATCGTAAGGACTATTTGTAGTTATTCTCGCAGCTCTATTCTGGATTTTTGGAGAGAAATAAGTTTGGTTTCACTACAACAACCCCAAACCGAGCTGCAGTAACTGAAATGTGGCTCAACAATTCCTCTATACACTTTCTGCAGATCACCTGATGGAAGACATTTCTTGGCATGCTTAATAAGACCGAGAGCTCGTAGTGCCTTAGCTTTAACTTTGTTCAATATGGTGATCCCATTGGAGTTTGTCATCAATTTCATATTGATCTTTCGATTACCAATTTCAAAACTAGGCTTAGCTTCAGTCTGCTTCTCGATCTTTTGAACATTTGCTCTGGATCCTATTATCAAAGACTGCGCTTTGAAAACGTTTAGAGACAAGTTATTGCAACTTAGCCAATTCTGTAAATTCACAAGATCCCGGTTTAAATCATTCTGCAGTTCAGAAAGTCATTTCGAGGAATGCGAAATCACAGTATCATCAGCGTACATAGTGACCTTTCTCATTCTTTTAGGCAGAATGGTAGATCATTTATGAAAATAAGGAAGAGAGGTTGGCCAAGACAGGAGCCCTGGGGGACACCACAACTTATATCGCTAATAGTAGAGGAAGTGGAATTAACCTTGCAGAACTGCTTTGGTTCCGCAAGTAGGAAGTGAACCAATCAAGCTCTAGTCCCAGGGAGGTACTCCCTAACTTTCAATACGGGGGGGGGGGTCCATGCCACTATTTCATTGCTGACCCCTAAATATTAAGCCCTGTGTTTTGGGGACCCCAAATATTGCTATTTAATTCTGGGGCCCCTAAAAAGTTTTGAATGATTTCAATTAAAGGTTCTTGATCTTTCTCAGCTTTTAAATAATACCAGAACATTGATCTCATGATTTGAAACTTAAGGGCCAAATTGCACGATTCTCGCTTTCCTCAGATTTTTGGACCCCAAATATTGAATTTTGGACCATGTTGTAATTCACAGACCCTAAATATTGATTTAACGTAAAATTTCGGACCGCAAATATTGGCATGGACCCCCCCGTATCGAAAGTCAATGAGTACCCCACCCCTCCCCCCCCACCTGGGGCTTTAGTCCATTTATTCCGTATTTTTCTAGCTTCTTCAGTAGGATAACATGATCTACTGTATCAAATGCCTTTTTAGGTCAATAGAAATCAAACCAGTGTATTTGCCCCTATCTATATTCAAATACCAGTCATTTGTGCCAGCTATAAGGCTAGTGACGATTGAGTGTAAAGATCGAAAACCAGACTGATGCTTATATATAAGCCTATTACTATCTAAGTATTCATTGCTTTCGAAGACAGCCTTACTACTCTTCTTCAATCAGCGAGCGAAATTAGCCTGCCTGCCTGCCTGCCGTCTGCCTGCCTGCCGTCTGCCTGCCTGCCCTTTGGCTATGTAGACGGGCCAGCTCACGACTGCGGTTCGCGGGCTCGCGGCTTGTGAGCATTTATCAAACAAGCAACAAGTTCCCAAAGAAAATATAATGAGTTCTTCCTACCTACTTAACTACTTAACTACGTCGATGGACGACAAAGGTTTATTCCTTTCAATGCAGAACTCAATATTACGGACAACGGGACAATTGACTACAGAACTACTGAACCAAGAGCCTTGGACTCGGGAACTAGAAACCAGCGGCGGATACTAACTCAATATTCTAAATCATTTACCTTTTGAACCATTAGCCAACTGTAAACTCAAACATAATACACGTTTCCTTAGCGATAATCATTCAATTAATTTCTATAAAATTTACCTCGCTACAGTCGCATTTGGTACAAATACTAATCAGCAGCACTCGCTGGATATTGTTATATCTAGTACAGTTGATTATTCACTACTTTTTTCGAAATACAGGCAATACAGAAATCGGTCTACAGTTAGAGCAATCATCTGTCGCTCCACGCTTGTAAATTGGAGCAACACGCGCTATTTTCCAATCTGTGGCAAATTTTCCAGAGAACAAAGACATTAAAGAGATCGCATAATGATCCTGAAATTAATGGCAAAACAATCTTTATCAAAAAGCTTGCGATACCATCACGACCAGAGCCACGCGAAGTTTTCATTTTCTTCATAACTTTCGTTACATCATTCTCTGAAACAGCTTTGAAAACAAATTTGTTACAGCGTTACCCACTTCATACTCGTTGGATAAAAGAGGGTTGGGTTTTTCTGAAATTTTGTCACTCAGTTTATTTCCAATGGTACAGAAAAACTCATTCATTGATGAAGCAATCTTTAGTTGTCTTTAATCGACTCCCCTTCAACATTAAGTGATGGGATAGAAGTGGTCTTGCTTCTTTTGTTTATGACTTGGTTAATAGTCTGCCAGGATTTTTTAAGGTCCCCATGACATGCAGCAATTTTCTTAGAGAAATATTCTCTTTTTAGCTGGAGATTTAACTTATTTGCTCGATTGCGAATTTGCTTGTAGCAATCCATTAAAAGGGTGGATTTACTTTTTACTGCCTGAATTTTCAATTTATCTCTTGTCTTAGCAAGCTGGAAAAACTCGCAATTGATCCGAAGGTGTATACTTGTCTGAAACCCGTCTAATCATGTTAGGCGCGTGTTTATAAAGAATAAGCGAAAAGATGTTTGTCCAACTACGGACCGAATCATGTGAATCACTAGCATTGGCAACTATTTCTTCCCAGTTGACTTCAGAGAGGTCAGAGAGAAAAGCATTTTTATCAAAGTGTTTAAGTTGTCTTGATGTGATACAGTAAACATATCATTGTCTCCGCCAATTATATTCCTGGAAAACAGATTCACGTTTACCGCGTTCAGGGTTGACGTCAACGGAAGTCGTCATCCATTGTTGCCCACTCACGGTACAAAATTTCCGCCCAAGCAGGAGAAACAAAAGACAGCCCCTTTATTGGCTGTTGCATGGGCTGTTGATAACAATGTTTTGGAGAGTGCTTTATTATTCAAAGAAAGATATTGTTGGGGTGGAGAAAACAGGCAAGGGAGATGATGATAGATCGTCGAAGGAGAGGCACTTCGCAACAAGGCAACAATGCCTGACATTCTTATTGGCTCAAGTGATACCATCCCTGCATTGACAGTCACAATTTCACAAGGGGCGGTGGGGGCGTGTTCTGCAACAGAACTGGTCAAGGAGGATGCTAATTGTGTAGGTTTTACAGTGTCAAAGCCCAAAGCCGTAAAAGAAAGTTTGAGAGGCCTTACTTCAGCCAAGACGAAGGACCATGCATGGAAGGGCAGTGCCTACAGTCATTTCCTTACTTGCAGCTTATCGTTTATGTTGTCACCCGTTCCCTGTTTTTTTTGTGTAGCGTAAAGCGGGTGATGAAAACTCGAGCCCATGATCGATCTTTTTCTCAAAACCGTGGAAGGTAACGGTGTATTTCCCGATTATTTTCTTTCGATCTTTGCAGACCTGTATCTCCAAACTCAAATTGTCAACAAAATTCCAGATACAGTGAGCCTATTGTTCGATTATCACCAATGCAATATATTCTGTCAACAGGCCAAGCGTAAAAAGCGGACTAAAAGATCAAGGATCCGGGTCAGGTATCGGGTGGGAAGCTATCCTGAAAAAATCCAAATTAGCAATCGAGAGTGCAAATCTTCAGATAGCAATATCTCTTGTTTACCTTATATTATAATGCCGAAACTGACTTGCTAGTACCATTCATGAACAATAGTAATGGGCAGAAAGCATTTCCATTCCGTGAATTAAAAATCTGGAATGATCTTAACCGCGAGGCCAAGCAAGCTCCCTCTTTATCTTCTTTTAAAGGGAATAGACATAGCTATATCGACAAGCTGCTATAAATACTCTGAAGAAACGCCCACAAACCCATTGTTTCTTCCGTCACACAATGACACAGCAGGTGTAAAAGTTGTCAAATACAATAGAATATTTGTTTAACTTGGCCCGGGCCAGCTATTAACTATGTCGATTCCCTTTAAGATAAGATGAAGTGTTGATTTAAAGTTCAGAAACAATCTTTTTGTAGACATGTTGTAAAATGTTTCTATTATAATATAATTATCTAACGTTTAATAAACATTTAATATTTAACTATAAGTTGATTGTAATTAATTTTAGATAAAATATTTATGATTGCAATTAGTTTCCTTTTCTGTTACTAGTTATGGTAGATTTATAATTTGTAAAGTTTTTGGCACGCCCCCCTGAAAATCAGTCATACTGACTGACATGACTTCCGTGCATAAACAATGTTAAAATGAAAAGAAAAACATTGATATCGCAATTAAACATCAACCTCTTTTATCTCCCACAGGGAACCTGGAAGAGAGCAAATTGTTTATGATACTACAAATGAAATGTGTTTGCGGGATATTTATAGTGGCATCTACCATACGCGATCAGTTTACTTCAACTGTGGCAACCTCCCTAACAAGTATGACTACAGAAACCAGCTATGTATAATGGATATAAAGACCCGCATATTCCGAATCATAGCTCGCTTTGCCTATTGCAATGGGATTCGATATGACCATCGATTCTACTATTGCTATTATGACGTGTGGACGGGGCTTCTGAGATTAAAGAAAAGAACGAAAAGATCGGTGTTTAAAAAAAGATATCTAGTTTGATTACTTTTGCTTGTTTGACATAGTTTGCAATTATATGTAAATTTCTTTTGTTAAAGATTAATTATCACATACTTTTACTCATATTGAAAATATTGTAACTAAATTAAATGCGCTGTGGACAAATATAGGATTAAATACAACAAATTGACAATGCATAGCACAGATTGATGACCTATCGAAGTCCGAAAGAAACTGCCAATTGCGCAAGGAAACGCTCCTATTTTTCAGAATTCATAGCACCAAGAACACTTGAAGGAGTTGAATAATTGAATTTCTAGTCAAAAGAAACTAGAGTAGTGTCGCCCATTATGGCCGGTCGCCCATCATGGCCAGCTAGCAAGAGAAATTAAATTTCGGGAAACTGACGACTAGTAATAGAATTGCAATTGCGCGGAAAATCTTCGCTGACATCTGTTTTATCATGATTTGACCTCCACTGAAGTTTCAGTTCATTTGCATTGAAACCCGACGAGATGGTTTGTGCATATCTCAAATCGATTCTTTCAAGTATTGCAAATTTCATGACTCTATTTACATTCCTTCCTTCTTTTTCGTTCGCTCGGCACCTTGCGGTTTGAATTTTTTCAAATATGCTTTGATTTGTCAGAAGTCCTGTCTCTTGAGAGGAAATCTACAATGAAACCAAAGCAAATTGACTTCTGATTCAGATTTAAGGTTATGAAGTCTGAATGCTGCTAATTGCTATTTTCGTCGCCCATTATGCCCATCAGTTTACCAGAGAAGTTTCCAATCACTTAAAAAAAAATATTAAAATGCAACATTTATTAAAAGAAACACTAATTTGGGTTCAAATGTTACTTACTGACTTGAAAAATCATCGAAACCCAAAAAAACGCAGCATTATATTAAGTCTATTTTCATTTTATAAACTATGCCAAAATTCATCCATCCATGCACAAGAGATAAGGCAGGATTTAGAACAACTCGAAGCATGTATTTCAATTGCCAAAACTCGAAGTTTAGGTTAATTCTTATTAATATTTTTGAGTTTAAAGTACCAAATGATAAACAAAGAACAGTAATTAAAGCAGTTTTTCTTATTGAAACTTTTTACCGGAGAGTAGTGTTTATTGTTTCTCCTGCGGC
This sequence comes from Aurelia coerulea, assembly GCA_039566865.1. Lineage (NCBI taxonomy): Eukaryota > Metazoa > Cnidaria > Scyphozoa > Semaeostomeae > Ulmaridae > Aurelia > Aurelia coerulea. The sequence goes on from CM076959.1 coordinate 1,553,198, forward strand.
CATAATGGGCGACGCTAGAAGAAAACGACGTTTTTACTCCCTTCTTTAAAATCTTCTGAAATCAGTATAAAGAGTTTACGTGAAAAATTAATACTCTGTGATCTTTTTCTCCATTAGTTGGTGATATATTCTGGCTATTTGGTTTTTTCACTAATTGCTCTTTTTGGATCTAGCTCAGAGCTTCGCGACGACATGGGCATAATGGGCGACACCACTCTATATTTAGGATTATTTACACGTTGTTATCAAAACCAACAATGTACGTACATTCGACTTTCCGAAATTAGTTGCTTGCAAGATGCCCGAAAAGGACCCAAACACTTGATCACATCACGAGGAGTCTCGTCACAACATCAGAACAAAAAACAAGTAGGGCAACCGCCCTCTCCCTGGATTTATAAGAGATCATGAAAATTTTTACTTTCTTAATTGTTCTGTACGTTCAGACGATAATGCCACTTGCACATGAGTACTACCCCTTTCCCATTCCTACGCCAATGACTGAAGAGAGTTAGCACCATGCACAGTCGAAATTAGTTTTATTCATTTATATTTATATTTAATTTATTGCTGTATTTCTGTTACTACATATTTGGATTAGTTCTTTCGTTGCTGTTGTTGCTGTTGCTGTTATAATTAGCTTCTTTTATTTTATGTTAAAGTATAACGACGCTCCTGTAAAAGTGTAGCAAGTTATTATCATGAAAATTGAAAAATTGAAGTTGAAATTGTACGAAGAGTTTCTTTATCATTTGATCAAGCAAGAAAGGTGTCTGTAAAAAGAAGATTAACCCATCTAACGCTATTTTGGTCAGGCTCAGTACCGGCTGAGTCAATAAGATGAATCCCTGTTTGAAAAATCACCATTACCTGAATATAAAGATGATAATATAGGGAAACATAACGTTTAACAGCAGACATGTTCAAATGGTCCTCAATGTTTACCTGACTGAAATCCACCACTCAATCCTTAAAATTATAAGGAATTTTTTCCAGAAAGCCCTCTCGGGAAATCTTCAAAACAGGCTCAAAACAACGACCAACATTTCCCAAATTGTCTGCCTTATCTCAATGAGTTCAACACATTTTAACATGTTTTATCCCCTTGGGAAGACAAAATCGTCCGGATTAATGTTGTTTTACCCCCATGGATGACATTTTCATCTCACAAAGGGATAAAACGTGCCAAAGCATGTACAAATCATAAAGGCATAGACATGCGAGAAATTTGGTCGTGATTATATGCAGTTTTTGGAAGTTTCTTGGAGGGGCTTCCTGGATAAAATCTCGTATAATTTCACAACGGATTGGCCGATTCCAGGCAGGTAACATTTAGAATATATTTGAACATGTTCACTATTGATTGAATTATTTGCCAAAATTATTGTCTTGATATTGAGGGGGGATTCTTTTTCTGACTCACCGGCTAGATATGTTCTGATAAGGCTGCAATGAAGAACTATGTGGCAATGAAACTTTTTAGCTTTTTGCAGTTACCTATTGTGCTACTAAGAGTAACATGGTATTGAGATATTTTGACATATGAGTGGGAGGGAGAAAATTTTCCGGGACTGACCCTGTCAAAATCATCAACTCTCAAATGCAAATATATTTTGCAGACTAGTGTTACTTGATGTGTTTAATTCCAAGGCCGTTTCACTTCCGTCCTAATATGAAAAAGGCCATGGGACGAGCTTGGTCAATATTTATGTTTTTTATTTTCTAATTACTGTCATGCTGCTATTAGAGTCCATCGTGAAGCAAAAATAAGCAAAAAATCGGCATGACTCTTTAGATGAAATGTATTCTCAAGATAAAATTGACGCAGAAGCATTAGAGATTTGATAAAGGTTCCTAAAGAAGTTAACCCTATCAAGCCTAAGGAGGGCTGAATCAGCCCCCCCCCCCAGCCGCTTTTCTTATGTGGATTTTTACCAAGTGCATTTACAATGCTGAAACTTTCTGACTTTTAGTTTTATACCTCTTATAATCAAAAAGGAAGTTTTTAGAAAAATTAAATTCATTCAAGGGGGAAACGCGATAAAATTTTGAGAGATATCTTTGCAAAATTTCAATAAATGGTAATAAAATCTACAGCAAAAGCAGAAAAACATTGAAATTAGAGGAATGTATGCTACTTTTGATCCTCTATTCAACTGCATAATTCGTTTGTAATTTTGTAAAGAGTATGAAAATGCGTATTCTGGCTTTACGCATGCGCACATTCTTCGAATTCCTGTGTGATGACGTCATCACTTTTCACAAATTTTTCTTTGCAAAGCAAACGCTATTTAACCATATAATACACTAAAATTGGACTCATGTCCTTATTGCCTTTCATTTTCTCACAATCAACGATTTAAAATTGTTAGTACTGAGCCCTATTGACTTTGAAATTTCTATATTGTGACGTCATGAGCACGTCATGTTGAATAACTAAAATTAGATTTCATTTTTGGGTTCAGCTTATGATGTACTATGCACATGCCAAGTTTCAAGGCTCTACGTCGTTCAGAACAGAAATAAAACAGGGGGTGCTTGATTAGCCCCCCCCCCCTCCTAGTCTTCCTAGAGCATCAAATTCCCTAGGCCTGATAGGGTTAAACCTGCTAGATTCTATCTACTACCAAAAATTCATAAAAGGAATAATCCAGGCAGCCCAGCTGTGGCGTCGAAAAACTGCCACACATCCAAAATATCAAAATGCGTCGATCATTATATACAACCCCTTGCGCAAAAAGTGCAATCATACATCCGCAAAACTACAGATTTGCTAAACAAAATAGAAAATATTGGTAAAATACCCTTGAATACACAGCTCGTAACCTTAGATGTATGATCCCTCTACACAAACATATGCCACGAAAAGGGAATACTAGCCCTTGAAAATGCCTTAAACAAGACAGCCAATAAAGAACTAGCAACTGATGCTCTATTAGCCATGATGAGACATGTCCTCACGCTAAATTGCTTCATATTCAATGGAAATAACTACCTACAGATAAGAGGGTACGGTTGCAGCACCCTCGTACGCTGTGATATACATGGGTGAATTTGAAGAAAAACACATCTACCCCACAATAGGTAAAGATTGCCTATACTATAGCAGGTACATAGATGACATCCTTTTAATCTATAAAGGCAGCAAAAGAGAATTCAAGACGTTCGCTGAGCAACTCAACACAAAACACCCATCAATACAGTTCGACTATGAAATTTCAAAACATCTATTCCTTTCCTGGACACCCGTATCTATATAGACGACAACAGACAACTACAAACAACTCTTTTCACCAAACCAACTGACACACACAACTACCTACACTATAAATCAGCCACCCTTGACATCTTAACCCTATTTTACCAGGGCTCATTGGGTCAGACCACTGACCGGGGGGGGGGGTGGGGCAATAAATGCCACCCCTTATTATTTCCAAGCCCATAAGTTGTATGCTTTTCTAACTTAGTATCTCATGTAACTTAGTATAACATGGTCTGAGTGTGGGTTGCTGGTGGTTGGTGCGCATTGTCTGTGCACTCTGTTTGTTGTTAATGTAGTTTTGTACTTGTTGTTAGCTGGAATTTGTATGTTGGAATTTTTGAAATGAAAACTTGAACTTGAACTTGGAATTGAACAATAGTAAGTACACCTATTAGGAGTCTGAGTTGCTCTGAAGATGCCCTAGTGGGCGAAACGTCAGCACTGGAAAAGAAAAAGTGCAAAAGACCAAACAGATGCCTGTTTCTTTGAGTAGTTAGGCCCTCTTCTAACCGTAAACTATATATTACGAGTCTAATTATAGATTTTAATGCTAACTGGTCACGTGGTTTGTTGCCAAGCGCCCAAACAATATGACCATGTCAGATACAAGCTTCAGTACTGAAAACACAAAATGTGCTAATTATTTCCGATAATATGTAACGAAACCCAAATAAACTACTTAAAATGAAGAAAATATGTTTATTCATCGATCTATATCAAAATTTGAAAATTTTGTCTTTCTTTGTTAGATATATGACGTCATCAATTTGTATGACGTCATGGTATCTAAAATTTTCTGATGTCTAAAAATATGAATTATCTGCATATCAAGCGAAAGTACTTTGCAAGGGGAATCGTTTGGTACCAAGCACAACTTCATGAAGGTTAGTACAAAGCAATTACGACTGGTTTTTGTGATTTTCTTTGTGACTACTTTCCAAATATGGGTATCTGCTTGTTACGTGAGTTAAATTATGACATTGAAAGTCTAAAATTTAGTTGCCAATTAGAAATTAGGAAAATTCATGGATGTTTCGGCTCATTTTCCTATTTCCTCTCTGTTTTATAATCATAAGTTTGGTTGGGGGCATTTTGCCCCCCCCGGTACAATAGAGTTAAGAACAGTTTACCCAATTCATAAGCACTTAGACTTAGAAGAATTTGAAGAAAAGACGACCAACTAAGCAGCAACTGCGAACAAATGGAAGAGAATTTTTTCCGACGAGGGTATCACAAAGAGAATGTCCAAGAACAAATCCATAAAGCCATCATAACCCCAAGAGATACGACATTAAAGAAAGTTTCAAGAAGCGATCCACAAGAATTCCCCTAGTCACTACCTTCGATTCTGCACTACCCCAAATTGGTAAAATCTTAAAAGAAAGATGGGATATTTTAAATATAAAGCAGAAACTTAAGAAACTCTACTCGGAACCTCTGATAATTGCATTTCGTCGATTCAAGAACCTAAGAGAAATAATTGGCAGCAACTTCCAACAGAAGAACGATTAAGTATTGCTCACCTTGTACTCTCAAGTACCGAATAAACGGAGGGGTGAGAATAATCGGAGGGGGGGGGGGGTTGGAAATGGTTTAATATGATAATAATCGGGGTGGTTGGAACAATCGGGGGGGGGGGTTGGAAAAATTGAGAATAGTCGTTTTTCGTTTTCTTAGTAAAACACGTATCTAAGTTAATAAATACAGTAAGTACATTTGCTTAGCAGGAATTATTAAAAAAAATATGTTCACTATTATTATTTTTCAAGAATTAATAAAAGGGTAGCCTACGCGTAGACCCATTATCCCAAAGGAGGAAAGGGTCTACGAAACAAAGAGCAAAGGCTTGCTTCGGCCGTCCAATTAATCATTCTAATCCCCTTTTCAAATGATGTGTGAAACGCGTTGAAGCCATAGAAAAGAAATATTTCTATGGTTGAAACAAAGGCTGCATAAATTAAGTTTCCAGAAATCTAGAAACTTCAGTAGCAAGCCTTTGCTCTTTGTTTCGTAGACCCTTTCCTCCTTTGGGATAATAGGTCTACGCGTAGGCTAATAAAAGGAGGGTTGGAATAAAAGTGGGGGGCCTTGGAAAATGTTTCAAAAATTAATAAGCGGAGGGGGGTGGGCGATTATTCGGTACTTGAGAGTAATACCAAAAGAAGCCCATGCTGCAACAGTGCCATTCAAACCAATTCATTCACTAGCGTAAATACCCACAAAACCTATAAAATCGTCCACGAATTTTCCATATTGGTACAAATGATCTCAGTACTAAGTTGCCCAAAGCTATCGTGCATCATGTTGACAATGTTATGCAGTCAATCAAGAGCAAGAATCCAGATGTAAATATGGCACTCTCCTCTGTTTTCCTTCAGAAGAAGAATACTGCTTTAAACATCAAGGCTATCGACACAAACAAAGCTCCACAACAGTATTGTAATACACACGGTGTGGACTTCATAGATAACAGTTCCCTTGTTTCTAAACACTTGCTAGATGCCCGGAGGGGGGGAGTACTTCATTGTAATAAACATGATTCGACCTGAATCTGGACTTTGAGAAAAGGACCCATTCGTATGACGGAATATTCAAATATTTTGAGCCTATTTGCATGAATATCAGGAAATTTTTCACCCACTCGTATGAATGTGTCGATTTGAAACAAACGAAAATTTCAGTTTTTTGATGTGGATTATCATTATGATCAGAAAATTCTCAAAGGACAACCCATCTACCAGAACTATGGTTAAAAACAGACCCATATGTAGATAATTTCAGATGAAAAAACCCATCCATATGAGCGGCACTTCTAGTACAACTTGACAATGAAGTACCCCCCTCCCCCACCCCGGAGCTAGATGATGGTTTGCACTTGAATGACAGTGGAAATAAACTGTTCGCTAGAAACCTCATTCCCCATGTTAACTCTAGTTAGGTAAGGTTTATAGAGGCTGCTTGCAATAACCACACAGGTAAATCAGATTTTAACGAAACTACAGTGGCATCAGTCAGGTCTCATCAGCATATTGGGTACAAAAAAGTATGGCAATTGCATCCCTGAATGTTAATGGCCTCCGTAGTCACATTGATGAAGTTCGATTACTGATATATATATAACCTCGCTTTAAATGAAACTAAGCTGGATGGTTCCGTTCCAAAAGAGCTGACTGAGATTTCTGGCTATCAGCAGAAACGTCTCGATAGGACCTGCAATGGAGGGGGTATATCACTTTATGTTAAGAAGGATTCTTTTAAAATAGCTCCCAAGGGACGACGTGCCTTCTGATGGGCTTGAAATTCTTTGTATTGCAGGGGCGGATCCAGGAAATATTGTGACTACTGCCAAGGTGAGGTTATTCGAAATACTAGGGTGTGGCTTTTTGAAAATAGGCGTGTACCTAAATAATTAGATACAAGGATCTAACAATCTGACTACTGCTTCAGCAGTAGTCGCAGTAGTCTGGATCCGCCCGTGGTATTGAGATAACTCCACCCAAAACTAAGCCCTTTCTTGTTGTTGCTTGGTACAGGCCACCCAGTGACCCTGTTGACTACTTCAATAAGCTGGAACAAGCTCTTGACTATCTTGAAAAGGAGGGCAAAGAAATTATTTTCCTTGGTGACACAAATTGTGACCTTACCAAAAAATCAACTGATCAGCCATTGGATAATAATGCAAAACACATTTGTGATATTTATGAGCCGCTCAGTTTCAGACAGCTTATTGAAGAGCCAACTAGGGTCACTCCTGACATTGCATCTGTCATTTACCATGTTGCCACAACATGTTTTTGTTTTTTTTATATCACAGTTAAAACTCAACAATATACAAATACAATATTCTGTGCCGTCCATAGCAGAAATAGACTCTGTCACTGATCTTCGAGCTGCAAAACGATAAATTTTTCGGGTTTTGTGTGTCAAGAAGAAAATCGTCGGTAGTATGTAGCAGTATGAGGAACTAAATCATAGTTCATACCTTTTAGCACTGCAAGCTGAGCCAAGCGAGTTTCTTATAGAATTTAATATTACAAAAGCATAGTTTTTGTTTATGACATTGATCATAGATTGTCTGATCAATCAAGAAACTCTGAAATGATTGCACGAAGTTTAGTGTTTTTTAAGATGCAGTTGCCAGTTTTTTCTGTGTCGAAAGAACATTGATCATTTGCAATCAAGATAATTCTCTTATTTTATCTTGTTGCAATGCATGGCCATTGTCAGGAAAAAAACACGCTTTTTATAACTATTTCTCACTGGTATTTCTAGTCTTTGTAGTCGCAATTCTGTGTTCGTATTGTGTTACAATAAATAGCTCTTTCTTTACGTATTCTCCCCTGAAAAGCGCGACTTTTGTATTGTAGCGGCTTTTAGCGGCTTATTACATCTCTGGTGTAAAGTTTTCCCTGGATAATAACAGCAACAACAGCAACTGCACAACCGTTTAATTTTGTCTTACGAAAAAGAGCGCCATAAAATGCTTGAGTTGACTACGACTGGGAAGGAGCAGGAACGCCGGAGAGGGGGGGCGCGGGGGGGCAAGCGCCCCTCCTGCCCTTTCCTAACGGGGGCAAGGGGGGCAAAAGTGCCCTTTCAATGAAAAACAATAATTTAGTTTGAAACTTGATAGAAAAGCCGCCATAGCTTCATTCCCTTATCAGAAACACACAAGTAACGAAAAATGACTGGCAATTGCAACTTCAAAATAAGCAATATGCGATTTTATGCGATTCGGAATGAGGACATGTGGAGAAATAGCCGAAAAATTTTGGAAAGAACATTATTAATGTTCGTTAAAACGTTTTTGATAGCATTTTAAGCCAATCTAAAGGGCGTGGTCAGAAAAATTTTCCCGGGGGAGTACCCCCGGACCCCCTAATTTTTAGGCTCGCTTCGCTCGCCTTCGGTCTCGATTGCCCTTACGTTCCTAGTCGCCCCCCTTGCCCTACCATCACTCCGGCGTCCCTGGGAAGGAGACGACAATGGTTGCAAATTACTGGGGGAGTTTCAATTGGAAATCAACCGACAGGTTAGCTTTGGTTTGCTTCGTATTTTTCATTTCTTTTTATTATTGCACCAATTTGCTAATCAACTGACTTGATGCTCCAGTCCTGCATATGGAAGTCTGTATGTGTTGTGGATCTGCGTGTCGAATGCACGATCCGTGCAAGAGGACGGAGACTTTCAAGCCTGTCTGTTTAGCGAATTCGGGATCAATACAAACATATTGCCTCAAATCTAATACATTAAACCAAATTAACCATGAATTATTATCTTCATTTAAGCTCACATGAAACTGCAAGTTGCTCAAACAAGGAAAGATATCAGGTAAATCTTCGCATTTTCATTTTTTTACACCAAGTTTTCTGTTTAGGCCCGATACTGTCTCATTTTCATTTGCAAGACAGGGAAACTCAATTTAAACGTGCCATTCTACTCCTGAACCAATTGCCATCAGCAAGAAGAACCCTGAAGAACACAGATTTCACTTTGAAGTCATATACTTTGTTGTGATCGTTTGTAGCATATTACTTCGAAAGTTTTAATTCATTTCAGTGAAACCCCGCCAAATGCAACAGCAAGGCCAGGCCGACACTCCCTCCGAGCGGAAGAAACTTACAATTTGGAAGAAAATTACAATTAAGGTATGTTCCATCATTCCATGATATTCAAATAGTCATGCTTTTGCAGTGTTCTCTGTGACTCTGTTATCCTTCCCCCCATTTTAGAATTTACAAATTTTACAAATGTAGGTGCCTTTGGACTTGGTTGGCTTATTGGCCTCTATCTATTATTCTTTGTGAAGCAACATTTTTCTCTCTTGGGAAAGAATCACTGAAAAGAATTAAGAAAAACAATTTGCAACAATCCTTGACAACAGAGAACATACACGTCATAGTGCGTTTCTCAAAGTTTCCATAAATACATCACTGGGGAAGCTAATAATGCCCCCCCCCCATCTTTTTGGTATGCAGTAAGGCCCTGGTTGCAACTGTGCTTCTGCGGAGGAACAGTTTCAACCAGATCCTCCTCCGCTCTACACTGCACATACACATATTCTTTATAAGAAACTGTTTATGAGAAACGGTACGCTCAATTTTCTCAAAGTTAAGCAATAACCCTACACCTGAATTTAAAAAGCTAAAAAGCTTTAGTAATTTCCAGTTTCATTTTCCAAACACACTCAAAGATGTTTTGACACTGTACAGTTTGGAAATTGAATTTGGAAACTTTTTAGAAATTATTTTGAGTGCGAATTATGTTATCAACTTGTTTTGAGACCTTACTAATAATTTGGGAGCCCTCTTGACAAAACAACAATTAAGTCTACACATCTGGAATTAACAATATAAGAAACATGTAAGAATTTTCGGTAGAAAAATAGCCTAGGAATTTAAGAAACTGCCTAGCAGGAGGATGGTAACAGGTAAATAGTACCACAGGGGCAGTACCAAGTACCAACATGCCCGGTACCCGTTACCATTAAGGTCAGTACAAGGGGACATCATAGCAGGAAAACAGTACCATTTTAGATTGAAAATTACGGTAAAATACTGGGGAAAAGTTGGAGTGAATAGATGTGATATTTTCCGTGTTCCAATCCTCAAAATATGTCCTTGGCACCACAGTAATTCTTACCAGTACCCAGTACCAAAGGTATAAGTGCCAGGGCCAGGTACCACAGGGGCCAGTATCATTACCATCAATGCCCCCTGTCACCATCCTCTAGCAGCCCCGGACATTACTTTCTTATAAAAATACGAGAAAACGGATAATGCAATCAAAAGATCCTTGGGGGGTACTCACTGATATTTAACAAACTGTTCGGTCTTAGACATAGTAAATAGCCTCAGCCATGGTCCATTGATAAAAGCATACACATTTTTATAAGAAACTGGTTTATAAGAAACTAGTAACGATGACCAAACATTCAAGAAACTCTCTGGTACTATGTTCAAGAACTATAATTAAGAAACTCTAAAATTTTATTTTTAGAATAAGAGTCAGTAGATTAAAAGGTTAACATGGCAGGCATTGCGTTTGTAAGCATCAAGTGAGAATGAAAATCTTTGTTGGTCACACCCAGCGGTCGCATTAGAGAGTGTCTGTTTAGAACGGTCCTATTCATTAAAAAACAAAATTAATTCAAAATGCAAGCTGTTTGTCATCAATAAGGCTAAACTTCAAACCATAAAGCAGTTTTAGGCCCCAATAAATGAGCAATTAATCAAGAAACTTTTACTACCAAAAAATCAACATTTTCATGCAAAATTAAGAAACTTTTAGCAATAAATGCTGATCCAAGTTTCTTATAAAAAACTGCCCATAAGAAAGTCAACGCTCAGATCGCCAAAAATTAAGAAACACCAATACTGGAAAACATAAATGAAGAAACTATTTACTTTAACAAAGGGAATCTTTGACATCTTTTACTATAATTCCACTTGTTTCCTGTTTCATATTGCTTTGAATGAGTAAAGTCTAAACATTGGAAAGGCTTGACAGACTCTGTTCAGGGGGGCACAGGTGGTGAACATGGAGGTTGTTATGGAACTTTTAAGAAGCTCATCAGAAACTCTTGAGTACTGAAAATCTGATAATCTTAAAAAAACTTCCAGTACTGGACAAAATTCTTAGTTTCTTTTGAAAAATTATGTGCATTTGCAGTTACAATAGTTTGCATGATTACAATAGGTTACAATAGTCAGCAATATATCTATCAAGTCACCGGTGATTTCAACTGCCGCTCGGCTCACTGGTGGGAAAATGATGTTGAAAATGATATAGGAATAACTATTTGAGCCAGTAATATCTTAGCCTGCGTGCAGACTTTACTATTGTGGAGGAGTTAGAGGCGAAAAGGGAAAGGTAAAGTCTGCGCATCCACTCAAGTTTTTCTGTTCCAGCGATAAATTTTATCCCCCGTCCTCACTGTCTAAGAACCAGTCACGTTCGCCTTTTGATTTCTCGAAAGTATTGTTCTCTCTCACCTTGCATCTGATTGGTTACAACTAGAACAATTGTTCTACCGGGTGCGCCAAAATAAACTATGCACTTTTGGCAGGCCACGATAAATCGTACACTGGACCGATTTTGAAGATATATCACTTAATCTTTAGCAGAAAGCCTGAATTAGATTTTAAGATTTTTTGCAAATTTTTCTATTTTCAATTTTTAGAGCTACAGGCGAGTTTCTTAAAATTTTCGTTTTCGAAAACACTGAAAACGATCAAAAAACGTTGATCAAATTTTCTAAAGACTCATCATGAATGGACAAAGAGAAAATGTTTTCAGCGTGATTTGGGGATTTGGAAATTTTCTGCACGAGTATTATTTCAAATATTGGCTTGTTGCGAAATTCTGTAGTAGTTGCAATAAAGTGCCGCCCCAAAAGCCGTCACAAAATCAAAATGTAACAAAACTGCATCTTGCTGGCCCCATGACTCGTCCTCGCTTGTCTTTTAACCCCCTTGATACAGGAACACAGCCTGCAGCAAAGCATACATTCAATGACATTACAATAGAAAAGACATTTCTTTATATTCTTGAAAATATTATTACATTTCTCACAAGATAGTACAAACTCTCGTACAGCAGCTTACAATTAGTCGATTTCTAAATCCCAAATCACCACGAAAAAGTTTTCTCTTTGTCCATTCATGTCGATTCTTTGGAAAGCTTGATCGACGTTTTTTGATCATTTTCAGTGTTTTCGAAAACAAAAATTTTAAGAAACTCGCTTGTAGCTCTAAAAACTGAAAACAGAAAAATTTGCAAATAATCCTAGAATCTAATTCAGGCCTTCTGCTAAAGATCAAGTCATAAATCTTCAAAATCGGTCTTGTGTACGATTTATCGTAGCCTGCCAAAAGTGCATAGTTTATTTTGGCGCACCCGGTAGTTGTAACCTATCAGATGCAAGGTGAGAGAGAACAATACTTTCGAGAAATCAAAAGGCGAACGTGACTGGTTCTTAGACAGTGAGGACGGGGGATAAAATTTATCGCTGGAACAGAAAAACTTGAGTGGATGCGCAGACTTTACCGTTCCCTTTTCGCCTCTAACTCCTCCACAATAGTAAAGTCTGCACGCAGGCTAGTAACATCTGATCTTGGTCTTCATCAGCCAATTTCAGAACCTTGGATTTAAGTTGAAAGTTAATGAAAAAATGTAGCCATGTGCCAGTTTGCAGAGTATGGCAGTTCTCGACGAGATCTCGCGAATGCAGAACAAGGAAACAGTGGTGTTCTCGCGTGCAAGGTCTTTAATTCCGTTGTTTGCAAAGAAGTAGTGAACAAAAGATCTTGTTCAAAATTTGCGTGCACACAAAATTTTTGAAAAAGATCTCGTGCGTGCAGCTTCCACACTCTGCAGACTGGGCAATGTACTCGGAAATTTCCGATACTTGTTTGCTTTGTTCCTTTTTTAGTCAGAAATGGGTACTTTTTTATACACCCAATGCAATTGTTTTTGGTCTTTCTATCTCAACTGAAATTGTTTCTTTTACCAGCAATAGACTGTAATGAACTCATCTATATATCTTTTCAGATATCAAAAGTGCTTTCTCATTGCAATTACTGTAGATTTGTGGTGCCTACCAACATCTGGCATTGGGACCCCAACTTGGAGTTTACAGTAACGAGAAACTGCATTCGCATATTGTGAAAATGTTTGTGAACTTTTTCAGCTGAAAGTCTAATTTGCACAAGAGTTGTATTGAAATAGAGTACGCAAGGCCCTACAACAAGGTATTCAAACATCAATGAGTGCTGATCTTATAAAGTAAATGACACTCTGTCTCTTTTTTTGTTTAGTTGTTCGAAACGATGAGCAGATATCAGAGAAGATGAGGTTGCATTATGGGCACAGGAGCCCAGAAGCCCAGGAGTGAATGGCAAACGAAGAAGATTTTGGGGACTCGCTGAAAGTCAAAAGTTCACTTTAACGGTCTCAGGTACTCAATAAGCTGATTTGGCAATGACAGACAAGACACAATTTCTTGGACAACCAACATGTTGTGAGGAAACAAAGAATAACCCGCCCAATCACCAATGAAAAGGAAGCCGTCTAAAAAATTGAATTGAAATATATCAGACGAAACTATTTAGACCTAAAAATTAAGGGCTTGGTCACGTAACTGTCAGCAAACCTGCAATCTCAATAATCTATATTGTTTCAGGCATGTGTCCATGGTGTTCCACACAAAGTGTGTGGATGGGATGAATCCACAATCCATCGATATCTCTCTACATCTTAATGTTTCTTTTCGCGCTGTGACATTCAAGAATCCATCTTAAAAATTGGAAAAATAGTGAAAAATCTGTTCGATGACTTACCAAAACACTGCAAAATCATCGTTTCAAGAGAGGATTGTTTACAGTTACGTGACCCAGGTCCTTGCACATTTTCTAATATGGAATTTTTTGAAATAGTTCTTGCCCTTTCATTTAAGTGACCATTTTGAGCTTTGAAGGAAACAACTAAAAGCTCTATTTAGCTTCCCCTCTGATAAGCCCTTCCTTCAATTATTTCAAATGTCAGTTGTTACAAAAGACTGTCCACCAATTTAGCTTAACAAAATAGCATGTAAATTCTTATATGATTCCGGATCAAAAGATTTCGAATTTGTGTATTTGACTCCTAAAATGGTCTGTTTTATTTCGTAATAAATGGGGTGAAAGATTTAGAAAGCTATCATTTATATCCTCGTAATTTGAGTTTGTAAAATGAGCCCCCTTCTCTAGTAAGCCCCCTATCCTTTAAGCCCCCATCTGGAGTGGAGTCTCTGAGATTGAATAAGCAAACCCAGGGGACTAAATATGGCTTTACGGTATTTGCTACTGGTGCTCTTGATGTGTATCACCCCATAAACATATCTGTTTACATCAATCTAAAGTTTTACAACAACTGAACATATACCGGGTGTCCCAAAAAAGTAGATAAATTTAGTTGACTCCAGCGATGTGAATTTAGCTTTAATCAATGGCTCATCACTCTCAAAATATTTCTCGATAGTTAACTGGAACATAGATACCTCGTTTGTTGGTATTTCTGCTTTGCCTTAAGAATTTGCTGGCTAAAGGCTAAAGCTCTGGTTTGCAGGAAGAGACAAATTTGAGCTTTCAAGATTAACATGCCTGCTCTCAAAATACCAATACCAACAAACGAGGTATCTATCTTCAAGTTAACTATCGAGAAACATTTTGAGAGTGATTCGACATTGATTGAAGCTAAATTCACATCGCTGGAGTCAACCCAATCCCTATAAATTTTTTGGGACACCCGGTATATAACACGATGCCACAGGGAGCATCAGAATACATTGCAATCCCTGGAGCTAAACATGAAACATTTGCATGGAACTAATCAACCAACAGATTAAGCAAAAAGTACAATTTAAGAAAATGAGAAAATTATGCAGAGTTGGAAGAAAGGGAGGAAATTTCACAGAAATCGTCAAAAATCTCTTCGATGATTCGATGATATTTAGGGGTGCTCCGCGATTTTTTTTTCATTTGATTCAAGGGTAACCTTGCACCAATTTTTGAACACCGTCATTTATGGGACAGATTGGGTTTACTTTGTGGGTATAGTTGTCTGAATTGTGAAAATTATGTATACTTGCCGTAAAAGCTCTGTTAAGCCCCCGGGGGCTTATTTGATTTCGAATACTTTAGAAGGGGGCTTCAAAGAGGGCCTTATTAGAGAGGGGAGTTATTCGCAAAATCAAACGACAAGGATATATGTGACAGCTTTTATTATTTTATCCCATATTTTGTGGATTCAACATACAATTTTACGATTCAATTTCAAAAGTTTCACACAGTTTTATCCGAAGCCTCGTCAAAATTAAAGATTTGTCCTTGTTGTTGTTTGCTGACTTTTCATTTCATGGTTTTCATATCTACGTTCGGTAATTAGTTGCTACCGTTGTCTTATGACAAGTATTTTCGTGTAAAAATGTATTGCTCTCAGCTACATATCTGGCTACATATTATAGATTTTGAAAATAATAACAGCAACAACACAAAAACTCTGATGATATCTTGACAAATACAAGAAGTTAATAATAGCAAGCTTATTTGTCAATATAGAGCCAACCATCGAAATGTCGTAGTTCAAATGGCATGGATGCTGCAAACTGCGAGTCCCAACGAGAACAACTAGGAAATTATTCACCCATCAAAAGAAATTATCAAATGCCAACTGTTACAGACGATTTTCTATTTATTAGCTAACAAGTTTGCATGTTAATGAAGCGTTACCGAGTCCTAGAAATTGGTCATCGTCATATTTCACGTATTTTTTAGAAGAAACTAAGAACTTTGGCCGGTACTGAAAGTTTCTTAAAGTTATCCGATTTTCAGTACTCAGAGTTTCTTATTAGTTTCTTAGAGGTTCCTGCTACTACCTGTGCCCTCTAATGAACATTTCAAAACAAGGTTTTTTAAGCCTTTCCAATTATTTAGGCATTACGCAAAGGCGTTACGAGTAATGTGATACAGGAAATAAGTGAAAGTACCGTAAAGATATGTCAAGGATTTCCTTTATCAAAATAGAAAGTTTCTTAACTTATATTTTCCCAGTACTGGAGTTTCTTAATTTGTTGGTGATCTGAGAGTTGAGTTCCTTATGGGTAGTTTCTTATGAAAAAACTACGTGTAATAGAGTTTCTTAA
The DNA here is from genome assembly GCA_039566865.1 of Aurelia coerulea. Classification (NCBI taxonomy): domain Eukaryota; kingdom Metazoa; phylum Cnidaria; class Scyphozoa; order Semaeostomeae; family Ulmaridae; genus Aurelia; species Aurelia coerulea. The sequence continues at coordinate 1,569,142 of CM076959.1, forward strand.
TTTTTTAGCGATCTGAGAGCTGAGTTTCTTATGAGCAGTTTCTTATTTGAAAATATACGTGTAGTCGCGAACATTCGATCCAAGGAAAGGAATGATAGCATACATTGTAGATCATAAAAGTGTAACTGAGGGGTTATGAACTTTGTATTGTATATCAATAACGTTTTTAGATTCTTTAGCATATCGACGACGCGAATTTTTTTTCCGTACATGGTTGGCAGTATCTTTGATGGTTGGAAGTATCAACTGTTGATGGTTGGAAGTATCTTTCATGGTTGGAAGTATCATTTTTAGGCCATACCTCCTTTCCTTCAACTTTAATGGTTGGAAGTATCAGTTTTTAGGTTAGGCCCATTTGCACTAGCGGTGGTTGGAAGTATCCCGCAACAAAGTTGTTGAAAGTATCTTCTAAAATCAAATCCCATATTTCTTTGTGTCAGATTTCCCGCCTTTTTTACAGCATGACAAAATGGCTGCCAACTCGTTGATTGCTTCACCCAAATGATGCACAAAAAAGCATCTTGGTAAAGAGTTCCTTGCAGCCATCAATCATTAGCATAAATTGAACATTGTTGATAAATAGATCTTGATAAATAAATAGATGCAACACTTGTCAAGTATACCTGGAAAGGCAATTTCTTAGCACATTCTGCGTCATTAAAGAGAGTGGTGTTTACTCACAAGTTTTCCTGAGGATGCTAATTTATGAAAAATATGTTACAAGATAATTACGAAATCTATTATAGATTCGGCAAACACAAGAATGGGAGAGGTGTTCTAAGCCTAAGTGGAAGGCATGTCCTAAAAATTTTATGACTTCGTGGACCGCGACCACGACCAAGCTCGAAAGGTCCACGATAGTTTGAATCAAAGTTGGTCCGATTTTAATTGTTTTGGGCAAAGGTCGACCCATGACGACAGTTAGAATATTCACAAGAAGTGCTTGACAATAACTGGGAGAGTCGTTCTAAGCCAAAGCAGAGGATGGCATTTAAAAAAATTTCTTAGCAAAATTTCCAATCTGGCACTGGGGTGCCGGTGGTGGTAGTTATGTGGCGTTGGAAAACAGACACTTTCGTATGAATCCCAAAAAATAAAGGAGACATGGGTTACAAATATTATCCATCAAAGGTGGTATACGCTTCTACCAAAATCTAACACTGCTGACACTATGATCATAAGGGAAAACCTTCTTAGAGGACAAACACACTAAAATGAGTCGCTTTTGCTAGGCTTGGCGGTGAAGAAGTCGTTGTACTTAAGATTACGCCTTTACTTAAAACTCCAAGTCCGTGATGCATTCTAAGCCAAAGTAAAGGATCTTTCTTCAAAAATTTTCCTCGTGCGCTGATTTATAGCATAAATGTCACAAAACGATCCAGGTTTCCTTGTCGCTAAAGGTAAGCATGATATTAGGAGATGCATTTTGAGCCAAAGTAAGGGATCTTTCTTCAAAAATTTTCCTCTCGCGATGATTTATAGCATAATTGTCACCAACGATAACGGTTTCCTTGTCGTTAAACGCAAGCATGATATGGGGAGATGCATTCTAAGCCAAAGTAAAGGATCTTTCTTCAAAAATTTTCCTCGTGCGCTGATTTATAGCATAATTGTCACAAACGATCCAAGTTTTCCTTGTCGCAAAAGGCAAGCATGATATTGGAAGATGCATTCTAAGCCAAAGTAAAGGATCTTTCTTCAAAAATTTTCCTGCTTGCTATACGTTCAGTCGGTCCGAAAAAATTTAGTCGGTCCAGAGCATGTTGACACCCCCCAAACAAAATTTGAATGTGCGTCCCTGCTCTCTGTTCTAAATTTCAATGAAATTCCATTGCCGCTTTGCTTCATTGACGTGAATTCTTCTTTGAAAGGGTGTTGTTTCAACTTCAAAAAGTTCCTTAGAAACTTTATTTGGTTTTCTAGGGTTTCTTTTATGAAGGAACCTCAGAAAACAAATAGAGAATGCCAAGCGACCTTTTGAAGTTGAAATATTTCTTTTACTGCTGAAATACAAATACCTGCCAAATCACAGAAGAGTTCAAATAACTTTCTTTTTGTTGTAAATCCTTTCCAAACTACATAAACAATTCAACTTTTTTGTGGTCTGGATGCAAACCATTCGTTTGGTAGCCTGCGTGCAGCCTCAAATGCACGCACAGTGGCGTACCCAAGGGGGGGAATGGGGGGTCCGGACCCCCCACTTATCAAAAAGATGGCAAATTTGTACAACAATGCAATAAAATTTGTACCTCAGGGGGGGGGTCAGGCAGATCTGTCTGGCGGTGGTCTTCGAGATTCTTGAACAGCAAGGAGAGAATGGCTTTATCTAAGGTTTGGTGGAGCAATGTTTTTGGGTTTCTAAGAAATGCTTGAACGATGTTGGGAGAGGCATTCTAAGCCAAAGTAGAATGTCTGTTTTCAAAATTTTCCTCTTTTCAAAAGATTCTTGCAAAAGATGCCATTTACTGACTAAACAACGATGAAGTGGCGACAAGAGGCATTTCCTGAATATCATAACAACAACTACACGTTTTTTTTTATAAGAAACTGGTTTATAAGAAACTAGTACTACGATGACCAAAAAATTAAGAAACTCTAGTACTACGCTCAAGAACAGTTAAGAAACTCTAAAACTTTATTTCTTTATGTCTCTCTTATTCTATGTCTCTCTAACAAAGGTAAATTCGTCTTTTCTTGACTTTTAACTGCAAAATTGGTAAATTTTTGCCTTGATGTGCATGGCTTCTTCTTGATGACAATGTCAATGCAAAATGGAAGCCCTTTCTCGAGAAGAAGGCTCAACTTCGAACAATACCGCAATTTTAGGCCCAAAAAATAAGAAACTGATTAAGAAACTTTTACTACTAAAACACCGAAATTTTCATGCGAAATTAAGAAACTTTTAGTACTAAGTGCTGATCCAAGTTTCTTATAAAAAAAACGTGTAGCGCCAAATCAATTTTACAGTAAAGAAGAAAAGCGATTTTGTAATTCGTACGTAATATGCTTGGTATTAATTCTCAATGCAAATTCAACAAAACATCCTGCCTATTTCGTGTTCATTGCAGTCATGTTTACGATGCAAAATATAACTAAAAGGGCGTTTCCCTCATTTTCCGAGCGTCTGAAGGGCGTGGTCACAATAAATTTTCTACCTTTTCACTAAATTTCACTAAATTTTCACTCCTGAGGTGCTGCGTACGCCTCTGTGCACGCAGGCTATTCTTTTGGTAACTGGGTGTAGTAGGAGGAGTTGAGGCTGCACGCAGGCTAGGTGTAGTAAAACATCCATGTAGAATCATGATTATTACCATTATGTAATAAATTCACACATAGCGGTATAGAAAAATTTCTCTAAATGTACCTCTTGACGTCATCTGATGTAATAAAAACAGCGGAAATAGTAGTATCATATGAGGAAAAGGTGATATTCTGTTCTCTCTTGAGGGTGATGACCCTCCAGTGTTAAGGGTCCTATCACACATTGGTACTTAATGGTCCTAGGGTCTGGTTTTACTGTATGCCCAAAAATTGATATTCCCCTTTCTCCAATTTTCAAAGGGGCCTTTGCAACCTGCATACCTTGCACGTGTCCTCAAGTTTGGTTGGAGAATGTTTTGATTCAGCTTCACAAATCAAAACGGCGTCCCCTCATTTTTCCACCGTCTCAAGGGCGTAGTTAACAAGGAATTTTCTGGGGCTATGCCCCAGACCCAACCTTTTATGCAGAGTCGGCCTCATTCTGACTCCCCTGGTAGAGTAATAGATTCAAATTCTTCATGCACGCTCCACCAACAACAATTTTTAACACAGCCCGAAGCCAGTACGCAGCACGCACTAATGAAAATTATTTCTAGTTTATATTTATATGTTTCTATCTTATGTCTTTATTTTTGATTTTAAAAGATACTTCCAACCAACAACTTTGTTGCGGGATACTTCCAACCACTGATAGTGCAAATGGGCCTAACCTAAAAACTGATACTTCCAACCATTAAAGTTAAAGGAAAGAAGGTATGGCCTAAAAATGATACTTCCAGCCATCAACAGTTGATACTTCCAACCATCAAAGATACTGCCAACCATGTACGGAAAAAAAATTCGCATCGCCGACCTGCACTTCGAATTTCACCACAATTTATTCTTGCACACTGCGAGTTTCCTCTCAATTTACAGATAACACTCGACGTTTACCGTCGTTGGAAATCGTGCGTTTCTCAGTTTCACCAAAATTTCCAGTTGAAGCACGCGAAGTGTAGCGCGATCGCCGATCTGCACTTCAAATTTCACCACAATTTCCTCTTGCACACTGCGAGTTTCCTCTCAATTTACAGATAACACTCGACGTTTACCGTCGTTGGAAATCGCGCGTTTCATGTTTGGAAAACATAGGGAAAAGTAAACTCCCTTTTCCCACTAGTTTCCGGGTTTGGAAATCTTACATTTCTACCACATTTCCAACTGGGAAAATCATTGGAAATGCGACATTTCCCAACAATTTACCTACAAAGCACTATGTCGAAACGTGATCATTTCTTGCCGTGAACATAAATGGCCCGCCGCTGGTTTAAGTGAGCGGCCAAATTTGGTCTCCTGAAGGTCATAGCTCCATCATTTTTCAATGGATCTTAAATGAGATGGTAGCAAAGTTTAATTGAACATCTGAAGAGTACCAGCGTGCAACATTTTTTCGAGAATCTTTTGCCGTTTTGTCACAATCTTCAGACAAACGAGGCACAATTATTTTGAGACACCCTGTAGATACCATGACGTCATATATCTAACAACATTGATGACGTCATATATCTAACAAAGGAAGACAAAATGTTCAAACGTTGATATAAATCGATGATAAAACATATTTTCTTCATTTTCAAGTAGTTTATTTGGGTTTTGTTACATTTTATCTGAAATAATTAGCACCTTTTGTGTTTTCATTATTGAACCCTATATCTGACATGGTCCTATTATTTTGTCGCTTGGCAACAAACCACGTGACCAATAAGCATTAAAATCTACAATTAGACGCCTACTAGATGTGCTTACTATTGTACCAAGTTAGAATGGCATACTACTTATTGGTTTGAAGAAAAGTAAGGGTGGAATTTGTTGCCCCAGCCCCCCCCCCCCCTTCTGGGCAGTGGTCTGAGCCAATGCGCCCGGGTACAATAGGGTTAAGATGTCTAGGGTGGGCTGATTTATAGTGTAGGTAGTTGTGTGTGTCAGTTGGTTTGCTGAATAGCGTTGTTTGTTGTTGTCTTTTGTCGTCTATATAGATACCACAGCGTACGAGGGTGCTGCAACCGTACCCATAGCATACCCTCTTGTCTGTAGGTAGCTATTTCCGTTGAATATGAAGCAATTGAGCGTGAGGACATGTCTCATCATGGCTAATAGAGCATCAGTTGCTGGTTCTTTATTGGCTCTCTCGTTTAACCCTGTTTTAACCGGGGGGGCGTAACGCCCCCCTATCTGATCTTTTTGATAGCTCCCAAACGATGCTGCCTACAATGCTGAAACCTCTTGACTTTTTCTAAAATTTAGTTGGCTATCAAAAAATAGAAATTTCAATACCTACTGTTTGACCACGTGACCACCACATGCCTATATTTGGAGAGCGGTCACAAAGAAATTATTTAACACTGCTCTAATTTCTTCCTTTGTTACTAAATCTCAACAATATATATACCATTCGATTCGTCTCGATGAGTACTTTCATTTGATATATAATTCATTCATATTTGCAGAAATCAGCAGTTTATTATTTCTATGATGTCATCAATCTTTATGACGTCATATTCCTAATGAATAAGTAATTTTTCATGCAAAAGTGATGTAATTACCTCAAATATCGATGAAGGTACTTGATTTCACCAATAATATGCGAAATTAATGGTTTTAAATCATATTTACTGAGCTAGCAATTTTGCATCGAATCAAATTTTCATTATTTAATTAGTTAATTTATTAGAAACCAAAAATATCCGTATGAAATCATATGAAACTACAAGTTAATAGTGTCAAGCAGGTATTTTGATGGTTTTTTGCCAATTTCATCTAGCTATTTGCTAGTAATGGGCCCTTTTCTGCAAATAGCTTGATTTTCTCAAAATTTGCATTGTTTTTGGCTGCCTAGCAACCAATCACGTGACTATTGATTGATTGATGCTATTTTTAGATTCTCTTTTGTTCAATAATGACACAGGGCAAGTTTTATTGTCATAGCTTTTATGCTTGTTGAGAAAAACAAAGGCCCCCCCCCCGGTAGAAAATCACTCTTTTTTACCCGGTTAAACCTCCCTCATATAAATCGATGATAAAACATATTTTCTTCATTTTCAAGTAGTTTATTTGGGTTTTGTTACATTTTACCTGAAATAATTAGCACCTTTTGTGTTTTCATTATTGAACCCTATATCTGACATGGTCCTATTATTTGGTCGCTTGGCAACAAACCACGTGACCAATAAGCATTGAAATCTACCATTAGACGCCTACTAGATGTGCTTACTATTGTACCAAGTTAGAATGGCATATTACTTATGGGTTTGAAGAAAATTAAGGGTGGAATTTGTTGCCCCAGCCCCCCCCCCCCACCGGGCAGTGGTCTGAGCCAAAGCGCCCGGGTACAATAGGGTTAAGATGTCTAGGGTGGGCTGATTTATAGTGTAGGTAGTTGTGTGTGTCAGTTGGTTTGCTGAATAGCGTTGTTTGTTGTTGTCTTTTGTCGTCTATATAGATACCACAGCGTACGAGGGTGCTGCAACCGTACCCATAGCACACCCTCTTGTCTGTAGGTAGCTATTTCCGTTGAATATGAAGCAATTGAGCGTGAGGACATGTCTCATCATGGCTAATAGAACATCAGTTGCTGGTTCTTTATTGGCTCTCTCGTTTAACCCTGTTTTAACCGCCCCTATCTGATCTTTTTAATAGCTCCCAAACGATGCTGCCTACAATGCTGAAACCTCTTGACTTTTTCTAAAATTTAGTTGGCTATCAAAAAATAGAAATTTCAATACCTACTGTTTGACCACGTGACCACCACATGCCTATATTTGGAGAGCGGTCACAAAGAAATTATTTAACACTGCTCTAATTTCTTCCTTTGTTACTAAATCTCAACAATATATATACCATTCGATTCGTCTCGATGAGTACTTTCATTTGATATATAATTCATTCATATTTGCAGAAATCAGCAGTTTATTATTTCTATGATGTCATCAATCTTTATGACGTCATATTCCTAATGAATAAGTAATTTTTTCATGCAAAACTGACGGAATTACCTCAAATATCGACGAAGGTACTTGATTTCACCAATAATATGCGAAATTAATGGTTTTAAATCATATTTACTGAGCTAGAAATTTTGCATCGAATCAAGTTTTCATTATTTGATTAGTTAATTTATTAGAAACCAAAAATATCCGTATGAAATCATATGAAACTACACGTTAATGGTGTCAAGCAGGTATTTGGATGGTTTTTTGCCAATTTCATCTAGCTATTTGCTAGTAATGGGCCCTTTTCTGCAAATAGCTCGATTTTCTCAAAATTTGCATTGTTTTTGGTTGCCTAGCAACCAATCAAGTGACTATTGATTGATTGATGCTATTTTTAGATTCTCCTTTGTTCAATAATGACACAGGGCAAGTTTCATTGTCATAGCTTCTACGCTTGTTGAGAAAAACAGGGGGGCCAAGAACGCCCCCCCCCCGGTAGAAAATAACTCTTTTTTACGCGGTTAAAATAGGATTTAACCCTAATCCACATGGGGGGTGGATTCCACCCCCCCTCGAGGTTTTATTTGCCGCGCTTTTAAACGATATTTGCTATGTCCCCCAGCCTCCCTGACTTTTACTAATTATCTATTAGCCACATTTTGGTGGAAAAATTTTTGAACAATAGGACTCACAGGTCACGTGACATGCCCATATTTGGAAGGAGGTAGCAGCAAAATCATTGTTTTCAATTATTTCAATGAAATTATTTTATTGAAGTATGAAGTATTATACAGCAAATGAATCAGCAAACAAAGGGCTTCAATTTGGTACCGGAATTTCTTGGATTTGATGATCTCAGCATTTTTTATAATGACGTCATTTTGGCAGCCATTTTGGACAAATTAGCAATTTTTTTTAATTTCTTCAAACTTTTTCAATAAAAACAGTGTAATGATACATTTGCAGTGGTGGCTGGTGCTATAGGGCACTTGGGGCAGTGCCCCACCAGCAAATCTCAAAGAAAAGTAAAAAATTATCACAAAATCGACAAATAATTTTGTGTTTGATTCGAATAAAGTATCGGCACTATATTGGAGCTTGTTGTGTAAGCCCTATCAAAGGTGTGGGCGTGGCGTTGTTGTTTCTATTGGTAAGTGACTAGAATCGGCTTCTCTTTGAGGCTATCAGAGACGCTACGATTTCCTTGACCTTCTTTCTCTTTGTTTCCGTGTTTCTGGGCAAAGTTTTTTCTGCCCCTCTCAGATCCTTATTGTCATGCGCACTACAGTGTTTTCGTGGTTTTCGTCATTCCATGAAGTTAGCTGATTGGTCAATTTTCGCAAAATATGGGCAGAAATCAGTTTGCCCTCCCCACTCAACAACAGCAACATAAATCGGTGCTTCAAATATTTCGTAGTTTCGTAGGATTGTTGTTGTCAAAGAACAAACGAAATGTTATAGACAAAGAGTAGACAAAGGCACGAAGAGAAATTAGAAGTAAAACGTTTGGGCCAGTAGATTGCCCAGAATTCCAGTTGAAGTAATCATTGCGTGGATTTATAAGGAGCTGGTATTCAAGGTACCAGCCTTAAGGGTTGCAGCGAGTTATTTGAGGGCCTACTGTTTCCTATCCTTGCCACTTTGCTTGTTGGCGAGTCTCAACCAGAATAAACTTGGACAAAGTACGGTGCTTGCGACTGATGTCCATTTTGTTGCGATTTAAAATGTTGCTGCATTCTTCAGAGAGAAATAGCACTTTTTACAAAATTTGAGATCAAAACAAACGGAAGACAAGGAAATATCTTTCGAGGTATTCTGCCGTAAGTAAGCACTGAATTGCAGAATGAAAACTAGGTATGCCAAGTTTCCACAGAAAGTTTCTAGAAAATGTAACGAAAAGGGCGTTGCCAGCATTTTCGGAGCGTTAAAAGGGCGTGGTCAATGAATATTTTCTGGGGGCTACGCCGCCAGATCCCCGCTTCTGCTCAATGTTGCCCCACCAAATATTTTCCTCAACAGCCGCCACTGTACATTTGTAATGAGTTAACGCCATTTTGCAGGTTCTTTTGGTCTCTTGTTACATAGAATAAATTAATCGCACAAATGACGTCATTAGAATCGCCTTATTTCTGCCAAAATATCACTCCAAAAACGTTATTTTCAGTAAAATAAGATTTTATCACCAAATATGTTGACAAACTGCATTAAGTTCATGCAAAATCTTCATTAAACTTGAATCAAACTTGGAAGCCTGATTTTCACAGATTTTCAGCTTCGTGACGTCACTGTGACGTCATAAGGTGTGGCAGCCACACGCAATTACGCTACGAGCTGCAAATTATCGTTTCTATAACTGTGCCAAGTTGTATTGAATTCGGATGAGTCTAGGGCAGTTTTCAGAGGGCGGGGGGGGGGGGGTGGAAAGCACCCCCCTCCTCATGGCATATGTTTGTGTAGAGCGATCTTACCTCTAAGGTTGCAAGCTGTGCATTCATGGGTATTTTAACAAGACATTCAAAAACACAACACAAAACATAGAAAAACACAACACAAAACATAGAAAAACACAACACAAGACATTCAAAAACACAACACAAAACATAGAAAAACACAACACAAGAGCATAACAGAAACACAACACAAAACATAGAAAAACACAACACAAGAGCATAACAGAAACACAACACAAAACATACAAAACACAACACAAGACATAGAAAAACACAACACAAGACATAGAAAAACACAACACCCCCCCCCCCCCCCCGGGGCCTGTATCATAGTACTCGGGAGGTGCTTGGGAAATTTCTAAACATACGGCTTCAGTTTGAAGCAAGAACTGGACTTGCTACAAGTCAAACTATAAACTCGTAAGAAACTTTGAGTACTGAAAATCCCGGAGGGGGTTCTCCCATACTTGACCTGACGGGATGTGCCGCTCAACAGGGTGTCCTTTTGCGGTAAAAATTATGCGACAGGGTATCCTTTTCTAACGAAAATTATGCGACAAGGTATTATAATAGGTAAGAAATTTATGCGACAGGGTATCGTCCAGAAAGGAAAATTATGCGACAGGGTATCGCCAGTAAAAATTTAAATTGGAAAAAGGAGTGTCTTGTCAGGACGAACATAACACTGTGCGTCCTTAGCAGGTACATATAGACCCCATATGGACACACTGCATAGGACATGTGGACCCCATATGGACACACCGCAATGCATTCTGGTTCGCATGTGAGATGTTCTCCAGATTCATCTTTTTGCCTTCCCTGTGAAAATTTTTGTGCGACAGGGTGCAGGGTGTGGAGAGGTTCCCACACACCCTCGTCAATTCCATAGTTAAGTACCCCCCCCCCCCGGGCTGAAAATCTGATAATTCTAACAAACTTTCAGTGACAGGGGGGGTTCTTGGCCACATTTTGGGCAATGGTCTGCCGCGAGCATATTCAAAATGGTACCGTTGGCTAGACTAATTTTTACGAAAATTGTATCCTTAGCTAGATAAATTTGACCATTCTCTGAACCAATTTGTACGAAAATAGCACCCTTGGCTAGACCAATATTGACGATTTCCTGCCCGAATATTGTCAAATTTGTACCCAATATGATATCATGACCGTTCGCTAGACCAATATTGTCAAAAATGATACTCTTGGCTAGAATACCGTTGTAGGCCAAAATTGCAAAAAAAATATACCCTTGGCTAGATTAGAAGTCCAAAAAAGAGAAAAGTATACCCTTTCTCGCGGCACATCCCGAGATACCTTTACTTTTGAAGATCCCCCCTCCGTGCTTTCAGTACTTGTGCAAATTCTTAGTTTATTACAAAAGACAGGTTTATTGCCTTGTGTTGTGGTTTTTTGTCCTGTGTTGTGTTTTGTTTTTGTTCCTGTGTTGTGTTTTTGAGTGTCTTGTGTTGTGGTTTTTTGTCCTGTGTTGCGTTTTCTGTTATGTTCTTGTGTTGTGTTTTCTGTTGTTGTGTTGTGTTTTCTGTTGTGTTCCTGTGTAATTTTACCAATGTTTTTTATTTTTGTTTAGTAAATCTGTAGTGTCGCGGATGTTTGATCGCAATTTTTGCGCAAGGGGTTGTATATAATGATTGACGCCTGGATTTTTCTTTTTATGAATTTTTGGTAGTAGATAGCATAGCTTCCAAATCTTTAAAAAGGATGGTGTAAAATTGAGTGATCTAGAATGACTTCAAAAAAACTTTTTCTTTTTCTCTATCATTCTACCATTGGACGTTTCTGAAATCTTTAATATTTTCAGACTTGGAGAGTGTGTTTCTTCTTTTTCAGGAATTCAAGAAAAATTTTCAAAATAACTTAAAACCATCGTAATTTCTAAACCGTTTGACGCAACATGATGTAATTTCGAAAACAACCATAGTTTATGAATGCCTACAATATGGTATCAAGCAAAAGTCTTTCATTCATCTAGTTAATGATTTAGAAATTTGATGAAGTCACACCCTCAAATGAGCGGAAATGTAGAATACGCTGTAATTTTGAAAAATATTCAAACTTTCTGGAAAGTTCAACGGTAGGATTATAGATAAGTATCTAAAGTTTCTTTCAAGTCATTCAATCAGAAGAAATAAGTCATTGAATTTTACAGCCACATTTTTACGCCGAGTTAAACATTTGGAACCTATGCTGTACATAGTAGATAGAATTTAGCCGGTTTAACTTCTTTAGGAACCTTTATAAAATCCCTAACGCTTCTGGGTCAATTTGATCGTGAGAATACATTTCATCTTACGAGTCATGCCGATTTTTATTTTTTTTTGCTTCGTGATACACTCTAATAGCAGCATGAATGTAATTAGAAATAAAAACATAAATATTGAACAAGCTCGTCCCATGGCATTTTTCATATTGGGACGGAAGTGAAAGGGCCTTGGAATTAAACACATCAAGTAACACTTGTCTGCAAAATATATTTGCATTTGAGAGTTGATGATTTGGACAGGGTCAATCCCGGAAAATTTTCTCCCTCCCACTCATATGTCAAAATATTCCAATACCATGTTACTCTTAGTAGCACAATAGGTAACTGCAAAAAGCCAAAAAGTTTCATTGCCACATTCTCCTTCATTGCAACCCTATCAGAAAATTTATCTACCCGGTGGGTCAGAAAAGAGAATCCCTATTGAAAGACTACATATCCCTCGATATCAAGACAATAATGTTGGCAAATACGTCAATCAATAGTGAATATGTTCAAATATATTCTAAATTTTGCGTGCCTGAAATCGGCCAATCCGCTGTGAAATTACACTAGATTTTATCGAGGAAGCCCCTCCAAGACACTTCCAAAAACTGCATATAATCACGACCAAATTTATCGCATGTCTATGCCTTATAGCTATGATTTGTACATGCTTTGGCACGTTTTATCCCTTTGTGAAATGAAAATGTCATCCCTGGGGGTAAAGCAACATTATTTCAGACGATTTTGTCTTCCCAAGAGGATAAAACATGTTAGAATGTGTTGAACTCATTGAGATAAGGCAGAACATTTGGAAAATGTTGGTCGTTGTTTTGGGCCTGTTTTGAAGATTTCTCGAAGGATTGAGTGGCGGATTTCAGTCAAGTAAAAGTTGAGGACCATTTAAGGTAACTCTGCTTTCCGCTCCAGTGCACAGCGAAATGCCGTTTCACAAAACCACTCTCCTCAGAACACAGTTAATTTCTCCAATATTATTCGGCCTATCGAAAAGCGGTAAAAAGGATATTGTTCTGTATAATCTGGGCAATCAAAATATGTATAAATCGCAATGTTTTCGTCAATCCTGGTTTCGAAAATCCTAGTTCAAATCTTTTTGCTAATTTCAGAAAAGTGGATTTATCTCCAAAACGAATCGAAAAATGTTCGATTTTTTTTCGTTCCATCTTTAGCTAGGTTGTTGATCTACAACTTTGCTAAGTCTGATTGAAAAAGCTAGGCTAGATTTCCTGCAATCGAATTTCATATTTCTGTTTACTTTTCGACAGCGAAATGGAAAAACCTTGGTCAACAGATTACCATACTATGAAGCACGCTTGCAAAAGCTCAGGCTTGAAATAACTTTCAGAAATTTTTCCATTGGCAAACAAATGAACGTCATCTATTGGGAATACCATACCCAAGTCTCAATAGACATCCTTAGTGCGCTCGTAAAGTATTATTTGCATCTATTGATTAAAAATTACTGACTGTTACCAGCAACTTCACAAATCCATGCAATAGGTGTCTTTCGAGACTTTCATGAGTATTCACAAAATATCAATTTCTTTAAGATTTCACAATGAGCATTGATATAAAAGTAAACTTTTTGCAAAAGCTTTCAACTCATTCTGCATACTAATCTGTTGACCATCGCTTTTCCCCTTCGATGTTGAAAAGTAAACAGAAATATAAAATTCGATTGCAGGAAATCTAGCCTAGCTTTTTCAATCAGACTTTACAAAGTTGTAGATCAACTACCTAGCTAAAGATGGAACGAAAAAGAATCGAGCATTTATCGAGTAGTTTTCGGAGATAAATCCACTTTTCTGAAATCAACAAAAAGATTTGCACTAGGATTTGTGAAGACAGACTTAACGGAAACATAGCGATTTATACATCTTTCGATTGCCCAGACTACACTGAAAAACATCCTTTTTTCCGTTTCTCGATAGGCCGAATAATATGGGAGAAATTGACTGCATTCTAATAAGAGTGGTTTTGCGAAACGGCATCTCGCTGTTCACTGGAGCGGAAAGCAGAGTTACCTTAAACATGTCTGCTGTTAAACCTTATGTTTCCCTAAATTATGATCTTTATATTCAGGTAATGGTTAATTTTTCAAACAGGGATTCTTTTCATTGACTCAGCCGGTACTAGGGGGCCTGACCAAAAAAGGGACAAATGGGTTAATCTTCTTATTAAAGAAACCTTTCTTCCTTGATCAAATGATAAAGAAACTCCTCGTACAGAACAATTAAGAAAGTAAAAATGTTCATGAACTCTTAAAGAGAATCAACGGAGATAAAAGCCCCGCGCGGAAGGAGTCTGGGTATTCTATCATTAGCCTATTGTTTTTGATGATTTCAAGACGTTCGTGGATATTGTTTAGCCAGAGGAACAATAACGTGCGTAGGAGTTTTCTTTGTCCTATTTATAGATTGCCCCTACTTAGCTCCGTTGATTCACTTTAAAACTCCAGGAAGAGGGGCGGTTCCCCTACTTGTTTTTTGTTCTGATGTTGTGACGAGACTCCTCATGATGTGATCAAGTGTTTGGGTCCTTTTCGGGCATCTTGCAAGCAACTAATTTTGGAAAGTCGAGTGTACGTACATTTTTGGTTTTGATAACAACGTGTAAATAATCCTAAATATAGTTTCTTTTGACTAGAAATTCAATTATTTAACTCCTTCGAGTGTTCTTCGTGCAATGCAATGAATTCTGAAAAATAGGAGCGTTTCCGTGCACAATTGGCAGTTTCTTTAGGACTTCTATACTTCATCAATTTGTGCTATGCATTGTCAAGTTGCTGTATTTAATCCTATATTTGTAAACAATGACGCATTGAATTTAGTTACAATATTTTTATTATGAGTAAAAGTATAATTAATCTTTAACAAAGGAAATTGGCATATAATTGCAAAGTGTGTCAAACAAGCAAAAGTCATCAAACAGGATATCCATTTTTGAGCACCTATCTTCTCACTGCTGGATATAAATTCCACCTACCGGTCCAAAAGTCATAATGGCAATAGTGTAATCTACGGTCATATCGATCCAAATGGCAATAGGCAAAGCGAGGTATGATTTGGAATTGGCCGTTCTTTATACCCTTCATACATATCTGGTTTCTGTAGTCATACTTCTTAGGGAGGTTGCCACATGGGAAGAAAGCTGAAAGCACATGGTAGATGCCACTATACAAATACCGCAAACACATTTCATTTGTAGTATCAAAAACAAATTGCTCTCTTCCTGGTTCCCTGTGGGAGATAAAAAAGAGATTGATGTTTAATTGCGATATCAATGTTTTTCTTTTCATTTTAAGATTGTTTATGCACGTTAGGCCAGCCAGTCAGTATGACTGATTTTCAGGGGGCGTGCCAAAAACTTTACAAATTAAAAATCAACCATAACTTGCAACAGAAAAGGAAACTAATTACAATTATAAATATTTTATTTACAGCTACTTAAAATCAACTTAAAGTCAAATATTAAATGTTTATAAAACGTTAAATATTTATATTATAATAGAAAAATTTTACAACATGTTAACAAAAGATTGTTTCTGAACTTTAGATCAACACTTCATCTTAACTTAAAAGAAGATAAAGAGGGAGCTTGCTTGGCCTCGCGGTTAAGATCATTCCTGATTTTTAAGAAGTGTCATCAACGCCATAATTGAAAACAACTTTTCTAAATACATTTCGAAATCAAAATTTCGTTTTGAAATAGAGTTATGCCATATAAATACCCAAATTGTATTCTAAGTATATGAATTGATATACAAACTGATAAACAATCACAAACCGGAATGACAAAACGAAACTCCAAACCGAAAAGCTAAGCAAATTTCCACACAGAAATGACAGATCGGAATTCAATTCAAACCGAAATGACAAATTGTAATTCAATTCAAACCGAAATTATGAAACAGAATTTAATTCAGACCAAAATTACTTCACTATTGGGTCAGACGGGGATGTGCGCCAGTTTTGGATAGTTTTTGGGCTGAAAATTCTGGGAATTGGGTATACTTTTACTGGAAATTTTCTTTGATTGGGGATACTTTCACTTGGAATTTTCTGGGATTGGGGTTAACTGGTAATAGGTGTTACAGATTTGTTCTGCTTGTGTGACAATAACTGAGAGGAAATCCGTTCACTCGCCATTTAATGATATTTAAAGTTGAATTGTTCTTTGTTACTTCTTCAAAATTCTGGGATGGGGCATCAATATCTGACCTATATTCAGGGAAAGGGTATCAATATCTGACCTATATTCTGGGAAAGGGTATCAATATCTGACCTATATTCTGGGAAAGGGTATCAATATCTGACCTATATTCTGGGAAAGGGTATCAATATCTGACCTACATTCTGGGAAAGGGTATCAATATCTGACCTATATTCTGGGAAAGGGTATCAATATCTGACCTATATTCTGGGAAAGGGTATCAATATCTGACCTATATTCTGGGAAAGGGTATCAATATCTGACCTATATTCAGGGAAAGGGTATCAATATCTGACCTATATTCAGGGAAAGGGTATCAATATCTGACCTATATTCTGGGAAAGGGTATCAATATCTGACCTATATTCAGGGAAAGGGTATCAATATCTGACCTATATTCAGGGAAAGGGTATCAATATCTGACCTACATTCTGGGAAAGGGTATCAATATCTGACCTATATTCTGGGAAAGGGTATCAATATCTGACCTATATTCTGGGAAAGGGTATCAATATCTGACCTATATTCTGGGAAAGGGTATCAATATCTGACCTTTATTCAGGGAAAGGGTATCAATATCTGACCTATATTCTGGGAAAGGGTATCAATATCTGACCTATATTCAGGGAAAGGGTATCAATATCTGACCTATATTCTGGGAAAGGGTATCAATATCTGACCTATATTCTGGGAAAGGGTATCAATATCTGACCTATATTCTGGGAAAGGGTATCAATATCTGACCTATATTCTGGGAAAGGGTATCAATATCTGACCTATATTCTGGGAAAGGGTATCAATATCTGACCTTTATGCTGGAAAAGGGTATCAATATCTTACCTATATTCTGGGAAAGGGTATCAATATCTGACCTATATTCTGGGAAAGGGTATCAATATCTGACCTATATTCTGGGAAAGGGTATCAATATCTGACCTATAATCTGGGGAAGGGTATCAATATCTGACCTATATTCTGGGAAAGGGTATCAATATCTGACCTATATTCTGGGAAAGGGTATCAATATCTGACCAAAATTCTGGGATTGTGTCTCTGGCTAGATCTTGGTATTTTATGATCTTTTCCTGCTCCTTGTTTCTTATATTCACATCAACTGGTATGGCTGCGTCTATTTATTATGATCACTTTATTTGCATTTTTATCCTCTATTATGATGTCTGGCATGAATTTCGATATCAGTCTTTACTGTAAAATTCCATAATACTTTGAACTGTTCATTTTCAACAACACTCTCAGGTTGATGTTGGTACCACTTTCCACCAGTTTAAAATCCTCGCTGACGTAATATATCCCAATGGAGTGCTTTGGCTACACATTCATGTCGGTGCTTGTATCCGGGGGGGAGGGTTGACTTAAATTTGTACGGGGGTGTGCCCAAGACAAATTTCTTTTATCCTGCTGTAGAATTTTTTGCTCAAATTGATAACCTTTTCTAGAAAAAATTGGTGACTCAAAAACATGAAATTTGACCGAAAAACGACCCGATCTAGCAGAATATTCCCCTTTGACATGTTTTGACAACCTGCTCTAGAAAAATTGCCTCATTCTGATACCCTGTGCTAGAAAAAATTGGTGAAAACGATACCCTTAAAAATGGCACATCCCCTTTGGACAAATATAGGAAGTACCCACCCCCCCCGCGGGGCTTGTATTCTGTACATGCACCGTGAGTGTAAACATCATATAAATTTTCGACAATTATAGCCTTGCTGAAACTTTTACTTTCAATAGATAAAAACATACCCACAACATCTGTATCTTGGAGGGGTGTATGACTTGGTGCCACCTAAAATCGCAATGATTTCGTGAAATAAAAGCATGTTCGTTGCGTGTGGTACTATAACAGATAAACGATAACATAATAAATAAATGATTAAAGCATCTACTCGTTACAAGTGACTCGAAATCAATCTAGCCAAGCAAAGACAAGACAAGATTCGACGAGTAGGAAGGAATGTGAGATGCCAGGTGATGTAGCATGTGCAGGGAATACGAGAAATGTAAGAATAGAGATGGAAAGAACCTATTTCTGGAATACCCTTAGTGATGACCTAAAATTGACTTCTCTTATGAAATTCAAACAAGAAATACATTGCTGGGATGGAAAAAACTACCGGGTGTCTACAAAAAAAGTACCCCCTTTTGACTCAACAAGGCAAGGAAACGATAATATTTCAGGACTTTTTGAATTCATGGCTACATTTGTTAGTCTTCAACTTAAATGCACATGCCTTGCATTTGGAAATCGACCACCAAACACCAGAGATATGAGTTCACAAGGTCAAAATTTGGAGTGCACCAGAAACCAGAGGTTTTGAGAAATGGCCTAGCCATAATTTGACAACAAACAGCTATTTTGCAAACGAATTTTCGACTTTGACCTTTATTTTTTTATTTTTGAAAAGATTTATACCTTGAATTACTTCAATTGTTCTTGAAGTGACTTTTCTTTTGAGGAAACATTCCTTGCATTGCATTCGATCCCAAGTGTTTTGTATTAAAGAAGAAGAAAGGAGCACATGCACGCTTATTTTGGAGATGTGACACGACTTTATCACTCTTACCACATTTTTACTATATTTGTTTAATCAGCGCCATGTCCATGCATCTTTTATTCTTTTCAAAAGCAAAACATGGAAACTTAAAGTCTACAGGTACTTTAGAAAATGTCCATGATACATTTTCGTAGAAAATGTCCATGAAAATGTCCATCATCATACATGACTAGGCCCTTTTTCAAAACCTCTGGTTTTGGTTGCACCGTAAATTTTGACTTTGCGAACTTGTATCTCCGGTGTTTGGTGGACGATTTCTAAATGTAAGGTACGTGCATCTAAGTTGAACATTGATAAATGTAGCTGTGAAGTCGGGGAGCAATGATATCTTATTGCTTGGTTCCTATTTTCAGTCAAGAGGGGGTACTTTTTTCTGAGACACCCGGTATACGTGCTACATTTGCACTAATTTTAGGGCTTTATCTGGTTTCGATATATTGTGTATTGTAGCTAGTTGGTGTTAATTAGTTGTTGTTAACAAGAAACAAACCAACTGTAAATAAGTTTTGATTATGATTATGATTATTATGATTAATTATATCTATTGTTGAAGGATCGGTTTTGGTTGGTGATAGTGGTCGATAAGCTGCTGAGGGTCAGGTCTGAGGGCGGTGATGTTGGGAGGGGAAGTAAGTTGTTGTTAAGTTAGTTAATTGGTTTTGGCAAGTGAGTCCTTTAAATTCCCTTCTCTGCGAAATGCTAGAGATGGAGGTGCAATTTTCTTTGTTTCTGTGTCCTTGCCTAGAATGTTGAAGTTTCTATAAACTTGCCTTCTATGTGCTCGCCTCTATTGATTTTGAGTCACTTGATAACGAGTATACGATCGAAATTTTGTGTTTTTCAACATCTGCGCCATAATTTGTATCTAATCCATTTACTTATTTATTTATGGTGCAATGAAAGTGTCCTTAAAAATGCATGATATGAACAAGATCGTTTAGCTTTCCCTCAAAATTGCATTCGCTGATCAAGCCCAAACATAAAACTATTTGTATGAAGGGGGCAAGCCATTGTTGCCTACGTGAAACAGATTTGTCATGAATAATTAAAAACGATACGACAAAGAGTAAACAATGCTTAGTGAATTTTCGTGAAATCTATTGGGTAAAAGACAGCTGACATTGAATTGTTCTGAAAAGAGAAACGCGACCCTAAATGAACCACGTTTGATGAATAGTTGTCAAAAATGTACTGAAATCCTCATAACTGTTCCAGCCTCAAAACCCATAATATGGATGTGTTTGACCAGGATTTTTGAAGGAACTGCTTACTATTTGCTCACAGGAATCGAATTGCCTTGTCATTTTTTACTGCAATTAATGCAGACAAAATTTTACTTACACATATCTCCAAGGGCGCACTTCAGTATTGAAAGTAAACATACACAAAGCAAAAGTCGCAGTGCTACTTTTTTCTCCATCTGCAAAGAAGACACAAGCAACAAGTAGCCTTTTTTATAAGCAAACATGATCCTACAATCAGTCGTACACTGTTGAGCCAGTCTAAAGACGAAGGTTTGTTGGGGAGGTGGGTGACGTGAGCAATGCAACGATTGTACCAAATTACGGGGCTCTGGAGAACCCACTGGGCCCCCAGGAATTTCTATTTAAGTAGACGCCCTCTACCTTGGCTTGAGACCTCTCTCGATCTCGTGCTTGCCAGTTCAAAAGCAGAGTTTTGGTCATTTTATAGCAGGCTCTCTTTCATAAATTAGCATTCTCAGGAAGACTCAGGAGCGATGATTTTTACTGACTATTTTGCACATTTTGGTCAATTTTGGGGCGCTGATTCCGAATATGGTTGTTATACCAAAGGGTGTGGTGGCGTTTAGCCTCTATTTCAGTTTTAAACCTCGTTTTCGACGAAAATCATACAACCTCTTTTTGAGCTAAATTATGTATGTGTGATGGTTAAAGTTGATGTTACTAAAGCAAACGAGGAGCACTGAGTTCAAATTAATGAATTTCAGAGACAAAAGGCAGACTTTTGCTTCACATTCATACCAAGCCTCACTTTGAAATTAGGCCAAATGATGTATGAAGAGAGTATAGAACACGAAATCTCACTCATTGCATTCGATTGATACTTTCACTGTCAACTATTCTCTGCATGAGGCAACACCGAACCACTTCTTGGTGTAAGTCAATAAACTTTTATTAATTTACAACAATCTTTTGCAAAAGTATGTAGAACGTTAGAAGACGATACTTACAACTAACAAACGAAGCAAAATTTCAGGAGATATTTCTGTATTTATAAATCAAAATGTTCCAGTAGTAGTTTTGAGTCTACGTCTATGTCGTGTTGAATTAAGATATCCTCTATATCTGCTAATGAAATTTTTTTCAAGTTGTTTTGGCAAGGATTGTCTGAAGGGGTGAATTTCTAAAAGTCAGTCGTTTGAGCTGATTTTTGCGCTGCAGGGTAATTCGATAGTGTAGATCACGAAACTGAAGGAAAAAAACAGTTATTTGTTAGGGTTCTGGATTTGTGACGTCATATTATACCCATTTTCACAATTCCTTGATAGCATGGGTGAAATCTACGTCTTAATTGATTTGCGCTGCGCAGCAGCAGCAAATCTTTAAAATAGGCTCGTAGGCTCGATGAACGAACGTTGACATGGCGCGCATAACTAAACATACAGTGAACATTTCATGGTTTCAGCCAATGACATTCCTAGAAAACAGACGCATGTTTACTGCGTTCAGGATTGACGTCATTGGAAGTTGTCATCCATTGTTGTCCACATACGTCACAAAATTTTAAGCGCGCGCAGGAGGAAGTGATCAGGAAGTGACAAGTCCATTCATTGGATGTTTTTGATTGATTAAAATTGGCATGCCTGCAGAGGTTTTTGGCATCAAATTTGGAGACCAGAGAAAGATCAGGGCAGTTGGGTTGTGTTGTGAGACGCGTAGGTTGTGGAAGTTTCCCAGTCAATGAGCAACGACAGAGCAAGTGTCCGAAGTAAGTCCCGTTTTGGCGCTAATGCAGTTTCGCACACTGTTGCTATACTGAGCCTAACTAAACCCTACCAAAATCCTATAGTGTGCGATACTGCAATTGCCCCGTTTAAAGTTACTTTGTGTATGATTAGGCCTATTTATCGTTTCTAATGTTTCTTAGAATCATAAAATTTGATGTCATGGAGTCGACCTCTATGTATTTACTGCTGCATTCACGTTAGGCTTCAGAACACACTTTACCTTCGACGACAAGTAAGGGTGCCTGTTCACCGAACATTTTCATTTCTTGATGTTCCGGTTGTCAAATATTTTGCAGTAACCTGTATGTACTTTCCAATTTTCTTTAGTTTTTTGGAGAATGACGGTGCTTAATTTTAACATATTTACAGGTTGTGTGTGTTAGAAGTCGTTGGAAAAA
Source organism: Aurelia coerulea (assembly GCA_039566865.1). NCBI lineage: Eukaryota > Metazoa > Cnidaria > Scyphozoa > Semaeostomeae > Ulmaridae > Aurelia > Aurelia coerulea. Next base: position 1,591,277 of record CM076959.1, read on the forward strand.
TCTGCAAAAAAAACCCTGAAAATCCTAGTGTTTAAAAAATCTCTTACGCTTTTCTGGAAGAATGATACTCCCATCGCTTTGCTTTCCTCAAATTTTAGACCCAAAAAAGGAACCTGACCACCCCTATCCTAGACATACCACAGTACCCTGGACAGGTAAAAAACTTGCAGACGTGCAAGCAAGCATTCTTCGAGGTAATCTGTGTGCTCTACACAAATCATGCGCATTCATTATCATTCCTGCACAGTTTGCAACAAAACTTCATTTGTAACAATACATATGACATAATCTTCACCCTTGCGTCTATCCTCAAAATACTGTCGCAGTTCACAGCGCAAATCTTCAGATAGCAATATCTCTTGTTCAATTTTAAGAGAACAGTGGGCTTTCCAATTAGTTACAAATTTGAATTTCATCATTCTAGACAATGAGCACAATTAGAATTATATTTGTACTTGTTATTGGCCCCTAAGGAGCAATTAAAGGTGCAATCAAATGCCTGGATTAGAACTGTATTGATACATGAATAGGGACACTTTATGAATGACGTATAGTTAGATGCTATGTGGGTTGGCGAGATCAAAATTGAAGAGATGAGGTCACAGTATACATTTTCATTATGGCCATGCAATTATAAGAAAAGTCATTAAGTTTCAATCATTTTCGTTAAATACAGAAAAACTCGGGAATAAAAGGGTAAACGATTCTTAAACTGCCGAATGAGAGGACAGTTTGAAGTAAATTATTGGGAAAATGGCGTCCAATACTTTTCAAGAGTCGATAGATGTGGAAACAAATGAAGTTGAAGTTGAGTGTGAAGGGGGGAATGACGAACAGGACATTGAATTTGCCGCGGTGTTCCAACCTACTTGTGCAAGAAAAGTATATTTAGTCACATACAGTCGTGCAAATGTCAAGAGATTTGATCGCCAGTCATTTGCAGCTGTAGTTGTGAGTGCGTTCCAAGTAACAGGGCTTGTAGACGTAAAGCAATGGGCTTGCAGCATGGAAGAACACAAAGATGGCGGGAAACATTTCCATTTAGCCATATTGCTAGGAAAGCAGAGGCGCTGGAAGAAGGTGAAGGAGCACATTGGAAAAACACACGGCATCAGCGTCCATTTTTCAGGACACAAATGCTATTTTACTGCATATAAATATGCAAAAAAGTACGATAAACATTTCGTGTGTAGTCCAGGCCATCCAAAGAAGATACAGCCGCCTAAAACATTGAGAGCCAGCAGTGCAAAGAAACGACGTAAAGCCAAAGCTACACGTTATACAAACAAGGATGTAGCCGATCTTATTTTGAACGAAAACGTCAGATCGAGGCTGGAACTAATGGCACTTGCAAAAGACACCAAACAGAGGAAAGGGGACGCATTGCTGTATGATTTCTTGCTTGCAAAATCAGAGAAGGCGGTGTCTGAACTGATAGAGACGGTGTGGGCAATTGAGACTGCGGAAGAGAATATAGAGAGAGCGCGACAATCTAGAATGGATATTTTGAATAATGCATTAAATGCTGATTGTGTTTGTAACGGAGAATGGCGTGAGTGTGCAGAGGAGATCTTGCAGCTCAATCACATGGATGCTGGGAAATTCAAGAATGCTTTTGTCGATTTGTTGGAAAAGGGGCGCGGAAAGGGACGTAACATCCTTATAACTGGACCAGCCAATTGTGGAAAGACATTTATTCTTGATCCGCTACGAATAATATATAAATGCTTTGTGAATCCAGCTACATGCACCTATGCACTAATGGGTGTGGAGACTGCCGAAGTTATAATATTCAATGACTTCAGATTTAATCCAATCATAATACCCTGGGCAGATCTCCTTCTTCTTTTAGAGGGACAACCAATGCACTTGTCTACACCCAAAACTCATTTTGCAAAGAACATAGTTCTTGAAAGTGATACCCCAGTATTCTGCACGTCTAAAGGGCCAATTTTGTATGTAAAGGGAGGTTCCATTGATGACCGAGAGAGTGAAATGATGCGCGTGCGTTGGAGACACATTGAATTCCGTCATCAGATAGAAATTGAGAAGCAAAAGTGCATTCAGTCATGCGCGTACTGCTTCTCCCATTTCTTGCTGGATGGTCATGTGACTTCAACTGCACAGGCGCATGAAAATGCTCCCCAAAATTGAGGCAACAAGTAACACAACGGTTGACACAACGATTGACAGTAGAAGGAATCTTCCTTTAATTCGATGTTGAATTGTGCAAGTTAGCTTCTTTTCAGCTTCTCAACTGTTCAAAGACGTAAACAGTGTACTAACATTCTCAGATAGTTTACAATTTGGCGTACGCCAAAGTTACAGGGCTCATAACAAGTGTCAACCTATTTTCCTAAAAAGAACTTGAGCATCAAATATCTTTTTACCAGTGCTGTGTCAATCGTTACAGCCCACTTTTCTGCGCTACTCATTATTAATAGGCGTTTACCAATGAGCCCAGCAGATAGGTTACGATAATGAACACCCCTCTGTAACAAATATTTTTAGAAAGAGCAGTCTCCGGGGGGCGAAAGGGTTGAAACGTACGCCTGTCAATCGATGTGTCAATCGTGAAACCTTACACCAGAAGGCTCATTACGTGTACAGTGAGACGTTACGACATTAAACGCATCATTTAGCTCATAAACAATTGTTCATAAACAAAAGATTACGATACATGAAGAGAAAATAATGCTATGTAAATATCTCGTTATACAAAATGTTCATTTAAAATTCAATACTTCGTTCTATAGCCTTTGTTTTGAACTATGGCTTTCAATCGTGTGTCCATATTCTCAATTGTTCTGTCAATGACTTGACGACTAAAATTATGCAGGGTCGCAACGACACGTTTCTCGAATGCTGCAAAATCTTCGTGGACAAGTGTCTGCTCCAGGGCCTGTTTCCGTAACTCACGGCGAACATTGTGGAAAACATTTTCGATTGGGTTGAGGTCAGGTGATCGTGGGGGGATTTCTACGACGTTTGCTCCAATTTCTTTCAATGCAGACTTAGCAGCAGCACTTTTCTGACAGGGGTCGTTGTCCATTACAAAATACTTCATGCCCCTAGCTTTTCTGTCTTTCACCTTGCCTCTTTTCAGAGCCTTTTCAAGGTCATTTTTTACAAAATCTGCGAAGTATTTCCCAGTCATGTGCTTGTAAGTTTTCACCAATGTTACCCCCACTCCAAATTTAATTCCAACCAGCACATATACACGACGCCCCCCAGGCAAATTCTTGCTCCCTTTCGTCGTCCATTGCAATCCTTCGCTTGCTTTCCTCCACACCCTCCCACTTGGTGTCTTTGCGTCACGAAATGGGTTAAATTTGTGAACAAAAGACACCCCATCTAAATACATGGCAACGTCCTCGGTCCAGAAACTACTGCGGTGTTTCCTTAGCATCTTCCGGGTATATTGCAGTCTTGCCTGCTTGTCTTTGCACGATAGGAGACCTTTTTTCCTTGGCTGCAGATGTTTAAATCCTGCACAGTTCAAAATACGAGCAAATGTGCGGTAGCTTGCTAGCCCTTGAAGTTCTGCTTCTTTAACCACATCCATCACTTTTACATTCACATTTTTCTCCCTTGCTTTTGAAAATTGCCGTATGAACCGTGCCTTTGTTCTTGCAGATAGTTTCTTTGGCCTACCGCCTTTACAGATCTTCTCCCGCTTTTCACCCTTGCAAGACAGCTCACCATCTTTCCAGCACCGATACACTGATGCCACGGAGATATGCAATTTTTTCGCAATCGTTGCCATTTTCGTGCCATTTCTCCGCAGAACATAGGCCATGGCTCGAATTTTCGGATCTATCGCTTTCGTTTTCCTTACCGCACTTTTAGCCATCTTTCTTAAAACTGATAGCTCTCTCCTTCGTTTAACGTATTATTAGCTAACTTTTCTACACGCACTAATCTGACATCACAAACTAATCGTGACGCAGCCCGTTCCAGTGCCACCATGGAAGAACCTTGCATAAATGCTCCACTTTTACCTACATCTTTCACCCATTTCCTATGAATTGCAGGGGACCACTATTTTATGGAAGTTGTACACGCCGTTAGACCTATGTTTTTGGTGTACTTTGCCACTTTCCATGAGAACACGCGTAAAACTCTTTTCCCCATGTATTGCAAGTATTTCCCGTCACGTGACAAGTTTCCTGCAGTTATAACTCCATCATTTCCGTAAGAGCCCTGCAATTCCTTCATTTCTCATATCGATGACGTCATAATTTCATCATAAACGTTTTGAGATAATTTTTTACACCTGCATGTTGATAAGTACACAAAACTGTACACTTGTGCCAATTTTGGTTCAGATTGATGAACTTTTTCAAAAATTGCCCTCTCGGACAATCCTTGCCAAAACTTTTGAAAAAAATCACATATTTTTGCTCAGCTCTCCCCCCCTCCCCCTTACAATGTTGGTTCCTTGCGTGATTACGCATTTCTCAAGGGCACAACAACGCAGCCAAAGCGATTTTCGTGATATCTGGTGATCAGTGCTTCGAACCAACATTGTTCAGGGGGGGGGGGGCAGGGGGGCAAGGGAAAAGAGTAGCGTGAAGTTTCCTGCACTGTATTTTGGATGCTTGGTCGGAGAAGAAAAGAGAGAAATGAAATTTTTTTCAAGTTGTTTTGGCAAGGATTGTCTGAAGGGGTGAATTTCTAAAAGTCAGTCGTTTGAGCTGATTTTTGCGCTGCAGGGTAATTCGATAGTGTAGATCACGAAACTGAAGGAAAAAAACAGTTATTTGTTAGGGTTCTGGATTTGTGACGTCATATTATACCCATTTTCACAATTCCTTGATAGCATGGGTGAAATCTACGTCTTAATTGATTTGCGCTGCGCAGCAGCAGCAAATCTTTAAAATAGGCTCGTAGGCTCGATGAACGAACGTTGACATGGCGCGCATAACTAAACATACAGTGAACATTTCATGGTTTCAGCCAATGACATTCCTAGAAAACAGACGCATGTTTACTGCGTTCAGGATTGACGTCATTGGAAGTTGTCATCCATTGTTGTCCACATACGTCACAAAATTTTAAGCGCGCGCAGGAGGAAGTGATCAGGAAGTGACAAGTCCATTCATTGGATGTTTTTGATTGATTAAAATTGGCATGCCTGCAGAGGTTTTTGGCATCAAATTTGGAGACCAGAGAAAGATCAGGGCAGTTGGGTTGTGTTGTGAGACGCGTAGGTTGTGGAAGTTTCCCAGTCAATGAGCAACGACAGAGCAAGTGTCCGAAGTAAGTCCCGTTTTGGCGCTAATGCAGTTTCGCACACTGTTGCTATACTGAGCCTAACTAAACCCTACCAAAATCCTATAGTGTGCGATACTGCAATTGCCCCGTTTAAAGTTACTTTGTGTATGATTAGGCCTATTTATCGTTTCTAATGTTTCTTAGAATCATAAAATTTGATGTCATGGAGTCGACCTCTATGTATTTACTGCTGCATTCACGTTAGGCTTCAGAACACACTTTACCTTCGACGACAAGTAAGGGTGCCTGTTCACCGAACATTTTCATTTCTTGATGTTCCGGTTGTCAAATATTTTGCAGTAACCTGTATGTACTTTCCAATTTTCTTAAGTTTTTTGGAGAATGACGGTGCTTAATTTTAACATATTTACAGGTTGTGTGTGTTAGAAGTCGTTGGAAAAATCTGCAAAAAAAACCCTGAAAATCCTAGTGTTTAAAAAATCTCTTACGCTTTTCTGGAAGAATGATACTCCCATCGCTTTGCTTTCCTCAAATTTTAGACCCAAAAAAGGAACCTGACCACCCCTATCCTAGACATACCACAGTACCCTGGACAGGTAAAAAACTTGCAGACGTGCAAGCAAGCATTCTTCGAGGTAATCTGTGTGCTCTACACAAATCATGCGCATTCATTATCATTCCTGCACAGTTTGCAACAAAACTTCATTTGTAACAATACATATGACATAATCTTCACCCTTGCGTCTATCCTCAAAATACTGTCGCAGTTCACAGCGCAAATCTTCAGATAGCAATATCTCTTGTTCAATTTTAAGAGAACAGTGGGCTTTCCAATTAGTTACAAATTTGAATTTCATCATTCTAGACAATGAGCACAATTAGAATTATATTTGTACTTGTTATTGGCCCCTAAGGAGCAATTAAAGGTGCAATCAAATGCCTGGATTAGAACTGTATTGATACATGAATAGGGACACTTTATGAATGACGTATAGTTAGATGCTATGTGGGTTGGCGAGATCAAAATTGAAGAGATGAGGTCACAGTATACATTTTCATTATGGCCATGCAATTATAAGAAAAGTCATTAAGTTTCAATCATTTTCGTTAAATACAGAAAAACTCGGGAATAAAAGGGTAAACGATTCTTAAACTGCCGAATGAGAGGACAGTTTGAAGTAAATTATTGGGAAAATGGCGTCCAATACTTTTCAAGAGTCGATAGATGTGGAAACAAATGAAGTTGAAGTTGAGTGTGAAGGGGGGAATGACGAACAGGACATTGAATTTGCCGCGGTGTTCCAACCTACTTGTGCAAGAAAAGTATATTTAGTCACATACAGTCGTGCAAATGTCAAGAGATTTGATCGCCAGTCATTTGCAGCTGTAGTTGTGAGTGCGTTCCAAGTAACAGGGCTTGTAGACGTAAAGCAATGGGCTTGCAGCATGGAAGAACACAAAGATGGCGGGAAACATTTCCATTTAGCCATATTGCTAGGAAAGCAGAGGCGCTGGAAGAAGGTGAAGGAGCACATTGGAAAAACACACGGCATCAGCGTCCATTTTTCAGGACACAAATGCTATTTTACTGCATATAAATATGCAAAAAAGTACGATAAACATTTCGTGTGTAGTCCAGGCCATCCAAAGAAGATACAGCCGCCTAAAACATTGAGAGCCAGCAGTGCAAAGAAACGACGTAAAGCCAAAGCTACACGTTATACAAACAAGGATGTAGCCGATCTTATTTTGAACGAAAACGTCAGATCGAGGCTGGAACTAATGGCACTTGCAAAAGACACCAAACAGAGGAAAGGGGACGCATTGCTGTATGATTTCTTGCTTGCAAAATCAGAGAAGGCGGTGTCTGAACTGATAGAGACGGTGTGGGCAATTGAGACTGCGGAAGAGAATATAGAGAGAGCGCGACAATCTAGAATGGATATTTTGAATAATGCATTAAATGCTGATTGTGTTTGTAACGGAGAATGGCGTGAGTGTGCAGAGGAGATCTTGCAGCTCAATCACATGGATGCTGGGAAATTCAAGAATGCTTTTGTCGATTTGTTGGAAAAGGGGCGCGGAAAGGGACGTAACATCCTTATAACTGGACCAGCCAATTGTGGAAAGACATTTATTCTTGATCCGCTACGAATAATATATAAATGCTTTGTGAATCCAGCTACATGCACCTATGCACTAATGGGTGTGGAGACTGCCGAAGTTATAATATTCAATGACTTCAGATTTAATCCAATCATAATACCCTGGGCAGATCTCCTTCTTCTTTTAGAGGGACAACCAATGCACTTGTCTACACCCAAAACTCATTTTGCAAAGAACATAGTTCTTGAAAGTGATACCCCAGTATTCTGCACGTCTAAAGGGCCAATTTTGTATGTAAAGGGAGGTTCCATTGATGACCGAGAGAGTGAAATGATGCGCGTGCGTTGGAGACACATTGAATTCCGTCATCAGATAGAAATTGAGAAGCAAAAGTGCATTCAGTCATGCGCGTACTGCTTCTCCCATTTCTTGCTGGATGGTCATGTGACTTCAACTGCACAGGCGCATGAAAATGCTCCCCAAAATTGAGGCAACAAGTAACACAACGGTTGACACAACGATTGACAGTAGAAGGAATCTTCCTTTAATTCGATGTTGAATTGTGCAAGTTAGCTTCTTTTCAGCTTCTCAACTGTTCAAAGACGTAAACAGTGTACTAACATTCTCAGATAGTTTACAATTTGGCGTACGCCAAAGTTACAGGGCTCATAACAAGTGTCAACCTATTTTCCTAAAAAGAACTTGAGCATCAAATATCTTTTTACCAGTGCTGTGTCAATCGTTACAGCCCACTTTTCTGCGCTACTCATTATTAATAGGCGTTTACCAATGAGCCCAGCAGATAGGTTACGATAATGAACACCCCTCTGTAACAAATATTTTTAGAAAGAGCAGTCTCCGGGGGGCGAAAGGGTTGAAACGTACGCCTGTCAATCGATGTGTCAATCGTGAAACCTTACACCAGAAGGCTCATTACGTGTACAGTGAGACGTTACGACATTAAACGCATCATTTAGCTCATAAACAATTGTTCATAAACAAAAGATTACGATACATGAAGAGAAAATAATGCTATGTAAATATCTCGTTATACAAAATGTTCATTTAAAATTCAATACTTCGTTCTATAGCCTTTGTTTTGAACTATGGCTTTCAATCGTGTGTCCATATTCTCAATTGTTCTGTCAATGACTTGACGACTAAAATTATGCAGGGTCGCAACGACACGTTTCTCGAATGCTGCAAAATCTTCGTGGACAAGTGTCTGCTCCAGGGCCTGTTTCCGTAACTCACGGCGAACATTGTGGAAAACATTTTCGATTGGGTTGAGGTCAGGTGATCGTGGGGGGATTTCTACGACGTTTGCTCCAATTTCTTTCAATGCAGACTTAGCAGCAGCACTTTTCTGACAGGGGTCGTTGTCCATTACAAAATACTTCATGCCCCTAGCTTTTCTGTCTTTCACCTTGCCTCTTTTCAGAGCCTTTTCAAGGTCATTTTTTACAAAATCTGCGAAGTATTTCCCAGTCATGTGCTTGTAAGTTTTCACCAATGTTACCCCCACTCCAAATTTAATTCCAACCAGCACATATACACGACGCCCCCCAGGCAAATTCTTGCTCCCTTTCGTCGTCCATTGCAATCCTTCGCTTGCTTTCCTCCACACCCTCCCACTTGGTGTCTTTGCGTCACGAAATGGGTTAAATTTGTGAACAAAAGACACCCCATCTAAATACATGGCAACGTCCTCGGTCCAGAAACTACTGCGGTGTTTCCTTAGCATCTTCCGGGTATATTGCAGTCTTGCCTGCTTGTCTTTGCACGATAGGAGACCTTTTTTCCTTGGCTGCAGATGTTTAAATCCTGCACAGTTCAAAATACGAGCAAATGTGCGGTAGCTTGCTAGCCCTTGAAGTTCTGCTTCTTTAACCACATCCATCACTTTTACATTCACATTTTTCTCCCTTGCTTTTGAAAATTGCCGTATGAACCGTGCCTTTGTTCTTGCAGATAGTTTCTTTGGCCTACCGCCTTTACAGATCTTCTCCCGCTTTTCACCCTTGCAAGACAGCTCACCATCTTTCCAGCACCGATACACTGATGCCACGGAGATATGCAATTTTTTCGCAATCGTTGCCATTTTCGTGCCATTTCTCCGCAGAACATAGGCCATGGCTCGAATTTTCGGATCTATCGCTTTCGTTTTCCTTACCGCACTTTTAGCCATCTTTCTTAAAACTGATAGCTCTCTCCTTCGTTTAACGTATTATTAGCTAACTTTTCTACACGCACTAATCTGACATCACAAACTAATCGTGACGCAGCCCGTTCCAGTGCCACCATGGAAGAACCTTGCATAAATGCTCCACTTTTACCTACATCTTTCACCCATTTCCTATGAATTGCAGGGGACCACTATTTTATGGAAGTTGTACACGCCGTTAGACCTATGTTTTTGGTGTACTTTGCCACTTTCCATGAGAACACGCGTAAAACTCTTTTCCCCATGTATTGCAAGTATTTCCCGTCACGTGACAAGTTTCCTGCAGTTATAACTCCATCATTTCCGTAAGAGCCCTGCAATTCCTTCATTTCTCATATCGATGACGTCATAATTTCATCATAAACGTTTTGAGATAATTTTTTACACCTGCATGTTGATAAGTACACAAAACTGTACACTTGTGCCAATTTTGGTTCAGATTGATGAACTTTTTCAAAAATTGCCCTCTCGGACAATCCTTGCCAAAACTTTTGAAAAAAATCACATATTTTTGCTCAGCTCTCCCCCCCTCCCCCTTACAATGTTGGTTCCTTGCGTGATTACGCATTTCTCAAGGGCACAACAACGCAGCCAAAGCGATTTTCGTGATATCTGGTGATCAGTGCTTCGAACCAACATTGTTCAGGGGGGGGGGGCAGGGGGGCAAGGGAAAAGAGTAGCGTGAAGTTTCCTGCACTGTATTTTGGATGCTTGGTCGGAGAAGAAAAGAGAGAAATGAAATTTTTTTCAAGTTGTTTTGGCAAGGATTGTCTGAAGGGGTGAATTTCTAAAAGTCAGTCGTTTGAGCTGATTTTTGCGCTGCAGGGTAATTCGATAGTGTAGATCACGAAACTGAAGGAAAAAAACAGTTATTTGTTAGGGTTCTGGATTTGTGACGTCATATTATACCCATTTTCACAATTCCTTGATAGCATGGGTGAAATCTACGTCATAATTGATTTGCGCTGCGCAGCAGCAGCAAATCTTTAAAATAGGCTCGTAGGCTCGATGAACGAACGTTGACATGGCGCGCATAACTAAACATACAGTGAACATTTCATGGTTTCAGCCAATGACATTCCTAGAAAACAGACGCATGTTTACTGCGTTCAGGATTGACGTCATTGGAAGTTGTCATCCATTGTTGTCCACATACGTCACAAAATTTTAAGCGCGCGCAGGAGGAAGTGATCAGGAAGTGACAAGTCCATTCATTGGATGTTTTTGATTGATTAAAATTGGCATGCCTGCAGAGGTTTTTGGCATCAAATTTGGAGACCAGAGAAAGATCAGGGCAGTTGGGTTGTGTTGTGAGACGCGTAGGTTGTGGAAGTTTCCCAGTCAATGAGCAACGACAGAGCAAGTGTCCGAAGTAAGTCCCGTTTTGGCGCTAATGCAGTTTCGCACACTGTTGCTATACTGAGCCTAACTAAACCCTACCAAAATCCTATAGTGTGCGATACTGCAATTGCCCCGTTTTAAGTTACTTTGTGTATGATTAGGCCTATTTATCGTTTCTAATGTTTCTTAGAATCATAAAATTTGATGTCATGGAGTCGACCTCTATGTATTTACTGCTGCATTCACGTTAGGCTTCAGAACACACTTTACCTTCGACGACAAGTAAGGGTGCCTGTTCACCGAACATTTTCATTTCTTGATGTTCCGGTTGTCAAATATTTTGCAGTAACCTGTATGTACTTTCCAATTTTCTTAAGTTTTTTGGAGAATGACGGTGCTTAATTTTAACATATTTACAGGTTGTGTGTGTTAGAAGTCGTTGGAAAAATCTGCAAAAAAAACCCTGAAAATCCTAGTGTTTAAAAAATCTCTTACGCTTTTCTGGAAGAATGATACTCCCATCGCTTTGCTTTCCTCAAATTTTAGACCCAAAAAAGGAACCTGACCACCCCTATCCTAGACATACCACAGTACCCTGGACAGGTAAAAAACTTGCAGACGTGCAAGCAAGCATTCTTCGAGGTAATCTGTGTGCTCTACACAAATCATGCGCATTCATTATCATTCCTGCACAGTTTGCAACAAAACTTCATTTGTAACAATACATATGACATAATCTTCACCCTTGCGTCTATCCTCAAAATACTGTCGCAGTTCACAGCGCAAATCTTCAGATAGCAATATCTCTTGTTCAATTTTAAGAGAACAGTGGGCTTTCCAATTAGTTACAAATTTGAATTTCATCATTCTAGACAATGAGCACAATTAGAATTATATTTGTACTTGTTATTGGCCCCTAAGGAGCAATTAAAGGTGCAATCAAATGCCTGGATTAGAACTGTATTGATACATGAATAGGGACACTTTATGAATGACGTATAGTTAGATGCTATGTGGGTTGGCGAGATCAAAATTGAAGAGATGAGGTCACAGTATACATTTTCATTATGGCCATGCAATTATAAGAAAAGTCATTAAGTTTCAATCATTTTCGTTAAATACAGAAAAACTCGGGAATAAAAGGGTAAACGATTCTTAAACTGCCGAATGAGAGGACAGTTTGAAGTAAATTATTGGGAAAATGGCGTCCAATACTTTTCAAGAGTCGATAGATGTGGAAACAAATGAAGTTGAAGTTGAGTGTGAAGGGGGGAATGACGAACAGGACATTGAATTTGCCGCGGTGTTCCAACCTACTTGTGCAAGAAAAGTATATTTAGTCACATACAGTCGTGCAAATGTCAAGAGATTTGATCGCCAGTCATTTGCAGCTGTAGTTGTGAGTGCGTTCCAAGTAACAGGGCTTGTAGACGTAAAGCAATGGGCTTGCAGCATGGAAGAACACAAAGATGGCGGGAAACATTTCCATTTAGCCATATTGCTAGGAAAGCAGAGGCGCTGGAAGAAGGTGAAGGAGCACATTGGAAAAACACACGGCATCAGCGTCCATTTTTCAGGACACAAATGCTATTTTACTGCATATAAATATGCAAAAAAGTACGATAAACATTTCGTGTGTAGTCCAGGCCATCCAAAGAAGATACAGCCGCCTAAAACATTGAGAGCCAGCAGTGCAAAGAAACGACGTAAAGCCAAAGCTACACGTTATACAAACAAGGATGTAGCCGATCTTATTTTGAACGAAAACGTCAGATCGAGGCTGGAACTAATGGCACTTGCAAAAGACACCAAACAGAGGAAAGGGGACGCATTGCTGTATGATTTCTTGCTTGCAAAATCAGAGAAGGCGGTGTCTGAACTGATAGAGACGGTGTGGGCAATTGAGACTGCGGAAGAGAATATAGAGAGAGCGCGACAATCTAGAATGGATATTTTGAATAATGCATTAAATGCTGATTGTGTTTGTAACGGAGAATGGCGTGAGTGTGCAGAGGAGATCTTGCAGCTCAATCACATGGATGCTGGGAAATTCAAGAATGCTTTTGTCGATTTGTTGGAAAAGGGGCGCGGAAAGGGACGTAACATCCTTATAACTGGACCAGCCAATTGTGGAAAGACATTTATTCTTGATCCGCTACGAATAATATATAAATGCTTTGTGAATCCAGCTACATGCACCTATGCACTAATGGGTGTGGAGACTGCCGAAGTTATAATATTCAATGACTTCAGATTTAATCCAATCATAATACCCTGGGCAGATCTCCTTCTTCTTTTAGAGGGACAACCAATGCACTTGTCTACACCCAAAACTCATTTTGCAAAGAACATAGTTCTTGAAAGTGATACCCCAGTATTCTGCACGTCTAAAGGGCCAATTTTGTATGTAAAGGGAGGTTCCATTGATGACCGAGAGAGTGAAATGATGCGCGTGCGTTGGAGACACATTGAATTCCGTCATCAGATAGAAATTGAGAAGCAAAAGTGCATTCAGTCATGCGCGTACTGCTTCTCCCATTTCTTGCTGGATGGTCATGTGACTTCAACTGCACAGGCGCATGAAAATGCTCCCCAAAATTGAGGCAACAAGTAACACAACGGTTGACACAACGATTGACAGTAGAAGGAATCTTCCTTTAATTCGATGTTGAATTGTGCAAGTTAGCTTCTTTTCAGCTTCTCAACTGTTCAAAGACGTAAACAGTGTACTAACATTCTCAGATAGTTTACAATTTGGCGTACGCCAAAGTTACAGGGCTCATAACAAGTGTCAACCTATTTTCCTAAAAAGAACTTGAGCATCAAATATCTTTTTACCAGTGCTGTGTCAATCGTTACAGCCCACTTTTCTGCGCTACTCATTATTAATAGGCGTTTACCAATGAGCCCAGCAGATAGGTTACGATAATGAACACCCCTCTGTAACAAATATTTTTAGAAAGAGCAGTCTCCGGGGGGCGAAAGGGTTGAAACGTACGCCTGTCAATCGATGTGTCAATCGTGAAACCTTACACCAGAAGGCTCATTACGTGTACAGTGAGACGTTACGACATTAAACGCATCATTTAGCTCATAAACAATTGTTCATAAACAAAAGATTACGATACATGAAGAGAAAATAATGCTATGTAAATATCTCGTTATACAAAATGTTCATTTAAAATTCAATACTTCGTTCTATAGCCTTTGTTTTGAACTATGGCTTTCAATCGTGTGTCCATATTCTCAATTGTTCTGTCAATGACTTGACGACTAAAATTATGCAGGGTCGCAACGACACGTTTCTCGAATGCTGCAAAATCTTCGTGGACAAGTGTCTGCTCCAGGGCCTGTTTCCGTAACTCACGGCGAACATTGTGGAAAACATTTTCGATTGGGTTGAGGTCAGGTGATCGTGGGGGGATTTCTACGACGTTTGCTCCAATTTCTTTCAATGCAGACTTAGCAGCAGCACTTTTCTGACAGGGGTCGTTGTCCATTACAAAATACTTCATGCCCCTAGCTTTTCTGTCTTTCACCTTGCCTCTTTTCAGAGCCTTTTCAAGGTCATTTTTTACAAAATCTGCGAAGTATTTCCCAGTCATGTGCTTGTAAGTTTTCACCAATGTTACCCCCACTCCAAATTTAATTCCAACCAGCACATATACACGACGCCCCCCAGGCAAATTCTTGCTCCCTTTCGTCGTCCATTGCAATCCTTCGCTTGCTTTCCTCCACACCCTCCCACTTGGTGTCTTTGCGTCACGAAATGGGTTAAATTTGTGAACAAAAGACACCCCATCTAAATACATGGCAACGTCCTCGGTCCAGAAACTACTGCGGTGTTTCCTTAGCATCTTCCGGGTATATTGCAGTCTTGCCTGCTTGTCTTTGCACGATAGGAGACCTTTTTTCCTTGGCTGCAGATGTTTAAATCCTGCACAGTTCAAAATACGAGCAAATGTGCGGTAGCTTGCTAGCCCTTGAAGTTCTGCTTCTTTAACCACATCCATCACTTTTACATTCACATTTTTCTCCCTTGCTTTTGAAAATTGCCGTATGAACCGTGCCTTTGTTCTTGCAGATAGTTTCTTTGGCCTACCGCCTTTACAGATCTTCTCCCGCTTTTCACCCTTGCAAGACAGCTCACCATCTTTCCAGCACCGATACACTGATGCCACGGAGATATGCAATTTTTTCGCAATCGTTGCCATTTTCGTGCCATTTCTCCGCAGAACATAGGCCATGGCTCGAATTTTCGGATCTATCGCTTTCGTTTTCCTTACCGCACTTTTAGCCATCTTTCTTAAAACTGATAGCTCTCTCCTTCGTTTAACGTATTATTAGCTAACTTTTCTACACGCACTAATCTGACATCACAAACTAATCGTGACGCAGCCCGTTCCAGTGCCACCATGGAAGAACCTTGCATAAATGCTCCACTTTTACCTACATCTTTCACCCATTTCCTATGAATTGCAGGGGACCACTATTTTATGGAAGTTGTACACGCCGTTAGACCTATGTTTTTGGTGTACTTTGCCACTTTCCATGAGAACACGCGTAAAACTCTTTTCCCCATGTATTGCAAGTATTTCCCGTCACGTGACAAGTTTCCTGCAGTTATAACTCCATCATTTCCGTAAGAGCCCTGCAATTCCTTCATTTCTCATATCGATGACGTCATAATTTCATCATAAACGTTTTGAGATAATTTTTTACACCTGCATGTTGATAAGTACACAAAACTGTACACTTGTGCCAATTTTGGTTCAGATTGATGAACTTTTTCAAAAATTGCCCTCTCGGACAATCCTTGCCAAAACTTTTGAAAAAAATCACATATTTTTGCTCAGCTCTCCCCCCCTCCCCCTTACAATGTTGGTTCCTTGCGTGATTACGCATTTCTCAAGGGCACAACAACGCAGCCAAAGCGATTTTCGTGATATCTGGTGATCAGTGCTTCGGACCAACATTGTTCAGGGGGGGGCAGGGGGGCAAGGGAAAAGAGTAGCGTGAAGTTTCCTGCACTGTATTTTGGATGCTTGGTCGGAGAAGAAAAGAGAGAAATGAAATTTTTTTCAAGTTGTTTTGGCAAGGATTGTAGGTAAGGCTCAGTTTTCATATATGGCTCTACATTTCCTGTACACCCATACTAACTCAGGACTTCAAGGTTGACTGTTGATGGCTAATCTATTTTGCAAAAAAAATCAACCAAATTGGCTCTCTCTATTTGGGTTACTGAAGTGTGATCACAAGATGGTACCACTTAGATAACAGCAAATCAGTTCTCTCTTCGAAAATAGCCATCTTTTTGCTTGATAAACATTATTTACCCTTCCTTTTCAATGCACAATGCATTATTTCGCGTATTCTTTCGATAATTCTTTAGTACAGTCATCAAAAAACGGAGACAAGTTTCGTTGATCACACATTTCATTTCCTTTTTAATTATGTATTCAGGATTATACGTTCGGTTACAAATGACTGCTAAGTTCCCTGCTCAAAAACCTATACTAAGTACAATATGTCTGTGCAGGAGGGTGTTGAAAAAAACCCACTTTAAGTCAGGATCCTTTTGAAAATGATTCTTCTTAATATTTATTGTAGCTTTTTATTGGAATATGAAAAAAGATAATCTTCTTTACGATGATTGCTAGCTTAGAATTATTTGTCATTGAATTGTTGTTTCAGTAAGTGATGAGAGGCCAATGCAAGGCAATTTCGACGAAAACGCATCATTTTCTGACCATATTTCAGAATCGTAGATAAATCTATTTTATAGGAGTGAATTTGTCTGTTTCCTAGCTAATGGCATCACCTCAAGTGCCTCTGGGCGTAATCTGCTTCAATAAGATATTTTAACCTTTTGCCATTAATAAGGGCTTCATTTTTCACTTACAGTGTCTCAAAAATACCATACTTACTAAAATATCAATTGAATGGTTAATAAATCCAGTACAGTATATCTAAATTGCGTATCATTAGAAAGAAGATAGCGTATACTTTCAGATGGCGTACATTTCATCGATTCAATTCTTTGGTTGGGCTATCTGACACGTCCTATTTTGGTTGGGGGGGGGGGGGCAAAAAAACCCCCCTACCTAACTCTTGACTGGAAATAGATAGAGCAATCAGATTTGGTATGCTAATAGCCCCACACATGTAGTTTATGGAAATACAAAAATTAACCCGAAATTAGCCGTCATTATTGCTTGCGTCAGCACTTTTCATTGTGTGGTCAAGAAAAGTAGCAAAATCGGTCAAAATCAGGAAAAATGCGATAAAATATTTTTTGGAGCACAATTTCCATCCAAACATTAAAATTATGATAGAATACATCAAATAGCACTACCCTGCAAAACATCTTTGCAAAATTTTGCAATTTTGCTACTTTTTTCGCGAAAATTAATATTTGAGAATTGGCGATTTTGACAGAGTCAGTTCCGGAAAAGTGTCTCCCTCCCCCTCATTTGTCAAAATATTTTTATGAAACTTCTTGAGTCATTGCTTAATAAGTATTAGCAAAAAGTCAAAAAGTTTCCGGGCCATAATTGCTATCCTGACAGAGTTATAACAAAAAGTCTACTTTGGGGGGCAAATTTGCCCCCCCCCCCAACCAAAATAGGGTTAAAATTTACAATGATAATTTGGTTGCGTTTCTCTCAAGATACCCTGTATTATTAAACCTGAACTCTAGACTTAGATTTAAGCATAAATAGCATAGATTAACTGAATGCCGACTGGAGGTAAGAGAATTTAGTGTGTATAGCTTTGTCCCTGCCAAAGAAAGAACAGACATTGTCATTGACTGTCAGCGCAGACAATCCAATGCTTCCACATTTTTGGACGGATGAATGCTGCATTGAGTTCATGTCTAGAATCTCTACCTATTACAGAAGGAGCTTCAAGAAAGTCAGAAAAAGGGGAACGTATTTTTTTACAATCAGTCAATTAACTCTTATGATCTAGAATTGCTAGACTGTACTCTTATCACCTAGAATTGTTATTAATGTGTAGAAATACTTGATGGTAGGATCTATATCCTAGATCTTTCATCTACCCACAGGAGTACAGAGTACCGATGTGAAACGGTGTATTTTTCAACAATTAACAAAAATGGTCCTTGAAACTATCTCATGTAGCTTATATGCATATTCAGAATTCAGACCACTCAATAAACAATGTTGAGATGAAACGCAGAGGACCAGGGAGCGTTACACCTTGAATTCATCAAATTTTAAAGTTTCAACCCAAGTGACTTCGGTGAGCAAATGTGAGCTTGAGTAACGGAATAGAAGGGCGAGATATCATTTTATTTGATAATGCTAACATAGATACAACCTATCAGTTCCATCATTTTCAGGCGGCATTTTATCTGCTATATAGCATTTATATCATCCATAGTGAACGATGAGAAAGAAGAGAGACACAATCTTCAGAGAGCAGGCATCGACTTGATCTTTTGCGCTATTCATTTTCTATTCAGTTATCTGCTAACTAGTTTCGGCCAACAAGCCATCATCAGAGCAATTGAAGAATTTTTTAATTACATGGGGTTTTATAGAGATCAATTTAATTAAATCTAATTAATGTTCTTTTAAGGTAAACACAATAAGCTCTAGGACCCAGTTCTCTCTGGTCCGTTTGTATGAATCGTCAGATCTGTTTGCTTAGAAGACAGCCTCCTCCTCAGTTTCTGGCCATCTCAGGTTGCTACCCTTCGCAGTGGATCCGTGTCCTCTTACGTTTTGCTTTAATTGTTGTTGTGTTGTGCGTTGCTAGCTGTATAAATCATTCGTGTTGTTGTTGTTGTTGTTGTTGTTGCTAGTGCTGTTGTTTGACGTTCGTCGTTTGATCTTGCGTCAAATTAATTTCCCCTGTTCTTTTTGTTGTTGTTTTTATTGTTGTTGTTGTTGTTGGTTGTTGTCATTGTCATCTTTGTTCAAATTTTATGCCTAATTTATGCTTAACGTTTGCTGCAATGAATTAAATGCTTCAGCATGTCACTTTGCAAAGCAGTTGACTTTTTAGAACTGAATGTAGATGAACAATCAAAAACGAAAGGTAAGCATGGAAACTCAGCTACTGTTTGATGACTGTACCAAAGAACTATCGAAAGAAAATTTGTATTTATAAATACGGAAATATTCCCTGAAATTTTGCTTAGTTTGTTAGTCGTAAGTATCGTTTTACATACTTTTGTAGAAGGTTGTTGTAAATTAATAAAAGTTCTTTTTTATTCAGATATTTTTACAATGATCTTATTTTCTACTATACCTTTTCAAATTACTATACAGCAACAGCACTACAGGTACGATACCATGGGGAGCGAAATACAATGACTACCCCATGGCCCATAATAAAAACATGAAACGTTAAACTGTATACAGACACATTACGAAATAATTAACGATTAATGGATATTGTACTATATTCTGTCCCATATCAGATGTCAGGCCAGGGTTTCAATGGGTTGAAAGATCTCACAAGTGCAAATCGTTTAATTGTTGATTTAGGATGTAAAATGCCTGACATCTGATGTGAAACAGAATTAAAGTTTGTTGACTTTCACCAAGAAATGGATCGATGTTGCCTCATGCAGAGATAATAGTTGACAGTGAAAGTATCAATCGAATGCAATGAGTGAGATTTCGTGCTCTAGACTTTCTTTATACATCATTTGCCCTAATTTCAAAGTGAGGCTTGGTATGAATGTGAAGCAAAAGTCTGCCTTTTGTCACTTAAATTGATTAATTTGAATTCAGCGCCCCTCATTTGCTTTAGTAACATCAACTTAAACCATCATACATACATAATTTAGCTCAAAAAGAGGTTTTACGATTTTCGTCGAAAACGAGGTTTAAAACTGAAATAGAGGCTAAACGCAGCAACACCCTTTGGTATAACAACCATATTCGGAATAAGCGCCCCAAAATGACCAAATCCACCTTGTCTGGCAAAGTTCCTCCTACTTTGACGATGCCCCCCTCTGTCGTCTGGTCTAATTAGTCTTCTTTCCGTTGGAAAACAGTGGTTTGATGAGCAGTTCTTCTAACAACGTTGGCACAATCCTCTCTTTTATTCACATGTCACACATTCAATTAATTTGATTGATTAATATTCTTACCTCATGCGATGTTCACGGATTTAGAGTTTTAAATATAGGTCTGACCTTACTCTCAATACAATTTTTCAAAACAATAAAAATTTCAATACCTATTGTTTGACCCAGCTTTTTCAACAGAAGTTTGGAAAAGTATACAATTCAGGCGTTATTTAGTGGAAAAACAAGTGAATTTTCTTGATTAGCTTGGAAGGCTGATAAACCTGAACAAAGAGTTAGTGTTTTGCAGCATTTTGAACCTGTTGCATTCTGTTGTAAATGGTCATAAGTTAGTCACACTACTACACCATGAAAAGAGGTTCAAAAGGCCTCACTGTGTAGAAAGAATCAGTAGGGGTTTTTGCGTCCATTCTCTTTCTTCTTACTTCACTTCATAACTGGGAGCGGAATTTGAAGAGAAGTTCAGGTCAGCTTTGTTGAATCACAACTTTTTAATTTGCGCTTCATCGTTCTCTTGTAATTTTTGGCACCCCCTCTGCAAGTTGGAGCATTCAATCTCGGGCTGATCCGATCCCCTTGCAGAGTAGAAGATTATTGGACGGATATCAGCGTCTAAAATTGTTGGAAATACTCCAACCGTGCGAGTTCACTCGAATAAATATATAGATATTATGGCAAACTTCATGCAACTTCAACATAATTCAACCCCAACGCAACGTAATATATTTTTTCTCAGTTTACAATTTCCCCTGGCTTCCGCTCAAAGCTTACGACAATTTCGAGGTCATTGAAACGATGGTCCTTTTTATGATTATTTTCGACCCATGTGGACCTTCTGAGAATTCAGTCATAATTCAAATTCAAATTCAATAATCCCTTGAATTGCTCAGGATTTTCGGGTACTTCCGTTGCTGTCTTGTAACCAGTGAATTGGAGTAAACATACTGCAAAAATTTTTATTTGATTGTTACAATCAAATTCGAGCTCTGATTTGCAAGTCGGAACGATGGTGGATCACAGCACATTGATGGTAGCTTTATTTTTATTATTGGAACGGGAACAGAATTACTTGCGATAAAAGGTAAATATTATAATTTCATCGAATAGAAAATAGTTGGGAATATAATTCCATTAATTTTCTTTATCAGTTATTCTTTCATACTGCGATATTATACAAGTTTTGACAATAGACTCACTTTTTCAGGAAAAGTGAGCCTAATCCAGCTGCCAGCAGAGAATATTTAAAAAATATTAATAACTGCCCATTTCAGAGCTGATATTTTTTGGCTTCGAAACAATAAGCACTGAATGTCAATTAAACGAGACTTGTGAAAGTGTTTGGATATTTTTGTCATTGTTCCAGCTATCCAATTTAAGATTTTGCTGATTTTAGACAAACATTACCCCCACCCTACCCTAACCTATGACCTCACGACCCCGGCACCTATGCAATCCACACAGGTACAGCATACTAGTCTGGCATCGATCTTAACAAGCCCTACTTTGATGCAGAAACTACTTTGAGTTGAGCAACGAAATTTGGTTCAAGTTATTAAGATATCATAACTTGACACATGCAAAAAGGGTTACTCGCGCAAAATGCCTCACTCACGCTCCCAAAAGTTTGACTAACGCAAGGTGCAATACCCACGCAAAAATTTGCACCTCGACCCACGTCTCAAGCAAAATTTTATTTAAAAGAACTAATGACCCACGTAAATCTACCTACGACTCACGAACGACCCACGTCTCAAGCAAATATATAGAACCACGCGCCCACGCAATCCACGCAAATCAGCACAACCCCTTTCAAAGGGCGTGGATTTTATCTGACTTAAAAGGTTGTGGAGACTAGTTAGTTCCTTTTCTCTTGCTGTTACAGGGTTAGGGTAGGGTGGGGTAATGTGGGTCTACGGGGTAAAAGGGTCTACTGAGCTTTTCGCTAGGAATATCCTTCCTCGTTAAGTGGAAGAATGGCTGGCTATTTTTCTTTTTAATGTCTGCATAATAAACAGCCTTTTTACATAGAAAATTTGTCTCAGATGTATCTCCACTCATTGTATAAAATAACTTTACTAAGAATTTCTAAGCCCAGAAAAACTTTCTCCTGCCACTGTTGTTTTTCTTTTCTGGTCAATTTAATGACCATGAGGTAAGAGTTTGGTCTTTTACAAATGAAATAACGTTTATTTCAAAGTCATTGACGCGATCGTTCTGTTTATCTTAATTTTTTTACCAGGTGGGATAATGTGGGCCTACTGAGAATTCAGCCATAATTCCAATTCAATAAAGCCTTGAATTGTTTACAATTTTCGCACTTGTATTCATCCTGGCACGTTGTTTTCTGTCCAAAATGCGAAAACGGGTTTCCTATTGCCGCAGTTGCTGTCTTGTAACTAGTAAATTGGAGTAAACATACTGCAAACATCTTTATTTGACTGTTATTATCAAATTCGATCACTGACTTGCAAGTCGCAACGATGGTGGATCACAGCATAATGACCGTAGTTTTAGTTTCGTCGCGGGAACGGGATTGCTTGCGATAAAAGGCAGATTGTGATTTTATTCAATAGAGAATAGTTGGGAAATGTAATTTCATTGATTTTTTTAATCATTTAGCCTTTCATATTCCGATTTTGTACAAGTTTTGAAAGTAGACCCACTTTTCCCGCTCGTCGAAAAAAGTGGGCCTATTTAAGTAGCCAAAAGAGAAAATGTTTTTGAAATATTTAGCTGCCTTTGTCAGAGCTGAGATTTTTCCCCCAGAAAAACGAAGCATTGAATGTCAATTAAACGAAACTTTTGAAATGTTTTTCATTTTCGTCTCGTTTTACCAGCTATCCATTTTGAGACTTTGCTCCTTTTAGACCCACATTACCCCGCCTTACCCTACTCGAAATATCAATGACATAGAAACTCTTATACTTAGGTGAATGATTTGAGAAAGAAGATTCTGGTCTCAGACCTCTAATCTCTTCTTTCTTATACAGTAAAAAGCCGCATAAATAAACAAATTTATCGGAAAGAATTGTTGAAAAACATGCTGATAAGTTCTTCATGACAAACTCTGATGAAAATAGCAGGACCAACCTAGAAAGTCAAAATCCCCTTGATAAATTATAATGTCTGCATCTTATTGTATTTTACATGTTTACTTACGTCTCTGTATCATACATTTATATAAAAAATGGAATGGAAACTCTACAACAAAGGGCAAACTGACCGTATATTCAATTAGCATTGTAGGATACTGGGCACTTGTTTCTGGAAAATTGCATTTTATAGGTATTCATTTTGTTTCAAGGTTGTGTTCTAAAATAAGAACTTACAAGTAACTTAAACTTCAGGTTCCCTGTTTCTTATATCAAGGTACATAGATTTACAAAGACAGTCAGCAGCTTCTTCAAAGTGATTTTCTCATATGCGGGTTCTCATTGTAACGCAAAATTCACCCCAAAATTGTTTTACTACAACGTGATACAAAATGTTAGACAATGAATATTTAACTTCACTCACAGCATCCCTAAAAATGTGTATCTTAGAAAACCTAGTAAATTGAGCAAAGTTCTCATGTGAGTTAAGGCACCATGATGCCTGGTTGGAAATCAGTTACACGCAGATCTCGCTACCTGAAAGAAAAGGCGAGTTCATTTCCTTTACGTAGATTTTTGAAGTTAATAGACTGTTAACTCTCTCAACAACTGCTAGAAAGCAAATGTAAATATTTATTTATACTTTTGCAACTTACCTTTAAGATTGATTTTCTGTGGTTGCAGTTGATCAGTTCTTTCAAATGAATATTCAGCTCTTTGGAATGATAATGCTCTTTACTGATGATTGCAGTTGCACGCAATGACAAAAAATTCGTTGTTGGTAATTTATATCGTTATTTGAAGACGGGGGTATGTAATTCAAGAGTCAGAAAATATTTTGCATGGTAATCAAATAATCTTGTTCGGGATAATGCAAACTCCCCCTTTTGTAAAGCAAATGGAAAAGACGATAGATCCGATTGGTTCGCTGATAAATGGAATCGGTGAAGCGTTGGTGGACATGCGCTAATTCACAAAGGACAAATGAAGGATGATGACCTTGCAATCGCTAGTGCGCATATTCCAAAGTGCTTAAAGGGGGGTCTAGCTCTTCTGGGGAAAATCCGTAAGATTTTCACTGATAGTATCCCAAACAAAATCAATGAATGGTTTAACCTGATCTCACCGTGGATTGGTAAAGTGCGAGTTGCGAGTTACGAGTTGAGAGTTGGTGCTTTCTGCGAGTTGCGAGTTGCGAGTTGCGAGTTGCGAGTTGCGAGTTGCGAGTTGCGAGTTGCGAGTTGCGAGTTGCGAGTTGCGAGTTGCGAGTTGCGAGTTGCGAGTTAATAATGAAAAGTGCGAGTTGGTACATTTAAAATGCGAATTGCCAGTTCGGTTAAAAAACTTCAAATTTTCCACCCTTTGCAGCTAAAACACCTTATTTTTTGGAGAGCCTTTGTAAAGATCAGAGGAGTTAAAGAACGGTTTTTTGATTCGCAGAGAGCCGCTGATAAAGGATTTGCTTTGAGCTCTGTCAATTAGGCCTACAGAAAGGACAAATTATTCTCTTTGGTATTTCTTGAGTTGGCAATACAAATAGGCTGTATGTACAAAACACTTTTCAACTGATAACTAAAGATTGACGAGTTTCTTAACTTCGAATTAACCTCTCGTCGCTTTTATAGAGTTTCTTAATTTTCTTGGATTCCCTTCACTTACTTATAAGCGGATTCTTACTTCCTTTGTTGAAAAAATGACTACATACACATTTTTATAAAAGAAACTGGTACTAGGATTAAGAAAAAAATTAAGAAACTCTAGTACTATGCTCAAGAATTGCTAAGAAACTTTTGAAGCCAAATACAAGGCTGTCATGGGAAATTATCGTAAAGTCTTTATTATTGGTAATATTCATGATAAATTTGTGTTTTGATTCAAAGTGAAGTCTCTTTCTTGCTACCCTTGGTACCAGCCCCTCTAATGTTAGAGAGTCTGGTATCCAGGGTACTTTCTTGCTAAAAAGTGGGCTATCTGTGAAAAAACGAATACTTGGCAGTGGTAATACATGCATCTAAAAAATAAGAAACACATTGAGAAACTTTTAGAACTAAAAAGCTGAAATATTCACTTGAAAATAAGAAACTTTTAGTACTGTGGGCTTTTCCTTGTTTCTCATAAAAGAAAAAACGTGTATCAGATCAGGAATGACTGAAGGATATGCAAGAAATCATGCTGAAGCTATTTCGAACATGAGTGATATGTCACTCAGTCGAAAATACCTACGAAATTTGAAAAGCAAGAGGGTGTGTAGTGTGGGAATTGTTACCAATTCCTTGAAAGCAAAGCGTTTTTGCTAAATAGCACCAGATTTTACTGGAGTGTGATGCCTCTCAAATTTGCCGTTGTTGAGGATGCTTTTCCAAATCGAAAAACACCCCCAGCAGAGCTCAATTTACTTCAATTTATTTTCTGAGCTCAGCAATTAACATGAACTTGCACAAGTCATCTTGAAAGGGAAAGACAACGAATTAATGATTCTCCTTTAATTTTCTTTCAAGACAACAAGGCAATTCCCCAACCCAGTTTACTGCATTACAATAATATTCGTCAACGACTTGGTGGAATAAAAGCCATAAATTGTAATAGGCCTGCAGCTTCTTATAATTGATTTATTATAAAGAAAATTACAACGGCCTAAAAACTCTAAATCTATAAAACAGTTCTAAATTGAATTGCAACTTCAAAAAACCCTTTTATTTGGCGAAAAATGCATTCATTCAAAAGAAAACAGGCAACTCGTAATTTTAGTTTCAACTCGCACTTTTGAGTTTCCAACTCGCACTTTTGAGTTTTCAACTCGCAACTTTCGTTCAACTCGCAACTCGCAACTCGCAAATTAAGTGCAACTCGCAACTCGTAACTCGCATAATAAGTGCAACTTGCAACTCGCAAAATAAGTGTAACTCGCAACTCGCAACTGCAACTCGCAACTCGCACTTTACCATATCACCAATATACTATAAAGATAATTCAGAAATATATTACGACTTTTTAAACGTTTCGATTTTCATCTTCTTCAGTAACTGTTCGTACAATGATTTGGGGAGCTACCTATAAACGTAGATTACAATAGGGTAACAAAAGAAACAACTTAACGAGGGCTAGCTAATACATATGTTCCCAACTGAACTATAAAAAGCGGGTGCGCCGGAAACGCAAAGAGAAGCAAAGGTGAGATAAAGATGGACTAAATACAGGAGCCAGATGTGCTGCCGTCTCACGGGAAATTCAAATGATAAAACGAAAAGATGTAGATAAATAAAATAAGAAAACCCGCTCCGGAAATGGCGGCAAGATAAAGCAATGGAAAGCACAAAAAGAGACTCGCACCTCGTCCCCTGGACAGCCGGTCGTATTAGCTCCCCAAATCATTGTACGAACAGTTACTGAAGAAGATGAAAATCGAAACGTTTAACAAGTCGTAGTATATTTCTGAATTATCTTTAAAATATTTCATATGCTTAGGTGAATTGGCTATTGAATTATCATTATCACCAATATACTATAGATAGTGGTTGATACTCTGAATAAATAGCTTACTTTGAAGATACCCTAGTGGGTGAAACTAGTTAGCACTGAGTAAAGAATGAAAAGTGCAACAGAGCAAATTGATGCCTGCTTACTTCAAAGTGTAGCAATAAAATATACATTAAATTTTAGCTTGTGTGATTTTTATTCAAATTGAAGTACTTTCAGTGAAGCACTTTGCCTGGAAGAAACTTTTGCAAGTTGTGAAAAACGTTACAATTTTTTAGAATCAATTTTTGACAATGGAGCAGAATTGAAAATTTCTTTGTAATAAACTTTCACGTTTTGCGAAAGTAACAACATTTATAAGAATAAAAATTCGCAAAAATTATATTCTCCATCATTTCCGGGAATAAAATTTCGTGAATTCTGTATTCTAAGAAATTGAATGGGAATAAACTTCTGCCAATTCTGCAGACTATTTAAAATTTTGGACCAAAGTCAGAATAACAAAGAATCTGTTTCCCTTAAATGTAAGCTTTGGCATGGTATCCCCAGTCAATGTACAAGTGACTCCAATTTAATTTTCTTATCACTGACACTAGCTCGATTTCATGACAACGGAAACTGCTTGCATGATATGCTGAACATATTAGTATCACTTTCATCAAAACAAAGACTCTTAGCTTTTTATCATTTCGTTGGAATTACACTTGCTTGCTAGCTTACAAGCGAAAGATGTTTATCGTGAACAGCATCTGTTTATCATTATCAGCACAACATTTCTCTTTGAAACATGCTTTTTAAAATTCTATGTCACGCTAAAAATATACAAGAGAAATGAACAATACATTAAAAGATAAAAAATTGAAAGTTTTTGTATTGATAAAAGTGATACTAATGTTGTGCAACCATTAAAAGATTGTGCAACATAACCCATTCCAATTCCCTAGCCATTTCGAGGGGCATTTCTTTATTCTGCCAAGTTCAATCTTTAGAAAATTTGATAACTCAGAATAACACAGGATATTGATAGAAGATTAAATCAAAATTATTTGAAATTGGTCGAGGGTATGATTTATCCTGGTCTATTGGAAGTGGGACGTTGTTTCCAACTAACCCGTATTTCGTTGATACTTTCACACACATTGATTTTCGAAAGAAATTTTGGTTAAGGACATTTTCAATTTTTGTTGCTAGAAATGATACTTGCTAGCTACTGTAGTTTGTGTCTGGAGGGAATTACGTAGTAGGTATTTGCATCAAATATTCTTAAATATACACGCTTGCTTGAAATATTTGTGAATTCGCGTCCGTCTTTAGCTAATTTGATCACTGTTTTTTCAATATTTAAGGCAGTCCACAGGCAAAAACATGTCAAGAAATCGTAAATATATAGATAAGTAGGCATCCAAAATAACAACAACAAATTACCAAAAGAAGCCTACAGTAGTGTCCCGCATATAAGAAACACAAATTTAAGAAACACAGACCCTGATTTTCAAAATAATACCCCATTTTATAAGAAACTAGTATAGGTTTGAAAAAAACCTTGTTTATTATTTAACAAAACCAAGCAAAAAACATTTTCTTGGAATAATCATACCATTTCCTAGAAGTGAAAATTTACAAATGCCAATCAAAATAATATGTTTTTTATCAAAATCATAGAGATTGTGTCTGAGTAGTTGATCGATAGTGCATGATTTTTCTCATGAGAAACTTTACCCTGATTTGAATTTTACCTCATTTTATAAGAAACATGTTAGACCTGAAATGGAAAAAGTTGTTTCTTATATGCGGGATGCTGCTGTATATCAAAAATAGTAAGTAGTAATATACCGATATAAAGTTAATTGAGCTTTATGACGTTATCCAATGATTGGTTGTAGCACATGCGTACTGATAAAAACCCTGTTTGGGTTTACTTTTCAAAAAATGAGCAGCATCATATGATGCAGCAGGTATCTTTATGTACAGGGTGTCCAATAAACATTGTGCCTTGTTTGCCTGAACATTGCGAAAAAACGGCAAAAGATTCTCGCCAGATGTTACATGATGTTGCTCTTCAGTTAATCAATAAATCAAATAAAGTTTGCTATCATCCCAATAAAAATATGTTGAAAATGACGGAGCTATGGCCTTCAGCAGACCAAATTTGCCCGATGAGTGGAACAAGCGGTCGGCCATTTCGTCTCAGTATTTTGCAGCGGAAGAAAGCCTCATGGATGGAAAATAAAACAGCAGCCTCCAATGTCTTAGCTCTCGTTAAAATTGCGATAATCCTCAGCGAGATCCATTATTTTTGACCTTAGATCTTTTATTTCTTACCTCACGTGAAGCTAATTTTCACTGCAAATAGTAAGACAGAATGGCCGACCGCTGGTTTCAGTCATCAGGCAAATTTGATATTCTGAAGCTCATAGCTCCATCATTTTTCAACAAATTTTTTACGGGAATGGCCGCAAACTTCATTTGAACAGTTGAAGAGCAACATCAAATAAAAGTTTAGTGAGGATCCTTTGCCCATTGGTTGCTATCTTTAGGCAAACGGGCCACAATTTTTTAGGACACACTGTACATTTAGCATTTTTTGCTAATTTTTAAAGCAATTTATCATTAATTTTAGACAAACATTGATTTTTGCAGAGTCCAGAAAAATTGACAGCTCCAAGGCTGCCAGCCGGAGGAAGGTCCTGCTTGTTAATATCATATTTGAGGAAGGTTTAGGAATTTTGTAAAACATTCAGTAAGAATGAACTTAGTAATTATATTTCATCTTCAAGTGAAATCAGAGGCAGTTTGCAGCAGCATTTAAACAATTTCTGTTTGGTTAGTATGTCAGGGCCTTTTTTAATATTAGAACTGGGGGGCAATTGCCCCCCGATCCCTAGACTTTGCCTCCCCAGTGTCGAAATTTTTGACCCCAGAAAATTATCCCTTACTTCAAGTAAGCGATTTTCAGAAAGTAAGCTATTGCCGCTACCACTGCGTAGGCAACCTGCAAAAGCCATGTGTAAATGAATGGATTACGATAACTGGACTGTTTACCACCAGAGACGGGATGTTTCACCCAAAGTCAAGGATGTTTCTTCAAAAATGTTACTCACGCATAGGATAAATGTCACAAAACTATCAATGTTTCCTTGTCACTAATGGCAAGCATGATATTGGGAGATCCATTATAAGCCAAAGTAAAGGGTGTAGCCCTGAAAAATTTCCTGGGGGCTTCGCCCCCAGACCCCCTCATTTCCCCTAACTTAAAATTGCTGGCCATGTCGCTGCTCACGAGAATTCGGGATGAGTTTTGTAAATCAAATATGTCTAATATCAAGACCAAAAAAAAGTTCGGACCCCCAAACACTTTATGCCTTCGGTGCGAATTAGTGCCACCCCTCAGATCTGAAAAAAGCTCCTACTGGCCTGGTTTTTTAGCTTGCTTTTCTAGCCAATCAGACTAACATATTCCCTTTTTAGGATTTGCCTCCCCACTTAAAACCCCTTAAAAAAGGCTCTGTAATATGTGTGACTTTTTTTGTAAATGGTTTTGCATTCTATGAGAGAATGTGTACAGAATGTTTATAGTACCGCAGAGTAGGCAACTGGTTTCTAATTTTTACGGTCATGAGCAATACGAGGAATTAAACAAATGTGGTTATTTTGATTTTATAACATGAGGACGGTTTAACTTATAGAATTGGCAGCCAGAGGAAGGATTCACCTTTTTCTGGACTCTGGATTTTTGGCGTGCAAAATGAATACATGCCGACATCAGATATTACTGTTAGAGAGCAAACATTCAACCTAAATATAACAAGTATAAATCCTTCTATGTATCAAATCTCATATCAATATGTTTTGTCAATTTGGAGATACAACGCGACCAATTCCGTGTGGCCGTTACAGCAAAAATACCAACATTTTTTGACGACATCACTTAACCAAGTGACATAAACAAAATCAAATTAAACCTTCATGATTGCCTTATCTTGTTTGTTAACTCGTGTGTCAAGTTTCAAGTCTCTAGCCTTTATGGTTCTGAGAATATGGAAGGGCACATTTTGTGCCCCCTAGTTTTCCAACTGTTTCAAAAATTCTAGTCTGGATATAGTTAAATAATAAATATGTATGTGACATAAATAACAATATCACTTGAAGTAGCTCGATTTCATGGCAACGGAAACTACTTGCACGATATGCTGAAGATATTAGTATCACTTTCATCAGTACAAAGACTCTTAGCTTTTTATTATTTCGTTGGAATTACACTTGCTTGCTAGCTTACAAGCGAAAGATGTTTATCGTGAACAGCATCTATTTATCATTATCAGCACAAACAATTTCTCTTTGAAACATGCTTTTTTTAAATTCTATGTCACGCTAAAAATATACCTAGCAACACAAATTGAAAGTGTCCTTAGCCAAAATTTCTTTCGAAAATCAATGTGTGTCAGAGTATCAACGAAATACGGGTTAGTTGGAAACAACGTCCCACTTCCAATAGACCAGGATAAATCATACCCTGGACCAATTTCAAATAGTTTTGATATACCGGGTGACCCAGAAAAAAGTGACCCAACGCAATCTGTTATAGATAAAAAAACTAAGTGGCAGATTTATATATTTCAAACGTTGTTCTGTCGCTAAAAGACCAGCCTACATTATGAGTATATTTTTTTGCAATTTTTTTGGGCACGGGAAAGTTCCCGAATAAAGGATTTTGAGGAAAAGGGGAGCTTTGAAATTCTCAAAAAGCCGTCATAAACAGGGGATCGATTTGAAAACAATTCAGATCTTCAAAACAACGAGGAGCGTCTTTTATTCTGCCTGAGAATATTTGCAAGTACCAAGGGACTATAAACTTGCTGTGAAGACTTCCGAATGGGTTACCTATTCCCAGGTTGAAATGAAGCACGCTCCTCGTTGTTTTGAAGATTTCAAATGGCTGTAAATCGATCCCCTGTTTTTGACGACTTTTTGAGGATTTCAGGCATGCTCTTTTCCTCAAAATCCTTACTTCTGGAAATTTACCGTGCCGAAAAAAATTGCGAAAAATACTCATAGAATAGGCTAGGCTTTTAGCGACAGAACAACGTTTGAAGCATTTCAATCGGCCTCTTACTTAACTTTCTGTAACAGTTTGCGTTGGGTCACTTTTTCTGGGTCCCCCAGTATTCTTTTGTCAATATCTTATGTTATTCTGAGTTATCAAATTTTTGACTCACGTACTCGTACGTGAGTCTTTGGCATCGCTTGAACTTCCGCTTTCTACCACAATGCAGTGCGCCTTTGTTAACGCTTTGTTGTTCCTTAATTGCCCCTTGATTGCTTGAACTTCCGTTTTCGACCACAATAAAATGTGCCTTTGTTACTGCTTTGTTCCATTTTCGACCACAATGCAATGCGTACATTAAAATCAAGATAAAGGATGGAGATGTGAGAAGGGTATTTCCTTTGTGTAGCGTATTGGTCTATTAGTATTGGAATGTATTGACGCAAGTATGTATAAAGGACATTGAACAGGAATAATTAGGTGTTTTCAACGAGTAAATAGCACATTTTCTGAGTAAACAACCTTTGTATGTAATTCAAAGCGTCGAACTGGAAATTTCCAAAACAGTTTTGGTTGCGGTTTAGTATTCGGAGAAATTCTTGACGCAGTTTTTCACTCATGCCAAACGAGGAAGACGAAAATTGGGATTTATTAGGCCTACAAACAGCATGAGCCCTTGTCTGTTTCAAGTTTGGAAAAAGAATGAACAAACGGACACTTCCTTGGATCGAAAAGGTTTAAATGATTGATTGATATTTCACAAAAACATGGCAGCAAGAACAACGCAGTCTTAATCCTTTTATTGTTTCGAGAAAAAGGGAAACAATACAAAGCAACCTTTTTATTTTGGTAGTTTCGTTTCTCTATGGCGATGAAGTATTATTTTGCTGAGTAATCAGTTATTTTTGCTATTTATTATACATCGCCACACGCCTCACTGTTATTTGAATTTTTGATTACAAAGTCCTTTGTAATCTAAGAAGGGGCTTCGATGTCAGTCAGAAAGAAAGAAAGTAACCCACTTCCGTCACGCTCGTTAAAGCAATTGATTAACGTTTTATCTATATTTTGGTGATTGAAAGGAATTTTAGCAGATGACATGCGGTCCCGGGGGGAGGTACTTGAAATGTGAAAATACGGGGAGGTGCCGCTGGAAAGTCTAAAAAGGCACCCTTTCCAGGAGTAAAATTTTTAAAACAATACCCCGTTCTTGATTTTCTTCATGCAAAATTGTAGGATGCACCGGAAATCTATATATATAAGGCACGAAGCCGTTTATCCAATTAGCTTTCTTCTTTTGTCAACCATTGTCAATTTAATACTACTCCATTGTAAGATAACAACAAATCATTGAATTTGAACAATCAATCTTTTCGATGTATGACCGGGAAATCAATCCTTTCATGTCCCAGGGGGGTACTCTGGGATAGGGGTGCTTGATGCAAAAATTAAAATCCTGCCCATTTTGAAGTCTTCTTCTGCCCATACAATTTCCTATGCAATATCCTATATCCTATAATATCCTAACATCCTACAATATCCTATGCATTCCTAATGAGATGATTCTTACGTCCCTGAATGCAGTCGACATTCTTTCATACTAACAAAATATACAGCAACACCCCCCCCCCCCTCTCTAAACATTCACATTCTAGCAACAATATTTGCGGTTCTATGGAAACTCGGCAACCTTCACCGGAGGCAAAAAAGTTTAGCAGGAATGGGAGGCAGATTTTAACGGGGACAACAAGTCTTTAGTAGATGACCCCAAATAAACATTATCCCATTGGATGTATGACAGGGTTAGCGATGTCAAATAGAACTGTAAGTAACTTGCCTTTGCGTCCATATTTCATAAACACCTCCATAAACTGAGCTCTGATATTTAACTTTCTTCTCTCTCTCTTAAAGTCAACTTTCCTTGTCGAAATTTGGCTTGGTATCCTCAAAGGTTCTTCATCTTGGTACTCCATGCAAAATTCGGCATGTAATGGGATTCATTCGCCCTAACCATTAATTGATATGGTCACGTGCCAGGAAGATCTCAATCGCAAACGAATACATTCAGTAAATTTTCCGCCACGTGACCAGATATAGACAATAATTTTTCCTACCTGACCAAGGCTACAAATATTTCTTTAAATTGGCATCTCAATGGTAAATGAAAAATACAATAATTTTGCCGTCATGTCACAACATGAAGACAAAACTTTTTCCTACGTGCCCAATCTTATTATGGTCACGTGCCAGGAAGATCTCAATCGCAAACGAATACATTCAGTAAATTTTCCGCCACGTGACCAGATATAGACAATAATTTTTCCTACCTGACCAAGGCTACAAATATTTTTTTAAATTGGCATCTCAATGGTAAATGAAAAATACAATAATTTTGCCGTCATGTCACAACATGAAGACAAAACTTTTTCCTACGTGCCCAATCTTATTATGGTCACGTGCCAGGAAGATCTCAATCGCAAACGAATACATTCAGTAAATTTTCCGCCACGTGACCAGATATAGACAATAATTTTTCCTACCTGACCAAGGCTACAAATATTTTTTTAAATTGGCATCTCAATGGTAAATGAAAAATACAATAATTTTGCCGTCATGTCACAACATGAAGACAAAACTTTTTCCTACGTGCCCAATCTTATTATGGTCACGTGCCAGGAAGATCTCAATCGCAAACGAATACATTCAGTAAATTTTTCCGCCACGTGACCAGATATAGACAAAAATTTTTCCTACCTGACCAAGGCTACAAATATTTTTTTAAATTGGCATCTCAATGGTAAATGAAAAATACAATAATTTTGCCGTCATGTCACAACATGAAGACAAAACTTTTTCCTACGTGCCCAATCTTATTATGGTCACGTGCCAGGAAGATCTCAATCGCAAACGAATACATTCAGTAAATTTTCCGCCACGTGACCAGATATAGACAATAATTTGAAATTAGCACCCACAGTTTCCTATAAATTTCCATTGCAGGAAAAGTACAGGCAGAATTTCTGATCAATTCCAGTTGAAGAGATTCACACTCAACATTTTTAAGATCTCCAGCAGAAGAAATTCCACATATATACTCTCACGAACCGAATAAACGGGGGGCCGTAAGAGAATTTAGGGGAGGGGGCGGGGTTTCGGCAATGGTACGATATGATGATAAAGGGGAAGGGGGGTTGGAACATTCGGCGGGAGGCTAGACAATTTTGTAGATAGTCTTTTTCTTGGTTAAACGCGTATCTTTTTTATATGTTTGTAAAATTATCAAAAAATTATTTTCAATATCAATATCATGTTAACCCTATCCAGACTGGGGGGGGGGCTCATTCAGCCCCCCCCCACCTACTTAACTGAGCACTGCTCCAAATTGGTTCAACGAACCAGGAAATGGTTTTTTTTTTACTTTTAGTTTCTATCTTTTTTGAAGTGTGAATTTTTGTGAAATTTTGAGAAAAAAATGTATGGGGCCAGGGGGTGGCTGTTTTCTTCAGAGTGGTCGGGGCCAACATTTAGGGAAGCTGCTTATGGATGTAATTCCAGTTCACTTCATAGTCCTTTGATAATATCCTTTTTCATTTGTGAACTTATAATCTGTAAGGTCTCTTTAATTTTTTCCAAGAACAATAGAACAATTATGTGTCACGTGACCTCATCAATGACGTCATCTTTAAGAAAATGGCAAAAATTAGTTCGCGGACTTTCTGCAAGGATATTTCGACCCCAAATGTTTTACAGCAGCAATAAATAGATTAAAACTGATCAACAGGGTTGTTTCCACCTAAGCTGTGTAATTTTGTTTGAATTTTGTGCATCATTGGCCGCAAACGGTATAAGATTCCCCGGGGGTATCCTCACATAGTACTACTAACGGTCAGTTTTCATGCATATCTCGATAATCTGTTTTACAGTGAGACTTTTTGACTTGAAAGTGTTTAGTTTGTCAAGATATTATCAAAATTCCACCAAATAACTATCCTCGACCCCCTTTTTCCCCCTTCCTTCTTCCTTACAACTCATTTGCTTACTACTGGGAAAAAATGCTGATGTCAGCATTTTTTTGCAATAATCAAAACAAAAGTTTCAAAAGGAAAAACGAAGTATGCAACGATCACTTTTCATCGAAGTAGTTTTCATTGTAAACTATGGAGAAATTCTCTAATATGGCTGCATTTGTCATTTTTCAGAAAAACAAGATTTTTAATCTCTGTGTCCGCCATCTTGAATTTGCGAAAATCAAATTTTTCACTTTATAAGTATATTTTCACCTTCTAACAATGCTTTGATAGGCATGATATGATATATGATGATATGATATAATTTTTTATACACGAAACTACCCTTCAGCTTAAATACAATAAATAAATTGGTTATTAACAAAAGATCAAATTACCTACGATGCTGTTCTTCCAGGGGGTCGTGTTTTAAACTGATATTTTCAGTCAGCTCTTCAAATACTCCTTTAGTTCTTTTTTAAAGCGACTAATAGTCGGGAGTTCTCTAATATCAACTGGGATATTGTTCCAAACTTTCATAGCAGAATAGTAATAACTCTTTTTCGCATATTCTGTATTTAGTCTAGGAATTTTGTAGATCTCTACAGTATCTTGTTGCATAGTTTGACTGCGACGATCTTTGCTGAAATTTATCCCAGAGGCTTTCAGGGCTTAATTTGTTCATAATCTTATATGTCATGACCGATCTATCAAATCGAATAATATTTTCAACGCTCAGCCAGTCACATGACCAGTTATCCTTGAATCTGGCGCTTTCGATTATTGACCGGGCCCTGTCCTGCAGACGTTGGAGGGTATCAAGTTTTGTTTTTGGAAGGCTGCCCCATATTTCATTAGCATAACGTAGATGGCTCTCGACAATAGCGTAGTAGACACTACACAGCTTTGTTTGGGGAATTATATTTCTTAATTTCTTTAATGACGCAAGTCCTGGCATAATTTGGTTTCTTGAATCATTCTTAGAAAATTATAAAGATTTAAAAAAAAGTTGTTTTTTCATTTTTTTCGTGGACACGTGCCAGTTGGTCTTGAATAATTATGACGTCATATCTATTTTTAGAATTTTTTTTACTAGAAATGATAAATCATAAGTACAGCTACCTGCATGGTGAGTTTCGTCTTCGTAAGGGAAGGAATGGTGATTTTAGAGAGGGGGGCAAAATGAGCCCCCCCCCAGTCTTCTAGTAGCTCAAAAAGCCCAGTCTGGATAGGGTTAATTTTTCAAGAATTATTAAAGTTGGAATAAAAGTGGGGCGTTAGACAATTTTTCAATGGTTAATAAGCGTGTGGATTGCCATTCGGTACTCAAGAGTATATGGTCTCATGACACGATGCAATTTAGTACATGGTCAGATATGAAAATGATGGTAAATATAAACGCGACACCGACACAGAAGCCGAAAGCCCCCATCCCGCAACACAAATCCCCCATCCCGCCCAT
The DNA here is from genome assembly GCA_039566865.1 of Aurelia coerulea. Taxonomy (NCBI): domain Eukaryota; kingdom Metazoa; phylum Cnidaria; class Scyphozoa; order Semaeostomeae; family Ulmaridae; genus Aurelia; species Aurelia coerulea. The sequence goes on from CM076959.1 coordinate 1,628,335, forward strand.
CCAGCCATGCACGCATCTCTCCCCCGTAGAGGTCGCACCGCAGCGAGCGCCTTTTGTTCAAAATGTCATTTGACATTTTGGCGCCCAAATTCATTCTTTTTCTGTGACGATCAACGACAGAAGAAGGTCTCTGAAACCAGTGTACAATCTCATCAAGCCAAGAAAGTATATGAAATCAAATTGTTTCTGGAAACGGGCAACAATTCCCCGGGGGGGCTACTTAGTATATTTTGCTGACGGGATGTGCACTCCTTTCCGGGTATCGTTTTCGCCTCTTTTTTCTAACGTCGGGTATCAAAAGAAGGCAATCTTTCTAAAGCCGGACGTCAAAAGTGTTATTTCATTGTTTTTCGACGAAATTTTACGTTTTGGGGTATGCTTTTCGCCGATTTTCTCTAAAGCCGGCTATCATTTCAAGGGAAAATTTCTAAAGCCGGCTGAAAATTCTTTTTCTTGGAGTGCACATCCCCGTACAATTGAAATTCAAGTACACCCCCCGGGAACAATTCGAGCATTGAAAAGTGTCTGCAGAAAGACTAAGAGCAGGTTTGTTGAGTTTCCTATTTTGCATGTCTGTCTTTTTGAACTAAAATCTCGTCTCTTTGACTATGGCCTAAACTTTAAACAGCTAAAAGAAAATGGCGGGTGCAGGGCGTGCGAGAAGTTTTTTTCGTTCTACTTTGTTTGTTTGTTAACTTATTTTACATCGATTATCTACATCTAGCTTACTATATACAATTTTATATGTACAAGCAAACTAATCCAAATCAATAAACAAACTAAATGGATAAATTAATTCTATTATTAGATAAATATACATGAATAAATATTTTTACAGTGTTTTACTAATTAATTGGAATACACAAAACTAACTTTCAAAGGCATACTGGCAAGCATTGCATTTGCAGTTTGGGCCATTCCACATTTTCATCATACGTTTAAAACTACTTAAATTTTCGGCGGATTTTATTTCATTTGGCAGTCCATTCCAGATTTGAGGTCCCAATGATTGTAGGCTATTAGAACCAAAGGTGACTTGATTTGGTCTATAATGTTGCAAATCATTTGGGTTTCGTGATGAGTATGCAGAGGATCTAACTTTGAAAATATCATGCATGAAAGATGGATTTAGATTTTTTAAAGTCTTAACAATCTCAATACAGAGAACTCTCAGACGGGAAACATGCATTGTACACCTTTCTGACTTGACAAGTAAGTCGATATAAGATGTATGATGATCATTGTATAAAAATCTAAGGGCACGTTCTTGAATCTTTTCGATTTTTTGCAAGGATTTAGCTGATGAGAAGTACCATACCAGAGGGCAATAATCAAAGTTCGAGTATACAAAACTTTGGACTAGAATTTTCCTTTCTTTTTGTGCAATAAATGTTTTGAGCCGTTTTAAGACATTAAGCTGTGATGCAGCCTTCCTGCAAAGTTCAGATATATGCGGTTCAAAATTTAGTTTATAATCTAATTGAATACCTAGTAGTTTGACAGTTTCTTCAGACTTTATCAGTTTACCTTGGATGTTGAAATCTTGTCCACTGGTATTTGCTTGATCCTTTCTAATAAGGAGTGCGTGGAACTTTTCCGGATTTGCTATCATTTGATTTTGTTTCAGCCAATTCAAAGCAACCCCAGCTTCTTCCTCCAGTACCTCAATCAAATTTGATAAAGTCTTGGAAAAATAAACCAGAGTGTTATCGTCGGCATAATTATGTAATGTTGCTTGTTTGATGAACAAAAAGAGATCGTTTATGTAAACATTGAACAAAATAGGGCCCAAAACAGAACCCTGAGGTACTCCTGATAAAATAGTCTGAAAAGAGATATACGTATTATTGATTCTCACAGACTGTTTCCGCCTTTTCAGGTAGGAGTAAATAAGGACAAGAGCATTTTCATCGAAGCCATATGCATGTAGTTTGGCTATAAGTAAATAATGTGGAATGCAATCAAAATCCTTCGACAAGTCCATTAGGACAGCCCCTACAATATTGTTGTTATCGAGTTTGACCCTCCATTCTTCAAGCATTCTTATCAAGACATGTTGCGTGCCATATGATTTTCTGTAAGCAGCGATAAAAAGCGAAAGAGTTTCATCTAAGTATGGAATAAGTTGATTTTTCAAAATTTTTTCATAGATTTTGGAGAAGATATTTAGTATACTAACTGGACGAAAATTTCGTTCAACTGTACGATTTGCCTCCCCCTTGTCTAAAGGGCATACCGCGGCGCATTTTCCATTATTCGGAAACCTATAGTTGCGTATGCTGCAGTTAATAGCATCAGTTAAAGGGACCGTAAGCTCATTTGCAGCTAAAAGTACAAGTTTTGGTGGTATTTGATCTTCACCCGTTGATTTTCTACCGTCCAGGGACCGTAATTGTTCTCTAACTTGGCAAACCTGTACTTCGCTAAAAGAAAACGAGTTGAAATTATTGTTCGGATTTTGAATGATTGCTAAAACACTCGGGTGGTTTTTGTATTGTTCGAGAATCAGCCTAATGATTTTCCGATCATCATCAGTTGTCACCGTATCTGCTATGTTACACGGTTTTACACCGCTAGACCTTTCTACGATGTTGATGTAATGATCGTTAAAGATTTCCGTCAACTCTTGGTCTTCGGTTACAATTTCATTATTTTTGACCAAGGAAATGTCACTACCAGCTAAGCCTCCTTTGTTGGAGAGAAAAGGCTTGACCAGATTCCAAAAAGCGCGATTTGATACCAGTCCACTTTCTGTTGCTTGATTGAAATGGTTCTTAATTGCCTTCTTCCTTAAGGAAACACATCTATTTCTTTGTCCTTTAAACTTTAGCTCATTTTCTTTAGTAGGATTTTTGATGTATTTTTTCTTTAGCCTCGTTCTGGTATAGATTCCCTTTTTTAGTTCACGTGTCATAAAAGGAGCACTATTCCCTCGTTGCACTTTCGTTTTTAGAGGAGCATGTTTGTCAACCAATTTACGAAAAGTATAGACAAGATTATCATAAGCTCGCTCAGGATCCTCAGGAGAACCAAATTTTGCCAGCTTTATATCTGACAGGAAATTTTCGGCGTCAAACCTTTTGTAGCTACGATATTTTATTACCTTGGGCTTAAGTCTAGGAAGATGAGACTTCATAACCGTTATGACAAGACTGTGATAGTCACTTAAGCCCGTTTCAAACACGGAAGTTTTTTGGAAGCATCTCGGTCGATTTGTAAGGATGACATCAATGGACGAACTACTGTTTTTCGTAAAACACGTTTTAGCAGTCACTAAATTTGATAACCCAAAGACGTCACAAAAGGAAACTAGCTTACTATGTCCAGTGTCTTGCCGATTAAGGGTATCAATGTTGATATCCCCCATTACAATTACGTTGTCGTATTTGTCTAAAGCAGAGTTTAAGGTAGTTGAAAGATCGTTAAAGAATGAATCAATGTTGCTGGATTCAGGAGGCCGGTAAATACTGTAGACAACCCATTTCTTTTTGCTTACTATTAGCTCGGAGCAAAGGAGTTCAAGAGAAGGAGTCTCTAATACAGGGACTCGGTTACAAACTACACCTTTCCTGACATACAGCATAATACCTCCACCAAATTCGTTCCTATCTCGACGCATGGGTTTTTGGTAATTATTCACAAGAAAAGTCTCAGTTTTGAAATCGGAACTTATTTTTGTTTCCTCTATGACCAAAACATCAGGTAGGCATCTTTCCATAAGCATCCTCAAATCAATAATCTTATTTCTAAGACTATTGATATTCAAGAAACATATGAGTGGGTGGTTATGATATTCTGTCCTGAGACCAAAGAGTTTGTCGATGTCACAAGAATCATCAGATTCTGAACAAATATCTGTTGAATTAGGAGATAGAGCAGATGATTCAACGAGGGGTGGGCTATTCTCTACTAAAGACAAAGAGCTAACTGGGGTACTCACGATATGTGATGACGACGAGCATCGAAACATTTCTTGTGATGAGTTATCGATGTCAGAAACAGGGGTTGATATAATATTTTGGATAGAACTACAGTCCGCAGACGAATTTGATTGTATTTCTGTCGTACACGAGTTAACTAGTGAAACCGTTTTCGACGAAGTTTCAGATGATACGTTTAGCTGCATAGACAAATGCAGTCACGTTTTAAGGAAATCAATAAAATTACCGGATAGAATGTTTGTCCCAAACTGGTTTAAGTGAAGTCCTGAATTGTCCAGAAGATAGGAATTGATGTTTACATGATCAATAAAGTCTACGTGGTGTTGATGTAGTCCAAGTTTGATTAGTTCATTTGCTTCTCGTCTCTTTTGCTCTAATTCGTTGGAGTCAGTTCGCATTATGATTCCAGATACAGCGACGTTTGCAACCCTTCTTTTTACTTTAACAGCCCAGTATGGAAAGAAAGTGATGTGCACCGGACATGTCCGGTGCACAGAGTGGTCAATTGGTGCACAATCTGGTGCACAAAATGGTGTAAAAACCTTGTGGTGCACAAGCCTATAATTTTATTCCTTTGGTGCACTCATATTTCAGGAATCTTTTGGGTTTCAACAGCTTCATCAACAATGATACTACCTTAGAAACGTTCAAGGTTCTGTCTTAGCGCCAGCAAATATGAGATCCCCAGAAGTGTTCCAAGCCAAAGTAGAGGGTGTTTCCTCAAAAATTTCCTGGGGACTTCGTCCCCAGACCCCTTAGTTTAAACCCCCCCCTCCTCAATTCATTTACACTGGCCATGCCGAAAAGCAAAGAAAAGCAAAATTTGGTTGTGTTCTACGTTCTACATAATTCTAGATGTTGTAAATCCAAACTTTTCCGGGGGATCATGCCCCCGGACGTACCCCCCCTAGATTGATGCGCCTCCGGCGCACGCAGGCGCACGTCAGTGGCTGGGCCACCCGGTGAACACCAATAGGTGCACACCGATCATTGACAATGTTGTTGTCCGGTGCACGGAAAACTTACATTCCATACTGGTTAACAGCAAGGTTGATCACCTTATTTGCTACTACTTCAGGAGTATCTCTCCGAAGGTTATTTGTACCGTAGTGGAGAATAATTGCCTTTGGCTTGTACTGTAGGGTTGGTTCCAAGTAATTATCCATGTCCTCTACTTTTGCCCCTCCAAATGTTTTAACTCTTATGTTCCAGCCTTCTGTTTCCTCATTCAAAACTCTACGGTTAATTGACCGGATCATTGAATCTCCAACAACGTTAAGAGAGGGATTTTGTTGTAATCGTTGATTCCTTTGGTTTGAACATTGTCGCTCCTGAAAATTTTGACGAGTATTTATAGGGATCGATGAAGGTCGCGAATCTTGTCTAGATTTAGGTTGGGATTCTTGTTCGGGTGCAGGTCGACGGATATAGGCAGCTAGTGGTGGATTGGCGAATTTTGTTGTGTAACCATCTTGCCCAAATCCAAATCTTTCATCTGCTCTTTCATTTGATCCTTCGTTTTCATCAGGCCAAGCAAACGAATCTGAACGCATATTTTGATCCCGTCTGTTTTTGCCTCGCACAGATTCTGAATAGGATGAATCCCTAGGCACGACGTTCCTTGCCGGAAAATTATCACATTCAGAGTTTTCTTTATCAACCTGCAGGCAGGTGTAACGATTACTTGTCAGGAATGGATTATTTGAAAACAGTTTTGGCTTCTTTGTTGTTACCTTGGGAAATGTCCATTGATTTCTTGGTTCCATGTGGCCTGGCTCTCTCCTGGGGATATTTGTCATCTCATTGTTTGGATCCTGAGTATACAAATCGGGCAGTTGCTTATGGTAACCTGCTCCATAGGAATTTCTAGAAGGGTATCCTTGACTTTTCACGTTGCTTGCTGCGTTTGTTTTCAGCACGGCATTTTCATTTTCCAAAGATTTGTTTATATTGGCCAACTGATCGATTTGTAACAGCAAGCTGTGGATACTCTGATTTTCTGTCATTGATTTCCCAGTGTCTTCGTTTTTTGGCTTTTTTAATTCAATTAAAATTTCATCAACCCTTTTCTCTAAATCGTCCAGTCTTCTTGATGAAACAATAAAATCAGGGTTAGGCGTGGCGGACAAATTTTTTTTGATTTTCATGTTGGTTTATACTCTGTTTTGAAACAGTTTTTTCTCTTTCTTTTTCATTATTTTAATTTTGATGTTGGTTTATACTGTGTTTTGAAACAGTTTTTTCTCGTTCTTTTTTATTTTTCCAATTTTAATTCGTCAAGAAAACAAATACCTTTACCACTCTCTTCCAGCGTTTCTCGTGTGTTTTCGGACAGGCTAGCACTTGCTCCATTAGGAACACGCTATGTTTCTTTATCCGACATCTCCGAGGGCATGGACGAGGGCATGGCAAGCAAATCCTCTGCAACTTCGTTTTCCAAAGTTTTGGTGCTCGTGGCTTGCAATGAGGCTTTTGTTTGTTCTTTCTTTTTGAATTTACTGGTAAGGAAATAAGAATCCTCTCCGTTTTCAAATATCACATTCTCTTTCACCATCTTGTCGATTACATCATTTGCTTCCTCAAGCGTGCATGATGGGCCTAGGCCACTCTTTCGTGCTGCGATCACGACGTGTTCAGCAATTCCAGTTTTCGTTGGTTTGTGTTTCTTTACTTCTCGAATGTGCAGGATAGCTTCGCTGACCAGCTTCTCCATTTCCACAGGGCTATCTGTAAAACATGGAGTGTGGAATGATGGAAGATCTCCTCAAGATCTTCTTAGTTTATTTTGCATATGTTTTCTTGAAAATGAAATTCCCTTAACCCTATCTGGACCGGGGGGGGGGGCTAAAATAGACCAGTTTTTTCTGGGTATCTTTTTTATGATACTTTATAGGCTAATTATTTTTCGTGACTTTTCCTAAATATCCTTTTCGCATCGTTCACCATCATTTCTACAAGATGTCTCATGTATTTTTGGAAATATAACAATTTTTTCAGAGAGTAGTTTTAATATCTTGTTTGTTTTACGGTCAAACCCTTTATAACTCCAAACTAAGATAATTCTCGACAGAAGTGAGATAAATGATGAAATTTTCAGAGCAACCATAAATCAATAGGACCATTATGAAAATAACTTATTTTTTTGGTTTTTCTTTTGTATTACGTCATTCATGACGTCATATATCTAATGAATTTAGGTAATAAATATAAGTTTATAAGTTTCATAATTTTTTCAAAAATTATGTCGATATTTCATCTGTTATTTAAAGTTATAAGAAGCATGATATTTCTCGTAAGAAAGTTTTTACAGTTAAATCTGTAAGAGTACTGTTTTTGGCCTAAAACAAAGAAAATTGATGACGTCATCGAAAATACAACAATTAGAGTAAAATAAAATAGATATTCGGTCGTTTCACATTAAGTTACATTTTATGACCAAATTTATGTTTCTAGCCCTTGTCAATTCTGAGTTCTGAGGGGGGGCTAATTTAGCCCCCCCCCCTCGGCCTGAGGATGCTCAAAAAAGCCCCCTTAAATATCGACTGAAACAACTAGCATGATAACAGACTGTGTGGGCAGACATCAGTTAAGTCGTTTAATTGATGTGAGTTGTAGGGAAAAAATCTGTAAAACATGGAGTGATGGAATGGAATGGAATGGTCGACATGGAATAGCCAAACTATTGGTCTGTTTTGAAAAAAAATTACACCAATGTGTTCCTCTCGATCTCTTCAGTTCATTTAGCGCATATTTTCTTGAAAATATGCTGGAATTCCTTCAGATTTCAACTGAAACAAAATTGAATCTATGCTAGGCTCGCGTGAACACAGCTGTGGAATGTTGAGAAGTGACAGGGTTCAATGACAGTTTTAATCCTTATCCTGTAATGGCGCCAAGATCATTTTTATCATAAACGGGGGTTTATTAGAAACTTTAGACAACAGCAAATTGAGTTATTGCTGCCCTCATGCACTCACTCGCTATTGTTTGAAAACAATGCCCAGTTGTTCATCATTTGCACAGTTTGTGCTATTGTTTAGATTTCATTTCGCGTTGTGCAACTGTGAACTGAACTACGTCGATTTTTCAAAAGCTATGCTTCTTGCTTCACCACGTTGTGACTTTCGTCGAAGAATCCAAAGTTTTAAGCTGCTAGCATATTTTGCCTGTGCAGCAGGCTTCACCATGGTGGGTTTTACATACACGATTGTCATTTAGAGCATGAACACTGCCTTCAAAATGCTATGAAAAGGGATAACTTTAACGCAGATTGTACCACAGATTGTTTTATCTTACTGGTTACGTTGGACGCCCTGTTTAAAAAACAGAATGATTCTGAAAAATAGTGCAAATTTGATAGACTCCAAGAAACTCTTAGTAGCAAGAAGCTTTTTTGAGCTAGCCTGTGTTCTAGACTCCAGGAAAATAGATTATATTTGCGTAATGGTCTGGAACACAGGCTATTTTGAGCCCCAAGTGCTTATTACTCAATCTTGGAGACTCCAGAGGGGGCTTTAAGGGAGAGGGTGCTTGTCAGCTAGAGAGGGGGTTTATTCTCAAATGAAAAGGATATAAATTAAAGCACCTTAAATCTTTTATCCCCAATTTTGAGGAATGACATACAATATTACCGAGTCAAATGAACAAATTCGACATACTTATCAAAGCAGTATCAAAATTAACCTGCACACTTTTTTAGCTAAATAAACTGAAATTTGACATCCTTTTTAATACAAATGAAGGAGGATGGAAAGTGGGGCTTCTTTAGAACATTTAGCTTAGAAGGGAGGGGCTTACCAGAGAGGGAGGGGTTTATTAGAGAGGGGAGCTAGGGAGCTAAAAAAGAACGTTTCTTCAACCTCAGTCCCCAGAGTCTTTGTCATGTTTGGACTTCCCAAAAATAAGAAATTGTAAGAAAAGTACGTCTAAACTAGTTTTTTTTAAGAACTAAGGTCAAAGATTGCCAGACAGTCTCTTAAATGTTAGGATACTTTTGCTACCTAAAGTCTCTGAATGAGTTTTAATTTCCATTCTGGAATGATTTATTTTTGTTCGAAGAGCTCTTAAATCACTTTGTAATAAGATTTCAAACTAGTAATAAAGTGATTTGCGCTCAAGACAATTTAAAAATAGTTAAAACATATTTTGAGTCACCGGAGAACATTATAACGGTAAATTACAAAAGTTTCGTATTTTTAATTCATAGTTTAGTTTTTTAAAGGGAATCTCAAGATCTATAAACCTTTGACAAAAATAACAGGAAATTCTGATATCCGATATGGCTAGAGCCACTTGAACCACTTTTATTATAAAAATGAGTGTATTATTGTTGAGAATTTCTTCCGGAATCAAAACAGCTGTGAATCATAATGTTCTGACTTCCCGTCTAATTTCAATCGAATCTCTGCACATGGGGATGGCGTGGCAAGTGCCTGGAAAAATCAACACATCGATGGTGCCAGCCTTTAGTAAATTTTAGTGACTCCTTGCCATAAAAACTTGAAAACACAAAATCTAATTGTTTGAACCTCTTGGGGGGACTAATATAGCATTTGGGGGACTATTTCCTTTTTAGCATGGTCACCATTACAACGCATTTTTTACCTTCTTTCAAGCAAATATTTCGAACTGTCAAAGAAGCTCACCTCCCATAGCCAAAGCTCTGAAGGTACAGATCAGTGACCGAAAATTTCTACCACATACAACTTTGTTACTTTTGTAGATTTCTTTCACATGATTGTTGATGTGAATTTGGTGATTTTTCTGACAGGACCAACAGGGGATGTTTGGGGGTCCCAAAACCGTAAAACCGCTCAAAATTTAAAATGCAAAACATTTTGCGATATTTTACATCAAACCGAAACATAGCGTGCAAGATTAAAAAATATGGTGAAACCCCGTGACCGTAAGACCCAAACATTCCCTCTATCAAGTAGCAAGCCCGGAGGAAATGAAATCTGGCTTCGTCAGCTACTGAAATTCTGCAAGACAGTTTTCTGGGAGCACACACGTGCTTGACTGTATGTAAAGCAAAGCCCATCATGGTGAAGCCTGCTGCACAGACAAAATTACCATTAGTGCCTAAAAATTCTGAAAATAAAATGGTACCCGATAAGACAAAATATGCCAGCAGCATAAAACTATGGATTCTCCAACGAAAGTCACAACGTGGTGAAGCATAGCTTTTGAAAAATCGACGCAGTTCAGTTCACAGTTACACAACCTGAAATGAAATCTAAACAATACCACAAACTGTGCAAATGATGAACAACTGGGCATTGTTTTCAAACAATAGTGAGTGAGTGCATGAGGGCAGCAATAACTCAATTTGCTGTTGTCTAAAGTTTCTTACGAACCCCCGTTTATGATAAAAATGATCTTGGCGCCATTACAGGATAAGGATTAAAACTGTCATTGATCCCTGTCACTTCTCAACATTCCACAGCTGTGTTCACGCGAGCCTAGCATAGATTCAATTTTGTTTCAGTTGAAATCTGAAGGAATTCCGGCATATTTTCAAGAAAATATGCGCAAAATGAACTGAAGAGATCGTGAGGAACACATTGGTGTAATTTTTTTTCAAAACAGACCAATAGTTTGGCTATTCCATGTCGACCATTCCATTCCATCACTCCATGTTTTACAGATTTTTTCCCTACAACTCACATCAATTAAACGACTTAACTGATGTCTGCCCACACAGTCTGTTATCATGCTTGTTGTTTCAGTCGATATTTAAGGGAATTTCATGAGACTTTCAAGAAAACATATGTAAAATAAACTAAGAAGATCTTGAGGAACACATTGGTGTATTTTTTTTCCAAAGCGACCAGTAGTTTAGCTCTTCCATATCTACCATTCCATCTATACCATTCCATTCCATCATTCCATTCCATCATTCCATTCCATTATTCCATTCCATCATTCCATTCCATCATTCCACACTCCATGTTTTACAGATAGGCATTTCCACAGCTTATTTTAGCATCAATGTGACAAAACTTTAGATTAAATTATAAAATATTTCCACTCAGTCTCAAAACACATCCACTCGCTACGTCAACAACAGCAGCTTGATGAAGAATACAAAAGAATTTAGAAATTTCATCATTGCTATAGAGTGTGAGCTATCTATGAAGGAAGCTTCCCATTCTAAAAGCCGAAACATCGAGATATAAATGCCCGAATGGGAGGCGACATTGCCAATGGAACATGCAAGAGGAAAAATGAATTCGAAGGAAGAATTCATTTTCTATAAATCAACACGAGAAAAATACAGGGACTCCTTCATTGGAAAAATTGACATTTGATCTTGGTCTTATAATTACTTCAATGACAAAACTTCATAAAATTTGCTCCCACTTTATCACTCTACAAGCTGCTATATTTCAAATTTTCATTACATTAATTTTTAAGATACTGTGTAATGTGAGTTTGTAACTTGTTCTCTTTTATCACAGCACTCCGGCTTCAATGGCTGACTTCAAGAAGAGTCAAGAGGGTGAAGGAGAAAAGTGGGTAAGATCATAGTTTCAAACATAAATCTCTTGTTGGTGATTGACTGGAATCGGCGTATGGTGCGCCACACATCTGTGGCGCACAGACCCAATCTATACAATGGAAATAACAATAGAACAAAAGAATTGGCGTATATCTGTGGCGCATTGCACACCCAGATCCCTGTAGGGTGATTGAGACAAAGAGTGGAACGCTAGACCAGCATATTCTCAATTTCTATTCTTAGTTTTGAATATATGTGAAACAGTTCTGCGTCTTGAATGCACGAACTTGTTCAAGTGGTCAGCGATCATAGCAATTTGTTTTCAATCACGCAAGTAGCATCTTCATTTGTCACTTTAATTTTGTATTCTTATGACTTAGTGTCAAATGAACTGTTCTTTTTCCTTCCTACATGCTCCTGTCAAGTTAGAATTGCAAAGCAAGGAGAAAACTGGTGAGTTCACAATTCCCAGTCTGCAGAATACATATGGCAGTTCTGGACAAGATTTCACGAGCATGCAGACCAACAAAGCAGTGGTGTGCTTGCGTGCAAGTTCTTTGTTTAACCTTTGTTTTCAAAGGAGTGAACTAAAGATCTCAATCAAAATCAGCATGCACATAAAAATTGTGTGAAGAATCTTGTGTGTGCAGCTGCCACACTCTGCAGACTGGCACTAATTAATTTAATTTTCGTAGATATCTAAGTTCTGAAACATAGAAACATCTTATCATGGACATTCGTTTGAAAGCACTTGAAAGCTAGCACGTCACAGAAAGGTGGAAAGAAACATGTCAAAAAGTTTTATTTGAAGAGTTTGATGTATATGTATAGCAACTATCCAATCTCTTTAATCTTGATAGGATATTTATCTGCCTGGTTCTGAGTCATTGATGTTGCACAGGAGCTATACAAATTTTTCTATATGGAGCTGAAGGATAACAACAACCCAAAGAGTTTATGCTTCATATGTAAAACAGTAAACAATTGTGCAGAATGCTGCTCAGCGTACAATGAAACTCATCCATCTGCACCAAGTGTTACTTTTGTATTTGAAGAAATATTCACTTTTGCTTTTTTTGCACCATAACTTCTGGTGATACTAAGTTTTAAACTGAATCAGGCAAACACCTTTTTTTTATTTATGCTTGAATTCATGAACTGCTATTTCAAAAAGTAGCTTGAGAAACCATCATACAGGGAAACATCTTAATTGTCAAAACTGAAATTTTTATTTTGGTCTCCAGGTTATTTAATGGCAAAAATTCATAGATTTGCTCCCATGATCATTCTATCTGCTATATATATTTAAATCTTTATTGCATGTTTTCAGAGGATGTGGGTTTCTAACTCGTTCTCTTTCACAATAGCACTCTAGCTTCAATTGCTGTTGTCAGGAAGAGTCAAATGAGGGCAAAGGAGAAAAACGGGTAAGATCATAATTTGAAGTATTAAATTTTTGTTGGTGGTTGAGACAAAACGCTGGACCAGCATATTTTCAATTTCTATTCTTAGTTTTGAATAGATGTGAAACAGTTCTGCGTCTTGAATGCACGAACTTGTTCAAGTGGTCAGTGCTCATAGCAATTTGTTTTCAACCATGCAACCATGCAAGTAACATCTTCCAGTTGCCACTTTAATTTCTTGACTTAGTTACAAATAACCTGTTCTTTTTCCTTCCTCCTAGCTCCTGTCAAGTTGAAATTGGAAAAAAAGGAGAAACCAGTTAGTTCAAACTACCTTTGATTTGCTTTTCCTAAGATCTGATATCTAGACATTGAAGCACCTTATTGTGAACATTAATTGATTTGTCTGAAATGTCTTGAAAGCTAACAGGGTACAGAAAAGAGGAAGAAACCTATAGAAAAGTTTGGTTTGAAGACTTTCATGTATCTATTTATAACAAATATCCTATCCCTTTTATCTTGATAGGATAATTAGCTGCTTCTGACTCATTGATGTTGCACAGGAGTTATACTCGTTTTTATGTGTAGCTGAAGGATAACAGCAACCCAAATAATGCTGCAATTCATGAACTGCTATTTCAAAATTTAACTTCTACCAAAACCATCACGTAGGAACTCCTTCCTTTTCAAAGCTGACAATTTTATCTTTATCTCCTGGTTACTTCAATGACAAAAGTTCATAGATTTGCTCCCATGATCATTCTGGTTGCTATTTTCAATTTTCATGACATTTTTCAGAAGTAGGAGTTTCTAACTTGTTCTCTTTCATCATAGCCAGGGGCGGATCCAGGGGTGGCGAGGGTTGCTCAAGCCACGGTCAGATTTTCAAGGATTTAATTATTCTCCAACATTCTATCAAATAACTAAAAAAAATTCTAAAACAAAATCGCCGTTAGAATTGTCTCGGCAGCACTCAAAAGAAAGCACTTTTCACATCAAAATCAATGAATAAGGGTCACAAAGTCTAAAATCCTAACTAATCATACGGCAGCTGCAAGATCCTTACAGCCAATCACTGAATTACTTTTTAAAGATTTGAATATTGGCGGGAGCCACACTTGGCAGATCTGAGCCACGGTCTTCAGGATTCAACCAATCATCGTGCAGCAAAATCAAGTACAAAATGGCGGGAGCCACGGACAGCCACTCTTCATTTTGAACAGTAAAGCAGGCCAATAGAAATTAAGATGAGCCAACCATCTACCAATCAAGTGAAACTGTCTCCCAGTCTTCACTTGTTCTGCGCAATCTGATAGAATTATGATCTCTCGTGTCCTGCATAATGGCGGCTCACAGTGAAGGTGTCTTGCCAAAAGTTGCTGAGTATCTTAGAAGAAAGGCACAAGGAAGTCGCAAGGAGAGCTCGAACGTTTACATCGACAATGCCCGCGGACCATGGATGATGCTAACAGCTGCCTGAAAATGTACCAGTTTAGTAAAATGCCATTTCTAATGGCTCAAAGCTGGACGGTGTCGTACGCTATCTATGGCCTAGTTCAGCCACGGGTGCAGTAGGTTGGTATCACCGATCTAAGTTGGTACATTATCAAATATCATCAAGGGCAAAAATTGCGGTTAGAACTGTATTTCATTTGACATGTTTGATCTTTGATCAGAGCTTGGGACTTCCTGTGAGCTTTATGGTTTTAAAAAGATAAATATTTTGGAACAATCCAGGCACGAGCTTGTCAAAATCAGTCAGCAGGTATCTCTGTATTGTTTTCTACATTCGAGAATTCTATACGTCCTTATAGAATTTAATTTCTATGCCCAAAACAAACATCTTTAGTAACAAGAAAAAGTCTCAAGGCATCAATTATTGAATTATCTCTCGATTAGAAGATTTTCTTTAATTTTGAGAAAGATAATAAGATCAAATCTTCCATCGAGGAAGGAAAATCACCTTCAATATTTTGAGGAAGGGAAGCTACTGTGCACGAAACTGCAATTAATTTTGAGAAATATAAAACATTGCTATTTGATCTGGGATAAAATAGTTCACCCAGACGCCCATACGAGAACGACTGGGATTCTGTAATAGTCTCAATGATTCATACCATGGGAGGAGGGTACTTGACTTTCAATTGTATGGGGTGTGCACTCCTCCAGGAAAATTTTTTCCCCCTGCTTCAGAATTTTCCCTCTAAATGATAGCCGGCATTAGAAAAATTGGCGAAAAGAATACTCCAAAACGTAAAAATTTGTCAAAAATAATGAAATCACACTTTTGACAAACGGCTTTAGAAAAATTGCCCTCTTTTGATAACAGGCGTTTGTAAAAAGAGGCAAAAACGATACCCGGAAAGAAGTGCACATCCCCTCAGCAAAGTGTACTAAGTACCCCACCCCCCACCCCCGGGTGATTCATACATCGGCCCTTTTCCCTCTTGATTTTTTCTCTCTGTTTTATGGCACTCACTTACTACAGTTACACTCTCACTTTTTGACAACAGACTGTCAGATAGGGCGTTTCCGACGATGTAAAGGGCGTGGCTCCCACAAATTTTTCCGGGGGCTCCGCCCCCGGACCCCCGTGTAGCTCGCGCTTCGCGCTCGCTATCCTTCCTGCTTTCGGTCGCGCTCCGCGCTCCCAGGAGCCACGGTCAGATTTTAGGCTAGATCCGCCCCTGATAGCACTCTAGCTTCAATTACTGACGTCATGAAGAGTTAAGAGGGTTGAGGAGAAAAGCGGGTAAGATCATAATTTCATACTTAAAATTTTTGTTTGTGGTTGAGAGAAAGAGTGGAGAGCTAGACCAGCATATTTTCAATTTCTATTCTTAGTTTTGAATATATGTGAAACAGTTCTGCGTCTTGAATGCACGAACTTGTTCAAGTGGTCAGCGATCATAGCAATTTGTTTTCAACCATGCAACCATGCAAGTAACATCTTCCAATTTTCATTTTCATTTTTTTGTATTCTTGAGTTGGTTACAGATAAACTGTTCTTTTTCCTTCCTCCAAGCTCCTGTCAAATTGTAAATGCAAAGCAAGGAGAAAAAGGTTAGTTCAAATTCCCTTTAATTTGCTATTCCTTATATTTGAGTATTATAACATTGAAGCACCTTATCGTGGACATTAATTGATTAGTCTGAAACATCTTGGAAGCTGACAGGGTACAGAAAAGGAAGAAACATATTTTTGAAAATTTTGAATTGAAGACTTTGATGTAGAAATTTCCCATCATTTTCGTCCTGATACGATACTGATCCCCATGGTTCTGAGGCAATGAAGTTACACAGTAGCTATACTCATTTTCATACTGGGTGAGCCAGAAATATGTTCTCACTTTCACATGCCAGGATAAATCATACACTGGACCAAGTTCACACATTTTTCTTTGAATCCTTTGTAAATATCCTATATCATTCTTCGTTGTTCTTAGTTGATTTTTGGATACCTACTTATTGATGTATATGCATACAACTTCTTGAAATTTATTTGCCTGCAGAGACTATTAAAAACTTTTTTAAATAACAAAATAAATAGATATAATTAGTTTCTTTAAAGGCAATCGGTCCCCTTTGATGAATGAAAATAAAACCGATAAAGATCTTTATTGTATATTCCAGAAGTTGGTGTTAATTCGCTTTATCCAAAGAAATTAGGGTCATAGAGACTCAGTGATGCATGAATTTAGCTGCAGCGTAAATAAGGTTAAAGCAGTAACCAATGTCAGAACAATAACCAGTTAAAAGGTTTTTGCAACAAGTGTCTCTTCCCTTAGTTCATCATCACTCACTTAGGGTCGTTCTTTTCAACAAAACAAATGTACAGATATGGTATCATGCAAGTTTACAAATGGAAAGATTGTAACATTTTATGAGTTGATTTAAAAGTACCGGCAAAAGTCTTAAGTACCTGTGTTTTAAGTGCATATTCAGTACTGGCACCTATCTATCATCAAAAGATAATAGCAACACATGTTGCACAAGAGGTTGTTTAATGATTGCACAGCATTAGTATCACTTTGATCAATACAAAAACTTTCAGTTTTTATCATTTCTTTGAAAGGATACTTACTAGCTGCTGTATTTTGTGCCTGTAGGGTAATAGGTAGTAGGTCTTTGCATCAAGAAAGCTGTTCTTTTGTTTTCAGCTGTTGGAGCAACAAGCAAGCATATGCTGCTCCAGAAAATACATATTCGTATGGATGTCAATGAAGAACTGATGTCTGGTGAAAAATGTTGGGATGCCTTTGGTAAATTTTGGGAACAATGAAAATGAGCTGATTGAATTGCATCATTGGCAGAAGTAGCACAGAGAATAGTAGTAGTCAGGTGCTGATGAACTTTGATGCAAGTTGTGGTATAAAATGTTATCATTGCATCGTTCGGCTTTTCAAATGCTTCAATCCATGATAGCAAGAATCAATAAAATCCATCAAAAGTGTCCTAAAAGTACTGTGTCCCACCTGCTGTCCAAGAGCTGTGATTTCAGTTGTTTTTTCTTTCTGAAAATGTTTTGCAGAAAGGCTTAGCATTTGAGACCTTATTTGAATAAACTACAGACAATTGATTGCAACAATGTGGTGCAGACAGACTGCGCAAAGCTTTTTTTGGGATACACTCTGTACACAGATTGAGTCCAAGGGTGGGCATGTTACACTGGGGCAATCATCATACTTTTGACCAATACCAGTAGGTTTTTGCTAAAAAATGTGTATGTATCAACTTTGTCCCATTACTGATCTTTTTATTGCAGGTTTTTGTTGCTATCTTGCTTCAGTAGAAGTTGCAGTTCTAGCACCACCAAACGCTGGAATCACAGAAGTAGCTAAGTGCTAATCAAGTCCACAACCCCTTGTCACGGCGCCCTACTGGGCATTGAACCCTATCTGCTTGACTGTTCTGCTTGCATAATCAGAGGATTACTCCACTGCACCACAACACCTTTAATTTTGGCTGCAAGTTTTGAATTAGATCGTCACTGATGATGTTTATCCTAAAGACCGGAAATTTCATGAAAGTCGTTGCTTAAAAGCAGGTTTCCGTTAAAGTATAACTGTCCCAAAACTGGTAGTCTTCTTGCTAACCAAATGATTATCGTGTGTGTTACTTCAAAAGGATCTCTCAATAACTATTCTGAAGAAGTTTGTCCCAAAATCGATACTTTCAGTCAACAAAGCTTAATCTGACATCCGAAAGCAGGTTGTAGTTATATTACAACTGGTGGACTTGGTTGAGCTACTTATCTTTTCTTGTAAACTTTCGTCAGATAGAACAGCAGTGGAATGCATTTTGGTAGAATTATAGAGCCGACTCGTTAGATTTCGGATGTGTGCCTGTACGCATTTTTTGGGCAGTAAAGTCGTACTTTGTGATTATAAGACTGGTCTTCTTTCCTGGTGCATCTGGACAAAGATGGGATCAAACATTTCACAGTACTAGCCTGCCTCTAAAAGTCCGTCCACTTCCCGTATTTGTTGGTTTTTATAATTCATCAAAAACCATTAATGTTACCATCTTTTCTGAAGCCACAAATTTGAACGTTTCATGAGCAAATCTGAATTTGGTAGTTTTATCTTGGTAATTTGAGACACATTTTGTTCTCAGGTATGTCAGTGCAGTAGACTCATATGGCTAAGGCCACATCCACACGTACCAGGTGCATTTGAAACATATCAATGTGAAAATGCATCGATGAAAAACATGACCCATATCTGCTATGAGCCCTCGTAGATCCTGAAGATTCCGGAGATTCTAGTTTGTAGACAGTGTTGGAACAGGGACAGGGAAAATTCGTGAATTACCATATTTCTATTTTTCCAGCACCCACTCGAAACAAGCCCCCATCCTTATTGTCTTCAAGCGAAATGAAATTGAGGAACAACGAAATTCGACCAAAGGTTCAGCAAAATCCGCTAACATGTTTCAATAGAGTCCAAAAAGTCGTTCCTTTCTCCTTGTATCCGAAGTATGATCTGAAATCTTATGCAATAGCAAAGCCCGAAAATCTGAGAAATATGTTATCCGAAATCTGTGTGAAAATATTTTCCACTGTCCGACGATAAACTGAAAATGATACATTCAACTTGTTTGGACGAGATCCCACAAATTGAGGTAGATCATTATTAATATATTGATAAGTTTCTTAACATAACCGTACTTGGACAAGCAAATTATGGTCACTGTTTGAAAAATCGAAAAGAAGTTTCCCTTTTTACACCATCTTAATAAATCTTTCGCTTCAAATGGGTATATTTAGATGGAACTAACCTAATGTACGTGTGAAAGAGGCCTAAAAATTGAGTATATTTCCTGCAGTTTATTTGATTGACGATAACGTATTATTTGTTATAGACAAATAGAGATTGATTATTAGTATCATATTTGCATTATTGAACTCTTCTGTTGAACTGAAATTGCGAGGCAAGTTCTAGTTTGTTCCCTCTGCCAACGGGAATGAGTAGAGTTGGAGAAAATGAAGACTGTTTGCGTAAAATTGCGTTCATGTTCTACTTAAAAGTATTCCAAGAAGCAAGAAATGTAAGAATCTAAGATTTTTAACAAAAAGTTAGGAAATCCCACGTTTCTGCTACGTTTTCCCATTTAAATCGGACATCTCTCCATAGTTTCCCAATGTCAGAAATGCCGAATCTCCTTATTAGAAATTGTAGGGAAGAAGAAATTTCCTATTCAGGCAATTTTCCCAATGGAAACATTAGAGGA
Source organism: Aurelia coerulea (assembly GCA_039566865.1). Lineage (NCBI taxonomy): Eukaryota > Metazoa > Cnidaria > Scyphozoa > Semaeostomeae > Ulmaridae > Aurelia > Aurelia coerulea. Next base: position 1,647,911 of record CM076959.1, read on the forward strand.
AACTTGACATTTCCACTTAATTTTGTCATAAAATATTGGGGGAAACTGTCCGTTTCCTACGAATTTCCTACCCAGAGAAGGGATCTGTCCATGGTTTCCCCATGTCGGAAATGCAAAGTCTCGAATTTGGAAATTGTGGGGAAATGGAAATGTTCCTTTCCGATGATTTTCCCCATTGGAAACCTTGGAGGAAATTTGACGTCTCCTCATAATTTCCTCGTAGTACACCCGTGGAAACTGTCCGTCTCCTACAAGATTCCTACCTAGAAACTATAAGGATATTTTGCCCTTTCTTGCCGTGGTAATGAGATGCATTAAAAGATAAACAAGTTAAGAATTTAGTGATTTCCAGGGTCGAAATTAACCGAAGTAAAATCTTCCTTTTACTAAAATTTAATTTCTCCCCTTCCAGAAAATGAAGGTAAACAGGCCCAAAAAGGAATCTTATCTTTCACCAGTCAGATCATCCACAATATGATTTGCAGCTAATGCATTCTAAATCTCCGTTCTACTTCCATTATGAATCTCAATTCTATTTCCATTATAAATCTCATTATGTGCAAATGTGTGGGGAATGGAAACGCCTCGCGACGGTGAGGTGCCAGTAACCTAATAGAATAGAAACTCGAGGAATTTTGGTCTCGAATGTGGTGTCGGGGAAGCTGGGCCCCAATAGCCACTGGTGAGCCATGGAGGGAGCTGGGCCTCGACCTAGCCTGTCTGTCGGGAGATGGGCCTACAAGCCAGGGGCCCTATCCTTACCTATAAACGCGGTCCCCAACGAGGGAGATGGGCCTCGTGATTTTTTGCTGCGTGCATGCGGAGGAGATGGGCTCCGATTCGAAACACTGAATTTGGTGCAGGGGAGATGGGCCCCGACTCGAAATACTGAATTTGGGCTCCTACTGGAAACAGGAGCACATGACAACTGTGGAGGATTTTGGCTCCCAGCTTGTCATGAGGAACCATGAACGTTATTTTGATGTTAGACCATTTTTCGAGTTTGTGTTTGAAGTGTTTTGTTTAAACAGGCACTTCACCGCCAAAAATTGCTTCGCAATTCCCCACAAACGAGAGTAGCAGTAGGGCGTATGCTATTAAAACCACCTTCTTTTAAACGTGTAAAATAAGACTAATGATAATAATGATACAAATTATAAAACAATAATAATAATAATGATAATAATTAAACGGAATGGAGGTTCATCAGGAGTTTTGGTATGCAAACATCAATTGTGAAAGACAAAACGGAACACCCAGTGCACAAAAGCATGGTTCTAGGAAGACTGGAACTCGAATTTCGCTAATTGTTTGGTTAGTTTGTGTTTTGTTGTACCCACCGGCCTTGGGGAGGGGGGAGTAGTGAGTGTTTAGGCGTCAAAAGATTACGTACGACTGAGGCTAGCCTGGTTTTAAACAGATAATGCGAATGAAAAAAAATGGAGGATTATAGCAACTTTTCACGGGAAAGGTGAAATGGAAGATTCTGGTAAGATGTCGGCTTCGTGTACGTCTCCGTGCCGAGATACACACAGGTAAATATAAACTATAAACAGCAAGCATGCACTGATGCTCTGTCAGCGGGTTCTCTCCGAAGAAAAGGTGCGATTAATTACGATACGACCCCACCCGTTTCTTGCATCAGAAATCAGAGGAAATTGTCCCTTTCCTCCTAGTTTCCAACTGAAAAATTGTCATGAAATTTTTATATTTTTTGCAGTGTTTGAAACCTATCTGTTACATCTTCAGCCGTCTCAAAGGCTACCGTATACGCCTAACTATAACGCAGTTTTAATATGTCGCATTTGATTGAATTTGATAAAATAAAATGACACTCAAGTAGTCTGCTTTTACTCGATATGTGATTTACTACATCTAACAGCACTCCGCAGGAGCTAGGAATGTTGAAGCGCGAGCGAAGCTCGCGCTTAACTTCCTAGTTATGATATAAAGCCATTAATTTCGCATATTATTGATGAAATCAAGTACCTTAACCCTATCTGACCTGGGTGATTTGAAACACTCAATGCCTGGGGGGGGGCTCCCCCCTGTTTATCTCTGTTGTCATAAGAGATATGGCAGCCAAACTTGGCACAAAGGTAGTTCATTATGTAAACAATGAATATTTGAAATCATAATCCAATTAGCGATGTTGTTGTTGTTGCTAGAGCATGATGATCATTATGATGTCATATGACGTCATATAAATGAAAGGTTGCTAAAAGGTCATGAAACTTTATTTTTCATATAGAGATACAAAGTATGTTTTTCACAGAGTGCAGTATGAAAAATAGGTTACCATGGAAACAAGGCTAAAAATAGAATGTCCAAATTGTTGCAATTTTATTGCTCTATGATACAAAGTTAAACTTACGAAGTATCAGAGGCCTGCTGCATGTGTGGAAAACGGTGAAAACAAAAATGTACTAGGGGGGGGGGCGGAATCCGCCCCCCCCAGGTAAGATAGGGTTAATCGATATTTGAGGTAATTCCATCAGCTTTGCATGCAAAAATTACTCATTCATTAGGAATATGACGTCATAAAGATTGATGACGTCATAGAAATAATAAACTGCTGATGTCAGCAAATATGAATAAATTATATATCAAATGAAAGCACTTACTGAGACGAATCGAATGGTATATATATTGTTGAGATTTAGTAACAAAGAAAGAAATTAGAGCCGTTTTAGAGAATTTCTTTGTGACCACTCTCCAAATATGGGCATATGGTGGTCACGTGGTCGAACAATATGTCTTGAAAGTTCTATTTTCTGATTGCCAACTAAATTTTAGGTAACGTCAAGGCGTTTCAGCATTGTAGGTTGCATCGTTTGGGAGCTATTGAAAAAAATCCGATAGGGGGGCGAAAAAGGCCCCCCGGTAAAAATAGGGTTAAATATTGCTTGAAATATTTGTGAGTTCGCTTCCGTCTTTAGTTAATTTTTGATCAATGTTTTGCAATCTTGTTAGGCAGTCCAGAGGCAAAAACGTTTCAAGAAATCGTAAATATAGAGATAAGTAGACATCCAAAAAAACAACAAAAAATTATCAAGAGAAGGCTAAATCAAACATATTTGAAATTGGTTCAGTGTATGTTTATCGTGGCCTGTCCAAAGTTGAAACTTTTTTTTGGCTCAACCGATGATGTTTTCTGTTTAGAAACATGCCTGGGGCTATTACTACACCATATCTGGTTGCTCTATCTATTTCCAGTCAAGAGTTAGGTAGGGTGGGTGGCTTTTTTGCCCCCCCCCAATCAATATAGGACGTGTCAGGTAGCCCAACCACTATATGGTTAAAAGATTGCTCGTGCAACATAACCCATTTCTATTCCCTTGCCATTTCTGAGGGGCACTTTCTTTATTCTGCCAAGCTCAGTATTTAAATCAAAGGTGAACAAGGTTGACGCACGTACAAAGGTCTGCGATGACGTATTACTTTTATGAAAGCAGTTCGAGAGAAACATCGTCTGGGAGGAGGATTTCGAAGAAGATTTCTTCTGCGTATGAAATCCAACCCTCTCATTCCCAATGACGTAATATGACGTCAAACAATGAAAAGCAGCCTTGCTAGAACACAGCATGCCTGTGGGGTGGGGGGGGGGGTACTCGTATATTTTTCCGTACGGGGATGTGTGGCTGAACAGGGTATCATTTTCAGGATTCCTACTCCAGGACAGATCACTTTAGCATACCTACCTACCTACCTACCTACCTATACATATAGATACCAAGGAATCAGGAATGTTGTAACAATAGGCATTATTTGTACATACAATCGAAACAATCAACGTAGAATTTGAGAAATGTATAGGCAGTGTTAATGTATACAATCAAAACAATTCAGAGATATTTGGGCTAACAATCAAATTTGGCGTAGTTGCCAATTGACATTTCCTCGCATTAAGGCTAATTACTACTTGCTCCTAACATTAATGGAGCTGCGGGTGTCTGCAAACCACGAAACCACGAAATCACGAAACGAAACGGTGAAATAACGCAACGAAATGGGGAAATAGCGAAACAGCGAAGTGAACTGCTAGGTGCAATAGAAGAAACACTACGAGCATTAAATGAGCTGAATGAAGAGAGAACTGGACACTTTTTGTCTCGCTTCTTTTCTTCCGTTTTTATTTGGGATTTTAGACCTTTTGCTTCTTATTGCAGTTAGATTTACAGTTTTAGTTGTGGATTGAGTATTTGGAGACGTTTACAAAGTTGAGATATGGAATCATAGTGTTTTCTACGTTATTTCATTACCCAGGGACTGCGCAGCCATTGGGCTAGGGGGCTATAACCCCACCATTCTTTTCAAAGATAGGCCTAAAAACGTATGAAATTTGTCAATTTTTTCATTTAAATAAATAAATGACAACGAAGAAAACGACTTTTACACAAATGCATGTGTCAACCATGGTAAATTTTGTATAACGCAAAGCATGGTCATTGACACATACCGTAAAAGCTCTATTAAGTCCCCGGGGAGCTTATTTAATTATGGACACTTGTTAGCCCTTTTTGTACCACATTTTGCTTCACGACGGATTTTCTTTCGCTTTTAAAGACAATATGCTTTCCTTCCAAATATAGGTCATTTCTTTACCTCCTTTATATTCTCACCAACCCATATTCAAATTAATGCGTGAGAAAATTCCCCAGTTAATTTCAAAATTTTTGGGTCTAAAGTCATATGGATAATTGAGTAAAGCCTATTGCTAGCCTGCCCACTGGAAGCAGGGGCGATGAAAGAGAACGGGAACATATTTTTTACTGTACACATTTAATGTGGGTGGTGAAATTTGTAATTTGTAGCTAATCTTTTACAAACTCATATCACTCTGATTTTGCTGTTTTGCTATTTCTCCATTTCGTTTCGCTATTTCCCCATTTTGTTTCGCTATTTTCTGTTTCGTTTCGTGATTTCGTGGTTTCGTGGTTTGCAGACACCCTGGAGCTGCCAGTTCATAACAAAGCAATCTTCAAAATTTGACCTCTTTGACCTGGCACACTGCCCTTACTGTTTGAAAAATCTTCAATATCAATAAATGTTAATAAGGGGACCTACCAACCCATATAATACTATCAAGAAACAAGTCAGAATAAAGTAAAAGATTTGTCAATATTGGCGGCCATCCTTTAGTTTCACTCTGGCCAGTAGGAAGCATCTTCAACTTGTAGGGGCACGACATTTCAATGGCACTTTTTTCGTAAGAAGAGCACTTTAACCCTAATCCTACTGGGCTTTTTTTGATCTAACATAGCCGGGGGGGGGGTGCTTTCCACTCCCCTTCTATAAATAGCCGTAGACTAATGGCAAATCATTGAAACTTGGCAAGGTCGTAGTCCTAACTTTTCTTAGCCGATTGGTAGCTTTGGGCGTGGCCACCTCATTAGGTGACGTCAGTATGACGTCATAATGCCGGAAAATATCAAAATATATGGTTTTCCGGCATATTTGTTCTAAAAACGGAATAAAGGTAATCTGAATGACTTTTTCCATTCTTACTTGGCGTATTATTCATTTCCAATTCAAATATGATGCATATGAGTGTTTTTAAACTGTTATTTTGGAAGAAAATTACAAAAATTGATGACGTCATAACTAAAAACTGTGTTTCTCTGCCAAAAATTGATAATAATTAGCTCAAAATGCTTTTAAGGTATTGCATAACGCAATTCTATGCATTTTTAACAAAATCTATCGGAAAAAACTTCAAAATTTGCAAAATGACCCAAAATGGCGACCAGAGTGACGTCATCATTTAAGAACGCTGACGTCAGCAAAATCCATTGTTATTGACAACAATAGAAAGCTAATTGTTTGCTGATTCTTTTAAAGTACAATAGTCAACGTTTGGAACTAAGTATGGGAGTAAAAAAATCAAAATCATTAATTTTTCTAATACCTTGCTCCAAGCTAATAGATAATTAGTAATTGTCAGAGAGTTTGAGGGTCATAGCTTTTGTCATTAAAGAATGCTCTGCAAAAAACCGAGAGGGGGGGGGGTGGAAAACATCCCCCCTCCTGGTAGGATTAGGATTAATATGCATCAGATTTTTGACTGTAAAAATATGAAATATAGAAGAAAATAGTGTGAATGCTGCTAGATATCAGATTTCCTTCACAATGAACCAAAATGAGAAGTAAACATTACTAGATCACACAGAAAATAATAACAAAATTAAACGACTTTCTGTCCGCATCGGTCTTCAAAAGGGCACATCCTGAGACGACAAGTGCACTTTTTGGTTTATTGATAAAACTTGGGGGGTGGGGCACGCGTCTCTGGACTCTCGCTTTATCTAATGTAGCAATTCTGATGCATATCAAGAAATCTGGTCTATAATTGACTCCATAACATCGTTGTAAGTCATTTGCACTCCGCGAATGTGAAGCACAATTTCCGCATTTTCTCATAAATTTCTATCAAATTTCCGGTGCATCCTACAATTTTGCATGAAAAAAATCAAGAACAGGGTATTGTTTTCAAAAATTTTCTGGAATTTTGCTTCGGGACAGGGTGCCTTTTTAGATTTTCCAGCGGCACCTCCCCGTATTTTCACATTCCAAGTACCTCCCCCCCGGGACCACATGTCATCTGCTAAAATTCCTTTCAATCACCAAAGTAATTACAGGCCCCCATTAGCCATGTTTGAAGAATGAGATCATGCACATAGCTTGCCTAAAAGTAATTGAATATCTATTTGCAATTCCAATGCACAATTTAGTTCATATCAAAATGGCTGTAGCCTAATAACGAGCCCACTTGATGAGGCAGACTAGATTTCTTGATGTACATCAGAACTATTACATTAGATGTAGCGAGAGTCCAAATACGTAGGGTACCAGGGGCACTGGTGGCACGTGCCCTCCAAGATTTTGTAACAAACAAAAAGGTGCCATTTTTGTCTCAGGATGTGCCCCTTTTAAAAACCAATTGCGGACAGAAAGTAATTTAATTATGTTATCATTTACTTCGTGATTTGGTCATGTGTACTTCTCACTTTGTATCATTGTGAAGGAAATCGAATATCTATCAGCATTCATACTATTTTCTTCTATATATCACATTTTAATCGTAAAAAATCTGATGTACATTAAAGTGCTCTTCTAACGAAAAATGTGCCACTGAAATGCCGTGTCCCTCCAAGTTTAAGATGCTTCCTACTGCCCTGAGTGAAACTACAGGATAGCCGACAAGATTGTATTGACAAATTGTTTACTTTATCCTGATTAGAGTTGCCACTATAACAGTGCCACACTCGTGTCTTGATAGTATTATATGTGTTGGTTGGTTCCCTTGGCAACAGTTATCCATATCGAAGATTTCAAACAGTAAGGGCAGTGTGCCAGGTCAAAGAGGTCAAATTTTAAAATTGCCTTGTAATGAGTTGGCAGCTCGATTAATATTAGGAGCAAGAAGTAATTAGCCTTAATGAGGAAATGTGACTTGGCAACTGCGCCAAATTTGATTGTTAGCCTAAAAGAACTCTGAATTGTTTTGATTGTGCACATTAACAGTGCCTATAAATATCTCAAATGTTTCGCTGATTGTTTCGATTGTCATCATAAATAATGCCTATTGTTACAACATTCCTGATTCCTTGGTATCTATATGTATAGGTAGGTAGGTAGGTAGGTAGGTAGGTAGGTAGGTAGGTAGGTAGGTATATTCCTTCCGGTTGGAGCAAAAGCCCCTGCATAATGTTTTAATTCTTCAAACATAATTAAAGGCCCCCATTAGCCATGTTTGAAGAATGCGATCATGCACGTAGCTTGCCTCAAAATAATAGAACATTTATTTGCTATTGCAACTGTTTAATGCCCGATTTAGTTTCTATTAACCCTATTTTAACCGGGGGAAGGGGGTTTTCGCCCCCCCTGTCGGATTTTTTTTAATAGCTCCCAAACGATGCCAGCTACAATGCTGAAAATCCTTGAATTTTCCTAAAATTTAGTTGGCAATCATAAAGTAGAAATTTCAATACCTATTGTTTGACCACGTGACCACGACATGCCCATATTTGGAGAGTGGTCACAAAGAAATTCTTTAAAATGGCTCTAATTTCTTCATTTGTCACTAAATCTCAACAATATATATACCATTCGATTTGTCTCAATGAGTACTTTCATTTGATATATAATTTATTCATATTTGCTGACATCAGCAGTTTATTATTTCTATGACGTCATCAATCTTTATGACGTGATATTCCTAATGAATGAGTAATTTTTCATGCAAAACTGATGGAATGACCTCAAATATTGATGACGGTACTTGATTTCACCAATAATATGCGAAAGTAATGGTTTTTAATCATAATTATTGAGCTAACAATTTTGCATTGAATCAAATTTTCATTATTTAATTAGTTAATTTATTAGAAACCACAAATATCCGTATGAAACCATATGAAACTACAAATTAATGATATCAAGCAGGTATTTGGATGGTTTTTTGCCAATTTTATCTAGCTATTTGTTAATAATTGGCCCTTTTCTGCTAATAGCTCGATTTTCTCAAAATTTGCATTGTTTTTGGTTGCCTAGCAACCAATCACGTGACAATTGATTGATTGGTGCTATTTTTAGATTCTCCATTGTTCAATTATGACACAGTGCAAGTTTCATTGTCATTGCTGTTATACTTTCGGAGAAAAACAGGGGGGGGGCGAAAAAGGCCCCCCCCGGTAGAAAGAAAATCACTTTTTTTTCCCGGTTAAAATAGGGTTAAGATGACAGTAGCTTAATAAAAAGCCCACTTGATGAAGCAGACCAGATTTCTTGATATGCATCAGAACTATTATATTAGATGTAGCGAAACCAGAGATGTAGGAATTGGGGGCACTGGGGGAGCGTTAATTGTATTGTATTGGCAAATTGTATTGGCAAATTGTTTACTTTATCCTGACAAGAGCTGCCACTATAACAGTGCCACACTTGTTTCTTGATAGTATTATATGGGTTTGTGGGTTCCGTTGGCAACAGCTATCTATATCGAAGATTTCAAACAGTAAGGGCAGTGTGCCAGGTCAAAGAGGTCAAATTTAGAAAATTGCCTTGTAACGAGTTGGCAGCTCGATCAATGTTAGGAGCAAGAAGTAATTAGCCTTAACGAGGAAATATCAGTTGGCAACTAAGCCAAATTTGATTGTTGGCCCAAAAGATCTCTGAATTGTTTTCATTGTACACATTAACAATGCCAATAAATATCTCAAATGCTTCGCTGATTGTTTCGATTATCTTCATAAATAATGCCTATTGGTACGACATTCCTGATTCCTGGTACTATACCTATATGTCTATATAGGTGTATTCCTTCCGGTTGGAGCAAAAGCCCCTCCATAATGTTTTCATTCTTCAAACATAATTAAAGGCCCCCATTAGCCATGTTTGAAGAATGAGATCATGCACGTAAATTGCCTCAAAGTAATAGAATACCTATTTGCAATTGGAACTGTTCAATGTACGATTTAGTTTTTTACCGAAATAGCAGTAGCCCAATAAAAAGCCCACTTGGTGAAGCAGTCCAGATTTCTTGATATGCATCAGAACTTTTACATTAGAAGTAGCGAAACCAGAGATGTAGGAACTGGGGGGCACTGGGAGAACGTGCCCCCCAAAGATTTTGCAACAAACCAAAATGTGCCCTTTGTGTCTTAGGATGTGCCCCTTTTGAAGACCGATCCGGACAGAAAGTCGTTTAATTTTGTTATAATTTACTTCGTGATTTAGTTATGTTTACTTCTTACTATGTTTCATTGTGAAGGAAATCGGATATCTATCAGCATTCACATTAGTTTCTTCTATAATATCAAAGTACCCTTTTTTACAAAAAAGTGCCATTGAAATGCCATGCTCCTCCAAGTTTAAGATGATTCCCAATGCCCTGAGTGAAACTAAAGGATAACCGACAATATTGACAAATTGTTTACTTTATCCTGACAAGAGTTGCCACTATAACAGTGCCATACTTGATTCTTCATAGTATTTTATGGGTTGGTACGTTCCCTTGCAAACAGTTATTGATATTGAGGATTTCAAACAGTAAGGGTAGTGTGCCAGGTCAAAGAGGTCAAATTTTGAAAATTGCTTTGTAGTGAGTTGGCAGCTCCATTGATGTTAGGAGCAAGAAGTAATTAGGAAAATTTCAATTGGCAACTACACCAAATTTGAGTGTTATCCCAAATGTCTCTGAATTGTATTGATTGTATACATTAACACTGCCTGTAAATATGTCAGATGCTTCGCTGATTAATTCGATTGTCTGGATAAATACTGCCTATTGTTACAACATACAACATTCCTGATTACTATCTCTCTATATAGGTAGGTCTATTCCTTCCGGTTGGAGCAAAAGCCCCTCCATAATGTTTTCATTCTTCAAACATAAAAATTTTGCTTTGTATTGTTTCCCTTTTTCTCGAAACAATAAAAGGATTAAGACTGCGTTGTTCTTGCTGCCATGTTTTTGTGAAATATCAATCAATCATTTAAACCTTTTCGATCCAAGGAAGTGTCCGTTTGTTTGTTCTTTTTCCAAACTTGAAACAGACAAGGGCTCATGCTGTTTGTAGGCCTAATAACTCCCAATTTTCGTCTTCCTCGTTTGGCATGAGTGAAAAACTGTATCAAGAATTTCCCCGAATACTAAACCGCGACCAAACTGTCTTGGAGATTTCCCGTTCGACGCTTTGAATTTACGTACAAAGGTTATTTACTCAGAAAATGTGCTATTTACTCTTTGGCAACACCTAATTATTCCTGTTCAATGTCCTTTATACATACTTGCGTCAACACATTCCAATACTAAGGGCCTGTTTACATGGGAGTTTTCAGCCCGGGCTGAAATTTAAGCCCGTTTACCCGAGGTGAAACTTCAGCCCTCCTCTACGGTCAAAAGCTTGCAAATATCAGTTTGCTATTACATGGAGAATGTTTCGCCCCGGGATGAAAATTGGCCCCGGGCTGAAATTTCATCTCACCTTGTGCTAGACGAGATGAAACGTTAATCCCTTAATCCCCATTGGTTTACGTGACGCGCTCCCATGTAATGGCCAATATTTTTCAGCCCGGGCTGAAAAATCAATGACGCATGCGCCTTTGTCTACTAATTGCACTAAACAGATTTTCAGCCGGGGCTGAAACTCTCCATGTAATGGCAAAATATTTTCACCTCGGGTAGCAGGGCTGAAGTTTCAGCCCGGGCTGAAAACTCCCATGTAAACAGGCCCTAATAGACCAATACGCTACACAAAGGGAATACCCTTCTCAAATTTCCATCCTTGATCTTGATTTTAATGTACGCATTGCATTGTGGTCGAAAATGGAACCAAGCAGCAACAAAGGCGCATTGCATTGTGGTCGAAAACGGAAGTTCAAGCAATTAAGGGGCAATTAAGGAATAACAAAGCGTTAACAAAGGCGCACTGCATTGTGGTAGAAAGCGGAAGTTCAAGCGATGCCAAAGACTCACGTACGAGTAAACTCAGAATAACATAGGATATTGACAAAAGAATACTGGGGGACCCAGAAAAAGTGACCCAACGCAAACTGTTACAGAAAGTTAAGTAAGTGGACGATTGAAATGCTTCAAACGTTGTTCTGTCGCTAAAAGCCTAGCCTATTCTATGAGTATTTTTCGCAATTTTTTTCGGCACGGTAAATTTCCAGAATTAAGGATTTCGAGGAAAAGAGCATGCCTGCAATCTTCAAAAATTCGTCAAAAACAGGGGATCGATTTACAGCCATTTCAAATCTTCAAAACAACGAGGAGCGTGTTTCATTTCAACCTGGGAATAGGTAACCCAGTCGGAAGTCTTCAGAGCAAGTTTATAGTCCCTAGGTACTTCAAAATATTCTCAGGCAGAATAAAAGACGCTCCTCGTTGTTTTGAAGATCTGAAATGTTTTCAAATCGATCCCCTGTTTTTGACGGCTTTTTGAGAATTTCAAGCCTCCTCTTTTCCTAAAAATCCTTTATTCGGGAACTTTCCCGTGCCAAATAAAATTGCAAAAAATACTCATAATGTAGACTGGTCTTTTAGCGACAGAACAACGTTTGAAATATTTCAATCTGCCACTTAGTTTTGTTATCTATAACAGATTGCGTTGGGTCACTTTTTTCTGGGTCACCCGGTATATCAAAACTATTTGAAATTGGTCCAGGGTATGATTTATCCTGGTCTATTGGAAGTGGGACGTTGTTTCCAACTAACCCGTATTTCGTTGATACTTTCACACACATTGTTTTTTGAAAGAAATTTAGTTTAAGGACACTTTCAATGTTTGTTGCTAGGTATATTTTTAGCGTGACATAGAATTTTAAAAAGCATGTTTCAAAGAGAAATTGTTGTGCTGATAATGATCAACAGATTCTGTTCACAATAAACATATTTCGCTTGTAAGCTAGCAAGCAAGTGTAATTCCAACGCAATGATAAAAAGCTAAGAGTCTTTGTACTGATGAAAGTGATACTAATATCTTCAGCATATCGTGCAAGTAGTTTCCGTTGCCATGAAATCGAGCTACTTCAAGTGATATTGCTATTTATGTCACATATTTATCATTTAACTATATTCAGACTAGAATTGTTGAAACAGTTGGGAAACTAGGGGGCACAAAATGTGCCCTTCCATATTCTCAGAACCATAAGGGCTAGAGACTTGAAACTTGGCACACGAGTTAACAAACAAGATAAGGCAATCAAGAAGGTTTAATTTGATTTCGTTTATGTCACGTGGTTAAGTGCTGTCGTCAAAAAATGTTGGTATTTTTGTTGTAACGGCCACACGGAATTAGTTGCGTTGTATCTCCAAATTGACAAAACATATTGATATGAGATTTGATACATAGAAGGATTTATACTTGTTATATTTAGGTTGAATGTTTGCTCTCTAACAGTAATATCTGATGTCAGCATGTATTCATTTTGCACGCAAAAAATGCAGAGTCCAGAAAAAGGTGAAACCTTCCTCCGGCTGCCAATTCTATAAGTTAAACCGTTCTCATGTTATAAAATCAAAATAACCAAATTTTTTTAATTCCTCATATTGTTCATGACCGTAACAATTAGAAACCAATTGCCTTCTCTGCGGTACTATAAACATTCTTTACACATTCTCTCATAGAATGAAAAAACCATTTACAAAAGTCACACATACTAACCAAACAGAAATTGTTTAAATGCTGCTGCACACTGTCTCTGATTTCACTTGAAGATGAAATAGAATTACTAAGTTCATTCTTACTGAATTTTTTACAAAATTCCTAAACCTTCCTCAAATATGATATTAACAAGCAGGACCTTCCTCCGGCTGGCAGCCGTGGCGCCGTCAATTTTTCTGGACTCTGCAAAAATCAATGTTTGTCTAAAATTAATGATAAATTGCTTTAAAAATTCGCGAAAATTGCTAAATATACAGTGTGTCCTACAAAATTGTGGCCCGTTTGCCTAAAGATAGCAACAAATGGGCAAAGGATCCTCACTAAACTTTTATTTGATGTTGCTCTTCAACTGTTCAAATGAAGTTTGCTGCATCCCCGTAAAAATTTGTTGAAAAATGATGGAGCTATGAGCTTCAGAATATCAAATTTGCCTGATGACTGAAACCAGCGGTCGGCCATTTTGTCTTACTATTTGCAGTGAAAATTAGCTTCACGTGAGGTAAGAAATAAAAGATCTAAGGTCAAAAATAATGGATCTCGCTGAGGATTATCGCAATTTTAACGAGAGCTAAGACATTGGAGGCTGCAGTTTTATTTTTCCATCCATGAGGTTTTTTTGCGCTGCAAAATACTGAGACAAAATGGCCGACCGCTTGTTCCAGTCATCGGGCAAATTTGGTCTGCTGAAGGCCATAGCTCCGTCATTTTCAACATATTTTTATTGGGATGATAGCAAACTTTGCTTGATTTAATTGATCGACTGAAGAGCAACATCATGTAACATCTGGCGAGAATCTTTTGCCGTTTTTTCGCAATGTTCAGGCAAACAAGGCACAATGTTTATTGGACACCCTGTACATAAAGATACCTGCTGCATCATATGATGGTGCTCATTTTTTGAAAAGTAAACCCAAACAGGGTTTTTATCAGTACGCATGTGCAACAACCAATCATTGGATAACGTCATAAAACTCAATTTCACTACAAATTCCAAAATTCTCATCAAGAAAATTGTTCTTTATTTAAGATTCGTTTTCTTGTTTCAAGATATTTTTTCTCAACAAGAAAATAGAAAATTCTCTTGCAGAATAATTTTCTTGTTTTAAGATTTATTTTCTTCCTTTAAAGATATGTTTTCTTGCCAAGATAAGCATAAGCAGCTTTGTAAGATTCAGATCTTATTTTAAGAAAAAAATCTTATTTTGAGATTAAATATCTCATCAAGAGAAAAGACATGGGATATTTTCTTGTTTCAAGAAAAGTTACTAAATCTTTGAAAAATTACATCTCATGGATATACCATACCTTATCAAACGAGGACTTTAAGGATGGTATTTACATTTTGAAATACACTTTTTAAAGAAACGTTATTCCATTTGGTGTTCATGGCGAATATGGTATCGCAAGGAAGGGAATTCATTTTCTGACACTGCTGTGGGCAGTTGCTCACACCACAGACTATACTAAAATTTGGTGATTTCCATGCATGATAGAGATATGCCTTATCAGCCCTTCTTTTCAAAGTTCAAAGTTAAAGCCAAGAACACCACAATCGAGCCTCGCCAGTTGTTCGCCATCATTCGATTTCAGAAATGTTGGAGCGAAAAACTATTTGGAGTAGATTCACCAGAAAAGCCCTCTGTCAAGTTTTATCTTACTGAGCATTTTGGGATTTCGCGTGCTTTATGCAAATAAGTTCCAGTCTTTTGTCCGAAAACGATTCAATCGCTGCTTGAGGAATTCAACCGTCCACCGTCGCTGTGCCGCTTGCAACTGAAGCTAAAGGTGAAATTCGTCCAGTGGATGAGAGCTCGTGAAGGTAAATTTTATTCGCCTATGTGTATGTCGGCAAAGTTTGTTTTCTGTTGTTAGAATCAGTTGGAATGTTTTGCCATGCCATGTTAAGCTTGAAAATATGGTTGGCCATCGTGCTTGGCCTTGGCCTAAACAAGCGGCTGTTAGTGTTACAAGTGAAGCCCTGAGTGAAAATCATGTGGAAAACTCATCGAAGCTACATTTACGTTGTAACATAAGTTTGCACGTTTCGCAAGTTGATAAATCTTGTAAATTTTAGATATATTTGAGTGTAAACTTATTTATTGTTTGCTTGTTGCTTTCCAGCAAAGTTTGCGCGCCAAAAAGTCCGAAGGATAAAAGTTTAAAGTTCATCATGCTCGTCGCAAAACAAATTTATTTAAATTTTTGATATCTGTTTACTTACATTACAAAAAAGACCTTGAATTCAGGGATTATTTGATCCTGAGCAAGGTGATATCTATTTATTTGGCTACTGACTGTTTTCTGAGTTACACTTGATGTATCAAAGTGACCCATACAGATGATACAGCATCGATACCCGGGGGGGGGGGGGTGGTACTTGAGCAGGTTTTGGTTGGGGACGTGCCATCAAAGCTTCAAAAAAATACGTGACTTTGTTGTAAAGAATGAAAGCTATGCGCCTCATTGCTGATAACAGATGTTGGTGCAATTTTATTGTTTGGAAAGAAGATTTTCGTAAGATTTCCGTCCGATGAGATGATGGCAGCTGTCATCACATTGATGGCGTTCTTTTACCTGTTTGATATGGACTACCCAACAAGCTGGATGGTGCCATTGACAGTAATGCAAAGGATGATTTTCTGAGACAAAACTGTGTTCCCAAAATGCAAAGAAGATGTGGCGAAAGCAATTGCAGATTATGGGAAATTTTTAAATTAGACGAGGAACATTAAACCTATTTTGGTTGGGGGGGGGCAAATTTGCCCCCCCCCCTAGTAGACTTTTTGTCATAACTCTGTCAGGATAACAATTATGGCACAGAAACTTTCTGACTTTTTGCTAACATCTATTGTGCAATGACTCAAGAAGTTTTATAAAAATATCTTGACAAATGAAGGGGAGGGAGACAATTTTCCGGAACTGTCTCTGTCCAAATCACCAATTCTCAAATATAAATTTTCGCAAAAAAAGTAGCAAAATTGTAGAATTTTGCAAAGATATTTTGCAGGGTAGTGCTATTTGATGTATTCTATCGTAATTTTAATGTTTGGATGTAAATTGTGCTCCAAAAAAGATTTTATCGCATTTTTCCTGATTTTGACCGATTTTGCCACTTTTCTTGAACACACGAAGAAAAATCCTGACGCAAGCAATAATGACGGCTAATTTTGGATTAATTTTCATATTTTCATAAATTACATGCTTGGAGCTATTAGTACACCAAATCTGGTTGCTCTATCTATTTCCAGTCAAGAGTTAGGTGGGGGGGGGGGTTTGCCCCCCCCCAACCAAAATAGGACGTGTCAGCTAGCCCAACCACTATAGGGTTAAGTGATTATGTACAATCTTATTCGCCATCTTCAGTAACATTGGACCGTTGACAGTTGTTTTCATATAACTTATTTTATTTTCATCTAACCTTATTCTAATTTCCATCGATTGTACTTTGACTTTGTTCCAAACTTGAAAATCTTATTGAAATCAGACTTCACAGGTGTAATGCACCAAAAAAGCCAATTTTCTGAATAGTCAACGTACCTCTTTACGTTTATACGATTTGATGAGAAACATAGATGAGCTCGTTGTAATTCAAGTTTGATTTTGAAAACAGTTTAGAGTTTAAACTTTCGTTATGATGAAAATTCTTTCATTCAAACTTTTCAGTTTGAGAAATGTATTCGGTCTGAGTCAAATTGTCTCGAAGCAAGAAACAAGATCCCTCAAAATCTATGTAACAATGAGAAATCTCAAGATAAGTGTTCTTATAATAGGAATGATAATCTCAAAACAAGAAAATGTTTATGACATGAACAATCGAGCAAAATCAAACTTAAAGAAATATCTAAGAAAATCTGAAATCAAGAAAAATTGTCTTGTAAGTTGAAGAAGTGTTTAGTCTTAAAACGAGAAAAATGTTTGAATCGAGAACAATTAAAATAAAGGAACGTTTTCTAAAACAAGAAACAAAATCTGAATTTAAGAAATATTTTCTGATGAATTAAAGAAACTTTTTCTAAAATCAAGAGTGTTTAGTCTTAAAACAAGAAACACAATCTGAATTTAAGAAATATTTTCTGATGAATTGAAGAAACTCTTTCTAGAATCAAGAAAGTTTGTCTTAACCCTATCTGACCTGGGTGTTTTGAAACACTCAATGCATGGGGGGGCGGATTCCGCCCCCTGTTTATCTCTGTTGTCATAAGAGATATGGCAGCCAAACTTGGTATAAAGGTAGTTCATTATATAAACAATGAACATTTGAAATCATAATCCAGTTAGCGATGTTGTTGTTGTTGCTAGAGCATGATGATCATTATGATGTCATATGACGTCATATAAATAAAAGCTTTCTAAAAGATCATGAAGCTTTATTTTTCATAAAGAAATGAAAGATATAGATCAAAATATGTATAAATTCTTAATTTAGACTTAATTGGGCCAATTAAACACGATTAAGAGAGATACAAAGCATGTTTTTCACAGAGTGCAGCATGAAAAATTGGTAACCATGGAAACAAGGCTAAAAATAGAATGCCCAAATTTTTGCAATTTTATTGCTCTATGATACAATGTTAAACTTACGAAGTATCAGAGGCCTGCTGCATGTGTGGAAAACGGTGTAAACAAAAATGTACTAGGGGGGGGGGCGGAATCCGCCCCCCAGGTCAGATAGGGTTAAAACAAGAAAATTTTCTTGTAAAGATACATATACAAGAAAACGTTCTTACAGGCGGGAGGAGATAATATTTTTTGAAACGAGAATTTGTTTTTCAAAATAAATTGTTTTTCTCAAAATAAAGCATTCAGAATTTTGCAGTGTGAATACGAAGATGAAAGGAAGAGGGTACAACTAATTTTAGCTGATTTGTGTCAAAAAGAAGTAATCAGGTAAGATGACCACACTGCTATAGATCCTTTAAAACACTTGAATCACGGGGGGGGGGGGGGGTTCTTGCATAGTAAAGGTACCTGGGGATGTGTCGCGAGCAAGGGTATACTTTTTCAGACTTCTAGTCTAACCAATGGCACCCTTTTTTGCAATTTTGGCCTAGCAACGGTCTAGCCAAGGGTATCATTTTTGACAGTATTGGTCTAGCGAACGGTCTTGATATCATATTTGGTACAAATTTGACAAATTGGCCCAGGAAATGGTCAAATTGGTCTAGCCAAGGGTACCACTTTCGTAAAAATTAGTCTAGCCTACGGTACCAATTTGAATATGCTTGCGGCAGACCCCTGCCCAAAATTTGGCCAAGACCTCCCCACCCTGTGACATGAATGGGAGTCATGTACACTTATATCGCAGTTGAGACATAATCTTTGAAGACAGTCGTTTCAACTGGGGTAAGAATTGACTGGGATGCCCGGCTGTTCTAGTCAACTCGGAAAGAATGACAGTAACGGAAAATAAGATAATATTTCATTAGATATTTGGCACAAATGTGCACCACCCCTTCACGAACCGAGTCACACCAGCCAGATTAATGATTTTGATGATGATATTCTCTATGAAAGAACTGATAACGACCAATCCAACGAACGTTATGATGAAACTGCATCCTTGAAAACTATTAGATTTAAGAATCGTCATGGCCTTGTCATTGCGTATCTCAACATGATCTCTATAAGAAACAAGATCGATTTTCATACAGGGTGTCTCAAAAAATTGTTCGACGTTCGATTAAATATAAACAAAATAACGAAATAATGAATGGAATCCCTTTTAACATAACCATATTGCTGCGATCTTAAATTAATTTTAGACACCAGAAACTAGCAAATTGGCTAAATATTCACGGAATTACGAGCGTTCAAAGTTCAAGTTTGTGCGAAAGCTGAAACCAGACGCCCCTAAATTGCATGTTTAGTGAAAGTAGAATCTCGTTTATTCAAAGCAAATCAAATGGAATTTGAAAATCACTTTCGATCAATTAGCTTTCTAAAACATTGAATAAAGGTTATGGATGCTTGGAGGAATCATGTTTGGAGGAAACTTCTCAATATTTCAGAATGGTTGAGAATCAATAAACTGACAGCTAATCCAAAGAAAACTGAATATATGTTGATTGGCCATCCCCGTAAAGTCAATAAAATGGATGTCTCTGAACGACTAATGCTAAATAACTCAGAAATTAAACGCGCAAAGAAGACAAAGTCACTTGTAGTCATCGTAGATGAAGGATTAAACTGGGAACAACACTTCAAAGTAGCTAAAGGGAAGGTTCGTGGAGGTCTTTCATCTCTTAAGAAACTGAAAAACCTTGTGCCACAAAAACAACTAGATAGTGTATACCGGGCCCTCATAGAAAGTCATTTGCGGTATGCAAATGTTATTTGGGAAGCATTCCTAGTTCTAAAATAAAAATCCTGCAAAATCTACAGGGCCGAGCCCGAACAATAATTGAGAGGGCTAGGATTAAAGATAATTGGTCTTACAATTGGCTCGATGTAGAACAACTAATCAAATTCGATCGATCAGCCATGACCTATAAGATTATGAGTAGGATGTGTCCAGAGAGCCTTTGGGATAAATTCCCCCAGATATCCTTGCATTCAAACTATAGTACGAGAAACTGCAGGAATATCAAAATTCCAAGATACAACCTCGAATACACTCTTTTTTTTATAAGAATATTGTTTACAAGAATATTCAGGCTCAGAATCATCCAAATTTTAAGAATATTATAAGAATATTGCTCAAAAAAGGCTTTCATTATTCAGCTCTTACTGCATGGAACAGCATCCCTATTACCATCAGGGAGCTGCCAACCTTGCAAAATTTCAAAAGAAATCTAAAAACTCACCTTAAGAGCTGAAGCAAACTTGAAACACGACTCCCTGGAAGAGCAGCAAATAGGCCTCTAGAACAGTTTTGAACTTTCTTTTCTTCTTGTAAATATTATACTGTAATTACTGTATCATAACTTTGATTTGTATTTAATTCAGCTGAAGGGATTTTGTGTTTAAATAATTTGATATGATGATATGATATGATATGATATGATATGATATGATATGATATGATATGATATGATATGATATGATATGATATGATATGATATGATATGATATGATATGATATGATATGATATGATATGATATGATATGATGATGTACAGCACGATTTAGAATTACCCCATCTTTCAATGATAGAGTTTTCATTTCGTATTTTTAAATACTTGCAGTATTAAGTAAATTTTGGCAACTGTTACAAGAATGAAATATCTTTGAAAGTCCTATTTGATTTGCTCTGATATCGACGAGAGGTAACACATTGCACAATCTCCTTTTACCTCGATTTTAGGACGTCTCTTTGGAAAACAAGTCAGTTGGGGGCGTCTGGTTTCAGCTTTCGCACAAATTTGAACTTCAAAAGCTTGTAACTCCGTGAATTCTTAGCGGAATCACAAAATGTTGGCGTCTAAAATGAATTCAAAATCTTACGAACAGGGTTACTTAAGCAGGAGCCTGTACATTTTATTGTTATTTTTTAACGTTTAATCAAACGTTGAACGATTTTTCTGGGACACCCTGTAGACAACTAGTATCAGACTTTGTTGCTGTTCTCGTAATTGCAGAAACAAACCTTAACAATACTTTACAACCAATCAGTTCATGATTGAAGGTTTTCTGATACCATTTAGGTATGATAAAAATTGGTATTGGGTCGGTCTGTTGGTCTATGTGAGAGAGCGGCCACCAATAAAAGAACTGACAAAGTACGAAGCAACAAATTATGTTGAATGTGGCTTAACTTGAATAACTGTTGAACTAACTAACTAACCAACTAACTAAATTTCAAAAGCAAAAATGGATTCTCCGCTCAATTTATCGCACAACATATCAACCGCTTCTGTAAAATACGGGTCCGCAGGTCCGATAAAATGCGGCAAGGAGCTCTTCGTTCAGCACGAAGCGATACAGCAATTCATCAAGTGAAACCAATATCGATGGGATTGAATGGTGACGCAGATCGTCGCAAAGGTCACAAAGAGAAGAATACATTGTGAAATCGAACCGGATCAATGAAAAGATCCTGAGTCACAGCTTGCAAAAAGCCCCCACGCCGAAACCTTTGGAGCCTCGAAATTCTACTGGCCTAGCCAATACCCCTGCCTCATCGGCGAATTCAATCAATGGGATGCATGAAACTGGAAATCCCCCTGAACTTATCAGTGCATTCACTACTATGGCGAATTCTGTCAATATTCTTAATGATTTGATTCAAATCGAACGTACGAAATCCGAAAAGTTATTGACTGAAAATTTTACGTTAAAAACGCGAATTATAGAACCTATTTCAAAGAGAAGCAGTTGCTAAAAAAGAATCAGCATGCGTTTCGTAAGCTACACTCAACAATCACATCTCTAGTAAAGAGTACTGATGAATGGCATAATAACATTGATTCTCAAAAGGTCAATATGGCGATGTTTTTGGATTTAAAAAAGGCCTTCGATACGGTGGATCACAAAATACTGCTCGAAAAACTTTCTAGGTATGGCGTGCAGGGTAAGGTGATTAGCTGGTTTCGATCCTACCTCACTGAACGAAAACAGTTTTGCAGAATCAATGGTAAATGTTCTATGTCTTTGGGGGTAACCTGTGGCATTCCCCAGGGTTCCTGTCTAGGCCCCCTTCTCTTCATCATATACCTTAACGACTTTGAAGAATGTTTAGTTTTCTTCGGCGAGCATGTATGCTGATGATACGCACACAACGATAGCCTCTGAAGATATTAACGAACTTGCCGAGATGATGCAGGAAGAGCTACAGAACATTTCTGAGTGGATGAGGGTCAATAAATTAAGTGCCAATCCAAAAAAGACTGAGTTTATGCTTATCGGCCATCCACGTAGAATTAACAAAATTGAACCTCTGGCTCCATTGAAACTTAATGGCACAGAAATAAAACGAGTGACAAAAACTAAATCACTAGGGGTTATTGTCGACGAGAATCTAAGTTGGAAGGAACACTTCAAATCCTTGAAAGGTAAAGTAGCAAGTGGTTTGTCTGCACTGAAAAAACTTAAAAACGTTCTTCCGCAATCTAAGCTATGCGAGGTTTACCATGCGCTGGTTGAAAGTCACCTCCGATATGGGAATGTCATCTGGGGTAGCCTGCCCAACACGAAGCTGCAACCGCTTCAGCGTCTACAGAACAGGGCCTTCTCCATTATTCAAAATGCTAGAATAAAGGACCCCTGGATCAATAATGGGCTGAACGTTGATCAAATCATCTATTTTGACAGATCTATCATGACACACAAAATAGTCAACAAGCAGTGCCCTGAGAGCCTCTGGAACAAGTATAGTCAGAGGAATGAAATTTCTAGGTATAACACAAGAAACAATAGAAATCTCGACATCCCAAAGTTTAAACTTGAGTGTACAAAAAAAATTTTCCACCTTTCCGGGCTTAAAGCTTGGAATGAAATACCAATCGAAATAAGGGAAATCCCCTCGCTCTATCAGTTTAAAAGAAAATTGAAAACGCATTTAAAGAGCTCAGTAAACCCTAACTAAAACACGACTCCCAGGAAGATCAGATCTCAGCCTGGATCCAATCCTAGCTAATACCAAATTTTAAAATTTTGTTTTTCATTTTTCATTTTTTAAACAAACTTGTCACTTTTGTAGTTTAATTTTGTACTGATGGGATATCGTGTAAAAATATGAATTAAATAAAAAAAAAAAAAAAAAAAAAATTTAAATTCCAATGCAAATATGGGTTCGATACTTTTTACACCGCTAACAATGAACGTGAAATAACGAAAAACTGGCCTTTAAGATTTTGACACAGAGAAGATCACAAAAATATCGTAATCCTGAGCATTGGAAAACTTGTTTATTTTTTCTAGGAATCTGATGGGTACTTCCGCCTTGATCGTTTTGCTTTGTAACTTGCTTAATTTGATTGGGAATAAACGAAGACATAGTTTGATGAACATTTTTGGAGCATATTCATTAGGCTTTTTTATCGATTTTTTTCTGGAGTCTGGAACACTAGGTTGAACGCAAGCATTCGAGGATGAAAACAGGAACTTGGCGTAAGCCTCGCAAGACCCGTCGACCGCTGCAGCACGCCTTAAACAACGAGACCCGCCGCCAATTTTGGAGTGGGACCGCATTTTATCGGACCTGCGGACCCACATTTTACAGAAGCCGACATCTCAACATGAAAATATTTCTTTCGTGAGATCGATAAAGCACTTTATCTTTTGTATAAAGTATCACAATATCATTGTCACAACTCAAAAAATGTTTTTAGATGTCCAGCCTGTTTCAAATAAGGTAACCCTGGAGGCATTGATTTAATCTTAACGAGGAGAAAATAGAGTTGTCATAATGGAGTTGCCATAGAAAAGGGTTCGTCTGATGTTCATTGAATGATAGTTACTGGCCATAAACCTATTTTAACCTTAATTTCCTCCGCAAGTATATACAATGGAATAACAATGAAACTTGCTTGCGCTGTGTCCTAATTGAAAAAAGGGAAGCCAAAAATAGCATCAATTAATCTATAGTCACATAATTGGTTGATAAGAAGCAAAACACAGTGCAAATTTCGAGAAAATCGAGCTATTTGCAAAAAAGGGCCTACCTCTACCAAATAACTGGAGAAAATCGGCAAAAAAATATCCTGCTCGATAGTATTGGATGTTTTTGAAAGTTATCAAAATTGTTTTTATCGTCGATTCAGGTGCTAAAACTATCGGGAAATGCGATGCTACAGTTCTTTTTAGCGTGGATGGTCGTATTTCCGACATATTTCTATATGAAACTTCCCTGGTCGAACTAAAGTTCCTTAGCAACATCCATAGAAACAAATTCATGCCCCAACCAAAGAACTGATTTTGTCCATTTTGGAAGCCCTACTTTTGATAACGAGGCATTTACTGTTGAATTTAAATGCTATGCCTTTACATGAAGTGCTTAGTAGGTCAGCCATCGAGATGAAAAGACCTCGTTTGTTGGCGCACTCCTTCATCGGTAACTTTGGTATTGTTTATTCTCAAATAGGAAGTAATTCAAGCTAGAGAAAGAAGGCTACATGATAGCAGAAGTTTAAAGGGAAGACCAGGTAGCAAAGAAGCCAACAATTATCAAAAGAAGTCTTTTTTAAGTCCCAGGAATCCAAATCATTCATATCAAAAGACGAGCAGAACAGCATAGGAATCATTCGTCGTACATAGCCGATTGCTCGTGGCCCATGGTCGAAACCGCCAAAGCCTAATTTTCACGGACCAATCAGGCGGCTAAAAGCGAAGGAGACAAAAGAAACCCGTTAATATTTTTCTAAATTTTACCTACCAGAAATCCTCCAGATGTTTGGAAGTAAAAGTTTGGATGCTGGTTAAAATATCTCCAGGATTGGCGGAGTTAATGCCTCTCCAATAGACAAAATCGGCGAAGGCTTGTCGAGACCTGTTCCGGACCTGTTTACGCCACTTCAAGTCAGGTGATAAAGCCTTTTGATAAAACCTCTTTTGAATTTTAAAAGATTTCTTTTTTTTTTCTTTATTCAATGAAAACAATTAAAAGAAACAAACAACAAGATTTATAAACTACGTGCCATCCATAGCGGGAAAGGACATATTGTCAGCGAGTTCCCACTATGGATGACACTTACATTTTCCGACAACTTTATTTTGCAGGCCAGCAGGTCAAGTAATCTGCGGGTCAAACACGAAAGCAAACATGCGGGTCACCATCAGGGCCAAGGGCCCAATACAAAGATGTATGTGTTGTGTTTGGTATTTTAGGCCGTCAAATGGTCAAAGGCCAATCCCTTGGATCATTTTGATCTCTCCTTGGACCATCACAATATTTTTCCAATGTTTTCACAAGCTTTTGTTTCAATGTCTTTCAACCATGGGATCCTTATTCGTTTGTGGCATTGAAATGCTTTGCGCCAAATAATGTCCTGCATTTCAAATCGTGAACAAAGCCAATCTAGAAATGCAATGGGCGTATAGATTGATTACATGAGTCTCAGTTTTCCGCATTGAATTGGATGATTCATAGTCATAGTCAACATAGTCATTCAACTCTCCAATTCGTCCGAAAGTTTGATCGTTTGAGAGTTTTCGATTTTAATGGGCCTAGTTCCTGTCTAAAGACTCGGAGATAGAGACGAAATCATGACTGATGCAATCCTCATCACGAGCGCAGATGATACGATTTGGATTGACTATTTCTGTCAATCAGATAACGATAATTTGTTGTACTGTTACGGGATGTGCTTGACGTAATAAGCAATACATTTCCAGCTTTCTCATGCCATGTCTGGAGGCCACTGAGCCCTTGGCCCTGGTGGTGACCCCGCATGTTTGCTTTTCGTGTTTGACCCGCAGATTACTTGACCTGCTGGCCTGCAGAATAAAGTCGTCGTACATTTTCAAATATATAAGGTTAATTTGACTAATACGAACACACACACACACACACACACACAGATACATTCACAGATACTAGTACACACAGATACATTCACACATAGTACTCATACAGATACAGTCACTAACATGTAAAGTACGAATTCTTTGTTTCCAGAGGATGCTAAGTTTCGTAATCTACCAGATCAAAACGCTTGGACGATCTAATGTACTTTATTGTAGCTTCAAGAATCATTCTGTTGATGATATACGAAAATTCAACACTTCCATACAATAGGAGTGAACAAAAGGTATCATCCTCAAGGTTGGCAATATCTAGGTTCAGAAATTCTGAGAGTTCGCCATGGAGATTCATACGAGAGTTGTTAAACAAAGGGCAGTGCAGGAGGAAATGCTTGTTATCCTCATTTGCTGTACCGCAATTGCAAAGTGGACTTACGACGTTAAATCTGTGCCTAAACCTGTGCTCATTTAGTGCACTGAACTTCAAGCGCAGTTTTGTTAAGATTCTAATACCCTCAATATCATATATGTTGTAAACACAGTTTTCAGTTGGACGTATCTTGGAGAGCAGTTTTCGCTTGAATTCGGCAATAGACTTGGAGCACCTGGTATCGCTATCCAGTAAATTCCATTCAAAAGGCGCATTACTAAAATATGTATTGGAAAAACGCACAGTCTTGTCAATAAAGGGAGAATACATCCTCTGATTTCTAAGATTATAGCTGGTTTGTCGCTCAGCAGGGATTTCATTGAAGAGATATTCTGGGACGTGTTTATTTTTCAGATTGAAAAAATGACATAAACGACGGTACCATCTTCTACTATGAAGGGTTTCCCATCCCAACTCATTGTAAAGCCTTTGCCTATTTGTACCTCTCCACACACCAGAGGCAGCCTGGGCTGCAGAATACTGGGTTTGTTCCAATTTTTGTGTAAAACCTTGCCGCATTTCTGGGTCATATCTATGATACAATAAATCACCATAGTCAAGGTGAGGCCTCACATATAATTTATAAGATAGATTAAGAGCATTTCTGGAGACATACTTCGAAAGATATCGTATCAGACCAATACTTCGTCTCGCCTTTAGGATGGCTGCTCTGATATGACTTTGAAAATTTAACTTTGAGTCCAATATCATTCCTAAATGCTTGTGTTAATTTTCCCGTTTGATTTCGTCATTGCCTAATGTTAAAGGCGGGTGGACAATTCTAGCTCTTTTGGTGGAAAATATGACTTCCTCCGTTTTATCTGCATTAAATTGCATTTTCCACTGCTAAGCCCAGATACGTATTTTTTCTAGATCTCGATTCAATTCTTCAGCGCCAACGATTTCGTTTTCAATTACTGAAAACAAGGAAGTATCATCTGCAAAGAGTTTTGACCTCGGAATTCAAGTTATCACAGAGATCATTTATATACACCAGAAAAAATAAAGGACCCAGCACAGACCCTTGGGGTACACCTGCGAGAACATCCTGCCACTCTGAAGTCTTTCCATTCAAAACAACCCTTTGTTTCCGATCTTTTAAAAAGCTGCTAATAAGTGCGAGCATATTACCAGATACTCCGTTATATCTGAGCTTATGAATGAGTCCTTCATGCCACATCCTATCAAAAGCCTTAGATAAGTCAAGAAATACTGCACGTGTTTCTTTACTTGGCACATCATCAAAAGCACAATAGATCTTATGGGCTATGAATAGCAACTGATTTATGGTTGAGTCTCCAGGCCGAAAACCTGATTGGTTAGTCGTTAATAACTGATTTGCGCACAAATGATCGTAGATTACATCAAAAAGCTGTTTCTCAAACAATTTCGAAAAAATAGGAAGCAAAGAAATTGGACGATAGTTATTTTTGCATTGCCGACTCCCCTTTTTATGAATTGGAACAACATTTGCTTTCTTCCAAGAAGAAGGGTAGATTCCAGTCTCTATGCACCTCTCAAAGATCATACATAAAGGTTCAATGATTGCATTATCACATAATTTAATCATAGCAACAGAAACGTCATCACACCCATGGGATTTGCTGGAATCCAAAGCTCGAATGGGGTTTAGCACCCTTTCCCTATTGACATTGAAATGCTGTAGAGTTGGGACAGAACTTGCTGCGAAACTGGGTAGCCTACTCGATGTTCCTACTGAGCAACACTGTGCGACGAAGTAGTCATTCAACACATTCACTTTTGTTTCAAAGTTCACCACGAAAAGCCCATTTTCGAGTAACGAAGGAATATTGGGGTGTTTTTTGTTACCATTTAGCCTTTTTAGTGAGGACCAAAATGTTTTAGTACCTGTATTAGGGTCCGAGAGTTTTCTGCCTAATTTTCGATAGTAATTTTCTTTGGCATCAGCAACCAATTTTGACGTTGACTTACGAACTGCTTTTACGTTCTCCCAGTCCTCTTCCCTTCTACCTTTTTGCACAAATTTCTTATAAACTTTTTCGCTTTATTGCACTTTTTACTTCATGGGATATCCAAGGCGGGTCTTTATCATTACACTGGATCACCTTATTGGGTATGTTTTCTTTGAACGTGGACTTCAATATACTATAAAATCTTTCCACCATTTCGTTACATCCCAAATTATGGAAGCAATTTCGCCAATCAATACTTCGTAAAGTGTTTCTGATATTCGAAACATCAGCTTTGGGGTATTCCCAAACTGTCCTTCTATATGGGGGAGGAAGGGGGCTGGTTATTTCGCAAGATATTTCGCAACGAGAAAACTTGTGCCATGATTGCGAAAAGTAGTACAATAAAGAAACTTCCCTAGAGTATTGCCACATGACTTGAAATGCACGAACATGACTTTGTAGACTTTTTCATTTCACATAGAAACCGTAGGGGCATTGAATCTTTAATAAAAGAAAATTTAGCGAAAGACTATAGCAAGAACAATTGAAAACGCAGATTGTGGCGTTTTCGGGTCGTTCTTACAACAATCACTATTGTTATTACTATTCTATTGTAGCTACTAACATACTAATAAATGTAATGCCAATAACTTGGCTCTGTATAGTAAAGATAGATAGATATTGTCTCCAGGCCAGAATTTATAATGTTCAAGGTTCAGTGCCTTATCGGTTTGTTTGTGGCCATAACTCCGCCAATCCTGGAGATATTTTAACCGGCATCCAAACTTGTGCTCCCAAACATCTGGAGAGTAAATTGCTTTAAAAAAATGCGGAAAATCTCGAGTAGTTTTTTGTCCTGATTGCGTTTTATGAAGGTAGGTAAAATTTAGAAAATCTTCAAGGGTTTCTTTGCCTCCTTCGCGTTTTAGCCGTCTGATTGGTCCGTGAAAATGAGGCTTTGGCGGTTTCGACCATGGGCCACGCGCAATCGGCTATGTACTACGAATGATTCCTATGCTGAGCAGAACTTGGCCCAGACAGAGAAGGCCTAGTCTATTCTGGCCTATGCGATTATGTAGCAGTTTTGACAACCAAAAGCAAACATCAGCAATAACTTGTGGTAAATGTAAAGATCTAAAAGGTAAAGATTTAAATTCAAGCCAAACTGCCTCCTTTCAAATAAGACGTGGAAACAACCACTAAGAACCCGAAGATCATCATCATCATCATCTTACTTCTTTATTAGGTACGATGTACCCTTACAGTGTCTTTACTAAAATATTTTACCAAGTAGAGACATAAACTCAGTGTTAGTTTGCATTTTCCCAGTTGAGGGTGTAGAAGGGGTTATGACTAGCTGACTAACAGGCTGTTTTGCCTATTGACTAATGACTAATTTGTTGTAAAACCTAAGACTAATGACTAACCATGTTTGTTCAGTTGACTGATGACTAAAGCGAATTATTCCGACTGCCTGAAGAAAGTTAAGTTTAATTTGTTGAAAATTCACACTGTGCTCTTCCATTTGTGGCGTGTTATGTTATTTTTCTTCTAACCCTACTACATGACCTCTGCGGGGTTGTTATTCAGCAAACAGCCTCAATCTGGGGACAGAGCTTGGACTCCAGTAGGAGGCTATGCGTGGAATGTTAAATCTGAAAATGGCGGCAGTGACCGTAGAAGGGTTCTGTACCACAGCTCGGTTTGTGATAAAATATGGAGAAGTTTCAAGCCCAGTGAGCTTCCGAATCCAAATTGACAAAGAGCATAACAATCTGAATTCTATGATCCGCCATGTGAGAGATGAGCTGCAAGATGAGCTGAAGCAGAAGAACCTCAAATTTTATAACTTATCACTGTACCTCCATAGACGAAAGTCTGAAGTGATGGGGAAGAAGATAAAAGAGGAGTTTTACAAAGTATTATCGGAACAAACATGGCAGACATACTTGGAAGATCTGAAAAAGTCAACCATAAGGGAGGACGATTTGTATGAGCTGTATCTTGAAATTGAGCCAACTGACTTCTTCGTCTGCAAAAACAAGCTGTTTGGGGCAACTGATTCTGGAGAAAAACAGGGTAGGCCTAGTGGAAGTGGGATTCATATGGCAAAGGGTTCTAAAGCAACAGATAAATCCAGAATTGTCCAGGCCATATTACGACAAGACAACCCCAATGAAATCAACAATCTGAGAACAGAAGACCAAAAAAAGCAGCTAAAAGAAAAGCAGACGCAATTTGCTGAGATGTTTGATATAGCTGAACTAGTCAACAAAAAGAGGGAGGAATCTGGTGTTGCTCCGCTATCATTGGGAGAAAAGGAGAAGATCAAGTCTCCAACCTTACTCAATGAGCTTGAAGTTTTATGCATTTGTGGTGAGAAGAAGAAATTAAACAGCTGGCTGAACATATCCCATTTTGGTAGTGAGTTGTGCCATTACAGGAGATGCAAATTTTTGAAAAATTTGATTAACATGCACTGCCAGAAAGATGATGCAATTATACACTGTGGGAGACCTGAAGATCATGTAAATATTGAAGCTGTATCAGCAGGGAAGAAGCGCAAATCAAAGGCTTCTGCTGAAACAAATGTGATGCCTAAAGCAAAGAAGACTGAAACATTGCCAATGAAGAACATTAAGCTGTGGGCAAGGCCCATTATAAAAGATACAGCACCTAAAAAGTAAGCCTTACGGAAAGGAACCATGTACTAAATTTTGCTGTTTCATTTAGGGTATGCTGGGGGTAAAGCAGGTAGGCTGGTATGGTAGTTCTAGTGGTTGTAGCTAGAGGAAAACTATGAAAAAAGATGTTATCAAAAATTTCAAATTGTTTTCCTGCGGACCCATTTATCCCAACATTATACCCATTTTACCCCAGTAGACCCATGCTTGTTCAGTTTATTCCACTTCTCTTTGTTGACAGCTACTCATAAGACATACATCCATGATAGGGTCACAAGGTTTATTTTTGTTGTGGGCTGAGATAAAATCTCATTGACACCTGATGAAGATCAAAGCTCAAAATTTTGTTATTTATAACTTTCTGAGTACGTTGTCATTTTTTTAAGAATTACTGGAGATAAAATCAGTCAGAATGGAGGAACATGGCACTTTTTAGTATCGTTAGTTCCAACCATGGCATTTTTGCAAAAATCATTTGTTTCCCTCCTGTTCTAAGATATTGATCATGCAATATTCCACCAAGCTGCAAGTTTCATCAGAATTTGTTCATATGTGCCCTCCAAAATATGGAGCTTTAGAAAGGAGGGTTTTGCTGAAGAGATGATGAACCGTCTCTGCAAAGGATTAATAAAAGTTTCATATTTCATTCTTATTACCTGTAAAGGACATGCATGTATGAATTTTTATATCTTGAAGTGACTGTGCAGATCTTATTGTATGTTTCGGGTATTTTTTGATAATGTTCAATAATCATAGTTGATTATTAATATCAACTGGTGTTGCTTAGTTAGAACTAATCTGAATTACAGAGCTGTTGTTTTACATGAAAAAAGTAATCTGGAATTTGTAGAAAGTCTCATTTTGATTATGTCTACCAATTCATGTGCATGTATTTATTTAGTAATATGAGAAATTTCCATATTCTAAAATTTTCCCAAAGACTGATGTTTTGATAGCTTGAAGATGAGAATGCTGCTGCAATATTATCACAATCATCACCTTGCTTTTGGCAAAATGTTTTTGGGGGAAAGTGCTTTGCCAGTTATCCTTAGAAATTTAAGAAAAAAACTATTTAGTTGTAAAAAAATGCAAAACTCTTTATTTTATTGGTCTTCCTTGTAGAATGGATTCAGACAGTGAAAGTGAGTCAGTTAGTTCAACAGAGGAGAATATTATTAGTGAGGCAAGTATAAGTGAGTCTGATCTGTCTGACTCTGATGATGACAATATTGAACGCGATGGTTTTTTCAAGTATGACCCTGAAGATGAGGTTGATGATGAAATGTTGGTGCAAATGTACCCTTTTTTCCCAGAACCTATTTTCCAAATGAGGCAATTAGATGAACTTGCATTACTTGTTCAAGAGAATGTTGAAAATGGTTGGCCTAGAGATCATATCATGTATCAAACATTCAAATGGGGACTACAGTATGCCCTTTCTTATGCCAAAGGTACCATACCAGAAACTCCTCCGATATTAAAGTCTTTCTTTGAAAGTATGTACTTTCATGCAAATCAGAAGACAATGAATTTAATCAGAGGACATGGTGACATAGGCACAAGGAAGCTAAACTGTAAAGCAACATTTGATTGGAAGAACTTTAACATAATCATTCCAAGCTTGAAAACCATCCAGAAGAACCTACCACCAACCTTGAAGGATCAGGGTGTACTGAAATTTCAATTAAATAATGCCCTTAACCTGGCTAAGGAACGTTCTGTACCTTTTTACAATGACTCTAGAGCTACTGTATTTCTCCAGTGCATCGTAAATGATGATATGGCAATCAAACCATCGGGCCAGATAGACAAAGATGAAGTCTTTGGCACAACACAGAAAATCGATGTTGCATTTACGAGAGAGAACCCTGTTTTAAAGCCAGACGCAATAAAAAATATGATGTACACATCAGTTGGTGCTGTCTTCACAAGTTCAGCTGACGGCTCTATCACTCTGTTTACAGAGCACCGTTTCAATACGAATAGTAAGACAGCAAATGACGTATTGCAAGAAACGAAGGAGTTGCAGCAAAATCTTGATGTTTGCCAGCAATGCCTGTTGAACTGTTCCGGTGGGAAGGAGAATTCAACTGTAATCAATGAACGGCCAGTTTGTTGTGAAGTTGAGTTTTGCAAAGACTGCCATGTTCGGATGAAAGGGGATATCTACACTTCATGTGATATGTGTGAAGAGAAAGGGTATGATAATTCCTTGTTGTTAACCAGACCCTGCAACTGCTGCCTAAAGAAAGACGAGAAGTGTGTGAAATTTTCTCATCTGCTTTGGTCGTGTGATGGTTTGTCTATCCAAGCAACTGCCTTCACTGCATTAGACAGAGATAATGATAGCCCTGACACGACAAATATGCTCCTTCCAATCAGTGAAATGGTACATATGGGAAAAAAGCTGTTGAGGTCTGTCTCAAACTGGTGGCTTGTTTTGAACGGTTACAGAATAAATGCAATGATGATTCGTGCCATACGACATTCAACAGATAAGGCAGCATCAGCAAAGGTCCACTCCTTGATTTCTGACCTTGCTCTAAGAGGTAGGGATCGAATGGATTTCTCTCACGTCTTGGAGTACTGCAGCCAACCTCTGTTAGGATTTCTAAACGAAGCTGGATTAACCACGACATCGATACATCCTGATCCATTCTGGCCCCTAAAAGACGCCATTGATATCAAAGAAACATTGGATATGTGCACTGGTCCCTACGGCAGTCTCCTCGTACTTGGAGACGGAAAGTTAGTTAACATAAGGCTGCACCATCCTGTCGAGACCAAGGTCCTTTGTGAATTGCCAGCAGCAAATTCAATAACATATACCAATGGAGTTGTCTTTGCTTGTCAAAAAGGTGATATCATCTTTGTCGATGTTACTGGTAAAACAGCTGTCAATCTACACTCTATGAGAAAAGCAAAGCTTTGTGATTTAGCAAAGGAGGAAGATCTGATTCCAAAATCCACTGCAGAAAAGGAATACACATGCAAGCAATTAAGAGACATGCTCAACGCAAAACTTTTTCAAGGTAAAGAAACATCTTCCAGCAGACGAAGAAAACAAATTTTGACACCAAATTTGGCTTCTGTACAAAAGGAGATCAATTTGAGAAAGCCAGTTTGTATAAATTCTTTCGAAAGTGGCATTCTTCTCTGTGACAAGGAGGCTAGCAAGCTTATGGTATTTGCTATCGAGATCAAGCCAAGACAAGTACAACTCAAGCTGACACAGTCGTTTGATTTTCCACATTGTAACCACAGCGTACTTCCAGTGTCGGTTTCTTGCATCACAGATGAGAACACAGCTCAGATCAGGAAAGTATTTGTGTCCGATGGACACCAAGACGGCGGAGTCTATGGATTCGATATTGAAAGCGGTACTTGGACCACTCTTATCAGAAACAGAGAGGACTGTGGGACAATTCATGGAATTTGCACACAGGAAAATCATTTGCTTATGGCAGACCGAAAAAGGAATCAAATCCTCAAATACGACTTCGCTGCCAAACAGCTGGAAAAATTTGGGGATGGCAAATGTTCCACCTCAGACGGCCCTTTGAGCAGCTGCTCCTTCGCGCAGCCGACAGCTGTATGTGCTGAAGGCAGCACGATATTTGTTGTGGATAGAGCTACTAACACTGTTCGACTCATATCATCAGTGAGTGCTCTATCAAAATATCTGTCAGTTCTCCATGCTATCTGCCAATCCTTTGGAATTCATTGCAAACAATTGGGATTCGCAAAAGCACTTCCTCTTCCAGAAGTAATCACCAGAATGGCTGACTCACTCAAAGTTCTGGATGAAATGATCGACTTGGCAAGGAAAGTTATGAGCAAGCCGATGCTAAGCCCCGAAGGACCAGAGGGAACACCAGCAAAGGCCACAATAGATCAGCTGAGACTTTCAATTCGAAG
Source organism: Aurelia coerulea (assembly GCA_039566865.1). Lineage (NCBI taxonomy): Eukaryota > Metazoa > Cnidaria > Scyphozoa > Semaeostomeae > Ulmaridae > Aurelia > Aurelia coerulea. Next base: position 1,682,445 of record CM076959.1, read on the forward strand.
CCTCAGAAAGCTGTCAGAGGTGATCAAAGCAATGAATCCAGATTTTGCAGTTTCAGTTGATATGCAAAGCATGCTTACGCTCGTAGTGGAGCATCACTTTTCAGTCGCAAGAAGTAGATATCCAATGCCCACGCCCCTGCAATACTGTCAAATGATTCTTGCAGTCGTGAAGGAAAGCCTGAAAAAATTGACAGCTGTTGGTTTCTCTTATTTTCTCTCACAAAAGTCATTTTATCCAGTCCCAACCAGCAGTGTGAAATTTGAAAGCCTCACATTTCCAAGAAAGCAGAAAGAAAAAGGCTTTATCAAAATTTCTCCACAAGAAAAGAGAGAGCTGCGTAACTGGTGGCTGCATAACCTAAAGGGAGTTGCCCAAAAAACGCCAAGGCAGCGTTCCGAGAAAGATAACCCTGGAACTTTACCAATTGCTGCTTATGCAAAGGAACCACCATCCATTTCAATGCCTGTGCCAGAGGAGGTGCTTTTACCTAATTTCGATGAGAACGACAACAACACAGCTCATATGCAAGAGGACCAAGATCCAATATCTGCTACTACTACTACCAGAAGAACTGCAAGATCAAAACAGGGAAGAAAAGAGCAACCAGGGCACAATTTGAATGGAAAATACGTTACAACTTCCAGGACGGGGCAGATAGGGAAAGTTCTAAAAGTCTACTCTGATGATAGCACCGATAGTGCTCTTCTAAAGATCTTTGAAACTACGATTGATGACCCAAGGGTACTAACATACATAGGAGATTTAATCAATCCAGTGACTGATATTGATGTCATAAACTTTCAAATTGATGAAGGAGATGAAGAGATTCGTTTGAGCGAAGAGAACTATTCCGAGTTTATCACTGCTTGTACTGGAGCCAAGAGAGATCTAGATGATGTAAATGCAGGAGAATTATCTTCAGATGGCGAAAAGAGTGACGATGAGCTGGTATTTTTCCCAACTACAACAAGGAGAGGGAGAAGAATCGTACATCCATTTGCTTCCCACTCTGAATGGTTGTAACTGGACAAAATGTTTGATGTGCTGGCTATTGGGTATGTTGTCTCTCTTGAATGATAGTGCTTGTTTCTTTGGCTACCGAATATCCTTTAATAGCGTAATCTGTTGTAGGCATGGTATAGAATAACACTTTTTGGAAGTTCTGTGACAAGCTGTTTATATTGCAGTTCTCCAAAGAAAATCATTAGCATACTGTTTGTTTACATGTGAAATGTTAAAACCAAGAATTGTGTACTGAAAGGAAATTTTGACTAACTGAAGCCAGAAATCTTGACTAGTGACTAACTGGGCCCATTATTGCTTGACTAATGACTAACAATACCCCCCCTTCTACACCCTCCCAGTTGTTGTTTGCAAGAAAACGAGATCAGCACCATCTCCAAATAGTGGGGAGATCAATAATAATAATAATAATAATAATAATAATAATAATAATAATAATAATAATAATAATAATAATAATAATAATAATAAAAATAATAAAAATAATAATAATAATAAATGATTTGTTCAAAGTTGGCGTAAACTCTAATAGCTGTGTAAAAGCTAATTAATGCCAACTATCTATTTAAGCTAATTAAAGTAAATACAAGCTAAATGAAACCTAGACTTGCTCCAAGTCCACTCCATGGCCCACCAGCGCCGAGAAATATAACCACCCCACGCGGGGCGCATACCACAAAGTGGTAGATGCCCCTGCAGCGGCTATTACAGTCCCCAGCGCCGATAGGCCACGGGACAGACCCAGAGCAAGTCTAAATGAAACCTAATCCAGAAATAAATGTTTTGCACAATCTACAGTCACACTCTATTGTATAGTTCCTTAATTCTTTTTTGAAAGCTTTCAGTGATTGGGACTCTCTAATACTGTGAGGTAATGTTTGCCACAGCTTTTGACTGAAATATCTTACAATTTATATGCCATAAGAAGTTGTTCTGGCATTAGGAATGCCAAGATTATTTTTATTTCGCAAGTCATATTGTACATCTCTCGCCTCAAAAATCTCACTCATGAAACTAGGATTTAGGCCACTTTTGGTTTTGTATATTTCTATCATCAAGTACTGTAGATTGCGTTGGTGAATGGGTACTGCATTATCCAACCCTAGCAAAGTTTTGTAATCAGCGTGACTGTTTTTATACACAATTCTGAGTGCTCTTTCTTGGATTTTATTCACTTTTGCATTGAGAGCCCTGTCATGGAACATCCAAATTAAAGGGCAGTAAAATTCAAGAATCAAGATGCAGATAAAGGCACAAATGGAATTTTTGTATTGGAGATATAAATCAAATCTATACTATAAATATTTTTCTGAAGCCAAATTGGTTTGTTGTAAAACTCGAGCACCAGTGAACAGATCCATGCCAACTTTCCAAATATCTTCCCCTTCCTTGTAGCTAACGCAATATGGATTTCACAAAAATTCACCCGCAAAGTGGGGTAAGGAGCAAATTCGGTGAAATCCAAGGATCAGCGGAATTCCCTTTCCAGTTTGCTATGTACGAAGGAATGATCGTTAGACCTATCAAAATTGCTGGACCATTAGTACCTTGAAGCCTTGTCTTACCCTCACTTTCTTTTTCAAAAGGGGCTTGGAGGAGAGGACAACGTTACATAGACCGGCCTCTGTTTCCAACTAGAATATCGTTGGCGAGAGAGGGGAGAAACATGGGGTTTTCAAGGGGGCTTCGAATGAGAAAGTGATATCATCCTTTCATTCATTCATTCATTTTTATTTATTTAGGCACGGTAGCCCTGTCAGTCCATAAGAACTGCTTTTCAGGGGGCCGTGGCAAAACATTTACTAATTAAAAGATCACTACATAATGATAAACAAAATAAGAATTCTCGTCATGGCTAGTTTTTTTATTCTTCTCTTAAAGGTGGCAAGGGAGGGTGCCTGTTTAGCATCAGGTTCGAGTTGATTCCAAAGCTTAGGTCCACGAAAAGATATAGCCAAACATAAGATCACATCCACATCGACACATTCAAACATAAGATCAAAGAGAATTTTTTCCAAAACATACAAAAAGAGGAAGATGACATATATGTCTTCTATTAAGACTTGTCATCATCTCTCCCGATCATGGTATGGTATTATAAACCATGTTTTATACCAAAAACAAACTACAGTTTAGTATATTTTTTTTCTTACGTTTTTCGTTGTACCAGCACCTCTAAGGGGACCATTATGGAATTAAGGTCATCTTGACCTTTTAATGCTATCCCTGCCACTGTAATTAGGGGTGTTTTTCCTTTACGTTTTTAACATTATTTATTGTATGATACATACATACATACATACATACATACATACATACATACATACATACATACATACATACATACATACATACATACATACATACTAACATGAGGCCAGTTGTGGGGACTATAGGTGTACACCAACGTTGTGGGAACCAAGTCATTTGCTTAATATCTTGTTGACAGTTGAATGTATCATGGATTTGACGAGCCAGAAGTGTTTATATGAACTGAACACAGCTGCTGCTGCTACGCTCAACTGATTTAAATTTTGTTGGATTTATTTGTGGGGACATTTTAAATTTCAATAACGTTGTGGGAACCAACAAAGGAATTTTCTTAATAGCCTTCGGCAGTTGAGTGTATCAAATATTGAATGGGACAGAAATGCTTAGATTGACTGAACACAACTGCCACTACTTTGCTTTAATTGATTTAAAAATTCTTGGATGATTTGTGGGGACACTGTAGATTTTACTAACGTTGTGGGAACCAACAATAAAATCCAGTTACACATTGTGAATTTCACCAACGTTGTGGGATCCAACAATATAACTCGGTCACTTTTTAAAAGCTTTTGACAAACATGTCACCGTGTTTTCCGTTTCAGCATCTTGCCCTCGGGGGGGGGGGGGGGGGGGGCGGGGGTGGTACTTGACTAGGTTTTGGTCGGGACATGCCATCAAAGCGTCAAAACATACCCGTTCCTTAAACCAATTTTTCGAAAATGTAAACCCGACCTTATACCAATTTTCCAAAAAAGTATACCCGACCTTATACCAATTTTCTGAAAAATCATACCAAAAATCGTCCCTTGTACCAAAATCGCGAAAATCGATACCGTTGGGGGGCACTACATATATTTTGGGTACCGGGACGTACCATCGGGAAGGGTATCAATTTTCAAGATTTTGGTGTAAGGTATAAGGTTTGGTATACTTTTTCAGAAAATTGGTATAAGGTCAGGTATACATTTCCGGAAAATTGGTATAAGGAACAGGTATGGTTGGGTGCCATGCAGCAGTTTGGGTCCGGTTGGCCCTGTCAGGGTTGATGCTTTTCACCCTGCCTCGTTTTCAATTTTTTGAAACTGAGGTTTCATTTCCCGCGCTAACGTCCATGTGACATTCCTTGACCTTTCTTGATTCGTCGAGTTTGGCGCCGTTCGCTCGAGAGAGAGAGGAAGAATTAGCTGAATTGGCAGAGTTGGCAGTATGTCCAGTATGTCTAGACGAAGGGTAAGTAATTTTACTTGGATTTCACACCGTGAGCCTCTGTTACCCAGGGGCTAAAAGTAGTCTGCCTAAGAATGAATTGGATACATCAAAATAGTGACTAGGCCTCATAGAGAGGGTAGGCTAGAGAGGCCACGCCCACGTAATAGTAGTAAAATTATGCTTGAAAAGTCATTTGGCACATACTTCTTCTCTGTGACACATCATATTTGAAAGAAATATAAATTGATCAAATGATAATGCTGCAGAATAGAAGAATAAAAGTCATGGAAGCTCCACTTGTGTTTGCATTCGTTTTTTAAAAATGTATGAGGGGTCTTTTTACTTAAAGGGGCTCCGTCCGTTGTCAAATTTCGGTCGAAACGGTGGTTTTAAAGTTTTCTGATGGGCTATATCACACAGATATTTGCCTGTCTTTTTGAAAATGAAAGCATCATTTTGAAGATAAATCTTTGTACTTTATTACTGAGGAAAAAACCAAACATTAATATCTTTTACAAGAGGATTTTTAACAAGCATTTTTTGGTGGCTTGGGTGAAGTCACAAAACAAGCTGCAGAAACAGAGACGTAGGAACCGGGGGGCATTGGGGGCATGCGCCCCTCCAAGAATTTGCAATAAACAAAGAAGTGCCCTCTTTAATTTCAGGAAGTGCCCTGGCTTAATCAAAAAAATGCCCTTGAAGTGTCGTGCCCCCCCCAAGTTTGAGCTGCTTTCTACGTCCCTGTGCAGAAAACAATGGGCACATGTATTTTTTCAGATTTTTTTACAGTTTGAGGACAGAGCCCCTTTAAGGTATAGAGTTATGAAAGCTATAACTGTCTGATCTTCTCCCGCTGTTGGACAATTCCTGCCAGTACAATTGTACTTTATGATTCTTTATTTTCAATATAAAACTTTTGATTTGCAAATTTCCTGGTCAAAACCCTCCTTCAAAACATCAAATTTATGTTGTTGTGGTTACAATGAAATGTGTTTGTTGTGCATATTTCTCATACTTTACACATATCAAAGAAGTTTTGACTTTTACAGTATGGTTGGCTATCAAATCAGCATTTTAATTGCGTCATTTAAGCATGACATCAATAATAAGGGACAAAAAGTTTTGTTTAATTCTCTCTTCCACAGAAGTTAACTTTGATGTTTTTCTTTAAACAGAGGTTTCCAGAGAAATTTAAGGAGCCAGGTAGATTACACCAAGATTGGTTAAGTGAAGATCAACCTGGTTTTGAGTCCAGGTTCATAGATGATGAAATAGGTATGTTTTAAGCAATATGCAGCCATGGATGACTGACTTATCAAAGTGCCATCTATAGAAATATTTACAGAGATTCAAAAATACATCTTCTTGAGTTCATGCAAACAGTTTGACTTGCATCTTCATCCGTATAATCATTTATTGATGAAGATGCAAGTCAAAATGTTTACACAAAGTTGTCTTGTTGAGTCTAATGTCAATTTCAAAAATTATGACACTGGTTCAGGGGGTCAAAGCATAATTTTGAATTGAGTGCTCGGCAACAAATATATTTTAGTCATAGCTTTTGAATCACTGCCTCCATAACTATAAAAAAGCATTGCATACTTCTGAAAAACCATGGTGATGATGATATTGATTCATGAAAAACATATGTATCATTACTAATATACATTCTCAATCCATACGCCTCAGAAGAAGCAAAGCTTATCGAGTCTGGGGCGCTTACAACAAATAGAACTTATGTTCATAAAGTCTGCACGCAGTCTAATGTAATGGCTGCACCAGATGACATAGAAAGGGACTTATCAAACTGAAATGATCTTCCACTGTCTTCTGGATGGTCACAAGAAAATATTTAATTATCATGATGCTACATACAGTAGCTGAGCCTTATACCGGTATTGATTCTTCAATTCATAGGCTTTGGAGTTTTCACTGCAAGGAGGTTTGAAAGAGGAAACTTCCTCCTGCACTATGCAGGAGACTTATTAAGCCTTTCAGAAGCCAAGACAAGGGAGAAAAAGTACAACCGAGAAAGAAAAGGAAGCTATAGGTACTACTTCTACCATGATGCCATACAGTATTGGTGAGTAAAATTATGGATGCAATTTTAATATCCACTTGTATGGGAAATAAGGTAGTAACTCAGTTATAATCCTCATGTTATTCACATGATTATTTACCAATGAAACTATAAATGGTTCCAAACTCCTATTTACCTGGGTGGATAATTAGGAACTTTGATATGTAGGCATGCTACATCTTAAAAGAACTGCAAAAGCTACAATGCTGTATATTGTTAAATCAGTTTTTCTAAAATTTCACAAGTAAAACTAGATGGATTTTTGTGTTGGACACAACATCGGAATTGTTGATTATTGAATTGAATTGTTGAGTTGAATTGTTGAGTATCCATCCCCTTGATTATTCTTGACATTGGGGAGTTTATGAAACCTCAAGACCAACTGCAATGGCAACACCAACTGCAATGTGCTTTTGTTTCAGACCATCAGCTTTGTAGATATCTTGTTTTTCGTGCCAGTTTCAACTGGACAATTTTGAAATCCCCCTTCTGTCATTCTATGCTTCAGATCTATGTTTCTAAAGTAGAAATCTTTTCACATGTTAGTTGTCAAGGAATGAATGAATGATGGTTGGCTGAAAAGGGAGGCTTTCTGTTGGCCTTTGAATATTTTGTAAAAGGTAGCATATAGAAAAGAATATTTTATTTGCAGAATACAAGATGATGTTGTGCCTGGTATTGTCATTCTTATTTGTAAACTTTCTATTGTTTATATGACAAACAAGGGTAGAGGACATGTTGTGATGAGGTATATTATGTTTGACACAATCATAGTATTGTAGCCTCAATCATAAATGAATATAAGTTTGGTTGATATGAACATTTCATGCCCATTTGTTTTATAGCGTTGATGCCACAGCTGACAATGGCAGGCTTGGAAGGCTAGTTAATGACTCCACAAAGCCCAACTGTATCGTCAAAAGACTTACTGTTGACTCATTACCATGCCTTTGCATCTATGCACTGACAGATATTGCGGCAGGCACTGAGATCAGATATGATTATGGTGTGAAAGACCTGCCGTGGAGACTGAAGGTTGGTTTCTTCATTTTTCAAATCTATATGTGTTTGGAATTCACCATGTTTTTGTTGTTGATATTTTTCGTCACTCAGTGGCGGAGCTTTTTCAAAGAATTTATACTATTGACATCAGGGGCGGCGGGCAGTGGTATTAGCGTTATTACTGTAATAACACTTTTTTTCAAGTAAAGTTTCTTAATCAGAATACTTTTTTTCAAGTAATGCTTCTAAATCAGGTCGCTTTGCCAAGGAAGTTTATGCAACGAGGGAGCTGCTTTCTTCTCTCAAACTCATAGAATGATGTAATAAATGATATGGTGTCTGCCTTCTATTCATTTCGAGACAGCGATAAACGACTGAAATCCTTTATGTCTTTCAAACCATATTGTAAGCATTAGTCACGTTATTACTTTCTCGGTTCTAATAACGGATACAGCCAATTCTTTGTCTTGGCAGTCATCGATGACGTAAATTCCAATTGTTTTGGGCTCCTCAGACAGAGGAACCTAGCAGCCTCGTTATTAGTTTTGGATTCTAATAACGCGGCCAGTTATCCATTGCTAGTGCTGTTTTATGCTCTTGCATGCTCTTGCTGATTTGTCAACTGTTTCAACATGAATCGTGTTTTGCAAGATCCAGTGACTAGTCAACGTTTGGGTGTTCAAAATGTATGTTCCATGATGTCAAAACAGGGGAAACTAACGCACGAGCAGCGTCTCGAGCTGAAAAAGGGTGCAAGGCCATGCCCAGAATTGAATATTAAGATAAAGAAAAATACGAGAGCTACTCATGCACATGTGGAGATAAAGCGAAGAATACATTTTATTGTTGGCCTTGCCTGGTCATGGGAGATTTGTCAAAAGTAAATAAAACAACTTATTTAAATATATATTTCTTATTGCCGTCCCAAGGCTCCTTGAATATACAGTGGGCCTTCGACCAGGGGTTTCCGTTATTAGAATCGCAATTCTAATAACGGGCCCGCATGGTGGCTAAGAAGTAGGAGCCGCAAAATATTTTACACAACTAGTCGGCCTCGGCCATCACTAGCCACTGCTCGCAGGACGTTTGAACGGAAGATTAGCTGCAACCGCTGAACAGTCCTGTTTGTTGTCATTTAGAGACAATTTAAGGCTGTAATTCATCAATAATGCTAACCCAAAGGAGGGCTCGCAGCACCCCCATGCCCCCAGCTGGAAGGGTTAACAATTCCTTCGCTTCGCAAAGAAATTATTAACAGTCTCCTTTTTTGAGCATCTTTCAAAATTTTAAAAAGTAATACCAAAGGAAATTTACTCCCAGCCGCCCCTGATTGACATTATCAATTGTCTGGCCATTCAAAAATAGTCTACATCTTTTTAACTTTGGCTTTTGCACTCTCAAGTACCGAATAATCGTCCCTTCCCGCTTAGTAATTTTTGAAAATGTTTCCAACCTCCCACTTTTATTCCAACCTCCTTTTTATTAATTCTTGAAAAATTCTTCACAGGAGAAACGTGAAATGCAATAAAAAAGGAAGAATTCTACAAAACCAAACAAACAGGTATGTGTTTATGTTTTAGTTGCCTTAGTTCGAATTTTCACATTTTGAAGTAAAAAGGCCATTGTCATAAAGTAATGTCATTTAATTGTAATTCACATAATAAATTATGTGGAAGGCAAGAAAATTTTATTGTTACAAATCTAGAAATTGTTTGTTTTGATGGTAGACCAGCTTGTTATGCACTGAACTTTCAAATCACCAATATTTTATGCAAAATATGTCAAAGTTAGTTTTAATATGTTTAACCCTATTCCACCTGAGCTCTTTTGATTCACTCCTCACCTGGAGGGGGGCCACCAATAGAGTTATGAAGTTGTAACTTTGTACACAGTATCAACAATTTTTGTGATGCTAATTAAGTAGTGAACGTTCAATTAGTCACGTGAATTGTTGCTAGGCAACTAGATATGTTGTGGCCAGTCATATGTTGTGGCCATATGTTGTGGGGACATTATCTGATGAGGAAGGTTTTGCTTTCATTGGAAGTATGGTTGTAAGATATGGACAAATTTGTGACCTTTGCTTCATTCGTTTGATGAAAAGCGGCTAATCCATTGATTAATTAAATTATTAATCAATATATCGTTATGAAATGATTGTAACAAAGATGTATTAACAAGATCATTGTCTTACACACTGAGCTATTTTGATCATATGTTGTGGGGACATTATCTGATAAGGAAGGTTTTGCTTTCATTGGAAGTATGGTTGTAAGATATGGACGAATTTGTGACCTTTGCTTCATTCGTTTGATGAAAAGCGGCTAATCCATTGATTAATTAAATTATTAATCAATATATTGTTATGAGATGATTGTAACAAAGATTTATTAACAAGATCATAGTCTTACACACTGAGCTATTTTGATCATATGTTGTGGGGACATTATCTGATGAGGAAGGTTTTGCTTTCATTGGAAGTATGGTTGTCAGATATGGACAAATTTGTGATCTTTGCTTCATTCGTTTGATGAAAAGCGGCTAAGCCATTGATTAATTAAATTATTAATCAATATATCGTTATGAGATGATTGTAACAAAGATTTATTAACAAGATCATAGTCTTACACACTGAGCTATTTTGATCATATGTTGTGGGGACATTATCTGATGAGGAAGGTTTTGCTTTCATTGGAAGTATGGTTGTAAGATATGGACGATTTTGTGACCTTTGCTTCATTCGTTTGATGAAAAGCAGCTAATCCATTGATTAATCAAATTATTAATCAATCTATCGTTATGAGATGATTGTAACAAAGATTTATTAACAAGATCATAGTCTTACACACTGTGCTATTTTGATCATATGTTGTGGGGACATTATCTGATGAGGAAGGTTTTGCTTTCATTGGAAATATGGTTGTAAGATATGGACGAATTTGTGACCTTTGCTTCATTCGTTTGATGAAAAGTGGCTAATCCATTGATTAATTAAATTATTAATCAATATATCGTTATGAGATGATTGTAACAAAGATTTATTAACAAGATCATAGTCTGACACACTGAGCTATTTTGATCATATGTTGTGGGGACATTATCTGATGAGGAAGGTTTTGCTTTCATTGGAAGTATGGTTGTAAGATATGGACGAATTTGTGACATTTACTTCATTCGTTTGTTGAAAAGCGGCTAATCCATTGATTAATTAAATTATTAATCAATCTATCGTTATGAGATGATTGTAACAAAGATTTATTAACAAGATCATTGTCTTACACACTGAGCAATTTTGATCATATGTTGTGGGGACATTATCTGATGAGGAAGGTTTTGCTTTCATTGGAAGTATGGTTGTAAGATATGGACGAATTTGTGACCTTTGCTTCATTGGTTTGATGAAAAGCGGCTAATCCATTGATTAATTAAATTATTAATCAATATATTGTTATGAGATGATTGTAACAAAGATTTATTAACAAGATCATTGTCTTACACACTGAGCTATTTTGATCATATGTTGTGGGGACATTATCTGATAAGGAAGGTTTTGCTTTCATTGGAAGTATGGTTGTAAGATATGGACGAATTTGTGACCTTTGCTTCATTGGTTTGATGAAAAGCGGCTAATCCATTGATTAATTAAATTATTAATCAATATATTGTTATGAGATGATTGTAACAAAGATTTATTAAGAAGATCATAGTCTTACACACTGAGCTATTTTGATCATATGTTGTGGGGACATTATCTGATGAGGAAGGTTTTGCTTTCATTGGAAGTATGGTTGTAAGATATGGACGAATTTGTGACCTTTGCTTCATTGGTTTGATGAAAAGCGGCTAATCCATTGATTAATTAAATTATTAATCAATATATTGTTATGAGATGATTGTAACAAAGATTTATTAACAAGATCATTGTCTTACACACTGAGCTATTTTGATCATATGTTGTGGGGACATTATCTGATGAGGAAGGTTTTGCTTTCATTGGAAGTATGGTTGTAAGATATGGACGAATTTGTGACCTTTGCTTCATTCGTTTGATGAAAAGCGGCTAAGCCATTGATTAATTAAATTATTAATCAATATATCGTTATGAGATGATTGTAACAAAGATTTATTAACAAGATCATAGTCTGACACACTGAGCTATTTTGATCATATGTTGTGGGGACATTATCTGATGAGGAAGGTTTTGCTTTCATTGGAAGTATGGTTGTAAGATATGGACGAATTTGTGACCTTTGCTTCATTCGTTTGATGAAAAGTGGCTAATCCATTGATTAATTAAATTATTAATCAATATATCGTTATGAGATGATTGTAACAAAGATTTATTAACAAGATCATAGTCTGACACACTGAGCTATTTTGATCATATGTTGTGGGGACATTATCTGATGAGGAAGGTTTTGCTTTCATTGGAAGTATGGTTGTAAGATATGGACGAATTTGTGACCTTTGCTTCATTGGGTTGATGAAAAGCGGCTAATCCATTGATTAATTAAATTATTAATCAATATATTGTTATGAGATGATTGTAACAAAGATTTATTAACAAGATCATAGTCTTACACACTGAGCTATTTTGATCATATGTTGTGGGGACATTATCTGATGAGGAAGGTTTTGCTTTCATTGGAAGTATGGTTGTAAGATATGGACGAATTTGTGACCTTTGCTTCATTCGTTTGATGAAAAGCGGCTAATCCATTGATTAATTAAATTATTAATCAATATATTGTTATGAGATGATTGTAACAAAGATTTATTAACAAGATCATAGTCTTACACACTGAGCTATTTTGATCATATGTTGTGGGGACATTATCTGATGAGGAAGGTTTTGCTTTCATTGGAAGTATGGTTGTAAGATATGGACGAATTTGTGACCTTTGCTTCATTCGTTTGATGAAAAGCGGCTAAGCCATTGATTAATTAAATTATTAATCAATATATCGTTATGAGATGATTGTAACAGAGATTTATTAACAAGATCATAGTCTGACACACTGAGCTATTTTGATCATATGTTGTGGGGACATTATCTGATGAGGAAGGTTTTGCTTTCATTGGAAGTATGGTTGTAAGATATGGACGAATTTGTGACCTTTGCTTCATTCGTTTGATGAAAAGTGGCTAATCCATTGATTAATTAAATTATTAATCAATATATCGTTATGAGATGATTGTAACAAAGATTTATTAACAAGATCATAGTCTTACACACTGAGCTATTTTGATCATATGTTGTGGGGACATTATCTGATGAGGAAGGTTTTGCTTTCATTGGAAGTATGGTTGTAAGATATGGACTATTTTGTTACCTTTGCTTCATTCATTTGATGAAAAGCGGCTAATCCATTGATTAATTAAATTATTAATCAATATATTGTTATGAGATGATTGTAACAAAGATTTATTAACAAGATCATAGTCTTACACACTGAGCTATTTTGATCATATGTTGTGGGGACATTATCTGATGAGGAAGGTTTTGCTTTCATTGGAAGTATGGTTGTAAGATATGGACGAATTTGTGACCTTTGCTTCATTCGTTTGATGAAAAGCGGCTAATCCATTGATTAATTAAATTATTAATCAATATATCGTTATGAGATGATTGTAACAAAGTTGTATTAACAAGATCATAGTCTTACACACTGAGCTATTTTGATCATATGTTGTGGGGACATTATCTGATGAGGAAGGTTTTGCTTTCATTGGAAGTATGGTTGTAAGATATGGACGAATTTGTGACCTTTGCTTCATTCGTTTGATGAAAAGCGGCTAATCCATTGATTAATTAAATTATTAATCAATATATTGTTATGAGATGATTGTAACAAAGATTTATTAACAAGATCATAGTCTTACACACTGAGCTATTTTGATCATATGTTGTGGGGACATTATCTGATGAGGAAGGTTTTGCTTTCATTGGAAGTATGGTTGTAAGATATGGACGAATTTGTGACCTTTGCTTCATTCGTTTGATGAAAAGCGGCTAATCCATTGATTAATTAAATTATTAATCAATATATTGTTATGAGATGATTGTAACAAAGATTTATTAACAAGATCATAGTCTTACACACTGAGCTATTTTGATCATATGTTGTGGGGACATTATCTGATGAGGAAGGTTTTGCTTTCATTGGAAGTATGGTTGTAAGATATGGACAAATTTGTGATCTTTGCTTCATTCATTTGATGAAAAGCGGCTAATCCATTGATTAATTAAATTATTAATCAATATATCGTTATGAGATGATTGTAACAAAGATTTATTAACAAGATCATAGTCTTACACACTGAGCTATTTTGATCATATGTTGTGGGGACATTATCTGATGAGGAAGGTTTTGCTTTCATTGGAAGTATGGTTGTAAGATATGGACGAATTTGTGACCTTTGCTTCATTCGTTTGATGAAAAGCGGCTAATCCATTGATTAATTAAATTATTAATCAATATATCGTTATGAGATGATTGTAACAAAGATTTATTGACAAGATCATTGTCTTACACACTGAGCTATTTTGATCATATGTTGTGGGGACATTATCTGATGAGGAAGGTTTTGCTTTCATTGGAAGTATGGTTGTAAGACATGGACGAATGTGTGACCTTTGCTTCATTGGTTTGATGAAAAGCGGCTAATCCATTGATTAATTAAATTATTAATCAATATATCGTTATAAGATGATTGTAACAAAGATTTATTAACAAGATCATAGTCTTACACACTGAGCTATTTTGATCATATGTTGTGGGGACATTATCTGATGAGGAAGGTTTTGCTTTCATTGGAAGTATGGTTGTAAGATATGGACGAATTTGTGACATTTGCTTCATTCGTTTGATGAAAAGTGGCTAATGCATTGATTAATTAAATTATTAATCAATATATCTTTATGAGATGATTGTAACAAAGATTTATTAACAAGATCATTGTCTTACACGCTGAGCTAATTTGATCATTGTTGTGGGGACATTATCTGATGAGGATGGATTTGGTTCTCATTTGAAGTATGGTTGTAAGATGTGGACTATTTTGTTACCTTTGCTTTATTCATCTGATGAAAAGTGGAGAATCAATTGATTAAATAAATTATTAATCAATATATTGTTATGAGATGATTGTAACAAAGATTTATTAACAAGATCATAGTCTTACACACTGAGCTAATTTGATCATTGTTGTGGGGACATTATCTGATGAGGAAGGTTTTGGCTTTCATTTGAAGTATGGTTGTAAGATGTGGACTATTTTGTTACCTTTGCTTTATTCATTTGATGAAAAGTGGAGAATCAATTGATTAAATTAATTATTAATCAATATATTGTGATGAGATGATTGTAACAAAGATTTATTAACAAGATCCTTGTCTTACACACTGAGCTATTTTGATCATATATTGTGGGGACATTATCTGATGAGGATGGATTTGGTTCTCATTTGAAGTATGGTTGTAAGATGTGGACTATTTTGTTACGTTTGCTTTATTCATTTGATGAAAAGTGGAGAATCAATTGATTAAATTAATTATTAATCAATATATTGTGATGAGATGATTGTAACAAAGATTTATTAACAAGATCATAGTCTTACACACTGAGCTATTTTGATCATATGTTGTGGGGACATTATCTGATGAGGATGGATTTGGTTCTCATTTGAAGTATGGTTGTAAGATGTGGACTATTTTGTTACCTTTGCTTTATTCATTTGATGAAAAGCGGCTAATCCATTGATTAATTAAATTATTAATCAATATATCGTTATGAGATGATTGTAACAAAGATTTATTAACAAGATCATAGTCTTACACACTGAGCTATTTTGATCATATGTTGTGGGGACATTATCTGATGAGGAAGGTTTTGCTTTCATTGGAAGTATGGTTGTAAGATATGGACGAATTTGTGACCTTTGCTTCATTGGTTTGATGAAAAGCGGCTAATCCATTGATTAATTAAATTATTAATCAATATATCGTTATAAGATGATTGTAACAAAGATTTATTAACAAGATCATAGTCTTACACACTGAGCTATTTTGATCATATGTTGTGGGGACATTATCTGATGAGGAAGGTTTTGCTTTCATTGGAAGTATGGTTGTAAGATATGGACGAATTTGTGACATTTGCTTCATTCGTTTGATGAAAAGTGGCTAATGCATTGATTAATTAAATTATTAATCAATATATCGTTATGAGATGATTGTAACAAAGATTTATTAACAAGATCATTGTCTTACACGCTGAGCTAATTTGATCATTGTTGTGGGGACATTATCTGATGAGGATGGATTTGGTTCTCATTTGAAGTATGGTTGTAAGATGTGGACTATTTTGTTACCTTTGCTTTATTCATCTGATGAAAAGTGGAGAATCAATTGATTAAATTAATTATTAATCAATATATTGTGATGAGATGATTGTAACAAAGATTTATTAACAAGATCATAGTCTTACACACTGAGCTAATTTGATCATTGTTGTGGGGACATTATCTGATGAGGATGGATTTGGTTCTCATTTGAAGTATGGTTGTAAGATGTGGACTATTTTGTTACCTTTGCTTTATTCATTTGATGAAAAGTGGAGAATCAATTGATTAAATTAATTATTAATCAATATATTGTGATGAGATGATTGTAACAAAGATTTATTAACAAGATCCTTGTCTTACACACTGAGCTATTTTGATCATATATTGTGGGGACATTATCTGATGAGGATGGATTTGGTTCTCATTTGAAGTATGGTTGTAAGATGTGGACTATTTTGTTACGTTTGCTTTATTCATTTGATGAAAAGTGGAGAATCAATTGATTAAATTAATTATTAATCAATATATTGTGATGAGATGATTGTAACAAAGATTTATTAACAAGATCATAGTCTTACACACTGAGCTATTTTGATCATATATTGTGGGGACATTATCTGATGAGGATGGATTTGGTTCTCATTTGAAGTATGGTTGTAAGATGTGGACTATTTTGTTACCTTTGCTTTATTCATTTGATGAAAAGTGGAGAATCAATTGATTAAATTAATTATTAATCAATATATTGTGATGAGATGATTGTAACAAAGATTTATTAACAAGATCATAGTCTTACACACTGAGCTATTTTGATCATATATTGTGGGGACATTATCTGATGAGGAAGGTTTTGCTTTCATTTGAAGTATGGTTGTAAGATATCGACGAATTTGTGACCTTTGCTTCATTCTTTTGATGAAAAGCGGCTAAGCCATTGATTAATTAAATTATTAATCAATATATCGTTATGAGATGATTGTAACAAAGATTTATTAACAAGATCATAGTCTTACACACTGAGCTATTTTGATCATATGTTGTGGGGACATTATCTGATGAGGAAGGTTTTGCTTTCATTGGAAGTATGGTTGTAAGATATGGACGAATTTGTGACATTTACTTCATTCGTTTGTTGAAAAGCGGCTAATCCATTGATTAATTAAATTATTAATCAGTATATTGTGATGAGATGATTGTAACAAAGATTTATTAACAAGATCATAGTCTTACACACTGAGCTATTTTGATCATATATTGTGGGGACATTATCTGATGAGGATGGATTTGGTTCTCATTTGAAGTATGGTTGTAAGATGTGGACTATTTTGTTACCTTTGCTTTATTCATTTGATGAAAAGTGGAGAATCAATTGATTAAATTAATTATTAATCAATATATTGTGATGAGATGATTGTAACAAAGATTTATTAACAAGATCCTTGTCTTACACACTGAGCTATTTTGATCATATATTGTGGGGACATTATCTGATGAGGATGGATTTGGTTCTCATTTGAAGTATGGTTGTAAGATGTGGACTATTTTGTTACGTTTGCTTTATTCATTTGATGAAAAGTGGAGAATCAATTGATTAAATTAATTATTAATCAATATATTGTGATGAGATGATTGTAACAAAGATTTATTAACAAGATCATAGTCTTACACACTGAGCTATTTTGATCATATATTGTGGGGACATTATCTGACGAGGATGGATTTGGTTCTCATTTGAAGTATGGTTGTAAGATGTGGACTATTTTGTTACCTTTGCTTTATTCATTTGATGAAAAGTGGAGAATCAATTGATTAAATTAATTATTAATCAATATATTGTGATGAGATGATTGTAACAAAGATTTATCAACAAGATCATAGTCTTACACACTGAGCTATTTTGATCATATATTGTGGGGACATTATCTGATGAGGAAGGTTTTGCTTTCATTGGAAGTATGGTTGTAAGATATGGACGAATTTGTGACATTTGCTTCATTCCTTTGATGAAAAGCGGCTAATCCATTGATTAATTAAATTATTAATCAATATATCGTTATGAGATGATTGTAACAAAGATTTATTAACAAGATCATAGTCTTACACACTGAGCTATTTTGATCATATGTTGTGGGGACATTATCTGATGAGGAAGGTTTTGCTTTCATTGGAAGTATGGTTGTAAGATATGGACGAATTTGTGACATTTACTTCATTCGTTTGTTGAAAAGCGGCTAATCCATTGATTAATTAAATTATTAATCAGTATATTGTGATGAGATGATTGTAACAAAGATTTATTAACAAGATCATAGTCTTACACACTGAGCTATTTTGATCATATATTGTGGGGACATTATCTGATGAGGATGGATTTGGTTCTCATTTGAAGTATGGTTGTAAGATGTGGACTATTTTGTTACCTTTGCTTTATTCATTTGATGAAAAGTGGAGAATCAATTGATTAAATTAATTATTAATCAATATATTGTGATGAGATGATTGTAACAAAGATTTATTAACAAGATCATAGTCTTACACACTGAGCTATTTTGATCATATATTGTGGGGACATTATCTGATGAGGATGGATTTGGTTCTCATTTGAAGCATGGTTGTAAGATGTGGACTATTTTGTTACCTTTGCTTTATTCATTTGATGAAAAGTGGAGAATCAATTGATTAAATTAATTATTGATCAATATATTGTGATGAGATGATTGTAACAAAGATTTATTAACAAGATCCTTGTCTTACACACTGAGCTATTTTGATCATATATTGTGGGGACATTATCTGATGAGGATGGATTTGGTTCTCATTTGAAGTATGGTTGTAAGATGTGGACTATTTTGTTACCTTTGCTTTATTCATTTGATGAAAAAGTGGAGAATCAATTGATTAAATTAATTATTAATCAATATATTGTGATGAGATGATTGCAACAAAGATTTATTAACAAGATCATAGTCTTACACACTGAGCTATTTTGATCATATATTGTGGGGACATTATCTGACGAGGATGGATTTGGTTCTCATTTGAAGTATGGTTGTAAGATGTGGACTATTTTGTTACCTTTGCTTTATTCATTTGATGAAAAGTGGAGAATCAATTGATTAAATTAATTATTAATCAATATATTGAGATGAGATGATTGTAACAAAGATTTATTAACAAGATCATAGTCTTACACACTGAGCTATTTTGATCATATATTGTGGGGACATTATCTGATGAGGATGGATTTGGTTCTCATTTGAAGTATGGTTGTAAGATGTGGACTATTTTGTTACCTTTGCTTTATTCATTTGATGAAAAGTGGAGAATCAATTGATTAAATTAATTATTAATCAATATATTGTGATGAGATGATTGTAACAAAGATTTATTAACAAGATCATAGTCTTACACACTGAGCTATTTTGATCATATATTGTGGGGACATTATCTGATGAGGATGGATTTGGTTCTCATTTGAAGTATGGTTGTAAGATGTGGACTATTTTGTTACCTTTGCTTTATTCATTTGATGAAAAGTGGAGAATCAATTGATTAAATTAATTATTAATCAATATATTGTGATGAGATGATTGTAACAAAGATTTATTAACAAGATCATAGTCTTACACACTGAGCTATTTTGATCATATATTGTGGGGACATTATCTGATGAGGATGGATTTGGTTCTCATTTGAAGTATGGTTGTAAGATGTGGACTATTTTGTTACCTTTGCTTTATTCATTTGATGAAAAGTGGAGAATCAATTGATTAAATTAATTATTAATCAATATATTGTGATGAGATGATTGTAACAAAGATTTATTAACAAGATCATTGTCTTACACACTGAGCTATTTTGATCATATATTGTGGGGACATTATCTGATGAGGATGGATTTTGTTCTCATTTGAAGTATGGTTGTAAGATGTGGACTATTTTGTTACCTTTGCTTTATTCATTTGATGAAAAGTGGAGAATCAATTGATTAAATTAATTATTAATCAATATATTGTGATGAGATGATTGCAACAAAGATTTATTAACAAGATCATAGTCTTACACACTGAGCTATTTTGATCATATATTGTGGGGACATTATCTGACGAGGATGGATTTGGTTCTCATTTGAAGTATGGTTGTAAGATGTGGACTATTTTGTTACCTTTGCTTTATTCATTTGATGAAAAGTGGAGAATCAATTGATTAAATTAATTATTAATCAATATATTGTGATGAGATGATTGTAACAAAGATTTATTAACAAGATCATAGTCTTACACACTGAGCTATTTTGATCATATGTTGTGGGGACATTATCTGATGAGGATGGATTTGGTTCTCATTTGAAGTATGGTTGTAAGATGTGGACTATTTTGTTACCTTTGCTTTATTCATTTGATGAAAAGTGGAGAATCAATTGATTAAATTAATTATTAATCAATATATTGTGATGAGATGATTGTAACAAAGATTTATTAACAAGATCATAGTCTTACACACTGAGCTATTTTGATCATATATTGTGGGGACATTATCTGACGAGGATGGATTTGGTTCTCATTTGAAGTATGGTTGTAAGATGTGGACTATTTTGTTACCTTTGCTTTATTCATTTGATGAAAAGTGGAGAATCAATTGATTAAATTAATTATTAATCAATATATTGTGATGAGATGATTGTAACAAAGATTTATTAACAAGATCATAGTCTTACACACTGAGCTATTTTGATCATATATTGTGGGGACATTATCTGACGATGAATGCTGATTGCAATCATTCATTTGATGCATGGTTGTTTTGATCTGGATTATTGTATCACGTGAGTTATTAGATAAAAGTCAGATAATTGATAAGTTAATTTCTTGAGAAACCTATCGTTATAGGATAACAATATGTACATCAATGATATGACTAAGTGTTACTCACTGACCTATTTTTATCATATGCTTTGGGGATATTGTCTGAGGAGGAATGCTTTTTGCTTTATTTGTTTTTTAGATTGTTATTTATTAAGTCATGAATCGCAGCTATTTTTGTGTCTCTTGCAACTACACTGGATGATTCCAAAAAATCCTTGGCTTTTATTTATTTTCTATATACATCTATTTTCAATTTATTAATCTAAGCAACGTAATTTCTTGTAAACATACTCATGCAGAAGTTTACAATAATCAATTTCCAAATCCCCAAATCATGCTGAAAACGTTTTCTCTTTGTCCATTCATCTTGAGTCTTTAGAAAATTTGATCAACGTTTCTTGATCGTTTTCAGTGTTTTCGAAAACGAAAATTTTAAAAAACTCGCTTGTAGCTCTAAAAACTGAAAACGGAAAAAATTGTAAAAATTCCTAGAATCAAATTCAGGCTTTCTGCTAAAGATTAAGCCATAAATCTCCAAAAGCGGTTCAGTGTACGATTTATCGTGGCCTGCCAAAAGTGCATAGTTTATTTTGGCGCACCCGGTATGTCATCACCTGTGAAGCGTTTTTTTTTTCTCCTACCCAGTATGGGATTCAAGCTATTAAGATTTCTTATTTCTTGATGAAGTAACCAAATCTTTGTTTCTTTTTCAGCGATCACAATCCCTGTTATGGTGAAAAACCAGCATGGTAACAGAATTTACGACAAAGGGCATGTGTGTTATTACTGTAATACTCAGTGTTTGAAGATTTCTCGACATCTCCTAACTGTTCATAAATCGGAAACTGAAGTGATGAAAGTCTTGGCTATCGATACCAGCACTAACGACAACCGTAAAAGGCGTGCAAAAGAACTGGATCGTCTCAGGTACAGGGGGGACTTCTATCATAATCTAAAAGTATTGAAAACTGGAGGAGAATTGAAGGTGTTCAGAAGACCAGGTCCTGGAGAAAATGTTGATGCCTCTATGTTTACCCCTTGTACACACTGCTTAGCTTTTATAAGGAAGCATGATCTGTGGCGTCACGTAAAGCAGTGTACCTTCAATGAAGAAAGAACCGACGATGATGACAAGGAAAAACGATGGCACATGAAGCTGCAGTATGAAAGTGAATTGCTTCTGTTTTCTAACAGATTTCCAGAGGGATCCAGTGAAGCTCTTGGATCACAAGTTCTCAGCACAATGCGGTCAGATGAGATCACTCAGACTGTAAAGTCGGACAAGCTCATTCTTATAGTCAGAAGCTCTTTGCTAGAAAGAGGGGGCTCCACAAAGATATCATATATTTCTCAGAGATTGCGTACGCTTGCTAGGCTCCTCCTAAAGGTTCGAGAAAATGAGGATAGCAATTCAACAGTTTAATTTCTGATGGACTGCATTGCCCCAAGCATGTTTGATATCGTAATTAAAGCAACAAAATCTCTTTGTGGGTATTCTCAGTGCACCACCGAGGCTGGCACTTTCTTTTCAAAACCAGGTCTTGCCTTGAATGTTGGTTATGATCTGCGTAAAGCTGCCCTCTTGCTTCGAGGTCAAGCCATTAAGTTGCAAGATAAAGATTTGCTGGAAAGTGTCAATGGATTCACCCAACTGTACGAACTTGAATGGAAAATATTAATCTCATCTGCAGCTGGAATTGCAACTGTGTCACAAATCGTTGATATGAACAGTTCAGAACTGGATTGGCTTGCTAGACACCTTGGGCATGACATTGCAGTGCACAGAGACTATTATCGACTCCACGAGCACACAATCGAGCTTTCTAAAGTCAGCCGCCTTTTGCTTGCAATGGATGAAGGGAATGCAGCAAAATGGGCCGGCAAAAAGCTCGACGATAGAGCAATAGAGGGTATGTTAAACATTAATGCATCTTTATGCCGGGTGTCCCAAAACGTATACAGGTTTGGTTGGTTCCAGCGATGTGACTTTAGCTTTAATCCATGACTAATCACTCTCAAAATGTTTCTCGATAGATACCTTGAACATAGATACCTCTGGTATTGCTGCTTTGAGAGCAGAAATATTAATCTTGAAAGCTCAAATTTGCGGCCGCCTGGAAACCAGAGCTGTTGGCCTTTTGGCCAAAGCAAATTCTTGAAGCACATCGAAATTAGGAATTGAAATTAATGAAAATTTAAGAAACTGCCCAATTGGGTGACTGGAGGATGATTTCTGAAAAACAAAATAACAAAAGATCTAATATTTTTCAAACTTATCAAGGCTATTGTTGGTTTATTCGCTGTGCCTCGAGAATTTGCTTAGGCGAAAAGGTCAATGCTCTGGTTTTCAGGAGGAGGCAAATTTGAGCTTTCAAGATTAATATGTCTGTTATCAAAGCAGCAATACTATCCAGGAACATTATGAGTGATTAGCCATTGATTCAAGCTAAATTCTCATCGCTGGAACCAACCAAATCCGTATACTTTTTAGTACACCCGGTATGTTTTACGAATTCAATGGTATTTTGCTGAACTGGAGTGTATTTTTTGGAAACTGTGAACTTAAAGCGAGTGTTTATTTCTTTCTTGCAATTCATACTCATTGTAACTTATATGTGAAAATTTTGTGTGGTAAACACTCAGCTTTTAGATCCAAAAGTAGGAAAATGCTGGCGAGGACTTTGTATGGGAACGAGAATCCCACATTCCATTCTGGTACTTGATTTACTTGCCATTGAAATTTAAATTCTGTTGCGGAAACTAACAATTGTATGTATTTAATTTAAATGGCAAGTTTATCATGGATCAGAATGGAACGTCATATTCTCATCCCGATACAAATTTCTTACCAGCAATTTCCTAATTTCTAGGTCTAAAAGATGATCGATTTTACCAAACAAAATGTTCTCATGTAAGTTAGCTTTTGACGGATAGATTAGCATTTCAGTTTTGAGCATCGGCCGAGTATTTTTTTCCACAGCCCACCAAAAAAAATCAACTATTTTTTTACTTACCTAGTAGAACTGAAATTTTCTTCCTAAAAATGGAGATTCAAGAACATGTATCAGGGTTGATATCACGTCATTCCAACATCGGAATCTGACCACCTAACTGTAGCAATATCAGATTAAAGAAACTAAATATTTGTGTTATTCCCCTGAATCATTGCCAGCTCATCTACTCCTAGGGAGCATGTAACTAAGGCACTTACTACTCAATTCAAATTCTTGATAAACTGGGAACAATTACTTCTAAATTTTAGATCTTCCTCTTGGAGAAGACAGTGAGGATGATAATGATGATGACGTAGTGCTGAATGATGATGATGATGAAATGATAGCAGACTCTGCAAGTAAGTTTTTCGATTTTTTAGTTTCTTTATTAATGACGAAACTGAAACTGGAATTGAGATTTTGCTGCTTTGATTCAAAAACAACCTTTTTTGGAGCAAGCTTTTTTCTGATTTCTTAAATTATTGCATTTTCAAGGAAGCATTTCAGTTCGTACGGTAGTATCTAGTATAGACCAAATGCAAAGTCCCTGTAACACTTGCATACAACTACTGAAATGCTGAAGAGAAAGGTTTTTTTTTCGTTTTTGAAGCTAAAAGGCAGTCTGCACATATAATAGCTATCATATCTGAACGGTTTTTTGTATGGAAACGAAAGCTTTATTTGCTGCAACCAAATCAAGATCAATTTGGGAATTTTAGTTTCGTCTCGACTCGAACTGAAAATTACTTTGTGTAAAAGCTCTAAACATGGCATGGCAAATAATCAACAGTCTCAACAGCAAATAATCAACAGAATAGACAATTAAGGGCTTGCAGTTGATACTTAGACTTATCAATTTCTTTGCGGTAACATACTGTTTTTAAACCACTACTGTTATCAAGGAAGTTGCCATTGGTTTCAAGATCCTCCTTTTCTAGACCTACCTAACAAAATGATTGCACATCCTTATTCAAAATATCTACCATCGGTGTCCTTCTACCTAGTCAACTAAATTTACACAGCAATGAGACAGCTCAATTTGAGTCATCATGTTTCATCATGTGTCATATTAGTTTTTGAAATTCACTACTTGACTGAAACGAGTAACATTTAGAGTTTTTCGGAAATATCAAACTTCACTTACAACGAAAGTTGGCGGTGAATGATTAAATCGAAAAAACATTCTTTTTCATCCAACATAAGAGGATATCGAAATTTTTCTGTGGATACCTATTTTAGCAATGCTTTTTCTAAATTCTGCTACACTATCGCTCTTATATTTTATTGATAGCAAATTTGTTAAACAGTTTCTTTCGTTTGCAGCAAATCATTTAATTTTATAAGCCAAGGCAATGGCATACTTCAAATGAAATATATAAAGAGTTTTTTATGTTCTTTGAGTTATTACTCTATTTATGAAACTACTTGCAGACTGAGAATGAAGATCAACTCCCTTCTGAATAGGTTCTTTCTGTATTCAAATGAATGTTAACACCTTGTTACCTTAGATTCTTTGAAAGACACATTGTAAATTTATTGTATGATCATTGCTTTTATGTTTTAGCTGAAAGAGCAGATGCAAATGCAGGAGCAGCCAAATCAAAGACCAAAGTCTCCATGCAAAACCCAAAAGTGGCCAAGACTCCTTGGTCGAGAGAAGAATCTTCAGCAGCGCTAGATTTTTTCTCCACTTTCATTAAGAAGGGGAAGGTTCCAGGAAAAAGTGATGTGGAGGCTTGCATCAAGGCCCATCAAGTCCTGAAGAATAGATCCTGGAAGGTGGTGAAGGACTTCGTGAGAAATCAAATTGTGAAGCTATCGAAAATGCTGAAATAGACTTCACAAATTGGGGCATTTCAGATTATGGGAAATCTGAAAAATCAACCTTCTCATTTTAATTTCAAATCCCCCTAATTTGAAAGGGCAATATTTGCTGACCAAGAAAACATATGAATAAGCTACATATCTTTACAGAAACATGTTTGGCAAATTTCTATTCGAGGCTCTCCAAAACTACTTGAGAGAAGACCAATTTTTATTCCACCCTTTAACCAATTTCGATGAAATTTGAAATGAAGATTCCACCACCTTCCTTTCATCACTATTCAAGATTTCCATTTTTTACTCCATTTCGATCTCTGTCAAACTAGTTTTTGATATGGCGTACTAAATTTTGACAAGAATGTTGAACTAAAGTATGATTTACTTTACAAATAATTGAATACACAGCTATAGGACAGCGTCAGACATTTGGTTTATAGCTTAAAGTGACCAGGAGATGCTAATAGTTAAGTGAGAGAAAGCTGTATTTGTGGGAATTGCGGAATTTTTTTTCATCCAAGTTTTTGTTTTGTGTATGTAATTTTGTTCATCTAATTCTCTGCCTTATTTTGGCAATTTTATCCATCGTACAAATCTTCAAAGGCTAGGATCGCTGAATTTTGCTAAACCAACAAGATATGAAAGGCAGTTGGAAATGCTTTTCTGCCAAGACAATAGATCACATTGGAAGATGAATCTGCAGGGTTATGCTTGGGGGTTGGGATGGGGTGTCAGCCAATGTATAAGGGTCAGGAGGGTCTTATTTCAACAGAAATAATAATTAACATCAGAAGAACTGAATAATGAAAGATCTTTCCTGTTTCTTTCATATCGAGTTAAAGATGTGATGTTTCACGTGTCGCATAAACAATCATTACACTAACAATTAGCATCTTCTTATTGCTTTTGTAGATTTTGCCAACACTTTCAGATGAAAATGCGCTGTCTTCCAAGACTCTTTTTTTCATTGCGGTAGTTTTTGTCATAAATTGACTTACTTCCTTACAACCAAACTTGAACAATATTTAAAGAAGGATTGCTTTGATACTCGTGCGTAAGTTTATGTACACAATGCCATCAAAATTTGTTATGTCCTAAAACCCATGCCTTTAAGTCATTTTATTCGATTTCATGAATGTTTAGAAATGCAGGGGACTGTAAACCACCATAAATTCCCTTCTTTGGGCAGAACATCCACTTTAGGTCCATATACAGAGAATGTCATAATCCCCCATTGAAATGTTCCACTGTGCTTCAGTGGCTCGGATCTTCAAAGAAGAAGAGAAGTATTTATTACATAATACCTGACTGGTTTTGAAACTTAAAAGAAAACAGTTCAAGTTGATTAATTGTTTGTAGCCAATCTTTTTAAGACATGTAAATTGCATTTGCAATAGACCTTCAAGCTATTCTGCAAAGAGTGTGGACCGGGTGATCTTGTTATGAATTTTATACGAAAGGCTAGGGCTTCTATTAAACTTTTCACATTCGAAAATATTATTTTAGGATTTATCAAAATATTTAATTCAAACTCTTTTGCAGATTGGCTGAAAGGTGTATTTGATACTCGGTTATTTGAAATTTGAAAATCAGGTTTGGAATACAGTTATGCTGTTAATGGTTTTATAGCCGTACATTGGTTTTTAGAAAGATTTTGATCCATATCCTAAGGGGACAAGCATCTACAAGTAATTGATGTAAGGCATACATTTGATTTTGTTCCATTTTGAAAGGCCTTTCAATTGTAACAATTTGAAGTAATATTGCTCTTTAAAGTACCGGGTGAGTCAGAAAAAAGGATCCCCGCTTGGAAGGCCACTGCTCCATGAATATCAAAGCAATAATATTGAAAAATGTCTCGTTTTATTGCAAATATGTTCAATTAGGTTCAGTAATTTACCCGGCCTTAATCGGCCATTCCTTCCCGTGGATAAGGGTGATTTTTTGCAGAAAGCTCCTTCAAAAAACCTGCAAAAACGAATGAAAACAATGAGCACATTTTCCTTCCTAAAATTGACGACACTCACATAATCACATAAATTCATGTATTTTGTCCTCTTGGGAGAATGGAATCCCCCTGAATAGGTCATCGATACCAGGGGGAGGACTTGTTCATCCTCCCAAGAGGATGGCACGTGCTAAAGCGTTCACAAGTCATTGCTGTAAGGCATTGTAAGACAGAAATGTTAGGGAAATCTGTTCATGATTTTGGGCACGTTTTGAAGGTTTTTTGAAGAGGCTTTCTCGAGAAAATCCCTCATAATTTCAGAATGGACTAGCCGATTTCAGTCAGGTAAATTTTATAGTAGATTTGAACATTTCTACCATAAAACTATATATTTGCCGATATCATTGTCTTGATATCCAGGGAGCCGTGACCTTTCAAACGGGGATCCTTTTTTCTGACTCACCCGGTAGTAATAAAAAATGAAGCATTCAAAAATGAAGCATTCATACTGATAAATACCAATGAAGACCCAGGCAACATTTTATCTATGCAAAATATTTAAAAGAAGCATTTAAAAGCAGAATGGATATTAGCTAAGGGAAGTTTTATCTCTCTGTCCATTCGCCCCAAACCTCGTTCATTTGTTTCTTGTTACTGTTCGCGTTTGCGTTTAATTAGTTATAACTTAAGTTCGTATATTTTGTATTTATCTTCTTTATTGTAGATTCGTAGATTTAGCGTGTAGAGACCATGTACCTCTGGTATGGTGTCGTTGATTGAAAAAAGTAGTTCTTGAATTATATAGAGGGATTGATTTTGTTGTGTTTAATGAATATTTAGGTTGATTAACTAAAGGATTGTATCTCAAATTTTAATTTCCACAGCATCTGTCTCATGTGCATGAAATTTCCTGCCTACAGTAATGGCAATTGAGTGTGTTAGCCTTGCTACCCTGTAAAAAGGAGCACATCTCTTGGAGTAATTCAATTGCACTCAGAGGGATGACTTTTTATAACGCCATAGAGAACGCTCGCTAAATTTGATCACATTATTCTCATAAGAGAGAAACACTATGGAAAGTAGAGTGACTGCCTTCTTAAGGCCATTTTTAAGGTTTCCTGAAGAAACTTTTCACAAAATGTCACCTAATAAAAAAGAAACTGTCTCACATACATACATACATACATACATACATACATACATACACACATAGCCCTCTGCCCATTGTTAGTTTTTCGTAATGGTAATGATAGATCAGTCTCGGTGTTTCTCAGTTTTCTGACATTTCAAGAAGAATTTTTTCGAACAAATCTGAAAGGTACTCCGGGACCAGACCATTTAGTGAGTTGTACATTGTGGTAGTTGTTTCGCTTCTAATAATATCATTTACAGTAGGCCAATTTAAACTGCGAATTAATGCCGTAGCAGGCATATAAAATCGACTTTTAGTTACAATCCTAACTGCTCGATTTTGCAACTTCTGCAGGGTTTGCAGTTTAGTCACCCCACAGCACCCCCACACCGAACAACAGAACCGAAAATGGGGCTCGACGATACCCCTATACATTGCACTCAAGGAACTGACAATCAAAGGCTCCCATAGTTCCAATGCTACGGATTATACACCTTCAAATACAAGTAAGCAGCAGTGATATCCTGTTGTTTGTGTGATTTTCAAGACCACAGTTTTAATTTTTTTGCTTTTTTTTCTTTTTTTTAGCTTTTTTGAAGAACCGAGCGGTTTACTGAATCGCTGTTCTTGAAAATCGTTTGAACCTCAAAGAAAAGAAAGACATATCTCGCGGCAGTTGGTTGACTGTAGCATGCCTTAAGCACCAATCAGTACATATAAACTGATCTGTAAGCGAAGTATGGAAAGTGACGTTTCAAAACATGCAAGCACTTGTGAAGGCGTCGTCGAAGCCACGAATTTAGGCCCTTCTGGCCTATCTCATTTAGGGAACAAAGGTGACAGCCAAAGCAAATTTTACGATGTAATTCACGCTGACAGTGTCGTTCACTTGTTAACATGGTTAGAAAAATGCATGCAAAACCCTTACAAGAGTGTAAAGTGGTCTGTAAAAGATAAATATATCTTTCAAAACAAAGGAATCCTGATCCTAGATGGCCAGGTCTATAACGCGGACCTCGCGGACCACGCGGACCTCGCGGACCAAGACCAAGGAGGTAAAATGGTCCGCAAAAAAAAGGTCCGCGTTTTAGGATTTTGCATAGGGGCAAATCCTAAAGCGCGGACCTCGCGGACCTTTTTTTGTTTTAGTTCCTGCTTCCAACGCTGATTTGCAAATTCATCACGATGTTGTTTCTTGCCGAGATGAAAAAGATCTGTACTAATCACATTTCACTCCCAGTATGTGCAAGTCTCTCGTCGCCAGTTAGGGTCTGAAAAAGCTTGGACGAAGCTAGTAAATGAAATATCAACACCAACGATATCCTGATTCATTTCTTTTTATCTGTATACGTGGCATATTCGTAGTGATGCAATCCGAATCATCTCCAAGTAAAACCCGTTTCTCGCAAAAGCCATGAGTTTGATATGACTTCCTCATTAGGCCTAAAAGCGGGCCTAAGCTTATCACCCCTCGGAAATCAATAACACCATGTGCGAAATAAGATCGAAGTCCAATTTCACGACAGCTGAGAATTACGACTAGAGCACAATAATGTGAAAAGAAATGACAAAAGACACGTTGGTTTTTCCTCTCCTGGAAGATTGGGGCCTGATAAACATACAACAAAAAAGTCCGCGAAGAAAAGGTCCGCGTTTTAGGATTTTGCATAGGGGCAAATCCTAAAGCGCGGACCTCGCGGACCTAAATAATTTTCTATCCTACATGCATGAGTAAATCCAATCATGAATGCGTGTTCAATTTTTATTATCCCCAATGTCGTATTTCTTGACATAGCTTCGCATTTCAAACCTTTTTGAGTGTATATTTCTCGAACGAAATTTTTTTACTGCAAAGCGAATCGAAAAACTCCACACACTGCACATTTGAGACTACGACTACAGTGTGACTATTTTTCTCAATCAGTGAATTGTTATCAGAATTGAAAATTGAAAAGTGAATTGAAAAAAAACCCCACACTGTCGTAGTTTCAAATGTGCATTGTGTGGGGTTTTTCGATTCGCTTTGCAGTAAAAATTTTTCGTTCGAGAAATATACACTCAAAAAGGTTTGAAATGCGAAGCTATGTCAAGAAATACGACATTGGGGATAATAAAAATTGAACACGCATTCATGATTGGATTTACTCATGCATGTAGGATAGAAAATTATTTAGGTCCGCGAGGTCCGCGCTTTAGGATTTGCCCCTATGCAAAATCCTAAAACGCGGACCTTTTTTTCGCGGACTTTTTTATTGTATGTTTATCAGGCCCCAATCTTTCAGGAGAGGAAAAACCAACGTGTCTTTTGCCATTTCTTTTCACATTATTGTGCTCTAGTCGTAATTCTCAGCTCTCGTGAAATTGGACTTCGATCTCATTTCGCACATGGTGTTATTGATTTCCGAGGGGTGATAAGCTTAGGCCCGCTTTTAGGCCTAATGAGGAAGTCATATCAAACTCATGGCTATTGCGAGAAACGGGTTTTACTTGGAGATGATTCGGATTGCATCACTACGAATATGCCACGTATACAGGTAAAGAAATGAATCAGGATATCGTTGGTGTTGATATTTCATTTACTAGCTTCGTCCAAGATTTTTCAGACCCTAACTGGCGACGAGAGACTTGCACATACTGGGAGTGAAATGTGATTAGTACAGATCTTTTTCATCTCGGCAAGAAACAACATCGTGATGAATTTGCAAGTCAGCGTTGGAAGCAGGAACTAAAACAAAAAAAGGTCCGCGAGGTCCGCGCTTTAGGATTTGCCCCTATGCAAAATCCTAAAACGCAGACCTTTTTCCGCGGACCATTTTACCTCCTTGGTCTTGGTCCGCGAGGTCCGCGTGGTCCGCGAGGTCCGCGTTATAGACCTGGCCGATCCTAGATGGAAAGTTAGCACCAACTGATGGTGTTGCTCAACCAAAAGAGTCATTCGTACCTTTTTTTCATTCAAATATTAACTTTTACAAGATACTTTACATTCTACTATACCTAATTCTAATTACTATACGACACTACAGGTACGATACCATGGAGAGCGAAATACTATGACTATCCCATGTTCGTTACAGGAGGCTTCCTCAATTAAATCTGCTTGTGAGAAAGTCAACCCAAGAAAGTCTTCAGGTCACGAAAATATTACAGCAAGAGAACTAAAGGAAATGGCTGGGTCCTTCTGCTATGGGCTTCAAGGAGTGATCAATAAAGCAATTGCAGATAGAAAATACCCCACAAGATGGAAGATAGCCAAATTTAAGTCATCCTACAATAAAGGTGGCAAAAAATTAACAGAAAACTATCTCCACTGTCAATGTTAAGTGTTCCCAATGAGATATTTGAGGGTATCATAAGAAAGGAAATGGAAGGTCACATAAAGAAAAGTAACTTGGCAACAGAAAACCAATGGGGTTACAAGGAGGGTCTTGGTACAAAATCAATCCAATCTTGAAAAACAATCTGAAGCTGGACATCCCTGACATGTCGATAGACCGAGCTCACCGTATTGGCTCTGTGATAGAGGACTCTGACACCGGTAAAAGATACCGTCAAATAATTGTTCGTTTTGCAACGTGGCGTCACCGTACGCAAGTATATAAAGCAAGAAAAACCGCCAAAAAATTCAAAATACGACTTGACTTGACACATAAAAGGGTCAAGCTGCTGCAGAAAGCTAATGGCTTGTTGGAGACTATTGATGGATGTTTTGCCTTTGCTGATATTAACTGCAGGCTATGTTTGAAATTAAACGATGAGTATCGTTACTTCTCTACCGAGACAGAGCTATTTGAATATATTAAATACATTTAATTTCATAATTTAAGACCTTAACCCAAATTGTTTGCCCAAGTCACAAACCTATTTTGCTTGAGAGTTGTTTAAAAATAAAATTCTACCATATCAGAAAATCACTAGCGGAAGATATATTTTCCTTTTTTATGATTGGCAAGGTCTGTGGGAAGCTCTGGATTGCGAGTGGGACTTGTGTATCGTGCATCGGGTCTTCCTTGGTTCTTTCGTTTCTGGCGTGCCGGGATGTCGGGTGGCGGCTTCGGTCCTCATGTGTGGCAGATCTGCCATACTTGGGGCCTGGGGGTGGTGCTTGGGGTCTCGGTGTGTCGGAGGGGTTGGGTTGATAGCTCCCGAAATGATGACAATAATCATGGATCTGACGACGTCTACAGACAATTAACTTTAGGCTTTCAATTTTGGAAAAACGACACTGGAAATCTGCAAAAACTTTCTTTCTCTGTTGAAAATAGTTTTATTAGTCTCATAGGTTTTTACCGTAGAATTACATGCTTCATGAGCATTCCGACTTTTATTAGAATAATGCCACTTTGAAATCCCACCAGCAAACCCAACACAATGACCGAATATACCAAAGTTTCTTTTTGTGTATTGCTGTCTGTTTTTGTTTTTAATGTTGTAACGATATTATTTTTCATTTGGTCTGATACACAAGTACAGGGGTCTTTAATCAAGAATGGCACATTTCTATTCATCCTTTGTTTCAGCATTTCAATGACATAAGCGATAGGTTTCCCAAATCGTGATGTAGTTTGATATAAACCAGTGGCGCGCGGCAATTGGTTGTTTCCGTATCCACCTACACAGACGGGAAAAATTTCCATGCACATTCAGCTTTATATTGATGACTTGGCAAATTGCTAGGCTTTACTGGTTCTGTTTCTTCTCCATTTGTATTTTCATATTTATCTTACCTTTCATAGTAAGTATCCATTTCTTCGCTGTTCATTCCATCTGCCCTCAGCTCAATCTACTTTCGCTTTTCTCATTGGTATATTCTTATACTAGGATAGTCCTATATGCAATTTTCGAACTTTCTAAAAGAGTTTCTTTTGCTTTTTATCATTCGTTTCGTTTGCAATATCGATCGGTGAGTTACTTTTTCTTAATCTACACTCAATGGTATGCTGTTTGTGAGTCAGTTCATTTGATTTATACTCTATGGGTGATGCAAAGGATCATTTTACTAAGTGGGGACATCGAATTAAATCCAGGCCCGGAGACTCTGGACTTTTGCTGCTGGAATTTGAATAGTATAACAGCATACGATTTTCTTCGAGTGTCTCTCATTGAGGCATACAATTCTGTATATGATTATGATCTGATAGGTGTTGTGGAAACTCACCTTGATAGTAGCATTGCCGTGGATAGGCTGGCACTGAATGGATATTCTTTCATCAAGCAGAATCATCCGCTAGATATTAAAAGGGGCAGTGTTGGGCTCTATATCAAGGAGACTCTTCCGAAATAAAAGTGCGCTCTGACATTGTCACGCTTCCCGAATGTGTTGTTTGCGAAATCCAAATCAACAGGAGGAAATATTTGTTTGCTATTATCTACAGGAGTCCTAGCCAGAATCAAGAAGAATTTGATTGTTTTATGAATAATTTTGAGCTTATGTTATCAAAAATGGCTGCCCAAGATCCTTATGCAGTAATCATTTCAGGGGACTTCAACTGTCGCTCCTCTCAGTGGTGGGCGGATGACAATGAAAACGAAGAAGGAAAATGCTTCGAGCCTTTAACGTCTGACCTTGGTATTCATCAGCTGATTAATGAGCCAACCCATATGATTGGTGAATCTAAGTCGTGCATAGATCTAATTTTCACAGACCAACCAAACATTTTCATCGAATCAGGTGTTCATCCATCACTCCATAAACGATGCCATCATCAAATTGTATATGGCAGATTGCCGATTAATAATCTTGCTCCGCCCCCTTTTACTCGCAGACTCTGGCACTATGACAGTGCCAATATTGATGCTATCAGAAGAAGCATCGAAATGTATCATTGGCGCGAATCTCTTCAATCCATCGAGTGCCCCAACCAACAAGTGAAGTTACTGACGGAAGTCGTTCTCAACGTGTGCTCTAATTTCATACCTAATGAAATTAAAACGATTAGACCGCGTCAAGCTCCATGGGTGACTAAGTCGATCAAAGCATTTCTTCGGAAAAAGAATCGTGCCTACAAATCTTTCGTTAGAAATGGCCGACCTGCAGATAAGTATCAAGAAATCCAAAATATGATCTCTCACAGTTCTAAAATTGTGGAAGATGCTAAGCAGAAATATTTCTCCAAGATCGGAATGACTCTTGCAAATCCTGCTACTGGTAGTAAAACCTACTGGTCTTTAATAATAAGGTCCTAAACAAAGTCAAAATTCCTGAAATACCTCCCCTCCTAGAAAATGATATTTTCGTTCTTGACTTCTCATCTAAAGCACAGATATTTAATGATTACTTCATCCTGCAATGTTCGACTTTGCATACAGGAAGTGAAATTCCAGGAGATCCACCAGAATACGGCACTCAGCTCACCAACGTCTCTATAACAGACGAAAAAATATTGAGAATAATTCGATCGCTGAATCCTAACAAAGCTCATGGATGGGATGATATTTCTGTGCGAATGATCAAAGTTTGTGATAGCGCACTAGTATTGCCGTTGAAATTAATATTCGAGAATTGCTTATCCAAGGGTATCTTTCCTGAAACCTGGAAGTGCGCAAATGTTGTTCCTGTGCACAAAAAAATGAAAAGAACTTGAAAGAAAATTATCGACCAATCTCCCTTCTTCCAATCTTTTGGAAAATTCTGGAGAAATTGGTATTCGACTATATATATCAATGATTTGTCTGAGGACCTGAAATGTACCGTAAAATTATTTGCTGATGATACTTCTCTCTTCACCACGGTAAAGGATCCTGTACTAGCAGCTGATGATATGAACCATGATCTGAATCGGATAAAATTATGGGCACATAGATGGAGAATGTCCTTCAACCCTGATCCTAGAAAGCAAGCTGTAGAGATAATTTTCTCAACAAAGAGAGTCAAAATTGATCATCCCGCGATATTTTTCAACAATATGCAAGTAATGAAAGTGGATGAGCATAAACATATTGGCCTTACACTAGACTCAAGGCTTTCTTTTTCAAGTCATATAAACTCGGCTATTGCCAAATCGAGAAAAGCAATCGGAATGCTGAAGTTTCTTTCAAAGTATCTTCCTAGGGAGACCTTGAATGTACTTTACAAACTTTATGTTAGACCCCACTTAGACTATGGTGATGTGATTTACCACATTCCATGCAAGGAGATCAGTCTCATTGGCCGTGGTAATATCCTGATGCAAAAACTCGAATCGGTGCAATATTCTGCAGCATTAGCAGTACCAGGTACACGGAGAGGGACCTCACGTGAAAAGCTGTATCAAGAGCTAGGATGGGAATCCCTGTACTCTAGAAGATGGAGCAGACGACTTTTTATGATCTACAAAATCATTAACAACCTGATGCCAGATTATACAAGAGATCCTATTCCACAACTAAATCAGCCTAATTATGCTTTTCGCAATGAACCTGTTGTTGGTCAAATTAGGGCAAGAACTGAAAAATATAAGTCAAGCTTTTTCCCCAGTTTGCATGAATGGAGTAAACTTGACCCTGAAATCAGAGAATCTTCCTCCATCAGTATATTCAAGAACAGATTGCTCTCGCTTATTAGACCACCTTCTAACCCGGTTTTCGGTATTTATGATCCACGAGGGCTTTCTTTATTAACTCAGCTTAGGTTAGGGTTGAGCAAACTGAATTTTCGCAAATTCAGACATAATTTTAGTGACACAATCAACCCGATGTGTCCAATCAACGACGGTCCTGAGGATACGGAACACTACCTGTTGTTGTGCGCTTCTTTTGAAGAACAAAGGCGTGACCTCCTCGCTGGTGTCCTTCCGGTGCTGCACTCATTTGAAATTATTGACGTTCCAAATCCTGTCCTTTTACAGATTCTTTTGTACGGCGATAAAAAGTTGCCATTTGAAGTAAATAACTTCATCTTAAAATCAACCATCTTGTATATTTCAAGAACGGAACGCTTCGTATAATATCATGGTCCTCTTCATTGAATATCCCTAAATCTTGTGCCCAACGGCCTAACCTACTTATTTGTAATTAGAAAGTGTTGTAAAATTTAATCTGTATTATATTTATGTCCCCTTTAAAGTAAATGTTTTTTTTCTTTTTTGTAGTTACGTGTAGTTTTAGCAATTATTTCTCTCTCTATTAGTTACGTGCAGTGACATGTTCTTATTTCCTGTTTTATGTTGCCATGAGGTAGTCGTAGTTTTCGCTCCAATTGGTATTGTATTAGTAGTAGGGTATGGTATTTTGTAAGTAATGTTGAAAGTAATATGTATTGTAAGTTATTAAATGATGTATAAAAAAAAAATCCAATCTATCTCAAGGAGACTTGGAAAACATCTCTGGGAGAGGGATTTACTGTAGGGGTATTATTCGTAGACTTCAAAAAAGCCTTTGACACAGTGGATTATAATATTCTGGAAATGAGATTGCAAGCAAGTGGCTTTATGGTGACTTTAATCATCTTTTAATGAGCTACTTGACAGATAGAACCCAGTATGTTGAGATAAACGGCAAAGAATCTTCGTTACGATCCATGCAAATATGGGTTCCACAAGGGTCACTTTTGGGACCTAGGTTATTTGCTTTATACGTAAATGATTTGTCAAGTATCGCAACTATAGGGCAAATCCATATGTGTGCAGATGATACAACAGCATTTGTGGTGTGCAAATCTGTTGATGAAGCAAAAAGTTGCCTTAACATTCTTGCAAGTGATATTCAACAATGGTGCAGAGCAAATAAGCTTACTATTCATAGTGGAAAAACAGAATTTCTAATCATGACACCAAGGCCGTTTCACGGTCCCATCAATAGAGTCAGCATGAACAGGGTCAATGTAAGATCAGCGACTGAGTCGAGATGCCTTGGTATAACGATAGACGATAGTCTCAGTTGGATTAAGCAAATTAACTTGGTTCAGAAATCGTTCTGCAGTAAACTGTCATTGATCCGAAGGATATCGTTTTTACCAGCTGATGTTCTGGAGAAGATTTACTACAAGACCGTTATACCAGCAGTGACATATGGGATGTTGTTATGGGCAACATGTCCCGAAAACAGGATAAATTGTCTCGAGGAGATCCATGCTAGAGCAGCTAGAAATATTCATCGTATTCCAAGAGGGACAAATACGCAAGATTCATTAACCAAAGCAAACTGGAAACCCCTCAAATATTTGTACAATCAAAGACTTGCATCATTAATTTTTAATGTATACAAGTGAACAAGTAAACAACACTGACCCTAGGTTACTGAATTTATTCAAACCATGCACAAATAGAAGATCAGCAAATAATTTTGAAGTAATAAGACCTAAGAAAGAGATAGACAGGGCGTAATTTATATAAGTTAAACCCACCTGAATCCACCTGAACCCACCTGAATCCAGCTGAATCCATCTGAACCCACCTGAACCCAGCTGAACCCATCTGAACCCAGCAGAGACCAACCTGACTCGATAGAAATTCCCAAGGGGTCTCCTGCCAGGTGTGATGGCTCCGTTTGGAAATATCAAGAACAATGTATCAAAAGAAGCGGGTGATAAGCATAGTTAGCGCTTTATGGTGTTAATGAAAACAGCTGAATAACAATCGTTCTGATCTCATTGGCTCGGACGGTTTTTCATTTTGGCATTTTATGGGCTCAAAGTGTCTTATCGATTTGTGTGTGGCCATAACTCCGCCAATCCAGGAGATATTTTAGCAGGCATCCAAACATTAATACCCAAACATCTGGAGAGTAGATTTTTGCAAAAAAATTCGGGTAATTTCAAGCAATTTCTTTCCTGGTTGCGTTTTATGAAGGTAGGTAAACTGTCCAAAAATTGTCATGGACTTCTTTCGCAGTGATATCACTCTCCTACTAAATCATCAGGCCTAACTTTTTCACCTTCACGTGTACACAATATTTTTTTCGTCATTTATTTGACTAAAACGTCCTTTGAGTTTCCGGCTATAATTCCAAACAGAGCCATTAGCATTATGAAGAAGTGTTAAATGCCAATTCCCTGCTTGTGTGCTTTATACAAATCACATGACCTCTTGGGATTTCTATTGCGTCAGGTTGGTCTCTGCTGGGTTCAGATGGATTCACCTGGGTTTAGATGGATTCAGATGGATTCAGCTGGGTTCAGATGGATTCAGGTGGGTTTAACTTATATAAATTACCATAGACAGGGACACTCTAGCATTTAGAGGGCCAGCATTGTGGAACTCACTTCCTGATGGAATTAAGTTATCAGCAAGTAAGGG
Organism: Aurelia coerulea; assembly: GCA_039566865.1. Lineage (NCBI taxonomy): Eukaryota > Metazoa > Cnidaria > Scyphozoa > Semaeostomeae > Ulmaridae > Aurelia > Aurelia coerulea. The sequence continues at coordinate 1,721,347 of CM076959.1, forward strand.
GATATTTAAGAACAATATAAAGAATGAAAAAACAATAAACAGTACATCATTTAACAAGGGAACAGTTTTCAATAGGAATAAGAAGAAAGACTATACTTATTATTAGTAGGATCTTTTTTTTTACGAAAATGTTAAAAAGTTTTAGATTTTAACTGTTATATATAAATTTGTACTAGGTTTTGCTAGATGGTAGACCCACATCAGCTATTAGCTGCCCATATTCTGGCCAGCCAGAACAAATAAAAATGTATGTATATATGTATGTAAGTATGCATGCCTTTTTGTTGGCTACCAAGAATATCTCATCAGCCGGCAATATGAAGGCCCTTTTCCACATCTAATCAAACGTTACATCGATGACAGCGTTGGTCCCACGTCTCTGCCATTACACAAACTACAAGATTTCATTGACTTTGTTTGCAATTTTCATCCGTCCCTCAAATTCACATTTGAAATCACAGAGACACAACTACCATTCCTCGAAATTCTGCTGTCCATATCTGATGATTCTATCTCTACATCCATCTATTATTAGGGCACGGACGCTCACAGTTTTCTTAGCTACTCATCATCACATACCATCAAAACCAAACACTCTATCGCTTTCTCTCAATTTCTCCGTCTTCGAAAGCTCTGCTCTTAGGGTCGTGATTTCAAAGAGAAGGAAAAAGAAATGAGTTCATTTTTCGTGAACAATGGTTATCCCTCAAAGGTGATCAATGACGCTTTACAAAAAGTCCTCAACATCCCCACACAAGACGCTATGAAAAATTGCAGGAACAACCAAGCATCAGAGAGAATCCCCTTCACATTTACATACCACCCTCTGGCAATCCCTATCAAGAACATCATCTACAAGAACAATGGTATCCTCTCTTCCAACACCAAAACATGTGACATCTTCTCAGCCCCACCACTTATGGCTTACAGACGTGATTCCAATCTGAGAGATACCCTTGTCAGATCAAAACTGCACGACGACAATGGACGCCCTGGCACAACTGCTTGTGGCCGCTCTAAATGCAGAATTTGCGATCATGTTGGTGGTGATACCAAGGTTTCTACAACATCAGGAAAATGTTCGGTTCACAAATCTTTCACCTGCTCCTCGTCATGCCTTATTTATTGCATACAATGCACTAGATGTCAAGTTTTATATATTGGAGAAACATGTCGTCAGCTAATCGTTTTGGTGAACATTTGCGGAATGTAGAGAATAAAACCCACGAGAAAGAACAAAAGATTGAGCATGCGGACACAAATGTTTCAAGACAATTTAATTCAGAAGGACATTCGACATGGGATATGGTCGTTCTAGGACTTCTATTGGCGGACCAAGACAATAGAAAACAAAAGACTTTGGAAAAGAGATTAATTTTCAAATTGGGAACTTTAATACCGAATCGTAGTTTCTTCATCCATCATCTTCTATCAGGATTTCCCTTTCGAATCGCACGCTCTTTTCACAATCGGCGAGCTGCGAGCAACTGCAAATGTGCTGCGAGCCGCGACCCAATGGCGAGCAGTGAGCTGCAAGCAGGAGCATTTTTGTGATCAGCGTGAGATAATATCAAATAGCGAGCATTTATCAGTAGATAAATGACGTCCGGTTCGATTGATATTTCCGTTTTTTCCCATCTGTTTGATCACAATTATCATTAGATAAGTGATGTCCGATTGATATTTCCGTTTTTTATCTGTTTTTCCAATGCGGCACATTACATTACATACAGTATTACACGAGAAGAATGGGCGAAGGTAAAAGCTGGTGAAAGACATTTGGTTATCTGTTCTTGGTCATCCAATTTTTCGAGGTAAACATTTCAGTTTTTCCTTCAGCTTGCTTGTATTTCTAAATGATTATTCCCTTTCACAACATTGGCTTTTTTGATGGGGGCAGGGAAGTTATGCTGTTGATCTCACATTTCAAAATGCAACCAAACAAAGTTTAGCTATTATCATCAAGCGATACTGTCTCGATTGGTGTGTTTTTTAGTAAGAAACTAAGAACTTTAGGCCAGGAGGGAAACTTAATTGAAATGATGAGATTTTGATTATATTCAGAGTTTCTTACGAGTTTCTTAATGGCTCCACGATAATCTTCGTGACCTTTGCCATCGTGAACATTTTAAAACAAACTTTTTCAATTGAATCCTTTCCACGGGGAACGGCTCCGAGTAACATGACACAGGGAGGGAAAACAAGCGAAGATAAGCTAAGAACCTTCTTTCAAAAATGAGTACAGTGAAGTCCCTCGTTTAAGAAACTGCTTTCTAAGAAAATCAAACCCTGAATTTTTGTGAGGACTATGTGAAAACAGTAGAGTAATTAAGGGGGGAACAATAGGCTGGGGGTAAAAATGGGTTTCTTAAAGGCGGGACTTTACTGTAATTTCTTTCTGAGGTTATATTCTCTCGGCACTGGAGATTTTGAGTGGTTTCTTTCAGAAATAAATGTAAGTAGCACATTCGAAAATTCTACAAAATGTATCAAAATATCGTTCCGTTCAGATTCTTTTTAGGGCCTGTTTATATGGGGAAAAATATCTCACCTGCCAAACCCGGGGCTGACAGATGAGACAAAATTTCAGCCACTGTTTATATGAGATGTTTTACCTTACCTGCCATCCCCGGGGCTGAGAGGCAAGTTTAACCGTTTAGCTATTCTAAAAAATAGTCTCAATCGAACGGTGGTTTTCGTTTATATGGAAAATACTCACCTCGCCCCATAACCCTAACCCTAACCTCTGGTGAAGTGAGATCTCACTGTTGCTTTTATGATATAAACGCGAAATGAAAAAGCAATGGGGTTCTATGGGAAGGTGGAATCTCGCCTGTCAGCCTCGGGTCTGGCAGGTGAGATGTTTCCCCCCATATAAACAAGCCCTTAGAATAGCAAATAGTTCTATTGGTAAATCAAATTAGTTGAAACCAACGCTTTCTTTATAGTGTAAAACTTCCCGTTCTCTGATGGTAAACTGTCACATTCGGCACTTTGCAAAGCCAGGACTCCATGTATCTGCCGGGTGGATGCATTTTGCCAACTATTTTCGAGTTGATTTTATGTTGTTTTAGATTACTTCAATGTGAACCAAAATGAGTAGCTCTGAGGAAGCAGATGATGAAGTTCAAGCGAAAGCCACAACCTCAACATCATCTGAAGTTACGTCTGCCTCTGTAGCAAAGCCAAAGACGTCGACAAGTATGTTCAATCTTCTATCCACATGATTACATTTGAAATAAATTTTGTTTGGAAACAGTCTTCCAGAGTACTTTGCCTGCATTAACGCCTTAACGGAACGATGAAAATAATTCCCGATACAAATTAGTTGCTACATGCAGTACTGCAAATATGCTGTATAATAGTAATATCAGACTCCCAGATATTTCCGGCTATAAAAGCTTGAGAAGAGATTTCTGTTCATAAAATTTGGCTTCCAAAATTCCTTTTTTGTAATGCATCTACTCTTGCATCTAAGGAAGAATCTAATGAGATGAAAAAGAACGCAATTAAGCAAAAGCATTGCATTATTGCCAGAAATTATCATAAAATGTCAGGTAAAAAGTAAAATCGGCACCCGCTCAGACCCAGCCCCCTTTGAAATTATCAAGAACCGTCACTGCTTTGATTGATGAAAAATAAGTAGCTTGCAATCATTGCTGGTTCGAAGTGATTTCACTGGTCAACGTTTTGTTTTGTCTTCACAGCTTCTTGGGCACTCTTTGCCAGACAAACAACATCAGCTCCCAAGGTCTCTAAAGTAAAGAAGAGAAATTACAAAAAGCTCTACTGTAAAGAATGCCTCCTGAATGGACGAAAATATCACACAATCTCAAATGGTATGCCCTCAGATATTGAAAGGCACAGGAACACTAAACAGCACCTGGAGTCCACTATTACAACTGTTCGTTGCGATACTCCTGAAGGTGTCGCGCTCTTGGAGAGATCAAAATTGAGCAGCCAAGGTGTCAAACGTAAGAATGTGTCTTTTGTTTGTTTGTTTGTTATCTTATTTTTATTCGATTTTTTACACCTAGCTATACATATATATATATACAAATATATACACATACAACTAATCTAAATCGAATCTACTAACAAATGGAAAAATAACGTTAAGGAAATGAATACGTATATACAGAAGATATATATCAAACTACATGGACATAAATGGACAAAATCTACATGATATCATTATATTTACAAACGTTGCATTTACAGGTGGGGCCATTCCATTGTTTTATCATAACCTTGAAACTGTTTAGATTTTCAGCTGATTTTAGTTCATTTGGCAAACAGTTCCCAATCTGAGGTCCCATGGCTTTAAGGCTCTTGGAACCGAAAGTTACCTGATTTGGTCGAAAATGATTTAAATTGTTGGGATTCCGAGATGGATGATTTGAAGTTCTTGAACTAAAAATATTACGCATAAAAGATGGATTCAAGTTTTTTATTGTCTGAAAGATTTCGACACAGAGAGTTCTCTGACGAGCAACTTGCATTGTGCATCTTTTTGACCTGATAAGAAGATCATTATAGGAGCTTTTGTGATCATTGTACAGAAATCTAAGCGCGCGTTCCTGTATTCTTTCAATTTTCTGGACTGATTTTGAAGATGAAAAATACCAAACTAAAGGACAGTAGTTAAAATTTGAGTACACGAAACTTTGAACCAAAACTTCTTTTTCAGCAAAACCAATAAATGACTTAAGTCGTTTAAGAACGTTTAGTTGTGCCGCGGCTTTTTTGCAAAGGTTTGATATGTGTGGGTCAAAGTTCAATTTGTAATCTAGTGTTACACCTAAGAGTTTAACAGTCTCCTCAGATTTGATAGAATGTCCTTGGAAATCAAGATTTATGCCCCAAGTGTTTGCCTGGTCTTTTTTAACAATAAGTGCATGGAATTTGTTAGGGTTAGCAATCATTTCATTTTGTTCAAGCCAAGAGAGAGCGCTGCTTGCTTCACTTTCCAAAACCTTGACAAAATCTGTTGTGTCTGTTGTGTCTGTTGTAGAAGAAGAGCCCGAAACGAACCGACCGAGAAATGAAGAAGGAGAAATGAATCTTGAAGAAGACAGGGCAGACTTCTACATGGAAGACAGTAGTCATCCAAGGTCACCAAGTTTATGCGCTGAAGTCCAGGAAAGCACACATAATCTTGAAAGCGAGGACAGCCTTCTGAATGACACGAACTTGTGGGAGGATTTGGAAAGCAGCACTGAGAATCAGTACGGCGCAGATAGTAATATACTTGAGTTCAACTCCCCACCGAAGATTCGTGAGCAGACAACAATTGATGCATACATGGGACAGCGAAATCCTAACATCGCTAGTACTCAAAAGCTGCCAATAGCCGAAGACATATTGAACACGAACAGTTCTTCCGAGAAGATGCCAATAGCCAAAGACATAGCAATGGAAGTCGTCAAACTAATGAAGGAGATGCACATCGACGCTGAAGGAAATTGCGAAGCTAACAATTCACTCCTGCAAACATGCAAAGTAGCAGCAGATCTTGGTGAGTGGAAAAAGATAGGAAACATCACAGAATTGGTAAGCAAAGTGCCATGTATCAAGTTCTTTTATGATGAGGAAATGGAAGAGAGCGTGGTTCGATGCGATATTTGCTTTGCATCTCTCTCCGAGAAAGAAAAGAGACTTAAAGATCTTGCACCTTACCAAGCTGCACGGAACCAATGTCCATCTGACCACGGAAATCCCTCAACTGGCATCTGGCACGGTAAAGAAAAAACAGAGAGATATATCAGAGGAGCCAATAGTGATTGGCGCCTTCTGAAGTCAATTTTACGCTCCCATTTGTTAGGAATATCAACAACCGCTCATGGAAGGCAACATTACTTGGCTTCAAAGGAGCTTGAAGAAGAAGAACGCCGCAAGGAGAATGCCCTCTCTATTACGAAGACGCTCGTAAAATGTATGATCACAGATGTCAAGATGAAAGCAGCTTCTACCCATTATGAAACATTATTGACCCTCCTGGATGACTGCAAGGTTGATATTGGGCAGAGAAACCATAGCAGGAAACAAATGTTGCCATTGCTTGTTGCTGCAGAAGCTTATGTTGATGAGAAAACTTCACTGGTATTAAATCAAGAAATGCCTGCCACCTTGATGGCACCTCATTTTTTTGGAGTTATTGACAAAGGTACAGTCAACAGGAGGACCAGCCAAGCGGCATATGTAGTTTTTCAGAATAATGGCAAACGGTATGCTTATCCATTAGGAGCTCCACTAGTCTACAAAAAGGCCACAAATTCCGATGATGACGATTCAGAATCTGACTCAATTGATAATGATTCTGCAGATGAAGCAACTATTGGTCTCCCTGATGTAAGTGGTGGAAGTGCTGAGGATCTTGCAAGTAACCTGCTCAGACTGATCAAGCTTAAGCTGCAAATGTCTCAACAAGATCTATCCAGATACTGTGGAACGACAGCTGATGGGCAGTACCAAGCTGAACAGTTCCTGTCAACAATTCGCAAGGAAACATGGCGCGAAAACCTTCCTGAAGACCTTCTGTTTTGTCAAACAACCATATGGGATGCAGCCCATTTACTTAATCTAGCAGCCACCGACATCAAGGATGGTAAAGTTGGAACTTCTAGTGCCTTTTTCAGAAATTTTATCAAGCGAGCAAATGAATTTAATCATCTTTTATCAAGAGGAAAAGGCTTTGCTCAGCTAGAAATCAGTGCATCAGCCAAAAAAAAGAGAGCAGTTGTCATAACCCCGTTTGCTGCACAGCGCTTTTTGAGCTCAGCAAGTAAGCAATGGGAAGCAATTGAAAAGGGATTCGAAGTTCTCCACACAGCATTTGCCACGATTCATTCTGGAGCTGACGAAGATTTCCCTCTACAATACAAGATGTTTGGTCAAGATTTTGTGTCTGATCTCCTTGGTCTCCTGGATATCACTGCCCCCATTTCTCAGTTGATGGTGCTCTCCCAATCAGTTGATTTTTATCATTGGAAGATAGTGTTTTGGGGAAACAGAATGCTGATGTGGATACAAGATATTTTGGAAAATGTATCAGAGACCCCCCGCTTCAAGAAGCATCTTGCAGACATCCAAGCCTTCCGTTTCTGTGATGTGGAGCTTTTGGAGGGCTGGGAACTAACCAATCAAGACGAAATATTACATCCAGCAAGAGGTACGTCTATTGTGTACAACTGGAAAGAAAGAAGTGTCCAAGAATCAATAGAAGATCTAACAAGCTTTGCGGAAGACCTGAAATATTCTTGCGAGGCTAGACTCAATCGAGGCACATCAGAGGTATCTTTGCTTCTTTCTGAGTGCATGGATTTTGAAAGATTGTTGATGGCACTAGAGGGAAATCTGCAAGGAGATCATTCACTTGATTGTCAGTCACCAGGCTCAATACATTGCCTTAAAGATAGGAGGAAGTACCTGAAGCTTGGAAGAGAACAGTTCGATAAATGGTTCAATTATGTTGCATTTCTTCCCCATGTACAAGCTAAAGCTGACAACTATGGTCGTTTGGATGAAAGCTGTGCAGAAGCAGTCTACCTTTCCTTCAAAGAAGTAATGGTGGAGTTATTCTGGGGTAGTCTCAGAGAATACGGCATTGGTTGCCTGTCAAGTGGAGGTAAACCACTCAAACAGCATTTTGTCTCTTTGGCACCAGATTTTTCAGTGGCAGGAATACGTCAGCCATTCAAGCTGACGTTGCTCAATGGAAAAGAGGTTGTTGCTTTTTTGGATGAGCCACTGCTTGTGGAGACCCTGTTCACCGTGAAAGAAGTGTATAAAAAGATTGGTCCAGAGTTCATGATTGCCCTTGATGTTGCCATCGCTTCAGGAGGATCTGAGGCTATTGCCGAAAGTTTCTATGCCGTCATGGGCACACAAAAGCAGCGATGCCATCAGTCAAACAATATCATGGATCTGAGGACAAAGATTGATTGGTTGCTACCATATGTTGGAAACCAAACCGACCATCTCGTTGAGGGAATTGCAAGGAAGTTCTTGGAAAGTCACACATCACCATTGTTGCGAGATCCAAGATCAATTCAAAATTATTTTAAACGGAACAGAAAATCCAAAGTGGTCCACAGAATTGCAAATGAATCTGTGAAGTACCCATATTTACTTTAGCTTCTAACACTTTAACGTTTTCTTGAAAATTGGACAGCCCTAGAATATAATAATAATATAATAAAAGGCATTTATATTGCGCCATTTATCCACACGGCTCAAAGAAGAAATCATTTCAGTTAAGTTCATTTTTTGACTCACGGAATGAGGACAATAGTATAGGGCTTGAATCATGTCCTTATTTTCTTCATTTTCATTTTAATTCATTTAGGGAGAGTTACCCTTCAGCAAAGGCTGATTTTCAAGGGGCCCTCCAGTAAAAACTTTTAATTACAGTATACAATAAATTAAATCTACATTATAAAAAACCATAAAGCTAAAAACCTACTTACAATAACTATACAATATTTACAATAAAAGAAAAGTCAACCCTCAATAAAATGTTTAGAACTATTAAGGGAGGAGGCCTTCTTTGACTAAGCTGGAAGGCTATTCCACATCTTAGCTCCCCGGAAAGAAAAATATTTCTGCCCGTTTGCTGACGTTTTCTTTGGTAGCCTCAAGTCAGTCTCTGTATTACGTAGGTTATGGGAGGAGCATTGTGAATTTTTAGTGAAAAGGTCACACATGACACAGGTATTGTGGAGCCAACTCATTGAGAGATTTGAAGACCATAATCTTAGACTCATTACTAATGAGTTCTTCAATGGTCTTCCAACCCAACCCAGCCCTTTGATAAGATGTCTGCTTGGTGTATTGAAGCTGCTATTCGTTGTAATTCTAGCAGCACGATTTTGAAGCTTTTGCAACCGGTTAATTTCTGTTGAACCAGCACAACCCCAAACAGAACAGCAGTATCAAAAGTGGGGCTCAACAATGTTTGTGTAAAGAGTCTCAGACTTTCTTTTGGTAAAAAAGTCTTTGCATGTTTTAAAAAGCCAACAGCCCGAGATACCTTGATAGAAACTGCCTTAATTTGTTCTTTCCAGTCTAGGTAACTATCAATTTGTACACCAAGGTATTTTGTTGTTTTAACTACATCCAGCATGTTATTACGAATATTCAATTCCAAGACCTCATTTTGACATTTAAAAAGAGTGTTTTGTTTCTGCTAGGTAGAAATGAGCACGGAATGAGTTTTTGCAACATTCAAGGAAAGTGTGTTGCCTTAGTGAATTGTTTAAGATCACTGTTAATAGCCTCATTCAGCTGAGTCATATCAGTGGACTGGTGGCACAGACTGGTATCGTCAGCATAAATGGACACAGTGGAAGCTTGGACAGCTTGTGGTAGGGTAGGTCACTGATATAAATGAGGAAGAGAAGGTGCCCCAGACAAGAGCCTTGTGGAGCACCAACTTCAATAGCCTCAATGTTGGAATCAACACCGTTTACCCTGCAAAATCCCCTCCGTTTGGATAGGCATGACCGAAACCAAGAGAGTCCTCGCTGCTGGATGCCATAAAGTTCAAGCTTTTTACAAAGAATATCATGATCAACTGTATCAGATGCCTTTTTCAGGTCAATAAGTTAAGTTCCTATAATTTCTCAGTTCCTTTCAAAAATATGTGTGACTGTTTTTGCAAATTATTATCAAGAAAATGTTTTTATCGAAACGTTTGGACCAATAGCAGTTGTGTTTTCAGAAAGACTTGTACAGTGTAGACAGTCGTTGGTTTCTTCCTTACTTAAGCTGTTTTCACCTTTTTGATTTTTCATGTTTAAAATTCAATGTGCAGTACTTTCAATCAATTGTATTCATTCATATCTTGTGTTTTGTTAAGCTAATGATTTCCTATCTTTAAAACGTATAAAAATCGTTCTCAAGCCATTGTTCAAAATTTTGTCGATTTGATCTTTACTCAACTCAAGTAGCGAGCGCGAAATTTTTGCTCTTTTTCTTTACGTTGCATTCTTGCGCCGCATTCTGTCTTCATTCTATTAATACAATATTCGATCAATCGTTCTTTTTCTGCTTTTTACGCTCTAACGAACCCTTTTCTCGTTACTACTGATGAAGGGTTAAGCCCGAAATGTTTTGCAAATTAAAATCTAGACTATTCTTTCATTTTAAGATATTTTGTGTATTTATCGATTATTGTAGCCGCACGTGCAAATTCTTACTGATACTCAAGATAAAAATAACACATCAACACGACTGACATGCTCTATGATAAATTCCAAGATTTTAAGCATTATGTACTTGATGTAGTAGCGTCTTTCAAACATCATCCCCCCTAAACAGAGACTAATGTTAGATCTCCGACCCCTGCAAGGTACTAACAACAATTCAATTCAATTGACTGAGGTTGAGAGGGTCTTGGACGCGTGCCAAGGTGAGAAAAACACTTTTTGATCGTGATCGTGAAAGATAGAGAAAGACTTGAAAGTAGAGATAGACGGTATAACATTTTAATTTTAGATCGGATTTGTCAGTTTTCTTGATAGGGACACATGTATTTAGATTGAGTTTAGTTGTGGGGTTATTGGGTTTTTGCTGGGCTATTTGTATTGTGCTGTTTAGGTTATGTTTATCGCGGTTTTGGGTTGGTTGCTTTGTGCTGTGTTTTGTGGAGGCCAAAAATATATAGGAAGTTTAGGCAGCTTTTCAAGGCAATACAAGAACTTCGGCGGGGTTTGATGGTGTAGGTAAGGAATATTGATAGTTCCCCCACAACTAATAACATGTTGAAAATTGCAAAAAACTATGAGAAAGCCCTGATAGAGAGACTAGAAATGCGAATAGTATCGGTTGAAGAAACAAATTGGACAAAAACAAAGCATCATCGGCAAGCTCCTACATACTAGATACTTGTCTACAAAATAAAGTCAACACAGCATCCTTCTTCATTTGTGGTGAAATCCGGGTCTTGTCGTAGTAGTCACATCTCAACAACAAAATACGATTATGAAGCACAACCTCGTTTTAGAATCAGAATTTGCATGTGCCTCGTGCCTGCCATCCTTATTCCCCTCCAGGGATGGCAAGAACTTGCAGCAGGACGTTTTGGTAAGGAAGGGTGGCAGAAAGAAAATGCCAAAAGAAAGATATTGCAGAAATAAAAGAAGCTTTATCAACTGCACGGGACATTGTTGAGATGGTAATGCATGAAGCAGATGGACAGTTAGCTGATGATAGTTTAGTTGTAGGTTCGGTGGTGATCTGACGTGTTTACAATGTTACATGGAGAAAAGATGCATTCCAGTTGTTTCCTGGCAAATTCTGGGCCGCTTGAAAAAAACTTCGCAAATTATTAATCAGCAAATCAGCAAATTACCAATTGATAATTTGCGAAAGGCATGACGGAATAACCAGACCCAGGACCACTAGGACCAGACCCTAACGGACCAGACCCTAGGGGAATGCCCTACCCTCGCTTTGACGTTGGTTAGGAAGTCGTCAAACTATGTCGTGACTTCCAAACTATCTAATAAGATCCAAAACAAAAAGGAATAACATAATTGGCACTCTGGCAGTAATAGTATTTTTGAATGAAACTTACGAAAGTTTCTTAGCATATTGATACAGGCGGTGGGGTAGTATTTTTCGAAAATTTTAGCTTACTGTTTCTTATGAGCTGTTTCTTATAAAAAAACAGGCTCGTAAGAAGCGGGGGGGAGGGGCAGGGGGGTTTAAGCCCCCAGTAATTTTGAAAACAATGGTGCCACGCCAAAAGTATCAATTAGATGTATTGCTCTCTATTGTTCTAAGAACAATTCCCCCAATCAGAAGCTGCTTCCTACGGCCCTGTAAAAAGGTGAGTGCACATGCATGATACGAGAAAACAAATTTGCGAAATTGTGATGATGGGATTTACCAAAGACAAGTGGGGTCAATGCTCTGGTCAATGCGTGCCTTCACAATAAACATTGCGAACAAATATGTTATCAAAAAGGTGCCTGCTAAATGATTTTGCAGTCCCAAACTAACTTGCAAAGAGCATGGAGAAGCCAGAATCAAGTCCAGAAATTGAGATTGTGGAGATGGAATACAACATGGCTGGCATCACGACGTCATTGCAACAACTTGAATCACCAAGCAAGGCAGAGAGGTAAAATATTTAGGCCATGTAATTAAATGCTTAGGCCCAGTGAGCAATGGCTTGAGGCTGGATCAAAGTTTGTCTGCTGGTTAGACGATTTGATATACCGTGCATTTTGGCGTTTGTTCTGGCATCCAGAAGGTAGAATTTACTTACAGCAGTGACTGCCTTATCTTACTTTGGAGCGAAACTTCTGTGTTGGCCGCCATTGCAAACAAACGCTGGAAGGAAAGTAATGGGTATTCCCCCAGGGTCTGGTCCGTTAGGGTCCGGTCCTACTGGTCCTGGGTCTGGTTATTCCGTTATGCCTTTGCGAAATTGTTTCCAAAAGTTTCCTATTTGACTCAATTTGCATCCATTAGTCGTTTAACAAGCATTTGGCATTTTCTATGTGCATTGATAACATTGAAAAAAACATTTTAAAAACTTCGCAAATTTATCATAAGCCAACAAAACTACTTTTAACTGCAGTCGCAATCATGGAGTGAAAGTCAGACCATGGGTAGTTAGACACTGCTGGTGTGCTGCTATGGAGGAGTGCTGGATAATATGTATCTGCAGGGGAAATTTTTTATAGGACTGCGGAGGAGATATCGGAAGCGAAGAGAGAAAAGAATGGGAAGGCAACCTCCAATGTCTTCCTACAGCGATTTTTCTCATGATGCTCGTAACAAAAACCGCGACCGAAAACAAAGGATTGCCCTACCTCTGACGTCAGAGGTAGGGCAGCACTAGGCAACACTCTATGATTGACAGCCATAGAGACGGGGGCGCTATTTTTGTTCGAGCCTCACGATTGCTCGACGCGCCTCGTTTTGGCTTACAGCGCGAGCAAAAAGGCGGCAATTTCTAAAAATATCTATCACGCAGCAGATGTCAGCCAAAAAGGAAAATATCGCTGAAGGCCTAGACTAGACAGCGCACACGATGGCATTTTTCAAGGATTTTACAAAGAGGTGAGTGAATTTAGCATCATAAGATAATTTTGTAGGGAGAATAACGTTTATTATTCATAAAGTGCCATATCCAGGCCCCTGCCTAAAAGTGTCAGTGAAATTCAAACTGTTTAAATATGAACATCCCAAAAAGTTACAGTAAAATCGATCAATGGGCAAGCTCCAGTGGTGCATGCTCTGAACTGCATTAAAAATGATACCAAGAGCAAAGCAAAGCATGGAAGAGCAAAAGAACGAAGGCGTTTAAAGCCCTCAGTGCCTTAGAGCAAAGCTTCGTGAATGCACATCAAAGATTATCATAACTTTAAACAAAAAGGTTTATTATAAATAATGTGGATATTTAACTTCCGAATATTTCTATTTAGACCACATATCGAGATTCTGGAAACGCTGTTTTCATGTAATTAGGGGCATCCCCCTTAACCCTATTTTAACCGGGTAAAAAAAAGTGATTTTCTACCGGGGGGGCCTTTTTCGCCTCCCCTGTTTTTCTCCGCAAATATAACAGCTATGACAATGAAACTTGCACTGTGTCATAATTGAACAAAGGAGAATCTAAAAATAGTATCAATCAATCAATAGTCACGTGATTCGTTGCTAGGCAACCAAAAATAATGCAAATTTTGAGAAAATCGAGCTATTTGCAGAAAAGGGCCAATTATTAGCAAATAGCTAGATAAAATTGGCAAAAACCATCAAAATACATTAATGATATCATTAATTTGTAGTTTCATATGGTTTCATACGGATATTTGTGGTTTCTAATGAATTAACTAATTAAATAATGAAAATTTGATTCAATGCAAAATTGTTAGCTCAATAACTATGATTTAAAACCATTAATTTCGCATATTATTGGTGAAATCAAGTACCTTTATCGATATTTGAGGTAATTCCATCAGTTTTGCATGAAAAATTACTCATTCATTAGGATTATGACGTCATAAATATTTATGACGTCATAGAAAGAATAAACAGCTGATGTCAGCAAATATGAATAAATTATATATCAAATGAAAGTACTCATCAAGACGAATCAAATGGTATATATATTGTTGAGATTTAGCAACAAAGAAATAAATTAGCCGTTTTAAAGAATTTCTTTGTGACCACTCTCCAAATATGGGCATGTGGTGGTCATGTGGTCAAACAATAGGTATTGAAATTTCTATTTTCTGATTGCCAACTAAATTTTAGGAAAAGTCAAGTAGTTTCAGCATTGTAAGTGCCATCGTTTGGGAGCTATTAAAAAAATCCGATAGGGGGGCGAAAAACTGTTTGGTTTCTTATAAACATCATATAAATGTTATATCAAACCAAATGCTGGACAATGACCATGGTGCCATCTAGCAGGCTGCAGTTTCTTATAAGTCAATTTCTTAGTGGGGGGAGGGGGAGGGGGGTAATAGCCATAATACTTTAAATGCCCTAGGGTTAACAAGATTAATTTGGTTTTGTAACTTCTACATTAATTGATTTATTTCATTCATACACTTTATACTATAAACTTCCACATTGTAGAACAGAGAGATATGTGGTTCTAATCCTTCTTGATGATAGTTAACCCTTTACTTCCTTTATTTCAGGACCAAACAACAATTTCTTGCAGAACATTGAGGACACTGCAATGATATCCTGTATTTAACCATGAAAGGAGAGAAATGCAACATTGTAGCCTAAGAGGACCTGACTTCACTTGCTCAGAGATGAATTATACAGAATAATATTTTTAGCTTCAACCATGTTTGCAAAATCTGTTTCCAAAGACACCTTCTTTGTTCAAAGATTTTTTATCACCATTGAATGTCAAAAGATATATTTGTTTAACTGAGCATATTGTGTATTTTGTTGTTTCTTTTTTAAAGTCAAACAAGAAACTTAAAGGGAATCAACATAGCTATATCCACAAGCCGCTTTGAATAGGATATAAACACCACCATTGTTTCTTTTGCCACACAATTATATAGCTTGAATATAGATTATATTTTTAATTGGGCCTAGGCCAACTATGTTGATTCCCTTCAAGGCAGTTAGTACAGTAACACTACTCTCTTGCTTTAGATTACTGTAGGGCTCTTTAGGTATTTTCTTGCTTTTGATCAGGGCTCTTTAGCAATTCAACAAGCCAAAAGTTCTTATCTGCAATTAGAGACTTCTTACGAATTTGTGGAAAATCTTTGATGTTAAAGTACATCACAACTTCAGTGTATAAAAAGAAAAGACTAGTTTTCCCGTGATGCAGCACTCATTTCTGACGATGCACATGAAAATTACAGTGTGATTTTGGAAATCATAAAAATCATGTGTTGAAAAGCTGATGGCACAACTCTGTGCAAAACATGTGGTGATACTACGAATCTGACTCTTTCTCATAACGGAGATTTTTAGAAATTTCTTAATCGTTTCCTCAAAAAATCTCTGCAACTTTGAATCTCTGTGCCTCTGATTACATTTTCAAGCATTTTACAGCCAATCTCTTACTCAAATTGGGATTTAGTCTCAAGCGATAGTGATATAAAAACAGTCAGATATACCTCCAAGTAATCATTTCTTTCTCTGGTCCACCTCATCTTTTAAGGCCTAGCACCGCCCCTGGGACTCTAATCTTTAAAAGGCAACCAAAACTATTCTATCTATTTTGAAATGGTTTTGGATCAAATTTGTATTGAATTTGTGCATTTGACTTGCAAAATTGTATGTTCATTCTGAAAATACGAGATAAGAGCACAGTGGGTCCTATGACATTTTAGTGTGCTACGAGCCTTTCAAAATGGTACCATTGGTTGCACCACTTTGTGTGTGAAAATAAGACCCTTGGCTATACTAATTTTTTGACAAAAACTATCGAAACTTGAGGTTTTTTAGACAATCTTTTAGCTATCCTGAAAAAGAATCTGGATTGAACAATATTCCAATGTACTTTAAACAATTTTAAGAAACTTCAGTACAGGCCCAAGTTATTAGTTTCTTACAAACAAATACACGTTTTTTTATAAGAAACTTGGATCAGCACTTATTACTAAATGTTTCTTAATTTCGCATTAAAATATCGGTGTTTTAGTAGTAAAAGTTTCTTAATTAGTTTCTTATTTTTTGGGCCTAAAATTGCGGTATTGTTCGAAATTGAGCGTTCTTCTCGAGAAAGGGCTTCCATTTTGCATTGACATTGTCATCAAGAAGAAGCCATGCACATCAAGGCAAAAATTTACCAATTTTGCAGTTAAAAGTTACGAAAAGACGAATGTATTTGTTAGAGAGACATAGAAAAAGAGAGACATACAGAAATAAAGTTTTAGAGTTTCTTAACTGTTCTCGAGCGTAGTACTAGAGTTTCTTAAATTTTTGGTCATCGTAGTACTAGTTTCTTATAAACCAGTTTCTTATGAAAAAAACGTGTATGTGTAGAAGCAAAACGGCTCTCTGGAGGCAATGGCTCTTATGTTGTTTTACCGAAAATGCACAAACTGGAAAAAAGTCGTTTGCCTCAGGGAGCCCGAATTTTAACCGACTCGAAAACACAACCCGCTTCGAAATATCCATCTTGCTATTCAAAAAGAAACTAAAACTATGGATCCCTTTGTAGATGTCCAAGAAACACGTATTTAACTCTCATAAATTCTTATCCTTTAATTGTACATTGTTAACTATTTTCATTTTATTCTACTTTTTACCTTAATTTTGACTACTGTACAACGATTGTCAATAGGTATGATTACAACCGATAACAGATAGTTTTACGCCTGAACAAGTTAACCTGTCAAAATATTAGTTATTATTATTAGTTGAAAATAGCTGTTTAAGTGAGTGCAGCTCAGAAGAGTAGTATAAGATAATTCTAGTTTTTCCGCCAACGTTGAGAGGGAAGGGCAGGGGGGGGGGGGTGCTCACTACCATTCAACTCGCAAGGGAGGATTCGAGTTGAAGAGCAACTCCCGAGCAACTCCAAAAATAGGCAACTGTTTGCATATTTCAAGACATCTTAGCATGACCCAAATTGATGATACCACTCTCAGTTAAAATGAAATATTTCACTCTGGCGCTCAGACTGTAGACGTGCGGCAACATTTGTTCCTGCCCTGTATGTATCCGGGATGTAGATGCGTGGCTGCATCTAATGTTCACGGGGGGGGGTTCTTGGCCAAATTTTGGGTAGGGGTGTGCCGCGAGCATATTCAAAATGGTACCGTAGGCTAGACTAATCTTTACGAAAATGGTACCCTTGGCTAGACCAATTTTGCGCAATTTTGACAATTTCCTGGACCAATATTGTCAAACTTGTACCACATATGATATCATGACCGTTCGCTAGACCAATATTGTCAAAAATGATACCCTTGGCTAGACCGTTGTAGGCCAAAATTGCAAAAAAGTATACCCTTAGCTAGACTAGAAGTCCGAAAAAGTATACCCTTGCTCGCGGCACATCCCCATGTATCTTTACTATGGAAGAACCCCCCCCCCCCCCCTTGCTAATGTTATGCTCTGATAATCATTAATCGTGAAGCTACAATTGTTTGATTGCTTAACATCAGCTGTTACAAGTATTTTTATGTAATAAACTAAGGTCTGGTGCTGGTGCTACCAACAGTTTCTATTGTGTTTCTTATATTTTAAGGCTGGAAGTGTATAGTAAATTTAGCTTTGTCAAGAAGGCTCCCAATACAAAGTAAGATCTCAAAACAAGTAAATAACATAATTCGCACTCATACTAATTTCCAAACAGTTGCTATAACTTTACAGTGTAAAAAAGATTTTGAGCGCGCTGGAAAAATTAAAACTGCAAATTACAAAAGTTTTTTAGCTTTTAAAATTTAGGTTGTAGGGTCGTTCCTTAGCTTTCGAAAAATTGAGCCTCTTTCTTAACAAAAGAAGTACGTGTATTGTCTCTGATATGTTTTGTTTTAGCAGTAAAAGCTTCTTAATTAGTTTCTTATTTTTTGGAGTCTAAAATTGCGTTATGGTTCGAAGTTGAGCTTTCTTATCGATAAAAGGCTTGCATTTTGCATTTATATTGTCATCACGAGTAATCCATGCACTGTAAGGCAAAAGGTACAATAACGCAATGCCGCGCAAACCGTAATCTACCGACTCTTATTGTAGAAATAAAATTTCAGAGTTTCTTAATCGTTTTTGAACGTAGTACTAGAGTTTCTTAAATGCTTGGTCTGTCTAGCTTACACGTATTTTTTTTATAAGAAACTAAAAATTTTGCTCAGTACTGAAAGTTTCTTAAAATTATCAGATTTTCAGTACTCAGAATTTCTTACGAGTTTCTTAAAGGCTCTGTAACAATCTTCATGTTCATTACCTATGTATGATACAGGAAACGAGTAAGAACACAATAAAATATGTTAAGGACTTCCTCTATCAAAATAAATAGGAGTTTCTTAATTTTTTGGCGATCTGAGAGTTGAGTTTCTAATGGGCAGTTTCTTATAAAAATATACGTGTAGCTTAGTCATAGTCTGTCTAAAAATAAGATGTCATGTGAGATTTGCGATGACGCAAAATTAGTCAGGAGCAACAGAAGAATTTTTTTTAATTTGTGGGTATTTCACGAGAGAAGTAATTTTAAACAGATTTTAGAGCCTCTTCATATGGAGACAGTTTCTCCGACATTTCCATTTTCCCGTGCTCCATTCCCCATTGTGTGTTTGCGTGTTTGTCAGTAATGCTTTACAATTGCAGGGATTATCATGTTTTACAATTTGACATAATTACAGGTATTTTTTCTTTTAAGAAACTGCCCCAGGGGGGTAACTCTGGTATATTCAGGATAGGGATGCTCAGGTTACTTTTTTGGGTCTAAAATTTAGGCAAGGATTATTTTTTTTGGGTCAATGATTTATACAGTTATTTTTTTGGGTTCAAGAAATTCTGGCTTACTTTTTTGGGTCTCAAATATGAGAAAAAGTAAACAAATTGGGCAAAATATAATGTACAAACAAAATTAGAGTCAAGTAACAGTACTAAAATAAAAAAACATAAATATCGAAACACATTATGAGAAATCTAATCAGTTAGGGCACTTTTATGCAAATTTAAGATGCTGACTTAATAACTTTTGGGTATGTAAGGTCGGAAAAGTTACTTTTTTGGGTCTTTATTCATGCTAGAAATTATTTTTTTGGGTTGATGCGTTATACCCCAGCCTGAGCACCCCTATCCTAAATATACCTGAGTACCCCCCTTGGGGAAACTGCTTATAAGAAACTCAATTCTCAGATCGCCAAAAAAATTAAGAAACTCCAGTACTGGGAAAATATAAGCTAAGAAATTATTTATTTTGATAAAGGAAATCCTCGACATGTTTTTACTTTACTTTTACTTGTTTCCTGTATCATATTACTCGTAAGGTACTTGAGTAATGTCTAAACATTGGAAAGGCTTAAAAAACCTTGTTTTGAAATGTTCACAAGGGCACAGGTTGTGAACATGAAGATTGTTATGGAACATCTAAGAAACTCGTAAGAAGCTCTGAGTACTCAAAATCTGATAATTTTAAGAAACTTCCAGTACTGGCCCAAATTCTTAGTTCTTATTAAAAAAATACGTGTATTCACTATTGTTAATGCAGCAGCTCTGGTTTTGACATGGGGCAATTTTAAAGTTTGCTAAATTCCCAAACATATTCGAAAATCTATCAAAATTTAATCTAATTATTGCAAATTTGAATAAGAATAATCGTTGGATAATGAGTATCAAACAGTTTGCATTAGAATTTTTCAAATCTGTTGCATTTTTTTTGGGCACCCGGTACGTATTATGACTAAAGTACCCGCGGTACGATGAAACTCGAAAACACAGCAAAATTTATTGTTGACTTTGTTGGCCAGTGTGCTGTGCACTCCGCTACATCCGTTACGCACGTTACACTTTTTACAGGGGTGTGGGTGTCTGTAGACTGGCTATATGTGCTCCGCTACATCCGTTACGCACGTTACACTTTTTACAGGGGTGTGGGTGTCTGTAGACTGGCTATATGTGCTCCGTTACACTCGTTACGCTCGTTACACTTTTTACAGGGGTGTGGGTGTCTGTAGACTGGCTATATGTGCTCCGTTACATCCGTTACGCTCGTTACACTTTTACAGGGGTGTGGGTGTCTGTAGACTGGCTATATGTGCTCCTCGTTACGCTCGTTACACTTTTTACAGGGGTGTGGGTGTCTGTAGACTGGCTATATGTGCTCCGTTACACTCGTTACGCTCGTTACACTTTTTACAGGGGTGTGGGTGTCTACACTCGTTACGCTCGTTACACTTTTTACAGGGGTGTGGGTGTCTGTAGACTGGCTATATGTGCTACCAGGGGTGTGGGTGTTACACTCGTTACGCTCGTTACACTTTTTACAGGGGTGTGGGTGTCTGTAGACTGGCTATATGTGCTCCGTTACATCCGTTACACTTGTTACGCTGTTACAGGGGGTGTGGGCCCGTGGGTGTCTGATGTTGGTGTAGGGATGGCTTGGTACAGTTGTTACACTCGTTACACTTGTTACGCTGTTACAGGGGGTGTGGGTGTCTAAGGTTGGTGTAGGGATGGCTTGGTACAGTTGTTACACTCGTTACACTTGTTACGCTGTTACAGGGGGTGTGGGCCCGTGGGTGTCTGATGTTGGTGTAGGGATGGCTTGGTACAGTTGTCACACTCGTTACACTTGTTACGCTGTTACAGGGGGTGTGGGTGTCTAAGGTTGGTGCAGGACCAGTTTTTTATCTTTTTATTCAGGGTCCCCTTTTCGCAGAATTCTTTCAATGTTGAGGCGACTTTCAAACAATACAAACTATTTCTATGGGGGTTCGGTTTTCATAGGCGTAGGAGACAGGGGGCTGGGGGCTGCAGCCCCCCAACGTCGGAAAATTTTGCAAAAATCAGCCATAATCGGGCAGAAATCCGTCTTAAGTCTGGCAAAATTTTCTTAAACAATGGATTTTTTCTCGGGCAGCCCCCCCCAAATTTTATCTTCCCCTACGCGGATGTCTGTTTTCCAGGAGTCTCCTGTGAAATTTTGCACTGCAAAGTTACTGAACCACGCTGAGTACACAAATGAAGAATAACGAAATCCTTGCAATAACATATCAACAAATATGTTTCAAAAGCCACAGTGCGATTATACTAATCATTTCAATATACATACATCAACGTGAAATCTGGAAGCCCAGAAAATTCCAATATATTCTACCTTGACAAAGTCAGGCGTCCGTAAAGTATCGGGTGTCTAAAAAGGTACCCCCTTTGACTAAACAAGGAACGAAACGATATCGGTACTTTCTGATTACATAGCTACATTTCTCAATCTTTAACTTGAATGCTTTGAATTCCTTGCATTTGACAATCGTCCATCAAGAACAGGAGATACGAGTTCTCAAAGTCAAAAGTTAGGGTGCAAGTGCAACTGAAACCAGAGGTTATGAAAAGGGCCTAGCCATGATGATTTGATATCACGGGTATCTTCCAAAAGGAATTTTCAACTTCGCTTTTCAGATTTTACTTTTGAAAAGAATTATACCTTGAGATGCTTGAATTGTCATCGAAGAATAGGAAAAGGGGGACAGCACGCTTATTTGGAGAGGTGGCAGGAGCTTATCATCTTCAGCCCATCTTTATTCTATTTGTTACGGTCTTGGTCATGTGTTTATAATTCTTTTCGACAACAAAACTAAAATTTAAAGTTCAAAGGTCCTTTGGATAATGCCCAAGATATCACATCATGGTTAGGCCCTTTCCCAAAACCTCTAGTTTCAGGTCCACTCTAAATTTTGTGAGCCAGTACACGTATTTTTTACAAGAAACTAAAAATTTAGGAAAAGAAACTCAGAGAAACTCAGAGTTTTAGTTAGAGTTATTTAAGAAACTCAGAGTTTCTTACGAGTTTCTCAGAGGTTCCACAGCGATCTTCATGTTCACTAACTGTGCCCTTGTAAACATTTTAAACCAAGGTTTTTTCAAGCTTGCCCAATGTTTAAACATTACTGGCGTACCTTCCGAGTAATATGATACAGGAAACAAGAAAAAAAGAAATAAGAATGTGCCAAGTATTTCTTTCATCAAAAAGAAAATAGTTTCTTAAGTTATATTTTCTCAGTGCTAGAGTATCTTAAGTTTTTGACGATCTGAGAGTAGAGTTTCTTTACAAATTTATTTTTGGTTCATTTTGTGTGGGTTACACGGAAGGTACCATCATATGATTACTAAGGTATTTCATCAAAAGTGTCTAATAAATGGAATAGAAGAGAACAAAACACCTGTAATTTTCATGAGATGTCCTGGTTTAAATCATTCTATCGTTTGCATTCTTCGCATTCATAAAAAACACCTCCATTGAAGAAATGAATGGGAATTTGTGCACAACCACGATGATACAGTCTGCGACAAGCATAGCATTCGGCTAGAACTTTCATTGGATTATTTCCCTCGTCAGCAAAGTTTGGCAAACGGCAAATGGCACATTGTAATTCGTATGAAAAAACTTCACTGGTGCGCTCTGGCTCTGTGATGTTGTCCCCTGTTGGGAATGGGAGGAACTTCTTTCCTTCAATACAGTTGTGAAGATGTTCTCTTGTCTGATACTCGTCAAATGTAACTGTTTTAGGGTCAATTCCGTGTAACAGAGACGTAGCATTAGCAATGGCAAATAAACCACAATTAGTGCCATTGGTTTGTTGTTGAACTGCAGCAACCCTAATGCACAATTCCCTACCCATATAATGGACAATTGAGCATATCTGTTTAACAACATGAGAAGGAATGTTTCCACAATAAAGACTATCATATATTGTGAAATATCCCTCTCTGCAACCGATATTTGATGTGCATATCCAATGAAGAGATCCAGTATGAAGAATTTGAACGAATGTTCCTCTTTGGATTGAAAATTGTAAATATGGTCCAAGAGTTGTGTCCTCAAGGCCTCCTATGTCAGGAAATTGTGCGTGCAAAATGTTCTGTGCTATGCTTATAAGATTGTCAGTTAGCATACTGTTATAGTTCCTCAATAACAAGGTATCTTCAACACTAACATTCCTTTTCTTTCTTTTGGAATATTCGCCAGTACCAACTCCTGTTATCATGATGTCTTCAGCATCTTCTCCTGATTTCTTTGATGGAATTCTTTCTTCCTTGGGAAAATTTTTTCCCACGAAGAGTGGCGGGATCTCTGTTTCAATGGATTCCTTTTTATGTGCACCCTTTTTCTTTTCAGGAGCAAACTTCTTCAGGAATTCTTGTGCACGTAGACGGTTTCTTGTGGCAGAGATTCCACATCTCTTAAGATAGGAGGTTTTCTTCTTATTGCACGGCAGTGAAAATGTCTTTTTTCTTCCCAAGGTCACTTTTGCCCTTCTTCGAATCCATGCCTCTTTTTTCTGCATCGACTTTCGCAACGGCAGTCCTTCAATAGAACGCGGCAAAATCTTATCTACCCGATCACATGCTTTTTGGAGATGATCTTTCAATGACACAAGGTGATCATAATTAGTGATGTCATAGGTTGCAGAAATCAGGCTTTTTGCGAGTTTCCTGCAAGCCTCAGCAACAGAGGAACAGTCATGGGAAGTTTCTTTTCCAACGATTTTCATGTCATTCTTGTCACCTTTTTGTCCTCCATCAATATCTAAAGACTTTGTACCAATAGTAGATTGATCTGAGTCATCCATTTCTTCATTTGGACAATCCCTTCCATTTGTGGCTTCCGCGTCAATGGTAGTTTCTTCTTCAGTCGTGGCTTCCACTGGCTCCTTTTGAAAAATGAGCATTGCACTCTCATCCAAAGTGAAGAAAACATTATTTCGGTAAGATTGCGGCAAGTGATTCCAAGAGGCCTCTGGGTATTTCTGAACTATATAAAAGAAATGCTTGCAAGGGAAACATGTCAAAGAAAAGTCTGGGCACGTGCAGCGTGGCCACCCATTTTCGCCACTAAACTGTAAATGGTACACGCTGCTACTTAGAGAAGACTTCAGCTGAAAATTCTTGGATTGAATGTCTGCTTTCATGACTAACTTCCCTTGGAGCTCAGATGCATTATCAATCCTATCCATGCAGTGTATAACGAAATCTCTAGGACGGTCATGCAAATATTTCGGAACTTTCCCACTGTAACGTCTGTACAGCGAACTAAACTTCGTGTTCAACTCAACGTAACTGAAAGGAAAGATACAGTAACTTTTAGTACAAAGCATGTTCTTAAAATCCACATACAACTGCTTGTGAATGAATGTTTATAAAGTATACGCAAAGTACACTTTATTTTTATCCCAATTCATCTTTGCTCACATCTTTAAACGATCACTATTCGTTTCACAACAGCATACTGTAGATCGTTGAAAAGGAAGACCACAAAAACAAACATTCAAAATCTAATCTTTGGATAATGCTATTTGTTGTTATAATGATGGTAATAATAATAGTACTGCCATTGATTTGAGCTTTCCGAAATAATCGCTTTTCGAAAGGTGGATTTTTTGCAAGGGAAGGTCTTTACACAATGTTACGAATAGCCCAATGTTCCCAAATGCCCGAATCGACCCTTGACAACAGTCAATATTCACAAATCATTCAAAAAATATTTTGAACCACGCTTTATGCATCCACCGATGCTGACAGACAATTCTGATAATATCAATCAAATAAGTATGTACCTTTTGTAGCTTTGAGGGAAAAATTCTTTCATTAGCACTGTTAACATACCACTCAAGGTATTATTTCTATTCCTTTTGAGGTAATCATATTTGAATGCTTCATTCTGACGTTCAACACCATTGTTAGTGTTCACTCCAACGAGGAAAAGTTCTTTTCGAAAGCACCAGGCCCAACGCTATGAAAAGAGAAGCAAAATGAGAAAATTACAAGAAAATAATGATAAGCAAATTTTGGACAACAATTTATGATTTTTGGAGACAAAATCAACTTCGGGCGAGGTGAGATATACCGTACGCCCTATTTGTTTATACAAATTGGTGTAGAGCATAGATAAACTTGTCAAAATTGTCTGCAAAGCTGCTTTCACGTGCAACAAGAGTTATTTACCCTTCATATATTATATAGTTATGAATTGTTAATGTTTCTAGGCACACTATGGTTAACGGAAGAGAGCATCATCTCAATATTGATTCCTTAATTTCAAAGTATTAAATGTCGAAAGATATCATAAACGTGCTCCATGATAAGACAACCATACTCCAAGGGTTTTAAATAAATTCTAGACACCACAATGTTGCCAATTCGCTGAATATGAACGGAGTTACGAGCATTTGAAGTCCAAGTTTGTGCTAAAGCTGAAAGCAGAGACTCCACAATAGCATTTGCAGCGATAGTAGCATTAGGCAGTTGTTTGTTTTATGTCTCGTTTGTTTCAGAGTAAACCAAATTGAATTTGGAAAGGAATTTCAGTTACCTTTCTCCAACATTAAATCAAGCATAACGATGCTGTGAGGAATTTGACTGAGCATGGTTTGAACTGACTCACTCTCTCATTGATAAAATTTCCATTTTTGATTGTTTCAGGTTATTCACAGGTAGATTTTGACAATGGTTACAAGAATTGGGTTACTTTTGAAGTTCTATATTTAGTTCACTCTGATATTAAAAATGGGTATGACACTGGAAAAATCTTCTTTCACGTCCATTATAGAAGTGCTTTTGCAAATAAGTCATTTAACAGGGTCTCTGGTTTCAGCTTTTGCACAAACTTCATCTTTAGAAGCTCACAACTCAGTGAATTTTCATCGTATTTGAAGAATCTGGTACTTGAAATTAATCTAACATCTTACCGGGTGTCACAAAAAATGTATACAGATTTGGTTCACTCCAGCGATGTGAATTTATCTTTAATCAATGGCTAATCACTCTCAAAATGTTCCTTGATAGTTAACTTGAACATATATACCTCGTTTGTTGATATTAGTACTTTGAGAGCAGACATGTTGATCTTGAAAGCTCAAATTTGCCTCTTCTTGCAAACCAGAGCTTTGGCCTTTTGGCCTTAGCAAGTTCCTGAAGCA
Organism: Aurelia coerulea; assembly: GCA_039566865.1. Lineage (NCBI taxonomy): Eukaryota > Metazoa > Cnidaria > Scyphozoa > Semaeostomeae > Ulmaridae > Aurelia > Aurelia coerulea. Next base: position 1,747,425 of record CM076959.1, read on the forward strand.
CATCGAAATTAAGAACTGAAATTAATGCAAAATTAAGAAACTTCCCAATGGGTGACCGGGGGGGGGGGGGGGGGTGACTTCTGGAAAACAGAATAACACAAAATCTAATATTGTTCAAATTTTTATCAAGGTTATCATTGATAGAAATTACTTTGGCCAAAAGGCTAACCCTCTGGTTTGCAGGAAGAGGCAAATTTGAGCTTTCAGGATTAACATGTCTGCTCTCAAAGTACTTATAAAAACAAACGAGGTGTCTATGTTCACGTTAACTATCGAGGAACGTTATTAGAGTGACTAGACATTAATTGAAGCTACATTCACAGCACTTTTTTGGGACACCCGGTAAAAACAGTTGTTTTCCATGGAATCTATTCTTCAAAGTATCGTTATTTCAAAACAATTAATAACGTGCGGAGTAACGCTTTTGGAACAACCTGAATATCTCTTCAGAACCAGTGAGTTTAATATTCATGCAAACATTCATGACAAACCTCTTTTATCGGCAGCCAGTAACGAGAAAACCACGTTCTTAGTTTCTCGGTAGAATTCTTGGTCCATAAAGCAGACAACTGAAACACTTTTAAGCATTCATTAAAGCTCTTCTCATCAGATGCAGTGGCCATTTTACGAAGATGTTTCAATACATCTTCCTTGATCAATGAGACACCATTTGCCGCAGCATTGCACCACCTTAGCCATGCCTGCTCTCGGTGGAAATCACATACTAAAACTCTGCAATCTGAAGGAAATTTTCACTGTCAGTAAATTGCCAAAAATATGTGATATGTGCAATAGATACCTGTATAATCTTTGTATAACTATTAAATTTTGATCAAACACGGAATGGTCATGGAATAACAATATAAGAATTCGAAGACATGAAAGAAAATAATGTTTCTGATCACACTCTTTATCCTCCGTTTTATAATAGAGCTACGGCTTCCTGCCAGCACACCAATATCTACCTGTATAATATCAAAAACATTGTTATAACACCAATAATTCTTCATGTCAATTTGACAATATATGAAGTGGTTAGTAGCTCATATTTTCTTCAATGCAAGGAAATCTTTGTCTGCATTCATAGTTTTGCTTGATTCAAAATGCCGACATTTGGTTTGCGACGTTAGACCAGTTGACGATCACTGAATGGTAGTTTATTGCATTGATTTCTTTTCCAATCTGATTGCGATAATCGGGGAGGGAGATTAACTAGCAAAGGTCTCAAATAGGAAATGGACATTTTTTTGTCTCATACTAGTGTCATTTTTATATAGATTTTATATGAATTTGTAATCTTATTGACCAGCCAACTTCAAATCAAATTTTAAATTTTCATTTTATTCAAAATCTAAAGAAAAATAACAATAACAATAATAATGATAGTAATAATAATAATAATATAAAAACAAAAACTGTTGGATGTCGCAAAAACGTTTCGATATAAAATCTTCTTCAGTGTCTGAAGAAGATTTTATATCGAAACGTTTTTGCGACATCCAACAGTTTTTGTTTTTATATGTATATATTCTGTTTGATTTGAAGGATGGTTTAGTTTTTTATAATAATAATAATAATAATAATAATAATAATAATAATAATAATAATAATATAATAACAATAATATTGACAATATATTGTAATAATAATAATAATAATAATAATAATGATGATAATAATAATAATAATGATAATAATAATAATAATAATGGAGTGATAAGGTACAATACAATGGGTTTGCTACTTTCTTGAACAAACTGGGAATACTTCTTTAAGTACCTGTAAATATGCTTTCCAGTGCATTGATCTCCTCATTGCAATAATCTGTCATGAAGCAGGTTGGTTTCCACTCTGGATTCCAAGTCTTGAGTATATTTAATGCATTTCTGATTGAATCTGTCTTTTCATCTTGTGTGATAAAAGAAGCAACAACCACATAATTGACATTGGTTTTGACAGCCAAGAAGAACAGCGGTAATGAGTATTTTGTAGTTCGATAAGTTGCATCAAGCAAGCACAGATGATTGCCATATCTTTTGAGCAACCTTTTCTGCCATTCTGTTTGACAAACAAACATGAAATGTTTGACTGCATTTGTTGTGACAGGCTTGATATCATCTAGTTCTGCATCTTCATCATCATTTTGCTGCTTACAATTATCAAGATTTTGGCATTGGAAAAAAGCTTCCTCTTTACCCATGATATCGTGCTGTAACTCATACAGTTGCAAATAAAAGCTGGTTGATGGGCTTTCTTCTTGCCAGTGTTTCACTAGCTCTTCCACATTTTCCTGGTCAAGTTTTGAATACCGCATTTTCACTGAAGCCTTGTACATGTAGTTCCTGATGTCTACCTTTCGTGGAAAGAACTGACGGTTCAAGGAACTAGGCACAGATTTATTTTTAAACAGATTATTTTCCACAAAACTTTTTATATGCCTCTGCATTTCTTGCACATTCCGAACTCCATCTTCAACCAATCTATGGATTTCTTCGATGATGCGAGGATCAACTCTTTGATGAAAAGCATTTCCCTAAAAACAACAGTACATATTTGAAAATGAGACACATCTGTATGGGTGCACAAGTAAAAAATTATTGAGTTCCTTTAACAGTAAATGTCTCTGACATACCAAGGTTTGATATACAATATATTTGTACCTTAAAAATAAAATCAGTAACCATTAGCAGTCTTTGCTGTCATGATCATGATCATCATCATCATCATCATCATCATCATCATCATCATCATCATCATCATCATCATCATCATCATCATCATCATCATCATCATCATCATCATCATCATCATCATCATCATCATCATCATCATCATCATCATCATCATCATCATCATCATGATCATCATGATCATCATCATCATCATCATCATCATCATCATCATCATCATCATCATCATCATCATCATCATCATCATCATCATCATCATCATCATCCAATTTATTCACAGTAAGCAAAAATTAGAAATTGCTAACTTACAGCTGATCAAGGCATACAATACTTATACTGTATGATTTGCAAGACATATACGTGCACTATCAAAATTTTAGATGGATGCTTCATTTTCTAAGTCATAGATCCTTGATACTTTTGACAAGGTTCATGAAATTGGAACACCACTTTCCTACAAATAATGCTTCCTAAATTCTTTACAAATGGATAAAAAGAAGTAAATGTTGCAATTGACAGTTAAATATGAAGCCATGATTTCTACATTCCAGAGTTTGGATGGGATTGGATTTGAAACACTTTTGCATGGCAAAAATGCTCACAGTAGGGGAGACCGGGGACAATTAAAACAGGGGGCAATTGTAACAATGACACTCATGCCTTGCAGACAAGTGCAAAAAATCTGATATTTGCACAGAACATGCACATTATAACCCTCTACATACGACTTGAGATACAAGAATATTCATCCAAATTTGCAAGACTTTCAGTGGAAAAACAATCATGCTTTTGAGTACGAAAGTAAAAACGTGCTTTCACCGTAAATTTGTGTAACATCTGAAAGATTTTCTCTCAAGTAAAATATTTCATTTTCACATCACATACCGGGTGCGCCAAAATAAACTATGCATTTTTGGCAGGCCACGATAAATAGTACACTGGACCAATTTTGTAGATTTATGACTTAATCTATAGCAGAAAGCCTGAATTGGATTCTAGGATTTTTTGCAAATTTTTCCGTTTTCATATTTTAGAGCTACAAGCGAGTTTCTTAAAATTTTCGTTTTCGAAAACACTGAAAACCATCAAAAAACGTTGATCAAATTTTCTAAAGAATCAACATGAATGGACAAAGGGAAAACATTTTCAGCGTGATTTGGAAATTTGGAAATTAATTATTGTAAACTTCTGCACGAGCGTTATTTCAATGATTGGCCTGTTGGGAAATTCTGTTGTAGTTACAATAAAGTACCGCCCCAAAAGCAGTCACAAAATCAAAAATGTAACAAGAATCCATGCTTGCTGGCCCCATGACTTGGCCTCGCTTGTCTTTTTAACCCCTTTGACACAGGAACACAACCTGCACCAAAGCATAAATTCAATGACATTACAAAAGAAAAGACATTCCTTTATACCCTTAAAATATTATCACATTTCTCCCAATATAGTACGAACTCTCATAAAGCAGCTTACAATTAGTCGATTTCTAAATCCCAAATCACCACGAAAAAGTTTTCTCTTTGTCCATTCATATCGATTCTTTAGAAAGCTTGATCGATGTTTTTTGATCGTTTTCAGTGTTTTCGAAAACGAAAATTTTAAGAAACTCGCATGTAGCTCTAAAAACTGAAAGCAGAAAAATTTGCAAAAAATCCTAGAATCTAATTCAGGCTTTTTGCTAACCATTAAGTCACAAATCTTCAAACTCGGTCCTGTTTACGATTTATCGTGGCCTGCCAAACGTGCATAGTTTATTTTGGCGCACCCGGTATACTATTTAGGATCAAAACTACGTTAAAACTTGTCTATTTATCTAAGCAATTTATCTATATATATATATTTATCTTCAAGAGCACAATTAATCATTATTGAGATGATATGGCTGATTTCCCAAAAAGTGTTACAATCAACCCCAGTCTTCCCTACTGTGGAAATATCTCACTCGTTAGGTGAAATAGATATGGCTTGAAACCCATGAATGAAGGGTCAGCCACCACATAGGATGTTGCAAAACTAAATTTTTGCCTTGTCTCTTTATAATCTAGATTGGATATAAGGATCCAAAGATTGCAAGGAATAGAAATAAAATTTACCTGTCCAGTTGGGTGGTTGTGGTCATCATTAGATGGGAATATAACCAATATTTTCCTTTCAAATCTCATTGATGAAACATCCAGGGAGTTATGCAATGATTCACGAAGATTTTTGGATGAAGTTTTCCTGCGTTTTTCAGAATCTTGGAGGATCTGCAACAGAATTAAACAATACATTCAATAACAGCATATCTTAAAAACTAATAATAGACTAAAATACTAAAGACTTGTAGCAACTTCTCCTTTTACAAAACTGAAATTTCTAATAAATGTTTATCTTTATAATGTATACAATACAGACTGTGAAAAGTTATACAAGCATAAAAAGAATGAAATCCTGGCATAAAGCTTCATATTTAACACGGTTTTCTTCTATCAAGATTCTAAAAAGAATTTTCAACAATTTCTTTTGCGACAGGAATTTTCAAAGATACTTAATGTTACAGTTGACTTTGTGCATCAACACAAACAATGTTCTTTAAAAATTTGCGATAACCCGACGAGAATTATTGAGTATTATGGAAGCATTAATAATTTTTAGCAAGAACTCTTGGTAATAAAGAATTTGATGTACTGTATACAAGGTCCATATTGTAATTGATTCAATGTCCTGACACAATCATGCATGTCAATTGAAGAAAAATATTTAATTGTCAATATACAGTATTCAAAAGCTACTTCTGATTAATCCTTGCCTTAAAATCAGGAAACTTCACAATTTCTTTCATGTGAATTTTTGCTTTGCAGCCAAATTTCATTGAATCTTGGACCATCCGTCTCGGCTTTGTTTGCATGTGGTCTGTGGTATTCTGCAAAGAGTTGTTACAAGAATAAGTTTCGTGCATTCGCCTTTTCATATCATTAAATTATATACAAATACAATATCATTGTTTCCAAGATCAGAAATTTCATCTAAAAAAATTGTAAATGAGGGGGTGAGGGATGACTTGCCAGGAAATGTTAAATTGGAGGGATGACTTGCCAGGAAATGTTAAACTGGAGGAAAACCTGTCTTATAATTTTATGGATTCTAAATATGAATTGAAAACTAGGTTCTAAAATCCCCACTGAAGGTATTGCTGATAAATTAACACAAACAATCAAATATCAAGCCTCATTACACACGGCACTTCATATATACAGTAAAATCTTCTCCTCATATAAGAAACAAGCAACAAGAAATGGTAGGCTCAATTTTTCAAAATCTAAGAAACTACCCAAATTGAATTGAAAAAGCTAAGAAATCCTTATAATTCGCAAGATGTTTATCACTTAAGTTATACTGCAGCAACTGTTATTTTGACTTTGTTAGATTGCGAATTACAGTATGTTATTACTTGTTTTGAGATCATATTCAGTAAGCTGAGTGCCCTTCTCCAAAATTAAAAATATAAGGAACTCATCAGTGACTTTTGGTAGCAAATGGCTCCTACAGTAAGTTTAAGAAACTATTTATGAGCCCTGGACCTTGGTTTCTGATAAAGAAAATTGAGTGTCTACCTGCTTTTTGGATTCTTCATATCTTCGCTTTTGTGCAGCTTTGCGGTCACAACCATGCTGGCAGTCAAACTCTTTCCTTGATAAAATCATATAAGGAATACCATCAAAAGGCATGTTATTGTCCTTCCACAGAACTTCATGTTTTTTATCTTTGATACCTGGAATTAAATATTGGAAAACATTTGTAAAAGAATAAGAAGTCCAAGTAAACATACTTTAACAACTTTGGAATGAAATTCATATTGGGGGGCTGAAGCCAGATTCAAGTGAAGCGAGTAAAATGGGATGGGGCTTGCCCACGGGAAGTCATTTTACAACCACACCCTTTAGATCATTGGAAAACACCCTTGTTTTGAAGAATGAGCCATCAAAGGACCAGCGGATGATGACTTATCTTGAGAAATCTTGAAAACAGAACTAATGAAGCAATTAGAAATAGATTCGTTTTTACTGTAGTTGTATAAAATATTTACAGCTTGATAACTCTGATAACTTCCATGCCATATAAATCTTCACTTCATTTGATCTTATTTTCCATAAACTTATAACCCTCAGAGCCCTATTCAGCGAGAAAGGAACAAATGTTACAGTAGTAAATTATTGGTGGGCCTGTTATAATATGAGGTGCTCAGGTTGTAGTTTTGAGACAATTAGTTATTATTCTACAAACCTTAACAGGCACTGAAATTTCATCATCAAGCTATTTGAATGAAATACCTAACCAAAGTAATGCAGGGCAGGGATGTGTTGTTTGCAATAATCAAGAAAGAGTGGCTACATAGAAGAAGGTATGAAAAGTAAATCCATGACAGATCTTTGCATAATTCTGCCCAAAAAATGAATTTTAATCAATCAAGGTATATACCCAAGCCAGTTTGCATTCTTTGTAGTGCGCGGGGAAGATGTTCCCGACACCAGTTTGACTGCTTCCAGTCGTACTCGCGCCATAACTCTGTAAAAGCCCCAGCTGCAACAAATTAATTCATTATTTCCTACCCAATCTTAGTAGCCCCAAACCTTCAGATGTGCCAAAATATACTTTGGAATGAGCTCCCCCGCATCAAATTCAAAGAATGTAAACTGGTACCCAAGGAGTTGATGAATAAAAATGGAAGTTTTGAAAGTAATTTGATCATCCTACCCTAATCAGCGATGTACCCATGACTTCAAGGGGGGGGGGGGCTATGGTTCACATTTTTAGGTTGTAATTTTGATAGACAAGACTTGTTGATGTCTGGTTGTAACGTTTCATTCAACACAACCATTCAAAATATCTATGAAAGTAGCTCCAGCTTCATCTCAAGTCTTGAGACTCAAGAGACTTTCTGTTGGGGACAAAAGTAAAATCAGCTAAGCAAGTACCAATCAGGCTCGACATGAGGCCTTTGAGTTCGGTAAAAGTTGTAGGCCTGCCAGTGCTAGTGCTAAGGCTAGTGTAGTGTAGGTAGGCCTTTTACATAACACTAACTTAGGCCAAATTTTTAATTACCTGAATTTCCAAAGTTTTTCTCTACTTTGAATACTGAAAAACTTGCAGTCTCTCGCTCTTTGTAATCTTCGACAGCAGCAATGGCTTCATCAATACTATCAAATGAGAAACAACTCTCACTGAGCTTACATCCCACGTCCATTTTTCTTTCTCACTCCAAACACTCCAAAAAGATAGAAAGAAGATGGCCGCTTCCCGCCTAAACTTGAACATATGTGACATGTGACGAATTTGGTCGTCTCCTCGTTTTCGTGCGTTTTGTCGTTTTCGGGTTTTCGTATACTGTGACGTAGGCAGGTCCTTCTGATGGATGGCATGAAGTGGGCACCAAATGGCTTGGTACAGTTGTTAAACTCGTTACACTTGTTACGTTGTTACAGGGGGTGTGGGTGTCTAAGGTTGGTGTAGGGATGGCTTGGTACAGTTGTTACACTCGTTACACTTGTTACGCTGTTGCAGGGGGTGCGGGTGTCTGAGGTTGGTGTAGGAATGGCTTGGTACAGTTGTTAAACTCGTTACACTTGTTACGTTGTTACAGGGGGTGTGGGTGTCTAAGGTTGGTGTAGGGATGGCTTGGTACAGTTGTTACACTCGTTACACTTGTTACGCTGTTACAGGGGGTGTGGGCCCGTGGGTGTCTGATGTTGGTGTAGGGATGGCTTGGTACAGTTGTTACACTCGTTACACTTGTTACGCTGTTACAGGGGGTGTGGGTGTCTAAGGTTGGTGTAGGGATGGCTTGGTACAGTTGTTACACTCGTTACACTTGTTACGCTGTTACAGGGGGTGTGGGCCCGTGGGTGTCTGATGTTGGTGTAGGGATGGCTTGGTACAGTTGTCACACTCGTTACACTTGTTACGCTGTTACAGGGAGTGTGGGTGTCTAAGGTTGGTGTAGGGATGGCTTGGTACAGTTGTTACACTCGTTACACTTGTTACGCTGTTACAGGGGGTGCGGGTGTCTGAGGTTGGTGTAGGAATGGCTTGGTACAGTTGTTAAACTCGTTACACTTGTTACGTTGTTACAGGGGGTGTGGGTGTCTGAGGTTGGTGTAGGAATGGCTTGGTACAGTTGTTACACTTGTTACGCTGTTACAGGGGGTGTGGGTGTCTGAGATTGGTTTAGGGATGGCTTGGTACAGTTGGTACAGTTGTTACACTCGTTACACTTGTTACACTGTTACAGGGGGTGTGGGTGTCTGACGTTGGTGTAGGAATGGCTTGGTACAGTTGTCACACTCGTTACACTTGTTACGCTGTTACAGGGAGTGTGGGTGTCTAAGGTTGGTGTAGGGATGGCTTGGTACAGTTGTTACACTCGTTACACTTGTTACACTGTTACAGGGGGTGTGTGTGTGTCTGAGGTTGGTGTAGGAATGGCTTGGTACAGTTGCTACACTTGTTACACTTGTTACGCTGTTACAGAGGGTGTGGGTGTCTAAGGTTGGTGTAGGGATGGCTTGGTACAGTTGTTACACTCGTTACACTTGTTACGCTGTTACAGAGGGTGTGGGTGTCTAAGGTTGGTGTAGGGATGGCTTGGTACAGTTGTTACATTTGTTACGCTGTTACAGGGGGTGTGGGTGTCTGAGATTGGTTTAGGGATGGCTTGGTACAGTTGGTACAGTTGTTACACTCGTTACACTTGTTACGCTGTTACAGGGGGTGTGGGTGTCTGACGTTGGTGTAGGAATGGCTTGGTACAGTTGTCACACTCGTTACTCTTGTTACGCTGTTACAGGGAGTGTGGGTGTCTAAGGTTGGTGTAGGGATGGCTTGGTACAGTTGTTACACTCGTTACACTTGTTACACTGTTACAGGGGGTGTGTGTGTGTCTGAGGTTGGTGTAGGAATGGCTTGGTACAGTTGCTACACTTGTTACACTTGTTACGCTGTTACAGAGGGTGTGGGTGTCTAAGGTTGGTGTAGGGATGGCTTGGTACAGTTGTTACACTCGTTACACTTGTTACGCTGTTACAGAGGGTGTGGGTGTCTAAGGTTGGTGTAGGGATGGCTTGGTACAGTTGTTACACTTGTTACACTTGTTACGATGTTACAGGGGGTGTGGGTGTCTGAGATTGGTGTGGGGATGGCTTGGCACAGTTGTTACACTTGTTACTCTGTTACAGGGGGTGTGGGTGTCTAAGGTTGGTGTAGGGATGGCTTGGTACAGTTGTTACACTTGTTACGCTGTTACAGGGGGTGTTTGTGTGTCTGAGGTTGGTGTAGGAATGGCTTGGTACAGTTGTTACACTCGTTACACTTGTTACACTGTTACAGAGGGTGTGGGTGTCTAAGGTTGGTGTAGGGATGGCTTGGTACAGTTGTTACACTCGTTACACTTGTTACGCTGTTACAGAGGGTGTGGGTGTCTAAGGTTGGTGTAGGGATGGCTTGGTACAGTTGTTACACTCGTTACACTTGTTACGCTGTTACAGGGGGTGTGGGTGTCTGAGATTGGTGTAGGGATGGCTTGGCACAGTTGTTACACTCGTTACACTTGTTACTCTGTTACAGGGGGTGTGGGTGTCTGAGGTTGGTGTAGGGATGGCTTGGTACAGTTGTTACACTCGTTACACTTGTTACGCTGTTACAGGGGGTGTGGGTGTCCGAGGTAGTGCAACATTACTGCCAGAAATACACCAAAGAAACGTTGCTACTGCTAACAAAAGTGCATTACTACAGCAGACACGTGCATTTTAGTTGATAAGTTGTTCTATTGTCATGCAAATTAGAATTTTTAAATAAGCCAATCACAACCCTCGTTACAAAACTTCTACATGACCCAATTACTGGCTGCATGTAAGATGACCACATTACTGGCAACATTACTTGCCTTTTATATGCAGATGACCTTATCTTGATGTCCAAGACTAGGAATGGTTTGCAAACTATGCTGAATGAACTAAGTGATTTCTGTAATTCATGGAAAATCAATGTTAATACAAAAAAGACCAAATGCATTACATTCCAGAAAAAATGCAGAGTGAACAAAAAAGATTCTTTCTTTATTAACGATAAAATACTCGAAAATGTTAATGAATATAAATACCTAGGAATAACCATAAACTCTGCTGGTTCCCTCAATCCCACTTTCAACATCCTCAGTAACAAAGCCAAACGAGCGATTTATGCTCTTAATAATAAACATGCTATAAAACGATTACCAGTATGGGCTGCTTTAAAACTATTTGACTCTGTAATTTCCCCTATCCTCCTGTATTGCTCTGAGGTTTGGGGAGCATTCGGTTATCTTGATTATGAAAAATGGGACAGTAACCCTATCGAAAAAGGACACCTATCATTCTGTAAACATATCCTTGGAGTAAACAGATCCACTACCAATAATTTGGTTCGAGGTGAACTTGGAAGATATCCATTAAAAACTACAATAGACTGTAGATATATTTCCTTCCTGCAACACATAAAAAGTATGCCCCAAAACAGTTTAGTTTATCAAGCATTAATTACAAATAACGAGTTAGATAGTAATATTAACTTTACTACACATCTGAATAATATTGAAGCCTCAACTAATTCACCTAATATTTTAAAGATGACAAAAAATCAAGTAAAAAGTACCATGAAATCATCTTATAGCAGAATATGGAAGTCCTGAATTCAAGAAACAGGCAAAAGTAAATTTCTTACTGATCTTAAGAAAGACATTTCCTTTGAACCATATCTTACCTCAGCACCAACTCGCAATGAAAGAATTTTAGTCACCAAATTACGAACTAGTGATCATGACCTAGAGATTGAAAAAGGCAGACACCACAGACCAATCATACCAAGGGAAAATAGACTCTGTAAATTTTGTAGCAATAACCATGTAAACTATTTGCTGCAAAGAAATCAGTTCCATTTTCATGTATTTCATGGTTACATCTTCTATCAGTAGGAGAAATAACATCACGAAAAAATTGAAAGAATTTGCACATGCACAGTGCAAAAAATGGGTCAACTAAAGTGTCAATTTTGTGCAAAAATAGATAGCCAATTTGGCAGAACACCAAGGTTGTGTATGCTGCTGTATCATTTCCAGCTTGAGTATAGATTTCACAAATTGAAATTTGATATGGAAACCTTTTGAAACTCTATTTCTATCTTGAAACTCCTCCTGGATGTATTTTAGTTTTTCTAAAAATCAGTTTGTGAGTACAAGATGGGCAAAACTAAAAGCCAGAAAGTTTCAAAGTTGTGATTGCAATTTGTAAGGATAGAGAAGAAAAGTTACCAGATGGCTGATTTGGCACTCCCCCTCCCTCTTCCATCTATGATTGCAGTAAATTGAGTTTGAAAAATTTTCTAAATTCCATAAGTTTCATTTGCAAATTATAAATGTAATTTCTTGCAGGATAATAGGAGCATGTCTTAAGTTGTGGAACAGATCCAAAGCAGGATATGAAGGGTTGCGGGATTCTGGATTTTTTAAGATACAAAGATGACAAAGATACAAAGAAAAGTCAACAGCTATGCTCTTGTAGATGTGCTATCCTTTATTCAATATTCATCAACCTTCCCTTGTATATAAAATGAATTTACTTCACAGTTCAAATTACAATATAAACTAAAAATGACTGCATTACAGGACAATGTGATTTTGAGGGAAAACAAGGGCCAACAGTCATCACTTCTTAGAGTTGATTTTGAAGTAGCTGTACAAACCCAAAAAATCAGGATTCTGCCATCTTGGCATTAATGGCAGGACATTAATGCTGTCTCATGCCTCTTGCTTCTGCTTGGGGCCTTAAAGTTGGCACCATTGAGTCAAGGAGGGATCAAAAAGATTCACAAGAGTTATATCTAGATAACATCTGCATAATATGCGTCAACAAACATTTTCTATTTTATAAGAAAGTGGTTTATAAGAAATTAGTACCAGGATGGTGACACATTTAAGAAACTCTAGTACTATGTTGCAGGAGTGCTAAGAAACTTTTAAAAGCCAATTCAAAGAAAGCTGTGGGGAAATTTTTGTTGAGCCAATGTTTTTGAGTAATATTTCATAAATGTTATGCTTTGAGCCCAAGAGAACTTGCTTGCTTGCAACAAATTGTGCTGCATGTCAGGAAATAAATACATGGCAGTGGTAGAAAGTTCATGTATCCAAAAACAAGAAAAGAATTTAAGATAAGCAGTAAAATGCTAAAATGTTCATGTGAAATTAAGAAATTTTTAATGCTAAGGGCTTATCGACGTTTCTGATAAGGAAACAAGGTGTGGATGTGATGGATTAGTTTTTAACACATCTGTTGACAATGAAAACTATTTTAGAGTTGCAAAACAATGCTGAATGAGTTTAGATCATTACAAGCAGCAGCCTAAAATGCCTACATCTTTATTTCTTTGAAAGAAATTAAGAGATGATATAAATCATGCAAGTACAAGCAATAATAAGCTACGACAAAGTTTCAAACATGATAATCCAAGCACACCTAAGTTGCATGTACAACAAACACATTTGGCCTTGATCTTTGTAATACATAGATGCTTGCAAGTCCTTTGCATTGTCTAATCTTTTGGGAAGATCCCAAATGTTGGGATTGGACTACACAACTAAAAGGTGACTACGTCAGTAGAATTCTCAACAAGCTCCCAGCCCCAAGAACTTCTCAAATTACCATGAACAGATTCTTTCATCAGTGTTCAGTGATAATGGATGTAACATCTACAGCTCCACAAATGTTGGTTGTTCATCCCGGCTATGTGAGATCTTGTAAATAACTTAACCCTTTCCGTCTTTGAGGTCCCATCTTGGACCCACACAGTGAAAATATTGGTAAAAAGTGAAAGTTGTCCAATCTTCACCAAATTTTGTACACACTAATATAAGAAGAATTGGTTCCAAGAAAAATTTTCTTTTAATTGGCTCATTTTTCCCAACGGTGGCCCTTCACAAGTGCCACAATGAGGAGCACAAGTGCCAAAAAATGAAAATCGTCCAAACTTCTCAAGATTTGGTACTTAAGCCTGGTTTCCATATGATCGTTTCAATCGTCCCAGTCGCCCCAGTCGTTTGAAACTGTGTTCAGGCGATCCAAACGATTATATGGAAACACACCACGGACGATTGCTGACGATTGCTAGCGATCCAGGCGACCCGGACGATCGCGATCATTTGGATAGAAATGAGTTCTATCCGGACGATCGGGACGATCGTAATTTTTTTTATGGAAACCAGTTCAGACGATTGGGACGACTGGGACAATTGAAATGAATCCCAAGATGCAATGCTTCATCTTCATGAATCTCAAATCAAAATGTCGGACAACAACGTGGAATTTTCGACTTCTCTCTTTATGGAAGAAGTTCAGATGTATGCTTGTCTGTACAACAAATTTAACAAGCAATATAAAAACAAGTTCGTTCGTTTGAATTGCTGGAGAAAGATAGGAGAGAAGTTCGGCATTGAGCCAGCAGAAGCTGAGAAGAAATACAAGAACGTAAGGACGGCCTATGGTCGATATTTGAAGAAGAGGAAGAGCGTCCCATCTGGATCAGGAAGAGATGCAGTGCAACCACCACCCGCTGAATTTGCGAATTTAGAATGGCTGGAAACCTACATCAGTCAAAGGGGAGACACCATTACAAACATGCCATAGTCGGTCTTCCTAGACGAGAGCATGGATGAAACTGAGCCACAAGAAGAATCAGCAAGTGAGACAGGCCTAATTGATGATATTGCTGAAGATAAGCAATTGGATGATGCAGTTAACAGCAACAAAGATCAAGTCAAAGATACCCTTACAGTAGAACTTGATGCAAAAGAAACTGTTGATGATTTTCAAGTTAAACGCGACAAGAAGTCTGTTGTTGGCAAATTTATAAAGAAATCAACAACACCTAAATTGAAAAAACCTTATGCAGCCAACAACAAAAAGAATGCAACGTTAGATGTTGATGCAATGCTGTTAAAAACCGCAACATCTTTGGCAGAGAAAGTCTTGCAATCTCCAGAGGCAGAAAGTAAATTGCATAATGAAATGGATGACGATGAAGACAGTTTGTTTTGCAGGAGTGTAGCAAAACGAATGAAACGGCTCCAGCCTCACACGAAGGGCCTTTTGAAGCTTCAAATAGAGCAAATGATGTATAACGCAGAGTTTTCCAATGTTCCAACTCATGTGAATATGCCCAATACAAGTCAAACTTTGCTTAGCTTTCCTAGCATGAGCTATCAACAATCAAGTTCAGACTATGCAGGCAGCGACTACTCTTATTAGTATGTGAACTACATTTGCACCCTTTTCTAAGAAACTGCACAAACAGTGAACTCAAATTGCAATATGGCCAAATGCTTAAATTTACACATTTGTATGCATACATAAACTACACTACAAACTTTAAGTTCGATTTGCAATATAAACGTATGGTTAACAGTGTCTATTCTCTGTTCTCTCTAAGATCGTAGTCCATTTTGACAAACACGGCCACAACTTCTGACATGATCCAGCTGCCAAGAAACTGCACCTTCAGGACTGTTGCAGTAATCCTTAAAAGCAGACCTTGCATTTGCTGCCTCAAAAGTATATCTGTTACCCCCAATGCGGTTCAGGTCCATCAGTCCTCCTTCATTGTCATTCAGATCTTTCCTCCAATCACCAGGAACAATATTGCCACTACCATCTTCACTATCAACAAATCCAGTTGGTATGTATGTAGCATTTTCTGTCAATCGCAAATAGTTGTGCAGGCACACCGTTGCTTTCACTGACTTATCCACCAAGTCCAGATTTGCCCTTATAGGCCTTCGATAGATCCTCCATTTTGCTGAAAAAATACCAAAAGTATTTTCAATCGTTCTTCTGGCTCTTGAAAGTCTGTAGTTTTATACTCTCTCACTTTCACTTAAATTCTTCCCAGGATATGGCTTCATGAGCCAAGGCTTTAGGGGGAATATATCATCTCCCACTAAAACATAAGGCAGATTCCTGTCTTTGTAAGAGCTAGGACTGGGGAGATTTAAATCAGTAGGGTGGTTTTCAAAAGCCTGCCCAAAATGCAGAGTTAGATAGAACACTAGCATCATTAGTACTGTATGGTGGCCCATTGCTATCAGCGCATTTTAGATAGTTTTCTTTCTTTTATCTCATTTTGGTTCATTTTATTTTCATTTTATTTTGATTTCATTTTAATTTCATTTTAATTTCAATTTATTTTTATCTTACTTTATTTCATTTTTATTTTATTTCATATAGTTTTATTTAATTTAGAAATTGATTTCATTTCATCTCAATTTCACCTTCATTTTCAAATCAATTTTTAAAATGGATTGACAAAGACTACATCGGTGATTTTAACCCAAGGTTGAATTCTTTCGTGTGGCCCATTGCTATCACTATCAAAACAAGGGAGGCCTGCCTCGTTTCTGATTTGATGATTAAATGTTTTGGCGGGAACAGTGCCACAACACGCTGCACTTAGGCCCAAGTTGCTTCGATGGCAGCTTCCAGAGTCTTCTGGTATGAGAATCATCACATGAAAAACGAGCTCATAAAATACGTGCAGCAGAAATTGAAGCGAAACGAGATACTGGATTTCATGAGAAGAGACTACCCATTCTATGCCTGGAGTATGCCAACCCTGGATAGGCGTCTAAAGTATTTTGACATTCGCTATATTGACTTGAAACTTAGTGTATCTACCGTCACAAATGCTGTCAGAAAGGAGCTAAAGGGTCCTGGAAAGTTACTAGGATATCGTGCTATGAACCAAAAACTTAGGACAGAGCATGGCATATGTGTGCCAAGACATCTTGTTCATGATGTCATGTGGGATGCCGATCCACAAGCAATGGAAGCTAGAAGTTTGAACAAGAAAAAAAAGAAACCAAAGAAGCCATTCACATCAGATGGACCCAACTGGACTTTGTCTCTTGATGGACACGATAAAATGATGGGATTTCAGAACTGCACATTTCCGCTTGCAATATATGGGTGCTAGGACACCTTTTCAAGAAAGATTCTCTTTCTTAAAGTTTGGAATGGAAAT
Organism: Aurelia coerulea; assembly: GCA_039566865.1. NCBI lineage: Eukaryota > Metazoa > Cnidaria > Scyphozoa > Semaeostomeae > Ulmaridae > Aurelia > Aurelia coerulea. The sequence goes on from CM076959.1 coordinate 1,764,191, forward strand.
TCAGACCCGAAAATCATTGGTAATTTTTTCTTGCAGTATCTTGTGGAAAGTAAAACTTTGCCATCCTACTTAAGATTGGATAGAGGAACTGAAACAGGATTAATGTCAACCATACAATGCTATTTGCGACAAAAGCAAGGAGATCCTGAGGACCCTTCATATGCTGTCATATATGGTCCCTCCACATCTAATAAGATTGAAAATATACTACGACTTTTTAAACGTTTCGATTTTCATCTTCTTCAGTAACTGTTCGTACAATGATTTGGGGAGCTACCTATAAACGTAGATTACAATAGGGTAACAAAAGAAACAACTTAACGAGGGCTAGCTATTGTTGTGTGGGATAGGGATGATTATGTTGCTGAGGCAAATAGGCAGTTAAGTAATTTGGATGTTTACGAGAAATTAGATAGGGATCCTACGGTTGAGTTAGAGGCGGAAGTTAAGAATTGTGTTACGGAAATTCAGGTTTGTGATCCAGGGTTATTAGATAAGGAAGCATCATATTTGCAGGTTCAGAGGTCTAAGTTAGGTCGATTATATTTGTTGCCTAAGATACATAAGGGTTTGTCAGGAGTTGTGAGTAGGCCGGTTATTTCTAATTGTGGTACAGTTACGAAACATATCTCAGAGTTTTTAGATCATCACCTTAATCCCCTTGTTAGTTGTACCAAGTCTTGTGTTAAGGATACTAATCACTTTTTGTCGTTGTTGGCTGGCTTAGGGGAGGTCCCTGATGATGCTTTGCTGTGCACGGTGGATGTCGTAGGCCTCTATCCTAGCATCCCCCATGATGAAGGCTTGGAGGCAATGCGACATGCACTGAACAGTAGGCAACATCCAGGGGTCTCCACAGGTTCGTTGGTTAATTTGGCTAGGGTTGTCTTTGAGAATAATGTTTTTGAGTTTGATGGTAAGGTATATAGGCAGAAGCTTGGGACGGCAATTGGGACTAAATCTGCACTGGCGTATGCTAATTTGTTTATGGCTAGTTTAAAGGAGAATTTGTTGGATGGTAGTGTGGATAAGCCTTTGGTTTGGTTTCGGTATATTGATGATGTATTTTTTATCTGAACTCATGGTCAGCGTAAACTGGATAGTTTCCTGGAATACATCAACAGCTTCCATCCAACTATAAAGTTTATGTCTGAGAGTTCAAGAGAAGAAGTTAGTTTTTTGGATGTCATGGTGGTTAGGAAGGGGCGTGCCTTGGAGACTGATCTCTACTGCAAACCTACTGATACTCATCAGTATTTGCAGAGAGCTTCATGCCATCCATGGCACACCAAGAAAGCTATTCCATATGGGCAGGCGCTTAGGATTCGTAGAATTTGTTCTGATGATACTAAGTTTGTAGCTAGGTCAGAGGAATTGGTTGGTTGGTTTGCTGATAGAGGTTACGAAGAAGGTTTTGTTAGGGAGCAGGTCGAGAGAGTTAGGCATTTGGATAGGCAAGCATTGATTAATCAGGATGTTGGACATAATCGGGGAAGGGGGGACCGTATCCCATTTGTTGTTACATATCACCCAGCCCTTAATGGAATCCGAAAGGCCGTTGGCAAGCTTCAGCCAATGCTAGCCGCATCTGAGGAGCACAAGAGGGTGTTTCCTGAACAACCTCTCGTTGCATTCAGGCGTGCTAGCAATCTCAAGGATAACCTTGTTAGGGCGAAGCTTCCTCCGATACAACAAGATTCCATTAAGGGCTGTTTTCGTTGTGGTAAATCTAGGTGTCAGGTGTGCAAGTTTATGTTTGAAGGAGATAAGTTTGTTTGTCATGTTACAGGTAAAGAGTATAACATAAATTCTAGGTTTGATTGCGACTCGTCTGGTGTTGTTTATTTGTTAGGTTGCAAGGTATGTGGCATGCAGTATGTTGGTAGCACATTTACACCCTTTAGAACTAGGTTTAATAATTACAAGTCATGCTGTAGGAGATTTGAGAAAGGGGAGATGGTTACTCAGGCAGATTTTCATAGGCATTTTGAGCTAGCAGGTCATCATGGTTTTATGGAGGATGTTAAGGTTCAAGTTATTGATAGGTTATTTGGCGAGTCTAGAGTTAGGGAAGGTTTTTGGCAATTTAAATTGGATAGCTTTGCACCAAAGGGACTTAATGTCAGGCTTGTGGACTCTTGATCTTTTCGCTTCTCCATAAGGTTATGTAGCATTAGGGTCTATAATTTCATTTTTGCTATATTTTTTCTTTCGTTTATTGTTCTTTTGTTTATTTAGGGGTGTCGGATTTCTTTAGCCTCGTGCCCGGAGCCCTTTGTCATTTGCCGTCCTAATACAACCGGCTGTCCAGGGGACGAGGTGCGAGTCTCTTTTTGTGCTTTCCATTGCTTTATCTTGCCGCCATTTCCGGAGCGGGTGTTCTTATTTTATTTATCTACATCTTTTCGTTTTATCATTTGAATTTCCCGTGAGACGGCAGCACATCTGGCTCCTGTATTTAGTCCATCTTTATCTCACCTTTGCTTCTCTTTGCGTTTCCGGCCCACCCGCTTTTTATAGTTCAGTTGGGAGCATATGTATTAGCTAGCCCTCGTTAAGTTGTTTCTTTTGTTACCCTATTGTAATCTACGTTTATAGGTAGCTCCCCAAATCATTGTACGAACAGTTACTGAAGAAGATGAAAATCGAAACGTTTAAAAAGTCGTAGTATATTTCTGAATTCACTTGTATGCATTTCCTGAACAGTATGGTGCAACTGAAAAGGGCATACCATTGTCAGAATCAGATCTTATTGAAGTTGCTGAATTGTCAGATCTTGGTTCCCCTATGCACTATCTTAGTCAAGAAGATCATGTTCAGCTTCATGCACTCCTTCCAGAGCCAAACAAAATTGAATGCAAAGCTTTCAAGTATCTGAGAGGTTCAGATGCTACCCTGTAATTCAACTTGGCAATTTGATACTGAGAACTGAAGATATTTTACATTGTATCCCTTGTTAAAGAAGTTATTTTGTTAGGTCTTGGTTATCTTACGTCATAGGCATATAAAGAACAAGAGCTGGGAAGGCTGCAAGGGATGACCTGTAATCAAACAAGATTTATCATTTCTAAAGCTCGGCATAGGCAGTTTAATCTAATTGACCCCATCCTGTTAGGGAAAGATCCATACCAAGTCCCAACAGAAATACATACATACGCCCACATCAAGAGTTTGTTCACATTTAACTAAACGGAAAATTAAGTAACAACAACAAAAAACCCCAAGAAGGTTTCTCTCTTTCATACAAAATCATGATTATCAATCTACCGTAAAAGCTCTATTAAGCCCCCCTGGGGCTTGTTTAATTTGGACACTTTTTAGTCCTTTTTGCACCAGATTTTACGGTTTAAACATACAATTTTACGAGTTAAATACATGAATTTGACAAGTTTTATCTCAAAGCACATCAAAATGAACATGCAAACTTATTTAGCTCAATAAATGGAGAATCTTTGGTAACCCCTGGAGTCTGATATAAGTGGGGGGGGGGGATAATAGAGAGGGGGCTTAATAGAGCTTTTACGGTAAGTATAATGTAGAACATAACATGCAAAATATAACAACAGCAAAAAGTTCTAAGAAGGTTTCTCTCTAACATAATGAATCATGACTATCAATCTAATTATAAGGAAAAACATAACATGCAACCACGGCAATGTTTTACTGTAACATAGCATCATGTTTGGTCCAATTCTTACCCAGACCATCCCCTGGGGTTCAACAAAAATTTCTTGCATAAATACCTAGAGGTGAAGAAATTTATTTAGCCAATGCCTGGGGGCCAGGGAAGAATCAACAGTTACATTCCTGGCGACCAGGAATATTAATTCTTAGCAAAGCAACCCAGGGTGTCCCTGGCCGTTGGTCAGAGTAGGAATTTAATGAGACATATAAACTAATAGAGCTGAGTTTCTGCAGTATCAAGAGAGGGGAAGTCAAATAGCTAAGTAAAGTACAGATCAGAAAATATAAATAAGAAATGTTGAAAGAAGCTGGTAGAATGTAAGCTGCCAAATCAATGTCTCAAACTTCCAATATTTTCATGATAATTATTTCCCGTTCTTCAAGCCTCGTGGCAGACTGCAGAGTATGGCAAGTGCACACCCAAGATTTCTCAAATTTCACTGCACACTGTGATTTGGGTTTGGCTCAAACATAAGCTTTTATGGTGCCACATTGGCGGCTAAAGAACATGCACAACAATTTTTGTCCTTTCGTTAGACTTTTGAACCAAATGCATGGTTAAAATTCATGTGTACACTTGAAATGCACACTTGAATGAAAGTGCACAATTGCACACTCTACTGTATGTTTTGCTCTAGCATAGCACTACCATACTCTGCAGTTTGGGCCTTGTGGCACCCTGTACATAAGCAAACTGTACTAATTAGAAAACGAAGTGTTGTTATTTGCGAGATAGTTTAACATTGGATTCTATCAAAATGTTACTCTAAATCGTCCTTTTCTGGCAGTGCAAGCATCTTGCAATATCTGTTGCAATTGTGCTCACCAAGGAACTGGTTAATTGCATCCGATGAAAGATTTCCTGCACAGAAGTTGAGCTCTCCATCCTCTAGCAGTGTTATGGTCGCAATTTCTGGATCACATAGGCTGTATGCAACCCCTTGCAAATCAAGTACCATCATTTGCATTTCTGTGTGCACATATGAAAAGTGTGCAAAGCATGATGCTTTCTCAAGTATTACCTCATGGGCGGGTGATAGTGCTTTTGCAACAACTCCAGTGTTATTAATGTATTTCTCAAAGTCTCCTGCAATATATTCCTCAACAGTGACAGGTACACTGTCAATTGAAGAGTAATATACCCTATTGTAGGAGAATGATTTCCCAAAGGATGATGGCAATTTTCTCTGCAGGCTTTGTGAGATGCTTCTTGCTACCAAGTGCATTTGCACTTGCTTGCGAATGTGTTGGTCTATTGTCATATGTAATTGGGTTAAAATTGGATCCATTTGCAATTTTTTATACTCCTTTATAACCCATTTGCCTGAACTGGTCTCATCTGTGGCAAGGAAAGCATTTCTGAAACCACCTTCTGCAAAAGAGGTATTTTCTTTGAGAAGTTCCACTTTCATTGCTTTTGCCCATTTCTTTTCTGCAACAATGTAACTTTCCAGCTCTAATTTGACCCTGGTTACATTTGGTGGATTAACCAATTTGCGAGCTTGAAGGAGAGCAGCAACAGATATAGACTGTGGAAAAGCCGTTGGTGGAACAGCTGGTAGAGATATATCATTCTTGCCATAGGTGATTGATGAAACCATTGCATTCCCATGGGATGAGCTGCCAGGGACCCCTTCGTTTTTAACACCCTTCTCCCAAGAACCTTTCACCTTCTTTGCTCTTGATGGCTTTTCGACTGCTGACTGTTTCGCTGTAAATCGAACATAGTAAAACTTTTTCCCAGAAATCTGTTCCGTAAGGAAGCAAGAAGGTCCTCGATCGCTTAATAAGATGTTGCATGATCCTTGCGGCATGTCATAAAACTTCTCACAAGCATCTCTGATGTTGTCAATATTGAGCTCATCGTAATCTGAAAAGTCGACAAAGTCCCTTGTGTCCAAAGGCTCGTACTTCTTCGATCTATTTGGCGTTGAGCTCATTCGCTGTATCATAATGCTGCTGGGTCTTGGACCTTTGCTCTTTGTCTTCCCACTTCTCTTTTCTTTAACAATCTTTTGGAAGTCTTCCCACGTCCGCTTCTTCGCTGCCATGATGATCAAATGGAAGGCCTAAATGCAGCGTGTTGTGGCACTGTTCCCGCCAAAACATTTAATCATCAAATCAGAAACGAGGCAGGCCTCCCTTGTTTTGATAGTGATAGCAATAGGCCACACGAAAAAATTCAACCTTGGGTTAAAATCACCGATGTAGTCTTTGTCAATCCATTTTAAAAATTGATTTGAAAATGAAGGTGAAATTGAGATGAAATGAAATCAATTTCTAAATTAAATAAAACTATATGAAATGAAATAAAATAAAAATGAAATAAAGTAAGATAAAAATAAATTGAAATTAAAATGAAATTAAAATGTAATAAAAATAAAATGAACCAAAATGAAATAAAATGAGATAAAAGAAAGAAAACTATCTAAAATGCGCTGATAGCAATGGGCCACCATAGTACTTCCATAAGCTCCAATATCAATGAAGGAGAAGCAATACTTGGCATCACAAATTGCTAACAGGACAATACTATGGAAACTTTTATAATTAAAATGGGCTGATCCACCATTTTTAGGGCATTCCATCATGATGTGTTTTCCGTCGATTGCACCAAGACAGTGAGGGAAGTTCCACTCATCATCAAACTCTGCTGCTATGTGAATCCAATCACTGGTAGTTGTTGGTGTCTTCAAATATTCTTCATTTAGAGCCAACCATATTGCGTCACATGTTTCCCGTAATATATTGGAAACTGTTGATCTTCCCATGCGAAAGTAAAATGACTGAGACTGCTGAGAATCACCAGTGGCCAAATATCTCAATGTAACCAGCAATCTTTCAGCTGCAGGAATTGGCTTTCTTGATCTGCATGGCCCCTTGGCTATTAATGGGCCAACGCAAGTGAGGAGATGCTCAAACCTTTCTGGAGACATGCGTGTGAATCTACAAAAAGGATCAAGCTTTTTGAAAAAATTGTATGTGCATAACAAAAGGAAAGTTGTACTGAGAAAGGAAAAATGGTAGCTATTTTGGAGGTATAAAAAGGCAAAAATCAAGTAGAAGTCCTTTATGCTTTCTAGGCAATCTAATTTTTTCGCAACCAATTTACCAAAAATAAATTTTCTGTAGAACATGCCTTGCACACATCAACACACAAGAATTCTCAAGCATGCTTACAAATTCTTCACATTCTGATAAGAATTCTTTAGTGGTAGGAAAGACTGAACAAATTTAAACTGCTAATATACACGCTTTTAATTCTAGAAAGTAACTAGTACTATGATGGCCGAAAATTCAGGAAACTCTTGTACTATATTTGAAAGAGTTAAGAAATGTTTAAATGCTAAATTCAAAGATGTAATGGCAAACGTGTGATTAAACCCTTATTTTTGAGTAAGGGTAACCCTTACTTTTACGTTTTTAAAATAACAAAACACTTTTCCTTCCCAACTGATGTTTTTCTCTGCCAAGAAAGGCCAGTGTTGACAACTACATCATAATTCGTACAAAGCAAAAATTAAGAAACTAATTAACAAACTTTTAGTAGTGTACCTTGTACCTTAAAGCAGGAATTTTCATGTGAAATTAAGAGACTTCTAGTTTAATGGTCTGATCCAAGTTTCTTCAATAAAAATATGTATGCAAAGCATGTTGTACTGTGTTTCACCCTATTTCTCCAATTTTTTATATTTCATAATAAAATTGGTGAATTTTACAAGGGCATAGATAGGCCTACCTGAAAAAAAATTCCCTGTCGTGAAGACGAAGCTCTTGTACCAGAGTGTGGTACATCCCCAGTTCTTCTCTCTTCTGATATATTTTCCTCACCCAGAATCTATGACTCCTTAGCTGTTTTCTTTTATTCCGTCTCTTCAAAATTGCAATGACGATCAACAAACACGCAGTGAGTTGGGCCCTTCGATTTACCGCATGCAATATTGTTGAAAGCTGATTTGGCGCCAAATGTGTGTTTGGCGCAAAAAATTGTTCATTCATGCTTTTGTCAATACGATCAGGACGATTATATGGAAACAAGGACGCATAAGGATCGTCCGGATCGTCTCGATCGCTTCAATTCTTTTCCGACGATTGCCGACGATTGAAACGATCATATGGAAACCAGGCTTTAGATACCCAAATATAAGAAATATTGGTTCCAAGAGAAAAACGTTTTGAAAAAGCTCACTTGTGCCAATTGTGGCCCTTCAAAAGTACCAAAATGAGGCACAAAAGTGCGAACAAATGAAAGCAGTCGGATCCTGGCAAAATTTGGTACACACCTACCCTAATACAAGAAAAAATGGTTCCAAAAGAAACAAGTTTTGAATTAGCTAATTTGTTCCAACTGTGGCCCTTCAAAAGTACCAAAATGGGGCGCAAAAGTGCCAAAAAATGAAAGCTGTCCTATCGTCACAAATTTTGGTACACAACTACGCTAATACAAGAAAAAATGGTTCCAAAAGAAACAAGTTTTGAATTAGCTAATTTGTTCCAACTGTGGCCCTTCAAAAGTACCACAATGAGGCGCAAAAGTGGCAAAAAAAAAGCTGTCCGATCGTCAAAAAATTTTTGGTACACAACTACCCCACTATAAGAAAAATTGGTTCCAAAAGAAACAAGTTTTGAGTTGGCTAATTTTTTCCAACTGTGGCCGGTCAAAAAAGTACCAAAATGAGGCGCAAAAGTGCCAAAAAATGAAAGCTGGCCAATCTTCGCAAAATTTGGTACACACCTACCCTAATACAAGAAGAATTGGTTCCAAAAGAAACAAGTTTCGAATTAGCTCATGTGTGCCAATTGTGGCCGATCAAAAGTGCCAAAATGAGGTGCAAAAGAGCCAAAAAATTTAAGCTGTCCAATCTTCACAAAATTTGTCACACAGCTATCGAAATACAACAAGAATCAGTTCCAAAAGGAACAAGTTTTAAATTTACTTATTTGTGCCAATCGTGGCCCTTCAAAGGTGTTAAAATGAGTTGCGAAAATTCCAAAAATAACAGTCGTCCGATTTTTGTGGAACTTGGTACACAACTACCCAGATACAAGAATAATTGGTTCAGAGAGAACACATTTTCCAGTTGGCTCATATGTGCAAACTTTAGTCTTTCTTCAAGGCCAAATGAATTGCAGAGCAAAATGAAGTGGTATGGTTTCAGTCAAAACTTGTTTACTGCTACAAAACAACACCAGTAGTAAATTTGACCTGATAAAGTATTCATCGAATGAAATAAATAGAGCACTTCAAAACAGAATCATTGAGTATCAAAGAAAATTTACAGTTCATGATTACTATGAACTGAAAAATCTCCTGATTGCAAGTTACAGTTTTAAGTCCCCTTCATAGATCGTTATCCGGAAGGTGGCATTTCAGGGCGATAGTACTCTGATTATAGCTTTACTATATCCCACGATAACCCCAACATTCAAGTAAACCATAACACTTCATTTGGCTTCCCTTTACGCAACAATAAATAAGCATCTGCCACCGAAACATTGAGCTGAGCATTTGGAGTCTGGGGCGAGTGTAAAAGCGCGGGAATAATGATTGCTGACGTCAGTCATCGAGTAGAACGATTTTGACGCAAATAGTATCAGTTCGTGGCCTAAACTGCTGCATCTAAATCTATTCTGAATCCATTTGTAAAACAATGGAAATTAATGGCTTCTGAATATTTGAATTATGGAGTCAGATGTTTCTTCAGAGAACGAAAGTGACAACTTCTCAAGTGATAGCGATTCTGACTTTGATGACTTTGAAAGTGATGCAAGTTCAGAGTATGATCCAGATGGTGTACTAAGCGATGGTGATGCAGATGGATGTTGTCATTGGTCAACTTTGAAGTCGGATGCATTCGACGAGGAGATTGAGCCTTATGAAGGTATTCCAGAATGTGGCAACCATGTTTAGTATTTGATCCTGATACTGAGCCCAATGAGATAATCGAGAAGATAATGGATAGTACCTTTATTTTAGATTGCATTGCTGCAACAAATGAACATGTTGCACATGATCCAAAAAATTGTTGAGAAAATTGAAGAGCTTTCTAGGGACGAAAAAGGTGTTTGTTTCGTGAGGGGATTTCTTGCGATAAAATGGCATTTGAGGCTGCTAAGATATCCCCAAATAAAATGGGCATGGTGTGAAGATCCATTGAGAAGCCAAACGGAAATCGTAAAGATGATGTGCTTGCAGGTATTTCGACTGAAGCTAAAGCACTTTCGAGTTGTTCGCCCTTCTTCACTTCCGGCATTGCAAAGACCAGAATACCATCCGCTGCAAAACATCAATCCAGGAGTAGCGTATCTGCGTGAAAAGTCTCTTTCTTTTTGGTCCGTTGGATCCGAATTATGCATCAATGAAGGTAGGATAAGGAGCAAGAGCAACCGCAATCCTTACAAGATACGCAACCCCGATAAGCCTATTCGAATGGGACTGTTTGCAAAATAAGCAATAAAGGCCAGCATGGTGGATATTTCATTGTAAACCACGTCGTTAAAGTCGGAAAGAAATCTTATGTTTCACCCCATAATGGGAAAAATTATGATATAGTTGAACAGTTGCTTTCGGGTTTAAAAGACAACGGACGATCCGTCATCATGGACAGTGGGTTCCCAACTTTGAAGCTACTCCGTTATGCAAGGCAACTGTGGGGCACTGGAATCATAGTGACATAGCGGGGGAACACTGCACACTTGCCACTGAGCCATAAAGAAAATCTAAAGAGTGCCAAGAGGTTCGTGCGGGGATATTCAAAATCCCTCCATAATGAAGAACTGACAGTTACCTAATGGAGCGACAATAACGTTGTAACTTTTCTTGATTCGGCAGGAAGGAATTATGGGAGGCTGTTGAAGTAAACCAGGGTGCAAACAAGGTAGTGATTCACGTACCAAGAGTGGCATCAATATATAAAGAAGTATACGGATGGGTAGACCGCAACAATCAACAGCTGTCGTACTACAATACGGAGTTTAGGTGCGTGCGAAAGCAGGAGATGTATGCGTTGGTCAACGGTCACACTTTGTGGAAAAATAGTCCTCATTTGTTGGAAGGTCTTAGCAAAGATTCCACATCTCAAAGTGAATTTGGGTTTGCAATTATACGTATTTGGTATGCAATGTACAAAAAGACCAATGGCCGAGATGAAATTCTGCATTAACCATTTGACAAGCAGAGTCATCATCGTCGAAAATTTGCGACAACGCTTGCTTCCCCAAGAAAAGGGCACCATGATTCTGCAAGAATAATGGCAGATGAAACATCAAGCAAGATGTGCCGATTGAAATGCCGCATGTGCAGCAAAAAGACCTTGTTCAAGTGCGCTAAATGTTCTAATCCTGGCAACCCCCTAGCTCTTTGTGAATCGAAGAATGGACGCAGGGGCGGATCCAGGCCGGGTTGACAGGTTTGAATAAACCGGTCAGATTTCCAGGAAAGGCTTTTTAATACAATTCTATATGTGTGCTTTTCCCATACGGAGGAGCATAAAGTGAATTTTTGCTGTTGAAAACTGATATCAGCTTTTGCTTATCGATGACGTGAGGATTTCAATCGCTTTTTTGTTGTACTGTATTCAGGAGACAGAGCATAATTATCTGTTGTCATACCTCATTTGTTAGATACCGTGAGTCATGAATTCCGAAATATTACAATAGAGGAAGGAAAAACCAACCCGGTGGCACATTCATTTTGAGCTCTCAACCCGGTGCCAACCCGCTCCAACCCGAATGTGATTGCGCAAGACAGATGAGAAGTTCAAACTCTCCTACGCAGAGACAACTCTGTTTTGTAGGGTTAGCTCGGTCAGCTTGGGGGCTTGAGCAGCAGCACAGCACTTCACACATTCCTGAAAATCTTCATGAATATAGAAGCCTGAGAGAATTAAAATAAGTTCCTTTTGAACAGAAAGCGGAAGATGAATTCAAATGATTAAGTTTCTAGAGCAAGATTGAAACACAGTCATGACTGAACAACATGGAAAAGAATTCACTTCGATAATGGCGTGATGTTGTAACAGTGATTTTAACTGTGAAACTTTTTATCAAAAATGGAGCTCTCAAAAATGATTAAGGGCGTGGCCCAAAACTACACAGAAAAAGGGCGTTCCCTCAAAATAAAAGGGCGTGGCCCAAGCAATTTTCCGGGGGCTTAGCCCCCGGCCCCCCCCCTTCTCTTCCTTGTGGCTTCCCCGCAGTACAACCCTGTCACTGAAGATCCTGGATCCGCCCCTGGGACGACAGTGCTGGAATGAATATCATGTCAGACGAGAGTTTGATATGCCAAGCAGCCAATCTCAAGACGATGCTTAATGAAAGTAATATTGACAGAATTAAATGATTTTGTTAAAAAAGTTGTGAGCTCAGTTTCCAAGCTAGTACGAAATTTAGATTTAATTGGCGCTTTGTGATTTTCCAATAAAAAATTGGCGTCCGATGGCTTTTCATTTTTACAAATACCCAGCAACCGCTTTCATTTTTGCAATGGTTGAACTCCTACACAGCGCGCTAAAAATGATTCGAAACTCCGTAGTATCAAAAGTACTGGATACATTTGAATTAATGGAGTTCTGTTTGATAGCAGAAAGTTGATTAATTGTAGTAGCTACTCTATGTATGACAAATTTTCAAACGCCTGAACTTTGTCGGTGTATCCCGGGGGGGCTACTTAGTATATTTTGCTGACGGGATGTGCACTCCTTTCCGGGTATCGTTTTCGCCTCTTTTTTCTAACGTCGGATATCAAAAGAAGGCAATCTTTCTAAAGCCGGACGTCAAAAGTGTTATTTCATTGTTTTTCGACGAAATTTTACGTTTTGGGGTATGCTTTTCGCCGATTTTCTCTAAAGCCGGCTATCATTTCAAGGGAAAATTTCTAAAGCCGGCTGAAAATTCTTTTTCTTGGAGTGCACATCCCCGTACAATTGAAATTCAAGTACACCCCCCGGGCGGTGTATCCGGTATACGTAAGGCTAAATGATGGTGCAACAGGATGTTACCTATGTTTTGATATTGTAGCTAATCGAAGACTCGTACAAAGGGTACAGTCTCAAAGCCATGTCTGATGGTCAATACCTTTTTCATTTGAGAAAGAAATAACAGGGAATTGACTTCATCTTGCATGGAGGAAATTCGTGAGTGTAACAGATCATTCTCGTTAATAATACATTTGATGCTGCAGACGTAGAAGCTGTACATGTTGCCAGTGTACATCAAATGTATTCATCTGGTTTTATAAAGTATTTGAACATTTTGTCACCGCTATTGTCTCTTAGTTAGTGTTGCAATTTCAATTTTTTTTTTTTTCATGTATATTCTCAGCTAAAAGCTACATGTTAAACTAATATAATATGATGCTAAATTATACAGATAATGAGAAACACGTGAAATATAATTTACGTAATGCATCTAAATCAGTGGAGCTGAAGAGGACATATAGAAAGAACTCTGGTAGAGCTTTCGAGCTATATGCCCTCGGTTACGTGGTTTATAGCGAGCGATAACATTTATTTAGATACGAGAAATTGTAATTATACAATCATGCTATTGGAAATACTTTTGGCTACAAATAACGATATACAAAAAATAGGGGCAGACTGAGGACAGAGAGAGGAAGAAAAAAATGATAAAGAAAAGAACCGGGAGAGAGTTTATAAACCAATGGCTTTTTAATGATTAATAAGTCTGCAGTAAAAGTTGCTTGTACCGCTTTCCGAAAATCTTTTTTGAATGAGAAGTCCTAATGTTATCTGGAATTTTGTTCCAGATTTTTACACCAAAGTTGGTTATGAGTCTACTTTTGTAATTAGTTCTGGCTACTGGGGGGACAAAATTTCCAGAAGTTGCTTGTCTGGTCTGAATGTGGTGTCTTTGACTAGTTAGTTGGAAGAGATCACTGAAAAATTGTTCACAGTTTTCTTTGGAGATGTCGTACATGAATTTGGCACATTCTAGCTTATAGGTGTCTTGCAGGTTTAATGAGTTTAGTGTCTTGAACAGTGGTTGGCTATGTTCATTTCGTTTTTTGAAGAAAATTATCCTGGCTGCCTTTTTTTGATTTTTACTTAAAGGATCTAGTGAGTTTTGATACGCTCCTCCCCAGTTTATGATAGCATAGTTAATATGTGGAGAAATAAAGGCATTATATATATTTCGCAGGATATTGTTTGGAACAAAGTGCCTCATTTTAGCTAAGATACCAATGCTTTTTGCAACTTTAGTGTTAACATGTTGGATATGCTGTTTCCAAGTAAGGTTATTGTCGATTAGAACTCCAAGATATTTAGCATAGTTAGTTTCATTTAGGTTGTCACCATTTATACATAGTTGAATCTTTTTAGGTAAATTTTTCTGTCTTGGCTTGATTATCATGAAATTGGATTTATTTGTATTTAGGCTTAACTTGTTTGCTACTAACCAATCTGAGATACAGCCAAGTTCAGCATTAACATTTTCTTCTAGAACGTTGATATTTTTATGAGAATAGAAGAGGCTAGTATCGTCTGCAAATAGGTGAAAATTCATAATTTTGGATGCTTTTGGGATATCGTTTATGTACAGCAGGAAAAGAAGAGGGCCTAAGACGCTCCCTTGCGGTACACCGTGTTTGATTGTCCTTTCTACAGACAGCTCGCCACCAACAAAGACGCGTTGCATAAAAGTAGTATCTGAGCAATGGTCCTTCTCATGAATGGTGAATTTTCCGTCACATTGAATTTTCATGTTTTGAAGCGCTCTATTTAGTCCCGTTGATGAAAATCGCATCAGGTCATATTTACCAGTTTGTTGTTGCGTAGCAGTTATGAAAGATGTAATCAAAGTCGGACAATTTGATTTGTGTGTGATTTTCTGGAACTTTTTACGGGTGGTAGTGGGAACAAATGAGTAAATCAAAATCTTTTCTCTACGGATCAAATCTTCTGGTAGCTTTGTGCCAAATTTGAGAAAATTGGACAACTTTAATTTTTTGCACCTTTGATCCTCATTTTGGCACTTTTGAAATACCACAACTGGCAGAAATGAACCATTTTAATAATTTGTTCTCTTGGAACCAATTTTTCTTGCATTTGGAGTAGGTGTGCATACCAAATTTTGTGAAGATCAAAAACTTTCATTTTGGCACTTTTCCTCCTCATCTTGATACTTTTGAAGGCCCACAGTTGGCACAAATTAGTAAATTTAAAAGTTGTTCCTTTTGGAACTGATTTTTGCTGTATTTCGATAGCTGTGTACCAAATTTTGTAAAGATCGGATAACAAATTTTGTGAAGATCGAAAAACTTTCATTTTGGCACTTTTGCTCCAAATCTTGATACTTTTGAAGGACCACAGTTGGCACAAATGAGTAAATTTAAAAGTTGTTCCTTTTGGAACTGATTTTTGCTGTATTTCGATAGCTGTGTACCAAATTTTGTAAAGATCGGATAACAAATTTTGTGAAGATTGGACAACTTCAATTTTTTGGCCCTTTTCCACCTCATTTTGGCACA
The DNA here is from genome assembly GCA_039566865.1 of Aurelia coerulea. Lineage (NCBI taxonomy): Eukaryota > Metazoa > Cnidaria > Scyphozoa > Semaeostomeae > Ulmaridae > Aurelia > Aurelia coerulea. The sequence continues at coordinate 1,779,363 of CM076959.1, forward strand.
TTTGATCGGCAACAGTTGGCAAAAATGAGCCAGTTTGATAATTGTTTCTCTTGGAACCAATTCTTCTCGTATCGGGGTAGCTGTGTACCAAATTTTGTGAAAATTGGACAACTTTCATTTTTTGGCACTTTTGCGCCTCATTTTGGTACTTTTGAAGGGCCACAGTTGGCAAAAAGAGCTAATTCAAAACTTGTTTCTTTTGGAATCAATTCTTCTTGTATTAGAGTAGGTGTGTACCAAATTTTGGGAAGATCGAACAGCTTTCATTGTGTGGCACTTTTGTGCCTCATTTTGGTACTTTTGAAGGGCCACAGTTGGAACAAATTAGCTAATTCAAAACTTGTTTCTTTTGGAACCAATTTTTCTTATAGTGGGGTAATTGTGTACCAACATTTGTGACGATCGGACAGCTTTTGTTTTTTGGCACTTTTGCGCCTCATTTTGGTACTTTGAAGGACCACAGTTGGAACAAATTAGCTAATTCAAAACTTGTTTCTTTTGGAACCATTTTTTCTTGTATTAGGGTAGTTGTGTACCAAATTTGGCGAAGATCCGACTGCTTTCATTTTTTGGCACTTTTGTGCCTCATGTTGGTACTTTTGAAGGACCACAGTTGGAACAAATTAGCTAATTCAAAACTTGTTTCTTTTGGAACCATTTTTCTTGTATTAGGGTAGTTGTGTACCAAATTTGGCGAAGATCCGACTGCTTTCATTTTTTGGCATTTTGCGCCTCATTTTGGTACTTTTGAAGGGCCACAATTGGCACAAATGAGCTAATTCAAAACTTTTTTCTCTTGGAACCAATCTTTCTTATATTTGGGTATCTAAGTACCAAATCTTGTGAAGATTGGACGATTTTCATTTTTTGGCACTTGTGCTCCTCATTGTGGCACTTGTGAAAGGCCACAGATGGGACAAATGAGCCAATTAAAAGAAAATTTTTCTTGGAACCAATTCTTCTTATATTAGCGTAGGTGTGTACTAAATTTGGTGAAGATTGGACAACTTTCACTTTTTACCAATATTTTCACTGTTGGGGTTGGACCTCAAAGACGGAAAGGGTTAACTGATATGGCTAAGTCTTTCTTCATATTTCAATCACGTCTTTTTTTTTTTTTTTTTTAATTTGACCACACCAGCCACGCTGCCTGTTCATCTGGAGGATTCTCTGGTTTGGCCTATAAACTCCATATTCACTTTTTCATCTCATCTTCGAATAGGCCAGCAAAATCTCCTCTCGACATAAGATCTCAAACGCTCATCATATAAAAATCTTTTCTTCAAAAAACAACCAACATTTCCCTTTCAAGAACTTTCGCCCATCTACGATGGCTTGCTCGCCTCGAATTTGTTGACGGATCTGCCATTTGTTACGAAAATATTGCAACTCCCATCTTTTTTGGCAGAGGATTGTCTGGTTATGATAGAGCAAGCTGCAGTCTGTAATTCAGCACCAGCCACAGCAGCCCCAGCTTCGAAGTCCGCCATTTTTCAGTTTGATCTATCATTATGATGTCCCCCGTCTTCAATATGCAATCATGCTCCATTGTATCCCTGTAGCCGATAAGGCCTTGTTACGAGCATCATGAGAAAAATCACTGTAGGAAGATATAGGGGGTTGCCTTCCCATTCATTTTAACAGTTTAATATTTTCGTTCTTTCGATATCTCCTCCGCAGTACTACAAAAAATTTCCCCCGCAAATACATATTATCCAGCGCTCCTCCATAGAAGCACACCAGCAGTGTCTAACTACCCATGGTCAGACAGTAAAATTTCAACAGTTCTTGTGACTCCCTCTCTGTTGATAATATTTATGAAATGTAACACATTCAAAATGCTTTATTGAAGGCAAATCATCCAGCTCTTATACTAGAAGCTCCTTTCCAACAAGATTATAAATATTATAGCTGTTGATCAACGGTTTTTAGATGCCTTCATCACATCAACAGTTAAGTTTGGAGTCTTGTCGTGTATTATTATTTACTGTGAAGTATGTGCGCCTGATTTTGTATCAAAAAGCAAAGTAAAACCTTCCAAAGTGTTGTATGTTAGGATGTCATTTCATGGTCTTCGATCAAGACAAATAGGACAGGACAACCAACGTAAGATGTTGCACACAATTGTGCTAGTCCCCAATTGCTGCACACAATCCCCATTGCGGACACATGGACCCATTACTTTGCCTGCATACCAACAATTATGCAGAAGACAACTGCCTCTATCGAACAGGCAGAAAACCTGTCAAAGGCAGGTCTACGGAGAACCAAAATGAAATTTAACAATAAAAATGGGAGTCATACTGATGTATGTGAGAAGTTGGAAGAATATTCTCCTCGGCTTAGATCTGCTAGAGGATTTACGATGCACAGAGCAAAAACTTTTGGCCACAAAAGACCATTATTCAATCTGAATTCTAAATGGTACACAGTGCAGAACTTAAAGAAGGACATCACAGGATCGACTTGCATTTATGTCAGACCACTTCAAAGGAACTTGAATCAGTCTCTTCCAAGAAGTTAAGTAAAAGTTTGAATAAGCTAACCATGACCAGGAGCTGCCTCTCCCTAGAACTTCTCAGAAGATGGTTTGTACAAATGCAAGTGAAATGTGACATGAACAAGTCAATAACTCACAGTGTTACAAAATAAATGATACTCTATTTTGCTTGGCAAAAGCAAAAAATCATCACAATGCTGGTTCTAATTGCAAGTACTACTAAAAACAACTTCAAAAGATGCTAAAACCAAAATTTCACTACATCCTCATCATCGTATATACAATATATTAAGGCTCTGATAAATATAACCTCATAAGAAACTTATGGATACCAGAAGAAAAGTTTGTCTTTCCTTTTCGTCAGGGAGGCAGCAAGAGGCGTAAATTTGTGTACTCTTGGCTAACAGATTATGAGTGGCTTCCATATTCAAAGGTGGTTGATGGCTGTTTTTATCTGCCATGCATATTGTTTGGAGTAAGAATTGGCCATTTTGCAACAAAGATAGTAAGGCAGATTTCAGAGCCACTAATGTCAGGTATGCTATCCAAATAAAAAAATTAAAAATTGTTTGGTTATTACAGCCCCAAACCTGACATCTAATGTTATACAGGCCCCAGTATAGTAAGCATCGTTTTTCTTTTTTAGTTGTTTGTAGCATTTATGTAAAATGGTATGTAGGTTAGCGTTTTTAAACAATGCCATGGGGTAGTCATCGTCTTTTCCTCCTCATGGCATCGTCCTTGTAGTATTGTAAAGTAGTTTGTGGTAGAGTAGTCCGTAACATTGTATTGTAAATTTTTAACTGGAATATACCGGGTGTCCCAAAATGATGTATTATTGTTTGATTGCTTACATGTCATGTCCATAACCAATGAACCTATTTTCAAAAACTTAGTTTTATTTGATTGCCTAAAGGCTAAATTGTATTTTCAGATGTTGGTTGCGGTTTTACCACATCATTTTTATGTCGAAAAGAAGATCGATAAACTGGCTCAAATTCAAGCCTTCGATGGCATGAGAAAGAAACGGCCTACTTTTCCAGTCAACATTTTAGATGTGGTACACAAGGCTGAACTCGTATTCTCGTATTCGTATTCTCTGAACTTAGTATTAACTGATCGTACTCTCTGAATGTCATATATTCTATGAACGACATATAAGTTCAGCCTTTTGCATCACATCTTTAAATGTTGACCGACAAAGAAGGCCGTTTCTTTTTCATGCAATCTAAGGCTTGAATTTGAGCAGCTTTATCAATCTTCTTTTCAACATGAAGAAATCAGCCTAAACCACAGCCAACATCCTCAAATACAATCTAGCCTTTCGTCAATCGGATGAAATAAAGTTTTTGAAAATCAGTTTATTGGTTATGGAGATATAAGCAATCAAACGATAATACATCATTTTGGGACACCCGGTATATAAAAAAAAGGGCCACTAATATACTGGATGAGTATCTATAGTTGATTACGTCACCCAAGAGCTCCATGCTACATCATAATGCAGTATTGCAGATGCAAGATTTTGAATGAATGATGCAAAACCAGCAACATGATATCTGCATCTAACAAAATATAGTCATTTCAAATCAAATTACTCACAATCGTGCCGTACTGTCATCAATAATTAAAACAATAGTTCTATGCGCAAAACAGAGCATTGCAATAAGAGGGCACAGGGATGATAGCCAACATCTATCAGATCTAAAGAACAATTCGGGGAATTTTGAAATGTTGTTAGACTTCCGAGTTGACAGTGGAGATGAAATGCTACGCAATCACTTCAAGAAATGTAAACGAAATGCATCCTATCGATCCAAAACCACCAAAATGAAATAACTGGTATTTGTTGATCACATATTCAAGAAAGTATCATCGAGGAAATTAAGAAGTCCGGATTTTGTTTGGATACTGGCAGATGAAGCAAAGGATCAGAGCAACAAGGAACAAATGCCAATTGCTCTTCGTTTTGTTGATAACAAGTATGGAATCAGAGAAGAATTTGCTACATTCAGTTATTGCAACAAGGGTATTTCAGGTGCAGATATCTCTGGTTATATTAAGAAGTTCAGTTCAGTTCATATATTTTAAATTCCACAATATACAATTTATAGTCCTAACTACTAACTATACAAACATATGACTAAACAACAAAGATAAAAGATAAGTTACAAAAATTAATACAGTAATACCCAAACTTAGTACAATATACAAATACAAGGAGGAACTAAATAAATTGCATACAGGGAATTACTTAAAGGAGGAGCTCTCTCAATAGGTAAACTAATCGAGGAGAGAGCCCCCCCTATCCTAAGATAATATCAGGTGTGTTTAGATGATTTTAAATAATTATGCATTTTCTTTTCACAGGTTAACAGAAATTGTGGCAGTGTAGATTCATCGGTTGACATTTTTCAATAAGAAACTTTTTAGTTTTGTTTTGAACGATATTTTTGATGAAGCATTTCGGAGTTCCACTGGTAATGTATTCCAAAGTTTAGCACCAAGATATCGAATTGACTTTAGACCATATTGAAGACTGTTTTTCCGAGACATAAATAAATCACCTTGACTGGCCTGTCTTGTGGAATATTGATGAACAGATGAACTAAATAAGAAAAAGTCATGAAAGCAACTAGGTAAGGTTTTATTAACTGAATCAAAAACAAAAGTTAAGAGCCGGAGTTCAAAAATCTCAGAAAGTTTCAGAAGTTTAAAATCATTGAAGATTGGAAGAGAGGGAGACATGCGAGGCTGAAATGAGATAGCTCTGACTGCTTTTTTCTGTAATTTGAAAATTGGATCAATGTATGATGCATAAGTTTGCCCCCAAACAATAAGACCATATTGTAAGAAGGACAGAAACAAAGCATTGTACAAGCAAAGTAAAACATCTAATGGAAGTAAGTTCCTAATTTTGAAAAACATTCCACATGTTCTAGCTAATTTCTTAGAGAGTTCACTTGTTTGTTTGTTATCTTATTTTTATTCGATTTTTTTACACCTAGCTATACATATATATATACAAATATATACACATACAACTAATCTAAATCGAATCTACTAACAAATGGAAAAATAACGTTAAGGAAATGAATACGTATATACAGAAGATAAATATCAAACTACATGGACATAAATGGACAAAATCTACATGATATCATTATATTTACAAACGTTGCATTTACAGGTGGGGCCATTCCATTGTTTTATCATAACCTTGAAACTGTTTAGATTTTCAGCTGATTTTAGTTCATTTGGCAAACAGTTCCAAATCTGAGGTCCCATGGCTTTAAGGCTCTTGGAACCGAAAGTTACCTGATTTGGTCGAAAATGATTTAAATTGTTGGGATTCCGAGATGGATGATTTGAAGTTCTTGAACTAAAAATATTACGCATGAAAGATGGATTCAAGTTTTTTATTGTCTTAAAGATTTCGACACAGAGAGTTCTCTGACGAGCAACTTGCATTGTGCATCTTTTTGCACTGAGATGGTATTTCCAGCTAAGATGCTCATCCAGGAGGAGACCTAAGAACTTAACAAACTTAACTCTTTTAATATGTTTCTTGCCTATTTTGACATCAGAATCAGAGGGAACTTTGAAAGACGAAGAATGAAAAATCATATAATTTGTCTTATCAATGTTTAATGATAATTTATTAGCATCAAGCCACCTCTTTACTAATCTCAGCTGTTTGTTGACAATTTTAATCAAATGAGATAAATCTTTGGATTCGTAGTAGATGTTTGTATCATCAGCAAAGAGATAAAAATTAAGTTTCTTAGAAGCATTTGGTAGATCATTAATATAAAGAAGGAAGAGTAATGGACCCAGTACAGAACCTTGTGGTACACCACAAGTAATTGAAAGTAAGTTAGAATTGCTTCCGTTAATAAGTTAATAAGTTAGAAAAGAAAGAGCTGACAGAGTTGGGGTTGGACTTGACAAGTGCAGAGGACAAGGGTTTCAAGGAGCCGGAAATGTTGCTGGAAAATATAAAGGTGCAGCACACATTTTTCAAAATGACTATCCACTGGCAACTTTTGTGCATTAAGCATCACATCAATTGAATTTATGTGTGGCCAAGAGCTGCTCTATACAGAAGGTAAAGAATATGATCAATGTTGTGAAAGAAGCTTCTGACTTCTTCAACAATTCACCAAAGCTCCAAGAGGCGTTACTCTCCATGATACAAGAAACCTTGCCTGAAGAGAAACATTCTAAGTTAACTGATGTTTGTAGAACTCGCTGGATTGAACGTATTGCGGACCTATATGACTTCTTGGAATTATACCCTGCAGTAGTCATGACACTTGAAATGATAAAAATAAACAAGAGCAAAAAATGGAATGATGAATCTTGTACAAAAGCAAAAGTGTTGTATGTCAGCTGTACCACTTTTCAGTTTATCATCACCATCAAAATCACCTGCACCATTCTGAATTATAACCTCGATGCTACAAGCAAGCTACAGCGGAAAGAAATGGACATTGTGAAAGGATACGCAGAAATAGACAGGATTGTCGCTACAGTGGTTTCCAGCGGAGAGAAGGTCAATGCACAGCGCAGAGAGTGAGCTGCAAGATTGGCAGACTCTGTCAATACAACTCCATCCATGCCAAGAACATGCTCAAGACAGCTGCTAGGGGGCAAGCAGCCTGCGGATACTCCAGAAGGTTACTACCGAAGGACAGTGTATATTCCTTTCCTGGACCACCTACTCATATCATCCCCGAAATTATGAGGAGAGACATTAGTCTAGGAGAAGGAACCAACGTTCCTCATTGGAGAGCTGAATTCCTTGAGTTTGTGCACCATTGTGATGTAAACTTTCCCAGTGAAAGGATTGTTAGGACGGACTTGGATCCTACAGATACGATGTTTCTAGGGCATCTGTACAATACAGTAAGTGTTACCATATCTCAAGGAAACAAAACACTGAAAACATTTCTATTAGGGGCCCTTGTACCCAGGGCAAGAAACAAGAAGCAATAGTGCCAAAGGGTGGTGGGAATTTCAGCACTGAAAAGTGATGCAAGGAAAGTCAGAAGCAATTGGACAGCAGCAGCTCGATAGAATGTTAAATGAACTGGTTGAATGTAACTGGAAGATCCTTGCTGCAGTTATTGAAACAGTTGTTCTTTCTGGAAAGCATCAAAGGGCATCAAAACGACTCTCGATATTATGATTCTAAAAATAAAGGCAATTTTCAAGCACTACTTGACTTTCAAATTAGTGCTGGTGATAATATCCTGAAGAAGTACTTTGCTGTTGCTCCTAAAAATGCAACATACAGATAAAAACCATCCAGAACAAGTTAATTACGAAATGTGGTCATCAAATTGAACAAAGCATAAAGAAAGAAGTCGAACAAAGTAATGGCTCTCATTATCAGATATGTGACTCCAGATAATGAACTAATTAAACGCTTTATCCGATTTTACATATTGTGATGATGGTTTGTCAGGTGAAAATTCTAACTGGAATAAAGTAAATTGGATTACAGATTGATTATTGTTGGGGTCAGGGTTGTGATGGTGCAAGTGTAGCAAGAAAGAGCAAATGGCTCTCATTATCAGATATGTGGTTCCAGATAATGAACTAATTGAACGCTTTATCCGATTCATACATTGTGGTGATGGCTTGTCAGGTGAAAATTTTAACTGGCATAAAGTCAATTGGATAACGGATTGATTAATTATTGTAGGGGTCAGGGTTGTAACGGTGCAAGTGGTATGTCCAGTATAACAAAATGAATTGCTGGCAAAATACCTGAGGTTAATCTCAAGGCAAAGTATATGCACTGTGCCAGTCACCGTTTAAATCTATGTATTGTCAAATGCTGTAAGATTAGGGTGGTTTCAAATGCCCTAGATAATGCCAGGTCTAGCTGATCCTTTATTAACAAGATGGGTTACTAGGATAAGTTCACTGGATGGAATATTTTTGTTTTATTCATATGAAATAATACAAGAAATCGTACATTCTGCTATACCTTCCTAAAACTGTACAACACTACAGGGACAATGCGAATGGAAGCGAAGGACAATGACTACCCCATGGCCAATAGAAAGAGACGCAACATTAAACTACATACATTGCAAACGGTAAACTACGAACAATGAAAACCAAATGGAAAACCAGCTGGGAAATTTACTGCACTAATAATGAATGTCCATCAAAAAGCACAAATAAGTCATTCCCAATAAGTCCTAAAGATGGTCGATCGTTTTCTGTAAATAAAAAGGCTGTTATAGCATTTAGGCTAATAGGAAAGGGCTATTCAGCAGCAAGGAAATTCTGCAGTGTTCTCCGCTTGCCCGAACCAATACATAAAAAATATTGGCGTTATCATACAAAAACTATCAGCAGAAGATGTTTTGCAAAAGTCTTTTGACAAATCAGTAACTGAATTGAAGGAGTTTAAGGAGGACTCTGAACATCGGCGTAGGGGAAGATAAAATTTGGGGGGGGGCTGCCCGACAAAAAATCCATTGTTTGAGAGAATTTTGCCTTACTTGAGGCGGATTTCTGCCCGATTATGGCTGATTTTTGCAAATTTTTCTGGCGTTGGGGGGGCTGCAGCCCCCCACGAGCCCCCTTTCTCCTACGCCTATGAGTCTGAAGGACTTGATTGCGAGGATGGTACCACACTCTCTGTATCTACAAGTTTTGATGGTTCTTAGGGTTCAAGGGGATGGACTTCACGGACTGGGCTTGTTGCAGCAGCATCATCCGATATCAACAAAATAATTGAGGTAGAAGTTATGTGCAACTCTTGTATTCAATGTAAGAAGATGATGGCAAAGCGAGAAAAAGGTGAAGTCAAGCAACTGGAATATTTGGAATGGTTTTTGCAGCATGACGATGATTGTGAGATCAACCATAATGGAAGCACACATGTAGATATAATATTTTTTAGCAAATTTGTTGCCAGTTGTTTTGTATCTTTCTAAAAATTTTGACAGACTCAACTGTAATTCCCTTTCCATTCAAACTTTTTGTAGAGAGCGACATACAGAGATTACCCTTTTCTACACATTCAACAGAGTTTCCAACTTTTTATGTGGACATTAAATAAGGGACCAGATTTGTGACTTAGGAAAGCAGAGAAGAACAGAATTGGTCATAGGAGATTCCAGATGCCTAATATACGAAGTGGTGCCCTCTTTGATTGCCCTATTTCAAAAGTGGTAATCTTACGATCTGGTGTAAACCGTTGTACACTAGTGATCAGTTGCTGTGAAATACTGTATGAAGAGACAATTAGGCTTAACCAATCCATATCCTTTGAAGAACTCTCTGTTCAAGATTCTGTTTTGATTGAAATATATCTCATCTCTACAGGTAGAAACTTGTCTGATGGTAAAGGAATTGGAGGTGCTGGTAGACTAACGTTACAGCAAATCGACACGATGCAAAACTTTTATGGCCTCCCGATACAAAAAACAAAGGCAACGCCAACAAAATGTCAGCAGAAACGAGGTCAATTTTTAGGCATTATTCCTGCGAAGATATAACGACATGGCATGAAGATTGTCCGAAAGTTTCAGAATCTTGGTGCAGCTACCAAAGAGATGTCGCAAAACATGAGAACAAACATAGGGCTATTAAGAATCCCTTGCCACAAGCTGTCGTTGATGTGGTAAAGCCTATCTTCGATAAGCTAAGCGACCCTGCATTCCTATTTGGATGTAAAGACTGTAAAGACCATAGCTGTGGCAATGGGCATCACAATTTTCAACAAAGGTATTCAGTTCCTGCTGGAGTCTCTTTTTCAGGCATTAGGTTTAGATGCTGGCACGACAGCAGTTTTACCATGGGAGAAGATTGACAAAGCTCGCTTTTACACTTCTGCATACAAAAATTTGGAAACAACTAAGGGTCGAAGGAAATCTTTGAAGCGAAGTAAACTAAAACGGCAAGATGCTTTTACATACACAGAAGTAGTTCAATACAAATCGCAAGGTTTTTACCAAGAATCTTTGAGGCAGAAAAAAGGAAGGAAAAGCAGGAAATGAAACTGCATAGAAATCAAACTTTTACTTTATACGGCCATGAGAAATCACACACAACAATGAAAACAATTTCTAAAAACAAGAAAATAGCTCTTTTTCTACGACTGATTACAGAACCATATCTCTAAGGACGGAGTATACAGTATAGTATATAGCATAAAGTACTATCTTCGTTCGTAGTTTCTCTTAGTTCTTGGTTTTTGTACCATTGTATTTTCATCGCATCACAAAATTCGTCCAGACTGACTCCGTAGGCTCCCTAAAAGCAATAGCAAACTTGTTAACATACCCAATTCTAGTTTGGTTTGTTCCCAAGGAAGAGAATATATAAAATTTCATCTATAAGTACTACGCGTATTTTTCATGAAAAGTACTGCACGCAGTCCTTTTAAAAATCAGTTTTGAAAATGGTTACTTTGCAATTTCATTAACTTATTGATATTTACATCCTATGCCCCCCCCCCAATATTTATCAACAAAGTTGTATGAGGCTTTGCCGCTGGGGAATAATATGATGCCAAAGAGAAGTTAAATTAAAGTGGTAAAATGTTGTGGAGTGCCCTGATTTTTGAAAGAACTAGCAATGTTGGGGGGGGGGCTGCCACCCTTCGGCCCCATGGCACGTACACTTCTGTGGAGTGCCTTGACTGAAAGTAGAAGTTTCTAAGATGCTTTTTCCCATTCCTCAAGTGTCTCAATGTCACTAGACCTGATAGCTTTTTATGAAAAAATATGTTATTACTTCCTTGATTTCCCCTTTGATGTCTCCTGGTACCATATTTCTTATCAAATACAGCACACATGTTGGAAAACTGTAATTTGGGTTCTTTGGTCCAACATTCTTTTTCTGTATGAAAATAAAATAATTTTTGGTAGATTAGAGACTCTGTAGTTCTCCTTGCAAAGGTTTTCCGCAGAGTTGCTAATTCTCAAAACGTCTCAACCTTCATTGAAGACTGCTTTTTTAAGCAAGGATCATAATACGGAACCAAAACATGCACACAAGTTTAACACGTACGGTTGGTAGTACACTTTCTGCAACTCATGTTTGCAACTCGTTAATGAAATAGGAAAAGTTTCTTCATTTCGAGTTGGCATATGAGCACCTGAAGAGTTTCTTAACTTTCTTAAAAAGGCTATGCCATTTATTGTTGGCGACTTCATTTGAAAAATGAAAGGGTTCTTGAAGACAGAAATATTTTCAACCTTTATTTTCGTTTTTTCCCTTTAAATTTTGCGTGGCAAGCCTGTGTATGCCTCAACAATCCTCCTCCGCGAAAGGCTGCACATTATCATACAAAATAGTGTAATTTCCTGCTTTTGTACTACATGAGTTGATGAGTTTTGGTTGTACCTTAGGAAATTACATATCTTACCATTAAGGCATGAGCCCACCAACAGTAGTGAAAGTATCAATTTTGTCTCGGTTTTTTCCCTTCCTTTCTCTTGTCGTGAACGCTTTTTTCAAGGTTGTTGGCAAATTCATTTCTATCATATCTGATGAAAAATAGCAGTGAGTTAGCGGTCACGTAATAGATATTTTACTTGTTGAAAGGATCGAGAATTTGAAGTTTGTAAAATCGTGAGAGTAAGTTGTCTTACCCAATGCTTTCCATTTCCTTCAGCATGACCTGCAACACCCCTTGCTCCATTTTCACATCCAGCGGAATTCGTAAATCCCTCGTTGCTGTTTTATTGACAAAAAATTTTCCTTCACCGCGCTTAAGCCTTATTGCTTGACCTGTGGTTTCATGTTTGCACTTACAAGCATAATCGTTTTTCCCTCACTTTTTTCCTGAATTTGATTTCTCGAAACAGGATTCTGGAGTACTGGTAGGTACTAAACAATCTTTGTGTACCCAACAGACCAATCAAATGGCTTGACACTTGGCCCACATGGTCACAAAGCATGTAACTACGAAACCGTGTCAGCAATTTTCTACAGATCCACGTGTTAGACACTCGATTAATAAGGTTTGACACCAATAAGCGAAGTCTTAAACCGTGTCAGCAATTTTCTACAGAGGCCTAGCGTGACAACAACAACCGAATCGAGGCTGATCGATGACGTAAGCGATACTTAGAAAAGTGTCTCTTTTGGGGGGTAAACATAAAAAAACAAAAACTACATGAAGTGTAAAATGCTAAACAATACGATTGTTCATACATTTCACACACGGGTCCGATTTTTACAGAGGTTTCAAAGTTGAAAACGGCATTTCAGAAACTTACACAAATTTAAAATGGCATTATTTTTAGACCGTACATTTTATCAAAAATCCGTGACAAGGTTTTGGAGTTCAAGACCTTAAGTCTATGGTAAATAGATAGTCGCTGTCCAACGATGGTCACTGCTTTAACCCTATCTGACCTGGGTGTTTTGAAACACTCAATGCCTGGGGGGGGGGGGGCGGATTCCGCCCCCCCCCCCCCCCCTGTTTATCTCTGTTCTCATAAGAGATATGGCAACCAAACTTGGCACAAAGGTAGTTCATTATATAAACAATGAAAATTTGAAATCATAATCCAATTAGCGATGTTGTTGTTGTTGCTAGAGCATGATGATCATTATGATGTCATATGACGTCATATAAATGAAAGCTTGCTAAAAGGTCATGAAACTTTATTTTTCATAAAGAAATGAAAGATATAGATCAAAATATATATAAATTCTTAATTTAGACTTAATTGGACCAATTAAACATGATTAAGAGAGATACAAAGTATGTTTTTCACAGAGTGCAGTATGAAAAATTGGTAACCATGGAGACAAGGCTAAAAATAGAATGTCCAAATTGTTGCAATTTTATTGCTCTATGATACAAAGTTAAACTTACGAAGTATCAGAGGCCTGCTGCATGTGTGGAAAACGGTGTAAACAAAAATGTACTAGGGGGGGGGGCGGAATCCGCCCCCCCCAGGTCAGATAGGGTTAAATCGACTGCGCATATTTTCATGATATTCTGTATTTAATTCTGCATCAAATGATCTATAGGTTTATTTGGTATATTTTGAGGAACGGCCATGGGTAAACAACGTTTCTTAATCACCGTCTAAATGGTTACAGTAACCTTAAATGATACCAACTGACTTTATTTCTGCTAAATATGCAGCTACCATGTTGTGTTTCAGCCTATTTAACTTGCTTTTTAACATTGTTTTTTTATCTTTGGAAATTGATCACAGAAAAGAAATTGGATGGTTTGCGTTTCTGGTACCCTTAAAGCCTAGTTCACACTAGAGGGTTTAACGCGTTAGTGCTAGTTTCTTGATGCGATATGTCTACGGCGTTAACATTTGTTCACACTGTGGTTTATAGCGTTCGGTGGTAAGGTGGATTTTCCCGCCATAATTTCGTGCAAGCATGGCGTCCTTTGGAAGAGAACAAATTCTTGGTCTGATGGGTTGTATTTATGTTTTGAGAAAAAGAAGAAGGAGACTTGAATCGAAAAAAAAGCAACAAAAAAGGAGGTTCTGGGTAAGGGACATTTTTAGATCCAAGGCATCTGGAGAAGAGCTGAGAGTAAAGGACCGAGAATATCACTACAGGTTAGCTATCTGCAAATTTGTGTAGGCCTTGAAACTTAAGTAGATTTTTAGGCCTCAAGTAGATGTACCGTGTGTGTCAAATGAATGTTGTCCCATTCAAAAAAGCCTGTTGGCTCCAATGAATAAACAGTTTCTTTGTAGCTTAAAGGCCAAAATATGTTTTTAATTTTTGGTATATTTTTAGGGACAAAGAAGTATTCATAAATTAGGATTTGGAACATACCCCTATTCCAAAAAATTATTGGAGAATCAACCAAAGTCCACGAAACCGTACAGAAAACAATAATCAATCTCTTTAACATAAAATATATTGGTCTAAAGCCATAGATTCAAGTCTAGATATTTGCTTTTCGTCATGAACAGAAATGAAACATAGAAACGAGGCTATTGTCGAAATCAGATTTTTCTGATATTTCCGTGTGATGAAAAATGTGGTGTGGAAAAATTAATGATAACTTCATCTGAGTATAGTCTCATATTGCTCCAGTCACTAGTCTCCAAATTCAAATTTTCCAACAGCGCAACGTTGTTTAGCGTGCCATGTACATGTAGCAGTTATTTCCATTTTAACATAAATGGTCCTATTTTTGACTGTTGATTTTCTGCATCAACATCTATAAATTACTGCGCAAAGCGATATGGCATCGACGCAAGGGGGTCAAAAATAAAATAAAACATGAAAAAATAAGTTAAGTGTTTACATAACCATAATTTTATTGCCTGAAAGTGTAGCCTAGTCCTTCATAGTTCAAGAAAAGAATGGTTTCCTATGTGACTCTGCCGATGACTCTGCCTTCAAGAGAAGTGGAACAAATGTTTGATTATTGAAGCTGATGCGTTTTTTACCAAACAAAATGAATTAAGTTTCTTTTGATCTTCATAACCAACATGGAAAAATTTGCACATTAGTGGATGCTTGTCATGCTACCAAGACATGAGCTTAGTCTGTTTGTTAACTGGTCTACAAAATCATATTCTTGTTCCTTTTAGATATTTACGAATGTCGAAAGAGAGGTTTGATCATCTATTAAGCCTCCTCGAAGAGCGCATTAAAAAACAAAATACACGACTACGCAAGGCAGTGTCTCCTCGTGAACGGCTTGTCATAACTTTGCGGTACCTTGCAACTGGATGCTCGCAGCAAACACTCAGCTATGCCTTCCGTGTTGGTCGTTCTACAGTAAGTTATATCATTAAAGAAGTTTGCGAAGCAATCTACGACCTTCTGGCATCAATCTACACAATCTTCGTAAGCTTGAAACAGGTCAACATAAGCAAATCAAGGCAAAATATCTTGTTCCCGAGAATTGCACAGAATTCTTCAGGCCCCCTGTCAATGAACACATTTGGAACCCATTAAAACCAGATGTGAAAGGTGCTAATTGTGACCTAGTGGCCATGCAAGATACCCTTGTCACTGCATCTGGTGCCATTGCAGCATCCTTAAATGATTTGCTGTTGTCTCGTGACAAAACTAAGCCACTTGGCTATAAGGCTTTCTCAACACACCTTATCGATGTTGTATCCTTACTTAGGTCGGTCTGCAGAGAGCGTTCATATTGAAGCAAAGAGTCTCTTCGCCCTTACATCAATGCAGATTTTAAATTTGCCTGCAATCGCCCAACGAAGCCTGATAAGTTTCTGTTTGGGAACGATATCAGTAAAACAATGCAGGAGGTAAAAACCATGGGCAAGATTGTACAACAATTCCCACAAAAGGCACGAGGGAGGTCACAATTTTGGGGTTCTGGCCAAAAAAAGCAAAACAAATCTTATGGTCAGCCTTTTCTTATCACAGAGAGGGAGGATCTCGTACCCTCCCAGAAGAAACCAGGGACAATTCCCTTCAGCCCAAAACAGAAAGAAATCTTGGAACAATTAGACCAAGTAAACGCGACGGTAATTTGTTTTCCATCTTTTGTTGATTCGCAATTATGCCTTTATTTGCATGATAGCGTAAGGCAATTCTCAGCTGGGCAAATAAAACATCATTTACGTCAGTGGCAGAATATCACTTCAGATCAATACATCCTTAACCCTATCTGACCTGGGTGATTTGAAACAATCAATGCCTGGGGGGGGGCCGATTCCGCCCCCCCTGTTTATCTCTGTTGTCATAAGAGATATGGCAGCCAAACTTGGCACAAAGGTAGTTCATTATGTAAACAATGAACATTTGAAATCATAATCCAATTAGCGATGTTGTTGTTGTTGCTAGAGCATGATGATCATTATGATGTCATATGACGTCATAAAAATGAAAGGTTGCTAAAAGGTCATGAAACTTTATTTTACATAAAGAAATGAAAGATATAGATCAAAATATATATAAATTCTTAATTTAGACTTAATTGGACCAATTAAACGTGGTTGAAAGAGATACAAAGTTTGTTTTTCATAGAGTGCAGGATGAAAAATTGGTAACCATGGAAACACGGCTAAAAATAGAATGTCCAAATTGTTGCAATTTTATTGCTCTATGATACAAAGTTAAACTTACGAAGTATCAGAGGCCTGCTGCATGTGTGGAAAACGGTGTAAACAAAAATGTACTAGGGGGGGGCGGAATCCGCCCCCCCCCCCAGGTCAGATAGGGTTACTGAGTTACTGAGGTGAGCGTGACGGAGCGTGGTGCTGCGATGAGTTACTGAGCGGAGCGTGACGGAGCGTGGTGCTGCGATGATGGTGCTATAGAAACTGTGATGATGGTGCTATAGTAAATACATCTTCAAAACTTGCCCGGGATGATATTATCAAGCTTTAAATTGTTTTAAATTCTTATTTTCAACTGGAATATCTCCCAAGGCCTAGGCCAAGTGAATTGTGAAAACAAGAACCAAACGTGTCATGGACCAAGAGGAGATTAAGAAAGCTGTTTCTGCCGCAATTTCAGAATTGCCGGACAAGAAGTATTTCGATGCACTTGTGAAGAAGCTCGAGGAAAATCTCAATAATACTATTAGTGCTGCAATAGAAAGCGCGGTACGGCCCCTCAATAACAAGATTGAAATGCTTGAACGTAAAATCGATGTGTACGACGCCCATTTCGCTGGCCTTGAGAAAAGACTGTGCAAAGCCGAGCAGTTGATTGATGATGCCGATCAATACAGCTGCGAATATGTGGCATTCCTCTTCCACAAAACGACGAAGAATCCAACAAGGACTGTATTGTTAAGGTTAAAGAGGTGTTCAAGGAAATGAAAGTTTCAGTACCTGCCGAAAGAATTGATAGGGCTCACCGTATTGGGAAAAAATCAAAAAGTAAGGGTCGTGTAGATCAAGCGATTATTGTTAAGTGTGCTCGCTGGAATGATAGAACGGCTGTGTATAAAGGCCGGAAAAAGCTAGAAAGCAAGGTAGTTCACCTGGATTTAACGCCAAGAAGGGCAAAATTACTGGCTCATGCAAGGGAAAGAGCAAAGGAAATTCCCGAAATTGCAGAATTCGCATTTGTTGACATAAATTGTCGTGTTGGTATAAAGACCACAAAGGGTGAATTTAATTTTTTCAACGACATTGAGGACTTTGAAGCCTTTTTGGATTATGAAGAGTGAGTTAGGCACTCTCCTTCCTATATTCCTATTTTTCTTTTTTTTAGAGTCCTGATTAAATTGTAGTTCCATATCAGAAAACGTATCATGAAATATGCAATCGAGGGGCAAATCACTCCCCAGAAATCTTCTATGTTTTTTATTGTCAATATTTTTCACATGAAAATTCTTTTGCCTCCGTGAAATCCCTGAAATTCTCAAAAAATTCATGTTATTAGAAATCTCGTACGGTTTGTTCTATGGAGTGATTTACCCGTCGAAACAAAGTACTTAGACTTTGATGCTCTTTATCAGCAGGTGGGACCCAGAGTTCTGACTACATTTATGCTAGTTTTTTTTTGCAAGTAAGAACTATCCTTAATCCCCTCCAAGGTACCCCAATAGTATCCTTACCAGTGGATGGTATCGCTTGTTTTCACCTTGATATTCATGACA
Organism: Aurelia coerulea; assembly: GCA_039566865.1. Classification (NCBI taxonomy): domain Eukaryota; kingdom Metazoa; phylum Cnidaria; class Scyphozoa; order Semaeostomeae; family Ulmaridae; genus Aurelia; species Aurelia coerulea. Next base: position 1,797,419 of record CM076959.1, read on the forward strand.
TTTTAGTGCAAAATTCTATAGGCCTAGATACCAATCCTGATGACACAACAACCCACACATGTTTCACCAAAAGCCTCTTGAGATTACATCCTCCATGAAGATGGGGTTTGTTTGTCTATTTTTTTTTTTCAAACTTCAATCATTGCACAAAGTCGCATATTCCCTAGCGTAAATTTTCTATGACAAACTAAAATTCCTCTATTCATTTGAAATATGACTTCATGCCTTATCAGATGAAAAAACACGGATAGCTATTATCATGTGGGATAATCTCTAATGATCGCACGCACTGTGTGAAGATGCAGTAAAGTTTTATATTCCCTAGTGAGACCATGCACCACCATTACGTTACGACATTGTGTTCTTTTGAGTTTGTTATTTTGAGAGACAATGAATGTTCCGATTTATTTATTTGTTTTTAGTTGTACCTGTAATTCCCTTTGTTTAGTTTATGTGTTATTACTTACGCTGTGGCTTATGATTGGAGGAGGGCTCTGCATCAACATGGTCAAGATTTTTGCGCCTTTTCAACCAGCGGGAGGGTTTCTCTTCCGTGATGCCGGTTGAAATCAATCAATGGCGAGCAGCAATAGGTACGTTCCGAATTTCCACGCAAAAACAGTTGCGTTTGAGCAAAACAGTCAGGCCACTTTTATTATTTTACCATGTTTTAAAGCTATACTGGCTTTGTTGCAGTTTCATTGCAATTTCTGTGCTGGTCCTGCCTTTGGCAATGATATTACAGTTTCTTGCAGTACACCATTTGAAAGAACAGTCCAGTTTCTTGCCCATATTTTCCCGCTTATACTACATCAGTAAAGTAGTGATTTACACAACTGTAGAACTCTCGAAGCGAATGCCCCTGGGTTTCATTTACTTTGTCAGATTTGCTCGTTACAAATATTGCACTATCAAGCAATTTATATTTGCCTACGCGTATTTTTATATGGTGTGCATGACATGTTACACACTTCACACACAGTGGGCTTTTGGGAGAATCCTGCTCAGTGGTGACGTCGAGACAAACCCTGGGCCAAATACCCTTGATTTTTGTTGTTGGAATCTAAACAGCATTTTAGCACATGATTTTCTGCGAGTTTCTTTGATTGAAGCATACAACTCGGTTTATAACTATGACCTTATTGGCATCGTTGAGACTCACCTTGATAGCACGATCAATGAAGATAGACTTGCATTAGATGGCTATACCTTTTTCAAAAGTAGCCATCCACAAAATGTGAAAAGGGGTGGTGTTGGGCTTTATGTCAAAGACTCTCTTCCTTCAAGAGAACGGTCTGACCTCGTGACTCTTCCGGAATGTATTGTGCGCGAAGTCCAAATCAATAGGAGAAAATACTTCTTTGCCGTAATTTATAGAAGCCCGAGCCAAAATCAAACTGAGTTCGATGATTTCACCATGAACTTCGAATTGTTATTATCTAAAATGGCTGCTGAAAATCCTTTCTGTGTCGTCATCACCGGTGATTTCAATTGTCGATCTTCTCAGTGGTGGGAAAATGAAATAGAAAATAATGAGGGAAAGCATTTTGAGCCATTAACGTCCGACCTTGGTCTTTACCAATTGATTTACCATTTGATGGGTGATTCTAAATCTTGCATCGACTTAATTTTTACTGATCAGCCTAATCTTTTTATCGAATCCGGTGTCCATTCCTCACTACACGAGCAATGTCACCATCAAATCATTTATGGAAAATTAGCTGTCTCTAATCTAGCCCCACCCCCTACACTCGCAGAATCTGGTATTATGATAAGGCTGATGAGGTCGGTATTAAGAAGAGTGTTGAAATGTTCCGATGGGTGGAATATTTGGAAAACATATGTCCTAATGAGCAAGTTCAATTACTGAACGATGTCCTTTTGAATATTTTCTCAAAGTTTATACCCAATAAAGTAAAAACAATTAAACCCAGCCAGGCACCATGGATAACGCAACATGTCAAGAATTTTCTGCGGAAAAAGAATCATGCGTATAAAAGCATTGTTAGGAGAGGTCAGCCCGGTGACAAGCTTGAGGAAATACAAACTATGATCTCAAAATGTTCAAAAATGATCGAGGATGCAAAGCGACGGTACTTTCTAAAAGCGGGTAATACCTTAGCGAATCCTGGAACAGGCCGCAAAACATACTGGTCATTACTTAACACTGTTCTAAACAAGGCCAAGATTCCTATAATACCACCTCTCTTAGAAAATGGGATATTCGTGATGGATTTTACTGAAAAGGCCCAAATATTTAATGATTACTTCATCCTTCAGTGCACAACGATCGACACAGGTAGTGACATCCCACGACATATTCCGGTAAATGCTACACTGTTGACTGAATTTCATTTGTCCGATGAAAAGATACTGAAAATTATTAGATCACTCAATCCTAATAAAGCGCATGGCTGGGATGAAATATCTGTAAGGATGATAAAAATGTGTGATTCTGCATTGGTTGTTCCTTTGAAGATAATATTCATAAACTGTTTGAGAAGCGGTACATTTCCCGATATATGGAAACATACAAACGTTGTGCCTGTTCACAAAAAGAACGAGAAAAACATAAAAAGGAATTATCGTCCAATTTCTCTGCTTCCAATCTTTGGAAAAATTCTCGAAAAACTCATTTTTGACTCTCTGTATTCTTATCTTGTTTCATCTGAATTACTAAATCCTAATCAATCAGGATTCCGTCCCGGTGACTCGACAATCAATCAGCTAATCTCGATAACACACACAATATTTACAGCGTTTGATTGCAATCCTCCTCTTGATGTTCGCTCTGTGTACCTTGATATTTCTAAAGCATTTGACAGGGTATGGCATGATGGGCTAATCTATAAATTAAAGCGTTGCGGTGTCTCCGGACAACTTCTAAGTCTTATCAAAGATTTTTTTAAAAATCGCAAACAGAGAACTGTACTGAATGGACAGAGCTCGAGTTGGGGAGATGTTTCAGCAGGAGTGCCCCAGGGTTCTATTCTGGGCCCTTTATTTTTCTTGGTCTACATTAATGATCTAACAGCAGACTTGAAGTGCAATGTTAAACTTTTTGCTGATGATACATCACTTTTTACTATCGTGCAAGACTCAAATACAGCTGCCAGTGACATGAACCATGACTTAGAGTTGATCAGTAAATGGGCTCATGACTGGAGGATGTCTTTTAATCCTGACCCTCAAAAGCAAGCAGTCGAATTAGTATTTTCAAAGAGAAAAACTGAAACCAATCATCCCGAAATTCTTTTCAATAACATACCCGTGATGCAAGTAGTCGAACACAAGCATTTAGGAATCGTTCTAGACTCAAAATTGTCTTTTTCTTCCCATATTAAAGCAGCTATCTCCAAAGCGAGAAAGGGTATTGGTATGTTGAGATTTCTCTCAAGATATCTACCTAGGAACACCCTTAACGAGCTATACAAGCTCCATATCCGACCCCATTTAGACTATGGAGATGTTATATACCATGATCCCCCAAAAGAATGTGAGTTCAGCGGAAATTTCACCTTGTCTAATTTAATGGAAAAGCTAGAATCCGTCCAATATTCTGCCGCTTTAGCCGTGTTCGGTACATGGAGGGGAACATCTAGAGAGAAGTTGTACGCTGAGCTTGGATGGGAATCTTTAAGTCTCCGTAGGTGGAGTAGACGCCTGACTTTGTTCTATAAAATTGTAAACAACCTAACTCCGAACTATACAAGGGATCCAATTCCACCACTTCGGCAGTTTCAGTACTCTCTTCGTAAACCTGACATCATCGGGCAAATAAGGGCAAGAACTACAAAGTTCAAATCTACTTTTTATCCTCATTGTCTGTCCGAATGGAATGAACTTGAACCTGAAACTAGGCTGGCACCATCTGTTGCCGTTTTCAAATTGAAAATGTTATCAAAAATCCGCCCTCCTGGAAAACCTGTATATGGGATTCATGACCCAAAAGGTCTATCCTATCTAACTCAACTTAGAGTCGGTCTTAGCAAGTTAAATTTTCATAAATTTAAACACAATTTTAAAGATACCACAAATCCTATGTGTCCGACAAATGATGGTATTGAAGATACGGAACACTTCTTGTTGCTCTGCCCTTGTTTTGATGTAAAAAGACGAGACCTCCTCGCTGGAATCTATGCATTAATACGACCACTTGGATATGTAAATCTTGCAAATGAAGCTTTACTACAACTTTTATTGTATGGCAATAAAGATTTTCCTATTTCACTAAATAGACAAATTGTTGAGCTAACGCTACATTTTATCCATGAAACTGGTCGATTCGAGTGAATTTCTGTAGCCACTTAACCATCCCTTCATAAGCCACCCGTTTTTGTCCCATAGTTAAAGTAGTTTCTTTTCCATTATTATCTTTATTTAATGGCCTCGGGGTAGACACAGCCTTTTGCTCCCTGGGGTTGATCGTCCTAGTAGTATTGTAGAGTAATTTTATAAGTAATGTAGTTCGTAATTTGTATTGTAAATTTTATTTGAAATATATTATATATAAAAAAAAAAAGATAGGGTTAAGGTTGCAGAGGATATAATTGAATTCAATGGCAATCCTCCAACCAATGATGTATGTCCAAATAATCATATTTCACATGACAACATTGCCAACTTCAAAAGTGAGATTGATTCTCTGCTTGCCAAGCGAGTCCTTGTTACCTGTGAACATGAAAACAATGAGTTCATTTCTCCAATGTTTATTGTACCAAAGCCTGATAATCAAGTCAGATTGATTCTCAATCTCAAGGCATTAAATGCTAATGTTACCTATTATCACTTTAAAATGGATTCAATCCATACGGTTATCTCCATGGTTACCCCAAATTGCTGGATGGCCTCAATTGATTTAAAGGATGCTCATTATAGTGTTCCCACTCAACCTCCTTATCAAAAATATTTTCGATTTCAGTTTTTGGAAAAGCTATACCAATATACAGCATTCCCAAATGGTCTTGCTTCCTGTCCAAGGAAATTTACTAAACTATTGAAGGCTCCTTTGTCTACTTTACGGGAACGAGGCCACCTAGTGTCCAGTTATATCGATGCTATATATTTGCAAAGTGAAACTTACGCAGGCTGTATGCAGACTGTCAAAGCTGGGGGGTCACTTGGTACCTGATATGTTATCATGCGCATACAAAAAACGCGGGAAAGGGTGCCTTTCTTCAAAGTAGGCTGCTAATTTGACCATTATTTCGAAAAAGGGTGTCTTATTTGCATTTGATTAATCTAAACTCCTCTGCAATAACATTCTAATCAAAATTTCTAAAATAGAATTTGTAACGAGTCAAAGAACTTGGCAGACCAGCACAAGATGGGGTAGGAATTCGGGAGCAGTTTCTTCCTCTTCTACTCTGGGTACCAGAGTCTATGAAATAGAATCTTTAACATCCTTTTTAACATTATTAACATCATGGCAACACAGTGGCGTGGCCACGGTGGGGGGAGGGTATGCGGGTCATTGCCCCCAACACTTTTTTTGAAAGATGGTTCTCGAGATTCCTTTAAAACCGAAGAGAAAATGGCTTGGCATAGGTTGGGTAAGGATTTTCTGAGAAATGTCAAAGCTTCCATTTTAGTGCTAGCAAAAAATAGAATCAGGGGATGCATTATCTACGCCAAAATAAAGGGTGCATCTTCAAAAATTTTCCTCCTGCTCCGATGTATAGGATAAATGTCACAAAACTATAAAGGTTTTCTTGCCACTAATGGCAATGATGATGCTGGAAGATGCTTCCTAAGTCAAAGTAAAAAATGTTTCTACAAACAATTTTCTCTTGGTCTACTTTATTGGATAACTATCACAAAACTATCAAATTTTTTTCCTTGTTGCTATTGGTAAGCATGATATTGGGAGATGCATTCTCAGCCAAAGTAAAGGGCGTGTCCCAAAATGTTTCCTGACAGCTTCGCCCTGTGACACTCTCATTTCAATACCCCACTTAATTTACCCTGGCGAAGCCACTGTGGTAGCATCTATACAATTTTATTTTCAAATCATTTTGCTGTCATTTTGCACACATTATTTTCACATCAGCACATCATTTTGCTGATGAGGATATAGCACCTACGAATGTCACGTTGCTAGAGCCTCGTTTGAAAGAAAATGCACCACTCCTTTTCAAAATCTATGTTGATGTCATGCCAGATTGGCTGCAAGCAAAATTTTGACCCTGAATCCCAAATAAATAGATTGCTGATGCATGATTATCAAAAACAGGAGATCCCAGAACTGCAAACTATGAGGTCAATGAAGGACTGTAAACTTGCAGACGGGAGTCCCTAATTCAAGATCCAAAGATCCGGAATTCAAGATCCAGAATGAAACACCCTAATTCAAGATCCGGAATTCAAGATTCAAAATGAAACACCCTAATTTAAGATCCGGAATTCAAGATTCAAATGAAACACCCTAATTGAAGATCCATAATTCAAGATTCAAAATTGAACACCCTAATTCAAGATCCGGAATTCAAGATTCAAAATGAAACACCCTAATTCAAGATCAGGCATTCAAGATTCAAATGAAACACCCTAATTCAAGATCCATAATTCAAGATTCAAAATGAAACACCGTAATTCAAGATCCAGAATTCAAGATTCAAAATGAAACACCCTAATTCAAGATCCGGAATTCAAGATTCAAAATGAAACACCCTAATTCAAGATCCGGAATTCAAGATTCAAAATGAAACACCCTAATGCAAGATCCAGAATTCAAGATTCAAAATGAAAACGCTCTAATTCAAGATCCAGAATTCAAGATGGCGTTCCAGTGATTTTTTAAGTGAACTGCGCTAATCTAGGAAACTTAAGGCCCAATCTTTCTAACGTTTAAAAACCATTCTAACAGGATTAAAAAAGCTAAGAAACCTTTGTAATCTATATTTTTGGAGCAGTACATTAAGTACAAATTTTTAACAGCATTTTAGGTACTTGTTTAAGAGAGCTTCTAAGAAATTTCAAAGCCCCTTCATGTAAGCAATGCTGGACACTGGCTTAGTATCTGATTTTCACATTCTCTCACAGTAATAGCAACTGAAAGTTGGGTGTACTTGGTGTGAACATTGTAACTCCAAATTGTGTTCATCAACAAGTTTTACCCAAGTTTTTCAGTGTTTCAATTTCTAAAACTTCTTACCTTGAATTTTGGCTGCCTTGGCTCTGATGAGTTGAGGGTCTCATATCATGGATATTTATTTGAATTTCTTTCAAATCATTTCAGCTCTTAAATACATTGCAATATGATTTGCACTGTTCCAGATGTTGACCAATATCGAAAAGCGAGAAAGTTCCTTGTTTGGCCTAGGCACTATTTGCCTCTCAGAAATTCATGCCTAGGCCATACAAGAAACCTTATTGCGACTCACTATTTGTCATTATCCAGAATAGTGGACATCATATTCCAATATATCTTTAAGTAAGAGCTGAAATCACGTCAAAGAATATTGCATAAACATCCATTGTATTCAACTCCACTCAGTAACTGCCGGATCCAAAATGATTTTTTTTCAAAATTGAAACATTTAAAACTTCTTCAATTCCGAACCAGGGTGTTTCCATTTTGAATCTTGAATTCTGGATCTTAAATTACGGGGTTTCATTTTGAATCTTGAATTCCGGATCTTGAATTAGGGTGTTTCATTTTGAATCTTGAATTCCGGATCTTGAATTAGGGTGTTTCATTTTGAATCTTGAATTCTGGATTTTGAATTAGGGTGTTTCATTTTGAATTCCGGATCTTGAATTAGGGTGTTTCATTTTGAATCTTGAATTCCGGATCTTGAATTAGGGTGTTTCATTTTGAATTCAGGATCTTGAATTAGGGTGTTTCATTTTGAATTCAGGATCTTAAATTAGGGTGTTTCATTTGAATCTTGAATTCCGGATCTTTGGATCTTGGATCTTGAATCTTGAATTAGGGACTCCCCTTGCAGACTGCATCGAGCTTCCTTTGAAATATGTAGATAGCTTCCGCTCTGCACTTGAATTTCTGCTTGAGAATGGTTTGTCTATCTACATTAATAAATTTCTTGTACCACTCATTGGAGATTGGCCATGTCAGTTCTTTGTTCATGAAGTTGTCTATGATCAGGGTATCTACAACCTCATTCCATTCATTGGTCCCTAACATATATCTCTAAATGCTTGTGAGAATGTTATGCTGAAGTTTCATCCTTTCTTCAAGCATTTCTATGCCTTTGTATTTGGCAGCAAGAGAGCACTTGCAAAGAAACCACAGCCTTAGAGGACCTCTTTGCTTTTGGAGGTTTTGTATGGTGGGTGGTTGCTTGTCAGAGATGCAATATTGTCTGCGTTTGCAGGTTCCAAGGATGCTCAGTTCCTCACATTGTTGAATCTTTTTGACATCTATGTCCCACTCACCTTAAACATCTATTCAGTAATCTTTAAAGCTAATAAGGCAGACATTTTCTATGATTCCATGTTTCGATGTTGGATCATGTTCATGATGTCCAGAAGGAGGCATTATGATAAGGCTCTTTTGATCGCCCTCTCTAACATGTAATATTGAAAGAGCATCGAACATCCACTTGCCAATGCAATATGTCAATAACTGAATGCTTTTGACGAGTATCCAGTGGAGAACTTCTATTCCGTCCTTCGTATTCTGATAAATCAGGCTGCCAGGGAGATAGATGCGAGGAAACATGAACTGCATAACTTTCAGTCTTCATTTGTGCCACCATGCAAGACCAATTTTAGCAGTAAGAGTGTCAACATTCTGAAACTGAAATCATCTGAGCTTTTGATTCACAAATTTGAACAGATCATTGAATGCCCAAATCAAGCAAAATTGGTGCGAGTCCCAAAGCCTGATCAACGGATCACCAAATGGATATTACCAACTGTCTTCGGAAAGGACACCACAGTCACAAATGATGTTCTCCCTTAAGGCTTTCTCTCTCACAAGTTTGCACCAGATCCTTTAAGGTAAGATATATTTCGTTACATGGATGTCAAAAGATCAGCAGATTGAAAAATTTGAATGCAACCTGCAAAACTCATTTGCTAAACTTGAACTTTATCAAAATCTTAATCTAAACAAATATTAATCTGAACCTGGTAACAAAAGTAGCAAATTGTGATATATTTCCAGCATTTTTGCAACTATTCTTGCAAAGAAAATTTAAAATTTGCTCTTTGATCAAAACCAGACCTGCAAGCATTTAAGAAAGAACAAGATACACGAGACAAAGACTTGATACCTTATGACTGAACAATTGATCACCTTGTTAAGATTTTCTCAAGTGTTTTTGTTCATTTATCAGCGATGCTATGCTGATGATTATTACAGCTTCCATGCTTCCTAATGTCCATTGTCTTTTGCTCTACAATTTGTTCCATTGTAAGAAACTTGGACCAGCCCATAGGACTAAAATTTTCTTAATTTCACATTTAATTCTCCTCTTTTTAGTACAAACCGTTGCTCAGTTTGTTTCTGATTTTTGGTGCATGAATTATGATGCTGTTTGTACTACCACAATGCATTTGTTCCTTGACAGACAGTACAATGTTTAGTGAGGAAAAAAGCTTCATTGGGCTCAAAACATAGGTTTATAGCAAATAGCCAAATATTTCTCAAAAAATAAAAGTTCAGAGACGATTTGGCCATGAAATATTTTAATTTTGCTTTGAAGGTTTCTTTACACTTCAAATAGTATTAAAGTTTCTTTGTGATGGGTTGTACATTTAACTCTGCAACAAAGTCACCAAAAAAATTGGATGACAAAAAGTGAATATACTGTATATCAACTGTGGAGCTAAGCATGAGGTGTTTTTTGTGTTAATCTTGCAACATTGTGAACATTTTGTTCAGTTGATGAACATCAATGCTTGCACATCTCTCACGCTAGCATGTCATTTCAAAGGTTGTCAACAAACTGGCTGAGTTATTCCTTTATGAGAGAGTTTTTTAGCTCAGTAAAACCCTTAATTTTGTTTTGTGGGCAGAAAACAGATGTGAGGATATCAGGGGTCAAGTCAAGTCTACCCAATTCCGCTTACAGTTTTCATAGCCTTGCAGCAAATCTTGCTAGATATACTAATAATTCATAAATTACAACATGAGATGAATGCATACAAAAATTGATATTCACAGAGGGGAGAGGGGGCGTAAGCAACTTCTAATCTTGTTTGTGATCTCATATGGGAAATCTGCTGCTCAAGTTTAAGAAATTATGCCTTAATAAAACCTTTTAATTTCTGTGTTTTTTAGCATGGAAAAAGTCGTGCTTTTTCCATGTTTACTTGAATAACACAGACTGGTTGGTTGATTGATGAACCACTGTCCAAGATTTTGAGAAAATCCAACTTTGCATGAAAATTATTGGATTGTGAAGTTACCTGGAAAGGGAGAGTGTGATTTTCCATCCCCGAGACGACACATTCCCTCCAATTTAGGGTGCATAACTGTAGTTCAGAAAAATATTGGTAAGCTTAAATCTGTAAGGGCTTCCCCCTGCCACAGGCCAAATTAAGGTAGGTCTAAAATGGGCCAAGGCGTTCAGTGCAGCGCAGACTGTATGCCGGGTGGGGGGGGGGTGGTAAAATCATTGTTTTAGCAAAAACTTAAAACTTCCAAGCTTAGGGCGCAGAGCTGTATTTCAGGAAAATATCGGAAAGCTTAAATCTGAAAAATATTCCTCCTACGACAAAGGAAATTCTCGTCGCAGGCAAAATCAGTGGAAGTTCAGGGAAGGGCCTAGGCATGCCGTGCGGTAGGGTGGGGGTGGGGATGGGCGATCAATAAGGCTCAATTTCTTTAGAAAATACAATCTTCTCAATCTATGAACCGATGGTTGGTTTGAGCAAAATATCCAGGAACTTAAATCTAAAAAAGTTTTTCCGTGTGTGAGAAAGGAAATTTTAATGGTGGGCGTACAGAATGGGCCTACGCATCTTTGGGGGCATGGCGGAAGTGGAAATAGGCAATGTTTTATAGCAGATATTTTACAAACTGGTAAATTGTACTAACAAGTATAGTCACAAGGAGCCACAAAATTGGGGACAACCCAGTATTGTTCACCAGCTACACAAGTGGAATTTTTGAAGGTAAAAGGGAGATAGATGCAAGGAAACATTTTGAGAAAATCCTGGTTGGTTGATTGATGAACCACTGTCCAAGATTTTGAGAAAATCCAACTTTGCATGAAAATTATTGGATTGTGAAGTTACCTGCAACTGGCACCTCTGCAATATTGTTCGTCTTTGATCTTTCAATGCTGCTAATACCTTCAGGAAATGTGACATGAAAGAAGAGTGCATGAGCAAAGAAAGCCCAATGTGGAGAGTATTTCGTGCCTGTGGTCACTCGTATCACACTGTATGTTTGATTCCGAACATCAGTAGTTGTCCAAAGTGCGTACAAAATAACACCCAGCTCAATTGACGAGGATGGTGATGTGATTGACTTTCCACAGTTACAAAGTGCAGGTGGCTTTGAGATGTTGCAGTGCAAGGCAAATTGCAAGGACTTGAATGTTATTGACTGTGCCTGGAAGAAATGCATGAAGTTGAGGGAAGTGAATAACGTAGTGATGGCACTCGAGAATGCTGGTGTAAAGAAAAAATTATGTAGATAATGCAAATAATGTAAATAATAGATAGATACGATTCCTTAAAATGAGATTTGATTGGTTGGCAGAAAAATTGCAGTTTGTCAGTGATTAGATTAATTGAAGTTTTATAAAATAAGGATTTCCACCCAAGCAATACGAGAAATCCAGGTGAAGAATTATCAAATTGCATAAAACCATCAGATAAAAAAAATGCCAAATGCCAAAGAGATGGGAGGGCATTCCCCTAGGGTCCGGTCTATTAGGGTCCGGTCTGTTAGGGTCCGGTCCTAGTGGTCCTGGGTCTGGTTATTCCGTTATGCCGGTGTTTTAGACTAGACCCAACAAAATGGGGCCTAGACATTCCGCACAAAATTTTTTTAGTGGAAAGGGAGAGTGTGATTTTCCATCCCCGAGACGACACATTCCCTCCAATTTAGGGCGCATAACTGTAGTTCAGAAAAATATTGGTAAGCTTAAATCTGTAAAGGCTTCCCCCTGCAAAGAAGGAAATTCCTGCCACAGGCCAAATTAAGGTAGGTCTAAAATGGGCCAAGGCGTTCAGTGCAGCGCAGACTGTATGCCGGGTGGGGGGGGGGGGGTGGTCTTGAATTAGGGTGTTTCATTTTGAATCTTGAATTCCGGATCTTTGGATCTTGGATCTTGAATCTTGAATTAGGGACTCCCCTTGCAGACTGCATCAAGCTTCCTTTGAAATATGTAGATAGCTTCCGCTCTGCACTTGAATTTCTGCTTGAGAATGGTTTGTCTATCTACATTAATAAATATCTTGTACCACTCATTGGAGATTGGCCATGTCAGTCCTTTGTTCATCAAGTTGTCTATGATCAGGGTATCTACAACCTCATTCCATTCATTGGTCCCTAACATATATCTCTAAACGCTTGTGAGAATGTTATGCTGAAGTTTCATCCTTTCTTCAAGCATTTCTATGCCTTTGTATTTGGCAGCAAGAGAGCACTTGCAAAGAAACCACAGCCTTAGAGGACCTCTTTGCTTTTGGAGGTTTTGTATGGTGGGTGGTTGCTTGTCAGAGATGCAATATTGTCTGCGTGTGCAGGTTCCAAGGATGCTCAGTTCCTCACATTGTTGAATCTTTTTGACATCTATGTCCCACTCACCTTAAACATCTATTCAGTAATCTTTAAAGCTAATAAGGCAGACATTTTCTATGATTCCATGTTTTGATCTTGGATCATGTTCATGATGTCCAGAAGGAGGCATTATGATAAGGCTCTTTTGATCGCCCTCTCTAACGTGTAACATTGAAAGAGCATCGAACATCCACTTGCCAATGCAATATGTCAATCACTGAATGCTTTTGACGAGTATCCAGTGGAGAACTTCCATTCCGTCCTTCGTATTCTGATAAATCAGGCTGCCAGGGAGATAGATGCGAGGAAACATGAACTGCATAACTTTCAGTCTTCATTTGTGCCACCATGCAAGACCAATTTTAGCAGTAAGAGTGTCAACATTCTGAAACTGAAATCATCTGAACTTTTGATTCACAAATTTGAACAGATCATTGAATGCCCAAATCAAGCAAAATTGGTGCGAGTCCCAAAGCCTGATCAACGGATCACCAAATGGATATTACCAACTGTCTTCGGAAAGGACACCACAGTCACAAATGATGTTCTCCCTTTAGGCTTTCTCTCTCACAAGTTTGCACCAGATCCTTTAAGGTAAGATACACTTCATTACATGGATGTCAAAAGATCAGCAGATTGAAAAATTTGAATGCAACCTGCAAAACTCATTTGCCAAACTTTATCTTTATCAAAATCTTGATCTAAACAAATATTAATCTGAACCTGGTAACAAAAGTAGCAAATTGTGATATATTTCCAGCATTTCTGCAACTATTCTTGCAAAGAAAATTTAAAATTTGCTCTTTGATCAAAACCAGACCTGCAAGCAATTAAGAAAGAACAAGATAAATGAGACAAAGACTTGATACCTTATGACTAAACAAGGGATCACCTTGCTAAGATTTTCTCAAGTGTTTTTGTTCATTTATCAGGAATGCTATGCTGATGATTATTACAGCTTCCATGCTTCCTAATGTCCATTGTCTTTTGCTCTACAATTTGTTCCATTGTAAGAAACTTGGACCAGCCCATAGGACTAACATTTTCTTAATTTCACATTTAATTCTCCTCTTTTTAGTACAAACAGTTGCTCAGTTTGTTTCTGATTTTTGGTGCATAAATTATGATGCTGTTTGTACTGCCACAATGCATTTGTTCCTTGACAGACAGTACAATGTTTAGTGAGGAAAAAAGCTTCATTGGGCTCAAAACATAGGTTAGAAAGTCATGTGCGACAACTAAAAATATCTCACGAGAGTCAGGAACAGTACTCGAGAAGATTGTGTCTCCGAATTGACAGGATAGATTTGCCCAAAAATGGCGATCATGAAACGGCTGAGCAGTGCCTAGAAAAGGTGAAAAAAGTTTTTGATGAGATTGATGTCAAGGTGCCCGACGCTGTCATAGATAGAGCCCATCGTATTGGGCCTAAAAAAACCGTACAAGGGGAAACCAGGCAGCAAATGATTGTGCGTTTTACTACATGGAGGCACAGAACAGCGGTGTATAGGGCACGAAAAAAAGCCAAGAAAGTGAAGATTCGCCTTGATCTCACTAAGAGAAGGCTAGACCTGCTGATTTTGGCAAATTCGATATTGGAGTCTCACAATGCAGAGAGTTATGCTTTTGCGGATGTTAACTGTAGGCTTCGAGCAAAGATTGGCGAGAAGTACAGTTTCTTTGACTCTGAAGGAGAGCTCAGAAAATTATTGAAAGAAGAGGATGATGATGAAAATGATGAAAATCCAGTGGTATCAGAGCATGCTGAGGCTGAGAATCCGACAGGATCAGAGTCTGCTGAGGATGAGGACAAATGAGTATCTTTAGATATTATTAAACGCTCTGTTTTCTTGTAATTTTAGCATTTCTGTATTTGTCTTCATATGGCTTCCCCCTGAATTAGTGGTCGAAACCATCTCCAAAGAAAATATAGGCTTTTCACATATAGTGGTGTCTGCGGTGAGGGGGTGGGTTGTCTGGGGTGAAATAGGTAATCATCCTATGAAGTGCCTGTTACACGTCGGATTGCCCTTCTGTCCCCGCAGACCCTATAAAAGAATATTGTTTCTTCCTGCAATTGTGATGGTTTAGGAGAACTCCTGTGTTTCATTTTATGGATGTGTTTTTCCCCTCTCAAGGCAAATTATTAAAGTATCCTCCAGATTAGGAGTATTTTCCAGTTTCCTTGGATTTGTTGTTTTTCCCCCTTTTCAAGAATTTGATAGAAACTGTGCAAAATTATCGTGCTCGCTGCAGAAAGGTTTCCCCCTTTTTTTATGGATATTTTTCCTCTTTTGGGTTTTTTCTCTTTGGGTCAAAGTATTGGTAAAGCTAAAAAAACAACGGTATTTGTCTCTCTATTAATAGTATCCATTTAGCATTGTTTTTGATCTTATATCACTTTGAAACTTTGTTAGATAAAAGTTATCTTTTTTTCCCAGCAACATTGAATAAAAGCATTCAAAATAATGATACGTTTAATCATTCAAAAGACTGCATTCCCTGCATTTCCCATCCCATAAGCGCCAATATTTATCACCGTTGTCCTCTCGGGACAATGTCTTTGTTATTGTTGTATTGTCCTTTAACTAACTACTTGTTTGATTTTAGTGTTATTGTTTTCGAATTAACTTGTTTTTCACTTCATCCCCATTATTGCTGCTCAACAGGTATTAAAAGTCCTCTGTTTGTCATCAGACTAAACAATTCCATTGTCATCCTAACAAAGCATGGCCAAAGAGAACTCTCCTGCAACAAATGCCCGTAGGAATTACTGAATGGCGTGCAAGAATTGTACGTTACAGGTACAGTTTCAAATCTTTTTTTTTTTTTTTTTTTTTTTTTTTATTCAAATATTAAATTTTACAAGATACTTTACATTTTACTATACCTAATTCTAATTACTATACGACACTACAAGTACGATACCATGGGGAGCAAAAGACTACGACTACCCCATGGCCAATATCTAAAAACATGAAATGTTAAACCGTATACAATCACACTACGAACAATTTATAAATTAAAGGATACTATACTGGATTCAGTTTCACTCCAGATGTCAGGTCAGTGTTGCGATGAATTTGTAGATGCAATGAGTGCAACTCATTTGGTGTAAATTTAGGCAAAGATTCGGAAAGATTCGACGACTGAAAAGATGGTAAGAAAGCGAACGCGATAGCGATAGACAAATTTATAGTGCGATAGTTTCCTTTAAGATTTGGTTTCATATTTTGCTGATTATTTTGGTTTAGCTGGGCTGTTGGCTGTATTTGTAGGTTAGGTTTAGTTGAGAGGGTTTCGCTGTGTTTTGAGTTTGATTTTGTGGGCTTTTGTTGTAGGTTTAGGTTAAGCCACAGGCGACAGGGGTTGTTCTTTAAAAGAGGTTGTCAGGGTCTGAACTGGGAGATTGGGGATTAATAAATACATTCCAATATATGTTTCAAATCTCATGCTCATGTTCCCGTTTTTGAACTTTCATCCGCTGTGTGTTATTCCTTTGCCTATTTGTACCTGTTCATCTTCATTTCGGTTCTGACAGTACCTTGTTCCATCCTTTTTACCTCACTGATTTCCTTTTTGGCAGCTTATGGCATCGATATCCCTTGGGCCAATATCTCTTCTGCGGAGAAGTCTGAATTACAGGATCCCAGCAGAAATTTTGTCAAACTAACGTCCCATGTCCTCGTCACAGGCTTTTTTCTGATTTCAGTTCTTCTTGATCTACTCAAAACTAATGCACACCTCTTCGTGGAATGTTCAGCTTACCGAAGAAAGGTTCTGGTGTTTTTGCATCATTCTTTGTATTCCCTACTAATAAGTAAGTTCATTGGATACTTAGCTGTAAATGCGCATATGAGGGCACTTCTGTTACTTGCTGGAGACATAGAATCTAATCCTGGACCTCCAATTAACACTTGTCTGAAGTTTTTCCATTGGAATTTAAATAGTATTTGTGCTAGAGAAAGCATCAAAATCCCTTTGATTGAGGTATACAATTCCATTCATCATTTTGATGTGATGGCGCTCTCTGAGACTATGTTGGACAAATCAATCAACAACGAGGACATTTA
Source organism: Aurelia coerulea (assembly GCA_039566865.1). Lineage (NCBI taxonomy): Eukaryota > Metazoa > Cnidaria > Scyphozoa > Semaeostomeae > Ulmaridae > Aurelia > Aurelia coerulea. Next base: position 1,814,195 of record CM076959.1, read on the forward strand.
CATACAGGGTTTTAGTAGGGAAATTTACCGTAGTGATCACCCAAGCAATAGTAAAACTGGGGGAGTGAGTGTATATTTTCGTGAAGGGCTACCAATTAAACGAAGAAAAGATCTCGAAATTCTGCAGGAGACGGTTGTTGCTGAAATAACCATTTTGAGAAAAAAAATTATGTTCGTAGCAATCTATCGAAGTCCTAGTCAAAATAATGAACAATTCAAAGTCTTCATGGATAAGCTGCAAATAATGTGCGATCACTTGCAACGAGAAAGGCCTTATTCAATCATAATGACTGGTGACTTCAACTGTCGATCTACACAGTGGTGGGGGGAAGATATTGAAACTTTACAGGGAACTGCTTTGGATGAGCTTCTTGAAACAAACAACTTATACCAGTTAATCGATGAACCAACAAACATGAGGGGTGAAAGCATGTCCTGTATAGATCTTGTCATCACTGACCAACCAAACATATTTATAGAGTCGGGAGTCCACCCTTCCCTTGATGATCACTGTCAACACCAAATAGTCTACGGTAAGCTGAACATTTCAATACCCCATCCACCCCCATATAAAAGGACGATATGGGACTATGCTAAGGCCAATACTCGCATGATTAGGGATCTCATAAGTGAAATTGATTGGCAATCAAGATTTGTGGGACTTAGTTCGAATGAAATGACAGAATTGTTCGCTAGCACCATATTCGCAATTCTTTCTGCAAATATTCCAAATAGAATAATAAAGGTCGATGACAAGGATCCACCATGGATTACTTCTGAATTAAAAACTGCGATAAAACGCAAGCATAGGATCTTCAGAAAATACAAAGAGCGTGGCCGAAGGTTGGAGGACTGGAATCTAGTTAAAGAAGTCCGAAATGAAACTTCTAGATTGATCACCAAGGCTAAAGAGAACTACTTTGTGACCATGGGCCGTAAGTTGTCTGATCCTAGCCAAGGCATTAAGGCTTACTGGGCGATTCTAAACAGATTGATAAATAAGAAAAAAACCTCGAATATCCCTCCGTTACTTGAAAATGGAATCTTCGTGACTAATTTACAAACAAAAGCAGATATCCTAAATGAGTATTTTGTCCAACAGTGCTCTACTATCTCGAACAGCAGCACTCTTCCGAACTTTCAACCAACGTGCAACGCTCTTCTGCAAACTCTTGGCATAGACAGGGAAAAAGTAACGAAATTAATTCGTGCGCTGGACACCGCAAAGGCTCATGGATGTGATGACATGTCAATTTCAATGATTAAGATCTGTGATACTTCAATCGTTGAACCATTGTGCTTGATTTTTGAAAAATGCCTTGAAACAGGAATCTACCCCTCCCTATGGAAAAAAGCGAACATTATCCCTGTTCATAAAAAAGAGAGTAGGCAGAGCAAAAAGAATTATCGTCCAATCTCTCTATTACCAATTTTTGGAAAAATCTTTGAAAAAATTATTTTTTACGTACTTTATTGTCATCTGTGTGACCATGGGCTAATAACACCACATCAGTCTGGATTTCGACCTGGTGATTCAACGATCAACCAACTTTTATCTCTCACTCATAAAATTTACTGTGCTTTTGAGGAAATTCCTTCCAGAGAAACAAGAGCAGTCTTTCTGGACTTGTCGAAGGCCTTTGATAGAGTTTGGCATGAGGGGTTACTTTATAAGCTCAAATGTAGCGGTGTATCTGGAGATCTCTTGACCTTAATCCAAAATTTTTTAACTAATCGCCAGCAACGAGTTGTGCTGAATGGGAAAAGCTCACGATGGGCTACAGTATCTGCAGGGGTTCCACAAGGCTCTGTCTTAGGTCCTTTGTTCTTCCTGGTTTACATAAATGACATTGTTGACAACGTTCATTGTGATATTAAGCTTTTTGCTGACAACACGTCACTCTTCTCCGTTGTTCGGAATGATAGATCAAGTGAGGAACTAAACATGGATCTTGAGAGATTGCGTTTATGGTCCTGGCAATGGAAAATGCACTTCAATGCGGAAAAAACAGAAGAAGTGATATTCTCCACTAAAAGGAATGTACCCTTCCACGATGTCTTAAAACTAGGAAATGAAGAAATTGATAGAAAAACAGAGCACAAGCACATCGGAATGATCCTTGACTCTAAGTTAAGTTTTCAAAGCCATATCAGGGAGGCTTTACTCAAGGCGAGGAGAGGGATAGGAATGATAAGGTACATTTCCAAATACGTGTCTAGAAATGTGCTTGATCAAGTTTACAAGCTTTATGTAAGACCCCATCTCGACTATGGTGACATTATCTACCATAGGTATGACCCAAATATGAGATTACGCGTCACAAAAAGACTCGAACAAACCCAGTATCATGCTGCATTAGCCGTAACTGGAGCATGGAGAGGTACAAATAGGCAAAAACTGTACGATGAACTAGGTTGGGAAGATCTATATCACAGAAGATGGTATAGACGCTTGTGTCATTTTTACAATCTACGGAACACAGGTTCACCAGGGTACCTATTTGATAAAATACCACCTGAACGTGAGGAATCATACAACCTAAGACATCCTCGAGTATACGACCAGAATAACGGAAGAACCATTCGTTTCTCGCATACATACTTTCAAAATGTTCTTTATGAATGGAATCTGCTAGACCGTGACATCAAAAATTCACAATCCATATCTGAGTTTAAACGGAAACTACTTGCAATCATAAGACCACCTAAAAACCCTGTTTATGATGTGTTTGATATAGAAGGTATCAAAAAGTTGACAAAGCTGCGTGTGAACTTCAGTGCGTTAAATGAGCACAGATATCGACACAACTTTGATTGTAGGAGCCCACTTTGCGTGTGTGGGAGAGGTATCGAGGATAACAAACACTTTCTCTTGCACTGCCACCAGTTTGATTTGATGGGCAGAGATCTCTTTCGCCAGCTCACTGCCTCTGGTATAGACATAAATGATCTGGATTCAAATACACTCTGCAATTTGCTTCTGTTTGGGAACCAGGATTTAAACATAGTTGAAAACAGAATCATCATAGAAGCGACAATTTCTTTCATTGAAGCAACAGAGCGTTTTTAATTCAAAACGTAGAACGCAAACAGCAGCACCCCTCCCCCTACCTTTGTTAGATTTATCAGGGTAGCTTGGTACCAAATAGTCAAATGAAATGTATATATTTTTATCCACATTGGATCCCAAATTTTGAAAATCTTAAGTTTTTCTCCATCATTTGGAATTTGGTACCAAGCTACCTTATATTGTTCCTTTTGTTTGTTGAAGTATTATAATTGTAAGTGTCATCCAAAGTAGGGACTAGATGACATTGTGTCCTTTCCTGCTTTGGATGGCACAGTGACAAGTAATCTTTTGTGTTTTAATTGTTTTGATGATGATATATAAAAAAAAAAAAAAAAAAAACAGGTTTATAGCAAATAGCCAAATATTTCTCAAAAAATAAAAGTTCAGAGACGATTTGGCCATGAAATATTTTAATTTTGCTTTGAAGGTTTCTTTACACTTCAAATAGTATTAAAGTTTCTTTGTGATGGGTTGTACATTTAACTCTGCAACAAAGTCACCAAAAAAATTGGATGACAAAAAGTGAATATACTGTATATCAACTGTGGAGCTAAGCATGAGGTGTTTTTTGTGTTAATCTTGCAACATTGTGAACATTTTGTTCAGTTGATGAACATCAATGCTTGCACATCTCTCACGCTAGCATGTCATTTCAAAGGTTGTCAACAAACTGGCTGAGTTATTCCTTTATGAGAGAGTTTTTTAGCTCAGTAAAACCCTTAATTTTGTTTTGTGGGCAGAAAACAGATGTGAGGATATCAGGGGTCAAGTCAAGTCTACCCAATTCCGCTTACAGTTTTCATAGCCTTGCAGCAAATCTTGCTAGATATACTAATAATTCATAAATTACAACATGAGATGAATTCATACAAAAATTGATATTCACAGAGGGGAGAGGGGGCGTAAGCAACTTCTAATCTTGTTTGTGATCTCATATGGGAAATCTGCTGCTCAAGTTTAAGAAATTATGCCTTAATAAAACCTTTTAATTTCTGTCTTTTTTAGCATGGAAAAAGTCGTGCTTTTTCCATGTTTACTTGAATAACACAGACTGGTTGGTTGATTGATGAACCACTGTCCAAGATTTTGAGAAAATCCAACTTTGCATGAAAATTATTGGATTGTGAAGTTACCTGGAAAGGGAGAGTGTGATTTTCCATCCCCGAGACGACACATTCCCTCCAATTTAGGGCGCATAACTGTAGTTCAGAAAAATATTGGTAAGCTTAAATCTGTAAAGGCTTCCCCCTGCAAAGAAGGAAATTCCTGCCACAGGCCAAATTAAGGTAGGTCTAAAATGGGCCAAGGCGTTCAGTGCAGCGCAGACTGTATGCCGGGTGGGGGGGGGTGGTCTTGAATTAGGGTGTTTCATTTTGAATCTTGAATTCAGGATCTTAAATTAGGGTGTTTCATTTGAATCTTGAATTCCGGATCTTTGGATCTTGGATCTTGAATCTTGAATTAGGGACTCCCCTTGCAGACTGCATCAAGCTTCCTTTGAAATATGTAGATAGCTTCCGCTCTGCACTTGAATTTCTGCTTGAGAATGGTTTGTCTATCTACATTAATAAATTTCTTGTACCACTCATTGGAGATTGGCCATGTCAGTCCTTTGTTCATCAAGTTGTCTATGATCAGGGTATCTACAACCTCATTCCATTCATTGGTCCCTAACATATATCTCTAAACGCTTGTGAGAATGTTATGCTGAAGTTTCATCCTTTCTTCAAGCATTTCTATGCCTTTGTATTTGGCAGCAAGAGAGCACTTGCAAAGAAACCACAGCCTTAGAGGACCTCTTTGCTTTTGGAGGTTTTGTATGGTGGGTGGTTGCTTGTCAGAGATGCAATATTGTCTGCGTTTGCAGGTTCCAAGGATGCTCAGTTCCTCACATTGTTGAATCTTTTTGACATCTATGTCCCACTCACCTTAAACATCTATTCAGTAATCTTTAAAGCTAATAAGGCAGACATTTTCTATGATTCCATGTTTTGATCTTGGATCATGTTCATGATGTCCAGAAGGAGGCATTATGATAAGGCTCTTTTGATCGCCCTCTCTAACGTGTAACATTGAAAGAGCATCGAACATCCACTTGCCAATGCAATATGTCAATCACTGAATGCTTTTGACGAGTATCCAGTGGAGAACTTCCATTCCGTCCTTCGTATTCTGATAAATCAGGCTGCCAGGGAGATAGATGCGAGGAAACATGAACTGCATAACTTTCAGTCTTCATTTGTGCCACCATGCAAGACCAATTTTAGCAGTAAGAGTGTCAACATTCTGAAACTGAAATCATCTGAACTTTTGATTCACAAATTTGAACAGATCATTGAATGCCCAAATCAAGCAAAATTGGTGCGAGTCCCAAAGCCTGATCAACGGATCACCAAATGGATATTACCAACTGTCTTCGGAAAGGACACCACAGTCACAAATGATGTTCTCCCTTAAGGCTTTCTCTCTCACAAGTTTGCACCAGATCCTTTAAGGTAAGATATATTTCGTTACATGGATGTCAAAAGATCAGCAGATTGAAAAATTTGAATGCAACCTGCAAAACTCATTTGCTAAACTTGAACTTTATCAAAATCTTAATCTAAACAAATATTAATCTGAACCTGGTAACAAAAGTAGCAAATTGTGATATATTTCCAGCATTTTTGCAACTATTCTTGCAAAGAAAATTTAAAATTTGCTCTTTGATCAAAACCAGACCTGCAAGCATTTAAGAAAGAACAAGATACACGAGACAAAGACTTGATACCTTATGACTGAACAATTGATCACCTTGTTAAGATTTTCTCAAGTGTTTTTGTTCATTTATCAGCGATGCTATGCTGATGATTATTACAGCTTCCATGCTTCCTAATGTCCATTGTCTTTTGCTCTACAATTTGTTCCATTGTAAGAAACTTGGACCAGCCCATAGGACTAAAATTTTCTTAATTTCACATTTAATTCTCCTCTTTTTAGTACAAACCGTTGCTCAGTTTGTTTCTGATTTTTGGTGCATGAATTATGATGCTGTTTGTACTACCACAATGCATTTGTTCCTTGACAGACAGTACAATGTTTAGTGAGGAAAAAAGCTTCATTGGGCTCAAAACATAGGTTTATAGCAAATAGCCAAATATTTCTCAAAAAATAAAAGTTCAGAGACGATTTGGCCATGAAATATTTTAATTTTGCTTTGAAGGTTTCTTTACACTTCAAATAGTATTAAAGTTTCGTTGTGATGGGTTGTACATTTAACTCTGCAACAAAGTCACCAAAAAAATTGGATGACAAAAAGTGAATATACTGTATATCAACTGTGGAGCTAAGCATGAGGTGTTTTTTGTGTTAATCTTGCAACATTGTGAACATTTTGTTCAGTTGATGAACATCAATGCTTGCACATCTGCTAACAAATGCTGTCACGCTAGCATGTCATTTCAAAGGTTGTCAACAAACTGGCTGAGTTATTCCTTTATGAGAGAGTTTTTTTTAGCTCAGTAAAACCCTTAGTTTTGTTTTGTGGGCAGAAAACAGATGTGAGGATATCAGGGGTCAAGTCAAGTCTACCCAATTTCAGCTTACAGTTTTCATAGCCTTGCAGCAAATCTTGCTAGATATACTAATAATTCATAAATTACAACATGAGATGAATGCATACAAAAATTGATATTCACAGAGGGGAGAGGGGGCGTAAGCAACTTCTAATCTTGTTTGTGATCTCATATGGGAAATCTGCTGCTCAAGTTTAAGAAATTATGCCTTAATAAAACCTTTTAATTTCTGTGTTTTTTAGCATGGAAAAAGTCGTGCTTTTTCCATGTTTACTTGAATAACAAAGACTGGTTGGTTGATTGATGAACCACTGTCCAAGATTTTGAGAAAATCCAACTTTGCATGAAAATTATTGGATTGTGAAGTTACCTGCAACTGGCACCTCTGCAATATTTTTCGTCTTTGATCTTTCAATGCTTTCTTTTCACCCTAATGCTGCTAATACCTTCAGGAAATGTGACATGAAAGAAGAGTGCATGAGCAAAGAAAGCCCAATGTGGAGAGTATTTCGTGCCTGTGGTCACTCGCATCACACTGTATGTTTGATTCCGAACATCAGTAGTTGTCCAAAGTGCGTACAAAATAACACCCAGCTCAATTGACGAGGATGGTGATGTGATTGACTTTCCACAGTTACAAAAAGCAGGTGGCTTTGAGATGTTGCAGTGCAAGGCAAACTGCAAGGACTTGAATGTTATTGACTGTGCCTGGAAGAAATGCATGAAGTTGAGGGAAGTGAATAACGTAGTGATGGCACTCAAGAATGCTGGTGTAAAGAAAAGATTATGTAGATAATGTAAATAATGTAAATAATAGATAGATACGATGTAGATACGATTCCTTATAATGAGATTTGATTGGTTGGCAGAAAAATTGCAGTTTGTCAGTGATTAGATTAATTGAAGTTTTATAAAATAAGGATTTCCACCCAAGCAATACGAGAAATCCAGGTGAAGAATTATCAAATTGCATAAAACCATCAGATAAAAAAAATGTCAACGTGGGCAAACGACCGCCAGTAGGGGATGACCAACACAAGGCATCTAGACTTCACGGAAGACATCTTTGGCATGAATGGGGCTCACTTTCACTAGAAATAAACAAAGCTCGATAGCATGACGTCACAAAGCATGGAACTCAATTCCTGCAGAAATCGCCTTGATATACAAATGTAAATACTTTTAAAGAAAATATCAAAAGTCTGTCAGCAAATTCTTGCTCATGCCGCGTTTACTAACCATGAGCAATAGGACAAGTGGGCTATATCAAATAACATGAAACCTCTTTTGCATTTATGAATAAGTTATTCATTTATTATTGTTAATAACAAGTTAATTTGCTAATATATATATATATATATATATATATATATTAGCAAATTAACTTGTCATTCATCAATCATCTCAACAGTAGCCACGAAACCATTAAGTTTACTAGCGAGCAATCACGGGAGAGCATTAGTTTTTTAGATGTTCAGGTTAGCGTGGGGGAGGGGGGAGTCCTTTCGACAGACTTGTTTTGCAAGCCAACTGATACACATCAGTACTTGCATAAGAAGTCTTGTCACCCCTGGCACACGAAGAAGGCGATCCCCTATGGTCAGGCTCTTAGGTTTCGTAGGATATGTTCGGAAGATCGCCAATTTCAGGAGAGGGTAGGCGAGTTGGCTGGATGGCTTAAGGACAGGGGCTACGAAGAGTCTTTAGTTAACGAACAAATAGATAGGGTACGTAGGTTGGATAGGACAACTCTTCTAGCAAATGCGGGAAATAGGACCAATAACCAAGGGAGGGGGGAAAGGGTTCCACTTGTTGCCACATACCATCCAGCACTCAATAGTTTGGGGAAGGTTGCCAGGAGACTCCATTCTATGCTCACAAACTCGGAGGAGCATAGAGTGGTATTTCCTGAGCCACCTTTAATAGCATTTAGGAGATGTAAGAACCTTAAGGATATACTTGTTAGGGCTAGGCTCAGTGAGGGAAATGGGGGGACTGATAAGAAGGGATGTTCTCGTTGTGGTAAATCTCGTTGTCAAGTGTGTAATGTCATGAGTAATAGTGAACATTTTCATTCGAACATAGATAGCCGGGAATATAGGATAAACTATTCGTTTAATTGTGACTCGTCAAATGTTGTGTATTTGTTGGAATGTACTGTTTGTGGTGTACAATATGTTGGCAGCACCTGCACGCCTTTTAGGCTTAGGTTTAACAATTACAAGGCGTGCAGTAATAAGTTTAATTCGGGGGCCTCAGTACCCCAGGCGGAATTCTTCAGGCATTTTACTGGAGAAGGCCACCACGGGTTTCTGAAGGATATTAGTATAAAGATAATCGATAGGCTAACGGGGGGAAATAGGATGCGGGAAAGCTTCTGGCAATATCGGCTGGATTGCTTTGCCCCTAAGGGATTAAACACTAGGCAGGTTGATACATAGATTTGATTTTTGTTTACATTTCGGTTGTTTGGTTGTTTTGATGTTTGCGCTCAGCTTTTCGTTAGGGTCACACGCTGTTTTTTAAGGATCTCTTTTCTGCCAATCCGCTTTTGGATCTTTCTATTGCTTGTTTTGTTATTACACACGTTTTTTCAGCTCCCGCGAGACAGACACCGCCGCCGACTTTAGCGGCTCTATACTCTGCGCTTTCTTTGATCTTCCTCTTGCCGCTTCTGGTAACATCCCTATTTTAACACCTTTTGCGATTTATTGTATTGAGCGGGATCCCGCTTAGGCTATTGTTTTATATTGTTTTTGAATTTCGAGATGTATATGTATGCTCTGTCTGATTTTGAAAAGTCATTACTGATGAAGGCTTGCGCCGAAACGTTTAACGAATGTGTTTTTTCTTGAGTCTATATATCTATTTTATTACATATTGAGTAGGAGCTTATGAGAATATATATATATATATATTACTTATGAAGGCTTGCGCCGAAACGTCCAAACGAATGTGTTTTTCTTGAGTACATATACCGGGTGAGTCAGAAAAAACGTGGGGTGTTTGGCAGATTGTGACGTCGCGTTCAGCAACCCGATCGTAGCGAACTAAATTTGTTCTTGCAGCCAGAGGTTTAACTTAGATCATAAGCTTTTCCCCATCGAAATCGGTCACTTGATGTATTAATCAGAAAATATTTCCTTCGTAAGAAGTTGTATGGGAGTTTTGCAAACTTATGAAATCTTTGATAGAGCCCCTTCAGCATTTTACCCTTGCCAAAGCCGCAGGTACACGTGGTATTATCAGGGGAGACTGAAATAGTTTTGTCATGAAACAGCGCGTTGATCGTGTTGAAATAAATCTCTTTACAACACAAAGAAGCATGCGTTTTTACTGTCTCTCAAACATATTCTCTTTGCAAGACAAGTTAAGACGTGCCAAGGCATCCAAGGGGAGAAAACACTATTTCCGAACTGTTTCATGCTCCCCAGATAATACCACGTGTACCTGCAGCTTTGGCAAGGCTAAAATGCTGAAGGGGCTTGGTTAAAGGTTTCCTCAGTTTGCAAGACTCCCATACAAAGTTTTAGGAAGAAAATCGTTTTTAAATAATGAATCACATGACCGATTTCGATGGGAAAAGTTCATGATCTAAGTCAGATTTATGGCTGCACGGAATAATTTAGTTCACAACGGTCAGATGGCTAAACGCGACGCCACAGTCCGCCAAACACCCCACGTTTTTTCTGACTCACCCGGTATATATCTATAGATATCCAAAACTATGTAGATATACATATAGATATCCAAAGTATAGATATAGATATCCAAAACTATAACAGATACCCAAAGCTATGTACCATTTAAATCATCCCATCCTAAACATACACTAAAAAGCATCCCATACAACCTTGCAAGAAGATTATGCACCATTATTCACGAGAGATCCACACTGGACACCAGATTAGAACAACTTACAAATACCCTTACTCACCTTGGCTATCCATTAACTCTGATACATCAAGGTATAAGTAACGCCAAAAACATTCCACAAGAAACATTACGTTTGAATACACCAAAAGACAAAACAGACAATCTGTTGACTTTTGTATCAACAAATAATCCAAGGAATCCAGATATGTTCTCAGTAATACGGGAATCTATACCAATTTTAAATGCAAGCCCCAAAATGGACAAGGCAATGAAAGAAATAAAATTAATACCTAGTAGACGACAACCAGAAAACCTAAAACGAATTCTAACCAGAGCTAAATTCGAAACGAACCATACTACTTCCAACAAACCCAAAATATCTCAATGTAAGGACCCCCACTGCCAAACCTGCAAAGAAATTCTTGTTGGCAGCCAGGTAGAGATAGGCTGCAAAGACAACAAGGCAATCTTTAACATTAAAACAAAAATGAATTGCGGGGTAAGAGACTTCCTTTATGTCTTGACATGCAATGGATGTAAAGAGAACTACATTGGAGAATCAGGTGACACATTAAGACATAGAACAGCGGTCCATCGAAATCAAATAATTCATGACCAGTATAGGAAATTAAATGTAAGTAAGCATATTTATAACTGCGCAAAAAATGTCTCTCCAATATTTAGAATTTGTCCATTCTACAAGCTCCAAAACCAGGATGAAACATTTCGAAAAGAGAAGGAAGAATACTTCATACAGAAATACAAGCCTTCCTTAAATTGTGCTCAGAATAATTAACAGAGCCTCGTTTTCCGAATATTCAATCAATACGTCACATTAATCAAAGTATAACATGTATCAATTTAACGGTATGAATGCATAACATTCATTTTAGCCTGAAGAGTCCGCTTGAACGGACGAAACTAGTAGCGTTTTAAAGTTGTAGTCACTTGAAGTTCTGAGTCATTTCTGTGTTTTACTCTATATATATATATATTTAGTTCCATCGCATAGCATATTTCGTCTTTGCGACTTTGCGGTAACGTAAACCCGTCTCTAAGGCCTTGATAAAGTTTCAGACACAATAGGTTTGAAAATTTGCGGAAAATCTACCAATTAATACGCATTGACCAAGTGTTGGTTAAAGCCTGATGGTTAGATATTGGAAATGCAGAACCAATGAACTCTGGATCAGTCTGTAAACTGGTTGTTTGTGAATCTTGTATGACCACACTTTCTGAGGTAAATTAGGAATATAATTGATCAAAGGTAAAAAGGAGAAACATAGAGTTGGGGTCGCATGGGAAGACTGCTCAGCGTTGGCAGATAAAATACTTTCTGTTGAAAATTTGAGACCGACAGAACCAAGAGAGCTGTTTGTTATTCTACAAAGTAACAGTCGGACTTGAAAGAGCATCACAACAACGACACACCAATAAGAATAACTGATGTTGGGCATTCTAGCTGTTCCGGAGAATATGTCACAGGTATCAATGACATGACAGAACATCAATTAAAGTGGTTGATAACAAGCTCTCCTTTCCTCCACCAATAAAATCAATGGAGCCAATTGACATTGCAGACATTTCCAAATGAAGTAACAATGAATCAATAACGGTCCAGCAAATTGCCACAAAAGTTATGGGGACAGTGCAACGTAAAACAGAAGCTGGCTATGTTGAGAGTCAAGTGTTCATCTGGGAGATAAAACAGGATCAGTACGGTTTTTCCTCTGGAAATGAGTTGTAAACACATGCACTGAAGGCAATTCATACTTCATGACGAATGTTCATGTGAAGCATGGGACTAACGGGGCATATATTTCACCAAGCCAAGGGACACTGTAAGTGCAGTGGAAGAAGTAGAAAACCTTTACGTTGTGTTGTCAGTGACAATTTGCTGTTTGGTTTGTAAGCAAAAACAGCAACTTGACTCATTCTTGTAGCTCTATGAACTACCAAGGTCCACAGATGTTGTCCAATACAACCACAACAACATATTGAAATGTGTAGTACTGCCGAGTCAGCAGTTTGCATCATATTCACTTCTTGGCATACTGAAACACGTCCGCCTGTATCTTATCTTCTATTACTTCTCGTACTCAGCCTGTGATGGACAACTTTGAGGAAGGCAGCTTGGAAGGTTCGCTCCAGTAGGATGAAGTAGAAGAGTCAGGGGAGAAGAAAGAAAGTGTTGGTGTTGGTAGGCCATCGTCATCAGTCTTTTGTTATAAAGAAGATGCCAAGGCCAAGGAAAAAACAAACAAGAACACAGCTTGAGATATATCACGGGAGTATTCGGAACTTCAAAAAATTGTTTCAGTTGGATTAGAGGGGATTTAAACAATCCACACTGTTCATTTGTAAATTGATTTCAAATGCAACAAAAAAGAAAACTTTGACTAAACTTTGTTGGCTAGGTCAACATAAGTACACTATGGGGCCATAAAGAAATCAATTTTGTCTTGTCAGTTGTCACAATGAGAAAACAGAATTTGACTGTTTGTAGCTGAGATCTCTCCTGCCCCTTTCATCTGGATCTACCGGGTGACCCAGAAAAAATTGACCCAACGCAATCTGTTACAGAAAAAAAAGTAAGTGGCCGATTGAAATATTTCAAACGTTCTTCTGTAGCTAAAAGACTAGCCTACATTATGAGTATTTTTTGCGATTTTTTGGGCACGGTACAGTTCCCGAATAAAGGATTTTGAAGAAAAGTACAGGATTAATATGCTCAAAAAGTCGTCAAAAACAGGGCATCAAATTAAAGCCATTTCAGATCTTCAAAACAATGAGAAGCATGTTTTATTTTCACCTGAGAATATCTTCAAGTAGCTAGGGACAATAAAGTTGCTCTGAAGACTTCCAATTGGGTTGCCTATTCCCAGGTTGAAATGAAACACGCTCCTTGTTGTTTTGAAGATTTAAAACGGCTGTAAATCGATCCCCTGTTTTTGATGACTTTTTGAGGATTTCTGGTAGACTGATGATATGGTCGTAGTTATCGCTATTGAAATACTGCCGGACGCTCCTAACTACGACTCATAATCAAACGCCATTATTTTGAAATGACTATGACTGCCTCGTTTCGATAAGGGCCTAGGCAGAAAAGCACAAACATTTGTAGTTTTCAAATGAAACACATTGATTTGAAAACTTCACAATAAATCAGTTAATGCTTAGCGAAAGCAGCAAAATAGTACCTACGTACAAGATTTGATATTGTCACCAACTGTTTTCATGGTATTCTTCATCGTAAGACTTTGTTCTGTCCGGCCAAGCTGCTTGGAACTCTGCTTTGAGCTTCGAGTTTCCGTTGGTCAACATCAATCAATCGAATTTGCAGAGATTCTAATGGCGTTGTATTTGGTTGTATACTTTGTACATGACTGTGTATAGCAGCCTCGTTCCCAAGGGCGTTCAAAAGTGAAAAAAGTCAGTCCAAAAATATTGCCGTAATAATATGGGGATCTGCTATTCTGACCTACATTGATAACTTTTTTTTTCTTTCTATTTTTACATTATATTCTCGTTTCTCGCCTTGCGTGTTCCGAGAAACTGCGCTGCGCTGTTCTCGTTGTCGTTGAATATGAGTCACTGGCTGGCAGTGGGCAATGGCGGTGACTCAGGGAAGTTGTGATGGAATGGATAGAATTTGCCGAAGTGAATTCAAAATCTCTGGCATAATGCACACTTTGTGGGAGAAGGAAGTAGCAAAAAGCAAAGGATCGGTAGCTATTTCTTTTATCTACTCTATCTGATTTGCTCGTTGCCTGCAGTATGTTGCGTGTAGAGTGTGATACCAAGGATTATTTGCATCTTATTCACAGTTTAAGTTTTAGGCCGTTCTTATGCAAGAGGAAGGAAAGTGAACCCACAGTCAAATAAATGCTTAGTTTTACACTTATCATGAATGACATGATCAATATCAAGTCCCTTTACCTTTTTTTTCGTCTTCTGTTTCTTCTTTCATTTAGAATAGTTACGTTGCATTATTTTATTTAATGGAAATGAACGATTGCGGAAAAGACAGTGGTATAATATTCCAACAAAAACCCTGGCTTTCTGCATTTAATTCATCGATCAAATTGACATAATTCGGTAGGAAGCAGGGAAATTGTTCTGAAACTCCTTTCCCACAGTCTTTATGCCGCAAACGTTCATTGTAATTGATTTAGGTTGTAGTTAGCGTATAGTAATTAGTTTACAAGTATTCTTTGTTTTCTTTTTGTGCCTTGTCCTAGTAGTGTTCATTGTTTTTTGTTATATGTAAGAACATGGGGTAGCCATGCCATTTTGCTCCTCACGTTTATTGTCCCTGTAGTGTTGTGCAGTTGTATAGTATTAATATGTAGAGTAGGTAAACATGTATTGTAAGAATTTTATATGGATAAAAAAAAAAAAAAAAAAAAATGACATGATATATTTCTTACTCTATCATGCGGTGCATTGTTTCTAAGAACTCAAGTCTCAGTACATATGCTGGAAAATGTATTAAAGCACCTTTTCTTTTTGTCTAGACCAGGGCATGTTTCTTGAAATTTTTTGGAATTTGAAAGAGTATCATAGTGCAAAGACAATTTTCTTTTGTTTCTTATCGTTAAAGGGAATCTAAGCATATATAATCATTTTAGAAGAATAGCCGTGCAAAGACAATAGACTGTAACATGCGCCGCACCATATTTGGGTGACTGATCTACAGTACACGTTTTTTTTATATAAGAAACTTGGATCAGCACTTAGTACTAAAAGTTTCTTGATTTCGCATGAAAATCTCGGTGTTTTAGTAGTAAAAGTTTCTTAATTAGTTTCTTATTTTTTGGGCCTAAAATTGCGGTATTGTTCGAAGTTGAGCCTTCTTTTCAAGAAAGGGCTTCCATTTTGCATTGACATTGTCATCAAGAAGAAGCCATGCACATCAAGGCAAAAATTTACCAATTTTGCAGTTAAAAGTCAAGAAAAGACGGATGTACCTTTGTTAGAGAGACATAGAATAAGAGAGACATACAGAAATAAAGTTTTAGAGTTTCTTAACTGTTCTTGAGCGTAGTACTAGAGTTTCTTAAATTTTTGGTCATCGTAGTACTAGTTTCTTATAAACCAGTTTCTTATTAAAAAAAAAAACGTGTACATCATCAACAACATGTAAAGACTGAAAAAGGGCGGACTTCCGTGAGATTTCGTGGCCCACTGTTATGGAATCAGATTCCTGAAACCCTAAGAACAGAAAAGAACAGTAAAACATTCAAACAGAGTCTTAAGACGATAAGTGATTTAATTTTACCAATGAGTTTTAACAAAGAGAGTGCATTGAATACGAACAAAAACAATGATTTTATTTACTTTTGAACTGTTTATATATAACTCTTCGACCTAATTTTACGTTACCTTGTTTTGATATATATTTTCATTTGTAGGCTACATTAAATGTTCCATTGTAACTAAGAAAAGAGTATTGCAGGTCCACATCAGCATATGCTGCCTTAGGTTAACCTGCGTAACCAAATATAAACTGTATGTATGTACTGTATGTATGTATGTGTGTAGGATATACTGATATCTGATAGGCTAGATTTTGACCGCAAATGGCTTGAGCCACTTTTATATGCTTACATTACCTTTAATTTTGAATAAACCTCTGCAGACTGGCACAATGGCCCCATGATGGGTCATGCCAAAATGTAATGCAGCAAGAAGGTTTCTCATCTGAAATGTATGAGACAAGAACCAATAGAAAGATACAAGACCTTTCAAGGCATTTTTATTGCTGGGTTGAATTCTGAGTTTCTTATGAAAAATATTGACACATTCCAAACTATTATGCACTGAAAGCTACCTAGGGGAGGGGGTTACATAACATGTTCAGGATACAGGTACTGTATGTGCCGTCATAACAGTTTTTGGCCACAAAATTCTCTAAGCAAGGGTCTTTTTTCAGCAGATTTTCCATAAACATGTCTTAGTGATCATATTGCAAGGTGCTTGTCATACTGTACATTTCTTTAGAATCAAGGTACCAAAGAGATACAAGAGAATGATCCTCAACATCAATGGGTCATAAGATTTCTTGGAATAATCTACATTCTTGGAAATAAGAATCCTTCAAAATTCTTTAGGAATTATTAAGAATCCAAGAATTAATTAATGACCTCACATTTAGCTCTTTTTATAAGGCTATCAAAAGATCTAAATCATTTAAATTTAAGTAGCATGTTGAATCAAATGGTCTGTCGGTTTAAAATGTTTGACTGATCAGTTTTGTTTCTGTTTGAATATACAGGGAAAAAGAAGGTATGCTGTTTTCTGGTGGCAAGTCTCTATCTTCAAGATGCACTTTAAAGCCATCATAGAATTGCCAATAATTCTTGTATCGGAACATACAAGTGTAATGTGCCCTGGCTTCGCTCCACAATATAACTCCAACAAGTTGGTACCTGCGGCAATAGAAAAAAACATTGCTGGTAATATCATAATTAAAAATATAGACAATCAGTTTGCATTGAGTATGCTGTATTGTTATTTTGGAGTTTGCAAGTTTGTAGGGAGTTTGTACAAAATTATGCATGTTTACAGGAATCTTCAGACAAACTGTTTCAAATTTGTTTGGTGCAACATTCAATGTCTTCACAATCAATTTACAACACTCCTTAAATCTGAAACATGCTCGAAAGAAGCTCATGACAAACTTTGTAATTTCCCGCTAGCTATATGCAAACCCCAATTTTCATATGATGGGATAACAGGATATAATTGTACCCAAATACTTGCATGGTATTGCATGAGCAAGTATATATTTATTAGAGAGCCATGGGGTTTCTATAAACTGTGTTTCACAGACATAACCAGAATCTACAAACAGGTAATCAACTGAAGACAATTTTGTGATATGATGTTATGTGACTTGCTTCACTTATTATATTATCCTTGTCAAAAGAGACTTCATCAAGAACAGAAAACTCCAATCTGTACGATTGCATCTATTCTTGGAAGAATAAGTTAGTCCTTACATGATTAGCTACATATAGAAGCGATGAGACTGATATTTTGTTCATCAAATTGGGGTACAGCAGTGGAAATCTTAATTTTGAATCATTTTACTTCAGTAAAGTACAATCCATCTTGCATCAAATCATCTTGATCAGAAGACTTTACAGTACATCAAATTCATACAGCATAGAGTACTTAGTGATGGTCAGATAGTGAAGTTGCAAATTGATGGTATGCAAAGCTGACTTAAACCATGAGTTTACTGTAATTGTATAATCCCAGCGGGGTACTCCCTAACTTTCCATACGGGGGGGTCCATGCCACTATTTCTTTGCTGACCCCTAAATATTAAGCCTGATTTTTTGGGGACCCCAAATATTGAGTCTAATGTTTCGGAGACCCCAAATATTGTTATATATTTCTGGGGTCCCTGAAATGTTTTGAATGACTTCAATTTGAGCCTCTTGATCTTTCTCAGTTTTTGAATAATTCCAAGACATTTATTTCATGATTCACAACTTCAGGGCCAAATTGCACGATTCTTCCTTTTTTCAGATTTATGGACCCCAAATATTGAATTTTTGTCCATGTTGTAATTCACAGACCCCAAATATTGATTGAACATAAAATTTCGGACCCCAAATATTGGCATGGACCCCCCCGTATTGAAAGTCAATGAGTACCCCCCTGGATGTATAATACCAAAATGTGAATGTCAAAACATCATCCAGCTCTTAAAAGGTATCAATGTAGCTTAACACAGGTTTTGATAAAAGATTGGCATATCAAAGAGTGACTCTTGATTCAAATTTTTATTTGAGCAGGAGCACATACCTCCGTTGACTGTCAAGGTGGATGCATTCAGGAATTTCTCCAAATTTCAAGTTGCCATTCCTGCTTGGAAGATCAACATTCACAGGTAATATTATGGGAACTTTGGCCTCAAAGAATGTCTTTGGTGCAAATGATCTCTTCCCATTGCAATAATAACCAATTTCCCTGCAAATATAGTATTTACTTCATTTATTTAAGTGCCAAAGCTGCATGATAATGAATTCATTATACTTGATCAAAAACTTGGGTAGCAGACAAGAAATTGGAATTTTCACATTTTTGGAGTATGTTATTCTCTTTTTCTCTTTATGAGTTGGACAAGGGCAGATGGGTCATTCAATTCTGCTTTTAGAATTGAGGAATGTCCTTATTTGTAAACTTACAGCTGTTCCAATCAACAAACTTTGCATTGATATAGAAGCTACCTTTTATCAATTAAGCACAGAAAGAAGGAAACTAATGAATTCATCAATGATCCATTGTGCTCCTCTCTGACCCACACGTTGCCCCCGCCATACCATATGCTGTAGACATTGTAGCATAGATATTGATGTGGCAGAACAGTTGCTTTTCCGAAATATTTACCTTAGGTCCTTCTATTTGCATGTGAAAAATATGCACTGCACTCTATATTCATATTAGGTTTTTTGGGTGATTTTAACTGTTTGAATTTCCAATGGACAGACTTCATTGCTGTTTAGTAAAAGCCTGGAGGGTAGGCTACTTAGTACATATAACCTACAGGGGGTGTACTGTTTGTTGGGATATCGTTCTCGCCCTCTTTCTTGTGCAGGATATCAAAAGAAGGCAATTGTAGAAAGGATAGTTCGTTAGGGAAGGTTGTAATTTCAAAGTTGGTCGGCATAATTTTTGCTGATTGGAGTATACTTCTCGCCAAATCTTTTTTACAGTCGGAGCCAGGTGCAAAAATACTTTTGATAGGCGCACCCCATACGAATGAAAGTAAACCCCATCCCATACCCTTATATTTATAGCTTAGTATTTAGCGATCTGCCTCACATCGCGATAGAAAATGTTTCTTCAAAGAGCGTTAAAGGCAGTCTGTCACGTATCTGATTGGCCACAACAAAGGCAGAGCTCAACACAACAGATTTGTTTGTGAATCTGCGTATTTGGAATAAAGGAAGGCTGATCGTTTTCACTTATTACGGTCGTAGAAAGTCATTAGGATAAGTAACCATTCAATTCTCCTCTCTGTATTGTCCTTATCACCCAATCAAATGCATGACAAACTGCCTTTAAAAAATCTTTGAAAAATCTTCACTCACTTCTTTCCACTTTCTTGATTTAAGATTTCGTCTTGAAATGTTGTTTCTTTAGGAAATGAATTGCCTACCATCTTGCGACCACACCGGGATATGTTTAATCCCAATACCCAGTCTTTGATGTAAGTGCAAATAACAGAACTTGTTAGCACTTTATCTCCAGGTAAGCGAGGCATGTACTTGAATGTCTGGCTTAATTTTGTTCTCGGACAGGCCTTGTTTGAGCACTCAGAATTATGTTGGTACTTGTAGGCAAATGAAAGGTGCCGAACGAACATTTCAGCTTCATTGCCATATAAATTGCAGATACCTGTGATTGGATCCATGCCATTCATTTCTGCGAGCTGCAACTTTGCCTCAAGATACCTACACAATGGGATATGTTTCAGAACTTTCTTCATTTCATCAGATGCCATATTGATCAAAATAGAATATACATCTCTGAACCGAGCGTTGACAACTTGAAACAGCATCAGCCAGTTGTCAATCGTACACATGTTTGTTAGCTTGATTTGTCGTGCATCTGTTTTATATGTGCCTCCCCAAGAGGGCAATATTGATGAACAAGCAGCAACCTGGGTTTGCATTTGCAGTTCCAATTTTACTTGGAGAATTTGCAACTTGTTTATCGGTATCGTTCTCCAGTTTGATTTTGCTTTTCGCTCGTTGCTGCAAACTTTCCGTCTCTTTTATGTCATCAGTAACTACAGTTGTCTCAATTACAGTTTCTGCGTCATCTTTATCCTTTTTGATTCTCGAAATGCCTCAGCAGCTTGGCCACATCTTCCTCGGGATCTCCAGTTCTCAACTGGTCTTTTGTGCGATTTATTTGTTTTCAGAGGTTGAATCTTTTCCGTTGATGGTGGTCTGCATGGCTTTGGTTTGGATACAAAAAGCTTTGGTTTGGATGTGCTTACTGAAATACCTTCTGTGTTATCCTTCAACATAGTACTATCCATACTCTGTAAAATGATTGCTAGCTTATCATTAAGTTCCTTTAATGTGGCCCTGTCAGGACATTCATGAATTTGGTTTTTCAATGTTTCTACCTTGGAGATGCATGCTTTACGAAATGTCTTTAAAGAGCTTGATTTGCGTATTGCCAATGGCTCAAAATCATCACAGTCATTAGCATCAGCATCATCAACAATGCTGCCAATTTCTTCATCAATCGCGGTTGATGAAAATTGCTCTTCATAAGGGCTAAGCGTCTCTTTATCATCTTCTATGATGCTTTTGTCAATCTTCAAGAAATCTTGATCCAGATAATTCTCAGGGAGGCTGCTCCAATCAATGCCATGCACGTATCGGAAGATGTAGAACATGTGTTTGCAAGGCAATTTGTTCCGGCGCCAGTCCCAGCACTCGCATTGTGGAATCCCTAAACTGCACTTATAAGTCTCACGCCCCGACGAAGATTTTATTTCGAACAACAAGCTTTTCTTGTCTACCGAGATGATGCTGGTATCGTTGACATAGTCCGTTTCCGCATTTTTGATTCGAACCAAACAGTGCTGTATGAATGCTTTTGGGCGGTTTTGTAAGTACGATGGGATATTTTGTCCATAGGATCTAATTCCGTTGGATTTTTGTGCCTTTACATTTGCTGTCAGATACTCACGATATTGATATGGCAAGAAACGTTCGATTATTAAATCAGTAATGCCACAAAGGGTCTTTTCTGTTGACTTCTTTAAAAATTTATATTTTAGTAGCTTATTCAGTGATTCTGCTCCATTGTTCGTATTTATATTTCTTTCTAACTCCTTCTCTCTATAGGCACGAGCCCAACGCTCTGGACATGAAAGCCACCACTGATTTATGTACCTTTGAACAACTGAATTGGATGTCCAAACCTTCGATGCTTTGAGTGCCTCTACGGCTTTGTTGAAAAGACTGTTGGAAGCGTTTGAAGGCACATTTGAAGTATCCAGTGCATCAGCCGGTGCATCAGCGATCAGACGTAGATGTTTGAGAAGCTCCTGTCGCTCGTCGCATGTCAAACTGGATTCCTTTCTTCTTGTCCAACGCTCCCATGCTTGTTCTCTGTGGAATGCGCACATTAAAACTCTTGTGTTGCAGACTTTAAATGCTAGAACAAAGGAGGGCAGTCATAAGTCGGCTGCTTGTTTGCCAATACATATAAACATAATTCAGCAATGATTCGCGAGTCATGAATGAGAACGGTGGACTTCCTTTGCTTCCTACAACTCCCATTTATTCCACTTTTCATCAGCGATCTCATCTTGTTACAAGACAGCTTTATGCCGCTCATCTTGGAGCAAGTTCGTACAGTTGAGGCTTATAAAGTAGTGAATTAAATGCAGGGCCGCAGGAAGCATCTAAAACTTGGGGGCACGAACAAGGGCAGATTTTATAAAACAATAGCATGAGCTGCTCTTGATTGACACCGCAATTCAGAGCGGTTAGCAATCGCAGACAAAGGAAATTCCCTCAGCCAGTAATTACAAACAAACAAATAAGGCAGCAAAAGTTTATCTGAAACCCAGGTAGCTAGGGCGCTCGTTTTGCATTCCAGAAATTGTTTTTAAGAGCAAACATGTGCATATATCGAAAGAAGAAGGATATATCCACACATCTACCTCCGTCATGTTATTTGTTTGGTTCAGAAGCTGAGCAGTAAATGTTTTAATTACACTCAAAAAATAAGAGAATTGAATCGGCTCCCAATTGGCTACTGAACCAAATAAATAAAATACCCGAGGTAGTTTTTAATCACTGGTTCTGGTTGAGGGAATTTCTATTGTTGGCGATTGCTATTCGCTTTGAATTGCAGTGTCAATCAAGAGCACCTCATTCTATTGTCTTACAAAATCTGTCCTTGTTCGGGGCACGACACTTCAAGGGCACATTTTTATAAAGCTAAAGAGACATTTCCGGAAAAAAGAGGGCCTTTTTCGTCATAATTCCGAAATCTGGGGGGAGCACGTGCCTTCTGTGCCCTCCAGTTTCTTTGTCCCTGATTATATGACAGTGTTTGACGATCATGCAGTAACTCACATACCACTTTCCACGGCATTGATTTCTATCTCAGAGTAATCGCACATGAAAAATCTTGGCTTCCAATCTGGGTTCCAGTCCTTGAGAATCGTCAGTCCTTCGTAGACAGACTCCGTGTTTTCCTCTTGAACAATGAACTCCGCTGAAGGAAAGAAACACCATGATCACATCATTTGTATTATACATCATAGACACAAGTTCACGTTTATGAAGATATCGGATTTGCTTAACTGGTGTATTTGACAAAAACCCTAGGCTGTCGAAGAAATCGTGGTGAGGTTATTTCGTTATGAAAGAATACAAAACTTGTAGAGTAGCATTTGTTGAAAGGGCAAATTTAGAAAACTGTAAATGCGTGGTTTCATGACACTGTTTCAGCTTCATTACTTCTATCTTTGGTTGAATATTTACATGGGGAATCTCATTTCTAAGTTTGAGCGTGAAGAAGTAGAAAGCGAACCTGCTTTAGAATTGTTTAAATATGAAGAATATTCCTTAATAGACCACTGGCATAACCATTAGGAAGACTTACCTGCAATCTTGTACCCAGCATTGGTATTGACAATTACAAAAAACAATGGTAGTACATATTTTGTAGTCTTGTATGTTGCATCCATAAGACAAATATTATTGCCATATTTTTGCAATAAGTTCCTTTGCCAAGCCTCCTGGTGCACGTAAAGAAGCTTTTGTTGAAATTGCTTTGAACGTATTTCATGAGGATTAAATTCAATGCTTTTCGATGTCCTCTTGTCGTCACATTTGATATCATTTTGAAGGTTTTCTTCTCCGCCATCGATTATTCTGTATGGTCTGAAATGAAATTTTCGTTGCGAGTCTTCTTGCATCCATTCATCGATTTTCTTCTGTAGTCGCACTTGGTCCATGCAACTCAACTTGTGCTTGGTAGTTGCTACGTACATGTGATTTTCAATGGTTCTGTCGCTGGGGTAAAATGCTGCGTTCATGCGATCAGGTTTCGAAGTGGTGTGCTGAAAG
The DNA here is from genome assembly GCA_039566865.1 of Aurelia coerulea. NCBI lineage: Eukaryota > Metazoa > Cnidaria > Scyphozoa > Semaeostomeae > Ulmaridae > Aurelia > Aurelia coerulea. Next base: position 1,837,819 of record CM076959.1, read on the forward strand.
ATTTCAGTTGCTACATAATCCTTTAGAAGGTCTCTCATGGTTTGAACATCTGACACACCTAACGAAGAAATGAGCACATACTTGTAATTAAGATTCAAATTGATCACAAAGATGACGTAAAGTTGATAAATGTGCCTGAATTCATCGATTCTTCGAATACGTCCATGAGGCGGACACCACTCTTGTTCATATTTGTCCGAACAGGAGATTCACAGGAGATGTATGTCTGCAAGGTGGATACAGCTCGTTAAAACAAGCATAATTGGATTATTCCGAAGGTGTCCATCCAATGGTTGAATGTGGTCATAAAAACTTTAGTACTTTTTCTTTTACTTTTTCGTGTACTCTTTCTGCCATCGCTGTTTTTTCTAGTTAATTGCATCAAAAACTGAAATGATACAGCTTGGCTTTTGTTCTTTTTAGGTTTTTGGGTTCCTGTGTAGTTCCAGAATGCAAATAAAAAATTACGGGGAATTCCTTGAAAAGGCGTGCACCACGGATTATATGCAGACCCATTCTGGAATTGATAAGAATGAAAAGTGTTAATCTAATTCTTGGAAAAGTGCGAGAGTTGATCCAATCCATACCTGCATTTGTCAGATTGTAAATTTTTTCTTTGACTCTCTGATCTATGGGTTGCCCTAATCCGGCATAAAAACCAAGTGCATGATTTGTATGGGCGCACTGATCAGGTACACACATGTAGTATCGAATTGCTCTGCGGAGATCTGGACTGTCTTTGTTTTCTCTAAGTTTTCTGAGTGCCTCTTTCTTCGTGATATTTTCAAACTGTGAATAAAATAGCTCTTGTTATATCTAACACTGACTGCAAAAATACTTGGGGACGGACGGTTGAAACTGCAATTGCAATGTGGCTAGAGAGAATTTGATACAACGATGAATTTCTATGTGCATGAAAGTTAATGTGATTGATTTGATCATTTGAATTTCTTAGGTAAGGAAGACAGGTTGATTCAAGCAACAAGTGAACATGGATTACTTCATTGCCTGGTTCTGTATTATTAGACAATTCAGCAACAGTTATTTCTTTAAATATGATCGATTGTATAATCTACTGCTTTCACATGTGTGCTCCCACCCAACAAAACATTGTAAGTACAATAATCTTAAGTTATAGTTTTATATTGTAATCATGTTATGCAGGAAGAAAGACGATGTATGTCCAGTTGTAAATTAAGATGTATCGTATTCTCATGAAGTTTCTAAGAAAATCAGCTGATCCCATTCAGCTGATCGCTGATCCCATCCACTGCCTGTGTTCCAAACCCCGCTGTAAAAAATGGCTGTTGGCTTTTAAATGGAAATGTTATGATTTGTACGTACTTTTGCGCGTTTCTCTATTTTTTCCTTATCTGATACGTCATATTCTGGATACAAAGAGACACGTCGAACGAATATTTTTGCTGAACATCCTAACTTGCGAGTATCTTGAAGTCGGAGGCGTCTTTTCTTTGCACCAGGATGGTTATTAATACCCTGTAAAGGACTTATTACAATCAAACGACATGCTATATTCAAACAAGAATTATTGTATATCAACTAGCTACGCAAATGTACAGAAAATAACATTGCAATTCTTTCTGCAGATTGATGTATCATGCAGATCTCGTTATGATAACTTTAACATTGGTTTTTGGAACATTTCCAATTAACAAAAACTAGGTACCTGCTATAAACTTATCTGTTTGAGCGTAAAAGTTAAGGTTCTCTCAACCTAAAGTGAAGACAAAGGCGCAAGTACCCCATTAGATCTATGACCTGGATTCCCTTGTTTCCCTGTGCCCTTTGACTTGATGATGGCGCTTCTGTCAACAGAGCAACATAACCCATAACAGCCTGTTGAGGAGCAAGGTTTACCTTAGGGATACAAGGGACTCATCATAATCAATCTAGTTAACGCTACGTTAGTTCGAAATAATGTATTTCAGAATTCTAATATTTTCTGGCATTTTATCCTAAGTCAATGCCGTTTAGGCATGCAATTCCCATGATAAAACAAGGTTGTCTAACTGAGAGCTCTTTTCGTTTTAACCATATAAACTCATATGAGGAAGAAATGTTGCATTCTTTGTTGTACTGCGGTCAATCAATGAGCTCCAGTCATATCCAATTATCCAATGATGTCCTAAATCTGCATTGCCGTTTATGTAATCAAAACTGTTAAATCTACGATTTCTCAACACTCATTTAAATCTACAAGACCTAACGTAGTGTTGAGTATGAGAAAACTGTCAGCTTCTGTTGACCTTACCTCGTTGACTGCATTTGATTTGCTATTGATGTGTCTGTTTTGACCATAGCTGCATTCGTACTGCAAGTTCGCTTCAACTTTAAAAGGAATTCCAATAAACTGGATTGGTGTGTGTCCTCGGGTGCTTTTCCACACGAAGTCGCCTGAAACGAAATTTAGGATGAAACAATATTTGGACCTACACAATTTTATTGAGGAACTACGTCAAGGTTTGAATACACTCTGTCTAAAAATTCCTCATTTTCCAATACTAAAGAGACTTTTAAAGTTTCCTTGGAAAGTTTCGAATAGTTTTTTAAGCAAGGCAGCAGGCTAATAGGGGGGGACCCCCCCTGGGCTAATAAAGGTTTCCGAATACGTGTTTTCAATGCAAAGCAACTTAACTTTATTTGTCCTGAAACAGAACACTTCTAGGTTATTTGCAATATTTGAACAGAACATAAACAGACTTTTCAGTAAAAACTAGGCGCAAGACCCACTCAGAAATTTCCAATAAAAGCATACCCCATTCCCAGAATTTGATAGCCAAAAACTACTCCAAAACTGAGGCACATCCCATTATACCAGATAGTGGAGTACCCCCCCCCCCTTTGATCGTAGGGCTTTAGCGAAATGCTGTGTCATTTTAAAAAATACCTACCCAATTATTTTAGTTTATAGTAAGGGTGTGCATTCAATTCATACCTTCTGTTTTGTTAAGTCTCCTCTGCGGCTCTTTTTTCTCTTCTTCGTTCCCCTTTGGTTCCTCTTCGGATACTTTCTCTTCCAAGACTTCGTCATCCTCTGCCAGCAAGTCAGGGGTCTTCTGTCTCTCGACGGATTTGCGTTTGAAATATGAATTTGAACTGACAGCAGAGAAGTCAGACAGAAACCTAACGAAGTTCTGTTCGCCGTTTATGAAACCCTTATAATATTGGCCAACTTTCGTTACATCTTTTAAGTAAGCAGAAATTACTCGATGAACAGAGGAACTCAACGGTGGGCCCTCTGCCATCTTGGAAAGAAAGAGATTTTCCGCGCCACACGAACAACTAATTCCCGCCAAAAATCAAATTCCTATTGAAGATCAAAAACAGAATCGAGGTTAGTTGTAGACGCACACTCGGTGTGCCGCCGAAATCCGAAACTTGTCGTACGATATCGCGAGACGAAAATTGTCGGCGATTTAGTAAAAATAGAAAAAAGTTATCAATGTAGGTCAGTATAGCAGATCCCAATAATATGAGTCCCAGTAAGAGCGATCTCGGTCTGGTGTAATAGCCTCGTTTTGAATAGCGATTACTGGGACTCATTGTAATCAGTCTAGATTTCTGGCATGCCGTTTTCCTCAAAATCTTTAATTTTGGAAATTTATCGAGCCAAAAGAATTGCAAAAAATACTCATGGCATAGGCTAGTCTTTTAGCTACAGAACAGCCTTTGAAGCATTTCAATCGGCCAATTAATTAATTTTCTGTCACAGATTGCGTGGGGTCACTTCTGGGTCACCCGGTAGCAGCATGGGCGCAAATGAGGGGGTGTGACCCCCCAAAATAGTTTCATAACTCGGTCCCAGCAAGGTCATAAAACAAATCACATATTCACAATTAGGGTCATCAAATTAGTACCATTTAGCCATATCTATTTCTTGTTTCAGGTCTTTGAAGAATTTTGTCGTTGGACAATCCTCATCAAACCTCTAATCACAAACTCATTTTTCAGCGCTTTTTCAATAAAAAATCTCATTCTAACCCTTGTCACAAAACAGTTCTCAAACCCTTGTCACAAGACAGTTGTCACAAAACAATCCTAAAAAGACAGAGTTTATGCTCATTGCATCTAGTTGTTTCAGCATTCTGGCAACACATATCTTATAAAGAAACTGTTCACGAGAAACTCAGCTCTCAGATGGTTAAGAAACTCCAGGCAGTACTAAGAAAATAGAACATAAGAAAATCTTAATTTGGATAATGGAATTCCTTGACATTGTGCCCTCCTCGACACAAGACTGGAAATGACAGAAAATATCAAGGAGCCAAGAAATCTCGTCTTTCTAGTGAGAGTGGCGCTACCAATTGCAATTATCATTTCGGAAGTGGAACACAACAAAGAAAGGCTGCACAAGCTATTCTCCAAATTCCTAGACGTCAGCGGATGACGCTTTTACGATATAATAAATCTGGGGGAAGTGCAGTCATTGGCTAAGGGATAGACGTAAGTAACCCCAAAGAAAGTAATTGGTTTTTGGGAGGCATTTGGACAACTGGGAGGGAAAACAGGCAAAATAACAAAGAGAACCGGCAAGCAGCTGCTATTAATATTGTGAAAAAGTGGCATTGAGGACCGTGTCAAGGACAAGGATGGTCACGGCAACTGGGAGGAGTGGAAGAAATGCATGAAGTTGAGGGAAGTGAATGACGTAGAGATGGCGCTCAAGAATACTGGTGTAAAGGAAAAATACATCAAACTTTGGAAAATAGAAGGACTTCTCTGAACGCTACTTATGATTTATAGATCAACTTAAAGGTGATATGAAGCAACGTTTTTCATTCATGCAATTTAAAAGCACTGTCGAGTGATAAGAACCTATTTTTAACGTTTTTGTATACCTTGCTCAATTTTTGAGTTATCTGATATTTGGCAGGATTGGCTCAATTTGGTATCACCTTGAATGTTGAAAGCTTCATGTGTGGACACAATTTTAACTTTTCATCTTGCTTTGTGTTAACAATCCATGGTCTGGCTCCTCCCATACCTGGCAGAAGCTAAGGCAAGTCCATGGGCATATTCAATGGAAAGTCTGATCTTTGATGAATATCACTATCATTTAACATATCACATAAGTTGGATACGAAAAATAGAGGTGGTACCTCTCTCCCGCTAATTGACCTTAGAATCACTTAATGCAAAGGGCAAGCACGTTAAAGTAATGGAAAATAAGCGCAACACACCTTTTTAATTATTCCTGATAATGAGATTGGATCGGTTGGCAGAAAATTGCAGTTTGTCAGTGATTAGATTAATTGAAGTTTTATAAAATAAGGATTTCCACTCAAGCAATACGAGAAATCCAGGTCAAGAATTATCAAATTGCATAAAATCTTCAGATAAAAACATGTGAATGTGGGCAAACGACCTACACAACACAACCAAACGGATGACCAACACAAGGCAACTAGCACACCCACGGGCCAACAAACAAAAATAAAACGCCATTTCAAATCTATTACAAAAAGAAAAAATAAATGAGAAAGGGAAACAGTGACAAGCTTCCATTAATGCTAAGATTTCAGAAGCAGTTGACAAATCTGTTAGTTCACAAGGGTGAAGAGAAGGCAAAATTGACATGGGGATTATTGCTGCCAAAGAGAAGGTACAATGTAGATCAGGTGACATTGCCTTTTGTAGTTGATCAGTCATCTACTTTTGAAGACAAAGGGTAAGGCAAGTTGGAAGTTGACTTGATAAGCAACAGTGCACTTTACAGTTGTGTATTAGACCTGAAGGTTCCGCAATTCCATTTTGCACATGACACTCTATACACGTCCTACTGCTGAATGTGCTGAACAGAAATGAGAAACACTGCGATGCTCACTGGCACTTTATAGGGAAAGTTACAACAACTGTCGAAGGGAATGGTGTGCAACATGCAAGGTATTTTTCATAAAAATGGATATGGCCCTGACAAAGACGTTGCTTGGCAACAGTAACCATACATTTGAATCTCGCATCCCAAACGCTTCATGCGTTGTGAAAATGAAATAAATGCTATTTATAGATCCGGCTCCATCCAATAGAGTGACTGCTTAGAAAATTTGAAAGTTACATTTTTTTGAAGGTATTGGTGTGAAATCTTCATACTTAAGCATGTTAAATGAAAAAGGTGATAGTGCCTATATGGTACGATTGAACATGACCAAACCATGTCAGTGGACAGGAATAAAAAAGGCTATCCTCTGGTTATCTACCAGCCAGCCAAATCTTTTTATAATTAAAAATCTTGGGCTGGCACGAGGCAATGGTACCTTTATGTAAGAGCAAGACCCGAGTTGAGTTTGAGGGTGGCGGGAGTAAAACGTAGGTCATGCAGGTTAAGAAAATGCGGGTTAAATCATGTGGGTAAAAAACTGGTGGCCATAGGCATACTGGCTTTAGGCCCTCCGCCGTTTGCTAGCGGTGCGTGGAACGCGTTTGTTCGGTTGGATTTCAAGACAGGACGCCTTGAGTGTTTGGTAACAAGTTGCTGGGTGTTTCCATGGGCGATTTGGACACGCTAGATGTGTCTCACTACTAATTCAAATAAAATTTTATACTTACCGAGACATGGAGGATGTTTGCAACTTGCTATTTATAAACTTAAAATGAATTTGAATGCTTTCCTTCTTGTCTATTTTGTCTGCTTTTAGTGCTGAAGTTCAGCTAACTTCTATCCACAGCTTCGGTGAAATAAACATGGCGGCAAATGAGATGAGGCCTAAGTATGCGCAGTATGTTGTTTAAATTATTTCCTAATGTCATGGTTCTCAAGCAGGGTTTTCTATTAGCAACGCTGGGTCCCCTCTAAAAACTTATGGGTACGTAACTAGCCGTTTTTCCTCACGAGATCCATGGCAAGCACCGCATAACTTTTCTTTGCCCATATTTAGAAACCTGCCCGGGCGTTTTTTAGTGAACGACTTAGCAAAATTTTGAACAGATAGGGGTGAAGGTAAAGCAAGAGAAGGTGTTGTAGCAACAACAATGCAACACCAACAACATCGTCAAAGAAGCTTTTTGAAGCCATTACAATACGAGAAACTTGATTCCATCATATGATGCAGGAAATAAAATGAAAATATTGAAATTAATTTCTGGCAATCAGAGAGTGGAGTTTATATATAGTTTCTTATGAAATAGAATACACGTAGAGGTGACGTACAGCTAAGGAAGACCCAGGGGATACTCTGGTATGTTTGGGATAGGGGTGCTCAGGCTGGGGTACAACGCATAAACCCAAAAAAAATAATTTCTAGCACGAAAATAGACCCAAAAGAATAATTTTTCCAACCTTTTATACCCAAAAGTTATGGAGCCATCTGCATAACAATTCCCCAACTGATTAGATTTCCTTTCCCCTCCCATTTAAATATATATACACTAACAGTAGTTGTATAAATTTAACCCCCATAAAGCTTTGACTTCCTTTCCTCAATACAGACAAATAGCAACAGATGCATTGCAAGTGAAGATATTTTTTAAAGGTTTGAACTCTGCATAATTTGCCAATACCATCAGACATTTTATGCCATCAACGATTATAGAAATGCAATTGGATTCAGACTGAGCCACAAGCCTCCGATGTTTTTAATCTAAACCCGCCAAAGACCATTACAGGGGGAAGAAAACTTGTATGCTACCTACACGCTGATTGGGGAAGAATCTCTTAGTGAATTTAGCTGGCTATGAGCTTCATGTTCTTTTACTATAATCTTGGACAGCTCAATCGTGCGCAATTTCTCACCACATTTGCTTCTTTTACCAGGAAGAAGAAACAGAAGAAGATCGTACAGAAGGACAGGTTCAATTTGTTTGGATATTTATGTTTTTGGTCTTAGTACTGTTAGTTGACTCTAGCTTTGATTGTAAATTATATTATTCCCAATTTTTTTACTCTTTCTCATATTTGAGACCCAGACAAGGAAGCAAGAATTTCTTGAAGCCAAAAAACAGCTGTACAAATCATTGACCCAAAAAAATAATCCTTGCCAAAACTCTAGACCCAAAAAAGTAGCCTGAGCTCAACAAACCACAAAATACAATCTATTGTTACATGGATTCCTTGACTAGAACAATACCCCCGTGATTAGATAGGGGATGTTTCAGATCTATTGTTTAACAGCCTATTGTTGTTAGATTATATGGGCGAAGAAAAGTTATGCGGTGCTTGCCATGGATCTCGTAAGGAAAAGCGGCTAGTTACGTACCCATAAATTTTTAGAGGGGACCCAGCGTTGCTAATAGAAAACCCTGCTTGAGAACCATGACATTAGGAAATAATTTAAACAACATACTGCGCATACTTAGGCCTCATCTCATTTGCCGCCATGTTTATTTCACCGAAGCTGTGGATAGAAGTTAGCTGAACTTCAGCACTAAAAGCAGACAAAATAGACAAGAAGGAAAGCATTCAAATTCATTTTAAGTTTATAAATAGCAAGTTGGAAACATCCTCCATGTCTCGGTAAGTATAAAATTTTATTTGAATTAGTAGTGAGACACATCTAGCGTGTCCAAATCGCCCATGGTGTTTCCAATAAAACTGCGTTACCAAAATGATGACAAATGTATGGCCAATGACAAATGTACAGTTGTGTACAGCAGAAGGTTCCGAGATTCCATTTTCACAAATCACTCCAGACATGTCTGACTGCCGAATGTGCTGAACAGAAATGAGAATCACTGTGATGCTCACTGGCACTTTATAGGGAAGGTTAAAACAACGGCCGAAGGGAATGGTGTGCAAAATGCAAGGCATTTTTCATACAATGGATATGGCCCTGAAAAAGACGTTGCTTAGCAACAGTAACCATACATTTGAATCTCGCATCCCAAACACTTCATATGTTGTGAAAACGAAAAACATGCTATTTATAGATTCGACTCCATCCAATAGAGTGACTGCTTAGAAAATTTGTAAGTTAACTTGTTTGACTTTAATCTCCCCAGAACAAGATTCAATTCAGATTCAGAACAAGATTCAGATTCAGAAAAACTTCCCAACATAATGACAATAGCGCAAATAATAAAATTCTACACAAACCCAAACTAATTTACTGATTAGAACACATCATAAGCTTCCTTTTGAGGGGTGACACAAATTCGTACCCCTGAGGGAGCTCTGCAGGAAAACGGGGAGTTGGTCCCAAAGTATGCAAACAGTCAGTAGGCTCTTGTCAATGTACCCAAGGTCATTGTTTCAAAATAGTAAAATTTATCAATCAAAACCAATTTACTGATTAGAACACATCATTAGCTTTAATTTGAGGGGTCATACAATTTCATACCCCTGGGGGGCTCTTCAGGAAAACAAGGAGTTGGTCCCAAAACATTGATTCATTCCAATCCACCAAGTAATCTTGATGATATGAATGTTCAAAATTGGGAACTTTTTCTGACTCACCCGGTATTTGGTCACAAAGTTTTGCAAAAATTCACACAAAATAAGAAACTTGTGGCTCCAAGCTGATTAAGTGTGCACCCTCAGAGTCTCTGCCCAGTAAAGAATGGAACCAGAATATTCCTTGTGATCATAGTGTACAAATTTGCTTCAAAGACCAAGACAAACAAGCATGGTGGTAAATCCTGTCCAATTAGGAAGACCAGAAATATTTCAAAGCTCTCTGGTAAGAGCAAAAGCCAAATCTTTCTTCTTGGCCTCAAGTTGACTGAGAATATGACCCTCCTCTTCGATTTCCAAACATTTTTCCAAACAGCATTCTTTAGATTTACAGTTTTTCGCTTTCCAAGAAAATATGGATCAAGAGTTTGATTGTTGGAAAAGAATTCATAATTTCATAAATGGCAAGAATTTGTTATGTAAAGTATCGGGTGTTCCAAAAAAATGTATACGGATTTAACTGCCTCCAATGCAGTGAATTTAGCTTTAATCAATGTGTAATCTCTCTAAAAATGTCTCTTCAGTGCTCGTTCCCTAGCGATTGCATCTGCTTCTCCCATTGCTCTTCTCCATTTCTTGACGTACTCAGGGTGACTAGCGGCAGGCGACTGTTGTCCTGTATCAAAAATAATGTCAATGGGCAAACGCGCATGATGACCAAAAAGTAAAAAGAATGGCGAGTAGCCTGTTGTATAATTTCGCGTACTGTTATATGCATGAACTACTTTGTTTATGTGCTCATTCCAGCGACTTTTGTAAGCATCAGGAAGAGTGCGCAGCATCGATAACAGGGTGCGGTTAAACCTTTCCACTTGACCGTTACCTTGAGGATGGTAGGGAGTCGTGCGAGAATGTTTGACATTTGACAATTTTTGAAGACTATTAAACAGCTTGTTTTCAAATTCTGCCCCTTGGTCATGATGTAAGGTGACTGGAAATCCAAAACGGAGAACGAAATCATTATAGAGTTTTTCGGCGACTGTTTTGGCGGCTTTATTACGAGTGGGATATGCCTACGCAAAACGAGAAAATGATCCATAATTACTAAAATGTACTCATGACCACCATTGCTTTTTTCCAGGTGTAGGAAATCGATTGAAATCAACTCGAAGGGAAATGATGTTGTTATTGGTTGTAATGGCGCTTGAGTTTGGGTTGCAGGACGCTTTTGTTTAACACATGGGCATAAATTCTTGATAAAATAGTCTATATCGGCTTGCATCCTAGGCCGAAAGAATCTTTGCCTTGTAAGATCTAATACCCTTTCTACACCTAAGTGGCCCATTTCCTCGTGCAACTCTTTTATCACAAGACGATGGTATTTCTTGGGTAAGACAACTTGTTTCACCGAACCATTATTTCAAACGAGAATTCCATTTTTGTCAAGTTCTAACTTAGGCCATTCACGCAGCAACCGTTTTACATTAGGAACTTCAGTCAAAATGTCCTTAGGCAGCAGCCTATTACCGTTGTTTACGTAATAGTGAAGACGAGAAACGATTTATGAAATTCGGTTCACCCTTGTCAACTAGTTGTGCTGCACATGTTAACGCTTGTCTAATATCAGATGAAATTTCCTCTGTACAAGATTCCATAATGGATTCAATATCTAGCGGCACCCTAGACAGTGTATCTGCATCTCCATTCGCTTTGCCAGGTCGATATTTTATCGTAAAATTAAAATCGGCTAGTTCGCTTATCCAGCGTAAACACGAAGCATTGGGTTTTGCGGACAATAGCACGTATGTTAACGGGTTATTGTCAGCATATACTACAAACGATGGTGCGTAATACAGATAGTCCCGAAATTGTTCACACACTGCCCATTTTAATGCAAGGAATTCTAATTTTCCCGAGTGTAAGTGACAATTTTTTTCTGCAGGTGTCAATGTACGCGACCCATAAGCGATTACTCTTAACTGTCCATTTTGGCGTTGGTAAAGCACGGCTCCTAAACCCATATCGGATGCATCAGTATGCAAAATGAACGAGTCATTAAACTTTGGATAGGCCATTATTGGAGGTGAAGTTAACTGCTCAATTAACTTGTCTAAAATTTGCTGATGTTGCGAGGTCCAACTAATTTGAGTACTAGATGCAGTTTGATTCGAGTTTGCCTTACTTTCTTTCTCATTTTTGTTCGCATTTTTCACGACTTTAGTGACCAAAAGATCATAAATGGGTTTTGCAACTCGCGAAAAGTTTTGAATATATCTTCTGTAGTAACCGAGAAGTCCTACTAGCCTTCTGACGTCACCCACTGTTTTTGGTGTCGTTTTCTGCAAATGTAATAATGGAGCTATACTATCAGAATTGAGTCTATAGCCTTCTTTAGAGACAATTCTACCAAGAAATGTGACTTGCTGCTTAAATATCTTGCATTTGCGTGGCTTCAATTTTACTCCATGATGAATGCCGTTAAGGGCTGGCTCTCTTTGGTTATGAAGCCTTGGTGATAAGCTTTTCCCTTATCTAAGACAGAGAACCATGCATTACCTCCTAAGTTATCCAAACTTTCTTGAATACGGGGTATAGGGTGTCGGTCAGGAACAGTTTTTTTATTTAATGCACGATAGTCGACACATAAACGCAATGTTTGATCTTTTTTCGGACACAAACTACAGGAGAACTGTATGGTGACATGGACTTCTTGATGAAATTACGATTCAAAAGGTCTTCGATGTAGGCCTTTACTTACGGGTACAAAGGTCTTGGTACAGCTACATAATTTTTCTGGACTGGGACATTGTCAGTCAGGTTAATACTTAATTTCAAATCGGGTATACAACCAATGTCACTGTCGTCTTTTGCAAACGAGTCACGTTCCTCACTCAAAAGTTTTAATGCTGAATGTTTCTGTTCTTCTGACAGCCCATTCAAATCAATATCACGGATAAAGTCGGGAAAGTCAGTTATGTCTTCATCAAGTTTTTCAGTGTTAGGAATGACTTGATCAGTGTCCTTACTCTTCTCGGGTGATTCTTTTAATTTTACGTCAAGTGGTGTCACTGATTGCAGTAATTCAATGCGACCGATAACACTACGTTTTGGGATAACAGTGTCATGCTTGGAAACATTCACTATTTCAACATTAACTTTGCTGGATTTACCAGGCCTAATTGTCATCAACGCTTCTTGAGAAACAAGTCCATTCGGAAGTTCAGAATTTTCATCAGGTTCGAAAATAACAGGGGCTTCTTCTTCAAGAGGACTATGGTTTAAACGACATGGAATCTTTAGACTCTGTCCTTGCTTCACAACTTGATCCCGTTTGCTTGTTTTCACTATACAGAGGTCCGTTTCACTGTTAATTTTGATTAAGTCTACAAGTTTGTTAATGTTTGCAGATGAGACGCAAGGAAAAACACATGCAAGTTCCGTATCAGTCATTTCTGATTTCATAAATTCTTCAATAACGTTGAATCCGACAAGCGGCACATCAATTGTTTCACTTGTTACTAAAAAAGGTATGATGATTGGTTCTTGCGTGTTAGTTAGTTTTACCTCGATCTCTGCCCAACCTTTGTATGGTATCTCAGCACCATTTGCGGCATTTACATTTAACTGGCAATCAATTAATTCAGACACATCTCTCAAGTTCACATTCGGAAAATTAGTATCTAAGAAGCGTTTGGAAATCAGTGAAACTTGGGCACCAGTGTCCCATAAAGCCTCTACGAGCTTCCCATTAAAACAACAGTTGATAAGACAACGTTTTCCAACTAGCTTAGCGAACTTTTCAGACTGTTTGGGGGTCAAATGACTAACAAATCTATTCAACCTTTTGCTTTCATCTGACGATTTTGAAAGTGTTTCAAGTGCGTTACATAGAACCTTATGTTCTTTCCAGTGGTTCTTTTGGCAAACTTTGTTACAATATTTAACACACTTGCAACCATTACACTGCAAAATAATCGAACCAGTTCGTTCTTTTCCACAATAATTACAAGGTTGAGGCTTCTTCAAAACATTACCGGTTACTCGTCGCCCCCCTGGAATAACCGCGGGGCGTTTCCCTGGTGGCCAAAGTTTGGACATTCACCTCTGAAATGGCCAGATGCACCACATCTAAAGCAGTGGTCGCAACTTGCTCCCCAGCCGCTCATTTGGCAACTGCGGCACCCCCTTGGGCGTTGGGAATAACCTTGAGCAGCCCCACGGCCGCAACCTCTACTTTGGAATCTCGGGGGTACTGTGGGGAGGATTGCTTTTCATCAAATCGTTGTTTTAAATCTGCAAGGTTAGACTTGAGTTCCTTGATTTCAGCCAAGAGTTTTTCATTTTTGCTCTCCTTTTGCGTGGATTTGGGGGCTCCCTGGTTTTTTCCCTCCCGAGTTCGAATTCTACGCAAGAAGCATTTGCTTTTGCAGCTCGCTGGCGCTCAGGTGCATTGATGATCTTTGCTCTTCTCTCGGCTTGCTCGAATTTACGGGTTCTTTCTCTGCTTAATGGCGTGGAATGGTTTTAAAACTCTGCAGCCGTAGGCCTGAGTCACAGAGCGGTGTTGAGTATTGCGTGTCCAGTCTTAGCTTTAAAAGCTAACCAAGGGCAAAAAACATTCTCATTTTAGTATCAAATGTTTAAATAAATAAATAAAAAAATGAGAATGTTTTTTGCCCTTGGTTAGCTTTTAAAGCTAAGACTGGACACGCAATACTCAACACCGCTCTGTGACTCAGGCCTACGGCTGCAGAGTTTTAAAACCCTTCCACGGCATTAAGCAGAGAAAGAACTCGTAAATTTCTGCTTTCTCGATATTACAAGCTCTTCAGACAATGTTTCAAGTTGAAATCCGCGAAGTCCGCGGAATTCATTTTCCCCTTATGCCAAAATGAATTTGGCGGATTTTGTATTCGGCGGATTTTTTTGTACATCCGCGGCATCCGCGAAATCCGCGGGATCCGCGGAATTCACCTGGCCGAATCTGAATCTTGTTCTGAATCTGAATTGAATCTTGTTCTGGGGAGATTAAAGTCAAACAAGTTAACTTACAAATTTTCTAAGCAGTCACTCTATTGGATGGAGTCGAATCTATAAATATCATGTTTTTCGTTTTCACAACATATGAAGTGTTTGGGATGCGAGATTCAAATGTATGGTTACTGTTGCTAAGTAATGTCTTTTTCAGGGCCATATCCATTTTATGAAAAATCCCTTGCATTTTGCACACCATTTCCTTTGGCAGTTGTTGTAACTTTCCCTGTAAAGTGCCAGTGAGCATCACAGAGTATCTTGTTTCTGTTCAGCACATTCAGCAGTCAGATTTATATGGAGTGTTTTGTGCAAAATGGGATCTCGGAACCTTCAGCTGTACACAACAATACACAACTGTAAAGTGTACAGTTGCTTATCAAGTCAACTTCCAACTTTGCCTTACCCTTAGTCTCCAAAAGTAGATGACTGATCAACTACAAAAGGCAATGTCGCCTGATCTACATTGCACCTTCTCTTTGGCAGCAATCATCCCCATGTTAATTTTGCCTTCTCTTCACCCTTGTGAACTGACAGATTTTTCAACTGCTTCTGAAATCTCAGCATTAATGGAAGCATGTCACTGTTGACAAGTGTAATTTACGGAATCCGGAACTACGGAATTTGGGAATCCGGAATCACGGAAATATGGACTTGCAGAATTCAGAACTGCGGAATTACGGAACTGGGTCACAGGTATAAATTGCGGAACACGAATGCTCTATATAGTTTATGGGCCGATGATGAATATTTCTCAAGATATCAGTTAGGGGAACATTAAATTTTTGTTGATTTCAATTTTAGAGGTATAATCAGGTTACTTGAATTTTCATAAACACTGAAGTGATAAAAAAACATCAATCAAATTTCTATTAAATGTTTTTTGGTGTTTTAGGATTTAGAAATCGATTAATTGTACATCAATTGCATTGTAACTGCACAAGCACTGGTTCTATTGTAAAATAAGAACTTATCAGACACTTACTGGACACAATTTAAGCTCATCAGTTCCTTATAGAAGTTTCGGACATTAATTAAAAAACTGTCAGCCTGCAGTTGCTTACCGTGTGAGTCAGTTTCATATGTGTGGGTTGTTACTGTACTACAGTTTGTTCACTATCCACATCTAGAGATACTTTCTATATGGTTGTGCTAATAGCATATTTGATATTTTCATGTATTGTAAGGTCCTTTTGTCGATATTTCATAGAGAGCTCCATGAACTGCGCTCTGATATTTAACTTTCTTGTCTCTCTTGCCCTCTCTTAACGCCAACTTTCCTTTACGGAATTCAGCACAGTCAGGTGGCAGGAAGATGTAAAGCCAAGTTGCAAATATTTCTTCACAATTCGCATCTTCAAGCTAATTGAAAAGATACAATGATTTTTCCTACTGACCAAGGTTACAAATATTTCTTCACAATTCACATCTCAAAGCCAAATGAAAAGGTACAATAATTTTACCTCCATGTGACAAGGTGTTGACAAAGATTGTTCCTACTGACCAACGTTACAAATATTTCTTCACAATTTGCATCTCAAAGCTAATTGAAAATATACAATAATTTTTCCTACCGACCAAGGTTACAAATATTTCTTCCCAGTTCGCATCTCGAAGCGGAATGAAAAGATACAATAATTTTTCCTCCACATGGCAAATTGTAGACAACAATTTTTCGTACTGTCCAATGTATCATGGGACTGCTTGAGGCTGTTGGGGGGCTATCATTTATTTCTATGACACAAGGAATAGCTCTTTTTGGGGTAGAGCTCATTCCTGGTGACTCTAGAATTGTTTAGCTGTAGCACAGTTCTTGGTCTTGAGCGAAACTCATCATTCCGAACGTATTGTTCTTGTCATCGTCATTAAAGGAGTGTTTGACATTTCATTCTGCATCCACTTCATGAATGGAAGACATTCCAGCTTTTTCTACAATTGAAATTTTGGTTTCACAGCTGTGGACAACCACGCCTTGGTAGAATAGCTGCAAGAATGAATCAATTTGCTGTTTTTGCTTTCAAACCAAACAGCAAAATGTCACCGATCAAAGCGGCGTGAAGGTTTTCTACTTATTCCACTGTACACACATTGTCCCTTGACTTGGTGATATACGCCCTGTCAGTCCCAGGCTCCAGGCGAACATTCGTCATGAAGTATGAATTGCATTCAGTGCATGTGTTTACAACTCATTTCCAGAGGAAAAACTTTACTGATCCTGTGTTATCTCCCACATGAACACCTGACCCCCAACATAGCCAGCTTCTGTTGTACGTTGCACTGTTCCCATAACTTTTGTGGCAATTCACTGGACCGTTATTAATTCATTGTTACTTCATTTGGAATTGTCTGCATTGTCAATTGGCTCCATTGATTTTGTTGGTGGAGGAAGGAGAGCTTGTTATCAATCACAGTAATTGATATTCTGTCATGTCATTGAAAACTATGAAATATTCTCTGGAACAGCTAGAATGCCCAACATCAGTTATTTATTGGTGTTTCATTGTTGCGATACTTTTTAAAGTCCAATGGTTACTTTGGAGAATAACAAACAGCTCTCATGCTTCTGTCAGTCACTAAAATTTTAAACAGAACGTATTTTATATGCCAACGCTGAGCAGTCTTCGCATGCAACACCAACTCTATATTTCTTCTTTTTAAAATTGATCAATTATATTTCTAATTTACATCAGAAAGTGTGGTCATACTATTATTCACAAACAACCAACTAAATACTCGTCCAGATTTCATTGTTTTTGCATTTCCAATATCCGATACCAGGCTGTGGTAAAAAACCTGTCACAAACTTTTGCATTGCAGACATAAATCTGGGTATAAATTTGTCAATATAGTTGAATAGAATTCCCTTCCTGAATATTCCTGTACATCCTCCAGCAATTTTGTTTCCTTTTAAGTTTTTAAGATCGTAAATATGCTGCTTTCATTGTATTTGTACTTATTAAATTGACAATTTTGTATGTAGTAAAAATTATGGCTCTCCTCATAACACGCATCAATGGGATAAATCAAACAAGAACACAATTCAGTATACTAAGAGCCAATTTTGAATTTGGCGCAGTTAGGCTCTTTTTCAACCAGCTCAGCAAATGCTGCTCGTTTTGTCTCCAGGTCAAACTTCCATGACTTTGGCCAACCAAATATCTGGCTTCTTTGCAGTTAATGCACTACTCTTGCAGTTGATGCACCAAATATCTGACCGAGTTGATGCAACAATCTAATGAACACAATGAGCATCATCAGCACTGGCAGACATGCTTTGCTATTTTAAACCAAAGTTTTGGGCTATTTCTTCTTAGAGTGCAACTTTTCCAATCTGGGTTAGATGTGGAGACCTTTTTGTGTTCTAGTGTATCCTGTGCCTCTTGTCAGAGTATGATGCCAAGCGACTGATTGATGTCTTTGTTACTGTCTTCTGGTTTTGGCGTGTGTTTTCTGGTTTTGATATGGGATCCGTTTTTTTTTTGTTGGAAAACTAGGCCAATGATGAAAATTTTTATTGTTTCCCAAACTTTAAGTTCATAGGGTATGCTATTTTGGAAAAATAGGCCAATTGTGAAAATTCTTATTTTTTCCAAAACTTTAAGGTCATGAGCTTTGCTTCTTTGAAAAAATGAGTTCATTTTGAAAATTCTTATTTTTTCTCAAACTTCAAGGTCATAGTCTTCCATTTTTTGGCGAAAGTCGCTGATTCTGAACATTTTTGTGCGCTGATGGTTCATTTTATCAATTTCAGTAGAAAACAAAAAGACACATGAAACGCGTTTGAACTTCAGTGTGAATCGAACTAAAAATGACAATAACATAGAAACGGTAAATATCAATGCTTATGCTAGCATATCAAGCAAAATTATATCTGAATGAAAAGTTATTAGTTGTAATGTTCAGCAATATGGGTCAGCATGTTGTCAAATGTTACTGCTGTTTGCAGGCCAAAGCGTTCCTGCCATAGATATTCGTCCAAGTATGAGGGAACCATGTGCAGCCTTGAACCATACCAGCCTTGAGTTTTTGTTTCCCCCTGGACCAATATGCTTCAACCCCGTGGGTGTGCACACCAGTGACAGGGTTGACACAATTATCTGTGTGTATGACTCTCGTGCCCATAGCCGATGTTTGGCAAGTTATTATAAGCTTGCCAACCGTCTGAATATATCATTGTTCCGGGACGAACATATCGCTGTATGATAGGCAATAGTGTGGGTGCAAATATGGCAGTGGGGGTGATCGTAACACTTTTATAAACCATATGATATTTTAAAACCAAATATTGGACAATGACTATGGTGCCATCTGGCAGGCTGCAGTTTCTTATGGGTCAGTTTCTTGGTGGTGGGGTAATACTTTATTGTTGTTGGATAATCACCTAAAAGCAATACTGGACCAAGAGAAAATGAGCAGCCTAACCTGGCTCTGTGATTTGATTATCAGGTCATAATTGATCCCAATGTTGACACGTATCATCGCGCAATTGTCGACGTCCACTGCGTCCATAGCTGACACCTCAACACGGTAATGGGAACTGTACAGCTTGATGAGCGCCCTGGTGTTGGTGCTTATATCGTATCGCTTTTTTACTAAACCCCAGTCAACTTGGGATTTCTCATTCCGTTGATTCTCCACGGAGAATACCATATTGCCTTGTTCATCTATAACGAGAGTGACATCGTAATGGATTCCTGGCTGCACGTAGCGAACTGTATGCATGTCAATCTCCAGTGCCCTTCCATCCCTTGTGGTTGCCCGCATCTCAGCCCGTACACCTGCTTGAAATGATACGCGTCCTCTTCTTTTTGGAGGTATACGGACATTTCTTGCTGGAATGTCACTTCCAACTGCCAGGAGACATTCAATGCTCAGTTTGTTATCAATCAGAAAGACTGCTTTGGAGCAATAATTGTATGAAATCCACAAATTGCAATGAGATCAATGTTCATAGTTTTCAAAAACTAGTTCTAGCGTTGAAATCACCCATGATCAAACATCGTCCTAGTTTTTCATATTCAGCGCATTCCTCTCGTAATGAGTCATAGTTTAGTGAAAGACCACCTTTGAACCAAATAGAGTCCACCGGAGGAATGTATGCGAAGCAGATAATTAAATCTTGGGAAAAGTTACAGCACTCCTTATCTAATTTACACCAAGCTCTGTACGAATTTGCCGACAAGATTTTCAATTTGTTTATAAGTGTTTTATGGACCAAAACGGAAATACCACCCAAAGATCTGCCTCTGTTACTGTTGCGAGCATCTAGTTGTTGGAATTCGGTAAAATCATCATCCCAGTTAAACAGATCCCCATCATTTTTATCACGCCAAGTTTCAGTAAAACAAGTGATATTATTATTGGAAAGAATTTTGTGAGTAATTTTGGAATTTACCGACTTAATTCTCTCAACTTTCTCATGTTTTAGGCCGTTGATGTTCCAAAAACATATTCTAAGTCCATCTTTGTTCAATTTAAAACTATTATTATGATTACCAGGGTTCACAATTTGAATGTTCTTAGTTACACCTCCTACAGATGGGAATATGCTACTAACTGATGACAAAGCAACATCACCGTTCAAAGGATTGAGGCCTTCTTGGCAAAGATCCTAGCTGTTTCTAGGATGGGAAGTTACTTTAATGACATCATCGTGACAATTAATAGTATTAATAGGTTCACTACCAACCTGTTTATACCTCAGTTTGCCATCGATAGTCCAAACTGATTCAAGGCCAAGTTCATACTTCCTAGAAACTAGCTCATTCAGCAAGGCCTTCACACAACCAGCGAGATCTTCGTGGATGGAAATTTTCTTTGCTTTCTTCTCGTCTCTAATTACCCCCACTTTGGTCTTGTGCGACAAACATTTAACAAGTATGGCACGTGGCTTGCCATCATCACGATTCCTCCCTACCCTGTGCACGATCTCCATTTCCGTTTTTTCAACTTACACCCCAATCTCTTCCTTAGTTACATCGATCGTCTTTTGCTCAATGTCCTCAGCCTCATGTTCAGGTACTCCAAAGACACGGAAGGATGTTTTTCAGCTGTATTGCTCCTGGCGCATTTGTTCAAACTGAAGGCGCTTGATGCTGTCATATTGCCAGTCAATGGCATCCTTCAAACCTTCAATCGATTCACAATTCTCCGTTTGCCCTTTTCTTAGTACAGTAACTTCATCGCGGAGACCAGCTACGTCGTTTTCAATATTGTCCAGCCTTGCTTTAATCCCATCTTGATTTGTTTTTATTTTTTCTTGACCCTCTTGCAGTTTTGAGAGCATGTTGAGAATTTCCCCATTACCAGTATTGCTAACTTTATCCAGATCGATTTTGTCGGCATTTCGTTTCTAGTAGATGCTTTAGATTTTGCCATTTCTTGAGATGTTCTATGAGGTATCAGTTATAAATTTTCCTTTGAAGTACCGCAAAACAAAAATGCGTCCACCTCCTCCATCATTATAGATTATAAAGAACCAACTTCAGAAATTTTCGCTTGAACAAAAATCTTGAAAATATTTTTTGAAAGTCCACAAAATTCCCCAAAACATGTGGTTAGAGTAATCTAATCAGTACTGCATTGGCCTTAACATGACACATTGATGTTATGAAACAATTTAGTTTCATTTTTTTATCCATACTTTATTGGGCACAGTTTCAAGGCACTAGCTAGTAAATTGCCAGCATTTATGCATTAAAAGATATAATTACCGAAAAATGTGGGTACATCATTTCTTATACATCAACAAATGACAGTTGTGGGATTTTGAAGCAATTATACTTTATGGAATGTAAGTTTTCTGTAAGTGAACTGGGTCGCGTTTGAATTGTTTATACAGTTTTGAGTTTGGAAAGGATTTAGGTCAAAAGGAAAGTTATTGGAACCATGTTTAAACTCTTCTGTGATGTGGCAGGTATTGGTATTTCAGAAGTAAAAGAAATATTTCAACTTCAAAAGGTCGCTTGGAATGCTCTGTTTGTTTGCTGAGTTTCCTTCTTAAAAGAAACCATGGAAAACTAAAGAAGGTTTCTAAGGAACTTGAAACAACACTCTTTCAACGAAAAATTCCACATCAATGAAGCAAAGCGCCAATATAATTTCATTGAAATTTAGAACAGAGAGCAATAATGGCATCATTCCACCGTAAAGAATCATTTGTTTTCTTCAGTATGAACACCATGGAGATAGGAAATTCATGATGAGCAATGAAAAAGGATAACACGTTTCACTGCTGAAAAGCACTGTAACATATGAAACCATCGCTTCGATGTAATAAATTCACACATAACACTCGGCATAGACAAAATTCTCTAAACCTACCCTTGAGCTCATCCGATGTAACAAAAATAGCAGAAATGGTAGTATTATATGAGGAAACATCGATATTCTGTTCTCTCTTTGAGAGTGATGACGCTCTGGTGTTAAGGCAGGGTCCTATCATATGTTGGTACTTAATGGCGAATGAAATGGAGGGGAATGGAATGGGGGAATGGAACTGGGAAAGCTCTAGGAATAGAAAAGGTATACAGTAAATAAATAAGCCAAGTATAGCATATGTAAGGCCGAAGCCAGTGGGGGGGGCTGGGGGGCGGAGCACCCCCCCCCCCAGAAGGCCATTTGTCGGAAATTTTACTCTAACTGTCGGATTTTTGTTGTTGTTATTTTATTGTTGGAATATTTACCAGTAGCTAGACATTTTTCACAAATTATACACATTGGTTCAACAATCAAATGATCAAAGATTTTTATCATTGAGATAGAGATGTTGTTGCAGCCATAGACCTTTTTAGTATCCAATGAACAAATGATTCTACAAACTTTTTCCCTATTGAGCAGTCTAATTCGGCCACTCTGCATCTCGAAATTTGATGAATGCTCTATTGTTTCTATATGAGCTTGTTTCCTTGTTTCTTTTCTGGTCAACATATACGTTTGGATTGAAGAAAACTGCTCTTTGTGCATCCTGCTTTTCATAGTACTTTTGTTCTAAGACTCTTCTACTGGCAGTTGACAATTTCTTTGCTGGTCTGGGTTCTCACCAGTCTCTTCAACTGTGAATTGCTTTGTCAGACATTTTGTGAATTGCTTCGTCAGACACTTTAACATTGCATGAGGAATGCTGCATAGCTCCTTCCCAAAGACCATCAACAAATTTTCAAACAAATTTTTTATAAGTAAAAAACCCTCTATGTACTCTTAAATTCGTTTATCACAGCAAAAGGTTGTGATACAGGCATTGTAAAAATTCATTGCACCTGCTGTTCCCAAATGGAACAATAGGACGAAATGGGTTAAAGTTTGCCACCATCCCCATGAAAATCTGTTGAAAAATGATGGAACTATGACCTTCAGGAGACCAAATTTGCCCGATTACTGAAACCAGCGGTCGGCCATTTTGGCTTACTATTTTGCAGCAATAAATAGGTTCATGCATTAAAAATGAAACAGCAGCCTCCCATGTCATAGCTCTCCTGAAAATTCCGATAATCCTCGGAGATTTCCACTATTGGACAAAATTGCAAACTGACCCAAAGTCACTTTTTTCTTCAGAGTTGTCCAAATTTTGGGGAGTCCCTAATTCAAGATTCAAGATCCAAGATCCAATGATCCGGAATTCAAGATCCAGAATGAAACACCCTAATTCAAGATCCAGAATTCAAGATTCAAAATGAAACACCCTAATTTAAGATCCGGAATTCAAGATTCAAGATCCAAGATCCCAAGATCCGGAATTCAAGATCCAGAATGAAACACCCTAATTCAAGATCCAGAATTCAAGATTCAAAATGAAACACCCTTAGTTAGATTCTCTATGAAATGTATATAATTTGGGGGGAGGGGGGGTTGTAAAATAAAAGTAAAATGACTATTATAACCGTAAAAGGGAATTAACAAAAATTAATAACAAAGTGTAATTTATCAAAACTTACCAGCTTGCTTAAGTAGCAAGAAAAATGTAGGTCCAAATCTAAATATTCGGAAATTAACGAGAAGCTAAATCCAATTAATTGTTGTCTCTTCTCAGTAATCCAAACATTGTTCCTGGTATCCTGTTTCCTTGGTGCAGACAGCATTGTACCAAATAAAGCAAAGCGAATATTGGCCAGGAAGATGAAGAAGCCACTCATCATGTTTAGATGCGAGATATGAGTCATTTTAGCATTTCGCTCACAAGGTGCTCTTTATCAAGCAAGGATGAGTAAGACCTAATAACTCAATACTTAACATAAGAGTAGTTTTCAGTTAGAAATTAGCAGTGTAGTCCCTAAAACACAATAACCTATTAACGTCTTCAAAAATCTTTAAGACCAGTCAATGTGTTACAAAAATTGCAGTGCTCTTTTAGAAGTAAAGAAACCCACAAACAAAGATCAGATTAAGAGGAACTCAAGAGCTTAAAGGTCTTCCAGTATTTGAAGTAGCTCTCAGCTCAAAATTTGCAGAGAGCTTTACATGTGTCCTTCAACGGTATATCCTTTAAAGGTGTCCTTCAAAGGTGTCCTTCAAAATGTTCGAATAGTTACAAGTAGAAATGAAACTGTCAGGAAAAATAAACTTTAAAATCAATTAAATTAGAAGATGAGTGAACAGTTATCATGCACTCGATGTGTTTAAAGCAAAGTAGAATTAGTGGTAAAAGAATGAAGCCAATCAGCAGTTTTGAGAGTCCTGAGTGTTGGTTTGCCAGACTTAGCCCTGTTATCACAACTGGTTTCCATAGCCAAGAGAAAACCGCAGGTTTGGATTTGCCATATTCCCTGTACCTTTTCTCAAAAATAAAATTTTAGCAACCAAAAGGTATTTATACAGCTCCATGTGCCCAATGGCCTGACGCAATTGGCTGAAATTTGGCAGGCAGAAAAAAAGCATAGGGGGACCAAAGGGTGTTTCACTTTTGAGACAAATTGCATGGCCCAAATTTAATATTTGAATGAATCTCACAACGAGGGCAGGGGACAAAGGGCAAAATTGCTTTATTAATTATTGTGAAGCTAAGGCAGGTAAAGGAAATTTGAGACACCCTTTGCTAGATGAATGTGTTGAGAATGCAAACATGCCATTGAGATTCATACGAAACTTATCTGGGGGGACAAGAACGTTCTAGAAGGGGGAAGGTCAAATTTTCACGCTTTCACAGGTATAACACACAATTTTTCGGTATTTGTATTCTTTTAGGCCCATAAATACTCCCCATTTTGTGACAAATCGAATGATGTACCGGGTGTCTCAGAAAAAAGTACCCCCTTTTGACTGGAAATAGGAACTAAGCAATAAGATATCATTGCTCCTCGACATCACAGCTAAATTTATCAATGTTTAACTTATATGCACGTACTTTGCATTTAGAAATCGTCCACCAAACACCGGAGATACAGATTCGCAAAGTACAAATTTACAGTGCATCCAAAACCAGATGTTTTGAAAAAGGGCCTAGTCATGATTTGTATCGTGGACATTTTTCAAAGCACCTGTAGATTTTAAGTTTCCGTGTTTTGCTTTTGAAAAGAATGAAAGATGCATGGAAATGGCGCTGATTAAACAAATATAGTAAAAATGTGGTAAGAGTGATAAAGTTGTGCCACATCTCCAAAATAAGCGTGCATGTGCTCCTTTTCCTCTTCTTTAATACAAAACACTTGGGATCGAATGCAATGCAAGGACCATTTCCTCAAAAGAAAAGTCACTTCAAGAACAATTGAAGTAATTTAAGTTAGACATCTTTTCAAAAATAAAAAGTAAAGGTCAAAGTCTAAAATTTGACTGAGACAGGATGTGGCGAGGCTTTCTCCTTGATCAAGGGTTATAAATGCACGAGATGCGCCACCAGGATACATCGCCATTTAAGTGTTCTGTTGATGGCTGTGGAAAAGAATTTGTGCACTAGCACCTACTCAAATGGCATATGTTGTGTCATACTTCCACGAAAGAAGAAGAATGTGCCAACCGTGGGAAGAAATTTGCCTGTAAGCATAACTTGGCAAGACACAAGAAGAAGTGGAAGGGAATGTCTGCCAACCCTACCATTTTCAGAATGAGTATTCTTTTAGAATTTTTCTCTGCAAAGTCTACCAAATCAAATGTTTTCAGAATGTGCACTCTTTGGTAGCTGACATTTTTCTCTGCGAAATCTACCATTTTCAGACTTTGCAGACTTCAGATGCCCAAAAGAATAGGCCCTAAATATCTAACCAAATCATAAGTACCTACTCTTCTTCCAACTGCAGCACTCTCTCCTTGTTGAGATGCCCGAACAGAATGAAGCGGCAAATCATATTGAAGCGGTCTGATGAAGCATGTTGCGCTTCTTAGTGGAAAGTCGTACTTCAAGTACCAGACCGAGTATCCTCTGTACGGTATTGTAATAGTTTCCAACCGTGCACTACCATTACTCCTCATCCCAGACCGCTATAACATGAACCCACCAGCACCTTCCAACTTGGGATAGGCATCCTCTAAGTCTGCTCAATGTGTTGATGGTCTCCATTCTTATTTAATGTTACCACTTTCTCTCCAAGGTCAGCCCCTTTCCACGAATCTTCAAGCTCCAAGGCCAGACTCTGTTAAAGACAGTGTGAATATTTGGTCCTTAAACCATGGGTTCTATGAAGATACAATGTTAGCCTTTGGCCTAGTTTGGCCTAAAATGTCCAAAAATCAACAATATTCGCAACAAACCTCCTTTCCTTTGTTAATTAAAGTATGCTTAGCATCAATAAGATGATAAAACCACCATGTTTGCTCTTCTTAGGTGTTCATCTGCTATCTTATAATCGAAAATATTCAAACACGCTGCAAAAGCAGCCACCATGCGACAGCTTACACAGTTAGGCCTATCACATGTAAAATGCTCCTCCAGGAGGGAAACCGTTTGGAGGAGCAACCAAGAGGAAGGAACAGGGTAAAACACCACAGCTTTCAACAGTAAAGCTCCGCAGTAGAGAGCTCGTAACGCTGCCATGACCATATTGGACAGTTCTCGTTGTCGAGTAGGGGGATTGCGCGCCAAATTCAAGAACTGTATCATCTACAAACTATAATGGCGTCCAACAACAACAAGGAGAAATCAGGAGAAAGAAATGGAGCTTTGTGCAGGTAAGATACTGCTTTTCGGTTGTTAATAAACAGATTGATGATAAAGAAAGAAACTAGAGAATAAAAATTAGAAATTATTGTCCATTCGATATTTTCCAATTACATTTAGTGCTGTTGACTCTGACAGTGAATAGGCCTATAAGCCAACTCTGGCACGACAATATGTAAGGAGCTTTCCTAATTACGACAAGGTTACAGATACGATTCATTTGCCTGATACATGTACGCAAATGAAACTCCACCATCTCTTTTTTCTGACAGCAATCACAAGGAGATTATTCGGTCCTTGTTTGTTGAAGGAGAATCGTTTTCAGAAACGATCAGCGCAGCCTACCAGGCATATCACGAGAAGGCCATCCAATGTGGGAAAATACCTCTCAATAAAAATAACTTTGGCATCTTGTTGCAATCTTCACGAAAATGCAAGTTTTACAAAAGTTACAGTGCGGGATCCAACTGGAACAACGAGAAAATGAGGTTAGTACGCAGATAAAACTTTGTTTAAAGTAATACACGTATTTTTTTACAAGAAACTGCCCGTAAGAAACTCAACTTTCTGATCGCAACTCCAATAGTACTGGGAGAATAAAAGCTAAGAACCTTTTTTGATAAAGGAAATCCTTCACATATTTTTATTTTATTTTCACTTGTTTCCCGTATCATGTTACTCGTAAGGCAATTAAGTAGAAAAACATTATTTTGAAATTTTCCGGAGGCCACAGTTAATGAGCATGATAATTGTTATGGATCCTTAAAGAAACTCGTAAGAAACTCTGAGTACTCAAATTTTGATAATTTTGATAAACTTCCAGTACGGGGCCAAATTCTTACTTTCTTATAAAAAATAGATGTACTTTCACTTGTTTCCTGTTTTATGATGCTCGTAAGGTATTGAGTAATAGCGAACTTACGATTGCACAACGCAGCCCACTACCACGACGGTGAGAGGCATGGCACTAGCGCAGCTGCGTAGTCTTTGCGCGCCAAGTGTTTAGATACGATCCGCTAAGACTACGGTGACTATTTGGCGCCACATTTCAAAAAGCTTTAATCAACATGGCGAACCAATTCAATGGTGCATTGAATGATGAAGAGCTACTGTTGCTGCATGACGAAGACAGGCCAATAAATCCTCGTTTTCCGTACTGGAACTATGAGAGGTTCGACCTGGAACAGCTAGAATATGATGAATGCAAGGCAGAGTTTAGATTCTGGAAAGATGACATCTACAACTTGTTAGGTGTCTTCAACTTCCCTGATGAGCTTAGATGCTATAACGGAACTGTGTTTGACTCAGTTGAAGCCCTCTGTATCCTTTTAAGGCGTCTAGCTTACCCATGTAGATATGGAGATTTGATTCCTAGGTTTGCTAGGCCTGTTCCTCAATTGTGCATGGTATCTAACTTGGTTGCAGATGAGATATATGTCATATTTGGGCATCTGCTTAGGGATCTTGATCAACCTTGGCTACCTCGTCCCAACCTACAGATCTTCGCCAATGCTGTCCATGAAAAAAGAGCTGCCTTAGATAATTGCTGGGGATTTATCGACGGTACAGTTAGGCCAATTTGCAGACCACAAAGGAACCAAAGGTTAGTCTATAATGGCCATAAACGGGTGCATGCAATCAAATTCCAATCAGTTGTAGCCCCAAATGGTCTTATAGCTAACCTTTATGGGCCAGTAGAGGGTAGGAGACATGACAGTGCCCTTCTTGCAATGTCTGGGCTTTTACCACAGCTTGAACAGCACTCTTTTGCACCAGATGGTCAGGCCCTTTGCATATATGGTGATCCTGCCTACCCACACAGACTTCACTTGCAGTGCCCATTTCTAAGAAGGCAAAATCTCAGACCAGAAGAAGAAGCTTTCAACCAGTCTATGAGCCCAGTCCGAATATCAGTGGAGTGGATATTTGGTGATATCATCAACTACTTCAAGTTCGTAGACTTTAAGAAAAATCTTAAAATAGGATTGAGCCCTGTGGGTAAATTTTATATAGTCTGTGCTCTTTTGAGGAATGCAATGACCTGCATTTATGGTTCAACAACATCTGATTACTTTAATCTGCATCCACCAGCACTTGCTGATTATTTCTTGTAGATCAGATCAGATGTTTGGCAATCCCAAGGTGAAAATCAAGCTCTCCAAAGTTAAACCTCAAGCTCTTCAAAGATGAATATCAAGCCTTATAAAAGCCTTTCAAGAAAAACAGCTTTTTTAAATGCTACCAAAATGACCAATGTTCTCTGGCTGATATAATACAAGTTTCTCACACAACAAAATAACAAGCCTTTAAGCAACAACAAATAGGTAAACAAGCATATGAACAGCAGACTACAATTCAAGACTAAAAATATCTCAAAAAATCTTGATCAACAAGTCTAATGTCTCGTTCAAATCCTACCCTGACCATCCCCCCCCCGGGCAGCCCGGGGGTCAACAAAAATTCCTTGCTCAAATGCCTGGGGGCCGGGGAAAAATCGGTGGTCAAATGCCCGGGGGCCGGGCAATGCGAAAATGCCATATTCCCAGTTACTGTATATTGCAAAAGCTCCTGTTCTAGTCAAATGCTATTCAAATGCCCGGGGGCCGGGGAAAAATCTACGGTCAAATGCCCGGGGGCCGGGAATATTTTTCGTGCAAATGCCCGGGGGTGTCCCGGGGGGGATGGTCAGGGTAGGAATTGAACGAGACATAATCTTTATCTAAAAATGTGTTTACTAATTTAAGCATTGCTTCATTTTGCTGTTGCATTTGCTGTATCATTGCTTGCTGTTGCTGTTGCTGTTGCTGCATCATGAGCATCATTTGATTCTGCTGGGCCAAAATTCTGCTCTCCCTTTTCACCCGTTCTTCTTGCTCTCTCTCTCTCTCAAATTCATTTCATTACTTCTTATCTCAGTTAACTGCTGCTGCTCCCGCTCTCTCATTTCATGTGCCCTCTCTTTCAATGTATGTTCTCTCTCCTTTAGCTCTTGCTCTCTCTTTCTCAATTCATACTCCTTCTGCTTTAATTCTGACTCTCTCTCATTCTTCTCTTTTAAATATTCAATTGCCCCTCCATCACTGTGCCTCTTTTTTTTTCTTGTTCTCTTGACACTCTCTCTCCTTTGTTTCACTCAGTCCATCGATCTCTTTCTCTACAAAGGGCAACATCATGTTTTGCTGTCCACATCATTTTTGGCCTGGGTATAAGATTATAATTGACTTTACATGAGAGGAGCATGAGAGGAAAGTTAAGGCAGAAAAGACACAAACTGAAACTCAATTTCAGAATTCAATTTTTAAATGAAAAAGGATAAGTTCTAAAATTAAATTGAACCTGGTATTGAATTGTTTCCTGGAAGGATATTTGAACTTGGAAAGTTTCTTAGAATCTTTACACAGTTACTAGTTCACATAATAATTTCACTTGTTCAGTACAATGAACCTGGTATTGAATTGTTTCCTGAAAGGATATTTGAACTTGGAAAGTTTCTTAGAATCTTTACACAGTTACTAGTTCACATAATAATTTCACTTGTTCAGTACAATGAAACAAATATCTAAGATAGTCTTGAAAAAGGTCATAACATGAGACAACAACTAACATCGTGTATTTAGGCCTGTTGTCATAATGCAATCCTGTTTTTGAACGATCTTTCACAGAAAAGGAGGCAATCTTTCAAGTACTTCTTTATGACTTAGCTTGCGAAACAAACAAGTTTTATTTGAACAAGTAAAATTAACATCCTACGGCTCAGTTCAAGTTACACACATTTGCATTCGTGCTGGCTTGTCTTGACTTGACGAGGCCATGTTCTTTCGTTTCATTTCGATTTTGCAATCTTTGTAAAGGCTGTAAAACGAAAATAAAGGCAAATTACCAACAGAAAACATCCTCTGCTGAAACAGCGATGTCTAAAGTGTACGAAAAGTTACTTACGATGATGAGAAGAGCAATACAAAAATTCATAGAAAGTATTTTACCTTCGTAGTCGCGACGAAGGAAGGGGTTTCCTCAGAGCACCGCACTCGCTCCAGTCTCCTGTTCGTCGTCGTAGTGGGCTGCGTTGTTTGTTTTTCTTGTAAATTTGATAACTGTGAATCTTTGTTGAGTCATGTCAAGAGACACACTGATACGCAAAGTGAAACTGCCCCTTCTCAAAGGAGTTATGCCTGCAAATGGTCCAAATGTGAAAACAAACTTTCAAAAAAGAAAATATTAGAGTGTCATTTACATGAACATACGCGAGAAATTGCTGATCAATTTTTGGAAATTTTACTGAAGGATCAAGCCAAAGCTTTAAGTGTGAATGCTAAACAGATGCGATGGCACCCACTTGTGATCAAGTGGTGCCTTAGATTATACAGCAAGTCTCATTTGTCTTATGATGACCTTAGAAATTTGAAAGTTCTTCGTCTCCCTAGTTGTAGGACTTTATCAGACTATAAAAATTTTGATCAGCAAACGTCAGGATTGAGGGAAGATTTAATGAAATCAATGAATCAGGAATTTATCAAGACCAAACAAAATGAAAATAAACTGTCACAACTGGGCATGTTACCAATACATGATCTCTACAAAGTTACAAATTACTCCCAAAGTTTGTGACACAGAAAGGGCCAGGTCGAAAACGCAGAAACCGCGGAAAAACATTTGAAGTTTCTGAATGGCGAGAAATAGTGTTTATTGTGTTAAAATATAGGCAAGAAACCTCTAAATAAGCCAAATATTCCATCAAGAAGACAAACAAGAAATGTCTGCGTTTTCCGCGTTTTCGTTTTTGCTATAGGTGATTTTCGAAAACGCGGAAATATCTTTATATTAACTTTTATCAGTAGCTTTTCGCCAATATAGACGAGTAATACGTTAAGCTTTCTCTCGTAATGAATTCTTTACCAAAACAGACTTCATAGATACGAAGGAAACTTTTGGATCATAAGATTTAAAAATTAATGGGCCTAAGTGGCCTATCAGGAATTCGAGGGGCAGTTTGTTTATATTTTCTCGACCGTATCCCTTTATGATGCTATGGGCGGATACAGCATGTTATGTCGCCATAATGAAGCAACAAAATAAACATAGAGCCTCCTCCTTTGTAGAATAACATTTTTTTCCGCATTTTCGTTTTTGCTATAGATGATTTTCAAAAACGCGGAAAACGCGGAAATCTCTTTATATCAACTTTTATCAGTAGTATCAGTTGAAGGTGTTGTGGCGCAGTGGTGTAATCCTCTGACTTTGCAGCCAGAACAGTCAGGCGGAGTGGGTTTGATACCCGGTAGGACCCCACCACTTGAGCGTCATGACAAGGGGTCGCGGACTCGATTAGGTCTGCTCTATTTCTGCGATCCCAGCGCTTGGCGCTGAAAAACGCAACTTCACCTTCACCTTCAGTAGCTTTGCGCAAATATAGACGAGTAATACGTTAAGCTTTCTCTCATAATGAATTCTTTATCAAAATAGACTTCGTAGATCCGAATGAACTTTGGATCATAAGATTTAAACATTAATGGGCCTAAGTGGCCTATTAGGAATTCGAGAGGATTTTGTTGATAATTTCTCGACTGTATCCCGTTATTACTATTATTATCATTATTATTATTATTGTTATCAAATTATTTACAGTTGGTAAAATACATAGTAAAAAAACTAATTCAAACCAACTATTTACAATACTACAAATTAATCCTTCAACTTCAAAAGCTGTTGCTTTTGGCTTTAGCTTCATCATATAATCTAGCATGCCAAAATTTCTTTCTGCTGCTACATTACTCTTTCCAACACTATTTTTCTCTTCTCTAAAACTGTCATCATATCCCTTCTGCCACAAACTACAACCTTTAAATGATCACCATGGAGCCTCTTGGTAACCACTAAAAATCCACTAAAAATAACTTCCAAGCACTGTTTTGTCAAATCGTCAAATACTTCATCCTTTGGCAAAAACAAATAATCAAATACTTTGTCATTGTGAATCTCACCGTTGTTACCAAATATGCTAGTATCACCCTTCGTGAATGGACTTGCATCTGATCCCCATGATAAAAATAAAGCATGCAACTTTTGATACTCAATATGCATATCAAGAATGTGACCTTCTTTGGAATAGATCTCCAAAGAGGACCAGTGACCAATTTATCTATCATGCCTAAGGCTCTACAAGCAGCCATAAAAGAAGAAACCTGGAAATCGTGATGAACAGCAGACAAGAGCTTATTATCCTTCCCCACCCCACCAAAAAAACACTTTCAAGTCAGATTCTAAAAAATCTGTCCATGCCGCCTTGTAAAAAAGAATATTAAATTGGTTCCCCAAAAATGGAGCAAGGGGTATTTGGTAAATGCCTCTTTCAGTTTTTAAAAAAGTTTGAAAATATACCATCCTTCCTGATTTTTCGCATCCCTGTTCTTGTACAGACTTGCAGACAGCGAGGGTTAACCTGTACACACCAGACTCGCCTTTGGAATAGCCACAATGTGCCAAGGGTCCAGCTTTCTGATTACCCCAACATATTGAATCCCACACCCGACAACAGGCTTCAGCCTGGTCTGCAAGATCAACAAGGTAATGCAGACCACACAAAATTCATTAACAGTGGACATTTTATTTTTCTCCTCTTCTGACAAACTCTCCCATTCGTTGACAACAGTTGGCAAAACATCTTTCCTAAAACAAGTAAACAAATTATTAATTATTTTCTGAACAGCAGACCTGTCAGACATAACATGTTCTACACTTTTAACCGCTTTATTTAAAATATTAGTGTATCCACCAGCAAAACCCTCAAACATCTCAGAAACATCAGCAAGAACATTTTCAAGAACTTTTAAATGTGCCGAAGAATCACCACCACCAACTTCCCTTATGCCTGCAATTAAACACTTTCCATCATCTTTGACAATATCATACGTGATAAAGCATCTTTCTTTCTTAGTTGTCCCATCTGCGGCTTGTGTAAAACGCAGGTCATGCAGGTTAAGAAAACACGGGTTAAATCGTGCGGGTTAAAACTAGAGGCCATGGGCTTACTGGCTTTCGGCTTACAGCCTACTGATGTTGTAAGCAAGATAGTCCAAAGGTTACCTGGTTACATTGTGATGAGAAACCTTCAAAGTCTCGACGATCATTTGTGTGGGGCAATTTTGAATGCAAATTATTATTTGTGAACAAATGAGATTTGTTGCTAGGGGAAACCTCTCCAACATAATAACATCTCTGAGTGCTGCACTTAGTCCAAATGAGGATCCCATCTAAATTATTTCATCACGCTGTATGTAAGAACCTAAGAACTAAATTTGTCAAGATCATCTGTTAGTTTTCTAAGAAATTTTAGGCGTTGCATCAGTCAGCTTTCAGCTGCTTGTAGCTGCTCTTAGCGAAATGTTAAAAATAGCAGGTCATGGGTACCAGTGGTTTCTGCAGTCTGTGCAGTTTCTCAGCCTTCTCGAATTTTTGTTGTATTTAGTAATAGGTTCCTTCTTCTTCTTCGTAACCATTTCGTGAGTTTTTCCATACCACAACGCAGCGGAAATATGCGCATTACCATCTCAGACAAAACATACGATAGTTCAATATTTTGTTCATTATTGTTCATTATTTTGGTAACTCATTCTTATTTGAAACACCCAGCAACTTGTTACCAAAAAGTGAAGGGGTCCTTTCAAATCCAACGAACGACTGAACGAACGCTTTCCGTGCACCCCTAGAGCAAACGGCGGAGGGCCTAAAGCCAGTATGCCCATGGCCACCATTTTTGACCCGCATGATTTAACCTGTGTATTCTTAACCTGCATGACCTGCGTTTTACACAAGCCGTCCCATCTGTGTGAATAGTGCGGTTTTCTTTGTCCCAATTCTCTGAAAGCTCATCTGCAAACTTGCAGCTGAGCAAGTGCCCTGGCCTCAAAAAGCATATATTTTGCAAACGTTTCCTTTGGCAACCGAACAACATTTATTCCAATCATTTTCAACACATTCCTGATGACACTACAGCAATAGCATCAATAAAGCAGCTCACCAATTAGAAAATAACCATCCTAAACTTTACAGGCATTAAGTCATGATTAATAGACCGGCTCTGGTGTGAATCATATGACCAATGAAACATAGCCTAAGTGTAGACCCATTATCCAACTGGAGAAAGGGTCTATGAATTAATGAGCGAAAGCTTGCTACTACAGTTCCAGATTTCTAGAACTTAATTCATGCAGCCTTTGTTTGGATGGGTTTCACATTATTTGAATAGAGGATTTACATAATTAATTGGGCAGATGTAGCAAGCTTTATCTCTTTATTTCATAGACCCTTTATTCTTTAGGATAATGGGTCTACTCATAGGCTAATAAAACAAAGTTCAGATGCATAATTGAGGTGCATAATTGAGATGAAATAAAGTTTAAATTGAAACACACACAAATCATCAAATTTTGACTTTAATAGACAAACTGCAAGAAAGATGGACTCGTATAAGAGATTTTGTTTAGTATTGTTTTGCTTAAGAGCACTTAAACTGGGGAAACATCAATATTATCCAGATATTTTGTCTGTCTGCAGGGGTGGAATAGGTAAGCTGGGGGTAAAATGGTTTATTGACCAGTCACCAATCATTAAGTCAAACAGTGGAAGCTAAAGAGAAGCTGTTAACCAACAATTTTTTTGCAAAATTTATTCACATCTTTTGCCATTCCCAGTTCCCCCAAGCTTACCCATTTTACCCCTGTAGATCCCTTAAGTTTCAACCCCAAGTGGTTAGCAAGCTACAAGTACCCCATGCAATGTATTACTTGTTAATTGCTTTTTATACTTATACTGTAATTTTAATTGTGAAGATTCTATTCTTTGTTAATACTATGATGCTTTAATGGTAAAAAGTTATGTTATGATGCATGCAGTCTAATTTCTTCCAACTTTTTCTCTGGCAAATTTTTCTTTCAATGTATCACGGACTTTTTCTGCTTGTTTGTTTGTGTCACAAAGACGCTGACATTTACTCATTTGCAGCATATCTCTAACCACGTCCCCCGGGCGCCTCTGGTTTGTTTTGGTGTCGCATGTGAGATCCCATTGTCGCAAATTGACATCTCCCCTCCTGATGCATATATTGTGGAGGACCACACAAGCAAGGGTTTTGGCCTTCATGGTATTTGCCGTACTTTCACATTTCCTGTAAAGCACTCTCCAGCGACCTTTAAGCTTGCCAAATGCCCCCTCTGTGACCATGCGAGCTCTGCTGAGTCGATAGTTAAAGTATTTCTGCTCAGTTGAGAGGACAGCTTGGGAATATGGTTTCATCATCCAATTATGAAAGGGAAATGCACCATCTCCAAGAAGAATAGGAGGTATATCTACATTTCCTTCTCTGTGTGCAACATTTTTAAATCTATCAGATGCAAGGTCCTTATAGACGTCTGTTGACTGGAATATTATTGAGTCATGTGAATTGCCAGGGTAACCACAACTGCCCCAAATTATCCTATACTTTGCGTCCACAATTGCCATCAGGATCACTGAATAAAAGTTTTTGAAATTATGAAATTCCTTAGCAGCCTCAGCACCTCCAGGTGGACATCGGATTGGAATGTGGCAGCCGTCAATAGCTGCATATGCACAAGGAAATTGCCACTCTTCATCCATCAATTCCATTGCCCTGTTGAGCTCTTCTTGGTTTTCTGGGAAAAGGTTGGATACTTCCTCCATCCAGAAAGTATGCGCCATGACTTGGCATACTTCTATGACAATGAGGCATATCGTTGCTTCACCCAATCCTGACAATTCTGCAAGAGTGTAGTAGTAATCTCCTCTACCAAGCCTGTATAAGCAAACACCAAGTCTGCATTCAGGAGGTATAGCATCTTCTGTGATTGACTGCTTCTCCACGAGGTGATAAATTCTGTCCAGAATGAATTGAAAGGTTTCTTTCGTCAGGCGAAAAGTCTTTTTAAACCTTTCTTCAGAGTAGGTTTCCCATACAAGTTTCCACCATCCATTGTTTCTTTGGAGGCGTCAAGCGGATCTTTGTCGAGGCATGTTCTCAATTTCTCTATTTGACTCGAAGAAATGCAGTACAGCAAGCAGAAAATTGTACAGCTTGATCAGGTACGTACGCCTTTGAATAAAATTAGCCAGCAAAGCTAACTGCATCGTATGCCGCCTGTGTCTATTCTGAATGATTTTATTGCAAAGCAAAATCTTCTGTTTTCTGTCCATGGGCGCCATTTTGTTTAACTGAATGGGGTGTAGTCCCTCATGTATGCCGCACTGTATTGTTCCGTAAATTGCATCTCACAGACATACGACCCAAATCCGACGTATAAATCGGGGATGCACTTTTGTCGAGTTTGTGTCGAATTCTTGGTAATTAGATTTAACGCGACACAAACTCGACTTCTAAACTGAGCCTTACATGAGAAAATTTCAACCCAGGGCGAGTTCAACTCGCTTTTTCAACCCGGGTGGAAATTTCACCCCGGGGTGAAAATCGCATGTAAACGCAAATTGTTTTCAACCCGGGGCGAGTTGATGAATTCGCAGAGAACTCTGGGATTCAAAATCAAGGTTTGCGTGTATTGGCGCCATTTTATCACTCGAAATTGGTGTAGAAGTAACAAGCTAAAGATGAGTCAACATCCAGCGCAGAGGAGAACCCTTGGCGTTCAAAAGAGGTGAGCTTGATTGATTTCAGCATTAAAGCAAGTTACAATATCGTTTGGTAAGATTAATACTACTTCTCAGGGCTAGTAGGCCCACTTACCATGACAGACAGTCGGTTTGACGATCTGGGCCGATCTAGGCCTAGGCCTTTGCGATATGATTAATAATTTGATTGATTTTATCTCATTTATCCATATGGTATGGTAACTCATCAGTTCGAAAAACTTGATTTACAGGGGGCCATGCATGCTAAGATGCCAGGCTAAAATCATTTCTGTATTTCTTTTTCTGATAAAACTTGATTGGACATTTGCCAATTGCTCAAATGCTTATTTTAACCTTTCTATTGTAGTGCCCAGTTAACTCCAAGTCAGGCAGTAACCCAGTATGCAGCCAGCTGTCTTGTTCTTGATGATGATGAAGCATCAGATAATGAATATTCAATGCCAGATTCACCAGAAATCCCTCTAATGACTGGACCAGAGAGTAGCCCTGATGATTCTCCTGCAATCCTTGAAGCTCCCCAGAACCGCAAAGTTGCAAAGAAGACTTGCAGATGGAAATGGACAAATGACATGATTGAACATCTCATTCTTAGTCTTCATGACCTCAAATCTAAGAGGGATTATGAGGGGAAAGACCTAGAAGCTGATCCTGTTAAATTGTATGCAGACCTCAGGCAAATGATGGCAGAATTATACTCTGAAGAGAACTTTGGCCCAGTTGAGTGTGTAAATATGAACAAAATTGGTGATATAAAGCTGATAAAATGTGGATATGGAAGAATAAGAGTAAAATTGTTGAGAAGAAATTTCAAGAGAGCTGTTGTAGAGGGTACCAGATCAGGCAGTGGGAGACTGATGATTGAAAACTGGTATCGCCTGGTGTTCATATGGGGTGGATGCCCATCTGTTATCAAGATCAAAGGTGCTGTGTCTTCCCAATCAAGTGAAGATGTTGGACAGGATGAAAGTTCTTTGGGTTCTGAAGAAGAAGTAGAGGAAAATGTAACTGGTTAAGATGACACCTCTGAAAAAGATGAACCAGTCAATCCAATGAAGCGCACTATGGATAAATCCAATCCCGGTAATGTCAAGGAGATAAAATTGATTGATAAAAAACGCCTAAAGCTTGAAAAACCATTGTCAGCACAACAAAGAGACCAAGTTATGGTACGTCTGGCAAGAGAAGAACTTGATCTCAAGAAGAAAAATGCGGAGTCCTTAGAACAGAGTGCCAAAGGTATGGAGAAGATGGTTGAGACAATGTCACAATCTTTGACAGCACTGGGTCAGCAGCTGGGAAATGGATTGATGATGTTAGCCCAAGCATTAGCATCCAATCAGACCAATCATCAAACAATCCCACCTGCATACCAGCACCAGTACAACCCTTTTGTCCAGCAGCATCAACAATTCATGAATGCAACTAACCCAGGACCAGCTGCCTCCTCTCCAGGCTTCAGGTCAATGTTGAGCAGTCCAGGAATTGGAAAAGAAAATGACAAATTATATGAACTTTAAGTTGATAAGCACTTAGCTCTATGATAATCGCAAACTAGCAAGAAGAAAATTTCTTTAGTTATGGTGTGTTATATAAAACATATTCTTGGAACAAACACTTAATGTGAAACAAACTTTGGAACATAAAAAGCTAAACAAACATGACCACTCAGAAAAGAACTTCAGGGAACTTCATTTGGCCTATTGATCAAAAGCACATTTTATAGTTTATCACAATCACCCTCAAAAAGAGGTATTCATATGTTCCTGATATGTCTTGCTGATGTATACATTCCAATCGTGACTTTAAAACATTAGTATTTGTTTTGAGACATTGTCTGTGTCTTGGCATTTTTACTGTATCTCAATATTTTGCCTGTATACCTATGAATACTTTTATGCCAAAAAACTAAGAAACTTCAGGCATGGGGAAATATAACTTAAGAAGCTATTTCTTTTAATAAAGGAATCCCTTTGCTTCTCTTTATGTTATTTTCTTTCTCTGTGTATCACATTATTCCATAGGTACTTGAGTAATTGGAAATGCTTTGAAAACTTTGTTTTGAAATGTTCAGGAGGGGGCAGGTAGTGAAAATAAAGGCTTGAGATTGTTATAGTTGCAGAGTGCTGATAATTTGATAATTTGCCAAAAACGCGATTGCACTAAAAGATGCCACAATGAAACTTTTTACCAAGAGCCTTTACTAAGGACTTTAAAAATTTTGGTTGGTTGGTTGGTTGAATAGAAAGGAATATGCTAAAAAGTCCTTTGGTGCCAACTTTAGTGCAATCTTCCATTGTAGTTGGGTTGGTGACAATTAACAGAGTGGGCAAAAATTTCCTAAGAAGGTTAACATATTATACATAGAACAGTCCCAAGGAGTTTCCAAAGTACTCCTTAAAGCCCTCTCTAACAATGCTCCCCCTGGTAGAGTTGTATGAATATAGCCTGTCTTGCACTGAATGAAGGACACAGTCTTGATTTGCTCTCTCACCATGCATTTCCATGTTCACAGCCTCTTGGTGAAGGTGTACATTTCTTAACTCACAGAAATTGTGCAGTGTAAAGCATGCGTAAATCAGAGTTGGAACATGTTCTATTGCAAGGTCAATTGGTCTAGTTAAAATCCTCCATCTGACTTTCAGTCGTCCAAAGGCGCACTCAATTTGGTTACGTACTGACCTCAGCTTTATGTTAAAGTAAACTTCTTCATTACAATGACAATGACCATATTCTTTCAAAAGACTAGGCAACAAGGGATAAGCTGGGTCCCCAATCAAAACAGGTGGTATTTCAATGCCATCATCAGTCAGTTTTCTCTCTACATTTGGAAGCCTTTTTTCTTGAAATATTTTATTCAGTTTACTATTAGCAAACACCTTTGCATCATGTACACTGCCAGGCCAAGAGCATATGACATTAAATATTACATTAAATATGACATTTGGTCTGGTTTATACTTTTTTGGAATGTTCTATGAGGAAAGACTGCTTTTGATGTTCTGAGCACAGATGATGACAAAGGAAGAACAATAGAATAATAGTTTCTTAAACAATAGCCAGATGTGCACCTTCCATGGGCATCATATCATATTTATAGCGTACCATATTAGAAATCTCTAAGATAAAAGGGCCTCCAATTTTTTACGGTACAAATTTACAACAAAGGCATAAGTCAATGCGCATCAGTCACAAAATCACTCACCCAAAATATATTAAAATCCAAAAAAGGCACAAAGCTTCAAACTGCATTGTCTAAATAATGTTTTTGATATGTACATATACACACACAACATGATAAGCTAAAGAAGCACACTGTTTTGTTCACAAGGGAAAATGAAAAGGGCCCACAGACAGGGACATTGTTCCACCAGTCAGTACGTTAAAAAATACCCTGTGATTGCCATTGGATTGGATGATTGTGAAGTGTTTAGTAAAAGTATTATTGTACAAAACAAATTGAATTGAACTGTTACAGGCTTATAATAGCCTCCACAGTACATAGATAATGATGTACTGTATGATATGAAACGTTTCACAAATTGTTGAGTATTTAAATAATTTACGATGCAGATGCAGATGCTTTTGTGTGCTCTTGTTGTTGCGAGGGTCCTAGGCCTAACTTAAACTAGGCCTTGAGGTGTACTGTCCTATAGAAGGCCAAACTAAAAAAGTAAGGCACACAAAGATCGGTGAATCATGGTTTCATAAACAATAAGTGGCTTTGCAACCTGGGACAACGAAGTTCTAGCAACAAAATAGGATCAATTTCATTCATTACTAGTGTCACAACAGCTGAAAAGTTACAAACCTCTCTATTACCAATAATAACCATGTTTCTTCGAGAGCTTTCACTTTCTTTGGCCTAGCTTCTTAGGGTAGGCCTTCATCAAGTCATTGGATTCTGCAGTATTGCTTACCAAGACTTCCAGCACAATCAGAATGTTTCAATTGGCAAAGTTGCAAAATATTACTCCCATTTTATGCACGATTCGCATGCCTCCTTGCTGAACTAGTAGTC
This sequence comes from Aurelia coerulea, assembly GCA_039566865.1. Classification (NCBI taxonomy): domain Eukaryota; kingdom Metazoa; phylum Cnidaria; class Scyphozoa; order Semaeostomeae; family Ulmaridae; genus Aurelia; species Aurelia coerulea. The sequence continues at coordinate 1,878,954 of CM076959.1, forward strand.
AAAGTATCTCACCAGCCTCACAGCCAGCTTCTTCATGATATGTTGTGGTTGTTGCCTCTGTCTGATAAACTTGTCAACCGTTTTCAGACATATTGCGATGTGATTGGCCAAACCTTTCGTGATTCCCCTCAACAGCCAATCAGAATTCAAGTTACTTCCGTGACTCTAGAAATCCCCCTCTAGCAAGATCAACCAATCACAGGCGCTGTTAGATCAAGTACATGACTACTAGCTAGAAATGGCACTTACTGAAGCCCTAACGAATTGAGACCGCCTGTAAAGTTTGCATACTTTTTCCCACCCCTATTTATCAAGGCCCCCTTTTATTGTCATCTAAATCAATATAATTTAATCAATTTAATCAATATAATTTTATTGCCTTTTATTGTCATGTAGGATATCATGTCCTAACGTATTTCCTGATTTTGCAATTGAAAGAATTACATATTTGCCAAAGTTGCTATGTGTGTTAGGTACCATCAAAATGCTGGCGGCTTCTGGTGATTCTTTTAACAAACAATCTCCATTGCTCTTTATAGGTATATCCAAAATATTTAATCATTCGGCATCAGCTGACACGGTGAAATATATTCATCATGAGTGGGCTACCACAATTCTGAATTAAAATATAGGGAGAAACTTTTGACACAAAGACTTTCGAGTTGTTCGATCCCAGGCAGGGGCACATTTTAATTCTAGAATTGTGGTAGCCCACTCATGATAAATATATTTCACCGTGTCAGCTGATGCTGAATGATTCTATATACGTATGCATGGCTCTGATGAAGGCTTAATGCCGAAACACGAAAAAACAAAAAATGGCTTCTGTCGTGGTGTAAGACCCGGGGATCTGAATGACTTCAGATTTCTCCAACATTTCATTGCGCTTGAGTGGCGCAGTGGAATGTTGGAAAAACTTTTGACACGAAGATCCCAGGCAGGGGCACATTTTAATTCTAGAATTGTGGTAGCCCACTCATGATAAATATAATATCCACAATATTGATATAGACATATCCCATAGGTGTGATGTTTTCATACATTTTATATGTATTGGCAGAGCAAGGATACCAGTTGAAAGGCCTTGCTGATCATTTGGAAATTTTATGTTGAAAATGCATATCTTGGTCCATTTGCACATAGCCCAATTTTGAATGCATATAATTATGGCATACTTCTCAATGCACATTTACATTAGCATTATTTATAATTAAACTGCAGTTGAGCATTGGTCTTCCTGCCTATGATTTTTAGAAAGGATTCTTAATATATCTTGTTTAAAGAATTCTTATTTTTATGACTATAGTCAAGAATTCATATCACAATGCAAAAAAAGTTCTTTAGAATTCTTGTCATGTTGATATGTGATAGTGTCAGTTAGGTACAATACTTCCATTTTACTCATCAGGAACCCGAAGAAGAGCCTCCCAACCCAAAGTTTGTGTACAATGTGAAAGCAGCCTTAAATCGTTCCACAACATTTGGACCCTGTCCTGGAACTGGGCTACCAGAATGCGAGGCTCTTGTGCAGCAAATGAGAGAAGGCAGCTGTCCAGTGAAGAACGTCATTGTGCAGCCTGATCATTACATTTCCTTCAATTCAACGGTTCAGATGCAGAAAGACATACTTCGATTCTGTGTGCATGGAAATAGCATCTTCCTTGTTGATACAACATTTGAGCTATGCAATGGGCTTTGGCTGACAGATAGTGCTTTTGCAAATGAATCTCTTGTTAATGAAAAATGAGAACATCCTTACTTCCCTGGCCCATATATGTGGCATTTCAAGAAAGACAGAGGGGTGTACAGGTGAGTTTGGTCGGTCACATAACTTTCTAATTTGCTGTAACCTCTCTGGGATATTAAAGGGTTTATTTTGTGCAAGGTTAAAGCTTTCATTTGCAGAGCAAATCAATCTAGAAATATCCAATTCAAACCTATGTTGCACACTCGCTGTCAGAAATGGTTAACCTAGGAAACAATACTGTGTCTGGATGTTTTCTTTGTTCTATTTATAAAAAACCTTCTGTGTGTACCATTTTACACTCCCTTTAATGTTGTGCATACTGGATGCCACCAATGAACCTTAGACAACCTTGCAGTGTGTACCCCAAGTGCAAAGTAGGAAACCTGACTTGATTGGGTTTATTGAACAAAAGTTTAAAGGGTCTGTTTCATCCATTATGCATTGCACATGCCGTCTCTTGGTTACCTTTGTTGTCACCACTTTCATGATAACAAAGGCCATGTTTGTGTGCATGCACAGTCTTGGCCAAAAAATTGAGACCACATTTTGTCAACAAGGTCTCTTGGCGTAATGATATGGAACCCTCACCACTCTGCCTATTCTACTCTCTTAGAGAGTTTGTTCATGTCAACTTTCCATGAAGGCTCCAAATTTGATTTTGTTTTTTTGAATTTTGGCCCCATTTCGTCAAAATGAAATCTGTATAGAAATTCTCGGAAATTACAGTGAAATTACAAGTGGCTCTGCCAACAAGGGGTGTCATCCAAAAATTGTCTTACTCAGCTGGATTTTTCGTCACTCTATGCACAATTCATTTCTATGATTTGTCTGCAAAATATCAAAACTCCACGAATATTATTGCTTCAGGGAAAAAGGTAGTAGAGGGCCTTCAGACCACAGCTATGGCCATGCTGGGTGAAACAGACCCTTCAAATTTTTGATGTTGCTTCTTCAAAGAAGTTGAAGAAGACACAATGCTACACAACAGTTGTTAAGGCCTACATTGCAGCATTGTGCACCAACGTTGATAATCCCCCCACCCTTTAATTACTTTGCATATATACATTGTGCCTCAAAAATGTTATTCATTGAAAGATTTTGATTTCTTTGAACAAAGATCTGATATCTACGAGGTAGCAATATTTCTCAACATGCACTCTAACTACAACTCTTTATAAAACAGCCTTAGACAATTCAGTGCAAAACACAGTTGGGCTTAGGCCTCAGATCCCCTGTGCGTGGGAAATGTTACTCATGCTTGTTTACTTCATTTTTAGTTTGTTTGTTTGTTTGTTTTAATAAATTGCCACTCATTATAACTTTGATTCGCTGATGATGAACCTAGTTCGTTCAACATTGTTCAATCAAATTTGCGCACATTCTGATCACATTGCATAGGCACCTCATTTCAAAGGGTGTCAAAATATTATGAGTCCCAGAAGCAGTGTGTATTATGGTGTAATATTGTTTTGATGAGCGTCTATTGGAACTCGTACTCATCATATTCAGTCCAGTGAGGAGAGTGAAAATTATCAATATTGTAGGGTTGTGTTTGTAAGTTGTTGAGGCTGGCTTGAATCCTTCTTTGTTAAACTGAATGCCGACATTTCTTTTCAGGCGCTTTGCCCTTGAAACTGTGTTCATGGAGCCTGCTACAGTAAACATGAGGAAGGTTGGTGACGATTTAGATTCTGCTGTCAGTTCTGGACTCGCAGACATTTTTCAGAATGCAAAGAAGCTGTTTTGTACTCAACATCTACAGAAGGCTGATGAAAGAAAATTGAAGGCGCTAGGTGCAAATCAGTCAAGCACGAAAGCAATCATGGCTGACATCTATGGAGCACGGTCTGGCCCAGTAGAGCAACTTGGTCTTGCTGATGCAGAAGATACTTTTGATTTGATGCCAAATTGTCTAGCTTGGAGTTGGTATGGGACACAATGATCCCAGGATTTCATACCTGGTTTGTGAATAAGAGAGCTGACAAATTCAAGTCGAATCTGGTCCTTAGTGCAAGGAGATCATTAGATATTACTGGTAGGTTTTACACAAATGGCCTAGAGAGTGCACATCATCTGCAGAAGAAATTTAGTCAGGAGGAGAAGAGCCCGAAGACTGTTACGGAGGTCAACTTAGTGCTACGGCAGTGGTGTGATGAATTTTACAATGAGGCTGTGCGGGCAATTCGAGGTTTCGGGAAATATCGATTGGCAAATGGCTATGATGAGTTCTTCGTGGAGCCAACCAAATGGAGTGTATGGAGCCCAATACAACGCCAGCAGGATGTTGACATGTTCCTCGATTTCAAGCCAACTCAAAGTCAGCTCTTTCAAAAGCCTGCTGCAGCTGGTCTGAAGAAGGCCCCAAGATCAAAGAGAAGATCAGAAAAGGGTGAACCCGAGCTTTTTGTTGATCGTGTCAGAGGGGCAGAGGAAGAATCTCGTCAGGTTACCCCAATCAAAATGAGGAAAATTCACCCCCACCACATCCAAAGAGCCAACAAATGAAGAAAAATGGGCGGTTCTGCCAAAAGAGGTTCCATCAACAGCAGCAAATGGATATGATCCCCTCAATCCAGACCGCTCTATCAAGAAAGCATTTTATTTGGTGCATAGGCGTGACAAGAAAAATGTCCCAATTTCAGTGAAGCGTTGCCATAGCTGCAAAAGGTTGTTTTCCGACCTAGATTGGGTTCTCGTTAAGACAGAGGGAAACCGGGAGTACACAAACAAGCAAGGCAAACAAGTTGAATATCGTGGAAATGTCTACATGCACTATCTCCGTGATTGCCTTGCTGAATTTCAACAGAATTTCCAGTTTTCGATGATCACTGTTCTGAGGTCAACATTGAACTTGCTCCCAAGAGGATCGGAGAAGAAATTTGCAGACCAAGGCTGTATTTTAGAATAGGTTATATTGGGACAACTGGAGTTTAAGAACGTGTCTGTATGAACAAATCTTACTTTTTTTCATTTTGAGGCTCTGATAGGGGGATGGTTGCTCGCTCGCTCCCATCTTAAAATTGTCAACTCAAGGTTAAATTTTTTGAAAAATGAGCAAAGCAGCAAAAAGACCAAAAGAGGGATACTTTTTAATACACGTATTTTATTTGATAAGAAACTAAGAATTTTACTCAGTACTGAAATTTTCTTAAAATTATCAGATTTTGAGTACTCGGAGTTTCTTACGAGTTTCTTAGAGGCTTCATAACAATCTTCATGTTCACTACCTGTGCCCTTGTGAATATATTTTAGATATTACCAGAGTACCTTTCGAGTAATATGATGTAGGAAACAAATAAAAGCACGTAAATACGTTAAAGACTTTCTTTATGAAAATAGATAGTTAGTCAACCTATATTTTCCCAGCACTCGAGTTTCTCATTTTAAGGGCATATTAAAGTGTAGCTTGAAACTAATGGTTGACTGACCAGGCACTTTCTAGTCACCTTTAAATGTTTAATAATGGATGGTTGATAGTTTAGAGATCTTACTTGAGAGCCCGCCTGACAAAATAACTTAACTCTACCGGGTGCGCCAAAATAAACTATGCACGTTTGGCAGGCCACAATAAATCGTACACTGGACCGATTTTGCAGATTTATGACTTAATCTTTAGTAGATTAGCATGCGCGCAGACTTTGGTTACTGTGGAGGAGAGGAAGAAAGGAACTACATTAACCAAAGTATGTGCGCAGGCTATGGTAGATAGCCTGAATTCAATTCTAGGACTTTTTGCGAATTTTTTCCGTTTTCAGTTTTTAGAGTTAGAAGCGAGTTTCCTAAAATGTTCGTTTTCGAAAACATCGAAAACGATCAAAAAACGTCGATCAAATTCTAAAAGATTCGACATGAATGAACAAAGAAAAACGTTTTCAGGGGGATTGGGGGGTTTAGTACCAACTCTCGTATAGCAGATTACAAATGGTTGATTTCTAAATCGCAAATCACAAAGAACAAGTTCTCTCTTTGTCCATTCATGTCGATTATTTAGTAAACTTGATCGATGTTTTTTATCGTTTTCAGTTTTATCAAAAACTAAAATTTTGGGAAACTCGCTTTTGGCTCTAAAAATTGAAAATGAAGAAATTTTCAAAAAATGTCAGTATCTAATTCAGGCTCTATGCCAAAGATAAAGTCATAAATCTTCAAAATTGGTTCCGTGTACGATTTACTATGGCCTGCCAAACGTGCATAGTTTATTTTGGCGCACCCGGTACACTTGCGGCTTCAATAATACAAGAAACTCATTTGGAAACTTTTGGTAGCAAAAGTGTCCCAACATGTTTAGAAGCTACATACAAGCCTCGGAACATAGCGGTCTAAAATGTAAAATGATTGTACACGTTTTTTCTTTTATAAGAAACTGGTTTATAAGAAACTAGTACTAGGATGGCGAAAAAATTAAGACACTCTAGTACTATGCTCGAGAATTGCTAAGAAACTTTTAAAGCCAAACACAAGGAAATCATGGGAAAATTGTCGTTGTTTTGAAATTGCCGTTATATTTTAGTAATATTCAAGATAGATTTATGTTTTGAATCAAATAGAACTCTCCTTCTCGCTAAAAATTGTGCTGTCTGTCAAGAAACGAGTACTTGGCAGTGGAAGAAACTACATGCAACCTAAATGCATCCAAAAAATAAGAAACACATTAAGAAACTTGTAGTACTAAAAAACTGAAATTTTCACCTAAAATTAAGAAACTTTTAGTACTATGGGCTTATCCAAGTTTCTTATAAAAGAAAAAACTTGTATGCGACTTCGAGTGTTACTTAGGTTTGAATAGTTTAATTCTAGTTATACTTTATATACAGTTTGTTGTGTTCTATCTCATCTCACGTTGATGTCAGGTTGTTTTTTTTTGTTCAACCCTTGCCTTGCACCCAGCTATTAATGATGATCAAAAATAGATGGAAAAGTACACCCTCTTGCGCTTTTCGAGGCAGAGATACTTTGAATTTGCGTATGTTTCGTTCACAGTATTTGCAAAAGAATTCAAGGCATTATCATTGAGGTTCACTTAGAGCCAACCAGAGCCGACCCAACTGTCCGGTCAATGCTCATGACTATCTAAAATCAATGCCAATAGGCGATTCCGGAAAAGATGGCATCGGGGGCCATTTGACAAAGATGCATTACGTTCTTTGAATGAATTTCTATAGAATCACGGTTGATTGCATTATAGCACGCAAACGCAATGCATTTTGGTCAAATGCCTCCTAAAGCCATCTTTTTCGTAATCGTCTATTCTATTACACGTTTTTTTATAATAAACTTGGATCAGCACTTAGTACTAAAAGTTTCTTAATTTCGCATGAAAATTTCGGTGTTTTAGAAGTAAAAGTTTCTTAATCAGTTTCTTATTTTTTGGGCCTAAAATTGCGGTATTGTTCGAAGTTGAGCCTTCTTCTCGAGAAAGGGCTTCCATTTTGCATTGACATTGTCATCAAGAAGAAGCCATGGACATCAAGGCAAAAATTTACCAATTTTGCAGTTAAAAGTCAAGAAAAGACGAATGTACCTTTGTTAGAAGACATAGAATAAGAGAGACACAAAGAAATAAAGTTTTAGAGTTTCTTAACTGTTCTTGAGCATAGTACTAGAGTTTCTTAATTTTTTGGTCATCGTAGTACGAGTTTCTTATAAACAAGTTTCTTATGAAAAAAAACGTGTAGCCTGCACAGACTTTGATTACTGAGGAGGAGAGGAGAGAAAGGAGTGAGAAACTAGAACTACTAGTCCCCCCCCCCCCCCCCCCCCCTAGTAACCAAAGTCTGCACGCAGGCTACTATTCTTTCCGCTGTTGTTGAACGTATAAAAATTTTGCCGCTACTTGATTGATAGATAGATGGATAGATTGATTTGAAGGGAGCCATGCTAAAGAATAAATACGAAGGGTATCAAATTTGACCAAATTATTGGTCTAGGCGGTCAAAAACTGGTCTAGCCAAGGGTACCATTTTCGTAAGAATTGAATATGCCTGCGGCAGACCCGTACCCAAAACTTTCAAAAAAGTACTGAGAAAATCTACCTCCATAATTTAAGATTTAAGAAACTAAATAAATGTTCTTTATTTCACTTGTTTCCTGTATAAAACTATTCAAACCTTCAAACAGCTTTGTTTCGAAATATTCAAGTGCACAGACAATGGGAAAAGATGAATGGGAAAGAAAGCCGAAAAGAAAAAAATAGAATGGCAAGAAAGTTGCGGCAACAATAAGGAGCAGAAGACAGAAGAGACACACACCTTTGCTTCCTTATTCATGTTCCGTTGCAACGACTTTGGACTCCTTTGGGACATGCGACGCCTTTTTCTGCTCTTTACCCTATTATCTTCTTGACTTATTTATCTAATGCCGCCGCTGCGAATATTTTTTCCGTACATGGTTGGCAGTATCTTTGATGGTTGGAAGTATCAACTGTTGATGGTTGGAATTATCTTTCATGGTTGGAAGTATCATTTTTAGGCCATACCTTCTTTCCTTTAACTTTAATGGTTGGAAGTATCAGTTTTTAGGTTAGGCCCATTTGCACTATCAGTGGTTGGAAGTATCCCGCAACAAAGTTGTTGGTTTGAAGTATCTTTTATCAAAAATAAAGACATAAGATAGAAACATATAAATATAAACTAGAAATAATTTTCATTAGTGAGTGCTGCGTACTGGTCGTTGGCTTTGGGCTGTGTTAAAAATTGTTGTTGGTGGAGCGTGCATGAAGAATTTGAATCTATTACTCTACCAGGGGAGTCAGAATGAGGCCGACTCTGCATAGAAGCTTGGGTCTGGGGCATAGCCCCAGAAAATTCCTTGTTAACTACGCCCTTGAGACGGTGGAAAAATGAGAGGACGCCGTTTTGATTTGTGAAGCTGAATCAAAACATTCTCCAACCAAACTTGAGGACACGTGCAAGGTATGCAGGTTGCAAAGGCCCCCTTGAAAATTGGAGAAAGGGGAATATCAATTTTGGGCATACAGTAAAAACCAGAACCTAGGATCCTAGGACCCTAGGACCATTAAGTGATAGGATCCTTGTCATCACCCTCAAGAGAGAACAGAATATCACCTTTTCCTCGCCGCTACTCTTTCATTTCAACATATTTCGAACTTCCCTCATGGATCGACCTTTGCCCAAAACAATTAAAATCGGACCAAGACTATCGTGGACCTTTCGAGCTTGGTCGTGGTCGCGGTCCACGAAGTCATAAAATTTTAGGACATGCCTTCCACTTAGGCTTAGAACACCTTTCCCATTCTTGTGTTTGCCGAATCTATAATAGATTTCGTAATTATCTTGTAACATATTTTTCATAAATTAGCATCCTCAGGAAAACTTGTGAGTAAACACCACTCTCTTTAATGACGCAGAATGTGCGCTTTCCAGGTATACTTGACAAGTGTTGCATCTGTTGCTCAATTTATGCTAATGATTGATGGCTGCAAGGTTACCAAGATGCTTTTTTGTGCATCATTTGTGAAGCAATCACTACTGTAGTCACTACTGGCCTCTGTAGCAGATATGATAAAAACCGAGACAGCTTGCATGGTTTACAAATCGATAAATGACTGCCTTGTTCCGCTTGTTCCGTGTTTTAGTAACGTCAACTAAATTTGTCAAGATCATTGTTAGTTTTTTAAGAAATTTTAGGCATTGGATCAGTCAAGTAGAACACCTATCTTTCAAAGAGAGTTTTCAGCAAATACCTCATGCAGGCAGACTCTTTTTAAGCCTTTAGCTGCTTGTAGCTGCTTTTTGCAAAATGTTAAAAATATCATATCATGAGTACCAAAGGTTTCTGCAGTTTCACATCCTTCTCAAAATGTCGTTGTATTTAGTGAAAGGTTCCTTCGTAAGCATTTCGTGAGTTTTACTATACCACAACACAGCGGAAATATGTGCATTGCCATCTCAGACAAAATATAAGATAGGCATAAATTTTCATTATTTTGGCAACGCATTTTTATTTGAAACACCCAGCAACTTGTTACCAAAAACTCAAGGGGTCCTGTCTTTAAATCCAACCAACGACCAAACCATACTATGACCAAATGAACGCTTTCTGCGAACCTCTTGTGCAAAACCGCGGAGGGCCTAAAGCCAGTGTGCCCATGGCCACCATTTTTGACCCGTATGATTTAACCCGCGTTTTCTTAACCTGCATGACCTGCGTTTTACACAAGCCGTAGATATAAGGAACATTTTAGGCTAAGGTGTGAAAAATTGTATTGTCAAGTCTTTTTCAATAAACCGTGCCACCATTCCTCTATGCAACTGCGGCTATCGTTGACAGGTGTAAACCGGCAATAACATTACCAAAACGATGTACAAATTTATCAGTCACATCCCAACTTTTATTGCAAGAAAAATGTATATTGTCTTGAGGTCTAGCAGCTTTATGAAACAGAACTGAAATGCTAGGTTTAATGTTCTTATGAATACGAATAACAAGAAGAAATATACGTTTTATTTTCATAAGAAGTAAAATAGATTGATCTTTTCTATATTTGAAATACTATTTATAGAAACTCCTCATGTCAATTTCACATTTTGTGCGGATATCATAAAAAATATTTTATCTTTTAGAAGTCCTTCATTCAGAAGACCTTCCAAAGAAACAGCAAGAAATGCAGACTGGGTACCTACTACATCTTCTACACATATGACTAGATCTAATTCATCATTTATCACAACTTCAGTAAAAAGATTCATAATGTGATAAGTGTATATTAAATTCTCTTTTATTGAGTGATTTACTAACTTTTAAAGTTATGCATGAGCCAACTATCTATTGAAAACATGACTTGCTATTGTGAAATTCAATGAGCTTCGTCAATGACAACTGCCCGAATTCTATCTTAGTACACACTGGAAGTTAAGAAATTGTGACACTTTGATTTTGGCTCAAAAATTTGCCTCGGATGTAATTAACAGCATTTCTACCTTTCCATTTGCTATGGCCTGCTTTACAGCTGGGCCAGTCTGCAACTCACCAACAAAGACGGCATTTACTCCAATCTGCATCAAGTGGGTTGTCTGTTAAACAAATAAAAATTGAAAGAGGAGAAACTACCAGTTGTAACATTACATGAGTTAGGCTCACAAGGAGTCAATGAGTCCTTTGCCTCTAAAATCTACGACAACAACACAAAACAGTAAATTTTCTCACTGCCAGTCAGGGCACAAACAAACACATCCCTCCCCTGCAAAATTCTTGAATAAACTGCCTTCTGAAAAAAATTCTCAACTGTATTCCATGTTTGATTTGTTATCTGATATCTGATTTGCTGCTGTAATGATTCTATCCTCTATTTTGGCAAAAAGTTAAGCAAAGCATATCAATACTGACTAAAACTCAGCAAGCACCTTTCGAAAATTAACACATGTGATGTGTTCAAAGTTATTGGCAAAGTAATGTGTTGATTGAAATTCTCTGGAATATCTAGCTGTGTAAGAAGCTGTGTCCTGAATCCAGTAGCTTGATAGGGCCCATCTGCAGCAACTCCGCACAGCCTTTGGATGACTTCAGGGGGGAAGTTCTTGTAAATGGCTTTTAACAGTTTATCTGGTCAAACGGGGTACTTTTTTGAGACACCCAGTGTTTTGTCATTGTCATATGCAAGAGGTCATGTATGGATTTGGAGATCTTCAGAGGTCCTGAAGCAAAGAAAACACCATGTTTATGTAAATTCATTGATTAATTCTTTCTTATGCAGTGATTTCCCATAAGTCTTTGTAGCTTATAGCGTGGGTTCATTGTCACTCCTCAAGTTAAATCAAGGGCGCCTACCTTGTACTGTACACGTGACCTACTGTCCAGAGAGTAATTGGTGTCCTGTGATCCAGTCTTGTTTATATGCGTATATCATAAGAAACGAAGGGGTGTGCAACTTCTGCAGATAAACCAATCAGTGAGCAGGATCTCAAGAGAAAATTATCACAAGCGCATTCTGTCCGTTGTGGTTTCGGTCAAGCAAAGTTGTTTACTTGAGCCTTTGTTCAACCAGATGTGAAAAATGACACTGTATGCAAACCAGGGGGTCGCATGAAAAAGTCAATCCTTAAGATTGTTTGAGGACTAGAGAAACGGATTTCAAGAAATTCTGCCTGCACCTCCAGGAAATTAAGAAACAATGATGAAAAGAAGAGGTTAACCCTATTTTAACCGGGTAAAAAAAAGTGATCTTCTACCGGGGGGGGGGGGTCTTTTTCGCCCCCCTGTTTTTCTCCGCAAATATAACAGCTATGACAATGAAACTTGCACTGTGTCATAATTGAACAAAGGAGAATCTAAAAATAGTACCAATCAATCAATAGTCACGTGATTGGTTGCTAGGCAACCAAAAACAATGCAAATTTTGAGAAAATCAAGCTATTTGCAGAAAAGGGCCCATTATTAACAAATAGCTAGATAAAATTGGCAAAAAACCATCCAAATACATGAATGATATCATTAATTTGTAGTTTCATATAGTTTCATATGGATATTTGTGGTTTCTAATGAATTAACTAATTATATAAAGAAAATTTGATTGAATGCAAAATTGTTAGCTCAATAATTATGATTTAAACCATTAATTTCGCATATTATTGGTGAAATCAAGTACCTTTATCGATATTTGAGGTAATTCCAGCAGTTTTGCATGAAAAATTACTCATTCATTAGGAATATGACGTCATAAATATTTATGACGTCATAGAAATAATAAACTGCTGATGTCAGCAAATATGAATAAATTATATGTCAAATGAAAGTACTCATCAAGACGAATCGGATGGTATATATATTGTTGAGATTTAGTAACAAAGGAAGAAATTAGAGCCGTTTTAAAGAATTTCTTTGTGACCTGTCTCCAAATATGGGCATGTGGTGGTCACGTGGTCAAACAATAGGTATTCAAATTTCTATTTTCTGATTGCCAACTAAATGTTAGGAAAATTCAAGGAGTTTCAGCATTGTAAGTGCCATCGTTTGGGAGCTATTATAAAAAATCCGATAGGGGGGGCGAAAAACGCCCCCCCCCGCTTAAAATAGGGTTAAGTTCCAATTTAATATATATTGTTCAAGTTTCCTTTCATGCACAAAGCAAATCCTTAGCCTAATTGAAAATTTAAACTTATTAAACGCTTGTCTGCTACAATATTGAACCAATTCTTCCTTTATGTTATGATACTTTGAATGAAGGAAAGTTCTTGCAAAATCAATATTTCAACAACAAAACGGTTAATTTAAACAACTTTGCAAACAATTTGAACATTTTTCCTCAGTTCAAATCAACACAACAAGTTCAACGACCACAGACACTGTGTGATAATAAGCAAACAACCAGCTGAAAAAGTTCTTAGCAGTGCTAACCCCACAGTTCACTTTACCGCAAGTTTTGTTTACTGGCCATAGCAACGGGCTCTGACCACAGCAACATGTAGCGCGCTTGTCAGAAAAGTGAACAATGGAGTGATGAAAAGTTTCATACTCCTAAAGTTTTTCTAGTTACAGGGATTTTCAAATTCTAACATCTGTTAGTATTGACCAATCAAAGATCACGCTGTCTGATTCCCTGTGGCCAGCTTGTATAAGAGTTGAACTCATATTACATAAACACCGGAATTTGAAACCACAAAGTTATTCACACGTCATCTCGACCTTGAGAAGACCAAATGTGTTGGTACTGCTGGATCACGGTACGGTTCTGGAACACCCTCTGTACTGGGTCACAGGACACCAATTACTCTACAGTACTGGGAATAAACACACTTTCTACAGGGTAGGCGCCCTTGGTTATATTGAGTCAAATTGATATGATCCTCGGGCATTAAGTTGAAAAAAATTTGTTGCAGTAGTTGCATACATGGATTGCAAGTGGCAATTTTCAGCCATCCTTGCATCGCATGTGATAATTAAATTGCAGGCAGGCCTTGTTTAAACTTCTTTTTGCCTTGGATAATAATGGATAAAGAGGATCATAATGGAAAATGATAGTAATAATGCATAGAGCGGAAAAAGCTGAACAAAAATGACTTTTCGTCTATCTATCTATCTATGTAGCGTCCTCGTAAGTCCGAAGGTTGCTTATCATGGATCTCCACTGTTCTCTGTTCTGTGCTGTCATTTTCAATTGTCCATATTCTTTGATATTGGTCCACTCTTTGATTTTGTCTATCCACATTCTTTGAGGTCTACCCTGTGCTCTTTTGCCATTTATGAATCCTTCTATGATGTTAACAAATAAATTTCGATTTGGGCTTCTTGCTTTATGGCCAAAGAATGACGATTTACGTTGAGCAATCTGCTTTAATATATTTGGTTTTTCTTTTACTCTGTCAAATATCTCTTTGTTCGTAACTTTGTTTATCCAGCTGACCTTTAATATTCTGCGGTAACACCATGTTTCAAATGCATTTATCCTTCTTGCAGCTTCTTTACCTATTGTCCATGCTTCACAACCGTATGTTAACAGTGACATTATATACGTCTTCAGTAACCTTTTCTTGGTGTTCATATTGATATTGCTTTTCATGAGTTCCTTTAATTCCCAGAATGATTTATTTGCTATTCCTATTCTCTTTTGGTATATAGACTTTTTGTCAGTTATGGTAAATGCTACGAGGAGCAAAAATAAAACAATTGCTCCAAACAAAGGGATGGTCTCACAGAGAGAATAAAGCTCCTGACGTTCTTTCTTGACCCTGAAAACTTAGATCTCAGTTGTGATTATCAGTATCCGATGTGTCCACAGTAGTTTTGGGTTGCCTATGTTCTAACATGAAAATCATAAAAACAGTTCCGGTCCTTGACTAAACACCTTGACTAAAAGTAAATATTACATTTTGAACAATGAATACGAGAGTATCCCTTTGGACAATGTCTGCATCTTTGTTGCTTTTCACCAAACACTGGAAAGTGACCAGTAAGGTCATGTCTTACATCACTTTGAGGAGTTGGCGATGCTGTAGTGTATGTTAAAACTTTTTTCTTGACACTGGAGGGCTAGGACTTGCTTTTGATGGTCTTCCTCTTTTATTCTGAATTATCAAACCTCCTGACTTTCCTGCAAGAATTAGTGAATGAGCTATCTGTGAATGGAATTGCAGCAATGTTAAAACATCTTTCTTCTTTACTTTCCTTTGATCACAATGTCTATGGTACAAAAGCCAAGCATTTACGACACATACCAATGAGGTAATAAATGAGGTGCATGTACCACTTGCATGTTTTTCTGCGTTCAATCAGACGCCGGAACTTTTTTTTGGGACACGCGGTATTGTCACTACAAGGGATTTGATGTTCTTTGAGCAACTTAGTATTCAAGAAGCAGATCAAATTTGGAGCATTCTTGAATCCTGTGATATACTCTGAATTTTTAGGAAAGTTGCACTCGATGTAACTCTGTTATCTGAGTCAATGTCACCAAAGGTCTGGAAAATGTGATGCGCAAGTAGTAACCAGTCAAAAAGTACAATGCTTGAAAGAAACATACCAGTGTGATTTTTCCAGTTAAAACGATCAACCAGAAATTTGGTATCTTTGAAGAAAACAGAGTCACAGTTGAGGCAATAAGCATGAAGATTTTAGCAGTTGTCATACACAATTATACCAGGGGCTGAAATGGAAGAAAGTTATGTTCGTTTATCATCTTTGTGTATGAGATAGATAGATATCGTTTACTTTTTCGGTAAAAAGGAGAACAATCACTTAGCACAGTTTCTAAGTACAACAAGTTTGGGAAGGGAAAAATATGAAGCCAGCTTGAATCACTAACAGAGTCAAGATCTTGTTGCACTTAAGAAAGAACTCATTGGCAACGCCCTAATTACAGTAGTAGTAATCTAGATCATCAATTTGAAATAATAGCTCCTTCTCAATCTATCATTCCTTTGAATCTTACATCCTTTTCACTTTAGTCTGCACTCTTCTCTTTCGTTTCGTTTCGTTTCGTTTCGTTTCGTTTCGTTTCGTTTCGTTTCGTTTCGTTTCGTTTCGTTTCGCTTCAGCTTATCTTTGAAGAGCTGTTGAAATTTGACGAGCAAGAGAAACAGTTTCAGGTAAAAAATCTCTGAACCAAAAAAGTAGTTTCACATCTTTTCTTGATAAAGAAGAAGTTCTACCACTTATCTGATGCAAAGTTTCAATTCAAAGATCGAAGATGAAGAATTAAAGAGCTTACCTTTGAAGAACCTCGTCCTAAAAACGGAAAATGGTACATTTGGGGATTCATGTGACTCCATTGCCTGAAATCCATAGTTAAGCCCTGAAAAAGTAAATTTTCCGTGCATACACAAATAAGGAGGACAATTTGGGGACAATTTTGAGGACAATGTTGTTCTGTCCATGATTTCTTAATCAACAGTAGCTTAACGTCATGATAGACATACAAAGAATTGTGAGTATATAGCCTTCAATTGGCGAGAGTACAACACGAAGTTGAATTAGCTGATAACATTTTCTCATTCCTCGCTCAGTGTTACATATTTCGACCAGCAGACAGCCTCATAAATTCCAGCTATCTTGTTAAACTTGAACAAAACAATAGACTTTATAGCTATTCTGAAAAGAGATCAGAATCAAACAATATTTTGGTACATTCTGTAAAATTCTCGAATCTGCACAACAGAGATGGAAGCTCTAACGGCACTCGATCGAGCCTCGCCTATAAAAATTTATAACAATGACACTCGATCCAGGCTCTTCTAGCTAAATGTATATTGCCCTATCGGCACATCTTTATTGAGGAACGAAGAAAGCTTGTAAAAGAAATCTGTTCACCGTATGGGCAATAAATCGTGATTATTCCAGGTGTTAACATAGGATGACCATGACTTTTCTTTGTGCAAGAATCTTCCTTTGTTGTCTTGACGTCCATTTCATATTTTCCCCTCTCTCTCTGCTTTGGTAGTGTGGGAAAGAATGCAAGGGAGTAATTTCTAGATACAACATCACTGACTGCAGGGGCATCATCTACACAGAATATCTTTGAAGATTTCTCAAAAAGCCAAGGAAGGAAAAGGATTGCCAACTTAAAGGAAAGCGTCTCCCTTTAATTCCACAGAGTATATCATAAAGATCGCGAAGAGATTTAAAAAGAGACAGCAAAGACTTAATATCGACAGTGCAGAGTTTACTAATTAGATCCTGGGAGCATATTGAAGGTGGTATATATGAGCAGACTGGACTTTTACTGCATAGACAAGAAAAGAGAGTATTCAAGGCCTTATAGGTACATTTGGATAGGTTTCCTGGACCCAACAATAAATATTTAGAATAGGTGGATACTTCTCCTCTAATAAGCTTTTCAGGCTCTCTTTCTGAAGAACTGATAGCATCCCACGAACATTTCTTTTGAGTTCTTTCACCCATTTCTCCAAAATCTCTCGGCAAAGAGCATCTTCGACTGCCATTTTGTCTTTAAAAAATCTGAAACATTTGAATAAATTGAACATTCAATACTACAAAATACTACCAATACCGCAAAGAGCTAGATCGAAAGAGTTATTGAAGGCACACAATCTGGTGCAATTTGTGTTGTCGTAATCTTAATCTTTCCTGCCGAATAGACTTAAGAATATCGGTGAAATTTTCCGCTATTGGAGATCACCGGCCCCGGCCCCCCGGCCCTGGCTCCCAGGCCCTCGTCACCATGGCACTCGGTCCTTGGCCCCCACATATATAGGTATTTTTCAATTTCATCACCGTCTGCTTGTTCACAAATTCATAGTGATCTTTACGTTGTCATTTCATTGCAAAATCACATTGTTCACAGCCTCCAAGAGGGCAAGAAAGACATTTTAAATCTGATGAGAGATCTTACTGGGGCCGGGCGTTCATTTGATGCCCGGGGGGGTACTTGATTTACAAAAATACTGGGACGTGCCGCTGGAAAATCTGAAAAGGCACCCTGTCCCGGAGTAAAATTCCCGAAAATGATACCCTGTCCCGGAGTAAAACTGTAAAAACGATACCCTCTTCTTTGGTTTCTTCATAAAAAATGTAGGCTGCCCTGGGAATTTGATAGAAATTTGATAGAAATCTATCAGAAAATGCAGAAATGTTGCCATCCAAACGATTTAAATCATATTCGCGGAGTGCAAATAGCTTACAGCGACGATACGTAGTCAATTATACAAAATATGGACCCTGTCATGGAGCCGACCATACAAAAGTGATACCCTGTCCCGGAGTAGGAATCCTGAAAATGATACCCTGTTCGGCGGCACGTCCCCGTACGGAAAAATATATGAGTACCCCCCCGGGATTTGATCCTTGCAAAACCAGTTGAGTATGATTTCCTGAACAAACCGCAAATGTGCATAGACGCTCCTCCGCATTGCAACCCATCCCCTTTCGTACTCATTCTGGCTTACTGTCGCCCTGAGAATCCTCCTTGCCTCTATTGCCTGAATTGCAAGAAAATTAGCGATCTCCAAGAATATTTCTTCATTGAAGAGGGTTTTTCCATTTCGATGAAAGGCTGAAAAAGTTGCACCATCTTTCACTTTCTTCTCATGCAGTTATGCCTCCCAAAACAAGCTGCACAGTATAGTGCATTCATTTCTCCTTAAAAGAAATGGTACGCTCAACCCAGGGGGGGTACTCCCATTATGGCCTGACAGGGGGTCCAGTCGGTTTGAGGGTCTTACAAGATGGCTACCAAATGGCCCTATTTGCCAAACTCCTACTACCAATTGGGGGTATTCCAAGATTCCTGGCCAGCCACTAGATTTCAACTCAGTATGCTCCTCCGCATGGCAATATGGAAGTTTCCTTGCTTTGTTCAATCAGGTTTTAAAATAATTTTGAAAAACTGCAGAACATTTTCACTACTAAATGCTACCAAATTACCCAATTTTAGGTCCATGAAGTACCATTTGGGGGTTTCTGTAAAAAAGATACTACCATTTGAGGGTATTTTTCAAAATTTTTGCGTTGGCCCTCCCTGACTGGACCCCCTATCAGCCCACAATGAGAGAACCCCCCTCCCCAGGGACGCTCAACTTTTCAAAACTTCAGGAACTACCGTACCTGAATTTAAAAAGCTATGAAGCTTTTGTATTTTTCATGCGAAATGTTCGTAATAGCAACTGTTTCGTAGTTTAGTAGTTTCAAATTTGTCAAATTTGTTCACAGGGAAACCAGGAATTAATCGTTGCTAAAAATAGAAATTATCTTTCGAAATAATTGTTGATAAAAAATTGTATTTCTTTGTCCCCTGTGCTTGCTGTTGGTCATTTTTGTACCTTCTTTCCCTGTGTTATAGTTGCGTAGCAATTGGCTCGCGTTGATATTACAAACGGCAAAGAGAATCGAGGCCGATCGCGAGCTTTCATTCAAAGTTGGTGAGTAAATTCCACTTTTTTCTTAGCTTCACAAGATTTGACCCAGCGTTGCAAAGCTTATTTTACCTCTTTTTGACTTTCAAAATCTAGGCCCAGTCATCCATGGATCTGTATTTTGGAAGGATGTCCAGCTTCAATTTTCACGACCTCTTTGGTGGCATCGTTGAGAACTAATAAGAGCTTCAGCAGGGCCAAATAAATAAACTTCTTCAAGTGAGGGGCGGATCCAGCCCGAAGTTGAAGGGGGGGGCAACTTGCAAAGAGGGCGCCAAAAACATAATAGAAAGTGAGCGCGCCGAAGCGAAGGGGCGCGAAAATTTTGTGGACACTTTTTAAAGAAAATGCTTTGATTTACTACCAAATAACGCCTTGATTTATATGTTTACTCCATATTTAAATCGAAACAGATCAAGAATTGTGCGTTAGCGGCACGACGAGGGGCGCTTTTCTCGCCAAAAAGAGGGGCGCCAAGCTGACTTTTCATCTTGAAAGGGGGGGGCAACTGCCTCCACTTGCCCCCTTCTAAATCCGCCACTGGTTCAAGTTCATCCTTTTTTAGTTTTTAGGCTTCTTGGTAACATTGAAGAAACTGGAAATGAAAGCTAAATTCATTTGCCAGAAGTCATTCACAAATTCGAAGACCATGCTAAATTGATTGGAAAAGGGGACCATGCAGCAATTTCTTCTGTAGAGTTTGGAAAGATATTGAAACAAACGTTTCCTCTCCTGAAAAATGCAAGAAAATCGATAGAAAATAAGCAAAATTCAGACAAGGAACCCAGTACCCGACCTTGGGTATATTGTGGACTGAAATTCAGAAACAATCTCGACCAAAAAGAATTATCCAAATTTGATGAAGATCAGTGGCAACACATACCTTCAAACTCCAAAGATTCAAATGGCTGGCTAATGGTTAGCACCATAAAAAGTCTAACTGTTGTGCCAGAATTTTATGAGTGGGTTTACCTGCTGCACGAAGAGCGGTATGAAAATCGGAAAGTCATTAAAGAGCTCACACTTTTCAGGGATAGTTTAAAGATGTGCATATTAGAAA
This sequence comes from Aurelia coerulea, assembly GCA_039566865.1. Taxonomy (NCBI): domain Eukaryota; kingdom Metazoa; phylum Cnidaria; class Scyphozoa; order Semaeostomeae; family Ulmaridae; genus Aurelia; species Aurelia coerulea. Next base: position 1,899,082 of record CM076959.1, read on the forward strand.
AAGTTGTTGACCCTGCACTAATACCAGTATCAATTTTTGACAATTCCAAAGATCCATATTCCTCACTAAATGATTTCTTACATGTATGTGGCTCGTTACGATTGTGTACAGGGTTCCTCGTGGAAACAGCAAAAAACACATTTGCTATGAATGGTGAAACTACAGGAACACCCGAAAACTGGTTATGTAGAGATGAGCTTGATGTCATCAGACAGCATACCAGGCAGGGCCGTAGGAAGAAGCTTCGGATTGGGGGGGGCAATTGTTCTTAAAACAATAGAGAACAATACATCTAATTAATTCAGGTGACGTAGCACCATTGTTGTAGAAAATTATTGGGGGGGCTTTAGCCCCCCCTGCCCCCCCGCTTCCTACGGGCCTGATACCAGGCATCGCTCAGTTAAATGCCACTTGGTCTTGAATAGTGCATCAAAATGTTTTAAAATGTGCTGTAATTGCTCTGCTATAAAACACAATTCATTCTATAAAACTTTGAGCCCATTTCAAAAGTCTGCAGAAAATAACAAGTATAAGAGGGAGACTTATATGAATGAAAAAGAACTGCGTGAAAGATTGCAGAATGAAAAGAAAGAGAGGCAGAAGGCAAACAAGAGAGAGTTATATTTAAAGACAAATGACGGAGATACAAGGTGACTTAAATCAGGGGCCTGGGCAATCTAAATATAACCTATTGAATTCCATTGTATTTGATGATATCGAGAGATTAGCAAATCAATTAGACAAATGAAAGCACTAAGCCATCTTTTGTTCTATTTTTAAACTAGGCGCTATATATCCGTCATTTGTCTTTAAAGGAGAAGATTGAGAAAGGCATGCATAAGTTCAGTAAAGATGATGACCATGATTTCCAGGCAATGTTCTCAGAAGTTGACAAAAGCCAGCTTCATCCTGACATGAAGGTTCTGTATGATGCACAAGCTGAAAATATCCAAAGAAAGGGCCCAAAAGGACGAAGATGGTACCCAAGGTAATGTGTCCTAACTTTAGATGATACATTTGTCCTGGAAACAGAATATGTTAAACCAACTTGAAAACCAGGCGATTGAAATTGAAGAAATTATACTTTGTTCCAAAAATCATCTCATTTTTATGCAAGGCTTCACAGACTTGATCTTACCAAATGCAAGCTTTAGTAACCAATGGCAAAAGCCAAGGGGAAAGGACATTGTAGTTCAAGGTGATGTACCATTAGCAAAATGTTGTAAAACCCTTAGCGGTAGTGTAGCTTCCCAACCCTTTGGGATGCAACAGTTTCTTGCGAGATAAAGACATAATAATGGACAGTCTCAGTCCTGGTATTTTTGAATAAATAAATCATAAAAAATTGCACTTGAACAGTCCCCTCATCAAAGCATTTAATAATTGGCTGTCATCTTTAATCAATGTGACATCAAAGTTTTAAGTATTTCTTTATTTTCTTCAGGATTATACGAGTATGTTTGTCAGTGTGGAACAGAAGCCCTAAAGCATATCAGGAGCTACATTCAAGTGGAGTGTTGGTTCTTCCTTCTGGCAGACTCTTGCAGCAGTACAAAAATTCCATTTCACAAGAGCCTGGTTTCAATAAAGAGGTTTTCCAGCTCATGCATGATGAAGCAACAAAAAGAAACATTGGCAAAAAGGGAAGATGTGGAGGAATAATGCTTGATGAAATGGCAATTCAAGAAGACCTTCAAATGAAGCAAGAAAAGGGGACAATGAAGCTAGTTGGAGCCATATACCTTGGAGATGAAGATCAATGCATGAGAACCCTTCAAACAGGTAATTTCCAGATAGAACTTTAGAAACAAATTTAAGTTATTTATAGAGAGAGGGGGGTTAGGATTTCCCCACTATAAATAACCCTATGTAAAAAATGGGGCCTGCATTTAGTGTGCAAATTTGTGACGGCAAGTTAATGATAAAGTTGAATTCTATTGAGTTTGTAACTTGTTGTTAACAGATTGTTGCGCCAATTTGCAAACATTGCATAGTTCATACTCTAAACAAAGTTTGTTTTCAGTTTGCTAACATGAGTTTGTTTGAAGCTTTCCATAGCCATGCAGACTTGCAAACTCCAAAAAAACAATGTAACAATTCAATGCAAACTGACTGCAAAGTTTGTGCAAATCGTATTTTTACTATAAGAAAAGTCATGTACAATATGTAACATGTTATTTATGTTTGAATAATCACTGTTCAGGCTGCGACCAGAAGAATTTTGAGAATTTCCAAGAATTCTTTGCATGTTCATACATTTTGAGATTTGAGGTTATAATTTTCAAACAAGAATTCTTCTAAAAACATCAGAAGATATGACTTCAGTGTTCTCAAATTTTCAGGGTTCTAATATGAAAATTGATTTTGCAGGCACCAATGAATTGGCTCTTGCAAAGCAAGTTTTGCAGTTTTCTTTCTTGGGAAACAGTGGCTTTCGATTTCCATTTGCACATTGGCCAACTGATAAAACTCCTCCTGGATCATTGTTTTTTACATTCTGGAGAGCTGTCAACTGGCTTCTTCTCAATGGATTTGAAGTGATATATTGTTGCCTGGATGGAAGTGAAACAAACAGAAGCTTTATCAAACTTCATTCCAAAGACAAAGATCCAGTTGCGGAAAAGTTTACCGTTACAAATCCTTACACAAGAAGCCCATTTGTATTTTTTATGGATCCTGAGGTAATTCTTAATATATCAAAGGATTACCCTACAAATATGTTATTTGTCTTAAATCTGCACTGTACATTCCAGATGTTTCCAGATGTTTCCGGATATTCCAGATAATATCTAAAGTCTGTCAAATCTGTTGTCAAATCTGTTGAAATGATGCTGGAAATGCCTTTGAGAAACTAAATTTTGTTGTTGGGTCTTTTTTCAAAGCTTGAAGTGATTTCAATCAAAGGTTCCTTTGTACTATCTTTGAGAATAATTTTAGCATGGGATTATGGTAACGCTTGACCACTCTAATTGTACCTGCAAACTGGCCAGAATTCAAGCTCCTATCAAGCCAAAATTATGCTTCTGTCAATCTTGCACATACTTTAATGTTAGAATGCTTTCCCCTGCCAAAGGACTTTGATGTTATTCCTGACAACATTGTCTTCCTCAGCACAACTTTAAGAAATTGCGTAACAATATTTGGAAAAGCAAGGCTGTCATCAGTGCAAAAAGAATCCTGGCAAAAGGGAACCCTACAAGACTGATTTTATGGAAACACTGGGAAGATGCATACAACTGGGACCAGAGCAAACTTAGCCTGAAAAGTCATCAAAGGTTAACTCCACAACATTTTGACCTGACAGCTTCCAGCCTTATGAGAAACCATTTGGCATGTCAAGTATTGGACAGAGACATGCTAAAACTCATGAAGGTATATACAATAAAATTGCATTGCGCAATATGGCAATTTATCAAATATTACATCTTGACGAGACTGTTGTTGATGATGATACATTGCAAAATTTAGGAGTGGACAAGTATGCAATTATATTTCACCCCATGCATGCCTTGCAGACCAACAAAAAGAGCTAAGAACTTCAGACATATTTTCTTGAAAATGATTCTGGTTAATATTCCAGATGTCAAAAGCTACCTATCAAAAATGAGAAATTATAGCAAATCAATGTTTTGGACCAAAGCTATATACCATGTGTGAGTAAAAAAGAAATTCCATGGATAAAGCTTCCTGTACAAAAATACAAGGCTAGACTTGGCCTTGTACAGGCCAAGTTTTAGCCTTGTAGAGGGGATTATGACCTTGTTATGACCTTGTACTAACCTTGGAAGAAAATTACAAGGCTATCAGCAAGATTCCAAAATGCAACCAGTCTAACACAAGGTTTCCACAAGGCTTCTACAAGGCTAATTAGCATTTGTCAAGCCATTTACAAGGTTACAGCAAGGCTATTCCAGGCTATAACAAGGTTACAAGGCCAAAACTACAAGGCTTGTACATGGCTATTACATGGCCTTGTATTTTCGTACAGGTTGGCAAAACACCTACCAATGATTCCATGTGGAATGTGTGGGGAAAATAGAAATATTTTACCTCAACCCTTCTTTGGACATGCAAACTAACATCTTCCTGAACTGCTTTGTCTTTTTACAGCCAACATGTAGTATCATTCATTAAGTAAAGGATTTTAGCATGAAAAGCTCACAGGTGTCTGAAGTGAAAATCTTGCACCTTGTAAATAACCTACATTAGAAAAAATGTTTTAAAGAGTTAACAAATTTTAATTTTTAGTAGTACCAAGAAAGCCTTCCTGAAGCTTCCAAACATCAGTTGGAAGAAACTGTAAAATTTCTGGAGTTCAGTGCTGGTTTGCTTGACTTTTTTCATTCAAGTGTTCCTTTTGTGAAAACTGATGATCAAAGGTTTGAAATCTTAGATTCTGCAATGAGATATCTTGATGAATGGATTGCTCAAGCAAAGTCAGCACCAGGAACACCATCAGAGAGGAGTAAGATGATCTTAGCTGATAAAACCTTGTTTGACTTCAAATCTATGATTTTGGGATTCAAGCAAATTTGCATTCAGTCAAACAACATGCATTCATCAACTTCCTTACTGGCATGGAAGATAAACACTAACCATGTTGAAAATATTTTTTGCCAACAAAGAGGGTACCTTGGGCAAAATGACAATCCTAGCTACGACCAATATGCACATACCATGAACTCAATATTACTTGGCCAGCAAACAACAACATTTAAGAACAATGCTGGCAACATAGATTCATTACCTTTCTACAAACCAGCGAAACTAAAGCGATGTAAATGACTTAACAATCATCTTTTACATATTCTGAATATGGGTATATTTTTTCAACAAAAGTTGTTCATTTCACTTAACTTATACATCATAGAATGGTACATACATCTAAATCCAAAAGTTGCTGAAGGTTAAAGTTTGGGACACAATTTTAGTCAGGATTACAGGCTCAACATTTGTGGCTAAATTTTATGCATCTAATATATTTGGAGCAATCAGTGCCAATAGGCAAAATCGGCTAAGGTTTGTTTACACCCATTGCAAGTCATGTGATCAATCTCTTGATAAAACATCTTTTGATTTCTCAAACACATTTTGTGCCATGCAAATTTATGCCACAAGTGCAAAAAGTAGTATAATACTAAAACCTCCCAAGAGTATGGTCACATGACGTGAAATGGGTAAAAAAAAATGCTCCTGATGCATCTATATGTATCTATGTAATTTGTTTAACTTGCACATGATTAAATAACATACAAATTACAGCTTGTTTTGACATGTAGGTTGGCTTTATGCAAAAATCGTTATTCCGAAAGTTTTTTTGTCCGAAATTCTCGAAAAAGTGTCCGAAAGTTTTTTGTCTGAAGTTGTTTTTCCGAAACTTTTCCGTCCGAAAGTTTTCGGTTTTAATGTAATATATTTTGTGCATTCATCAAATACAGTAAGCACGTGTCACCGATAAACATATTTCAAAGACATCATACTCTTATTTGTGTGAAATTAAAACTAGAAGACTATCAAAAGTGTCCATTTAAATATCAATATGACCATGTGACATTATGGGGTACAAACTGAGCCAAACTCTCTATGAAATGTTGAAATATTTTTAAGAAACCAAACAGCCTGCTCCTCAAAATTAACGATTACGCTAAAGATGGTGGTGAGGAACTTTTTACCAAAATGTGTTGCTTTCGCAAATTGTGAATCTTTAAAGGAATTTGATTAAAGAACGCAGTGCATCTTGGTAAAAAGTTCCTCTTCGTCATCTTTAGCGTAATCGTCTATTTATTCATTAGTAGTGAAGGGTTATTAACTGCACATTTACATGAACAGATACTTACTCAAAGACTGAACAGTCTACCATACTAATGTTCTCCTGAATTGCTGGCACTAATCTATTTCCAATTATCTCTTTTTTGCCTTTCTTATTGATTCCATATGCCTTCAACAAGAGCTCAATATCTTTGTTAGAGTAGAGTCTTGTAGAAAAAATGCCCGGTTGCTTCTGGATCATTGCCTTCAACAAATTATGTGACTCTACTTTTCCATCAGATTGGTCAGATCTAATGTCCTCCATATTTACCTGATCTGACTTAAGATCATTCTTTTGGGTGCGGATTTGAATCTTGATTCGATGGGCCTGACTTTTTTGCCATGTCTTTTCTCTACGGTAGCTCCTCAAAAATTCCTTGGCACCCATGTTAAAGTATCGATGAACTACCTCACGGTAGATACTCTTGATGCACTCATCAACTAGTTCATCATTATACCCATGGATATCAATCAGCTTTTTCTTATAATTATTGCAACTGTCCCTCCAAAGTTCAAACAAAATCTTGTTGTTTTTCGTTACCTCTACTGAATCACAAAGCACTTCACCCTTTAGAGAATTCAACCTGTTCTGGGTCAAAAGGTTTACTCTCTGCTCTTCCAGCTTTAAGAAAAACTCATAGGCTTCATCTGAGATGTTCAAAAGACCATGAGTTCTGAATTGTTTCCCAGATGTGACATCAAGAGATTCTTTGTAATTGCTTGTTTCTCTCAGTGCAGACTCACTACACAACATGCACTGGAGTAATTGAGATTTGACAATATTCTTCTTTAACCCTCTTCGTACTGGGGGGGGGGGGCGTTTTTCGCCCCCCCCTACCAGTTTTTGCTGCATTACGCTAAAACAACAAGAGATATAACCACCGGTTCTGGTGACTTTTACTCAAATTTCATAGGAAATTAAATTCTTAACATTTCATTGTTCTATCTCTGATCATGTGACCACAGTAATACCATATTTGGAGAGTAGTCAACAAAAAAAAATCTTAAAATGTCCGTAGTTTTCGTGTCGTTTGCTTGATCGATCTCAAACATGCACCATTCGATTGCATTTGATGAGTACTTTCATTTGATATATAATTTATTCATATTTGCTGATGTCAGCAATATTTAATATCTATGACGTCATTCACATTTATGACGTCATTTACCTAATAAAGAAGTGTCAAATATAAATTTTTTTAGTCTAATTTGCTTCATCTTATTAATTTGATTCATTTTGAGTCTATATTTACCACATAAAAGGGCAGGACTGGCAAAAACCTGCGATGAAAGTAAATGCATGCAACAAAAGGCTAGTTTAAGGCTAATTGTGCTAAAAATAGAAACTAAAAATTTTTGCAAAGTATGTATATTTGAACTATGACATGTTTCATACTATTTGAAACAAATTTGGAGAAAATCGGTTGAGTGGTTGATTAAATAGAATTTTTCTGGTTAAGAAGGTATAAATTTCCCAATTTTCGTCAGTTTTTCGGTTGCCTAGCAACGAATCACGTGACTTATTAATTACCATTGTTATATTTGAATAGCCAATTGTCTAAAGAACAATAGGGGTAAGTCTTATTGTTATATCTTTTGTAGTTTTGGAGAAAAAGAGGGGGGGGGCGAAAAACGCCCCCCCCAGTACAAAATACCTAAAAAATCGCCCAGTACAGATAGGGTTAAAATTTGCCTTACATCTTTGTTTTCTGATGTAACATTAACAGTGATATACCTTCTGGCAGCACCAAGCAGTTTCTTTAGAGCCCATCCTCCAACATATCGTATTTTGCCCTTTTCCCCTGAAGTAAGATTTTCAAATGACTTAAAAGCACTTTCATGAACAGTCTCACCAGCAGGAGTTAAACTTTGCAGCATGAAAAGTGCAACACCAAAAACCAAGTCAGTGCAAACAGAGAAGTGTTCTATGGACATATCTCCCCTGTTTACACCAGTTAGTATGCTGAACTCCTCCAATAAATTTTCATCTGTAGTTAGACAAAACAGTCCTGCGCAAAAGCTTGTGAACTCCTGTTGTTTGATCCCCTTCTCGTCATTGTGTTTCATTAACAATGCCAATCTATGCCATTGAATTTTTAAGAATTGCAGCAAGTCATTTTCTTTCTTTCCTAATGATACCAACAGAGATTTCTGCTGTGACACAAGGCTATTTTCCATGAACAAATCTGGGTCCACTTTACCATCTTTCTTTATAACTTTGATGAAGTTATTTACCTCAAATTGTTCAGGAAATTTTAGAGCTATTCTATCCATATCAATATTTGTCAGAATGGTATCAAAAGATTTGTTCAATCCTTCAGATTGGCTTTCAATTTCTGATGAATCTTCTTCTACCTCTGTTTCTGATGTATCATCCAACATCTCAAAGTTATGGTCACTCCATTCAACATCTTCAAGAGACAATGCATCTGTGAGGGCAACATACTCAAATTCTGCATTATTTCTGCAGCAGCTAAAATCTTGCTGCAAAGAGGTGCTTGTTCGTACTTGCAGATCTTCATAAAACTTTGTGACTGAGGCTGGTGGTGGGATTATTCTACTTATATTGAATCCTTTCAAACACAGATCCTCCTTCCTTCTCACTCGACTACAAGCAACGTATAACTGGCCATGAACAAATTCATTTCCTGAAATCACCTCAACTGCTTTTAGGGTCTGTCCTTGAGATTTATGGGCAGTTATCGCAAATGATGGCTTCAAGGGAAATTGCTTTCTAGAAGCAATCATCTTGCCATTCTTTTCATCAAAAAATGACCACATCTTTCTCTCTATTCTAACAACTTTATCAATTTTGGCAAAATTGACAACAGGGCAGCCATCCTCCATCTTTAGGAACGTTCCTTGCAATCCATTAACTAAGTCCTTGTTGATGTTATACAAAAGCATCACAGGAGCTCCAACCTTCAACAACAACCTCTTATCAGCAATGCATTTCTTAAGGATCTTGGTCTCTCCTTCATCATTGGCATCAAAACACAACAACTCTTCTTTTATTCTTTCATATTGCAGCAGTGTTTCATAATAAATTTGCTCATTTGTGCAAACTATTTTAGTGACTTCTGTGTCATCCAACTTTGCTTGCAGGTATTCTTGTGCATACTGGGCATCCTCATCTGTACATTTCCCTTCGGCTACATTGTTTAAAAAGTTGATAAAATCCTTTTCACCTTGCCTCATTGTTTCTGATAATAGGATGACATGTGGGAAAACACTCCTCCAAAATTTACATTCATAGATGAACCTCCCATCGTCAAAGTTACTTTTGACTGGAGGTAGCTGGAAAAAATCTGCACTCAAAAGTATTTGTTTTCCCCCAAATGGTTGACTATTGTGCATAGCCCCTCTCAAAATGAATTCTACAACTTCAATGACATTTGCACTGATTGCTGAAGCTTCGTCAACAACCAGAACATCGGCACGTATGATCTCTTCCAGTTTGTCCTTTCTTGCGTCTATGATGCTCAGGAGCGCATCTTTGCTCAACCTACATGTCCCAATGCCTACAGCTGAGTGGAGAGTCCTTCCATTTTTGAACAAAGTTGCAGCCATTCCCGATGAGCTAGTGACCATCACTTCCTTCCCTCTTGCTTGCAAGATCGAAATGGCTCGTGAAATGGTAAAAGTCTTGCCAGTTCCTGCTTTCCCTAATAGCACCGCAATATGACCTCTCGTAGCGATGTGTATAAAGTGATTCTGCTCCTCATTTACACGTTCCATGATCGAACAAAATTATCACGATAAAATCAAGCAAAATTCAAGATAGGCCTATTCAACGCAGACTCGTACTTCCTTTTGGACCAATTTGCAGCGTAAAAGTGTCCAACTTGACTGCGGAGCACCTTCGCAAAATTAGTTAAGCCTTCACCAAATGTTTTGCGACTTCCAAAACAGGCCATGCTTGATGACATCTGGAAGCGCAATCATTTGCGAATAATTTGTGCCGATGTTACGGCATATTTAACAAGGGGTTGGGGAGATTGGAGCAGAAATCTACGGCAAGGTTGGCGAAGTTTCGTCCCTATTCTTCTTTCTTCCTTCTCTCTTCTCCCGTCCCTCCTGCGCAGCCAATTGCTACGCAACTATAACACAGGGAAAGAAGGTACAAAAATGACCAACAGCAAGCACAGGGGACAAAGAAATACAATTTTTTATCAACAATTATTTCGAAAGATAATTTCTATTTTTAGCAACGATTAATTCCTGGTTTCCCTGTGATTTGTTCCATCATTTCGGAAAAGGTGAAATGTGCTGTTTCATGCACCCAGCTAGACATTTCAACTACACGCTGATTTCAACTTCAATTAATCGTGTTCAAACATTTTGCTTTCAGGAAGCAAGCTGCAATCTATATCGTGAGGTTCCTTTGAATCACACGTTAGGATCCTAAATTTTCGTTGAAATTAACTTCTTCCGAGGGTAGTCATAGTCTAAAGAGATCATGTAGAGTTTTATAACCTTTGACCTAAGACAGCTGGGTTCAGTCTAGCTCGTAAAGTTTTCCTAGGTCACTGGGTCCTGTTCGACTGTTCTCTCATTTCAAACGATGACTGCAATGAAAAAAACCCAGCAGTTAACAAATAAGATGAACGAGTTAGGAGCCAATACTTTGGAACATATATCAAACTGAAAATTGAGGGATATGAACCAACGAAACTATTTGGGAAAACTGTGAATTGACAACATCAAACAATTTTGCAATGAGTCATTTGTTTCAATACCTTCATTCCTTGCTTGTTCTCTGTAGACTTTGTGGCAGGTTCTTGAAAGATGGGTTACATTTCATGACTACAAGAAAGTTTAAGTGATTACAGAATTTTCAACAAATCGGTGATATGAAATAAGTCAATAGGGAAGATTAAGCATAACCGATAGAGCTGACTCTAAACGAAGGCACGTAAAAGAAGAAAGTCCAAAATATATTTTTGGGAAAATGAACGCAAAGACTCACAGCTGCTGTCCAATTTGATGATCTTTACGGGTCTGCCTAATGAAAAGAGAACGGTTGAATTTAAATGAAATGCCAGAGAGATCCAATTTCGAAAGGAATATTGAACGAAACCACTAGCACTGAGGAAGATAATCATAATCACTGTAAGGCCGAGAAGGCAGGGATTTTCTGTAACGAGTTCTACTCTTAGAACGGGCGATGATAGGATGTAGAACATGCATTCAATTTTCATTTAAAAGATTCTATTGGACTGCCTAATTATGCAACTGGAACCTGGAACAATTCATCGACCCGACAAATCTTTCAACCATCCCTTCCTATACACCCCATACACAGCCCTGGTTATCATTACTATTCAATTGTAGTATAAACACTACAGGTGCACTGACCAGAGTTACCATTGCCAATTCCCACAGATTGCTGAGACAGATACCTTTTTATACCTAAAATGCAAATGGTTATATATTGAGACGTATAGTCGTAAGTTCAATTAAATAAAGTTTGAGTTTGTCAGCCAATGCCATGCTACTACCGAGATGACAAAAATTAGCATCTTTTATGCCAACAAACAGTACAAAGGTAAACAATAATAGAATTCATAAAAGCAATTCAAATACAAACAACTTTAAGCATGGTTACTAAAAAATGTTGCATTCTTGCGTTGCTGTTTCTGCATTTGGGTTGGCCCCTGTGAACCAAAAATATTCACTGTCACTAAAATATAAAATGACAGTAATCCACCGTTTGTGAATCATGCAAAAATAGGCATATTTCAATACTAGTTACCAATCTAACTGAATAACACACTTACTTTTCGTTGCTATTTCTGCAGTTGGGTTGATCGCTGTGAATCAAAAATATTCACTGTCACTAAAATATAAAATGACAGTAATCCACCGTTTGTGAATCATGCAAAAATAGGCATATTTTAATTCAATACTAGTTACCAATCTACATGAATAACACACGGCTTATTATATTCAACGAAACGAAACGAAACCGAACGAAACCAATACAATTTGTCTTTTTTCCATTCCCAAGAGGACGAAACAGAACGAAACGAAAGCAATCTGCTGCCTTGACAGCAGACATTGAAAAAGCATTCTTGCAGGTAAGCATCAAAGAGAGCGATCGTGATTTTTTACGCTTTCTGTGGTTTGACAGTGTGAAGGGAGATAATCCATCTGTTGTGCAGTATCGCTTTTTTCGTTTCCCTTTTGGATTGAAAACAAGTCCCTCGATATTAGGTGCAACATTACACAACAATCAGGTAAAGGTTTTAGGAGTCAGTTGGGACACTGAACTAGACGAATTGAAATTCGGTGCTTGTGATGTCCTTAAAAGAGTTAAGTTTGTTAAGTTCTTGGGGTCTCCTGTTGGATGAGCATCTTAGCTGGAAATGCCATCTTAGTGAACTCTCTAAGAAATTAGCTAGAACATGTGGAATGTTTTTCAAAATTAGGAATTTACTTCCATTAGATGTTTTAATTTGCTTGTACAATGCTTTGTTTCTGTCTTTCTTACAATATGGTGTTATTGTTTGGGGTCAAACATACGCATCATACATTGATCCAATTTTCAAATTACAGAAAAAAGCAGTTAGTCCTCTTCAAATGAACAGGTGTATCACCTGTTTCAACAATTGCTTAAGACAGCTATATCGTCCATTCTTACCATTGAAATATGCCAGGGCACAAGGGACTGAGAGTTAAAGAATTTGGGCGCGAAAGTCGGCTGCCAGCTTGTAGACCAGTACCTGTGTACATTACCTTCCTGGAAGAAACTTCATTGTAAACAGGTAATTTTTGTGTTTTATTTTCTTATTTTATTGCTTGATGAGAAAGTTTTATTCACAGACAGAGTGCTACACGAAATACTCATCTTGTGATCTCATCATCATCATCTGAAAATTTTCAAAGTTATATAGGCCTATATATGGATTTATTATATTGAATTATTATTAATAGGGTAATTATTAATACAATAGGCCCCCTAGGTGAGGTCCAAACAAAATGATTGACTGGACAAGGTAGGCCTGCCTGCCTGCAGCGGCTAGATAGGCCCCTATTTATTATCTGTGTGTTCTCACCACCAGATTTGTTTCAATTTACTCATTTATGAAAGACTAGGCCTAGCCTTTTTTGTGATCGCCATCATGTCATAATGAAGATTGCCCAAAATGAAAAATGTTATGAAAGTTAGTTGACGGAGATAAATAGCTAACTTATGAGCTACATATGCAGGTCTAAAATTAGCATATTGTATTTGATGATTTCAACACGTGCGTTCATATCTCTTCTTTAGGGAAGCAATTACCTGCATAGGTGTTTATTTGTCCTATTTATCGATTCCCTCTACTTAGCTCCAAACACAGCATGCCACAATTTTGCTTTCCCTTTTCTTCGGACACTGCACACAATTTTTGAAATTTAAAGGAAGAATTGTTGAAGGCATTGATTCTGCATAAGTAGTGCGCTCATGACCAATATCAACTTCTTTTCAATCATAAAACGAACGTTTCAATTTGATCCCTATTGCCATTGAAATTAAACAAAAGAAATTCTAAAGGATAATGCAAGGACTGAGACGCCTTTAGTCTCCATTGCTAATGATTTTAGCACTACTGTATTGTGTGATAACCAAGGGCCATCAGCGGTTTCTCGGCAAAGATTCAGGATAGCCTTCAGCTATTTATATGGACTCAATTCCTTTAAGAAAGTAAGAATGTTCCTAAAAATTTTCCAGTATTCTTGAGAATGCCATTTCATCCATGTAGCTATTATCGCTGCAAAATAAAGTAGTAGACAAAAAGGCAAATTTGGTCTAGCTCCATCGTTTTTCAACGGTTTTTGGGGTTGGTGTGCAATTTTTGGGACACCCTGTATAGAAACGTAAAATTACTCTACTGACACACAAAATCATAATGCAGCTATTGGTTTATTGTCCCAACCCCCACCCTGGGATCATAGGCAGGGCATATGTGGGATCATTCAAGTTTTTCTTGAGTGAAAATGAGCTATGCCCCTGCCTGGGGGTTATATTGTTCTGTGAATGGGAGGTGATAGCCGTTTGGCCCCGTTTGAAGCGCAGGTATGTTATGGGGAGGGGGGATAGATAGAACTCCTATTATTGCTGTGTATTCCATCGGGTTATCAAAACAGTGATAACACTAGAATCCCCGGGGGGGGGGGGGTACTAAATATATTTTGGGTACGGGGATGTGCCATACGAAAGGGTATCAATTCTCGCGATTTTGGTATAAGACGGCATCAATTTTCACCATTTTGATATAAGGAACAGTATCAATTTGCACAATTTTGTTATAAGGAACTGTGTCAATCTTTGCTATTTCGGTATAAGTGTCAGGTCGGATATACTTTTTCGGAAAATTGGTTTAAGGCCGGGTATACTTTTGGGAAAATGGTATAAGGAACGGGTAATGTTTTTGAAGCTTTGATGGCACGTCTCCGACTAAACCCTGGTCAAGTACCCCCCTCCCCAGGATACGATCATCCTTTTGCTCAAACAATGGTGACATTTTAGCCAGTTTTTTCTTATTCTTGACCTTTTCTTGACACCATGTGAGATAGGAAATAACGCTACTGCGCATGTGTCCTTAAGAAGTTGCGAGGGAAGCGAAGCACACGGGGCAAAAAATCTTCAGTTATTGAGAGTTGAATTGCCTGCATGAGCCCTGCCTATCCTGGGGTGGTGAGTCAGGGCAATAAAAATGATAGCTACATAAAATGATAAAATACCTGCTGCACTGAGGAATCTGCCAGAAATTTCATCACAAACAAGAATGAGGAACAACTTAAATGTCATACTTACAAGACCAAAATAAAGTATGTATAGGATGAACCACCTTCAAGCATAGAGCAGCCCTTATTTGGAACTCTATATCAATATTGACCAAGTCAAAGGAAACTTATGAAACTTTCTAAAGAGAACGAAGAACAAACATTTCTGAAATTGAGAACATCAATTTTGGAAATGCTGTTACAATTTCATTATATCAAGGGGCAGAGGTGGAAAAAATGCGTGAACCCACGAAGCAGCTTCGCAGGAAGCTTGTTTGTCTAAATGGAAGAAAAGGGAAGGAAAGGAAAGAGAGAAAGCAGAATAGAAGGAAGGAAAAGAAAGGAAATGATGAAGGGAGGAATGAAAAAATTAAAGGAAAAAGGATGGACACAAAATGGTGAGGAGGAAGAAAGAAGGATGGCGGGAAGATAGGATGACAAAGAAAGCAAAAATTGAAAACATAAAGAGACAGGAAGGACTAAAGGACAGAAAGAACAGAAGAAAATCAATGTTGGATTATGCTCTTTTCATTGACAGTTTTGTGATTGAAAGGTACTTTGAAGAAAGTTTGAAAGGTAATTTCAGCTCCTAGTGACTGAAACTTGCAATTTCAGATCAATGACTTTGTTACAAGACATCACATACATAGTTTTTGTTGATATGCGTAGGTTTAGGTATAGATTTTGATGTAGCAATTATGATTTGATGATTGAGTGGGGGCAGGGGTGGCACAAGAAGTTATCTGCAGATGAAGAGTTTTGTAAGAGATGTGAAAGTAATTTTCAAGGCAAGGGTGAGATTCACTTCCTCATCAAATACCCTGTGCACTGCGTATGACAATCTAAGGAAACTGTATTTGAATGTGATATTAGAAAACCTCAAAATGATAGAAATTAACTTTCTAAACATAGTCAAGAAAATACAAGAATGTAAGAAAAGTACTTGAAGGAAGCATTCAACAGACATGAATTGAAATGGATAGTCCGCAACCAAGAACCTTCTAATTTTACTGCTTCATTTGCTACTATTGGCGTTGCTGTTATTTTTACCTATATATTCTATTTTTTATTGTTATTGTTACATTTATTTTTAAAACATGTACCAGATGGCATGGGTATTGTTGTGTTGGAAAAAATAACTTTTGTGATCTCTTTTGAAAAATCATACAATATGCCACTTAACAAAGTTGTATTTCAAATATCACTTCTTGTTGTAGATCTCCTTTGAATCATATAATGGCAAGTGTAAGTATGAAAAGTTGTATATCAAAAACCATTTATCATAATTATGTAAAAGGTTTATTCATGTATTTCCTCTAAGGCTTGCACAAAGTTGATCAGAATGCAGCATAAAGAAATCTTGACATCTGTAATGATAACAATGCAAGGAAATTCAAGCTTTTGAGCATAATTTGATTTTGTACAGTAGACCTCTAATGTACCATGAAAAAGTTTGTTAAACTTTTTGCCTGAATTTGTGGTAATTTCTTTTTAAGGCACAATGTTTGAAACTGTCTGTAAAATTGATAACCTTGTGAATAAAAATATGAAAAACTCAAACTGACTGCTCATATTTTCTATTTGGCTTGTCCTAAGTTTCTACTCTACGAGAGCCCTTCATGTTTGTGATATTGATATTACTGAAGTTTATGATTAAATTAGGCATTCAGGTCTTGTCCAGCTTGCAGTAAAGGTCAGGCAATAAGCAGAAGACGATGCGTAGAGTGTGGCATAAGTTTTAGAAAGAAGGTGACAACAGATGAGCTTGGGGAGAGGTATGAAAAGTCGGCATTCACCGACCTGAAGAAGATCTTGAAAAAAGAGTAAGTATAAGCCGAGTACAACGTGCTTTTGATTTTGTAAAAAATTTGAAATGATTAAATTGCTAAACTCTAAGAAATTGAAACCAGGAAAGCACTGTAATATAACATGGTACATCCATTGCATCAAAACTCCGTTGCATCCAAAACAGAGATAAATCCGATGCTCTTTATAAGACAACTTAGTGAAGCTAAATGAAGCTCTTCTATTTGTATTGCAAATGCTTGGATACCAAATGCTTGAACTCTTTATCGAGTATCAACTGTAGAAATACAACTGAAATTGGAAGTTGCTGATAATCATGAACATTATTTGTTGTACCACTAGGTGAGCCAGAAAGAAGTTCCGCTTTCGAAAATTCATAGCGACTAGAGTACTTGACAGACTTGAATAATTCTAATTGTAGTTAATGGCAAAAAGCCAAACTATTTCTGTGCTTTTTCTCACATTTTTAAAGTCCTAAAAATACTGCAGAATGCAGAATCTTGGCTGCAGAATGTCTGAAAAAGTGCCTAAAACACTTGAAATCGTAAGGGCAGAACAATACCCAAGAGCACTTCCAGCACTTCATTGCATTGTATTAACAATTACTGGAGATTTTGTTCAAGTTGATAAGTCAAATTTGCATACCTTTTCACTGCTCATCAAAACAAGTGAAAATTCTTAGAAATACATCAATTTCTCGGCCATCAAACAGAATTTGATTGATTCCAATCGGTCTGGTACTCTTTGTGCTATGAATTTTCAAAAATGGGGACTTTTTTCTGGCTCACGTGGTTGTTATGATAATTATTAAGATGTATCATTCCTTTTGAAATGCACCAGATTTCTAAAAGAACATAGGATTTAGAACAAAGATTCTTCTGAATGGGATTTCTAGAAAGCGAGAATCCTCTTGTAGCCTGTGTCTCCCACTTTTATGATGAATTTTAGCGGAAAACTATCAATTTTTAACCATTTTTTGCAAATTTCAGCGAAACCCCACCCATGTTTATGGATAATCTGCCGAAAAAGGACACTTGTTCAGAGAATTTTGGACCCAAAAACCCATCCATAACGTTGGCATATACCCGTACCCTGAACATGTTATGTACCCCCCTCCGCATCCCAGACCCCAGTTCCGAAAAGAAAAGGGTCTGGAAGACAGGTTACCCTCTTTCTCCCAGCAGATTGTCATTGATTATTTTCCACTTAGATATATAGTTGATTGTAGAAGGTTTATCAAAATCACGTTATTCTAGGCTGACATTCTTTATGCCAAGAATTGTGAAGTCATCATAATTGGATTAAAGAAAAACGGGAAGAGGAATTCTTTTTGGTCGTACAGCCCTGCTGAGAGTCTTGGGGAGAGATTCCTGAACGATGAGACAGGGCTGTGCGCACTTGATCTATTTCAGGAGTACATGCGTGAGAAACTTAAAGGTTGGTTCCCGCAATCAAAATGTTCGTTATTTATAAGAAACTTGGATTAGCCCATGGCACTAATACTCTCTTAACTTCACATGACACTTTGCACTTTTTAGTACTGAAATTGTCTTAATTTGTTTCTTAACGTGGGGGTGCATGAATTATGATGTCGTTTCTACCATTGCATTGCCGCATATTTTTGGTGACAAAAAGTACACTGTTTACGAAGTGTTGTATATAATTCAATACACAAGAACAAAGGTTCCACGAACATTTTGCCATGTTATTCTTAAATTTATGTCTTGAAAGGTTCTTATTTCAAACATAAAGGGTTTCATAAAGTTGCATCATACCTTTGCATCATACAAAAGTACAACATGGTGCTCTTGTAGCTATACCAAATGAGTTGGTGTTAGTATGAGGAAGCCTTCCTACCGTTCAAGATTGTGTCTCATCAAATTAAAGATTTGGAATTGAATTGTACTTCCACCGTGTGATATACTACAATTCCTTCGTAGATAAAACTTCTGCTGTCGCAAGGAATAATAACGGTTCGTTTTATAATTTAGTATAATTTTTTTAAGAGAAACAAATATATCGCTTCATCATATCCAATTCAAGATTAGGAATTGAATCTTACTTCTATTTTGTAATATATAAAAATTTCTTTCATATATGAAGATGCCACCGTTACTTTGAATAATAACGGTTTGTTCCAAACATTTGTTATTATTATCTCCATGAGAATGATCTATGTTTCACTGATCATTTCATTCGGAATATATCAATTTTAAGATCAGGAATTGAATTTTACTTCGACCTTTTAATATATGAAAATTTCTTTCGTAGATGGAGATGCCACAGTTACTATGAATAATAATGGTTTGTTCCAAACATTGGTTATTATTATCTTCATGAGAATTATATATGTTTCACTGATCATTTCATTCAGAATATATCAATTTGGAGATTAGGAATTGAATCTTGCTCCTACCTTTTAATCTTTTAATATATGAAAATTTCTTTCGTAGATGGAGATGCCACAGTTACTATGAATAATAATGGTTTGTTCCAAACATTTGTTATTATTATCTCCATGAGAATGATCTATGTTTCACTGATTATTTCATTCGGAATATATCAATTTTAAGATCAGGAATTGAATTTTACTTCTACCTTTTAATATATGAAAATTTCTTTCGTAGATGGAGATGCCACAGTTACTATGAATAATAATGGTTTGTTCCAAACATTTGTTATTATTATCTTCATGAGAATTATATATGTTTCACTGATCATTTCATTCGGAATATATCAATTTCGAGATTAGGAATTGAATCTTGCTCCTACCTTTTAATCTTTTAATATATGAAAATTTCTTTCGTAGATGGAGATACCACAGTTACTATGAATAATAATGGTTTGTTCCAAACATTGGTTATTATTATCTTCATGAGAATTATATATGTTTCACTGATCATTTCATTCAGAATATATCAATTTCGAGATTAGGAATTGAATCTTGCTCCTACCTTTTAATCGTTTAATATATGAAAATTTCTTTCGTAGATGGAGATACCACAGTTACTATGAATAATAATGGTTTGTTCCAAACATTGGTTATTATTATCTACATGAGAATTATATATGTTTCACTGATCATTTCATTCAGAATATATCAATTTCGAGATTAGGAATTGAATCTTGCTCCTACCTTTTAATCTTTTAATATATGAAAATTTCTTTCGAGATGGAGATGCTACAGTTGCAACGAATAATAATGGTTTTGATCCAAACATTGGTTATTATTATCTTCATGAGAATTATCTATGTTTCACTGATCATTTCATTCAGAATATATCAATTTTAAGATTAGGAATTGAATTTTACTTCTACCTTTTAATATATGAAAATTTCTTTCGTAGATGGAGATACCACAGTTACTATGAATAATAATGGTTCGTTCCAAACATTGGTTATTATTATCTTCATGAGAATTATATATGTTTCACTGATCATTTCATTCAGAATATATCAATTTTAAGATTAGGAATTGAATCTTACTTCTACCTTTTAATATATGAAAATTTCTTTCGTAGATGGAGATGCCACAGTTACTACGAAAAATAATGGTTTGTTCCAAACGTTTGTTATTATTATCTTCATGAGAATTATCTATGTTTCACTGATCATTTCATCCAGAATATATCAATTTTAAGATTAGGAATTGAATGTAACTTCTACCTTTTAATATATGAAAATTTCTTTCGTAGATGGAGATACCACAGTTACTATGAATAATAATGGTTTGTTCCAAACATTGGTTATTATTATCTTCATGAGAATTATATATGTTTCACTGATCATTTCATTCGGAATATATCAATTTCAAGATTAGGAATTGAATCTTGCTCCTGCCTTTTAATCTTTTAATATATGAAAATTTCTTTCGAGATGGAGATGCTACAGTTGCAACGAATAATAATGGTTTTGATCCAAACATTGGTTATTATTATCTTCATGAGAATTATCTATGTTTCACTGATCATTTCATTCAGAATATATCAATTTTAAGATTAGGAATTGAATCTTACTTCTACCTTTTAATATATGAAAATTTCTTTCGTAGATGGAGATGCCACAGTTACTATGAATAATAATGGTTTGTTCCAAACATTTGTTATTATTATCTCCATGAGAATTATTTATGTTTCACTGATCATTTCATTCAGAATATATCAATTTCAAGATTAGGAATTGAATCTTACTTCTACCTTTTAATATATGAAAATTTCTTTCGTAGATGGAGATGCCACAGTTACTACGAATAATAATGGTTTGTTCGAAACATTGGTTATTATTATCTCCATGAGAATTATCTATGTTTCACTGATCATTTCATTCAGAATATATCAATTTTAAGATTAGGAATTGAATTTTACTTCTACCTTTTAATATATGAAAATTTCTTTCGTAGATGGAGATGCCACAGTTACTACATATAATAATGGTTTGTTCCAAACATTTGTTATTATTATCATCATGAGAATTATCTATGTTTCACTGATCATTTCATCCAGAATATATCAATTTTAAGATTAGGAATTGAATCTTACTTCTACCTTTTAATATATGAAAATTTCTTTCGTAGATGGAGATGCCACAGTTACTATGAATAATAATGGTTTGTTCCAAACATTTGTTATTATTATCTTCATGAAAATTATCTATGTTTCACTGATCATTTCATCCGGATTATATCAATTTCAAGATATAGGTTCAAGCAGAATATATGTCCCGTGTCCTGCTAGTTTTGAGTAGACATTTACAGCTAAGGGACTTTTGTCTATGTGCAATTTCACTCATTCAGAAAAAGCTACTAGCCTCCGCACGAACACATAAATTTGTCATGGTAAACATTTGATTTATGAAGTTAAATTGTCAATCAGGAAATCTTCATCACAAATTTTTATCTTTTCAAATTTTAACTGCTGCACAATAATTTTCTTTCTTCCAGATGATATTAAATCAATGGTGTACGGTAGCAGAAGTATGCTTTTATTGTTATTATGTCTCACTGCTTTTATGTCTCATTGCAAAGCTTAGTGTATTCCTATTGCTGAAGCCTGTATTCCAAAATGAATAAGACTCGTATCATCCAGGTTGTCTAGAGGATGCTGTGAATTCCTTCATGCACAAGCATAGTATTACGGAGGCAAACGTTTTGCTAGTAAGGAAAAGTGAAAGTCAATACTTCTCATCTAAATAATTTATGACATATGTTTATCGTCATTGTATATCGTTCATTGCTTAATTTTTCTATCATTTCAATTGTGTATTTTGGTACGAACTTGAACCTGATTGAAAAAATGAACCAGCATGGCAACTCGCAACAGCATCAATATATCTATTGACGTGATAGATTTACTGCATTACAGAAGTTGCCGTATTGCATTCTCGATTCAACTTTGAGTTTGTTTACATTTAGTGTCAATGATCATTTGTCTTGCTACCCATTTAAGTATGCTCTATCGCTAAGACGATCTGGTTCTGTGTGCACGTAAAAATGTGTCTTTCGTTCACTGCAGGCGTAACTTATGTCGTGGACGGAAGGTGTGTTGCCGTTGGGTTCCCACAACCAGAGCGCAGTACATTACATGGGAAAAAAGTACCAGACGGCTTCATCTGCGTCCAGATACTGGGAGTAAATGAGCACTGCCCTGCACCAGTAGTTTGCGGTACACTGGAACCTGAAAACGAGTATTTGACCGTAAACTACTTTTATTATTTGCCTCGTCGTAATTTAAAATGGAATATTATGAAAGACGGTGCATTGGTTCTTGAAGACTATTAAAGGGAATCGACATAGTTAAAAGCTGGCCCGGGCCAAGTAAAAAATATAATCTATTGTATTCAACAACTTTGACGCCTGCCGTTTCATTGTGTGGCGAAGAAAACAATGGGTTTTGTGGGCGTTTCTTTAGCCTATTTATAGCAGCTTGTCAATATAGCTATGTCTATTCCCTTTAATGGTGCTCATTATCCAAAAGAAGAAAGGGTCTATGAAACAAAGAGCCAGAGCTTGTTACAGCCGCCTAATCAATTAATTTCAACACAGCCAACATGAATTAACGTTCAAGAAATCTGAAAACCGAAGTAGCAAGCTTTTGCACATGGTTCGCAGACTCTTTCTTTCTTCTTTTTACATAAATCATAAATCTAGGTAGAAATTGGTTGTGGACATCGTCATCAAAATTTGGTCTTTAGACAATCAATTATCTGCTGCCGTCCGTTTGTTGGTAGGTCGTTAGAAATTAAAATGTTGTAAAGCAGAACAATTTATGCTTTTTTGGACATGTGTTTAACAAAGAATTACTCTGAAGGTTCCTTTCGTCATCATAACAAACCAATTTAACAGTTACATTTACATTGATTAATTTTGCAAATTCCTTTGCTCGTAGTTTGATTTATTGTAGGAAATCATGTGTAGCTTTTGAGATAAGTTCGCCATGTTCTCATGCTGCAAAATAGTAAGACAAAATGGCCGACTCTGGTTTCAGTCATCAGGCAAATTCTGTCTGCTAAAGGTCATAGCTCCATCATTTTGCAATGGCTTTTTACAGGGATGGTCACAAACTTTATTTGAACATCTGAAGGGCAACATCACATGAACGTTTGGCAAGAATCTTTTGCCATTGTGTCACAATCTTTAGGCAAACAGGGCACAATTTTTTAGGAACGCCCTGTAGTATATGATAATTGACTGTTAACACTTTTCATTGTGAGGTAATATCTTGTCCTTTAGAAGTTTTTACGATGAATTTGAGGAATTAGTATTTTCATTACAAATCACGTTCAAGTTTTGTTTTCTGTCGTTGTTTTTCATTCTGACGTCTATCAACCAACAATATCAAGAGTGGCATACACGTATATCTTTATATGAAACTGAATATGAAACATAAAATCAACTCCTAGTCCAGCAAACATTTGTGAAACTCTATTACTTGAAAGAAAATTTCTTTGATTTCTTAAAATATGATGATATTGAGAAATTGTCATTCTATCGAGAAACTGTGTTGGTTCGATTTCTTAGTTTCTTATTAAAAATACGCGTGTGAGCATTTCAGTCTCATGGCCACAACAGAATTCATAGCATTATGAATGCTAAAGTCTATCTTGCAGTACAGTTGATAAAGCAAAAATTAGTCATGCAAAACTCTTTGCTAATCTTGCTCAATAATTATTGCAGGTTATTCTGAGTTTGAGTTATTCTGAATTATCCAGGATTCTTGGTTTGGCTTTTGCCACCCAAACGTGAAAACATACCCGCTACTGAAGCATTCAAATTAGATACAGCTCCTTAAAACCAACGTACGTCCAAAAGTTATGTATACCAAAATTTTGTAGTCATGGAACTTCCATTTTATTTGAAAATACTGCAGAGTAGGTATGATTTGATTGATCTTTTGTCCTCGGAACTTGAATCTTGCAAGGGCTATGAAATTTCTCTGATTTGGAAGGGGGTCACAGATAACAAGATAATAAAGCTAGATTCTTAATCAGGCACACATTTGTGTTCCCAAAAATTTGATAATCGGAAAACAATTCCAAAACAAATAAGCTCCTCCATTGAAAAATTTTGTGACCCATATTTTGCCCTATAACTTGGCAAATTAATCTCCCACTCGCTAACCTCCTTTGGTAATTTGCAATGAAATGTAGTCAGATGGCGAGAAACCTAGGGGGACGACCAAGCCCACTGGGCACTAAGCATCGGCGTAGGGGGAGATAAAATTTGGGGGGCTGCCCGGCAAAAAAATCCATTGTTTGAGAAAATTTTTGCCCGACTTGAGGTGGATTTCTGCCCAATTATGGCTGATTTTTGCAAATTTTTCTGACGCTGAAACTAACAGCTCTCTTTGTACTTTGACATCTGTAAACGAACATAAAAGATCCTGAAATAATGCAAATTGAGGCCAGGATTGCCCCTAAAGAACCAAGAAATATCACTTTGACTTATGCCCAAAAATATCATAGCCATAATTCCAGTTAATGTAGACCCAAAAATATCACAAAAATCATAAAAACGGGAAAGCCCCCACCCCCCCCCGACCCTTTGAAATTTTCTAAACTTTAAAAACTAGCAACAGAGCGTCGTTGAGAAACAAGCGTTTGGTAAATATTTCAGGTTGGATCTGTTATTCAACACGAATTTTAATGACAAGCAACTCAAAAAAGCTTTACACAGAACAGTACCAATACTCTCGAGTACCGAATAATCTCCTTTCCTCCCTGCCAATCAAATTTTGAAAAGTTTTAGCCACCCCACTTTCATTCCTATCCCCTTTTATTAATTCTTGCAAAATTGAAATAACAGTGAAAATAATCTACGAATAGATATAAAAGAGATACATGTTTCACTAAGCAATCGAATATTTTCAAGTTTTCTCCCTCCCCCCCTCTTCGATTATCATTTTATCTAGCCATCAGCCCATTCCAGCCCACCTGATTATTGCTACCCCTCTCCTGTTTATTTGGTTCTCGAGAAAAGCAAGATAGAGGTAATACCATAAAGCTATATATATCCCCATCCCTGTTAAGTGCCTCTCCGATAAGCCCTTCCCTCCAAGCCAAAACTCTAAATAAGCTCCTCTCCCGGGGGGGGGGGGTTACTGCACTATTGGGTCAGACGGGGATGTGCACCAGTTTTCGGAAGTTTTTGGCCTGAATATTCCGGGAATGGGGTATACTTTTACTCGAAATTTTCTGTGACTATGGTATACTTTCACTTGGAATCTTCTGGTATTGAAGTTAACTGTTATACTAAAAATTCTGGTAATGGGTGTTCAATGTCCCCATTGATTCAGAACAGATTTGTTCTGCTTGTGACCATGACTGAGAGGAAATCCGTTCTTTCGCCTTGAACTTGACTGCTATTTAACGTTGAATTTTTCTTTGTTACTTTTTCATAATTCTGAGATTGGGTATCAATATCTGACCTATATTCTGGGATAGGGTATCAATATTTGACCAAAATTCTGGGATTGGGTCATAACAGAAATTCTGGCGGCACACACCCCTGTATGGATTTATAGTGAAGTACCCTCCCCCCTCTCGGGCCTCCTCTCTAACCCCCTTCCATTTATATTTTATACTCAAGGAAAGGTTATTCTTTTGTTTAGCAAAACAAAGTTTGCATGTTAATTTTGAAATGGTTAAAGTTTTATATTGATTCTGTAAGATATGTGGCAAAAGGACAAACAAGCGATCATTTACATCATCCTTGTCATTTGATTTTGTGAATACGCCCCCCTCTTTAATACACCCCCTTGTCCCTTAAGCTTTAAGTTCACGGCATTCAACCATTTTACATTTTGCTCAGACGTCTTTCTTGGGTTAGTGTCAGGGTTAGGGTTAGGATAAGACCCCAAAATGACTACTATGTCAAACTTCCTACGTGCCTTATCTCCTCCATTATTCTGATGTAGGGGTTGTGCGCCCGATGTTAGACATGCAGCTCAAGGAAGCCTCTAAAAAACTCAAGTAATGACACTACTTAGCTAAACTTTACAAAGGTTAGATTTCCATAAATATTTGTCGGCCATGCATTTACATCAGCAATGCGTTCAACAAAACGGTCAAGGTCTTTTGCTCCATGGACGAAAACGGCTCCACCATCTAATTTGAAATAATGGTGACAATGTGTATCGAGAAAACCAATGTAAAATCCATCGCCAAGAAGCACTGATGTCTTCCCATCAGAACAGGTGAATATGGCACAAAATCGCTTTTTGAAACTCATCATTAGATCACATTGACCTTTGATTGTGGCAAAATATTCAGGGCTCTCTAGCCAAAGAGGTTTTTCTTCGACGATTATTAACGGGCAGTAGTCCATCAATGCATCAGATACCTCTTGAACTGAACAGTATCGATTCGGGAGACTGCTTCGATGACGATCGTATAATCGATTGCCTTGAATCATTGCCGAGCGCATGGCACTCTCAGCCCTTGAATCGTTGTAACTTTTTCCATATGGAAAATCCAGCTTGTATGTGTCGAACAGATAAGCAAAAATGACCGCAATGAAGGAACATGCGTTACTCCCGTTCCTTCCTTCTATTAGCCCTTGGCTGAACTCACGCCTGTACAAGATGACGTCGCAGTCTCGTGATGAACTTACGAGTCCTTTAGGCCAATAATAGTCCCTCCATATTATCTCCTGTGGCAAATCTTGCTCTACCAGTTGCACAACGATGTCATCTGATGCTTCTGGGTCATCGTCGCTCTCTGACTCGTCAACGTTCCAGTTTTCTTCGTTTGGCTCATTGACGAACGGGACATGACACGGTTGTCTGTCACCGTGCACAGAAGAAGAAGGTAAAGGGGTTGAAAGGATACTCATTCCTTCTCGATCATTTGATGTTGAATTTGGAGGTGGGTCATCAAGTGTGGGCAAGCTAGAATCCTGAGAGACAGTACTGCGCGTGTTAGCAACAACATCAATACGAGCTGTTCTCAGATTAGCGAACGCAGCAGTTCCTTTTGAAAGCTGCTTTTTGGCAAAGAAGATACCTTCGTTGACTAGTGAAACGAGAGCATTTAGGGACGCAGGACTGGTCTTTGACGAGTGCCTGTATCTGGATCTTGCGAGCTGTAATGATAAAAAGACTGTTACACTAGAATCATAGCAAATAACAGATAACAATGGACAGCAGAGTGTCAGTTGCCGTTGCAGTCAATAGAAACAAGAGTTGGAGAACTTCGGTTTCCATGTGTCATTTTTTGTGTTCCTGAAATTCTAACGGGTATCCCATAAAAAAGT
This sequence comes from Aurelia coerulea, assembly GCA_039566865.1. NCBI lineage: Eukaryota > Metazoa > Cnidaria > Scyphozoa > Semaeostomeae > Ulmaridae > Aurelia > Aurelia coerulea. Next base: position 1,926,212 of record CM076959.1, read on the forward strand.
ACTCCTGTTTAAACAATCATCAAAAAGTGTTTATCAAACCTCTGATAAAGTTTTCTTTTTACTTGTTTTGTCAAAGGCCAAACAATGTTTATAGATGCTAAAAGTTTTGCTTTTGATGCAACAAGTTAGAAAAATTACACATTGAAAAACCTTATTTTGAGCTATACTTTTAAAGCAAAATACTCAATCTTGCCTAACAGTCAAAATTTTCAGATTTTTGATCGTCAACGAAGTCTCCAATGATAGTGTGCGTTTCTTTCTGTCATCTATGACCAAACAAGAAGCTTTATATGCACAAAGAAATTGATCTGGCAAGCATAAATGCTTTTTTTGCAGTATGATTCAAAACCAGGTAGCTCAAAAAGAGCTAAAGTTGCTATTTTTTAAACTATTTTCAAGATCAGCTATATCTTGGAAAATAATGTGGTCCATGATCTACTTGACGAAAAAAGAAAGTTGAAGATCAGCCGTGCAATCAAATTTTGGTGATTTTTCAAACGGGAGTACTTTTTTTTGGACACCCGGTGGATTACTCTATTGTCTCAAAAATATGAAAGTGTTAAGTTTATTTACAAAAAGATACAAATCAAACAACATTACTAAAATCGAGAAACTTAGATATCCAAATATATTGCATGAAATATATTAATTGAGGAGATTTAACAATTTGTGGGTATCAAGTGCAAGAGAAATGGTTTTTTTTGTCCAATCTTATTCTACAAATGACTTTTTTGGGTGGATCCTGCATACCCCAGCTTGAGCAACCCTTTCCTAAAGACATCAGAGTACCCCCTGGCTAAACAGTAGAGGGTCAACATGGTTGTGGATATTACCTCAGTTTCTCGAGAAATAGCCTCACTACTTGTTGTTGGCATGATATCATTGCTGTCAGTGATGTTATCAACAGGGAATGATTCAGCTTCTAAAATTCATCAAAAATAATCTGGAATCACACAGAGACAAGGTATCACCTGTAATTGAATGAATAGGATCAAAATTGGTCCATTATGTGCCCATAGTTGGTTCTTGGACAGAATGTAAAAATGGACAGAAATTTCATCGCTGACGAGAATCTTTAGGGGTAAGGCGAGAATGGCTCAATATTAGCACCCTTGATTATCAATCTGAAGGTTGATCGTTCGAGTGTTCTAACCTTTCTACGGAAGCCAGGCAGAAATATAGAAACAAAGGAGTTGGGAAAGAGTGAAAAACCAATCAAATTTGTTGAACGTGCAGGAGCTAGCAAAACAAATTGTGCATTTGGTTTTTCTTTTTTCAATTGATAGAAGGACGTATGCACAATTGATATTGCCTTTATAATGTCAGTTTTAACTGGCATGCTTGGCATAGGCATCTCCTTGCAACCATTTTCATTTGAAACTGTTTCCATTTTCATTTTCATGGTGGCGACAACGAAACTATAACAAAATGCATCCAAGAACCACATATTGGTTGCAAAGTTCTAGCGTTGCAAATAACGCCCTTCCGGTTAGGTCCTTTTTAAATAATTGCTTCAATTTAAGAAAGGAAAATACCTCCTCTATTTTGGTGCAAAATCTCCAAATCAGATAAATATTGTTCTTTGCGGTTCTCAAGTGAAGGTATCAATACATCAGTGTAGAATGACAAGAAGTTGGCCATTTCATGAAATAGAATGTCTTCCTCTTCCAAACATCTATCGTTGAAAAGCATTCTGTCGACGACATGTTTCTTTATGTTCAAAGACACACCTATACGTACAAAATTGAATTTTGAAAAAATCAAACTGAAAAATAGTATCAGAGTATTTCAGAAACCAAGAAATCAAAGATTTGATTCAAAACCCAGTCCCCGGATGGTGATTTAAAGATTTCAGTGATGGACGCAACCATTATCCTCTGAATGAAGCCTGCCTGTCGTGGCAACTGCAAAGCAAAAGTAATTTACTGGTATGATAAGCATACAAACTACTTTTTAAATAAAATGTGCAATATATCATTATCAGTAGGAAGCTTTTAAGGACACCCAGTATGCTGTAAAGGAGCTCGTTCTTCCTGATTTTTAAATTTCTGATTGCTAAGAGACACGTATAGCCATCGAAGAATTAATTAAAATTACCAGAAGCTTCTTGAGAACCATCAATACAGCTACTATTTTTCAGAACTTCCGAAGTATCGAGCAAGGGCTGCTTCATCTCGGTGGCCAACTCATTAAAAATGGTGACAATTTCATTCAGTTCAGATTTCCCTGATGCAATGGATTTCTTGAGTCTGATGTATTCTTTACAGGAATCTGATGATAGCAAAACCGAAGAACGCAACTGAATATTCGTGACTATCGTCAAACAAACAGACAAAGGTTTCAGACAAAGGTTAACTAAGACGAGAAAGTTGTTTTTGGTACAATCACTCATACTTAAGACCCAAAAATCGTAAAAATGCCTGTAAGAGGTTTGTATGGGAATCGAGAATTCCACATTCCATTCTCGCATTGAAATTTAACTTAAATTCAATCGTTAGTTCAGAAATAGAATTTTGATTTCAATAGCACGTAAATCATGGACCAGAATGGAAGGTGGAATTCTCGATTCCCATACAAACCCCTTACAGGCATTTTTCAAATTTTTGGGTCTTAAAGATGAGAGATTTTACCAAACACAATTTTCTCATCTTAGTTAACTTTTATCTGAAAGATTAACATCTTAGGTTTGATTATCGGCCACATACATTTTATTCCATAGCCCGCTAAACGTTTAAACTTTTCTTGACTCATCCAGTATATTTAGACATTACCCACGTACATTCCAAATAATTCGAGGCAGGAATAAAGAGTCAAGAAAATAAAGACATGCTGAGGATTTCCTTTTATAAAAATAAATAGTTTGCTAAGTTATATTTTACCAGCACGTCATCATTTTCAAATTATTCTTGCAAGGCGTGCCTGTTTTTGCTGAATGACGATTATTCTAAGATTCCTCCTGGAGTAAAAGTCAGCACCATGAGGCTCTTGCAGACATTGTCAAGCAAACATTATTGCTTGAATATGTCAGAAAACAGCAACAACATCATTCTCTACAATAAAAGACACACATGAAGTCATGCCGTCCTTGAAGAAGCAAAACAAAAATATAATCTCGTTGCTAAAGAACGAACAGAAAAAGATATACACCTGAGAGCTTCCTAGCATTGTACATCAAGCTTTCAATTGTGAGAGCCTTTGAATGGAGTCGATGCCGTAATGCTGAAAGCATCTTTTTCCTCAAATCTTCAAAAGTTGCAAGGAGCTTATCCGGAGGTCCAAAATCAGGAAACATTTCAACTAAATCTTTTTTCTTGGATTCGATTTGCAATAGGGTCTTGTGCTTTCTTTTTGTTGACAGTGAGGCAGCATAAAACTTATCGATCTTCCTGAGTTCTGCATCTTGCTCGATTACGATTTCTGCCGGAAACGCGTCCAAACAAACAAGCTCAGCAGCTGTTAAACAATACGTTTCAATTTTCTTGTGATAGCGACATTCCTTCGCTGCTTCCTTTTTTGCTGCAACAAGATGAAAAGAGTACTCATAATTTCATTGACGCTGAGACTACTTTAACATCGCATCGGTACAGCATTGATCCGTTGCAAAGTTGTTACGTAAAGGAATCACGCAGTTTAAGAGCATTTACACTGCTCAAAAACGAAAACAGAAGGAACGGAGCTACTGTGGATTAGCTGGAACAGTGCCTAAATTGGAGACTGGTGCGCTACATTATTAGTAAGGATTCAAAACTGTACCGGTACACCATAAGTAGGGCTCAAAAACCGTGTGATTCCTTTACGGTGATTGAATACAGCCCAAAATTCCACCCAAGATTTGAAGAATGCCTCTTAATCACTTTTGCTGCATCTTTTATTGCAAATTCCTGGCTGCACATCAAATTTGACTCTGAAATGTCTGATTTGCTTGACTATGGTTTTATCTATAAATCAAACTCTGCACCTCAAACATCTGCAAAATTTCCTACACAGTGCTCTGAAAAACATGGTATGTGGAGAAAAGTAAGTGTTGCATAGAAAACATCCTTAACAAACCTCGAGCATTAATAGATAGGCAAGAGCACCGATGATTTATACCTGTCGCATATTCTCGTAGCTCTTTTAACCAGACGTGGTGATCTATCAGCTCCAATGATAAGGAATTCTCAACACAAAATGCTTGAAGTTCTATCCAAGATTCTTCTTTTGACTTTAGTACCTGCATTAAATGTATTAGGTATATTCTTGAGCTCACTATAACGGCTTTCTAATATCCCTTACCTGTTGACGTAATAAAATTGAAGTTGCCAAAGTGACAGCAAAGTAGCGCTACGGGCACGTCATTATATCATGAACACAGATTCCCCACGTTAAGATGTTGTACCGAGGTCAATTTCTTTACCGACTTTCCTTGCTATGGTTGGAAGCTTCAAGATATTCTTATGTTAATCAACGAACTGGTTGCATTTGTTATTTACTTGGACTAGTCGTATCAATAGCTGTACTTTAATTCAAATTAGCACCTGACTTGTCAACCCGAGTTCTAGTTATATATAGTTGAAAAGCTTTGAGAGAAAGCACAGTTTCGATCTGATGTTGTCTGTCGTCATGCTTGCCTTTGGATGAAAAATGAAAGTTCCAATTTTCAGATGGTACATCACTGCTCGCAAATTGACAGACCATATGTATCACAGCAGAAAGCCTTGCTCGTGTATTCTTAGCATACCAATCGATGTTTGCTTTCCATTTTAGTCTCATTCATTAGCTTATATAATAGTAATAATGTGCACATATAGGAAATATACATACATCTTTTTGACGCTTTACAAGCATTTGTGGCAATCCAATGATTCTTCTTTTGTTCCAGAGTAATACAAGTTCCGTCAAATACTCCTCCCTCACTGGCAAAAGATAAAAAGACGTTTAACGTCATGAATAACGTTGTCAATGCACTAATGGAACACTGTGATGAACTGTTCATCAAGAGGTGCAAAATTACCCTGATAACAGCATTCATCATTTAAAGAGTCCAGTCTGGAAAACTCTTCCTTTCTCTCTCTTTGCCTGTACGCCATATATAGTTTCTTAGTGTAGCACGCAGAGCACTGTCATCTGTCATGCGAACAAAACTAACGTCAAAAGTGGGTTGAACACGTTATCACATATCCTAAAAATTCCACTGAGAATTAAAGTTCATTGAATTGCGAATAGAGATACACATCCATCAAAACTTCGCATCCCTTCGAAAGGTTATAGAAATAAGTCATTTGTTGATTTTATGAGTTGAGAAGCATTGTCATTTACCTTTTAACGAGAAAAACAAATAACGGTATGGATTAAGTACACCATGCATACCTTCTGGAGCCATTCTTCTTGTAACTACGCTAGAAGCAGAAAGAGTGCTGTTAACAATTTCACAATCTTCTCCATGGCTTCTACCAATTCCATCTTTGTACCTGCCACCTTCAAAAACCTACGAAAGAAGGTCATTACAAATCATAAATATCAGAAAATCTTCAAATTATTAACGTGCAGTATCTTTTAATTGTAATACCCGAACAAGGGCGACGAAGTGAACAAGAAGGATAAATATTGCCATGAGAACCACATCCCTAAGTGTACAGCGATTTGCTTCCAGTTAGTTTGGTAACACCTTCTAGCCATTGGATTCGACCTTCTATTTTTCTTTAGCTACATTTTCAAGATATCTCAAGAAGCTAACTAGCTAAAAGATGCATCATATGAGAAGCAAACCTCTTTGTACATTCAAACTGTCTGAATGCAATGTTCTACCATTTTCACAACAGGATAGAATGGAAGTTTTCTTCCCCTTGAATCACACATAATGCCAGCAATGATGACACACTTCGATGGAAAGCTCAATTTGATTATAAAATGGAGAATGAGGCAAGCGATGACAATCGTTTTATATTTCGTTTTGTTAACATTCCATGCTGCAAAAATATTGTTGGTTGACAATTCCCATAATATTGAAACAAACTCTTTAACGTACAAATGAGATCGTTTCAGCTTTGAACCGTAAAAGTACTAACGATCAAGTTCGATTATACACTGTTCAGAGCGCAATGCTACATAATAGGAGTGAAATGTATATCAAAGCTATAACGCACTAAACAATCTTTTACACGGATGTCTTCTTTATCTGAGTCAATCACACCGGTAAAATAATGGAGACAATTGTTTGGGTTTTTCCTATTGCAGTATCTTACTTGAACCATCTTCAATTGCTGTTGGTTTGGTGGAATAATAAAAGAATCGCTAGCACTACGCAGAAAAGGCCTTCAATAAGTCTGCAGCATTAGATTGATTGAGGCTATGTACTCAAATTTCAGAAGACAACTTAGAGATAAAATGCAAATAATCTGTAAACTGTACCTGGCATGTCCAGTCGTGGCCCGTTCCATGCATAAGATTAAGGGCAAAAGTGATTTTAGATGCATTGTTGGGATCTACCCTTTCAGCCCAAGGTCTATACTTGCAAGCAATATCTTGAAATATGAAGCTGGCATTCCTGTCTAAGATATCTTTAGTGTGTAGGAAATGATGATAGGCAAACAGCTCTCCTTGGTACATGTTAATTCCTTTTTGAGCAACCTGATGTCGACAACTGGTGAAAATCAATCCAGTCTCGTCTAAGGCACCTTTTCGCTTGGCAGCGTTAGCAGCAGCTTCCCATACAGAATTCCCACACTGATTATCAGATTTGAGCTTCTAAAATAGATGTAAGCAAAACTGAATTTGAGATGCGCATATAAAATAAGATTGCATTGCCATTTTCAACACAAGGTGTACACTGCGAAGCAAATGTAATACAGTAACATATAACAGCAACAAAAGCTAAACTCTCATTGCCAATAGTCTAATTATACAGTATTCAATTCTTGTTATGCAAATGTCAGTAGCAAATAACAAAATTGAATTTCGCTGTCACCCTTGGAGAGAATGGGCGGGAAATTAGTTTGGGTATACATCTTTTCAAGATGTGCAGAAAGAAGATAAAAACACAGGGGAAATTGATCTTGCCGCCTATCTTCTGCTTCTGCTACTCTTACCCTCACTGAAGAGCAGCAATAGTTCCCTTCTTTGTAATTTAGTTCCCTTTTCCGTAATTGGCCCATAACATTCACCACATTCAGCATATCGAAACATATATTCTGTGTTGTTTCAGTGAAAGTAACGGATACAGTACGAGAAATTTATCCTCATTCAATAAAAAGATTCAATGTGATACCTTGCAGCCTGACTTTTTATATAAGTCACTTATATGAGTATCCACAGTGTCATTTGAGGCAATGAACGTTGCACCATAATAGCAATTCTTGCGGCGCCTGTTAAATAAAATACAGACATATAGTTCAAGGTTTAAGAATGCTTTAAAGAGAGAGCATATACTATTTCAGATTACTTATAACATCGTGTAAATAATGCATTGTATAAAACACATTGGGTATTTCGGTTCATTAGAATAAAATGAGAGAGCCAACAGAACAAATGTGTGCAGAGTACTTTACCATTTTTCTCGTAAGTCTCAAATCACGGCATATCAGGAATGTATATCAGCATCCATAGAAAAAAATTTGGCTAGAAATTATTGCCACTGTTCTACAAACGACATATCCGTTCGCTGCAGGTGTAGTTGCAAAATTCTGATCCAGCGAGGCCGAATGCTTGCAAATCCGGTTTTAAACAGGGTTCAAAAATATTTGTTAATTGTAATCTTCCCCAATCTCTCTATACAGGAGCAGGTAACAAGTAGGCTTACCTTCCACTTTTCTGATACCTGCGGAGTTTACTATTACCATCAATGTGCGAGGTCAGCTGCGAAACGGAGCAAGGGGGACAGTCCATCCAATTTTGTCCTTTAAGACTTTCTAGCTCAAATTTGCAAAATCTCCATTCTCTTGAGGCACGTTGAAAGGATGCAGTATTTATTGTTGGATTCTAAGAAGAAAAACTATTCTAATATGCTCAAAAATTTCCAACAACCAGGACATTGAAATACAATTATATTTCTATTTTTACATTTCGCAAATAGCAGTGCTCAAGGGTTATACAAAACTCTCGCAACGTAATCCTAATCTGACTTAATAGAGACTGGTTTGAAATCTGAACTGGTAAATACCACGTGAGTCAAAAAAAACATTTGACAAGTTTTGCAAGTCTGGAACAAAAAGTGTGTGGCGGATATTCAGAATTGACATGTTAATCTATCAATCAAAGGCTAACTAAGATGAAAAATTTTTGTTTGCAAAATCAATCACTCATCACATAGGCTCAGAAATCTAGAAAATTGGTGGTAGGGTTTTTCTATGGGAAAGTGAATTTCACGTTCGATTTTGGTCCATGCTTTACTTGCCACGGAAATCCAAATTCAATACCATGGTCAGTTTCAGAAATACAATTTAAAGTTCAATGGCAGGTAAATCATGGACCAGACATGAACGTGGAATGCTCGTTCCCATACCAATCCCTTGCCACCAAAAAAATTCACATTTTACCATTTTAAAGCAATGACAGATGGTTTCGCCCAATTTCAGGGCTCATCAGTGCAGCTAGACACAGATCTATGCATGAAATATGACACTTATACACGCAGCATAAAACATTTCATGCAAAAACCTGCTACAAAATTGACAGGTAGAAAGTTTTATTACATACCCATTATGGCTTATATTTTTGTCAGCTGCAGACCATCATTAAACTATTAGAAGCTACAATATCACCAATCTAGTCAAGTAGCATTTTTTCACTATCAAAAATGACCAAAGAAGATATCATATCTACACCCTATACTGTACTTTACCCTTGCATTCTTTTCTGAGATCTAGCTTAATGTCTTTAGAAAGCTAGCTTCAGAGCACCTTGGCTGAATTTTCTGCAACAAGCCCCAAAAGTGCAGCAATTCAACATCATAAATGCAGGAAATGTTCACCAAGGAGCTTGGCCAGTAACCAGTTCTGTATCACTGTGTTGATATCTAAGCTGTCAATAGTCTTGCTACAGTTACAGTATCTTATCTTTTGTACAAGGACATCAAATCTCCCTGAAAGACAAGCAATGACCTTCCAAACATTCTCGCTATCACATATATTGTATAAATTGGATTCAAAAGCAAATAAAGGGGATAGTTTTAAAACAAGTTGTGGATTACACTTTTCTAATAAATGTATGAATAAATATTGCCTTATGAACATGTACTTAAGAAAATGTTCGTTGTTTTTCTCGAAAGTTATACTTGCCTCTTCAAATGTCATTTTTTATAAATAATCCGCAAAACTAAACAATTTCAGTTGTGTCAATATTTTAAACAAGGTATCTGGTCCAGGCAAATATGGAACATATTAAATGCATCATAATACCTTGAATTGTTATGACAGTTATTGGGAATCCATCGTCCAAGCACTCATAGCTGTTAACCTCTTTCAAAGATGAGCTGCATTTTGAACAACTGAACATTTGCAGAGGGAGGTACTTGTATACTGTGAAGAAACAAAATGTCATATGAGGGATACAAGGGTTAGTAAAAGGACCATCCTGATCTGTTATTGGTGACTGGATAAAGCAGATGTATACATTGATTTAGCAGTATAGATTTAGGCACACATCCAGCTCTTGAGCACCCTCCCTAATCTGCCTTCAAAATAAACAATGGAGCGAAAAAAGCCTAAATTGATTATATATAACAAGAATCAATGACTTGCAGTCTATGATGAATTTTCAAAAATCAGTCAATTCAGAACTTCTTCACCAGTTTATGTGGAGATAACCAAACATACAGTAGAAACTAGAAAGGTTTTTGTAAACTGATTCCAACTTTGTCATCATCAACAGTGAGATGTTGAAATCAAACTAAAATGAAAGCATTTTGATCAAATGTAATATATCAGCATAAATATTTGCAAAAATTGTAAATGTAATAATGTGTAAAATATCACCCAATTCATTAACTCAATGTTATTTTCCATAATCCCAGACAGAGCATTTTCGATATCATGACTTTCATCATTTCTAAGTACAAGGAAACTTTTGAAGGTCTACAAGATGGTAGCAAGCAAAAGTCTGTATTGATTATGGCTACAACTTAGCCATTTGATGATGGCACAACTTGAAAACTATTGGGAATTATATAAATGCTGCAATTCTGAAATAATATGGTGATATCAAAAATGCTCACTCTCGAATTAGGTAAATTACATGAAGTACCCTCGGATCAATTCAGTTGAAAGAATGGGACACTTCATTTTACAGCTTTGCAAAGATCCAAGCACCAATACTGCTCTTTTATTGATGTATGACTCAATTATATTATGTATACATATACTGTACAGTACATGCATATCTTCAAATGGCTAGGCCCTCTTCAACGGTACACTATACATTACTTTACATTACATATACTTTACAGTACAACTATATTGTGTCATTCAATCCAGATGCAATTTGAGGACACATCTTCATTGTTTTGAGCATCATGAAAAATATGGTATGGTGGGTACAAAGTCATAAAATTCCTAGAATTCTTAACACCATGAAATGCAAATAGAACTTTCAACTACTACTGCAGAAGATATGGCAAACAAACCATTTTCAATGAGCTCTCCATCATGAATCGATTTATAAGGTGAAATAGCTTGTAAAAAGCCATTACATCTTGCTTCTCTGTCATGCAGGGGTCTCTGATGATGGATTGTATTGTCACAAGTTGCACAAAATAGGTTATGCCCTTTGTCACAACTCTTGCATCTAACTTCTGCTAATTGAGCATGGCATTCCAAACACTTGCCAAATGAACCTTGGTAAAATGCCAATGCACTGTCAAAAATGGTGCAGCGAGCAGCATCCCAGCTCTCATTTGAGGTGGTGACACGTGATGCCCAAGACTGGCTCTGCTTATCATGGTATGATGTCAAAAGATCTTTACACTTTTGAAGGATGCATGATAACGCTAAAAATATACAGAAGAGGAATCACATGACTTGCACATCTTAATTGTTCTCCTTAAAAAAGATTCTTAAGAATTCTGGAGAAAGATTCTATCGAGTGTCCCAAAATGATGTATTATTGTTTAATTGCTTATATGTCCAAACGCCGTGGTAAAACCACAACCAATACCTTAAAATACAATTTAGCTTTTCGGCAATCAGATAAAATAAACTTTTTGAAAATCAGTTCATCGGTTATGGACATACAAGCAATCAAACAATTAATACATCATTTTGGGACATAAGGTATCTATCAAGAATTCTGGTTTGAAATCTCATCATTAATACAGTACCTTTTAGTTATACTGCTGATTGCCTTGAATACAAGGGAAAGTTTTCTGAAATAGTTGTCCCAGCAGTACTTAAGTTTTTTTTGCTTTTTAGTGATGAGAGCTGGGCGCTCTTAAGAGTTTCTTATGAAAAACTTGTAATGTATGCTTCGAGCCAAGTAACGCAGATTCTTGGATTTATATAAATTCGGCTATAAATTGGAGAAAGCATTTTAAGTTGGCTTCTAAATTAAAAGAAACAAATTATGAATCTTGTTTGGCTTCAATTGCTAAACGTTCTTTGAAGAATAAATATTCGAATGACCAAGGTATTGCGGAAATCTGTTACCAATCTTACCCCCCGACAAAAAGCGGTCAACAGAAGTGACCACTGAAGAGTAATGTGTCTTGTACAATGAGCGATTTCTATACAGCATTGTTTAATTTGAATAGCTTCTTAAACAACAACCCAGGTGTTTGAGTAGTCTCACGACACCTCATATTTACAGGCAAACCTCAGATATACTGGCACCTCAAATTTACAGGCTCGCACTACCGTGATATATGCACAATCTTCACAACTTCTCAAGACTTTTTATCTGCATTTGGGGAATTTTCATGAATTTTCAATAAAACTTCATAGCAGAACAGTAATGATGCACATATGATCTTTTCTCACTTATTTAGGCTGTCTTTTCTCAAGTTCCCTCTTTACAAATTTGGGTGTATACATTTCATCCGGTCATGAAAATTCATTGAAAATCTTACCATTTTCTCCATCCAAATCTGTGGCAGCATCAGCAACTTGTTGAATATCATCGCCTTGAAATTCATCAACTGTTAACGAGTTATCAGAAATAGGGCTTGGTTTTGAATATAAAACAAGACCCCTAATGAACAATACCCTATGAATGAAAGGACTTTAAAATGTTGATACCTTTGATACTATAAATGATTGGCATGACAAAACAAATCTAATGGAGGTCTTCCGGTATATAATACCTAATGCCAGTCTGCATTCTTTGTAGTGCGCGGGGAAGATCTTCGCCGCGCCACTTTGACTGATTCCAGCCGCACCCGCGCCAACACTGTAAAAGGGCCACCTTCGCCAGTTTGTTTATACAATTTGCTTGTACCCCCAATATTCAGATGCGCCAGAATTTACTTCAAAATAAGCTTCCCCGTGCCGAAATCAAAGAATACAATCTGGAATGTACAGTATATGCCAAAAGCCCAAAAATTTCCTTGGGGGGGGGGGGCTAAATGCCACACTGGAAAGTTTGTATAGTGCATGGGGATAACATAAAAGTGCATGGGGGGTTAATCTCCCACCCATGTCAAACTTCCCAATCCGGGTGTGTGTGCAAAAGCATACTTCCTAGTCTGGCCTTTATTTTGGTAACTGGACTGCTAAAACTAAGGGAAACATCTATCTGGCTGCTTAGCCTGTGCAAAAAGTCCCTGAATGAAGCTGCGTTCCAGACAAGTAGTGACCATGTTCCAGTATTTTAATATATACATTATAGTATGTATAATAGTAGAGATAGGCCTAGGCCTAGTAACAATAGTATTTGCAGACAAGGCTTCTCTGCTCTGCACATAGAAAAGTTCTACATGCTAGCCATGGGTCTAGGACCATAAACTAAGACTATAATCTACACTAACCAGTTTCATCTGATGAAGTGCTTTCGCATCCATTCCTTCTGGTGGTTCTTCCTCTCGATCTCCTGCCTAGGCCCAATTTCCGGCGGTGGTAATTTTCTCTTGCACGGGCATTCGTAAATTTCTTCTGCGTGGAATTCTTTGGTGTATAATCCCAAGTTCTTTTAGTTGGTCTCCTGGCTTGTTGCTTTTTTCGTAACAATCGCTTCGCTTTGTCCAGGCTCGAAATCTTCTTCCCACGTTCATCACTGCAGCGACTGTCTTCGTCCGCCATTTTTTTTCCAAGAACAAGACAACAGTACCTATCCCGGCATGCCTCTTATACTCGTCATAGTAACAGCATATCAATGCTTAAAACAGCTATTTGACCTGTTTTTAGCCATTGTTGAAACAGGTCATATGCCTGTCATTAGCTCGAGAATAACCTGAAAGTCTCCCTCTCTTCCGATCTTCAATGATTTTAAACTTCTGATACTTTCTGAGATTTTTGAACTCCGACTCTTAACTTTTGTTTTTGATTCTGTTAATAAAACATCACCTGGTTGCTTTCATGACTTTTTCTTATTTTGTTCATCTGTTCATCAATATTCCACAAGACAGGCCTTTCAAGGTGATTTATATATGTCCCGAAAAAATAGTCTTCAATATGGTCTAAAGTCAATTCGATATCTAGGTGCTAAACTTTGGAATGCATTACCTGTGGAACTCCGAAATGCTCCATCAAAAATATTGTTCAAAGGAAAACTGAAAATTTACTTATTAGAAAAAGTCAACCGCTGAATCTACGGGGTGACCCAGAAAAAAGTGACCCAACGCAATCTGTTATAGAAAAAAAACTAAGTGGCAGATTTAAATATTTCAAACGTTGTTCTGTCGCTAAAAGACCAGCCTACATTATGAGTATTTTTCGCAATTTTTTTGGGCACGGGAATTAGCCTGCGTGCATCCCCTACTGTTTCCGCTGAGAAGGAAATTTCCGTTGAATTGAATTCATTTTCTGACGCCAGTAGGGTCTGCGAACCAGCGAATGGAAGCCTGTTCTTTGTCACGTGCAGGTTCCGCGGAAACACGGAACCATTTTGATTGGTCAATAGCCAATCCATTGTCTTGTGAAGTACTTCATGTGATGTGGCTCATGCTTCCATGTAAACAATTACAAAATGGCGTCGTCGGAGAGTCCTGTAAGCTATGTGTGGGATACTGGAAAGTTTGACGAAGCGTTGAAAATGGCTTGCTATTTCTTCCAAATTGAAAGATTTCACGATGATCAAGAAAAGGCTCTGATGAACTACTTCAAGAACAGGAGCAACCTTTTTTACAGTGCCCCTACAGGCCATGGCAAGTCGCTAGTTTTTCAAGCCATACCTCTGATAGCCGATGTTTTAGCTGATAATAACATTGGAGCATCCAACATTCTCGTCATATCGCCATTGACCTCCCTTATGCACGATCAAGTTGAATTTTTAAACAAGAAAACAGGAGTATCTGGAGCAGCAATTTTTGAAAACCAAGACGAACAAATCCTTCAGGATATTGAAGATGGAATTTATTCAGTTGTATATGCTTCCCCTGAGTCAATGTTGTCTGGAGCTAGATGGAGGAAAATGTTATCTGCAAGCACCTTCTCAGAGTATTGCGTTGGTGTAGTATTTGATGAAGCTCACTGTATTAGACAATGGTAAATATTCTTGAAAGTATTCTTGCTGTTAGGAGCTCCCAGGGGGGTGTGGGGGTGGTGGGTACTCAGGTATATTTAAGATAGGATGCTCAGGCTGGGGTACAACAGATCAACCCAAAAAAGTAAGTTCTAGCATGAAAACAGACCACAGAAAATAACTTTTCTGACGCTATATACCCAAAAGTTATATACCCAAATGAAATCTATATCTTACATCTGTAAACAAGTTCCCTAGCTGATTAGATTTCTCCATATTGTATTTGGATTTCCAAGTTTTTGGTTTTTTAGTAACGTTACTTTATTTTGATTTTGTTTGTACAGTATATTTTCCACAATTTTTTATTTTGTCCCATATTTTAGACCCAAAAATGTAAACTAAAATCTCAGGAGCCCTAACAAATAACTGTACAAATTATTGACCCAAAAAATAACCCTTGCCCAAATTTTAGACCCAAAAAGGTAACCTGAGCACCCCTATCATCAGCATACCAACCAGAGTACCCCCCCCTCCCCCTGGGTAGGAACTTTAAAAGCTATTCTGTATTTCAGTATTGTAATAAGATTCTTTCTTTGAGGCTTCTGATCACAATGGCAAGAAAGTGCTTTTAAATGTAACATTGATCTTCTGTAGTTTTACCTTAGACTATTTTAAAATGTTACTCATTTCCTCAGGAACAGAGACTAATTCCAAAGCAAGACATTCAATGTACAGTAAGAAATTAGCCTAAACAATATATTATTTACTTTGCAGGGGATTATCAAATTCAAAAAAAGTCCCATTCAGAAGATGGTATGGATTCCTTGGAGAGATTCGTTCATTGCTGCCAAGATCTGTTCAGTTATCTGTATTCACAGCCACTGCAACAAAGCTGACAAAGCTGACCATATTTGATGTGCTTGGCTTGGATACTTTCAACACATTTATGATTGAAAAGTCACCAATGAAAGCAAATCTCAAATTCACTGTGGAATATCTAAGTAACGACAAAGGTCTTGATGAAGTATTTCATAAGTTGATCAGAGAAATTAAAGAAAATTATCAAGATACAATTAGAACCATAATTTTCTGTCAAACACGCACTCAAGTTGCCCTCATCTGGAAAATGTTTGAAGTCAATCTGGGAAAGAAATTTTATGCCAATGAAAAGCAATCATGTTATGAGAGAATTGTGGAAATGTTCCATGCTGGAACTGCAGCCAGTGTTAAGGACCACATAGTAAAGCAATTGTCAAGTGCAGGAAGCCACCTTAGGGTACTGGTATGCACGATAGCTGTTGGAATGGGCATCAACTGTAAAGATGTCAATAGAGTGGTTCATTTTGGGCCATCAAAATCAGTAGAAAGTTATCTGCAAGAATGTGGCAGAGGTGGTAGGGATGGTAGTGAGAGTCATAATTTTCTGTTGTACAATGGCTTCATGCTTTCTAAATGTGAAAATGATATTAAGGAGCTTGTATATACAGAGAAATGCAGGAGAGAAACGATTTTGAAGCTTTTTCCAAACAGGTCAACAGATGAGAAATTGCATGGGTGTAATTGCTGCGACAATTGTGCGAAAGCCTGCACATGCAATGACTGTAAAAAAGGGAAATTTAAATTTTTACCTGTTGAAGAGCAAGAGAAAAGCATTGATATGCCTGCTAGGGTAAGGGAGGTATCCAAAGAGCAAGTTGTTAACCTGCAAACAAGATTGATAGAGTACAAGGATTCCATTTTTGAGCATCAAATGCATAGAGGTGTTGGAGAAGTTTCTCACCCTAATGTGATATTGCAATTCAGTGACTTCCAGATCAAACAAATATGTCAGAACTGTGCAAAGCTGTTTACTCTGGATGACTTGCAAAAGTATGTTGAATTGTGGAGAAAAAAAGATTCAAAACAGGTGTTAAACATAATTTCCCAAATATTTCAAGATATTTTACCTGATGAAGATGATTTGCCTGGCAGCCAAGATACAACATTGGTAGATAATGATGATCTTGTTTCAGAATGGGGAGAGATCCGTGATGATTCTGAAATTTGCTCTCTGGACATTTCTGGTAATCACCATCTTGATGAAACATATGAAGGAACAATTGATACTTTACAGTCTGAAGCTAACACCAATTATAATGATGACCTTGAGAAGTACATGGATTTGTCTGGTATACAGGTACTTGTAGATGAAAGTATGCATACAGAATAAAGTTAGATGAGATCATATAAATTAAACAAGTTTTTTAGAGTTGGTGCCTTAGTGAGACATACAGTAGTTAGGACAAAGTTTAATCATAGTGTACGGTCCAAAGGTTTTACTCTCCCTTTCAATTATATCATTTGAAATTCAAGGGATCAAAAAATACAAAGTCAATGTACACTTGAAAGCTACAGTATGAGACGTAGGGCCATCAACAATTAGATTTTGTCATGCATTGTGGCCTGATGGGGGTAAGGGGTTCTGGCAAAAGCCGTGATGGATTACTTCTGCATGGTGGAATGTCACATGAGAAACTGACCAGGAAATATATGCAACATCCTCTAAAAATTTATCCTGTTTTTAGGCTATTGACACCCCGCAGTAGCCTCACATTGATGGATTTGATTTACGAAATTTGAGATGACTATTTTCCTTTTGATGCACACAATGAAACATTTGACAATAAGGACAGTGTGAATTGGCACAGGATAAATCATGTTGATTGTTATTGTGCTTTGTGGAGATAAATGTTAAAAAAATGGATGATTTCTGGACTCAATTATGAAGGTCTAAGTCGACATGCCTAAACAGGAAATTGCAATGGGCCTTGATCATATAGGGGGGGGGGGTCAGGGAGTTTCCATGATCACGGCCCAATGACTGTGGTACCGTATGGGACAAAAGGTAATTGTTGATGACCCCTTAACTGTATGAAATTTTGCACATAAAGTACAAACACAAAACAAGTAAAAGGCTCTGCCATTATGGAAAACATTTCATCGGCTTGCCCTTTTTGTAAGAATATTTTTCTTGTGGCTTTCAATCCAACTGTACATGCTGTGCAAATTAAAGTCATCCAGTAAGCTATGTTTCATTCCATGAAATTTCTGATACTTTCTTTCAGCTTTGTATGTCATTGCTTTGTGTGTCATAAGATTGGCAACAATTTTTTTCAAATCTTTCTGATGTGAAGCTTGGCTATGTTTTCCAGATCGTCGGAAGTTTCTACAGATACTGTCGAAATTTTCAATGAGTTTCTTGTTTACCGTGGATGCTTTTGCAAATCTATCAATAGCCTTTCTATTTGTGTTATTGGGACCCAAAAGTCTAACCACATTCTTCATAAAGTTGTTGTAATGCTCAAGCATTAAATCAAGTGGGATGTTCCCACCATAACCAGACTTTGCTTTATGGAAACGATTCCAGATAATGCTATGAGCATCCTGTGGTGATAATAAAGCTTCTATCTGGCAAATCAAGTATAATGCTTCCAGAGCATATTTCCTGCTTCTCTGGCCATCGCTTTGCAAGTATGGAAGAATAAACTTCCAACACCTGATGAGCCTCAAACCATCTCCTTCAGAGATTGCATCGTAGAAATTAAGGACTATCATGCCATAGTCCAATATTGAGCGTTGATAATTCAACATATCATCAGCAGATTTGAATGCTTCTTTGTTTTCTTGGAGCTGCTGATGTAGCCCATGACTCTTTTCGTGGTCCAATCGTCTCTTTCCATCATCACGGAACGTTTGACCACAACCTTCCAACCTGCATAGATACCTTCCTTCATCTGTCTTTTCATTGCTGACCCTTTTCCAATCTTCATATTCCTGCTTTTTCATGATATGCTTGCTGCGTTCTGTTTGCATGATGAACTGGTCAACAATCTTTGCACATAAGTTGTCAAAGTATTGCTGTTTGACTTGTTTTGAACCATTCCGGGTATTTACAGGTAGCAGGTCACTGGATATCTCATCATCAACATCAGACATTCCTAATGTCTCCAAAAATGCAGCAACTGTCCGGGCAGTCACTTCAAGCAGGAAAAACTGCTTACATGCATCAACTCTCCTAGAAACATCTGTTACCACATTCCTTCTGTTTAGCAGGTTTCTGTCAGCAAACATTGTGCATTTGTCATTTGGTGCTTTTGGGTCATAGAAATTGTCATATGCAAGCTGAAAGAGGATGAAAATTCAAGCACATGGATAAAAAGTTTTCATATTGTAAACAATGAAAAACAGTCAGATATCCATCAATGTTAGCCACTGCAGAAATGTGGCAATCTTTTGTCTGTACCTGGTGACCCAAAAAGTGCACAGAGAATATCTCCTACCAAAGATAGTGTTCAAAATACAAAAACAATTTATTGAAAATTTTTGAAAAGCTTATTGATAGAATTTTCTGTTTCAATTGCCCATCATCTGGAATAGTTACTATTTTGAAATATTATACAGTGAACATCCACACATGAGAACCTACAATTTCGGAAGTCATCCTGGGTTCTTGTATGATTAATACACAGTGGCGGACACCTAGGGGGGGGGCGAGGGGGTGCGATCGCCCCCCAATGTTGGCTAGAACAAAGATCTTTTGTTCGAAAACAATAGAAACAAACAATGCTTTTTAACCGAAACAATTGCTTCGCCCCCCCCAATATTTGGCAAAGTGTCCGCCACTGTTAATTGTAGTCAATTGATTGGTGTCTTATTTTAAAATTTCAGCCTCAGGTTATTGATCAACTACTGTACATTCTTATACATATGCTGGTGTTTACTGTAATCATTTTCCTTGTAATGTAATTGGTTCTCATGAAACAGAGTACAATTTCATTGCTCTGTAATATTTAAATTCTCCAACATATTTCAGTTTCCACTGAGAGTTATGCGAAATTGAAACTTTATGTTAATTTTAAACACATGTATGCACAACTGTATACACAGTACCAGCATTGGAGTATTTCTGAAATTTATAAGTCTATTTACTGTACCTGGAGAAACTTCATTCCGCCATGAAAATCAGCAATTTCTAGGTGGAGGCCATCTAGCTGCTCCTTAGGTGTAAATCCATTTTGCATTTGTAGAAGAGCATTTACTCCACGTTCGACAGATCCTTGGTCACCAACGACACCAAGCTTACTAAATTGGTGAATACCACCATCATCCTCAGTATATGGAAGATACGTTTCATGGATCTTCTCAAGGACTTCCTGCATACCAGACGACTCATTGGAATTAGCATAGATCATACCAATGAATTTCTAAAAATAGAGCATATATAATTTAGAACAGCACTTTAGTCATGTTTTTAACTCCGGAAAGTAAAACATCTGATGTAGTCTAAGTTTGAATACATTTTTTAAAACAAATAAAGCAAGAGCATAAGGATACTGTCAATGGCAGACACTAATGGGGATACTGTCGATATTTGCTCCAACACTTCATTAGTTACTTCTTCTGAAGCCCTAAATCCATTTCTGTAAAATTGAAGCATCACTGTTATGTAATCAGTTTGATTACATGTTTACATCATCTGGAATTATTTTCTTGTTCAACTCCCTTCTCATGTTGCATAGAATGCATTAAATTAACATTTTTTTGCGTATTTTTTAATAAAATGAGAGTGGTGATCATGCGGATCAGGAAAAGAGCAGATTAATGCCTCAAGGTTTTTAGAAGGACCTGTGAATTTAACAGCTGTCAGTTTCAGTATCAAACATGGTTGTTGAATTTATACTCACTGTATCTGTTGGTTTGCTTGTTTCCATGGAATATGCATGCTTTATGTGAGGAATGGTTACTTCTTCGAATATTTTCAGATCGTTGATGTATTTACAAGCAATCCTGCCACAAATAACAATGTAATTCTGCCGCTGTAAATCATATTCTTTTCCGCTGGGAAGGAAGACACCATTTTCGATTTGCATGAGTCTCTCGGTCGGCTTCGGTTGGTCACTGAGGAGGTTGCAGACAATTCGATTTTCAGTAGATGCAACTGACACCCAATGGTTGTCCACATTCTGATTATCCTCTGTCATATCATGCACCTGGGTTCTGAAGTCAAAATTGTCGATTACAATTTTCCGTTTGAGTGATGGAGTGAACACTGCAGACTTCAAGAATGCGTCATGATCCTTTCCAAAAGCATCCAATTTACGATTAAGGAAGGTGTGAGAAACAACTAGACGAAGTGGCTTCAGTCTCATCAATTTACCCTGAAAGTGTAAAAAGAGACCAAAATAAGAAAAGATGGAGCTAGTAATTGGGACTGTCTGGGATTTACATCTTAACATATAAAATAATCTGCAATGTCATATTATGACAGCATGTGAAGAAATACAGTATGCTGCGTGGCATTGAACATTATCTCCCATTTCTGTTGCAAACACTCTTGCTGAAAATTTGTAACTTTAGAATAATGGTATAATGTAAAGACCGTTCAATAATTCAGTGGCAGAGCCAGACAAAATATATTGAGAGGGTAAAATTTCAGAAGTTTCTAAATGGGGGGGGGGGGGGTTGAGAAGGTATACCCCAAATTCATTTTCACTGCATATTTCAATATCATCTTTAGCCAAATTTTGATGGGGTGTCTTTCCTCCCTCGTGCCCAGGGAGCGCCGTTGAGCGCTCTGCCACTGCAATAACTTGACCAATGTTGAGTCCTAAATAAAAACTTACCATTATTCCTGAATGTTGTATGATTATACTGATTAGCAACTGGACAACCGTCATTTGTGCACACCGATTCTTGAGACAAACTGCTGCAGCCATGGATGTAGTTTGAAACAAATAGCGATCATCTAGAGGCTCTTTATTGCGCTTCAACGAAGCAGCTTGCAATATGCTCATAAAAAGTGGTGCTTTTCCTTTTATCTCTTGGTTCATCTTGACAAATGAAAAGTTTATCATATCTTCCTGTTCTGTTCGTCTGAAAATACTTTTTGGCTCCTTTGCTTGGTTTGCGCCAACCAAGTTTTGCTTCTTTTGGACTTTACCTTTTTTGCATAGCGTGCAGCATTCTTTGTCGATTTCCTTCAAAACAATCTTAATGAGCTGGTGGCGAATTTCTTTATGTCTCCAAGCTGCAGACGCTATCTGTTTGTATGTCCCTCTGCCTAACATCACACCTAATGGTACCAAGTCAGTGGGAACATCTTTTGATAGGATTTTGCTTGGCCAGCAAATCTTTAATTTTACTGTAGTGGCAGCCCTTCCCCCATCTGTCACATGAGAAGATTCTCCCTGTTCATAATTTGCTCCTTGTCTGCATGAAGTTGCATTACCTTTTGCATCCTGAATAATAATCAGCTTCCTAGGGGGTGCCCTTGGAGTACTTGCGATGATAGGCCTAGGCCTAGTAGTTGTCTCAACAATTGGACTCTTGACTTCAATATCATCTAATCGGCTTTCAATCTCAATTTCGCTGGCTATCTGTTTCTCAGTGTTGACAGGGTTATCGTTGTGTTCTTTGACCCTGTTCCATAACAATGTCTCTGCTTCTTGCAATTTCTTTTTGTGGCTTTTTCTCTTATTTATCAGTTCAATGCATCGCTTGCAAATGTAGCGAGACTGTGACTCCAAAACGACGGGAAAAGGAAGATCCAAGAATTCAGGCCGATAATCAGTTTTGCCTGTGATTAAATTAAAGTCATGCTTTGCAACGATTTTAAATCCACATAAACCACATCTGCTCGCCATATCGTTCGTTTCACATCGTGGCGACTTGCTGCGACAAGTTGCACGAAAGCAAAATGGCCGTTCTGCATCCGTCCCGCTGAAGTTTCATGTTAAGCAATACGCGGGATCGCTGCGGGCAGAAATTATGCTGATGTCAGGTAACAGGCTTCCATTCGCTGGTTCGCAGACCCTACTGGCGTCAGAAAATGAATTCAATTCAACGGAAATTTCCTTCTCAGCGGAAACAGTAGGGGATGCACGCAGGCTATTGCGAAAAATACTCAGAATAGGCTAGTCTTTTAGCGACAGAACAACGTTTGAAGCATTTCAATCGGCCCCTTACTTAACTTTCTGTAACAGATTGCGTTGGGTCACTTTTTCCTGGGTCCCCGGTACACTGCCTCAATTTCTATCAACGTAAAATTAGTTTAGATATTAATGATATACAACCTTATCATATTCCATATCGTCTTTCTCTGTTTTGATGATGTTCCTCGTGTCTCTCCACCAAAACATTAGGCCTATTAATCGACCCAGTCTCCAAAGAACATCCAAAGAGAAAAAAGAGAAAGGTCGGCTGGTTCTTGCCAACTGTTCAGGCCGCTTCGAACTTTTCCTGTCCACTTTGCAGCTTGTGAGCATTCAACCCTTCAACAAAGCCCACCAATACACAGCTCAACGACCCACATCTTATTCAAACTCCGAGCATTGCAAAATAAGCCGCCTTTGCTATGGCTACTCAACCCTTCGTTCAATCGCCAGACGATCGAGGCAAAGCAACGGTCCACAGGACGATGTAATACGCCTACTGTGCTTGTGCATCCAATGAGAATGTGCGAATGCGCTTGCTCAGTGAAGATATTTACGAATGCGCAAGCGCAGTAGGCGTATTACATCATCCTGTGGACCGTTGCTTTGCCTCGATCGTCTGGCGATTGAACAAAGGGTTGAGTAGCCATAGCAAAGGCGGCTTATTTTGCAATGTTCAGATTTTGAATAAGATGTGGCTATCAAAGCATGCAAAGGGGTCGTTGAGCTGTGTATTGGTGGGCTTTGTTGAAGGGTTGAATGCTCACACGCTGCAAACTGGACAGGAAAAGTTTGAAGCGGCCTGGACAGTTGGCGAGAACCAGCTGACCTTTCTCTTTTTTGTCTCTGGATGTTCTTCGGAGAATGGGTCGACTAATAGGCCTAAAGACATCACATGATTTGCATGGTGTACTGCAATGTCTATCTTGGCATAACCTCCTTCATGCCTCAACATATTCTTTTAAATTCAGGTCATTGATAAAAGATATAGTCAAATTTTCATTAACTTTGTTCCCACTACATAATTTTGTTTTGCGATACGAAAGATATTTTTGATAGATATCATCTTGGTTGCTACTTCCAGGCATGAAACTTTCATGTATAGTTACCGTCAAATCTCCTGTAGCTTGTTCTGCAGATAGTGATGATTCTTCGCAAGCATTTTCCTACAAGAATTTGAGAAAAATGCATCTTTTCTTATTTCTGATACTGACTAAACTTTAAACAAATAGCAAAACAACAATGGTAAAAAAGACAGCAACAGGATCATGTATTCGTAGCAGCTCGTAACTTTACTTTTCACTTAGATCTATTCAAACACATGAATGCCTTTGGAAATTCTGTGCAGCAAAGTTAAAAGAATCAAATTAGTTCCAAATTGTATTTTGTTCATTCTGATATCGATGAGAGATATGACATTTTGTGATCTTCCATTACCTCAACTTTTGAGCTCTTTTGCATATCAAGTCAGACATGGGTCTCTGGTTCGAGCTGTTGCACAAAATTGATTGTTAAATACTTGCAACTTGGCAGATTTTTAGCAGGTTTTCAAGATAATTTTAGCAGATTTGCAAGATTTTTTAGTTCAATTTAAGGTCATATAGAGATATGTTACCAAATGCCTATTCATTTCATCAATACTGTTCAGCATCTTATCAAATATCAAACAATCTTTTGGGTAACCATCTTACGGCAGCTGACACAACAAGGTGTGGAGAGTTTCATGCCCCCATTCAAAAGCAAAAAACAATTGTTATAGTACAGACCAAGACACTGTTGATGGCTTTGAGAAATAAATTGTTATCCAATAAACATTTGCTTGTGACCCACAACATACCTGCAGCTTCTCGTGAATTTTGATGAAGGATGCATCCTCTTCTGATGAGCGTGACAAATCTGTATCATCCTCCTGCTGAAAGAAAGAGGAAGCTCCCATGGTATTTTTTAGCACCAATCTTCCTCTTCTTCTTTGGTCTCTTTTGAGAGCCAGTCAGTTTCAATAGTTCCTCCATAATTTTCTGTTTTTGCTGGCGCTTTTCATCTATACTAGAATTAGTTTCTTTTCAGCTTTGTTTTTGAATCAACTTGACAGCCAATCAACATGGGGACTATGGACGCATGCGCTGTGGACATAATTCAATCATTCAAATATCTGCAGCCGTTGCGAAGAGAGTTGCAGCGACAAAAAGCAGTCGGGGAAGATTCGCAGCTCAATATGCAGGAAACTTAGCTTGTATATCATCAATTATTAACTGCAGTTATTATTGATGTATGCCTGCAAGAAACTGCAAACAAAGATTTCATGATGGACCTTTCTGGTATGCCACAACTATCGCCATAATTTTTTAGTTCAGTCTTGATAGTCAGCTTCAAATTTTTGCAAGCGTTTTTTGTTTGTTTTTGGTTGAAGAGCCTGTTGTATGCCTATCCTATTAGAATGAATTGTTCAGCAGCCAAAAATCTGTCTCTCCAAGACCTCTACAAGGAGTGAGATGCTGCTAAAATAGTTATCATAGTATACATAATTGTACTGACCATGCAAACTTTCAGTTATCTGTAACACAACTTTCTTTCCTAGGTCTTTCTCTCGTTCGCCATTGCTTGGTTTTTAGAGGTACGCCAAAAAGTCACAGCAATAACTATTCTCAGCAGCACACAGTTGCCACTGGACTTGCTACAAGCCTCTCTCTCTTTTTTAGTCCGAATTGTCTGGAAAATGCGAAACTTAAAATGACGAAACCTGAAAAAAATGAAGAAAAAAAGAAGAAAAGGAAAGGAGGAGAGAGAGACTTGTAATACTCGTCCACCAAAGTGAGGCTGCATGTGTTTGTTGCTATCAGACGGACAAAATATTGTCCGCCAGCAACTCCTTTGAAGTCTGAAGCTGACCAATGACAGCCTTCAAAATGGAAGGATGTTTCGAAAGACGGGGGAGGGAAGAGCAGGAATGTTGAACTGACTGAGGAAGTAGTACAATGGCAGCGTATAACGATTTTGTTTCTTTTGCGTGCTATACACTTTGGTACGAAAATTTTCAGCGCAATGGTGTGCTTGCTGTTCTTCAAGGTCAAGATGTATTCGTAGCAGCACCTACTGGGTCAGGAAAGTTCCTTATTTTCCAGTTGATCCCGTTTGCCGTGCAGGAAAAGCTGAAAAAGGAATGGCCTAAAAGAGCAGAATTGGAGAAGGACAATTTTGTGCTCATAGTTTCTCCTCTGATTTCATTGATGCGGGATCAAGTACGAAGATTAACAGAGAAATAAATTTGCAGCCTGTCACTTTAAGATCCAGATGTAACGACAAAACAAGTTCTGATGGGAAATTACAAATTTCCATTTGGATCCCCCGAAAGTATTCTGTCAAGCAACTTCAGAAGTGTTTTGAAGTCGCCTGAATTTCAAAGAAGATTATCATGTGTTGTGATCGATGAAAGTCATTGTATAGTTAAATGGTATGTGATCATTTTATTATAGTACAAGTACTTTTGAATCATGTTTAAAAAAAGTTGTTTCCAGGGGATGCTGTAGTACAATTATTGCATCATTTCATTATGGGCATTCTGAGTGCATTCTGACAGATGATTTCCTAATTCTGAATTTCAAAATCATATCAGATGCACATTTTTTTGTAAGAAAGCTCTTATCAAGAAACTCAACTATAAAGATCACCAAAAAATTAAGAAACTCCAGCTTTGGAAAAATGTAACTTGTGAAACTATTAATTCTGAAAGAGGAAACCCTTATAATACTTTTAATTCATTCATTTGTTTCCTGTATCATATTACTCGCAAGATACTTGAGTAAAAAGGCTTCAAGAAACTTTATTTTAAAATATTGATGAGGGTGCATGTAGTAAACATGAAGATTGTTATGGAACTGGTAAGAAACTGGTAATAAACTCTTGAGTTATAAAAATCTGATAATTGTGATTAACTTTCAGTGCTGGCTCAAATTCTTTTATAATAAAAATTAATTGTAGTTTAGGGTAGTAGGATTAATGTATGGAAGTAGAATTGCAAATATATTATATATATATATATATTTATATCGTATCTTATATAAAAAATCAACCCTTCTGATTATGCATCATTATTTACAGGGGAACTCAAAGTCAAAATATGAGAAGATTTTGTCATATGTATGGACAGCTAGCTGAGCTCCGCTCATTGTGGATGGTTGATCATATAATCCCGTATGTAGCAATGACAGCTACAGCTACAAAGGCAACCACTGCAACTATAATAAGAAATCTTGAATTGAGGAACCCACTTAAAATTATCCAGTCACCTCACAGAGCCAACATCCATTATTCTGTGATAAACATGAAACATGATAACATAGAAGAAATATTCAAACCACTTATTGAAGATTTGAAAGGAAACAGGTACAACGCAGAGAGAACTATAATTTTTTGTCAACGGTTAAACACTGCTCGTTCATTGTACAGATTGTTTGATAGTCATCTGAGAGAACATTTTCCAGACATAAAACCATATGAAAAGTACCAAGGAAACACAGAGGATGCAGCGAAGGAATACATTTCAAAGTCATTTGCAGATGCTAATGGATCAGTAAGAGTTCTTATTGCCACAATTGCTTTTGGAATGGGCGTTGATTGCAAAGGCTTGAGATTGGTCATACACTTTGGTCCTCCTTCGGATATTGACAACTATTGCCAAGGAACTGGAAGAGCTGGCAGAGATGGGGAACAAAGCTATGCATTGCTGATAATGTATCCAAGATGTGTACACTCAAAGAGAGTGTCTGCTGCAATGAAGGACTATTGCACAAACACGGAAAAATGTAGACAGGAACTCATTTACCAACAATTCTCAGGTCCATACAAAAAAGTTTCACCAATTCATAATTGCTGTGACATTTGCTGCAAGAAATGTGATTGTTGTTTTAATAATAAGGCATGTTCAAAAGAATGTGAAGTTTTTTCATCCTTTGAAAGACGGATATGCAAGGAAGTATCATTGCAGCCATGTGCTACTAATGCAGTCCTGTCAGACACAGCACAAACTGAATTGAAGGAAGAGTTACAGCAATATAGGTTGAAAATTACAAAGCCAACCTCAGAGATGTACACAGGGAGTGAAATAACATCTGGCTTTCCAAGGAAAGCAATTGATGAGATAGTTAGCAACTGCATGAAAATTAAGGAGCCTAAAGATGTAATGAGGTTCTCATCTATCCTGAGCAGTGATCTGTGCACACCTCTGTGGAAAATTGTCACTGAAGCTTTGAACATTGATTCATTTGTAAATATCAACATTCCTGGAGTTTCTTTGCCTGAAAGTGAAGTTGCTGCAGAATTGCCCAACTCAGATATTTCATGTGAAACATCAGAAAGTGAGAAATCAGAAAGTGACAAATCAGAAGATTCTTGTGATTCAGATAATTTCATCAATCTACAATACAGATACAGGTCAAGACTGCCTTCATCATCCAGTGATGAATCAATATAATTCCAAGAGAAAAGCATGTATAGATGGCAATACATTTTATTATTATCTCAAGTAAGAAACTGTTAGCATTTTACAAATATGGTATGAAAGGTGGAAAAAAAACAAAGTATTGAGCTGATTCAATGTTTGTCCAGATGTTGATAAAAACAAGCATCAAATTAAAATTGTCTTAGTTTCCAATATTTCCAATCAAAGTTCTTGACCGAAATTTTGGGGTTTTACCAATCAATGGCCCTGGCCCAATGGCACTATGGCCCTATGGCCCTATGGCCCTATGGCACTATGGCACTATGGTCTTGTATCTTTTATTACGAATACCCTAAGTATGAGTTTGACAGTGTATTCGACTAGAATTCGTATAAATATTGCTTGAAATGATGCCCAAACTGAGATGCACAAAGTTCTCGTTCGCCGAGCAAGAATTCCCCAAAGTGATGTGGGGAATTCCCCTTGAAATCATCAAATTTGAAAGGACTGTACGAAGCTTTCACACACATCCTCCAAAGCAACAAACAATTATTGTTTGGTGATTGTACTGGTATTTACCATTACCTTTATAAGTTAACAGGCAATACAATACAATAATATAATACAACGCAGCACATTTTAGCTCTGGCACATTTTGCCCCACTCCTCAAAGTGTTTTTTGCGGTTTTAGCATGACAGGCTGTAAATTTGTTACATGCAATATCTATAGTAATGCCCCAGTAATGCATGCATCTTTTTTTATAAGAAACTAAAAATAGGAGCTACTGCTGAAAGTTCTGAAAATTAAGACATATGATATTAGCTCCGTTGCAATGCGTTGGAAAATACACGTTTTTTTTATAAGAAACTTGGATCAGCACTTAGTACTAAAAGTTTCTTAATTTCGTATGAAAATTTCGGTGTTTTAGTAGTAAAAGTTTCTTAATGAGTTTCTTTTTTTTTGGGCCTAAAATTGCGGTATTGTTCGAAGTTGAGCCTTCTTCTCGAGAAAGGGCTTCCATTTTGCATTGACATTGTCATCAAGAAGAAGCCATGCACATCAAGGCAAAAATTTACCAATTTTGCAGTTAAAAGTCAAGAAAAGACGAATTTGTTAGAAAGACATAGAATAAGAGAGACACAAAGAAATAAAGTTTTAGAGTTGCTTAACTGTTCTTGAGCGTAGTACTAGAGTTTCTAAATTTTTTGGTCATCGTAGTACTAGTTTCTTATAAACCAGTTTCTTATACAAAAAAACGTGTAGTGGAGATTTGTCGGACCCCTTCCTCTACTTTATCTCACAACAGAAGCGAGATAAGAAACACATTATTGCCAACAATGCTGCGCCCTTTGCCGTGTTTCCCATACACTCTTTTTTATAAGAATACTATAAATTTTTTCCAGCCTCAAAATTCTTAAGAAATCTTTCGTTTTGAGCCTTAGCATATTCTTAAAGTATTCTTATTTTTTTCATAGTGACTATCTTTTTTTCAAATCTGATATGGTTTCAGGGGAACATACCGGGTGCGCCAAAATAAACTATGCACGTTTGGCAGGCCACAATGAATCATACACTTGACCGATTTTGAAGATTTATGACTTAATTGTTAGCAGAAAGCCTGAATTAGATACTGGGATTTTTTGCAAATTTTTTCATTTTCAGTTTTAGAGCTAGAAGCGAGTTCCTTAAAATTTTAGTTTTTGAAAAACACTAAGAACGATCAAAAAACATCGATCAATGTTTCCAAAGAATCGACATGAATGGACAAAGAGAGAACTTGTTCGTGGTAATTTGAGATTTAGAAATCGACCAATTGTAATCTGCTGTACGAAAGTTCGTACTAAGCCCCCAGATCCCCCTGAAAACGTTTTCTCTTTGCTCATTCATGCTGAATCATTTAAAATTTGATCAACGTTTTTTGATCATTTTCAATGTTTTGGAAAAGAAGCATTTTAAGAAACTCGCTGCTAGCTCTAAAAATTGAAAACGGAAAAATTTGCAAAAAGTCCTAGACTCTAATTCAGGCTTTCTACTAACGATTAAGCCATAAATCTTTAAAATCAGTCCAGTGTACGACTTGTTATGGCCTGCCAAACGTGCATAGTTTATTTTGGCGCACCCGGTAGTTCAAAGAAATGTCATATCATTATGAAGAAATGGTCGGACGAAAGACAAATTTAAGCAGTTGTAACAATAAGAATGTTATGAGCATCGCAAAACAGGCAACTGCTGGAAAATGAGACACTAATATACGAGCTGAGGCTGAGCAATATTCTTATAATATTCTTAAGATTTGGATGATTCTGAGCCTGAATATTCTTATAAACAATATTCTTATAAAAAAAAAGAGTGTAGCAACCAATAAGCAGAGAAAGTTACAGCTGATGATTCCCTGCATTAGTACTTCGGGGGAATTTTCGCTCGGTGAACGAGAACTTTGTGCATCTCAGTTTGGGCATCATTTGAAGCAATATTTATACGAATTCTAGTCGAATACACTGTCAGACTCATACTTAGGGTATTCGTAACAAAAGATACAAGACCATAGTGCCATAGGGCCATAGGGCCATAGTGCCATTGGGCCATAGGGCCAGGGCCATTGATTGGTAAAACCCGAAATTTTGATGCATATTTTTCCCAAAAAAAGCATTCCCTAAAAATTATTTGGATTTTGCCAGATTATCACAAGTTCTTAGCGTAATTTATATAAGTTAAACCCACCTGAACCCATCTGAACCCAGCTGAATCC
Organism: Aurelia coerulea; assembly: GCA_039566865.1. Taxonomy (NCBI): domain Eukaryota; kingdom Metazoa; phylum Cnidaria; class Scyphozoa; order Semaeostomeae; family Ulmaridae; genus Aurelia; species Aurelia coerulea. Next base: position 1,956,952 of record CM076959.1, read on the forward strand.
ATCTGCACCCACCTGAACCCACCTGAACCCATCTGAACCCAGCTGAACCCATCTGAACCCAGCAGAGACCAACCTGACTCGATATAAATTCCCAAGAGGTCTCCTGCCAGGTGTGATGGCTCTGTTTGGAAATATCAAGAACAATGTATCAAAAGAAGCGGGTGATAAGCATAGTTAGCGCTTTATGGTGTTAATGAAAACAGCTGAATAACAATCGTTCTGATCTCATTGGCTCGGACGGTTTTTCATTTTTTCATTTTATGGGTTCAAAATGCCTTGTCGATTTGTGTGTGGCCATAACTCCGCCAATCCAGAAGATATTTTTGCCGGCATCCAAACTTTAATACCCAAACATCTGGAGAGTAGATTTCTTAAAAAAAAATGGGGAAATTTCAAGCAATTTCTTTCCTGGTTGCGTTTTATGAAGGTAGGTAGGTAAACTGTCGAAAAATTGTCATGGACTTCTTTCGCAGTGATATCACTCTCCTACTAAATCATCAGGCCTAACTTTTTCACCTTCACGTGTACACAAGATTGTTTTCGTCATTTATTTGACTAAAACGTCCTTTGAGTTTCCGTGTTTGTTAATCTGAAGGGCTATATTTCCAAACAGAGCCATTAGCATTATGAACAAGTGTTGAATGCCAATTCCCTGCTTGTGTGCTTCATACAAATCACAGGACCTCTTGGGATTTCTATTGCGTCAGGTTGGTCTCTGCTGGGTTCAGATGGATTCAGCTGGGTTCAGATGGATTCAGCTGGGTTCAGCAACTACTTTCTTCAAGTCGTTCTCTGATGATTTTGCATAATGTTTCCCAGATCGTTTGATGACACCACAGAAAGTGTCAAATTTATCTAGGAGCGCTTTGTTACACGTGAGGGCTTTGAGTAACCTATCAATTGCTTTCTTGTTTGTGACATTAGAGCCTAGCTTTCTAAGAATTGTCTTCACAAGAAGGTTAAAATGCTCCAGTGCCATATCCAAGGGTATGTTTCCACCAAGCCCAAGTTTAGACTTGTGGAACCTGTTCCATATCAAACTGTATGCATCCTTTGGTGGCAGGAGGGTGTTGACTTAGAACAGAAGGTACAGCCCTTCAAGTGCATATTATCTGCTTGATGCACCATCTTTCCTGAGGTATGGCAGCATAAACTTCCAGCAGCGCAAAACCCTTGATCCATCCCCCTCTGAGATTGCATCATAGAAGTTCATTTGCAACATTCCATATTCAAGAAGTGAGCATTGGTAGTTCTTCACATCATCACTTTGTCCCTTGTCTGCTCCATCGGTAGAAGTTTGAATGCGATGAAATCCATGCAGCTTCTCATGTTCTTTTCTTATTTTACCATCATGCTTGAAAGTGTCGTTGCAAGTTGGTAAACGGCATTTAAAGCGACCATCTTGAGTCGTTGGGTTGCATGTTTTGTGCCAGTCATTGTACTTTTGGTTCATCATGATTGACTTCTGTACTGATGCATTAACTACAAACTCATCAACTATTTCTGATGCCAATGAATCGAGATATCGCTTCTTTTCAAGGCTTGACTCTCTACACAAGTCGGCAGGCAATATGCCAGGTGTTGGAATTTCCCCTAAAGATTTGATTTTTAATCGTTGCATTGCTGCTGCTAAGATTCTTGCTTCCACCTCTAGGAAAAAGAACTGTTTGCAAGCATTATACTTCTTCTTCACATCTGTTGATACATTTCTTCTGTTAATGAGGGTCCTATCTGCAAACATGGTGCATTTATCACTGCTCACTTTTGGGTTGTAGAAGTGAAGCTAGAATAAATACACAACTTCTTTGAGAAATTATTCATATTTTATCCATGGGGGAGGCAGCAAACATTGGAAATTGAGAATTGGGACCATTTCTTGGTAAAATTTGGAAAAAGAAAACAGAAGGATTTGAAAGGTTAGGCAGCACCACCCAGAGGTTTATTCAGCTTTGCACCCCTTGAATCACATGTATAGATTCAACCTGCTTTAAACAAGTAAAACTAGAGGATAATCATTGTGCTGAAAGGAAGAAAGTACAGTACAGGCCTTGCACACATTGAAGTGGTTTTCCTGCCTTTCATATGGCAGTCTCATATGGCTCAAGAGTTCCCATCAATGTAAAGAAATTTTGTCATGTTAATGGGCACACAGACTGTATGAGTATCCAGCGAACATCCATTGGTATAATAAAAGTACTTCAAAATTGTAATTAAATGTATTTTTCTGCAAAATAACATGGGAGTTACTGATTTACTGACTGATTAATGGATTGATTAATTGAATTACACATGAAAACCTGAAACTGCTGTACTGTTTCTGCCGAAAGTTTCATTGTTCTGAACAAATTGCAGGATTCACTGCAAAAGTAATGCCTGATATCAAAGACAAATGACTGATGTACTGCATTAAAATGGATTGCACCAGTGTACAGTACAAATACCCTGTAGCTACAGTATATTTGATATTCTCCCCAAATGATCAAAATAATAGAACAATAGTGGCATGTGGCCCTATTTTTCTCAGCACAAAATAAAATCTTTGATCAGACCAATATAAATCATTTGTCTTTTACATCAGTCCAAATTTTGAAGCTCATCATTTTGTCTATCTAAACATATTATGCATATACTGTACTTATATGTACCTGTAGAAATTTCATTTGTGCATGGAAGTCCGCAATCTCAAAATGGATACCATCAAGACGCTCTTCTGGTGTGAATCCATTTTTCAACTGTTTCAAACAATAAACTCCCCTCTCAACACTTAGCTGATCAGCGGCAAAGCCTTGCTCCGCATAAATTGCATCTGAACACGCCCCACCATCTGCACTGGGGACATACTTATGCAGCTCAGTCAATACCTTGCATATACCATCAACATCATTTTCGTTTTCATAAATGATTCCAAGGAAAGTCTAGAAAAAAGATTCCATGCTTATTTTTGATATATGTATCATAATAAATGTTAACAATTAATTGTATATATCAAATATAACTTTATACTCTGTATATCAATATAACTTTATACTGTACATGAGTATAACTTTATACTCATGTACAGTAGTCCACCATGAAAAATGAATCAACAGAATGCAGTTTTGGTACTGATAACACCACATGGCATATAACACATGATAATATAATTGATTTTCAATTATATGTAAAATACAGTATGGTAGCCTTGATTTAATGGGGCTTTTGCAAGAAATTTTGACTCAAATAAAACAGACTGAGGAAGTTGTGATACCTTGGGATGGATGACAAGAAATTACTGCAATGACAAATTTTAGTCCAGTTCAAATTTTGCGAGATTTCAACTCCAAAGACAGATAGAGATACATCTCTGCTTCAAGATTTGCTGTTGAAGTGACCTTTTATAAACAACAAAGCCACATTTTGAAGGCAACTAAAACCGCAAAACTTAATGCAAGTTTATCCCTTAAAATTTGGGTGACTCACCGTTTCTGTTGGTTTGCTGGTTTCCCTCCTGTGTTGGTGTGTGATGTGCTTCTCCGTAACGTCTTGCAGGAACTTCAGGCAATCAATGTGGGATGTGATTAACCTCAATACCAAAGCTGTATTATCAGTACGCTGCTTTCTGTGGTCAGATTTGTCAGGGAGGCAAACAGCATTATCCATATCAGCCAAGGTCCTATTTGCGGGTTTTTCAGCAGAGTTGTACCCAACTTGAGAAATGCGGTTTTCGGTGGAAATGACAGTAACCCAATGCAGATCTTTATTCTGATTCTCTTCTGTCATCTCATGTCTTTGCACATAAAGATCTACGTTTTCAAATATGATCTTCCTTCCTGGATCCTCAGCAATTTCTAAAAGCATAATGCATAAATGGTTAACATATGGTTTCCCTGCCTTAAAATTTTCAAGAATTCTTATGAATTGTTGACAATTCCCTAAAGGAAAGTATGTCATGACTCACAAATTCTTGTACCTGTTGATCTCCAAAGTAATGATTTGAGAATCTCATTGTATTCAAAAATCCCTGAAAGCAATTTCAGGTTTGAAACATTGGGAAAAGAATTTTTTTTCAGATACACACCTGACAATCAATGACTTGTAAATTGTATAATTTGGAAATTTTGTCAGCCCTTCGATGAAAAACTCAAAATTTAATCACAAAACATTGTTGAGTTTGGCAAAAGACTGCCCTGTCGTAGAAACCCCCAACACCCAAGAATAATATTCATAATGTACCTTCTTCGTCTTCATTATTGTTCTCTTGTTTATCTTCAGCCTTCTCAGTTCTTCTAGGTGTTGCATAATTTCTTTGTCTTATAAGCTTACTGATCCCGTCTAAAAATTCATCAGATTCTGCATCTTTGCCAACTTGGTCCACTACAATATTTCGAGCTATTGCTTGCATGTTTTGCCGGTCAACACAGTACTCCTTTATGGCATCATCATTGGCGGCTGGAGTGTTGTTACCAGATGGAGTGGCTTCTTTCTTGTTCATTTGTGTGAGTCGTTTGGATTCATCCCTTACTTTTTTCAGAATTTGCTCATCATGATTTAGGCCAAACTCATCAAGTTTTTTATACATAAATGTATGTGATGTTGTCAGGTTCAATACACTTAGCCTCAGCAAAGTTGTCTGCAGAGTAAATTGAGATGTAATAATATTCAATGTGTGCTAATTTCCTTCTGAATACAAAATTTTGAAATTAATTGATACTTTCTTAAGATTGAAACACCCCATGATTGTTTTCAGTTCTCTTTTTACCAGAAAACATACACATATTTTTTTTATAAGAAACTAAGAATTTGGGCCAGTACTGAAAGTTTCTTAATATATGTGAACATTTCTAAACAGTAGTTTTTTAGCCTTTCTAATGTTGAGACATTACTGAAGTGCATTACAAGTAAAATGATACAGGAAACAGATGGAAGTAAAGTGAAACGTGTCAAGGATTTCCTTTATCAAAGTAAACAGTTTCTTAACTTATATTCTCATAGCACTGGAGTTTCTTAATTTGTTGGCGATCTGGGCAGTTTCTTATAAAAAAATACATGTAGCATGTTACAGCAATGTCCACATCGTACTATCAAGTTACTATATGGTCATATTGAATCCCCCCAAGAGGGTAAGGAATGTGGTTTGCGGCATTATGTCAAATTAAAGTTGCAACTCTGACAACCTCATTCTGCTTCAAAGATTAAATGGGGAAAAAGGCACCCAGCTCCATACTACAGTTGTTGGCTACTATCTACTGTCTTTGATTTTGTAATTAATTTTCGGTTTCTTTTCTTTTTGGGGGGGAGGGGGTGGGTACACTTTATCAATTAGTTTACCAACTACAATCAATCAATCTTAAATACAATCATGTTAAGTGAATTTTCAAGCATTTTAGAGCATTTTCAGTGCTGTTAGTTTTTAGTTCTTGGATTTTTAGTTGTAGAGTATTTTTGTTGTGATGTATTAAGGATTGATTGATAATAAATGAAACTGAAACTACTAATTCCGTGAAATAACTCAAGACTAGATAATCTGGGGATGGGCTGACACATTAGCTTTATTACACATAAAAATTCAAAATTACTGCATCAGATTTGAATAAAAAATCCTGGCTAATTATGAACAATTTCTCAACAGACCCTAAAACAGAATGACAAAAATTAGGGAACCAGCCAGGCACTCACAATATTTACAGTAATGTATTATATGTAATAAAGTAGGTCATTGCTTTATTTTTAGGCCTAAGCTGGCCTAGAATCACATATGACATGCGATATCCCTCATTACGATAAAGGGCCTACTGAGAATAGTCCTACTGCACCTCACCTGTATAAAAACGCATCTTTTTCATATATACAACAGGAAACAGGGTAGCATGGAAGTTCCCTCGCGGCCATTTTGTCTTACTATTTTGAAGCGATTAATAACTTCATGGATTGAAAATGAAACAGCAGCCTCCAATTTCATAGCTTTCGTGGACATTCCGATAATCCTCGGAGAGTTCCACTATTCCTGACTTCACTGAAATTATTTCTTACTTCACGTGAAGATACTTGTCACTGCAAAATAGTAAGACAAAATGGCCGATCACTAGTTTCAGTCATCAGGCAAATTTGGTCTTCTGGAGGTCATAGCTCCATTGAAATCAAGAGGTCAGCATGCCTCAACTGTGCCGTTAATAATTCAAAGGAGGAAAAGCTGTTAGGAGTTTTGATTGACGCAAATCTTATCTTTGAAAGCACATAAGTAATATTTGTCAAAAGGCTGGTAACAAACTCTTTGCTTTGTCACGCATGTCAGCATACCTAGGTACTGATAAATTGAGACTTTTAATGAGAGCATTTGTGACTAGCCAATTCCAATACTGTCCGTTGGTTTGGATGTTTCATAGCAGAAAGATGAACAACAAAATCAATAGGCTGCACGAGAGAGCCCTGATGATAGCATATAAATACTATAGTTCTAGTTTCGCAACTTTGCTGGAAAAAGATAGATCTGGTTCAACTCATACCTTAACAATAGAAAATAATATGTATCTGTAAATGGTCACAATTCAAGTCATCGTAGTGTTACATGTGGTGTACCACATGGCCCTGTCCTTCCAAACTCATCTAACAAACTATCTTTCTATCTGTTTGCTGATGACACAAACATCTACTTTGAATCTGATAGTCTGAAAAAACTACAAAAGGTTGTCAACAAAGAACTTAATGAGGTCAAGAGGTGGCTTGATGCTAGCAAACTTGCATTAAATGTGGATAAAACTAACTATATCATTTTTCACTCTTGCAAAAATTCTTTGGATGAAACTATAAACATAAAGATTGGTAAGGAGCCTGTCAGACAGGTTAAATATGTAAAAATATAATATATATAAAAATATTTGAAATATATAATATAAATATAAATTATTATGAAATATAATAAAAATATATAAAAATATTTGAGCCACTAGCGTCTGACAATGGTCTTCATCAATTAATCTCAGAACCAACTCATTTAATGGGTGAATCTAAATCCTGCATTGACTTGCTATTTACTGATCAGCCTAACCTCATTATCGATTCTGGTGTCCATCCGTCACTACATGAGCAGTTCCACCATCAAATTGTTTACGGTAAATTATCTGTTTCAAACATAGCACAACCTCCATATACCCGCAAGATTTGGTATTACAATAAGGCAGATTTTGCAGCAATCAGGAAAAGCATTGAAACGTTTGCTTGGCACGAACATCTTGACAACATGACTTGCCCTAATGAACAGGTAAAACTACTCAATGAAGTCCTTCTCAACATCTATTCAAATTTCATCCCCAACAAAGTTAAAACGATTAGGCCTCGTCAAGCTCCCTGGATAACGCAAGCCATCAAAAACTTTCTAAGGAAAAAAAATCGTGCATATAAAACTTTTGTGAGGAGTGGTCAGCCAGACGACAAGCTTGAAGGTGTGCAAAAAATGATATCAGAAGGAGCGAGACTGATTGAGGACGCTAAGCGGAATTACTTCCTTAAGGCAGGAAAAACCCTGGCTAATCATGGGACCAGCAGCAAAACCTATTGGACCTTAATAAACACTGTTTTAAACAAAGTTAAGATTCCGATGATACCACCTCTTCTAGAGTGCGGGCTGTTTGTAACGGATTTTACCGAAAAGGCACAGATATTTAATGACTATTTCATTCTTCAATGCACAACCATTGACACAGGTAGCGAAATTCCCCAAGATACCCCGGTAACTACGACTCTGATAAGTGATTTCGTCATCTCTGAGGAAAAGATTCTTAGTATCATTAGATCACTTAATCCCAATAAAGCACATGGCTGGGACGAAATATCTGTAAGGATGATAAAGTTGAGCGATGTTGCATTGGGTCTGCCACTCAAGATAATTTTCACAAATTGTTTGAGGCGTGGTTTATTTCCCGAAATTTGGAAACATGCAAATGTAGTGCCGGTTCATAAGAAAAATGAGAAAAATTTGAAGGGGAATTACCGTCCTATTTCTCTTTTACCAATTTTTGGGAAAATACTTGAAAAACTCATATATGATTCTCTTTACTCGCATCTTGTATCACACGAACTGCTTAACCCAAATCAATCAGGTTTTCGTCCAGGAGACTCGACAGTCAACCAGTTACTCTCAATAACACATACCATATTTAAAGCTTTTGACTGTAATCCTCCCCTTGATGTCCGTTCTGTGTATCTTGACATTTCTAAAGCATTTGATAGGGTGTGGCACGGTGGTCTAATCTATAAATTAAAACGATGTGGTGTCTCGGGACAACTTCTCTTTCTAATCCAAAGTTTTCTTACGGATCGAAAGCAGATGACTATACTGAATGGACAGAGTTCTAATTGGGGAGATATTTCAGCAGGGGTGCCTCAGGGCTCTATTCTGGGACCTTTATTCTTCCTTGTGTACATAAATGATCTAGCCGTAGGTTTGAAGTGCAGTGTTAAGTTATTTGCTGATGATACATCATTGTTCACAGTGGTAGAAGATTCCAATACAGCAGCCAATGATATGAACCATGACTTGGACTTGATAAGTCAGTGGGCTAACACTTGGAGAATGTCATTTAATCCTGATCTGCAAAAACAAGCCGTTGAAATAAAATTTTCAATGAAGAAACTTGAACTTGATCATCCTGTGATCCTTTTTAATAACATACCTGTGAAGAAAGTAGATGAGCATAAACACTTAGGAATTATCCTGGACTCAAAACTATCTTTCTCATCTCATATCAAATCAGCTATCTCTAAAACAAGGAAGGGCATTGGTTTGCTGAAATATCTCTCCAAATATCTGCCCAGGCATACTTTAAACGAATTATATAAGCTCTATGTTCGACCTCACCTGGACTATGGTGATGTTATTTATCATATTCCTGCTAAAGTATGTGACTTCAGCGGAAATATCGTTTTACCAAATTTAATGGAAAAATTAGAGTCTGTTCAGTATTCTGCTGCTTTGGCTGTAACGGGAACATGGAGGGGAACATCTCGAGAGAAGCTGTACACAGACCTTGGCTGGGAGTGACTAAGTTACCGAAGATGGAGTAGACGCCTCACGTTGTTCTACAAGTTTGTAAATAATCTTAGCCCTAAGTATACAGTAGATCCAATTCTTCCTCTTCACCAGTCACAGTACCGTCTTCGTGACCAGGATGTCATTGGGAGACTACAGGCGAGGACTGAAAAATTCAAGTCTAGCTTCTATCCAAACTGTTTATCCGAATGGAATAAGCTTGAGCCTGAACTGAGACATGCACCTTCTGTTGCTGTTTTCAAGAAAAAGCTCTTGTCGATAATTCGCCCTCCTGCAAAATCTGTCTTTGGAATTCACGATCCAAAAGGATTATCCTATCTTACTCAACTCAGGGTTGGCCTCAGCAAATTGAATTTCCACAAATTCAAGCATAATTTTAGGGATACCATAAACGCAATGTGCCCAACAAGCGATGGGATTGAGGATACGGATTTTCTGCCCTTCATTTGATGTTCAACGACAAGATCTCGCTGGAATTGTTGAATCATTACGACCAGTCGTACAAATTGCCGATCTTTCAAATGATGCTTTGACCCAGCTTTTGTTATATGGTGATCACGACCTTTCTAACGACTTGAATAGAAGTATACTCGAATTGACTTTACGTTTTATCCACGAAACTGGTCGGTTTGATTGAGAATTTTCCAACCTTAGTTATTAAGCAACCACCAAGTCCCGTAAAGTAAATGTTCTTTTTCTTTGTAAATTCTTTTTCACATCAGATGTCAGGCATTTTATCTACTACAACGAACGAGTTGCGCTTGCGACATCATTTAAGTCATCGCAACCCTGACCTGACATCTGATGTGGAATAGAATCTAGTACAGTATCCAGTAATTATTAATCGTTTGTAGTGTAGTCGTAGTTAGTTGAACATTGCATGTCTTTTATATTGGCCATGGGGTAGTCATTGTCTTTCGCTCCCCATGGCATCGCACTTGTAGTGTCGTATAGTAATTAGAAAGGTATAGTTAAATGTAAAATGCATTGTAAATTTTTATATTTGTATAAAAAAAAAAATTCTTGAAGCCAATTATTGTTGCTCCGTTGCTACGTCAACACACGAACGAGGAACGAGGAACAACACATCTTACAGATGGAGACACAGATATATTCCAATCAGTATTCCAATATATTCCAATGTCCAAGAAAAGCCTCCAGCGAAGTATTTCAAACAGGTTTGGACTGATGAACTTACACATCTTGTGGTGGAGCAAACAAACCTTTATAGCACCCAACAATCGGGAAATTCTGTGAATACAAACAAAGATGAAATTGAGCAATGTATAGGAATGCACATAAAGATGGGAATTGTGCAGCTTCCAACCTATGTTTCATATTGGTCCCAAGATATGAGGTGTCCACCTGTTGTGGATGTCACAGCTTCTGTAAAGTGCTGGTCCGCAGGTCCGATAAAATGGGGGTTTGCGGGTCTCCTTGAATGTAGGTCCCATGGCCACATACAAACGGCCTCTGTATGCGGCAAGGAGCCCCTTTGTTCAGAACGAAGCGATACCCGAGTGATACAGCAATTCATCACGTGAAACCCATATCGATGGGATTGAACGGTGACGCAGATAATCACAAAGGTCACAAAGAGAAGAATACATTGTGAAATCGTACCTGATCAATGAAAAGATCCTGAGTCATAGCTTGCAAAGAATTTCAATTCCAATGCAAATACTTTAGTCAATGCTAACTTCATCAAAATCAACTTGCATCATGCAACTATGGGAAAACTTTGTACTTTGGAGGAGATTCCTTCACATGGGGAAGACCCAATGCATTGTTCGATACTTTTTACACGGCTAACAATGAATAGCATATGCATAGTATTCAATGAAAAAATGAAATAACGAAATAGCGATATTGTGAAATGACAACAAATATGGCCGTTAAGATTTTGACACAGAGAAGATCACCAAAATATCGTAATGCTGAGCAATGGAAAACTTGTTTATTTTTTCTTGGAATCCAAAGGGTACAGCAAAGCTGTTTAATTCTTTGCCCGAACATATAAGAAATTGTTGCATCTGTAATAAATTCCTGACATTATCTAAAGACTTTTTAAAAAATAAAATTGTTACATAAATCTTACATAAGTTTTTAATGATGTACAATGTAATAAGTTAGTGTAAGAGTTTATTATTTATTTATTATTTGTTTATTATTATTTATTTTAATGTATTATGGACAACCCTAATTTATTCAGGACAATCAATACTTTTAATTAAAGACAATGTTTTAGGTAGCATTTAACAGAGAATAGCCATGTCATGTAGATCTGTTAACAACCATTATTATTATTATTATTAAATCATCACTGTCATTTTCAATAAACATACCAGCAAGACAACTAAATTCCCCAATTTACTCTTAACTTCTTTCAGCTTCTCTTTAGAAAATCCCTCCTTATCGCAAGGGGCCCTTGGATCATATGTAATTGGATCCTTGTGAGGACCTCTTGTCTTCTTTTTAAGTTCTTTTGAATCTGCCCTTAACTTAGATGTATTGCTTCTCTTTTCTCTGCTCTTGAAGTTGTGCTTTTGCATCAATGTAGAAGCTTTAGCTATTTTGATTTCTGTGATTGGAAGGGGATTTGTTGCTTTGGTGTGTCTTTTCTTCCAGTAGCAAAGCTCTTCGGTTGGGGCTGTGTCACTTGGATACAGGCAATCGTGAAGTGAATACATAGCAGCTGCTATGTGTTTGCAGGCACCGTCCTGACGACCAGGACACATACAATAAGCAAAGAACATGGACCCTGCGGTTGGTGACCATTGCTTTGAAGCCTCTCGAGTTCCATTTACTATAAACCACAGTCGATAAAATTGTGCTCCTGTCCTAGTTTTAGGGTTCATTGTTGGTTTCACTTTTCCAACAAAAATGAAGTGATCTTTAAACTTTGTGACCTTCAAATCTTTGACATAGCCATCCTCGAATAAACCGTACTCCTTGAATGCTTTGTAGGAAGCAATTTTTTGGCAATCGTATTGTGTTGACTTAAAAATCAAGAAGTTAAAGATATCTTCGATCCCAAAAGGCGGCAAATCAACTAATCTGTTCATTAATTCCATTTCAGATATTAAACAAGGGTCAGGTACCTTAGATCCGTTGATTTAAAGTCTGTTAGACAAGTCCAAAACAACATCGCGGAAATCAGGATTTTCCGTTAGGCCAACAACTGTTATGGCCGCTTCTGCACCCCTGCCAGCAACAACAGTTCTATCTTCTTGCTACTACCAACAGTAACCCCCTTTGATATCAGGAACATTCGCAACTCATAGATGCTGTAGTCCTTAAGATCTTTCACCGCGATACTACCCAATTTATTCAACACAATTTCAGAGCACGCTGCTTGCACTTCTGAGTTTGCCATTGCTTCTCACTGTTGTTATGCCAAAAGCAAGTGAAGGTTGTCCTAACTTTTTGTCAGCCAATCAAATAGCGGAATTCATAACCACGTGATACAATGATTCGCGCGGGAACTTTAAGCCTGGTTTCCATTAAATGGTAAGGGGATCGGCGACAGTCTGCGATCGTCAGCGATCCCTATCTTCCATCTTCCAGCATCTTCCATCTGCGATTTCAGCAGAGTGTTTCCATTAATCGGTGACCAGTCTGCGACGCACCTATACCATGATCCTTTTCAAACCCAAAAGATGGCGCGCAGGCGTAGCCACAACAACTACTATCCTCTACTTGGCTAATCAGATCCATGTGATCATAGTTTGACAAAAGCGTGTATGCAATGATTGCCGATCGTCTGCGATGTATGTTTCCATAAAACTGTTCCCAGATTGGGACAGTCGTAGCGATTGGGAAAGTTGAACTTTGTTCAACTCTCCCGACGCTTACGATCCACGATCGCCGACGGTCTTAAGGATCATAAGCAAGCGTTTCCATTAAATCGAGAACGCAACGCAGACGATCGCAGACGATCGCAGATTGTCGCCGATCTACTTACGATCGCTCTACGATTTAATGGAAACTAGGCTTTAAGTAAGAAAAGATGGATTAGCCAGTTTGAGCATTGTTTCATATTTGAAGTGATTGCAAGTGAATGCAAGTTTTCTGGCATCCCTTGACAAGTGAGCTCACAGACTAGCCCTGAGCAAATTTGGATGGACCTGTTCTGATTGCCAGAAGGAGCCAACTTGTTCCGGCAGCCCGATCATGCCACTTACATAGTCCAATTGTGATTGCACCTTTATGAACTTGACTCAAGACCAGACTGGCCCAACAAAGGGGGCTGAGATATCTGCAATGGATGCACCTTAACCCTATTCGTACTGGGGGGGGGGCGTTTTTCGCCCCCCCTACCAGTTTTTGCTGCATTACGCTAAAACGACAAGAGATATAACCACCAGTTTTGGTGACTTTTACTCAAATTTCATAGGCAATTAAATTCTTAACATTTCATTGTTCTACCTCTGATCATGTGACCACAGTAATACCATATTTGGAGAGTAGTCAACAAAAAAAAGCTTAAAATGTCCGTAGTTTTCGTGTCGTTTGCTTGATCGATCTCAAACATGCACCATTCGATTGCATTTGATGAGTACTTTCATTTGATATATAAATTTTTCATATTTGCTGATGTCAGCAAAATTTAATATCTATGACGTCATTCACATTTATGACGTCATTTACCTAATAAAGAAGTGTCAAATATAAATTTTTTTAGTCTAATTTGCTTCATCTTATTAATTTAATTCATTTTGAGTCTATATTTACCAGATAAAAGGGCAGGACTGGCAAAAACCTACGATGAAAGTAAATGCATGCAACAAAAGGCTAATTTAAGGCTAATTGTGCTAAAAATAGATACTAAAAATTTTTGCAAAGTCTGTATTTTTGAACTATAACATGTTTCCTATTATTTAAAATAAATTTGGAGAAAATCGGTCGAGTGGTTGATTAAATAGAATTTTTCTGGTTAAGAAGGTATAAATTTGCCAATTTTCGTCAGTTTTTCGGTTGCCTAGCAACGAATCACGTGACTTATTAATTGTCATTGTTATATTTGAATAGCCAATTGTCTAAAGAACAATAGGGGTAAGTCCCATTGTTATATCTTTTGTAGTTTTGGAGAAAAAGAGGGGGGGCGAAAAACGCCCCCCCCCAGTACAAAATACCTAAAAAATCGCCCAGTACAGATAGGGTTAAAAATGACTATATAAGATTATGGAAATAAATCTTCCTGCATATTTTAGGTAGCAGTCTGCAATTCTCCTTGTAATTGTTCAGAACATCTCAGCCAAACCTAGAAAGTTGGCCTGTTTTACTGGGCAAGCCCAGCCAACCCAATTTAATCACTGTTTGCTGGGGATGAGAACCTGAGAGGCAATTTCACTCTTTCCAAAATGCGTACACAATTTTTGAGAAACAAAAAGAATTTTCATGGATTTATGATTGATATTCTTGAAAAATAAGGAGAATTTGGCCTAAGGTGTACACAATTTTTGGGAGTGAAATGCCCCTCATGGGGTTCAGCAATTTTTTTTTTGAATATAGAATACTCATCCAAATCATTCCAGCACGTCCCTAGAAGTAAAAATAAAAGTTTCTTGTAAGCAATAGATATTCATATATGAAGAATCCAGCAGATATTCATTCATTGTTCAGGAAATGTAATAAGAAGAAGTGCTTGAGAACGAGTCAAATATGGCGCCCTTTTCATGAATGTGGTCATTCCTTCCATGCAGAATGTACGATCCCCAACATCAAAGTGTGTCCCATCTGTGATGAAGTTATGCAGGGGCAGATCAACATTCTGACAAAGAAATCCAATGAAGCGTGCTTGAGCATTGACAGCGACAATGACAAAGATGATTCTGACAAAGGTGAGTGCGATGACGATAATGAAGAAGGCATCAGCAATAATGAAAACGAATCAGCTGAAGATGAAACGAACCGACGCAGCGTTGATGAAATCGGTAACATGTACATCAAAATGGCTCCAAGATAACATCAGCTCCAAGTAAATAGGTGTTTTATGCAAAACATACATTGACTTCCAGTTGTGAACTAATCTTCGACTTTGTCCTGTACATGTCTCCATCATCTGGCAGCTGATGCAGTTGGCATTCTGAAGCTGAGCAAGCAGCTGATGTAGTTGGCACTCAAATGCTCAAGAAGCCATCTGCTGAAGAAACGGCAGACGTACGGGCTTTTGGAAGGTTCTCCAACTCTGAGCTGCGCATGATGCGCACTTTTTTGAATAAAAATGCTGCAATGCCCTGGCATCAGAAAGGCAGGTGGGGCGAGTGGAAGAAGAAAGAGTTCACCGCTGAGTCACCATAAAATTGAAAGAGGATTTATGATGCCCAAGCAGTCTGCAACATTGGTTTGGGTAGTTCCGCCTGTTCTTAGGTTGTTCCTGGCTTGTTCTTGGGTTGTTCCGCCTGTTCTTAGGTTGTTCCTGGGTTGTTCTTGGGTTGTTCCGCCTGTTCCTGGCTTGTTCCTGGCTTGTTCCGGTCGTTCTTGGGTTGTTCTGGGGTGTTCCGTCTTTTAGTAACGACGTGCCACCAACTGGTTTTACATAAAAATTCGAGGTTGCTTTTCATGCCAATGATAAATTATATCGAGCTGCTGCTGTTTGCCTCAAATGACTGTGCTTACCAGTCTGCCATAAATCATTGCATAATTCAAGTTTTACATGGATCAAGATGTTTCTTACAGGGCTGAGGGGCTCAGCTTGATGTGATAGAGAGTTTTTCATAAAATTTATAATATCAGTTTTGTTAACATTTGTAGTTGTTATTTTGGAAGCATGAGCATCATAATAAAAATTCAAAAGCTCCCCTACTGACGCTGAGTAGCATGTGTTTTCTTTTTAGGAACAAATCAAATATGTGTAATTCTGAAGGAGATAGTCTGGAGCACAGTAAGAACCTGCAGGATAGAAACTGCTGTTTTCAAAACAGTTTGTTTAGTTTTCCATTAAAACTTACAGAAATTTCTTATTTTTCAAAGAATTTCTCAAAAATATTAGCCTAAGGGCTCCTTTGAAAGATGGTACCTATTTTTCAGGTTCTTTCAAGGGCGCCTACCTCGTAGGAAGTGTGTTTATTCCCAGTACTGTAGAGTAATGGGTGTCCTGTAACCCAGTTCAGAGAGTGTCCTAGAACCGTACCGTGACCATGCAGTACACAGAGTCAGTCCTCTCAAGGTCAAGATGACGTATGAATAACTTTCTGGTTTCAAATTCCGGTGTTATGAAACACGATATCAACTGTTATACAATCTGGCCACAGGGAATCAGACAGTGTGATTTTTGATTGGTCAACTCTAACAGACGTTAGAATTTGAAAATCCCAGTAACAAGAAAAGCTTAGGGGTATGAAACTTTTCCTAACTCTATTGTTCACTTTTCTCACAAGCGCGTTACACGTTGCTGTGGTCAGAGCCCGTTGCTATGGCCAGTAAACAAAACTTTCGGTAAATTGAGCTGGGGGTTGGCACTGCTAAGAAATTTTTCAGCTGGTTGTTCGCTTATTGTCACGCAGTGTCTGTGGTCGTCTGACTTGACGTGGGATATATTTTGGTTTTATTTTTGCGGAAGAGACTTGGGCAGAGGTATATATTTTGGTTTTATTTTCGCGGAAGAGACTTGGGGCAAGTCCAAACTGAGGTAAGAAAAGTTGTTTAAATTAACCGTTTTGTTGTCGAAATATTGATTTTGCAAGTACTTCCCTTCATTCAAAGTAACATAACATAAAGGAAGAATTGGTTCAATAGCATGCAAGCGTTTAATAAGTTTAAATTCTCAATTAGGTTAATGATTTGCCTTGTGCATGAAAGGAAACTGTAGAATTTGAATGAAGAATGCATTTGAAAAATATTTATTAACTTGTAACTTGACCTCTTCTATTTATCATGGTTTCTTGATTTTCTGGAGGTGCAGGTAAACTTTCTTGAAAGCCGTTGCTTATAAAAACGTGTATTGATTGTTATTCTCAGGTACTACGCTCGTCCTCCAATAATCTTGAGGACTGACTTTTTCACGCGACCCCCTAGTTTGCACACGGTGTCACTTTTCACATCTGGTTGAACAAAGGCTTATGTAAACAATTTTGCTTGACCGAAACCACAACGGATAGAACGCGCTTGTGATAATCTTCTCTTGAGATCCTGCTCGCTGATTGGTTTATCTGCAGAAGTTGCATACCCCTCAGTTTATTATGATATACAAAGATTAACAGGACTGGGTCATAGGACACCGCGTAAAGTACCGTGAATAAACACACTTCCTACAAGGTAGGCGCCCTTGATTCTTTCTACACATGTGCTCCATGTCAAGGGTTTGAGTGACTGAAAAACTCAACACAGCCATTGTACACAATTTTAAAGTCCTTTCCATTGCTTTTTGCCCTCTTTTGGGAATCGTAAAGTATCAATTCCATATTTGGTGCTTGCATAACAACCATAAAATATCAAAAGTTGGCACCCAAAAAACACCCATCTCTCCTCCAGAGAAATATTTTGATGGTATTTACCCCCAGTGTTTGATCTGCAGCCATGTTTGCTCCCTTGTTCACAAACAGAATTTTTCTCTACATCACAGTGGAAGAAAAGTTGAAATCTTAGCCTGGCCTGCCTGAAGATCTTGCCTTCTGAGAGCTTTTTGAAATGGGTTCAAAAATAATTAAAGGTACCTCAACTCTATGGCAGTTAACCTGGTGATGATATGGAAAAGAAATATATCAACATTCATTCCTGCACATCAACCAATCCCCTTGCCCTGCCTCAAAGCTCATATTGTTGCCCTTCATTGGAGAGATTAGTGAAGGCGACCAAGCTTCCACACAGAAAGTTTACCTTATGGCAGCGAGGGCACTACAAGTCCGGGGGGCTATATAGTGCAAGGAAAGTGATGCAAATTTTACTAAAAAGAGCACTGCGGCTCAACCCTTCAAAGCAGAGAGCTAATTTTTTCATCATTTAACAGAAATGCGTTGAAGTTAAAAAAGTGTAAATTCGGGTTTATAAATAGAATGGATGCTATGGAAACTAAGGGGAACGAAATGGGTGTTAAAAGTAAAGGTGCATGAACTATCATGAAAAAGAGCACTTACAGCAAATCTTGTATTGTAAAGTTATCTCATATTGAAAGGTCTTTAAATCAAATAGAGGATTTTGTCCTGGTAAAAACAGCTGTTTCCATAGGACCAACCCAAATTTTCAAAATACCAACAAATTCTCTATTCAATGAGAACCACTACCTCTATCTTGTTGCTCAAGGGCGGGCATGTCACACTGGGAAGGATGGTCCTACCTTTGTCCGAAAACCGGTAGTTCATGAAAAAATTTTGCACCACCTTTGTCCCAAAAAATGGTCGTTTCCTCTGTTATTTTTCTTCAATTTGAAGGACAATTTTTAACATTATCTATCACTGACTATGTTTGTCCCCAAAACCGGTAGTTTCGACCTACTACTGTTTTCCAAAGCAAGTAGTAATTATAGATATGAAAGTACAAGTGTCCCAACACCGGTTGCCGGACAATGGTAGGAGTGTTTCGGTGAAAAATTTGAAATTCTGGCCTTTTTTTTTTAAATTTGCCGGACAAAGGTAGAACCGCTTTAGTGAGAAATTGTAATTTCTGGTCTTTTTTCCGTAAATTTGGCGGACAAAGGTAAATTTGGCGGACACTTATGTGAAAAAATTTAAATACTAGTCTTTTCTGCCTAAATTTGGCAGGCAAAGGGAGAACCAGCTTGCACGTAAACTTCAGAATTTTGATTAGATAGGAGGTTGGGAAACTTGATTTTTGTGCGTACATACTAAAGTAAGGAATGACCCACAATGACCTGCAACCATCCACAATGACCTGCAACCATCCACAATGACCCACAACGATCCACAATGACCCACAATGACCTACACAACGACCCACAACGATCTGCAACAACCCACAAAGATTCACAATGACCTACACAACGACCCACAATGACCTGCAACAACCCACAACAATCCACAATGACCCACAATGACCTACATAATGACCCACAACGACCAACAACGATCCACAACAACCCACAATGAACCACACAACGGCCCAGAATGACCCACAATGACCTACTATGATCAAATAAAAAAGTTTGATTTCTTTCTACTCTCGAGTACCGAATAAACGGGGAGGGGTGAGAAAAATCAGGGGGTTTAAAACGATTCAATCTAATAAAAGTTGCAGGCTTTGAACGACCGGGGGGGGGAGGAATTGGAAAAATTGGAAATAGTGTTTTCTTAGTAAAAACGTATATTTTTTCATATGAATTCGCAAATTATGTTCACTATCATTTCAATTTTTCAGGAATTAATTAAAGGGGGGTTGGAATAAGGCAAAGGGTTTGGGAAATTTTTCAAAAATTGATAAGCAGAGGGCACGATTATTCGATACTTGAGAGTACATTTGAAAACACAAAATCTTTTGAAAGAGGCCATCAAATGCATGTGACAAGCAATCTAGTTTCTAAAGAAAACAAAAGAAGGCCACATGACATGACTATGACATAACTATTATAAATAGTTTCTTAACATATACTTTCCCAGTACTAGAGTTTCTTAACTTATAGCGATCTGAGAGTTGAGTTTCTTATGGGCAGTTTAAAAAAAGTACCCGTATGCCCCCACACCCTCCAATTCTCTTGTCGCTCCTTCACTGGTAATATAATACATATTCGATTTTTGACAATTCTAATGCACTTGTTTGTTATAAACCAATTTCTTATAAGAAAAAAATTTGTAACATCTACTCTGTACGCAATTTTGGCCTAATAATCATCTGTAAGTTTTGTTTACATCACAATATAGGACCTTGACATTTTTTGAGGGAAATTAAAATGTCAAAACGTAATGAAAATGAGCACTTTGTGATTAAGAAATTGAGAAATTAAGAAAAGTCTAAAAATCGAAAAGAGGCAACAAATAATGGAATTGAGGCTAGTAATCATTATCTTTCATGGTAAAATCCTTTTGTTGATGATTGTTGTTGGTGGTTGTGGGTCGTTGTGTAGGTCATTGTGGGTTGTTGTGGATCGTTGTGGATCATTGTGGATCGTTGTGGGTTGTTGCAGGTCATTGTGGGTCATTCCTTACTTTAGTAAATACCAGATTTTTGTGACAAACTGATGGAATAGGAAAAATGCTATTCAAATTTCACCTTTGTCCCAAAAACTGGTTGTTTTGGGCACGAAAGTCGTACCATTTGATAAAAGGACCGGTTATTTTTCCAATTCCTCTGGACAAACATGGGGTCAAATATCTTACAGCACTTGCCCGCCCCTGGTTGCTACAGCAAGTTTCAAGGCTCTTCAGTATGAGAACTCAGAGATATTTACACCTAAAGATCTGCATCCCTCCAAAAGCACGTTCTGAGAAAATTGCATTTAAAGATTAGCTTTAGGATTTTGGCTTTGCAGTAACATTTATGAGATGAAAAAATTCTATAGTCGCAGGAGTCTTTCGGTATTATTCAATAGCTTCAAAGTTTAAGCCTGTCATGAGTATTTTATCTTTCTCCTCTTGGTTTCTTGGTGAACAGTTGCTGTTTTTTCATCTACAAATGTTAGGCATGCCATGTTTTGATATAAGTCATGTGCAACTGCATTGAATGGAGCAATAAGGGCCTTCCTTTTCCTGGAGATTGGCTATTAGCAATCACCGACCCCGGCCCTATGGCGCTCGGCCCCGGCCCCTGAATTTTTATGATGGAAAGTTAATATTGTGATACCAGTTTATTGGTTAGGCCAAGTTACAGCGACAAACAAATGCTCTAATGATGTGTGATAAATATTGAAGAGAAACAACGAATGAAATGCAATGTTTACGTGCCTTGCGTAAAATCATGGGGCCGTAGTTTTCCAACCTTGTCTTGGCGCAATATTTCTATTGTTTTCATGAATAGCATTCTTCACAGAGGGGATTGTTATCACATTACCCAGAAGTCTTGTTTCAACATTGTGGGTCATATTTTTCACCCACTCTGATTCTGCAGAGTGACTGCCTGCAATGCCCCGACCTAGTTCCAGACAAGATAGGCACTAAATCCTTACTGGCTGACAAAATTGACACGTGACACGCCTTAAACCAATCAAATGGAACCGACAACCAACCGGGAAATTTGAAATGTCTGATTTTAGGCCACTTTTTTGGATTTTAGGCCGCTTTTGGACGATTTTACCACCCTTCACCAAAATATAAATCGACAGAAGGAGCATGAAGATTTTCAAAAAATTTCTTCACAGACCTGTTCCCAATACTCTAATACACAGTTAATCATCGTCGCTACAAATTATTTCAAAATTTGGAGAAATGCCAAAGTTTTGAATTTGACCTCATTGACCTCACTGTGGCTTGCCATAGTAAAGATCTCAGTAATGGTTGAAACGTATGCATATGGAGAATAGATACTTTGCTTCGAAGGTCTTATTCTGTGTGTTCAAGTATCTCCAAAACTCCTCAAAAGATGACAAAAATTTAGAGCAGTATCTGGATCTTTTTTCAGCTTCAAATTAACATAAATACATCAAAGATTTAATGCCGAGGGGTAAGATGGACAACAGGAAAAGTGAACTTTTCGGGCCTAACAAAACACCGCACCGTCGTTATAAATTAGAGACGAATTTAACAGGTACTTACTTTTCTATCTCGCAAGAAGAGGACCACAGGTGGCGGAGAATGGTTCAGTATTTTTAAAATGGAACTGTTCAGTTTTAAAATTAGTAAAAACAAACCTTTCTTGCCAGTTAAATGTATCTGATTTCTCTGTGAATCTGATCCACTGTTATTTACTTTAAGTTAGGCCAATATGCGAACGATTGTTTAGTGCTGTTGCTGTTGTCTCAGAAATACTCAGCGCGAAGAGAAAAAGAGAAAGGTCTGTAGGTTCACAAATGGCCTCGCGGCTGGGCACATCTTCTTCGCCTTTTCCCGCTGCTCTTCGGCCACTGGCTGGCTACCAAAGCACATCTGACCAATCCTCAGCAACCCCTTTATCTTCTCATGACCCTCTCATTTCCACTCGCACCACGCAAAAAGTGCTGAGCGAGGAATTGTAAACGCGGGTTTGCTCTATTTGCAATCTCGTAGGCATCGAGGAAGTTCAACGGAGCACGCCGTGTGCATTCTCGCTACTGCGCATGGGCAAATCACCGTCTGGCATGCCTGCGCCTGCGCAAATCAGATTTGATATGCGCAGCTCTGCTGTGCGCAAGGCGTGCTCCGTTGAACTTCCTCGATGCTTACAAGATTGCAAATAGAGCAGACCCGCGTTCACAATTCCTCGCTCAGCACTTTTTGCGTGGTGCGAGTGGAAATGAGAGGGTCATGAGAAGATAAAGGGGTTGCTGAGAATTGGTCAGATGTGCTTTGGTAGCCAGCCAGTGGCCGAAGAGCAGCGGGAAAAGGCGAAGAAGATGTGCCCAGCCACGAGGCCATTTGTGAACCTACAGACCTTTCTCTTTTTCTCTCCACGCTGAGTATTTCTGAGACAACCGCAACAACACTAAACAGTCATTCGCATATTGGCCTAACTTAAAGTAAATAGCAGTGGATCAGATTCACAGAGAAATCAGACACATTTAACTGGCAAGAAAGGTTTGTTTTTACTAATTTTAAAACTGAACAATTCCATTTTTAAAATACTGAACCATTCTCCGCCACCTGTGAGAGGACCAGGACCACAAACTGAAAATGTGAACATACAATGCCAATGAACTTTGAATCAATAACAAACATATGGCTTCGCCACGCTCAAGAATGGCAAGAGCTGTAACATCCAACGTGGCCAGAACAAACGATTTCGTGATGTCCTTGATTGACCAATAATTTTTCTCAAATTTGTGCTCAAATGTTTCTTGAAATCAAATGTAAAGCGTCCAGTTCAAAGACATTTCGCAGTGGATACGTTTATTCATAGTCAATAGTATTATCTCGAGCTGGCCTCGAAAATCTTTACGTTGCTGAAGTTATGTTGCGTTATTTTATTTGATGCTGCCATTTCTTTTTCTGTCGTCTGGTCTGAATTATGCCTAGCCCTCTAAATTTCATGTTTACAATCCAGAGCATTGTGAGTGATAACTTCACCGAAAATTACTAGATGTGAAGCACGAAATCATAAATTTGAGAGCGTCCATAATTTGCAAACTGAAACATTTACTATATTATGTAATATTTACGCTGCATGTACAAACTGCGATCTCTGTACTCAAACGTGTCAATGACTAATTCTCGAAATCCTGTTCCGCGAGTCTTTAACAAATATATCTCAAAAGATGAATCTGTGGTTCTGTCGTCTCTCTCAAGCCAACAACTTATGTTTCTTTATATTTTGGCGATCTCAGAGTTGATTTTGTGATAGACAGTTTCTCACCTTTCACTCTTGAGAACTTTCACGTGATGAATGCTATACGTCATTTTATTACACAGCGAACAAGGTAGTAAATGCGCGCCAAGACAAGGTTGCAAAACTACGGCCCCATGATTTTACGCAAGGCACGTAAACATTGCATTTCATTCGTTGTTTCTCTTCGATATTTATCACACATCATTTGAGCATTTGTTTGTCGCTGTAACTTGGCCTAACCAATAAACTGGTATCACAATATTAACTTTCCATCATAAAAATTCAGGGGCCGGGGCCGAGCGCCATAGGGCCGAGGGGCCGGGGCTGGTGATTGCTAATAGCCCTGGAGTTCTTCCTTAGGGAGTCGGTTGCTTGTTTTTCCCAAACAATTCTGGTCCCTTTCTCAGGCACCAGCTTCGTAAGACCTGTCTTTTGTTTTCTTGACTTTCCGGAATTTCATTTGTTTAGGACGCATGCGATATCTAATAGAAATTTTCTTGCTAGCTGATTTTAGTCTGGTAGAGTCCTCCTTCCTGAATGAAGAAATTGTATTTCTTCCTGGAGTGATTCCTAGCATTTGCAGTATAGAAGATTTAGTTGCAGCAGCACCAGTGTTTGCTGTGCAAGTGGTCTCACATGCTGCAATCATTATCCTTAGCTTTCCACAATATTGCGCTTTTGAACTCTTTGACCAAAACATGCTGTATATACTCTTGAAACAAAGATGACTTTAATCCACTGATCTCTGAAAGGAGCTATTTAATGTGGGGCATGCTTAAAAAGATTAAGTTTTCCTTGCAAAACTAGCTAAAAAGTTCCTCATATGCTTCATTGGCTGGCATAATTTGGTGAGTTTGATTGAATTTTCAAAATATTGCTTAATAACAATTTATACCAAATATCTTTGTTGAGAGATTGATGCAGACTTTGTGCTAACTTACAAAGAAATTAATCACTAAATTCTTAAATTGGCTAGAAATTGGAAAAGGCAAGAATTATTCAAGAAATTGATAAATATCAAGTTGTTTCATATCTGCAGCTTTCATGCGACTTCGCTTACCAACAAAGTTGCTGGAGTCAGTAAAAAAAGAAAATTAATTTCAGTCAAATTTTTAAAGATCTAATTAATGATGTAAGAACAACAAAGAAGAACAAATGATGTGAACGGGAGATGGCTTCAGTTGGACTTCTACTGATCAGAGTAGACAATTGAAACAGAGCAGAAAGACCATATAGATGCAGAATGTGTCAAGACACTTTGCTTGACAGCTTTAGTGAGGTTAACAACTGCATTGCTATTATATTCAACAGTGGAATGCCATTGTCCCCAGAAGAGCTTCTACTCTATACTGGCCTGAATATAGTGGCCCCTTCATCACCATATAGGCAGAATAGTAATGAAAAATATCAACCCATTGCATCCCTTTTTCCAAAATATTTGCTGTTTACATTAGCTCTCTAGCTGTAAGTAACTACCTGTGAAGAGCTCAAAATAATGCTACAGAGGGATTCGGGAAACATGCAGGTTGTCTAAGGTGGTATTTTTATTCAGACACTGTGAAGAAAACTACTGAATTGCTAAATGATGAGCTGCAAGGATATTTTTTGGTCTGATACAATCGAGCAGCAAGAATTTGAGTCATCCCAGGAGCAATGTTTGGATATTGAGCTGACAGCAGATATTCTGAAAAGAGATAATTTTTAACGATATAAAAAAGTGGAAGCATAGCTTTGAGGAACATGAAAATGAGGCACACTTTTACCATTTTGAGAATGAGAGACAAATGTACCCCAACATTGAAGTTACCATCAACAAAGGCTGCGGATGGAGTGTAATGCTAGAGGGAAGTTCGAAAATCTTACCCCAAGTGGATAGAATTTAGCACAACCTTATTAACTGTTAGGCATTTAAGGGACTTTTTGGTGCTGCTTGCTATTGCCAAACCTTGTCAATGATTTTCTTTGTCAAAATTTATCCTACTTAAATGTGACTCAACAGGGGTTCTCTACAGGACGAAAACCGGAAAACCAGCTGCCTACTGTGAAACTATGCCTTCCACTTTTCATTATGAAACTATAGGATCCACACGTTGCGCCATCTTTTTACCAAATGATCTCACAATCAAAACATCAGATATCTTAAAGCACAGCATATAAATCAACGATGACCTTGATAAAATTTGAAGAATACTATATCTTGTGTTATTTTGTTTTCCAGAAGTCACCCCCAAGTCATCCATTGGGATGTTTCTTAATTTTTCATTGATTTCAGTTCTTAATTTCAATGTGGTTCAGGAATTTGCTCAGGCCAAAAGGCCAAAGCTCTGGTTTGCAAGTGGATGCAAATTTGAGCTTTCAACATTGATATTTCTGCGCTCGAAGCAGCAATACCAACAAACGAGCTATCCATGTTCAAGTTATCTATCGAGGAATATTTTGAGAGTGATTAGCCATTGATTAAAGCTAAATTCACATCGCTGGAGTCAACCAAGTCTGTATACATTTTTTTGGGACACCCGGTACTGTCACTTGAAAAACTGCGAAAATCGAAATTGATCTTGAAAGAAACTGCGCCCCAGAGGAGCGGGAACTCATCAGAATCACGGTCAGCTATGGAGCGTCGTTTGCGCCTTTATTACAAAATGACATTTTCTTATCCTAAACCCTAAATTTCTTTCATTTATTATAAGAAATATTTTCAATACTAACTGCTCTATTCAGCATGGTCTGCATATTATTTTGTATGCCAACTTTCATTTCGAATGATGTTTTGCATTCAGTATGGCCTTTGGCGCAATACATTGTGACAATCCAAACTTCTGTATGGCCTATCTATTTCGTATGGCTTATTGCGCAATACGTCATAAAAACGAAACTTTAGTATGGCCTATTGCACAATACATCATCAAATTATCATTCTGTATGACATGTTCATTTCGTATAGTCTATTGCGCAATACGTCATATAAAATGTAACTTTAGTATGGCCTATTGCGCAATAGCCAGACTTACTACGATGAGCCCTAGTAAACGGACTAAAGGTGACAAGTCTACGCAATAGCAACCTTGTTTTGGCGGAAAACTTAACCACAATGCTTGCCTAGATTAATTCATGGTTTCGAACTGCACCTTCTTGCCGGATGAATCATCGAAGTGCTGCGAGAGAAAGACTGGAAAAACATGGAACAATCCAGACGAAGCAGTTAGCGGTTATACAAGCAGCGAACGCAATTTTTGAACAGCTTTCGAGAGGAAGTTGGTATGATCTAGATTTTACGAATAACACGATCCAGAAATCGAAACTGAAGGCACAGACCCCGGGGGGGGGGGTACTCATATATTTTTCAGTACAGGGACGTGCCGCCGAACAGGGTATCATTTTCAGGATTCCTACTCCGGGACAGGGTATCACTTTTGTATGGTCGGCTCCATGACAGGGTCCATATTTTGTATAATTGACTACGTATCGTCGTTGTAAGCCATTTGCACTCCGCGAATATGATTTAAATCGTTTGGATGGCAACATTTCCGCTTTTTCTGATAGATTTCTATCAAATTTCTATCAAATTCCCAGGGCAGGCTACAATTTTGTATGAAGAAACCCAAGAATAGGGTATTGTTTTTAAAGTATTACTCCGGGACAGGGTATCATTTTCGGGAATTTTACTCCGGGACAGGGTGCCTTTTCAGATTTTCCAGCGGCACGTCCCCGTATTTTCGTAAATCAAGTACCCCCCCCCCCCGGGGCACAGACGAGGGATAGTTGGTTGGCCCAGGATCAGACCCATTCGCCGCCATAACCCCCATTGATGCTGATAATGCATGAACACTGGCAGGTGCTTCGCTGAGACGACTCAGTAAATGTTGTCCTTCGGCTGCCAACTGATTAATCCGATCGTCGGCAGGCCTGTTGGTATCGATCGTGCTTGGCAATAGATCGTTCCTTGCTCTCTCCAGTTCCAGTTTGCCTTGCAGGACTTGCACTTCGATGATTCATCCGGCAAGAAGGTGCAGTTCGAAACCATGAATCAAGCTAGGCCAGCATTGTGTTTAAAGAGGCTGGATAAGAAATACATAAACAAATCCATGGTTTGTGCATCAAATATCGCATTTTGAAAGGAGAGATTCCTTTGTAATTAGCTAAATTCAAAAGGAAAGATCCTTATCTAGACACAGGCTGGTCTTTGGGTGAAAAATCAACGAAAATACTTGTTGGGAATCCATTTATATCGCAGCAATCCCAAAACATATGGAGCTTTAATTTGTATCAGAAAAGTGCAAAGGCAAATCTACAAGATGAGACATTTATTTTGAATTTTCGTTGAATAGTCCCAATAAATTAATTAGCTTATCAAAAACAGCCAAATCAAAAATTTCCCCGACAGTTTAGCTATTGCGTAGACTTGCTACCTATAGTTCAATTACTAGGGCTCATCGTAGTAAGTCTGGCTATTGCGCAATAGGCCATACTAAAGTTACATTTTATATGACGTATTGCGCAATAGACCATACGAAATGAACATGTCATACAGAATGATAATTTGATGATGTATTGTGCAATAGGCCATACTAAAGTTTCGTTTTTATGACGTATTGCGCAATAAGCCATACGAAATAGATAGGCCATACAGAAGTTTGGATTGTCACGATGTATTGCGCCAAAGGCCATACTGAATGCAAAACACCATACGAAACGAAAGTTGGCATACAAAATAATATGAAGACCTTACTGAATAGAGCAGTTAGTATTGAAAATATTTCTTATATGAAAGAAATTTAGAGTTTAGGATAAGAAAATGTCAGTTTGTAATAAAGACGCAAACGACGCTCCATAGACGCGTTGAGCAGCACGAGGATCTATCTCAATCCTTGATCATCAAATGGTTTGCACTGATGATTCTGTGGTTGAGAGCAAAATGCAACCTACCAAACAAAGCAGTGTCATATCTGCTTATGGTAATATCGGGTTTTCTCTCAGTAATAGCCTAGCCCTTTCACGCCTTGTTTCCCTCCACCATGTATAGCCCCACTAAACTGTGCTTGACCAACAAAAGTATGAGGTCTTATGCGAGGGTAGTTTGCCCTTCTATCACTTGCAATGCTACCTATGAATTTGCTGACAGATTTCCACGAGAAATGGTACAGTGACCCCCAATTTATGCTCTGTTATAATCAAACGGAGCTCAAGAATGTTATTATCCACCTAGGAGACTTTCATGCAATGGTTGAGTTTTTCGGCACGGTAGGAAAACTTGTATCTGGAAGTGGTTTCGAGGAGGTGATCTACCAGGCAGGGATTTGCAGTGCAGGTAGCATCAATGGTATTATCTCCGGAAAGCACTACAACAGGATCTGGCTTTTTCATGAGTGCTTTGCAGAGGCACTCGACAGGAGTTTTTGTGAAACATTTCTCCCAGATGTGCCACAAGATATCAAAGATTCACTGGATCAAGAGGTTACAAACCTAGATGTCCTTGCTGTTGTAAAGGAAGGTCCATTTTCTGCCCATTGGAGTGAATTTGATGATTTGAGAGAACGGTGTCTGTCTGGGGAATTCGGAAAGACACCCCAATTCTGGATGATGTACCAAAGAGCAGTGGAACGTCAACACTTACTCCACCTTGCAGTCAACAAGGATGACTTTGACCTTCGTCTACATTGCTGGAAAAGCTCATTGCCTCTGTGTTTCTCGATCAATAAACATAACTATGCTCACTATGGAAGCTTCTATTGTCTTCAGTTAATGAATTTAGAAAGCACACACCCAGGGGCAAAGAAGAGTTAGAAGAGAGAGGCCTGTCAGTCCGTCGAAATTCTTATGGTATTGGTCGGTCTATTGGTGGTGCTGGAGAGCAACCATTCATGAGGAGCTCGAAAACTGCAGGCAAGATGGAATTTAAACTTCAAGTTTTTCACGAATATGTTGATGATCCAAATGCAGTATATCTCCATATATTCACCTTCTTAATGATGATATTTTCATACAGCCTCTTTTTTAGAATCGCTAAAAGGTCTATTATATTCTTGGTACAAATTTTTGCTAAATAGCAGCATCTGGTTACAAACTGCATTGCTTACTTACCCTATATCAATTCATTTCTTCAGGTGGCATCAAGAATTTTGCACAACAAGAAATCACCTGCGAAAAATGGGTGTTGAATCGACCATTTCAGGCCAAGGTGGTTCAGCCGTTTCTGTCACTTGACAATTCGTCAACAAATCCCATAAGTTGCTTGCGTGAGGGAAGAATCAAGAAATCTGAAGAACATGTCAGTGAAATAGTCAATTTCCTACAAAATGCCTTCATCAACCCATTTAGTGAAGACCTGGATAAGGACAAGCTCTTAACCCTATCCAGACTAGGGGGGCACAAAGTGCCCCCCCCTAGTAAACTTTTTCACACAGCTCATCGAGTATCTCTTCAATAGTCTAGCTTTTTTGTGACTTTTAGTTTCTATCTATGAGACATCTTTTCATGTCTATTTCAAAAATTTTGACACTGATTCCGGGGGTCAACACATGACTTTAAATTGAGTGCTCTGCAAAAAAATTACCGTTTAAGTCATAGCTTTGGAACCACTGGCTCTATGACAATGAGACAAACATTTTTGAGCTCGTCTTGAAATAAGCTTTCATTTGATATATAGTTTATTGATTTTTGATGACGTCATCAACAATTGGTTGTTGCGCATGCGTACTGACGAAAAACCATGTTATGGTTCATTTTTAGAAAAATGAGTGACATAATATGATGCAGCAGGTATTTTTATGTATATTTAGCATTTTTTGCTATTTTTAAAAGTAATTTATAATCAATTTTTGACAAAAATCGCTCTTTTTTCGTATAAAATAAATAAATGCTGACATCAGCAAAAATATTAGCGTTACAAAGCAACAATTTCAAAATAAGAATTACAAAGATATAATCCCTCTATGTTTCAAATATCACATCGATATGTTTTATCAATTTGGAGATACAACGTGACAAAGTACATGTGGTTTTACACCCAAATTAGCAACATTTGCTGACGTCAGCACTTAATCACGTGACATAAACAAAAACAAATCACATCATCTTGTTTGCCTTATCATGTTTGTTACTTGTGCCAAGTTTCAAGTCTCTAGCACTTATGATTCTATGAAAAACCAGGGGGGGGGCACTTTGTGCCCCCCCCCCTAGTCTCCCCAAAGTTTCAAAAAGCCTAGTCTGGATAGGGTTAAACCTTGCATCAGGATGACCACTCCCTAATGAAATCACAGAAGAGCTGTTTTAAGTCGAAAAAAGAGGTGAGGAAATGTTTTCATGCTTTGATAAGCGCATGAGTACAATCGACGAGCAAGATGCTGCTTTCTTTGACCCGATTAAAGAGCTCCATGGAAAGGCTTTGCTCCTACCGAGAAAAAAGCAAAAGTAACTTCAAGAGGTAAGACTAAAGATGTATCAATTCAAAGGGACATTCTGGGTGTTCTGGTTGCCACATCGTACAAAAAAGATGGATTAATAGATGTTGATAGGGCCTTGACATATCCTTTAGCACATGTGCCATTGTCATTGGCTACTAGTGATGGTTGCAGATGGAAAACAATGAAGAGCAAACTTCTAGAAGCAGCATTCAGCTCTATTGTCAGCGATGAAGCCTATCCAACACAGGCAGAAATTTACGTCCTAGATTTGGCAGCTCCTGTGTGCTCTATTGGAAAGGTTCCAGATACCTTTAGGGAACTGTCTACTTTGATTTTGACAAGGATTCCTGTTACCTTCAGGGAAGTCTATGTTGCTTGTGACACTTATCAAGAGTCATCCATCAAGAACGCTGAACACCAGTCAAGAGGAGATGCAAATGAATTTGTCATTAGGAATGCTGATATCAGAATTGCAGCAGATTTCAAGAGGTTCTTGGCCAATGGCAACAACAAGGAAAGGTTATTCGAGCTCCTAGAACAGGTCTGCGAAGAAGAGATACAGTCATATCAAAGAGATTGCGTTGTATATTTTGCTAGGAAACAGAATCGCATCAATGTTGATTTGTTTTCCTATGCACTTAGAGAACTGTTGATCAAAGGAAGGGGCAAATGGCGTAACCTCATGATAGTAGGGCCTGCAAACTGCGGTAAAACATTTTTATTGTAGCCACTCACTACTATCTTTAAGACATTTGCGAATCCAGCCATGACAGCAACTGTGACTATCTAAAAATATCCCTTGAATTGATGAAATATCATTTCCCTCCTGCATTTTGTCTTATTCTTGCAATACTCTCTCATTGCCTGGCTAGTGTTTTTCGATATAGCCCTAGGGTACATAATTAACACTGCATGACTCTGAGATCCATCACGTCCTGCCTACCTGCCTCCTGGCAATCATAGTCTATATCATTCGGAGTTCCATAATGTACAACTAAATGGAGGCCTTTACAGTCAACCCCCACCCAAGTGCAACACTTGCTACAAGCAACCGTATGAAGCCATGATCTTTTGTAAAGGAATCTGTACTTATACTTATATTTTAACATTTTCTTCAGTGTTGCCTTGATATTTTTCATAACAATTGGCAGTAACACCAGCATTTATCATTTCATTGTCAACGAACCTATACCGGGTGACCCAGAAAAAAGTGACCCAACTCAATCTGTTACAGAAAATTAAGTAAGTGGCCGATTGAAATGCTCCAAACGTTGTTCTGTCGCTAAAAGGCCAGCCTATGAGTATTTTTCGCAATTTTTTTTGGCACGGTAAATTTCCAAAATTAAGGATTTCGAGGAAAAGGGCATGCCTGAAATCCTAAAAAAGTTGTCAAAAACAGGGGATCGATTTACAGCCATTTCAAATCTTCAAACAACGAGGAGCCTGTTTCATTTCAACCTGGGAATAGGTAACCCAGTCGGAAGTCCCTGCAGGCTGACGGGGCTACTGTGGTTAAACAATAAAAAATGGAAAATGAAAAAAATGGGAAGAACTAATCACTTGCAGTTTTCTGTTTTGTTTATGAGAATGGTTCACAACAAAATTTACAAAAACAGTCTTTCTTGGCTATTTTCCCGATGAATATATTGGTAACTAACATGGAAAAATGTTGAAGGGAATATCTTTAAGAGTGGCAACTGTTTCGTTGTAGCCCTACATGGCTCTAGTTGATGGAAACTTGCAAAAGGACGTTTTTCGGATAGGGGGCTTCAAACAAAACTTAACTGTGAATCTCTGAGAACTACGTGATTTTCTTCAACAGCTCTAACAACTCTGAGACAATCCTGACGTCTCCGACATCTCCGAGATTTTCTCCAATATTTTCTCCGACATCTCCGACAACTCCGATATTTTCTCCGACATCTCCGACAACTCCGACATCTCCGTCCGACATCTCCGACATCTCTGACGTCTCCGTGTTTTCGGCCTGGCCAGAAAAATCTCAGCTTGGTGGTGTATCAATGTATCATGATACACCGTAGTTGGCAGAATTGCTACGGATATTCTAGAACTTAGCATATCTCTATCACAAGTGGCGTTTGCTAGATCTTCAACGCTGACATTGGCGATGGCCCCCGATCGTGATGCATTGTCCACCAAGACTGCGCTGATCAGAAAGTTTCTGTCCATGGTGCATTCAGACATGGAATGGAATTCTGGAATTCTGTCCATGTTGAGGCAAAGAAACGATCAAGGACCCGCACAGCCTCTTGCACACACGTAGCCTCGTCAAATTTAAGGAAGCAATCTGGTTTTGCCAATTTTCTTGCGTCTTCTTTTTTTCCACTTTCGTTTAGAGGCCTTCTAAGACTCTTTGGCCAAAGTTGTATTTTCGTTTGCATTATGTTTAGAATTCTTTCTTCCACATCCACTCAAGTGAAAAACTTTACAAACCTCACCAGTGAGTGGAGATAGGTTTTAACTGTTTGGGGCTTTCTTTTTTTGTATAAAATCGTCCAGCCACAACCCACATACTGCCTTTGTGTCTAACACTGACCGGATATCATCAGACTTCTCTTGGCTTCCGTTGGCAATCACTTCTTCTACAGTTCATTTTATGGACACGACACGTGTGGCCTGTGCCTTGGCATCTTTTTCCTTCTTGTGGCTGCCGTCGATTGACTGCAGCCAATCGATGAATGCAGACATAACGAATGTCTCAGTGTTTGAAATTCCACCGTTGTCTGCCTCAAATCTTCTTCATCCTCTTCCATGTTGAAGTTTGTTTCGTCCACCTCCTTTTCTCCCACTTCATTTTTTCCGAATTCATTTTTGTCGATTTCATTTTGTCCGATTTCATTTTTGCCGATTTCTTGGTCTTCTTGATTTGGATTTTAAGTTAGCAATGATTCGCTGATCTCTAATTTTATGGACTTGGCGGAGATGATTATTAAGGCGAACTACGGTATGCTGGCATGTCATAATTGGGCACACCTTCCTTGTATAATTTTTCCTTTTTCTTCCAGTCTTAAGGTCTTTTAGCTTCATTAGGCCATACTTGCCTTTAGCTGCCTTAGTGTCTATTTCGTGCCATTGATGTACCGTTTGTAAATGGCGATTAAAGTCCTGGATTTTTTTTTCACATGGAGGTATGGGACATTTCACACTGCGTCTCTTCTGCTTTGTGTATTTTCCATTGTCTTTTTCGATCCACATATGAAAGTATTGAGAAACCTCAGGTCGGCGACATTCAGATCGATTTGAAACTCATTTCATCTGCCAGAAATTGATGTCAATATCAAATTGTGTTTGTTTTTATTCACATTTCCCTGTTCTCCCTCCCCGGGGGGTACTTCACTGTCGAGTCAGACAGGGATCTGTGCCAGTTTTGGGTAGTATTGGCCTAAACATTATGGGAAAAGGGTATACTTTTTATGTAATTGGGGTTCACTGTTATAACACAAAATTTTGGTAATGTGTGTTGAATGTCCCCATTGATTCGGAACAGATTTGTTCACCTTGAAATAGAATGCCATTTAATGTTGGATTGTTCTTTGTTACTTCTTCAAACTTCTGGGATTGGGTATCAATGTCTGACCAATATTCTGGGATTGGGTCATAACAGAAATGCTGGCGGCACACACCCTGTATGAATTTATAATGAAGTACACCCCCAGGTGTTCCCCTTTTTATACCTAGGTCCGTCCTACATCTAGATCACAGAAAAAGTCATGTATTCACGTCTTTATAAATTCCTTGAAAGCATGAGGTTTTATATACTCTACAATATGGTTTTCGTGCAAGCCATTCCATTGCCCATGCCCTACTTAGTTTAACTGAAGCCATTAAATCATCATTAGACAACAGAAAATTTGGTTGTGGAATATTTATTGACTTGTAAAAGGCTTGTGACACAGTAAATCATAACATTCTTTCAATAAAGCTAGAACATTATGGAATTATAGGAACAGCTTTAAATTGGTTTGAGTCTTATATCTCAGATAGAAAGCAATATATCTCAGTGAATGGTTCTAACTCTAGTCACTTTAGTGTTACATGCGGGGTTCCACAGGGCTCTGTCCTTGGCCCCCTCCTTTTCTTAATTTACATCAATGATTTACCTCTCTTTTCCTCAAAACTAGCCTTATGCTTATTTGCTGATGATACTAACATCTATTATGAAGCTGAAAGTCTTGGCCAGCTGCAGAGTGTGGTTAATAAAGAACTAAAACAGTGAAGATGTGCCTAGATGTTAACAAACTGTCCCTCAATATTGATAAAACCAATTTCATAATATTCAAGTCTCCTCGGCATTCTTCTCCTGAGACTGTCAACATCAAAATTGGTAATCTTCCTATCAAACAGACTTGTTATGTCCAATTTATTGGTGTTCTCTTAGATGAAAATCTTTCATGGAAGTACCACACAACAGAACTGTCTAAGAAACTGGCTTGAACTTGTGAGATGTTCTTTAAAATAAAACACTTCTTACCTGCCAATGTGCAAATCTGTCTTTACAACTCTTTATTTTCACCTTTCATTCAAAATGGAATTTTAGTTTTGAGTCTCGCCTATGACATTTATATCAACCAAGTGTTCTTGTTACAAAAAAAGGTTATGAGAGCAATTTCATTCCAACATTTTACTGCACCTTCTACACCTCTCTTCTCAGACTTAAAAATCTTAGGGCTGCCTGATATTTTCCAGCTGAAATTGCTTGTTTTGTATATGACTGCATAAACAAGATATCTCCTACTTTTTTCACTCCTTCTTTGAATTAGTGGAATCTGTGCATCAATATGGTACACGGCAAGTCACCAAACATGATATTTTCCCCACACAGAAAAATACCCTGCAATATGGTCTTAGATCAGTGCGTTACTGTGCAGCTAAATTCTGGAATGACAGTCCTGTAGATATAAAAAAGTCACCATCTTGTGTTATGTTTCGCCGAAAGCTCAAAGCCTTCCTCTTTGATTTAAATTATTAGAACTGATCATTGATAAGTTTCTCAGTCATAATCTTTAGAAAGAAGTCAAATTTACATGAGACACCTTTACACAGGGGGTGATCTCTCCTCGATTAGCATAGTTATTGAGAGAGTTCCCTCCTTTAAGTAATTCCCTCCATACAATTTATTTTATTAGTTTCATATTTGTTAGTAATCATTGTACTAATTTCCTGAATGTATTATGATTAATTTTCTGTAGAGTTGGTTGACATTCTTGTAGTTTAATACTTTGTAGTTGTGATAAATTGTATGTAGTAGTGGAATTTAAAATATAAACTGAACTGAACTGATTGGACGGTATCGCTAGCCATTTTCTCAAAATCTCATTTCCGGTCATCTCCAGTTCTCTATGTAGGATTTATAATCTTTCCATAGAGACTGAGGTATTTCCGGACAGTTGGGAGGAAGCACGTGTAGCTCCTATCTTCAAAAGTGGCAAGGTCCATGATCGTTTGAACGATAGGCCAACATCTGCCTTACCTGTTGTCTCCAGGTTGTTTGAAAAACTCATATATGATCAACTTTACAAGTACCTCGACTCTAATAAACATCTGTACTCAGATAAGTATGGCTTTCGACATCTACATTCGGTTGTTTCATGTTTGCTTAAATGCACCAATGATTGGTACATCAATATAGACCGGGGTAAATATACTGCGATGATTTTCATTGATATAAAGAAAGCCTTTGACACAGTAGACCATCAAATTCTCCTTGAAAAAATGCACCATTACGGGATTGATGGTGTCGAACATCAATGGTTCAGCTCTTATCTCAACAATCGCAGGCAGTCAACGGTGTCACATCCGATACAGTAGACATTAATATAGGGGTACCACAAGGATCTTGCCTTGGACCTCTCTTATTTTTACTTTATATAAATGACCTTCCTTTCGCTTTAAAAAAGGCACAACCGACAGTGTAGACGATACAGCGATCTCCTTCTCTTTGGATAAAATTGAAGAGATTGACGTTGTTGTCAATGCAGAACTTGCCTGCCTTGAGAAATGGTTGCAGGGCAATAAGCTTTCCTCGAATGTCGTCAAAACACAAGGCATGATAATTGGTTCAGCCCAAAAGCTGGGGAAGATAACAAAATGTCAGAAATCACCCCTTGCTTCCAAGTTAATGGGAATGCTATCGATCTTGTTCATAAAACAAAATATCTTGGTGTAATGATTGATGAAAATTTGAAATGGGGAAGCCAGGCAATGTTTCTTCAAAAGAAAGTCTCACAAGCCCTCGGGCTTTTGAAATATGCCAAACAATTTGTCCAAGAAGAGGTCCTGATTACATGGGCGAGTTGACCTGCTTGTAGCTTGTTTCCGGTTCATTGAATTGTCCCAATGCTTTGGTCAAATCCTTCTTGAAAACAATTAGCTATTACATGAAGCGAACCAACCCGCTTTGCCGGGTTGGCTCATTTTTCAAAAGTGGGTCAACCGGGCCAGGCAAGCTAGACATTGTAAAACAGTTACTGAAACTGAATAAACTACTATAAAAAATAAACTACCATGTCCAGAATGCCTCTTCTTATGGACAATTTAAAAAGAAACTAAATGCACAATTAGGTGATTGATAAATTTTACAAGAAACATTTTAGGTTTAGATATTCATATGAAGCAATTTTTAACTCTTTTAGGCATGACATTGTACTTATTTCTTTTTGAGTAATTTATGCCTCTTGGAAAAACCTTTGTACTAAGGATTAAGCCTGGTTTCCATATTGTTGCAAGTTGCCGTAAGATTCCGTAAGGTTGCCGCAGCCATTGCCGCAACCATTTTAACTTAAATGGAAGCCATTTCCCCCGGTACCTGCAGCGGCCGCAACCATGATGGTTGTGGTACCGTAAATACTTGGAAAAAGTGGAAATGAGTATTATGTGCTTGATGAGTATTATGTGCGCATTAACCCAAAGGGCAAAAAGTTTCTCTTTAGACCAGTTGCAAAAGGCAAAGTCTTAAAGGTAATTTCCTCCCTAAAGAGATCAAAATCTCCTGGTCTGGACAACATCCCCCCAGTAACTGTAAAGGATGTGGCACATGTAATTACACAGCCCCTCCTTCACATTCTAAATCTGTCTTTATCAACTTCAACAGTTCCCTCAGCGTGGAAAGTCACTCGATGTGTGCCTATCTTTAAGGGTGGAGATGCTAAAGACTTGGACAATGATAGGCCGATCTCGGTGCTTCCAGTGTTTTCAAAAATCCTTGAAAGAGTTGTCCATTACCAACTGTACGAATATTTGGAAAAGAACAAACTTTTGTCTCCATATCAGTTCGGATTTAGGAAGAATCGCTCAACGTCATCAGCTGTTGTTCACCTCACTGCATGGACATAAGCATGGACATGGGCCAACTCACAGGAGCTCTTTTTATAGATCTTCGAAAAGCATTTGATACGGTAGACCACCAAACCCTGACATCAGAGCTAACCCATTATGGTGTTGAAAACACTGAGCTAAAATGGATCCAAGATTATCTCTCAAATCGATCTCAAATCGTCAGCTTTGATGGGGAAAAGTCAAGAGAAGAAAAGATCTTGTACGGTGTGCCACAGGGGTCAATTTAGGTCCCTTGCTTTTTCTGATTCATGTTAACGATCTCCATCAGCAGATTGAGAAATCAAATATCATAATGTATGCAGATGACACTGTACTTCTGTTTTCGGATAAGAATGAAGCTGAAATAGAAAAGGCTATAAATCATGACGCCAAATTGTTACATAATTGGCAGTGCAATAATGGCTTGATCTTGAATCCTAAACAAGGCAAAACCAAGTTTATGATGTTTGGAACAGCGGCAAAAAGAACAAAGATAACAAATCAAGCAAAAAATAACTATTGATTCGAAAGACATCAGTAATACCGATATCTATAAGTATCTTGGAATCCATTTAGACACGTCACTCACTCTGAACGATCACATCCTAAAAATCTGTAAGAAAGCTTCAAGCAGGCTACGCCTCCTGCGCCGAATTAGGCCAATACTCACCACCCATGCTGCCGTGGAATACAAAACCATGGTTCAGCCAGTTATGACTTACTGCAGCATTGCATTC
Source organism: Aurelia coerulea (assembly GCA_039566865.1). NCBI lineage: Eukaryota > Metazoa > Cnidaria > Scyphozoa > Semaeostomeae > Ulmaridae > Aurelia > Aurelia coerulea. The sequence goes on from CM076959.1 coordinate 1,995,798, forward strand.
TCAACATTGTCAGAGACAAATGAATCGAGGTTCAAGAAGATTGAAAAGAGAGCACTTAAAACTGTTTTCGGAGCACAACATGATAACCATCGCGTATGGCGATCATTTGCTTGCATGAGATCTATTCAATGTGCAGATTTTGTTTTCAAATGCTTAAATGGAACAGCTCCTGATATTTTCCATAACTATTATACGAAACAAGACCACGGAAAAGCAACGAGACGTAATGGTATGGACCTAAGGATGCTAAAAGTTAGAACGGAAAGTGCAAAAAGAGGGACCTATTACAGCGGAACAAAGATTTTCAACGCTTTGCCATGGGTGTCTACAAAACGTGGCCTACATTTCATTGAAGTCATGAAGATTGCAGGAATTAATTAATTTTTCACACCAAAACAAACTACTTCGCAGATTTCTTTCTTTTATGAGACGGATGCAATGCTAACTTTTCGAAACTTTCGAAGCATAAAAAAGATGTCTTTTCAGGACAAAAATGATGAATTTGATTGAATTTCTATTCAAAAATGTTCCTCAGAATGTGGCTTTATTCTCCTATTTCAGAGTAATTCAGGAGATTCCCCAAAATAGCGCGTTTGCAGTTTAGGCTAAAAGCCACAAGCTCTGGTTTGGAGGTTCAGGCAAATTTGGACTTTCAAAATTAATATTCCAACTTTCCATGCACAAATATCATCAAACAAGATATCCATCTTCAAGTTAGCTATCGAGGAATATATAAAAAATTACTGTGGATTGATTGGACCAAAATTCTTGTCACTAGTCCCGATTAAATCCGTTGCGTTTTTTTGGGACACCCGGTACATATCTTAGCTTCCAATGAAAACGTCTTTTGCTGATTCTACTAGTTTCTAAGACATCCTCTTTGCTGATTTTGTTAATTTTGATAACTGCCTTTTGCAGATGAGAGATACAGCAGATTATGCACTGCCAATCGATGACGATGAAATGAATGCTGATGAAATGGACCAACGTGCTGAGCAGCACGAGGATCTATCTCAATCCTCAATCATCAAATGGTTTGCACTGATGATTATGTGGTTGACAGCAAATTCAATCTACCAAACAAAGCAGTGGCATATCTGCTTATTGTAATATCAGGTTTTCTCTCAGTAATAGCCCAGCCCTTTCACGCCTTGTTTCCCTCCACGATGTATAGCCTCTCTAAACTGTGCTCCACAAACAAAAGTATGAGGTCTTATGCGAAGGTAGTTTGCCATTCTATCACTTGCAATGCTACCTATGAATTTGCTGACAGCTTCTACACGAGAAATGGTAAAGTGACCCCCAATTGATGCTCTGCTAGACTATTTAATAGGAAGTGCAATTAACCTCTCTTACTCAAGAAGACACTTTCAAACAAGAAGACAACGCTCGTTCCATTCAAGAACTTTCTCTTCAAACCACCTAGCCAATCGCTCAGTGAAATGTTTCAGTTCTCAGAATTCAGGCAGATGCTTCATGCTAGATTCAAACACAGCCCAGGCGAAGGTATGGAGGATATATGGGACGGATCTATCTGGAAAGAATTCTTACATTATCCCAATGATGGATCCGATCTTCTCTCTGCGCCTTACAACATTGCTTTCATGCTCTTCGTTGATTGGATGGCTCCATTCAAGAGAGGGAACTATTCATATGGCACAATCTTCATGTCAGTTTTGGATCTCCCAAGAAAGGTCCCTTTGACAAAGAGGTGGATGAACGTTGTTGGTATAATTCCTGGATCTAAAGAGCTCAAGATTCACATGAACACATATTTGAAACCATTAGTCAACGATTTGCTGCATCTTTGGAATGGCAAAGAAATAGAAATTGCATGAACTAAAGAAAAAATCCATGTACGAGCTATGCTATTTTGTGTGTGATGCGATCTGCCAGCACTTCGCAAAGTTACGCAGTTCCTGTCGCATAAAACAAATAAAGGCTAAATGACATAAGCTGAGCTTGGACATGGTTGCGGGCATGTCTTTACAACAAATATTCAAATTGGGCACCCTCATTTTTGGGAGTGCTTTACTGCGATGACTTTATTCTGCAGGCCAGCAGGTCAAGTAATCTGCGGGTCAAACACGAAAGCAAACATGTAGGACCAAGGGCCCAATACAACGATTGATGTGCTGTGTTTGGTATATGTTAGGCCGCCACATGGTCAAAGGTGCACGAATGGTCAAAGGCAATCCATGTGATGATTTTAAAGCTTTACTGTCACTATATATAATTTTTGGTGCCAACAATTCAGTTGTCTGATGACAGTGCAGAGTATGGTTATGGGATTAGCGCGGTGTTCTTTGATATGGAGCTATACATAACATGTGAAACAAAGGGATTTGATAACCGTGTCTCATGGCGTCACAAGACAAATGATAAAAGAGAGGCTAGAAATGCATTCATAATGACAGTAAAGCTTTAATCTATGCTTGGACCATGACCATCACAACAGTTTTCATTCATGTCATCCTTGCTCGTTCGTGGCATTGAAATGCTTTGTGTCAAAGAATTTTCTGCTGTTCAAATCGTCAACAAAGCCGATCTAAGAATGCCATCAGATTGAAAGGTTGGATGAAGACAAGGAATCACGTTGTCAGTCACGTTGTCTCTTCAATGAGAAATGATTCAAGATTCGTAATCTCACTTGTATCCATGACAAATAAAAGTTTGCCAAGATAAGAAATTCTCTGATTGAATGTGTTACGCATTATTAGTTAAAGCAAAGGGATCTGTACAACGACGTATTATTACAATGTTGAATGCGTTATACAATACAAATTATACCAAAAACTGCATCGCTTTCAAGTTGCAATCAACTTTCATCAAAGCTAGAGGCGTCTCGCCCTTTGAGGAGTGACCGTTGTCCCCATTCTGACTGTACGAAGTTAAATCGGGGTGTGGTAACCTCGCAGAAGGGAACCCAATGAAGGAAAACTTGAGGGGCATTTCACTCCAAAAAATCTCGTACACCTTTGGCAAAAATCCTTTTGTTTTCAAGAAAAATCCATCCAAAATCCATAAAAATCCTTTTATTCTGAAAAATCTCGTACGCTTTTTTGAATGAGTGAAATGCCCCTCGGGAAAACTGAGATGGGAAATTGCTAAACAATAGAGGTATATCCAATTTTTTGCACTTTTTCTTTCAAAAGGAACTCATCACGAAAAACTCTACAGTCACATCACAAAAAATGTTGAATCTCTAAATGGAAAAATGTTAAACTTATTCATTTTGTCTTGTAGTCTGAAACATTTTCAACTTATTTTTGTAGTTTAGTACTCGGTATTACTTGAACAGTAATTGTTTACACAGACAAAGTTAAATGAATGGATGAATGGTAGAAATTGATAAACGTGGCAATTTTAAGGAAATTTTGGCACGAGATCCATCTATTACTCTCTTATGAAGAATAAGTGTACCCCAGGTAACAAATCTCATAAAAACTGCAGACGACTGATGGGGCATAGCCTGCGTGCAAACTTTACTCTCCACTAAAGTCTGCACGCAGGCTCAGGCCAATGGGGCCTTGATATTCAGAACGTTTCTGGTTGGTTTGGGCCACAGGCTGCGCTCGGCTGCGTGTCTCTTTCACAACTTCGATGATTATTGGTCTTGGCCTGTGCGAAAAGGGCACTTCGCTGCTAAAAGAGATCGGATATTATATTATTCCGAAAAAGCAGAATATTTTAGCTGGAAGAAATAAGCGTTGAGACGATGATGCAATAAATGTATCTGACAGCATTCCAGAGGGAGGCTAAACTGACTAAAATATGCAATTTTCTTACATCATTTTGCCAAATTTACTCTCCCACGGGGCGCCACCCTTGGTGCCCTTGTGAACATTTCAAAAGAGAGTTTTTGAAATCTTTTCTATCTTCAAGCATTTATAAAGTACTTTCGGAGTAATGATACGTGAAACAAGTGAAATGAAAAAAATTATGCAAAGGATTTCCTAAATCAAAATAAGTTGCTGTTTAAGGTATGTTTTCCCAGTACCAGAGGTTTTTACTTTTTAGCAATCTGAGAAATAATTTTTTATAAGCAGTTTCTTATAAAAAATACGTATGCACCAGGCTTTATTTAAAAAGCTTTGAACGCATCCAGCCTACATGGAAGGAATATAGATTAAATGATGGTTAAATGCAAGAAATGCTGCAGCCTTCCTTTCACCATGACGGAGAAAACTGCTACTCAATATTTTCGACTGCCCTCATTGGTGTTGTTCTGTTTTCATTGGTGTCGTGCTGTTTTCATTGGTGGTCTATCGGTGTTCATTGGTGTTCATTGGTGTTCATTGGTGTTCATCTGTGTTCCATTGGTGTTCATTGGTGTTCCATTGGTGTTCATTGGTGTTCCATTGGTGTTCATCGGTGTTCATTGGTGTTCCATTGGTGTGGTGTATTAGACTAGATCTATTTACCTGGGTTTGTTGGTGGAACATCATGCACAATTTTGTTTAGCCTTTCATCCCTTTTTTGAATGGCATCAGCATGTGCTTCCTTGATTTCAAAACCAGTGTTCAGAGGTGGAGGTGCCATATTTTTGAGCCTTTCTTTGTGTTCCTCAAGTGCTTTGGATCTAACTGCAGTTACCATTGTGTCATAAATATGGTCACTGTAATCTGGGGAAGTAAATTGAACATTCAGGACGGCCAGGTCTATAACGCGGACATCCGACGCAATGGTCCATGGTCCGCGTTTTAGTTTTTCAAATAGCCCAAAACCTTTTGAAAGTCCGTGTTTTTGGCTTCATCATAAGGGAAAACCTAAAACACGGACTTTAAGTCCGCCGATATAAAATGCCTGCGTTGTTGGTTTTAAACCTATTCTACAAAACTCCGAGTTTAAAACACTGTGATCTTTACTTTTTCAAATTGTTTTCCGTTAAGACAGTCCTTGACTAAAAACGAAACATATCAAAACGAAATGGCCTGTTGCCAATGCTTGGTTAGTTCCGTATATATCTATTTTCATTTGGTCCATAAAAGTTACTGTAAATACTGTAGATGAAAGGAAGCCACTATTTAGATAAAAACACGTTAGACCAGTGATTCTAACGATAGAAAATGTCGAAAGTTCATGGCTTATAAGGTCCACGATAAATAGTACTCTGGACTGATTTTGAAAATTTATGACTTAACCTTTAGCAAAATGTTCTAGGATTTTTTGCAATTTTCTATCTTCAGTTTTACCCTAAGGGAGTTTCTAAAATCTTCGTTTTCCAAAATACTGAAAACGATCACAAAACGGTCATCTAATTTTCTAAAGACTCGGCATGAATAGGAAAAGAGAAAACTTTTTCGGGATGATTCGAGGCTTTAGAAATCGATCCTTGAAATTGAAGATTTCCTGTGACACATCAAGCCACTCTCCAAAGAGGCGTGCCAGTGTCCAACTGTCCAACCTTTAGCCATAAAATACCCTATTACTCATAAACAATACGTTCTTCGTCAGTAGTTTATTACATTATTATTATTTCATTCAAAAACTCTACATGTATTTTTTTCTAAGAAAAAGCTAGCTAATAAGAAGAAACAGTAGGTTCAACCCAGGGGGGGGGTACTCACATATTTTTATGTATGGGGACGTGCCGCTGAACAGGGTATCATTTTCAGGATTCCTACTCCAGGCCAGGGTATCACTTTTGAATAGTTTACTCCACCACAGGGTCCATATTTGTATAATTGACTATGTAACATCGTTGTAAGCCATTTGCACTCCACAAGTGTGATTATCAAATTCCCAGGGCAGCCTACAATTTTGTATGAAGAAACTCAAGAACAGGGTATCGTTTTTAAAATGTTACTCCGGGACATGACAGGGTATAATTTTCGGGAATTACTCAGGGACAGGGTGCCTTTTCAGATTTTCCAGTGGCACATCCCTGTACTTTTGTAGACAAAGTAACCCCCCCCCGTGAGGCTCAATTTTTCGAAAGTCAAGAAACAACCATACCTGAATTTGAAAAGCTAAGAAACTTGTGTACGTGTTTTAAACTCGGAGTTTTATAGATTAGGTTTAAAACCAACAATGCAGGCATTTTATATCTGCGCACTTCATTTCCCTTCAAGATCATACTGCTGGCCCAGTAGAGAAGATAAGTGCTTTGTGCCAATGGTAAATGTACTTTGCAGAGTTGAACCTCCATCAACCAGTACTGGATCTCAATACAGTCAGTCAGTACTGGGTGGAAATGAAGGACATTCAAACAATAGAGGATGAATTAAAAAAGAAAGATGTGATAGAAAACCGAACTTTGTAAACTTGATTGAAGTTTAAAGAGGGTTAGATCTCCTTCGTGGAAACTCTAAAGGAAATTTACTTACTAATAGTTAACTTTTACTTCCATTTTGGATTCTGATGTAACTTTTTATGAAATTTTTACCTCATATTTTGGAAAGCTGTAGCTCTGTCCCCTGGTGATTCTCTGACTTCTTATTTCATATTAATCGACTTAGGTATATTGTTAGCAAGCATACCAACAATCATTAAGATCTAATCATCATCGTTTGCCTTCTCCGCCTTCAGCGGATTGCGCATCAACATGTGACAATTGTCTCCATAAATTTCGGTCTTTGACCGCATTGTTCAGCGACATCAGGTTCCGTCCAGTCCAAAGGCTAATGTTGTCTCGCCATCGTTTACGTTGTTTTCCTCTACTTCTTTTGCCTTCTGTCTTTCCTTTGAGGCAGATTTTGCTTACGCCTTGAGTACAGCGTTTGGTGTGACCGTAGAGCTTCAGGACTTTTGATTTAATTATGGATGTGATGGGAATGAGCTTTATTGTAATAAGGAGGTCTTCAATTCGCGTATGATCAGACAGTCGTTTGTTTGTCATGAATCTCATCGTATGATTTTGGATCTAATACAACCTACATAACAAATTTTCCACTTAATCTCAAGTGGTTTGATACTTGCGGACACTAAAATTATTTTTTTATTGAATTTTTAAAGCCACATAGCTCATGTTGTGTTGTTTTTATGGACTTTTAGATGTCATTCTTGAACTCTTTGGGTCTCAAAATGGTTAAGTGAAGACTTTCAGTGATTTTGGGTGGCCTCTATTGGAATTATTAGGAAAATTATGACCATTCAAATTTTAGCGCAATTCAAAATAGCCGTCAATTAAATTATGACCATTCAAATTTTAGCGCAATTCAAAATGGCCGTTTTGAGCCAAAATGTGTGTAAATTTGAAAAAGCGATAAATCAAGAACGAATAAAGATATTGAGCTGAAATTAAAATATGTTGTTACCATTAGTGCATTAAAAACTACAACTTATTGTCTGGGCCATATGGCCCTTCCAGGAATTCAAAGTTGTTGTTGTTGAACTTAGGCCAAAAGGCAAATATTTTCTTCCTGTTTTTAATACTCAATTTAGCTTGTTTTTAATACTTGATATAGGAAAACCTAACGATAAGAGTGAAACTAAACATTTTGTCTTCATATATTTTCAGATGGATACAGCAATAGAGGAGCATGATGTGAATGGTGAGATCCAACAGTGGGTGGTGTTAACACCAGGATTAGATTCCGAAGATGATACTGATTCAGGTTCTGATCAATCAGAATATGGCTCAGATGATGATGTTCCCTTAGCAGATATGATACCCCTTGCATGACTGGCAGGAAGAGAAGAACTGAATGATGAACACAAAGAATTTTTCATTCAAAGGTGACGAGGAACTGCATGGCTATGAGAATTTGATGGCTCCAATTGATTATTTCAAACAATTCTTTGATGATCAAATGGTTACTCGTATTGCTGATCAAGCAAATCTTTACTCTACACAATGCAATGTGGACAAAGAATCAGTAGCAACATGCCGCAAAGAAATTGAACATTTTCTTGGCATTCTTTAGCAATTGTGCATTGTTCAAATGCCAAGATACCGCATGTATTGGCAGTCATTCACCAGATATGAGCAAGTGGCTAGCATAATGAGTAGAGATCGCTTTGAGCTAATCAAGAAGTTTCTTCACTTTGAAGATAATTCTAATGCCCCAGACCCGCAGGATCCCAACAAAGATAAGCTGTTCAAGTTGAGAAAGCTATTTGAAATGCTGAGACAGAATTGCCTGAAGGTAAAGCCTGAGGAACATAACTCCGTGGATGAGCAGATGATTCCATTCAAAGGAAGAAGCAGTCTCCGCCGTTATTTACCAAAGAAGCCTAAGAAATGGGGTTTTAAAGTGTTTTCAAGAAATGGAGTCAGTGGATTCTGCTACGATTTCATTCTTGATGGTGCACCAGATCCTGACAAAGAAGAATGTGATAGCATTGGTTTTGTATCTGGAGATATTGTGATACGGCTCTGTTCCACACTGCCAAGACAAATGAGCTATAAAGTCTATTTTGACAATTACTTCACGTTCTTAGAGTTATTGCTGAAATTAAAAAAGTGGGGAATATGGGCTGTGGGTACCATGAGGCAAGATCGCATGAGAGGATGTGAGCTGAAAGGAGAGAAAGTGTTAAAAAAGGAGGGCAGGGGGGCCTATGATGCTGCTGTTGACCTGAATTCAGGCCTTACAATAGTGAGATGGTTTGACAACAGGCAAGTGCAATTTGCATCTAATTATGCATACACTGATCCTGTTGAACCGGTAAGAAGGTGGTCTAGCAAAGACCAGAAGCATATTGATGTGACAAGGCATGTGATCGTTCAGATCTACAATGCTGGTATGTTTGGAGTTGATTTGTTCGACATGTTTATGGCATTATATCACCTTCACAGAAGCAAGAAGGGTTACATGAGAATCTTCTTTTGGATCCTTGGAACCAGTGTCACAAATGGTTGGTGCCTATACAAGCGGGTCTGTGCTCAGAATGGTATGCCATTAGAAGACCAAAAAGATTTGCTGGAGTTCACCAGTGATGTTGCATCCTCACTGTCAAGCAAGTGTGTACCGAAAAGGCGCAGTAGAGGCAGACCAAGCACCAACTCACCTATGGAGCAAGTGGCAAAAAAGCCCAGAAGGGTACCAAAAAGGGCTCCAGATGATAACATTCGTTTTGACGGCATTGAGCACTGGCCAGAACACAGGTCTAGCAGACCAAGATGCATCAATTGTGGGGAGAAAACGAGAGTTTGCTGTAGCAAATGCAACGTAGGACTATGCCTTACAGCTGAAAGAAACTGTTTCAAAACATTTCATGTTTCATGTTAGAAATTTATCTTTGATCAAGGGTGAATGTTTGTCAAGAAATACTGTATGTACTTTAAAAATTTCATTTCTGTGAAACAGGGTGCAACAGAAGGAGTTAGGGCAATAGAGGTCAATAGGCAATGACAAAGTTTACATGTGGGTTGATGGGGGCATAGGTTCCATTGAAAAGATTGTCAGGTCCACTCACTGTGAGATATTCCTACCTAAAGATTGAACCATCTCAGCACCAATGAGACTCTTGACTCTTGTGCCCAATCTGAACATTATTTAAGAACAGTTCTAACAAGGAACAAATTAAGCAATGAGAATGGTGATTCAAAGTTCACAAGGTCTGATCGATTGTTCTTTGAAGAACTCTTGAAAGTAGCAAGGGAATCATCAAAAACTTATTTCATTGATTGATAAGATAAAAAGGCTGGAAACGCACAGGCATGACATGGAAAATGTATGAAAATAAATGGTGATTGGCTCATTCAAAACTTCACAGGAAAAGCGGACTGAACGTGGGGAGTAGATGAACTCGCACTCAAATCGGATCTAAACCTCTCTATTGATAGCAAGGGAGAATGAGGTAGTTGAGGCAAAGAAGGTATCCAATGAAAAAAGTGTTGAAGCTGCGAGGCATCAACATGAGAAGAACACTGCACTGAAAAGGTTCACAGGTCTAAAGAGAGCAGAAAGGTCATTGAAAAGAAAGAGAGAGCAACAGATGGTTAAGGAAAATGTACCACCATGTCAAGAAGAAACACAATGTCAAACGAATATTGAACGTAATAGCGAATTAATACGCATTATGGTTGCAATAACAACGCCCAGTCACCAACAAAAAGCTAAAGATAAAAAAGTTCCAACTGAAAGTGCTGTCGCTCCGATAAAGTTAAACGAGCAAGTCAGGGCATGGACATCCTTAAGTATGTTGCCGCTAGAGAGGGGGAAATCCACGAAGATGAAGATATTCTGCCAATATTAACAACATGGTTCAGACAATATCCTGAATTAATGCAACGTGCAGCAAATGCAGCCGGCTGCAAATTCTCTAAAAAGCTATTGCCGGAAGAGACTGCCGACCTGAGAGCATGTGGGAGACTATAAATTCGGAAATGAGAACGAAACAAACGTTTCTAAACAAGAAAGGCTGCAACATTTATGCTTCCGAAAGGAAAGTGAGAAATTTAGAGACATTGCGGACAGAGCCTGCCTTGGCAGAACATGTAGAAGTTGGTATGATTGCATTGAAGCAGTCAGCATCAGACGAGGAATTAAAACAGCAACCGTTTGCAAATATCTCCGAAAATACCTTACAGATACCATCGCTAATGCTGAAGAAGAGGTGAAGTTGAGCCACAATGCAGAATTTGGTGGCATGACCTACCTCCTATTTCATTCCAACAGAGGTAGTTCGGTTACGAAATTTTATGCGCTCATTGTGAATGAGCTTGAAGTTTGTGGGCAAGCAGCAGACAGTGTACACTTGTACTGCTGTTATGAAGGACTTGACAGTTCAGAAAATATGTGGAAAACGTACTTGCCATTCCTTCAACAGTTAAAGAGCTTGTCTAAACATGGAATAAATATAAATGGAAGGGAGTTTCTTGGTGGCAATTTCAAGAACATTGAATGAACATTTCAAGGACATTGGGAAGCAAGGCCCTACTTCTACTTACCCAGACGAGAACGACCTTGCAACCTAGAGAATATAAGAAATACACAAGAAACTGTTGCTTGCAAAATAGTCCGAAAATTTAAGAAACTGCTTAGTTTCTTATAAAAAATCAGTGTAAACGTCTTGAACATTGAATTAACTTCTTGAACAGAGAATTACGTTTTTGAGCTTTGAATAAACTCGTTGAACATTGAATACACTTGTTGAGCATTGAATGAACTTTGAACTTTGAGCATTGAAAGCCCAGCGTCCCATAGTCTTAATCAACCATGTGGGGAGGTTTGCATTTGCTGCCATTTGCTGCCATGGAATTTTCCAGATTTGTAAGCAAATAAAGGTCCATAGTTTGGTCTAGTTGAAATGTAGTGGTGCCGTCTCTTTCCTGTGCAGGGGCGCCACCTTTGTTGATGTAAAGGAGCGGGAAGAAGTCCTCATACCCCTTTGACTGCTTGAAAGGGGGGTCTCGGTTTGGGGCAAACGTCATATTTGCAGCCAATCTCTCAGGGTTTGTAAGTTGGGCATGTGCCAAAAGGTACTGTATCCCTGTGGTGAACAGGGCTCCACCAACGTGGACTCATGCCTTCAGTGCCATGAGGTGGGGTGATGTGTCAGTCACTTTCAGGATGACTTCCCTGCTGTCGTCATCGGTCTTGAACACTGTACTATCTTTATGGAATTTCGCTAGCATCTTTGTGATTGGAAGCAACTCACCAAGCAGCACCTGAATTTTGTGAGGATGAACGGTATCTTGGTTCTCTGTAAGACAGGCCCTGTTCTCCATTAATGTGTAGTACAGCTCTGACATGGCCGTTTCTGGTCGCCGGTACCATTCACACACTTCCGATCTGTGCCGTCCAACTATCGTTTCAACCGATGGTGCTGTACTGAATTATCGCTTAGACCCCCTGACTCCATTTTGTTATAGCCTCGTTTTGATTAGAGACCATGTTTTGTTGTTTTTCGAGTTATTGTCCCAAGATGGCTTGCACTCGCACAAATGTTTTTCTCTATCGTAAAGATATCCTCCGAATGTGTTGAGTAATGAAATAATAGGTGCTAGGAGAAAAACGGATGCAAAAAACAGACAGATTTTTCAGCACACTAATGAAAATACAGTAATGAAATGTGTGCGATAGGCCTATAAGATGTCTCTTTCGTGAGTGAGCTGGTATGATCGAATAACAGGAAGCCTGCCAATTTTTTGTCGTGACAATACCTTAAGCCCTCAAATATCAAGAACAATTTATCAAAAGAAGCGGGTGATAAGCATAGTTAGCGCTTTATGGTGTTAATGAAAACAGCTGAATAACAATCGTTCTGCTCTCATTGGCTCTGACGGTTTCTCATTTTGGCATTTTATGGGTTCAAAGCGTCTTATCGATTTGTGTGTGGCCATAACTCTGCCAATCCAGGAGATATTTTAACCCTAATCCTACCAGGGGGGGGTGTTTTCCACCCCCCCTGTAGGTTTTTTGCAGAGCCTTCTTTAACGACAAAAGCTATGACCCTCAAACTCTCTGACAATTACTCATTTTGGATCATTTTGGCAAATTTTGAAGATTTTTCCAACAAATTTTGTTTAAAAAGCATAGAATTGCGTTATGCAATACTTTAAAAGCATTTCGAACCAATTATTATCAATTTTTGGCAGAAAAACACAGTTTTTAGTTATGACGTCATCAATTTTCGTCATTTTCTTCCAAAATAACGGTCTAAAAACACCTATATGCATCATATTTGAAAGCGAAATGAATAATACGCCAAATAAGAATGGAAAAGTCATTCAGATTACCTTTATTACGTTTTTAGAACGAATAAGCTAGAAAACCATATATTTTGACATTTTCCGGCATTATGACGTCATAGTGACGTCACCTAATGAGGTAGCCACGCCCAAAACTACCAATCAGTTAAGAAGAGTTAGGACTACGCCCTTGCCAAGTTTCAATGATTTCCCATTAGTCTACGGCCAATTATAGAGGGGGGTGGAAAGCACCCCCCCCGGCTATGTTAGATCAAAAAAAGCCTGGTAGGATTAGGGTTAACCAGCATCCAAACGTTAATACCCAAACATCTGGAGAGTAGATTTCTTCAAAAAAATTCGGGAAATTTCAAGCAATTTCTTTCCTGGTTGCGTTTTATGAAGGTAGGTAAACTGTCGAAAATTGCCATGGACTTCTTCACAGTGATATCACTCTCCTACTAAATCATCAGGCCTAACTTTTTCACCTTCACGTGTACACAATGTTGTTTTCGTCATTTATTTGACTAAAACATCCTTTGAGTTTCCGTGTTTGTTAATCTGAAGGGCTATAATCCCAAACAGAGCCATTAGCATTATGAACAAGTGTTAAATGCCAATTCCCTGCTTGTGTGCTTCATACAAATCACACAACCTCTTGGGATTTCTATTGCGTCAGGTTGGTTTCTGCTGGGTTCAGATGGATTCAGCTGGGTTCAGATGGATTCAGCTGGATTCAGCTGGGTTCAGATGGATTCAGCTGGATTCAGATGGGTTCAGGTGGGTTTAACTTATATAAATTACGCACCGTGTGAACGCAGTCTAAAATGAATCAATGTCTCTCTTGAGATCACGAAAACAATCCAACCAAAATTCATCAACGAACGTGTTCGCGCATTAGGAATCTCTGGACAAATGTTGTATGTGTGTTGATGATTCTTTCCTTGTTAGGCCTATGATTCTTTGATGATTCTTTAGTATTTTAGCACAAAAGATTTGAAAACAATTTCGTGATTTGAAAACAATTTGTTTCGTTTTCTTGGGAATGGAAAAAAGCCAAATTGCTTTGGTTTCATTCGGTTTCGTTTTAAAAACAATGTGTTTCGTTCTCTTGGGATGGAAAAAAGCCAAATTGAATTGATTTCGTTCGGTTTCGTTTCGTTTCGTTGAATATAATAAGCCGCGAGACTATACTTTTGTACATGAAGCCTCGTGAGAAGTAGTACCTAATCACTATATCTTCGTCATTTATAATTGCTTTACACTGAGGACAATTTGCACAAAGTCCATGGATAACCTCACGGCAATTCTCACACTTGCGACTAAATCATGTAATGTCTCCGGCTCCTGATTGGTCAATAACACAATGAGCCCTATTTTGCAAACTATAGCGAGGCTGGGATTGTTGCGCAGTCATTGTGAGCGAGGCTGGCATCGTGGGCGCGAAAACCTAAAAGATCGAAGATGTATGGCATGGACTGGCACTGGCAGTGACAAATTAAAATTAACCAGATCATTGCTTTGGGTAAGTAATAAAACAAAATGTTATGACAAAATTCAAACTACTTACATGCATATGCAATATACAAGGCACATCTCAATCACTGCAGATAGGGTAGCATCAACATAATAGATGCAGGTGATGATGCCAGGCCTAACTAATAATAACGAACGCCTCCACAGCCGCACAGGTAAAAGAGTGGTGAAATTTGAAATTCACTGCACAATTTGTTATATGCTAATTCCAATATTTTATGAATAATTTTTTCTATAATTCACTATCAAATTTTAGGTCTTTTAGGGGCTTTTGAAAGGAATTTTTACAGTAATTTACAGAGAATCTGCCAAGATTAGAATGCTATCAGATGACAAATCCACCACAAAGACCTTAATTATTCATAATATTACAGGGACAGCACTTTATGATGCATGTCATCCCCAGAAATGTTTCCATCAGAATTTTTTTTCCGTTAAGTCTAGCACAGGCCAGGACCTGTGTAATTCAACAAAATATTAATTAAAATATATACATATAATAGAAAAAGTAGATATTCTCACAACAGGTCTGTTAAATTCAGTTCAGCAACCTCCATTTCGTATATGCTGTTTACAATCAATTAATATTTGTGGTTAAAAACGGTAAATAGGTAGGAATACAATATACAGTTCAGCAACCTCCATTTCATATATGCTGTTTACAATCAATTGGAATTTGTAGTTAAATACGGTAAATAGGTAGGAATAGATATTCTCACAACAGGTCTGTTAAATTCAGTTCAGCAACCTCCATTTCGTATATGCTGTTTACAATCAATTAATATTTGTGGTTAAAAACGGTAAATAGGTAGGAATACAATATACAGTTCAGCAACCTCCATTTCATATATGCTGTTTACAATCAATTGGTATTTGTAGTTAAATACGGTAAATAGGTAGGAATACAGTAATATTAAAATATACATCATAACATAACTGGTTCAAATCTTGATTGTGAGAGTGTTGCCTTGAGACAGGGATGCAAGCACATCGTTCCTGGACCAAGATATCTTAAAGTTAAATAGGCTGGCTAGAGAATCTTTTGCTAAGATGTATTCACTTTTGATTTTTGTGGTTAGGGAGTTGATGAAGAAATGTTGTACCGGACAGATTTTGTTTTCAAAAACAATTTTATTTCTAGTTTCCATCAGAATGTCTTTTCAGGGGAAATATGTTTGACACAACCCACCAGTTTACTTCAAGGCATTATCAAGGCAGTATGATTCACCACTTGTGGAACACTGTAAATGTGTTATGAGTATGTGCAGTAATGCTATAAATATGTAATTGAAAATCTTCTATTGAATTTTACAATGCATTGAATTTCACATGGGTAAAATTATACGATCAATTTTCTCACTGGAAATCTGTATCAATGAAACTTATGAAACTTTTCTCACTTGAAAGTGCTCAATGAAACTTAAAACCGTGATCAATAAAGTCAGCATTTCTTCCGTGTTGAGCATCCTCGACACACCCACATGCTTGGAAGCTGTTCTTTGTTCTTCTGAGTGGAAACACAGTCCCTAGGAAACAAGCTTCAGTCAGTATTATCAACAATGGTTAAAAGTTGAAACACCAATCATTTCGCCTAGACCTGCTCCAAGGCTATTTCTTTTCTTCATCAGTGATTCTTTGTTAGTAATTTATGGAGGAAACGCAAAGCAAATATTGAAATGAGGCACAACAACGAAAAATCGCTGGCAAAGAAAAGAAATATACTTGGAGAAGTCTAATGTTCTTGGGGATATTATGGTCAATTGATTCAATGCTTGTAATGCATGACACAAGAAAATTATAACCTTGAAAATGCACATAATTGGAACAAAAATATTTGGAGGATAAGTTTGTGTTCAAAAGCTTTTAATATCATGTGCATTTTCCTTTGCATACGTGCATGCATACGTGCAACAAAGAGTAGCCAGAATCAAGCAATATATCATTATGAATTTTGGGGCCTTTCTCAAATGGGTACAATTGTGATAGAAGTTCTAATGCCACTCAATCAGACTTCTTGTATAACAGTGTATTGCTTAAACTAAGGTCATATTGTAGAACAGTTGAAAGGTCCATTGAGGTTAAGGCATCAAGAGGTCAACTGAACCATATTATTGCTTCAATGGAAATTGCTTACCAGTGGAACCATGTAGTGCACTCTTCACATTCAATCATGTCAACGTACTTCGGCAAATTGCAAATTGGACAACACCACATGTTACTGACAAGTGTAACTGTATGAAAGGAGAAAGAACAGCATTGAACATCACTTACAGTACAATCATGTAATCAACAGACATTGGGAAATTTCCACAATTAATCAGGAACTTCTTTTTTTATGCAACTTCACAAATACAACAATGATGTTGAAAGGCATAATACGTATACAGCAAAAACTTGTTTTTCTCTTTTTACTTTCATGATGGAGGCAAGCAAATGTCAAAAAAATGTGCTAAAAAGTTTTAAAATCCACATGAAAGTTCCAAGAGTATATTTTAAATGTGCAAATCATTAATTCACACAGTGGCTTTAATACCCTTGCCAGCACCAACATGAGCTTTTAATATTATAAAAATTTTGAAGAAACAAAAGAATTGGTAATGTTAAGTTGCAAAGGACCTACTGTAACAGACTGTACTAAGAGGTTAAGCCCCTAAAGGCTAGCAGGATTTTATTTGTTACCTGTGTCCTCCACTTTTCTCCAAGCCTCCTCAGTAAATAGGTGTTTTGCTTGAGAAACATCAAAGCATATTATCTCTGCTGGTACCTGATCCACTGCAATTGTCACATCTTTCAGTGACAATAAATAAGAGTTGAAGCCACAATCGAAGAGACAATGCTGTTGCAGTATCTATCAATTCTGCTTGTCTACAATGGAATTTTGCTACCTTATGCTTGCTTGTAGGGTCATCTGAGCCTATCCAGACTTATTGTTTCAGTATATTTGAGAAGATCAATGCACTTGGTCGGTGAAAATATCACAAGAAGGGGTATGTACATTATTATCAAAATTATGCAAATCAAATGCAACTAAATTTTGAATGGAGCTACTTTTTGCTATCAGCCAAAGGTCTCTTTCCTCAAAATGGTTAAATGTACTGTTAACTCTGATATAGATCTGAAATGTTTTTTTTTATCTTTTACAATATCAATTTCCTTTCGATACTGTAAATTCATTGAAAAAACTTCTCTTGTGACTTCACTTTTGGAAAGCGACTTAGGAAAATGACAGTGTTTATTTGGCAAACAATATGCATTATATAGCTCCAAAATGGAAATAAAGCGTCAAGCAATTCAGGTGTTTTTTACCAGTTTCATCAAATCAAATCAGTAAGATAAATTTTTACTCAACCCATGAATTCCTCATTTTAGGTTTAAAAAATATACCATTAATTCCATTGTTGTTTTTAGAAATAGTTTCCATTATGGACTGCTTTTCACTATAAGTTGGCTTTGCCTTTGTGGATATAAATCGACTTTGTTTCTCGATACTCTTGTTGGATGGAAATTTGTGTTGTTCTTTTAATGCTTCCAGCTTATTTTCTTTCAACGATCTGAAAGTGTTCTTAGCTGCATTTATTTGGCTTTCAAGGCATTTGAGTGGCTCCTGATCTTTTGCATGTGATGCCTGTACTTCCGAAATTAGTGTTTCTAAAGATGCAACAATCCTTGACTTTACTCTCTCCAAATCACTCACTGAATCACTTTGTAAAAAGCGGCATGTACTTTCTATTTCTGCTTCTTGATACTCGACTGACATAGATGGATCGTTCGTTATTTTGTGACCAGCCGCTACTTGAGCACGTTGTATCAAGTGAATATGCTTGCAGCTAATATTGTTCATCAAGAAGTTGATGCATGTACAGCTATGAGAGTGACAGCAGCTACCACATTCAATGCACCGCAGCTGACAATTTGCAAGGATACAGTTCTCTTGGAGACATGTGACTGTGTAAGAGTGGGAACCATTTTCATACATAACAAGCCACTTATTTGTATGGATTGGATCTTCTTTAACCCTTCCTACATCAAGGCTCAAGCTGTTTAGGTGTCGCTTGCGTACAACATTCATCCGGAAGCTGCTCTTTCCTTTTGATAATTTGATCAGTCGCTGGAATATCTTGTCCTGGTTCACTTTGATTAAATTGAAGAGACAGTTGTCTACTCGACGATTTGTTTTCCCTTTAAGGTAGTTGTACTTAAAGACACGATGGAAGGCCTCAACATACATATTGGTATTGATTCCATCTCCAATTCGGTAGCAGTATGCCCATTGCTCTTTGCAAGGTACCCAGGAAGCCTCGAAATAGTCTGCAAATCTTTTCGTTTCTTGTGATGCTCGTAGATGCAGAACCAAATCATCAAGGTAGTCTTGAAACTTATTCGTGTCAGTCTGCTCTAGGGCAACTCTCAACATTTTGTAAACCTACAAAGTTAATGTTTCATTATTTCACCTTATCTCATGTCTTGCTTTATCTTATCTTATGCCGCTTTCTGAGCTTGCAAAATAAGAAGAGAATACATGGCATGGTATACGTGGTCGTTTTTTCTGAGAATATCCAAACATTCAAATATTTGAAAGAACTTTCATAGCTGATGAAAAATTCCTCTCGTTACATGTAGTGCAATTGTACGAAGGTAAAACACTTAGGGACAGTGCAGAATTTATCATATAGCATGGCCGATGAAGAAAAATTGGTCTGATGAACAAATCTGCTCACCCCTTATTATTAAAAAAGACCATCGGCCCGTCAACCCTTTCTTGAAAACCGTACATTCCCCATATCCTTAGGCATCAAATTTTATTGTTCTATACTTTTAGAGCAAGATACTTCAATATGATAGCAACAATTAAAGGCCTTCTCTGTATTAATAACACAATCCTCTCCTGAAGATTATTGCAAGAATTTGACATCTCTGAAAACATCTTTTAGATTTCATATTATTTGAAAATATCCTTTTGGACACTTCAAACTTGCCCCCTATCTTACCAGAGGTTATAAAAAAGTTACTGCCTTTTCACATTTGCACAATAACAAAGCGTTTTCCCTGTTCTGTGTAGGTTTTAAAAATTGGAAGCCCTGTTGCGTTTTGCACCGGCCATGTAATAAAATCAATACTGTACTGTCCCTTAATCAAATATAAAAGGCATTAACGTCTTGTAAAGTATAAGCGACTTTTAAAAATAACGTGTCAGTGTAAATGGGGACTGAAATCCAAAATAAAGTTGAAACGCAAAACCATCGTGGGACATAGTGAAAATCTTTTTCCTCTGACATGTACAAGGGTATGCAACGTCCTATAGTATCTAGCCTACGAGTAGAACCATAATAGGTCTACACGTAGGCTATATAGTATCCGAAAGAAGAGACAAATATTTATACCCAGCTGTGTTTTTAAATCAGCAAATCAGAAACTTCCAAAGCTAGAATTTTATTTTTAACACCAATCAGAGCCACTTGGACCAATGAGAAGCACTCCGATTCTAAGTTTGTTTTGGGACCTTGTTTGGAAACAAAGTATTCAGAGATGGATACCTTGTGTTTTCGGAACGCCTATAACAATATTTCAATTTGTAACTAGCACCATATCCTTAGACCTTTTAGCTATTCAATGAAAAAATCTGGATCGAGGGACAATTTTATTATTTTATACGAAGTGTTCGATTGAGTTGATTGAGCTTCTGTCACTTTGGTACACATTTGAACGTTCTTCAAAACGTACAACAAATATCGTTGGATCCAGATTCTTTTTTAGAATAACTAAAAGGTCTGTTGCAAGAAAAATACAGTAAAAAGTCAAATGAAAACCAACGAAATACTGATACCGAAACTGAGCACGAGCTTTTTTAGTAGAATTGAAAAGAACTCTGAAAATGAGTCTCAGCGTTTAACAGCGTAGAATTAAGAGTGCTCCTAAATGTTTTGCTGTCATGCTAACGTTATGGTCGTTATGGTGCCTTCAAAAAGAGAATGGAGAGAAAATGATGGAAGAAGGGATTACCTCTGCTTCCAGCTGAAGACTTGGAATCTTCTTCTTGAGCTCCTCTCTCCATGCTTTGTCTACGTGCCATGTACAGAAAAGGCGTTTCGGTGATGATTTACTTGTGGCACAGAATGCATCGTAGAACTGACTTGCAAGATCACTCATAAACCATCGTGGAAATATTGACCCTGTGTTGTCCATGATTTTCTGAAAGAAGACTCTCAAGAAAGAGAAATTCTCATGATTAGCCAAGCACCATCCAACTGGTTGGCGTTCTCCGAATTCATCTACGACCATCATTGTAATGAGGAGGAAATCGTACATATTGGTACCGTGCGTTGTGTCGACACAAATGCCGTTGGCCCCAAACTGTTGAAACATCTGTTGCTGATATTCTGTTTGCAAAACAATGATGAAGTCTTCTTCTTCGAAGCCGGCTGCATTTTGGCCTTGTAGCTTATGAAATAATACAGGATTATATGGCTGGCCTTCCCATTCCCATATCCATGCAGCAACACTGTCTTGGTCATTGGGGTGGCGTTGTGCTTTGTTCAGATTGAAAGACCTTTTGATGTTGGAAATGTCCTTCTTTTCAACAAGGTAGAGCTTACTCTGCAATGAAGCAATGTCACCTCTGATATCTGCAAGAATCTTTTCGCGAGAAATTCCTTGTTGAATCTTTGCTGCTATTGTCCGGTGTTGTCGTTTCGATAGAAGGACATGCTGTAGCTGTACTCGATGACCGTAATGGGAATGACAAGCTTCTACATACAATTTTCCATTCTCTATTTCTGTTACCTTCATTGTTGCTGTACAGTTTCTCTCGATCTTAGATGTTCCTACGATGAAAAATTTACTTGCAAATCCATCTATAATCTGTCTCATATTAGACGTCACCTGCAAATTGCCGCGAATAACAGCAATAGAAGTGCTACATTTGATTTGAGATGGACTTTAAATGTAAGAATAAAAAAGGCAGGATTTGTGTATTGAAAAGTCTTGTTTTGGCACATCAAGGATCAAAATCAAACTCATTTAGAATGACAAAAAACAATTAACTATTCCAGCACTGAAGTGAAAAGTATTACGAGCAATATTTGCACTCTTTTCCCTCTCAACTACAAAAAATTATTTCTCATATTTAATTATTTATTATTGATTCTATGTTGCTACGCGTGAGTACAGTGCAGACACATATGTAACATGTTGTTATAACCGAGAAATGGACTATTTACATACACCCTTTTACAGTTATCTTACAATTTTTAAACAGTATAGATGTTATGGGGTGGGGCTTTGCAATTTGAAATGCGCACGTTGAAATCCGCCTTAAAATCCCAGGACCATGCAAAATTATTATTTGGACCATAAATCTTTCCACAAACCTTGGCATTTTGTCCTCCTCTTGCCTGTCCGTTTTTCCTTGTATAAACCACTCCGATTACATTGGTAATATACAGACTTGCCTACTGTTGTAGAAAGTTCGCCAGACTTCTTGACAAAATTACATTTGCAATTTTCTTCGATATCATCTTTCCAATCTTCAAATTCTGTAACAAAAAGTATTGATTAAGTATACGGAAACGCTGCACGAAATCACATATCATAGTGTGCGAGCATCTAGCGGTAGCCTTCCAACGTTGGAAAAAAATATTCGAAAAGTGCCCCAATCGTGCCAAAAACTGTCCTTGATCGGGCAAAAATGTTGGTAAACAATGGACTTCTTGTCGGACAGCCCCCTAGATTTGTTCTGTACGCTTATGTCGAAGATTAAGGATCTAAGTAGAACTACGATTGTGACATGTCCTTAAATTGTCGAATTATATTCCTGTGCAAAAGAGATTGAATAAAATAAAACAATCCAAGTTTACTTCATCTTGCCTTTTTGTATCTAGTTTGACGCTCCATCACTGCCAAAGATGCAGAAACAACCTTTCGTACTTCATCAGGCCTCAATGCAAGTAGGCAGAGAGAAGTAAGTTAACTCAAGCTTAAAAAGTTAGAATGGAAATCTTTGTATGTAGCATAGAACTTGAAAATCGCGCGGAGTAACAAAGCTACCGGGTAAGCCAGAAAAAAGTTTCCACTGTTGAAAATTCGTCTTAAAATGTCGCTTTTTCTCTGCTGTTCTGGGCGAGGAGACCTTTATGATTTGATCATGTATTTTAGGCCTTTTTCGATTATTTTGCAACCACTAAGTTTTCCTAAATTTGGATTTACCAATTTTTCCAATGCTTGTAACAAGGCGAGAAAAATCACAAAAATACTTCAATCTTTTGGCTGTCAAGCAAATATTGATCCATTCCAATCCATCCAGTACTCTTGATGCTAGGAATTTTCAAAAGTGGGAACTTTTTTCTGGCTCACCCGGTACACGCTAAATGTTTTAATCCGACTCTGAGAGTCTGGTACCCAGGGTAGTTCATACCGACTTTTCAGATCCGAAGATTGCCTGGGACCAGTACCAGGTCAAATATTTTGGCAAATAGTTATAATGCTCCAACAAATCTTAAAGATATGATTAGTTCTCACCTGACCGGTTTTGAAATTCTACTGTTTCGATTCTGAAATTATACTGGTGCTGCTTAATGAGATGTTCACGAAGATCAACTATCCTACGAAAGTTCTCGAAGCATTCGAGGCAAACGCATTTACCAGACTGCAGTTGTTTGGCAGCTTCTACGTTATCTTTGTGCCAACGCTCAATATGACGCCTCAGGTTCGCTTTCTTTGCACATTTTTGAGGGCACACTGGACATGTGAAGGACTTTTAAATTTTTTCTTCCGTGACTTTTTGCGTTTTAGGTTTCGTACCAACAGTGCTTTTAACTCTTTCGTTCTCGATCTTAACCGATTTACCCTCGTTTTCTCGTGTATTTTGTTCTTAAACTTTTACTTCTTTTTTCACTGCAGCTGTTTCTTCAAAATTGCTTCGTTTAGTGGTTCTTATAACATCCTCGTCCTCATCTGAATCAGACTCATCAATTATTCTGGTTTGCTTTGCAGGTAGTATGAAACTGATGTTAATTCGCTTCTCTGCAAACCATGACATCAGGACAAGACGAAGATACTTTGAATATTTGGTAGGCTCGCTTAGGTACCACATTGGCGTATCATTCGCACGCTGATTTGCTGTAATGTCCAACCAGAATTTCAAATCATGGCAGGCGATTGCGGCCATAACTAAGACAACCACGCCACATACTTTGCCGCACCTCTGGAAGGGATATCTTTTGCTGCATGATTCCCCACATTCACGAACTCCATGCCGATGGACTGTTGGATCATGGCACATGATGACACGTATGGGATCACTGCTAGAGCCAAAGACTTTGTCTGCAAAGTGGGCTATCTTACCTTGAAGATCTCCTGGCATGGCCCACCCAAGAGAATCACCAAAACTAACTGTTCTGTTTTCATGATTGTAGAATGCAATGGTCCAATGACACCCAGGTTTTGCATCGCTCCCACAAAAGGTTCAGCCATCACCATACGCACCAACGTTAGTTACGAACAAGAGATACTTTGGAAGGCAATTGGGGTCGATTCTTCTTGCATCGTATCGATCAATATTTCCAATATCATTTGCCAAAATGCAGTGGACAGAAGACTGCTTACTATTAAGCATCGAAATCAGGAAGGAGAAAAGATCACTAGTTATCTCCCTCGTTTTGCATAATTGTGCCAACGTGCTAGGTTTTAAGCCATACCCTGGAATTTCCTTCAGGTTCGGATTGTTCCATATCAAAGATTTAAAGCAGTTGATGGCAGCTGTGGGTGGTTGGGAGGCAACAGAATGCGGCACTAGTTTTGGAGCGTTAAACCAATTGATTTCTTGCTCAACTGAAGGCTTCACCTCCTTTGCTGTATGCAGGGATAATAATGTGTTGACCTCTTTGTAACTTAAATTTCCCAGCTCACATTGAAGATAGTAACGACCACTTGCAAGATTGTTTAATTTAGCCAATTCATTTGACCAGCTGATTAGCTGATTTTTCGGTGGAATGCATTTTAGCCTGAACGGGTTGATGGCTCTCTGTCTTTCTTCTGATCTCCTGACGTAAACATTCCTTACTGGTCTAATGTACTGGTTCTTACTTTTCAGTGCTTGCACTCTTGTATAGGATTTGATTAGTGAATCATTGAAGATAAGTTGGTTTTGAATTATGTTGCCCTAGAAAAGAAACAAATTTTGAGGTTAAGACCTGGGGGGGGGTTTAATATATTTGTCCGGTGGGGATGTACCGTTTTTCTGGATATCATTTTCAACTTTTAATTTTTAGTGTCGGGAATCAAAAAAGGAAATTTTTCTAGAGCCGGTTGTCAAAACATGCCAAAAGATAGATCAGGTCGTTGTTCAGTCCTATTTGTTGTGTTTTGAGTTTACTTTCACCGATTTTTACCAGAGTCGACTATCATTTGGAGGATTAGATTCTGGTGCCGGCTGAAAAAGTTTCCGCGGGCACTACTCCCATTGAGGCCTGACAGGGAGGTCCAGTCAGGGTTAGAGGGCCAACGCAAAATTTTTGAAAAATACCTTCAAATGGTAGTATCGTTTTACAGAAACTCCCAAATGGTAGTTTGTGGACCTAAAATTGGGGCATTTGGTAACATCTGGTAGCGAAAATTTTCAGCAGTTTTTCGAAATTTTCCATTGTAAAAACTGATTAAACAAAGCAAGAAAACTTCAAAATTCAATGATAATTATTGCTGCAACGACCATATTGGCATGCGGAGGAGCCTATTGAGTTGAACTCTTATAACTGGCCAGAAATCTTGGAGTACCCCCAAAATCGGGCCATTAGCCATTTCGTAAGAGCCTCAAACCGACTGGACCCCCTGTTAGGCCATAATGGGAGTACCCCCCCCTCATCCCCCAAGGCTTTCATAAAAGGAAATAGCTGACCTCGAACAGAACCCAAGATTTTGAAAAGACGACATGTCAGTCATGCGATTCTCTGTTATGAACATTGCAAAGCAGGCAACTACTGAAAAATGAGACACAAATATTGTTACACAACAGAACTTTGAGAGTTTACGTCATACATTCGTGACTGATACTTGATATTGTGCACACACGAAAATGTTAAGCCAATATGGTAAAAGACAGACATTGTGTATTAGCTCTTGCGTATTTACCTAATTACTTTTGAGTTTGATTCTGGTCAGTTGTCGTAGACAAGTCGCTAAGGAAGGACGCTAATTAGAAGCTCGTAGTTTAGGAATTTTGTCGAACTGAGATTTATTCGAATACTTTAGGCCTGTGTGTGAGCCTTGATGTTTAGACGAATTTAGAAGATTGCCGCTGCCGTATTATTGTCGAACTTGCTGTTTTACTGTCGATGTTGCCGTGGATAATTGCCGTGTGATAGACGAATATTGCCGTGAAAAAGATGTGCCGATGGACTAGTTTATTTGTTTTAGGCCATTGATATTCATAAAGAAAGCAATTGAATTAGATGATAGTTGGTATCACATAGAGAACCCACACATGTGGAGCTACCAATTTGGTTCACAAAAATACCTGATTGTAGATAATATTTCATCTCATTCCATTTCAAATGTAAACTGCACAACAGACTTGACATATCCTTCCTTGACCAGTTTTGTCCTTCTGGCATATTTAGGGACGCCTTTTGGATTCAAGAGAAAGAACACATCCTTGAGCACTGATGTCACAATACTATAGATTTTGCCGCTTTCTCCTTGAATGTCAACCTTGCTTTCCTCGGTTTGGTAAGAAAATTGACTTCACCATGCTTATTAGGCGCACTGATTGGCTGATTATTATCTTATGAGCGTCTTCTTATTGAAGGGAACAGCCTCCGGAGCTGATCACGGGTGGACAGTTTTTCTTTCTCCTCTGACTTATTGTCTGATGAGTCTCTCATTGCTTCGATGAGATCAGCCAATTTGTCTGAAATGCCATCAACTTGCTTCAACGACATATTTCTTCAGGGTGCATTGCTCTGTTTCCCGCCACAGTATTGCCTCGGTTTGGTAAGGGGTGTCTGGTATTCTGCGGACCACACGTTTTTGGGTTGAAAAATCCCATCAAGCGATCAGCGAAAATCTCATCAAGAAGTAATAAAAATGTTTTGAGAGATAGCAAAGATCTCACCAAGATATTGTAAAAACCAATCAAGAATTTGTAAAAAGATTCTTGTAAGAAATAGAAACATCTCATCAAAAATTCGAAGAAATATTTTCGTAAATATGCTAGAAAACGTTACAAATGTATGAATATATGCTCTATTGTTAAGAGTCTTTGCTGCACAGAGATATATTTCCTAGTCTTGATGATATTTCCAAGCGTTACTGGTATTTTCTGGCCTTGATAAGATTCTGTCAGCTCTTAAAATTTTGGCCCATTTGGCACCCCATAGGTGATTGTCTATTGATGTATAATTTTTTGCCTGACTGCAGTGAGTATAGTCCAGTTAGTTTTCAGTCAAGTACTTTTAACGAGATATTGATGTATGATTTTTTGCGTGACTGCAGTGAATATAGTCCAGTTAGTTTTCATTCAAGTACTTTCAACGAGATCTTTGTTGTCAGTTGTGAGTTGACTAAGAAATTGGTTTTCCTTGCTTATTTTTCATTTTTCAAAACATTTAACCCTATCAAGCCTAGGGGGGGGGCTCAATCAGCCCCCCCCCTAGCGGCTTTTCTTCTGTGGATTTTTCCCAAGTGCACTTACAACGCTGAAACTTTCTGACTTTTAGTTTTTATCCTTCTTATAATCAAAAATGGACTTTCTAGAAAAATTAGATTCATTCCAGGGGGTAAACGCGATCAATATTTGAGAGATGTCTTTGCAAAATTTCAATAAATGCTAATAAAATCTACAGCAAATGCAGTAAAACAATGAAATTAGACGAATACATGCTACTTTTGATCCTCTATCCAACTGCATAATTTATTTTTAATTTAAACGTATGACTATGCGTATTTTGGCTGTACACATGCGCACATTCTTCGAACTCCTGTGTGATGATGTCATCACTTTTTAAAAGATTTCCTTTGCAAAGCAAAAGCTATTCAACCATAGAATACATTAAAATTGGACCCATGTCCTTATTGCCTTTCGTTTTCTCACAATCAACAATTTAAAATTTTTAGTACTGAACCCTATTGACTTTGAAAATTCTATTTTGTGACGTCATGAGCACGTCACGTGACATAACTAAAAATAGATTTCATTTTTGGGTGCAGCTCATGATGTTCTATGCACATGCCAAGTTTCAAGGCTCTATATCGTTCAGAACGGAAATAAAACAGGGGGGCTGAATGAGCCCCCCCCCCTAGTCTTCCTAGAGCATCAAATACCCTAGGCCTGATAGGGTTAAAGCATTTGAGCATTCAAGTAGAAAAAATAAATACAAACAAATAAAACAAGGGCCAACAGGTGCAAGGGCAACACGTGCAGGGCAGGCCTAAACCCTAGAAGTTCATCTAAGTTCTTAGTGCATGGAAAACTCACTGGTTTTTCTTATCAGTGGGAAAACTGCATCTGACTAAGAAGTGACTAAGAAAGGAACTAAGAATTTCTTCCACTACTGAAACTTTCTTATACTTCTTGTTGTTGGAGTAAAAAAGTTTTCTTCAAAATTTGCAGAAGATTCTTTAATTTCTTGTTTTTACGTCCCCTTAGGTTGAAGAATTTTAGGCAAAGTCATGGAATCATCCGGTTGTCTAAACTTTTTATGTTATGTTATGTGACCCAAGAATTTGGTTTTCCACAAAGACATTTCCTGTAAACGCTTCCTTTCCATTGTGTCATGGTCACACAAATTGCTTCTGACCGCAGCAGTAACTGCAGTCACGGGGAAACAGCAGTATGTTCTCTTTGGAAATGATCGAGATATTCTGGGTGCTTAAATTTACAGCAATAGATTCATTCTATATGTTGATATGTTAGCAACCAGGTAAACTTCAGTTAGTCACAATTATATGTTTGGAAATCCTTCGCTCTTGTGCTTCAAAGCTATCTTTACTGCTTGTATGAACTTGTTTTCTGATGAGTGGACAATAGGTAAATGCAAAATGAACAAACATGCTGATACTGTTCGCAGAGAATATTGTTCGTCATCAGGAAGAAACCTTACAGAGATTTCGTTTCTCAGTCCTCTGAATGGAATTCTTTTCAATCCTGTGCAGAATGAAAGCATAGCAAGCTGACCCACCAGAAAATTCATCTGACTTTTCATTCGCATTTAAAAAAGCAACAAACCACTCCCACATTTGCTCCTTTGCAAAATCATCTCATTCTTTCTCCTAGTGCATCATCTTTAGAAGATCTGAGCCATCAAACTTTTGTTCTTCATCAGCAACGAACATTGGCTTCAAGACATCCAGGAAACGTTTAATTACATCATGAAATTGTAGTACCTTCAGGTCTCTCCTCATATCATCCATCTCCATTTGTCGTGACTCAATAAGTTCATTGAAAATTAGATGATTGCAGAGAGCATCTTTTGTTGTCTTCCTTATCTGGCAGTCTTTGGCCCAATGGGAAGCATTAATGGTGGCCCAGAACTGCTCACATTGTGGATTGCCGTCAAGCACTGATTGCACTTTTTCGTTATCTTCGCAATTTTCAAGGCTTGATAGTAGCTCAATCAGGATTTCTGTCGCTGCATTTCTCGAAATCAGATCATTGTTGATTGATGACAATATCATATCTTCATCCAATTCAGCAATGTAGTAGTACGTGCATGAGGCTAAAAAGGCCAAGCCAATGGCGCATCCCTCCAGCTATTCTGAAGAGGACACCTTTGCTCGAGTCTTTGACCGGGAGCATGTTTGCGTCATGCCCTTCAAACAGTCTCTGTTTGAATTCCGGTAAAAAACACCGGTTTGATCGCTCCACCATCTTCACCATCAAAGCGCACAACAAGCTCTTTCTTTAATTCATCTGTATCGTAAAGAGCTCTCTTGTAAAATTTCAAAATGCAAAGCCACAATGATTCTCGGTCTATAACTAATTCTTTCTCTTGAGCTTTGATGTTTTTGTTTCTGAAATCTGCAAGCAACTCCATCAAAGTTGGCGTACCGTCATTTTCAGCCTGATTTGCTTCATCCATGATAGAGTTTGCAGCTTCCCCTTTCGAAGCTGCTGAAGCGACTGTTGCCAAGATCTTTTTTACTGACTAGTTGATGTTCTTAGTAATGGTAATCTAAGGCCCGTTTTAGAGTTCCTCAACTGACGGTTAGTAGCTTCGGATACACTTTGAAATATGTTACTCAAGTAATCAGGGGCAAGGGCGTTAAGAGATTTATAGACCCTCTTGCTAGTCTCAAAATCGATCAGTTCTCTAATAGTAAGCCAACCGAGATACCTTATTAAAGGCAGAGCTGAAGTGTCATAGGGGCTGTTTGTGACTATCCTGGCGGCTCAATTTTGAAGTTTTCGCAACTTATTGGGGGCTGATGCACCGCAAGATCCCCAGACAGGGCAACAATACCTAAAATAGGGCTCAACGAGACTTCTATACAGCATAATGAGGTTTTACTTAGGTAGGTATCGTTTAGAATGCTTCAACATACCGATACCTATAGAGACTTTCTTGATTGTAGAGGACAAGTGAGCGGACAATTTAAGTTGATCGTCAACCTGCAAACCAAGATACTTGGTATTGTTGACCATGGTGATCATCTCATTACCAATGTTAAGGTCAGCTTTGGAAGAACTGGGCAAGTCTATATTGTGAAGCTTGCACCTGCTACCAATTATCATCCCTTGAGTTTTTACGACATTTAGCGATAGCTTGTTGCCCTCAAGCCAACATCTAAGAGCTTCAAGGTCAGCATTGATTGCAGCATTGATATCGTCAATAGAAGGAGAGGAGTAATAGATAGTGGTGTCGTCAGCATACACTGCCACGTCAGAAGTCTTTAAACAGTAGGGGAGGTCATTTACATAAACTAGAAAGAGTAGGGTCCTAGGCAGGAGCCCTGGGGAACTCCGCAATCTACCCCTTCAGTTAAAGATGAATGACCATTCACTCTACAGAATTGCTTCCTCATAGATAAGACCGAAACCAGCTCAATTATTTACCCTTGACGCCATAGAAGCTCAGTTTGTCCAAAAGGATATCATGGTCCACAGTATCAAAAGCTTTTTTGAGATCGATAAAGACGGCATCAGTGTACTTCCCCTTGTCAATATTTAAATACCAGTCATTTGTGCTTTTAAGTAGACACGTTAGGACTGAATGCAGTTTTCTGAATGCTGACTGTAGGATAAAGATGAGCTGATTTCGGTGAAGGTAGTCATAAAGCTGATCGATGATTAGCTTCTCGAAAAGTCAACAAATTATGGGGAGCACAGAAATGGGCATGTAGTTTGATTTGTTATCGGTGGCTCCATCTTTAAAGATAGGTGGTACCCTCGCAATTTTCCAACTCTCCGGGAATCAACCGAGAGAAAGAGATAAATCGAACAGCTGCACAAGAGAAGGTGCCAATACCGAAATTCCAATTTTTAGGAAATAACTAGATATACAGTCAACACCCGACCCATTGGAAGTTTTAATACCGCCACAAACCCTAATCAAAGTCTCTTCGTTTATAGGGGAAAATAACAAAGGTTCACAGCTGGGTGGATCTCCAGAACCACCATTAAGAAGGGGATTAGGTTTGGCAGGGTTTTTTCAGCTAGGCTTTTCCCAATGTTGCAAAAGAAACTGTTCATAGTATCAGCAATGGATTTAGTGTCGGTAATGGTCTCGTCACCTTCTTTGAGAGCTTTAATACTAGTAGTTTTTGATCTCTTATTGATTACTTGGTTCATAGTTTTCCAAGTTTCTTTGATGTTGCCTTCGCAGGAACGAATCTTATTTGTGAAATATTGGGTTTTTAGCGTGCGGTTTAATTTATTAGCTTTTGATCTTACATGCTTGTAAGCATTCATTAGAAGCTCGGATTTAGCCTTCACTGCAGTGATCTTCAGTTTGTCTCTTGTCCTACAAATCTTTTTTAATTTGGGTGTCATCCACGGGCAATACCGTTCAGAGACTCGCATTTCCGGGAGGGGCGCATGTTTTTTTATGATCTGAGACAGCGTATCAGACCATCGATTAACAGCTACCTCGAAGCATCCCGAGTCACTCACAATAGCATGCCAGCCATTTTAATATGTTTCGTCTTTAGTCAAGGACTGTCTGAACGGAAAACAATTTGAAAAAGTAAAGTTTGACGTGTTTTAAACTCAGAGTTTTGTAGAATAGGTTTAAAACCAACAACGCAGGCATTTTATATCCGTGGACTTTAAGTCTGCGGTTTAGGTTTTGCCTTATGACGAAACCAAAAACACGGACTTTGAAATCCGCGGATGTAAGGTCCGCGGTTTATGTTTTGGCCTATTTGAAAACCTATAGCGCGGACCGGGGACCATTGCCTCGGAGGTCCGCGAAGTCCACAAGGTCCGCGTTATAGACCTGGCACTTAATCTTGTATAGTTTCCTCTTATTTTGTCTAATGGCCTACAAATTAATTTTGCAGAGAATTGCAAACCTATCAGTAAGTTTGCCTCTTCCTGAAAGGGGATGTAAGTGTTCTTGTATAAATAGTGCAGCCCTCTAAGATGTGTAGCTAACTTCTTATTAACGTGAGGTACACATTCAAGCTTGTTGGGTGCAACACTATATTTCTCATACAGCTTTGAATCTACAACTTCTTTAAAGATGATGTGTCTCCATCACCAATATAAGTAAATGGTGTAAAGTCATCAAGACCTACTTGACAACAAATTGTTGAAGAATTGTGAATGACCTTAACATCACCCCTACGTTTTAATGCAATAACAAAAGCTAAAGTCACGCGACCCAGCATAGCGAAGAGAGTTTTGCAAGGGATTTATAAATACAAACGAATAGAATCCCAATTTATCAACAATCGTTTTGTTTCAGATGAAGCTGTTTATAGCCTGAATTCAGAAGTAAACACAAAAATGTTTTCAAATATACGGAGAAAGGGCAAGGGCACACACTACTTCATTACTACAACCCTGCTACATTTTGTTCAAGCAAGGAGCAAGGCAAGTGCAAGGGCAAGGAGCAAGGCAAGAGCACGTAATTTATATAAGTTAAACCCACCTGAATCCACCTGAATCCATCTGAACCCACCTGAACCCATCTGAACCCAGCAGAGACCAACCTGACTCGATATAAATTCCCAAGAGGTCCCCTGCCAGGTGTGAAGGCTCCGTTTGGAAAGATCAAGAACAATGTATCAAAAGAAGCGGGTGATAAGCAGTTAGCGCTTTATGGTGTTAATGAAAACAGCTGAATAACAATCGTTCTGATCTCATTGGCTCGGACGGTTTTTCATTTCGGGATTTCATGGGTTCAAAGTGTCTTATCGATTTGTGTGTGGCCATAACTCCGCCAATCCAGGAGATATTTTAGCCGGCATCCAAACTTTAATACCCAAACATCTGGAGAGTAGATTTTTGCAAAAAAATTCGGGTAATTTCAAGCAGTTTCTTTCCTGGTTGCATTTTATGAAGGTAGGTAAACTGTCCAAAAATTTTCATGGACTTCTTTCATAGTGATATCACTCTCCTACTAAATCATCAGGCCTAACTTTTTCACCTTCACGTGTACACAATGTTGTTTTCGTCATTTATTTGACTAAAACGTCCTTTTAGTTTCCGGCTATAATTCCAAACAGAGCCATTAGCATTATGAACAAGTGTTAAATGCCAATTCCCTGCTTGTGTGCTTTATACAAATCACATGACCTCTTGGGATTCTATTGCGTCAGGTTGGTCTCTGCTGGGTTCAGATGGATTCACCTGGGTTCAGCTGGGTTTAGATGGATTCAGACGGATTCAGCTGGGTTCAGATGGATTCAGTTGGGTTCAGGTGGGTTTAACTTTTATGAATTAAGGCAAGTCTGGACTGGGCTTACCAGAAATGGTAAGATATTCGTTGAACAGGTGTTGTTGAGTACTATAATTGTAATTAGATACAGACATAGCTAACTGATTCATTGCTTCACGGCTAAAGCCATCAATTGTAAAATTGCAAAGGTTCCTTATCTAAAGGGTTACTTCGAAATAGAGGGTGTTCCTGACAGCATTGCATGAAGAAAAGAAGATGGATGGGTGACAAATCCTAAAAAAATATTTATCGTATCGGGTGCGCCAAAATAAACTATGCACTTGATAAATCTTACACAGGACCGATTTTGAAGATTTATGACTTGATCTTTAGCAGAAAGCCTGAATTAGATTCTAGGATTTTTTTTGCAAATTTTTCTGTTTTCAGTTTTTAGAGCTACAAGCGAGTTTCTTAAGATATTTGTTTTCGAAAACATCAAAAAAGATCAAAAAACGTTGATCAAGCTTTCTAAAGGTATCAACATGGATGGACAAAGTGAAAACGTTTTTGTGGTAGTTTGGGATTTAGAAGTCAACTAATTGTAAGCCTATCTGTATCTTTTCCTTTGACTTTGTGTGGTTTAAGAAACCAGTCGTCCATTGGATCACTTGTGCCCTCTGTTTCAGATGAAATACTAATACCTCGGAAACAATTCTGGCATGCTTTTAAACCCATATCCCAATGCTGCACAATTTCATCATCACTTGGAAAATCTTGAAGATCAGGCATGGTGGCACCGAGTGCAGGGCCACTTCCCTTTTTCCAAATATTCTCTCCTTTGCGGTGGCACTTCGGATTGTCAGGGCCTTCTGCATCAGCAAACATTTCTTCAAGACGGTTTATGCTACTGAGATTTATATACATATCCGTGATGCTATACCAGGTGACCCAGAAAAAGTGACCCAAACCAATCTGTTATAAAAAAGACCGTAAGTGGCCGATTGAAATATTTCAAGCGTTGTTATGTCGCTGTTCTGTTCTGTTCTGTCAATCATCTTGGCTGAAGTATCATGAAGACTTTTCAAAATCTTCTTTCATCGTAGCACCCACTTCATTTGTTGATGAAGCTTCTAGAAAGTAATAAGTAGCACTTTTAAATTCTGCTGGCACACGAATCCCAATACACTCATTTTTTTATAAGAAACAGCTTTTAAGAAACGGTAGTCTCAAAAGAAAGTTAAGAAACAACCCTGCCTGAACTGAAAAAGCTAAAAAACTCATGTAAGTTACAATCTTGATTTCCCTATCGCACACAAAAATGTTTTGACACTGTATACAGTTACAGCACGTGTTTGGACATTATTTTGAGTGTGAATTATGTAATTTACTTGTTTTGAGATCGTACTAAGTAATTTGGGAGCCCTTTAGACAAAACAAAATTAACTTTAAACTCCTGCCATTAAAATGTAAGAAACACCAAGAAACTTTTAGCAGCAAAATGACCCAAAAATTTAAGAAACTGCCTACCACCAGCCCCGGACCTTAGTTTCTTATAACAAAATGAGTGTAATCATAAGTTTGATGAAGTAGTTTGAGGTGCTAAACGCTTGCACATTGGAAATTCAAGTGCAAAGAATGTGAAGTGGGCTAGGTAGGCTTATATTGTTGAATTCAATCCTTGATAGCCCTGACTGACTGACTGAGATGAGAGGAAAGAACGTTTGTTGCATGCAGGCAGGTGACTGGGGAACTTACTTTCAAAGCATCTTTAGACAATATACTGTATTTAACTATAAAAGTAATCTACTTACCGATCCAGAATCCAACCTCAAGGGTATTGATGGGTGGTTTAGGTGCTTCTTCTTTGTTTTGCTGACTGCTCTGCCCATCATTTGCGTTGTTAATACTAGAATCAGCAATATCATAATCAATGTTTGTGGCAATTACTTCATTGAATCTTGGCGCACAGCTACAGTAGCCACATGATACGATTCCTCTCTCTTTGATAAACTGTGAGCACGAATCACAGTTCTTGCAATTTCCTCTCTCAATGCCACGACAATCAATGTTGGTTACCGTTTTTGCCATTCTGTGAATTTCTAGAGTGAAGTGCCTCATGTCTCGAAAGTCTCGTGGTCTCAACTTTACTACCACACTTGGGCGAGGCTGCGGGGAAAGGAGGCTTATGAATTCAGCTCAATGAAAACAAATTCAGCAACATGGAACAAACTGGAAGTGCACCAGACCATCTTCTATGGTTTGGCCATAGTAGTTCATATGGATTAGCATTACTTGTCTTTGAAACCACTATTGTAAGTGAATCACTCTTAATTTCCATATATTATTCGTTTGTGTGATGTTTAATTATGTTAAGTAAGGAAGGTTGCCACCATCAGCATAAGGCAATCATATGACATTACATTATATTATGATCAGATGAGTATTTATTTGGGCCTAAAAGCTAACAATGT
Source organism: Aurelia coerulea (assembly GCA_039566865.1). Taxonomy (NCBI): domain Eukaryota; kingdom Metazoa; phylum Cnidaria; class Scyphozoa; order Semaeostomeae; family Ulmaridae; genus Aurelia; species Aurelia coerulea. The sequence continues at coordinate 2,031,194 of CM076959.1, forward strand.
CCTACCACCAACCTTACCTCTATGAATTGTAATTTGGGGTGAGGGGAATTTTGCACATCTGAGCTTTTTCCAAACAACCCTCAATGTGAAATTGTGACTAATGATGAAATCATGCTACTAGTAGTCTACTACTCTCTCTAGCTGGGTGTACAAAATTCAAATGATCAGCTACAATCTTGGCCAAAATGCTTGGGACAAATCATAAAATTGCACTAATTCGGTCTTTGGTTACGTGCCCCCCGCTCCCCCCTTTTCGAAGTTGCTTGAATCAAACGCCTTTCGACCTTCTCAACATTGAAGTAGGGGGAAGGGGGGATTAGGAGACTCTAAACGTATGTTTTCTCCTCGATATTTTAGGAAACATCATGAAGACACTGAAATTTGCCTGCGTCCCAGCTTCTTTTGGCCAGGATTGTCTGAAAATGATTGTTAACAAATAATACCTCATAGCTTGAGAACCCATAAAGATTTCTGTGTGAAATTTTAACACCGTCATCCCCAACACAAGAAGTGAGTTCTCAGCTATCTATGCCGAAATAGGCGTTGTTCGTTAAATTCGCTGAGCACCTTCTTAAAAATGGGCGTGGCAAAATTGCTGCAATTTTCACTCACATAAAGATTCCCTTATAAAAAGTGACATACATTAGGATTCTGAGCTTTCTTCGGCTATCGTAAGATTGTGTACTCCGCTGCTCTTTGAAAATGACTTATCATTGCAAGAAAGCTTTTGGGCTCATTGTTTGAGGTCCGGTTTCTTGTGAATTCTTCGGTTCTCACAACGGCGCTCCACAGAAAAATGCCCCATAATTTTGGGATAAGTCACGCTTTTTTGGCAAATTCGTCTGATTCCACATTTTAACATCAAAGTCTTCCTATTCATGCAAAAAAACCAAGTAAAAATTGCCTGGAAGGTGGAAATGTCACGGCGCTCCAAAATTAAAAAACTTAAAATAAACAGTTCCGGATAAGTTTCTTTTGAACTCTATTGAGAACCGTCAGAAATCATATTTCACGAAAATATCGATGCAAATACTGCTATAGGCTAATAAAGCTCATTTTTCTCATTAAAATGAGACAAAATTTGTTAGAATAGGGCAAACGTTGCCGACGTTATTAATGTTTAAAGTAGGGAGCGGCGTTGACAAATTTGATCCCTTTCTCAATTTTCCAGACATTGCAAATCCGCCTTGCTGCTATGCAACAGGTATATTCTTCTTCAACAAAAAGTTGTGGATTACAATTCATCGGGCACAATAGACCATTCAATGCCGTCCAGGGTGAATGCAAGTTTGGTGGAGCGAATTTAATCTCATTGAAAATGAATGAATAGTTAGAGAATTGGCTAACGGTACATTTGAAAATAAGACAATTGCACTGCGGAGGCGCAGAATTTGCACTGATTCAAAAGGAACTTTGTTTTCAGTTCTCTTTGATAACTGTGATGTTTTCAGGCGAAAATTACTGGCAGGTTTCGTGCACAAGAGAAGTTTCGCTGAACGTCATGGGAAAATTTTGCATAATTTGATGACGTCATAGTTCTGATGGATGAACCAGTAACAATGAAAACATTAACATCTGAAGTACTCTGGAGTTAAGCCGACAGTTAGTGGCTATCCATTCATAGTGAAAGAAATTGTCTGATACAAGTAGATTTGGATTCATAGAAACATATATGATAGGTAGTGAAAGCAATTTTTCAGACAATCTTGGCCAAAATACTTGGGACAAATCATAAAATTGCACTACTTCGGTCTTTGGTTACGTGCCCCCCGCTCCCCCCTTCTCAAAGTTGCTTGAATCAAACGCCTTTCGACCTTCTCAACATTGAAGTAGGGGGAAGGGGGGATTAGGAGACTCTAAACGTATGTTTTCTCCTCGATATTTTAGGAAACATCATGAAGACACTGAAATTTGCCTGCGTCCCAGCTTCTTTTGGCCAGGATTGTAGTATAGTATAGCTCATTCAACCCATTTAGAAACTTGCAAGAAACATTTAGAACTAAAAATCTCATTGTTTCAAGAAGCTTTGAATGCTGTATTAAACTTTTGTCTGGTAGTTTCTTCAATATAATATACGTAATGCATGGCGCATTTTGTGATACCTGGCTGAAAGGAAGGAACATGTGTAATGAAGAGACATCCAAATAAATTGTCTTTTTACTATTTCATAACAAATTCTGAAAATTTCGTTTTGTCCCAAACTTTCACTAACTATTCTTTTCATGAAAACTCCATCAATGGCAAATCCAGAAAATCTCAAACCAAGTTTTATAGCCAATCAATAATGGTGCAGCCTCAAAACATTTTCAAAATTGAGAACATAGTTAATTTTTTTCAAATGTTGATAAGTTTCTTGATAGATATTATCTTGATATGTACGAAAGAATACCAGAGCTATTTGTAAGTTATATTGTTGTATGGATGCAATTGTTAATCATATAGCATTCAAATGTTGTTTAGGATATTTTTATAATATGCTGAAGATTTATGAAATATACACCCTTTTTGAAGAATCTAGGAGAATTTTTAAGAAAAATACCCCCTTTTTGAGATTCTAGGTCCTAGGATTTTGCTTCAAAAATACCCCTTTCTCAGTGAAATCATGGACAAGCGTGGTGTCAAATTTACATTAACGTTGCACCCGCCGGGATTTTGTCTCTGCTTTTATAATTACATCAACATATCAACTAGCCAAATCAACAGAATTTTGAAATTTGTATCTGATTGAGTTGATGTTGATGTATGATATAATCATGTTATTAGGATACCTTAATCGGAGTGCTTTCATTTTTGAAAAGGCATTGGGTTTATCTTCACCATTGAGGATGATTGGAGGTTGGCTGTTACCACTGTTGAGGTCATGTTGATTTACACAATGAGATGGTGGAGTTTCATCCCCTCAGAGCTCGCTAATTACTTTCAGAAAATTGTTAGCTACAATCGTGGATAAAATATATTGGAACAAAGTAAAATTCTCGGCTTCTGTAAAATGCGGGCCGGCAGGTCCGATAAAATGCGGGTCCCACTCCAAGATTGGTGGCGGGTCTCGGTGTGTAAGGCATGCTACAGCGGTCGACACGGGTCTTGCGAGGCTTATGCCCACTTCCTGTTTTCATCCTCGAATGCTTGCGTTCAATACAACACTGCGCAGAAGATAGGGCTTGTTCTGGTTTGTTTAACTTTAGCAAGGATGTGCCGTTGTGGTGCCAAACTTCAGCAAGGAACTCCTATGATATAATAGCGATGTACATGTACCGAGCATAGATAAATTTTGTTTTGCTCTATTTTGATGCTTTGTTTACATAAATCATTCAGCCAATCACAACGCTCCAATTTTTCTTGTGTGTTTACTTCCTCTCCGGTGTTCCTCAGAAGCTGCGGGGAAAACCCGCAGAAACCACTTGTGTGTATTTTCACCGCGACGAACATATACTTTCGCAAAAATAGAAAATATTTTGACATGACTTTAATAGATATATTTTCGAAAGATTTACCCAAGCACTAAGCTATGACTTCCATAGTTTTCTCGCGATGCCCATGGAAAATTCATGTTTTTTTCAGTTTATTCTCTCATTCAAGAAGAGACGGAGAATGCCTAGGCCCATTCGAGAAGGCTCACAAAAAGTGCAAAATACACTCTGGAAATCTCAGTCCTGTCCACCCTAGCGTTATTCAGAGCGTGAAAGGCACTATTCCCACCTTTTTCACATATTTCAATCAATTCTGAGCCTCCGCGCACCTACCACCCAAACAAACTGTTGTTTTTGGCAGTGTGGCTTCCCTCGCTTCGCGGATGACCGGAAAATATGGAAAAGAGGACAATCTCTCCCTGATGAAGACAAAAGTTTTGAATTATGGCGGGAAGGAAAAACAGCTGATTACAAGCATTTTCGTCGATACGCATCGGATTGTTATGGAAAATCGTTGTGTTGGACTTATTCAAAGTATGTTTCTTCACAAGATTTCGAAAATGCCACTTTGAATTGTCTCTCAACGAGCTTGTGAAATTGTCTGAGCCTGCAACACAGATGCTGATCTTTGGTTTTCATTCAATGGTTTTCAAGTGAATAAATTGTTAGGCCACTTTGTTGGCATGAAGCCTCTCACAAAGTCGCTCTATTTCATGGGATTTCAAGCAAGTCAAGGGGAGATCCCCTCATCTTCTTTTCCCCAGGGGCATGGGTAGCCAATGAATGAAGACTTGTGGGGTTTCTTTTGTTCTGAGGAGCGTTTTGGCGCGAAATCTGTGCGTTTTGGCGCGAATCCTGGTTCTCCCCCTCCTCTTTGCTGCATCCTTTTGCTAGTGTGCCATTTCTTCTTGACGACGTTGGTTTGAAAATAGAAGTATTTCATGTTGATTTTTGTTACGATATGCTAATTTGAGATGGGGAGATTTAAGAAGGCATGCAGCAACCCACTTCATAAAGTTTGGTGGCCTGAAATTATTGTAGACAAGCTGAAAATCCCGAAATATCAATATATGAAGAAAATAAGAGAACTCGCTGAGTCAAATGGCCTTCAAAGCCACAAGATACGCCACGTCTGCATTAAATGTCTGGAATATGTCAAAAGCAAACGTTATGGAAAAGTCTCTTTGTCAGTAGAAGTATCTCCTTCTGAAACTCTAATGGAGGTGGAGGTATGAATTTACAGAAACTTTTTCCACCTTCTGAAACCTCCAACAAATTTGCACACACGTTCAAAAATTCTTGTCAAATTCTAACGAGGAGTGTTGTAAACAGTTTAAATCTTGAAAACATTGCTTTTACTAAATCATTCATTCAATTTGTGAAAGGAGCAACCATTATTGATCACTATATGCAACAATGATTTGATAAATGCATGTTCTTTGAAAAATAGGGTGGAAAATTCTTAAATTTTCCAAATTGGGGAGAATATGTCCTCCAAAATCCTTCCCCTGATGCAGCCTCTAGGGTATGCTGCTGCCTCCAATACCTGTTACAAATGACAAATTGGTTATAAATATTGAATACTGTGTGACAGCCTGCCAACAATTTAATGTTGCAAGGATAGAATATGCCTTTTCTGCTGAATTTACCTTTGTTTCAACTCTAACACTTGTTGACATGGCACTTTTTTAGAAAATTTGCATTTCATTTTGATCCCTGTAGGAACTTGAGAATGATCAAATGGAAGTCTCTGATGAAGAAGGCAATGAAGAAAGCATTGCTCCATCACAGTCAACAGTCTTTTCTGAAAGAACTTTCACACTAAGCTCTCCAAGCCAAAAGCTTTGGCTAAGTTCTCAAGAAACAAATACAGCAGACTTTGATTCAGAAAAACAAGATTCAGAGCCTAGCTGTTCAAATATGAACGAAAAAGAGTTTTTGTATTGCCCTGAAATTGATGCAGAAGTGTTGCTTGAAGGAGAAAATGTAGTTGTGTCCAAAGAAGCATTTGATAAGTTGATGAAAAGAATGTCATCACATTGTGATCTAAAGGAAGAAGTTTCACGCCTGAGAGCACATTGCTTTGAGAAATTTGGAAAAAGAGGAAATCCAGTCTCTGATCCTGCTCAATTTAAAGAGCTTTGTAAAAATGCAGGAGCAAATAATATTTTTGATGCATTGTTGAATGCCATGACAACGGAAAGGCAGTCAGACAATCGAAAAAGTTTGAATGAATTACGGGCCATGTCAATAATTTATATGTTAATATATGGCCAGTCGCAGCAAGCCAATTGGTTTCAGGTAGCTACCACCAGAACACTGAAGGGTCTTGGTGTTTCAGATAGGGGGGTTGAGGCCCTGCGGAACATGGGATTGGCAGCACACCCAGTAACAGTCTCAACAGTAGCCAAGGAGATAGCAGCAGACCACCTAGAAAGTGTTAAGCAAGTTTTTGATGATGCTGTAAAAGAAAAAAAGTTTATTGCAATTTTAATTGATGACTACCACAACATTCACACACATCACAGACCATCCACTTCCAAACAAACACAAGTTTTACACATGGCTACACTACTCATTAAAGTTTTTCCCACAGTTGCTGCAATAGATCACCAAGAATTGCAAGTTAATGATCCTAAGCCAGTTAATACTGATCTGATCAAAAGATTACTAGCCAACAAAATGAGTCTACTATCAAAAACATATGTGGACACCATGCCTGACTGGTTGCAGACAAAGTTCTACGACCCTGAATCAGAGCGTAGTTGCTATAATATGAAACGAGTAGAAACGGGTAGAAACCAGTAGGAAACGAGTAGAAACGATTAGGAAACGAGAAGGAAACAATTGTTTCTAATTGATTGATTGTTTGCTTGTTCCTGTCCTTTTTTCTTTGCTTTGATACTACACTCATTTTTTTTTATAAGAAACTAAGGTCCGGGGCTGGTAGGCAGTTTCTTAAATTTTTGGGCCATTTTGCTACCACAAGTTTCTTAGGTGTTTCTTATATCTTTATTGCCGGAAGTTTAGAGTTCATTTTGCCTTGTCTAAAGGGCTCCCAAATTACTTAGTAAAATCTCAAAACGAGTAAATAACATGATTCGCACTCAAAATAATGTCCAAACAGTTGCTTTAACTACACAATTTCAAAATATTTTTGAGTGTGATAGGAAAATTACAACTGAAAATTGCAGAAGTTTCTTAGCTTTTTTCAATTCAGGTAGGGCTGTTTCTTAGCTTTCGAAAAATTGAGCCTACCGTTTCTTATAAGCGTCTGTTGGTTTCTATTAGTTTCTTGGTCGTTTCTACTGGTTTCCTTGTCGTTGCTACTTGTTTCCTGCTCGTTTCCTAGTGGTTTCTACCCGTTTCTACTCGTTTCATGTTATAGTAAACGCGGAATCAGAGCGTCATCGTTTGTTGATTCATGATTATCAGCAACTTGAGGCCAGAGAATTGCGATCAATGAAGAACTGTAAGTTAGTTGATTGTATAGAACTGCCCCTGAAGTCGTATGATAATTTCCTTGAAGTTTCCTCTTCATATCTCTCTGAATGCTCGAGAAATTATATTGATGAAATTCCACAAGATTTTCTCAGATCTTTATGCATTTTTATTCAGTGGGGCAAAGGCTTTAGCTATGAAACCAAAGCCATGGCGTGTCTCTTTCTTGCTTGAAATTATGTATGGAGGATGGACTGTTGTCAGAGATCAGATCTTGGGTGTCTTTGCAAATTCAAAAGACGTTGAATTTCTTACTTTGGTAAACCTTCTGGATACCTACATCCCTTTGAGCTTAAGCATCTATTCTGTCATCTTCAAGAATAACATGTCAGACTTGTACTATGACTCGCTTCTTCGTTGCTGGATAATGTTTGCTGTCTTTCGACGTAGACATTATGACAAGGCTCCATTGATTGGTCTTTCCAACATTGAGCACTGGAAAACCTCTGATCACCCAATTCTAACAGCTATCTCTTCCTCTCTTTCTGCCTTTGACGAATACCCAGTGGAGAATTTTCATTCACTTCTAAGAGCATGCACTAAAGAAATAGATGATGCAAAGAAAATTATTTTAGCAGCAAGAGAAACTGATGCCAGGAAACATGAACTGCATGACTTTCACACAACCTTTGTCCCAAGCAAGAAATATTCATATAGCAAAAAGAAGATACAGGCCTTGAAACTGAGAGCAGCAGAATTTATAACAAAAAAGTTTGGATGCTTAATTGCAAATCCTGGGCAAGCTAAGCAGGTGTTAAAAAATAACAAAAAACAACAAAAAACAACAAAATGGAAGCTTCCAAATTTATTTGGTTCAGAGAAAGTTATGAAGAATGAAGTTCTCCCTCCTGGATACTTATCCCCATGTTCCCAACCTGATCCATTACGGTAAGCTTAAGTTTTAAGTACTATACATTATCAGATGGTTTATATTGATTCAATCAAAGCGCTCCTCAGATCATCCCCTTTCCATTTGCAGCATTCTTGTAAAACTTTAGATAATTAGGTGTCAAAGGTGTTTTAAATAAGATTTGGCATGCACTTATTTTTCCCTTGCAAGACTATAAGAAAGAAACTATGCTGGATTAGCCTGCACGCAGCCTCAGCCCCTCCTTGAAGGAAAAGTAGAAAACTTGTCAGAAAACCTTTCCTTTTTGAGGAGGAGTAGAGGCTGTGCACAGGCTATGCTAGATGCAACCAGAGACCCATTTGAATTTGAGACACTTTTTAAATTTGGCTATAATAGCAAATTGTTTTCAAACAAAGGGTTTGCTACCAATCTGAATAGCATCAAAAAGAATATTTTTTGTTTATGATTTATGATATTATGTTTATGATGTTGATAAACCCTACACACAATTTTAAGAATTCAGCCTAACTCAAAATGGAGAAACCCAGTATAAAAAAGCCCATATCCAAATTCCTTATACAAAATGAGTCTGACAGTGAAATTAACACGCGCTCACACAACACACATATACACAAAGATCCTTATTTGGAAAAGATTTGCAGAATAACTTCACAACTTCTTCCCAAAAGGCTGATACCAAGTTGAAAATTTCTGGGGTTTGGGTTACTTGCTTGTTTGTAGACTTGTAAAATATAAATTGGCTGTGGCATACTGTACTTCCTATGTCTTTTGTTGTACATTACAACAAAGGACATATAGCAAGTAACAAAAAACTCCAACAACATCACCCATGCCTTTCTTTCTTAATCATTAAACTGTTTCCTATGCTTTCAGACCTTATCTTTCAGACCTTATCTTTCAGACCTTATCTTTCAGACCTTTCATTGCATGGATTGCAATAAAATAAAATAACTGAGCAAATTATTGATGACATGTGTTTGACAAACAAAATTCCCTATTCTTCTGTGTATTTCAATTTGTGGTACGCATTCAGAAAACGTTGAGATGCTCTATTCTGCCTTAGAAAATGTCACAAACCTGCTTGTGAAAATCAGAGCCCATTATGGCGTGTTTTCAGAGGATGTGGCCATTCGTTCCATGTTGAATGCATCGTGCCTGAGATTAGCAAGTGTCCTTCCTGTGAAAAAGCAATACTCCAGAGCCTAGAACATCTAGCAAAGACTGCAAATGATGCTGTTTTCAACATCGCCAGGACGACAACCAAAAGCAGGGAGAGGACGAGGAGCCAGTTCAGGTGGAGAATGCCAATGATGTTGCTGAGCTTCAACAGGAAATTGATTCGTTTGACGAGAACGAGTGTCAGAAGGTGGAGAAAATGTTTGCAGAGATTTGGGGTTTGCAGAGATTTGGGGTTGGCAGAGGCACGATGTCTTGCTGCATTGATGTTTGCAAAGACGTCACTGGTATGAAGCATTTAATTGAATGAAATAACTGGCCATGTTTATGATTCAAAAAGGTTTAAAACATGCTGTGATTCCTTTGTTTTGATCAGGGAGGGATTGTCCTCTTTTCCATATTCTCCCGCCATCCGCGGAGTGAGGGAAGCCACACTGCCAAAAACAACAGTTTGTTTGGGTGGTAGGTGCGCGGAGGCTCAGAATTGATTGAAATATGTGAAAAAGGTGGGAATAGTGCCTTTCACGCTCTGAATAACGCTAGGGTGGACAGAACTGAGATCTCCAGAGTGTATTTTTCACTTTTTATGAGCCTTCTCGAATGGGCCTAGGCATTCTCCGTCTCTTCTTGAATGAGAGAATAAACTGAAAAAAACATGAATTTTCCGTGGGCATCGCGAGAAAACTATGGAAGTCATAGCTTAGTGCTTGGGTAAATCTTTCGAAAATATATCTATTAAAGTCATGTCAAAATATTTTCTCTACTGAATGCTTCAAAGAAACTGTTATACCATCAGAACTTCTAGATATTAATATGCAGTCAGTTGATATCAAAGTTTTTCAGCTCAACATAAATTAACTTGATATGAATCAGTTCTCGCAGCGAATATACCGGGTGTCTGAGAACAAAATGGAACAAAGTTGTTTGGGTCCCCTGGAGGAACTTGCTACCCTTAGACTAGCTACGCAATATGGACAGGAAGCATGACATAAAAATCTGAAACGCTCAAACTGATCAAAGCCAACAATGGTTCGATAACTTTGGGGAATAAATATACACAGCAACTGTGTACTCTTTAAAAATATACCTAACAAATCCAATGTTTTTATATCTTGTACGCATCTTTGGAAAAGTGATACACCCCTCGCTTGAATGATCAGAACTCCGTTTTGTTTACCCAAGAAATCTGTATCATCGCATAGAAATACTAAATAAGTTAGTGTTCTGGCTTGTTTTTGGGTAGTTCCGCCTGTTTTTAGGTTGTTCCTGGGTCGTTCTTGGGTTGTTCCGCCTGTTCTTAGGTTGTTCCTGGGTTGTTCTTGGGTTGTTCCGCCTGTTCCTGGCTTGTTCCTGGCTTGTTCCGGTTGTTCTTGGGTTGTTCTGGGGTGTTCCGTCTTTTAGTAATGACGCAGTTTGAAATGGTTCTCACAAGCTCCTTTAATACCATCGATGGTTGAGTCCGCCTTTCCGTAGGGAACGAACTCTCTAGCACTGATACGACTAAACTTCTGAGCCTTCCCCGACACTGAAGAACTCAGTCGCTGAACAACAATGGCATCGTTAGTTATTGCACATGCCTTTTTTTCTTCCCCGGTACCTTTTCTTTTCCTATTGATGTCCCTTTTAGCAGCTACCTTCTTCGCAAAGTTCTTCCACTTGTTAGCGTGATCGTCGGCCATGATGTATCTTGTGAAGTGGATGCACGTGAGTGTGGCGCAGCGCAAAGCATCATGGTATACTGTGGCAAAGCTCGGCTTGCGGTGTGAAAAATTTTCTCCAAATTTTATTTCATTTCAAAAATTTACACACAAAAAACGCAAATAAATTAAAAAGTAAAACAAAATAAATATTTTTAGAAAAATAAAAATAAAAAGATCAAAATAAAAAGAAATAGAAACAAAATAATTTTGAAATCAAAATAACACATAAAAGTCTTTTTTGGAAAATGAAACAAAAACAAAAATAAAAACAAAAATCAGTATAGAAAATGAAAAAACAGAAAAAATAATTTAAAATTGTAACTTTTCAAGATTAATTCTTAATGGCAAACCTCGGCCACCATACAGGTATTCTTTTTTATAAGAAACTGCCCATAAGAAACTCAGTTCTCAGATTGCCAAACAATTAAGAAACTCCAGCACTGGGAAAATCCTCCATTGGAAGGTGTTACGGTTAAGGTGGATCTGCACTTAAGGTGGCTCATTACCAAAAATGTCAAAATGACGAAACAGCAATAAGGTGGCTCACTACCAAGTGAAAATCGGTAAAAACAAACAAAACAATTGGTTAAGGTGGCTAACAATAAAGCGTTAAGGTGGCTCGCTACAAAAACTTTCACACACTTGATGTCCTATCGCCCATGCCTAAACGCTAGAAATGCTTGACTTGTTTTGAAATGTTCACGATGGAACAGGTTGAACAAGAAGATTGTTATGGAACCTCTAAGAAACTCATAAGAAACTCTTGAGTACTGAAAATCTGATAATTCTAGGAAACTTTCAGTACTGGCCCAAATTCTTAGTTTCTTATAAAAAGAAATACATGTATGCTAACAGAACCAGGTAGCTTGTAAAAATTAAACTACCACAAATTAAAAGCTATTTCAAGACTCTGCAGTATGTCAAAGATCAGTATGTGAAAGTGGTATCTGATACAAATTCAAATAAAGAAATTCTCATGTTCGGTCGTTATTTCACCATTCAATCAGTAATGTACCTAGAGCCAGGCCATCAAAGGGTACGGGTTCCATAGTCACCATTCTCCGGATGTAACATTTGTTATATAGTCAAAATTTATATGATTTTCCAAACATTTCACTTTGTTGGGTTCGTGTAATTAGTTTCGCCTTACAGTATGACTTTGTCTTTGATTAGGATTTTTCATTGGTTCTCAAGGATTATCGATCAAGAATCCAATCGAGTTCATGGAAAACTAAGAAACTCTGCAAGAAACTGTTACTGTTGTTTACAGTGCGAAGTCAAGGCTGCAAGTTAAGAAATTATACCAACAAATGTCAGAAAAAATAGAAGATACAACATAATGGATAATCCTTGAAATTCCCATGCATCATGGAGACATGAATTACGCTAATAAAAACTTTTCGAACGATGGTTGGAAGTGCTACGGACAATGACCAATTTCTAATATTTGTGAAAGTGAATACCTGGTAAGGCGAGAAATCATTTTATGTGAATGCATGAAGGTACTTATAATCGCATTCTCTTTTTGCCGTGATTTGTCTGGTCTTTGTCAGATGAGATTGCAATCACTGAGCGTCCAAAGGAACTGAAACGAAGAGAAATACCTGTCAGTACCTAATAAATATCGCAACCAGAAGTTAAAAAGAGGTCTGAAATTACCTCAAACGATACAAGAACTGGTTCGATAAAACTGAGTAACAGTATCATACCTTCGGTTGGTTCGTAGAGTGGAGAATGCCACGGTTGATGGTGTCGTATGTTAAACTTCTTGTACAAGAGTGCGCGAAAAGTTACCACGTGGTTACTGCAGGCAGCGAATCTGCGATTTCAGATGCTGGAAAAGGGTAGTTTATAGGGTTTTAGCTGGCTGTGGTATGTTCAAATTTCGAAATAGAAAATTGCGCTATTGAAAGCTTTCTGACGTAAAAGCTGCTCATCATGGAAAGTAGAAGGCAAGTGTGGCGCTAAATTATAAGACACCCTTTACTCTTTGACCGTCTATTTAGAATCATAGTTGGTGATGCAGCTGAAAGAATCCCATGTATGGTTAGTCGTGGACCTGTTATCAAAGTCCTGTGGAAATGTGGAACAGTACAGCAAAGAAAAGCATCTGCTGAGAAACGCAAAGAGGACTTCCTAGGTCTCCTTCGCAGCGACATTTCCTTCTCTGAACGAATATGTTATCGGTTCCTGAAAGCCGAGTCTAGTCCAGGGGGAGGGGGTTCTTCATTGTGAACATCAGTCGACCTGAATTCGGACTTTGAGAAAAGGACCCATTCGTGTGACAGACAGAATACTCAAAAATTCTAAACTCAAGTTCATGAATATAAGGAAATGTCAGTTGTTTGGTGTGGATTAAATCATTATGGTAGAGAGTTTGGTACCCAGGGTATCATTATGGGGCCCATTGATAAGAACATTCTGAAAATAACTACTCATCTACCAGAATTATGGTTGAAAACAGATCCATATGTTGGGAATTTCGGATTAAAAAGCCCACCCATATGAGCGCACGTCCTGTATCACTTAGCAATGAAGTACCCCCTCCCTGGGAGTCTAGTGTGAATTGCTATTATTTCATAGCCTTTTTTCCAACCTTGTGTTGGGTTTGTTTGCTCTTGCTTCCAGGTTTTATGGTTGTTTCTAAGTTTGGTATTGGTTTGCTCCTTTAAAAAGCGTAGGATATTTTCAGAACAAAAGGATTTCTTAAGACTGCTTTAGAAAACTAAGAAACCTTTAAAATGCGAAAACTTTCATACTGAACTGCTGAAAACACAAAAGACGTGAGTACACGTTTTTTTTATAAGAAACTTGGATCAGCACTTAGTACTAAGAGTTTCTTAATTTCGCATGAAAATTTTGGTGCTTTAGTAGTAAAAGTTTCTTAATTAGTTTCTTATTTTTTGGGCCTAAAATTGCTGTATTGTTCGAAGTTGAGCCTTCTCTTCGAGAAAGGGCTTACATTTTGCATTGACATTGTCATCAAGAAGAGGCCATGCACATCAAGGCAAAAATTTATCAATTTTGCAGTTAAAAGTCAAGAAAGGACTAGACTTGCCCCAAGTCTGTTTTGTCAACTGTAATAAGTCTACCGGAAAGTATATGTACCTTTGTTAGAGAGACATAGAATAAGAGAGACATACAGCAATAAAGTTTTAGAGTTTCTTAACTGTTCTTGAGCGTAGTACTAGAGTTTCTTAAATTTTTTGTCATCGTAGTACTAGTTTCTTATAAACCAGTTTCTTATAAAAAAAACGTGTCCGGGCTCGTGTGTAAAAAGTTATCCTACGATGATGCATAGGGACTTCCCCCATGTGAAGGGATCCCCTCCAAAGTACAAAGTTCTCCCATATTTCCATTTGGATTGTGAAATTCTTTGCAAGCTGTGGTGACTCAAAATCTTTTCATTGATCAGGTATAATTTCATCGATTTCACAATGTATGCTTCTCTTTGTGACCTTTGTGAGGATCTGCGTCACCATTCAATCCTATCGATATTGCAAGGGTTTCACTTGATGAATTGCAGCGATGATGAATTGCTGTCACAGCAGGAAAATTAAAACTCATAGAAACTGGTGACTATCGCTTCGTTCTGTACAAAGGGCTCCTTGCCGCATACAACGGCCGTTTGTATGTGGCCATGGGACCTACATTCAAAGAGACCCGCAGTTTTATTCACAAAATGCAAAAGAAGTATACTAAGTTAACTCCTGTCACAAAACTTGTGAGGTTTCAAAGAAAAGCTATGTAAATACAGTATGCTGTCAGTCAACCATATGAAGGAAACAAAATTAGACACTTTCTGGCGTTTAAAAGGAAAAGATAGCAAAGCAATGTGCTAGAAAAATGTCAAGTCTGTTGGTATCAGCTTGTACCATATCTACAAATGGGAATAACTTGAGGTCATAATATTCAAAGAATTTAGAGACACAATTTTGCTCTGCCCGAGGCAGCAGGCATCATAGTAAAGGCATTTGGTTGGTCGTCCATGTTTTACAAGTTTGACATTGAAGTACTTTGAGTGTATTCTACTGACTATAACAGAAGAGAACTGTGTGATTACCTCTTCTCTCTTATTCTGGCATTTGGACATCTTGCATTTGCATCGTCCACCACATTTTTTGCCAGCAGATTCACAGGGACATTTTCGCTTGCACATCCCTTTGCATTTACAGGAAATTTCTACCCTGGTATCATCATCCCGAGACAGCTCCAACAATGATCGATGTAACTGCTCATCCACAGTCTGATTTGTAGTGACCCTGCAATTAGATTGCAATCATATAAGGCTGCAAGAAACTCCAAAAAAAGAAAGTGTAGCAAAAATATCCGTAGTAACTAGGATTTTTGATAAGGCAGAAGATAGAATAATAACAAATAGTGAAAACAGATACTGAGAAATAAAAATGATATAAACATAGGATAACAAGAGAGGGTAATGCCAACTCCACCCCCAGGGGCCCACAGCAAATTGTTACCAGTGTTGCAGAGTTGTTGTTGAGTTTTGACCGTGGTTAATCAGTATAGGTTTTAAGAAACCGTGGTAAATGAGTATAGGTTGGCAAGTGTATATTGAAGTAAGAAACTTTTAATTGGTGAGTTATTAGTGTACTGTTAAATATTGAAATTAAGATGCAAATCTTCAGCCGATGTCCTGTTACCACAGGGTCCTTCAGCCACCCCAGGGGTTCAAACCGGGCCAGTGCAGCAAGTGCATAGCCCGGCCCCCTAGAGTAGCCCAAAGGCCCCCCACATTTCGGGGCAATTAAATCGGAATGTTTTTTGTGGTACAGGTGCCCCAGCAGACCAGTTTCCTGGTCCACCAATGCATCTGGTAGTGTATATTTTATTTGATAGTAGGTATTGTATGCAGGTATCTTATCGGTTAAATTTAGATTTTACTAGTTTATCTTTAATATTCTTGTGTCTTTTTAGGGCAACAAACGGTTGTTTTGTCCATATTTGTTTTAGTATATCATCATTTTCAATAGATTGCCAATTTTCCTTTAATATTTTTCCAATTTTTATTGATGTGTTGTCATACGGAATGACAAAGGGGAGGTTCTTAGCTGTGTGTGTAGTTTGTTTTTTATTGTCAACTAGTAGATCTGATTGTGAGTATTGTTTGATTTTATTGAATTGTGTGTTGATTTCAGAGAGGTTGTAGCCTCTCCTAATTAAGTTTGTTTCTAAGTATTTCTAATTTTTCTTCAAGTTGTGTATTGTTGGTGATGATTCTCCTGTATCTCAGTGCTTGGCTATAAATAATGCTCTTCTTACAACTTGAGGGGTGAAATGAGTAGTTGTGCAAGAGAGTGCAGATATCTTGTTGTTTAACAAAGAGTGTACTTTCTAATGTACCATCCCTGTTGAAGTATAGTGTCGTGTCTAGGAAGTTAATTCGATGACAAGAGTGCTCTGCTGTGCATTTAATAGTAGGGAAACAATGGTTGCAATGATGTAAGAACTTAAGGAGTGCCTCCTCTCCATGTGTCCACACTAAAAATATGTCATCAATAAATCTTTTCCAAATTAGTGGTGTTTTTTGATATGGCGCCGTGTGTAGCAAATGACTTTCACAGTTATGCATAAATATGTTAGCGAAATTTGGTGCAAATGGGCTGCCCATTGCAGTGCCATGTATTTGTAGATAGTGTTTCTTGTCAAATTCAAAATAATAATGTTTGAGAATGAAAATAAACATTTGTTCCAAATCTTTTATTGCGAGGGGAAGATCCCCTTGGTAAAAATTTAACATTGCTTCCAGGCAGTATTGTATGCCTTGATCTTGTGGGATGTTGGT
Source organism: Aurelia coerulea (assembly GCA_039566865.1). Taxonomy (NCBI): domain Eukaryota; kingdom Metazoa; phylum Cnidaria; class Scyphozoa; order Semaeostomeae; family Ulmaridae; genus Aurelia; species Aurelia coerulea. Next base: position 2,047,655 of record CM076959.1, read on the forward strand.
ATATAAAGATTTGACATCCATTGTTACTAGAATGTTGCCTGGTTTTATTTCTGTGTTGAGATTTAGTGTAGGTTGTAAAAAATGGTTCGTGTCCTTGATATATGAGGGTGTTTCCTTGACAATTGGTTTTAGATAAAAGTCAAGATATTGAGATAGTGCCACTGTTGGGGACTGGCAGCCTGAAATTATTGGCCTACCAGGGCAACCCTCTTTGTGTATCTTTGGTAACATATACCGGGTGAGTCAGAAAAAACGTGGGGTGTTTGGCGGACTGTGACGTCGCGTTTAGCCACCCGACCGTTGTGAACTAAATTATTCCAAGGAGCCATAAATCTGACTTAGATCATAAACTTTTGCCCATCGAAATCGGTCATGTGATTCATTATTTAAAAAAGCTTTTCTTCCTAAAACTTTGTATGGGAGTCTTGCAAACTGAGGAAACCTTTAACCAAGCCCCTTCAGCATTTTAGCCTTGCCAAAGCTGCAGGTACACGTGGTATTATCTGGGGAGCAAGAAACAGTTCTCAAATAGTGTTTTCTCCCCTGGGATACCTTGTCACGTCATAACTTGTCCTGTAAAGAGAATATGTTTGAGAGACAGTAAAACGCATGCTTCTTTGTGTTGTAAAGAGATTTTGTTCAACAAGATCAACACGGATGTTTCATGACAAAACTATTTTATGCTCCCCTGATAATACCACGTGTACCTGCAGCTTTGGCAAGGGTAAAATGCTGAAGGGGCTCTATCAAAGATTTCAGAAGTTTGCAAAACTCCCATACAACGCCTTACAAAGAAAATATTTTCTGATTAATACATCAAGTGACCGATTTCGATGGGGAAAGGCTTATGATCTAAGTTAGACCTCTGGCTGCAAGAAAAAATTTAATTCGCTCCGATCGGGTTGCTGAGCGCGACGTCACAATCCGCCAAACACCCCACGTTTTTTCTGACTCACCCGGTAGAATGTTGGTGTTTTGTAGTTAGAGGGTGGGGTAAGAAATGAGTAACAGTCCTCATCAATGCTCCCTTTCGTGTGTAGATGTGTTAAAAATGTTTCTATTTCCATTGATAAAGCAGGTATTTTATTCTCAGCTTGTTCCTCATAGTAGTTCTTGTCCTCAAGTTGTCTGTTAGCCTCTTCAATGTAAAATGTTGTAGGCCAAAGTACAATTTTACCACCTTTATCAGCTGGTTTGATTATCATTTCTTTTCTCTTCTGCAAGTTAGTCAAAGCTGTGACCTCAGCAGAGCTGAGGTTAGTGTGGTTTAGTTTGGGTTGGTCATAGAGTTTTATCAAGTCTTTGCTGACATTTTCAAAGTATGAACGCAAGGTTTTTGTTTGTAGCTTGTTGGTTCCCAATTGGAACCTAATTTGAACTTGTTTGGTAATGTTTTGCTTTTGTTATTATTAGGCTTTTTGAAGAAGTGATAGTGTAAGAGCATGCGTCTCTTGAATTTGAGAAAAGCTGCAAAAACCTCCTCCTTAGTGACGATGTTAGGTGAATACACAAAGCTGAGGCCCTTGTTTAGAACATTTCTTTCTGAATCGTTCAAGGGAAAATTTCCCATGTTATAAATATTATCAATTGGTATAGTAGTAGCGATATGCGGCTTATTGTAATTTGCGAAAATTTTCGCATCATGCGAAAAATGCGAAAATTCGCAAAATACAAAAAAGGTGCTTGAAATTGTAAAATGCGAAAATTCTTAAATTCCTGTTAAATCATGGTTAAATCGAAAACTTAACGCTTCTTTCTTCTCAATGATCAAAACAAAATAAGCCAAGGACAGCGGGGACAAGGTTACACAACCACCTGGTCTTGTCTTGCTTTGCTGCTGTCGTCCATGCATGCTCCATGGCCTAAAAAAGTTCTGATTCCAATCGAGATCCAAAACATAATCAATTGATTCTTCAAAGTCAGCATTTGCCAGTCATGATCACCCTTGAAACCAAATCCACGCCTATAAACCTCAACATGTTGTTACAAAAGCTCAGAATGGGCAATGGAAAATGTTTTCGCAAATTACAAAATAACATCAACTTTTTGTAATTTGCGAAAAATATCCAAAGTGGCCTATAATCACAAATTCAGTTGAGTTTATGGTGTTCAGAAGAGTCTTTCTGATTTAGAGTAAACATTAGAGGCATTCAAAAGATACGAGAAGTCTTTTTAGGGACCGTTTGTTGATTTTTCGCAAATTACAAAATACCATCAACTTTTTGTAATTTGCGAAAAATCAACAAACGGTCCCTAAAAAGACTTCTCGTATCTTTTGAATGCCTCTAATGTTTACTCTAAATCAGAAAGACTCTTCTGAACACCATAAACTCAACTGAATTTGTGATTATAGGCGACTTTTGGATATTTTTCGCAAATTACAAAAAGTTGATGGTATTTTGTAATTTGCGAAAAATCAACAAACGGTCCCTAAAAAGACTTCTCGTATCTTTTGAATGCCTCTAATGTTTACTCTAAATCAGAAAGACTCTTCTGAACACCATAAACTCAACTGAATTTGTGATTATAGGCGACATTTGGATATTTTTCGCAAATTACAAAAAGTTGATGTTATTTTGTAATTTGCGAAAAATCAACAAACGGTCCCTAAAAAGACTTCTCGTATGTTTTGAATGCGTCTAATGCTTACACTAAATCAGAAAGACTCTTCTGAACACCATAAACTCAACTGAATTTGTGATTATAGGCTCCTTTTGGATATTTTTCGCAAATTACAAAAAGTTGATGTTATTTTGTAATTTGCGAAAATCAACAAACGGTCCCTAAAAAGACTTCTCGTATGTTTTGAATGCGTCTAATGCTTACATTAAATCAGAAAGACTCTTCTGAACACCATAAACTCAACTGAATTTGTGATTATAGGCTCCTTTTGGATATTTTTCGCAAATTACAAAAAGTTGATGTTATTTTGTAATTTGCGAAAAATCAACAAACGGTCCCTAAAATGACTTCTCGTATCTTTTGAATGCCTCTGATGTTTACTCTAAATCAGAAAGACTATTCTGAACACCATAAACTCAACTGAATTTGTGATTATAGGCGACTTTTGGATATTTTTCGCAAATTACAAAAAGTTGATGGTATTTTGTAATTTGCGAATAATCAACAAACAGTCCATAAAAAGACTTCTCGTATCTTTTGAATGCCTCTAATGTTTACACTAAATCAGAAAGACTCTTTTGAACACCATAAACTCAACTGAATTTGTGATTATAGGCCACTTTGGATATTTTTCGCAAATTACAAAAAGTTGATGGTATTTTGTAATTTGCGAAAAATCAACAAACGGTCCCTAAAAAGACTTCTCGTATCTTTTGAATGCCTCTAATGTTTACTCTAAATCAGAAAGACTCTTCTGAACACCATAAACTCAACGGAATTTGTGATTATAGGCGACTTTTGGATATTTTTCGCAAATTACAAAAAGTTGATGGTATTTTGTAATTTGCGAAAAATCAACAAACGGTCCCTAAAAAGACTTCTCGTATCTTTTGAATGCCTCTAATGTTTACTCTAAATCAGAAAGACTCTTCTGAACACCATAAACTCAACTGAATTTGTGATTATAGGCGACTTTTGGATATTTTTCGCAAATTACAAAAAGTTGATGGTATGTTGTAATTTGCGAAAAATCAACAAACGGTCCCTAAAAAGACTTCTCGTATCTTTTGAATGCCTCTAATGTTTACTCTAAATCAGAAAGACTCTTCTGAACACCATAAACTCAACTGAATTTGTGATTATAGGCGACTTTTGGATATTTTTCGCAAATTACAAAAAGTTGATGGTATTTTGTAATTTGCGAAAAATCAACAAACGGTCCCTAAAAAGACTTCTCGTATCTTTTGAATGCCTCTAATGTTTACTCTAAATCAGAAAGACTCTTCTGAACACCATAAACTCAACTGAATTTGTGATTATAGGCGACTTTTGGATATTTTTCGCAAATTACAAAAAGTTGATGGTATGTTGTAATTTGCGAAAAATCAACAAACGGTCCCTAAAAAGACTTCTCGTATCTTTTGAATGCCTCTAATGTTTACTCTAAATCAGAAAGACTCTTCTGAACACCATAAACTCAACGGAATTTGTGATTATAGGCCACTTTGGATATTTTTCGCAAATTACAAAAAGTTGATGGTATTTTGTAATTTGCGAAAAATCAACAAACGGTCCCTAAAAAGACTTCTCGTATCTTTTGAATGCCTCTAATGTTTACTCTAAATCAGAAAGACTCTTCTGAACACCATAAACTCAACTGAATTTGTGATTATAGGCGACTTTTGGATATTTTTCGCAAATTACAAAAAGTTGATGGTATTTTGTAATTTGCGAAAAATCAACAAACGGTCCCTAAAAAGACTTCTCGTATCTTTTGAATGCCTCTAATGTTTACTCTAAATCAGAAAGACTCTTCTGAACACCATAAACTCAACTGAATTTGTGATTATAGGCGACTTTTGGATATTTTTCGCAAATTACAAAAAGTTGATGGTATTTTGTAATTTGCGAAAAATCAACAAACGGTCCCTAAAAAGACTTCTCGTATCTTTTGAATGCCTCTAATGTTTACTCTAAATCAGAAAGACTCTTCTGAACACCATAAACTCAACTGAATTTGTGATTATAGGCGACTTTTGGATATTTTTCGCAAATTACAAAAAGTTGATGGTATTTTGTAATTTGCGAAAAATCAACAAACGGTCCCTAAAAAGACTTCTCGTATCTTTTGAATGCCTCTAATGTTTACTCTAAATCAGAAAGACTCTTCTGAACACCATAAACTCAACGGAATTTGTGATTATAGGCCACTTTGGATATTTTTCGCAAATTACAAAAAGTTGATGGTATTTTGTAATTTGCGAAAAATCAACAAACGGTCCCTAAAAAGACTTCTCGTATCTTTTGAATGCCTCTAATGTTTACTCTAAATCAGAAAGACTCTTCTGAACACCATAAACTCAACGGAATTTGTGATTATAGGCCACTTTGGATATTTTTCGCAAATTACAAAAAGTTGATGTTATTTTGTAATTTGCGAAAACATTTTCCATTGCCCATTCTGAGCTTTTGTAACAACATGTTGAGGTTTATAGGCGTGGATTTGGTTTCAAGGGTGCTCATGACTGGCAAATGCTGACTTTGAAGAATCAATTGATTATGTTTTGGATCTCGATTGGAATCAGAACTTTTTTAGGCCATGGAGCATGCATGGACGACAGCAGCAAAGCAAGACAAGACCAGGTGGTTGTGTAACCTTGTCCCCGTTGTCCTTGGCTTATTTTGTTTTGATCATTGAGAAGAAAGAAGCGTTAAGTTTTCGATTTAACCATGATTTAACAGGAATTTAAGAATTTTCGCATTTTACAATTTCAAGCACCTTTTTTGTATTTTGCGAATTTTCGCATTTTTCGCATGATGCGAAAATTTTCGCAAATTACAATAAGCCGCGATATGCTTGTGTAGATATTTTTTGACCGAGTTTTTGTGTTTCTTGTTTTCTTTCCGCAGTTTACGGCTCTGTCCTAATACTTTGCGCAGAGTCGGGATATTAGGCGCATTATGCAGTGCAGCTAGAAGAAAATACGCAGAATAAGTGTGTAAGAGTTGGCAACATGATTAATATATATACAGTTAGGTATAAAAATAAAAATGGAAAAACGTAAAAGTGCTCAAAGTTAAAAGTTTCGTTGGTAAAAAATGTTTTGTTTAGCGTTGATTTCTGTGTCTTTTTTCACGGGATCTACCCCTTGAGGGGCTTCGTCTTCTTTTATCTCCGTTGTTGATGTTGTTGGTCCTGTTTCTGTGTTTTCTTCGTTTTGTTTCTCGTGCTTTATTAAATGCGTGTTCCCTGGCACGTTTTAAGGCATCCTGTACCAGGGCGTGATCGTATATCGTATTCGCCTCATGGGCAAGGGCGTTTATTTTTTCGAGCTCACTTGTGGCTAAGTGAGCGAAGTTTTTAGCATGTATTGTGCAGATTTTTTCTTTGTATTGTCTGGTTTGTTGTTCAAGTTCGTCGGCGAACTTTCTTGTGAGGCCAGTTTGCGAGTCGCTTTAAAATTGGAGACTTGTGATGGAGGGGAAAGGGCCGTCTGTGGCAAACCCCTCAAAAATTCTTATTCTTGATTAGTAATACGAGTATGACCGCCAGTAATTGCAGAGATCTTCGTAGATGTGGTTAGGTAGTTTGTTTGATAATTCTGGGGTCCCACTCGGTGATGAGTCCCTGTTGTTGGCAGGTTCTTGGTACGGTGCGAGTATTTCATCTTCATCCTCTTCAGCCGTTGATGGTATTCTTGTTGGTGATGCCGGAGCGAGATTACGTTTGCTGAAGTGGGCACGTTTTCTTCTGCGTAGTCCATTAGTGATGTTTCTTCTGCAAGGAGCTCCCCAGCAGTTAGTATTCCTGCTTGACGACAGCTGGGAGGTATTGGTGTGGTATTCTTTGTTGGTCTTCTATCAGTGGCTAAGGTAGAAGTTGTAAAGTTGTGTTAGTGAACAAGGTATGAATTGGAAAACCAGTCGGACGTGTAGTCAGCGATAGACAAGTAATGGCAGGAAATTATGCGTAAGTAAAATAATAAGGGCCTAAAAAACATGTGAAAACGCCTTCACGCGAGGCAGAGCAGGTCATAGGTTATAGGACAAATATTGTAAGCGCGTAAATAGCGTAGTTACCAAAATACTGGGTAAGATATTGGGCCAGGTCCATAACGCGGAACACGCGGAACTCGCGGAAACCGCGGAACAGAATTTTTCCGCGAGATATAGTTCTGCGTTATTCACTGGCGTATTAGGCAAAAGTCCATAACGCGGAATTGAAAAACGCGGAATTTTTTTTCAAGCCCTGAAAATTGCATTCTTAATTCAAAGTCATCCTTAGACCTTGAAACACTTTTAAACAGTGCACTTGCGCCCCTCCTCAAGTTCGGCCTACTATTGCATCGGTGTTGTTATTATTCATTTTGGCTAGGCCCATCGAGGTAAGTGGCCGAACAATGAACAATGTTGACATTGTGTTGGCAAATTCAGAAGTAAAGCCACGTTCTCCTTTTAAATCATCAGTAGGAAGAATCAAACAAACAGAAATTCATCTCTTTTCCTTCAAACTGTGCTGAGAAAATTCTCGAAAAATTTCCGCGAGATGGAGTTCCGCGTTATTCACTGGCGTATTAGGCAAAAGTCCATAACGCGGAATTGAAAAACGCGGAATTTTTTTTCAAGCCCTGAAAATTGCATTCTTAATTCAAAGTCATCCTTAGACCTTGAAACACTTTTAAACAGTGCACTTGCGCCCCTCCTCAAGTTCGGCCTACTATTGCATCGGTGTTGTTATTATTCATTTTGGCTAGGCCCATCGAGGTCAGTGGCCTAACTATATGAACAATGTTGACATTGTGTTGGCAAATTCAGAAGTAAAGCCACGTTCTCCTTTTAACTCATCAGTAGGAAGAATCAAACAAACAGAAATTCATCTGCTTTTCCTTCAAACTTTGCTGAGAAAATTCTCGAAAAATTTCCGCGAGATGTAGTTCCGCGTTATTCACTGGCGTATTAGGCAAAAGTCCATAACGCGGAATTGAAAAACGCGGAATTTTTTTTCAAACCCTGAAAATTGCATTCTTGATTCAAAGTCATCCTTGGATCTTCGAAACACTTTTAAACAGTGCACTTGCGCCCCTCCTCAAGTTCGGCCTACTATTGCATCGGTGTTGTTATTATTCATTTTGCCTAGGCCCATCGAGGTCAGTGGCCTAACTATGAACAATGTTGACATTGTGTTGGCAAATTCAGAAATAAAGCCACGTTATCCTTTTAACTCATCAGTAGGAAGAATAAACAAACAGAAATTCATCTGTTTTTCCTTCAAACTTTGCTGAGAAAATTCTCGAAAAATTTCCGCGAGATTGAGTTCCGCGTTATTCACTGGCGTATTAGGCAAAAGTCCATAACGCGGAATTGAAAAACGCGGAATTTTTTTTCAAGCCCTGAACATTACATTCTTAATTCAAAGTCATCCTTGGATCTTCGAAACACTTTTGAACAGTGCACTTGCGCCCCTCCTCAAGCTCGGCCTACGATTGCATCGGTGTTGTTATTATTCATTTTGGCTAGGCCCATCGAGGTCAGTGGCCTAACTATATGAACAATGTTGACATTGTGTTGGCAAATTCAGAAGTAAAGCCACGTTCTCCTTTTAACTCATCAGTAGGAAAAATAAACAAACAGAAATTCATCTGTTTTTCCTTCAAACTTTGCTGAGAAAATTCTCGAAAAATTTCCGCGAGATGTAGTTCCGCGTTATTCACTGGCGTATTAGGCAAAAGTCCATAACGCGGAATTGAAAAACGCGGAATTTTTTTCAAGCCCTGAAAATTACATTCTTAATTCAAAGTCATCCTTGGATCTTCGAAACACTTTTAAACAGTGCACTTGCGCCCCTCTTCAAGTTTGGCCTACTATTGCATCGGTGTTCTTATTATTCATTTTGGCTAGGCCCATCGAGGTCAGTGGCCTAACTATGAACAATGTTGACATTGTGTTGGCAAATTCAGAAGTAAAGCCACGTTCTCCTTTTAAATCATCAGTAGGAAGAATCAAACAAACAGAAATTCATCTGTTTTTCCTTCAAACTGTGCTGAGAAAATTCTCGAAAAATTTCCGCGAGATTGAGTTCCGCTTTATTCACTGGCGTATTAGGTAAAACGGCCATAACGCGGAATTGAAAAACGCGGAAATTTTCAGGGCTTGAAAAAATTTTCGCGTTTTTCAATTCCGCGTTAAGGACTTTTGCCTAATACGCCAGTGAATAACGCGGAACTCAATCTCGCGGAAATTTTTCGAGAATTTTCCTTCAGCCACCCCAGGGGTTCAAACCGGGCCAGTGCAGCAAGTGCATAGCCCGGCCCCCTAGAGTAGCCCAAAGGCCCCCCACATTTTGGGGGCAATTAAATCGGAATGTTTTTTGTGGTACAGGTGCCCCAGCAGACCAGTTTCCTGGTCCACCAATGCATCTGGTAGTGTATATTTTATTTGATAGTAGGTATTGTATGCAGGTATCTTATCGGTTAAATTTAGATTTTACTAGTTTATCTTTAATATTCTTGTGTCTTTTTAGGGCAACAAAAGGTTGTTTTGTCCATATTTGTTTTAGTATATCATCATTTTCAATAGATCGCCAATTTTCCTTTAATATTTTTCCAATTTTTATTGATGTGTTGTCATATGGAATGACAAAGGGGAGGTTCTTAGCTGTGTGTGTAGTTTGTTTTTTATTGTCAACTAGTAGATCTGATTGTGAGTATTGTTTGATTTTATTGAATTGTGTGTTGATTTCAGAGAGGTTGTAGCCCCTCCTAATTAAGTTGTTTCTAAGTATTTCTAATTTTTCTTCAAGTTGTGTATTGTTGGTAATGATTCTCCTGTATCTCAGTGCTTGGCTATAAATAATGCCCTTCTTACAACTTGAGGGGTGAACTGAGTAGTTGTGCAAGAGAGTGCAGATATCTTGTTGTTTAACAAAGAGTGTACTTTCTAATGTACCATCCCTGTTGAAGTATAGTGTCGTGTCTAGGAAGTTAATTCGATGACAAGAGTGCTCTGCTGTGCATTTAATAGTAGGGAAACAATGGTTGCAATGATGTAAGAACTTAAGGAGTGCCTCCTCTCCATGTGTCCACACTAAAAATATGTCATCAATAAATCTTTTCCAAATTAGTGGTGTTTTTTGATCTGGCGCCGTGTGTAGCAAATGACTTTCACAGTTATGCATAAATATGTTAGCAAAATTTGGTGCAAATGGGCTGCCCATTGCAGTGCCATGTATTTGTAGATAGTGTTTCTTGTCAAATTCAAAATAATTATGTTTGAGAATGAAAATAAACATTTGTTCCAAATCTTTTATTGCGAGGGGAAGATCCCCTTGGTAAAAATTTAACATTGCTTCCAGGCAGTATTGTATGCCTTGATCTTGTGGGATGTTGGTATATAAAGATTTGACATCCATTGTTACTAGAATGTTGCCTGGTTTTATTTCTGTGTTGAGATTTAGTGTAGGTTGTAAAAAATGGTTCGTGTCCTTGATATATGAGGGTGTTTCCTTGACAATTGGTTTTAGATAAAAGTCAAGATATTGAGATAGTGCCACTGTTGGGGACTGGCAGCCTGAAATTATTGGCCTACCAGGGCAACCCTCTTTGTGTATCTTTGGTAACATATACCGGGTGAGTCAGAAAAAACCAATTTGCATTTGCATTTCCTGGTACAGGCCTTTCCCTCTTTGTAACATTTGCATCTGGTGGTGTAGAGGGGTATCGCCCTTTTGGAGCGCTTTTGTAAGGAGAGCAGGTTTTGACAATATAAAGCGAAATTTTGAATAAAACTTACCATGAGTATGATCATCTACTCTTCCTCTCCCTTTTCTGTGAATCTTTTGACTAATTGTGATTTCAATTTGCCATAATTTCAATTTTATGCCGAGAGGTCTGAGCGGCCTAATTTCAAAAGGTCGCCCATTTCGCCCTAGGAAATTGTTAAAGGAGCCATAGCGACCCATCGGGATTGTTTTTAAATTGCCTGACGAAAACGAGGCTTGATCATGTGACATAGCACGAGCTCATACAGAACACAGGTGCACCATTAGGGCGATTTAGGCCCAAGAGAATGCTCTGATAATCGAGGCATGTGGTGGCAAGATCGCTTGCGTGATTTCAAGGATTCCTGTTAATTCATCATCTCAAAGGTTGAAGCTCGACGTTAGGCCATCCAATTTAGATCAGGGTTGCAATATTTGAACTCAAGCAGCGACAAGAGAAATGACCATGAAAAAACAGATTGTGAAAGAACATACCTTCGATTCTCCTTCAGGTTAGTTCAACTTTATTTTCATTTCGTGAAGGAACAAAATGATATTACACAGAGAGGGCAAGTCACGATGTTGGAGGTGGCATCAGCAAACTGTTTTCGCGCGCTTTTTGTAAAAAACTAGTCCGAGACTCTTTTATTCAGCGACTTTTGCAGTGCGATAAAATTTGCCAAAATTTGAGGTCGCTCCACAAGGGCGATACCCCTCTACTTGCCTTTATTGACACAAGATGTTCCGCCATACTTGTTTTTACCACATGTACAATGTATTCCTACAATTCGAATATAGATAAATGTGAACATTCTTGAAAACCATGCATTAAAAGCCAAAAATTTCGTAGGAGCGTTTTTACAGCAGTTTCGGATGCCTAGAACCTATCTATTTCGGTGTATATTTGCTTATTGCGTACTAAAAATGCCCTATGTTTATAGATTGTGCTTCATTTCAGGGATGCTTGGTTAGAAGTTTCCGCAAATGATTATTGTTGAGGATGATGAGAATGATTTTTGATGTGGATTTTGTTTGATGAAATGCAATATATTTCACTAATGAACACTCTCACCACATTTTTTCAATTTAAAGCATTTCGTGAGCAAGACATCGTTTTCAAACAGTTGAAATGCCTGCTATGCTTTTTCTATGCTGCAAGAATTTACGAAAATAAATATTTCGAACGTATGAAATGTCCGCAAATATTAATGTCCAAAATTTTTGGCTTTCAAAGTACGCATTGAGTTGCAGGAGACACAAGACAGGGGCACATTTTGTGATAAGAACTGCCGGCACTTGGAGATGTAGAGACTCTGAGTTTAACAACTAGCTTTTAAACTGTAGGGAAGCTATCTTTGATCATTGTTGGCTTATCAAAACACAACAGCAAACATATGAATTCTGCTTTACCCTCATTTATTATGTGCAGACGCTTTACATCATGTACGATACCAGATGAAGAAACTTTTGATACCTTGGTCCTTGTTTCTAGCAGTAGTGGCACCATGTGGGGAGGGCTGGTGGGAGGGTCCCCCATTCCCTTCAAGGCTGATTCTCCAATTCATGCAACTACGTAGCGAATTTGCCGAAGGAGGGTTTTGGTATTGGATCCTGAATTTTGAGGACAAAAAAGTGAGTTTCTTAGCATTTAAAAGGGCCCAAAGACAAAAAGAACTTGATTTCGAAAATTTTTCCAAAGAAACGGTGGGTAAAATAATGCCTTATACCAGTTTGTCTGTCTAGAAAAGAACCTTCAAAGTGTCTAAATGGCAAGTATTTGAAAAGTTAAAAATATGGTAAATATAACAGAATCTAACCGGCCTCTGCAGCTTGAGGGTTGTTTTCTTCATGCCTGACATTTGTGGCGCTATAATGCCCTGGCGAATAAGCAACATACAGAGGACTGTCTATTTGAAGATCCACGGGAATGTATGGTACCACTGGCATTTCCAGCGAAGAAGAAATGACGAAAATTGAAATTCGTAAAACGTCGGAGCAAACTCGCACTACAAAATCCCCGATATTGCTTTGCCACACACCCGGTTGTCTAAAAGCCGAAATCTGGTCGTCTGAAAGTTCTGCACTGAGCAAAAAGTGATGATACGTTGGATCATTTTCAAGTCTATTCACAAAAGCCTGGCGAAGATGATAGATATCAGCATCTTCGTTATCAGTTGTAATGCCGACTTCAGCTAATGATTTTTGAAATGCTTGAAGCTGTTCTTCGTCGCTAATCTCAGAGGAAAACTTATGGAGTTGTCTCACAATTGCTCTGAAAGCACAGTCACCATCTGGGGCTATTTCTTCACGTTGTAAGTTGAATGATGCGAGGTTGTTCTCCAGTCTCTGCATGCTGTTGTCAGTAGTGCTCGATTTCATATTCATTGCATGTAGCAGATTGATGTTCCCAATGCAGATTATTGGTGCTTCGAAAACGCTATAATCACGTCGAGAACATTTTTGCTGAACACCAGCAAGAAGCTTGCTGACCGTGAAGATTTGGTGTATCAAACTAGATATCACAGATGGATGCAGAAGATCATTAACAGATGTTACATGCAGCAAATCTGATTGATCAAGCAATTCAGATCGGTCCTCTCCATGCGAAACATCGTCCTGCTCATTCAGATCACATCGAGGTCTTGCAAGCGTTGGTGTTTTTTTCTGTTTGTTATTGTCTGGCATTGATCTGTTAGCGAGAAGAAAATCGATTAATGAAGCTTCTATTGGTAAGCAAGGCGTCACACGAACACTGCAATCATGCTTGCTCCCCTTGATTTTAAGGTTATATGAATATAATATCACTGTTAAAACAGCGATTATCAATTCTGGACCAATATTTGCTACCCCCGATAAAAGTGAATGGTTCAGCAGCCTGTGAAGCCTTTCGTTTCCAGCTGTTCCGCTTCCAGGGCGTATATTGGACAAGCAACCATTGTCAATGTGAATTTTCAATTTATCTATTTCACCAAGAACAACCTGCCATGTATCAACATTACTCTGGAATACCACTTTCCATCGTGCAATGAAGTCATCGCGATTTCGTTTAATTACAGCTGGTTCAGGCGTGCTCATCTTTCGCTGGTGGTCAAAATCTTCATTTGCCCTGAAAACTAATCCGAATTCTTTACAGAAGGACTGGCTCTCTTTGTTTCCCTTTCCTTTGATATGCTTCAAAACTCTTTGCACAGCATGAAAAAGATCGAGTTTTACTGGCATTTTGCTACCGAAAATTGACTTGTAGAAATTTGCCTCTCCACCAGGCCCACAACACTTATCAACCACGGCATACTCCAGCTGAATTTCGTTCATACTAAGGCGGGACTTAATGTCCTCGAGAAGATCTTTTACCTCGCTATGACTGGTTGACCTCGTCAGGCGAAAGCCAATTACCTCATTATTTTCATTTAGCACTATGAACAGATTTTCAAATTGCTTGATGAACTTATTGTCATCTTGTCTGTAGGTTCCAACGCTTTTACTAACTTTGAACGTGTGGTCAGTTGAAATGTGATTTCGAGCAACGAGTCTGTGCATTGCATCGTCGTAAAATGGTCTTTTTTTGTGAAAGTCATCCAGAAAGATCTGGATAATTTTGTCCTTGCTTGGAAAACCAAATAATTCAGATCTCTCGAAGTCATTATGCTGTGCTACTGATTGGTTGCATTCTGACAAGGTAACCAGAAAATGAGAGAGACGACGAAGATATGTCCTATAGTTTAAATTTGCAATGCTATCAACAATTTGCAAGAAATTTACTCCATGACCAACCCATTCGAATATAAAATCTATGAGTCTCAACGTGCACGCACTCCTGTAGAATATGCAAACGGGCATTAAACATCTTCGAGTCTTTGGCAAACAGTACATGATGTCCTCATGAGTGGACAGATACCGGTGATTATGTCGACATTGATAAAATCTCTGGACAAGCAAAATATTTTCCCCTGTATCAAACACCAATCGTGGATTTCTCGGACTCCTCCGAGTAAGAATGTCAGACCAGTGGCCAAGTTCTAACGTGCAATGATGTATAGGGCACTTTATTTCAACCTCATGATGCGTCATTGGACACCACAAGAACAATCTCGGCAGAAAAAACATCCTTTTCGCCAAATTACTTTCAGCATGTCTTAGGGGTGGCTCAATGATATGATCAAATCTTCCATTTCTCTGGTCAGCTTCGAACTCTGAAATAATATTTTGAACGTAGACCTCAGACTCCTTGTCCAATAGAACAGCTGAAAGTGACGATTTAAAGATCGCAGGAATAAAGATGAGCTGAAACAGCAAAAATCTTATCACTGTAGCCATACCTCTTTCCATCTTACGTGTAAGCGTTTCACTGTGGACCGTTTCTAATTTCTGCGCTTCGAAATGGATTTACACAGCATGAGAGGAATTTTTCCAAATGGATCACCATGACCATTGCAAATAGGCCACAATATTCGCATAAATATACCGGTATATCCAGCTTTTGATAAAGACCACAAAACCACATGATGATTCATGTCAAAAATTTTCTCAAAGAGGTCACCGAGCTGACACATAAAGACAAGATTTGTTGAATGATGGAGATGCTTGACTTACAGAACATCTGGTAGAAAATTCCTGACCTTCAAAATGCATTGAAACTTTTATCTCGTTAATTCTGACAGCTGTTCGTGAATTGTTTATTCATATTCAGAATGTAGTTCAAGAAATAGTTCTCCATGTTCACATTTTAGCTTCAATAGTAAAAAAAGGCTATAACGAAATGTATCTCTTATCCAAGTATTAACCACTATCTTTTCCCATGCACAAGTACACTCGCCTATTCGCTACTGTATACCGTTGTGCAACAATATAGCCTAGGATATGCTATTATTTTCTCCTATGCACTGCTATCTACACCTATGAACTAGTATACTCGCCTATTCACTACTATGCACGGTTGTGCACTAATATAGCCTGGAATATGCTAGTATTTTCTCCTATGCACTGCTATACTCGCCTATTCACTACTATGCACGGTTGTGCACTAATATAGCCTGGAATATGCTAGTATTTTCTCCTATGCACTGCTATCTACACCCATGCACTAGTATAGTCACGTATTCACTACTATGCACGGTTGTGCACTAATATAGCCTGGAATATGCTAGTATTTTCTCCTATGCACTGCTATCTACACCCATGCACTAGTATACTCGCCTATTCACTACTATGCACGGTTGTGCACTAATATAGCCTGGAATATGCTAGTATTTTCTCCTATGCACTGCTATCTACACCCATGCACTAGTATATTCGCCTATTCACTACTATGCACGGTTGTGCACTAATATAGCCTAGTATAAGCTAGTATTTTCTCCAATGCACTGCTATCTACACCCATGCACTGGTATAGTCACGTATTCACTACTATGCACGGTTGTGCACTAATATAGCCTGGAATATGCTAGTATTTTCTCCTATGCACTGCTATCTACACCCATGCACTAGTATACTCGCCTATTCACTACTATGCACGGTTGTGCACTAATATAGCCTGGAATATGCTAGTATTTTCTCCTATGCACTGCTATCTACACCCATGCACTAGTATATTCGCCTATTCACTACTATGCACGGTTGTGCACTAATATAGCCTGGAATATACTAGTATTTTCTCCTATGCACTGGTATCTACACCCATGCACTAGTATACTCGCCTATTCACTACTATGCACGGTTGTGCACTAATATAGCCTGGAATATGCTAGTATTTTCTCCTATGCACTGCTATCTACACCCATGCACTAGTATACTCGCCTATTCACTACTGTGCACGGTTGTGCACTAATATGGCCTGGAATATGCTAGTATTTTCTCCTATGCACTGCTATCTACACCCATGCACTAGTATAGTCGCCTATTCATTACTATGCACGGTGCACTAATATAGCCTGGAATATGCTAGTATTTTCTCCTATGCACTGCTATCTACGCTTATGCACTAGTATACTCGCCTATTCACTACTATGCACGGTTGTGCGCTAATATAGCCTGGAATATGCTAGTATTTTCTCCTATGCACTGCTATCTACGCCTATGCACTTGTATACTCGCCTATTCACTACTATGCACGGTTGTGCACTAATATGGCCTGGAAATAGCTAGTATTTTCTCCTATGCACTGCTATCTACACCCATGCACTAGTATATTCGCCTATTCACTACTATGCACGGTTGTGCACTAATATAGCCTGGAATATGCTAGTATTTTCTCCTATGCACTGCTATCTACACCCATGCACTAGTATATTCGCCTATTCACTACTATGCACGGTTGTGCACTAATATAGCCTAGTATAAGCTAGTATTTTCTCCAATGCACTGCTATCTACACCCATGCACTAGTATACTCGCCTATTCACTACTATGCACGGTTGTGCACTAATATAGCCTGGAATATGCTAGTATTTTCTCCTATGCACTGCTATCTACACTCATGCACTAGTATAGTCACGTATTCACTACTATGCACGGTTGTGCACTAATATAGCCTGGAATATGCTAGTATTTTCTCCTATGCACTGCAATCTACACCCATGCACTAGTATACTCGCCTATTCACTACTATGCACGGTTGTGCACTAATATAGCCTGGAATATGCTAGTATTTTCTCCTATGCACTGCTATCTACACCCATGCACTAGTATATTCGCCTATTCACTACTATGCACGGTTGTGCACTAATATAGCCTGGAATATGCTAGTATTTTCTCCTATGCACTGCTATCTACACCCATGCACTAGTATATTCGCCTATTCACTACTATGCACGGTTGTGCACTAATATAGCCTAGTATAAGCTAGTATTTTCTCCAATGCACTGCTATCTACACCCATGCACTAGTATACTCGCCTATTCACTACTATGCACGGTTGTGCACTGATATAGCCTGGAATATGCTAGTATTTTCTCCTATGCACTGCTATCTACACCCATGCACTAGTATACTCGCCTATTCACTACTATGCACGGTTGTGCACTAATATAGCCTGGAATATGCTAGTATTTTCTCCTATGCACTGCTATCTACACCCATGCACTAGTATACTCGCCTATTCACTACTATGCACGGTTGTGCACTAATATGGCCTGGAATATGCTAGTATTTTCTCCTATGCACTGCTATCTACACCCATGCACTAGTATACTCGCCTATTCACTACTATGCACGGTTGTGCACTAATATAGCCTGGAATATGCTAGTATTTTCTCCTATGCACTGCTATCTATGCTTATGCACTAGTATACTCGCCTATTCACTACTATGCACGGTTGTGCACTAATATAGCCTGGAATATGCTAGTATTTTCTCCTATGCACTGCTATCTACACCCATGCACTTGTATACTCGCGTATTCACTACTATGCACGGTTGTGCACTAATATAGCCTGGAATATGCTAGTATTTTCTCCTATGCACTGCTATCTACACCCATGCACTAGTATACTCGCCTATTCACTACTATGCACGGTTGTGCACTAATATAGCCTGGAATATGCTAGTATTTTCTCCTATGCACTGCTATCTACACCCATGCACTAGTATACTCGCCTATTCACTACTATGCACGGTTGTGCACTAATATAGCCTAGTATAAGCTAGTATTTTCTCCAATGCACTGCTATCTACACCCATGCACTGCTATACTCGCCTATTCACTACTATGCACGGTTGTGCACTAATATAGCCTGGAATATGCTAGTATTTTCTCCTATGCACTGCTATCTACACCCATGCACTGGTATAGTCACGTATTCAGTACTATGCACGGTTGTGCACTAATATAGCCTGGAATATGCTAGTATTTTCTCCTATGCACTGCAATCTACACCCATGCACTAGTATACTCGCCTATTCACTACTATGCACGGTTGTGCACTAATATAGCCTGGAATATGCTAGTATTTTCTCCTATGCACTGCTATCTACACCCATGCACTAGTATATTCGCCTATTCACTACTATGCACGGTTGTGCACTAATATAGCCTGGAATATGCTAGTATTTTCTCCTATGCACTGCTATCTACACCCATGCACTAGTATATTCGCCTATTAACTACTATGCACGGTTGTGCACTAATATAGCCTAGTATAAGCTAGTATTTTCTCCAATGCACTGCTATCTACACCCATGCACTAGTATACTCGCCTATTCACTACTATGCACGGTTGTGCACTGATATAGCCTGGAATATGCTAGTATTTTCTCCTATGCACTGCTATCTACACCCATGCACTAGTATACTCGCCTATTCACTACTATGCACGGTTGTGCACTAATATAGCCTGGAATATGCTAGTATTTTCTCCTATGCACTGCTATCTACACCCATGCACTAGTATACTCGCCTATTCACTACTGTGCACGGTTGTGCACTAATATGGCCTGGAATATGCTAGTATTTTCTCCTATGCACTGCTATCTACACCCATGCACTAGTATAGTCGCCTATTCACTACTATGCACGGTTGTGCACTAATATAGCCTGGAATATGCTAGTATTTTCTCCTATGCACTGCTATCTACGCCTATGCACTAGTATACTCGCCTATTCACTACTATGCACGGTTGTGCACTAATATAGCCTGGAATATGCTAGTATTTTCTCCTATGCACTGCTATCTACGCCTATGCACTTGTATACTCGCCTATTCACTACTATGCACGGTTGTGCACTAATATGGCCTGGAAATAGCTAGTATTTTCTCCTATGCACTGCTATCTACACCCATGCACTAGTATATTCGCCTATTCACTACTATGCACGGTTGTGCACTAATATAGCCTGGAATATACTAGTATTTTCTCCTATGCACTGCTATCTACACCCATGCACTAGTATATTCGCCTATTCACTACTATGCACGGTTGTGCACTAATATAGCCTAGTATAAGCTAGTATTTTCTCCAATGCACTGCTATCTACACCCATGCACTAGTATACTCGCCTATTCACTACTATGCACGGTTGTGCACTAATATAGCCTGGAATATGCTAGTATTTTCTCCTATGCACTGCTATACTCGCCTATTCACTACTATGCACGGTTGTGCACTAATATAGCCTGGAATATGCTAGTATTTTCTCCTATGCACTGCAATCTACACCCATGCACTGGTATAGTCACGTATTCACTACTATGCACGGTTGTGCACTAATATAGCCTGGAATATGCTAGTATTTTCTCCTATGCACTGCAATCTACACCCATGCACTAGTATACTCGCCTATTCACTACTATGCACGGTTGTGCACTAATATAGCCTGGAATATGCTAGTATTTTCTCCTATGCACTGCTATCTACACCCATGCACTAGTATATTCGCCTATTCACTACTATGCACGGTTGTGCACTAATATAGCCTGGAATATGCTAGTATTTTCTCCTATGCACTGCTATCTACACCCATGCACTAGTATATTCGCCTATTAACTACTATGCACGGTTGTGCACTAATATAGCCTAGTATAAGCTAGTATTTTCTCCAATGCACTGCTATCTACATACACCCATGCACTAGTATACTCGCCTATTCACTACTATGCACGGTTGTGCACTGAGATAGCCTGGAATATGCTAGTATTTTCTCCTATGCACTGCTATCTACACCCATGCACTAGTATACTCGCCTATTCACTACTATGCACGGTTGTGCACTAATATAGCCTGGAATATGCTAGTATTTTCTCCTATGCACTGCTATCTACGCTTATGCACTAGTATACTCGCCTATTCACTACTATGCACGGTTGTGCGCTAATATAGCCTGGAATATGCTAGTATTTTCTCCTATGCACTGCTATTTACGCCTATGCACTTGTATACTCTCCTATTCACTACTATGCACGGTTGTGCACTAATGTGGCCTGGAAATAGCTAGTATTTTCTCCTATGCACTGCTATCTACACCCATGCACTAGTATACTCGCCTATTCACTACTATGCACGGTTGTGCACTAATATAGCCTGGAATATGCTAGTATTTTCTCCTGTGCACTACTATCTACACCCATGCACTAGTATACTCGCCTATTCACTACTATGCACGGTTGTGCACTAATATAGCCTGGAATATGCTAGTATTTTCTCCTAGGCACTGCTATCTACACCCATGCATTAGTATACTCGCGTATTCACTACTATGCACGGTTGTGCACTAATATAGCCTGGAATATGCTAGTATTTTCTCCTATGCACTGCTATCTACACCCATGCACTAGTATACTCGCCTATTCACTACTATGCACGGTTGTGCGCTAATATAGCCTGGAATATGCTAGTATTTTCTCCTATGCACTGCTATCTACGCCTATGCACTAGTATACTCGCCTATTCACTACTATGCACGGTTGTGCACTAATATAGCCTGGAATATGCTAGTATTTTCTCCTATGCACTACTATCTACACCCATGCACTAGTATACTCGCCTATTCACTACTATGCATGGTTGTGCACTAATATAGCCTGGAATATGCTAGTATTTTCTCCTATGCACTGCTATCTACACCCATGCACTAGTATACTCGCTTATTCACTACTATGCATGGTTGTGCGCTAATATAGCCTGGAATATGCTAGTATTTTCTCCTATGCACTGCTATCTACACCCATGCACTAGTATACTCGCCTATTCACTACTATGCACGGTTGTGCACTAATATGCCTGGAATATGCTAGTATTTTCTCCTATGCACTGCTATCTACACCCATGCACTAGTATACTCGCCTATTCACTACTATGCACGGTTGTGCACTAATATAGCCTGGAATATGCTAGTATTTTCTCCTATGCACTGCTATCTACACCCATGCACTAGTATATTCGCCTATTCACTACTATGCACGGTTGTGCACTAATATAGCCTGGAATATGCTAGTATTTTCTCCTATGCACTGCTATCTACACCCATGCACTAGTATATTCGCCTATTCACTACTATGCACGGTTGTGCACTAATATAGCCTGGAATATGCTAGTATTTTCTCCTATGCACTGCTATCTACACCCATGCACTAGTATATTCGCCTATTAACTACTATGCACGGTTGTGCACTAATATAGCCTAGTATAAGCTAGTATTTTCTCCAATGCACTGCTATCTACACCCATGCACTAGTATACTCGCCTATTCACTACTATGCACGGTTGTGCACTGATATAGCCTGGAATATGCTAGTATTTTCTCCTATGCACTGCTATCTACACCCATGCACTAGTATACTCGCCTATTCACTACTATGCACGGTTGTGCACTAATATAGCCTGGAATATGCTAGTATTTTCTCCTATGCACTGCTATCTACACCCATGCACTAGTATACTCGCCTATTCACTACTGTGCACGGTTGTGCACTAATATGGCCTGGAATATGCTAGTATTTTCTCCTATGCACTGTTATCTACACCCATGCACTAGTATAGTCGCCTATTCACTACTATGCACGGTTGTGCACTAATATAGCCTGGAATATGCTAGTATTTTCTCCTATGCACTGCTATCTACGCTTATGCACTAGTATACTCGCCTATTCACTACTATGCACGGTTGTGCGCTAATATAGCCTGGAATATGCTAGTATTTTCTCCTATGCACTGCTATCTACGCCTATGCACTTGTATACTCGCCTATTCACTACTATGCACGGTTGTGCACTAATATGGCCTGGAATATGCTAGTATTTTCTCCTATGCACTGCTATCTACACCCATGCACTAGTATACTCGCCTATTCACTACTATGCACGGTTGTGCACTAATATAGCCTGGAATATGCTAGTATTTTCTCCTGTGCACTACTATCTACACCCATGCACTAGTATACTCGCCTATTCACTACTATGCACGGTTGTGCACTAATATAGCCTGGAATATGCTAGTATTTTCTCCTAGGCACTGCTATCTACACCCATGCATTAGTATACTCGCGTATTCACTACTATGCACGGTTGTGCACTAATATAGCCTGGAATATGCTAGTATTTTCTCCTATGCACTGCTATCTACACCCATGCACTAGTATACTCGCCTATTCACTACTATGCACGGTTGTGCGCTAATATAGCCTGGAATATGCTAGTATTTTCTCCTATGCACTGCTATCTACGCCTATGCACTAGTATACTCGCCTATTCACTACTATGCACGGTTGTGCACTAATATAGCCTGGAATATGCTAGTATTTTCTCCTATGCACTACTATCTACACCCATGCACTAGTATACTCGCCTATTCACTACTATGCATGGTTGTGCACTAATATAGCCTGGAATATGCTAGTATTTTCTCCTATGCACTGCTATCTACACCCATGCACTAGTATACTCGCTTATTCACTACTATGCATGGTTGTGCGCTAATATAGCCTGGAATATGCTAGTATTTTCTCCTATGCACTGCTATCTACACCCATGCACTAGTATACTCGCCTATTCACTACTATGCACGGTTGTGCACTAATATGGCCTGGAATATGCTAGTATTTTCTCCTATGCACTGCTATCTACACCCATGCACTAGTATACTCGCCTATTCACTACTATGCACGGTTGTGCACTAATATAGCCTGGAATATGCTAGTATTTTCTCCTATGCACTGCTATCTACACCCATGCACTAGTATATTCGCCTATTCACTACTATGCACGGTTGTGCACTAATATAGCCTGGAATATACTAGTATTTTCTCCTATGCACTGCTATCTACACCCATGCACTAGTATATTCGCCTATTCACTACTATGCACGGTTGTGCACTAATATAGCCTAGTATAAGCTAGTATTTTCTGCAATGCACTGCTATCTACACCCATGCACTAGTATACTCGCCTATTCACTACTATGCACGGTTGTGCACTGATATAGCCTGGAATATGCTAGTATTTTCTCCTATGCACTGCTATCTACACCCATGCACTAGTATACTCGCCTAATCACTACTATGCACGGTTGTGCACTAATATAGCCTGGAATATGCTAGTATTTTCTCCTATGCACTGCTATCTACACCCATGCACTAGTATACTCGCTTATTCACTACTATGCATGGTTGTGCGCTAATATAGCCTGGAATATGCTAGTATTTTCTCCTATGCACTGCTATCTACACCCATGCACTAGTATACTCGCCTATTCACTACTATGCACGGTTGTGCACTAATATGGCCTGGCATATGCTAGTATTTTCTCCTATGCACTGCTATCTACACCCATGCACTAGTATACTCGCCTATTCACTACTATGCACGGTTGTGCACTAATATAGCCTGGAATATGCTAGTATTTTCTCCTATGCACTGCTATCTACACCCATGCACTAGTATACTCGCTTATTCACTACTATGCATGGTTGTGCGCTAATATAGCCTGGAATATGCTAGTATTTTCTCCTATGCACTGCTATCTACACCCATGCACTAGTATACTCGCCTATTCACTACTATGCACAGTTGTGCACTAATATGGCCTGGCATATGCTAGTATTTTCTCCTATGCACTGCTATCTACACCCATGCACTAGTATACTCGCCTATTCACTACTATGCACGGTTGTGCACTAATATAGCCTGGAATATGCTAGTATTTTCTCCTATGCACTGCTATCTACACCCATGCACTAGTATATTCGCCTATTCAATACTATGCACGGTTGTGCACTAATATAGCCTGGAATATGCTAGTATTTTCTCCTATGCACTGCTATCTACACCCATGCACTAGTATATTCGCCTATTTACTACTATGCACGGTTGTGCACTAATATAGCCTAGTATAAGCTAGTATTTTCTCCAATGCACTGCTATCTACACCCATGCACTAGTATACTCGCCTATTCACTACTATGCACGGTTGTGCACTGATATAGCCTGGAATATGCTAGTATTTTCTCCTATGCACTGCTATCTACACCCATGCACTAGTATACTCGCCTAATCACTACTATGCACGGTTGTGCACTAATATAGCCTGGAATATGCTAGTATTTTCTCCTATGCACTGCTATCTACACCGATGCACTAGTATACTCGCCTATTCACTACTATGCACGGTTGTGCATTAATATGGCCTGGAATATGCTAGTATTTTCTCCTATGTACTACTATCTACACCCATGCACTAGTATACTTGCCTATTCACTACTATGCATGGTTGTGCACTAATATAGCCTGGAATATGCTAGTATTTTCTCCTATGCACTGCTATCTACACCCATGCACTAGTATATTCGCCTATTCACTACTATGCACGGTTGTGCACTAATATAGCCTGGAATATGCTAGTATTTTCTCCTATGCACTGCTATCTACACCCATGCACTAGTATATTCGCCTATTCACTACTATGCACGGTTGTGCACTAATATAGCCTAGTATAAGCTAGTATTTTCTCCAATGCACTGCTATCTACACCCATGCACTAGTATACTCGCCTATTCACTACTATGCACGGTTGTGCACTGATATAGCCTGGAATATGCTAGTATTTTCTCCTATGCACTGCTATCTACACCCATGCACTAGTATACTCGCCTAATCACTACTATGCACGGTTGTGCACTAATATAGCCTGGAATATGCTAGTATTTTCTCCTATGCACTGCTATCTACACCCATGCACTAGTATACTCGCCTATTCACTACTATGCACGGTTGTGCACTAATATGGCCTGGAATATGCTAGTATTTTCTCCTATGCACTGCTATCTACACCCATGCACTAGTATACTCGCCTATTCACAACTATGCACGGTTGTGCACTAATATAGCCTGGAATATTCTAGTATTTTCTCCTATGCACTGCTATACTCGCCTATTCACTACTATGCACGGTTGTGCACTAATATAGCCTGGAATATGCTAGTATTTTCTCCTATGCACTGCAATCTACACCCATGCACTGGTATAGTCACGTATTCACTACTATGCACGGTTGTGCACTAATATAGCCTGGAATATGCTAGTATTTTCTCCTATGCACTGCAATCTACACCCATGCACTAGTATACTCGCCTATTCACTACTATGCACGGTTGTGCACTAATATAGCCTGGAATATGCTAGTATTTTCTCCTATGCACTGCTATCTACACCCATGCACTAGTATATTCGCCTATTCACTACTATGCACGGTTGTGCACTAATATAGCCTGGAATATGCTAGTATTTTCTCCTATGCACTGCTATCTACACCCATGCACTAGTATATTCGCCTATTAACTACTATGCACGGTTGTGCACTAATATAGCCTAGTATAAGCTAGTATTTTCTCCAATGCACTGCTATCTACACCCATGCACTAGTATACTCGCTTATTCACTACTATGCACGGTTTTGCACTGATATAGCCTGGAATATGCTAGTATTTTCTCCTATGCACTGCTATCTACACCCATGCACTAGTATACTCGCTTATTCACTACTATGCATGGTTGTGCGCTAATATAGCCTGGAATATGCTAGTATTTTCTCCTATGCACTGCTATCTACGCATATGCACTAGTATACTCGCCTATTCACTACTATGCACGGTTGTGCACTGATATAGCCTGGAATATGCTAGTATTTTCTCCTATGCACTGCTATCTACACCCATGCACTAGTATACTCGCTTATTCACTACTATGCACGGTTGTGCGCTAATATAGCCTGGAATATGCTAGTATTTTCTCCTATGCACTGCTATCTACGCCTATGCACTAGTATACTCGCCTATTCACTACTATGCACGGTTGTGCACTAATATAGCCTGGAATATGCTAGTATTTTCTCCTATGCACTGCTATCTACACCCATGCACTAGTATATTCGCCTATTCACTACTATGCACGGTTGTGCACTAATATAGCCTAGTATAAGCTAGTATTTTCTCCAATGCACTGCTATCTACACCCATGCACTAGTATACTCGCCTAATCACTACTATGCACGGTTGTGCACTAATATCGCCTGGAATATGCTAGAATTTTCTCCTATGCACTGCTATCTACACCCATGCACTAGTATACTCGCCTATTCACTACTATGCACGATTGTGCACTAATATGGCCTGGAATATGCTAGTATTTTCTCCTATGCACTAATATAGCCTGGGATATGCTAGTATTTTCTCCTATGCACTGCTATCTACACCCATGCACTAGTATACTCGCCTATTCACTACTATGCACGGTTGTGCACTAATATAGCATGGAATATGCTAGTATTTTCTCCTATGCACTGCTATCTACACCCATGCACTAGTATACTCGCCTAATTCACTACTATGCACGGTTGTGCACTAATATAGCCTGGAATATGCTAGTATTTTCTCCTATGCACTGCTATCTACACCCATGCACTAGTATACTCGCCTATTCACTACTATGCACGGTTGTGCACTAATATAGCCTGGAATATGCTAGTATTTTCTCCTATGCACTGCTATCTACACCCATGCACTAGTATACTTGCCTATTCACTACTATGCACGGTTGTGCACTAATATAGCCTGGAATATGCTTGTATTTTCTCCTATGCACTGCTATACTCGCCTATTCACTACTATGCACGGTTGTGCACTAATATAGCCTGGAATATGCTAGTATTTTCTCCTATGCACTGCTATCTACACCCATGCACTGGTATAGTCACGTATTCACTACTATGCACGGTTGTGCACTAATATAGCCTGGAATATGCTAGTATTTTCTCCTATGCACTGCAATCTACACCCATGCACTAGTATACTCGCCTATTCACTACTATGCACGGTTGTGCACTAATATAGCCTGGAATATGCTAGTATTTTCTCCTATGCACTGCTATCTACACCCATGCACTAGTATATTCGCCTATTCACTACTATGCACGGTTGTGCACTAATATAGCCTGGAATATGCTAGTATTTTCTCCTATGCACTGCTATCTACACCCATGCACTAGTATATTCGCCTATTAACTACTATGCATGGTTGTGCACTAATATAGCCTAGTATAAGCTAGTATTTTCTCCAATGCACTGCTATCTACACCCATGCACTAGTATACTCGCCTATTCACTACTATGCACGGTTGTGCACTGATATAGCCTGGAATATGCTAGTATTTTCTCCTATGCACTGCTATCTACACCCATGCACTAGTATACTCGCCTATTCACTACTATGCACGGTTGTGCACTAATATGGCCTGGAATATGCTAGTATTTTCTCCTATGCACTGCTATCTACACCCATGCACTAGTATACTCGCCTATTCACTACTATGCACGGTTGTGCACTAATATAGCCTGGAATATGCTAGTATTTTCTCCTATGCACTGCTATCTACACCCATGCACTAGTATACTCGCCTATTCACTACTATGCACGGTTGTGCACTAATATAGCCTGGAATATGCTAGTATTTTCTCCTATGCACTGCTATCTACACCCATGCACTAGTATACTCGCCTATTCACTACTATGCACGGTTGTGCACTAATATAGCCTGGAATATGCTAGTATTTTCTCCTATGCACTGCTATCTACACCCATGCACTAGTATATTCGCCTATTCACTACTATGCACGGTTGTGCACTAATATAGCCTGGAATATGCTAGTATTTTCTCCTATGCACTGCTATCTACACCCATGCACTAGTATACTCACCTATTCACTACTATGCACGGTTGTGCACTAATATAGCCTGGAATATGCTAGTATTTTCTCCTATGCACTACTATCTACACCCATGCACTAGTATACTCGCCTATTCACTACTATGCATGGTTGTGCACTAATATAGCCTGGAATATGCTAGTATTTTCTCCTAGGCACTGCTATCTACACCCATGCATTAGTATACTCGCGTATTCACTACTATGCACGGTTGTGCACTAATATAGCCTGGAATATGCTAGTATTTTCTCCTATGCACTGCTATCTACACCCATGCACTAGTATACTCGCTTATTCACTACTATGCATGGTTGTGCGCTAATATAGCATGGAATATGCTAGTATTTTCTCCTATGCACTGCTATCTACGCCTATGCACTAGTATACTCGCCTATTCACTACTATGCACGGTTGTGCACTAATATAGCCTGGAATATGCTAGTATTTTCTCCTATGCACTGCTATCTACACCCATGCACTAGTATATTCGCCTATTCACTACTATGCACGGTTGTGCACTAATATAGCCTAGTATATGCTAGTATTTTCTCCTATGCACTGCTATCTACACCCATGCACTAGTATACTCGCCTATTCACTACTATGCACGGTTGTGCACTGATATAGCCTTGAATATGCTAGTATTTTCTCCTATGCACTGCTATCTACACCCATGCACTAGTATATTCGCCTATTAACTACTATGCACGGTTGTGCACTAATATAGCCTAGTATAAGCTAGTATTTTCTCCAATGCACTGCTATCTACACCCATGCACTAGTATACTCGCCTATTCACTACTATGCACGGTTGTGCACTAATATAGCCTGGAATATGCTAGTATTTTCTCCTATGCACTGCTATCTACACCCATGCACTAGTATACTCGCCTATTCACTACTATGCACGGTTGTGCACTAATATGGCCTGGAATATGCTAGTATTTTCTCCTATGCACTGCTATCTACACCCATGCACTAGTATACTCGCCTATTCACTACTATGCACGGTTGTGCACTAATATAGCCTGGAATATGCTAGTATTTTCTCCTATGCACTGCTATCTACACCCATGCACTAGTATATTCGCCTATTCACTACTATGCACGGTTGTGCACTAATATAGCCTGGAATATACTAGTATTTTCTCCTATGCACTGCTATCTACACCCATGCACTAGTATATTCGCCTATTCACTACTATGCACGGTTGTGCATTAATATAGCCTAGTATAAGCTAGTATTTTCTCCAATGCACTGCTATCTACACCCATGCACTAGTATACTCGCCTATTCACTACTATGCACGGTTGTGCACTGATATAGCCTGGAATATGCTAGTATTTTCTCCTATGCACTGCTATCTACACCCATGCACTAGTATACTCGCCTAATCACTACTATGCACGGTTGTGCACTAATATAGCCTGGAATATGCTAGTATTTTCTCCTATGCACTGCTATCTACACCCATGCACTAGTATACTCGCCTATTCACTACTATGCACGGTTGTGCACTAATATGGCCTGGAATATGCTAGTATTTTCTCCTATGCACTGCTATCTACACCCATGCACTAGTATACTCGCCTATTCACTACTATGCACGGTTGTGCACTAATATAGCCTGGAATATGCTAGTATTTTCTCCTATGCACTGCTATACTCGCCTATTCACTACTATGCACGGTTGTGCACTAATATAGCCTGGAATATGCTAGTATTTTCTCCTATGAACTGCTATCTACACCCATGCACTGGTATAGTCACGTATTCAGTACTATGCACGGTTGTGCACTAATATAGCCTGGAATATGCTAGTATTTTCTCCTATGCACTGCAATCTACACCCATGCACTAGTATACTCGCCTATTAACTACTATGCACGGTTGTGCACTAATATAGCCTGGAATATGCTAGTATTTTCTCCTATGCACTGCTATCTACACCCATGCACTGGTATAGTCACGTATTCAGTACTATGCACGGTTGTGCACTAATATAGCCTGGAATATGCTAGTATTTTCTCCTATGCACTGCAATCTACACCCATGCACTAGTATACTCGCCTATTCACTACTATGCACGGTTGTGCACTAATATAGCCTGGAATATGCTAGTATTTTCTCCTATGCACTGCTATCTACACCCATGCACTAGTATACTCGCCTATTCACTACTATGCACGGTTGTGCACTAATATAGCCTGGAATATGCTTGTATTTTCTCCTATGCACTGCTATACTCGCCTATTCACTACTATGCACGGTTGTGCACTAATATAGCCTGGAATATGCTAGTATTTTCTCCTATGCACTGCTATCTACACCCATGCACTGGTATAGTCACATATTCAGTACTATGCACGGTTGTGCACTAATATAGCCTGGAATATGCTAGTATTTTCTCCTATGCACTGCAATCTACACCCATGCACTAGTATACTCGCCTATTCACTACTATGCACGGTTGTGCACTAATATAGCCTGGAATATGCTAGTATTTTCTCCTATGCACTGCTATCTACACCCATGCACTAGTATATTCGCCTATTCACTACTATGCACGGTTGTGCACTAATATAGCCTGGAATATGCTAGTATTTTCTCCTATGCACTGCTATCTACACCCATGCACTAGTATATTCGCCTATTAACTACTATGCACGGTTGTGCACTAATATAGCCTAGTATAAGCTAGTATTTTCTCCAATGCACTGCTATCTACACCCATGCACTAGTATACTCGCCTATTCACTACTATGCACGGTTTTGCACTGATATAGCCTGGAATATGCTAGTATTTTCTCCTATGCACTGCTATCTACACCCATGCACTAGTATACTCGCCTATTCACTACTATGCACGGTTGTGCACTAATATAGCCTGGAATATGCTAGTATTTTCTCCTATGCACTGCTATCTACACCCATGCACTAGTATACTCGCCTATTCACTACTGTGCACGGTTGTGCACTAATATGGCCTGGAATATGCTAGTATTTTCTCCTATGCACTGCTATCTACACCCATGCACTAGTATACTCGCCTATTCACTACTATGCACGGTTGTGCACTAATATAGCCTGGAATATGCTAGTATTTTCTCCTATGCACTGCTATCTACGCCTATGCACTAGTATACTCGCCTATTCACTACTATGCACGGTTGTGCGCTAATATAGCCTGGAATATGCTAGTATTTTCTCCTATGCACTGCTATCTACGCCTATGCACTAGTATACTCGCCTATTCACTACTATGCACGGTTGTGCACTAATATGGCCTGGAATATGCTAGTATTTTCTCCTATGCACTGCTATCTACACCCATGCACTAGTATACTCGCCTATTCACTACTATGCACGGTTGTGCACTAATATAGCCTGGAATATGCTAGTATTTTCTCCTATGCACTACTATCTACACCCATGCACTAGTATACTCGCCTATTCACTACTATGCACAGTTGTGCACTAATATAGCCTGGAATATGCTAGTATTTTCTCCTAGGCACTGCTATCTACACCCATGCACTAGTATACTCGCCTATTCACTACTATGCACGGTTGTGCACTAATATAGCCTGGAATATGCTAGTATTTTCTCCTATGCACTGCTATCTACGCCTATGCACTAGTATACTCGCCTATTCACTACTATGCACGGTTGTGCACTAATATAGCCTGGAATATGCTAGTATTTTCTCCTATGCACTGCTATCTACACCCATGCACTAGTATACTCGCCTATTCACTACTATGCACGGTTGTGCACTAATATAGCCTGGAATATGCTAGTATTTTCTCCTATGCACTGCTATCTACACCCATGCACTAGTATACTCGCCTATTCACTACTATGCACTAATATAGCCTGGAATATGCTTGTATTTTCTCCTATGCACTGCTATACTCGCCTATTCACTACTATGCACGGTTGTGCACTAATATAGCCTGGAATATGCTAGTATTTTCTCCTATGCACTGCTATCTACACCCATGCACTGGTATAGTCACGTATTCACTACTATGCACGGTTGTGCACTAATATAGCCTGGAATATGCTAGTATTTTCTCCTATGCACTGCTATCTACACCCATGCACTAGTATATTCGCCTATTCACTACTATGCATGGTTGTGCACTAATATAGCCTAGTATAAGCTAGTATTTTCTCCAATGCACTGCTATCTACACCCATGCACTAGTATACTCGCCTATTCACTACTATTCACGGTTGTGCACTGATATAGCCTGGAATATGCTAGTATTTTCTCCTATGCACTGCTATCTACACCCATGCACTAGTATACTCGCCTATTCACTACTATGCACGGTTGTGCACTAATATGGCCTGGAATATGCTAGTATTTTCTCCTATGCACTGCTATCTACACCCATGCACTAGTATACTCGCCTATTCACTACTATGCACGGTTGTGCACTAATATAGCCTGGAATATGCTAGTATTTTCTCCTATGCACTGCTATCTACACCCATGCACTAGTATACTCGCCTATTCACTACTATGCACGGTTGTGCACTAATATAGCCTGGAATATGCTAGTATTTTCTCCTATGCACTGCTATCTACACCCATGCACTAGTATACTCGCCTATTCACTACTATGCACGGTTGTGCACTAATATAGCCTGGAATATGCTAGTATTTTCTCCTATGCACTGCTATCTACACCCATGCACTAGTATATTCGCCTAATCACTACTATGCACGGTTGTGCACTAATATAGCCTGGAATATGCTAGTATTTTCTCCTATGCACTGCTATCTACACCCATGCACTAGTATACTCGCCTATTCACTACTATGCACGGTTGTGCACTAATATAGCCTGGAATATGCTAGTATTTTCTCCTATGCACTGCTATCTACACCCATGCACTAGTATACTCGCCTATTCACTACTATGCACGGTTGTGCACTAATATAGCCTGGAATATGCTAGTATTTTCTCCTATGCACTGCTATCTACACCCATGCATTAGTATACTCGCTATTCACTACTATGCACGGTTGTGCACTAATATAGCCTGGAATATGCTAGTATTTTCTCCTATGCACTGCTATCTACACCCATGCACTAGTATACTCGCTTATTCACTACTATGCACGGTTGTGCACTAATATAGCCTGGAATATGCTAGTATTTTCTCCTATGCACTGCTATCTACACCTATGCACTAGTATACTCGCCTATTCACTACTATGCACGGTTGTGCACTAATATAGCCTGGAATATGCTAGTATTTTCTCCTATGCACTGCTATCTACACCCATGCACTAGTATATTCGCCTATTCACTACTATGCACGGTTGTGCACTAATATAGCCTAGTATAAGCTAGTATTTTCTCCAATGCACTGCTATCTACACCCATGCACTAGTATACTCGCCTATTCACTACTATGCACGGTTGTGCACTAATATAGCCTGGAATATGCTAGTATTTTCTCCTATGCACTGCTATCTACACCCATGCACTAGTATATTCGCCTATTAACTACTATGCACGGTTGTGCACTAATATAGCCTAGTATAAGCTAGTATTTTCTCCAATGCACTGCTATCTACACCCATGCACTAGTATACTCGCCTATTCACTACTATGCACGGTTGTGCACTGATATAGCCTGGAATATGCTAGTATTTTCTCCTATGCACTGCTATCTACACCCATGCACTAGTATACTCGCCTATTCACTACTATGCACGGTTGTGCACTAATATAGCCTGGAATATGCTAGTATTTTCTCCTATGCACTGCTATCTACACCCATGCACTAGTATACTCGCCTATTCACTACTATGCACGGTTGTGCACTAATATAGCCTGGAATATGCTAGTATTTTCTCCTATGCACTGCTATCTACACCCATGCACTAGTATATTCGCCTATTCACTACTATGCACGGTTGTGCACTAATATAGCCTGGAATATGCTAGTATTTTCTCCTATGCACTGCTATCTACACCCATGCACTAGTATATTCGCCTATTCACTACTATGCACGGTTGTGCACTAATATAGCCTAGTATAAGCTAGTATTTTCTCCAATGCACTGCTATCTACACCCATGCACTAGTATACTCGCCTATTCACTACTATGCACGGTTGTGCACTAATATGGCCTGGAATATGCTAGTATTTTCTCCTATGCACTGCTATCTACACCCATGCACTAGTATACTCGCCTATTCACTACTATGCACGGTTGTGCACTAATATAGCCTGGAATATGCTAGTATTTTCTCCTATGCACTGCTATACTCGCCTATTCACTACTATGCACGGTTGTGCACTAATATAGCCTGGAATATGCTAGTATTTTCTCCTATGAACTGCTATCTACACCCATGCACTGGTATAGTCACGTATTCAGTACTATGCACGGTTGTGCACTAATATAGCCTGGAATATGCTAGTATTTTCTCCTATGCACTGCAATCTACACCCATGCACTAGTATACTCGCCTATTCACTACTATGCACGGTTGTGCACTAATATAGCCTGGAATATGCTAGTATTTTCTCCTATGCACTGCTATCTACACCCATGCACTAGTATAGTCGCCTATTCACTACTATGCACGGTTGTGCACTAATATAGCCTGGAATATGCTAGTATTTTCTCCTATGCACTGCTATCTACACCCATGCACTAGTATACTCGCCTATTCACTACTATGCACGGTTGTGCACTAATATAGCCTGGAATATGCTAGTATTTTCTCCTATGCACTGCTATCTACACCCATGCACTAGTATACTCGCCTATTCACTACTATGCACGGTTGTGCACTAATATAGCCTGGAATATGCTTGTATTTTCTCCTATGCACTGCTATACTCGCCTATTCACTACTATGCACGGTTGTGCACTAATATAGCCTGGAATATGCTAGTATTTTCTCCTATGCACTGCTATCTACACCCATGCACTGGTATAGTCACATATTCACTACTATGCACGGTTGTGCACTAATATAGCCTGGAATATGCTAGTATTTTCTCCTATGCACTGCAATCTACACCCATGCACTAGTATACTCGCCTATTCACTACTATGCACGGTTGTGCACTAATATAGCCTGGAATATGCTAGTATTTTCTCCTATGCACTGCTATCTACACCCATGCACTAGTATATTCGCCTATTCACTACTATGCACGGTTGTGCACTAATATAGCCTGGAATATGCTAGTATTTTCTCCTATGCACTGCTATCTACACCCATGCACTAGTATATTCGCCTATTAACTACTATGCACGGTTGTGCACTAATATAGCCTAGTATAAGCTAGTATTTTCTCCAATGCACTGCTATCTACACCCATGCACTAGTATACTCGCCTATTCACTACTATGCACGGTTGTGCACTGATATAGCCTGGAATATGCTAGTATTTTCTCCTATGCACTGCTATCTACACCCATGCACTAGTATACTCGCCTATTCACTACTATGCACGGTTGTGCACTAATATAGCCTGGAATATGCTAGTATTTTCTCCTATGCACTGCTATCTACACCCATGCACTAGTATACTCGCCTATTCACTACTGTGCACGGTTGTGCACTAATATGGCCTGGAATATGCTAGTATTTTCTCCTATGCACTGCTATCTACACCCATGCACTAGTATACTCGCCTATTCACTACTATGCACGGTTGTGCACTAATATAGCCTGGAATATGCTAGTATTTTCTCCTATGCACTGCTATCTACGCTTATGCACTAGTATACTCGCCTATTCACTACTATGCACGGTTGTGCGCTAATATAGCCTGGAATATGCTAGTATTTTCTCCTATGCACTGCTATCTACGCCTATGCACTAGTATACTCGCCTATTCACTACTATGCACGGTTGTGCACTAATATGGCCTGGAATATGCTAGTATTTTCTCCTATGCACTGCTATCTACACCCATGCACTAGTATACTCGCCTATTCACTACTATGCACGGTTGTGCACTAATATAGCCTGGAATATGCTAGTATTTTCTCCTATGCACTACTATCTACACCCATGCACTAGTATACTCGCCTATTCACTACTATGCACGGTTGTGCACTAATATAGCCTGGAATATGCTAGTATTTTCTCCTAGGCACTGCTATCTACACCCATGCATTAGTATACTCGCGTATTCACTACTATGCACGGTTGTGCACTAATATAGCCTGGAATATGCTAGTATTTTCTCCTATGCACTGCTATCTACACCCATGCACTAGTATACTCGCCTATTCACTACTATGCACGGTTGTGCACTAATATAGCCTGGAATATGCTAGTATTTTCTCCTATGCACTGCTATCTACACCCATGCACTAGTATACTCGCCTATTCACTACTATGCACGGTTGTGCACTAATATAGCCTGGAATATGCTAGTATTTTCTCCTATGCACTGCTATCTACACCCATGCACTAGTATACTCGCCTATTCACTACTATGCACGGTTGTGCACTAATATAGCCTGGAATATGCTAGTATTTTCTCCTATGCACTGCTATCTACTATTCACCTATGCACTAGTATTTTCTCCTATGCACTGCTATACTCGCCTATTCACTACTATGCACGGTTGTGCACTAATATAGCCTGGAATATGCTAGTATTTTCTCCTATGCACTGCAATCTACACCCATGCACTAGTATACTCGCCTATTCACTACTATGCACGGTTGTGCACTAATATAGCCTGGAATATGCTAGTATTTTCTCCTATGCACTGCTATCTACACCCATGCACTAGTATACTCGCCTATTCACTACTATGCACGGTTGTGCACTAATATAGCCTGGAATATGCTAGTATTTTCTCCTATGCACTGCTATCTACACCCATGCACTAGTATACTCGCCTATTCACTACTATGCACGGTTGTGCACTAATATGGCCTG
Organism: Aurelia coerulea; assembly: GCA_039566865.1. Lineage (NCBI taxonomy): Eukaryota > Metazoa > Cnidaria > Scyphozoa > Semaeostomeae > Ulmaridae > Aurelia > Aurelia coerulea. The sequence goes on from CM076959.1 coordinate 2,084,661, forward strand.
GAATATGCTAGTATTTTCTCCTATGCACTGCTATCTACACCCATGCACTAGTATACTCGCCTATTCACTACTATGCACGGTTGTGCACTAATATAGCCTGGAATATGCTAGTATTTTCTCCTATGCACTGCTATCTACACCCATGCACTAGTATACTCGCCTATTCACTACTATGCACGGTTGTGCACTAATATAGCCTGGAATATGCTAGTATTTTCTCCTATGCACTGCTATCTACACCCATGCACTAGTATACTCGCCTATTCACTACTGTGCACGGTTGTGCACTAATATGGCCTGGAATATGCTAGTATTTTCTCCTATGCACTGCTATCTACACCCATGCACTAGTATACTCGCCTATTCACTACTATGCACGGTTGTGCACTAATATAGCCTGGAATATGCTAGTATTTTCTCCTATGCACTGCTATCTACGCTTATGCACTAGTATACTCGCCTATTCACTACTATGCACGGTTGTGCGCTAATATAGCCTGGAATATGCTAGTATTTTCTCCTATGCACTGCTATCTACGCCTATGCACTAGTATACTCGCCTATTCACTACTATGCACGGTTGTGCACTAATATGGCCTGGAATATGCTAGTATTTTCTCCTATGCACTGCTATCTACACCCATGCACTAGTATACTCGCCTATTCACTACTATGCACGGTTGTGCACTAATATAGCCTGGAATATGCTAGTATTTTCTCCTATGCACTACTATCTACACCCATGCACTAGTATACTCGCCTATTCACTACTATGCACGGTTGTGCACTAATATAGCCTGGAATATGCTAGTATTTTCTCCTATGCACTGCTATCTACACCCATGCACTAGTATATTCGCCTATTCACTACTATGCACGGTTGTGCACTAATATAGCCTAGTATAAGCTAGTATTTTCTCCAATGCACTGCTATCTACACCCATGCACTAGTATACTCGCCTATTCACTACTATGCACGGTTGTGCACTAATATAGCCTGGAATATGCTAGTATTTTCTCCTATGCACTGCTATCTACACCCATGCACTAGTATACTCGCCTATTCACTACTATGCACGGTTGTGCACTAATATAGCCTGGAATATGCTAGTATTTTCTCCTATGCACTGCTATCTACACCCATGCACTAGTATACTCGCCTATTCACTACTGTGCACGGTTGTGCACTAATATGGCCTGGAATATGCTAGTATTTTCTCCTATGCACTGCTATCTACACCCATGCACTAGTATACTCGCCTATTCACTACTATGCACGGTTGTGCACTAATATAGCCTGGAATATGCTAGTATTTTCTCCTATGCACTGCTATCTACACTTATGCACTAGTATACTCGCCTATTCACTACTATGCACGGTTGTGCGCTAATATAGCCTGGAATATGCTAGTATTTTCTCCTATGCACTGCTATCTACGCCTATGCACTAGTATACTCGCCTATTCACTACTATGCACGGTTGTGCACTAATATGGCCTGGAATATGCTAGTATTTTCTCCTATGCACTGCTATCTACACCCATGCACTAGTATACTCGCCTATTCACTACTATGCACGGTTGTGCACTAATATAGCCTGGAATATGCTAGTATTTTCTCCTATGCACTGCTATCTACACCCATGCACTAGTATACTCGCCTATTCACTACTATGCACGGTTGTGCACTAATATAGCCTGGAATATGCTAGTATTTTCTCCTATGCACTGCTATCTACACCCATGCACTAGTATATTCGCCTATTCACTACTATGCACGGTTGTGCACTAATATAGCCTAGTATAAGCTAGTATTTTCTCCAATGCACTGCTATCTACACCCATGCACTAGTATACTCGCCTATTCACTACTATGCACGGTTGTGCACTAATATAGCCTGGAATATGCTAGTATTTTCTCCTAGGCACTGCTATCTACACCCATGCATTAGTATACTCGCGTATTCACTACTATGCACGGCTGTGCACTAATATAGCCTGGAATATGCTAGTATTTTCTCCTATGCACTGCTATCTACACCCATGCACTAGTATACTCGCCTATTCACTACTATGCACGGTTGTGCACTAATATAGCCTGGAATATGCTAGTATTTTCTCCTATGCACTGCTATCTACACCCATGCACTAGTATACTCGCCTATTCACTACTATGCACGGTTGTGCACTAATATAGCCTGGAATATGCTAGTATTTTCTCCTATGCACTGCTATCTACACCCATGCACTAGTATACTCGCCTATTCACTACTATGCACGGTTGTGCACTAATATAGCCTGGAATATGCTAGTATTTTCTCCTATGCACTGCTATACTCGCCTATTCACTACTATGCACGGTTGTGCACTAATATAGCCTGGAATATGCTAGTATTTTCTCCTATGCACTGCAATCTACACCCATGCACTAGTATACTCGCCTATTCACTACTATGCACGGTTGTGCACTAATATAGCCTGGAATATGCTAGTATTTTCTCCTATGCACTGCTATCTACACCCATGCACTAGTATACTCGCCTATTCACTACTATGCACGGTTGTGCACTAATATAGCCTGGAATATGCTAGTATTTTCTCCTATGCACTGCTATCTACACCCATGCACTAGTATACTCGCCTATTCACTACTATGCACGGTTGTGCACTAATATAGCCTGGAATATGCTAGTATTTTCTCCTATGCACTGCTATCTACACCCATGCACTAGTATACTCGCCTATTCACTACTATGCACGGTTGTGCACTAATATAGCCTGGAATATGCTAGTATTTTCTCCTATGCACTGCTATCTACACCCATGCACTAGTATACTCGCCTATTCACTACTATGCACGGTTGTGCACTAATATAGCCTGGAATATGCTAGTATTTTCTCCTATGCACTGCTATCTACACCCATGCACTAGTATATTCGCCTATTAACTACTATGCACGGTTGTGCACTAATATAGCCTAGTATAAGCTGGTATTTTCTCCAATGCACTGCTATCTACACCCATGCACTAGTATACTCGCATATTCACTACTATGCACGGTTGTGCACTGATATAGCCTGGAATATGCTAGTATTTTCTCCTATGCACTGCTATCTACACCTATGCACTAGTATACTCGCCTATTCACTACTATGCACGGTTGTGCACTAATATAGCCTGGAATATGCTAGTATTTTCTCCTATGCACTGCTATCTACACCCATGCACTAGTATACTCGCCTATTCACTACTGTGCACGGTTGTGCACTAATATGGCCTGGAATATGCTAGTATTTTCTCCTATGCACTGCTATCTACACCCATGCACTAGTATACTCGCCTATTCACTACTATGCACGGTTGTGCACTAATATAGCCTGGAATATGCTAGTATTTTCTCCTATGCACTGCTATCTAGGCTTATGCACTATTATACTCGCCTATTCACTACTATGCACGGTTGTGCGCTAATATAGCCTGGAATATGCTAGTATTTTCTCCTATGCACTGCTATCAACGCCTATGCACTAGTATACTCGCCTATTCACTACTATGCTCGGTTGTGCACTAATATGGCCTGGAATATGCTAGTATTTTCTCCTATGCACTGCTATCTACACCCATGCACTAGTATACTCGCCTATTCACTACTATGCACGGTTGTGCACTAATATAGCCTGGAATATGCTAGTATTTTCTCCTATGCACTACTATCTACACCCATGCACTAGTATACTCGCCTATTCACTACTATGCACGGTTGTGCACTAATATAGCCTGGAATATGCTAGTATTTTCTCCTAGGCACTGCTATCTACACCCATGCATTAGTATACTCGCGTATTCACTACTATGCACGGTTGTGCACTAATATGGCCTGGAATATGCTAGTATTTTCTCCTATGCACTGCTATCTACACCCATGCACTAGTATACTCGCCTATTCACTACTATGCACGGTTGTGCACTAATATAGCCTGGAATATGCTAGTATTTTCTCCTATGCACTGCTATCTACGTTTATGCACTAGTATACTCGCCTATTCATTACTATGCACGGTTGTGCGCTAATATAGCCTGGAATATGCTAGTATTTTCTCCTATGCACTGCTATCTACGCCTATGCACTAGTATACTCGCCTATTCACTACTATGCACGGTTGTGCACTAATATGGCCTGGAATATGCTAGTATTTTCTCCTATGCACTGCTATCTACACCCATGCACTAGTATACTCGCCTATTCACTACTATGCACGGTTGTGCACTAATATAGCCTGGAATATGCTAGTATTTTCTCCTATGCACTACTATCTACACCCATGCACTAGTATACTCGCCTATTCACTACTATGCACGGTTGTGCACTAATATAGCCTGGAATATGCTAGTATTTTCTCCTAGGCACTGCTATCTACACCCATGCATTAGTATACTCGCGTATTCACTACTATGCACGGTTGTGCACTAATATAGCCTGGAATATGCTAGTATTTTCTCCTATGCACTGCTATCTACACCCATGCACTAGTATACTCGCCTATTCACTACTATGCACGGTTGTGCGCTAATATAGCCTGGAATATGCTAGTATTTTCTCCTATGCACTGCTATCTACGCCTATGCACTAGTATACTCGCCTATTCACTACTATGCACGGTTGTGCACTAATATAGCCTGGAATATGCTAGTATTTTCTCCTATGCACTGCTATTCTCGCCTATTCACTACTATGCACGGTTGTGCACTAATATAGCCTAGTATAAGCTAGTATTTTCTCCAATGCACTGCTTTCTACACCCATGCACTAGTATACTCGCCTATTCACTACTATGCACGGTTGTGCACTGATATAGCCTGGAATATGCTAGTATTTTCTCCTATGCACTGCTATCTACACCCATGCACTAGTATACTCGCCTAATCACTACTATGCACGGTTGTGCACTAATATAGCCTGGAATATGCTAGTATTTTCTCCTATGCACTGCTATCTACACCCATGCACTAGTATATTCGCCTATTCACTACTATGCACAGTTGTGCACTAATATGGCCTGGAATATGCTAGTATTTTCTCCTATGCACTGCTATCTACACCCATGCACTAGTATACTCGCCTATTCACTACTATGCACGGTTGTGCACTAATATAGCCTGGAATATGCTAGTATTTTCTCCTATGCACTGCTATCTACGTTTATGCACTAGTATACTCGCCTATTCATTACTATGCACGGTTGTGCGCTAATATAGCCTGGAATATGCTAGTATTTTCTCCTATGCACTGCTATCTACGCCTATGCACTAGTATACTCGCCTATTCACTACTATGCACGGTTGTGCACTAATATGGCCTGGAATATGCTAGTATTTTCTCCTATGCACTACTATCTACACCCATGCACTAGTATACTCGCCTATTCACTACTATGCACGGTTGTGCACTAATATAGCCTGGAATATGCTAGTATTTTCTCCTATGCACTACTATCTACACCCATGCACTAGTATACTCGCCTATTCACTACTATGCACGGTTGTGCACTAATATAGCCTGGAATATGCTAGTATTTTCTCCTAGGCACTGCTATCTACACCCATGCATTAGTATACTCGCGTATTCACTACTATGCACGGTTGTGCACTAATATGGCCTGGAATATGCTAGTATTTTCTCCTATGCACTGCTATCTACACCCATGCACTAGTATACTCGCCTATTCACTACTATGCATGGTTGTGCGCTAATATAGCCTGGAATATGCTAGTATTTTCTCCTATGCACTGCTATCTACGCCTATGCACTAGTATACTCGCCTATTCACTACCATGCACGGTTGTGCACTAATATAGCCTGGAATATGCTAGTATTTTCTCCTATGCACTGCTATCTACACCCATGCACTAGTATATTCGCCTATTCACTACTATGCACGGTTGTGCACTAATATAGCCTAGTATAAGCTAGTATTTTCTCCAATGCACTGCTATCTACACCCATGCACTAGTATACTCGCCTATTCACTACTATGCACGGTTGTGCACTAATATAGCCTGGAATATGCTAGTATTTTCTCCTATGCACTGCTATCTACACCCATGCACTAGTATACTCGCCTATTCACTACTATGCACGGTTGTGCACTAATATGGCCTGGAATATGCTAGTATTTTCTCCTATGCACTGCTATCTACACCCATGCACTAGTATACTCGCCTATTCAATACTATGCACGGTTGTGCACTAATATGGCCTGGAATATGCTAGTATTTTCTCCTATGCACTACTATCTACACCCATGCACTAGTATACTCGCCTATTCACTACTTTGCACAGTTGTGCACTAATATAGCCTGGAATATGCTAGTATTTTCTCCTATGCACTGCTATCTACACCCATGCACTAGTATACTCGCCTATTCACTACTATGCACGGTTGTGCGCTAATATAGCCTGGAATATGCTAGTATTTTCTCCTATGCACTGCTATCTACGCCTATGCACTAGTATACTCGCCTATTCACTACTATGCACGGTTGTGCACTTATATGGCCTGGAATATGCTAGTATTTTCTCCTATGCACTACTATCTACACCCATGCACTAGTATACTCGCCTATTCACTACTATGCACGGGTGTTCACTAATATAGCCTAGGATATGCATGTAACTACACAGGCAACAGGATAAATAGTTGTAAAATTATAATGTAAATACTTGCCTCGCGTTACCAAAATGTCTTTTTCTTTGTTTTCTGTCTGTTCTGCTAACAAATGTGCACAAACAAGCGATTTTAATATCGATATGCGAGGCCTGAAAGTTTCTTCGGACGGCCATCTTGGAAATAATGTAACGACTGCCCAGCCTCGATTTCGGACCGTTCAAAAGCGAAGAGAAGGGAAAGAGAGATAGGTGGGCAACGAATAACAGCCCTTTGTACCGCCATCGCACAGCCGGGTCACAAATCGACTTCCAAATATGGTAGATAGCCGCAGCTAAATCACGTGACTGCACAAAATTTTGGCGCCAAGTTCTTTGAGTTCAAAGCAGAAAATGGATTCCAGCAGGGCACTCCAGTTCAGAATCGATGGAGGGTATGTTTTGCCATAATTCTTTCTATTATTACTTGCACAAGAATTTTCCTATCATTTTAAATTCATTTGAACTTCGAGCTTCGTTACTTTTATTGGGAAATGTTTCTTTAGGGCGCATACTGGCTTGATCTCCGATCTATTAGCACCTTCAAAAGACGGGAAGGTACAAGTTGAATTGGCCTACAAAGCTTACGCAGATGCTGCTTCGAAGAAAGGACATACACCCTTGCCTATCAACAGCTTTGGCAAAGAACTCATCGAAGCTTTTCCTGCTGGCATAGCAAAAAAGCGATTAACTATGAAAGATGGGAAAAAAGCAGGTTTGTCTATTTTCATATTTACGTCATGGTTTCAAAAGGGATAGTCGGCTTTCAAATTCATTTTCAGTCAAATAGTACACTTATTTCTCTTATACAAGAAGCTGCTTGGGGGGGGGGGGTAGCTACTATATATACCTTTTTAAGGAAAAAAAACAAATCATCAGGGAGTCATTTTAGGTAAGATAACAAATAGACATAAATTCTGGGGTGTTATATTTCTCATTAATAACTATTCGGGGTGTCAGTGTTTATATATCTTAATGTTTATATTTTGAATAGCTCATAAATTCTAAGACATAGTTTTGGGAAAATTTTAAGGAACGATGTCACATGCAAGTGAAAATGGCACACGCCCGTCATCTGCCTATCTATGTTACCCTGTTACCCCCACCCCCTGCCCCCCCCCACTTGAGAATCCGCCTATAAGAAACTCTAGGCTCAATACAAACAACGCTTTCAAAAGGTGATCACTTTTACTAAAAGAGGATTTTTTTTATCAATTAAAAACAACAACTATTGAAATTACGAACTACAAACACAGTAAACTGTGACATTCATGGCGAGGAAAGACACGAGGTCGCCAAGTCCTCACCATGAATGCCATTAATATTTGCAATATAAACTAACCCTAACCCTAGCTTAATAAAATGAATAGCTCAGTTATAATGTTATAATGTAATGTTATATAATGTCTTAGTTATAATGATTAATATAACCCCATAAACATGTTTCAAAAATAATCTTTTTTTCGTAGCTTTCTACACTGGTCTTGTTCTAAGGGATTGCAAAGCCATTGCCACCAACCGTATAAAACAAACCTCAAATAAGAGACCATTACTGGACTGTGGACAGAATCGCATCAATACCAATACTGCAAATTACACGTCCATGAAGAATGTATTGGATGACTTTTGCTATTTGAAGCAAGTTGTCTTTGGGCTTGGTTCCTGGACAGTTCATTTTGATGGCCATTGCTTGCTGTTTTCTGTTTACCTAAACTACAGTTGTGACGGATGGCCTGTCATGAAATGTGTGTACGTTCACGAAGACCTTCATTACAATGTTAAAATAGGAAAGATCCTTTGCGAGTTGGACGAGAATTGCCCACATCACATCTTAAAGAGCAGCTACTTGCTGTGCTTGCTCAAAAAGCTGCTTTATCAAAAGTTTTGCCGAGGATGCGTAAAGAATGAGGCTGAATGTTTAGGTGAAAATGTGTACGACCGAGGAGGCAGCATTGTCGGAAGGGTGGAAATTCACACTACATCATCAGCACTCGGAGAAACAAAGGTGTACAGGTCAAGCAGCTGTAAAGGCATCATTACTGGCAACAGCGCAATGTGTGAAGCGTGCAAAAAGATTGACCAGACCTTGCGGAAACGAGTCTCTAGGGCAGCAGCAAGACGATCAGATGAGCATTACATGGACGCAGCTAAATCTACTTGTGCAAATCTGCGATATTTGACTGATGACGAGAAGACAGCACATTACAACGAAGAAAGAAGAAGGCGTGTAAACGCAGAGAAGAGAGAAAGATATGCCAAGTGGAGACTGAAAGAAGAGAAAGAAGCAAAGGAAATTGTTGAGAATCAAGCTTCTGATTTTGATGCCATCTTCAAACAGCTGACGTCAGAAATACAAGAATCAAATACCTCACAGGGTAGGAATCCCCCTTTTGAAGATCCTAATATGGAATTCTTTTGGGCATTGCAGAGAGAATTGAACGACAAACAGAGTCATAAATGGCATCCAAGGTATGCATGACTTTTTCTTTCAATTGATGCAATTGCAGCACTCTGTTTCAAAAGTGACAAAGGAAGGATCATTTCTTTTTGCTCAATTTGACTAATCTGACAAAATTTAGAACTCCCTTGCTAACCTTTTCTTTGCTCGGCAGCAGTGGCGTACCCAAGGGGGGGAATGGGGGGGGGTCCGGACCCCCCACTTTTCAAAAGATGGTCCTCGAGATTTGTACAAAAATGCAATAAAATTTGTACCTAGGGGGGGGGGTCAGGCAGATCTTTCAGGCGGTGGTCTTCGAGATTCTTGAGCAGCAAGGAGAGAATGGTTTTGTCTAAGGTTTGGTGGAGCAATGTTTTGCGTTTCTAAGAAATGCTTCAACGATGTTGGGAGAGGCATTCTAAGCCAAAGTAGAATGTCTGTTTTCAAAAGTTTCCTGCGTTCAAACGATTCTTGCAAAAGATGCCATTTACTGACTAAACAACGTTGAAGTGGCGACAAGAGGCATTTCCTGAATATCATAACAACAACTAGCGCCAAATCAATTTTACAGTAAAGAAGAAAAGCGATTTTGTAATTCGTACTTGATATGCTGGGTATAAATTGTCAATGCAAATCCAACAAAACATCCTGCCTATTTTGTGTTCATTGCAGTCATGTTTACGATGCAAAATATTAGTAAAAAGGGCGTTTCTCTCATTTTCCGAGCGTCTGAAGGGCGTGGTCACAAATATTTTTCTGGGGCTACGCCCCAGACCCCCTCGCTGGATGACATTATCATCCGATAGCCTTTTATCCTTCTGAGGTGCTGCGTACGCCTATAATATTTTCGGCAGTCTTTATCCCGCAAAAATATAGGCTTTTGGCAGTTGAAAGACTCATAAACCTCGATCAAAAAGTTCTGAGGGTCCTTTACGTGGAACAGTAAATATTATTTTTCATCAAGGCTTTTGTATGTATGCATGATAAGCCACTAACTTGAAAACTAAATTTGAGAAATAAAATACATCATGAATAATAGTATTGGATTTTTTTGCATTCATTTTAGAGTTATTGAGATGTGCCTCAAGATATGGCATCGGTCTAAAGAAGGATACGAGGAACTGAGGAACACAGGATTTTTCAAGCTACCTTCTGGACGGACCTTGCGTTACCACAAGAACAAAGTTCAGCAAATGCCAGGGATTGGACGCGAATGGATTGCTGAAATGGTAGAACAAGCGAAAGCACGTGGACTAACTGAGGCCGGTTATCACGGATTCATTGCATTCGATGAAATGACAATACAGGTATGGAAATAATAATCAATACTTCGACCTATGTTTGCCTCTTTAAGCAAAAGGTAGTGGCTTGGAGTGATAGCCTCTTCTGCAAATTAGGAAACTCCACTGGAAGCGATCAGACATAATTTCAAAGTTAGGCAATACTTGAAAATTGTCAAAACCTTTACCATAAGAATTACGGAGAAAATTAAGAAACTGTGCTGCAAAGTTCTGAGCTATGTTTCTCATAGCAATAGGAGTACATGAACTTTCTATTCAAGCACAGTCAACTACACTATACAAACTCTTCAACTGCACCCAGTGACCCAGAGAGTAAACAGAAAAAAATTGCGCTAAAGTTGGCGTCGGAGATTTGTTTACTATTATCTTTCGTGACTCACATCGCAGCTTACTCACATGCACACTAAAACCCTTTGAGATACAAAGGCTTCTTGCATAAACATTCCTCAGACACTCTCTTTGACGCAAATTTTTTTTCAAAAACATGACTTCTTGATGCTATTCTTTATTCCAGGCAAACCGTTGAATTTCAAGAACGTGTATCCAATAGCATTTTGATCTTCTTCAGGGCGTGATCTTTTAATCAGAAATATTCTTTCCAGGGAGACCTTCAACTGAAAAGACATGGAGATCAGTTTGAGGTAACTGGCCTAACGAATATGGGAGAATTCAACGAAACAATGAGATCCATACAAGCAGGTAAGCACGCAGCATTTTCCCCTTAGACCAGCTATCGCCAGAAGACTACACATTTCCTAGCTCGCCTCATATAAAGAAGCCCTTATCGAGCCTTTTCGAAATCATAACGTTTTGGAATTGACAGGCATTAGTTCATCTGACTCTTGGTAACCGTATCATTTGATAACAACTAAGCAAGAAACCAGTATGTTTTTGGTTGTTATCTTTGGATATTTTCTTCTTGAAAATCAATCTGTAGGTGCTGATTTTCCTATGTTCTGGTTTGCAGGATTTTACTGTGTATACACATATTTAGTTATCTGCTAGTTCACGTTGCCTTGTTGACTTGTATCCATGCTGAACACCAGATTCGTATGTTTTGCTGATGCACTAATAGACACAGGCAGGAAGTGGCCTTGCATTGTCATACCCCAAAAATCCAAACAGCCACCGAACAAGCCATCTGTATGCAACTGCTCGTAGAAACCTATAACAGAACAGACTTTTGTTTAGTACAGTCAAATTTGAATTGCAATAAACTCAACTCTCACATTCCCAAAAAATTAAGAAACTCCAGTACTGGGAAAATATAAGTTAAGAAACTATTTATTTTGATAAAGGAAATCCTTGGCATATTTTTGCTTTACTTCTACTTGTTTCCTGCATCATATTACTCATAAGTACTTGGGTATGTCTAAACATTGCAAAGGCTTAAAAACCTTGTTTTGAAATATTCACAAGGGCACAGGAAGTGAACATGAAGAGTGTCATGGAACCTAAGAAACTTGAAACTCTGACTACTCAAAATCTGATAATTTTTAGAAACTTTCAGTACTGACCCAAGTTCTTAGTTTCTTATAAAAGAAATACGTATACTTTGGTTGCTTTGAACCAAGGAAAGTTACCCAACATACATGAGCTTTGACTTGTTGAATTGATTTGAAATGAAAAATATGGGATTTCATCTGACTCATGCCAGTCTGACTTGTGTTATTTTGACTGCACATAATGATGATGCAGGGAGTGTTATGTTTTACACGCCAACATTGAACTAATTTATTTAGATACACATGTTTTCCTACAGATTGCTGTATCATGATAGCTAAGGAATTGGGTAAATTGTGAAAGGTACTTCTGTGAGAAAAGACTTCAACATCAAGTTTTCCTTAGACGCAATGTGGCAGTTTGTTTGTAAATTATATCAACTATACTCTTGGGACCTCAGAGGAAGGCCATGCTTAATTAATTAAAAAAGCAGATGTGTGTATTTTCGCTATCTTGGTATTTTGTTTTCATAGGGAGAGAAGTACACTTTTAACAGAATGTAGGAAACTAGATCGGTAGGACTAAGTTTCTACTTACTCGTTTTCTGGTTGATTTGCTCTGCGTCTGTACCTCTTCCTGTCTAACAGGGGCCCTGCAAGTTGCAACACTGCTCTGCTAATGAGAGCTGGAAAGTCAGCATGATTTGTCACACATCTCAGTTCTTCAGCAGTGCCCTCAAAATGTCAGCTTTCCTATTGCTTGGGGGAACTCCCAGCGGCATCTATACTCCCTAGCACCCACCAGCTTTTCAACATTGCATTTACCACACTCACACCTAGGAAATGGAATTAAACATCAGATAAAATCATGCCCTGAAGTATGCTACACGTAGATCAGCCTGCATAATGTCCATTTGATTTTCCGTAGAACAAAAACAAGGTAGGCCTGTAGGTGCAGTGCACACAGCTTTTTAACGAATATGGGAGAATTCAACGAAACAATGAGATCCATACAAGCAGGTAAGCACGCAGCATTTTCCCCTTAGACACAAAATTTTAACAAAGCTTTAAGAGACACCTTCCCGTAATTTTGCACTCGAATTTGAATCCCGATATAAAACAACCCCAACAAAAAAATCAGATACCCAGAGAAACTAAGATGCTGAACCTTAATCTATTTTCTAGGGAAAGAAGAGGCAGTACTCTCAACCCATGTTCTGCAGTTCACGTTCTTCAGCGCTGAAAATTTTATATTTCCGATAGCCTTTTATCCAACGGCAAACCTTGATGGAGTAGCACTTTATGACATGTATTGGAACTGTATAAGGGCACTTTTACTTCATGGGTTTAACTCGCATATGGCAGTATGCGATGGTGGACAAGCAAACCGCACCTTCATACTGCTGCACTTTGAAAACGAAGAACATGCTATAAGGTCAAGTTTTGTCACCACCAATCGTTACAATGGAGAATCGCACATTTTCATGATGGATCCATCTGTATGTATTTTACTATATTCTTAACCGGCTAAACAGAAACTGCGTATAATGACGTCGTCGTGCATTCTGACTTCATTTATTTTTTCCATTAATAAGGTTTTGGAAACGATAAATGTAGAGTTGTTGACGTAAAAAAGAAAATATCTAGTGGTGCCTTATTTTGGGATGTGTTGCAGAGAACAAGGGTTACGCAAAGCTACTACTTTTTGCGCACGTGTGCACAGTTTCTGATCTTTCATCTTAACCTACTATATATGTACATATATACGTTTTCATGCTGATAAACTAATATTTCATCACACAGAAGCACAATTTTACCACCCAGTTTGCACAAAATCATTCTTTGCATGACAGCTATCGGCAAGGAAAGTTCAATTTCGTGGCCACAGAAGACTAACTGACACAGGGACATGCCGTTAAATTCTTTTTGAACCGGTTTGAGTTCTCATAAAATGGTGTCAAAACACAATTGAATACTTGTTAAAGATTTATCAGCTGTACAATTCGATTGGACTATCGAAAACTAGAAACAATTTTTTTGCACATTCAACACATTTTGAGATTGAGCTGGTAATTTGCACTTTCGAGTAGCTGCATTGGGCGTAGTACCGCTAAGTTAGAAAAGTAATTCTGTTTTGTAGCACAATTTCAAGAAACTGCGCAATAATGTTGAGAAAAGCAGTTGTAATGGCAAGACGACAAGACATCTGATTTACAATGGTTGTCCAATCCTGTGGTCGCACTGGAAGAGTGCTTATGAGTTTGACTGCACAGTATGCTGTCCACGCACTTACGCAAAGTTGTCGGATGCTCATTTCGTGTTGACGCCGTCTTCAAGGATGAGAAACCATTTGGCTGATGATGTTCTATGCAAGCGAATGAATGAGATTTTAGGGGTAAGATTATTTCGTCACAAGGATTCTAAAATAGATAGTAGGACCGATGCTGACTATTATCGTCGGTTTTCTAGATCAAATAGAGTGCACGTTCGAGTTTGAGCAAATATTGTTACTATATTAACCAACAGTCTCTCAGGCCTGTCAGCCTAGAAGTTTTACTTGTTTCTTTACAGAAAAATTATCCAATTCAAAGGAAGAAGCAACCAGCATACATTGAATTTCAAAGGACCATCCAAAGAAACTATTCAATATGTTCAAATGCTGGGTACATACTAAAGAGTTTACTTGAACATGCTCGTTATTCATTGTTCGATGAGCCAAGATAAAATAAAACTTATCAGTTCATTCACCCTGTATTATTTTTCCAATAGCTTTATCAACAGCACACACTTACCAATCTATCAAGAACAATCGAATTCGTCAGAATGACATCAATACTGCTGAAAAATTTCAAAAGCAGAGCCCCCTATCGGTACGTTTGTATGATGTAAATTTTCACAGTTAAAGAACGCTTTAAAAAATCTATAGCATAGCGATGCGGCTGTTTGAGAATGTGGCTCATGATGCAAGTGTATATCGGTTGCATTGCAAGGAATAGAAATTATATTTCTAGGCTTATGCTTGCTTGGTCTGAAACAAAGAGCTGCTTTCTTTCTATTATGATCGCAAATGCCAATCTTAACTGTCGCGTCTTAGGGCACACTATGGTGGATGACAGTAAGCTGTTACGGGTAAAGTTTGTTTACTCACCCGGTATGCTATTTACGAGTGTCACTTCTCAAAATGGCACGTTTTTGTGAACCAAATAACTCTGAACTAAAATGTATGAAATCCAACAATGAACAAAATCGAACAAATATCAAACCAATAAAGAGCAAATTCAATCAAAACACACAGTGTGCGCAGCTGTCCTCCATTACAACATCGTCTTTCGTCTTACGCCTGAAAATAAATGAGAAGATCTATTAATAATCAAAGAAATCATTCAATGCAGGTATTTGGACGACTCAAGATTCAGTGAAAATGAGCATGCCCTGCAATGGTTCCAGGACTGGCAAACAGAGGTGCAAAATGATCAAGTGCTTTCCCCAAAAGAGAAGATTCGAAGATTTATATCTGCAAAGACAATGTTTGAGATAACCTCGATGACATTAGGCTTCCGATCATACTGCAAAGCCATGTTTGACGTCGTACCAGGAGTTCAAATACTATCATCACGGACGAGTCAGGATGCTCTTGAAAACTTTTTTGGGTGTCAACGTGCCCAGCAAGGTCAAAAT
Organism: Aurelia coerulea; assembly: GCA_039566865.1. Classification (NCBI taxonomy): domain Eukaryota; kingdom Metazoa; phylum Cnidaria; class Scyphozoa; order Semaeostomeae; family Ulmaridae; genus Aurelia; species Aurelia coerulea. The sequence goes on from CM076959.1 coordinate 2,100,222, forward strand.
AACAACCCGACTGTTCTGCAGTATGGTAAGACTAGCATAAGACTGTTGCCATTCAGTAAATTATGCTGTCAAAAAGCGAATTATGCAAGCAGTAATATTGAACGTTTCACAAGTTTGACACTAGATCCGGATTAAGTGTCGAAAAAAGTTATTTTTTATCAGCCATCTACCAAAGTTATTTTTTGATCAGCTAACAGAAAATAGAATATTTCAGCTATTTCAGGACAACTAAGTTTTCTTATTGTCAAAAGACTCGCGGGACTGACAACATGATTCCTTGTATCCATTCAATATATGCGGAAAGCTGACACTTACTTAGTCAGTCTGAATACTAACTTAGAAGTATACATGAGGATTGACAACGGAATGATTTGCAGAAAAGGCTGAGTGTTCGATTTCTTGTGCAAATTAGATAAAGTAAAGAACGTTTTGGCGAAACCAGCAACTCCAATAAACGAACGTATGCATTGAAGTTCGGAAACAGGCAAAACTTTGAAGAGAACAGGCAAAATTATGTATTTAAACGATCCTCTCTTCTGCCATGAATTGGAATTATTTCCGTTATGAATCCAAAGCAAACCGTCTTGTAGATGATTTGAGAAAATTTAACCCTTGCAGTGTGTAGCAATACGTAAACGATAAATTACTAATTCGTCAAACTGAAGCAAATTACGGTAGATCAAATCGAAATTCCTCGAAACACATAATCTAAAGGGCTTTTCTTTACGTTTCAGGTGACAACGTCAATGCTATAGTGCAAATGCGCAATATGAAGGTCAACAGAGGAAATGCTGCATAAAGGACTCACTTTACAAATCACGTTCCTCGTTGTTGGTAATATCTTCTACAATGTCATCTGCTGCTCTTCTATTTCTTTGGAACCAGCGATTGATTTGGCTTCTATCAACATTGAATTCAGTTGCCCTTTGCTGACATACATCATTCGGTGGTCGACCCTTGTAAAGAACTAGATCAGACTGAAGAGATTTCTTTTGGTCAAGTGTTGGTTTGAATGCTGCTAATCGTGTTCTTGTTCTTCTCAGTGGAGCTGCAACATTCGCATCTCCTTCTTGTTGAATGTGAACTTCATTATTGTTGATAGCTTCCCTGTCAATTCGTTGAGCAGGCTGCGTTTTAAAAAGATACACTTTGTTGAACGGTTTTTCATCATCAAACACCACTTGTAAGCACTATTTTATGGAAATCTGTTAACTAAGGATTGCAATTGTTCGTAAAGATATACATTAAGTGCAAAAATTTTCAGCAGATAAAATTACGTGCCTTAAACAACATACGTGCTTTAAATTGTAGTTGGTGCCATTGGCACTTTAAATCTACAAAGTCTGTAAATCTGCAATCAGTATTTTGACTTGTCAATACCAATTCCAAGCACAAATGCTAATGGTATCAAGACTATGGCAGAATTAATTGGAAAAAAAAGAAGCTTAAATTTAGGAGTCCTAACTTTGGATGGTGCAAGAGATTTGTAAATAATTCAGGATTTTGTGGATATCTAATTATTTGTATATATTACATTTGACATGTAAATAGGATTATTTAGTATTGGTTTCTCGTTTTGCTAATGGCTGGCTTTGATTAGCTTACCGTGCCAAATCAATAAATTATCATTAACGCTATGATGATCATTTATCATTATTATTTTTGTTCCATTGTTGTCTTTCTTTGCTGCAATAAATTATAAATTTCTTACCTGAATGACTGGTTGGTCTTCAGGCTGACTTTCGTGTTCATGATGATTTCCCAACAGTACTTGGTTAGCGTCTTCTTCTTTGCCAGATTTGTGCGATTCTGATATCATGTCATACGTTCTTCCTGAAGCTAATTCTGGATATACCATTCGATTGCAGTGCACGACTTTCTGGTGCAGGATAGCACTGAGGCTCTTTTTGGTTTTAGTTTTCTGATACCTCATTCCGTACAAGACAAATAAAAAATGAAGCACAACTTTATTGTAGGATGTCAACGACTCTGGTCCAGGTAGACAGGATGCTTTCAGCCGTAGGTGACTGGCTTCCATTGCTATCGACTGGTCACTGAACAATTCCTCCATACGTGGACAGTTGCAAGATTTTGTTTTGCTTTCTTCTTGTTCACCTTTTCCCTTAAGACACATTCTTTTCGCTGCTTAACGTTTCCTTTGAGGACCTTTAGGTATTCTTTTGAGCGCATGTTCAAATAACGGCGAAGCAGTCGGCCTAAAATTTCGTTCCATTCGTCTGTGACTTTTCCTAGAAAAAGAAAATTATGTTTGAGAACATAAAGCATATGCATAAAGCATAAAACTTAGGAAAAATTGCAGCCATGAAATACTTGAACCAACCGATTTGTTAGAATGTGAGTAGTTCAATATTTTCATAGTTAGTGTTGATTTAGTGTGTCTTCTTGTTTGTACTTTAGGGTAATTTGAAGTCATTGGAATTTTCCGAGCGAGCAGAAATTCTATTTTCTACAAAAAAAAGTATCACTTTTCAATTGAATAGATGTGGAAAGCTGAATGATTTTGATTTTGTGAATTTCTGCCTACTCGGAAAACGACATTGACTGAAAATTGTCTTTTACCTGCATGCGATATTTGGAGATTTCTAAATGCTATTTGGATTACAGGGTCTTCACGTGTCAATTTTCTTGCTTCAGATACTGCCTCAAAACCGTACTTGTCAAGGTATTCGGGTCTGAAATGCTGTCTCGAGACTTGCTCAACTGTGACGAAGAAGATGAAAAACTCATCGGAAACGTGTTGCAGCCCTCCTCGATTCAGATTCTCAGTGTGACGGAGACTGCTTGGAAATAAAGAGCTTGATTCCAGATTTGCTATTGTTGCTCTAAACTGCATCAAAATAGATTGTAGGCTTTTTTCTTTGGCAACTCTGTCCTTCACAGAAGCAGTTGTCGATCTCCCACATTTAGATACATAGCGCTCACAAGCCTTGATTTCCTTCCACAATGCCCATCCGGCTAAGTATCTGACATTTCCTTCACTTTCTTTATTCAAATCTTCATGTGCCACTGCATTGACAATACCTCGTTGTTCTTCGTCAGATACTTTGTCTTTCAGAATCGCTAAACAAAATGCATGGACAGTGTAAGCAGAAACGAAAAAAATGAATTTTAATACATGTTGCGTGGTTGGTTTAGAATATCGTAAAAGTTCTATTAAGCCCCCCCCCCCCCGGCTTATTTATTGTTTGACACTTTTTAGTCCATTTTGCACGACATTTGTGCACGACATTTCTCAAAAAAAATAAAAATTAACATGCAAACTTATTTAGCTCATTAAACAGATAATCTTTGGTAACCTCTGTGGAATTGTATGTGAATGGGGGGGGGGGCTTAATATAACTGTTACAGTAACTGTATACTAAGAGTGGATAACGATAAGATCAGATTAGAAATCACCATAAAATACTTTCGAATTTGTTTTTAATTGAACGGAGTCGTAGAGGAATATGCACCAGTTATTCTCTCCAAACTTTCCATCAAACATTCTTTGAAAAGAACAATAATGTCATTCAATACGGGACATTGACAGGGCCATCATAAATAATTCAGTCTTCAGATAGTAATTTAAACCTTTCCAAAGTTGCAGCTGCAGGCATTGTGAGTTGACTAGACTTATGACCCGGTGCGTTGTTTTAACTCCAATATCTAGGGGGAGATGATGCAGCCCTAATCAGAGCAAACTATCAAGACGTGTGAATTCACAAGGAAATTTCCCCCGCAGATACATATTATCCAGCGCTCCTCCATAGAAGCGCACCAGCAGTGTCTAACTACCCATGCTTAGATACAATTGATTCTATGAAAATATTTATTCATCTACATACCTAATATCCTGTTCCTGAAGCTATCTAGGAAATCTTGCAGCAGTACATTTTGTATGAGAATCTTTTCTTTCTCAGATGAAAGCATGCCCTCTCCACATTCTTGTAGCACCTGTGTCCACTTTGCATGGATATCAGAGCTGTTTGAAAGAGAGTGGAAATTTCGTATCTTTTTCGCCATCGAGTTGCCCTGCATTGCTTTGATGATATCGGCATTGCTTAAGTTGACATCAGGTGCAAAGATGTCCTCCAATGAATTCCATATAATTCCAAGCAGCTTTGTGCACTTCTCTGGAGGGTTACCCCAAGGACATAATTCCAACTTTTTCAATAGATGGGTATATGCATCATTGCTAGCATTTGCAGCCAGCCTCTTCATGATATCATCAACTTTACCAGCTTCCGGGGGAGGGGATACCGTCTCTGGCCACACAGTGTTCTGTGTAACTATCTGCTCCATTTCAGGGAGCAATTCGATAGAATTTGTTTGCGGTACCTCATCAGTTACTATTTTGGAGACTGCTACTTTTGGAGACATTAATCTATCTTGGATGTTCTTGAGTGTTGTGGGCATTGCAGGAAATGATTTCATCCAGCCTGGTTCTATGGTTAATCCGGAAATGGTCCTACATCTTGAAAGACCAACATATGCCATACCATATACCCAAATATCTGACAACGATATGTGGCAATGCTCCAGGCTAGTACCCTGCTGCTTATGAAATGTTGATGCATATACAAGAGCCAATGGCAACTGCTGTCTTGTAGCAATCGTGAAACCGCTTTCATCTTTAACAGACCAAATATACCGTTTTATAGTCAATTCAACACCCCCTTCAAACCTGACCACTGGCAAATCGTTGAAAATTCGCACTACGGTCCCAATTGACCCGTTCACTAGATTATCGTTCCTCATATTGATCAAAAGCATTACTCTACAACCCTCCTTCAGACACAGTGTCTCTTTTGCTGGACATCTCTTGTTCAATACCTGCTTGCCTTTGGATCCGGTATCTTTGGAGGCAAAAGTATACATGGTGCCGGGAAGAGAATCAGTGACAATCGAATTAACATGATTACAATCGTCGTTATGAGAAAACAAATTAACACGACCCAACTCAACATCCACCCGTGGGTCCACCTTCATTTCTCTACTTGACAAGAGGTCAACTGCAGTAGAAGAAAGATTACCCCCCTTTCGCACCTCACGCAACAATTTGAGAAGTTCAGGCTCTGACTGTCTATATACATTTTGCAGTTCTATTTCAAGCTGAATAGTTGATTTCCAAAGCGCTGACTGGAAGCAAAATGATTGATCCTGACCTGATTCAACAACTGGTGGTAGCTGACAAAAATCCCCACAAAATATTATCTGAACTCCTCCAAAGGGCTTTGCACGAGCGTATCTTCCTCAAAATATAATCAGTTGATTCAAACAGTTGTCCTGTCAACAAAGAAATTTCATCCAAAATTGATACGCTGCTGTTTGCAATTCTTTCGGTTCCCTTCCTGTTAGCTAAAACTTTATTTAAAAGCTGGTATCTGTTTCCAAATCCAAGTCCGATGCCCAACCATGAATGGAATGTCACTCCACCTAATGTTTTGATGCAATTCCCGTAGTCCCCATCACAGCAACTCAGAAAGTACCATTAATTTGCTTTAATTCACTAATAACCTGGAGAAATGTGGTCATTTTTCCCGTTCCAGCTTGCCCTTTCAAAAACACATTCAATCCCTTTGTACATATTTTGACGACGCTCTGTTAATCTTTATCGAGGACTCTTTCTTCCATTTTCTCTCCCATCGTTCTTCTCCCGATCTGAAATATTTTTGCAAAATATTTTCCCGCCAAATTTACAAACACTTGAGCTCTTAATTGGGATTGGCTAAGATGAACAAAGGGCTGTGACTTGCCTGTGTGAGCCATGTGATCAGAAATGGATATTCTTATTGGTTACTTTCATTGTTCTATTGCCATTTGTTGCCCACCTATCTCTCTTTCCTTTCTCTTCGCTTTTGAACGGACCAAAATCGAGGCTAGGCAGTTGTTACATTATTTCCAAGATGGCCGTCCGAAGAAACTTCAGATCTCGCATATCGATATTAAAATCGCTTGTTTGTGCACATTTGTTAGCAGAAAAGACAGAAAACAAAGAAAAAGACATTTTGGTAACGTGAGGCAAGTATTTACATTATAATTTCACAACTATTTATCCTGTTGCCTGTGGTAACTACTGCTGTGCACCGCTATGGTCTCCCTATGCGTCAACAGGTTTCAGGACCTTTAAAGAACCATACATAAAGCCCTTGCCAGTCTTAGCGTCCGGATTTGCAGAACGCAAAAATTGTGAGAAGGTGAGTCATAAATTCGTCTTCACTTTCCTCTAGCTTTAGAATGCGACGTTCAAATTCAGTCATCTTCGCTTCACGGTCGGTGGCTGGGTCAAACACAGCACTCAGTTGTTTCTTTAGTTCCGAATACTTTTGGGCACTTTTCTTGTCTTCCTCAAATTGATCGAGAGTAGCTTTGGCTCTGCCATCTACACATAACGTCAACAGTTGACCTTGCACCAAATCATGAGTCTTCTCAGCAATGAGACAACAGCGGTCAAAACTTCTCAACCACTGGCATAGATCCACATCTCCGTCGCCCGTAAATTTGGCCAGTTTTCCAAAAAACAACCTTGAGGCCACCCATAACTCCTGTCACCAGTGTTATTTAACTACCAGACCAGGTTAGAAGCATATAAGATAATTTTTATATGTGACTGTACTCAAACTTGGATTCCTTCGAATGCCTAAAACATGTGCTGGCCTCCAAAGGGAGGCTATAATTTATTACATAAATTATGCAGTTACAGGGGATTACACTTAAGAGAAAGTTAAAATGTTACCATTGAATAACCTATTCTTCTTGCTTAAAAACAACTTACAGCTATATTTAACGTCATAAAGTCTTAATCTTTGTAAATACCTTCTTCCCACTTTCTCGCCTTTCCGCACCCCCATTGTCACCTTCATTGTCCTCTTCAATATTGTCAGCCTTGGGAGAAATTTAAAACGTTACCATTGAACAACCTATCATTCTTCCTTAAAAACAACTTACAGCTATATTTAACGTCATAAAATCTTAATCTTTGTGAATACCTTCTTCCAACTTTCTCCCCTTGCTGCACCCCCATTTCCATCTTCATAATATTCTTCACCATTGTCAGCCTTGGGAGAAATTTAAAACGTTACCATTGAACAACCTATTGTTTTTCCTTAAAAACAACTTACAGCTATATTGAACGTCATAAAATATTAATCTTTGTGAATACCTTCTTCCCACATTCTCGCCTTGCTGCACTCCTATTTCCATCTTCATCATATTCTTCATCATTGTCAGCCTTGGGAGAAATTTAAAACGTTACCATTGTATAACCCATTATTCTTCCTTAAAAACAGCTTACAGCTATATTTAACGTCATAAAGTCTTAATCTTTGTGAATACCTTCTTCCAACTTTCTCCCCTTGCTGCACCCCCATTTCCATCTTCATAATATTCTTCACCATTGTCAGCCTTGGGAGAAATTTAAAACGTTACCATTGAACAACCTATTGTTTTTCCTTAAAAACAACTTACAGCTATATTCAACGTCATAAAATCCTAATCTTTGTGAATACCTTCTTGCAACTTTCTCTCCTTGCTGCACCCCCATTTCCATCTTCATCATCCTCTTCACCATTGTCAGCCTTGGGAGAAATTTAAAACGTTACCATTGAACAACCTATTATTCTTCCTTAAAAACAACTTACAGCTATATTTAACGTCATAAAAAATCTTAATATTTGTGAATACCTTCTTCCCACTTTCTCGCCTTGCTGCACCCCCATTTCCATCTTCATCATCCTCTTCACCATTGTCAGCCTTGTCTTATTTAACTACCAGACCAGGTTAGAAGCATATAAGATAATTTGTATATGTGACTGTACTCAAACTTGGATTCCTTCGAATGCCTAAAACATGTGCTGGCCTCCATAGGGAGGCTATAATTTATTACATAAATTATGCAGTTACAGGGGATAACAATTGGGAGACATTTAAAACGTTACCATTGAACAACCTATCATTCTTCCTTAAAAACAACTTACAGCTATATTTAACGTCATAAAATCTTAATCTTTGTGAATACCTTCTTCCAACTTTCTCCCCTTGCTGCACCCCCATTTCCATCTTCATCATCCTCTTCACCATTGTCAGCCTTGGGAGAAATTTAAAACGTTACCATTGAACAACCTTTTATTCTTCCTTAAAAACAACTTACAGCTATATTTAACATTGTAGCCGACAAACTGTGCTACAGGCTAGACCAAGATGCTTCACCATCACATTGATGCTGCTGTCTTTTTATCAGCCCAAGGGCTTGCTTTTCGTGGACATGACGAAAACAAATTGTCATCAAATTGCGGGAATTTCCTAGAACTCATGGAGCTTCTGGGCAGTTACAGCCACGACTTGTGATCTTTCCTGGACAAAGATCGAATCACATACACTTCCCATGAGCTGCAAAACGAATTGATCAAATGCATCACGGAGGAAGTTCGCCAGGAAATCCAAAAACGAATGGATAACTCAAGATTTGTGTCGGTAGTGATGGACGATACCAGTGATACGAGCAACGTTGAACAGTCAGTAGTTTCAGTGCGGCTCATTAATAACAGCGAAGTTGAAGAGCATATGCTGGGACTGATTGATGCATCTGATGACCAGTCAGCTGATGCACTCACTGACATTCTATTGCAGACACTGCAAAAGTACAAGGTGGCACCAGAAACGAGCAAGGAGAGGCTAGTTGGACAGTCATATGATGGAGCTGCTACAATGAGCGGGGAGTTGAATGGAGTACAGCGGCAAATACAGGGCCATTTTCCAGCTGCATACTACAACCACTGTGTGGCTCACAGGATGTCTTTATGTGCCTCCGGGTCCGCCAGTAAAATTCCCCAGGTTGCAAAATTCTTTGGAACAACTGAGAAGCTCATAAGCTTCTTCAGAAGCAGTCCGAAGCGGACAAGGCATCTTGGTCTTAATCTACCAAAGCCTGGCGACACCCGCTGGCTTTCCAGTGATTCTGCAATTAGTGTCATCGATTCTTGCTACGAGACTATTGCAACTGTTCTGTACGAGCTTTCTAATAGTAGGAACGAGAAGGCAGAAACCCAGACTTCAGCGAGGGGTCTTGGTATCCAAATGCAGCAAGTCGAATTCGTGTTCTTGTTGAAGCTTTACAGGAAAATATTTGAGCATTGTACGCCAATAATCACTGTGATGCAGAAGCCAACGTTAGATGGCATCCAATTAGGCTTGATGTTGGATGATTTCAAAAGATTTTTAGAGAGCTTCTATTTTGCACAAGTCTGGGAGGACACCTTGCAAGCAGATCCAGCTTTTCCAGTGATACGGGCAAGAGGAGGATGGAGGGCCATGGAGCAGGAAAAAGATGGATCTCACGAGGGTTGGAAGGCATCATTGATGGACCTTGGCAGAGATATCACCGCTAAGTTTTTAGAGCAGCTGTTGTGGCGTTTTGGAAATCTTTCACGATTCGAATGGATGAATTTAATCCATCCTACTAAATTTGCGGAACGAAAAAGAGCCACCAGTAGAGAACAACAAACTTTGATCGAAGCGGCACAGAGGCTTTATCCCTTTGCAGTTTTAGATGTTACGGCCACAGAGTACAACCTGAGCGTCCTGTACAACAGCAACGAGATTTCCCTCCTTTTGCAGAAGCTTGTTTGTGATCGGGATGCTTTAGTAGCCAAGAAAAAGGAGAAACGCAGAAAGTTACGTGCAAGCATGATTGAGGTCGAAGCAGATGCAGAAGGTGAAATTCAAAATCAAGCAGAAACAAATATTGAAGATTGTGATGAATTCGAAGTCGGAAATGAAGCTGATGTGGAACTTGATGCAGTAAGGGAAGGAACAGCAAATGCACAAGATCTTTTATCAGTGATTAAGAGTGCTGATTTGGCAGAAGCTCTTCCGCAAGCAATGATTTTGCTAGAACTTGCAGTCACGACACCACTCACAAGTGTTCATTGCGAACGGGTTTTCAGCAGGATGAAACGCGTGGTATCCCCTGCCAGGTCTAAAATGGTGCAGATCCGGAAAGAGAATCTTGTTTTGCTACAAGTAGAACATCGGTTATTGCGATGGCTTACCGGACAACCTTTCGTTAAGGACTACGTTGTAAAACGGTTTAAGGCATACAATCTCCGACTATTTGAGAGATTTTCGAAAAAGTAGAGACAGGTAATGAAAATGATGCTAAGTCGAACATATGTAAAACATGCTGCAGTCAATGTTGTATCAGTTGCATTAAATCGTTCAAACCTTTTGCAATCTAGATGTTTGCAAATGTTGCCAGTCTACCATCACTTACAACTAAATTAAAAGGATAAACTCGATTTCTCTACGAGTGTTTAAAATTTGTATGCAACGAACATGAACTGTATGCATGCTTACTATTTGTAATAAATTTCACAAGTTTATTTTGGATGTACCAACACTTTAGTCTTACTTAGAAGTTTTAACTATTCTGGATATTTGGCACATTACTAATTTCTGATATATATTGAGGGCAGAAGAGAAATATTATCCTCATAAATAGATAAAGAGAGCTCTCTGCGACGTTTTAGAATGTTTTAAAAATCAAAATTTTCTGCTGGGGCATGCCCTGCACCCCCTTGAGAGAGGACCCCCATTCCTAAATTTGAATACCTATTTATTTTTGGTCCCAGCCGCCCCTGCTATCTTGATGATTTCTTTCTTTGACAAATCGATGACGATGGATTAAAAGTAGAATTTGAGTGCAGCATGGCATCTACAACCTTATCTTAAATCACTATGAATTTATCCACACTTTGAATCTTTGGAATATGAAGCACAGATGACCATGATTTGTTAAGGGATGGTCTTGCTTCATCACCATTGTTACGCAAACCAGGTTCTGAAATTATTTTTTCGGATGTTTTCTTGAGACTTTGGCCTCTAACAATGATAGAAATGTAGATTTTCATTCAAAATGTTTGACAGCTTTATAGCAAGGAAACTTGTTTGCGTTGTATGGTAACAGAATTACATCTGTTTATGATTCCTGAAAAATTGACCAAACATGTTTCAGAATGCAAAATTAATGTTCAAAGTCATTTATCTGTAGCAGAAAAGCCAATGTTGATATGTGCATTGCTTGTACTGTATATACTGTAACAAAAACCAAAAGCAAGTGGCTCAATTTATGAATATGGGAAGTTATTATGTTTAGAATTAGTTTGCACCATACCAATATTGCAATATGCTCCTTTTAATTCCAAAAGGAGTGCACAAAGGCAAAAGATAACGTGAAAATCAAAATGAAATACGCAGGCGGACATTAAAGTCATTTGATGAGTTGAAGGCAAGTAATACAATCGATGAAGATCATATACCAACGGCATAACGGAATAACCAGACCCAGGGCCAGTAGGACCGGACCCTAACGGACCAGACCCTTGGGGAATACCCATTACTTTCCTTCCAGCGTTTGTTTGCAATGATTAAATGGCGGCCAACATAGAAGTTTCGCTCCAAAGTAAGATAAGGCAGTCACTGCTGTATGTAAATTCTACCTTCTGGATTCCACAACAAACGCAAAAAAGGATGGTATTTCAAATCTTCTAACCAGGGGACAAACTTTGGTCCAGCCTCAACCCATTGCCCACTGGGCCTAAGCATTTAACTACATGGCCTAAATATTTTACCTCTGCTTGGCTTGGTGATTCAAGTTGTTGCAATGACATCGTGATGCCAGCCACATTGTATTCCATCTCCACAATCTCAATTTCTGGACTTGATTCTGGCTTCTCCATTCTCTTTGCAAGTTAGTTTGGGACAGCAAAATCATTTAGCCGGCAGCTTTTTGATAACGTATTTGTTTGTAATGTTTATTGTGAAGGTGGTAATCGGCAGATATATGGGGTAAGGCGATCTCGAAAGAGAGAGTGATAATTTTGGGAATGTTAAAACCATTCTCTCAAACCACGCATTGAGCCAGGCATTGACCCCACTTGTCTTTGGTAAATCCCATGATCACAATATTGCATCTCAGAATGTGCATTTGTGTGCATTTGTTTTCTCATATCATGCATGTGCACTCACCTTTTTACAGGGCCGTAGGAAGCAGCTTCTGATTGTTCTTAGGACAATAGAGAACAATACATCTAATTAATGCTTGTGACGTGGCACCATTGTTTTCAAAATTATTGGGGGGCTTAACGCCCCTGCCCCCCCCACTTCTTATGGACCTGCAGTTTTATAAGAAACAGCTCATAAGAAACAGTGGGCTAAAATTTTCGAAAAATACTACCCCATCGCCTGTATCAAAATGCTAAGAAACTTTTGCAATTTTCATTCAAAAATACTATTACTGTTGCTACGTACCGTGTCCAATTTTTGAGTGCCAATTATGTTATTACTTATTGTTTTAGATCTTATTAAATAGTTTGGAAGCCCTTCTAACAAAACGAAATTAATTCTATATTTTCAGTATTAAAAATTGAAAAAACCAACTTTTCAAACTTTAGTAGTGAAATGTCCTAAGATATAAGAAACTACCTAACGACCTCTGACCACAGTTTCTTATCGAAAAAGATGAGTGTAACCCATATTTCAGAGATACATGTGACCAACTCCCCCTAATAATTTTCTGGGGGCACCATGGGAGCTAACGAAGTCCCTAAGTGTTACCTGCGTGCCTGATACATTTGAACTCTAAGCGCTGAGATGAACTTGCAGCTTGGAGGCATAGCCGTCACGCCAAAGAGAGGGGAGGGCATTCCCCTAGGGTCTGGTCCGTTAGGGTCCGGTCCTAGTGGTCCTGGGTCTGGTTATTCCGTTATGCCTATACCAACAAGCAGAATATCTGTGTTCAGCAAATACAGGGAGATGATGGCAAGAACTGATGATGAAGCTCTTCATTCTGTGCAGATAAGAAAGTCAGATAGCACTTTAGAGGCACTGTTGTCATTCGATGTGGAAAAGCACGCAAAATTGCCACCGGATCATGGACACAAGTTGACACTGGATATTATTGATATACACCAGAAGACACATGATATGACAGAAGAATGTCAAAATCCAGATGCATATTATTGCAGCTTAATGTCAACTGAGAACCGGGTATCAGGAGCTCATTTGCCAAATGAAATGTAGATATGCCAGTTGGAGGAATTAGAGAATGGTACCTTCTGCCCAACAAATTTGAGCATAGAAAGCAATGATTACATAAATTTGGTTGGCAGCATAATAACAGAGCGCATCCCATGTTTGGGAAGCATCAAGACAGCAGCTGTTCAGCACATTTCTCATGAATATTCTGAGAAAATGAAACTTGCAACAGAAACTGTGAGTAAAGCATACAATGTACACATTTTTTTCTATTATGAACTAGCTTGTGAGAAACTAGTACTACAGTGACCAACAATTTTAAGAAACTTGGTACTACATTCAAGAGCAATTAAGAAACTTGTGTTGCAATGGATCTCTTAGGCCCTCCCTTCATATCTTAGGTTTTTCATATTCATGTCTCTTGATGTCTACTGTCTTTTCCGATCACAACGCAATTAATGAAGGAGAGGAATATCACTGCATGAAAATCTCTTACATATTTTCATAAAAATTCATTCCTTTCTGTTCATTACAAATTCAAAAAATATTCAAAACTAATGTTGTTTTAATTCAAACCTGTATGCATTTTGAAACAATGATACACCCCTCGATAGTGAAGGTACTTAGAAATCCTCCTTCAACTTAGTCTCTATCTTATAGCCAAGAATAAATTCTGCAAAACAACGTTGGCAAGGTTTTCGCTCCTTTTGTTCATTTTCCGGAATGACTTTCCATAAATTGAAAGACCTCCACCTCACCTCCATCATCCTTGTGTTAACTTGGTCAATCAAACCACCCTTTGCAAAGAAAATGGGCATATCCGATGTTGCAAAAATGGGAACATTGTTCCTAATTTTGATGTCTTTGCTGCATACATTCTTTGGCACAGGCAAATGCTTCACTTTCCCCTCCAACAAGACAATACATGTTTCCCAAGCCATGAGAGTTGGACTCCACCTGAAATCATTCAAGAAAATTACCTCACACTCATCAACGCCAACCCAATATTAAATTTCCCACCAGTTTCCAGCTTTGGAAATCTTACATTTCCGCCAAATTTCCAAGTGGGGAAATCATTGGAAATGGGACATTTCCCAACAATTTACCTACAAAACATTATGTCGAAACTTGATGGTTTCTTGCCGTGACAAAAGGAGCCTAACGTTTTTGAGTAGTTTTGGAAATAAATCAACTTTTCTAAAATATGGAGAAAGCTCTGAAACATTATTTGCGAAGCCAGGATTGAAGAAAATATTGCAATCTATATATCTTTCAATGGCCAAAACCATGCAGAACAAACATCCTTTTGGGGTTCTCGAAAGGAAGGCTGAACCGTTTTCTTTCTGAGGAAAGTGTTCAGCGAAACGGCAACTGGAAGCTCACTAGAGTGGAGGTACCTAGGTAGCGTGTTTCTTCGCTCCAAAAAAACATAAGGATATTTTCATTTGCTTCTTGTAAGGTGCTTGTAAGCTCCACATTAGTATCAGATGAATGCTTCGCCCAGGGAAAGCTCTTACAATATTTCAGACGAATATCCTGTGCTCTTAAAGTCTGCACAAATTGGGTTTTAAGATTGAACAGCACAGTAGTGACGGGCATAAATTGGGAGACCAGCTGATAGTGTTAAAAATTTTAAAAGAAACCTAGAGACAGAAGGCCGGGACCAATTATCTCTTATAGTGTAATTATCTTCTGTTTTTATACCACATTCTTTAGATGGCATCTTCCTTTATTGTTCCTTTCCACTTTATGAATGAGCTGAAAATGGTGGTGATATGCTTGTTTTCTTTGGCAGAGTAATTATATCTCTTACCTGAAGTTGTGGTACAACTTGGATCATCTGACACATGATCCTCCTCTTCATGATCCTCCTCTCCATCAAACAAATCCAAACTTCTCTTGTCAGCCTTCTCGCTTTCTTGCCAGCATGGTTTGGGATCTTTGCTTGATTTGATACACTTCTCATTATTCTCTACCGTTGACTTGTCCTGTCCGTTCATTCGATAGATGTTATCGCTTCGAGAGTCACACTCTGTCGGCAAAGGTGGAGACTCAAGCTTGCTTATGATATATCAAACTTTATGATCGATCAATCTTTCCTTTCCTTTCATCGCTGGGTACTGTTCTGCTGTATGGCGCACTTCTTGCATGGAAATATCTTTCCGTTGGATATTGGAGGCGAATATTGTCTCATAGCATACTTCTGTTTCATCTTTGTGTTCTCTACTGTTAGATTTGACATGAAGGGCAGCATTGAAGAACTCTGCTGTTATTGCAGACTTGGCTCGCTTGTCTTGGATAAAATAAGAATTTTCTGCCGTTTTCACGGCATGATTCATGTGAAAGGCAAGGTCTGCTTTAAACTTGGGGTGGCTTTTGTGCATCAAAGATACGGCCAATTTCCTAATTAGCGATGCGTTCCTGTGCTTGCCAAAAGCTCCTCTCCAAAATGACCCTATCTGCTCTGAAATTGCTGATGAGGTCATATGCATACATGTATACGTTATAAAAACTTTGTCCTGATGGCCGCTATCATTGATATCTATAATCCTCGCTCTTGTCTTCATTAGATATATGTTTAGGTAGGTGAAAGTGACCTTTGGCATGCAGATCATGGCTGGACTAGAATTTTGCAGCGTCTTATGGTCGCGAACCGTGACAACCATTGTGTCGCCATCTGCCACTGCCTTCTCCACAGATTCAATGGTCATATTTGCAATAGACCATTTCGCAATTGCTTGTTAAATTTATCAAAACAGTACACGATCTCATTGTGATTATTTGGAGGATTCCAAACAATACTTTTAATTTGCTTGCATTGCCGTAAATGCGTTCAATTATCTAGTAAACAAGCAAAACTGTGTCGTAGGTCAGCTGGGCCTAAACTGAGCCGTTTCAAAGTCGAGGGAAACAACTGAAATAAAATGGCTCAAAATACATTCACAAATGAGCGAAAAGATGGCAAAACAGCTAAATAATCCAAAGAAAACACTTACCATACTAAATAAGCATCGCATAACTCTTGGAAGTTGCAAATAAAACGAAAATAACTAGAGTTTTGGAGAGAGATGCGAGCAAGCCGCTAACCGTAGACTTTGCACCGCAGAAGGGATTCCCTAGACTTCCTTGTTGCCAAGGCTGTCAGAATGTGCCGCGCTCTCCTCAGTCTCTTTCTCCAAATTGCGAAATGGTCTATTGCACCGGATCTAGGAGCATTTGCAATTAGCAATGTGCTAATAAGGTAGTCCATGGCACAGGTGAAATCTTTTGTCGTTATTGCAGGGGAGGCACCCATATATTCAGACAGGATCTTTATCGCTCTCCTAACTGGCTCTGACTTTTCAAAAGCCTCAAAATCATCCTACCCTGCAATATTTTCTAAATCATCTTCTCTCCTTTCCCATTTCCTAACTGTAAGACTTTTTCTTAAGGTTTTCAACCAATATTTCACTTTCACTGCCAAGACGATGGGCTGCTCTTCATTCATTTGTAATATTTTTGGGCACATTTTCACAAAATCGCACAGGGGCAGCAAAGTATGCAAGTAGCCTTGAACTGTCCCTGGCCTCCTTTCTGTTTGGAATTTTGTCAACCAATTCTCACACAGTAACTTTGTATCGAACAGCCGCAATACATTGGAAATACCACCAGCAGCTGTATCTTCCAAATATCTGCAAATGACCAGCAGCTGTGAGACATGCTGCTGAGCATCCTTCTCCTTTTTGTGGCCACTGTCCAAGGACATTAACCACCTTTTGAAGGCATTAAAGAACATCTTTTAAGATGGCGTTGGAGTAATGTCATGGGCAATATCTTCTTCGTTTTCACTCACGATACTATCATCACTGTCATCAGCATCATCTGCTACGATTTCTACGTTTTCATCTTTTTCATAGGCTTCATTGATCAATCCTTGTGTTTGAATATTCGCTGTTGGTTATTTGAATTTTGTGGCGTTTTAACATGTTCGCTCTCTTTCAAACTTTCTTTATGTGACACTCTAACTGGAGAACCAGAATCCATCATCATTTGTATGTACTTAATGTCTTACAGCTTATGCGTCTGACGCAGATGATTTTGAAGCCTCAAAACAACTTTTCCGTAAGTTATGATGGGGCATGTCTTCGCAGTATAGTTCTTTTGAACCTTTCCAGGCTTTAGTGGACGCAATTTTCTCAGCCCAAACTTCCCCCGTGCTGCTCTTGCGTCAGGCTCATCCCATTTGTGAACTTGAATTAAATGTCTAATCAAGTCCACCACAGATTTTGTGCAGTCCTTCTCTGGGCAAACAACTTTGTTTTTCTTTGAAGTTTTTTTCCTATCTTCATTTTTATTTTTAAACCATCTGTCGAAGGCCTGAAATGTAATTTAAAAATACCTTGAATGTAAATCAAACTGATTGAAAAATAATCTTGGCCAATGACCGTTTTTCAATGATCAAGGATCTAGCAAAAGAGAAACTAGAAGATCAAGGCTATCTCAGGCTTAAGGTCAGAAGAAGTCATGTGTGGGATGACACAGCTTTTAAATTTGCTAAATGCACCAGGAACGATGTAGAGAAGAATTTAAAAATCCAGTTTGTTGGTGAACCAGCAGTTGATGAGGGTGGGCCTTGGAATGAGTTGTTCGCCCTACTACATAAAGAAGTGTCTACTTCAGATCTTTTCATTGCTGAGGATGGCAGCAAATGCTTCAGCAACAATGTAACTTGCTTTGCAGCAGTCTTATTTAATCCTGGACCTCGTGATCATGTTGACTTCCTTTCTTTTGAACCAAATGGATGTCATTTTTGGATTCCATAAATTGTAAACATTGGTAAAAATGGGATTCTGATGGTTAATTTCAGGTGGTTAATGGTCTCCTTTTGTAAAAAAAAAACACTGATAGTCGCCATCAGTAGCGTGTGGGCTTCGTTTTAAGATCTTTTTATGGCCAGGTGAATTCCGCGGAAGTGGCAGAAACAATTGTTTGTATTGTTTACCATAGTGAAGTCTGTGGAAAATTTATTCCGTGGAAAAAACTTGCCATCCACTCGAGCGAAATAGAATAAACCTAGGAACAAACAGGAATAAACTGGTAACTTAAAGCGAAACTGCGTGAAACATATCTGTATCAAATTGCTTCTTCCTGAACGGCCTTACTTCTTGAATAAATGATCATTTAGTTTTATGGAAAAACTAAATATTTTCCGCATACTTCCCTTTGGGTGTACGGCGGAAGTGAACTCCACGGAAAACCGATATTGCGGAAATTTGTCCGTATTCACCTGCATCTTCTCGAAGATAAAGAATTTGCTGAGGCATGGTTTTCATTGGCTAATGTGAAATGAAGAAACCAGTAAAGAAGGAAGCTAAAGAAATTCTATACATATTTGTTTACGCAGTTTCACTGTAAGTAGGGGGGGGCATTTAGTTGACAGATTGTACGAGCTTTGGTCAGAACTTAAAGATCTTTATAGATCTTTGATGGATTTTTCTTGAAAACAAAATAATTTTTGCAATAGGAGTTCGAGACTTTATGTGGAGTGAAATGCCCTTCGGCCGTAAGGTCACAGAAAGTGATCAGTTTATTCCTGTTTGTTCCTCGATTTATTCTATTTTTCTCGAGTGGATAGCAAATTTTTTTCTGCGGGATCGATTTTCCGCGTAATTCACTATGTAAATTGATTCCGCGAAAGCTATTGTTCTCGTGAAAACAATAGTTTATGCGGCTTCCACTGAATTCACCTGGCCCCTTTTTATAGAACAGGTTCATGGACACTTTAAGTTTCATTAGAGACTGGTTTACTTGGTGTGGCTTTGGATGTCTTATTCTTGCTCTAAGTGTTGTCGTCAGGACAACGCCTCAGGGAATGACCCATTTCAAGACATGTGAGGCATTTTAGCTCTTTGTTACATTCATTGTGGATATGACCACGTTCACTGCAATTGTAAAATGTTTGATGTTTCATTCTGCTGCTTTGTGATCTTGGGAATCGCACTTGCAACATGTTGGTGGCCGTTTGTTGTGAAGTACAAAAGGTTGTATGCTCCCAACCTAATAACATTAGGGATTGGCCTTGCTAGATCCATAATGACAGTGATAATTTCATTCAAGTCCGTACCAGCAATGTTTTTCCTTATGAACTCTATTACTCTCCAGTAGCTAGCGCAGGTGCTATTGATTACTGTCAGCTTCATATCTAACGGAGCCAGGAATATAGACACAAAAGTTGTTTTTTTCTTTTTTAGGTATGGTCTTGGAGGGAAAAGTCCTCTCCCCAATTGTAATTTATTAATTCTGTGTCTTCGGAAAATTTCTTGATTTCCTGCTAGCGTGGAGAAGGTGATTTTGAAATCATTGGCACCTAGCTTCTGGATACAACCAGGATGGATGCCTTTTCAGAGTTTTGCTAATATATCAGACTGCGAAGTGTTTCTTTATGTTGTGTGACATTCAACTATCCCGGGTCTTTTCATTTTGTCTGACTTGGCACTTAACATAGGCTTTGCAGACCAAAGATCCGGTCAAATGTATTTTCTGTTGGTCTTGCAGCAACCTGGGCAAATGGAATATTGTGCACAGTCCTTGTGGTACACAAGGAAGAGTGGTCACTTGTGGTTCACAGGTAATTCAACAGCTCTTCTTTCCACCAAAAAGTGTTTATTTAACTGTTTTGTGGGAGAAAATGGCAATCATTGAAGATTTTACACAATATGAATATCACAAATAATCCTTCTTATTACCTTCAGTTAAGTTTAAATAGTGCAGCATAACATTGTTGACTAAATTCGTTTGGAGTCACAAAAAATATTTTTGTCCTGCAAGTGTTTCACTATGGATAAACTTTATTTCTGCAATGGATTTGCACTTATGTTTATGATGGCATTGAAAGCAGTATGTGTAGATTCTTTTGCTTGATTTTTGAAACTTGGAGCAATTTTACAGTATTTCGATATTACTGGGAATTGATGCATTCTACAGGGTGTCCCAGATCACATGTGCGCCGTTTGAATACGGAGGAGCCATAAAATCTAACTTTCCTGTTTTTCAGATTTGTGAATAGAAGAGATTTCAACTTGGAGTTTGGCACCGAGTCTCTGTAAATCTGACAAGTGGTTGCTGATTTATCAAGAAGGAAAGTCCCAATCACTGGTTCCTTCAAAAGCAGATGATTTTATCTCCGTACTTAACCTTATAACTTGAATTTTAACAATAAATTAACTTAAACTTCACAGTTATGCCAGAAAACGCATTTGGGAGTAATTAATGACCATATAGCTCAAGAATATTGACAAAGCAGCCTGCAGAACGCAATATTGTTGATTTAAAATGACTTCATCACTTTTGAGAAGCAAAATAGTACATGGACGTATGCCATGGCCTGCAGCACTTGTGTTGGACATTACCATCTAGCAACCCTAGATACGTCCAATATTATTGGTTGTCTGTCACAAAATTCAATGTATGACTATCTGTCTTACTTATAGACATAAAAAACAGGGCTAGGTAAATTTTTTTCAATCAATTTCATTGATTTTAATGCAATGGAGAATAACGAATCCTCTGGTTTTGAGGCAGCCAATAATTTTGGCTTTCTTGCTCCATAAATCAGCAACTAGTGATAGATTTGCTTAAAATTCAGTGTCAACCTTTAATTTGAAGTCTCTCCTGTCAAGAATCTTAAGAACAGAAACATTGGATTTATGGCTGCTCTGCAGAAGCCACTCAAACAGCGCAGATGACTGAAAACATGAAGTTGATAATTGTTTCAGATGTGTAGAATACGTAGTAATGTTGAAAAATACTCATATGTATATACTGTAGTTTACTATATTAGGTATACTGTACCTTAATGGTTTTTAATTCTTCATCAAAATCTGGAATAACATATTGTGTATATCTCTCATTCAGTGGAACAATCGCATGAAGCCTTTTTAGTTCAACAGAATAGATAGTTGCTTGCCTCGCATCCAAACTCTGCTCAGTGTCTGTTACCTTGCATCATTAAAAGAATAAGTTTTGATTTTTTAAGATAAAGGAAGAAAGCTATATGCTGTAAACTATACTGCATATCTCAATAAAATAGGAAATTTACCAGCACCAAGTATGACAACAATATCATCCCCAATGCTCAGGCATACTAAAGCAGCTTTAAAAGTTGTTTTAGTTGAACCTGGACTCAGGGGACTTTCAGAATTGTTGCTTTCCGTGAATGGTATCCTGTCCCAACATTTCTTCACTATAAAGGATGCTCAAGAAATATGAAAACTAAGTTAATAAATAAGTTATGCTTTATATATAATTTCGTAGGATCCCTGTAATTATGTGGAAGGTGACTGTGGCTGTGCAAAGGTTAATGGGGGGGAGGGCAACTCCTGTAGGGGGTTTGGTATATACGCCTTTGATAACTAAGAATTAGGACCCATTAAAGGGCAATATTTTGAATAACCAGGGCAAAAGTTTGAAATATGACCCATTTACCACAAGGATCGCAGCATACAGGGTCAATTGAAAATTTCTAGAGCTACATTCCTTTTTATGAGAGTTTTTGTACGAGTTACCCCCTGTAGGCAAAGGTAAGTGGAGAAAGGCTATCTTTAAAACGGAGAACGGGGAACGGGGAACGGGGAACTTTAAAATGGGGAACTTTAAAACGGGGAACTTTAAAACGGGGAACGGGGAACGGGGAACTTTAAAATGGGGAACTTTAAAACGGGGAACGGGGAACGGGGAACTTCAAAACGGGGAACTTTAAAACGGGGAACTTTAAAACGGGGAACATTGGGAATTACCATAGCCATTTACCTTTTCTTCATGGCACAGGCATACACGTATTTTTATAAGAAACTAAGAGTTTCGGCCAGTACTGGAAGTTTCTTAAAATTATCAGATTTTTAATACTCAGAGTTTCATACGAGTTTCTTAGGGGTTCCATAACAATCTTCATGTTCACCACCTGTGCCCATGAATGTTCACACGTTTCAAAACAGAGTCATTGAAGTCTTTTCAATGTTTAGACTTCACTCAGGTACCTTTCGAGTGGCTATCTTTAAAACGGGGAACTTTAAAACGGGGAACGGGGAACGGGGAACGGGGAACTTTAAAACGGGGAACTTTAAAATGGGGAACTTTAAAACGGGGAATGGGGAACTTTAAAAAACGGGGAACGGGGAACGGGGAACTTTAAAATGGGGAACTTTAAAACGGGGTACTTTAAGATGGGGAACTTTAAAACGGGGAACTTTAAAACAGGGAACTTTAAAACGGGGAACGGGGAACGGGGAATGGGGAACGGGGAACTTTAAAATGGGGAACTTTAAAATGGGGAACTTTAAAACGGGGAACGGGGAACGGGGAACTTTAAAATGGGGAACTTTAAAACGGGGAACGGGGAACGGGGAACTTTAAAATGGGGAACTTTAAAACGGGGTACTTTAAGATGGGGAACTTTAAAACGGGGAACTTTACAACAGGGAACTTTAAAATGGGGAACTTGGGCTTCTTTGCCTGAACGCACCATCCTCAGATTTGAAACGAGCGCGGTATCCTTATTGTGGTATTTATATTTGAATTTACACGTATTTTTTACAAGAAACTGCATATTTTCTATAAGAATCTCAATTCTCGGATCACCAAAAATTAAGAAACTCCACTACTGGGAAAAAGGAAATCCTTGACATCTTTTTGTTTTATTTTCACTTGTTTCCTGTTTGACATTACTCAGAAGGTGCTTGAGTAATGTCTAAACATAGGAAAATCTTAAAGTAGAGTACTCAAAATCTGATAATTTCAAGAAACATTCAATAGCTAGATACATTCAAACATTCAACAATTATCTGTTGTTTATTTTGTTTTTATTAGAAGCTAGTTCTATTCAGAGTTTTGTTCAGTTTCATAGCATCAGATTAAATTGTCCAATAATCTAGAGTCTTTTTCTTGCTTTCAGTTCATTTCATTTTAAAATTATTTATCCAAGGTAGCCCCGTCAGTCAGTATGACTGATTTTCAGGGGGCTGTGCCAAGAACTTTACAAATTAAAAATCTTCTGAAATTAATGAAGGGAAATGGAAACCATACCCAGGACAGATTTTATGTCGCTAGCTACGGGAGGAAAATTGAAATAGTTGCAAAGGTGCGCTTGCAAGCAGTTGGTAAAAACCCCGTAAAACCTGATGGCAATGAGGGTGCCCCTCGCAGCTATCATATCTCCATCGCAGCTATTTTACATGACTGTGCCACAAGGAAAAGTGTTATATTCTCACAGACCTTATGCTCTCCTTACCAAATATTTAGATATGGGTAGTGCGAAGGAGACTTTGCTGTTGTGGTAAGGAGAGTGGTATCAAACGTGCGCTGCCACTGAGGGAGGAGGGTGGGTCGATTTCGAGTTCACCGATGTTCGTTTTTTCTTGAAGAGGGCTAAAACCTACTGCTACAAAGGTTTAAATATGACCCTTGGACTGTGGGGACTAGGACTAGTCCCAAGATAGGCGATTTTGCAAAAGTTAGGCCCGTGGGACTAAAATATTAAAAATTCCGAGCATTCGGTCCTGTGAGAATAGGTACATGACTGTCATAATGCCCAATGTTGCATGTTCTGGATGCTCTGAATTTACATCTGTTCTTAATGTTGCTATACAGTATCATAAGATAGAAACAGACGAAATACTAGTTTAGAGTACATTTTGCCATTTCCACTCGATTATTTTTCATATTTGAAATAAATTCGTGTTGGACATGACTTATGAATAAAGTAAGTGTCCTCGACTGAACATTCGTACACAGGCCGAAAACTAAAACTGTGCCGTATTGAAGTCGTAACATCTGAAGACCAGAGCAACTGATGTGAGTAGATAAATTGAAAGGGAAGGTGGAGGAAAAATTACAGCTGAGAAATGCATATCCACCAAGAAAAATATACGGCTGGAAAGTTCCCCGTTTTAAAGTTCCCCGTTTTAGAGTTCCCCATTTTAAAGTTCCCCGTTCCCCATTCCCCGTTCCCCGTTTTAAAGTTCCCCGTTTTAAAGTTCCCCATTTTAAAGTTCCCCGTTCCCCGTTCCCCGTTTTAAAGTTCCCCATTTTAAAGTTCCCCGTTCCCCATTCCCCGTTCCCCGTTTTAAAGTTCCCCATTTTAAAGTTCCCCGTTTTAAAGTTCCCCGTTCCCCGTTCCCCGTTTTAAAGTTCCCCGTTTTAAAGATAGCCACTCGAAAGGTACCTGAGTGAAGTCTAAACATTGAAAAGACTTCAATGACTCTGTTTTGAAACGTGTGAACATTCATGGGCACAGGTGGTGAACATGAAGATTGTTATGGAACCCCTAAGAAACTCGTATGAAACTCTGAGTATTAAAAATCTGATAATTTTAAGAAACTTCCAGTACTGGCCGAAACTCTTAGTTTCTTATAAAAATACGTGTATGCCTGTGCCATGAAGAAAAGGTAAATGGCTATGGTAATTCCCAATGTTCCCCGTTTTAAAGTTCCCCGTTTTAAAGTTCCCCGTTTTGAAGTTCCCCGTTCCCCGTTTTAAAGTTCCCCATTTTAAAGTTCCCCGTTCCCCGTTCCCCGTTCCCCGTTTTAAAGTTCCCCATTTTAAAGTTCCCCGTTCCCCGTTCCCCGTTCCCCGTTCCCCGTTTTAAAGATAGCCAGTGGAGAAATACCTTGCACATTTCATCACATTTAATGTGGACATGTCCCAGCTGCATTCAATAATCTGTGTATGCATGTACTGTATGTATCTAGCAAAACATGAATAAAAGCGTGATGGAAAACACTAAAAGCAGTCATTACAATATCAAACCAGTCATTACTGCTGTCACTAATATCTGATTCAGAATCTTCACCCTCATCCCTGGTTTGAACAGACATGGGTTCAATAATGGCGTCTTTTTGAATGAAGGAACGAGGATGTGGGTCAGAATGGTGCTGGATCTCTCTTTTACTACTGACATCAACAGTGCCTTGCTCTTTGCCTCCTTTCCTACTGCCTGCTCTTTGCCTCCTTTCCTACTGCCTGCTGCAGCCAGAGAATGTCATCCAACAGTCCTTTCTAACGGGTTTGCAATGACCCATGAGTTTTCCCCGTCAGCCTTGCCAATTGTGTTTCCTTCTGTAAAAATGGTGACTGCCTGACAACTCGACCGGCCTAAATCTAGTTTGTAAGTGAAGGCCCTTGACTTTGTTCCAGTCATTCCTTTTTCTTTCGCGCGAGCAAAAGAATCACTCTTTCTTCTCTTGCCTAATCTACCATCTGCTGCATCGAAAAAGTCTAATAATTTCTTGTTTTTATCCATCATATATCATTATAGAATAGCGCACAGCTCTGCTCACTCCTTGTCCACCATTGAAATACCGCCTTCGCAGTACACACATGCGTCTACCGTGGTCAATCTATAGGAAATCCTATTCAAAATAGCAGTGGTCCAAAACGAGAATTTCAACCATATCCTACCTGATGTGTGGTTAGGGTTAAACTTCTCAAACTCTCTGAGATTTTTGAGCTCCGACTCCTAACTTTTTATTTGACTCTGTCAACCAAACTTCACCTAGCTGCTTTCTTCACTTCATCTGCGCTGTCGCTGTAATGGCCGGACGTCTTTTGCAACACTAATCAGAAGAAGCTGCCCTTGGGCAAGCTTTTGGTCAAAAATTTTTACCTAATGTCTCATTCAATTCCAACCCTGACCATCCCCCCCCCCGGGCAGCCCGGGGGTCAACAAAAATTCCCCGCTTAGATGCCTGAGGGCCGGGGAAAAATCGGTGGTCAAATGCCCGGGGGCCGGGCAATAAGAAAATGCCATATTCGCAGTTACTGTATACGCAAAAGCTCCTGTTCTAGTCAAATGCTATTCAAATGCCCGGGGGCCACGGAAAAATTTACGGTCAAATGCCCGGGGGCCAGGAATATTTTTCGTGCAAATGTCCCGGGGGGGATGGTCAGGGTAGGAATTGAATGAGACATGAGGTTTACTCAACAATACTCTAATTTTGATATAACTGCTAACTGTAAGGAGGACAAAAGAAGGATGCATGCTATTCTTATGTAAATGGTTAGGAATTGTCATTTTGTTTATGTCTTAGGCATTCCACGATTGCAGTGGAAAGGAATGAATTTGGCTTCAGAGGCCCCCAAACGAAATTTGTCGATGATGGGCTGGATCAAAGCTTCAACATATTGAAAGTGCAAACATTACACTGTGGAGAAATGCTCTTCTTCTAAGGCAGTTTCCCACGCTTTGTAGCAGTGCCGTTCGAAAATAGCCTCAGAGATTTTCCTCCAACTTTTGGTTTTTCCCCTATATGCTATCAACGAAAAGTCAGAGATGTTGGAGCAGGGATTTTTCTCCCTTTAAATCAGTAAATTCTGATTGTAAATGCCCTTCTTATCCAAGGGAGTGTCTTATCCAAGGGACATGGGAGATGGTGCTTCCATCTGGGGGGGGGGCTAACTACCGGGTGCGTCAAAGGCTATCCAAGCGCTCATCTGTCATCTCTTGCAAAGCTCAGCACTTGCTTTGTCTAAAATTTCGTAGATATCTTGGACATATCCGTCCAAGCCACCTATTGATGTTTCGTTTAATGGAGCTTGTACAACATAATCTTGTAGGGCAGTTGCTTTTCGTTTCTTTCTGCCTTCTCTTGTTTTTTTCCGGCAGGCTCAGTCTTTCTGCTACATGTTCAGCCGTATTCTCTCAAGCCGCAGCCAGCTATCTCTTCTTTCAATGTGCCAATGAGCTCAACTGACTAAGTCAGGTCATTTGTTGGTTTCAGCAGCATGTCGTACAAATTTCCTCAAGCTGTAGCTTGAAGCCATTGGCCTCATTTGTACGGTCAGAATCTCTGTCGTTTTCAATGATGTCTTGCAAAACTTCAATGATGATGTCCAAGTGCTGCCACAACACCTTGGATTGCTTTGCTTGGCATGACCATCTGGTGTCAGACACTTTTCCGATCTCAATTAGTTTCAGCTTGTGTTGCTCCTGAATGCTTATCCATTGTTTGTGGACAGTGCTGGTGGTCAGGAATGAATGGAGACTTTTAAACAGGGAAATCATATCTGCAATGCATTTGATTGACTTGACCACATAGCCAGGGCTGAAAGCGTTACAGTTCACCAGAAGAATCTGCAAAGTCTTATGATAGAAATTTATAAGACCATGAACCATCTTAACCCTTCATATATTTGGGAGTTCTTTGTTAAAAAGGATATACCTTACAATCTCCGCACCAAAGAGCTATGCAGGCTTCCATCAGCACAGTCACATCGATATGGACTAAATTCTCTTTCGTTTCGAGGTAGTCTCCTGTGGAACACTCTAGATGATGAACTAAAGAGAGCTGATAACTTGAGAAGTTTTAAAGGGGGGATCAAAGAATTGGATGGCAAAAGATGTAATTGTTTAATTTGTAAATAGTTTTGTTATATTGTAAATAGTTGATATAAATTAGTTTTTAGTAACTATGTACATATCAACTTTAAATAATAATATGATAATATGATGATGATGATACTTTTACTAGATTGAGACAATGACAAAGACAGTGAATGTAGTATCCCATCTCAGCTCCTGTCTTTTTGGGAAGCTTCTTTTGCACCCCATTAAGGTGGCCAGAGACAACTGGTGCTCCATCATAGCCTTGTCCAACACAGTTCACCATACTAGCATTGATTCTCTGAAGATGCTCGATTTTTGTATCAGAGAGACCTTCAGTATCCACTCCATGTGCCTCAGCAATTTCAACAAATTCTTCATGTATCACATTCTGGTGGCAGAAAAGCACTGCAATTACCACTTGTTCCTTTTTGCTGACATCTTTTGATTCATCTGCAAGTGAGCAATTTCGCCTAGCAGTGCCTCTTTGATCTGCTCTAGAACCTTGATCGTCAGTACCCTGTTTTGACCATTGTTCAAATTCAAAGTCTGTTCTATTTGCGGCCTTATTTGCGGGCTTGCGGTGCGTGGACTCGTGAGCTACTGTTTGGGCCCTCAGTACCCCCATGTTGAGGGCCCTATCCCGTGTAAATTTTGGCTTCCCTGGCTCGGTCGTTGCGCAGGAGCATAAGCAACTCTTTGTTGATTTGGAGCGTCACAAATAGGTTTCTGTGATGGGGCAGCAGCATAAAAGGGTTGCTGTGGTTGGGCAACAGAAGAAACAGGTTGTTGGGGTCGTTCACTACAATACTTGGCAACATGCCCCACCTTTTGGGCAACAATTACACATAATCTGCCCATCGGTTGCGCGTAAATTTCTACCATGAACCCCGCCCTGACTTCCCATGGTTGGCCGCAATTGATCCCTTCCTCTGCGAGGTTGATTATTTTGAAAAACCAACTGCAGGTATAATTTCATCTGTTACGGCATTCATGTTTCCTTAATTTACAGGGCCACCCGGAGCAGAAATATTCATAGGCTAATGTTGGGATGCAGCTTGTGCTCACAAAACTTGAGATGGCAAACTATAGTTTATGTTTTTATTTCCCAAATTTGAGCGGGGAGACAAAATGTCACTTTTCTTCTGGGCGGCAAGAGAAACAAGGAGGTTTACGTGGCTTTTCAACTCCTTTATTCTTTGTTCCTGTAGAACAGACTGAGCGGCAGTGAAGGAGTTAGAAGCTCCGGAATTTTTGGAAACAGCTTCTCTCAAACGAGCGAGATTTTCGGCAAGAGCAAATGATCTTTGTTGGTTGAGAATGACATGGTTTTTTATTTCATCACACAAACCATTTATGAAAAGATTCATTGAATCTTTGTCTGGAAGGGCAAGATGTTGGCTTTTATTGATTATGTCCTCGGTTTACATAGAAAATGGCTCTGTGGGACCTTGCTTGCGAGCACAAAGCTCTTGTCTGAAAAGAAACTCCAGTGTTTGAGAGCCAAACCTTGTTTTTAGGCCTTCAGTTAAAACCTTTAAATCAGCTATTGTTTCAGCGGTTTTGATATCGAACCATGCTTTAGCAGGACCCCCAACGAGAGTGACAACAAGGTCAACTTTTTCACGTTTGACCACATGTGAAATTTGGCAAGAGTTTCAAAACGAGAGAGCCATTCATTAATACAGTAGTGTCCCGCATATAAGAAACACAAATTTAAGAAACACAGACCCTGAGTTTCAAAATAATACCCCATTTTATAAGAAACTTGTTCAGGTCTGAAAAAAGGTTGTTTCTTATTTAAAAATTATGGATTGAAACCTTGGAATATTTCCACTTTCCAGTTCTATTGAACTGTACCTATTCAAATGAAAAAAATATTTTGTATGCAAAAAGCACTTTCCCGAAATAACTGTAGCATTTTCTGGAAGTGAAAATTTACAAATACAATTCAAAATAAGAATCATCAATAGATATCATGTCTGGTTCAACAATATATGATTCTTGTAATAAGAAACTTTACCCTGATTTGCAAATTTATCTCATTTTATAAGAAACGCATCAGACCTGAAATTGCAAAAGTTGTTTCTTATATGCGGGACACTGCTGTATCTTTATTTGGCAAACCATTAAATGAGCGAAGCTGGAAGAGACCAGACTGCACATGGTGCTGCCACCGCTGCACAATGCTGCCACTAGCCAGATTGCTGGCTTCCCTATCCCTAAGCCTTTTCGTCCCTCTCGTTCCCATGGAACGCCAGTCTTCAATCCTGCTTACCCCACCTACCCTGCGTACCCATCCCCATTTGCCTCATTTACTCCAAACGTCAACGCTATCCAGAGCACCATTGGACCAAGGATTTACAGACGTTTTTGCTTCTCATGCGGGCAACAAGGCCATTGGAAGGATTCATGTCCAGTCCTCCACACAGCAAAAAGGCAAAATTTCAGACCAGGCGTGCAAGCACTCATTGCCAACAGTCAGTCAGAAGCAAACGCAGGAACAGTAATCAAACAAGCATATCTTGTAATCAAGTGGAACTTCAATTTGAGTAGATCTCCTTGGTGGGGGTCTATATACGAACGGCTTATCAAGGACATCAAGGGTACTCTTTACAAAACCTTGGGTCGTTCTCACCTCTCCTTTGAGCAACTAGAATCCGTAATTATAGATATTGAGCGCCACTTAAATAATCGCCCTTTAACATACATAGAAAGTGAGGTTGGGGAGGGTAAAGTTCTCACCCCTAATAGTATAATGTGGGGTCAAAATGCTCACACTTTGGAAGACCGGGAAGTAGATATGGACAATGTGACAAAGTTTCAAAGAAGACTCGAGAATGCAAGAGCACATTCTTGGTCAAGATGGTCACGAGAGTATGTGAGAAGTTTGATGGACTATCATCGAATCAACAGAACAGAAGCAGTTGTACCAGAAGTTGGTGAAGTAGTTCTGATCGTCGGAGAGGAGAAGAATCGCGGATTGTGGATGAAGGGTAGAGTTTTACAACATGTCAAAGGGAAGGACGGCGTTATTCGAGGAGCAATTGTTTTGCACAAAGGAAATCGTCTGGAGAGACCTTTACAGTTGTTATGTCCGCTGGAAATCAGAAGTGAGATGTCTGCAGAAGCACCAGTGATGGAGAACAAGGAAAGAGTTCATTCAAGAGAGCGCAGAACAGCCGCAAAGAATGCAGATGCTAAAACACAGCTGATGTTGGACGATGAGTGAGTTGTGAAAACTGTAGGTAAAACTTTAGCATTCACTAAACTTTTAGGGGAGTGTATGCGGATTATGACGTTGTAGACCATTTCGTTTCAACCTCGTACTGAAGTAGAGGTAAGGACACGTTTTAGTTCGGTTGTTGTTGTGTTATCGTGAGACTTTTTAGGCCTGTTTGGCTACCGTGAGTTGGGAGTACTGTATGCTATACAATTCGGCATATATGAAGCTCTTAGATGTTGGCTTGAGGGCAACAAGCTATCGCTAAATGTCGTAAAAACTCAAGGGATGATAATTGGTAGCAGGTGCAAGCTTCACAATATAGACTTGCCCAGTTCTTCCAAAGCTGACCTTAACATTGGTAATGAGATGATCACCATGGTCAACAATACCAAGTATCTTGGTTTGCAGGTTGACGATCAACTTAAATTGTCCGCTCACTTGTCCTCTACAATCAAGAAAGTCTCTATAGGTATCGGTATGTTGAAGCATTCTAAACGATACCTACCTAAGTAAAACCTCATTATGCTGTATAGAAGTCTCGTTGAGCCCTATTTTAGGTATTGTTGCCCTGTCTGGGGATCTTGCGGTGCATCAGCCCCCAATAAGTTGCGAAAACTTCAAAATTGAGCCGCCAGGATAGTCACAAACAGCCCCTATGACACTTCAGCTCTGCCTTTAATAAGGAATCTCGGTTGGCTTACTATTAGAGAACTGATCGATTTTGAGACTAGCAAGAGGGTCTATAAATCTCTTAACGCCCTTGCCCCTGATTACTTGAGTAACATATTTCAAAGTGTATCCGAAGCTACTAACCGTCAGTTGAGGAACTCTAAAACGGGCCTTAGATTACCATTACTAAGAACATCAACTAGTCAGTAAAAAAGATCTTGGCAACAGTCGCTTCAGCAGCTTCGAAAGGGGAAGCTGCAAACTCTATCATGGATGAAGCAAATCAGGCTGAAAATGACGGTACGCCAACTTTGATGGAGTTGCTTGCAGATTTCAGAAACAAAAACATCAAAGCTCAAGAGAAAGAATTAGTTATAGACCGAGAATCATTGTGGCTTTGCATTTTGAAATTTTACAAGAGAGCTCTTTACGATACAGATGAATTAAAGAAAGAGCTTGTTGTGCGCTTTGATGGTGAAGATGGTGGAGCGATCAAACCGGTGTTTTTTACCGGAATTCAAACAGAGACTGTTTGAAGGGCATGACGCAAACATGCTCCCGGTCAAAGACTCGAGCAAAGGTGTCCTCTTCAGAATAGCTGGAGGGATGCGCCATTGGCTTGGCCTTTTTAGCCTCATGCACGTACTACTACATTGCTGAATTGGATGAAGATATGATATTGTCATCAATCAACAATGATCTGATTTCGAGAAATGCAGCGACAGAAATCCTGATTGAGCTACTATCAAGCCTTGAAAATTGCGAAGATAACGAAAAAGTGCAATCAGTGCTTGACGGCAATCCACAATGTGAGCAGTTCTGGGCCACCATTAATGCTTCCCATTGGGCCAAAGACTGCCAGATAAGGAAGACAACAAAAGATGCTCTCTGCAATCATCTAATTTTCAATGAACTTATTGAGTCACGACAAATGGAGATGGATGATATGAAGAGAGACCTGAAGGTACTACAATTTCATGATGTAATTAAACGTTTCCTGGATGTCTTGAAGCCAATGTTCGTTGCTGATGAAGAACAAAAGTTTGATGGCTCAGATCTTCTAAAGATGATGCACTAGGAGAAAGAATGAGATGATTTTGCAAAGGAGCAAATGTGGGAGTGGTTTGTTGCTTTTTTAAATGCGAATGAAAAGTCAGATGAATTTTCTGGTGGGTCAGCTTGCTATGCTTTCATTCTGCACAGGATTGAAAAGAATTCCATTCAGAGGACTGAGAAACGAAATCTCTGTAAGGTTTCTTCCTGATGACGAACAATATTCTCTGCGAACAGTATCAGCATGTTTGTTCATTTTGCATTTACCTATTGTCCACTCATCAGAAAACAAGTTCATACAAGCAGTAAAGATAGCTTTGAAGCACAAGAGCGAAGGATTTCCAAACATATAATTGTGACTAACTGAAGTTTACCTGGTTGCTAACATATCAACATTTAGAATGAATCTATTGCTGTAAATTTAAGCACCCAGAATATCTCGATCATTTCCAAAGAGAACATACTGCTGTTTCCCCGTGACTGCAGTTACTGCTGCGGTCAGAAGCAATTTGTGTGACCATGACACAATGGAAAGGAAGCGTTTACAGGAAATGTCTTTGTGGAAAACCAAATTCTTGGGTCACATAACATAACATAAAAAGTTTAGACAACCGGATGATTCCATGACTTTGCCTAAAATTCTTCAACCTAAGGGGACGTAAAAACAAGAAATTAAAGAATCTTCTGCAAATTTTGAAGAAAACTTTTTTACTCCAACAACAAGAAGTATAAGAAAGTTTCAGTAGTGGAAGAAATTCTTAGTTCCTTTCTTAGTCACTTCTTAGTCAGATGCAGTTTTCCCACTGATAAGAAAAACCAGTGAGTTTTCCATGCACTAAGAACTTAGATGAACTTCTAGGGTTTAGGCCTGCCCTGCACGTGTTGCCCTTGCACCTGTTGGCCCTTGTTTTATTTGTTTGTATTTATCTTTTCTACTTGAATGCTCAAATGCTTTAACCCTATCAGGCCTAGGGTATTTGATGCTCTAGGAAGACTAGGGGGGGGGGGGGGCTCATTCGGCCCCCCCTGTTTTATTTCCGTTCTGAACGATATAGAGCCTTGAAACTTGGCATGTGCATAGAACATCATGAGCTGCACCCAAAAATGAAATCTATTTTTAGTTATGTCACGTGACGTGCTCATGACGTCACAAAATAGAATTTTCAAAGTCAATAGGGTTCAGTACTAAAAATGTTAAATTGTTGACTGTGAGAAAACGAAAGGCAATAAGGACATGGGTCCAATTTTAGTCTATTCTATGGTTGAATAGCTTTTGCTTTGCAAAGGAAATCTTTTAAAAAGTGATGACGTCATCACACAGGAGTTCGAAGAATGTGCGCATGCGTACAGCCAAAATACGCATAGTCATACGTTTAAATTAAAAACAAATTATGCAGTTGGATAGAGGATCAAAAGTAGCATGTATTCCTCTAATTTCATTGTTTTACTGCATTTGCTGTAGATTTTATTAGCATTTATTGAAATTTTGCAAAGACATCTCTCAAATATTGATCGCGTTTACCCCCTGGAATGAATCTAATTTTTCTAGAAAGTCCATTTTTGATTATAAGAAGGATAAAAACTAAAAGTCAGAAAGTTTCAGCGTTGTAAGTGCACTTGGGAAAAATCCACAGAAGAAAAGCCGCTAGGGGGGGGGGGGCTGATTGAGCCCCCCCCCCCCCCTAGGCTTGATAGGGTTAAATGTTATGAAAAATGAAAAATAAGCAAGGAAAACCAATTTCTTAGTCAACTCACAACTGACAACAAAGATCTCGTTGAAAGTACTTGAATGAAAACTAACTGGACTATATTCACTGCAGTCACGCAAAAAATCATACATCAATATCTCGTTAAAAGTACTTGACTGAAAACTAACTGGACTATACTCACTGCAGTCAGGCAAAAAATTATACATCAATAGACAATCACCTATGGGGTGCCAAATGGGCCAACATTTTAAGAGCTGACAGAATCTTATCAAGGCCAGAAAATACCAGTAACGCTTGGAAATATCATCAAGACTAGGAAATATATCTCTGTGCAGCAAAGACTCTTAACAATAGAGCATATATTCATACATTTGTAACGTTTTCTAGCATATTTACGAAAATATTTCTTCGAATTCTTTGATGAGATGTTTCTATTTCTTACAAGAATCTTTTTACAAATTCTTGATTGGTTTTTACAATATCTTGGTGAGATCTTTGCTATCTCTCAAAACATTTTTATTACTTCTTGATGAGATTTTCGCTGATCGCTTGATGGGATTTTTCAACCCAAAAACGTGTGGTCCGCAGAATACCAGACACCCCTTACCAAACCGAGGCAAGACTGTGGCGGGAAACAGAGCAATGCACCCTGAAGAAATATGTCGTTGAAGCAAGTTGATGGCATTTCTGACAAATTGGCTGATCTCATTGAAGCAATGAGAGACTCATCAGACAATAAGTCAGAGGAGAAAGAAAAACTGTCCACCCGTGATCAGCTCCGGAGGCTGTTCCCTTCAATAAGAAGACGCTCATAAGATAATAATCAGCCAATCAGTGCGCCTAATAAGCATGGCAAAGTCAATTTTCTTACCAAACCGAGGAAAGCAAGGTTGACATTCAAGGAGAAAGCGGCAAAATCTATAGTACTGTGACATCAGTGCTCAAGGATGTGTTCTTTCTCTTGAATCCAAAAGGCGTCCCTAAATATGCCAGAAGGACAAAACTGGTCAAAGAAGGATATGTCAAGTCTGTTGTGCAGTTTACATTTGAAATGGAATGAGATGAAATATTATCTACAATCAGGTATTTTTGTGAACCAAATTGGTAGCTCCACATGTGTGGGTTCTCTATGTGATACCAACTATCATCCAATTCAATTGCTTTCTTTATGAATATCAATGGCCTAAAACAAATAAACTAGTCCATCGGCACATCTTTTTCACGGCAATATTCGTCTATCACACGGCAATTATCCACGGCAACATCGACAGTAAAACAGCAAGTTCGACAATAATACGGCAGCGGCAATCTTCTAAATTCGTCTAAACATCAAGGCTCACACACAGGCCTAAAGTATTCGAATAAATCTCAGTTCGACAAAATTCCTAAACTACGAGCTTCTAATTAGCGTCCTTCCTTAGCGACTTGTCTACGACAACTGACCAGAATCAAACTCAAAAGTAATTAGGTAAATACGCAAGAGCTAATACACAATGTCTGTCTTTTACCATATTGGCTTAACATTTTCGTGTGTGCACAATATCAAGTATCAGTCACGAATGTATGACGTAAACTCTCAAAGTTCTGTAGTGTAACAATATTTGTGTCTCATTTTTCAGTAGTTGCCTGCTTTGCAATGTTCATAACAGAGAATCGCATGACTGACATGTTGTCTTTTCAAAATCTTGGGTTCTGTTCGAGGTCAGCTATTTCCTTTTATGAAAGCCTTGGGGGATGAGGGGGGGGGTACTCCCATTATGGCCTAACAGGGGGTCCAGTCGGTTTGAGGGTCTTACGAAATGGCTAATGGCCCGATTTTGGGGGTACTCCAAGATTTCTGGCCAGTTATAAGAGTTCAACTCAATAGGCTCCTCCGCATGCCAATATGGTCGTTGCAGCAATAATTATCATTGAATTTTGAAGTTTTCTTGCTTTGTTTAATCAGTTTTTACAATGGAAAATTTCGAAAAACTGCTGAAAATTTTCGCTACCAGATGTTACCAAATGCCCCAATTTTAGGTCCACAAACTACCATTTGGGAGTTTCTGTAAAACGATACTACCATTTGAAGGTATTTTTCAAAAATTTTGCGTTGGCCCTCTAACCCTGACTGGACCTCCCTGTCAGGCCTCAATGGGAGTAGTGCCCGCGGAAACTTTTTCAGCCGGCACCAGAATCTAATCCTCCAAATGATAGTCGACTCTGGTAAAAATCGGTGAAAGTAAACTCAAAACACAACAAATAGGACTGAACAACGACCTGATCTATCTTTTGGCATGTTTTGACAACCGGCTCTAGAAAAATTTCCTTTTTTGATTCCCGACACTAAAAATTAAAAGTTGAAAATGATATCCAGAAAAACGGTACATCCCCACCGGACAAATATATTAAACCCCCCCCAGGTCTTAACCTCAAAATTTGTTTCTTTTCTAGGGCAACATAATTCAAAACCAACTTATCTTCAATGATTCACTAATCAAATCCTATACAAGAGTGCAAGCACTGAAAAGTAAGAACCAGTACATTAGACCAGTAAGGAATGTTTACGTCAGGAGATCAGATGAAAGACAGAGAGCCATCAACCCGTTCAGGCTAAAATGCATTCCACCAAAAAATCAGCTAATCAGCTGGTCAAATGAATTGGCTAAATTAAACAATCTTGCAAGTGGTCGTTACTATCTTGAATGTGAGCTGGGAAATTTAAGTTACAAAGAGGTCAACACATTATTATCCCTGCATACAGCAAAGGAGGTGAAGCCTTCAGTTGAGCAAGAAATCAATTGGTTTAACGCTCCAAAACTAGTGCCGCATTTTGTTGCCTCCCAACCACCCACAGCTGCCATCAACTGCTTTAAATCTTTGATATGGAACAATCCGAACCTGAAGGAAATTCCAGGGTATGGCTTAAAACCTAGCACGTTGGCACAATTATGCAAAACGAGGGAGATAACTAGTGATCTTTTCTCCTTCCTGATTTCGATGCTTAATAGTAAGCAGTCTTCTGTCCACTGCATTTTGGCAAATGATATTGGAAATATTGATCGATACGTTGCAAGAAGAATCGACCCCAATTGCCTTCCAAAGTATCTCTTGTTCGTAACTAACGTTGGTGCGTATGGTGATGGCTGAACCTTTTGTGGGAGCGATGCAAAACCTGGGTGTCATTGGACCATTGCATTCTACAATCATGAAAACAGAACAGTTAGTTTTGGTGATTCTCTTGGGTGGGCCATGCCAGGAGATCTTCAAGGTAAGATAGCCCACTTTGCAGACAAAGTCTTTGGCTCTAGCAGTGATCCCATACGTGTCATCATGTGCCATGATCCAACAGTCCATCGGCATGGAGTTCGTGAATGTGGGGAATCATGCAGCAAAAGATATCCCTTCCAGAGGTGCGGCAAAGTATGTGGCGTGGTTGTCTTAGTTATGGCCGCAATCGCCTGCCATGATTTGAAATTCTGGTTGGACATTACAGCAAATCAGCGTGCGAATGATACGCCAATGTGGTACCTAAGCGAGCCTACCAAATATTCGAAGTATCTTCGTCTTGTCCTGATGTCATGGTTTGCAGAGAAGCGAATTAACATCAGTTTCATACTACCTGCAAAGCAAACCAGAATAATTGATGAGTCTGATTCAGATGAGGACGAGGATGTTATAAGAACCACTAAACGAAGCAATTTTGAAGAAACAGCTGCAGTGAAAAAAGAAGTAAAAGTTTAAGAACAAAATACACGAGAAAACGAGGGTAAATCGGTTAAGATCGAGAACGAAAGAGTTAAAAGCACTGTTGGTACGAAACCTAAAACGCAAAAAGTCACGGAAGAAAAAAATTAAAAGTCCTTCACATGTCCAGTGTGCCCTCAAAAATGTGCAAAGAAAGCGAACCTGAGGCGTCATATTGAGCGTTGGCACAAAGATAACGTAGAAGCTGCCAAACAACTGCAGTCTGGTAAATGCGTTTGCCTCGAATGCTTCGAGAACTTTCGTAGGATAGTTGATCTTCGTGAACATCTCATTAAGCAGCACCAGTATACCTTCAGAATCGAAACAGTAGAATTTCAAAACCGGTCAGGTGAGAACTAATCATATCTTTAAGATTTGTTGGAGCATTATAACTATTTGCCAAAATATTTGACCTGGTACTGGTCCCAGGCAATCTTCGGATCTGAAAAGTCGGTATGAACTACCCTGGGTACCAGACTCTCAGAGTCGGATTAAAACATTTAGCGTGTACCGGGTGAGCCAGAAAAAAGTTCCCACTTTTGAAAATTCCTAGCATCAAGAGTACTGGATGGATTGGAATGGATCAATATTTGCTTGACAGCCAAAAGATTGAAGTATTTTTGTGATTTTTCTCGCCTTGTTACAAGCATTGGAAAAATTGGTAAATCCAAATTTAGGAAAACTTAGTGGTTGCAAAATAATCGAAAAAGGCCTAAAATACATGATCAAATCATAAAGGTCTCCTCGCCCAGAACAGCAGAGAAAAAGCGACATTTTAAGACGAATTTTCAACAGTGGAAACTTTTTTCTGGCTCACCCGGTAGCTTTGTTACTCCGCGCGATTTTCAAGTTCTATGCTACATACAAAGATTTCCATTCTAACTTTTTAAGCTTGAGTTAACTTACTTCTCTCTGCCTACTTGCATTGAGGCCTGATGAAGTACGAAAGGTTGTTTCTGCATCTTTGGCAGTGATGGAGCGTCAAACTAGATACGAAAAGGCAAGATGAAGTAAACTTGGATTGTTTTATTTTATTCAATCTCTTTTGCACAGGAATATAATTCGACAATTTAAGGACATGTCACAATCGTAGTTCTACTTAGATCCTTAATCTTCGACATAAGCGTACAGAACAAATCTAGGGGGCTGTCCGACAAGAAGTCCATTGTTTACCAACATTTTTGCCCGATCAAGGACAGTTTTTGGCACGATTGGGGCACTTTTCGAATATTTTTTTCCAACGTTGGAAGGCTACCGCTAGATGCTCGCACACTATTATATGTGATTCCGTGCAGCGTTTCCGTATACTTAATCAATACTTTTTGTTACAGAATTTGAAGATTGGAAAGATGATATCGAAGAAAATTGCAAATGTAATTTTGTCAAGAAGTCTGGCGAACTTTCTACAACAGTAGGCAAGTCTGTATATTACCAATGTAATCGGAGTGGTTTATACAAGGAAAAACGGCAGGCAAGAGGAGGACAAAATGCCAAGGTTTGTGGAAAGATTTATGGTCCAAATAATAATTTTGCATGGTCCTGGGATTTTAAGGCGGATTTCAACGTGCGCATTTCAAATTGCAAAGCCCCACCCCATAACATCTATACTGTTTAAAAATTTTAAGATAACTGTAAAAGGGTGTATGTAAATAGTCCATTTCTCGGTTATAACAACATGTTACATATGTGTCTGCACTGTACTCACGCGTAGCAACATAGAATCAATAATAAATAATTAAATATGAGAAATAATTTTTTGTAGTTGAGAGGGAAAAGAGTGCAAATATTGCTCGTAATACTTTTCACTTCAGTGCTGGAATAGTTAATTGTTTTTTGTCATTCTAAATGAGTTTGATTTTGATCCTTGATGTGCCAAAACAAGACTTTTCAATACACAAATCCTGCCTTTTTTA
Organism: Aurelia coerulea; assembly: GCA_039566865.1. Taxonomy (NCBI): domain Eukaryota; kingdom Metazoa; phylum Cnidaria; class Scyphozoa; order Semaeostomeae; family Ulmaridae; genus Aurelia; species Aurelia coerulea. The sequence goes on from CM076959.1 coordinate 2,139,903, forward strand.
TTCTTACATTTAAAGTCCATCTCAAATCAAATGTAGCACTTCTATTGCTGTTATTCGCGGCAATTTGCAGGTGACGTCTAATATGAGACAGATTATAGATGGATTTGCAAGTAAATTTTTCATCGTAGGAACATCTAAGATCGAGAGAAACTGCACAGCAACAATGAAGGTAACAGAAATAGAGAATGGAAAAATGTATGTAGAAGCTTGTCATTCCCATTACGGTCATCGAGTACAGCTACAGCATGTCCTTCTATCGAAACGACAACACCGGACAATAGCAGCAAAGATTCAACAAGGAATTTCTCGCGAAAAGATTCTTGCAGATATCAGAGGTGACATTGCTTCATTGCAGAGTAAGCTCTACCTTGTTGAAAAGAAGGACATTTCCAACATCAAAAGGTCTTTCAATCTGAACAAAGCACAACGCCACCCCAATGACCAAGACAGTGTTGCTGCATGGATATGGGAATGGGAAGGCCAGCCATATAATCCTGTATTATTTCATAAGCTACAAGGCCAAAATGCAGCCGGCTTCGAAGAAGAAGACTTCATCATTGTTTTGCAAACAGAATATCAGCAACAGATGTTTCAACAGTTTGGGGCCAACGGCATTTGTGTCGACACAATGCACGGTACCAATATGTACGATTTCCTCCTCATTACAATGATGGTCGTAGATGAATTCGGAGAACGCCAACCAGTTGGATGGTGCTTGGCTAATCATGAGAATTTCTCTTTCTTGAGAGTCTTCTTTCAGAAAATCATGGACAACACAGGGTCAATATTTCCACGATGGTTTATGAGTGATCTTGCAAGTCAGTTCTACGATGCATTCTGTGCCACAAGTAAATCATCACCGAAACGCCTTTTCTGTACATGGCACGTAGACAAAGCATGGAGAGAGGAGCTCAAGAAGAAGATTCCAAGTCTTCAGCTGGAAGCAGAGGTAATCCCTTCTTCCATCATTTTCTCTCCATTCTCTTTTTGAAGGCACCATAACGACCATAACGTTAGCATGACAGCAAAACATTTAGGAGCACTCTTAATTCTACGCTGTTAAACGCTGAGACTCATTTTCAGAGTTCTTTTCAATTCTACTAAAAAAGCTCGTGCTCAGTTTCGGTATCAGTATTTCGTTGGTTTTCATTTGACTTTTTACTGTATTTTTCTTGCAACAGACCTTTTAGTTATTCTAAAAAAGAATCTGGATCCAACGATATTTGTTGTACGTTTTGAAGAACGTTCAAATGTGTACCAAAGTGACAGAAGCTCAATCAACTCAATCGAACACTTCGTATAAAATAATAAAATTGTCCCTCGATCCAGATTTTTTCATTGAATAGCTAAAAGGTCTAAGGATATGGTGCTAGTTACAAATTGAAATATTGTTATAGGCGTTCCGAAAACACAAGGTATCCATCTCTGAATACTTTGTTTCCAAACAAGGTCCCAAAACAAACTTAGAATCGGAGTGCTTCTCATTGGTCCAAGTGGCTCTGATTGGTGTTAAAAATAAAATTCTAGCTTTGGAAGTTTCTGATTTGCTGATTTAAAAACACAGCTGGGTATAAATATTTGTCTCTTCTTTCGGATACTATATAGCCTACGTGTAGACCTATTATGGTTCTACTCGTAGGCTAGATACTATAGGACGTTGCATACCCTTGTACATGTCAGAGGAAAAAGATTTTCACTATGTCCCACGATGGTTTTGCGTTTCAACTTTATTTTGGATTTCAGTCCCCATTTACACTGACACGTTATTTTTAAAAGTCGCTTATACTTTACAAGACGTTAATGCCTTTTATATTTGATTAAGGGACAGTACAGTATTGATTTTATTACATGGCCGGTGCAAAACGCAACAGGGCTTCCAATTTTTAAAACCTACACAGAACAGGGAAAACGCTTTGTTATTGTGCAAATGTGAAAAGGCAGTAACTTTTTTATAACCTCTGGTAAGATAGGGGGCAAGTTTGAAGTGTCCAAAAGGATATTTTCAAATAATATGAAATCTAAAAGATGTTTTCAGAGATGTCAAATTCTTGCAATAATCTTCAGGAGAGGATTGTGTTATTAATACAGAGAAGGCCTTTAATTGTTGCTATCATATTGAAGTATCTTGCTCTAAAAGTATAGAACAATAACATTTGATGCCTAAGGATATGGGGAATGTACGGTTTTCAAGAAAGGGTTGACGGGCCGATGGTCTTTTTTAATAATAAGGGGTGAGCAGATTTGTTCATCAGACCAATTTTTCTTCATCGGCCATGCTATATGATAAATTCTGCACTGTCCCTAAGTGTTTTACCTTCGTACAATTGCACTACATGTAACGAGAGGAATTTTTCATCAGCTATGAAAGTTCTTTCAAATATTTGAATGTTTGGATATTCTCAGAAAAAACGACCACGTATACCATGCCATGTATTCTCTTCTTATTTTGCAAGCTCAGAAAGCGGCATAAGATAAGATAAAGCAAGACATGAGATAAGGTGAAATAATGAAACATTAACTTTGTAGGTTTACAAAATGTTGAGAGTTGCCCTAGAGCAGACTGACACGAATAAGTTTCAAGACTACCTTGATGATTTGGTTCTGCATCTACGAGCATCACAAGAAACGAAAAGATTTGCAGACTATTTCGAGGCTTCCTGGGTACCTTGCAAAGAGCAATGGGCATACTGCTACCGAATTGGAGATGGAATCAATACCAATATGTATGTTGAGGCCTTCCATCGTGTCTTTAAGTACAACTACCTTAAAGGGAAAACAAATCGTCGAGTAGACAACTGTCTCTTCAATTTAATCAAAGTGAACCAGGACAAGATATTCCAGCGACTGATCAAATTATCAAAAGGAAAGAGCAGCTTCCGGATGAATGTTGTACGCAAGCGACACCTAAACAGCTTGAGCCTTGATGTAGGAAGGGTTAAAGAAGATCCAATCCATACAAATAAGTGGCTTGTTATGTATGAAAATGGTTCCCACTCTTACACAGTCACATGTCTCCAAGAGAACTGTATCCTTGCAAATTGTCAGCTGCGGTGCATTGAATGTGGTAGCTGCTGTCACTCTCATAGCTGTACATGCATCAACTTCTTGATGAACAATATTAGCTGCAAGCATATTCACTTGATACAACGTGCTCAAGTAGCGGCTGGTCACAAAATAACGAACGATCCATCTATGTCAGTCGAGTATCAAGAAGCAGAAATAGAAAGTACATACCGCTTTTTACAAAGTGATTCAGTGAGTGATTTGGAGAGAGTAAAGTCAAGGATTGTTGCATCTTTAGAAACACTAATTTCGGAAGTACAGGCATCACATGCAAAAGATCAGGAGCCACTCAAATGCCTTGAAAGCCAAATAAATGCAGCTAAGAACACTTTCAGATCGTTGAAAGAAAATAAGCTGGAAGCATTAAAAGAACAACACAAATTTCCATCCAACAAGAGTATTGAGAAACAAAGTCGATTTATATCCACAAAGGCAAAGCCAACTTATAGTGAAAAGCAGTCCATAATGGAAACTATTTCTAAAAACAACAATGGAATTAATGGTATATTTTTTAAACCTGAGGAATGAGGAATTCATGGGTTGAGTAAAAATTTATCTTACTGATTTGATTTGATGAAACTGGTAAAAAACACCTGAATTGCTTGACGCTTTATTTCCATTTTGGAGCTATATAATGCATATTGTTTGCCAAATAAACACTGTCATTTTCCTAAGTCGCTTTCCAAAACTGAAGTCACAAGAGAAGTTTTTTCAATGAATTTACAGTATCAAAAGGAAATTGATATTGTAAAAGATAAAAAAAACATTTCAGATCTATATCAGAGTTAACAGTACATTTAACCATTTTGAGGAAAGAGACCTTTGGCTGATAGCAAAAAGTAGCTCCATTCAAAATTTAGTTGCATTTGATTTGCATAATTTTGATAATAATGTACATACCCCTTCTTGTGATATTTTCACCGACCAAGTGCATTGATCTTCTCAAATATACTGAAACAATAAGTCTGGATAGGCTCAGATGACCCTACAAGCAAGCACAAGGTAGCAAAATTCCATTGTAGACAAGCAGAATTGATAGATACTGCAACAGCATTGTCTCTTCGATTGTGGCTTCAACTCTTATTTATTGTCACTGAAAGATGTGACAATTGCAGTGGATCAGGTACTTTGATGTTTCTCAAGCAAAACACCTATTTGCTGAGGAGGCTTGGAGAAAAGTGGAGGACACAGGTAACAAATAAAATCCTGCTAGCCTTTAGGGGCTTAACCTCTTAGTACAGTCTGTTACAGTAGGTCCTTTGCAACTTAACATTACCAATTCTTTTGTTTCTTCAAAATTTTTATAATATTAAAAGCTCATGTTGGTGCTGGCAAGGGTATTAAAGCCACTGTGTGAATTAATGATTTGCACATTTAAAATATACTCTTGGAACTTTCATGTGGATTTTAAAACTTTTTAGCACATTTTTTTGACATTTGCTTGCCTCCATCATGAAAGTAAAAAGAGAAAAACAAGTTTTTGCTGTATACGTATTATGCCTTTCAACATCATTGTTGTATTTGTGAAGTTGCATAAAGAAAGAAGTTCCTGATTAATTGTGGAAATTTCCCAATGTCTGTTGATTACATGATTGTACTGTAAGTGATGTTCAATGCTGTTCTTTCTCCTTTCATACAGTTACACTTGTCAGTAACATGTGGTGTTGTCCAATTTGCAATTTGCCGAAGTACGTTGACATGATTGAATGTGAAGAGTGCACTACATGGTTCCACTGGTAAGCAATTTCCATTGAAGCAATAATATGGTTCAGTTGACCTCTTGATGCCTTAACCTCAATGGACCTTTCAACTGTTCTACAATATGACCTTAGTTTAAGCAATACACTGTTATACAAGAAGTCTGATTGAGTGGCATTAGAACTTCTATCACAATTGTACCCATTTGAGAAAGGCCCCAAAATTCATAATGATATATTGCTTGATTCTGGCTACTCTTTGTTGCACGTATGCATGCACGTATGCAAAGGAAAATGCACATGATATTAAAAGCTTTTGAACACAAACTTATCCTCCAAATATTTTTGTTCCAATTATGTGCATTTTCAAGGTTATAATTTTCTTGTGTCATGCATTACAAGCATTGAATCAATTGACCATAATATCCCCAAGAACATTAGACTTCTCCAAGTATATTTCTTTTCTTTGCCAGCGATTTTTCGTTGTTGTGCCTCATTTCAATATTTGCTTTGCGTTTCCTCCATAAATTACTAACAAAGAATCACTGATGAAGAAAAGAAATAGCCTTGGAGCAGGTCTAGGCGAAATGATTGGTGTTTCAACTTTTAACCATTGTTGATAATACTGACTGAAGCTTGTTTCCTAGGGACTGTGTTTCCACTCAGAAGAACAAAGAACAGCTTCCAAGCATGTGGGTGTGTCGAGGATGCTCAACACGGAAGAAATGCTGACTTTATTGATCACGGTTTTAAGTTTCATTGAGCACTTTCAAGTGAGAAAAGTTTCATAAGTTTCATTGATACAGATTTCCAGTGAGAAAATTGATCGTATAATTTTACCCATGTGAAATTCAATGCATTGTAAAATTCAATAGAAGATTTTCAATTACATATTTATAGCATTACTGCACATACTCAGAACACATTTACAGTGTTCCACAAGTGGTGAATCATACTGCCTTGATAATGCCTTGAAGTAAACTGGTGGGTTGTGTCAAACATATTTCCCCTGAAAAGACATTCTGATGGAAACTAGAAATAAAATTGTTTTTGAAAACAAAATCTGTCCGGTACAACATTTCTTCATCAACTCCCTAACCACAAAAATCAAAAGTGAATACATCTTAGCAAAAGATTATCTAGCCAGCCTATTTAAGGTAGGCTACTGGTCCAAAATTTCATGTTTTTGACCAAAATCACGATTTTTATTTTTCCCCCCAGTTGGCTTCTTTAGGCATATAAAAAGCATACCCTAAATCATTTTTGGCAATAAAAGTTAATTTTGGCCGTGAACCGAATCAAAATCTGAAGGAAGGTCAGTGATTTATCAAGAAATCAGCTGACTATTCGCAGAAAGCAATCAGCAAGAAGCGACATTTTGAATGATATGTCGAGCGGCCTAAGCCATGATGATCATAGGCACGCTATACCTCAATTGAGAGCCTCTTTTTTGCTGAATAGTTCTATGGAATTTATTTTAACGTTTAGCCTACCTGTGGCACAGGAATAGCCTCCTTCTCCTCTGGAGTCCAACAATAGTTAGACCGTTGCCATATTTGTTTATCACTTTTGATTGGCTGGATCTCTCAAGGGCTGCATCTCATTGGTCAATACATCCCTGATCATAATGGCCGACCATGAGCGTAGGTTCATCAGTCATTTTCGTAGAGTTTCGTTCAGATATCTCTCGTGTTTTCATGAGATTTAAAGCAGTTTTAGACAAGATTTCGAAGAAAAACAGATTGAAGGATGGCCAAGAAGAAGTTCAGAACAATAAGAGGCTACATTGGACGGCGAAGGAAGAGGATTGCAAAAGCCAAAGAGGAAGTTTTAGGTGTCATCGAACCAGGCTCTGCTCCTGCTGTAAATAAATCAGTAGGCCTTTCAGCAAGTGCAAGAAAGCTAAGTGTTTTCGGTGTAAACATCGAGGAGAATGTAGAACAGATTGATCCTCTGTCAGCAAAGCCAGAGGACTGTTATATTATTGCACAAAAAGCCGCAATGACGGAATTGATATCCACACTTTTATGCCCTGATTGCAAGCAGCCTGGTTTGTGCTTTGAAATTGACAAAGAGAATGTGAATGGATTTTCTGCCAAAGCTGCAATAATGTGCAAAATATGCGAAAGTCCTGTAAGAGAAAATTATCTTTGTGAACGAGTTGGAGGATCGAAATCACCAAATGAGCCGTTTGACATAAACATTAGGGCAAATCTGGCTTTCAGAGGCATTGGCTGTGGGTATTCAGCAATGAGAGATTGGGCTAGTGTCATGGACATGCCTTACTCTATTAGTCGTGACTCACACACAAGAGCTCATCACAAGATAGAAGAGGCCAGCAAAACCACTTTTAATGAAATGGTGAAGCAATCGCGTGATGCAATAGGCCAAGCATACTATGAGATAGGAGTGTATCCTGATGGTAATGGTATCCTGGATATTGGAGTTTCCTTCGATGGCTCATGGCAGAAGCGTGGCTACTCATCACACAATGGAATGGGGTCTGTCATAGATCTGCTCACTGGGCTTCCAATAGATTTTGAAGTGCTGTCCAACTTCTGCTTCCAGTGCAAGTCTGCCGAGGAGAAAGAATTTAATCCAGAATGGAAACAAAAACATGCGGATAACTGCCCAAAGAACTTTGATGGCTCGGCAGGAGCAATGGAGGTAGCATGTGCAGAACGTCTGTGGAGTAGATCTGTAGAGCATCACAAATTGCGGTACACTGCAATGTTGTGTGATGGGGACAGTAAAGCCTTTGATGCTGTGACCAAATTGGCTGTTTATGGAGCGGATGCAACAATTGAGAAAGAAGACTGCGTAAATCACGTATCGAAAAGAATGGGAGCAGCTTTAAGAAACTTAGTCACAATATCTAAGGCACAGAAAGAATCCATTGCAGGAAAAGGAAAGTTGACACAGGAAAAGATCACCAAGATCCAAAATTACTATGGAAGGGCGATTAAAGACCACGCCAATGACATCACTGTGCTCAAGAAGCGTATCATGGCCATCCTTCTACATATGTCATCAACTGACACAACTCCAAAGCATGCCCATTGCCCTCCTTGGGTGCAATCATGGTGTTTTTGGCAAAGAGCAGTGGCAAAATCAGAAACTCCTGGCACCCACAAAGAGCATGAAACAGTCACACCTGAAATTGGCAAAAAGTTGGTGCCAATTTTTCTGCGGTTGTCGTCAGAAGATCTGCTAAAACGTTGTGTAAGGAACAAGACGCAGAATCCCAACGAATCCATGCATAATATAATTTGGAGGCTCTGCCCAAAGACCGTATTCGTTGCACGGAGAACGCTAGAAACAGCAGTTTGCTTAGCAGTTTGCCAGTTCAGTATGGAAGCAACGTTCAGAGTTGCTCTTTGCAGGACTTTGAAGCTTGACCCAGGTGAACATCTTGAAAGCTCTGCTTCAAAAAGAGATGCTGAAAGAGTAAAGAAGGCAGAGAGAGCCTGCCAAGAAGCAACAAAAAAGAGAAGAAAAAATCTAAAGTACAAAAAACAATCAAAGGAGCAAAAAAGAAGTCCCAAGAAGGAGCAAGTTATGTTGCGGGTGGTTTTAATTGTTGATAAAGAACCATTGAAATATGAAATAAAAGTCACCATGAGACAGTAAAATATTTTAATCTCTTTCAGAGTTGCAATTTTGCTATTTGAAATGTGCATAACCCCTATTTTAAAACAAATTTCGGACACTTACACCTCAGTAAACATTTCAATGAACTTTAAATGGCGTTTTCTCAGAATAGCGTTTTTGGCATACCCGGATGGTGTGGTTTGAGTTCATTTTCCAAAGTATAAAGAAAACCACATATGTCTATATATCATTAGATTCCTTATGCTGTGTAGAATGCACAAAACTTCTTCATTTTTTGTTATGATGTTTACATAAGTCAAAGTTCTTTGCAAAACCAACACCTTGAAAGCAAAAATATTAGAAAATTAGAAAAAATGCTATAAAAAAAAATCCAAGTCTTTAAAACATAGAAATAAGCTCTTTTGTGCAAAGCCCATACTGTCAGGATCAGTTTGATATATTGCAATCAAACATAAGTACAGCTGAAAAAAATTTGAACTCAAACCAAGTAACCTCTGTTCTCGCATATTGTTTGTAGGTTTCCATAGCAACGAAATGTGATAATTAGATTTTTACTGCATTTTCCAAATAAGGGCATAAAGTAACCCCTTCCACCTAATTTTGAGCTGTCTATCATCAGTAACAAAGAATTTAGTTTTTGGACCAGTAGCCTACCTTAACTTTAAGATATCTTGGTCCAGGAACGATTTTTTTTTTTTTTTTTTTTTTTCTATTCATAATAAATTAAAACTAAACTAAATACATTACTACTGTACCGATCTTGGTGTAAGAAGACACAAGGTCATCTGGCCTACACCAAGAACGGTACTTACAATTTGCAAATAACTTCAAGATATAAAAAAAAATAATAATACAACAATACGAGGGACAAAACAAAACAAGAAAACAACACACCAATAAGGAGACTGGCAGTTCCACACCAAACCATGCTATGGGTCTAACCTTTTATATTGTAGACTTCTATCATCCCTGTACCATCACATAGCTACTGGACGGCACAGTGACGAGGGAAGTCAAGCACTATGGGAAAATTTGGGTGGTTTGGTGCTGAACTGTCTGGAAGAAAGGAGGGAGAGCTGCTAGATCATTGCGTTATTTCAAATTGATTTCATATTGATCCACGGATACCAACGTGCCCCCCAAGGGAAAGGACGAAAAAAAACCTCACCCCCTCGCCCAGGCAGCACTCCAGCACCCACGGTCAATTCAACCTGTTTGTTTTTTCAATGTATTCAATTGTTGCTTCAATAATTATCCTGTTGTCAATAATATTCATATTAGAACTGCCGTAAAGAAGCAAGTTGCACAAGGTTTTTGAATCCAGGTTTGCGATATCAATACCCGACACTTCTGTGACAGTGCCAAAGAGATCCATTCGCAGTTGATTAAAGCGGGGGCAGTGCAGGAGATAATGCTCGTTGTCCTCGTTAGCTGTACCACAATTACATATAGGCCTAAGACACTCAAAATTATGATGAAATTTGTGTGCATTCAGATCGCTGAATTGTACGCGAAGCTTGGTTATATTTCTGATACCCTTTAAGTCGAATACTCCATAAATAGTCTTTTTGACCGGTCTAATTAGCGCAATCAGTTTCCGCTTAAATTCAGCAAGGCATTTAGAAGCGCGAATTTCAGTTGGTAATTTGTTCCATTCGTGTAACGTGTTATAAAAATAGGAATTGGAGAAACGATCAGTTCTGGCTCTACTTTGTGCATAGGCTTGAGGGTTTCGCAGATCATATAATATCTGCCGTTCAGAAGGAATTAGAGAAAAAAGATATGCTGGATACTGTGTCAGCTTTAGTTTGAAGAAATGACATAGTCTCCTGTACCATCGTCTATCGTACAAGGATTCCCACCCAAGTTCTTCATAAAGCTTTTGCCTACTTGTACCTCTCCATGCCCCAGTCACAGCCAAAGATGCTGCATACTGCGTTTGTTCAAGACGCTTTGTAATAACTGATGACAAGTCAGGATCATATATGTGGTAAACTATATCACCGTAATCTAGGTGGGGGCGCACATACAGTTTGTACATTTGATCAAGTACATCCCTTGATACGTATTGTGACAGGTGTCTTATCAACCCAATCCCCCTTCTGGCTTTCAGAATAGCTTCACTCACATGACTTTTAAAGCTAAGTTTGGTGTCAAGAATCATTCCAAGATGTTTATGCTCAGTTTTGCTTTTAATTTCGTCATGTCCAAGTCTCAAGGGAGGGTGCACTGGTGGCAACCTTTTAACGGAAAAGAGTAACTCTTCAGTCTTGTCAGCATTGAAGTGCATTTTCCACTGCCACGCCCATAGGGAAATTTTTTCTAGATCTCTATTCATATTTTGGGCAGAAACAGTTTCGTTTTCAACCACTGTAAACAGAGAAGTATCATCAGCGAATAATTTGACATCGCACTGCAAGTTATCTGTTAAATCATTAATATAGATAAGAAAAAATAATTGACCTAATACCGAGCCCTGGGGTACACCAGCAGAAATCTCCCGCCACTCAGAGGATTGCCCATTTAAAGTCACGCGCTGCTGTCGATGTGAGAGAAAGCTTCTGATTAGTTTCAGAAGATTTCCCGAAATCGTATGTTATAAAAGTTAAAATCACCTGAAATCACCTGAAATCACCTGAAACCACCTGAAATCACCTGAAATCATCTGCAAATCATCTGAAACCACCTGTAAATCACCTGCAAATCATCTGCTCATTGTTTTGATGAATGGGAAAAAGAGTTATTGTCTTCAACTTTGATCATTAACACCTAAAAAGGCAAATAATCCTACTGGTGTGATCGGTAGTTCTTAGGTCTCACGCCTTTTGTCTCATTCAAATTGCTTTGTGGTCTCATTGGGCTGATCAGAGTTAAGCTACGTCCACACGTATCTAGCCTGCGTTGCAGACCGAATTCCAAAAGGAAAAGGTCTGCCACGCAGGCTAACACGTATCCGGATATTTTTGAAAAGTTCTATGCTCCATATAAATTTCAAGACTCAAGAGATATTCCCAGTTATCGCAACACCAGCAACAACAACAACAAGAACAACATTTGTATAGCGATAACTACGATCTGGTTAGACTAATTCCAAAAAAGTCTCTTGTTTCGCTCCCCCCCCCCCCACTGCAGACTTGTCGCTGCAACACAGAAGCTATATTCAACAACAACAACAGCGAAGGTTAGAGGGACTTATGTAATGAGTCTACGAACTTGTATTATTAGTCTAATATATTTATAGGTCTATCCATATAAAAAGATCCGCATTCCGCATCCACACGAGCAGCATCTTTGAAATTGTCCACATGAAAACCCTGCGACACTTGAAACTGGGTGACCGAAAACGCCGTCCACTTGTGTGCGTGAAACCAAAACCGAGGGGTGAATCACTCCTAAAAATCTCGTACACCTTTCAAAAATTACCAAAAAAAATCTCTGAAATCTCTATGAAATTGTTGAAATCTCAAAATCTTTAGAAAAAAGTCATAAAATCTACGAAATCTTATAAAAATCTCGAAATCTTTCAAAAAATCTTGGAATCTTGAAGAAAAATCCGTGAAATCTCAGAATCTTTCGCAATAACCGAAAGAATTTGCGCAATTTCGGAAAATTCAAAGCCTTGGAGGAATCAAATTTCAATCAATTGCCAATCGAAATATTCTTGCATTTTTTTCTTGCTTTTATGAGCACTGGAAATGAGGTAAATTGACTCTACGTAGATTTCTTGTTTTCAAAAAGGAATCCCTCACCATGAGCAATAGGACACCAAGTGTGTGAAAGATTTGATAGTAGCGAGCCACCTTAGCGTTTTATTGGTAGCGAGCCACCATAACCAATTGTTTTTGTGTGTTTTTACCAGGGAGATATAGACTAGTACAGGGAGATATAGTGCAGATCCACCTTAACCGTAAAACCTCCATGGAGCCATCTTTTTTGTGTTGTTACCTATTTTTACTTAAGGTGGATCTGCACTTAAGGTGGCTCACTGCCAAAAATTTCAAAATGACGAAACAGCGATAAGGTGGCTCACTACCAAGTAAAAATAGGTAAAAACACACAAAAAACAATTGGTTAAGGTGGCTCGCTACCAATAAAACTTTCATACACTTGGTGTCCTATCGCTCATGCCCTCACATTGCCCCAATGGTGTTTCTATCTCTCCCGAGATTTGAGGGAGACGGATGAAGCATTTGTCTAGATATGTCTCTGGAGATGTTCTAATCCAACTCTATAGACTTTATGTTAGGCCTCATCTTGACCATAGCAATATAATTTATCACAAATACGATACTATACTAGTATGCACCTTTATTTCAAGAACAAACTCGAACAAACTCTGTATGCTGCTGCCGTAGCTGCTAAATGTTCCAAAAATCCCAAAATCCTTAGGTTCCTACCTTTATCGGAATGAAAAGTCAAACCTCATAAAGATTTTTAAAAATCTTAAAATCTCATGAAAAATCCCGAAAAATCTCAAAATCTCTCATTTTATCATGGGATTTTTCAAAATCTCAAAATCTCGTACACCCTTTTCAGGAGTGAATCACCCCTCGACCAAAACGGCTAAAAAAGATGCGTTTTCAAAAATATCCAGATGCGTGAAGACGTAGCTTAGCTTTTATACAATTTAGATAAAATACTAAAATCAGCCCAGTGAGACCAAAAGCAATTTGAATGAGACAAAAGGCGTGAGACCTAAGAAAAACCGATCACACCAGTAGGATTATTTGCCATCTTAGGTGTTAATGATCAAAGTTGAAGACAATAAGACTTTTCCCCATTCATCAAAACAATGAGCAGATGATTTGCAGGTGATTTACAGGTGGTTTCAGATGATTTGCAGATGATTTCAGGTGGTTTCAGGTGATTTCAGGTGGTTTCAGGTGATTGCAGGTGATTTCAGGTGATTTTAACTTTTATAACATACGTTCCCGAAATACCATTACTTTCTAGTTTATAGAGCAGGCCCGCATGCCACACTCTGTCAAAAGCCTTGGATAAATCCAGAAATACAGCCCTCGTTTCCCTGCTTGGAATTTGATCAAAACCACTGTAGATTTTGTGGGTAATGGCCAATAATTGATTTACAGTTGAATCACCTGGACGAAACCCAGACTGATTATCACTAAGAAGACGATTGGCCTTCAGATGTTCATATATGTCATCAAACAAGAGTTTCTCAAATATTTTCCCAAATATTGACAATAGCGAGATTGGCCTATAGTTTTTTTTTGCTTTGTCTGCTCTCCTTTTTGTGGATAGGAATGATGTTGGCTTTTTTCCACGAAGATGGGTAAAGCCCTGTGATGAGAGATTTTTCGAAGATCATACAAAGTGGGTCTACAATAGAACTGTCACAAATCTTAATCATAGAAACTGATATTTCGTCACAACCATGAGCTTTTTTAGTATCAAGCATTCTGATCAACTTTAAAACCTTGTCTTTTTGGACAGTGATATTCTTTAGTTGATTGTTGATTCTGGGTAGAAAGTTTGGTAGAGAACTCGTATTTTCTATAGTAGAACATTGCTGAACAAAATATTCATTAAAAATACTAGCTTTATTCGCAGGATTTGTGATGAATAGGCCATTTTCAAGGAGTGGAGGAATATTGCATGTCTTCTTACTGTTAATCAGTCTTGTAAGGGTTGACCAGTATTTTTTAGGTCCCATGTTTGGGTCAGAAAGCTTGCGACCTAAATCTTGGTAGTATTTATTTTTCGCATTAACAATCATCCTAGACGTTTCATTACGAATGATCTTGACTTGACACCAGTCATCATGATTTTTGCCTCGCTCAATATATCTTCTGTAGACTCTATGTTTACGTTTGATGGCCGTTTTAAGCTCGCTAGTTATCCAAGGCGGATCCCTGTCATCACATTTGATAGTTCTATTAGGAATTTCAGAAGAAAGAATCTCAAAAATTGTATCTGTAAAGACCTCAACCATCTCATCCGCCTGCAGACCCTGAAATATTGACTCCCAGCTTAATGCTGATATGGCTGCCCTAATTGAACGAATGTTTGCCCTTTCATATTCCCAAACAGTGCGCTTATGTGGTGGTGCATTCGGCAGGGATATATTTAGTTTACCGTAGATAATTTGATGCTGACAATTGTTATCTAATGACGGATGGACTCCTGATTCAGCAAACAAATTAGGTTGATCTGTGATGATCAAATCAATACAAGACATGCTCTCACCGCGGATATTGGTTGGCTCGTCTATAAGCTGATACAAGTTATTAACTTCTATTATTTCGTCCAATGCCATGCCTTCAGGGCTTTCTGCATCCTCAGTCCACCACTGTGAGGTCCTACAGTTAAAATCCCCAGTAAGAACAATTGAGTGGGGTCTTTCCATTTGTAATCGATTTATCATGATCTGCATATTATTAATGAAATTTTCAAATTGTTCACTATTTTGACTTGGGCTTCGATACACAGTGATGAAGAAAATTTTCTTGCGGGAAATGTTAACCTCACATACAATAGTTTCCTGCATCAATTCAAGATCTCTTCTTTGCTTGATGGCAAGTCCAGCTCGAAAATAGATACAAACACCTCCAACTTTGGAATTACTTGGGTGATCATTACGATAGATCTCGCGACTAAAGCCTTCAATATAGATATCTTCACTGCTGATGGAACTGTCAAGCATGGTTTCAGAGAGAGCAACGATGTCGTAATGATGTAAAGAGTTGTATGCTTCAATAAGAGGGATTTTTGCACTTCCTCTGGCACAAATGCTGTTTAAATTCCAATGGCAAAATTTTAGTAAGGCATGGCTGGTAGGACCGGGATTAGATTCAATATCTCCAGCGATTAACAAAAATATGCTCATAGGGAAGTGTTTATTAGAAAGCAATATTTCAAGGAACTTGCATAGAAGAACTGCATGTATGAAACGCTGTAATAGGCCTAGTAGTTTCTTTCGATAATCAGGGCAGCCAAGGAACATTCTCTTGTTTAGAGTAAGACAGTTTAAAAGCGTTGTAAGGAAGGAGAACCCATAAGAAAAGGTCTGATTTATCAGCTTGAAAAACGTAAAAAGGGGACAATTGCAGATACCAAAGAAATGGGAAATTTCAGGGCTGAGAAGAGAAGAGAAAGATTGAACAATAACAGTTAGCGGTAATGCAACAATGGAGACGAGGATGAACAGGTACAAGTACGCACAAGCAATGCACGCTGTGGGAAAAAGTCCTGCAAATCTCACGCGCTTCCAAACTGCTGTCCGTAGTTTCAACTTTGACGATATTCCTGCACGCCATTCAATTATTCCTATTGGCATTTATTCTGCACAAGATCTCTCTGACAGGTGCACCGAAAAGGAGGGTATATCGCAAACCCGTATTCAAGGCTATCAAGGGAAATGCAGCTAGCAAAGAGAAGAATAGAAAACAAACAAACAAAATTTATCAAAAGTAAAAGTTTTACTGAAAGGAAAGCATGAGAAAAAATCATTGTAAGGAAATGTGTTTGGTCGAGAAAATTGGATATGCTGGACAAAACCGGCTTCTGTGCAATAATTGCTTTAAATAAGGAAAAGTCTGGGTCTCCAAGGAGATATAACGCTATCTTTGTATTCATTGCCGTATAAATATTCCCTTTGGGAATAAAAAAAAAAAGCGCCTTCCAAATAAAGAAAACTTGCATAGTGAGAAAACTTAAACCAAATAATCGAATAACAACGGCACTGCTGATTTCTAGCGCGCGGCAAATAAGGGGTTTTCCGCAGAAAGAAACTTTTGTGGCTATCATATTCGATGAAGCGAACGGAACGGAACGGAAACAACCGCCCCCGCTCCGCCAGACCCCACCCCTCCCCGCCGAGCACAACGAACCATTTATTATGTTAAGGGGCAATATGTAGTGTTCAGATACTCAAAATGCAAAATTTGGGATTTTCGAGGGAATCATATGAAGGAAACTGCCATTTTGTAATATTAACACTATTTCTCTTGAATACTACATATAGCCCCTTGACAAACAAAGCTTGCACCAGGCCAAAAATAAGTCCAAAATCTATATAGATACCAACCGATCTGAAAAAAAACAACAACAACAATAAGTCCTGATTAACGTTGCAACCACACCGAGGAGTACAAAGCAGTCCAAACTAAAATACAACAGATGTTTGTAAATTTTACTAGAATAACCCTGAATTAACTTTGAAAAAAAAACAGGAAGCTTCAACTTCAAATGGGCACTTTTGAAGACGATCCCTTCAAGCATGATTCCGTGACTTGTCTTAAATACCTGATTTCATTCGGACTGCTTAAAAAAACCCCTCAGCGTGGATGCTACATTGATAAAATTCAACTTTTTTCCAAAAAAACAAAACAATCTAACGAGAAAAAAAAAGACAAATTTAGGATTCCTCTGCCTTTTCGCTCTGTCCAACAACTTCGGTGACCGATAGTTCATCATCACTTGGTAATTCGGTTGTCAATGTTTTCTCCAATTCTTCAACTGAGTCAAGAAATACGTACTTGTCCTTTATTTTAGCTCGTATTCGACAGTTTACATCCGCAAAAGCATAACAATCTTTGTGTGGCTTCAGCATCAAGTTTGCGAGATTGAGTAGCTCGAGTCGTTTCTTCGTCAAGTCAAGGCGAAACTTAACATTTGAAGCCTTTTTCCTTGCCCTATACACGGCAGTGCGGTGCCTCCAAGTGGTAAAACGCACTATGACTTGTTGTTTCAGTGTTCCTTTATCGATTTTCTTAGGCCCTATCCTGTGCGCGCGGTCGATAACCGCGTCGGGTATTTGCACATCGATCTCTTCGAAAATCTCCTTTACCTTCGTTAAACAATGTTCACTGGTTTCTTTTTCTCCGTTGGAAGGGGGTGGCATGCCATCAATGCGAAGGCAAAGCCTTCTTGAATATTGTTCCTGGCTTTCGTGTGAAGCGATGAGGTGAGTAACATGGCTTTTCAGAACTGCATTTTCCGCTTCAAGCTCATCAACTCTCACTTCAAGGAATGAAATTTGCTTGCCTTGAGCTTCAATTTTATCACTTATTAACGATGTTACCTCGTTTCTCAGCTCAGCTATATCATCTTTAGTTGCCAGTTTATTCAGTACGCGTTGCGATCTAACTTTCTGTTGCAGAAGTTGCAGTAATCATGGAAATAATTAATTCCATTAATTCCAATAAATAATTAATAATGGAAATAATCTGTGTTTTAAGTTACTTTTCCAAATTTGTTTGATTTACATTGTCCAGCAAAAAAAGTATAGTTTTTCACGGAGCTGCGAATAGCATGACCGCTCCGTGACAGCTCGACAGACACTCTCAGGAACGATGTGCTTGCATCCCTGTCTCAAGGCAACACTCTCACAATCAAGATTTGAACCAGTTATGTTATGATGTATATTTTAATATTACTGTATTCCTACCTATTTACCGTATTTAACTACAAATACCAATTGATTGTAAACAGCATATATGAAATGGAGGTTGCTGAACTGTATATTGTATTCCTACCTATTTACCGTTTTTAACCACAAATATTAATTGATTGTAAACAGCATATACGAAATGGAGGTTGCTGAACTGAATTTAACAGACCTGTTGTGAGAATATCTAATTTTTCTATTATATGTATATATTTTAATTAATATTTTGTTGAATTACACAGGTCCTGGCCTGTGCTAGACTTAACGGAAAAAAAATTCTGATGGAAACATTTCTGGGGATGACATGCATCATAAAGTGCTGTCCCTGTAATATTATGAATAATTAAGGTCTTTGTGGTGGATTTGTCATCTGATAGCATTCTAATCTTGGCAGATTCTCTGTAAATTACTGTAAAAATTCCTTTCAAAAGCCCCTAAAAGACCTAAAATTTGATAGTGAATTATAGAAAAAATTATTCATAAAATATTGGAATTAGCATATAACAAATTGTGCAGTGAATTTCAAATTTCACCACTCTTTTACCTGTGCGGCTGTGGAGGCGTTCGTTATTATTAGTTAGGCCTGGCATCATCACCTGCATCTATTATGTTGATGCTACCCTATCTGCAGTGATTGAGATGTGCCTTGTATATTGCATATGCATGTAAGTAGTTTGAATTTTGTCATAACATTTTGTTTTATTACTTACCCAAAGCAATGATCTGGTTAATTTTAATTTGTCACTGCCAGTGCCAGTCCATGCCATACATCTTCGATCTTTTAGGTTTTCGCGCCCACGATGCCAGCCTCGCTCACAATGACTGCGCAACAATCCCAGCCTCGCTATAGTTTGCAAAATAGGGCTCATTGTGTTATTGACCAATCAGGAGCCGGAGACATTACATGATTTAGTCGCAAGTGTGAGAATTGCCGTGAGGTTATCCATGGACTTTGTGCAAATTGTCCTCAGTGTAAAGCAATTATAAATGACGAAGATATAGTGATTAGGTACTACTTCTCACGAGGCTTCATGTACAAAAGTATAGTCTCGCGGCTTATTATATTCAACGAAACGAAACGAAACCAAACGAAATCAATTCAATTTGGCTTTTTTCCATCCCAAGAGAACGAAACACATTGTTTTTAAAACGAAACCGAATGAAACCAAAGCAATTTGGCTTTTTTCCATTCCCAAGAAAACGAAACAAATTGTTTTCAAATCACGAAATTGTTTTCAAATCTTTTGTGCTAAAATACTAAAGAATCATCAAAGAATCATAGGCCTAACAAGGAAAGAATCATCAACACACATACAACATTTGTCCAGAGATTCCTAAAGCGCGAACACGTTCGTTGATGAATTTTGGTTGGATTGTTTTCGTGATCTCAAGAGAGACATTGATTCATTTTAGACTGCGTTCACACGGTGCGTAATTTATATAAGTTAAACCCACCTGAACCCATCTGAACCCAGCTGAATCCAGCTGAATCCATCTGAACCCAGCTGAATCCAGCTGAATCCATCTGAACCCAGCTGAATCCATCTGAACCCAGCAGAAACCAACCTGACGCAATAGAAATCCCAAGAGGTTGTGTGATTTGTATGAAGCACACAAGCAGGGAATTGGCATTTAACACTTGTTCATAATGCTAATGGCTCTGTTTGGGATTATAGCCCTTCAGATTAACAAACACGGAAACTCAAAGGATGTTTTAGTCAAATAAATGACGAAAACAACATTGTGTACACGTGAAGGTGAAAAAGTTAGGCCTGATGATTTAGTAGGAGAGTGATATCACTGTGAAGAAGTCCATGGCAATTTTCGACAGTTTACCTACCTTCATAAAACGCAACCAGGAAAGAAATTGCTTGAAATTTCCCGAATTTTTTTGAAGAAATCTACTCTCCAGATGGCTATCTGTAAAACATGGAGTGTGGAATGATGGAATGGAATGATGGAATGGAATAATGGAATGGAATGATGGAATGGAATGATGGAATGGAATGGTATAGATGGAATGGTAGATATGGAATAGCCAAACTACTGGTCGCTTTGGAAACAAAATTACATCAATGTGTTCCTCAAGATCTTCTTAGTTTATTTTGCATATGTTTTCTTGAAAGTCTCATGAAATTCCCTTAAATATCGACTGAAACAACTGGCATGATAACAGACTGTGTGGGCAGACATCAGTTAAGTCGTTTAATTGATGTGAGTTGTAGGGAAAAAATCTTTAAAACATGGAGTGATGGAATGGAATGGAATGGTCGACATGGAATAGCCAAACTATTGGTCGGTTTTGAAAAAAAATTACACCAATGTGTTCCTCTCGATCTCTTCAGTTCATTTAGCGCATATTTTCTTGAAAATATGCTGGAATTCCTTCAGATTTCAACTGAAACAAAATTGGATCTATGCTAGGCTCGCGTGAACACAGCTGTGGAATGTTAAGAAGTGACAGGGATCAATGACAGTTTTAATCCTTATCCTGTAATGGCGCCAAGATCATTTTTATCATAAACGGGGGTTCATAAGAAACTTTAGACAACAGCAAATTGAGTTATTGCTGCCCTCATGCACTCACTCGCTATTGTTTGAAAACAATGCCCAGTTGTTCATCATTTGCACAGTTTGTGGTATTGTTTATATTTCATTTCGCGTTGTGCAACTGTGAACTGAACTGCGTCGATTTTTCAAAAGCTATGCTTCTTGCTTCACCACGTTGTGACTTTCGTCGAAGAATCCAAAGTTTTAAGCTGCTAGCATATTTTGCCTGTGCAGCAGGCTTCACCATGGTGGGTTTTACATACACGATTGTCATTTAGAGCATGAACACTGCCTTCAAAATGCTATGAAAATGGATAACTTTAACGCAGATTGTACCACAGATTGTTTTATCTTACTGGTTACGTTGGACGCCCTGTTTAAAAAACAGAATGATTCTGAAAAATAGTGCAAATTTGATAGACTCCAAGAAACTCTTAGTAGCAAGAAGCTTTTTTGAGCTAGCCTGTGTTCCAGACTCCAGAAAAATAAATTATATTTGCGTAATGGTCTGGAACACAGGCTATTTTGAGCCCCAAGTGCTTATTACTCAATCTTGGAGACTCCAGAGGGGGCTTTAAGGGAGAGGGTGCTTGTCAGCTAGAGAGGGGGTTTATTCTCAAATGAAAAGGATATAAATTAAAGCATCTTAACTCTTTTATCCCCAATTTTGAGGAATGACATACAATATTACCGAGTCAAATGAACAAATTCGACATATTTATCAAAGCAGTATCAAAATTAACCTGGACACTTTTTTAGCTAAATAAACTGAAATTTGACATCCTTTTTAATACAAATGAAGGAGGATGGAAAGTGGGGCTTCTTTAGAACATTTAGCTTAGAAGGGAGGGGCTTACCAGAGAGGGAGGGGCTTACCAGAGAGGGAGGGGTTTATTAGAGAGGGGAGCTAGGGAGCTAAAAAAGAACGTTTCTTCAACCTCAGTCCCCAGAGTCTTTGTCATGTTTGGACTTCCCAAAAATAAGAAATTGTAAGAAAAGTACGTCTAAACTAATTTTTTTTAAGAACTAAGGTCAAAGATTGCCAGACAGTCTCTTAAATGTTAGGATACTTTTGCTACCTAAAGTCTCTGAATGAGTTTTAATTTCCATTCTGGAATGATTTATTTTTGTTCGAAGAGCTCTTAAATCACTTTGTAATAAGATTTCAAACTAGTAATAAAGTGATTTGCGCTCAAGAGAATTTAAAAATGGTTAAAACATATTTTGAGTCACCGGAGAACATTATAACGGTAAATTACAAAAGTTTCGTATTTTTAATTCATAGTTTAGTTTTTTAAAGGGAATCTCAGGATCTATAAACCTTTGACAAAAATAACAGGAAATTCTGATATCCGATATGGCTAGAGCCACTTGAACCACTTTTATTATAAAAATGAGTGTATTATTGTTGAGAATTTCTTCCGGAATCAAACCAGCTGTGAATCATAATGTTCTGACTTCCCGTCTAATTTCAATCGAATCTCTGCACATGGGGATGGCGTGGCAAGTGCCTGGAAAAATCAACACATCGATGGTGCCAGCCATTAGTAAATTTTAGTGACTCCTTGCCATAAAAACTTGAAAACTCAAAATCTAATTGTTTGAACCTCTTGGGGGGACTAATATAGCATTTGGGGGACTATTTCCTTTTTAGCATGGTCACCATTGCAACGCATTTTTTACCTTCTTTCAAGCAGATATTTCGAACTGTCAAAGAAGCTCACCTCCCATAGCCAAAGCTCTGAAGGTACAGATCAGTGACCGAACATTTCTACCACATACAACTTTGTTACTTTTGTAGATTTCTTTCACATGATTGTTGATGTGAATTTGGTGATTTTTCTGACAGTACCAACAGGGGATGTTTGGGGGTCCCAAAACCGTAAAACCGCTCAAAATTTAAAATGCAAAACATTTTGCGATATTTTACATCAAACCGAAACATAGCGTACAAGATTACAAAATATGGTGAAACCCCGTGACCGTAAAACCCAAACATTCCCTCTATCAAGTAGCAAGCACGGAGGAAATTAAATCTGGCTTCGTCAGCTACTGAAATTCTGCAAGACAGTTTTCTGGGAGCACACACGTGCTTGACTGTATGTAAAGCAAAGCCCACCATGGTGAAGCCTGCTGCACAGACAAAATTACCATTAGTGCCTAAAAATTCTGAAAATAAAATGGTACCCGATAAGACAAAATATGCCAGCAGCATAAAACTATGGATTCTCCGACGAAAGTCACAACGTGGTGAAGCATAGCTTTTGAAAAATCGACGCAGTTCAGTTCACAGTTGCACAACCTGAAATGAAATCTAAACAATACCACAAACTGTGCAAATGATGAACAACTGGGCATTGTTTTCAAACAATAGTGAGTGAGTGCATGAGGGCAGCAATAACTCAATTTGCTGTTGTCTAAAGTTTCTTACGAACCCCCGTTTATGATAAAAATGATCTTGGCGCCATTACAGGATAAGGATTAAAACTGTCATTGATCCCTGTCACTTCTTAACATTCCACAGCTGTGTTCACGCGAGCCTAGCATAGATCCAATTTTGTTTCAGTTGAAATCTGAAGGAATTCCAGCATATTTTCAAGAAAATATGCGCAAAATGAACTGAAGAGATCGTGAGGAACACATTGGTGTAATTTTTTTTCAAAACCGACCAATAGTTTGGCTATTCCATGTCGACCATTCCATTCCATTCCATCACTCCATGTTTTACAGATTTTTTCCCTACAACTCACATCAATTAAGCGACTTAACTGATGTCTGCCCACACAGTCTGTTATCATGCTTGTTGTTTCAGTCGATATTTAAGGGAATTTCATGACACTTTCAAGAAAACATATGTAAAATAAACTAAGAAGATCTTGAGGAACACATTGGTGTAATTTGTTTTCCAAAGCGACCAGTAGTTTGGCTATTCCATATCTACCATTCCATCTATACCATTCCATTCCATCATTCCATTCCATCATTCCATTCCATTATTCCATTCCATCATTCCATTCCATCATTCCACACTCCATGTTTTACAGATAGCCCTCTCCAGATGTTTGGGTATTAACGTTTGGATGCCGGTTAACCCTAATCCTACCAGGCTTTTTTTGATCTAACATAGCCGGGGGGGGGGGGTGCTTTCCACCCCCCTCTATAATTGGCCGTAGACTAATGGGAAATCATTGAAACTTGGCAAGGGCGTAGTCCTAACTCTTCTTAACTGATTGGTAGTTTTGGGCGTGGCTACCTCATTAGGTGACGTCACTATGACGTCATAATGCCGGAAAATGTCAAAATATATGGTTTTCTAGCTTATTCGTTCTAAAAACGTAATAAAGGTAATCTGAATGACTTTTCCATTCTTATTTGGCGTATTATTCATTTCGCTTTCAAATATGATGCATATAGGTGTTTTTAGACCGTTATTTTGGAAGAAAATGACGAAAATTGATGACGTCATAACTAAAAACTGTGTTTTTCTGCCAAAAATTGATAATAATTGGTTCGAAATGCTTTTAAAGTATTGCATAACGCAATTCTATGCTTTTTAAACAAAATTTGTTGGAAAAATCTTCAAAATTTGCCAAAATGATCCAAAATGACGGCCCGAGTGACGTCATCATTTAAGAATGCTGACGTCAGCAAATTCCATTGTTATTGACAACAATAGAAAGCTAATTGTTTGCTGATTCTTTTAAAGTACAATAGTCAACATTTGGAACTAATTCTGGTAGTAAAAATATCAAAATCATTAATTTTTTAAATACCTTGCTCCAAATATGGTAGTGTCACCTGTCACGTGACACCTATTGTTCAAAAATTTAATTGTCAAAATGTAGCTAATAGATAATTAGTAATTGTCAGAGAGTTTTAGGGTCATAGCTTTTGTCGTTAAAGAAGGCTCTGCAAAAAACATACAGGGGGGGGGGTGGAAAACACCCCCCCCCTGGTAGGATTAGGGTTAAAATATCTCCTGGATTGGCAGAGTTATGGCCACACACAAATCGATAAGACGCTTTGAACCCATAAAATGCCAAAATGAGAAACCGTCAGAGCCAATGAGATCAGAACGATTGTTATTCAGCTGTTTTCATTAACACCATAAAGCGCTAACTATGCTTATCACCCGCTTCTTTTGATAAATTGTTCTTGATATTTGAGGGCTTAAGGTATTGTCACGACAAAAAATTGGCAGGCTTCCTGTTATTCGATCATACCAGCTCACTCACGAAAGAGACATCTTATAGGCCTATCGCACACATTTCATTACTGTATTTTCATTAGTGTGCTGAAAAATCTGTCTGTTTTTTGCGTCCGTTTTTCTCCTAGTACCTATTATTTCATTACTCAACACATTCGGAGGATATCTTTACGATAGAGAAAAACATTTGTGCGAGTGCAAGCCATCTTGGAACAATAACTCGAAAAACAACAAAACATGGTCTCTAATCAAAACGAGGCTATAACAAAATGGAGTCAGGGGGTCTAAGCGATAATTCAGTACAGCACCATCGGTTGAAACGATAGTTGGACGGCACAGATCGGAAGTGTGTGAATGGTACCGGCGACCAGAAACGGCCATGTCAGAGCTGTACTACACATTAATGGAGAACAGGGCCTGTCTTACAGAGAACCAAGATACCGTTCATCCTCACAAAATTCAGGTGCTGCTTGGTGAGTTGCTTCCAATCACAAAGATGCTAGCGAAATTCCATAAAGATAGTACAGTGTTCAAGACCGATGACGACAGCAGGGAAGTCATCCTGAAAGTGACTGACACATCACCCCACCTCATGGCACTGAAGGCATGAGTCCACGTTGGTGGAGCCCTGTTCACCACAGGGATACAGTACCTTTTGGCACATGCCCAACTTACAAACCCTGAGAGATTGGCTGCAAATATGACGTTTGCCCCAAACCGAGACCCCCCTTTCAAGCAGTCAAAGGGGTATGAGGACTTCTTCCCGCTCCTTTACATCAACAAAGGTGGCGCCCCTGCACAGGAAAGAGACGGCACCACTACATTTCAACTAGACCAAACTATGGACCTTTATTTGCTTACAAATCTGGAAAATTCCATGGCAGCAAATGGCAGCAAATGCAAACCTCCCCACATGGTTGATTAAGACTATGGGACGCTGGGCTTTCAATGCTCAAAGTTCAAAGTTCATTCAATGCTCAACAAGTGTATTCAATGTTCAACGAGTTTATTCAAAGCTCAAAAACGTAATTCTCTGTTCAAGAAGTTAATTCAATGTTCAAGACGTTTACACTGATTTTTTATAAGAAACTAAGCAGTTTCTTAAATTTTCGGACTATTTTGCAAGCAACAGTTTCTTGTGTATTTCTTATATTCTCTAGGTTGCAAGGTCGTTCTCGTCTGGGTAAGTAGAAGTAGGGCCTTGCTTCCCAATGTCCTTGAAATGTTCATTCAATGTTCTTGAAATTGCCACCAAGAAACTCCCTTCCATTTATATTTATTCCATGTTTAGACAAGCTCTTTAACTGTTGAAGGAATGGCAAGTACGTTTTCCACATATTTTCTGAACTGTCAAGTCCTTCATAACAGCAGTACAAGTGTACACTGTCTGCTGCTTGCCCACAAACTTCAAGCTCATTCACAATGAGCGCATAAAATTTCGTAACCGAACTACCTCTGTTGGAATGAAATAGGAGGTAGGTCATGCCTCCAAATTCTGCATTGTGGCTCAACTTCACCTCTTCTTCAGCATTAGCGATGGTATCTGTAAGGTATTTTCGGAGATATTTGCAAACGGTTGCTGTTTTAATTCCTCGTCTGATGCTGACTGCTTCAATGCAATCATACCAACTTCTACATGTTCTGCCAAGGCAGGCTCTGTCCGCAATGTCTCTAAATTTCTCACTTCCCTTTCGGAAGCATAAATGTTGCAGCCTTTCTTGTTTAGAAACGTTTGTTTCGTTCTCATTTCCGAATTTTATAGTCTCCCACATGCTCTCAGGTCGGCAGTCTCTTCCGGCAATAGCTTTTTAGAGAATTTGCAGCCGGCTGCATTTGCTGCACGTTGCATTAATTCAGGATATTGTCTGAACCATGTTGTTAATATTGGCAGAATATCTTCATCTTCGTGGATTTCCCCCTCTCTAGCGGCAACATACTTAAGGATGTCCATGCCCTGACTTGCTCGTTTAACTTTATCGGAGCGACAGCACTTTCAATTGGAACTTTTTTATCTTTAGCTTTTTGTTGGTGACTGGGCGTTGTTATTGCAACCATAATGCGTATTAATTCGCTATTACGTTCAATATTCGTTTGACATTGTGTTTCTTCTTGACATGGTGGTACATTTTCCTTAACCATCTGTTGCTCTCTCTTTCTTTTCAATGACCTTTCTGCTCTCTTTAGACCTGTGAACCTTTTCAGTGCAGTGTTCTTCTCATGTTGATGCCTCGCAGCTTCAACACTTTTTTCATCGGATACCTTCTTTGCCTCAACTACCTCATTCTCCCTTGCTATCAATAGAGAGGTTTAGATCCGATTTGAGTGCGAGTTCATCTACTCCCCACGTTCAGTCCGCTTTTCCTGTGAAGTTTTGAATGAGCCAATCACCATTTATTTTCATACATTTTCCATGTCATGCCTGTGCGTTTCCAGCCTTTTTATCTTATCAATCAATGAAATAAGTTTTTGATGATTCCCTTGCTACTTTCAAGAGTTCTTCAAAGAACAATCGATCAGACCTTGTGAACTTTGAATCACCATTCTCATTGCTTAATTTGTTCCTTGTTAGAACTGTTCTTAAATAATGTTCAGATTGGGCACAAGAGTCAAGAGTCTCATTGGTGCTGAGATGGTTCAATCTTTAGGTAGGAATATCTCACAGTGAGTGGACCTGACAATCTTTTCAATGGAACCTATGCCCCCATCAACCCACATGTAAACTTTGTCATTGCCTATTGACCTCTATTGCCCTAACTCCTTCTGTTGCACCCTGTTTCACAGAAATTAAATTTTTAAAGTACATACAGTATTTCTTGACAAACATTCACCCTTGATCAAAGATAAATTTCTAACATGAAACATGAAATGTTTTGAAACAGTTTCTTTCAGCTGTAAGGCATAGTCCTACGTTGCATTTGCTACAGCAAACTCTCGTTTTCTCCCCACAATTGATGCATCTTGGTCTGCTAGACCTGTGTTCTGGCCAGTGCTCAATGCCGTCAAAATGAATGTTATCATCTGGAGCCCTTTTTGGTACCCTTCTGGGCTTTTTTGCCACTTGCTCCATAGGTGAGTTGGTGCTTGGTCTGCCTCTACTGCGCCTTTTCGGTACACACTTGCTTGACAGTGAGGATGCAACATCACTGGTGAACTCCAGCAAATCTTTTTGGTCTTCTAATGGCATACCATTCTGAGCACAGACCCGCTTGTATAGGCACCAACCATTTGTGACACTGGTTCCAAGGATCCAAAAGAAGATTCTCATGTAACCCTTCTTGCTTCTGTGATGAAGGCGATATAATGCCATAAACATGTCGAACAAATCAACTCCAAACATACCAGCATTGTAGATCTGAACGATCGCATGCCTTGTCACATCAATATGCTTCTTGTCTTTGCTAGACCACCTTCTTACCGGTTCAACAGGATCAGTGTATGCATAATTAGATGCAAATTGCACTTGCCTGTTGTCAAACCATCTCACTATTGTAAGGCCTGAATTCAGGTCAACAGCAGCATCATAGGCCCCCCTGCCCTCCTTTTTTAACACTTTCTCTCCTTTCAGCTCACATCCTCTCGTGCGATCTTGCCTCATGGTACCCACAGCCCATATTCCCCACTTTTTTAATTTCAGCAATAACTCTAAGAACGTGAAGTAATTGTCAAAATAGACTTTATAGCTCATTTGTCTTGGCAGTGTGGAACAGAGCCGTATCACAATATCTCCAGATACAAAACCAATGCTATCACATTCTTCTTTGTCAGGATCTGGTGCACCATCAAGAATGAAATCGTAGCAGAATCCACTGACTCCATTTCTTGAAAACACTTTAAAACCCCATTTCTTAGGCTTCTTTGGTAAATAACGGCGGAGACTGCTTCTTCCTTTGAATGGAATCATCTGCTCATCCACGGAGTTATGTTCCTCAGGCTTTACCTTCAGGCAATTCTGTCTCAGCATTTCAAATAGCTTTCTCAACTTGAACAGCTTATCTTTGTTGGGATCCTGCGGGTCTGGGGCATTAGAATTATCTTCAAAGTGAAGAAACTTCTTGATTAGCTCAAAGCGATCTCTACTCATTATGCTAGCCACTTGCTCATATCTGGTGAATGACTGCCAATACATGCGGTATCTTGGCATTTGAACAATGCACAATTGCTAAAGAATGCCAAGAAAATGTTCAATTTCTTTGCGGCATGTTGCTACTGATTCTTTGTCCACATTGCATTGTGTAGAGTAAAGATTTGCTTGATCAGCAATACGAGTAACCATTTGATCATCAAAGAATTGTTTGAAATAATCAATTGGAGCCATCAAATTCTCATAGCCATGCAGTTCCTCATCACCTTTGAATGAAAAATTCTTTGTGTTCATCATTCAGTTCTTCTCTTCCTGCCAGTCATGCAAGGGGTATCATATCTGCTAAGGGAACATCATCATCTGAGCCATATTCTGATTGATCAGAACCTGAATCAGTATCATCTTCGGAATCTAATCCTGGTGTTAACACCACCCACTGTTGGATCTCACCATTCACATCATGCTCCTCTATTGCTGTATCCATCTGAAAATATATGAAGACAAAATGTTTAGTTTCACTCTTATCATTAGGTTTTCCTATATCAAGTATTAAAAACAAGCTAAATTGAGTATTAAAAACAGGAAGAAAATATTTGCCTTTTGGCCTAAGTTCAACAACAACAACTTTGAATTCCTGGAAGGGCCATATGGCCCAGACAATAAGTTGTAGTTTTTAATGCACTAATGGTAACAACATATTTTAATTTCAGCTCAATATCTTTATCCGTTCTTGATTTATCGCTTTTTCAAATTTACCCACATTTTGGCTCAAAACGGCCATTTTGAATTGCGCTAAAATTTGAATGGTCATAATTTAATTGACGGCCATTTTGAATTGCGCTAAAATTTGAATGGTCATAATTTTCCTAATAATTCCAATAGAGGCCACCCAAAATCACTGAAAGTCTTCACTTAACCATTTTAAGACCCAAAGAGTTCAAAAATGACATCTAAAAGTCCATAAAAACAACACAACATGAGCTATGTGGCTTTAAAAGTTCAATAAAAAAATAATTTTAGTGTCCGCAAGTATCAAACCACTTGAGATTAAGTGGAAAATTTTTTATGTAGGTTGTATTAGATCCAAAATCATACGATGAGATTCATGAAAAACAAACGACTGTCTGATCATACGCGAATTGAAGACCTCCTTATTACTATAAAGCTCCTTCCCATCAGAAAACAACGTAAACGATGGCTAGACAACATTAGCCTTTGGACTGGACGGAACCTGATGTCGCTGAACAATGCGGTCAAAGACCGAAATTTATGGAGACAATTGTCACATGTTGATGTGCAATCCGCCGAAGGCGGAGAAGGCAAGCGATGATGATTAGATCTTAATGATTTTTGGTATGCTTGCTAACAATATACTTAAGTCAATTAATATGAAATATGAAGTCAGAGAATCACCAGGGGACAGAGCTACAGCTTTCCAAAATACGAGGTAAAAATTTCATAAAAAGTTACATCAGAATCCAAAATGGAAGTAAAAGTTAACTATTAGTAAGTAAATTTCCTTTAGAGTTTCCACGAAGGAGATCTAACCCTCTTTAAACTTCAATCAAGTTTATAAAGTTAGGTTTTCTATCACATCTTTCTTTTTTAATTCATCCTCTATTGTTTGAATGTCCTTCATTTCCAATTTGTATTGACGCCCAGTACTGGTTGATGGAGGTTCAACTCTGCAAAGTACATTTACCATTGGCACAAAGCACTTATCTTCTCTACTGGGCCAGCAGTATGATCT
The DNA here is from genome assembly GCA_039566865.1 of Aurelia coerulea. NCBI lineage: Eukaryota > Metazoa > Cnidaria > Scyphozoa > Semaeostomeae > Ulmaridae > Aurelia > Aurelia coerulea. The sequence continues at coordinate 2,170,272 of CM076959.1, forward strand.
TGAAGGGAAATGAATCCTGCGGATATAAAATGCCTGCGTTCTTGGTTTTAAACCTAATCTATAAAACTCCGAGTTTAAAACACGTACAGAAGTTTCTTACCTTTTCAAATTCAGGTATGGTTGTTTCTTGACTTTCGAAAAATTGAGCGTCACGGGGGGGGGGGGGGTTTACTTTGTCTACGAAAGTACGGGGATGTGCCACTGGAAAATCTGAAAAGGCACCCTGTCCCTGAGTAATTCCCGAAAATTATACCCTGTCCCGGAGTAACATTTTAAAAACGATACCCTGTTCTTGAGTTTCTTCATACAAAATTGTAGGCTGCCGTGGGAATTTGATAGAATTTGATAATCACACTTGCGGAGTGCAAATGGCTTACAACGACGTTACGTAGTCAATTATACAAATATGGAGCCTGTGGTGGAGTAAACTATTCAAAAGTGATACCCTGGCCTGGAGTAGGAATCCTGAAAATGATACCCTGTTCAGCGGCACGTCCCCATACATAAAAATAAATCATTCGTAAAATAAATAAATCAAATCAAAAATAAACCGTCCCCATTCGAAATCATACTCTGATGAGGACACAAGTCCGAAAGGCCTCAGTGTGTTAAAACATAGCTTATAGTATTTTTTGTCGTCCAACCTCTCTACATCAAGTTTACATAAAAATATGTGAGTACCCCCCCCTGGGTTGAACCTATTGTTTCTTCTTATTAGCTAGCTTTTTCTTAGAAAAAAATACATGTAGAGTTTTTGAATGAAATAATAATAATGTAATAAACTACTGACGAAGAACGTATTGTTTATGAGTAATAGGGTATTTTATGGCTAAAGGTTGGACAGTTGGACACTGGCACGCCTCTTTGGAGATGTGTCACAGGAAATCTTCAATTTCAAGGATCGATTTCTAAAGCCTCGAATCATCCCGAAAAAGTTTTCTCTTTTTCTATTCATGCCGAGTCTTTAGAAAATTAGATGACCGTTTTGTGATCGTTTGCAGTATTTTGGAAAACGAAGATTTTAGGAACTTCCTTAGGGTAAAAATGAAGATAGAAAATTGCAAAAAAATTCTAGAACATTTTGCTAAAGGTTAAGTCATAAATTTTCAAAATTGGTCCAGAGTACTATTTATCGTGGACCTTAAAAGCCATGAACTTTCGACATTTTCTATCTTAGAATCACTGGTCTAATGTGCTTTTATCTAAATAGTGGCTTCCTTTTATCTACAGTATTTACAGTAACTTTTATGGACCAAATAAAAATAGATATATACGGAACTAACCAAGCATTGGCAACAGGCCATTTTGTTTTGATATGTTTCGTTTTTAGTCAAGGACTGTCTTAACGGAAAACAATTTGAAAAAGTAGAGATCACAGTGTTTTAAACTCGGAGTTTTGTAGAATAGATTTAAAACCAACAATGCAGGCATTTTATATCGGCGGACTTAAAGTCTGCGTTTTAGGTTTTCCCTTATGATGAAGCCAAAAATACAGACTTTCAAATCCGCGGACGCAAGGTCAGCGGTTTAGGTTTTGGGCTATTTGAAAACCTAAAACGCGGACCACGGACCATTGCATTGGAGGTCCGCGTTATAGACCTGGCCGTCCTGAATGTTCAATTTACTTCCACAGATTACATTGACCATATTTATGACACAATGGTAACTGCAGTTAGATCCAAAGCACTTGAGGAACACAAAGAAAGGCTCAAAAATATGGCACCTCCACCTCTGAACACTGGTTTTGAAATCAAGGAAGCACATGCTGATGCCATTCAAAAAAGGGATGAAAGGCTAAACAAAATTGTGCATGATGTTCCACCAACAAACCCAGGTAAATATGTGAAATACCGGGTGACCCAGAAAAAAGTGACCCAACGCAATCTGTTGTAGAAAAAACAGTAAGTAGCAGAGGGAGATATTTCAAACGTTGTTTTGTGGCTAAAAGACCAGTCTACATTATGAGTATTTTTCGCAATTTTTTGGGCACGGGAAAGTTCCCGAATTAAAGACTATGAGGAAAAGGGCAGGCTTGAAATTCTCAAAAAGTCGCCAAAAACAGGGGATCGATTTGAAGCCGTTTCAGATCTTGAAAACAACGAGGAGCGTGCTTCCTTCTGCCTGAGAATATTTTCAAGCACCTAGGGACTATAAACTTGCTCTGAAGACTTCCGACTGGGTTACCTATTCCCAGGTTGAAACGAAACACGTTTCTCGGTGTTGTAAAGATTTCAAATGGCTGTAAATCGATCCCCTGTTTTTGACGACTTTTTGAAGATTGCAGGCATGCCCTTTTCCTCGAAATCCTTAATTTTGGAACTTTACCATGCCGAAAAAAACTGCAAAAAATACTCATAGCATAGGTTAGCCTTTTAGCGACTGAACAACGTTTGAAGCATTTCAATCGGCCACTTACTTAATTTTCTGTAACAGATTTCGTTGGGTCACTTTTTTCTGGGTCACCCGGTACAACATTATATAATGACTGAACTGAGTTCATGGCACTGGTATCAATAGATAATTGTTTCTCAAAATCTTTGCACATGCACAAAAGAGCAATGGTCTGTGGTAAATATGTTGTTCAAATTGTTTTTATCAAAACTTCCGTTTCGTACTTTATTGAGGCACTTATTCGAAACATCCAGTTACACATTGAAAATATGAATTCAACAGCAAATAATAGTAGAATATTTTGCAGTACAGTAAGTACCCGCAAATAAGAAACCCCCTTCTATAGGAAACAGGCCTCATTTTCTTCAAAAGGCGCTCCTTTAATAAGAAACAATTTCAGGTCTGAAATTTAAAAGTTTCTTATTTTCAGGTTTCTCATAGTTTTTTCCTAAATACTAGAAAATATCCCCATAACTGACTGTAATATAATGCAGCATTCTCAAAAGAGAATAAAGATTTTAAAAATTGAAGATTCACACAGAAAAAAATTTAACATGGTTAAAATGTGAAATGTACCAGTAATGTTCAATACACATGCATGTACACTTCTGTCATATACCTTGACTTGACTTGATGGTACCAATGTATAAGGAACTTTGACCCTGATCATGAAAATGTCTCTTCAGATAAGAAACTCTCTAAGGCCTCAATTTAAAAGTGGTTTCTTATCTGCGGGTACCCGTTGTATGTACCTAGTTCATTTTGCATGCACACATTTTTTATAAGAGACTGCTTCTAAGAAACTCAACTCTCATACACCCCCAAATTAAGAAACTCCACTGCTGGGGAAATATAATCCAATAAACTATTCATTTTGATAAATGAAATCCTTAGCATTGTAAACGTTATTTTCACTTTATTTTCTGCATCACATTACTTGGGGGGTGCTGTACTGTATGTACTTACAGGTAAAGTCTAAAACTACTGATAATTTTGAGAAACGTTCAGTACTGCCTCAGATTCTTAGTTTCTTTAAACAAATGCGTCCATTATTTTTCTAGTGGTTGATGCAAGTTATTTTTAGTCATAGATCAGCCCAATCAAGGTGAAATACAAGCTGCAGGTCCTGTCAGAAGACCGAGAGCAAAACCAACTTGCAGGGTATGCAAAGAACCAAAAAAGGGACACAAAGATGTTCAGCACTGTCCACTAAATATCAGAACAGAAGGAACAGGAATGAGCTAATCTTTTTTGTTTGTACTGCAGCACATTAAAGCAGCACAATTTAATCTGCTTTTATGAGTCAGTTTCCTTTACATGATACCCAACATGAAACTGATGCCACCATGAAAATTTAAGAAAATGTACTCCTGTGTACATGCAACCCAACATCAAATTGCCCAAACATGTTATGCATTTTTTTTATGTGACTTGGCACTGATTTTTGAGAAAGCAATTGAAGGCTATTAGTTTGAGTTCCCCCTAAATCGAGAAAAGATTGAAGAGAAAAGTATTTCCATAAAAATGTTCATGCTGACATGCCAATGTAATATGCTAAAGCGTCCCCATGTGCAGAGGTGTACCTACCTACAATGCTATGCTTTGGTGACTATGAATTAGGTAACCTCAATGGTATGCATAATGTGCAGACAATAAGTAATTGCTGGCATGAGTTTCATGTCTGGTCTCATTTGAAATGTCTCTGCTGTTTACACACAAGGAAGAATTTTAAATGGCCCAAATGCAAAATCATATATTTATTGTCAGCCTACAGTTTATCATCATAAAAATCATCTCATAGTGTTTTCATTTGCTCGTTAGTTCATCTTCCAATCCTTTAAAGTCTATATTTGGGAAATTTTTTCTTATTTCATTGTATGCACATGCAGGCAACGGGATCCTCTTTGTGCCAAGTCTTTGGTGCACTACACAGCAAAAAATGGCTAAGTTTCCACTGATTTCCGACTACCGAAATCACCACGTGCCTTGTTAGTTTCTGATATGGAAATTTACACTAATAGTTTCCTACTAATCTCCTATTGCCGAAATCTACACTCTCAGTTTCCGACCAGTTTCTAACTAGGGAAATTTACATGGTGAATTTCGACTGATTTTATAGGGAAGAAATTAATCAGAGATTTCCGTGTACGTTTGTCTCTATTTCTTTTCAAACTTTCTTCAAAATTTGTACTAGTACACTCATTTTTTTTATAAGAAACCGCTTATAAGAAACGGTAGGCTCAATTTTTCAAAAGTTAAGAAACAACCCTACCTCGATTTCAAAAGCTAAGAAACTTTTGTAATTTACAGTTTTAATTTTCCTATCACAGACAGAAATGTTTTGACAATATACAGCTATAGCATCTGTTTGGACATTATTTTGAGTGCGAATTATGTTATTGACTTGTTTTGAGATCTTACTAAGTAATTTGGGAGCCCTTTAGACTAAATAAGATTAACTTTACACTTTTGGCATTACAAATATAAGAAACACGTAAGAAACTTTTGGTAGCAAAATGGCCCAAAAACGAAAGAAACTGCCTACCAGCCCCGGAACTTAGTTTCTTATATAAAAAAAATGAGTGGTTGTGGATCCTCAATAATTTTTTGCAAAAGCCATCATAAACAAAGAAACGAACAAACAAACTGTTTAAAAAACATATGCAACAAGCTGAGGGTCATCGTGAGCGTTTAAAAATATATTCACATTACTTCAACCCTGGCATTTTTTCAATACCCATGTGTTTCTCGACGGTTTCAACCGTATTTTCAACGTGTTATTCATATCAATTCTCATCTATAATTCTTAAATTTCAGCACGCCTCATCCACCATATCCGTCCGTTAACTAATACTTCATTAAGATTAACAAGTTAAACCAGCTCAAATTAGACCAGGTTTTCGAATGGGGCCCTCTAATATACTGAGCCATTCTGAAAAGAATCAGAAGTGAACAATATTTTATTAAATTTTGCAGAATATCTGAACGTGCAAACAATGGCGATAGAATCTCTAAACGCCACTCGATCGAACCTCGCGTATGAAGATGTATGAAAATAAGGCTCGATCCAAGCTCTATCATAGAATAGCTAAAAGGTTATTGGTCAATCCAACTTAAATCGAATGAATTTACTTGGTTGAACTTTAACCTGGTTTAGATAGAACTGGTTAAAACTGTGTTAATGTGAATGCGGTATGACGTTCTCTCGTTGTTCCAGTCTCGTGCTTTTACTAATTATGCTAACTAAATTTGCTAATCATGCGCATACGATAATGTAAACTAAAGAACCATGTAAATCATATACAATTCAAATCTTCTACCAAACGGTGCACTGATAAAGGGCGATAAAGGGCTTTTGCCTTTTAGACACTTTTTCAAAAGAATGCAAATCATTGAGTACCTTTAATGCCAAATCTCCAACGATAATTGTTCACAGGATTTACATATAAAAACAAATCCTTCCATAAAAAAACCTTTCTGAGCGATTGATAAATAAAATACCTGTCGCCAAATTGAATTTGGCTATGGACCATATTGCTAGTGCTTTATAAAATTTTGGATATGCTATATGCTACATAAGATCACTTTATATCAGTTCACGTTATTGCTGTAAAACACCATGCAGGGAAACCAATTTTTTGTATCAATCAGATGGGACAAAGTTGAAGCCCTATTGTCCGAGTCCCTTTTCTTCCATGTCCTCTATGACTTGAATGGTGCAGCAAAGGACTTAGTTAATCCGTTTGCTATTGACAAGCGAAATTGTATTCCTGGTTTACCGTTGCATAGCAGTGATCCAACATATTCATTCCCTAGGATGAAGAACACTCGCAATTTTGACTTTTGGATATGAAACAACATTGCATAAAAAATAGCAATGTTGGGTTGTTGGGATGTTGTGAAAAAAGTAATAATAACGACACAAAAGACCTTACTGCATTCGTTTTTCAGCGAACCTAGCGACTCAAATATCTCAAATGACCAAACAGAAACTGGATTTAAACCTTTGTTTAAACTACTAACTAATTCACAAAGTTCACATTGTCAGACACTCGTACTTTACTTCTTTCAAAGTTTTCTACAATGTATGTGTCGAAAGTTATTCTAGCTTTCGTGACAGATACTTTTCGTTGAATGAAATTGATTGGGATGATGCTGGCTTCGAGAACACTCGTTGACCATAACGTCATTGGGCATCTTTCACCATACAAGTGTTTTTGCGAATGCTCTTCAAAATAACAAATTCTTGCAAAACCAACAGCAACTTCTTCATTTTCCCCGTCATCAAAACATGTGCTGACTGTAAACAGAGACTTCACTGTGGCTGGTCTCAATCGATCCAAACTACCAAATCTTGCAAAAATGAAATGATCTTTATTTGTGCCACCCCTGTAGCGCTCTGTAGATATTAAGTCCCTACCAAGCATGATCCTGTCATAGGCTTGAACAAACCTCCCTATATCCACGACTATTCGATTTGGGAAGAAGTTCGATAGCATTCTTTTCAGATATTGTGCCTCGTTATTTGTCAGGGCCTCGATCTTTGGTACAGATACCGCCGAGAATGTTGCTTGAGTCAGGTCAGCTCCTTCAAGCTCATGTTTTCGCCTGATGATATCGAGTGATGTTGTAAAACAATCTGCTGGGTTTTCATCTGCTAAATTGAAGTGGGATAAAGGTGGGTGGTTTCTGCTTGATAGCTGTTGGTATGATGAAATCACTCGAACACCGTTAACGAATTTCCTCATCATCGTGATTGTAACTGCTCTATTATTCGTGTGATATGAGCCCAGAATACCATTGTACCTTTCGAAAGAAAATGCCCAAAAGCCGTAAACAGGACCAAAGCTTGTAATGCAGTCTTTTAAGTGCATATGCATGTGCATGTTTGGTGTGCAATACTCATGGCCAATGATCTGCTCAAACGTTTTACAGAAGAGCACAAGAAGTTTGTGTGCATCCTCAACTTCCTTCTTGCATATGGATGTACTCAGAAGTATCTTACAAGCTCGAACAAATATTTGCCACATGTTAAAATGCTTTCTGTCAAGCACATTTCTCAAGCAGAACAAAGAATAAACCAAAACCCAACTTTTCCATTCTTGCGCTTTCATAGTCTTGTAATGTTTCATTGACTTCGTTGTTCTTCCTAACTCAGTCATTTTCCCGATATCATCCGCCAATTTGTCTATCTCATCTATATCTTTCTCGCCAAGCAATCCCTTATCCAACCACACACAAAATACACGCTTTGCCGTTCCAAGCAACAAATTATGCATTGGGTCCACAACATGTCCTTCTATTGGGTCGAAGTAAGGCAAGTTAAAAAATGCACTAAAGCGTACACCATTGGCAGATTCTGCATTTTTTCGTAATATCATGTTTTGCAACGTCAGTGTTTCCTTGGCCAATCTTTTATGCTGCTCTCCGTCCCTGGGAAGCCATTCTGCAAACTGAAAACCTGAGTAATCAGGCTTGGTCCCAAACATTTCCCGGGGAAATCTTTTCCAACATTTGCTGCAGCCTAGCAGGAAATGGAAATGTTATGTAAAGATTAAATAAAATTCTCATCGAAGTTTATATAACTAAGTAATTAAATCCAAATCACAGAGCTTGCAATGGCAATGAAATTACACATAGCCTCACGATAAATTTCTGAAAACTTGAGCAGAAGTGTCATTGAGTAAACATCTTTTTAAAAACAGCCAAGTCCCACCCTTAAGAAATTACTTTATAAAAACTCGGACCCTGATTTTTGCAAAGATGATAGGAAATAATAGAATAATCAAGAGTAAACAATATGCCGATGTCAAAAAGAGGGTTTCTTAAATGCGGGACTCTTCAGTATGATGAAAGAATGCCTTATTTGATATCATTTCTAGCCAAAGGTTTTGAGAGGCATTTGTATTCTTTCCCTGACATTTTTATCTGAGCAATTCTGAACTAAGTTTTCATTTCTGCTTGTTCTTCGGTGTGTCCCAAAAAGTGCTCACCTTCAAAAATGACTAAAACTCGGTTATCAGACAAGGCATGACATTTTCTCCTTGATGATAAAACCATATTTCAAGATGGCAAAATGAATGCTTTCATTGCTCAACTGGAATTGAATAGGAGGCTGAAAAACCATATTCTGAACTATTCTCTTCCAGCAGCATCGTAATTTTTGCATCAAAGCCATTCTCTTGAAATTTGTCATTATCCTTCAAGTCCACAATGATAGTTTCCATTCCTTTCTGGCATATATGACCAAACTAGAAGCTTGATATACAAAGAAATCAATATTGTACATTATTGGGTTTGCAGTGTGCTTCAAGACCAGGCAGCCCCAAGCGGAACTAAATTTTCTACTTTTTAAAAGCAATCCCAAGATCAGCTATGCATGGAAAAATACTGGGTGAATAACAAAAAAGTTATATTGAGGACTGTGAAATAAAAAGGAAGTGGCCGATGTTACAGACAAAGGAGTTCATCTACCATTCGAAGGCCAACTTAGATGAGTAAATTTGTTTCGTAAAATTACTCATCTTCCAGACCCCAAAATTGGAAAAATACCTTTAAGCAATTTATATGGGAATCGAGACTTTACATTCCATGATGGTCCATGATTTATTTGGCATGGAAATTTAATAATTTCAATAGCAAATAAATCATAGACCAGAATGGAATATGGAATTCTTATTCCGGTACATGTCCCTTACAGACATTTTTCTAATTATTCGGTCTTACGGATGAGTAATTTTACCAAATAAAATTTTCTCATTTAAGTTAGCCTTTGCATGATAGATAAAAATTTCAGTTTTGAATATCAAAAGCATACATATTTCTCCACAGCCCGCCAAACGAGTAAAATTATTTTGACTCAACCGGTACTTTGGTCTTTTATTTACTTGCTAAAAAAGCAATTCAAATAGTCAGATGTAATCAAACTTTGTGACATTTTTTGGACACCCGTAGTTCTGCGAAATTTCGTCTTGGACTAAGGTAAGAAACAGTTTATGCATTATATTTGCAAATTGTGATTTCCTCATTTTTGAATGCAAAGATTGTTCATGGGTGCATGCATAAACTGAAGAAAATGATACAAATATACAAGAACTTTTAAACTGATAATCAGTAAGTAATTGTAATATTCAGTATGCGTATTCACAGCTCACTGTCTGTGAGTCATTTGTCAAATAGCCCCGGCAAATAACACTGAATCAAGCTGGAGAAACATTCATTACCTTTATCAGCTGAGTAGGTTAAAAATCCACAGCATTTTCTAGTAGCAGGCAAATCTGACGCGATGCAACATAATGCAAGACGATACAGAGTGGCGTTTCCATTTGTGTTTAAATAGACTCCCTTCCAAAATGATAGCAATTCATTCACTAACGGTGTTAAATACGAATTTACATCTCGTACAGGCTCTTTAGGACCGGGTATAAGACCAATGAGTAGAACATTTTCTTTTTTGAAACGTATCTCTCTTGGTAAATTTAACAAGACCATATACAAGGCACCAACTGAATGTTCACTCTTATCGAAAGGCTGGAACCAGTCGATATTGAACATCGCTAAAAGATTACGCCAGTCCTCTGTGTATAGGTTACCATTGATGTCGGTCATGCTCTGCCATACCTTTCCGTCGTATACATCAAAATAGTCATCCCCGTGTGTCTGCTTTTGATCCATCAAGGCTACTCGGATTTCTGCTCTATCAATCAATCGTTGGAGTGACAGTTTCAAGCTTTGGTAGCAGTATACTTTTCTTGGATACAATACTTGTTTCTTGCCATCGGCGCTTATCATTGCCTTCATCAATGATTCACCACATGGTTCCCTAAATCTCAGTTGTGGATGATTTGGAAACAGTACGAAGGTGCAAACGTTAGATTGTTGTTTGCCATTTACAGTGATGACTGCTTGCTCGTAGCTGAAAAGTTTGTGACACTTCGGGCACACGACAAATTTGAGGAATTCATCTGTATCAAAACCAAGTGTTTTCCTTGCTTTGTGCTTCGTATTTGGAAAGTTTTCTGCTAATTGGCACAGTTCATCCAATCCAAAAATACATTGCAACATCGTTAATAGGTAGCCAACGATTCCCAACAAGCTGTCAACAGAGTTGTCTGAGACACAAAATTTCATTTGCCATGCAAAAATAAGATGAATGAATACTGTAAGCAATGTGTTTGCAAAGCTGGCATCCTCTTCATCTTCTCTTGGCTTGACAACAAAGTCCTCCTCGGGATCATCATAACCTGTCCACATGTCGGGTCTGGTATCAGCCTATGAATGAAAAGTATTTCATTTCTAAACAATAGTGCATTTGACTAATGCACTCAACGATGTATACCCCTTAATGCTACAAATGTTTAGTGGCAAGAGTTTGTCGTGGATGTATTCGATAGTTTCTGAACTTTCGTAGTTCGAACGCAGGTTATCTTAATCTTATCAAGTATCCTTGGTATTCATGCTTTCACTTTCACCGTAGTCATATAATCTGCAACACACATTTAGAATGGAGAATTTCTTTTCTTCTACCATGCCGTGTGATGTGAATACTAGTATGCTAATGGTAACATGTATAGTATTTGAAAGAGCAAATAATGAACAGTGAACATTGAAATTAGGAATAAGTGAGCGAGCGAGTTGTAGAAGGGCAGTAGATTGCTCGTTGCAAAAAAGAGCTAATTCTTTGATGAGATCTACAAATAGGCTTTAGCAATTACCAGTTGACAAAAATACTGCAGCTTTATTTCACTTACAATAAAAACATTTAAACACAGGTTAACAACGGGTTGTAGTTTTGATCAAATATCATCTTGCTCACAAATAACTTTCACATAAGCAAGAAAATGAAGCAGAAATACCTCTGCAGTAGGATCCATTTGCTCCTCGTCCATGAGTTCGTCATCGAACATGCTTGAATCGATGCTGTCGTCCAATTGCGACTGATGACTTACTGTATCGTCATCTGAGAACAGAGAACAGACGAAATATGAAATACGATAAACCCCTGATGGGGATCAAAATGGGAATATCACGTCGTACTGCAACCAAAATTTCTCTGAGGAATGGCTTCCTGGTTAGATTTGCCTTAAAATTTATCAGGACTGGCCTTTCTTTTGCTGATTACATTTCCAAGCATTAGGCCCGCTGATAGGGGGTAGGTAGGCACAAATTTATATATAACAGCTTTCGTAATTTCCAAACATTTGAAAGTTGCTGATCGAAACTTAGAGCCAACAGAGCGAGAATGCAACATTTATCAAGAAATGCTGATCGACGAAAAAAGCCATTAGACAACGCAAGTTTTGTTTGAAATGATATCAACAAACCAAACCATGATTTTTCTGCCATGCAATACATTTTTTACTTGGACCCATTGCTAACTTAGATTGCAGTATACTGTATAAAACTGTGGCTGTAAAATTACCTAACACCATTTGCGGGGATGCTCGCATGCTCTCTCTCTGCTTATCAACATCATCTGAAAATGAAGAGTATCCAATTTGAACTTTAATGAATGAAAATTTTGCATACCGGGGAGACAAAAAAATTGAGTTATGGTGGGCTGGGGGGGGGGAAGGATAAAAAGTACGAGGTTGATATTCAGATCAAAATTTTAAGCTATCACAAAGGCTAACTTGATGTGAAAATGTTGTTGGTAAAATCATTCCCCTTTTAGACCAAGAAATTATAAAGAAAATGCTGGTAACGGGGCTTGTATGGGTACGAGAATTTAACTTTCAATTATGATTTATGATTTACATGCCATGGACATTCAAAGTACATGATCATGAAAGAAAGCAGGACACAAGATAGAAAAGAAAAAAAGACAATGATTACCAAATTCAGCTCAAGAATGAAATCATATTGCTGCATACAGTATTAATAACCAATTTAATAATGAACAAAATGCTTTTCCTGGGCGTACCTTCATTGCTTTTTGTCCATTTTCCCATCTTGAAATATACAGCTTTGTGTCTATAAAACGTTGACTTCGACACGTAGTCGTTACAATGATTACACCATTTCAAACCACCGTCACTTCCTGTGGAAACAAGAATTGAAATCTCAAAATCTTGACATAAAATCGCATTGAGTAAGGGAGGCATTTGCTTAGTATTTTCGTGTGACACTACATGTTTTTTTTTTGTTATAAGAAACTTGGATCAGCACTTAGTACTAAAAGTTTCTTAAATTCGCATGAAAATTTCGGTGTTTTAGTAGTTTCTTAATTAGTTTATTATTTTTTGGGCCTAAAATTGCGATATTGTTCAAATTTGATTCCATTTTACATTGACATTGTCCTACATTGTCATCACGAATAAGCCATGCACATTCAGGCAAAAAATTACAAATTTTTGCAGTTAAAAGTTAAAAAAAAGATGAAGGTACCTTTGTTAGAGAAGCATAGAATAAAAGAGGCATACAGAAATTGAATTTTAAGAGTTTCTTAACTGTTCTTGAGCGTAGTACTAGAGTTTCTTAAATTTTTGTTCATCGTAGTACTAGTTTCTTATAAACCAGTTTCTTATAAAAAAAACGTGTAGTCGCAACATATCTCTAAACATTCCAAATAGAAGTTACGAGAATATTCAGCAAATTGTTTCATTCCAACAACAAGGTGAAAGATGAGACAGATAACAAGAACATACACTTTTTTTGTAAGAAGATGGTTTATGAGAAACTAATACTAAGAAGGCAAAAATTTTAAGAAACTCTGGTTTTGACTGAGGGTTTTAAGAAACTTTAGCAAGTTAAATAGGTTGATATGGCCAATGTGCTCTTAACCCAAAAATCCTTTGGCATGAAATTCGATCGAAAGTCCTGGATATGGGTCTTCCTCTAAACAGTTCGTAAGCCCCCCCCCCTCCCCCCGGAAATACAATGTAAGAGAGATTTATAACAACACAATACGCTCCAATAAAGTATGAAATATAACTGTAGTAGCGGGCAGGGCAGAGTAAATACAAGCATACTAGTACCTTCTTTTGCGGTACCAGCCATCATTTTCTTGAGGGCTTGTGATAATTTGCGAAGGTTTCAAAGTTTCCAAACAGATTTCGATTCAACAAAGGTTTCACCATCATAATGGCGTGCGCAACAACTTGACACAAGGCAGTCACGAAGGCGCGCGGCTTCATTTCGAACAAATGTTGATTGACAGCTACTAGATTTAATAGGAAGCACCTAAGCTCCATTAATGACTTCTTCTCGTGAAGAAATTCGATGCTTACATAACATCAGAGACCGATGGTATCACAGACAATGGAAACAAAGGTCGATAAGGACCAATAGGAAACCTGCTCATTGTAATGCTGGCCATCCTACATCACACGAATTTCAATGTGCAATTTGTGCGCCAAAACACAAGGATTTTTCTTTCGACAAAGGCAGTTAACAACGAATGACACAAAGAACATCAAGCTTGAAAATTTGGCGCAAACATCATCGAGATGGCTGAGCATGTGTCTAAAACGTTCTACAGCACTTCCAAAAAACGGTAAGTTACTTTTTCTGTGAAAACAATTCCCATGTAGCCAACCAAACCGCTTGGAATTTTAGTAATTCGTCTCTGAACATAGCCCGCCATTGGAATGAAATAAATACATTGTAATTTGTATTGATGGATCGGTGAAGAACAATTTGTAATCTACAAGGCTTGCAGACTGTGTGTACACATCTTCTGTCTTCTTTTTATGGGGAGAGGAAATATGACTGTGCCAGCTGCTCATCGTGAGAAACGCTATGTCGTAACCTGCACACCGCTGCACACGTTTACGAGCGGGAAAGCTCCAAAAATGCACAACAGAAAGAGCTCTTCTGGCAAGAAGAATCCCCCCACCCCTGCACCTGCGGCGAGCAAGATTGTTCTTATTCCTTTGCCTTGTACGAAACGCGAGGGAGATAACATTTGCTAGGAAAGCCAGCCTGCGGTTCTGATTGGCTAAACGTGACCACATGACTAGGATATCTTTCATTTGATTGGTCGAAAAGGAGTGTGCTGGTCATGAGATGCATGCTGTGCTGCCTTGCTCCTGCACATGTGTATGGGGTCTGGCGCGAGGATAACTGTAAAGAAAGTGAGGTCAGGAGGTAGCTGGGGAATTTCAAGGGACTTAGCATGATTTTGCTCAATCCCAGCTAGTTATTGCGTAGGAACTGGTTAAGGAACTGGTTAAAAGTATTGGGAATAGCAAGACATCAGATGTCTGTAATATAGGCCTGATAAATATAAATCTCCAACAATTGAGGGCTGTGTGGTATCAATTATATTTGGTTGATTATGATAGCGATGAAGCAAGTCTTCCACTTTTATGTACCTATATCTACATTTTCTTTTACTTAATAGCTCTGAAGCTTCATCTACGGAAGAAAGATTCAAACGAATTAAAACTGGAAGAGGGTACGTCTGATTCTTCATTTATACTTAATAGCCATAAACTGAATCCATGTAACAATTAGTTGCTCTTGGGTAGAGTCTAGCGATGAATATTACTTGAATATTTTGCAAAACAAGGTTGAGAGTGAAGGGGCATTCTGCATAATGCTAGACCAGCATACTTTCATGACCAGATATGGTTCTGAATCTATGTGAGATAGTTCTGCGTCTTGAATGCATGAACCATCCAAGTGGTCAGTGTAACTTGCAGCTGCTTCTCGTCCACATCCTTTTAAATCTATAATTACAGCAAGAAAACTGAAGTTCATCGAAAGGGTCCCACTTCAATTCTCTATGTAATTTTGAACTGACATTAAAATTATTTTTCCTTCCATGCAAAGCAAACGTGAATGCGTACCTGATGGAAAGCTCCACAGACGGGAAACAAGGTCAGTTAAATTTGTGATGAGAGGACTCTTTGAGGCAATTTCCATGCTATGTTTTCCATCATTTGTCTTTAAGCCTATTAAACTTTAGAAATTATGATTCTGATATTCCATTAGAAGAAGAAACATTCCCTTGTATATATAAATTCTACTACTGACTTTGGGTGATAAAATTTGCTAGGAGAGCCAGCCTGCGGTTGTTGATTGGCTACAAGTGGCCACATGACATGGATGTCTTTCATTTGATTGGTCGAAAGGGAGTGTGTTTGCCATATGATGCATGCTGTGCTGCTTCGCTCTTGCACATGTGTATGAGGTCTGGCGCGAGGGATAACTGTAAGGAAAGTGAGGTCAAGAGGTAGCTGGGGAATTTCAAGGGACTTAGCATGATTTTGCTCAATCCCAACTAGCTATTGCGTAGCCTTAACTGGTTAAAAGTACTGGGAATAGCAAGGCATCAGATGTCTGTAATAGGCCTGATAATTAAGAAATCTCCAACAATTGAGGGCTGTGTAGTATCAATGATATTTGGTTGATTATGATAGCGATGAAGCAAGTCTTCCACTTTTATGTACCTATATCTACATTTTCCTTTATTTAATAGTACTGAAGCTTCATCTACGGAAGAAAGATTAAAAGGAATTAAAACTGGAAGAGGGTACGTCTGATTCTTCATTTAGACTTTATAGCCATATACTGAATCCATGTAACAATTAGTTGCTCTTGGGTAGAGTCTAGCGATGAATATTACTTGAATATTTTGCAAAACAAGGTTGAGAGTGAAGGGGCATTCTGCATAATGCTAGACCAGCATATTTTCATGACCAGATATGGTTCTGAATCTATGTGAGATAGTTCTGCGTCTTGAATGCATGAACCATCCAAGTGGTCAGTGTAACTTGCAGCTGCTTCTCGTCCACATCCTTTTAAATCTATAATTACAGCAAGAAAACTGAAGTTCATCGAAAGGGTCCCACTTCAATTCTCTATGTAATTTTGAACTGACATTAAAATTATTTTTCCTTCCATGCAAAGCAAAAGTGAATGCGTACCTGATGGAAAGCTCCACAGACGGGAAACAAGGTCAGTTAAATTTGTGATGAGAGGACTCTTTGAGGCAGTTTTATGCTATGTTTTCCATCATTTGTCTTTAAGCCTATTAAACTTTAGAAATTATGATTCTGATATTCCTTTAGAAGAAGAAACATTCCCTTGTATATATAAATTCTACTACTGACTTTGGGTGATAAAATTTGCTAGGGGAGAGCCAGCCTACGGTTGTTGATTGGCTACAAGTGGCCACATGACATGGATGTCTTTCATTTGATTGGTCGAAAGGGAGTGTGTTTGCCATATGATGCATGCTGTGCTGCTTCGCTCTTGCACATGTGTCTGAGGTCTGGCGCGAGGGATAACTGTAAAGAAAGTGAGGTCAGGAGGTAGCTGGGGAATTTCAAGGGACTTAGCATGATTTTGCTCAATCCCAACTAGCTATTGCGTAGCCTTAACTGGTTAAACGTACTGGGAATAGCAAGGCATCAGATGTCTGTAATAGGCCTGATAATTAAGAAATCTCCAACAATTGAGGGCTGTGTAGTATCAATGATGTTTGGTTGATTATGATAGCGATGAAGCAAGTCTTCCACTTTTATGTGCCTATCTCTACATTTTCCTTTATTTAATAGTACTGAAGCTTCATCTACGGAAGAAAGATTAAAAGGAATTAAAACTGGAAGAGGGTACGTCTGATTCTTCATTTAGACTTTATAGCCATATACTGAATCCATGTAACAATTAGTTGCTCTTGGGTAGAGTCTAGCGATGAATATTACTTGAATATTTTGCAAAACAAGGTTGAGAGTGAAGGGGCATTCTGCATAATGCTAGACCAGCATATTTTCATGACCAGATATGGTTCTGAATCTATGTGAGATAGTTCTGCGTCTTGAATGCATGAACCATCCAAGTGGTCAGTGTAACTTGCAGCTGCTTCTCGTCCACATCCTTTTAAATCCTCTATAATTGCAGCAAGAAAACTGAAAATTCATCGAAAGGGTCCCACTTCAATTCTCTATGTAATTTTGAACTGACATTAAAATTATTTTTCCTTCCATGCAAAGCAAAAGTGAATGCGTACCTGATGGAAAGCTCCACAGACGGGAAACAAGGTCAGTTAAATTTGTGATGAGAGGACTCTTTGAGGCAGTTTTATGCTATGTTTTCCAATAGAAATTAAGACTCTGATATTCCGTTAGAAGAAGAGGCATTCCCTTAGATGCACGAATTTTGCTACTAACATTGAAGCTAAATCTTCTTGAGAAATTGGCATTTCAAGAAGGATTTCAGTCATAGATATCTGTTGAAGACCTTATAATTCTAATGCTTAAAACTTTAATCTACATTTCTATACCTGTAATATCTTTCTTTGTCCTAGCTTCCAAATCAATGATTCCCAAGAAATGACCTGCAATCCAAGGTGATTCTTTTTTGCTCAAACAATTTTGAAACATCAGTCTTGATATTCTGTAAGATTTAGGTCCTTTGTTTTGATGCTACCTCACCATGTAGAGCAGGTTTCCATCTTTCTGGGGTTGCAGCTCGGAATAAAATACTGGTATTGATTCTTTGTGTGATTATATTTCTGGTTGATAAGCTTGCGCTTTTTAATTTGAGAAGTATTTTTTGAAACGATTGGACTTTCAGGCTTGTCTGACGTTTTATGACTTGCAATACAATATGAATATATCCAATTCATTAGAGCCAGACTTCTGCAAATTAGACTGCACAGCAATAGCAAAATATTTACGAGACATGATATAAACCTTTTTTTTAATTTCTTGAATGCAAATGCAGGGTTTTGCTGAATATTTTATCATCATTTACATGCTTACGTGTCATCTTGATACCATTCTAGGTTCAACGAGCTTAAGAACATGAGTGGCTCAGCAACTTTAGTTTCCAAGGAAAGGAATAATAGGTATTTGATTTTAATATGGATATTTTTATTGCTGTTCGCCTTCAGTTGCCTACCTCAGATGCATTTTCACATCCTTTTTATCAATCTCACAGTCTACATATGCAAAATGTAAGAATACAAATGATTAAACCGATCTACAGCACACGATCTTGATTAATTTATCTCACTTAAAAAGTCCTTTCTTGAGCCAGAGTATTAATTTCCAGGGAATCCACACTCTATATCATTTAATAATTGCCCACCAATTTAAATAGTTTGTTGTGGGCAAAAAGAGTTTGTTACAAAACAGATTTTGTGCAATTACAACACTGGCCCTCTCTTAGCAAAATATTGAGTTTTTTGCAGTATGCTTGAATAGTCTTAAGTCGTGCACCATTTTCGCAAACTATTGACTTTTTATTGGGCAGCCTCTCCAGCTTTTATCTTCCCTTAAACTTATGTGCTAGGCCTGACAGAGATGATCTTTAAATCTCAATTTCAATCTCAATCTTTCAATCTCAATTTAACTTTCCCCCTACAAATTTCTGATACCGCAAAAATTCTTTTCTGATGTAGCAACAAAGATCTGTCTGGAGCTGATGCTTTTTCTCCAAGAATGATTGAATTTGAAAGGTACTGCACATTTAGTTTTCTCATGTTTTCCATGCGCAATGGTAGTGTGCCTTAGCAATGTACATAAACACTGTAAGGGTACTGAAAAAGTTTATCACGTAAGGAATAGGATATCTTTAGATAATTGTCTTGTTTGTAATCCTAATCTTGAATCGGGCTTTCGGTCTTTTTGTGGTGAGATTTTTACAGAGCACCCAACTGCCAGCATGGTCAACGAGGTACCCCCCTTAAAATAGTTTCACGTGGTATTGCCCTTGTGGGCTTTGCAACAAATTCATTTATTCCAGTTTTCAAAAACTATTTTCCTTAAAAATGATCGAACAAGTAAGTCGTAGTAAGCTCGTAAAGTAAGTTCATGACTGCGTGAAAATCGAAAGATTGCACATGAATTCATTATCTTTCATTGGGTGTATGTGGAAACCTCTCTTTAGCTAGTGATAACATGAATCTGGTATATTTCACTTTATTGCAAGTGCCTATTACTTTCTTTTCAAGTTTAAGCAATCATATGGCGGTGAATGAATGTTGCATGATATCCATATAGCTATGAATTAAAGGTCTTTAACAATTTTAAATCATTTTTAAGGAGCAGATTGGGAGAGAAATTAATTATTTTACTAGAGTTTACAAAATATCTTGCCGGTTTATCCAAGACATCATCCCCCCCCCCCCAGCCATGTGAATTAGATCAAGATTATATCTTTTGTAGACCTCGTGTAGCCTCTACTCCTGTGGAATCAAGAAGGGCCAGAAGGTATATTCAATTGACCAATTATTTGATTGGGAGGTTGTTTCTGATGAAGACATTCTCTAAAACGTTAAAGCAAATGTTCTTCCCTGCGTGTTTTGCATTTTTGTTTGTATGTGTTTCAGAAAACTGCAATCCAACTTCATTCGACATTCTTTAGACTGTTTAGGAAATAATGATGATATTTGAATCAATTTTATGCATACCATCTGAAAACAAAAAATCTATCTTCTTTTCAATTGTATCCAGGTTGGGAGTATTAATTGAATTATCCATCACCAGTCAGAATAACTGAATTTTGCACTATTACAGCCTTTTTGTTTCCGGAAGGCTGCCTGTTTGTTACAGGAAATGTGAGATGTAGATATGCCATGCTTGACGATATGCAGTATTTATCTTCTTGTTTAGGTCGGCAGAATTATTACCACAATCAGATGACTTGCTTGTTGATCCTTCTAGGTTAGTAAGGTATTTAACAAAGCTCATAAAAATGGAAATTTTTTGAATATGCATGCTTAAGATTCGATTTTACCCTTCGATGATAACAACCTTTACTCAAGTTCTCTCAAGATCTTGGAGGAAAAAGGGCTAATCTCCGTTCTAGGCTTGCTCCTGGTGAGTATGTAATGTGTCGAGCCTTCGAACATCGAGCCTCGAACCTCGAGCCTTCGAGCCTTCCATTTTGAGCTTCGAGCCTCGAGCCTTGCATTTCGAGCCTCGAGCCAATAAAAATGAGGCGACATGTTTTAATGAAGAACTAAGAACACAGAAATATAACAATACCCAAGAAAACTATATTTTTAAAATGAGATTGAAAGCAACGGCATAAGAACTTAAGGCATAAGAGCCTTTTCAGTCCTTGAGAAACCTGTGTGCTCTCACAATTTACACATTTTTCAGTGATTCTTGCTGTTGTCGTGATTTAAATCTTAGCAATTTTGAATGTGATTTCTGTTAAAATTTGTCATAGGACTTTAATGGGAACTTTTGAAGTCCATTCAACAAAAATAAATTAACTTTATCAATAAATCAGAGCAATAACAATTTAAGAAAGAGACATCTGGTATCAAAAATGGCCTACAATTTAAGAAACTGGCTGCCAAACCCGGGCCTAAGTTTCTCACAGAAAATATGGGCATTCTAAGGTAAAGTTAGAATATCGAAGTCTGTTGGCTCATGATATAAAACAGGAAGGCTCGAAACACAAGGCTGCAAGGCCCGAAGGCTCGACACTCAAAACACAAGACTCGAAGGATACAGGCTGGATGTTTAGAAACACTCGCTCCTGGTATGAAATCAAGTTATACGAGCTTGACTGACAAGAATGAATACACTATTTGAAGAAAATGTAGGAACCAAATCAAGCAAAGATTATTAAGGCCCTTTAGCCATGTATGAAACATTGGCCATGTGATCTAACTGACCATAGATCAGCAATAATTCATCCGAATGGTATGTTTGCTATTGTTTATTGTTTATCTGATTTCATTCTTTTGCTAGGACTTTTGAAGATTCAATAGATGTCACAAGAGATGACTTGAACAATCATTTTGCTACTGTCAACAGGTGATCATTTGCTTATTTACAGAAGTTTTGCTCATTCCAATACTTTTTGCATGTTAGGTACCGAGCAACCCCTGTTTGAAAGGCTACTGCTTTCTGGATATCAAAGTAATGATATTAGCCAATATATAATTTAATGGTGGACTCAAATCAGCTACTCCTTTCTGAAATTATGAGGGATATTCCGGAGAAACACCTTTCAAGAAACCTTAATTTGTACCTAAAATCACTTTTACGTGGCTTTTACATGCTTATAGGCGTGTTATCTCTTTGGAGATATTAAAGTATCATCCTTGGGAGCATGACAGCATAATTCCGGACGATTGCATCTCCCAAAGAGGATAGCACTTGCTGAAGTGTGTAGAAGTCATTGCTTTAAAATTAGTCGATGAAGCTAAGTAGATGCAATCTATAAATGTTGTAGGACAAAGAAACGAGAAACGCATATGCACGTAATTGCTCCCCTATTGAAAAGATATGTACGTACGCGTCAAAATCATCAAATACAATAGGCTAATTTTAGACCTGCATACGCAGCTATTGAGTTAGCTATTTATCTCCGTCAGCTAACTTTTAAGAAATTGAGTCCATATAGATTGCTGAGCGTTAACGCTATCCTAAATTATTGCTGACAAATCGCTGACGGCCCTTTGTTATCACATACACTTGTTTTATGGTTGAACGGAAGTTGATATTGATCACGAGCGCGCTATTTATGCAGACTCAATGCCGTTAAAGGCATTGAGTATTGAGTCATGATAAATAGAACTGGTTTGCCGTGTATCATGTGACCCATATGATAAAGATCAATAATCACTTCTAATAAACTAAGAGGACTTACTGTTGCACGATGCCCTTTGATGTGATCAGTTTCATTTCACATGAACGTTAGCTAATCAGAGGCTCTATCAAGAACCATGAGTCAGCAAATTCTTGAAGTTTGGGTATAGGTAGTCTACTTTTTTATATAAGGCACAATATCTAAAGATACATGGTCTAAACTTCTACTTTTCTACAATTAATTTCTATTTTACTAACAATTATAAAGATGATAGTAATAGCAATGATAAACGATAGTATGTAAATGAGTAGCTAAATTACGCATTGTAATCAGGATTTGTGTAAGTTGTGTAGAGGTATTTCAATGAATTATCCATTTTGAGATTCGGTTTGAATTTCCAAGCTCTGGTTATAATGCATGCCTCAATGCCTTTAAAGCCTGTGTAAGGCAGAATTGTTGGGAAATTTGGTCACGATTTGCGGCATGTTTGGGAGGTTCGTGAAAAGTGAAAAGAGTAGCCGATTTCAGTCATGTAAATTCCAAAGTAAACTTGAACAGGTCAACTATTAACATATGTATTTGCCGATATCATTGTTTCTATATCCATGATACCAAGCTGATATCATAGTTTGCGCTACGAACTGGGATTATTTTCATTGACTCGCCCGGTACGGTACGGTACATAGATTCCTATTCCTAGCATATATGGTAGAGTATAAAGTAGTGCTCTTTGTTGGTAAAGTTGTATATGGAGGCCTATCTTTGCTTTGTGTTGGATCCACGAGAGGTGGGTACTCCCATTGTGGCCTAAGAGGGAGTCCAGTCAGTTTCAAAGAGGACCAAAGCTAAAACTTTGCAACTTCCCTCAAATGATAATATCATTTTACAGAAACCTCCAAATGGTAGTAATTTTATATGTTAAAAACTGATGGCACAAAGCAAAAAAAGCTCAAAATTAATTGGTGATTATTATTGCTGCAACGACCATATTGCTATGCGGAGGAGTGTACTGAATTGAAATCTTAGAACTGGCCAGGAATCTTAGAATACCCCCGATTGGCAGTATTTGTTTGGCAAATAAGGCCACTTGGTAGCCATTTGGCGGCAAGACCGTCAAACCGTCTGGCCCCTTTGTTCTGCCATAATGGAAGTACCCACCCCCCCAGGGGTTGCATCCCATGTGATTACAAGGAAATTGCCCCAATTTTTTGTACTGTTGTAGGCGACAACTAATTGTGGTTAACTTTACTATCCCTTATAATATCTTAATTACCTATAAAGCTTATTGTAAGTAAAACTATTGTCTTGCGGATCAATTCATTTCCTTTTTAAACAAAGGATCATCCCCCAAAAAGCTCTCCAAAAGACTTCATCATATCAAGGCAGAGCTCATCCCAATGTATCTATCCAAATTTAGGTGTAGAAAGCGACCCCACTCAAGAAGTACTGCTGGATCTCTAAAAAAGAATCGTCAAACCAAATTAAGACAACGGAGAAACAGAGCAAAGCTGAAAAGCATGGTAGCCCATGCTGAAAAAGATATAGTTATAGAGAAACTGGAACAGAATCTTAAGTGTGCAAGACGTTCTGTAGCTGCAAGAAATATGTGTACACTATCAAATGCGCCTGTTCGTATATTCACTACACCCTTCAAATCCCCTCGTACAATCAAGGCAACGTCAGTTAGGTTAGGAAGTAGCATAGAGAGCTCCCGTGATTCAATTATTGCTAAATGTGATGGAATTCCAAGATTTTCGAACAGTGGGGTTTTAATAAAGAATGAAATTATTGCTAAAGGTGGATTTGGAGAGATAAGGAAGGGCAGAATTGCCAAATTGGGAGTTACCGTGGCTGCAAAGGTGGTGAGCCTAGAACGTTGCACTAAAAAAACCATACTGGCTGAAGCCATAGTTGGTATGACACTTAGTGGCCATCCAAATTTTCCATATTGTTTTGGACTCTTAAACGATAATACAATTTTAATGGAGCTTTTCATAATCAATGATACAAGTGATGGTGTTGCTCTAACGTTGGCAAAGAAGTTGAGATCTGGAATCATGGCAAGGCAGCTGAAAAACATTTGCCATACAGTGCTTTTAGCGATAACATATATGCATTCGAAGCATATCTTACACAATGACATAAAAGCGGACAATGTTGTGATTGCAAGTACGGTAAAAATAATTGATTTTGGGAAAGCAACTATGGCATTTAACCCAGTGAAATACAACATACTACCAGGAACGGCGGTTAATAAGAAATATAATACCAATCATAGACACCTGGCCCACGAGTTGAGAAACACTCCAGGTTCTGTGCAGAGCTATGCTACTGACACATACTCCATTGGACACATGTTTAAACATGCTGGAGCTAGTGCCAATTACCTGCCTCTAGTAGAACTTGGAAGGCTAATGAAACGTATAGCACCTTCTGACAGGCTTTCACTTAAAGATGCAACAGAGAAGATACCTCTACTGTAAAGCTAATTATATCTTAAAAGAGGCAATTCATGACACTTTAGGTTACTTTCTGGGGAGATAAATTAACTCTTTAACGATCACTTTGGAATAGTGCATCAACGCGTGGAGCAGTATCCTTGTAAGTAGCTCTTAGATCTCTTTTTCTAGCTTATACGGTATTCTATGCAATTTGATTCTTTTCTGTAAAGCTAAACTTCTAGATTATAATAATAATAATAATATCATGTATTTATACAGGTTAAACTTGTTCAGCAAGGATTTGTGGGATTTCAATGCACATGGACTGGAGCTTTAGTGAAGGTCAAATTATGATGAAACTGATGTCCGCAATTTGATTGCTAGTACTCAGTCCCCTAAAATGTACTTTCTCTTGCTAATAGCCCATTGATGGGTGACCCGCCATAATGGGCGACACCACTCAACGACTGTTTCAATTGTAATTTGCTTGGGAATAATACGGAAATACTGTTTTATCCTAGGAAATTATCCACTCTGAAGGAGACAGTGGAAAGCCTTGAGCAGAGAAATTTAGGCAGTGCTGGGGAGATTGTGGGCTTACTTAGGACAATCAACACGCGGATTGGAGCCTTGGAGAATCAGGTGAAAGAAAAAGTGGAAAGAGATGCTCATGATAAAATTCCAAAGAAACTCTCAGTAAGTTGCATTGAATGATTCATCATTGCAGTTTCTTCTTTATGTTGTGAACTAAATAGACAAAAAGCTATATCTTTTAGTTGAACTAAACTTTGGAATCAGATTGAATATAACGTCAAGCACTTACCCCCTTGTTACTTTCAACTAACTTGTTACTTGGTTTTGCGATAACTTAGTTTTTCATTTGATCGGTAATTATTTTCCACGGTCCCTTGAAAAGCAGGACTGACTTGATGGGCTACTTTGCCGAATAAAGTAAAAACAGAAACAAAGAAATGAACAAACATTTGCTTTCTCGGACATCTTTAAACAGACAAGAAATAGACAAACCAGACCAATGGGTTGATTCACCAAGTAGGTAACTAGTTAGTAAGCTAGATCTCTACAGCTATTTCAACAAATTTTACTTAAATAGAGATCCATAATCGGATCGCTTCAATCTGAAACTAACATTTTCAATTTGCAAAAGAATGACTAACATCACTCAGTGAAAAACGAACAAACCGCATAATATCTTATCTTTCATTGCAGAGATTGGTAAGAGTACTTTATAATCTTTTGCCAGATGATGAGCAATGGGACTTAGACGAGCAGTAAGAACAACTTATTACAATGGTTTTAAATTTTCTTGGTATTGATATATTTACTATGTTGTGTTCAGCGAACATCTTTTTCCTGAAACAACCGGCTAACCCACCCAAAGAACTCCACTTGGCTAGATCACACCCCGGGGGAGGGGGGGGGGGGGGTAATTCAAGTTTCCATGACACGGGGTTGTGCCATTTGAAGCGTAAAACTACCACTCATAAATGTGAAAAATTTCTGAAAAGTATACCTATAAATCCGGAAAAGCCGAAAAAGTTCACCCATGAATAAATTTGTACAAAAAATCATACCCATAAATCTGGAAAATATCAAAAATCGTTGAAAACCATACCCATAAATCCGGAATCCATCATAAAGCAGGTACCCTAAAAATGGCACAGCCCCGTACCATGAAGAAGTTAAGTTAACTCCAACGATGTTCGTTGGCATTGTCATCGTTGGGACAACGATATACCCCCAGGGATCACACCTAGTTTCCTGCAGTCAAAAGTTCTTGACAAAAAAGTTGCATCACCATAAGTCTTTTGTGGTACTGCTTTATCATTTTACTTCAGAAGTGCCCCTCGAAAATTATATTTATTCAAAGACATTTTCAAATCCTGTACTTCTCATTAAAAGCTTAAAATAGTCGCCACTTTTGGTGAAGGTTCAGAACGGATATAGACTTCAGCTGTGACAAATATTTGAGAGTCCAAGCATAAGCCATCGTTGGAGTTAACTATCATGGAAAATGTAGAAACAAGTCAACTTTGAGGATTCTTAACCCTATAACCCTATCTTACCTGGTAGTTTTGAAGTGGTCACTTTCAAGGGGGCCCGGGAGGTGAATTTCATCTTCATCTTTTTCTTCGCTGTAATAGTGGCAATGATCTTTAAACTTGAAAACCACACGAACTTTGATGCAAAAAATCAGAATCACGTCATTAAATCAAATTAAATTTAATATCTTGACCTCTGACTCTGAAATGACTATGACAATAAGAATATATCAAGTTATGATTATCAAGATAATCACCATCATGATTTTAACACTAAAATGAGGCAACAAGGTAATGAATTAAATTTTTTGTTTCAAATTAAGTTGGATATCATAATACATGTGTCAGCATAATTTGGAAGATATTTGATTTTGTTGCTACACAGACAGACATTGGTTGCCACATCATTCGATATAGTATGGATATAAAATCAAAGTAGTCCAATATTGGGATCCTATGCTTTGCATATATTAGCATTGGCAAACAAAAGTTTAGCTGGGGGTGGAATCCAGGTGAGATAGGGTTAATTCCTAATCTTGGAAGTGACAATGTCAAGCTATCAAAGTTTACTTCGAATGCTCACAACTCGTTACTCTTGATATTTCAGGTTTACCAGCCCGGAAAACGAGAAGGTCACGGTGCAATTCAGCAACGATGTTTTCAAGCACTCGCGAGAAGCATTTCCAATGGGCAGTATTCGACGTAAGTTATTTTGTTACATAGAATTCTTATTGAAGTTATTATCCATTAAAAATCACCATATATCATTTGCCTTCATTTACCTTTATATTCCGGCATTGCAAAGTCTGACCAAGAAACTATTTGTTCCTTCTCGGTTCAATTGATTAAATCAACTGAGTCTTGTGAAAGTTAAAATTGTTTTTCATTGCTAGTTGTTTATCATCTGGTACTTTTAGCTCAAACACTTCAATAAGACTTAAGAACACGTACAGTTCTACTTATGAAGCTCTTGACTGTTTTCATTTCAAGGTACTGGAGTTGACTTAATTTTGCACGTAACCGACAGCGTGTAAACAAATTCCCGTTTAAGCACCTGACCATGCTAGACAGCAAGTCCATTTTTGCAGTTAATCTCTAAAAGGCTATGTGTCCATGTAGGTGCCGCATATACATGCTTGACAAATTATGTTGACACAATGCTGACGAAGTGCCTGGAAGAGAGTGCAGTTATTTGCAGAATTTAACTGATCACATGCAAACTAAAATTTTCAGCTCCGAAAGCGCAACTGCAAGAAAGTCATCAATCTGCTTAGATCACTCCTTGCCACGTAGTGAGCTTCTTTACCAAAGTGATCACGAGAATTATCACGTGAAATTGGCATAGGCCCCGCAAAGCCACTGTACTTACATGGACACATTACTTTTGACACATTGACTTTTGACAATTTGCTAACAATGTTGGGATCAATGCTATTCAATGATTAGACAGTACTCTCACATCTGTAGCAATTTCTGCTTCAGAAATATTAATGATGGAAACTTCCAATCATGACAATTCGACATACAATAAAAGCTGGACTTTCTCTATCCAGCCATCTCTCCAAAATTGTGCATTGGTTGCATACTCACACAGTTCAATAAGTGAATAAGTAACGTCAATGATGTCCTTAACTACCATTAAAGCTTACAAGTTTGGGGGATGTCCACTCATTATTTCTACGACAAAATAAATAGTACGATGATCTTATACAGATATTTGTTATTTGCTTACTACTAAGGAACAGAATTTCATTCTCTACCCTTATCTGCTGTAAAAGTTCAAATAAGTTTCTGCTGTCTTTCTCTATAAATATGCAAGCACCCATATATAGATACATTAACATAGCAAACGTCATCATATTTCGGCAATAAGTTTGACTGCAACGATTTGTATTTGTCGCGCTTTCTTTTGCTGTTGCCCTCCATATTTATTTCAAAACCGATGGTAAGTTCTGCGATGGTGACGACTTTCTGCAGAACAAGAACAATGTCAGGCCTTTCATGATCACCTGTTACGATACACGGGGATGCAAAGGATGGTAGATCCGCGTATACATTCTTGCAGAATCATGACAATGTATCCGCAATGTAATTGAGGACGAATACATGTCACTACGTGCATCTCCCTTGTTCAAGAGAAATCTTGAAATAGTAACAACAATAATGATGATAATAATAATGAGAATACTAATAATACAATTTATCTTAAGTTGGCAACTGTCGTAGCTGAACAGCTAATTAAAGCCAACTGCGTACAAAGAACACCTATTTACATAATTTCTAAAATCTGAAATCTAATTAAAAATTAAAACTAAATGTAGCTAAGATTCTTGTTATATATGTTGCTATCTTGCAAAGCCTGCAGTTGCTTTTTTCTGTAACCCAACTTATCATATTGTGCTTGACCTGCAAAAGTATTGCGTTATGACGAGTTAAATTTATATTAATAATCATTTTATCTCAAACTTTTACAGGTGCTTGCTATGGGTATTTTAAATCTATCCACCAGGAGCATCTTCTGCGGCACAATGACCCTGATAAGCACTCAGACGTAGCTGCAAAAAAGAAGCTGCGATCTCGCAGACAACGGGTAATTTTCTTATTTTTCATTTGCGATTTTCTTGGTCTGAGTCTTCTCTTTCAATCATTTTGTAATCGCCCATCAACGGTCATGTTAGTACTTCGTAACTTCTCCGTTGCAAAAATATATAATTTCATCGAAGAAGCTGTCTTGCGCATTCCCATTTTGCGAAACGACGATGAAGCATATTGCTTGTATCATCAAACTAAAAGGATTCAAATAAACAAGATAAATCATTTCTAATGACCTTCAATCATGGCTGATTAAAAACATTGCATTTCATGTTTTATAATTTGTATTACAAACCTCTTCCTGTTCATTTTAGAGTTGATAATATGAAAAAGCATAATATTTCCAGCTGAATTTTGTAAATTGAACAAAGAATTTTGAAATGGGTCAGGTAAAGGTATCATTTTCCAACGAGAGTGACCTTTGTTCCTTTCATATTGAATAGTTTAATTGTGGTGGGCTGTAAAATCACGAAGACTTGCTGGACACCTTGTTCTTTTCTAATTGTTGTTGGTCCAGAGATTATATGGAGGATAGCATTAGATATGTGTTAGCACTGACATATTTGCTTTTCCATTCAGAAATTGGTTTGGCATTAGTTGATTATTAAGTTACAGCATTTATCTAGCAGACTAATTCCACTAATCGTTTGCTTGACAACTATTGAAATGGTTTACTTTTGTTGTAGCTTTTCGAGCAACGAAGTAAACACGTTCTGCCAGAGGAATTGAAGGTATGGCAGGACGTTAGCCAAGAGCTAATGTCAGATGAAGAGGACGAGGGAGATTCTTTAAAGATAAAATCTCCCCATTGGAGGTGCCAGCAACTGGACGATTTGATCGGAACACTTGATCGGCGGATAGCGGCTAAAAACATTGAGGAATCAAGGCAGACCCTCCGAAAAAGGAGAATCACTGCTGAGTCTCCAATGAAGAGAAAACCGTCCGGAAAGCTGAAGCAAAAATTCATCAGAAATGATCCTTATGAGGATGAAGACCTGTAGGATCATTTGGGACTTGCTATAACATTCAGAGTGGCATTCAGAGTGGTATAACAACTGACAATAAAGGTTTTGTAATTTAGCTGTAGATATTTTGTTCTGTTATTTTTCAAATTTATAGCCGTTTGAAATTATAATTATACGCCTCATCTAGGTCGATTTACCGGGGGGGAGGGTACTTCATTATCGGGTCAGACGGGGATGTGCGCCAGTTTGGGTAGTTTTTGGCCTAAAAATTCTGGGAATGGGGTATACTTTTACTGGAAATTTTCTGTGATTGTGGTATACTTTCACTCAAAATTTTCTGGGATTGGGGGTTAACTGATATACTAAAAATTCTGGTAATGGGTGTTGAATGTCCTCATTGATTCAGAACAGATTTGTGCTGCTTGTAACCATAACTGAGACGAAATCCGCTCTTTCGCCTTGAAATTGAATGCTATTTAACGTTGAATTGTTCTTTGCTACTTCTTCAAAATTCTGGGATTGGGTATGAATATCTGACCTATATTCTGGGATAGGGAACATTTTTTGAGCAAAATTCTGGGATTGGGTCATAACAGAAATTTTGGCGCAGCACACCCCTGTATGACTTTATAGTGAAGTACCCCCCGAGGTTGATCTGGTGCGATTTACAAAACCAATCTCAGTCGGGCCATGCCACATCATACACCTGCTAAAACAGCAATAACTATACAAATATCGTTGATAGTTTCTTGATTGACCACAAGTAAAAAAATAAGAAAAACCATTCTCAACACCTTTTCAGGATTCTGCGGATTTACAATGCCAATAGATCAAAACTTTTCAACTTTTCATTTACATATTCAAGTGGTATTTGTAGATTATTTGGGCATATATACCAGGTAGGCTCCAATTGGCTATGATTTTATGAAAAGTTAATGTTTCTTTCCCATGCATTAACCATAGGTTCTATCCCAATGTCACTCATTTCAGTTTAGTAATTTCATATATTCATATGGTATACATATATGTTTCTATTTTCATTCATCAGTTTCGATAAAAGTCTCGAACGTTAATATTTTCGAGCATTTAAAACGTCAATAGATTCCAGTACCCGATTTTGTTTTGTGGTCTGAAATATTAAAATTTATTTGCACAGCAGGGAAAAATCAGATAAAACTATGCTGAGGACTTCAAGTTTTGCTCACGAATCAATTTGTATGGAAAAGAAGTGTGCAGGAAGATCATCATCAGAGTTTTTGAATTTAATTCAATTCAGGAATCATTCTCATCATATCCTCAAGAATAAATTTTCAATCAAAATTAAAAACGAGGCCTTCCTAAAAAGTTGTCATGAAGCGCAAATAGTAAAACTAAAGCATTCCAATATTCACGAAACAAGCAAAGAAACTGTATGGACCGTTTTCTATAGTCGTCTCAATTTGTCTGCGTTTATCATGTTTACTTATTTTTGAGTTAGTTTAATGCTTGGAAGGTTATGACAGCAACGCATTGATTACTTTTATCGCATTCTTCAAGTTTCCTCTCTCTGATAAATAAAGGTCATAAAGATATACTTTCTTTCATTATTCTTCAGAAAGGAAAAGTGGTGTCTTTCCACATGTACCTCAAAGGGCAATGCCCAGTCTGCACAGCTCGTTGTTTATAACATATCTAGAAATGAACGCCGTTTAAACATATCGGAGGCAACGCAACGAATGTGCAGACATGAAACATTCAGGCTACATTTGATTCATATCCGCCAGTAGTGCCTCTATTTATTTGAAAGAAGTTCAATTTGTGTGAAGAGATCTATGTCCGAGATGCCTTGCGTCCAAGAAATGTGCGCATTCAAAAGGAACAACTTTTCGTTTCTCGTCCGAAACGCTCAGTTTCTATGGCATTTCGGAAAGAAACGGGAGATCTCACAGTAGTTTCTTACGTTCGAAATTTTAGTGTCGTCCAGCAAATGTTCATATTCAAAAGGAAAAACGTTGCGTTTCTCGTCCGAAACGCTCAGTTTCTATGGCATTTCGGAAAGAAACGGAAGATCTCACAGTAGTTTCTTACGTTCGAAATTTTAGTGTCGTCCAACAGATGCTCATATACAAAAGGAAAAACGTTGCGTTTCTCGTCCGAAACGCTCAGTTTCTATGGCATTTCGGAAAGAAACGGAAGATCTCACAGTAGTTTCTTACGCTCGAAATGTCAAAATTTCTGCTACGAAACTCAAAGGAAACGGAAATGTGCCTTTCCGATGATTTTTCATGTTAGAAATCAAAGCAGAAATCTCGAATTTCCATCAAGTCTCTCAGTTATAAATCCTCGGAAACGGTCCGTTTCCTACACATTTCGGACATAAAAACTATGCGGAAACGTAGCCTTTTCTTGCCGTGCTAGCCACACTCCATAAGAAACTGAAAGAAATAGAAGAAATCAGAGTAAATCAACAAGAATCCAAAGTACTGTAGTTTACCTGGAGGGACTGGGGTAATATAAATATAGCTGATTGTATTTTATGTTGTTGATGTATGAAAACAATAGCAGCATAAGGGGCACATGTCCTTCTTTTGTCATATTCTTATCACATAGTTAGTATTTATCTGTTCCTTAACTTGAAAAGAATTTTACCTCTGTGCCCTACCCGAGGCTGGTCTTTCTCTCCAACCTCAAGATCCTCTGGCATAACATTGATAACTTCTGCAACTTTTTTTGAAACCTATCCTCTGCAACCTGTAACCTATCCTCTTGTTTTTTTAACTTCGCTTGAACTTGCCTTAATTTCCGTTTACCATAAGAAACCTTTGAATGTGAGGCAACAGCATGCAGTTTCATTGGACTTACATCCATGTCAACCAAGCTTGAATCGAAGATTTCTCTTGCCAGTTCTTTACTTAGATCACATTCTAATTCTGCATCACTTTCACAGGCTTCTTGTATTTCCATCTCCTCTGGCTCTTCGTCAACATCGTTCAATCTTCTTGATAGCTCTGTATGACATGTTGGGCACATTTTATGGCCTGGTACAACATATATACTTAGGCTCTGAAAATCAGCCCATGCTTCAAGTGTAATTTCCCGTAATCCAGCTGTTACTACTTTCTTGTGTTTGGAGAAATGATCACAACATTTCTTCTGTGAATGACTGTACTTAAACAATGTTGTTTGCTCATGATGAAAGCATGTAGTCTTGCCTCCTATATTGTCCAATCCTGTTCTGTGTGCTATCAACTTAATTTGATTTGAAACAGTTATCAAGAGTCTCCTCTGAAGACATCTTTCTTCTCTCCCTCAAGACTGATCTGAGAAAGTCCTGTTCTGAGAAAGTCCAATTACTTTGCTCAAGAATGAATAACGCTTGTTCACCACCCTGCAAAGCCCTTGCAATTAAATTGACAAGCGCCACCACTCCCTTTTATATTGTATTAAAACAAGGCTATCAGTAATAGAATTACGAAGCTAAGACCATACAGGAAAGTAAACAGCAATTAATTAAGCACAGTAAATCACTCCCAAAAATGAGGGTGCCCAACTTGAATATTTGTTGTAAAGACATGCCCGCAACCATGTCCAAGCTCAGCTTATGTCATTTAGCCTTTATTTGCCTTATGCGACAGGGACTGCGTAACTTTGCGAAGTGCTGGCAGATCGCATCACACACAAAATAGCATAGCTCGTACATGGATTTTTGTTTAGTTGCACCCGTTTCGCATGTTCTAAAATGGATATTCCAACACTTCTAAATGTTAGATATTTGGATCATCCACTACCAAATGATCATATACACCATCGTATGGTTTAGAATAGTTGGATATACCAAAGCCGTGTCAAATCCAATAATAGAAACAAAGCGGTGAAGGTCCCACTTCCCCATTGGCAATATTAATAATATATAAGGGATCTTCAATGTAGGGAAATATTTTGGCGCGATATTCGCAATAATGGCGTCCGCCCAGCAGATCCGCTCATCCAAATACGAAATCATCTCTGAAGAACAGAAAGATATTTTGAAGAGGCACTACTTGGATGGAATGAAGACAACTGCAGTTTCAGTTGAGATCACAAAGAAAATTGAAGCTGCTGCGAGTGAAAGTGGCCTTTCTGTTGCAAAAGTCAAGGTAAGGCACCCCCGCACATTTTTAGGCCTAACAAGAGCAGGAAACCCAGCCAGACTCTCTCACTGAACATTGATCGATTCGAGCATAGGCTAGAGCCAAAACTTTATATAGGATAGGGCTAAGCTACTATAGGCAGGCTACTTAAATTTAGGCCTACGTACACAAGTATTTATTTAAATATTATATATCCATTTGAAAATGATAAGCTCAGGAAACTGCAGCAAGAATAGAAATGAGATGACCAATAATGAGTGTACCAACAAACAGTCTCATTTCATATCCGCTTTTGACCCTCCGGATGGACATTAATGGATGACATCAGGATGAGAAGAAAAATAAAAGATTGAGCTAATAAAAATATAGCATCAGGAAAACAATCAATGTCAATGACACATTTCATTCTTTTCGTATAAGAATACTTTACATTTTGTCCAGCCTTAATTCAGAAAAATTCAGATCCAAGTATCTCCAAGTATACATTTTGACAAGTCCATGTTAGCGACAAATCCAGTTGTAATTAATACATGATCAATTAATTGAGACATGTCCAAATAGGATGTAAAGATTTCTAAGAAAATTATTTGGATGTTTTGGAACTATTGCTCTAACCGTTTACATCCTATGATCATGTCTTAATTAATTGATCACGTCTTAATTACTACTGTATTTTTCACAAACATGTACTTGTCAATTTATGCTTGGATTTGTCCAATGATATGATACTACGTTATATTTTAACTGTTTCTATCTTTTTATCAAAAGTAATGCAATATAAATTGAAGCAAAAGAGACCTACAATACATACAATAGTTACATGCGTACTATAAATTGCAAGTGTAGAAGCTGTCTTCTTTATCTGAGACACCCTACAATCACTTACAAAATTGTTGAGCCACCCTGAAAAAAATGAGTTTTTTGGCCCCCCTTTCCCCCATGTCAATGTTGATTGGAAAAAAGTACTTGGGCATGCTGACAGACGTGGTTTGGCAACTTTTTAGTGGTTTTTCAACATTGACTAGGGGGGAGGGGGGAAAGCAGAGGCAAAAAACTGAAAATCTGAGGGTGGCTCAACAATTTTGTAAGTGATTGTCTGAAATGCTTGCAACTTCGACTTCAGTTTACGCAAAGAGTACCGAGGCCAACTGCATGAAATTTTGTACTTGGCATGTTATTGACACATAGTTTCAAAACGTGTTTTTTTTAATGTTTTACCAACTGTAAATAATTTACGAGATTTTTGAAAAAGGCACTTTTTCGCCATTTTGCAAGAAAATGACATAATTGCATAGTTTTCTCAAAATTTTCATTTTTTTGACGTACTTTCCCTTTAGCTTCAATCTTGTAAGATATTGATATGATTCTTATTTTCATTTGCCTTCAATCATACTCTGGCAACTGCGATGCAACTAGGGTGGGAGAGGGTATTTTCGTTTGGCCTATTTGTATGGAATTCTCCCTTTGACTGGCTATATCGTTCTTAAACGCTGTTCATAAACGCCACTTTTACAACAGAATTTTATAGTGATGATATTCTATATGTTTGAATGATACAATTGAATAAAATGCTCTATTTACAATTATAATCGATATACAACTGTAACATTGCCATCTGGTTCGTGTGTGTTCATGGTGAATTACGTCATCAGTGCTCGCCACACAAGGCTCACTACAATGCTCACCAACATTGCTCGTTTGTATTCCTTGTTTCTAACGAAGAAAAACGAAAAAACTTTGCGCAAAACGCATATTATCTTGTGAGTATGAGCAGACACTCTCATTGCAGACCAATGAAAATAAAAAATCTCCGCGGTGAGTTGAAATTGAACCAATTTACCAATATTGCTCGTTTTTAGTACCTTTAAAATATTGTTGAAATCCTTTTTAGTAGCTTTAAAAGTGGGAATTGTTGAAGTTTTAGTCATTTTGCATCTAATCAGTGTAGAATTTTTGAGTAAAAAGCTAGCCTATGTGTACACACGGGCTTTTGCTACATCTTGGGTGGCTTCGTTTATTTGTTCGTCAACTTTCTTGGACGCACAAGAAACTTTAAAAAGTGAGAATTGTTGGCGAGCAATGTTCAAGATCACTCACTCAGTCTATCTTTTAGTGATTTGACCTCTTGAACAATTGCAGTTCAGTGGTCCGATGATAAATTGTTTGTTATCTTTTATAAGCGGTTCCAAAAGAACTAATGCTGGTTTCAAAGGGGAAACATATACCCTTTTCATTCATTTGGCATTTAAAGAATAGAGGAATATTGGCCAATAAAGCATGGAGCCGTTATTGTCACTCCCTCAAGCAGCATGACAAATACTGCTTGCCACATTACTTTGCGAACCGAAAAAACAAGGTTAAACAATTTTCTCAGTTGTCATATGTTTTAAGGTGAAATTTCTCGATCATGACGGCAATGAAAGAATTTAGACAAAGGCCTGTGTTTCTCCGTAAACACAGGGCAGTGAGTTGTCATCATATGAAAGTTATACCGATGGTAATGAAAACCCACATTCTTATGCCGTTTATGGAGCGTGATTAAGGCCAAAACTAAATCATCAAATAAAACCCACATTTGGAAATTAAATCCGACAAAATGAAATAATAATCTCTTACAAATACTCATTTCGAAAAAGCAAAATGCATTTCAAAATCGCGACACAATATTAAATGCAGAAAACAACACGAAATGAAATCGAAATCAAAATAAAAGCATAATCTTAAATGAATTTACAAGACGAAATCAAAATGCAAACACAAAATCCAATCCACAAGGAAATATGCAAGACTAAATCTAAATGTCAAACGAAATCCTAATCCTTATTTGAATCATAAATAAAAAGACAAGATGAAATCAAATCATAGATTGAAAGCCGAGACGAAAGCTAAAACAAAATGACAAACGGAAATCCTAATTCGAAATGGGAATGTGACACCCAACACCAAATCTAAAGCAAGATGAAATCCAAATGTAAACAGAAATCCCAATACGAAATAAATAAAAAATTAAAATGTGCAAGACGAAATCAAAATCTAAAATGAAATGAAAAGTTAAATCATAAATGTAAGGCGAAAACTGTCTGCTTCAAATCTTGGTGGATGCTATGTTGGGAGCCCCTCGTGCGCACAGTACATATTTGAAAGAAAAGTCTCGTTTCCATGTTCAAATGGCCATTTGCAGAGCGAAATCGGTCATGCTCTAAGTGAAATCAGTCATGCCCTAAGTGAAATCGCTCATGCGCTAAGTGAAATCGCTCATGCGCTAAGTGAAAAACAAATCGAGCGCGCTTATAAGAATAGCAGTAGGCCCACAGTCGCACTGCTGAGTCTTCAGCTCGGTTAGAGTCTGCGCGCAGGCTAGGTTGGTGGCTAATTCAAGGAGAGCATCGCATCGGGCATTGCTTTGATAATGATGTTCATGATCATGATTATGATTATTACTATGATAATCTTTACTGCAAAACACTCAACCACAACATCTGGAAAACTTTGACAACTTGGAAACTTGTCTAAGTCACCTTGACTGTACGTGAGGAGAAAGATGGTGCACTGTGGTGAACTTGCTGCCATCTTGAAGTTGAACTGTCGAATTTTCAAATTTCCCGCGCTCACTCAAGTGCAGTTACGTGATTCTGCTGCACCTCACAAAAGCAATGAGCACCATGTCAGAAGGGCAAGCACATGAGCTAATATGGAATCGTTTCTTTAACAAAAAGGGTGGCGCAGGACACAACATTCCTCTTTACCTACGTATGGAACATATGGTACGCTTGCTGAAATCTTCATTAAGGCAATTGGGAGCCAATATTAATGAAGGTGGTGCACAACGTATCGTACAGTCACTTGGCAATTTTGAGGATTTACTCCAAAATGCAAGCAATGACTGCCAGTGCAAGGACCCTTCCGGTCATCACAGCAAAAGGCCACTGCAACAAAGTGTCTTGCAAATTGCAAAGGATCTTGTCAGTGAGGAATGCTTTGAAGAAATACCAGGACGTCAACACAAGACTTTTCCCAAATTTAACATGAATGTTTTGAGCCCTCTTAATTTTACAAAGTACTTTTCTTGGATAAGCAGATTATCCAAAATTTGGGGAGCAATATACGAGTAAATTAATATCATAGTGTGAGTTCAAATTCTGGTAAAATATCGTTTTCATCAAAAAAATCTGCATCAAAGTCAATGCTATCTATATCATCCAATGAAAAGGCTTCTTCGCCAGGAGCGTCATTGAACATTTCCATTAAAGCAAAGTATTCCATTTCATCACTGAGTTTAATTTCTGCTTTGCACAACATTTCGATCTGTTCTTCATAATCCTTTATGTCATTGAAAAATTCTTGGATGAGTTCCAGAATTACTCTTGCATGTTTCACTGAGCAGACTGGCAGCAATTCAAGTATATCTTGTGAAGAGAACAACAAACCAAGATTTTGATAACTTCCTCTATCAGGAGAACTGAGAAGCCATGAAGAGTGTCTGACCCAAATATCGTAACTCCTCCTGCAGCTAATAGGCAAGGGCAAGCTATTGACATTCAGAGAAGCAATACCCATCCCCTTCCGAAAACCCAGTGATCCCGCGTGCTGCGTCACCTCATTTACTTGAGGAGAGCTGTGCAAGGTTTCACAGGTATCATTAGATTTATTATCCCTAGTTACTGCGTCAACGTCAGTTGATGTCGTCACAGGTCCTACTGTTTCACTGGTCGGGTTATGATTGAGTTCGTCAAGCATTCAAAAGTAATTAATAAAATTCAAAAAGTTTCTAGCTAATAATGAATTACCTCTTGGATTAAAATGTAAGTTCTTTGCACTCAAACATTCAACATCTAAGTTCGAATTATCTATCATCTTTATGTGGTGTTTATCACAGGCATCTTTCAGCTTTCTGCTTAAATTCTTTACTTTCTTCGGCATTCCAATACTGTCTCTTCTTGTCGTAAATGATGAGATCACGATTTCAGTTGAGGGGGAGTCACTCTTCACAGCATCGATGATTTCATTAATTTCATCCACGGTATTACATCCCTTCGTCAAATCATTCGTTCCTGCATGAATTATAATTAAATCTGGCTTTCTTCTGATTTTCTTCTGATTATTGGCCTAACATGGAGAATATCGTAGTAAATTTATTAGGCCGTTTTCGGATTGGACCAGTTTGGTTTAGACCGAGAAGGTGTCTCGGGTGGGAACTGAAATTACTGCGTAAGCCTGACATATAAAATATTTTGTCATCGTATTTATCACAGGTGCTCCTGTGGAAAGTGTAAAACAGATTATTTGGTTGGTGCCCTAGAATTTCATTGCTGCACAGAGGTTGCTGAAGCTGGTGGTAAATTAACTTTTGAGAGCAGAGAGCATATTGAATGCATAATAAGGCATGAAGGTTACGGTGCTGTGACAAATGAAGCAGTATTTACGATGACTGGCCCCTTGCTGAAAGGCAAAAATGGTCGATCATACAAACGAAGAGCAGGACAAAGCAAAAATCAGTATGTTTTCTCTTGTATCTTTTCCCCAATGCTTTGGTACCAACAAAATGAATTTACCATTTACAAGCAAAGCATACTTTGGTCAAACCTGCAATTTAAAGTACAAAAAAAAATGTGTACAATGATGAAGACTTAAGAACTACTCATTACATTAAGCAATCAGAAATTGTGTGCTTGTACAGAATTGCACAATGTACCAATACTGAGCCTAGCTGAAACCCTACCAAAACGCTATTGAGGTGTGTGCGATTCTACACCAGTCCCATAAATTTACCATTTTTTTGGGATACCCTGGGACTCCCTAAAATACCTTCAAAGTTTGGAATCAGCAAAACATCAAATGCTGCAAAAGTACATGATGATCCTTTTAGAAATTCACATTAAAGACATCTTTGTTATTAATTTTTTAGATATTCGAGAGCAGTGACATATCGTTGGGTTGTAAGGTGGATTTCTGGTTATCTGCGCTGGTATAACACAAGACCTCTTCCAGCTTGTATCTACAATGACATCAGGGTAATTCCAGCTAATTTCAGCAGGTGCCTGTCAAGTCATGTATTTCAAATCTCTTCAAATTCACTTCATTTCAAGGTAGCAACAAGATGACTTCAAAAACGAAATTTCAGCTCAATATCTCAATTGGTTCTCATTTGATGACCATTTGAATCTTTCACTCTTTCACGGCGATGAAAATTTCCCAATATGGGGTTATTTTGGGGGCACTAGAGAACTGCAAATAGACTTCACACATGTTTTTTTCGTCAAAAATCTTATTTTGGCCCATGCATGCTACAAGAAAACCATATCATTTCTGATTTTTAGTACACAGATTTTCCATCATGTTCTCTTAAAATCTGAAAAATACTGATTGCGCCCCCTTAAAAAGACCATTTGTATGGATTTTGAAGAATATTTCCTTCAAACTGAGTCAGACTATGACTTTGAGTTTTACAGTATGTATTTTTCACATTGAAGAGATGTGAAATGAGGAATTTTAAAGGGGCATTCCGCAGAAAAAAACTGGATATCGGTGAACTGCGTTGTTTGCTTTTAAAACGAACATGCTTATCATTATAAACATTTTCCAATGTTTCTCCAACTTGAATAAAGCTCAAACCGGCCAAAAACGAAACAGGTATTTTTGAAAATAGAGACAGAGAACTCCTGGAATTTGAATCCGAGACAGAAAACGAGAATTCTCGGTAAAACCGATCAATTCTCTTTCGCGTAGTCGACCATGGACACATGAATGAACGAATAAAACAGGACATTCAAACTCAATTTAACGAGCGTTGCGCAACGAGCCTATGAAGACTCGCCTATGACCGACCGACGGACAAAAACGAAAATATTCTACCTTTGTTCGCCGAGAACGATGCATAAAATGGTGGGGTATTGAAATTAAAATTGGTCAAGTGTTTCCTTCCATATCTCGCGTTTGAGAAGTGCGATCGAGGAAAGGGAAACGATTTCCGAGGGCTGACATAATCTGTTTCTCGATCGGGATCACAAAATGAATCTCTGCATGCATTTAATTCTCGAGGAATGCCCCACAGTCGGTCCCAAAATTGGATAATAATGAGAAAATACCAGCAGCGGAAAATTTTTTTCTGATTTTAACTCATCAATGTAACCTGTAAATTGATTTTAGCTAGAATATCTCTACATTACAACAATACATACCTGTGAAGGTAACATAATTTGGTTTCAAAACTGAAATAGCCCCCTTATTAATTATGGGGTGCACCCTTAAAAATGGGTTCAAATTCAAAATGGCAGAAAACGGCCAACTTCAGTCATCTAAAAAAGTATGGTCCTAAATAGTGAGAGTCTTGATATTTTTTATACAGAATTGCACTTATATCAGCTAGTTATTGTGTAATTTTTAATCTCTAACAAGCACCAGAAGACCTTCAACAAAATATTTTTGTGATGGGGACATTAATGCCGGCCGACATCAGATGCACTGGTGTAAAATATGGAAAATGCAAAATAATAAAATAATTTGAGCTGTGACATCCATGGTTTTATTTTGGATAAACTGTGGCAACAGAAGGGCCTCAAACAAATCTTACGAGACCATTTATCTACTGTTTACTGCCTCCAAAAGGAGTATTTGCTGTGACCAGTATTGCCAACATTTCGCTTAATTTGAAAAAGATTTCCCTAACATTGATTTTTATATTTGAACCATATCTCTGCTCAGTTCAGATATCAACCGTGAATGTGCTAGACTGGACAGATGGTGTGAGCACAAAAAATGGCCAGTAAATTACCAAAGAGTAAGCCCACAAAACGGGGTTTAGTGGTGTGTCCTCTTTGTTCAGAAACATTTTATTCTCGCTGGAAACCAGAGAAATGTACTAAGTGTCAGACAAAACTTGGTGGGAAATACAAAGCAGCCGAGAAGAAACAGAAACTTAACGACTTCAGGTGCATTTGTATAAACCACAACGACAATAGAAAAGTTGAGCTTCTTTCCATTACAACATCTACAAGAGATACTCGTGTATTTACGCTGAACAGAATCGTTGCAGAGAAACGTCTATGCTACCACAAAAAGTGCTTGAACTTACGTGGAGTTTACGCTGCCAGTTCAAATCTTGCGGAATTTTCATGCGAGCATCTCAAATTGGCAAAAAATTTCTCTGAACCAATTTACAAAAAGTCATTTTGCGAGAAAGAAAAATGGCTTTTCCCATTGCTGAGAAAGTCCGCAAGGACATGTTTATAAGTCAAAAACTCCACGAGCCAGCAGTTGTCAAAATTTCCCCAAAGAACTATGCGGTACGATGTAAGCAAGTGAGCCCATTTCTTACGTCCATGTAAGGGTAGACGAATCCCAACCGACAAATCTGTTGTGCTTGAGCAAGGAGTGCAAAGGCAAAAAAAGACAAACAAAGCAAGTCAAGAGAAGAACACTATGCATGCATTTGCACTACGTTATTCTTGCAAGGATCGTAGTCGAGAAAGCAGACAATACGGATTTTTCCCTTTCCAAATCAGTCAAACTGGAACTTGAAAAGCCAAAAACAACGTGGAAATCCGACCTGGAGGGCCTTGATATCTCTCGAGCATCTACATTGAAGGTGCAATTGACACGCAAAATACCATTGGAAATCCCAGAGAATATACTGCAATTGCCTAACCAGTTATCTGCCTGTGACGGCTATTGCTTTATTCCGGTGGAAGAAGAATGCAATCTTTGTGGAGCTGTGCTTTGTAGCGCTACAATTCCTAATGGTTTCAAAAAGAATGAATATCAATACCTCCTCACCAACAGAGATCCTTTCCATAAGATTGCAATAAGAACAAAGGAATGTAGCAATGCAAAGTGCAAAGTGCAAAGCAATATCTAATGTTTTTCCTTATCAGAAAGGTGAGTTGACCACCAGTGAAATGGAATAATTCTTTGTCTCCCTCTGTACACCACTTCAATGTACAGCCTCGTTTTGGAAAATATTCAAAATTCTTTGATACAAAATTTTTGAGGCCGAATTCGAATTTAGCACTCAAACTTAGTCTAACTGCAAATTTTTATGTTGCTATCGGTAATAATTTTGATTTTATGGCGATGCAAAGTTTGAAAACCTATAAGGGATTTGACCGTGAAAATGACTCTGGGTGTAAAGTCTTACCCTGAACAACTTTTCACGGTCCAATCCCTTATAAGTTTTTAAACTTTATATCGTCATAAAATCAACATCACAATCGCCAGCAGTTAAAAAACACGAAAGTAGACTAAAGTTTGGGTGCTAAATCCGAATCTGGGCTTGACATTTTCATATGAACAATAGAAAGAAATGTTAATATATTTCCAAACAGAGGCTGCTATATTGAAGAGCCTGGGTTCCAGACCCAAAGGTATTGAAGGTCATTGCAGATCGTATGCAAGTCAAAGAATTGTTTTATTTCAGGTCTCTTCAATGTCTGCAATAAAGTGCTTCTTGCAATAGACTTCTTGGTTGGCTGGTGAGAAGGGTTCCCAGTGACTAATATGATCAATGCCACTATTCGACAATCCCTTCAGAAACTCACCGAGGTAAATAGCATTTTGTTTCTACGAGTACTTAGTATCATTGGGACTGCAAATTCTTAGCCTCATTAGGGCCTCATCACAAGCTAGTTGCGAGCATAAACTTGGTCCAAAACGTGCCTTAAGAAAAAATTCCTACCAAATGAGAGCTTGCAGTAATGTGACATAGCTAGAAATAGAAGTGGTAGACACATGCCAGAAAAGGATAGGATATGTCGGTGATGCAATCTGGATTGTATTGAGAATGAATAACATTCTTTATTAACATGCCATGCATATAATGAACCCCGCAATGAACTTTTGGTACTTTTTCAGAAACAGCGCTTCATGAGAAATTTATATTCATGATGTGAAATAAAAACTTTGGCCTGATTAAAGGGATTGCCACCTTAGGCGATACGTGAAAAGTCATTGTTGTTAGCAGATAGATCATTTATTCTTTGTTGGTGTTGTTGTTAACCCTTCATCTTTCACGACACACATGAAATAAGTCAGCATTTTGAAATCTAGAAAAGAGAAATAAGAAATGCCAAAAGAAAAGACGAACCAACCTTGGCATAGTGCAAGAGCAGCGAAAAAGGCAAGTACGAGAAGTACATTAGGAGCAGCAGGGGCAAATAATTATGAAAACTTAACACAGCCAGGCCCATTGATAACTACAACGAGGGAGATAGTTGAACAAGAAACAAAGAAGTCTGCTTTTTCCGACGAGCAGTTGGCTCAAATTTCCTCTTTGGTATGCAATACCTTAGGGGAAAGCCTATCCGAAGTTGTGCAAAGAGCTGCACAATCTGCAGTGGAGCTTACACGCCATGAAACATCTACCAGACAACAAGAAATAGCATCACACACTGCAGCTGGACTTTCCTTGCTACCACAAGTCTTGGTAGTATCAAGTTATGAACATGGTATGTTTAATTGATCGGGTTTCACTCCAGAGATTCTTCTACCCAAGAATTTGATGGGTT
Organism: Aurelia coerulea; assembly: GCA_039566865.1. NCBI lineage: Eukaryota > Metazoa > Cnidaria > Scyphozoa > Semaeostomeae > Ulmaridae > Aurelia > Aurelia coerulea. The sequence goes on from CM076959.1 coordinate 2,214,829, forward strand.
TATCTTTCGACAACAAGCTGACAACAAATCAATAAATTGGGGGGTAGGGGATAACAATCTTTCGCAACCTCTCAGCAGCCAGCTGAAGGTAGTGAAAGCTTATCAGGCATTGCAGAAGAAGATGGTTTTATTATGGACTGTGGAATCTTCAATCAAATTTTATCAAATGCTGTAGTATGCAAGGTCTGCAAAGTTGGGTTGCAATGAATAACTAAAGTAAATAAAAAAGGAATGGCCAGGAAGCTCACTCTTTCATGTGAAAATAAAGACTGCAACCAAAGTCAAGCTTTCTTCATTTCTCAGAGGTACAATTTAAACACAGGCAGAAAAGGCCTAAGACCATTCCAAGTAAACATGTGTTTTATTTTCTTGCAATGAGGCTTCTTGGAAAAGGTTTTGCTGGTATGGACCTATTCAGTGGCATGATGAATATGGGAAAATCAATGTCCAAGGAAAGTTACAGTAACCTGCTTGACACACTTGAGTCTGCATCCCAGGTTGTTTCTGAGCAAAGCATGTTGCTGTAGCATGCATTTCTGCTGATAATGCAAAGGTAATTGATCTAGAAATTACGAGGAAAACCTGCAAAAAGTGTCAGATGATTACTAGAAAGTATGATGTAAATACAAACTTTAAATATTGATATTGATTGATAGCTGGTTGACAATGTCGTAACTTTTTCTGTTTTCAGGATTTCTATAGGTTTTCTTCCCGACCTTGACAACATGATATGCAACATATTTTCCTCTGAGCTCTCCCTTGTGACATATTTTGTTGATTGTCTAGCCCATTTGGATGGGTTTGTCTGGGTTTCTATTGTTGTATGGATTCCTCTTACTTTTGCTTCTAACTCTCCCTTCCTCGATGCATAATTTTTAACCAGAGTAGTCGCTCAATAAGGATAATAAGTGAACAAATTATACGTAACTTCACGATCAAACTACAACTTTTACTCTAAAATAAAGTATAAGTTCACGAGATTCAAAGATATTCAAGGTTAAAAATTTCAAGCTCTGATGAACTTATAATCACAAGAAGCTCTGTTCTGTCTTTAACGTAAAATCCCAGGGAGGGGGGTACATAGCATGTTCAGGGTAATGTTATGTGCTGCCCATATGGGTGTGTTCTTGTGCCCAACTTTCTTTAAACAACATTCTCTAAACAAGGGCCATTTTCGGCAGATTTTCCATTTATTAGTGGGGTTTCGCTTAAAGCTGCAAAAATAGTTACAAATGTGGAGTTTGGCAACAAATTCTTCACGAATCTGGGTACCAAGGCAAGTTTCGGTAATTAGAAGAGGGTACATTTCTGAAAACAAGTTGTGTAACGCTCCAGCCGGGGTAAAGTCAGAAATCTAATATAATGTAATGTAATAATATAACAGCTCTGGTTCGACCACGGAGCAATGGTTTATGGTCTGGAGCAAGCATTGAGAATTAAAAAGAAAAATTTTCCAAATGCTGTTATAAAGCCAATCATCGTCAATCAATGCGTTGTTGAAAATATTTTTTGTCAAGTACGTGGATTTAATGCACAAAACGATCACCCCAACTATGCGTTGTATTCAAGCACCATCAACACAGTGAATGTCACCCAAAGCACCATAAGCAAGAAAGGAAATACAGGAGGATCAGCGGTGATGCCCGAGGCAGAGCTTCCTAATCCACATCCTTTCAAGAAGAGCAAAATTCAACAATAGCATGGCAGGTTTGAACAGCCTTGTGCACTGTACGAGGTCTTTGAAATTGTGTGGCAAAGTTAGTCACAACGTCTGTAGAGGAAAATAATGTCTTCTGGAAGCTTGGCAAGAAAGTCCCTGAAATAGAGAAGCAGGAAGACAATCTAAAGCCATTTGGATACTCAGTGCAGTGGGCAAATACCTGTGTAGCAGGTTTCTGAAATTCCTTGCCTTTCTCCAAAGAATCCACTGAAACTCTTAACGACCCACTGGAAAAGATTGCAACAGTTGGCTGGCTGGTGGTGCCGAAAAAAACACTTGAGAACGTTTAGAAAGTCATTTCAGTTGTGGATGAAAATATCTGGGAAGCTGGTCCAAAAACAAAAACCCAGTGGAATCACTGGACAGGCAGTCAATTCATAAGAAAGGTTGCAGTGCAGCGCAGGGGTACTGGTGTATATTTAGGATAAGGGTGCTTGTGGTACTTTTGTGGGTCTACAATTTGAGCAAACGTTATTGTTTTTGGGTCAGTCAATTGTACAATTGCTTTTTTGGGTTCATGAAATTCGGAATCCTACTTACTAAAACGCGGAACGACCCAAAACAATCCAAAACCGGCCAAAACGACCCAAAACCGGCCAATGTTCAAAAACCTATTGATTTGCAATGCATCTCCACAGAAACCTATTGAATGGTAACTCAAATACAGCTATGGAAACATTTCCAAAAATCCATCCTTTCGGCTATAAACATTCAAGACAAAAAGATTGATGATATACGAAATCAGTTAAAAGAATTGATAGAAAACAATATTAATCTCATCAAAGTAAATAAGCAACTGACTACAGAGATTGAGTCCCTAAAAGAGAACAAAAAAGAACAGGTTGACCTCTTTGCAGGAGAGCGTGATCAGTTCTTGAAAAAAGTATCACTTTTAGAGAAAAAACATGCTGAACAATGATTTGAAACAAGACAACACTTCCTTTAAATCACAATTACTTGGTTTTATCCAAAAACACGAAGATGGCGTTTACTGTGACAAAAAGAACGACAAGGTTGCTTTAGCCAATATTAAAGCTGAAACAATCATAGCCAAAGAAGACATTGAAACCAACAAGAAAAATCTATCCGAATTTAAAACAAAAATTTTAGACAAGTTGAATCATTTGAGCCAAGTCACGAATTCCGTGAGCAAACAAATCAACCAGCCTTCTCATGCCAACAGAGATAAAGAGGATATTGACACCAATCACACCATGAACAAAAAGCCGCAAGTTTCAACACCCATCAAAAATAACAACGGGGACTGTCGTCACACAATCTCAGACAACGATATCCTAACCACACATGTTGCCTCAAGACAAAACACTCATGAACTCAGCAAAAACGAAAATTACCTCGCAGAAAAATTTGGAGTGAGATGTGGGACAAAAATCCGTAATACTGTTCGTTGAGGCATTCATGATTTCGTGGTGGTGTTTTAGTGTATCATGTAGTGGTTTTAGTGTGTCATGTAGTGGTTTAGTATGTCTTGCAGTGGTCTTATCATACCATGGTGGTCTATAAAAAAGATCACATCGTTGAGTGGTTTTAATGTAGCGAGAAGTGGTTCTAGTATGTCTTTTAGTGGTTTTAGTGTGTTAAGATGGTATGTGGAATAGATTGAGTCGTTGAGTGGTTTCAATGTATTGTTGAGCCGTGTTGTTCTTTCGAGTGGTAGCAAAATCATCGATTCTGTCACGCCACAAAATCATTGACCTTTTCAAGCCGCAAAATCATTGAAACTGTCAAGCTGTCACTGAAATGCTGTCAATGCAAAATTGTTAGCTCAATAAATATGATTTAAAACAATTAATTTCGCATATTATTGGCGAAATCAAGTACCTTCATCAATATTTGACGTAATTACATCAGTTTTGCATGAACAAATACTCATTCATTGGGAATATGACGTCATAAAGATTGATAACGTCATAGAAATAATAAACTGCTAGTTTCAGCAAATAGGAATGAATTATATATCAAATGAAAGTACTCATCAAGAGGAATCGAATGGTATATATATTGTTGAGATTTAGTAACAAAGAAAGAAATTAGAACCGTTTTAAAGAATTTCTTTGTGACCACTCTCCAAATATGGGCATGTTCCATTTTCTGACTGCCAACTAAATTTTAGGAAAAGTCAAGGAGTTTCAGGGCATCGTTTGGGAGCTATTGAAAAAAATTCGATATGGGGTTTCGCCCCCCAGTTAAAATAGGGTTAAATGTTAAACCCACATTGGATCAAGGTCTCCAGAACCTATCTCAAGCCCCCTTCAAACTACAGCAACGCCAATGTCTAGTATCGACCTACCTACAACTAAAACTATACCACCAATTCATTCTGGACGATGCATCAAACAGCGTACTAAAATTGATAGACACATCCATGAGAGCCGCAATGAGAAGATAGCTGAAACTCCCAGCTGATACACCAAGAGCATACTTCCATGCCAACGCAGCTGACAGAGGACTTCAGATACCGCTGGTGATGTGTCAAATCCCAATCCTGAGAAAGCAAAGATACGAGCAAATGTTAACATTGATAGACCCAGCAATCCAGTGCCTCAAAGAACAGTTGCAACTTCACCTTTAAGCTCATAAAACCCAACATGTAAAAAGATTTTGGGCTCTGCAATACTCCTAAACGTTAAAGGGGCATTCCACAGAAAAAGACTGGTTCAGCTTGAGGCCTGCTTGTTGTATTGCATCAAGGACCTCTTTAAGATTTGCACAATGCTGATCAAAAGTTTTGCCAATAACCAAAACGTCATCAAGATAGACAAGACATTTACTCGGGGACAAACCTTGCAGTACTCGGCTCATTAATCTTTGGAAGGTCGGGACTGCATTGGAGAGGCCAAATTGTAAAGGATTAAATTCCAGGTGGGTACCCCCCGGGATGACAAACACTGTCTTTTCCTTGGGGAGCAGTCATTATTAATGCCAGGTAGGGGGCCGGAGGAAATTTGGGGGGGCCAACTAAAATTTCCAGGGGTTTTGGGGGGGCCATCAATTATTTTTGGAGCCTAAGGGGGGGGGCCATCAACAAGTTAAGCCAGTTACAGTTGTAAATAAAATGATAACAGAACCAATGTTAAAATACTGATAGCTATTAGTGAATAATGCTGTGCACAACAGCCAAAGATGGTCAATATTAACAATTTATTGTCCTTTCGCAAAACTTGCAAAAATTGTTGTCTGTGTGCATTTTGGTTTTGCTTGAGTGGTAACTGTGGTTGAAGCTATGCGCCTTTCCATTTCTTTATACTCTTTTTCCATTATGTCTCTTCCCTTGTCATCAAATACATTTTTGTTGAGCAAGAACTCAATGCCCCGGAAATGTTGCCGGTACTTCAATTTGGAAAGATTTTCTTCTTTTATCATTTCACTTGAAATGACAAAGTTGAATTCGGATCGTTTTGCCATTTCAAGGAACTTTTTCTCATTGGGCACTAGCAAAGCAAGTGACAAAAGAGCGCTTGATCTGCATCTTTTCTCTTTCCGTTTGATGCTGTGCCGTTTGTTCTCTTTTGCACGGCGTTTGCGATGAGAAATTTCATACTGTAGCACTGATGTTGACTTATTACGTCCAATTTTTCTTTGGAAAGAAGCAAGATTCTCTGCTACATCTCCTTTCAGTTTGGCAATAAAAATTTCCACTTCCGAAGTAGCCTTCAACATATTTTCATAAAAAACAAGCTCATTTGCCCTCCAAGGTACAACATGACTATCTCTACCATAGAGATTGGCCTTTAGATTTTTTGTTTTATCCAATAATTTGCTAATCTTGTCAACACAGTTAGCCAAGAAACCAACAGTGTTTTCAGCAGCTTTGAGATCTTTTTGAAGAAGGCATGGATGCTCTCCTGCGAATCTCCTTACATTAAACCAGTGTCCATCTTGGGAATTTGAGAAGTTTTGCCTGTATGCTGCAATCACATCAATTTCACTTTTTATCTTCCATCTTAATTCACGTTGACCACAAACATAGTTAATAAAAGACAACTGATCCATGAGCTCATATGACGAATCATAGAGTTCCAAGAGCACTTCGTTGAAATAATTGTGCTTTGGCTTCACAGGGTTTGGCAACCAAAGTCTTGAGTAGATTTCTTTGGGAACTGAAAAGAAAAATATAAAACTGAATTATATACAGTGAAAAATACAAATAATATTGTAGACAGATTGGACATTTCTGAATGTTTTTATATTTGTGAAGTTGTCTTTTTGCACATCACATTACAGTGTTTACACAAACAACCAATGCTTACGTACGTACATATCTAGTTTTCTAGTACAAACACTTTTGGACATGGTTTGTTAATTTAAATAGCAGACAATTTAGCAGTACCAAGATGAAACAACAAAACACCGTATAGCACGATATTTGCTTACGTTTAGAGCGCTCTTTCGTCGGCTGCACTGAACCTTCTGTTTCATTGGGGACATCAGGAGACGCGTTCAGAATGCTGATCTTTGCGATGAATCTCTTCCGGTGGCCTTTCTTGGTCATGTTTATGTCACTACATAGCGTTTTTTCTAGCTCACTTTTGGACATCTCAAGCAACTGATTGAGATCATCATACCCATTGTCAACAAACTTTTCCCAGTACTCATCCATCCCTGATTCTTTCAACAGTAGCCGGACCTTATTTTCATGATCATCGGTAGACATTTTGACAACTTTCAACTTTAAGGGAGGAGTTAGAAGAAGGGAGGCTGAAGACAATAATGAATCGAGGTTGAGGAGGGAGGGCAAAGTTCAAAAGTTCTATTGAATCTATTGTGTTGTTGCTGCTGTTGAAACCTGGGAACGAGGCTGATGAAGGCATGATAAAACAAATGACAAATCACACAAAGCTGAAAAGCGAAAAAGCGCCAAAATCTGCATGGTTTGGATTGGGCAAGGGACAGACACTACTTTGCCGATGGATCTTGTTTGATTTTACGCTCGAAGTAAGTATGTAAACTTAATACTTGTAGTGTTTTTAATTTTGTGTTTTCAGCCTTGCTGCTGAAGTATTTTTGAAAGTGACATGCATGCTTTGGCTTCCTGTTGGTGTTGGCCAAAAATAAGATAAACAAAACAAATAGGCCATAAATAATAATTCATAATATACAATCAATATAAGCATTTACTGCAGGCGCCCAACACCAACGCATTTAATACAGAAGAGAAAGCAGGGATTGAGCTTCTTTTTTATGCCAGACAATTAGGCCGAATTTTCAAAAAAAGTCATTTTTTTAATGATGTTTTTGCTGTCTATGCCTGCCGTGCATTTAGATATTCTTAGTGTCTCTGCTGTGTGTTTCAGTCTATATTTTCAATTCCTTACATACGATTCAAATATATTAACTATGCAAACAGAATACAAGACTTATAGACAATATTACAGAAAATTAATACAATTGAATATGAAATTAATATAATATAAGAATACTAATAAAAAAAGGACAAAAACATGAATTGCGTGCAGAGAATGGGGAGGAGCAGCCCCTCAATAGGTAAACTAATCAAGTGTGTGAAACTTTTCCTGCTATTGTGTGTTTTGGTTTTCCTTCTTACAGTTTCACAATTTATGATACCATTTTTTTTAGTGTTGTTCTAATTATTGTCGTATCATTTTATTCAAGGTTTGCTTTCAGTTCTTCTAAGACATGTCAGGCAAAAATGAAATTCGATCCACGATACGTGAAAAAAGTACTGTCAATGAGGCTGTTCTTGCTTCACTTCAGTGTTGCAAAATTAAAGACAATATGGCTATCCTTGACGGCAAAATAAGCAAAGTTACAAGAGGATCAACACTGTACCAGCACCTTTCAGGACTTCGAGCGGTCCTTTACTCCTTGCTTGCCTTAATCCCAGATGAAGATGGGACAGTCAAAAGGCAAACATACTTGGGGTTTGATGAGGCATATCTATTGTTTTTAGCCTTTGTGCCATTTGGCTCATTGCTTGTTGATGATAGGGAGAAGAAGAAATATTTTAAAGAACTTTTGCTGCATCCAGAGTATGGTCTGTCGTTTTACATTGTCAAAACAAAATTTCACCATTTTATTATCCTAAAATCAGGTGAAACTGATCTTGCTGATTTTTTGTTGAAGGTCACAGCACAAAATCAAATGAATGAAACTCGTTTTTAAATGAACAAACAAACCATACAGCAGCTAACGAAGACTGTTGACACAGAGTGGGACAGGAAAGTGGTCAGAATCATCATAGGGGCAACAAGAAGTAGGTCGGAAATAGAAAGCCTTGGAATTGATCCTGATTCTTTGTGTAAAGATGAAAAAGATGTATTTGGATTGATCAACTTGAATGACGAGATTGAAGATGAAGCTAATAAAACAGTGTTAGATAATCTTCAAAACTTGATAGACAAAAAGAAAGAAGATCTTAGTCAACAAAAAAGGCTTCTGCAAGAGAAAGAAAATTTGTGGCAGCAGCATCAAGTTGATGATATGAAAGAAGTTATTGAAGAAACAGAAGCAACAATCAATAATCACCTTGTATTAAAAGAGGTCAGGCATGGACCTAAATGGGCACGCAAAGTCAACAGATGTAAGAAGAAGATAATCAGGGAGAGAAGATTAAAGCTTAGGAAACTGGGTAGTGGTAGAAGACGTGCAATGGATGAGACAGATGAAAGTTTTTTGGTTGATTGTATCATGTCGAAAGCAACAGCACATGGCCGACGTCAAGATTCTGTACTTTACCTCAACCATAGGGTGAAGAAAAAAGATTTCCTTAAAATAGTCAACTTTTCTCACCGACAAAGAGGACTACCCTTCATCAGGTCAGCAACAACAGCTTTCAACAGGTCTGTCCCAAAAAGCAAAAGGTCTATCCAATCAAAAAATCACATTGGTTTAGGGCTTTTCTGCTCCAAAAAGCCTCCGAAAGCAGAAGATAATAGCAATATTCTGACCCACTTTTGCCGAGCCCATAAGAAGAATATTATCCGTCAAATATGCATGTATGAAAATAAGGACAGCAATATTTTCAGGAGTATGGATGATAAAGCATATCTTTGCCCAAATACAAGTACTAGTGTTCAGAGTTTACGGTCTCAAACATTGTTTCAAGTGAACGATGAAAACCTTGCTAGAAAATTGCCAAAATATGACTTCCCAGTGACACTCGTGAACTGCACTCCTGGAACATTTCTTTTCATGAATAAGGTGTCAGAAATTGTGAATGATAAAGAAACAATAAAAACTATTGACCAACAAAGTGTAGTAGTGACAAAACCAAAGGCCTTTATTGGGAGCTCTGGGACAATATGGGCTAGTAACACCATGCAAATAAAGCATGCAGAACCTTCCTTGTATGAATCAGAAAAACATCTTCCTTGGCAAAGTAAGGCATACAGATCAATACTATTGTTCGTTCAGGACAATTTACACTATTTCCTTGATCAACTTGTTGAAAGTGATATGCTTTTAGTATCTGGAAAACCAGAATGTATCTTCCGCAAATATGAGATGGAAGAACTTCAAAAGCTGAAAAACAGGATCTTGGCAGTGAAAGAACGGCTCACGGGGAATCAAGTAAAGTTCTGTGAAATGGAGACACAGATATTAAAGAGCTTATCTGATGAATTAGATAATGTTAGTGTCAAAATTGATGAGATTTTGTTACATTTAGTGAGTGGATTAGCTGGTGCAGATATAACTGTGCGTGATGTTGCTGACAACATATTGTCATGTTTGGTTATCATAAAGGACAGAAGTCAGATCCCAAAACTTAAAACCAGAATCATAGATTTAACAGATGCTGGCCCAGGAGTTGGTATCACAAACCGAGAAGTTCGATTTCGTACTATTAAAGAAATGAGAATAGCTCAGTATGACTACTACATTCGTCACCACCTTGCACCCGGAGATAGCAGCCAAAATGAGGTTGAGAGAATTCAGAGCTATGTAGGTATGTATAAAAGAGAGCCAAAACTTCAAGTACACCCAAAAATGATGTGCACAGTCTTATTGTTTGTTCAAAATCAATAAAATACTCACCATATCATATGAACATAGTGTCACACAAATACTTGTGTACTCAAATATATATCAGAATGGGATATGTATGTGTAAGATGAATGGATAAGATGAAATCAGTTGATATTTACCATGTGAAGTGGATGTCATAAGCTTTTCATTGTTACACCGTTCGACACAATTTGATAATGCTAAAACTGTGCAGATGATTGGTTGTGGTAGTATTTTATGATTTCTCTAATAGATCCCATATTTTTCATTATAGTTGTTTTTTGTTCATTTGAATATCAGTTTTGAGCAATCTGGCATTTCAAGCTTTATAAACATTCCAGGGGAGCTGCCTCATTTCAGTTAACATGCTGCATGCGGCTGATTTTTCTAAATTATTTTCCACTTTCAATTATACATTCAAACATCCATTTTTTGTGTCCACTTTGCAAAGAATACAATCTTGCCAGAGGAATCTTTACAGTTTTATATAAACTGTCTGAATATTTTTCATAACAGGTGATGCAATATGTGATGGTGCTGGTATAAATTGGGAATTCCAGAGCAGAGAAGAGAGTCTCAAGGACATTGATGTTCAGACAATCACAACTGAGGAGCTTGAACAAATTGAGTTAGAAAGGATGAAGTTCAACGCTTACAAAGTTTCAAATGAAGTGAGTCAAAGAATTGATGGTGCAGTAGCACCTGATGGCTATCTCAAATCTGTTGTTACCAATGATGAAAAGTCATTGTTTTTTTGGGACCAACATCATTTGAAAAAATTCACGGAAAGGAAGCAAGATGAGATAGTGCCAGGTCATAATTATTACCTCAAGGTAGAAAACTTTATGTGTTTATGGAATTACATGTTAGGAGTGGAGAAAAATATTTTGAATTCATTAAATATAGTTGCCAGAATGGAGATGCCAGCTGTGACTTTTGTGAATCATTTGGTTGGACTGATGTTCCCTGCAGACGTGTTCCAGAACCAATGCCAGATTATGAAGCTCCAGATTTTAAGTATCTTCATGTCAAAGAAACCCCATCAGAGACAGGAGGCAATTTACGCAAAGTGAATGATTTCAACCCAAGAGTACAACTGAAGAAAATGTTTGAAGATGAGGTTATAGGTTCAGACGATCAGGTGAAAATTGGAGGCTTTTCACAGGAATATATTGTTGATGAAGCAATTGTTATGGCTTTTTTAAAGGAGCTGTCACTTCAACATACTTTAAAACAGAAAAGAAAAGCTGAGCAAAAAGACAAGAGAAGCAATGAAATGGAAATGGAATACAAGGATATAAACTGGATAGATTATGTGGATCGAGGCTGTTTGAAGATGCTGTTGGTAAAAACACTTGACAAATATCTTATTCATAATAACATGCGTGGTGTCTTGAAGCTAAAGAAAAAAGACAAGGTCTTAGCAATAAGCCTTCATGTACAAAACCAGAGATTTGAGCTCGGTCAAACTATCCAGAATGAGAAAGAAGTTGTAAATGATGAGGAATTCATTTCAGATGATGACCAAGATGAGGTAGGTTTATTCTTAAATCAGGATAGCCATGGATAATATTCTAAATGTTTCATTCAAAATGTGTTAGAGAATTCTTGTCCTGTGCTAGAATTCTAAAAAACACAACAACCTTCAACATTTACCAAAAGTCCTGCACAAAAAATTATCATCAACCCAAGAAAACTTAGAAATGGAATGAAATAGTTTCAAAACGAGATGAACATGTGAACCATAATGACATATTATTGTACTTTAATTTTGAATGTTACATTTTGACTAAAACCGTTACATCTACAAAGCTGTTGTTTGTACATTTGGTGGAGCTTAAGTTTTACCATGATATGATAGATATAGGAATTACCCACAGATATCCTCTTTAGTCCAAAGCAGCTTTATGCACTAGCATCATTGAAAGTCTGCAAGCTATTTTAAAGTTCCATCTGTGAATACTGCCACTTAAAAATGTTCTGCTTTATCCACTCCTCGTTCGCTTACAAAATTTGTAAAATTTTATTTCTTTTTCCTTTCGCCAAGGTAATCAACTACTTGAGTGATGCAACAGAAAGTTCCTGTGATGGAAGTGCAGGGGAAATGGAAATTGATGGTGAGACGCCAAATGAAGTTATTGCAGAAGATGACAATTGTGATGATCTATTTAGACCAACTAGAAGTGGAAGACTTGCTGGACGTTGGAGACTAGCCTCATTTATAGGTAAGTATATGAATACATACATTACTTGGTATTTGAGGTGATGTTGAACTATTACAATTTCATGCAGAAATACGTTGCCCCTGACTTTTGTTTCTCAGTCTATGATATGAATATTTATGCAGTACTGCAGCTCATTCTTTTAAAATTTGCTTTATAGTACTCCAAACATGTTTGTTTACCCTATTCACACATATTAAGTAAGACCAGCTTAAACTGAACCAGTTGAGTCAAGTGAATCAAATGAGGTATTCTAATTGGTTGATCCAGCAAATCAAATTAACTTGATCAGTTCAACTTTAACCTGGTTTAGATATAGCCTGAGATCCGGCTCACCGAAAGAAACAATGAGAAAGGAAGGAAGGAAAAAGGTGAGCCCGAGGACTTGATGAAGAAAAATGCTTCAGAGGACTAAATAATTATTTGCATCGCATCGCATGATTAAGTACATAATTTGAAAGCGAGGCTAATTATTACCGTGTTGTCCTGGGTAACAAACACCAAATTAACAAAATAAAACATGGTGTCCAATGTGAAGCTTCAAGGAAAACAACAAATTATAAAATGCACTGCCTGTTTATCATTTATCACGTCAAGAGCTCCAAAGGTTAATGTTTTCGCAAGATCAAGCAATAAGGAACTAATGGCACCATTAGGAGTTGAAAGTGTTGTTCTCACCGATGTTTTTTCGTCACTTGGATTTGTTTTGGAACATGGTTATCGCGATAATGTGGATTCACCCGAAAGACAAATACTTTGCATGCCATGTGCTAGGTCTTTAGTCAATGTGAAAGTAAAATTCAGCAAACTAACCCGGAATCTCACTTGCCAAGGAAAAGAAAACAACGCTGAATCCGATGTGTCACGACTCTCGCCGCCAACTTCAAGGTCAAAAAGGTTTCTCGACCCTGGCCATCATTCTGGTTTATCGCCTGCTGCAAAGCAAGTTAAACAACCTTTGAGCACTCATAGCACTACCAATAAGAATGCAAACCCGAGGAAACTAGCTTTTGATGAGCTGCACATCGAGAAGCCGAAATCTTCAACGGTCCAGGCTGTCATTTCGTATGCTGATGGGAGCATTAAAAGGCTTACCACTGAAGGAAAAAGCAGCACAATGATACGCTGCCTTGCATACAAGAATCACACCGGCTTCTCCAAAGCTGCCATGTCTGTGCCTTCATTGAAAGAAGCAATAGTTGGATCAGTGTGCAAAATTCTCCAAAAGGAGGTCAGCATTTACAAAAAAGGTGAAAATCTCCTTGAAGTCAAGAAAAACACAAAACCTTCTGAAATATCCGATTTTAAGCTGAGTGAATTTTGGGCTGAATTGAACCAGAAGATGCCTGTTACTATGACGTTGTTGGAAAGCTTGACAAGTAAGGTATATGCAAAATCAAAGAAAGAAACAGAAAAATCTTCCAAACAAACAAAGAAAGAAAAAGTCAGGGAAAATTCCATGTGCTCAATTATGTCCATATGCTTACACCAGTGTTATCCCAACCTTTCAAAGCTTCACCATAGGAATACACTGATGTTGATAAATGGTGGTTGCAGGTCCTTGGATGTCGGAAGGATGCAAGGGCAAGGGCTGTTGATATCACACAAGGCAGCAATCAGAATGCAGACCCGAATGACGAAGAATCATAATTCAAAAGTTGTGTCATGGAAGGATGATATCAAAAGGAAGGAGATTATGTTACTGATGATGAAAGAGTTATCTGATGCTTGTGATATCAGAGCATTGTGTGGCATCCCAATTAATGTGGTGCCATTGAAAAGTTACAGTGAGGAGTTATGGAAAGCTTGCAAAGCATTACTGGTGGAGCATGTACACCCAGCATTGGCAGACGATTTCCTGGAACAGTTGAGCCCGGAAATAATCAATGACTACACTTTAGCTCTTACAAAGTCAATAGAGGATTTTGGGTAAGAAATATATCATCTTTTTTAATTTTTTATGTGTTGATAATGATATTTTATTCAACTTTCAGCTTCAATGGAATTTGTTCAAGAGTTAAATGTCAGTTTTTCTCAGACCTAACCCAGTGAATTGTGTGGTAGCCTTAGATCAGGCTCTCTAAACAAAAGAAAGACCAAAACGTGTTAAACCTACGAATTAATTTCAAATGTGACATGGAAAAAGCCTTTAGGGGGTAGAAAAATATCTTCCGAGGTTCCCTGGGAACATCAGTGTCAGTATCTTACCATTGTACCACAGAACTAGATAAATGTTTACAGTAATAAAGACCTCATTGGTGGAAATCCAAGCAGGCTGCAGTGTTTCAGGGAATTGTGTATGTAATTTTGGTCACAATGCTTACACAAAAGATATTTACTTAAGTTAAAACAATTTAATTCCAAGAAATGTTACATCTGCACATTCTGCTTGCAAGAAGAAAATTATTTTTCCACCCCACAGGAAGAGTTGCTTTAAAGTTTGATCTTTAATTAAATCATTGATGACCTTTTTTTATTTACACAGAATTGTTGAAGATAACTGTGACATCACTGTCGTTGCAAGACACCAAACAACATCAAATTGCAATAGGACCTTCAACTGGGCATTTCATTTTGCAGTGAAGAGCAGGCTCTTACGAGATCCCAAACTTGCTCACAAAATCCCCAGGGTAAAATAAAGGATTTGGATCTTACGAAACTGCTGCCTGGAAAATCCACAATTAATTGTTTCAAACTATCCTTTCCACATTTGGTGGCAAGAGTCATTGTAAAATACATGCCTGTATTTGCCGTTTTTAAATCTGTGGTTACATACCATCTGACCCATGAATTTTCACAACAAATGGCTGAGAAATCTGAGCAGGTAATACCGGGTGTCTCAGAAAAAAGTACCCCCGTTTGACTGGAAATAGGAACCAAGCCATAAGATATCATTACTTCCCAACTTCAGAGCTAAATTTATCAATGTTCAACTTAGATGCACATACCTTGCATTTAAAAATCGTACACCAAACACCGGAGATACAGGTTCACAAAGTCAAAATTTACAGTGCACCCAAAACCAGAGGTTTTGAAAAAGGGCCTAGTCATGATTTGTATCGTGGACATTTTCCAAAGTACCTGTAGACTTTAAGTTTCCTTGTTTTGTTTTTGAAAAGAATAAAAGATGCATTGACATGGCGCTCTGATTAAACAAATATAGTAAAAATTTTGTAAGAGTGATAAAGTCGTGCCACATCTCCAAAATAAGCGTGCATGTGCTCCTTTTCCTCTTCTTTGATACAAAACACTTGGGATCGAATGCAATGCAAAGACCGTTTCTTCAAAAGAAAAGTCACTTCAAGAACAATTGACGTAATTCAAGGTATAAATCTTTTCAAAAATGAAAAGTAAAGGTCAAAGTCGAAAATTCGTTTGCAAAATGCCTGTTTGTTGTCAAATTATGGCTAGGCCATTTCTCAAAACCTCTGGTTTCAGGTGCACTCCAAATGTTGACCTTGTGAACTCATATCTCCGGTGTTTGGTGGTCGATTTCCAAATGCAAGGTATGTGCATTTAAGTTGAAGACCAACAAATGTAGCCATGAATTCAAAAAGTCCCGAAATATTATCGTTTTGTTGCCTTGTTGAGTCAAAAGGGGGTACTTTTTTTTGAGACACCCGGTACTGTAAATATACTCTCTCTCTATATCTCTCTCTCTCTATTACAAAAAAGGTGATGTAAAATACAGCCAACGTGCATACTGTACATAAACTATAACATGTTCCTCCGCCCTTTATACATATGCAAGACTTTTTACTTTTAAATCATTGAAAAAATTATTCAAAACATCTCCCACCACAGGGATTCAAAGTATATTATCTTGTTTGACCAGCGTCGGTTTGTATCACCATACTGTATTTTACAATCATATATTTAAATTTTGATTGCTTTCTTACCAATGTCATGTACAGTATAATGCAGTTAACAAATTCACATGTAGTGCAAAGGAAAAAAGGATTTTTTTTTACGAGCTTTGAAGTTAACTATGCAAAACTGCTATTAATCAAATCAGAGCCACTCAATTCTTTTCTATCCCTTTTCAGTGTATACTTGGCTTATTTTTCAAAAATCCTGCCAAATCAAATGATATGGCTGAAATATTGAAGTCAATACAAGAAGAATATGTGCCCACTGACAAAGGGAATGTTTTAAAAAGCCTACGCATGCATGGGGATGCTGCTTCAGAGGAGAGAGCTCGCAATGTTCAGTGGACGTATGCGTTAGAAGTTCCCTTTTGGCTGTTGTACCCCTGCCGACAAAAATATGTAACTGTAAATTCTTTGAGTACAACTACATGGTTACAACTAAATATTGACAATTGAATATGAACTACTCATACGAAACAACACTTTGTCTAGTTACAATCTGCTATGAAATTATCTGACCTAAGAGTCAGTACTAAGTTGGTGGGCTTTCATGTTGTCTTATAAGTCTTATGCTACTGTGTTTTCCCTCCCATTTGATTCTCAATTTTATCAATAATTAGAATTTATGAGAGGTGAAAGTGAAAAGAAAATTAGCCATGTCACAGACACAAGTTAATAAACATAACTGTATGTAGATTCAATCAAAAACAAAATTTTGGACTTGGGTAGGATAAGGATCACAGTAAGTTAAAAGTATTCGTACCATTCAATGACAGTGTGAGCTTCGTCGACGAAGATTTCTGAAACTGATTTACCAAGATTACCAGCGAGAAGTTCTTTTTTCCATTTGTCTGAAAGCCATACCTCTGCTGAGCCAAACACGATATCAACGCTGCAATTCCGAATTTTCTCATCTTCACTATTGGACTGTCCTAAACAAGCCGCTCTAATTCCCTTCTCTCTTAACTCCATCGTTTGTTGAATCATTATTGCCTTCAACGGGGTAACGACTGCCACAATACGTCGGCTGTGCTCTAAAGTGTGGTGAATAATTGGAAGAACCTGGTATAAGAGACTCTTTCCGTAGCCTGTTGGCAATAGTGCCACCACGTCTTTTCCTTCAAGAATAAACTTTAACCCATCTCTCTGTTCTGGCCTAATTTTCACGTTGGGAAACTTGGAGCGAACTGCGAAATCAATTGCACTTTCAACATCGGAAACATTTGCTTTTGCGGCAGCCATAATTGTTCTCTTTGGTCTGAAAGTCGCCTCATTTCCACATATGCGAATGAGGCTATTGGAAGCAACGAACCTGGAACCCGGCCGACATTTCGAAAAGAACCCTCCACCACAGCTCTACCTCGGGCGTTCCGCCATTGCTATTTTTGCCCAATTCGGAAAAAAATTAAAGCAGTGAATACATGATATGCATATTGACGTCATAATCACGTTCGAATAAAATTGAGTGGCAAATTGAGTCCATAATGGCGGCCGCGAGCTTCGAGGCTTCGGGCATCCCTGCTTCTGTCCCTGGAATCACATTCTCAGAGTCAAAATATTTTGCAAGAAATCAGCTCAGGAGAAAGCTGAGGCTTTAAAGTGTCTAATTTCATTTCTACTTCTTGCTTTTCGTTCCCAATAAAGACGCGACTGATCAAAGAAAATCAATCATGCGGCCTAAGGGTTATTCCGGACCCTTGAAATTCCCGCCAAACCGGATTAATCTGTGAAGCGCGCGCAGGCCTCGGGATGAAACAAACATTGGCCTAACATATTTCAAATCAGTTTCTTCGACTTTCAGTAAGAAAAACACTTCCAGGACTGCTGGTTGTGTAAATACATTGACTCAAAGTGGAGTGCTCAATTTCCATGGAATTCGAAGGAAGCATGCACGAGGTTTTCGTTCGTTTACCACGGCAGAGATTGGAAGCTCTCCTGGCTTTGATACTCGTTGAATTTGAAATCAGTTCTTTTTCAAGGTAGGCCATGTTGTCTATATATTTTGTTTCAATCGTTTCTTTGTCGTTCTCCGTTGCTGGTTCTCATTCAATATTCTGCAAAAATGAGTTGTTTCCACCGTAAATATTTCACACAGAGAAAGGACTCGAAAATAGAATGTGCTTGGAGATCTAATTTTACATTATTTACTCTTTGTAGGAGAAAATGATGGCAAGCTCCCCACATTTGGACAAATGACCTTTCAACTGAAAAAGCACATCAAGAAGACTCCATTTCAGATGTTTACAATGGAAAGTGGTCACAGGAATGCTGCATTGTAACTGACTTCCATTTTCTTGCATTCAATGAAAGAAGTGCCAGTGAAGTTTTAAAGCTGAAAATAGCTGGTTGGCCATTTATTGTCATGTGTGCTGCAGCAATCGCAAACAATTTCAACAATCTGCTTGGCAATTTTAGAAGATTCTCATTGCTGCAGAGAATGGTTGGCTGCCAGAAGAACATTTATTCCAGAATCTCTACAAAGTTACAAGTTACTCCCAAAGTTTGTGACACAGAAAGTGACATGCTCAGAAAATAAACATTCTAAAAGTTAGATTTGTTGAGATTTAAGATACCTTTGTTGTAGCCATGAATGTTGTTAGTTTCCACGCCCGACAACACCTTTCTCGAGGAGTTCAGCCTCGCTTTGATGCCCCTATACAAATGTATAGGAAAATGACCGGAAGTGAATATTTTCGTCCACTTTGAACGTTTCTTGCAGGGATGCGGTGTGATTTTTCCGCGTTAATTTAATCTTAAAAGGTAGTGAATTTATCTAAGAAATGTTTAAAACTAAAATCGTTTTGATTTAAAGATCCTGGTAAACTCCACGCAATTTGACAGGAGTGATGGTCTTATTTTAAGAGATTTTCATCCGTATTTGGGCAAATTTTTCGAATTCATTGTTTTTGGTGCGGTAAGCAGCGCCTTGAAAGCCATGACATTTAGAAAATGCCGTAGATCGTAGAAATTGTTTTGAAGCGGCGTGGTCTGCTTGCTGCTTGCTTTCAAGAAAACTTTTTAATTCTGAACGAAACGAAGCAATAAACCAATATGCAGAGCACTAGCGATCCTTTTACTGCCAGTGAAGGACAAGAGATGCTTTCATGTTTTCAAATAAGTCTCCAACCCGCCAGAAAGAAAGAGACAAGAAGAAGCAGCTTCCAACGAAAGAACTCGGATATTTATGGATCAAGAACTGAAATCGTTTTGTTTATGATGGCAGATGTCTTTGATGGACAAATGGATAGCAAATTATAGAAAATATGTTATTTGTACTGGGCAAGTTCCTGTCAATGATGGAGCAACTCAATGCAGTCTGGAAATCTTCCCTCGTTGGCTCTAAAAACCCACAGACAAGGAAGATAGGGAAGGATGCTGTCTATCGAAATTGCAATGACTATTTCTGAATGGACAACGGCAATAACTGCTTTTTGGTAATTTTCAGAAACTCATGAATAAGCATGGCAGCAGGGGCTACAGGGTGAAACGGGCGAGCTTTGTCTTTGTCTTTGCAAACAATTGTCTTTGCAGATCAAATTCAGAATAAGGTTCAGACGGTTTCAGAATTGGAAGCATTAAAATTTCAATTTTGTGATGATTCAATTGCTATTATCTTACCATCTTCCTATTATCAGAGTAAAATCATCAGAGTATCAATTGTTGGATTGCTCAAATTTTTTGATATATCATAATATTGTTTTTCATTGAATGCTTTGTCCATTAGTTTTGCATCAGTCTTCAGGCATTGGAAAAGCAAGAATTGCAGTCTTTTGTGGTTGTTGTCAAATGCTGCTTCAAGGTTGGGCTTGATTGGTAAAGGATAATCTTGTTCTGTTTGGGTCCTAAAATAAAACAGAGACGATATTATTTCCTCCTACTAAAAACATTTGCTGCATAGCAAATTTCACTTTGTCTCATAGAGAATTGCATGTACAAAAAAAGAGCAGCAAATCAAAATAGGAGAGGTCTTTGCAAACTTGAATCAGAGCAGCAATACCCTGCTCAAGAAAAAGAAAGCGGATTTAAGGGCAAATAATTGCAGTAAACTATCGTGTTTATAGGCAAAATAATCAAAGCTGATAATTTTTTGTACAAGGTAGCCTTGATAACATTGTTTTAGTAAGCAAATCTCCTATTTCTAGGTCAGAGCTTCCCCATTAGTCTTGAAGAAAATAAGCAACAATGCAACTTTATGTTTGTTTACATTTAGGCCAAACCCGACGAAAAGTTCTCTGAGAGCGAAGTCAAAGTTTTGTTATTATTCTTATTGCTCTGGTGGCCAAAACAGGTAGCAAGTACTCTAAAATACTTTCATTTCTGAAAACATCAGATTAAGTTCGAAAGTGATACATTCAACCAAGGTCAACGTTTGTTTTCTGACTAAAAAGCAGACAAGTTTGTAAAAGGAAGCACGCAAAGTTAACGCAGATTAAATAGTCATGGCTCTCGAGGAAAAATCGCCTTTGAAAATTGTGGGAAACCGGCAAAGGCTACAGCAAAAAAGGCAACATTTCTAGAAACTAGATGCTTACAGCTATTGCGTTATATCTCCAAAATGAGAATTCCTGTCTTAGTTTAGAAAATATTGGAGTTTGAAAAAATTTCGGTTAAATTTAGGCCAACAAAAGTTCATTTTCTTGAAACTGCAAGCCGAAGTTCAAGACGAGAAAAAGACAAGTTTATTTCGTCAACAATTGGCGAAAGGTGGCAAATAGGACAAAACGACATCGAGGAATCCAAAACTTTCAACAAAATTTCCATGAAACAAAGGACAAACGTTAAATTTATGATAAAGTCTGCTTACCTGCTGTGCTGAATCCCGAGTTTGTAAACAGAGTTGTCCACGGCCTTTGAAAAATATGAAAAACCAAGGGGCTCTGAGTTCAAAATGCTAAAAGAATTTGAAAGAGCGAAGATACAGCTATTGCGTTATATCTCGATATTTTGCTTTGGGACACTTGGGACCCCTGCTGACGCCATTTATCACAAAATTTTACTTTCGCGCCACAGCTTTCTTGCAAGAGAGGCCGGAAGTGACGTCAGAATTCAGGCTTGGTGTTGTCGGGCGTGAGTTTCTTTTGCCACATATGACTCATTTTTCATTTCCTACTGCTTCTCTAAAATTCTTCTCAACAATCCAAATTTGTCATATGAAACAGAAAGAGCATCCCACCATGAAACTTTTTTCCAGTGATTTATGTAGTAAAGAAGCATCTATTTTGTGGTCATCATTGAAATTCATCCATAAAGTGTGGGATAAATTTTGGCTGTGAGTTTCATGTATTGTATGAAATTGGCATTGTTCAGCAACATTGAATCCAGTATTTTAAGGGAATTGTCTCTGATAAAGTTTCCAGAATAGCTAAGCAGTTGATTTGTAATATTTTCATGAAACTGTTGAATGATAACTTTCTGATGTGCATTTATAAGTGAAAATCCCTCAGTTCATTAACATTTGCATGAACGAATTTAAAAAATATTATCAGAAGGGGATGCTGTGTGAAAACTATTAAGGGCATTTCTAAAACACAACCATACCTCAAATCCCTCTCACATTTCTATCAATAATTTAATAAAAGCTTGTTTCATAGGTTTCTTTCCAATTTTGGAAATAAAAAACTGCTCTTGCAGGAAATAATTTTCATCCAGCATTAATTATTGTGTTGCTCTGAAGATACAACAAAAGTATATTGGAACTTGGGAAATGTGACACTCTGTGGAAACAAAGAAAACAGAAATACAGTAAAAAACCACGCATAAGAAAATATTGGATTAAGAACCTACAGGCTGAAATTTTGCAATTAAACCCCAATTATATAAGAACCCATTCAGCCTGGAATTTGAAATAGGTTCTTATTTTTAGAGAGCATGGGGTCTTATTCACAAGAGAAGTTTGTGGAAGAATAAAAAAATGCTTACAGTATATTACCTGATGAGAAGCTTTTGAAAGATTTTATCTGGATTATAACATTTCGGATTCTTCCACAAATTTCTGTTGGGGAATATCTCATAAATTCAACTGATGTGGTCCGAAAGTAAATAATAGGCCTGAAGTTTGAATCTGAAGAAAAGAAACTCCTGAAGGCCATGAATAAAATAAGAACCAATTTAAGAACCTGAAAAGCCTCATTTTCCACTAAATACCCAAAACATAAGAACCTAGTTAGGCTGACTTGCAAAATTGTAGGTTCTTATACGCGGGTTTTTACTGTAGCTTTGCACTGCTCATAGCAGCTGGGGAGTAGCCAAATTTCAATTCAGGTTGTTTCCAACATAAATCAGTGATAAACACTTAGCATTGTTCAGTTCTCAAAATTTCAAAAACAAGTATTGTTCACAATTGATATCACAATCCATAGTTGATAATCACCAAGCAAACCAAGAATGTATTTATATGTTGATATTTCCAATATTTATTTGTGCTAATCCTTCCAAATAATCTCTTTACTCTGCTTTATTTTGTCCAAACAACAATCTTACTCAGACCAGGGGTTTTGCTTGCAACTTTGCAAAACGTTTGTTCTGTCTTTTTTAAGATCTTGAATTCAATTTTTGTCTAAAGCCAGCATCACCAGATATTTTTCTTCTGAATATTTTTGAGTCACAAACTTTGGAAGCAACAGTTAGTTTGTAGAGATTCTGGAAAAAATGTTCTTCTGGCAGCCAACCATTCTTTACAGCAATGAGAATCTTCTAAAATTGCCAAGCAGATTGTTGAAATTGTTTGCCATTGCTGCAGCACACATGACAATAAATGGCCAACCAGCTATTTTCAGCTTTAAAACTTCACTGGCACTTCTTTCATTGAATGCAAGAAAATGGAAGTCAGTTACAATGCAGCATTCCTGTGACCACTTTCCATTGTAAACATCTGAAATGGAGTCTTCTTGATGTGCTTTTTCAGTTGAAAGGTCATTTGTCCAAATGTGGGGAGCTTGCCATCATTTTCTCCTACAAAGAGTAAATAATGTAAAAATAGATCTCCAAGCACATTCTATTTTCGAGTCCTTTCTCTGTGTGAAATATTTACGGTGGAAACAACTCATTTTTGCAGAATATTGAATGAGAACCAGCAACGGAGAACGACAAAGAAACGATTGAAACAAAATATATAGACAACATGGCCTACCTTGAGAAAGAACTGATTTCAAATTCAACGAGTATCAAAGCCAGGAGAGCTTCCAATCTCTGCCGTGGTAAACGAACGAAAACCTCGTGCATGCTTCCTTCGAATTCCATGGAAATTGAGCATGTATTTACACAACCAGCAGCCCTGGAAGTGTTTTTCTTACTGAAAGTCGAAGAAACTGATTTGAAATATGTTAGGCCAATGTTTGTTTCATCCCGAGGCCTGCGCGCGCTTCACAGATTAATCCGGTTTGGCGGGAATTTCAAGGGTCCGGAATAACCCTTAGGCCGCATGATTGATTTTCTTTGATCAGTCGCGTCTTTATTGGGAACGAAAAGCAAGAAGTAGAAATGAAATTAGACACTTTAAAGCCTCAGCTTTCTCCTGAGCTGATTTCTTGCAAAATATTTTGACTCTGAGAATGTGATTCCAGGGACAGAAGCAGGGATGCCCGAAGCCTCGAAGCTCGCGGCCGCCATTATGGACTCAATTTGCCACTCAATTTTATTCGAACGTGATTATGACGTCAATATGCATATCATGTATAATTAAGCAAATCTATGAAGCAACCAATCACAGCCTGCTACCTAGATTTAGGTATCATTGGAAGTGTTTTTATACATCGAGTCCTCAGGCTCTCCTTTTCCCTTTCCCCTTCTCCTCTCCTCCGCAGTTTCGCTTAAAATTTTTTTGGAGGGCCTGATCTCAGGCTAGTTTAGATAAAGCTGGTTGTAGGTGTGTCAATCTGAATATTGTATTGGATAATTTCAATGTACCTGTTGTATAGAAATACCAATTTAAAAATTTCTATCCTCATTTTCAGCTGAAAACAGGGATGCAAGATGAGATGATATTGTAAATATATGAATTATGGCAGTGGTAAGATTTATTTTCTGTGGGGGGGGGCCATGAAATTTCAAATGAGTATTCGGGGGGGCTATCAATTTTTTTATGTTGTGTAGGGAGGGCCACCAAAAATAGCCCTTTTGAACTCCAAAATCCTCCAGCCCCCTACCTGGCATTAATAATGACTGCTCCCTTGCTTGTTTCCTCCATTTCTACTTGCCAGTACCCTGATGCCAGATCTAGTGTGGAGAAATAATTTTGACCCGAAAGAGTGTCAATAAGATCATTGATTTGTGGCAAGGGGAAAGCATCTTTGACTGTGACGTCATTCAGTTTTCTAAAATCAACGCAAAATCGCCAAGTACCATCTTTTTTTCTGACTAGAACAATCAGGCTTGCCCAAGGTGACATGCTAGGCCGAACAATGTCATTTTTCAACATTTCTTGCACTTGCTCATCTATAACAGGCCTAAGTGCATTCGTTAAACGCCTGGGGAGCTGTTTAATCGGACTAGCAGTACCGGTTTCAATGCTATGTTTGACAACTGATGTTGAACCGAGTTTGGATGAATCTCGAGCGAAACTAGTTTGGTATCCCTGTAGCCAATTGCTCAATTGATTTCTTTCTTTTTCATCAAGGTGGCTCAATTCAAACGAAATGTCATTTGTTTGTTTCGCAAAGTTTTCTTCTAAAACGGGATCATCAGTTACAATAAGTTCTAGAGAGCCAACATTGGTTCCTTTGTACAATTTGAAAGGATCTTCCCCCGGATTTATAATCTGCACGGGCACAATTTGTTCTTTCGGTTTTACAATTACCCGGGCTACCAAAACTCCTTTTGACGTAAGTTCGTAATTAGGCTGTAACACACGTTGTTCAAGGGAAGGGTTTTTAATCCTGGCCCTTTGAATGATTTCATGCTTCCCTGGAATCACAATATCATCACAAGCGTAACAACGGAGGCATCAGAGATCGAAGAATCTCGAACATAAATTGGTAGCTAGCTCTGATTAGCTGGCCTGAATCAAAAGAAATCAAAAGGCTTGGCGTATCAATAACTGCATGTATGGTTAAAAGCCAGTCTAAACCCAAAATAATTTCAGAAGAAACGTCATTGGCAACATAGAAATCAACGTTGTTTACTGTACGCTCATTCAACTGTACAGAAAATGAGGATTTGCCTAAAAGTCCCATTGGCGAATTGTTAGCAGCTTCTGCAACGATATCTGAAGGAAATGATTTATCGTCTACGCCTGTCAATTTATCCCATTCATCCTTAGCAAGCAAAGAAACAGAAGCCCCAGTATCCACTACACAAAGACGCGAATAACCGTTTATTTTCACTTCAATCAACATGGTTTTCTTCTTACTTGCTGGGGCGACTGCAGACAAACGAATGTTTGGATCACCTTTTGTGTGATTGGGTTTTGCTTGCGAGGCTGAATCAGGACTTTGTTCAGCTTTTGTTTGACAAAACTTGGCTATATGCCCTTCCATTCCACAACGAAAACAAATTGGGGGCTGTCTTGTGTTTTGGCCTAACTGTTGTTGCTGATTAGATGGTTGAAACACAGGGACAGTATGGCAGTTACGGGCTACATGACCAGATTTGTTACATTTAAAGCAAACTTTTGTATAACCCTGCTTACTTCTAGGCTTAACTTCAGACATATTTGACGGGGTGGGGCATCGTTTAGCTACATGGCCCCAACCATTACATTTAAAGCATACTTTAGCAGCAACATTAGAAGCTCCAACTTGTAAAACATTAGGCTGTGATACAGATGAATTGGCTTTCATTGACAAAGTTTGCATGGTCGCATTAGCTGCTTGAAATCTTCTCGCTAACAACACAGCATCATCAAGACTACTTGGCAGCTCTTGTAACAGTTTGTTTTGAGTTTGTCTGTCCTTGAGCCCCAGAATAAACTGGTTGATAAGGCGGTTGTTGTACTCCTCTCCCTGGAATCCACATTTTGCACCAAATTCTCTGAGCGAAACTGCATAGGAGTCGACACTTTCTCCTGGCTCTTGAACTCTCTTGCTGAAGTTGTATCTTTTCTCTGTCAG
This sequence comes from Aurelia coerulea, assembly GCA_039566865.1. NCBI lineage: Eukaryota > Metazoa > Cnidaria > Scyphozoa > Semaeostomeae > Ulmaridae > Aurelia > Aurelia coerulea. The sequence goes on from CM076959.1 coordinate 2,240,672, forward strand.
TGTTTGATTGCGTTCAAAAAGCGACTTCAAGGCGTTAAGCCATTCATTCCATGCGTCGTCTCCTTCAGGAAATGGGACTGATTCAGCTAATTGAAAAGCATCTTCGCTCAAGTTAAACAAAAATTTGTAAGCTTGCGCTTCTTTGAGTCTTCTAGCTCTATAGCCTCGAAATATAAACATAATTTCTTCACGAACAAATCAAAATCTTCACCTATTTTGAACTTGCCTGGTCTGCGAAAAATTGAAAAAGTAAAATGATTGATGTCCTGTTGTTGTCGAGCTGCACCTGCCTCGTCTGCTCCTGCTCCAGCTTGTTGTCCTTGGTTCGCTTGCATGACAGTTCAAGTCTCTTTCAAAATAGTTCTATTTACATCGGCACATATTCACAAATCAAACGTTAAATCCAGCATAAACAATTTCAATCTCGGTAAGACCTCTAATTTGTAACGAAGCGGCGACACATAAACACACAGCTAATACTTCTTCTCCATTTTATCTTCTTCAACCTAACTTCACAACTTCGTCTTCAACCTAGGTATCGTTCTTTCTCCCAATACTCTCCCTTGCTACTCCCACACATTCTCTACCTTATCACATGCTTCTTCTAAAATACTACGCTCATTCCAAACCTCTCCCGTTTCTCCTGACTTCCTCACAGGTACATTTTCTTCATATGCCACGAATGCCCTGAAATGATTAAAAATCATAAGTACACAAGAACATAGTTACAGTATAAAAATAACACAGATATTGTATGACCACAATCCCCTTATGAAGAATAGTTAGTGGGGGTGCTTTCACTTACCCTTTGACTCCCTTTTCTTTTCCTTGCCTCTGCTTTAGATTGATGTAGCAATGCTGACATGTGATGAAGTATTTTCAGTGTGGGAGACCATTGCATGATGAACATTAGACTAGGCAAACTTATTAGACTAGATAGATATTGGCCCCGTTTACATGATGCTGTTTTCATTTCATATCGGATAGGGGGTTGTGTTTCAATGGTTACGCTTTGTCTTGTGCTGCGAAGGACTTCCTTTGTTTTAACACCCAGTGCGCAGTGCGCCAGATGAATAGGAGGCTCGTAGAATTGATAAAGAGGTTCCGTTTTGAGTTGATACTGGATTTGACCGTTTACAGGATATCGGATTCGTTTCATGCCACTTTCAGAGCGTTTTCGTTCGAAAACGCAAAAACGGTATGAAGCATATCGGATTGGTGCGTTCTTGTGTAAACAGTAGGCCAATCCGATATGGAGTGAAAACGGTCTCGTGTAAAGAGACGGACAATCGGATATGAAACCAATCCGATATGAAAAAACGGTATCGTGTAGACAGGGGCATTGTCTGTATCAAAACTGATCCATCTTCAAGAGTCTTCAGGTCACTTTACGAAAATAAAGGAAATCACTGCAAAGTTTCTTCATTACCTGCTCACTAACTCTTCAAAAGATCCATCTGTGGGCTTCTTTCGTAGGGAAAGAATCTTCTTTATCACATTTGCACTCCACAGTTTGAAGTCCTCGTAAGTCATTCTTACATCGCGCCAGCTCCTGGTTGTTTTCACAGCTCATCTTGAGAGTTAACCCTATTACTACCAGGCTTTTTTGACTATCGTAGCACAGGGGGGGGGGGTGCCCCCCTCCGTAACTTCGCCAATATTGCAGATATGAGGATGAAACTTAGCAAACTGGTGTACAGGAACAAAATCTACACAATAGGCTACTTTTTTAATTCTTCATTACATCAATGACGTCACTATGACCTCATAATTGAGGAAAATTGCACTTTTTGCTTACTATTAGCAATATTGGCAATATTTAAGTTCTTAGTTGATTATTTCTTTCATATTGCTGCTAGAATGTATCCCAAAGCATCACTGAATAAAAATTGGCAATGTAATGTCAATTTAAGCTTATTATTTATATCATATATTCATCATTTATTTGCATCAGTTTGTAATTGCTTCATTTAAACCCCTAATTGCTGATGAAAATAATCTAAAATGCCTCAAAATTGTTGATAACAGTCAGTAGAACCAATTTTGACCATGTTATCTAATACCTTTGTTGTTATTTATATGACAACAATAAACTTTGATAACGCCATGAACGTTAAATTTGCTGACATCATAAAAAGTGCATTTATACATCATCTGAAAGGTCTCATCGAGAGCTATCGAATGGTGGTGTTCTCAATGTTCTACGATGATTCTTGTTAAAACTGGACTTGCTTCTTTAATTGTCTGGCTGACCACGTGTTGGAAAGAGGTTGGTCACGTGATCAGTATCTACCATTTTGAAAAAAAAATTACAAATTTTAATTAGTCAATGAAATTTTAGGAAAGGTCACAAAGTTTCAGCTCTTTATCTTTTGAACTGACGACACTACATCAAATAAACTTTGCCGCGGGCACTTTGTGCCCCCCCCCCCCGGTAGTAATAGGGTTAAACAGCGATCGTGGAAGTCAACCGCACTGATAAACATTAGGCCGCACATCAATCTTTGATTTGTTTACTCAAAATTTGTGTTGCCTCGCAAAATTCTGGCGCGCTGCGCGTCCGTCATCGGAAGTGTAAAAGTGTGTATTTGGAATTTACATGGAAAGTTGATGTAAATGAACTCCAAGCGAGTAAAATAGGCAGAGTGGTATTGTTAGGCCAAAAAACGTTGTTGATAAAAATGTGGTCTTAAACTTTTGGCCATGACTGTACAAGGATGAATGTTGATGAAGCTACAAAGAGTGCCGTTGTTGAAGTGCCATTCTCTCTACTTGCTTTTGACAAAGAAACACCACTCTCAACATGAGAAATTGTTGCCTTTATCTACTGCTCAGTCTATTGTCCATATTCTGTTTTTGGCTTTGAGTGCATCCCAGTCATTGTGATTTGCTGTAAAAATGAGTAGACTGAATGTCACCATAAATTTCCTATTCATGACAATTTGACCAACTAACAATTCCTCCACAACCATCCGGAAAATGCCACATGCTGATACAGGAACCCCAACGCATTCTCCTCCAACTACCTATCTTTCACCTAAGGACCACTATGCTACCCAAACATCCTCATCAACCAGCCATCAACCAACCAGCCCAAGTCCATCCAAAAGCCCTAAACAACCGATCAAAAAAAAAGAAAACATTTGAACGCACAAAGTAATAATATCATCAATCAGACAATGAAAAATTTTCATCAAGAAGCAGTGTTAATTGGTGACTCAAATACTTGTTACAATTCTCCCTTAAAATTCCCACAACCAATTGCCAAAATCCGCTGTGGAAAACTTGAAAAGTTACCAGAAGGCCATTCAGATTTACTGACATATTGTATGTTACAGTGAACGCATTCAAGCAGGTAAATGCCATTCAGTTCCTACAGTTCTTAGCAGAGAATAGCCATGTTATGTGGATCTGTAAATATCCATTATTATTACTATTATTATTGTTATTATTATCATTACAGTTTGATTCATGAAAGATGTTTTGGTGGTTACACTTGTGAATAAATAAGTGCTGTAGAATTCATCCACATGGGACTGTAAATAAATCCCCACATATAAGAACCTACTTTTTTGAGAACCAGGCTTAAATAAGTTCTTATTTTAAAGGTACAAATACGAATTTCAAGGTATGAAGGTTCTTATTTGAAGGGTGCCTTGTATAGGCCCTTTTAGAGTCTGCATGAAAGCTGTTTAGACCTTTAACTTATTTTGGTAGAGTTGTTATGGACCTAATAATTAAACCTAAGCTTACAAACAGCAGGGGAGGAGATTCGAACTTTAACAGCCAACTGGGACAAAAATTAGCTTAACAACGACGATCAAGGATCAACTTTACTATCCCTGCAATAAGAACGTATTTTTCATCAAACTGAAACAGGTTGTTAATTACAAGGCGCATAAGTTTGCGAAAACAGCCTCTAGGTTCTTGATTTTGTAGGTTCTTATATGCGGGGATTTACAGTATCTTTCATGATGTTTTTGGTATTGTTGCATCCATTTCAGCTGTCTAGAGATGTTACAGGAGGTTAGAAGCATAGTTCAGTGATTCTCTTCCATTATTATAAACAGGGAAGCACTTTATAAATACCACAGTTACTAGCCTTATGAAGGTCAGGAAAGATTTCAGGAAAAAGACAGCCACACAGCTTTTGCGATGTGATATGATAAAGCAAGCACCAGATTTACCGTCGCTCCCAATGGCTGACACCAATGCGTGGAAAAGACAACCTCCTGAGAGTGTAAAGGAATGTTTGACAAATGCACTTCATGCTACCCACCATGCACCCAGAGACAATGTTATTTATTAAGAGATACGTTTTTCATTCCACAGTGAACCATACATCAACTTCTCATTACATCACCTGATGATAAGCAGTAGAAAATTTCAAAATTATGTTGAAACCCAATGGCACTGTTGTGTCCCATCCCTTAGGAACGTTCATGCTGGTTGTCAACTTGCATTGAGGAAAATCATGTCAAGCGGCAAATTGCCTACAAATCCTGTAAAAAATCTTAGTTACAGATTGTACTCAGTCCTTGACAGATTGTGTTGGCTCTTTAGATGATGAGCAAAGCTGTGATAGGATCTCCCATAACTTTTACAGCCAGTGACATAGCAGCGTTCCAATTTTCTATACTGCATATAACCCTTCTGATATGTCTTTTCTGCAACTGAGTCTGCTGATGGCGTTGGTAGCCATTGATGCTGCCTGAAAGTGATGTTTCGGTGCTGTTCCCTTACATGATGTGCAATGTTTGTCATGGTTTGGTCATAACTTTTGCAGCTCCTCACACCACAGACACCAACTAGGCCATCTGATGAAGCCTGTCGAAAATTTGTACATAAATCTTCATATTCCACTGACATTGGTGTGGATAAACCAGGGGGATTAATTGGGACAAAACTCAAGTTTTTAGAAATTTTATTTAAAAATGAACAAACAATCAAGCCAACTCTCAACAGCAAAAACAGCATGAGTATCAAATAATGCTGAGAATGGTTCACAACTGCAATCGTGGCCAAAAGTTATTTAACGATAGACCGGAACCTAGGTTTCTTGAACATCAAGCCCCCCCCCCCAAGTCAATGTAGTTGGAACAAATAGACAACAGAATCAGTTCACGGACCATTCGCTTATGGGAAATTACAACATTGACCTTAGGGGGGAGGGGTTTCTAAACCAAGAGTAGGGTATAACTCTAAAGAGGTCGCAATTAGGCCTTGTTTGACGGCTGTCCACTAACCTTTTGGCCACGGTTGTCTCTAGAAGTAAAAGTACATAGTGACTTAGAACAGCTCACATGAGCCACAAAATAGGTCCAATTATTAATCAATTAGTTCATATTACGAGAACGAGGCTTGATTTCAAAATTGCCTTTAATTGAAATTAATCTGATGTCGTATGAATTTGATGCAAAGGCAAACTTTGCAGTTGAAGAAAACAGTAATGTAAAGATGGTGCGTCCTCTGAAAATCTCTCCAAATTCCAGCATCAAAGAGTTGGTAAATGAAACTGCTGTGTCACGGTTGCATATATACAACATCTGGAAAGAATTGATGGGGGGGGGGGAGAGAACAGGAGGATTTATAGTCCGTCGGTGGCCGGCCACCTAAGTTATCAATGAGGGAGGAAAAGAAATTGTGCGGCTTGTAAAAACACTTCGCAGGCAAGAACCAAACTGGGCAGTAAAAAGGATGATGGCACGAGCTGATGTGAAAGATGTCTCTCGTAGAATAGTTTCTAGGTTTTTAAACCAATTACCTTCAAACAAGGAAAAAGGGACAATTAACCCTATCTGGACCAGGGGGGGCCAAATTAGCCCCCCTTTCTACATGTTTGCACATAAGTGTAAATGTAACAGCCAGATACTGTTTAGGTTTTATGACTTTTCCTAAAAATTATCTGCTGACATAATGATGTAGTTGTTGACATCATTAATTGTTTACAGTTGCCATAGCAACCAACTTTTGAGAGAGTACTCTTTGACATATAAATTGCTCTCTAGTTTTCTTGTTAAAAGCAATTTTTCTTTGAAATTTCTACAATATATATTGGGAGCCATAAGACACATTTTGCTATGGTGAAACAAATTTTTTAATCTATTTTTAGAAAGTTTCTGAAGTCAGCTAAATTCGCTCTTCCTGACTAAATTGTTGGTTTTTATATTCATCTTGTGTTTTGTTGCTGGCTTGTTGCTGGGAATTTGTCATTTAAGACTATTTCGGAGCAGTAAATACACTTTCCTTACTGCTCATGCGCAAAATGCTTGCCAATTATGACTGCACTATACCTGAACACCAATTTCAGCAGAATTTTCTTTGTGGCTTCCTCTTCAACAACAAGTTTTAAGTATTCTATCGTCGACAGCATGTCCAGGAAAAGAGCATTGACTGAAAAAGAAGCCTTGACAGATATTTTAGATTTTGTTGCTGGAGAATTTGTCGAAGATGATGATGACTTAGATGAGCTGAATGGAGGCGATGATGCAAGTAGTGATGAGGAATCTGGTAGTGACAATGTCGGGAATAATGATACCGCTGATGCAAATGATGGTGTTAGTGAAGCAGTTGAAGAAAGTGATGGTGGCCCAGTGACAAAACGCAAACTTTTGACAAAGAAGAGATTGGTTCATGATATCGATTCAACATCGCTTCATCATGATATCGATATCGATGAAGCAAACTTTGATCCAATGGCATGACCAGATTGTGAAAATTTAGAATGGGAAAGGCTGACTGGTCATCTATCTTGGACCAAAAAAGAATCCAAACACGCCAACAATCCAATGGTCAGATGAACCTCCAAATGCTGCTGGAAGAAAAGCAAGGTATGACACCAGCCAGGAGTTACACCAGCAGGGAAGCATGCTAAGCAGCCAAGACAGGCTTTGGAACTTTTTCTTTAGGCAGTAGTTGTCAACCTGATTGTTATGGAAACGAATAAGAAAATTGCAAAAACAGTGTCCATTTTACCGAAAAGTTCCATAGAGAATGACAAATATTCCCATTATGAAGAGACAGACTATGAAGAAATTTATGCTCTTTTTGGTTTGATGTATTTTCGAGGTCTGCTTAGGCTCAATAATCATAGAGTTGATATTCTATTTTCTGAAAAGGCTGGTCATCCTGTTTTCAGTGCTACAATGTCTAGGAATCGTTTCAAGTTCCTTTTGTCCCATTTGGCATTTGCTGATGTAAGCACTCGTCCTGGAAGATGGTGCGAGGATAGATTTGCTGCACTACGAATTTTTTTGAAATCTGAAATGAAAATTCCTAAAAGCTCATGGTTCCCAGTGAGTATATCTGTTTGGACGAGACCTTGTATCCAATGAGGCACCAAATCAATTTCAAACAATATAACCTAATAAGCCAGCAAAGTATGGAACACTGTTCAAATCAATCAACGACGCAGGATATAGCTACACCTACAGAGCCTCAGTTTATGCTGGAAAGCCAGTGGATGAATATGGTCCTTTTTACATATCTGGAACATAACACTATGTGAAAGACCTAGTTCAAAATCTGGCAAAAGATGTTTCCCTCCAAGGTCGAAATATATATATGGATAGGTTGTATACATCAATTCCACTAGCAAAATGGCTTTTGACACAAGACATGACTTCAGTTGGAACACTGACCTCCAACAGAGTAGGAATTCCCGATGAGCTAAAGTCAACTAAAAGTTGAGGTTTGCTACAAAGTACAACTCACTGGAAAACAACAGAGGGTGTACTCTCCATCACCACATACACAGTGCGTACTTCGAAAGGCAAGAAAAATGTCATGGTTTTGGCAACAATGCCCCCAGTTCTTGGAGTAACCAAAGATGATGGTAAATTGAAACCAGTCATTAAAAAATTCTACGACTTTACAAAGGGTGGAACAGATGTCGTAGATCAGAGAATAAGCTCTTACACCTGTAAAGCAAAGTCCCCTAGATGGACAGTGGCTGCATTCAGCTATATTTTGGATCAATGCCGTATCAATTCTTCTACTGTGTGGAGCCTCGACAACCATATGGATCCAAAGAAAGTATGTCACGTGACCTGTGAGTTCTATTGTTCAAAAATTTGTCCACCAAAATGTGGCTAATAGATAATTAGTAAAAGTCAGGGAGGCTGGGGGACATGGCAAACGTCGTTTAAAAACGCGGAAAATAAAACCTTGAGGGGGGGGGTGGAATCCAACCCCACCCCCATGCGGATTAGGGTTAAAACAAAGTTGATCAATTATCACTAAAACTCCTGTATCAACAAATTTCTCCAAGCTTAAGATCTTTTTATAGAGAGCAGCATTCATTGTTTCTTTGTGTTTCGAATCCTCCTTTGATATATCATATGCCTTGGAAATCAGCTTCAGATCATCTTTCTTGTATAGTCTCCCTTTTGTAAAAATGCGATTGTCCTTCAGCAACTGATCATTCAAGCGTGAATGGGATTGAACCTTACCAACAGTTGTATGAGATTTGATCTGCTGGATGGTCACTCTCTTGTCTCTTTTCTCAGTGAGTTCTTTCTTTTTGTAACCCTCCTTCTTCCTCCTGTTTTCTCCATTTAAAGTCACGCCTTGGATAAGCTGTAAAAGGTGGATTTAAATATGAAATCATTAGCAAGAGTACAGTAAGAACCCGCAAAATAGAAACCAGTTTTTCCAAAACAGCCTGTTTAGTTTCCTATTAAAAGGTCATTAATCTTGAAACAGGCTGAACGGTTTCTTATCACATGGTTAACCCTATTACTACCGGGGGGGCACACTACCGGGGGGGCACAAAGTGCCCGCGGCAAAGTTTATTTGATGTAGTGTCGTCAGTTCAAAAGATAAAGAGCTGAAACTTTGCGACTTTTCCTAAAATTTCATGGACTAATTAAAATTTTAAATTTTTTTCAAAATGGTAGATACTGATCACGTGACCAACTTCTTTTCAACACGTGGTCAGCCAGACAATTAAAGAAGCGAGTCCAGTTCTAACACGGATGGTCGTAGAACATCGAGAATATCACCATTCGATAGCTCTCAATGAGAGCTTTCAGATGATGTATAATTTTATCCATTTTTGATGACATCAGCAAATTTTACGTTCATGACGTCATCAAAGTTTATGACGTCATATATATAATAACAAATGTATTAGATAACTTTAAATGGTCAAAATTTGTTCTATTGATTATTATAAACAATTTTAAGGCATTTTAGATAAATTTCATATGTAATTAGGGGTTTAAATGAAACAATGACAAACTGATGCAAATAAATGATGAATATATGATATAAATAACAAGCTTAAATTTACATTTCAATGCCAATTTTTATTCAGTGATGCTTTGGGATACATTCTTGTAGTAGTATGAAAGAAATTATCAACTAAGAACTTAAATATTGCCAATATTGTTAATAGTAAGCAAAAAGTGCAATTTTCCTCAATTATGACGTCATTGTGACGTCATGAAAGTAATGAAGAATTAAAAAAGTAGCCTATTGTGTATATTTTGCTCCTCTACACCATTGTACTAAGTTTCATCCTCATCTCTGCAAGATTGGCAAAGTTACGGAGGGGGGGGGGGCACTTTGTGCCCCCCTCCCCCCGGGACTTCAATGGTCGAAAAAGCCGGTAGTAATAGGGTTAAGAAACCTTCAGTTATTTCAATTTAAATCTTCAAAGAAAACCCAGAGGAAACACTATCAAACAGTATTGTCTTGTTACCTTGTATTTGCTCGAAATTTACTCAACCTTCGCATAAATGCTAGGTATGTATCTACATAAGTAGATTGAGATGCTTTTGATGAATGCAATTTTTGGCACCTGGTTTTGACAAAGATTGCTAGATATGAGTTAATGTGGGATCCTCCTGTAAGAAACCTTCCTAAATCAGGCTTAGAAGTTTCTTATATGAGGGCACCATTTCTAAAGAAAATCAGCCTAAGGTTTCTTGGGGGCTTCTTCTAAAGTGGTTTCTATTTTGCGGGTTCTTACTGTATTCGCTGTGACTTACGGAGACAGGCCCTGGAGCAGACACTTGTCCACAAATATTTTGCAGCATTCGAGGAACATGTTGTTGCGGCCCTGCATAATTTCAGTTGTAAAGTAACTGACAGAACAATTGAGAATATGGGCACTCGATTGAAAGCCATAGTTCAAAACAAAGGCTATAGAACGAAGTATCAAATTTTAAATGAACATTTTGTAAGATGAGATGTTTACATAAGACTTTTTCTGTTGATGCATAGTAATCGTTTGTTTATGAACAATTGTTTATGGGTTAAATTATGCATTTAATGTCGTAACTTTTCACTGTAAGCGTAATGAGCCCTCTGGTGTAAGGTTTCATGATTGACACATCAATTGACAGGTCTACGTTTCAACCCTTTGACCCCCCAGAGACTGCTCTTTCTAAAAATATTTGTTACAGAAGGGTGTTCATTATCGTAAACTATCTGCTGGGCTCATTGGTAAACGCCTATTAATAATGAGTGGTGCAGAAAAGTGGGCTGTAACGATTGACACAGCACTGGTAAAGAGATATTTGATGATACAAGTGTTGTGTTACTTGTTGCCTCAGTTTAGCGGAGCTTTTCCATGCACCTGTGCAGTTGAAGTCACATGACCGTCCAGCATGAAATGGGAGAAGCAGTATGCGCATGGCTGAATGCACGTTTGCTTCTCAAATCCTATCCGATGACGGAATTCAATGTGTCTCCAACCCACGCGCATCATTTCACTCTCTCGGTAATCAATGGGACCTCCCTTTACATACAAAATTTGCCCTTTAGACGTGCAGAATACTGGGGTATCACCTTCAAGAACTATGTCCTTTGCAAAATGAGCAAATTGAATGAGACTTACCTGAAAGGGGAGTTGAAGTTTGATTGTGATTCTACGAACATTTGTTCAGGAACATAGGAGTCACGTGAAAAGGCATGCACTAGTCACCAAGCGCCAGTCTTTAAAGAGCAAAATGTCCACCATAATAGTAGTATTGGGTGGGATATTTTCACTAGTTGCAAAAAAGGGTGGATGACTCCTTTGTTCCTGAACAATTGCTCGTAGAATCACAATCAAACTTCAACTCCCCTCAGGGGCGGATCCAGGAGCTTCGGTGACAGGGTGGTATTGCAGCGAAGCCACAAGGCAGGAAGGAAGAGGGGATCCGGGGGCGATGCCCCCGGAAAATTTGTTGGGCCACGCCCTTTTATTTTTTAGGGAACGCCCTTTTCCTGTGCAGTTTTTGACCACACCCTTAATTTTTTGCGGGAGCTCCATTTTTGATGCGTAATTTATGTTTTCAGCATTTAACCAAAAATTAAGGCAGTTTAAGCAACGTTTTTGAAGAAATGTGTATATTTTTAAGAAACAGCAAAAATTTCCCAAAATAATACGAAATATAGCATAAGCAGAACGATTTTAAGGAAGAGTAGGATATTGTCCTTCAGTAAAAAAAGTTTTTGAAAATCGGTCAAAGTTAAGCAAAGAAATGCCGTTTTAAAAATTAGGAATTTTGTTGTTGATTGCCAGCTTTTTCCTGAAATTGATTAGATGTTGCAACTTTGCAGTTTTGGTCAACTTTGTTGATTTTTTTTCAAAAAATCGGTTTACCCAATTGAATTGAAATTTTTTATGTCTTACTAAAGAACATCTGTTTTTTGAAGGAAAAATAAGCACAATGCTCCATCGCAAGTTTCATTTTTTGCATTTTTTCCATCCTCTGGATCACTGTGCCCACGCTGAATGAGCTGACCCTACAAAACAGAGTTGTCTCTGCGTAGGAGAGTTTGAAGCTCTCATTTTTCTTGTGCAATCATATTCGGGTTGGACCGGGTTGGCACCGGGTTGGCACCGGGTTGGCACCGGGTTGAGAGCTCAAAATGAATGTGCCACTGGGTTGGTTTTTCCTTCCTCCATTGTAATATTTCGCAATTCATGACTCATGGTATCTAACAGAGGCGGTATGACAACAGATAATTATGTTCTGTCTCCTGAATACAGTACAACAAAGATGCGATTGAAATTCCCACGTCATCGACAAGCAAAAGCTGACATCAGTTTTCACAAGCAGAAATTCACAGTATGCTCCTGTTAACCCGGCCTGGATCTGTCCCTGCCCCTTTCAGGTAAGTCTCGTCCAATTTGCTCATTCTACTTCACAATTGTTCTACGTCACATAGGAGTCACGTGAGACTTTAAAGGAGGTGGACATGTAGCAATATGATATGGATCATGAATACACATATCCATGATCTATCAAAATATATTATCAGCAAATCTACCATTATGAATAATAATAGGTTTGTCATAAAATTTCCCAAATGTTTCAGAACTTTTCCATCCGGCTGTGGTCATAATCTTATCAATTGGTACATTTGATTATCTTGCTCCGGATGAGGCTGCAGATCTAAAGCTATGTGCTGTAAAAATTGATGTGTCAATGCCTGAAAGTTTCAAAACTTCTTTTAACCATCTGCTAATAGTTTTTTTAAGAATTTTACCTTGATGCTCCACATTTGCAAGGCCTGCTACCGTATCATCTGCCCCAAAATCATGTCCTCGGCATAGTTCACTTCAGTGCCACATGCATCATTTGTACAGGGCACTCTAAAGTCGCAGAGGGCAGCCTGTGCTCTTAGCCGGGCAAGATAGCAGGTCAGGCATCCACTCTCCAGGAGATTGCCGTTATCTAAATCCTAGCTATTTTGAGTGTGATTTCTGTGAAAATTTGCCATGGAACTTTAACCCTAATCAGACTAGGCTTTTTGAAACTATGGGGAGACTGGGGGAGCACAAAGTGCCCCCCCCCCTGGTTTTTCTCAGAATCATAAGTGCTAGAGACTTGAAACGTGGCACAAGTAACAAACATGATAAGGGAAATAAGATCATGTAATTTGTCTCTGTTTATGTCATGTGATTAAGTGCTGACATCAGCAAATGTTGCTAATTTGGATGTAAAATCACATGTACTTTGTCGCGTTGTATCGATGTGATATTTGAAACAGAAGGATTATATCCTTGTAATTCTTATTTTGGAATTTTTGCTTTGTAACACTGACATTTTTGCTGATGTCAGCATTTATTTATTTTGTACGAAAAAAGAGCGATTTTTGTCTAAAATTTATTATAAATTACTTTTAAAAATAGCAAAAATGCTAAATGTACATAAAAAGACTTGCTGCATTATTTTGAAACTCAGGGTCTGTGTTTCCTAAATTTGTGTTTCTTATATGCGGGACACTACTGTATAGCGGGATTTGCCTCCTTTGAAAGCAGACAGACAGCAGATCGCTGTCTCGTGGAGCAAGGTCTCGCTCTGATCAGTGACTCCGAGTTAAAATGCACAACACAGTTAGGAGCTGGGGAAACATCCATAGTTTTTGCAGGAACGTATAAAGACTTTGATGTTGCAGTCAAGAATTATCTAGTATCCCATTACAGCTTTGCCATCAAGGAATATCAGATATTAATAACAATATTGAATAGCCACCCAAATGTTCCACATCCATTTTGTATTTTCCGTGGAGATATGCTAAAGCTCGTAATTTGTTTGCCAAGCTCTTCTGTCCCGATCTTAAAAGTAAAATTGGGTGGCAAAGAGAATCTTTGCCGGCTGACCGCTGGCCTAGTTCATGCAATCACTTACATGCACCAGAATGGTATCCTGCATAAGAAGATGAATTGCAAGAATATTCTGGTGAGCACAACCAATGGAGCTCCAACCATTTGGCTTTAGTCAGGCATATTTGGTGAATGATGCCTACATCATCCCAGAACCAAAGCTGGTATTTTTTCGATTCAATTCAATAATTTATTTTTGCATGCTCAAAAATAATGCAACTCAATAATCCAAATTTCAATTTAACGATGCAATTCAAAATATAAATTTCAATTTATCAATACAATTCCATGTTATTGGGTTTGCTGGTTTGCTCAAACTTGTTTCTCTGCGCGTGCTCTCGCTTGGTATCGCACGGCAACTAACTCTTTCCAGTCCCCTGCAGCTGCAGCGCAACCAAAGAAATGTGAGGGCCAAAAGTTGTGACGAGTTAGGCCATGAGGAGAAGAACCGATGAGGATAATGCGAACCAGAAGTGCGGCTTTGCGTGAAGAGCAAGAGAGGCTCCTTGCGAATAATTCGCTTTCCCTAATTGGTGCTGAAATGCGTACAATTGAGCAAGAGGAAACAACGCGGCAACAGCAGCAACACCAACGCTTAAGGCAACGGAAAATAATCAAGACAGATCACACAGCCTGATGCACATAAATGATGAATGCTACGAGTTCTTCCTGCAACTTGAACAACAACGAGTAAAGTTGTTGTCACCATGTATAGTCAATCAACCATAGATGTACAACCTGAAACATGGATTAAGCTATTGCTATTCATGAATTTGCTGATCCCAGATTCCATGTCCCGGAGCTGAAGATCAATATTTTCATGCTTTGAGGGGTTTGACAACAACAAACTTTACCCCATAAATTTCCTCGTAATATCTCAGAAGTCCCTTTTCACGTCAAAATAACATCTTTTTATGAGAATCACTGTAAGATTTGTTTGGAATCACAAACATCAAAGGTTACCAACAGAGTTTGTTCTTTGACCCCTATTTAGGGGCATTTGCCCCTTTATTTCGAAAACAGTTCCTCTCCCATCAAAATAACATCGAAATTTGGGTTCTACACTCCAGAATTAATATGGTTAGGTACTTTAAGTGAATTTTAGATTATCTTGCTCTTTTACCCCCATTTGGGGGCAGGGTTACCCCATAATGATCCGAATCCTCAAGAACACCTTTTATAAGCTTGATGGGGGCCATTATCAATGTTCTACAGCTAAAACAAACTGTTGGAGGGGTGTATCGAAAGTCTTAACAATAATACATTTTCCTTCAATTTTTGGGGCATTTACCCCCATATATCAAAAAAAGGTCACTCCCCCAGAAAAAGAACATCAAAATTCATATTCTACGCCCCAAAATTGACCAAAATCACTCAGTCTCATAAATTACCTTGTTTGGTGGTACTACCCCCCTCCCCCTTCTGCTACCGGACTATGGCATGAACTGGGCACATTTACCATTGCTGTATGTAAGAATATACTCTGTTTCAGAATATGAATCACCATTGTAATAATAATAATAATAATAATAATAATAATAATAATGAAATCAAGACCAGTATCTCCACAGAGTGGCTCTTCACCTAATTGCTCCACTTCTTTTCTGCTTTTGTCAAGAATTGTCATATAAGGATCCTTTGTGTTGACTCTCAATGCCAATCATTGACCACGCTTTTGTTTTAGACATGATGTCTGCTCTGACCACTCAAGAAGACTAAGTGTGATAACAACATTTTGGTCTATTTCTTTTACATCTTTTTTCTTGGTCACTCTTGTTTTCCACTCTGTACCTTTGCTTTTTCTGTATGATTCAAAGATTTAACTGGGCCAAATCTATGACCAATAATTGCAGCTGTTGATGATTGAAGCCTCGGCTCCAAAAATAAAAAAACAAAGATAAATTAGGATGGTTTGCCCCTCCTTAAAATAGTAATGTAGGAATACCAATCAGGGGGTGTCTGCAAACCACGGAACCACAAATAGCGAAACGAAATGGGGAAATAGCGAAATAGTGAAATGAACTGCACAGTTCTTTTGCTTGAATTCAGTTTTCTCCCGCTATTAGTGATCACTGGGCCCCCTGCCCCGGCAGTTATGAAACGAAGACATACCAATATATCTGGGGGCCGAGGGCCATGGTGCAAAGGGCCGGGGGTTGGGGCCGGTGATTTCTAATAGCCATTTTACCCTGTCGTCTTTCAGTTGCTCAGCTGACAGGTATGTGTGGTTAGCATTTCTTGCATCACTTTGCATGCTCTAATTCGACCTTAACCTGAAGAGCCTTAGCTGCAGGATAGTGTCTAATGATTCACAGGCTTCACAATAGCCTTTGGTCCTGCACTGATGCATCAAAGCATGTCAAACGAGGACAAACACTTCATCCCTCCAATAAATCCTGCTGCTCCTTCAAGCATTTCTCTTCCAAAGACAGAAAAATCAACAGTTTGGCACCCAAAGCACAATCTCTCCGTTCATGTCCACAAATTGCTTCATTTTTCAAACTAAGAACAGAGACAAAATATTCATTATCTTTTCCTTTATTGTAGATCTTTGTATAAACTTAAATCATCAAAAAAAAAATATTTTAGTAAAGCTATATATTGAAGCAATTCCTGTGCTGATTTATGGTGAAGAAATATGCTTGGCTTCAGGCAAAACTGCAAGCAGAGATCAAATCAAGCTCCTGCAATTTTCAAAACACAACCTTGAAACAGTAAAAATATAGCAGGGTCACCAAAAACACTTTATATCTTTAAACTGATGGAAAAGAAAAAAAGATGTTAAGAAAATTTCTTTTTTTCATAAGTTCCCAAGCATAAAAAGGCATGGTCATGCACATTGGAACGCAGCCAGACTTTGCTTCGTTAATTCCTTCAAATCTTTCTTCTTTGCTGCAAATGCTCTGAATGGTAGAAAGCAATTTGACTGAACTTTCTAACGCTAAAGGGGAAACTTAGCTCCTTGGTTTTGTATTTATTGCAATCTTTTCATCTAGCTGCGGTATGATTCTAGATTCCTCTCTCAGACCCTTTGGTGTTAATGATATTCTGTTTTCAACAATTGCAATTGGTTTAAAGTATATCTGTATAGAATTTGATACCTTTCTGAATTCTAAATTTTAACTTTTCTGCTCTCGCAGTCTAAAAGACTAAACCATTTGATTGAAAACTTATTGAAACAAATTGTTAAAATTTGCCAAATTTCCATCTTTGGACCAAATTCGTCATTCTAGTCTACAAATGACACAGAGCACCGAATGGAATATGTATACATCTCTATCTCATTATACTGTTCATTGAATTTAAGTAATGTCCATGCATTGGTTTTCTGAATAAAAGTTTAAAATATAGGTACATATACTTTGGTTATTTATACGCGCTGATCAATCTGATTTATATAATCCTATTGTACCTTGCATATCCAAGGAGCTGCCCCCAATTCTCAATAGAGAAGGAACAAAAAGTTGGACCTTAACCCCATTGAACTCAGGTGTCGTTAATGACCCAAATAGTGTAAGGAGAACAAGGCATTCATCCCATAAGATGCGCTCAGAAATAGGCCTGCCGATTGGTACAGCTGTATATTCCCAGATTACAGATGATGAACTCAAACTAGTTTTGCAAGAGATCATGCAGGCTGCTCCAAACACTGGGGAGCGACTGATGCAGGGTGCCCTGCGTGCTAAAGGTATCCAGATACAAAGAGAGAGGATGCGACAGGCACTGCAAATATTGGAACCATTTGGGAGAGCTCTGCGAAAAAGACTACGCATAAGAAGACGGATATACAATGTTCCATGTGCAAATGCGTTGTGGTATGTTCTTTTCATAAAAAAAACTAGCACCTAGAATTATCAGAAAATAACATGAGACTAGAGTGGGAGCAGAAAAACGAGGGAACGAGTAAATAGTGTACAATACGTATTTTTTACAAGAAACCAAGACTTTGGGCCAGTATAGGAACTTTTTAAAATTGCAAGATTTTCAATTATCAGATCACCAAGGAATTATGAAACTCCAGTACTGAGAGAACATAAGTTAAGAAACTATCTATTTTGATAAAGGCAATCCTTGACATATTTTTACATTACTTTCACTTGTTTCCGGGATCATATTACTCCTAAGGTACTTGAGTGATGTATAAACATTGAAAAGGTTTACTGTCAAAACAACTGGTGCGTTTGGCGCGATTAAAGAATCCCGGATTAAATTGTGTAGTAAAAAACCTTGTTTTGTAATGTTCATGAGGGCACAGATAGTGAACACAAAGATGGTTATGGAGCCTCTAAGAAACTCCAAGTATTGAAAATCTGATAATTTTAAGAAACTGCCAGTAATTGTTCAAATTCTTAGTTTCTTATAAGAAAATGAATGTATTGTTTATTATAATATTCAGACTCGGAATTATCCAATTTTTATCAATATTATTAGAATATTACTTGCCAGCTTGCTTATTTGTGTCTCATTTGTGTCTCATTTTTCAGCAGTTGCCTGTTTTGCGATGTTCATAACAGAGAATTGCATGACTGACATTCTTATTGTTACAATTGCTTAAATTTTCTTTCATTCGACCATTTCCTTGCAATGAAATGGAAGTTCTTTTAACTGTTCCCCTGAAACCATATCAGATTTGAAGAATATTTTAAGAATATATTCAGGCTCAAAACGAACATTTCCTATATGAATATTGAGATGGACAAAATATATAGTATTCTTATAAAAAAAAGAGTGTAACCCTATATGACAGCAGGGTGGGCTGGGGGGGGGGAGCATTAGTCAATTAAGTATTGAAAAAACTTCGGCTCGTTTTGTATTAAACCAATAAAGTCAAAATAACATAGACAAACAGTTGTTTTCATGATAATTTACTATTTGGATTACTTAAGAGTTTGATCCTTTGCTTCCAACAGGCATGCAGATGGCTACCACAAGTTGATCAGGTGGAGGTTGGTGATACATAGTTGCATTGATGGTTATTCCTGCATCATCACTTTTCTTCAATGTTCAACAAATAATAAAGCAGAAACTGTTTTAAGTCTATTCCTTAAAGCAATCCAGAACTTCAGATGCCCATTGAGAATGAGGAAAGATCATGGAACAGAGAATATTGCAATGGCTGAATGGTTGTTAAAGCATCATGGCGTGCACAAGCATCCAGTACTAACAGGCAAGTCAGTCCACAATCAACGCATTGAGCGATTGTGGGTTGACATGTCAGCAACTGCAACATCTCACTTTGTGAATTTATTCTACTACATGGAGTCAATAGATATATTAGACCCTGACAATGAAGTCCATCTGTATGCTCTTCATTTTGTTTACCAGCAACGGATAAATAACAGCCTGAGACTTTTTCAAGAACAATGGAATCATCATCCCATGAGAACCATCCAGAATAAATCACCACTGCAGATGTGGACAGATAGTTTCTACACAATGACCCGTTTGTCCAGAGAACCTGGTGACTTGCTCGAAAAGACTTCTTTGGAGAATGATTATGGAATTGATGACGAGGGACCCATCCCTGATTTGCAAACCCGCAATCATGTTGTTGTCCCAAGATCAGACGTAGAGCTCAATGAAACTGAATATCAAATTTTGACACAAACTATCAAGTATATAGAGGAAGACGGTAACCATGGAATGCAAGTATATATCAATGCAGTACAGTTTATAGAAAATCTGCTACAACAATCGTAAAACCTGTATAGTTTCAGCAGTTATTTTAAAGCATTCTGGCAATGAGAAATTCAATTCATGAGTTCACTCCTTTGCTACTGATGACATTTCAAACAAAAACAGAACAGTTAGGATATCTGCAAAAACTACTTGGCACATTTCACATTTGATTAAACGTCATTAAAAATTCATTTGACCATTTCAAATGATACTTTGACAGAAACATTGGTTGGTACACTGGAAAAGAGACTTCAATTCAGGACTGAACGAATCAGTTTTCGGCAGATTCAAATCATTGATTTTTGGATGCTTGTTTCAATAAATTTACTATTTCATTGCTTATTTTCAACCCTGGTTTTGGAAAAGCAAGCCATTGCACCTGGCCTTTAGGAAGTGGGGGGCAGGGGGGCTAAGCACCTCCCAAAATAATTATGAAAACAATGGGTGATAGGATGATTGGACTTGCTGGGTGATTGGACTTGCCTTTACCACAACCTTTGTAGTTTGTTTTGCTGTCATAACCAAAACCTCCTTCATGGGCTGACGTTTAATTGGAAATGCTGCTAGATCCTTGGGGGACCCTATTCCAGTGCTGTATTTCGGTTGAAAAACTTGGCCTTGGCCTAATAATGGCTGGGCTGCTAGCGCTGCTCCTGGCAGGCTCAGGGCGAATGCTTGGGAAGAGCTGTCTTAGGCTGTCCCGCGTCGTGGGCTCGTTTCTTGCCTCTATTGCTCCACTTCTCCCTTCGCCATTCTGTTCACTTTGGCGAAGTGCTGTCGTTGCTACTTCAACAATTTCTGTAAGCTTTGAAACCAAATCTTCGTGCCTAGGCATCTTTCTCACTCAGGATGCTGTTTTGAAAGTACCTCCCCTTTAGGTTCCATGTGCCATCAAGACTATGCTAATTATGTTGATTTATGCTAATCATATCGTTGCGGATGTCACGTGATGGTCTAGACCCTGGCCTTTCTGGCCAGAGGATCTGTTGATGGTATTATCAGCGGAGGTATTATGAAAATACATGGTATTATAAAATGACGGTGGTATTGTATATTTCAATCGGATAAATGATCTACTCAAAGACATGGAGCGTAAATGGAAACCAAGAGTGAGAACATTCAAGGTTTTAAAAATCTTGAATATTATGAAACATTGATCAATCTAAAATTCAGAGCAATGGTCTCGTGAAATCACAGTGGTAATGCAAAATTCACCCTGTGGTTGTTTGAAATGATTATGGTATTAAAAAATAGGGGCAACATATTATTTTCCCTTTTGGCGCGCCATAGAAATGAATCATCGTATGTCGAAATAAAACCCCCTTGAAAGAAACCCGAGTTTTCGTTCTACCCCATAAGAAAAACGAAAAGTCGAGCGACCCGGTTGGAAAGTATTTCATTCAAAAATTATCGCCTAGACGTCTTTTATAGGCTCTTCTGCCAATTTCGGCTGAAAAGAACCATCGCCAATCGAAATAAGATACTCTTGAAAGAAACCTGAGTTTTCGGGCGGAACTTACGAATTCGGAACATCGTTTATATATATAAGCTATATACTATATGAAAGCCTGTACTATAAGGAGTCTGAATATGCAATAATATTTTTGGGGTAACCCCCCTACGAGGAAAGTTATCGGCAAAACATGATCGCAGTGATTGGGCCTAAACTTCACATCATAAGTCGCTTACCGAACGTACCGCTTGGTCGGTACGAACACGAAAAAGTACGACTTCTTTGGCCTAAAACGTTGACTGCAGACACCGATTCATGGCCTAAACAAGGCAGCCTTTCACAAACATTAGCAGCAATAGACAAATGCTTTAGAAACTACTTTGTAAACTCACCCCGCCATGAGCAAGTCTTTTCTCTACACCACGAAGGCTGTAAATGAAAATTTGAGCGCCACTTCCACCTGGTTTCTTGCGAACTGGCGGCGCCACCGCCAAATAATTATCTGTTTCGCGCCAAAATCCAAGCTTACATCCAAGCGAGGCAACCTCGATTCTATTTGTATGGGGCACTGTCTATTTTTAGCGCTAGGGCTACAGGGCCAAAGGGTTTCGTGCTGGGGGTATCAGAGTTTTTTTCCTTGCTAAAAGGTAATGCCTCTTATTCCTGTTTTTCTTTGCTTTTTTGGAAAAATAGGCCGATTCTGAAAATTATGATTTCTTCTCAAACTTTAAGGTCATGGGCTTTGCTTTTTTGGAAAAATAGGCCGATTTTGAAAATTCGTTTTTTTTCTCAAACTTTAAGGTCATGGGCTTTGCTTTTTTGGAAAAATAGGCCGATTTTGGAAATTTTTATTTTTTGTTAAACTTAAAGGTCAGAGGCTTTGCACTTTTTTGGAGAAATAGGCCAACTTTGAAAATTCTTATTTCTTCTCAAACTTTAAGGTCATAGGCTTTGCTTTTTTGGAAAAATAGGCCGATTTTGGAAATTCGTATTTCTTCTCAAACTTTAAGGTCATGGGCTTTGCTTTTTTTGAAAAATAGGCCGATTTTGGAAATTTTTATTTTTTCTTAAACTTTAAGGTCATATGCTTTGCTTTTTCGCAAAAAAAGGCCGATTTTGAAAATTCTTATTTTTTTCCGAACTTTAATAAGGTCATAGGCTTTGCTTTTTTGGAAAAATAGGCCTTTTCATTAGTAAAACTAGAATTTGAAAATTCTCTATTTTCCAAGAAAGTGCGGCATATACACTTATTTTTGTTATGAGAAACTGTCCATAACGCACTCAACTCTAAAAAATTTAGAAGCTCCAGTACTAGGAAAATATAACGCACAAAACTATTTACTTTGATAAAAGAAATCATTGACATAGTTTTACTTTCATTTGTTTCCTGTATCAAATTATTTGTAAGGTACTTGAGAGGCGTGCACACATTAGAAAGGCTAAAAAACCTTGTTTGGACATGTTCACGAGGGCACATGTATTGAATATGAAGATTGTTATAGGACCTCTAAGAAACTCGTAAGGAACTCTGGGTACTCAAAATCTGACGATTTTAAGGAACCTTCAGTACTGGCCTGAATTCTTAGTTGCTTGTAAAAAAATAACGTGTAGTACGGCCTATTCCGAAACGATAACGTGAAAGGCTTTTGCGTCTTTATTTAAAATTGAACGATTGCCAAGTGCATAAAGATTTGTATCCAATTGCAGAAGGTTGCAATTTTAACGAGATATTGTTAAAACAACTATTCATCTGGACTTCTTGCGCATATGTCAGGTAAATGTATCCCTTTGGAAACAATGCGAGTAGCCATCAGATTAACCAAACTTTTATCCAACGGCATGGAGATTTCTATTTGGGCGCATACAAGTCTATTTGGGCGTAAAAGAAGGTATTCGTTTTAATGACAAAAATAGATAGAAAATCATCGCTACTGTTTATACAACTATTCATTTGGACTTCCTACATGTATTACTGTTATGTATCCCAGTTGAAGCAATGCGAGCAGGCCTCAGATTAACCAAACTTCTATCCAACAGCATGGAGATTTCTATTTGGGCGCATACAAGTCTATTTGGGCGCAAAAGAAGGTATTCGTTTTAATGACAAAAATAGATAGAAAATCGTCGCTACTGTTTATACAACTATTCATTAGGACTTCCTACATGTATTACTGTTATGTATCCCAACTAAAAGCAATGCGAGTAGCCATCAGATTAACCAAACTTTTATCCAACGGCATGGAGATTTCTATTTGGGCGCATACAAGTCTATTTGGGCGTAAAAGAAGGTATTAGTTTTAATGACAAAAATTGATAAAAAATAATCGCTACTGTTTATACAACTATTCATTAGAACTTCCTACATGTATTACTGTTATGTATCCCAGTTGAAGCAATGCGAGCAGCCGTCAGATTTACCAAGCCTCTATCAACCGCATGAAGATATCTATCCTCGCGCATAGAAGTATATGTCATCTACAGTCAGGGTTATAATTTTGATGTAAAAACATTCAGTTGTTTCAACATAGTTGATACAACCTAAAACGCTGAATAAAACTGTAACTTTTAAATGAAAGCAAATTGACCATATATGGTAAAAGGTATATTTGCTCACATGACCATGGGAAAAGTTGAAATTTATATCTAATCATTTGAAAATCATCTTAGAACCCCTTAAATTACCTCCAAAGCCAAAATAAAGAATTACACAAAAGTTGAAGAAGAGGGGAATGCATGGTGCCCATATTTTACAACCAAATCAGTAACTGATGCTGCAATCCAAGAAATACATCATTATAGTACGGAAAAATCATTAAACCTGGCAAAAATAGTTTCTATCTAATTGTTTTAATGAAATTAGCTATCATTTGAGCATTCGGACGGTTGTCCTTTGCTCGACATGATTCACACACTTTTATAAGTTTGTCTTTATCATCTCCTGCACACATTGATTCGGCAACTTTCTTCATTAGAACCCCTAAAGAGAAAATGTCACTATTGATGGAGTGTGCATCTTGTCCGCTCAAAATGTCTGGGTCAACATGGGAATGAAAGGATTGATACTTCCTTTTCAAGGAAACTGACGTTCTTGTGGCCTCGCCAAAGTCCAAAATAACTGGCGTCCATTCCCTGGTTTGGTCACCGTTATCTTGCACAACTTTAAATTTCACAATAGCAACATTGTCAGTTTTCAAGTCATTGTAGATAAATCCATTGCAGTGTATGTGGTGAAGTCCCATGGCCAATTTTTCAAGGATAGCTAACTTTTCTCCGTCAGTGACTTGTTCGGAGTTGTTACGCAAAAGTTTTAAAATAGTTAAACAAGTATCATGACGGGTGCACAGCTGCATTACCAACGAATAAGGCCTAGAATTTAAAATCACACCGAACAATAGCAGAACGCTGTGATGTGGAGTGATGTTGATAAGGGTTCTTGTGCGGTTCCTCATTGAGTTTAAAGAATAACTCGCGTTTTCTTTATACTCCTTGACAGCAACTGTCAATTTACGGTACAACATAATAGAAACCCTAGCAAAAGTTCCTTCTCCCAAAAACGAATCTCCTCCTTCCATCGGAACAAGCATCTTCCTGTCGATATATCGGTCTTTAGGTATATCGTTAAACACCGACTCTGGGATGTTATATGCGCCCTTCTCTGATGCCTGACATTCAACGGACTGCATACCTATCCTTTGCGCATCTTTTTGACATGCAACGTGTTTGACACTGATTTCTGGTGGCTGAGGGGTTGCATTTTCGGCCGTCTCCTTCAACTTTAATCCATAATAGCTGTACGGCTCGGATGCTGTGTGATGCCTTTTTATTTCCGGAAAGGCTGTCTTCATCGCCATTCCTAGATGATTGGTTGAAACACGTCTGTCGTGGAATTTTACCTGGGCCAATGCTACCAATTCACTTACAGCGACTTTATGTGTCCATTTTCGTCCCTTTTGTGTGTCATCATATTCGAACTTCTCTATCAACCTTCAAAAGACAAGCGAAACAAGTATATTCCCTTGAATGGAATGACTATAGACATTGCTGCTATGTAGTAAGGTCATGGCGTTCTGAGTTATGTGGGTATTGAGTCATAGGAGTATTGGGAACGAACGATTTCTTCTTAACAACTAAATTGCAGGAATAGGATGGTTGGGGATGGGTTTAAGAAAATATTCCCATCGCATGATTTAGGTCGGCTGTAAATGTATCAAACAATCAAGCAGTGCAATTACTACGCAGGCCATGAAATAGATAAATTTATAAGATGATCTTCCTTCTATAAACTAACATTTCTAGCCTACATTTTTCTAAAAGCTGAAAACAGAAAAATTTGCAAAAAACCCAAAAGCTAATTTAGGCTTTATAAATCTTGAAAAACATGTATGTGTACGATTTATCGTGGCCCCAGGGAGGGGGGTTGGAATCTTAGTATATTTGTCCTTGGGGAATGTGCCGTTTCTAAGGGTATCACTTTCTTCAATTTTTCTAGCATGATGTACGTACCTACTAGCCATTCGGTGACCCGACAGTTATCTGATTCTGAGTACTCAGAGTTCCTTATGAGCTTCTTTTGTTAATAAACAGAACAATCTGCATGTTCACTACCTGTGCCCTCGTGAACATTTCACAATACGGTCTTTTTAAGCCTTTCCAATGTTTAAACGTTACTATGATGCTGGAAACAAGTGAAAATGAACCAAAATATGTGAAGGATTTCCTCTATCGAAATAAATAGTTTCTTGGCTTATATTTTCCCAGTACTGGAGTTCTTAATTTGTTGGCAATCTGAGAGTTGAGTTTGTTTTGGGCAGTTTCAACAAGTGTATTCCTATACCCATCTATGCTCTGCTCTGTATCGGTTCTCGTAAATCTTTTCTTATATTTTCGTATTTAAACACCTGATGATAATGTTTAAAATATAACTCGCCATGAACCCTAGCCATGAACCGTTGTCGTCAAAGTTGGAGTCGATTTTTCAATTGCCATTCTTGAATGCAGTCAACTTCGTCAGGTCGAAAATGTGGTAAGACCACGATGATTAGGTAGAAAAATAAATATCCAAGATACGTAAATACGTAAGATACGTAAATCTCAAATAAAAATCATAAAAATGCATAAAAATCACAAACTAAAACACTGAAAAGTATAAGTTAAACAAACATATATTTAATTAACATAGATCCTCATCATGTTTCGCATGCATTGCACCTTTTTCTGTATAATACTACTCGGAAGGAACTTGGAAACTTCATCACACCCCTTTTCTGCGTAATGATATACATGGTATGCGTAATGCTATACGTCGGAATGTTACGTCGGAGGGGAAAATGCCAGCATCTTTGCATTTGAAATAAAAAAACGTTTACGATCACGACCACAGTCATATTCATTACCCCATTGGATCAAAATTTGTTTCGTGTCTGAAGGCTGCTTGCATTGTTTCAACTGGGATACATAGCAGTACTACATGTAGGAAGTCCTAATGAATAGTTGTATAAATAGTAGCGATGATTTTTTATCAATTTTTTTCATTAAAACGAATACCTTCTTTTGCGCCCAAATAGAATTGTATGCGCCCAAATAGAAATCTCCATGCGGTTAGATAGAAGTTTGGTTAATCTGAGGGCTGCTCGCATTGTTTCAACTGGGATACATAACAGTAATACATGTAGGAAGTGCTAATGAATAGTTGTATAAACAGTAGCGATGATTTTTTATCAATTTTAGTCATTAAAACGAATACCTTCTTTTGCGCCCAAATAGAATTGTATGCGCCCAAATAGAAATCTCCATGCGGTTAGATAGAAGTTTGGTTAATCTGAGGGCTGCTCGCATTGCTTCAACTGGGATACATAACAGTAATACATGTAGGAAGTGCTAATGAATGGCTGATCATTAAGATGAAAGCCTTCGTATGCGGCCAAATAGACTTCTATGCACCCTCGTGCCAGTACTAAAAGTACTAATTTGGGCTCGTACTGAAAGTTTCTTAAAATTATCAGATTTTGAGTTGAGTACCTAGAGTTTCTTACGAGTTTCCGAGAGGTTCTATAACAATCTTCGTATTCACTACCCGTGCCCTCGTTAACATGTCAAAACAAGGTTTTCTGAGCCTTTCATTCACTGTTTACATTGAACATACTTTAATACAGAAAACACGAGAAAATAGAATAAAAATATGTCAAGGATTTCCTTTACGAAAATGAATAGTTTCTTAAGTTATATATTCCTGGTACACTCTTTTCTTTTTTTTTTAAGAATATTGTTTATAAGAATATTCAGGCTCAGAATCATCCAAATTTCAAGAATATTATAAGAATATTGCTCAGCCTCAGCTCGCATATTTGTGTCTCATTTTCCAGCAGTTGCCTGTCTTGCGATGTTCATAAGATTCTAATTGTTACAACTGCTTAAGTTTTTCTTTCATTAGACCATTTTTTCATAATGATATGACAATTCTTTGAACTATGTTCCCTTGAAACCATATCAGATTTGAAAAAATAAGAATACTTTAAGAATATGTTAAGGCTCAAAACGAAAAATGTCTTAAGAATATTGAGGCTGGAAAAAAATGATAGTATTCTTATAAAAAGAAAAGAGTGTACTGGAGCTTCTAAATTTGTTGGAGATCTGACTTTCGCAAATCTTTCCAATGTTAGGGGCTGTAGCCCCTTCCCCTCCCTACGCCTTTGTTTGTTTGTTGGTCCGCTTATTTTACATGAATTATTTACATCTAGCTTACTATATTTGTTGGGGAGATGAGATCGGGTTTGTTCGCGGAAAATAAATGTCCCCCCGTGCTTACAGTAGATACGCATGCGTATTAGCAATTTTAACATCGATACGTTGCAGCCCCCGTCCATTATCCACAACAAACAAGTACGACTGCTGATTTGTCGTGTTGTAACGGCCGATTGGCGAAGCGGTATCTTCGAGCTCCTCACACGCCGACAACCCGAGTGCGAATCCTCATGGGATTAATTTCTTATTTAATAATTTTTTTCTTCACGTCCCTGCTTGTTCTGCTAGTGCAATCTGGTATGAACATCATATTTTGAGCAAGCAACGGGCTTTAAACCAAAACCAACCCCACGTTTAGGCTAAGAGCAAAGAGGCATCGCACCACTAGGACCGACGGGTATTTGTCTCACGACACAAGCACTCTACAGCAAACTGTGTCGAGTTGTGCGCTGTTGTTTCCCTGCTTACCCATGATAACAACGAGTGAAGATTGCCGTGAAGTGTCGGAGTGTCCTAATTTTGCGGGAAACTCTCCGTAATTTTTATTTTCCTTGTTATTCCTTGTTAGAACTCTAGTAGTAATTCAAAACCTAACTGTAATACGCATGCGCATCTACCGCAAGAACCAGATAGCTCTGTGAACAAACCACTTACGCTTTTGTTCTACACAATAGAATTGAGACCTCGTCTCCCCAACAAATATACAATTTCATATATACACACAAACTAATCCAAATCGATGACAAAAGAAACTAAATAGATAAATTAATTGTATTATGAGACAAATGTACATGAATGAATATTTTTACAATGTTTTACTAATTAATAAGAATACAAGAAAACTAACTTTCGGAGGCATATTGGCAAGCATTGCATTTACAGTTTGGGCCATTCCACATTTTTATCATGCGTTTGAAACAACTTAAGTTTTCGGCGGAATCAAATAGATAAATTTACAAGACGATTGTTCTTGTGGAAAGATTTGCAGCAAAAATTGTCCAGAAGACAATGTGAGTGCATTGACTGAACGCTGTCTGTGGGAGGTAATTAATGTCAGTATTTCGATTCAATAGAGTAGTATGTATTGAAAGAAGAATGCTATTGTTATATCGATTCTGAAGGACGATGACGTTAAAGAATATGCCGTCAGAGAGCGTAACTACTCCTCCTGAAACCCTAATATGGTATGAAAGTGGAAATACCTTCTGTTCAAATTAGAACAGCAGAATGATCAAATGAGGATGCAATGCATCACACCCGAGTTGCGTCATGCTATACATGAATGAAATTTTACGTCGTAGGGTGGAATGTCTGTATCTTTGCATTGCAAATAACACTATGTTTACAACCACGCCCACAGTCATGTGTGCTACGCAATTGAATCAAGATTTGTTTCGTATCGGCAATTGCTCATCGCCTGATGCTTACTTTTTTCAATTTATATTTTTAGAGTTCCTATCATTTTTTAATACGCGCATGCTCTATTGTTGTGCTATGAATGATGACGCAACTAACAAAAACAATTCTGCACAATGCGAAACTTCTGTTTTGCATGCATGATTTAATGTGCCATAACCATGAGTATAAAAATGGATGTTTTCACAGAAAAGAAACTAAAATTTCATGACTGTACTGATACACCACTACAACGAAACACGAAAAAATATAGCCATGAATATGTTCGATCTATATCAGATTTTGTACCAAGGAAATCTGCAACTGATCCAGTGGATGCAGGCACAAAACCTGTTAAAGCCACAGATGAGGTGTGCGGCCAGAAATTGCAGGCGCCAGATGCGGCTGCAGGCTAGAGATGGGCAAGATGGCTATCGTTGGAGATGCTCATTTGCAAGATGTCGTTCCAGCAAAACGATCAGAGATGGCAGCTTCTTCGCACAATCCAACCTTACACTCCAGCAGCTCATATTTGTGATATACTGTTGGTGTGTAGGGATGTCTATGTCAACAACAACGATTGTTATTGGATTGGCGGAGAAAACTGTCATCGATTGGTTCAATTTCCTGAGAGAAGAATGCTCTGCAAAGCTGGTAAGGATGCCGTGGCAGGACAAACTCATTGGCGGCGTCGGTGAAATAGTTGAGGTCGACGAATCGGTAATGATTAAAAGAAAATATAACCGTGGTCATTATCGAGAGCAGCACAATCAATGGGTTTTCGGGATGTACGATCGTCAAAGGAGAGTTGGGTGGATTGAATTTGTAGAAAGCCGAGACGCGCCCACATTATTACCTCTTATCCAACGATACGTACGTCCCGGAACGATGATATATTCCGACGGTTGGGCGGCCTACAACAACCTGCCAAACATCGGCTATGGGCACGACCGTGTCATACACGCAGATAACTTTGTCGACCCTGTCACTGGTGTGCACACAAATGGCGTTGAAGCATACTGGTCCAGGGCGAAGCAAAAGCTAAAGGCTGTCTACGGCTCAAGGTTGCATATGGTTCCGTCATATCTAGATGAATACCTGTGGCGGGAACGATTCGGCCTCCAAACAGCTGCAGCATTCGACAACATGCTGGCACATATTGCTGAACATTATAATTAATAATTTTCATTTGAACACTAACACTTTATACGCTAGATGTAGCATTGACATCTTACCATTTCTATTTTGTAGGCATTTTAGTTTTATTCTTTATTCATACTGGAGTTAAAACACGTTATATGTTGTTATTATTTTTACTTTCTCCTCAAAAGAAGCTATGGCCATGAAATGAATGATGCACGTTTGGCAGGTCACAATAAATTGTACACCATACCGAATTTGAAGGTGCAAACTTAATCTTTAGCAAAACGCAAAAAAAGCAAAGCCTATGACCTTAAAGTTTGAGAAAAAACTAGAATTTTGAAAATCGGCCTATTTTTTGCGGAAAAGCAATGCTTATTACCTTAAAGTTTGAGAAGAAATAAGAATTTTAAAAATCGGCCTATTTTTGCGAAAAAGCAAAGCCTGTGACCTTGAAGTTTAGGAAAAAATAATAATTTTCAAAGTCGGCCTATTTTTCCAAAAAAGCAAAGCCTATGACCTTAAAGTTTAAGAAAAAAATACGAATTTTCAAAATCGGTCTATTTTTCCAAAAAAGCAAAGCCCATGACCTTAAAGTTTGAGAAGAAATACGAATTTCCAAAATCGGCCTATTTTTCCAAAAAAGCAAAGCCTATGACCTCAAGTCTAAGAAAAGAAACGAATTTTCAAAATCGGCCTATTTTTCCAAAAAAGCAAAGCCCATGACCTTAAAGTTTGAGAAAAAATACGAATTTCCAAAATCGGCCTATTTTTCCAAAAAAGCAAAGCCTATGACCTTAAAGTTTAAGAAAAAATAATAATTTTCAAAATCGGCCTATTTTTCCAAAAAAGCAAAGCCTGTGACCTTAAAGTCTAAGAAAAAATACGAATTTTCAAAATTGGCCTATTTTTCCAAAAAAGCAAAGCCTATGACCTTAAAGTTTAAGGAAAAAATACGAATTTTCAAAATCGGCCTACACTCAATTTCTTTTATAAGAAACCGCTTATAAGAAACGGTAGGCTCAATTTTCGAAAGCTAAGAAACAACCCTACCTGAATTGAAAAATGCTAAGAACCTTTTGTAATTTACAGTTTTAATTTTCCTGTCGCACACACAATTTTTTGACATAGTACAGTTATAGCAACTGTTTGGACATTCATTTGAGTGCTAATCATGTTATTTACTTGTTTTGAGATCTTACTGAGTAATTTTGCGAGCCCTTTAGACAAAAAAAAAATCAACTCTACATTGCCGGAATCAAAAATATAAGAAACCCATAAGAAACTTTTGGTTGCTAAATGGCCCAACAATTTAAGAAACTGCCTACCAGCCACGGACCTTAGTTTCTTATAAAAAAAATGAGTGTATTTTTCCAAAAAAGCAAACCCATGACCTTCAAGTTTGAGAAGAAATCAAAATTTTCAAAATCGGCCTATTTTTCCAAAAAAGCAAAGCCTATGACCTTGAAGTTTAGGAAAAAATAATAATTTTCAAAGTCGGCCTATTTTTCCAAAAAAGCAAAGAAAAACAGGAATAAGAGGCATTACCTTTTAGCAAGGAAAAAACTCTGATACCCCCAGCACGAAACCCTTTGGCCCTGTAGCCCTGGCGCTAAAAATAGACAAATGGAATCGAGGTTGCCTCGCTTGGATGTAAGCTTGGATTTTGGCGCGAAACAGATAATTATTTGGCGGTGGCGCCGCCAGTTCGCAAGAAACCAGGTGGAAGTGGCGCTCAAATTTTCATTTACAGCCTTCGTGGTGTAGAGAAAAGACTTGCTCATGGCGGGGTGAGTTTACAAAGTAGTTTCTAAAGCATTTGTCTATTGCTGCTAATGTTTGTGAAAGGCTGCCTTGTTTAGGCCATGAATCGGTGTCTGCAGTCAACGTTTTAGGCCAAAGAAGTCGTACTTTTTCGTGTTCGTACCGACCAAGCGGTACGTTCGGTAAGCGACTTATGATGTGAAGTTTAGGCCCAATCACTGCGATCATGTTTTGCCGATAACTTTCCTCGTAGGGGGGTTACCCCAAATATTATTGCATATTCAGACTCCTTATAGTACAGGCTTTCATATAGTATATAGCTTATATATATAAACGATGTTCCGAATTCGTAAGTTCCGCCAACATTTCACTGCTCTTACAAAGGCAGACAGTGCGAAATTCAATGATTTTCCTTCGCATAGCCATAAAACTCCACCATCGCAAATGAGCAAGACTTTTTGGTCAAGGAACATGCTCTAAATTTCATTCGTAGAACGACGATCAGGCGAATCGTTTGAATCAAACAGTAACCTTTCGAAGTTACCAATTGTTCCAAGAGCTTTCCATTGCTTACTTCCAACGCACTTACCAAAAAGCGATGCCTCAGTGGTGGATAATGTTGGAAAACCAACAGCTAATTCACATTCTACTTTTATGTCTACTTTTTGTTTGCCGGCTGGTTTTGTACCCTGTAAAGGAGGTACCCGTCCCAAGCTTAAGAAAGCAATTGATTCCCCACAAGATATTTCAAAGCTGATAGACACGTTTGCAGTCCTCAATGTAAGTCCCTCCTCAAAAAGTATTGATTGGGCTTTAGTTGCAAATAGATTCTATGGTAGTATTCATGCTTGCAGAGATAGGCGAATGTGGCAGCTTATGAATCTCTATTATAAGAATAAACCATTGATAGAAGAACAGCTAGCAAACATGCACTTAGAAGGAAGGGGTAGCCGCCAAGATGTAAGTACTCTAAGAAACAATGAAAATGAGGAGCTAAGCTCCAGCTCTCATGATGAGGACGTAAGTGATGATGGTCATATGAGTTCCGCTCTCCCCAGTAGTCGCACTTTGCGCAATGATTGTAGCATTGGCGGCATTTCGCAGCAGGGTAGACATCATGCTTGGAATGCACCAACCACAAATCTAGGAGTAAATGGATGTCAGGGCTCAACTTCATTGTTACCCAATCTCGCACGTTTGGATCTGGAATCTGAATATATTGGAAAGATGTTTTCTGAAGTAGCCTCTACCATGTCTAAACGTCATTTCCCTCTAGCTACGGATGAAAGTACTGACATTGATATGTCACAGTTGGACCAGTACTATGGTGAGACGCTTTCGCAGAGGAGACGCGTTCCTCCATTCAGCACGCAGACGGATGAAATCACTGAACAAAATTCAAATGACCTTGCTGAAAATGGGCACAACCCATTAGAAGGCGTATCATTTTACCCCATTGCAGAGTCTCAAAGTATCCTAGGACAGCCAATTTCTATTGACGATGATGACATCACATACACTTCAGATTTAATGAAGGGCTTAGCTAGAACGAAAGAAAGAGCTGGCATTCGTGTTCCTTTAATATTCGACAAGGTAACCGTTAATTTACCCCCTGAATGGTATGCAAGCATGCCTGCACAAAATGTAACGCCGACAGGGTCAATCACTAGGCTTCGTTATGACGGTGAGGCAAAAAAGATGTTTGCAAACATTTTGAAAAACCATAGTCAGTTTTGTTGCTGGGATGTGTTTGAGAATTACTTTAGGAAACCAGGGTCAAGGAAATCAGGCTGTGTGCATTTTCGTGCGCGATTTACTTGATTTAAAGCTGCTTTCATTTGTCTACGAGGCTGTTAATAGGCTATCTCCACCTTATTTTCATAATTTTTTTGCAATGATTTCAGATGTTCATCAGTATGATACAAGGCAGGCTCGTGAGGCTGGTATATTTATGACACAGCACAACACCTTGCAATATGGTTTAAGATCTGTTAGATATGCTGGGGCGAAATCTTGGAACTACATTCCGTTCAACATCAAACAATCTCCTACATTGATTAGTTTTCATAAGAGACTAAAATTACATTTGTTCTCCACCAATTACTAGTAATTTTCCAAAAATGTTTTGTGTATCAATCAATCTCAATCACTCTATCTAAAAAGTCTTTCTGATCAAATAATATCATAATAGGTTTTTAAAACAGGGGGTGCTCTCTCCTCGATTAGTTTACCTACTGAGAGAGCTCCTCCTTAAGAAATTCCCCTCCATGCAAATTTCCTATTTTTGTAATACTTTAAAGTGCCACCGAAATGAAAAAGATGCATTTTGCATTATGACTGTCAACCATGAAATCAACATCGCTGAATGCGAAAATGACACTAATTTTCATATTTGGGGTGCGGAACTGCGAGTTTTGGGGGGTTTTTTGGTGGGAGGTCGATTGACAAGAGCCTGGGGCGAGTGACGTATTCAAGTGGGCACATTCGATTTCATTAAAGTCTTGTGACTGTCAAAGCACGTAGGATCGAGCTGCTTCTCTCGGAAAATGTCGGAAAGCAGGGATAGCAGCGATATTTCTGAGTTAGTAGTGGCGGAAAACAGTGACGAAGAACTTCTGGAAGACAGATGAAACAAAATGAACGATTTTGGGGAAGCAGCAGCGCCGTTTGAACCATATCCAGACCATCCTCTTGTCTTGCATCCCTCGAGCCAAGAGGATGATATAGGCCCGATGACGAAGCAGATATCAAGCAAAAGCAAGGTTCGAAAGCGGTAAGTTAGATGATGATTTTTGCAGTTTTCTTTCGTTATAATCCTCGCTTTTCTCAGTTTCTTTCATTCGTTTTCAACGTGGGAGCCTTATTACAAGCGCTGGCCTAAATAAGACCCGAACGAACAGTCGAAGACCGGCTGTGTTGTTGTCTCGTTGTCTCCTAGCTAGGCCGTTTTCTTCGGCCTAGCGAAGGTGTCTTATTTTGAGCCGCTTTATGACCATAATTTTTCGCACTAATGGCTGAAGGTTTTTTGATTCTGTACAAAAATCTCTTCCAATAAATAGGTGCCGATGCGGTAAATGCAATGTGACCAGTCTTAGGCAAGAGAGTACCGTTTGCTGCTGGGAAGTCACACAGCACAGAAGCATTTGGGAAGCTGACATTTGAGGGAATAGCAGAAGAGGTGGGATGCATCACAAACCATCCAGACGATCCAGACTTTCAGCTCTGTTGAATAAATCAGCAAGTCTGCCCTGTTGCTAGTAGGTCCCCTTTTTGAAACTCAAGAAGGAAGACATGACAAGAAATCAGGCAAATTGATAGGAAAATCAGTGAGTATAAAAATTCGATTTTCTTTATACAATAAACTATTTAAATTCATACTGTTTATGATCTTATATTCTATTAAAATAAGGTACAAGGAGGTGGTAACTCAAAGAAAGCAATTTGACCTCTTGTTTGGTTGTAAGAGTAGCCTAAATAAGGAGGGGGGAGGTTGGTTGGGTCGGTACTACTGAATAATATTCACTGGCAGGTATGTGTCATGAGAAAAGGGTTTTTGCAAGGGAAGATTTTCCAAAAAAGGGTGTAATTTCTAAACACAAAATTCCTTGAAATTATATTGTTTATAAGAGTATTCAATGGGTACAACACCATTGAAATGCGTTGGTCAATAACAAGTTAGGGATCCCTGTACAAATGTGAATCAAGTACCCCCTCCCCTTGGGAAAAGATGTTTTGAGAAATAGAATTCTCAGACAATCACAAGAGTAGGTATAATCATGTAAAGTATGTTACACATTGGTATATGTCTACATTACATTTAAATATCTGTGGCTGGAAAGACCATGTGTTTACGAGTCATACTCCATTATTACTGAATGTTTTTCAATTTAAATGCTTTGGTGGGGTTTCAATTTAGGAAAACTCATGGGCCTTTCCCATGGACTGCACACCAAGAACCTCAAGATATGAAATCTCCTAAAAACTTCTTTGTGAAATAATTTATATAGAAGGGCAGAGAGAGGGTCATCATTCGTTTTTAGGAAACTTTTGATTCCTTGCTGCAAAAAGCTCATTGCGTTTATTGCTGTTTTTGCAGGTTCATATGAGCTGTTGCATGTTTATGGCTGGTTCAGTGGCTGTTTGGTTTTCTGGGTTATGACAATGCTAGGCCCTTGCCACCATACATTTAATATCATGGAAGAGAGGAGAGCAATGCCAAAGTCACACCAAAAAGGGATATAAGTCTTCAGAACAGCATGAACACAACAATTAAACTGTTTTGAATACATGTATTGTGCAGTAAGTATATAATTTGAGTTTGTAAATAATGCATTGCAGTAGAGTTTTGTTTGTTTTAATTGCCGTGTTATTGCTGCATTGTTTCCATATCACAGCGATGCCCCTTCCTTGGTTGACCACACTTTTTGCATTTTTGCGGTGCCCTCTTTTTCACTGAACTTGCAGCTGTAGCTTCCCTGTTCTCTTCTTCCATGATGAGCAGGTTGTTTTGCTCTTCAGCTAAGAATTAATGTGTATATTATGTGAGTCAGAAAAAAATTTGCCATATGAAAGGCTACACTGCTCCCTAAATATTAAAGCAACCACTGACTGAATAACTAGCATGTTCCATTATTTTTAGAATTTTTCCTGGTTGAAATCAGCAACTCTGTTCAGATTTTACTATTTTGTAGAATTTCCGAATATGCGCAATAGTGATAGAAGCTCTAACGCCACTTGATCGAACCTCAGGTATGAAAATGTAAATAAAATAACACTCAATCCAGGCTGTTTTGTAAAATAGCTACAGGGTCTATTGGGAATTCTGCAACAAATATTTTGAACTCAAGGTTTATTACCAAATACCTCTTCAATCACAGAGTGCTTTTCATTTCTCTCTTACCCGTGGGGAATAAACTTGTGGTCTTCATTTTTCTACTTTGCCACATTTCAATAGCAGTTGATCTGTCTGCCCTTTCAGTAAATTGGCTTGTTAGTGAATCTGGAACAGTTTCTTCCTGTCGGCGCATGGAGTCTCTAAGTATTTCCAGTGGAGTGCTAAAAAGCAGTGTTCTCAGCTTTTGAACGTAACCTGCAATAAGAGAAGTGGTCTGGGCATATTTGGCTGCCGAATTTGAGAGAGGGTCTTTTTTCAAAGGATGATACCATTGGGAATAATCATTAGAATTGCTATCACCATTGGAACCTAATGACATAAGCAACTATGTGCACATGAAATTTCCCTGGGAAACCATTCAAGATTTAATTTTACCTTGATGTAATTGGAGTATTGAGCTTATTGCTATTTCCGTAAAAGCTCTATTTAGCCCCCAGGGGGCTTATTGATTTTCGACACAACAGAGGGGGCTTAATAGAGAGGAGGGCTTATTCACAAAATCGAGTGGCAAGGATATATATGATAGCTTTTCAGCTGTTTTACACCATATTTTGCCAATTGAGCATACAATTTTATGAGTCAAATACATAAAGCTGACACAGTATCTCTGGAATTGGATAGAGGGGGGCTCTACAGAGAGGAGGGCATATTAAAAATTTTGGCCCAGAAAGGGGCGTCACAGAGAGGGGGGGGGGGCTTAATAGAGCTTCTTGCTTCTTTGGTATGAGACTTGTCCTGTTGCATAATGATACATTGCACATGCCTAGAGAGAAAAGTGGGGTTTACAGCTGCAGGTGGTTTACAGCAATTTTGCGCAAAGTTAACTGTGAGTTTGTTTTGAGTATGTTACAGATTTATGAGCTTGTAAACTGCCTGTAAAGCAGTTGAATTTTGCACCAAACCACTTTGCAACAGTTTATTTGAAGCTTCCTGCACAAACTCCATACAAACTTTCAAACTCCAAAAAAACAGTGGAGCATACTCAATGCAAGCTGATTGCATAGTTTGCGCAAATTGCATAGAGAGGTGCCCCTTAAATGTAATTACTAATACAATATATAATACACAATTATTTATATACTTGAAGCCCATCAATATATATAGGACATACTGTAGGTATTTGCTGTTTTCCTTCTGTGCTTATTTCTTGCTCAAAAAGTACACATATACCCTTGCAAAAACGCCATACGTGAAACATGGTCAAACGTTGTTGAAAATTTAGTTACTTTCCATGGTCAAAATGCATCGTTGGTTCTTAACCATGAATGCCCATGATCAAACATGTTTGGGTATTTCATAAGGAACACGGTCAAACGTGGATCCATTCATACCTGAACATGACTGTGTTTGACCATGTTGCGATGATGAAAAAGTTTTGAAATTTAGTTTAATTGTTAACTTAGTTAACATAATGTTGCTGTTGTTGCTGTTGCCCAGGAGGAGGGGGGGGGGAAAGTTGAAAAGTTTTGATGGCCTACCATAAGTGGGGTTTACTGAAACCTCACGCACAACCTCATCACCATACTTGAACTTAGGATATGTGACATGCAAGTATTGCATTCCATCCTTTCTTTTCTTCTTGTCCCTCATGACATTCTCATTAAAGTGCAAAGAAGCAAGTATTGTCCTACAGGTAAATTTGAGAAAACAATGTTTAACTAGAATTTCCTTTGTGAACTGATAGTAGGAGGCAGCTTGAATCCATTACTCATTATCTGGATTATAAAATTAGATATGTTTTATTACCAGCCACAGTTCCTGGGATTTAGATGCTTAGATGAATTTTGCCCTGTTTGGGGGAAAGCCTTCTGATTTGGGCAGATTTCTAGACAGTTTGAGGGGCAAAAATTCATTTCAAACATTTACTGTGACTATGTTAGGGTTTCACTGAAAGTGCTTTCTAGACATAATAACTGCCAAGCATTTCTATCTGAGGGGGTGTATATGCCCCTTGTTGTAGTAATTCTTTCCACATAAATGCAGGAAAGAGAATCATCAACATGTGGATATCAGTGTAAATACCTGCATTTTGTTCCAATGAATGAAAAATACAACATTTTAGGATGCCAGTGGTTCAGTAAGGAATGATACCCCTCCAAACAGCTTGTTTGAACAAACGGTGACAATTGTTTGATATCATTGACAATCTTGGTATTTACAAGAATTGAACAAAGTTTCTCATGTCCTTCACTCCCTGAAAAGCAATGATATGCAATAGATGCATATGTCTTATAATTAGAAATAACTGAAAGGCCTGAAAATTGTATTTACAAAACACTGCCATACATAGGAAGCATTCTTCAAAATTGTTTACAAATATATTTTCATTTTGAACAGTCAATTTTGAGAGTCATCAAAACAATTCAATTCATGACATTTTCAACACAATGAAGTAATCAAAGTGTCAAATAGATCCACTAAATTTCAAAACAATTTGCCCAATTAAATCGTAAAAAATCCCCCATTGGTTTATCCTATCAGAGCCATTCATGAAAAAGAATCACTAACAAATCCAGTTCCCAGGTTACAAGAAGCAACCTGAAAATTTCATCTTCCATGAAAATGATAATTTTTGAAAGATGGCTGTACCTGGCCTACATCTATTTTTTGTGCATGTTAGAAGTTTTAGGTTGTACCACCTGGAGAAAAAACTATTAATTTTCTCCCATTGGATACAAAAAAATCAAACGATTGGTACTGAAGGAACACCTTCAACATTCAAAAGGAGTGAACAGGACTTAGTAATGAAAATTTCACCAATTTTGATCCATTTTCTTTTTTCCAGTTCTCCGTGTGCACAGCGTTTGAACAGTGGATTGTCATGGCCTTCATGTTTATTAGCAATGTGAGGAATAATTGACCTCCATTTTGCAGCGATTAATTCACCAAATCCTTGCTTCGTTGAAAGTACACACCAATAGATATGCCTGCGTATTGCTTTTACCCAATGAGATATCCTTTCCAAGCCCGTTTCTTTACCAGCACTTGCCAACTTTTTGCAAATTGAGCGTGCAATATGCCAGATATCGTAGTAATGCTGTGTGCGTTTTTCATCAGTCCTGATCCATTTGGCTATACCAAGATGGCGATCCGATACAAAAGATGAGATGTCTAAATCTTCTTGGTGCAGTTTCTCAAAACATTTCTTAGCTCCGTATAATTCCATTGCATTGCTAGAGCCTGCCTGGTTAGCCTAAGATCAAAATAAGTTGTATCTCAGTCTTTGACTATTGAAACATTTACGAATAGAAACTATAAGCAAGACACTTGCAGAAAAGTACTTCAGAAAGGGTACTCTGGATATACTAGGTAACCCAAGAAAATCCTCGAGAGATCTAAGTATTCCCTAAGGAGAGACCACCAAAAACTTTGATATAGGCTGAAGCATTGTTGGTATTGTTATTTGATAATATCAAAAGGTAGCATTTTACAAACCTGCACTAGCTCAAAATGCACTATTTTCAAGTTTGAAGAGCAGAATACGGAATATATTCCATATTTGGCGTTGTGCCCCATGGAGTCGAACCTTCCATCCCCGCCCCAAACAAGTCTCTTCATTCCTTTCAGGTCATTCACCAAACGTGCTTGGTACTGCTCCCAATAATGCAGAATTGTTGGGAAGAGGAACTTTTTTTGGTGCAAAAAGAATGTTCTTGCTGTATAGCAACAGATACCCATGTGCTTCAGCAACAGGATGACTTTAGCAATAGACGCACCAGTTGCCAGAGTCGCGAAGCTCAGCAGTATGTTTCCAGCTGGGTAATTTCCGAATAGTAAAGGCTGGCTCTTCCATGTGAAGTTCTTTTTGCAGTTTGCACAAACTTGTTTCACCTTAACCATTGTCCCATTCTTGGACATTTCGACTCTTGGTCCCTCATATTTACAGTTGAAACAGAACATTGTAAAAAGGGTGAGCAGCATAGACTGGAAAACAATGAACTTCTGATCTTCATGTGGAGGAGCAGTCTCGTCAATTCTGAAAGAAAACACAATAAATGTGAACAGCATGTATTCGTTTGTGACAAGAAACTGCTGTATTTGTTTCACTGGCACAACGTAGAGTGGTTTGTTCGAGTGGCATGTCACTCATTCAAAACAGTGCTCGAGTTGTTTTAAGAACAAAAGGATTTTACCGATTTTTGGTGGATATTCTTGAAAACAAAAGGATATTTTCTGAAGGTGTACAAGATTTTTTGGGGAGTCAGTTTGTTTTATTGAAGGCAGCAGCTGTAGACTGTCATTTTCTATTAATATCATCACAGATTTTTGGGCCTATGTTAGAATCTACAAAAAGCAAACGAATATTTGTGAAAAATTGAATTTCTTTCCCGCTTGCGAGGTTCTTGGCCCTCATGTTGCGTCCCGCTATATTTTACACAGCTAAAACAGAAGGCGGAGAACATTCTGAAAACTATGGTCCAGGGCAGGAAATGGGTAACCCTAGGTAAAGCATGTGTGTACTTTTAAAACCATGAGCGCACGCGCTAAATATACAGTATTACCCCGCCACTAAGGAACTGACTTATAAGGAACTGCAGCCTGCCAGATGGCACTATAGTCATTGTCCAACATTTGGTTTACTATAACATTTATATAATATCTATAAGAAACCAAGCAGCCTGGTTTTTTAAAATGAGTTTCTTAGTGGCGGGGTAATACTGTACCAGAGAATTGGCGTAAAGAATCAAACTCACTTTAGGGTATTTCTTGTTGATTTTTGGCTTTTCGTTGGTGACTCGGAACTTCCTGCCTTTCGTTCGTGCATTTCATTATCGTCATCATCAGAATCTATGTCCGAGTTTACATTTTCTTCCCAATTATCGTAATTCGTGGCATCTTCAGAATCACTATCGTCACCAAAGTATTCGTCATATTCACTGAAATTATCATCCTCGCTAGATTGAGTATTTGTGTCGTCCGTGTCTTCATCTGATTCATCCGAGGAACATACACCATTCTTCTATGAAAATAACAACGAATCAGAAAGCTTTTGAAAAGTTGCCTTTAGTGTCATTTCACAGAAGTTTTGCTAAACTAAGAGGAACAAATATTGAAGCAGTCAATTTTAGCACGCACATGATAAGATACTTACCCTGATTTACCTAAGTCAACCATCGAGAAAGTCAAGACGATTGCGCTAAAGATGGCGGCGAGGAAATTTTTATCAAGATTCATTGCGTTCTTTAATCAAATTCCTACAGAATCGTTGAAGAATCACAATGCGAACGCTATGCATCTTGGAAAAAAGTTCTTTCCTGCCATCTTGAGCGCAATCATCTTTTGGACAGGTAGAAGACAACGGACGTTGGTATAATCATTAGATAGTTCTACTAATGAGGCAATCACTTGAAAAAGACTGCAGGTAAGAAAAGTGTGATATTTAGTTA
This sequence comes from Aurelia coerulea, assembly GCA_039566865.1. Classification (NCBI taxonomy): domain Eukaryota; kingdom Metazoa; phylum Cnidaria; class Scyphozoa; order Semaeostomeae; family Ulmaridae; genus Aurelia; species Aurelia coerulea. The sequence continues at coordinate 2,282,728 of CM076959.1, forward strand.
GTTAGCTTCTCCAAACTGCTTGCCTATGCTTTTTACATTGTTTTTAGCGCACTGGTGACCAAATTTTAATTTTTAAGTAGTGTAAAACCCTCAAAAACATGCCTATTCTGAGATAACTTTAGCTAACACGCTGTATGTTCTAGAAATTGCTTTCTCGCTCCAAAATAATTGTTCCAGATATGATAGTTGAACAGAATTATACTAACTTCTAAACTCATTATATGATTCTTCAGATCCTGGATCTGTATTTTGAGTCTACTGGTGTCTTTCTGATAGTACCGGATTTTTTTGCATGACTCTGCACACTTTTCACAATCTGGCTTTGTCACTTCACCAACACTCTTTTCAATTTCGCGGATTTCCATGAAATTAGTAGATGAATGAGTGGTTGTTTCGTGGGGGCTTGCTACAGCAACTGGTTCATGTCCACTGTCGCCTTCCGTCGATGGACCTGCGAAATCATTCTCTTCTTTGCCAATAGTTTTTCTTTTCCTGGACAGCGTATCGCTCCTCGTAGTCTGAAAGATAAAGAATATTTTCAGCCTTTTCATTGGATATCTTTCGGCGTCCTTTTGGGTGTAGCAGAGCAGAAAAGATTAGCCCTCTTGACCCTCTTGGAGCTTCAGGGATATCACTAGGGTGGGCAAAATCTCTATCAACAGAGCCTATCAGGCTATCACTCTAGAAAAACGTACCAGTTTAAAAAAAATGTATTTCTTAGGGATTCTAAAAAACAATTTACTTTCACACTTGCAAATATGATATTGAGTCCCCGAAAAATGAAATGTTCTTCTACCAGCCTTATACGACAAGGCTTGCAAACATGGTGACTTCTACCATAATGATGGATATGCTTCGAAAAATTGTATGAAAATGCAGGGTGTCCTTTCTCCCATGGAGTGAAACTCTAAGGGAGTACTCTTTCTGTTTCTAAAATATGGACAAACATTATCTTTCTGGGTTAGTTAATTGTTTCGGTTCCTGGAATTATTGTTATTTCCTTTTTTGGGTCTAAAATATAGGGAAAAATAAAGAAGATACAGAAAAACGTAATGCACAAACAAAATCAAAATCAAGCAACATTACAATCAAAATATTTTAATTCTGGGTATGACTATTTTCGTGCACGAAATTGTTTTTTTGGGTTGTGTACCCCCAGCGTGAGGAAGCTGAGGACTGCTGTCCTAAATATACCAGAGTACCTCACTATGAGCGAAACCCCCAAACCAATTTTCCCACTGAAGTCAGGACGAATCTATGACAGATTTCAGCATAGTCAATATGATTTCAGTAAAGCCGAGAAAACACCGATGGGTTCTTTGAAATAATTTCAAATTAAATTCAAAATAAACATCAAGGAAGTGACATACCTTTTTCATATACCTTTGCTCGCGTTTGGATTGGGAGCTTCTTGGAGCTTTACCAGCAGCATCAACTGTGGGAATGGCACCAATTTCTAACCTCCGCATTTTCGTAGTTTCTGCATTTGCTCCAATGTCAATATCGATTCTCCGAACGAAATCAGTCGGTTTAAAATGGACAGAACACAAAGCAGAGGACTTTGAAGGAGTGAAACCAGCTCGGTGCCTTCTCACAAACTGAATCCATTTCGATCTCTGTTTCTCGTTTTTTGGGAATACGTTCGCATTGATACATTCGGAGTGTAACTATCGTTCATACAACTGGTGTCATTTGGGGCGCCAGCACAACAATATTTCCCAGTTTTTCGTTTCTTTCTCGGGCCTTCCATCTTCAAAACATAAGCAATCCCACTGGATTCATATAGCGTGCTGCTAGTTCCTTATCATCCTGCCCACTTGAATACGTCACAAATTCCTCAAATTCCTGTCTGACCGCGTCGTGAATGTCGAACAAAAAGGCACGATTATCGCATATTCAAGGTGCCAAAAGAGGCAATTAGCGGCTCGTAATTATCAAATAAACACCATAATGCTACGCAGCAATACCTAATTACTCAATCGCGATAAAAAAGAAAGGTTTCGAAATTTTTTTATTTTTCATTTCAGTGGCACTTTAACATTTAGTCTTTTTGTTGTCTCTTGTAATCTTGTTATACTTTTTGTTAATTGTTGTATTTTTAAAGGATTTTTGTATGTAGTAGTGGAATTTTAAAATGAATGAACTGAACCGTCAGCCTTTTGATCTGCTAGGATTCTGAGAAGTATGAGAACGTTTTAAGAACAAAAAATTTGATAGAGCTTACACTGCAAAGTGTACTATTTTTCTGATACGGCGATACACCGATACACCGTCGGTCTCATTATCAGGGAATATTTTCAGCCTCTTTTTCAAACGCCAAAAACAATACTAGTCTCATAACCTTTCGTCCAGGATTGTAGAACTTAGTCATGTGTTTGTCAATGCATTTGTCAAAATCAGTCTTGTCATTCACAAATTGCACCGATTTTATCAAAACGCTCTTTATTTAAGAACGACGTGGCTAATTCTGACAAACTAAATTTTGTGATCTGAATTGATATGTTAGCTACAGAGGCATTTTTCAGTTTATAGCAATCTGGTAAATGGTTTGGAAGCTATAGGCTTTTATCCTGTAGTATTTGCATTGGCAAATACATTGTTTGATAGTGGACATGCATAGTGTATATTTTAAAATTTGCCAAATTGAAATCACCCACTCATTTTTAAGAATTAAGAGGGATTTTCTCCAGAACGCTATTTCAAGAAACCTTCAAATTGGCATAAAATCTAAATCAAATTTACCTCTTAGGTCTATCTTACAGCAATTGCTTTTTCATGCGTTAGCACACTTTATCCTTTGGAGCATAAAAATGTTGTTCCAGGCGATTTCATCATGCCAAGAGGATACAGGTAGAGGATAGAGTATCATGATATAGTTATGAGAACTTTGGTTTTTATTTTTATTTTTGCCAGGAGCAATTTAGTGACTCTGAGGACTCTGGCTCAGATTACCAACAAGACAATGAAAATAGTGAAAGTGATTGTGAATATGATTGTGAAAGTGATGCAGTATGTCAATGAAATTGTTGCACGATTTAAGCACATCTGCTGAAAAGTGTTCAACCCTTTGGTTTCAAAATATTTTTAGATTTAATATTATTTATCAAGCAGTTTGTTTATAGTGATTTTCTTTGGTGATAACCGTGCCGACAATAAAGTACTTGGAGCATGACCAGAGAGTATACGATAAAACACATGCCTGTCTTTTCTGTGGAGTGAATACACCAAAAATAGCAAGGCACTGCCAAAGTGTACATAAAGATGAAATTGAAATGATTAAAATTGCTGCAATTGAGACAAAAACAGATGAAGGGAAGGAAGAACAAAATTAGAGCTCTACGTTTTAAAGGTGACTTTGCTCACAATATTAAGGTTTTGAACAACGGTGGCAAACCAAAGGTCTGGAGACGATCTAGTGAGAAGGAGGTGGTTGAGTATCAACTTTTCACACCCTGCACGTTTTGCCTTGCATTCGTGCGGAAGCACAAACTTTGGAGGCATGTTGCTGCTTGCCCATTAAATGAGAAGAGGAAGCAGGCAGGCTGCTCTCCTAATGAAACTAGTTATCGCAGAAAGTTGTGATGAGAAAGTGAGATGTTGCTTTTTAGCTCTACAAGTAGACCAGTGAAGTGCAGTGAAAGATTTATGGCAGATATGGTTAGTTACATTGTGGCTGACAAAGTTTCATTCATTGCAAAGAAGATGCCCTGATTCTTGCATATGAGTCGTTTGTGTACACATCAAAGGGTAAATCTAAGACGGCAGGGGTATCTCAGAAAATGCGGATGTTGGCAAATTTAAATAACTTCATGCTAGATATCAAGTAGCAGTCCCAGTCTTGGTTTGAATGTTAGTCAGCTTCCTATTTTGTGGACACATTTTGAAACCCCATCCCAACTTAGTGTCTAAACTCATAAGCACATGTCACCACTTAAAAGTCCCCATCCATGATATGATATGACTTCAAATTGCATAAAGAATATGTCTGCTCCATTGCACATATTATGTCAGAGTTTGTCCCAAGAATATAGCTGAAGATAGTATTACATTGATACAGTTGAATACATATGAATTAAATACCTAAAAGTTTTCAACATTTCTTGACAATGGCAGAGAAATACAGACAAATGAATGGTTTCTCATAAAAATATGTATAATTTTCCTCAGCTTAACCCTAATCCATATGGGCTTTTTTGAGCTACCATTTATGGGGGGCGGGTGCTTTTCACCCCCCCCCCCCCTCTGAAAACTACCTTAGACTCATCCGAATTCAATACAACTTGGCACAGTTATAGAAAATGTAATTTTTAGCTTGTAGCGTAATTTGGGTGTGGCTGCCACACCTTGTGACATCACAGTGACGTCACAAAGCTGACAATCTGTGAAAATCAGGCTTCCAAGTTGAATTCAAGTTTAATGAAGATTTTGCATGAACTTTATGCAGTTTTTGGTTCAGTTTGTCAACATATTTCGTGATAGAATGTTATTTTATGGAAAAAAAACGATTTTGGAGTGATATTTTGGCAGAAATTAGCCGACTAGCTGAAAAAATGGTGATTACCTATAACAAATGTATCCTTAGAGTGTTTTTCATTGAAAAAGCTCGAAAAAACTTGAAAACATTGCTAATTAGTCCAAAATGGCAGCCAAAATGACGTCATTATAAACAAATGCTGACATCAACAAATTCCAGAAGTTCCGGTATCAAATTGACCCCCTTTGTTTGATAATTCATTTGCAGTATAATACTTCATAATTCAATCAACTAATTCCATTGAAATCATTGAAAACAATGAGTTTGCTGCTACCTCAGTCCAAATATGGGCATGTCACGTGACCTGTGAGTCCTATTGTTCAAACATTTTTTCACCAAAATGTGGCTAATAGATAATTAGTAAAAGTCAGGGAGGCTGGGGGACATAGCAAATGTGGTTTAAACATGCGGCAAATAAAACTTTGAGGGGTGGGGGGTGGAATCCACCCCCCCCATGCGGATTTGGGTTAAATCAGACATCTTTTGTCTTCCTTAGAAATGCATCACATGTCCAAGAGGTACAGAAATCACAAAACATCCTCTGTTAAAAGGCATATCCAGACCCAAAAGCACCAACGAGCACAAAAATTTTTACCCCACCTACCAGACACCTTCCTTCTACCAGCACTGCCACAAGAAAAGATGGAGACAAAGAAAATTTTGATGAGTCATCCTTCACCCCGCCTTCCAAACACCTACCCCCTAGCCCACCAAGACACCTTCCACCTACCAGCACTATTTCAAGAAGAGAGGATGAAGGCAAAGAAAAAGAAGTCATAGTTTTGGAAAGTGAGGAGGAAAACAAAGACAGGCAGCCTGGGCATTGCAGGGAAGAGCAAGAGCCACCCAAAACTCCAAGTGCCAAAGTGGAGAAAAAATTTACTTGCCTTGTATGCAAAAAGGAATTCAACAAATCATCCAATTGTACAAGGCACAAGAAAATTCATGACAATTAGCAGAAACACAAATGTGTGCATTGCAACAGGGTTTTCTCTTGCCCTGACACTCTAAGAGAGCATTGTGCCACTGTTCATCTCCACAGGCAAGCGCACGAGTGCAAACACTGTGTGAAGACATTCAGAAGGCCTGGAAGACTGCAAGCTCACATCACAGCACAGCATAAAGACGCTTAGGAGCAAGGGTGAAGGAGGAGATACAATTTAGGGGGGCTGCCCGATAAAAAATCCCTTGTTTTAAGAAAATTTTGCCCGACTTAAGGTGGATTTCTGCACGATTATGGCTGATTTTTGAGAAAATTTCCCTACATTGGGTAATTTTACCTTATGTAACTTACCATAATCACTCTTGATGCAAGTCTAAGGTTTGTTTGAAGTTTTGAATTATTTGATACAAGGGTTCTTTGTATTTCATTTAGGTGCTTGTCACATATATTTCCAATCGCTGAGGAACGAATTTCTCCAGAAAACCAATAACCCAGAGAAGCACACTATTGTATCTGAAAAGAAGAGACTGCGTGCAAAGAGACAACAGGTAGGGATTTGATTTGATATAGAGAGCATCGGGATGTAACAATTTTATGGAAGTTTTGATGTCTGGCTTTTTCATTTCTTTAATGTTATTTCAATGTAAATGATCATCTATTTGTGTATTTCACCGTTTTCTTTGATGCATGTGCCATTGCAGGCACGCCACAAAAAAGCCCAAAAAAGTACCAATAATACCTAACAACCAACCAACCTACCAACCACAGACGTGCACTGAACGGAATAATTTTTGGTCAATTTCGTGAGTTTTAGGCTGTAAATTTGTTTATATTTCTTATGGCAGGCTCTCAAACAACAAGTGATTTGTGTAAATTTACAGGTTTGGAAAAGCCATAATGAATGGAAACACCAAACCAACTGTCTCTTACATAACTTGTATCAAATGTTTCTGGTGAAATCTTACATTACTATTGGTAACAAGGATTCCAATGGTTTTTCTTCAACAGAATCTATAAAATTTAACATTTGTTGCTTCGCCATCAGTACCAGATTTCTAGAAGGGATCTGTTTAAGGAAAAACCAACTGAGTCTGCATGCCGGCTAAGTTATCTGAAGGGATAAAATTTTGGTTTTCAGCTTTTTGAAACAAGAAGATAATATATAAGAGGGGGAGGCAGCGCTTTGGTCTGATGTGACAGAAGAAATGATGTCGGATGAAGAGGATTTAGATGGTGGGCTTAAAATAAAGACACCACATTGGCGGAGCGAAGAACTTGGAGCCTTTGTCGAAAAGCTAGATGAGCGCCACATTATGCGGCAACAGGACAATAACCACCAAGTCCTACGAAAGAGGAGAGTTGCTACAGCGAAAGCCTTCAAAGAAGTTAAAGCCGCATCTTCTCAAAGATTGAAACGTTAGAACAATGATTAATATTTTTGCTTTTTTATAATAATTCTTTTTCTATCATGCTTGTGTCTTGTCAATGTTTTTGTCCAAACTTAATACTTTTCATCCAAATATGAACAATACCACAGTAAACTTGATTTGAAAAGCAATGCAACCATGAAACAAACTGACACCTTTTTCCACCTTACACTCGGTAGAGTAAAGCAAAACCCTCATCAAAGAAACTGCCAATTAAGAACAACCTCAAGGCTGAGCTTTGGCTAATTAAGCACCCTTTACACAACAACTATTATAAGAATGTATCGGAGCCTCTTCAGCCTGTTACAGAAAAGCACCTGCTCATTTATGTGAAATTTTACTGTATGAAACGTTGAAAGACAACGAAAGGAAGAGGAAGCAATGTTGTTTTATCTGTTTCAAAGATCTGTTTTTTCTGTTACGAAGATCTGTTTCGAAAATAAGCCAATCAGAAACATCTGAGGTTAAACTGCTTCAAAATTCCAAGCCAGATCAATGTCCTAAACTTTTCATGGTCTGAAAGAGAACCAAGACTAGCGGGTAAATACAGGAATTGCTCCGATCCGAAAATTTTCGTTTTTATTGCGACACCAAAGTTTTCGTTGACGAGATCAACAGACGACTGGGACTTATCGTTTCATTCATGCTCTCTTTTGAATTCAGCTGAATTTGCCCTCCTTCGCACAAGTTTTACGAGAAACAAACATGCACGACACTTAGACTCCCATGGCAGGGCCTTTTTTAACATTAAAACTGGGGGGGCAATTGCCCCCCGATCCCTAGACTTTGCCCCCCCCAGTGTCGAGATTTTTGACCCCAGAAAATTATCCCTTATTTCAAGTAAGTGATTTTCAGAAAGCAAGCTATTGCCGCCACCACTGCGTAGGCAACCTGCAAAAGCCATGTGTAAATGAATGGAATACGATAACAGGACTGTTTACCACCAGAGACGGGATGTTTCAGCCAAAGTAAAGGATGTTTGTTCAAAAATGTTACTCACGCATAGGATAAATGTCACAAAACAATCAAAGTTTCCTTTTCACTAATGGCAAGCATGATATTGGGAGATCCATTCTGAGCCAAAGTAAAGGGTGTGGCCCTGAAAATTTTCCTGGGGGCTTTGCCCCAGACCCCCTCATTTCACCTCACTTAAAATTTCTGGCCACGCCGCTGCTCACGAGAATTCGCGATAAGTGTTGTAAATCAAATATGTCAAATATCAAATAAGTCTTACACAACACTCTTGACAAAGTATTCTTGTCCTGTTGTAGTTTGATTTTAGCTAGCCCGTCTGATATATATTTGGATTTGTGAATTTCCTATTTTTCTCCAGGACCTCCGAGCATAAAATGCCCTTTCATCAGCAGTGCACAGAATGGCGTTGCCAAAAGAAAAGAAGGCATTGACCAAAAAAAAATTCTGACCCCTGAACACTTTATACCTTCGGTGCGAATTAGTGCCCCCCCCCCCGATCTGAAAACGCTCCTACGGTCTAGCCAATCACACTAACATATCCCCTTTTTAGGATTTGCCTCCCCACTTAAAACCCCTTAAAAAGGCTCTGTCCCATGGTCTTGGTATTTGTTACTGATCTTTTTCATTGTGGCTGTTATTTTGTATTTCTTATTTTGTGAGTTTGATTGTTGAGAGAAATGAAAACTATGGGTTGTCTTGAACGAGCAAAAATTTCTCAAAATTATATTTGCTCGTCTTAAACATAGGTCCTAAAGTTTCTTAACTTCACATTGAATAGAATTTCATACTGTGTGGCCCATACATACAGTTTAGTTATGCAAGTAGATAGGACGTTCAGTCGTTCAGAAGTTCTTAGCAGACCTCAGTTCTCAAGGACAAAGTAAGGGGTTTTGTCATCTTCCCAAGAATCGTATTTGTTTATCTACGAACAAATGGGGAACACACACGCACAGGCAGACGAAAAATGATAGCCAAAGAGACAATCCTTGGTCTAATTATGGTATTGTGCTCCAAAGAAACATATTCCTGGAAGCCCTTAGATCCCAACTACATCAACGCACATGATTGATTGTCTCAATCAATTAATTCATATCTGGGATTCCCAACATTTCCTTTTGATAATGTATAATTTTATCTGTTTTTATCTGTATCTGTTTTCTTATATGTTTTGTACCTTGGACAAAAGGTGATTAGAACGGAATGTTTATGTGTTGGTTTGGAAACCTTGTTTAGTCCGTGACCTTTCTCTTGTGTTTCATATGCGAGGGGCTTCAATGAAGAAACAACGATCACTGTTGAATCATTGCTTTATTTTTAGGCCTAAGCTGGCCTAGAATCACATATGACATGCGATATCAATCATAACGATAAAGGGCCTACTGAGAATAGTCCTACTGCACCTCACCTATTATAAAAACGCATCTTTTTCATATTTACAACAGGAAACAGGGTAGCATGAAAGTTCCCTCGCTGCACACATAGCTCCTTCCGCCATTGCTGTGAAACTTCGCTAAGTCTCCAGTCAAAGCCTCGGTCACCGATGAACGCAAAATCGTACATTTACGAAAATTTTCGGGTCGGAGCAATTCCTGTATTTACCCGCTAGTGAACCAACGAAGATAAGAGTCCCAACTGCAAAGAGGTGTAGGAAAGTTCATGATTAGCAAGTTGTATTTTGGGATTTTTTGCTACTTGTGTGGACGTTTTGTGTAGCAAATAGATCATGCCATGTGTGTTACTTCACCGACGCATTTTGTTGACTTTAAAATGAACGATAAAAAAGAGCCACAAATGAAGGTACTAATGTTTAAAACTACTACTTTGTTTTGGAACTCTTTTCAGGCTGAGAAATATACCAAGTTATTCAAACTTTATTGAAATGCTTATCATAGCACGAAAAACGAGAGGGTAAACATTCAATGTTCGGATTTGCCGTTCATGTTATAGCTATTTTGGTAGTTTTTTATATATTAAGAAATTCTATGTTGATTTGGTATTATTTGCATGCTATTTTCTATTGCGTCATCTCTCTTTGCTACTTTTCAGCACAGGCAAAGGCATACAGTGTGCGACAAATTTATAGTTTTCATATCTTTTCCAACAAGTCTCAAACTGATATTCACTTAATTTCCAACTAGTTTCAAACAAAAACGCTGATTTCAGATGGATTTCCTCGGTTGGAGATCCTTGATTTCTAATTGAAAAAACTAAATGGAAAAGGAAATCTCCGTTTCTTTGCAATTTTTTTTATTGGAAATTGCGGTGGAAATTTTAGTTTCATTCAATTGTTTTGCTAGAAATAAATAGGAAATCGTTTGTTTCCTTTTGTTTTTACACCTAAAAACTGGAAGGAAATTAACTTGGTATTTGCTGTGTGAATTTGAGAGTGTCGTTGGTGAGTACGATGAGATTCCACCTGACAAAATTGCTCCAAATCCTGCTGAAGCTACTGTTTTCAGGTGCTTCAAAAGTTGATTGATGTCACTGGATGGCAGTGCAAAGAAAGACAGGGATGCAAGCCCTCATGTTGCACATCTTACATCTATTAACCAAGAGATAAGCGGAGAAAAGGGAAATGACGACATATGAAATCTGATAGATACTGACCTCCTTAGGGATTGTTGGTTAGAAGCTGTCGTAAGAGTGCAAGGCCTAGTACCGTCAAGGCATACTTACACTCACTACGATTTTTCTCTAACTTCTTAAAGTTCCAAGAATCACTTGTCGATGTGGAGCAGGAACGTTTGGTTGGCTTGAAAAGCAGAATCCAGCTCTGGCTGAAATCATTAAGGCCCTACTAGCCCTGAAGATGTGAAAAAAATCGAAAAAATCTGAAAAAATATATTTCATGTGAAATTTATTGGGGATTTTGATTCCAAATTTGCTACAATTTATATACTGTAGCTTTTGCCTTTCAAGCAAAGATACTGTATCCTCAATGCCTTTAATCTGTGCATTTAAAATGGTTGCTATATGTTGTCTTATCTCAGTTGACAGGTATAGACCAGGAGGAGGAAGGGGGTATCGTCAAAGTTGAGGGGAATTTACCTTATGGGTCTGGTATGGTCAATTTTGATACGCTGATTCTGAATATGGTTGTTATATCAACGGGTCTGGAGGTGTTTAGCCTCTTTTTCAGTTCAAACCTCGTTTTCATTAAAATGAAGCTCAGTATGTTAGCCATGGCTTTATTACGATATTTGATATAGATTGTCCGTTTTAATTTCAACAAATGTTTTCATTATTAATTCTGAATATAATAACAGCCTCATTTTATAAGTAGCCTCGTTTTGAAGTTAAGATAAGCATTTATAATTTAAAACCCTTCTGAAACTTCGGTAGTAAATTATGGCACTATTTCTTAGAAGCCTGGTTTATCAAAAGAGGCAAGTATCAACGTTTCACTTCAAAGTTACACCATAAGAGTCACTCTTCATCAAACATTTCAATGTCGCTGTCTTCATTTTCATCATTCTCGTAATCAGTGTTGGTGGAATCACAATTCACGAGCAATTTTTCCATATCATCTGGGTATGGCTCATCACCCCAATTTGGATGCAGGTCTTCCCTCCATCCATGCTAAATCTATCGCAGCTGCGGTCAAGATTTTATGCTGCAGTCATAAATTTTGGTAGCTATGGGTTGCTAGGGGGCATATTCCCTTCATGCATCGCGTGAATGAGGTCCGCCATCTTTTCCGTAATCGTCTATTGATCATCAATAATTGGTTTAATGATGTCTTACATATAATGATGTAATAATGATGTTAATGTAACTTTGGAACTCTCACAGCATTGAGCTTTAAATGTCCTCATAAATGGATTTAAGATGCCACTTTGCACAGAGCAGCCAGCATCATCTTGAACTGTGGGACTAGGAAAATTCCAGTCTTCCCACTTAAAATCATAGGTGCCACCAAATTTCTGTCCTATGAATCCAGGGCCTCAAAGACAATTTGCAGTTCTAGAACCACCGACTCGTTTAATTGTCTTGAAGAAAGACTTCACACAGCAGAAGAATGATAGGCCATTACTTGGAGAAAGTGTGGAGAAAAATACTATTCCTTGTGCACTTACAAAAGTCTACTTGACACCTGCCCCCCACCCCTATTATTGCTTTTTGCTCGCACATTTTTTGCCTTCAATAGATTCATATAGCGGCTGTTACAGTATTCTAATTTTGAGAAACTGACCATATACCGGGTGAGTCAGAAAAAACGTGGGGTGTATGGCGGATTGTGACATCGCGTTCAGCCACCCTATCGTAGCGAACTAAATTTTTTCTTGCAGCCAGAGGTCTAACTTAGATCATAAGCCTTTCCCCATCGAAATCGGTCACTTGATGTATTAGTCAGAAAATGTTTTCTTCGTAAGACGTTGTATGGGAGTTTTGCAAACTTATGAAATCTTTGATTGAGCCCCTTCAGCATTTTGCCCTTGCCAAAGCTACAGGTACACGTGGTATTATCAGGGGAGAATGAAATAGTTTTGTCATGAAACATCACATTGATCTTGTTGACATAAAGCTCTTTACAACACAAAGAAGCATGCGTTTTTACTGTTTCTCAAACATATTCTCTTTGCAGGACAAGTTATGACGTGGCAAGTCATCCCAGGGGAGAAAACACTATTTCCAAACTGTTTCATGCTCCCCAGATAATACCACGTGTACCTGCAGCTTTGGCAAGGCTAAAACCCTGAAGGGGCATGGTTAAAGGTTTTCTCAGTTTGCAAGACTCCCATACAAAGTTTTAGGAAGAAAATCTTTTTTAAATAATGAATCACATGACCGATTTTGATGGGGAAAAGTTTATGATCTAAGTCAGATTTATGACTGCACGGAATAATTTAGTTTACAACGGTCGGGTGGCTAAACGCGACGTCACAGTCCGCCAAACACCCCACGTTTTTTCTGACTCACCCGGTACAATTGCACATTTTTGGTTGGGTTTCCGTTGGATCAGTAGAGGCACAGTGTGTGATTCTGTACTAGGGCCTGCAAATCATGCCCAAGTGAAATAGGATGAATATACATTCCACAAAACAAGAGGCCTATTAAGAAGGGGTCTGTGATATTCAAACGATTTTGTGTGAATGAATTACAGACCATGGAATGAGGGACTTCTAAACTAGGGAGCAATCAAACAAAATTAACAAAGCTTATGGGGGGGGGTTATGTGATCCTAGTTGCAGCATTGATTTTATCCATTACAGTAAATTTTATCCTTGAGGTGTGCATGACTTGCAGATGGACAAGGATGTGCAGCCTGGTTTTTAGAAAGCTAACATACTAATTACCAACATATGCCTTTCAATCCACTTTCATGACAACGTTTGGCTGAAAATTACCCATTTAAAACCATTTTTTGCCAATTTCAGTCAGACTAGACCCACCTAGTATGAGAAAATTTGCTGAAAAAGGACCTGTGTTTAGAGAATTATATGGTGCCCGAAAAGTCACCCTTGCACATACCTGTATCCTTGGTATCCCCCACGATTTTAACTTTCCAAGAAAGATGTAATGTTTTGCTCTTTTTAAAATATAGGCTAGCAATGGTAATTATGGCGGCCTATGCAAGGTCAAGAACTGCAAATCATATGGGAAAGAGTTTAAAGATTTATATAGACATATTCGCACAAGCCATCCCTTCATAGATATGCGCCACCATAACAGGCTTCCTGCTCCATCTGATGAGACTGTTCTCAACTCCAACAATCGGTCGTACATGAAGTACAGGAAGAAAGAGCTTTGCAAAGTTGATGGATGTGCAAAGCAATGGACTGTATTCAAAGACCTTACAAGACATCTGAGAATTCAGCATAATCTAACGAGGAAGCAATATGAAAGGTAAATATTTGGATTCTTCTATCTCAAATCACTTGTCACATACAATTTTTCTAAAGTAACAATAAATTGGAATGTTCTACTGTATATATGTGACTAATTTCACATTTTTGCAAATATCACAAAACAATCACACTAATTTAGGACCAGCTTTACTGTAACCTTTTTGAACTATTCAATTATGATCCTTTGCAAAGACTTCAAAAGATGTTAGTGTTCCCAGCATGAGCTAACAAAACAAAAAAACAACACAAAGCAACCTTTATTGATTTATTTATTCAGATACAGGGGTGGCTGTGAGCCAAAAAGTGTAGGTATTAGTTTCCAAATACAGCTCAAAAGCAAGCCGTTAACAATTTATTCACGACGTGAATAAATTGTTAACCAAACCAGCTGGGGGTAGGGGGCTGCAGGCCCCCATTGGGGTCCAGGGGCGAAGCTCCTGGAAGATTTTGCTTCCTACAAGAAATTCAACACCAGATTTTCTCTAAATTTCCGCAAGATCTAGAGGAGCATCGCCCTAACTGGTCAGCTAACGTTTTTCATCATATCTGACCGGGCTGCAAAAACTTCGTTTCTAAAGGAGTTCGGGCCTGGATTTTGCAGAAAAGCGCGTTAAAATTATTCACTGATGCCATTTCTGAGATTCTGTCTTGTTGTTTTCGTTTTGTACCGCCTATCCGTGTCCTTAAAGATGTTTTCAAAACACTTACCTGAAATGGATAAAGGTGAGAGTATTTTATGTCCTTGTTGTTTTCCAAGCCCAATATTTGTTTTCTTCACGTTGCCTCAGGATTTTGTATAAAATACAACTAAAACATACATGATCAGGAAAGAGAGCATTGCCATAGCAATTTAAGGAAGAATTAGACATAAAGGATTTTAAAGCAAAGCCATCCAAACATCAATTCAGGGAAGACTCATTTATACGATTGCGAGCATGTTGGCAAAGGGGTTTGAGCAAAATTTTTGAGAAGCTTCGGGTTAATGCAGCTATGGAAGATTTTGAAGCAACAGAAATGTTTGCTTTACATTCAAACACTGATGTTGTCAATTTAGAACTATCAAATGTAAGGGAAATTGGAAAGGACAGGGTTGACAAGTTTGTTTCTGTAAAAATAACACAGCCTGGTGGATGGCGGCTACAAAATCCAACATTTTTCAGAAGTGTTAACTGTCCCCAGGGCAATTACAAGAAGGCAGCAAAAGGCTGCTCTTAACAATGCTGCAAAGCAAGTTGAGGTTAGGTCTCCGCTCTTACTACAGTCTACTGGCATGTCAAATATTTCTAACCCTTTTTGCATGGATAAATGGAGAATACATGCTTCTGCTCAAAATTTTGTGTTTCAAGAAAAAAATCAAGACAGGGGGTAATGTGGAGCTATTTTTCACACAAAATCCTATCTATTTTTAACATCTTTTTATACTTTATCTTTTATTGCAATAAATTATTGTGGTATTATTTAGCTATCATTTATATCAATATTAAAACAGCAACCGTTTCCAAGAGTAAAAGATCTCCGAAACTACCTTACAGATACCATCGTTATTGCCGAAGAAGAGGGGAAGTTGAGCAACGATGCAGACTATGGAGGCAAGTACTACCTCCTGTTTCAGTCCGACAGAGGTACCGGGTGTCCCAAAAAAGTACTCCTGTTTGAAAAATCACCAACATTTGATTACATGAACAATCTTCAATTTTCTTTTTTTGCCAAATAGATCAAGGACCAAATTATTTTCTCAGACATAGCTGATCTCGTAATTGGTTTGAAATAGCAAAGTTAGCTCTTTTTGGGGCTACCTGGTTTTGAATCATGCTGCAAAAGAGCAGTTATGCTTGCCAGATCAATTCCTTTGTGCACATAATGCTTCTAGTTTTGTCATAAATGACAAAAAGAAATGCACACTATCATTGGAGACTTCAATGACAATGAAAAATCTGTAAATATTTTTTGACTGTTAGGCAAGATTGAGCATTTTGCTTGAAAAGTATAGCTCAAAACAAGGTTTTTCAGCGCAAAATTTTCTACCTGGTTGCATCAAAAGCAAACATTTTAGCATCTATAAATAGTTTTGGGTCTTTGACGAAACAAGTCAAAAAGAAATTTTTATCACAGGTTTGAGAATCAATTTTTGGTGATTTTTTAAAAGGGAGTACTTTTTTTGGGACACCCGGTAGTTCGGTTACAAAATTGTATTTGCTCATTGTGAAGGAGCTTGAAGTTCGTGGGCAAACATTAGACGGTGTACATGTGTACTGCTGTTATAAAGGACTTGACAGTTCAGAAAATATGCCAAAAATGCATTTGCCATACCTTCAACAGTTAAAGAGCTTGTCTAAACCTGGAGTAAGATAAATGGAAAGGAGTTTGAAATGTTTCTTGGTGGCGATTTCAAGAACATTGATATGCACATTGGGAAGCAAGGCTCTACTTCTACTTACCCAGACGAGAACGACCTTGTAACCTTGAAACACTTGCAAAAACACAATCAAACACCCCACAGAATAGACAGTTGTCCCTTTGAGCTGAGAACGATATCTCACTACGTACAAGAGTACAACGAGTACCTGGCCAACGACAGAGCTGATTCAATCTATTCAAGTTGAGCAAATGATGTATTGATTGTAGAGTGATTTTATTGATTGTAGAGTACAATTTGTTTATATTTTTATCAAGTGCAGTATGTACTATTGTAGTTATCTATTCCAGATATAAAGTAACATGCTGCCTAATGACATAAAACGCCTGAAATGCAATGCAGTATACATTGAAATATAAAAAATACCATTCTCGTTTTATTTATCTATGTTAAGCTCCACACTACTAAGTAGCTACTCCAGTACTGCCTTAAAATCCTCTTCAATTGTGAATCATCTTCTGTTTGCCATGTGAACTGTTGTTTGTTGTTGTTGAATGGGTTTACAGGGACATTGAGGTCTCCCCGGGATCTTCATCTTCTACCCAATGCTTGGTGCATCTTCAAGGCTGCCATGTCTCAAGTATATTGTCACCCTCAGCACATAAATTTGTCTACAATGTGGTAGGGGTTGACTCTATAGATATCCATTTGCAACGATGATTACTTTCTATAACAAGACGCGATGCCGTAAGCTCTGCCAAAAATCTCCATTCATATAACAAAGGAGTCGACATCAATCTCCCCATTGAAGCTGGTATTTCTTCCTTCAAATAGTCTCTAAGCTTTAGAAGATCCGATGTTAAAGGAAGGACATCTGGCTTCTCAAACTGTTTGTCGCTAAGAGAACGAACTGCTGACATGGAGATGCTATTTTTCAACTCAAGTTGAAACAGCTGTAGGAAAGTATTCACATTATCTAACACAGAAGAATCCTTCGAACGCAGACCTTGCCCTCTTAACAGCACTGCAGCCTTTTTTAATCATATTCAATGTTCAGGGCTAGACCAGGTTTTCCAAAGGAAGAATCTACACCCTTCTTGCTTGTGGAATAGCCACTTAATGATCTGGTAGATTGAACAATGTCGTCAAAACTACTCGGGGCAATGAAATTAGATAACTTGTCTGCTCTTGCAATTCTATCAGCAACCTAGCAAGGGTTCTCATTCTTTGCAATATATATGAAATCTTGCTGCTCCCACCTCTTTCTAAAAGCGAACTCCCCACTAACAAAATGAGCTTGTCTCCTTTAACTCTTTATTTTGTCAAGTTTCATAGTGCTTAGAACAAGTGAAGAGAGGCTTCCGCTACAGCCATCTGGGAGTTTATTGGCAAACATTTCCTCTGGTCGGTTGACGCCATGACAAACGGTCCTTAAATCTCCGTTTTTTGTCTTATGCAAAAATTTAAAAGAAATTTCATTAGTGTTTCCATCTTTGTAATAAAACTAGTAACAAACGGAAGGAGGAAAAATGATTGAGAACTGGATGAAGAAATGTATCTTTTCTGTTCCTTCGGCTAGTTTCACCTCGCCCATTTGTACTTAAGCCCATTCTTCCAAACGGCCACCTCCACCTACATGCAATCTCTACGAACAGATTCCAAGAACAGTATTGGTGCAATAGGAGAGAAATGAGGCAAAGAGACACTGTTTACTTCGGAGAAAAACAGACAATTAGGTAACAAACGTATTTTCACGAATATATTCATTATATTTGAATTGTCCGCAAAATCGTTGTCCGTTTTTCAGATTTTACCGGTGTGAAAGTCTAAAACGCGGACAAGAAAACCGCAGACTATTGTTCCTGTTTGGTCCGCGTGTCCGCGGTTTGGACCTGGCCCTGCTGTTTGGCAACATTTCAAATAACACTTGCATGAAATCACAGAATGTTGCCCCCTTAGTAATGTACGGCTATTCAAAATCACCGGCCCCGGTCCCCCGGCCCCGGCCCTCGGCACCATGGCCCTCAGCCCCCACAATTATAGGTATTTCTTCGTTTCATAACTGTCTGGCTGTTCCCGCATTTAAAATGATCCGAACGGTGCCGTTCAATTGAAAGATCGCAATGTTCGAAGCCTCCAAGAGCTTAAGAAACTTCTTTCAAGCAAAGTGAGAGAACTTTTGAGGGGCCGAGCAGTCATCTGAGTCTCGCAAAACAAGTTGAGTATGATTTCCTAAACAAACCACAAATGTACACAGGCCACACACTCCTTCGCATGCAATTCATGAGCCTTCGTATTCGTTGGTTCTGGCTAACTGTCGCATTGAAAACCCTGTTTTCCCCTGTTTCGAAATTACGCACAGTAAATTGTTTGTAAGTAATTCTTTCTAAGAGACTAAACGCACCGATGGCGAGATGACCATTAGCAAGAAATTAGGAAACTCCAAAGACTTTGTTGAAGTAGCTTTTTCCATTTTGTTGAAAGAAGTTAATTCCTCTTTTCACTTGCTTCTCGTAACCTGTGCTTGCCTGAGTCCAAGACATTTATTGAAGGTCAAGGGGATCCTGCCGATCTAAAGAATGTTCGTGAAAACGATGGGTGTGGGCTGTTTGTGAGTGCAGTTTTGAAAATGTAGACATTTTACCATAACTGTCAAGCGATACAATCAAAACGGATATGTGTACCAAAATAGCCTACTCACAGCACAGGAAGTACAGGCTTTTCACTTTGGAGATGTGGTCTGATGTCCGATGTTGGTCTAATTTTTGCTGAAGCTAATTGTTGCACCCCCTTTGTAAATTAGTTACCTTTAACAGTAATTCATTAGTTTCTATTATGCTCGTTTAGTTTTGTTATTCTTCTTAAACTTTGTTAGTAGGTTTTTACCTTTATGTAAGATTTATAAAATATATAAATAAATAAATAAAAGATGTGGAATTTTCCAAGCCGCTGAAGTTTACACAATATATTCAATTTCAGAGCAACATTTTCTCTCGTTGTCAATAGATTTTCAGCCTGAATTTCACTAACTGGAAACCAGTGAAATTGTTCGCGTGACAAAGGTTTTCAAAACTGCACGCACAAACTGCCTACACCTTCAAGAGGAACCTTCAAAATTCTCTTTTACATAAGTAATATTCCGTTTTGATTATGGTTTCAAAGTACACTTTACGTCATGCTTATTCACTTTGGTGTCCTGTCACCCACTCTAAAAGCTGACCGTTCCAAGGGTCAAAAGTGTAGAATAATGTTGAACAGTTTGCGGTCCACATATTTGTAAATAATGCATCAAAGAATGCAACCGTATGGAATGTGACTCCCTCGATTGAGTACGAAGGCGCATGAATTGTATGCGAAGGAGCGTGTTGCGTATGTACATTTGTGGTTTGTTTAGGAAATCATACTCAACTTGTTTTGCGAGACTCAGATGGCTGCTCGGCCCCTCAAAGTTCTCTCACTTTGCTTGAAAGGAGTTTCTTAAGCTCTTGGAAGCTTCGAACATTGCGATATTTCGATTGAACGGCACCGTTCGGATCATTTTAAATGCGGGAATAGCCAGACAGTTATGAAACAAAGAAATACCTATATATGTGGGGGCCGAAGGCCGAGTGCCATAGTGCCGAGGGGCCGGGGCCGGGGGGCTGGGGCCGGTGATCTCTAATAGCGGTAATGTACCAACTTAGTAAGCAGTTGCATTGCTCTACTATTCCTTTGGAGGATGCAAGTTTAAACAAAAGAAATTTTACCCAAAAACGCAAAAATGTCCTGAGATTAAACATTTGACAGTCATTTAGTTGAATATAACAAGTCTCAGCATTGGACATCCATACTTTAGTCTTCCTTTATAAAGCCTACTACAGTATCATGCTTTGAAGAATGATGACAGACTTCAGAAAATGGCTGTTGACAGCCAAACAAGCCAGGCCAGACCCTAGGGTAAATAACAACTCCAAGAAATTTTCAGGGTCATGTAAGAGTTTAGATGCCTGTACGAAAAGTAAAGGGCTAAATTTTGCCTTGTACAGGCCAAGCTTTAGCCTTGTAGTGGGGATTATGACCTTGTGATGACCCTTTCCTAACCTTTTGAAGAAAATTACAAGGCTATCAGTAAGATTCCAAGTTACAGTACAGCCAGTCTAACACAAGGTTTCAGCAAGTCTCTTCTAGGCTAAAAAAAATTGTTACAAGGCCTGCAAATGTACAGGTGTGTGGCATTCAGGAATGCACTCCTCAAACCTCTTGACAAGACAAATGCATGGCAATCAATCTTAAAATATATGTTATTTGATCAGAAGTAAATTTATGGAATATCTGCTGAATTTGTCATGTCAATGTAAGATTCAAAAATTAAAGGATGTTGCATACTACAACCCTTTACCTGTAAACTCGGAGATGTCGGAGATGTCGGAGATGTCGGAGCAAAGATTCTCCGACGTTTCTCAACTCCGACTTTTTTACCTGGCCTTATATGCTCTACTAAAAAAGTCGGAGATGTCTTATCTCCGACGTTTCTCAACTCCGACTTTTTTACTTGGCCCTATATGCCCCACTAAAAAAGTCGGAGATGTCTTATCTCCGACGTTTCTCAACTCCGACTTTTTTACCTGGCCTTATATGCTCTACTAAAAAGGTCGGAGATGTCTTTTAACAATTGACATGGGTGAGTTTGACAGGTTTTTTTGTTTCATTTACAACTGATAAGAAACTTTATAGCAAGAATTAGTTGAAAAACGTCATTTTTAGTAAGAGCAATCTGAAAAGCAATCTAGCAGACACTTTCTTTCATTATATTTTTCACTTGTTCCTTGTATACACCCCCCCCCCCCGAGTAACGACCCCGCTGAAACGATGCCCCGCCAAGGTTAAAGGATGACCCGCCAAATAATGTGTTTCCCCGCTAAGTTTGAGTTGCAACATTTCCCTGCCTTGTTTCTGTTATTTCCCCGTTGAAATGTTTGTTTCCCCGTCGAAAATCATGGATAAATGATCTATTTCAACAGGAAGTTTGATATTTGATAGTCCAGGATTCGATTGCAGGTAGCTTGAGCCACTTTTATATGCTTTCTTTTATCTACGTCTTCTTTATTTCTCGTTATTTTTTCGGTTCAAAGAACTATATTTACCGTCCACAATGAATAGTGATAAATTAAGACGTTAAGACAAAGTTACTACAAATTTCAGGACCTAGTTTCTTATTGATTGAGTGTTGTGACGGCGAATGAAGAGAATTTGAATTGTAGAGAGTTATATAATATGCAATCTCTGAACATCTCCGACTTTTTTAGTAGAGCATATAAGGCCAGGTAATAAAGTCGGAGTTGAAAAACGTCGGAGATAAGACATCTCCGACTTTTTTAGTAGAGCATATAAGGCCAGGTAAAATTTACCTGGCCAAACCTAACACCCATGCCACCATGTAAATCCTTATCTAATGATATTGCCACAACAGGCAGCTTTGTCCTTGTGAACCATTCATCCAACTGTGAAAGAACAAGATCCAGTTTATCGTGCAGGTCTTGCACACCTACTGTAGCATGACCATAATTCTTGAAGATGTTTGCTAATTCTTGATATGCTGATAAGAATTCTTGAGAGGCATAAAAGATAGTAAAAATTATAAAAAAGCATTCTTAATAACTCACATTTCCTCAAGAAATCTTCAGTAGTACAGGCACGTGATTTGTTACAATGTGTATCTATTATATATGGTTTCAAATATGTCTTATCATGTTAGTTGGAACATTTGTAAACATAAAAATTATGAAATTCCCAAAATTTCCTTGCTCTCCTTTATTACAAATTGAAGAAAGGTAAATTTTTAGTAAAATCACAGACCAGATAATGATACAATACCATTGTTGCAAGGCTTTCAAGCTTTGTTTTCTCAAATGCTCTACGTCTTCCTCTGTTTGTCAAATATTTGACCTGCTTCTTAGATCTTTTTTTATGTGAAAGAGTATAAACTGCTCATTACTGTACATTGGGAAAATACTGTAGGAATATGCAAAATACTGTAAAAGTTATGTTATGACCTTGTACTAACCTTGAAGAAAATTACACGGCTATCAGAAGATTCTAACTTACAACCAGTCTAGCACAAGGCTTCCACAAGGTTTCAACAAGGCTAATTAGAATTTTTCGAGCCATTTACAAGGTTACGGCAAGGCTTTTCCAGGCTAGAAGAAGGTTACAAGGCCAATAACTACACGCCTTGTACATGACTATTACATGGCCTTATATTTTCCTACAGGTAGTTCTGCATGCCATAATTTCTCATATGCCATAATTTCTACCCTGACCATTCCCCAAGGCACCTCCAGGAATATGCACACAATAATTTCCCTGTCCCCGGGCATTTGACTGATTTGTGGAAAAATTCTCATTGAACAGCGGGCTGCTTGCGGAAACAAGCGGTGTCAGTCTGGAAAAAATTGGTAAGGACTTTGCATTGAATTAAGTAGGAGGTGTCAAGGTACAGTATAGAAGTGCAGGCCCTGCACAATGAACATGACAGAATTCTCACATTATGACAAGAATTCTTGAAACTTAAGTCTGCTTGTAATAAATGAATGAGACTGAAGGTCTAGCCCCTTAGCCTTACGAGATTACTTTGCGGGAAGGCAGTAGCCTATAGCTTTGAATTCTGTAGCCCCAATGTACTGTGTTTTTCAAGTTCAGATAGAATGGAGGCGAATGCAACGGTTCAGTGCCGATTGGATTGTTGGGCAGCCTCTTCTTACTCTCCTACCATGAGGTACATGCATAATCAAAGAGAGGTTGAATAAGAGCAACTGTGCATATATATTTCACTGCATGCCATTCAGACCCAGAATCAGATCTCCGTGCTGATTCCCTCAAATCTGATTCGGGGCACAGAGGTATTCAACATCAAAAAATTACTAAAGTAAAGCTGAAACTTGATTTCCGGTGGTAGCCCTGCTGTTTCCTCAAATCTGTTTCTGACCTTTGGACCCCCAGAATCAGATAGGAGACACATTTTAGTTGTTTTGTTAAACACACTAGTAAAATTGTACATACCTTTCCCACAACTAGAACAGCATCTAGCTGTGTTTGTCTTTGATTTTGCTCCACAATGGGAACAGAAGAGTTTCTTGTGTTCGTCCCCGTCCATTTTGTTTGCTCATCCGGTATGAAAGACAACATTCCAACAGCACAGTAGCAACAACGATGGCACAAATTTGAATTTGATGTGGCAAATTTTAATTTGGTGTGGCGAATTTGAATTTGGTGTCGCAATTTTGAATTTGGTGTGAGCAATTTGAATTTGGTGTGGTAATTAGCTTGGTAATTTCACTCCACTTGCCAACTGTCTATTTGTACTAAGTTCTGCTATTTGGGTTGCATGACTCACATAGCCAATCAACATCAATACATCTTTAGGTATCCTTTTGAACTCTCTATGATACTATTCATTGCCTATGTCGAAGTACCTGCAGTGTTCTGCTTTCAACATATGAAACAAATATTGGTGTTATTTATTCTCTTCACAATAATGCAGCCAATTGCCTCCTGGCAGGCTCTGGAACTGCTGATGAAAGTGACAGACTGCCAGGAATGGAAGTTGGCCTATCATTGACATAGTTTGCTATTGCTGCAGCCAGTGCACTCTTCACCAGCGTGCTAAGTTCAGTGAGGCTTACTTCTATTATCAACGAGTTTGCGGCTGGGGAGGTTGATGAAGATCCTTCTTGTGCACTTTGGCAGGTTGGTGATGTTGGGTTAGAATATTAGGTTTGTCCCTGGCTATGAAGACACTTCTCCTGATGACCCACCAACTGAGGAAGACGTGGCAACTCTGAAGTGGTGGAAAGTCTGTGTGCCAAGACCTTCTTTGTGCCGTCTTAATGCAGGTTGTAATGGGCAGAAATGGCAGCTAAATGATTATTTTGCATCTCACAACATTCAGTCAAAGTACATTGCGGGTAAACTGGTCTTTCGCTTCATTTAGATACTGGATGCTTCGATATAGATGTGCTCCTTAGTAACATGGCTATGATGTGCTAACAGAACAACCGAAGAATAGCAGGCAAGGTAAAACATGTGTGCAAATTAGGCCCCCTTTACATAAGTATGGTTCCACAAAAGTTTGGTTACAGAAAGATTCACTTATGGCTTTCCATCTACACGAGACCGGCCTAACCGTAATCAAAAAGTTCACCTTGCCGTAATGTTTTTAGTTCACCTACGAAAGCAAACTTTTTCGGAACGGAACTCACTTGGCCCGTGTAAACACCCAAAAGTTGATTTTTTAGTATGGTACCACAACGAGGTTAGTTCTTCTCAAAAAGAAGCAGCTTTTGGTAATACTTCGGTAATCATGCATATGTCTGATTTCGACAGATGTAATTTTGATTTCAATTCATCTACTTTATTGCTGAGGCAATCTGCATTCGTATAAGTACATTTCAGATTCTCTATCTTGTTTATTGTTGCTGTATGATGTGTGGGCCTTGCATTATCATTGGTCTTTGGTATGGGAAGTTTTGGTGGTCTCTTGTTTCTGGAAATTGGTACATTATGGGATGCTGCATTGGAATCATTGGATTTCCTGGAGGCTAGTTGTTTGTTGTTGATTGTACAGCATTGATCAGCCTCGATTCCAGTTTGTCTAAAAAAGAGACCAGCACGTTGTCGGAGAAATCTCTTTGTTGTCTCATCTGCCCATATTGAACTTGGTCTTTCCCGTGATCATGGTTGACTGATGGCAATGGGTTTGATTCAGGTTTTTGCTGCATCATGCTCTTGATGTGGAGGAAGTTATAATCAGTCCCTTTGCTACAACCGGGTGCACTGTTGTAGAATCTGCAAGTTTTCACCTTCTTATGCTGATATCTGCACTTCACACGCTTACATATTCCCATGTTGTACTTTTTGCAGACATTTGCCCAAGGTTTCTTGTTAGAAACACTGGTGTTTGTCGTATTCTCAGCGGCATTGTTGTTTCCATCCTTATCTATAACAGTCGCTGTGTTAGGCTCAGTATCCTCCCCGGACTGTGGATGGGTGCCATCTCCCTCATTTGGCTGGTCAGCATTATCACCATCATCAGTCGCTTGGTGTTGAGGAGTTTTGTCTTTTTCCACATTGCTTGGACTGCCTAAGTTTTTAACCTTTTTGTAGAGGTATTGGATTTTGTCTTCTTGAGCCAGAAGTTTGGCAGATACGTCGTCTATCTGACACTGAAGAAATTTGTTTTGCTGAGATAATTTTGTATTTTCTTGCCGTAGGATTTCAAATTTGTGAAATAACTGACCTTTGTCTCCAATTGGCGAGTTTTGTGGAGTGTCACTGAAGAGATCCATGTCGCTCTCAGCTATTTAAAAACTGTCGTCGTTTGTTAGGGGTTGGAAATGGTTGGAAATCTCGAATTCAGAATTTACCATTTTATTTGCACTGCTCTGTGCATTTGGATCATCATCATGATCGTCATCAAAAGCAATCGTACGCATTTTCCCCCGTTTGCCTGGATGGGTAATTAATTCCAGGGGAAAAGACTCTTTCACTGATTTTGCTAGCAGAAAGGACTTTGTTTTCCCACTTGTTTTGCACTGAATCAGATCTTTTATGAACGGAAATTCAATATCGATCCATTCATGCGATGCGTGACCTGACACCACTACCGCATTCTTTTTGCCCGTCAAGATTTTGCGATAACGGTTGTCTGTTTCATGGAAATAAATTTCCAACACAAGTTGTTTATTTTTGACGTAGTCAAAAATGCCATCGTTATCCCGCAGGGCTGCTTCTCCTTTCTCATTTTGCCAAATACCGAGAACTGAATCATTGTGCTCATCGGCTAGAGCCAAGTGATCATAATATCTGAGATCACAGGCTTTGATTACTCGAATTATAGGGTCAATCCATGTCAAGTCATCAATTTTTTTCATTTTTTGTAACCCACTATGTCAGGCAGCACTGATTTTTGGTCACAAGTAGATACACTTATGATATGGACTGGGACCAAAATTCAGCTCAATATGACCAACCGTTCCAAAAATCTCAATATTTAAAGTTTACCATGTTTCGCTGAAATTAGTCAACCGTGACCGCTCAAAGTTTCACTGCGGCCGAGCTTTGAATGAGATTAAAATTGCTAATTTATGTCTCATGTAGCAGAAATTTGGTACCCTGGGGTTTTAAAGGCAGAAGATCCTGAATCTGCTTCATTTTTTTTTTCATTTTATCATTCTTTAAAGTTGGTTATTTACAATAGTTATCAGCATAATATATACATCAACTAATTTAAACCAACTACAACTAAAAATAATTACATAATATAAAGTATAATACAATATCCTATTTACAACATAGTTTACAGCTGCAGTTTGCCCCCTTCCATGTTTTTATTTTCCTTTTGAAAGCTGCCACTTTTTCACATGTTTTAATATCGTCACTTAGTGCATTCCAAAGGATGCTGCCTCTGAAGGTTACAGAGTGTAGTCCAAAAGTGTGTGTTTTTATTTGAGGCAATTTTACCAAATTTTTGATCCTAAGGTTATATTCCACTTGCTTAGTACTGAAAAAATCCCAAAGGTATGATGGATTCAACGAATTCAGAGTTTTGAATACTTCTAACATCAGTTTTTGGAGATTTTTGACGTGGATTGTTGTATCTGCCTCTCTCCTTAGACACATATCAAACGATGCATCATAATCCTTATGGAGCACCCTTAGTGCACGTTTATGTGTTCTATTAATCTCTTTGTTTGCAGCTTTAGAAGAGAACATCCAAATCAAAGGGCAATAATTGAAATTTGCCAACACCGTTGTATTACATAAGAGTTTAGCTTGTGTATCATCAAGATAGTTCCGAAGTCTTGAGAATGCACTCACTTTTTTGTTTATTTTACCGCACAATTCAGTAATATGCTTGTCAAAATTCAGCTTAGAATCAATCGTTACTCCTAAGAGTTTTACTTGTTGGCATTGATTGATGATCTGATCATCAATACTAAGACACATTTGCTGATCACTCTTTAGCCCTAGGAACATAAGCTGGAATTTTTCAGGGTTTGCTACCATCCCGTTTTCGGTAAACCACTGTAAAATCGAGCTCAGATCATTTTCCAAGTTGTTTATCACTTCATCAAGGGTCCTACTCCTTGCGTAGATTGTATTGTCATCTGCAAAGTTGCAGATTTCTGATTCCAAGTCAATTAGGAACAGGTCATTGATAAAAATGTTGAACAGCATCGGTCCAAGGACCGATCCTTGCGGTATTCCTATCTTGATTTTTCCAAGGGAACTGTAGGAGGAGCCCACTTTAACTCTTTGGCTACGGCCTGTCAAATAGCTATACATGAATTTGAGGCTATTTCTGTCGAATCCATATGCCTCCAACTTGGCTATCAACAAATCATGCAGGATACAGTCATAGGCCTTGGAAAGATCCATTAATACGGTACCAACAATCCCCGAGGCATCGAGGCATTTTCGCCATGATTCGATTACTCTAAGTAGTGCATCTTGCGTACTATAACCTTTTCTGAATGCAGATAAGAGACTTGTCAATTTATTCTCGAGAAAGAGATTTATTTGCAACCCAATCAACCTTTCAAAGATTTTAGATATTGGAGGTAGTACACTTATTGGTCTATAATTTGATCTATCTGTTTGTACTCCTCTCTTATAGCCCGCAGAAACATCGGCTACCTTGAGATCGTTAGGAAAGCTGCAGTTATTTATTGCTGCATTAACGCAGTCTGTTAAGTACGGGACCAAAATGTCTTTGCTATTTTGTAGTATTTTCACTGGTATGTTTCCGCTGTTAGATTTACTGGGATCGATTGCATCTATTTGATCCATCACGTTCCAGGGGAAGACATGTGAAAATTTAAACTTATCTGTTTGTGGTGTAGAGGCTTTAATTGCCTTGATGCCTGGGTGATTCTTGTACTTTTCTATGGCATTAGTTACCATTTTATCTAGGTCATTTGTATGATTATTGTCAGGGTTATCGTCAGGAGCACTCAGTCCTAATGAGTCGGTGATATTTAAGAAATATGTATTGAAACTTTCCGCAATTTCCGTGTCATCAGTAATGATTTTGTCATTTTCAATGAGAACTATTTTGTCACTCATTGGATTTACATTTGAAAACATTGGTTTAACCATTTTCCAAAATTTCCTGTCATTATCAATCGATTTTGGTGAGATACTTTTATAAAAATCTCGTTTGGCTTTTTTGTTCATTTTCACAATCAAATTTCTTTGTTTCTTATATCGACTAACGTCCTCCTCCTTCTTAGTTTTGTTGGCTAATTTTTTCAAATTTGTGCGCAACATTATTTCCTTGCGTAGTTCCTTGTTCATATGTTGTTTATCATTGCCTCTCACAATTTTTGTTTTCGTTGGTGCATGTTGGTCGAGTGTCTCAATAATGACCTTATTTAATTCGCTGTATTCTACAGGAGCATTTTTACGCAGATTTGAATCCAGTTCAATATGAAACTGCTCTTCGGAGAAATTCTTATATTGTCGATACCTGATCTTTTTGGGGGGTACTTTGGTGTAAGTGGATTTTAACATAGTGTAGATCAAATGGTGATGATCACTGTACCCAGTTTCGAATGAACGACTCTTCAGGAATGAGTGCTTCTTATTTGTAAGTATGAGGTCAATACAACGACCATTTTCAGTCTTATAACACGTTGGACTGTGTATTAAATTATAAAGACTATAATCCTCAATAAGAGGAGTTATTTTCGGATCCTTAGGTTCCATGTTAAAATCGCCTAGTATGACAATATTTTCACACGATTTTAAATAAATGTCAATTAATTTGGATATCTCACTAGTGCATAATACTGGATCTTTGATGTTTATGTAGCCAATTATGATGTTTTTTGCGTGTTTTAGTCGAAGTACTTTCATCTCTTGGAAACAATCATATTCAATACTGCGGTTTTCAGTATTATTTTCTGGCAAGTTTTGGAATTCAGTATCAAAAACGTTCCCTTCTCGTGCTGGTACAGGCGTATTTACGTATGAATTGTTGTTACTGCCACTACCCCTAACTAATTTATTTTCATCAGTAAGATCTCTCTCTGGAATAGGGTTACAGCTGGTTCAGTCAGATTCAATTAGATTAATAAAGTTCTTTGCTAAAAGTGCGTTACCTTTTTTGTTCAGATGAAGCATGCTGAATCCGAGACATGATGCGTCTATGTTCGAGTTGTCCATCCATCCAATACTTAGTTCTTTCGCAAGGTTTTTCATCTTGAGGTTTAACTTGTGAAGTTTCTGCTCTATTCCCGGATTGTTCTTTACATCTTTCCGGATAGTCAGCGATGATAGTACTATCTTTGTCGTTGGTGACTCGTGCTTTGACTCCTCCACAAGGTCTCGAATCATTTCTTGTGTATCTACATTCTTTGTGAGGTCGTTTGTCCCTGCATGGATGACTACACAGTCTGGTTTCCCACGAATAACAGGTCTGATGTGATCCTTAATGTCTTGCATGCTAGCGCCAGGATGTGCTCTCACTTTTACATTATGTTTACGTTTTAGGCCAAATTCGCTAATTCCATTCAGAATTGAGTCGCCGATAATAGTGATCTTTTTTCTTGTGCTCTTTTTATCTTCAGATTCGTTGTTGTTTGTTGCCCTGCTTTTTTCCCTCTCAGGGGTATTCGCTTCTCTTTCACTTGGGACCCTTCTATCTTCAGCACTTTTTCCTTTTCTTTCTTTGGACTCACTCTCCTGTTCTTTGGTCTTTTCTGCTATTCTCATGGGGCATTTGTTGTTGCCATGGTCTGACGTAGCGAGGGCTTGGGGGCTGCCTTGATTAGGCCTTTGATTTTCCAAAAGTTTTACAATGATAATTTGTTTCTGCTCAAGTTGTCTTTCAAGTGAGAAAATTCTTTCCTCCAAGCTTCTTATCAGGGCCTTAGCATAATGTCCCTCGCTCTCGTTGGGTTTCTTTGGCTCCTGGCGGGTGTTTTTTTCCACTTCTTTCATTGTGGATATTTCGGATGCAACGAATCTCTTAAAATCTTGAAAATCAGTAACGAGAGCATCTAAGGCATTACTGTCTGTGGTAGCTCCTGTTACTTTTTTATCCTTTAGATTCGCTGCATCTTGTATGGTAACAGCCTTTTTATCAGCCTTTCTGTAGGAGATTTTGCCGTTGTTGGGGACTTCTGTGATGACATTGCCTTTCTTCGCGGCGTTAATGGCCGCCAGCGTGTCCTCTCGATCCCATCCATGTTCATTTGAGCATATTTCGAAAATATTTTCAAAATATTGCCCTTGCTGTCCTACTTTCTGCTTCTTAATCATCTCCAGTGCTTTCAATATGATCTGTATCTTGTTTTCTTGATCCATGGCTGAATTTTTTCTACTTTGAAATTTTTCCTTTTGCGAGCTCTGCAACAACACGTCTACTCACACCTCTCACTACTCACACCTCAGTTGTATGCTAAAAGTGAAATTCTGTTTCTGCAAATTACAAAACCACTACTAATTAATCTATGAAAATAAAAATGTCTATGGCAACCAATCAACTTCTGTTTGCAAATTTCTGAAATATTACATATCAAGGAATCTGAAAATGCAAAGCTCATCAATTGCTGTCATGTGGTTCAATATAGATGCTAGATCAAAAATTGGGCATTTTCACTAAAAATCTGAAAATTTTTAAGAGTTTCCATACAAAGTTACAGTCCAATTTTGAAAGCTTCCTTGGCAAAAAGTCATCAAATAGATGCCTTTTAAGCTCATCTTTGCAGTTAAAGCATTTGGAGGCAAAAGAGAGATAAACATCATGAGGTAAGACTTGAAACAAAGCTTTGTTTTAGTTAGAAATATTAACCGCAAGAAATTGACAAATGGCAAAATGATGAAAGAAAAACTATTGGGTGCATGGCAGTGTGAGTAATATTTCCCAAGGCAAATAAGCATAAATGTTTTATAGTTGTACTAGGAGACATGAAATTTCATTTTATCATCCATTTCCTTGAGTTGGAATTAGTCCCTTTCTTGTTGTTGCTGGGTGGGGACCTAAACAGGAAGACACTAAAATCCTAGCCTGTTCTGAACTTATAATTAGTAAGAAATTCAATATGAGTTGTGTCATTAATCAAGGGCTGTTTAATAATGGCTGTCTCCCAGTCTTCAAACCTGTTAGTGGGATACTAAAAAATTTCCTGTGGGAGGTTAATAAATTATCCTTGTTGATAGATCCATATTTATACAGGAAATTAAAACCCTCCTATTCTATTCAGTTGATCTTGAGACAATCTCTGAGGAATTTCACAGGAACTTCTAAGATATGACAAGATCCCCGATGCTGAAAATTTCATAGACACAATGTTTTCAAATTTCTTGCAGCCGTTAATCTTACAGCCCACAAGGTATACCAGTAATAACAAACCATCACTCATCGACAATATCTTTATCAATTCAATTGACATTGTTGCCACAAGTGGAAACCTCATTCCTAAAATTACTGATCATATGCCAAACTTCTTAATCCTTGAAAAGAAATTAAAAAAAAGAAACAAAGACACAAATATTCAAACGTGACTTTAGAAACTTCGATGAATCAAAGTACCTAAACGATATAAAAAATCTTGACTTTCCTTCGATTACCAACGAAGGACAGAACCTGGATAGTTGTTTTACAGCTTTTCAAAATAGCATTACCAATATTATGGAGAAGCATGCACCTGTCAAAGCTTTATCAAAAAAGCAAAGAAAACAGCAGAGAAAGCCTTGGATAACAAACGGAATTTTGAAATCAATCTCGATCAAAAACAAATTGTACAAAAAATTCTTAAAATCTAAAGATATCTTTTGGTACCAACGATATAAATATTACAGAGACACGATAAATCATCTAATAAGAAGAAGTAAACGAAATCATTATAGGTCCTATTTTGAAACCTTCAAAAACAATTCAAAAAAGATATGGAAAGGTATCAATGAGCTAATTAATAAATCAAACAGCAAATCTTCTAAAAACATCCATCTAAAAGTCAATGGAAATACTGTAACTGATCAAAAGAAAGTTGCAGATCGTTTCAATCAATATTTCACTGGGATTGCCCAATCTCTAGTTAACAAACTAGGCAAGACTAAATCAAAGTTCACTGATTATCTAAAAGAGCCTAATGCAAATAGCATCTTTATTAACCCTGTGAACGCATCCGAAGTCTTTGATCAACTAGCTGGTCTCGATGAATCGAAGACAGCAGACTCGTACAATATTCCTGTAAGATTAATAAAACTGATTAAGAATTTCATTACTGAACCGCTTACGTATTTAATTAATATTTCATTTAGTTCTGGTTATTATCCAAAGTTACTCAAATATGGTAAAGTAATTCCAGTCTTCAAAGCAAACTCTCAAGACCAAGTCAATAATTATCGTCCTATATCCCTTCTACCCATTTTAAACAAAATTTGTGAAAAACTGATGTACGCACGCCTGATAAGTTTTATTCAAAAGAACAAAATTTTGTATCCACATCAGTTTGGATTCCAAAAAAATAAATCTACTTCCCTCGCCATTCTAGATATTTGCAATAAACTCGTTGAATCAATAGAAAACAAAAATTTCTCCTGTTGCATATTCCTTGACTTTGCAAAAGCTTTTGATACGGTCGACCATGAAATCTTGATTAGCAAACTTCAGTATTATGGTATCAGAGGGATTGCTTTAGACTGGTTTCGTTCTTATCTACAGGACAGAACGCAACGTGTTTATGTAGGTGGCCAACTTTCTGATTCTCTCAGTATAAACTATGGAGTACCACAAGGAAGTGTGTTAGGTCCGTTACTATTCCTGCTTTATATTAATGACATCCCCCAAGCATCAAAGGTCCTTGGTTTCCATTTGTTTGCTGATGATACCAGCATTTTCTTCTCCCATCCAAATCTCAGTGTTATAGAAGATACAGTAAATGCAGAGCTTGGAAAAATTTCAGACTGGCTTATTGCAAACAAACTCACTCTAAATACCAATAAGTCAAATTTTTTGTTAGTTCATCCTAAACAACGAAAACCGTCGCGCAAACTGAGCCTTTCCATAAACAACGAACCCTTATTAGAAACAGATCATGCAAAATACTTAGGAGTCCTAATCGACAATAACCTCTCATGGAAATGCCACATCCAACAAATTAATATGAAAGTTGCCAAGAGTCTTGGCATTATGGCAAAAATGAGACATTTTATACCAGAAAATACTTTGGTAAATATCTACAACGCCTTCATTTCACCCCATATCAACTATGGTATAACTAACTGGGGAGGAGCCTACTCTAAGCATCAGGACCCTGTGCGAAGAAAACTAAAAAAAGCAGTGAGACTCATGGGATTCAAAAAACAAAACACACCTAGTGCACCTCTTTTCAAATCATATGGCCTACTAAAACTAGACGACTGTTACAAGCTAGAGTGTGCGAAGTTCATGTACGATGTATCAGCAGGAAATGTAGAAGAACATTTCCAAAAGCTTTTCCAATTCGTTAACTCCCGGCACAATATTCAAACAAGACAAGCAACTGCAGGCCACTTATCTCAGCCCCTAGTCAGAACAAACTACAAACAAAATTTCATTACAAATTACGGAGTGAAGGTATGGAATGAAACTCCGAGAGAAATACGAGTCTCTAAGAGTAAGAAACTTTTTACAAAAAGCTACAAAACATGGCTACTAGATAGCTACAATTAAAAATCGATTTCTCCCATCAATCTTCCATACGAAACATCCGAATTCAACTAAACTCCACTCAACCGTGATTATAGAAACTAAACGGTTTTATTCTATTTTTGTTTCTCTTTTTTTTCCTTTCCTTTTTCCTTAGATTTTTTTCGTTAGTGTTAGTATTAAAAAAAATGTATTCGTATTAATTTCAATATCGCTGAATCTTAGCTTGACAGAGGCAACGGGCACCTAGCCCGAAAGCTCATTAGAGTTCTTTCTAGGTGTCCTAGGCTACACATCTATTATTAAATCGGTAGAAAGTAGTATTAAAAGTTTGTATTTTAAATTGCGCATGTTTTTCAGCTACCGTAGATATGTTGCTTGTTAATAAATAGCTTGAATTATTGATGAAATGAAAAATGAATGAAATGAAACTCTTCATTAGATGACTTTCCTGTAATTCCAGACTTGAATATCCACAGAGACGTTGACATACTCCAGTTGTTTCAGTTCAGTCAGTTGTTCAAAGATGTTATGATCGTTCTTACATTTAAATTTTTATCTCTCGACAAGAAATGGATAAATGTGACTTGGGCGTTTATTTGGAGGAAGATTGCCACAAAACTCATTTTGTTCGCAAGGCTGGCATTAAAGTTTTATCTGAATTTGAAGAAGATTATCAGAACCTGTTATTGTGGAGAGCAGGATTGAAAGATTCACATGAAGCGAAAACGATTTGTTTTCATCATGAGGCTAAATATGGGTCTACCTTTACAAGCCGGTTCAGCAACTGTTGTAACATTTTCAAGGTGCACAAAAAGTTACCGAAGGGTGGCCATAAGATATCACTCGAACTAGCCAGGGAACTGGTCAATCATGGCATTGAATCCGTGCCTGGTTTGCAATTATGCAGAAGGTGTTTTGCCAAGGCAAAAGAAATGTCATCTGAGCCTGAAGAGGTTCCCTGTATGGAGGTTGATAGAGATTCTGGGGAGGATGTGGAAGAATTGGAAAGTTCATTCTCAAAAGAGAAAGATAGAACTGCTCTGAATGAAAGTATTGAGTGAATTGGTGCTTCCCCTATCAAAACTCATAGCATGCCAAAGCATAGACACATATCTTACGCTAATGAGAAAATAAACAGGACTGTTGGAAAGTTGAGAGAAACTTTTGCCAGTGCTATTGGTGTTGAAGTTGGTGACTTCTCATCAAAACAGGAACCAGATTATGCATCAAAAGAGTTTGAAAAGAAGGCGATTGATCTCGATAAGTTAACCGAAGCAATGAGGGAAAAATTGCCAAATTCTGATTACAGACACAAGATTCAATTGTTAACGCTTACACCTGAATCATGGAGCATCAAATATGCATCTAATTATTTTCAGGTCTCGGAGTATCTCATAAGAAGGGCCAGGGAACTAAAACGGCAGCAAGGTATCAATGCCTTGCCAGAGCAAAAAACAGGAAAGATATTGCCAGAAGATACCCTAGCACAAGTTAGGTCTTTTTTCGAGGATGACGAGTACTCTCGCTTGTTGCCTGTCAAAAAAGATGTCGTTAGCATTGGGAAAAATGTTCATAAGCAAAAGTTTTGTTCTTTGCGGCCCAAATGGTGCATAACTGCTGGTGCCAGCGGGGTCCATTCAGTTTGCGTGTGCTCTATCCACCAGAATTCTATTCTTCTGGTAGATGCTGCAAATATCGGTAAAACCTACAAGGACATGATGGATATGATTGTTTGTTCTCGTGACAATAACCACTGCATGATTCATTGATGCAAAGATTGTCCGGGAACCACTCCTCTTCGTACTTTTCTTGCAGAGGCTCTCAGTCACTTGGAAGAAAATATTTCTTTCTTGCAATGGCAGAGCACTGACTGCTCTGAACTGATCAATCAGAGTCTATGCAGCGAAGAGTTTATTGATCTGCTTATCAACAGCGTAGATAAGCTCACATCTCATTCATACATAGCTAAATGCCAAGCCAGTTACTTGACAAGTAGGAAAGAAAATCTTTGCGAAAATTCTGTAATTGTTGCTTCTTTAAAACGCAAATTCTCCAAAAATGGGGCGTTTTCCAAAAATATAAAGGGCCTGGCCCTGGACCCCCATTTTTGCTCACAACTTTCACATCAAGTTTCAGGCCACCCCCCCCCCCCCCCTCCTCCAACGGGCCAGATGTATTCCCCACATTTACCAACCTCTAATCACAGTCTGCCTGATGTGAAAATTCCATGAAGTACCAAATAAATTGAGAAATAATGCAAAATAAAACCAATGTTAATTATCATTCCAAAAATGTCTCAAAGATTTGTAAATGCAAACAATAATTTTATGAAGGGGAATATTGATATAGTTACACAGAAAATTGTTAGAAAATAAAATTTTGACGGCCTAGGAAAGCCATATCCCACAATGCTTTGCTACATTGGCCCATAAAGCTTTGCAATTATACCTTGTGGAAAAGGTCTCGTTGAGGTTGCACGCCATGCGAGCAAAGTCGGGGAAGTGGTGTTCAAGCAGGAGCCTGTAAATATGTCCAGAAAAAAGGCTAATTGGGAGGCATTCAAGGAGAAGAATTCACAGAAACGAAGACAAAAGACCGAGAAAGATGCAGTAGATTTCATTACTGTTCAAATTCTGTCGGCCAAAGTTGAAGGAAAATGCCAAAAGTATCCCAGGAGTGGGCCCTTGGCGACTGTACCCTACAAGCACGAGCACCTGGACCTTGAAAGCATCAAAGAGGCATTTCAATGTTCCCCCCAGGTATGGGATGCGACGTTCTTGCCGGAGAGAGGGGCCCGTCATACCCACACAATGTTTATGGATGCGTACAATATGGTATATCAAGAAAAAGTCCCCGTTACTTTTTTTGTTTATGATTTAGAAATTTGATGACGCCACATCCTCAGATGAGCTGAAATATAAGATATACTGTAATTTCGAATAATATTCAAAATTTCTGAAAAGCCCAACAGTAGACTTATAGATAGGTAGCTAAAGTTTCTTTAAAGCCATTCAGTTCTAAGAAATAGGTCAGAATTTTACAACAACCTATTTATGCCGATTTAAAGATTTGAAAACTAAGCTGTAATGATACATATATGCCAAATTTTAGGCAAAGTTCTCTTTCAAATACAAATATGCATTTGCTGCTTCTTCAAGTGTTACTTCATGTACATTAGGGATTACTACTTCACATCTTGCTCTCAATTCAGGCTCCAAGTAATCATTAGTTCCCTCTAATACATCAGACAATTCTGCACCTTTCAATAGACCATTCCCATGATTACGTCATCACCAGTGCGGCGCGCAATGCATCCTGGCACTTGTAGTTAAACACCTGGCCGAGTTAGTGTCTTTTGTATAGGAAGTGTATGAGGAGTTGTGTATTGCGTTGGAAATATTGAAGAAAAATTCAAAAAATCAACTACATTTACGGAAGAACATGTCCCCAGATGTTTCAGAAACTCAAGTCCTGGATTTTGTTCGACAAGAGCGCAGACAAAGGAATTTTTAGGGGGAAGTGTCAACGAAAGTGCAGTGTGGCCTAATGAAAACATTGCGAGCATGTGGTAAGTTGTGTTTTGCGTTGGAAATATCGAAAAATAAGTTGAGAAATCACCCAAACTCTCAGAACAGCATGTTCCTAGATGTTTTAGAAACTCTAATCAGGGGTTTAAGTGCTACTAAAGTGCAGATGAAGGAAATTTTCGCAAGGAAAGTCAATGAAAATGTAATGCGGCCTAACGTAAACATTGCCAGTGATTTGAGGAGGCCAGAAAAGGGGGAGAAGGGCTATAATCTTTCTCTAATATTAGACCAAAATCTAAAATTTGAGTTGATTATATTGTGTAGAGACGGAGCCATTGGGAGTTTGACGTCATTAATTTTTTGGCTTCTGACGGCAATCATATGAAGGGGAACTTTCCCCCTTTACGTACTGGACGCGATAAGAATCACTGAAGTCAAATCGCTGCATTTCGGCAATGGTTACATTAAGCACCTAAGATTGAGTATATTGCTTACTGCACGGAGGAAAGTCCGAAAATTTAGTATAATTCTCAATTTTCTATAGTTTTGAGAAAGACAAAATGCTTTTTTTTAACTCTGGCATCATTTATACGCTTGAAGTGTGCTGTTGCAAACCCATGATCTCCAAAATTCTTTCTTGCTGTCCAGTGTTTCTTGTTTCTACATTTGCGTCAGTCTCTGTTTTTCAAAATTTTTTCCGACTGGGATGGAGTTATTAGATATGAATTAAAGTTCAGGACTCCAATTTTTAGTGGGAAGTTGCACTGTCCGGCGTATTTCATCTGTGGTATTTCATGATTAATGAAACATGCCAAAGTTGGAGTATTTCACAGTCCATTTCACCAAAGTGGTGTTTCACAGTCCGGCGTATTTGACTGCTTTTGTACCTGTGCCTGCCAAAAGTCCTTGGAACATAAGTCCTTGGAACATTTAGGCCATTTCTTGACAATCCGCAGTTCTAACCATAGCGATTAGGCTTAAACACCCCCTCACCCCTAAAACAATGTTGATTTGCAAGGTTATTGTCCTAGCATTCCATCAGAGTCGCGAATCGCCCTGCCATCCCCATTTTATCATCACAGAACAACATTTTTCTGGGGGGGGGGGGGAAATCGCAAAAAAATGCAAAATAGCAAAGGTGTTCCAAGACTTTTGGCAGGCATTGTAATACATTGTAATAAAGCTTTTGGTGAACTCTTTTAAGAATTGCATCTCGCGTTAAGAAACTCTACAACTAAAATCAAAGCCAAAGCAATGATGGGAGTGTTAAAAGGAATATATGCCCGTTAAATATAAAAGATCCTGTTTTAAAAAGCATCCTATCATTGTTGAATATGTTTATGTTTGTTAAGTATTTCTGTTATTGTTGTTGCTAGAAATTGGACTTTGGAGTCTGTAGAGCAATATGACGATTTTACCTTTTGAACTTTGACCTATTTGAGTAACTTTGTATGTGTTGTGTACCCTTGGGACTCGTAGCTATAAGAGCGTTAGGCATGCTTCTTGCGGCAGCACAGTTCATATCATCAGAGCTCCAAGTCGGAGAAGAAGACAAAGAGAAGCTGCTCATGGCCGAGTGATCGAAGCTTTGTTAGGCCCGTAGGCCCACATGCACATACATACATACTGTAACAGCCTTATAGCTACGAGGACAAATAGATAGTAAGTTTCATTCATTAATTGTATTTATCTGTTTACTTTATTTGTTATTTAGAGTTTATTATGTAATTACTTATCTTGCATTTTCTTAGGTTTTTCGAAGTTG
The DNA here is from genome assembly GCA_039566865.1 of Aurelia coerulea. Classification (NCBI taxonomy): domain Eukaryota; kingdom Metazoa; phylum Cnidaria; class Scyphozoa; order Semaeostomeae; family Ulmaridae; genus Aurelia; species Aurelia coerulea. Next base: position 2,321,781 of record CM076959.1, read on the forward strand.
TTCTTTGTGCCCTTCACGATTAAGATTCGTATGCCTAATCTGTTGCATTTTTTTTTTATTCATTTAACTTATTTTCGTTTTTGTTAATTCTAGTGAACAATCATTGAGTTATAGTGAATGCCAGCATTGTGTTTTGCTTTGTGTCTGCTGGGTTCCTGGATTCATTCGTTCCTCTCTGTAGTTGGTAAATGCTGTGAAGCTACAATCATGCATGATAAAAGCTGGCAGCAGTCTTCGAAGCAGTGAGATAGTTCTTAATGGTGGCGTGTCCCATTGCAATGTATGTGAAGAGATAATCAACAAACTCTTGCAGAATCTTGATCTTGAAGCAGGAGTAAGCCTTGGTGATGGCAGCTTCTTCTGAGTGGCAAGGAATTGAAGAATCACATGAATCTGCTTATGAAGCCTTGTGGATAATGCACTTGAGGATCTCAATGGATTAGGGTGTCCCAAAAAACATGTGCGCCGTTTGAATGGCTACTGTGGAGGAGCCATAAATCTAATTTTCCTGTTTTTCAGATTTGTGAATAGAAGAGATTTCAACTTAGAGTTTGGCACCGAGTTTGTGTAAATCTGACAAGTGGTGGCTGATTTATTAAGAAATGAAAGTCACAATCACTGGTTGCTTCAAAACCAGATGATTTTATCTCCGTACTTAACCTTATGACTTGAATTTTGACATTAAATGAACATAAACTTTACAGTTATGCCAGGAAACGCATTTTGGAGTAATTAATGACCATATTCTTCAAGAATATCGACCAAGCAGCATGCTGAACGCAATATTGTTTGATTAAAACAACTTTATTACTTTTGAGAAGTAAAATATCTGATGGACGCATGACATGGCCTGAAGCACTTGTGTTGCACATTTCCATTCCTAGCAACCTTAGATGTGTCCAATATTCTTGGTTGTCACAAAATTCAATGTATGACTATCTGTCTCACTTATGAACATCAGAAATCAGGGCTAGGTATGTTTTTTCAATCAATTTTGTTGATTTTAACGCAATGGACAATAATGAATCCTCTGGTTTTGAGGCAGCCAATAATTTGGTCTTTCTTGCTCCACAAATCAGCAACTAGTGATCAGATTTACTCAAACTCGGTGTCAACATTTAATATGAAATCTCTTCTGTGAAGTATCTTAAAAACAGAAAAATTGCATTTATGGCTGCTCCGCAGAGGCCACTCAAACAGCTTACATGTTTTTTGGGACACCCTGTAGAATGTCAGTATGTCATTTATCTCGTGTTTGGTCTCGGCAGGAAAAGTATTTGTGATGGGTATGCTCATGCTTCCTTTCGTGCCATGCTTTCGCATGTGTGGGTTAGGTGAAAGATAATCATGACTGCTTCTTTTTAGGTTTCCTGCATTCATAGAGAGGAACTTTATCATTAACCCTCATCAGTGAATACCTGTAATGCAAAAAATTGAAAGATTTGCAGAAGGTCAAATAATTGAAATACAGGCTGCATTTCCAATCCTAGAAAACAAACATCTCTTACCAACAAAACTTTGAATACGCTCCATCTCATTTTGACTACTGTCTGCATGAGCCAGGTGTATTCTGATGTAAAAATCATAATTTGCAATGCGAATCTCTTGAGCTATCCTGTAAGCTACATCATGATTTGTGATGCCAACACCTGGTCCAGCATCAGTCAGGTCAATGACATAATGTTTTAACTTAAGTAGGTCAAGCTTTTGAATGTCCAATCAAAAGCAACATCAGGCCCGTAGTAGCTATTGGGGGCCGGTCGGGCCCGTCCCCCCCCCCAATAATTTCCAAAAGTTGATTTGTTTTTATTCTTCATAATAACGTAGAAAACTGATCATCAGTGACAGGTCCTTAGCACTGCAGAGAGTCGAGGTCAATCTGAGGACAACAACAACAAACAACCGAATGATGCAACAAAGTCAACCTTATCAGCATTGAAAAACATTTTTTTGAGATTCCGATGCAAGAAAATTTAACTCTTGAAAGTTCAGCCCTTTTGATATCAGAAGCACTTCGTCAAATGAGATGAGAAGTACCCAGACTTCAATAATCATAACTAAACTCACTGGTAGTGGAGTGGCCACGGCATTGTTGCTTATCACAAGCATGATACTGGGAGAAACAATCTAAGCCAAAGTAAAGGGTGTGGCCCTAAAAATTTTTCTAGTGACCCTGCCCCCGGACCCCCTCATTTAAATATATCCCCACTTGAAATTTACTCTACCCTGGTAACCAGAGCCAAAAAATAATTAAATTCGGGTACCCAGGGTAAATGTACTCTAATCACGCCACTGCTCACGAGAATTTGCAATGAGTTTTGTAAATCAAATAATTCAAATATCAAGTAAATCTTACACAACAGTGTTGACAAAGTATTCTTGTCCTGTCGTAGTTTGATTTTAGCTAGCCTGTTTGATATATATTTTGATTCGTAAATTTCCTATTTTAAGATTTCAGCCAAAGCTGGATTCTGCTTTCGAAGGCAACCAGACGTTCCTGCTCCACATTGATAAGTGATTCTTGGAACTTTAAGAAGTTACAAAAAAATTGCAGGGAGTGTAAGTAGGCCTTGACAGTACCAGGCCTCACACTCTTTCGAAAATCTTCCAGCCAACGATCCCTAAGGAGGCCAGCATCTATCAGATTTAGTACGCCGTTGTCGTTTCCATCTTATCCGCTTATCGCTCTACTAATGGATGCAAGCTGTGAAACGTGATCTTGGCACTGCCATCTAGTGACATCAGCCACCTTTTGAAGCACTTGAAAACGGTAGCTTCAGCAGGAGTTGGAACAATTTCTTCAATCTCATTGTATTCACTTAAAATACTCTCAATCTCATCTTCGCTGTCTTCACTTTGTCTTGGCGCTTCCTCAGTCTCTTCATCAGGATTTTCTTCATCACGTTGACTCACACTTTGCACACCATTCCCTGTACTTTTTTTATTAATTTTGCTTCACGAAGAGGGCTCCCAAACTCCCAAAACAATATAAGATCCCAAAACAAGTAAACAATATAATTCACACTGAAAGTGATGTCCAAAAAGTTGCTATATATTTTAGTGCGAATTTCTTAGCCTTTTAAATTCAGGTAGGGATCTTTCTTAACTTTAGAAAAATTGAGCCTACAGTTTCTTATACGTAATTTATATAAGTTAAACCCACCTGAATCCAGCTGAATCCATCTGAACCCACCTGAACCCAGCTGTACTCATAATAAACACATTGGAGAGGACTGCTTGTGTTTATCTTTGCGTTCCAAATCTTTTTGCTTTCTAAATCAGATTTATAGTCTGACAAATACAGTGTAATACCTGTTGATGAATGGTGGGCCTAAAGCACCATTTTGTATGATAAAATCTGGGGCTTTCGATTTGCACGTTGCCATGATAGGGGGGATACGGAATTTTCCCAGAACCAACCAAAATATTTTGTCTGTATGTAATTTATATTGTATTGTTCTTCTGTATTGTCATTAGGCCCAAAAGCACCTTTTGTAAGCTTTTGTACTAGCTATTTTTAACCACTACCTACCTACCTACCACTCCAATCCAATTGGCTTGAGTGGAGGGAGACGGTGGAAGTAGCAAAACATGATGAGAAATCTACAAATACTATATCATAAATCAGGTTACATTAAAATCAAAACTTTCGGACGATCAAACTTTTGGACAAAATTTTGTGAAAGTTTAATTGTCCCAAATCTGATGATGTGAGAAACTTTGTGTCCGAAAGCACAAAGAAATTTAAGATAAAAAGTTAATGAATCATTGTTTTGCCAGTAGTGCTCAAGTTCCTTAGATTTTTGGACCTGGAAATTTGGTTTTATTTTTGTTTTAACATATATTTTTGTATCATACTTGTAGTTTGGTATCTTGTTTGTCCGAAAGTTTTTTGTTTGAAATTCCCAAAAAAGTGTCCAAAAGTTTTTTGTCCAAAGTTTTTTTTCACACGAACTTTTCTTTCTGAAAGTTTTTGATCTTAATGTATGTAGTCTGCGTGCAGACTCTACTGATTTCCTTTCATTTCAGAAAGGTTCTCCTCCAGTAGAGTCTGCGCAACAGCGACCAAATCCCTGTTTTCAGTTCATGAGAAACGAGGAACCTTTCCTGATTGGCCAAAGCATATCCCCTTTGTTTGATGGAGCGTCTGTGTCTTTGTTCGAGTCTGCTGATATTCAATTGGCGTATGCATGAACAAAGATAGCCATAGAGACCCTTTTGTGATAAATGTGTGTCGGTGTTTTGTCTACCCTATTCATAGGCAGCTCTATTGAATAAAATTCAATGAGTTAGTTCCTCAATCCTTGGAACCGCGCGTGACCAAAAACAAGGATTTGGTCGCTGTTGCGCAGACTCTACTGGAGGAGAACCTCTCTGAAATGAAAGGAAATCAGTAGAGTCTGCACGCAGGCTAAATGTATGTTAATATTTCCACGTAAGAGGACGGAGGGGAGGGGGTGGTAAAACATTCAACAATCAGCCTTTCGGAGCAAAAATCTGCCCATAGTCAGGCAACAATGTTGGTAACAGTTGAATATCTATCTATATGCTACAGTCCATGACCAAATAATTGGTATTACCTACACGGGCAGCCCCCTAGATTTTATCATACACTACATTAGGAGTAGCATAAATTTTGATAAGTAACACTCAGTGCTCACTAATCAAAAGGTATGCTGTGCTGTTATTTAAACTTAGAAGTCTCCAAATTATACTTAGGAGCAAAGAAGTTGGGCATTAACAATTGGCAGAAAGCCACTATGGAGTTAGAGGACAGAACATGCATCAACGATGATGATGACGAATGCTTTGCGTTAATACCAAACAACACATTGATCTTGTTCAAAGTGGTAGAATCACACAAGAAACAACTCACACTTAAGCAGTCCGCAGATGGCTGTGTAACTAATGGTCCACCTGTTGAGGTATGATCCACCAATTTGCCCATTATTGCAAGGAATTTAAGACACTTTTGTTGTTTCTTGCTATTTTATTATTGACATTTACACTCTTTTTTTTATAAGAATACTTTAAATTTTGTTCAGCCTCGATATTCTTAAGAAATTTTTGTTTCAAGCCTGAATACAGGGTGTCTCAGAAAAATTGTTCGACGTTTGATTAAATGTTGAAAAATAACGATAAAAGGTACAGGCTCCTGGTTAAATATCCCTGTTTCTCAGATTTTAAATTAATTTTAGATACCAAAATCTTGCGAATCCGCAAAGAATTCCCCGAGTTACAAGCTCTTGAAGTTTAATATGTGCGAAAGCTGAAACCAGACGCCCCTAACTGACTTGTTTTCCAAAAAGACGTTCTAAAATTGAGGTAAAAGAAGACTGTCTAATGTTTTACCTCTCATCCATATGAGAGCAAACCACAAAAGTCCCAAAGTTATCTAATTCTTGTAACCGTTGCCAAAATTTACTTAAGACCACAAGTATTTAAAAGCACGGAATGAAAACTTATTCAATGAGAGATGGGGAAATTCTAAATTGTGCTGAACAGGATTCCTCCAAGCATCCATAACCTTGATTCAATGTTATAGAAAGCTAGTTGATCGGAACTGATTTTCAAATTCCATTTGATTTGCTTTGAATAACCGAGATTCTACTTTCACTAAATATGCAATTTAGGGGCGTCTGGTTTCATCACAAAACAGGCAACTGCTGAAAAATGAGACACAAATATGCCAGCTGAGGCTGGCAATATTCTTATGATATTCTTAAAAATTGGATGATTCTGAGCCTGAATATTCTTATAAACATTATTCTTATAAAAAGAAAAGAGTGTATATTAATAGATTGATTTGTCAGCATTGTGCCAGTGATATCTGGTGGAGATAATGCAACATTATTTCTTTTCCTTACATTTTGCTTTATGCTGCCTTTACTGGGAGGTTAGAGAAATTGATTAACTTCCTTCAAATGAATCATTGTTAGTACTATTACAAATTTTTGTTTTGTATCGTGATTTTGGTGCATTTCCTGCAAAATCTGAAATTATTCAAAAATCAAAACTTGTACTTGATGACCCAGAAAAGGAAACAAAGAAAATGTAACATATTAAAGGACAAGTCCGGGGTTTCTACAAGTAATGTCAAAAAGCAACCTTACCAACTGCCAAGCATCGCTTGTATCTTTTTCCGGGTTTTGATGTCTTTTTCTGTTGTAAATTCGTACGACATTTTTCGTCAGTTAGGCCCAATGTCGTCGCCATGTTTAAAATGCGATAAAATGGCTAGCCTCGGTTTGGAGGTTCGATTGTGACGTCGGAAATTACTTGAGAGTTCTATAAGAAAACAGCCTCGTTCAGGTCGAAGGCGAAATGGGTGAAATTACGTCATGAATAATGATGTCATTTCGCTCATTTCACAGATTTAAATATACAATTTCGCAGAGACAGAGAAGGTTGGAAAAAAGTACTGAACACGATTGTGATCTTTCATTTTAGGAACAATTATTCCAACCCCGGATTTGTCCTTTAAAATGTAATAACTGAAATCTATGATTTGAAAATTGTTTTGCAGCTAAGACTCGAATGCTGGGCCCAGTTAAACTTCGAACAGCTAAAAATATAACATTTTCATGCAAGATAATTTTTGCTTTCCTTTGACAATCAAAACAATCTTGGTGCTGTATCGTTTAAGATTTAGACATAGTATTTCAGTTCAAAGCGGTTAGAACCAGCAGGTTAAATTTGAATAACACCAGGTAAATTTGATTGCCAAAGGAATGCCAGGAATACTTCCTGAAATAAAAGTCTGTCAATTCATTTATTCCCAGAATATCCTTCCATCTTTCATTGTGAAACCCTGATACTAATCAGCCCTAGTAGCATATAATCAGAATAGCAGCAGAATTATACATTTATAATCATGAAGACGGCAAGACTCACCATCATGATTCTTAAATAGTTTTTTTGCAGCTGTAAAACCTTATTGTTTTGTCTCATTGTGAAAATTAATTCCTTCATTTCTGTACTGACTATACAGTAAATTTGAATGATTGAAATGCATGTAAACAGGGTCATTCAAAATTATGGCCCACAAAGTTATAAGAAGGTGCTTTCGTGCTCAAGAATTTGGTCAGCTAAAAGTGCAAATTTTGGCCATGACGCAGTTCCCATGTAGATAGAAAGGCTAAGTGGCCAAATATTTGGTATCTCAAATAATTATCCAGCCCCACGTAAACAGGGTATAAATGACTTAACTACATTGCCACTTTCCTTAGCTTTTTTATCAGCATCATAAATTGGTGAAAGCAGGCAAAACTACGAGTCTAATTTCATCAAAAATAGGGGGCTATCTTTAAAACTCGGAATCCGGAAATTCCGGATTTTCTTGAAAATCCGGAATATTCCGGATTTTAAAGATTTAAAACTATGCATGATACAGATGTGAATTATACACCATTTTGATGCTGATTATCTCCTGAAGCTAAATTTTGTGTGTGTATTCTAAGATCCCGCTTGGATAAACTGTAAATGCAACTTTTAAGTTTTCATTTCATACTTGCACTAAATTGGCTTTCCAATTAAGCTTGCCTTCTTAAACAATAAGTCTTATCTACATAATCTTTAAAATCTCTCTCTAATTTGATAGGGATCTGATAGGAATCTCTCTATAATTTAATCCAATTTAGGTCTTCCTTCTCTGCAAATGACATTTTTGTGAAAAAGTATCTGGCGGTACCATGGAGATTAGAACTGTCCCTTACAAACACGTATTTTTGGATTGGAAACTGCTCGTCTCAACAGAAAATCAACTATCAGATCGCCAAATAGTGAAGAAACTCAAGAAGACAACTTAAAGGGAATAGACATAGCTATATCGACAAGCTGCTATAAATAGTCTGAAGAAACGCCCACAAACTCGTTTTTCTTCCGCCACACAATGACACAGCAGGTGTTAAAGTTGTCAAATACAATAGATTATATTTTTACCTTGGCCCGGGCCAGCATTTAACTATGTCGATTCCCTTTAAAGACAAATGACGGATATATAGCGCCTAATTTAAAAATAGAACAAAAGATGGCTTAGTGCTCTCATTTGTTTAATTGATTTGATAATCTCTCGATATCATCAAATACAATGGAATTCAATAGGTTATATTTAGATTGCCCAGGCCCCTGATTTAAGTCACCTTATATCTCCGTCATTTGTCTTTAAGCCTATCTCACCTGGGGGGGGGGTGAGAAGATTCCACCCCCTAACCAAATCTTTATTCGCCAATGCTAAAATATGCAAAGCAGGATGCCAAGATTCCGCTACTTTGACTTTATATCTATACTGTATCGAATGATGAAAATTTCAAAACTCTAAATATAGCACCGTAGCCATGGCAACCAATGTTTTACTGTGTAGTCAACAAATTATGCCTACACATGTATTTGATCATATCCAATTCAATTTGAAACAAAAAAAAATCAATTTAATGCCTCATTTCATTGTTTCAAACATGTTTGTAATAATCATAATAATCATAACTTTATATCTTCTTACTGTTATAGCAACAAGAACAAAAGATATAATTTGATTTGATTACATGATTTTGATTGTTTGCATCAAAGTCCGTCTATTCATCAAGTTTAAAGATTATAGCTACTATAACAGCGAAGAAAAAGAGGGGTGGGGTGGAATCCCATTGACCGCTTCAAAAGTCCCAGTATAGGGTTAAGAAATTATTTGATTTGATAAATGGAAATCCTTAACACTTTTTATGGTATATTTTACGAAAAGAGCCAAAAATATGAGCAACCATCCCCTTGCAGACAAAGGGCATTCTATGCTCGGTTGGTCAAGACATAAACAAAAACAAAGCAAGCCGCAAAAATTGCCCTGAAACCCGGGTCGCTAGCTCGCTCTTTGTGCATTCCAGAAATGGTTTTTAAGAGCAAATATTAGCACATATCGAAAGAAGGAGGATACATCTAAACTTCTGCCTCGGGCATTTTATTTATTTTGTGCAGAACCCAATTGGGAGGGGATTCAATTCTCGTATTTTTTATGTGTAATTAAAACAGTTATTGCTCAGCTTCTGTACGAAAACAAATAAAATTCCCGAGGCAGAAGTTTTAGATATATCCTTCTTCTTTCGATATGTGTTTTATTTTACAGTTTAACGACACTCCTGTAAAGTGTAGCAAGTTGTCATCATGAAATTTAATTGTACCCAACGTCAATGGAGATATAGAGTAACAAGAAACAAAAAGCATTATGGATATGGTTATTCTGCTTGAAAAATTTAACACAACAATATTAGCAGCAAAATTTCAAAAAAAAATTTATTATTTGAAATAAATTGTTATTATAAGGTTTCCTGCACAAATTTATTCTGTGTATTCAAGTCAAGATGTAGGATCAAAAGTTTTGTCTTTGTGAAAAATTCGCAAGCTTCATTTGAACAATCTAAAACAGCAATCTTATGCAAATGCAATGTGAGAGTCTGTTTTTAAACTGGATGCAGGGTATGTTATAGCATTTTTGGAAATATGAACGCTTAAAACTATTCCGAGGCAGATGCGCGCAGACTTTGGTTACTGTGGAGTCTCCTCCACAGTAACCAAAGTCTGCGCACAGGCTAGAGTAACGCTGTTTTCTCCTTCCTACAAATATGATAATTTTACACCCTCTTCACATGAGAAGGCTTTCAATTTCAAATCTTAATTCACAGTTACCACTATGGGTCTGTATTAGTTAGGACAAATGCGGCAACATTACACAAGGAGTTCTCAATACATATAAGGCATATACTCTCTTATCATACACGTATTTTTTTATAAGAAACTAAGAGTTTGGGCCAGTACTGGAAGTTTCTTAAAATTATCAGATTTTGAGTACTCAGAGTTTCTTGAGTGTAGTCCTCTTAGAGGTTCCATAACAATCTTCATGTTCACTACCTGTGCCCTCGTGAACATTTCAAAACAAGGTTTTTTAAGCCTTTCCAATGTTTAGACATTACTCAAGTACCTTACGAGTAATATGATACAGGAAACAAGTGAAAGTAAAGTAAAAACATGTCGAGGATTTCCTTTATAGAAAAAATAGTTTCTTAGCTTATATTTTCCCAGTACTGGAGTTTCTTAATATTTTGGTGATCTGAGAGTTGAGTTTCTTATAAGCAGTTTCTTTTAAGAAAAAATACGTGTAGTCCTCTAAATTCCCTCAACAAAACAGTGATTAAGTTTTAATTTTCCCAGAGCGGGGGGCACTCAGCACATGCATATACGGGGAGGTAAGTCCGATATTTTTGGGTCAGAATATTGCCGAAAGATGTTTTTGTCCAAATAAACTGAAATAATGTTTTTGATATTTTTGGGCATCAAATATTGTCAAAATGATATTTCTGGGTTCTTTAGAGGCAATCCTGGCCTCAATTTGCATTGTTTCAGGATCTTTTATGTTCGTTTACAGTTGTCAAGGTATACAATGAGCTGATATTTTTGGGTCTCCTGAGGATTTCTCGGACTGACCCCCATATGCGTATGTGCTGAATGCCCCCTGGGTTAATTTTACAAGCTGAACGTTTCTGGAAGTTTCAATAAAGGCCACATTTGTGTTTTAACAGTCTGGCATGGTCCATCCAAACTCAGCGTGGAGACGAACGAGGTGCTCTGGTCTCAACATTGTGATAAATGACTCTTGAACTAAAAAATGGCTTGAATCAAACATCGGGTATCTACTAAGGATGCAAGATATCCGAAGGTGAAAGTGCACGTTCTGGCGTTCAGGTGTGAACTGCGTTTGCCCAGTCTGCCTGTCTCTATATCCTCTGGGATCTTTGTAAACAATGACAAAGTCGTCTGGTGCTGCAATTGGTGGATTGACAATCTCCCATCCACAGCCATAACATCTGGCTACTGTTGTCCCTGGAAGCCATTTCAACATGAATTTCTGTTCAGGATTTTCATTCGAAGGCTGATACGACCTACCACCACACATCTGATGTTGTGAAGAAGGGACATGAAAAATGATATGGAGATAACCATTTAGCTTAACTATAAAATAATACTCATATTTGGTATAAAATATAATGTTTCTTCAAACAACTACATTCATAGTAAACTTCCTTGGAATTTTCTTCAACTTTTCATTTCCTCCTTGTTTATCGAAAGTTCTTTCTAAGCAGAAGCGCCGTGGCTGATTTAGCTACTTGGAAAATTTTAACTTTCAAAAATTCGATTTCAATTCCTTTGCCTTCAATAAAACTACTGCTGTCTTGGAAGCATGCATCCCACCATTAGGACATTTTCAAGAAAAGCTTGCTCTTTACGTATCTCTATCTTCTCTTAATTAACAGACTTCATGATTCATACTTGGGCCATTGAGAGCTGATATGAAATTTTTTTCGAAAAGATCAAAATTTAAATGTGGGCTAAATGTGAACTTGGGTAAGGAATAAGAAAGCAAATTAGATTTCATTCGTATTCTGTATTCTTGAAGGGAATGTAAGCATATAAAAGCGGCTCAAGGCACTTGCGGTCAAATTATAGCCAAGCAGATATCATGATCTCCTGTTAATGTAGATCAGTTACCCAAATATGGTGCAGCAAGGGTATCGGCCTATTGTATTTGCAAGATTATTTTCATCGCAGGCTTATATATGCTTAGGTTCTCTTTAGAAATTGATTGAAATAAGCTAGACTTTACTTACAAGGGGACTCTGCCAATGCTGCAATGATGGGCGTGGATGTTGGCAATTTAGCTGAGAAAATATTCCACTTGGACCTTGCAATGCGACCAATGGGGTTGAGGCTGCACTTGAAAATGACACTACTGTCGGTGATTGCGACATGCTGTTTGGTAGGTCATCCTCCTTTTGTGGAAAGGATCTGTACCCTTCTGCTGGTTGTTTTCGATGTTCTTGGGCAACGTTTTGCTGATCCATGTCCTCCTTTTCTTGCAATAAGTCAACATATGCAACTATTGGGTCTTTCTTCTTGTTGCTTCTTTTTCTACAACTCGGCTTCTTTCCTGCATTCTTTGCTGCTCCATGCAGTGCCATTGCTGATAGATCTGGCCCTTTCTTTGCCCTCTTAAACCAAGAGAGAAATTCTTCTAACGAACCACGGCGTGCAGCTACAGCTAGAGTGTGTTCGCACAAGCCAGTGCTTCTGTTACTGCATTGACGATCACATGTTAGACTCCCTCCTTTTCCAGGCGTAACGATGAGAATCCTGTTGGAGTGACCTGCAACCACATAAGAGCCATCGGTACCGCCTGGCTTCAACACAATACTTTCAACCGTTGAAAAAAGATCTGCTGCCTTTTCAAACATCGTTTGCAAGATCGGCAGAGGTATATTGGTGATACCACTCTCTGATGCTGAAATAGACAGTTCTACAAGTGGATGTTGTTGCGCAGAATCGTTGCCTTCAACTGCTGTTTTGCAATCATTTACCCCTCCGTCGCCGTTGTGTTGCACATCCATTCCTGTATCACTAAATTTCTTTATTGCTGACTTCCTCTGGGCAAGGCTCATCCTACTCCATTTTGAGTCATTGATCGCTAAGTGCTTGAAAGGCTCAGCAACACTGTATGGTCCTCTATTCAATACTGCACGGTCTTCGTTGTTGAATTGAACGTCGACAATTTTCTTTATTTCTTCTACGAATTCGTGTGGCTTTTTAGAATCAAATGACAGACCATGCTTGATTATACCGTTTGCTGCCTCTACGTCATTTGTAGTATATTCAGATGGTGGATCACCTAAACCCGCGTCGATTCTTCTTGGCTTCAACATGGATGTTTTGATGTCATTGGCCTGTAGGATGAAGAAACAGTGACAATTTCTGATGTCAAATTAGGCATTAATTGGACTGAATGAGGTCACGCACAGAACAGGAGTGAAGCCGAGTGAAGGTATTATGAGTGAAAAGTCACTAAAGGTGTATGGATGAAAAAGAGAATTAATTATCATCTATTGTTTACCAAAAATGCTGCCAGTAGTTACTATTCTGGTGACTTTATCACTTTGCGACTGAGGCATAGGCTGTCATAAAACATCAAGTATGATTCCCAAAAACGTGAAACGACTATGTGACAAAGGTACAACTTCTCGCCCCTCCCTTTGGGCTCACGTTCTTATTCAATGTATATCATGTGAGTTCCAAAACCTCTGAGAATGAGTACTACCAAAATATATGATCCTCAAAATAGGGTGGATCTTATGGCTCAAAGAGGGAATGCGGATATATGTGTAGCATCCTATTAGCAGACAGGTAGGATACGAATAACAGATTTGGAGTATCATTTACAATATTCTACTTTGCTTTCTAGCTATGACAATACTATGAATTTCTGTTGGAAATGCCGTGAAGTAACTGATACAAAGTAAAATATCGCATTTTGTGCATACAACTGCTTTTTTCTGGAACCTGGACACATGAAAGAATGTAGTAGCTGAGGCAGTAAAAAAAATTTCTATGTTCTGTCATCAACTAAAGAGATAAAACGAAACAGAACAGTGTTATACAGTCTAACAGAATATACCTTTTGTCGACAGAACCATTCGTAGAATGTGTTCTTCTCGCTACTAGCCTTGCAGTCGGTAGCCTCACGTTTTTTCCATTCTGCCTCTAAACTATGCAGTTTTTCATCGAATTCCTTCTCGGACGAACAGTCTACCAGTCCACAGTGTTTTACATTCTCAACAACTTTTCCAAATATCTCATCAATAAGAAGCTGCTTGTTGGCATTCTGAAAGCCTCTTGCATTCAATTCTCGTTTGATGTTGTCTTTGAAATGGATAAAACATCTCAAGAATATGGCGAATCGAAAATTTTTAGCAAAACCATCAATGAGTGCCTTCTCTCCATCTGTCCCACATGCAAGCAAACCTTCCAAACTTGGCTCTTCAAGGATTAATCTATGCGCGAACTTGGAGAAGGTCTTCCAGTCTTTCTTTTGGTGCATCAACATAGGGCCAACAAAAACGGGATGTTCCCCTGTTTCTTTGCCTTTTAATCTAAAATTTTAATGTGTGAAAAACATTAGTAAAATACAAGTATGTGAATTTGAGCAGGCATAAAATTCTATCATATGAGGGTACATGGACACATCATGCAGGTCTGACAGATGCTTGGATTTGTGCTTGAATTATCTATTCAAAATCTGGAATTATTCTTCAAAATTGATTCTGAAGTTGTATTCTCTCATTTTCATCGCAATTTATTTTCAACCGTTTCCTCATTACCTAATTTATATTGGTATCAGGTGAAGTTAGTTTGTTACTTACACCATTCTTTCTTGGGTTTGTTTCAAGTACGTGCACAATGTGTAGTAGTAGTAGTAATTTATTTTAAGTGGGCTGATAGGGTTTCTAGCTATTTAAAGCTAATTTAGGCCCACTATGCATGCCGCATCCAGGCATGGGACCCCTAGTTTAACGTCCCTTCCGAAGGACGGCGCGAGGTGAGTTGCGAGGTCAGGCCTCAGAGGTCACCCATCCGGAGTCTGACCTCACTCGACCGAGCTTAACTTCAGTCACCTGACGGAAACTGTTTAAGCCATTCGGCCATTCACCCGGCCTAATCTTGCCTGTATCTTGAAGTCAAACGAATCATAACTCAAAACAAATATAAAAAATATTCCAACCACTGCTCCTCCTCCATTCAAGAAGACACTCCAAGTATCGTTTGACACCGCAACAAGGCGACACTCGTGGACATTCCCAAAAATATTGAGCATTTTTAAATGTGTACAATTTTGAACAGCCAAACATGGTTTATAATCGCGAGAATGTATCAGCTGCGTAAAGTTGAATTTCTCCTGAATTCACACTTGAACTGCATGTAAGTGTATAGTGACATGCTCACCTTTGTCAAACATGCGCGCAATAAATGAAATAGACTCCCGTCTGCTTTTAACTTGCAGCAAAAGTACCAGGCCCGTAGGAAGCCGGGGCAGTGATTTTGAAAACAATGGTGCTACATCACAAACATTAACTACATGTAATGTTCTCTATTGTTTTAAGAAAAATTGTCCCCCCCCCCCCCACCCCCAATCCGAAGCTGCTTCCAACGGCCCTGAAAAGTACAAAACAGTTCTTATCTTTCGCATGGAAGTTGTTGCGCTAAAAATGAATGTAATTGAAGCGACACTGATGTCAGGTTTTGCTGCACCCACAAAAACGTAGACATGCAATCTTCTTCCATAAAACTTACCTCAGGTTCCTGTAACTTGTGACAGTCAGACTAATGTTTTCTTCAAATATGTTGAAAGTTGGGTCAATTCCAAGAATGGAAAATGCCGTGGGGTCAGTGCAGAATTGTTTTAGCTCTTGAAGCTGCCGGTCAGATGCCAAGACAACAGTCAAATTTGGATGAATGTTGCATTCCCGAATGAAACGTTCCGTTACTTCCTCTCGTTTGGCTCTTTCAAGCATCATCCACAAGCTGTCGAACTTTCCTTTAGCACTACCACTATGTTCATCCCGATCTAATTTCTTTGCGGCATGGCGAGCGTTGTAAATATCGGATGGGCCTCGAGGAAGTTGCCCCAAGCTTCGAGCCTCTGTAACATCGCCAACTGACTTGAATATCTTGTCAAGACCAAATTTTGGTGCATCTTTCTCCTTCAGAGATGACTGCAATAGCTGTCTCGTGCTTGGGAAAGTTCTCCTGTAAGCCCTATTACATTTTGAATTTCCATGGGCCTTGCTCACTTTTACTTCATGCTCATCTGCTGTGAAAATGTACTGCACGAGTGTGTACGACCCTATTTGTCCTTCGGAATCTGCAAGAAGAATTTTTTCACGCTAAAACGATAAAGAAGTCAAATCCAAAATCCTGACAATGCTTTGCCAAATAAGAGGAGAGTGAATATGTTGTAAGGCAATTTGGCTTAGCCTCAGGCTCTTATCCAATCCGAGAAGATGCATCTTTCTGCCATGTGTCCCATTCAGATGCGAATATTACGCTGATAGACGATTACGAAAGACAGAGTTGGGGGGGGTGCATTTGAACAAGATGCGTTGCGTCCTACAATGGAATCAATAGTGATTTTGTAGAAATTCAACCATCAAACTCAATGAAGGTGAAGGTGAAGGTGAAGTTGCGTTTTTCAGCGCCAAGCGCTGGGATCGCAGAAAATAGAGCAGACCTAATCGAGTCCGCGACCCCTTGTCATGACGCTCAAGTGGTGGGGTCCTACCGGGTATCGAACCCACTCCGCCTGACTGTTCTGACTGCAAAGTCAGAGGATTACACCACTGCGCCACAACACCTTCATCTTGGTGCATCTTGGTCAAATACCCCGAGACGACATATTTCCTGTATTCCTATTGCAACAGTTTCTTGTTGAATCAAAAATGAAGGCACATTCTTCGAAAATTAAATGCATGCAAAGATTCATATCGTCATCAGCAGAGGTTCAAAATCTTTAAATCGCCTTACACAGAGGCTGTCTTCATAAATGAATAAGCTATCTTCAATAATGATATGCATGTTCTTTTTAAATGCTAAACAACACAGTTCACCGATATCCGATTTTTTCCAGATGAATTTACACGAAAAAGAAGACGCGAAAACGAACAATTTGTGATGAGCCTCAAATTTTTCGAAATTGGTGCAGGTGCAATGCTACCTCCATGAAACAAAGTCACACAACAGCACTTCATGAGGTAGTAAGAGAACAAAAACAATTTTGGCCAGTAAATTTCACATATTTTGATGCTCTTTCTAAAAGTTATTGCATCGATGCCAGTTCCTGAAATGTGCTTCAGGGTAGTTTGTCACTATTATGGCTAGCTACAATAAAGGGCAATATCAACACTATTCTTTTCATAAACCAAATTCCTGAGCAATGGATAAAGCACAATCCATGTAACGAACAGCTTCAATTCTTTGTCATACCAATGAGGTCATACAAATCAGTTGAAGTTTGTGCTTGTCGGAACTTTGCCTGGAAAGAATGAAAATAACCAACAACCAAATGTTTCACTTTTTAGTACTTACTTTCTAAGCGAATGAGATAAGAACGTACCTTGGATGTATGAAATGATTTTTCTAACATCTTTGTGAGTGCTATGTGTATAATACGACTTTTTCAGTCTTTTGGCATTTTCATGTTTGCTCAATGGAACATTTTTAGTGAGTAAAACTATCTGACTGGCATCAGCATCTTCAAGGTCGGCCTTGAAAAGGATAGTTGGCTGCCCTCCATTTATCCAGCTGCCCATGTCATCACACCGGATGTCATCAATGCTTTTCAATTTTGAATTATCCACAAGGAATGCTACATTGTGTCCAACGTTCAACGGTGTTGCAGTGCACGGTACGTCCTGGTCATAATTTGCAAGCAGTATTTCGAGGATTTTTTTCGACTTGTATGCTGTTCTTCTCCACGAGAACACAGGAGTTAGTGGATCTTGCTTGTATGGAACACCAACAGGTTTCTCTTCACCATCAGAAGAATCACAGTTGCTTTCACCTGAGATAGTGCTTGCGCTAAAAAGACTGAGAGATAAAGAAATCATAATCTAAATAGCTACCAGCGCAAGAAGACCTGGGAACTAATAATCCAGGGGTTGGCAACCAGCCTTAGAAGAGATGGAATAGGTTCATGATAATGTGCAATCCTCTATTCGTTTACTCTTTATGGTAAATGCTGACATCCTTGCTAAATTTACAGCCAACGGTAAATCTCATGCATCAACGTAGGGGGCGAGACCGAGGAGGGGGGGGGGAGGCTGCATGGGACAAAATTTGCTGCATTTCAGGCTCCATTCGGGCAGAACATCCATAACAAGCCATCAAAATGTCATGCATCTGCTACATAGTTTGTGGCTACGCATAAACCGATGAATAATGAAAAATCTTACCTTGAAGAAAATGTAGCACGAAAATTCGTATCATCTTCCTTTTCAAACAACTTGTAAAGTGTCTCCCTGTTTGCTGTCCATTCAATACGTTTACGCTTGCAAGGCTACATAAGAACAATAGCAAAAGATTAATAAATTGTAATATCAGTAATTATGTACTAACAGTAATGTGTTGGGAAAGTCACGATCTGCTTTCGTCCAGTTTCAGCTTATTGCATCACTGATCTTCTCAGAGCCTTGAATAAGCAATGCATGGTATTTTACACGGAAGGGACTTCCTAATTTCTTCATTTTGATTTGTTCCTGCCTCAATGATGCTATCGCAACTTAGTCTTCCTGAAAGATTGTTAAGAAGCAACTATAGAACCCCATTTCAACTACAACTTCATTTCATAAAATCCGTGAAAATTTGAATAAAATATGTGTTATTCAATGTTCTTCGTTATAATTTTCTGTCAACTGAACAAGGAATGTATAAATAACTTTCCCATGACTTCATACTTACAGTTGAGATACCATAAAAAAGCATCAGGATTTTCATGTTCTACAATGTTCGGCGGAAAATCTTTCATAAAAATTTAAGAATTTAAGATTGTAATAATTCAGCAACATCTTAGAGTTTTGGTAAAAGTGAAGGTTTTACATTACACAGAAATAACAAATGAATTCAAGCAATGAAAATCATACATTTCAATTCTGAGTCTTGCTTCCTTTGAATAAAGCAAACACATGCAGACTTATTGAGTGCATAATAGAGATCTTCATAGATCTTTAACATTTTGATTCTTACCTCAGCTTCATTCTTCTTTAGCAGTGCAAGCGATTGTGCTGCACCCCCTTTAACACCAGATTCTGCAAGCCTTCTCCATATCCAAATGCACAATTGATGACTTGAATTTGGTTCATCGACGTTATAAGCTCGAAGTTGGGCATTGCCATTACCATCAAGGCTTTCTTTGATTTTATGAGTGTCCAATATGAATAAACATCTATTCAATTTCCCAATTATCAAAGAGTACGGTTCGCAGGTATAGATACTCAAAAAGTCCTTATCGTGTGACAACAGCTCGTCAATCTTGTCATGCAGGCGATTTTTGCCGAATTTAGAAAAGACTCCTTCTTGGAATGGCAACTCTTCAGAAAATTCAAACTGATGGCTGATATGATTGTTGTCTCTCATTATCACATAGGCCTCCATAACTGGATACTGCAAATCAGGGTCACGAACATGATTAAGATCCTTTGGATAGTCGTTGATGACAGTTGCAGCTACGTTGCTGAGCACACGGGTCAACCCCAATAAGGATACGTTTTGGTAGTCATTCCGCAAAATTTCATCGCAGATTCTTAGCGCCAAAAACGTACAAGCGTTCGTGCCATCGTTTTCAATGGAGACTTCCTGTGGCTGCTCAAGATTACCTTTGATTAACTTTTCAGCTGCATCTGCATTCGCAGTTTCAATCGCTGTTGATTGACTAACAGGCAGATTGACAACTTCGCATTCAACAATTTTAGATCTATGCTCTAACATTTTTTTGACCTCTTCTATCGTTGTTATTCTTTTTGAAATATCAAAATTAGTGCAAACTGCGTGCATCTCTGTTAAATGATCCCACTCAATGGCCTGCTGAATCTCGTACTTTGTGGAAGAACGTGGCTCCACCTTTTCACGAAGAAAATTTTCCAATACTTCTCTACTGCTCATGAAAGGTTTCACATCAATTTCTTCTGCCATTTGCTGCTGGTAGGGATACGACAAACATGGGTTTGTAAGAACAAACATTACCATTCCAAAGGCCCAGATATCGGCAGCTTTTAAGTCATCTAATGATGCTTCACGAGGTCGGAGCTCAGGGAGAATTATATGTGGAGACATAAATGCAGGACTTCCCCTATCTAAAAAAGTAACTTTCGAAGATAAGAGTGTTTGCGTTTGGATTAGACGAGACCGGCTTTCGCCAAAATCTGTTAGTTTACACACAATCGGCTCATCCATTCTCTGCCATCTTTCAATGAACGATCCATTGTCAAGGTCCCAGTTATGCATATTGCCAACTAAAATGTTAGATGGTTTTAAGTCTCTATGCACAATATCTTTTCCGTGTAGATAGTTAACACCCTCCGCGATATCTTTAACAATGAAATGGTTGACATGCTCGAAACCATCAAAATCATAAGCGTAATCAGCATGCTCAAGGTACTGTCGTAACGAATTTACGACTTTATCTTCACCAAATCCTTGGAAAGAGAAGCCAACATACTCTTGCATTATGGCGTAGCTTGGGGGCTTGGAAATGGCAAGAAATTCAACAACATTTCTGTGCCCTCTCACGTCATACAGCAGCATCGCTTCCTTTCTAAATTCTCTCTCGCACGCCTGAGATGCATCGTGCAATTTTTTTACGACCACCAATCGTTCACGTTGATCCCCTGGCTTGTATAGTGCAGATTCTACGGAGCCAAAACTTCCGTTGCCAATCAACTTATTTTGTGTAAGGTCAGTCCAATCAAAAAACGCCAAATTTTGAAGTGCTGGGAAGCCTGAAGTACTGCGTTTCAGCTGGGGAACTTTGAAGGAACGCCTCAACGACATGATTTTAGGGCAGTGTCAAGAAGCACAAATTTAAGAAACGTTTACAGAGAAACTGCCAAGCTTTGCTAAACCTGGGGGGGGGGATGTTACTATCCATAAAGCAGCGATGATAACGACAGCAATGCCAATATTCTTTCAATTTGATCTGAATATTTAGGCTGTATCACCCCTGGTTGTGAAGACAAAGTGAAGAAATTTCCCAGGCATATCTCATCGTTCCTGCGATCTAAAAAAAAGCCAATGTCTAGCCTGTTTGTGTAGAGGCGTCGTCCTAATTTGCCTTTTGATTTCTTTTGAAACAACAAGCAAACTTCTATCTGGCTTTCTCCTTCGCTTCTAGATCCAACGGTTTCGTGTATCGATGCGAAAATGGTAAATTTGGATAGCTGAGAAGAAGGGGCTTCGAATGATACCTTGAAATCGAATTTCTACCTGGTAGTTTCGATATTCCCCGAAAACCCATTCCCCCATTCCATTCCCCTTTGTTTGAAAAAGGAAAGTTTATTTTTTGAATTGTAACAAAACTATAACTGTTATTGACAAGCTATATGGTGAAAAGATACATCTGGAGCAGTACTTTCATATGCTATACTTAGCTTATTTATATACTGTATAACTTTTCTATTCCCCGAGCGATTCCCCCATTCCATTCCCCCATTCCATTCCCCGTTCCATTCCCCCATTCCATTCCCATAGATATGTGCCTCCTATGATGCACCCCTGGCTGTTACTCTCACGTATTGATTTGATGTATTTCATTTGATTTCTCATTGCACATGATAATTAGGTAATTAAAGTAAACTTCATAGTAGAAAGCGTTAGATTAGAGAGATTCCTATCACTGCTCAATCCCTTGATTACATTGTTGATTTATTCAATTCTGTGGAGAAGACTGCAGATCATCAAGATTATGTAGATAAGACTTATTGTTTAAGAAGGCGAGCTTAATTGGAAAGCCAATTTAGTAAAAGCAAGAAATGAAAACTTAAAAGTTGCAGTAACAGTTTATCCAAGCGGGATCTTAAGATACACACTCAAAATTTAGCTTCAGGAGATAATCAGCATCAAAATGGTGTATAATTCACATCTGTATCATGCATAGTTTTAAATCTTTAAAATCCGGAATATTCCGGATTTTCAAGAAAATCCGGAATTCCGGCGGAATTCCGGATTTTCTCAGAAAATCCGGAATTTCCGGATTCCGGGTTTTAAAGATAGCCGACCCACATTCCATGTTCAAGCTTAGAACTCTTAGAAAGACAAAGAAATTCCATGATGGGATTGTTTGGAGGAACCATTCTGTGCTGCATAGGTTGCATTGTCCCATGTGCTCAATTTGTCATTGCTCTTGAGCTATCAAAATTGATCCCCTGCTCTAACGACTTTTGATGGCTTTTACACATGCCTCTTTTCACTAAATCCTTGGTTGTTTGGGATGCTATCAATGAAAGTCTGGAAGATTTTCACAAGAAGAGCTAGACCCCCATCTAGATCATTGGAGTCTGCACGGTATTGATATCTGTCCATGCCCCAGATATCTTTGCCTACTCGATTGATCATTGAGCCAATCAGAGTTAAATATGTGTTTCCATTGTGATTTACAAAAGGAAGAGTTTGCAGTATCCCAAACAATTGTTGCCATTGCAATGTACATAAAGTAGCTAAAGATAGTAGCATCGTCTAATAATTTCGCTAACATAGCGCAATCAAGTCACCCATTTTGATCAGTAAATAATATTTTGTAACAGATTTCTTCGTTAAGTTTTCTTTTCATTGCCCAGTGTACATTTCATTTATTTTAGCTGAAAGAGCAAGAAAAAACAACAAGTGTAAGCATCAGCCAAGCTGCTTTGGGAAAAAGTGTGATATTTCAGCCAACTTCAAGGCCCTTGAAAAAATATGAAATAGCTATAAATGAAGCCAGCCATGAACTGTGTTCCAAGGATGCCTCTTTATTGTTGAATCGCCAGCTTTTGTTGGAAAAGGCCCGGAAATCTGTTGATGAATCTGGTTATGCATATGCAAAGAAATCTTCCCGCTCAAATGTATTTGGCAACGAAGAGAAAAAATCCAAAAGGAAGTACCTGTCAAGTGAGATAAGGCAACATAGAGTAACCACTTTAAATTCACAGATTAAATGCATTGAGGATACAGTATCTTTGCTTGAGAGGCAAAAGCTACAGTATATAAATTCTAGCAAATTTTTACAAGCTGCAGAAATGAATGGAATGATAAGTGAGAAAAGAGAGGCTAAAGCCAAGCTGCAAGAGGAATTGGCAAGACTTGGCTCAGCCAGTGCCCAAGCAGCAAGACACCAGAAGAGAAAAGCAGCAAAGTTAAGTGGAAAAGAAGTCAAGACAAAGAAGAAAAAGAGATTTTCACCATTTGAGATCCTGCAACAAGAAGTTGATACAGTATCAGAGTCTTCTGACAATGAATTGTCATCAAAGAAGAATGCCCAAGAGGTCCCCAAAGAAACCATGCCAAGTGATGATGATTTAAAGATCATTGAGTTCAGAGATCCAGCAACAGTGAGTCATAACAACACAGCTTTTGAGGAGCCCTCTGAGGACAGTGGTCATGATCAAGAAACACCGAGAAATGTAAGTTTCTCTTTAGTTACTCAAGAACATATTTCTTTATATGAAAGATATTTGTTTCATAAAACGAAAACACTTTCTGAGAGTTATAAAGTCAGCTCTGACATTTATATGTCAAAAGTTGATGACCTCAATATTGAAGAGTTTGTAACTGCAAGAGAGGTATTTTGCTACAGAAGTCATAAGGGATATCTATGCAAAACCTGTCAGAGTTTAATTTCCATAGGTAAAGAGCTTATCTGCAAAGGTATTCTGCCTCTATCAGATTTATATAGGCAGTATTGTCATGCTCCTTATAAAGCAGACAAGGCTACAAGGTTCATGATGCAATTACCCGCAACTGTTTTCAGACATAACAACCAATTGTTTGTGACAGAGCTAAGCAAAACAGTTGATATGTCAAAGTTCATTCAAATTGCCAGTTCTCTAATAACCCCAAATAATATGGTGAGTGGAATAAGTAAGAATGACCTGAAACTTATGCTTGAATTAGCTAGTGGTGAAAAGGACAGGAGACTTATTCGATTTGCAGCAGCAAGTCATCTGTCCGGTAGGGCAGCTTCCAAAGAGCTTGGTATTTCGAACTTGACTGAAGAAAAAGAAAAAGTGAATGCAGCCATTAGTCAACTGGAAGGGATCAAGGCAGCTGTTCATGACATCGTAGAGAGCAGAGAATCTGCATCTTCGTCAGTTTTTGAGGCCTCAATGACTGAAAGTGAACCAAGCAGCAGTAGTGATGACGATGATCATGTTGAGGAATTACCCTGTAATACTGCAAAAGAACCATGTTGTAAAAGCAAAATCGAAAGACATGGATCTTTTTCAAGTGATAATGATGAGGTCAATGAAAGTTTTGATCAAGATGGTGGTAATGATTTTAGTAGCAAAGAAAGTGATGTCTACAAGCTTCCTAGTAATAATGACCTGCTTTGCATTCTAAGAGAAAATAAATTCAATTGGATTGCATTCATGGAAGCCATGAGAGTTAAGTTGATATTACCACGGGAGGTACTTGATGATGAGCTGAAGGACTTTCGCAATTTTATACCATCTGCAGATTTAGGTCATGATAAAGAAGAAGCAGTTAAGGAGTCAATGCGTGCATACCTCATTCAAAAGGAATCAGACACAAGGAATAAAGCTTCTAGTTTTGAAGAAGTGGTAACAGATTCAGAAAATGATAACCCAGAAGATTGGGTGGACATGGAGAATTCCAGTTGCACGAAGCGTTTGAAAACTACACTGAAGAAGCAACGCGCGATTTACTCTCGCATGAAAAGACGTTTGGTTGCCAAAAATGTTGTGGAACAGAGATTACTGAAGCGATCAATACCACCAAAAGTCAGCAGAACATTAAAGAAGTACCCGAATTTGGGCAAAGACATAGAAAAGTATGCAAGAGATTGTAGAATAGGTGCTGATTCATGGAGAAGGACTGGTCTTCTTACTTTCAGCGGAAATTCCAAAATAGGGCCCAAGCTTACATACATGAGGATCAAGAAATTCCTTGAGTCAAATTATAACACAACTTTTGGCTATGGTACTATCGTTCAGTTGTGCCATTCTAAAAATAAACGTCTTTTGTCATCAAAGCGATACTGGAATGCTGCTCAAGTTATGTCCAGGCGTGCAAGGAAAGGTTTCAATATCAAGCTGAATCCTGATGCCCACTGGAGCTGTGCTTTTTACAAGGGATTAGACCATCTACAGCTAAAAGACGGTTCACAGGTATTCACAATAAACAGAGATGATGCAGCAGGATTTAGGCTTGATACCACCTTCACTCACAAACAGCACAAGCTGATCTGTAGTAGTGATAAGCCTGAGCTTACAACCAGATCAGATTACGTCAACAAGTATTCCTCTGTACTGCAGACAACCTCTTATTTGCTCATGGGTACAGAAAATACTGAGGAAGTGGCAATTGGCATTGTTAAAGCACATGACTTGTACAAGAAGAATGCTGGACAGCATGCAGCTGACTATGTTATGATAAAAGATTCTCCAGAGTTTTCTAGATATTTTGAGAATAAACCTGTGCATTGTGTGAGGGTTGATGGAGCTGGTGATGAAAACCCAGCGTTTGATGAAGTTCAATTTCATTGGTCAGAACGACATTTGGAAGAAAGCCGCACATGCACTTTAGTAACTTGTAGACACTCTGGTGGGTCCTATCTCAATAGGGTGGAGCTACTTAATGGTTGTCTAGCGTTGGGACACTCTGGTATCTTTATTCCGTCAACTATAAATGGATCTAACATAGATAAAAGCACTGGAAAGGTCAATCAAGAACAACTAACTGCAAATCTAAAGACTGCAATGAGTGTATACATAAACCGTGTTTCAGGTGCAACTTTCTCAGGGAAAGCTATCAGTTTGATAAAGGGATCTACTGATGACTTAGCTGTTAAGTATCAAGAAAGAAGGGCACGCTTGAAAGTTTTCCTCAAAGGGCCTGAATACAAAAGAAAAGAAATAAAGCAGTTGTATCCTGAAGATTTTGACCACTTTACTAAGGTATGGAGTATGCGTACAAGGCATATGGTCGAAGGCCTGCCAAAGCAGTACATTTTTATGCTACTGCCTTGCTATCAATTACACTGCCCACATCCTGTCTGCCAAATGGGACCAATGAGTGCCAAATGTCTCTGGTATCCCTTTGGACCACCTATTGACATACTTCCCTTGCCCGTAAAAGATCCTTCAAAGCCATGGGGGGAATAAAGAATGCGCAGAATGTGTCAAGTATAATCGAGCAATTTGTACTGGCCATTACATGTCCGTAGAATCAGTGCAAGAGATGATAAGAAGAGGGGAAACAATTTCTTATTGCCGGCCCCCAAAAGATGAAATAAAAGACTTTGTTATGAAAAGTTTTGCCACAAACAGTCCTCCATCAGAAGAGGGAATGCTAAATCTTGCAAAGGAATGTTTGTTGCCTTTAAGTGATGTTGAGATGATGGTTGATCACTTGCATCAAATTGAGAAAAGGAGAAAAGACAAGTCAGCGAAAAACAAGAATGCAAAAAAGGCTACCAATGACATTGAAAAGGAAGGGTGAGTAAGTGCGTTGCATCAGACCGAGAAAAGGGGGGGGGAACAGATCGACAAGAGGGCTGAAGGTCAAACTGGGTAACATTGCCATGGCAAAGGAATGTGCTCTAAACCTTTTTTAACAGGCATCAGGATCAGGTTTATAAGCCACTCGAAATTTTGTATAGTATTGCAGTCAAAAGTGATCAAAAAGGTCAGTATTGGTAAAAAGTAGAGTGATCCGCCAGAAAGCGTCACGGGCGTCGGCTTTTGATTTCATTTCAAGTCTGGTCTAATTTCATCAATTTTGAGCTCTTTTAAGAATACCTTTTTGTGTGGGATAGCTGTTACAATTTTCAATCTCGATTAACAATAAGCATTTATGGCTTTTTGAAGAACAGTTTGTATTGCTGTCCAATCTGTCCCAATATTCAGGAATGATGGTAGACTGGCAAAAGAATGGGATCAAATAGTCCCATTGGCGCTAGAAACTTTGCAAAGTAAGAACAAGATAACGTTCTCCCCTTCAGAAAAATTGTTAATGTAAAATTGGCATTTTTGGTGGTGATAGTTGGCTCAATAAAGTCTTATGAATTTTGTTCTTAAATCGTCTTACTTTACATTTGATACTTCGACGTTGAAAATACATTTTGGATCCTGGTATGCCGTTAACTGATGTATTGCAACGGAATGACCTCACTATTTTCTTATTTGTTAGTGAACATTGAGCGTAAACAGCAAGAGGATGAAAAAGATGATTTAACCATGTTTTGACCGGGCCTCTCAAACTTTTTTAATAGCTCCTAAACGATGACAGCTATAACGGTGAAACTTCCTGATTTTTAAGAAAATTAAATTTA
Source organism: Aurelia coerulea (assembly GCA_039566865.1). Lineage (NCBI taxonomy): Eukaryota > Metazoa > Cnidaria > Scyphozoa > Semaeostomeae > Ulmaridae > Aurelia > Aurelia coerulea. The sequence continues at coordinate 2,348,686 of CM076959.1, forward strand.
AAATAAAAAAATAGAAATTCCAATGCTTATTGTTTAACCACGTGACTACTGATAAATGTATATGATAGTAGTCGCAAAGGAAATCTTTGAAATGGCCCTAATTTCTTTCACTCTTCTTGAATCTCGGCAATATGTATACCATTGGATTTCTCTCTATGCGTACTTTCATTTGATATGTAATTTAGCAATATTTGCTGACATCAGCAATTTATTACTTCATGAGTTCATGAATGTTTATGAGGTTATATTTCTTATTGATCAGTGACTTTGGATGAAAAAAGCATGGAATGACAGTACTTGATTTCACCAATTATATGCGAAATTGATGGTGTTTAATAATCGTTTTTGAGCAAAAAAGCTTTTTGTTGAATCTAAATGTCATTAATTAGTTAATTAAGGACCAAACATTTTTACGTATATGAAACTCTATGAACTGCAAAGTAAGGACATCAAGCAGATATTTTGATGCAAGTTTTTTGCTGATTTTATTGAGTTGTTTAGTAAAACTAGAAATGTTTTGCAAAAAAGCTCAAAATTTTTTCAAGATTTTCATTGTAATACGTGACAATAAACTAATTGATGCCATTTTTGATTCTCCATTGTTGAATTATGACGCAGTGCAAGTTTCATTGCAATAGCTGTTATTGTTGCAGAGATATTTAGGGGGCGAAATATGCACATCCCCCGGTAGAAAGTCGAAAGATAGTTGCCCGGTAAAGATAGTGTTAATCCGCATTTGTATTTGCAAGGAACCATGGAATGACACGTTTGTGATCCACTGCGAACACTGCAAGTTGAGGTTGCACGGTGGTTGCGTAAACATGACATCAAAAGAGCTGATCAACTGAAACACTGTTACTGTCCTCGCTACAAAGGAAGAGAAGAAATCGAACAGAATTTGTCGAAAAGTGGCTAATGAATTCATCTTAGCATGGAGACTTTATAGTTGTGGCTCTAGATTTCATGTGGGGATCATTGAAATTATGGATTAAATTACATGAGCGGCCCGATTTGATCATCTATTTGGAGCCAGTCGATAAAAATGATGTCAAATCTTGCTAAATTCTTCTTGTTATTATTACATTATCCTCAACACAATGCTACCTGTGCCAAGTCTTGAATGGGGAAGGATTTTTTCCCAATGATACATTTTGCTTTCAAATCTCAGGTTAAAAAGTCAATTTTAACATGCTTAATCGTTATTTTAGTTATTTAAGTGGTTGCTTTGTGGATTATTGCTGGATTGCTAGGCATTAAGCGATAGGGAAAAAATATTTAAGTGTTCGTTCATTATGCTGACTTTGTTACATGTTGCTGTACTCACTATATCAATGCTGTACAAAAAGTTGTGGTGTGCATTTCTATTTTTGCTTCTCAACATAATCATAAATCGACATGAATCGGCTATCTGTATTTTCTTGTCAGAAAATTAATGGTAAGCCAAATGCTCAAAAACCAAGCTTTGTTCCCGATTCCTGTCTTTAAAAATGACAACATTTTGGCAAAGATTAGCCTACGTGTAGACCCCTTATCCAACTGGAGAAAAGGATAATGTAGGATAATGGGTCTACTCGTAGGCTAGGCAAAGATTGACTTCTTAATATAAAAAAATTTGCATGGACTATGAGGCATTCAATTTCAATATTTGGTCCACAAGCCAGGATGTCTTGCAGGTATGGAGGGTTGGTTGAAAAGTTAAGAATATTGTGATCAGCAAGGAAGTATGTATCAATTCCTGCATGATCAGGGGGTAGATGGTATGAGATCGGAGACAAAATACTCGCACTTTGAATTTTGGAATCTGGGGCACCGAACAAGAATGTTGTCAGAGAGAAGAGGATGTCTCAATGATTCGGGTTGGATCGAGAACTAAAGGTTGAAAGAAAACATCATATCAATGAATTCATTTGTAGGTGTATGAATTTGATAATTTAACAAGTTGATATCGAAATCTTTTATGGTAAAGATTAGCTTATTTTCATTTTCTATTTTGGAGAGAGTTCCTGAAAATTGTTACCGTCAGAACAAGAATGTCAGAACAAGGATATGCACATATGCACAACAGCACAGAATAGTTTCTGCATTTGAGTTACCTATTTTAATCCAAATTGTCTCAAAATCATCATTGCTAAAAGAGAGGTCATCCCTTTCAGGGAAGACAGATTCTCCCTCCAGTGGTGGGGACTTTGCAGGATTTAACGAATGGTTCTCACCCGTATATTTGGAATTTATAGTGCTATTTGCTTCTTAAGAAATGCAAAGTCCCCATTAACCCCGGGGACCCCCCCTCGGGGAAGTAAATGACAGGTGCATTATTGCGTTTGATAAACTTAAGTAAACAATTAATTGTGATGTAACTCATTGTTTCTCGAAGCAACCATACATTAGATTGAACTTATCAGTGAAAATCTGACCGGGGCTCAAGCCCCCTTCACCCCGGTCTGGATCTGCCACTGCTGTGACCTTTCAAACGGGGATTCTTTTTTCTGACTCACTCTGTATAGAATAATGAAATAACACAAATAGATTCCGTGCGAGGCTAAAAGCTAATTACAGTGGAGATTTTCCGTTTACGATTGGGTGGCTGCTTGACTTAAAGAGCCGCTGCTAACCATGATCCTTTGTGGCGCCAAGGTCGACTTTCGTATTATCTGAAAGACGTTTCTGGCCTAAATTCACTTTGCCTTGCTTTTCAATCGGCACACAAATGATCATGTTTGACAATGGGTTTTTAGCGTAGAGTCCAAGAGTTGATATTTCCCTTTATCCAATTTCAATGGGTCCTTTGCAAGGGACATACCTCGCATACCTCGCACGTGCCATCTCTAGTTGCACAGCAAAGAATGCTCGCAAAGCCTCTTGGTTAGCAGAGGGTCTTTAAGAGACCAGACCAAACAACAACTTATTTGAGACCTGCATTTGCTCCTGCAGCATCTTTAATAGTGTAACCATCATTGATGATTCCTGCACGCTAGCAGAAGGAGAACTTTGCGTGACACAGGTGTTCCGAAGCCAAGTCTCTCTCCATTTTTTCCTCAAGCAAAAACTCAGAAAGATGGGAAATACAATGCGATTACTTAACTTAACCCTGTTTTGGTTGAGGGGGCAAATTGGCCCCCCTGTTGGTTTTTGCTTCATAACTCCAAATTGAATTCATATTTCTTTTTTAAACTGTGTGACTTTTGTTAAAATATTCTCAGACGTCTACTGATGAAATTATTTTTTGAAAAAAGTAATCAGGGGTGGGTAGGGACCATATTTTTAAGACTGATACGTAATATTTGTTTTTCCAAAGACCTGTATGGTTCTTTTCCAAAAAATGTTTTGTTGTATTTTATATTTTTATTAAGTTTTCATATGATACGTAAAGAATAGGGTTAGGTACCGAGGAGTCATTTCAAGAACGAAAAAATTACAAGGTGAGAGGCTGATTTATTCAAGTTAAGTTTTGAGTTCTTCTGTTTTGTTGATATGCTGCTACGTTCATACGCTGTGGAAGGGAAATGGAAAGTCTTGTATTTTGTTGATATGCTGCTACGTTGATACGCTGTGGAAAGGAAAGTTCTAATATTTTGTTGATACGCTGCTACGTTGATACGCTGTGGAAAGGAAACTATAGGTCTAATATTTTGTTGATACGCTGCTACGTTGATACGCCGTGGAAAGGAAACTAAAGGTCTTATATTTTGTTGATACGCTGCTACGTTGATACGCCGTGGAAAGGAAACTAAAGGTCTTATATTTTGTTGATACGCTGCTACGTTGATACGCTGTGGAAAGGAAACTAAAGGTCTAATATTTTGTTGATACGCTGCTACGTTGATACGCTGTGGAAAGGAAACTAAAGGTCTTATATTTTGTTGATACGCTGCTACGTTGATACGCTGTGCAAGGGAAACGAAAGGTCTTATATTTTGTTGATACGCTGCTACGTTGATACGCTGTGGAAAGGAAACTGAAGGTCTTATATTTTGTTGATACGCTGCTACGTTGATACGCCGTGGAAAGGAAACTAAATGTCTTATATTTTGTTGATACGCTGCTACGTTGATACACTGTGGAAAGGAAACTAAAGGTCTTATATTTTGTTGATACGCTGCTACGTTGATACGCTGTGGAAAGGAAACTAAAGGTCTTATATTTTGTTGATACGCTGCTACGTTGATACGCTGTGAAAAGGAAACTAAAGTTCTAATATTTTGTTGATACGCTGCTACGTTGATACACTGTGGAAAGGAAACTAAAGGTCTTGTAACATTGATACGCTGTGGAAAGGAAACTAAAGGTCTTATATTGTGTTGATACGCTGCTACGTTGATACGCTGTGGCAAAATCACCCCTTAGGCACAGGGGAGGACAATATCATTGTTATTGAAGAGTAATGCATGTCTTATATTTTGTATCACAATAAAAATTAAAGTTCTTTTATAGAAAATAGATCTTTTAGCTCCCTTTAATTTTCGCTCCCTCTATTTTTCGCCCCCAAATTATTTCCGCAATTGGCCCCCCCTAATTTTCACCCCCCTCCGGGGCAAAAATTAAAGGCAGGCGGAATTTGAAGGGACTAAGGTAAGCCGGTTTCTTACTTCTTATGTAGAAAAATTACCACATACGCGTTTTTTATATAAGAAACTGGTTTATAAGAAACTAGTACTAAGATGACGAAAAATTTAAGAAACTCTAGTACTATGCTCGAGAATTTCTAATAAGTTTTTACAACAAATACGTGGTGGTGATAGAAACTACATGCATCCAAAAAATAAGAAACACATTGAAAAAATTTTAGTACTGAAAGCTGAAATGTTCACGTGAAAATAAGAAGCTTTTAGTGTGCAAAAAATCATGCTGAAGCTACTTGGAACACAAGTGATATATCACTCCGTCGAAAATACCTAGGAAATTTGAAAAGCAAAGGGGTGGGGAATTGTTACCAATTCCTTGAAAAGTGTTATGCCTCTCGAATTTGCCTTGTGAAAATGCTTTTCCAAATCGAAAAACCCCTCAGCAGAGCTCAGTTTACTTCAATTTCTTTTCTGAGCTCGGCAATTAACATGGACTTGCAAAGTTGTCGTGAAAGGGAAAGACAACGAATTAATGATTCTCCTTTAATTTTCTTTCAAGACAATTAAGGCAAGACCCCAGTTTACTGAATTACAGTAATAGTCATGAACGATAACACAGCGAAAAAATGCAAAACGAAAACGAGGCCGTAATGGCTGATCGTCCAGCTTCGGCTTTAAAAACCTAAAGCGGACAACGCAACACGCGCTTTGATACTGGATGGATGTGCTTCTTTCATGAGATAGTGAAAGGCTGGATTGAGTTGGAAGGACGTTCTGGAGGCCACATGCAAATTTGGTTACTTGTTAGTCCAAACAAAGAAGAAATAACTGCAAAGCAATGAAACTGAAGGCCTCTCAATCCCCTCTCGATGCACACACTTCGCAATTTCATCGAAGATAATAATGAAGGAACACGAAACATGTTTATGCGAGCACGTCTGCTTTCCCTCCCTTCAGTTCAGATTCAAAGATATTCTTGCTGCTCTTAATTTTTGCTGCTGTTGTATGAGTAGAATATGGGTGCTCAAGGCTGGGGAACAACAAATCAATGCAAAACAATAATCTCCGGCATAAAAATTGACCCAAAACAAAATTTTCCAAATGACTACTGTAACACAAAAATAACCTTTGCCAAAATGTTAGACCCAAAAAGTAACTTGAGTACCCCTATCCTAAATATACCAGACTAGACCCCCTGGGGAGCATATACCCCTTAATTCTGGGGACAGGGCAGCCATGCAAAGGGAGAGTGCTCATTCAAGAAAATACAGTCACAAAGTATCACTTTTCTACACTAATAGTGTGTAAATAACAAGCTGGCTTTATCAAAGAAATACTTCCTTGTCTCTCTACCTCTACTTTGATAAATGTTTGTTGGTAATTAAAGCTAATGGGTTGTGACTTTTACAAAGAGAAAATAGTCTGAGAAAAATGTGATGATTTTAGATTGTTTTACTGCTGAAATCTAGAACATCCATTCAAAGGGAAGCTGCACACAATCTTCTCCCAGAATCTGTTCTCAAAACAGCAACTTTAATCAGCAATCACAGGCAACAGAATGCAGCAGGTCATTGTTGTTGTCTGTAAATCAAAGATACAACATACAAACCGCATTGAAGATATATAGTTGAAGATGCAAGTCCCCCAAAAATTTTACATGGGGATATCATCGTGCAACTGGAAATCCTAGTTCTTTCTAAAAACTGCTGAGCACTAAAAATGCTTTGATGACTGACTTCCAAATCCTGTACTGACATTTCTTTTAAGGGAGGGTGTGCTCAAGAGAGGGATGCAGGATCTTCCTTTCTCATTTCAAATATGCATTCATGAAAAATAATGCAAAATAAAGGAAATTCTATAGAATAAATTATATGTATGTAAATATATCAAATAAAATGATTATTTATTTGCCATCTTCTTCCTCTACTTCTCAAATAAATTTTGTTCAATGCACAGGAAAACAAGAACAATTTAAGAACAAGTACTGCATATAATAGTTGAAGTTTGCAGCTGTGCACTTAAGCTCAACCAAGAACAACGATTGGGTCAATGTTTTGATTAAAATACTTCTTTTTGTTAAACAATTGTTTAAAATTAGCAGTCAACTTTATTTTCATTCATAATATTTGTAGTGATAATCAGTTTCCACCCTTTCATCTTGTTCTTAATTTATTTGAAGATAACATAAACAAGTCTACTTGCATCTGTTCAAAACACAGCAGTGCCTAGGCCCATAGGCCATTGTTTATAAGAGGAAATACCGTCAGAAATGAAATTTTTCAAAAACGAAAATAACACATTTTGCAAATTTTCCTAGATAATCGCAGTACACTGCCATCATTCATCATCATTCATTTATTTTATAAAGCAGGTTGAAAAATGGCAGCCTCGGGATGGCTGATGTGGACCTGCAAATTAAAGTTGATAAATGAAAGGAAAACTTAAAAAATTTTAAATTACAAGTTCTAACATTAATAATATATAAAATCTTCACATCTGTTTCTCACACAAACTGTCCCTTTAGAAAAGTTTAGCATTCTCAGTTTGTCTCTATCTTCTTTTAGTTTTGTCCTAAAGATCTGTTTACTATTCGCTTCTTTAATATTGTTCGATATTTCATTCCAAATAAGGATTCCCCTGTAGTTAAAAGTGTATCTTTGAAATTCAGAGTTCAGTCTTGTTACTTCTAATTTTCCTTCTCTTCTATTCGATTTTCTGAAAACGCTTCCCAAGCTGTGTTCATATTCCTCCTTCAATATCTTATACATTTCAATTGCTACTTTTCTCTTGTATATGTGAATAATGGGGTCCCAGCCTGCTTGATCAAGAACTCTGTTACTCTCAATTGTCCTTGGTATGTTCTTTATTAATCTTGTCGCCCTTACATGTTGTTTTTCAATTTTTTCAAATTTATTTTGTGTGCATGTACCCCATACAAGCATTCCAAACCAACATGTTAATTTCAAAATTACGAAGTTTCTTCGTAGGGCCAGGAGTGGATTTGTTTTTACAACAATTTCCCTGAGGTCAGTTGAGGGGCTGCAATTTCGGGCATAAAAATGTTTATCTGCTACTTTTCCATAAATATTTTAAACGGGAGGGAAAATATTCAATCCAGAAACAAAAATCAAATTAAGGGTCTTTCCACTGTTTTCTCGAACTATTCTCAGCCTTTAATTCCAAAAACTGATGGAGAAATCCCAATTTGATGAGGGAGTGGTACTGTTACGGGAAAATAGAGATATTGTGACTTGAGCAAAGTAACAGGAATTTACAAATAGTTTGCAAATTTTCCCAGATATCCTACCTTGTCCACCATGTTTGTTGTATCCTGAAGTTTTGTTCCACCAAGTTAGATCGTAGGGCCAGGACCAGTTTTCCTTTTATTTCACTTTGAATAAATCGCTGTTATTGGACAAAATTGCACCTTTGTGGTAACAGCAACTGATGCATTTCCTGAAGCTTCTTTGATAAATATTTGGAGATCTTCTGCTCTGGCAGCTTCACTAACCTCCCATGAGACTGTTTTGATTTGAATCGGGCGCATATTTGGCGCCAACACGGTGATCGGGTGCTAAAACCAGAGACTGGCATCCGCCGGCTCTAAACCGGTCCGCCATTAATTTTCTTTTGCGGAAGGTTCGTTCCTAGCCTCGTTTTGCATTTCTTCGCTGTGTTATGATGGTATAGAAGGTCAAAAGTTCTCATTATTATCAAATAGATGCGTTTGGAGGTGTAAGGGGCACCAGGGGGTATTGACTTAAATTACGGGCAGGAAATGTAGGGGAGCCAGCGAAAATGTTTTTTATTTTAGCCTCCCTATTATGGGCGTAGGGGGAGATATAACTTTAGGGGGCTGCCAGGTAAAAAAATCCATTGTTTAGGAAAATTTTGCCAGATTTAAGGCATATATCACCGTAGCGCGAGCCTGTAAATTTGAGGTGCCGGTATATCTGAGGTTTGCCGGTAAATATGAGGTGTCGTGGGACTACTCAAACACCTGGGTTATTGTTTAAGAAGCCATTCAAATTAAACAATGCAGTATAGAAATCGCTCATTGTACAAGACACATTACTCTTTTGTGGTCACCGCTGTTGACCGCTTTTTGTCGGGGGGGGGGGGTAAGGTTGGTAACAGACAGGTTCAGCAATACCTTGGTCCTTGGAATATTTACTCTTCAAAGAACGTTTAGCGATTCTAGCTAAACAAGATTCATAATTTGTTTCTTTTAATTTAGAAGCCAAATTAAAATGCATTCTCCAATCTACAGCCGAATTTATATAAATCCTATAAGAGTTTTTCATAAGAAACTCTTATGAGCGCTCAGCTCTCAGATCACTAAAAAAGCAAAACAAACTTGAGCAGCATAATTTGCATCTTTTTTTCGTAATCTTCATATTTAAAATGAGAGTTGAGAAACGTTGGAGAATCTTTCACGATATCGATTTACGAAACGGTAGCTCTCACGTTCCTATTTAACGCCTGTCTCAGAACGTCTCAAAGATTTGAGAAAATTGAAAAATCGACAAACGATATACGAGGAAAGAGAACAAGAAGCTTAAAAAGATGGGATAAGCCAACACAAAATGAGAAGAAAATACAGAAAATTAAAAGGCAAGTTAACCTTATCCCCATTAGCCCAAGTGTGCATTTGGCTTAGCAATAAATCCTTTAAAAGCTGTGGTTCTTTGAATTATGCTATTTGTTTCATATCAGACACTCAGTTGACATTTTCGATCCATTTCATCTGTATAAAAATTAATACCAGGTGGCCTATTCAAAGCACTCAGCCTTCCTTTGCATGCCTAGGCCATATAAACAGTAAGAGGTGTACAGTAAAAATGACCATCAAATACCAAGTTTTCAAAGCGAAAATAAAGGAGTTTGCAAATTTTCCTGGAGAATCACAAAACACTGCCGTGTAAAGAAACATGTTGACTACCATTTTACGAAGTTTCATTGAGTGGACAGGTGGGGATTTGTTTCTGGAAATATTTTTGTGAAGGGTAGTTGAGGGGCCACAATTTTCGGCCTAAACGTGTTTGCTTGCAAATTTTCTGAAAAACTTTCTCGCTGGGATAAAAGTCTTGAATCAATTACAAAAACCCAAAAGCAGGGTGTTTATACTGTCTCTTGAACAATTCTGAGCCTCAAATTCCAAGAACTGTCACGTCAGTGTTCATTTGATTAGGGAGGGGTCTTTTTGCCGGTAAGTCGAGATGCTATGACTTGAGCAAAGTAACAGGTTTTCACAAGTATTTTGCAAATTTTCCCAGATATCCTACCTTGTCAGCCATGTTCGTTGTATCTTCAAGTTTTGTTTCCACGAAGTTTGATTGAGTGGACAAGACCAGTTTTTGGACAATATTGATTTGAAGAAATCTCCAATTTGTGCAAAAACTCCATCATTTTGGTCACAGCAACTGAGACATTTTCTGAAGCTTCTTTGATGAATCTTTAGAGATCTTCTGCTTTGGCAGCTTCGCCAACCTCCCACGAGACTGTTTTGATTTGAATCGGGCGAAAATTTTGGCGCGCAGACGGCGATCGGGTGCTAAAACCAGAGCCTGGCATCCGCCAGCTTCAATCCGGCCCGCCATGTTTTCCTTGGGCGGAAGTTTGCGGCTAGCCTCGTTTTGCATTTCTTCACTGTGTTATGAACGATTGGAATGAAAGCTGCCAATTGTAATGGTACATTTGCTGTAGTTACCGAATTCATATTGCACTTAATAGGGTCCTTCTGTCATTTTCTGTAGTGATTGAAGTTCGACCTTCAAAGAAAGGAGGACCTCTTCGAGAGGTACATATGGATGCTCACATGGTGTTTCAAATGACAAGACAATGTTTCGATATCTTTGCGTCTCAACTGCTCTAGGTCGTCTCGTTGGTGGTATTTTACATTAATACGCTTCCAGCCTTGTGAATGACTTTAATTTTTAGTGCTTTTCTCTTCTAATTTCGTATTTCACTTGGTGAAGGACTATCATGGCTTTATTGTCTTCAAATAGGGTATTTACGAATTGCATGGACTGTTCAAACTTGTCCAGCCGCTTTTCTAATTGCTGTTGTGCGAACAGGTGAAGTACAGGACATTTTGGTGGGAACATGTAGCCTCGTTTTCTCTCTGTTAATGAAGATAGGCACTAAATCCTAACTGGCTAACGAGCTTGGCACGTGACACGCTCTGAAACCAATCAATGGAATGGAAAACTGACCGGGAAATTTGAAAAGTCAAATTTAGGCCGTTTGTGGACGATTTTACCACCCTTCACCAAAAAAAGATTGTACGGAAGGAAAATTAAGATTTTCAAACAATTCCTTCACAGAGGTGTTCCCAATACATGAATACATGCCTGTTCACGGGGGCTAAGAATTATCTCAAAATCTGGAGAAATGCCGAAGCTTTGAATTTGACCTCACTGACCTCACTGTAGCGTGTCATAGTAAAAACCTCAGTAAACACAGAAACGTATTCTTCACATGCATCTGGAGACTAAATACTTTGCTTCGAAGTTATTATTCTGTGTGTTTAAAAGATGCCAAACTTAGAGCACTTCAGCATCTGAATCTTGTTTAGTTTGAAGCTAACATGAATACCACCGGCGATTTTCAATATTTAATGCTGAGGGGAAGGTGAAAATGGGAAGATTTGCACTGCACTGGCCTAATAAAACATCACACTGTTGTTATAGATAAGGACGAATTAACAGATACCTACATTTCTATCTTGCAAAATGAGGACCACAAACTGAAAATATGAAGCAGCACAAATGCCAAAAGTATTTCAACTGGTTTTAATGGCAAAAATCCACTTTTTTGACCGTAATCTGCAGCAAGTTTCTCAAACAAATCGTTCAGACTTTCCTCTTGCAACATCATTGTCAATAGAAAGGGCACATACATTTCAGTGATCAGCTGCACGCTTGCTAGTCATCATCAAATAACACAAAATTCCAATGAACTTTGAATAAATAACAATTATTTCAGGAATGGCAGGAGATGTAACATTCAACGTGGCCAGAACGAAAGATTTTGTGATGTCCTCTTCGATAACCATTGCTCCCATTCCTTTATCCAATTCTGCTCCCATCTTTGTGAGATCATAAGAGTGGGAAACAGCAATTACATGAACCAAAACATCGTATAGATTCATGAATTGTGTCCCTTGCTTTTTAGCACAAGAAATGGCAAATCATCTCGTCTAGCAGGTACATGAAATGAATATGAAATACTAAATTTAATTTTGCGAAAGATCACAATAACAACGAACGGAAGAAATGCACATCTTGTCTTTAATGTGAAAAATTGATTGGCCATTTCTGCAAAATAACATTTGAAATACTACTTTTACAGCTCCTTCATATCAATTTCACAGTTTGTGCGGATATCATAGAAATATATATATCTTTGGACTACCAAAGGAAAGGCCATTCATTAGAAAATCACTCCTTTACTATATAATTAACTGTTGGGAACAAGTCTGTGAAGGAATTTTTTTTTAAATATTAATTTTCCTTCCGTACAATCTTTTTTGGCGAAGGGTGGTAAAATCGTCCAAAAATAGCCTAAATTTGACTTTTCAAATTTCCCGGTCAGTTTTCCGTTCCATTGATTGGTTTCAGAGCGTGTCACGTGCCAAGCTCGTTAGCCAGTTAGGATTTAGTGCCTATCTTCTGTTAATGATAACAATGAGCCACGCATGAAGATTGAAAAACAATAAAAATGAAAATAATAAAAAATAAATCACGGAAACAATAAAAGGAAGTTTAAATTACAACTTTTTTGTTATACATTTTATTTTAATAGTTTTTTTGTAAAATTTTCATTATATAAATTTGATTCTGTTGTGAAATATAATTATTTTCAATGCAATAACATCAAAAGATGGATGATAACAATGCGCCACCATACTGCTGTATGAGAGTTTGTACTATCTTGGGAGAAATGTGATAATGTTGTCAAGGATCTAAAGAAATGTCTTTTCTTTTGTAATGTCATGGCCAGGTCTATAACGCGGACTTCGCGGAATTGTAGTCCGCGTCTGCGAATGTCCGTGTTTTGTGCTCAGGCATAGTTCCCAGCACAAAACGGGGAATTCAATTAAAACCAAAAAGTAAACGCAAACCCAATGCATCAAATCGCGCAAATAGGAGTCAACTCGAACTTAAAACAAGATTTTAATTTGCAAAAGCCACAAATTAATTGCCGTCCTTCCATTAGATTCTATAGAAACGTGCACATTTTATAATGTCCACGTTTTGTGCTGAGACCCATGCCTGGGCACCAAACGCAGACTTTGCGGACTTTCCCCTTTGATGCACGGCCAAGTGAAACTCGACGATGTAGAGTAGAGACGGCCACTTGTTTCTTAAAAGTAACCTTCTTAAACATGCTTTTGGTCTTCTTCACCCCACATTTTTTCCTATTTGTATTTGTCAAACAGGGCCTAAATCGTGGCTGGGGCAAATAGTCGCCGAAAACCCAATGCATCAAATGGCGCAAATAGGAATCAAATCAAACCTTAAAACAAGATTTTTCTTTGCAAAAACCACAAATTAATTGTCATCCTTTCATTATATTCACAAGAAAGGCTTACATTTTCTAAAGGCCGCGTTTTGTGCTGAGACCCATACCTGGGCACAAAACGCGGACTTTGCAGAGTTTCCCTTCAATGCGCGGTCAAGTGAAATTTGACGATGTAAGAGTAGAGACAACCACTTGTTTCTTAAAAGTAACCTTCTTAAACATGCTTTTGGTCTTCTTCACCCTATACATTTCCTATTTGGATATTTCAAACAGGGCCTAAATTTACCGGCACTATTTACTGACACAATATGCGCTGATCTTCTTTTGATGGTAAAGGAAGCCTATTCGAATAGGCTCGACATCCATCTTATTTCAATTTATCAAGGGGAATTAATGCAACTGCTAAAAACTGTCATTTGTGACCAAAGGGGTGGCAAGGAGATGAACATGGCAACCCTTTGAATAAGGCTAATATCCCGACAACTAAAAAAATGCGTTAAAAGAACGAGTTTCGGAAATTGGGGCGCTATTTACCGACACAATATGCGCTGATCTTCTTGTGATGGTAAAGGAAGCCCATTCAAATAGGCTCGACTAAAAGGACAGATCAATTTGGAAATATTGGAAAAAGGGATTAAATCTTCACCGTGAAAGGGAAGGTCCGCAAAGTATCGCTGAAGTTATGTTTGAATTTGTGAAAGTTCAACTTGCTAAGTCCTACATGAAGCTGTGTTAAAATTGATAAACCTTTGGGGTAGTGAATGTTGTAGATCAGTTTTGAAGGTGGACGGATGAGTGATAATATAGTGATAAATAAGCCCCTCCTCTCTATTAAGCCCCCCTCTAGAGCCTCGAAAATTAAATAAGCCCCCCCGGGCTTAATGGAGCTTTTACGGTAAGTATGAAGAGCCATAATGAGATTAGGGGAATTTCTTAAAGGAGGAGCTCCCTCAATAGGCAAGCTAATCGAGGAGGGAACACCCCCTATCGAAAAAGAAAATGGACTTTTCTAGATGTTATTTGAAACTGGTGCAGAAAGACACATATAATAAAGTGTGAATTACTGGGTGTAATTGTGGCACAAAAAGTAGATCTTTACTTTGGTTTTGAATGAAGCTTTTGAGTGAGAGTTTCTTAATTGGTAGTATTTCCAGGCCGCGCCCAATAACATTCATCAATTCAAAAGAACTTCTTGATTTGTGCTTACTTCAAAGCCTTGTAATTTCCTTTCTACGAATGCTATGATGATGAAACTTTGATCATTCCAATCGCCATCTTTTTCTCTATCTAAATACTTCATTTAAAGTGACATGAATATCCTATAAAACCTGCAGGATCCTGCGATCCATCGCGAGGTTAACATACGGGAGCTTCACGTGGACCGCAAAATTTTGGACCTCTCTTCTGAAAATCGCGGGCCAAGTTGTAATCACGCATAGAAAGGAAATAAAAACACGAGGTAACAGGGGTTCAAGGTGTGTAGAATCCAATTCTGACCTTGAAATTAGAATATTCAGCGGGAAAACACGAGCAAATGCGATTTAAAATGTTTGACTGAGCCAAAATCCGGTCAAAAGTTGAAATTTTTTATTTTCAAGTTCTGGTGAGTAAAATATCAACATTTAACTTTATTTTAAATGCTTGTTTAGTATAAATTTCCTCCTGATTACAACTTGGAATATCATTTCAAATCGCACACAGTTGGCCTAGGCCTTTCTGAGAAAATTTGTTGTAGTGCTCCTCCTCAGATACTACTTCCGCTCATTTAGTTCTTTGTAAAGACAGCATTTTTGTAACGATGCCAATGTTACAGAACATTTTGTGCATTGTAGGTGATGACAAGGCATTGTAAGCATCGACTGCGCACTTTTATGATCACATTTAATATGCCACAAATGTATTTTTCACACATAAAATTTAAAATCTCTATTCATTCAATTAACATTTTTGAAAAGGTTTCCTTTGAAAATTCTGATTTTAGCTTGACTCACGATGACATCTCCTGCTGGCTTTTCACATCCTGGTCTCCCATTATTTTCAAGTACTCCCAAAAGGACGGTTACTACTTCCTCTAAGCATTCCAGAATAGATCCCGTAGAACGTTTGTTAGGTTTGAATGAAGATGAAAGTAAATTGTTCTGTCAAGAAGAATATGTTCTATTTGATGACTGCGAAATCACATATGAGATTTTTGAAATTATATTAAGGCTTGCAGAGGGCTATTCAAGAAATAAGGCTGTAAACAACATGCTCAAAAATCTAAACAAGACAATAAAGAAAACTGATTCATCAATAAGTAGCTCTGTAACAAGTTTTAACAGATACGTCGGAAAGCTAGACAAGCACACAGAAAATGACAGGTCAATTGCAATGAAAGAAATTATGTTCAAGACTGACAATGCTGGCTTTTTTGATCCCAATGAATTGCAGATGGGGAATATTGTGGCTATAAAGAAAGGCTTTGTATTAACAAATGAGATCTTTTTGAATATTTGTAGGCAGCAGGCAAAGATAAAGAAATTGACATGGCAATCAATTTGTAGATTTGTTGGTGCCCATCTGAATTTAGACAACGATCCTTCCCCAAATTCTGTTCATGCAGTTTTTACACGTTTAAATTCAAATGTTTCAAAACTATCAGTGGGTAAAAGAGTTGAAGAAAGAACAGAGCTTCTTTCCACTAGATTTATGCTGCCATCAGAAAGAATAATTGAATCTAGTAATGAAACACAACAAAGCGAAAGTTCTATTGATTCAATGAAAGAATTGGTTGAACAATATGAAAGCGAGCTTGATAACAGCACTGGGATAATCAAAGATCTTAGTAAAAGCTTAAGTGATTTAAGTAACAGCTATGAGGCACTTTTGATAAGGCAGAAGATAGAATAATAACAAATAGTGAAAACAGATACTGAGAAATAAAAATGATATAAACATAGGATAACAAGAGAGGGTAATGCCAACTCCACCCCCCAGGGGCCCACAGCAAATTGTTACCAGTGTTGCAGAGTTGTTGTTGAGTTTTGACCGTAGTTAATCAGTATAGGTTTTAAGAAACCGTGGTTAATGAGTATAGGTTGGCAAGTGTATATTGAAGTAAGAAACTTTTAATTGGTGAGTTATTAGTGTACTGTTAAATATTGAAATTAAGATGCAAATCTTCAGCCGATGTCCTGTTACCACAGGGTCCTTCAGCCACCCCAGGGGTTCAAACCGGGCCAGTGCAGCAAGTGCATAGCCCGGCCCCCTAGAGTAGCCCAAAGGCCCCCCACATTTCGGGGCAATTAAATCGGAATGTTTTTTGTGGTACAGGTGCCCCAGCAGACCAGTATCCTGGTCCACCAATGCATCTGGTAGTGTGTATTTTATTTGATAGTAGGTATTGTATGCAGGTATCTTATCGGTTAAATTTAGATTTTACTAGTTTATCTTTAATATTCTTGTGTCTTTTTAGGGCAACAAAAGGTTGTTTTGTCCATATTTGTTTTAGTATATCATCATTTTCAATAGATCGCCAATATTTCTTTAATATTTTATTGATGTGTTGTCATACGGAATGACAAAGGGGAGGTTCTTAGCTGTGTGTGTAGTTTGTTTTTTATTGTCAACTAGTAGATCTGATTGTGAGTATTGTTTGATTTTATTGAATTGTGTGTTGATAGCAGCACAGCGCAGCCACTTTGCAGCACAGCGTTTTTTAGTCCTTCCGCAGTACCACTGTCATGTGTACCTGCCAATCATACCCCCGATCACCTTTATAAGGTCCGTTACGCCCAAGCACGCTCTCTTTCCTTCTCTACATATTAGACTTCAGACGCTCACCTACGACATCTACAAATCCAAGCAGCATGGCCTCCAAAGGACTTGGATTCAAAAGACCTTCCAAGAATGGTAAGTTTAAAGTTCATGCTTTATTTACCTTCACTTATCTTTATTCAAGCCTAATTCTCATTTGCCATAACATTTGTACCACTTTCCGCCTATAATATAGCAATATCTTACCCAGTATTTTGGTAACTACGCTATTTACGCGCTTATAATATTTGTCCTATGACCTGCTCTGCCTCGCGTGAAGGCGTTTTCACATGTTTTTAGGCCCTTATTATTTTACTTACGCATAATTTCCTGCCATTACTTTTCTATCGCTGACTACACGTCCGCCTGGTTTTCCAATTCATACCTTATTACCTCTTGTTCACTAACACAACTTTACAACTTCTACCTTAGCCACTGATAGAAGACCAACAAAGAATACCACACCAATACCTCCCAGCTGTCGTCAAGCGGGAATACTAACTGCTGGGGAGCTCCTCGCAGAAGAAACATCACTGATGGACTACACAGAAGAAAATGTGTCCACCTCAGCAAACGTAAATCTCGCTCCGGCATCACCAACAAGAATACCATCAACGGCTGAAGAGGATGAAGATGAAATGCTCGCACCGTACCAAGAACCTGCCAACAACAGGGACTCATCACCGAGTCGGACACCAGAATTATCAAACAAACTACCTAACCACATCTACGAAGATCTCTGCAATTACTGGCGGTCATACTCGTATTACCAATCAAGAATAAGAATTTTTGAGGGGTTTGCCACAGACGGCCCTTTCCCCTCCATCACAAGTCTCCAATTTCAAAGCGACCCGCAAACTGGCCTCACAAGAAAGTTCGCCGACGAACTTGAACAACAAACTAGACAATACAAAGAAAAAATCTGCACAATACATGCTAAAAACTTCGCTCACTTAGCCACAAGTGAGCTCGAAAAAATAAACGCCCTTGTCCATGAGGCGAATACGATATACGACCACGCCCTGGTACAGGATGCCTTAAAACGTGCCAGGGAACACGCATTTAATAAAGCACGAGAAACAAAACGAAGAAAACACAGAAACAGGACCAACAACACTAACAACGGAGATAAAAGAAGACGAAGCCCCTCAAGGGGTAGATCCCGTGAAAAGAGACACAGAAATCAACGCTAAACAAAACATTTTTTACCAACCAAACTTTTAACTTTGAGCATTTTTACGCTTTTACATTTTTATTTTTATACCTAACTGTATATATTTTAAGCATGTTGCAAACTCTTACACACTTAATCTGCGTATTTTCTTCTAGCTGCACTGCATAATGCGCCTAATATCCCAACTCTGCGCAAAGTATTAGGATAGAGCCGTAAACTACGGAAAGAAAACAAGAAACACAAAAACTCGGTCAAAAAATATTTACACAAGCATATCGCTACTACTATACCAATTGATAATATTTATAACATGGGAAATTTTCCCTTGAACGATTCAGAAAGAAATGTTCTAAACAAGGGCCTCAGCTTTGTGTATTCACCTAACATCGTCACTAAGGAGGAGGTTTTCGCAGCTTTTCTCAAATTCAAGAGACGCATGCTCTTACACTATCACTTCTTCAAAAAGCCTAATAATAACAAAAGCAAAACATTACCAAACAAGTTCAAATTAGGTTCCAATTGGGAACCACCAAGCTACAAACAAAAAACCTTGCGTTCATACTTTGAAAATGTCAGCAAAGACCTGATAAAACTCTATGACCAACCCAAACTAAACGATACTAACCTCAGCCCTGCTGAGGTCACAGCTTTGACTAACTTGCAGAAGAGAAAAGAAATGATAATCAAACCAGCTGATAAAGGTGGTAAAATTGTACTTTGGCCTACAACATTTTACATTGAAGAGGCTAACAGACAACTTGAGGACAAGAACTACTATGAGGAACAAGCTGAGAATAAAATACCTGCTCTATCAATGGAAATAGAAACATTTTTAACACATCTACACACGAAAGGGAGCATTGATGAGGATTGTTACTCATTTCTTACCCCACCCTCTAACTACAAAACACCAACATTCTATATGTTACCAAAGATACACAAAGAGGGTTGCCCTGGTAGGCCAATAATTTCGGGCTGCCAGTCCCCAACAGTGGCACTATCTCAATATCTTGACTTTTATCTAAAACCAATTGTCAAGGAAACACCCTCATATATCAAGGACACGAACCATTTTTTACAAACTACACTAAATCTCAACACAGAAATAAAACCAGGCAACATTCTAGTAACAATGGATGTCAAATCTTTATATACCAACATCCCACAAGATCAAGGCATACAATACTGCCTGGAAGCAATGTTAAATTTTTACCAAGGGGATCTTCCCCTCCCAATAAAAGATTTGGAACAAATGTTTGTTTTCATTCTCAAACATAATTATTTTGAATTTGACAAGAAACACTATCTACAAATACACGGCACTGCAATGGGCAGCCCATTTGCACCAAATTTCGCTAACATATTTATGCATAACTGTGAAAGTCATTTGCTACACACGGCGCCAGATCAAAAAACACCACTAATTTGGAAAAGATTTATTGATGACATATTCTTAGTGTGGACACATGGAGAGGAGGCACTCCTTAAGTTCTTACATCATTGCAACCATTGTTCCCCTACTATTAAATTCACAGCAGAGCACTCTTGTCATCGAATTAACTTCCTAGACACGACACTATACTTCAACAGGGATGGTACATTAGAAAGTACACTCTTTGTCAAACAACAAGATATCTGCACTCTCTTGCACAACTACTCATTTCACCCCTCAAGTTGTAAGAAGGGCATTATTTATAGCCAAGCACTGAGATACAGGAGAATCATCACCAACAATACACAACTTGAAGAGAAATTAGAAATACTTAGAAACAACTTAATTAGGAGGGGCTACAACCTCTCTGAAATCAACACACAATTCAATAAAATCAAACAATACTCACAATCAGATCTACTACTTGACAATAAAAAACAAACTACACACACAGCTAAGAACCTCCCCTTTGTCATTCCGTATGACAACACATCAATAAAAATTGGAAAAATATTAAAGGAAAATTGGCGATCTATTGAAAATGATGATATACTAAAACAAATATGGACAAAACAACCTTTTGTTGCCCTAAAAAGACACAAGAATATTAAAGATAAACTAGTAAAATCTAAATTTAACCGATAAGATACCTGCATACAATACCTACTATCAAATAAAATACACACTACCAGATGCATTGGTGGACCAGGATACTGGTCTGCTGGGGCACCTGTACCACAAAAAACATTCCGATTTAATTGCCCCGAAATGTGGGGGGCCTTTGGGCTACTCTAGGGGGCCGGGCTATGCACTTGCTGCACTGGCCCGGTTTGAACCCCTGGGGTGGCTGAAGGACCCTGTGGTAACAGGACATCGGCTGAAGATTTGCATCTTAATTTCAATATTTAACAGTACACTAATAACTCACCAATTAAAAGTTTCTTACTTCAATATACACTTGCCAACCTATACTCATTAACCACGGTTTCTTAAAACCTATACTGATTAACTACGGTCAAAACTCAACAACAACTCTGCAACACTGGTAACAATTTGCTGTGGGCCCCTGGGGGGTTGAGTTGGCATTACCCTCTCTTGTTATCCTATGTTTATATCATTTTTATTTCTCAGTATCTGTTTTCACTATTTGTTATTATTCTATCTTCTGCCTTATCAAAAGTTGAAACAAGTTCTGATGCAAAACATATAGAAAGGGAATACATTGTTTTGACCTCAAAGTTCCAGGAAATGTGCAAGAAGGTTGATAAGCTTCAATCAGAATTAGAAGAGAAGAAAAAGGAATTAAGCAAATATGATATGAGAAATATGAAGAAAAGAGAGCAAAGGAAGAATGAGAGTATTGCCAATCTTGGTGCTCAAGTTAAAAAATTAGAAAAAAAGCTTGCCACTTATAGGAAAGAGCATAGTTCTGAAAAACAGAAAGTAGCTTATTACAAAAGAGAGCTGCAAAAAGAGAAGACTGACAAATCAAAGGAAGAACTGCAAGAACTGCAAGGAAGATTATCATATTATGAGAATTTGACTGAGGAACTGAAAGAAAAAGTGAACACAACTGACACAGAGGAAATACAAACATTCATGGGGGGTAAATATTCTGATGAAGTTAGGGAGATTTACTATGATTTATTGAGGAAAAATGTATCGGTGGAGAATTGCGGGCAAATTATCAAAAATGTGTTGGAAAAGCTTGGGGGGAAGAAAGTAGGAAGGTTGCCAAAAAAAAGTTCTGCAGCTGAGATGATGGTTGAAGCACAGATAGTTTCTAAGATGCAAGTTCATGATGCAATGCTTGCTAGCACAAACAATGTTCTGCATACTGATGGGACAAAATATAAATTCAATGAAATAGGATCATACCAAGTAACAACAGATTCTGGTTCCTATACACTGGGCATTGAAGAAATGCTTTCTGGTGAGGCTTCAACTTATATGGAAACATTTCGTCAATTGCTAAATGAAATAAGTGCATTTGGGTCCGGTAAGGATGGAAATTCTGATGAAAATGTGCGTAAGATACTGCATAATTTCAAATGCTTGATGACAGATCGATGTGCAGTAAATAGACCTTTCTTTGAAAGTTTTAAGAATTGGCGCACAGAAATTCTGCCTTTTGTAGTCCAAAATTATGACAAGTTGCCAGACAAAGAAAAGGATTTGATTTCTCAGATGCACCATGTTTTCTGTGGACTTCATGTTGTGCATAATTTAGGCATTTACGCAGAATCTGCGTTGAAAGAATGGGAGAAAGTTGTGTCTGGGGAAGGAAGCACTCATGGAGGGTTCAAAAACAGCAGTAACTCGAGAACTTATGATCTTTTGTTTGAGCTGTCTAAGTTGACAAGCAAAGGTCATGGAGATCAAAGAAATGGCAAGGCAGACGAGTGGTTGGCATATGCGGAGAAGATAGGTGTCAAAAATCATATGGTGTCATTTCTCCACCATAGATTTAATATAATTTTTGTCATGGGCGGTGCGGCATATTTTCATTGACAAAACCTGAGGGACTTTGTCTTTCATCTAGACAGCAACAACTTTTTGCACGAATCGATATCGCAGGAAATTGACAGTCCAGTCTTCCTTGCTGCATTCCGAGCCTTGGGAATTTTTAATAAGTTGATATCGGGGCCACTTTTTCGTAAAGTAGAAGAGGAGGGCCACATTTTTGATCTAAATTCTATGTGGGAAGCTTTGTTTTCAAACTTAGATCAGCTCAGTAGAGATGCAAGCACCTTAATGGAAGGCAATTTAAATTTTCTAAATGATTTGAGAAGGGTGGATGAGGTTTCTGATGAAGTGCTCAAGGTTACAGATGACCCCCCGTTTGAAACTCTCACACAAGAGTGCTTAGAGATGATTTGCTGTACTTGTAGCTTGATGGTGAAGAGTCAATTAGCAGATCAGTTACCTGGGGGGAAATACCACAGCCCTAATGAACGAACTCTTGATGAAACGAAGAACTGCAGTAGAACCAAGATCATTTCGGAAAGAGATTTTGCCCAATATGACAGACGTCTTTCCATGAAACCTACTTTATCGACAATAGCAGCTTGTGGGGTTATTATGTATGGAAACAACAAGACAAGTGAATGGCTTGCTGAAAAATCAAATGACGAAGTTAGGAACATAGTGGAAACTGCAATGAAAAATAAAACCAGCATGATAAGACAGCACCGAGAGAAAAGAAGTCAAATAATGAGACATAAAACGGATATGATGGAGAAAAAGAAGCTTGAGAAAGAAATAAAGCAGCAGAAGCTTATCACAGAAAAGGAGGCAGTAGCCAAAGAAATTGAAAAGCATGGTGGTTTGTGGGATACGAGAGATAAAGCTGAGGTAATGTTGAAAAATGAAAAGAAAAAAGAAGATGCCATAAAATGCCAGATTCGATATCGGAAGGTTGTGCTGGGTCAAACATTTCCTGATAGAAAGCTAGGGCAAATGGGTGAATCAGATGAAGGGGGGAAGTATGTTCCTTACAGTATAACAAGATTAAAGGAAAATTTGTTGAAAATAATTGCCTTTTCGATAAAAACGCCAGAAGAAAGAGTAAGATGTTTCAAAGCTGAAATAAGAAAGGAAGGAGAGAGAAAGGAACTCCTCAAGTTAGCTAAAGATGATTTACAAAATAAGCATTCAAGCACTAGATCAGGGTCAGCCAGTAGCTCTAAAGGCAGAAGCAATCGAACAATCTTATAGCAGTCGAAGCAATCGAAAGGCAGAAGCAATCTTATAGATTCATGAAATCTGTTCATGTTGATTTTTGCCCAAGTTTGTTCACATATGGAACCATTGCTTACATTGAATTCTGCTAAGTAATTTGTTTTATCAAGTTTCAGATGTTCCTTCTTATTCTTTTCCTTCATTCTACGCTTAGCAGCTATATTCTGCCGATTTCTTGCAAGTCGCTGTGCCTTTTCAGATTCAGTTTCATTTGCAAGCTTTTTGGCTCTGTTCTGCCGCTTTTTAGCAAGCCGGTCATCCCTTTCAGATTCAGTTTCATTTGCAAGCTTTTTGGCTCTGCTCTGCCGCTTTTTAGAAAGCCGGTCTTCCCTTTCAAATTCAGTTTCATTTGCCCGTTTTTTTTCTGTAGTCTGCTGCTGTTTTGCAAGCCGCTCTTCTTTTTCAAATTCAGCTTCATTTTTGCTCGCGGAACGCAGTGACGCGAAGCATTGAGGTGATGTGGGAAAATTGTTGTGGCGATTTTTCCCTTTTATATCAGGACCCATAATGCTTTGCGAAAGTTTTAAACAAAGAACCTTTTCAATTTTGCTGTCTGCGGAATGTTACTTTTCAATACTGCTGTTGTCATTGAGCGTTCTAAAAACAGACTATTTGTAATGTAAATCGTAATTGACCTCAATCAACAAGAAAATAGATCAATCAAAATGAATGCTTTTCTTGCCAGCATTGACAATGCCAAGAATGTTGTTTACCGTACACTGTTTCGAATGAATGAAATGCCACTCGCAGAGTGCAGTGTGCGCGTGAGGGTATTGCAAGCCAGTGAAGCAAATTCTTGATCCTTTGGACAAAACCATTGAAACTTTTCACTCTCACTTCTCATTCATTTTTTGGAAAACCAGCTGGATGCAGTTCTGTGGTGGGAACAATGAAATGTTCATTGTTGTTGTGAGTGGCAACAAGCTCAAATTCACAAAAAGAGACTCTTGCGTCCTCGTGCTTTTGTTATGCACTCATGGAAACACGAAGTTGACACAGTATATGACAAACTTTCCCAATAGCTTTTTCGTTCCCTGGGGCCTGAAAGTCAACTGGTCACATATCTTTTGCACCTTCCTACCCTGGGCTAACATCTCACCCTGCATCGCAATTCGCAATGCGTATAGCTACGTATCGTAATGAATTCAGTTGTTGACAGGAATGGGTTCCTAGTTTGTTCCGCGAGCTACCCATAGGTTCACCTTTTTATTTCGTTTTTTGGCTGCATGCAAACGCATCCTTAAAAGTCGCTCTTGTCTTTCAGATTTAGTTTCATTTTCATATATTTTGGCTTTATACTGTTGCATTTGTTCTAGTTGCTTATGCCTTCTACATTCACTTTTGTTTTTCCGTTTATTGGAAACAAATTGATGTAATTTTTTCAATTTTTGTAGCTGTTCAGTTTCAATATAGCTCTGACTTGAAAGTTTCCTTTTTCTTGGATTAATGGTCAAGGTAAATTGCAGTGACTCTACAGAATTCAGATTATGGAATGTGACAGAAACCACTTCAAAGAAAGTAGCATTAAGTGCAGTGGCTGACAACTGCAAGTAGTTTTCTAAGGAAAATTTGTTTCTTAAATTTAACAGCACTGCCTTGCCATTTATATCTGGCATACCAAACGAATTTCTGGCATGAGAATCAAATAAATAAAACCCTGAGTTAGGATTGTAAATAATAGATACCATGTACCCATCTAATATGAAAATTGCATGGTTGTTATCTGTGAAAACATTTTCAAGTGCTGTATGCAAAGGAGTGAATGGTGAATCATTATAATCTTGTGTATTACTAAAGAAAGAGCCTTGACAAATATTTCCAAAAGTAATTGAGCATCCTGAATGATAAGATTTGTTTAATTTGCTGTTTGTTTCAGTTGGTTTTGAAGTAGTAGCTTTTGTTGCCACAATGGGCAATTCACTGTTTATCACCACAATGGGTGATTCACTTTTTCTTTCCACAATGGGAAAGTCACTGTTGTTAAGCACCTCAATGGGTGTTGCCTCAATGGGCATTTCTGATGTTGTTGCCATAAGGGGCAATACCACAATGGGTTTAGATATTTCACTTGGTGCCACAAAGGGCAAGTCATTGTTATCTTCATTTGATGTTGCAAAACACACAGTTGTTGGCAGTTGCTCAACTGACAAATTTGGGGCATCAGGAATAAATCCTCTTTGTAATGCATGCAAAAATTGGGAATCACCAATGTCCAGAACTTCATCAACTGTCTCAGGCTGCCAATTCACAACTGCCTTTTCATACTGGTTATAAGCAAGTGAGGTCAGTGCCATAAAAGCACACTGTCTTCCACGTGATTCTTCACTGAAAGATGCATCCCCTTGGTGTAGGTTTCCTCTTGCAATTAATATTGGCAACTCCAAAACTGAATTTTCAGAGTGGCTGTTACTTGATGTAGCTGTTGGTCCAGGGTTCAATTCCACATCTCCTGCTAAGAAGAGCAAAAAGAAAAACAAGGAAAAACTTGAATCACTAATGTGGGTATTATTCGGCCTAATACCACACCTCCTGTTAATCCTCCTTCTTAATTTCGAACATTGACTCTTTATCCACCTCCTTCCGGTGGCAAGCAGTGCTTCTTGCTGTTTATTTGTGAAAGCGCAAGAAACGCTTAGGCCCTCTTTGAGGACATCTTCCTGCGACTTCTGGAACCTGTCTGCTGCAGAACAATAAATGGTCAACACAACAGAGAAGATAAAAAGAACTCCCCTCATATTAACTATGAAATAAGATGTAAACAATGATTTGATACGTACCTGAGTCCGTGAAAATTCCCTTCTTCTTCTTGCAATGAACGTGAGCCAGCTCCTTCCATCCAAAATCAAAGTGGTGGGTGGGAAGCATTTCAGTCGGGCAGCACGATGCTTGTTTGGTTGCGTGGGCAGCATTTCAGTCGGCGAGCACGATGCTTGTTTGGCTTTTGCATCCATACAAACTCCGCCATCGACACAGGAATTCCAATCAACCCGTCTAAATTCTGCTACGCGCATGCGCTGCGCAGCAATGAGTAGGCCTATCCCGCGAGGCCATTTGTGAACCTACAGACATTTTTCTTTTTCACACTGAGTATTTCTGAGACAACAACAACAACACTAAACAGTAACACCAAACAGTCGTTTGCACGTTCGCCTAAGGATCAGATTCACAGAGAAATCACAAACATTTACCTGACAAAAAAGGTTTGTTTTTACTCATTTTAAACTGAACAATTCCATTTTAAAAATACTGAACCATTCTCTGCCACCTGTGCACTAGCTGTCGCAATGCATTTAGATGTCATTCGTTGATCGCTCAATTAAACTTGGTTAAAGTTTTAGACATTGCTGAGAAAAATGACTCATTGTATGAATTTGAGAATGTTTATCTAGGGCTGGGTTAATTTTTAATTATGTAGATATTTTAAATACTCTGGTTTTGTTCATGTTAGTCTTAATCCTGAATCTGTAGATAAGTTTAATTTCTTTCTTAATTATTGTAAATATTGTAATTATGTGGAATTAAGGGATTGTAAAATAGTGGATCATATTGAGCACCGGTGAAGATGGCGTTTCAGCACTGGTGAAGAAGCATGTTATTGGCTAGATGGCTTTTTCCATGTAGATAACATGCTGGTCACAAGGGCTCAGAATAAAATGACGTAAAACGATTAAAAAACAACAAGCCTTTCCATTGTTATTGGAGAAAATATGGTCCGCCTTTTAGCACGGTTTGCCTGCCAAGCAAATCGACCGCAAGGGGCTGGAGGGCCAAAAAACATATTTTGCGGACGGCTGAAAGTATTATTGCGTTTGATAAACTTAAGTAAACAATTAATTGTGATGTAACTCATTGTTTCTCGAAGCAACCATACATTAGATTGAACTTATCAGTGAAAATCTGACCGGGGCTCAAGCCCCCTTTGCCCCGGTCTGGATCCGCCACTGCTGTGACCTTTCAAACGGGGATTCTTTTTTCTGACTCACTCTGTATAAAATAATGAAATAACACAAATAGATTCCGTGCGAGGCTAAAAGCTAATTACAGTGGAGATTTTCCGTTTACGATTGGGTGGCTGCTTGACTTAAAGAGCCGCTGCTAACCATGATCCTTTGTGGCGCCAAGGTCGACTTTCGTATTATCTGAAAGACGTTTCTGGCCTAAATTCACTTTGCCTTGCTTTTCAATCGGCACACAAATGATCATGTTTGACAATGGGTTTTTAGCGTAGAGTCCAAGAGTTGATATTTCCCTTTATCCAATTTCAATGGGTCCTTTGCAACGGACATACCTCGCATACCTCGCACGTGCCATCTCTAGTTGCACAGCAAAGAATGCTCGCAAAGCCTCTTGGTTAGCAGAGGGTCTTTAAGAGACCAGACCAAACAACAACTTATTTGAGACCTGCATTTGCTCCTGCAGCATCTTTAATAGTGTAACCATCATTGATGATTCCTGCACGCTAGCAGAAGGAGAACTTTGCGTGACACAGGTGTTCCGAAGCCAAGTCTCTCTCCATTTTTTCCTCAAGCAAAAACTCAGAAAGATGGGAAATACAATGCGATTACTTAACTTAGCCCTGTTTTGGTTGAGGGGGCAAATTGGCCCCCCTGTTGGTTTTTGCTTCATAACTCCAAATTGAATTCATATTTCTTTTTAAACTGTGTGACTTTTGTTAAAATATTCTCAGACGTCTACTGATGAAATTATTTTTTGAAAAAGTAATCAGGGGTGGGTAGGGACCATATTTTTAAGACTGATACGTAATATTTGTTTTTCCAAAGACCTGTATGGTTCTTTTCCAAAGAATGTCTGTGATTGACTGGAAGTACCGGGTGTCCCATAAAAAAGTACTCCTGTTTGAAAAATCTACCAAAAATTGATTATGAAACCTTTGATAACATTTTCTTTTTGACTTGTTTTGTCAAAGATCCAACAATATTCATAGATGATAAAATTTTTGCCTTTGATACTGCAAGGTAGAGAACTCATACGTTGAAAAACCGTATTTTGAGCTATAGTTTTGAAGCAAAATACTCAATCTTGCGTAAGAGTCAAATTTTTCAGATTTTTTATCATTATTGAAGTCTACAATGATAGTTTGCATTTCTTTCTGTAATTTATGACTAAACTAGAAGCGTTACATGCACAAAGAAATTGATCTGGCAATCATCAATGTTTTTTTGCAGTATGACTCAAAACCAGGTGGCCCTAAAAAGAGCTAAATTCGCTAATTCTGAAACCAATTACAAGAACAACTATATATTGGATAATAATTTGGTACTTGATCTAATTGACAAAAAAATAAAATCGAAGATCGGCTGTGTAATCAAATTTTGGTGATTTTTCAAACGGGAGTACTTTTTTTGGGACACCCGGTATATTTCTAATTGAATTTATTGACATTACAGCATATGTTACTTGCACAATGTGGTTCATACTACTGTTTGGCAGTGATTATTTTACCAAGCTACATTTCTCCTCCGCATACATTTTGGCTGTTACTGCCCAAATTATCAAATTTTATTTGCCATACAGTGAATATAGCCTCCTACTTTCATATCTTAGTTTTTCTACTTATATTTTTGTAAAAAACATTGCTGAACTGAAGTTTTGGATAAATCACGCGAGGTGAAGTAAAAAAAGCTTTTACTGGAAAGAGCCATATTGTAACTTTGATTGGTCTTCTTTCCGTGCAATTGATCAACAGTGTGATGGTGTAAATCTCAATGAGAATCACTGCATGCAGTAAAAAACTCTTTCTTTGTCATATCTATACCATTATCTTATGACTAGCGTGAAAAAATAAATCACAGGAAAAACCTCTCAGAAGGGGAGAAAGGTTTCATCCTTTTGCAAATGAGTGTGATTTACACAGTACCAGCGTGATAACACAAATCACAGGAAGAAACCTATTTCAATGAAAAAGCAGAAACGCAGTTTTGAAACAATTACCTTGCAATCTTTTCTATGTATAGCAGACATTTGAAATATAAATAGAAGGTTTGTTTTGAATTATTCAGTTCCAAAGAAGCACGGCTCAGATGAGTCATGGCATCAGCGAGGCAGACAAGAAGACCTGTTTGAGAAAGAGATCTTGACAATTTTGTATCACAACTTATTCAAGATGATGGGCTCTTGTCTGATTCATAAGTAGAAGGGTTTGAAGATTCAGATAATGAGAATGACGAAGATGCTGGAAATTGGATAGCAGACATAGCAGATGACGATATGGGTGATAGTGATGAAGGAAATAATGAAGAGAATATAGATGATCAAGAGCCAGTTGCCGAAGTTCAAGCAAGAGAAATACGAAAGCAAACTTTCAAGAATTTAGATGAAAGGTTGGAACTTTGTTTGAAGAAACGATAATAAAGTTAAATGAGAAATATGAGCGGTATTACCAACCAGTTACTCATCAGCATGTTCTTACTGCTCTCGAGGACTGCAGCAAACTTTTTTTTTTTTGCTCTCGGTTGCATTGTATTATCTTCACTTCCCAACAATTGATGATGGTCTTCCTCTCGTATTGTTACTACTGCTTCCTTCAGTAAGGACTCTTTGTATCCTTCCTGGATTCGCCTGCTATCCTATGAACAAGTTCTCCCCCTGGTTCGATGACCTATTTAGGGGGATTCCATTCTCCCAGAGGACAAAATACATGAATTTATTTGAGTGTCATCAATTTTAGGAAGGAAAATTTGCTCATAGTTTTAATTCATTTTTGCAGGTTTTTGAAAGGGCCTTTCTCCAGAAAACCACCCATATTCACAGGAAGGAATGGCCGATTATATCCGGGTAAATTACTGAAACTAATTGAACATATTGGCAATAAAATAAGACAGTTTTCAATATCATTGTTTTGATATTCATAGAGCAGTGGCCTTCCAAACGGGGATTCTTTTGTTCTGACTCACTTTTTGATGCTTTGCTTATTTCTTCCTTTGTTGGTTCGGACATGTTGGTTATGTTTTTGATGTTGTTGTTTGGGAGGGTGAATCCAGGGCATCTACAGCTGGCGACATTTTCACTCAGCTCAGACATTCTGTTTTTGTGGTATCTTGCCAACCACATGAGGGATGCTACTTTTTGTATGATTTGCAGCTTGGTTTGTTCTTGTCGTTGGTTGTAGTTTTGTTGGGAGAAGAGAGGCGGCAGTAGCAAATGGATTGGGGCTATGTGAGATAGGGGTTTGAGTTTTGGTAGCTATTTGAAGCATCGGAGTTTTGGGGAGAGTAGATGGGGTTCGTTTTGTAATTGTGAACATGCTTCTAGTGCTCGATTTAGTAAGGCGGGGGGTAGAGGTGCTGGCTGTTGGTTTGATAGGCAACTGTAAGGGAACAGTGTTGTTGGTTTACTTATGTTGGTTTTGAATGTATTTTCCCTGTCAGGTTTGTTAGACCGACGAGATGTATTCATCGTATGGCTAACTGTGGGTCTTAAGGAGAGGAGGGAGGGAAGTTTAGGGTGGGAAGATTCAAATAGGCTTCTGGAAAGGGGTGCTTCTTGTTTGTTATCTACGCTGTCTTGACTGTCCATGATGAAGTCCAAAGAATCATCTAGTCCAATGGAAATGTGATCAGTGGAAGTACTGGTGCAAACCATGCGGCTGACCGCCGTAACGAGGGTAATGATGCAGCTTGCAATTGAAGAGAGTATGCCTAGGGAGAGGGAAGTAGTATTTGTGTATAATTCGAATATGCATGAAGAAGGCTTAATGTTCAAGGGCCAGGTCGAAAACTCGGACTTCTCGGACATCTCGGACCAGATTGTCCGAGTTTTCTAAGTCCGAGTTTTCGAATTAGCCCTAGTTCAAACTCGAAAACACAGACTTCTCGGACGAAATGGTCCGACTTTTCCTTTCTCCAACTTATCGAATTTCTCCTATGCTCTAGAAGGAAACTCGGACATGTCAGAACTCGAAAACACGGACTTCTCGGACGAAATGGTCCGACTTTCTGGGTATCAAAAGCAGAAAATTTTGCATGAGCAGACTGTCACAAACATGTGAAAAGGGAATATTTTGTTGGATTTGATTATGTAGATCAAAAGGGAATCTTTTTAGAAATTGTTATGTTCTAGAGCAGATAAGAAAACGTTTATTCGTGGGCACAACCCGGTACAAATCCAAGTTCGAATACAACGTCAAATACCCCCCGGGGGGCTGATAGTTAGTTTCTAAAACGTTGGGACACTATTGCCTCAAACAGTTTCTGAATGAGTTTCTTTAATTCTTTAATTTTGGGGCACTATGTATTGCTTCCAACAGTTTCTGGAAGAGTTTCTTTTATTTCTAATTCCGCAAGCGTAGAGTTAATTTTTGTTTTGTTAGAAGGGCTCCCAAATCTATGAGTGACCTGGGAAAATTAAAGCTGCAAATTTCAAAAATACCTTGTCTTTTTTAATTCACATTAGGGTACTGTAGTTTCATGACAGGGTGAAATATTGGTAATATTGCATGACAAGGTGAAATATTGATAATACATATATTCTATAAAGTCACACTCAATTGCTGTTGTTTTTTCGTTGTATTGCGGTATTTCTCTCTTCGAATCTATTCATTCGTTTGTCACCGAAAGCATCTTCGGATCCAACGATAGACGACGCTGGTACATTAATTTTTTTATATGAGAAACCACTTATCAGAAACGGTAGGCTCAATTTTTCGAAAGTCAAGGAACGACCCTACCTAATTGAAAAAGCTAGGAAACTTTTGTAATTTGCAATTTTGATTTTCCTTTCGCACTCAAAAATGTTTGACAGTGTACAGTTATAGCAACTGTTTGGAAATTATTTTGATTCCGAATTGTGTCATTTACTTGTTTTGAGATCTTACCATTACCAATTATTTCGGGAACCCTTTAAACAACACAGAATGAACTCTACACTTAGGGCATTAAAAGTATAAGAAACATATAAGAAACTTTTGCCAGCAAAATGGCCCAAAAATTTAAGAAACTGCCTACAGGCACCGGACCTTAGCATGAATCTATGTTACCGTAGACTCTATATCTTGAAGCTGTTTTCGCTTTATTGTAGCGAACAAAATATGAAAACGGAGCAAAGAGCCTGGGTGGGAATGCACATACTTTGGATAACGGGACGTGACATCGGGAAGGGTATCGATTTCTGCGATTTTGATCTAAGGAATGGTATTGATTTTCGCAATTTTCGTACAAGGAACGGTATCGATTCTCGCGATTTTGGTATAAGCACAAGATCGGATATACGTTTTCAGAAAATTGGTATAAGGTCAGGCGTACTTTTTCGAAAAATTGGTATAAGGAACGGGCATATTTTTGAAGCTTCGATGGCACGTCCTTGACCAAATCCTAGTCAAGTAACCCCCCCTCCCCCCCCCCCCCGATGCAAGATGCAATACACGAATATTCTCCTAAGAAATTAAGAATTGGGGCCGAGTTTCTCAACATTTTCAGATTTCCTCCTTGAACAGTTAAAGACATCATTTTACAAGCCGTTGCAATGTTTAGATATTACTCAAATTTCTTCCGAGTAATATGATGCAGGAAACAAGTCAAAATGAAGCAAAAATGCTTTCTTAATTTGTTGACGATCTGAATGTTGAGCTTCTTATAAGCAGTTTCTTACGAGTAAATAACGGGGCAGTTTCTTATAAGCAGTTTCTTATAAAGAAATTACGTGTAAATAACGGGGCAGACTCTACATTGCCCGATTGCCACTGGATTCAAAATCAGGGTCTTCTTTTACATACCAGCTAGCGAGGCAATTGGTCCCTTGTTTGTATCTATTGTTTTTCCTGTAGATAATGTAGGAAATGAAATTCATTAAATTGGGAAAAAATCGGACTATTTCGCCCGAGAAGTCCGTGTTTCTTGACCTTCTGAAGAACTTCTGACCTTGGCCTCCATCAATTAATCAACGAACCAACGCACTTTATAGGTAACTCAAGATCTTGCATCAAAGTTATTTTCACTGATCAGCCAAATCTTTTCCTTGAATCTGGTGTTCACCCCTCTTTGCATGAGAACTGTCATCACCAGATTGTCTATGGTAAATTAAGTGTAAGAAATTTGTCTCCACACCCGTATAGACGCAAAATTTGGTTTTATGACCGTGCAAATACAACTGCAATCAAAAAGAGTATTGAAATGTTTTCTTGGAAAGATACTTTATCACATATTGTATGCCCTAATTTGCAAGTTAAATATCTGAATGAAACCTTGCTCAATATCTTTTCAAATTTTATACCGAACAAAATAATCACAGTTAGGTCTCGCCAGGCACCTTGGATGACACAGTCAATGAAAAACTTTATCAAAAAAAGAATAGGGCATATAAGACATTCATCAGGAATGGTCAGCCAGAGGGCAGGCTGGAGGCAATTACCAACATGATATCTCAGGGGTCCAAAATGATTGAGGATGCTAAGGACAAGTACTTTACGAAAATAGGTAGAACCCTCTCGAACCCTGAAACAGGTAAAAAGCTTTATTGGTCCTTGATAAATAAAATCTTGAACAAAGCTAAAATACGCATAATCCCCCCTCTATTAGAAAACGACATATTTGTGCTGGATTTTACTGCAAAGGCAGACATTTTCAATGATTATTTTATACAGCAGTGCACCACAATTGATACTGGTAGCGAACTTCCTCTGACAGTAGTACCCAATGCTCCACTACTTACTGACTTTTCCATTTCTGATGAGAGGATCTTGAATATCATTTGATCATTGAATCCAAACAAAGCTCATGGCTGGGACGATATCTCCGTGCGAATGATAAAGATATGCGATGATGCACTCCTTCTACCCCTTAGATTAATATTTGAGTCGTGTATGACCCAAGGTGTTTTCCCTGAAGTCTGGAAACAAGCCACTGTAGTTTCCATCCATAAGAAGAACAGTAAGAATCTTAAGAATAACTATCGACCCATTTCTCTTCTTCCCATTTTTGGCAAACTTCTAGAAAAACTTATCTTTGACTCTCTCTATCAGCACCTGAACGGAAACGGTTTATTAGACCCAAATCAATCAGGATTTCGCCCAGGAGACTCAACTGTTAACCAGTTACTGTCAATTGTCAATTCCATATTTACAGCATTTGACTGCAATCCAACACTTGAAGTACGTTCGGTTTATCTCGACATTTCGAAGGCCTTTGACAGAGTCTGGCATCAGGGTCTTATTTACAAACTGCGTCAGTGTGGTGTCTCTGGTGAACTATTGATATTATTGCAAAGCTTTCTCAGTGATAGAAAACAGCGTACTGTTTTGAATGGTAAAACGTCTCCGTGGGGCTCTATCTCAGCTGGTGTTCCCCAGGGTTCCATCCTGGGTCCTCTTTTCTTTCTAATTTATATCAATGATTTGACAGATGGCTTAAAATGTAATGTGAAACTATTTGCCGATGATACATCAATCTTCACAGTTGTTCACAATCCACATACAGCTGCCCTTGATATGAACCATGATCTGAATCTTATCAAGCTTTGGGCGCACAAGTGGCGGATGTCCTTTAATCCTGACCCCAATAAGCAAGCAGTCGAGGTGACCTTTTCAACAAAGAGAATTCCAGTGAATCACCCTCCCCTTGTTTTTAATGGAGTTCATGTAACGAGCAAAAGCACCTTGGAATCATACTAGACTCTAAATTGTCCTTTTCTAGCCACATCAAGTCAATTATTTCTAAGTCGAGACAAGGAATAGGGATGTTGAGATTCCTCTCAAAATACTTACCGCGACACACCCTCAACGAAATGCACAAACTGTATGTCAGACCGCACTTGGATTATGGTGACGTCATATATCACATCCCGCATAAAATATGTGATTTTAGTCATACTGTTAAATTGACAAATCAAATGGAAAAACTTGAGGCTGTTCAATACTCTGCAGCGTTAGCAGTAACTGGTGCGTGGAAGGGCACATCTCGTGAAAAAATATATGACGAGCTTGGCTGGGAGTCTCTCAACCTCCGTTGATGGAGTATAAGATTATCAACCATTTAACTCCAGATTACACAAGAGGTCCTGTGCCTGAACGACAGGAATCAAACTACAATCTTCGCAGGCGAGCAGCAACTGGTCAAATACGTGCGAGAACAGAGAGATTCAAATCAAGTTTCTACCCAAACTGTTTGTCGGAATGGGAAAAACTTGACCCTGAAATTCAACAATCCTGCTCAGTGAATGTGTTCAAAAAGCAACTTTTAGGTCTCATCCGTCCACCCTCTAAACCAGTCTACGGCATCCACGACCCAAAACTTTTATCTGTTTTAACACAGCTACGTGTTGGGTTCAGTAAGTTAAGTTTTCACAAATTCAAACATAATTTTAGGGATACTTTAAATCCTTTGTGCCCAATAAATGATGGTATTGAGGATACGGAGCACTTCTTGCTGCTCTGCCATGCTTATGATATGCACAGACGTGATCTTCTCGACAGCGTTAATGCAATATTGCGGCCTCACGGCCTATCAAACTTTTCAAATCAAGAACTATTGCAAATACTCCTTTATGGCCACGGACAAGTACCTTTTGATTCAAATACAAAAATTCTTGAGGCGACATTGAAATATGTTAAGGCCTCAGAACGCTTCCAATAAATTGCTAAAACCAGCATGGGCGTTGGGTCTTTGGGGGGATTGCGCAATTTCGTGTGGTCTTTTTGGGGATCTGATGCTTATGCTCTAACTCTCTCGTGTAAACCTTTCCTCCTTTATGTTTAGTGTGGCGTCGTCTGTTATGCCTGGTCGCCCATTACGGCCGATTAGCAAGTATACTAGCTAGTTGGCTTTCTGATTATACTTTTTGAGGACAAATTCAAATTTGCGACAACATGGACATAATGGGCGACACCACTGTAGTCATTTTTGTAGTTTTGTAATATTTGTCGCTATGTTAAGTGTAGGTTTTAGGGTTGTTATGTATTTCCATGCTCCCTTCGCCGTTGTTTTGTAATGTTGTAATTGTTTGTTATTGTAAATTTTATGAGAATATAAAAAAAAAAAGTCCGTGTTTTCGAGTTCCGACATGTCCGAGTTCTCTTCTAGAGCATAGGAAAAATTCGATAAGTTGGAGAAGGGAAAGTCGGACCATTTCGTCTGAGAAGTCCGTGTTTTCGAGTTTGAACTAGGGCTAATTCGAAAACTCGGACTTAGAAAACTCGGACAATCTGGTCCGAGATGTCTGAGAAGTCCGAGTTTTCGACCTGGCCATGTTCAAGGAACTACATGAGAATGAAGGGTGATTTAAAAAAATAAGACAGTAGGTAAAATGTTAAATTAAAAATAGTGGCATACCATCTGTAAAATCAGTGGCTGCAGGCTCGGTTTGCTTTTGTGTGTTTTCTATTTTTGGTCTGGTGTCCATTCTGCACGATATGTCTTGTGCGATGTATCTCGTATAAATTGCTTCTAGTTTTAAGGTGTGGAAGTATCTGCAGGCTTGCTGATGTAGTAGAGTGAGTATTATGGAGGTGTGAAAAAGGTCTCATTATATTGTAGGGAGTATGGAAGCATGTGTACCCTCCCGCTTTTAATTTTGCTTGAGTTTGATTGGATGAGCTGACAACGGAAATGGCACAAAACACAGCAGGAGCACAGCAAGCGGTTCCTGGGAAGACAGACACCAACCAACTGTGCAATGCTTCCCCTGACAGACCTTCCCTGACACATACTTGTTGTAAAAAAAATAATAAGATGTCCGAAAAGAAATAAGGGGTATTACCAGTGTTGTTTCTCCAGATCTGTTCTTGTAACCTTGTTGCGGTGTCTATGGTGCTATTTAAGTCTGAAGTGGGAGATTAATGGCGAAGCATCACTTACAGAAGGGGTCTTAGTTTTTCTTGGCTTATTTATTAAATCTGGTTGTGACAAGGATATATTTTGATATTTGTGTGTCTTTGCAAAGCAAGGAACGGTTCATTGGGCCATATGGCTGATAGGGTGGGGTCTTCACGAATATAGTGCCAGTTCTCTTTGATAACAATAAAGAAATAAAGTCTAAAGTAAACGATCTCTAATAAAGAAATAAAGCCTAAAGTAAATAATCTCGCAACCAACACAGAGTTATTTGAAGATGGCAGATTAATTTGCGCCTTTTTCTGTACTGCGCCTCAAAGAAACAAGTCATGATGTGATGTTCTATTTACTGCTTCTACTTACTTGCATTGGTCATTGCATTTGGACAGTATGCATCTGCCAACTCCAGATTTCGGTCAACAGTTTCTCTATCCTGGGGCATCCATCGTTGTCAAAGGCTTCAATTTCTGAGGTCAAGTTGACATCATAATTGTAAGCTGCTTCACTGCTTTGTTGGGGATACATGGTACTCCCTGTATTGTTTTTCAGCTTTTTCTTTGGGTCAACTTGACAGCCAATCAGCACGGGGACTACGGACGCATGCACTGTGGACATAATTCAATCATTCAAATATCTGCAACCGTTGCGAAGAAAGTTGCAGTGACAACAAGCAGTCGGGGAAGATTCACAGCTTGATATGCAGGAAACTTGTATATTATCAATTATTAACTGCAGTTATTATTGATGTATGCCTGCAAGAAACTGCAAACAAAGATTTCATGATGGACCTTTCTGGTATGCCACAACTATTGCCATCATTTTTTAGTTCAGTCTTGATAGTCTGCTTCAAATTGGTGTGAGCGTTTGTTTTTGTTTTTGGTTGAAGAGCCTGTGGTATGCCTATCCTATTAGAATGGATTGTTCCACAGCCAAAAATTTGTCTCTCCAAGACCTCTTCAAGGAGTGAGATGCTGCTAAAATAGTTATCATAGTATACATGGTTGTACTGACCATGCAAACTTTCTGTCATCTGTAACACAACTTTCTTTCCTAGGTCTTTCTCTCGTTCGCCATCGCTTGGTTTTCCGAGGTACGCCGAAAAGTCACAGCAATAACCGTTCTCAGCAGCACACAGTTGCCACATCTTGATGCCATACTTCGTGGGCTTGGCTGGCATATACTGTCGAATGCCTAGTTATCCCCTGAACGTAATCATTGCTTCATCAACAGACAGATCCCCGGGAGGAGTATAATTTTCCTTACATTTTGCTCTTACGATATCCAGGATTGGCCGTATCAAAAACAGACTGTCTATTGGCTTTTCGTGTTCATCAAATTCATTCATCAAATGATCGTTTGCGTGAATGTACTGACAAAGCTTGTCAAATTGATTCTTTGGCATAACTTTGGATGGGAGGAATCCCCCAAAAGCGAAGTCTTTGGCCCAGTACATCTTCATTTCTGGCAGACTAACGATGCTCATGAAAATCCTCAAGCCGAGGTACACTTTCATCTCCTCTGCGTCCGTCTCCTGCCACGATGCATCTATCTGACGGCGTTCCACTTGCTTTTGCATTGCATATAAATTCGTTTCCCTTGCCAAAATTTCATAGATTTCCTTGGGAAACGATAAATTAAAAAAATCTTCCTCTTTTGCTCCCTTTTCCATCACAACAGTCGGTCCTGGGTCGCCGATAGCATACGGCTGAATAACTTTTCTCGTCAAATTTCTTGTCCATGCTTGGGCTTCCTCCACTCTATCTACGTCTTTGTCCTCATCCATATCATGCCATATCAATCGCATCTATCTGACGGCGTTCCACTTGCTATTTCATTTCATATAAATTTGTTTCCCCCTTGCTAAAATTTCATAGATTTCCTTGGGAAACGATAAATTAAAAAAATCTTCCTCTTTTGCTCCCTTTTCCATCACAACAGTCGGTCCTGGGTCGCCGATAGCATACGGCTGAATAACTTTTCTCGTCAAATTTCTTGTTCATGCTTGGGCTTCCTCCACTCTATCTACGTCTTCATCCTCATCCATATCATGCCATATCAATCGCATCTATCTGACGGCGTTCCACTTGCTATTTCATTTCATATAAATTTGTTTCCCCCTTGCTAAAATTTCATAGATTTTTTTGGGAAACAATAAATTAAAAAAATCTTCCTCTTTTGCTCCCTTTTCCATCACAACAGTCGGTCCTGGGTCGCCGATAGCGTACGGCTGAATAGCTTTTCTTGTCCATGTTTGGGCTTCCTCCGCTCTATCTATATCTTCGTCCTCATCCATATCGCTTTCTGCTTCCGACGAGACATCGCTAATTTCGATATCAGAATTTCTGTTTATGTTCAGCTCTTCGTCTGTAAATCCAAAAAACTCTTCTTCGTCCGAACTTTCACCAAAAATAGCTGCAATCGAAGCATCCATAGCCATAGCGTAAACGTGAACCTGTCAACAAATCCTAATCTAAAGATACCTGCTGACATTCAAACAGCCATAACTCCATATTTTTGCTACCAAAACCCTATTAACATTTAGCACCATTAAATAGCAAATTTTTTAAGCTTTTCACACATTACTATTCTACTATTCAACTGTCAATGCTACGCAGGCGAATTACGTCATTTCTGTAGAACGACATATGTCGTCTACGGGGAAATGAGGCTTCTGCGGCTTACAGCAATTGTCGCTACGGGGAAATAAAACAGGTGAACAAAGACAACAAGTGTCGTTTATGGGGGTGAATGAGTTAAGAAACCCAATTCTAGGTTTTTGTAGCACTACTTTTAATTTTGTACCCACTTCTATATATTAGTTCGTGATTAAGTTTTTGTTGAACTAACTGGTGATCAGTGGCTAATGTAGAAAGGAAAACTGTCTCTAATTAAAAGCTGTGTTACAGTCAATCTCCGCATATAAGAACCTACAAAATCAAGAAACTGTAGGTTGCTTTTTCCTAAATTATGTACCTTATATCCAGTTAATTAATTACAATTGCAATCAAGAAACTGTTTTAGTTTGATGAAAGATATGATCCTATTGCAGGGGTGGATAAGTTGATGTTTGATTGTTGTTACTACATTCTTTTTTTCCAAGTTGGTTGTTAATGTATGATTCTCCTCCCCTGTTTCATGTAAGCTTAGAATTCGTTATCAGGTCCATAACACCTTTGCCAAAACAAATCACCGGTCAAGACTCTGAAAAGGCCTACCCAAGGCACTGTTCAAACCAAAACCTTTTTACACCTTGAAATTAGTCTTAGCTCCTCTAAAATAGAAAAAATTCCCATCAATACTCTCAAACGGAGGTTCTCATATGCATGGATTTACTGCATCCATTGCAAAACAATTTGGTTACAACATCCTGAAAACTGTTAAAAATTAAAGATTTAATGCCATGCTGGTCCTTCTTACATGCCAGCTTTGTATGCAGCAACAGTGTTCTTAAACTGGGTAGTAATGTCTTGTGGGATACTCTCGTCATTGAATCACTTTCAATAACTTGCATATATAGGTTTAGGCTATAAGATAATTAATCATTTTGGGTTAATGGTTTCTCGTTATGCCTTGACGGATCACCTACCAAATAGTCAAAATGCAGCAAACATCTCTATCTGGGTCATTAAACTTCATCAAAAACGAGAAATAACCTACCTTGAGCACAGGAAGCCCAGGCGGTTGATTAAACGATAATAAGTTTAAAACTTCAAAATAGTTAATTGTAATACCTTTGTGTCTTATCTGTTGCACTTTCCTACGGTTGCATTGCGTTTCCTTTGTTAACTTCTGTACTGCGTAATTGTTCGAATACGAGAGTTCGATGTGAAGTAACACTACGCCTTCCTATATGAAGCTACAAGGAGTGAAACTCTCCTCCAAGTCAAATTCAATAAACTGTTTTGTCCTTGCTCGCACTCCGCTATCCAAAGACTAAATTCGTATGGCAACATATCAAAATGTTCCTCAATCATCGAACTATGCTTTCCAATACTTTGTTTCTTCATCTGCAATGTTTGAAATGCAGAAATCTGCCACTTTTTCAATGCAAAACTAGTCAAATTCACTTTCTCCACAGGCTCACACCATCGAATGGTAACAGAGCGATTGAATTTAGGCATTATCAAAGGGATCTTTGCAGCAGTAAAGGTGAATGAAAAGGAATTAAAGAATGTGTGACTTTTTGGAACAGGTTGAAAGGATCCAGACATCTCTATAATGGTTCTTATGTAGAAGGTGCTTCATTCATCAAGAAGAAGCATAGAGGTAGAGGTTCTTAATTCACAGTTTTGTGTTTGGGCATTTACTCCATTGATATCAATGAATAGAGAAGCTTCTGAGGTTATGTGAAACAAAATATGAATCCATAACAAGATATCTTATTTTAAAATTTACATCAACATGATCTTTGAAACAAGGGTAGACCTCAACAATTTTTCTTCAGTGATGCTCTGCTGGGATAGTTCTTGCCCAGTTTCTTCTGGCAACGAACTCTTTGTTCAGATATGTGTTTATAATGTCTCGTTCAATTCTTACCCTGACCATCCCCCCCCCCCGGAACACCCCCGGGCATTTGCACAACAAATTTTTCCGACCCCCGGGCATTTGACCGTACATTTCTCCCCGGCCCCCGGGCATTTGAGTAGCATTTGGCAAGAACGAGAGCTTTTGCTTATACAGTGACTGGGAATATAGCATTTTTTCAGTGCCCGGCCCCCGGGCATTTGACCATCAATTTTTCCCCGGCCCCCGGGCATTTGAGCAAGGAATTTTTGTTGACCCCCGGGCTGCCCGAGGGGGGGGGGGATGGTCAGGGTAGGAATTGAACGCGGCATAGCATCCTCATTTGGTTTCTTCTTCATCATTTCTTTTTTCAAGCTACGGTAATGGTGTGCCATCATTTCTTCGCTCTCCCTGTCATCTATTCCAGATAATGCATCATTTTCTGTAATCAATGAAAGGAACGTACAGCAGTAGTGCCTTGATGTTATTAGATCGACCAAGGTTGCATCTGTCAGCTTGCGTGTGCCTAGTATCGAAGCAGGAGTGAAAAAAAGGTCCTGTAATTTGGTGTTTGATACCTTACAAGGCAATGTCTGTGATGCAATGAAAGATTACTTCGTTATAAATGCTCATGGAAAAAATACTAGAAACGACCAACATCTCGTTAAGTTGCCTCAAGTGAAAACAGAATTTGGACGCAAAGGTTTTTATTAGCTGGCAGGAAGAGAATTTAATGACTTACCACTAAGTGCCAGAAAGATTGAATCTAGAATTCTTTTTAGACGATTTTTAGAAACTCATTTTATTTGATGTAAAAATATTTTATCTTTGGATTGGACTGTATTGGACTCTTGTAATTAGTTTTTAGATCTTTTACCATTAATTTATTAAGTATCAGGACCCTAATGATAACAGTATGTATTGTACTGATAGGTTATCCTGTTAAAACATTCGATTATTATTATTATTATTATTATTATTATTATTATTATTATTATTATTATTACTATTATTAAAAGATTGATGGACATTGGCTTAAAAGCTGAAGCAAGTAACTTTATTTGTGCT
Organism: Aurelia coerulea; assembly: GCA_039566865.1. Classification (NCBI taxonomy): domain Eukaryota; kingdom Metazoa; phylum Cnidaria; class Scyphozoa; order Semaeostomeae; family Ulmaridae; genus Aurelia; species Aurelia coerulea. The sequence continues at coordinate 2,391,268 of CM076959.1, forward strand.
TTTCTTGTCAGCTTGTGAACATCATTTCCAATCCATGCTCCAGCCCTCTTTAATTTCATTGTGTCTAAAATCATATCCAATTTTTTCTTGAAAGGTCCTTTCATTGACTGTAATGTTTGATTAGTCATTGTCAAAAAAGTTTCCATTTCGTTAATATCTTTGTTGATCATTTTGATTGTATTGATTATGTCCTTTGACGATTTTCCTTGAGTAGATATATGTCTTCTAAAATCAATTGCTTCTGTTGAATTATTTGAATATTTGCCATTGATACGTTGTATTAAATCAGAATGGGTGTCCTTTGCATCGTTAATTCTTTTCTCAAGTTGTATTTTTTCCTCCTCTGTCTTTTCAAGTTTTTCTTCCAGTTCTCTGGCTTCCAAAGTTTTGTCCTCAACTGATTGCAGCAATGAAAGCATAAGGTCACTTGTATTGCCCCTAGCTTCCAATATCTGCATGTCAAGGCTGAGGGCAATAGCTTCAAGGGCATTCAAGTTTCTCAACACTATGCCAAGTGCAATATGTAATGGCAGCACAGAGAAATTATCAATAACCCAGCCTTTAATGCCAACCAGGGGAAGGGCCTCACAGTTTTCAAAATGGCTTGGATTTTTTGAACCATTTGTTTTAAATTTGTTTGCCATTTCCACCATATTTTCAAGATGTCGGCGATCAAAAATATTTTTTTCTCTGTTGTCCTTTTTTTGTACCTTTGAAATGTAACAGGTGCAAGTGGTACCCCCTTTTGAATGTCTGACAAAGTTACTAGGCAGTGCATACAAAAGTGCCTGTGAGACCAAGTAACCTTGCCAGCCACTCCAAATCACCACTGTAGCAAATTCTTAAAGACTGAAAATGATTGCCATGCCCATCATTGCCTATAGACTCTTTGCTGGATTTTCTGCAAGATTTGCAGTTTGAATTATAAGCTTGGTTCCGTGTGTTTTAGTAATGGGGATAAGTGTTAGCAATCAACTTTATACTGCTTGCACATGTTTCCAGGTCAGACGTTTTTCTTAGAATGAGTTGGGGGGAACTTTCAAGAATGAGAGGGCAAGGCAGCTTTGGAAACGCAATCTCATCATTTACTGTTTGCAGTTGGGAAAAAAGTGGTCCAAAAGCATTAACTATGCATTCACTGGAATCTTTTCCTCCATCAAACACTCCCAATAGTTTACTCATTTTTGCAGAGTGTGTCTTCTGACAGTTTTGGAATTGCAGCAAAATTTTTGTGGAAGAGCCACCCTTATCTCCAGTTACAAGAACATGTAAGCAATCTACTGGTGTGTTTGGAATTGGAATCAATTGTTTACTCCTGTGCAAGGCAAATACACTCTTTTGGATCACCTCAAGGATGCTTGTGACTCTAACAAATGAGACTTTTTTCCCTCCTGCCAACACAGTGAAGAAATGCAAAACGAGGCTGGGTTGCAAACTTCCGGCCAAGGAAAATAATGGCGGGCCGGATTGGAGCTGGCGGATGCCAGGCTCTGGTTTTAGCACCCGATCGCCGTATGCGTGCCAAAATTTGCACCCAATTCAAATCAAAACAGTCTCGTGGGAGGTTGGCGAAGCAGATCTCCAAAGATTCGTCAAAGAAGATTCGGAAAATGTCTCAGTCGCTGTGACCAAATTGGTGGAGTCTTCGCAAAAAATGGAGATTTTTTCAAATCAATATTGTCCAAAAACTGGTCCTGTCCACTCAATCAAACATGGTGGAAACAAAACTCGAAGATACAACAAATATGGCGGACAAGGTAGGATATCTGGGAAAATTTGCAAAGTGTGCGTGAAAACCTGTTACTTTGCTCAAGTCATTGTATCTCAACTTACCGGTAAAAAGACCCCTCCCTAATCAAATGAGCACCGACGTGTCAATTCTTGGAATTTGAGGCTCAGAAATGTCCAAGAGACATCATAAACATCCTGCTTTTGGGTTTTCGTCATTGATTCAAGACTTTTATCCCAGTGAGAAAGTTATTCAGAAAATTTGCAAGCAAGCACGTTTAGGCCGAACATTGTGGCCCCTCAACTACCCTTCATAAAAATATTTCCAGAAACAAATCCCCACCTGTCCACTCAATGAAACTTCGTAAAATGGTAGTCAACATGTTTCTTTACACGGCAGTGTTTTGTGATTCTCCAGGAAAATTTGCAAACTTCTGGATTTTCGCTTTCAAAACTTGGTGTCTGATGGTAATGTTTACTGTGCACATTTTACTGTTCATATGGCCTAGGCATGAAAAGGAAGGCCTGTGCGTTTTGAATAGGCCACCTGGTATTAATTTTTATACAGATGAAATGGATTGAAAATGTCAACTGGGTGTCTTACATGAAACAAACATCATGATTCAAAGAACCACAGCTTTTAAAGGATTTATTGTTGAAGTCAAATCAAGACTTTGGCTAATTAATGGGGATAAGATTAGCTTGACATTTAATTTTCTGTAATTTCTTTTCATTTTGTGTCAGAAATTTAAGTGAAACCAACCAAGGTGATACTTGCCAATTAAATGATGATTTTATTTCTGAGGAATTTGCAGAGAATTTGAATTTGATTCTGACAACCTCCATTCCTCTGTGAGACATTTGTTACAAGCTGCAAAATCAAATTTTCATCACTTTTTTGCAGGTTTATCATCATCTGGTTCATCTGAGAATATTGGGATTGTTTGTCTGCATCTTTCAATGGACCACAGAGGTTTTGTGAACCCAGTAGATTTTGCAAGTAAAATGCCTCCTCTTTGAACCATTTGGACATTGTTCATTTTTGTGATGTGATGTTTCAAAGAGACATCTTCCAAAGAAGAAGTATAAAGGAAACTCAATAGTGTAACTACAGCAGATGTGTTGAACATATGATAGACAAGCACATGCCATGCCCACTGGCTAGAATTACATATTCTCTTTTGTTACACTTGGAAGCTTATGTGGTCTTAAATCAACGAATCCAGTTGCTGTTCATAAAGTATTGCTTTTCATGAAATTTATACACATTAAAACATGTTTATCAGAATAACACTTCTGTCTGTTCTTCACAAAAGATCAACAGTTCAAAATGATCACAAAATTACTTCACAGATTCCTTTTGGTCAAATGGCTAATTGATGCAAGAGATAATTGGTGCAAGAAACTTGAGCTTTCCAAAGAAAACAAGCTATTTTATGACTGCTTTTTACCTTTTTTACCTTGATTTCCCAACATAGGTTGGAAATTTTAGATACAGCATGAATTTTGTGAAAGTAATACTCATGGCGGATAGAGCATGCCGGGATCATTTAGCAATGAAGTACCCCCTCCCCACAGTGGGCCAAAATGGCGATTTAGCAGACATTCATGGATATCTACAGGGAAATAAATGTTACAGAAGCAGTTGGTAGCTCATTTTCAACGTATGACAAGGACAAATCAAATGGCTCACAAACAACTTAAAATTTTCATATTTAGGGGGGCTAGGGCCCAATATTCTAATTTTAGACTCCGAGCCAAAAATCTCTTTTATGCTCCTTGGTCTCAAGAAACTTAGCAATGGTGACTGATGGCTCTTTTCAACATATTCTGTTGGAACAATGAATAAAGTTGAATATATCTGTCACGATACCCCTTTTTGCTCATTCATTTCTTACTTTCTTCTCCTTGATTTACTCATTCGTCATTTACATATTCTACTTCTTTGATTTTTATGCCGCTTTTCCGTCTCAGCTTATGACTAACTTTTATTGCATCGTTTCAGTATTACTTACGTCTTTCCCTGACTCTTACTTCTTTTCGGTATTTACTTTTGGTAACTGACTAGTTGTTTTTCTACATTTTCTGCATACGCCTATACTATTCTCACGTTAGTCACTTTCCTGTTTTTCTTATTTCTTATTGGTTAATTTTCCCAAATGGTTCCGCGTAAACTGATGCAAACATCGAAACTCAGCCTGAAGAAGTGGAAATAGTTTTGACGGTGACTACTCAAGTTATTCCTCCTCCACCATTACTAATCATCGATGATCTCAATGATTCAGACTCGGAAAGTTCACTTCCATCATCGTAATACTACTCCTCCTCCATTGCGTAACGATAGAGTAAGACTGTCAAGTCAATCAAGAGTGATTGCACGAGCAAGAAGTAGAGCTCATTCGGTTTTAAGAACAATGAATGTTACTCGTCAACCAAGAAGAAGACCCACTTTGGGTACTATTTCATCGAACAATAACATCGATAGATTGTACGTAAGCGACGAAGGAGAGCGTTGAACACTAAACATTAAAGCACGTTTAATAATTCCGTTCGTTATGATCAACCAAACCTATCGTGTTTCACATGTACATTCTCTTCCTTTGAATCAACTTCGTGGAAACCTTAAGGTTACATATTTTATACCTTAGACTTGAAACATTTTATACCTTAGGGTTGAAATATTTTGTACCTTAGGGTTGAAACTTGTATACCCTAGGGTTGAGAAGGGAATTGCGGAGGACTACAATATTAGTGACTATACTGCGCCTGTGCGTAGCTGCGCAGTATAGTGTCTAATATTGTAGCCTATATACTACTATCGCCTGAAGCCGTTTTAAGAACACATCGTTCACAACTAAGGTCTGATAGTGTTAGCAAGAACATTATTTGTGTTGCTGTTGATGAAGGACACTGCATTATAAAATGGTAAGTTTTATTATCATCTAATTTGGACACTAACTTACCTTCTACCAAAATATGGCCTGGGTAGATAACCTGCAAAAAGTGACAGAGGAAATAGGATTTATAAACTCCCTCCAAGACTAGACCCTTAACATTGGAATTAATTGTATCAGAACATAAATGATTCTTTCTTCATAGTTGCTAAAGCAAAACCAGAATAGGCAACCTTCTTGATTGCTTACATAAAATTGGGAATTTAGAATTGAAATAATTCGTGGAAGCAATTATTAAATCTGTACTTTAGGTCAAGAAAGGAAACTGAATAAAGCATTACACATATCTAATAAACTTTGGTACCCTGTTAGTAACCAGTTTTCTTTTAATTTGTATTGGTCTGAAATGATTTTTAAGGGCTTTGGTGACTTCAGAACTTCTAGTCACAATCTCAAAGCAGAAATTTCTAAAAAAATACCAGAATTTGGACTCAATAATTTCAAAGGCGGAACTTACGAATTCGGAACATCGTTTTTATATATAAGGTATATACTATATGAAAGCCTGTACTCTAAGGAGTCTGAATATGCAATAATATTTGGGGTAACCCCCCTACGAGGAAAGTTATCGGCAAAACATGATCGCAGTGATCTGGCCTAAACTTCGCAACATAAGTCGCTTACCGAACGTACCACTTGGTCGGTACGAACACGAAAAATGACGACTTCTTTGGCCTAAAACGTTGACTGCAGACACCGATTCATGGCCTAAACAAGGCAGCCTTTCACCAACATTAACAACAAGAAACAAATGCTTTAGAAACTACTTTGTAAACTCACCGCCATGAGCACGTCTTTTCTCTACACCACCAAGGCTGTAAATGAAAATTTGAGCGCCACTTCCACCTGGTTTCTTGCGAACTGGCGGCGCCACCGCCAAATAATTATCTGTTTCGCGCCAAAATCCAAGCTAACATCCAAGCGAGGCAACCTCGATTCCATTTGTCTATTTTTAGCGCCAGGGCTACAGGGCCAGAGGGTTTCGTGCTGGGGGTATCAGAGTCTTTTCCTTGCCAAAAGGTAATGCCTCAACCTTCACTTTTTCACAGAAGTAAACCTTTTTGAAAAATCCTATTTAAAAAATCCACATTTCTGTTTTTTTTTCCTTTTCTTTGGAAAAATAGGACCGATTTTAAAAATTCTTATTTTTGCCTAAACTTTAAGGTCATAGGCTTTGTTTTTTTTGGAGAAATAGGCCGATTTTGAAAATTCTTATTTTTTCCTAAACTTTAAGGTCATAGGCTTTTTTTTTTGGAGAAATAGGCTGATTTTGAAAATTCTTATTTTTTCCTAAACTTTGAGGTAATAGGCTTTGCTTTTTGGAAAAATAGACCGATTTTGAAAATTCTTATTTTTGCCTAAACTTTAAGGTCATAGGCTTTGCTTTTTTGGAAAAATAGGCCGATTTTGAAAATTATTTTTTTTCCTAAACTTTAAAGTTTAAGGCTTTGGTTTTTTGCAAAAATAGGCCGATTTTGAAAATTCTTATTTTTTCCTAAACTTTAAGGTCATAGGCTTTGCTTTTTTGGAGAAATAGGCTGATTTTGAAAATTCTTATTTTTGCCTAAACTTTGAGGTCATAGGCTTTGTTTTTTTGGAGAAATAGGCTGATTTTGAAAATTCTTATTTTTGCCTAAACTTTGAGGTCATAGGCTTTGTTTTTTTGGAGAAATAGGCTGATTTTGACAATTCTTATTTTTTCCTAAACTTTAAGGTAATAGGCTTTGCTTTTTGGAAAAATAGACCGATTTTAAAAATTCTTATTTTTGCCTAAACTTTGAGGTCATAGGCTTTGCTTTTTTGGAAAAATAGGCCGATTTTGAAAATTCTTATTTTTTCCTAAACTTTAAGGTCATAGGCTTTGTTTTTTTGGAGAAATAGGCCGATTTTGAAAATTCTTATTTTTTCCTAAACTTTAAGGTCATAGGCTTTGCTTTTTTGGAGAAATAGGCTGATTTTGAAAATTCTTATTTTTGCCTAAACTTTAAGGTCATAGGCTTTGTTTTTTTTTGGAGAAATAGGCTGATTTTGAAAATTCTTATTTTTTCATAAACTTTGAGGTAATAGGCTTTGCTTTTTGGAAAAATAGGCTGATTTTGAAAATTCTTATTTTTTCCTAAACTTTGAGGTAATAGGCTTTGCTTTTTTGGAAAAATAGACATTTTAAAAATTCTTATTTTTGCCTAAACTTTAAGGTCATAGGCTTTGCTTTTTTGGAGAAATGGGCCGATTTTGAAAATTCATTTTTGCCTAAACTTTAAGGTCATAGGCTTTGCTTTTTTGATATAATTCTGGAAAATAGAATAGGCACAACCTAGCTTTTTCCTATAATAACAACAGCAATAATTATTTGATTTGAATAAAATAGATATAAGCATTCAGTTGCTGGCAACAAAGTAGAAATGCAAATGTATTAAAGGTAAAAAATGAAATGTCTTAAATGAAAAGTGTTTAATTGTAGTGTTCTGCGATGTGAGCAAGCATGTTGTAAAATGCCTCAGCTGTTTGTAGCCCAAAGCGTTCTCTCCAAAGGAATTCATCCAAATAGGACGGGACCATATGTAGCCTCGAACCATATACAGCCTTGATCTTCTGCTTTGCCCTGGACCAGTAAGCTTCCACGCCATTTGTATGAACCCCGGTCACAGGATCGACGAAGTTATCAGCGTGTATAACACTTTCGTGCCCATAGCCAATGTTTTGTAAGTTATTGTACGCCCCCCAACCATCAGAGTATATCATAGTGCCGGGACGTACATATCGTTGGATAACTGGCAGTAGTGTCGGAGCATCTCGCCTGTCCACAAACTCGATCCATCCGATCCTCCTTTGACGGTCGTACATGCCAAACACCCATTGCTCGTGCTGTTCTCTGAGATAGCCTCGGTTGTGCTTCCTTTTTATCATCTGTGATTCATCCACTTCAACTATTTCACCAATACCGCCGATAAGTTTGTCTTGCATCGGTATCCGCATCAACTTTGAAGAACACTCTTCTCTTAAAAAGTTGTACCAGTCGACGACAGTTTTCTCGGCCAATCCAACAACAATAGTTGTCGTTGACATTGACATCCCAACACACCAGCAGTATATCACAGATATAAGCTGCTGAAGTGAGAGGTTCGATTGGGCGAAAAAACTGCCATCTCTGATGCTTTTGCTAGATCGACATCTTGCGAAGGGGCATCTCCATCTGTAGCCATCTTGGCCATCCCTTGCCTGCAATTGCATCTGCCGTCTGCAGTTCCTGGCCGCGCACCTCATTTGTGGCTTTATCAGATTTCGTGCCTGCATCCACTGGATCAATTGTAGATTACCTTGATACAGAATTTGGTACAGATCAAACATATTCATGATTAGAGTTTCGCTGCAGTGATGTACCAGTACAGTGATGAAGTTTTTACTGAACTTTTTTACGAATACATCAATTTTTATAGCCTTACGGCTCATTATTCTATCAATGCATAATTGTAATGTTGAATTGCCCAGAAAAGACCTTTAGCAGTTGCGTCATCTTGCGTAGCACAGCAATTCGTCATTCGCTTTGTCAAATATGGTATGAACTCCGAAAATATACATTACAATACAGGGAGCATCGATTGATGACAAATTACAGATACGAAACAAAATTGAGATTCAATTGAGGTAGCGAAGATGACTGTGGGCGTGATAGTAAACGTTTTGTTATTTCAAATGCAAAGATGCTGGCATTTTCCCCTCCGACGTAACATTCCGACATGTAGCATTACGCAAACCATGATGCAAAAAGGGGTGTGGTGAAGTTTCCAAGTGCAATGCGAAACATGATGAGGATCTATGTTAATCAAATATAGATTTTTTTAACTTATATTTTTCAGTGCTTTAGTATTTGATTTTTATGCATTCTGAGATTTACATTTCGTATTATTGGTTTGTTGCAAAAATACGTGCACCATACGGCTGTTGAATAATTTCATAATAGATATTTATTTTCCTACCTAATTATTGTCTTTTTATCACATTTTCGACTTGACAACTTTGACTGCATTCAACAATGGCAATAAAAAAATCGACTCCAACTTTGACGACAACGGTTCATGGCTAGTGTTCATGGCCAGTTAGATTTTAAACCTTATCGTCAGGTGTAGCAATACGAAAATATAAGAAAATATTTACGAAAACCGATACAGAGCAGAGCATAGATGGGTATAGGAATACACTTATTTTTCTTATAAGAAACTGCCCATAAGAAACTCAACTCTCAGATCGCCAAAAAATTAAGAACTCCAGTACTGGGAAAATATAAGCTAAGAAACTATTTATTTTGATAAAGGAAATCCTTGACATATTTTGGTTCATTTTCACTTGAGTCCAGTATCATAGTAACGTCTAAACATTGGAAGGGTATAAAAAGACCGTATTTTGAAATGTTCACGAGGGCACAGGACACAGGGCACAGGCACAGGACACATGAGGATTGTTTTGGTTTTTAATGAAAGAAACTCGTAAGAAACTCTGTGTACTCAAAATCAGAAAACTATAATAAACTTCCAGTACTGGTCAAATTCTTAGTTTCTTATACAAAAAATATGTGTACGAATGGAAATTGATCAAATTTAATACACTGCAGTAAGGCCCCGCATTTAAGAAACCAAACCACTTAAAAGAAACTTTTAGGCAATTGAAGAATGCTTAGCCCCCCTAAATATAAGAAACTCATGAGGCTCCTACCCAAAATGAAGTTTTTGCATTTTGATGAACACTGAGTCTTGGTCTGACGGTCTGGGGAGTATTCCACTGCGTGCAGGGCTCATAAGAAATTGCTACAAATACAGTATGTCTTTGATTTAACCATTTTTTTTTTAGGTTCCTTGTTTTTCAAATGTTAATTGATGTTCTTGAAAATCATTGACAACATACACCTATGGCTAATCTATCTCTAAATGATATTTGTCTGTTGGGACCTATTTTTCCTAGACTTTCCAGCAAATATATTAGAAACTTAAGAAACTTTCAGCCTATAAAATGCTGTTTTTCAGGGTATCATATTCAACTATCTTTCCTAGTGGAGGATATTAAAAGAAGGCGATTTCTTTTGAGCAGGTTTTCGAAACAAAGCAAAAGGGGATAATTTGTTAAATCAGATGGTTTTTCGGTCAAATTTATCCTTTGGAGTATGGTTTTCACGGAGCAAAAATTCAGGAGGAGGGTATAAAAGATTAATTAACAATTGAAATAAGTTTAATCCTTGAAAAAATTAGTTGTGTTGCTTCTTAAGAAGTTGCAACCTTTTCAGTTTATTCACGATCATGAAATGTTGCTCTCGTTCTTATTTCAAGACAAGAAACGTTCACTTCATTTCATACCATATTTCAAATGTGTTTCGAATCTCCACGATAGCAGTTACATTTTTCAGCGATCTATTATTCCTTCAGCCTTAGGTGCTTGTCATTTTGATTGTTTGAATTTCATTTCTACATCATGATATTAAATCATTGCGTCTATAACATGAACTGGCCAGTGACAAATTTGTCCTCCAAGTTGTTTAATTATTGAGCTGTAAACGAGTTTCCTAAAAAAATTTTAATTTCCAAAACACATAACACGGTCAGAAGACTTGGAACAAATTTTCTAAGGACTAAACATGAATGGACAAAGAGGAAATTGCGCACGCCTGTCAACTGGTACCCACGCCCCTGCTGACGAAGTTGGCATTTATAAAGCTTTTCTCCGTTTATGATTTCATCATCGTTGCATCCTCATTACATCATTCTGCTGTTGTAATTGGAAAAGAAGGTGTTTCCACTTTCGTACCATATTAGGTCTTTCAGAGGGCTTGCGAGAGCAGTAGCCACCCTCTCTGACGACATAATTCTTAACGTCATCGTCATTACAATAGCATTCCATTTTCACTGCATACTACTCCATTGAATCGAAATACCTGAATTAATTACCTCCTACAGATAGCGTTCATTCATACAGTCACATTGTCTTCTTTTATGCATCTGGTTTACATCATACGTCTCCTTATAAGTATGGTTGAAGCAGGACTCTGAATTAAAATTCAACTGATCATTCCCGAGATTAAACAGTAACAGAAATGGCAGCCCTATACTCGATGGACCTTTTTGAAGAATCTGCTGAACCAGCAAAGACCGACGATGATTCTAAGGAGGAACGAAATGTGCAAAGTACCACCAAAGATTTGGCGAACTGGTATGTATCGAATAATAGAACAATATTTAAACTGTATAAAAGAAGTTCGGATGCAAACAAGACAAGATATTTAGCACACTGAGGCCTCTCTAACTCGTGTCCTCATCAGAGTGTGACTTGAACAATATTTAGGTATACTATTCACTGAGAAGGAACGAAGAAGAACTACAATAGGAATCGTTAAAAAAACGACACAGTCCATGTATTTTAGAAACAATTCAATGCAATATTGTTAATGTGCCATGAAATTTTTGCTGTGATTATAATTTCCCCTGAAAATAGGGGGAGCAATCGCCCAAGGGGGAGTAAGGCATAAGGGTGGCAGTCCCTTAAAACAAATATTGTCTGTTCCAAATTTAAAAGATAAGTGACTACATCAAATTGAACTAGTCTGCAGAAACTAATGCAGTAATAATGAAGTAATGAAGGAAGTAGTGGCATATTGTCTCCATCCTTTTCAAAGAATATTTTTGTAAACTTAAACTTAACGCTTGTTCATTTCAGGTTGACAGATAAGTTCGAATTTGATGACACCAAGAAAGGGAGAATATGGAAAGAAAAGTTTGCTGTCAGTGAACTGCTATTACTGGTGAAAGGAAACTTCATTGATAGACGCATTTCAACCAAGCATCTGGGAATGGCAATGAAGCAGGCTTTTCCAGGAGTGAAACGGCAACACACTGCATCGGAGCCTTATAGCTATTACGGGTTGAAGCTTAAGGAGACAATTGCAACAGCGACAGCAGACCAAGCTGCAATCTTCTTTGAACATGTAGCATGTCAAACAGATCCTTGTCAGCAACACAATAAACCTAAGGACACTAAGTCGGTTGAATGTCAAGCTGCAGAGGTATCCGCATATAACATCCCCCAGTCTGTGTATAGCGACATACCAAAGGACAGATACATCGACAGAAAGATGCTTGTGCCAATTGGAGGAGGAGAGTCATTGATGGGTGAAGGAACTTTCGCAAGAGTGTCAATGATGGTATACCGCAAGTTGCCTGTCGCTGTGAAGGAGTATAAAGAACACGCCAGCTATTCACTCAATTCATTGAGGAACCGAGCAGTGAAGGAGGCAAGGACACTCATCAACATCACTCCACATTATAGCATTCCTTTGCTGTTTGGAGTGATTTTAAATTCTAGGCCTTTTTCCCTAGTGATGCAGCTGTGCACCAGGCATGACAGCTGCATTACCATTCTGAAACTTCTGCGCAGTAACACTGAAAATGTCACTGACGGGGAAAAGTTGTCGATTATGGAAAAATTAGCTTTGGGACTTCACCACGTTCATTGCAATGGGTTCCTCCATAACGACTTGAAGACTGACAATGTCGCAATAGTGAAGTTCCAGATTGTGGCAGATAATGGTGACCAAACGAGGGAATGGAATCCGATGATTTTGGACTTCGGCGAAGCAACAAGAGCCTCAGTTGCCATCAAACGAAAATATCAGTCCTTTCATTCTCATGTGGACCCTGACATTTTGAGCGGGCAAGAGGTTCATTCCACCAACAGTGACATATTTTCTTTGGGCGTCATTATGAAGAAGGTTGCCGAATCCATGTCCTCAGGCAGCAGGAAGGACAAACTGTTGGAAGTTTGTGAAACATGCAGAGCAAAAGACAATCGTCCGAATGCTGAAATGATAGCTGATTCTATAAAAACCATCAAATAGAAAAGTATAATTAATTGCAATTGTAAACTTTTAATACATTTTCATTTCTATTGTTTAGTTATCGTAGGCCAACCTAATTATCCCGATACCTCTGCGGAGGAGAAAATTGATAGTTTGACTTTATATATTGCAGCATTTCAAAGCAACATTAACTTTACATGTCCGGCATTCAAAATAGAAGAAACACGTAAGAAACTCTTGATATCAAAGTGGCCCAGAATATAAGAAACTGCCTACCAGCCTTGGACCATAGTTTCTTATAAAAAATGAGTTTATTTGTGCCCTAATACAAACTATTTTGTGAGTTTATAAACCTGACTGTACCACATGACTGTATCACATGATTAGGTCACATGACTATAACTCTTGATGTCTAGGATTGTGTTATATTGATGTTGATTATATTATATTGATCCTATCTTCAGAGCAATTTTCTCCTATATTTGGAAGTAGTGCGTTATTTTACCCCGAAGTTGTTTCGCTAAATCGTATTGAGAATAAGCAACAGGAAATATTGCTCATGCTACTAGTGATATTTTCGAATAAATAAACTCTTTCAGAAAACTACTACTTTTCAATCTACGTGCCTCAGGCCCGTTGGAAGAGATGTAATTTTTTATATTATGCAATTCGAAAGGAATCTATATCCTCGTGAAGTTGGCGTCCTACATTCAAAATTTTCCGGAAAGACCCCTATCACCTGCGATCCCTTTTTTCTTTGATCAAGCCCCCGAACTACATTTCTGCTCCCTACGCTCGCATTGAGTTCTTGCATGCCCCCCAATATACCTAGTTTAAAAAAACAGGCCTGGTTCTTGCAGTTTCTTATTTCCAAGCTAGAAATAAATCAGGATTGGACATTGCGTTGCACTTTAGTCTGAAAATCCGACAAAAATATTCACAATTTTTATGTTCTGGAATTCATGACATTTTCCCAGTTGTGCGCTCTTCGTAGACTCATTCCAAAAGTCTCTTGTTTTGCTCCCCTTGCAGACTTGCCGCAACAACTGGAGCAATAAGAACAAAAACAACACGCGAAAGGTAGAGGGACATATGTCATGAGTCTACGCTTTTGGTTCCAGTATTAAGCAAGGGGCCCGCATCCACTATTTGCCCCAGGGCCCGCCCTCGCTCTCGGCAGCCCTGAACAAGACAAATAAGAGAAATTAATTTGGGTGGAAGGAGATGGCTATCTGTTTTAAAGGACTTGCTTCAACTTTTAGGAGAAAATTGGCCCTTGATGGACTTACAGTACACACAAACTTACACAATCAATAGATAAATTCAGGATAGAAATCGCTGGGATATAAATCTCTATGCGATGAGATTAAAGTTCGCTTGATGAGGGGGTTTTGGGGAGAGGGTACTAGAATCTGCAAACCGGTACCAAAACCCGAAACTACACGTAAAAAATAAAAATACAATTCTCGTCAATGATCTTGGATTTATGCATTGTTTAAAGCATTCGGAAGCAGCTTTCTCAATCTCAGCCAACTACGGGGACTGTATGACTTCGAAAACATGATACCATAAAGATTGGCCAAACCTGCATCCGTGACACATCTCAAACCCGGGAAACCCGTATGATTTAAACCCAATAACATAAACCTAAGCTCTAAAATTAGCCACACCCGCAACCCGTGAAGCCCCAAAGCCCCCTTCGGTAATCTGAGGGCTGCTCGCATTGTTTCAACTCGGATACATACCAGTACTACATGTAGTAAGTCCTAATGAATAGCTGTATAAACAGTAACGTTGAATTTTTAACAATTTTTATCCTAAAGATGAATACCTTGTTATGCGCCCAAATAGACTTCTTTGCGCCCAAATAGAAATCTTCATGCGGTTGGATAGAAGTTTGGTTAATCTGAGGGCTGCTCGCATTGTTTTTAGTTGGGATACATAACAGTAATACATGTAGGAAGTCCTAATAAATAGCTATATAAACAGTAATGTTGAATTTTTAACAATTTTTATCATTAAAACGAATACCTTCTTTTGCGCCCACATAGACTTCTTTGCGCCTAAATAGAAATCTCCATGCGGTTGGATAGAAGTTTGGTTAATCTGAGGGCTGCTCGCATTGTTTTTAGTTGGGATACATAACAGTAATACATGTAGGAAGTCCTAATAAATAGCTATATAAACAGTAATGTTGAATTTTTAACAATTTTTATCATTAAAACGAATACCTTCTTTTGCGCCCACATAGACTTCTTTGCGCCTAAATAGAAATCTCCATGCGGTTGGATAGAAGTTTGGTTAATCTGAGGGCTGCTCGCATTGTTTTTAGTTGGGATACATAACAGTAATACATGTAGGGAGTCCTAATAAATAGCTATATAAACAGTAATGTTGAATTTTTAACAATTTTTATCATTAAAACGAATACCTTCTTTTGCGCCCACATAGACTTCTTTGCGCCTAAATAGAAATCTCCATACGGTTGGATAGAAGTTTGGTTAATCTGAGGGCTGCTCGCATTGTTTTTAGTTGGGATACATAACAGTAATACATGTAGGGAGTCCTAATAAATAGCTATATAAACAGTAATGTTGAATTTTTAACAATCTTTATCATTAAAACGAATACCTTCTTTTGCGCCCACTTAGACTTCTTTGCGCCTAAATAGAAATCTCCATGCGGTTGGACAGGAGTTTGGTTAATCTGAGGGCTGCTCGCATTGTTTCAACTGGGATACATACCAGACATATGCGCAAGAAGTCCAGATGAATAGTTGTGCAAACAATATTTCGTTAAAATTGCAACCTTCTGCAATTGGATACAAATGCACTTGCCAATCGTTCAATTTAAAAAAAAGACGCAAAAGCCTTTCACGTTACTGTTTCGGGATAGGCCGTACTACACGTTATTTTTTTACAAGTAACTAAGAATTCAGGCCAGTACTGAAGGTTTCTTAAAATCGTCAGATTTTGAGTACCCAGAGTTCCTTACGAGTTTCTTATAGGTCCTATAACAATCTTCATATTCAATACATGTGCCCTCGTGAACATGTCCAAACAAGGTTTTTAAGCCTTTCTGATGTTTGGACGCTTCTCAAGTACCTTACAAATAATTTGATACAGGAAACAAATGAAAGTAAAAATATGTCAAGGATTTCCTTTATCAAAGTAAATAGTTTCGTGAGTTATATTTTCCTAGTACTGGAGCTTCTTAATTGTTTAGAGGAGCTCGTTATGGACAGTTTCTCATAACAAAAATACGTGTATATGCCGTACTTTCTTGGAAAACAGAGAATGTTCAAATTCTAGTTTTACTAATGAAAAGGCCTATTTCTCCAAAAAAACAAAGCCTATGACCTCAAAGTTTAGGCAAAAATAAGAATTTTCAAAATCGGCCTATTTCTCCAAAAAAACAAAGAAGAATTTTCAAAATCGGCCTATTTCTCCAAAAAAGCAAAGCCTATGACCTTAAAGTTTAGGAAAAAATAAGAATTTTCAAAATCAGCCTATTTCTCCAAAAAAGCAAAGCCTATGACCTTAAAGTTTAGGAAAAAATAAGAATTTTCAAAATCAGCCTATTTCTCCAAAAAAACAAAGCCTATGACCTTAAAGTTTATGAAAAAATAAGAATTTTCAAAATCGGCCTATTTCTCCAAAAAAACAAAGCCTATGACCTTAAAGTTTAGGCAAAAATAAGAATTTTTAAAATCGGTCTATTTTTCCAAAAAGCAAAGCCTATGACCTTAAAGTTTAGGAAAAAATAAGAATTTTCAAAATCAGCCTATTTCTCCAAAAAAGCAAAGCCTATGACCTCAAAGTTTAGGAAAAAATAAGAATTTTCAAAATCAGCCTATTTCTCCAAAAAAACAAAGCCTATGACCTTAAAGTTTATGAAAAAATAAGAATTTTCAAAATCGGCCTATTTCTCCAAAAAAGCAAAGCCTATGACCTTAAAGTTTAGGCAAAAATAAGAATTTTTAAAATCGGTCTATTTTTCCAAAAAGCAAAGCCTATTACCTCAAAGTTTAGGAAAAAAAAAATAAGAATTGACCTTAAAGTTTAGGAAAAAATAAGAATTTTCAAAATCAGCCTATTTCTTAAAGTTTATGAAAAAATAAGAATTTTAAAGAATTTTCAAAATGTCAATTTTTCCAAAAAGCAAAGCCTATTACCTTAAAGTTTAGGCAAAAATAAGAATTTTCAAAATCAGCCTATTTCTCCAAAAAAACAAAGCCTATGACCTTAAAGTTTAGGAAAAAATAAGAATTTTCAAAATCAGCCTATTTCTCCAAAAAAAACAAAGCCTATGACCTTAAAGTTTAGGCAAAAATAAGAATTTTTAAAATCGGTCTATTTTTCCAAAGAAAAGGAAAAAAAAACAGAAATAAGGATTTTTTAAATAGGATTTTTCAAAAAGGTTTACTTCTGTGAAAAAGTGAAGGTTGAGGCATTACCTTTTGGCAAGGAAAAGACTCTGATACCCCCAGCACGAAACCCTCTGGCCCTGTAGCCCTGGCGCTAAAAATAGACAAATGGAATCGAGGTTGCCTCGCTTGGATGTTAGCTTGGATTTTGGCGCGAAACAGATAATTATTTGGCGGTGGCGCCGCCAGTTCGCAAGAAACCAGGTGGAAGTGGCGCTCAAATTTTCATTTACAGCCTTGGTGGTGTAGAGAAAAGACCTGCTCATGGCGGTGAGTTTACAAAGTAGTTTCTAAAGCATTTGTTTCTTGTTGTTAATGTTGGTGAAAGGCTGCCTTGTTTAGGCCATGAATCGGTGTCTGCAGTCAACGTTTTAGGCCAAAGAAGTCGTCATTTTTCGTGTTCGTACCGACCAAGTGGTACGTTCGGTAAGCGACTTATGTTGCGAAGTTTAGGCCAGATCACTGCGATCATGTTTTGCCGATAACTTTCCTCGTAGGGGGGTTACCCCAAATATTATTGCATATTCAGACTCCTTAGAGTACAGGCTTTCATATAGTATATACCTTATATATATAAACGATGTTCCGAATTCGTAAGTTCCGCCAAGCCATATGCCATGTTTCATGCTGGAACACATTCTGATATTAAAGAGCATGTGATCAACTCCATGACTGAAGAAAATGGTCATGTAAGAATCGTTTTTGCCACAACAGCATTTGGCAAGGGTGTTGATTGTAAGGCACTGGAGCATATAATTCATTTTGGGCCACCCAATGACATAGATGATTACATCCAAAAAAGTGGAAGAGCAGGTAGGGATAAAAAGTTCAGTCATGCAATCCTTATCCTTTATCCAAGGTGCATAACAGGCAAGGTTAGTCCAGCAATGAGGGCATACACTAAGAACACACGTGTTTGTAGAAGTAACGCTCTCTTCAAATATCTCAGATGTTTCTGATTCTGTTGTTGGGGTAGATATTTTAACTGAGTTTCCATTATGCGTTATCTCTGACATTGTCAAAGATGTGGAGACCCTTACTGACAAAGAGATTATTTGGCTGCAGACAAGTCTGCTAGACAAAGGACTTGCTGATAAAAGTTTCCGATTTAAGAGCTAAGTATGGGGAAGTTGAGGCCCCCATGACATCTCCCAAAGTTACTTCTGAAGTTACTTCATCTGAGTCATCTGATTCTAAAAATTCATTAGAAATGCTGTCAAATAATGAGCTGAACTCAGAAGATAGTGGCAGCATTTTTTCAGGATGCCAAGCAAGCATTAATAACATATTTTTACGCGCCCTTTCATCCTTGCCTTTTTCCAACATGCCAAGCCAGTCTGCATTCCAATGGCCTCCCGCCACATTTATGTGGCGGAGCGGCGTGGAGGAAAATTCCCCGCCAGCGGTTTTTGGCGTGGAATTTATACTGTTTCAGCTGTCGGGAACTTTTTGGCGTGAGATCTCATATCTGTGGCGTGGCGACTGGCGTAGCGACTGGCGTAGAGCGTTCTGTGTAGATGTGATGTAGAGTAGCATTACCTTTATCTCCGCAACAATCTTTCAGGACATTGAAATGTGCACATATTAAGCACTTTCCAATATCCAGTCTTTACTCATTACAAATTGTTGCGAGTTTTGCGCTCCATTGGGCCTTGTCACCTGCATGGGGAAGCTCAGCCCCTTTGTCTGGTGTCACTTGTTTCAGCCCATGTCCTACCCTACCTTTAAGGGGCTGTGCTGTACAAGCTAAACTTCCAAAAATCCTAAACTTTCTCCTCCTAATGCAGGCAAGTAGCAGCAGATGCATAGCAAATGAAGATGTTTTCTACATGTTTGAACCCCGTAGAATTTGCCACAGCAATCAGATTTTTTATATCATCAACGATTATTAAAATACAGCTGGTTTCTGAGCGACACGTTTCAACTACACGAAAGTCAACAGGCAGGCTAAAGAGGTGAAAATGATCAGGGAAAATGAAACATCCCTGTTCCCTGTTGGACAAATGTACTAACTATCAAGTACCCCCCCCCCCTCCCCACGACGGCATCATTGTTAGACATCTCATTGGCGGTTTAAAAGTCGAGCTAGTTATTGAAGTAGAACTTCTGGCGTAAATTTTTATGCCACCTATTTTTGGCGGAAATATGTGGCGGACAAAATTTACGGAATGCAGACTGGATGCCAAGCAAGTATTTGTCACACCTCCTGAATTGGCAAATCTTCCTCCACTCCAGGAAGAGAGAACATCAGAATTTGCATGTTCATTGGAAACGGCAGATAAACGATTATTTTCTACGTAGATGTTAAGCAATTCTAAAAGTCTCGGGGAAATCATGACTTGCATAGGTCCTGCTCTGGCTTCCTAGCGTTTAAAGATCGTTGTTATGTGTTGGTCCTTCCTTTCTCTGCAGGTGAAATTCTTCCATGGTCATGTTTGCAAGGACACCAGCCTCATGACCATTACACTGTATTGATGAAGATTTCTGTCATATGAAAATCTCTTGCATTGTTGAAACGAGACTGAGTGCTCTGAAAACGTCTTCTTCTGCCAAATTGGCAAAGAGCGTTACTTTCTCTCGCCCGAGAAAACTTTGCTCAAATTTTACAATTTCATCTGGCGCCATTTTCCTTTCTTCACCGACCCTTTTCCCTCTTTTCCATGCTTGCAACTTTCACTTGAGTGATGTAAGAATTTTCCAAGTCTTTTGCCTACTTTTAACACTTGTTACATGTGTCATATCAAAAGCAGATATGCCCTCAGACAAAAGGAGGCTGAAAAGCTGCCAAAGACTTTTGAGATATGTTTGAATAGTTTTTGGTTCAAGCTGTTATTCCTTGCAGCACCTTTTCAAGAACACATTGCAGAGTAACTTTCTGTCCAATAAACTCTCTAAATTAACCTCATGGTAAATTATCTGCAGTATTTCAAAAACAGGGCAATATCGAAGTTCCCTCACTGCAAAACATATAGGCCTTTCTCTGTGAAGTGCTATTGTGTGACCTGTATAATACAAATCTCTAATCTTGAATAGAATGGTGGATTCTGATGCATTTCGAGGTGCTGAAAACGACTGAAGAGAGTTTACACCTATAGGGGCGCATTGTTTTAAAAAAACCGGGGGCCTAAGTTTTAATGATGTCACAATAGCATTTTGCGAACAAAATGGTGACCATTGAATTTGAATTGTTTAGCCCCCAAGAGATCAATTTGATGAAATAGTTTATATTAGGAACATGTGTTTTTGGGGGCATCAGTAACAATTACAACTATAAACTGACAATTGGTCAATAAAAGGAGGCAGTGAATTTGACTTTAACGCCTTTATGCAAATTTGACTATTACCAAAAACCATTCTATCTTAGCAACAAATTATCCCTTTTATGTCTGGACTTGATGTGCTCTAAACTCCAACTACCAGTTACAGAGGATCTGCCAGCAGTCCGGGTACGAAAAGGAAGTCACAATGGAAGGCACAAGGCCAAACAAAATGAATGGGTTGCCATTTCCTTCACAATACCCCCCCCCCCCCCTGAGTTGCTACATAACAAAATCAACTCAACTGCAATTCAATGTCTACCATATTGTTCTAACAAAAAATATGGAAAAGTTTTCTGAGTAGCATCAAAATAATTAACTACTGAATTATTAGTTATACCCTTTCTACGTAATTCTCCTATCATTGCTGCATTGCACTTAGGCCGATATGTTGCCGGAGTGCTAGTTAAAGCTGCTGGGATGGTGGCAGGCGTGGCTGCACGTGCGCTGGCTTGGCTGGCGGCAGGTTCCTTATGCACTGCATTTGTTACTGGCGTTGCTGCTGCTTGCTGCAAAGCTTGTGATACTTCTAACAGAACCAAAAGTTTAGGAGGTCTGGTAAAAACCCACTTACTCTTGTCTGCAACTAACGGTACCTTTGTTGCTTGTATGTTGCCATAACACAGCGAAAAAATGCAAAACGAAAACGAGGCCGTAATGGCTGACCGTCCAGCTTCGGCTTTTAAAACCGGATAGGTACGGCCTAAAGCGGACAATGCAACACGCGCTTTGATACTGGATGGATGTGCTTCTTTCATGAGATAGTGAAAGGCTGGATTGAGTTGGAAGGACGTCATGGAGGCCACATGCAAATTTGGTTACTTGTTAGTCCAAACAAAGAAGAAATAACTGCAAAGCAATGAAACTGAACTGAGCAAAGCACTTTTTTCAGGCCTCTCAATCCCCTCTCAATGCACACACTTCGCAATTTCATCGACGATAATAATGAAGGAACACGACACATATTTATGCGAGCACGTCCGCTTTCCCCCCCTTCAGTTCAGATTCAAAGATATTCTTGCTGCTCTTAATTTTTGCTGCTGTGGTATGAGTTGAATATGGGTGCTCAAGGCTGGGGAATAAAAAACAATGCAAAGCAATAATCTCCGGCATAAAAATTGACCCAAAACAAAATTTTCCAAATGACTACTGTAACCCACAAAAAAAACCTTTGCCAAAATGTTACACCCAAAAAGTAACTTGAGTACCCCTATCCTAAATATACCAGAGTAGACCCCCTGGGGAGCAATTATACCCCTTAATTCTGGGGACAGGGCAGCCATGCAAAGGGAGAGTGCTCATTCAAGAAAATACAGTCACAAAGTATCACTTTTCTACACTAATAGTGTGTAAATAACAAGCTGCCTTTCTCAAAGAAATACTTCCTTGTCTCTCTACCTCTACTTTGATAAATGTTTGTTGGTAATTAAAGCTAATGGGTTGTGACTTTTACAAAGAGAAAATAGTCTGAGAAAAATGTGATGATTTTAGATTGTTTTACTTCTGAAATCTAGAACATCCATTCAAAGGGAAGCTGCACACAATCTTCTCCCAGAATCTGTTCTCAAAACAGCAACTTTAATCAGCAATCACAGGCAACAGAATGCAGCAGGTCATTGTTGTTGTCTGTAAATCAAAGATACAAGCCACATTGAAGATATACAGTTGAAGATGCAAATCCCCTAAAATTCTAAATGGGGATATCATCGTGCAACTGGAAATCCTAGTTCTTTCTAAAAACTGCTGAGCACTAAAAATGCTTTCATGACTGATTTCCAAATCCTGTACTGACATTTCTTTTAAGGGAGGGTGTGCTCAAGAGAGGGATGCAGGATCTTCCTTTCTCATTTCAAATAAAGGAAATTCTACAGGGTAAAATATATGTATGTAAATATATCAAATAAAATGATTATTTATTTGCCATCCTCTTCCTCTACTTCTCAAATAAATTTTGTTCAATGCACAGGAAAACAAGAAAAATTTAAGAACAAGTACTGCATATAATAGTTGAAGTTTGCAGCTGTGCACTTAAGCTCAACCAAGAACAACGATTGGGTCAATGTTTTGATTAAAATACTTCTTTTTGTTAAACAATTGTTTAAAATTAGCAGTCAACTTTATTTTCATTCATAATATGTGAAGTGATAATCAGTTTCCACCCTTTCATCTTGTTCTTAATTTATTTGAAGATAACATAAACAAGCCTATTTGCATCTGTTCAAAACACAGCAGTGCCTAGGCCCATAGGCCATTGTTTATAAGAGAAATTACCGTCAGAAATGAAATTTTTCAAAAACGAAAATAACACATTTTGCAAATTTTCCTAGATAATCGCAGTACACTGCCATGTTAACCAACATGTTAATTTCAAAATTACGAAGTTTCTTCGTAGGGCCAGGAGTGGATTTGTTTTTACAACAATTTCCCTGAGGTGTAAAAACAAGGGGCTGCAACATCAGGCATAAAAATGTTTATCTGCTACTTTTCCATAAATAGTCTAAACGGGATGGAAAATATTCAATCCAGAAACAAAAATCAAATTAAGGGTCTTTCCACTGTTTTCTCGAACTATTCTCAGCCTTTAATTCCAAAAACTGATGGAGTAATGCCAATTTGATGAGGGAGTGGTACTGTTACGGGAAAAAAGAGATATTGTGACTTGAGCAAAGTAACAGGAATTTACAAATAGTTTGCAAATTTTCCCAGATATCCTACCTTGTCCACCATGTTTGTTGTATCCTGAAGTTTTGTTCCACCAAGTTAGATCGTAGGGCCAGGACCAGTTTTCCTTTTATTTCACTTTGAATAAATCACTGTTATTGGACAAAATTGCAACTGATGCATTTCCTGAAGCTTCTTTGATAAATATTAGGAGATCTTCTGCTGTGGCAGCTTCACCAACCTCCCATGAGACTGTTTTGATTTGAATCAGGCGCATATTTTGGCGCCAACACGGTGATCGGGTGCTAAAACCAGAGACTGGCATCCGCCGGCTCTAAACCGGTCCGCCATTAATTTTCTTTTGCGGAAGGTTCGTTCCTAGCCTCGTTTTGCATTTTTTCGCTGTGTTTGTTGCCATGAGATGAATAATTTTACAACATTTCCACAAAGGTTGTTTTATTTGAACATCCTTCAAAATCACAATATCACCAACACTAACAACAGGTTTCTTACCATCTGCATTCGATTTGTATGACTCTAGAGGTCGTAGCAGATACTCATATCTTGCAATTCTGACAATAAGTGTTGAAAGAAATCTCTGCGGGGCCCAGCATCATCAACTGTTCGGACACTGTCCATAAACTTAACCTCAATTGGAATAGTATCATCCAATTTAAGCTTGGACATCTCGTGCCCAAAGCTCATCCCAACTCTACTGCGTCTGATGTACAGTGCCTTTGGAATTTGCTGGAAATGTATGTCAGCAACATGCATCTCCAAGAGGACATTAGGTGAGAATGTCACTTTGGATGTTCGTCTGTTTGAAACCTGAAAAGTAGAGCCATAAAAAGGTTAAACACAATTTTGGTTTGGGCAGACAGACCCTTTCTACAACAGGACAACATAACCCATACCAAGAGAGCTGGAGAGAAAACTGGGAAAGCTAGCATTTCCTAGGATTTGCCCAGTTTCCCTAGCTTTTTCATCAAAACAAATTTCAAGCTGGGGATTCTGTTTCCTATGAAGCAGGGGAAGCTGGGAATCAGTGCACAAAGAGCTAGGAAATTTTCCCAAAAAATTCCAATATATTCCACTATTTCCCTGCTTTCAAAGGAATTTTGCTCTTTTTCCCACCTCTTTTTATCCTAGAAGCTAGGGAATTTTGCCCAAAAATTACCCAGAAAAATCTAAGAATTCCTTGGGGTATTTCCCAGTTTTTTTTCGTATGGGAAAAGCTAGCTGTTCATCTGCAGCTTCTCAAAACCAATAACATTTTCCCATTAAATTAACCAAAGAATGCTCTACTAATCCTTTTGGATAACCATTATTTTGACTAATTAATCAATTTTGAGAGAAGGTCATATAATTTCTTAAATTCTTTGATTTTTGTAAAATTCTTCGATTATAAATCATTGTCATTCTGGCGCATAAACACCAGTGTGATCCGATAGTGAAGTCTCCCGTATTATTATCGTTTCAGTTCACGTTCGATTGCAAAGAAGACTATTTTCTGTTTCGTTCTTATAGTTTATTACTTGATGTTAAATGGTAAGAAAACAAGGTTGGTGTACATTCGTCACTTTTCTAGAGCTGCCAATTCCAAATAATTACAAATTCCAAGTAATTCCAATTCCAAGCAATTCCAAGTATTTACAAATTGAAACCTTGAACCCGAAACCTTAAACCCGAAACCTTAAACCCGAAATCGCTGTGTTTGTTGCCATGAGATGAATAATTTTACAACATTTCCACAAAGGTTGTTTTATTTGAACATCCTTCAAAATCACAATATCACCAACACTAACAACAGGTTTCTTACCATCTGCTTTCGATTTGTATGACTCTATAGGTCGTAGCAGATACTCATATTTTGTAATTCTGACAATAAACGTCGGAAGAAATCTCTGCGGGGCCCAGCATCATCGACTGTTCGGACACTGTCCATAAACTTAACTTCAATTGGAATGCTATCATCCAATTTAAGCTTGGACATCTCATGTACAAAGCTCATCCAAACTCTACTGCGTTTGATGTAAAGTGTCTTTGAAATTTGCTGGAAATTTATGTCAGCAACATGCATCTCCAAGAGGACGTTAGGTGAGAATGTCACTTTGGATGTTCGTCTGTTTGAAACCTGAAAAGTAGAGCCATAAAAAGGTTAAACACAATTTTGGTTTGGGCAGACAGACCCTTTCTACAACAGGACAACATAACCCATACCAAGAGAGCTGGAGAGAAAACTGGGAAAGCTAGCATTTCCTAGGATTTGCCCAGTTTCCCTAGCTTTTTCATCAAAACAAATTTCAAGCTGGGGATTCTGTTTCCTATGAAGCAGGGGAAGCTGGGAATCAGTGCACAAAGAGCTAGGAAATTTTCCCAAAAAATTCCAATATATTCCACTATTTCCCTGCTTTTAAAGGAATTTTGCTCTTTTTCCCACCTCTTTTTATCCTAGGAAGCTAGGGAATTTTGCCCAAAAATTACCCAGAAAAATCTAAGAATTCCTGGGTATTTCCCAGTTTTTTTTCGTATGGGAAAAGCTAGCTGTTCATCTGCAGCTTCTCAAAACCAATAACATTTTCCCATTAAATTAACCAAAGAATGCTCTACTAATCCTTTTGGATAACCATTATTTTGACTAATTAATCAATTTTGAGAGAAGGTCATATAATTTCTTAAATTCTTTGATTTTTGTAAAATTCTTCGATTATAAATCATTGTCATTCTGGCGCATAAACACCAGTGTGATCCGATAGTGAAGTCTCCCGTATTATTATCGTTTCAGTTCACGTTCGATTGCAAAGAAGACTATTTTCTGTTTCGTTCTTATAGTTTATTACTTGATGTTAAATGGTAAGAAAACAAGGTTGGTGTACATTCGTCACTTTTCTAGAGCTGCCAATTCCAAATAATTACAAATTCCAAGTAATTCCAATTCCAAGCAATTCCAAGTATTTACAAATTGAAACCTTGAACCCGAAACCTTAAACCCGAAACCTTAAACCCGAAATCGCTGTGTTTGTTGCCATGAGATGAATAATTTTACAACATTTCCACAAAGGTTGTTTTATTTGAACATCCTTCAAAATCACAATATCACCAACACTAACAACAGGTTTCTTACCATCTGCATTCGATTTGTATGACTCTATAGGTCGTAGCAGATACTCATATCTTGCAATTCTGACAATAAGTGTTGAAAGAAATCTCTGCAGGGCCCAGCATCATCAACTGTTCGGACACTGTCCATAAACTTAACTTCAATTGGAATGCTATCATCCAATTTAAGCTTGG
The DNA here is from genome assembly GCA_039566865.1 of Aurelia coerulea. NCBI lineage: Eukaryota > Metazoa > Cnidaria > Scyphozoa > Semaeostomeae > Ulmaridae > Aurelia > Aurelia coerulea. The sequence continues at coordinate 2,417,485 of CM076959.1, forward strand.
ACATCTCATGTACAAAGCTCATCCAAACTCTACTGCGTCTGATGTAAAGTGTCTTTGAAATTTGCTGGAAATTTATGTCAGCAACATGCATCTCCAAGAGGACATTAGGTGAGAATGTCACTTTGGATGTTCGTCTGTTTGAAACCTGAAAAGTAGAGCCATAAAAAGGTTAAACACACTTTTGGTTTGGGCAGACAGACCCTTTCTACAACAGGACAACCTAACCCATACCAAAAAAGCTGGGGAGAAAACTGGGAAAGCTAGGATTTCCTAGGATTTGCCCAGTTTCCCTAGCTTTTTCATCAAAACAAATTTCAAGCTGGGGATTCTGTTTCCTATGAAGCAGGGGAAGCTGGGAATCAGTGCACAAAGAGCTAGGAAATTTTCCCAAAAAATTCCAATATATTCCACTATTTCCCTGCTTTCAAAGGAATTTTGCTCTTTTTCCCACCTCTTTTTATCCTAGGAAGCTAGGGAATTTTGCCCAAAAATTACCCAGAAAAATCTAAGAATTCCTTGGGGTATTTCCCAGTTTTTTTTCGTATGGGAAAAGCTAGCTGTTCATCTGCAGCTTCTCAAAACCAATAACATTTTCCCATTAAATTAACCAAAGAATGATCTACTAATCCTTTTGGATAACCATTATTTTGACTAATTAATCAATTTTGAGAGAAGGTCATATAATTTCTTAAATTCTTCGATTTTTGTAAAATTCTTCGATTATAAATCATTGTCATTCTGGCGCATAAACACCAGTGTGATCCGATAGTGAAGTCTCCCGTATTATTATCGTTTCAGTTCACGTTCGATTGCAAAGAAGACTATTTTCTGTTTCGTTCTTATAGTTTATTACTTGATGTTAAATGGTAAGAAAACAAGGTTGGTGTACATTCGTCACTTTCTAGAGCTGCCAATTCCTAATAATTACAAATTCCAAGTAATTCCAATTCCAAGCAATTCCAAGTATTTACAAATTGAAACCTTGAACCCGAAACCTTAAACCCGAAACCTTAAACACGAAACCTTAAATCGGAAACCTTAAACCCGAAACCTTAAACCTGAAACCTTGAACCCGAGACCTGAACCCCGGAAAAAAATTCGTCCGTTATCTCTGGTATAATGCCATGGACGTCAACATCCTAGCTGTCGGGCAGAAGTTTCACCAACATTTCAAGTTGAAAGACGCGAAGTGTAGCGCGATCGCCGACCTGCACTTCAAATTTCAACATAATTTCCTCTTGCACACTGCGAGTTTCCTCTCAATTTACAGATAACACTCGACGTTTACCATCGTTGGAAATCGCGCGTTTCATGTTTGGAAAACATAGGGAAACGTAAACTCCCTTTTCCCACTAGTTTCCGGGTTTGGAAATCTTACATTTCTACCACATTTCCAACTGGGGAAATCATTGGAAATGCGACATTTCCCAACAATTTACCTGCAAAGCACTATGTCGAAACGTGATGATTTCTTGCCGTGCTCAATGGCGTTTTGGTAGGGTTTCAGCTAGGCTCAGTATTGGTACATTGTGCAATTCTGTACAAGCACACAATTTCTGATTGCTTAATGTAATGAGTAGTTCTTAAGTCTTCATCATTGTACAAATTTTTTTTTTGTACTTTAAATTGCAGGTTTGACCAAAGCATGCTTTGCTTGCAAATGGTAAATTCATTTTGTTGGTACCACAGCATTGGGGAAAGGATACAAGAGAAAACATACTGATTATTGCTTTGTCCTGCTCTTCGTTTGTACGATCGACCATTTTTGTCTTTCAGCAAGGGGCCAGTCATCGTTAAATACTGCTTCATTTGTCACAGCACCGTAATCTTCATGCCTTATTATGCATTCAATATCCTCTCTGCTATCAAAAGTTAATTTACCACCAGCTTCAGCAACCTCTGTGCAGCAATGAAATTCTAGGGCAATGTAATACCGTGGATGAAATGAATGAAATCATTGATGCTGCGAAGAGTGACTTCCCCTCAACTGAAATCGTGATCTCATCATTTACGACAAGAAGAGACAGTATTGGAATGCCGAAGAAAGTAAAGAATTTAAACAGAAAGCTGAAAGATGCCTGTGATAAACACCACATAAAGATGATAGATAATTCGAACTTAGATGTTGAATGTTTGAGTGCTAAGGACTTACATCTTAATCCAAGAGGTAATTCATTATTAGCTAGAAACTTTTTGAATTTTATCAATGACTTTTGAATGCTTGACGAGCTCAATCATAACCCGACCAGTGAAACGAGGCAAAGCAGGGAATCGCTATCAGTGGAAGAACAAGCGTAATTTATATAAGTTAAACCCACCTGAACCCATCTGAACCCACCTGAACCCACCTGAACCCATCTGAACCCAGCTGAACCCAGCAGAGACCAACCTGACTCGATAGAAATTCCCAAGAGGTCTCCTGCCAGGTGTGATGGCTCTGTTTGGAAATATCAAGAACAATGTATCAAAAGAAGCGGGTGATAAGCATAGTTAGCGCTTTATGGTGTTAATGAAAACAGCTGAATAACAATCGTTCTGATCTCATTGGCTCGGACGGTTTTTCATTTTGGCATTTTATGGGTTCAAAGTGTCTTATCGATTTGTGTGTGGCCATAACTCCGCCAATCCAGAAGATATTTTAGCCGGCATCCAAACTTTAATACCCAAACATCTGGAGAGTAGATTTCTTCAAAAAAAATCGGGAAATTTCAAGCAATTTCTTTCCTGGTTGCGTTTTATGAAGGTAGGTAGGTAAACTGTCGAAAAATTGTCATGGACTTCTTTCGCAGTGATATCACTCTCCTACTAAATCATCAGGCCTAACTTTTTCACCTTCACGTGTACACAAGATTGTTTTCGTCATTTATTTGACTAAAACGTCCTTTGAGTTTCCGTGTTTGTTAATCTGAAGGGCTATATTTCCAAACAGAGCCATTAGCATTATGAACAAGTGTTGAATGCCAATTCCCTGCTTGTGTGCTTCATACAAATCACAGGACCTCTTGGGATTTCTATTGCGTCAGGTTGGTCTCTGCTGGGTTCAGATGGATTCAGATGGATTCAGCTGGGTTCAGATGGATTCAGCTGGGTTCAGGTGGGTTTAACTTATATAAATTACGGAAGAACAAGTTATACTACCGGGTGTCCCAGAAAAAAGGTAACAGATTTGATTGGGGCTAGCGATAAGAATTTAAGTTGAATTGACTTGAAGTTGAATTGAAGTTTTGAAGTACTCTTAGAGAGTTAACTTGAAGATTGATACCTTATTTGTTGATATTGGTGCATCAAGAGTTGGAATATTAATCTTCAAAGTCCAAATTTGCGTCCAACTCTAAACAAGAGCTTTTGGGGTATGGCCTAAACTGTTAACTCGCTGTGCTGTGGAATCTCCTCAATCATAGCCAAGTACAAACAAGAAACCTCGTGCTAAGGAACAAATTTTAGTGGAAATCTGACTTTGACCTTCACAATCAGATTCAAGAATTTAGCCCCAAAGGGACCCCTTTCTTGATTTTACAAAAACTTTGAATTACACCTGCCTGAGAAAAGTTATTCATCAGCGAAATAAGTCCCGTAGGCTTTAAACATAGACTATCTTGCAATCTTCATTGCATGAGTGAAATGTCTTTTGCATCATCTCTCACGAAATTATTACGAAACAAACAATCGTATATGCCCAAGGGAACATAAAAAATGCTCATTCACGCTTGGCTTGGTGTACTTTTGTAAATGCATTTTGACTGGAGAAAAATATTCCTTGGTGACTATATTCATTAATTTGTTTGTTAGTTTTCAGTTTTTTACGTTCTTTTCAAATGGGTACCCAAAGGACCGATCCTTGTCCAAAAATGTCTTTGACTGAGGAGATTCCCCTAACCAGCACGTTAGCAGTTTAGGCCAAAACCCAAAAGCTCTGGTTTGTAGATGGACGCAAATTTTGGCTTTCGAGATTAATATTTCAACTCTTGATGCGCCAATATCAACAAACGAGGTACTAATCTTCAAGTTAACTATCGAAGAGTACTCCAAAACATATTTGGGATCGATTAGACTTATACTCTCATCGCTAGTTCCCATCAAATCTGTTACCTTTTTTTTGGGACACCCGGTAGTATCATCAGCGTACATGTTGGGAGTTGCAGCTTGCAGACAAGGTTCAAAATCATTAACGTATATGATAAACGGACAAATGTAAAAAGTAACTGAACCAAATGAAATACATAGATCAACGAGGGACAAAACTTGGTGTAACCTACATGTATTTGTTACCTTTACGGAAAACTTGATCTTGATGCTTTCATGGATTTATTTCCATGTTCTGGCAAAAAAGCTAAAGTCATTGAAGTCGGCTGTAAGTCGAAGTCTCTGTCTAATTTGAAGACCCATATCAAGACAAGTTCACAAAAAATAAAAGTCAATGACTTCAGTTGCCACACCAGAGAGAAAAGAACAGAGCCTCCGCAAGCTGATAGTTCCATAAAGTCCAGCGAGGATGTATTTGCATTGGTAGAAAAGCAATTTCCAGGTAAATTTGAGCTTCTCCAGCTTGGGGGAACCAAGAAGAATGCAAAATTGTCGCTCATGTAATAATTTGATTTGCATAGTTCCAGACAGGGGCAGCTCATTGTTTAATGTAGAGCAACATGTCAAGTCTTGTGAAAGTGCGAGGAAAAGAAAGGCTGGAAACCAGCTATCACTTGAGAGTTTCCTGTATCCAGTGACAAAAAGAGCAAGTTATCATGACTAGAAGAAGAACAAAACAGTTATTTGATGTACCATGGAATTTTTGAATGAGAAATTGAAATTGCAGGGAAAAACTATTCTTTAGAGATATTGCAAATCAACACACTATGAGAGATTCAAGGCTGGTCAACCCATTTGGTATTCTGTTCCAAGATACAAAACAGTACTGAATGATGGAGTTTTCCAAGGAACAATTAAAAGCGTAAATTGCAGAAAAATGGTTGTAAATTCAACTACGTTTAAATGCAGCTCATGCTCAAATGCCATGAAAGAACAGTCCTTTTTAAAAATGGTGCAAAGAACCAAGGACAAGAGTGACCAAGGTAATGCACAATTGAAGAAACTTCAAGAATTCACAGAAGAAACTGGCGTGAAGGCAGGCAGACCTTGGAGACAGCCCTTCAGAGTTGGAGATCTTTTCAAAAGTCTTCAGCGATGAAGTTTTTCAGTTGATGGTAACTGAAACAAACCGCTATGCCCACCAAGAGATCAAAAAGATCCAAGCCTCAGTAATGAGGCAAGGCAAAATTTGTATGCAGGCAAGTGGTTTGATTTTACACTGCCAGAGATGAAGGCCTTTATCGCCAATGATTCTTTTGATGGGAATTGTGAAGCTGCCATCTTACAGAATGTATTGGACAACTCACGATCTGTTGGAGTTCCCTGCGTTCGAGAAGATAATGGCCAGGGAGAGATTTCTGTCAATCTTGCAGTTTCTTCACTTGGCTAATGAACTTACCACGAGATGGTCCTGACCACAATCGTCTCCATAAGATCCAGCAATTTTTTGACATGATTGTGCCACTTTGGCAAGGGGCCTACTTTCCTGGTAGGGAGCTTGCAGTTGATGAAACGCTTATTGCTTTCAAGGGGCAGACACATTTCAAGGAATACAAGCCCATTAACCCTTAGCATGCTGGTCGCTTTGTTGATTGCCCAACCTTTCCAGCTGAGCATTTTCGAAAAATCCCGCATTGAATCACCGAACAACTTTTGTCAAATTGTTTTGGGTCAAATCGATGTTTGACAAAAAAGTGAAGTATTGCAAGATTATAAAGCAAATTTTGGAGAACAAATATGTGAATAAATCTTTGTGATACAAACGGTAAGTTTCCCAGTATTTTGTGAGTAATGAGATCATAAATATTTCTGAAATTGCTCTGGTTTCCTCCGTGGCGAAGAGCGGCGCTCTTGCTGACCACTCGCCATTTTGAAAGTCGGTGTGGCCTCAATTGAGGGCCAATCATATCAGAAAGAGGCTATGTCAAAAGAGAAGAGAACGGGCTTCAAAATGGTACCAAAGATCAACACAAGACACGAGTTTCTACAAATCCGAAGCCGTAAAAATGTTCATCGTCGCTGTCTTCATTCTTCACCTTCATACATCTCAAAAGGTTAATGGCGTGTCAGCTGATTCTTGGTAAATGTATAAAAACGTTGGAAGCGATGCTATGAAAAAACGGCAATAGGAAGGCCTAACTTTTTTGACATCAAAGTGGAGCTTGTTTTGTACGCTGAAAAAAAAGTTCCCGTTTGTTCGCGTGCTCCCGCAATAACTGCAGATTTCGTTGGCCTGCCTGAAATGTCGAGATATCTCGCCCGCAGTCGGAACAAAGGGGATTAATGTGTCGAGATATCTCGCCTGCAGCATGCTAAGGGTTAAACCCCATAAATGGGGAATAAATGCCTGGACTTTGGCCGAAAGTAAAACTGGCTATGTTTCCAACTGGGACATTTATGAAGGCAAGCAGAGAGATAGCAATGCAGAAATTGGGCTTACTCACAAAGTTGCGACCAATCTTGTCGAGCCTGTGTATGAGAGGGGGCACCATGTTTACGTGGACAATTATTTCAGCAGCCCAGCCTTGTTTGATGACCTGAAAAATCATCAAACAGGTGCATGTGGTACTTTTCGTACAAACCAAAGGAGGGTTCCCAGTCAAGCTGCTACTTCAAAGCCAAAGAAAGGAGAGCCCCCAGTTGTCACAAGGGATGGTGAAATAACTTTCATCAATTGGACCGACAAGGGCCAAGTCAATGTGATGACGACCCTCCACAATGGAGAAATGTTTGAGAAGAAAGTCAGGTGCCGGCCAAATAAAAGAGATGGGAATCCTTGGAGATTCATTGCAAAGCCCAAGCCTATTGAGCTTTACTCGGAATTTATGGGAGGCGTAGACAGGGCTGATCATAAGGCAGCATATAATGTCAACTTACATCGCTGCATGAAGTGGTGGAAGAAGGCTTTCTTTCATATGTTGGAGGTAGCAGTGGTGAATGCTGGCATTATATACCAGGCCCTCTATCAGCCCAGGGTCTTCAACTCCCATAAATTTGGAATAAACCACATTGAGCAACTGCTGGATGGCTATGAGAGGGCAAGCTACTGGCCAGGCTGAAGATCTCAAGATGATCACAACCTCCTGAGACATTCAGGAAGGCATTTTATGGGAAAGGTGGAAGGTACGTCCAGGCCTGAATGTGTAGTATGCTCTCAAAGGAAGGATAAAAGACCACCCCAATGGTCTGGTCTAAACACCACACGAGTGAACACAAATGACCAGAAATGAACATGAATGAATTTTATTTTGTGTATTTAGTATATTGGACAAAGGCCACAAGTCAAATATAATTGCATTATTTATTCAAATTTAATCCGTTTAATCTTCTATCCATACAAAAAGATAATGATCAGAAATTCACATTATAATATACGAATATTTTATCCGGATTAAAGCTACATCAAAATATTGCTGTTTTCAATGTTTGTCCTGTGGACCTTGCAGAAATGTATGAATGAAAATGCACAAAGCGTTCCTTAGCCGTATTCTTAAACCTAATTTGCGCATTTTTTGTTTTTACCAACGATTTCAACGGAAAGACATGTCTATATTTAGGCCATATGGAAGGCAGAAAAAGAATCAAATTAACTCCAAAGAAAGAAGAAGCCTTATGTTCTAGGAAAAAGCACTAGAGCCATGACAAAGATGAAGAGGTTATTTTCATTAAAGAAGTACCTGCAACTGGGGAGTCCGCCCATGGTTTAGCAAGTTTATCGATAGAAGGCTCTGCGAAGGTTAAGGTTGGAGATGAACTGACGCTTCATACAGGAAGAATATTCTATTCTAGTTCGGACGAAGAAAGCCTGGTAAGTTCTTGCAGCCTTATCATCATCACACATATCCTCTCCAACACCAAGCACTTTGAATCAAGAAATAGCTGTGTGGGCAAGGGGTTCCTCATAGTTGTTGATAAAGCGGAGTTTGTGCCAACCTTCCATTTCCACGGGTGAGCCTGGAATATTTATCATCAATTTTTGGAGGCTCGAAAACAACATCCGGGAAATTTTCATGAAATTGTGAAATATGCTGCAAGATGTGCTAATGTTGCAGTGGATGAATACTTGAAGCTATCGGTTGAAGACGACCCAGAATCAACTCATTACCATTTGTGGTGAGTTGATCATAGAAAAAATAATTTCTAAAATCAAAAATGCAAAGTTCTGTTCAGTGCTTGCAGGCAAAGCCACTGTTTGCGCCAATATCGAGCAAATGTCTTTGGTTCTTCGCTATGTTGACAAGACACCATCAGTTAGAGAGGAATTTATGTGATTTGTTCCATGTAAAAGTGGATTATCAGGTGAAGCAATTGCTGAGAATATCATGCAAAGTGTTGAAGAGTGTGGTTTGTCGATGGGTTTATGCCGTGGTCAAGGCTACAATGGTGCAGGTAATATGGTTGGCAGAGTTTAATGGAGCTGCAGCAAGAATTCAGTCCGTCCATCAAAAGGCAATTTATGTCCACTGCAGCTCTCATGTTCTAAACCTGTGCATATCATCTTCTTGTCAGCAGCAGATAGTGCGTAACATGATGGACCAAGTCCGTGTCATTTCTGATTTATTCAACAATTCCCCAAAATGCTTCAACCTTTTGTTGAAGATGATCAAAGAGATGCTGCCAAAAACCACATTCATCTCATTGATGTGTGCCACACTAGATGGGTCGCTATGTCGGGTGGTCTTGGGGTATTCATTGAGTTGTATCCTGCTATAATAGCATCAATCGAGGTGATCAAATATAATGCTGAGCGCACCTGTGTGCTTAGTTATTGTCTCTCGCTGCCTTGAAGTTAGTAGGCCCCTTACAAAGCAGCTTCAAACAGCATCTTATGATGCTGGTGCTGCAAGGAGTAAAATATCGGTTTTGTTCACTGCATTTCAAAACATGTGGTTGGAAATTGATGTAAAGCACAAAGCTTGGTACAACAATCACTCGCGGCACCGGTAGGGACACTTCCATCAAAGTGAAGAACAACCGGTCGTCAAGTTCATCGAGAAAATGTACCTGCGGAGTCACCTTCACAGTACTATCGCAGGGCCATCACAATTCCTTTCCTTGACCATCTCATCGGAAAAATCAAAAGTCAGTTCTCTAAGAAAAATCTTGATGTGATAGATGCCCTATATGGTATGCCGAACAACATCGTTGCAGTGTCCGACTAGATGCTTTGGTTTAATCACTTTCTAGAGATCCATAAGTATGACCTTCCAGAGCCACGATACCTTGCCACTGAACTAGAAATGTGGAAGTTGCGATGCCATCAAATTGAGGGCACTCCTCCAGCAACTTTACAAGACTTGCTGCCATTTATCGACGAACTTTCCTTTCCAAACATCTTGACGGCTTTCACAATCTTTGGAACAGTCCCCGCTACAACTGATACATGCAAGCGCTCTATTTCGACTTTGCAAGGTCTGAGGACGTACTTGAGGAACTCTATGTCAGCGAGCCGGTTGAATGGCCTCGCTTTACTCAACGTTCATCGTGAAATAAACCTAGACATAGACTATGTAATCAACCGGTTTGCAACGAAGCACCCGCGAAGAATGGCACTAGCAGATAATTTGAACAGTGACTAAAAGAACGTTACTTCAGACATAAGACAATAAGCTTAGATTCAATGTGCAAGCAGAGGTAGCTGCCAACAAAGGTAACAAAATCCTTGGAATAATTCGCAGATCATTTACATATTTGGATAGAGACATTATGACACAGCTTTTTAAAGCACTCGTTAGACGGTAAGGCGGAAAAGTCGGAGATGTTGGAGCAATTTCTCAAACTATTTCTTCTCTGATTTTTCGTTTTTCCCCATATATGCTATAAACGAAAAGTCAGAGATGTCGGAGCAGGGATCTTTCTCCCTTTAAATCAGTAAATTCTGATTGTAAAATGCCTTTCTTCTAAGGCAGTTTCCAAAGCTTCGTAGCAGTGTCGTTCGAAAATAGCCTCGGAGATTTTCCTCCTACTTTTCGTTTTTCCCCCATATGCTATAAACGAAAAGTCAGAGATGTTAGAGCAGGGATCTTTCTCCCTTTAAATCAGTAACTTCTCAGGGGCGGATCCAGACGTTCGCTCTGTGCTTGCGTAAGCATGTCTCTTTTGCTAGTTCAAGTTTGAAGAAAGAAATTCTATGAGAACTTTAAATGGCGGCGAACCTTTTTCTTTCAGTTTAATGAAATCCTCAGCAAATTCTCAGAACATGTATGCTCGATATTTCTATTTCGCCAACTCAATCCTTTAGTCGGTCGAGTCCCTCAAGTTCCAAACACGAATTGCTTCATGGAGGATATTGAACGGTACTGCGGTGGAGAGCCACACCTCCACAAACCTCGTTTCTGAGACTTTGTGTCTGCATAAATTCGTAGGGAGCATCAAGTTCCAAATAAATTACTTCAACAAAGGCGAATCTGTGCATAAATTGTGTGCGACCTCGGATGAATTAAGAAACTGCGCTGACATATGAGATGAATGGAAAAGCAGTACCAACATTTCAGGGATGATTTTTGTAAGCACATGAGGCAACCGATGCTTTTTAGCAACGCAATAGAAATGTATAGGAAAAGCTTGACGGCGAAAATGTGGAAGCACGTCCTGGGAATGGCCAATATTATATGAAGTCCCTGTCACACGACCACCCACTAAAGGGCTAACCTCGTTCTAGGAGAAAGTTTCTTTCCTGTCTCGTGCATGGCCTAAATGACGAATTTGATCATGAAGATATAAACATCATAATCCTGTCTGGTGAAAAAGAAATGTTGTTGTTTTAATCGCATGATGATGGAAACCAAGTTGGAAACCAAGGAGAGGAGGTTGTTCTTTATTTGCAAGAGCGCTCAAAACTGCTCATCTTGACAGCACAAGGCATTTTAATATGATTTGCAAATTGCAAGCAAGAACCGGTGATTATATGTTCCGTCTCCTCTGCTCTTTTGACTGAATGAGAATCCCATCAAAAAGTTCAACAGGATGAATTTCTTGTTTTTGGTAAGCAGTTATTTTGTTTAAACATTTCCATGTTGTTTTAAGGTTACTTATTATCACCAGTAATTTAATTCATTCAATTTCAAACAAAATAAAAGACGTTGTGTTGCAGACATAATAGGCCCATTTCAAAGAAGTTATGTATGGGAGACAAAAGTTTTTTGTAGTCTATGATGTTGTTTTGAGCTTACTTGATAATAGGATTTACGAGACAAGGAATTTAGAAAAGTAGCTCCCGTCTGTGTGTAAGACACTCCCTTTTTATCTGATAGGGCGTTTCCGTGAAAAATTGAAAAAGGGGCGTTGTCTGAGAGTCTGAAGGGCGTGGCCCCAAAAAATTTTCCGGACCCCCGGACCCCCGTTTTACTCGCGCTTCGCGCTCGTCAGTGCGTACATCTGATTTTGGGCTGGATCCGCCCCTGCTTCTGATTGTATAATGCCTTTCTTCTGAGGCAGTTTCCCACGCTTTGTAGCAGTGTCCTTCTGTATATTGATATATGATGCACAGAGTGTCCGTTAAAACGAAAATGTATGATATAATAGTCAAAGATTACAGTAAGATTACTGACGAAAATCAGAACTTTTTGTTCAGAAGTGGTGTTCCGGGTTTTGAAATTTTTCCTCCCGGGTTTTTTTCTAATTTTTGCCCGTATTTGCGGGTCTACCACCTCTCTCTCAAATTATTATTATTATCAATTGATTTAAAGTAGGCCTATATATATATATATACATACAACAAGTACAATGAGCAAAAGAAACACGAGCTAGAGAAAACAAAGAGAGCAAAACACCGGAAGCTCCGATGGAATATAGTCAACGGACAACCAAGCAAACAACAGCAACCACAACAACATCAACAACAACAACAACAACCACCATCAAGACAAGAAACCGCTAGAAGACCCCAACGCACAGCACCTACCATGACAATATCTGGCAGACAACAACAACCACCAACAGTCGTAGATGAATCTACAACCCCGAAGGACCAAGGACATGGACGACTGGACACACGTGCCCGTACCTATGCCGACATCCTCAAACCGAATGCCACCCGAAGAAGACCACCACCTACATCGAGCAAGACCACTTCAATCCAACCAGCAACGAATGTGTCATCTCAAAAAAACTACGCCGGCCCCCGGACAGACAGCATGGACGGGGGCATTCAAGACCTACTCACAAACACGCAGCAAGCTTTCGAGATGCTTCAAAGAAATTTCGAGAGACTTGTAGACTTCAGAATGACCCAAATGGACGCATTTTAAATTTAAGTAAACACAGTTTTTCTGTAGATGTATTTAGTCTGTTAGATAAAAGTTTGAACTTCTGCCCCCGACCCCCTAGATATAACACTACCGCATTCGATAAGGACCTTAAGGCATTCTTTAGACGAATAAGACTTAGAGCACACTTCGGAATTTCTGAATACAATCCTACCATATTACAAAGATTAAAGGACCGGAACAGTTCATTTACACCGTATAACGTAGACATCACTATTACGACCTTTGAGTCTGCAGTCATTGAAGACATAAAAAACCACAACAAACAGGCAATGCGCGCACATAATCTTACGAAAGGAGAACGCAAGGCACTAAAGGACTTGTCAAAAAGAGATGACATTGTAATAACACGAGCCGACAAAGGTGGGGCCACCGTCATTTGGGGTATCGAAGAATACCTCACGGAAGCCAATAACCAACTAGGAAATACGTCGTTTTATAGGAAATTAACATTTGACCCGTTTCAAGGCTACATTCGAATAATCAACAACTCACTAGACGAAATGCGCTCTCAAGGCAAAGTAGACGCAGAAGCAATAGATATTTTAAAAGCTCCTAAAAATGTAAAACCGGCAAGATTCTACCTCCTACCAAAAATTCACAAAAAGAATAATCCTGGCCGCCCTGTTGTGGCATCTACAAACTGTCACACAACGAAAATATCAAAATACGTAGATCATTTTATACAACCGCTAGCGAAAAAAGTTCGATCATACATCCGTGATACCACAGATTTACTTCACAAAATAAAGAATATAGGTAAAATACCGAATGATGCATTACTCGTAACCATGGACGTAAGGTCCCTTTACACAAACATATCCCACAAAGAAGGACTATTATCCCTTAAAAATGCACTTAACGCAAGACCCGAAAAAGAGCCAGCAACTGAGGTCCTATTGACCCTCATGAGACATGTGCTCACGCTTAATTGCTTTACGTTTAACGGAAACAGCTATCTCCAAACAAGAGGATGTGCCATGGGCACGGTTGCAGCACCTTCATACGCAGTAATTTACATGGGTGAATTCGAAGAAAAATACATCTACCCTGAAGTAACTAACGATTGCCTGTACTACGGCAGATATATAGACGACATTTTGATGATCTACAAAGGCGATGAACAAAGATTCAAGACCTTTGCCGAAAGGCTGAACACCAAGCACCCATCTATAAAATTTGACTACGAAATATCAAAGACATCAATTCCTTTTCTTGACACCCGCATATACATCGACGAAAATAGACAACTACAAACAACCCTTTTCACCAAACCAACCGATACACACAACTACCTCCACTACAAATCAGCTCATCCCAGGCACTTAAAGAACAGTCTACCATATTCTCAAGCACTTAGACTCCGAAGAATATGCACTAAAGATAGTGAATTAAAGAGTCACTGCAAACAAATGGAAGCAAATTTTATACGCCGTGGATATCACAAAGAAATACTCCACGAGCAGATCCACAAAGCCATCACAACCCCAAGAGAAACTACGCTACAAAAAACCTTGAAAGAAAGAACAAAAAGAATCCCCCTAGTAACTACTTTCAACTCTACACTTCCCCAAATTGGTAAGATCCTAAGAGAAAGATGGGATATCTTAAATATAAAACCAAAATTAAAGGCACTCTTCCCAGAACCCCCAATTATCGCATTCCGTCGATGCAAAAACCTCCGAGAGATTATTGGTAGCAACACCATAACTAATAACAAAGTTTTCAGAAAGAAAGCGAGAAACCAAATAGCTAAATATTGCTCACCTTGTAACACCAGTAGAAGCCTTTGCTGCAATCATGTCATCAAAACTAATTCTTTTATAAGTGCAACCACCAAAAAAACATACAAGATCTTTCATAAATCAAACTGTAGGAGCATGAATGTCATTTACCTCCTTGAATGCGTTCGCTGTAACATACAATATGTCGGTAAATCTGAATGGCCTTTTAACTACAGATTGAACAACTATCGTTCTAGAATAAAATCAACTCAATACGACAAGCTCCTTCCCGTAGAGAAACACTTTAAACAACAACACCATATCTTTGCAAGGGACGCAAGGTTTACAATAATCGAACGAATTGAGAAAGAAGACGCCGACAATATAACAAAATTATTGGAAACTCACGAAGATAACTGGATTATGCGACTGCAGACTCTTACACCAAAAGGTCTAAATAACAAACTTAACCACCCAGACAAATATTAGCAAAAAATTCCTCAAAAAACCAATGGATAGGCCATTTTGTTTCCGTTCGCCCATTTATTCAATACTTTGTTTCCCTGTGGCCTATCATTTTCTACACATAAAACGTAACTTTAAAATCCAATCAAGGATTCATGTGACGCCATATTTTGCATCACGTGACCCCAACTAAGCATCACGTGACCCCTTTTTAATCACGTGACCGCTAACAGGCTATAAAAAGGGCATACCATCACATAAATATTCATTCTCCTGACGATGACCATAGAGTCGAAACGCGTAGAGAATTGAAGAAGAAAATTGTAGAAGAACTCCAAGTCGTCTTATTTTTGTGTTCATCTTTATACATACAAGGCATATATACTCATAAGGTTTTAGACCTATAAGGGAGTTACTTAAAATGTTTATTTTCAAAAACCCTGAAAACAATCAATAACCTTTGATCAAATTTTCTACAGACTCAATATGATGGGATGATTTGGAGAGAACAGAATGGCCAAACAAATGCCAAAGCCCCAAAAGATGGTTGCTCCCTAAACTACCTGAGAGCAAGACAACCAGGAGGTGAAAGAATAACAAAGGTCGTCCTAGGGTCCTTTCAGGAGCAAATGCACTATCTCTTACTCTTTGTCACCTACATCTGCATCTCCTTGAGGAAGATCTAAAACACATACTTGGTATCTATGTTTCTACAGTTTCAGGAGTTTTTCTGAACTGGCTTGAATCTCACGACATTCTCTACTGAATCTCACAACAATGTCACTTGCATGATCCAAGAATGTATGTTTGAATTTAGACACCTAGACATACCTACACGTAACAATAGAGAAATGGCAAGTATCATGTTGGACAAGAAAGTTATTCCCAATGCTTGAAAGTATGGAAATAAGGACCAGCACTTCCCACTGATATAGACATTTGACAGGAGTGCTGATCAGACAAGTGTGTGTCGCAGAACATATTTGAGGGTCACTGATTTGCAGAGTGTACGAGACTTTTTTCAGAACAGAAAGATTTCATGTACGATTTTTTTGAGTGAAATTCCCCTCCTTTCAGTGACTGGTGACTGACTTTCTATCCAACGTCGAAGCGAGGGTAGGGCATTCCCCTAGGGTCTGGTCCGTTTGGGTCCGGTCCTAGTGGTCCTGGGTCTGGTTATTCCGTATGAAATGCATAATTACCATGATCGAGAATCCAGTGCTTTCTTTTGGTGTGCTCATG
Source organism: Aurelia coerulea (assembly GCA_039566865.1). NCBI lineage: Eukaryota > Metazoa > Cnidaria > Scyphozoa > Semaeostomeae > Ulmaridae > Aurelia > Aurelia coerulea. The sequence continues at coordinate 2,433,266 of CM076959.1, forward strand.
TCGTCTTCCAGTATTCTTCTCGTTGATGGCAGTTGTCGCTCTGAAAGGATTGACTTCGGGAGTAGTCTTCGAAGAGATCTAGGCTGGCTTGAAGATGAACTGATGGCAAATTTTTCACAATCATAATCCAATTTTCTGCAAACTTTGTTCTTAGGTATAATATGCCATGCTGGGCTTTCTTCACCAAATATGCTCTTTTCTTCTTTATTTGGCTTAAGAACTTGATTTCTGAGTTCTAAATTGCGCTTTGTGCCTCCAATTTTGTTGAAAGAACTCGAATGCTAGTACATTAATGCTGCTTGTTTGAAAGAATGAAAATGTTCAATTCTCCTATAACAATTACGGCAAACTTTTCCATTCAGGAGCTTAGGAAAGATTTCCTCCGCATTAATCACTGGCTGCTTTTTAAGTCCTAGCAACAGCAGTTCGCAAATTTGTCGGTAAATTTTGTTTCCAATGTCCTATTTTTACTGAACAAAAAATAACAATCTCCATTTTCTTTTCCGCAAAGGCAACAAAACCTTAGACGCTTCCTCCAGCTCTGGCTCCGCTAAGCTCTTCTTGGTAGTTACAGGACGGTTGTTTTCCTTGTTTTTTCCACGTTCCATCACTCACTTCAAGGCATCATATCTCAAGTCCATTTTAACATTTCCTTTCTTTTTGTAAAAAATGCATAGTTTATTATCGCAGCAAAGCTGTTTCGGCGAAATTTATTAGGTTACGTTTGATCGTAACTATTGTTGCTTAGTGACTAATTCATGTAAATACAGTTGAATAATTAGGAAGATTTTAAGAAATAATTTATGGTTGCTATTGTTTTCGAATAGCCAATCAAATTGCCGAACGGCCTCTTGTATCCCAGAGTAGAGGTAGAGCAACAAGATTGGTGTTCTGATAGTTAGCAAGAGGCGGCAACACAGGAGAAAAGCTGAGTATCTGCGTAACCCAAGTGAAACACTCTGTTACACTCTGTCAAATATGGAATGACCTAGCAATCAAAATGAAATCCGCAGAAAACTTGAAAAGCTTTAAACTTTTGATAAAGCAATGGAATGGCCCAAAATGCAAATGTAGCGCCCGCAGTAATTTTAATTTTATTCAGCATTAAGTTTCTTATACATTTTAATTTCATTCGATTTAGATTAGTTAACTTTGTATATATTGTATATATATTGTTTAGCTATGTAAATATCGAATTAAAATAAATGAACAAATTTTATCTATAATACACTTACATCTTATTGTCCGAATAATCAGTCCAATTCACGTACTCCGGGTCTGAAATTTCATTGCCGATGGCATTGTTCTCTCTATCGATCAAGAGCTCTGCAGCTCTTTCTGAAAAAGGTTCAGTAACCCAGTCAACAAGGCAATCTTCATTCCATCCATAATTGCTTGGATCCTCGATTTCCACGATTGAGTTTAGTGCTTGTATCGCCAAATTCTTGCAATGTAGTTTGTGTGAAGAAGGTGCTTTTCAAGACTACTCTTGCATAGAGACAAATCAGTGACCTTTTCCTTATGCTCAAAGTTTTTGTAGAACATTCTTTTCAATGCTTCGCTTACATTTTCGAGGTGCTTCTTTCCATATAAACAGCAAACAAATTTTTCAATACAGAATCAACTAATTATTGAGACAGACAGTTTTCTGTCCCAAAATTGCGGAGTAAAGTTCAGAATTCTTCATCATCCTTTACTATCTCCCAAAATTCTTTATTTCCTTTGCGCATAAAAGAAGAAACATAGACCAGTCGTTTCCAGAGAAAGCGTGCAACCCAAGAAGAACCTCTTTCTGGGCTTGTGACAGCTTGCAGGATGGTAGGGACAAAACTTGTCTGATCTTTACTGTGCGATATAAACATTGGGTCTTTCTTTGGCCGAGAAATGAGACAAGAACTGTAAGCTTACCCTGTGTTGGTGTCAGCTTCTTCATGAGCCGTTGCTAATCCAATTTCCTGAAAGCTTCCCTCTCTGGAGATTCTAAAGCAGCAGTACAGTGTTTCCTAGAAAGATAAACAACACAATCTCTTTGAGATGATTGCATTTCTTCTTTCCAGACCTCTTCTTTAAAGAGTAGCCACACTGCTGAGCAATGTGGTTGCATCGATTTGTTGACACGGTCCAGTCCATGCCAGTCCATGTCCAGTCCATGTCACTGCGCATAATGAAATTATATATGTATTTATGGGATGCAATCCAGTAATCATGAACGAAGTTGCCGGATAGGGAACCGTAAAGTCTCCACTTTGTCCCTGGGAGCTGTTGTACATTATCAGTGTGCCAACAGGCTCCCCATTCCAATCATCCCACGATACAGGTTGCCACTTGACATTTACAGCCAAGTCTAAACATGGGTACTGGGAAAGGTGGAATTTGTTATAGGGATTATATATCGTTGCAAAGAATCAAAACTATCAGGCCTACTTTTGTGTACTTTTTCTGTCTCCATATTCACTGTTGTCCAGTTCATTTTGCATCTTTAGTTTGTTGCGAGTTCGCCTGCCCCCAGTCAGCCATGTTAGAATTTTGAAATCTAATGAATGTTGCTGTACGTTGTACCATGCTCCTTCTCAGGGAGGTGCGCAGCGCCAACCTGTGGCCAACGAAAGAAGCGAATTGGAGTGCAATGATTTCAGTTCTTTTGAGCTCGAGGCGTGAGGCACACTACATTCCAAGGTCTCAACATCAATAGGTGGCATGGTAGCAACGTAAGAACCATGGCAAATCTTGCGTCTGAAAGCGCTTGAACTCAGCTCGAGGATGGAGGGTACCTTCCTAATTTTGTCAGTAGCTCAGTCTCACTTTGGCTACTCAGGCAATTTCAAGTGTTTTTGATCCTTGGTCCCAGTTGGTCAATGTGTATGCTCTTTGTGCCACATTCAGGGCACATAACGATGTAGGGTGCCAACATTTTCAACAAATGGCAACAAATGTGATTTTAGCACTGCATCCATGTATCTTTTTGTGAGTTTGGCATCATTTTGAGAACCTCGAACAATCGGTCCCATTTTGCGAATGTTTCTCTTTATGTTCCACTTTTAGAGCCACACAGAGACAATGGGTGACACAATTTTCAAAAATTGACATCAGATTCGAATTCAGCACCTAGCAATTGTCCTTTTTGCAAATTTTCAGACAATTTCAAGTGTTTTTGATCATTGGTCCCATTTTGCCGATTTGTGTGCCCTTTTCCAACAATTCCAGCGATGCAAAACAAATTATTCAATGTTGAATTATGTTATGGATGACTGGATGCCTTGGCACAGGGAAAAATGTGACTTTTTGCTGCTGGACATCAACATGTTTGTAGCAATTTGGAATAATGTATATGGAATACACAATTACCCTAAAGATGACAGTAAGGAACTTTTTACAGAGATCTACGTGTGTTCTTTAATTGGACTCCTATACAGGGTGACCCAGAAAAAAGTGACCCCACGCAATTTGTTACAGAAAATTAAGTAAATGGCCGATTGAAATGCTTCAAACGTTGTTCTGTCGCTAAAAGACTAGCCTATGCTATGAGTATTTTTCGCAATTTTTTTGGCAAGGTAAATTTCCAAAATTAAGGATTTCGAGGAAAAGAGCATGCCTGAAATTCTCAAAAAGTCGTCAAAAACAAGGGATCGATTTAAAGCAATTTCAAATCTTCAAAACAACGAGGAGGGTGTTTCATTTCAACCTGGGAATAGGCAGCCCAGTTTTTTTTTTTTTTATATTCAATATAAAATTTTACAAGAACGAACTACTTAAGACACTACGTACAAGCTACTTTACTAAACTACGAGGGCGATACCACGGAGTGCAAGAGACCGTGACAACTCCGAAGTCTGCAGAGCCCAGTTGGAAGTCTGCAGAGCAAGTTTATTGTCCCTAGGTACTTAAAGATATTCTCAGGTAAAATGAAACACGCTTCTCGTTGCTTTGAAGATCTGAAATGGCTTTAAATCGATCCCCTGTTTTTGACGACTTTTTGAGGATATCAAGCCTGCCCTATTCTTCAAAATCCTTAATTTGGGATACTTACAGTGCCCTAAAAAATTGTAAAAAGTCTTTTAGCCATAGAACAAAGTTTGAAATATTTCAATCTGCCACTTACTTTTTTTTCTATAACAGATTGCGTTGGGTCACTTTTTTCTGGGTCACCCGGTAGAATCATTTAAAGATTCTCAATTGGAATGAAATGTATCTTGGTGAGAAGTTCCTTGTCATCATCTTTACCACAATTGTGTACTGCATATTGAACTTGAAATTGCCAAATGATCATCTTTACTAAATGTGACCCTTTGACAATCTTTAATCAGGAATAGTACACATCGTTGGTGGGTATGAAGTATTGAAACAATAATTCGATATTTAATGAAAATGAACATGATGCATCTTTGGTTATAAATGTTATCCCCTATCACAATTATTGATTTGAAATTTGCAATTAGCAATGTACTTCATTTGTCCAGACATAGGAAGAATCATTTAATAAAGAGTTTCCTAAAGAGAACAACAAAGTGCTTATTGAGTGAGACATTTAACTTTCAGAATAAGAAATATTAGCTTCGCCAACATGATGCTATAAAACCGTTGCAGAGTCCTTTTTGGACACTTGTTGGTGTGGAGCACCGGCTGAACTATGGGATAGATCTATGCAGAATGGTGGCTGCAATAACCCAACATACTATTCAAACAAGTGTTAGTATTTTCTGAATAGTTAAAAACATTGGAAACATTCTTGCAGAGTGAAAGCATGTAGTTGGTTGAACATATTTACCAACTTTCAGCTTTGTATAATTTTTGAAATTTCTTAAGAATCTGAAGCGGTTAATTTTGGCACCCATTTCAAGTTCAAATAACATGTTTCAAATTGATTTATGTGTTAAAAAAAAGTATCAAAGATGAAACATCATTTATGAAGGAATTAGAACCTATCAAAAATTCATGCATACATCATGCATACCTGAATACCGCTGGTGTGCTGCTACGGAGGAGTGAAATGTACCCCAAAACCACACAAAGATTCGCCAAATTCACGATGCCCCATTCTATAGGTTCATCATATTGCATGGTGACATGTGCTTTTCTGATAAGAAGACACATGAAAGATACTGAAAAACATTAGTTTGCAAATTTAGTGTAAGGATTTCTGACTTGCAACATGTTCAAGCAAACGATCCATAACATAAGTTCAATATGAAGCTCTTTTGCACTCCATGATTTTTTTTCTAATCCAATATATTCATGGCAAACCTATATTTCCATGTAGCCTAGTTATCTGGGCATTATAAATCAGCAAGAGTTTTGTGTTTTATGCTATTCTGCTATAGATATTGCCTTTCAACTGACCTTGTGGTTTTTGGGGTACCTTAGTTTTTTCGGTACATGTACCTGTATTGTTTGTTGATCAGAAACCACTGCAAATTCCAAAATTCTCATCAAGAAAATTTTTCTTTATTTAAGAATCCTTTTCCTGTTTCAAGATATTTTTTCTCGACAAGAAAATAGAAAATTCTCTCGCAGAATAATTTTCTTGTTTTAAGGTTTATTTTCTTGCTTTAAGATATGTTTTCTTGCCAAGATAAGCATAAGCAGCTTTGTAAGATTCAGATCTTATTTTAAGAAAAAAATCTTATTTTGAGATTAAATATGTCATCAAGAGAAAAGACATGGGATATTTTCTTGTTTCAAGAAAAGTTACTAAATCTTTGAAAAATTACATCTCATGGACATACCATACCTTATCAAACGAGGCCTTCCTTGAAGGATAGTATTTACATTTTGAAATACATTTTTTATAAGAAACATCATTCCATTGTTGATAGCGAATATGGTATCGCAAGGAAAGGAATTCATTTTCTGACACGGCTGTGGGTAGCCTAGGCTGTGGGCAGTTGTTCACGCTACAGACTACAATAAAATTTGGTTGATTTCCATGCATGATAGAGATATGCTAGCCTGCGTGCAGACTTGGGTTACTGGGGAGGAGAGGGAAGAAAGGAACTACAAAGTCTGCGCAACACCGTGCATTTCCTTGTTTTTCATCACATGACCGTCATGACCTATTTGCCACAAGATTAGGCAATTTTGAGTCAGCTTTGCCCAAGAAACTTTGAAACAAATTGTGGCTTGCATTGCACGATCAGTATCAAATCAAGAGCGACGGAAATTTCGTAGATGGTGTTGGTTCTTCCTCTGAAACTGTGAAGACATTGCTATGTGTAAATATGTTTTCACCGCTGCGTAGATTTGTTGAAGGAGCGAAGAAGGTTACTTGATTCATCATAAAATGTAAACAGTGTACTCGATCCTTGTGTAAGCCTAAGCAAACAGACCAACAAACCCATGAGTTGTCGAAAAGAGAGTTGCGTGAATAAAAAAGTAAACCTTGCTGCTGAAAGAAATTCCAGCAGAATAAATCTTTTCAAGACCTGTTTCTTACTCCACACGACTCACACGACACCTAGAGACAAGAAACTTTCCAAAACCGGTTGAAGCACTGAAAGTGTGTAATTTCCTTGAAAAATTCCTACATCACAACTTTCTGCTCATCAAGGATCCCATGGATGTTGAAAATGCGTTGGACGTGATTTAGGCCACTCTGAAAATTTGATCCATGCCAATCGTTCACATATTTACACGAAAATCTTGTGTACTTCCCATCATAGCAGAGCGGCAAGTCTTCCCTTCCCATCACGATCCGCTAATTTGTTTAACGACTGAGTACTTCGATTACAATCAACCTTTTATCGCTTTGTAAACAAGACAATATCAATCGTCTTCCGCTAAATCTATTGGGTCCTGGTTTGCTCGGACTCTATATTGATTGGCTTTCATAACAATAGAATACAAAGGGCTTCTCGCTTGCGCAATTACATTGAAAGTTTCAAAACAAGAAAATGCACGGCGTTGCGCAGACTTTGTAGTTCCTTTCTCTCCACTCCTCCCCAGCGATCAAAGTCTGCGCGCAGGCTAGAGATATGCCTTATCAGCCCTTTCTTTTCAAAGTTCAAAGTTAAAGCCAAGAAAACCAAACATATCGAGCATCGCAAGTTGTTCGCCATCATTCGATTTCAGAAACATTGGAGTGAAAAACTATTTTGGGTAGATTCACCAGAAAAGCCCTCTGTCAATTTTTGTCAATTTACTGAGCATTTTGGGATTTTGTGCGCTTTATGCAAATAAGTCTTTTGTCCGAGAAGACGATTCAATCGCTGCTTGAGGAATTCAACCATCAACCGTCGCTGTGCCGCTTGCAACTGAAGCTAAAGGTGAAATTCGTCCAGTGGATAAAAGCTTGTGAAGGTAAATTTTATTCGCCTCTGTGTATGTCGTCAAAGTTTGTTTTCTGTTGTTAGAATCGGTTGGAATGTTTTGCCATGCCATGTTAAGCTTGAAAATATGGTTGGCCATCATGCATGGCCTTGGCCTAAACAAGCGGCTGTTAGTGTTATAAGTTGCAAGTGAAGCCCCGAGTGAAAATCATGTGGAAAACTCATGGAAGCTACATTTACGTTGTAACATAAGCTTGCACGTTTCACAAGTTGGTAAATTTTAGATATATTTGAGTGTAAACTTATTTATTGTTGGATTGTTGCTTTCCAGCAAAGTTTGCGTGCCAAAAAGTTCAAATATGCTCGTCGCAAAACAAATTTATTTCAATTGTTGATATCTGTTTATTTACATTACAAAAAGGATTTTGAATTAAGGGATTATTTGATGCTGAGCAAGGTGATATCTATTTATTTGGCTACTGACTGTTTTCTGAGTTACACTTGATGTATCAAAGTGACCGATACAGATGATACAGCATAGATACCGAGGGGGGGGGGGGTACTTGACCAGGTTTTGGTTGGGGACATGCCATCAAAGCTTCAAAAACATACCCGTACCTTTACCAATTTTCCAAAAAAGTATACCCGACCTTACACCAATTTTCCGAAAAAGTTCACCCGACCTTGTACTTATACAAAAATCGCAAAAATTGAAACTGTTCCTTATACCAACATTGCGAAAATCGATACCCAAGATATGTGCAGTACCACCCCCCCCCCTGGCATAGATATAGCGCCCTTACTCAGCTGGACAGCATAAAATTACGCATCATTGTGTCTCTTTTCATTGATAGATAGTGAAAGCAGTTTAAATTATTCTATGAACATGAGGTCATTGGATGCTATTGAAAAAATCAAAGAAGATGAGCCCAAAGCATTTTATACTCTCCAGGATAAGCTATTGCATTTAGAAGTCATTTATCGTTCTCTTCGCCAATGTTGCTTTTGCGCTGAGAAAATTGAGAAAATGTTTTTCACCTATTGCACCAGTTCACAGTTTCTAAAGTTATCTGCGCATCACGGGTTCTTCCATAGTAAAGGTACCTGGGGATGTGCCGTGACGAAGAGTTGTACTTTTTCGGACTTCTAGTTCTAGTCTAGCCAAGGGTATACTTTTTTGCAGTTTTGGCCAGCAACGGTATAGCCAAGAGTATCATTTTGATAATATTGGTCTAGCGAACGGTCATGATATGATATTTGGTACAAATTTGACAATATTGGTCCAGGAAATGGTCAGAATTGGTCTTGCCAAGGGTACTATTTTCGTAAAAATTGGTCCAGAGAATGGTCAAATTGGTCTAGCCAAGGGTGCCATTTTCTTAAAAGTTAGTGTAGCCAACGGTACCATTTTGGATATGCTCGCGGCAGACCCCTACCCAAAATTTTGCCAAGAACCCCCCCCCCCCCCCGTGTTGTGTGCACACAGCTTTTTGGGGAGGAAACTAGTATTGTATTAATTGCAAGAAAAGATTACTTAATTTTCTTCCCAAAATTGCTTTCACACACTTAAAATCAATAATGCATGCGGCTCATTTTCCCAGAACTGTGAACTGGCGTAACACAGAAGGGATATGGGAAGATCCCAGAAATTAGGCCTAAGTAAAGCAACATGAGGCAAGAATGAACATATTTGATTACAAATGGTCATGAACCATAAGCACTTGCTCCTGTTTCTGTACATCATAATGAGCGCAGAAATGAAAAGCCTTAGGTTTACAAACATTTTTAAAGCTATACTGAAGAAAGTCTTGTCTGTCTGTCATTCATTCATTCATTATGTTTAAGAAACAACTGTCTTTCTTTTCCTTGTTTTTCCAAATTGGTTATTGGCTTCCCTTTGATGTATAAGAAAATCATATATTGTGTCAGTATCCATTCACAATGTCAATAATTACAATGTTTGATTATGAAAATAACTCCTTGATTGATTTAGATACCAAAAATTAATAGAGGGTTTTGAACTGAACCACATGATGCTGAAAGTGATATCCATTTTAAGTGGAATTTGCTTTGGCTGAATGTTCTCAGTTTGGGAGGGGTTGAAAGTCATTCAAGAAAATGATAGATGCCTTAAATTTTTGATATATACAGTAAATGGAGTTATTTTTCGCAATCCAACACAACACTTATTGTCTGCCACAACAGCATAAGCCATGTGCCCTTTAACATGAAAAGAATTTTGAACAAATTTGAAGAAGTCTTGCAGTCAGTAATTTGAAAACCTTCCAACATTCTTAGGAAATGGCCTTAGAAACTACTGTCTTTGTTTTCCTTTTGTTTCCAAATTGGTTATTGGCTTCACTTTGACCTATATGAAAATCTTATCTTGTGAATATCATATCAATTCACATTTTGTCAATAATTACAATGTTTGATCATGAAAATAACTCCCTTGATTGTTTCACTTAACCAAAAATTATTTGAGGGTTTTGAACTGAACCACATGATGCTGAAAGTGATATCCATTTAAAGTGGAATTTGCTTTGGCTGAATGTTCTCAGTTTGGGAGGGGTTGAAAATCAATCAAGAAAATGATAGCTTCCTTACATTTTTTATATATACAGTAAATGGAGTTATTTTTCACAATCAAACACTAGACTGATTGCCTGCTACAACAGCATAAAGAATTTGAAGAAGTCTTGCAGTCAATAATTTGAAAGCCTTCCAAAATTCTCAGGAAAAGCCCTTAGAGTGTTGTACTTCCAATTTCGACGTTTGGTTTTCAGATTCCCCCTTTTACAGATTTTGAATGAAATCTGTCTTGTTGGATTTATTGTTGCTCTCCCATAAGAGGAAATAAAACGATTTTCTAATATGGTGTAGTTTCCATGTTCCCCCTTTTACAGATTCCCCGATTCCCTGATGTTTCCACGATTCCCCGTTCCCCCTTTTAGAGATAGCCTCCATTCTGTAGCATAGCAATGGCAATTAGCTGACCAACATAAAAGTAATCAGAAGCCAAATGCTCCTTCATTCCATGCTCAAAGTATTTCGAGTGCACTGCTCTCTGGCACAACTGGAGCCATTCTTTTCTTGGACCACCTCTGTCAACTGTTTGCTCTCCATAAAATTGAACTTGGAATGTCATGCGAGGATCTGTTACAGCCTTCAGCTCTTCAATTCTTGTACTAAGTGGGTAAGGCCGAAAAGTCGGAGATGTCGGAGATGTCGGAGATGTCGGAGATGTTGGAGCAATTTCTCAAACTTTTTCATCTCTGACTTTTCGTTTTTCCCCTATATGCAAAAAACGAAAAGTCGGAGATGTTGGAGCAGGGATTTTTCTCCCTTTAAATCTGTAAATTCTGATTGTAAAATGCCCTTCTTCTAAGGTAGTTTCCCACGCTTTGTAGCAGTGTTGTTAGAAAACAGCCTCGGAGATTTTCCTCCGACTTTTCGTTTTTCCCCTATATGCAATAAACGAAAAGTCGGAGATGTCGGAGCAGGGATTTTTTTCCCTTTATATCTGTAAATTCTGATTGTAAAATGCCCTTCTTCTACGGCAGTTTCCCACGGTTTGTAGCAGTGTTGTTAGAAAATAGCCTCGGAGATTTTCCTCCGACTTTTCGTTTGTAGCATATAGGGGAAAAACGAAAAGTCAGAGATGAAAAAGTTTGAGAAATTGCTCCAACATCTCCGACATCTCCGACATCTCCGACTTTTCGGCCTTACCGTACTAAGTGTGTTTTGTCTGTCAACAGTAATGTAGTTAATGTCTCCAACCAGCTCTACAAAAGGGTCAATTGCGTCCAACTGGCGACTAGTAACAATTTTTGCTTGCATGTATCTTAAGTGTTCAGTGGGCTCTTGGCCAGGGCGAAAACTCGGACAGCTCGGAAAACGTGGAAACTTCGGAAATTTGTTTCCAATCTTTACTTGTCCGACTTTTCGTTTTCCCCCTATATCAAATTCGAAAACGTGGACAAAATTTTCCGAAGTTTCGAAAACATGGACAAAACTCTCCGATTTTTCGAAAACACGGACAAATTTTCCGATTTTTCCAAGAAAAAGGACAAAACTTTTTGATTTTTCGAAAACACGGACAAAACTTTCCGATTTTTCAAAAAAACCCACGGACAAATTTTTCCGAAGTTTGGAAAATGCTTTGTAAATTTTACGCACATCGAATTGATACAGTTATGCATATTGCATTTGGGAGACCAAAACGAAATAAGACAGAAGTGAAATCGTTCAAAATGAACAAATGTACTTAGAACAAGTCAAGACTTTTGCAAAATAATTTGGGGAGGGGGCAAGTATCGGTGTCACAGTTATGCATATTGCATTTGGGACACCAAAACGAAAAAATACAGAGATGAAATCGTTCAAAATGAACAAATTTATTTAGAACAAATACTTTTGCAAAGCTGGTGGTCACTGGTGTTCATTGGTGGTCACTGGTGTTCATTGGTGTTCTGACCTGTGTGGTGTTTCAGACTAGATCCCCATCCGGGCCACCTATGCATTAGCTTTCAAAAAAGAATGTAGGAATTCATAGAATACATTTCTGCATAGAATACAGGGCGATTATTAGCAGCCGTCAGCATCGTGGGAGGATCGTCCCATTCCAGCCGTCAAAATGACATAACTTTGCTGTCAAATGTAATGGAGTCCAATTGCCAATCAACGAAGGGATATAAGTAAGGAGGCGATGAACTGAAATGTTCAGTGCATTGCAGAGATCGGTCAACATGAGCGACGAGACCAGCCAAACAACACCAACGCCAGTGAAGGAGACCAAGGAGCTCTTTGCTCACGATGGTTGCCTCGCTTTCCAGATGAAATCAGGGAAGTTTAAAGAAATGACCAACGTTGTGCCAACCTGCGTTGGCTTTGTGAAAAAAGCTAACATGAAGACAAAGCAATTGGATTTCTCTTGAAAGTTGCCCAAAAAGAGAGCAAAGAGGAAAGGGAGGAAAGTGAAACAAATGCAATGGGAAATGGGTGAGTATGGAATAATCAGTACCACTTTTGTGGGAAGAAATTTCCCATTTTTTAGCGTTGAAAGACCAAAATTTTTGCAATGTATAGTTCAAAACGTCCTAAAATATAGAGTCATATATTTATCTGATAAAATATCTAAGAAAACTCAAAATGATTTGCTAAACAACAATCCTTTCAAATGAACTTTCACTGAGGACAGGACTCTTGCATTGACTTTATTCGTGAACATTTTCACTTGACATCTATGGTGGCCGATAAGGGCCAATCCTCATTTCAATTTCAGAATCGTCATTTCAATTTCCGAATCCTCATTTCAATTTCCGAATCCTCATTTCAGTTTTAGAATTTTCATTTCAATTTTTGAATCCTCATTTCAATATAAGAATCCTCATTTCAATTTCCGAATCCTCATTTCAATTTCAGAATCGTCATTTCAATGTCCGAATCCTCATTTCAGTTTTAGAATCTTCATTTCCATTTCCGAATCCTCATTTCAATTTCCAAATCCTCATTTCAATTTCAGAATCGTCATTTCAATTTCCGAATCCTCATTTCAGTTTTAGAATCGTCATTTCAGTTTTAGAATCTTCGTTTCAATTTCCGAATCCTCATTTCAATTTCCAAATCCTCATTTCAATTTCAGAATCATCATTTCAGTTTTAGAATCGGATGAATCATAAAATTAATTTCATTCAATTTCAAGATCTGGGAACGAGGCTGTGCATGGCCTTGCTAGCCAAAGCATGGCATGGCCTAGATTCGCATGGTGATGGAATCTATTGCAGTTAACTATTGCAGTGCTTGTGGCTGCAAAGCAAACGCCGGCAAGTTTTGTGTCCGATGTGGCCGCGAGATCGCCTGCAAACCGTCAGGGGCAGCAAATTACCCATCAAGGTTAACACAAATGATAGCTACGAAAGTGTGTTGGGAGCAGCTGTCAAAAAACACAGTGCTCACGATCAGTACCTTTGTGCACTAGACGACTATGTACGGCCAGGTCCATAACGCGGAACCCGCGGAACCCGCGGAACTCGCGGAATTTTTCTTCCGCGAAGCTAAGTTCCGCGCTTTGTCCTCGCGGTATATGGCCAAAAACCAAAACGCGGAACTCGCGGAATTTCATCTATAAGGCCTGCTCTTCCTCCACTTGCCTACAAAGAAGTTTACTTGCATTTTATCACTCTTAATCAACTTTTTATCGACTGTTCTTCCCATGCCAAGAGATTTGTAGCATTTTCTTAAGCAGCTACTTTCGCGTACGTTACTACGCCGTCAGCCAAATCTGCTTCGAAAATGAGTCAAAAATGGTCCGTTTAATTTCCCTCTTTCTGCAAAATCCATTGCAAATCTCAAAAACATACAGGTGAATTCAATAATTCAACTCTCTTCTGGCAAATTGAAATCGAAACAAGCTGACTTTCTCACAGGATTGAAGGCATATAAATTGAGATGAAATTTTCCACTTCGGCTCCAAGCGATAGGAGATTTGTAGGTAGGCCATTTGTTGTCATTTGCAAATGCCGTATTGCTTTGGTCTTGGACTCGATACTCGATACTTTGATCACCTGGAGCTGTGGGAGAGCTTCGAGGATAAGGATCGCGTGTCACACGAGGCAAAGAAATGTACATTGTGAGCATACGCACGCGAAATGTTAAAAATGCTATTCTTGTCCATTCCCCCACTTCCTGACCCCAATCCACTTGACAATATTTCGTAGGACTAGCTTTTGCTGGACATAATCCAATACTCTCAACAATCCTAGTCGAGGGGATTGGGGTCAGGAAGTCCACTAAAAAAATCCATTAAAATTGATATAGCGCAGGTAAAATTCTTTGTAGGCAAGGGGAGGAAGAATATGCCTTTTAGATGAAATTCCGCGAGTTCCGCGTTTTGGTTTTCGGCCCCATACTGCCAGGACAAAACGCGGAACTCGACTTCGCGGAACAAAAGTTCCGCGAGTTCCGCGTTTTGGTTTTTGGCCCTATGCTGCGAAAACAAAACGCGGAACTTGATTTCGCGGAACTTGTCTGTCAACATAAGAAACTCTTTTTACGTTGATTTTGGTCGATTAAACCAAAGTTTCTTTCCTTTATATACAACTGGGATGGGATACAACTAAGTAGCGATGTAGTTTTGCTGTTCAGCTGAGCGACAAACAATATTTCGCAGACCTCTGTTTTATTGGGCATAAATAATTCAATACTCTCGACAATCCTAGTCAAGGGGATTGGGGTCAGGAAGTGGGGGAATGGACAAGAATAGCATTTTTAACATTTCGTGTGCGTATGCTCACAATGTACATTTCTTTGCCTCATGTGACACGCGATCCTTATCCTCGAAGCTCTCCCACAGCTCCAGGTGATCAAAGTATCGAGTATCGAGTCCAAGACCAAAGCAATACGGCATTTGCAAATGACAACAAATGGCCTACCTACAAATCTCCTATCGCTTGGAGCCGAAGTGGAAAATTTCATCTCAATTTATATGCCTTCAATCCTGGGAGAAAGTCAGTTTGTTTCGATTTCAATTTGCCAGAAGAGAGTTGAATTATTGAATTCACCTGTATGTTTTTGAGATTTGCAATGGATTTTGCAGAAAGAGGGAAATTAAACGGACCATTTTTGACTCATTTTCGAAGCAGATTTGGCTGACAGCGTAGTAACATACGTGAAAGTAGCTGCTTAAGAAAATGCTACAAATCTCTTGGCATGGGAAGAACAGTCGATTAAAAGTTGATTAAAAGTGATAAAATGCAAGTAAACTTCTTTGTAGGCAAGTGGAGGAAGAGCAGGCCTTATAGATGAAATTCCGCGAGTTCCGCGTTTTGGTTTTTGGCCCTATACTGCGAGGACAAAGCGCGGAAATTAGCTTCGCGGAAGCAAAATTCCGCCAGTTCCCCGTTTTGGTTTTCGGCCCCATACTGCGAGAACAAAACGCGGAACTCAACTTCGCGGAACAAAAAAGTTCCGCGGGTTCCGCGTTATGGACCTGGCCTCAAGCTCAAGAAACATCATACCAGAAGAAACCCCTTCATCAACCTGATATGATAACTATAGAAGAGGAAGAACAAGAACCATTTTTGGCACCCCTGCAACCATCACTTGATTTCCCGAATTTGCAAACAAACCGAGATACAATTCCAGATGATGATTTTCTTGATTCACCACCCTGGTCATTGGGTTTAAACCAAGGGGCTCTGCCATCAACTAGCTACCAAGTTGTTTCATCAAGCGCAACCAATTTTAAACGAACTGAAGCAAAGGTGCACTGCCCTATATGTAATAAGAAGTACGGTGTGTCAATTATTGAAGAGCATGCAAGCATGTGTTTAGAAACGAGAGAAACTCCCTTCATGGCAATTCATGATAGTTATAACGAAGATTATAATGTACAGGAAGATTGTCACCAAGAATTGGAGAAAGATGTTGTTGAAAGAAGTGACAGTGAATACAACCAGTTGCTCTCACAACTAGTAAAGGAAGCTGATGTGGACAGATCTAATGATGTGCAGGTACATGTTAGAAGAGGACATGCTCTGGATGACTTTAAACATTTTTTCAGAAAACCATGGAACAAGAACAAACAAAATTGCCCATACAGAATAACGTTTATTGATGAGGCAGGAATAGATGCGGGTGGATTATCTAGATAATTTTATTCAGGTAATGTTTGTTCAAGTTATCTCATCTCCACAATATGAATGAAAACTGAAAAAGGAATAGCCTCAGGATGGCCTTCTTGTTTTCTAGCTAGATAGTCATTCTTTTGGTTTTTTTCTTGTCAAATGTAATTTGTATCTCTGTTTTTGCATTTGTCCTGCAGGAAATAAAATCACAGTACTTTGTTGGAAATGATACAGCTGGATTTGAACCACAGTGTGGAACAGTGAGTGTTGCTGATGGCACAATGGATGCAATTGGTCATATATTTGCTGCCAGGATCTGCAATGGAGGAAGTGCACTTCTTTTTTTGGCACTATGGGTATATAAGCTCATGATTGGAGGAATACGAACAGCTATCAGTTGTTGCCCAGACAAATTATCAGATGGATCATTGTATTGTGAATTCTATAATAAGGTTGGATTTTTCTTGGAGTAAGTTGTAAGGCACTCTTCTCTTCAGGTCTTCCAGAGAGTCAAGCTTATATGTATATATATTGTGGGTATACCAGTGGGGGGGGGGGGGTATTCTTGTATACAGTAGCTTTTTGGGACTAAAATTTGGTCAAAGCTTATGTTTTGGGTCAATAATTTGTACAGTTTTGTTGGGGTTCCTGAAAGTCTAAATGCCCTTTTGGGTTCCAAAATAAGGGTAGAAGTAAAAATAGGGGGCAAACATACAGTAATTTACAAACAAAATTAAAATCAAGTAACTTTTCTGAAATTTTTTTTTTTTTTTATATAATATATTCCAAATAAAATTTACAATACAAATTACGAACTACATTACTTATAAAATTACTCTACAATACTACTAGGACGATCAACCCCAGGGAGCAAAAGGCTGTGTCTACCCCGAGGCCATTAAATAAAGATAATAAAGGAAAAGAAACTACTTTAACTATGGGACAAAAACGGGTGGCTTATGAAAGGATGGTTATGTGGCTACAGAAATTCACTCGAATTGACCTGTTTCATGGATAAAATGTAGCGTTAGCTCAAGAATTTGTCTATTTAGTGAAATAGGAAAATCTTTATTGCCATACAATAAAAGTTGTAGTAAAGCTTCATTTGCAAGATTTACATATCCAAGTGGTCGTATTAATGCATAGATTCCAGCGAGGAGGTCTCGTCTTTGTACATGAAAACAAGGGCAGAGCAACAAGAAGTGTTCCGTATCTTCAATACCATAATTTGTCGGACACATAGGATTTGTGGTATCTTTAAAATTGTGTTTAAATTTATGAAAATTTAACTTGCTAAGACCGACTCTAAGTTGAGTTAGATAGGATAGACCTTTTGGGTCATGAATCCCATATACAGGTTTTCCAGGAGGGCGGATTTTTGATAACATTTTCCATTTGAAAACGGCAACAGATGGTGCCAGCCTAGTTTCAGGTTCAAGTTCATTCCATTCGGACAGACAATGAGGATAAAAAGTAGATTTGAACTTTGCAGTTCTTGCCCTTATTTGCCCGATGATGTCAGGTTTGCGAAGAGAGTACTGAAACTGCCGAAGTGGTGGAATTGGATCCCTTGTGTAGTTCGGAGTTAGGTTGTTTACAATTTTATAGAACAAAGTCAGGCGTCTACTCCACCTACGGAGACTTAAAGATTCCCATCCAAGATCAGCGTACAACTTCTCTCAGCGTACAACTTCTCTTTTCTGAAATCAAAATACTTATGAGAAATCAAATCAGTTTGGGCCTGTGACTAAAACCTTTGGGTATGTCCTCCATGTCCTTTCATCCATGCACAACATTTGCCCTTTTTCTCTCTGCAGCTTGGATTAATTGGAACAGACAAAGATCTGATTGAGTTTGTGAACTCTGATAATGGGTTGGATGTTCTGGAGGCCATTGGCTACAGGGGCAACCCACGCAAAATTACTTTGTTAAAGAAATCTGATTTGCTGCAGTAAGTTATTATTTATTGTGATTACATGCAAGTGTGTGATAACTTTTCATCACAATTGATTGCTGAATATGATATGATTTTCACCTGGTCATCACACCATATCATATTTATCCAACAACTTTTATTGGCATGCTCCATGCTCTTCATCTGGTCTTGTATGGGGTTTAAACAAGGGGAAAATTCAAATTGCCCATGTCGCTCTTTGGCTCATCACTAGCAGGTCCACATAAGATAAAAATGTATGCATGTAATGTATGTAATACTCCTAACTGAACGTGTCTCTTTGAATCAAGGATTTTATCATCTCAAATCTTTCTCAACTCCCTTTAACGGATCAAATGTTAGATGCCGGACCAGGTGCATGATTTTTGGGCATTTAGCCTTTTTACCATTAATTATATGAACTACTGACAGGTTATCACCCTTGAATAGCACCTTTTTGCGGACCCACTGTTGGCCCCAGATAGCACACGCAACAACAATTGCATACAGTTCTTGCCAAGCAATTGTTACATTCCCATAACGTAGAACTTGGTGTGGTTGCCATGTTTCTTGAAACCACTGTGGACCATAAAAACCCCCAAACCCAAGAGATCCTCGTGCATCTGTAAACAATAATAAGTCGGTTGAACTTTCCCAATAATTGTTAAGAAAGAAAACCTTACCATTCCACGATTGCAGAAAGTACTGTCACATTTCAATGTCTAAATGAAATTCCTGGTTTAGGCGAATTATGGCTAAAGGGAGGGACCGGTTAAGGGTGTGTTGGTTTAGGGTTGTTGGGACCTTCGATCATATAGACGGCTACGGAAGTCCCCCACCGTATTAGTGGGGGGTTTGGGGGGCGTAGTAGTGGCTTGAATCATCTACTAATAAACAAAAGTAACCCAATAAGAAAAGATTTACGATTCTTATGTATTCCTTCATCCTTGTTGTGTTGGAGGATTTCAGCTTCTTCTTTGAAGGTGGTCCTTTGACCTCAAATTCTTGGCCACAGACACACTTCTTCTTTGTGACTGGTTGCTCTGAGCCACATGATGTACAACTCTGCTTGAAAAGTATACATAATAGTAATTTTCAATTCTAATGATGCTTTGAATGTCATGTCATTTGGAAACATAGCAAATTAACAATCTACATGAAAGTATACAATCTACACTTTACTACCGGGTGAGTAAAAAAAGAATCCCTGTTTGAAATACACAAGATCCCTCAATATCAAGACAATAATGTTGCCAAATATTTCATTCAATAGTGAAAATATTGAATTATATTCTAAATTATCTTCCACTCCGTTCTGAAATTATAACAGATTTTCTTGAGGAAGCCCCTCCAAGAAACTTTAAAAAACTGCTTAAAATTACGACCAAAGTTCTCGTATGTCTGTGCCTATAGCAATGACGTGTACATGCATTGGCACGTTTTATCCCTTTGGGAAATAAACATTTCAAACCTGGGCGCCAAAAACATTATTCCGCATGATTTCATCTTCCCAAGAGGCTAACACATGTTAGAATGTGTTGAACTCGTTGAGATAAGGCAGAACTCGGGAAATGTTGGTCGCTGTTTTGAGCCTGTTTTGAAGAATTCTCAAAAGGGCTTTCTGGAGAAAATAGATAACATAAGAGTTGATTTAAAGTACATAAAATCTGTTGTGATTAAAAGTTGTCCCTTTGGTAAATGAGACCGAATGTCTGATGTCAGTGTCTTTTCAGCATATCTTTTAACATTTTGTGGCTTTCTACTGTCTTTAAATCGTTTGGCAAAAAGTTCTACACAGTTGGTCCCTGTTGTAGATCGCAATCTTACTCAATTATGCTAGTTCGAAACATATATCCATGAACCAAGAAATCTTCGAAGAGAAAACTCAAGTGTACGCTGTATGCCTCATCATTTCACGATTCCTCTTACACGTTCTACTCTCAACTCATTTTCTACTCAACTTCACTGCACTCTTTGTGAACTTTTGTGAACTGATTCATTACACAAGAATACACTGCTATTCTTCCTTAGGCATTGATAGTTTCAACCAATCAGAATGTTAAAAACAGGATACCTATATTTGCCTTCCACTAATTCTGATACAATAGTCTTGCGTAGGTTCTTAATACATCAAAGGGTTGTTAAGTTAGTCAGTTCCGTAACCTCGTTTACATCTACATGAATATGAGACACATACGTAAATATAATATTATAACAATAAAGAAGTAAAATACTTTGAGTCATACAAGTGAATACCGCAACATACTTCGAATGAATGAACACTTATGACCAATACTGTAACTACGTATAGTTCCTGTGCGCGCTGTTGAATTCCCCACACACCCCCCTCCTTGGACCGTTACGGGTCAAGCATAAGCTGGGATTTCCATCGCGCATCCTGTGCTGCTGCTCTGCGAGGTCTAACCCTCCCAGTGTTCTCATTCACATTCTTCACTTCATCCATCGCATTCACTTTCACCATTTCTTCCATGCTTTTCTCTCTATCCTTACCTTCCTCACAAACATTAGAACAATGAATTTCTAAAGGATAAAGTTTTTGAAGTGGGCGATTTAAAATTTCTGGCTTACCCTTTTTGATGCTTTTCTAACCTTTGCTCCTCTGGTTTCACCACCCTTTCCTTTGACAAGTTCTTCCACAATTGCTATCTTCCAGGTGTTTCTCTTTGCATTGTTTTCATCTTGCACAATGACTATGTCTCCCTTACAGATTGCATTGGGCTCTGCTTGCTTCAGCTTGTGCGCTTCACGTAAACCTGAAAGATACTCAGTGTGCCATCTTTTCCAAAAATGGCTCAACTTCTTTGTCAAGTAAAGGAATCTCTTGGAAAGGCTAAGATTGTTATCTTCTTCGAAATCTAAGTCATCATTAAGATCATTTGATAAAGGTGAAATCCTTCTTCTAACAAGCAAATGAGAAGGAGTAAGTACCTGTGAATCAAATTCCTCATGTTGATAGGTAAGTGGCTTAGAATTTAATGTTGTTTCCACTTCTGCAAGTACTGTACTCAATTCATCCTGTGTGAGTCTTGCATTCCCTAGAACTTGTCTAAGACACTTCTTTACACTACCTACCATATGCCCCGCCCCACCACGGGGTGCGGTCTAAATTGAATCTCCATGTTATGCGCTTACACACAAGAAAATCTCCTACCTCAGCTGCAGATAACAATTCATGGAGCAGCTTTGAAGTAGCCTTAAATGTCTTCGCATTGTCTGACACAATACGCACTGGTGTTCCTCTTCTGGCACAGAATCGACGCAAACAATTCACAAAGGTAGGGGTAGCAAGATCTGATACTACTTCAAGATGAACAGCTCTGGTAATAAAGCATGAAAAAAGAGCAATATAAGATTTAATCATCTCACCACTTTTAGCTTTCACAAACAATGGCCCAGCAAAGTCCACACCAGTAGTGCTGAATGGCGGTGCTTCAGTTACTCGAAAGTCTGGTAAGGCTGCTGTGGCTGGTGCATTGAATGACTTTCCATCAAGATACCTGCAACGAAAACATGGTTTTAAAATCTTTTTGACAAATTGTCTTCCTCTAGTGATCCAAAATCTGGATCTTAACTCAGCTAATGTAGCTCTAACCTTCAAATGATGGACTTTCTCATGACAGTCTAACACAATCAACTGAGCTAATCTGTGTTCCTTGGGCAGAATAATGGGATACTTTGATTCTAGATCTAAATCAGAGTTTTCCAACCTTCCCTGGCAGACAAGTAGTCCATGTTTCTCAATAATTCCTAGATGAACTCTGGTTTTCTCAAAATCTGCATTCTCTTTCAACATCTTCTGTGCATCCTGTATCCACATTCACATTCTTTTATCTCCTCTACTTCCAAACTCCCTTTTTTCAATTCTCTTCTCTCTTTTTTGTGTCTTAGATTATTCACAAATCTTTTCACCCATGCAGTCACTCTGAGCAATCTATTCAAAGAGTTAAATCTTTCCACATTCATAACATTGCTCAATTTCTCACTTTTTTCTGTAACTACGCTCAAACACACATCTTTTTTCTTTCCTCTTTAATCTCTGTTGAATCTTCAAGCACTAAAATAGTAGGCCAATTATTTTCACTCTTTCTCAACCATTCTGGGCCTTCCCACCACAACTTGCTGTCTCTCAAAACCAATGCTGACACTCCCCTAGATCCTATATCTGCAGGGTTATCTTTGCCTCCAACGTGACCCCAATCTGACTTCTTTGTTAGCCTCAATATTTCTGACACACGAAACTGCACCCATTGTTTCCACTCTCCCTGATTGTATATCCAGTAGAGCGCAGTTTTGCTGTCAAGCCAGTACTTTACATTGTCAATAATTACTTGAGAACACAATGCTTTGTAAACATTATCCATGAGGACAGCTAAGATTCTTGCAGACATTAATTCAAGACGTGGAATTGTAAGATCTTTGAGTGGAGCTACCCTTGTCTTAGAGCACAGAAGCTTTGTATACCTGCCCTTCGTTGTTTCACAAACAAGATACACTACTGCACAATATGCCTTTTTACTGGCATCTCCAAACCCTTGCAGCTGACAGCTCAACAACTCACCTTCATTTTCATCATACACACACCTTGGAATTGTTAATGTTTTTACCTCATTTAGCCCATGTATCCATTCCTCCCATTTTGCAACCTTGCTCTCAGGGATTGGGTCATCCCAATCAAGTTTCTCTTTGCAAAGCTCCTGAAAAAGAATTTTAGCTTGCACCCCTATGGGACCTGTTAGGCCTAAGGGGTCAAATTACATGGCTAAAGTGCTCAAAATACCTCTCTTAGTGGGTCTCTCTACCTGAACATTTGCAGCCATCTTTGTCACGTCAAATTCAAGTATGTCTTTCTCATTGTCCCAGATTATACCTAAGACTTTGGTCTTCCCTCCCGTTTCCTGCATGGGCCCTAATGATTCTTTGGCAAAGGATTGCTCTTCTTGGGAATCTACACTTTCACTTCCTTCCTCTTTCTGTAGAATCTGTTCCCTAAGCTCTGGATCATTCGTCTTCCACTTTCTTAGAGAAAATCCCCCTTTCATCATTCTCTCTCTTGCATTACAAAAAAGGGAATATGCTTCTGCTGCATCAGGGCAACCTGTCACAAGGTCATCAACATAAAAAGACTGTGACATTTGTGTGACAAAGTCTGGGTCGGACTCCTGAAAGGAAGAAATGTGATGACGCAAAACAGCATTTAAAATGAACGGTGAACTATTTACTCCAAAGACAACAGAATTAAATTTCAGCACAATTATCTCTGGTTCTTCTGCACTGATATCATTTAACCAGAGAAATCTCAAACAATCACGATCTGCTGGATTCACTTCAATGTTCAGAAATGCTTTTGCAATGTCACCAACAAGAGCAACTCTTGCATCTCTGAACCGCAAAAGAATATCAAAAATTAATGGTGTCAATGATGGATCCACATGCAAGCAGTCATTTAAAGAGGTTCCTGTGTTTTTATCTTTACAAGAAGCATCGTAAACAACTCTTACCTTTGTTGTTTCTGCATTTTCACGTACAACTGCTGAATGTGGCAAATAAGAAACTATTTCTGCATCCTCCATTTCTGATACTCTTGAGATGATACCTGTTTCTAACTGCTCTGAAATAATTTTATCATATTCATGAAAAATCTTAGCCTCCTGCTTGAGCTTTCTAACTTGTGATTTCAATCTAGCAACACAACTGTTGTAATTTAAAGGCAAAGGACCATGACCTGCCTTCCAAGGCAATGATACAGAATATCTTTCTCCTGTAAATACAATGTCATCAATAAGAGCTTCATGCACATCATCATTAGGCCTTATGCCTAAGCTATCAAGATCCCAAAGTTTGTTGACCTGCTCATCAATCACCTTTGCAGAAGGTTCACTTGGCATAAAATTTACTGAGCATTGAGGAGAAGAATCAAATTTATCACCTTTCAAGGGTCCTGACAAAACCCATCCAAGAGTTGTCTTGACTGCTACAGGTTCAAGTGGCCCCCCTCATATTTCTTCCCCCTCCATGAACTCCCATTGAAAATCTGAACCAATCAAAATCTGGATATTAAGTTTGTCCTCAAACCTAGAAACATCTGAAAAATATATCATGTGCAAGTGAGGGTAAAGTTTCTTAACTTCTTCAACATGAATGTTTGCAATACTAGTTATATCATCAACAACATAACAAGAAACTTTCACTCTCTTCTCTCCCTTCAAAGACACAAGATAAAATTCTACTACATCTCTCACACTGTCGTCTGTTTCTCTACATCCAAAGGCCTTTATACTCAAATTTTCTCTTCTCACTGGCCTCAATCCTAAGTTTTCTACAGCCTTGGCAGAAATAAAAGATCTGTGACTCCCAGAGTCAAAAAGCACTCTCACATTACATTATTTTTTGTCATTCACATTTGCCAAGGCTGTCTGCAAGGCCACACTGTCCCCAGAACACATACTTCCAACCCAAGCTGGGGCATTGGGGCTTAGCTTATTCGCAGGGATGTTATAAACACATATCTGAACAAAGAGTTTGTTGCCAGAAGAAACTGGGCAAGAACTATCCCAGCAGAGCATCACTGAAGAAAAATTGTTGAGGTCTGCCCTTGTTTCAAAGATCATGTTGATGTAAATTTTAAAATAAGATATCTTGGGCCAGGTCCATAACTCGGAACCCGCGGAACCCGCGGAACCCGCGGAACCCGCGAAATTTTTGTCCCGCGAAGTCGTGTTCCGCGTTTTGTTCTCGCAGTATGGGGCCAAAAACCAAAACGCAGAACTGGTGGAATTTCATCCATAAGGCCTGCTCTTCCTTCACTTGCCTACAAAGAAGTTTACTTGCATTTTATCACTTTTAATCAACTTTTAATTGACTGTTCTTCCCATGCCAAGAGATTTGTAGCATTTTCTTAAGCAGCTACTTTCACGTATGTTACTACGCCTTCAGCCAAATCTGCTTCGAAAATGAGTCAAAAATGGTCCGTTTAATTTCCCTCTTTCTGCAAAATTCATTGCAAATCTCAAAAACATACAGGTGAATTCAATAATTCAACTCTCTTCTGGCAAATTGAAATCGAAACAAACTGACTTTCTCCCAGGATTGAAGGCATAAAAATTGAGATGAAATTTTCCACTTCGGCTCCAAGCGATAGGAGATTTTTAGGTAGGCCATTTGTTGTCATTTGCAAATGCCGTATTGCTTTGGTCTTGGACTCGATACTCGATACTTCGATCACCTGGAGCTGTGGGAGAGCTTCGAGGATAAGGATCGCGTGTCACATGAGGCAAATAAATGTACATGGTGAGCATACGCACACGAAATGTTAAAAATGCTATTCTTGTCCATTCCCCCACTTCCTGACCCCAATCCCCTTGACTAGGATTGTCGAGAGTATTGGATTATTTATGCCCAATAAAAACAGAGGTCTGCGAAATATTGTTTGTCGCTCAGCTGAACAGCAAAACTACATCGCTACTTAGTTGTATCCTATCCCAGTTGTATATAAAGGAAAGAAAATTTGGTTTAATCGACCAAAATCAACGTAAAAAGAGTTCCTTATTTTGACAGACAAGTTCCGCGAAATCAAGTTCCGCGTTTTGTTTTCGTAGCATAGGGCCAAAAACCAAAACGCGGAACTCGCGGAACTTTTGTTCCGCGAAGTCGAGTTCCGCGTTTTGTCCTGGCAGTATGGGGCCGAAAACCAAAACGCGGAACTCGCGGAATTTCATCTAAAAGGCCTATTCTTCCTCCCCTTGCCTACAGAGAATTTTACCTGCGCTATATCAATTTTAATGGATTTTTTTAGTGGACTTCCTGACCCCAATCCCCTCGACTAGGATTGTCGAGAGTATTGGATTATGCCCAGCAAAAGCTAGTCCTACGAAATATTGTCAAGTGGATTGGGGTCAGGAAGTGGGGGAATGGACAAGAATAGCATTTTTAACATTTCGCGTGCGTATGCTCACAATGTACATTTCTTTGCCTCGTGTGACACGCGATCCTTATCCTCGAAGCTCTCCCACAGCTCCAGGTGATCAAAGTGTCGAGTATCGAGTCCAAGACCAAAGCAATACGGCATTTGCAAATGACAACAAATGGCCTACCTACAAATCTCCTATCGCTTGGAGCCGAAGTGGAAAATTTCATCTCAATTTATATGCCTTCATTCCTGTGAGAAAGTCAGCTTGTTTCGATTTCAATTTGCCAGAAGAGAGTTGAATTATTGAATTCACCTGTATGTTTTTGAGATTTGCAATGGATTTTGCAGAAAGAGGGAAATTAAACGGACCAGTTTTGATTTTACTCTTTCTAATTTCTTATCATAAGTATTCTAGTTAGATTTTTTAGATTTTATCACTTGTAATTAGGTTATTTTAGAAAAGTATTGTTAATTTTGTAAGCTTTTTAACACGGCCCCCTGTAAAGCAGTCGTTGATTGATGGGGCCACCGTGTATAAATAATTAGAAATGAAATGAAAAAAAAACCATTTTTGACTCATTTTCGAAGCAGATTTGGCTGACGGCGTAGTAACATACGTGAAAGTAGCTGCTTAAGAAAATGCTACAAATCTCTTGGCATGGGAAGAACAGTCGATTAAAAGTTGATTAAAAGTGATAAAATGCGAGTAAACTTCTTTGTAGGCAAGTGGAGGAAGAGCAGGCCTTATAGATGAAATTCCGCGAGTTCCGCCTTTTGGTTTTCGGCCCCATACTGCGAGAACAAAATGCGGAACTCAACTTCGCGGAACAAAAATTCCGCGAGTTCTGCGGGTTCCGCGTTATGGACCTGGCCGATATCTTGTTATGGATTCATATTTTGTTTCACATGACCTCATGACCTCGGAAGCTTCTCTATTCATTGATATCAATGGAGTAAATGCCCAAACACAAAACTGTGAATTAAGAACCTCTATGCTTCTTCTTGATGAATGAAGCACCTTCTACATAAGAACTATTACAGAGATGTCTGGATCCTTTCAACCTGTTCCAAAAAGTCACACATTCTTTAATGCCTTTTCCTTCACCTTTACTGCTGCAAAGGTCCCTTTGATAATGCCTAAATTCAATTGCTCTGTTACCATTCGATGGTGTGAGCCTGTGGAGAAAGTGAATTTGACTAGTTTTGCATTGAAAAGGTGGCAGATTTCTGTATTTCAAACATTGCAGATGAAGAAACAAAGTATTGGAAAGCATAGTTCGATGATTGAGGAAAATTTTGATATGTTGCCATACGAATTTAGTCTTTGGATAGCGGAGTGCGAGCGAGGACAAAACAGTTTATTGAATTTGACTTGGAGGAGAGTTTCACTCCTTGTAGCTTCATATAGGAAGGCGTAGTGTTACTTCACATCGAACTCTCGTATTCGAACAATTACGCAGTACAGAAGTTAACAAAGGAAACGCAATGCAACCGTAGGAAAGTGCAACAGATAAGACACAAAGGTATTACAATTAACTATTTTGAAGTTTTAAACTTATTATCGTTCAATCAACCGTCTGGGCTTCCTGTGCTTAAGGTAGGTTATTTCTCGTTTTTGATGAACTTTAATGACCCAGATAGAGATGTTTGCTGCATTTTGACTATTTGGTAGGTGATCCGTCAAGGCATATCGAGAAACCATTAACCCAAAATGATTAATTATCTTATAGCCTAACCTATATATGCAAGTTATTGAAAGTGATTCAATGACGAGAGTATCCCACAAGACATCACTACCCAGTTTAAGAACACTGTTGCTGCATACAAAGCTGGCATGTAAGAAGGACTAGCATGGCATTAAATCTTTAATTTTTAACAGTTTTCAGAACGTTGTAACCAAATTGTTTTGCAATGGATGTAGTAAATCCATGCATATGAGAACCTCCGTTTGAGAGCTCTTATATATACAACCTTAGCGGGACGAACATATGTTTACACACCACTTTCCCGGGACCTTGCGAAATAGCGGGACTTACTCTAGGTCCCGATAATTAAACATCAATTTCTTACTGTAGGTGACCATATCAAGGTTCCTTTATGGCGCTGAAATGTCCGGTAATGTATCAAAATGTTTGCCCTTATTTTTTGTAGAAACCAGTCTTAACGGGACCCCAGCTTAATCTTCGCTTTTGTGAAAGATCTTTGCCCCCAAACAATAAGGGTTCATTCCTAGACTACAATACTCCTTTATTTGCTTCGAATGAGCCCTGCTTTGAGTTTACCCACGGTCCCGCTATGATGGTGAGTAAACGTTCCAAAAACTAGGTCCCAGTAAGGTACTATTTCATGCAATTATCTTGCATTTGGTTCAATCGTTGTATCTGGAGCCTCTCAATTGGGGCAAAACGGGGGTTCTATACTTAAGATGAATCGGAATTTCTTTATCAACAGAATTAAGTGATTGGAAAACTCTACTTGTGCTTAAAATTTGGCGAAAAATCAAAGAAACATTCAAAATTTCAAAAATTAGGCTGACGAAGATTTTATAAACTAAAATCTAGTTAAAAGGAACTTTGTAAACCAGGTTTCCCAAAGAATGAAACATTTTGAAAAATTACGTGGATTTTGCTATATGACCAACCATAAAAATTCTTTGGTGCATTTGCATCAAAGATGAGAGTGATTGTAGACATGCTGCAAAGTTTTGAATTTGGCTTAACATTTGTGAGAATTCTTGGTTTCATAAGCTACCTGGTTTTGAATCATAAGCACCCTCTGAAAAATCAAATAGATTGTTATCAAATCGACTTTTATCCCGCAATGCTTTTTAAATTTGTTGCCTATGTCATCGAGAAAGCTCCTGTATCATACAACACTCAATACTTCATACCATATCGCAAGGAATCACTTGTTGACAAAAGGTATAGGTCATCTCATACATATTTATCACGCGGTAATTTTGACATCTCTGTCTCAAAAGAATGAAGTAACGATCAGTTATTAAGGTATGCTCTGGCATCAAGTGTATCAAACTACCAAGATTATTTGATCCCTTGCTAAACAAAATAAATTTATATATCGGTAAAATAATAAATTTTGATAATTTTTCAAGGATCATATGGTATCTGCAAGAAAGAGACGTAGTAAAAATAAACGGTCAAAATGATCTTGATGTGGAAAATTCACTGTTTCCAATAAAATAAACTGAACATCATCAACATGGCACTAATATAGTAGAACATAACGAATATACTTCAAGCTTCTCGTAGTAACACAAACCACCAAGCAGTCAACTATTGCAAACAAATCTTGACACAATGGAAATATGCCAAGATGAAGTTTAAGCAATCATAGATAGTTATAGGTCAAAGAAAAACAAAACATTTCAATGCTTTTCAACTTTTTATCCACCCCTTGCCAGATAAAGGTTTATAAATTTGCAAATTTGCAAAAAAATGCACGTTTGTGGAAACAGTAAAAATTAACAAGGCCTTCTTTACCCATTGCAGGTCATGAGACAATATTCTAAAATTCTTGAGGGAAGATTTACTATCATTCTATTTGTTGCATGCATGGCGCAAGTGTTTATGACGTGAAATATGTTAAAAAATACAAAAGATGTTTCATCAAGAGATAAATCACTTGACTTGAAGTGAATGTAAACAAACCTCGGGCACTTATGTCTATTTTAAGTCATTTTCGTAAGTTTACTTGAAACATCCATAGAATGGCGTATTTTCGCACATGAAAACGACACCAGGTGTCCCAAAATAGATTAAAAGCGTTTGGACAGTTTCTGTATAAATTTTTTATTTCAACTTTATGATATAGAAGAGATCTTAACTTGCAATTCACGACCTCGCACATTTAAATCGGCTGTGATCGACTTTAATGGCAAAAGTTCTGAGACATTCTAAGACAGATGGATATTGAATTATGCTGCTGCTATCTATGCGCAATTTGAAAGTAGTTTTGAGTCAGATAAACCATTAAAATCTCTATGCTTAAAGTCTCTTGATCAATTACACTATTACGTCAATTAAGGACAATATTAAAAATGATTCAGTTACACTTGACAGCTAACAACGCAACATTCTACGATTGAAGGAACGGTGTCAAATAATGTCTTCCACTACCGCAGGAACTTCCTCGTCAAATTTTAATTTAGTTGTGATCGTGCAGTGATATTGGGCTTTGGATAGTAAGTGGACAGTAAATTCAATTTCATAAGAGGTCGCAAAATCTAAGTTAAGATCTCATCTCAAGACATGCCGATGAAACCAAGGCTCCTTTGCAGGAACTGTTCAAACGCTTATACTTCTTTTTGGGACATCCGGCATATATTTTGCGAATGCTTGAAAAATGCTTTCAGATGACATTGACCTGCGGAAATGGAAGAATAAATGTGAGTTATACTGAATTTCAGGAGTAAGGGCTCGAAGTTGGGTTAATAGCCCTCGTATAAATATTTACAGTTATAATAATATTCAACTTGGCCAAATTTGCATTATTTCAGTAGCACTAATCCCGAGTAAGGTACTTCTTAAATTTATATCGGGTGAGCCAGGAAAAACTTCCCACTTTTGAACATTCATAGCATCAAGAGTACTGGATGGATTGGAATGAATTTGAACATTCAAATTCATGAGGTACTTGTGGTGCTACGAATTTTCGAAAGTGGGAACTTTGTTCTGGCTCACCCGATAGAAAGTTGACAAAAATGACATTTCGTTTCACATCCTAAATATGATGAAGATTATTGGTTTTTGAGTATTTTCTCGATAAATCCGTTTATAATGAGCCATCGATCATACTTGTACCCCTTTCCATTATCATACTGCAGTCATGCTAGGATTCTGGGCCCAATGTGCTTCAACCTGCTTAACCCTATTCCACCTGGGGGGCATTATGGCCCCCCCCCAACCAAACATTGATATACAGCTCTTTAACGATATGAGACAGAATGCTGGTACCAACTGACTTTTCCTAAAATTTAATGCTCTACAAGATTCTACAAATTTCGTTTTAATTATATGAGTCATGTGACCACTGAATGCCCTTATTTGGAGAGATGTCACAATTGAAAACACTAAATTGCTTATATTTTAGCCATTCCTTGTTCGATTTTTGTTTTAATTAGTGTCATTGAATTGCTCTCATTGAGGGCTTTCATATCGTATCTAGTTTGTTAATTTTTTATTTATGTTTAGAGGTTTTTGCACATATGACGTCGCATATATTTATGACGTCATTATTCGAAAAGGTGTGCAAAAATTAAAAATTGATATGCTATTTTGTGAGAAAATATAATGTTGTACAAGATTTTTAACAATTTATAAGAAAAAACGTTGTTTTCTCTAAAATATAGGGCATTATTGTAGTTACCATACATAAGATTGTAGATACTGTGCACATAGTTACAACTTCATAACTCTATCGGTTTTGCAAACAATTAGGGGGGGGGGGCATAATGGCGAGGAGTGAATCAAAAGAGCCCAAGTGGAATAGGGTTAAGCTTTCAATAAAGCAGCTCTTTTGTTGGCACTGATAACGTTTTTCACATATCCTTTAATTTTCGTCCAATCTCGGTGTGCCAGTGATTGGTACTGCTGACGAATCCGTTCGCAATCCTCCTTCCTCGGAATGATTCCCCTGTTTATGTGATTGCCAAATGCTTCTTTTACTGTATCCTTCTCTTCTTTTGTCCATGGGACCCATGTTTTCGTCTTTCCTGAAATGCAAATTGTTTACCCTTTTAACTATGTATAACAAAAAATGCTTCAATGTATTAGTAGTTTCACTGCATTAAAGGGAAAGTAAGCAGAAAGTGGCTCAAGCCACCTACGGTCAAATTCTAGCCTATCAGATATCAGTATTTCCTGTTGGCGTAGATCAGTTACCCAAAAATCGTTCCTACCTCATACTGACTTGCAATTCCAAACAAGCAACTCACTCAACAGTTTTTGTTAAATCGTGTAAAGCTTTAAACAGATTTCAGTGATTTTCTGTTGAATGATCAAAAAATAGAGAAGTCGAGGAGTTTACCTATCTAGGCTCCATTATTGATACAAAATGCAATAGTGCAAAAGAAATCAAAAGAAGGATAGGTATGGCGAAGTCAACTGTACACAACCTGACGACCATATGGAAAAGTAGAGGCGTGTCTATTGGTCTGAAAACCAGACTTCTGATATCAACTGCATTTGCTATTTGCTGTTGCACTATATGGGTGTGAATCATGGGCCCCTACAGAGGCAGACCGTAAGAAGATTGATGCATTCGAGATGTGGTGCTACAGAAAACTTCTGGGAGTATCATGGACGAAAAAGAGAACCAACAAATGGATTCTAGAAACAATAGGATCTGAACTAATATTGCGGAAGAATATAACAGAGAGGAAGAAGAAACTTTTTGGACACACAGTGAGAAGATGAGTTTTAGAAAGACAGATGATAATGGGGAAAATGGAGGGGAAAGGGGGACGAGGATGACCACAGACCTCCTGGTTGACCAACATAAAACAATGGACAGGTGGAAGCATAGCAGAATCAATACGTCAAGCAGAAAACAGAACTGGCTTGAGTACTCTCGTAAAGACCACAGCAGCGCTTTGCGCTATCTGACCGAGAGAGTGAGAAGCTTTAAAAAGTTACGTATATTTCCTGTCCTTTCAGTTCTTAAATTGCAAAGGTATGACTGTCTAGGACCTGTTAGACCCACTGTATTGATTTATTTAAAAGTTCAATAAACAGCACATAAAACAAGCATTTCCATCGAAAAAGAATTATTCAAACAGTTCTGCAGACAAGCCCCTGGGGTTTGCTTGCCAGGTGAGTCACAAAAATATTCAAATGTATGAAAGCCTGTAGTTACCTTTCAAATTATTTACTGCAATCCTACCTGATTAAATTTCCATTGCTAATGTATCATCTGAGATGAACAATTTTTTGTCATGATCATCAAAACTGTTGTGAAGTTACAAGTGAATCTACACATTTTTTTCCATTTCAAAATCAGACACTTTGCCTAGTTAAAAAGCACTATTTGACGCTCATTGCTTTCAAACAGAAGGTTGTCGTTCTGCCAAACATTTGGGGCAAGCACACTCCCTGCCCCCCCCCCCCCCCCCCCCCCCCGTGGTCTGACACTGCTAAAAATCCTACAATGCAAGTTAAACATTTTGATAAAATTTGCTAGCTTCTAGTTTAGAGGTAGAAAATAAACGAAGAATGCAAGCCTTAAGTGTGCGAAATATAAAGAATTCTAATGTCTTAACTGGTTTCTGAATCGGATTTATTTCAGTTACATTAGATCAGTCTCACCTTTCTTGCTGACTTCCACTCCAGTTACTTTCCTTTCTGTGACCTGGAATCCTCCAGGAACAGTGTCAATATCTGAGAAGAAACGTTACAAAACAATTCTTATTTATCATGGTAACTAAGCTATTGTACATGTAAAGATTAAGCCATTTGCGCACTGGTCATCATTGTGAGGTTGAGGAAGAAATAACATCAATTCTTTATGGAGGTCCACGGGTCTTTATTTATTACTGAACAGCTTTTTTTTGCTTTTGGTGTCTTTTTCTGACCTATTAGGTCTTGTGCTGAATGTCACATTAGTATCAAAATAAAGTATCGCAGCTAATTCTAGAGTTTGCCAGCAGAATTGTTGCCAAATCATCAGACTTAGAGCATCTCATCACCAATTCGCACTATTGCATAAAATTACAGTTCATTTACATTTTTCTGAATAGCTCAGATAAGAGATGTGAGACTTAATTTAATAAGAACTAGACAAATAACTCGACAGTTTGACATCTAAATTCATGTAACATACTTTTGCTCATTAACAATGCATGTAATTAGTATAAATTTTATCAATTCGTGGTAAAGTAAGTAAGTAATGTAATGTATATTTTTTGTTCAGCGCCAAGTTTACGTGTCTTGATCAAGTGACACATTCGTTAAAAGACTTTGATTTCTTCCATATTGATTAAGTGCTAAAATCATGATTCTACAAGGTTTCAACATCACCACAATTTGTTTCTTTGTGCTCTCCGACATATCATGTTGTTTAGCAAAGACTTGGTTTCACTCAAGTTTTGAAACTGTTTTGAAGTTGCGTACAGATAATGTTTGTTAATTTCTAGCTAGAAAAACACAAAGAGGCACAAGAAAGCACAAAACAATATTTTTGCTTTTACTTAGAGACTAATGCCAGGAGATACCATGTCACAATTCGAAAATCTGCTTGTTGCTAATTGTTATGTAAAGTCATGTCATGTCATGTCACCTGAAACACTCTGAACAAACTGAAACACTCACCTCCTACCCGTTCACCAAGATCATCCATTTTCTTGTTCTTGAAGTTAATGCCATCATCCTTTGCCATCAGCACTCTTGCCACTTTCGTCAATTCCATTGTGCTTTCTTCCTGGCGATACCATTGCTTATGTACATTAACTGAGTGACCCAAATGATTTGTGACCCACGTGAGCTCTGACTCTTTCATATCCAGCAATTGAAGAGTCGTTGCCAGCTCTTTTCTGATTCGTGTAGAGGTTATCAGCTGTGGCTTGGAAAGGGAGGCCTTTGATGCAACAGACCTCACAGCTTCCCATCCACTGATATGATTGGTAGACTCTTGTTGTCTGGCAAACACATATTTATTGTCCTCTGATATGTCCGCTTTACTTCTTGTAGCAATGAGAAGGCGTATAGCAGCTATTGTTTCCTCCGTAAATAAAATTGGAACTTGTCTTCTACATTTCCCCAAAATATATAAAACTTTAAGCCTATTTGCCAGTTGTTTCTCTGCCTCGCTTAACAGCGACAATGACTCGGCTCTCTTCCACTTGTCATTCTCTGCATCCGTCCACTCATCAAGGGTCAAAGCAGAGGGTTCGCCCCCTCTTCTCGCATTAAAGGTAGTTATGCGGCACAATGTTACTTCAGCAAACCACCTCCACTCCACTTTTGAAGCATCTCCCTTTACCAAAAATTTCTTTATCTCTTCCTGACAAAAATTCTTTAAAGATTTAATGTCAGCTGCAAGTGGCAATTCCTGAGGTGTTTTGCCTCTTTTGTCGTCAAATTGGATGCGAACCCGAGTAGTGTAAACTGACCACTCAGATTCATACAAATCTAGAAATCCTTGGCACTTTTTTTTCAAAGCATCATTTTCCCTCTTTATTCCAATTGCTCTTGCCACTCTGGCCATGTGCTGCAGTGAATAACCTATTTTCAGGAACAAACTAGGAATGCCTATTTCTGTGCCGTTGTACCTTGTTAGGGTCTTGGCAGATTCCACCAATGTGTCCCAATTCTTGGGATCTATCAGATCGAAAGCGGTGCTGTGCTCGTTTTCGCTCAGCTCTTGAAATACCTCCAAAACTTTGGCCACGGATTTCAATTTATAAGCTATTTCGTTCCTCTGTTTGCTGCCATCTTTTTCAAACATAACGGAACCATATGCCAAGAGCAGCTGATCTGTCTTTATCTTCAAGGTGTATGTATCTTGATTCATCTTTGATATAACTTCCTTGATGACTGTTTGATGCTTTGCAACGTCGGTTATTGCCGTTGCAAGGAGGCTCCTGCTTGACTTCAATATACCCTGTCCAACTTTACTGTCCTCTGACAGAACAGTGGCAGGGCAGAACTTTGCGTGACGGTACAAAAATTTTGGCTGGAAGAAGCCAAAACAATGAGGGCATGGCGACAGTTCATTTTCCTGTTTACCTTTCCTCACTGGGATAGCATGATCCTTTTCTTTCAGTCTGTTGACTGATGGCTCATAGTCACCCTCCCTGCGAATTTTGGCTAATGCAGCTCTACGCTCTTTAGACCCAGTTGGGAATGCAAGTGCCCGTGCAACTTCGATCGTTTCTGAATGACAGTCTTCTAAATGCCTTGGAATCTTGAAGATCATTTTCTTGCAGTATTTACAGTTATGCTGCTTTCTGCCATCTTTGTGCTGCTTCACTGAGGAGAAAGAAATAAATACCCAACATGAATAACAAGGAACATATTACGATTAATGGAACTGTGTCATTAAGAGCCCTACACAGACAACTAAGGCACGATATGATTGAAAAAAAATTTTCATTTTCAACGAAATGAAACTATCAATAAATGTTCCATTACTTTTGAGGACATTCATTTACTTTGTCATTTTATTCTGTTCAGAATCAAAATGTACCTTTATTCATGGTTTTTAAGAAGGAGCCAGAAAGCCTGGTTGTAGTATGATATAAATGATAATGAAAAGGCATAATCTACTGCTATATTTCAAACAAATTCATAAAGTTTTGAAACATGAAGGAAGAATTGTTTG
Source organism: Aurelia coerulea (assembly GCA_039566865.1). NCBI lineage: Eukaryota > Metazoa > Cnidaria > Scyphozoa > Semaeostomeae > Ulmaridae > Aurelia > Aurelia coerulea. Next base: position 2,469,350 of record CM076959.1, read on the forward strand.
ATAATTCAACATATCAAATTCATCTCATAGCACATAAACCACTTAACCTCGTCATTAAAACAATGGTGGCATACTATTGGTTCAATATATGAACACATAAAAGCTAAATCATTAAGAACAATGAACCCCAGTTGGAAAAAAGGCTTCAAAATTCCCTGTCAGCCCAGGGACTAAACCACTTTCAATTAAGCACGTTGCTTGTTGATTTTACTGATCACAATAATGAGCAGAAGTCTAAGCAATCACATTTCTTAAAGGGAATAGACATAGCTATATCGACAAGCTGCTATAAATAGGCTGAAGAAATGCCTACAAACCCATTGTGTCCTTCGCGACACAATGGAACAGCAGGCGTCAAAGTTGTTGAATACAATAGATTATATTTTTAACTTGGCCCGGGCCAGCTTTTAACCATGTCGATTCCCTTTAATTCATTTCTTGATTGAAAAAATAAACGTTTCAGGATCCACTTTGGAAACTTTCGGCACAGATACATCCAATAGACATTTAGTTCTTGTAAGAATCTCTCAAAAGTTTCATACAGTTAGCCATTAAAAATTTGTCCTTATCCACACTGGCCACATAGGAAAGCCAAGAAACTAACCTTCGTTTGTGTTTGAAGAACTAGTTATGTCCCCGTCATTGCTTTCTTTGTCAACTGAATCTGTGGGTAACTCAACGATATCTTGGTGGTAACTTTCTGCTCTAGCTTCTTTATCTTTCATAGAATCTTCATCTTTCATACAATCTTCTTTATCTTTCATAGAATCTTCTGTATCCGATTCGTCTTTCTTTGATTCTTCTTCGTCTGATTCTGCTTCATCTGATGAGTCATCTGAATCTTCATTTGGATTGTAATCACTGCCACTTTCATCATCTGACGAAAATTGTCTCTCAGCCTGAAACATTTGAGAGAGATCAAGGTCAAATCAAATACTGAACCGAAGTAATAAGATAGAGACAGAATCCTAAATATCTTAAATGAAGTTAACTGACTCCGATTTGACCTGTCAGATTTTCTAAAGTATGACTTGATCAGATTTTTGAAGTTTCAATGTTTTCTAATTCACAGAAACAAACACTTTGCTTGCAAATCATATTCTATCGATTGTAACATTGCCTGTGTCCAAAAGAGCATACTTTCTTTATTAGATTGCTTGGAAAGAAGGGGAGCTACCTACCTTTGGAGATGATGTTTGAGTAGGACTTTCGTCGCTGGAACTCCCATCATCGTAGCCAAATAGATCAACCTGTTAACAATAGCGATACAAATTGAAGATATCGTGTAAGCATTGTATGCAGTTGAGGAATGGGTATATCATCAATTACGAGAATATACTGGATGAGTCAATGAAAACAATCCCCGTTGGCAAGGCCACGGCTCCCTGGATATCAAGACGATCCAATCGGCAAATGCACAATTTAATATTAGACATGTTCAAATCTACTTAGAAAATTATCTGGCTGAAATCGGCCACTCCGTTCTGAAATTGTGACAGATTTTCTCCAGAAAGCCCCTTCGAGAAACCTTCAAATTTCGCCCATAATCGTGACAAAATTTCCCTAAAATTTCTGCTTTACAAGAGCCTTACAGCAATGACTTCTGCACACTTTAGCACGTGAATCATCTCGGGAGGATGGGATGAAAAAGTCTTTCCCCTGGTATGAATAACCTATTCAGGGGAATCGATTCTCTTAAGACAAAATATACGATTACACACAAGTGTCAACATTTTGAGGAAGGAAACCAAAGAAATTTTGCTCCTCATTTTCACTCGTTTTTGCAGATTTTTGCAAGGGGCCTTCTGCAGAAAATCTCCCATATCCAAAGGAAGTAATTGCTGATTAAATCCGGATAAAGTACTGAAACTAATTGAACATATTGTCAATAAAACAAGACAGTTTTCAATATTAATGCTTGCAAGACGGTCTTCAATATTCAGAGAGCAGTAGCCTTTCAAGGGAGGATTTTTTAGACACCCGGTAATTCATCACTCATCACTACTCCAAATAGCACTTCTTTGACGATAGTTACTAATACTATCTGCATAATTTCGTAAGTTGATCTATACATATCTTTACATACTGGATGTCGCAGTTGGTGTCTGCTGGGTTTAAATCAACATGACTTAATGAACATGACTTAATACAACAAATCATGCTTCAATCCACGTTTGCAAGGCAAACTCAGTCATTTCAACTATGTTTAGCTGTTTTAAACTAGAATATAAATCTGTTTTTATTTCAAAGCTATCATGGGAATGCAGTGTTGCAAAAATTATTTTTACTCTGAGAATTATGAACTATTCACTCTGAGAATAACATCAATATCTAGTTGGATGAAGGTGAAAAGAGGAACTGAGCTTGTCAAGTTTAAGTAGGGGAACAGCAAGCTTAATCAAATAGATTTAAAAACTTTGGAGATTTTGGAAGATCTGACTGTAAGACAGCAAAATGTGGCTGAATATAAATAAATTACATAAAAGATCAAAGTTTGTCTTCGGACATTCTTAGGAGTACAATTTGCAATTATCAGCCTTGGCAGATTTCCAAATGTAGCCTAGCAAACGATGATTCTTTTGAGAGGGCAACTGGTAAATAATAGATTGCAAATTGTCATAGATTTCAAGTTTCAGTTTCAGTTTCATATCGATCCTAAATACAATCGATACAATTATTTACACTACAATTAAAAAAATGATGTAAATAATAACAATAACAATAACAATAATAATATTAATAATAATAACAAATTCTTAAACAGAATGAAAACTTCAACAATTACAAAATTGCTGTTATGAATGCAATTTTGTAATTGTTGAAGTTTTCATCCTGTTTAAAAATTCGTTATTATTATTATTATTATTTACATCATTTTTTTTATTGTAGTGTAAATATACAGATCTTAACCAACAAATTACAAGTACTTAACATTGCTACACTAAAATGAATAAAAAAGAGGCACGTTACAAAATTGTATTTAAGATTGATAGACTAAGAAGAACCTCTGTAAATAGGTCAATAAATCAAAGAAATTCATGACGGAAAGAACCCTTTTGGATGTTTTGGCTAGTGTCTGTCCATATAATATACCCTTACCTGACAAAAGTATTGCACTACCTTATTCAAAATGAGAGCCAAAAAATGTGCTTCAGATGAACCAACAAGGTTTGCATTCAGCAGCATCAGCATCTAGCTGCTGCATTGACGGGAAAATGAGTGTCTTTTCGTCTACCGTTTATTTCCGAGAGAAATTAAGCATAATTACGCCGGCTTCTTTGATAAAATAACAAAAACTTTAGCACAAGATTGACCAAGATTCAGAAACAATAACTAGATGAGTAGGCATACAATAACTACAAGTGGATCGAGTTCACAGAACAGATGCAATGAGACATTCTGTTTTTAAAGCTGGATTCTGTAAACTTCATCATTTGAGAACAGCTTCCATTGATGAATGTGACAAGAATAAAAACACAGTAGGAAAGAGAAGGGAGCGATTCTCTCTCTTTCGAAGGGAGGAAAGAGAAAGGAACTTGTAAGAATGGTTAAAATTTCAATTTTCTCGCTTTAAAATTTTTCTTGCAAGAAGACTCTCAGCAAGCAATTTACCAACAAATCAATCAAATTGGACAGATCTACTGAAATCGTTCTGCTTCAAGACAGTTCAACGGAAAGATAAAATTTAGCATGTGACTGGAGCTTGCTTCTTTATGTGAATTCTTCTTTGACACATTTTATTTCACTGATCTCGAAATACTGCTTCATCATTTGTTTCTAATTTCATCCGTCGCATTTCTTGAGGAAAACTTTTATCCTAGTGATGAAGTCTGAAGGATCCAAATTTAGAAAACGCGAAATAAATTTGTCTTTGCTCTGCACATCTATGGATCCATTGACTTATCCATTTTCAATGTCTTATTGCCGACTCCTTCCCTTATGTGTCCTAAATCTCGTTCAATCTTGTCCTTAGTTCTCATTAGTTCATCAAAGAAACCCGCGAAACAGCATCTAACCAAGATTACATAAATTAACAATTACCACTGTGTTGATGTTTTTGTTATGCACAGTTTGTTGATTGGGTCCAAGGAAATTTGTTACTGCCATTTTGGATAAGGTGGTACAATACTTCTGTCATACTCAGGAACGTGTATACAGCTATCTTGGTATCAAAATTCGTCACATGTTTATCAACTTTAATCAAATCTACCTCAATTAAATATATTTGAACCAAATACGATAGAATGACCAACACACTTACATTTCCAGAAGTCTCACATCTTTCGCTGTCTTCAAAAGATGGAAAATCTCCATGAATTCCAGAGTCGTTCCTCACTTCCTAAAGACAAAATAGTATTCACATAAGTTTACATTGGAAATAGTAAAAACAAGGTTTTAAAATTTTCTATCAATTTCCTTTACTACAAAAACTTTTTAGTCACTTTTGTAGATGTTCTATTTGGGCTATGTGGTCCTCCATATATTTGGTTGTTCATTCCATGAAGTAGGAACAGTAGCATTAAGCTGGCACTGTATTTCAAAAGAAAAACAAAACATGCGAAACAAAAGTAGTTAAGAAACATTTTGCAGACGAAACAGTTCAAAATGCGTTGTTCAAAGATGTCGATTTCATAAAAATTTACCTGTTCTTCTAGCCCACAAAGAGGCAAGCATTCAGAAGGGAATTCTTCATCACTTTCTTCGATAATGAACATTTTCTATGTGAAAAAAGAGCTTATTAGGTTCTGGAATGGTTTTGGTGCTAAGACCGCAACACAATTGATTTCAAACCTAATGCACTTGGAATAACAGTTTCAAAACAACTCAAACATTTCTCAAACTCTTATTTTTTGGCATTCTATGATAACCGTTACAAATAATGCGCAACTCATAAGAATGCTCATAATGCTAAAAGAAAGCAAGAAGGATCTTTCGCACTTCTGTGTGATTTATGACAGCATATCAAAACAAGTATCTTGTGAAATCTACTTTAATTTCAATTAAATTCAGTATCATTCATCAATATTTCTTCCCAAGAATAATACGATGCAGTGATTCATATCACTTGACACATGATGTTAGAACATGAATAAAAAACAACCATTCACACAGGCTTTGAAAATAGAAAGGTTGCTTGATTTCAATCTGGAACATATGAACATATTGTTAATATTGCGGCAGAATATTTTTTCAACTACTAAACTGACACCCCACAAGCCGAATCAATAGATCCTCAAATTGTACAGTATATAAATTCTCACTAACAGACTAAATAAAACTGTTGAAACCAATAATCACCGTATCAGTTTGTGTTACAATCTTTGTTGAGGTGCATGGCTGTAGAAATAAGCAAAATAGACAATCAATTTGCAAGTAAAAATGAACAAAATATCCTGAAGTGGTCTAACAGTTTGCCAAAAATCTGTACCTTTTTATCAAGGGCACAACACCACAAGACACGAAAATGATTTCCCTGAAGTGATTTCATAGTTTGGTCATTCATTAGACTGTTTGCAATGATGGCTCACTGACGGCTTCCGGTTAATATTTTCCGGTATTGTGTTCCGGAACAGTTACATAAGGTTGAAAAGATAAACATCTATATTTGCCATTTTGATATACCTGATTGTCAAATTGATTGCAAAATAACCAAAAACATTTTAATGACAGCCTTCCATACAGAGCAACCTTTTTGTTGGTCACACAGTAGCAGATGAGGCATGACGGATTTTGCAGACAAGAAAGCTGCAAATCAACCTCCCAATAAATCTAAACTTAACAGTTGAGATAAATAAGTACTTTATATGTACAGAATAATTCAACCCCATCCCCCAAGTAAGACAACAATTATTCACCTAACTGCGTATGTAAAGTTTGTCTCAAATTCTATATGAGGTGAGGTTTGTAATAGCGCAAAATTATCCAGTCATACTGTCTCTTGTTATTCACAGCCAATTTTTCGCCTGATGTCTAATTTGAGACGGAATGTAGTATTCTTTGCTTGGTTTTTTCCATATCTTGTTGTTTTTCCTTTGATTATTCATATATATTTCGTTTTAGTTTTTGTGATGCCACAAAATAGCCATAGTATTTTGCATCCAGTGGCATCGTCCTCGTAGTGTAGTTAAGTATTTTGTAAGCAGCGTATTTCGTAAACTTGTATTGAAAATTTTTATTGGAATGTGAAAAAATGATAAATAAAATGATAATTCAATTTGACTAACCGAAGAAATCATCAGTGGAAACAATGGGGATAGAGGCCTTTCACCCTGAAAAAGAAAACAGCCATGCATCTTCATCAAAACGAGTGAGGAATTAAATTCACCCAAGAAATATAAAAAACTGAACAAGCAATCTTTAAAATGTAGAGAAAATATATCTAGGCCCTGTTTAAATTATACCTAGTAGCTATTGTTGTGTGTGTGACCTCTATCAGATGGGGCTACTGTTTACATTATATTGGACAGATAACGTCACATCTTGATTCAATGCAAGTGAGGCAATCTGTTTACATTATGAGGAAGCAATCCAGTACTGTCTTTTAATATTTTGTTTTACAGTTTTATTGCTCCTTACTGTTCTTGCCATAATAGCAATAGTATTTCCATGCAAACGGGGCCTTAGATTAAATGCAAAAAACATACCGGGTGTCTCAAAAAAAAGTACCCTCTTTTGACTCAACAAGGCAACAAAACGATAATATTTCGGGACTTTTTGAATTCATGGCTACATCTGTTGGGCTTCAACTTAAATGCACATACCTTGCATTTGGAAATCGATCACCAAACACCGGAGATATGAGTTCACAATGTCAAAATTTGGAGTGCACCTGAAACCAGAGGTTTTGAGAAATGGCCTAGCCATAATTTGACAACAAAGAGGTATTTCGCAAACGAATTTTCGACTTTGACCTTTACTTTTTATTTTTGAAAAGATTCATACCTTGAATTACTTCAATTGTTCTTGAAGTGACTTTTCTTTTGAGGAAACGGTCCTTGCATTGCATTCGATCCCCAAGTGTTTTGTATTAAAGAAGAGGAAAAGGAGCACATGCACGCTTATTTTGGAGATGTGGCACGACTTTATCACTCTTACCACATTTTTAATATATTTGTTTAATCAGCGCCATGTCTATGCTTCTATTATTCTTTTCAAAAGCAAAACACGGAAACTTAAAGTCTACAGGTACTTTGGAAAATGTTCACGATACAAATCATGACTAGGCCCCTTTTCAAAACCTCTGGTTTTGGGTGCACTGTAAATTTTGACTTTGCGAACCTGTATCTCCGGTGTTTGGTGGACGATTTCAAAATGCAAGGTACGTGCATCTAAGTTGAACATTGATAAATTTATCTGTGAAGTCGGGGAGCAATGATAACTTATTGCTTGGTTCCTATTTCCAGTCAAAAGGGGGTACTTTTTTCTGAGACACCCGGTACAGTTTTGTGTGTTTATACAATTATTCTATACCAGGTGAGTAAAAATAATGTATTTGTCAGGATTTCAGTTTGGAATGTCGGTCATGTAATTTTCATTCCACAGCCTGCTAAACATGTTAACTTTTTTACTCACAAAGTATATCTTGAAATACCAATATAAATAAGTATATTTAGGTTGGATTTACACAAAAAATCAAGAAATTGAATCAAAATCACTTGAGTTAATACTGCACCTGATCGATAATGACTCTGTTTAGAACATGCATTTACACAACTTTAAAGCTACATAGTTGCCCCTTGTTGTCATTTGTGCCACTTTCAATCTTTTCCCAATTATTTACAACCATTTTGAAATTTCTTTTTAATTGAAAAACATAATATTTCTATTTCATATAAATTTACCTGTACTTCAAAATCGGGAATAGGCAAGAATTCCATAGAAACCTCTTTGTGACTTCCTTCAACACTAACAATATTCTATGTGGAAAAAAAGATGTTATCAGGTTTTAGAGGTCAGGTTTAATAGTTCCTCCAGTATCATCATGATGTGTTGCACTTAAAGAGATTCAAGATTTCAATCAAACAAGAAAAGAGTTTTCAACCAGCTGGATCATTCCTCGATACTGAGGGAAAAAACATATTTTGCACATTCATTTGTGGTATACCAAAAATACATCGCCCTGTTCCGATGACTGAAAAAGAAACCTCGAGTTACTTGGCCTAATAAAATTTTATTGGAAAAGTGATTGCTGTTGAATTATTTCTAATTTCATAGTTTGAAATATTGAAGAGTTATTGTACCTTTCGCCACCGTATTCCGCAAAATCATTGTCGAAAAACACAGCGATAAAATCGAGATATCTTCATTCTATCGCCTTGTTCCGAGATTTTTTCTAAATATCCGTTTAGAAAGCTGAGTTAACGTGAAAGTGTTTTTAATGCAGTTCTGGTGAACGGTAGCAAAGAAACAAGAGAAAATATAATTGCTGCAAGGAAACACGGAGGAAAAATGGCGACTACTTACGATTCCATCACAGGAAGGACTTTTTTTGCGTCCAATGTTGTAAGATTCACATGCCAGAAAAACGTAAATGATGTCTGAACATAAATCTCATGGCGACAGCAAAGTATTTTTTCGCACGCTTTTTTAATTGTAGAAACCATTATCCTTGTAAACAAACATTGCATGATTGTACACAATTAAGGCTCGCAGCAGCTAGTGATCGGAAAAAAGGCAATGGGGCTCTACCAAATCAGCTATAGATTCCAATAATGTATCTTTGAATCTCTGAAATATGTCAAGCACATCAAAAGTTTCAATAAGATCTATAAGATTAGAAATGGGACCCGATAATGTATCTAGGAACCTCTGCAATATTCCAAGCACATCAATGGTTTCAATGTGATTTATAAGATTAAGATTGGCTCCCGATAATGTATCTACGAGCCTCTGAAATACTTCAAGCACATCAATGGTTACAAGGAGATTTATAATATTAAGAATGGGTCCCGACAATGTATCCAGGAACATCGGCAATATTTCAAGCACATCAATAGTTCCAATGTGATTTATAAGATTAGAAATAGGTCCCGATAATGTTTCTACGAATCTCTGAAATACTTCAAGCACATCCAAAAGTCTTAATATAATTTATAAGATTAGAAGTGGGTCCCAATAATGTCTCTATGAATCTCTGAAATACTTCCAAGCACATCCAAAAGTCTTAATATCATTTATAAGATTAGAAATGGGTCCCAATAATGTATCTATGAATCTCTAATATATGTCAAGCAAATTAATAGTTATAATCTGATTTATAAGATAAGAAATGGGTCCCACTAATGTATCTATGAATCTCTGAATTACTTCAAGCACATCCAAAAGTTGCAGTATGACCTGTAAGATTAAGAATGGGTCCCGATAATGTATTTACGAGCCTCTGAAATACTTCAAGCACATCAATGGTTACAAGGAGATTTATAAGATTAGAAATGGGTCCCGACAATGTATCTCTGAGCCCCTGCAACATTTCAAGCAAATCCATGGTTACAAGGAGATTTATAAGATTAAGAATGGGTCCCAATAATGTATCTATGAACATCGGCAATATTTCAAGCACATCAATAGTTTCAATGTGATTTATAAGATTAAGAATGGGTCCCGATAATGTATTTACGAGCCTCTGAAATATTTCAAGCACATCAATCCAAAAGTTGCAATATGACCTGTAAGATTAAGAATGGGTCCCGATAATGTATTTACGAGCCTCTGAAATACTTCAAGCACATCAATGGTTACAAGGAGATTTATAAGATTAGAAATGGGTCCCGACAATGTATCTCTGAGCCTCTGCAACATTTCAAGCAAATCCATGGTTACAAGGAGATTTATAAGATTAAGAATGGGTCCCGATAATGTATTTACGAGCCTCTGAAATATTTCAAGCACATCAATCCAAAAGTTGCAATATGACCTGTAAGATTAAGAATGGGTCCCGATAATGTATTTACGAGCCTCTGAAATACTTCAAGCACATCAATGGTTACAAGGAGATTTATAAGATTAGAAATGGGTCCCGACAATGTATCTCTGAGCCTCTGCAACATTTCAAGCAAATCCATGGTTACAAGGAGATTTATAATATTAAGAATGGGTCCCGATAATGTATCTATGAATCTCTGAATTATGTCAAGGATATGAATAGTTTCAATGTGATTTATAAGATTAGAAATGGGTCCCGATAATGTATCTACGAGCCACTGAAATACTTCAAGCACATCAATGGTTACAAGGAGATTTATAAGATTAGAAATGGGTCCCGACAATGTATCTCTGAGCCTCTGCAACATTTCAAGCAAATCCATGGTTACAAGGAGATTTATAAGATTAAGAATGGGTCCCGATAATGTATCTATGAATCTCTGAATTATGTCAAGGATATGAATAGTTTCAATGTGATTTATAAGATTAGAAATGGGTCCCGATAATGTATCTACGAGCCACTGAAATACTTCAAGCACATCAATGGTTACAAGGAGATTTATAAGATTAGAAATGGGTCCCGATAATGTATTTACGAGCCTCTGAAATACTTCAAGCACATCAATAGTTACAAGGAGATTTATAAGATTAGAAATGGGTCCCGATAGTGTATCTACGAGCCACTGATATACTTCAAGCACATCAATGGTTGCAAGGAGATTTATAAGATTAGAAATGGGCCCCGACAATGTATCTCTGAGCCTCTGCAACATTTCAAGCAAATCCATGGTTACAAGGAGATTTATAAGATTAGAAATGGGTCCCGACAATGTATCTATGAATCTCTGAATTATGTCAAGGATATGAATAGTTTCAATGTGATTTATAAGATTAGAAATGGGTCCCGATAATGTATCTACGAGCCACTGAAATACTTCAAGCACATCAATGGTTACAAGGAGATTTATAAGATTAGAAATGGGTCCCGACAATGTATCTCTGAGCCTCTGCAACATTTCAAGCAAATCCATGGTTACAAGGAGATTTATAAGATTAAGAATGGGTCCCGATAATGTATCTATGAATCTCTGAAATATTTCAAGCACAGTCAAAAGTTTTAATATGATTTATAAGATTAGATATGGGTCCCAATAATGTACCTAGGAGTCTCTAATATATGTCAAGCACATCAATAGTTTCAATATGATTTATAAGAATATAAATAGGTCCCGATAATGCATCTATGAATCTCTAAAAATACTTCAAGCACATCCAAAAGATTTAATATCATGTATAAGATTAGAAATGGGTCCCGATAATGTATCTATGAATCTCTGAAATATTTCAAGCACATTCAAAAGTTTTAATATGATTTATAAGATTAGATATGGGTCCCAATAATGTATCTACGAGTCTCTAATATATGTCAAGCACATCAATAGTTTCAATATGATTTATAAGAATATAAATAGGTCCCGATAATGCATCTATGAATCTCTGAAATACTTCAAGCACGGCCAGGTAAAAAACTCGGAGATGTCGGAGATGTCGGAGATGTCGGAGCAAAGATTCTCCGACGTTTCTCAACTCCGACTTTTTTACCTGGCCTTATATGCTCTACTAAAAAAGTCGGAGATGTCTTATCTCCGACGTTTCTCAACTCCGACTTTTTTACTTGGCCCTATATGCCCCACTAAAAAAGTCGGAGATGTCTTATCTCCGACGTTTCTCAACTCCGACTTTTTTACCTGGCCTTATATGCTCTACTAAAAAGGTCGGAGATGTCTTTTAACAATTGACATGGGTGAGTTTGACAGGTTTTTTTGTTTCATTTACAACTGATAAGAAACTTTATAGCAAGAATTAGTTGAAAAACGTCATTTTTAGTAAGAGCAATCTGAAAAGCAATCTAGCAGACACTTTCTTTCATTATATTTTTCACTTGTTCCTTGTATACACCCCCCCCCCCCGAGTAACGACCCCGCTGAAACGATGCCCCGCCAAGGTTAAAGGATGACCCGCCAAATAATGTGTTTCCCCGCTAAGTTTGAGTTGCAACATTTCCCTGCCTTGTTTCTGTTATTTCCCCGTTGAAATGTTTGTTTCCCCGTCGAAAATCATGGATAAATGATCTATTTCAACGGGAAGTTTGATATTTGATAGTCCAGGATTCGATTGCAGGTAGCTTGAGCCACTTTTATATGCTTTCTTTTATCTACGTCTTCTTTATTTCTCGTTATTTTTTCGGTTCAAAGAACTATATTTACCGTCCACAATGAATAGTGATAAATTAAGACGTTAAGACAAAGTTACTACAAATTTCAGGACCTAGTTTCTTATTGATTGAGTGTTGTGACGGCGAATGAAGAGAATTTGAATTGTAGAGAGTTATATAATATGCAATCTCTGAACATCTCCGACTTTTTTAGTAGAGCATATAAGGCCAGGTAAAAAAGTCGGAGTTGAGAAATCATCTCCGACTTTTTTAGTAGAGCATATAAGGCCAGGTAAAAAAGTCGGAGTTAAGAAACGTCGGAGAATCTTTGCTCCGACATCTCCGACATCTCCGACATCTCCGAGTTTTTTACCTGGCCCTTCAAGCACATCCAAAAGTCTTAATATAATTTATAAGATTAGAAATGGGTCCCGATAATGTATCTATGAATCTCTGAAATACTTCAAGCACATCCAAAAGATTTAATATCATTTATAAGATTAGAAATGGGTCCCTATAATGCATCTATGAATCTCTGAAATACTTCAAGCATATCAATAGTTGCAATGTGATTTATAAGATTAGAAATAGGTCCCGATAATGTTTCTTTGAACCTCTGAAATATTTCAAGGACATGAATAGTTACAATGTGATTTACAAGATTAGAAATAGGTCCCGATAATATATCTATGAATCTCTGAAATATTTCCAGCACATCAATAGTTTAAATATGATTTCTAAGATTAGAAATGGGTCCCGAAAATGTATCTATGGATCTCTGAAATACTTCAAGCACATCCAAAAGTCTTAATATGATTTATAACAATACAAATGGGTCTCAATAATATATCTTTGAACCTCTGCAATATTTCAAGCACATCAATGGTTTCAATGTGATTTATAAGATTAGAAATTGGTCCCGATAATGTATCTTTTAACCTCTGAAATATGTCAAGGACATGAATAGTTTCAATGTGATTATAAGGTTAGATACGTGTCCCGATAATGTATCGCTGAATCTCTGAAATATGTCAAGCACATCAATAGTTACAATTTGAAGGAAAGGGTCCCAATACTTGAATCAACATTTCAAACATATCAAAGTTACAATGTTAGCTATAACATTAGCTTTATCTGCAAAATATTTCCAGGACATTAATGGTTATTATGTTATATGGAATATTAGCTTTTGGCATTGATTATTAATTTTTGCATAGGTATGATACTAGTATTTATTGATTTTCAGCATATGGTACGTTTTGTTAACGCCCCACAGTAATGTAGCTTTTAATCTTTTACTACGAAAAGATAATTATTTCGAAAAATTGGATTTAACTGATTTCAACCCAGTAAATCATATATTCAACAAATACTGGAGGAAAAGTTTTGTCTTCAAATTGGAGTTAACTGATAAAACATTTAATACAAGTAAAAGTGAGTCTTTTACATGATTATCAAAACATGTAAAAGTTAGCAAAATGATAAAGCACAGCATGCAGAAACATTTTCAAAAAACAGAAACAATTGTAATCCTACCTGTTGTCCACCATCAGGCAACAACTCTACTTCCTAGGAGCAAAAATATTCAAATTGAAATTCTGGGAAACACCGTTTTATTTTAGTCATACGACCTCAAGCAATGCATGAGTTTTCAAACATTCTAAGTGTGGCTTTTGAAGAAGCCTCAGCCGGAATACAAGTCAAATCTTTCACTATCTTTCAACTCCATATTTATAAGCCAATGATATCGCCTTATTCCGATCACATGACTAAAAATAACTTTTTGAGACAACTTTTCGAGTACCTTCAAGGAAATCAAAATGAGATTCGACTTATAAAGATACAGAGCTGGTTTTACCACGAATCAATTCTACAGGGCCCACTCCATATTTTCCTACATTTGGTTAAAATTTCATCAGGGATCGGCGTTACAACGAATTTTGTTCTTTTGAAATTGGTCTATGTTCAAGAATTTTTCAGGAATGCTACAAATAAGATATAGCTTTTAAAATTTCCCATGTTACGTGAATTATGCCTAGAAATAGCATGAAAATATTAGTTTGTGTGATCTTTGAAAATCTTTGACGAGTTAAAGCAATTTTCTACCAAGAAAGGTAATGGACGTACCTTCATCCATAGCAGAATCTCAGTATTCGCCATTAAATAAGTCTCCTTGGCAGTAATAACCAGTGGATAAAGTTAAGACCCATAAAGTTAAGACCCATAAAGTTAACACAAATTCAATTTCTTTCCACCATTTTATGATCGATAATTTCGATAAAATGTGATAAGATTTCCAGCCTCTGCAGCCAACAGTCCAACTACCGCAGATTCAAAGATTTCTTGTTGCAAACACCTTGGAAGACTTGCGTAAAACAAAAGGCTTTGCAAGGATTAGGTCTCCATATGACACAGCAAATGTGTCATTGACTCTTCAGATTGTATGCCACATCGCAATTTTTCCTTGTAGCCCTTCTTTCTTTATAAGAATGATATGTCTTTCCAATCTGTTTTCAGTTCAGCAATATACTTCATATTGACCATTTCATCCTTGCGTTCAGCTTGCAAAAGGTTCCAGCAAAGGCAATCCTTAATCGCAAATGTGACATTCATATTTAGTGTGGAAATCAAAAATGGTTTTGTAAGTTTCATTGAGAAATTTTGTTTGCCTTTCAGAGTCCCGTTTGGTACACATAACGGAAATAGAAAATCACACTACAAGACTCAAAATTAAAAAATTGAATGCCAATTTAAACTTGAGGTTACACTTGAGATGTTTGAATACTCAAGAAATGCATCAGGTCGTTTGATTGTAAAGCCATTCACACACTGAAATTGTCTTGTTCATTAGAAGCATTAATGATAATAATAGCTCGAAGATACTTCAAAAATAACATTTACTCACTCATACACCAAAACATACATACCATTTCTGTTTCTGTTAATTGCGCTGTGTTTGCTTGTGGCTATAACACACAAAATAGATAAACAATTTGAGTCCAACAACATTTAAGCATCCGCATCATGATAATGCCTGTTTTTGTATATTGTGACTTGCTTTCCCTCGGATAGTCTGCATAATACCAGAAAGAACTGAAAGCTTCTAGTGTGTGCCTTGATGTTATACGATCAAAAAGGGCTGGATCAGTCAACTTGTGTGTGCCTAGCATTAAACCAAGCGTGAAAAAATTTCACGTAGTTTGGTGTTTGATACCCCTTTAAGGCAATGTCCTCAATGCAATGAAAGAACAATTTGTTATAAACGCTCATGGGAAAAATACTAGAAACGATCAGCATGTAGTTAAGTTACCTTGAATATTTCTAAAGGGATAAATTTCATCTGGTTTAATTATTTTAATGGAAAACTTGCATTTCATCAACGAAATTTGAACAGTGTCGAAAAGTTATATTTATCCAAACTAACGGACCTAAAGTTTGGCTGAATGAATGAGCACCTAATCCGGGGCAATTTGTTACAAATGATTTTGAAGAGATTTGTTTGATATGAAAAGCTTGCAGTAGAATCTTGGGGTATTTTCTTTTTCTCCTGATTTGCTCATTTCATTTCCTTTTGACCATTCTTTTGTTTCATTCGATTTTGCTAAATACATTCAACTGACAGATTAAATTTAAGTTTTGAATATTTGCTGCATACTTTTTATTCCACAGCCGGTCAAACATGCAATCTTTTCTGGGCTCACCTGGTGTTATCTCGCTATTAATACAGTGAATACAATTGAAAAACAAATAATTACCATTTCTGTTACCATTCCATTCTTTTTGGAGATGTGTGGCTGTAGAAAATACAGAAATGGATTATTAACATATTACTAACCTTTGTAAACATTGTGCTATTGCATTTAGCTTTAGTTAATTGTACCAAGTTTGTTATAATAATGTTTTTTAAGTATGTTTCACAGAAATGGTTTGATTTGCACAAATGATTGCAATATTTGCAAAAATTAATTTTCCAGGGATACAACACAAGACCAGAAAATAACTTTTCTAAGGTGATTTCATAGCTTGGCCATTCACTTTTTCAACAAACATCACTATTTTGCTTCCCATTCTGTTACAGCAAAACTCAACATAGTTTGAGTATTTTATGTTTATATATTTTTCATTAGCTGCCCTTGCCATAACAATCCTGCATTATGGCACACAGTTATATTGTATTTGATTCAATATGATTGATCTGAAGTGAAAAAGTATCACCTGAAATGTAGGAGGTTTGGGGTTAGGGTTAGGGTTGAAATGTAGGAGGAATTTTTTTTAATGAATTCATTTAAAAACAAACAAAACTACCAGAACCCAATTTTCCTAAAAATTAGCATGGTGAACTACCTTTCTGGTAATACTTGCCTGAACAAGATGAAAATTAATCTTTGATGCCAAAAATATGTTTTAAAAAATAGTTATCTGATGTCTTATTGCATCTCATAATCTGACATTAAACATGACCATACAAACTATACATAAAAGTATTATTTACCATGAAACATCATGTTACCAATGCCAAGCACATTTGCTCTGAGAGCGTTTGTGTACCCAAACACGTTGCATAAGTTGTTTGTTATGCTCTGTGCATATATCCATATGACACATCTACGATAATCCACTCGTTATGCCCTTGTGTTTTCTGCCACATGCTTTGGCATTCATAATCTATACTTTCATTACAAATTGACAAATCATAGCCTGCCTTTGCAAACATAAGAAAAGATCCCAAACAGAAAGTAAGCTTGCTGATGTTTCACATCTAGCTCCTTCAGAAATTTGCCATCAGGAACCAAGATGCAAAAGAGCAAGAAAAAAGAAAGGTGTGATGGAAATAAAGGTGAATTCTAAATATTGGTTGTCCATATACTAAATTTAGTTGAATCACCTGAACAAACTGTATACTGTAGGGCTCTCTTGATTAGTTTGTTTACACAAATATATCTAAGCGTACATCTCTTTTCTTGTAATGTTTCCACTTGTCAAAATATTCATTGTAGTGTAGCTTGTATTTTGTATCACCATGCATGTGTATCTTAAGCTAGTTTACCAATATTGTATTCCTAGATTTACTTAGACAAATTGACTAGCAGGTGTTTATTGCACATCATTTGTGTCAGCTAACCAACCTATCTTATGCTCAACCAATGTAGAAAGACAGCCTTACCCCATTTATTGGCAACTGGCAGGCTGATGATGGTGGTGCAAAATCCTAGAAAAGAAACATAGCAGCCAATAAACAGAATGCCAAAGGAATCATTCCCAAGTTTAAATCGTTTATGTTGACACAAATCAATTAAGACAACAGATGCTGCTGCAGCAATATATGTCTGCGCTCCTACAACCTCATTATGAGGCAATCTCTCAAAGAAAAATATCTACTTAGACTGCATCCTGTTGAAAGGCATTGTGATATAAAGTTTCTTCCTGTCACAAAATCCAGTGCAGATGGACTAAAATACTTTTTGCTACCCTCACATCAGAGGTGGAAAAAGTGTGTGAAGCCGTGAAGCAGCTTCGCAGGAAGCTTGTTTGTCTGGAAGGGAGAAAGGGGAGGAAAGAGAGAGGGTGGAATAGAAGGAAAGAAAAGAATGAAAACGATGAGAGGAGGAAAGATGGAATGAAAGGAAAAAGGGAAAAAGAAAAAGAAGAGGAGAAAGAACACAGGATGGAAAGAAGATAGGAGGACAAAGAAAATGTTGAAAATATGAAAAGAACAGGAAGGAATAAAGGAAGGAAAGAAAGAATGAAAGAAAATCAATGTTTGGATCTTTTCATTTACAGTTTTGTGATCCAAGGAAGCTTAATTCTAGATCCACCCAATTCCTAGTGGCTTATCAACTACACCGTACACAGTATTGCAATTCAACTGAAATCCGGGACTATGGAAAATTAATAAAACAATGGAAGGAAGAACTCTGGTTTGACTTTCCTTCGCAAGAATGCAAATATTTTTTCCACCACTGCCTCACATGGTATGTGAGGAGAAATGATTCACATACCTGGTTTTCCCAAGGCAGGTTCGTTACACCATAATTGTACCTTAGCTCTTCATCGAGCTTTATGTCTCTTATGGCAAACAGGCAGAGGAAGGGTTCCTTGTCAACAATGACCTTCCTCATGACACAGTTTCCAATTCTGTCATGGTTGACCAACCGCCCTAGCCTGTTGTTGGGTTTTGTTGCATCAATACTGAAAGATAAGTAGTATTTTTCAATAACAATTATATACACACAAAGACAAATTGCTTGGTCTTAATTTCTCATGATGGAAAGGCCATATTGACAGATCAATTTATGCAGCAATTGACTATCTATAGTATATACATGAACAAAATTTTTTTCTCAGTATGGTATGTTTCTGATTAAAATGATCAGGAACTGCTTACTGTGAACAATCTAAAACTTTCATAACATTGTTTTCTCCATAACGTGGGGGCTCTCTAAAGGGGTTTTATTCCAAGTTACAGGAAAAGACACAAAATGAGGTCAACAATTCCCCATTTAGTATTTATTTTCACTTATTCTTGACATCTTCAAGATATCTTTAAACAAGTTAAATGAACAAAATCAGCAAAGTTATGCAACACAGTCATAAGCCAGTGTAAACAACATGCATTAAATTCCTACCATAATTCCTTGCCAGCGTGCTTGAAAAAGTACATGTAGCAGCCTTCTTTAGTCTTTGCATATTGAGTTTCCAGCTCTTGGGCCAACTCCCCACTAACTACATTTCCTGCATATTGTAGCAGAAATTCTCCCTTCTGGAATGACTTTGTTGTGAAGACACCATATCCTATGAAAATAATATCGTTAAGAACAAAAGAAAACTTTGAAAAAACACAACCACAAACACAAAAAATGTCATCAAATGCTAGATTGTCATCAAATTAAATAAAATAAAAGTCACATAAAGCTTCAAAGTTGGTCCAGTTCATGAGTTATTGTGGCCTGCCAAAAGTGCATAGTTTATTTTAGCACACCCGGTATGTTATGCAAAATAAAGTTGTCATCAAATTAACAAATGCTAGATTCTTGTCATCAGCTAAATATCAATGACAACCAACAATTTCCTCAAATGGTAGCATCCTTTGCAATGATAAACAATGAAAACTTTGTAAACTATATGTACAGCCTGTTACTTTGTTTACAACAGCAAGAAACGTAATTTGCAACATAAAATGAGATATTTCATTGAAGAGCAAAAATGCTGTTTACATTTTATCATGAAATTTGTGTCAAGGAAAAATACAGCTTATACAGTTCCCATCAGGTGACTCAAGTTAAGCTTGGTTGAGTAAGTCAAACTCCGGATGGGTGACCTCGGAGGCTTGACCTCACAATTCACCTGCAGTCTTTCCAAAGGGACATTAAACAAGGGACGCGGCATGCATAGTGGGCTTTAATTAGCTCTAAGTAGCTAGAAATACTTCCAGCCAATTTGAAATAAATTACTGAGAAAAATTGAAATAAATTACTGAGAAAAAACACATTTCAGAGCTGCACACATGATATTGTTACCTCGCCATGGGCTAAGCTTAGCCGACGTAGCCTTGTTTTTGTGAAGTTGATGTTTTATCACATGTAAACAGACTGATCACATGAGAGCAAACAGACCCCAGCGGAGAATCATTATTTACCATGACATAATGCCTTTAAGTCACATAAAGCTTCAAAGTCGGTCCAGTTGATGAGTTATTGTGGCCTGCCAAAAGTGCATAGTTTATTTTAGCACACCCGGCATGTTATGCAAGAACGGATAATGCTTCTCCTACAGTATTTACCTATTTTATCATTTATGTGTCGGCTTTGCAGGCCTTCTTGATCCCTCTTTCGCCGTATCCATGATTTGGCAACCATATCCGGACTTTCGACAGATCCTCTTCTGGATCTCTGCAAAGAAACATAGAAATGTACAGTGATTAGAGAAATGATGAAATGATTGAGATTATTCATAGAGAGGGGCATAGCCAGCCTTTAAATTTATGGGCAGGGCTTAGAATCAAGCTAAATTTTAAAAGGAAAACCCAACATGTTTTACATTGTTCTATTTGCTGATGAATAAATGTCGCCTTGAGAAAATTAGGGTGAAAATGTCAATCCCCTGGCAATGCTGTGACATAAAGATGGATCATCAATTCCTCAATGCTGTTATGCACAAGAGTTGTGATAAACATCAGCCATGCAATAGACTTTTTCAAAGAGGACCAGCGGCATGGCCAGGGTAAATTAAGTGGAGGGTATCAAATTGAAGGGGTCTGGGGTCCAAACCACCAGAAGCATTATTGGGGCCACGTCCTTTACTTTAGCTCAGCATGCATCACCCAATATCATGCTTGCCAGTGCTAAAATGGAAGATTTCACATTTCTCGGAAAATTCTTACCCAGCCTATACCCAGCTAGTATTTTTACTTCGGTTTTAAAGGAATCTCGAGGAACAGCAGATACGCTGTAAGCAGGGATCTTCTTCTTGGCGCAAATGCTGAAATTGAGCTGCAGAAAATGAAGAACAGTAAGATCAAACTCTAGTTACTGTGCACTCAGAGGACCAGGATGGCTTGCAACATGAAAAGGTTGAAAGGAAACATTCATTTCTTTGTGTTGAACAAACTTAGATTTTACTGTATGATGTCGTCAACCAAATCTAGACTTTTAAAGACAAGTGAATTGAGCTTCGGCTAATGAGGGCAAAATCCTTTTGAGCCTAGCAAAGTTTTAAACATTTCAAATAGGTTGGTGTAAATTTCTTTGACTTATGTCTTTCAATTGAGCTTGAGAGAAATAGCTTCTTTGCTGTACATAGTTATACCATTTGACTCTTCAGAAACCTTGAAATTGAAGAAACATTTTGAAAACAACTTAAAACCATCACAATAGTTAAAGTTTTTTGAGGAAACATGGACTGATCTGCAAGAAAACCATGGCTAGCACAAGTCTTTCACTATTCTGGTTTACAATTTAGAAATTTGATGTCACATCCTCAAATGAGCCGATGAAATCTTTTCAAAGAGATACTTGCAAGTTAAGAAAGGTAGGGTTACAAGTGATGTAGCTAAAAGTTTCTTTCAAGCCATTCAATTCAGTAAATAGGTCATAGAATTCACACCAACCTTTCCGAGATATTTAAAGATTTGTGGGCCTTGTGAGAAAGAAGAGACTGTGGTTGGAAAAGATCTTTCAATGATTGTATATGTAATTTACTAACCCTGGATCTTTCCATGATGCACAGGACAAACCATGCAATTTCTATCCTATTTGAGAGAGAGGAATCGCATTTAGAATGGGAAGATGCCAGTTTGGTCACTTCAAACATGCCTTAAATGGCATTCAGGCCCATCGGAAGCGGGGGGCTGGGGGGGGGGGCTTCAACCCCTCCAATATTTTGCTGCAGTTTGTTCACTTTTGTAAGTAAAAAAGGCTCTCCAAAAATGGGGCGTTTTCCAACGATCTAAAGTGTGTGGCCATGACAATTTTTCCCAGGGGCAAGCCCCCGGACCCAAATTTTTCATCACTCCGCTCGCATGAATCTTCAGTCCCCCCCCCCCCAATATGAATTTTGTTCCGATGGGCGTGGCATTTACGAAGTAAACTTGAAACACTTGCACCTAATATTTACAGACTATGGCTACACAGCAAGGTTGAAAACAGGCAAAATGTGGGAAAAGGTGTAAAGTTTCTGAATGGCAAGAAATACCACATATTATCTTTATATGAAACCGCTGCGTTTATAAGAAATGGTAGGCTCAATTTTTCGAAAGTTAAGAAACAACCCTACAAGAATTTAAAAGGCAATGAAACTTTTGCAATTAGCATGATAGCAGTTGTAATTTTCCAATTGCACTCAAAAATGTTTTGACACTTTACAGTTATAGCAACTGTTCAGACATTATTTTGAGTGTGAACTACAGTATGTTATTTACTTGTTTTGAGATCTTACAAAGTAATTTGGGAACCCTTCAGATAAAACAAAACTAACTTTACATTTCCAGCATTAAAAATACAAGAAACACCTAAGAAAATTTTGGTAGCAAAATGGCCCAACAATTTAAAAAAACTGCCTACAAGCCCCGAACCTTGATTTCTTTTAAAAAGATACATGTAATGTTTATTCAATTAAATTGCGGACAAGAAACAATTCTTGACACACATTCCATTGAGAAGACAAACAACTTTTGGTAATTTCAATGTTTTCATAAATCACCCTTTAAGCAAAAGTAAATAACACCTACTGTAACACCTCACCCTCTAAATCAACCACTGAGCCAGGTTTTAACTATTTTTGCTGATTTTAGCCAAACTGATTGAACATGTTTGAAAGGAGCATTTGCCAAGAAATGACTCTTGTTTGAAGTATTTTGGAACAAAAACAGACCCATATGTGTCGCACATATCAATACCAGTAAGTTCCTCTTGAGACCTGTAAAACAATGGGGACCTCTGCAGTGGGAAAATTCATAGAATGCAGTAAACATTTCCTGAGAACTTCAGTTCTGTAATAAAAAAAAATCTTTCACTCAAATTATTTCTGCAGCTATATTTGTGTTTTCTTTCGTTGTGTTACAAATCTTTTTATTCCATTAAAGGGATTCTACAAGAAATGTTACAGTTTAAAAAATTACAGACTACATCTACAAGGATGATGCCATGTGCATGCAGGGACCATGAAGCAGTGTGGACTGGGCGGGATATAGCCACCCACTGCTTTGCAGTCAATAGTCTTATTTTGTTTGCGGAATTTTGAAAATAAATAGAAATTAGCAGGCTGAAAGGGAAATTGAAAGCAGGCAGATAAAGTTTTTTCCGAAACCTTATTGGCCTACCCTAAAATATGATGAGAAACTCTTACATTTTGCTGATACGCTGATACGTTGACATGCAGTCAAGAAAATTACAATATTTCTTTTATTGTTAGAATTATGGAACAATCATTTTTGGGTGATTCAAAGAACGAAACAAATGATGTGAAGCTCTTACATTTTGCTGATACACTGATATGTTGATATGCAGTCAAGAAAATTATAGTATTTCATTCATTGCTAGAATTATGAAACAAATATATAAAAGATATGACATAAAGTTGGAGCTGAAATTTGTTGATACGCTGATACGCAGTCAGGATGAATCTCACCCAATGCTGACTGCGAATCATTGTATCACAAAAATATGGATGCTTCCCAAATGACTGCGTATCAACGGAGGGTGCATTCCATGTAAAACCTACACCGAAGGTACGCTGAGCCCTACGCCAGGTATTTTTGCAACATGGTCATTTCGACAAACCTCCATTTCGGTCAACCTCCATTTCGCCAAGTATAGTCATTTCTGCCAACTTTTTGGTCGATTCGCCCAAGTCGATCTGGTCGATTCGGCCAATACCATAAGCGTACGAGATGGGGGGCTGGGGGGGGGGGGTGGCAGCCCCCCCAATTGTTGGAAAAATTGTTGGCCGAAATGACCAGATAGGTTGGCCGAAATGACTAGTGAGGTTGACCGAAATGACTAGCGAGGTTGGCCGAAATAACCATTGACCGAAATGGAGGTTGGCCCAAATGACTAGAAAACGTATTTTTGAGGGAGAGAGAATACACGTCATATATATTTGATCATATCAAAGGAAGCTGCTAATTCACCACATAAAAAGATTGCGGACAACTTCACATTCATGCCAAGATAAGATAGGCAGATTTTTGTAAGCCGTCACGCCAAGAACCGATTTTATTGAAAAAATGACGTCGCTACGCTGATAAAAAGTCAGGTTTACGCGCCAAAGATCTTCAGGCCTAAAAGTGCATGGAATGCACCTGGTTCTTGGGTATCAACGCATCAGCTATCAGCATAAATTTAATATTACGAAAGAGAGGGGGGTATTCTAGACTCTAGCTACAGTTTCCCTACATATTTCACTTTCTGCTAGGTTACGGCCATCCTAGATCACAACACTTTTCCAGAGTTTAGCCACTCCCCCTCTTACTTGGCGGTTACTGGGGTGGGGATGATTTGGTTTAGTTAGGCCATTTGCTGCTGGCCTTACTTGTTAGGCCATTTGCTGCTGGCCTTATACTTGATTCCAAAGGAATAGTAGGTGTATATTTTCCTGAATCGCTTATATTTCATTCCAATTTGCATTCAACAGTTGTGAAAAAGTGATATACTTACAGTAAACAGTAGTGACATGTATCTTTTGATGTGTGCCAACCCAAATGTCTTTAGGCGTTACTCGAGTCAAACCAAACCACAATGCACCATGGGCAATGAGCGGGAAACTGAGCCACATTGGCGCGAAAAATCTGTCCCACAATGCACTCTTGATATCCCGGGACACACGTTGAGTGATTGAATTGAAATTATAATTGAAATGTTAGTCCCGCTAATGTCGCATTAAGAATGGAAGTGAAAACTTGAAAAGTCATATATATATATATGACCACAAAAGGAATGTGATATGTCCATGCTTCAATGTTCAAAACATGTTTTTCTTTTTCTCGACTTCATATTATTTGAACAAGTATCAGTCTTAGTTTCATCCCTTTGATGTTTTGATTTGCATGCTCCATCTCCTGCTCAACCTGCAAGGCTCGCTTAAAAGTGAAGGGGCTGAGTTGCGAGCAAAGCAAGCAAAATGGAGGTCCATGGACTTTAGCTGGAAAATTTTTCAGACCACGCCCTTTAGAACGTCAGAAACGCCCTTTCATGATGAGTAATGGTCTTCACACTGACAATTTCCCGTTGAAAAGAAGTTGATTCACATTCAGATAAACTGCATTCGTATACATGAAGCCTAAAGTTAAAATTTTATAAGTGATTATTGTTACGGTATCACTGCACTAAGTGCCCTTCAAGTGTAGTGCCCCCCCCCCCCAAGTATGAGATGCTTCCTTCGCCCCTGATGGAGTCCCTTTCTTAGGGTCCGGATAAGACCTGCAGCTATTAAGAGCCATTTTATAATCTCTTTCCGTTTAATGGTGTGATATGATGGTACATTAAAACTAGCTAAAATTGAGGTTGTAGGTCTTGTAGCTTTCATGCATCATCGATGAATCTTAAATATACTACGAAGAAAGAAGAAATACACAAATAAGCAAAATCATTTTGCTGTTAGCTAAATGCAGAGACAATAAAAGATAGAGACGTGGTTAACGGTCACACTAAGGTTGCATTTATTTTATCATAGTCCCGGTAGTATAGCGTATTATCAGGTCCCGGTAAAGTGCTCCCATTAACCACATTTAGCGGGACCTCATTCAAATTGTCTCAGAACAGAAAATCATGATGAAATCACTATTATTACAGAGAGTTCGTTTGCTTCATGTATCCTAAGGCTAAGCATCAATAGAATGGCTCTATCTCTCTCAGTCCCGCTAAGGTCCTGATTCGTCAAAGTCCCGATAATGTTGCCGATCTGCACTAACCACATTTAGCGGGACCTCATTCAAATTGTCTTAGAACAGAAAATCATGATGACATCATTGTTATTACAGAGAGTAAGTTTGCTTTATGCATAAGCGTACGGGAAGAAAAAATCTAGGGGGGCGGCCCGACACAAAGTCCATGTTCTACAGGTAAAGTTTCAAAAAAAGTGCTGAAGGCAATGGTGCAAAAAGCAGCAGCAATTTTATGGAAAAGTAGAAAGCAGTTGACTAGCATGAACACATATTTCAATAGGCAATGTCAAATTATAGATAACACATTGCTAATGGAGTCATGTGGCAGTAGCCTCTCAATGGCAGGACCTTTTTTAACTCGCTCAGAAGGAACCAAGGTCTCTTTTTCAACTTTTGTGTCATTCTTTATTTTGGCTTTGGAGGTAATTTAAGGGGTTCTAAGATGATTTTCAAATGATTAGATATAAATTTCAACTTTTCCCATGGTCATGTGAGCAAATATACCCTTTACCATATATGGTCAATTTGCTTTCATTTAAAAGTTACAGTTTTATTCAGTGTTTTAGGTTGTATCAACTATGTTGAAACAACTGAATGTTTTTACATCAAAATTATAACCCTGACTGTAGATGACATATACTGCGCGAGGATAGATATCTTCATGCCGCTGGATAGAGGCTTGGTAAATCTGATGGCTGCTCACATTATTTCAACCAGTAAAATATGTAGGAAGTGCTAATGAATAGCTGTATAAACAGTAGCGTTGATTTTTTAACAATTTTTATCATGAAAACGAATACCTTCTTTTGCGCCCAATTAGACTTGTATGCGCCAAAACAGACATCTCCATGCGGTTGGATAGAAGTTTGGTTAACTCAAAATTAAGAAAATTTTAGTACCAAGTGCTGACCCAAGTTTCTAGTAAAAATTTAGATTTGGCGCGAAAGCATCACGTGACCTCTTAAAAAAGCATCACGTGATCTTTTCTTGATTTAGGAATGTCATTTGATGGAGAACCTTTGACTAATATTAACTTGAAATCGAATAAAAACCATCAAAAAACGCTTGAATTTCAGCTGAACGCAGAGTGGCCGTCATTATAAGTCCTTGTAATGTTTTCAATGCGCTGAACTGTAAGTCCTTCTAATGTTGTCAATGCGCTGAAGTGAATTGCATCTTATTCTTATTGGGCATCCTGCTCGGAACTAGTTTTGCAAACTAAATTCAGAAAAGGAAGTTTAACGTGTCATGGTTTTGAAATGATATTTGTTTAAAAGTTTCTTTGATGCATCATTCGGATACAGGAACACTGTGCATGTTCGGATAGCAATTAAAATGCATCTTCATGGAAAGCATTTTGCCTGTTTCAAAGCAGAATCCGAAAATTATTCATTACCAACTGCAGATAAGAAATGATCCCCACATACTTTTAGGTTGATTCATTCAAATTACCTTTGTGACGTCGCCATTTGAGGGGCAGACATGATTTTTTTACAAAAGATAGGTAAGTAATAACTCTCCATTACTGCCTGCCCGAAAAAAATTATGAATTTATATTGAAAACCTCGTTTTCCCCAATTTTGAATGTACACTGGTAACGGGTATTGGTCAATGCAGTTGCCCATGCCCAATGGCGTCATCATTTGAGGGGCAAACTCAAAATCATCACAGTAATTTAGGCGACTAATTGAAAATCAATTGAAAATTTGAATTTTTCATGAAACTTGCAAGAGCATTATTGTAGGGCTACCGCCCCAAGACCCCCCCCCAAGAGACTTACTAGCCCCTTGAGCATAATAAGAAACTCTGAAGCATTCTAAATTCATGTTCACTAATTATTGAACAACTATATATTGAATATTGAACTATTGAATAATGATTGAATAATAATTGAATAATTATTGAATTATTAAATTACTGAATTAAACTAAATTTGTGTTTTCATCATGTTCAAGGTACAATTATTTTTGTTTTTAATGGTTATATTCTAAATTCATACCTACATACATACATATATACATACCATACATAAATACATACCATACATAAATAGATAAATACATACATAAATACATACCATAAATAAATACATACATACCATACATAAATACATAAATACTATGTATGTATGTATGTATGTATATATATATGTATGTGTGTATGTATGTATTTATGTATGTTTTTATGTATTTATGTGTGTTTTTATGTATGTATGTATTTATGTACGTCCGTATGTATGTATGTATGTATGTATGTATGTCTGTATGCACGTATGTATGTACGTATGTATGTTTGTTTGTATGTATGTATGTAAGTATGTTAGTTTGCTTGTATGTATGTATTTATGTATGTATATATGTATGTATGTATGTACGTATGTATGTATGTATGTAATTGTGCGTATGTATGTATGTATGTATGTTTGTATGCATGTATGTATGGTAACTTTGCATGGAATGTATGGTATGTATAGTATGCATGTATTATAAATACTTCAGAGTTGGTGATCTTACTAGGGGCTAATGAGTGTCTTGGTGGTGTTGGACGGTAGCCCCAGATTTATAAATGGAAAAACTTTTCATCATACACTGATTACCGTATGGTATATATGGTCTGTAAAATATTGGCGACTTATTACATGTGAGCTAAGGGTTAATATTGATATAAAGTCACAAAAGGCTTGATTTTTTCAAGGGGTAGGAGTAGCCTTGAAACAATTTTTGACAGGTTTTTTTAGGGGCATCGAGGGCAGGGGTTACTATGATCATATAGACATTTACCCCCGATTTCTGGTGCCGATCCGCGTATTTATGTTCTACAGGTAAAGTTTCAAAAAAAGTGCTGAAGGCAATGGTGCAAAAAGCAGCAGCAATTTTATGGAAAAGTAGAAAGCAGTTGATTAGCATGAACACATATTTCAATAGGCAATGTCAAATATAGATAACACATTGCTAATGGAGTCATGTGGCAGTAGCCTCTCAATGGCAGGACCTTTTTTAACTCGCTCAGAAGGAACCAAGGTCTTTCTGCTCAATGCGCTGAACATAAATGATAAAGATGTTGGTGTGCCTCACTGTTCTTTTTCAACTTTTGTGTCATTCTTTATTTTGGCTTTGGAGGTAATTTAAGGGGTTCTAAGATGATTTTCAAATGATTAGATATAAATTTCAACTTTTCCCATGGTCATGTGAGCAAATATACCCTTTACCATATATGGTCAATTTGCTTTCATTTAAAAGTTACAGTTTTATTCAGTGTTTTAGGTTGTATCAACTATGTTGAAACAACTGAATGTTTTTACATCAAAATTATAACCCTGACTGTAGATGACATATACTGCGCGAGGATAGATATCTTCATGCCGCTGGATAGAGGCTTGGTAAATCTGATGGCTGCTCACATTATTTCAACCAGTAAAATATGTAGGAAGTGCTAATGAATAGCTGTATAAACAGTAGCGTTGATTTTTTAACAATTTTTATCATGAAAACGAATACCTTCTTTTGCGCCCAATTAGACTTGTATGCGCCCAAACAGACATCTCCATGCGGTTGGATAGAAGTTTGGTTAACTTAAAATTAAGAAAATTTTAGTACCAAGTGCTGACCCAAGTTTCTAGTAAAAAAAGTTATACATGTGTACCATACTTAATGGGAGGGAACTTGTGGTCCTCTTGCTCCCATGGCACCTACACAATACAGCAGAGCCAACAATGAAAAGCACAGTAAACACGATCCATATCTAAACCAGACTCTCCATCCCATAACCAGAATGAACACACAGACTACGCAGCATAGAAGCTGTGTACACAGCATTGCTACATATACACAGTGTATTGCCCTTTAGCCAATCAGGGAAGCGTATGGACCGATTTTCTAAGAGACATCATGGATAGTGTTAATCCCTGATGACAGCTCAGGTTATCCTGTGGTTTTTTTATATTACCGCCTGCAGTCATGTCAAAAATAAGCTAGTTGTCAATTACCTAATCAGTCCAAACAAAAAAATAAATACTGATGGATTATTCAAAACCTATCAAAGAGCCGACAACATGCTGATATGTTGCAAAATCTAAACAAAAATTTTGGGGCAAAAAAAATCGAGGCTCTTGCCATGTGGTGCGATAAATGTGCTTCTGTTCTGAGCAAGTTAGAAATGTTCCTTCTGAATTAATAATCTATGTTTTAGCTAGCAACCAGTATCACATCGTATGTTATTGAATGAAACTGAAGTTAGTAAGTAAAAATATGGACATGGCTGTAGACTGAAAATTTAAACTTTGAACAGTTTGCCATTCATTTGCTATCCATCAAAAAGCCAGTTTTGTCTTTACACAAGCTCTAAAATGCGTTGACTTACCGTCCTAGTTGTCTTTACCAGTATTTGCGGCGCTTGATAGAGCCAACCACGATTTTCTGCAGCTATGATTTTAGCGCCAAACCACTCCTTTTCCTTCCCGCTTCTCTCAATCGTGCATTCCAAATGTCGTAAACATGCCAAGTTATCGATGTACAAATTACAATGTCCCCAAATACAGTGTTTAGCAAGCACAACTATAGTTTTAAATGTGTCAAATAGATCTGATCCTTTCTGTGTGTTGTATCATAGTGGCATTCATCTATATCTTCCAAACATGCTTGGCCAAGGTTTGGCGCGCAATTCGATAGTTCATCCACGTTGATACAGTCACAGCCGATAGCCGATAAACAATCGCACTGCGGGAGAGCTGACAACAGCAAGCTATTGTATTCTATGTCTGGAGTGACATACATTATCCTGTTATCGTTTCCATTGGCGACCAAGTAAGTCTTTCCTGTTCAGCCTTTGCACTTAGAAGAACTGGATTGCCTTTGCACGTTGACAGCTTTTTAGATTTACAACAAAAATATGAACAACCTCGTCATCAGGCCTTTTTGTCATATTTGGACAAGGCCCTGGGGACGAGGTTTGGATATGAGATTTATCCGCGCAGATTGGAAAATGTCCACTATTCTTTGTTGGCCGTTATTTCACGTGTCCCCCATAGTGTGGTTTTTGGTCTCCCTGCTCGCACTTTTGAACGCAAGTTGCGGTAGAGAGTGCGAACGTTAACTTGAAAAAAGAGTCCAATGCAATAAGTACTGGCGTATGAAGTACCAGCGTTCATCGAATAGTTGCTGGAAAAGAAAGGACCAACGAGGTAATAACGATGTGGAGGAGACGCTGGGTCAATGTAAGGAAAAAAGACTAGCTGCGAGGAAAGGTCTGCGCCCCAAGACGCAATGATTTATTTTTTGCTTCAAAGAATCAAGAAACCAAGAGTTCTAATATACTAATATTACGCGTTTCATCATTTAAAGACTTTGAAGCATATTCAAAATCGCTTGCAGTGACAGTTTGAAATAAGCCACGTATTTGAAAATCTTGTTAAAAAAAATCCTGAAAAAATATTACATTGTGCTTTAAGGTGAGGTAGAGGGCTTTTTTAAGTTTCCTTGTGATTTTTACTTTCAGAAAGAGATTTTTCACACAAGACCACATCAGGCCTCGTTCAATCAAATCAAAATTGAATGATTGTCCCCGCTGTCGTTTCTGGCTTTTTGCGAAGAAGATTACTTGGGCAATGACGTAGTGAATTCCAATTGTGCCGCAAACACACTGATCTGTTAGCACCCTAGCATGATACTATATCATACGTCAACGAATATGAAGTCTTCAAAGACCCGACACGTTATCATAACAAGAACCATTAACTTTGCAAGAACCATGCCATGGGAAAAGCTCTCTCGAATCGCGTGCCAGGATATTCGATTCATAGAAGCAAGGGATTTGTTTCTCGAGTGGAATTTGGCCTGTTGTATCGAAAGGCGTTCTAGTAGTTTTCAATAGACAGTTCAATTCAATTCAATTCCATGACGACAACCTGCTACACTTTACAGTAGCAAAGTTATACTTTGAAATAAGTGAATTATAACAGCAAGGAAAGGACTATTCTATGTAATGTAACAGTAACAGAACTACAGCGATAAACTAAATAAAAAATAAATAAAATTAATTCCACTATAAATGGTGCTAACTATGCTCTCTATAGTTATTGTCGTACGAATGGGAAAGGAGTAGCAGTTATGTGCAACTGGCACTATCATCTGAACGTAATTCAAAAGACTTTTTGATGAAAAATGCTATCCATTTAGTTATCTGCAGGTTTTTTTTTCAACCTCGTTTCTAGGGCCCTTTGTCATATTGGACATATGTGATGCCAATCCCTAGGATCATGTGTCTCCGTCCCGATATAACAAACCTCCCTGGGGACAAGGTTGGGGTTTTCATTTATGTAGCTAAACAGTTTTATAGTGTGATGTGGTTTGAAATAAAACTGTGTCTGATTTATGCCTTTGACTCGTAAAAATGGCAAGTTGAGCCTGCAAAACATGGGGTGAAACGTAAAAGAACTCAAAAGCTTTCATATATATCCTTTTCCTTTGATTTTGTGAATAAGACCCCCTTTTTACAAGACCCCTGGATTAAATTTATGAAATACTGAAATGTCCGAGGACAACACTTGAAATATAATATTCCATTGTACGCATTTAGGACAAAACTTCCCTACATGTTGTTAGCCCTTTCCCTATACAGATTTCATATTGATTATACATCATTTGTAGGAAATACTGAAATGTCCTAAGTCAAAAATCGAAATCTTCAATTTAACGCATTTTAGACAAGACTTTCCTCCAGGTTTTTACCCCTTTCCCTAAACAGATTTCATATTGATTATACATCATTTCAAAGCTCTTGTGCCGAGGATTAACGCTATTGGATTCAATTTAGGAAATACTGAAATGTTCGAGGTCAAAAATCGAAATGTTCAATTTTACGCATTTTAGACAAGACTTCCCTACAGGTTTTTACCCCTTTCCCTAAACAGATTATACATCATTTGAAAGCTCTTGTGCCAAGGATTAACGCTGTGGGATTCAATTTAGGAAATACTGAAATGTTCGAGGTCAAAAATGGAAATATTCACTTTAACGCATTTAGGACCAGACTTCCCTGCATGTTTCTAGCCCTTTCCCTAAACAGATTTCATATTGACTACACATCATTTGAAAGCTCTTGTGCCAAGGATTAACGCTATGGGATTCGATTTAGGAAATACTGAAATGTTCGAGGTCAAAAATCGAAATATTCACTTTAACGCATTTAGGACCAGACTTCCCTACATGTTTCTAGCCCTTTCCCTAAACAGATTTCATATTGATTATACATCATTTGAAAGCTCTTGTGCCAAGGATTAACGCTATGGGATTCGATTTAGGAAATACTGAAACGTTCGAGGTCAAAAATTGAAATATTCAATTTTACGCATTTTGGACAAAACTTCCCTACATGTTTCTAGCCCTTTCCCTAAACAGATTTCATATTGATTATACATCATTTGAAAGCTCTTGTGCCAAGGATTAACGCTATGGGACTCAATTTAGGAAATAATGAAATGTCCGAAGTCAAAAATCGAAATGTTCAATTTTACGCATTTTAGACAAGACTTCCCTACAGGTTTTCACCCCTTTCCCTAAACAGACTTCATATTGATTATACATCATTTGAAAGCTCTTGTGCCAAGGATTAACGCTATGGGATTCAATTTAGGAAATACTGAAATGTTCGAGGTCAAAAATCGAATTATTCACTTTTACGCATTTAGGACCAGACTTCCCTACATGTTTTTACCCCTTTCCCTGAACAGATTTCATATTGATTATACATGATTTGAAAGCTCTTGTGCCAAGGATTAACGCTATGGGATTCAATTTAGGAAATACTGAAATGTTCGACGTCAAAAATTGAAATATTCAATTTTACATATTTTAGACAAGACTTCCCTACAGGTTTTTACCCCTTTCCCTAAACAGATTTCATATTGACTATACATCATTTGAAAGCTCTTGTGCCAAGGATTAACGCTATGGGATTCAATTTAGGAAATACTGAAATGTTCGAGGTCAAAAATCGAAATATTCAATTTTACATATTTTAGACAAGACTTCCCTACAGGTTTCTAGCCCTTTCCCTAAACAGATTTCATATTGACTATACATGATTTGAAAGCTCTTGTGCCAAAGATTAACGCTATGTGATTCAATTTAGGAAATATTGATATGTCTGAAGTCAAAAATCGAAATATTCAATTTTACGAATTTTGGACCAGACTTCCCTACATGTTTCTAGCCCTTTCCCTAAACAGATTTCATATTGATTATACATCATTTGAAAGCTCTTGTGCCAAGGATTAACGCTATGGGATTCGATTTAAGAAATACTGGAATATCTGAAGTCAAAAATCGAAATATTCAATTTTACGCATTTTGGACAAAACTTCCCTACATGTTTCTAGCCCTTTCCCTATACAGATTTCATATTGACTACACATCATTTGAAAGCTCTTGTGCCAAGGATTAACGCTATGGGATTCGATTTAGGAAATACTGAAATGTTCGAGGTCAAAAATCGAAATATTCACTTTAACGCATTTAGGACCAGACTTCCCTACATGTTTCTAGCCCTTTCCCTAAACAGATTTCATATTGATTATACATGATTTGAAAGCTCTTGTGCCAAGGATTAACGCTATGGGATTCAATTTAGGAAATACTGAAATGTTCGAGGTCAAAAATCGAAATATTCAATTTTACGCATTTTAGACAAGACTTCCCTACAGGTTTTTACCCCCTTCCCTAAACAGATTTCATATTGATTATACATCATTTGAAAGCTCTTGTGCCAAGGATTAACGCTATGGGATTCGATTTAGGAAATACTGAAATGTTCGAGGTCAAAAATCGAAATATTCACTTTAACGCATTTAGGACCAGACTTCCCTGCATGTTTCTAGCCCTTTCCCTAAACAGATTTCATATTGACTATACATGATTTGAAAGCTCTTGTGCCAAAGATTAACGCTATGGGATTCAATTTAGGAAATATTGATATGTCTGAAGTCAAAAATCGAAATATTCAATTTTACGAATTTTGGACCAGACTTCCCTACATGTTTCTAGCCCTTTCCCTAAACAGATTTCATATTGATTATACATCATTTGAAAGCTCTTGTGCCAAGGATTAACGCTATGGGATTCAATTTAGGAAATACTGAAATCTTCGAGGTCAAAAATTGAAATATTCACTTTTACGCATTTAGGACCAGACTTCCCTACATGTTTCTAGCCCTTTCCTTAAACAGATTTCATATTGATTATACATCATTTGAAAGCTCTTGTGCCAAGGATTAACGCTATGGGATTCAATTTAGGAAATACTGAAATCTTCGAGGTCAAAAATTGAAATATTCACTTTTACGCATTTAGGACCAGACTTCCCTACATGTTCTTGGTCCTTTCCCTAAAGAGATTTCATATTGACTATACATCATTTGAAGGCTCTTGTGCCAAGGATTAACCCTATGGGATATATTCTATGGCATACTAAAATAATAATAAATATTATTAATTTCTTTAGTAGTCGTTTGAAAGTAGCTAAATTACAGCTAGATTAGCTGATGCCTACTGAAACAAAACTAAAATTACTATCAAAAGTACAATGTAAAATGGTTCTAATTAGCTAGTTTAACCCTATCTGACCTGGGTGATTTGAAACACTCAATGCCTGGGGGGGCGGATTCCGCCCCCCCTGTCTATCTCTGTTGTCATAAGAGATATGGCAGCCAAACTTGGCACAAAGGTAGTTCATTATGTAAACAATGAAAATTTGAAATCATAATCCAATTAGCGATGTTGTTGTTGTTGCTAGAGCATGATGATCATTATGATGTCATATGACGTCATATAAATGAAAGGTTGCTAAAAGGTCATGAAACTATATTTTTCATAAAGAAATGAAAGATATAGATCAAAATATATATAAATTCTTAATTTAGACTTAATTGGACCAATTAAACATGATTAAAAGAGATACAAAGTATGTTTTTCACAGAGTGCAGTATGAAAAATTGGTAACCATGGAAACAAGGCTAAAAATAGAATGTCCAAATTGTTGCAATTTGATTGCTCTATGATACAAAGTTAAACTTACGAAGTATCAGAGGCCTGCTGCATGTGTGGAAAACGGTGTAAACAAAAATGTACTAGGGGGGGCGGAATCCGCCCCCCCCCCCCCAGGTCAGATAGGGTTAACAGTGAATGATGTATACTGATGATACACTAAAAACTTGGTAAAATTTAT
Organism: Aurelia coerulea; assembly: GCA_039566865.1. Classification (NCBI taxonomy): domain Eukaryota; kingdom Metazoa; phylum Cnidaria; class Scyphozoa; order Semaeostomeae; family Ulmaridae; genus Aurelia; species Aurelia coerulea. Next base: position 2,505,082 of record CM076959.1, read on the forward strand.
AACTAGAAACTTGATGTAGAGCGGTTGGATGACAAAAAATACCAAGACACGCCCCAACACACCGAGGCCCCCCGGAACCGTGTCCCCATTAGAGTTTATTTTCGAATGAAAATTCCCACGAGGACAAAGGTCCGAAAGGCCCCAGCGTGCCAAAACACATCCCAGCATTCCCCGCAGACCAACGTCTCCACATCAAGTTTAAGATACATTATATCCTTATGATGCATACGAGTTTTTGATTTTATACAAAACAAGATCAATTCAAGAACCCAACCTGTGGTACGAAAGTTTTGCATAATCGGCAGTTGCAGTCATCGCCCTTCCACTTATTTATGCGTTTTTTAAAGATGGAAATATTCAATGAGAGTCCATGCCACAGTTTACATCCTATGAAAGCAATACTCTTTATCCCAAACCGAACTGTCCCGGCTTTGGCATTTGTAAAAGATGTTCGTTTCTTAAATAATAAGGGGGATTCTTCTAAATAAAAATATCAGCCATAAAGATTGGGGCGATATTCAATTTATTTTTGTAGATCTCTGTCATCAACAACTGCAGATTCCTATTGTGGACGGATACAGAATTATCTCTGGTCAAAAGTGCATTAAAGTCAGAGACATCTTCCTTGTATGCGATGCTCAGTGCTATTTTGTGAATATGGTTGTGAATATTTTAATATTTTACCTCGGTCGTTTCAGTATTTCCTAAATCGAATCCCATAGCGTTAATCATTGGCACAAGAGCTTTCAAATGATGTATAATCAATATGAAATCTGTTCAGGGAAAGGGGTAAAAACATGTAGGGAAGTCTTGTCTAAAATGCGTAAAATTGAATATTTCCATTTTTGACTTCGAACATTTAAGTATTTCCTAAATTGAATCCCATAGCGTTAATCCTTGGCACAAGAGTTTTCAAATGATGTATAGTCAATATGAAATCTGTTTAGGGAAAGGGGTAAAAACCTGTAGGGAAGTCTTGTCTAAAATGCGTAAAATTGAACATTTCGATTTTTGACTTCAGACATTTCATTATTTCCTAAATTGAATCCCATAGCGTTAATCCTTGGCACAAGAGCTTTCAAATGATGTATAATCAATATGAAATCTGTTCAGGGAAAGGGGTAAAAACATGTAGGGAAGTCTTGTCTAAAATGCGTAAAATTGAATATTTCCATTTTTGACTTCGAACATTTAAGTATTTCCTCAATTGAATCCCATAGCGTTAATCCTTGGCACAAGAGCTTTGAAATGATGTATAATCAATATGAAATCTGTTTAGGGAAAGGGCTAGAAACATGTAGGGAAGTCTGGTCCTAAATGCGTTAAAGTGAACATTTCAATTTGTGACCTCGAACATTTCATTATTTCCTAAATTGAATCCCATAGCTTTAATCGTTGGCACAAGAGCTTTCAAATGATGTATAATCAATATGAAATCTGTTTAGGGAAAGGGCTAGAAAGTCTGGTCCTAAATGCGTAAAAGAGAATATTTCAATTTTGACCTCGAACATTTCAGTATTTCCTAAATTGAATCCCACAGCGTTAATCCTTGGCACAAGAGCTTTCAAATGATGTATAATCTGTTTAGGGAAAGGGGTAAAAACCTGTAGGGAAGTCTTGTCTAAAATGCGTTAAATTGAAGATTTCTATTTTGACTTCGGACATTTCAGTATTTCCTACAAATGATGTATAATCAATATGAAATCTGTATAGGGAAAGGGCTAACAACATGTAGGGAAGTTTTGTCCTAAATGCGTACAATGGAATATTATATTTCAAGTGTTGTCCTCGGACATTTCAGTATTTCATAAATTTAATCCAGGGGCCTTGAAAAAAGGGGGTCTTATTCACAAAATCAAAGGAAAAGGATATATATGAAAGCTTTTGAGTTCTTTTACGTTTCACCCCATGTTTTGCAGGCTCAACTTGCCATTTTTACGAGTCAAAGGCATAAATCAGACACAGTTTTATTTCAAACCACATCACACTATAAAACTGTTTAGCTACATAAATGAAAACCCCAACCTTGTCCCCAGGGCGGTTTGTTATATCGGGACGGAGACACATGATCCTATGGATTGGCATTACATATGTCCAATATGACAAAGGGCTCTAGAAACGAGGTTGGAAAAAAAAACCTGCAGATAACTAAATGGATAGCATTTTTCATCAAAAAGTCTTTTGAATTACGTTCAGATGATAGTGCCAGTTGCACATAACTGCTACTCCTTTCCCATTCGTACGACAATAACTATAGAGAGCATAGTTAGCGCCATTTATAGTGGAATTAATTTTATTCATTTTTTATTTAGTTTATCGCTGTAGTTCTGTTACTGTTACATTACATAGAATAGTCCTTTCCTTGCTGTTATAATTCACTTATTTCAAAGTATAACTTTGCTACTGTAAAGTGTAGCAGGTTGTCGTCATGGAATAGACCTTTTAGCTATTCTACAAAAGAGCCTGGATCGAGCGTTATTTTTATACACGAGGTTCGATAGAGTGGCGTTAGAGCTCCTATCAATATTGTGCATATTCGAAAATTCTACAAAGTGCACTTTGTAGAATTTTCGAATTTGCACAATAGTGATAGAAGCTCTTAACACCACTCTATCGAGCCTCGCGTATAAAAATAACGCTCGATCCAGGCTCTTTTGTAGAATAGCTAACAGGTCTATTGAATTGAACTGTCTATTGAAAACTACTAGAACGCCTTTCGATACAACAGGCCAAACTGCACTCGAGAAACAAATCCCTTGCTTCTATGAATCGAATATCCTGGCACGCGATTCGAGAGAGCTTTTCCCATGGCATGGTTCTTGCAAAGTTAATGGTTCTTGTTATGATAACGTGTCGGGTCTTTGAAGACTTCACATTCGTTGACGTATGATATAGTATCATGCTAGGGTGCTAACAGATCAGTGTGTTTGCGGCACAATTGGAATTCACTACGTCATTGCCCAAGTAATCTCCTTCGCAAAAAAGCCAGAAACGACAGCGGGGACAATCATTCAATTTTGATTTGATTGAACGAGGCCTGATGTGGTCTTGTGTGAAAAATCTCTTTCTGAAAGTAAAAATCACAAGGAAACTTAAAAAAGCCCTCTACCTCACCTTAAAGCACAATGTAATATTTTTTCAGGATTTTTTTAACAAGATTTTCAAATACGTGGCTTATTTCAAACTGTCACTGCAAGCGATTTTGAATATGCTTCAAAGTCATTAAATGCTGAAACGCGTAATATTAGTATATTAGAACTCTTGGTTTCTTGATTCTTTGAAGCAAAAAATAAATCATTGCGTCTTGGGGCGCAGACCTTTCCTCGCAGCTAGTCTTTTTTCCTTACATTGACCCAGCGTCTCCTCCACATCGTTATTACCTCGTTGGTCCTTTCTTTTCCAGCAACTATTCGATGAACGCTGGTACTTCATACGCCAGTACTTATTGCATTGGACTCTTTTTTCAAGTTAACGTTCGCACTCTCTACCGCAACTTGCGTTCAAAAGTGCGAGCAGGGAGACCAAAAACCACACTATGGGGGACACGTGAAATAACGGCCAACAAAGAATAGTGGACATTTTCCAATCTGCGCGGATAAATCTCATATCCAAACCTCGTCCCCAGGGCCTTGTCCAAATATGACAAAAAGGCCTGAGGACGAGGTTGTTCATATTTTTGTTGTAAATCTAAAAAGCTGTCAACGTGCAAAGGCAATCCAGTTCTTCTAAGTGCAAAGGATGAACAGGAAAGACTTACTTGGTCGCCAATGGAAACGATAACAGGATAATGTATGTCACTCCAGACATAGAATACAATAGCTTGCTGTTGTCAGCTCTCCCGCAGTGCGATTGTTTATCGGCTATCGGCTGTGACTGTATCAACGTGGATGAACTATCGAATTGCGCGCCAAACCTTGGCCAAGCATGTTTGGAAGATATAGATGAATGCCACTATGATACAACACACAGAAAGGATCAGATCTATTTGACACATTTAAAACTATAGTTGTGCTTGCTAAACACTGTATTTGGGGACATTGTAATTTGTACATCGATAACTTGGCATGTTTACGACATTTGGAATGCACGATTGAGAGAAGCGGGAAGGAAAAGGAGTGGTTTGGCGCTAAAATCATAGCTGCAGAAAATCGTGGTTGGCTCTATCAAGCGCCGCAAATACTGGTAAAGACAACTAGGACGGTAAGTCAACGCATTTTAGAGCTTGTGTAAAGACAAAACTGGCTTTTTGATGGATAGCAAATGAATGGCAAACTGTTCAAAGTTTAAATTTTCAGTCTACAGCCATGTCCATTTTTTTACTTACTAACTTCAGTTTCATTCAATAACATACGATGTGATACTGGTTGCTAGCTAAAACATAGATTATTAATTCAGAAGGAACGTTTCTAACTTGCTCAGAACAGAAGCACATTTATCGCACCACATGGCAAGAGCCTCGATTTTTTTTGCCCCAAAATTTTTGTTTAGATTTTGCAACATATCAGCATGTTGTCGGCTCTTTGATAGGTTTTGAATAATCCATCAGTATTTATTTTTTTGTTTGGACTGATTAGGTGATTGACAACTAGCTTATTTTTGACATGACTGCAGGCGGTAATATAAAAAAACCACAGGATAACCTGAGCTGTCATCAGGGATTAACACTATCCATGATGTCTCTTAGAAAATCGGTCCATAGGCTTCCCTGATTGGCTAAAGGGCAATACACTGTGTATATGTAGCAATGCTGTGTACACAGCTTCTATGCTGCGTAGTCTGTGTGTTCATTCTGGTTATGGGATGGAGAGTCTGGTTTAGATATGGATCGTGTTAGTATGATTCAATGATAACAATAATGAAACATGCTACTAGGGAAAAGTAAATGGTACTTATACCATGTTCATACCTTCATGTTAAAGACAAAACAAAAGAATTATCAAATGTTGCAAAGACTTTAAGCCGGTTTTCCACTAGTCGGATTTTTCCGTGCACAGTGGAGCGGCTGTGATCTTTAGAACAATGCACATTCCTTGTGTGCTCATCTTGATCAGCCAGTTTGATTTGTTGTCTTGCTTGTGGCTTTTCTCTTGGTGTCATGTGTCAAAGCGTTCGAGCGATTGGATTGGTTGGGGCCATCGAGCGCGGTGGAACAGTTCAAGTCAATCCGACTTTCAAATACGCGCACAGCGGAGCGACAAGAGGTGGTCATTGTTTGTCAAAACAATTTAAATACAATAGCCGCTACGCTGCATGCTGTGGAAAACTGGCTTCAGTACCCTATTTGTTCTATATTTCCATTCCATACCTACAATTTACATGACATGACTTCTTTCTGTGGGTTGACCAGTTCATTTGGTCTTCTCGAGACATATATTGTGTTCTGTCTCATTTATGGGCCTCATGTACCTGCTCATTGCTCAGTGGCTGTCGTGGAAAATCTGTTCGGTATCCACTACGTAGCAAAATATCTCCTGGCGGTACTCCTGTGGCAGGATGGGGCGTTGAACGATATGTTGCTAGTACTTCATTAATAGCTGTATGTTTCTCCGCTTTATTGAAATGGGCTGGCTTTAACGCTTTCCCCAAAGGACGCATACATGTTTCTGCTGGGTTTGCTTGTGGGTGATATGGGAAGGTTTTGATATGCTCAATACCACTGGTTTGGGAAAATTCAGCAAATGCCTTTGAGTGAAATGGTGGCCCATTGTCTGTGCGATGCATCTCTGGATAACCGAAATCTGTATAAATGTCATCTAACGCTTTTATGACGGGCTTAGCTGCAGCATTTGGGACAAGTTTTGCTGCAGGAAAGCGGCTCATTTTGTCCAGGACTACCAACACGTGTTTACTGTATGGCATGGGACCAAACAGATTGATGCTTACATCTTGCCATGCATGATCTGGTGTTCTGTGGGAATGAATTGGCTCACGTGTTGTCTTGTTTGTGAACAGCTGGCACGCTTTACATGTGACTTTCTCTTCAACTTGTTGGCTCATTTTTGGGAACCAAAAATGACTACGCAGGCGGCGTTTATGATGATTGGATGATGAAGAGTTAAGCATAAGGCATATGTGTGGCTGCATTAAAAAAAGAATTCACAAGGCATTATGATTATATTAGCTGACATCTGGGACAAATGGGCAAGCAAGCAAGTACTGGTTATGGCACGCGAAAGTCACCACAATTAGATAAACCCGGTTTATCACCAGATAAACCCAGTTTATCTCAGATAAACCCAGTTTATCTGTGATAAACCCAGTTTATCTGAAAATGTCACTATTTATGCAGATAATCCCAGTTTATCACGATAACCCACTTTATCTGCTGATAAACCCGGTTTATCTGAGAGAAACAGATCAACCCAGTTTATCAAAAGATATGGCGCGCGAAAGTCACCACAATTAGATAAACCGTACATACTAAAGTAAGGAATGACCCACAATGACCTGCAACGATCCACAATGACCCACAACGATCCACAATGACCCACAACGACCTACACAACGACCCACAACGACCTGCAACAACCCACAACGATCCACAATGACCCGCAATGACCTACACAATGACCCACAACGACCAACAACGATCCACAACGATCCACAACAACCCACAATGAACCACACAACAGCCCAGAATGACCCGCAATGACCTACCATGATCAAATAAAAAAGGTTGATTTCTTTCTACTCTCGAGTACCGAATAAACGGGGAGGGTGAGAATAATCAGGGGTTTAAAATGATTCAATCTAATAAAAGTCGGGGGCTTTGAACGACCAGGGGGGGGGGGGGGGGGGAGCAATTGGAAAAATTGGAAATAGTGTTTTCTTAGTAAACACGTATCTTTTTTCATATGTATTCACAAATTATGTTCACTATCATTTCAATTTTTCAAGAATTAATTAAAGGGGGGTTGGAATAAAGCAAGGGGTTTGGGAAATTTTTCAAAAATTGATAAGCAGAGGGGACGATTATTCGGTACTTGAGAGTACATTTGAAAACACAAAATCTTTTGAAAGAGGCCATCAAATGCATGTGACAAGCAATCTAGTTTCTAAAGAAAACAAAAGAAGGCCACATGACATGACTATGACATAACTATTATAAATAGTTTCTTAACATATACTTTCCCAGTACTAGAGTCTCTTAACTTATAGCGATCTGAGAGTTGAGTTTCTTATGGGCAGTTTAAAAAAATACCCGTATGCCCCCACACCCTCCAATTCTCTTGTCGCTCCTTCATTAGTAATAGAATACATATTCGATTTTTGACAATTCTAATGCACTTGTTTATTATAAACCAATTTCTTATAAGAAAAAAATTTGTAACATCTACTCTGTACGCAATTTTGGCCTAATAATCATCAGTAAGTTTTGTTTACATCACAATGTAGGACCTTGACATTTTTTGTGGGAAGGGGGGCTAAATGAAAATGTCAAAACGTAATGAAAATGAGCACTTTGTTCTTCAGCACGAAATGAAGACCACAAGTACAGGCTGAGAAATGAAGAAAAGTCTAAAAATCGAAAAGAGGCAACAAATAATGGAATTGAGGCTAGTAATCATTATCTTTCATGGTAAAATCCTTTTGTTGTTGATTATTGTTGGTGGTTGTGGGTCGTTGTGTAGGTCATTGTAGGTCATTGTGGGTTGTTGTGGATCATTGTGGATCATTGTGGATCATTGTGGGTTGTTGCAGGTCATTGTGGGTCATTCCTTACTTTAGTAAATACCTTAGATAAACCCGGTTTATCACCAGATAAACCCAGTTTATCTCAGATAAACCCAGTTTATCTAAAATGCAGTGTGAATATATCATATTTTCAAAATGGATTCTATCGTGGCGGTTTTGCTCTTGCAGCTGTTTGTGTCAGTTCAAATCATCGGCGTAGGGGAAGATAAAATTTGGGGGGGCTGCCCGACAAAAAATCCATTGTTTGAGAAAATTTTGCCCGACTTGAGGCGGATTTCTGCCCGATTATGGCTGATTTTTGCAAATTTTTCTGACGTTGGGGTGGGGGGGGGGGATGCAGCCCCCTCTAGCCCCTATCTCCTATGCCTATGGTTCAAATTGTCATCCTTTCATCCTGACTGTCATCCAGACTGTCATCCTTTCTTTGAAATTGTAAGTGCCGCAACGTATCAACACTTGATATCGCATTTGCTAAAAGATTGTCGAAATCATCATCGGGCTGCAATCCTGACCCCGCCATTTATCATCATGTTTGTAGGTATGTGCGAAACTCATTCGAATCACGCAAGATCTTTTGTCCGCGCTCTGCGCATAAATTTTGTGACCGGAAAAGTCAGCTGATTGTTCACCCCACGATTGTTTCTTGTCGTTTCTTTATTTCTTCAAACAATCAACCTATTTGGGCTTTGACCAATCAAATAGCTTATTATTGTTCTCAGTCTGTAACCACGTTCTGGATGAGTGATCGCAGTTGAAGAGCATTTTCAGATCCGTTCAATTTGAAGGTTAGTTTTCGACGAAAATTCAGCGATGTTCTCCACATAGGAAATGGACGAAAGGTTATAGAAAATACGAAGTAAGTATTAGAGAAACGTTATTCATTACTTTTATTGCTTTATTTGATCGAGAAAGTTGTGAATTGGTCGCAAAGTACGCACCCTTTTCATCAAACGCGAGTCTGTATTATTGTCGAAGGCGTGGGCCTAGGCCGACCGTTCGCTTCGTGATGGGCCGCAAGCTCATTGCACTTTATCTTGTATTCTTTGAAGCCTTTTTATCTTAAAGTTGTCATTATCAGAGAGTAGTGAATGTCTAAATCATTTCATCAGTATGAGAAAAGAGGGGATGAAAGGAAGCTATTAGTTTTATGCTTTTGTGCTTGCCTTCTGTATGGAAACCCTATCTATCTCCACACATGAATGAAATAAACTTTGCAGCCGTTTTGGTGCTTTGCTTATTTTCAGTGAATGAGTTTGAGAGGTTCTCTTTAACATCTGATATCATTTTCTGCTGACACTACTGGCTTTGTTGCATCCAATATGTGCCTTACACATAATTTTATAAGGAACTAAGAAGTTGAGCAAGTTCTTGCTTCTGAAAATTAATGATAAGATTTTGACTTGTTTCTTGTGAAAATTTCAAAACATTTTTAGAAGTATTTATAATGCCTAGACACTACTAAAGTATCTTCAGACCAAATATGATTCAGGAAACATATGCCAAATGATTTAGTGTATCAAAATAGTTTCTTAAGTATGTACTGTATTTAGTTGGAAATTGTTGGCAATCTATTTGAGTTGCTTGCAATTGTTTTTAAATAAAATGTGTGTTCACTAAACTTACTTTCATTTTATCCACAGTCTTCCCGTTGAGAATGCCACCAAAGAAAAAACGAAAAACGTCTGTCAGTCCTGGAATCGCTGTGACTTACCTTGGGGAGGAATATGCCTCACTATCTGAAACCCAAACTATGCTTGTGGGCCATGTTTTAAATCTGTATGTAAATGACCCCAATCGAAGTGTGACAAATGTTTTGAACGAAATAGAGCAGAAGCATGAAATTAAAGCCCAAAAGTATGATGTTACCAGAGTTGTCAGCAGGTTTGAAAAGATGAGAAAATTGACTGACAATGCACAATTTTTGCTTTTCAAGCAGTTTTGTGAAGGTGTTTTTGAATTACCTAAGAGGAAACCAAGTTGCATTGAAGGAACAAGTCTGGTGAAGTTATCGGATCAACAAGGAGAAATAGAAATTCCACAAGGGACAGCACTGACCCAACAAAGGATGGCAACAATCTCCAGGAAAAAATCTTGCGCAAAATGCAAAAAATTTATGTTCAGTTTAGGTACTGAAAGAAAATTAAGAGAGAATATGAGAAAAAAGTTTCAATTAGAAAATTCAGCTTTGAGAAGGAAGCTACAGATGCAGCGAGTACTGAACCAAAAGATTAGAAGACAGAAACAGAGAATAGAAATGCTGAAAGAAAGTGCTAGCAAGGCTGAATCAGAAAGGAATAGCCAAGTTAAAAAGAAGCTTGCAGTACTGCGACGAAAAGTCAACACAATGGAAAAGAACAAAACAAGAAGGAAGCTGTATATCATGAAGTCACAAAAATTAAGAGCTGAAAGGCATGAAAGAGAGAAGGATAATGCTCTGAAGGAATCAAAGAGAATCATTAGAAATCAAGCCGAAATATTATCAGAGACTCAAGTTGCCAATGATATGTTGGGGGAAGAGTTAGAGAGTTTAAGGGACAGTACTGTTCAAGCTCATAGTGGGAAAAAACAATACAGTATTGAAACTAGGATGATGGTGTATGATGCGATAATTAATCAAGTGCCCACACTGAATATCCCTGTCTTGATGAAAAGCTTCAGTAAAAGATTAGGAGTCCCACTTGACCATGTGCCACATCGCACCACTGTGGAACAAATGGCAAGGGAATTGGGAGTCATTTCACAGCTTCAATGTGCCGAGGCTCTTGTTGCTGACAACAATGCAACAATTGCATTTGATGCAACAACACAGGAGGGAGTCCACATAAATGCCCTCATCATAACTACGGAAACAAAAACCTTGGCATGTGCAATTGATGAGCTTCCTGGTGGATGTGCTGAGGATTACTCAAATCATATAGTTGACTCACTTGATGACCTAGCCAAACTGTATGTGCAGATTAATAACAATGCAACATATCAGGAAACAAGGTGTAAGATGATTGATACTATCAAGAACACGATGACAGATAGAGTTGCTGCTAATCATGCAGCAATAAGGCTCGTCAATGAGCACTGGGGGAAGTCTCTCAATGAGTTGTATTGCAACCTACACCCATTGGATTCCATTTCAACATGTTGCAGGGCTGCTTTGAAGAAAGAAGAGAAAGACCACAAATCCCTTTATGGCAAAGATTGTGTGGCAGGGAATATAGTTCTCCAAGTCAACAAGCTGCGATATAAGGATGGCAAGGGTGATCCAAAGGGATTTGTCGTTTTCCTAGAAAGTAAGAATCTGCCACGTGGACTTTTACCTCGGTACCGAGGTAATCGCCTCCACATTGTTTTCCACATATGCGGAATACTCATTCACCATTATGACAAGTTCCTCTCCTTCTTTCAAGATGGCACTTCATGTGGGGGACTTAGGAAAGCTATCTATGAGGATTTTTCCTCGGGTGTGGCTCAAAGAGAGATGCTCATTCTTGGTCTGATAGGAAAATATCTCACTGGACCCTGGATGAAGAAATTTTATGTGGCTCCAGAGAACCAAACAATTGATGTTCTTGGGGCAATCAAATTAATCAAGGAAGTAAATACAAGGATAAAAGAACAGGCGTTGGATGCAGAATCATTTTTAGACAGACAGACAGATTTTTTTGATGATAAGATAAGCAAAGATGACACAACTCTGGCAGCATTAAAGCACAGGGGCCAACCAATTTTTGACAGATCATGTGTGATAATGGTGAAAGAATCATTGAAAGCTGCATCAGATGTTATACAACGACAGTACAAAAAGTACTTTGATGAAGATGTATTGCCCGACATCTTAGAGGAAGAAACAAAATCTTGCAGGCTTAACAATATTGACTGTGAGGAAATCATGGGAATGTTCAGTGCTGCTAAGAATAGAGCACCCAATGCTACACTGTGTTATCTTTCTTCAAAAATGAGATCGAAGAAAAATAACACAGGATTTGATAAAAAGAAGTGTACCAATTGCCAGTAAAGATAGAAAGAAAAGAAGGCGGAAAACAAAAGAAATACAAATGGAAATAGCAGACAGAGATGCCAGAAAAAAGCAAAAACGAGAGATGAAAGACAGGAAGAAATTAGAGAAAAAATTAAAAAAGATGGAAACTGTTGAAGAGATTGACAAAGAATTCCCAGACTTGGAAAGAAAGATTAGCGATGATTTGAAAGAACTGCTTTCAGGCAATTCTGTAGGTAGGGACATTTTCCATGTGTGGCAGGAAGAAGATGGAGAGAAAAAGAGTTTTATGGGAAGAATAGAAAGAATCAAGGCAAGGAAAATGTGCAGAGTTGGCTATTGGGATGTTAAAGAGGAAACACACGAAGATGCTGTTGACTATGACATTTCTCTCTATGAACTTGGCGCAGACTTGATCAATGAAGACTTATTCTTCTGCAGTTAAAGAGCTTTCAAAGCCTGTTTTCCAAGATGCAGAATTTTTCACTCAAACTCCAAAGTCCGCTCAAACTTTTTCCTGGGCATGCGCAGAATTCAAGCGCACAATATTTTTTGATTTGCACATGTCCAGAAAAACGTTTGAGTTTGAGCGAAAAAATCTACCTCAACGAAAACAGGCTTCAATACACCTTAAATACGCCTTAAGTAAAAAGTACAGTTTAAACAAACTTGTTTTGAGTATGCTCCATTGTTCTTTTGTAGTGTGCAAGTCTTCATGGAGTTTGCACAAATTTGCATGCTTTCAAGAAGCTTCAAAAGGCTATATTGCAAACTTGTTTTGTGTAAAATTCAAATTCTTTACAAACTACTTGCAAACTCCTGAATGTGAACATACTCAAAACAAACTTTACACAAAAGTAAATGCGAAGACCATTCTTTACTGCAGGAAGACTATTAAATGAACTGCCAATTGACTTTAAAAGAACTCTTGCTACTTTTGCACAACATCTATTTAGCCTGCATACAGCTTGATTCTCATTTTCATTAAAGAGGTTCTCCTCCGTAGAGGCTCCTAACCAAAGAGGTTTCACCTGAAATCCGTAGAGTTTGCATGCATGCTAGTGCACACAGGGCTTGTTACATGAATAGCTGAACCTTCCTGCATGATAATTTGCATAATGCTAAGTGGGTTCTCATTGAGTTTATAAAAAATAAACAAAACTTCAATGAAAAGTTTTCCATTAAATGTGCCACATCTGCAGAAAAATAAAGAAAATTAATCATCTTTGCCATAATGATTTTGGATTATTTAAAATATCACCATTAAATAGCCCTTGGTGAGAGTTAAGACGGGAAAATTTTGTTTTCTTGACAGTTTTGAATGATTTTAAGGCTTTTCATAATCTTTGCATTAGCTTTCAGGGCTTTTAAGGAAATAAATACAAACTGGAGTAAATAAATAATTGATAAATGAACTAAATGATAAACTTGGACAGATATTATATTGCAGATTTTGCCAAATTTTAGTTCCTTGACAATTTTGAATGTTTTCTAAGGCTTTTTAGAAACTTTGCATTGCTATTAGTGCCTTTAAGGAAATAAATACAAACTGGAGTAAATAAATAATTAATAAATGAATAAATAAATATAAATAATGAATAAATAATAAATAGCTGCAGCTAAATACTTCCGGCGCCGGTATGGACCAGCAGAGGAGGTGCCAAGTGACGAGACCATCTTCAAAAGAACGTCAATAAAAAACTGTGAGTGGCTCGTGAGACCGCATTATGCGGTCTCCGAGCTCGAATCTACAATCAATGGCAATATGGCAATCATCAAAGACCATCCGCTACTTCACAAAAATACTTCCTATGCTGGAGTCAAGGCTCCTCTAGAAGCTCTGGGGGCAAAATTGGTCCCCTTTAATTTACATGGGCATGGCTATCCTTCTAAGGCCGACGGAAGTTCCATCCTGAAGACATTGGTGTCGGACGCATCAATTGATGCAATCATAGAGGATGCGTTCATGCTAGGAGGAGCACTCATGACCATGTCAACCAATTATTTATAATAGGCAGTAGGATCTTTGGGCTCGAAAGTTACTGCAGAGTTTTAGTTGAGGCTTTCGTGGGAAGTTAGTGATGGCTCTGTATATGAGCCGTTATAAGCCAAAGGAAGTGTAGGCACCGACATCTCCCGTTTCAAAAGCATGAAGCAACATGAAATATGAAGCAACTATGGTGCAAGAGGGTAAATAACCAGGGAGTCCATAGAAACCATGAGTTTTACACCCTGAAAATGATGTGCCCAATCTTTTCTGCCCCCTGATCACACCTTTGGCATGTTTCTTTGGTGGTTGCATCAATGACTCTATGCACAAAGGTATGACCTGCAACCCTGCAAAGAGGGGACCGACCTGGCTGGGGTAATTGGATGGGGTAATTGGACGAGCCATTTTTGCGAGACCTGGACGCGACCCCCACTATGAGCAAGCGTACATTGCACAACCAAGTATTCACTGTCCAAACTGCTGTACAATAGGGAGGCAAAGCGGCCCATTCAAGTGAGGGATGATGGAGAAAATTGCTCAGAGGTCATGATTATGAACAGAAAGTGCGTGAAAGAAATGAGCGACAAAGGTTCAAACTTCATTGCATTGGCAAAAACCTTCCTCTCAATTTTATCTAAAACTTGTGATGCTGAACAGTCAACATCCTGCACATTATTATAATTTAAATTAAGTCATTTATCGCATCTACCGTATTGATTTTAATCCGCAAGGGAAACCCAGGAAATGGAATGTTTGGTAAAGTTTTCTTCAATCAAGGTTTATGTAACCACTGCCATGTGAACTATTTGTCAAGGTTAAGATACGATTGGCAAAAGACCAAGCATAGTGTATGTTCATCCAAAACTTTGATATGGATGCAATGGACATTCAAGACAAGGTCAGAGAAAATATATAGAGGGCACAGGAGAGGCAGACAAATTATTGTAGAAAAAGAATTAACTGGGAAGACAAGGAGGTTGTTTTGGGTAAAGGTCACTTAGTGCTGCCTTACAATGCACACACGTCAACGGAAAAAGGTGAGCCTTGCAAAGAATTGAGGTGACCCCTTCCATAAAAATACCATGAAGGATGACAAGAATGTCAAACTTGAAGGCAGAAAATCAAGGTGAATATGCAGCACCTTAAACCCCTCCATGCATCAAAAGAATCCATAGGGCCCCTGTCTGAAACAAGTGAGCAGAGTTTTCAAAACAGTATTTACACTCTTAGAAGGCCTTTATCAGGATACACAATTCGCAATGGAACTGCTGTCCCCGGGATGGAAGACGAGGGGAGGGTATATAATAACTGCAGCTTTCAGCTTTCATTCCACGAGCGAAAATATGTAAGTATTTATTAGCATTTACATATTTTTGTGTGATATTCATGTTGATGCTAATTCCATGTAAAATCTCAATTCTTCTTGTATCATACCGGTATAATAGAAGGGCAGACTCGATGGTAGGGTGATTGACTCTCTGTAATTCTAGGCTGAAGGAATTAGGAGGTGTGGGTCACATTGAGAGGAAGGACAAAACACTGTTTCAATATGCATAACTTCTAAGATTCCTAAAACTAGTTTCAGATCATAGGAATACTAGATAAGATTTGAATAGTGGCATCTTTATTTTTTTAATGTAGACAAAAAAGTGAGGAAAAAAACTTCCGGCTAGACTTTGAGGGCCACGAATATATGTAGCATGATTATGATATTTATTAAATGCTACTCAAATGGTCCACACACACTTTCACAAGAAAATGCAAATAAGAAACTCAAATCTCAGATGACAAAAATTAAGAAACTCTAGTACCGGGAAAATTTACCATAAGAAACTTTTTCATTTTGATAAAGGAAATCCTAAACATGTTTTACTTTTCAAATTTTCATTATAATAAGTAAATTCGTAAAATAAAGTTTCTTTCGGATCTTTTAAGTCAAACTCTGATGACGACATACAGTACAATGAAAGTCAGAAAGGCTGCAATGTGCTAAATTTTCTTTGCAACTGAATCTCTTTATGAAATTTTCTGTTGAGTACAGTACTTTATCTACAAAATTTATACTCTCGTAAGTTCACTTTTTTCCTTACAGGGAAGGTGCTTGAGTAACGTTCTAAACACTGTAACGGCGTGAAAGAATCTTGTTTTAAAATGCTCACAAGGGCACTCTGTTGATGATTTTAAGCAACATCAGTACTGGGCAAAATTCTTGGTTAATTACAAAGAAATGTGTGTCATGATAAACTAAAGTTTTGTAAAATTTACCTTGATTACAAAACTGATCTCTGTAGAATTGCCCTCGATCCATTGTGTCCTTATTCCAAGTCTCCCTCATAATGTCCGATATATCTCCATCTCCATCAAGCAATAATGTTTCCATGTCATTCACTGCATTTTTATTTGTCCAACTCACTATCTGTTCCATGTCATCATTTTGATTATTGTTTAGTGCAATCTGATATTCAGTCATTTTTCCTCATATTGCTTTAATTTTTTCTTTAGCTCCTCTCGATTTATTTATGCTGTTTTTAGTCTTCTTTTTTGGCTTCTTGGGGTTAATTTCGAAATCTTAAAGTTTGATGAAACTTTAAGGCGTTTGTCAAGGCTTGTTTTGCTTTTGTGTGTATTTCTTGTGTTCATTCATTTCACGTATCTAAAGAAAGACTTGCATTCCTGACACACAGCTCCAGTTTCCTTTTCCACCTTGCTTATATTTTTGGCTGCTTTAAACCAGACTCGGCATTTATTACTTGCCATTCTCTCAAATGGGGTCTTGTGACATTCTATATTCTTTAAATGGATGTGAATTTCAGAAGATATATCTTTAAATTCTTTCGGAGACATGCCAACGCAAAAGTAGTGGTGGCTGCTGAACAAATTCAAAACGTTCTCTAAAGAATCAACATTGAACGATTCGTTTTCAAAAAGGTTTACCATCCAGTGTGGTGTTAAATGGACTTGGAAAACAGCAGTTCCATTTTATAAAATTACAGCTCTAGAAAAATGCAACGGTCCTCCGTTCTTAGGGTCAATGATATCTGGAAACTTCCTTTTGATTTCAAAGTAAACATCACCATCTTTCAAATGTTGCCTTTGTGACAAAACAACATCAAGCAGCTTCCTTTCATGAATGGCCTTTTCAATTATATCTAGTTTTGACAAGCTTTTATTTGCTTGCACCATGGGTGAGAGGAAACAAAGTAAATGTATGATAAAAGGTATAAACAAATCGTACCTGTGTCTTTATTCTGGTTGTTTTCGCCTCCAATTTACCCGCAGCAGCATGCTCAAATCAACTCCTAAATTCAAATCTGCAACGGCCTAAATTTTTCTGTGTTCTGTAAAAGCGAGGCCGTCCTCGTTTGCGGTTTGTTGATTGACAGTAAAAACCCAGGAGGAGGAGAAAGAGAATGGGAGTGAAAGATTGTTGGTTCCTTTGTTTGAATTTCTCCAGAGGCGAGTGCGTCTGAAATGACCTTATATGGAACCAGTCCACCTTTGTGACGTCACTGCTATGGTAAACTCATCCGGAGGAAGATAGGCACTAAATCCTTACTGGCTGACAAAATTGACACATGACACGCCTTAAACCAATTGTAGCAGCCGAAATAATCAAATTCCAAAGTTTGTAAAATCAGCATTTTTATTAGGTATTCTTTGATGCTACGATTTGCTAAAATAAAACGAAAACAAATTAAACCCAAACAAACAGACATGTAACAAAACAGACAAAACAGAACGAAACTAATACTATAAACGAAGCTTTGTAAAGCGATGAAAATAACCCGATAATACTACTTACTGGAATACATTAGTGTCCATTAGATCAGCGTTCAAAAAATAGCGTTCCTTACGCGATGTCCATAAACAACCATCAAAATAAACAAGCTCAAGTCCCCTCGACCACGCTTCGCTTCGCCGCGCCTAATTCTACAAAAGAATATAAATGAATACACGAATACACAAAAGGCTCTTTCAAAAGACGGACGTAGCACAAAAGACTATACAATACAGGAAACGATCCAATCCGTACAAACAAGTTACGCAATATCACGGGTCATAGGACACAGTTACATAATTGAATTAAAAACAATTTTTTGTCATTTTCATCTTCCTCCCTTCAAGATATATAATATCTTGATTCTTCTTCAGTCAATCTCTTCTGATTCAAGCAGCAGCACTATTTTGTTCACAGGTCTATCAAGTGTACGATGTCTTGTGTCATTGTCATCTCTTCTGGTCAGCAATAATGTTACACTCCGCACAAATCCATTACGATCAACATTTGCAGCTATAACTTTCCCCATTGGCCAATCATTTCTGTCACTACTTTCTTTCAATAAAACCACATCTCCAACCTGAAAGTTCCTTCTGGGTTCTGTCCATTTTTGCCTTGGTTGCAACAACATCAGATACTCCTTTTTCCACCTCGACCAAAATTCATTCAAAAGGTGTTGCACTCTTCTCCATCTTCTTCGGCAATATAAGTCAGCTTTCTGGAACACACCTGGAGGTGGCATGATAACTTTAGATTTCATCGTCAGCAAATGATTTGGTGTAAGTGGTCTGACGCTGTGTGGATCACTCAGTGTCTCTACTGTGAGAGGACGCGAATTCACTATCGCTTCAGATTCAGTTAGCAATGTTCTCAAAGATTCGTCATCAAGAGCATGTCCATGATTCTTCAGTAGAGATGACAGTATGGCTCTAACAGAACGGATCTGACGCTCCCAGACTCCTCCCATGTGACTTGCTGCAGGGACGTTCCTTTTCCATAAAATCCAATCAGTGTTCTGACTGTGGGCAAAGCGACCAATCTTACTATGGTCCATTTTCTCAAACTCTTTCTGAAGCTCATTGACTGTACCAACGAAATTAGTGCCATTGTCGGAGTAGATTTGACGTACACTGCCTCTTCTTGCCATAAATCTGCGTAAAGCTTGAATAAAAGAGTCAGTATCCAACGAGTTTGTTGTTTCAATATGAATCGCTCGACTTCCAAAACATGTGAACAAAACTCCATATCGTTTCAATTCCTTTCTTCTTTCTTTGATGACAAATGGACCAAACAAATCAACTCCACAGTATGTGAAAGGTGGTGCTTCCTTTACTCGCTCCTCGGGAAGATCTGCCATCTTCTGCTCACCTGACTTTCCTCGGAGAAAGCGGCATCTAACACATCTTGAAATGAATTGTCGAACCCTAGAGTTCACATTGATTATCCAATATCCAATTGACCGAATTTCATTCAGCGTCATCCCTCTTCCTGCATGCTGTGTTGTTCGATGACACCAGTCAATTACTAATTCAGTAACTCTCCCTTTCTTTGGCAGTAAGATGGGGTGCTTGCATTCTTCGTCAAAAGAAGACTTCTTCATTCTTCCACCTACTCTGACAATTCCATTTTCATCAAGAAAAGGATCCAATTTGAACAAAGAGC
The DNA here is from genome assembly GCA_039566865.1 of Aurelia coerulea. Lineage (NCBI taxonomy): Eukaryota > Metazoa > Cnidaria > Scyphozoa > Semaeostomeae > Ulmaridae > Aurelia > Aurelia coerulea. Next base: position 2,524,198 of record CM076959.1, read on the forward strand.
TCGATTTCTTGAGATTTCTTCTTTTAACACGTGAGATTTCACCATTCATTGGAAGTTTCTTTAATTCTTTCAGCTCGACTTTAAATGCTGCCTCTTGTGCTAATCTGATGATCTTATTTTCTGCTGTCTGTACATCCTCGACAGTGAGCAGTGCGTCTTCATTATTGAACTTTGTTAAAACAACCTTCTCTTCTCTATTCTTTATCTTTCTTTTACAATTTGAAATGAATCTAAGCAGAAGAGCAACAACTCGCTTCATGCGTACCCAATCAGAATATCGATTCTCTAGATCAATTAGGAGACTGTCATTCTTGGCAACTGCAGTGCTATTTACTTTGACAATCTTCCTTAACTCTGGATCGTCTCCCTTTGGCAAAGGTATTGCCTTTTCTCTTGGCCATTCGTTCTCTGATTTCCACAAAAATTCTGGTCCTCTGAACCAACGTGAATTCTTTGCATTGTTACTTGCACGAATGCCATGGGATGCATCATCAGCTGGATTTTGCTTCGTGTCAACATACCTCCATTCTTCTATTTCTGAATGATCTCTGATTATTTGAACCCGGTTTGCGACAAATGTCCTGAATCTCCTTGTTTCATTTGCAATGTAACCAAGTACAATCTGGCTATCTGTCCAAAATGTCTGTTTCAGATCTTCCATGTCAAGTTCTCTTCTCAGCATAGCGCCAACTTTTACGGATACTGATGCGGCTGTAAGTTCCAGTCTTGGAATCGTCGTTTGCTTCAATGGTGGAACACGAGATTTACCCATGACCAAAGAACAGTTGATATTTCCTTTGACATCAATAAGACGTAAATAGCTTGCCTGACCATAACCTTCTTGCGATGCATCTGAAAAATTATGAAGTGTTGCTGAGACGACCTCACCGAAATGCTTTGGCTTGTAGCAGCGTTCCACCTCTATTTCTTCAAGGAGAGGAAGCTCCTGCCTCCATTTTAACCACATGTTTTTCTGCTCTTCTGATAAGTCATCATCCCACTCCTTTTTGTCACTGCAAAGTTCTTGTAGTATTTTCCTCCCTTGTAACAAAAACGGGGCAGCCAAACCAAGTGGATCATAAATGGAGCTTATAGATGACAATACACCTCTTCTTGTCAACGGTTTATCTCTCAGCTCAATGCGAAATCCAAGTGTATCGTTCTCTACACACCAATATACACCCAGTGCTCGCTCAGCAGGTAAATTGTCCACAGCTAAATCACATTTCTTTACTTCTTTTGATCTTTCTTCTTGTGGAATAGATTCCAACACTTCTTTATCGTTAGAGGCAAACTTTGTGAGATTAAAACCACCCGAAGCACACATCTTACGTATATTTGATATCAGTGCAATTGAAGATGAGCTGCATTCCTTCGATTTTAACATGTCATCAACATAGAAATTTCTTTTCAAAGTCATTGCAGCTTCACTTCCAAATTCTTCCTCTGAATCATCCGCTGTTCTCCTGAGTGCGAAATTCGAGCAACTTGGTGATGAAATCCCGCCAAAGAGATGTACACACATTTCATAATCGATAGGCTCTGCTTCCAGGTTTCCTTCTGGCCACCAAAGAAATCGCAAATAAGACCGCTGATCTTCAGGAACGCGAACTTGATAAAACATAGCTTCAATGTCACCAGTAAAGGCAATTAACTCTTTCCTGAAGCGAAGAAGCACTCCCACCAACTGATTCGTCAGATCCGGACCTTGTAGGAGCTCTTTATTCAAACAAGTTCCTTTGTATTGCGTGCTGCAGTCGAATACGACTCTAATCTTCTCTGGTTTCTTTGGGTGATATACTCCGTGATGAGGAATGTACCACTGCTTTCCAGGAATATCACAATTCTCTTCTACTTTCTTTGCATATCCTTTACTAATGATATCATTCATAAACTTGACGTAATCACTGTAAAACTTGGGATCTTTCTGTAACCTTCTTTTTGTCCACACTGCTCTTTTCATTGCTTGTTCTTTGTTATTTGGCATGAAAACATTTGGGTTACGAAATGGCAATGGTAGCACATAATGACCATGTGCTTTGATACTCTGTTCTTTCATCATTTTTAAGAATTTCTTGTCTTCTTGTGAAAGGTCTAATTTGCCATCATCGAGCTTGGTTTCACTGAAATCCGTATGATACATCTTTTTTAACAGTTCATTCGTTGTGACATCCTTTACTGTATCTTCTACAACAAAATGATGGTCAGCAATCTTTGCGGAACCAGCATCAGTGACTGTGATTCGATTGCATCTAACTGCTTTTCCATTCTCAGCGCATTTAATGATTGGGCCTGAAATGCACCAGCCAAGGCAGGATCTGAAAGCGTAAGGGCCACCATCTTGACTAGGAATTATTTCATGTGGTTCTAACGCTAATGGGCAATTTGCACCAATCAACAAACCAATAGGAATTTCAGAATCTTCTTTGTGCACATCTTTCGTGATTTCTCTCAGGTGGGGCCAATGACGTAATTTATCGGGTGTTGGTATATCATCTCTTTGAATCGGAAGTCCTCTTCTGCTGTAGGTTTTTGGCAATGAGATCGTCTCTCTGTCTGCAGGGCCCAAACCAGACACAGTCAAATTATCGAGACAAACTGATCCTTCTGTATCTTCACCAGTCATGGTCTTCACAGTTACTGTGGTCTTCACGCCTTTCACCTTCAATGCATCTAATATATCCTCGTGTATGAAAGTTCCCTGACTGCAATTGTCAAGCATAGCATATACTACCAATTCTTGGTTCCCACCTTTGACACCAAGTTTCACTGGGATCACCGATAAACTTATGACTTGAGCATCGAGAAAAGTTAAATTACAGACCACATCATCTCGTTTTGTTTCATTACTCTCAGATCTCTTTGCAAATTTAAATCCATGTAAACCAGTTGGATGAGATCCAGCACAAATATTACACGTTCTTCGTTGATTGCAACTCTTCGACACATGGGTTGGGGATGTAGGCTTATAGCATGCATAGCATAATCTTTTCACATAAAGAAACTTGCTTCTTTCTTTCACATCAAGCTTTAGATAATCTGAGCATCTGTCCAAATCATGCAATCCTTCACATGATGGGCAACTTGATTTAGATTCATAAACTCTATTCGTCTCTGCTGAGGACATCTCTGTACTGTAAACACTCATCTTCGTATCTTTTGGCATTTCTCTTCTAAATCTGTCTTTGAAGGGGCTTTGTACTTCGGACAAAGCTTCTCTTGAATACAATGGGTCATTGACCAGCCTCATTTCTTCTTCGATTAGGCTAACAAAGTCTGAGAATACAGCTGCTCTCAATTCGTCTCTTTTGATACCAAAAGCTTTTCGATTCCATCTTTCTTGTAGATTACCAGGAAGTTTTGACTGGAGAACTTGCAGAATTTCTGGTGTGTTTAATACTTGTAAATTGGGGCCAGATTTCATACTGCTTTGGCATTTAACCAGAAATCTATAGAAAGTTCTAAATGCCAGTGCATCAGCATATTTGATTTGTGGCCATCTCCGTAGCTCCTGCATGTACGCAGCAGAAACTCTATACGAATCCCCATATTCCTTTGTTAATAATGCTTTTGCTTCCTTATAACAAATACTTGGCGGCAACTGAATACAATGTCTGATTAGTTCTTTCGCTTCACCTGACGTATACTTGATTAATCTGGTCAGTCTTCCCATTGGATCCACAATTTTCTTCTCAACAACCTCACGAAATGTTGCCATAAAGTATTGATATTCCATGGGATCCCCACTAAAAACATCAATGTCCACATTCGGAGCATTTTGCTGGTTGAATAACGCATACAGTGCAGCATGTAGAGTGCTTTCATCAGTGCTCACTGTGTCTTCTCTTGGCCCATTGATAGATTTTACCCTTACATTTGGTTGTTGAGGCAATCGTGCTCTAGCTTGTTGAGAAATCTCTTCTTTACGCATCTTGGGAATACAAGGTTCTGAACGTTGATCAGGTCTTCCAATATCAAAAGAAACTGCATGTTGTGGTTGTTGTTGTTGAGACAAATTTCCAAGGTGCACTCGAGGGGGCTCGATTCTTTCTCTCTGCAGAAGACGAGGATAATTGGTGCCATCTCTCTTTTGGGTAATCCAGTCTTTGACATATGAATGCGGAACCTTTTCCTTCTGCTGAAATATAATATTTTGATCTGGCAAATCTTCTGTAACCGATTTCTTACAGCTGACAGAATCCTCAAACTCCTCAAAAACCTTGACTCTAGCTTCTGCTTTTGCTATTTCTTGCTTCATGCGAACCTTTTCAGAGGCAATTTCTGCAGCTCTCCTTTCTTCCAGAAATTCTGATTCTGCAAGTAACTCTGCTAAACGTGCCTTTTCTTCAGTTGCACGTTCACGACCTGACGAACCAGACTTTCGCGACGACCCTCTTGAGCTCTTTGAACTTGATGACATAACGCTGTTATTATCTTCTAAATTCTTAGCTTGAGACAAATAATTATGAATATCTGTTTTAAAATCCACGACCTCCTTATCAACTTTTTCAAACCATCGGGTTTCAATATCATGTTGATCGCAGTTGTCCACTAACCCAATATAATTTTCTTGAACAGCCATCAAATTGCAAAATATCTCATCTAATTTCGACAATTCACATCGAATAACCTCTATCCTGACACTCGAATTTAATGATGACGTAATCAATTTCATCTGCTTCTGTAAGTTACGATATAAAAATTTTCGATTTCCAAATTGAAGGTCGCGGGCATACGACTTCCCTTTCTCCGTTAATGATACAACGCGTTTGGGTCTGTCACCCCCAATACCAAACAAATTCGGAGCCTCCATATTGCTTTGAAATTCATCGCGAATATCCGTGACCGTATCTTTATCCAAATCTCTGTTTGTGCTCAATTCCGTACTGTTTCTTACCAATCCTTCAAAGGGCTCAACAAATTTATCCGAGGAATTCTCCTCCATAATCAAACTGAATACGCTGAAGTGACTTGTATTCCACTAAATGTAGCAGCCGAAATAATCAAATTCCAAAGTTTGTAAAATCAGCATTTTTATTAGGTATTCTTTGATGCTACGATTTGCTAAAATAAAACGAAAACAAATTAAACCCAAACAAACAGACATGTAACAAAACAGACAAAACAGAACGAAACTAATACTATAAACGAAGCTTTGTAAAGCGATGAAAATAACCCGATAATACTACTTACTGGAATACATTAGTGTCCATTAGATCAGCGTTCAAAAAATAGCGTTCCTTACGCGATGTCCATAAACAACCATCAAAATAAACAAGCTCAAGTCCCCTCGACCACGCTTCGCTTCGCCGCGCCTAATTCTACAAAAGAATATAAATGAATACACGAATACACAAAAGGCTCTTTCAAAAGACGGACGTAGCACAAAAGACTATACAATACAGGAAACGATCCAATCAGTACAAACAAGTTACGCAATATCACGGGTCATAGGACACAGTTACATAATTGAATTAAAAACAATTTTTTGTCATTTTCACCAATCAAATGGAACCGACAACCAACCGGGAAATTTGAAATGTCAGATTTTAGGCCACTTTTTTGGATTTTAGGCCGCTTTTGGACGATTTTACCACCCTTCACCAAAATATAAATCGACAGAAGGAGCATGAAGATTTTCAAAAAATTTCTTCACAGACCAGTTCCCAATACTCTAATACACAGTTAATCATCGTCGCTACAAATTATTTCAAATTTTGGAGAAATACCGAAGTTTTGAATTTGACCTCATTGACCTCACTGTGGCTTGCCATAGTAAAGATCTCAGTAATGGCTGAAACGTATGCATATGGAGAATAGATACTTTTCTTCGAAGGTCTTATTCTGTGTGTTTAAGTATCTCCAAAGCTCCTGGAAAGAAGACACATTTAGAGCAGTATCTGTATCGTTTTCAGTTTTAAATTAACATAGATACATCTAAGAATCAAGGCTGAGGGGTAGGATGAACAACAGGAAAAGTGAACTGTACGGGCCTAACAAAACACCGCACCATCGTTATAAATTAGAGACGAATTTAACAGGTACTTACTTTTCTATCTCGCAAGAAGAGAACCACAAACTAAAAATGTGAACATACAATTCCAATGAACTTTGAAGCAATAACAAACATATGACTTGCCACGCTCAAGAATGGCAAAAGCTGTAACATCCAACGTGGCCATAAGAAACGATTTCGTGATGTCCTCTTCGATAACCAAACCCTTGCTCCCAATACTTTATCCAACTCTGCTCTCATCCTTACAAGATCGTAAGAATGGGAATCGGCACTTACATTGGCCAAAAGCTCTTATAAATTCATCAATCGTGTGCCTTGCTTTTAGTGCAAGAAATGGCTATCGTTTCATCCTCAGTGTAGATGAAATAGATTTGAAATGTTGGATTCAATACACGTAAGAATAAAATAACAAACGGAAGAAATGTACATCTTGCTCTAAATATGAAAAATAGATTGGCTACTTCGGCATAATAAAATTTGAAATACTATTTCTAAAGCTCTTTCATATCGATTTCACGTTTTGTGCGGATATCCATAGAAAAATATATATCTTTCGACTACACGTATTTTTTTATAAGAAACTAAGAATTTGGGCCAGTACTGAAAGTTTCTTAAAATTATCAGATTTTGAGTACTCAGAGTTTCTTACGAGTTTCTTAGAGGTTGCATAACAATCTTCATGTTCACTACCTGTGCCCTCGTGAACATTTCAAGACATTTCAAGACAGTATTTTTTTGAGCATTTCCAATGTTTAGACATGACTCAAGTACCTTACGACTAATATGATACAGGAAACAATTGCAAATAAAGTAGAAATATGTCAATGATTTCCTTTACCAAAGTAAATAGTTTCTTAACTTATATTCTCCCAGTACTGGAGTTTCTTAATTTTTTCTCGATCTGAGAGTTGAGTTTCTTATGGACATTTTCTTATAAAAAAATACGTGCACTTGCATTTGAGGTAATCCATTAGAAACTCTCCCCTTTTACGGTCAAACAACACAGCAGCATCAACACAGGGCATTTGTATTTTTTTTTTATTTTTTTTTATATCAATTCTCCTAAAATTTACAATCTACTAACAAACATTAACATTACGAGACGATAGCGCAAGGAGCATGAAAATACATTGCAACCCTGCAGCTGTAGGGCATTTCTATGGCACTTTGTAGACTCATGGAAGCATAGGAAGCATACACATATTTTCTGTAAGATAATAAAACTTTGAGACAATATCGAAAGTTTCTTAAAAATTCTTATTATCTGAGTACACACCGAGTGCAAAAATGTTTCACAGGAGTTTCTACGAGAGGCAACATTCCATTGGCAGGAGATTTCAAATTTTATGAAGTCACGCCTTGCCAAGATCCTAGATCATGCAAAGGTTTTTTTGCAAAAGAAGCCCAACTGAAAAATGAGAAAAACAAAATATACTCCAATATTCTTAGTTTTAATTATTCGGGGCAATTTGCATGGCAAGGAACTCATTTCAAGAAGTTGAGCTCTCAGGGGCTCTCAGATCAACAAAATAGTAAAATCTTGAATGCTGCAGTGGGTCAAAGTTTCACCATCTTACAGAAGATATGTGTATGCTTCCACGAGTCTACAGAGACGTATGAACTAGGGGGACACTGGGAGCATATGCCCCCAAGATTTTTCAATAAACAAAGAAGTGCCCTTCTTATTGTCAGGAAGTGCCCCTTAAACTTAACCCTCTCAGGCGCTGTGTCCCACTTTTGACTTTTATCGTCCCACTCTAGTGAAAAAAATCAAAGTTGTCAGAAATCAATGAAACTTGGCACAAAGCTCAATTTCAGGACCCTGATTTCGAATCTGCTTTCAATTTTTTTAAATTTTGTCACATTTTGTCTCTACGTGGCTCTAAATGTGGAACAAATAACAAATACCTGGTGAATTGACAGCGATGGTCAAACATGCTCGAAATTGCACGAAACTTTACAAAAAACACTATTCTTGGCCACTGAGTTAAAATCTACTGTCACTTTTTGAAATTATTGTCCCTCTGTGTCTCCATGTGGCTCTAAAAGTGGAACAAACAGCAAATGCACTGTTGAATTGGGGCCAATTATCAGAATGGCTCAAAATTGCGGGAAAAGTCGTAGGAAACACAGCTTTACGTCCCTGAATTCCAATCTACCGTCACCTATTTAAGATTTTGTCACCTAATGTCTCTATGTGGCTCTAAATATGGAACAAACAGCAAATGCACTATCGAATTGGGACCAATTATCAGAATGGCTCAAAATTGCAGGAAAATTAGTAGGAAACACAGTTTTACGTCCCTGAATTTGAGTCTGCTGTCACATATTTAAGATTTTGTCACCTTATGTCTCTATGTGGCTCTAAAAGTGGAACAAACAGCAAATGCACTGTCGAATTGGGGCCAATTATCAGAGTGGCTCACAATTGCGGGAAAATTCTTAGGAAACACAGATTTACGTCCTTGAATTTGAATCTGCTGTAACATACTTCAGATTTTGTCACCTAATGTCTCTACGTGGCTCTAAAAGTGGAACAAACAGCAAATGCACTGTCGAATTGGGGCCAATTATCAGAATGGCTCGAAATTGCGGGAAAATTCGTAGGAAACACAGTTTTACGTCCCTGGATTCGAATCTGCTGTCACATATTTAAGATTTTGTCTCTATGTGGCTCTAAAAGTGGAACAAACAGCAAATGCACTGTCAAATTGGGACCAATTATCAGAATGGCTCAAAATTGCAGGAAAATTCGTAGGAAACACAGTTTTACGTCTCTGGATTCGAATCTGCTGTCACATATTTAAGATATTGTCACCTAATGTCTCTATGTGGCTCTAAAAGTGGAACCAACAGCAAATGCACTGTAGAATTGGGGCCAATTATCAGAATGGCTCAAAATTGCGGGAAAATTCGTAGGAAACACAGTATTACGTTCCTGGATTCGAATCTGCTGTCACAAATTTAAGATTTTGTGACCTAATTTCTCTATGTGGCTCTAAAAATGGAACATAAAGAGATACACTTGCAAAATGGGACCTATTTTTGGAAGTTCTCAAAATGAGGCCAAACTCACCAGAAGATACAAGGATGCAGAGCAAAAAATCAAATCTGTTGCCATTTGTTGAAAATGTTGTCACCCTATGTCGTTATGTGCCCTGAATGTGGCACAAAGAGCATACACATTGGCCAAATAGGACCAATGATCAAAAACACTTTAAATTGCCTGAAAAGTTTTGGAACGGACAACTGATTGGTGCTAAATTCGTATCTATTGTCAATTTTTGAAAATTTTGTCACCTTTGTTTCTATTTGGCCCTAAAATTGGAACAAAAGCAAACATTTCGGAAATGCTCAAAAACTTGCAGAGTAGACAATTTCAGTCCACCAAAATTTAATCTATTGATACATTGTAAAAATGTTGTCACTTTTGTCTCTCTTTGGCGATGAAAGTGGAACAAAAACAAATTGGGATGCAATATTTGGCCAAATACGCACAACACTTAAAATTACATGCGATTTTACAGAAAGCACAATTTTGGAATGCTGAATCCAATTCTGGTATCAATTTGGGAAAATATGGTACAAAGTGTCTCTAAATGGCACCAAGAGTGGCATAAGCTGTCGTTTCACTTTCTTGAAATTCAACGAGACACTAATCAGAGACATATCGCTCAATAAAGTGACGAAGCTAAAAACAGACATCTATCCGATCAATACCAACAAGAAATGAGAAGCGACTAAACTTGAAACTTTGCCTGTTTTTTCACTTTTGACCGTTTTCTATTGTGACAAAATGGGAACTTTGCAAAACTTCTTTTCATCCAAATGAAACATTGTTTGAGAAGATAAAGCTAAAGCTAAACCATGAACATGAAGTCACATCAACAAGTTTCAACAAGTCAGTCTTCCATTTACTGTTCTTGCGATTGACTGTTCGGTACATCATATGCTCTCTGGATATGGTAATAATTCCAGCAAGACCTCAGTGGAGATAACTTGCAGATCGCAAATGGTTCCCCTGGGTTGGAACATTTATCGCACTTCTATGACCTTTTCGTCTTGCAAATTATGAAAACAGCAACCTGCGAGCGAAGAAATTTACAAGTGCATCATTTCGTTTTGAAATTATCCGTATTTGGTATGCAGCTTTCACCAAGAAAAGGTACGAAAAAAACGAGAAAAAAATCTTGTTGACTAAATCTTAACCTTTTTCCTTGTAAAATTTACCAATGATAAGAGCCTTTGTTGAGTAGCCAAATGGGTAATGGCAGATTTGTCAATGAATTTTACCAACAGTTTTGTATGTGCTATACAAAGGATACTATGAGTGTGACCCCACTGCATGTAGCCAATCTCTTTGCTTGTGCATAAACTATGGTATTTCTGTTCTTGCAACATAGATTTCTCACACATTTCTTTCTCGTGCAGGTAGCCACAGGTTGATTCGAATGGAGAGAACAGATGCAACTGGAGCCAAGCGGCGATTATTGCGTTGCAGAATTTGCAAGAAGAAAACGTCATACAAGCAGATTCTGCAAATTCTGCAACGCAATAATCGCCGCTTGGCTCCAGTTGCATCTGTTCTCTTCATTCGAATCAACCTGTGGCTACCTGCGTTGCAGAATTTGCAGGACGAAAACGTCATACAAGCAGATTTTGGTGACAAAAATTTAAAAAATTGACAATAGATACAAATTTAGCACCAAGCAATTGTCCGCTCTGCAACTTCTCAGGCAGCTTCAAGTGTTTTTGATCATTGGTCCCATTTGGCCAATGTGTATGCTCTTTGTGCCACATTAAGGGCACATAACGACATAAGATGACAACTTTTTCAACAAATGGCAACAGATTTGATTTTTGCGCTGCATCCTTGTATCTTCTGGTGAATTTGGCCTCATTTTGAGACCTTCCAAAAATCGGTCCCATTTTGCAAATGTATCTCTTTATGTTCCACTTTTAGAGCCACGTAGAGACATTAGGTGACAAAATCTTAAGTATGTTACAGCAGATTCAAATTCAAGGACGTAAATCTGTGTTTCCTAAGAATTTTCCCGCAATTGTGAGCCACTCTGATAATTGGCCCCAATTCGACAGTGCATTTGCTGTTTGTTGCACTTTTAGAGCCACATAGAGACATTAGGTGACAAAATCTTAAATATGTGACAGCAGATTCGAATCCAGGGACGTAAAACTGTGTTTCCTTCGAATTTTCCCGCAATTTTGAGCCATTCTGATAATTGGCCCCAATTTGACAGTGTATTTGCCGTTTGTTCCACTTTTAGAATCACATGGAGACATTAGGTGACAAAATCTTAAATATGTGATAGCAGATTCAAATTCAGTGACGTAAAACTGTGTTTCCTTCGAATTTTCCCGCAATTTTGAGCCATTCTGATAATTGGCCCCAATTTGACAGTGTATTTGCCGTTTGTTCCACTTTTAGAACCACATGGAGACATTAGGTGACAAAATCTTAAATATTTGACAGCAGATTCAAATTCAGTGACGTAAAACTGTGTTTCCAACGAATTTTCCTGCAATTTTGAGCCATTCTGATAATTGGTCCCAATTCAATAGTGCATTTGCTGTTTGTTGCACTTTTAGAGCCACATAGAGACATTAGGTGACAAAATCTTAAATATGTGACAGCAGATTCGAATCCAGGGACGTAAAACTGTGTTTCCTTCGAATTTTCCCGCAATTTTGAGCCATTCTGATAATTGGCCCCAATTTGACAGGGTATTTGCCGTTTGTTCCACTTTTAGAACCACATGGAGACATTAGGTGACAACATCTTAGATATGTGATAGCAGATTCAAATTCAGTGACGTAAAACTGTGTTTCCTTCGAATTTTCCCGCAATTTTGAGCCATTCTGATAATTGGCCCCAATTTGACAGTGTATTTGCCGTTTGTTCCACTTTTAGAACCACATGGAGACATTAGGTGACAAAATCTTAAATATTTGACAGCAGATTCAAATTCAGTGACGTAAAACTGTGTTTCCAACGAATTTTCCCGCAATGTTGAGCCATTCTGATAATTGGTCCCAATTCGATAGTGCATTTGCTGTTTGTTCCATATTTAGAGCCACATAGAGACATTAGGTGACAAAATCTTAAATATTTGACAGCAGATTCAAATTCAGTGACGTAAAACTGTGTTTCCAACGAATTTTCCTGCAATTTTGAGCCATTCTGATAATTGGTCCCAATTCAATAGTGCATTTGCTGTTTGTTCCATATTTAGAGCCACATAGAGACATTAGGTGACAAAATCTTATATAGGTGACGGTAGATTGGAATTCAGGGACGTAAAACTGTGTTTCCTACGACTTTTCCCGCAATTTTGAGCCATTCTGATAATTGGCCCCAATTCAACAGTGCATTTGCTGTTTGTTCCACTTTTAGAGCCACATGGAGACACAGAGGGACAATAATTTCAAAAAGTGACAGTATATATATACCGGGTGTCCCAGAAAAAAGGTAACAGATTTGATTGGTGCTAGCAATAAGAATTTAAGTTGAATCAATCCCTGATAAGTTTTGAAGTACTCTTAGATAGTTAACTTGAAGATTGATACCTTATTTGTCGATATTGGTGCATCAAGAGTTTGAGTATTAATCTTGAAAGTCCAAATTTTCCTCCTACTCCAAACCAGAGCGTTTGGGGTTTGGCCTAAGCTGTTAACTCGCTATGCTGTGGAATCTCCTCAATCATAGCCAAGTACAAACAAGAAACCTCGTGCTTAGAAACACATTTTAGTAGAAATCTGACTTTGACCTTCACAATCAGATTCAAGAATTTAGCCCCAAAGAGACCCCTTTCTTGATTCTACAAAAACTTTGAATTACACCTTCCTGACAGAAGTTATTCATCAGCGAAATAAATCCCGTAGGCGTTAACACATAGACCATCTTGCAATCTTCATTGCTTGAATGAAATGTTTTTTGCATCATCTCTCGCGAAATTATTACAAAACAAGCAATCGTATATGCCCAAGGGAACATAAAAAATGCTCATTCGTGCTTGGCTTGGTGTACTTTTGCAAATGCATTTTGACTGGAGAAAAATATTCCTTGGTGACTATATTCATTAATTTGTTTGTTAGTTTTCAGTTTTTTACGTTCTTTTCAAACGGGTACCCAAAGGACCGATCCTTGTCCAAAAATGTCTTTGACTGAGGAGATTCCCCTAACCAGTGCGTTAGCAGTTAAGGCCAAAACCCAAAAGCTCTGGTTTGTAGATGGACGCAAATTTTGGCTTTCGAGATTAATATTTCAACTCTCGGTGCGCCAATATCAACAAACGAGATATTAACCTTCAAGTCATCTCTCAGAAATCCCTGCCCTGGACATTACTGATATGGATACAACAGCCTTGTGCAATCTCCTTTTATATGGCAGTTCACTCTTGAATATAATTAGCAATAGAATGATCATGGATGCCACTATATTATACATTAAGACTACTCAACGCTTTAAGTGAAACTCCAAACAGCAGCTACCCCCCCCCCCCCCTTTTTTATTTTGTTGTATATATTTTTTGTAATGGATTGTTTATTGTAAGTGTCCCTCATAGTGGGAACACGATGACCTTGGGTCTTTTCCCGCTATGAGGGGCACAGTTGAATGTAAATATTAGAGTTGTAGTTGTTTTAAGTTGATTTAAAAAAAAAAAAAAAAAAAAAAACCTTCAAGTTAACTATTGAAGAGTACTTCAAAACTCATTTGGGATCGATTCGACTTTTACTCTCATCGCTAGTCCCTATCAAATCTGTTGCCTTTTTTTTTGGGACACCCGGTAGGTATAGGTATATAAAGGTAATATATATATATATTCTCATAAGCTCATTCGCAATATGTAATAAAAAAGATATATGTAGTCAAGAAAAACACATTTGAGTAAACGTTTCGGCGGAAGCCTTCATCAGCAATAGCTTTCCAAATTAGATCATCTAATTTGGAAAGCTATTACTGATGAAGGCTTACGCCGAAACGTTTACTCGAATGTGTTTTTCTTGACTACATATATATATAAATATTTCATTGCAGCAGAGGGTGTCAATTAAAAATTTGTAAGGGGCCTACTGATCTTATTCAAGCTCACCTGAAAGATTTTAGATATGTGAAAAGTGTATATGCAACATATCCTGAAGCTTAGATTCACTTCATTTGTACACTTTGTATTCTGGGTAAGTAAAACAGCAAATCCTACAGTACTTCAAGGAAAATAGAACAGTACAAAATTCTCGCCAGTGATTGGCTGTGTGGGTTCTTAATAGTTGTTTAAATAGATGATCATCAATGGATTCGTGATGCTAAACGAAAGCCTGAAGTGGCATGCCCTTACTGTAAGTTAACTGAGTGATAACTCACCAATTTTTATCCAATGTCTTGGGGTATCTAGGTGAGCATGAGCACATTCCTTGAAAAGATGGTCCCTGTTATTTTCATGCTTGTCTGCAACATGCCTTGTAAAGGAGTTCCACTTGGCAAGGATCATTTGTTGGAAACCCTCTTTTGTTGATGTGGCACACCAATAAATATGATTCCTGATCGCTTTGGCCCAGTCTCCAATGATCTCACAACCTTTTTCTTTACTAGCTTTGAGCAGCTTCTTTGTGACAGATCTAGCAACATGCCATATATCGTAGAAATGATTTGTGGCTGGTTGATTTTCCCGTATCCATTTGGCAATCCCCAAATGTCGGTCAGAGATAAACGTTCCAATTACCAATCCCTTGGACTGCAGAAAGCTGAAATTTCGTTTTGCTCCTTCTAGCTCCATCTGACTACTGCCACCGGTTTCATTTGCCTGCAAAAAATAGCAGATACATTTGAGTAACAAGGCCTCATGAAGGATCTGCAGATAAGCCTGATTTTCACTTAATCATAATGAACAATGATACAAATTCAAACATTATAAGAAAAACATTTTCTAATATACCAAAATGACCAAGTGGAAACCAGGCTAAATGATGGGATATGCACATGAAATATGCCAGAAACAATCTGCTGTTGAACACAGGATAAACATGCTTCTAAATACAGATTCAAAAGGCAAATTTAGCAAAATATCTATGGTACAGAGACAAACAGGCACAGGACCTAGGACCAATTAAGGGGTAGCTGAAACCCCAGTACAAAAATACCTAAAAAATCGCCCAGTACAGATAGGGTCAATGCTCCTAGCTTTGATGAAAACTTTTTACAAGTTCTACTAATGTGCTTGTCCCAAGTTAATTTAGGATAAATTGTAATTAACGCCCTTCGGCTGCAAAACCACCTTCTTTAGAATGAAGACAATAAAGACAACATTTTTGCTTTGGCAGATTTTGGGGCCGTATCTGGCTAAATCATCGAGTATTATACTTCAAACTTGTACTACTGTACTCTGTATTGAGCTATTTTCCCTGGACCTACACAACAGGTACTAGCGTTGCTCTTTGACAGTGGACTGTCCTGCTGCGCAATGCCCAGGGATGACCTATGTAGGATGTTCCCGTGACCTACACAACAGGTACTAGCGTTGCTCTTTGACAGTGGACTGTCCTGCTGCACAGTGCCCAGGGATGACCTATGTACCGGGTGTCCCAAAAAAAAAGGTAACAGATTTGATGGGGAATAGCGATGAGAGTATAAGTTGAATCGATCCCAAATAAGTTTTGAAGTACTCTTCGATAGTTAACTTGAAGATTAATACCTCGTTTGTTGATATTTGTGCATCGAGAGTTGAAATATTAATCTCGAAAGCCAAAATTTGCGTCCCTCTACAAACCAGAGCTTTTGGGTTTTGGCCTAAACTGCTAACGGCTGGTTCTGGGAATCTCCTCAGTCCAAGACATTTTTGGACAAGGATCGGTCCTTTGGGTACCCATTTGAAAAGAACGCAAAAAACTGAAAACTAACAAACAAATTAATGAATATAGTCACCAAGGAATATTTTTCTCCAGTCAAAATGCATTTAAAAAAGTAAACCAAGCCAAGCACGAGCGAGCATTTTTTATGTTCCCTTTGGCATATAAGATTGCTTGTTTCGTAATAATTTTGTGAGAGATGATGTAAAAAACATTTCATTCAAGCAATGAATATTGCAAGATAGTCTATGTGTTAAAGCCTTACGGGACTTATTTCGCTGATGAATAACTTTTCTCAGGCAGGTGTAATTTAAAGTTTTTGTAGGATCAAGAAAGGTCTCTTCGGGGCTAACTTCTTGAATCTGATTGTAAAGTTCAGAGTCAGATTTCCACTAAAATGTGTTCCTAAGCATGATGTTCCTTGTTTGTACTTGACTATGATTGAGGAGATTCCCCACACAGCGAGTTAACAGCTTAGGCCAAACACCAAAAGCTCTGGTTTGGAGTAGGAGGCAAATTTGGACTTTCAAGATTAATATTCCAACTCTTGATGCATCAACATCAACAAATAAGGTATCCATCTTCAAGTTGACTATCTAAGAGTACTTCAAAATTTATCAGGGGTCAAATCAACTTAAATTCTTATCGCTAGCCCCAATCAAATCTGTTACCTTTTTTTTGGGACACCCGGTAGTAAAGACCCCGGATATTGAGTGCGAAAAGGGGGAAGGCCCAGCGAAATCATATTGACCGCCCCACGCACAACATAACTAATCTAAAATACGTTGACTATTAAATTATATCTTTTAGGCAAAATATAGGACATTATTGCTTGAGCCACCCTTGGGTGGCCTAACCGCCAAGATACACACCCAAAGTAGACCAATCTGCCAAAGTCCCCTTACTAAGAGGCTCCAGTACCGTTGGTCAAACCCAGAGGCCCAAAATTTACCTAGAACTGAGTCAATAACCTTGATCGGCGTCATAGGTGTAGGAGATAGGGGGCTTGGGGGGGGCTGCAGCCCTCCCAACGTCAGAAAAATGTGCAAAAATCAGCCATAATCGGGCAGAAATCCCCCTTTAGTCAGGCAAAATTGTTGCAAACAATGGATTTTTTGTAGGGCAGCCCCCAAATTTTGTCTTCCCCTACGCCGATGATCAGCGTGAGAATATACTGTTCGAAACAATGACTAAACCAACGGCCTAAGCTAAGGCATTGATCAGCCATTCTGGTAGATCTGTAGCTGATCCAGCGGCTGCTGTGGTATAGCTGGCCCAATGCGAAAGCTGTGTAATGAATATCCTTTGACATCTCCAAGACTGGTTGTATTAACATGTTCGATTGCTCCATGTGGTTAGAATTTGTTGAGAAGCCTAATTCAATGTTATGAAAAAGAATAGCCGCTGGGTATGTTCTGGTTGATGCGTTTGAAGGAACCTTGCTAATCTTGTCACAAATCAAGAAACAGTACGCTCCGTAAATGGAAATGCTGGATAACCCTCCTGGGTATAAAACGAAATGTAACAGTTCCGTCAGTGCTTGTACAAATACGTGAACCTGAGGAGATTGTCATGAAATGGAAGAAACACATATCATTGCTTAGACTTGCTAGCATGCGCTGGAATCCGCAGCTTTTTTCCCGAGATGGATGTTTCTGCGCATCTGGAACGAGGCGATAAACCCTGTCGGGGTGTAAACTTGAATGGCAATCAGCTATCGTGTTATGGAGGCCTGCTAAATATGCTTTATATTGACTAGGCAAATAATCCTTGTCTTGCTTGATGGTTGAGAAATGCGGTGTGACGGCTTTCCACGGATTTTGAGAGATGACTGCGGACAGAAGGCACCATTTTCGCTGCGAAAGACATCTTATTCGATCATTGTTTTAAACAAGGTATTAATTTCTTTGCACAGTTGGGTTGCGGCAAACCGAGTGTCATCGTATCGGAATTTATTTATATCCCTTGAAACGTGATGCATGAAGTGAGGCCCACAAATTATTCATTTTCAAGGGGAACCCCGAGCTATGTAAAGAGCACAATTGTTCGATTCATATGTAAAGAGCACAATTGTTCGATTCATCTCATCTAGACATTGGTTTGACTGGTTTGAAGCTGAGGGTTCGCTAAGAAAAGGTTGTCTAGTTATTAGTTGAGTTTTGTAAATCGTAGTCGTTCTGCATAATTCAGAGGATCAATTCCGATACCTCTGTGAGGCGATATACAGATGAACGAAGCCCAAATGGTAGAAAGTTTAATTCTTGCACAATTAGCATCCTTTCCGAAGCACGATCACTAGAAGGATCAGCAAATTTGTAAAATTTTGTTTGTAAATAGTTGTTTATTTAGTATAGCAATAGTTCTTTTTTGCTGATAGGGTTTTGTGTTTGAATACGATAAAATTAAAAATTTAAATGAACAAAAGACAAAAAAAAATTTCCGTAAAGGTAAAACCAAGCAAAAGCCAGGTTGAGTTGTGGAAAGGCGTTCATAACGTCAAGTTTTGCCATTAGTCTTTGCAAGGATATTTACAGCAGAATCGAAATTTCTGTTGTGATGCGATACTCATTAGGTTCTATCTAAGGCACAACGCAGACCGGGAAGTTACGAAATGATGCAGCGACGGTGCCGTAAAATGACCTGGCATGCGCTTAAGTTTCAATTCGTTGATCAAAGGTTGAGCAATGGCTGACCGATGTAATTCGGTTGAACTTAAATGATGTGCTATGTTTAAAAGTTCAGGACCAGAGTAACCAATTCTAAAACCGTTACTAAGGCTACAAATCAATTGAATAACAAATATCTGTTCGGGGGAAACCGCAGTTTTCTTTTAAGCTAGAAACATTGATAGGGGTGCGTGAACAAACGGGAAGAGTGTTAAAATTATCTTTTATGAGTTGGGCAACATGATCCTGGGTGTTGGCCTACGCAGTGGTTGCAAATGTGCTGCCAAGGGCAATTCTGGGGGCTTGGTTGGATCCCTGTAAGGGTCGAACAGTTTGATGTGCGGCCGAGTTTCACTTGTAGTGACAATATGCGGCAAATTGGCCAGTAGAACGACATCGGTAGCAATGGTACTGGAATGTTGTTGGTACAAGGGGGTGGGAGGGCAGCGTAGGAATTAATTGAACGCGTGGCCATCCAGCCTGGCTCAGGAGAGTAAGTGATTTCGAGCAATGTTTATGGGAAAGGCAATATTGTAGCGATAATGGCTTGGAAGGCATTATGAACGATTAAGAGAGCCCAGGCTGAACTTTCAAACAAAAGGACAGGCTCGCTAATGTGTCGTAGAGCGAAAACAGGAGTAACGTATTTAAATCTGCATATTTTTTACACTCTTCATCAGCTTTTGCGGAAGAGGAGGCAAAGTGCTAACATGGGAGGGAAACTTAGATGCAAAGATGCAGAGTAAAGATCCGCATCCATGGTTGCAGATCGATTCCGGACCAACTTACGGAATTATCATTGGCTGCCTTCATTCTGAACTTTTCATCATACAATAACCACCCCATTGACTGGTGGTATGCTGCTGCATAGCGGATAAGGTCCAGCTAGGCTACCAAATCTCTTGCTTGGGCTAGGAATTTATCGAAGATTATTCATATGTAGCAGGTGAAAGCAGTTGTCCAGCTTTCGATGTCCCTGATCTTTTTTCGGGGTTCCTTTCCTTGTTTGAAACACAACGTGAACTCTTCGCCCATGGATAGATGATAGGAATTGTCCTTATTAGCAAGACTATGTAAGTTCTCTAGAAGAAATTCCAATAAATCCAAAAACTCACCACTTTGAATGGTTTGCACGAAATTTGCTGGGACATCTGGAGTAAAACCCCAATCAAATGGGCAGGAACTTGCTGGTGCTGCAGATGCTGTCACAGGATGTTCCCTTGCTGTTGTAGTCGCAGACATGGTTGTGCACCAAGTGAATGGAGAGATGTCATTTCTTGTGTCATTCCTATGAAAGGGGCAGGCAGTGTCATCGTTGGAACATTCGCTTAGCTGGCTGGAGAAGATTGTCTTGGTAGTACTGCTATCTCGTCCCCATGTACCAGCGTCTGCATGCTTTTTTATACTTCTTTCAACAGCTCAGCCATTCTGGAGTTGACAATGTCCTTCACAAAAACTTGCAAGTTGTCTGTCGTAGGATTGGATGAACTTGGCATTGCCATAGGTATAACTGCAGAAGAAGTTTCACCTTGTCCGCTATCTGCGTTGGATGTTGAGGGTTGCAAACTCAGTGTGGTTGCTTGTGTAAAACTTGAACGCTTCGGCGGTAAAATTGTTCTTTATTTTGTGTATAAAAGCACAGGTAGCAGCGTATGATTGTAAAATTAGTTTATATATTAATGATATACAACCTTAAAATAGGGCTCAAATCTTTCAAATCTTTTAAAAGGTGGGTGTAAAATTCTATTCCATTTTTCTTTGAATTGAATGGCTTAAAAGGAACTTATAGTACTTTGCAGTAAATCTGCCGTGGAAATTTGTTGATATCTTGATTTGTTTTCAAAATAACGGCAATTTAATGATTTTTGAAAAAATTAATGGAAAATTTTGAAAACATTTAAATCATCTTAAGTCCTAAACCAAAGGAACAAAAATCATATAAATTCCAAGAAAACCATAGTTTATAAAGGCCTACAATATGGTGAAAAGCAGAAATCAGTATCTTTTCTGGTTTAGGACTTAGAAATTTGATGACGTCATAGCCTCAATTTTAATAAATGCCGCCATTTTGAAACTAATCAAGATATCAACAAACTGCCATGGCAGATTTACAGTAAAAAACGCTAAGTTCCTTCCAAGCCATTTAATTCGAGGGAAACTGTAATAGAATTTTACACCGACCTTTTTAAAGATTTGAGTCCTATGCTTACAACCTTATCATATTCCATATCGTCTTTCTGTGTTTTCATGATGTTCATCGCGTCTCTCCACCAAAACATTAGGCCTATTAGTCGACCCAGTCTCCAAAGAACATCCATAGAGAAAAAAGAGAAAGGTTGGCTGGTTCTCGCCAACTGTGCAGGCCGCTTCAAACTTTTCCTGTCCAGTTTGTAGTTTGTATGTCATGAAGTTTGAATCAAGGATCAGGCAGGACTTGCTTTTCTCTCTCTATTTCTCTATTTTCTCTAAATTAATAAACTCCGAAATCTCTGCAAAATAACTCTCTAAAATTCCACAAAACGAATTCCCTTCATGCTCTCTAAAATCACTCTAAAAACTCTTCCCCAATCCCTCTTTTGTCTCAAATATATGTAAATGTCCACAATATTGTCCTCTTACATAAGACGGGGGTTACTTTTACACACGTCATAATAATGACCAAATAAGAGTTAGTAACTGGATAGAAGAGTTGAAGCAAAGTGAAAAGAATCCAATTCTGTTTTATAAAATGCAAGGTAAACTTAAAAAAACAACACAAATTTCCTTCACTGCTAAGAACAAAGCTTGACTTAAGCATGCTGAAAAGTGCTGGTCTTTGTTTCAGTTGCAACATAACATTACGGAAAAGCCGGAAAAGATAGCGCTTAGGGGCTTTATATCATGATGTATTGCCTTTTTTAATGGAATCAACAGTGATTCTATATGAATTTGATCGTGAAACGTAATCCATCTTGTCAAATACCACCCCGACGCCATCATTTCCGTAATCGTCTTTAAATAAATGTTATTTGAACTCATTTAAAGGCTCGGGTTCAAAGAATAACATATGGTGTGCATGATTTTAAGAAACTAGATGGAGACACTATGGGCAATTAACTAAGAGAAAAATCAAAATAATCTGAAAGGCCACAGATTTTTCCTCAATATTTTAAGAATGTTTAGTTGGCGGCTGGTGTGAAAGTATTGAAGAGAGTACTGAAAGTATTCATAGTGCTATCTTTGCTTTGGTATGAAGATGACCATGTATCACTTTCCAATATTTATGCCGTTATGTAGACACAAGGTAATTTCAATGAAATTATTCTTTTCAGGTATTGAAGACGAAGAGTACAACCTGGCAAACAAGGACTTTGTCGTTGTAGTACAATCAGCATTTCAAAAGTACATGTTGAAAAAGTTCGGAAACAGAGGCATTTGTTGTGACTCCACGCATGGGACAACAGGTACGTCTTTGACTAAATACTGCACATGCAATATTCAAGATCAAACTACAAATTTCATTACTGATTCATCTAATTCAAATCTGCGTACCAAGTATCATACCTGTTCTACCTTTCTTGAATCATCCCCTATCTGAAGCACCTTCTTTCCGTGTCTCTCCTTTCTGTCAGTCCCTAAGTCATATGCCAGATTAAATAGCAAATATCTATATCATTTCTTCGCACCAACATTTGTTGTTTTTTATGGGAAGATACAATGGCTTTACCACGAATTGGTAACTGACGATGGGAAGATTTCTCGTCAGTTACCCATTCATGGTAAAGCCATTCATTGACCCATTCGTTGTAAAGCCATTCTTTGCTGCTTGGGCTTGCATGCTTGTGCTGGCTGACGTTGCCTCCTGAATTGTCTCCATTTGCTCCAGTTACTGATCTCGATACCAGGCTCTGCAGTAGCAGCAGCAATTATATCATTATTTGTGACAGTAGTGTGACAAATGACACAACCCTCATGTAAGCGTTGTAATTGCGATACAGATGGTTGCCAGTGACGTACATGGCTGAGGAAAGAGAGCAGGAAATTGTCTCTCACTCGAAACTGGTTTGTTAGGTCAACTTTGCAGCATGCATCCATAAGGTTCCTTTTTTTTTAATATTTCCTAGAGTTTTGTAAAAAGGGTCAAATATCAATATATTAAAATCTATTGATATCAAATGTAGTAAATTTGTGAAAAGATGCACGCAAATGAGCCAAGAGCACTCATCAACAAGACTATACTAGATTCCTTGCACTGCACACACTCAACAATAACATTTATCAGTTGATCAAAAATCAACTGATGGAGTTAAACCAGAGGGTCCAGTTTTGTTTGGTGTAATATTTCAAACTTGTGGCTTTCTCGGAAGATATAAGCAATGGGAGATAGATTCATTGGTTCTTAATGTCTGCGAAAAACAGCTTTAAAGTCCTTTCTTACAAAAGATCGGGGAAGAAGTTTTGTGGTACTTTATTCTTTCACATTCAAAAGCCATAACTCACGCTCCAAAACCAATTCATCTCCCATTGCATATATCTATTTTCCAAGAAAGTTAAAAGGTTGAGATAAAGCAACAAGATAATTTCATTGTTGGTAACAAACAATCTCCTTTATTTAATATAGAACACAATTGTCATATTGTTTTTGTTTACAACTTCAATGATCAGTTTGTCTATATTTCCCTGTTGTATGCAACTCTTGCTTTGGACTTTTGGCCTGAAGGAATTAGAAATTATTATCAGTGTTGCAATTTGCCTCAGATACAAAACTTAGACATGAATATGGTAAAAATATAGCTTTTGACTAAATCTGACACAAAGAAAGGCCTAAGTGCTTAACCCTATAGTGGTTGGGCTATCTGACACGTCCTATTTTGGTGGGGGGGGGGCAAAAAAGCCCCCCCCTACCTAACTCTTGACTGGAAATAGATAGAGCAACCAGATTTGGTGTACTAATAGCCCCAGGCATTTACTTTATGAAAATATAAAAATTAACCTAAAATTAGCCATCATTATTGCTTGCGTCAGCATTTTCCTTTGTGTGGTCAAGAAAAGTGTCAAAATCGGTCAAAATCAGGAAAAATGCGATAGAATTTAATTTGGAGCACAATTTCCATCCAAACATAAAAATTATGATAGAATACATCAAATAGCACTACCCTGCAAAATATCTTTGCAAAATTTTGCAATTTTGCTACTTTTTTCGCGAAGATTAATATTTTAGAATTGGCGATTTTGAAAGAGTCAGTTCCGGAAAATTGTCTCCCTCCCCCTCATTTGTCAAAATATTTTTTTGAAACTTCTTGAGTCATTGCACGATAAGTATTAGCAAAAAGTCAGAAAATTTCCGGGCCATAATTGTCATACTGACAGAGTTATGACAAAAAGTCTACTTGGGGGGGGGCAAATTGCCCCCCCAACCAAAATAGGGTTAAATTAAATGAATGTAGGCTGGAACAAGAAGACTTTCATTATTCTTGGTGAATATGCTGTTGGCTGGCCATGGCCTGCTACCTGTAAACTTATATTTTCTTCAATTCTTCAACTTCAATTTTCTTATCATTTCCGAGAAGGCTGAGAAAGAAAGGGCTTACCATTTCTGCTTCATCCAAGGTGCATGTCGATTTGCCAAGTAGATGAGTTGATTGTGACTTGTGAACACAAAACACAAGCGACAACAACCATGATCAACAACAACAACCACAACAAAATTGTCTCTTCGACAACCAATCATGTCAGCAATATTTCATTTATTCCAAAACAATTTTTATTGTTTGTTTTCTACCAAAGTCTCGACCTTCTGCTTTGTTTCCATATGAAAATATAAACTTTTCAACACCATCTGTAGATTAGGTCGGATTAGGAGGGGTTTTTTAGATTTCAGAAGGCAAATTTTCAATAAGAGGCTGGCCTCCTCTGGGCTATTTGGCGGGAAAAAGTTTTTGCTGAAACCGAGAATAATGATCATGGATCAAATCAAGGCATTGTAATGTCTAAAAAGATCTATTATCTGATGAGAAGTGGCTGTGGTACTACTATGGTAAGAAACACTTATGTTTGTGTCTTTTCACACACTCTCTGTTCATAGACTGCTCTCCCTGCCCTTCACACACAGCTACTGTAGGTGTAGTGTGTGTTGCAGGAGGAGAAGTGTTCTGCATTTGACTTTGTCATATTATGAAAACCTTCCCAAATCAAATGGCATAAAGCCATGCAAATGGGTGGTTACAGAGTTCAATTGACATCTTTTTAGGTGTTTAGGATTTAAAAAACAAAATAAGCCCAAATTATCACAACATATCACCTGAGCTATGTAGTTATTTGTCCTTTATTTGCAGCTGAAGTAACTGTTATTTGTTGTTTAGGATGTTTTGTTAGATTTGAAGTCCAATTACTGCACAGTAAGATGGAAGTATAACATGAGTTGGATAAGAGGAGCTACATTTTGAAAAGGATAATGTCTATTAATGTTAAAATGGAATGGGAAGTTCTTGATTACTTGTGTCTTGAGGAGAATAATTTATTTTGGTCAGTCCCAAGAAATAATGATAAATCAACAATTTTTAATAACATAGCTAGTTAATCAGTCCTTTTAATTAAATGTCATAGGTATGAATATCAGTGAATTAAGGTGTGCGATACTTTTCAAACTGAAGCATTCTCTTTGTAAACATTTGTTTTTAGGAACCTCCTAGAAATCACAGAATTAGGGTAGTAATTCCCGGTTTCCTATCAGAGAAAATGCCGGAAAAGGGCTGTTCAAAAAGTGCCAGACTGTCATGGTTACAATTCTTTCATAGGAGTGGACCCACCGGGCGTATAGGCAATTTCTTTCAAAAAAGTCTAGTATGTGCTGTATATGCAAATGATCGTACAGTATATTCTTCTTGAATATCCATATGTACTAACTGTGAAGGCATCATTATGAATTAAGGGTACGTCCGAATTAGACACCATGCCAAAGGTTAGGCCGTTCAGACCGGCTTGCGTTTGAATGGAAAATTTACCAAGACAAACACAAAGCTAGTCGTTATCTTTAAGTTTAGCTTTCAGAAAGAGTTAATGAACATGTTAATCGTGATTTGCCCAGTCTTAGGGCGTTTGCTTATTTTCAAATCGATTTTTTTGCGAAACCTGACCATTTAGGGTGAAGCTTCTCTAATAGCTCAAAATCAATGTTGAGAGTCTTTTGTTGCAAAACAAGCCGTTTTTCTCGCCGTTTAATAATTTTTTACTCCGACGCTCTTCTTTTGTAATTGTTTGTAACTTTTCCTGCAGGTAGCTGTTTTCTCCAACTCCCAGTTGCGACCAATGGTGCAAGGCGAAGTAAAATGCCCATTAAGCTGGTATATAAATTGCCCATCAAGTTGGTATATAAATTGCACCCCAGGTGCGAGATCCACCTGCGCCAAATCCTTACAAAATTTGTCACTGTGGATGCGTTATGGACTCGTTCCAACAACCCTAATTTGAAGGAACAAAATATCTCAACATACATATGACACAAGTCAAGGTACACTGTTGTTCCTTTCACGTCTTCTTTGCGCCCTGATTCCCCATTCTCTGTTTTCTTTAGACACTCGCGTACACGAGGGATGAAAAGCCTCTGTGCTGATCCCCAACTCTGTCTGTCTGTTATCTGTCTGTCTTGATATCTTCAATTCTTAGACCATGTTCATGAGAGAAAAATCTTTCATGGACCAGTTCCAAGTGGCTTATATGAGATGTGTGCCCGCCAAGGCAAAGACGTTGTGTTGCATGATCTAGCGGATACCTTAATTTCTTTCCATTGTGAATATAGTCTTGATTCATAATGTTCCAGGAGCACATAACTCCATGTGACAACGACGAAAAGCGAGGAGATCATATAAAAACCTTGCACCTTGGAAAGAAAAAGTAAGTATTTTCGTAGCAGAAAAGAAAACTTTGGATGACCTACTTTTCAAAGAATGCGATACACTGACAGCAAAGATCCAACTTTTAGAGAAAAAATGTGATGAAAATCAGATAAAAGTTAACAATTTAAGAAATTACCATAACATTCTGAACGAGGGATACTTGTTATTCTTAGAAAAATTTAACGACATTGCCATTTGCGAGCAAACTGGAGAAAAGCTTTAAAAAAACAGTTGTGCAATACCCAGCAAGACGTCATTGTCGCCGTTGAAAACACAGAAAACATAGAAAAAGCCTTTCAACCTTTGACAAATAAAGTTAGTGATAAGGTAAATAATCTTAGTCAAATAATTAAAAGACGCTAGGCAAATGAATCATTGAAGAACCACACTCCAGAAATCACTGAAGAAGAAATACGATCACCTGTTGTCAGTAATGACAGTACACAACACGAGGCTAATGTTACAAAACCTGATAATGCAGTGATTAAATCAGAGGACCATGAGTAAGAGAAAGAGTTGGGCCAAAGTTGTCATTCATTACAAAAGACAACTACAGAATTACTCCCAATACAATTAACAATACCAATACAACAATTACGAAAAATTACACTAATAACACTAATTAAGATACCTAAATACTGTATGTTGAATTTGAATGAATATGATATATTCCCCCCCCCCCCCCCCCCCTCTCTACTCAATGTGCATTGAAATACTATGTGAAAAAAAGGTGGAGGGAGGGTGGGGAAATTGAAGTCTGCACTGCTGCCAAATATTTTCTGACTGAGTCGATAGCACGAGGACAGACTTAGATATAGTAGTAGGGCAAGCCATATATGGAACGAGGAAATACATCCAATCAAATGATTGGCTGGAAGCTGCTTACGTATTTGTGTTGCAACATCAACCAGGAACTAGGATATTGAATGAGACAATGACTCAATTATGGTGCAACTTGTGACTGCATCCTTGTGACTGCCATGCAAGTATGACTAGGCAATGACCCATTAGCAATGCTCAGCAAAATGCAACTTAGGCCCAACTCCTAGCTCCCTGATTTAAACTTACATTAAGGCAAAAATGCCTCAATGTACACACACATCCTCAGAATGCCTCACATGCTGAGAATCGCAAATTGCATGGTTTTGCTGATGCCAGCAAAAAGGCATGTTGTGCAATGGTTTTTCTTGTTTGTAAAACCACACAAGGCTTGTACTCTAAAAGTATAAAAATTGTTCATGACAATCAATAGAAACAATTTTGACCATTTAAGGTTATCTAACACATTTGTTATTATTTATATGACGTCATAAACTTTGATGAAGTACTGAACGTTACATTTGCTGGCATCATCAAAAATAGATACACACTATATATCATCTGAAAGCTCCTATCGATGCTACGTGTTGAAAACAGCTCTTTATCTTCTAACTGATGACACTACATTAAATAATTTTTTGCCGCGGGCACTTTGGGAATTTAGAAAGTAGAATTGTATTTTTGCAAGTATGAGTATGGACAGCCCAAATCAAAATTTGCGCAAAGCCACCTAGGGGGAAATTTTTGGGAAATGCTCTGAACTGTGGCTGGATACCATAGCTTGTTTGTATTTTAGGTTTGGGTTTGATATATTGTTTAATAGGGGTGTTAATGGGGGCCATGTTTCCTTCATTTGTTTAATCTGATTTTGACTCTGTATGTGATTCTGAATCTGAATATTGTGCTGGGGACACGAAAGTCCTTAGAAAGAGGTTTGCTAGCCTGCGTGCTGACCTATTGTCCAAAGAAGGAAAGGGTCTGCGCAACTACGAGCCAAAGCTTGCCGGGCCTTCTCGTAATTTATTCTGATGGCCTCGTAATAAGTCACTAAATATTGACCAAGGTTTCTCCATTTCGCTGTCGAAGAGTAAACAGAAATACGATATTCGATTGCAGGAAATCTAGCCTAGCTTTTTCAATCAGACTTGGCAAAGTTGTAAATCAACAACCTAGCTAAAGATGGAACGAAAAAAAAAACGAAACTTTTTTGAGTAGTTTTGGAGGTAAATCCACTTTTCTGAAATCAGCAAAAATATTAGAGCAAGGATTTGCGAAACCAGGGTTGACGGAAACATTGCGATTTAAACATCTTTCGCTTGCCCAGATTATACAGAACAACATCCTTTTTACCGCTTTTCGATAGGCCGAATAATATTGGAGAAATTAACTGTTTTCAGAGGAGAGTGGTTTTGCAAAACGGCATTTCGCTGTGCACTAGAGCGGAAAGCAGAGTTACCTTAAAGATTCTCTCTCTATAGTGGCATCTACTGCGGAGGAAAATAGGATTTTGAGGGAGGAAATGTTGAAGAAAATGGTTTCAGAGGCATGTCGTTCAAAAAGCTGGGGTACGTCGGATCTTATTGAGAGCCTCAACCCTTCACCAGTTATCCCAATAGAAGATCTTACAGCTTTCTTGTATGCTGGAAATCTGTCACAAAGACAGTACCAGGTGTGCTGAAACATCTTAGTTAAGTATGGTATTCATTCTCTGAAATCCCAAAATGACATTGATTCTTTTAAAAAGAATCTGTATCTCCCAGTCAGGATGGAAGATTTGTCCGCTTCCGTCAACGTAGGAAGTATTTTTCATTCTAAATTGCATGCAATAATAACAAATGAAAAGCAAGCGGAGTCACTGAAGGGTTTCCAGCAGATGCCTCCATTAAATTCTCTGTAAAGGCTTGCTTGGATGGATCTGGCTCACATCATAAAAGGCACCAGTTGTCAGGATATGATGTTGAAGATGCACAACCGGGAAGCTCTGTTAATTTTCTTGGTGTTTTCATGACGCCAATTGCAGTGACGGTAGCCATTGCGATGATATGGTCACAGTTTGGGAAAACCCTTTTTCAAACTCTATTTTTATACTCGGCCAATAACCTTATTGCAAACGAAGGAGTCAAGGAGCACTGTAGAGAAACTATTTCCTGGAATTCAGGAAAGCATTGATGACATCAGAATGCCACATACCGTTGATGGCATCATCAACCCTGTGTTTGTTGAGACCAAGATTATTATGATGCATGGCAAAATTGTGATTCTGGTGTACCCTGGGTACCAGAGCCTTAAAAGTTGGGGGACAAAAAGAAAAAAAAAGGAAAGGAAGGAAGGAAAGAAGAAGAGGCTCTGGATCCATCAATCTGTGACCTCGTTATGAATTCAGGTTTTTAGCCAATCAGCATTCCCTATACCGTGATTGGTATACACGATAGAACCATTCATTTTCACTGCATGATCGATCACACTAAAATCAATGATCTAAGGATGCTTGTGTTGTACAATGTGAAGAATGGCGGACGATCTGAGCATTGCAGCGCACAAAGTTATAGAGGATTACTTTCTTTGAATAAAATCATTTTCACTTCAACAAATGGAAATACTTAAGTCGACTTTTATCAAATTATCAAGGAAGCTTATTAGGATATCTCCTAAACTAAGAGTGGTCATTTTCATATATAACTTACATTCGTAATACTTTCAATACCTCACATTAATACAAACTACTTTCATTTCAGATGTCTCGTCAATATGAAAAGAAACGCCCGCGAGTCTCGTACACTTCCCTAAAAATTTCTTGTGCCCATGTGGACGCCAAAAGCCCCTCCCACCCGATGAGAAAGTGTTCGAGCGGTTGAGACATGTTGGCTGTGAGTGGCTCACACGCCCCAGCACAGCCATTTCAGAGCTTGGCTCCACCCTCAACGGAAATGTAGAGCTGCTGCGTCAGGACACGCACTTTCTGGATCCGGAAAAAAAGGAGAAATTTCTGCAGCAAATTCCTCCCCTGGGAGATGTATTAAAGAAGTTTCATCAGGACTACAAGGGGCCAAACACAGAGGAAGATAAGCGGGCAGCTGCCCTCGGAATCGTCAATCCCTCTCCCCAAATGAGAGAGAGCATGTTGGCGGCCATAGAAGTTGGGGGTGCCCTGTTTCAAATGGGCATCAACTTCATGGTTGCCAACAGGCTCTTCTCAAATCCTGCAAATTACGCAAACCTTCTTACATTTGCTCCTCAACCGGACCCAGTATTCAAAACATCTAAAAATATTATGGACTTGTTGCCGCTCCTCCGCATTCCAAAGAGTGGAGCGGCAACAGGTGCTAACGACAATTCCGTTCAGCACCTCGTTGCTGCACTAACTGGCGTAGCTGCACCAGCACCAGTACCAGCAGCACCACCAGCAGCAGCACATGCACCAGGACCAGCAGCAGCACTGCGACAGCACAATTTACGAGCCGCATCCCCACACCATCCAGGACGACATCAACAGCCATTATATTCACAACAGCACCATCAGGCAGCTTATGCATCTCCTGCCCAACAACATCAACAAATCTATCCACCTGCTACCCCACACCAACAAGCCACTCATACACCTCCTGCCCCACATGAACAACAACATTATCGACATCCTCCCGCACATCAACCATATACTTCCGGACACGCACAATATAGCAACCAACAACAACCAGCACCATATCAACCAGACCACCGATATTCCCAACATGCATTTCAACAGCCTGCACCACCAATACCGTCCACATTACTGCCCCAACGTGCACCATATTTGCAATGATCAACTCCTCGTCCATACAACACTACCATCCCATATCATTCAAGGGCCAGCACAACCATCCCCATCATTGCCTGCACCATCATCCCCCTTTCTATTCTCATATCCATCACCAACATATATTCCTTCTCCAGCACCATATCGACCCAGTCCACGACGTGCACCTACCAACATACCATCCACGCAGCTCCCTCAACACTCCCTCAATATACAAATCCCATCATACACAGACATGGAACACAATTTTCAAAGCACCCCCATGCGTACATTCAATGCAAGTCCACAACCATCTCTCCATGCAACACAGCCATCACCCGACGACTTTATTCTGCAGGCCAGCAGGTCAAGTAATCTGCGGGTCAAACACGAAAGCAAACATGCGGGTCACCACTAGGGCCATGGGCCCAATGCAACCATTGATGTGTTGCGTTTGGTATGTTAGGCCGCCAAATGGTCAAAGGCTCTATCATATCATCACAACAGTTTTCAAATGTTTTCACAAGCTTTGTTTAACTGTCTTTCAATCATTTGATCATTGTATTTTCGTGGCATTGAAAAGCTTTGTGTCAAAGAATTTGCCGTTGTTCAAATCGCGAACAAAGCCAACGCGAGGATGCAGTGGGCGTGACGCAGCATTTTTATTTATCAAATCAACCAGAAATATCAGAGAGCTACAGCGGAGAAAAGAAGAGTCGAAGGTAAAATGTTTTGTTTCTGATTATTATACAATAATACATTTCATACATTCTACATTTCATAAATGAACGCCATAGTGCATAGGGCAGGCTGTGATGCCGATGGGCATGGCAGGACAGTTATTATTGATAATGGTTCACTGAAAGGCCCTGACACAGGTAGAAATGAGCCCAAAACCCACATTTGGATTTTACAGAAATTCGAAATCAGGTGTGAAATCGTACATGATTTTACAAGGCCCATGGTATTGGGCATACCTTATAATCGCACCATCGTGATTTTACTATTGAGAATCACAAATCGTATTTCAGCTGTACAAAATCCCATACGATCCTTCTATGATTTTTAACAGCAGCAAATAAGATTTGTGATTCTTCAAGTGTATGTATAAGCGTCCGATTGTCTGTATGTACAAGCTGTGCACAATTTTTCAACAATTCAAATACCAACAAAATCGTGTGCGATTCTAGGATAAAGATCACATGTCTGATCCAAAACTTTGAAAATCACAAGCGATTCCAATCTGATTTTAAAGGTCAATAAATCTGTCTTGGATTATGAGAACATCAAAATCGCGTCTGCTTTAGAAAGGAATGTAATCACAACTCTGATCAACCACATGTTAAAATCCTAAACGATTCCAATCCGATTTGTAAGGTCTGGAAATCGTTGTGTTATTGTGAGGACATTAAAATCACATGCGCTTTCAGGAAGGAATATAATCACAAACTTGATCATCAACATGTTAAAATCCGGTATGATTTCAATCTTATTTATCAGATCGTTCAATCTGGTGGTTTATGATAACATTTAAATGGCAGGACGAAATATTGGCAAAAAACAAATTAATCATATTTGCTGTTGTTTTTTGTCGTATTGTGGTGTTTCTGCAATACGACAAATTGCGGTGTTATTCATGTCGTATTGCGGTGTTATTCATTTTTTCGTCACCCCAAGCATCTTCGGATCCAACAATCGACGCTGGTATCGTGGCCTTTACTTTTTCAAACTATTTAAATCCTGCACACTTTTAGAAAGGAATAAAAACCCAGGGGTTGAGTGTATGATGGGTGCCATCCATAGAGGTGTTTTGGGTCCAAAATTCTCTTTCCAAGGGTTATTTTTAGAAGATTTTCCCTTAAAAATGGGTCAGTTTGTACATGGTTTGCATGAAATTCTGAAATGAGCAAAATTGTTAAAAATGTATTACCATTTTCACCAAAAGCTCTATTTTAGTTCCCCCTTTCTAAGAAGCCTCCTTATTTCAAATACAAGAAGATGCAGAAAGCCTTCATGTTCATCAAAAATACACTTAAGGCAGGCTCAATAGAGCTTAATACGGTAAGGTTTTTCAATCCAGACAGCGAGCTTCGGAAACTTTCACCGTCGGGAAATGCTTTGGTGGTTTTGGGGGTTTTGGACACGAAATAGGATGCCGCTGCGAAATGCCTCACACAGAGTTCGCTGCGGAGGTGCTGCGTATTGCGCACGTGCGCAGCAAAACTTTGGCGGTTGCAATTTTGAATATTTGAACACACGAAGAAGGAAGTTCTGAGCTGGATTGGGACGCTCTGCAAAGCAAAAGACGGCTTCGGTGACAACACTCAGCGTCTCAAAGGATCAAGGATGTGCTAGAGAAGGCTGGCAAGATAATTAGGACAAAAAAATATACACATCCTGATGATGGGTAAGTTTGCAAACCTGTTTGAACAAATCAAACGTTTCTGCTAAATTTGGGCCTAAGTGGGCGTGTTCTCGACTTAAAAACTGCAAATCTTGTATCGCAAATCTTCGCTTCATCAGATCAGAGCCTATCTTTTTAACGGGTTTTTGGGGAGCAGATTGAACTGTTCAACACAGATGGGACAAAACATTTATTGGTCAGGTCAAGTAAAGTCAGTAAAATATGAATCTCTGGCCCTGCCTGGGCTTTGTCAACATTTATTGGTCAGGTCAAATAAAGTCAGTAAAATATGAATCTCTGGCCCTGCCTGGGCTTTGTCAACAAAAACATCAAACTATTATGTGAGGTGCTCAAACTTTTTTCTAGGCATGGAACTGGTAGGGGCACCAAAAATATGGTCCTTTGAAGGGGCCTCCAAGAATTTTTGTGAGAAAATGTATTTTGAGATGTAACTTTTCCTCAATAAAACACACGAAAATTTATGAGATGACTTGACAAAAAAGCCATATAGTCATTTTATTGTGATTTCATAAAAACAAAACAAAGAAAGAGGTTCTAAAATTGGGTTCTAAAATTTGACTCAAATATAATTAAAACATTGAGTTTGCATTAATAGCACGCTCACAACCATTGTCAACCTCTTTTCAATCAAAAACAAAAGTTGTGATTTTAAATCGCTCTTGGAATTAAACCAAAGGAATTCCTGAGGATAATGCAATGATTAAGAAGTCTTGGTCTCCACTGCTAACGACTTTAGCATGATAAGGATAAGAAAGGGCCATCACCGTTTTGTCAGCAAAAATTTAGGATAGTGTTAACACCAGCTATTTATATGGACTTAATGCCTTTAAGTATGGGGCCCCTAAACACTTTTTTTGCTAAGGGCCCCATCAGGGCTCAAAAACAAAGTAGCATGGTAGCGGTGCTACCGGGATGGTAGTTGAAATGCTCAAATTTCCCAGGAAGGAAGAGGGGAAAAAGGAAAAAGAAACGGAAAGCAAGGGAAAGAGGAGAAAGCAATGAAGGAAGGGATGGAAAGGGACCGAAAAGAAACTAGGAGAGTGAGGAAATGGGGCCAGTGTCAGGAAGTATATTGGGAGAGAAGAAGAAAGCATGTAAGAAGAAACCAAGGTGTTTACTTACCTTGCTACCAGCAGGGGAAATTTTTTGAGCCCTGGGCCCCATACTGCTCTATTACTCCACTGCCACAAGGGCTTTTGATAAAGTGATTTGGGGCCATCAAATGTGGTTTATCAAATATTGGATCCCGTGGGGGCTACATAACTTGTTGATGGGCAGGTTTCTACTGCCTGGTTCTCAGAAAGCTACACACTTCTGTTGCCAAAATATTCCTTTGTGCCCACTCTTGTCATGAATTTTGGTAAACTGATTTTTGCCAATTTAAGCCAAACCAACCCATTTTTATAGAAATCTGTTGAAAAATGACACTTATTCAAAAAGAATTTCGCATCCAAACCAAAAACCCACCCATATTGGTGGGATGTGCGCCTGTACCATCAACATATATTGTATTGTATCCCCTGGATTGTATCAAACAGACTGATTTTGATCCATTTGCACAGAGGTCATCAAAAATAATTAGGGAGCTACATCAATGGATTAGGATACCTTTACATTTTCAATGTCATATAAGACCATGGCTGGTGTCCAAAAATTCAAATCAGGTTTTCCCTGCCATTGATGGGCCTGGGTACCCTCTTTGTTTTCAATGACAAATATTTTTTCTCTAATCTCTTGTAGATGGTTGGATGAAAATACAGAGTTTACAGGAAGTATATACTGCATCAGACATCACTATGGTTTGGAAGCAAAGCACTTTCTTTGCAGTTGGCAGTCAAAATGTGACGTTTATTTTGGACAACCTATTTGTAAATATATAAACATATTGTTAAAGAGGGTTTTCTACAATGCTATAGACATTTGGATATTCCAAAGCGCCTGGATCAAGCAATATCTTTTATACATTTTGTAGAAAGCTGAGTAATTTTGAATATTTACAACAGTGACTAAAGCTGGAATTCCACTCAGTCAAACATTTCATGTAAAATGTATAAAAAAGTATTCCTTGATCCAGACTCTTCTTTGTAGAATAGCCAAGAGGCATCAATTGAATTTCCAAAAGTTAGCCAATAAATATCAGTCTTGGGCCAGGCAAAAAGCCTATTCACATAAGTCAGTTCTTCTCTTCCACTTTCCAATGTTATCCTGCAGACTTTGCAAGGGTTTTGAAATGGTCTTTATTGTAAGGAAATTGGTCCTCTATTAGTGAATAAATTGTGTTAGAAGTGGAGCAACAGGATAAATGGCATGACCAATCTCTTTCTTTGCTTTGATATTCTAATTTATGATGTTTCAAAAGCATAAGAATCAGTCTCAAGAGCTTCAGCTCAAGCAGTTTCATACACACTGTAACTCCCCATAATAACAAAGAGGTCCCTTTCAAAACTATCTATATTTTCAGTAGAATTCATATAAATTGAAAGGCCAAGACAGTTTTTTAAGCAGAATTAAACACAGCATAGTATTTTGTTTTCAAATGAAGTTGATGGCAAAAGTGAAAGACAATACATCTGCAGTTATCATTGACTCTTTGTCTTTCTTTCCACAGTTCAGTGAACATGCAAACATCTGTGCACATCATGTTACCCACAAAGATTATTTTTTAACAAAGTCTTAGACTATTTTTGAATCTGCTTGGTGCATATTTGTATGTATTGTGATCTTGGCATGGGAGGAATTACACAAGAGAGTAGGACAAGAGTGGTAGCAATCGAGGTAAAAAGCTAATATCCGCTCTGGTCCCGTGTATCTCTCTTGTAGGGGCTTGCTGTCGACGCTAGCGCTGTTGACAGCTTAAGGCTCATTGCAGTTAGAGCATTTCTTTGGCTGAAAAGGCAAAGTTATCCCTTTACCTCACTTCCTACCCATGCTGAGACCACCATACTATGGAATGTATCAAATTATGAACAAAATCACATTGGATTATCACATGGTTCAGGATCATGTGAGAGTGAGCAAGTGCATAAATTATGGGTTGTGATTATACAGCACATCAAATCACAAAGGATGAAAACAAATGATAAATCCAAAATCATAGGTTGTGATTATGCAAGCAATATAATCACAAAGGATCATTGTGTGATTATAGTTTTCAAAATCATACGCTTTGATTTCTTTGTGGGTCTGTTCCCATACGATTTCACCCAAGTAAAAAGAATGCTCGAATTTCCAGTCTGCAAAATCGAGAGAAAATTTCAAAAGAATAAAAATCACATGCGATTGTACCGTCAGAGAATTCTAGTGCTGCTTCAATTGGGATTTCACATATGACAATCACATGTGATTAAGGGGTCCGATTGAACGCGATTCAGAATCATAAGTGCAATCCTGTGAAAAATCATGTAGGATTGCATGCTGGATTTAGGGTCTTTTTTACCTGTGCTGAAATGGTTAATATCTGTTTTTGTGTTATTGTGAATATTGCTATATGTTATTAGCATTGCACACAGAAGGAGTGGAGACTTCAGAAAAATTCAGATAAGCATAGAAGATACCTGCAAGTGCTAGAATTCTGACCACACACAAAAAGGGGATGTTTATGTTTGGTTTTGTTTCAATTTTGATTTGTTTCAATTTCACTTGGGATACTGCATATAGTGCGTACTGGAGGAACCTCTGCCTAGGAAATAGGATAGTACGGTGTTCCAGGGTTTTTGGAGCCGTTCCAAATTTTAAAGACAAATTACAGATAAAGTGCCTGGTCTAAATATATAACAAAAGGCGCTGCATATGTCCAATTGATTTAATAACCTCTCGAGATCACGAATACAATTGAATACAATAGGCCGCTCAATGTAGAACCCATAAAACCATAATAATAGTCATAAGAAAGGTGACTATGGTGGCCTATGGTAGATTATGTTTTGTGGGGATTTTCAAAATAGGTGACATCAAAGATAGAACTCGACGTACGGCTGCACTGCACATAGTTATACCGAGGGGCACTTCACTTCCAAAGGATTTCGTACATCTTTAGCAAAACATCTTGGATCAATAATGGGCTGAACGTTGATCAAATCATCTATTTTGACAGATCTATCATGACACACAAAATAGTCAACAAGCAGTGCCCTGAGAGCCTCTGGAACAAGTATAGTCAGAGGAATGAAATTTCTAGGTATAACACAAGAAACAATAGAAATCTCGACATCCCAAAGTTTAAACTTGAGTGTACAAAAAAAAGTTTCCACCTTTCCGGGCTTAAAGCTTGGAATGAAATACCAATCGAAATAAGGGAAATCCCCTCGCTCTATCAGTTTAAAAGAAAATTGAAAACGCATTTAAAGAGCTCAGTAAACCCTAACTAAAACACGACTCCCAGGAAGATCAGATCTCAGCCTGGATCCAATCCTAGCTAATACCAAATTTTAAAATTTTGTTTTTCATTTTTCATTTTTTAAACAAACTTGTAACTTTTGTAGTTTAATTTTGTACTGATGGGATATCGTGTAAAAATATGAATTAATAAAAAAAAAAAAAAAATAAAAAAAAAAAACAAATTTCAAGAAAATCCTTTTGTTCTGAAACAATCTGGTACGCCTTTGCTAATGAGTGAAATGCCTCTCGAGTTTCACGTTTATCATTGCGTCAAGGCAGCTCGAGGCAACATGGCAAGTTCAGCATGGATTGATATTATTTAATCTGTTACATAGTTATCGATATGCCCATTCTTGAACTAAAACCGGTCTTATCGTATGCTAACATGGCGTAATCACAATGTTTGGTCGACAGTAAAAACATTGCAAACACATCTCATCTCATGACAATGACACTTTTTTACAAGAAGTCGTTTTTATTGAAGGAAGTCATAAACATTGTTGTGGTTTCTAAATAGTTCTTTGGAAGTTTCCTCGTTTCTTTTTACTAAGCAAACCTTTATTGCTTTTCTTTTTAGTTTTAGATGGGAGGGAGGGAAGGGCATCTCCTTAGACAAATATATTTAAATACATAGCATAATGTGTTTTAATGTTTTCGAATTAAGTTAATTCATTAGTGTATTTGTGCAAGTATTTTGTTATTGTGTAGCATGTATTATTGGTTCGGACGAATGTCTTGTCACAAATATTAAAGTAAAATACTCCATACATTGGCCATATTTAACCCTTTTGAATGGTGGGTAGTACCATTAATACTTCATTTTTATATCACTTTCACTGTTCTTACTTGCTATGTTTAATCGATCAAGCAGAGAATCATGATCTCCATCATCAAAGTGCAAGTCTAAATTCCGAATTCAAGTGGTTCTTATGCGCAGGGCTTAAATCTTGCACCACCGCTGCATCTATGTGGAATATTGCAGGAGACAAAGTTACCTTAGCTTTCAGGCAGTTTCTCTTTGCGTGGTAATAAACGTTCTCCTTTGGCCTTGCAATAACTATTTTTTGCGAACCTTTCCGCTGAAATACGCGACGCTCCCTTCTGGTCAAGACAATATCATATGGCACTGGGGGGACAATGCCTAATTTCATGTCCTCAGCTGTACGAAACTTGCCACTGCAACCATAGCATGTTGTTGCCTTGGTAACTTTCAAGAAGATGACATTTAGCTTGTCATCAGCTGGTGCAGCAGCATTTGCTGAGTGTGGACCTTGAAAATTTTGCACATTCCTGTGTTGAACCGGGTTTCTTTTTCTTTGCCCACGGTCATTCTTCTTTAGCCCAGCTCGAGGTGGCACTGTATCTTGCATTTGTCTTGACAAATTTGGTGACCATTTTTGCAAAAATTTAATAAGGAATCCTTCCACACTTGCCACAGAAATTACATGCTTGCAGATTGCATGGAACCTAAACCGTGGACAATTGCACTTGACAGTTGCAGCAGCTTTTACAAAAGAAACAGCGTGGGGCTCTTTTGGATTTGAATCTGATCTTACCATGTAGGTTTCCTCTGTCCATGGTGCTCTTATCATAGCATTATCTGAAAGAATAGAATTTGCACCTTGCCAGTCAACTCTATAATTTTGACTCAGACCAGACATTGAAAAATCACCTAGTTGTTCAAATTCCCTTGGGTTATTTACTGTCCGAGTACAGTTATTTGTTAATAGCCCCCTCACCTCTGCTTCAGAAGGGATGCTTGGTGTTGAAGAACTAAAGTTGGACGCTTCCTGCTCTCGGTCAAATAATGAAATTGTGGCGTTGTTGAACTGAGTCATTTTTCGTTTCCTAATCTCTGGTGACAGTTGTGCCCATGCATTTTCGGGGATATGAAAAAGTGAAAACTCTGGTGCAAGAAGAAATGGTCCTGAACCAATAATTGCTCGTTCTGTGTTGCGCTCATACTCGTCTAGCATTTCCTTATAAATATCAACAGCTTCTGCAAGACTACATTTTGATGCAGGTCTGCCCGATGTTTCAGATGCAGATTTTTTTTGCCGTATCTTATTTTTGAAACGAAAATTGATAGACTCCGTAGAATTGTTGTAAAAGAAGTTGTCACCAAGTCCTGCAAGTCTACGTTTGAATAATAGTGCACCCTGTTTCATGTCGTTCTCTACATAGGTCTTGAAGTAAGAAGAGAATTGGGGGATAACCGACTCTCTACCTGATCTTTCCAGGGTATCCCATTTCCTATAACATGAATAGCACTGATCTTCAAATTGCACCTCAGAGTCACAATCGATAAGACCTTTTATCTGCTGGGTTTCCGACCCAAAAATGTCTGTCATGATGGTTTTTCTCATGTCAGCTGTCAGATGAGGAATAGACGTAAACTTTCGCATTATGTCATCCTCAAGGTGCTTTTTGCAAAATAGATTTGTTGCAATGTGGAAATGTTTAGCGGTACCATTTACAAGGGCCTTATCTCGGTCAC
The DNA here is from genome assembly GCA_039566865.1 of Aurelia coerulea. NCBI lineage: Eukaryota > Metazoa > Cnidaria > Scyphozoa > Semaeostomeae > Ulmaridae > Aurelia > Aurelia coerulea. The sequence goes on from CM076959.1 coordinate 2,564,505, forward strand.
TGCCAACAAAGAGGATAGATTTGATTTGGTTTTTCAGAGATATCAAAGTTTGTGCAAAGTAACTGAAAACTGTTTCATCTTGGTCAACATGGAAAAGTGCTGGCCCTGGAAAAGAAGGATGCTCCTTGGTGCGCTCATTGAGTAATTTAAGATTTTTGTAAGAGGTTGTTGTCACATAAAAATCTCCAACGCCATATGTGGTGTCTATACAGAAGGGAGTACAGTTTCCGTAACTGGTGCAGAATGCGTCCATATTTTCTATAGTTTGTGGTGTTGAAACTACAAATCTGACAGAAGGAGTTAGTTGCAAGCAATGCAGGTTATTTGGCAAACTATGCGCTATATCAATTAATTCAGCAATCTGATCAACTACCCCTTTTTGGCGCAAATTATGGCGCATATGCCAAATTTGATTTACACTCCGCGGCAAGTCGGATGCTGCGTAAGTATTTTGTAGACCTCCTACCTCTTCGGAAACGGTGTCAAAAACAGACAAGGGCCCTCGTGCAGTGTTTGATAACGCAGACGCAAGACGCTTTTTGGTGCTAGCAGCGGTTGGGATAAATTTCCTGTTGCCTTTTGCATTACCATGTTTCGCAGGGCTTACGTGGTGTTCGCTACCTGTAAAGAAATAGTCGATGATAACTAATTCTTCCTGCTTGTTGTTATCGTTATATGCGATTATGGACCTTCTTTTAAAGTCTGAATATTTAAGGTGACGGAAGTAAGTGGTACGAAATTCATGCTGATTATTTTGCAACTTAGGTCTTTTCCCTATACTCCTGGGCATCCTACAATTATATATTACTTTGTTATTGTTTACTGTTACAATCGGCCCAGAACTGCCACAATTTCTCCAGCTGCCATGATCATCAGCTTTCCAATCATTGATGTCACCAAGTTTTGACGTGTCAATTAGGAAAGAACAAGTCTCCTGTGGAGCAAGGGGTCGGTTAGAACAAATCCTGCTCGATTTTCGATTTAGTAAAAGATCCGCTAGTTCCTGATTTCCCCAGTTAGATTTCCCCCTTTTAAGAATAGGAATGTCTTCATTACCCCTAAAGTATTCTGTTTCTTCATCAGGGCTCTCGTAACCTTTGTCTTCGTCAACGGACACAATCTTGAAAGCATCATTTACTCGCCTTCTCTTGGCTGGCATTGGCTGATTGCTAAGTTCAAATTCATCACCACTGCTGTTGCTTTTGCTAGCAGATGAAGTAGAAGTATCCTGCAGAACAAAATATTGAAAATGTTTCGACTGATAGAAATAATTGGATAAGAGGGTCACCAGACCAAGACACGCAGCAATTCTGCAAACAGTAAGTTTTGTCTGATCACTTAGATTCGTCGTCCGAAGACGTCCGTCAGAACTTTCAAAAGTACTAGTATGCTGGCACATTGCAGTCTCGCCAACAAGAAATAAGTGCTAAATTTCATGAAATGGAACTTGAAATAGAACTTTGGAATATCAGTTATGTGATACATACATATGATAATGGATTCTGTACTTTTCATTTCAATTCAAAATATTGTCCTTTTGCTACGTGGTTGTAAGTGGATAGTAGGCAACAAGATATAAATGATTTTAATGAGCAACGAAATCATATGTGCCAGGTATCGTTCGCTTGGCACCAGCCACATCAAAATTTCACATACCGTATGCGTGAGAGTCAAAGAAATATAGCACGGTAGGTGGACTGTGGCGTAAAACGTACGTGGCCGATATTGAAAACTGGAATGGCTATCTGATGGATAAGAAAATTTTGTTTGCTAAATGCACTGATCTCTACGACCCATAAATTAGAAGAATGTGGGCGATGAGTTTGCACTGGAAAAGAATTCCACGTTCCACGCTGTCCATAAGTAACCTGCCGTTGACATTGGAATTGCTGCGCTACTGCAGCAGACAATTGCATTGAATTTGTATTTTAAATAGCTTATGGACCTTAATCAAAAGTGGAATTCTCGTACCCATACACAGTTTTACGAGCAAGTTGGTAATTTTTTGGTCTAAAAGACGATTTAGCTTTGATTGAATGTCGGCCTTGGAAAAAACACCAATAAATGTTTGCAAATGACGAACACAAGATGCCAGGCGCATTTCTGGCCAGTCATATATAGTGCATCAATTTACTGTTCAACATTATTTTCATTAAAATTACCTCTATGACAATGACGTTTTCCGGTGTTTTTTGGTAGGGTTGACTAGATGCTCTCGTACAGTCCTTTGATTCATAATCATCATCAAATTCCTCATTGCTCATTGGAGAGCTGTTGTCCATTGAATCAGAAACTGCAGAAGAAAGTTTGATGGTTAGTATGTTGAACGAATAATATAAATACAGTATACATATTTCATTATGTTTCCATTCAGTACATATTTTAGACCAAAAGATATGCAGGGTAAAGTTTTCTGAACGGGCTTTAAATGTCCGAAAATATTAATGTCCGATTGTTTATGAATCCCTTTCCGTTTCCGTCGAGTTTAAACTAAATTCAACTAAGCGGAAACAGTAGTTGATGTACGCAGGCTTTTTCTTGAATCCAAAAAAAGGTTTCAAGCCAAGAATGATAAAAAGCATTTTTTTATGACGATCTTTTAACATTTGTTGCCAATAATTGAAGATTATTGATACGAGTTCTTATTTTATCTTGGTTTTGATGATAAACTGCATTTGAGTCTTACCGTTGAAATCACGACCATGTGGTGAAATTTTCTTGGCCTTTCTCCCCTTTCTCATTTTCCTTGAAAGCGGCATTGGTACTTCCAGCTCATCTAACAGCAGGTCTATATCGTCATCGTCATCATCTTCTTCTTCTACTTCGAGTGCCGAGTAAGAATTGCGCACAGAAACAGGCGTCGATGTCGAAAACGTTTTGTTCTTTCCACCAGCTTTCTTAGGGATCTTATTCCATTCTTGTCCTAGAAATGAAAAGGGAAACATGAACATTGTAATAGCGGATATCAATCATCCTGGATAGAATATTACGTCCAAACACCAAAGTTACACAAAGACACATAGCATTTTGATGTCAAGAACTCACCTTCTTCAAACACATTCCTGTCCACCAGCGCGTCGTAATGGTCACGACTTGCCTTCAAAATGTCAAGAACAGCTCTTGGCGGATCATTTCGCCTTGCAGGAACAATTGGCACAGTATACAGAACGAATTGCTGATCTGCCTCGTCAAACTCGAAAAGTCTCAGAACAACACCAAGGCAGTTGGAGAGGGCAAATATCACAAGGTCGAGAGTATCACGGTCATACGATTTCTCCGTTATATATTTGTGCAAGTCCCAAGCCATGTCCGGTGAGTTTGAAAAGCCTCTGTAGTAGTCCAGATTCCTAAGAATTTCACAGCGCACCATTTCAAGGAGTCCTAGAAAACTTGGCACAGCTTTGACAGTTGAATAGACCAAAGATGCACGCACAGAATGGATGATACAGTGGCCATCTCCAGGCTGCGGGAGGACTACTTTTTCGTTGGACAAATAGGTATTCTTGCTCCCATCATTTTCCATAAGTATACTGCAAAAAAAGTAATCGACTTAGACAGCTAAAATTGGTAGATTAAAAGTCAAACATGTGATGGTAAAAGGGAATCTTCTTTCGAAAGATTCGGAATTTTCTCCAATTTTCTTCCACTAAGAACTTGTGTATTAGTTTTCTTGATGGCACTACTACCGGATGCGCAAATTCTGAGATTTGTTTGTAAATTGTTCAGTTTTCTGTTTCTTGAGCTATAGTTTTTGGTCTCGAAATAGAACCATGAAGACGATGAAAACACGTGGATCAATTTTTCATGAAACTCGGCATAAATGATCGCAGAAGAACTTTGTGGTGATTTGTTGCAGTCTGCTTCGTTAGTTGAAATGCTAGAATCTCAGTCTTAGAGAGCGCATATTCTGAAGAGTAGGAAGGAAGGAAGAAAATGTGTTTCTTTTCACTCTCTTTTTTGGTCCATTTCAGCGTTTTCGATAACGGAAATTTAAGAAACTCGCTTGTAGCTCAACAAACAGAATGCAAAATGATGTGCAAAAGATCTTATAAGCTAAAGTCTGGATTTTAGCTCAATATTTAGCTGGATTTAATCACAAATCTCGTGTCATCGCTAAGGGTATCGATTTCTTAGTATAAAGAACAGTACCGATTTTGCAGATTTTGGTACAAGAACAGGTGTAGTTTTTTGAAAAATGGAGATAGGGTCGGGTATACTTTTCGCAAAATTTGAAGCTTCGATGGCACGTTCCAGACCAAAATCTATGGTCAAGTGCTCTTTTAAGTATTAAAATCTCCTAAATTTTAAAGACCTCGAAAATCTCTCAAAAGTTTAAAAGTCCTTATAAATTCTCGAAAATCATACATCCAAACCTCCGATGCTACTTTGCGATGAACAACCAAATGCAAACCTAAGTTGGCTATGCGAAAAACGTCGCAGATTTATCAAATATTGGTCAATAATTATTGGAAACATACAGGGTGTTCCAATAAACATGTGCGCCGTTAGACTGGCTACTGTGGGGGGCCATAAAATAAAACTTAACCCATTTTTCAAATTTTGAATGGACGAGATTTCAATTAAGGGGCGTTTACATGAGAAACTAAAACCGGTGTGAAATGTCACCCCGATCTGAGTTGAACTCGTTGTCTGGTCAAAGCCCTTAAAGCCTTTACATTGCTTTACATGGAAAAACTCAAACCGGCGTGAAACTCAACTCGCCTTTTCAGATCGGTTGGAAATGTCAAATTGGTTTGAAACCACCATGTAAACGCAAAATATTTTCAAATCGGTTTGAGATGCATTGTCTCAGGTTCAAAGTTCAAATTCGCCTATTGTTTTACTTGGCTCCATTAGATTATCTCTGTTGGCGCTCAATACATCGATGAACAACAACAATAATCTCAGACAAGGGCGAAACTGCATGAAACTGCTCCACAAAAGCCACTTAAAGAGCGCACATGTTTTTTGGGACACCCTGTAGTATAAGGAAATAGTTTAGCAAGCATTTTTCAAATATGTAGGTGAGGTGAGGTGAGGTGAATCTTGGGAAATGTCATTCGGAAACTAGAACAAACAGCTCGATTCCCTGTAATAGGCTGCAATGGTTTTACAGTTTCTGAAGGAAGCTTTCTCGGAATCTGCATTTATTGACATGAAGAAAAGGTGTACTTACAATCTGGTTGGTCTATTTCTTTGTGCATCATCGTACGGAGATACGGTCGAGTTGATTGATTCGGCAGAGCTATAAATAAGAAACAATAGGACACATTTAATAAAGATTTCTACACATGGAGCCTCGCTTTACAGTAAAAACCCGCATGTAAGAACCACCCACTTATAAGAACCCAAGGCCTAACATTTTCTAATTTCACCCCATTACAGAAGAACCTATTCATCCTGAAATTCAAAGGAGGTTCTTATCTTAAAAAAGTTGAATGTAAACTACTGGTTGGTAATATGTGATAAAACGTTTTGAGAAATTTAACCAGATACTCAAGTAGATACAAAGCAAATGTAAAAAATTCTTTGTATGAATGGATTTGATACAGATAAAGGCTAGGTAGATAAGGTTGTTCTTTATAAAATTGTGTCATGATAGTGCGTACGTGACCTTCTCTTCTGCGGCTTTTTACTGTATTGTAATCATAAATTAGCCACGATTTGTAACAGAAAATGCATGTATTCAGCATTAGTGTCTTCTAACTGATAATAATAATATTTCAAGTACAGTAACTTGGTTGGCAAAAGTGTAAGTTACACCATAGTATAGTGCCATCCATACATCTCGTCAACAAAGTCATTTGTGAGGCTGATTAAATTTTATGTTAAGAAAATACATGTCACTTACCGTTCAGATACATCTCGTCAACAAAGTCATTTGTGAGGCTGATTAAATTTTATGTTAAGAAAATACATGTCACTTACCGTTCAGATGACGAGTTCTTTCCATTAAACATCTTGACACGTTAGAGCAAAAGGTTGCTTGCAGACAGATTTCTTGAGCGAGCTGAAGCAGCAGAATCTGAAATCCCAGACAGTTTTTGGAGGGCAGGGATGGGGTATTTATAGGGAGAACTGGCCATGTGGATTGCGAAATGATAATTGGAATATATTTCTTCGACGTAAGCAAAATTCTTAAAATTGCCCCAATGCCCTGACATCCCGCCCCAAAAACATTTGCACCTTGCTATGTTGCAACGAATGTAGATCACGTGACCTAAGCTCTGCACAGTCGCGTAGAAATGTTTACGGAATGCAAATCGCGTATGAGCGGTTTGGTTACAATGCATTCTTGAATTGAACGCAGAATTCACAAATGAACTGTCTCTTGAATACACTTATTTTTCTTATAAGAAACTGCCCATTGGAAACTCAACTGTCCGATTGCCAAAAAATTAAGAAACTCCAGTACTGGGAAGATATAAGTAAAAAGAAACTATTTATTTTGATGAAGGAAATTCTTCGAAATACACCTATTTTTATAAGAAACTGCCCATAAGAAACTCAACCCTCAGATGGCCTAAAATTAAGAAACTCCAGTACTGAGAAAAGATAATTTAAGAAACTATTCATTTTGAAAAAGGGGAATCCTTGACACATTTTTACTTCATTTTCACTCGTTTCCGCATCATATTTCTCGTGGGGTACTTAAGTAATGTCTAAAAATTGGACAAGCCTAAAAACCTTGTTTCGAAATGTTCACGAGGGCACAGATAATGAACACCAAGATTGTTGTGGAGCCTCTAAGAAACTCGTTAGAAACTCCGAGTACTAAGACTCTGAGAATTTTAATAAACTTGCAGTATTGGACGAAATTCTTAGTTTCTTGTAAAAAAATAAATTTAGGTTGGCTTCTTGCAACTCTCCCGCGTCCCAAAAAGACTTCTTTCCATATTCAGAATTGTGTTTAAAACAAATAGCCTTCAATGATAGCTATTGTAGCATTTTTTGAACGGATGAACAATTGTAGCATGGTCATCCATTCTAAATGCAAAAAACATTCTTTCAAAAATTGAAGTGTGTGTGCCTTTCGTTGTTGTACATTTTGTGCACTTTTGTGGACACAGTCAAATATTTTATGAAACTAGGTATTGGAACTAGTAATGCAAGTTTCTTGAATTATGAGATTTTCTGTACTTAAATTTTTTCTTGACATTGAAGGACTTTTTCGCCCTGCTGTTATTTTCAAGCCTTGCTTTCCATGTCTTTTCCTGCTTGCGGCTCCGTCTCAGACTCAGGGTAGGAGCATTCCTTACAATTTGGTCGATTTGATGGGTTCAGGGTCCATGTCAATGATGGGTCCATGCAAGACGAATCAATGTCGAATGATTAATTAATTTCTATGGTCGAGTTGATGACGCATTTTAGATCACGGCTTGGGAAATATTCTTGATATTGTTTCATGAAATCGGTTGATAAATTTGGTTAGATGGCTGTGTGGATTGTGAAATAATAATTGGAATATATTCCTCCGACGTGAGCAAAATTATTAAAAATTGCCCCAATTCCTTGACATCCGTGCCCCACAAACGTTTGCATCTTGCTGTGTTGCAACGAGCGTAGGTCACGTGACCTAAGCTCCACACATTTGCATAGAATGTGTGCTAAATGCAAATCACATATCAGCAGTTTGGTTGGACTGCATTCTCGAAATCTTGAGAGCGCACAGACACATAAAGTGTCTCTTGAATAGGTTGGCTACTTGCAACTCTCCTGCGTTCCAAAACAGTTCTTTCCATATTCAGAATTGTGTTTAAAACAAATAGCCTTTTGGTTTGATTCTAAATGCAAAAAACATTCTTTCAAAAATTGAAGTGTGTGGGCCTTTCGTTGTTGTACATTTTGTGCACTTTTGTGGACACAGTCAAATATTTTGTGAAACTAGGTATTTGAGACAGTAATGCGAGTTTCTTGGATTATGAGATTTTCAGTACTTCAATTTTGTCTTGACATTGAAGGACTTTTCTTTTCCTGCTTGCGGCTCCGTCTCAGACTCAGGGTAGGAGCATTCCTTACCATTTGGTTGATTTGATGGGTTCAGGGTCCATGTCAATGATGGGTCCATGTAAGATGAATCAATATCGAATGATTAATTAATTCCTATGGTTGAGTTGGTGACGCATTTCAGGATCAGGGCTTGGGAAATTTTCTTGATATTGTGTTATGAAATTGCTGATAAATTTGCTTTAAACAAATTTGAATTTGAATTTTGTGAACAAGATTGCGAGGATAAAATACATGAACTAGTATTCAGCAGATTAGATGATTAATTGCTCAATTATAGACCACATGCCTCGTAAGTATTTGCCAGGGGAGACATCTCGGTGGCTTCCAAGATCAAATGATAAACTGAATATATCTGACCTGACACTGGGCCTAGAGAGAGAGTAATTCAACTCTCCGTAAACGCGCACACGTTCTACTGCGCGGAATGAGAGAATGCGCGTAAGAACCTAGCGAATCAAGAACCTGATCCATGGGTAGTTAGACACTGCTGGTGTGCTTCTATGGAGGAGCGCTCAATAATATGCATCTGCGGAGGAAATTTTTATAGTACTGCGGAGGAGATATCGAAAGAACAAAAAATATTATCCAGCGCTCCACCATAGAAGCACACCAGCAGTGTCTAAATACCCATGCCTGATCTTGAAATTTGTAGAGCCCAACTATATAAGAACCCATTCAGCTTCAACATTGAAACAGGTTCTTTGTTCTTGATCAATAGATTAAAAATACAGTTGTTCATAAAAAGTTATGAGGAAAGTTATAATTCTTCCACAAATGATTCCTCTATTGTGAATTACGTTACTTTCCGATTAGATTTATTACATTTTTTTGGCAACGGTTACAATAATTAAACCATTTTTGAAGTCCTATTTGGTTTGCTCTGCTATGAGAGAGAGGCAAAACATTGGAAAGCCTTCTGTTACCTCGATTTTAGGACGCATTTTTAAAAAACAAGTCAATCGGGGCTTTCACACAAACTTGAACTTCAAAAGCCTGTAACACCGTGAATTCTTAGCGGATTTGCTAGCTTCTGGTATGTAAAATTAATTTAAAATCTCAGCAATATGGATATGCTAAAATGGAGCCCCTTCATTACACGCTTTTTTAGAAGAAACTGCCCATAAGAAACTACACTCTCAGATCGTCAAAAAAATTAAGAAACTCCAGTACTGGCAAAATATAAGTTAATAAAACATAAGTTTTATAATAAGTTAAACTGTAATAAAATATAACTATTTATCTTTTTAAAGGAAATCCTTGACATATTTTTACTTTACGTTCACTTATTTCCAATATCATATTACTTGTAAGGTACTTGAGTAATGTATAAACATAGTAAATGCCACCAGGGCCGTAGGAAGAAGCTTCGGATTGGGGGGGGCAATTGTTCTTAAAACAATAGAGAACAATACATCTAATTAAGTCATGTGACGTAGCACCATTGTGTTAAAAAATTATTGGGGGGGCTTGGGCCCCCCTACCCCCCCCCCCCGCTTCCTACGGGCCTGAATGCCACATTGAAAAGCTTAAAAAACCTTGTTTTGAAATGTTCACGAAGGAACAGGTAGTGAACATGAAGATTGTTATTGGAACCCCTAAGAAACTCATAACTCCGAGTACTCAAAATTAGATAATTTCAAGAAACTTTCAGTACTGGGCCAAATTCTTAGTTTCATATTTTCATATGAAAAACAAATACGTGTATTTCGTTAAAAGTGGAACAATTTTTTCTGGGACACCCTGTATGATTTTTCAAAACAGTAAAAATATTTTGTAATTATAATCTATTGCAACACTATACCAACTGGCACATAGTTTAACAAAAAGGCTCTCTTATTATAGCAATAAAGACAATATCTTTGAAAATAGTTGCTAACATGAAATGAAACAAAAATAGCAGCAACAGCAACGAAAAAAAATTTAAATCAATTGGGTGGGAGGAGTGAAGTTCCTGTCCAAAGACTCGGAGCTAATCATGACTGTGATGCATTCCTCATCTGATGGTGAGTGCAGCTACCCCCTAATGTATCATCATACGATTCCATTTCACATTGGTGTCTTTTGTCAATCTGATTTTGATCTGATGATAGCGATAATTTGTTGTACTGTTATCCAACCCCTTTACGGGAGGTGCTTGACCATTTCTATGTGCTTGACGTAAGCAATGCATTGCCGGCTTTTTATCCCAAACCTAAGGCCACTCAGCCCATGGCCCTAGTGGTGACCCGCATGTTTGCTTTCGTGTTTGACCCGCAGATTACTTGACCTGCTGGCCTGCAGAATAAAGTCGTCGGCCATCACCACCACCACCAGCACCACCCACCACCAGCACGAACCCACTAAAACGTCCATCACCACCTCCAGAAGCACACACAGTTCATAGCAACAAAGCAAAGAAGAAGAAGGACAAGCCAGCATATAGTCAATTATCTACAACAGCACCGCCAACAGCAGCACCACAAGAAGACACACCAAAAAAAAAGAAGAAGCGAAACAAAAAGAACTAAAACTGTACATGTCACAGTGCTTCTAATTAACAAATGATAACTTTACATTTTCACATATTTTTTTTTGGATAGCACAGAGTGAAAACAAATGTTAAGATGCTACTAAAATACAATACTAAGGGAACGAATAGCAAAGGTAACTAAATAAAGAGGGAGTAATACCTACCACCTATATGCTATGGCAGCTGTGGTAATGCAGGGTGTGTCAGTAAAGTATGTAAAGGTTGGAACCAATATTAATGTGCGGAACGGCATGTTGTCCCTCACAATCACAATTCATATATTGGGTTGTATTTGTTGAAATTGTCTGTTGTGTTGTTTATTAGACTTGATGTCTGAGTGCCATACATTGAGTTGCATTGGTAAATATATTATTGTTTATTTTGTTTTTAAGGTGGTGATATAAAATATATGTCAGGTTATAGATGCAAATCTTCAGCCAATTTCCTGTCACCACAGGATCCCTCAGCCACCCCAGGAGTTCAAACCGAGTCAATGCAGAAAGTCCATAGCTCAGCCCCCCAGAGTAGCCCAAAGACCCCTCACATTTCGGGGCTTAAATATATAAGAAATATATAAGATCATAGATTTGACTATGCTCTATTTAATGGTGATTTTTGCCAAATTTTATCGTGCTGAGGTTAGGCTGGAAAACGAGGAATAGGCCGGGTGGGCCTGGTCAAAGTCAGCAAAAGTCAATATTCACGCATAATCAAAGACAACCCTCTCTGTAGAAATCATCTAATAAAGTTTTAACCCTATCCAGACTGGGCTTTTTGAGCTACTAGAAGACTGGGGGGGCTCATTCAGCCCCCCCCTCTCTAAAATCGCCATTCCTTCACTTACGAAGACGAAACTCACCATGCAGGTAGCCGTGCTTATGATCTATCATTTCACACAAAAAAATTCTAAAAATAGATATGACGTCATAATTATTCAAGACCAACTGGCACGTGTCCACGAAAAAAATGAAAAAAACAACATTTTTTTAAATCTTTATTATTTTCTAAGATTGATTCATGAAACCAAATTATGCCAATCAAAGCATTGTTAGAAGGTGAAAATATACTTATAAAGTGAAAAATTTGATTTTTGCAAATCCAAGATGGCGGACAAAGAGATTAAAAATCTTGTTTTTCTGAAAAATGACAAATGCAGCTATAATAGGGAATTTCTCCATATATTACGATGAAAACTACTTCGATGATAAGTGATCGTTGCATACTTAATTTTTCTTTTGAAATTTTTGTTTTAATTATTGCAAAAATGCTGACATCAGCATTTTTCCCAGTTGTAAGCAAATGAGTTGGAAGGAAGGTGGAAATAGGGGATTGAAGATAGTTATTTGGTGAAATTTTGATAATATCTTGACAAACTAAACACTTTCAAGTCAAAAAATTCTCACTGTAAAACAAATTATCAAGATATGCATGAAAACTGATCGTTAGTAGTACTATATGAGGATACCCCCGGGTAATCTTATACCGTTTGGGACCAATGATGCACAAAATTCAAACAAAGTTACATAGCTTAGGTAGAAACAACCCTGTTGATCAGTTTTAATCTATTTCACTGCATAGAATTAGGCATTTACAACAAATTTGATATCACTGTAAATATCCTTGAAATATGATATTTGATTTCTGCAGGACTTTACAAGTTGTAAAGGTCTTTACTAACTTTACAATGATTTTAAATCTCCGGAAATGTATTGTAAATGCTATAGTGGTTTTTACATAATTTGTAAATACCTCAAAATTGCTCAAAAGTTCAAAAGTTGTTTTTTCTGTAAAACCTTTGTTATTGTTAAAACATCCCAAGGACCCCGCAGATCACCCTGCCTCCCATCTGATGCATATTGAACTTCAGTTCAGCAGTTAAAATGACGAAAATGGAATGCCGCAGAGAGATACCCTCAGTTGTAGGTATGTATTGAACGTTTTAAATCTTCGCCAGATAAAATAAGAGTTTATAACTAGAGTGCAATTAGTTATTCTTTCGCACAAAAGTATATAAAACAATATTTTTATCAGATATTATTGATGTTTTGATTTGGCGGGCATCTAGTGGTCAAAATCGGTTTTAGGCCCTCTCGAGGAAAAATATGTCATCAGTGATGGTGTCACTTTCATTATTTGATAAGAAACATATCAGATAAAGATGATGTAATGACATAAAATAATCTAAATATTATTGCATGCAACACTTAATAACTCGAGAAGCATATTTTTTGGCAGTTGGCACTTCTACCAGATCTACATTAGATAAAGGAAACCCAAAAAGTGATGTCTGGCACTACCCAAAAATTATCATATATCACCGTAGCGCGAGCCTGTAAATTTGAGGTGCCGGTATATATGAGGTTTGCCGGTAAATATGAGGTGCCGTGGGACTACTCAAACACCTGGGTTATTGTTTAAGAAGCCATTCAAATGGGGGTAAGGTTGGTAACAGACAGGTTCAGCAATACCTTGGTCCTTGGAATATTTACTCTTCAAAGAACGTTTAGCAATTGTAGCTAAACAAGATTCATAATTTGTTTATTTTAATTTAGAAGCCAAATTAAAATGCATTCTCCAATCTAAAGCCTAATTTATATAAATCCTATAAGAGTTTTTCATAAGAAACTCTTATGAGCGCTCAGCTCTCAGATCACTAAAAAAGCAAACCAAACTTGAGCAGCATAATTTGCATCTTTTTTTTCGTAATCTTCATATTTAAAATGAGAGTTGAGAAACGTTGGAGAATCTTTCACGATATCGATTTACGAAACGGTAGCTTTCACGTTCCTATTTAACGCCTGTCTCAGAACGTCTCAAAGATTTGAGAAAATTGAAAAATCGACAAACGATATACGAGGAAAGAGAAAAAGAAGCTTAAAAAGATGGGATAAGCTAGAAGGTTTCTGAAAAATGCCACAGGATTTTGCGACGAAAGTGAGCAAGAAACTAAACCAATACTAAGGAAGGGTTGTTAAGTTCTATCTTTCGAAATTTTGAAAGATGTCTCATAATTTTATCAAAATTTATAAACTGCAAATAGTATGCAACGAAAATGAATAAAAAAATTAACCCATAGTAAGCAAATGAGGCACGATTTAGGATGAATTTTTCTTTGTAGGTTCCACCGTATGGAGCCTACACCCTACAGGTGTGTGCGCACCTATATTTGTTGTTTGCTGCAGCGACGACTGTGGCCTAGCCTAGCGCCGGATCTGAAACAATTGTCTTTAATGCAGAAATCTTTTGGAATTGAAGCGGTGTATTTTTGCCATGACATTAAACCTTTCACACCAATTTTGCGAGCATCAATATTTCCAATTCTCTCATTGAATTTTTGGACAAATTGAATTTTTGAACAAATGCTTAGCAAATTCGTCTTCTTTTGAGTTTCTAACTGCCGTCTCTATGATGCAAAGTTTCCTTTTCTTAAATTTTCCGATCTCTGAAAGTTGCTGAAAGTTGCTCAAAAGACAGCGAAGCCATTTTACTTCTTTCCTGATGAGTTTGTTGTTTCAGACAGGGTTGATTAGGACTCTAAAAAATATTGGTACAGCACTATCGCACAGCCAGTGTTAACATCTTTACTGTTGATGCCACCAAAACCGGATTTCACACTGCACCGAATAGAAACAACGCATTGTTAGCTACTGGTGGCAAACAGAGATCATGGAGACAGTTTTATCGTCCGTCGCACAGAATGACTTTGATCAGGTGGGTGACTTCCCAGTAAGGGGGCACTCAGCACATACACATACAGGGATTAGGTACGAGAAATTTGTAGGCAACCCAAAAATATCAGTTTAGGGACCGTTCGTTATTTAGTCAGGGGTTGGTCCCGGGGGGGTGCTTGATTTACGAAAATACGGGGACGTGCCGCTGGAAAATCTGAAAAGGCACCCTGTCCCGGAGTAAAATTCCCGAAAATGATACCCTGTCCCGGAGTAAAACTGTAAAAATGATACCCTGTTCTTGGGTTTCTTTGTAAAAAAATGTAGGCTGCCCTGGGAATTCGATAGAAATTTGATAGAAATCTATCAGAAATTGCGGAAATGTTGCCATCCAAGCGATTTAAATCATATTCGCGGAGTGCAAATAGCTTACAGCGACGATACGTAGTCAATTATACAAAATAGCGAGTTTACGATTCACGACGCGGCTCAGGACGACGCAGCAGAGGAGCCTGAAACGAGCGCGGTCAGCGTGTTGTCGTCCCGTCCCATGATGAGAATCTTGTTACGAAATCATGACGCGGTGGCCCTTCGGTTGGCGCCAACATGAAGTTGATTGAATTCAAGCCCAAATTCAAAATGGAGGATGGTGTTTCACAGACACGATCGATTCTAATTCCTTACCACACCACAGCACAGACACGATAAATTCGTTTTCAGGCCTCATTTAAATATATAATTACAATGTAAAAATTGAGCAAATAAAGAAGTCAAAACGGAGATATGAAGCAGATAGACAAGTGTAACTGATGCAGTATCATGTATGCTTGATCAATTCAAGGCATTGTAACTAGCAAAATAAATACCATCTAAAGTGTTCCTAAATACGTTACAAACGAGATGATGCTACATTTCAACAACAGACCTTCAGGACTTCCACTGGTTTGGTCTTGGGTTACCCAAGACGAAGTCTGAAGGGCGAAGGTAAAGGAGTATCATCGCACACTTTCTATTTGCTTGAAGAACGATTTTAGGCCATGAAATAGTGATAAAATAGTCAATGACGAAATATGCCTTTATTTTGAGTTTCTTGAACAAACAAACATGATATCAAGCGATGAGAATTCCAGAAATGCCATTCACTGATGTTGTATTCCAACGTAAACAACAAACATTGACTAGGCTATGTCCAAATATATATGTCTTACCCCTGCAACAGAATCTCTAGAATCTAATAAACATACTCAGACCAGTCCATCTGGTGTAAAAGTTAGTTCACTATGAAATTTCTGTAGAAATTGCGAATGTTTATGCCATTTCTTGCTGTTCTATGACGTGCCCTTGGGATGTTTTGAGAGGCCAATACAGCAACTTGCATCACCTTCGATCCACTTGAATTGCGAAGCCTAAAACCGAGGAAAGAGACGGAATTTCAGTTTGAAATGAATCATTTATGATAAGGAATAGTTGAATAATTCAAATTCAGTATTTTAAACAAAATATAAGGAGATACTTACTTCAAAAACTGCTGCGTTGTGTTCACGACGTAGAAATCCAGAATTTGCGTCGTAAAGTGGGCGAAGACGCGTTGTGCTGGAACAAGACGACTTGGCCGCGTTAGTTCCTAGTCCTCCCTGGCGCGTCTTCATGTGGCGCGTCGTGAATCGTAAACTCGCTAATATGGACCCTGTCATGGAGCCGACCATACTAAAGTGATACCCTGTCCCGGAGTAGGAATCCTGAAAATGATACCCTGTTCGGCGGCACGTCCCCGTACGGAAAAATATATGAGTACCCCCCCCGGGGGGTTGGTACTGAAGAGAACTTGGTTGGGTAAATAAACTTTCCCACACTAAAAAGGTTGGGTAAAAACAATTTATTTATAAAAAATGCTGGGTAAAAATTTTTCATGGTGCAATCATCAAATATAGCAAGGCAGTTTGAAATGTCAGCGCTCAGTTATTATCACTGGAATCGCTCAATGAAAAGTTTTCTGATGATATGGAGTCTTTTTCAGCAATATTCGCAGCAGGAATATTATCATCAGAATTTTATGCTAATCTACCAATCTTTTCAAGATATGAAATTGAAATAATGATTGTTTCAAAGGAGTCTTTAGGCCTGTCAGACATTTCTTCAACTTCAAGATCTGGCCTAAGTTGGGTAAAGTTTTTTTTCCATGATGTGCTGGGGTTGGATGAATTTTTTTCATATTCTTGCAGTTAGGTAAAAGGTAATTTCACTAGGAAATTAATTTCTCTTCGGTACCGACCCCTAGCTAAATAATGAACGGTCCCTTAGCTTTAATGCAACCCAAAAATATCAGCTCATTCACATCTACATACATTGACATCTGTAAACGAACATAAACGATCCTGAAACAATGGAAATTGAGGCCAGGGTTGCCTCTAAGGAACCCAGAAATATCATCTTGACTATATTTGATGCCCAAAAATGCATGTGCTGAGTGGGGGTGACTTTGATCACTCAACTCATGCAGCTCCCCTCTCTATTAAGTCTCCTATGTAATAAGACTCTGCCCCAAAATTTGAATAGCCCCCCCCCCATACTTATATCAAATTGCAGAGGTTACCAAAGATTTTCCGTTTATTGAGGAAAAAGAAATTTTTATGTTAATTTTGATATGGTTCGAGTTGAATCCGCCCTTAAAAGCTTTCATATGTATTGGTATCATTTTACTTCACGAATAAGACCTCTCCCTCTCTTTTAGGCTCCCTCTCTGGAGTGCCCAGCATTAAATAGCATTAAATCATGTCTATGATTAAATTGGGCGTTTACGGTATACCATAAATGGCACGTACTGGGTCGATTCTCAATTATTTTGTACGCCAAGAAGCCAAGGCCACTAAGAGTCACATTTGAACTACCTTCCAAAATAGATGCTCACTTGGATTTTTTATTCATGAGAAGCAAGAACCACGAGAGCCGAAAATTGACGAAACTCTTGTACAAACTTGAAAAGAGCTCACAAACTTTCAATTGCTAGATTATTCCAAAGTGTGATATTTTGAAAGCATATTCTTGGGTGACTTTAGCCCTTATCATGAGGATTTATGTTTTTAGAGACATCTGTAGCAGGATCGAAAACCACATCATAATTTGTTGATTAAAGAAAGGGAACACATTACACTCTTTTTTATAGAATACTATAACTTTTGTCAAGCCTCGATATGCTTCAGAACTTTTCGTTTTGAACCTTACCAAATTCTTAAAGTATTCTTATTTTTCAAATCTGATATGGTTTCAGGCCCAGGGGAACACAGTTAAAAGAAATGTGATGTCATCACTAGGAAATGGTTGAACTCGAACGAAAGAAAAATTGAAGCAATAATAACGAATGTTCTTAACCATCATCAAGTTTTAAACATGCTTCTTGAAAACATAAATGAAATACATCAGTCATGCGATTCTCTGTTATGAACATCGCAAAACAGGCAACTGCTGAAAACTGAGACACGAATATGCGAGCGGATGCTGAGCAATATTCTCATAATATTCTTAAAATTTGCATGATTCTAGGCCTGAATATTCTTATAAACAATGTTCTTATATAAAAAGAGTTTAAAGTTAGTTGACGGAGCTAAGGAGAGGCAATCTATAAATGGGACAAAGAGACGCCTACACATGTAATTGCTCCCCTGAGGAAAGATATGCACGCACGTGTCGATATCATCAAATACAATAGGTTAATTTTAGACATGCAAAGCCAGTTCTTGACCTAGCTATTTATCTCTGTCAACTAACTTTAAGAGAAAAGCGCATAAATTTTCTTGTGAAATTTTACCCTTGGTACCAGACTCTCTCTAACGTAAAATGGAGAATGTGTATTTATCCAAGTTTCTTATGAAAAGAAGGTATTGACGTAAAATTAAGTCAGATCTTGCTGCATTTATAGAAATTATACGATATTGATTTTGAAAATCTGCTTGAACATTCTCCTGACTTCACTCATTTTTTCATAGGAAACCGCTTATAAGAAACGGTAGGCTCAAATTTTTGAAAATTAAGAAACAACCCTACCGGAATTGAAAAAGCTAAGAAAGTTTTGTTCTTCCCATCACACTCAAAAATGATTTAACATTGTACAGCAATATAGCAACTGTTTGGACATCATTTTGATTGCGAATTATGCTACTACTTGCTTTGAGATGCTACAAAGTAATTTGGGAGCCCTTTAGACCAAACAAAATTATCTCTACAAATCCAGCATTAAGAATATAAGAAACACGTAAGACACTTTTGATAGCAAAATGGACCAAAATTTTAAGAAACTGCCTATCAGCACCGGACCTTAGTTTCTTATAAAAAATTAGTGTATTACAATAACATCAATGAGAGTGCCATCTCGTTCCCAGGGTCTTTTATCACATCCCAATATGACAAAAGGCCCTGGGGACGAGGTTGATGAGTGCAGCGTTTTGGGCATTGGAGGCAAACTGAAATAAAGTATGGCATATGGGCATTTCTTTAGCCTATTAATGGTGGCTATGAGATTAGATACAGTATAGGTGCTCTGTTCCGCGCTGTTTATTCGATTTAAGCCCCATCTCAAAAGTAATTCAGCTCAAGGCAAAACACGGCATAGTATTGATTGGAAGGAAATATAAGGCAATTTCTGGAAATGCGAAAAAACATCTCTGTTGGACTTTGTCTGGTCTTATCCATTCTTTAGATTTCGAACCATCAATAAGAAGTCACAGTACACATATTTTTTATAAGAAACTGCCCATTAGAAACTCAACTCTCAGATCGCCAACAAATTAAGAAACTCCAGTACTGGGAGGGCATACCGGAAAAAGAGGGCCCAGGACCCAGGACCCACACCAGGACCAGGACCCGGAAGAGGACCCAAGGGAGGACCCAGAAGAGGACCCAAAGGAGGATCAGGAAGAGGACCTCAGGGAGGACTATATGGAGAACCCTTACAAGGACGTGTACAAGGACCGGCTTGCCCAAAACTTTGTAATTTTGTAACTTTCACAAGTAGAATTTTGACATTGCACATGATATTGACCAATTATTAATTGTTTGGGTGCAAATTTTTGTCATACTTCCTTGGGGATCCTAATATTACTTTGAAAGCATTTGAAATAATAATTAGAGCATGAAGAATTTAAGAAAACTGTAAGACACTTTAGGCTGTAAAAATGGCTTAGATTATAGAAATTGATACGTGATGTGAGCTTCTTGCGTAAAGGAATCGCACAAAAACAATGCAACCTATGTTAGGTTATAAGTTCATGCACAACTTTCTTTATTGCTAACAATTGAATTGTGCCAGTACTGAAAGTTTCTTAAAATTATCAGATTTTGAGTACTCAGAGTTTCTTATGAGTTTCTTAGAGGTTCCATAACGATCTTCATGTTCATTACCTGTGCCTTCGTGAACTTTTCAAAACAAAGTTTTATAAAATCTTTCCACTGTTTCAACATTATTCAAGTACCTTATGAGTAATATGATACAGGAAACAGGTGAAAGTAAAGATAAGTCAAGGATTTCCTTTATCAAAGTAAATAGTTTCTTAATTTAATTTTTCCTAGTATTGGAGGTTACAATGACTTTGTACCAGCATTTTGTTTTAAATTTTATATATTCTGTAAAAGAATAAGAATCAAATGATATTTCTACCGGGTGTAGGGTAGTGTAGGGTGTAGGATAGTGTAGGGTAATGTAGGGTGTAGGGTAATGTAGGGTGTAGGGTAATGTAGGCTAGTGTAGGGTAATGTAGGGTGTAGGGTAGTGTAGGATACTGAATGCTAGTGTAGGGTAATGTAGGGTGTAGGGTAATGTAGGCTAGTGTAGGGTAATGTAGGGTGTAGGGTAGTGTAGGATAATGAAAGCTATTGTAGGGTAATGTAGGGTGCAGGGTAATGAAGGCTAGTGTAGGGTAGTGTAGGGTGTAGGGTAGTTCTCTTTCTAACCCAGACCTCAAATCGGACCGTTGTTAGGTGTTGTGGCGCCAAGTTTCGTCAGTATTCGTCATTTCTCGTTCTGATTTTACTGCAATTTAAAAAGCAAGTGGAGGTGAATGCTTCTTGGGAATTTTCAACATCCACATGTGTATTTACGAGTTGATGATATCATGTTGAACTGGATGAGAAAATGACTGTTCTGACATCAGTTTGTTAAAGAGTTGTATGGATGAATGGTCGGGCAACAAAGGAAGAATTGGCCAACAACAGGCCGGACATTAATTTTATGTTGAAATATTTGATATTCAAACTTGAGAAGACCTCCCAAATCTCAGCGAAGAAATCCAAAGATGCCTCGAGCATCGAGCAAGTAAGTCAACAATTAACTGTACATTTCTAAAATCTTTTCAGAATGGAACTTTGGTCTATGGCCCCTCTATGTCAGTTTTGGTATCTTCATTTACTCTAGATTTAAAACTTCTCTACTTCTCTGCACGTAATTTTTATAGAAAACTAGGAATCCCCTAGGAAGTCGAGCAAGTACTTAAAAGTTCTTAAAATTATCAGATCTTTCGTACCCAGAGTTTGTTACAAGTTTCTAAAAGGTTCCACAACAACTCATGTCTGTTCCCTCGACTCGTGAACCTTTCAGAACAAAGTTTTGAAGCTGGTATCCAATGTTTAGAAATCATTCAAGTGCCTTCCGAGTAATATTATACCGGAAAAAGTAAAAATGTATCAGAAATAGACAAGGATTTCCTTCATTAAGCAAAATAATTCCGTGATTTGCATTTTCTGTGCACAGGAGTTTCTTAACCTTTTGGTGATTAAAGCAGTTTGATAAAAAAATATGTCTAGGCAGGCCCACTTCGCTTTATGCATTACTACGTACATGCAGGTAGGCCACAAGTTAAGTTTTTGCTGCATATCCACGGGCAGGGGACAACAATTTGCTACAATCTGTTGAATTTCAAAAATTATGCATAGAATATCTCCTTGTCATTTGCCGGCCATTTGCTCAATTAAATTTGTTTAATGACCCCTATCCATGGTCAAATTTCACTGATTTGTTCTCTCTAATTCCAAAAATTGTTTGTTTACATCTGCATCCTAAGTTGACTTTTTATGATAATTAAAACAATACCTTGACTTCATGAGTTGATACTTCACATAAATCACACATAATTGGAGCTTTAGTTTGGCAATGCAATGGAACTTGAGAACAGTTAATTCCAAAGCATTCCAGGATTTTGTGTTGAGGTTATCTTGTTCTTTTGCAAAATATTTTAACCTATTTTTACAAATTTTTTCCCTGGGATCGTGATGCTTTTCAGTGTAAAAGCAAGCCTTTTCAGTGTAAATCAAGCTGTGGATCAAAAAGGATATAAGATAGCAAAATTAATGTGCAGTATTTGCTGCAGTATTTGATGAAAGAAAAGACTGCCAAGAATTGCAAAAGGTTGAGCTTAGGATAAAATGGGTACAGCAAAATGTATTGATAACTTTTATGGAAAAGGAAAACTTAACTGACAAACTGTTCTCTATTCATAACTGTTGGAACTACTGTCATCCTCCTTGACCTATGTTTTAATTAACAGTTCAGTCTACTGTACTCCAACAATCAGCATTACTGATTTCATTCCCAGCTATTTCACTCTACACACCCACAAAGTTTAGTTTTTGTCAATAAAAATTGAAAATCATTTGGTTAAATGATAGCAGAAATATGTTGACAAGGTGTCATCACAGGTCAATATGCAAAAAAAAAATCTTCTAAAATTCAGATAGTGTTGATTCCTTTCACAATAAAATAAAGTACATATTAAAAACATTCTAAATCCTGGATTGCACATATCAAAATGCAAAAATTTTGTTGTTACAGTCTCTGCCTTTGTTCCTGCAGCTTAGGCAAACGAGAGTTGTTTGCAGTAAGATTTTGAAGATAATGAATTTTCTGCTTTCTCCATCATGGATCAAAACTATAGGATTGTTTGTTTCACAGATGCAGCTGTGTTTCTGTTATTTGCCTGGACTTTGATCTGTGGATAAAAAAGATATGCAATAAAAGAAAACTTCACATGAAAGAATAAAAGTTGCCACAAGAGTAGGCCATATTACAAACATTTTCACATTACTGAGACCTGGGTTTTATCTATGTCTATATACTATAAATGCCAACATTTTCACTAGATCATAGCAGAACGATATCAACGTAGCTGTGTTATTGCCATTTAATGTATTCCTAATCAAAATGTAGGACGCGAAAAGAACTTTATCTTACCTTTGTTTTATCAAGATGACTCCCTGAAAATGAGTATTCCCGACTTGATGAAGAATCGCGATGGCTGTTGCCGGGCAACTGCATTTGTTGTTGTTGCTCTGCGCTGTTCCGCAATTTAGCATTGCTCAATTCTGAAAGCGAGGCAAATCCTTTACAGGGCCAGCCATTTGGCTGGGAAGCCATGAGTCCTAGTATGAGCGAGTAGGGTGGGTGGGTGGTAGCGATTACTAGGACTCAATCGTAATCAGTCTAGGTGTAGGGTAATCAAGGCTAGTACTAACATTGTTCTCAAAGCATCTCAGACTAGATAAGATTTGCTTTTTCTGAGTCGTATAAGTTTTACAGTACATTGTATTATGTATTTCTTATGAAAAAAGTGTAGGGTAGTGTAGGGTGTATGGTGGTGTGGGGTGTAGGGTAATGAATGCTAGTGTAGGGTAATGTAGGGTGTAGGGTAATGTAGGGTGTAGGGTAATGAATGCTAGTGTAGGGTAATGTAGGTTGTAGGGTAATGTAGGCTAGTGTAGGGTAATGTAGGCTAGTGTAGGGTAATGTAGGGTGTAGGGTAATGTAGGGTGTAGGGTAGTGTAGGATAATGAAAGCTATTGTAGGGTAATGTAGGGTGTAGTGTAATGTAGGCTAGTGTAGGGTAATGTAGGGTGTAGGGTAGTGTAGGATAATGAAATGCTAGTGTAGGGTAATGTAGGTTGTAGGGTAATGTAGGGTGTAGGGTAATGTAGGCTAGTGTAGGGTAATGTAGGGTGTAGGGTAATGTAGGCTAGTGTAGGGTAATGTAGGGTGAAGGGTAATGTAGGGTGTAGGGTAGTGTAGGGTGTAGGGTAATGTAGGCTAGTGTAGGGTAATGTAGGGTGTAGGGTAATGTAGGCTAGTGTAGGGTAATGTAGGGTGTAGGGTAATGTAGGCTAGTGTAGGGTAATGAAATGCTAGTGTAGGGTAATGTAGGTTGTAGGGTAATGTAGGGTGTAGGGTAATGTAGGCTAGTGTAGGGTAATGTAGGGTGAAGGGTAATGTAGGGTGTAGGGTAGTGTAGGGTGTAGGGTAATGTAGGCTAGTGTAGGGTAATGTAGGGTGAAGGGTAATGTAGGGTGTAGGGTAATGTAGGGTGTAGGGTAATGTAGGGTGTAAGGTAATGAAGGCTAGTGTAGGGTAATGTAGGGTGAAGGGTAATGTAGGGTGTAGGGTAGTGTAGGGTGTAGGGTAATGTAGGCTAGTGTAGGGTAATGTAGGGTGTAGGGTAATGTAGGCTAGTGTAGTGTAATGTAGGGTGAAGGGTAATGTAGGGTGTAGGCTAGTGTAGGATAATGAAATGCTAGTGTAGGGTAATGTAGGTTGTAGGGTAATGTAGGGTGTAGGGTAATGTAGGCTAGTGTAGGGTAATGTAGGGTGAAGGGTAATGTAGGGTGTAGGGTAGTGTAGGGTGTAGGGTAATGTAGGCTAGTGTAGGGTAATGTAGGGTGAAGGGTAATGTAGGGTGTAGGGTAATGTAGGGTGTAGGGTAATGTAGGGTGTAAGGTAATGAAGGCTAGTGTAGGGTAATGTAGGGTGTAGGGTAATGTAGGGTGTAGGGTAATGTAGGGTGTAGGGTAATGTAGGCTAGTGTAGGGTAATGTAGGGTGAAGGGTAATGTAGGGTGTAGGGTAATGTAGGGTGTAGGGTAAAGTAGGCTAGTGTAGGGTAATGTAGGGTGTAGGGTAATGTAGGGTGTAGGGTAATGTAGGCTAGTGTAGGATAATGAAATGCTAGTGTAGGGTAATGTAGGTTGTAGGGTTATGTAGGGTGTAGGGTAATGTAGGCTAGTGTAGGGTAATGTAGGGTGAAGGGTAATGTAGGGTGTAGGGTAATGTAGGGTGTAGGGTAATGTAGGCTAGTGTAGGGTAATGTAGGGTGTAGGGTAATGTAGGGTGTAGGGTAATGTAGGCTAGTGTAGGTTAATGTAGGGTGTAGGGTAATGTAGGCTAGTGTAGGGTAATGTAGGGTGAAGGGTAATGTAGGGTGTAGGGTAATGTAGGCTAGTGTAGGGTAATGTAGGGTGTAGTGTAATGTAGGCTAGTGTAGGGTAATGTAGGGTGAAGGGTAATGTAGGGTGTAGGGTAGTGTAGGATAATGAAAGCTATTGTAGGGTAATGTAGGGTGTAGTGTAATGTAGGCTAGTGTAGGGTAATGTAGGGTGTAGGGTAATGTAGGTTGTAGGGTAATGTAGGGTGTAGGGTAATGTAGGCTAGTGTAGGGTAATGTAGGGTGTAGGGTAATGTAGGGTGAAGGGTAATGTAGGGTGTAGTGTAATGTAGGCTAGTGTAGGGTAATGTAGGGTGTAGGCTAGTGTAGGATAATGAAATGCTAGTGTAGGGTAATGTAGGTTGTAGGGTAATGTAGGGTGTAGGGTAATGTAGGCTAGTGTAGGGTAATGTAGGGTGAAGGGTAATGTAGGGTGTAGGGTAATGTAGGGTGTAGGGTAATGTAGGCTGGTGTAGGGTAATGTAGGGTGTAGGGTAATGTAGGCTAGTGTAGGGTAATGTAGGGTGAAGGGTAATGTAGGGTGTAGGGTAATGTAGGGTGTAGGGTAATGTAGGGTGTAGGCTAGTGTAGGATAATGAAATGCTAGTGTAGGGTAATGTAGGTTGTAGGGTAATGTAGGGTGTAGGGTAATGTAGGCTAGTGTAGGGTAATGTAGGGTGAAGGGTAATGTAGGGTGTAGGGTAATGTAGGCTAGTGTAGGGTAATGTAGGGTGTAGGGTAATGTAGGGTGAAGGGTAATGTAGGGTGTAGTGTAATGTAGGCTAGTGTAGGGTAATGTAGGGTGTAGGCTAGTGTAGGATAATGAAATGCTAGTGTAGGGTAATGTAGGTTGTAGGGTAATGTAGGCTAGTGTAGGGTAATGTAGGGTGAAGGGTAATGTAGGGTGTAGGGTAATGTAGGGTGTAGGGTAATGTAGGCTAGTGTAGGGTAATGTAGGGTGAAGGGTAATGTAGGGTGTAGGGTAATGTAGGGTGTAGGGTAATGTAGGCTAGTGTAGGGTAATGTAGGGTGTAGGGTAATGTAGGGTGTAGGGTAATGTAGGCTAGTGTAGGGTAATGTAGGGTGTAGGGTAATGTAGGCTAGTGTAGGCTAGTGTAGGGTAATGTAGGGTGTAGGGTAATGTAGGCTAGTGTAGGGTAATGTAGGGTGAAGGGTAATGTAGGGTGTAGGGTAATGTAGGGTGTAGGGTAATGTAGGGTGTAGGCTAGTGTAGGATAATGAAATGCTAGTGTAGGGTAATGTAGGTTGTAGGGTAATGCAGGGTGTAGGGTAATGTAGGCTAGTGTAGGGTAATGTAGGGTGTAGTGTAATGTAGGCTAGTGTAGGGTAATGTAGGGTGAAGGGTAATGTAGGGTGTAGGGTAATGTAGGCTAGTGTAGGGTAATGTAGGGTGAAGGGTAATGTAGGGTGTAGGGTAATGTAGGGTGTAGGGTAATGTAGGCTAGTGTAGGGTAATGTAGGGTGTAGGGTAATGTAGGCTAGTGTAGGGTAATGTAGGGTGAAGGGTAATGTAGGGTGTAGGGTAGTGTAGGATAATGAAAGCTATTGTAGGGTAATGTAGGGTGTAGTGTAATGTAGGCTAGTGTAGGGTAATGTAGGGTGTAGGGTAATGTAGGGTGTAGGCTAGTGTAGGATAATGAAATTCTAGTGAAGGGTAATGTAGGTTGTAGGGTAATGTAGGGTGTAGGGTAATGTAGGCTAGTGTAGGGTAATGTAGGGTGTAGGGTAATGTTGGCTAGTGTAGGGTAATGTAGGGTGTAGGGTAATGTAGGGTGTAGGGTAGTGTAGGATAATGAAAGCTATTGTAGGGTAATGTAGGGTGTAGTGTAATGTAGGCTAGTGTAGGGTAATGTAGGGTGAAGGGTAATGTAGGTTGTAGGGTAATGTAGGTTGTAGGGTAATGTAGGGTGTAGGGTAATGTAGGCTAGTGTAGGGTAATGTAGGGTGAAGGGTAATGTAGGGTGTAGGGTAATGTAGGGTGTAGGGTAATGTAGGCTAG
This sequence comes from Aurelia coerulea, assembly GCA_039566865.1. Taxonomy (NCBI): domain Eukaryota; kingdom Metazoa; phylum Cnidaria; class Scyphozoa; order Semaeostomeae; family Ulmaridae; genus Aurelia; species Aurelia coerulea. The sequence continues at coordinate 2,590,943 of CM076959.1, forward strand.
TGTAGGGTAATGTAGGGTGTAGGGTAATGTAGGGTGTAGGGTAATGTAGGCTAGTGTAGGGTAATGTAGGGTGTAGGGTAATGTAGGGTGTAGTGTAATGTAGGCTAGTGTAGGGTAATGTAGGGTGTAGGGTAATGTAGGGTGTAGGGTAATGTAGGGTGTAGAGTAATGTAGGCTAGTGTAGGATAATGTAGGGTGTAGGGTAATGTAGGGTGTAGGGTAATGTAGGCTAGTGTAGGGTAATGTAGGGTGTAGGGTAATGTAGGGTGTAGGGTAGTGTAGGATAATGAAAGCTATTGTAGGGTAATGTAGGGTGTAGTGTAATGTAGGCTAGTGTAGGGTAATGTAGGGTGTAGGCTAGTGTAGGATAATGAAATGCTAGTGTAGGGTAATGTAGGTTGTAGGGTAATGTAGGGTGTAGGGTAATGTAGGCTAGTGTAGGGTAATGTAGGGTGAAGGGTAATGTAGGGTGTAGGGTAATGTAGGGTGTAGGGTAATGTAGGCTAGTGTAGGGTAATGTAGGGTGTAGGGTAATGTAGGGTGTAGGGTAATGTAGGCTAGTGTAGGGTAATGTAGGGTGTAGGGTAATGTAGGGTGTAGGGTAGTGTAGGATAATGAAAGCTATTGTAGGGTAATGTAGGGTGTAGTGTAATGTAGGCTAGTGTAGGGTAATGTAGGGTGAAGGGTAATGTAGGTTGTAGGGTAATGTAGGTTGTAGGGTAATGTAGGGTGTAGGGTAATGTAGGCTAGTGTAGGGTAATGTAGGGTGAAGGGTAATGTAGGGTGTAGGGTAATGTAGGGTGTAGGGTAATGTAGGCTAGTGTAGGGTAATGTAGGGTGTAGGGTAATGTAGGGTGTAGGGTAATGTAGGCTAGTGTAGGGTAATGTAGGGTGTAGGGTAATGTAGGGTGTAGTGTAATGTAGGCTAGTGTAGGGTAATGTAGGGTGTAGGGTAATGTAGGGTGTAGGGTAATGTAGGGTGTAGGGTAATGTAGGCTAGTGTAGGGTAATGTAGGGTGTAGGGTAATGTAGGGTGTAGGGTAATGTAGGCTAGTGTAGGGTAATGTAGGGTGTAGGGTAATGTAGGGTGTAGGGTAGTGTAGGATAATGAAAGCTATTGTAGGGTAATGTAGGGTGTAGTGTAATGTAGGCTAGTGTAGGGTAATGTAGGGTGTAGGGTAATGTAGGGTGTAGGGTAATGTAGGGTGTAGTGTAATGTAGGCTAGTGTAGGGTAATGTAGGGTGTAGGGTAATGTAGGCTAGTGTAGGGTAATGTAGGGTGTAGGGTAATGTAGGGTGTAGGGTAGTGTAGGATAATGAAAGCTATTGTAGGGTAATGTAGGGTGTAGTGTAATGTAGGCTAGTGTAGGGTAATGTAGGGTGTAGGGTAATGTAGGGTGTAGGGTAGTGTAGGATAATGAAAGCTATTGTAGGGTAATGTAGGGTGTAGTGTAATGAAGGCTAGTGTAGGGTAATGTAGGGTGTAGGGTAATGTAGGGTGTAGGGTAATGTAGGCTAGTGTAGGGTAATGTAGGGTGTAGGGTAATGTAGGGTAATGTAGGGTGTAGGGTAATGTAGGGTGTAGGGTAATGTAGGGTGTAGGGTAATGTAGGCTAGTGTAGGGTAATGTAGGGTGAAGGGTAATGTAGGGTGTAGGGTAGTGTAGGATAATGAAAGCTATTGTAGGGTAATGTAGGGTGTAGTGTAATGTAGGCTAGTGTAGGGTAATGTAGGGTGTAGGCTAGTGTAGGATAATGAAATGCTAGTGTAGGGTAATGTAGGTTGTAGGGTAATGTAGGGTGTAGGGTAATGTAGGCTAGTGTAGGGTAATGTAGGGTGAAGGGTAATGTAGGGTGTAGGGTAATGTAGGGTGTAGGGTAATGTAGGCTAGTGTAGGGTAATGTAGGGTGTAGGGTAATGTAGGGTGTAGGGTAATGTAGGCTAGTGTAGGGTAATGTAGGGTGTAGGGTAATGTAGGGTGTAGGGTAGTGTAGGATAATGAAAGCTATTGTAGGGTAATGTAGGGTGTAGTGTAATGTAGGCTAGTGTAGGGTAATGTAGGGTGAAGGGTAATGTAGGTTGTAGGGTAATGTAGGTTGTAGGGTAATGTAGGGTGTAGGGTAATGTAGGCTAGTGTAGGGTAATGTAGGTTGTAGGGTAATGTAGGGTGTAGGGTAATGTAGGCTAGTGTAGGGTAATGTAGGGTGAAGGGTAATGTAGGGTGTAGGGTAGTGTAGGGTGTAGGGTAATGTAGGCTAGTGTAGGGTAATGTAGGGTGAAGGGTAATGTAGGGTGTAGGGTAATGTAGGGTGTAGGGTAATGTAGGGTGTAAGGTAATGAAGGCTAGTGTAGGGTAATGTAGGGTGTAGGGTAATGTAGGGTGTAGGGTAATGTAGGGTGTAGGGTAATGTAGGCTAGTGTAGGGTAATGTAGGGTGAAGGGTAATGTAGGGTGTAGGGTAATGTAGGGTGTAGGGTAATGTAGGCTAGTGTAGGGTAATGTAGGGTGTAGGGTAATGTAGGGTGTAGGGTAATGTAGGCTAGTGTAGGATAATGAAATGCTAGTGTAGGGTAATGTAGGTTGTAGGGTAATGTAGGGTGTAGGGTAATGTAGGCTAGTGTAGGGTAATGTAGGGTGAAGGGTAATGTAGGGTGTAGGGTAATGTAGGGTGTAGGGTAATGTAGGCTAGTGTAGGGTAATGTAGGGTGTAGGGTAATGTAGGGTGTGGGGTAATGAAGGCTAGTGTAGGGTAGTGTAGGGTGTAGGGTAATGTAGGCTAGTGTAGGGTAATGTAGGGTGAAGGGTAATGTAGGGTGTAGGGTAATGTAGGCTAGTGTAGGGTAATGTAGGGTGTAGGGTAATGTAGGCTAGTGTAGGGTAATGTAGGGTGTAGGGTAATGTAGGGTGTAGGGTAGTGTAGGATAATGAAAGCTATTGTAGGGTAATGTAGGGTGTAGTGTAATGTAGGCTAGTGTAGGGTAATGTAGGGTGTAGGGTAATGTAGGGTGTAGGGTAATGTAGGGTGTAGGGTAATGTAGGCTAGTGTAGGGTAATGTAGGGTGTAGGGTAATGTAGGGTTTAGGGTAATGTAGGCTAGTGTAGGGTAATGTAGGGTGTAGGGTGTAGGGTAATGTAGGGTGTAGGGTAATGTAGGCTAGTGTAGGGTAATGTAGGGTGTAGGGTAATGTAGGGTGTAGGGTAATGTAGGCTAGTGTAGGGTAATGTAGGGTGTAGGGTAATGTAGGGTGAAGGGTAATGTAGGGTGTAGTGTAATGTAGGCTAGTGTAGGGTAATGTAGGGTGTAGGCTAGTGTAGGATAATGAAATGCTAGTGTAGGGTAATGTAGGTTGTAGGGTAATGTAGGGTGTAGGGTAATGTAGGCTAGTGTAGGGTAATGTAGGGTGAAGGGTAATGTAGGGTGTAGGGTAATGTAGGGTGTAGGGTAATGTAGGCTGGTGTAGGGTAATGTAGGGTGTAGGGTAATGTAGGCTAGTGTAGGGTAATGTAGGGTGAAGGGTAATGTAGGGTGTAGGGTAATGTAGGGTGTAGGGTAATGTAGGGTGTAGGCTAGTGTAGGATAATGAAATGCTAGTGTAGGGTAATGTAGGTTGTAGGGTAATGTAGGGTGTAGGGTAATGTAGGCTAGTGTAGGGTAATGTAGGGTGAAGGGTAATGTAGGGTGTAGGGTAATGTAGGCTAGTGTAGGGTAATGTAGGGTGTAGGGTAATGTAGGGTGAAGGGTAATGTAGGGTGTAGTGTAATGTAGGCTAGTGTAGGGTAATGTAGGGTGTAGGCTAGTGTAGGATAATGAAATGCTAGTGTAGGGTAATGTAGGTTGTAGGGTAATGTAGGCTAGTGTAGGGTAATGTAGGGTGAAGGGTAATGTAGGGTGTAGGGTAATGTAGGGTGTAGGGTAATGTAGGCTAGTGTAGGGTAATGTAGGGTGTAGGGTGTAGGGTAATGTAGGGTGTAGGGTAATGTAGGCTAGTGTAGGGTAATGTAGGGTGTAGGGTAATGTAGGCTAGTGTAGGCTAGTGTAGGGTAATGTAGGGTGTAGGGTAATGTAGGGTGTAGGGTAATGTAGGCTAGTGTAGGGTAATGTAGGGTGAAGTGTAATGTAGGGTGTAGGGTAGTGTAGGGTGTAGGGTAATGTAGGCTAGTGTAGGGTAATGTAGGGTGAAGGGTAATGTAGGGTGTAGGGTAATGTAGGGTGTAGGGTAATGTAGGGTGTAGGCTAGTGTAGGATAATGAAATGCTAGTGTAGGGTAATGTAGGTTGTAGGGTAATGTAGGGTGTAGGGTAATGTAGGCTAGTGTAGGGTAATGTAGGGTGTAGTGTAATGTAGGCTAGTGTAGGGTAATGTAGGGTGAAGGGTAATGTAGGGTGTAGGGTAATGTAGGCTAGTGTAGGGTAATGTAGGGTGAAGGGTAATGTAGGGTGTAGGGTAATGTAGGGTGTAGGGTAATGTAGGCTAGTGTAGGGTAATGTAGGGTGTAGGGTAATGTAGGCTAGTGTAGGGTAATGTAGGGTGTAGGGTAATGTAGGGTGTAGGGTAGTGTAGGATAATGAATGCTTTTGTAGGGTAATGTAGGGTGTAGTGTAATGTAGGCTAGTGTAGGGTAATGTAGGGTGTAGGGTAATGTAGGGTGTAGGCTAGTGTATGATAATGAAATGCTAGTGTAGGGTAATGTAGGTTGTAGGGTAATGTAGGGTGTAGGGTAATGTAGGCTAGTGTAGGGTAATGTAGGGTGTAGGGTAATGTAGGCTAGTGTAGGGTAATGTAGGGTGAAGGGTAATGTAGGGTGTAGGGTAGTGTAGGATAATGAAAGCTATTGTAGGGTAATGTAGGGTGTAGTGTAATGTAGGCTAGTGTAGGGTAATGTAGGGTGTAGGCTAGTGTAGGATAATGAAATGCTAGTGTAGGGTAATGTAGGTTGTAGGGTAATGTAGGGTGTAGGGTAATGTAGGCTAGTGTAGGGTAATGTAGGGTGAAGGGTAATGTAGGGTGTAGGGTAATGTAGGGTGTAGGGTAATGTAGGCTAGTGTAGGGTAATGTAGGGTGTAGGGTAATGCAGGGTGTAGGGTAATGTAGGCTAGTGTAGGGTAATGTAGGGTGTAGGGTAATGTAGGGTGTAGGGTAGTGTAGGATAATGAAAGCTATTGTAGGGTAATGTAGGGTGTAGTGTAATGTAGGCTAGTGTAGGGTAATGTAGGGTGAAGGGTAATGTAGGTTGTAGGGTAATGTAGGTTGTAGGGTAATGTAGGGTGTAGGGTAATGTAGGCTAGTGTAGGGTAATGTAGGGTGAAGGGTAATGTAGGGTGTAGGGTAATGTAGGGTGTAGGGTAATGTAGGCTAGTGTAGGGTAATGTAGGGTGTAGGGTAATGTAGGGTGTAGGGTAATGTAGGCTAGTGTAGGGTAATGTAGGGTGTAGGGTAATGTAGGGTGTAGTGTAATGTAGGCTAGTGTAGGGTAATGTAGGGTGTAGGGTAATGTAGGGTGTAGGGTAATGTAGGGTGTAGGGTAATGTAGGCTAGTGTAGGATAATGTAGGGTGCAGGGTAATGTAGGGTGTAGGGTAATGTAGGCTAGTGTAGGGTAATGTAGGGTGTAGGGTAATTTAGGGTGTAGGGTAGTGTAGGATAATGAAAGCTATTGTAGGGTAATGTAGGGTGTAGTGTAATGTAGGCTAGTGTAGGGTAATGTAGGGTGAAGGGTAATGTAGGTTGTAGGGTAATGTAGGGTGTAGGGTAATGTAGGCTAGTGTAGGGTAATGTAGGGTGTAGGGTAATGTAGGCTAGTGTAGGGTAATGTAGGGTGTAGGGTAATGTAGGGTGTAGGGTAGTGTAGGATAATGAAAGCTATTGTAGGGTAATGTAGGGTGTAGTGTAATGTAGGCTAGTGTAGGGTAATGTAGGGTGTAGGGTAATGTAGGGTGTAGGGTAGTGTAGGATAATGAAAGCTATTGTAGGGTAATGTAGGGTGTAGTGTAATGAAGGCTAGTGTAGGGTAATGTAGGGTGTAGGGTAATGTAGGGTAATGTAGGGTGTAGGGTAATGTAGGGTGTAGGGTAATGTAGGGTGTAGGGTAATGTAGGGTGTAGGGTAATGTAGGCTAGTGTAGGGTAATGTAGGGTGTAGGGTAATGTAGGGTAATGTAGGGTGTAGGGTAATGTAGGGTGTAGGGTAATGTAGGGTGTAGGGTAATGTAGGGTGTAGGGTAATGTAGGGTGTAGGCTAGTGTAGGATAATGAATGATTTTGTAGGGTAATGTAGGGTGTAGGGTAATGTAGGGTAATGTAGGGTGTAGGGTAATGTAGGGTGTAGGGTAATGTAGGGTGTAGGGTAATGTAGGGTGTAGGCTAGTGTAGGATAATGAATGCTTTTGTAGGGTAATGTAGGGTGTAGGGTAATGTAGGGTGTAGGGTAGTGTAGGATAATGAAAGCTATTGTAGGGTAATGTAGGGTGTAGTGTAATGTAGGATAATGAAGGGTGTAGTGTAATGAAAGCTATTGTAGGGTAATGTAGGGTGTAGTGTAATGAAGGCTAGTGTAGGGTAGTGTAGGGTGTAGGGTAATGTAGGCTAGTGTAGGGTAGTGTAGGATAATGAAAGCTATTGTAGGGTAATGTAGGGTGTAGTGTAATGTAGGATAATGAAGGGTGTAGTGTAATGAAAGCTATTTTAGGGTAATGTAGGGTGTAGTGTAATGAAGGCTAGTGTAGAGTAGTGTAGGGTACAAGAAAGCGTAGGGTTGGTAATGAAGCATCGTGTATGTTGTAGAGTGAAGTGAAGGGTAATGAAGTATGTGTAGGGTGTAGAGTGTAGGGTAATGAAGGCTAAGGTAGAGTAACGAAGGTTAGTGTAGGGTGTATGGTAGAGTAGACCCCCACATATTTGCAGGTGATGCCAACCTTGAACCCATAGAAAAAGAAGCAAATACTTGTTAGCTAAATACTACGTTATATGGTTGTCACCAACTATTCGCTCATCTTCCTTTGTGTCAGCAGGGTTTTTTTAGTACCACAACAGAATTTGAGTTTTTTTATTGTTATGCAGAGTAGCCTATCTACCTGGATGGTACCTGTTACGTGTAGGGTAGCGTAGGCTCCCTACACTGACCCTACACAATCAATGCTATCCTAAATTGTGCCTGGTATAATAGTAAGGAAGGGTTATTAAGTTCCAACTTTCGAAATTTTGAAAGATGTCTCATAATTTTATCAAAATTTAAAAGCCGCAAATAGTATGCGACGAAAGTGAATAACAACCTTAACCCATAGTAAGGAAGGGTTATTAAGTTCCAACTTTCGAGATTTTGAAAGATGTCTCATAATTTATCAAAATTTAAAAACCGCAAATTATATGTAACGAAAATGAATAAAAAATTTAACCCATAGTAAAGAAGGGTTATTAGGTTATATCTTTCGATACTTTTGAAGAAAGATTGGAAAGGCTTGGAAAGGCTTGATACTAGGAAACGAGGGACATGCATGAAGATTGTTATGGAACCTCTAAGAAACTCGCAAGAAACTCTGAGTACTCAAAATCTGATAATCTTAAGAAAGTTTCAGTACTAGCCCAAATTCTTAGTTTCTTATGGAAATATATGTACGTACTTACGATAGATTCTATTGCATTCTGCAAAGTAAGGAACATTAGGCCAACACGTATTTTGATAAGAAACTGCTTACACGTATTTTTATAAGAAACTGCTTACACGTATTTTTATAAGAAACTGCCCATTAGAAAACTCAACTCTCATATCGGCTAAAGATTAACAAACTACAGTACTGGGAAAATGTAAGTTAAGAAACTATTTACTTTGATAAAGGAAATCCTTGAAATATTTTTACTTTACTTTCACTTATTTCCTGTATCATATTACTCGTAAGGTACTTGAGTAATGTCTAAACATCGGAAAGGCCTTAAGTTTACTTTGAAATGTTCACGAGGGCACAGGTAGTGAACATGAATATTGTTATGAAACCTCTGAGAAACTCGTAAGAAACTCTGAGTACTGAAAATATGAAATTTTAAGAAACTTTCAGTACTGGGCCAAATTCTTAGTTTCTTTTGTAAAAAATACGTGTATATGAAACTCAACTCTAGGATTGCCAAAAACTTGAGAAACTCCGTTTATCACATTTTGACTTGTTTCCTGTATCGTACTAACGAAAATTGGAAGGTACTTGTCTGAGTGATGTTTAAACATCGGAAAGGCTTCAAAAACTTCGTTTTGAAAGGTTCAGGAGAAGGCACGGGAAAGTGCACATGAAGATTATTATGAAACCTGTAAGAGATTCTGGAAACTCCTAAGAATCTGTAAGAACCTTAGGAACTTATAACTCCGATAATCTTAGTAAACTTTCAGTATTTTCCCTAATGCTTAAAAACTTCTGAAGAGAATCACACGAAAATATACCGAGGAACGGAAGAAAAACAGCGCTCGAAAATCATAATCTTCATCAACCCAGATACAGAACGGTATTGCAATGGAACGAAGTATTTGAGCAATAAGACAGTTTACTTTCGACTGATAACTTTTAGATGTAGCAAATCCATACCAAAGGAAACCAAATGAAATTGGATTCTAATCGCGGATTTCCTTTCGCAGCAAAAATCCTGACCCCTACCCTTAGAAGTTAAATCCTAGCGTTTGCTTTCCCGAACGCTGTCAGAAAGAAAAGATTATATGCGGCAGAAATCCTCAGACCGTTGACCTGACCCCCGGAAAAACCTATTGTTTCCTTTGAAACCAGACCTTGTGTCTCACCTTTGTCTAATTCACAATAGATTATGACTACTTGTCGCCTAAGAAGAATACCTTTGATCTTGCCGACCTCATATTTACCGGCAAACCTCAGATATACCGGCGCCTCAAATTTACCGACTCGCGATACGGTGGACTCTCACAATTATGGTGACGTTTTCAAAATTGTTTTTTTCAAGTGACATCTGCACAGTATGCAATCGCAGATACCACATCAAATACAGTAAAAACCCACATATAAGAACCTAGTGGATTGAGAACCTTCAGGCTGAAATTCACACATTTTCAATTGCTTTATAAGAACCAATCCATTGTATTCATTGTTTAAGAACCCAGGCTGATTTGCAAAATAGTAGGTTCTTATACGCGGGTTGTTGCTGTATCTTATCACAAATTCATGGTTATTTGCCAGTATTGTGTCTACTTCAAAACCCCACTAGGTTCAAAACTAATCATTCTGTGCATAGCTGTTAGGATTTGATACATTATACTGCAGGTTGGAAAACTTGCATTCACTCGTAACTATGAAATTATGTTAAACTCGCTACTCACAGCTATAATAAAAGGTTCTCACAGGCGAGAACAAAAGACATATTGTTAATTTTGTAACTCTTGCAGCTTTTTAAAGTCTACTCGGAGCTCGCACCTTCAGATTTGTTTCACTCGCTACTATGCGTAGGCCAAATCACGTAATGTTTTCGAACCTGGGTTATACTCTAAAACAGCATTTATTTTTCACATTTTTTGAAATTTGCTAAATGTTGACTGCTCTATCACGTGGACAAGTTACTAGAATATCCTTGTTGAACATCACACGCTCTATTTTCACAAACTTGCACTTGATTCTTTGCACAGGAAGAAATGATGCAGGCCCCTCCATATCAAACAGCTTTGAGTGCCATACCTCGTGTGGATTGCCAAAATAATCTTTGTGATCTGGTGTTGCAGTGTACCATGAAACTCTAGCAAGTAGATGTTGCAAAGGTACTCCGTTCACTTTAACAATATGCAACATGAAGTTGCTTATCAAACCTGGTCTTGGCTTCATGCCTGGATTTTGTGGTATTTCTATTTCACCGTCACAACCTGCCCAGAAAGCCATGATTGTGCTTGATCTTCTTGTGCGGGAATTGCTTGAGCCATATAATTCTCTACTTACGTACACATGCTGAATGGAGCTGTATGAGATGTGAATATATAGTTCTGAATTTGGATATAGGAGCAAATACATGGACTGGAGGTAGGTTTTTTCAAGATCAGTTAGTGTAAAGTGCTTATTTCCCATCTTATATGTAACGTAAGATAAGTCACTCCAGTTGCCATCAGAAAGACTGAATCCCCTTGATGTACATTTTAGTGTATGGTGCAATGTATTGTATGCCATTTCAACAAGTGATCCTCTATCTTTTGGGTCACGTTGCTCTGTTAGCATTGAAGAGAATTCTTCCTTAAATTCCAAAGGAAACTCTGCATTGTGACAACCTCCATCCCGGATAAACCGGTTCATTATTTGCATTTCAATGATGCGCTTAGTTGGAAGGCCCCCAAGATCTCCATTGTACCTTTCAAAGCTAAATAGCCAAAAGGAGTAAACTGGCCCATAATCCCAAAGGCATTCTGAAAGGTGGCCATGCAGGTGCATATTTGGGGTGACTTTTTCAGCACCAAATAACTGTTCAAAGGATTTGCAGAAACTTATAAGCAGGTTATCTGCAATTTTGATACCATCTGACGTGATTACACGAGAGCAAAGATAACGGCATGCCAGTACAAATTTCTGCCAGCACTTAAAATGTTTGTCATCAATGACATCCTTCAAAGCATAGAGAGAAAACAAAAGAGTCCAGTTTTTGAATTCATCTGCAGTAAATTTGTTGTAGGAACTTACTAGCTTTGTTGGTAACTTTCCAACATCACTTGCTGCTTCAATTCCTTGAAGCCTGCTATCAATCTGATCAAACTTTTCATTATCAAGGATGTTATTTGCTTTCCATAAATTCAGCATATGTTTTGCAGTCCCCAAGAACAAATTATGCATAGGGTCAACTATGGCCATCTTTACTGGTTTTGTCATGTTGTTTTAGCATCTCATTCTGTCATGTTGTTTTGTCATCTCGTTTTAGCATCTCATTTTGTCATGTTGTTTTGTCATATCGTATTGGCATATCGAAATGGCATATCAAAATGCGTTTTAGATGTTATATTGCCTTTTACATTAGAGATTGTCTTGTCAAATTGCATGTTTGAATATTATTTTGTATGTTTGGATATCAAAATGTCTTTCAACATTCTTTTAAAGGAGGAACTCTCTCAGTAGGTAGACTAATGGAGGAGAGAGCACCCCCTATATTAAAAACCATTAATTTACTTAATCAAATCTGAACAAGAAGGGTTTGGATTGATTGGTGCAAAACAGAAGTGTAATTTTCTAATTCAGTTACAAAAATAAAATTTCAAGGGCATACATCATGAAACCCGACCGGCCCCGCAAGCCAACTCCCCCCGCCGCCCACCACAAAGCACCGGAACAAGGCCAAATCCTCATTGCAATAAAAATTCAGCCTCAGTCCCGCCCCCCGCAACAAACAACAGGGAGAACCACCAAGCACAAACCAGTCAGGCTCATGACATACGCCCCTCAAATTTGATATCTGCTTGAGAACATATAACGGGTTCCACATCATAACCAGAAAACCCACCTCAAAACCAGAAGTGAAAAACGAAGTAGACGGGATCCATCTCGATTACTCCAGAACACGCCTTAAAAAACGGTTTACTTCATTTAAACCAATCACAGCTCGCTATTTCCCATATTACGAATTGGTGACGTAATTATAGCATAATCACGTTGACAGTTATCACTTGGCACTTCATTCCTGAAAGCGTTTGAGGTACCGCAACCTGCACGACCTGCACGCCATACGATCAGCATGCCCACAGCGGGAAATTTTTATCTTGGTATCTGCTAATCGATTGAAAAGGCCCACGGCGCTTGCAAGGAGGCCAGAAGGTCTCTTGGTTCAATCGAAGTTTAAAAGACTGCGAAGGGGGGGAAGGGGGATTCGAACAAAATCTTTCCCTTATTCGGACTCAGAAACAAGAACAATCAGAAGACGAAAGAAGAAATCTTCATACCTTTTGCCGTTGGACTGATTCTGAACTTTTCCAACATTTGTTCTCGGTTATCAAATCATTACATTTCTTGTCTGTCAAGCAAATTTTGCGGGAAAGAAGATTGCGCGCCAAATTTCCCGATGATTCTTCACCATACCAGCTATTGCCTTTATGCTGCTTTGGTATCACGTCTTGCAGTCTTCCAGCATATCAGTTCTCAGAAAAGATGTTCCATTCTCCAGTTATGTAAACAGGCAGCATCCTTCGATGCAAGTAGGCACAATGAATAATCGAATCCATCGCATCGTCCATTTCAAAAAACTTTCTCGCACGCTTTGTGAGTGGAGAAAACTTGTCACTTGACATAGCTCGATGTCATGGAGAGTTTTTATTTGTTCATATGAATTGTCACGAATGCTTGCTGTGCCATGCTGTGCCAAAGACACACACTCTATTGTTTAACTGGCCTGCCAAAATTGTTCATCCATTGTAAAAACTTAATTTCCGTGCAAAAGACTGTTGACAGAGTTTTCACAGACATAGCTGCTTCAGTCGCCAACTCTTTGTAATACCAGGCTAACTACGTTTGCAGAAATCGAATGGAGTGACTGAAATCTCAATTTTCCATTCAACTCAATTCGATGTCTGTAAAGCAATTGGGTCTGCATTGCGGGGCGGCGGGGGGAAGGGGTATATAATATATATTGCTTACGGGATGTGCACTCCTTTCCAGGTATTGCTTTCGCCTGTTTTTTAACGCCTATCAAAAGAAAGCAATTTTTCTGAAGCTGGTTGTCAAAAACGTTATTTCATTGTTTTTCGAAAAATGTTTATTTTTTGGATGAATTCTACTTTTTGCCGTCTTGTCTAAAGCCAGCTATCATTTCGAGGAAAGAATGCCAAAGTCGCATGAAAAACGTTTTTCTTGGAGTGCACATCCCGGTACAACTTACAGTTGAAAGTCAAGTACCCCCCGTACCCCCCCCCTAGGGTGTGCACGCAGGCTAAGAAGTAAGGGATAGGTTAGATGGATGCCTTTTAATTAACCTTGGCTAATTTTCGTTTCAAAAAATAGCAAAAATTGCCTTTTTTGACAAGTAGAAACAAAACAAGCTGTGACGCAGGGCGCAACACCAAATTTGAAGCTGTCAAAACATGAATGACTTAAAAAAATGTTCTACCATCTTCTGAAATTGTTATTCCCTCACACCCTCCAGACTCAAAGAAATAGCAAAAAGCATTTAGCTTGTCATTTTGGGCCCCTCACTCAGAAGTCGAGGTAGGAGCTGACCCTCGCTGGTCGGGTTTATGCGAGTCGTATTTGGCAAAAAAAATCTGGTTTAGTCTATTTTCCAAAGAACCATCTCGAAATCTTATCATAATGGCTAGAATGACGTTTGAGGTTGATTTTATTATGCCAATAATTTGTATGTTCGTCCAAGAAATCCAGCGTACATTTTCTCTTTGCCGCCGTCATTTTTCGAGTTGGATGGTTTTTTTCGAATTGCCCAAACGCGATCTCTGGATTAAATTAAATGGTATGACATAGTGAACTTAATAACGCACGCGAAGCTCTCTGGTTATCTCGATCCACTTTGTAATAGCATACTGCTCATTTCACTGTATGGACTTAATACTGCGGAACATCAACGCGTGGATCCAGCAAACTCGGTTCAGCCTTCTTCCGTTCTAAGCAAGCCAAACGAACGTCTAGTTTGAGTTTAATGAGCATTACCCCAGTCACTATTGAGTTATATATCAAAGCAAAATAACTAATGTTAAAAAGGGCGCATCAATTGAGGGGGGCACAATTTGCTGATTTTACGACGAATAAAAAGGTGAAAACCAATGACAGCATTGTGCGCATGCGCTCACAATATGCATCAAACATCTTCATTCACAAGTGAAATCATATCGTTAAAGGGAGTACAAAGACCAGCAGCCTTTGCCATCGCTTGTGTTTGTTTTTGTGAATTTCGTACAGTCAGTTTTTCTGGAAGCTGTTCAGAGCAAGTAGCTGACTTTGTGCCAAGCATGCTGGTCTTTGTACTCCCTTGAATCTAAATCAGGGCCTCCGACGACGGGGGGCCGGGGGGGCCTTGGCCCCCCCATTTTTTGCAAATCATACCGTTCTGAAAGGCAGCTCATCATGTTGTATTGTGGTAATTTTGTTGTATCAAGTTTGGCCCCTCCACTTTTCTGATCTCGTCGGGGGCCTTGTAAATACAAACCAAACAGTGTAACTGGGTTTCAAAAAAGGATTTGCAGATTCGCTATAACTGTATAGTAGTTGAGGGAGCGGTCATTTTTAATCCTGGGTACTAGAATGGAGGATAATTTTACACAATTAAACAACAGTTCATTCCCTGTACCCAGGGTATTCATACCCAATCTCGAGAAGAGAGTTTTTATACTCCATCACCTTTCAACAAAGTTTGATTTCAAGCAAAATACTTTTGCACCCCTTAAAGTCTCCCTTGATAGTTTCGAACTCCCACAAAGTAATGGGAAAAATTTCATATCCCTCTTAAAAACCCTCTGCCCTGGTACCCAGGATTGAAAATGACCGCTCCCTAAGCGAGCTACAGTGCTCCGGCAGCTGGGAAAATTCGTTGAAAATTGGTGTTTTGAGCCAATGATCATTTTAGCGAATCAAAATTTTTTTTAAAAGCAAATTACTACAGTGCAGTGTAAATATGCTCACAATTACGGTTTTTGGAAACTCAGATGTATGTAGATATGAAACAACTGAAATATCGATACTCATCACGAATTTCAAGAATTTTTGGTAACATCGATCAAACTGGGACGGTCGTCGACTTTATTCCTCTCTTTTGCTTCAGAGTAATATTGATATTACAGAGCAGCAAGGCAAGGCTATTTCTTTAACAATAATTGATTGTTCAAAACTTCGTATTTTTAGTGCCCCAAACTGTCAAATGATTCTCAAAATATTCGGGAAATATGCGTATTGCTGCCAAAAGTGGTCAGGAAGTGACATGAATTCAACTAAACTCAATTTAGAGGTGCACACCAATGCAACAAAGCCCAACAAAGGTTTAAACCATCTATTTCAGAAATCTGAAATTCCAATTTCGGCTTTAACATTGTAATTTCTACCCTACAGAATCCTGCAGAATAGCAGAATCCTCGTAGACAACCAGCATAAAAAGACACATTGCGACTGTGACTGATTTCCAAATTTAGATGTTCTTGTATATTTGTGTTTCATTTCAATTGCAATTCATACGCAGCATCGACCTGAGTTTTCCATTTAATTTATCATTGATTCCTTTTATCTCAATATATTAAATCACAAGAACATACTGTTTGATCGTGTTTCTGCTGGGGGTTTTCTTTGACAAAATCAGTGAAAGAAACCTGAATAGCCTGTGTTGAAAAAAGCAGGCTTCCATGTCGCGGGCTCTTACTGTATATTGACTCTGCAAAATATGGAACTAAAGAACTAAACAGGAAATATGGCAGTTATATCTTTGTTGTTTAACTTTATGAATAAGCCCCCTCTCTAATAAGCTCCTCTTTTGAGCCTCCCTCTAGTAGTCTGCGTGTAGACTCGGGCGCAGGCAAAACAAGTCAAATTTTTTTACTGGGCGCGAATCTGCACGCAGGCTACCCTCTGGTGTCTCCAAAAGTAGATAAGCCTCCGGTGTTATTATTATTATCAATTTCTTTATTGTTAGATTACAAATGTAAAAAAAGTTAGCTAAAAGTAATTGGCTAATTTATTCCAACTTTAAAACATTAAAATACAAATATTACATAAGAAAAATAGTGGATAAAATATTTACAAGTCATCAAAAGTATACAGTGTAAAAGTAAAAGTAGATATCTAATAAGATTCATCATAAAAAGCCCAAATTCGGAATAAAAACGCGGCATAATTTACATGTTTTTGTTTTAAACTGACAAAGGGATTCTGAATTCGAGATTGTCTTTATTTCAATCATTTGTATGCTCATCCAAGAAATTCGGCGTAGAAATTCTTTGTCGCCATCATTTTCCGACTTGTTATCCGGGACGAACAGCCCAGACGCTATCTCTGGATCGAATGCTTCGATACAGAGACTTCACGCTTAGATTCAGAAATATCAACGAATTAACAGCATACAGCGCATGTCACGTTATGGATTGGACACGCGATAGACTTGGATACAGACACAAAATTCTTAGATACCGGAATATCAACAAATTCACAGCATACAGCGCATGTCACGTTATAGCATACGCTAGGATACTGCATAGCAACGCTTAGAACCAGTAGCTTGGTTGTGCAGTCTCAAGTCTTCTGTGCTTAGAGTCCTAGCCCATAGGAATGATTAGCCCAATGCAGCATCATTGTACCAGTGGTGTGACTACGGAGGGGGTATGGGGGAATTTTTCTCTTTTCGAAAGCATTTTCAGAGAAATGTCAACTCTTCCATTTTAGGACTGGCAAATATGGAATCACAGGATGCATTGTGAGTGAAAGAAATGGGTCCTGAAAATATTTCATGACCATACCTTTTAGATCGTTGGAAAAAACCCAATTTTTTGGAGAATTTGAGTTAAGGAGCAAAGGGTCATGATGACTGATCGGAAAATTTTGATAATATACCACTTCAATATACAGCCTCGTTTTGGAAAATATTCAAAATTCTTTGATACGAAATTTTTGAGGCCGAATTCGGATTTAGCACTCAAACTTTAGTCTAACTGAAAGTTTTTATGTTGCTATCAGTAGTAATTTTGATTTTATTGCGATGCAAAGTTTGAAAACCTGTAAGGGATTTGACCGTGAAAATGACTCAGGGTGTAAAGTTTCACCCTGAACGATTTTTCACGGTCAAATCCCTTATAAGTTTTTAAACGTTATATCTTCATAAAATCAACATCACAATCGACAGCAGTTCAAAAACACGAAACTAGACTGAAGTTTGGGTGCTAAATCGGAATCTACGCTTGACATTTTCATACGAACAATAGAAAGAAATTTTGATACATTTCCAAAACGAGGCTGCTATATTGAAGAGGTGTATAGGACTTTAATTTCACGAGGATATAGATTATTTTTGAAATTCCATAATATCAAGGGTGATAGCTTGATACATTCTGGTAACTTCCTCGAATATAGATCAGTTTCAATCTTCATTTCCAAGAGTTTGGCTTTCATGGCCTTTTCTCGCACAAAAATGAACCAACCTCAGCAAATTATTGGGAAGGACTCAAGCCCCCCCCCCCCCTATCACTTCCGACGTGCTTGCTTCTACATGGTCCTGTGTAGTGGACGTATTTCCGTGGTCTCGTTCGAATTATTGTACATACAATGTCCATTTTCTGTTGACAGGAATTTTTCTTTGTGACGGAAATGTTTCTTCTTCACATGAGATTTTCTATTTGGGCCTATTTGAGGTGAACTTTTTGTGTTTGACATGAGGTTTCTCTATGTGACGTGAATTTTTTGTATTTGACGTGAGTTTTTTCAATTTGATGTGAATTTTTGTATTCGACGTTAGGTTTTGCTACTTGACGTGCATTAATTAAATGTGTTTGAAACTGATGTTGTTGCTGTAGCTGGTATCGGCCCTGATGAAATATCTATGCCACTGCTGGCCTCCAAAAGAGACAATCGAACATCAGCATGAAAAGATTTTACCAAGAGAGAGTAGAGTGGGTGGGAAAAGCGAAATTTGGACACCAGCCACTTATGGATGATTACCGGTGATGTTTGCATTCTCAATATTGAAATCAAAGTACGAGAAAACGCTCATTTTAAAATGCCTTAAAACAAGTTTAGACGCTTGCTGACTTTCGTACCTAGGGAACAATCGGAAATTACCTAAACATTATCGTACCTCCTTTTGCAAGGCCATATAAGGGGCTTTGATCATTCAGTGCTTTCTAAATAACATTCCAAGGCGCAAAGCACGGCAGGGAAGGTTTGTTATCTTGCAGGTATAGTTACTTCCTTTGAGAGTGGCCATGACACAACCTCTTTGCCTCAATAACATTGATGAAAAATTGCATCCTTATTTCTGCCTTTCTGTTGAAGCAAAATGAAACGTTGAATCCAGAATTCTGGATTCTTAAAACTCGACCTTTAAAAAATTCATGTCCCCATATAGTTACAGATATTTAGGGTATCGTTGGTCTGGTTTAAATGAAATTGAAACGCCACTGCATGATTTTTCAAAGGTTATGAAAGGAACTCCTTTGCACTCTTGGCGAAGCTTCTATGGCTTCCTCTACGATCTATGTAGTATGGAGAACAAGAGCTGTAAGATTTTCTCGCCAGAAGATCTCACTAAATTTGAAGAGTTGGGAGTGCAGGTTCATCCCGAAGTAAGTTTCTTGCTCTGTTCATTTTTATCCCAAAGCTTAAATTCAGCCATTTTAATGTTCTGGTGTAATATGAAAAGCCACTTAAGAACCAGGGGAAGGGTACTTTCTAGATTTCTGCACAGGGATGGGGGGGGGGGGGTTCTTGGCAAATTTTTGGGTGGAGTCTGCCACGAGCATATTCAAAGTGGTACCGTTGGCTAGAATAACTTTTTCGAAAATGGTACCCTTGGCTAGATCCCGGCTAGATTCATTTCAAAGTCATCCGAGTCAGCAGATATATATTAAAATTGTTGGTTTGAACTCGGACATATCAAAGGACGATTCGTTTCGCGAAAATTTAGTTCATTATCAACAAGAAGGGGTTGTCAGGATGAAAGACACTTGCCCATACTACTTCAGCTGAAAACATGACCGTTCCCTAGACCAATATTGTCAAATTTGATACCCTGGCTAGACTATGACTAGATCAAAATTATAAAAATTTACAAAAGAGTATACCCTTGCTCGCAGCACATCCCCAGGTACCTTTACTATGGAAGAACCCCCCTCCCCCGTGGATTGTTGTCATATTGGTAATCAGTATAAATATTGGGGGTCATCCGGGAAAGATGGAAGCTGCTCACTGAATGAAGATTTGGGAACCTTTCATGGGCCCTAGGAATATCAGCCACTTTGTAATGTGTTTGAGCACCATCGTAGATGCAACAAAAATGAGTTCAATAATATTTTCGAACACGGGTGCAGATCAGATTGAGTCGCAGCTTGCTTTTCTTTCTACCTCTTTTATAAGAATAACATCTGTAAGAATATTACGGCTCAAAAACATCCAGTTTTTCAAGAAAGTTATACGAATATTGCTCAGTCTCAGCTCGCACATATTCATTTGTCTCATCTTTCAGAAATTGTCTTTAAGAATATCTTTTCTTTTCAAGCTCAAAAACAATAGTTCGAATGAGACCACGGAAATACGTCCACTACACAGGGCCATGTAGAAGCAAGCACGGGGGAAGTGATAGGGGGGGAGGCTTCAGTCCTCCCCAATAATTTGCTGAGGTTGGTTCATTTTTGTGCGAGAAAAGGCCATGAAAGCCAAACTCTTGGAAATGAAGATTGAAACTGATCTATATTCGACTTGCAGTTAAATGCTGTAATGTCCCCAGCATGTGATTGGCTAAATAGAACAATGAGAACAGCCTCGCTTTGGGAGACCTCTTTCTGATGATCTACTTCCGCGTATATGCATTTTGAGTATTTGGCAAATTTGGCGCCAAAATACTGCCTAGTAAAAGTCCATCCATGGAAACGTTGTGCGATGATTTATCAGAGAAGAAATGACGCGCCATGGTAAGATTTCATGTCATATTTTCACTATTTTTGTTATTTTTTCTCGACTTCAAGTATCTGCTCCGACCACAACCTGAATTAAATAGTTCATCCAAGCTGAACTGCTTTTTAAAAGCAAATACAAACGTCTGGTAGCTAGGCCTAATAATAGGCCATTGATTTTATTCAAATAATACTTTGATAAGAAATTCTTTATCGGAAACTCAATTCGGCTCAACTCCCATTTCACCATGGAATGAGCAACGTGGGTGCTGGGGAAAATCATTTAGTGAAGGAAATCCTTTGCATATTTTTAGTGTTGTCTCACATGTGTCAATTTAGGGTACTTGGGTAAAACTTGGTCTTCAAACACGATCCTGGGGGCTACTACTGATTAATAATACGGATACAGGCATATCCATAGGAACCGGGGGGGGGGCCCCGGTGGGTGCAATGTTGATGAAAACATGACACCATGCCCATCCATGATTTCACTGAGAAAAGGGCATATTTGAAACAGAATCCTAGGACCTAGAATCTCAGAAAAAGGGGTATTTTTCTTCAGAAATATCCAAAACCCAAAAACAGTTAAATGCTGGTGGACTCAGGACCCTAGAATAAAAGTCAATTTCACCTGGCCCAAGTTTGATACCCTAAGTTTCATGGGATTCTACTGTTTTCCAACAAAGAGATATCAGCAAAGTGAATAATGATAAAATGCAAAAATCCACTGTACAGATTTCTTTAGGGCTCAGTGATACTCCTTTAAAGGGGGGTTACCTTCAACAATTTCCATGATAAAGGATCTTTTCACGAATTAGAAACTCAGAGAAAAGGGTATCCTATGAAATGGTATGGACGAGCGTGGTGTACCTTTTACTATCGAACTGCACCCACCGGGGGGGGGGCACTGAGGACACATGCCTCCCAATATGTTGTGATGAACAAAGGAAAAATGTGCCCCTTATATTTTCAGGAAGTGCCCCTTTAGTCTCCTAAGGAAAACATGCCCTTGAAGTGTTGCGCCTCCCCAAGTTTGAGATGCTCAGGCATCTAGCCAAAAAACAACTAGCCAAAAAATGATTTCTGGAATACAAATCAAACAAATGTTTTCAACCTAAATATCCAACAGTTTTGTAGTCTAGATTTATGACATGAAGTCTCTTGTTATGATATGTAGTCAACATCCAAAGTATATGGGAAGTACCCTGAACAGATAGACTTCATGTGATATATTTAAATTTTTGATAATCTTGCTGTTGCTTGCCTTTGATCTTGCTTGTAAATCAGTTATTGTCTCATCATATTCATATTTGAGACTGACAAATAATCCAGAATTTATGAACCCTTAGAAATGATTGTACAAATGACTGACCTAAAATAGAATCTTTGCAAACAATTTTAGAACCACAAAAGTTAATGTAACATGACTATGCGGACGTTCATGAGTACGCAAGAAGTAGACATGACGCTATTCAACTGCTAAGAAACTGGTAACAAAATATGGTAATGTTAAAAAACTGTCAGTACTGGGTTAGACGCTCGCTTTCCTATGGAAAAATATGCGTGTCCAAACACCTCATCTAGGATTAAGTAAACCCAAAAAAGTTTTGAGTAATGAATTTCAAATTTAGCGAACGAGAAAATTTGCAAGTTTTTTATCAACCGTTGAAAGTTATTTGCTTCCGAAAGTCGTTGCTTGGGAGTGTGAAAGTTGTTATGCGCATTTGATTTGCTAGGAGCAAGGTTAAAGTTTTCATTTTTCTTGACAGGATGGATATGTTCGGCAAAACAAAACGCTCGACCAGCAAACACTTCGGTCTTACACAAGGTACTTAGCCTTCCAAAGCAGAAATAGCAATATTAGGTACCTAAGAAAAACATCATTCGAACGCACAAATGATGCTCTTGCCAGCACAATTGACCCATTCCGTTCAAAGTTCTTACCGCCGAAGCATCAACTAATTTCATGGCAGACAGCTCTTAGTCGCAGAAATGAAATTGAAGCCAGCGTTCATTACGTCCACTCTGAGATTGGCAACTTGACCTATGAAACCATTGGCAATTTTCTTTCGCTACATACCGTTCGCGACGTCAAGCTAGCCGTAGAACAGGAGATTAATTGGTTCAATGAGTCGAAGCTGATACCGAGATCAGTTGTTTCCCGTCCAACAAACGCTGCCATCAATGCGTTTAAGTCTTTAATTTGGTATCATCCAAATCTTGAGGAAATTCCCTTGTATCATGCTACTCCTAATATTTTAGCTCAACTTTGCTGTACACGAGAAATCAACGATGAACATGTTCGAAATATTTTATCACTTCTAAATAAAGAACAAACTTCAGTTAGATGTATCCATATCAACTTTGTTACAAATGTACAACGCTTCGTTCAACGACGCATATTGACAAGCGAAAATGTGCCACAAAGGCTATGCTTCGTCGCAAATGTCGGAATGCAAACCAACGGCAAGACCTTCTGTGGAAGTAACGGGCAACCAGGTAATCACTGGGCTACTGCAATGTACGACCATGCAGAAAGAAAGCTTGTATATGGTGATTCCCTTGGATGGCCTATCCCAGACAGCCTTCGACAGAAAGTCCAACTATTTGTAAATGAAATTTATGACCAGAGATCTTCACCCATCTCTCTCGAGTACTGCCATGATCCTGAATCTCACAGTTATGGACGAAGAAGCTGTGATGTCCGATGCCACAAGAGATACCCACTTCAGACGTGCGGAAAAGTCTGCGGAGTAGTTGCTTTAGTCATAGCAGCTATATTTTGCCATAAAATTGAGTTCCTGAGACACATTACCAGTCACGAAAGTGGTGACGTAAGACCCATGTTCTACCTAACACAGCCAACCAAATACTCGAAATATCTGCGTTCAGTTTTGATGGCGTGGCTAGCAGAGAAAAAGATAGACATAGATTTCGTTGTCACGAATGATACCAACGATGACTCTGATTCCGACACCGACGAAGAAATCGCAAGATGCCTAATTGTGCCTGAAAAGGAGGAGGAACCTGTGGCAAGTGTAAAGAAGGAGGCTAGCTCAACAGAAGAAAAAAACGCGAAAGTTAACACAGAAAGAGCGAAAATACCTATCATCAAATCAATCAAAACTCCGCAGCAGAATCCAGAAAAGAAATCGTTCCAGTGTCCTCTCTGCAACCAAACGTGCTCCAGAAAAGCCCATCTAGTACGCCATATGGAGAGGTTCCATAAAAAAGAAGATCAAGCGAGAATGAGCCTACAAACCGGAAGATGTTTATGCCTCGAATGTGGAAATAAATTCCGCCGTATCGTCGACCTTCGAAAACATTTATCTGAAAGGCACTCTTTTGTATTTCGGGAAGAGACAGTCGAATTCAATGATCGCAAAGGTTGGTAGCTAACTAAATGCATTAAAATTTTTCTAACTTTGAAAGTTTACCCCTACCATTTGGAAAGCGCATTAGAAGCAAATTTCAATAGAAAATATAGTTCCTTTTCATCAATAAAGGAATAGGCGGTAACATGTAGACGACTGACGAATTAAAATGCTTAATAAATGATAGAGCTTTTGGTTTGAAATAATGTAGAGTAAGGAGAGTCATTTTGCTATGAGAATTATTTTCAAGAAACATTTTCAAGATGGAGGATCATTCGGTCTAGCAAAGGACTACTAGAACCTTTTCAGGGCACTATTGAATTTATCAAAGAGATTCTATTTGCCATGTAAATAGTAACACCTACCTCCGATCTGAAAAATTTGCCCGCATAATTTCGCTTCTTCATCTCACAACTTAAAATGAAAAACGCATACGTCTTCCTGAAATGATTGCCAATATATACAATGATTATTTTCAAAGATGAAACAAATACACTAATTTTTTTATAAGAAACTTAGGTCCGGGGCTGGTAGGCAGTTTCTTAAATTTTTGGGCCATTTTGCTACCAAAAGTTTCTTACGTGTTTCTTATATTTTTAATGCCAAAAGTGTAAAGTTAATCTAACGGGCTCCCAAATTACTTAGTAAGATCTCAAAACAAGTCAGTAACATAATTCGGACTCAAAATAATGTCCAAACAGATGCAATAACTGTACAGTGTCAAAACATTTCTGATTGCAATAGGAAAATTAAAACGGTAAATTACAAACGTTTCTTAGCTTTTTAAATCCAGGTGGGGTTGTTTCTTAACTTTCAAAAAATTGAGCCTATACGTATTGTGCCAAAAGACATTCGATTTGTTTAAAGAATGTTCCCCCTTATTTCAATTCAACAGAATTCGAAGAATGGAAAGACCAGCTGGAGGAAAACTGCAAGTGCACATTTGTCAAAAAATCCGGGGAGTTTGAATCCAAACAAGGCGACAAGTTCGTTTACTATCAATGCAATCGAAGTGGCTTGTACCGGAAAAAAAGAACAGGCAAACGAAGAACTAAAAGCTCTGGTATGTTTGCTTTCATAGATTTTAAGAAATCTTGTAATGTTCTTGCATTTCAAATTCTCATAGGTCAAAATGAAGACTAGAAAGTCCCAGTATGAGCGGCTTCGCTTTGGTATAAGTCTCGTTATGATAAGCGATTACTGGGACTTCAACTCATCGCAATCAGCCTGCTTCAGTCATCAGTCATAGATTATAAATCAGTCAGCAAGACACAATACCTTGGTGTACAAAGCCTTGGACTGGAAAGAACAAATCGAGGCAGTTTCTAGCAGGGTCTCCAAGGCAGTTGGCTTTCTAAAACATGCCAAATCTTTTCTCCTGAAAGAATGTTCAGCCCCATTTTCGATACTGTTGTTCTTTTTGGGGTCGGTCTGAAATTCAACAATAACTTTAAAACTTTGCAACTATGATAATAAGGAATAACAGCTTCATGGCCGCAAGCAGACCTTTTATTGAAGGGCTACGATGGAAGACCATTGACAAATTTGTAACCATAAAACAGTGTTCTTCATGTCCCCAAATGAGCTCATGCTGTATTTACCCGTGTGAGCTCTTCACCCGAAATGCGCTCTGCTCATCTTATAGCCGTCGTAATACGGAGGTTAGCTATGCAAAGGCCAACAAATGGCCAGAGTTGAATCTGTTATACTATACGATATAGGTGAAAAACTATTGAATGGCCTGTCAGCCGAGTCTAAGCAAGACACAGGAGCTTTTTCTTTCTGTTTTTGTTTGTAAATGTTGAACATTATTTTACATAGGTTTTAAACATTGAAAATGGGGTTTTCAAGTTTGGTTTAATTAATAAGTTACGTTGTTTCCTTAGATTGTAATAAATGATGTTATCGGAGGGCCCATTAAAAACCAGCTTCTGCTGAAGGGCAGCCCTCCTGAAAAGAATTCAGTATGAAAATATGAAATAAAGATAAAAATTATCTTTATTCATTAAGAAAAAAAGTTTTTATTTACCAATAACAATGCACGAATATTTTCATCAGTCAATAATGGTTCCTATGCTAACACCTCCTTTTGGACTTGCAGCCTTTTGCATCGAATTAAAAACTATTCATGAAAAGGTCTTTAAAGGATGAAGTACAATCTGTTTACTCAATGCAGCATCCATGCTCAGTTCGTTGTCTTATAAACCAAGGTACACCAACAAAAAGAGACCTAACAAGGTTCTACTTCATTCTCATTTTCATGCAAACAAAAAAGAGGTTTATGGAAAGTAGTTGAAGTTTGTCTTTACGTTCACAGGAACGTGTAAAATAGAACGAAACTGCACATCCACCATTAAAGTTTCCGAAGCAGAGGACAAGAAAGTAACAGTTGATGTTTGCCATTCTCATTATGGCCACAGATCACAACTTCAGCACATCAAGTTTTCTAAGCGCCAACGTCGAGAAATCGCAGCCAAGGTAGAGCAAGGAGTTAGCCGGGACAAGATACTTAGTGATGTAAGGAAGGATGTTGGGACAATTTTCCAAAAAATTCACCTTGTTGAGAAGAAGGACATCGACAACATAGCAAGGTCATTCAACCTCTTCGATTTCAAGCGTCACGACAATGACCAAGACAGCGTTGCAGCCTGGATACACGAATGGAAGAACCAGCCTGACAATCCCGTGCTCTTCTACAAACTGCAAGGTGAGCATTGCAAAGGTTTCGATGATAATGATTTCATAATCATACTGCAGACAGAATTTCAACAACAACTCTTGCAGAAATTTGGCAACGATGGCATCTGTGTGGACACCACACATGGAACGAACATGTATGACTTTCTTCTCACCACTGTGATGGTTGTTGACGAGTTTGGTACAGGACAACCTGTTGGGTGGTGCATGGCAAACCATGAAACATTCTCGTTTGTCAAGGTATTCTTTGATGCTCTTATAAAGAACACTGGCAATTTATCACCAAAGTGGTTCATGAGTGACTTGGCACCGCAGTACTATGATGCATTTTCCGAAGCCAGCAACAGCTCTCCGAAGAAGCTATTTTGCACTTGGCACGTCGATAAAGCCTGGAGAGAAGAAATCAAGAAAACGGTGTCTGGAAGCATGGAAGTTGAAGCTGAAGTTTACAAAATGCTACGAGTTATTTTACAGCAAACAGAAGTTAACGTTTTTGAAGATAGTCTCGATGGTCTTGTGGAGCACTTGAGTAAGACAAGGGAAACCAAAGCATTTGCAGATTACTTTGTTAAGTACTGGGTACCAAACAAAAGGCACTGGGGGTACTGCTATCGCGTTGGTTGCGGGATAAATACAAATATGTTTGTGGAGGCATTTCACCGTGTACTCAAGTACAACTATATGAAAGGGAAGCAAAATAGAAGGGTGGATGCATGCTTGTTCAGTTTAATTAAAGTCAATCACGACAGAGTATTTCAGCGACTAATACGACTGACAAAGGGAAAACCTGGTTTCCGCATGAGTCTGGTTCGTAAAAGACACGTCAACAGCCTCCAACTTGATACGAAGACTGTGGTACAGGACTCTATGAATGACGATGTCAGTAAATGGATCATTCAATCAGAAAATGGTGACAATACCTATGTCGTAACTTGCCACGAAGACAGCTGCAGCAATGATAACTGCCAACTCAAATGCTTCGACTGCAGTGCTTGCTCACATTTCTTATCATGCACATGCATCGACTTCCTCATGAATAACATAAGCTGCAAACATGTACATCTTGTGCAACGAGTTAGAGCGCCAGTGCAAGATAATCAAGATAATGTTTCACATGGAGAAAGTAGTGAAGATTATCGATCTTCTGAGATTGAAAAGACATTCACCCATGTTCGTTCAGGCAAGGTCAGTGATATTGAAAATACGAAAGAAAGAGTCATTAATGCATTAACGCAACTTATCACTGAAGTACGGAACACAATACCAACAGATGAGGAGCCACTCAAATGTCTTGAGCAACGAATTTCAGCAGCAAGGAATACGTTCATTTCCCTGAAAGAGAATAAACTGGAATCCCTTAAGGAACGAAACCATATTGCACCAAACAAGAACGTAGTTCGACAAAGGCGGTTTCAGTCCACAAAAGCAAAGAGAAAACCAACCAGGACAAGGCTGGCCAAGCCAACACTTTTGGAATCGCAAAACATTTTGTGGAAAATTCATCAACAAGGTGAGAAAATTGCGTATAATATACGAGTGTTCTATAGATGGTGTCGAGGAATTTTTAACCATGATTCTTTACGACAGAATGAATTTTGATTGATATGATTGGACGATTTATCCTAAAATGCCAATGATCATGGTAAACAAATTCTCTAACGCCATCTTTAGCGCAGTCTTCTATTGTCAAATGTCTTTGAGTCGGAAATGTTGCCTTCTACTCTAAACGAACACGTAAAGACTGAGAACATTCCAAACAACTGAGATCGACATCCTTTCAACTTTTGTTGTGCTATTAAACTTTCGACATGTTCATTGTGCCAGGTGGCAAATTTGTGCCAGGTTGTTGGTTGACCATTGGATTAATTTAGCGGACGGAAAGTGATGTGTGAATAAATCCATAGAAATTGTCCTGTCCAATCTTAAATGCAAGAGATCGATTGGTTAGTAATCTGCATATGAACAAACCAAAATCCTTGCTTGAAGTGACATCTTAGAATTGAATAAATCTGTTATTTCTCATTTACCATACCAAAAGGTATGAAAAAGGGCGATGGTTGTCTTACTATTTCAAATATTAATATGATTTAAGCTAAAAGGCTCTAAACTCAAAGTCAACATATTTTTCATTTATTTTTCACTTGAAGTGAGGTTGCCTTACTCATTCCTTGCAATAAAATTTCATTTTCTAGATTCTCTCAAGCATCACATTAAGAAAGACCAACAGCAGCATGTCTTGTCGAAGAAAATGACACAGGAAGCTAATGGTAAGTCAAGCTTTAGATGTTGTTTTTATCTGAAGGGTGAAAAGAAAAATTGTGGGGCGATTGCCAATTCATATTGCAGCATTTTACTTGCTTCTTTAATTCTTCAAACATGAAACATTTACTGTGCAGGAGAAAGCCTATTATTGGTAAAAGTATATCTATTTGGTCAAAGTCAAATTTTGTCCTTGAAGTGGTTTCATTCTGTTGGTGCAGCAAGGGCGGGCATGTCCCACTGGGAACATGCTCCTACCTTTGTCCAAAAACCGGTAGCTAACTAACAAAATTTGCACTTGAAACTTGAAAAAAATTCCCAAAAACCGGTTGTTTTTTATGGCAAATTTCCGCCGTTATTTTTCTTCAATTTGACGGAAAATTTTAACATGAACATGATGTATCACTGGCGATGTTTGTTCCAAAAACCGGTAGTTTCGACCAAATACTGTTTTCGAAACCCAGTGGTAATTGTAGCCATGAAAGTACAAATGTCCCAAAACCGGTTGCCAGACAACGGTAAGACCGCTTTGGTTAAAAATATAAAATTCTGGTCTTTTTGTTGGAATAAAGGTAGAGGTAGAAAAATTCGAATTTCTGGTCTTTTTCCCGTTATTTTGGCGGACAAAGGTAGAACCGCTTTTGCAAAAATTTGAGACACTGGCCTTTTGTGCTTAAATTTGGCAGACAAAGGTAGAACCAGCTTACAGGTAAACTTTATGATTCTGATGAGATACGGGATGAGATAGGAGGTTAGAAAACTTGATTTTGTGACAAACTGATGGGATTAGAAGACTGATATTCAAATTTCAACTTTGTCCCAAAAATGGTTGTTTTGGGCAGGAAAGTCATGCTGTGTGATAAAATAACCGGTTATGTTTTCCAATTTCTTTGGACAAACATGGGGTCAACTATTTTACAGTACTTGCCCACCCCTGGATTAGGAAATACAATAGGCTGTTAGACTGTGTAATCTCATCATTTAGTAACAGCAAATTAGCTTTTAAGCAGAAAGTGCAACAAATTGACGGGCAATATAGGGTCTTAACTCTTAATCAGCTCTTAATACATTGCCATTTCCTTCCTGGCATTAATTTGAAGAAACTTCTATTGCATTGATTAACAGCACAGATCTTGGAAATGTTTGGAATAGACTGCAAAGCAATTGGAGAGAACAAGATAAAGACAACAGACATTTCAATTAGTGAAGAAGACTTGCCTGGAGAATTAGTGAACAGGGATATCTCAAAGCTAGCCCCTCTATTCACAACAAATGCATGGAATAAAGTTTCTGATCTCTGTAAGTTTTGTTAGTAATGATTCCCTTGGAAGTTAGGTACGTTTAACTAGCCTGCGTGCTGACTCAACTCCAGTTGAGTCTGCACACAGGCTACAGTTAACTGAATATGTATAAAAGTGTGCTATGACAAAAATACAACCAGACTGTGTATGCTTGCAAATTTTCTTGGTGAGAAAAATTTTGGCTCAGCAAATTTGCAGTTGTTGGACAGTGCTGTGTGTCAGGACTACAAGAATTCTTGTGAATGCCTGTGCAGCAAAACAAATTTCTAGGGTGCTACTGAAGTGTCAATCCATTCACAGCTATCGATTCACGATTCACTACAGTATAATAGGGTTGTAAAAGTTAGCGTTTTGTAAGATTTGGGAGAGACAAATTGAATATTAAAATCAACTGCAACTTTCAATGACAAACACCAGATATTGAAAATGTTTCAGAATATCTATCATTAGCCTTCCTCTTCCCAATCATACTTTATATGATCATTGAAATTCAGCTCCCACAATTGACAGATCTTCCACACAATTCTAAGCATAATCAAAGGAGGGACAATGCAGCTATCCTCTATAAACCAATACTCATCTGGGCATCTTGCATGTCAGCTTCCAAGACTTTCAAGCTTAGCTTAAGGCTGAAAAATATGGAACAGAAATCCAATTTCGAAGTTTGCACTTATACTGATCTCATATCTGTGTATCAGGTATTTGTTCTACCATTCTTAAGAGCATTTCATGAAAAAGACACTTTTCTCTCTTGCTTTTCCTAAATTGTTGGAAATTTGCATCCAGTATGCTGACCCTCCTAAAATAAATACTTTCTATGTTGTAGTAACTGCTGTTTGTGATATGTGGAGCTGCCCAAAATGCAAAAATCCTCAGTACAAAGATATGATTGAATGTGAGATTTGTTTAATTTGGTTCCACTGGTGAGTTCCGTTTTTACCCTTGCCATTACATCTGTTGTCTAGTATCATCTTCTTCTCGTAGGTTCTTTCATTCTCAGATTAAACAGTATCTATACAGCATCTATGCAGTATCTATACAGTACTCTTTTAATAAATCTTGATGTCGCTTTTGGCGTTACCATATTTTGCAAGTAAACTACTGTATCAAATGCTAATTTTTGCAGGTCATGTGTATCAAAGGAGCAAGAGATGCCTACCACATGGACATGCCGTGGCTGCTGCATGAAGAAAAAAGATGAAATTAGAGATTAGAACTAATTTTGATCAATACTGTAGGAAAGCCATTAGCCCCTATCCACACTAGCATAGTTTTAAGTGAAATGTACATTGTTTAGTTCACTTTCCCTACTATAAATCCACACAACTCCTTAGGGCCTGTTTATATAAGGATACCCAAAGCAACAAGGGTGTATCTGGGTGTGTGCTCTCTTCTATTAGAGAAGCCTATTTACCATACACTTCCTTCATTCATTGTTAGCTAAAGCTAATTATTCCGATAGCATGATGTCAATGTCGTTATATCAACAATCTTGCCTGGGGATATTTTTGTTGGTTTAGACAATCATTTTTGTATCAAGTTATGTAATGTAGGCCTGTGTTTATTATGACATTTTTTATGTATGTGCATGATTGATGGCCTAAATTTATCAGGGGCCATTGGGCCAAATGCTTTCAGGGTCATTCAATAGGAACTAACAACATTTACTAAATATTTAAATGACAAATTAAAGAACACCTAGAATCGATGAAAATCAATGACATGTTTATCAAAAGCGATCAGAAATAAGTGTACAACTTACTCTTATCTTCGATTCGATGCTCTTCTTCCACCTTCTTCCCCCTTCCCCAGCAAGTTTTGTTTTGATGTTGCATGCACTGGAGGCCGTGAATGGGAGGCTATGAAGTCCATTGTTCTATTTAGCCAATCATATGCCGGGGACATTACAGCATTTAACTGCAAGTTATATTCGAGGAAGTTACCAGAATGTATCAAGCTATCACCCTTGATATTATGGAATTTCAAAAATAATCTATATCCTCGTGAAATTAAAGTCCTATTATCAAAATTTTCCCATCAGTCATCATGACCCTTTGCTCCTTTAAAACTAAAATTCTCCAAAAAATGGGGTTTTTCCAACGATCTAAAAGGTATGGTCATGAAATATTTTCAGGACCCTTTTCTTTCACTCACAATGCATCCCGTGATTCCATATTTGCCAGTCCTAAAATGGAAGAGTTGACATTTCTCTGAAAATGCTTTCGAAAAGAGAAAAATTCCCCCATACCCCCTCCGTAGTCAATGGTACAATGATGCTGCATTGGGCTAATCATTCCTATGGGCTAGGGCCAATCTGAGCAAAGAAGACTTGAGACTGCACAACCAAGCTACTGGTTCTAAGCGTTGTTATGCAGTATCCTAGCGTATGCTATTACGTGACATGCGCTGTATGCTGTGAATTTGTTGATATTTTGGTATCTAAGAATCAAGTGTCTGTATCCAAGTCTTTCGCGTGTCCAATCCATAACGTGACATGCGCTGTATGCTGTTAATTCGTTGATATTTCTGAATCTAAGCGTGAAGTCTCTGTATCGAAGCATTCGATCCAGAGATAGCGTCTGGGCTGTTCGTCCCGGATAACAACTCGGAAAATGATGGCGACAAAGAATTTCTACGCCGAATTTCTTGGATGAGCAGACAAATGATTGAAATAAAGACAATCTCGAACGCTTTTATAGGATGGTAAAAACCTACTGAAAATAACAGCCAATCTATCAAAACCCATAAAAACTCAAAATGAACAAAAAAGATAATGTAAGGCCGAATTTCAAACACAAGAAACTAACAGGAGTGCCGTAAAAGCTCTATCAGGCCACCGGAGGCTTATCTACTTTTGGAGACACCAGAGGGTAGCCTGCGTGCAGACTCGCGCCCAGTAAAAAAATTTGACTTGTTTTGCCTGCGCCCGAGTCTACACGCAGACTACTAGAGGGAGGCTCAAAAGAGGAGCTTATTAGAGAGGGGGCTTATTCATAAAGTTAAACAACAAAGATATAACTGCCATATTTCCTGTTTAGTTCTTTAGTTCCATATTTTGCAGAGTCAATATACAGTAAGAGCCCGCGACATAGATGCCTGCTTTTTTTCAACACAGACTATTTAGGTTTCTTTCATTGATTTTGTCAAAGAAAACCCCCAGCAGAAACACGATCAAACAGTATGTTCTTGTGATTTAATATGTTGAGATAAAAGGAATCAATGATAAATTAAATGGAAAACTCAGGTCGATGCTGCGTATGAATTGCAATTGAAATGAAACACAAATATACAAGAACATCTAAATTTGGAAATCAGTCACAGTCGCAATGTGTCTTTTTATGCTGGTTGTCTACGAGGATTCTGCTATTCTGCAGGATTCTGTAGGGTAGAAATTACAATGTTAAAGCCGAAATTGGAATTTCAGATTTCTGAAATAAATGGTTTAAACCTTTGTTGGGCTTTGTTGCATTGGTGTGCACCTCTAAATTGAGTTTAGTTGAATTCATGTCACTTCCTGACCACTTTTGGCAGCAATACGCATATTTCCCGAATATTTTGAGAATCATTTGACAGTTTGGGGCACTAAAAATACGAAGTTTTGAACAATCAATTATTGTTAAAGAAATAGCCTTGCCTTGCTGCTCTGTAATATCAATATTACTCTGAAGCAAAAGAGAGGAATAAAGTCGACGACCGTCCCAGTTTGATCGATGTTACCAAAAATTCTTGAAATTCGTGATGAGTATCGATATTTCAGTTGTTTCATATCTACATACATCTGAGTTTCCAAAAACCGTAATTGTGAGCATATTTACACTGCACTGTAGTAATTTGCTTTTAAAAAAAATTTTGATTCGCTAAAATGATCATTGGCTCAAAACACCAATTTTCAACGAATTTTCCCAGCTGCCGGAGCACTGTAGCTCGCTTAGGGAGCGGTCATTTTCAATCCTGG
This sequence comes from Aurelia coerulea, assembly GCA_039566865.1. NCBI lineage: Eukaryota > Metazoa > Cnidaria > Scyphozoa > Semaeostomeae > Ulmaridae > Aurelia > Aurelia coerulea. The sequence continues at coordinate 2,624,077 of CM076959.1, forward strand.
GTACCAGGGCAGAGGGTTTTTAAGAGGGATATGAAATTTTTCCCATTACTTTGTGGGAGTTCGAAACTATCAAGGGAGACTTTAAGGGGTGCAAAAGTATTTACCCTGGATCAGAGTATTTTTAGTATATGGAGAAAAAAATAAAAATAAAAAAACATTAAAAAATTTAATGAGAAAAAAATAAAAAAAAGAGAAAAAAAAATAAAAAAAATTTAATGAGAAAAAAATAAAAAAAGAGAAAAGGAGGGAGGAAGGAAAAATACTCTGGAGACATGCGACCTCCTTTGTGTCTTCTTGACCAATCATAGCCAGCGGCCTTGTGGATGGCCGTGAATTTGTGAACGAGGCAAACTATGGGCAGATTGTTTTCAAAATGGCGACTGCAGAAGAAGATGGAGGGTTTGATGACGATCTTGAAAGTTGTGTGAATGTCGCCTTGGCGAAATTCTTCCCGGAAATTGAAAAGACGACGAAGCAGCAGATGGAAGCGTGGAAAGGGATATTTAGAGGAAAGGATGTTTTTGCGATACTGCCAACTGGAGCCGGGGGAAATCACTGATATATCAGCTCATTCCCTCAATCACGCAAGAGCTTGGCAAGAAGGGATACAGCAAATGGAAAGGGAAAAGGTTCGTTGTTGTTGTGTCACCATTACTGGCAATCATCGAAACGCAAACTGCTGAATTGAACAAGCGTGGTATTACTGCCTTGAATCTGACACCCGCCATTTTGAATAAATTACCCGCCATTTTTTTTACTAAAAACCAGAACGAGGTTGCAGTCGCATGTCTCCAGAGTATTTTTCCTTCCTCCTTTTTCTTTTTTTATTTTTTATAATTTTTTTTTCGAACACTTTAATTTTTTCAATTTTTTTCAAATACTTTAATTTTTTACAAATACTAAAAATACTCTGATCCAGGGTAAAAAGTATTTTGCTTGAAATCAAACTTTGTTGAAAGGTGATGGAGTATAAAAACTCTCTTCTCGAGATTGGGTATGAATACCCTGGGTACAGGGAATGAACTGTTGTTTAATTGTGTAAAATTATCCTCCATTCTAGTACCCAGGATTAAAAATGACCGCTCCCTCAACTACTATACAGTTATAGCGAATCTGCAAATCCTTTTTTGAAACCCAGTTACACTGTTTGGTTTGTATTTACAAGGCCCCCGACGAGATCAGAAAAGTGGAGGGGCCAAACTTGATACAACAAAATTACCACAATACAACATGATGAGCTGCCTTTCAGAACGGTATGATTTGCAAAAAATGGGAGGGCCAAGGCCCCCCCGGCCCCCCCCGTCGTCGGAGGCCCTGATTTAGATTCAAGGGAGTACAAAGACCAGCATGCTTGGCACAAAGTCAGCTACTTGCTCTGAACAGCTTCCAGAAAAACTGACTGTACGAAATTCACAAAAACAAACACAAGCGATGGCAAAGGCTGCTGGTCTTTGTACTCCCTTTAACGATATGATTTCACTTGTGAATGAAGATGTTTGATGCATATTGTGAGCGCATGCGCACAATGCTGTCATTGGTTTTCACCTTTTTATTCGTCGTAAAATCAGCAAATTGTGCCCCCCTCAATTGATGCGCCCTTTTTAACATTAGTTATTTTGCTTTGATATATAACTCAATAGTGACTGGGGTAATGCTCATTAAACTCAAACTAGACGTTCGTTTGGCTTGCTTAGAACGGAAGAAGGCTGAACCGAGTTTGCTGGATCCACGCGTTGATGTTCCGCAGTATTAAGTCCATACAGTGAAATGAGCAGTATGCTATTACAAAGTGCATCGAGATAACCAGAGAGCTTCGCGTGCGTTATTAAGTTCACTATGTCATACCATTTAATTTAATCCAGAGATCGCGTTTGGGCAATTCGAAAAAAACCATCCAACTCGAAAAATGACGGCGGCAAAGAGAAAATGTACGCTGGATTTCTTGGACGAACATACAAATTATTGGCATAATAAAATCAACCTCAAACGTCATTCTAGCCATTATGATAAGATTTCGAGATGGTTCTTTGGAAAATAGACTAAACCAGATTTTTTTTGCCAAATACGACTCGCATAAACCCGACCAGCGAGGGTCAGCTCCTACCTCGACTTCTGAGTGAGGGGCCCAAAATGACAAGCTAAATGCTTTTTGCTATTTCTTTGAGTCTGGAGGGTGTGAGGGAATAACAATTTCAGAAGATGGTAGAACATTTTTTTAAGTCATTCATGTTTTGACAGCTTCAAATTTGGTGTTGCGCCCTGCGTCACAGCTTGTTTTGTTTCTACTTGTCAAAAAAGGCAATTTTTGCTATTTTTTGAAACGAAAATTAGCCAAGGTTAACTCAAAGCCATCTTTCTAAACTATCCCTTACTTCTTAGCCTGCGTGCACACCCTAGGGGGGGGGGGTACGGTGGGTATTGGACTTTCAACTGTTAGTTGTACCGGGATGTGCACTCCAAGAAAAACGTTTTTCATGCGACTTTGGCATTCTTTCCTCGAAATGATAGCTGGCTTTAGACAAGACGGCAAAAAGTAGAATTCATCCAAAAAATAAACATTTTTCGAAAAACAATGAAATAACGTTTTTGACAACCAGCTTCAGAAAAATTGCTTTCTTTTGATAGGCGTTAAAAAACAGGCGAAAGCAATACCCGGAAAGGAGTGCACATCCCGTAAGCAATATATATTATATACCCCTTCCCCCCGCCGCCCCGCAATGCAGACCCAATTGCTTTACAGACATCGAATTGAGTTGAATGGAAAATTGAGATTTCAGTCACTCCATTCGATTTCTGCAAACGTAGTTAGCCTGGTATTACAAAGAGTTGGCGACTGAAGCAGCTATGTCTGTGAAAACTCTGTCAACAGTCTTTTGCACGGAAATTAAGTTTTTACAATGGATGAACAATTTTGGCAGGCCAGTTAAACAATAGAGTGTGTGTCTTTGGCACAGCATGGCACAGCAAGCATTCGTGACAATTCATATGAACAAATAAAAACTCTCCATGACATCGAGCTATGTCAAGTGACAAGTTTTCTCCACTCACAAAGCGTGCGAGAAAGTTTTTTGAAATGGACGATGCGATGGATTCGATTATTCATTGTGCCTACTTGCATCGAAGGATGCTGCCTGTTTACATAACTGGAGAATGGAACATCTTTTCTGAGAACTGATATGCTGGAAGACTGCAAGACGTGATACCAAAGCAGCATAAAGGCAATAGCTGGTATGGTGAAGAATCATCGGGAAATTTGGCGCGCAATCTTCTTTCCCGCAAAATTTGCTTGACAGACAAGAAATGTAATGATTTGATAACCGAGAACAAATGTTGGAAAAGTTCAGAATCAGTCCAACGGCAAAAGGTATGAAGATTTCTTCTTTCGTCTTCTGATTGTTCTTGTTTCTGAGTCCGAATAAGGGAAAGATTTTGTTCGAATCCCCCTTCCCCCCCTTCGCAGTCTTTTAAACTTCGATTGAACCAAGAGACCTTCTGGCCTCCTTGCAAGCGCCGTGGGCCTTTTCAATCGATTAGCAGATACCAAGATAAAAATTTCCCGCTGTGGGCATGCTGATCGTATGGCGTGCAGGTCGTGCAGGTCGCGGTACCTCAAACGCTTTCAGGAATGAAGTGCCAAGTGATAACTGTCAACGGGATTATGCTATAATTACGTCACCAATTCGTAATATGGGAAATAGCGAGCTGTGATTGGTTTAAATGAAGTAAACCGTTTTTTAAGGCCTGTTCTGGAGTAATCGAGATGGATCCCGTCTACTTCGTTTTTCACTTCTGGTTTTGAGGTGGGTTTTCTGGTTATGATGTGGAACCCGTTATATGTGTTTTCAATTGATGGCGAAAACTGATTATGGAAGGAGATTGTCTGATGATGTGGGAATGTTGTTCCAGGACTTAGCGCCTGAATATCTAACAGATCTTAAACCATACTGCAATGTATTCTTATGAGACATAAAAATATCACCCTTGCAGGCCTGTCTTGTATTATATTGATGAACAAATGATACAGTTAAAAAAAACTGCGGAAAAAGATCGGAGAAATCATGTTAACTGATTCATACACAAATATGAGCAGCTTTAGATCAAATAAATCATACAACTTGAAGAATTTTTAAATCAGAGAAGATTGGTGTGGAAGGAGATGTGAAATTCTTGAAAGCAATTGCTCTAATGACTTTCTTTTGCAGAAGATATATTGGTATATTGGACAGACATTTTGGTATATTGGACAGACATTTTGTTTGATGACTATACTCCATTTTGCTGGTATTATTCAAAAGAAACCACTTAGAAGTGTCATATATGAAGTGGAAGAGCACAGAATTGACAGGGAATTTACCTGTTGAGATGCCTTTAGCAAGATTTAGGAGAACATTTGGCATCCTCTCTACACATTAAATTTTGGAGGCATGAACACAATGCAGAACTGTGTCCACAATGCTGGAAAATCCTCCTGGAAAAGTGTCTACTGTTACATTATCTCTAGACATGTTATTTAGCAGAACAACAATTATGCTTAGTGCAACAAAGGGATGTGTCGTGAAAAGGAAGTTCCAACACTTCATCAATACCTGTGGTTGGTACTTTTTGTGAATCCTGCACCCCAAACTTCCGCAAGGCAACTTTGAATATCAATTCATCAAGCTCACTTAAATTTGAAATGTCAGATGACAAAGACTGCTTTACTTCATTGTAAAGTCGGATGCATTTCATTCTGATGCTAGCATTTGATCTATTGTATCCAGGAAAAACATGGCCAAGATATATGGCGCGCCGTTGCGGCAAAAAATGATAGAATCTTGTGCATGTTGTTTTAAAAAAATGTGAATGTACAAATATATTTCTGTGCAGGCAAACAATCACTTTTGTGCGACCATTTCAAAAATTCGTCAACACCACCTTCAAACATTTATGTGTGTGACAACCCAAATCAGCGTGGGTGCATACAGTTTCACATTTTCGCGAGAAAACAACAACAGTTTATCTTTAGTGTGTGTGTTTCAACCAAAAAACTCCTGTGTGTGACATCATAACTTTGTTTCTGTGTGTGTGTCATCAGAACCTTGTGTGGGCAGCACGTCGCGCGTTCCTTCGTAACAACGACAATTTTACTTCAGTGTGTGTTGTGTGTATAGTCATAACATGGTGTATGTTACAGCTAAAAAACTGTTGTGTGTGCAAACAAATTATTGTGTGTGTCGCAAAAATTGGTATGGGCAATATCTGACTTCTCTATTCTCTTAGATAATAGGAAGAATGACCTTTGGAGGAAACAAGTAATTTGATATCTGATAACATCGTTCTTTTCTTGATCTGATCCCTGATTCAATTGTTTGCAGCTGTTTTAGACAAACAAACCGTCCGTCCAGTCTAGATATTTTGTGAAAATGAATTTAGTTCGCCAAAGTTGTTCACCTTGCAGTTCCTGATTATGGAAGAAGAGTCAACTGCCATTTTGAAAGACATTTTACTTTACTCAAAGGAGCTGCTGGAAAAGATAAATTATCTTAAAATTGAAGATAGCTATGGATTCACTACAGGGCAATTGAAAACTCTTACTGAATTCTATGTTCAGGAGGTTCAACACACAATAGCTATTTTGCAGGAGTTTTCATTTGAGTATTTGCTACCTGGTGACTTAGGAGATGGGATAAAAGACCTGATCGAAGTGTTAAGCAGCAAATTAAATTTTTTATATGAAGTGGCTTGGCAACAGTCAAGTGCTGACTATGTATCAATGCCCGAAGGCCATCACGGATTTCGCTGTCCACAAGAAGTTTCTGGGAGAAAAGGGCGCCCATCATACATCGTACAGGAAGACCAGATACAGGGCCTTCGTAATCTTGGCTTCACATGGAAATCCATTGCGGAGATGCTTTCAATATCCGAGAGGACCCTTCGAAACAAGAGAAAGGATATGGACATCACCGAAACATTTTCAGAAATCGAAGATATGGATCTCGATAACATTATCAATGCCTTACTGTTAGAATCACCAAACATGGGTGAGAGACTTCTATCTGGTGCATTGCGAGGAAGAGGGATTCGAGTCCAGAGAAGGCGTATGAGAGAGTCTGTTTCGCGAGGCGACCCACTTGGCAAAGTTCTTCGCAGATTAAGGAACTTGAAAAGAAGAAGATACTGCGTAGAAGGAGCAAATGCTTTGTGGTAAAAATTTTTGTGATTTTTCTATGTAGCATTGTTAAATTCAAACTTCTCTACCGAAATCGGGTGACATTGTAAAAGCGAAAAACCCGAGCATCTTTTCCAAATGATTTGTAAATATGTAAAACAGGCAGTCCTGAATGTGAAACCCTATATAGGAAAGCAAAAAAATGTTTTTCTCTGAAAAAGGTACGGATGTAGTCTTGATATAGTCATAAAGTATATCATTGCAAATAATCAAAAGTATCTTTCCGTTTCAGGCACATTGATAGCCATCATAAACTGATTTGTTGGCGTATGGTCATTCATGGCTGTACTGATGGGTTTTCACGTCTGATTATCTACTTATATGGGTGTGATAATAATTGTGCTCAAACCGTTGCGGGACTTTTCTCCAGCTCCACAAATTCCTTCTATTGGCCAAGACGTGTGCGCTCAGACCAAGGAATGGAGAATATCGGCGTTGCTCGTCTCATGTTAAGCAAGTATGGCACAGAGTCTTGCCCACATCTTACAGGCCTCTCTGTCCATAATCAACGTATCGAGAGGCTGTGGAGAGATGTTGTGAATTATGTTGTTGGTCATTTCAGAGATCTATTCTACCATATGGAAGAAGTCGACATTTTAGCACCACTGAATGAGGTACATCTTCTTGCGCTGCAAGTTGTTTATATCCCGAGGCTGAACAAAGCACTCGAAGAGTTTCGAGCACACTGAAATAACCATCCTCGGAGAACGGAGCATTCTAGAACACCAATGCAGCTGTGGCTTTAGGATGTATACAGAAGGCTGCAAGGTGATACAGTTAGGGAGATGATGAACATCCAAGAATTCAATCCACTGCAATATGGAGTTGATGATCAAGATACTGCTTTTCCAGAAAGAGTAACTAACAACAACGTAGTTATTCCAAGGCATCCCTTTGACTTCAATGAAGTTGAAACAATGACATTGGCCGAATTTGACCCATTTGCAACTGATGATAATTATGGAATAGAAATCTATCTTGCATTGGTGGACACTATACAAGGATTTCAGTCTGTAATTAGCTACTATCAGTAAACGTAATGCAGTTCCTTATCTAATACCACATGATCACCTCAGAACTGTTGCCTCTTTGTTTGGCTGTTGTGGAGTAGCTTTGATCTCATTTGTCTCGTTTTTTTTATAAAGTAGACCGGGGCAATTCGGGATAAAAAGTCAAGATTGAAAAACTTGCTTACTGAAATGAGAGGTCATTACTTCAGAGCAACTACCTGCTTTTTATGCTTCTCTTGTGTCATAAATCAGCAACCACTGATTTATGGCACAGAGGCACAACTATGGCCCAAACAAGATCCCAAACTCTACGTTGACACCTATCCCATGCAACTGTATTAAGAGTGAGCCGATAGAAGGTACAGCTCCTCCACAGAAGGCGTACAAACGGGACACATTTTTGGGGGGATGGGCGAATAAGTAAGGATGGTAAAGCTGATCCTAGTTTCATGCAGTACGAATTAAGTGCTTTTATGGGCAGAGAGTTACTGAGGAAAAACCAATAATTAGGTTATTTAACATAAACACAACATTTACATAACAGTAAGTGAATCAACAAAATGCTCAGAATTCTTCTCTCTAAAAAGATATGTCAAACAAAACATGCAAATGTTGTTGGGAAAACAGTTAAATTTACCGCATAAGTAGCAACTGTATATGTGCAAAAACAAAATATGTGTCTGTGACTGGAACTTGCGTACGATCCATATTCTTCTACACGTATTTCTTTACAAAAGACTGCTTATTAGAAATTCAACTCTCAGTTCACCATGTATTTGCACGTGGCTGGTCTAAAGACCTCATTTGAGAAATGATTTCATTTACTAGGACAAGTTAGAATTGCGCTATTAGAGATCACCGGCCCCGGCCCCCCGGCCCCGGCCCCGGCACCATGGCGCTCGGCCCTCGGCCCCCACAAATATAGGTATTTCTTTGTTTCATAGCTGTCTGGCTGTTCCCGCATTTAAAATGATCCGAACGGTGCCGTTCAATCGAAAAATCGCAATGTTCGAAGCCTCCAAGAGCTTAAGAAACTCCTTTCAAGTAAAGTGAGAGAACTTCGAGGGGCCGGGCAGTCATCTGAGTCTCGCAAAACAAGTTGAGTATAAACCACAAATGTACACACACCACACGCTCCTTCGCATACAATTCATGCGCCTTCGTAGTCAATCGAGGGAGTCACATTCCATATGGTTGCATTCTTTGATGCATTATTTACAAATATGTGGACCGCAAACTGTTCAACATAATTCCTTACTTTTGACCCTTGGAACGGACAGCTTTTCGAGTGGGTGACAGGACACCAAAGTGAATAAACATGAAGCAACATGAAGTAAAGTGTACTTCGAAACCATAATCAAAACGGAATAATACTAATGTAAATGAGAATATTGAAGGTTCCTCTTGAAATCGTTTTTACGAACATTCTTTAAATCGGCGGGATCCCCTTGACTTTCAATAAATGTCTTGGACACAGGCAAGCACAGGTTATGAGAAGAAAGTGGAAAGAGGAATTAATTTCTTTCTCAACAAAGTCTTTGGAGTTTCCTAATTTCTTGGTAATGGTCATCTCGCCATCGGTGCGTTTAGTTTCTTAGAAAGAGTTACTTACAAACAATTTACTCTGCGTAATTTCGAAACAGGGGAAAGAGGGGTTTTCAGGGCGACAGTTAGCCAGAACGACTACGAAGGAGCATGAATTGTATGCGAAGGAGCGTGTGGTGTGTGTACATTTGTGGTTTGTTTAGGAAATCATACTCAACTTGTTTTGCGAGACTCAGATGACTGCCCGGCCCCTCGAAGTTCTCTCACTTTACTTGAAAGGAGTTTCTTAAGCTCTTGGAGGCTTCGAACATTGCGATTTTTCGATTGAACGGCACCGTTGGGATCATTTTAAATGCGGGAACAGCCAGACAGCTATGAAACGAAGAAATACCTATATTTGTGGGGGCCGAGGGCCGAGTGCCATGGTACCGAGGGCCGGGGCCGGGGGGCCGGGGCCGGTGATTTCTAATAGCCTTAGAATTGGCATGTGGGTACAACCTCCAATTTGGGTACAATTTTCGAGGCTCGGAAGTCAACCTAAGTCGTATGCATTGGTGAAGCGATTATAATTGGGTCTTCAAAACAGTTTGTAACCAAGAAGGTACATCCAATAATTTGCCACCCAAAGATAGACATTCCACCTAAAGAACCACCAATAATTTGCCACCTAAACAACATTCCTGTCATAACAGTTTGGAGATAAGGTATTCGATTGTCAAAATGCTTGTTGCCAATATTTCGGGCAAATGTTATCCTTGGTTAAAGGGGTAAAGAGCTTTCACAAAATTTCTAAGATAGCCAGGTATCTAAGGGAAAAGTTAGAGATACACTTAACTAACTAGGGTACCTGCGTACTCCAATGATTGTTGTCCTTTTTTAGCAAATGTTATGTCATGTTGGTTTGAAGCAAGATCTCCAAAACGGACATGATACATTTGTCACTGTAGGCCTTGTGACAATTTGTCACAAGGCATACAGTAAATCCCCGCAAATAAGAACCTACACAAATAAGAACACAGAGGCTGTTTTCCTTACTTATGCACCTTGTCATTAAGAACCTACTTCAGTCTGACATAAAAGATGTTCTTATAGCAGGGGTAGCAAAGTAAATTTTGGATTGTCATTATCAAGTTGATTTTTTTCTCAATGGGCTGTTAAAGTTTGAATCTCCTCCCCTGCTGTTTGTAAGCTTAGAACTGGTTATTAGGTACAGTATAAGTTTGCCAAATCAAATAATGGGGCTGAACATCTGTGGTTGAGGTTCTAAAACGGCCTACGCAAGGTACTCTTCAATTAAGAACCTTTACACCTTGACATTAGTTTTAGTACCTTTAAACTAAGAACCTATTTCAGCCTAGCGGCCAAAAAAGTAGGTTCTTATATGCGGGGATTTACTGTACTACATCTGTGTTGATTTGATTTTAATGCTACAACACCATTGCTTCCGGACAGAAGGAAAGTAAATCCTCATATAAACATATCTTATAACATAAAAGCATCGTATTAAAGTAAACCCCGTAAACTTTTCTCTTTAAAATCTCTATCATTCACTAGACCATCCCAAAACCTGGTGCAGATATGATGTCCTCCATGATATTTTTGGTAAATTCTTCATTCGTGTAACGCTCGCAGATGGGAAATATGATTTTCAATGCACATGTACTGACAGAGATGCGCCTTTCTTGAAGAGAATCATGGTCGAATATAATCCTTCCAGTTCCCATTCTGACGGAAGGAAGAAATTTTGAGCCTGTTAGGAAGAACAGGACGTCTTCAAGCTTCATTGATAGGCTCTTCTCCCCTTCGTCTGCAAGAAAATCGCTAACCTTCACTTCCTCTACAGCATGCTGCTCTAACTCGTCGAGAAAGTTGCACCAGTTGTATGCAACATCTTGCTCTCTTCCCTTTTTATCTTCATCCTCGGAATAGACAATTCGGAAGATATCTTGAATCTTTCTTGCGGTCAAATGCTTTGCATCGTAGATAAATTCCATTATAGACTCATCTTTATGGCGCTTGAGCATATCAAGCACACCATTTGATTGTATTCCTCGCAGGAACTGTTCTACTTCCTGCAACTGGCGAGTTATCATCCAATGCTGTGTAACCTTGTGCACAAGATCCCTCTTATCATTCAGAGTAATAACTAGTTTATTGTAACCAGCTTCAAAACGCTCATCAAGGTCTTGCAGGATGCGATCCAGCTCTTCTTGTGTTTGTGCCGCCTCAGCCTGTTCTAGCTTTTGCTTTAAATCAAAGCATGGCACATTTGATGAATTTAACGGCGGAAGGTCTATTGACAATATATGCGATGCCAGAGCTGAGCAGAAGTTGTGAGGGCCAGCAGTACCCATCAGAAATCCTAGAGCAACGAATTTCCCATATAGGTAGAACCATTCTTTTTCAAGTTTGTGGACGTCGTGCTGAAAAGTGTATCGCTTCTCCTGGCCATACATCAGAAGCTGTGCAACTCCATCGTAAAAAGAAGTGAAGAGTTCACGTAAAGGGCCCCCTTCATCGATCGCCTCTTCACCGATGAACTCAACGGTTATTGGCTTCAGTGGGTCATGCTTGAAAAACAACTCCAACTTCTTCAGTACATCTTTCGTCAGATGACTGCGACGAATAACAAACTTCAGTGGCTCCTTTCCATCAATGAAATGCCTGCTTCTATGTGCTATCTCTTCTTGAAGCGAGGCAAACGATGTACCTTCAAATGATGCAGATGCCTCTAATACTTCAGTATCCCCAGTTGAGTGTCGCTGCATGAGCTCTAAACAGGCATTTGCATGCTCTTCTATCATGTTGACTGCAATTTCTTTCTCACAAACAGGACAAGTTGTGCTTTTACTGATTACGTCGTCTTTGATCTCGATAGCAGTTGGCTGTGCTTGCAATGCATCAGAAATACTTGTGATAGGATGCTGTTGTGCCAACATTTCGTCAGGGAAAAAGTCCTCAATTACGGTCTGGGTGCCAGGAGCAGTGCCCTGCTGGCCATCTTTCCTCCCAAGGAATGTGGAGATGGGAGGCAGCTCCCCGTCCATACCACTTTCTTCATCTACGTCTATGTCTAGGCTCTCTGGATTGCTGATAAGGTGCATGAGATCTTCTGTTGCTCGAATGTAGATTGGGCGATCCCTGTTTCCTGACAGATGTTTCAACACTTCTCCAGTTATCTCCTCGTGACTCTTAACAGTGACAATGGATCTTTCGACTGCACGGACAAAGGTAAACTTGACTACATCTGTCACTCCTGCAAATGCTGCTGAGAACTGTTCTTCAATCATCTGCACAATGCCCCTTTCAGAAAGAGTTGAATGCAGTTTAAAGCCTGAAACAACAAATCCATCGTTGTATAGAGTCTCTCTGGCAGCTCCTTTGGGTACTCTGGTCATCTTAGGGCTTGGGAGTAAGATCAAGTCCTTGATCCAAACTCTATCTATTGGCTGTTTCTTTTTAGTTGTTGGTTGTGAGGACGTTTTTCTCTTAATCCCCCCTCGATTGCTGGTTTGAAATTGACGCTGTCTATTAGTATTGTATGCTGCATAGAGTGGTGGCCTTTGCAACGAATTTGTTGAGCCTGCAATAACGTAGAGCAAGATATTACAAGATATTACAATATGAATACCCTAAATTGGATTCGATAATGTTTGATAGTTTGTATTTTGGGCTTGCTAGTACTCATGGTCCTCGCCAATTATACCTCACCAATTATAATCACACCTTAGTGCAATTGGTTGCCAAGCATCCTAGTTTTATCTAGATTTACACTCAGGTTTTAGGGTCTTGCTTTCACACCCATGGGGGGGGGGGGGAGAGTGTGCTCTCATTCTGGCCTAACAAATTTTGAAAAATCTCCTCAAATGGTAGTATTTATTTGCAGAAACCCCCAAATGGTAGCTCGTGAACATAAAATTGGGCCATTTGGTAGCATCTATTTGTGAACATTTTGTGCAAGTTTTCAAATGTTAAATTGTAAACATTGATAGAAAAAAGCAAAACAACTTCAAAATTTGTTGGTGATTATTGCTGCAACGACCATAATACCATGCGGAGGAGCATACGGAGGTGAAATCTTTAACTGGCCAGGAATCTTAGAGTACCCCCAATTGGTAGTATGTGCTTGACAAATAGGGCCATTTGTTCCATTTCGTAAGAGCCTCAAACCGACTAGACCCCCTCCCTGTTAGGCCATAATGGGAGTACCCCCGGACTTTCACAACAGACCAGGTCTACACCTAGCTATTTTTATAAGAAACTGCTCTAAATAAGAAGGATCAATTTTTCAAAAGCTAACAAACAACCTTGCCTGCATTTAAAAAGATAAGGTATTTTTTAATTTGCAGTTTTAATTTTCCCATCGCACTCAAAAGTTTTTTGACATTGTACAGTTATAGCAACTGTTTAGAAATTATTTTAAGTGCGAATTCTCCTATTTACAGAAAGACTGCACGCAGGCTACTTATCTACTTGTTTTGCGATCTTACTAAGTAACTTTGAATTCCTCTTGACAAAACTAAATGAAGTCTACACTTCCGGCATCACAAATATAAGAAACACGTAAGAAATTCACAGCAACAAGTGTACACTTTCCCTAATTTTTCTCTTGGAAACTAAGGACGGAAATTCATGTTTCCAATGATTTCCGAGGTAGGAAAACGAAATGTCCTTTTGCCTTAAATGTTTTGAGAGGTTTTGGTTGCAAAATGGCCTTGAAATTTAAGAAATGTTAAAGAAAAGAAAAGAAAGATATTGATCGCGGATAGAGAACAAAAAATTAGTATATAACTCATCTCTTATCATTTAGCACATTAGATGTAGATTCTATTAGGATTTATTTTCTTCGAAGTTTTACACAGACATCTCTCAGAAATTCATCGTGTTTACCCCCCGGAATGAATCTAATTTTTCTAAAAAAATTAATTTTGATTGTAAGAAGGGTAAAAACGCGCTGTAAGTGCACTTCGTAAAAATCAACAGAAGAAAAGCCACCAATCTAGCTCCCCTGCCCCCTGTAGGCTTGATAGGGTTTACCCTATCTGCCCTCCCCCCTGCCAGTTTTGTCTGGGAATCTTTTTTATGATAATTTCTATGCTAATTATTTTTCGTGACTTTTCCTAACTATCATTTTCGCATCTTTCACCAAATTTTCTATAAGATATGTCATATATTTTTGCAAATATAACAATTTTTTCAGAGAGTAGTTTTAATATCTTGTTTGTTTTACGGTCAAACCTGGACTTGTCCAAGTATACAAAAATGATAAAGGTAAAGGGCGCTGCGGGGGATGAAGAAACTCTTTTCTCTTTTCTCGCCTCTCTCACCTTTGCATTTCATTCGCAGTTTCCTACGTAGCGTTTTTCAGATCTTCCTACGCAGCGCTTTTTTCAGAATTTACTAATTATTCCTGGGCTCCCTGTGATTTTGTGTACGGAGACATGCGGGAAGAGTGTGGATTTGTGCGATTTTGGTATAAGGAACGGTATCGATTTTCACGATTTTGGTACAAGGAACAGTATCGATCTTAGCGATTTTGGTATAAGTATGAGCAAAGACCAGAAATGTTTCATATGCGCGCGCAGGAGGGTCATGCATGGCTCCTGGAAACGAGGCGAAGTGATCATGTGACAATCACAACGGTAGAAAGCAGAAATTGGATCAGCTGATGCTATAGCTAGCAGCGACGATCGAAATGAAGAACTGACTATTTGTAGCTTATTTCACAACGTCCAGCAAAAGATTGTTATCAATCAATTTTAGTTTCAATACTTGTTGGGGATACGAACCATCAAAGTTCCAAGCAATGGTTATCCCCCAAAAAGGAAACCTGTGATCATGCGCAGAGAGCATGTTTAGTTTGTGAAAAGAGTGTGGGCGGAGACTCGAACCACAATCCAAACAAGGATTAGCAAAGAAACAAAGAGATTCTCGCGCATGGTAATAGGTTTCCCAGCTGTTGATCTGCTTAGAACTTTACCAGCATAACTAAAGGCTTAGACAAAAGGGGCAGTCCTCGGTATCCTCAACAAATACTAGGCTCCTTTCAAATTCAACCAGAAACATCCAGGCCAGTGGTGGATGCAGACCAAACTCGAAGAGCCAAAAATTGAATGATAGCATGGCAATGGAGCACGAACATTTTTTACTGGATTTCCTCGATATAGCAAAATAATTAGGTGATCATTGTATTGCATACTCCCTTTCATTTTGTGTGAAGCAGATAAAAAGAGGAGATGGAGGCTAGGGCTACAATCACAGTTCTGGATGTTTTTCTTGCCTAAATTTGGGCAACAAGCAGAAAGCAGAGTTCTCTTCTTGAAGAAGGGGGGGGGGGGGGGGTGGGGGCATATCCCATTCCTTTAAATTCTAGCAACTGATTTAGACTGAATGTTGGTATTAAATGTGCGCTGGTGATTGACTCCTAAAAGCAAAATGACATCCTGTTGGTAAACTCTGTCACAATGTGCTTCTGAGGTACGAAATGGTGCCAGTTTTATAACAATAGGATACAATTGTTTTAGGAGCCAATGTGCTGCAATACAGTACTCCTTCAAACCAGAGCCGTAGGAAGCATCTGAAACTTGGGGGCATAACACTACAAGGATAGACACTTCCCGAAACAAAAAGGACACTTTTTCATCATAATTGCACAATTTGGGGGGCATGTGCTCCCAGTGCCCCCATGGTTCCTACACCTCTGCTTCAAACTCATCACCTTTTTCATCAGGCACTGACTACTTCAAAGATGGCAGTGAGGAATTATTACCATTTAATACATGGCATCCTGATTGAATCCTTACAAAATCATTAAAATTCTTAATTGGAATACAATGCATCTTGATAAAAAGTTCCGCCCCTCCCCCCCCATCTTGAGCATAATTTTCTATTCTGGATCTTTCAATCTAATGCCTAATTGTAAAATACAGTTTCAACAAAATTCCAAATTTACAAGATCCTACTATTTTTGGCTACCTGTACGAAAATACAAGGCCATGTAATAGCCATGTACAAGCCTTGTAGTTATGGCCTTGTAACCTTGTTATAGCCTAGAATAGCCTTGCTGTAACCTTGTAAATGGCTTGAAAAATGCTAATTAGCCTTGTAGAAGCCTTGTGGAAACCTTGTGTTAGACTGGTTGCAGCTTGGAATCTTACCGATAGCCTTGTAGTTTTCTTCCAAGGTTAGTACAAGGTCATAACAAGGTCATAATCCCCTCTACAAGGCTAAAACTTGGCCGGTACAAGGGCTAGTTTAGCCTTGTATTTTTGTACAGGTAGCTAAGGATTTCAAACAAGAAAATACAACAATTATCAGGTGTAGTCACAGAAAAATGCCTTAAGACTTTACAGCTGCATTCCACATCACCAACTTATTTAGAATCATTCAAACCTTAGAACATAGACACAAGAGAGAACTTAGTCTGGAAGCTAACAATGCACCGTTGTCCGAGTCCTTTGTTTCCCGTTGAGAACTTGAACAGGCCGATCACGTGACCGTGAGAGTGCATCGAATTCACAACAAGACACGAAACCTAATGGCCACTAAGGAAGCATTTATTAGCGGTGATGATTTAGACGCGATTTTCGGTCTTATTGACGACGATATCTTTGAAAAAGATGCAGAATATACCAACTTGATAAGCTCTAACGTATTAGAGGTAAGTTTAGTTTGTATTTTGCATTCATTTGTGTACTTAAAGCGCAAAGATAATAATGTAGACATACGACTTTCTATAACTAGGCCCAACATTTTATAAATCGGAATGGTGGGATAGAAAGCAAAGACAAGGAAAATTGAATTTTAAAAACAGGCTAATAACTGAAAAACTTTGAGATTTGGCTCTTTTAATTTACCTGCTTTCTATCAGCCAGTGAATGAATTTTAACAAGAACAGGGTAGGCAACAGATGGTGGGTTTTCAAAGGCCTACAAATTACAATGAATCATGTACTGTATCTGAACATATACATATTCTTTCATATAAAGAAACTGCCTATAAGAAACTCAACTCGCAAATCGCCAAAAATTAAGTAGCTCCAGTACTGGGAAAATGTAAGCTAAGAAACTACAGTATTTATTTTGATAAAGGAAATCCTCGACACGTTTTTACTTTACTTTCACTTGTTTCCTGTATCATTATACTCGTAAGGTACTTGAGTATTGTCTAAACATTGGAAAGGCTTAAACAATCTTGTTTTTAAATACTCACAAGGGTAGGGGTAGTGAACATGAAGATTGTTATGGAACCTGTAAGAAACTTGTAAGGAACTCTGAGTACTCAAAATCTGATAATTTAAAAAAATTTCCAGTACTGGCCCAAATTCTTAGTTTCTTATAAAAAATACATGTAACATATGAATGAATGCCTGAATTAATGCCCCATGTTGACTCTGTGTCTTTCATTTTGTATTTTGCCAGGTATTCGAGGAGCCAGCTATTATTCATAAATGTGCTCAGTGTGAAAAGGTTTGCAAATCAACTAGAGGCCTTAAAAGGCATCTTACTATGGCACACAGCAAAGGAGTCTCACACCCAAATGCACCAGCAGAGGTCAAAGTGGAATCCATACTGCACCCCCTCAAACTGAAGAAGCTTGTACAACATAGTATACCGGTAGACAAATTTGAAAAAGAACAACTTTATCCTGATGCTATTTTAACTGAAATAAAGGCATACAAAGACATTCTTAACATTACAGATATTTTCATTCCAACCAAATACTCTAATGAAAAAGTCAAGATGGCTGTCAACGTAAATCTCACAAGCCATTACGTACAGCGCGTCGCCCAAGAAGAAAACAATGGGAGACTTGATGTACGTACACACGAACCTGCGCAGACGCATAAACAGGGACTCTGCTATATTTGCTAAACATTTAGGCCCCTTCGTCATTCCTCTACTCGGTGGGGCACTGCTGAGTTGGTTTTTGTAGGAATTGAAATCTTTTATTAATACTGTTTACATTGCTTTGCTACGATAACATTAATTCAAAGGAAGGAGTGATTGAAAATCGGAAATTGTCTCTTTCCTTTCCATTCTGTCTGCCTGAACTTGAGAACCATCGAGTTGATAGGATTATGGACAACCTGTGGTACTTTGGTATTACGTCAATCTATTATGATCTATTTGAGTGAACAATCAGCAAGTCCAACATTTGAAAGAAGAGGCACTTCCGCGTTGACAGAGAACAATCGTTTCAAGCCAGTGACAAACCCAATCAATACATTGTTTTCAATTCAAGTTTATTATTTATTATAAAGCTTCCAGACAACAGAATGCCTCGTTTCGATGACGAGGCGATATCAAATACCGGCGGGAAACTCACAAAGTTGGCGCCTTTTCCACCATTTTCCTGTTTGGACTGTTGACTGTTGTTGCAAGATGGACAAGAAGAACCGTTCGACATTGACAAGTAAGTGATAGCCGGTTTTTCTCCACAATTCTTTATTTAAACTCTGCAAAATGGGCTTCCTAGTTGGGATATTTCAACAGTTTTGACAAATCTTTTATTATTTGAAGATCTAGCAAGGGGCCTGCAGTTTAGAGGCCTACACGTACAAGTATCTCTTTATATTTATAAGAAACAAAGAACTTTGGCCAGTACTGAAACTTTCTTAAAGTTATCAGATTTTGAATACGCACAGTTCCTTACGAGTTCCTTAGAAGTTCCATATCAATCTTCATGTTCATTGCCTGTGCCCTCCTGAACAATTCAAAACAAGGTTTTGTATGCCTTTCCAATGTTTAGTTAAATATTACTCACAGGGACGTAGGAAGCATCTCAAACTTGGGGGGGCACGACACTTCAAGGTCACTTTTTTCATTAAGCTGAAGGGCCACTTCCCGGCATTTCCTGAAAATAGAAAGGACACTTCTTTGTTTATTGCGAAATCTTGGAGGGCACGTGCCCCCAGTGCCCCCGGTTCCTACGTCTCTGATTTCTGATTGGGGGGGGCCATTGTTCTTAAAACAATAGAGAAGAACGATACATCTGATTAATAATTGTGACGTAGCACCATTACTTTCAAAATTATTGGGGGGCTTCAGCCCCCTGCCCCCCCCCCCGCTTCCTACGGGCCTCTATTCATGGTTGCAAAAGTGAAAGAAGGATCAAGCTATTGCGCTGTCTGGTCATATTAAACTTTTGATGCACAATCCTCCTTGAATGCCTCTCGTGTTTATTACACTCTACTATATTTCTCCATTTCTGATCAGAATATGAAGACCAACTTTCGAAAATTGATCAAAGTCAATTAGTCAAAGGGCAGAAGGGGGGGGGGGATCCTTAGTGGTTTTAAGATGAAGGAACAATAGACGTCCCTCCCCTCGGTTTGCATCCATATCTATAGAATTGAACATAATTCATTCACTAATGTCAATGTTTTCTCTTGCTCAGAGAAAAATGTCTTCAGAATTGCAACAACGACAGCTGATCGAAGCGAAGATGAAAAATATGCTCTGAAGGTAAATATATCATCTAAGACATCAAAGGAGACACTCCGTAGTCCAAAATAAAATTGGAATTGCTTCTGAAAGGCAAGCCGCCTTAATTCGAAAAAAATTAACAACTAAGGCCAGAGAATTGAGGTAAATTTTAAGTGTGTTTGATACCCAGGGGGGGTACTCCCTAGCTTTCAATACGGGGGGGGGGGGGGGTCCATGCCACTTTTTCTTTGCTGACCCCTAAATATTAAGCCTAATGATTTGGGGACCCCAAATATTGAGTCTAATGTTTTGGAGACCCCAAATATTGTTATCTATTTCTGGGGCCCCTTACATGTTTTTGAATGATTTCAATTTGAGCCTCTTGATTTTTCTCAGTTTTTGAATAATACCAAAGCATTTATTTCGTGATTCGCAACTTCAGGGCCAAATTGCAGGATTCTTCCTTTCCTCAGATTTGTTGACCCCAAAATATTCAATTGTTGTCCATGTTGTAATTCACAGACCCCAAATATTGATTTGATGTAAAATTTCGGACCCCAAATATTGGCACGGACCCCCCCGTACTAAAAGTCAATGAGTACCCCCCCCCTGGGGTTTGATAAAGCTCTGTTTTCATCTTGTGATAATAATTGCATCACCACTGAATATGGCATGACTTCTTTGGTTTTAGAGGAATCTTGGTGACCACATTTTCATCAAAAATGGGGAGGGGGCAATTGCCCCCGAATACCCCCCCCCCCCCCGTGGCTACGCCAATGTCCGCCTGAATGTTTTGGCTGCAAAGTCAGAGGATTACACCACTGCCCCACAACACCCTCTGCCAGTTTGGGAAAATGGAAGGCCCATGGTTCACTCCTCTATAAATTGTTTAGCAAGGTCTCTATCTAACACAGAGTCTAATACGTCTATAATGTTGAAACAGAAAGGTCCATCTAAGGCCGAATAACTATGAATATCAACTGCACTTTTTGGCGCTTGACAATAAAGGGGTAAAACTGTAAAATAGGTTGAACGAAAAGGGCCCAAACTAATGGGCCAAAAATGGGGATTTTTGCTTCACTACTGGGCCAGAAAGAGGGCCTACTGGGGCCAATGGCCCGCTAGTTATAATATTAAAAGATGCCCTGACTTGAACGTGAAGAGGTGTTCATTTGTTTGGGGCCCAGAGACGTTAGACGTAATAAAAATGGTCTCGAACAGCTTGCAAAGCTTACGTGTATGGTTATAGATTGATGCTTAAATCCAAAAATTTCTCTTTATGAAGGGCCCGCTTTCAAAATTATAAGGGGGCCCGGGTGGCCATCGCCACCTAGCCACCCAGGCCAGTCCGCCCCTGGTCATTAATTCAAAAATTTCTAACATTCGCAGGCAAGGAAACAAGAATAACTTTGAATGAGCAATTAATTTTATTCCAATAATAACGCAAGCAAGTATTTTCGTGCAAGAATATACCCCCAGAAAAAAGTGACCCAACGCAATCTGTTACAGAAAATTAATTAAGTGGCCGATTGACATGCTTCAAACGTTGTTCTGTCGCTGAAAGACCAGCCTATGCTATGAGTATTTTTCGCAATTTTTTTTGGCATGTTAAATTTCCAAACTTAAGGATTTCGAGGAAAAAGGCATGCCTGAAATCTTCAAAAAGTCGTCAAAAACAGGGGATCGATTTACAGCCATTTCAACTCTTCCAAACAACGAGGAGCGTGTTTCATTTCAACCTGGGAATAGGTAACCCAATCAGAAGTTCTCAGAGCAATTTATAGTCCCTAGGCAATTGAAAATATTCTCAGGCAGGATGAAACACGCTCCCCGTTGGTTTGAAGATCTGAAATGGCTTCAAATCGATCCCTTGTTTTTGACGACTTTTTGAGAATTTCAAGCCATCCCTTTTCATCAAAATCCTTATTTCAGGAACTTTTCCGTGCCCAACAAAAATTGCGAAAAATACTCATAATGTAGACTTGTCTTTTAGTGACATAACAACGTTTGAAATATTTCAATCTGACACTTAATTGTTTTTCTATAACAGATTGCATTGGGTCACTTTTTTCTGGGTCACCTGGTATCCTTACACTGAAAGGAATCATTTTCATTCCATTCTTCTTACTCTCTTTTACATGACACTGCGTACATGAGATCGATGTCATAAAACCGAAGGGATAAACACAATACGTCACAACCGGATTGCGAGGTCGGGGAAGCAGCATCCTGACCGCATTTGCAGTGTGCCACGTTCTTTAGCTATCCCGGGTAATTTGAAGCGCTAATTTGCAACTTTAGAGGCTGCAAATAAAAATTCTTTTCATGCCATCATGTAAAGCAATGTTTGAAGTCCTAAAAACTTGAATAAAAATTTTCGCTTCATATGCCCTTTAAATCTAAGAAAATAGGCGAAGAGGGTGAAGTAAAATGTTCCAAAGAAATGGCTCTTACAACCCTTTTCGGTAAGAGAACAACTGGGTTGATATAAGTTTCATAAGTAAGACCCCAAACTAAAATACCTAATCTGTGAAAAAAAGCTAAAATAGCAAATAAATAGAATGTTAGTTTAGAGGATGGTAGTGGCAAATCATTGATGTAAATTAGGAAGAGAAGAGGGCCAAGAACAGAGCCCTGTGGGACCCTACAAGTAAAATTGAGATGGCTAGAGTTAGACCCATTTACGGAGACATATTGTTTCCTTTCCGAGAGATAGGATGTGAACCAGTCTAGAGAAATTCCCCTGATTCCATAATGTTCAAGCTTTGCCAATAGAATATCATGATTCACTGTATCAAATGCCTTTTTGCAAATCAATGAAAATTCCACAGCCAAATTTTCTATTATCCAATGAGTTCTTGATGGCTTCTGTTAGACTAACCAGAGCATGGTTAATTGAATGGCTTGCACCGAATCCAAACTGCAAAGCAGGGTTAGATGGGTCCAACTCCCATGGCAAACATCAGCAACTTTCTAGTGACTTTCAAGATGATGCCATGTTGGAAAGCTCCGTAAATTTATTGGGTGCATTTGTTACTTTGCCTTGAAAATCCTGTACCGTCTCGTTGCTGAATTAAGGGTCTAGAGTGAGGCCTAAGATACGAAAGCTAAGATTGCAGAGGCAAAGATCATCCTGGTTAATCATGTAAAGCTCACATGCAAGGGTCTTCTTGTAGATTCGCCAACATTTGTTGGCGGTAAGGCAAATACTGGGCTTGCTGCAATCCGATTTTTCCATCCAAGCAACAGAGTAAAAATCTGTTCTTTGTTTCAAGATCCTGTCAATCGACCGAATTATCGCATTCTTCCCCGCCAACTGAATTTTTGCTTGACAGTGTCAGAACAGGTTGACAAAACAAAGATTGTGAACACTGAGAAATTCATGGAATTTTGCTTTGACACAATGATTCACCTTTCTCTTCATTTTCCTTGGATGAAAATCGCACAGTCAGTTCATCAAATGATATTTCAAATGCTAGAAGGTCGTCCAATAGACATCTGGTCCTAAAGTGAACTGGAGGCTTGGAATAAAAGGAGCCTGCCGGTTAAGCAAAGTAGTGTTTCAATTTAGGCAATTTTGGTATCTGGCTTTAAAATGTCGAAAAAAGGCTCCCAACCATGATCTGGCACAATCCCTTTATCAGGCTGCTTTGTAAAGACCTATACTTTGAATTTAAATGACTCATAAGGACATAGCAAAACACATATTTTTTTGTTTTCAACTTTAAGTTGGGTTTTCGGCGACATTCAACCTTTATTTCCTTAAAAAAGATACCTTGGTGAAATCTTTAACTATAGGAACATTTTGATTAGGTATTTCATCAAGCTGCCATTTTTATTGATTGCTATTAAATTGCCTTTCAAACAACGCAAAAAGCTTAAAAATCGGACAGAAGATGGGGGAGTTACGAAATTTTAAAATCCTTGAGTTCAATGAAAAGCAGTATTGCTGAAGTTTAGATAAGATCGAATTTGATTGGCTTAGCATTACTGAGGGGGATAACCTAGGTTCCAAAGGTTCCAGTGATTTGATTGGTCAATTGACTGGGAATAATTTAAAGCTAAATAATATGATTGGTTCAAACGTATAGAAGAGTAAAGTTCATGGAAGATATCTGCTGATTGGTTGAAATCAAATATTCATTTCTTTACAATGGAGGATGTGTAGCAGTTCGGTGGAATGGAAAATTAATGCCTAAAGTAGGGTTCCAAAGGTTCCAAGGGTTCCAGTACTGCGTTTCTATATCAACAGTCTATATCTCAAGGTACCGAAAAGGTTCCAGTACCAATACTGCATAACTGTCTTTTTTATGTAAATACTACATTGAAAAGCAGGGTTCCGAGGGTTCCAGTACTGTGTTTCTATATCAACCGTTCATATCTCAAGGTACCAAAAAGGTTCCAGTACAAAAACTGCATAACTGTCTGTTTTATGTGAATGCTTCATTGAATAGTAGGGTTCCGAGGGTTCCAGTATTGTGTTCCTATATCAACAGTTCATATCTCGAGGTACCGAAAAGGTTCCAGTACAAATACTGCATAACTGTCTGTTTTATGTCAATGCTTTCTTGAATAGTAGGGTTCCGAGGGTTCCAGTACTGTGTTTCTATATCAACAGTTCACATCTCAAGGTACCGAAAAGGTTCCAGTACAAATACTGCATAACTGTCTGTTTTATGTGAATGCTTCATTGAATAGTAGGGTTCCGAGGGTTCCAGTACTGTGTTCCTATATCAACAGTTCATATCTCAAGGTACTATCTACAGGTATTGGCCCTTAATTTATATAGAGCATTTGTGTTCCGCAATTTATACCTGTGAACCAGTTCCGTAATTCCGCAGTTCCGAATTCCGTAATTCCATAGTTCCGTGATTCCGGATTCCCAAATTCCGTAGCTCCGGATTCCGTAAATTACACCCGTCGTAGCAAACTGTATGTTGTAAATATTGCTAATGTTATTCAAGAAGATGTTGATGGCAGGGAACTTCACTGTGTCAGAGAACACCCAGGATTTGTCCCAGTTTGTCTCAACAAATGGCGTTTGAGGCTTTCAGCTGATAAATACAGGAAAAAAGATGGAAAGTGATACTGTAAAACTGGGTTTGATAACAAGTTGAGTACCATTGTTCTGCTGGACTTGCTTGCTGCTGGACTTGCTTTTTTAGTCCAAATTTTCCGTCAAATGCGAAACGGAAAATGACGAAACCTGAAAAAAATAAAGAAAAAAAAGAAGAGGGGAGGAGAGGGGAGAGAGACTTGTAATACTTGTCCACCAAAGCGAGGCTGCATGTGCTTGTTGCTATCAGACAGACAAAATATTGTCCGCCGGCAACTCCTTTGAAGTCTGAAGCTGACCAATGACAGCCTTGCAAACTGGAAGGATGTTTTGAGGGATGGGGGAGGGAAGAGCAGAAATGTTGAACTGGCTGAGGAAGTAGTACTATGGTGGCCTATGACGATTTTATTTCTTTTGCGTGCAATAAACTGGCTACGAAAAACTTGAAGATTCTCAGCGCAATGGTGTGCTTGCGGTTCTTCAAGGTCAAGATGTCTTTGTAGCAGCACCTACTGGGTCAGGAAAGTCCCTTATTTTCCAGTTGATCCCGTTTGCCGTGCAGGAAAAGCTGTAGAAGGAATGGCCTAAAAGAGCAGAATTGGAGAAGGACAATTTTGTGCTCATAGTTTCTCCTCTGATTTCATTGATGCGGGATCAAGTACAAAGATTAACTCAGATTTTCTTAGTTCTTCTGAAAAACACCCCTTTTCTGATTTCTATGTCCTATATTTAGGAAAAAATAGAACCCCTTGCTCGGGGATTTTCAAGATTTTCAAGCAACAGCAAATCGGGACATGCCTTTGATACTTTTTTGAATCTTATGGTGTGCATTTTCCGCCAAAATTTATGGTATCAATTGTGTGTCTTGACAGCCTGGCTTTATCATATCATCAATCCTTTTATGCTGGAAATTATCTTCAATCTAAATCGATCTTTCATATGCTTTGATTTCCATGTGTGTCGATTTTTCGTTTGCCTAAATTTTGATTGGTCTATTTTTGAGTGCTTCGATTTTTCGCATGCTTCAATTTTTCGTATGCTTTGATTTTTCGTATGCTTCAATTCTTCTGATTGATGCGCACACCTGAAGATAAATCTGCGCAGAATGTTTTGGCGCCCAAACTTTGTTTTTATTTCTTTCTTTATTCCTTTTCTTTCACGTGAAAATTCCCATCTCATCCTTGTATTGTTCTATTTCGTTTGCAAAAACAGCTGCCTCCTTTAGTTTAGATAGTCTGTTTTCCTTTCTAAAGTGCATTTGAACTTTCGATCCTATGGCCCTTCTATATTCTATGCAGTTCAATACATGTTCAACAACTTGGGTATTGATTCCTTGACTGCGATAACAGAACTTTTTTGGATATTTTTGCATCATCAGAGTTCAAAATGTTGTGTAGCAGCATGGACTTTTGATAGTCTTTCATTTGCAGTATTGGCCATATTGCTGCTTCTGCAATTATGCCCCAATATGGTGTACTTTTTCCTAATTCGAATAAAGCTGTGATTAACTCTTTATGAATTTTCTCTATTTCCTATTTGTCTTTCTTTGTTAAGTTAGTCCATGTTTCCATTCCATATGTTATTGAAGGCATGATCACTGTTTCTAAAATCTGAAGTCTTACTTTCATGGCCTCTTTGCCCACTTTGCTTTTAGATCCACATGTCTTTGCTATCGCTACGGCATGAGCAACTTGGTTACCTTTCTTCTGGATTCCCGTCTTGTTGTCACCTTTATCATTTATATATTCCCCGAGGTATTTGCTTTCTGATACCCTTTTAATTTTCCCTTTTTTAATGTAATTGATGTATTCATGTGAATTAGTTCTGATTTATCAACGCTAAATGTGAATTTCTTTGTTTGCTCGAGCATCATTAAGTTCTGCTCCGTCCTAGCCATGTTATCTGCTGTTTCTATTGCTAGGATGTCATCAACGAACACTAAACTCTTGAAGTCCATTCCATTTACGACGTGAAGAGAGGCAAGAGATGTGAAAGAGGCTGATGTTATCCCAGAAAACTGCGTGGTTTGTAAGTTTTCCTTCAGTTTGGTGGTGTGGAGAGCTCGAAAGTTAGTATATTTGTGAAAAAAATGGAAAATCAACGAAGAAAACAACGATCAGTTTGTAGAAGGAAGAGAAGATTCACTGTCAATCAATTTACAGCAGCAAAGGTGGACGTTGAAGCCTTAGACGAGAATGTTGAAAGTACTGACGATGATTTCTTGGAAGGCCCAGAAGATGAAATTAGGCTGCTGCCCTCTTCTAACAACACTGTTGAGTCGGGTGACATCACGCCAAAAGCAAGGGTAGTTCTAACTGCTTCCCAGCGAAAATTGAACATCGATTCAAGTTCAAGTGAAGGCAGCAGTTTGTCCTCGGGAGAAGAACAAGAAGTCGAGAGCACAGGTTTCAGGGTGATTGACATTTCAATCCTAAGCCAAATTTTTCAAATTCTGCTTTGTCCTCTCTGTATGTCAAAAGTGTTTTTGACTGAAGATGCAGGTTCAAAGATGGGACTTGCGACATCCCTGCGACTTTGCTGCACTAAAGATCAATGCACCTTTTCAAAGTCATTTTACACATCCAACAAGAATGGTCCAGCATTTGAGGTCAATAGGCGAACAGTGCTTGCAGCAAGGGAAGTTGGCATTGGCCAAAAAGGCTTGGTAAAGTTCTCTGGTGTCATGAACATGCCTCCACCTATGAACAAGAACTCTTATAGGGACATTGTCAAATCCCTTGAGCGTGCTGCTGATTGTGTAGCAGAGAGGAGTATGAACAATGACTGAGACAAAAGAATGTTATGTTTCTGAGGATGATGGTGTTTATAATGTAGCTGTTTCCGGTGATGGCACTTGGCGAAAAAGAGGTTTCAAATTTTCAACTGGCATTGTAACTGCAATTCTCTGGTCACTGGAAAGATTTTTAGACACAGAGATAACGTCCAAGGAATGCAGAACATGTCTTTTGAACAGCAATAAAGAGGAAACACCAGAATTTGATTTGTGGTGGGAGGGTCACCAGCATGAATGCCATGCAAATTTCTTTGGTTCTTCTATTGAAAAGCATTCCCTGAGATACACTGAGTTTCTTGGAGATGGTGACAGAAAGCACAAACCCAATTGAAAAATGAAAGAGTGTATGGGGACAGAGAAATCACCAAATTGGAATGCGTTGGCCACATCCAAAAAAGAATGGGTTCTCGCCTGAGATCGCTGAAAAAGATTTGTGGGAAGGAAAAGCTTGCAGATAGGAAGTCAATTGGCGGGAAGGGGAGGCTAACTGATAAATTGATAGATTCACTTCAGGTATACTATGGAACAGCAATCAGAGGAAATAGCCATAGTTTACCTGAAATGAAGGGTGCAGTTATGGCCATCTGGAACCACATCAGGTCAACTGACAAGAATCCCAACCATCACTTATGTCCAGCTGGTAAGGATTCGTGGTGTGGCTTCCAGCAGGACATAGCCAATGGCACTGCTGTCTATCAGCACATGCATCCCCTTCCTGCAGCTGTTGCTGACAAGTTGAATAGTGTTTTTGAGGCATTTCGCAATAACGGCCTGTTGTCTTCTTGTCTCCATGGCCAAACACAAAATCAAAATGAATCGTACAGCGCACTAATTTGGAAACATGCCCCAAAGGTTAGCCATTCAAGCTTAGTTACTGTGCAGTTTGCAACCTTTCTAGCATTGAGCCATTTTAATGATGGATGCAAAACAGTTGCTCATGTTTTGGAAGAGTTGGGGGTGGAGCCTGTAATTCATTGTGTGAAAGCGGGCAGAAAAGAAGACAAACAGATAATTTGTCTTTCGGTCTACAAAAGCCCAGAGAAAGCAAAATGGAGAAGAAGAACTATCAGAAACAGAAAAAAAGGATATTCCCATCAATTAGAATAAGAGGAGGGACCCCAGTATAAATCTGGTGGATCTTAGACTTCACTTAACACATATATTTGTTGTCAATAATCTACTAAACTTTGATCGCGATTTACTGAAAACGCAATTTTCCATGTTCACTAAATGTTGTGTCAAAGATTGCAACAAAACTATAAAAGCTATCACCCTAAAATTTGGACAAAGGCTTGTTCTATATTAGAGCTGTGATATTGACCTAAGGTTGAGACTTAGGATACCATACTATGATAGTTTCTGAGATTCTCTTTTGTCTACTTGTGAAAATTTTTACCATGTTTTTCAGATCACTGGTGGGACATGTCTATAGCACCTAGATACTTCAAAATAGGTTCATATCACAGCTCTATTATAGCTTGTTTATGTCAAAAATTTCATGTCAATAGCTTTATTGGATGAGAATATATTATTGACACAATTTGGGGGTTTTTCAGATGTCCGGAAAAGGGTGTGGTCTAAAATTGGGTGTATCCCAAAATTGACACCTCATACAAAAAAAATAAGTTCACAATTTGCTTCATCTTGCCCAAAAAGAAATGGAAATTGCCAGTTTGACTGTGTGCAATGTCCAATATGGTAGTTATAAGAATTCAAAATAACCCCAGCGAAGACTTAACTCCAGCCCAGCAAATAATTAGATTTAACTATAAGACCAAAAGACTTCTTTGATTTTATCGTAGCCAAACTTGTGACGAGAATTTGGCCATCATCAATAATCTATAAACAATTTCCCAGGAAGCAGAACCATGTCTGTCATAACCAGTCGGAATAAGAGTACTTTCATTCATCAATGACTCGCTTTGTTTTCCATATCGTTTCCTTGCTGTTTTGTGTGATCAGCGTGGCTGCAATTTTGTCTAGATAGTTAAAAAAATCATGGCAATTCCCCTACTGCCCGTTGCTGATTGGACGAAGAGCAATTTCATCAATGGGTAGTCCAATCTCTAGCCAATCATGACGCTGTTACGTTCCGTTACATCGGAATTACCGCAAAAGCAGATCAGCCAATCAGAAACCTTGTTACAATAACTTCTACAATACTGCTGCGTTTTTAAAAGTCTCCATTTTCAAAGTGCTCTTTCAAAAGTCCCCGTTTTTTGAGTGGAGCAGCATGAACATAAGGCCAAAATGGATACTATCCTTTTTCATACGATATTCAAGGATTGGTGATTTTTCAAACAGGAATTCTTTCTATTGACTCACCCGGTATAATATAGTGGTATGGGTATGTTGAGGTCTGACGGTCTGAGCGTGATAACATCGCATCTCAAAAGAGCTGAAATGTAAAAATGCTACTCTCGTGAACGTCAACATGAACATTCCCTTATTATTTGAAGAAATGATCAATACGAAAGCGGCTGCAATAAGCCTAATCTACCGACCGGCAACTGTAATCCACAGGTCAACAGGTCATGTAATCGGCGGGTCACCAGGTCACCAGGTCATGTAATCCACGGGTCACTATATTTGCGGCTGGTGGCCAAGCGGCTATAGCTACGAGCATTCTTGCATATACTGGTCTGTGTAAGATCAAGGTGGCATCGCTCTTTCTTTTTCTAATGCCCACGCATATGCCCCGCCATATGGGACAAAAGTCTAATATCAAAAATATATGATGTGATTGTCAATATATTGCTAAAGTCAAATATAAATATGGGACAAAAGTCTGATATCAAAAATTTGAAATATTTCAAATATATAAGGTCTAAACTTTGTTTGCAAATATATAAGGTCTAAACTTTGTTTGCAAATATATAAGGTCTGAACTTTGTTTGCAAATATATAAGGTCTAAGCGCGAACAAAATGCGCAGTAACATTTCCCGCCAAATTTGTCTTGTTTTACACGAAGTAACACATACGCAACATTGCACTTTACACAAAATGGCTTCTCGAGGAACGACTGGGAACGACAGGAACCTTGACGAGTTGGTTGGGAATATTATTTCCCATCCTTCTTTTCAGGAAACCCTCAATACTGTATTTAGGGCTTTGCCTTCCACTGGTACCACTGATGAAGTAGCAACAGTTCGTCCTGGAACTTCTAGCCCAACGGGCAGGGCACAACAAGACCCATATCAAATGGCCGCTAGCAACACTATAATGTCGACAGAACAACATTCAGATTCAGCTCCAGAACAAGATTCAGATTCAGAACAAGATTCGCAATTATCTAACAAATCATCTAATAAAGTTTTAACGCAAACACATATTAGAAAAATGAAAAAGAAGATCATAGATTTGACAAAGCTCTATTGAATGGTGATTTTTGTCAATTTTTATCGTGCGGGGAATAGGCTGAAAAAAGAGGAATAGGCCGGGTGGGCCTGGTCAAAGTCAGCAAAAGTCCATATTCACGCATAATCAAAGACAACCCTCTCTGTAGAAATCATCTAATAAAGTTTTAACGCAAACACATATTAGAAAAATAAAAAAAAGATCATAGATTTGACTATGCTCTATCTAATGGTGATTTTTGCCATATTCTATCGTGCGGGGGTTGGGCTGGAAAACGAGGAATAGGCCGTAATTTCGCATAAAAAAGGACTGTCCCTCGATGGTTATTAGATGATTTCTACAGAGAGGGTTGTCTTTGATTATGCGTGAATATTGACTTTTGCTGACTTTGACCAGGCCCGCCCGGCCTATTCCTCGTTTTTCAGCCTATTCCCCGCACGATAAAAATTGGCAAAAATCACCATTAAATAGAGCTTTGTCAAATCTATGATCTTCTTTTTCATTTTTCTAATAT
The DNA here is from genome assembly GCA_039566865.1 of Aurelia coerulea. Lineage (NCBI taxonomy): Eukaryota > Metazoa > Cnidaria > Scyphozoa > Semaeostomeae > Ulmaridae > Aurelia > Aurelia coerulea. The sequence continues at coordinate 2,654,989 of CM076959.1, forward strand.
GTGTTTGCGTTAAAACTTTATTAGATGATTTGTTAGATAATTGCGAATCTTGTTCTGAATCTGAATCTTGTTCTGGAGCTGAATCTGAATGTTGTTCTGTCGACATTATAGTGTTGCTAGCGGCCATTTGATATGGGTCTTGTTGTGCCCTGCCCGTTGGGCTAGAAGTTCCAGGACGAACTGTTGCTACTTCATCAGTGGTACTATTATTATTATTATTATTATTATTATTATTATCAATTTATTTAAAGTAGGCCTACAGATATATATATATATATATACATACAAGACATATATACATATAGATACAATAGCTATAACTAAGAGCTAATTCAAGCCTACTATCTAAAAAAGTATAATTTGTAAGAAAAAAGTAAAAAATAAATTATATTACGAATGATTAAATACAGACACATTTTACAGATTTTTACAATGCTTTTAATATTTACAATGTTTTCTTACTTTTTTTCGGTAAATACAGCAGAAAATTTAATATCAGCTCAAGAACCCAACCTGTGCCACGAAAGGTCTGCATATTTTACAATTACATTCCTCTCCCCTCCAGGTTTTGATTTTCCTTTTGAAACTGGAGAGAGTATCTGACTGTTTTAGGTCATTGGGAAGTGCCTGCCATAATCTACACCCAAGGAACGATATTGTCTCTAAGCCATAGCTCGTAGTGCGTGCTTGTGGCAAGGATAGGTTATGGCAGCCTCTTAACCCATAAGAAACTTGTTTTTCAGCGAAAATGTCCTTCATGAAGCTGGGATTAAGGCTCAATTTTGTCTTAAAGACTTCAGTCATTAGCAATTGTAAATTCCTTATGTGGAGTGGGACCGACTTGTCTCTCAATAACATCGTATCAAAATCTGTTCTCGTATCTTTGTAAGTTATTCGCAATGCCCGTTCGTGAATATGGTTAATTTTATTGTTCAATGTTCTGTCACAGAACATCCATACAAGAGGACAGTAGTTGAATTGGGACAAGATAAATGCCTCCATCATTTGTTTCAGCTGCTCAGTATCAAGGAAATGAGAAATTCTTGAAAGAGCATGTAGCTTTTGACCAGCCTTTTTACAAAGAGATTTTACTTGCTGTTTGAAGCTGAGCTTTTTGTCAAAAATCACACCCAGCAGCTTTTCTTCTGTGCTCTCATTTATCGTTACACTTCCGATATTTATGGAAACACTGTTACTCTTGTCTCCAAATACCATTAGATGGCATTTGTCCTCATTCAGCTTCATGCAGTTGTTTGGAAACCATTTTGTAATTTTAAGGGCATCGCTCTCTAATGTTTTGATGACACTTTCAATGTTGTTAGCACTGGCATAGATTGTCGTATCATCTGCATAGTTGCAGATTTGAGTGTCTTTCACAAACATGAAGAGATCATTTAGGTATATGTTAAACAGCAGAGGCCCCAAGACCGAACCTTGTGGCACTCCAATTACTGTTTCTCTCCACGTACTGAAAGACCCATTTATCTTCACCCTCTGCTTCCTTTCACTGAGATAGCTATGGATCAACCGCAATGCACTCACACTGAAACCATAAGCACTTAATTTTGCAATCAAGAGCTCATGATTTAAGCAATCAAAAGCCTTTGAGAGGTCCATGAGTAGTGCTGCTGCTATACACCGTTTATCTAAGGTCATTTTACAAGTCTCTATTAGTCTTACAAGTGCATGCTGGGTTCCATAGCCCTCTCGAAATCCACACAAAAGAGGAGAAAGGAAGCTAAGGGCATGAGATTTTATTTGACTTTCTAAAACCCTCTCATAAATTTTGGTACCAGTGGAAGGCAAAGCCCTAAATACAGTATTGAGGGTTTCCTGAAAAGAAGGATGGGAAATAATATTCCCAACCAACTCGTCAAGGTTCCTGTCGTTCCCAGTCGTTCCTCGAGAAGCCATTTTGTGTAAAGGCAATGTTGCGTATGTGTTACTTCGTGTAAAACAAGACAAATTTGGCGGGAAATGTTACTGCGCATTTCGTTCGCGCTTAGACCTTATATATTTGCAAACAAAGTTCAGACCATATATATTTGCAAACAAAGTTCAGACCTTATATATTTGCAAACAAAGTTTAGACCTTATATATTTGCAAACAAAGTTTAGACCTTATATATTTGAAATATTTCAAATTTTTGATATCAGACTTTTGTCCCATATTTATATTTGACTTTAGCAATATATTGACAATCACATCATATATTTTTGATATTAGACTTTTGTCCCATATGGCGGGGCATACACGCATGATGCTCTTTGAAAGAATTTAAAGAATTCATGGAAGTCGTTAGAGACCAAGGTTAGAAACCATTAATTGATACCAAGGCAGATAATAGACTTTTTCCATGTGTCACACTGCATGAGATTGGAATTTGACCTTGAGTTATTGAGTAAGACAAAAAGAAGCAAATCTATTATCATCCAAGTCTGAAACACATGAAACACTGAAAGCAAATATCTCTTTTGAATGTCCTGTGCATTATACTAGTACTAGTTAATCTAGTTACCGCTGATTTATGAAGTTATCTGTGTCGGCCTCCTTTGTTTCGAATTGAAAGGACTGCTCAGTCCAAATCACAGTGTTCGTAATCGTAAATCGTACGAGATTTTTTGAGAGCAAAGGATTTTTACAGATTTGTGATGATTTTTCTAGAAAATAAAAGAATTTTTTCCAAAGGTGTACGATATTTTTTGGGAATGAAATGCCCCTCGAGGGAAACATCACAGTACTACCTTTATCAAGGCCAAAAATTTTTTGTTTTGGTTGAGAGACTTGCAAGTTGTTTATGAAAGAAAATAGCGAATCATGACTCACCTTATTGCCCCATTCGGCACCATGTTTCTTTCCAACGACAACGGCAACCTTTCCAGCGACAATCGGATGACCACGTTTGTTTCTTGTTTCTAAACAACAGTACCTTTTACCTCCTCTATGCTTTTACGGACCAGTTTGTGTAGGACTGCTCGCAGCTATAGCCGCTCGGCCACTGACCGCAAATATGGTGACCCGCGGAGGATCTAACGTGACCCGCCGATTACATGACCTGGTGACCCGTGGATTACAGTTGTCTTCTACCGACTGTGCTCACTGTTCTTCAAAGGCAAATGTTTTAGAACTACGCAATGTTGTCCATGTTGATTCACTTGATACACTCGCCGTGCAGCAGATCTACAATTACCAAGTCATCAATTTGGTAAACCATACAGTCATGTCGCAGTTTTGATGTTCGCCAAATAGTCCCGTCGGTCTCAATTTTGTCGTCACCAAGCTTCAGGACCTGCAATACGCCATGTTGAATGTCCTCATCAAGGTTGCCAAAAGCCATTTTATGGCTATCTGACTCAGCTTCGGATTTTGGGTAAATGGTGCTTTCACTCATCTCGAGATATTGTCGGAACTGATGGCGATTTGCAAGGGTAGGGGCGATATTTTGAAAATTGCGGGTTATTCTCGCTGCGTTCTTGAAAGACTTGTGTTATGCCTCGAACCTCATGCACCACAATCTTCTCAAAGGACCATATTGCCTGATCAACGATGGATAGTGAATCAGATAGTGGATCTTCTGCACGTATCTTCGATTGTAGAGATGATCGAAAGCTCTATGGAACTTTAGAATCAAGTCCTGTAGGTATGGCAACCAAGCTTCGTCAACAACTGGTGCAAATATCATATCTGTTATGATTCTGAATAGCAAATAAAGCTGCCAGTGTACAGAATTTGTTGGAATTTGGCTACCTATCACCAAGGGTAGTAATCTGAACAGGCAACATTTCTCTGATGCAGAACCAGACATGTTTGAATCGGCTTGGCAGAACGTTTTTGGCAATTGGACCCGCTTGCTCTTTCTGTCATTCTTGCCATATTTAAAATGTTCCACTTCAAAGTTCAGCTGAGCAAGTGTAATTATCTTGTCTGCAATGAGACCGCAAATCACCTCTTGAAGAAGATTGGGCACTACACCTTCCAGAACATTGTGCATGATATCTGGGGGGAAACTCTCTGTCACCTTGAAATAATTCAAAGCAAGAAATGGGCATTTCCCTTTCAATCCATATGCTTTACTGAAACCTGGTTTTTCTTCAATTTGGCGTAATTGGTACTGGTGAGCTACATTCTTGATTGATGTAGGACAAGATTGACTTAATGTTGTAACAAATAATTTCTGAACAAGTTATTTGTCTGTAACATTGCCTGACCACAGACATGAAGCATAATTGATAGAATCATTTGGTGTACATCCAATCAGTAGCTTATATGTGTTGTCACTATAGTATGAAATGTACAGTTGTGTTTTTGAGGGGCTGGCAAACTTGGAGTCTCACATCGCAACTCCACAGCATCAATTATTGTGCGCACAACCTTGATTATGTCTTTAGATTCCCCATTTTTTTCTTAAGATAGTTTGGCAGGTTTTTCTCTACTTTGCTAACAGTTGCTAACAGTTGCTAACAGTCGCAAAAACTTTAATTCTCTACTCAAAAATAAGTTGCATGCAATATAGGCATTGCTACTATTTCATTTGTAAGTGCTAAATAGGTCTGCAATCATTGTTATATCTGTTCCTCTTTTATTTCTTATTATTCTCTTATTATGAAGGTGTTGTGGTGCAGTGGTGTAATCCTCTGACTTTGCAGCAAGAACAGTCAGGCGGAGTGGGTTCGATACCCGGTAGGACCCCACCACTTGAGCGTCATGACAAGGGGACGCGGACTTGATTAGGTCTGCTCTATTTCTGCGATCCCAGTGCTTGGCGCTTAAAAAACGCAACTTCACCTTCACCCTCATTTCTTACAAGTGTTAGCAAGTACCCATTTGCACCAACTTTACATAACAAATTAAAGATGAAATTCCATTCATTGCACTTACTGCAACTGCAACTGAGGTGGTAATTAATGACATTGTTAAAAATTTGGAATTCAGATCACCATTAAAAATACTTGCTTCTCCGCATCGAAAAAATATTCGATATTCAGTTATAAATGTAGAAAATGATGACCCAGTGAATGTCTGTATGCCTCTTGTTGATGAACTGATGTCAAAGGGAAAAGAATGGACAGAGCCATGGTATTCTGTCAAAGATTAAACCATGTGCGGTTGTTGTATAGGTTCATTGACAATGAAATGATAACTGCTGGTGTTGCAGCCAATTGTTATGAAAAATATCAAGGCAACACTGAAGATAATGTTAAAAAGATAATTACAGATTCCTTTACAAAAGATCATGGCTTAATACGGTTGCTTGTAGCAAGTGTTGCATTTGGGATGGGGCTCGACTGTAAAGGCCTCCATTTAGTTGTACATTATGGAACTCCGAATGATATAGACTATTATTGTCAGGAGACAGGTAGGGCAGGGCGTGATGGATCTCAAAGTCATGCAGTGTTAATTATGTACCCTAGGGCTATATCGAAAAACACTAGCCAGGCAATGAGAGAGTATTGCAAGAATAAGTCAAAATGCAGGAGGGAAATGATATTTCATTAATTCAAGGGAAATTTTGAGAAAGTTACACCTGTGCACCTATGCTGTGACATCTGTGCTTGTAAATGCATGTGTGATTCTTCAGGGGAGAAATGTGCCTTACAAGACAATCCTGGCAGTTATGAATCTACATTTGAGCAGGCCATCAAAGCATCATCAACCCCAATGACTGATGTAACAAATATTGATTGCAACTGTCTATTGACAGAAGAGGGGAAAAATCTACTGACTGAAAAGCTATCCTCTTTTCGAAATTTATTGATTGATAGGAAACAAAAATCTCAGCTCTTCAGTGGTTACGAAATTGCCTCTGGGTTTCCTTTATCAGCTATACAGGAAATAGTGAATAATGCTGGAAGCATGACATGTGCTGATGACATTCTAAAGAATACTTGCATTTTTAATGATGATCGTTGTCATCCAATTTACAGTATGGTGAAGGATGTTATCTCCCAACATGACTTTGTAATGGTGGAATTGACAGCATCCAATACCACAACAAAATCATACAAACCTAATTTGGAGACAGTAATTCCTGAAGCTACTGACAGCACTGAAAGCAAAATAGTCATTGAACCTACTGAGGATACTGGCAATGAAACATCTGATGAGCTTTCAGATGATTCCTTAACTAACCAAAAGAATGCTGCTAAATAAAAAATAACCATAGCATCTGATACTGAAGATTCTTCTTCTGATTAAGCAGTTATTGTAAAGTCTACAAGTATCTCTATGTAAATGAACTTACCCAGTATGCCAAATATTATCCACTTTTGAAAGGACAAGACAAATTCTCCAATCAACCATAATTTTGAATATTCACGACTCTCAATTTGATCTGAATTGATTTGATTTGAAGTTGATCTCTGAATTGTTTTCTTAGATTTTTAGTATTTCGTTAGTCTTCTGTATCGTTAGTTTCTAAGAATTTTCATTTTAAAAGACAGAAAAAAGGTACAAATGGACCAAGAGAAAACATTTTGAGATGATTTGGGGATTCAGAAACTGATCAGCAATCACAGCTCCAGCGTTTTGTTCACAGTACCATTACAATTCTTTGAACTTTGAAATAATGCACAAGCAGTAAAAATTGCAAATCAACGAATCTATTTCTGAATCCTAAATTCATTATATTCAAGTTGTTCTTTGGTTGAAGCATGTCAAGTCTTACAAAATAATTGTTATCTTTTTTATTTGTTTGGAGCCCAAAACCAAGAAATCATAAGGAATTGAATCATGGATCTTAAAAATGGATCTAGTGTATGATTTATCATGAACTTTCAAAAGCAGATACTTTTGGCACACTGGCAAGGAGCCATTTTCAGCTCTAACAACAGGTGCTTTTCAAGAGTACTAGTTCCTTAACTTTCGAAACAAATTCATTGAATCAAATTTCTTTATTTTGTCTGATACCCATTCTGCAAAAGCTGGGATGTCCAGCTTCTGTAGCAGGTTAGTAGTAGAGTACCAATGTCTCCACTGCTATTCTTGTCAAACAACAGTCTCCAAATAACCTACAAAATGAAGTATCCAATCATTTTACCTCTTTCATTTGAAGCACTGAGAATAACACAAAGCTCTCTATTTACTAATCTAGTTACTTGCAGAACAACGTGATCACCTAACATCCAATACCACAAAAGAAAAAGAAATGAGTGGGCTGCCATAAATTTTACTTCTGACTCTCTTGTTGCATTTGATAATTGCTATGAGATAATCGTTTTATTCACAAATATATCAACAATTGAAGGACTGAAAAATCTAGGAAAAGCAGAGTAGATGCACAAATGCTGAACAATTCTGCCCGTTCACCGGTTTATAATCAAATAAGCCTTTTCAATATAAAAGTCATTCGAACAAACCATCAGAAAAAAGAACTTGCAAGTTGCACAAATCTTTGATAACTTCTAAAGATAAGCATTTCTTTCCTACAATCCTCGTCAAAACCTCTTTTCACCAATTCCCTTTTAACCCTATTTTAACCGGGGGGGCATGTTTGCCCCCCCCATCGGATTTTTCTTAATAGCCCCCAAACGATGCTACCTACAATGCTGAAATGTCTTGACTTTTCCTAAGATTTAGTTGGCCAAAAGAAAATAGAAATTTTAAGACCTATTGTTCGACCACGTGACCACCACATTCCCGTGTTTGGATAGTGGTCACAAAGAAATTCTTTAAAACGGCTCTAATTTCTTTTTATTGTTACTAAATCTCAACAATATATACCGGGTGACCCAGAAAAAAGTGACCCAACGCAATCTGTTATAGAAAAAAAAGTAAGTGGCAGATTGAAATATTTCAAACGTTGTTTTGTCGCTAAAAGACCAGCCTACATTATGAGTATTTTTCGCAAATTTTTGGGCAAGGGAAGGTTTCCGAATTAAGGATTTTGAGGAAAAGGGCAGACTTGAAATTCTCAAAAAGTCGTCAAAAACAAGGGATTGATTTGAAGCCATTTCAGATCTTCAAAACAACGAGGAACGTGCTTCATTCTGCCTGAGAATATTTTCAAGTACCTAGGGACTATAAACTTGCTCTGAAGACTTCCGACTGTGTTACCTATTCCCAGTTTGAAATGAAACACGCTCCTCGTTGTTTTGAAGATTTAAAATGGCTGTAAATCGATGCCCTGTTTTTGACGACTTTTTGAGGATTTCAGACATGCTCTTTTCCTCGAAATCCTTAATTTTGAGAAATTTACCGTGCCGAAAAAATTGCGAAAAATACTCATGGCATAGGCTAGTCTTTTAGCGACAGAACAACGTTTGAAGCATCTCAATCTGCCACTTAGTTAATTTTCTGTAACAGATTGCGTTGGGTCACTTTTTTCTGGGTCACCCGGTATACCATTCGATTCGCCTCCATAAGTGCTTACATTTGATATATAATTTATTCATATTTGCTGACATCAGCAGTTTATTATTTATATGACCTCATCAATGTTTATGTCGTCATATTCCTAATGAATGAGTAATTTTTGGACTTTGATTCTACGTTTGTTAGAATTCTAGAATTTTAAACAACTGCTGTTGCAGAGAAATTAGAGAGCTTAAGCAAACACGACCGCAGAGAATAATACGGTCTTCGTGGATTTTTTTTCCATCTGCGCAAGCGCTGTAAAGGTCATTCCCAGGAATCACGCCGTCTTTCCAACTCCGACAACGCGAAATGAGGTGAAATGAGGTTCTGGCAAAAATGTGCAAGAATCAAACATGGCGGATGAAGAAGCTGTGATGCTCTGTACCTCTGGCCCAAAGGGAAAGCCAAAAAGAGGGTAAGTGAGGGCAGGTTGCTATAATGGCATAGTTTATGCTTGAATTTTGATCATCTTAAGATTTGCTAGGTACAGAGCCTCGTCCATCGAGGGCTTGTGGCTGTGCTGGTTAGGCCAAGAAGGCCACCGGCCGGGAGTGCCAAGCCAACAAGGTTCTCTTCTGAAATACCATCAACAACCCATGATACTTTTTTAAGGGAATGGACAACACTGAAAGACTCACGTTAAGGCTCCAGAATTGATAAATTGGATAGCACAGTGTTGCAATTACGTATTTCCTCTGTTTTTCAATTAAATCAAAGGGAGGTAAAACAATCTAACTAATAATATGATCACTATCCTATGCTTGTTCACCTCAAAGAAGAGAATGCTTCCACTCCGATAAAATAACACAATGACTTGTCTATTTTTCACATTTAACCTGCTAGATGTATATGCAATGCAAATGCGGTTGGTAGTATTAGATATTAGATAAATTAAAACTACAATTTTAATTTGGCATTATGCAACCCTACTACTGCTAATGATTGATGTCATGTTTTAATATAGACAACTTTCAGTGTAGTGGAGAATTCTGTTTCAATATTTTGTTGTATTGAATTTTCTTTGCAAGCCAGTTTGCTGTTTCTCTAGTTTCTTTCATTTGAACAATTTTTAATAATTTTATGCCAGAATCATAGACCTGACACCAGTTACTTTCATTTTTGTAGAAGCCCGATGATTTGGACTGATGAAAAAGATACAATTCTTGGTAGAGAACTTCTGCTTGCTGATCCATTCCAGTTTAAGGAAAAAACCCGGGAAAGAGGCCAAGGGTGGCAGGCTATTGCAGACAAGCTTAACAATATAACTGAAACATCATTTTCGGTGTCAGCTAGAGCTGTCAGGGAGAGATTTACCCTTTTGCAGAGTAGATGGAAGAAGAAGGAGAGAATGGAATTGAATGGCAGTGGCATTTCGCCAGAGGTTACAGAGCTAGATATTTTGCTCGAGGAAATTATCTTAAAAATTAAAGAACACGAGATGACCTTTGATAAAAAGAACGAGAAGCAAGAGCAAGAAAAAGAGGCTGCCCAAGACATGCGTCAAGCAGCAATGGAAACCTTTCAGGAAACAAAAAAAAGAAAGAATGCAGATGATGGTGAAAGTAAGAAAAAAAGTAGAGCAAGTGGTAGTGAAACAGTGCAGTTTCTAAGAGAAAAAATGAAGGATGAATATGAAATGAGGCAAAAGGAATTAGAACTTAAACGTTTAGATCAGGAAAAACAGGCTGAACAGCAGAAACAAGCACTGGAGCAGAACAATAACATGATGCAACTATTACAACAGTCTATGCAACAAGGTCAGCAGCAAATGCAGCAAATGCAGTTAACATTCATGCAAAACCAACAGGCACAATCACAAGCCTTCCTATCAATCATTGAAAAGTTATCAAAATAGCTCCTATGTGTCCTATGTGATGACATTTATTTCACCTTGAAATATATTTTGTGTTTGATTGAAATTTAGTTTTGGGTTATTCAATTATGATGCCCAGTTAGTTGAGTTACCACTTGCAATGGAGGTTTAAGATTTTGTTCAAAGTAGATGCAGAAAGACTCAAAAATGTCCTCTATTGTTATTAAATTTCATAATTATGGACTTAAGGAATGCAATTCCTGAAATTTGGGTTAAAGGGGACCTATGAAATTAATATTTTTACTGCTGAATGTTGAAACTGAAATGAATTGATGAAGAAGAGTTTTGGGATTTTGCTAAATTCCTTTTCATTTTTCATCTATCCACTATGTTGTAAAGATACTTTTAGCTCGTGACATCAATATGTTTGCATTTTAAAAATGTCTTTGCATACCCCCAGTCTTTAAAATTGTGGACTTTAACCACTCACTGTTTGCCTGGCTCAGTTTTCTATCTAAGATAGCATTCTCTCTTTGATCAAAGTGAGCTTTTGTGTATACCTTTCTTGGAGTTTTTCAAACAAGGTGATGTCATAAATTATCCATAGAAAATAGTGGATAATAAATCTTAAACTCGAAACAAGGCATTGGAAAATTCTCGACAATATTCTTGATTCGTACTTCTAACTGTACTAAACATTTTATTGTTTGGTCTCTTTCAAGGAACCTGTTACTTTTATTTGTTGAAAACAATCTTTGTTCACCTGTGAAGTTCTTGGAATAAGAGTTGATATTTATGTTCATAATATATTATATTTCATCTTAATATTCATAATATATTTGCATTGAATATTTACCATGAAATAATTTTCAATGTAATTCTTGAATTATTGTTCATTCCAAATCTAAACATAGTTAGCTCAAATACTCTTCAACACTTGGTGGTTCAACTCCAAACACATTTGATGTGAGGTTTTTGTACAAGCAAGTTCTTATATTGTGCATTATTGCATTGACCTTATACATTTTGCCAACAGCACTTAAACCTATTTTAAGGTTCTTCTTAAAATCCAAGAATTTAAAGTAGGTTAAAATATATCCAAAAATCCACTCCACTGATACTCTTGCAGCACTCATGGCTTTGTTGAATTGCTTTTGCTCTTCTGTTAGATGTGCTCCCTTGAAAGGACCTTGCAAATGCTGACGTAAAGGGTAAGCAGGATCTCCATAGATGCAGAGCAGTCTGCCATCTGCTGAGTAAGAGAACTGTTCCATTCTCCCTAGTATGCCTGAAGCTGCAAGAAGGGCACAGTCATGTCTGCATCCCTCCATTGGCCCATATAAATTAGCAATTAAACCATTGGTGTGACCACACTTTGAAATTTAATAGAATGAATTCTCTTGTGGCCATTATAAAGGATCTTCTGATATCTCCCTGGGCGACAAATAGGTCTAACAGTTCCATCCACAAAGCCCCAGCAACAGTCAAGTGGGGCTCCTTGGTCGTGGATCGCCTCTGCATACTCCTGCAGCTTTACAGGGGACAACCAAGGCTGATCAAAGCTTTCAATTTTCTCTCTAAAATTTGTATGAATCAAATTGAGGATATTATTTGAGACCATACTAAGTTCGGGCACAGATCTTGCAAAGCGCTGCATCATGTCTCCATACCGACACGGGTAAGCAGACCTTTTTAAAAAGATACAGAATGCTTCATGTTTAGGTATTTTACTCCTATTGTAGCATACAACATTTTCAGGAATAGCAGTAAGATCTGCTAAATTGTAGATATCATTCTTGTAGAATCTGAATTCTGCTTTACACTCTGCATCTGACATTTTGTCCAAGTCAAATTCTTGGCTCTTCCAGTATGGAAAATCTGGATTGTGCGATGTGTTGCAGTCATATAAAAGCAAAAACTCTGTGTCATCAATAAAGTTTGCATAGTTAGCATAGAGGAGCATTTCCCGGGCATCTCGAAAGCTAGCCATCTTGATTTTTCTGTTTCCCGCCAAATTCTTTTTCAGGGCCTCGTTCTGTTCTTTCCCGTTGCAATGCTTAACAACACATTTCGCGGAGAGAACGTCGTTCTCGACCCAGGCTCCAGATGATGGCAAGGCCGTCCTCTTTGTTGCGGTCGTGATTTGCTTAAGCTCCCTATTTAAAATTTTGAAAGGTTATCAACTTATTGGGATGTGGAGTAAAATTTTCTTAACTTCCAATCAGTCTCCAAATGTAGGTACATGTTTAGTTTTTCACATATAGGAGCAAAGAGAGAGCGAAAGCCTCCAAAAAGATTGATTGAAGATATTTCAAATTATGCTGAACAATGTTTTATGGCAGAATCGTTAACATCAGAATCTGATGAACCAAAGTCTCGTAATGAAGCTTTGAATGGTGAACATTCTGATCAACGGAAGGAAGCTATGGACTCTGAATATTCTTCTTTATCAAAGAATAAAACGTGGGAATTAGTACCACCACCTGAAGGAAAGAACATTGTTGGTTCACGCTAGATTTTAAAAGTCAAGCGTAATCCAGATGGCTCATTAGATTGGTTTAAAGCAAGACTTGTCGTTCAAGGTTATTCGCAAACCAAAGGAGTGGATTATGATGAAGTTTTCTCGCCAGTTGCAAGATATTCTGCTATAAGATAATTACTTGCCTTAGCAAATATACATGATCTTGAGGTACATCAAATGGATGTGAAAACTTCTTTTCTCAATTGAACAATAGACTCTTGAGATTTTCATAGCACAACCAGAGGGATACCTTGATGCAGATAAACCAAACTATGTTTGTAAACTAAACAAGAGTATTTATGGGCTCAAACAATCAGCTCGTGGTTGGAACTCTACTCTTGATCAGTACTTGAAATCGTGTGGTTATCATAAGAGCAATGCTGATGGCTGTATTTACATCAAGTTAATCAAGTAGGCAGATGGACATATCAGTTTTGTTAGGCCCGTTTGAAACGTCTAACTTCTCATGTGCCGAACTTAATTCAATTTGGTGCGGCACCTGAGCTTGTTTGGCGCGACTCTCGTTTCAAACGTCGAACCTAATTGTGCCGCTCCCAATTCGAAATGAAAATTTTTTTACATGAAGTATTTCAGGCTTGTTCATGAACATTCAAAATGGCCCCCAACAACAACACGCGTTTCGCTTTCGTGAGAATATTGTTGATGGAATCGAGAAGGAAAAGGAGATTGGCAGAAGCAAGATTGAGGATTTTAGTGGAGCAGAGAAGGAGGAAAGTCCAGGTGGCGCTCCTCACTGTATTAATGTTGACAGCTTCGAGGAAATTGACAGCAGCCCAACAACATGGAATGAAGGCGAAAAGGACATGCAGAAGACTTCCCCGCAACCAGGGTCGGTGGAATGTCGTCTGGAACACATACTCGGATTCCAGATTTAAAAGAACTTTTCGCGTTTCAAGAGGAACTTTTGAATTTATTCTTTCAAAGATTCGGTGGTTCTAATGGCAATGGTAGATGCCAAATACAGGTTTGTGTGGGGAAGCTGTGGTTTCCCAGGAAATTCATACGATTCCGTAATTTTACAGGCAACAAGCCTATGGAACAAGATAAAGGAAGGCTCCTTTTTGCCTGATTTCAGCAGCAGATTGGAAGACGTCCTGATACATCCACTCATAATTGGTGACTCTGCTTTTCCATTTGAAAAATGGCTTATGAAACCATACACAAATGCAGTTTTGACACCCACACAGAAGTATTTTAACTACAGACTCAGTCGTGCCCGAATGTTAATCGAAGGCGCATATGGGCAGCTGAAAGGGAGATGGCGAATTCTCATGAGAAAATCGGAAAGTTCCCATAAAGAAGTGAAGGTTTACACACTGGCCTGTATGGTGTTACATAATGTCTGTCTAGAGAAGGGTGATACCATTCCAAGAAAACTTGACCCGAGTATTGATCATCACACAAACGAGAAGAGAGATCATAAAGAACTCCAGGAGATCCTTCCTATTGGTTTGTCTCGCAAAAGACCATTTGAGTTTGGAGGTGATTCCCAAGCAAATAAGATCAGGGCAGCACTGGCAACTAAATTTTGGGCAGAGAAAAAAAATGCATCAAAAAATGAATAGAACTAGAACAGAAGACAAACATAACATTATCATAAACTACTTGCAAAAAGTATAACAGATCAACCTTTAGTATTTCACACAGCTGACTATTTCGAGTTAACTAATTATACACATTTTTATGAAAAGAAACCCATGACATTGGTTTCTTTCTTTGAGAAAAAGTAAATGAAGGGTCCAACATCCACACCTCTTCACCCCCTACTTAATCTGTGAATCATTTTGAAAATCCACACATCTGTATCACATTGACATAATAAAATATGCAGTAGTTTCTGATATTTTTGTATCCAACTGCAAATAGCTCAAACATATTTGATTGACTAATCAAGTTAGTCTATCTATGATGTAACATGTAAAGAATCAATGATATAACAGGAGCAATGTGTTCAGAGAGGACAAATTACACACATTTTTGTAGGAATTTTTTTAATTGTCTCATTACTGGGAGTTTTTCAATCCAACTTTTCAAGATAAGAGGTGCGAAAGCGGAAGTATTTTGTCCTTGGAGATTTTGCATTGAAGTTTGGACAAGATTTGTCCAAAGTTTTGATTTCGCGGTCAAAGCCCTTATGAATTCAAATTCTTTATATCACCATAATTTCGAAATAAAGACATAAGTAAATTCTTTCTATTATTTTCTCAGGGACGCCTTTAACCCTTGTTTTGATTATTAATTGCACTTTTCCTGAGAAGATGAATAAATTTCGCCATTCTAATTGTTGTCTGCTGGATTCAACATTCTCAGTTGCGTATGATCAAACTGGTCAGAAATCTTTTGCTTTCAGAGGGGCTCTGCGGCATGTAGAATTGCACTGAAAGCACAAGCACATTGAAAATGCATTGGTCTGAGTTTGCAACCATGGTCTATTGTTGTAAACCTTACCCCATGGCAGCCCATCCAAATACTTAGCTAACTTTTGGACCTGAAAAAATACGAATTTCAGCGTCCCTGAAATGGTGACGAGGGGCATTTTCCTCTTTCAAAAAGCAAACCAGGCGAGACCTTTCAGAATGAAAGGATTGTTTACAAATTTTTGGTGGATTTCCTTCAAAAGAAAAGGATTTTGGTCAAAGATGTACAAGATGTTTTGGTAATGGAATGCCCCTCATATTGTGAATTGCTTGGTCTTACCCTCAAATCATTGTACGGTATTATTTTAAATCACTGTACTCAATGTTTTGAGATCCTTTGGCTGTGTTACAGCGCCTTCTCTCGGTGGTGACAGCACAGGCAGCACAGCACAGGCCCATAGGAAGCGGGGGGTAGGGGGGGCTCAAGCCCCCCCAATAATTTTTTAAAACAATGATGCTACGTCACATGACATAATTAGATGTTTTGTTCTCTATTGTTTTAAGAACAATTGCCCCCCCCCCAATCCGAAGCTTCTTCCTACGGCCCTGGCACAGCAAGAGTATGCAGAATACGCGAATTGCTTCACATCCACGTATTACTTCAGCAAAACAGAACAATTTGCATCCATTCTTTGTCTGGAAAAGGTCTTAGACTTGTTCTTGCATCAGAGTCAAATTGACTCAGTCAATTCTTGCATGCATTTGATTTCAACTTCAGTTTTGTATGATCAAATTCAAGCCAACTTTCTATTCTGGGGTATTGCTGCTTATTGTGTTGTAGACATTGACATTCTAAGGTTGTAAATCCCTCCTTGTTTCCTCGTTTCTTTTCGAACAAAAGGGTTATCTGCATGACTGAGACCATAGGAAGTTTCATTCAGCATAATTTCATTTTTACTCGTATGCAACAGAGACAGCAATATAACAGCAAAATTATCTTGGCGGCCGGCGGGTCGGGGTCTGCGGCATGGTCCAATGGTCCAATGGTCTAGAGGGTCCGGTAGATAGAACATGCCTTTTCAAATTGGTAGCTGTACTGTGAGTTGGCGAGTAGAAAGCCAGCTACTGTAGCAAAATCTACTACTGAAGCTGAGTATGTGTCATTGAGTCTTGCAACTCAAGAAGCTATCTGGTTACGCCAATTGATGATTGATTTTGGAAACAGAATGATTTTACCTATTTTGATTTACGAGGATAATCAAGGAGCGATACAGCTTTCCAGAAATCCAAGGTTTCATAACAGAACAAAGCACATTGATGTTTGCTATCATGTTGTTCGGAAAAGAGTAACATCAACTGAAATTATTGTTAATTATTGTCCTACTCAGGACATGGTGGCACACATTATGACGAAAGGACTGCCAAAAGCTTCTTTCACAAAGTTTAGAAATTCATTAGCAATTTATAGCATTGTTTAGCTATATGTACTGTTGACTCTAGATTTTTTGATATAATCATCAAGTGGGAGTGTTGGAAATACGATGATTATATTATGTCTCGTTCAATTCCTACCCTGACCATCCCCCCTGGGCAGCCCGGGGGTCAACAAAACTTCCTTGCTCAAATGCCCGGGGGGCAGGGAAAAATTGATGGTCAAATGCCCCGGGGCCGGGCAATGAGAAAATGCCATATTCCCAGTTACTGCATAAGCAAAAGCTCCTGTTCTTGTCAAATGCTACTCGAATGCCCGGGGGCCGGGGAAAAATGTACCGTCAAATGCCCGGGGGCCGGGAACATTTTTTGTGCAATTGTTCAGGGATGTCCCAGGGGGATGGTCAGGGTAGGAATTGAACGAGACATTAAGATGATAATATTTTGTGTTTACCCCCGAATCCAGAGACAATAGAAATCATATGATTAGATTTGATTGGGTAAGGAAAAAGGACATATTTTATCATATCGTGATTGGACTATAAAAGCCATTGTTGCTGTTGTTATTAGCACGAGGTTGTTTTAGTAAAGTCTTCCTGTTTTTGTTTATTATACTTTTTTATGCTTTGCTAGAAAATGGCGTGAAACTTTTGTTAGCCAAAAGGTCTGCGAAATTCTAACACCCTATACACAAACAATAACTGGCTCTGTAGTGTTTGTATGTCAAAAAGTGATCCATATTTTCCTTGCAAAAGTTACAACTTCTTTTCTGGCACATTATACTTTCAGCCTCCAAAGAAATAAGGATTTACCAAATCCAGAAATGCGAAGCTTTGACAATCAGCAAACTGGTCATTCAACATTGTTATAGTGTTATCAAGAACTTCAAAATATAGTTGCCTGTAGTGGGCTTCTTGTCCGATCTTGAAGAGGGTTGTCCCACCATATCCATTATCAGTCCAAAGAGCTCATCAAAGTTAGTATTTGACCGTAACTATGTGAGGAAAGTGGCAATACCCTTCACTTTTCCACGTAATTTATATAAGTTAAGCCCAGCTGAACCCAGCTGAATCCATCTAGCTCCATAAATGGGAAATCTTTGGTAACCACTGGAATTTGATACAAGAGGGGGCCTAATAGAGAAGGGTGGCTGATTTAAAGTCCTGAATCAGAGGGGAGGGGCTTATTGGAGAGGGGGGATTAATAGAGAGGGGGGCTTAATAGAGCTATTTGAATATTTTACAGGTTATTGTGGATTCCGAAGAAGAACAAGGTAACAAAGCTCCAAGAAAAGATCTTCGCCACTTTAAACCGCCGAAGGTAGATTTAACAAGAGGTATGAATAAATTTCACAACATTTGTCAAAATCCCAAAATTGAAATAGAACGTGTATTTTCGTCTCGCATACCCAGCAAAATGATTATGCTATGATAATGACTATGAAATGATCAATCTGGAGAGGAAAGAAAACAATGAGAATTGGTGCGTTGAAATAGGTGGGATGTTTTATGACCTAAATGCCTTGTCAAAATGTATGCATTTGCACAAAATGATAGCTAAGCAAAAGGAGGTAGTTGAAGAATGTGAATGGCTTTCACCTGTTACAAAGAAAGTGTGTAGACCTCAAGGTGCACCAGAAAGTGACAATAGTATAGCAAAATCTCTCATCACTAAAATCCAAGAGAAAGGAGGGCAGGCCTTTTGTCAAGATGTCAAAATGAAGGTGAAGTTGTGTTTTTCAGCGCCAAGCGCTGGTATCGCAGAAATAAAGCAGACGTAATCGAGTCCACGACCCCTTGTCATGACGCTCAAGTGGTGGGGTCCTACCGGGTATCAAACCCATGCCACCTGACTGTTCTGGCTGTAAAGTCAGAAGATTACACCAATGCGCCACAACACCTTAACCCTATCCAGACTGGGCTTTTTGAGCAACTAGAAGACTGGGGGGGGGGCTCATTCAGCCCCCCCTCTCTAAAATCGCCATTCCTTCACTTACGAAGACGAAACTCACCATGCAGGTAGCCGTGCTTATGATCTATCATTTCTCACAAAAAAAAGTCTAAAAATAGATATGACGTCATAATTATTCAAGACCAACTGGCACGTGTCCACGAAAAAAATGAAAAAAACAACTTTTTTTTAAATCTTTATAATTTTCTAAGATTGATTCATGAAACCAAATTATGCCAATCAAAGCATTGTTAGAAGGTGAAAATATACTTATAAAGTGAAAAATTTGATTTTCGCAAATCCAAGATGGCGGACACAGAGATTAAAAATCTTGTTTTTCTGAAAAATGAAAAATGCAGCTATAAAAGAGAATTTCTCCATATATTACGATGAAAACTACTTCGATGATAAGTGATCGTTGCATACTTCATTTTTCCTTTTGAAACTTTTGTTTTAATTATTGCAAAAAATGCTGACATCAGCATTTTTTCCTCGTAGTAAGCAAATGAGATGGAAAGAAGAAGGAAGGTTTAAAATACGGGGTTGAAGATAGTTATTTGGTGAAATTTTGATAATATCTTGACAAACTAAACACTTTCAAGTCAAAAAATTCTCACTGTAAAACAAATTCTCAAGATATGCATGAAAACTGATCGTTAGTAGTACTAACTGAGGATACCCCCGGGGAATCTTGTACCGTTTGCGACCAATGATGCACAAAATTCAAACATAATTACACAGCCTAGGTGGAAACAACCCTGTTGATCAGTTTTAGTCTATTTATTGCCGCTGTAAAACATTTGGGGTCGAAATATCCCTGCAGAAAGACCGCTAACTAATTTTTGCCATTTTCTTAAAGATGACGTCATTGATGAGGTCACGTGACACATATTTTGTCTATTGTTCCTGGAAAAAATTAAAGAGACCTTACAAATTATAAGTTCACAACTGAAAAAGGATATTATCAAAGTATTATGAGGTGATCTGGAATTACATCCATAAGCAGCTTACCTAAAAGTTGGCCCCGACCACTCTGAAAAAAACAGCCACCCCCCGGCCCCCTGAATTTTTTTTTCAAAATTTCACACAAATTCACACTTCAAAAGGATAGAAACTAAAAGTCAAAAAACCATTTCCTGGTTCGTTGAACCAATTAGGAGCAGTGCTCAGTTAAGTAGGTGGGGGGGCTGAATGAGCCCCCCCCCCCCAGTCTGGATAGGGTTAAATTACCGTGGATAAACTGAAGACACTTGTTGGGAACAGATGGGTCAATACAGTAGAAACCCGCATAAAAGAACCTAGGTTTTTTCTGGGCAGCTTGAATAGGTTCTTAATTAAATGGCTGCTATTCTAAATTCCAGCCTGTAAGGTTCTTAAAAAGGTTCTTATATACAAGCAGGCCTTGCACACATTAACACTGTTTTCCAGCCCAAGAATTCTTGAGATTTCTTGAGAATTCTTGAGAATCCTTGAGAATTCTTGAGAATCCTTGAGAACAAATCTTTTGTACCAATGAAGAAGTCTGATCAGAATGTGAAGAATTCTAAAAATTCTGGTCATTTTCATAATTTACATGAAAGCTATTACATAAGAACCTTTCCCAGTTTCAGCCTCTTAGAGGTTCTTATTTAGGGGGTTTAAAAGATTGAATTTCAGCCTCTAGGTTCTTATAAAAACAGGTTCTTTTATGCGGGTTTCTACTGTAGTGAGATCATAGATCAGATCATCTTCCTTATAAATAGTCAGACCAAAAATGTTTTTGCATTCTATGTTAACTTTATGGATAATATAAACAAAATACCCCAGTCCTTTGCACATATTTTTCACAAGAAATGGCCTGAAACTCTCCCAAATAAATTCGTATTTGTTATCCATGTCGTTAAAGTAGGGGAAAGGCATACATAGGCAGTGTTACCATTGATGGACAAACTCATAAATCAAATCATTATGCCACTTGCTTTTACGATGTTAAGTCAAATTATCTCATCTATGGAGACTTGCTAGGCTATCCAATTCCAGAAGCTTTTGAAAAGGTATTCAAACAAATGTTATCACTCTCTGTTTGTAAAAAAGAGGCCACACGATGCACCATACATGCCAGCCAATGCTACGAAAAACAAATAAGTGGGTCCCATGTTTGCAACAAAAATTTTTGGACTTTCTTCCCTCTCCAGACTGACGGCTCAATTTGCGGGATTGCTATAATTATTTGTATGTGTCTTACTTCTCTTGATGAAGCATCTTTCCGATCCTTGCGTGGCTTACCAAGTGGAAGGGTGTGAAATTTTGCTACTTGAAAGATATAACGCGATATAATGACTTTCTTCAGTTGACTGCTGCTAGGTGGTTAATTTTCGGTGTTATCGACCTTTCTTTCGCTAGTGGAGGACATGATACTTCACATATGTCACAGGAATATGCAAATAACAGTGAACCACAAAATCAGAATTTTCGAAATGATAGTGAAATAGATGTGCACTCATCTACACTTGAATCGGCTATTTCTAAAAGGTGGAACGTGGAATGATGGAATGGAATGATGGAATGGAACGATGGAATGGAATGATGGAATGGAATGATGGAATGGAATGATGGAATGGAATGATGGAATGGAACGATGGAATGGAATGATGGAATAGAATCATGGAATTGAACGGTGGAATGGAATGATGGAATGGAACAATGGAATGGAATGATGGAATGTGTTTAATGCTACATATATTCTGCATATAGTATATTTCACAATTTCTCACTCAAACTAAGACAACTGCATATAGTCTATTTCATATTTCTCACTCAAACCCTCACCCTGACCTGCTGGTACTGAAAACAGAATTATTGTGAAGGAGACAAACTTATCTGTTAGCTCAAACATGGTAAAAGTGGTTAATTCTCCATAACGGAGATAAATTGACGTTTTTTAGGGCATCGTCAATTTTGCAATGCAATAATTTGTGAGATGGAACAATATGTACTTTTGGTCAAGGCGGTCGAGAGGTGTATCACTCTTCAGAGAAAGAATACGAGATTAAAAAAATAGGATTTTCAGGGAATTTTCGATAGATTTTTATTGGAAAAAAAGGCTTTTGCTAAAGATGTACCAGATTTTTAGAGAGTCATATGCCCCTCGCTTTTGGTAAAATGTAACTATGCAAGGAAGGCAATTGATAGTCTACAGATCGTACTTTTACGAAACAGGATCTAATTATCGCCTTTAGTTTGCTGCTGACTGAAAAGACTGAGGTTTGCATTTGCCTAGCAGGATTGCACTCTCCATCTCGGTCATTAGAACGAATGATCCTATGCAGATTTCAGTCTCCTTGTGAAATATATACAAACTGTTCGATAAACAAATTTCATGCTTTGCAGATTATTTTGCTTCATTGCTGCCAAAGGGACCTTGGGGGGCAAATGCAGCGAGAGCGCAAAAATCCCCAACTGTACAATCATAGATTATGACAGACTTTGTAATTATAGCAAATACAAGAACTATTATTGTCGAAATCGAATCAATTTTTAATCCGCGAATTTCGCAAAATCTCCCAAGCGCACAGTGACAGGCTTTGCCAGCATCCAAATGATCTTATGTTTTGTATGGCCATTTGCAGCTTTAACTTTACTGTATGACTTTAAACTGTTTTGACATTGATTTACCACAAACAAATGTGCGTAGGACACATTCTTCAGAACGTGTTCAGTGTACGGTATGCAATGCTTTTATTACTGCCAAAAATCCAAACAGGCATAACAAAACAAAGCATGACTTGAAGCCATACATTGCGATTTGCTGTAACAAGGGGAGAGGTTTATACATGGTTGGAAGGTCTCATCATGGTGAGTCAGCTTCCCGATTCACGTTCAGAAAATAGTTAATTCCAAAAGAGTTAACGTAATTGATTGTGAGGTAGCTTCTTGCAGAACTCATATGGAAATTCCAGAGAGGTCCGGTATGAGGGGACGCGAATGCTCCCACCTGCTGTTGGTAAATGATGCATTTTACCCACCTGAACAGATCCTTAACGAAAACACACTTAACAAGCTTAGTGCAACAAATAAATTCTGGTTGCTCAAGCCAGAAACTGTAAATAATTGTTTAAGACAAAATGAATTGGCCATCCATCGAGTCAGGTTGGTCTCTGCTGGGTTCAGATGGATTCAGCTGGGTTCAGGTGGATTCAGGTAGATTCAGGTGGGTTTAACTTATATAAATTACAACTAATGCATTCGATACCATCGGAAAATTTGAAAGACTTTAACTGATGCGAAGGTATATCACTTCGGACATAGACCAGTAAGCCACCACCATTTGCATTTCTGTCTAATCGAAAGGGAGTTGCAAATCCATCTATGGCAAATTGCCCCGTTGGAAAAGTAGCATCAATTTTTGTTTCGGCAATCATCAATTCATCTAGACTTTGTGAAGTAATTTCTTTGAGTGCATCAAATTTATTTCTAACAGAATTGATATTTAGGTATCCTATAATGACCCTACCAATGTTTCTTATTCTTAGCAACTTTAATGTAGATCTAGCATCAGTAGCATGATTGTCAGCTGAAAGAGGGGTAGCTGCGGAGGAGTCTAGGGGAGTACCTGACATTTCTGGGTTTAAGGGAGGCCTTTCTGTGTCATGGGCACTCTCGCCTGGCTGTGAAGTAGTAACTGAGTTAGATGGAATAGGTACTGAAGGCTGATTAGGAAGAACTTCGATGCTAGCTAGTCAATAACCGAGGGCATATAAAAAGTTATTTGCAAGGATACGTGTGCCCTCTCTGTTTAAATGAATCCTACTCCTATTTAAATGAAACTCTGTTATATTAGTGTTGTCAATATAATAAAAATGTTTAGAATCGCATAGTTGCTTCAGAAATCGATAAACCTCCATTGCTTTATTCTGCCACTGATCTCCTCTTGGTACCAGTCCCGATATGAGCACAGTGTTTTCTTTTGTTTTCATTGAATTTCCTAGATCAACTATCTCTTCTGCGATATCTTTTGGTGTAGAAGAGATAGCCCTCATAATAGAATGACGTTATTACTTTAATGTTATAGTTACCAAGGTAATAGCCCATAGAAATGTAATAGCAGGCTTTAGTAAAGGCAGTTTTGAGCTGGCATACTGGAAAAACCAGACCCTATGATCCGGGGACCCCTATGACCCCTAGGACCTTCAAGTACTGAATTTTTGAAAGGACCCTGAACATAGTGGGGTTATCCCCTCTGCATAAAGGCTATATGCTAATCAGGATGCTGTATGCTAATCAGGCTACTTCTGCTATAATTGTTCAAATGTGGTGCCAATACCGTTGATTGCAGCCTGGGGGTGAATGCCGTTCAAGCAGGGGCGGATCTAGACGCTGGCATTTTTCTTCTGTAAGCATGGCAACTTGCCGCTGATTGTGTAACTCCCACCTTAACCATAGTGACTATGCCTTCACTTAGCTGAATGAAAGAATCCGCTAAATCATTAACATCTTCATCCATCGTAACATTCAAAGAAAGTCCCTGCCCTACCCTTGTTTGTTTTATTGGTGCATAGTGCATCCTCAATACAACTTTAAACTGGGGTGGAACTCAAAAATGCTGAAAAGTTGAAAAACACAAAATAGAATTTCATGGAAATTTAAAACAAAGAGCAATAATATTAATGCACAGTAAATAATATTTGTATTCTGCAGTATGAGCACTGATAAAGGGTGGAAATGCTTTCATTTCTGGTGGATCAAACACCCCTTGTCAACTATTTACAGAATGACATGCATTTGTTATTTGTACTGATGCTATATCTGTTGAATGGAATTCACCCCCCCCCAGCCTGCAATAAACAGTATTGGCACTAAATTTAAAAAATTATAGTAGAAATAACCTGATTAGCATTTAGCATCCTCATTATGCAGAGGGAATGACCCCTCTATGTTAAGGGTCCTTTCAGAAGTCAGTACCTCCTAGGGTCATAGGGGTCCTAGGGGTCATAGGGTTCTCAAGGTCATAAGGTCTGTTTTTTCCAGTATGCCGTATGAGCAGAGGAAACCGTAAGTGCGGAAGTATCAAATTATCTTCATGTATGAGCATGCTGTGATCATAGGAATTGTTATGATTTTGAAGGGAAAAGGGAATTCCAACGATACCAACATGTAAATGCCCAGTAGAAGCCGTTTGGCTAATGTTTTCGAACTGAAATTTCAGAAGCATGTAGAGGAATGATACAGCTAAAGATTTTGTTTTGATCTACATATTTTAAGCAAATTTAAACAGTTAAAAACGCAGAATGTAAACAGTTATGAGCACAGTTCCATTCATTGAAGAAGTTGACCAGCGTGCACGATCTCGTCTAGTTTCTCAACAAATGCGCAAGAAACTAAAATTAAAATTTGAAAACTTTCATGTTGAAATCACAAAAGACGCGAGTGCCTCCTATTTCTATGGTAAAAAGTATCGAACGATGCATAGGGACTTCCCCATGTGAAGGGATCCACTCCAAAGTACAAAGTTCTCCCATATTTGCATTGGGATTGAAATTCTTTGCAAGCTGTGACTCAGCTAAACGCTTTAGCAAGATGCAAAGTGCTTCTATTCCATAGCAGACGGTTCTGTGACTCTTCACAACTATCTATTCGGGAAATTCTAAGCATGTCAGCAAGCTGGAAAATATCTTCCTTTGCAAAACGTAGCTCAGTTTTACATTGAACTTCATATAATCGTTCAAAGTCAAAACGGTCGTATTTCCAATAGGGAAAAACTTCCCTCGACTGGTTCAAATCATAGAGAAGGCAAAATTCTTCGTTGTTTATCAAATCTCCAGCGTAAACATCCGCTATGGCGTCTCTTATTGCCTTTAGTCCGCGGATTGGAGCTGCCATTTGAGCCTGAGAAAAAACACGTCAGCTGTTCACTCATGATTCGCGCCAAAATAGCTCGCTACCAGACTCACAAGTTACGCGGCCAACTAAGGTGTCATCGTTAAATGCTCAATGCTATTTTAACGATGATGCGACTGCACCATCAGTGACAAAGACACCGTTCTAAGACACGTTCGAATCGTGTTGCTAAAACAGCCTAATGGCAAGGCTCCGACTCTTCCCATTTGCATTGACCTCGGACATTGAGAAGGCATTCTTGATGATTTCTATTTGGCCACCTGACAGAAATGTTTTGAGATTCTTATGGATGGATGACGTGATTCCTTGTCACCACAAATTGTTACTTATCAATTCACTAGAGTTGTGTTTGGAGTGTCCTGTAGCATTCCTACTCAATGCAACATTATGAAGACACATTGAAAGCTATTCAGGGAATTACCCAGAAGTTTGCAAAAGGCTTGTAAACTCTCTCTATGCTGATGATGTAAACACAGGCAGCTATAGTGTTGAAGAGGTTATGGATCTCTTTAGAGTTGCAATGCAAATGATGAGGGAAGGGAGTTTCAACCTCCGGAAATGGCTCTCAAATTCAAAGGAGGTGATGTCTCGAATAAATTCTCTACAAAATGACGGAGAAGCTGGAACACCCAATGAGGCCAGTTTCGCGGAAGAAGATCAGTCATTTGCTAAGACAGCATTAAATGTGAATGAGACCTCTGAAGCTGAAAGAGTGAAGGTTCTAGAATTAAATTGGAACAGTGATACTGACAACTTTATTTTCAACTAGTCTCAGTTCGCCTCGACTATCACCGGAAAGCCAGTAACCAAAAGAACAATCCTCAGTTTGATAGCAAAGATATTTGATCCCTTGGGACTAATTACACCCATCAGAACGCTGTTGAGGGTATTTCTACAGAAGTCAATTCAGCAGAAAATAGGTGTGGATGAGCATCTTCAAGATGATTTAGCAGATGAATGGGAAAATTTACTTGCTCAATTGATAAAGACAAGAGAAATCTCGGTTCCAAGATATTATTTTGAGAATCTTAACCCTTCGAGCCCTGCAGTCGCAAATATGCGACAACAAAGCGCCCACGCGTAGGCCTGGAGTCGCAGATTTGCGATGAGCGTAGTTCCTCGCGTTCTCGCGCGTTTTCATCACAGAAAAGTCGCCATTTTCATTGATACGGGACTTCTTTCGATAGGATATGTAATAAGCTTCAGAATGATGTGAAATACCGATGTGGGTTCCAGTGAAAATTTCGGAGCTACGGCGAGTTGTAAGTTTTGAGAGTTCCATATTATTATTGCGTGCGAATCAGCTGATTTGAATCATGGAGCTTCGTTTTGAATGAACATCAGTACGGAGAGATGTTTGGTGATTGAAGCAGCAATAACGAAGGTTTTATTTTATGGCCAAAGAAGAAGGCCTCTTTAGTTTAGTTAGGCCTGGTCTAGGCCCAGAAAACATCGAGCCAGAAGACGATGTGCGTGATGTCAAATAGATGCAGCTGCTGGCTGGAGCATATCGTTACAACGGCTGGGTGAACGAATACTGAAGGGACTGGCCTCATAGTAATCACTTGCGAGCTGGAGATAATCCGAGAAGCCGATGTATAATTTGAACAACATTTGCAAGACAACTGAGAGATTATTTTTTACTGCCATTACTTATTAGTTAGCAATCTGCAACTGTATGGTAATACTGATGAGGCCAATGGACGACTGAGACTTTATTTTTAATGCTATTACTTATTAGTTAGCAGCAACTGTAAGGTAAAATGAGGAAGGAATCTTGAAAAACGAACTTCAATCACACAGTCACAACAGTTGAGTTTTTATCTTGAAATTGATCTTACAAAAAGTGATCTGCTGCTTGAGAGTGGTAGCTTAACCCTATCCAGACTGGGCTTTTTGAGCTACTAGAAGACTGGGGGGGGTCATTCAGTCCCCCCTCTCTAAAATCGCCATTCCTTCACTTACGAAGACAAAACTCACCATGCAGGTAGCTGTACTTATGATCTATCATTTCTAGTAAAAAATCTCTAAAAATAGATATGACGTCATAATTATTCAAGACCAACTGGCACGTGTCCACGAAAAAAATGAAAAAACAACTTTTTTTTAAATCTTTATAATTTTCTAAGAATGATTCATGAAACCAACTTATACCCAGCAAAGCATTGTTAGAACGTGAAAATATACTTCTAAAGTGAAAAATTTGATTTTCGCAGATTCAAGATGGCGGACAAAGAGACTAGAAATCTTGTTTTTCTGAAAAATGACAAATGCAGCCATATTAGAGAATTTCTCCATTGTTTACAATGAAAACTACTTCGATGATAAGTGATCGTTGCATACTTCATTTTTCCTTTTGAAACTTTTGTTTTGATTATTGCAAAAAATGCTGACATCAGCATTTTTTCCCAGTAGTAAGCAAATGAGTTGGAAGGAAGAAGGAGGGGGGAAAAAGGGGGTTGAGGATAGTTATTTGGTGGAATTTTGATAATATCTTAACAAGCTAAACACTTTCAAGTCAAAAAAGTCTCACTGTAAAACAGATTCTCAAGATATGCATGAAAACTGACCGTTAGTAGTACTATGTGAGGATACCCCCGGGGAATCTTATACCGTTTGCGGCCAATGATGCACAAAATTCAAACAAAATTACACAGCTTAGGTGGAAACAACCCTGTTGATCAGTTTTAATCTATTTATTGCCGCTGTAAAACATTTGGGGTTGAAATATCCTTGCAGAAAGTCCGCGAACTAATTTTTGCCATTTTCTTAAAGATGACGTCATTGATGAGGTCACGTGACACATAATAGTTCCATTGTTCTTGGAAAAAATTAAAGAGACCTTAGAGATTATAAGTTCACAAATGAAAAAGGATATTATCAAAGGACTATGAGGTGATCTGGAATTATATCCATAAGCAGCTTACCTAACAGTTGGCCCCGACCACTCTGAAAAAAACAGCCACCCCCGGCCCCCTAAATTTTTTTTCAACATTTCACACAAATTCACACTTCAAAAGGATAGAAACTAAAAGTCAAAAAATCATTTCCTGGTTCGTTGAACCAAATTTGGAGCAGTGCTCAGTTAAGTTGGTGGGGGGGGGGGCTGAATGAGCCCCCCCCAGTCTGGATAGGGTTAAAGGGAATAGACATAGCTATATCGACAAGCTGCTATAAATAGGCTGAAGAAACGCCCACAAACCCATTGTTTCCTTCGCCACACAACGAAACGGCAGGTGTCAAAGTTGTTGAATACAATAGATTATCTTTCTAACTTGGCCCGAGCCGGCTTTTAACTATGTCGATTCCCTTTAAAATGGGCTTAAAGCTACTAAAATGTATGTTCATTCGAATTAGTTGATATATGTGTTGAATTGTGCTGTTTCGCATGAGATTTTAGGGATTTTACTTGAGAAATGAGTAGAGAAACAATGGAACACTTTCAGGTCAAAGGTCAGGTTCATTCAAATGTTAGTCTATGTGCCATACATCTGAAGCAGGTTTGATGAAGAGAGAAGAGACCTGAGAGGCAAAAAACATGTTTATTTCATTCACCAGAGCAGGGCTTATGACATTTAACACTATAAATTGCATGCAGGAAGGAACGCGATGGCCTACTCCAACATCTCGCTGTAGTTTGAGATCTTCTTCTTCGCCAAAACTCATGTCATTTTTGGTGATCTTGAGAAGCTGGAAGCTAAAATACTAAGAAAATCACCTGCAACTTGAAGGAAGATACCTAAAGTGAAGTTTGGTGGTAATAAACAACAATTTCAAACAATTTTGAACAAATTTGCAATACTTCATTTTGTGATTTGATAATTTTTTCGCGCCAAATTTTACATTTCAAAATAACAGGTCGATTTTGACGAACAAAACATTGCAAAACAATCCAGGTAGGCAAAGAGAGAGCGTGCGAAAACAATGCAGGACTCAAAGGGTTAAAGCAGAGCCAGCTGAAGTAGAGCTTTATGGTTTCTGTGACAGTTCAAAGCAAGCTTTTGCCTTAGAAGTTTAACTTCTTTTTCACCACAATATCCACTTTCCTTACCTATCCATGCAATTTCTCACACCATTCCCTTCAGAAATTTTCTGAACTTCCCCTATATAAGCCCAGTGAACACCTTGATCTTCCTTCTGCTGCTCAAGACATTCACAGCACAGGTGTGGGTTTCCCTTAGCAGTTGATAAGAGTATTCACTATTATCTTGTTATTAGTACATGCATTTCCCAGCATAATTACATTGTACAGACCTATCTACAAGTATTGTTCAAGTCAATACTCACTCTTAATTTCCTATTTCTTTCTTTATGATTTATGCATGCTGTCTTCTTTCAGATCGTTTCCATCGTTACTTACACCATTATTCAACGCATATTGTTAAATATTTATTGTTGTTTCACCACTCATTGTTCGTTACAAAAGTGCGTACTCTTTATTTCTCACTTGGCAAGTGTATTTCTCTCATCCTCTCATTATTAGTACATGCATTTCCCACCAGCATTACTTTATTGTTGTTCAAGTGGAAACTCTCTTAATATCCTATGTGTTTCTTTACCATTTATGTATGCTGTCTTCTTTCAGATCAGTTCCATCCTCATGTATTGCATTACATTAAGTACAAACACTTTCAGCGGATAAAATTTTAGACAATAAACTTCGGCAAAAATATTTTAGCACTCGTATGGCACTCATACAGAGCTCCTCCTATAAGAAATTCCCTACATGCAAATCCCGCCTCATCTTCTTGCATTGTGTTCATTAATTGCATTTCATTAATATTTAAGTATTTTTGCAGTTTAATTTGGAGTATATTTTTTGTTTTTTTGTGAGATGTGTATGTAGAGGAATTTTAAAATTAAAGGAACTGAACTGAACTGAACATTATCGAAAAAAGACAAAAAACAATAAAATACCCAAAAAAAACCCTTTAGGGGGCTTTAGAATATATTGTAGTACTCAGAACTAAGAGTGGACACATTCATTTGCATCGCTTTGTGTGGATTAGGGTTAAGAACGTTGCTGGCTGGAAATTACAATATCAGCCAGTTAATTAAGAACAAGCTCAGAATGCCCAGAAAAAACCAAGGTTCGTTTATGCAGGCTCCTGCTGTAGGATTTACTGGTCTTCACTACCTTTTTATAGAATCTTCCAAATAAGTATTTCACCTCATCGATTTACCAGATCGATACTGACACAGTTAAACCGGCTTTATGTAAAGCAGGTTAAATATGAGCGAATCCAATGCATTTAATTTCTTGAATTGACCACTTAAAAAGTACCCTGCGCACCAGACTCTTTTAACAGAGTCTGGTACCCACGGTACTAGAGGTAAAGTGGCACACTACTAACAATTTCCAAATCACGACACAGTGGTAAGGTGGCTCACTACAAAGTAAGTAAAAGTTGAAAACACACAAAACCAATTGGTTAAAGTGGCTTGCTGATGATAGAATTTCTGCACACTTGGTGTCCTAATATCGCTCATGTCACTAAAACAACATATACCGGGTGTCTCAGAAAAAAGTACCCCCTTTTGACTGAAAATAGGAACCAAGCAATAAGATATCATTGCTCCCCGACTTCACAGCTACATTTATCAATGTTCAACTTAGATGCACGTACCTTGCATTTAGAAATCGTCCACCAAACACCGGAGATACAAGTTCGCAAAGTCAAAATTTACTGTGCAACCAAAACCAGAGGTTTTGAAAAAGGGCCTAGTCATGATTTGTATCATGGACATTTTCTAAAGTACCTGTAGACTTTAAGTTTCCGTGTTTTGCTTTTGAAAAGAATAAAAGATGCATGGACATGGCGCTGATTAAACAGATATAGTAAAAATGTGGTAAGAGTGATAAAGTCATGCCACATCTCCAAAATAAGCGTGCATGTGCTCCTTTCCTCTTCTTTAATACAAAACACTTGGGATCGAATGCAATGCAAGGAATGTTTCCTCAAAAGAAAATTCACTTCAAGAACAATTGAAGTAATTCAAGGTATAAATCTTTTCAGAAATAAAAAATAAAGGTCAAACTCGAAAATTCGTTTGCAAAATAGCTGTTTGTTGTCAAATTATGGCTAGGCCATTTCTCAAAACCTCTGGTTTCAGGTGCACTCCAAATTTTGACCTTGTGAACTCATATCTCTGGTGTTTGGTGGTCGATTTCCAAATGCAAGGTATGTGCATTTAAGTTGAAGACTAACAAATGTAGCCATGAATTCAAAAAGTTCCGAAATATTATCGTTTTGTTGCCTTGTTGAGTCAAAAGGGGGTACTTTTTTTTGAGACACCCGGTAGAAAAGACAGAAAAGAAAGGGTTTCTATATATCGCATTGGACGCTCGTGCCAGTACACTCAATTCCTTTGTGTCCTTCTACCGCTTCTCGGCACATTTCCCTATCACATTTATAACAAGGCACGGCCTCCTTTGGACAGAGGTAACAGTGGTTGGGGGCATGCCTTTTCCTGACAGCTTCACCGCAGCCATTATTTGGGCATCCAATTATGACCTCTGGACAGACATCTGCATGCTGTAAAACTGTTTCTATCGTACCATGGAAGATGCAGTGACTGAATCTTGCAGCTATGCCATCTATTAGTTCTTACAGCGTGAAATTTGGTACTGCTATTTCTTCTAAAGGCCCTCTGCAACAAAGGCAACAATGAGGGTCCAATATGTAAACAGTCGTTCAATGAATTATTGTACTTACGATATTTTGCTGAAGCATCGTATGCTATTCTGAGTTCTCATGGTTTCCGCTTCGCTGCAAATCACAGGGTTGGACGCTCGAGCCAGTACACTCATTTCTTTTGTGTCCCTCTACCGCTTCTCGGCACATTTCCCTATCACATTTATCACAAGGCACGGCCTCCTTTGGACTGAGGTAACAGTGGTTGGGGGCATGCCTTTTCCTGACAGCTTCACCTCAGCCATTATTTGGGCATCCAATTATGCCCTCTGGACAGACATCTGCATGCTGTAAAATTGTTTCTATCGTACCACGGAAGATGCAGTGACTGAATCTTGCAGCTATGCCGTCTATTAGTTCATGCAGCGTGAAATTTGGTACTGCTATTACTTCTAAAGGCCGTCTGCAACAAAGGCAAAAATGAGGGTGCAATATGTAAGCAGTCATTCAATGAACTACTGGCTCAACAATTCCCTCTGTGAGTTGCTCCTTCACAATAGCATCGTATTGCTCGAGTATCTCCAGCGAGTATCTTTTCTAATTACCTAATAAAGTTTTTAGTTTATGAATTAATGAAATAGTAAAGATTTAAAATTCTAAATACAATCTTACGCTCATTTTGTGTCCAGTGTCAGTTTTGACGCGAATTCGCCACAACATCAATAGCAGCACATAGTTATGTAGCATCCTAGCATGTTCCATTTTAGTTCCTACAAACGACTGCAGTTCTGCTTTCATCATCCGGAAGACCTCAATGACATCCTGCCAATCAAATTTATTGGTTTCATCACTGAAGACACTTTGCTGTACCTTGTACCTCGTCTGCAACAGAAAATACAGTTTGTAAGTTGATATGAAAACTTGAGTAATGGCCAGGCCCGCAGGAAGCGGGGGAGGCAGGGGGCTCAAGCCCCCCCCAATAATTTTTGAAAAATGGTGCTACGTCACAAGCATTATCTAGATGTACTATTCTCTATTGTTTTAAGAACAATTGCCCTTCCCCCCAATCTGAAGCTGCTTCCTACACCCCTGGTAATGGGAAACATGTCAGGAAATGGTAATCCTGCCACATAGACAGGTGCATGGCCAGAATCTTTCGAATATGAAGAAGGGATATATCTTGTGATTTTATTTCGAGGTGAAATTTAATGCTCTTTCAGAATCTGCTTGTCACCACTTGATTATGTATTGGGTGTGGCAGGGCGCGGTCATGTGACACCACTCACTGTTTTCAAAGGAAAAATGTCTGCAAACTAAGCAAATACCAGGAAAATTTCCCTATCTGTCGATTTAATTTCATCCTCGTACCGATTCTAAGTGTTACTAGATGATTGAGCAGTGGGCGTGGCAGGATGTGGTCATGTGACGTGATTCCTAGATTCTTACGATGATGTATGGAAAGTTTGCTTACTTGCTCAAAGATTACATATTTGGTACTGAAATTTGAGGGCTTGCTAAATTGTGTCACCGGTTTATATGACAATGCGTGATGATAACCTAATGAATAAAGAATTCATGTAGTTGATACCCAGGATAAGCCAATTCTATCTTTGATATTTGATAAACGGAACTTATTCTTCAGTTACTCGAATTAAAAGAGTCGTACTGTGTCAATGTTGTATATAATGTCATGGTAGATATTCTGGGTCATTGCTGTCGTATCCATCACTCTCTGAATCAAGACTTCCCAAAGAACTTCGTCTGAACTCGCAGGATTGTCACCTACAAAATCATCGCCTTCTTCGCCTAGCATTCCTTGGTCATTCCCATTATCTGAAACGTCTGGATCGGTGCTTTGTCTGCTAATTGATTGAAATTCTTCATGTCTATGTTCCCCTCTTCTCTGTATGGCCCTTATAACGCTCACGGCGCTCAGCTTGCTGTTACTGTTTTAGTACTGTAACCCATAACTTTCTATCCCTCAATGGGTAAAACCCCTAATATCTTAACATTTATTCCAAATTCCATTAGTTAACATTACATTTCGAATTAAGTGCCTCAGATTTCATGCAAATAGATATTTTTGAACGATTCTAAAAAAAAAATTCGGATTTGTAAATGACAGGTTGCCCCCTTTTTGGGGTTAAAAGCCCCCATATCTCTTCACTTGTTTATAATTTGATGAAATAACATTCAAATTCGGATTCAGCACATACATTTTGATATAATTGAATATTTTTAAATAATATTCAAGCACAATAGTTCTTTTCCCCTTTTGGGGGCAATTCCGCCCCAAAAAGAAGCAAAAATGACACGAAACACAATCGTGAAGCTCGTATAAAAATTAAACGACATTTAGACTTGCGTTTTGTGTTTATATAATTGTATTGGTGATGAAGGTTGATATTTTTGCTAAAGTTCCATTTTGCCTCAATTTTGGGGGCAAATACCCCATATCTCGTAAACGGCCCCTAGCCTGACCAAAGAACATCAAGATTCGGATTCAGCACCCAAAAATTGACAAAAAGAGTCTAGTCTCATAAATTACCTCTCTTGGTGGTAATACCACCCTTTCTGCTACCGGACAACTACCCGGTTGCTTCTCATCCAACTGCACCTGCGCCTTGCTGCATCGTTTCGTCGTGAGACAGTCTAACCAAATTGCTAATGAAAACTGCAACTGAGAAAGCTTAATATAATCCGGCTCGGTGGACCAAATGTCGGGAAACCCCCTTGACGGCTAGGCTCCAAAGTCTGTAGATGTAGGTTCGTAAAAAATAGATTTGATTGAATTTTCTAAGAGGACTGTATCAAAATATATATAAACCAACTTGATTATATACTGACGAATAAACTTGATAAACTGCTGTTGAATAACTTGATTTAATACTTGACTTTGTATAGTGTGGCCTTCAAGGCTTCATGCATAAGGACAACAACTTGTGTATAGATTCTCACTTGGGCCTAAGTTCATGAAGATTGTAGTATGAGTATAGACTTACTTACAGTTTGCTGAGTGTCGTAGATTTCTGTGCCCCTCCTGGCCCTCGGGCCTGCTGTTTGGGTTCCACTAAGTTTGCGACCACTATTTATACAATTTACACAAATTCTAATTGTCCACATTAAAGTTCGATAAACCCTACAATACTTGCTACACATGCTATAAATCTATGAAATGTGCTCTAAAATACACCTTAAATCCTAGCAATGGGTCAATTTTCCCAATAAAGAACCCTCTAACTATGTGCAGGTAGAGTAGTGACCTTGGGAAAAATGCTTGCAAGCAATTACTGGAAAGCACGCGGATCAAAACTTCTACTTTTCTAATTACCTAATAAAGTTTTTAGTTTATGAATTAATGAAATAGTAAAGATTCAAAATTCTAAATACATTCTTACGCTCATCTTGTGTCCAGTGTCAGTTTTGGCGCGAATTCGCCACAACATCAATAGCAGCACATAGTTATGTAGCATCCTAGCATGTTCCATTTTAGTTCCTTCAAACGACGGCAGTTCTGCTTTCATCATCCGGAGGACCTCAATGACATCCTGCCAATCAAATTTATTGGTTTCATCACTGAAGACCCTTTGCTGTACCTTGTACCTCGTCTGCAACAGAAAATACAGTTTGTAAGTTGATCTGAAAACTTGAGTAATGGCCAGGCCCGCAGGAAGCGGTTGAGGCAGGGGGCTCAAGCCCCCCCCCCCCAATAATTTTTGAAAAATGGTGCTACGTAACAAGCATTAACTAGATGTACTATTCTCTATTGTTTTGAGAACAATTGCCCCTCCGCCCAATCTGAAGCTGCTTCCTGCACCCCTGGTAATGGGGAACATGCCAGGAAATGGTAATCCTGCCACATAGACAGGTGCATGGCCAGAATCTTTCGAATATGAAGAACGGATATATCTTGTGCTGTTATTTCTAGGTGAAATTTAATGCTCTTTCAGAATCTGCTTGTCACAACTTGATTATGTGGTGGGTGTGGCTTGGCGTGGTCATGTGACGTCACTCCCTCTTTTCAAAGGAAAAATGTCTGCAAACTAAGCAAATACCAGGCAAATTTCCTACGGCCGCCCAGTTAATCATTGTAATCCCCTTTTCAAATTATGTGTGAAACGCGTTGAAACCATAGAAATAGAAATATTTCTAGGGCTGAAACAAAGGCCGCATAAATTAAGTTTCCAGAAATCTAGAAACCTCAGTAGCAAGCTTTTGCTCTTTGTTTCATAGACCCTTTCCTCCTTTGGGATAATGGGTCTACAGGTAGGCTACCTCATTTACTTATCTGTTCCAGAATAGTCAAGGTCAACAATTTCCTTTTCAAAGAACGATTATTTTTATTTTCTGGACAAACGGATCATTTTCTGCGGGAATTCAGTTTGGATGTCATTTTGCGGAAAATATTAGTTTTCAGTTGAAGTCGAACAAATATGCAAATATCAAGTTTTTATATCAAGTTTTTTCGAAGTGTGTACCACTCTCCTGTATTTTTAGGGGTTTTTGCCAAGGTGTACAAGATTCTTTCAGAGTGATACGCCCCCTGTATGAAGAAGAAGGTATCTATTAGAGAATGCGTATCAAAATCTCCTTGCTATTTTCTTTCAAGGACCATAAACGTACGCCCCCACCCCAGCATTAGAAAAATTATTGAAAATTAGCCCATATCGGGTAAAAATGTTGGTATACAATGGACTTTGTGTCATGCACCCCCTTAAATTTTTTCTTCCCAAACACTTATGTCCAGGACATTATAGTACGACAACCAATCAAATTTGTATTAAGTTATAGACTCGATGAAATCTCCTCGTGATAGTGTCTATTAATTCCTCATCTTGTTTTGGCATGCAAGATTCTTCAATTAAATTATCATTTTGTCAGTGCCTCTTGGAACCTTGTAACTTTGCATGTTGCTGAAGACCTAATGAACTTTAAAAATTACCTTCTGGCATTACTCTAAATATACCTTCTGGGAACCTGGAAAAGATTCCTTCTCAGCTCAGGTGGGGCGACAATGGGTGCATCTTCTTTCCTTTGCCTTTCTTTGTCCGGTCCTTGTCCTTGTCATTGTACTGGGTTTTCTGCCGCCTTTACAGTTTGTTGCTGATGCCATCATACCCCCTGTTGAATCAAGAATTAACTTTTTTAAACCAAAATATACATAAATATAGGATATATAGTGTATGATTGAAGGAGACGCAACAACATGAGAAAGCAGACATCAAATTGATCTTTTGCGAATTTAGTTTTCTTCCAGTGCTCTCCAAACTGGCTGTTTTAACAATTAATCATTTGCTGTCCGAAGGTTTTGAATTGATTAAAAATATAAAAGCACAAAGAAATGTGATAAAAAAGTTAACAAATCATAGTTTTGACAGTTGTGTTCAAGGTCCTCAGATTTTTTTTTACCTGGAAGCTTGGTTCCATGAAGGGATTCTTTAAGAATTTGATTCACAGCTAGTTGCACAATTCTCATAGATGTAATCATGATCATGCATGAAGCTTGATATTTATAATATAATTGCAATTTGCAATTATACAGGGTGATTAAAAAAAGTTCACCCATTTGGTGGGCTGTGGAATAAAAAGTGACTGGTTGATATTCAAAAGTCAGATGTTAATTTAGCAGGCAAAGGTTAACTCGGATGAGAACATTTTGTTTGCTAAAATCACTCATCTTTAAGACCAAAAAATTAGGAAAAAGCCTGTAAGGGGTTTGTATGGGAATAAAGAATTGGTATTAATACACATGCAACCCTCTAGATTTTATCACCCCCTACACTACATTAAGATAAATTTTTGAAGTAGCACCCACTAATCAAATGATATGCTGTGATTTTAATCAAACTTATCAATCTCGAAATTGTAGTTGGGAGCAAAGAAGTTGGCATCCAAAATTAGAATAAAGCCCACAATTTGTAGACAGACCTTGCGTCAACGATTATGATGATACTGAATGCTTTTCATTAATTCCGAATGAAACTCCGAAATGAAATTCCGAATTTCATTAATTCCATAGGGCCAATTTTAAATGATAAACATGAAGTAGTTACCAATGAAAAGGAAAAGGCAGAATGTTTCAACAATTATTTCTCATCAATTGGAGAAAAGCTAAACACAGACTTGGGTCCCCCCCAATATTTTGATCCTTCACAGCACCTATATAGAGTAACACCAATTATGCAAGACTTCCAGATAGACGAAAACAGAATCTCTGAAGCCTTAAATAAACACGTCAAAGATGGAAAAAGTTGTGGAGCAGATATGGTTAAATCTAAGGATCTCAAGCTTGTTGGTGACTTTGCCACAAAGGGTCTTTCAATGGTAATAAATCATTGCGTAAAGAAATGTAGCTTTCCTTCCCAATGGAAAGTCAGCAGAGTGAAGGCCCTTTTTAAAAATGGAGCAAAAATGGAGAGAGAACACTTTAGACCAATATCTCTCCTGTCTATTCCAAGTAAAGTTTTTGAGGGAATTTTATGCAAAGACATTGACACTCATGTAATTTCACGAGGTATATCCAGCAAACATCAATGGGCCTTTAAGCCAGGAAGATCTACAGAGCTTTTAATGTTATTCCTCACAGAGACTTGGAGGCAAGAAGTAGAAAACGGAAAGGTAGTGGGAGTTCTGTTCTTAGATTTTAGAAAGGCTTTTGACTCTATCAACCACAAAACTCTCCTGATGAAAATACAAGCAGCCGGCATAAGTGGAAATTCTTACTGTACACTTGAAAATTATCTATCTAACAGAAGACAATATGTTGAAATAGACAGTTTTTGTTCACAAGAGAGATCTGTTAGCTATGGCGTCCCACAAGGTTCACTCCTTGGCCCAAGGCTTTTCTCTATACATGTGAATGATCTTCCTGACTGTACATCAAGAGCAACTGTCCATATGTTTGCAGATGACACTGAAAGCTTTTGTATTGGGGACACTGTAGATGAGGTCATAGAAGATCTACAGGTAACTATCAATGAAATTGGAAAATGGAGCCAAAACAATGGCCTTGTCATCCATCCTAAGAAATCTGAAATATTGCTGCTAACAAAGAATAAATTCATTGGTCCTCTGAAGCAAGTTAAGCTTGGGGATAATGACATCAAAGTTGTTGACAAATCGAAATGCCTTGGAATGTTACTGGATAGCCAACTCTCTTGGAAACTGCAGATAGAGAAAGTATAGACAGACATGAGTTGTAAAATAAAGAAATTAAAGATGATGAGATATCTACCCAAAGAAGTGCTCTCTACTATATATTTCAAAGCCATCTTGCCTGCAGTTATTTATGGAATTTCTGTTTGGGGTAATAACAGCTCTTGTAAAATGAACGAATTAGAATCATGCCATATCAGAGCTGCAAGGATGATAAACAAAGTTCCAAAGACAATAAAGAATGAGGACGTCTTAAAAACCGTAAAATGGAAAGACCTTTCATACATGTACAAAAGGAGACTCGCTTGCATTTCACACCAAGCGTATAATGACAATGTGATTGAAGAGATCCAAAGCCTGTTTAAAAAGAAAGATTATACACGAAACATGAGAGACTGTATCCAGTTCATATTACCTAGACCGAAATCCAACATTGGAAGAAGCTCTTTTAAGTACAGAGCAGCACTTGTATGGAACAATCTCCCTGTAGACCTAAAGAAGGTCACTAGCTATGACAGTTTTAAAAAGAGGCTATCAAAGAACAGCAGAAGTTTGGAACAAATATCTTTTACCAATTTCTCATTTAAACAAAGGGACGAAAATTTTAATTATTTTTAAATAAGGAAATCAGATTGTAAATAGGCTTTAAGTTTCAGTTTCTTTTATCTTTAATTTGCAGGTCCACATCAGCTTTTAAGCTGCCTTGATTATGACCTGCGTTAACAAATAATAAATGTATGTATGTATGTATGTAAACCCTTGTGTTGTTCAAAGTGGAAGATGAAAACAAATCATGCAAGAAGCAACTGAAAATTGTACTACTTGTACTGCCATAATGCGGGTATTTTTCTGAAAAAGAGATCAAGACATATTCATTGCCATCGGCTGAAGGGCCTGCAGCTATCTCCTCCCAATCTTTTTCCTTCTTCTTTAACTCTGCTTTACATAATTTGTGATATTGTTGTGAGCGTATACCAATTCGATCCTTGCAGCATGGGCATTGTCTCTTTCCATCTCTCTGTGTTAAAAATATCAAAAATAGAAAGTCCATACTCTTTTAGCCATAAAGAAAAGCCATTTTCATTGTATTCAATATTTCTTTGCATTCTAAAAAAACAATCATGTAAAGATCAACTTTGAATTAGAATAAACAATTAAATGTACCTTTCCCTTCTTTGCAGCACTGGCACCTGGAAAACAAATAAAACAACCTGTATTTATGGAACTTATTCAGCATGCTGTCACTTTTTAGATAAATGAAACGATAGCTATTGGCATGGAAGTCAGACCAATCATTTAAGATTAATTGAAATCCTATGTTTGATTTTTATATTCTTAAATTTTCCTTTTTTCAGTCAGGGACGTAGCCAAAGGGGGCGGTGCAGGTAGGGGGGGTTCCGCACCCCCCAACATTAAGGTTGTTGGCAAATTTATA
Source organism: Aurelia coerulea (assembly GCA_039566865.1). Taxonomy (NCBI): domain Eukaryota; kingdom Metazoa; phylum Cnidaria; class Scyphozoa; order Semaeostomeae; family Ulmaridae; genus Aurelia; species Aurelia coerulea. The sequence continues at coordinate 2,695,536 of CM076959.1, forward strand.
ATATTTGTCCGCCAATCAAAAAAATGTCCTTGGTACAACGGAGTGTCTGTCGGTACAGTTATTATCATTATTCACCTCTTGCTAATTGTCTTCATTAACCTACAACACCGTAGGCCAAAAAGTGAATCTTTCGTGGCTATCTTTATCTGGTGTGTTGATGTCATGTCTGCCAAGTCTGGAATGTTCGCCTGTGGACGGAACGTACTGCCCTGTCCCAGATCCAATAGCCTCATGTTATGTTTTGTTGCTCATTTCATTGCCTCAGTTCCAGGTAGAGACAGTTTGCCTTCCCAAATGGCCTAAGTTTTATTGATCTAACGCATTGGTGTTGACAGAACAATGCAGGGCAGTGAAGCTGTGGCTAAGCGCAAAAGAAAAAGAAGGAAACTAAGATGTCTGGTTTGAAAGGAGACTTTTGATGACGACCATAGAATTACGCATAACAACAGGAAGCATCATGAATTTTTAAAACAAAATAAGTGCATTGATTTTGAAGAAGTGAACACAATAGCAAATCCCTTCGTTTTTTCACAGCAAAAGAAACAGATCATGATTATTGCGAAACAACATGTTTCAATTGATACATTATTTTTACACGATACTTGTATGCTACACACTGGTTTGTTTGTAGTATCAAAATTTGTATTTTTCATTTATGAGTAAGTTGATTTGGGGTCTTTATGAACAGAACGGGTTTATATATGGTTGCTGAAAGTGTACACAAGTGTACAGTTTTATATGCGAGTCCTCATTGGAATTTCGTTATTTAAATCTATGCATCACCTGTTCCTTCCTGTATGTAAACAAGATGCGAGTGAAACGATACAAAACTTTAAATATATGTGTCTTGATAGGTTTTTAACACTTCCACATAGGGGAGACTTTTGCATGATACATGGCAACATTTAAATTCTTTGTTGGCTGATTAAAGCTTTCATGTCACTATAAATACAACTCCTAGTCTCACTTTGTCAGTCAGTTGTCAGTCATTAATGACCATAAAATACAACTGACTGACAAAGTGAGACTAGGAGTTGTATTTATAGTGACATGAAAGCTTTAATCAGCCAACAAAGAATTTAAATGTTCCTTTTAGCTTCGCTGTAGTTCATCAAAATGGCAGTACTTAAATGCAAATTGTATCTTCAATAGTTTATTCAATCAGGGCCGTATGAAGCAGCTTCGGATTGGGGGGGGGGCAATTGTTCTTAAAAGATAACAATACATCTAATCAATTCGTGTGACGTAGCACAATTTTTTTCAAAATTATTGGGGGGGGCTCAAGCCCTCCTCCCCCGCTTCCTACGGGCCTGATTAAATAAAGCATTAGAAAATTCAAGGAAATGTAGATGATCGTATCTTGGGATTTGCTTCTAGCGTGAAAGTTTGGACGTGAGGGAGATGTATTTGCTAAATATTATTTAATTTCAGGATGTAGTTGAGTTGAAATTCAGAGTTTGATGATGGCTATGTGCCACATTACTGTAAATCTTCCAGTGCTTAGAAGCAAAAACAATCACAGAAAAAACGAAAATAATCTGTGAAGGTTATCTTGCAAATTTTAAATCTCATTGAACTGTTTCAAACAAATTTCCCGTACAATCCAAAATATTTATAACTGGACCATTAAAATACCAATTTAAGATTCTGGTATATAACATTATGCCCAGGGCAGACCTTGTGTACACCTAGTAAGTGATAAAGATTCTGAAAATTATTAAACCTGATCATTTCTTCCTCATAAATTCCTAAAATCTTTCACATGCCTAACTCAAGAGTTTTAACCTGAATTTTTGAAGAATTCTTCAAATGTTCAAGACACCGCTGCTGCACATAAAGCCTGCTCTGTACAAATAAATTGTTAATTTAAGGGATACTCAACATATTCAAATCTTTGCAACAAGACATACATGACCAAGTGTTGTTCACTGTGAGTAGTATATATCGGGAACGCCAAAATAAAATATCCACTCTTTTCAGTCCATGATGAGTTGTACACTGGACAAGCTTTGACCATTCATGACTTAATCTTTGGCAAAAAGCCTGAATTAGATTCAAGGATTTTTTTGCAAATTTTTCCACTTTTTCTTTAGAGCTATAGTCAAGTTTCTTAAAATTTTCGTTTTCAAGAACACTGAAAATGGTCAAAAATTTTGATCAGAGTTCTAAAGACCCAACATGAATGGACAAAGAAAACTTTTGTTAATTATGATTTGGGATTTAGAAATAGATTACTTTTCATCTGCTCTGAGCACTTTTTCTATAAGTTTGTAGGCAGGAACACTGCCACGAGACAAAGAAACAACAACAAATGTGTGTGAATTCAAAGAATAAATCACTGTATATTACTAAATATTTCGTCCTGGCATGCAGGACTTCTTCAGGGATGTTTCTATCTTGGGAGAAATGTGATTAATTTACTTTCAGTGATACAAAGAAATTTCTTTCCTTTGTACTTTCATTGAATTTATGCTTTGGTGCAGGTTGCATTTTTTGTCAAGGGGTTAAAGAGACAGGCAGGGAGGCGCCATGAAGCCTAACATGCAGAGTTTTGTTGAATTTATGATATGTGGAATAGCTTTTGGCACATCACTAAACTTCTACATAATTTCCCAACAGGCCAGTTGTTGAACTAGTCATCATGCAGAAGTTTACACTAATCAATTTCTGAATCCTTAAATCACCCCGAAAAAGTTTTCTCTTCATCCAATCATGCCAAGTCTTTAGAAAATTTGATGGATCTGTTGATCTTATCATTTTTAGAGTTTTCCAAAAAAATCTAAGAAACTCACTTATACATCTCTGAAAAACTGAAAATAAAAAATATTTGCAAAAAATCCCAGAATCCAATTCAGGCTTTTTTGCTAAAGATAAAGTAATAACTGTTCAAATCGGTCCAGTATACGTTTTATTGTCGCCTACCAGAAGTGGATACGTGATTTTGTCAGATTCCCTTTGCCTTGATAGTGTAATTTATCTATCAATAGCTTCAACAGAATTATCTAAAGGAGTCTGTTTATTTTGTTGCAATAATTGTTACTAACAATAATTAAGAATAATTCAAATATATTATAACAACAATTACAAAGTTGGATTTTCAAATGAGAACAGTGTCTTCAACACCAAATCTAAGGTCAAAAAGTATCTTTTGTATCTTCATTCTCGCCAGCATATTCTCTCTTGGCCTTAGTTCTTTGAGAGATTGATGGATGCTTTGGCAGAAAACTAAATCACTATCAATTGCTTTGCAAACAGCATCTTCTGTGCTTGTTTTATCTAAATCCTTTAAAGCCTTCACAAGCATCTTATCTACCTGCTGGTTTACTTTTCGAGATTTATTCAAAGGTTTAACTACAGTACCTGAATTTACCTCTTCTTCCTCGTTTTTCCGTTTTCTTTCTATATTGGTACTGGTTTCAAGAAATGAATTCTCTATATCAACAGAAGACTTGACATTTTGTTTTATCGGAGCTGGTAGCTTCACATTACTTTCTGTTTCTTTGTTTGATACCTTGTCACTCAGAAATGTAAGATTATCAAAATATTTGCATTTCGCTAATTTGCCTCCAGCAGAACCAGATCTTGCTTGGTGTTTTCATTTGCCAAGGCATCTTTTGAGATTGTCTTTCAGGTACTTCCACTGGACTTTCAGATATTCAACTGCAATTAGATAGAAATTTACAAAGAAGTCTATTAATAGAACAAACAAGTCCAGGGAGATAACTTCCACACATACGGTAGAGCAAAGGGATTGTGTCAAACCTAAGGCTAGGTTTAAAACCTTGAAAATCCCTAAATGTGGCTCTCAGAATGTAATTGTAACTGTTCCAATGAGAAATGGGTAGGTTTCTAAATTAAAACAAAAGCCTTGTAGAGCTGTTGTTGTTTTTAATGTTGGAATTTTTCAGTTTCTTTCTGAAATTTGGTTGCTGGTAAGTTTACCTTCATAATTATGTGTTTTAAAGTGATATGAAACTTTAGTTGCAGCAAGTTCAACAGGCCTTTTTATAAAACAGAAAAGTTTGGTGATACATCCCCATCATCCCAAGACTCAAGTTACTCCCGGGCAAATGAGATACTCAGAAACAGCATTGTTTCTTTTTGGCAACTTTAATTCCATTTGAATAGGAGATGTTTTTATTGTTTGACAATGTCAATGTCAAACAAAATGCAAAAGCTTCCAGAGACCAATTAACTGAGCAGTAAAACAGACAACCAGAAAGGTGTAGCATGCCACAGTCAACTTTATAAGCCATGCATCGTCTTATATCAATTTACAGTTGAACACTCTATACTTTTATCAAAGCTTCCTTTATATGGCATCAAGGACACTGAACTTGTGTGGATGAAAAGCTATCTGTCAAACCGTTATCAGTTTGTTCAGTGTGGCACTGCTAAATCCGAATCTCAGTTAGTCAAATATGGAGTACCCCAAGGCTCAATTCTGGGACCTTTGTTGTTTTTGATCCATATAAACGATTTGACAAAGAGTGTAAAAATTGTAATATCCAAATATATGCCGATGATACAGTGATATCTTTTTCTCACAAAAATGTAAGCGTCATAGAGGAGATTTTAACTGCTGAGATGACAAAAATTGCTAAATGGCTAGACAATAACAGATTGATAATAAATTTAAAAAAGGGGAAAACCGAATCAATGCTGTTTGGAACAGCAAAAAGGCTCTTTTCACAAAGCGATTTGAAAGTTTCAATGAAAGAACATCTCATTAACTTTGTAAGTGGATATAAGTACTTAGGAGTGACACTGGATCCATCACTTAATATGAATGAGCATCTTCAAAAGACCCTAAAGAATGTGGCAGTTTGAATAAGGCTCTTGAAGAGAATGAGGCATTCACTGTCAAATTTAGCAGCTGAATCAGTCTACAAAGCTACTGTTCTTCCTAAAATATTATATTGTTCAACTCCTGTTCTCAAAGTCTCAGACATGATGGCAAATAAATTCGAACAATTGAAAAGGAGAGCAATTACGATAATTCACAATCATCCAAAGAATTGCAGAGTGTGGACCCATGACCATACTAAATCAAAAGAAATTCAAGGCAGCAGTACAGATCTTCAAATGCTTGCAAGGAACTGCCATCCCAAATCTTGCGTCATATATCGAGAAAGTTGATCATAATCACAACACAAGAGGAAATTCATTAACGCTGCGCCTTCCAAAAATCAGAACGGAGACTGCAAGAAAGTCATTCAAGTTTCAAGGACCTTTGTGCTACAATGAAATTCCAATTGACATTCGAAACTTAACGTCGATAGTCCTCTTCAAGCATCAATTGAAGGAACATTTCTTAAATTACTAGTCCATATCAGAGACCATTTTAAACGACTCTTTGCTTTACGCTTCAAGATTTAGGATTAGAGAAATTTGGTACTTAACTTAATATGCAATTACCTTCATTTTAACAATGTAAATACTTTAGTTTTTAACAGGACCCTTATTGATAACAATGCCCTTGGCATTGAAATGGTCTCCCTGTGTAAATATTTATATTATTTATATTATTATTATTTATGTATTATTTATATTGCTACTGGAGAGCTGGGAACCTGAAAGAAAACTTACCACTCTTTTGAAAGATCTTCCCTATCTGTTCCCAAGCCACCTCCTTCTGCCGGCTGTCTTTGTATACCCTGAGAGATGAGTTCCAAATAATTGGCCGCGACCGCACCTCCTCAATAAATATCTCCAGGGTAAATTCTTGTCCTTGTCCTTGGCGGCTATCGTCCGGAGGACTTGCTTCAAAGTCAAAATTACTTTCTGGACTACTGTCAAAGACCCCACAGCTTGCAAAGTTCGCCATTTTGAAATCTGAACTCTGAAGTATGCACTGACGTCAGCATCACATTGAAATCTGATTGGTTGAAATAATATGCGCTCAAGAAAAGCCGCCAAAAGTAGAACTCAGTTCTACTTTTTAAAATTCCGCTCGGCGATAAAAGTCCGCGGGAAAACATGCCAGGACATTACAATGCGCATGTGCAAGACATGATCCGATCGGAAAATTCCGCCCGCGCGGAACATTCCACTGACTGGAAATTGGCCTTTAGTTAAAAAAAAATTTAATTCTGTCCTCGAGGTCAAAGAGTGTGATGTAGTTCTAAAGATAGGTTTTTGGCATTGTGAACATTGCATTAGGTGGGCTTATAATAATCAATATCTTCTTTTTATAGAGCAATGTGTAATGATTTTTTTTTTATTCAGAAGATTAGGAAAATTGTGGCCATGTGATAATGATTCATGAAACATATGAGTTAAACTAACTACATATAATTTCATACGCCCCAGAAGAAGCAAAGCTTATCGAGTCTGGGGCGCTTACAGCAAAACAGAACGGTATACAGCGATAAGAAAATTCAAGACTACAAATAACTACAAATACAAATAACTAAAAATTCAAAACTACAAATAACTATATTGTTTTTCTTAATAATAATTATAATGAATATAAGATCAATAACAGAATGAATAAACGTTAGGTTAGGTGTCGATAAATACATTATGAATAATTATGCTTCTAATACTACTAAGATAATGTATGGAAATGGAAAGAAAGAAAGGTAAAAACTAAAATTACTCAATTACTGATAATTAAGCCCGTAATTAAGAAACAGTTGATTTATGGAAGAGAAATTGTATCATATGACAAGACCCAATATGTAAATTAAATGCAAATTGTTTTTCCCATGTCAGTTTCTCATCAATGGTTAAACCAAGGTATTTTACATGGCCAGACCTCTTTATATCTTCTCCAATTTGGACATTGACTCGGCATGGGGTTGGGTTCCTTTTGGGGGAATAAATACAGTAAGATGTTTTTTCTATGCTTAGTTTCAGACGGTTTGCTTTGAACCAAGTATGAAGTTTTTGTAATTCGATATTGGTGTCTTGAACCAGGGCATCAATATCTTTACCAGATGCAAAAATGTTGGTGTCATCTGCAAACAGTCTAGGTTGTAATTTTGTAGCATTGGCCATGTCATTCACGTATAACGTGAAGAGAATGGGTCCTAGGACGGATCCATGTGGGACACCTGTGTTTATTATCCCAAGTTTAGAGTTGCATCCATTTACGTAGGTAAATTGTTTTCGATTTGAAAGGTAGCTACAAAACCATTTGCTTGCTATGCCACGAAAACCATAGTGTTATAGCTTATGTAGTAGTATCTTATGATCAATTGTATCAAAGGCTTTTTTGAGGTCAAGGAAAATCCCTAAAACAAACTTTCCTTCATCATCTGAGGAATTTTTAGGCCTTCGCCCCCCCCTGTATCTCGGAAAAGTCCCCTACCCTCCTAATCAAGGTTTAGATTCTTAATCTACACATAGAATCCGATGCTCTCATGATATACCAACTCAATGACATTTCCCCAGTCTATATATTAGTCATTAGTGTCCGCATAGCTTTTAGGTCTTTGGCCCCCCTAATCCTGGAAAAAGCCACTACGACCACCCAACCAACATTAATATTCATAATCTATGGACAAACTTGATCTAAAAAGGCTACTCTGTGAACTCTGCTCCTCTTAGGCTTTCATATTCTTGTTGTTAGTCTCTGTTCCAGACCATTATGACCTATTGGACCAATATGACCCTGGAGTCATATTGGTCCAGGGAGGGTCATATTGGTCCAATCAGAAATGCCGAATACGAGGCTAGCGTGCACATGGCAACAGGGCCTGGTAACAAATTTACGAGAGCATGCGCGATATTTGAATGAAAACGTAAAGCATGTGAGCGTGAAGCGTGATTCCGGGTGTGTGAGTACTTGCCTTCGGCGCTATGGTGGACAGAGACCTAAAGAAAGAGCACCACCGGCAAAGTTTTCAAAGCTGGCTAGACAACTTGTCTCAAACTGGAAAGACATCCTTACTAGATGCGGAGGAATACGAATTAATAAAGAAATCTTTGAATGGCTCAAGCCGACAATCGAAACTCCTTGAAAGAAAGATAAAGAGGAACAACTACCAGTTGGTAGACAGCGTCGGACTTGGTCTCGACCAAGTCATATGCGTAGCCAACAAAGAAAATATTGCGGTAAGTCTGTAATTTTTGACCTTTTATCCAAGCAAAGAGTGACACTAAGATGACCTTGATTAGACCTCCATCTATCTGGGCTGGGCTCTTTTCTTTGAAGGTGAAGATGAAAATGGCGGTTTTAGCGCGCGCTGGGATCACAGGATAGGCCACCTATTGGAATGGGATGAACAATAACGAAATAACATGAATGATGAATCCAGGAAAACAAACAGATACAGCGATGTGTAGGTAGGGGGCAGCAAGACCTTTAGTTAGGAACTGTTTTCATTTGGTGCTTTTAATCTTGTTTTAATGTTTCTTTTAGAAATTTGGATAAAAAGCATACTGCATAATTGTATATCTGAATATATATATATATTGAATTTTGAATATATATTAAATTTTGAATATATATATGTATCATAGTTTGATTATCGTACTTATCGTGAATATCGTACTTGTCGTACTGCAAAGTTGCGCAGTGCGCAACAACCATCCACCACGAGGAGGCCCGGCCTACACGAGTCAAAATCAAAGATGGATGATCGGCCTTCTAACCAGGGAGATGCTTCAAACTATAACAACATTGTAAATAATATTATAGGCCATCCATCCTTTCGAGAGACGTTAAACAGAATATTAACAGACTCGGCATCCTTACAGCTGGCTTCAGCTTCCTCAAACGAGCCACACTCTCTGGTCCAGGAAGAACAGCAAGTAAGTGGGTCTAGGCCTAGCCGATTTCAAACACCGGCAGAAGAGTTTCGCGAACTCTTCAACAGAGGAGGTTCGTCGGTACCAAGATCAAACTACTGTCGTGGTCGAAGCTATTCTGCCACTGGCGTTGGCAGAAGACGAGCAACTGGCCCATATACTAGGCCCAATAATAATAGGCCCAGATCAGCTTCAGCAACTTCTAGGCCTTCTGCCAGTGGCAGCGTGGGGAGAACATCAACGATATTCCGAACGAAAGAAGTAATATTGTTGGAAAATAGCCACCAAAGTGAAGTCCTGCGTGGTGCACGAAAGGCATCATTAATGGAGAGAGGGTTTGTCAGGAGTGAGCTTGAACTGAATAAAAGTTGGTCAGAAGAGCAAGTGATGGATTACTTGGAAGACTGCTTTCAAGTGCAGCTACAGGGAATTCCAAAACAGGCTGGTAAAGCAAGGTAATTATAAAGCATTCTTCTTACTTTCGAAAAGAAGGAGAATTAGTCTGCATGCATGCATACAAAATGCATCCCATGAACATTTTGTGAGTCAAAAGTTGTCAAAAGGGTATGAAATCAGATCAGATACCCTAAAGATTACCTTTGTTACCCCAAAATGTTATCTTACAAAAAACGGACACCATTTACCTTCTGCACGAAAAAGCCACCCAAAAAATGGCCCATTCTGTAGCAGAACCAGATAGATTTCTCCAAGAGAAGATTTCATATGACCTGCAGGACACTTTTCAACGTGCTCTCAAGGCATTAAAAGATTGGCCCAATCCGCCTAGCTGAGGTGCTTTTTATTCTGTTTGTTTAGTTTGTTCAAGACACCTTTAATGATTAATTTAATAAACTTTAATGATTATTTAAAAGGTGCCATCAATTTAAAATTTATATATGATGATTACACAAGGTAGATCAGGAAGGAATTCCAAATATATTTTGAAAAAATTTCGAATATTACTTTCCAGAAATTTAGTCCTAAAAGTTGTTGAAATTCATCTTTCACTCCGAATACCGTGAAGGTCTTTCATGCCCCAAAAGGATCTATTTAATTTCGGACACTACAGAGAGGGGCTTGAAAGAGAGGGGGGCTAACGAGAGAGGGGGGCTGATTCACAAAATCAAATGACAAGGATATATATGACAGCTTTTCAGTTCTTTTACACCATATTTTGTGGATTCAGCATACAATTTTACGAGTCAAATACATAAATTCAACATTCGACACAGTTTTATCCCAAACCATAAAAAAATTTACATGCAAGCTTATTTAGCTCAATGAATGGAAAATCTTTGGTAATCTGTAAAATTTGATATTAGTGGGGGCTTAATAGAGAGGGGGGGTTATTTGAAATTTGGCTCAGAGGAGAGGGGCTTATTCGAGAGGGGGGGGGGCTCAATAGAGAAGAGCTTTTTACGGTATGAAAAAAGATAGCAAAGATGTCTTAGATATTGGTCTAGCTTTTGAATTTGAAGTATTATGAATTTTTTGAAGAAAGATCTTGTGCAGAAGCCTGCCCAAAAACTGTCATAAAATTTTAAAACCTGTAGCCTGTTACAGACAGCCTTTCTTAGGCGTCTGTGAATCGATTACGAGTAGCCAACAAGACAGCAGTTATTTTTCATAAAACTATCAGAAAGCAATGATAAAGTCTCAATTTTAAATCATTTCTAATGTCAGTCAAGTGAACATTCCAATTATTATTCCCTCTCCATGGCTTGCTGCAGAAAAAACAACTGTTTTCTTTCGCTCTTTTCTCAATGGGTATCAATTCTTCATAACAATGTGGAAGCTTTGGGTGTTTCTTAGAAAAACTAACAAAAAGGAACAGTCAGTTGAATCATTTCAGTTCAGCAAAGCTTGACAATATCTAGCAACATTTCCCTTTGGGTACATTTAGGTTGCCTTCATGTTGAGATAGCAATAAGAGATGGGAAAGGATATTGAAGGTCCAAAAGCATTTCAGAACAATTGTCTCATTTTCCATAGATCAGGTCTATGCGAAATCATTAACAGTACTATAACTGTTGCTAGGCCGAAAGAAACAGGGACATGCGATTTGCTTTCGTGGGATTTGAATGTCCAAACAAACGTTAAATGTATGTTTCATGGACTGAACCACTCTCCACAATGGCTTAAGGGATGGTGATTCTCAGGGATGAGGCAAACAATACTGTATTATCGAAATTTTTCAAAACATTATTGGAATTCTTTCCTAATCTACCTTTTGAAATCATCATACGTCGATTTTAAATCGTTGACACCTTTTAAATAATCATTAAAGTTGATTCATCGATTCTTTAATTGTTTCTCAAAAATTGAGAGAAAATACTGAAAAAGAGCTAAAAATTTGAAAATTCTGTGATAAAAAATTGGGTACGCTTCTGCACGAGATCTTTGGTCAATATGTACACCATACTTTAAACTTAATGGCTAGACCAATATCTAAGACATCTTTTGACATCTATTTTTTATTTTCAGCATTAAAGTTGAAAATAAACAACTTTTAGGCCTAAATTTGTAAAAAATAGCACAATGTGAATTTTGCAATAATTTGCCTGGATGAAATTTATTAACAGATACGTTTTCAAGGAGAGCATAGATGGACTCTACTGGCTTTTAAATAAAAAAAAGATTTTGCAAATCGGAGTACTGAGTGTGATACAGCAGCATTTTCAAGTTTGTTATGTTTTGTAAACAATGGTCAATTTCTTCCTGAAATTGATTAGAAACGATGCAATAGGATTTCTTGAAAGTTTGACAAATTGTTTCTCCGCAACCGATCGCTCAATTCGTTGAAAGTTTTTGCATCTTGGTGATAAATTCCTTCTGAACAACAGAAAAATAAAATAAAAATCAAATTTTCAATTTGAATTTTGGGTATTTTTTCCAACCCTGGATCACTGTGCAGTAGGCCTGTCCACCGAAGGTTGAATAATCGCTATTCGGTTATCTGATCACTATTCGAATAGCAGTGAAGCGCAACGGTTATTCGCTGCCAACCGAATAGTACGATTATTCGGATTGAATGACCAGTCGAATAGATCGATTATTCGGATAGTATGACTAGTCGACTGGTTGGAATGCAAAATGATCAGTCAAAGAAACCGAATAGGTTGACATAGCGAATAATCCGAATAGACTGACAAGACTGACAAGCGAATATTGCGAATATTGCGAATAGTATGACTGATTGAATGGATCAAACTGTCTTGTCTAGACATTAGGCGGATAGCGAGACAAGGGGCAGTGGCAAGGATATTGTTGTGTAAAACAATGAGTTATTGCTAGCTTGTTGTATTCCTCTGCTTTACTCCATTGCATTGCTATTTTATTGGTGAATAAATGAAGCACAATAATGTGATGTAGCAAGCTTTATTAAGCCTGCGTGCATGCAGGCAAGCTTCATTTGGCTATCCCCCAGCAGGCTAGCACTGTAGCTGGACCAAAGGTGATACACGTTTTTTTATAAAAAACTGGTTTATAAGAAACTAGTACTACGATGACCAAAAAATTAAGAAACTCTAGTACTACGCTCAAGAACAGTTAAAAGAAACTCTAAAACTTTATTTCTTTGTGTCTCTCTTATTCTATGTCTTTCTAACAAAGGTCGTCTTTTCTTGACTTTTAACTCCAAATTTTTTGTAAATTTTTGCCTTGATGTGCATGGCTTCTTCTTGATGACAATGTCAATGCAAAATGGAACCCCTTTCTCGAGAAGAAGGCTCAACTTCGAACAATACCGCAATTTTAGGCCCAAAAAATAAGAAACTGATTAAGAAACTTTTACTACTAAAACACCGAAATTTTCATGCGAAATTAAGAAACTTTTAGTACTAAGTGCTGATCCAAGTTTCTTATAAAAAAAACGTGTAAGACAATTTCCAATACAATGATTGATCTGTGCCCTACTACTAAAACTTTTTATTTCTTTGAACCACGCCCTAGCCACGCCCCTATTCGCCGAATAACCGAATATTCGGTAAAATTAGCACCGAATATTCGAATACTTATAATCTTTCATTTGGACAGCCCTACTGTGCAGTATTGGGAAAAGTTAAATAAAAAGTCCTTGCCATATTTTTAGTCTTGTCACTTGTTCCCTGTATCATATTACTGATACTCAGAATGTACTTGGGTTTGTTGTCCAAACATTGAATAGGCTAAGAGCCTCCTTTGAAATGTCCATGACATACAGTATGATATGAGTGAAGAGGAAGTTAGACGTTAAAATAGTTGTGGAACATGTAAGAAACTTGTAAGAAACTTTGAGTACTTGAAATCTTATACGATTTTAGGAAACTTTCAGCACTGGCTCAAATTTTTAGTTTCTTATAAAAAAATTCCTGTTTTCCCATTTAGACTGGTGTTTAGATTGCCAAAGGCACCCACCCATTTTTCTGCCAGAATGACATAAACATGCTTAAGATACTAATTGACCCCAAGGGATAATCCTCTTATTGAATAGTAATAGGTTATAATCAAATTGTTTTGGACATAAATTCTGTTTTCTCCACACTTTGAGATATACTGTTTTAATGCACAAATTCATTCATCAAATTATAACATCATGAAAAAAAATGAGGTCATGGTTATCAAAATTTGATGATGTCAGCAAATATAAACAAACTATATTTTAGATGAAGGTACTCTTCAAGACCAATCAAAAGATTTACATGTAGAACCTTATGAAGCTTTATGATTGGCCCTATTTGCAAGAATTTAGCGAGGATTTTATTTTCTTTGTGACGAGTCTCCAACAGAGATGTGGAACTGGTTGGCACTAACTGCGTGGGGCTGGGGGCATGTGCCCCCAAGATTTTGCAATAAACTTTTAAGTGTCCTTTTGATTTTCAGGAATTGTCCTTTATTTTAAAGAAAAAAGTGCCCTTGAAATGTCGTGCACCCCCAAAATTTGAGATTCTTCCTTGTCCCTGGTCTCTTAAGGGCATCTTGAGGTCACTTGGTTTAACCATGAACCATGAAAGTTTGAAAGTTTTATAAGTTTGGTAGGGGAGGGGGCAAAAAATGCCCTCTGGTCAAAATAGGGTTAAGAACAATTTTCAAAAATTGGACATGATTCTTCTTTTAGAGCTTTTTGATAAAACATACCCTTGAAAATTTCATCCAAGGATCAGAACTGATTGTGTTATGAACATTGAAACGGGGCTATGATGAGTCCAAGGGTCAAATGGTCAAACTGTCCCAAGAGTCATGCTTCAGACAAGTAGGAATAAGAAACCTTCAGGAGATATGGTTTTAGTAGAATAGTAGTATTTTTAGCTTCCTAGACAAAAACATCTGAAGTAAAGTTCACTGGGCTTTGGATTGTTTTTTACTGTAAGTACAAGCTTATTGATCAGTATGTTTTATTCAAAAGACATACAGTATATGATGAGATTAATGAATCAAAACTAGATAGAAGCTTCTCTTCGTTGATATGGATAAGACCTCTGAGCAAACAGAATGCTTTCATCAAAGTCGTCAGCAGGAAATTTTGCCACGAGAATTGTTGGATACTTTTAAGAGGCCTAGTCTACTTATACCATCTCATTCATGCACCATGATTTGATGCACAAATGATCAAAATGTTAATGTTTTCTTCTTTCCTGCTTCCAGAATATCACTACTGCTCGGCATTGGACGAACACTGCAAGAACCATACCTTCAACAAGGTCAGCATCTTGATGGAGCCCGCATAAGCCGCCTGTATGCCCAAAAAACCATTTGGTTAAGACCGTGTGTAGACATTCATAGAGAAGATTCAACAGAGATGGAAGAGGAACAATCTGAACCAAATCAATATCTAATCACTGATATGCTGCCGGTTGGTATCTTTATGCCTTCACTGCATTAGGCATCATCATTTCAGTTCAGTTTCATTTTTAAATTCCTCTGCATACAGTTTACAGTTTATCAAACCTGGCCGTTTAAGGCGTGCGATCGCCCGCCTCGTCGTGCACCTCAAACATTCGAGAGGCGTAATCTTTCACGCATCTCGGCTTTTATCGTTGAAGGAAGAGTATTGGATATTCTTGGAAACTGGCATCTTCTTGTGAAAGGGAAATCAATAAATTATTTTGTTATCTAAATGAAATACGATATTAATACTTAATCCATAAGTGCTGCCACAATTATACTTGCTCTCGATCCTTGCTATTTCCGGTATGTGATAATGACAATGATTGGGGCAAGGTCAAACAGGAAGATCAAATTTACACAGCGAGAATAAAAATAAAACCACGAAAGTTGCGTTTGGAAGACATGTGTCCTGAACTGAACTGTCCTGAGCAAACCCCCTCTCATTAATTTTACAGATTTTGTAATGATATTAATGATAATTATGAATATTTAAACTGAATAAACACTTTAATTTACAAAAAGCTGTTCACAAAAGTGTAAATTCTTTGTGAGAATTTGAGCTGTTACTGTTTGGTTAGATAATCATTTTGTCGAGAAACTTCTTCGTTAGCAAGCTCCCGACGTTGTAAATAGTAGATTCACCGATAAAAAACAACTTCTGATAATAGTAAGAGGACTGTATAAATATGAACAAAATTTAACGTGAATAAATGCAAAATGATACTGCTATTCTAAGAGCTAAAACTTAGAACCTTGTAGGTTTCATGCATAGGACAACGACTAAGCATGGCCTGTTGTCTGCCTTATCCTAAGGTTGCAACCTCTATTTATACGGGTTCCTAATTCAAAGGGGCTAATTCTCCGACCAAAATAGACCTAGCTTAGTTGTAAATTGTAAAGTGAACGTTTCCTAACGAGGCCGTAAAAATTCCGAAGATGAAAGCTTCTGGGTATGAACTTCGCCCACAGTAGAGAAAGTATACAAATTCTAATCTAACTAGTTCGAGTATACGTCAACGTAAACAACGATTTAAGTAATAAATGGTAATAAAACTTCGCACCTACTGAATATAAGAAACGTTGATTTCTAAAGCTCATGCAAATTTAGTTTCGAAAAACAAGTCGTAAAAAGGTCATTAAAAATACGGTCAAGTTCATTCATACCGTTCTTCCTTACAATTTTATACTTTATACTTGAAAGACATCAATAACCCTCCTTTTAAAATTGTTATGAATTTTTCTCAAATTGTATCTATTTTAATCCACCCCTGTTTATCAGTTTTTGAAGATCATTACCACCACACCCCCTGTTTATTATGGACAAAAGAGTATTTTTTGGAAACCTGGTATACTTTTTGCTGTATATTTTCCTTTCGAAGTCAGTTTAAACTAGCTTCCTTTTCCTGAAAGACTTTAGTAAATAAGAATATTTTATTGTTTCCATAGCTTGCCAATGAAAGGGCATCAACTCACCAGCAGAATCTCCTCAATACTCCTGCCAACATCAGGCATGTTCAAGAGATCATTCCTGATGCAACTGTTGAAGACATTGAAGCCGCACTAAGCATTGCCATGGATATGAACGAAGCTATAGACAATCTAATGAATAAGGATGCAACTACTGAAACTCTATTCACTTCAAAAGCCGCTGAGAATATTCACTCAATATTAAGGAAGTATCGTGAAGAAAAGTTCCAGCATAGCAATGAAAATACGTTGCTTAGAGTAACAAGATCAACCCTCTGGAGAGACGCGTTGACATTCTACAAAACTAATATGGGTGACAAGCAAAAATTGTTTCAAAAGTTGTTTGTCACATTCGAGGGAGAGGATGGTATTGATGCTGGTGCATTGAAGATCGAATTCTTCACCCTGGTATTCAATGAAGCAAAAAAACAGTTGTTTGAATCAGCTGACAGCAAGGATTGGCTACTTATTCCAAAACGAGCTGGAGGAAACTTGCAGATTTTCAAGATATTTGGAATGATTATTGCACATAGCTTACTACAAAATGGGCCATTTTTCAACTTCCTTGCTCCCTGGGTTGTTGACTTGCTACTCAATGAAGAAGGTACATCTGGGGATCTCATGCTAGAATGTATTCCACTTAACTGTGCAACTGGATGTCTCATAAATTTCATCCAGTTGCTCAAATCGTGTGAATCAAATGATGCCATCAATGAGCTTTTCAGCACTGCTGATGGACCTGCTTTCGAGCAGATCATAAGTTCATCTGACTGGGACCCAAATGAAACTGTAACTATGGATAATAAAGATGTCCTTGTCAATCTTCTTCTCCACGAAGAGACAATAACACGTCGTGGAGGGAAAGTTAGAGCCATGAGAGAAGGTATAATTTTCATGGGATTCCAGCGATTTCTCGGCTTTCAGGCTGCAAGAAATTTGTTTCTTGGCACCAAAAGGTATCTAGATAATGAAGAATTCCTTTCACTTTTTGAATGGGACGAGTCAGAAATAGATCCAAAGAGAGTAGAGTGCATGGCATGGCTAAAGAATTTTGTAAGGAATGCCGATCAGACGAAACTACGAGATCTGTTGAAATTCTGCACGGGCTTTGAGGATGTTTCCTCATTCTGTGATAAGTCTATCTACATTGAGTTTGCAACAGAAGAGAAGCTGCCGAAAGCATCTGTATGCACCACAACACTGCATGTACCCACTGGCTCATCAAGTGAGGAAGAGTTTGTGTTAATGATGACAAAAGCATTAGAATTTGAGAGTGTTGGGTTTGCTGAGTTTTAAGGAACAAACTCGTTGCACTGTTTTTGTTATGTTTTATTTTCTGTTGATTTTGCAGCTAAATATGTTTGGTTTGCCGACTTATTTCGTTATTCAGTTTTCTTAGAAATGATAACATCCGTACGAAAAAATAGATTGTGGCAATTGAGCACAAGCAATATGCAAAAGCATCCAAAAGACCACATTGGCTGAGGTTTATTTGGATCCAGTTCAAGTCAAGCCAACAGTCTCTTGATAAATTTATTTGATTTTGTTTACCTTATTTCGTGCCAAGAACAATCTTGCTATGACCAAACACAACTTCCCAAAAGTATTTGACATGACTTGAAGTGGATAAAAACCAGGTCGATTTGGTCAATAGCCATAGCTTCAAGAAATCCTTCACTAATAGCAATATAAAGTCAGATAGATTGACTGGTTAAACTGTTGACTGTAATAAATGTCACTTGTTTGCTCCACACATTCTTCTTATACTAATCTGCTCATAAATTCCTCATCAAAAGGCATGACGGTTTCAAAAAATTCTAACTTTCGTTTGCAATATCACAAAACAAAATCCTTCAACTTAGTCCCAATGGATTATTAAACTTTTTTTAAGTCACTAAAATTTCAAAATCTGACCTCAAGATTGAAATTCCATTCGCTAAGTCACTAGAATGATAACTAGTTTGCAGTACTTGCAATAGAATGACGGTATGTGACCAAAAGCGCTTTTGTCACAATAATTATTCGGAATTATTTCGTACAGTAATTGTTTGAAAGCTGACTTTGATATTTCAACATATTACATATTTATGTTCGACTTCAGATCACTCGTTAGAATTTACGATGTGACAGCATGGTTGATTAAGAGTGTTTGTTACCACCACAACCGTTTCTCGATATAACCTTGCACCTTCATTCCCATCATTTGCAGTTGCGTCAATTGTAAGTCTTAACTGCAGAAGATGATAATCACAAAGACGAACCCTTGAATTGGGAACGGAAACATCATTTGACGTTTGAGCGTCAGGAAATGGGGCTTCTTCGTCGACACCATAGGCTACCCAGTCTATGATACCTGCTGCCTCGGGTGTATCGGGGTCGTAGCTCATGAGTCTGGTCATTCCATAATGCCACAGCTGCCTTGGGGATCTGTAACCAGCTGTTGAGATTGGATGAAACAACCAGTCATTTGTGAATTCATCTAGAGCAGCGTTTACACGTGGCAAATAGACATAGTGCAATGAAAATAGATGTACTTCATCCAATGGATCTAGTAGCTGCTCTGATTCCAGGTAGTAGAATATATTTTTGAAGTGATTAACGACACATCTCACCACTTCCCCCCACAAACGCTCGATCCTCTGGTTGTGCACTGATGTGCCTGTTATGAAACTTCCTCGATTCAATCCCCTATCCGGGGATTCCAACATGTATCGAGCCACGTCAACGTTCTCTACGCCAAAATCCGCACGAACACGTGAAGGGAGGCCATGAGAGTGTACAGCATTTGTGAACAGGTCCAATACGGTTGCTGCTTTATTATTATCACTGCACTTTAAATATGTGATTAGCCTGCTGTATCCATCGATTGATCCATGGATTACCATCCTCCATCGTATTAACTTGTGATGGCCATCGATATGCCTAAAAATACGTTTTAGTTGAGATTGGATAGTATATGTTTTACTTGTAAATACATCGTATATTGTAGTGTATTTCATGTACCGGGTGTCCCAAAAAAACTCAACAGATTTGAAAAATTCTAATGCAAACTGTTTGATACCCATTTACCCAACAATTGCTTTTATTCAAATCTGCAATGATTAGATTAAATTTTGATATAGTTTCCAGAATTTTTGGTTACTTGGCTGTATCGTTAAAAAGCAGCAAACTTCAAAATTGTCCTTTGGCCAAAACCAGAGCTGCTGCATCAACAATGGTGAATCATTATGTCAAATTGTAAAACATGGCATCCCTGTAGTTGCAAAGCATTGCCGACAAACAAGCTAACACACAATTGAATTGAACATTGAACAGACACTTTCATAAAGATTTATGTCAATCGTGCTTCTTGCAGTCGTGCTTCTTAAGTGTGCATCATGGTTGCTTACGTTTTGCAGAATGACAAGGCCATTATTAGATTGTTACTTTTAAGACTTATACTTCCAATCATAAAATGGATACAGAGCTTCCTCGAGATGCTCACAAATCAGTAAGGGATCCCTTTGTTACAGTTTCTTAATAAAATTGTGTGCTTGTTCGTAACTATGCGAAGTTTTAGATATTACTTTTAGAAATTGATTTTAATTGTACTGTGTACTGGTGGTAGCTCTGGTTTTGCCCTGACAGCAAATTTGAAGTTTGCTGATTATTAACTCTTGAACCAAGTCACCGAAAGTTCTTAAAAATGTATCACAATTTAATCTAATCATTGCAGCTTGATATAAAATTAATCGTTTTATCATTAATTTCAAATAGCTTGCATCAGAATTCTTTGAATCTGTTTGGTTTTTTTGGGACACCCGGTATGTCATGTATTTCATTTTCTAGATTTGGAAATATTTGTTTTAGATTAAAGTTACATAAATTCCTGGTTGATTTGAAATTTTTTGGGTCAAGCCTAGTATTTTCTGCTACACGAGAATTATATTCTGTTCATGAGAAACTAAGAATTTGGGCCAGTACTGAAAATTCCTCAGAATTATCGGATTTTGAGTGCTCAGAGTTTCTTATGAGTTTCTGAAAGGTTCCACAACAATCTTCATATTCAATTCCTGTGGCACTAATAAATCAAAGCAAAAATATCCTTCAAAATAAAGAAAAACGATGCCAGGATTATGTCCTAAAAACCAGTTTTCCCCGCAAATGATGCATGATATGTTGGTCCCTGGGTTGCATCTCTTGGTGATGCTTGTGCACGCCTGGAACTGGCAGCGAAGCTTGGAAGGGGAGGGGCACAAAACATCAAGGGAACTTTTTCATGAAGCTATAGGGGCATTTCCTTAAAATTAAAAGGGCACTTCTTTGTTTCTTGCAAAATCTTGGGGGCACGTGCCCCCGGTTCCTACGTCTGCAGTGAAAGGAGCGTTCCTTAGAAGTATTTTATGGGCAATGTTTTGGCAATGGTAAAAATTTGAAGCTTTCTTACCATAACGAGTTTGGGGCTGGCACACTGTAAGTTCTTCTTATGACGCTAATGGATCTGCGTAATGCACGACTAACTGGATCGATGGCGTTTATAGCATCTCGTATCCTCTGGCGCTGAACGTTAATGCCCCTTTGTCGGCACGCGCCTATTATGTAGGATTCTCCGGCATTCGGCAATACCTGCAATACATCTCTAACTATTTGCTCCAAGTTGCCTTGCAGTATTTGCGTATATGTACTTCTTGGTCCCGTTCTTTTAGATACCGTTAAACCCAATTCAATACGACGACGTTGTATCGTCTTTGTTGACACACCCAAGAATGACGCCACTTCCTTCCAAGAACGGTGTATATCAAAAAGCCTTTCCATTTCGTCTTTTCCAACTGCAAGTCGTGGCCTACCTGGTACATCATTGCTTTCTTCCAGGGTCCCCGTCGCAACTTGCGTATTTACATTCATGATATAATCCTCGTCTATTGCAATTGCCTCTCGGAGACGTTCATGTAAAGGCATGATGCTGCCAATCAGCGATCTTATTTCTTGTGTGAGACCCAGTTCAGCATTCACTTCTTCGCATCTGCTAACGATGACGTTCAAAACATTTAAAGCATCTTGAATTTTCATGCTAAAATGCTCCAAGATATTTAGATCATTGCTAAAAGCGTGCCTTCGTGCTTGTTCAAGTAATCTCGGCAGTTCGATAAAAAACTGTTCCAAAATGGCGTTGGAAGACATGTCTGCGGTCTGTTCGCGGTAGGCCACAATTCAAGCTTCCGACATACATGGAGCGTTTGCCAGTGCGCAAATAAACGGCGCAAGTGCTTTATATTTGAAGTACGAAATTCACGATAAGTATGACAAGTACGATATTCACGACAAGTACGATATTCACGATAAGTACGATAATCAAACCGATAAGTACGATAATCAAACTATAATACATATATATATTCAAAATTCAATATATATATATATATTCAAACCACAATATATATGAAACTCGATTTATACTTTTATCACGATTTATATGATTTAATGTTGATTTATATTTCAAGAATTTTTTTACCAAAGACATGATTTTACAATTAAATATTACACATATTTTTGAATCTCACAATATATAATGTAGTTTGAATGTATATATGAAGGAAAAATAGCAAGATATATTTGCACCATAATATATATACAATGCTGATATACAATATGGTGTTGTTTGACTTTTGTCCACTATGGCAGGGGATATATATCACTGCAGTATCGCTGCTGATGGTTCATTTGTACTTATATACAGTGAAAATCTTGATTTGTTTACATTTATTTGAAGTTAAATTACTGTTTATCTTATTCTCTTTAGCAAAATCAAGTTGAGCTCTCAGCATTAAAATGTGTGCCAAAGAAAGATGAAGTTTTTGAAATTATATGGAGGTTGCATACCCAGGAAGGAGAGCATGCAGGCTATCACAAGACATATGAAAGGGTATGTGAAGTTAGCATTGCACACTTTGGCATTGGTACAGAATTGCTATCAAAGTGTGCAATTTTAGACTAGCCCCCACACCTTTTTTACAATAAACTAAGAAAAATCGAAACTTATCGAAAAGTTCTATCAGATTTTGAGTTCTCAAAGTTTCTTTGAAATTTCTTACAAGATTCATAATAATCTTACTCATGAATATTTCAAATTGAAGTACCCTCTGCTGTGAAGCCTTTTCAATGTTTAGACATCACTCAAGTACATTCTGGGTCATATGATTCATACAACAGCAAATTAACTGATAAGATAAACGGTTTCCTCATTATAATAAATACTTCAATAATAAATACTTTTGGAGTTATCATTTCATGTAATGGAGATTGTTAATTTTGGTGATGCTAATTTAGAGAGTTTCTTAAAAGATTTATCTCATGAAAAAATATGTCTTAATTTTGATGTTTTTGCTTCAACTAAAGAAGTGAGAATCATGAGAATCTTTGTAAAACTCACACCAATTCTATTGTCCTAGTATATAATTTCTCTGTAACCTCCAGAATCTGTTACCCATCTAACCCAACAGACCCTATACTTTGTGATTGTGATTTTTATATTGTAATTTTTGTAGGAAATTGTAAACCTAATGAAAAGTAAAGTATGTCTCAAAGACCTCAGGTAAACATAATTAGATGAGTAATATTGCATTACAGCAAATTTCTCATGAAATATACTAATAGTGTTCTCTGCCTGATTTCAGGTTTCAGAATGCCATGCAGTCATTTCAAGGAAAATGGTTAGAGAGTTTTGCAAACAGTGCACTACATGTGCCTTAAAAGCAGCGCAAAACATTCGTCCCCCACTAAAGCCAATTATCACCAAGGGTTTCATGGAAAGAATTCAGGTGAATATTGTTTGGTTGAATACCAAGGATAACAATGAGAACAAGCACTTACTTTTGTAAGCAAAGCAAGCCAACTGAAGTCATTTCCTATCTTTTGCTAAGAGTTTTAGACTGAGTGTGAAACAGGCTTTTTACTGTGCTACTACGTATTCTTTGCCAACAACTTATCTTGTCATTTATTCATGTTGATAAAGTTCTTCATACATTATGACTGGATATAATTTTTGATACAGTATGAACATTTGCTCAAAAGTAAACACTGTGTTGAGTTTTAATTGGAATATTATTTTTGGTATGTATGCCATTCATATTTTATATTTTAGTGGTCAAAAGCACTGCAGTTTATGTCTCCGATCCATCTGAATTGCAACTACTTGTGCCTATTTAAATCACCTTATGTAGATATGAACTAAATCAGTGTATACCATTCTCTTTCCAACCTAGATTGATCTTGTTGACCAGCAAGCTGCACCAGATGGGGAATTCAAATTCATTGGACATTTCATGGACCACTTCTCAAAGTTCCATGTCCTTTTTCCTCTGAAAAGAAAACTTGCCTCTGAAGTGTCAGACAATCTGGTGCAAAAAGTGTTCAGTTATTTTGGATTGCCATATATTCTCCATACCGACAATGGAACAGAATTCCGCAATGAAGTTATTGCACATACCGTGGAAATGTGGCCAGGAGAGGCAAAGATTATCCATGGGGCACCAAGGCACAGCCAAAGTCAAGGTTTAGTGGAGCAGGGAAATTATTCTGTAGAATTGATGGTTGCTGCAAAGCGCCAGGACATGAAGTGCAACTCATAGGCAAGCTGGCTCCCAGAAATTCTATGTGAGTAAACTCACTATATTATTTGTTTCCTACTCAGTGGATTTGGTTTGGGCCTTGGGTTAAAATTTGCGTTTGTAGATTTATAGCTCGACAACAAAGTTTCCCACAATGCTCAGAAGAATGTCAAAATGTTATTTAGCCAATCAAAGTTAACAAAAAAATATGCTGTGGGTACTAAGGTTCAAACTAGACTGTTGGTGCCATAATTTTTTTACTTTGTATACAGTTTTGAGACAGCCAGTTGACTCAATATGGGCCATAATAGAATATGTTTGTGTGTGGGAGCTTAAAGACCCATTGTACGCCAGACAGCTTTATGTTTGAAGACTGGTGCATGTCATTCTGGCATGTATCTAGTCTTTGCCTCTTAACCCTCTCATGGGCTGAGTCCCAGTTTTTCAAATTTTGGTGCCAGAATCACAAAAAATGTCTTGCTGAAAGTGGGGGTGAAAAGCAAAATTCTGGGACCAATATTTGAAAACTTGGACTTGCATCTGAGAGAAGTACTGCTACAGTTTATGAAACTAGTTTTGTGAAGACAATGTTAAAAACACACAACTTTGTTACTGAGCAATGTCTTTAATCCTACACAGCAAAGTTTCTCTTGAATGTGCAGTACCTTCATGAACAAAATATTTTGCTCTTGTCCCAAGTTCCCAGGAACTTGGTTTCTCAGATTTATAGGCCTGCTAAATCTGTATATATTCCAGCTTGTGAAATTTTTGAATTTCCCTTTATACTGGGTGTTCTAAGAAATGTATACTGTACGGATTTGGTTGACTCCAGCAATAGAGTTTAGCTTTAATCAATGGCTAATTACTCTCAAGATGTTCCTCGATAGTTAACTTGAACATTAAATACCTCGTTTGTTGGTATTGGTGCTTTCAGAGCAGACAAATGGGGTACCTATGTTCAAGATAGTTCAAGTTAACTATCAAGGAACATTTTAGAGGGGTTAGACATTGAGTAAAGCTAAATTCGCATTGCTGGAGTCAACCAAATCCGTATACATTCTTTGGGACACCCGGTAGTTATCAGAAATACCCTAAAGCCCAAGACAGAAGCTCTGCGCAGTGTTAAAACTGAACTATGCAAATTTACTGTCAATTTTTTCAGTGTCAACAGGGTATTGAAATTTAATCAGACCCTTTTTCTACATTCAAAGCAATCAACAGAAACTACAATATAGATATTGTAGCCAAAATGAATGATTATTAACTTAACATATGCCTGACAACTTGATGGTTAGACCTTTCATAATTTTTGTTGCAGATGCATTAAACACACAGAGATCAGAATCCACAAAAACAACAGCATTTGAGATTGTCTTTGGCCAGAAACCAAACCGTTTGTGTGAAATCTCTGATAAAACAGGACCATTGTTGGAGGAAGATCTTAGTGAAATATTCAAGGATCAGGACTTCTCAAGGGTAACAGTTGTGGAATCATTGACCGAGCTAAAGGAGAATTGCAATGGATCTCATCCTTCCACACCCAAAAGTAGCCTTCAAGAATCTAAAAGTACACTTCATACTATAGATGCAGAAGCTCTTGATGATATTTTACAGATAAGTACCACAAATAAAGCAAAAGAAGTAGCAGGGTCTTTCCTGGATGATGCCTATGATCACACGATTTCTAAGAATGATGATGCTCATGAAGTTTTAGCTGACAGTGACATCACTGCTGATATGTGGCATGAATGGAATCCTGTTAAAGATGATGAGCACTGTTACAGTTCTGGTGAAGACCCATCTGGTAAACCCCCGAAAGTCACTGAAGCTGGAGGTAATGCATTTGAAGCATTATTAGCAGAGTTAAGAGATGTTTCAGGCACCAAAGTTAAAGAAAATGTAACAATATTAGATTCTGATCTTCTAGCTTATGTTAAAAAGTCTATTTCATCAGAGAGAATAGCTGGCGTAATGACTGGCAAAGAAAGTCTTCCATCCTATGCATACAAGGGCAAAGTGCCAGAAAAAGGCCAAGCAGGCTATGATGAGTTTATTCACTATCTAGAAATAAATGAAATTTATGAAGATAAGCTATCAGTGATAAGAGATCACATCTTAAAATATTGCAAGAAAGAGAATGGTTTGTTCCTAGATGGTGAAAAGATACTGTCATTGGCATTCATAGAGCTGTTGGCATACATTGAGTACATGAAAGCTGTACCTGCCAACAAAGGAGGTAATGATATTCCGGTTGTTGAAAATTCAAGCTCCAACACTGAAGCAGCCATTTTTCCCGTAACATCACCAAGGAGAAAGCGTATTAGAGATAAAGTTGTTCAGCAAGGGCTTGTTAATGCTGATAAGATGACAAAAAAGTATGCAAAACAGAAACACATAATCATTGAAGAATTTCAAGTAGGGGAAAATGTTTCTGTAAAAATCCCGAAGCAGGATAGGATTTCAAGTGATAACAAGCGCCTTGCTTGTGTGGTTGTTGACAAAAGAGGAGGCCGGACACCCTCGTATCGCTTAGCTTGCTCCAGTGGGACTTTAGATAGGAGAGTTACCACTTCTGATACGATGCACTACCCAGGTAGAGTTGAGATCAACGAGAATAATCTCAACAAAAGTGTTAGTCTTAGGCAAGCAGCAAGGGAAGCTAGTGTGGTAAAAGCTTCCCAGCAGTAAGCAAATGAGTTGTAAGGAAGAAGGAAGGGGGAAAGGGGGTTGAGGATAGTTATTTGGTGGAATTTTGATAATATCTTGACAAACTAAGCACTTTCAAGTCAAAAAAGTCTCACTGTAAAACAGATTCTCAAGATATGCATGAAAACTGACCGTTAGTAGTACTATGTGAGGATACCCCTGGGGAATCTTACACCGTTTGCGGACAATGATGCACAAAATTCACACAAAATTACACAGCTTAGGTGGATCAGTTTTAATCTATTTATTGCCGCTGTGAAACATTTGGGGTCGAAATATCCTTGCAGGAAGTCCGTGAAATAATTTTTGCCATTTTCTTAAAGATGACGTCATTGATGAGGTCACGTAACACGTAATTGTTCTATTGTTCCTGGAAAAAATTGAAGAGACCTTACAAATTATAAGTTCACAAATGAAAAAGGATATTATCAAAGGACTACGAGGTGATCTGGAATTACATCCATAAGCAGCTTACCTAAAAGTTGGCCCGACCATTTTCTTTCAAAATTTCACACAAATTCACACTTCAAAAGGATAGAAACTAAAAGTCAAAAAACCATTTCCTGGTTCATTGAACCAATTTGGAGCAGTGCTCAGTTAAGTAGGTGGGGGGGCTGAATGACCCCCCCCCCCCAGTCTCGATAGGGTTAATGGGATGAAGCAACAATGCGGCGCAAGAATGTGACGTAAAAGAAAGAGCGGGCAATTCAAAAAGGAAAACCTGATAGAAGATGATGGGTGAAGAAACTACGATATGAATGAGAAGCGTTTGTTAAGTCCATTCAGCATTAAAGTTCCCAATTTGAAAATTAATCTCATTGTGCAATATATGTATCATTGTGCAATTTTGATGGTGAAAATTGCTTTGATGATAAGCTTTTGCGACATTTGGTTTAAAAGTAAAAGATACCGCAACAGAAATGAACAGGCACCAAAAACTTGCTGAAATGAATGCATATCTTCATCAGTCATTTCAATTTCCCAAGAAAGGTTCCTCTCAAGAAGAGCAAGAGAGCCAACATCAGTCAAATACTGATGCTGATTTTAGGGGTGCAGAGGAGGATGCAAGAGATCTATCAGAAATAGAATATTATAAAGATGGTAAATGAAGATCAAAAAGAGAAGAAAGAGAAAAGAGAGGCATATGATAATATAGAAATGCTGAAAAAGGATTTGGAAGATCAGTACAGCTCCCAAAAGCTACTGAATTGAAACTACAGAATACACTCAAAAAGTTAGGCCATTATGAAACAAGAAATATTAATAAAAGAATAAAGAGAGTCAAAGATCAACATTCTGAGCTCCATAACGAAAATGAAATGCAACAACAACCAATTATTGAATTATCTTCTCAATTACTTGAAAAAGATAATGCCGTTAAAAAACCAAACCTTGCAAATTGAATAAATTAATAAAAGATTGGATGCAGCATTGAAGGATACACTAAAGCTTCAAAAACAAAAATATTATTACAAATCAAAATATGAAGAAGTATCCAGCAAAGATTCCAAAGAGACAATCAGCAGATCAAAGTTACAAGAATTAAATCAATATATACATGATTTAGAAGACGAGAAGCTAGAAATTGAAGAGAAATTAAATGTTTTTTTTAATGGAGATGAAATTAGATTATTTGAAAACGGTAAATATGCAGATGAAGTTTGCATGTTGTATAAATATTTGCTTTGTATGGGTGTGAGCACTAGGAATGTGGAAGGTGTTATTAGGACGGTTTTAAAATTTGCAATTGATTCAGATGTTGGAAGGTTACCTAAGGCTACTTTTGCTAAATATATGTTGCTTGAGGCTAGATCTTTAGCACAGATTCAAGTTGTTGACGAGTTAGTTGAAGGGTTTGATATTGAGAACAGAACTTTGCATAGTGATGGAACATCAAAGAAAGGTCACTCTTTTATTACCTTTGATATTGTTAATGATGCAGGTAAAAGTTTTGTTGCTGGATTGCGTGAAGTTTCTTCTGGGGATATCGAATCTCAGTTGAAAGTGTTGGAAAATGTTCTTGAAGATGTTTGTGCTATGTTGGAAAGGCAAAGTGAGGGCAAAGATCAGGAAAAGGAAGACAACACTGTAAACAAATTTTGAAAAGCATTAAAAACGTAATTTCAGACAGATGTGCTGCTCAAAAAAAATTCAATAATCTGTTCACCAATCACACTAAAGAAATGTTACCAACAGTTGTTGAAGAATGGGAGTCACTGTCAGAAGAGGAAAGAGAAAAGATGTCAAAAGTTGATGAATATGTTTGTGTGTTGCATTTTCTTGTTGGTTTGGCTGATCAAGCTGAGGCCTGCTGCAAAATTTGGGACACTTTATGTGGGGGGGGGGGATAACAAAGTTGGGTCATTGGCAATTTTCTATTCCAGTCACATCATACCACAACTCCGGAAATTAACTATCTGCTTTCTCAATATGATGTCATCTTTCTTCATGAAATCTCCAAGATTTCTGTGAAAATCTTCCATCATATCATTGCGACATTGGAGAAGCTTGATCGCCGCCCATTACTTGTCTTGTCTGGTGATTTTTCGCAACAGCAGCCCATTGCTACTGTCAACAAACGTACAACACAAGTAGCAAATATCTTATCTTTTTTTTTTTTTTATATCAAAGTTAAAACTCAGCAATATACAAATACAATATTCTGTGCCGTCCATAGCAGACATAGACATGACATCATCTGGTTCTGGCTATGAACGGCACTTGACAATTCCTTTAACAGCAATCTTATTAAGCACTTTGTGTACCATGGCACCATTCCATTTTGGCAGACGCTAGCATACGCCAGCTTAGTAGGTGAATTATTGTAAAACAAAAAAGGAAAAACAAACAAACAAACAAAGAAACAAAACAGAAATAAAGACAAAAACTAAAAACTATTCACTGGTGCAAAACTTGTGTAAAGATGGTTGGATGTGAGTCACCAATGACTGGTGCCATGGTTCACAAAGGGCTTACTCAAAACAAGACTAAACATAAATAAGAATAAGGGGTCGCCAATCGTCAGGTTTTCATCAAGTTTCCGAAGAATTCCCAAAGACCCCACAGACCAGAAACGCCCCCGGCCACAAAACCGCCACTCCACCGCCAAAAACAACAAACCAGCCATCACCCGAATGAGCCGAGCAAGCGGAGCTCGAGCCCCACAATGACCGCAACCACCACAGGGCCCAAGCCCCACCCACCAAGCGCCCCCAAATGACACCCAGCCCGCAGCACCTGGCAGCAAAGCGGCAGTTCCATGGCCAAAAGACACCTCCAGCCCACAGAATCCCCGGGAACACATCAGTTAATCCTGTTAGTAGCTTTGATATATGCTATGGATGCCTCTACAATCATTTGATTGTCAGTTTCATCAAAAATTGGGCTACCGTAAAGAAGCAAATTAAGCAGGGCTTTTGGATCCATGTTGTTTACATCAAAATCTGGAAGGATATCGGGTTTTACCAATCAATGGCCCTGGCCCTATGGCCCTATGGCCCAATGGCACTATGGCCCTATGGCACTATGGTCTTGTATCTTTTATTACGAATACCCTAAGTATGAGTTTGACAGTGTATTCGACTAGAATTCGTATAAATATTGCTTGAAATGATGCCCAAACTGAGATGCACAAAGTTCTCGTTCGCCGAGCAAGAATTCCCCAAAGTGACCTGGGGAATCCCCTTGAAATCATCAAATTTGAAAGGACTGTACGAAGCTTTCACACACATCCTCCAAAGCAACAAACAATTATTGTTTGGCGATTGTACTGGTATTTACCCGGTCTTTACAAGTTAACAGGCACTACAATACAATAATATAATACAACGCAGCACATTTTGGCTCTGGCACATTTTGCCCCACTCCTCAAAGTGTTTTTTGCGGTTTTAGCATGACAGGCTGTAAATCTGTTACATGCAATATCTATAGTAATGCCCCAGTAATGGATGCATCTTTTTTTATAAGAAACTAAGAATAGGAGCCACTGCTGAAAGTTCTGAAAATTAAGACATATGATATTAGCTCCGTTGCAATGCGTTGGAAAATACACGTTTTTTTTTATAAGAAACTTGGATCAGCACTTAGTACTAAAAGTTTCTTAATTTCGTATGAAAATTTCGGTGTTTTAGTAGTAAAAGTTTCTTAGTCAGTTTCTTATTTGTTGGGCCTAAAATTGCGGTATTGTTCGAAGTTGAGCCTTCTTCTCGAGAAAGGGCTTCCATTTTGCATTGACATTGTCATCAAGAAGAAGCCATGCACATCAAGGCAAACATTTACCAATTTTGCAGTTAAAAGTCAAGAAAAGACGAATGTACTTTTGTCAGAAAGACATAGAATAAGAGAGACACAAAGAAATAAAGTTTTAGAGTTTCTTAACTGTTCTTGAGCGTAGTACTAGAGTTTCTTAATTTTTTGGTCATCGTAGTACTAGTTTCTTATAACCCAGTTTCTCATAAGAAAAAACGTGTAGTGGAAATTTGTCGGACCCTTTCCTCTACTTTATCTCACAACAGAAGCGAGATAAGAAACACATTATTGACAACAATGCTGCGCCATTGCCGTATTTCCCATAGCAACAAATAAGCAAAGAAAGTTACAGCTGGTGATTCCCTGCATTAGTACATCGGGGGAATTTTCGCTCGGTGAACGAGAACTTTGTGCATCTCAGTTTGGGGATCATTTGAAGCAATATTTATACGAATTCTAGTCGAATACACTGTCAGACTCATACTTAGACTAGCTACACTAGTCCCTCGATTTCGCTGTTGTTGTTGTTGCTGATGGCCAATCAGTTCTAAGGAGCATACAGAGATTGTGTAGCCAGTCTAACTCATACTTAGGGTATTCGTAATAAAAGATACAAGACCATAGTGCCATAGTGCCATAGGGCCATAGGGCCATAGGGCCATTGATTGGTAAAACCCAAGGCGTTTTTTCCACTCTTTTTGAAGAACTCAAGTATGATCGAGAATATTTTTTCCGGTACTTGCGAATGACCCCTGATATGTTCAAATCTTCAAGTATCTGCTTGATTTAATACGTCCTGGCATTGAAAAGTCTGACAATGGACAATGCAATATCAATTTCAATGGCGTTAATCATGAAGATTTGTCGGCACAGTTATACACCTAGTGTGAACCAAGCTTCAATTAATTAAAAGTGCGAGACTTGCGATGCTGCTTGGCAAAGCTTGGCATACATTTTTGGCCATCGGAAAGGAAAATAAGAGAGAGAGAAATTACCCAGACGCAACATGTTAGCTCATCATCAGTAGAAGGAGGCATGTTGAACTTAAAGAGAACTGCTACATGTGATAATACATCATTGCTCCCGTGTGTACAAGTTACAAAGATCAAGCTTTATAGCAATGATGACGAAAAGACTGTTGTTGAAAAAATAACATCCACAGGCCCGTAGGAGCGTTTTTCAGATTGGGGGGGCCCTAATTCACACCGAAGGGATAAAGCTTCCGGGGGTCCGGGTTGCTCGGTCAATGCCCTCTTTTCATTTGGCAACGCCCTTCTGTGCATTGCTGAAAGGGCATTTTATGATCGAAGTTCCTGAAGAAAAATAGGAAATTTATGAATCCAAATATATTTCATGAAACTACGATAGGATAAGAATACTCTGTCGAGAGCATTGCGTAAGATTTACTTGATATTTGATTTACAAGTCATCACGCAATTTTCATGGCGTCCTACGAAAGCCATGGCATGGCCAGAGTAAATTAAATGGACGGAATTGAAATGAGGGGGTCTGGGGGAAGCCCCCAGGACAATTTTTGGGGCCACGCCTTTTACTTTGGCTTAGAAGGCATCTCCCAATATCATGCTTGCCTTTAGCGACAAGGAACCTTTGATAGCGAGTTCTCTTATGAGTTGAAGCATGAGGAAAATTTTTGAAGAAACATTCTTTACTTTGGCTTAGAATGCATCCCCTGATTCCATATTTGCCAATGCTAAAATGGAAGATTTGACATTTCTTGGAAAATTCTTTCCCAGCTATACCCAGCTTTTTTCTCTTCGGTTTTCGAGGATCTCGAGGACCACGCCACTGCTCGTTAGTTTAGATATGATTATTGATTCTTGAAGTCTGGGTACTTTTCGCCTCTCTTGACGAAGTGCTTCTGATGTGAAAAGAGTGGAGCTTTCCAAAGTTAAATTTCCTTGCGATTGAATCATGACAAATTCGTTTATGATACTGACTGGACTTGCTACAAGTCTCTCTCGCGGAAAAACGGGGGGAGGAAAAAATAGCGAGAGTCCAGTCCAGATGCTGACAAGGTTGAATCTATCAACTCTGTCGTTGTGCACATGTTTCACCATCAGGTGGTTGAGGCGGTAGTTTGCTGTGTTGAACTTAGATAGGTCTTGACTCGCTTCAGTGCCAAGGGCCTGTCACTGATGATCAGTTTTCTATGTTATTATGAAGAATAAAAAATTCAACTTCTGGAAATTATTGGGGGGGCCCGGGCCCGACCGGCCCCAATAGGTGCTACGGGCCTGCATCCAGCTCAATTGATGAGGATGGTGATGTGATTGGCTTTCCACGGTTACAAAGTGCAGGTGGCTTTGAGATGTTGCAGTGCAAGGCAAATTGCAAGGACTTGAATGTTATTGACTGTACCTGGAATGTTTCTGATCTTAGAGCAGTTGTTGGCTCTGGCCAAGCACAGATTTTTCTGAGGCTAATACAGAAATCACTTTCTACTGCATCAAAAGTTGTCGCATAATCACAGTCAAAACTTACAGAGACGTGCAATGTTTGCGAGTGTGACGTTCCAATCCACGAGCTGAAGAACCACTTAGAAGAATGCACAGAATACATCAGTAGCTCAAATGATAGTGATGATGACGTAGCACTCCCACCATTTACAGGCGCGCAACTAGGAATTTTACAGGGCAGGGGTCCAAACTAGAAACAGGGCACACTCCAGATCATTTCAAGAAGTGGTGTCGCCGTGTCGCCTGGGATGTCAGTTTTTCAAACTCAAAAGCGAAGGCAGAAATCAAGGGATATTTTTCTAATGTTCACCTCTCTAAAGCATATCAATAAACAAACATATCAACACATAGGAGAAGCAGTTAGAGCATGGTAAAGGAAATGCGAGCGAAGCGAGCTGGGAGGGGCCCCCAAAAATTTTTTAAATCACGCTCTCTAGATCGTCGGAAAATGCCTACCTTAAAAGAGATCAAAACTAGAAGAGAATGAAAAACACCCTCCTAGAACAGACAAGAAACACTGAAAAGGCTGCTCGTACACGCTTTTTACAAGAAACTGTGCTCTGAAGTTTGTTGTATGGTTTCTCAATTTTGGGCCAATTTTTTTACCGAGTGAGAATTTGAAAGGCCACTGCTCCTTGGACAAGAGAACGAAAATATTGGCAAAAATATCATTCAATGGTGAACAGGTTCCAATCTTTTTGCGAATCTACCTGAATAAAGTCGGCCACTCCGCTCTAAAATTGTGAGGGATTTTCTGGAAAAAGCCCCTTCAAGAAACCTTTAAAAGCGGCCTAAAAATGACGATCAATTTTCCTAATATTCCTGCTTCACAGCAAAGACTTCAACAAGCATGAGCACGTGTTGTGTTATACTCTTGAGAGGACGAAGTCACCCGGAATTATGCTGTTATGCTCTCAGAGAGAGAAATGACACTTCCATAATTCCAAAGAGATTAAACGTGCTAATAATGCATGTAAAAGCCATTGCTGCAAGGAAAAAAATTCGATCAAGATTTTCGGCCTGCTTTGAAGATTTTTTGAAGGGGCTTTGTTTCTTGAGAAAACTTTGGAATGAAGTTGCTGATTTCGGTCAGGCAAATGTAAAATTAATTTGAACATTAACAATATCATTACCTTGATCTCCAGACAGCGCTGGTCTTTCAAATGGGATTGTTTTTACTCACCCAGTCGTAAAAGTTTCTTGCAACGGCTTCTTTTAACAAAATGAGTCTTGTCTTTGAGCATCTGATTTGTAGTGCTTTTTACATGTGCCATGTAAGACATCTCTTTACATTTTCAGCCGTATTTGCAAAATTTTTTAGCCTCAGCGTTCAGAAAATCGCTGATGATTTCGGAAAAATAAGTCCAATTCAAGCATAGCGAATTCTCCAACTTTGTTCAAGACCTTGGTAATTCAAGAAAGCATTCAACAAATATTGACACTTCATCGCAAGAACCCTTAAAAATACCGGTCAATAATACGTCAAATTAACATAATTTTCTCCCTAAAAAGGGTCTGGACCCCCAGGACCCCCCCCCCCCCGTAGTTGCGCCCCTGATTTATGCAAAGGCAACCACTATGTGATCTTGAAGTTCCAGCCCATATTAGTGCTGAAGATAATTTTGAAACAACACATAACAGAGAATCATCAACTTCCACCATTGAAGTGCAAAATCAAGTTGTTGATCTCACCCAACAGCATCCAGATGAAGAGGGGAGAATCGTTCAGAACAACGGAAAGAGCCACTTTGCCCTGACAAGGAGCTCAATCAGAAAATTAATGGAATAGTAACGCAATGCAAAGAGTCAAACACTGGTTTCAATCCTAGATCTTTAGATGTTTGCATAATCATTTGATTCATGGAAGACCATTACACATAACAGACACAGAGAGCTCCCCAGAAGGAGAAACAGCCTTTATAATGGTTGACAGAGAAAATTTAATGAGATCAAAGGCATCAATGATAAATTCCTCACTCCTGAAGTGCAGTCCTACAATGAGGTACACAGTACACTTTCAACTTCTCCTTATCTAATTTGTGGTTATAAAAAGACAATGCGTTTATTCTGGACTACATGAAGGTTTTGGTTTTCCATAACAGCGATTTTCTGAGGTGCGCATAACAATCAAATGACCATATAAGGATTCTGCCATGCCACAAACTTTGCAAATTTTCGCAAAAATAGTCTCTGTACGGGGGAAACTCTGTGCTCTGCAAGTGCGGGAAAATCTGAATTCAGTTTGCCACGACCCGAGAAGAAACTGAAGAAATGACTGCACAGAAGATTTCAATTTGAGGGAATGGGTGCTGATCAGTGGTGCTGATACATGTTTATAGGGTAGTCATGGATTGGAAGCACGGTTGCAGGTACTTGCAACCTTTTATTTATTTAATCTGCTAAATCTATAGAAAAATTCCATTAAATATCATTATTATTTGCTGCAAGATTTGCTTTTGTTCTCAATGAAGTTAGGCCAAGGCTGCTAGGCCAAACTACTTTGGTGCATCTTTTTGAAGTTTAGACTTCGACAGCCAACTTTGGTATGTAAACAGATACTATGCTGATATTTAACTATGAATTTGATAAAGAGAGGCCAGGCTAGTCTAGGCTGACACGGGTTGCTCTGTCAAACTGGTCACCACCCACTAGTGATGCTGCCAATAACAAAATTTAAAGTTTGTAGCCTGAGATCAGGCTGACTTTTAGTTGAAAAATGAAAGATAAAAAAAAAGGAAAAACGGAAAACGTGAGCTTTTTCTTTCCTCTCCTTTTAATTTTTTTCCAAGAGAGCCTGATCTCAGGCTTCAAAAGTTTGCTGCACGTTTTAAATCTTGCAGGTCCACATCAGCTATATGCTGACTACTCGTGACCTGCTATTCAAAATAAATAATGTATGTATGTATGTATGTATGTATGGTAGTACCTGAATTCTATTTCAATATTCCTAATCCATCCAGGCTTGATAAAATACTGATTGGGAAAATTTTTGAGAGTGATGAGCATGAGGAAATGAAGACCTAAAATATGAACAAGAAGATTGGCTTTGTCGATGGCCAATTAGTGACTGTTTCTGGACTGTCTGGCAATACCATTGTCTCAACCCATCCATCAGGCGCTATCATCAACATCTTCCCCGTTACAAGACTCGTCAATGACTTTCCCACAACCACATATCCATGCATGCCAGGCTATGCCAGAACCATCTCCAAGATCCAAGGTCAGACACTACAGAAGGTCATTATTTGGCTTGACACCAATTCCACTCCACCAGGAACGGCATATGGTGCTCTGCCAGGAGTAAAACGATTACAGGACCTGTTCTTCATCACTCCTCTAGCACGCCATCAATTCACACCCGCAACTTGTAGCATATGATCATTCTTCTTTTACAGTTTCACTGAACTATAACATAATGCACACTCTAACACAACTCTTACCATCACATTATGCACTGTATACACATTGCAGAAAACCTTGCACAAAAGAATAAAAAGTAAAAAAAATTCCTTTTGATCACCACTTTGAGGTAATGAGGAAGCTTATTAGGATATCTCCTAAACAAGAGTGGTCATTTTCATACATAACTTACATTCGTAATACTTTCAATACCTCACATCAATACACACTACTCTCATTTCAGATGTCTCGTCAATATGAAAAGAAACGCCCCGGAGTATTGTACTTCAATCACTTTCCTAAAAATTTCTTGTGCCTATATGGACGCCAAAAGCCCTTCCCACCTGATGAGAAAGTGTTTGAGCGCTTAAGACCTGTTGGGCGTGAGTTGCTCACACACCCCAACACAGCCATTTCGGAGCTTGGTTCCACCCTGGATGAAAATGTGGAGCTGCTGCGTCAGGACACGTACTTCCTCAATACTGACAAAACCAAAACATTTCTTCAGCAGATTCGTCCCCTCGGAGATGTCCTGAAGAAGTTTCATCGGGACTACGAGGGGCCTAACACAGAGGAGGATAAGCGGGCAGCTGCACTTGGAATTGTTGATCCCTCTCCCCAAATGAAAGAGAGCATGTTGGCGGCCATAGAAGTTGGGGGTGCCCTGTTTCAAATGGGCATCAACTTCATGGTTGCCAACAGGCTCTTTTCAAATCCTGCAAATTATGCAAACCTTTTGACATTTGCTCCTCAACCGGATCCTCTCTTTAAAACTACCAAAAATATTATGGACTTGTTGCCCCTCCTTCACATTCCAAAGAGTGGAGCGGCAACAGGTGCTAATGACAATTGCTGCACTAACTGGTGCACCAGCACCAGCACCACCATATGCACTAGGACCAGCAGCAGCGCTCAGACAGCACACCTTACCACCCGCATCCCCACACCATCCAGGACCATATTAGCACCCATTATATGCACAACAACAAAAGCAGCAACAACAACATTATGGACATCTTCCCGCACAACAAGCACCAACATTGACATCTGCGCACCACCAATATACGAACCTACAACAACCACCACCATATCAAGCACAACACCCATATTATCAACATCCTGCACCACCAACACCGTCCACATTACTGCTCCAACGTGCACCATATTTTCAACCATCCACTCCTCGCCATACACCACTACCATCCCATATCATTCAAGGGCCAGCACAACCATCCCCATTATTGCCTGCACCACCATCCCCCTTTCCATTGCCTGCATATCCATCTCCAACATACATTCCCTCTCCAGCAGCATATCCACCTACCATCATACCATCCACACAGCTCCAACAAAATAATCTCCATATCCAAATCCCATCATACTCACACATGCAACAACATTTTCGAAGCACCCCCATGGAAACATCTACCCATGCAGCTCTCGCAGCAC
This sequence comes from Aurelia coerulea, assembly GCA_039566865.1. Lineage (NCBI taxonomy): Eukaryota > Metazoa > Cnidaria > Scyphozoa > Semaeostomeae > Ulmaridae > Aurelia > Aurelia coerulea. Next base: position 2,733,490 of record CM076959.1, read on the forward strand.
CACCACCACCCACCATCAACCCACTGAAACGTCCATCACCACCTCAAGACACAATTCCAATTCATAGCAAAAAATCAAAAAAAAAGAAGGACAACACACCAACAACTCCAGTATCTACACCAGCACCACCAAAAGAAACACCCCAAGAGCAAACACCGAAGAAAAAGAATAAGAAAAGTAAAAAGAACTAACATTTTACAAATGACATTATTTTTACTGAACACATGATAACTTCACATTTTCAAGTATTTTGCATTGTCTCTTGTCTCCACCTCCTTTACAAGAATAATCAGGGTGGGAGGGAGGGAGTAGGGCGGTGAAATAAATAGATAGCGTTTGTCTGATATCTGGTCTCTTACACAAGACATATTTTCAATTATGATTTCAAACCTAAACCACAGAATGTCCTAACATACTTTTACCGTTTCAAATTCCAAAAGCGTGGCACCATCCACATGCATCTTTTGGTTTGGTTGAATGATATTGGTGCAATGCAGTATCCACGCATATCTGCTGATATTCCACCACCGAACTCTCCAATCTTTAGGGATGTTACCAAATTTCAGAAGAGCAACAGATCGTCCTTGCCTACAGTAGAAACCCGCATAAAAGAACCTAGGTTTTTTCTGGGCAGCCTGAATTGGTTCTTAATTAAATGGCTGCTATTCTAAATTCCAGCCTGTATGGTTCTTAAAAAGGTTATTATATACGAGCAGGCCTTGCACACATTAACACTGTTTTCCAGCCCAAGAATTCTTGAGATTTCTTGAGAACAAATCTTTTGTACCAATGAAGAAGTCTGATCAGGATGTGAAGAATTCTAAAAATTCTTGTCATTTTAATAATTTACATTTAAGCTATTATATAAGAACTTTTCCCAGTTTCAGCCTCTTAGGGGTTCTTATTTAGGGAGTTTTAAAGATTGAATTTCAGCCTCTAGGTTCTTATAAAAACAGGTTCTTTTATGCGGGTTTCTACTGTATTTATACAGAGCCAACGTCCATCCTGGACGATGGCATTAACAAACACCTTCAAATTTCCCACTCCGCTGAAGCCTTCCAATTGGGACTACGGGGTTACATCGACACATTATTACCAGTCCTGCAGTGCTCAACGGATGTGCGGACAATGGATGGGAAATCTATGCTCTTGAAATATGTACCTGCATATGTGAGAAAGTGGAGGAAGTCCTACCACATTGACACCATGGAAGTCCCCAACATTGCTCCGTCCACTGCTGCATTCAAATATCTTGCAACTTTGGACGTCTGTAAGCCTGAAATATGGGTCCTCCTTTCAAATAATAAAATTTCTTGGACTCCTTCCACTTGGAAAAGCTTAATTGCACCAACTCCAACAAAGGCAGAAATGAATAATTTGCTCTTAAAGTACCGCATGCGACCACCTCAATTTCATTGATTGTCTATCACTGAATGGTTGCGTGTGGTTGATGAAAGCAAGACTCCCCCTGTCCCTTACAAGGATGGGAAAAAGTTCTCCTTGGTCTCAAAATGTGTTCCATCTATAATCCATGTTACTTTTTTCAATACTTGCTACTTTATGTAGCACACAGGGATCTTTCACACATATTAACTTTAGAAAACCAAAACTTGCCAGCTCAGATTAAACATTTCTTCAGAGTTAGGCAACTCTTGCCAGATACCTTCGTAAACACTGCCTCCTTCCAAAAGTTTCTAGACCAAGAAGGACACAAACATCATTACATTCAGACAGTCATGGCTTAAATTGCTGCTCTGAATGAATTGTGCCTTCTTCACTGCGACATGCCTTACCTGTCACCACCCTAGATGTTGACCATCTACAAGCAACAGTCCATGATGCATTGGAAGGCCAACAGCTACCTGCATTTTCTTATTCTAAATCTATGCTGGAGAGCAGAGAGGCATCCCTTCTCAATAATTCTTCTCGCGAAGCTGAATGGAAGAAATTCTTTTTGTTGACTGGGAAACCAGGCAGGCATGTCTATTTCATTATATTCTTACATCATTGCCACCGTCACCAAACTCGTAAGGAGACCTATGATCATCATGCGTGGCGATTTTACACAGCAACAGCCGATCTACTGTTAACAATAAAACACAACAAGTTGAAAACATCCGCACATCACCACACATAATGAAACCTGTCAACACCACAACCTTGACACAAAAATTCTGTGCCCAAGACTTTACCCAAGGTGCTATGTGAAGATTTGATAGTTTCTGAAGATATATATGAAAAACTATCACAATTTCCAGAGCCAAAAATTTTAACCATGACAAAATTAAGTATTGCAACCAAGATACTTTTACGCGTTTTAAAAATGTGTTATGAGCTAAAAATAACTGCTCTTCAAATCATGTTCCTTATAAAATGGCGCATCTTTTGTCGCATAATGAGAGGAAAGTTTGACGTTGGTAAGTATAATAAAATAAGAAAGACAATTAGCAACTATGTCAAGTTTGCTGTTACTATACAACAAAAGATGAGGAATTTCATGAGGAAATTGATGATGAATAGACATATTTGAAATTGGTGTGTATTTTAACAGTGAGGAGCTGCATTCAGTGAAAGAGCAATAAATAAGACATTGAATAATGAATAGAAAGATGCATGAAATAAAATAACAAAACGAATTAACTACTGAAGATGTCTTTAATTGTCATACAATGAGTTTATTTTTTGGACTTCTTTCTCTTTGTTTTCTTCACTCCATTGTCAGCATCTGATTTTTTTGTCTCTGTTGTTGTTGTTGTTGTAGTTTCAGTTGGTGTTTGTTTACTTGTTTTCTTTTTTTCCTTTGGGGATGCAAATAGACCTAAAGTTTAGACCCAGGAGATAGAGCCTCGAACAGCCGGTGAAAGAGTGTAGACCTTAAGTTTAGACCTGGGAGATAGACCCTCAAAGAGCCGGTGAGAAAGGTGAAATTGCGGGAAGAAGTAGTACAGCACCTCAGCCAAATGTTGACAGGGAGAGAATGTATAAGAGGCAAGTATGTAGACGTAAATTTCCAGGCATGGGAAAGTCCCACAACATTCTCCATTGCACAAGACATGCGCTAACTATATCTTGTAAGGTAGCTGATGCTGTTCCAACAGGTACCTTGGCATATATATTTATGCTTCTTTGCTTGGCAATGATGTCACCTGCGACACTTTGCAGAGTTTCTTTCAATATGCAGAACAGACCAAGAACAGGCATTACAGTTTTGGCATTGCAGCATTTGATGTAATATTTATTGATGAAGTTTCACAAATTTCTATTTCATTATTTTCTCACATCATTGCCACCATTAGCAAACTCGTAAGGAGACCCATCATCATTATGTGTGGCAATTTTGCACAGCAGCAGCCCATAGCTACTGTTAACAATAAAACACAACAAGTTGAAAACATCCACACATCGCCACACATAATGAAACATGTCAACACAATGACCTTGTCGCAACAATTATGTGCCCAAGACGCAACCTTAGTCGCCATCCTAGATTATATAAGGACCAACAAGCCAACAGAACCCCAACTATTGGAAATTACATCTGGCATGGTGCTCTGTGAAGATTTGATAGTTTCTGAAGATATATATGAGAAACTATCGCAATTTCCAGAGCACCAAATTTTAACAATGACAAAGGCAGCTGCCCATTTCATCAATCATGTCATCATTAGGATGGTAATACAGTGGTAGTGAGAACATCGCGAATGAAGTATTTTGTGTGTGCCAATTTACTGACACCCACTAACTACACCAATAAGTTTCCCTGCCTCCCAGTCTATGCCACCACTCAAAGCCAAATGCCTGAACATCTTCCACACCATTGGCCAAGAAAAAGAAAATGAAATAAGAAGAATATCAGGGCACCAAAAAGAAAGAGAACACATAGGTGTTATATTAATTACAGCAACAAAGAAAACCATATGTCTACTGTGAATGAACCTTTTGAGATGTATAAAGTATATGAAGGTGATCTAAAATATGATATAGATGTCCCAGTTGAGATTAAAGAACCATTAGAAGACCATTGTGTTGAGAAAACAGGTAATCCTGGTCTCCGGAAAAATTCGAAATACCTGTTAGGAAGGCAATTGCTTTCCTTGACAATTTCTGGATCCAAAAGTAGAAACAGTATTGAGAAGCTTTTGCAAAAATTAGTAAGGCTAGATTTGGAGAATTGTTGTGATGTCGGATTTGTAGAAGATCCAAGACAACATCTTCAAGTTTCTTCAAGGTTCACTGCTTTTCTGCAAGCTTCTTCGAGGTTCAGGGCAATGATGTACTTGCATTTCAATTAATCATTTGAACATATACAGCAGAAAGTGTTTCCTAAATAAAAGACAGCCTATGAAATTTGTTCTGACCAAGTAGCAGAAGGTTCAAAAAGGCAAGTGGTCTTCTTCTATCAATAAAAAAACAATAAAGTTCATGAATGGTGATAAAAGTTCTTCATATAAGTTTAGTTTGCCCAATACTCCAATTGATGGGTTCAGTCTGGAATCCTTATCAATTGAAGCATATCACATCGCTGGGGGAGTGTACAGAGAAGTATGTACCCTTAAATCCATAAATTATTATATTATGTATTATATTATTGTTTCTGAATAGCTTATGGAATGGGTAACAGTAAATATGCGAGTTCAACCCAGTCTGTGTGTATTTTACAACCTGCAACGCTTGCTGAAGGTAATAGTTTATAAACTTTAAAGGCATTGAGTCATGGTAAATAGACCGCATATACCCAATTTGCAAAAATTGCTGAGTCATGATAATAGCTTATGCAAATCTGATTTGCTGTAATTAAAACTGCACACATCATATTCTCACCTGAATATGTTCTTAAAGCTGTATTATTGGGGTTTCCCTATGAATTCAACAAGGTGTAGTTTTGCATAGCAAAGAAAACAAGGATCTGACGACCGTCTCTTGTCTCTTGTCTCTTGTCTTACGACACAACTGAGAAAGTGAGGCTAGGGATTTAAAACAAAGCGCTTGCATGAAAATGTTCAGTACCAAAAAAAAGCTAGACGATTATTCATCTAGACATGGGTTCGATATTCAGACATGGGTTCGATATTCCAGACGAAGATTCAAGAAAAGACGAATTTTAAAGTAGAACTAAATGGATTTTCAAAATATAACATAAATGCCCGACAATTGCAACATATTTGTGATAAGAAACAGTTATTTTCTCCTTTCTATCGTTTACCGTTTTTCCGTAAAAACTCACTATGTGTCAGTACGCATCCACAAATGGCTACTGAGAGACCTTCAACTTTGCTAAATATATTCATAAAACGAGATAATTTCACTTAATAACATAAATGCCCGACAATTGCAACATATTTGTGATAAAAAACAGTTATTTTCCCCTTTCTATCGTTTACCGTTTTTCCGTAAAAACTCCATATGTGTCAGTACGCATCCACAAATGGCTACTGAGAGACCTTCAACTTTGCTAAATATATTCATAAAGCGAGATAATTTCACTTAATAACATAAATGCCCGACAATTGCAACATATTTGTGATAAGAAACAGTTATTTTCCCCTTTCTATCGTTTACGGTTTTTCCGTAAAAACTCAATATGTGTCAGTACGCATCCACAAATGGCTACTGAGAGACCTTCAACTTTGCTAAATATATTCATAAAACGAGATAATTTTACTTAATAACATAAATGCCTGACAATTCCAACATATTTGTGATAAGAAACAGTTATTTTCTCCTTTCTATCGTTTACGGTTTTTCCGTAAAAACTCAATATGTGTCAGTACGCATCCACAAATGGCTACTGAGAGACCTTCAACTTTGCTAAATATATTCATAAAACGAGATAATTTCACTTAATAACATAAATGCCCGACAATTCCAACATATTTGTGATAAGAAACAGTTATTTTCTCCTTTCTATTGTTTACGGTTTTTCCGTAAAAACTCAATATGTGTCAGTACGCATCCACAAATGGCTACTGAGAGACCTTCAACTTTGCTAAATATATTCATAAAACGAGATAAATTCACTTAATAACATAAATGCCCGATAATTGCAACATATTTGTGATAAGAAACAGATATTTTCTCCTTTCTATCGTTTACGGTTTTTCCGTAAAAACTCACTATGTGTCAGTACGCATCCACAAATGGCTACTGAGAGACCTTCAACTTTGCTAAATATATTCATAAAACGAGATAATTTTACTTAATAACATAAATGCCTGACAATTCCAACATATTTGTGATAAGAAACAGTTATTTTCTCCTTTCTATCGTTTACGGTTTTTCCGTAAAAACTCAATATGTGTCAGTACGCATCCACAAATGGCTACTGAGAGACCTTCAACTTTGCTAAATATATTCATAAAACGAGATAATTTCACTTAATAACATAAATGCCCGATAATTCCAACATATTTGTGATGAGAAACGGTTATTTTCTCCTTTCTATCGTTTACCGTTTTTCTGTAAAAACTCAATATGTGTCAGTACGTATTCACAAATGGCTACTGAGAGACCTCCAACTTTGCTAAATATATTCATACAACGAGATAATTTCACTTAATAACATAAATGCCCAACAATTGCAACATATTTGTGATAAGAAACAGTTATTTTCCCCTTTCTATCGTTTACGTTTTTTCTGTGAAAACTCACTATGTGTCAGTAGGCATCCAAAAATGGCTACTGAGAGACCTTCAACTTTGCTAAATATATTCATAAAGGGAGATAATTTCACTTAATAACATAAATGCCCGACAATTGCGACATATTTGTGATAAGAAACAGTTATTTTCTCCTTTCAATCGTTTACGGTTTTTCCGTAAAACTCACTATGTGTCAGTACGCATCCACAAATGGCTACTGAGAGACCTTCAACTTTGCTAAATATATTCATAAAACGAGATAAATTCACTTAATAACATAAATGCCCGATAATTGCAACATATTTGTGATAAGAAACAGTTATTTTCTCCTTTCTATCGTTTACGGTTTTTCCGTAAAAACTCACTATGTGTCAGTACGCATCCACAAATGGCTACTGAGAGACCTTCAACTTTGCTAAATATATTCATAAAACGAGATAATTTCACTTAATAACATAAATGCCCGACAATTCCAACATATTTGTGATAAGAAACAGTTATTTTCTCCTTTCTATCGTTTACGGTTTTTCCGTAAAAACTCAATATGTGTCAGTACGCATCCACAAATGGCTACTGAGAGACCTTCAACTTTGCTAAATATATTCATAAAACGAGATAATTTCACTTAATAACATAAATGCCCGACAATTCCAACATATTTGTGATAAGAAACGGTTATTTTCTCCTTTCTATCGTTTACCGTTTTTCCGTAAAAACTCAATATGTGTCAGTACGCATCCACAAATGGCTACTGAGAGACCTCCAACTTTGCTAAATATATTCATAAAACGAGATAATTTCACTTAATAACATAAATGCCCAACAATTGCAACATATTTGTGATAAGAAACAGTTATTTTCCCCTTTCTATCGTTTACGTTTTTTCCGTGAAAACTCACTATGTGTCAGTAGGCATCCAAAAATGGCTACTGAGAGACCTTCAACTTTGCTAAATATATTCATAAAGGGAGATAATTTCACTTAATAACATAAATGCCCGACAATTGCGACATATTTGTGATAAGAAACAGTTATTTTCTCCTTTCAATTGTTTACGGTTTTTCCGTAAAAACTCACTATGTGTCAGTACGCATCCACAAATGGCTACTGAGAGACCTTCAACTTTGCTAAATATATTCATAAAACGAGATAATTTCACTTAATAACATAAATGCCCGACCATTGCAGCATATTTGTGATAAGAAACAGTTATTTTCCCCTTTCTATTTTTTACCGTTTTTCCGTAAAAACTCAATATGTGTCAGTACGCATCCACAAATGGCTACTGAGAGACCTTCAACTTTGCTAAATATATTCATAAAACGAGATAATTTCACTTAATAACATGAATGCCGGACAATTGCAACATATTTGTGATACAGTATTACCCCGCCACAAAAAAAATTCATTTTGTAAAACTAGGCTGTTTGGTTTCTTATAAATATCATGGACAATGAGGATGGTGCCATTTGGCAGGCTGCAGTTTCTGATAAGTACGTTTCTTAGTGGCGGGGTAATACTGTGATAAACAGTCATCTTCATTTTTCTATCATTTTTTCCGTAAAAACTATTTTTTCATCAAAACTGCGTTTTGTCTCTGCCTTTCTAGAACTTCTTCTGCGTCCTATCGAAGTCTTGCCGACAAGGAAGGAACATGCTTGCCGAGAGCTTTGATCAGTTGCTCGTTCCTTGTCATTATTCTGATCAGCTTCAGTGAAGAGCTTGTAGTAGACCATCTCAATATGCTTGATATTATTGTTTCCAGGGTTGTTGAGACAGTTTGCTTGAAGTCTGGTTTTCCGAATTTGCTTTCAATGATAAATTCTTGGAAACATATTTATTCCATTTTCATTTCATTGGCGAGATTAACGCATTTCACGAGAATTTCTTCCAGTTTTTTGGCGATGACTCCTTTTGTGAGGTTCTTGTTTTCTCCTTGGAGACAATAAAATAAATGTTATTTGGAGAAAAAAAATGGCCCAATACTTCTGCTCTATTTCCTACTGAAGTCTTCCTAACATTATTACTACTTTCATAAGCTAATTGTCTCAAGGATTATTGCTGCAAATCTCAGTATTTGATTATTCATGCGATTAGCTATGTTTCCCCAGTCACAGAAAGCCAATACTGTATAGTTTTGAAAAAATCTTACAAAGGCAATTGATTAAAAAAAGAGGTACAACAAGGATGCAACTGTCTTAAAAAGCCTACCAAGATTTTGCAATATATGAAAGCAGCATTTGCCAGGGATTTGCACGTTCTTAGTTATGATGATCCCTTTGTCCTCGACAGTTCCCTTTTCTTTCATGTAATCATCTATTTGTTTTTTCACTTCGTTGTACCTTTCACCAAGGGTTTCAATGAACTGTTGAGAAGAGAATTATAATTCGTAAATCTTGTTTTGATGGACAGAGCGGAAACGATGCGCGCCTGCGCACTAATGTTGCCTAAATCGAAGGATGGAAGGCAAAAACTCACGCCGTCAAAATTCTGATCGAGCAGTGAAAATGAAATGTTTTCGATCGTAAAATGCTTCTTCGCGGCAGTTTATAGAGGGAAAATATTGATTACATGGAACACATCTCGTTCAGTTTTCTTTCGTCTTTCTGTTAAAGGTAAAAACATTTATGTAAGCGGAATATATTTCTGTCAAAATAGCTCAATGAAATTTCAAGTGAAAGCTAGGACTGGCAATTTCTCAAGTGTCGCCCCTATGAAAGTCCCAAACATAAGGCCGTTTCTTAACACATAAGGGATTTTATGCTTTTAATCTAAGAGGTGGGGATGCCTCCACCATATATCAAGAGTTCTCGTGAATCCAAGGTTGTTCTTGCTCGCAACACCGAAAGAAAGTCGAGGTTTGATTAATTTCGAAAATTTTCAACGCCCTCGAAATTTCACAACAGACAGTGTTGATTCACGGCAGGGACCTTATTTGGTGGAAATTGCTTGAAATCACTTACCAATGAATGAATTCTTGTTAAAACCAGTTGCAAAATTTGTGTATCCTCCAAATACAAGAATTTTAGTCACAAATTGACAATTATTTGCGATGGATACCGGCAATGTTTCAAATAAATCCAGAAGTCTTGCCTAAAATGGGCTCCTTCCATGTTTCTAGTCGCTGGAGATGCTTCAAGTCGTCACTAAAACTCGACTGATGCGTAAATGATATACTCTGAGTATTTAGAAATCAAAGGCATGCCTTTTCTAGAAAAAAATAAGCTTCTCCACAACTTCTTCTTGCCAAAACAATGCCAAACAAGTTATAAGAATTTCGCAAGGAGCACATGCTATTTCTCTGACGCGACAGTGTATTCGAATTTCGAATAACTGAGGGGTAAATATAAAGTTTTACAAAGGTTTCATCATAATTTTGAAAAATGTTTTTCAAAGAAGCCAAATAGACCAATGTTTTCGAAATGAATCAAGCAAATAGCAGTTGAAATAACAAACAGAAGTCAAGATCAGAAAGGAAAGAATTCACTCAAAAAGTTAGGAAACATTTAAAAAAATCAAGAAACTTTCTACCAATGATCATTCAAGTTTTCCCGAAAAAGTAGTGAAAGTCTGCCTGGCTGTACGACATTTTACACCTTTTATATTTTTCCGGCCAAACTAATATTTCTTTTGCACTTTAGGCACTATTTTGAACAAAATGTTTTTAGCGTAAAATGAATAGCTTTCTCGCAGTTAATTTTTAGTAGGCTTTGGTACGTGCCCTTTTGTTGCAGAAACTTGCTTAGACAATCTGAAAAATATGCCTGAAACACGGGCGGTTATAATTAAAGAATCGAAAGCATTTGACAAACATTAATATGATAATCTTTTCCCTTGCCAAGACACCTCAGTTGCAGTTGTAGTCTTAACCATTTTAAGTTTTATTTCCCTGGGTACCAGAACCAAAAGAATTGAGAGGCAAAGAAAAGGAACAAAAGTCCAAGCAACGAAAGACAGAAAGAGGGAGGGATAAGAACCCTTGACATGCTCTGAACAAATAAAATCAAAATTCCTATTTTAGGAGCAGGATGAAAAGATGTCACAGACAACTTTCTGTCGTGTTTATTTATGATCACACCTCACAGGAACGAAGCATTGTATCAACTGTCCCAGAGGCTATCTCTCTTTTCCTATCTCTCCTTTCCTCCGCATATTCCGCCCCGTCACTCGCCGTTGCTTGAGTCCCGTTACTGAACAATCCGGAACGATCTTCAAGCATGCGAGATTTCTATTGCTCATTCCAAAACTGCAGCTGGGTAGATTTCAAATACTTTTTGAAGAAATTTGATATGTCAGTTTAGTGGCCTTTTTCTCCATTTTTCTGAAAACCGTTCTAAATTCATAGTAGAGTGTAATCAAAAACACATTGCACGTATTTTTTCATAGGAAACTAAGAATATGGGCCAGTACTGAAAGCTTCTTAACATTATCAGATTTTGAGTACTCAGAATTTCTTACGGCTTTCTTTAGAGGCTCCATAACACGAGCCATAACTGTTCACTACATGTGCCCTCGTGAATATTTCAAAACAAGGCTTTTTTAAGCCTTTTCTTAATACGAGTAATATGATATAGGAAACAAAGGAAAGTAATTTAAAAATATGTCAAGGATTACCTTCATCAAAATAAATAGTATATTTTCCCAGTACTGGAGTTTCTTAATTTTTTGGCGCTCCGAGAGTTGAGTTTCTTATACTATGGGCAATTTCTTATGAAAAAAATACGTGTATGGATGAAAATCAATTTCCATCCTGATCTTGAATTTCGAAAATATTTGTCTATTTGGCTTCTTTGAAAAACATTTTTCAAAATTATGATGAAACCTTTGTAAAACTTTATATTTACCCCTCAGTTATTCGAAATTCGAATACACTGTCGCGTCAGAGAAATAGCATGTTCTCCTTGCGAAATTCTTATAACTTGTTTGGCATTGTTTTGGCAAGAAGAAGTTGTGGAGAAGCTTATTTTTTTCTAGAAAAGGCATGCCTTTGATTTCTAAATACTCAGAGTATATCATTTACGCATCAGTCGAGTTTTAGTGACGACTTGAAGCATCTCCAGCGACTAGAAACATGGAAGGAGCCCATTTTAGGCAAGACTTCTGGATTTATTTGAAACATTGCCGGTATCCATCGCAAATAATTGTCAATTTGTGACTAAAATTCTTGTATTTGGAGGATACACAAATTTTGCAACTGGTTTTAACAAGAATTCATTCATTGGTAAGTGATTTCAAGCAATTTCCACCAAATAAGGTCCCTGCCGTGAATCAACACTGTTGTGAAATTTCGAGGGCGTTGAAAATTTTCGAAATTAATCAAACCTCGACTTTCTTTCGGTGTTGCGAGCAAGAACAACCTTAGATTCACGAGAACTCTTGATATATGGTGGAGGCATCCCCACCTCTTAGATTAAAAGCATAAAATCCCTTATGTGTTAAGAAACGGCCTTATGTTTGGGACTTTCATAGGGGCGACACTTGAGAAATTGTCAGTCCTAGCTTTCACTTGCAATTTCATTGAGCTATTTTGACAGAAATATATTCCGCTTACATAAATGTTTTTACCTTTAACAGAAAGACGAAAGAAAACTGAACGAGATGTGTTCCATGTAATCAATATTTTCCCTCTATAAACTGCCGCGAAGAAGCATTTTACGATCGAAAACATTTCATTTTCACTGCTCGATCAGAATTTCGACGGCGTGAGTTTTTGCCTTCCATCCTTCGATTTAGGCAACATTAGTGCGCAGGCGCGCATCGTTTCCGCTCTGTCGTTTTGATGCAGCATCAACCACAGTACCCAGGATCAGAGTATTTTTAGTATTTGTAAAAAATTAAAGTATTTGAAAAAAGTTGAAAAAATTAAAGTATTCGAAAAAAAAATTATAAAAAAGAAAAAAAGAAAAAAGGAGGAAGGAAAAATTTTTCCTTCCTCCCTTCTTTTCTCTTTTTTTTTTATTTTTTTTTCATTAAAGTTTTTTAATTTTTTTTAAATTTTTTCATTTATATTTTTTTTCCATATACTAAAAATACTCTGATCCAGGGTACAACCACAGATAGTCATCGCAAAAAAGCAGCAGATTTAATACAAAAATATGTCTCAATAACTTGTGCAAAGAATATATCAAAAACTTTCAAAGAGAAAGCGAACAGAATTTAATTGCATATATACCAAAGCATGCGCACATCAGGCAGATTCTTTTATTGATCTAGCGAAAAAGCCTGCTCTCTGAAAGCTGAATTTCTTTCAAACTAGATATCGCTAATACTCCGTTTATATTAATTTTTCGTTCATGTAAAATGCGCCTCGGTCCAGAACGAAGAACATTTGTCTCGTAAATTGTCTTATACGACATTCAACGACGAGATCTTCTCGTTGGAGTCCTTGCATCATTACAACCATTTGGGCATGGTACTCCTTCAAGCGAGGTATTGACACAAGTTTTTAATGACATTAATGGAAATATCCTTGAATTAACTATTTCAGATAATATGGGCATTGCATGGCACCTTTTGTAATTTACTATCAAATTCAACTTCATTTTTGCCTAATTAGCTGTCTTTTATGTCGTCCTTGATACAGTGTAGATTCAATCAGTTAGACTTTAAGAGGAGAGGCCTCTTTTTGCCTACCCCGTAGATACATTGCTTCAAAATAAGATGATGGAAATTAGCAACAGTAACTCCTTTATGAAACTAGGCATAAGTGGTTGGGCCTACTTACCTTTGGGTGTGGCTGCAGATCTTTACCAACAAAGAAGCATTTCACTTGGCAGAAATCTTGATTTATATTACCACGATAGACTATAGAATTCAAGATATTGTTGAAATAAATTGAATGACATTGGCTCAAATGAGACACTGGACAGTTTTGATGGGATGATGGTGTTAGTTTGCTGGAGAACTGTACTTCCCTTTTTAACTGTTTCTCAAAATAATATGACTTGTTCTAAGATCATTCTAAGAGCCGTTTGAAATATCTTCATCGGCACCTGTCTTTCTTACTGAATTTCAACAAACGTGGAAATTTGGCTAAGAATTTTGTATGCAAACAAATGCCTAGAATACAGTATTACCCCGCCACTAAGAAACTGACTTATAAGGAACTGCAGCCTGCCAGATCGCAACTCGCAGATAGCTTTTATAGATAACTTTTGAGTTCTTTAAAAGAATACCGTAAAAGCTCTAGTAAACCCCCCTCTCTTTTACGCCCACCCCCCCCCACTTTTATCAAATTGCACGGGTTACCAAAGATTTTCCATTTATTGAGCTAAACAAGTCAGCATGTTAATGTTGGTGTGTTCTAAGATAGAATTTTGTCGAATTCATGTATTTAACTCGTAATAATGTATGTTTAAACCGCAAAATGTGGCGCAAAAATGACTAAAAAGTGTCGATATTGATTAAGCCCCGCGTGGGCGTAATAGCACTTTTACGTTACTGGCAGTTTTTACGAAGCTTTGAAAACTGGGCCAGTTCTTGCTATTATGTCATAAAACACGAAAATTGTGATGATTATTTTCCCGCTAAGAAGATCTTCTGATTCACAAATGCAAAAATTTTGCTTCAGTCCTTCATTATGTAATGTGTCCTCATAGTAATACTAATTAGTCAAAGAAAACAATCAGGCTTACCTCAATACTGACACTGGTTCCTTTATCTGACAGCTCGCTAGAAGTCTTCTGAATTGTGAAAAGTTGTGAAAACACTCGTAAAATATTCCAGTGGTTGATTGCCAAGTCGAGGGAAGGAAAGTAACTAGACCCCAGGCTCCTTCAAACATTACATCATAGTCAATAGAAGGGACATTAACTATGATTGCATGAGCTTTTGACTACCTTTTATTACGATTCTTCTCTGGTAATCTTACCATACAAATTTTGATCCTCTCTAATCATTTACAATCAACTCAATTAATTGCAAATTGAGACATTGCCTTTAACCTTAAGCAATTAGCTAGCAAACGCATTGCACCCGTCCTTTGTATGAACAAAAAGAGGAAGAAATAAAACCTTAATTACTTTTCAGTCGAAAAGAAAACTTAGAAATGCGTCATGCCGCAATTATAGCAGCAGGGCATACCGGAAAACGAGGACCCAGGACCCAGGACCCAGGACCCAGGACCCAGGACCCAGGACCCAGGACCCAGGACCCAGGACCCAGGACCCAGGACCCAGGACCCAGGACCCAGGACCCAGGACCCAGTTGATATTTATTATATGATATTTCATGTTTTTTAGACACCAATCTTCTGTTATTAGCATGCTGATTTTATTTGATCACTTTGGCAAATGATTTCATCAAATAGCCAGGTCTTATCTAAGCAGACTGATGACTTACTTGCGGTTGCACTTCCACAGCTGAACCACAGCAGGCAGCCTCATTTAGTAATTTTAATTTTAGTTTGCATGTGATCAGTTAAATTCTACCAATCACAGTGCGCTCTTTGAGGCTCTTCGTCAGCATCAGCATATTTTGACAGAGTGCATACGTGGCTGTACTTATATGGACACATGGACAAATTAATTCCCGTTATAGCGATGTTGTAATTATTACTACAATCCTGGCCAAAAGAAGCTGGGACACAGGCAAATTTCAGTGTCTTCATGATGTTTCCTAAAATATCGGGGAGAAAACATACGCTTAGAGTCTCCAAATCCCCCCTCCCCCCTACTTCAATGTTGAGAAGGTCGAATGGCGTTTGATTCAAGCAACTTTGAAACGGGGGGAGCGGGGGGCACGTAATCAAAGACCGAAGTAGTGCAATTTTATGATTTGTCCCAAGTATTTTGGCCAAGATTGTAGTAATAGCTGCTGCTAAAATGCCCGCGATTCTGAAAAAGATTAGTAAAATTCATCCAATTGAAAACCCCAGAAAAAAGTCTCGCATCAGAAAGAAACACAAGCAATAAATAAAAATTTGCCAGTGGAATCCTCAAGTACCCAGAAAAACAGCT
The DNA here is from genome assembly GCA_039566865.1 of Aurelia coerulea. Taxonomy (NCBI): domain Eukaryota; kingdom Metazoa; phylum Cnidaria; class Scyphozoa; order Semaeostomeae; family Ulmaridae; genus Aurelia; species Aurelia coerulea. Next base: position 2,749,085 of record CM076959.1, read on the forward strand.
AGGGTTTCAGACAGGCCTAAATGCCTCGTTTTCTCTTCAGAAGAGATTACGATCTCTCACCCAATGTAGACTATCTAACATCAGCCACTCCGAAGTTTCCACGACTTCTTTGTGTTTACAAGAAACATGCAGAAAATTTTGGCCTATTCAACGATCAAAATATGTCACTGATCAATGAAAGGGCCCTGGTCAACATCGATGCTTGCGGCCCTCGGCTATTATCAAGATCATATACGATTGTAGCGCATTGATTAGCCAATGGTTGGTTGAAACGCTTCAGGTCCTCTTTGAAAAAAACGCTGCTGCAAAATCTTTTGGTTGGAAAAGGCGGGAGTTTCGGCTTCTGAAACATGGCGAGGTTTACCAGCCATTGACCCTGAAGAGTGATTTAGTTTGGCTGATCTCCTCTATTTTACCTTTGGTCCAGCGCATACCGACATGTCATGTTGTCTTATTGTCTTGTCTGTCGTGTAGACACTTACTAATCATTTTCCCCAAAATATCTACTGAACAGTTTGCATGTAACAAACTTTGCCAAACACATCATAATTACTTGAGCTATTTGGCATTTTAATTACCGCAGATACTATCTTTAGAATTGTAACTAAACAAGTAGTAATAGGTCAAATCTCTCCTCTTCCGTGATTTGAAAGGACACGCCTCTCTTGGAAAACAGCTTCCTGGGTCATCAGAAATTTTTGCCAAGTAATTAATAAAACTATTCAATGGCTCTATCAATTTGCTCACGCCAAAAGATCACCTACAAAGCTTTGGCAGAAAGTGCCTTTCTGCATTTTTTCGAATGCGTTCATTTTATATTCATTTTATAAGAAGCCGCTTGTTTGTTGTTGGGGAGACGAAGTGCTGACCTATTGTTTTCACACATTATTGTCTTTCGGCTTTGTTGTGAACGAATCCTCATGTTGGGGCTCACGTTATCATGCGCATCGCTGCGTTTGTTTTCTTCTCTTCTTTTAATGGGTCAAGCTACTTTGCATAGTACCTTAGTCCCTTCAAATTTCGCCTGCCTTTAATTTTCGCCCCGGAGGGAGGCGAAAATTAAAGGGGGCGAATTGCAGAAATATTTTGGGGGGTGAAAATTAGAGGGAGCGAAAATTAAAGGAAGCGAAAAAATCTATTTTCTATAAAAGAACTTTAGTTTTGATTGTAATACAAAATACAAGACATGCATTACTCTTCGATAACAATGATATTGTCCTCCCCTGTGTCGAAGGGGTGATTTTGTTGTTCTAAATCCACCGTGTTCTCTTCCTCGGGGTCATATCCATCCAAATTACGTCATATCAATCCAAACCAGGGGGCGAAAATTAAAGGGAGCGAAACTCCCGCGAAACTTCTGCATAAGGGGGGCGAAAATTAAAGGGGTGAAAATTAAAGGGAGCCAAAATTGAGGGCAGGCGAAATTTGAAAGGACTAAGGGTACGTCCCATGCGATCTGGATACAAGGCGTCTAGTTTAAAAATGGAACAAAGGATGGCCGGATGCCATCATTTGTCCAGTTGTTTTGATAATCTCTCGAGATCATCAAATACAATCGAATACAATAGGCTATATTTAGATTGCCAAAGCCCCTGATTTAAGTTGCCATATATCTCCGTCATTTTTCTTTAAGAAACTTTTTTGGAACAGAAAGCGTTTTACCATCCCAAATAATATTCTAAAAGACTAAGTTCTCCTAATGATTTGGTTGTTAATTCAAAAGGCAGTCCTCAATGAACTTTGATAATTGTGGAATACAATTTCATGACAATTTAATAAACTCACTGGAATTTTTTACGATAAAAAGTTAGTTGCAGAGCTAAGAAACCCTACTGCAAGGTTTAGTGTTCTTACAAAATAAAATAATTCAATTCAATCACCATTCAAATAAAAGAAGATTGGTGTCTGCACAACATGAAATATCGAAATTGCTAGAATTCCTAAGGGAGCCCCCTGAATGAGCTGGGTCTCAGATCCTAGGTTTTAGTTAAAGGTTCTGCCACTAATGAAGAGCCTCAAAGAGCGCACTGTGAGTGGTAGAATTTAACTGATCACATGCAAACTAAAATTATAATTACTAAATGAGGCTGCCTGCTGTGGTTCAGCTGTGGAAGTGCAACCGCAGGTAAGTCATCAGTCTGCTTAGATAAGACCTGGCTATTTGATGAAATCATTTGCCAAAGTGATCAGATAAAATCAGCATGCTAATAACAGAAGATTGGTGTCTGAAAAACATGAAATATCATATAACAAATATCACCTGGGTCCTGGGTCCTGGGTCCTGGGTCCTGGGTCCTGGGTCTTGGGTCCTGGGTCCTGGGTCCTGGGTCCTGGGTCCTGGGTCCTGGGTCCTGGGTCCTGGGTCCTGGGTCCTGGGTCCTGGGTCCTGGGTCTTGGGTCCTGGGTCCTACCTTATGGTCCTGGGTCCTCGTTTTCCGGTATGCCTAGCAGCAGCCCATTAAGGTTATTTCGCTACTTAATTGCTCCTAGCGGCGACACTTTTTGTACAAAAGGTCGCGCAGAGTGTTTCTTGCAAAGCAATGACTTATTATTATTCTTATTAAAGAAATATTGTTGAGCGAAATATGATCGGCATCGTTGAAGGTCACTCGGAAACAATGAATGCATGCCTGCAAAAAAATTCGAGTTTTTGACAAATACATTCAGTTTTTACGGAAAAAAGGTAAACGATAGAAAGGGGCGAATGATTGTTTCTTATCACAAATATGTTGCAATTTTCGGGCATTTATGTTATTAAGTGAAATTATCTCGTTTTATAAACATATTTAGCAAAGTTGAAGGTCTCTCAGTAGCCAAATGTGGATGCGTACTGACACATATTGAGTTTTTACGGAAAAACCGTAAACAATAGAAAGGAGAAAATAACTGTTTCTTATCACAAATATGTTGCAATTGTCGGGCATTTATGTTATTAAGTGAAATTATCTCGTTTTATGAATATATTTAGCAAAGTTGAAGGTCTCTCAGTAGCCATTTGTGGATGCGTACTGACACATACTGAGTTTTTACGGAAAAACCGTAAACGATAGAAAGGGGAAAATAACTGTTCCTTATCACAAATATCCTGCAATTGTCGGGTATTTATGTTATTACGTGAAATTATCTCGTTTTATGAATATATTTGGCAAAGTTGAAGGTCTCTCAGTAGCCATTTGTGGATGCGTACTGACACATATTGAGTTTTTACGGAAAAATCGTAAACGATAGAAAGGGGAAAATAACTGTTTCTTATCACAAATATGTTGCAATTGTCGGGCATTTATGTTAGTAAGTGAAATTATCTCGTTTTATGATTATATTTAGCAAAGTTGAAGGTCTCTCAGTAGGCATTTGTGGATGCGTACTGACACATATTGAGTTTTTACGGAAAAACGGTAAACGATAGAAAGGGGAAAATTATTGTTTCTTATCACACATATGTTGCAATTGTCGGGCATTTATGTTATTAAGTGAAATTATCTCGTTTTATGAATATATTTAGCAAAGTTGAAGGTCTCTCAGTAGCCAAATGTGGATGCGTACTGACACATATTGAGTTTTTACGGAAAAACGGTAAACAATAGAAAGGGGAAAATTACTGTTTCTTATCACAAATATGCTGCAATGGTCGGGCATTTATGTTATTAAGTGAAATTATCTCGTTTTATGAATATATTTGGCAAAGTTGAAGGACTCTCAGTAGCCATTTGTGGATGCGTACTGACACATATTGAGTTTTTACGGAAAAAAAAACCGTAAACGATAGAAAGGGGAAAATACCTGTTTCTTATCACACATATGTTGCAATGGTCGGGCATTTATGTTATTAAGTGAAATTATCTCGTTTTATGAATATATTTAGCAAAGTTGAAGGTCTCTCAGTAGCCAAATGTGGATGCGTACTGACACATATTGAGTTTTTACGGAAAAACGGTAAACGATAGAAAGGGGAAAATGACTGTTTCTTATCACAAATATGCTGCAATGGTCGGGCATTTATGTTATTAAGTGAAATTATCTCGTTTTATGAATATATTTGGCAAAGTTGAAGGTCTCTCAGTAGCCATTTGTGGATGCGTACTGACACATATTGAGTTTTTACGGAAAAAAACCGTAAACGATAGAAAGGGGAAAATAACTGTTACTTATCACAAATATGCTGCAATGGTCGGGCATTTATGTTATTAATTGAAATTATCTCGTTTTATGAATATATTTGGCAAAGTTGAATGTCTCTCAGTAGCCATTTGTGGATGCGTACTGACACATATTGAGTTTTTACGGAAAAACCGTAAACGATAGAAAGGGGAAAATAACTGTTTCTTATCACAAATATGTTGCAATTGTCGGGCATTTATGTTATTAAGTGAAATTATCTCGTTTTATGAATATATTTAGCAAAGTTGAAGGTCTCTCAGTAGCCATTTGTGGATGCGTACTGACACATACTGAGTTTTTACGGAAAAACCGTAAACGATAGAAAGGGGAAAATAACTGTTCCTTATCACAAATATCCTGCAATTGTCGGGTATTTATGTTATTACGTGAAATTATCTCGTTTTATGAATATATTTGGCAAAGTTGAAGGTCTCTCAGTAGCCATTTGTGGATGCGTACTGACACATATTGAGTTTTTACGGAAAAATCGTAAACGATAGAAAGGGGAAAATAACTGTTTCTTATCACAAATATGTTGCAATTGTCGGGCATTTATGTTAGTAAGTGAAATTATCTCGTTTTATGATTATATTTAGCAAAGTTGAAGGTCTCTCAGTAGGCATTTGTGGATGCGTACTGACACATATTGAGTTTTTACGGAAAAACGGTAAACGATAGAAAGGGGAAAATTATTGTTTCTTATCACACATATGTTGCAATTGTCGGGCATTTATGTTATTAAGTGAAATTATCTCGTTTTATGAATATATTTAGCAAAGTTGAAGGTCTCTCAGTAGCCAAATGTGGATGCGTACTGACACATATTGAGTTTTTACGGAAAAACGGTAAACAATAGAAAGGGGAAAATTACTGTTTCTTATCACAAATATGCTGCAATGGTCGGGCATTTATGTTATTAAGTGAAATTATCTCGTTTTATGAATATATTTGGCAAAGTTGAAGGACTCTCAGTAGCCATTTGTGGATGCGTACTGACACATATTGAGTTTTTACGGAAAAAAAAACCGTAAACGATAGAAAGGGGAAAATACCTGTTTCTTATCACACATATGTTGCAATGGTCGGGCATTTATGTTATTAAGTGAAATTATCTCGTTTTATGAATATATTTAGCAAAGTTGAAGGTCTCTCAGTAGCCAAATGTGGATGCGTACTGACACATATTGAGTTTTTACGGAAAAACGGTAAACGATAGAAAGGGGAAAATGACTGTTTCTTATCACAAATATGCTGCAATGGTCGGGCATTTATGTTATTAAGTGAAATTATCTCGTTTTATGAATATATTTGGCAAAGTTGAAGGTCTCTCAGTAGCCATTTGTGGATGCGTACTGACACATATTGAGTTTTTACGGAAAAAAACAGTAAACGATAGAAAGGGGAAAATAACTGTTCCTTATCACAAATATGCTGCAATGGTCGGGCATTTATGTTATTAATTGAAATTATCTCGTTTTATGAATATATTTGGCAAAGTTGAAGGTCTCTCAGTAGCCATTTGTGGATGCGTACTGACACATATTGAGTTTTTACGGAAAAAACGTAAACGATAGAAAGGGGAAAATAACTGTTTCTTATCACAAATATGTTGCAATTGTCGGGCATTTATGTTATTAAGTGAAATTATCTCGTTTTATGAATATATTTAGCAAAGTTGAAGGTCTCTCAGTAGGCATTTGTGGATGCGTACTGACACATATTGAGTTTTTACGGAAAAAACGTAAACGATAGAAAGGGGAAAATAACTGTTTCTTATCACAAATATGTTGCAATTGTCGGGCATTTATGTTATTAAGTGAAATTATCTCGTTTTATGAATATATTTAGCAAAGTTGAAGGTCTCTCAGTAGCCAAATGTGGATGCGTACTGACACATATTGAGTTTTTACGGAAAAACGGTAAACAATAGAAAGGGGAAAATTACTGTTTCTTATCACAAATATGCTGCAATGGTCGGGCATTTATGTTATTAAGTGAAATTATCTCGTTTTATGAATATATTTGGCAAAGTTGAAGGACTCTCAGTAGCCATTTGTGGATGCGTACTGACACATATTGAGTTTTTACGGAAAAAAAAACCGTAAACGATAGAAAGGGGAAAATAACTGTTCCTTATCACAAATATGCTGCAATGGTCGGGCATTTATGTTATTAAGTGAAATTATCTCGTTTTATGAATATATTTGGCAAAGTTGAAGGTCTCTCAGTAGCCATTTGTCGATGCGTACTGACACATATTGAGTTTTTACGGAAAAAACGTAAATGATAGAAAGGGGAAAATAACTGTTTCTTATCACAAATATGTTGCAATTGTCGGGCATTTATGTTATTAAGTGAAATTATCTCGTTTTATGAATATATTTAGCAAAGTTGAAGGTCTCTCAGTAGGCATTTGTGGATGCGTACTGACACATAGTGATTTTTTACGGAAAAACCGTAAACGATAGAAAGGAGAAAATAACTGTTTCTTATCACAAATATGTTGGAATTGTCGGGCATTTATGTTATGAAGTGAAATTATCTCGTTTTATGAATATTTTTAGCAAAGTTGAAGGTCTCTCAGTAGCCATTTGTGGATGCGTACTGACACATATTGAGTTTTTACGGAAAAAACGTAAACGATAGAAAGGGGAAAATAACTGTTTCTTATCACAAATATGTTGCAATTGTCGGGCATTTATGTTATTAACTGAAGTTATCTCGTTTTATGAATATATTTAGCAAAGTTGAAGGTCTCTCAGTAGCCATTTGTGGATGCGTACTGACACATATTGAGTTTTTACGGAAAAACCGTAAACGATAGAAAGGGGAAAATAACTGTTTCTTATCACAAATATGTTGCAATTGTCGGTCATTTATGTTATTAAGTGAAATTATCTCGTTTTATGAATATATTTAGCAAAGTTGAAGGTCTCTCAGTAGCCAAATGTGGATGCGTACTGACACATATTGAGTTTTTACGGAAAAACGGTAAACGATAGAAAGGGGAAAATTACTGTTTCTTATCACACATATGTTGCAATTGTCGGGCATTTATGTTATTAAGTGAAATTATCTCGTTTTATGAATATATTTAGCAAAGTTGAAGGTCTCTCAGTAGCCAAATGTGGATGCGTACTGACACATATTGAGTTTTTACGGAAAAACGGTAAACGATAGAAAGGGGAAAATGACTGTTTCTTATCACAAATATGCTGCAATGGTCGGGCATTTATGTTATTAAGTGAAATTATCTCGTTTTATGAATATATTTGGCAAAGTTGAAGGTCTCTCAGTAGCCATTTGTGGATGCGTACTGACACATATTGAGTTTTTACGGAAAAAAACAGTAAACGATAGAAAGGGGAAAATAACTGTTCCTTATCACAAATATGCTGCAATGGTCGGGCATTTATGTTATTAAGTGAAATTATCTCGTTTTATGAATATATTTGGCAAAGTTGAAGGTCTCTCAGTAGCCATTTGTGGATGCGTACTGACACATATTGAGTTTTTACGGAAAAAACGTAAACGATAGAAAGGGGAAAATAACTGTTTCTTATCACAAATATGTTGCAATTGTCGGGCATTTATGTTATTAAGTGAAATTATCTCGTTTTATGAATATATTTAGCAAAGTTGAAGGTCTCTCAGTAGCCAAATGTGGATGCGTACTGACACATATTGAGTTTTTACGGAAAAAACGTAAACGATAGAAAGGGGAAAATAACTGTTTCTTATCACAAATATGTTGCAATTGTCGGGCATTTATGTTATTAACTGAAGTTATCTCGTTTTATGAATATTTTTAGCAAAGTTAAAGGTCTCTCAGTAGCCATTTGTGGATGCGTACTGACACATATTGAGTTTTTACGGAAAAAACGTAAACGATAGAAAGGGGAAAATAACTGTTTCTTATCACAAATATGTTGCAATTGTCGGGCATTTATGTTATTAACTGAAGTTATCTCGTTTTATGAATATATTTAGCAAAGTTGAAGGTCTCTCAGTAGCCATTTGTGGATGCGTACTGACACATATTGAGTTTTTACGGAAAAACCGTAAACGATAGAAAGGGGAAAATAACTGTTTCTTATCACAAATATGTTGCAATGGTCGGGCATTTATGTTATTAAGTGAAATTATCTCGTTTTATGAATATATTTAGCAAAGTTGAAGGTCTCTCAGTAGGCATTTGTGGATGCGTACTGACACATATTGAGTTTTTACGGAAAAAACGTAAACGATAGAAAGGGGAAAATAACTGTTTCTTATCACAAATATGTTGCAATTGTCGGGCATTTATGTTATTAACTGAAGTTATCTCGTTTTATGAATATATTTAGCAAAGTTGAAGGTCTCTCAGTAGCCATTTGTGGATGCGTACTGACACATATTGAGTTTTTACGGAAAAAACGTAAACGATAGAAAGGGGAAAATAACTGTTTCTTATCACAAATATGTTGCAATTGTCGGGCATTTATGTTATTAAGTGAAATTATCTCGTTTTATGAATATATTTAGCAAAGTTGAAGGTCTCTCAGTAGCCAAATGTGGATGCGTACTGACACATATTGAGTTTTTACGGAAAAACGGTAAACAATAGAAAGGGGAAAATTACTGTTTCTTATCACAAATATGCTGCAATGGTCGGGCATTTATGTTATTAAGTGAAATTATCTCGTTTTATGAATATATTTGGCAAAGTTGAAGGACTCTCAGTAGCCATTTGTGGATGCGTACTGACACATATTGAGTTTTTACGGAAAAAAAACCGTAAACGATAGAAAGGGGAAAATAACTGTTCCTTATCACAAATATGCTGCAATGGTCGGGCATTTATGTTATTAAGTGAAATTATCTCGTTTTATGAATATATTTGGCAAAGTTGAAGGTCTCTCAGTAGCCATTTGTCGATGCGTACTGACACATATTGAGTTTTTACGGAAAAAACGTAAATGATAGAAAGGGGAAAATAACTGTTTCTTATCACAAATATGTTGCAATTGTCGGGCATTTATGTTATTAAGTGAAATTATCTCGTTTTATGAATATATTTAGCAAAGTTGAAGGTCTCTCAGTAGGCATTTGTGGATGCGTACTGACACATAGTGATTTTTTACGGAAAAACCGTAAACGATAGAAAGGAGAAAATAACTGTTTCTTATCACAAATATGTTGGAATTGTCGGGCATTTATGTTATGAAGTGAAATTATCTCGTTTTATGAATATTTTTAGCAAAGTTGAAGGTCTCTCAGTAGCCATTTGTGGATGCGTACTGACACATATTGAGTTTTTACGGAAAAAACGTAAACGATAGAAAGGGGAAAATAACTGTTTCTTATCACAAATATGTTGCAATTGTCGGGCATTTATGTTATTAACTGAAGTTATCTCGTTTTATGAATATATTTAGCAAAGTTGAAGGTCTCTCAGTAGCCATTTGTGGATGCGTACTGACACATATTGAGTTTTTACGGAAAAACCGTAAACGATAGAAAGGGGAAAATAACTGTTTCTTATCACAAATATGTTGCAATTGTCGGTCATTTATGTTATTAAGTGAAATTATCTCGTTTTATGAATATATTTAGCAAAGTTGAAGGTCTCTCAGTAGCCAAATGTGGATGCGTACTGACACATATTGAGTTTTTACGGAAAAACGGTAAACGATAGAAAGGGGAAAATTACTGTTTCTTATCACACATATGTTGCAATTGTCGGGCATTTATGTTATTAAGTGAAATTATCTCGTTTTATGAATATATTTAGCAAAGTTGAAGGTCTCTCAGTAGCCAAATGTGGATGCGTACTGACACATATTGAGTTTTTACGGAAAAACGGTAAACGATAGAAAGGGGAAAATGACTGTTTCTTATCACAAATATGCTGCAATGGTCGGGCATTTATGTTATTAAGTGAAATTATCTCGTTTTATGAATATATTTGGCAAAGTTGAAGGTCTCTCAGTAGCCATTTGTGGATGCGTACTGACACATATTGAGTTTTTACGGAAAAAAACAGTAAACGATAGAAAGGGGAAAATAACTGTTCCTTATCACAAATATGCTGCAATGGTCGGGCATTTATGTTATTAAGTGAAATTATCTCGTTTTATGAATATATTTGGCAAAGTTGAAGGTCTCTCAGTAGCCATTTGTGGATGCGTACTGACACATATTGAGTTTTTACGGAAAAAACGTAAACGATAGAAAGGGGAAAATAACTGTTTCTTATCACAAATATGTTGCAATTGTCGGGCATTTATGTTATTAAGTGAAATTATCTCGTTTTATGAATATATTTAGCAAAGTTGAAGGTCTCTCAGTAGGCATTTGTGGATGCGTACTGACACATATTGAGTTTTTACGGAAAAAACGTAAACGATAGAAAGGGGAAAATAACTGTTTCTTATCACAAATATGTTGCAATTGTCGGGCATTTATGTTATTAACTGAAGTTATCTCGTTTTATGAATATTTTTAGCAAAGTTGAAGGTCTCTCAGTAGCCATTTGTGGATGCGTACTGACACATATTGAGTTTTTACGGAAAAAACGTAAACGATAGAAAGGGGAAAATAACTGTTTCTTATCACAAATATGTTGCAATTGTCGGGCATTTATGTTATTAGCTGAAGTTATCTCGTTTTATGAATATATTTAGCAAAGTTGAAGGTCTCTCAGTAGCCATTTGTGGATGCGTACTGACACATATTGAGTTTTTACGGAAAAACCGTAAACGATAGAAAGGGGAAAATAACTGTTTCTTATCACAAATATGTTGCAATGGTCGGGCATTTTTGTTATTAAGTGAAATTATTTCGTTTTATGAATATATTTAGCAAAGTTGAAGGTCTCTCAGTAGCCATTTGTAGATGCGTACTGACACATATTGAGTTTTTACGGAAAAACGGTAAACAATAGAAAGGAGAAAATAACTGTTTCTTATCACAAATATGTTGCAATTGTCGGGCATTTATGTTATATTTTGAAAATTTATTTAGTTCTACTATAAAATTCGTCTTTTCTTGAATCTTCGTCTGGAATATCGAACCCATGTCTGAATATCGAACCCATGTCTGGACGAATATTCGTCTAGCTTTTTTTTGGTGTTCAGGATTCTCTCAATATAAGGACAGCAATGTGCTTAGGGTCAAGTGATGTAATTGAATAACAAGTTTTTTGTTGGGATTAGCAAAAAGAGTTAGGTTTAACAAATGCGAAACATAGGCGAAGCACCATGAGATGCCAGGTGGGACAGTCAGTGGGGTTCGATATAGCCTTGTATTTGTGAAGTTCATCTCTGATCACATGAAAACAGACTGATCACATGAAAGCAGACAGACCTCCAGCGGAGAATCGCTATTTACCATGACTCAATGCCTTTAATAAAGCATTCAGTTACCCTGTGCCAACTCAACTCTATCATTCGAGGGGCAAATATGGCAATTAAGACAAAAAGATTAAGTTCCACAAAATGCTTGCAGAGGGGAGACATCAAAATTAAGATGAGGTTATCCAAACTTAACAAACCACCAGAAGAGTTTACGGAGATGCTCCATTTGATAAGGAACATGACTGTCAAGAGCGCCTGTTTTTAGCTCATTCCACATTTTCACAGCGCGTAAAAGTGTCTTGGTTGCAATTCTCAATTTCAACATAAAAAGCAATGTCTTACTTTCTTATTTATCATACTTACCAATGTTAAAGTTTGCTGTCACTATACCACAAAAGATGCTCCATTTGATAAGGAACATGACTGTAAAGAGCACGCCTTGACGGAGATTTTCCCGCAAAATTACGACACTTTGGCAATCTTCACTCATTTTTATCAGGGTATGGGTAAGTGGGGAAACAACAGCACACAGAGTGCTTCTGTCGAGAGACAAATACCTGTCGGTCCAAGTGTTGCGATGCCTCTTGCCCTAAGCCTAAACGTATGGTTGGTTTTGGTTTAGGACTGTTGCTTGCATTATGCCAAGCTCAGAATATGATGTTCATACCAGATTGCACTAGCAGACCTTTTTGATTCACCCAGGAGGAATAAACATCTGTCTGCTAAATGTGCTGAAAATAAGTAATAAAGATTCTGGTCTGCACTGACCCTCTATAGGTAAAGTTTACAAAAATTGCTGAAGGTAGTGGTGCAAAAAAAAACAGTAGCAATTGTAAGGAAGAGTAGATATGGTTCTTAAAAAGCAGTTGCATTGACTCCTGCATTTGAGAATAATGTCTCGTTCAATTCCTACCCTCACCATCCAGTGGCGGAAATTATTGGGGGGGGGGGGCTGGGGGTGGAGCGATTATAGAATGCAGGGCCCATTGAAGGTACTCTTTTTTATTCATGAGCCACGGACCAACACAGTCTAAAGTACGGCTTCTGTAAAATGCGGGTCCGCAGGTCCGATAAAATGCGGGTCTGCGGGTCTCTTTGAATGTAGGTCCCATGGCCAAAGACAAACGGCTGTTGTATGCGGCAAGGAGCCCTTTGTACCGAACGAAGCGATAGTCACCAGTTTCTATGAGCTTTCCTGCTGTGACAGCAATTCATCACCGCTGCAATTCATCAAGCGAAACCCTTGCAATATCGATGGGATTGAATAATTTCTATGGATTGAATGGTGACGCAGCGCAGATCGCCACAAAGGTCAGCACAAAAAGAAAAATACATTGTGAAATCGTACCTGATCAATGAAAAGATCCCGAGTCCCATACAGTCATTGCAAAGAATTTCAATCCCAATGCAAATATGGGAGAATTTTGTACTTTGGAGGGGATCCCTTCACATGGGGAAGTCCCTGTGCATCATTCGATACCATAGAAATAGAAATAGGAGGCACTCGCGTCTTTTTGTGATTTCAACATGAAAGTTTTAAATAGGAGGCACTCGCGTCCTTTTGTGATTTCAACATGAAAGTTTTCAAATTTTAAGTTTAGTTTCTGACGCTGTTTCTTATTTCCTATTGACTTTGTTATTTCTTAGTAATCATATTACAGTTTATAACACTGCTGCAATTATGTTCCTTGACGTATGCAAAACGTCAGGTGGGAAGAACTCCCAGGGAACATGTACATGTTCTTTTCTCCGGAACTTGTGCTTGACTAGATCGGTACATGTACATCGCTGTTATATCATAGGAATTCCTTGCTGAAGTTTGGCACCACAACGGTAAATCCTTGCTAAAGTTAAACAAACCAGAACAAGCCCTATCTTCTGCGCAGTGTTGGATTGAACGCAAGCATTCGAGGATGAAAACAGGAAGTGGGCATAAGCTTCGCAAGACCCGTCGACCGCTGTAGCATGCCTTACACACAGAGACCCACCACCAATCTTGGAGTGGGACCCGCATTTTATCAGACCTGCGGGCCCGCATTTTACAGAAGCCGTCTAAAGTATGGTAGCATAGGAATCATTCGTCGTACATAGCCGATTGCTCGTGGCCCATGGTCGAAACCGCCAAAGCCTCATTTTCACGGACCAATCAGACGGCTAAAAAGCGAGGGAGACAAAAGAAACCCGTGAAGATTTTCCTAAATTTTACCTACCTTCATAAAACGCAAGCAGGACAAAAAACTGCTTGAGATTTCCCAAATTTTTTAAAGCAATCTACTCTCCATATGTTTTGGAGTAAAAGTTTGGATGCCGGTTAAAATATCTCCAGGATTGGTGGAGTTATGGCCACAAACAAACCGATAAGGCACTGAACCTTGAACAATAGAGATTCTGGCCGTGAGACAATAGTAATAACAATAGTGATTGTTGTAAGAACGACCCGAAAACGCCACAATCTGTGTTTTCAATTGTTCTTGCTATTGTCTTTCGCGAAATTTTCTTTTATTAAACATTCAATGCCCCTATGGTTTCTATGTGAATTGGAACAGTCTACAAAGGCTTGTTCGCGCATTTCAAGTCATGTGGCAATACTCTAGGGAAGTTTCTGTATTGTACTACTTTTTACATTCATGGCAAAAGTTTGCTTGTTGCGAAATAACTTATAAAATTCAAAAGATGTTTTATCAAGAGGCTTTATCACCTGACTTGAAGTGGCGTAAACAGGTCTCGGCAAGCCTTCGCCGATTTTGTCTATTGGAGAGGCAATAACTCCGCCAATCCTGAAGATATTTTAACCGGCATCCAAACTTTTACTCCCAAACATCTGGAGAGCAGATTGCTTTAAAAAAATTCGGGAAATCTCAAGCAGTTTTTTGTCCTGGTTGCGTTTTATGAAGGTAGGTAAAATTTAGGAAAATCTTCATGGGTTTCTTTTGTCTCCTTCGCTTTTTAGCCGTCTGATTGGTCTGTGAAAATGAGGCTTTGGCGGTTTCGACCATGGGCCACGAGCAATCGGCTATGTACGACGAATGGTTCTTATGCTAAGTATGGTAGAATTTGTAAGCTATGTTATTCTATGAACCAACAACGCACAGACCAACACAGTCATAAGTATGTAAGCTATGTTTTGTATGAACCAACAACCCACGGACCCACACACCATACTGGAATCGAGGTACAACCGTCCGCCATATGCGTCCACCGGGTAAATTTCTCGTACGCCAGTAGGTAATCCATGACATATGGCACTGAATTATGTACACCGGCTGAACTCTGCCAGGAGAACAATTACGGCCCTGAAAACTTTCTGACTTTTTGGCTGCTACTTATTATGCAATGACTCAAGAAGTTTTATGAAAATATTTTGACAAATGAGGGGGAGGGAGACAATTTTCGAGACCTGACTCTGTCAAAATCATCAATTCTCAAATATTAATTTTCGCGAAAAAAAGTAGCAAAATTGCAATTTTTTGCAAATATATTTTGCAGGGTAGTGTTATTTGATATAATCTATCATAATTCTTATATTTGGATGGAAATAATGCACAAGATTAAATTTTATCGCATTTTTCCTTATTTTGCCACTTTTCTTGATCACACAGAGAAAAATGCTGACGCAAGCAATAATGGCTAATAATTTTATGTTGATTTTTATATTTTTATAAAGTACATGCCTGGGGCTATTAGTACACCAAATTTGGTTGCTCTATCTATTTCCAATCAAGAGTTACTTGTGGGGGGGGGGGGCTTTTTTGCCCCCCAACCAATATAGGACGTGTCAGATAGCCCAACAACTATAGGGTTAAGATGGCAGATGTAACAAGCTCTCCGACAGAGAACGTTAGAAATTTCGTGAAACGGTAGTTGGCAGAAGGCTTGGATAAGAGAGGCAGAAGGCTTGGACATTGTTGCAGATAGACATTTCTTTTGCGTGAATCCATATCTAAGGTAGCTCACCAAAGTCTCTTCGGGTATGTCAATTAATGGCCTGTCTGCTGTTCCTCTTGGTAGACCGCCACCGTCTCTATGTAAGCTAGAAATCACATTTGAAGCATATTGAAGAAGCATGTTATGTATGCTTGAAAAGGGATGAAACCTGGCCAAACCCTGAAAGATTGGGCACATATATCAATCAGATGCTCCATTTTATAACAAGCATGATCAAAAGTCTCATAAGTATGTCTATCTGCAACAATGTCCAAGCCTTCTGTCTCTCTTATCAACTGTAACAACTGCTGTTTCACGAAATTCGGCTGGACACCGACTATTTTGTCTGGAGGTCATACATGATACTGCAAGGCCACATGATAACACACATTTTATTGCAAGACTGTCCTAAGACATTGATGCACAGATAGAACGACAGTTGCTCATAAGATAAGAGATTCTTCTTTGACGAAAAAGGTGCAAGAACTAACATTAATAAACGCAAGAAATATACGTACCAAAACGTACTAACGAAATGAAATGTGTAACCTTAAAACTTGTAAATTCTATTTTAGCTTTATTGCGTATGATAAGTCTAAGCAACAATAAAGTCTTGAAATTCTGAAAAAGCATTCTGCTGAAGAACTGACAACAGCCAATTGTGCATAAATTGGACTCATGTTAAGTCAATGGTTCAGTGCTTATATCAATTTGGCGGAACTTTCTTTCGTGCATTTTATTTTCGCTTGACGTTCTTTGGTATGAGACACAAGTCAGATTTGGCAACATCATTTTCTTTCCAAGAAAACCCGAATTTCTCTTTGTTCAACCTATTTCTTGAAAATTTGTTTGTACGAAAATTTCTTAATTCTTGATATATTGACAACTGGTCAGATTTAAAATTCGCTATTTGCTTTGGTTGATTATAGAAAAAGTTTACTTTGACAAATTATGAATACAACAGGGAGTTTGGAACTAGATCACACATGACGCATTCACGTAATAAAGAATAGTCTTGTCAATAAATTTGTAAGTTCAGTTTATCAAAATAAATCATAGAGTTCATCTTCCTCACAATAGGAAAGGGAATTTCACGTGTGTTGCTTTGATTCTATCAAGAACTTTGCTCAGTGTGTAGCTTGACGATTTACAATCACCAGTAATAGGCCATTGATGAGATTTAAAGTTTCTCTCCTTGCATCCATTAATGTAGATTTTTGCAATTTCTTTTATTGATGACTGCATTTGCAATACTGGTGGCAGGCACCAATCCAACTTTGACCTGAAATAAAACGATATGGAACATATATGCAAAAAGATTACCAATGTTACCAAACACAAAACAGAACCCAAAATAATTGGCAGGAAGGATTGAAACGATGCTGTAACCCCCTATGCAGTAGGGATGCAACAGAAGCAACAAACTTTACAACTGAAGATCAGGTATAGGGATGATGCAGCAACACGATAAAGGAGATAGGTATCCCCGCCAAAGAGTAGAAATTATCTGATGGTACGAAGAGGACAAAGGCTTGAATTGTTTGTTAGTGCTTATTGTTACCTTAGCTTACTTTCAAGTTGTTAACATGTGATAACTTCTAATAAACAGAGAAAGTTTTCATGAAAAACAGAAATTAATCTAGACCTGAAATAAAGACTTTCTTAAGGATGATAAGTAAGCATGTCTGTAGGCTGTTTTTAGATTTCTAATAATATATGTAGGGACTATCATTACGATTTTGGAGATTTTTAAAGAATTGATCTTTGATTTTATGTTTGAAACTGTTGTTGTTTGTTGCAGATTTTAGTTCTGAGGGTAAACTGTTCCATATTCTAGGTCCTAAATATGAGAGACCATTTTGTCCTGTGTTGCTTTTTCGGAAAGGTTGAATTAGTTTGTTTTTAGATCTTCGAGTTACTCGGCTCTGGCCAACTGGTAAGAACATCTCTGACATATATGATGGGGCTGCATTATCAAAAAAATTGAAAACCTTTGCAGCAGTGCATTGCTCAAACCTTTCTTTAGTGGGGAGCCAGTTTACAGTTTTGAATTCTTTTACTCCTATATGTGCTCTGTTAAGCCCCGTTTACACTACACCAACTAACCTGGGTTCGCCCCGGGTTAGAACTAACCTAGGTTAGATTTTTGTAGTGTAAACGCAACTAACCTGGGATCGCCCTGGGTTAAACTAACCCACCTTTGGAGGTGGGTTCGACCTGGGGCGAACCTGGGTTAGTTTTCACAAATTGCAGTGTAAACGCAAACCTGGGGCGAACCTGGGTTAGGCCCGCATGCGCATTGGTAGGACGCATGCGCATTGGTGAATTTCCCGCCAATTCTGAATGTGAACGAACAGCCGTGACTGAACAAGTCTTTCTCGTGTTTCGTTGATGCTAGTAGATGCGAGTTGGTGACCTATCCTTTTGTAAATAACCATGAGCGATAGCCAAAGTAAAACAGACAGAGGATCAACGTGGGATGATGAAGAAGTAATTGAACTAATGAATATTTGGGCTGATGAAAGAATTCAGCAACAGCTTGACGGCTGTACACGAAAGCGGCCTATTTTTGAAAAGATGGCGAAGACTCTTGCTGAAGCGGGATTTGCGCGAACATTCAGCCAAGTGAGGGAGAAAATCAAACAGTTAAAACAGAATTACAAGAAGGTCAAAGATAACAATAACAAGTCTGGAAACAACCGCAAAACTTGCAAATATTTTGAGCAACTGGACAACATTTTGGGAGACAGGCCTATCACAAGACCTCCCAGTGTTGTTGAAAGTACAGCTACTCAAGACTATCAGGAATCTGAAAACTCTCTGTTTGGGGCTGCTGGCGATTCTTCGGAGGATGAAACTGATGATTTCAATCTAGGATGTGACTCCATTCCAAGACCAAGCCCTTCTTCATCAAACAATGACACTGGTTCTTTGTCAGTAGACAGCCTAAACATTGATGAAAGCAATGAAGTGGTACTTCCCTCTGAGAAAGCAAGCAAAGCAACACCAGGCATTATGAAAAACAAGCCAGAAGTGAAAATTCATGATACACCAGTCAGAAAGGAACAGAAGAAAATTTTGTCTTCAAACAGAGGAAAGAGCAGAAAGAGGAGCAGAAATGAGGCATTTCTGTCAGATGTGTGCTCCATGATACAGTCCCAACAACAAGCTGCTGATGAACGTTGTTTTAAGATGGAAGAAGAAAGACAAACCAAAGAAATTGAGAGAGAAGAGCGGCGGAGGAAAGAGGAAAGAGAACATGAAGTATTCATGATGAGAATGATGGGAAACATGTTTATGCAGGTTGCATCTGGCTTTAATCAAGGTCCCCCCACGCAACAACAACCCCCCCATGCAACAACAACAAAATCGTTTTCAGAACATCCCACACCAGATGTATCATCAAGCACAACATAACTACATGGCTGCAAATAATTCAGAACATTGTGATGAAGACTCTATTTATGCAACCTTATAATATGTTACATTGACCTAGTTCTATTTTAACATGTTCAGTTTTAATACAGACTGGGTGCATTTTTTATAACAAGACAATTACAGTATAAGAAACTGAAAAGGGATAAGTTTGCAAAAATTAAAAAAGCTGTGCTATTCAAATTAAAGAGCCACTTAACTTTGGTAAATAAGCTTTTGGTTTGCCAGGCAGTATTTTTGCACAAGTACTGTACTCACACAACTCTAAATATTCTCTTGAATGTGAATCATGTTTGATATTTTATTGGAGGAAATTTGGATGCCCTTTTAACAAACACTAACTGGTATTTTTATGCATTTAGAGCACTAGAAATTTAAGAAATTCGAAAGAAATGTTTGGTAGCAAAAAATTCCAAATGATTGAAGAAACTTTTTTATCCCCGTATATAAAAAGTAAGTTTGTGATAAAAAATGCATGCACTCACTATTGTTTTTTTATCAACATATTTGATATTAAAAATAACAATCTTGCATACAATAGTTAGGCTATGAGTGTCCTTTTTCTAAAAAGTTAGGGTTAACAACTAATTTCAACAACATTTAGGGGAAAAACCCCAGTATATGATAAATCCCTATAAAACTTTGGCAACTTTGTGAATACGTATTTTCAACCTACTATTGGCCAATAAACATTGACAAGTCATTACAAATACCATCGATACTATACCAAATGGATGAATTTCAAGACAGGTGTTTTCTCCCCTGGGATGCCATGTCACGTCATAACTTGTCCTGCAAAGAGAATATGTTCGAGAGACAGTAAAAACCCATGCTTCTTTGTGTTGTAAAGAGATTTATTTCAACAAGATCAACGCGATGTTTCCTGACAAAACTATTTCATTTTCCCCTGATAATACCACGTGTACCTGCAGCTTTGGCAAGGGTAAATTGCTGAAGGGGCTCTATCAAAGATTTCATAAGTTTGCAAAACTGCCATACAACGTCCTACAAAGAAAATATTTTCTGATTAATACATCAAGTGATTTCGATGGGAAAAGCCTTATGATCAGGTTAGACCTCTGGCTGCAAGAAAACATAATGTTCGCTACGATCGGGTGGCTGAATGCGACGTCACAATCCGCCAAACACCCCAAGTTTTTTCTGACTCACCCGATAGAAGCCATCAATCTTGTCATTAATGAGTGTAGCGTTGCGAAGGCGAGAACTGGCTTCCACGTATTATTTTGTGTAAGAAAGCGCTCTTTAGAAAGTTTGCCAGAATTTGACAGAGTTTTGAGAATATTTGTCTTGTGTTGGAAATATTAATCCTCCGACTATCAAACAACTATCCTCCGACAACCATTGATCGAAACATATCTTGCTGTTGGGCCTAAAACTACAGTAAAAACTTCGAGGGATACTGGCGATGGTTCTCAAGATCCTATTTCTTGTCTAATTGGTTCGATTTTCAATGAGATTTTGATAGAAAGGCTAAGTTTAAAAATTTGGTAAATAGTCCGCGAAATCAAGGTCCGCGGTCTAGAATTTCGTAAATTCTAAAACGAGGACCTTGACTTGACTGACCTAGCAAAAAGTCCGCGAGATAAAGGTCCGCGTTTTAGAATTTCAGCCTATAGCAAAATTCTAAAACGCGGACCCTGATTTCGTGGACCGGAAATTCATGAGTGTCGGGAAGGTCCGCGGGGTCCTCGTTATAGACCTGGCCGATTCCTACTCCAGGACAGGGTATCACTTTTGAATAGTTTACTTCCTAACAGGGTCCATATTTGTATAAATTGACTACGTAATGTTGCTGTAAGCCATTTGCACTCCGCAACCGTGATTATCAAATTCTATCAAATTCCCAGGGCAGCCTACAATTTTGTATGAAGAAACTCAAGAACAGGGTATCGTTTTAAAAAATTTACTTCGGGACCGAAAGGATATAATTTTCGGGAATTTACTCGGAGACAGGATGCCTTTTCAGAGTGAAGAAGAAACCTTTGTGAAACTTAATATTTGCTCCTCTGTTATTCGAAATTTGAATATAGTGTCACGTCAGGGAAATAGCGTGTTCTCCTTGCGAATGTGAAATTCTTATAACTTTTTTGGGATTGTTGTGGCCAGAAGAAGTTGTGGAGAAGGTTATTCTTTTCTAGAAAAGGCATGCCTTTGATGTTTAAATACTCGGAGTACATCTTTTACATCATTCTCAAGTGCTTTACGCGTCAGTCAAGTTTCAGTGACGACTTGAAGCATATCTAGGGACTATAAACATGGAAGAAGCCCATTTTATGCAAGACTTTTGTATTTATTTGAAATATTGCCAGTATTCATCGCAAATAGTGGTCAATTTGTGACTAAAACTCTTGTATTTGGAAGATACACAAATTTTGCGACTGGTTTTAACAAGAATCCATTCATTGGTAAGTGATTTCAAGCAATTTCCACTAAATAAGGTCCCTGCCGTGAATCAACACTGTTGTGGAAATTTTGAGGAAATTGAAATTTTTGAAATTAATCAAACCTCGACTTTCTTTCAGTGTTGCGAGCAAGAACAACCTTGGATTCAAGAGAACTCTTGATATATGGTGGAGGCATCCCCAACTCTTAGATTAAAAGCATAAAATCCCTTATGTGTTAAGAAACGGCCTTATGTTTGGGACTTTCATAGGGGTGACATTTTAGAAATTGCCTCTCTTAGCTTTCACTTGCAATTTCATTGAGTTATTTTGACAGAAAAATATTTTGCTTACATAAATGTTTTTACCTTTAACAGAAAGACGAAAGAAAACTGAACAAGATGTGTACCGTTTAATCAATATCTTCCCTCTATAAACTGCAGCAAAGAAGCATTTTACGATTGAAAACATTTCATTTTCACTGCTCGATCAGAGTTTGCGGCATGAGTTTTTGCCCTCCATCCTTCGATTTAGGCAACATTAGTGCGCATGCGTGCATCGTTTCCGCTCTGTCGACTGGCCTTATAATTGCATTGTATATCTTCTCTGCCACATGTGGGCTAATATTTTGTCGAATTCACTGCAGTAGTTTCAAGCGACTTGAGGCTTTCTTGTAGATTTTATTAATTTGTTGTCGCAGTGTCAGATGATATGGTCAAGGGTGATACCAAGATATTCATAACTATTACTTTGATTAATGTCTGTTCCCTCAATTGCAATATGGGAAGATGCTTGCCTTGACAATTTTTGACTTGTTCGATACATGATGAATTCAGTTTTGCCTTTATTTAGATTCATTATCAAATTGTTGTTGGCAAACCATTTCCCAGCGAGCTCTGCTTCATGGCTTACGACATTCTCAACAGCTTTTGCTGATTTATCCGAATAGTCAGTGTACATCAGGATTTTGCATTTTTCCATCACAAGGTGCAAATCATTAATCAAGGGCAAAATGATTTGATTTCTCAAGAAATATTTTGCATTCCACATGAATATTCTAAAGTTGACTATTGTGCTCTAACCTGTCAACCTGCATTTTCTCCAACCTGTCAACCTGGAAACTGTAAACCTAGTACCCTGTCAACCTGGTGACCTGTAAACCTGTTAACCTGGAACCTGTGTTTTACACCTGCCATCCTTGAAGACGATTGTGAAGCCCTTTTTGGCGATGGCACTGACAGAGAATAAGTTCTTTGCCAACTCTGGAACATACAACACTTCTGACAATTCTGCAGGTTTGTATTCTCCTCCAGCTTCAACTTTAAGCCAGACTGATCCTTTACAAAGTGCGTCTACAGTCTTGTTATCACCTAAACGTACTTTCTCTGGTACAGGAAATTCACTGTAATTCTCAATCTAATCTTCGCAACAAGACATCTGTTGTGATGCACCGGAGTCAATGAACCATACAGTGGTTTCCTTCTGACTCACATTTGCCGCTGTCCAAAACAGCGCATGCGTATCTTCTGTTTCTGCGATGTTTGCTTGCTGCTGGCGCCTGTCATTTGACTTTTTGGGTTTTCTACACTCTCTAGCCCAATGTCCTTTTAAACCACAGTTGTAACATTTTCCCTTCTTTGGTACTGATTTTTCTTGATTTCCTGCACTATTAGACTTTTCCTTGGTGATAATGAGGGCTTTCTTCATCGCAGTGCCAAGGTCAACTGAAACTTCAGAGTGTTTTCTCTCCTCGTGTAGTAATCTAGCAATAACAAATTCCAAATTCAGATCATCAGCCCGCGATTCAAGTGCAACAATAAGATTGTTATACGAATCCGGAAGACTAAACAAAAGAGTAGCAACTTGGTCATCATCTGAAATTTGAGCTCCCACTGCAGCCAACTGCTCAGTCAAACTTCTCATTTTGTTGATATGTGCCATCATAGTATCACATTCCGACATCGATGCAGTAAAATATCTTTAGCGAAGAAACAATTTGTTAGCCAGTGATTTGATTTCGTAGTGACTTTCTAATTTCAGCCGCCCTTCTCTTGCGGTTTCTGCTGAGCAAACCAAAGTCAACTGATTGTCACTCAATGATAAACCAATGGTTGCCATCGCCTTTCTGGCACGCTTTCAAAATTTCTGCACTGAAGCATCCGTGGTTCCTTCTCCTGCAGGTTCCACTTCTTCACCAGAAACAATGCCCCAAAGATCATTATCTTCTAGCAGCATTTGCATTTTGAACTTCCATAAATGAAAATTCGTTCCATCAAATTTATCAATGTGCTGTGACACAAACTCCATCGGTTTTGCAGCCATAATTCATGTGAAATCGCACTGAATTAAATCCCGTCAACAGTCAGCATTGTGACAAACTTTTACTCAAATTTGTCATAACTCCTGGGCCCATAACCTGTTAAAATCAGGAGCTTTACGCATAATAATAAGCGATGTTAGATAATTTCACGACTGTAACATAACATAACCGCGATCAACAAGTCAACAAACGAAGCTATAATATTACTCACAGCATGAAAAGCGTGCAATAAAAACGGAAGTAATACGTCATTGTTCGTAACATAACAATATTTCTATTGTTCTATTTTTCGTATATCTTAACACATCCTCCTCATGTTCCTGATATTTTTTTCTAAATCTATAGATCTGCACTCTTTGTGGAGGTGTTTAAGTCCTGCATGGTCTTTGAATTTATTAGCGACGTGCACCCTGCTTATAGTTGCTCCTTCTTCAATTTCCCGATAGAAGACTGTTCCTATTATATTGTCTTCCTTTTTGGGTTTTATTTGTGGGTTTTATTTATTTGTGTACTCTTTCCCTCGTTTATTTCATCATCATCTGCATCGTCTTCATCTGGCAATTCAATTTTTTTATTTTTTGCTTTAGGGACTTTGTCTTCAAACATGTCGTCACTCAGCTTGTTATGTATTTCTTCTCTTAATTTCGCTGGGGAATTCCTTCGACCATCTTCTTGGCTGTCCACTGTCGCTTCTGCAGTTGCATTTAGGTTTGTGCGAGAACGTACATGGTACCTTAATCTATCGTATACTGTTCTTTCTTTCCACGTATAAGTTCAAATTTTTCAGACTTTTCTTTGACTTCTTCAATGGAAGGGTTTTGTCCCTTTGCAATTTTTTCGCTAAACATTTCCTGTATTGTTTCATTTGTATGCTCTTCTTTAGACGTCCTTATTGCTTTCATTACAGATTCTGTAGTTCCAATTGACTTGTTTTTTTTGTTTTGCACGTTATAAACTTCGTCTGCCATTCTCTTCGAATGATTCATATGGAGTGCCAGATCCGATTTCATGACAGGACTTTGAGAGTGGATGATTGAGAATATGGATTTCCTGATCAAAGAGGTATTCGTTGAGTGACCTGTAACCTTGCTCCAAAATGAGGAGAGCTGTTCACTAATACTACCTGACTTCATTTCTTGGGCATTCCAAGTTAGAAAAACATTGTCTGTATACGGTGCTTCCTCTTCCTCTTCAACTCTTTGATTCCTGATTTGTTGGGCAAAGGTATTGAGGAAACGGTACGTTTCTAGAGTCATGCACAGGTTTGCTGGTCCACTAGATTCGAAGGTCTTATGGTCCAGTATTGTTACCTGCATTGTATTTCCATTTCGCTCTGCCTTTCTCAATGTGCTAATCGTTACACTTGCCAAAACGCCAGATTGAGGGGCATTGTCGATTGTTAGGCAAGTTTAGATAGTCTCTCACAGTGTTATAGTCTGCCCTATTTATTTTCTTTTTTGATATGTCAAAGGATTTCAAATATCTTTTCCCTCGGGGACAGCTGGTGATATGTTGAATACCTTGAAATCATCTGGTGTAGATAGTTTTTCAAGGTCTTCTTCTTTTTTCTGCCATGCGCGCTTTTTTAACAACTTTCTTATGTGTTTCAGCCAGTTTTTAAATTTGGCCTGGCATAAAATTATCTCTTGCTCGTTGGCTTCAATTATTTTGTCTACGCTCAAAAAGAAGAGATAAAAATGGTGGAGAGCGTGGATGTATGTTTTCACCGATCCCGGCTGGAGCCTCTCGAAGGTTCGATTTAGCCAGTGCTCTCTTATCTTTGCTGTATCAAGGAGCACCCAAATGTCATCACCCGTATCTTCCTTTTAGGGTCTACCCTCGTTAGGTCACTTGCTCCAGCCTTAGAGCATTCATATGCCCCATCTTTCCTTCTTTTCACTATCAGTGGTGATACTGGTTCAGATTCATTTGGATCAATCCTTTCCTCTACAATGAATGGATTTGGATTTGGGCGTTTTCTTACAGCATCACTCGGTTTTTGCCAACCTTTGATGGCTTTGTGTAAAAGTCTGAAACAGTTGGGGAGTAGCTTCGCAATCTGTCAATGTGATCAGCTCTGGTTTTCTCATCCCAGCGCTTCCATACGGTTGGATTGACCTAAAAGTTATTGTAAAAACTTGAATTACCTTTGGCATATTATTTCTGGGCTGCACTCTATTTGCAATTTGAGTAGTTGAGGCACCAGTGCGAGTTTTTACCTTTCCACAGTGATTTTAACTACAAAAAACCTCAATCACTGAAGACAATTGAGCAAAGATCATCTTGCAAACTTCATTACACCTGTTAACACATTCCCATGTACCTAACACTCAATTTTTCTATTTTATCGCGACACGTTAAAAAACATGGCCGCCCGTCACAACAGCAACGGCTAATTGAAGCATCTCACTGCCAGGACAGCGACTTCATGTCTACACAGAACCCTATCTGCCATAAACAATTTGTAGCATGCAGCAAATTTTGTAAAGCGCACATGCATCTTTTGTCACCAAAGAGGGCAGTTTTCCCATACAGAATATCAATTGATTTAGGCTTGAAGACCGATGTCAGTGAATTTATTTGCTTTGCAGTAGTCAGCTTGTGTACATCATTTTCAATCAATGCTCCTGAATGGTAGACAGCCCTCTTTAATTTCATGGAATCAAGAATCAAGTCCAAATGGGTCTTGAATGGTCCTTTTATTGATTGAATGGTTTGATCAGTTATCATCAAAAATGTGGTAATGTCAGTGATGGATTTTTGCCTTGCTTTGATATAGGTTTTCTGGAAATTATAGCATCTCTTGAAGTATTTGTTAACTTGCCATTGGTTCTTTCCAGGAGATGTCCATTTTGTTCCTTTTCTTGATAAGTTTTCTCCACCAAATCATTTTTTTCTTGTTGTTTTCCTACTAAGTCTTTGTCGAGGTCTTCCAACTCCAATGTCTTCTCTTGAACTGATTGCAGCAAAGAAACCATAAGGTCACTTGTTGCACCTTTTGCTTCCAATATCTGCAGGTCAAGGCTAAGGGCTATGACTTCCAAAGAGTTGACATTTCTCAACCTTATGCCCAATGCTATGTGTAATGGTAGCACAGAAACATTATCAAAAACCCAGCCTTTGGTGCCAACCAGTGGCGGGGTGGCTATGTTTTCCCTGGGGTGGCCAAGTCGATTTTTGCGCCCCTCCTGTATAATGTTTCTATTAAAGTACGTGTTTCAATAAATGCTATGTAATGTTGTAATACTAAGTAAGGTCTTTTGCAAATGCCAATAGAAAGAAATTTTGCAACTTAAATTCAAACTTTCATGAGTAAGCTTTGACTGAAATTGCGAGTATGAATGGAAAAATAATGTGATCCTAATATTTGACCTTCTTGGAATTTATGTGTCATAAATTGCTTCTCTAAAAACGATATAGCAACTGTGAGTGGCTGCTCACTCTAGTAGAGACAATATTTGGAAAACACCCTTTGACCTTGTCCCGTCTTGCCCGTTGTATCGTGTGTATCTTATTTTAACACTAAAAATGCGCATTTCTCATCAAAATCAACAAATAGGTCTTTTAAACTATGTATAATATGTCATTTTCATCAAAGTACATCTCGATCTCGTTCTACTTCTTTTCTTCCATGTAAAGTGTTAATGAAGCCTAACCAAACCAAAATCATCACAAAGACTCTCTCAATTCTTCTGATGATCTTGCAAAAATGTCAACGATTCTTTCTTTGTTGAGCGAGAGCAAAACTTTCTTTTCTACAGTCATTAACAGCAGTGACTCAAGGCGACTCTGTAACACCATTGATCTGATTTTTGATTTCATCCTTTTCAAGGCGGAGAACGAGACTCGGCAGTTGCTGTACTGACTGGAATTGCAACTGCTATTGAATAAACCTTGCACAGTGTGGGATAAGCATCCACAAGATGATAGGTTGGATTGGCAAGGATCTTTATTGCATCTATAAAGGATGGAGATCTTTCATTGGAATATATTTTCTTGGCACTTGCATCATCCTCATCATCACATTCTTCTTCTACTTTGAGGTCTCGTTCATCGTCATGCTCTTTTTCATCACTTCCTTGAGTCCTTGTCAGTTCATCAGCACATCTGTGTGAATCGATGTAGCATGTAGAACAGAAGCTTCTCACACTAGGCTCTATGTCATGAGATGTCTTATGTGTCCCCAGAAGGTCTTTATGTGCTTGGCACGAGCAATGACAATGACTTTAAAAGTGGTTGATTCTTTTCAAAACGATCTTGAAGAAAAGTGAGAATCATTTCGAGAACACAGTGGAATGTCTCCCGCGTCCACTGAGTTTTGGGTGTGTCTGCTGGCTGGTCATGCTGGAGCTCTCCATCCATTATTCTCCTCCGACAAACTCTCATTGCCCTCCATATTGCTCCTTCAAACTCTGCCTTTGCTTGCTCAATTATCGTGTCAGGAATTTTTCTTGTAATTGTACAACGGCTGAATCAACCATTCCCAGAGCATTTCCAAAATCTACATTTATACTTATATGAATATTATACTTATATGTATACTTATACCGGGTGACCCAGAAAAAAGTGACCCAACGCAATCTGCTTTAGAAAAATTAGTACGCGGCTATTTGAAATACTTCAAACGTTGTTCTGTCGCTAAAAGACTGGCCTACATTATGAGTATTTTTTGGAATTCTTTTCGGCAATATTAATTTCCCAAATCAAAGATTTTGGGAAAACGGGCAAGCTTGAAATCCACGAAAAGTCATCAAAAACAGGGGATCGATTAAAAACCATTTCAGATCTTCAAAACAATGAGGAAGGTGTTTCATTTCAACCTGGGAATAGGCAACTCAGTTAAAAGTTTCCAGATCAAGTTTATGGTCCCTAGGTACCTAAACATTTGGAGCTGAGCATAAAATGTTCTTTGTAAACTTGTGGAATTTCAAAGAAATTCAATTACCACGCAAGTCGAAATGTTCAAGAATTGCTTACAGAAAATCAGGAGTATCCTTGTCCCTTGAGACAAGAATATTTAGGTATCTAGGGACTATAAACTTGCTCTGACGACATCCGATTGAGTTGCCAATTCTCAGGCTGAAATGAAACATGCTCCTCGTTACTTTGAAGATCTGAAAAGGCTACAAATCGATCCCCTGTTTTGGACGACTTTTTGAAGATTTCAAGCATGTCCTTTTTCTCAAAATCCTTAATTCGGGAAATTTACCATGTCGAAAAAAATTGCGAAAAATACTCATAATGTAGGCTAGTCCTTTAGCGACATAACAACGTTTGGAGTATTTCAATCAGCCACTTACTTTTCTTTCTATGAAAGATTGCGTTGGGTCACTTTTTTTTGGGTCACCCGGTATATTGGTTTTCAACTGAAATCACCTGAAACCGCCTGAAATCACCTGAACCCACCTGAAATCATCTGCAAATCATCTGAAACTGCCTGTAAATCACCTGCAAATCACCTGCAATCGCCTGTCATTGTTTTGATGCAAAAGGCAAGTAATCCTACTGGTGTGATCGGTAGTTCTTAGGTCTCACGCCTTTTGTCTCATTCAAATTGCTTTGTGTTCTCTATGGGCTGAGTTTAGTATTTAATCTAAAATGTATAAAAGCTAAGCTACGTCCACACGTATCCGGATATTTTTGAAAAGTTCTATGCTCCATATAAATTTCAAGACTCACGAGATATTCCCAGTTATCGCAACAACAGCAACAACAACAACATTTGTATGGCGATAACTACAAACTGGTTAGACTAATTCCAAAACAGTTTCTTGTTTCGCTCCCCCTGCAGACTTTTCGCTACAACACAGAAGCTATATTCAACAACAACAACAGGGACAGTTAGAGGGACTTATGTAATGAGTCTACAAACTTGTATTATCAGTCTAATATATTTATAGGCCTATCCATATAAAAGATCCGCATTCCGCATCCACACGAGGAGCATCTTTGAAATTGTCCACACGAAAGCCCTGTGACACTTGAAACTGGGTGACCGAAAACGCCGTCTACTTGTGGGCGTGAAACCACAACGGCTAAAAAGATGTGTTTTCAAAAATATCCAGATGCGTGTGGACCAAACCGAGACCGAAATCGCTCAAAATTTGAGACCGAGTTGGAAATTGCGACTCACAGTCAAGATATAGGGAATTTGCATTTAAGTGTCATGGCCGCCACGAAGCTTATGTTTTGAATGCCCTTTTTTTATAACAAACTTCGATCAACACTTAGTACTAAAAGTTTCTTAATTTCGCATGAGAATTTCGGTGTTTTAGTACCTGACAGTTTACTTGAGATTCCTAAATTCCCTATCTGTCAAAGGTTATCGCACCTTAGTGTCAAAGATTATCACCCCTTTGCTTTGCAGCAACAACCATTACCACCTTGATTACAATTAAATTGTTCTTATACAATGGTTTCATGAATGGGTTTTCGTTGTAACACAAAACAGTACTCCATCCTTGATATGAACAGCAACCTTTGTTTGCACACATGTTCATGTCATTGCCTCTAGCTTGATTGTTTCAGATCAGCCAATCATATCGCTTACAAATCCTGTTCGTATGGTAACCTTTGAAAGCATACCTTCAAAGGCAACCAATCACGTAGTTTTGTTTTTCCTTTCCTTTGAATTGCCTTTCTGATACAACCAATTACATTGCTTTGATTACCAGAGTCTCATTTATAATTTGGTTTAAGTTAGGTTGGCCATAGCAAATCGTTCTCATTATCTTTGGTTCAATGACACAAGAGTAAAACCAAAAGAGCAAATCATGGCTGCTGAAGGCTCTAATGGTAAGTTTGGTCCCTCTTCTTTCTTGTATCAGCTGCAAGGGGTTTATCACTCATTCAAAAAGGGTACAAGTTTTTGTTGGGATTTTCAGAAATTTTTCTTTAAAACAAAGAATTTTTCTAAAAGATGTAAGAGATTTTGGTTCGATAGAATGATACCAACAACGTACATCTTTAATTTCATCTCCTATCTTGCATTGAAAATGGAAGGAATATGGCAAAGTACTAGCCGATAAATAATGGGATTGCTCTTCTAATTATCCTCTCTTGTATCCCTGTTCCTAACAACTTCACAAGGTAAATTCCTTCACAGCCACCAATGAGATGCAATGCAGCGCAGCGCACTATTTGGAGCACTCTGATTCCCTGTGAAATTTTGGCGCCAAATGTTGAATTGGCATTGTTGCAAGAGTCAAGGAACATTCATTGACGAGATGAAAACGACGAGATTTGCTCATACAGGTATGTCACTAACTCGCTGTCTCCATTTCAATTAAGTTTCAATCAATTAACATTTAACGTAAATTAGGCTGCGTGTGGCCAGAGTCCACAGATATTGTTCAATGATTTTATAGGCCATAGAGGAGAGGCCATATTTGTTCGACTGCATGTAGGGCCTAAATGTTTTCGCTGAAATTCAGGAAAAAATCTAATGTAAAGGAAATGTGGGTGAGGGGTTGGATAAATTCCTGGGGGGGGGGGGTATAAAGCAGTTTTCAACAGTTAGTTATCAAACGACCTGGTAAATAGCCCCTGAGGAAAGAATAGGCAGTCTGTGCCGGACATGTCAGCTGAACAGAGTACTTCGTTGCTACAGTTTCATTGTTCATCATTGCAATTTTTGTTTTGGCGCAAAAAATTTAACTTTCCATATATTACAGACCCAGGGCAGGGGGTAGTCAGGTATATTCAGGATAGGGGTGCTCAGGCTGGGGTGCAAAGGATCAACCCAAAAAATAATTTCTATGAATGAAAATGGACCCGCGAAAGTAATTTCTAGCATGAAAATAGTCCCAAAAAATAATATTTTTGCCGCTACATACCCAAAACTTATGAAATTGGTATCTTAAATCTGTAAAAAAGTGCCCTAACTGATTAGATTTCTCCGTATATATTGTATTTGGATATTCAAGTATATGGTTTTATAGTAACGTTACTTGATTTTGATTTCGTTTTTTGTAAATCATATTTCCCCAATTTTTTTAATTTGTCCCATATTTTAGACCCAGAAAAGTGAACCAGAATGGTAGGAACCCAAAAAATAACTGCATAAATCATTGACCCAAAAAATAACCCTTGCCCAAATTTTAGACCCAGAAAAGTAACCTGAGCACCCCTATCCTAAATAATCATAATCATAATCATAAACTTATTTACAGTTGCTTTATTTGTAGTTAACGACAACTACTTAATACCAACTATCTACAATATATAATATACAACATAACAAAAAAGATAAAAACCCTAAATAAATTAAGTGCAAATGTGGCACCTACAGTTGCTGCCATCCCAGCAACATATTTCTTTTTTGCATTTCATGAGAGAAGTTGTCAATTTTAGGTCATCACTAAGAATATTCCACAATACACTCCCTCTAAAGTATACCAGAGTGCCCCCCTGGGATTACATATAACTTTCTTTCCATTTATTTGGTGTATAAAACAAAGACAAGATTTGTTGTAAATAATAGTAAATCCTGTTTGTTGAAATCTTTGCAAAAGAAATCATTAAAGCACATTTTGCAGGTATTATCGAAAACTTCAGTCAATTTGCATTCAAGAATGGCAGACTTCGTCTTTGGAGTAAGCACATTTAAACATTATTTCCTCATCCCTATTTTAATCGTATCCTCTTGTTACAAATGGATTTGCTACTTGAATTTCTTGATATCGTCATGTTTTAGACAAATCGATGATTAATAAATTGATATTTCGAGCATTGAAAGTTGGTCCCAAGTTGGTCAGATACTTGGCAACTATAACTAATTTACAGATTTGCTCCCATTTGCACGTTTATACAAAAAACAATATCGATTTTGAAATGTGATTCACAAGATGAAAAATTGACATACACCACCAGGAGAAACTGACCAAAGGCAAATAAATCACGTTAAAGACCTCGATCTAATTGCAACCAAAAGCGCAGTTGTTTCAATCTTCGAATTTTATGGACAATTGTTATTAACGTGTCACTTTTTTCAGGATGGAGTCGCACGTCAGAACTGGAGACAATTTAATGAAGATCTTATCCAGAATTATTGCCGTAAAGACGCCTACGAATGTAAAATTCCAAGACAGAAAGTGCCAAGAAGCTTCAAGCTGGTCCATTATAAATCTGAGCAACGAGAATGCGATGTCTTTTCCAGTCAGACCATACCACCATATCACGTTTTACAGAATTGGAATCAACAATTACTGCCGTACTGTGAGCTCGCTAAAGGCTTTCATTACATTGAAACTTCACAAGAACGTTATAGTCTCAAGGGAATCAATAGTGCACTGCTCTTAGATAGAGCCAGGAGCGTCAAAGCAAGTGTCGAGAAGGAATTAGACTGGTTTGCAGAGCCATTCCTAACACCGAAGTCGGTTACGAAACAGCTGCCTACTGCAAGTATAAACAACTTCAAATCGCTCTTGCTATCACATCCATGTGGATTAACTCTCCCTGAGCATAGGATGAATCCAAAAGAACTTGCATTCCTCTGCTGTGACATATACATTTCATGTGATCATGTGCTTTGGATTGTTAACCGGCTAAATAGGCAGCAGGACTCCGTATACTGCATATACCTAAATTATGCCATGAGCAATCCTGAACGCCTTATTGCAAGGAGATTGTCAGGTAACAGAGCACGCCCATCAGCCATTGTCTGCATTGTTAATGTTGGCAGAGAAGCCAGACCAGATCGCATTATACCAACATTTTTTGAGAATGAAAATTCGACAGCGCCAACCTGTTTGCAACCTCCACAGCCAAAATCAAGAAAACAGTCCCTATATATATTATTAAATTTCTAAAAACTGCATAAACAACAGGCCAAACGGATTGTTTAACTTTCTTAGGAATGAGCCATTACATTCTACTTTTGACACAAAATATTTTTGTCTCAAAATATTTTTGTCTCGTTTTTTCATGGAAACTTTTCTTTTCTATAATACCCCTGGAGGGACCATTATGGAAACAAGGTTGTACTGACCTTTTAATGCTATCCCTGCCATTTTAACCCTATCCAGACTAGGGGGGGGCACAAAGTGCCCCCCCTAGTAAACTTTTCCACACAGCTCGTCGAGTATCTCTTCAATAGTCTAGCTTTTTTGTGACTTTTAGTTTCTATCTATGAGACATCTTTTCATGTTAATTTCAAAAATTTTGACACTGATTCCGGGGGTCAACACATGACTTTAAATTGAGTGCTCGGCAAAATTAATACCTTTTAAGCCACAACTTTGGAACCACTGCCTCTATGACAATGAGACAAACATCGCTGAACTCGTCTTGAAGCAAGCTTTCATTTGATATATAGTTTATTGATTTTTGATCACGTCATCAACAATTGGTTGTTGCGCATGCGTACTGACGAAAAACCATGTTATGCTTCATCTTTTGAAAAATGAGTGACATTATATGATGCAGCAGGTCCTTTTATGTATATTTAGCATTTTTTGCTATTTTTAAAAGTAATTTATAATCAATTTTAGACAAAAATCGCTCTTTTTTTCGTACAAAATGAATAAATGCTGATATCAGCAAAAATATTAGTATTACAAAGCAAAAA
Source organism: Aurelia coerulea (assembly GCA_039566865.1). Taxonomy (NCBI): domain Eukaryota; kingdom Metazoa; phylum Cnidaria; class Scyphozoa; order Semaeostomeae; family Ulmaridae; genus Aurelia; species Aurelia coerulea. The sequence goes on from CM076959.1 coordinate 2,783,228, forward strand.
TTTCAAAATAAGAATTACAAGGATATAATCCTTCCATGTTTCAAATATCACATCGATATGATTTATGAATATGGAGATACAACGCGACAAAGTACATGTGGTTTTACACCCAAATTAGCAACATTTGCTGACGTCAGCACTTAATCACGTGACATAAACAAAAACAAATCACACCATCTTGTTTGCCTTATCATGTTTGTTACTTGTGCCAAGTTTCAAGTCTCTAGCACTTATGATTCTGTGAAAAACCAGGGGGGGCACTTTGTGCCCCCCCCTAGTCTCCCCAGAGTTTCAAAAAGCCTAGTCTGGATAGGGTTAAACTAGGGGTGTTTTTATACTAGATCTTAGTTTTATCATATTGTACGCATGTAAATAGCCTTTCTTTCATTTTGTAAATTTTTAATTTTTAATTTGTATGGCAAAATTGTACATACATACATACATACATACATAAAGAGGTTGGGTTGTACTTTAACAGAAAGCATTTGAAAGAATTTTGAGTGTTGTTCAGCAGTTATTTTTGCAGTTTAGATATGGTTTTGTGATTTTTCGTAAACATGAATTGCAATAAGGTTCTTCAACAATGCTTTTTTGGAAAATAGGGTGATTTCAAGTGTATTTTCTAAGTTAACTATTTGCCAGGTCATTTGGTCAATGTGCTTTCATGATTTCTCTTTGTCAATTTGAGTTTCTGGAAAGAAGAGGATCCTGAAGAGGGGTCAACAGTTTCATTTTGGGCATTTCCCACTCACATTCTGAGAGAAATCTCAGTCAATTTTTGTAGACGTATGCAATCACTTTCCAAGTCTATTATTCTTGCCATTGCTTTGTGGTTTACAAACAACCCTAATTCACATGTCCTGTCAATAAATGTTATACCTGATAAATATCCAGGCCCAGGAAATTTGTCTCATTGGTGACTCCTACAATCTCACAGCTGTTACCACGTTTCCTACTCTCGAGTACCGAATAATTGCCCCCCTTCGTTATTCATTTTTGAAAAATTACCCAATTCCCCACTCTTACTCCAGCTCCCTCTTTTACCAATTCTTGACAAATCGAAATTATAGTAAACATACCGTAAAAGCTCAACTAAGCCCCCTCTCTATTAAGCCCCCCCCCACTTAAATCAAATTCCAAATGTTACCAAAGATTCTCCATTTATTTAGCTGAATAAATTTGCAATTGATATGGTTTGAGATCAAACTGTGTCGAATTCATGTATTTAACTCGCAATGTGGTGTAAAATAACTAAAAAAGTGTCAAAAATTAAATAAATATTACGGTAATCGTTTAATAATTTTACATTTATATCGAAACACAATTTCTAACCCCCCCCCCCTATTCCCACCTCACCCCCTCCGTTTATTCAGCACTTGAGAGTAGTGAAAGACTCCTAAAATACTAAAAGAGCAACGAGGCAGAGGAAAAGATGATGTTGTGAAGGAGCCACGCCGGATAGTCCGCTTGGTGGCTGTGAAGGAATTTACCTCGTGAAGTTGTTAGGAACAGGGATACAAGAGAGGATAATTAGAAGAGCAATCCCATTATTTATCGGCTAGTTGGCAAAGTATATGAATGTCCCTTTTGGAGTTAGATGGGATGGCATTGGTTCCATCGTTTCATCTTTATAATGACGCTGAAACATACAGGCAGGGAAATGCACAATTAGTAAATAAAAATTAATGGATTTGCAGATACAACCTATTTTACAAGCAACTTAAGTTCAAGGGTTAGGTAGCAAGCTTTTAAAAATTGCAAATGATCTTCTTATTCTGAGAAACTTCAATCACAAAGCAATTTGAATGAGACAAAAAGCGTGAGACCTAAGAACTACCGATCACACCAGTAGGATTATTGGCCTTTTTAGGTGTTAATGATCAAAGTTGAAGACAACAAGACTTTTTCCCATTCATCAAAACAATGACAGGTGATTGCAGGTGATTCGCAGGTGATTTACAGGCGGTTTCAGATGATTTGTAGATGATTTCAGGTGGTCTCAGGTGATTCCAGGTGGTTTCAGGCAGTTTCAGGTGGTTTCAGGCGATTTCAGGTGATTTTAACTTTTATAACATACGCAAAAGCAAAGATTATAGTGCACTGTGATTTACTTCAACAAGTACTAATAGCCATATTTAGATTACTGTTGTAATTTATGCTGTCCGTGTCAACTTTCCGCAATGAAGATTTTGACACCACATCATGGACTTTGCTGTCTCCAAAGGTCATTGAAAAGCAAAAAGATGCTTCTTCCTGTGGGGTTTGTGCAGCAATAAATGCTCGTATACTGTTAAGTTTGGAGTTCATTGATCGCTTTATAAATAATGAAGATTTTAAAAAGGTTCGCTTATGCATCGCAGATAACATCTTGGAAAATAAAAACAGATGGGAAGATGTGTCCAGAAAGGCAACAATCGATATGGTAACGCCCTGGTCAAATGTCACAAATAACAATATCCGCTCGTTTCGACCTGGTGCCAGTACTAAGCCAAGAGAATTCTTTGCCGCACTAAAGGATTTGATTGAGAAAAGTGATACAACTAAAGCTGAAGAGACGAAAAATGGTGGAGACTCTAGCAATTGAGATAATGTTGATTCAGAAGAAAAAATGGAGAACCCTGCAAAGAAGAGATTGTGCATCGATTTGGAAAATAGCCATCCTATTGACAGTAAAAAGTTGAGGAATGAAGCGGTGGTAGATGAGTATTCGGAAAAGGCATTGAAAAGGCCAACCAACCAATTAGAAAATAGCCAAAACATTGATGACCGCGAATCAAATAGTGAAGAGACAACAGCAGGCGATTCAGAAAGTGAAGAGGAATCTTCTTCAGAGGACCAAAAACTAAGCAATGATGAGGAAATTGCTAGAATTTTCAACAATTCCAAATTGATGTTGCACGAAGAGCTTAAATATGCCCGTAATAGATTTAGGAAAGAAATTCCGATTTCTGAACGGATGGATGCAGTCCTTACAAGCAAGAATACGTTTCTGTCTTACGTATGGTCAGAATATACCTTACTTTAGGGCCATTACAGTAAAAAAAGATCTGCTTACTTATTCAATGTCCAAAAGATGTTCACTTACTTTCAACAACCCAGCAGTAGCTTTTTTGATATGGGAGGATACAGTATTGACCATTTTGCAGACACCCTGTCACTGACAAGTGGACATTTGATGCTCCATATTTTGCTACCGGAAGTATTGACACATTACGAAATGAAAAGATATTTTGCTCAAAGTTGTTGCATTTGATTACTTGGATATAGTAGATACTTGTAATAAGAATTGTTTTTCAATTATTTTTCTTCTTTGGACCAGGGATAGCAAAGATCAATTTAAGCCATTGCCGTATTGTGCAGGTCAACACTCATAAACCCCGTTTTTCAAGAAAAACAACAAAAGATGTTTTGCTGAAAGTTGTTGCATTTGACTACTTGGATATTGTAAATACTTGTAATAAGAATCATTTTCTGAGTTGATGGGTTCTTTGAGGGTAAGAACTGTTTTTCGAATCTGATTTCACAATCTGATTTTGAATCTGAATGTGAATCTGATTTTGAATCCATTTTCTCCAGACATGCAAGTATTTTCCTCACAGATATCTGGTTTGAATCCGTGAAAGCATCGCCCTAAATGGTCGGCTAACGTTTGTCATCACATCTGACTGTCCTGCAAAAACTTTGTTTCAAAAGGAGTTCAGGCCTGGATTTTGCAGGAAAATGCGTTAAAATTATTCGCTGATGCCAGTTCTGAGATTTTGCTTGTTGTTTTCGTTTTGTACCGCCTATCCTTGTCCTGAAGGATGTTTTTAAAACACTTACCTGAAATGGATCTAGGTAAGAGTATTTTACGCCCTTGTTGTTTTCCAAGCTCAATATTTGTTTTCTTCGTGTTGCCTCAGGATTTTGTATAAAGTTCACCTAAAGTTTGTTTTCAGGCAACTCCAACCCTTGAAAGGTTATTTTTTAAGAAAAATCTCAGAAATTTGCATTGAATGTAAAAGCTGGAGGCTTTATTTCGGTTGTGGTCAGACTGGCCAACCTGCGCCCCTATTGGTCAGCCTGTTGATTCTGACTTCCCTTACTGACCCCCCTGTCAACCACACTGTTAGAAGTCATAAGGTTAAAGTCATAATCCTCAAGATAATGGAAAAATTATAAATCTTGATTTTTTGCTCAATTACTGGCTTGTTGATTTCACTTGTGTAAGGTTTCATTCACGAACTAACCTCCCGTTGTAGTCAATTTCATCATTTTATCTATCAATAATTTGAAATGTAACCATATCAATTCATGCTTCTTGCAAAGCCCTCCTCCCTTTGCTTCATTTTCAAAAATATCCCATAGACCTCCTTATTCCTTCCCCCGGCACTCACAGTTTAATAATCCTGCTTAGTTTTACTGCGACGAGATAAGTTCAACCAGGTAACTGCAAAGGCATCGTTATGAATTAAGGGTACGTCCAAATTAGACGCCATGCCAAAGATTAGGCCGTTCAGACCGGCTTGCGTTTGAACTGAAAATTTACCAAGACAAACACAAAGCTAGTCATTATATTTAAGTTCAGGTTTCGGAAAGAGTTAATGAACATGCTTCTTGCAAAGCCCTCCTCCCTTTGCTTCATTTTCAAAAATATCCCATAGACCTCCTTATTCCTTCCCCCAGCACTCACAGTTTAATAATCCTGCTTAGTTTTACTGCGACGAGATAAGTTCAACCAGGTAACTGCAAAGGCATCGTTATGAATTAAGGGTACGTCCAAATTAGACGCCATGCCAAAGATTAGGCCGTTCAGACCGGCTTGCGTTTGAACTGAAAATTTACCAAGACAAACACAAAGCTAGTCATTATATTTAAGTTTAGGTTTTGGAAAGAGTTAATGAACATGTTAACCTTGATTTGCCCAGTCTTAGGGCGTTTCCTTATTTTCAAATCGATGTTGCTGCGAAACCTGACCATTTAGGGCGAAGCCTCTCTAGGCATAGAATAAAATCAACAGACTACAATAAACTGCTCCCCATGAAACAACACTTTCACCTAGAAATCCATAACTTCTCCATAGATGCAAAATTTACCATTATAGAAAAGATCAAAAAGAATGTTTCTGACGAAATAACATTAATACTAGAATCACATGAATATAACTGGATGTTATGTCTTAACCCTATCCATACTAGGGGGGGGGGGGGGCACAAAGTTTAAACTTTTTCATACAGCTCGTTGAGTATCTATAGAATAGTCTTGCTTTTTTGTGACTTTTAGTTTCTATCTATGAGACATCTTTTCATGTCAATTTGAAAGATTTTTACACTGATTCCGGGGGTCAACACATGCTTTTAAAATGAGTGATCAGCAAAATAAATACCTTTTAAGTCATAGCTTTGGAACCACTGGCTCTATGACAATGAAACAAACATAGCTGAACTTGTCTTGAAACAAGCTTTCATTTGATATCTAGTTTATTGATTTTTGATGACGTCATCAACAATTGGTTGTTGCGCATGTGTACTGACGAAAAACCATGTTATGCTTCATTTTTAAAATTGAGTGACATAATATGATGCAGCAGGTCTCTTTATGTATATTTAGCATTTTTTGCTATTTTTAAAAGTAATTTATAATCAATTTTAGACAAAAATCGCTCTTTTTTCATACAAAATAAATAAATGCTGACATCAGCAAAAATATTAATGTAACAAAGCAAAAATTTCAAAATAAGAATTACAAGGATATAATCATTCTATGTTTCAAATATCACATCGTTATATTTTATCAATTTGGAGATACAACGCAACAAAGTACATGTGGTTTTACACCCAAATTAGCAGCATTTTCTGACGTCAGCACTTAATCACGTGACATAAACAAAAACAAATCACATCATCTTGTTTGTCTTATCATGTTTGTTACTTGTGCCAAGTTTCAATTCTCTAGCACTTACCAGGTGTCCCAAAAAAAAGGTAACAGATTTGATTGGGGTTAGCGATAAGAATTTAAGTTGAATCGACCCCCGATAAGTTTTGAAGTACTCTTAGATAGTTAACTTGAAGATTGATACCTTATTTGTTGATATTGGTGCATCAAGAGTTGGAATATTAATCTTGAAAGTCCAAATTTGCCTCCTACTCCAAACCAGAGCTTTTGGGGTTTGGCCTAAGCTGTTAACTCGCTGTGCTGTGGAATCTCCTCAATAATAGCCATAATAATAATAATAATCTTCATTGCTTGAATGAAATGTTTTTTGCATCATCTCTCACAAAATTATTACGAAACAAGCAATTGCACCGGGTGAGTCAGAAAAAACGTGGGGTGTTTAGCGGCCTGTGACCTTGCGTTCAGCCACCCGATCATTGCGACTAAATGTTTCCTTGCAGCCAGAGGTCTAACTTAGATCGTAAGCCTTTCCCCATCGAAATCGGTCACTTGATGTATTAATCAAAAAATATTTTCTTCGTAACACGTTGTATGGGAATCTTGCAAATTGATGAAATCCTTAACAAAGCCCCTTCAGCATTTTACCCTTGCAAAAGCTGCAGGTAGACATGGTATTATCGGGGGAGAATGAAATAGTCTTGTCATGATACAGCACATTGATCTTGTTGAAAGGAATCTCTTTGCAAGGAAGCAACGCAAAAACAACGCAAAGAAGCATGCGTTTTTATTGTCTCGCAAACATATTCTCTGCTTAGGACAAGTTATGAGAAGGCATCCCAGGGGAGAAACCACTATTTCCGAACTGTTCCATTCTCCCCTGATAATACCACGTGTACCTGCAGCTTTGGCAAGGCTAAAATGCTGAAGGGGCTTGGATAAAGGTTTCCTCAGTTTGGAAGACTCCCATACAAAGTCTTACAAAGAAAATCTATTTCAAATAATGCATCACATGACCGATCTCGATGGGGAAAGGTTTATGATCTAAGTCAGATTTATGGCTGCACGGAATAATTTAGTTCACAACGATCGGGTGGCTAAACTCGACGTCACAGTCCACCAAACACCCCATATTTTTTCTGACTCACCCGGTATATGCCCAAGGGAACATAAAAAATGCTTATTCGTGCATGGCTTGGTGAACTTCTGTAAATGCATTTTGACTAGAGAAAAATATTCCTTGGTGACAATATTCATTAATTTGTTTGTTAGTTTTCATTTTTTTTGCGTTCTTTTCAAACGGGTACCCAAAGGACCGATCCTTGTCCAAACATTTCTTTCACTGAGGAGATTCCCCTAACCAGCGCGTTAGCAGTTTAGGCCAAAACCCAAAAGACCTGGTTTGTACATGGACGTAAATTTTGGCTTTCGAGATTAATATTTCAACTGTTGATGCACCAATATCAACAAACGAGGTATTAATCTTCAAGTTAACTATTGAAGAGTTCTCCAAAACTTATTTGGGATCGATTCGACTTATAGTCTCATCACTAGTCCCCATCAAATCTGTTACCTTTCTTTGGGACACCCGGTATGATTCTGAGAAAAACCAGGGGGGCACTTTGTGCCCCCCTAGTCTCCCAAGAGTTTCAAAAAGCCTAGTCTGGATAGGGTTAAAATAGGTTGTTGTTGCTGCTACTCGAACTGACAAAGGACAAAAATAGGTTGTTGTTCCTGCTATTCTGTAGAATGTTGTTGTTGTTCACTGCAATACCCACATGCCACATGACATGCCATATGATGTTGAAGAAGGCGAAAAAGATGGGGATGGAGCAAGAGGCTGAGCAACACCTTGCTGACAGTGACGGTATGTAGATATTCAATTAATCATGTATTCCAGCATCTTTTCTTCACTTACCCAACACCTTTAAATATGTCTTGAACACAAAACTATACTAATTTAAGACCCCAAATAAAATCAATTCGGAGAGACAACTAGAAAACTGTCAATTTTAGGTCTCCTAGACGGGAGACAAATACAGGAAGTCCAATTTTTACAATGAAGGAGTCTCTTGGGCAGTTTGAAACCTTGTTTTGAAATTTAGATTGAACCACACAGTGTACAATGTAAACCTGGCCCTGTTAATCAAAAATCCAAAACTAACATCGGGGCTACTAAGCGCCAATGCAATGCTTTTCATTTCAAGGGTCACAAGCAAAGTGATTCTGCATCACAGATGGCTTCAGAGACAAACGATTTGGTGCTCGCGTTATTAGAATCAGGAAACTAATACACGCATTTTGTATAACAAACTGAACGGTCCACAATAAACTCAACTCTCAGATCGCCAAAAAATTAAGAAACTCCAGTACTGGGATTAATGCATGTTAACCCTTTCCGCCTCTGCATCCCCATTGGTCCCCACACCAAAAATACGACAAAAAAAAGTCACCCGATTGGTTCCAAAATCGGTAAAAAGTACAATTTAGACATGCTGATTTCAAATCTAAAAACCATTTTTTAAAATGTTGTCACAAAAGTGGCACAAATGCACTTGAACGTCACAAGATGCTCTGCTGATTATCAACAGGTAATGTTCATCCAATTCGGACCATACTTGGTACAAAGTATATCTTGGACTTGCTGATGTCATTTCTCATAGCAGCTGTGCCAAAGAAAATCTATTTCTCTCTCCTCCCATCTTTAGATTGAGCCAATTTTATATGTTGTCTACGTTCCTTGATGTTCCCTTTATTGCTCTTTACCGTATTGAGAGCAAGCTCATTTTCAATTTTGCTTTTGGGCCTTGTTCCACATCACAATCATTGATTTACTGACTCCCTTGCTTGCAGCAACTTTGTTCCATCTATCTGTGATCTTACTTCTTGCCAATGAGTCTAATAGATGCAGGGTTTGCATTTTAAATTTAAGTGTAGAAGATTTAGGCTGACATGCTCCGTGTTGGCCGGTTTTATTCGCAGAAAGCCCAGACCTCGGCATCAATACTGCTGTAGTCTTGCCATTCCTTTAAATTTTCTCATTTTTCCCTTCTGCTGACAACTGAATGGAATGTTCTTGTGAAAGTTTATCGGCAGCAGAAAACAAGACTTGGTTGATCATATAGAGGACAATGATAGAAATGGGCATACGACCATGTGGGATGCAATTGAGAGACAGATTGTTTCTGGGGCTCATTGGAAAAATATTGCAATGAAGAGAGCGGTGGGTCAGCAGCCTAATGCAACAAAGAGATTTGATGGAGTACAACATTATATTATCAAATCAGAGAAGAGAGGGTACTGCATACAAAAATGAATGTGAAAGCAAAGTTGGATACAAGATCTGCAAATGCGAAATGTTTTTGTGTGTTGACCGTTTTCAACCATACCACACAGCAAAATAAACAACAAAAAACAAATCTGAATATTGAGTAAAGCTTTAAATTTGGTTTTTAAATGTAATCTACTTCTCGTAGGACATGTTTCTTGGAAGAGTTTTGATATATTTCTTGTATTATCTTCGTTTCTTATCTTGCACTGTAAAATTGGACATATCGATGGAATGGTTAAAGCAGTTTTCCCTTGAAGGAGACTTGAAGGCTATTGCCCATAAACTGGCAGTAGCAGGCAGATAAGTTTGAAGGGTGCCAAGTGTTGCTAGAGTTATTGCAAACAATTTCTTCAAATTTGCACACAAAGGGATCTCAGGAAAAGAGGTACAATGCGTATGTAAAGGAATTTTACGAGGTTCTTTTGATCCTTGGTTGACCAAGGCTAGCAAGGTTTGTAGCTGTGAATTTAGAAGGACCCGACGTCCATACAATCTACAAGTCGCGGGTTGAAAACCGCCTCCATCATGAGCCAAATCCTTTTGCAGAGAATTTCAGGAAGCTAAAAATGGCCTACCAAGGATTGAAAGAGAAATATAGAATTGGCAGGGTACAAGTGATGACGGCAGAAGACGAGACTGCCATAATACCAGTTGTGACATACAACCAAGAACATGACAAATTGTTAGGGTTTTGTGGGAAGAAATCATCCAGCGCAAAGACCACCAATGCATGCAAAACACAAATATAGTCACAGGAGACGACTCAGAATCTTATGATCGCATGGTCACAGCTTTCAAAGAAAACAACATAGGATCATCTGCACAAGTGATCCTTTTAAATGCATTACATCCTCGGTTGCCAAGAGTTCTTCTTCTGCTTGCTGCCACGTGCAACAAATTTTCAAGTGAAGATGTCGGAAAGCAGTGCAGAGCGATCCAGTCCCTCTGATGAAGTGAAGTGAATGTGAAGTTGTGGTTTTTAGCGCCAAGAGCTGGGATTGCAGAAGAAGAATAGGCCTAATCGAGTCTGCGACCCCTTGTCATGACACTCAAGTGGTGGGGCTCTACCGGGTATCAAACCCTGTCCACCTGACTGTTCTGGCTTCAAAGTCAGTGGATTACACCACTGTGCCACAACACAGTTGGTCCGATGCTTGGTCATAGCTCGAATGGGGACCCGAGTAGACAGAGGTTGATGCTTGAAAGCATGCAGTCAAAACGCAGTCTAAGGTACAGACCGATACATGAAGATCTTGGCTTTTGTTTCTCAGCAGCCATGTAGGAAACAGAAAAGGAGGCTGGTGGGTTCCTTTCAAGGCACTTTGGAGATCAAGATGCAATCAACCAGCATAAGAAGATGATCAATCCATAGCACAAAGATGACGATGATTGGGCCAACCTTCATGGTGCACATGAATCATCATGTGAAGGTGTCCACTACCTTTTTACGTTTGCGGCATTGGCTAACAAGAACTCTTTTTCCGGTGTAACATCTTTTTCGGCTTCGTTGAGAAAGTTACACCAATTAAAGTAAACATTGTCCTCCTTTTTGTTCTTGTCGGTGCCTGAATATGCAAAAAGTGGGGTGAAAATATCAAGAATGGACTTTGCTGTTAATTAAGCTGGATCCGGCAGGTGTAAAACACAGGTTATCAGGTTTGACAGGTTTTTGCAGGTTCCAGATTTACAGGTCGACAGGTTACCAGGTTTACAGGTTGGAGAAAATGCAGGTTGACAGGTTAGAGCACAACAGTCAACTTCGGAAAATTTCTGTGGAATGCAAAACATTTCTTGAGAAATCAAATCATTTTACCCATATATGACATAACTAATTTCGCTACAAACACTTTGCATTTTGCAGTTTTCTTCATTGTGATATTAACTTAACCCTATTTGTACTGGGCGATTTTCTAGGTATTTTGTACTGGTATTTTCTAGGCGTTTTCACCCCCCCCCCTTTCTTCTTTAAAACTACAAAATATATAACAAGACTTACCCCTATTGTTCTTTAGACAACTGGTTATTCAAATATAACAATGACAATTTATAAGTCATTTCATACCTTCTTAATCAGAAAAATTATATTTAATCAACCACTCAACCGATTTTCTCCAGATTTCTTTCAAATAGTAGGAAACATGTCATAGTTCAAAAATACAGTAAGTACCCGCAAATAAGAAACCCCCTTGTATAAGAAACAGGCCTCACTTTCTTCAAAAGGGGTTCCTTTAATAAGAACCAACTCTAGGTCTGAAATTTAAAAGTTTCTTATTTTCAGGTTTGGCATAGTTCTTAAATGCTAAAAAGAATTCCCATCTATGACTGTAATATAATGTAGCATTCTCTAAACAGAATTCTCATTTTCAAAATTAAAGATTCACACAACTAAAAGGTAACAAGGTAAACATGTAAAATGTAGCAGTAATGTGCAATACACATGCATGTATGGTACAGACATATACCTTCACTTGACTTGATTCCCTATGTATAAAAAAATTTGTCCCTGATCATGGAAAGGTCTCTTTAAATAAGAAACATTCTGAGGCCTCAATTCAAAAAGTGGTTTCTTATTTGCGGGTACCCGCTGTATATACATTTCAAAAAATTTCAGTTTCTATTTTTAGCACAATTAGCCTTAAATTGGCCTTTTTTTGCATGCATTTACTCTAATGGCAGGTTTTGCCAGTCCTGTCTTTTTATCTGGTAAATATAGACTCAAAATGAATCAAATTAAAAAGATGAAGCAAATTGGACTAAAACAAATTATATTTTATACTTATTTATTAGAGAAATGACGTCATAAATGTGAATGACGTCATAGATATTAAATTTTGCTGAAATAAGCCAATATGAAAAAATTATCTATCAAATGAAAGTACTCATCAAATGCAATCAAATGGTACATGTTTGAGATCGATCAGGCAAAGGCACGAAAACTACGGACATTTTAAACTTTTTTGTTGTTGACTACTCTCCAAATATGGTATTACTGTGGTCACATGATCAGATGTAGAACAATGAAATGTTAAGAATATAAATGCCTATGAAATTTGAGTAAAAGTCACCAGAACTGGTGGTTTAGCGTAACACAGCAAAAACTGGTAGGGGGCGGGGGTGCGAAAAATGCCCCCCAGTACGAATAGGGTTAAAGATACACTGTTGTGGCACTGATTGGAATAATAAAACGGTACAAAGAATATAATGAAGCAAGTTTCAGTGGTTCAGTGGATGGTACATCATCTTATACTTTTGTAGCATCATCAGATGCGTCAGCGGTTATTGTGGTTGAAGAAGGAGACAATGCTGATGATGCAGGCAGCTTTTTCTTGCAGCTAAGTTTGTGTGTCCCCAGACCTTGAGCGTTGGCCAATCGTTTTTTGCAAATATCACAAGAAACCTCTTTGGAATCATCTATTCATCAGGAATTTCTACATTGACATCCACTCCTCGATGATAAACAATCTTTGTAAAATTAAAGATACCTAATGTTTTCTGACGCTTAACTTTCGACATGATGTTTGCTTCAAAATAGTTTCATATTCTCAAACTACTCTAGGTACTGAACTGACATAAATGCCTCACGTAAATTGATGGTTCAATTTTCATTCAACATGTCACTCTGTTTCATGCACATTCGAATGCAATGCATAGGTTTCCAAAGCAAGTGTACCTGCCCTTGAGTAGAAACCACAATTTTTGAAAAAACGAGTGTCTGTCATGCGATTCTTCGTTATGAACATTGCAAAACAGGCAACTGCTGAACGAGACACAATTATGCAAGCTGAGGCTGAGCAATATTCTTATAATATTCTTAAGATTTGGATGATTCTGAGCCTGAATATTCTTATAAGCAATATTAAAAAAAAGAGTGTAGTCATAGAAGGCCGGACATTGATAGAACACCTGATACAAAATGTATGTGTACTGTCTTCATTAGAGTAAAGTCGCTATGTCAAAAAGCAACCGTACCACTGCCAAGCATTGCTTGTACCCTTTTTCCGGGTTTTGATGTCTTTTTATCTTGTAAATTCGTACAACATTTTTCGTAAGTTAGGCCCAATGTCGTCACCATTTTGAAAACGCAATATAACGGCTAGCCTCGGTTTTGGGGTTCGATTGTGACATCGGAAATTACTTGAGAGTTCTGCAAGAAAACAACCTCGTTCAGGTCGAAGGCGAAATGGGTCAAATTACATCATGAATAATGATGTCATTTGCCTCATTTCACAGATTTAAATACACAATTTCTCAGTGAAAAAGTTAGAAAAGAGTACTACACACCATTCACAACATTGTGATCTTTCATTTTATGAACAATTATTCCAACCCCGGACCTGTCCTTTAAGAAACTCTAACATTTTATTACTGTTTGTCTCTCTTATTGTGTGTCTCTCTAATAAAGGTACCTTTTAACTGCAAAAATTGGTAAATTTTTGCCTCAATGTGCATGGCTTATTCGTGATGACAGTGTTGATGCAAAATGGAAGCCCTTTGTTGAAATGAAGGCTTGACTTAAAACAAGACTGCCATTTTCGGCCTAAAAATAAGAAACTTATCAAGAAAACTGCCAGGTACTAAAACATGCAAAATTCAAAACCTTTTAGTACAAAATGTTGATCAAAGTTTGTTAAAAAAAAACCTGTATTTGAAACGTAAGCTTTGTGGCGGCCATGACCCTTGAATGCAAATTCCCTATATCTTGACTGTGAGTCACAGTCTTGAACTCGGTCTCAAATTTTGAGCGATTCCGGTCTCGGTTTGGTCCACACGCATCTAGATATTTTTGAAAACGTATCTTTTTAGCCATTGTGGTTTCACGCACACAAGTGGATGGCGTTTTCGGTCACCCAGTTTCAAGTGTCACAGGGTTTTGTGTGGACAATTTCAAAGATGCTGCTCGTGTGGATGGGGAGTGTGGATCTTTATGGATAGGCCTATAAATACATTAGACTGATAATACAAGCTTGTAGACTCATTACCTAAGTCTCTCTAACTTTCGCTGTTGTTGTTGTTGAATATAGCGTCTCTGCTGTAGCAACAAGTCTGCAGTGGGAGGGGGGGGGGGGCAAACAAGAGACTTTTATTTAATTAGTCTAACCAGTTGGTAGTTATCACCACAACAGTTGATGTGGTTGTTGTTCTCGTGAGTCTCGAGATTTATATGGAGCATAGAACCTTTCAAAAATATCCGGATACGTGTGGACGTAGCTTAACTTTGATCAGCCTAATGAGACCACAAAGCAATTTGAATAAGACAAAAGGTGTCAGACCTAAGAACTATCAATCACACCAGTAGGATTATTTGCCTTTTTTGGTGTTAATGATCAAAGTTGAAGACAATAAGACTTTTTTCCCATTCACAAAAACATTGAGCAGGTGATTTGCAGGTGCTTTAAAGATGATTTGCAGATGATTTCAGGTGATTTTAACTTTAATAACATACAAGCATGGGTCATGTTTTTTGTTGTCTTCAAACACCATCACTATGATATAGCTGCCCTTGTTTGGCTATCTAACGTCATATACTGGAAAACAACAAACAATCCACTTTATGGAGTCCTCAACACACGTTTCCAAACAGTTGATGATTATGGTGTAGAGAATTTCCACTCAATCTTGCATGCTCAAACAAATGTTACCAATACCGGGTGTCCCAAAATGATGTATTATCGTTTGATTGCTTATATCTCCATAACCAATGAACCGATTTTCAAAAACTTTTTTTATCCGATTGCCGAAAGACTAGATTTTATTTGAGGATGTTGGTGGTGGTTTAGGCCAACTTCTTCATGTCGAAAAGAAGATCGATAAACCTGCTCAAATTCAAGCCTTAGATGGCACGAAAAAGAAACGGCCTTCTTTGCCAGTCAACATTTTATATGTGATGCAAAAGGCTGAACTTATATGTCGTTCATAGAATATATGGCGTTCAGAGAATACCAATTCAGTTAATACTGAGTTCAGAAATACAAATACGAGTGCAGCCTTTTGTATCACATCTAAAATGTTCACTGGAAAAATAGGCCGTTTCTTTCTCGTGCCATCCAAGGCTTGAATTTGAGCAGGTTTATCGATCTTCTTTTCGATATGAAAACGCCGTGGTAAATCACAGCCAACATCTTAAAACACAATTTAGCCTCTCGGCAGTCAAATAAAACAAAGCTTTTGAAAATCGGTTCATTGGTTATGGACATGTAAGCAATCAAACAATAATACATCATTTTGGGACACCCGGTAGATCAGATGAGTTTACGAGGAATGCCAGGGAGATCAGTGCAACTAGAGACATCTTGAGGGAATTTAAAACACAATTTATTGCAACAAGAACAGCCCATTGCACCCTGAAGAAAGATGTCGTTGAAGCGGCAGGTGTAAAACGCAGGTTCACAGGTTTGACAGGTTCCAGGTTTACAGGTCACCAGGTTGACAGGTTACTAGGTTTACAGGTTCCAGGTTGACAGGTTGGAGAAAATGCAGGTTGACAGGTTAGAGCACAATAGTCAACTTTAGAAAATTTGTCTGGAATGCAAAATATTTCTTGAGAAATCAAATCATTTTGCCTATATATGACATGACTAATTTCACTTTGCATTTTGAATTTTTTTCATTGTGATATTAACTTAAAGATACACTGTTGTGGCACTGATTGGATGACTAAGACAATACAACAAAATATAATTAAGCAAGCTTCAGTGGTTCCGCTGTACACTGAAATTCATGAAGGCGACAATGATCCGACTCCCTATTCTCAAACAAAGTATGACACAAGAGCATTAGGACTTGGTAATTATTCAGAGGCCAGGTTCTTTGTTAGTTCTTTCAACATTACGACTGAACAATCACAGCCAGGACAGTGTGCCTTTAAAAGGAATACACAATGGTAAGTAGGCTTCTCTGTAAATAGGCCAAAGGAAACACTTTGACACAGTATTGTCTCTTTGCTATCCATGTGTTCATGGTGCTTGTGTAACATTGATTTGAATGGGATATTTTTAGATTGTGTTGCTCTTTGCAAATGCAAGCTTTAACCTTGCACACACCCTTTAAGCCCTTTTTAAAATTAAAGTTAGTATCTTAAATGTACACATTCTTTGGTATTGAAACAAATGTTAACAAAACAGACATATCTCTGCATAAAAATATGGTAAGGACTTATGAAAAACATTCATTTTATCAATTGCATGGGGGAAATCACTTCTGTAAAATGACAAAATGTCCATTAAGTCCTTTTAGAGGAGGAGCTTCATAGAATTACCTTGAACCCAGCAAATATTGTTACATTGGTTGGGATTTCCTTTGCTTCGAGAATATTTTCCACACAAGTTTTGTAAAGCAATTTATTTGTCTTAGCAAATTAAAACACTTTCTGGTGCCTGAGCCTCTCAGAATTTTGATAACCTCACAGTTACTTATTAAAAATAGACCTTTTTCAAATCACAGATGCAGAAGACTATCGGAATATTAGTGAACAAAACATAAAATCTTAAAACATGAACCTGGTAACCTGGGATTCAGGTAGATTCAGGTGGGTTTAACTTATATAAATTACGGGTTAAAAACACATATCAAGCAACTTGGGACTATGAAAATGATCGGAAAAGTTCACATGCAAAACAAAAAATATGACTGAGCAGAATCTGGTGTGTTTGTGCTAAACACCGGAATGGTCCAGAACCAGCCAGAATCACCTGGAACCAGCCAGAATCACCCGGAACCAGCCAGAATCACCTAGAAAAAATCCTGACCATGAGGTTTTTAGGTCAGCAGAAATGGCGAATCCAGAGCTGGCGAATGTTCTGGATGCGCAAAAGGTATGCTTGTAGGCATCCCATTATATAGATACTCTATATCTCATACAATTCGTATTGTATACCAATTTCTTATCCACAATGTTAGTTCTATTCTATCTAAATGTAGGATGGTGTTAGGTTTATGTTTGCTTTTAGGTCAGTTTGCTTAGTTAGGCTCTTTGTGAAAAAGCCTCAAAGTAGCTTGCACCTCCAACAGGGTTTGAATAATTTTAAGTAAAATGACATGGTCCTCCGGCACATTGGCCTAAATATCGCCTCTTCAAAGATGCACAAATGAAAGACTAAGGACTAAAGGCCCAGATTTAGTTTAACCCCTTTCTTTTGCTATTAGGACCCACTTCTCAAATTAGACTCAAACTTAGTTCCCTGGTGCGTCATATCCATGCCAAGTTGCTGATAATCTTCCTTATGCAGTTTTTTCCCGAAGTTTTCACATCCAGTTGACGACATTAGTCTTTGAATTATCCACAGGTACTTTGATGGAAATTTGTCATTTCAAATCGAAAGCATCCAATGCCTCGACAAGTGGAGTTGGGAGGGATTGAAAAGACATAAGCGTTCATTTTTACAGTGGAAAGAGGAGACAAAAAATATTTCTTCGCGCCAAAGCAACTGTATTTGGAGGATACGCTCTCTTCTTCATACTAACATGCTGAACTCACCTGCCCATGAATCAAACGAGGAGCAGGAGATAAAAGAGCCCATGTCGCCATCACTGAGCATCGCCAGCACCACTTACAGCATACACCCACAAAAATACATCCCTAAATGAATTGCTTATGGACTAAAGAAACTATTGATGTAATTTTTGTCCATTTGCATTATTTTGATTGAAGATTAAAACGGATTACAAACTTTGCTATTGTCTGTATACAGCAATTGATGGAAGCTGTGGGGAAGAGGATTTGAGGGCCGCAAAGGATGCTGGTCAGTCAAGCATAGGAATCATTCGTCGTACATAGCCGATTGCTCGTGGCCCATGGTCGAAACCGCCAAATCCTCATTTTCACGGACCAATCAGACGGCTAAAAAGCGAAGAAGACAAAAGAAACCCGTGAAGATTTTCCTAAATTTTACCTACCTTCATAAAACGCAACCAGGACAAAAAACTGCTTGAGATTTCCCGAATTTTTTCAAAGCAATCTACTCTTCAGATGTTTGGGAGTACAAGTTTGAATGCCGGTTAAATATCTTCAGGATTGGCAGAGTTATTGCCTCTCCAATAGACAAAATCGGCTAAGGCTTGTCGAGACCTGTTTACGCCACTTCAAGTCAGGTGATAAATCGTCTTGATAAAATCTCTTTTGAATTTTATAAGTTATTTCGCAACGAGCAAACTTTTGCCATGAATGTAAAAAGTAGTACAATACAGAAACGTCCCTAGAGTATTGCCACATGACTTGAAATGCGCGAACAAGCCTTTGTAGACTTTTTCAATTCACATAGAAACCGTAGGGGCATTGAATCTTCAATAAAAGAAAATTTAGCAAAAGACAATAGCAAGAACAATTGAAAACACGGGTTGTTGCGTTTTCGGGTCGTTCTTACAACAATCACTATTGTTATTACTATTGTCTCCCGGCCAGAATCTATATTGTTCAAGGTTCAGTGCCTTGTCGGTTTGTTTGTGGCCAGAACTCCACCAATCCTGGAGATATTTTAACAGGCATCCAAACTTTTACTCCCAAAAATATGGAGAGTAGATTGCTTTAAAAACGTTCGGGAAATCTCAAGCAGTTTTTTGTCCTGGCTGCGTTTTATGAAGGTAGGTAAAATTTAGGAAAATCTTCATGGATTTCTTTTGTCTCCTTCGCTTTTTAGCCGTCTGATTGGTCCGTGAAAATGAGGCTTTGGCGGTTTCAACCATGGGCCACGAGCAATCGGCTATGTACGACAAATGATTCCTATGCTGGTCAGTCATGGATCTTTAACAGCACATTTTGTATTTACTATGTTCTATTTGGTGGAGAAAGCAGCCATAATTCCTCCAAATTAACTTGTTTGTACAAAATCCCCTTTCACAAGTGGCAAGATGCCATTCAAGGATGTAAGCACCAAGTTGAAAAGTCACAAATTCATGCAACTTGTAAACGTGAAGCTAGTGGAGCGCACAGATGTCTTGTATGTAAAATGATGACTCATGTGACATGTGGTAAACACCCCGACGGGGTCGAAGAGGGCTACGGAGCTGGAGTTATCTGCAATAATTGCAGGGATGCACCAACAATAGGTGAGGCTGGCCATGTCAATAAGTATCATACATCCTTTAGTACCCTTTTGGCAAGTCAGCTAAAAATGAATATATAGGCATCCATTATGGATTTTACAGTTGCGACCTGATTATGCAACCTTAACTTTAAACAACAAAGCAACATTTTATTGTAATGGTTGTTGCTTATTGACAAGATTATATTGCTGTTATTCAAATTATTAATAAGTTCTCGGTAGAGATTTGCTATTGCTTTTGAGCAGCCAATCAAAGTGCAGATTGGCCTTTCGTATTCCAGGACCTCTGACGACGGGGAGGGGCCGGGGGGATACCAGTTGCTACTTGGCCGGGGGACCAAATAACTAATTATATTGTGCTGTGATAGCTTTTTTGTATCAACTTTGTAACAATTTTTTTGTATCAATTTTGGGCACCTCACTTTTCTGATCCTGGAGTAAAGAAACATCAACAAACTCACTCTGGGGATGAGATTGTTTAAACTGGTTTCTTTTATAGTTCAAGAAAATTACGCAGACCTCACAAACTTGGTAATGTTAAGGCAAATTGAATAATTTATTGAATAATAGTTTTATGTGATCATTTATCAACAGATTCCAACATTGGGCACATCTCTCCAGGCAACAAGAGAAAAACCAATACAGGTTAGTAGCGAAGTACCGGGTGTCCCAAAAAAAAACTCAACAGATTTGATCGGGACTAGCGAAAAGAATTTTGGTCCAATCAATCCAAAACAATTTTTGATATAATCCCCAATAGCTAACTTGAAGATAAATACCTTGTTTGTTGATATTAGTGCATCAAGAGTCGAAATATCAATCTTGAAAGTCTAAATTTGCTTCCATCTCCAAACTAGAGGTTTCGGATTTTGGCCTAACTGAAGACGCGCTTGAGGAATCTCCTCAATCATATGCAAAGTGTAGTAGTGTGAGCACGCTAAGGCGCACATGTTTAGGCACACATTTCAATTGAAATATGAAAGATAGAAATTGACAAACAACACTGGGGAAGAGAGAATTCACAAATGAATATATTTTTTCTATCATAGTGCACCTGCAAAATAGCAAAGCACAAATGCGCATTTTCAAGGATCTTATCCACAGATAATTTTCCCTTTGGTATATTTGATTTCTTGTTTCATAATAATTCGAAGTAAGATAGAATAAAATGAATGTTAAAGTCGTGAAGATTGCCAGAACTAATTCATTGTTCACACCAAAGCAAACTACTTCGCAGACTTTCTTTTAAGAGGCACATGCAATGCTAACTTTTCGAAACTTTTGACGCATAGCAAAATATGTCTTTTCAGGACAAAACTGATGAATTTGATTGAATTTCTATTCAAATATTTCCCTCAGCATGAGACTTTATTCTCTTCTTTGACGGTAATTCAGGAGATTCCCCAAAACAGCGCATTTGCAGTTTAGGCTAAAAGCCACAAGCTCTGGTTAGGAGATTTAGGCAAATTTGGACTTTCAATATTTATATTCCAACTCTACATGCACCAATATCAACAAACAAGGTATCTATCTTCAAGTTAGCTATCGAGAATTATATGAAAAATTATTGTGGATTGATTGGACCTATATTCCTGTCGCTAGTCTCGATCAAATCCGTTGCGTTTTTTTTGGGACACCCGGTATATTCATCTCTGTCTTGCCAATTTTCGTTGAGCAAACAGTTTCAGCAATTTATTCGAACTCAAGTGATGTTCAATTTGAGTAATACTTGTCCTTTTTTTTACAGAAGATGGCAATTGGTGGCTCAAGGCAGAGGTGGTTAAAATGGCTGCAACAGATGTAAAAAAGAAAGACCCAGTGTTAAGCTGGGGAATTTGCGTTACCTGCTACAGGTATGCAAGTGACTATGTTTAGATATTAGGAGAGGTAAAATAGAGAAATTTTCCGAGATTCAAAATAGTAGCTATATCATTGCTCCATTTAGACAGCGAATTTCAAGAAGAAAATTAGAACCTGCTCTGGAAAAAAATCAACTGTGTCTAATTTCTACAAAGAAAATAGTGTGTGGAGTTAGATATTTAGTGTACAGATCTTTCTTTGATTATTTCAACTTTCCTTTTTGTTTTTTAGCTCCAGTGAGACTCCAGATGTCTTTAAGCTTTGCAGACGAGATAAATCAACGCTTGATAGACATACCGCCCGTAGGCATCCACACAAGAAACTTATTGTAAGACCTTACAATGACAAGGACGAAATTGTGTCAAAAGCCCGTGAATTTGCAAATCAATGGGACAAGCCTTCTACCAAGGAAAAGAAAAAAGTGCATGTAAAACCGACGCCAAAACCAACGCCGATGAAAGAGACTCCAACGTTGACGAAAACTGACCTGCTATTTTTTATGTTTCAGAGGCAGCCCAACATACCGTCACCAAGCCTCTGCCTGCCGTTGATTCACTCTCAGTTCTTGAAGAAAACTCCAAGGACAACTTGCTCCATTCGAAAATTGACACGTTGATATCCAAATCCCGAGACTTCAAGCCTCATTCAAGAAGAGTAAAGATGTCACAAGCACACCTCTGTCAGCAATCGACGGAAAATATGCCAAGGAAGTCTCCAAGTTGCTACTGAAATGGCCTGATGTAAAAAATGTCATTGATCCAATTGATGCCTGCAGTCATATTCGATTTTTCGCTGGAGATGAAAGCAAAGATATCCTTTCTGTCATAAGATGTGAAACTTGTTTCAGATATCTCTCAAAGAAGAGAAGCAGCTGTAGCCAGCAATCAAACTGGCAAACTGGGTGAAAAAAGGGAGGAGAATGAGGAGAGTGGGGAACGTAGGAAGAGTAAGAAGGGTGCAGCAAGAATGGAGGAAAAGACAGTGGGTATCATGTCAGATGCAACAAACCAACATGGAATGGTTTGTCAAATATCCTTTCCTTGTCATCTGCCCAATGAGCTTCTCGCCATGGAAAAGAACCTGCGAATGGGAGTAAGTGGATTGGAACGTGCTGGGGAAGGATTGTTCTTGGAACCCCAGGAACAGGAGATCCCCGTGGGGACACGGCTATGAATGTACATGGATAAGCTAATTGACCATGAATCTCCTTCCTCTTCAGGAGATTATTCTGTTTCGGTCTCGGTGAACGCCGTGACTGGCACTGCAGATGCTGAGGAATATCACAACATTTTCTTTGGACCGAAATGTAACAACAAATTTTTGGTTGATACATTTCTGTCCATCAACTTTGATGTGCCGGAGGGTCGTTCCACGCAAGGTAAAACAAACTCAAATCCCACCACCATCAATTCTATATTCCAACGTAAATCTTTTGATCAAAATGCCTCTAGTAACTGTAAATTTTCACTTTCTGCACCTTTTACCTACGTGGAAACCACCCAGCCCATTCCGGCAAATACAAGGACAGAGCTCTCTGTAGCTTACGGCTTGCGGGAGTATTGGCTTGTTAAGTTACAAACAGCTCTCAAGGCAGGACCTGACAAAAAATCCATATATAGTAATTTGATAAAACCTTTGATACTTTTGATAATCCAGCAGCTTGTTCATCTTTATCCTATAGTGGCGAAAAAGACGGGTCTTTTAAATAGCTGGGATTTATTTATAATGACGATAAATATTGGATATGCTAGTTTTGTAGCGATCTTAGCCAGAACTGTAGAACAATCCAATAATTTGGCACCAAAGTTAAGAGAAAAAGATGCTAGAAGAAAACAACATCGTAACAAGATCATGACAAACATCAATTGAATTTTATACTGGTAATGAGGTAAGTCAAAACACTTTTCATGATTTATATTACCTCAGATACTAATAAGTTCCTTCTATCTCCCTGTCAGCAATTTAAAGTTAGACATTCTCCAACATCCCGTTTTCGCATGAAAGAGCATAAGAACATACTTGTACGTGACAGAATCCATGTCATAACAATACACAGATTTATAGTTCCAACTGCGCTTGTGCGACTTTGGCTTGTTGCTAGGCAATATATTTTAAAGTAAACTTTGAAGAAAGAACCAAACATTGCATTTCACTGTGCTGCAAATGGCTGTAGAAACGGTTTCTACAAGATTAAAAGATGGAAGGAACAGTTTTGTGAGAAGCATAATAGCATGCATGGTCAAGGCATTTGTACCTACACAGTTGGCTTTCTTTCAACAATGAAATTTTTGTAAAGTTGAATCTACCAACATTTGCAGTGCTCGCAAGAAGACAAGAAAAACCACAAAAACGATATTTTACATTATAATTGCATTGTGGGTGATTCCTACCAGTTTAACTTTGTTGCATAAAATATTGTTTGTTTTTGGTCCTAAACACAACAGCCTACATAACTAAAGGGTTTCACAGGGTGGTCACACCTGGGGCCATTATCATTTGTTTACCACATCGGTTCTGCTACTTGCTTTACAACCTCCGATTTTTTAAAAGAAAGAAGCTGACTTTGGAGGTCAAGAAGAAGTCGATTTGACAAACTTTGGTAAGTAAAGAGGCTTTCTTTTTATTTTCTCTGTTTTTTCCATTCATGGAATTGGTTGTCCAGCTGAAATGTTTCAGAGACGGGAAGCTGTCGTGGGCCTATTAGCCCTTGTTGCTTGAGGTTGCTTGTCCTTGCACAAAAAACAGAAATATGCTGGGTATAACCGTTTTAGTGAATGGAATCAATGTACAATGTTCGAAATTTAGACGAATAATCGCAAGGAATAGTGGGGTTAGGCCACATAGCATCTACTTTAGTGTAACAAGATTTTCCGTGTTTTTCTTTTTGCTCTTGTCAGGAGATGTTTGCAACAGGAAACCTGCACTGAGGGGATGCATTTTTTAATGAAGAATCTCCTGAAAGGCACCCGGGGGCAGTACATAACATGTTCAGGGAACCGGTATGTGCCACCCATCTGGGTGGGCATTTGGGCCAAAAATTCTCTAAACAAGGGTCCTTTTGGCAGATCTTCCATAAGCATGGGTCGGGTTTGGCTGAAATTCGCAATTAGAATAGTTTAAGTTTTGGCAATTAGAAGAGGGTACCTTTCTGAAAACCGGGCCACAGACCCCGTCCATCCACGACTCATGTAGCCCTCTCCCCCCTCCTCGAAAGGCAATGCGCCTTTATGGCATTAGCTTCATCGGCTTACAACCATCGTAGGTAGAATCTCAAGTGACATGTCTTGCACCAATTAATTTTCACAAAATGCCAACATTTGTTTGTTATTTATCCAATTTTTCTATTTGCCGCAGGAGTAAAAGGCCAGTTGACTTGTGACATTACTGTAAAAAGCAGCATTGGGTCATCATTACTAAACCAGTGACATTCTTGTAAACAAAGACCAGCATTGGATCAGCATTGTTATTTGCCTTGTGACATTATTCACACATTGTCACCTTCATTGAATTCCTAATGGACTGATGAACAACTGTTGAGACCACAGATAGTGCACTGAGGAAGTCTTCGAACAAAGCTGTTTTTATTCATGTAAAACCTGTTGAGTACACTATTGAATAGAACATTCAGAAGCTTGTTACATGATGATACAGCTATTTGGCTATTTTTGCTGATAACAGTGAAAACATCTGTTATACTATGGAAAATTGAACAGTTTATTATGACCATACTATTAGCAGTACCTCTGATGCTGATCAATGCAATTGGAAGCAATAAATGGACAGTCTTTTGGAAATTTGTTTATTTCTCCTTCAAGAGTGCATGTAAACATTGGTCTGGCCATGTGAGGTGCCATCCAAAAGTAGAAGTACACGAAGTCCAGGAGAACTTTTCAACAATGAACATGAATTAATTATATCTGAATTTTTTGTGATGAATACTGTAGTTATGCTATTGCGAATGTCTTGAAATTTCTAAATTTGTCATATTTTTGCATTGTTTTACGCTCAAAGGATTTACAGGCAACAGTGGCAGACACTTAGCCAAATATTGGGGGGGGGGAAAGCTATATTGTTTCAGTAAAAAAACATTGTTTATTTCTATTGTTTCGAACAAAAGGTCTTTGTTCTAGCCAACAATATACCTTTTAGCTATTCTACAAAAGAGCCTGGATTGAGCATTATTTTTATACATTTTTATACGGGAGGTTTGATCGAGTGCTGCTAGAGCTTCTATCACTATTGTGCACATTTGCAAATTCTACAAAATGTATCAAAATATTGTTTGATTCTGATTCTTTTCAGAATAGCTAAAAGGTCTATTTGGGGGTCGATCGCACCCCTTGCCCCCCAAGTGCCGCCACTGACAGGCAATTGCATTATGGACAACATTCTAAGCTGCACTCACTTAACTATGTTAACAGCTAGTTGCTAATGTATTTAGAAGGTGGTAGCATCTCAAAAGGCCGGACCTTTTTATGATTCACCCAAGAAGAACCTACATCTTCCTGCTTGAATGTGCTGAACAGAAACCATAAAGATTTTGGTCTGCACTGACCTTCTACAGGTAAAGTTACCAAAAAGTGCTGAAGGTAATGGTGCAAAAAACAGCAGCAACTGCAAGGAAGGGAAGATATGACTCTCAAAAAGCAGTTGCATTCACTCCTGCATTTAAAGACAAATGACGGAGATATAAGGTGACTTAAATCAGGGGCCTGGGCAATCTAAATATAACTTATTGAATTTCATTGCATTTGATGATATCGAGAGATTAGCATATCAATTAGACAAATGAAAGCACTAAGCCATCTTTTGTTCTATTTTTAAACTAGGCGCTATATATCCGTCATTTGTCTTTAAGAATAACAGCTATTGATGTAAGAAAAGCTGGTTTGAGTGACTCGATCTTCTTTCATTTATTCCTTGATATGTGCCTGGTGCTACTTTCCTGCACTTTGCAAAGTTAGAGGAAAAATGAATCAATTTGTTGAATCATCAGCGTTTACATATGCTGAAGGGTGACATGGTTAATGGTGCTTTGGAGAGGATGAATACTTACGATGACTTGACTGCATGTTGGCAAGGACTGGTCCGAAACACAATGGCAACAGTGCTATCTGGGAAGCAAGATTCACACAAAGATGGATTTATGGAACAAAATATGCAAGTGCACTTTTCTCTAAAATGAATGAGAAGTACTTGTGAATGGGTGCTGGTCAATATCTCAGCGATTTTCGATGGGACACCAAATGGAAAAAGACAAAGGCACGCAGAAAAAGTTTCTCATGATGCAACAAAAACTGACAAAGTTGCCATTGATGGTGTAAGACAGGATGACAGTGCAGACAAAGCAAGATCACACAATCTGCTAAAAGCAATGATAAAAAAGTACCCAATAATATTTCATGACACTAGACTGTACCTGCGGCTGTTATTGAGTTTATTCAGCTGTTATTCAGCAGTTTTGAAGGAGTATCACAGTTTAATGCTTTTAAGTAGCCATATGCCTCTGTCCCTCGTGCATATGGTTTTGCTAATGGGCTCACACCAAAGCTTGTGATGTCCTCATACAAAGGAACACATGTTAGTGTGCCCAGCTCCATTTTTGATCCAAGGGAATAATTGGGCTGCTTTGCTGTATTATTTATGAAAGCAGTTGCTCACTTACAGGAGAGAGTTATCTTGAATTTCCCCAAAAAGTGAGTGGCCTTTGGGCTGCTCTGGGGGGCTGGGCTATGCACTTGTTGTATTGGCTTGGTTTGAGCAAGATAAGGCTCAAATCCTTACTGGTTGCCAGAGCATCATCCATTCAATTTCATGCTTATCAGCCAATGAAATCACCACACTCTAGTTCATGGAGACGAAATTGGTTGTTTTAGGTGAATTTTCTAGTACCCTCACAAAAACTGAAATGGATGCTAAAATACTTAAGTTATTGTGGGGAACCCTTACTTACACCCGTCTGTTAGTAGTAATGTGACTCAGTAGTAGTATTTATGTTTTGTTTGGGCCTATCCTCTTCATTCAGTTACAGTCTGGCGCAGTAAACTAAATTTCAACCGAATATAGTAACTAACATTACTGTAACTGAATCTTTCAAAATGGATGCGAGAGTTAAATGCTTTGATGGAATTGGTGATGTGGATGTTTTTATCGAGAAAGTTTCATTGCATTCGTCATTGAAAGGATATAATGGGGAAAAGCTGCCCAAAATTTGGCAAGCAAACTTGAGGGTCGTGCCTTTGATGTATACATGCGATTATCTGCAGATGACAGAAAAAAGGCCGATAAAATAAAGTCCGAATTGCTAAAAGAGTTTGAAAGTGGAAATTTGGATAGAGAACCGGCAATCGTTGAATTAAACAATCGGAGACGAAAGTCAGATGAATTAGCACAAACTTTTGCCTACAAAATAATCGCTTTAGTCAAGCTTGCCTACCCTTTTTTTATTCATCTTGCCCCAAATATCAATGACTAACCGGTGTCAACAAAGAAGCTTGTAATTTTGCTGAAGAATTTCCTGCTGTCCTCAATGTTAAATTTGATAACAAGGAAGTAAACACTTTATTAGACACAGGGGCTAGTTGCTCTTTGATTGATATAGGAAGCCTACAAACACTAGGTTTAGACACAAAAATTGTCGCAACCGAACATAAATTAGTCAATGCATCTGGAAAAGAAATGAATATAATTGGATCTGTTCTAGTCACCATAAATTTAGGTGGTGAAATCATCAATCAACATTTGAAGGTTCTCAATGCAAAAACATATAAACACGTATTATTTGGCCGAGATTTTCTTTCCAATTTCGGATCAATGAAGTTTGATATGGTCGCTGGTCGCAAATAGAGTTAAGCTGGGTAAAGAAATTTCTGATAGAAATTTGCTTCTGATATAAAGTTTAATGCCTGAACCACCTGCTACAAGCTTTCTTTTGACATTTGTCACCGGTAATCGTTAATTTTTTTATCACAAGGGTATATTACTAGGAAACTAAGTAGTCTAGCTTGTAACTGTAGCTCTCTCTAATCCCATGTGGTAACCCTTTGCCTCCATGTAAATATTGGTAGGACAACGTCAAGTATGAGAATCAGCATTTCAACTTTTATCATAGTTCATTGAGTTTTCAACATCAATCCTATGTGAACACATAGTCAGTGCAAGAGGGGTGAAGGATGAAGAATTTGTGTTTGATGACGAGGAAAACCTAAACAAATTCTTGTCACTCAATGAAGGTAAGAAGAATGCATCTACTTGCTCATATGCTGCAAAAAGAAATGCCATCCCACAACAGTTGGAAACGATATGGGACATATCAAAGGATTGTACCTCCACATATGCCGAAGATTATGCTGAGCTCAATGACGAGTCAATTACTTGGCGGGACAAATACACCGTATGTAGCATTGATGTCTCTACAAACGCATATCTCTTCCCTAACCAGCCGGTTCTGGATTACATGACATGATTCAGATCGGGGGAGCTTCATTATTTGTCTATGTAACCACGTGGCAGATTAATTGAAGGATTATGGAATGTAGTTCCTGCTCTGTTTCTCCCCCACTGATATCTTGTCCATGTGTTACGAGTTGTTCCCGGAGCCAACTGGTGTCATGATTGAAGCGATATCATTTCCGGCTTGGCTGCCAAAGCAAGATGTAATAGAATTCTTTGCTGAGATAGAATTCTCAATAGATGAAGGTTCTTATGTGCGGGTTTTTACTGTATTTCCTTTGGGATTCCTCTTCTGTTACTCTTGACAGTCCCAACGATTGTAATTTTTCTTTCCAAACATTCTCTTGCACTGGTATGCTTGTAAAAAAACGATCAAGGGATATGTTTCTGCCTCTTATATCAACAAAGTTAGATAGACCATCCACAAGATACATGGTGTATCCATCGCTAGTGTTTATGTAATATTGATTCGGGGCTCCATGAGGCTTTCCTGTTTGCATCAGCGAGTAGTAAGTGTATAGATCTACACTGTCTGATATGCTTCGATAGAGCATTCCATACTTTGCTGGTTTTGATGGACTATATTGTTTAAAACCAATATCACCACAATAGGGATATAAAGTCCCATCAATGGCCAGAAATTCACTGGGTACCCTCATTTTGGCACAATTTTCATTAAATTTTTCAAAATACTTGCGCATTTCAGGAGCTCGGTCATGTTGCCAGCGAAAATTGTGTGTCTCTTGGTCATCAAAGCAAAGGGTTTGAGTTAAGAATCAAAATCTGTTCATTGACATCGTTGCAGAATAAATTGGGTTTGACAATGCATGTGACCAAAGAGGCTGGACAGCATCAAGATTCTGGTGCATTACACCTCTAAGCATCCATAGTCCAATATATGCCCTCATTTCAAATGGCATCTACATGTCCCATGTGAGTGTATTTGTCAATTTCTCTTACATGTGGCAGGCGTTTGATAATATGATCAATGCGCTGATTTGTGCGTAGTAGCATGTCTGATATCATTATTTTGTTGATGAAAAGGCTCCATGTGCTTACGTTGTCAACTGCTGCTCGTTCAAATGCTGTTTGTTTTGACCTATTGCAGATGCGATTTGCTGCATCTGTTCGACCTGCATGAAAAGAATGGTTTGATGTTCAAGTAATCCTCTCCGCGTTTTGTCAGTTTTGCTCCCCATGATCATGGTAAAGAGCTCTTCTTCAGATGCTGGAGGAAGTACATCAAAGAATTCAGGTTTTGAGTGCATCATCAATTGACTTTGGCATCAATTGCTTTTCCGCTAATCGCCGTTGGTTTCTAGCCTGAATATCAAAATGACTTCCTGTTGCAGTTCCATCATCAGCAGCCTCGTCAAGTGGTTCAACAACCATTGCAGCTTTGTCATCCTGCTCCTTGCCAAATTCCTGACCCTTTGGCAATCTTTGATCACGAATAGTACACATCATGGGTAGGTATGAAGTATTAAAAAAATAATTTGACATTTAGTGAAAGCTAACATCATGCATCTTTGGTTAAAAACGTTTTATCCCCTATCACAATTATTCATTTGAAATTTGCAATCAGCAATGTACTTCATTTGCCCAGACATAAGAAGAATCATTTAATAAAGAGTTTCCTAAATAGAACAACAAAGTGCTTATACTGTGTTTTCTCGTGAGGTCAGATCAGTTTTGAAAAGGAGGCAGTCGCCATGTTGGTGTACCAAAACATTGACATTTTGATCAATGATGGCGTTGAACGTGAACAAAGTCCGTAGTAGTCAGAATGTATCATCAAATTTAACGCCGCAAGTCAGTGAAAAAGTGAAAGAATTCTTGTCGGAATACGCTTTTAGCTTGGACGAACATGTTAAGAAACGCTACATTGAAAAGATTGGAAGCATCGGAATCGATCCATGGCTCATTCCAAAATCAAAGTTGGACCCTGAATGCTTGCTTCCTCTTGAAGTGTGTGATCTTTTGTCATATGGTGTTTTGGGCACCAGCTTCTACACGAATCAACAGTTTAAAGCTTATAAAAGCTTGCAGGCGCACAATCAGATGGCTTCTGGCTTTATCAAAAGTGTCGAAGGCATAATCATCAATGATAAGTATGTTATTCTAGGACAGGTAAAGCACTCACAACGAATGAATGTCCCACTAGTCAAGTGCTGGGTTATTGGAGAGAAGACAGGCACTGTATGCTCAGCTCACCGCACCTGTATGGCAGGGTTTGGTGAATGTTGTTCCCATTTGGCAAGCATTCTGTTTTCTTGGAGGTGACATGCAGGGTTAAAGATCAGCTAAGTTGTATGCAAGTTAAATGTAACTGGATCATGCCAACATTTTCCAAAGATATTGACTACGTAGATTTATGAAAATTTTTGGGTCGGAGCAATTGCTGTATTTACCCGCTAGTGAAAAGATTACTTCGCATTTCAAGCCAAAACAAAGAAGTCAGCCTTCGACAAAAGAGTATTCAATGTAGGCAGAGAGCTTGTTCCTCTTTATGATGATTTTGAACAAGTGGGGTGCATCCCTCGATCCAATGTTCCTTTCAACCTGAAACTTACAAGGAGATGGTTGGAAAGAAATATAACAAGATCAGCATCTATCTTCGTGACAAAGGAAGAATTATATGGTAAGACTCATTAGAATTGAGAATCAACAGTGTTAGTTCAGCTTATCTGAAGAAAATGTCTCAATTTCATTCAATCTGCACACTGACTGAGCATGATCAAATCAAATAATATCATGGACTGTTTACTGACAAAAGAGGTGTTCATGAAAATGGAGCAAGGATATCAACAAACATACGGTAAGTCCTTGGAGACTAAATTCTTTTCCGTGCATTTAATTGCTAAGGATTCGCATGTCATTCTATAAGCTTGATGTGCAACATATAACTTGGTAAAACTACTACCAACAAATTTCAACTCTTGAGTAACCAAAAATTTAAAAAACCTTTAGTTCTTCCAAAACAGTGTTGAAGAAGCAATTAATTCGTGCCAAGGAAGCTTTGAAAACCTTGCGCTCACATTTTTACGAGGATCCAGATACTGAACATGAAGGTTGCCATTGCTATGGAAAATTAGCAGGCCCATCAAAAGCGCGGGGGGCAGGGAAGACTCAAGCCCCCCCATAACTTTGAAATTAAGGATGCTACGTCATAGTTAGATGTATTCTTCTCTATTGTTGTAAGAAAAATTACCCCCCCCCCCATCAGAAGCAGCTTCTTACGGCCCTGGAAATTGTACAAACTTAACATAAAATCATACAGATCAGCAACTGATATATACCCTTTTCATTGCAGAAATGAACACTAAATCTATATCAAAAAGCAAACAGGGGAAGGGGAAGGAAAAGGAACGAAAAAGAGAACAGTGGGGGTAAGGGTGAAAGACACAACAAAGGCAAGTCGTTGAAGCGACCAGCAGAACCAAGCATGGCGGAGATTCCCGCAAAGCGTGCCATGCTTGGTCTGCTCAGCATCCTTGATGCATCTCAAAAGTGAAAATAGTCTGACAAGGCAAATTTAATGGGACCTCAATTAATTTCCATTCTCTTATTGCTTTATCAATTTCATGATAAACGTACCAACATTGTGAATAGAAACAGTTTTACAGTCTTCCTCACTTTTGATATGCATCATATTAAATAGGACTTCAAGTCAAAATTGTGCTTGTGAGAAAGGGAAACTCTCTAAAGTTTTCACATAAGATTGACGAACATGGCAAAAACATGCGAATTTGCAGATGAAACATTCAAAATAAAAGAGCCAATAATTTTCGGGGGAAGCTCATCCAGAGTTAGGTAAAAAGTCACCAACATCCAGAGTATTCGCTTAAAGATATGCTATCGATGGAAGGCCTGATGAAAGCAGCTTGTATTAAACCAAGGACATTTAGGCTGCGTTTACACGGGGCCGCTCAAATACTTGGCCGGCCGAATATTTGGTCGTTTAGCTGTACCGTGCAAATATTTGGTCATTTAGCTATAATGGGCATGCGCAATAGCAATGAAAGCAGAGAGTCTCCAACCTCATTCCCAGGGTGTTCAGATCAGGTTCAGATTGGAGAATCTCCCGCCAAAAGTCAGTTGCTTTGTTGTCATATTCAAGTGTGGAAGTAAAATGGCCGCAAAGAAATCAGCAGATAAAAATGAGAAGAATTTCATTTGGACTGATGAAGAAACTGCGTTGCTGTTAAGGATCATCATCGACTATAAAGCCTTAAAAGCTTTAAGTGGTCTTGACTGGGAAACAATAAAAAATCGGTACAACAAAATCACTGAAAGATTTAGATTGCAATACCCAAAGCCCGAAAGTTGTAGCGATTTAGATGAATATCCCAATATGGAGAATATCTGCGTTTTCAATAAGGATCGTGTCAACCGAAAGTTAAAGCGAGTGAAGATGTCGTTTCGAAAAGCCATAGACAGTGGAAGGCGAAGCGGCGGTGGAAGAGTTGTGATGACATTATATGACGGATGCTATGAAGTATGGGGAGGTTCGCCAGCTGTTGAAAGCATTCCAGAAGGACTTGAAAGCTCTGTAGATAGTGAATGTTCAGGAGGAAGCTCCAGTAGTCAATTAGTGGTGGATGTAAATGCAGAACAAAATTCGCTTGAGAAAGAAATGAATGACAACGAGAGAGAAGAGAATGCAAATTTCGAAACAAAGGACATTGGTGAACGTAGAAGAGAACTGCTTAAATTCATTAAAGAGAAAAAAGACTCAAGGCTTACCAAGCGTCACTCCGCGGATACTAAGCTTCTTGATATAGCAAAATAAGAGGTTGCTTTGAAAAACGAGCCCTTGACCTAATGAAAAAGGCTGACAAAAAGCAAGAGCAAACGATGCAAGCAATCACAGCTAATATAGCTGCATTAACCAATGTTCTTAATGCTGGTTTCCAAATGATGCAAGGGATGATGCAGCAGTCACAGCAGTATTCTTTTGGCTCAGTTTATCAACAGCAACAATTTCAATCACCAGGAAGTGCAAATACAGACAGACCGAGGCAGAGATCATTTCAAGCACTTTTAGATGAGGACAATTTATAGAAAGACATTAGATGAACAAAAACTATGGCGTTCTTAGTTGTATTTTCTGTCCTATTGCTTTTACAGTCTAAAAAAGTTTAAAACATTATAGATGTGTAGTTCCTTGTAACAACTTCGACAACTGTAATCCACGGGTCACCAGGTCATGTAATCGGCGGGTCACGCCAGATCCTCCGCGGGTCACCATATTTGCGGTCAGTGGCCGAGCGGCTATAGCTGCGAGCATTCCTACACAAACTGGTCCGTAAAAGCATAGAGGAGGTAGAAGGTACTGTTGTTTAGAAACAAGAAACAAACGTCGTCATCAGATTGTCGCTTGAAAGATTGCCGTTGTCGTTGGAAAGAAACATGGTGCCGAATGGGGCAATAAGGTGAGTCATGATTCGCTATTTTCTTTCATAAACAACTTGCAAGTCTCTCAACCAAAACAAATAATTTTTGGCCTTAATAAAGGTAGTACTGTGATGTTTCCCTCGAGGGGCATTTCAGTCCCAAAAAATATCGTACACCTTTGGAAAAAATTATTTTATTTTCTAGAAAAATCATCACAAATCTGTAAAAATCCTTTGCTCTCAAGAAATCTCGTACGATTTACGATTACAAACACTGTGATTTTGACTGAGCAGTCCTTTCAATTCGAAGCAAAGGAGGCCGACACAGATAACTTCATAAATCAGCGGTAACTAGATTAACTAGTACTAGTATAATGCACAGGACATTCTAAAGAGATATTTGCTTTCAGTGTTTCATGTGTTTCAGACTTGGATGATAATAGATTTGCTTCTTTTTGTCTTACGCAATAACTCAAGGTCAAATTCCAATCTCATGCAGTGTGACACATGGAAAAAGTCCATTATCTGCCTTGGTATCAATTAATGGTTTCTAACCTTGGTCTCTAACGACTTGCATGAATTCTTTAAATTGTTTCAAAGAGCATCATGCGTGGGCATTAGCAAAGAAAGAGCGATGCCACCTTGATCTTACACAGACCAGTATATGCAAGAATGCTCGTAGCTATAGCCGCTTGGCCACCAGCCGCAAATATAGTGACCCGTGGATTACATGACCTGGTGACCCGTGGATTACATTTGCCGTAACAACTTTTAACAATGGTGTTTCTTTCATGGACATATAGAACATAAAATATTCAGTGGGGGCTGAGCATCAAAATTTCATCAAAACTATGGAAAATCGTTATCTTTCCATAATTGTATGACTTTTTGGCTATTTCAAGAAGGTATTGGGGGAGAGGGCCCCTCCTACCCCCACGTTGTATGACTCTTTCATTGCAAGGAGTGATTGCTGGCTTAAGAAACAATGAGACAACTTCTAAAGGTACAACAAAGTGGTGCAAAATTTTGAATATCAAAGGCATGGCAGTTTTCACCATCCTTTAATCACAAGTGATTTCAAAATGGTGCAAAATAGAAGAAACCAGCCCATGTTTCCCTTTTGATAAACAGGGGCCTATAATTATCAATCCTCCTGAATCTTTTGCTAAATTTCTCTGACATTATTTGTTTTGGGTAGACATTTTGTTGCAAATAATGTAATCATTTCAAGAAATCACAGAAGACAGCAGGAAGAGAAGAAGACACTTTTCAAAACACAGCAGTTATAGTAGCTATAATACAGTGGCCCATAGAGGCAATACAACAACTTTGAAACAACTATGAATATTTTGAAATTAATTAAGGAATCTCTAACTTGATACAAAACAACATATTTGAATACGATTGAAAATCATTTTCCTCCCTATTTAACTTTCCAAGCAACAACAATATTTCCTACTACAAAAATTAATTCCACTACGAATATAAATCCCACTATCAAAGTAAATTCCACTACAAATGTTAACTCCACTTTAACTCCACTACAATAGATCGCACATCTATTGCCGCTGAGTGGAAAACAGCCTTTACACTGCTGTTATAGCAAGAAAGGATGCAAGGCAAGATACAAATGTAAAAAGGCCAAATTGCATGCAGTGTACATCCTTATGCTTCTGCGATGCTAAATGTTCTTAATGAAATGGCATTTACAAGATGTGCGAAACAGTGAATTCATCTATTTCAAGAAAGTTTTGATAAAAGTTCATCTAGCAATCAATTAAGAAGATCAAATATGGGCCATAGGACAGAGTTTCTTCCTTTCAGTTGTTCGCAGTTTCCATTGTAGGTAGTCTGAAGAAAATATATTGTTGCCATGGTAACCCTGCCATCTTAGAAAATATCTGGAATTCTTGAAATTGCGTCAAGGCCGTATTATTTATACTTTTTCCGAAAAAACGTTTTCAAATGTATGCAAATTCAAGCAAAAATGCCCATTTCGTCACAAATACTGCGGTTTCCATAGCAACCATGCCTTCTAAAACCGTTTAAAAACATTTTCTCCCATTACTTAATCAATTGAAAGCATAAAATGTTTCCAAAAATGTATGACTTTCAAAATTACAGCTTTAAGATTGATGTAACCAAGGGGCTTTCTAAGAATGCATTGTCGACTGGTTACCATGACAACGGGCCATTTTTGAAGTTGCTTCTATATCAAAATTTGTTGAGTTGACCAAGTTCTATGTGTGTGCCAAGTTTCATGCTGGTATCCAAAAGTGCACGATCATGGCAAAAAACGGCACTTATTTACTGGACTACATGACAAACTCGAGCATGTGAAAGGCAAAAACTCATGTTTTACTGGTGTCCCTTTTTAAAAGTTTTCTGAAAGGCTCTCTTCTGCAGCTATCAAAGGAATGCCTAAATTGGAGTATATTTATATAAGTCTACAAGTCATTTTTAATGTTGGATGATATAAAAAATGTGATCATTCAGCTACTCAAATCTGAAGGCAAATGTAGCTATGATCTTTTCTGGAAATTCCACCTACATGACAAGCCAATCACATAGGTTAGTAAGCAATGTACAGTCTCCCTGTTGTAAATACTGCACATCTTGTTTCTCAGGCTCTCTTGAGTGAAAGACAGACAACATGTGAATTTTTTCTTGCAGGTTTCTATTCTGGACTGGCATTAAATAGGCAAAGAGCACCATTGCAAGAACTGCAGAATAAGCCCCATACATTCACTTTTAATGGACTTCCAGATACTTGGGAAAAGATGTGCACAAAGGACCCTTTTCTTAGACAGTGGAACCCTTTCCTTCAAAAGTCTTCTTTCATGCTATCACTCAATACAGTGCATTCCATTCATGGCTTTGTTGTCTCGAAGATGGTTGTGGTGGACGAGAATTTACGTTTCAAAGTTTATGTGGCTGATGTCACTTGTGATCTTGAAAAAATTGGCTATGATATTCCATCCATCATATCTTCCTCTGAAAGTCTTCTCTGTCTACTTAATATCCTATCTGGGAGCAGATTGTGCTTTGGGTGTCCAAATGTTGATTTTTCTGTATTTGGAAGAGAAATTTTTGAAGGAGCAGCAGGAGTAATTGGGAGGATGAAGTGTTTGTCCTCATTTGACGAAAAGGGCGCCCCTTCAAAACAAGAAGAAAGATATTTCTCTTCAAATTGTCATGCTTTGATGCATCAGTGCAGGACCAAAGGCTACTGTGAAGCTTGTGAATCTTTAGACAAGATAATGCGGCTAAGGCTCTTTAGGTTCAGGTCAAATGAGATAGCAAGAAATACTAACCACAGATACCTGTCGGCTGAGCAGCTGAAAGACAGTTTGATAAGTGAGACATTGCTACGTCGAAATGCTGAACGCAGGGAGCAATATGCAAAAAAGAAGCTTGATGGTGAAAGGCAATCCAAACAGCTTACAATTGAAGATCATAAGGATATGTCAACAATGTTCAGTTCCATTAATGTTTCTGAAGAATATAAGAACAAATTGTTTGCAGATAAACCTGAAATGAAATTTTTTTGGAGTCTTCAAAAAGAAATGATGGAGAACAAAACAAGAAAATGGCATCCAAGGTATAGTATACTTGGGTTATAGCAGTTGACTGGAAATTCTACATTTTTCTATACACACAGTTGTGAGGTAAAAATTATATAATTTCCAGAAGACTCTACAAATTTCAGTTTTGCAGCTCATTTTAAAATTCCATCATAAAATTCCAGCAGATAACAAATCTTTCAAGATGGAAATAGAATGTTTACTTATTTCAGCTCTTGTAAAATTTGTTGTTGAAATTGTGAGCATTATATACTTCAGGGGTAAAACTGATTTTTTCAAAACTGTGCGTCTAGAAATATTTGATTCAACATTCTTTTACAATTTCTTGCATGGCATATACTCAACTCACGCTTATTGAAGCTTTTATGCTCCCATTCACAGCTATGATTTGGTAAATAATTTTAAGACAGTGATTTGGTAGTTTTCAGGATTTTGTTACACTGTTTGTTTGTGATAACACTTGAACAAGCAGAAAGCTTGAGCAGAGTGAAACTTGTGGGATTTCTTTCAAAAGACAAGTGCAGTTCATACCTTCTATTTTTTAGAGTTTTCACCTTAGCCAGGATTTCTACCAAGATCAGATGAAGACTCGTGTGAAATGCTTCAAAAAATTCATTAAATTCATCAAAAGAATTCATTTGATTCTTGTGCAAAATTGGCAGAGAGGATTAAACATATTGACCATATGCTGATATCTCCTTTAACAGAAAATGTTTATCATTTTATAGAGTGATAGAAACATGCTTGAAACTGTGGAATCGCTCAAACAGAGGTTATGAAGAGCTTCGCAATACGAATTTTTTCAAGCTGCAAAATTGGTGAAGCAAAGAGCGCTTGAATTTAAGGTGGATCAATCACAAATTCAATGATTCAAAAAAGTAAATGTAATTTTTTGTTTATTTGTTTGTTTCCATTATCATCAATGTACGTTGCTTTTCATCATAATCAAAGGTAATTCTATGTTATCCAGTTACATTTTCCGCGTTAGAAGTGTACAAAACTGATCTACAAACGTTAAGGTACTTACTTATAGTCAGCGTTGCTTTTAAAGTTCTTCAGGAGTAGGGAACTCTTCTCAACCAGTTCAATAGACAAGTCGAGGAATAATGCATCAATACTTTTCTCCACTATTGAATCTTTGTAATTCTAAAATTTAATCAAAATAAAAGAAATAGTTATTTGTTGCTCACTTGCAGGACATATAGTAGCTAGTATAGTCGAATGAAATTTAAACATGTTGCAACAAAGAAATTTGTCTCGCAATACAGAAAGGATCCACTGATGTCGAGCCACTGTCAAGCTTTCATTTTCAAAGTACTGATTGGTCTTTTAGTTATTCCACAAAGGAATGTGGATCGAGAGATATTGTAATACATTTTTATTCAAATTGTTCCAATGCACGGTGCTAGACCTTCAATCACTGTTATGCACATTCAAAAATTCCTCAAGTTTTTCCACACTCTTTCGTAGTACAGCTAAAGCTGTATCCATATTTATGCCCAAAAATGTTACTGCTCACCAAAAGTACTTCTTTCATTCGAGGACATAGGACTTCATCTGCCAAGTGATTCCTCATACGAGTTGATGGAGTCAAGGCAAAATGCTCCTCGCTTAACCTTGGGAAGGTTCTTAAGCCTGATTGCTGGTCATACACAAAGGCATCTCTCCAGTGCTGTCAGAGGATTTGCTTTCCAGAAAATCCTCTGCAGAAAAGTCCCTCTGTGCTATAATATCACTGGTGATCGACAAATTTCTGCCACACTTATACAGAGAGTTCCTGACAGCGAATGTAAAATCAAAAGAAACAAATGGAATACGGTCATACGGCTCATTTGTTCCCCCATTTCTTAAAGGGCGACCGCGAAAATTCATCGAACATTGTTTACCTCAAATCAAAAATGCTGAAATTGATTTTAATGGTAATAAGAACTTGCTACGAATAGATATCGAGAATAAATTGTTCGAAGTCAAATCTTCAAGTGATCAGAAGGTTTACTCTTGCGACTTGAAACTTCCTCGATGCGAATGTATGGATTGGCGAGGGTATAAGTTACCATGTAAGCACATGTTTTACGTCTTCAAATACGTCCCAGGTATTGATTGGAATTGTTTGCCAGTTGCGTACTTGCAACAAGGTTTTCTAAAAGTTGACGATCGACTTCTACAACGTGCACTGGCAGATTCTACTTGTCCGGAGGATGCGACATTAGAGGACAAAGAAACAGACAACCGTGGTGTGAACGATACAGAGGTTGATGTAAATATTGAGCACAATTTAGATGATGTAAATAATGACAAAGATAGGATTTCCTTGATGAATTTGAAAATGATGAAATATTAAAATTGTCCAAATCAAACTCAGTAAAAATCCTCCGCCGTAAATGTATTTCATCTGTAGAAACATTGAAGAACAAGATTCACGAGTGTAATGAGAGGGCAATGCTGAAAGTAACGTTAGATAAATTAACAGATCTGGTGGAAAGAGTCGACAAAACTCTTCTCAGAGATCCAAGTCAAAGTATTCCGTTGACTTCATGCAAGTCACAGGCCCTTCTCCACAAAAGAAAAGAAACAAATGCAAGCAAAAAACACGAAAACATAAGACCACTGAAAAGTAACAACTCTCGCAAGAAGAGAAGACAGGAGGAGTTCAGTGCTGTGAAACACGTTCCATGCAACTGACAAGCAAAATCAGCCAATCAGAACAACTTCCACCCAAACCGGTCGTGTAATTCATCTAATTTGAATCTAATATGAGGGGATGGTTATGGTACTCTTTGCTGAGGCTAAAATTTTGTCTATATCGCTTGAATCATTTGACTCCGAAGAAATAACTGGTGCAGAAAACGATAGGGTAGATGAATCAACGAGGGTTAGGCTATCGTTTACGGAAAACAAAGAGCCCACAGGTGACAAGTCAATATCAAGGCATGCATTGGAGACAGACTTAGAATCTACTGACGCGTCTTCATGGCTTTCAATGTGAGATGAATGGTGAGTTATATCAGATGTTCTTAAAGCTGTTTCTAACTCACAAGCTGAAAGTTTATGATTTAAATTGTACACATAAACTTTGAGTGTTCAAGTCACATTCCATGTATAAATTCTATCAGGTTAGCTGTCAGAATGTTATTACCACTGTAGTTTAGGTGGAGTCCCCATTTGTCAAGATGATCCTCTTCGATGTTTTCATGGTCCAGACATTTTATCCTTGTATCTTCAAGTGTCCTTAAAACCAAGCAATATGTTTTGATCCGCTTTCTCCTTATGACAATCTATGTATGTTTCTTTTCAAATGACGCCGAGGCACAAAGACAGGAACTAAAAAATTACATACTAGAGATATTCAGGAGGGAAATGACAAGGGGCAGGAGTAGAGGCAGGGGTGGGGGCAGAGAGTTTAGGAGGGGTTGGCGGAGGGGTGGTAGGGGTGGAGGGGGTTTAGCAGTGACGGGGGTTATTTACTTTTCAATTGTTTAGTGTAATACATCATTGTGTTTTCTTCACTCAATTTTGCAGCAGGACCTTTGCACACCTGTGCCATTTTTCTCGAAAAGAAATTGAGAGCGCTTTGTAAACGGTTGGAGATCTTGTCAGATAACGTTTACAAACTCAAGAGAGCGGGCGAAAAACGAATTTTCCAGCAGTCAGGGCTCGTTTCAGCTATTCAGGGCTAGGCAAGCACATTCAAATATTTGAACACACGTTTTTCCAAAGGAATAGACAGTTACGCTGAAGATGGTGGCAAAAAACTGTACACCATAATGCGTAGCTTTCTGAAAAGAGATTCGCAAATGAATGTATAGGAATTTGATTTAAGGATGCCACGTATTTTGTTGTCAAGTTCTCTATCGCCATATTTAGCATGATTGTGTATTGGGAAAAAAGGTTTTTTCCCCACAGTGCTATCTGCCTGCCTAAAATAATCTGACTTTTGAACGTTACTATTTGTCATTTTTGTCAAAAAAACCAAATTTACTTAGGTTTCGCTCCTGTATAATCAAAATCCTCTAATTTATGTGGTGGTTTCCATTGTCTGCTAGATATACACAAAAAGAGACCAATATCTCAAACTTTCACATACAGTAAGCCGTTTCACCTATGTCTATTAAGGTACTAGACCCCCGATGCCAAGCCAAAATTTTACATTTTCTTTTTAAATTCCGAAATTGGTAAAAATAAGGTTTGAAGTATGCTCTTTCAGGCACACTTAGTTATTGTCAACAAAACACATGATTTGTGCCAATTTTGGGGGGTCATAGCAATGCAACCCTAATTGAATCTCCTTAGAAATGCCCTTAGCAACGAAAAATGCAAAAATTTAGCTAAAAACGGGACAAAAATACCCCTTCAAGCCCCCAGCAACCAAGCAGTTCAGTTTTGTGATTGAATTGGAATTGCCCTTTGGCTTGTCCATGGCGATCTGTCCTAGGCCTGGTGGCCCGGTCTGCTTTTGCGGGATCATCGTTCCGTCTTTTTCTTTCGAAACGGGATACCCTTTCTTCAGTTTTTCCAGCCATGAATGAGGCAAGGGAAGGTGTAGCTGTAGCTGACCCATTCGCTGAATCTTTAACTTCATCGACCTCAATTATCTTACCACAATGCACACAAAATCTGGCACCATCTTTTACTTTTGAACCACAAGCTGCACAAAATGAATGCGCCATTTTGTTGCTGGCGAACTGATGAATGATCATTTTCGCGCGCTTTTCTCTATTTCGAGATTTTGAAACATATTTCAGGATTTGGAAATATATTTTGCGATTTTGAAAAATATTTCAGGATTTGGAAATATATTTTGCGATTTTGAAAAATATTTCAGGATTTTGAAATTTATTTCGAGATTGCTAAAAGTATTTCGCGATTTTGAAAATATTTCAGGATTTTGGAATTTATATTGAGATTTTGAAATTTATTTCGAGATTGGGAAAAATGTTTCGCGATTTGAGAAATATTTCAGGATTTTTGAAGTTATAGTGAGATTTTAAAATTGATTTCGAGATTTTAAAATATATTCTCTGGAGTTGGAAAATATACGTTGAGATTTAAAAATCGTTATTGGGATTTGGAAATATGATTGGAGATTTTGAAATATTGTTTGCGATTTAGAAATAGATTTGTGGGTTGGCCCTTATCGGCCACCATAGAGTCAGAATTCAATTCACTCAAGAATTACAAATGAGAATAAAATGAACTTCGGGCAAGGAAAAGAGAGCATTAATTGAATCTTGCAGACAAACAATTAACTTGAAACAAATTAACTAACTGACGTTATTCTAGACTACAAAAACTTGCATAAACTATTCTCGAGGAACTGCTGCAGCTATCAAATCATCACAAAGACCACAAAACTTCAAGGCACAGCACCATTCTTTGCATTGTGCAAGATTGAGTTAGTATCTCAAAAGCTCACTTTTACCATGCATGTCCTTGTTGATCTTTCACCAATTTTGGCGGTATCCTTTTCCATGTTCCGACAGTTGCATTTATCTATTTTCAGTCATCAATTTCTTCAGCATGGGCCGGCCTTTTCCTGCAATTTTATTGGTTATAATTGGATTTTGGCGGGAAAATGAAATTGATTTACAGTCCGCTCACTTGCTTGCCTAGCCTAAATCTCCAGTTGTTTCCGAGAATGAGTTGTAAACAAGTACAAGTAGTATATCGTAAACATGCCTAAATTGAGAAAAAAAATGCAGTAATCCTCTTCACGAGGAATAAATATCTAGGGAAGGTTGAGGTGATGAACTCAATCTGGTGAATTTAAGAGCTCGTGAACTTGGAAACATTTTAGTTGTTTTCAAACAAGTTTTGGTTGAGAAGGGACGAGATGCGCACAATGTTGGCTATAATATGTGTAGCTTCTGCTTGGAAACATGAACTGAAGAACAAGAATTTTCAAAATATTTCTCCACTGCTCAATGCTCTTCAATAAGGGCAAGGGTGAGGTTTTTCAATCTGTAAATAAGGCCATTTTTTACATTATTTACTTTGACAATATTGGTTCTATGAGATCATCAAATTGCAGAATGAACATGGTTGTTTGTATTGTAGCCCCAAGTTGTCTTTTAGTCTGAGCCTTTTCATCTCTAAAAAGTAACTATTCTATTTCACCATCAGCCTACGTCATTCCGAAGTTGTACAAGAGACAGTACCGCACACGCGCAAACCAGTTGTGCTGATCACGCTTGCAGGCCGGCCTCGTGTTTTCTTTTAATTTCAAACATTTTACTTGCTGAAATCGATGTCCATCGAAGAACTCACTGAAGATCACAGAAGAAAACGCATAATCAGATACGTATCTTGTTTCATAGTTTAAGAAAGTTCTTGGTTTTCCCTAAAGAATTATGGAAACGGATGAGCATAGCGAGGAGGGACACACCCCTCCTTCAACCTCACTAGATGTAAATGCAATGCTGATTAATATGTTGTCATCTATGCAGCAAAGTATGACAGAGACAAATAAATTATTGTCTGAATTTAAGAAGCCAAGGCTCCCCCATCAAACATCCTCAAGCTTCGAGATTCTGCTTGGTTTAAATGAACCAAACACACCAGCTTCAAAGGAAGCACCAACACCAGCTTCACAGGAATCACTCACACCATCGTCACAGGACGAACAATCACAAGCTCCACACGGGGCACCGCCACCAGCCTCACAGGAGGCAAACTCAGGCTCCAGAAATAGTGAGGATGATACTGTGAGCCTGTTTGGGGGAGATGAATTTCAAAATCCTGAAGGTGAGGAAGATAATGATCAATTTCTGACATCTATTGATTTGTCTCTCCGCCCAAATGAAATCTCTGGTCCACCCATTTCTGAGAAAGTAGCTAAAATAGTCAATAAAAAATTTTCTACTGATTTGGGTGCAGAAAAGCGTAAGGAAATTTTGGAAAATATAAAATACCAGAAAATTGTCAGCAACTTTATGTTCCAAAAGTAAATGAACAAATTTGGAACAAAGTTAAGGTTTTCACAGGCAACGTGACTTGCGTGTTGCTGGTTTACAAGATTCTATCGTCAGGGTATCTAGTGCATTTCCTTGACAATTGATGAGCTATTAAAGGCCAGAGAAACCAAAGGTAGCCCTGACTGCCGAGC
Organism: Aurelia coerulea; assembly: GCA_039566865.1. Lineage (NCBI taxonomy): Eukaryota > Metazoa > Cnidaria > Scyphozoa > Semaeostomeae > Ulmaridae > Aurelia > Aurelia coerulea. The sequence continues at coordinate 2,827,861 of CM076959.1, forward strand.
TATTGCCACTAGGCTTTTTGACTCAATTGCACTTTTGGGCAATGTTAATACTGAACTGTCATACAAAAGGAGAGACTCGCTAAAACCACTGTTGAGTAATGAATTAAAGGCAGTTTGCTACCGCTCTAATAAGCCACAAACGTTGCTTTTTGGTAATGATTTGCCCAAGGCAATGACAGACTCCAAATTGGAGAGTAAAATGATGGCTTTTGATGCACAGTCAAAACAAAGATACCAACCATATCCTCAAAATCAGAGAAATTCTTTTTTATCCAACAGGGGGAGGGGAACTTACCCTCCCCAACAACAAAGCTTTTACCAGAAGCAACAGTTTCAAAATCAACTGCCGTCAAAACCACCACAGTACAACAGAAGAGGCAGGGGCAGGGGCAGAGGCAAGACATTTTATCAGTGAATCCACAGGTAATAGAATTTTCTAAAACCTTTGATACACATTTCAGACCTTATCTTGAGTACAAAGTTAAACTGTTCAGAGGATGTCAGATAGCAAACTGTTAAACACAATGGAAAGATCTAACATATGATATAGCTATCTTGCAAACTGTTGTAGGAGATACCATAGAATTTATTGAGCAACCTCCAGAAAATTCATTTATATCCAAAAATTCCATTGCTAAAGAGCATGCAGAACAAGTAAACGCTGAGCTGAATAGTCTCCTTGATAAACACGTAATTGTACCATGTGATCATGAGCCTGGGGAATTTATTTCCCCTATTTTCTCAGTGCCAAAAAAGGATAATAGAATTCGCCTCATCTTAAATTTGAAAATCTAAATCAGTATGTGCAATACCATCATTTTAAAATGGACTCAATTCATACTGCTCTGCAACTTGTAACGCAAGACTGTTGGATGGCATCAATTGACCTCAAAGATGCTTATTATAGTGTTAAGGTGCATGATGAATTTCGGAAGTATTTAAAATTTTGCTACAAAAATAGGCTTTACAAATACACTGCCTATCCAAATGGTCTCTCTCATTGTCCCCGAAAATTTACCAAACTTCTGAAGCCCCTCTTATGTTCCTTGCGGAAAAATGGTCATATTTTGTGTGTCTTTATTGATGATCTACTTTTGGTAGCAACTTCTTATGAAGGGTGTTGTTCTACTGTAATGGAGACAATTCAGTCTCTTGACATGTTAGGTTTTACAGTTCACCCAGAAAAGTCAGTGTTTTTACCACAGAAACAAATAACATTTCTTGGCTTTGACATTAATTCTACTTCCATGAAAATAACTTTAACAAAAGAAAAAATTAGGAACACATTATCAATCCGAGAAGTAGCACAAGTAATTGGCTATATTGTGGCCAGTCTCCCAGCTGTGAGATATGGTCAGTGTGATTATAGAGCCATTGAAAAGGACAAAATTGATGCCTTAAAACAGGAAAAGGGAACTTTGATGCACAAATGCATTTATCATCCCAAGCTAAAACACAACTAAATTGGTGGCTAGCAAACATCAACTTTTCCTTTTAATTATATTGAGCAATCGAAAGTGGACAGTGTAATAAGTTCTGATGCCTCCCTTTTTGGTTGGGGTGCAGCTATGGATAATATATCTACAGGGGGTCCATGGTCCTATGAAGAAGCCACAAATCACATAAACTACTTAGAACTTCTAGCTGCTTATTTTGCTTTGAAATCATTTTTTCATGCTACCATAGGCAAACATGTAAAAATAATGATTGACAACACCACTGCAGTGGCAGTTATTAATAATATGGGCACTTGCCATAGTAATTTGTGCAATTATATTGCATGTGAAATCTGGAAATTTTGTGAGACAAACTCTATTTGGCTTACTGCAGCACATATCCCAGGAAAGGAAAATATTATTGCTGATCAGGAGTCTAGAAATAAGAATATTGACACAGAATGGATGCTAAATCCAAAGCTTTTATCAAAGGTATTGTGTGATATGCCCTTCTCTCCTACCATTGATTTATTTGCATCCAGACTAAACAAGCAATTTGACGGGTATGTCTCATGTAGACAAGACCGATATGCAAAGCATATCAATGCATTTTCCTTGTCATGGACAAATGAAAATTTTTTACTCATTTCCCCCATTCAGTTGCATTCTTAAAGTCATCAGGAAAATTATAGCAGATCAGAAAACAGGAATTTTAGTGGTTCCAGATTGGGCAACCCAGACATGGTATCCAATGCTGTTGGGAATTCTGGAGCAGCCACCCATTCTTCTCAGACCATCTGTGGAACTGCTGATAATGCCATCACACCCAAACTTGAGGCACCCATTGCACAAGAGTCTGATATTAGCTATTTGTCTTGTATCAGGGAAACGTTACAAGTGACAGGTTTGTCTAAGAATACTATAGATATCATTGTAAGTTCTTGGCGCGAAGGTACAAAGTCACAGTATCAGTCATTTGCAAAGAAATGGTTTGAATTTTGCAAGACAAATAAATGTCATATTACTTCACCTCCATTGCCCCTGGCAATGCAATTCCTCTCAGATATGTTTCACTCTGGTTTGTCATATGGCTCTATAAACACAGCAAGAAGTGTTTTATCCTCATTGCTATACCTTGATAATAGTAGTATTCAATTTGGACAATTGCCCATTGTTAAGAGATTCATGAAAGGGATCTTTGAATTACGGCCATCACTCCCTAAATATACTACAACCTGGAATGTGAATCTTGCATTTGAATACATCAGAAAACACAATCTGGCATTGTTAAAGGCACTGTGTCCATGTAAGTAGACGACTTCGAGGGGGGTATCTCGAAAACATGTGATCTTTCGTCGTTTTTTCATGTGAGCGTTGCAAAGCGTTGTTTGTTAGTCAAACGATTGTTTCAAGTTCTTTTGAATTCGTCAGCAGGTATGCAGTAATCTCGCCTTTTGAAATAGTGTTCTAGAATTTTCAAAGGTTCTTGTTTTCTTCTTTTGTGTGATTGTTATCAGACAGATTAATGAACATAAAAGCATGTTTTGACAAGTTTTTTTGAATTCGTCAGCAGGGACTCGGCAATCTCGCCTTTTGAAATGATGTTCTAGAATTTTCAATGGTCCTTGTTTTCTTCTTTTGTGTTATTGTTATCAGACAGAATAGGTTTCCTTTCCTTTCGACCACGAGGCTCTTGTTTTCATGTGATCAGTTTAAAACAGCCTGCCCTAAACCAATCAAATTCTTGATCATTTACATGCATGTCAGCATCGTGTCAGCAGTTTTAACTGTTCGTGCATGCAATTTATTGATATATGGACACAGTGCCTTTAACATTGAAAAATTTGTCTCATAGGATAGCATTTCTCTTCTGCCTATTAGGTGGGCAAAGATGCCAGACAGTTAGCAAACTTTACATTGATAATATGATTTTAGATGAAGATAAAGTAACATTTCTGATTACTGAAAAACTGAAACATACCAGGATAGGTACCCACCAAAAGCCATTAGAATTTGTGGCTTTTCCCCATCATAAGAATTTATGCATTGTGAATCATTTAAAGGAATATCTACAAAAAACTGGTAACTTGCGTGGACAAGAAAAACAATTGCTAATTAGCTTTATAAAACCCCATAAAGCTGTATCTCGTGACACCATTTCTCAATGGATAAGAGCCGTTATGGAATCTGCAGGTGTTGACACCGACAGGTATAGCAGTCACAGCACAAGAGCCGCTTCTGCTTCACATCTTGCTTCAAAGCAATTTGATATTAAAGACATAATGAGTGCAGCTGGTTGGTCTAAAGAAGAAACTTTTCAAAATTTTATCACTTCAATAATTCTACCTTTAATTATGGCAATGCTATTTTGGAAACATTGTGAACATTGTTATTATTTGCTTTTAGTTTTGATTATGGCAGTGCTATGTTCGAGACACTGTTAACATTATCATTGTTGGTTTTTGTAACATGCTGTGAAAAAAAAGGAACAAAATCTTTTGTTTATTTCTGCTCTTCCTTAGCCGGTAGTGATAAGTAACATTGACTCAATGACGGCTCTAAAATCTCGTACAACTTCGGAATGACGTAGGCTGATGGTGAAATAGAATTGAAAATTAAACGAGACTTACCTGGAAGGGAAGTTGAAGTTTGATTGTAATTCTATGAACCATCAGCCAGGAGTGGAGGAGTTGTACGCCCGTCCTATTATCACAGATAGCTTTGCCCCAACCCAAACTCCTCCAGTCTCGTCATTGAGTCAATTTAGCTCTAAAGGCTGGTTTGCGCGTGCGCGGTACTGTCTCTCGTACAACTCCTCCACTCCTGGCTGATGGTTCATAGAATTACAATCAAACTTCAATTTCCCTTCCAGGTAAGTCTCGTTTAATTTTCAATTTTCCTTCATTGTGTGCTAAGTTTTGGCTGGTACCTTTTCACCAAGAGCATAATGGAACAATCAGACAAGAAGGACCAGACAAGAAGGGAGCACATAAATCAGAGAAGATATTTTGAAGTCAACAAATGATATAAACTTTAGACATACATAATTCAAACAATGGGCAATCTAGCTATTCTGTAAAAGAGTCTAATTCAAACAATATTTTTTCAATTTTTGCAAACATACTACAATGTATAACACCACTGAAAGTAAATAAACCTTTCTTTAGTAAAATAGCTAAAGCTGTGTTACATATATTTGTTTATAAGAAACCGTAATTTATATAAGTTAAACCCACCTGAACCCAGCTGAACCCAGCTGAACCCATCTGAACCCAACTGAATCCATCTGAACCCAGCTGAATCCGTCTGAATCCATCTAAACCCAGCTGAACCAAGGTGAATCCATCTGAACCCAGCAGAGACCAACCTGACGCAATAGAAATCCCAAGAGGTCATGGGATTTGTATAAAGCACACAAGCAGGGAATTGGCATTTAACACTTGTTCATAATGCTAATGGCTCTGTTTGGAATTATAGCCGGAAACTCAAAGGACGTTTTAGTCAAATAAATGACGAAAACAATATTGTGTACACGTGAAGGTGAAAAAGTTAGGCCTGATGATTTAGTAGTAGAGTGATATCACTGCGAAAGAAGTCCAGGACAATTTTTGGACAGTTTACCTACCTTCATAAAACGCAACCAGGAAAGAAATTGCTTGAAATTACCCGAATTTTTTTGCAAAAATCTACTCTCCAGATGTTTGGGTATTAAAGTTTGGATGCCGGCTAAAATATCTCCTGGATTGGCGGAGTTATGGCCACACACAAATCGATAAGACACTTTGAACCCATAAAATGCCAAAATGAAAAACCGTCCGAGCCAATGAGATCAGAACGATTGTTATTCAGCTGTTTTCATTAACACCATAAAGCGCTAACTATGCTTATCACGCGCTTCTTTTGATACATTGTTCTTGATATTTCCAAACGGAGCCATCACACCTGGCAGGGGACCTCTTGGGAATTTCTATCGAGTCAGGTTGGTCTCTGCTGGGTTCAGATGGGTTCTCCCGTACTCAGTAGATAGATATCAACAATGAAAAGGCCATCAACAAACCTTTCTCTCTTAAATCGTTGGTATTTATGGCCACCACGAGCTTTCGCGTCTTTGGATCGTCCTTACGGGCAATTCGAAATAATGTCATTCCTAGAAAACGATATTCTACGCTTTCATTTCAAAGTCTTAATAGGGACAAGCAATCAATACGCTGAAATCGATATGAATATGTTTCGCACATTTACATACCTGCACTTTTTCCCAGTAGCTCTTCTGGCTCTGCTGCTATTTCTCTTCTCTTAAGCTTCCCAAGGCCCACCCACTTTCGCTGAGTCATGTCATGCCAAAGCCAAAACGTGCATCTCTTCCGCTCGCACCGATGAAAAGTCCCGTATGATGGGAGAAAATCAAAGTTCAAGTCATCGTCGAATGCCCCGGGGAGTCGGGAAGACATTTCATGTAAATCTGTCCAAACTGGATGTAATGTTTTCGTATTCCCCGGGGACCCCCCCTCGGGGAAGTAAATGACAGGTGCATAATACCTTCAGCCGTCCGCAAAATATGTTTTTTGGCCCTCCAGCCCCTTGCGGTCGATTTGCTTGGCAGGCAAACTGTGCTAAAAGGCGGACCATGTTTTCTCCAATAACAATGGAGAGGCTTGTTGTTTTTTAATCGTTTTACGTCATTTTATTCTGAGCCCTTGTGACCAGCATGTTATCTACATGGAAAAAGCCATCTAGCCAATAACATGCTTCTTCACCGGTGCTGAAACGCCATCTTCACCGGTGCTCAATATGATCCACTATTTTACAATTCCTTAATTCCACATAATTACAATATTTACAATAATTAAGAAAGAAATTAAACTTATCTACAGATTCAGGATTAAGACTAACATGAACAAAACCAGAGTATTTAAAATATCTACATAATTAAAAATTAACCCAGCCCTAGATAAACATTCTCAAATTCATACAATAAGTCATTTTTCTCAGCAATGTCTAAAACTTTAACCAAGTTTAATTGAGCGATCAACGAATGACATCTAAATGCATTGCGACAGCTAGTGCACAGGTGGCGGAGAATGGTTCAGTATTTTTAAAATGGAATTGTTCAGTTTAAAATGAGTAAAAACAAACCTTTTTTGTCAGTTAAATGTTTGTGATTTCTCTGTGAATCTGATCCTTAGGCGAACGTGCAAACGACTGTTTGGTGTTACTGTTTAGTGTTGTTGCTGTTGTCTCAGAAATACTCAGCGTGAAAAAGAAAAATGTCTGTAGGTTCACAAATGGCCTCGCGGCTGGGCACATTTTCTTCGCCTTTTCCCGCTGTTCTTCGGCCACTGGCTGGCTACCAACACACATCTGACCAATCCTCAGCAACCCCTTTGTCTTCTCATGACCCTCTTATTTCCACTCGCACCACGCAAAAAGCGCTGAGCAAGGAATTGTGAACGCAGGTCTGCTTTACTCGCAATCTCGCAAGGAGCCTGCGCATTTTCGCTACTTCGCCTACGCAGTCTCACTACTGCGCCTGCGCAAATCAGAGTCTCGGCAATAGGCACTGTGCCGAAACGTGCTGTTTCGCACAGCTATAGTCCCGTTTCGCTTTGGTGCGATTTTAAATTCTCAGGTTCACATGCTATCGGAAAGAAAACAAGGCCATTAGAGAAGAGTTCCTTGCAATAATTCATGGACCCCTTAAAGAAAGAAGATACGCTGATTGTTAAATTTTGGTAAGCAGATTCTTATTTTGACTTCTGAATTGCAATTTTAGATTTACATTCAATGAAGATTCGTGAAGGAGGATTGATATGCCCTCCATTCCAAATCTTAAGAGACTTAAATTAAGAAACGTAGCAACTTTGTAGCAACTGTTCGGATCATATTTGAACAAAGACAAATAACTACATTCTTTTTATCATGCTAAAATGTCACATAGTTAGTGATTTTGCAAGGTGCCAGGTAGTACCCATGATACAACAATTTAAATTTGTTCCGAAGACGTTCTACAAGGCAAATTGCAATTAATTAGGTTAAAAGGTTTAGAACATTGATATCAAATTCTTTCTAACAATAATTTTTGTCCAGGTTGTTGAAATTGTCAAAGGCAAAAGTGTTACCAATGAGGAGATTTTAACAAAGTTCGTTATTGAAAAGGAGAACATTGGTATTGTAGATATTCCAGGCCTAAGAGAAATAGGAATTGTTGTTCAAGATTTATTTGGCAGCGAAATCAAGGTGCAGAGGAAAAGGTCCACAAAAATTGATGGGACAAATATTCAGTTCAGAGAATATCTAAATCTTTGCAGCGTAAGATATGCACCAGGGGAAGTCCAGCTGCATATCAATCAAGATTTATATGGTTGGATTTTACAAACTATCAATCACCACACATATACATTCATCAAAGAAACACCTTACTTTGTAAACAATAATTGCTGCACAATTGACTTAGTAACATTTTTGCTTGTTAACAAAGGCTATATTAATAAGAGGAATAAATGGCATTGATATCCATGAAACAGACATCAACATTTTAAAAAATGATATAACTGAATCAAATTTATTGTTCATGTTGTACTCTCTGAGTAAACTGAAACTTTGTTTGGCTTTAGCCAAAATGAGAAGACAGAAAGGTTGTCACGACACAAAGTGATATGTTATGCTCAAAATTATTGGTTAAAGGCCCAACAGGAAAGGTGGAGAATATTTTATCCAAGAATTGTCAGTGCTTTTCTGCATGGTGGTCAAGTGGGAGTAGTCACGTTTCACCTTGTTGTGCTCATTATGAGTGCTTCATAGCTAAACTTCTCACTTAACTTCCACTGCATGCCAGGAAAACGATAATCTTACAAAGTTTAAACGATTGAAATCAATTCTAAGATAGCGGATGCTGTTGGGAGAATTCTTTGAGGTTTTATAGGTAGGTTTTCTGTTGCACGAGGTTAGCCTAAGGCCTGTTTAGTCACCACTCTTGAATGCCGATGACGAGATGCAGAACATTGTCAGTGCCAGTCATGGATGAAGAAAGCGTATAGAAAATTGGGCGCTAATGCAGTTTCGCACACCCTCTTCAGACCGTGTCTATACTGTTTGTACTTATAACTTTGTCGTTGTATGTCTGTTACATATCTATTGTATATCAATCGATAGCCCAGAACATGGGGATTAATTTGATATATAATTAATAATTACTCACCTTCAATTCCATCTTTTATTAGCCAAAATACATCCATGACTAACCTCCAAATCTTCACTCCGTCCGCCATTATCAATCCGATCGAGTTCTTCGGTCACGTGACCAGTAGCCTCGACTTCAAACTCAAAGAAAGGGGTCCTCATGGATCGTTTACTCCTCGGAGAACTAAGAGCCGGGAGTTAGACCCTTGAGCTGTCTGTCATCGAGCTGCCGCTGAGAGAGCTAAAAATTTACGTCTCGATTTTAGACAAGGGAAATAGACCCTAGGGCTGTCAGTCCTCGAGCTGCCGGTGAGAGGGCTAAAAATTTATACTTCGATTTTAGACCCGAGAGTTAGACCCTTGAGCTGTCCGTCCTCGAGCTGCCCGTGAGAGAGCTAAAAATTTACGTCTCGATTTTAGACAAGGGAAATAGACCCTAGGGCTGTCAGTCCTCGAGCTGCCGGTGAGAGGGCTAAAAATTTATACTTCGATTTTAGACCCGAGAGTTAGACCCTCGAGCTGTCCGTCCTCGAGCTGCCCGTGAGAAAGCTAAAAATTTACGTCTCGATTTTAGACCAGGGAGCTAGGCCCTTTGGCTGTCCGTCCTCGAGCTGCCGGTGAGAGGGCTAAAAATTTATACTTCGATTTTAGACCCGAGTGTTAGACCCTTGAGCTGTCCGTCCTCGAGCTGCCCGTGAGAGAGCTAAAAATTTACGTCTCGATTTTAGACCAGGGAGCTAGACCCTTGGGCTGTCCGTCCTCGAGCTGCCGGTGAGAGAGGTAAAAATGTACGTCTCGATTTTAGACAAGGGAAATAGACCCTCGAGCTGTCCGTCCTCAAACTGCCGGTGAGAGAGCTAAAAACTTATACCTCGATTTTAGACCAGGGAGCTAGACCCTAGAGCTGTCCGTCCTCGAGCTGCCCGTGAGAGAGCTAAAAATTTACGTCTCGATTTTTGACAAGGGAAATAGCCCCTTGAGCTGTCCGTCCTCGAGCTGCCCCTGAGAAAGCTAAAAATTTACGTCTCGATTTTAGACAAGGGAAATAGACCCTAGGGCTGTCAGTCCTCGAGCTGCCGGTGAGAGGGCTAAAAGTTTATACTTCGATTTTAGACAAGGGAAATAGACCCTCGAGCTGTCAGTCCTCGAGCTGCCCGTGAGAGAGCTAAAAATTTACGTCTCGATTTTTGACAAGGGAAATAGCCCCTTGAGCTGTCCGTCCTCGAGCTGCCCCTGAGAAAGCTAAAAATTTTCAAAAATGCAGAGCAATATCTTGATGACACAGAGCAGTACAAGTGTTGGCTGCCAGAGCCGTACTTGGAAGGAAAGCCCATGAAAGTAGAACAATATGTCCAAAACAACTACATTGGTTACCCATACATATCAGAATTGAACATAAATTCTAACTCTAATTTTTAAGGCACTTAAAGGCACAACTCCTCAATACCTAAAACATATGCTGAAACTAAGTGAAAGTGTGATAGATACCTGATAGCTACCTGCATAGATACCTGATAGATACTTGACCAGGGTTTGGTTTGGGACATGCCATCAAAGCTTCAAAAACATACCCGTACCTTTACCAATTTCCCAAAGAGTACACCCGACCTTGTACTTATACCAAAATCGCAAAAATTGATACTGTTCCTTATACCAAAATCGTGAAAATTGATAATGTTCCTTATACCAAAATTGCGAAAATCAATACCCAAAATATGTGCAGTACCCCCCCCCCCGCCAGGCATAGATATAGCGCCTTACTCAGCTGGACAGCACAAAGTTACGCATCATTGTGTCTCTTTTCATTGATAGATTGTGAAAGTAGTTGAAATTATTCCATGAACATGAGGTCAATCAAGAAGGTCAAGAAGATGAGGTCCAGAAGATGAGCCTGAAGCATTTTATACTCTCCAGGGTAAGCTATTGCATTTACAAGTCATTTATTGCTCTCTTCGCCAATGTTGCTTTTGCGCTGTAATTGAGAAAATGTTTTTCACCTTTTGCACCAGTTCACAGTTTCCAAAGTTATCTGCACACCACGGGTTCTTCCATAGTAAAGGTACCTAGGAATGTGCCGTGACGAAGGGTTATATTTTTTCAGACTTTTAGCGAAATCAATACCCAAAATACGTGCAGTACCCCCCCCCCCCCGGGCATAGATATAGTGCCCTTACTCAGCTGGACAGCACAAAGTTACGCATCATTGTGTCTCTTTTCATTGATAGATTGTGAAAGCAGTTTAAATTATTCTATGAACATGAGGTCAATCAAGAAGGTCAAGAAGATGAGCCCGAAGCATTTATACTCTCCCGGGTAAGCTATTGCATTTACAAGTCATTTATTGTTCTCTTTGCCAATGTTGCTTTTGCGCTGTAATTGAGAAAATATTCTTCACCTTTTGCACCAGTTCACAGTTCCCAAAGTTATATGCGCACCACGGGTTCTTCCATAGTAAAAGTACCTGGGAATGTGCCGTGACGAAGTGTTATATTTTTTCAGACTTCTAGTTCTAGTCTAGCCAAGGGTATACTTTTTTGCAAGGAAACTAGTATTGTATTCATTGCAAGAAAAGATTATGTAATTTTTCTTCCAACAATTGCTTTCACACACTTAAAACCAATAATGCATGAAGCTCATTTTCCCAGAACTGTGAACTGGCGTAACACAGAAGGGATCTGGGAAGATCCCAGAAATTAGGCCTAAGTAAAGGAACATGAGGCAGGAATGAACATATTTGATCACAAATGGTCATGAACCATAAAGCATTTGCTCCTGTTTCTGTACATCATAATGAGCGCAGAAATGGAAAGCCTTAGGTTTACAAACCTTTTTGAAGCTATACTGAAGAAAGTCTGTCTGTCTGTCATTTGTTCATGATGTTTAAGAAACAACTTTCTTTCTTTTCCTTGTTTTTCCAAATCTTCTCTTTGATGTATATGAAAATCATATATTGTGTCAATATCAATTCATAATGTCAATAATTACAATGTTTGATTATGAAAATAACTCCTTTAGTTATTTAGTTACCAAAACTGATTTATTTACCAAAAATTAATAGAGGGTTTTGAACTGAACCACATGATGCTGAAAGTGATATCCATTTTAAGTGGAATTTGCTTTGGCTGAATGTTCTCAGTTTGGGAGGGGTTGAAAATCAATCAAGAAAATGATAGATGCCTTAAATTTTTGATATCTACAGTAAATGGAGTTATTTTTCACGATCAAACACAAGACTCATTGTCTGCTACAACAGCATAAGGAATTTGAAGAAGTCTTGCAGTCAATAATTTGAAAGCCTTCCACAATTCTAAGGAAAAGCCCTTAGAAACTAATGTCTTTGTTTTCCTTGTTTTTCCAAATTGATTATTGGCTTCCCTTTGAGGTATATGAAAATCATATCTTGTGTCCATATCAATTCATAATGTCAATAATTACAATGTTTGCTCATGAAAATAACCCTTTGATTGTTTCAGTAACCAAAAATTATTTGAGGGTTTTGAACTGAACCACAAGATGCTGAAAGTGATATCCATTTTAAGTGGAATTTGCTTTGGCTGAATGTTCTCAGTTTGGGAGGGGTTGAAAATCTATAAGAAAATGATATGTGCCTTAAATTTTTGATATACTGCATGTCCCAAAAAACGTAACTTAGATATTCCCAGTATTGGAGTTTCTTAATTGTTTGGCGATCTGATAGTTGTGTTTCTTATGGGCAGTTTCTTATGAAAAATTGGGGTGTTTCTTCTGTGTATGTGTCCCTGATGGTTGGAGATGTGGACATTTCCTTGACATTGATGGAAGTGGCATATTATGGAAATTTTGCTGAATGTGTTGATAATTGGGGATGGTCAGCATTTTGTTGCGGCTGGTGTAATCTGCAAGTTGCAGGTTATCATTTATGGCCATGGGCTGTAAAGCCACAACAACGGGCCATATCTTTGATGAAGCTGAAGTGTCGGTCTCACAGGGAGGTTGTCATGATTTGGCATGTTTTTGAATTACTAATAATGAGATAAGCAGATTAATACAGTCAGATATGGTGTGTCTGCGTGATTTCTTTGTTCCATTAACCCTATCTGTACTGGGCGATTTTTTAGGTATATTGTACTGGGGGGGGGGGCGTTTTTCGCTCCCCCTCTTTTCTTCAAAACTACAAAAGATATAACAATAAGACTTACCCATATTGTTCTTTAGACAATTGGCTATTCAAATATAACAATGACAATTAATAATTCACGTGATTCGTTGCTAGGCAACATAAAAACTGACAAAAATTGACAAATTTATACCTTCTTAACCAGAAAAATTCTATTTAATCAACCACTCAACCGATTTTCTTCAAATTTGTTTCAAATTGTAGGAAACATGTCATAGTTCAAAAATATATACTTTAAATTATTTTTTAGCTTCTATTTTTAGCACAATTAGTCTTAAATTAGCCTTTTATTGCATGCATTGACTTTCATCGCAGGTTTTTGCCAGTCCTGTCCTTTTATCTGGCAAATATAGACTCAAAGTGAATCAAATTAATAAGATAAAGCAAATTAGACTAAAACAAATTATATTTTATACTTCTTTATTAGAGAAATGACGTCATAAATGTGAATGACGTCATAGATATTAAATTTTGCTGACATAAGCAAATATGAAAAATTTATATATCAAATGAAAGTACTCATCAAATGCAATCAAATGGTGCATGTTTGAGATCGATCAGGCAAATGACACGAAAACTACGGACATTTTAAGCTTTTTTGTTGTTGACTACCCTCCAAATATGGTATTACTGTGGTCACATGATCAGAGGTAGAACAATGAAATGGTAAGAATTGAATTGCCTATGAAATTTGAGTAAAATTCACCAAAACTGGTGGTTATATCTCTTGTCGTTTTAGCGTAACACAGCAAAAACCGGGGGGGGGCCAAAAAGGCCCCCCCAGTACGAATAGGGTTAAAAGAGGAGCCTATTTACCATTGCAGACTTGCTTTCACTATTTGCAATCCATGTGGACACGATTTGGTAATGATTTGGAGGAAATTTTGATGAGCTGGACGTGCATGATATTTATACGTATTATTTAGCCTTTTAGAAAGAATAGTTACCAAGCTGCAATCATGATTGTCTGCAAAATATTTTTTGGGAAACTACACAAATTTGTTTATAAGGAACCAATTATAAGAAACTCCGACTCAGATTACCAGAAAATTAAGAAACTCCAGCATGTTTTTCTTTATTTTGCTTCCTGTATCATATTATTCGGAAAGTACCTGTGAATAATGTCTAAACATTAGAAAGGCTTCAAGAGCCCCCCCCCATATTTGTACTTGAAGCCTTATTTGGCTAATTATATAAAAATGGGGTCGTTATTTCGTGAAATAGATTTGCAATATCTCCTATAGCAATATTTCATAAAAGGACCAATTTTTCTCAAATGCCAACTCATGACAACCTCTGTGAGACCGACATTTTAGCTTCATCTAGGAGACGGTCCGTTGTTGCGGCTATACAGCCCATGGCCATAAATGATAACCTACAACCTGCTTTATGCAACCTGCATTATGCAGATTACACCTGCCGTATTTTTTGCCTCTTTGGTTATGTCTTGCAATGGCTCTTTTCTTGCCACATATCTATTGCTATCTTCAGTTTTACAGGCACTGCCAATGTAACAGCCTGTGAAATGAAGCCAACTTTTAACCAAAGATAACACTAACTGATGCAGTTCGCAGGCTTGTCATAATTTCTTGGATTCAGGGATGATGAAACCTATTCATAGATTTGCATCTCATGATCATCAATATAAGCGTACATGATACAGAGTTAATTTAAACTGTCACAAAGTTTTTTGTGATGTAATTTATAATTGGTAAGACTCGATATAGTTTTCTAGGTCATAACAATTAACAATTTGAAGCTAAGTCTCCATTTCAGAGCTTTTACCTGACAACTGGGTATAACAAGCTGCTGCCAAATAGTTTTACCAATGAACTCCACGCCTCTATTACAACCACAATGCAGAAGGGAAACTTTTGCACAGCAAGTTAAGATAAAATGTTTGGTAACCTCTAATCCAATGGCTAAATCGACTGTATCATGGTACTGTATCATTACTTTTGAGAGCAAAACTGAAAACTGTTTTTTGTATTGGAGTTTACCCCAGGGGGGGGGGGGTACTCTGGTATATTCAGGGTATGGTTGCTCAGGTTACTTTTTGGGTCTAAAATTTATTTTTAGAGGATTTTTTTGTTTGAACCCCAGCCTGAGCACACCTGACCTGAATAACAACCCCCATGGTAGTTTTCAATCTTACTTACATTTACGATCACCACCCTTTCCAAAAGTCTTTCTCTTTTTCCTCACTTTGTATTCTTCAAATAATTTTTGCACCAATTCACCAAAAATGTGCAAGGCTAAAGGTTGTACGATCGACTTTCCTCTGAGGGCATCCACGTAAAAACTATACCCTGCTTCGACGAGAATGGCAGATGTAGGTTCGATTCTGACTAATTCCTTGACCAATCTTTCGTGTAAACTACAAGGATGTAAAACCGAATGAGATTTGAGTTGTCTACACATGTGATTTAATGTACAAAATCTAAATTCAAAATTCCCATGCTTCTTTTGAAATTGCTGGGAGCTTCTGTTTTCTAAAATTTAGCATGGGCCTAATGACGACCATGGCCCAGAGCCAGCAGTGGTAGTCGCAGCCAACTTGCTGCTCACCCGTCCTAACTCGTACACAAAGGTTTGTTCTGAGCATGATAAACATAAGAATGTATTTACCTTGGTCCAATGCATATCCGGTTCTCAGAATCCATGGCAGGAATGCCGTTCACTTTCTAATTTTGAACCAGTGGAGCGGCAACAAACAATCCCGGCAATTCCGTCCAGCAGCTCGTTGCTGCACTGACAGGAGTCCCTGCCGCACCACCAGCACCTCCAGCACATCTAAAAGCACCAGCAGCAGCACTTCGTCAAGGATACGTTGAAGCACCAGCAGCACAACACCCATCACAACCTCCAGAACCACGTTATGAACCACGCCAATTACATTACCTTGCACGCTATCCACCTCCTGCTGCTAAACCACCACACCAACCAGAAGCACCACAACACGCACACTTACATGGCCAACAACAAGCACCACCAACCCACCCACAGCACCATTACTACCACCATCCATTTCAAGCACCACATCCTCCACCACTCAACTCAGCCACACTACTCCTCCAACGTGCACCATCGACTTATCCGCAACCATTAACACCACGTCAGCCAACACTTCCCTCACATATCATTCAAGGATCACTACCACCATCCCCATCATTACCTGCATACCATACCGCTCCTGTTCCACCATCACTTACTGCACCACCATCCCCATATCAATTCCATTACCCACCGCCAATATATGTTCCATCTCCTGTCCCACAAGCACACACACCAAGATGAACATCTAATACCATCTCATCCTCGCCAACTCCCCCATCCCTCCCCAAATACTTGAAAAGGTAAGATGAAAATCAATTTTTTGTAAGAATACAGTTTCGATGATCCAACAACCCAACCTAAAATGCTAGGCACCTGGGAGGAAAGTAAAAGTGACAGAAATATCACAAGCGTTCCTTTAAAGGAGCCATCTTGTTGCCAATTTTTCGTTTTTATTTTTGTTTACCCCCTGCAAGTGTTATAATTGTTCTTACTGCCGTTCTGGCGGGAAAATCAGCAGTGTCCGGTTCAGATTGGCCTAAATTGTTGTTCTTCTTTGTGGCAAAAATTCTTCTAGTAATGTCAGAATGCTTAAATTGTCCGAATGGAAAGATTTAAGCATAAGGCATATGTGTGGCTGCATTAAAAAAAGAATTCACAAGGCATTATGATTATATTAGCTGACACCTGGGACAAGTGGGCAAGCAAGCAAGTACTGGTGTCTGCTGCAACACGAGTTGGTGTAACTCCTGCATCACTGAATTCAAATTTCATGCAACAAGACAAATTTGACAGAGCTGAAGTCTGAGCTGAAGTTTTTCTTGTGTGACTCTCAACAGAAGCAAACAGTCTGTTGACAGCCTCCATCTAGTCTACCCTGTGTCGTTTCACCACCAAATTGTCATGCCAACCTTTCACAGCAGTTTCTATCTATGCATCTCTGCATCCTCCAGTTGCAGATTTATTGATTTTAAGTGAAATTGTAGCTTGAAATGGATCATGCCAGCTTCTCCTTAGAACATCAAACTCTTCCATCTGCATTGTTACAATTTACATAGCAATTTACAATTTACATTTCAAATAAGACAGTGTTATCCATTGCAGAGAGAGATATCATCGGAAAAGATAAAAAATATGGCAAAACCAAAAACACTGTTGCAGATAGCTGGTCAATACCACAACAACTTTATTCTTCAGGCCAGCAGGTCAAGTAATCTGCGGGTTAAACACAAAGGCAAACATGTGGGTCACCATCAGAGCCACGGGGCTGCTCAGTGGCCTCAGTCATGGCATGAAAGTATCTGTGAATGTATTGCTTACTTCAAGCACGCTCCGTAATGGGTTTGGACAACAGTACAACAAATTATCTCTATCAGATTAAAAGAAATAAGCAAGCAACTGCCAATTCAGTTCAATTTGGAACTGAGCTAAATTATCTGTCGTTCTTGCTGTCACTGTCATTTTGCTTTCATTTTAGCACCTACCGGGTGTCCCCAAAAAAGTATGTGTTTGAACAGTTCTTGCAAAAGAGCCTTGTATTCAAAACTTTTTATTTTCAGTTAATGGTATAGATGATATCGCAACTTATAGGCCATCGCCTGTCGTCTGCTATCTTGCACTTCCGCTGCACATATCGCGAGACTAAGAAATTTTTGTAGGAAGAAGCGTGTTTATATCTTGTTATCATCTTACCGCAAACCCCCCATTAAAAACTTTGCACAGCTAGGAGAAAACCGTCCTTGAATTCACAGGAATTTTGCATTTGCACGCGGCGGCCATTATTATGATCGTTCTCGCGTGTCAGCATGGAACCCATTGTTCTCAGGCCACCTGCTTAGCAACCGCCTTGGATATTGCGCACAACAAAGATGGCAGACGACGTGGATCAGGATGCAAAGAGATGCAGACGCAAAGATTTTGAAATAATGTCGTGTTTTATTCACTTCAAAGATGTTTCACAATCATTAACAGTAATTTCGGAAACACGTCTAAGGAAATTAGTATCATGCCGTAAGAGATGGGCTGCTTTAGACGGTGAAAAAGCGGATTTGTGCCGAAAGAGTTACGAAGTTTTGGCAGACGAGGAATGTTGTCAGTTGACATGCCATGTTCACGAAAAATGTTACAAGCGAATTTGCGACGAAAATAAAATCCTGAAAGCCGAAGAAAAATTCAAGTTGAATGCAAAATCAGCAGCAGCAGCATTGACTTCTGATGAAGCCCAAAACCGAAAGTCAACAAGACTACAGATGCGAAATGAAGCTGCTGTACCTGTGGCAAGAAATGAACATGTGCTCCCGGTACAATGCATAATTTGTTGCAAAGACACTGATCAGTTTGTGATGGTGAGTAGGGTTAGATTTACGTGATTACTTAATTTTTTAGCTGTGATTATCTGAAGTCTGCATAATCTTTGCAGGGCACTAAAATTTTATGCAAAAACTTAGGCCTAAACAAACAATTCCTTGGCAGGGTTCCAAGATTGAGGGGAGACAATATATCCTCCAAATATTAAATTTTCATGGCAAAAGGTGCAATCACATAATGTATTTGACTTTGACATAGGATATTGCTTAGTTTGATGCTTGTTTGTAAATCATATGATTAAGTAACCTGAGAATCAATCCATCATAAATCTATGAGAAGCCATGCATCAGAGATTACAGTTTTGCCATTAAAAAAATTGGCAAAGATGAGCAAAGAAATATTGAAATATTTTATGATGAGTGTATAATATTAGATTCAAATGAGTTTTGGCATTTTGGTGTATTGAAAGGGTCCTGTTTAATCACATCTTTTCTTTCAGAAATCAGGAAAACGCAAGAGGATGCCTCTGGCTCTTTGTGAGACAGAAAACGCGGGATTGCTTCGTGAAGCTGCAACAGCCAAGAATGATGAGCAGATTTTACTTCAGATCCGGAATAAGGACTGTGTCGCAATAGAAGTACGATATCATCAGAAGTGCTACAAAAACTATACAAACTTCCTGTATAGACAGAAAGAATCCACTGGTACAGAATCGTCATTGCTTTTTGCTGCTGGCTTTGAAATGTTTTGCCATGATGTCATTGATCCTCTCATAGAGCAGAAGAAAATAAAATACATGAAGCATCTTTATCTGAAATTCCTCAAAATTGTGAAAGAGGTTGAAGGTGTTGATGCGAGCAATTTTAGAAGATTCCGGCTGAAAGAGAGACTTGTGAGATTATATCCACAGCTTGTGTTTCATACCCCTAAAGTTCGCAACCAAAGTGAAATTGTTTACACTGAAAATCTTTGCTCTGAGGATTTAGTGGATGATCACATGTCAAACAATCATTTTTACAATGATCGTGAAGACAAAGATGACAATGATGAGAATGACAGTGACAATGAAATGGAATGGAATGAAGAAAATGTTCAAAATGCAGAATCAAGTAATCAGCTATCTTTTAATGAGGTCCAAGTTTTATATAATGCTTCAATGCTCCTCAGAAATAAGATTGATAAACCAGCATTGGACATTCCATGGCCACCTCTTGCAGCAGATATCACTGATGAAAATGTCAAAAAAGTTGTTGATCCTATTTTGTTTAATGTCCTTGCCTGGATCTGTGGATTCTCTGAAGATCCCCAATTAGATAGCTATGTTGATGTTAAGGATGCTCATTATTCCAAGCTCATGTCATTAGCACAAGATCTTTTATTTATCGCATCAGATGGCAAGAAGGCAACACCTAAAAGCATATCACTTGCCATGGCACTGAGACAACTGACAGGGTAATTCAGTTCTGAAATTGGTGAATAATTTTGGACATTGCATGTCCCACAGATATGTTCTTCGTCACGAAACAGCTTTGGCTCAAGTCAATATTTCAAGCCAAGGTACTTTACCACCAGGATTCTCCAAGAATCAATTTACTACACTTGCTTGGGATAATGATGATTTTTGTGAGGAAACAAAAACTGGAAAAGGCACCACACATATCACGGGTGGAATTATTATTCAACGACATTGTACTGAAGCTGAAGAAACCGAGCCAGTTAGAAGAAATTTGAAGAGATCTTCATCGTTGAAGCTAGCTCCAGAAGAAATTGAACCTTATGTTCTTAGAAATAAAGTCACTGTTGACCTCAAGGAAGCACTCAATGGAGTTTCAATTGATGAATCAATTCATGTGCCAACACAGGATGCAGCAAAAAGGCTCGATCTGTCATTTGTTCTCTGCAGATCATTGCAAGATGAAAGCCTTCTGCCGAATTGGACAGGCTTTAACACTTTACTTCAAGAAAAAGAAATTCCAGTGTTGTCGAAAATTGGATACCTGCCTATTATCAATGCTTCTCCAACTGAAATGTCGAAAATTAATGCTATATTGCAACGCAGCACACAAATTGCAAACAAGCTATGTCTCTCTCACATGTCTGCCTTGTATTTGATGAAGCTGTTTATTCAAAGATTCAACAAGTCCGCTGGAAGGAAACCGCCTATCTCAACAGGTTTATAGTCCGTCTTGGTGAATTTCACATGGCCATGTCATTCTGTGGTGCGATTGCAAAGCTATTCAAAGATGCTGGATTGAGGGTAAATATAGTAGATATTTAGAGCTACAACTAAAACTCTATACAATTTAAAACAGCTAAAAAGGTTTTTGCATATCCAACAACTCTATACATGTTTTCCTTCCTTTCACTTTACATGACATTGTATTTGTTGTTGCATTGGGGCTTCAGGGATCAATGAGTTAAGTATGTGTGATTTGCAGTGGACATTCCTTCATGTGTTTAGTCTTTTTTATTTCTTTCTACATATCTGGTCTGTGTTTTTCTTTGCATTCATTTCTAAATTATCTGATAGCTAAAGCAGCATCATAGATAGTTAAAGATAAGCAGTAGATTGTCATTGTCTTATGTTTGAAACTAATCAAATTTGAAGCATTTTTATTAGTTTTGTAGGGTTTGTATACTACAGTTCTATTTGATATTGTTTCCTTCCAGCGCCAAATAAAATTTGGAGACATTTGGAAAACTGGCTGATTTAACTGTAAACTGTTTTAATCCTTATTGGAAGTTTGATTGCAGGCTGTACTGATAAAATTTATTTTTTTCAGGACTTGCTTGTCGAATCTGAGCTTGTAGCAGAAGGATCCATCAATGGCGTGTTGAATGGCAAACACTATAATCGCAGTGTCCGAGCACACAAAGTATTGCATGAAGCTTTCACACATCTTTTATTTGATATGTATATGCAGTCACTACCTCCGGAATCACAAGAGCAAATATCAATATTTATTGGTAAATATATTTTTCCAAAGATTTTATTTGTCCTTTTATAATACTGATTCAAATTCTGCAATTTGGTTAGAAGATGTTTGATAGTATGTTGTATACTGCAACGTATGTGGCACAGACACTTCCTCTCCCATCGTCACATATTTATGATTTCTTTCATGAGAATAAAACGATAAAATTTTAGCTACATACAATCTTAAAAATGAAATACTTTTGAATGCACTCAGTGTGTAACATCTTGTTTAATTTTTTGTGTACTTAAAGGGTTTGAGCAAGGCTAAAAAGCTTCCGTTTGCAAAGAGCGAAACAATTCCAAAAATATCTCTTTCAAATCGAAGTTTCACACATCGAGGTTTTATTTTTTGTTCATTTTGTTGATGGTATAGTTCAAATATTTTTGAATTCATAAAATAATATAGGTTCATTTTGCAGATTGTATGGCCATTGTTTATCCAGACGAACAATTCGAAGATTATGTCTTGTCCCCACAACTCGAATCCATCCAGAATGAGTTCAATCTTTATATAAATGAGAAGTCGGCTACGAACAGCACAATGGCAATGTGGATGCTTTATATGGAGATGGTGCAAACTCTTCTTTTATTCATTCGAGCAACGAGGGAAAACGATTGGGAATTACACTTATCGGCAGTGAGATATATGCTTCCTTGGTTTTTCGTTACAGATCGTGTCAATTATGCTAGATACGGTTCGATCTATTAGCTCGAAATGATCTCTATGGATACCACTCATCCAAGTATGTAATGGCTTTGCAACTTGAAAGCAAGAAACTGCTTTAAAACTGTTGCAATCGTTGTCAAAATGGAGAGTTACTCCTTCGGGATTTACTTCTCCATTCCCCATGTACAACTTTCAATTCGTGGCAATCTTAGGAACGATTTTATATTCTTGCAGTTATCAAGTCTTGTGTATTTACTGTATCTTTAAATTTGCCATTTATTCATTTCATTGTATTCTTTTTTTCATCTGAAGCATTGTGTCTAGGGAAATTTGCATTTGAACAAAATTTTCCATCAAGAGTGTCTTCTTCAATCAACAGCAATTTATAACATAGCAATTCTATGTTGCAAAAGACATGGATCGTCTGTCTCTTTTGTAATCAGATTCCAAATATTTTATCATATGAATGAATAAATATAACAAACAATAAGGGGCAAATGAACATGGCAAATTATTTAATACTGTGTTTGATTTCATATTCCAGGTGCACTCCCTGGAATCAAAGAAAACTGGACTTGCCAGCGACAAGCACGTTATGGATTTTCTTCTACAGCCTGTGACCAAGTTATGGAACAAACTTTCAACCGTGATTCAAAAACAAAAGGTGGTCTGACTGGATTTACTCTCAACAGATCTGCAGTTCAGCGATGGATTCTTGCACAGTCAGAAAGAGGTTCTATTGCAAGACAGTGCTCTACTCTTGCTGGGCTTTCGAGGAACGACAGGTAAGAGCTTCGTTGCTTATTCTAATTGTCTTATGTATCTTAATACTTCCAACAGTAAGATCACTGCACTCATAATCTTGAAGCAATAAACTTGTAACAAGGACTGTTGAGAAGAAAAATGACGAGGATCAATGAACAAATTAAACGATATGAAAACAAAGTCAGTCTCAAATTTGATTTGAAAATTTGATCATGTCCGCAAATGAAAATTATTTTTTGAATGGCTTTGCTTTCATGACTCACAAATCTCACATGACATCTAATTTGAGGTTTTAAAAAATGGAAAAAATAACCGGTTCTTTTATCACATGGTACGACTTTCCTGCTCAAAACAATCAGTTTTTGGGACTAAGGTGAAATTTGAAAATCAAGCTTCCTATTCCAACCGTTTGTCACAAAAATCAAGTATCAATCAAAAGCCTGAAGTTTACCTGCAAGCTGGTTCTTCCATTGTCCGTCAAATTTAAGTGGAAAAGACCAGTGTTTCAAATGTTTCAGTGTGACATGCCCGCCTTTGGGTTAGAGTTTGCAAGCACTTCAGTTTGAATTGACATCTTGTATATTGCTATTTACTTTTTTGCTCTTATAGTTTACATTACTTTGTAGAACACGTAAAGACCTTGACGTATCACAGACAAAGTTCCACAATTCCGAAGTGTCTGCGGTGATGGAAACGATTACAATGATGACCAACCCATTTGATCCCGACTTGAAACACCTCGTAAACATCGCAAGCGGCGAAGTTGCGCAGCCTTGTGTAACGAAGGATATGCTAGCCGCAAAGCAAATTGGTGAAGAAAAGTTCAAGGAGTTCGTGGATCAAAAAGTTAAAGCTGATGTGCCGGATATATTTGCCACCATCCCGAGGGCAAATCTGAAGACCTTTACAAAGAAGAAAGTCAGATCTGAGGTATCCACAAAGAATGGCAAAGTCGTCGAGCTCCGCAACGATGCAAAGTTTATTTCACGTTTGTTGGCAATTGGCGAATCCAGGGAGATTGACATGAAGAATCTCATGTCTTACAGTTTGAGAAAGTTCCCTTCTCCTTTTGCAACGATTGATGGCGACCTTGTTAAAAGCCCAAAATGTAAGCTTCTCCACGAATTAGTTAGCCGTGTAGACGATCCAATGGTTGAGACAACACCGAGGGCAGGAGCTTTAATGCTCGATGCTATGGCGATCTTGCAAACAATGAAAGATGTCCCTCAAACGTTTGGAGACCTTGCAGAGAAGATCTTACAGATTATAGTAAATTGTGCAAGAGCTTCACATGCCACAAGAGTTGATTTTGTAAGCGACAGGTATCCAGCAGTCAGTATTAAGAATCTCGAGCGAAGCAAGAGAGCAGCATCTGGTGTCACACAGATAAGAATAGGTGGATCCATTCAGAAAGTGTCACGCCAATTCAAGAAGTTTCTTAGTCTGGGTCAAAACAAGGAATCGTTGATAGAGTTTGTCTTCAACCATTTGTGCACGATGCAATTACAGAAGGAACTGCGTAATCTTTTGCTGTATTTTACCCATGGACAGAGGTGCCATCGATTTTACGTGGACGAAGGACATGAAATGAGGATCGAAAAGGTTCCGGAATTGAGCTCGGATCATGAAGAAGCTGATACTCGTCTTCTCCTTCATGCAAAGAATGCATTGACTTCTCATGGAGCTGTAACAGTGCGAAGTCCTGATACAGACGTATTCATCCTGATGTTGGGCCACAAAAGCACGATTGGCGCATCGTTGTACTTCGACACAGGATCAGGCAACCAACGAAGAGTGCTTGATGTCGACAATATTTATCGTCAGTTAGGAGCTCAGCTTTGCGATGCATTAATTGGATTTCACGCATTTACAGGTATTTTTGTTTATCAGATTGATACTATGACGTTATATTTTTAGACATGGTGAATATATAGCATTTTGGATTTGCAAACCGTTTTCATGTCACGATTTTGACCTAGTCTCGCGTTCGGCATGGAAAAATATGCTTCTACGAGTATTATTTTCTGATTAAAAGTGGTAGAGAATCCACTATTATTCTTTCAAACCTAGGGTTAGGGTTAGGGTTAGTAAGACTTTTTCATCATAATCACTGTTTCTCTTCAATTTTAGGTTGTGATAGCACAAGCGCCTTTCACTCAAAGGGTAAAATTAAACCCTTGAAGGTTTTGGATGACAACCCACAGTTCTTCGATACTTTCAAGAATATTGGGTCATCTTTCATTGTGAATACTGTGCTGGAAAAGGAGATTGAAAAATTCGTCTGCATTTTATACAAACAAAAGGAAGCAGATGATGTTGATATGGCCCGTTATAACATTTTCCGGCTTGGGAAGTATTGTGGGAGCGATATGCCTTGCACTAAAGATTCACTGAACAAACACATCAGCCGAGTAATGTTTCAGGCCGCAATTTGGCGGAAATCCTTAAACCCTATAATGAATTGCCCAGGCCTTGCTGAACATGGCTGGATAGTTGACGAGGAGGGAAAGGTGTCCATAGACTGGATGGATTTGCCACCTGCTCCAGATGGAATATTAGAAAATGTGCAGTGTGCCTGCAAAAAAGGATGTACCACGAACAGGTGCTCATGTCGTAGAGCAAATTTGCAATGCACTAGTCTTTGCAGGTGCAATGCCTGCTCAAACAGCGTTGTGGCAGATAGGGATGGAGCTGAAGTTGACAGTGATGATGGTATTTCTGACGCATCAGACAGGGACGAAAGTGATATTGACAATGAAAATTGAACATATATGCCCCTTTGGCTTCCATTCCTTATTACCTTTTTGTTTATATGTATAGCTGTGGTTGGTTAGAAAAGCGTAAATTATTAAATCAGCCCCCCCTTAAGTAAGCCCCCCTCGAATTATTCCACTCTAGAGCTAAAAATATTGATAATCCCAACCTTTGCTTTGGAAAATTATACATGTAGTTTCTTAATTTTCGTTCCTACAGACGAAATTGTCGCAATTTCCTTTCGGACAAGTTCTAATATGTCCCTCGTTTATAAACCCCCATTTCATCCCCCATCCCCCAAATTTCGAAATCTGGCGTCATTCGAAGATTTGCGGCTTACCAAGCATATCAATGAAAGCGTTAATGATGTACTTAACAGCAATTTTCAGAATAAACCTGTGAGACGTACTTCCAGCTTCAGAAAATGCTCCTTCGCAGCTATGGGAGAAAAATCTGTGCCCCCAACCCCCAGAATACAATCAGAACATACCAGTTTCAATAAAATATCATTATTTGACTAAGAGAACAGTTGGAAATAGGTTTTTTCTCAATTATGAGTGATTAGGTCGTTATATTCATTATTTTTCAAACTGATGACGTCATCACCACGGGAGAAATTTTACCCCCCAGATTTTGGGCTATTGTGCAAAGATATCAATGGGGGGTCACTTGATTGTGGTCAGCCATGTCACAAACTACGTTTTTGCACTAAAAGTGTTTAGTCTCGCGATATGTGCAACGGAAATCTATTTCTGTGCCAGTTATAAAGCCACAGGCGACGGCCTATTAGATTTAGCAACCTCGCATGGTCAAATCGGATTTGCATTCCCAGAGCAATTCAGCTAAACAGGAAAAATGATATGAGCAAGGCTGCGGCAGATGGTTATTGAGTTATGCTACTACAATCAATGTGTAATTTGAAGGAAATTTTGAGGCAGCTCAACCATTGCAAGTTATATTCTTAAAAATCTCCTTATTAATCAAACTGTTATATAAACTAGAGAAAATATTAAAAGAAAAGATGTGTTTACACTTTAACAGCTAACAGAGCAAGGTTCCAGGACTGACAGAACTTAAATGGTATAGAGGAGTGTCTTTTAGAACTACAACATCTTTCTCACCAAAGTTTAGTTGCAGTTGCGATTTTTCAGTAATACTGGGCTTTTGAAAAGTGAACAGTAAATTGCACTTTCATAGCTCAACACATTAAAATTATCTTCTTCCCATGCCATGACCTTTGACACTGTGGCCCATAACATTACCTTTACAATTGACCAAAAGACACAAATTTATGAAGCCTTTGCAGGAACTACGCCCAATCTAATTATCACACACGGGTAACCAATGCATTGCACAAGGTATATGTACTATTTAGATATAACATTGATGTTGTTGTTGATAGTGTTGTTATATTTGATAACCACAAATTTGTACACCTTTGACACTTGTTCGTTATCAGTATGTTCCTTGCAATGAGCATATTATCACAAATAAAAAAATTATTGCCAACATCTGTTTCCCAATTTTGCGAATAAAAGCAATATATATAAATGTATATTGCTGCTTCTTGCTCTTGCTTTTCTACATTGTATTATACAACAACAACAATCATACAAGCATACATATTTGGCTTGAGTCATTCTTTGTATGTCAAATTAAGTTCAAATTTATTACCACTGCACTTTTGATTCATGCATGTATCATTTTTATGCAAGTATTCTCTTCTGTTTTTATAAGAGCTACAGTATTGTTCTCTTATATTCAAAAGTGCAATTATCTTTGTTTGTTTGCCTTCACTCATACCTTGCAGATCTTGACTCAAGGCACAGAAAACTGTCATAGCTTCAACAACCTGGAAAAAAGAAACCTAAGCACTGTATTGCTTTCTTTGCTTTGCTTTCTTTCACCACTTGTAAAGGCTATTATAAGCGATGCAGTGCAGATCTTAGAACTTGACAAGGAAAGTGCGAGAATAAGCAATGATGCCATTATGAGTGCCATGGAAGGAACCCATGAAAAAGATCGTGAACAGCGAGAAAGAATTGTTCAACAATTCAGTAACAAACTATGTAGTGTCAAAGAATCAAACACAGAACTCAATTCGAAATTCAGGACTTAGAACTCGACAAAGAAAGTGCAAAAAGAAGCAATGGAACTATAAAAATCAACAAAATAGCAAAAAAATTTGGTCCCAGGAGAGCGCACTTAAGGCCGACCTCCACTTCCGTAGTTTTGGTCGGCGACTGCCGCGACCAGAGCTCGGTCTCTCGCACGCAAAGCCGAAAGCGATCTCCAATCATTTTGTTTTGGCGGGGAAAGTTTGCGTTTACCAACAAAATGGCGGCCATAAATAGATGTTACTAGCCGGTAAATACAGCAAAGCTCCGGCTCCGAAAATATTCCCGACAATATTTATCGTTGAGACCAACCAAGGGCGCCTACCTTGTAGGAAGAGTGTTTATTCCCAGTACTGTAGAGTAATGGGTGTCCTGTGACCCAGTACAGAGAGTGTCCTAAAGCCGTACCCAGAAGTACACAGAGTCAGTCCTCTCAAGGTCAAGATGACTTATGAATAAGTTTGTGGTTTCAAATTCCGGTGTTACGAAACAAGATATCAACTGTTATACGATCTGGCCACAGGGAATCAGACAGCGTGATTTTTGATTGGTCAACTCTAACAGACGTTAGAATTTGAAAATCCCAGTAACAAGAAAAGCTTAGGGGTATGAAACTTTTCCTAACTCTATTGTTCACTTTTCTCACAAGCGCGTTACACGTTGCTGTGGTCAGAGCCCGTTGCTATGGCCAGTAAACAAAACTGGCAGTAAATTGAGCTGGGGGTTGGCACTGCTAAGAAATTTTTTAGCCGGTTGTTCGCTTATTGTCCCCCAGTGTCTGTGGTCGTCTGACTTGACTTCGGATATATTTTGGTTTTATTTTCGCGGAAGAGACTTGGGGCAGAGGTATTTATTTTGGTTTTATTTTGGCGGAAGAGACTTGGGATATATTTTGGTTTTATTTTCGCGGAAGAGACTTTGGGCAAGTCCAAACTGAGGTAAGCAAAATTGTTTAAATTAACCGTTTTGTTGTTGAAATATTGATTTTGCAAGTACTTTTCTTCATTCAAAGTAGCATAACATAAAGGAATAATTGGTTCAATAGCATACAAGCGTTTAATAAGTTTAAATTCTCAATTAGGCTAAGGATTTGCCTTGTGCATGAAAGGAAACTGTAGAATTTGAATGAAGAATACATTTGAAAAATATATTTTAACTTGGAACTTGACCTCTTCTATTTATCATGGTTTCTTAATTTTCTGGAGGTGCAGGTAAAATTTCTTGAAAGCCGTTGCTTCTAAAAACGTGTAATGATTGTTATTCTCAGGTACTACGCTCGTCCTCCAATAATCTTGAGGATTGACTTTTTCACGCGACCCCCTAGTTTGCACACGGTGTCACTTTTCACATCTGGTTGAACAAAGGCTTATGTAAACAATTTTGCTTGACTGAAACCACAACGGATAGAACGCGCTTGTGATAATCTTCTCTTGAGATCCTGCTCGCTGATTGGTTTATCTGCAGAAGTTGCATACCCCTCAGTTTATTATGATATACAAAGATTAACAGGACTGGGTCATAGGACACCGCGTAAAGTACCGTGGATCAACACACTTCCTACAAGGTAGGCGCCCTTGGACCAACCTTCGTATTTCTGTCTTTAGACTCACGAAATAGTCCCAGTTATCGCAACAACAACAGCAACAGCAATGACAACAACAACAACAATATATACTTTTGCTCAAACTGGGACTTATGGACTTTCACATCAAAAAGTGGGACGAAAATAAACAATGGGCGCACAGATTTTTCTGTGCCCTTGGAAACGAGGTTAATGGCCTCTTTTCGGCAGTTGGAGAATTTCAGGAGCTGTGCTCTGTTTGCGTGCACTATTGCTAGATGAAGATTGCCTTCAAAATCAGGAAATTCTTGTTGAAACTGAAAGGTTTGTTAATTCTTATATTAAAGAAACATTCATGCGAATACTTGTGACTTTTGTTCCTTGCTAACATCATTCAAAACTTGAATTTTGAGGCGTTTTATTATCTGACGACTGAGCTGACAATTTAGGCCCACCGCCATTAGTCGCCTTTTCATACAGCGCTGCTATGGTTTCCGTATCGGACATGAAATCGAGGGAAACAATTTCGTCCCAATTTTCAATGTGAAAGTCCATGAGTCGTAGTTATAGCGTCCATCAGCCTATCAATAGCAATAACTACGAACTTGCAATCAGTCTATTCTGTCTTTCGGAGAAGACAAGCGGCATACAACATTTGTTTGAGCATGCGCTGCGACCTTCAGGGATCTCAAAGTGCATCAAAAAACAGTACGTCATAGTGTACAGTGTACTTGATGTACAGCATCACAAGCATGCGCAAAAGAGAAAACAGGGACTTCGCCGAATTCGTTTGAATTGTTTAGGGCCTTTACTTGATGACGTAAATTGGTACAGCTAAGAATATTGTAGCAAAAATCAAGGTTTATGTTGATTATAAAATTCGGCAATTTTATCCAAAAAAATGTCTAACATAATGAGTAACTGTATAACTGTATACATTTCTTTTTCATTCTGTCTGCCTTCCTTCCAACCAATAGTAAATCGAGTCCAACTCATTATGGACAACCTGTGGTTCCAACTTTGAAGATGGTCAAAGATCAATCTATTTCTGTGCACATAAACAATTAGAGAGCATTATTTAAATGTCTACGTTTGAAATAAGAGACAACTTCCGCATAGGTCGAAAACAATAATAGATAGTGAAGCAATTCAATTGAATGGTAGAAT
Source organism: Aurelia coerulea (assembly GCA_039566865.1). NCBI lineage: Eukaryota > Metazoa > Cnidaria > Scyphozoa > Semaeostomeae > Ulmaridae > Aurelia > Aurelia coerulea. The sequence goes on from CM076959.1 coordinate 2,858,001, forward strand.
TACATTTGCAAATTGAAAGCATGTTATTCTTATTCCATTATTTCATCAAAATTATTTATTGCCATGTTCTTTCAAAAATATTCTTAGCAGTACCAATTTACGTCTTCAAGTAAAGGCCCTGAACAATTCAAACGAATTTGGCGAAGTCCCTGTTTTCTCTTTTGCGCATGCTTGTGACGCTGTACATCAAGTACACTGTACACTATGACGTACTGTTTTTTGATGCACTTTGAGATCCCTGAAGGTCGCAGCGCATGCTCAAACAAATGTCGTATGCCGCTATATCTTCTCGAAAGACAGAAATACGAAGGTTGGTCTCAACGATAATATTGTCGGGAATATTTTCGGAGCCGGAGCTTTGCTGTATTTACCGGCTAGTTAGATGTTGATTGCTGATGTTAATCTTGTTAAGAAGAAGGTTGGCTCGGGGAAATGAAAGAAGAAGATCTCATCGATTTTGGGTGAGACAAATGTTTACAGAGCGAAAAGAAAAAGGAGAATACCATACTCTAGTGAAAGAAACAATGCTTTTGACCATGAATATTTATTCAGGATGTTTCGAATGAGCCCAACGAAATATGAAACACTCCTTCAGTGGCTGGCTCCTTTTCTAGTTCGTTGCAAACGAGAAGCCATAAGTCCAAGGGAAAGACTCTGTGTAACTTTGCGCTTTCTAGTGACTGGGGATGCTTTTGCTACAATTGCACACAGCTACAGAATGAGCAAAACAACAGTAGGAAGGATTGTCAAAGACACATGTGAAGTGATCTGGAATATTTTAAAAGATAAAGGCTTCCTCAAGGTTCCTGGAAATCAAAACGAATGGACGAAAATTGCAGAGGATTTTGAAACAAAATGGAATTTTCCAAACTGTGTAGGGGCCATCGATGGAAAACATGTGATAATACAGTGTCCACCAAGAGGAGGCTCCAAATACTTTAACTACAACAAAATTTCACAGCATCGGCAGACCCTCGATACATCAGAGAATGAAATACTAATAATAGAAAGAGAGCTATCATGATCTCTGATTCATCAATATCAAAATAACTACTAATCAACAGCTCTATCAGAGTAATCATTAATCAGAAACAACTAAAAATACCACGAAAAGCAAGGAGAGTCATAATCTCCGATTCATCAATATCAGAAATTTCATGTGGTACGTCATAGGAAAGAAAACGAGAGATTGAGAGAATCTTAGGGTGGACAGGGTGGACAGGGTGGACGATTTGCACGTGGTACGTCATAGGAAAGAAAAGGAGAGATTGAGAGAATCTTAGGGTGGACAGGGTGGACGGGTGGACGAGTTGCACGTGGTACGTCATAGGAAAGAAAACGAGAGATTGAGAGAATCTTAGGGTGAACAGGGTGGACGGGTGGACGAGTTGCACGTGGTACGTCATAGGAAAGAAAAGGAGAGATTGAGAGAATCTTAGGGTGGACAGGGTGGACGGGTGGACGAGTTGCACGTGGTACGTCATAGGAAAGAAAATGAGAGATTGAGAGAATCTTAGGGTGGACAGGGTGGACGGGTGGACGAGTTGCACGTGGTACGTCATAGGAAAGAAAACGAGAGATTGAGAGAATCTTAGGGTGGACAGGGTGGACGGGTGGACGAGTTGCACGTGGTACGTCATAGGAAAGAAAACGAGAGATTGAGAGAATCTTAGGGTGGACAGGGTGGACGGGTGGACGAGTTGCACGTGGTACGTCATAGGAAAGAAAATGAGAGATTGAGAGAATCTTAGGGTGGACAGGGTGGACGGGTGGACGAGTTGCACGTGGTACGTCATAGGAAAGAAAACGAGAGATCGAGAGAATCTTAGGGTGGACAGGGTGGACGGGTGGACGAGTTGCACCTGGTACGTCATAGGAAAGAAAACGAGAGATTGAGAGAATCTTAGGGTGGACAGGGTGGATGGGTGGACGAGTTGCATGTGGTACGCCATAGGAAAGAAAACGAGAGATCGAGAGAATCTTAGGGTGGACAGGGTGGACGGGTGGACGAGTTGCACGTGGTACGTCATAGGAAAGAAAACGAGAGACTGAGAGAATCTAAGGGTGGACAGGGTGGAAGGGAGGACGAGTTGCACGTGGTACGTTTATTGCACGTGTAATCACTCCAGTTTTAATGCGGAAGTGAATTTCTAGAGTCATTGTTTATTTCTTTGCACATTGTTCACCGATAAAAAACTTGAGATTAACACAGTTTCATGGACTGAATGGGTACATTTCACGAACCACATTATTTGTATTTTATAACCCATGATGTTTTTAAAATAAAAGTTTTATTTCCAATTCATCTAATCTCTAATCCAAAGGTATAGTTTTTGTTTATCATTTGTCTCTTTCTTCTTTTTTAGGGACAAAATCAAATTACGAATGAATTATTTATAATTAATAAAGTAAAATATTTAGAAACATTTAGCCTCAAAACATGCTGTATCCATAAATATTTATTACTACTTGATGGTGCATTCTTCATGCATTCAGGATTCCAATGATGTATAGCATCGCCAATTTACTTGAAATTTGGAAAAATACTGGAAAAACAAAATGCCTCCAGGCTTGTAAAAACATGTTTTTCAGAAAATGGTTTCAAAGTTTCAGAATATTTTCGCTTTTGTTTCGCTTTCGTTACTAAAACTGCTAGATTATTAAATACTCTTTTGGACATTCTAGAGAGCGAAGCCAACTTCTCAGACGTCTTGCTAAAAAAAGAATCGTTGCACTCGTTGCAGTGCTAACGTTCAGCAATTTATGGATTTGAACAACAAGCATTTTATTTTCGTATCGCTTTGAATATTCAAATCTGTACTAGCGATGATGAAACTTTTTGGCATTATGCTCCTGGACGTATCTAATTTGAGATAAAACTTTTCAAATCAATCTGCTAAGCTTGTCGTCGTTGTGGCGACATTCGATCATATAAATATAATTTGCTAAAAAGCTAAGCCTATCTCTTGCAACTTATTGGCGGGGGTAGAGCCCCCCAGCCCCCCCGGCGTAAGCCGATTCCAAACGATGCTACCCCTAAATGAAAGAGACTAGTTTCAACATTTATTAGTTCTGGTTTTAGGAAGCTTGTGTGTGACTAGGAAGGTAGCATCGTACAATTGCAGTATCAAATACAGACATTTCGATCAAATTGCTGCCAAAATGTTTTGGTCATTAGAAAGAGGATCCGAAATCGCTATGGGCTCAGTCAACTTATTATGATTGTCGACCACATGTTAATTTGAATTGAACGCTATCATACTAAGTCGCGTATTATTTAAAAAGTCAATAAAGTTACAAGTTTGAGCTTCTTAAAGAGATGAGTTCAGCATCTTAAAGAGATGAGCATCTTAAAGAGATGAGCATCTTAAAGAGATGAGCATCTTAGGGGTCAGTCATTTATAACACTGTGTACCAGAGCGGTCCCTTTTTAAGATGCTCATCTCTTTAAGACGCTGAACTCATCTCTTTAAGAAGCTCAAACTTGTAACTTTATTGACTATTTAAATAATACGTGACCTAATATGATAGCGTCCAATTCAAATTAACATGTGGTCGACAATCATAATAAGTTGACTGAGCCCATAGCGATTTCGGATCCTCTTTCTAATGACCAAAACATTTCGGCAGCAATTTGATCGAAATGTCTGTGTCTGATGCTGCAATTGTACGATGCTACCTTGCTGGTCACACACAAGCTTCCTAAAACCAGGACTAATAAATGTGGAAACGAGTCTCTTTCATTTAGGGGTAACATAGTTTGGAATCGGCTTACGCCGGGGGGCGGGGGGGGTCAACCCCCGCCAATAAGTTGCAAGAGATAGGTTTAGCTTTGTAGCTAATTATATCTATATGATCGAATGTCGCCACGACGACGACAAGCTTAGTAGATTGATTTGGAAAGTTTTATCTCAAATTAAATACGTCCAGGAGCATAATGCCAAAAAGTTTCATCGTCGCTAGTACAGATTTGAATATTCAAAGCGATACGAAAAATAAAATGCTTGTTGTCCAAATCCGTAAATTGCTGAACGTTAACACTGCAACGAGTGCAACGATCCTTTTTTTTAGCAAGACGTCTGACACGGCAAGAAAAGTGAAAATTTCCCCTAATCTCCGATGGTCGAGATTTCAACGTGTTCGACAAGTTTCCGAAATAGAAATTTACACTTCCAGTTTCCATTTGATCTCCACACAGTGAAACGTACACCATGAATTTCCTATAGTTTCCAACACAGGAAATAGAGATTTCTAATCTCTATGGGGGAGATTTCCTCTCTTGAGATTCATCACTCTCCACCGTTCTGTTAGTTCCTTTTTGTAAGAGCATTTCAATCATAGAAATAGTTCTATGATTTCAATACATTACGCACAGGGTAGCATAACCAATTTTTCAGACTACTATTGGTAATAGGACAACCAACAATATACACTAAATTGTTTTAAAGAAACCGCCTATATATAAGAAACCGCCTCAAGTTTTCGAAAGTTAAGAAACAACCCTACCTAAATTGAAAAAGCTAAAAAACTTTTACAATTTACAATTCTAATTTTCCTATCGCACTGAAAAATATTTTGACACTATACAATCCTAGCAAATTGTTTGGACATTATTTTGAGTGCGAATTATGTTATTTACTTGCTTTGAGATCTTACTAAGTAATTTGGGTGGCCTTTAGACAAAACAAAATGAAACCTATACTTCAGCAAAATGGCCCGACAATTTAAGAAACTGCCTACCACACAAGCGTACGGGGCGGGGGGGGGGGGGCGGCAGCCCCCCAATGTTGGAAAAATCATTGAAAATCAGCCCCAATCGGGCAAAAATCTACCCTCAGTTGGGCAAAAATGTTGGTAAACAATGGACTTTGTGTCGGGCCACCCCCCTAGATTTTTCCCGTACGCTTATGGCGTACCATCACCAGACCTTAGTTTCTTATAAAAGAACAATGAGTGTATTTTTTCAATATTAAAGAGAATGAGCTTTAGACAAAGAAACCACCGCAGGAAATCATATTATAATATGACTAACTTCATTCAATCACGTGACTGAAGTCAATGAAGACAGCATGAAGACAGGCAGGTTTTGAACGATTGCCAACTATGCGTTATACAACGGATTTGGGCGCCAACTATTTCTTTTGCTTCGTGCATCGTCAAAGACAGAGTAAAGACACCAACGTTGCAATTTTCAACCAGTTATCTTCCATATGATGGCCAGTAACAAACAAAAGTCATTCTGTCAAGGAGGGTCAGGTTCGTAAAGCTTTTCTAACTTTAAACGTTTTCCGAGTTCTTTCTCATGATAAGTAATTTCCCGCTGTTGCTTTGGGACTGCTCCAGTCCTGCATGCTTAGGCATGTGTCAAAGTTTTGCGTGACTAATGCAAAAACTTTGCTAAGAGGACGGAGATGGGAACCAAAGGAACACTACCCTTGGCGGTTATTGCTCTTACTCACAAATATAAAGTAAGGGGAGACTGTACCTCCTTGATATCAAATGTTAGATGGCTCGACCAGCGCAAGTTTGTATCAGTTGGCGCCATCATTCCAACTTTTATCGAACCTGCGTGCTGCCGATCTGCGTCTAGAATGCACGATTTGTACAAGTGGTCAGTTGTCTTCATTTGATAGATGGGAAATGTCTCGTATTAATGCCAAGAGAACATCTCTCATATTTGAAAATTATATTTAGAAATGCAGGTGGTACATTGATTTCTGTTTTGTTTTTTCAAAGCTCAAAAGTTGGTACAGTATCTCAGCATTACAAAAAAGAGGCCGATCCAAGACAAGGTATGTATTGAAAGTAGACTTTTCTTTCCCTTTAAATATCACTAATGTTCCCCTTTATTCGGCTTTCAATAAATTGTTGGACAAGGACATGCTTGCGTGATTGTACTAAAGATGGCATGGCGGTGAGGAACTTTTTACCAAGATGCATTGCGCTCGAATTACGAATCTTAAGCGATTCTATAAAATGCCCCCCCCCCATCCAAGCTTTCGAAAATAAAACCAAGAGTGAAGAGGATAGCGAGCTGAGACCAGACTTATGACATTTCGTCCCTTGTTTCCCTGCGTTCTTTGATTTCCAGATATCACTTGCTCGATAGGGACTCATATCATTACTCTTATAAAGTGGGCCCCCTGTGTCAAAATGGCCTAAACTGGTGAGAGTAATGATATAAGTCCCTATTGATCAAGTGATATCTGCGAATCAAAGAACGCAGGGAAACAAGGGATGAAATGTCATAAGTCTAAGCTGAGATGTCAATGACTTTTTCTAATTATGTATCCTATCCTACATATGGGTACATCAAGTGCCACTTTCTCATGAGGGAGGGGGGCAAGAAAGGCCCTCCCATATTTTCTATGCAACCCTAAAGCCTAATGACGACGCAACTTGCTACACATGATTACCAACAATTAATGATCATAGAAATAGCATCATATGCTAATTAGTCGCATGATCTATTGCTAGGCAACGCAAAACAATGAAAATTTGCTGATTTTAGGTCTTCACCTAAAACTTGAAATTTTCAACAAAAGTGATCAATAAATAACTTTAAAGTTATTTATATGATACATATCAGTTTTCCTTGATGAGACCTGTTGAAAATCTATTTTTGGAATTTTATTGTTATAATAAGGAACTTTTTGATCAAGACGCATTGCGTTATTTCATTGAATTCCTATAGAATTGTTAGAGGTTCGTAATTCGAACACAATTCATCTTGGTAAACAGTTCCTCACCGCCATCTATTACAAAACCATAAAGCACATAGCTCCTCCACAGCAGCGCACAAATTGGGTGCAATTTTGGGACACCCTGTACACCATCAATCACTTTTTAGGATGCTTAATTTAGGCCCCACAAACATAATTCCTTGCAATATACATTTTTCTCAAAAGGAACTAATAGTTTGGGCCACTACTGAAACTTTCTTAAGATTATCGGACTCTGAGTAACCAGGGTTTCTTACAAGTTCCTTAGAGGTTGCATAACAATCTCCACATTGATTACCTGTGCCCTATCCTATTGAACATTAAAAAAAATGTGTTTTAGCCCTAATCCTATCAGACTACCAGGGGGTGTTTTTCCAGCCCCCTGTTGGTATCATCTGCACCACACCAAGAAGAAGCTCTTTTTCCAAACATGATAAATTGAACTGTAGTTAATAGATCGAAAGGTGGAGTTTGGACTTAGGCCTAGTGTCTCCAAAGTCATATACATAAAAGGCTAGTCGGCTAGGCTTTCGCAAACCATGTTTGACCCACTTAAATGCTAATATGCTTGTTAGGTAATGAAATAATTCCTGTTTTTATTTAGAATTCAAGCCCTCGCTATAACAGCTGTGCAATTAAAACGAAAATTATGCATTGGAGCCAACCAGAAACAAAATATACATTCTGATCACGGAAAATCACAGAAAATAGCATACATGGGCCTAAATGACTTGACTTTTTATATCAGCTATAAAATGTTTACCAGTACGAACCTGCACGAACCCTTGGCAGAAACCTTCACCGATACCTAAAGTTTAGTGTGAAATGAGTTTTAAGACTCTTCTTTCCTCACTTTTTTGTTTGCACCAGGAAAGAAGAAATTTAGGGGTCTCGTGTAGTTCTACTGCTAAAAGTACCCTTTGAAAATATGTGCCAAATAAACAAATAAATTGTTGTGGGTTCATAGAACTGATACGCTGTATGACTGTGCAGACTTTTGAGGGTTAATAAAAACAAATTATTTAAATCGGATGAATACAACTGGAGAAACAAAAATTCTGAATAGCTCAGAGCATTTTCTCTATGGTGGTATGTTTGAAAGTTTTTGCATTTGTAACGTATTTTTCATGAGGATTCTAATTTATGAGAGAGAGCCTGTTACGAAATGGTCAAAAAATTTATTTTGAAACTGGCAAGCATGGGATCGGGAGAAGTGCGCTTAGCCAAAGTAGAGGGCATGTCCTCAAAGAATTTCCTCGCTCCCAGGCCTCGTTAGGTCCCTCGTTGCATTGCTCCTAATTAAGTGGTATGAACAGCTTCCTAAACGTTCAATCGGTCTGAAAAATTTAATCGGTTCAAAGCATGTTGACACCCTCCCCAACAAAATTTGAATGTACGCCCCTGATTTGTCTACCGCCATTTAAAGAGGGGTGGAAAACACGGTCAGACCACGGGCAGCAAAGGTATTTCAATTCTTGTAGGTGCAAGGGAGAACGTAAAATCTCTATTAAGCCCCTGGGGGCTTATTTAATTTGAGGCACTCCAGAAGGGGAGCATATATACCATAGCTTTTTAGTTCTTTTACACCATATTTTGCGGATTGAACACACAATTTAAGAGTGAAAATACACAAATTCGATACAGTTTTATTTCTATTTTCTCAAACCATATCAAAATTAACATGCTGTAATAACTTGTGATTTAGGCATATTCCAATGCACGTGTAATAAATGCAGTTTGTGGCACGAATTTATCAATGTGTAATAAAATAACTTTGAACTAACTTGGCAATTTGATTGCAGAGCTGGATGAAAGGCGTCAAAGACGGATGGCGGAAGAAGCAAGGCAAGTTTTGCGAATGAGAAGGCTTCTTGCAGAGTCACCAATGGAAAGGAAACCTTAAAAGAAGTCCAAAGAAACACTTGTTCGAGACTCAAGTGACTCTGATGAGTAGAAAGTATATGTTCTTTCAACTGCATAGCCAGCCATTCATAACTATGGTATGCTAACATTCGTTAAAAGTACATATCGGGTGACCCAGAAAAAAGTGACCCAACGCAATCTGTTATAGAAATAAAAGCAAGTGGCCGATTGAAATATTTTAAACGTCGTTCTGTTACTGAAAGACATGCCTACATTACGAGTATTTTTTGCAATTTTTGTAGGCACGGTAAAGTTCCCAAATTAAGGATTTTGAGGAAAAGGGCAGGCTTGAAATCATCAAAAAAGTAGTCAAAACAAGGAATCGATTTAAAGCCATTTCAGGTCTTCAAAACAACGAGGAGCGTGTTTCATTTTGCCTGAGAATATCTTTAAGTGCCTAAGGACTATAAACTGGCTCTGAAGACTTCCTACTGGGTTGCCTATTTATTGCCAGGTTGAAATGAAACACGCTCCTCGTTGTTTTGAAGATTTGAAATGGCTGTATATCGATCCCCTGTTTTTGACGACTTTTTGAGGATTTCAGACATGTCCTTTTCCTTGAAATCCTTAATTTTGGACATTTACCGTGCTGAAAAAATTGCCACAAATACTCATAGCATAAGCTAGTCTTTTAGCAACGGAAAAACGTTTGAAATATTTCATTCGGCCTCATAATTTTCTGTAACAGATTGTGTTGGGTCACTTTTTTCTGGGTCACCCGGTAGCCGTATTCAAATTCTACTGGATGTCTAAAAAAGTACCCTCTTTTGACCAAACAAGGGAACAAAACGATGACTATCGGGACGTTTTGACTGCATACCTGTGACATTTTCGATCTTCAACTTAAATGCACTTACGTTGCATTTTAAACCGGAGATACGAGTTCACAAGGTAAAATTTTGGTGTGCACCTGAAACCAGAGGTTTTGAGAATGTGCCTAGCCATGATTTGACATCACACATTTTGCACAAGAATTCTCAACTTTGAGCGTTAGTTTTTATTTTTGAAAAGAATTATATACATTAAATCCCTTGAATTAATTCAAATGTTCTTGAAATGACTTTTCTTTTGATGAAACGGTCCTTGAATTGTGTTCCACCCCACGTGTTTTGTATCAAACACGAGTAAAAGGAGCACATGCATGCTTATTTTGGGGATGTGGCACGTATTTATCATTCTTGTGACATTTTGTTATATTTGTTTAATCAGGGTCATGCACATGTCATTTTTACTCTTTTCAAAACAAAAAACTGAACATTAGGGGCTACACTTGCATTGGAATATGCCTAAATCACAAATCAAATCCCTTTTCAGAACCTCTGCTTTTGGGTGAGCTGGGAATTTTGACTTTGCAAACTTGTATCTCCGGTGTTTTGTGTACGATTTCTAAATGCAAGGTTTATACATCTAAGTTGAATATTTATAGATTTAGCTGTGAAGGCGGGGAGCAATGATATTTTATTGTTTTGTTACTATCTCCAGTGAAAAGGGGGTACTTTTTTCTGAGACACCCGGTACTCAGAAATTTGTAAGTCAACCAGAATCGTAAATATTCATGCAGAATATCATGCGTGGTCTCTACTTGAACGAAAATGCAACTTTCTTATTCAATAATTCTCATTGACACGGAGATATATTTTCATGGAAAAAGCTTATGCATGTGTTTATCACTGTATTGGAAAATATGCTTCTTTCACCTGATTTTCCTCACAGTTTGCAAGTCTCAGTTAAGAGAGGTTGACTGTTACTCACTTTTTCATAGGGTTTGATGAAATATCCAATTTAACTCACAAGCGTTTTTTCTAGCCAAGTAGCAGGTCCTAAGTTTGTTCGTATTCATTTCTAATTAGGAACTTGGCTCTGAACTTGTTTGAAGTACGGTTTCTAAGCTTTGAACAATTCATTTGGGCTCAATTTCTGGGCATCTCAACGGCAACCCAATTCATAAAGTAGAAATTTCTTGGAAACGAGTTTCCTTATTTCTATGAATTGTATTTCAGTGCTATAATATGGCTTTCTGAACCCAAATGATTGCAAGAATTAAGAAACTGGCATAATTGAAACAAACTTATAATTGTTGAAAGCAAAGTCTCGAATTGAAATAAAATTGCTGCTCGCATTCTTACCATTTTGGAAAAAGCTATGATATAAGTTTCTTCATCGAAAGTTCAACATCATGGAAAGGTTTTTTCGCTGCCACTCATCGGTTCAAACGAACTTGTTTTGCAGTGTACATTTCTGTCATTATTATATCACAAGCTGAAGATGTCATCGGAAAGAGTCTCCACGTTTTGAATTTAGTTTCATGTAGTATGCAGGGCCGTCGAGAGCCATGTCGGGTCCTGGAGTGATTCATAGGATCGGGCCCAAAGGGGGTTTGGGGGTGAATCCCCAAGAAAATTTTTACACGGTCCGGCCCTTCAGACTCTTGGAGAATAAGGGAAACGCCCTTTTCAAGAAAACTAGTCGGAAAAATTGTTCAGATATTCCGTGAAAAAGTTATCAAGAAATTGGTATTGACGGTAAACAATCAAGAGATTGAAGACTCACTCGTACGTGGACTTGCAACAAGTCTTCCTTTTCGTTCTTAGTAGCTAGCTCCACTGCGCGCTCGTTGCTCATTCGGCGCTGGTCAGTGGAGCTAGCTACTAAGAACGAAAAGAAAGACTTGTTGCAAATCCAACTCTTACGAGATGACTAAGTTTCAAAGGAGGGCACAAACTTTTACGCATAGCAAATAAGAAAATTGTTTTCTTACGACTATGTTTTTAAGGTAGATAGATAGCCATAAAAGTTGTTGTAAAGAGATTTTACAGCAATAGTTAATTTATGCGCAACAATATTTTCATTTTTCATTTTTATTCATTTAGGTACGGTAGCCCCGTCAGTCCATAAGAACTGCTTTTCAGGGGGCCGTGGCAAAACATTTTGACGGGCTCCTCTGGAACCCGGGCCCTATGGGACTCCTATCCCTCCTAATCCCCCCCCCCCCCCCGCCTCTCGATGGTCCTGGTAGCATGTATTTGTTGGCATCGTTGATTACTTGTGAGGATCAGCTGTTGCGTTCATGACTGTTTAGAAGTTACGTCTTTCCATTGAATGAATCAAAGTGCCAGTGATGTGATATATTCTTCTTTCTGAATTAATACTTTGCATTGCGCACAAAAAGAATGGCAAAGGACGGGATGATTAGTTTTTTTCCAAATATATAGCCATGATGTTTAAAATACGAGTCAAGCTTAATCAAAATAATAGAAAATTATGATTTTGTTCCGTACGTTCAAAGAGGACGCAGAATCTGAATCAGAATCTGAGTGCTGCAAAGAAAGAATCCGAGAAAAATTTGGAAGACCTTCAGAGAGAAGAATCCTCTGGAGAAGTTTTATCTGGGATGATTCCTATAATGTCAAACCAGGACGCGTAGTGCTGACCATATTTGATGTTGCACCAAAATATCCAATAAATAAAATATCATGCGTCTCTTGAAATAGTATAATGGACAGGGAACCTATAAGTTTCCCTAGAATTTCCTGCAAAACAAATCAGAATTTCGACTGAATTTCCTACTAATTTCACCTGGGGAAATGGTTGGTCTCCTCAGAATTTCCGACAAAAACTCATAATTTCGCTGGGATTTCCTACTAAAATCAAGGATCTTACTTGGGGGAAATTTGGCGTTTCACCTCAATGTACCTAAAGGAGCACGAGCAAGTATGGAACTTCCCCAAAGTCTCCCAAAAACATGCCCAATATAGACTAAGTTTCCAACTGTTGGAGATGCTAAATCTCACTTGAGAAACTGTGGGTAAAAGTATATTTCCCTTTACCCGTAGTTTACCCGTGGGGAAACTACGTTGGAAATTTGATGTGTAAAAAGCATTTGTTGTTGGAAACGGAAGGGAAATGGCCCGTTTACCTCTAATATACAACGAAAAAACTATGTCGAAATTCGAACTTTTCTTGCCGTGTGAGAAGTTGGCTTCGCTCTCTAGAATGTCCAAAAGAGTATTTAATAATCTAGCAGTTTTAGTAACGAAAGCGAAACAAAAGCGAAAATATTCTGAAACTTTGAAACCATTTTCTGAAAAACATGTTTTTACAAGCCTGGAGGCATTTTTTTTTTCCAGTATTTTTCCAAATTTCAAGTAAATTGGCGATGCTATACATCATTGGAATCCTGAATGCATGGAGAATGCACCAACATGCAGCCTTCATTTTTCTATAACATACACATAGAAACTGCCATAGCTATCTAAATATGCTTGGATAAAATCTGAACTCCAACATTTTCAACAAACTATGATCAAAATTGAAACAAAATTTATAGAGAAAAAATAAGGTCCTCAGTACATTCTTCAGACACTCTGGACTGGTTAGATACCAAACAAAATAACTTTTTGAATCAGATTTCATGAAAATATCCTTCCAGCAAGCAACACTGGCATAATTAATTGTTTCATTGTTACCATGGAAACCAATTAAGATAATCAAATTTAAACACCAGATTTGAATTCAGCTTAATGAGTTGTACCATAATGCTCATTCCCAGGTTTAAGCTACTTGCAATAAAAAGTACATCACCGAACATGACCGAAAGTACATCACCCTTAACCCTATCAAATTTGGCCCCGCCCCTAGTAGACTTTTTATTATAACTCTGCCAGGAGAACAACTATGGCCCGGAAACTTTCTGACTTTTTGCTGCTTCGTACTGTGCAACGACTCAAGAAGTTTTATAAAAATATTTTGAAAATGAGGGAGAGGGAGGCAATTTTCTGGAACTGACTCAGTCAAAATCGCCAGCTCTCGAATATTAATTTTCGCGGAAAAAAAAGCAAAATCGCAATAGCTTGCAAATATATTTTGCTGGGTAGTTTTATTTGATGTAATCTATCATGATTTTCATGTTTGGATGGAAATTGTGCTCAAAATTATATTTTATCGCATTTTTCCTGATTTTGATCGATTTTGACACTTTTCTTGACCACACACGGCAAAATGCTGACACAAACAATAATGACAACTAACTTTATGGGTTAATTTTCATATTCTCATAAAGAACATGCCTGTGGCTATAAGTACACCAAATCTAGTTGCTCCATCTATTTCCCGGCAAGAGTTAAGTAAGGGGGGGGGGGCTTTGTTGCCCTGTTAAAACCAAGATAGTACGTGTCAGATAGCCCAACCACTATAGGGTTGATTTTGGCGAACAAAGGTAGCACCACCAGCTTACAGGTAAATTTTAGGATTTTGATTGGATAGGAGGTTAGAAAATTTGATTTCTAGGACAAATTGATTTCAGAAAAGGAAGACTGATTTTAAGATTTCACATTTGTCTCAATGCAGTCAGTGAAAAAAGGTCAATGAAACTTGATGTAAGCGTAGCAAGCAAGAATGGCGGCCGGGGGTCTTGGCTTGCCCCAGGGAAATTTTTCATGGCCACGCCCTTTACATCATTGGAAAGCGCCCCATTTTTGAAGAATTTGCCTTTTAAAGAAGCAAAGGTTCATAAATGATGGGGTCTTTCCAAGAAAATTTTGAAAATAGGACTTCAATTTCACGAGGATATACACTCACTTCACTTTTTCATAAGAAACCACTTATAAGAAACGGTAGGCTCAATTTGTCGAAAGCTAAGGAACAACCCTACCTGAATTGAAAAAAGCTAAGAAACTGCTGTAATTTTCAGTTTTAGTTTTCCTATCGCACTCGAAATTATTTTGACATTGTACAGTTAAAAGCAACTGTTTGGGCATTTTCTTGAGTGCGAATCATGTTATTTACTCGTTTTGATATCTTACTAAGTAATTTGGGAGCCCGTTAGACAAGACAAAATCAACTCTACACTTCCGGCATTAAAAATATAAGAAACACGTTAGAAACTTTTGTTAGCACTGAGTAATTAAGTGCAGCCATGGTGCAGCTAACAAAGCGGAAGTCCCGGAAGTATTCATATTCCTGGATACGAATAAAGAGTTTCTCAGATTTTATTTTTCAATATTATCCCTTATGTTACCCTTATGTTATCCCTTAGGTACTTGACCAGTGTTTGGTCGGAAGCTTGCCATCAAAGTTTCAAAAACATACCCGTTCCTTATACAAATTTTCCGAAAAAGTATACCCGACCTTGTACCAATTTTCCAAAAAAGTACACCCGACCTTATACCAATTTTCCGAAAATTTATATCCGACTTTATACTTATACCAAAATCGTGAAAATCGATACCGTTCCTTATACCAAAATCGATACCCTTCCTGATGGCACGTCCCCGTACCCAAAACATGCGAAGCACCCCACTCCCCCGGGTTATATTACTCCTATTTATTGACTGTTATGACAATCTGAAAGTCAAGGTTCAAATCAAAAGTTCCTTACAAAAATACATGCATGCATTTCCACTGCATTGACTAAGAAATGCATAGGAAAGCTAAGATTTCAATGGTTGAAAGGACATTTTTCATGCTTTCGGATTTATCATTAGATATCTATAAAATAGGAGCTAATTCAAGCCTACTACACGTATAAGAAACTAAGAATTTTGGCCAGTCTGAAAGTTTCTTAAAATCATCAGATTTTCAGTACACGTATTTTTTGTAAGAAACTAAGAATTTCGTCCAGTACTGACAGTTTCTTAACATTATAGTATTTTGAGTACTCAAAGTTTCTTACGAGTCTCTTGGAGGTTCATAAAAAATTTCATGTTCACTGACTGCATGTGCCCTTGTGAACATTTACAAACAATGCTTTTGTAGCCTTTCCAATGTTTAGACATTACTCAAGTACCTTATGAGAGGTATGAGTAATATTATACAGGAAACAAGTGAAATTAAAGTAGAAATATATCAAGGATTTTCATGCAAAGCTTCCCTTGCTTCGTTAACTTCTGTCATCCAGGTTCTCGGCGAAAAGAAATGCGTCCCGAGACAGAGACCTGATCAATGTTACTAGAATGCAACTCGTCCACCCGTCCACGCTGGCCACCCTAAGATTCTGTCAATCTCTCATTTTCTTTCCTATGACGTACCACGTGCAACTCGCCCACCCGTCCACCCTGTCCACCCTAAGATTCTCTCAATCTCTCATTTTCTTTCCTATGACGTACCACGTGCAACTCGTCCACCCGTCCACCCTGTCCACCCTAAGATTCTCTCAATCTCTCCTTTTCTTTCCTATGACGTACCACGTGCAACTCGTCCACCCGTCCACCCTGTCCACCCTAAGATTCTCTCAATCTCTCATTTTCTTTCCTATGACGTACCACGTGCAACTCGTCCACCCGTCCACCCTGTCCACCCTAAGATTCTCTCAATCTCTCCTTTTCTTTCCTATGACGTACCACGTGCAACTCGTCCACCCGTCCACCCTGTCCACCCTAAGATTCTCTCAATCTCTCCTTTTCTTTCCTATGACGTACCACATGCAACTCGTCCACCCGTCCACCCTGTCCACCCTTCAATTCTCTCAATCTCTCGTTTTCTTTCCCATGACGTACCACGTGCAACTCGTCCACCCGTCCACCCTGTCCACCCTAAGATTCTCTCAATCTCTCATTTTCTTTCCTTTGACGTACCACATGCAACTCATCCACCCGTCCACCCTAAGATTCTCTCAATCTCTTGTTTTCTTTCCTATGACGTACCACGTGCAAGTCGTCCACCCGTCCACCCTGTCCACCCTTCAATTCTCTAAATCTCTCGTTTTCTTTCCCATGACGTACCACATGCAACTCGTCCACCCGTCCACCCTGTCCACCCTAAGATTCTCTCAATCTCTCATTTTCTTTCCTTTGACGTACCACATGCAACTCGTCCACCCGTCCACCCTGTCCACCCTAAGATTCTCTCAATCTCTCCTCTTCTTTCCCATGACGTACCACGTGCAAGTCGTCCACCTGTCCACCCTGTCCACCCTAAGATTCTCTCAATCTCTCCTTTTCTTTCCTATGACGTACCACATGCAACTCGTCCACCCGTCCACCCTGTCCACCCTTCAATTCTCTCAATCTCTCGTTTTCTTTCCCATGACGTACCACATGCAACTCGTCCACCCTGTCCACCCTGTCCACCCTAAGATTCTCTCAATCTCTCATTTTCTTTCCTTTGACGTACCACATGCAACTCGTCCACCCGTCCACCCTGTCCACCCTAAGATTCTCTCAATCTCTCCTCTTCTTTCCCATGACGTACCACGTGCAAGTCGTCCACCTGTCCACCTTGTCCACCCTAAGATTCTCTCAATCTCTCATTTTCTTTCCTTTGACGTACCACATGCAACTCGTCCACCCGTCCACCCTGTCCACCCTTCAATTCTCTCAATCTCTCCTCTTCTTTCCCATGACGTACCACGTGCAAGTCGTCCACCTGTCCACCTTGTCCACCCTAAGATTCTCTCAATCTCTCGTTCTCTTGCGCCCTTAGGTTCCCTCAATCTCTGCTCCAAATCAATGCTCCAAAATGATTGAGCTATTGATCAATCGTGACTATCGAAGTGATCAATGAGAGATTAGTGATCAATCATGATAAACTGGAATGAAATGTTGGTCCCCTCAATTTCTATTGGTAGGATTTCATTCTTTGATATATCGAGGAATAGCCACAGCATCGTTCTTATGGCTGTAGTCAATGCAAATTATGAATTTACCATGGTTGATGTGGGTGACTATGGTCGATTAAGTGACGGTAGTGTATTTGCTAGTTGCAACTTGGGAATAGCAATTGAACAACAAAGCGGGAGTCCCTAATTCAAGATTCAAGATTCAAGATCCAAGATCCAAGATCCAAAGATCCGGAATTCAAGATCCAGAGTAAAACACCCTAATTCAAGATCCGGAATTCAAGATTCAAAATGAAACACCCTAATTCAAGATCCAGAATTCAAGATTCAAAATGAAACACCCTAATTCAAGATCCAGAATTCAAGATTCAAAATGAAACACCCTAATTCAAGATCCGGAATTCAAGATTCAAAATGAAACACCCTAATTCAAGATCCGGAATTCAAGATTCAAAATGAAACACCCTAATTCAAGATCCAGAATTCAAGATTCAAAATGAAACACCCTAATTCAAGATCCAGAATTCAAGATTCAAAATGAAACACCCTAATTCAAGATCCAGAATTCAAGATTCAAAATGAAGCACCCTAATTCAAGATCCAGAATTCAAGATTCAAAATGAAAACACTCTAATTCAAGATCCAGAATTCAAGATGGTGTTCCAGTGATTTTTTAAGTGAACTGCGCTAATCTAGGAAACTTAAGGCCCAATCTTTTTTAACGTTTAAAAACCATGCTAACTGGATTAAAAAAGCTAAGAAACCTTTGTAATTTATATTTCTGGAGCAGTACAGTAAATACAAATTTTTAACAGCATTTTAGGTACTTGTTTAAGAGAGCTTCTAAGAAATTTCAAAGCCCCTTCATGTAAGCAATGCTGGACACTGGCTTAGTATCTGATTTTGACATTCTCTCACAGTAATAGCAACTGAAAGTTGGGTGTACTTGGTGTGAACATTTTAACTCCAAATTGTGTTCATCAACAAGTTTTACCCAAGTTTTTCAGTGTTTCAATTTCTAAAACTTCTTACTTTGAATTTTGGCTTCCTTGGCTCTGATGAGTTGAGGGTCTCAGATCATGGAAATTTATTTGAATTTCTTTCAAGTGATTTCAGCTCTTAAATACATAGCAATATGATTTGCACTGTTCCAGATGTTGACCAATATCGAAAAGCGAGAAAGTTCCTTGTTTGGCCTAGGCACTATTTGCCTCTCAGAAATTCATGCCTAGGCCATACAAAAAACCTTATCGCAACTCACTATTTGTCATTATCCAGATTAGTGGACATCATATTCCAATATATCTTTAAGAGCTGAAATCACGTCAAAGAATTTTTGAATAAACATCCATTGTATTCAACTCCACTCAGTAACTGCCGGATCCAAAATGATTTGTTTTCAAAATTGAAACATTTAAAACTTCTTCAATTCCGAACTAGGGTGTTTCCATTTTGAATCTTGAATTCTGGATCTTGAATTAGGGGGTTTCATTTTGAATCTTGAATTCTGGATCTTGAATTAGGGTGTTTCATTTTGAATCTTGAGTTCTGGATCTTGAATTAGGGTGTTTCATTTTGAATCTTGAATTCTGGATCTTGAATTAGGGTGTTTTCATTTTGAATCTTGAATTCTGGATCTTGAATTAGGGTGTTTCATTTTGAATCTTGAATTCTGGATCTTGAATTAGGGTGTTTTATTTTGAATCTTGAATTCTGGATCTTGAATTAGGGTGTTTCACTTTGAATCTTGAATTCCGGATCTTGAATTAGGGTGTTTCATTTTGAATCTTGAATTCCGGATCTTGAATTAGGGTGTTTCATTTCGAATCTTGAATTCTGGATCTTAAATTAGGGTGTTTCATTTTGAATCTTGAATTCCGGATCTTTGGATCTTGGATCTTGAATCTTGAATCTTGAATTAGGGACTCCCAACCATACCCGAGAGGGTATATAGAAGAAAGGGAGAAAATTGCGAACTACAGTCTATCAAGAGCACGCAGGATTGTACAAAATGCAGTTGGTATTGCTACATCAAGGTTTCGTGTTTTTCGGAGAGCAATATGTGCCAATGTTGAAACAGCTCAAAAAATTTTTAAAGCAGTGTTAGCACTGAGAAAGCCATTGATCTTCAAGTGCAGATTTTAATCAATTTTAAAATAAGAATTTTCATGAGCTATGAGGTGTTGCCTGTGTAGTCCTCACAAGGGCCCATAAGAAACTCATCATCATGGATTGCAAAAATTAAGAAACTCCAGTATTGGGCAGATATACAGTAACTAATAAATAATTTCTTATGATGTAAGAAACTATACATTTCGATGATTTAAAACTTTGACAGACAGTAGTCTTACTTTATTTTAACTTTCTCTTGTATCATATTACTCAGAAGGTGCTTGAGTAATGTATAAAGAGGCATAAGAGCTGGGGGCATGTGCCCCCCCCCCCAAGTTTTTGCAATACACAAAGTGCTCTCCTTTTCATTTTCAGGAATTGCCCCTTTAGCTTCATGAAAAGTGCCCTAAAGTGTCATGCCCCCCCCCCAAAGTTTGAGATGCTTCCTAATGTCCCTGAATGTCTAGACATTGGAAAGGCTTCAAAAAACTTTGTTTTGAAATGTTTATTAGGGGACAGGCCCAGCCTCAGATTTTTAGTTTCTTATAAACAGATTATGTGCAACAGGTTCTAATAAAAGATACAATAATAATGCAACCAGAGGAAATGCAATACTTATGAAAAAGTCTGGCAAAAATGAATAAAGCTAATGCTTTCTAGTGAGAGCTGCTGGCTGCAGTCATGAAAGGCTTTCAAACAATTAAATGATCTGCAATAACTCAGTATAGTAATGCTTTGGGCGGAACTTACGAATTCGGAACATCGTTTATATATATAAGGTATATACTATATGAAAGCCTGTACTCTAAGGAGTCTGAATATGCAATAATATTTGGGGTAACCCCCCTACGAGGAAAGTTATCGGCAAAACATGATCGCAGTGATCTGGCCTAAACTTCGCAACATAAGTCGCTTACCGAACGTACCACTTGGTCGGTACGAACACGAAAAATGACGACTTCTTTGGCCTAAAACGTTGACTGCAGACACCGATTCATGGCCTAAACAAGGCAGCCTTTCACCAACATTAACAACAAGAAACAAATGCTTTAGAAACTACTTTGTAAACTCACCGCCATGAGCAGGTCTTTTCTCTACACCACCAAGGCTGTAAATGAAAATTTGAGCGCCACTTCCACCTGGTTTCTTGCGAACTGGCGGCGCCACCGCCAAATAATTATCTGTTTCGCGCCAAAATCCAAGCTAACATCCAAGCGAGGCAACCTCGATTCCATTTGTCTATTTTTAGCGCCAGGGCTACAGGGCCAGAGGGTTTCGTGCTGGGGGTATCAGAGTCTTTTCCTTGCCAAAAGGTAATGCCTCAACCTTCACTTTTTCACAGAAGTAAACCTTTTTGAAAAATCCTATTTAAAAAATCCTTATTTCTGTTTTTTTTCCTTTTTTTTGGAAAAATGGACCGATTTTAAAAATTCTTATTTTTGCCTAAACTTTAAGGTCATAGGCTTTGTTTTTTTGGAGAAATAGACCGATTTTAAAAATTCTTATTTTTGCCTAAACTTTAAGGTCATAGGCTTTGCTTTTTTGGAGAAATAGGCCGATTTTGAAAATTCTTATTTTTTCATAAACTTTAAGGTCATAGGCTTTGTTTTTTTTTGGAGAAATAGGCCGATTTTGAAAATTCTTATTTTTTCATAAACTTTAAGGTCATAGGCTTTGTTTTTTTGGAGAAATAGACCGATTTCAAAAATTCTTATTTTTGCCTAAACTTTAAGGTCATAGGCTTTGCTTTTTTGGAGAAATAGGCCGATTTTGAAAATTCTTATTTTTTCATAAACTTTAAGGTCATAGGCTTTGTTTTTTTGGAGAAATAGGCTGATTTTGACAATTCTTATTTTTTCCTAAACTTTAAGGTCATAGGCTTTGCTTTTTTGGAGAAATAGGCCGATTTTGACAATTCTTATTTTTTCATAAACTTTAAGGTCATAGGCTTTGTTTTTTTGGAGAAATAGGCTGATTTTGAAAATTCTTATTTTTGCCTAAACTTTAAGGTCATAGGCTTTGCTTTTTTGGAGAAATAGGCTGATTTTGAAAATTCTTATTTTTTCATAAACTTTGAGGTAATAGGCTTTGCTTTTTGGAAAAATAGGCTGATTTTGAAAATTCTTATTTTTTCCTAAACTTTGAGGTAATAGGCTTTGCTTTTTGGAAAAATAGACCGATTTTAAAAATTCTTATTTTTGCCTAAACTTTGAGGTAATAGGCTTTGCTTTTTGGAAAAATAGACCGATTTTAAAAATTCTTATTTTTGCCTAAACTTTAAGGTCATAGGCTTTGCTTTTTTGGAGAAATAGGCCGATTTTGACAATTCTTATTTTTTCATAAACTTTAAGGTAATTGTAGAGGTAATAGTAGAAATGCAAATGTATTAAAGGTAAAAAATGAAATGTCATAAATGAAAAGTGTTTAATTGTAGTGTTCTGCGATGTGAGCAAGCATGTTGTAAAATGCCTCAGCTGTTTGTAGCCCAAAGCGTTCTCTCCAAAGGAATTCATCCAAATAGGACGGGACCATATGTAGTCTCGAACCATATACAGCTTTGATCTTCTGCTTTGCCCTGGACCAGTAAGCTTCCACTCCATTTGTATGAACCCCGGTCACAGGATCGACGAAGTTATCAGCGTGTATAACACTTTCGTGCCCATAGCCAATGTTTTGTAAGTTATTGTACGCCCCCCAACCATCAGAGTATATCATAGTGCCGGGACGTACATATCGTTGGATAACTGGCAGTAGTGTCGGAGCATCTCGCCTGTCCACAAACTCGATCCATCCGATCCTCCTTTGACGGTCGTACATACCAAACACCCATTGGTGCTGTTCTCTGAGATAGCCTCGGTTGTGCTTCCTTTTTATCATCTGTGATTCATCCACTTCAACTATTTCACCAATACCGCCGATAAGTTTGTCTTGCATTGGTATCCGCATCAACTTTCATTTCATAATTTCACAATATCTAATTTCATAATAGATATTTATTTTCCTACCTAATTATTGTCTTTTTATCCCATTTTCGACTTGACAACTTTGACTGCATTCATGGCAATAAAAAAATCGACTCCAACTTTGACGACAACGGTTCATGGCAAGTGTTCATGGCCAGTTAGATTTTAAACCTTATCGTCAGGTGTAGCAATACGAAAATATAAGAAAATATTTACGAAAACCGATACAGAGCAGAGCATAGATGGGTATAGGAATACACTTATTTTTCCTATAAGAAACTGCCCATAAGAAACTCAACTCTCAGATCGCCAAAAAATTAAGAACTCCAGTACTGGGAAAATATGAGCTAAGAAACTATTTATTTTGATAAAGGAAATCCTTAACATATTTTGGTTCATTTTCACTTGTGTCCAGTATCATAGTAACGTCTAAACATTGGAAAGGCATAAAAAGACCGTATTTTGAAATGTTCACGAGGGCACAGGTAGTGAACATGAGGATTGTCTTGGTTTTTAATGAAAGAAACTCGTAAGAAACTCTGAGTACTCAAAATAAAAAAACTATGATAAACTTCCAGTACTGGTCAAATTCTTAGTTTCTTATACAAAAAATATGTGTACGAATGGAAATTGATCAAATTTAATACACTGCAGCCCCGGGGGGGGGGGGTACTTGACTTTCAATTGTACGGGGGGGGGTGCACTCCAAGAAAAAAAATTTTCAACCGGCTTTAGAAATTTTCCCTCGAAATAATAGCCGGCTTTAGAAAAAATCGGCGAAAAGCATATCCCAAAACGTAAAAATCGCCAAAAGCATACCCCTAAACGTAAAAAATTCGTCGAAAAAACAATGAAATAACACTTTTGACAACCGGCTTTAGAAAAATTGCCCTCTTTTGATACCCGGCTTTAGAAAAAAGAGGCGAAAACGATACCCGGAAAGGAGTGCACATGGCGTCAGCAAAATATACTAAGTACCCCCCCGGGACTGCAGCAAGGCCCCGCATTTAAGAAACCAAACCACTTAAAAGAAACTTTTAGGCAATTGAAGAATGCTTAGCCCCCCTAATTATAAGAAACTCATGAGGCTCCTACCCAAAATGAAGTTTTTGCATTTTGATGAACACTGAGTCCTGGTCTGACGGTCTGGGGAGTATTCCACAGCGTGCAGGGCTCATAAGAAATTGCTACAAATACAGTATGTCTTTGATTTAACCATTTTTTTTAGGTTCCTTGTTTTTCAAATGTTAATTGATGTTCTTGAAAATCATTGACAACATACACCTATGGCTAATCTATCTCTAAATGATATTTGTCTGTTGGGACCTATTTTTCCTAGACTTTCCAGCAAATATATTAGAAACTTAAGAAACTTTCAGCCTATAAAATGCTGTTTTTCAGGGTATCATATTCAACTATCTTTCCTAGTGGAGGATATTAAAAGAAGGCGATTTCTCTTGAGCAGGTTTTCGAAACAAAGCAAAAGGGGATAATTTGTTAAATCAGATGGTTTTTCGGTCAAATTTATCCTTTGGAGTATGGTTAGGAGGAGGGTATAAAATATTAATTAACAATTGAAATAAGTTTAATCCTTGAAAAAATCAGTTGTGTTGCTTCTTAAGAAGTTGCAACCTTTTCAGTTTATTCACGATCATGAAATGTTGCTCTCGTTCTTATTTCAAGACAAGAAACGTTCACTTCATTTCATACCATATTTCAAATGTGTTTCGAATCTCCACGATAGCAGTTACATTTTTCAGCGATCTATTATTCCTTCAGCCGTAGGTGCTTGTCATTTTGATTGTTTGAATTTCATTTCTACATCGTGATATTAAATCATTGCGTCTATAACATGAACTGGCCAGTGACAAATTTGTCCTCCAAGTTTTTTAATTATTGAGCTGTAAACGAGTTTCCTAAAAAAATTTTAATTTCCAAAACACATAACACGGTCAGAAGACTTGGAACAAATTTTCTAAGGACTAAACATGAATGGACAAAGAGGAAATTGCGCACGCCTGTCAACTGGTACCCACGCGCCTGCTGACGAAGTTGGCATTTATAAAGCTTTTCTCCGTTTATGATTTCATCAGCGTTGCATCCTCATTGCATCATTCTGCTGTTGTAATTGGAAAAGAAGGTGTTTCCACTTTCGTACCATATTAGGTCTTTCAGAGGGCTTGCGAGAGCAGTAGCCACCCTCTCTGACGACATAATTCTTAACGTCATCGTCATTACAATAGCATTCCATTTTCACTGCATACTACTCCATTGAATCGAAATACCTGAATTAATTACCTCCTACAGATAGCGTTCATTCATACAGTCACATTGTCTTCTTTTATGCATCTGGTTTACATCATACGTCTCCTTATAAGTATGGTTGAAGCAGGACTCTGAATTAAAATTCAACTGATCATTCCCGAGATTAAACAGTAACAGAAATGGCAGCCCTATACTCGATGGACCTTTTTGAAGAATCTGCTGAACCAGTAAAGACCGACGATGATTCTAGGGAGGAACGAAATGTGCAAAGTACCACCAAAGATTTGGCGAACTGGTATGTATCGAATAATAGAACAATATTTAAACTGTATAAAAGAAGTTCGGATGCAAACAAGACAAGATATTTAGCACACTGAGGCCTCTCTAACTCGTGTCCTCATCAGAGTGTGACTTGAACAATATTTAGGTATACTATTCATTGAGAAGGAACGAAGAAGAACTACAATAGGAATCGTTAAAAAAACGACACAGTCCATGTATTTTAGAAACGTTGGTAACAATTCAATGCAATATTGTTAATGTGCCATGAAATTTTTGCTGTGATTATAATTTCCCCTGAAAATAGGGGGAGCAATCGCCCAAGGGGGAGTAAGGCGTAAGGGTGGCAGTCCCTTAAAACAAATATTGTCTGTTCCAAATTTAAAAGATAAGTGACTACATCAAATTAAACTAGTCTGCAGAAACTAATGCAGTAATAATGAAGTAATGAAGGAAGTAATGGCATATTGTCTCCATCCTTTTCAAAGAATATTTTTGTAAACTTAAACTTAACGCTTGTTCATTTCAGGTTGACAGATAAGTTCGAATTTGATGACACCAAGAAAGGGAGAATATGGAAAGAAAAGTTTGCTGTCAGTGAACTGCTATTACTGGTGAAAGGAAACTTCATTGATAGACGCATTTCAACCAAGCATCTGGGAATGGCAATGAAGCAGGCTTTTCCAGGAGTGAAACGGCAACACACTGCATCGGAGTCTTATAGCTATTACGGGTTGAAGCTTAAGGAGACAATTGCAACAGCGACAGCACACCAAGCTGCAATCTTCTTTGAACATGTAGCATGTCAAACAGATCCTTGTCAGCAACACAATAAACCTAAGGACACTAAGTCGGTTGAATGTCAAGCTGCAGAGGTATCCGCATATAACATCCCCCAGTCTGTGTATAGCGACATACCAAAGGACAGATACATCGACAGAAAGATGCTTGTACCAATTGGAGGAGGAGAGTCATTGATGGGTGAAGGAACTTTCGCAAGAGTGTCAATGATGGTATACCGCAAGTTGCCTGTCGCTGTGAAGGAGTATAAAGAACACGCCAGCTATTCACTCAATTCATTGAGGAACCGAGCAGTGAAGGAGGCAAGGACACTCATCAACATCACTCCACATTATAGCATTCCTTTGCTGTTTGGAGTGATTTTAAATTCTAGGCCTTTTTCCCTAGTGATGCAGCTGTGCACCAGGCATGACAGCTGCATTACCATTCTGAAACTTCTGCGCAGTAACACTGAAAATGTCACTGACGGGGAAAAGTTGTCGATTATGGAAAAATTAGCTTTGGGACTTCACCACGTTCATTGCAATGGGTTCCTCCATAACGACTTGAAGACTGACAATGTCGCAATAGTGAAGTTCCAGATTGTGGCAGATAATGGTGACCAAACGAGGGAATGGAATCCGATGATTTTGGACTTCGGCGAAGCAACAAGAGCCTCAGTTGCCATCAAACGAAAATATCAGTCCTTTCATTCTCATGTGGACCCTGACATTTTGAGCGGGCAAGAGGTTCATTCCACCAACAGTGACATATTTTCTTTGGGCGTCATTATGAAGAAGGTTGCCGAATCCATGTCCTCAGGCAGCAGGAAGGACAAACTGTTGGAAGTTTGTGAAACATGCAGAGCAAAAGACAATCGTCCGAATGCTGAAATGATAGCTGATTCTATAAAACCATCAAATAGAAAAGTATAATTAATTGCAATTGTAAACTTTTAATACATTTTCATTTCTATTGTTTAGTTATCGTAGGCTAACCTAATTATCCCGATACCTCTGCGGAGGAGAAAATTGATAGTTTGACTTTATATATTGCAGCATTTCAAAGCAACATTAACTTTACATGTCCGGCATTCAAAATAGAATCTTGATATCAAAGTGGCCCAAAATATAAGAAACTGCCTACCAGCCTTGGACCTTAGTTTCTTATAAAAAATGAGTTTATTTGTGCCCTAATACAAACTATTTTGTGAGTTTATAAACCTGACGGTACCACATGACTGTATCACATGATTAGGTCACATGACTATAACTCTTGATGTCTAGGATTGTGTTATATTGATGTTGATTATATTATATTGATCCTATCTTCAGAGCAATTTTCTCCTATATTTGGAAGTAGTGCGTTATTTTACCCCGAAGTTGTTTCGCTAAATCGTATTGAGAATAAGCAACAGGAAATATTGCTCATGCTACTAGTGATATTTTCGAATAAATAAACTCTTTCAGAAAACTACTACTTTTCAATCTACGTTCCCCAGGCCCGTTGGAAGAGATGTAATTTTGTTATATTATGCAATTCGAAAGGAATCTATATCCTCGTGAAATTGACGTCCTACATTCAAAATTTTCCGGAAAGACCCCTATCACCTGCGAGCCCCCTTTTTTCTTTGATCAAGCCCCCGAACTACATTTCTGCTCCCTACGCTCGCATTGAGTTCTTGCATGCCCCCCAATATACCTAGTTTAAAAAAACAGGCCTGGTTCTTGCAGTCTCTTATTTCCAAGCTAGAAATAAATCAGGATTGGACATTGCGTTGCACTTTAGTGTGAAAATCCGACAAAAATATTCACAATTTTTATGTTCTGGAATTCATGAAATTTTCCCAGTTGTGCTCTCTTCGTAGACTCATTCCAAAAGTCTCTTGTTTTGCTCCCCTTGCAGACTTGCTGCAACAACTGGAGCGATAAGAACAAAAACAACACGCGAAAGGTAGAGGGACATATGTCATGAGTCTACGCTTTTGGTTCCAGTATTAAGCAAGGGGCCCGCATCCACTATTTGCCCCAGGGCCCGCCCTCGCTCTCGGCAGCCCTGAACAAGACAAATAAGAGAAATTAATTTGGGTGGAAGGAGATGGCTATCTGTTTTAAAGGACTTGCTTCAGCTTTTAGGAGAAAATTGGCCCTTGATGGACTTACAGTACACACAAACTTACACAATCATTAGATAAATTCGGGATAGAAATCGCTGGGATTTAAATCTCTATGTGATGAGATTAAAGTTCGCTTGATGAGGGGGTTTTGGGGAGAGGGTACTAGAATCTGCAAACCGGTACCAAAACCCGAAACTACACGTAAAAAAATAAAAATACAATTCTCGTCAATGAACTTGGATTTATGCATTGTTTAAAGCATTCGGAAGCAGCTTTCTCAATCTCAGCCAACTACGGGGACTGTATGACTTCGAAAACATGATACCATAAAGATTGGCCAAACGTGCATCCGTGACACATCTCAAACCCGGGAAACCCCTATGATTTAAACCCAATAACATAAACCTAAGCTCTAAAATTAGCCACACCCGCAACCCGTGAAGCCCCAAAGCCCCCTTCGGTAATCTGAGGGCTGCTCGCATTGTTTCAACTCGGATACATACCAGTACTACATGTAGTAAGTCCTAATGAATAGCTGTATAAACAGTAACGTTGAATTTTTAAAAATTTTTATCCTAAAGATGAATACCTTGTTATGCGCCCAAATAGACTTCTTTGCGCCCAAATAGAAATCTTCATGCGGTTGGATAGAAGTTTGGTTAATCTGAGGGCTGCTCGCATTGTTTTTAGTTGGGATACATAACAGTAATACATGTAGGAAGTCCTAATAAATAGCTATATAAACAGTAATGTTGATTTTTTATCAATTTTTATCATTAAAACGAATACCTTCTTTTGCGCCCACATAGACTTCTTTGCGCCTAAATAGAAATCTCCATGCGGTTGGATAGAAGTTTGGTTAATCTGAGGGCTGCTCGCATTGTTTTTAGTTTACATAACAGTAATACATGTGGGATAGCTGTATAACAGTAATACATGTAGGAAGTCCTAATAAATAGCTATATAAACAGTAATGTTGAATTTTTAACAATTTTTATCATTAAAACGAATACCTTCTTTTGCGCCCACATAGACTTCTTTGCGCCTATATAGAAATCTCCATGCGGTTGGACCGCAGTTTGGTTAATCTGAGGGCTGCTCGCATTGTTTTTAGTTGGGATACATAACAGTAATACATGTAGGAAGTCCTAATAAATAGCTGTATAAACAGTAATGTTGATTTTTTATCAATTTTTATCATTAAAACGAATACCTTCTTTTGCGCCCACATAGACTTCTTTGCGCCTATATAGAAATCTCCATGCGGTTGGATAGAAGTTTGGTTAATCTGAGGGCTGCTCGCATTGTTTCAAAAGGGATACATTTACCTGACATATGCGCAAGAAGTCCAGATGAATAGTTGTGCAAACAATATCTCGTTAAAATTGCAACCTTCTGCAATTGGATACAAATGCACTTGCCAATCATTCAATTTAAAAAAAAGACGCAAAAGCCCTTCACGTTACTGTTTCGGGATAGGCCGTACTACACGTTATTTTTTTACAAGTAACTAAGAATTCAGGCCAGTACTGAAGGTTTCTTAAAATCGTCAGATTTTGAGTACCCAGAGTTCCTTACGAGTTTCTTATAGGTCCTATAACAATCTTCATATTCAATACATGTGCCCTCGTGAACATGTCCAAACAAGGTTTTTAAGCCTTTCTGATGTTTGGACGCTTCTCAAGTACCTTACAAATAATTTGATACAGGAAACAAATGAAAGTAAAAATATGTCAAGGATTTCCTTTATCAAAGTAAATAGTTTCGTGAGTTATATTTTCCTACTACTGGAGCTTCTTAATTGTTTAGAGGAGCTCGTTATGGACAGTTTCTCATAACAAAAATACGTGTATATGCCGTACTTTCTTGGAAAACAGAGAATGTTCAAATTCTAGTTTTACTAATGAAAAGGTCTATTTTTCCAAAAAGCAAAGCCTATGACCTCGAAGTTTAGGCAAAAATAAGAATTTTCAAAATCGGCCTATTTCTCCAAAAAAGCAAAGCCAACCTCACAAAGAAGAATTTTCAAAATCGGAAAAAAGCAAAGCCTATGACCTCAAAGTTTAGGCAAAAATAAGAATTTTCAAAATCGGCCTATTTCTCCAAAAAAACAAAGCCTATGACCTTAAAGTTTAGGAAAAAATAAGTTTTAAAAATCGGCCTATTTTTCCAAAAAAAAGGAAAAAAAACAGAAATAAGGATTTTTTAAATAGGATTTTTCAAAAAGGTTTACTTCTGTGAAAAAGTGAAGGTTGAGGCATTACCTTTTGGCAAGGAAAAGACTCTGATACCCCCAGCACGAAACCCTCTGGCCCTGTAGCCCTGGCGCTAAAAATAGACAAATGGAATCGAGGTTGCCTCGCTTGGATATTAGCTTGGATTTTGGCGCGAAACAGATAATTATTTGGCGGTGGCGCCGCCAGTTCGCAAGAAAGCAGGTGGAAGTGGCGCTCAAATTTTCATTTACAGCCTTGGTGGTGTAGAGAAAAGATCTGCTCATGGCGGTGAGTTTACAAAGTAGTTTCTAAAGCATTTGTTTCTTGTTGTTAATGTTGGTGAAAGGCTGCCTTGTTTAGGCCATGAATCGGTGTCTGCAGTCAACGTTTTAGGCCAAAGAAGTCGTCATTTTTCGTGTTCGTACCGACCAAGTGGTACGTTCGGTAAGCGACTTATGTTGCGAAGTTTAGGCCAGATCACTGCGATCATGTTTTGCCGATAACTTTCCTCGTAGGGGGGTTACCCCAAATATTATTGCATATTCAGACTCCTTAGAGTACAGGCTTTCATATAGTATATACCTTATATATATAAACGATGTTCCGAATTCGTAAGTTCCGCCATATTACTTGCAAGGTACTTACTGTATGTGTAATGTCTAGATATTGGACAGGCTTCAAAAACCTTGTTTTGAAATGTTCGCAAGGTCACACAGGTAGTGAACATGTCATGAAAGTTGTTATTGAACCTCTAACAGACGCGTAAGAAACTCTGAGTACTCAAAATCTGATAATTTTAAGAAACTTTCAGTTCAGTACTTGCCCAAATCCTTAGTTTCTTACAAAAACATGTGTATTGCAAGCAAATCAAAACCCATTTAGGTACGCTAAAGAGGCAGAGACAACCCTCATCATTTTTAGCAACACAATTATACAGCCCGTGTCAAAGTTATCAACAACAGATTATATCTTGGCCTGCACCAGTTTTTATCAGTATTGATTTCCTCTTGGACAACAAGTCTTTGTCAAGAGATTCGCTTCAATCCAGAGTCACAACGGATCCAGAATCCATAATCTTTAAAAGCTTTAAAAAGACATCTGCCAGCCAAACCAGCAGCCTTTGAAACCATTACTTTGACTTAATACAGTAAAAACCCGCACATAAGAACCTTCATTTATTAAGAACCTACAGCCTGAAATCATATATTTCGTACCCAATGCATAAGAACTATTTCAGCCTGATATCATAACTGGGTTCTTAAAAGAGAGTTTCATTCATTCATTGGGAAATAAATACAATCTGTTTGCCAATTGACCTCTTTCATGAACTCCAAAACATTACTTACAGAACTGTGACAGGCAGGGCCTCTACTGGTAAACTGGGTAAGCTTGGGTCGAAATGGATAGCGATAGAGCCAAGAATGTAAATAAGTTTGGCTAAGATTTAGCTTCACATACTGGATGTGCCTCATTGCATAAGAACCTAAACAGGCTGAGTTCAAAATCTTAGGTTCTTATGTGCGGATTTTTACTTTACAACATTCTTGCACAGCACTGAAGATGGTTGACAGCTCAAATCGAATCCTGGTTGCCTGGTTGCAATGTGGTAGGGCTGGGAGGTTCATCGTCGTCTTTCGCCCTGCAGCAAAGAAGACAAAGAAATAAGAATGACTTGCTAATATCAAAGCATAGTCAATCAAAGCATCTTCTGGAATTGTGTTTTCACTGGTTTAAAAGTGCAGAAAGAGCGATCAGCAGAAAAGCAGATTGAAACAAAAAAATTCAACAACATTACCTCAGAAAATATGGCTGTCCGCTGTAAAAATTCAATCAGTCTCCAAGCTGAATCATTGTTTAATGTCTGCCTTGCCAAGTGTGTCTATCTGTGGTCCTGGACAAGTGTTTATTTTGTTTATCTGTCTGTGTCTGAATTGAAACTTGCTCCGAAGCTGCCATCCGCCATTTTCTGCCTCAATTTGAAAGTTGCCAACCAGCTTTTGGCTTTGGCTTTTACCCCCGGTTTGCAATAAGATTTTGATTTCGAGGCATTTGATTTGAAAAGAATGCAGAACGAGGCATTCGACTTCAATATTATTTAGTCCCTGTTTAGAATCTGATTGGAAGTGAGTCCTTATATGAGAGAAAATAAAATATCAGATTAAAAATGTTGAACGAATACAAGGAATCACGTCGTAAGTCTAGATTGAAATGCCACTCCCAAAAAGCTGCTACACTTATGACCAAAATCGTTCATGTTTTCAAGAAAATTCACACAAATTTTGCAAAATCCTTTCATTCTTTCTTTTGTACTGTATGTTATCCAAACCCATTATGGGACTGTATGGGACGTGCTTGGCATAAGCAATACATTGCCGGCTATTTTCCTACTGTGTCTGAAGCCACCGAGCCCTTGGCCCTGGTGACAACCCGCATGTTTGCTTTCATGTTTGACCCGCAGATTACTTGACCTGCTGGCCTGCAGAATAAAGTTGTTGCATGATTTAACCCGCGATTTCTTAACTTGCATGACCTGCGTTTTACACAAGCTGGTTTTTGCATGAAAGTTATTGACTGCTGGGGGTGGCATCTTATTACTGTTTGGTACGGGATGTCCCACAATTTATGGGTAGTTGTTCAAAACGTAACGGTATTATGGGTATCATTTTCAGACCAATTTCGTAGAATTGTGGTATTGTTCTGGAGAAAATTTTGCAAATATTTAGTAATCACAGGAAATGTTTCATAATTTCCGGAATTATGGCCCAAATTTTCATTAGATTTGCAGAGTTGTGGCCCTAATTTGTTTAGAATTATGGGTACCAAACTGTTGGAAAAATGGTAAGTCCCAGTCAGAATAAAGGTCGAGATACACCCTTCCCCCCCCCTCCTGAGCGGAAAGATAGTCACTTCTGACTTAAACAATTTAAGGATTACTGCAGCCAACTATATCAACATGATATACGTAATGTTCAACAAATGGATTTCATCAATAAAGATTCCATTAACTTATTTTTCAGCGTTTACTCATTGTTTCACTGTCCGAAATGGCTTTATTTATTCCATTTACACATTCGCCTCAGAGCTTTTCCTGATCATGGTAGCGATCAGGAAACATGGTAAAAACAGTTTCTCTAATCCATTGCATGATTGAGGCATCAAGGGCATTCTTTTTAACGCCCTTTATGCACTTTCCTCTAACATTTGAGGAAGCAAGCTCGCTTCATTCAAATAGTTTAAACGTTAGCAACTTTGCCAGATTTTTTCATGAAACGCTGCAGGCTTTCAGCTCACGTAGTTTGTAAACATCCACATTTCTCCTGACATGATTGGGTGTCTTTGCGGTGAGAAGTTCAAGTGATGGTACCGTACTTTGGTTGTCGCAAGGATTTTCATTGGTCAAGGCATAGGGCATAGGCATAGGAGGTATGGAAGGGATGCAAATTCTGTATTTCCTCAGTTCTCAACAGACATGTATGTAACCCAGTGGAACATTGGACTCTGATGATCTTCTGTCATGTGGTGAACATTTTGCTTGTAATCTATGTTGTCAAACATTACTTTTCTTCCCATATCAACGACCAGCGCAACTTTATCGTCAGTGTTCCTGTGGGTATCTTTCAGTCTCTCTCCTTCATCAAAAAGTTTCTCAGCCACCAAAGATTCTTGCACCTTTCCAAATTCATCCAGTTTCTTGTGAATGCAAGGATGTGACACTATGACTTTAACAGCGCGCAACCTTGCCATTACAGCCTGAAATATAAAAGTAATCATGAGTTCCCAACAGAAAAAATACAGTACATCTTACAAATTTACCTAAGAATCAATGGTGCCAACAGTCCCCGTTGAATGGGATGGGTGGAATGGAAGGTTTATTCTCTGTTTATATGTTTTTAAAACTTCAATTGATGTATGAAACCAAAATTTTCAAAACTGATGTAGGGCAATACGCACAATTCAAACAAATTAAATGTTAATGAACAGATTCTGCACAGCGTATGTTTCTTTTATCCTCAGGAACAGACATATGATAAAAATAATTTTTATGGAAGTTGAGCCAGTGCCACACATTTCTCACAATTATCATATTTTGAGAACTCAGAGTTTCTCAAGAGTTTCTCATGAGTTTCTTGAATGGTCCATAACAATGTTTCTTATATGTATGATTTAATGAAAAGGATGAGCTGGCCATCAACGAGTATCTGTTATCAAGTGCAAAATTTCCTGGTATGCGTATACCAAATAAAATATATTTATTTCAAATTTGACTTACAGTGAGTTTTCAGTGTTGCAACATTATAGATATAACAAGCTGCATCGCTGCCATGTGTGCTGAGCGGTTCTTGGCACAGATAGCTGAAGCCATGCAAACTGGTGGTATCCAACTCAAATCAATGGTATTTTTCTTTTCCTTTTTTACGGAGGCTATCTTCAAAACACCAAACAGTAAAGGTGATCGCTCTTGTAGCTCATTGCTGATATCCTGGAATGAAAAATTCTGAAGGGCATTCTTTTTCGCATTTCACAGCAAACTTGGCTTCTTTTTGGAGCAAATGGCATCCATCTCCTTGTGAACCGTTCTGAGAAATCGGGAAATTATATGTGGCCGCAAGTCAGCACAATGCCATGCAGCAGTGGCAATCTGACGGAAGGTTCCCCTGACAAGCATTTTTCCAAGTGATTGCAAGGATTTTGGTAGCTTTTTCTCTCTGACTCCACTTTCATATTCAACATGCACAGAAACTTGTTGGGAAGCGTCATCTTCATTTTCTTCGTCCTTTGATGGGATCTTACTCAAAACTGTCGTTGCATTCGTTTGGGTAGCAACATGGACCTTTTTACCAATGCTGCTGAGCCCTTCTGGCGAGAACAACTGGATTTTCCGAGGTGGCTGATCTGGAATTTCGTCACTTTTTGGCCTACTATTTGTTCCGATAAGCATTCCTTCTCTGGAAGAAGCTCGCAAATGCTGGTCTCTGAGTTCTGAGCTTAGTTGACTGATTTTCGCCTGAAGGCCTATCCATTTCTTAAGAAGGCTTAAACAATGTGTGCTTATGAACCGGGAGGTATTTTTCACGATAAACGGTAAGTCGCGAAGGGCTTCGGAAGCGTTAAATTTTCCTCTCCCATCCACAAGATTTCTATCGTTAGGCTTCTCCAAGCGTTTGAAACAAAAGATGCATGTCCACTCTGGATTTAAAACCGCAACTGATTTAACTTCGCAATCACACTCTTTTTCCATCAAAGAACAACTGATAGTGAATTAACTACACAAACTAAGACACAACATTAAAAAAGATTGTCCTTCCTTCGCTGCTGTTCCGATCGCACTGCCATTAGCATTAGGCCTATTTTCGACGTTAGTTATTATGTGAATAATTAGCTGCATACATTAATTTTTCTTGAGATTCTCAAGAAAATATGTGGACAAGCTTTTGGGCTTGGTTACACAGACCACTTTCCTTTCCGTTCAAAGGGGTCTGGAACACAGGCTACCGACGATGACATGGGCTGTCCATGCCACGTTAAAAATACCTTAGCGGCTTCTGCTGGCCTCGCTGATGCAACCTGTGGCCTGATCTTTGATATAAAAATGTTGAGGTGCCGGAACGTGTCAAGCATCAAGCACAGATTAGCTGGTCCGGTTGCCACCAACGTCTTGTGATCCAGCAACAACAATGAAAACAGTGGCAAAATTGAGCCCCCTGATCAACAAAACTGGTTCGGCTGGTGCATCATGCTTGGGCATGGTGGTCAATAAACACGTAACATTGGCAGTGGAGCTACGGTAGGGCTGATGGCCTCTCAAAGCGGGAAACGCTGAGTTCGGATTTGAGTCATAACAATTTATCTCGAAATCCATGGCGAAATCTGCGAAATACACTTTCAAATCCTTGGAACAAATACGTGCATCAGTTTTACGTAAATGATTTTGGCCAAACAGAAGTGGCCAAGTCAACTTTGGAACAACGAGCATTGTGAATGTGGCGGATTTTCCCATTTCCCAAACGATAGGCACTTGCATAACGCCAACTGCCCGGAGGGAAGAATTTGGCCCAGCTACTGAAACAGGGATAGGCTGCTCTAATTTAGTAAACTGAAGCGCAGGGTTGAATTTAGCTACGGTTTCCGCGTGATTTTGGCTAACAAGCGAAATGGAGCAGCAGGTATCCAAGGGCAAAGGTAGGGAAACACCAGCTGAGGTGATTTTGGTCAACAAAATTTTTTTTCCCAGCAAGATCGAAGGCCGAAAAGGTAGCATTTTGAAGGAGGAATGTTATAGCCGGCCTGCTGTAAAGTGGATCTTGCGTCGTAGCCACGTTGGATGGAGCCTGGGGCAACTGGGGTGGCTGGAGCAGTTGTCGTTTGACTTTGTTCTCAATGCTCATTGTTAAGTCCTTCTTTAACATAACTTTTCTGGAAACCAACTTGAATCTTTGCCAAAGTTACAAAAACTATGTGCTCAAACGATATTTTTTGTTAGCAGAAGGACTCATTGCAAACTCCTTTTTATTGATCTTGCCTGGCTTCCCATCTACCAACGGATTGAGTACAACTCTTGCATAATTATGTTCAAAATTGAATCAAATATAGACCCTCCTTATTTAACCAATTTGTTTTTTTTGTTTTTTTTAATTCATTTAAAAATTACAATATAAGTTTACAAGCTACACTACTTTACAAAATTACTATACAACTATACAATACTACTGGAACGATACCCCGAGGAGCAAAAGGCTATGACTACCCCGAAGCCATTTTGACATAGATATTAAAACTAAAGATTAAAACTAAAGTCTAAAACTAAAGCTAAAGTCTGTCTCAAATTACATGCCACGGGAAATGTCTGCGATCGAAACAAAATGTAAGTGTTTGGATAGGTAATTAGACATCGTCGCAGATATTTCGTGGCATCTAATTTGAGACAGACGTTCAACATACAGCGAAAAAAAGAACAAAATAGAAGCAAAGAAAAGAAGAACACATTTACTTAAATGAGACATGGTGGTTGTGATTGTGTGGCTTATGACGGAGTATGAAGTTTTCTAATCAAATCGACCGGATTTGTGGATAAATTTTAAAGTTAGTAGGAGTATATTTTTATTGAGTTCGTTGGGAAAATTTTTATCACCATACAATAAAATTTGCAATATAACGTTATTTTGGAGATTAGTATATCCAAATGGTCGTAATAAAGCAAAAACTCCAGCGAGAAGATCTCTGCGTGGTACTGCAAAGGATGGGCAAAGCAACAAAAAGTGTTCTGTATCCTCGATACCATCGTTCGTAGGGCACATTGGATTTACGGTATCCCTAAAATTGTGGTTGACTTTGTGAAGGTTTAATTTGCTGAGACCAACCCTGAGTTGGGTGAGATAGGATAG
Organism: Aurelia coerulea; assembly: GCA_039566865.1. NCBI lineage: Eukaryota > Metazoa > Cnidaria > Scyphozoa > Semaeostomeae > Ulmaridae > Aurelia > Aurelia coerulea. The sequence continues at coordinate 2,895,313 of CM076959.1, forward strand.
ACCTGTTGGGTCATGAATGCCAAAGATAGATCTAATTATTGATAAAAGTTTCTTCTTAAAAACAGAAACAGACGGTGCAAGTCTAATCTCAGAATCAAGTTCGTTCCATTCAGATAAGCAATGAGGATAGAAACTAGACTTAATTTTTTCTGTTCTGGCCTTTATTCGCCCAATAACATCCTGGTTGCGAAGAGAGTAATGTAACTGTTGAAGTGGTGGGATTGGATCCCTAGTATAGACTGGAGTTAGATTATTAAGGATCTTGTAGAACAAAGTAAGGCGTCTGCTCCACCTTCGGCAGCTTAGCGATTCCCAGCCAAGTTCTGTGTACAATTTGTTTCAACGTTCATCTGATCTGCACAGCCACAACACACAATCTTCTTCTAATAAATCATTCGCATGCCCTGGGGGGGGGGCAAGGGAAGCTTTATACAAAATCATTCGCTTTTTATGGAACCAAGTTGTGGAACTCTTAGCCAAGACATCTGAAGGACACAAAATCATTGGAGCAATTCAAAGCAAAGTTCAAGACTCATTTTATGGACAAATTTATTTCTCAGTCTGATCTGAAATATGGTTTTACAGTTTGATTTTAATGATTGTAATGTTTTAACATCTTATGTAATTGAACTTTGTAACTTATTCCTTTTAACTTTTTATTTTAATTTGTGAACCAGGCTTTAAACAAGCTGTTAACCTAGACCTGTCATTCACTATAAAGAAATTGTACATACATACATACATACATACATACATACATACAAATCAATGGTAGTTTAGCGGGACTTCGTTGTGAGGACACTTTACCGGGACGGACTCTAAATAGCTTCTCTTTGGTGAATTCATAGAATATTTGGCCTAGTGATACCTTACATTCAAGGAATAACTTGATGCCAGTTATATTTTCCTTTTTATGAGCAAACATTTCCCGTCCCGCAAAGTTGCCAAATGTCAAGCTTTACGAAAATGTCCCGGTAAGACTGCAAAACTAAATATTCATCGGTAAACTGTGTAAAGTTACTAATTGTTCACAAAAACATTTCTTTCTTCCTGAAATCAAACTGTGACACTCTAGAAAATACTGTATGTTCTAGAAAGGTTTTATTATGATTTTGCAAAATGTCCCGCTATGTCAGGTGTGTATCCTTGCAGGTACCTCCAAGTGACCAAAAACGAATATGTGTAAATTTTTGGGCGAGTTCGATTCCTGTCTGGTGGTGCGGTATTCTTACATTCTCGCGTGGAATGAAGATAATTATCTGAATCAATGCCATTTAGCCCTTCACTGTCCAAGAGATAGCATATGTGTGAAAGTTACCTTACAAGTATGCGTATTTTCATAAGAAACTGCCCACGAGAAACTCAGCTCTCAGATCGCCAAAGGATTAAGAGACTCCAGTTCTGGGAGAAGATAAGTTAAGAAACTACTTACTTTGATAAAGGAAATCCTTGATATAATTTTACTTTCACTTGTTTCCTGTATCATGTTACTGGTAAGGTACTTGAGTAATGTGTAAACATTGGAAAGACTTAAAAACAATTTTTTTGAAATGTTCACGAGGGCACAAGTGTGGCACAAGTAGTGAACATGAAGATTTTTATGGAACCTCTAAGAAATTCGTAAGAAACTCTGAGTACTCAAAATCTGATGATTTTAAGAAAGTTTCAGAACTGGCGCAAATTCTTAGTTTCTTATAAAAAAAATACTTGTAGCTATCCTAATACTCAACTGTTATGCGTGAAACTCCATAGGTGACCTTTTCATCAAATTTTTAGTAATATCGGTTCTTTTCTCGGATAGACGCATTTTAATATTCCTTGAAACAGCTGTAGGTTCTTGATTATTTGTATAAGACATTTGCTATACATCTCATATACTTTCTAATTACAATACAACATAACACAACACAACACAACAGGGACGACACCATAACATGGGGAACATAAAACAATGACATGAGCAATGTTGAACTACATACCAATAGATACTACCAGCTAAATGGATACTGAGGGTTGTGTAGTGATGCATCAAAATAATGCAGCAAGCGCAACACTTTTATGTTATATAGTGGATCTAATTTGAAAAAGAAAATTTACAAAGAGAAAGAACTTGGTGCGACAAAAGGAACATCAAGGGGCTTGGTGATTGCATGTCATGTAACTAAAGTTTCCACAAAACTTAATCAAAGCGACCGGTTTTTTTTGACGAAATGTAGAGTCAATAGACCTTTGCAGTTCTGAAAATGAAAATGAATCTGAATCGAACGATGTTTTGATACATTTTGTAAAATTTTCGAATGTTCCCAACAGTGATAGAAGCGCGAACGCCACCCAATCGAACCTCTCCTACGAACATTTACAAAAACTTGTCTCTCAATCCAGGTTCTTTTGTAGAATAGCTTAAAGGTCTATTGGAGTTTATTTCAGCTCAAGTCGTTTGAAAGGTGTTCATCATCACGGGATAAAGGATGCGTTACAGCAAACTTGAACAAATTCTAGCAAAAGTCAACAGTTCAAGCGAGACGATCTTGTCGTTGAGCCTCAAAAGAAGGGCACAGAAGCAAAAGGTGCTCCGTATCCTCAATGCCACATACGGTATATATATTTACAATTAGAGAGTTAAAGAGATAGTTAAATTCCGTTTACAAGAATTAAAAAACTGGCTTTTGAATTGCAACTATCACAACTCCTTAATTAATAAAGCATTCCACAAAGCAAAATTACAAGGTCCTGCACCGAATAAAACAAGAGATGTTATACCACTTGTTACGGCATTTTACCCAAGTTTAAATCATAGCCATGTTATCAAGACCATTTCAAACCTTTTTAAAGGCATTCAAGACAACGAACGCGAAATTTACATCCATCCCCTTTGTGAGACAAGGACCTGGAATTAAATTATGCAATAAAGCACAATCCAAATTATGCCGTTTATATCTACAACCAGTGAAGAATTTCAAAACTACAAATGGAACAATATGGGACATCAAATCAGAAATTACCTCCAATAGCAAAAACATCATATATTTTCTCTCGTGTAATTTATGTGATGGTCAAATGAACTACATCAGCCAGACAACGAATTTACGTCAAAGAATGAACAATCACATATCTGAGTCAAGAAGCGGAGTTTCTTCTTGCAATTTTCAAAAACATGTACATAACTGCGGAAAATCTATTAAAAGCCTTAAAGAACCTTTCTTCAAAATTTACGCATTTATGAAACTTAAGGACAATAAATCACGCTTAGAATACGAAAGCAAACTTTTTAACAGAGGACACGCTATATTGAACCAATAATATGAATATTAATAATAATAATAATAATAATAATAATAATAATAATAATAATAATAATAATAATAATAAAATTAACCGGCTGTCCGGAGTTGTAAAGTAAACTGATGAAGATTTTAATCGAAACGTTTTTGACAAATAACAGTGTGTTTTTTCATATATTTTATTTTCTGTTGTTTTTTGATGGTGCTTTTAGTTCAATTTAATAATAATAATAATAATAATAATAATAATAATAATAATAATAATAATAATAATAATAATAATAATAATAATAATAATAATAATAATAATAGCACCGTGGATAACGCAAATTGTCAAAAACTTTCTAAGAAACAAGATTCGTGCTTAGAAAAGCTTCGTGAGGAATGGTCAACCGGACGACAAGCCTGAGGGGATACAAAATAAGATATCTGAAGGTTCAAGAATGATTGAGGATGCATAACGGACAAATTTTCTTAAGGTTCGGTCATAACGGAAATGTTTTTTCGGAAATGGATATGCAGCTAGCTGAGGGCTAAAAAAATCAGTAAGGCAGCCAATTAAAGGCTAAACATATAGAAGAAGAGGCGATGTGACTAAAGTGGACATTTATTGTACATTAACAGAGCCATTATTTATTGAACTTTAGATATTGCTAATTAATGAAAGACTGGTGGTTTTATATTACGCTAACGCAGGAGTGGCCATCCTTGTGGCAACGCAATTTTCCATTGCAACAGTTATAATTAATGTGTGTAGATCGACACTTGCACGCATTCATTTTTAAACACAGCTTATAAGAAACTCAGCCTCAGATAGCAGAAAAATTAACAAACTCAGTATTGGGAAATATAGCTTGAAAAACTAGTTGTTTCGTTGTAGGAAATCCTTAACATATTCTGTATCTGAGTAATGAATAAACATCCGAAAGATTTCAGAATTCTGCACAAAACCTTAATTTAAAATGTTCACGCAGGTACAGGAAATAAACATGACCATTGTAATGCAAACTTAGAAACTCGGCAAAACTCTAAACACTGTGAATCTGGAATTCTCAAAAAAACTCAGCACTGGAGTAAATTCTTGTTGGAAATATGTTCTTTCCTTTCCTTCTCGATGATTTTTTCTGTCATAAAGGAAACGTTTTGACTTTTTAAGTCAAATCCCTCTCGCTTGTTATCGCATTCAAGTTTGAAGCGTCAAAGCTCCTTTTCAGAAAGATACATTTGTTCGTAACGTTGTCTTCTCAGATCTATAGTCTTTTTCGTTCGTGCAAAGACGAAACTTGTCGAATTGCAAGAAGATTCCACTCTGTTAGAGCAAAAATTGATGTAAAGAAAGATAATTTTCTTCCCCTCTTGCTTGCTTTGCCTTCTTTTCTGTTGAATATGGCAATTCAATAAAAGCTCGATCGATCTTTAAAACGTTGTTAAAATTGAGTTGACCGGCTTTGCTAGCACATGGTAGGATATCATTGAAAAAATAGAGTATTTCAGAACAGTAATGTCAATATGTACCAGCTGTTGTAGTAAATTTTATTCTAATACAATGCTCTTGTATCATGTCCCGTTATGGTAGGTGTGTATCCTTTGCATGTCCTTCTAAGTTACCAAAACAACATGTGTAAGAAGGACAATGGGAAGCTGTTGCCAGCAAGATAGAGCTTTTGGAGAAAGTATGCAGCTAGCTAATTGCTAAGCAAATCAGTTAGCCAGCCAATTAAAGGCTAAACATATAGGAGAAGAGGCGATGTGACTAAAGTGGACATTTATTGTACACTAACAGAGCCATAAATTTTTGAACTTTCGATATTGATAATTAATGAATGACTGGTGATTTTATATTACGCAAACGGCAGGAGTGGCCGTCCTTGTGACAACGCAATTTTCCTTTGCAACAGTTATAATTAATGTGCGTAGATCGTCACTTGCTCGTGTTCATTTTTAAACACAACTTATAAGAAACTCAGCTTCAGATAGCCGAAAAATTACCAAACTCAGTATTGGGAAATATAGCTTGAAAAACTAGTTGTTTCGTTGTAGGAAATCCTTAACATATTCTGTATCTGAGTAATGAATAAACATCCGAAAGATTTCAGAATTCTGCACAAAACCTTAATTTAAAATGTTCACGCAGGTACAGGAAATAAACATGACCATTGTAATGCAAACTTAGAAACTCGGCAAAACTCTAAACACTGTGAATCTGGAATTCTCAAAAAACTCAGCACTGGAGTAAATTCTTGTTGGAAATATGTTCTTTCCTTTCCTTCTCGATGATTTTTTGTGTCATAAAAGAAACGTTTTGACTTTTTAAGTCAAATCCCTCTCGCTTGTTATGGCATTCAAGTTTGAAGCGTCAAAGCTCCTTTTCAGAAATATACATTTCTTCCTAACGTTGTCTCCTCCGATCTATAGTCTTTTTTTCGTTAGAAGGGGCAAAGAGGAAACTTATGGAATTGCAAGAAGATTCCACTCTGTTAGAGCAAAATTTGATGTAAAGAAAGGATATATTTTCTTTCCCTCTCGTTGCCTTTGCCTTCTTTTCCTGTTGAATATGACAATTCAATAAAAGCTCGATCGATCTTGAAAACGTTGTTAAAATAGAATTGACCGACTTTGCTAGGACATTGTATGATATTACTGCAAATAGAGTATTTTTGAACTATAATGTCATTATATACCAGCTGTTGTAGTAAATTTTATTCCAATACAATGCTCTTGTATCATGTCCCATTATGGTATGTGTGTATCCTTGAATGTCCCTCTTAGCTACCAAAACAACATGTGTAAGAAGGACAATGGGAAGCAGTTGCCAGCAAGATAGAGCTTTTGGAGAAAGTTTGCAGTCAGCTGCTATAAGTAAAGGCTTTAAAAATAGGAGAAGAGGCGATGTGACTAAAGTGGACATTTATTTTCCACTAACAGAACCCTAAGTTTTTGATCTTTAGATATTTCTAATGAATCAAAGACTGGTGATTTAATATTACGCGAATGGCAGGAGTGGCCGTCCTTGTTGCAACGCAATTTTCCATTACAAAAGTTATAAGTAATGTGTGAAGATCGCAACTTACATATTTTTTCATTTTAGAAAGCAGCTTCTAGAAAACACAACCCTCAGATCGCTGAGAACTTAAGAAACTCCAGTACTGGGAAAATATAGCATAAGAAACTAGTTGTTTTGTTGCAGGAAATACTTAACATATTCTGAATCTGGGTAATGCATAATCATCAGAAAGTCTTATGAATCCTGCAGAAAACCTTAATTTAAAATGTTCGTGAAATAAACACGAAGATTGTAATGCAAACTTAGAAACTCGGCAGAAACTCTGAACACTGTGAATCTGGTATTCTAAAATAACTCAGCACTGGAGTAAATACTTGTTGGAAATATGTTCTTTCCTTTCCTTCTCGTTGACTTTTTCGGTCATAACGGAAACGTTTTTACTCCTTAAGTCACATCCCTCTCGCTCTTTATCGCTTTCAAGCCTGAAGCATCCTTGCTCCTTTTCAGAAAGGTACATTTCTTCGTAATGTTGTCTCCTCCGATCTATAGTCCTTTTCGTTAAAACGTGCAAAGACGCAACTTATCGAATTGCAAAAATATTCCACTCTGTTAGTGCAAAAATTGATGGAAAGAAAGGACACAATTTTCTTTCCATCTCGTTGGCTTTGACTTCTTTTCCTGTTGAACATGACAATTCAATAAAAGCTCGATCGGTCTTGAAAACGTTGTTAAAATTGAATTGACCGACTTTGCTAGGACATTGTATGATATTATTGCAAATAGAGTATTTCTGAACTATAATGTCAATATATACCAGCTGTTGTAGTAAATTTTATTCTAATACAATGCTCTTGTATCATGTCCCGTTATGGTAGGTGTGTATCCTTGAATGTCTCTCTTAGTTACCAAAACAACATGTGTAAGAAGGACAATGGGAAGCGGTTGCCAGAAAGATAGAGCTTTTGGAGAAAGTTTGCAGTCAGCCGTTAAAACTAAAGGCTATAAAAAAGGGAGAACAGGAGATGTGATAAAAGTGGACCTTTTATTTATACAAAGAAACGTATTCATTTTATAAAATAGCTTCTAAAATCTCAACCCTCAGATCGCCGAGAAATTAAGAAACTCCATTATTGGGAAATTATAGCATAAGAAACTAGTTGTTTTGTTGCAGGAAACCCTTAACATATTACGAATCTGGGTATTGCATAATCATCGGAAAGTCTTATGAATCCTGCAGAAAACCTTAATTTAAAATGTTGGCGAAGGTACAGGAAATAAACACGAAGATTGTAATGCAAACTTAGAAACTCGGCAAAACTCTGTACACTGAGAATCTGATCTTCTCAAAAAAACTCAGCACTGGAGTAAATTCTTGTTGGAAATATGTTCTTTCCTTTCCTTCTCTTAGATTTTTTCTGTCATAAAGGAAACGTTTTGACTTTTTAAGTCAAATCCCTCTCGCTTGTTATCGCATTCAAGTTTGAAGCGTCAAAGCTCCTTTTCAGAATGATACATTTCTTCGTAACGTTGTCTCCTCCGATCTATAGTCCTTTTCGTTAGAAAGTGCAAAGACGAAACTTATGGAATTGCAAGAAGATTCCACTCTGTTAGAGCAAAAATTGATGTAAAGAAAAGATATATTTTCTTCCCCTCTCGGTGGCTTTGCCTTCTTTTCCTGTTGAATTTGACAATTCAATAAAAGCTCGATCGATCTTGAAAACGTTGTTAAAATAGAATTGACAGACTTTGCTAGGACATTTTATGATATTATTGCAAATTGAATATTTTAGAACTACAATGTCAATATATACCAGTTGTTGCAGTAAATTTTATTCCAATACAATGCTATTGTATCATGTCCCGTTATGGTAGGTGTGTATCCTTGCATGTCCTTCTAAGTTACCAAAACAACATGTGTAAGAAGGACAATGGGAAGCTGTTGCCAGCAAGATAGAGCTTTTGGAGAAAGTATGCAGCTAGCTAATTGCTAAACAAATCAGTTAGCCAGCCAATTAAAGGCTAAACATATAGGAGAAGGCTAAACATATAGGAGAAGAGGCGATATGACTAAAGTGGACATTTATTGTACACTAACAGAGCCATAAATTTTTGAACTTTAGATATTGATAATTAATGAATGACTGGTGATTTTATATTACGCGAACGGCAGGAGTGGCCGTCCTTGTGACAACGCAATTTTCCTTTGCAACAGTTATAATTAATGTGCGTAGATCGTCACTTGCTCGTGTTTATTTCTAAACACAACTTATAAGAAACTCAGCCTCAGATAGCAGAAAAATTAACAAACTCAGTATTGGGAAATATAGCTTTAAAAACTAGTTGTTTCGTTGTAGGAAATCCTTAACATATTCTGTATCTGAGTAATGAATAAACATCCGAAAGATTTCAGAATTCTGCACAAAACCTTAATTTAAAATGTTCGCGAGGTACAGGAAATAAACCCGAAGATTGTAATGCAAACTTAGAAACTCGGCAAAACTCTGAACACTGTGAATCTGCAATTCTAAAAAAAACTCAGCACTGGAGTAAATTCTTGTTGGAAATATGTTCTTTCCTTTCCTTCTCTTTGATTTTTTCTGTCATAAAGGAAACGTTTTGACTTTTTAAGTCAAATCCCTCTCGCTTGTTATCGCATTCAAGTTTGAAGCGTCAAAGCTCCTTTTCAGAAAGATACATTTGTTCCTAACGTTGTCTCCTCCGATCTATAGTCTTTTTCGTTAAAAGGTGCAAAGACGAAACTTATGGAATTGCAAGAAGATTCCACTCTGTTAGAGCACAAATTGATGGAAAGAAAGGATACAATTTTCTTTCCATCTCGTTGGCTTTGACTTCTTTTCCTGTTGAATTTGACAATTCAATAAAAGCTCGATCGATCTTGAAACGTTGTTAAAATTGAGTTGACCGACTTTGCTAGGACATTGTATGATATTATTGCAAATAGAGTATTTCAGAACTATAATGTCAATATATACCAGTTGTTGCTGTAAATTTTATTCCAATACAATGCTCTTGTATCATGTCCCGTTATGGTAGGTGTGTATCCTTGCATGTCCTTCTAAGTTACCAAAACAACATGTGTAAGAAGGACAATGGGAAGCTGTTGCCAGCAAGATAGAGATTCTGGAGAAAGTAGGCAGCTAGCTAATTGCTAAACAAATCAGTTAGCCAGCCAATTAAAGGCTAAACATATAGGAGAAGAGGCGATGTGACTAAAGTGGACATTTATTGTACACTAACAGAGCCATAAATTTTTGAACTTTAGATATTGATAATTAATGAATGACTGGTGATTTTATATTACGCGAACGGCAGGAGTGGCCGTCCTTGTGACAACGCAATTTTCCTTTGCAACAGTTATAATTAATGTGCGTAGATCGTCACTTGCTCGTGTTTATTTCTAAACACAACTTATAAGAAACTCAGCCTCAGATAGCAGAAAAATTAACAAACTCAGTATTGGGAAATATAGCTTGAAAAACTAATTGTTTCGTTGTAGGAAATCCTTAACATATTCTGTATCTGAGTAATGAATAAACATCCGAAAGATTTCCGAATTCTGCAGAAAACCTTGATTTAAAATGTTGGCGAAGGTACAGGAAATAAACCCGTAGATTGTAATGCAAACTTACAAACTCGGCAAAGCTCTGTACACAGAGAATCTGATCTTCTCAAAAAAACTCAGCACTGGAGTAAATTGTTGTTGGAAATATGTTCTTTCCTTTCCTTATCGTTGATTTTTTCTGTCATAAAGGAAACGTTTTGACTTTTAAAGTCAAATCCCTCTCGCTTGTTATCGCATTCAAGTTTGAAGCGTACTAGCTCCTTTTCAGAAGGATACATTTGTTCGTAACGTTGTCTCCTCCGATCTATAGTCTTTTTCGTTAGAACGTGCAAAGACGAAACTTATGAAATTGCAAGAAGATTCCACTCTGTTAGAGCACAAATTAATGGAAAGAAAGGATACAATTTTCTTTCCATCTCGTTGGCTTTGACCTATTTTCCTGTTGAACATGACAATTCAATAAAAGCTCGATCGGTCTTGAAAACGTTGTTAAAATTGAGTTGACCGACTTTGCTAAGACATTGTATGATATTATTGCAAATAGAGTATTTCTGAACTATAATGTCAATATATACCAGCTGTTGTAGTAAATTTTATTCTAATACAATGCTCTTGTATCATGTCCCGTTATGGTAGGTGTGTATCCTTGAATGTCCCTCTTAGTTACCAAAACAACATGTGTAAGAAGGACAATGGGAAGCGGTTGCCAGAAAGATAGAGCTTTTGGAGAAAGTTTGCAGTCAGCCGTTAAAACTAACGGCTATAAAAAAAGGAGAATAGGCGATGTGACAAAAGTGGACCTTTTATTTACACAAACAGACATATTCATTTTAAAAAACAGCTTCTAAAATCTCAACCCTCAGATCGCCGAGAAATTAAGAAACTCCATTATTGGGAAATTATAGCATAAGAAACTAGTTGTTTTGTTGCAGGAAATCCTTAACATATTACGAATCTGGGTAATGCATAATCATCTCGAAGTCTTATGAATCCTGCAGAAAACCTTAATTTAGAATGTTCGCGAAGGTACAGAAAATAAACCCGTAGATTGTAATGCAAACTTACAAACTCGGCAAAGCTCTGTACACTGAGAATCTGATCTTCTCAAAAAAACTCAGCACTGGAGTAAATTCTTGTTGGAAATATGTTCTTTCCTTTCCTTATCGTTGATTTTTTCTGTCATAAAGGAAACGTTTTGACTTTTTAAGTCAAATCCCTCTCGCTTGTTATCGCATTCAAGTTTGAAGCGTCAAAGCTCCTTTTCAGAAAGATACATTTGTTCGTAACGTTGTCTCCTCCGATCTATAGTCTTTTTCGATAAAAGGTGCAAAGACGAAACTTATGGAATTGCAAGAAGATTGCACTCTGTTAGAGCAAAAATTGATGTAAAGAAAAGATATATTTTCTTCCCCTCTCGTTGGCTTTGCCTTCTTTTCCTGTTGAATTTGACAATTCAATAAATGCTTGATCGATCTTGAAAACGTTGTTAAAATATAATAGACAGACTTTGCTAGGACATTGTATGATATTATTGCAAATAGAGTGTTTCTGAACTATAATGTCAACATATACCAGCTGTTGTAGTAAATTTTATTCCAATAGAATGCTCCTGTATCATGTCCCGTTATGGTAGGTGTGTATCCTTGAATATCCCTCTTAGTTACCAAAACAACATGTGTAAGAAGGACAATAGGAAGCGGTTGCCAGCAAGACAGAGCTTTTGGAGGAAATTTGCAGTCAGCCGCTATAACTAAAGGCTTTAAAATTAGGAGAATAGGCGATGTGACTGAAGTGGACATTTATTTTACACTAACAGAACCCTAAGTTTTTGATCTTTAGATATTTCTCTTGAATCAAAGACTGGTGATTTAATATTAAGCGAATGGCAGGTGTGGCCGTCCTTGTAGCAACGCAATTTTCCATTGCAAAAGCTATAAGTAAGGTGTGTAGATCGTCACTTTCACATATTCATTTTCAAAAACAGCTTCTAATAAACTCAACGCTCACATCGCCGAGAAATCAAGAAACTCCAATATTGGGAAAATATAGATTAATAAACTAGTTGTTTTGTTGTAGGAAATTCTTAATATATTCTGAGTCTGGGTAGTGAATAGATATCGGAAAGTTTTCAGAATTCTTCAGAAGACCTGAACTTAAAATGTTCACTAAGGTACAGAAAATAAACATGAAGATTGTCATGCAAACTTAGAAACTCGGCAGAAAATCTGAATACCGAAAATCTGATGTTCTAAAAAAATTCTCAGTGTTGGCGTAAATTATTGGTTTAAACATACTCTTTCCTTTCCTTCTCGTTGACTTTTTCTGTCATAACGGAAGCGTTTTGACTTTGTTAAGTCACATCCCTCTCGCTCGTTATTGCTTTCAAATTCGAAGCGTCCCATTTCCTTTCCAGATCGATACCTTTATTCGTAACGTTGTCTCCTCCGATCTATAGTCTTTTCATTAACACGTGCCAAGGCAGGACTTTTGGAATTGCAAGAAGATTAAACTCTCTGAGAGCAAAAATTGTTGGAAAGACAGGACACATTTTTCCCCTCTCGTTGGCTTTGCCTACTTTTCCTGTTGAATATGACAATTCAATAGAAGCTCGATCGATGTTGAAAACGTTGTTAAAATTGCAACACCGTCTTTTTGTAAGCGTGTCGTACAATGTTTCTATTGTAATATAACTACTTAATATAAAAAATATTGCACATGAAACAGAGTATGATTAAAATACGACGTTTCGAGCTTAGCGCGTTATCAAGTTAAAATTGTTAAAATTGAGTTGCCCAACTTTGCTAGGACAGTTTATGATATTATTGCAAAAGAATGTATTTCTGAACTATAAACAATGCAATAACATGAACCAAGATTTATAAAGTTTGATCTCAGAGTAAACAGCTCTTTCTTTGGAGATCCATTACATCATATCCATTTTTGGGGAATTATATTAACATCAAGAAAAACTGTTTAAACCTTGAATGATTGACAGAAAGTATCCCTAAGAGATTCCATATTACGGAAAGAAGATACGCTGTGATGTTATGTCAATATATACCAGCTGTTGTAGCAATTTTTATTTTAATACAATGTTCTTGTATTATGTCCCGTTATGGTAGGTGTGTATCCTTGAATGTCCCTCTTAGTTACCAAAACAACATGTTTAAGAAGGACAATGGGAAGCGGTTGCCAGCAAGATAGAGCTTTTAGAGAATGTATGTAGCCAGCCGCTCTAACTAAAGGCTAAACACATAGGAGAATGGGCGATGTGACTAAAGTGGACATTTATCTTACACTAACGGAACATTAAATTTTTGAACTTTAGATGTTTCTAATAAATCAAAAACTGGTGATTTTATATTACGCGAATGGCAGGAATGACCGTCCTTGTAGCAACGCAATTTTCCATTGCAAAAGTTATAAGTAATGTGTGTAGAGCATCACTTACGCGTATTTATTTTTAAGAACAGCTTATAAGAAACTCAACCCTCAGATCGCCGAGAAATTAATAAACTCCAGTATTGGGAAAATATTCCAAAAGAAACTAGTTGTTTTGTTGCAAGAAATCCTTAACATATTCTGAATCTGGGTAAAAACATCGGATAGTCTTCAGAATTCTGCAGAAAACCTTAATTTAAAATGTTCACGAAGGTACAGGAAATGAACGCGAAGACTGTCTTGCAAACTTAGAAACTAGGCAAAAGCTCTGCACACTGGTAATCTGATATTCTAAAAAAACTCTCAGTATTGGCGTAAATTCTTGGTGGAAAGATATTCTTTCCTTTCTTTCTTGTTGATTTTTTCTGTCATAACGGAAACATTTTGGCTTTTTTTAAGTCACATCCCTCTCGCTCGTTATCGCTTTCAACTTCGAAGCGTCCCATCTCCTTGTTGTTTATTGTCCCTTCTCGTTTGCTATTCCTTTCTTTTCCTGTCGTTAGTATTTCACTGCGTCAATTTTGCTGGACCAAGCGGACAGCTTAACAGGTCAATCGCTATTTAAAAGAAGTTGTTAAAAATGCAGTAGGGCTGATTTTGGTAAAAAGTCTACGATATTTTTCAAATGGAGTATTTTTTAATAATATATTGAATTTCATACCGTAATCCAAGATAGATTTTAACATCAACATAAAATACGACTCTGAATGATTGATTAAACGACATTACTAACAAATGTCGGTATTTTCAGCAAAATTAACGCTGCAATTATATCAATCTAATTTTCTTGTATAATGTCCCGTTATGTTTAGTGTGTTTCCTTGCAAGTTCCTCCAAGTGACCCAAAAACAAATATGTGTATGGACAAGATTGGGAATCTAGTTTTACCAACTCATTTGTGCTTTATTAAACGTTTCAAAGAGTAACCAAACATGCAAAGAGGAAACTGTTCAGGCCCTGTGTTTTGAAGTCTAAGATATGCTCCATGAATCAAGACTGATGTTGTCATAGGACACAAATATTTTTCGCTCCCAAGTTTGAAGCGTCGTTCCCTTACAAATCAACATGTTTGATTTGACTGCCTAAATTTTGCTAGAACAAGCTGACTCAACAACGCAATTGCTATTGAAGGGATTTTGTTAAAAGTGCATTAGAGCTGACTTTGCTGCGAATTTTTACGCGATGTTATTGAAATTAAAATGTTTCTGATCGATAGAGATCCTAATAACATAAACCAAGCTTGAAGTTGGTTCTCAAAGGAAGCAGTTTTTCTACATTTTTTGGGAACGATAAGCATCAATCGTCATCAAAAGAAAAAGTGCTGCAATTCCATGACAAAATACCAGGTGTACTGGTGTTGCAGAAATGCTGTACTCTAATCTAATGTTCTTGTAAAATTTCCCTCTTATACTTTTCTGAAAGATTGTATGATGCTGTGCCTGACTATTCTTCTAAACATTATTCTCACAAAAAAGTGTCAGCTCGTCAAGATAAGGCAAAGCAAAGGCGCGCAAGCCATAAAAATACTTTTCAAAGGCTTGCCCACAATTTTCCAACTTATCGTCAGCAAAGGGTGAAGTTAAGAGACGTGGTTTTTTGCCCCAAGCACTGGGATCGCAGGAGTAGAAAAGACTGCATTGAGTCCGCAACCCTTTTCGTGACGCTTGCGTGCTGGGCTTCAAAATTGCTCGAATCCTGTCCTTCCGTCAGATCCGGGCGTCTTCCCTTCAATAAAAATATTTAGATTTATTAAAAAAGCTAGTATACAGTGCACAGTAATAGCATCAGATTAGAAATTGCTCATTTTGATAGATTTTCTTATTACTGTCACGACTTGGCTCAGGATAACAAGCAGCAGCAACATACGATTCTCCAGTTGCTTCAACAAATGAGGTATGTTGCTCATTAAGATCGAAAACATTCTAGGACGCTTTCTAGACCAAACTTAAGCAATGTTTTCCCAGTATTGGAGTTTGTTAATTTTTTGGCATAAACATTTCTTATGAAAAATATGTGTATTCCATTAGGAGGGGAATTTCGGGGTCTGCGGTATTGCTGTTTGCGGTATTTCGGTATCGAACTTTCACAGTGCGGTATGCGGTATGCGGTATGCGGTATGCGGTATGCGGTATGTGGTATGCGGTATTGACAATTAACGTCCAAACATCATGTAATGCCTTTTTCCTGTTGAGGAATAAAGCATCTTCGAGACGAATTGACAGGAAAGAAAAACGAAGGAGAGGGGAGTCCCTTAACCACCTGCTCAACCTTGAAAGAGGTACCTGCGGAGGAGAGCACGCAACATTTTTTATCTGAAGAAAAAGAATCAAAATATTTGCACGAATCAAAACTTTGAATGTGGGAAAATCACCCATATTTTCAAATCAGGCAATCCGACAATCTGGACAGCTTTTTGCCTGTCACGGTAAAGCCTGCTCTATCGAATGTTATCGAGAAGATCATTAATAATCACGGCCTCAGTACCATGAATCGAATGGCCTGTTGTGCCCAGACCAGATTGGGTTTAGAAAAGGGAGATCTACGCAACATGCAGTTACCTTACTGTCAAAAAAGGTTAGATAGAACATTGATAAATGGCTATGTAGTGTTCTGTCTATATTGACCTCCGTAAACCCTTCAACACATAATGTCATGCAACCTTGCTGGAAAAATTGCAAAGTTATGGTATAGATTATGTGGAATTACAATGGATACGTAATTATCTCATTAATAAGAAACAAAAAGTAATTTTTGACTAAACCAACTAATGCGAAGAAAACGTTACATGTGGTGTCCCACAAGGATCCGTCCTGGGGCCCCTTCTCTTTGGGCTAATAATTAATGACATCCATATTCCGTTCATTGATGCTGGCATTATACTATATGCCGACGATACTGCTTTATATCATGCAAGAAAGAACTCAAATGAAATAGAACATTTACTTTACAGTCAAATGCAAAAAGTTGCAGACTGGCTTGAAAAAGGTAAAACTGAATTTGTGCTAGATGGATCACATCAACAGTTGTCCAAACAGCCAAACGTATACATAAAAATCTACAGTCAAACTATTCATGAGACAAAATCGCACAAGTACCTTCGTATAGATTTGGATAACCATCTGAGCCTACATCAACATTTTGAACAAATGTATATAATATAGCGACAGCCAGAGTAAAGCTTTTTTCTAGTATTTTCGAAAAAGTCAGCCCTTATGCAGTAGAATCGATATATAACACAATGATACGGCCACTACTGTTGTACCCACTACAGCATTCCATACCCCAAGGAACTGTAAACATACAAAATAGAGTAGCCAGAATTTTCAACCCAAGAGCAAAGATAACGTAATGGGACAGTATTGAAAAAGCTTGAAACACAAGGGTAGCCATTGACGTGTGTAAATCATTGCAGAATCTACTACCCAAAGACATGAATGGTTACTTCAAAAAATCTCAGCATGAAATAAGCATTGAAGGCAATGGCTCTTGTGTTGTTTTACAGAAAATGCGCACTGAAACTGGAAAAGAGTGGTTTGCCAACCAGGGAGCCCACATTTTTCGATTTGAAAAAGCAACCCACGACGAAATATCCATCTTGCTATTCAAAAAGAAACAAAACCATCGAAGTCTTTGTAAATGTCCAAAAAAACGTCTTCGACTCCAATAAAATTCTCATCCTTTAATTTTATATTAAACTATTTTCACTTCATTCTACTTTTTGCCTCACGTCTGAACAAGTCAACCTGCCAAAATATTAGTTGTTATGATTATTATTCTATTACTACTTCTTGTTTTGAAAAGTTTCCTTTCAAACCATTTCACATTCGAATACATGTACACCTTTGAGCTGAATATTAAAACAGTTGAGATCAATGGTATGACAATGATATAAGTTCTGTTCCATATATTCATATTTTCTGCCGTCAATGCAGTTTTCCTGAAAGTGCATTAATGAAACTTTTCCCATCGTTCTCGCATCATTCTTTTGTCTGTTAACTATCTAAAACTACGAAAACGATCTAATAGATCAAACTACAAATTGTGATAGAGGAAGGTGTATGTAGGTCGCAATCAAACTGCTACAGTCCGGTATACCGTATTAACAGCGTTGTCTTTTAGTTTCCTAGCGTTAGCGCTATTTTGCAATTTTTTGGTCCAGTATTTGGTTTCATTTTTGTGAAACCAAATACCCTCCATTAGAATTATTGGGAAAAAAATTACAGATTAATCTACCTTCAATTCAAACCAAATTACTTTCAGTACTAGAAGGAAGATACGTTGAGGAGGAAAAAGATTTTGACTACCCACATGGCCAATAAATGAAACATTTTAAACTGCATACAGTTACAGATAGCCCAACACGCGAATAGAAAGTTATGAAAAGTGTACTAGAGTCTGTTTGACATTAGATGTCTGATCCGGACTGCTAAACTACAAAATGATGTCAAGAGCAATAGCATAATAGAGCAATAGCATGATGCCTTTTTCTTATTTTTTAATTTGTTAGATGTCAGGTTAGATACGCCTAACATCTAACGAGATACAGAATTTACAAGCAAAAAAACAACTTATGAAACTTGACGTGGTGGTTGCTTGATACAATATCAAATGCAAAGAGTCGATCATGTAGATGGGAATATATGTGTTGCGTTGTCATAAGCAAAACTGAATTGCCAAAAAGTGTTTAATATCATATTGTTATCAAAGTTTTACGGGAGAGTGTATATAGTTTTGGGACATTTTCTGGGGCAGGTGTGTAAATGCGTTTCCATATATGACCTTCATTTACCTAGTCCAGTACCCCTCCTCCCTGGGATTTCAGCGATAATTCACATTGCCTTCAGAAGTAACAGGAGAACATTCCTTTTTCTATTAGATCTCAAAATAGACCTTTCCCTATTTCATGAAATTCTGAATTGAATGATAGTTTGTACATTTTGTAAAATGTTCAAGTGTGAAGAGAGGTTTTTGAAGCTCTAACGTCACTCAGCATTGGTAACAAAATGTAAAAGACTCACTCGATCCAAAAAAATTGTAGTATAACTAAAAGGTCTACTGCCGAAAATTTTCCGTGACTTTTGGCACAAATATCTTGGCCTACACTTCTGTCCAATTAGACATTCCACAGCACTGAATAGATAACGGTTATGGTTCGTTTGATGTCCTTGAGCAACTCAAGCATCGCAGCTTACTGACTCCTGGTATTCTCATTTTCGAATTGGTACTATTTGTTCGTAATATTACACACTTGCCGGGACCAGCAGCTTCAAATGTTTACACACCCAACTTATCGGGACATGGTGTGTAAGCGTTCCGGAGTGTTTTTCAGAAGTACAACTCATGTAATGCAACACTAGGCACATTTACATTGCATTTCCCACTCTGTTGAGACGGAATTGCCATGGGAACACACAAAAAAACTTTGGTCCCGCTAAGTTGGCATTTTAACTTTTTTTAGTGTAAGTTTTTCACCAACTTCACGGGACCTAACAAAGATGCATTTTTTGACGTTTCTACATGGTAAGGACATCGAAAATTGACAGAAAATTAGCGGGACCCTGGGTAAGTCCCGCCAATCACCAATGTCCCGCTAAGGTAGGTGTGTAACACAATGGATGTCCCGCTAATGTAGCAGATATAAGAACATACATACATACATACATACATACATACATACATACATACATACATACATACATACAAATCAATGGTAGTTTAGCGGGACTTCGTTGTGAGGACACTTTACCGGGACGGACTCTAAATAGCTTCTCTTTGGTGAATTCATAGAATATTTGGCCTAGTGATACCTTACATTCAAGGAATAACTTGATGCCAGTTATATTTTCCTTTTTATGAGCAAACATTTCCCGTCCCGCAAAGTTGCCAAATGTCAAGCTTTACGAAAATGTCCCGGTAAGACTGCAAAACTAAATATTCATCGTTAAACTGTGTAAAGTTACTAATTGTTCACAAAAACATTTCTTTCTTCCTGAAATCAAACTGTGACAATCTAGAAAATACTGTATGTTCTAGAAAGGTTTTATTATGATTTTGCAAAATGTCCCGCTATGTCAGGTGTGTATCCTTGCAGGTACCTCCAAGTGACCAAAAACGAATATGTGTAAATTTTTGGGCGAGTTTGATTCCTGTCTGGTGGTGCGGTATTCTTACATTCTCACACTTGCACGCATTCATTTTTAAACACAGCTTATAAGAAACTCAGCCTCAGATAGCAGAAAAATTAACAAACTCAGTATTGGGAAAAATAGCTTGAAAAACTAGTTGTTTCGTTGTAGGAAATCCTTAACATATTCTGTATCTGAGTAATGAATAAACATCCGAAAGATTTCAGAATTCTGCACAAAACCTTAATTTAAAATGTTCACGCAGGTACAGGAAATAAACATGACCATTGTAATGCAAACTTAGAAACTCGGCAAAATTCTAAACACTGTGAATCTGGTATTCTAAAAAAAACTCAGCACTGGAGTAAATTCTTGTTGGGAATATGTTCTTTCCTTTCCTTCTCGTTGATTTTTTCTGTCATAAAGGAAACGTTTTGACTTTTTAAGTCAAATCCCTCTCGCTTGTTATCGCATTCAAGTTTGAAATGTCAAAGCTCCTTTTCAGAAAGATACATTTGTTCGTAACGTTGTCTTCTCCGATCTATAGTCTTTATCGTTAGAACGTGCAAAGACGAAACTTGTCGAATTGCAAGAAGATTCCACTCTGTTAGAGCAAAAATTGATGTAAAGAAAGATAATTTTCTTCCCCTCTTGCTTGCTTTGCCTTCTTTTCTGTTGAACATGGCAATTCAATAAAAGCTCGATCGATCTTGAAAACGTTGTTAAAATTGAGTTGACCGACTTCGCTAGGACATTGTATGATATTATTGCAAATAGATTATTTCTGAACTATAATGTCAATATATACCAGCTGTTGTAGTAAATTTTATTCTAATACAATGCTTTTGTATCTTGTCCCGTTATGGTAGGTGTGTATCCTTGCATGTCCTTCTAAGTTACCAAAACAACATGTGTAAGAAGGACAATGGGAAGCCGTTGCCAGCAAGATAGAGCTTTTGGAGAAAGTATGCAGCTAGCTAATTGCTAAGCAAATCAGTTAGCCAGCCAATTAAAGGCCAAACATATAGGAGAAGAGGCGATGTGACTAAAGTGGACATTTATTGTACACTAAAAGAGCCATAAATTTTTGAACTTTCGATATTGATAATTAATGAATGACTGGTGATTTTATATTACGCGAACGGCAGGAGTGGCCGTCCTTGTGACAACGCAATTTTCCTTTGCAACAGTTATAATTAATGTGCGTAGATCGTCACTTGCTCGTGTTCATTTTTGAACACAACTTATAAGAAACTCAGCCTCAGATAGCCGAAAAATTAACAAACTCAGTATTGGGATATATGGCTTGAAAAACTAGTTGTTTCGTTGTAGGAAATCCTTAACATATTCTGTATCTGAGTAATGAATAAACATCCGAAAGATTTCAGAATTCTGCACAAAACCTTAATTTAAAATGTTCACGCAGGTACAGGAAATAAACATGACCATTGTAATGCAAACTTAGAAACTCGGCAAAACTCTAAACACTGTGAATCTGGAATTCTCAAAAAAACTCAGCACTGGAGTAAATTCTTGTTGGAAATATGTTCTTTCCTTTCCTTCTCGATGATTTTTTCTGTCATAAAGGAAACGTTTTGACTTTTTAAGTCAAATCCCTCTCGCTTGTTATCGCATTCAAGTTTGAAGCGTCAAAGCTCCTTTTCAGAAAGATACATTTGTTCGTAACGTTGTCTCCTCCGATCTATAGTCTTTTTTCGTTAGAAGGGGCAAAGAGGAAACTTATGGAATTGCAAGAAGATTCCACTCTGTTAGAGCAAAATTTGATGTAAAGAAAGGATATATTTTCTTCCCCTCTCGTTGCCTTTGCCTTCTTTTCCTGTTGAATATGACAATTCAATAAAAGCTCGATCGATCTTGAAAACGTTGTTAAAATAGAATTGACCGACTTTGCTAGGACATTGTATGATATTACTGCAAATAGAGTATTTTTGAACTATAATGTCATTATATACCAGCTGTTGTAGTAAATCTTATTCCAATACAATGCTCTTGTATCATGTCCCGTTATGGTAGGTGTGTATCCTTGAATGTCCCTCTTAGCTACCAAAACAACATGTGTAAGAAGGACAATGGGAAGCAGTTGCCAGCAAGATAGAGCTTTTGGAGAAAGTTTGCAGTCAGCTGCTATAAGTAAAGGCTTTAAAAATAGAAGAATAGGCGATGTGACTAAAGTGGACATTTATTTTACACTAACAGAACCCTAAGTTTTTGATCTTTAGATATTTCTAATGAATCAAAGACTGGTGATTTAATATTACGCGAATGGCAGGAGTGGCCGTCCTTGTTGCAACGCAATTTTCCATTACAAAAGTTATAAGTAATGTGTGAAGATCGCAACTTACATATTTTTTATTTTACAAAGCAGCTTCTAGAAAACACAACCCTCAGATCGCTGAGAACTTAAGAAACTCCACTACTGGGAAAATATAGCAAAAGAAACAAGTTGTTTTGTTGCAGGAGATACTTAACATATTCTGAATCTGGGTAATGCATAATCATCGGAAGGTGTTATGAATCCTGCAGAAAACCATAATTTAAAATGTTCGTGAAATAAACACGAAGATTGTAATGCAAACTTAGAAACTCGGCAGAAACTCTGAACACTGTGAATCTGGTATTCTAAAATAACTCAGCACTGGAGTAAATTCTTGTTGGAAATATGTTCTTTCCTTTCCTTCTCGTTGACTTTTTCGGTCATAACGGAAACGTTTTTACTCCTTAAGTCACATCCCTCTCGCTCTTTATCGCTTTCAAGCCTGAAGCATCCTTGCTCCTTTTCAGAAAGATACATTTCTTCGTAATGTTGTCTCCTCCGATCTATAGTCCTTTTCGTTAAAACGTGCAAAGACGAAACTTATCGAATTGCAAAAATATTCCACTCTGTTAGTGCAAAAATTGATGGAAAGAAAGGACACAATTTTCTTTCCATCTCGTTGGCTTTGACTTCTTTTCCTGTTGAACATGACAATTCAATAAAAGCTCGATCGGTCTTCAAAACGTTGTTAAAATTGAATTGACCGACTTTGCTAGGACATTGTATGATATTATTGCAAATAGAGTATTTCTGAACTATAATGTCAATATATACCAGCTGTTGTAGTAAATTTTATTCTAATACAATGCTCTTGTATCATGTCCCGTTATGGTAGGTGTGTATCCTTGAATGTCCCTCTTAGTTACCAAAACAACATGTGTAAGAAGGACAATGGGAAGCGGTTGCCAGAAAGATAGAGCTTTTGGAGAAAGTTTGCAGTCAGCCGTTAAAACTAAAGGCTATAAAAAAAGGAGAATAGGAGATGTGATAAAAGTGGACCTTTTATTTATACAAACAGACGTATTCATTTTAAAAAACAGCTTCTAAAATGTCAACCCTCAGATCGCCGAGAAATTAAGAAACTCCATTATTGGGAAATTATAGCATAAGAAACTAGTTGTTTTGTTGCAGGAAACCCTTAACATATTACGAATCTGGGTAATGCATAATCATCGGAAAGTCTTATGAATCCTGCAGAAAACCTTAATTTAAAATGTTGGCGAAGGTACAGGAAATAAACACGAAGATTGTAATGCAAACTTAGAAACTCGGCAGAAACTCTGTACACTGAGAATCTGATCTTCTCAAAAAAACTCAGCACTGGAGTAAATTGTTGTTGGAAATATGTTCTTTCCTTTCCTTCTCTTTGATTTTTTCTGTCATAAAGGAAACGTTTTGACTTTTTAAGTCAAATCCCTCTCGCTTGTTATCGCATTCAAGTTTGAAGCGTCAAAGCTCCTTTTCAGAAAGATACATTTCTTCGTAACGTTGTCTCCTCCGATCTATAGTCTTTTTCGTTAGAACGTGCAAAGACGAAACTTATGGAATTGCAAGAAGATTCCACTCTGTTAGAGCAAAAATTGATGGAAAGAAAGGATACAATTTTCTTTCCATCTCGTTGGCTTTGACTTCTTTTCCTGTTGAATTTGACAATTCAATAAAAGCTCGATCGGTCTTGAAAACGTTGTTAAAATTGAGTTGACCGACTTTGCTAGGACATTGTATGATATTATTGCAAATAGAGTATTTCTGAACTATAATGTCAATATATACCAGCTGTTGTAGTAAATTTTATTCTAATACAATGCTCTTGTATCATGTCCCGTTATGGTAGGTGTGTATCCTTGAATGTCGCTCTTAGTTACCAAAACAACATGTGTAAGAAGGACAATGGGAAGCGGTTGCCAGAAAGATAGAGCTTTTGGAGAAAGTTTGCAGTCAGCCGTTAATACTAAAGGCTATAAAAAAAGGAGAATAGGCGATGTGACAAAAGTGGACCTTTTATTTACACAAACAGACATATTCATTTTAAAAAACAGCTTCTAAAATGTCAACCCTCAGATCGCCGAGAAATTAAGAAACTCCATTATTGGGAAATTATAGCATAAGAAACTAGTTGTTTTGTTGCAGGAAATCCTTAACATATTACGAATCTGGGTAATGCATAATCATCGGAAAGTCTTATGAATCCTGCAGAAAACCTTAATTTAAAATGTTCGCGAAGGTACAGGAAATAAACCCGTAGATTGTAATGCAAACTTACAAACTCGGCAAAGCTCTTTACACTGAGAATCTGATCTTCTCAAAAAAACTCAGCACTGGAGTAAATTGTTGTTGGAAATATGTTCTTTCCTTTCCTTATCGTTGATTTTTTCTGTCATAAAGGAAACGTTTTGACTTTTTAAGTCAAATCCCTCTCGCTTGTTATCGCATTCAAGTTTGAAGCGTCAAAGCTCCTTTTCAGAAAGATACATTTGTTCGTAACGTTGTCTCCTCCGATCTATAGTCTTTTTCGTTAGAACGTGCAAAGACGAAACTTATGGAATTGCAAGAAGATTCCACTCTGTTAGAGCAAAAATTGATGTAAAGAAAAGATATATTTTCTTCCCCTCTCGTTGGCTTTGCCTTCTTTTCCTGTTGAATTTGACAATTCAATAAAAGCTCGATCGATCTTGAAAACGTTGTTAAAATAGAATTGACCGACTTTGCTAGGACATTGTATGATATTATTGCAAATAGAGTATTTCAGAACTATAATGTCAATATATACCAGTTGTTGCAGTAAATTTTATTCCAATACAATGCTCTTGTATCATGTCCCGTTATGGTAGGTGTGTATCCTTGCATGTCCTTCTAAGTTACCAAAACAACATGTGTAAGAAGGACAATGGGAAGCTGTTGCCAGCAAGATAGAGCTTTTGGAGAAAGTATGCAGCTAGCTAATTGCTAAACAAATCAGTTAGCCAGCCAATTAAAGGCTAAACATATAGGAGAAGAGGCGATGTGACTAAAGTGGACATTTATTGTACACTAACAGAGCCATAAATTTTTGAACTTTAGATATTGATAATTAATGAATGACTGGTGATTTTATATTACGCGAACGGCAGGAGTGGCCGTCCTTGTGACAACGCAATTTTCCTTTGCAACAGTTATAATTAATGTGCGTAGATCGTCACTTGCTCGTGTTCATTTTTAAACACAACTTATAAGAAACTCAGCCTCAGATAGCCGAAAAATTAACAAACTCAGTATTGGGAAATATAGCTTGAAAAACTAGTTGTTTCGTTGTAGGAAATCCTTAACATATTCTGTATCTGAGTAATGAATAAACATCCGAAAGATTTCAGAATTCTGCACAAAACCTTAATTTAAAATGTTGGCGAAGGTACAGGAAATAAACACGATGATTGTAATGTAAACTTAGAAACTCGGCAAAACTCTGTACACTGAGAATCTGATCTTCTCAAAAAAACTCAGCACTGGAGTAAATTCTTGTTGGAAATATGTTCTTTCCTTTCCTTCTCTTTGATTTTTTCTGTCATAAAGGAAACGTTTTGACTTCTAAAGTCAAATCCCTCTCGCTTGTTATCGCATTCAAGTTTGAAGCGTCAATGCTCCTTTTCAAAAAGATACATTTGTTCGTAACGTTGTCTCCTCCGATCTATAGTCTTTTTCGTTAGAACGTGCAAAGACGAAACTTATCGAATTGCAAGAAGATTCCACTCTGTTAGAGCAAAAATTGATGGAAAGAAAGGATACAATTTTCTTTCCATCTCGTTGGCTTTGACTTCTTTTGCTGTTGAACATGACAATTCAATAAAAGCTCAATCGGTCTTGAAAACGTTGTTAAAATTGAATGGACCGACTTTGCTAGGACATTGTATGATATTATTGCAAATAGAGTATTTCTGAACTATAATGTCAATATATACCAGCTGTTGTAGTAAATTTTATTCTAATACAATGCTCTTGTATCATGTCCCGTTATGGTAGGTGTGTATCCTTGAATGTCCCTCTTAGTTACCAAAACAACATGTGTAAGAAGGACAATGGGAAGCGGTTGCCAGAAAGATAGAGCTTTTGGAGAAAGTTTGCAGTCAGCCGTTAAAACTAAAGGCTATAAAAAAAGGAGAATAGGCGATGTGACAAAAGTGGACCTTTTATTTACACAAACAGACATATTCATTTTAAAAAACAGCTTCTAAAATCTCAACCCTCAGATCGCCGAGAAATTAAGAAACTCCATTATTGGGAAATTATAGCATAAGAAACTAGTTGTTTTGTTGCAGGAAATCCTTAACATATTACGAATCTGGGTAATGCATAATCATCTGGAAGTCTTATGAATCCTGCAGAAAACCTTAATTTAGAATGTTTGCAAAGGTACAGAAAATAAACCCGTAGATTGTAATGCAAACTTACAAACTCGGCAAAGCTCTGTACACTGAGAATCTGATCTTCTCAAAAAAACTCAGCACTGGAGTAAATTGTTGTTGGAAATATGTTCTTTCCTTTCCTTCTCTTTGATTTTTTCTGTCATAAAGGAAACGTTTTGACTTTTTAAGTCAAATCCCTCTCGCTTGTTATCGCATTCAAGTTTGAAGCGTCCTAGCTCCTTTTCAGAAAGATACATTTGTTCGTAACGTTGTCTCCTCCGATCTATAGTCTTTTTCGTTAGAACGTGCAAAGACGAAACTTATGGAATTGCAAGAAGATTCCACTCTGTTAGAGCACAAATTGATGGAAAGAAAGGATACAATTTTCTTTCCATCTCGTTGGCTTTGACTTCTTTTCCTGTTGAATTTGACAATTCAATAAAAGCTCGATCGATCTTGAAACGTTGTTAAAATTGAGTTGACCGACTTTGCTAGGACATTGTATGATATTATTGCAAATAGAGTATTTCAGAACTATAATGTCAATATATACCAGTTGTTGCTGTAAATTTTATTCCAATACAATGCTCTTGTATCATGTCCCGTTATGGTAGGTGTGTATCCTTGCATGTCCTTCTAAGTTACCAAAACAACATGTGTAAGAAGGACAATGGGAAGCTGTTGCCAGCAAGATAGAGATTTTGGAGAAAGTAGGCAGCTAGCTAATTGCTAAACAAATCAGTTAGCCAGCTAATTAAAGGCTAAACATATAGGAGAAGAGGCGATGTGACTAAAGTGGACATTTATTGTACACTAACAGAGCCATAAATTTTTGAACTTTAGATATTGATAATTAATGAATGACTGGTGATTTTATATTACGCGAACGGCAGGAGTGGCCGTCCTTGTGACAACGCAATTTTCCTTTGCAACAGTTATAATTAATGTGCGTAGATCGTCACTTGCTCGTGTTTATTTCTAAACACAACTTATAAGAAACTCAGCCTCAGATAGCAGAAAAATTAACAAACTCAGTATTGGGAAATATAGCTTGAAAAACTAGTTGTTTCGTTGTAGGAAATCCTTAACATATTCTGTATCTGAGTAATGAATAAACATCCGAAAGATTTCAGAATTCTGCACAAAACCTTAATTTAAAATGTTGGCGAAGGTACAGGAAATAAACACGATGATTGTAATGTAAACTTAGAAACTCGGCAAAACTCTGTACACTGAGAATCTGATCTTCTCAAAAAAACTCAGCACTGGAGTAAATTCTTGTTGGAAATATGTTCTTTCCTTTCCTTCTCTTTGATTTTTTCTGTCATAAAGGAAACGTTTTGACTTCTAAAGTCAAATCCCTCTCGCTTGTTATCGCATTCAAGTTTGAAGCGTCAAAGCTCCTTTTCAAAAAGATACATTTGTTCGTAACGTTGTCTCCTCCGATCTATAGTCTTTTTCGTTAGAACGTGCAAAGACGAAACTTATGGAATTGCAAGAAGATTCCACTCTGTTAGAGCAAAAATTGATGGAAAGAAAGGATACAATTTTCTTTCCATCTCGTTGGCTTTGACTTCTTTTGCTGTTGAACATGACAATTCAATAAAAGCTCGATCGGTCTTGAAAACGTTGTTAAAATTGAGTTGACCGACTTTGCTAGGACATTGTATGATATTATTGCAAATAGAGTATTTCTGAACTATAATGTCAATATATACCAGCTGTTGTAGTAAATTTTATTCTAATACAATGCTCTTGTATCATGTCCCGTTATGGTAGGTGTGTATCCTTGAATGTCCCTCTTAGTTACCAAAACAACATGTGTAAGAAGGACAATGGGAAGCGGTTGCCAGAAAGATAGAGCTTTTGGAGAAAGTTTGCAGTCAGCCATTAAAACTAAAGGCTATAAAAAAAGGAGAATAGGCGATGTGACAAAAGTGGACCTTTTATTTACACAAACAGACATATTCATTTTAAAAAACAGCTTCTAAAATCTCAACCCTCAGATCGCCGAGAAATTAAGAAACTCCATTATTGGGAAATTATAGCATAAGAAACTAGTTGTTTTGTTGCAGGAAATCCTTAACATATTACGAATCTGGGTAATGCATAATCATCTGGAAGTCTTATGAATCCTGCAGAAAACCATAATTTAGAATGTTCGCGAAGGTACAGAAAATAAACCCGTAGATTGTAATGCAAACTTACAAACTCGGCAAAGCTCTGTACACTGAGAATCTGATCTTCTCAAAAAAACTCAGCACTGGAGTAAATTCTTGTTGGAAATATGTTCTTTCCTTTCCTTCTCGTTGATTTTTTCTGTCATAAAGGAAACGTTTTGACTTTTTAAGTCAAATCCCTCTCGCTTGTTATCGCATTCAAGTTTGAAGCGTCAAAGCTCCTTTTCAGAAAGATACATTTGTTCGTAACATTGTCTCCTCCGATCTATAGTCTTTTTCGTTAAACGTGCAAAGACGAAACTTATGGAATTGCAAGAAGATTCCACTCTGTTAGAGCACAAATTGATGGAAAGAAAGGATACAATTTTCTTTCCATCTCGTTGGCTTTGACTTCTTTTCCTGTTGAATTTGACAATTCAATAAAAGCTCGATCGATCTTGAAACGTTGTTAAAATTGAGTTGACCGACTTTGCTAGGACATTGTATGATATTATTGCAAATAGATTATTTCTGAACTATAATGTCAATATATACCAGCTGTTGTAGTAAATTTTATTCCAATACAATGCTCTTGTATCATGTCCCGTTATGTTAGGTGTGTATCCTTGCATGTCCTTCTAAGTTACCAAAACAACATGTGTAAGAAGGACAATGGGAAGCTGTTGCCAGCAAGATAGAGATTTTGGAGAAAGTAGGCAGCTAGCTAATTGCTAAACAAATCAGTTAGCCAGCTAATTAAAGGCTAAACATATAGGAGAAGAGGCGATGTGACTAAAGTGGACATTTATTGTACACTAACAGAGCCATAAATTTTTGAACTTTAGATATTGATAATTAATGAATGACTGGTGATTTTATATTACGCGAACGGCAGGAGTGGCCGTCCTTGTGACAACGCAATTTTCCTTTGCAACAGTTATAATTAATGTGCGTAGATCGTCACTTGCTCGTGTTTATTTCTAAACACAACTTATAAGAAACTCAGCCTCAGATAGCAGAAAAATTAACAAACTCAGTATTGGGAAATATAGCTTGAAAAACTAGTTGTTTCGTTGTAGGAAATCCTTAACATATTCTGTATCTGAGTAATGAATAAACATCCGAAAGATTTCAGAATTCTGCACAAAACCTTAATTTAAAATGTTGGCGAAGGTACAGGAAATAAACACGATGATTGTAATGTAAACTTAGAAACTCGGCAAAACTCTGTACACTGAGAATCTGATCTTCTCAAAAAAACTCAGCACTGGAGTAAATTCTTGTTGGAAATATGTTCTTTCCTTTCCTTCTCTTTGATTTTTTCTGTCATAAAGGAAACGTTTTGACTTTTAAAGTCAAATCCCTCTCGCTTGTTATCGCATTCAAGTTTGAAGCGTCAAAGCTCCTTTTCAAAAAGATACATTTGTTCGTAACGTTGTCTCCTCCGATCTATAGTCTTTTTCGTTAGAACGTGCAAAGACGAAACTTATGGAATTGCAAGAAGATTCCACTCTGTTAGAGCAAAAATTGATGGAAAGAAAGGATACAATTTTCTTTCCATCTCGTTGGCTTTGACTTCTTTTCCTGTTGAACATGACAATTCAATAAAAGCTCGATCGATCTTGAAAACGTTGTTAAAATTGAGTTGACCGACTTTGCTAGGACATTGTATGATTTTTTTGCAAATAGAGTATTTCTGAACTATAATGTCAATATATACCAGCTGTTGTAGTAAATTTTATTCTAATACAATGCTCTTGTATCATGTCCCGTTATGGTAGGTGTGTATCCTTGAATGTCCCTCTTAGTTACCAAAACAACATGTGTAAGAAGGACAATGGGAAGCGGTTGCCAGAAAGATAGAGCTTTTGGAGAAAGTTTGCAGTCAGCCGTTAAAACTAAAGGCTATAAAAAAAGGAGAATAGGCGATGTGACAAAAGTGGACCTTTTATTTACACAAACAGACATATTCATTTTAAAAAACAGCTTCTAAAATCTCAACCCTCAGATCGCCGAGAAATTAAGAAACTCCATTATTGGGAAATTATAGCATAAGAAACTAGTTGTTTTGTTGCAGGAAATCCTTAACATATTACGAATCTGGGTAATGCATAATCATCTGGAAGTCTTATGAATCCTGCAGAAAACCTTAATTTAAAATGTTCGCGAAGGTACAGGAAATAAACCCGTAGATTGTAATGCAAACTTACAAACTCGGCAAAGCTCTGTACACTGAGAATCTGATCTTCTCAAAAAAACTCAGCACTGGAGTAAATTGTTGTTGGAAATATGTTCTTTCCTTTCCTTCTCTTTGATTTTTTCTGTCATAAAGGAAACGTTTTGACTTTTTAAGTCAAATCCCTCTCGCTTGTTATCGCATTCAAGTTTGAAGCGTCAAAGCTCCTTTTCAGAAAGATACATTTGTTCGTAACGTTGTCTCCTCCGATCTATAGTCTTTTTCGTTAGAACGTGCAAAGACGAAACTTATGGAATTGCAAGAAGATTCCACTCTGTTAGAGCAAAAATTGATGTAAAGAAAAGATACAATTTTCTTTCCATCTCGTTGGCTTTGACTTCTTTTCCTGTTGAATTTGACAATTCAATAAAAGCTCGATCGATCTTGAAAACGTTGTTAAAATTGAGTTGACAGACTTTGCTAGGACATTGTATGATATTATTGCAAATAGAGTATTTCTGAACTATAATGTCAATATATACCAGCTGTTGTAGTAAATTTTATTCTAATACAATGCTCTTGTATCATGTCCCGTTATGGTAGGTGTGTATCCTTGAATGTCCCTCTTAGTTACCAAAACAACATGTGTAAGAAGGACAATGGGAAGCGGTTGCCAGAAAGATAGAGCTTTTGGAGAAAGTTTGCAGTCAGCCGTTAAAACTAACGGCTATAAAAAAAGGAGAATAGGCGATGTGACAAAAGTGGACCTTTTATTTACACAAACAGACATATTCATTTTAAAAAACAGCTTCTAAAATCTCAACCCTCAGATCGCCGAGAAATTAAGAAACTCCATTATTGGGAAATTATAGCATAAGAAACTAGTTGTTTTGTTGCAGGAAATCCTTAACATATTACGAATCTGGGTAATGCATAATCATCTGGAAGTCTTATGAATCCTGCAGAAAACCTTAATTTAGAATGTTCGCGAAGGTACAGAAAATAAACCCGTAGATTGTAATGCAAACTTACAAACTCGGCAAAGCTCTGTACACTGAGAATCTGATCTTCTCAAAAAAACTCAGCACTGGAGTAAATTGTTGTTGGAAATATGTTCTTTCCTTTCCTTATCGTTGATTTTTTCTGTCATAAAGGAAACGTTTTGACTTTTTAAGTCAAATCCCTCTCGCTTGTTATCGCATTCAAGTTTGAAGCGTCCTAGCTCCTTTTCAGAAAGATACATTTGTTCGTAACGTTGTCTCCTCCGATCTATAGTCTTTTTCGTTAGAACGTGCAAAGACGAAACTTATGGAATTGCAAGAAGATTCCACTCTGTTAGAGCAAAAATTGATGGAAAGAAAGGATACAATTTTCTTTCCATCTCGTTGGCTTTGACTTCTTTTCCTGTTGAACATGACAATTCAATAAAAGCTCGATCGGTCTTGAAACGTTGTTAAAATTGAGTTGACCGACTTTGCTAGGACATTGTATGATATTATTGCAAATAGAGTATTTCAGAACTATAATGTCAATATATACCAGTTGTTGCTGTAAATTTTATTCCAATACAATGCTCCTGTATCATGTCCCGTTATGGTAGGTGTGTATCCTTGCATGTCCTTCTAAGTTACCAAAACAACATGTGTAAGAAGGACAATGGGAAGCTGTTGCCAGCAAGATAGAGATTCTGGAGAAAGTAGGCAGCTAGCTAATTGCTAAACAAATCAGTTAGCCAGCTAATTAAAGGCTAAACATATAGGAGAAGCAGGCGATGTGACTAAAGTGGACATTTATTGTACACTAACAGAGCCATAAATTTTTGAACTTTAGATATTGATAATTAATGAATGACTGGTGATTTTATATTACGCGAACGGCAGGAGTGGCCGTCCTTGTGACAACGCAATTTTCCTTTGCAACAGTTATAATTAATGTGCGTAGATCGTCACTTGCTCGTGTTTATTTTAGAACACAACTTATAAGAAACTCAGCCTCAGATAGCAGAAAAATTAACAAACTCAGTATTGGGAAATATAGCTTGAAAAACTAGTTGTTTCGTTGTAGGAAATCCTTAACATATTCTGTATCTGAGTAATGAATAAACATCCGAAAGATTTCAGAATTCTGCACAAAACCTTAATTTAAAATGTTGGCGAAGGTACAGGAAATAAACACGATGATTGTAATGTAAACTTAGAAACTCGGCAAAACTCTGTACACTGAGAATCTGATCTTCTCAAAAAAACTCAGCACTGGAGTAAATTGTTGTTGGAAATATGTTCTTTCCTTTCCTTCTCTTTGATTTTTTCTGTCATAAAGGAAACGTTTTGACTTTTAAAGTCAAATCCCTCTCGCTTGTTATCGCATTCAAGTTTGAAGCGTCAAAGCTCCTTTTCAAAAAGATACATTTGTTCGTAACGTTGTCTCCTCCGATCTATAGTCTTTTTCGTTAGAACGTGCAAAGACGAAACTTATGGAATTGCAAGAAGATTCCACTCTGTTAGAGCAAAAATTGATGGAAAGAAAGGATACAATTTTCTTTCCATCTCGTTGGCTTTGACTTCTTTTCCTGTTGAACATGACAATTCAATAAAAGCTCGATCGGTCTTGAAAACGTTGTTAAAATTGAGTTGACCGACTTTGCTAGGACATTGTATGATATTATTGCAAATAGAGTATTTCTGAACTATAATGTCAATATATACCAGCTGTTGTAGTAAATTTTATTCTAATACAATGCTCTTGTATCATGTCCCGTTATGGTAGGTGTGTATCCTTGAATGTCCCTCTTAGTTACCAAAACAACATGTGTAAGAAGGACAATGGGAAGCGGTTGCCAGAAAGATAGAGCTTTTGGAGAAAGTTTGCAGTCAGCCGTTAAAACTAACGGCTATAAAAAAAGGAGAATAGGCGATGTGACAAAAGTGGACCTTTTATTTACACAAACAGACATATTCATTTTAAAAAACAGCTTCTAAAATCTCAACCCTCAGATCGCCGAGAAATTAAGAAACTCCATTATTGGGAAATTATAGCATAAGAAACTAGTTGTTTTGTTGCAGGAAATCCTTAACATATTACGAATCTGGGTAATGCATAATCATCTGGAAGTCTTATGAATCCTGCAGAAAACCTTAATTTAGAATGTTCGCGAAGGTACAGAAAATAAACCCGTAGATTGTAATGCAAACTTACAAACTCGGCAAAGCTCTGTACACTGAGAATCTGATCTTCTCAAAAAAACTCAGCACTGGAGTAAATTGTTGTTGGAAATATGTTCTTTCCTTTCCTTATCGTTGATTTTTTCTGTCATAAAGGAAACGTTTTGACTTTTTAAGTCAAATCCCTCTCGCTTGTTATCGCATTCAAGTTTGAAGCGTCAAAGCTCCTTTTCAGAAAGATACATTTGTTCGTAACGTTGTCTCCTCCGATCTATAGTCTTTTTCGTTAAAAGGTGCAAAGACGAAACTTATGGAATTGCAAGAAGATTGCACTCTGTTAGAGCAAAAATTGATGTAAAGAAAAGATATATTTTCTTCCCCTCTCGTTGGCTTTGCCTTCTTTTCCTGTTGAATTTGACAATTCAATAAAAGCTCGATCGATCTTGAAAACGTTGTTAAAATAGAATTGACCGACTTTGCTAGGACATTGTATGATATTATTGCAAATAGAGTATTTCTGAACTATAATGTCAATATATACCAGCTGTTGTAGTAAATTTTATTCCAATACAATGCTCTTGTATCATGTCCCGTTATGGTAGGTGTGTATCCTTGAATGTCCCTCTTAGTTACCAAAACAACATGTGTAAGAAGGACAATGGGAAGCGGTTGCCAGCAAGATAGAGCTTTTGGAGAAAGTTTGCAGTCAGCTGCTATAAGTAAGGGCTTTAAAAATAGGAGAATAGGCGATGTGACTAAAGTGGACATTTATTTTACACTAACAGAACCCTAAGTTTTTGATCTTTAGATATTTCTAATGAATCAAAGACTGGTGATTATATTACGCGAATGGCAGGAGTGGCCGTCTTTGTTGCAACGCAATTTTCCATTGCAAAAGTTATAAGTAATGTGTGAAGATCGCAACTTACATGTTTTTTATTTTAGAAAGCAGCTTCTAAAAAACACAACCCTCAGATCGCTGAGAACTTAAGAAACTCCACTACTGGTAAAATATAGCAAAATAAACTAGTTGTTTTGTTGCAGGAAATACTTAACATATTCTGAATCTGGGTAATGCATAATCATCGGAAAGTCTGATGAATCCTGCAGAAAACCTTAATTTAAAATGTTCGCGAAATAAACACGAAGATTGTAATGCAAACTTAGAAACTCGGCAGAAACTCTGAACACTGTGAATCTGGTATTCTAAAATAACTCAGCACTGGAGTAAATTCTTGTTGGAAATATGTTCTTTCCTTTCCTTCTCGTTGATTTTTTCGGTCATAACGGAAACGTTTTTACTCTTTAAGTCACATCCCTCTCGCCCTTTATCGCTTTCAAGCCTGAAGCGTCCTAGCTCCTTGTCAGAAAGATACATTTCTTCGTAATGTTGTCTCCTCCGATCTATAGTCTTTTTCGTTAAAACGTGCAAAGACGAAACTTATGGAATTGCAAGAAGATTCCACTCTGTTAGAGCAAAAATTGATGTAAAGAAAAGATATATTTTCTTCCCCTCTCGTTGGCTTTGCCTTCTTTTCCTGTTGAATTTGACAATTCAATAAAAGCTCGATCGATCTTGAAAACGTTGTTAAAATAGAATTGACAGACTTTACTAGGACATTGTATGATATTATTGCAAATAGAGTATTTCTGAACTATAATGTCAATATATACCAGCTGTTGTAGTAAATTTTATTCCAATACAATGCTCTTGTATCATGTCCCATTATGGTAGGTGTGTATCCTTGAATGTCCCTCTTAGTTACCAAAACAACATGTGTAAGAAGGACAATAGGAAGCGGTTGCCAGCAAGACAGAGCTTTTGGAGGAAATTTGCAGTCAGCCGCTATAACTAAAGGCTTTAAAAATAGAAGAATAGGCGATGTGACTAAAGTGGACATTTATTTTACGCTAACAGAACCCTAAGATTTTGATCTTTAGATATTTCGAATGGCAGGAGTGGCCGTCTTTGTTGCAACGCAATTTTCCATTGCAAAAGTTATAAGTAATGTGTGAAGATCGCAACTTACATGTTTTTTATTTTAGAAAGCAGCTTCTAAAAAACACAACCCTCAGATCGCTGAGAACTTAAGAAACTCCAGTACTGGTAAAATATAGCAAAAGAAACTAGTTGTTTTGTTGCAGGAAATACTTAACATATTCTGAATCTGGGTAATGCATAATCATCGGAAGGTCTTATGAATCCTGCAGAAAACCTTAATTTAAAATGTTGGCGAAGGTACAGGAAATAAACACGATGATTGTAATGCAAACTTAGAAACTCGGCAAAACTCTGTACACTGAGAATCTGATCTTCTCAAAAAAACTCAGCCCTGGAGTAATATTGTTGTTGGAAATATGTTCTTTCTTTTCCTTCTCTTTGACTTTTTCGGTCATAAAGGAAACGTTTTGACTTTTTAAGTCAAATCCCTCTCGCTTGTTATCGCATTCAAGTTTGAAGCGTCAAAGCTCCTTTTCAGAAAGATACATTTTTTCGTAACGTTGTCTCCTCCGATCTATAGTCTTTTTGTTAGAATGTGCAAAGACGAAACTTATCGAATTGCAAGAAGATTGCACTCTGTTAGAGCAAAAATTAATATAAAGAAAAGATAATTTTCTTCCCCTCTTGCTTGCTTTGCCTTCTTTTCTGTTGAATATGGCAATTCAATAAAAGCTCGATCGATCTTGAAAACGTTGTTAAAATAGAATTGACAGACTTTACTAGGACATTGTATGATATTATTGCAAATAGAGTGTTTCTGAACTATAATGTCAACATATACCAGCTGTTGTAGTAAATTTTATTCCAATACAATGCTCTTGTATCATGTCCCGTTATGGTAGGTGTGTATCCTTGAATGTCCCTCTTAGTTACCAAAACAACATGTGTAAGAAGGAAAATGGGAAGCTGTTGCCAGCAAGATAGAGCTTTTGGAGAAAGTATGCAGCTAGCTAATTGCTAAACAAATCAGTTAGCCAGCCAATTAAAGGCTAAATATATAGGAGAAGAGGCGATGTGACTAAAGTGGACATTTATTGTACACTAACAGAGCCATAAATTTTTGAACTTTAGATATTGATAATTAATGAATGACTGGTGATTTTATATTACGCGAACGGCAGGAGTGGCCGTCCTTGTGACAACGCAATTTTCCTTTGCAACAGTTATAATTAATGTGCGTAGATCGTCACTTGCTCGTGTTCATTTTTAAACACAACTTATAAGAAACTCAGCCTCAGATAGCCGAAAAATTAACAAACTCAGTATTGGGAAATATAGCTTTAAAAACTAGTTGTTTCGTTGTAGGAAATCCTTAACATATTCTGTATCTGAGTAATGAATAAACATCCGAAAGATTTCAGAATTCTGCACAAAACCTTAATTTAAAATGTTGGCGAAGGTACAGGAAATAAACCCGAAGATTGTAATGCAAACTTAGAAACTCGGCAAAACTCTGAACACTGTGAATCTGCAATTCTAAAAAAAACTCAGCACTGGAGTAAATTCTTGTTGGAAATATGTTCTTTCCTTTCCTTCTCATTGATTTTTTTCTGTCATAAAGGAAACGTTTTGACTTTTTAAGTCAAATCCCTCTCGCTTGTTATCGCATTCAAGTTTGAAGCGTCAAAGCTCCTTTTCAGAAAGATACATTTGTTCCTAACGTTGTCTCCTCCGATCTATAGTCTTTTTCGTTAAAAGGTGCAAAGACGAAACTTATGGAATTGCAAGAAGATTCCAATCTGTTAGAGCAAAAATTGATGTAAAGAAAAGATATATTTTCTTCCCCTCTCGTTGGCTTTGCCTTCTTTTCTGTTGAATTTGACAATTCAAAAAATGCTCGATCGATCTTGAAAACGTTGTTAAAATAGAATTGACAGACTTTGCTAGGACATTGTATGATATTATTGCAAATAGAGTATTTCTGAACTATAATGTCAATATATACCAGCTGTTGTAGTAAATTTTACTCCAATACAATGCTCTTGTATCATGTCCCATTATGGTAGGTGTGTATCCTTGAATGTCCCTCTTAGTTACCAAAACAACATGTGTAAGAAGGACAATAGGAAGCGGTTGCCAGCAAGACAGAGCTTTTGGAGGAAATTTGCAGTCAGCCGCTATAACTAAAGGTTTTAAAAATAGGAGAATAGGCGATGTGACTAAAGTGGACATTTATTTTACACTAACAGAACCCTAAGTTTTTGATCTTTAGATATTTCTCTTGAATCAAAGACTGGTGATTTAATATTAAGCGAATGGCAGGTGTGGCCGTCCTTGTAGCAACGCAATTTTCCATTGCAAAAGTTATAAGTAAGGTGTGTAGATCGTCACTTACACATATTCATTTTCAAAAACAGCTTCTAATAACCTCAACGCTCACATCGCCGAGAAATCAAGAAACTCCAATATTGGGAAAATATAGATTAATAAACTAGTTGTTTTGTTGTAGGAAATTCTTAATATATTCTGAGTCTGGGTAGTGAATAGATATCGGAAAATTTTCAGAATTCTTCAGAAGACCTGAACTTAAAATGTTCACTAAGGTACAGAAAATAAACATGAAGATTGTCATGCAAACTTAGAAACTCGGCAGAAAATCTGAATACCGAAAATCTGATGTTCTAAAAAAATTCTCAGTATTGGCGTAAATTATTGGTTTAAACATACTCTTTCCTTTCCTTCTCGTTGACTTTTTCTGTCATAACGGAAGCGTTTTGACTTTGTTAAGTCACATCCCTCTCGCTCGTTATTGCTTTCAAATTCGAAGCGTCCCATTTCCTTTCCAGATCGATACCTTTATTCGTAACGTTGTCTCCTCCGATCTATAGTCTTTTCATTAAAACGTGCCAAGGCAGGACTTTTGGAATTGCAAGAAGATTAAACTCTCTGAGAGCAAAAATTGTTGGAAAGACAGGACACATTTTTCCCCTCTCGTTGGCTTTGCCTACTTTTCCTGTTGAATATGACAATTCAATAGAAGCTCGATCGATGTTGAAAACGTTGTTAAAATTGCAACACCGTCTTTTTGTAAGCGTGTCGTACAATGTTTCTATTGTAATATAACTACTTAATATAAAATATATTGCACATGAAACAGAGTATGATTAAAATACGACGTTTCGAGCTTAGCGCGTTATCAAGTCAAAATTGTTAAAATTGAGTTGCCCAACTTTGCTAGGACAGTTTATGATATTATTGCAAAAGAATGTATTTCTGAACTATAAACAATGCAATAACATGAACCAAGATTTATAAAGTTTGATCTCAGAGTAAACAGCTCTTTCTTTGGAGATCCATTACATTATATCCATTTTTGGGGAATTATATTAACATCAAGAAAAACTGTTTAAACCTTGAATGATTGACAGAAAGTATCCCTAAGAGATTCCATATTACGGAAAGAAGATACGCTGTGATGTTATGTCAATATATACCAGCTGTTGTAGCAATTTTTATTTTAATACAATGTTCTTGTATTA
This sequence comes from Aurelia coerulea, assembly GCA_039566865.1. Classification (NCBI taxonomy): domain Eukaryota; kingdom Metazoa; phylum Cnidaria; class Scyphozoa; order Semaeostomeae; family Ulmaridae; genus Aurelia; species Aurelia coerulea. The sequence continues at coordinate 2,934,438 of CM076959.1, forward strand.
TGTCCCGTTATGGTAGGTGTGTATCCTTGAATGTCCCTCTTAGTTACCAAAACAACATGTGTAAGAAGGACAATGGGAAGCGGTTGCCAGCAAGATAGAGCTTTTAGAGAATGTATGTAGCCAGCCGCTCTAACTAAAGGCTAAACACATAGGAGAATGGGCGATGTGACTAAAGTGGACATTTATCTTACACTAACGGAACATTAAATTTTTGAACTTTAGATGTTTCTAATAAATCAAAAACTGGTGATTTTATATTACGCGAATGGCAGGAATGACCGTCCTTGTAGCAACGCAATTTTCCATTGCAAAAGTTATAAGTAATGTGTGTAGAGCGTCACTTACGCGTATTTATTTTTAAGAACAGCTTATAAGAAACTCAACCCTCAGATCGCCGAGAAATTAATAAACTCCAGTATTGGGAAAATATTCCAAAAGAAACTAGTTGTTTTGTTGCAAGAAATCCTTAACATATTCTGAATCTGGGTAAAAACATCGGATAGTCTTCAGAATTCTGCAGAAAACCTTAATTTAAAATGTTCACGAAGGTACAGGAAATGAACGCGAAGATTGTCTTGCAAACTTAGAAACTCGGCAAAAGCTCTGCACACTGGTAATCTGATATTCTCAAAAAACTCTCAGTATTGGCGTAAATTCTTGGTGGAAAGATATTCTTTCCTTTCTTTCTTGTTGATTTTTTCTGTCATAACGGAAACATTTTGGCTTTTTTTAAGTCACATCCCTCTCGCTCGTTATCGCTTTCAACTTCGAAGCGTCCCATCTCCTTGTTGTTTATTGTCCCTTCTCGTTTGCTATTCCTTTCTTTTCCTGTCGTTAGTATTTCACTGCGTCAATTTTGCTGGACCAAGCGGACAGCTTAACAGGTCAATCGCTATTTAAAAGAAGTTGTTAAAAATGCAGTAGGGCTGATTTTGGTAAAAAGTCTACGATATTTTTCAAATTGAGTATTTTTGAATAATATATTGAATTTCATACCGTAATCCAAGATAGATTTTAACATCAACATAAAATACGACTCTGAATGATTGATTAAACGACATTACTAACAAATGTCGGTATTTTCAGCAAAATTAACGCTGCAATTATATCAATCTAATTTTCTTGTATAATGTCCCGTTATGTTTAGTGTGTTTCCTTGCAAGTTCCTCCAAGTGACCCAAAAACAAATATGTGTATGGACAAGATTGGGAATCTAGTTTTACCAACTCATTTGTGCTTTATTAAACGTTTCAAAGAGTAACCAAAAATGCAAAGAGGAAACTGTTCAGGCCCTATGTTTTGAAGTCTAAGATATGCTCCATGAATCAAGACTGATGTTTTCATAGGACACAAATATTTTTCGCTCCCAAGTTTGAAGCGTCGTTCCCTTACAAATCAACATGTTTGATTTGACTGCCTAAATTTTGCTAGAACAAGCTGACTCAACAACGCAATTGCTATTGAAGGGATTTTGTTAAAAGTGCATTAGAGCTGACTTTGCTGCGAATTTTTACGCGATGTTATTGAAATTAAAATTTTTCTGATCGATAGAGATCCTAATAACATAAACCAAGCTTGAAGTTGGTTCTCAAAGGAAGCAGTTTTTCTACATTTTTTGGGGAACGATAAGCATCAATCGTCATCAAAAGAAAAAGTGCTGCAATTCCATGACAAAATACCAGGTGTACAGGTGTTGCAGAAATGCTGTACTCTAATCTAATGTTCTTGTAAAATGTCCCTCTTATACTTTTCTGAAAGATTGTATGATGCTGTGCCTGACTATTCTTCTAAACATTATTCTCACAAAAAAGTGTCAGCTCGTCAAGATAAGGCAAAGCAAAGGCGCGCAAGCCATAAAAATACTTTTCAAAGGCTTGCCCACAATTTTCCAACTTATCGTCAGCAAAGGGTGAAGTTAAGAGACGTGGTTTTTTGCCCCAAGCACTGGGATCGCAGGAGTAGAAAAGACTGCATTGAGTCCGCAACCCTTTTCGTGACGCTTGCGTGCTGGGCTTCAAAATTGCTCGAATCCTGTCCTTCCGTCAGATCCGGGCGTCTTCCCTTCAATAAAAATATTTAGATTTATTAAAAAAGCTAGTATACAGTGCACAGTAATAGCATCAGATTAGAAATTGCTCATTTTGATAGATTTTCTTATTACCGTCACGACTTGGCTCAGGATAACAAGCAGCAGCAACATACGATTCTCCAGTTGCTTCAACAAATGAGGTATGTTGCTCATTAAGATCGAAAACATTCTAGGACGCTTTCTAGACCAAACTTAAGCAATGTTTTCCCAGTATTGGAGTTTGTTAATTTTTTGGCATAAACATTTCTTATGAAAAATATGTGTATTCCATTAGGAGGCGAACTTCGGGGTCTGCGGTATTGCTGTTTGCGGTATTTCGGTATCGAACTTTTGCGGTATGCGGTATGCGGTATGCGGTATGCGGTATGCGGTATGCGGTATTGAAAATTAACGTCCAAACATCATGTAATGCCATTTTCCTGTTGAGGAATAAAGCATCTTCGAGACGAATTGACAGGAAAGAAAAACGAAGGAGAGGGGAGTCCCTTATCTCTCTCTCTCTCTCTGCCTGCACCACCTGCTCAACCTTGAAAGAGGTACCTGCGGAGGAGAGCACCCAACATTTTTTATCTGAAGAAAAAAAATCAAAATATTTGCACGAATCAAAACTTTGAATGTGGGAAAATCACCCATATTTTCAAATCAGGCAATCCGACAATCTGGAAAGCTTTTTGCCTGTCACGGTAAAGCCTGCTCTATCGAATGTTATCGAGAAGATCATTAATAATCACGGCCTCAGTACCATGAATCGAATGGCCTGTTGTGCCCAGACCAGATTGGGTTTAGAAAAGGGAGATCTACGCAACATGCAGTTACCTTACTGTCAAAAAAGGTTAGATAGAACATTGATAAAGGGCTATGTAGTGTTCTGTCTATATTGACCTCCGTAAACCCTTCAACACATAATGTCATGCAACCTTGCTGGAAAAATTGCAAAGTTATGGTATAGATTATGTGGAATTACAATGGATACGTAATTATCTCATTAATAAGAAACAAAAAGTAATTTTTGACTAAACCAACTAATGCGAAGAAAACGTTACATGTGGTGTCCCACAAGGATCCGTCCTGGGGCCCCTTCTCTTTGGGCTAATAATTAATGACATCCATATTCCGTTCATTGATGCTGGCATTATACTATATGCCGACGATACTGCTTTATATCATGCAAGAAAGAACTCAAATGAAATAGAACATTTACTTTACAGTCAAATGCAAAAAGTTGCAGACTGGCTTGAAAAAGGTAAAACTGAATTTGTGCTATATGGATCACATCAACAGTTGTCCAAACAGCCAAACGTATACATAAAAATCTACAGTCAAACTATTCATGAGACAAAATCGCACAAGTACCTTCGTGTAGATTTGGATAACCATCTGAGCCTACATCAACATTTTGAACAAATGTATATAATATAGCGACAGCCAGAGTAAAGCTTTTTTCTAGTATTTTCGAAAAAGTCAGCCCTTATGCAGTAGAATCGATATATAACACAATGATACGGCCACTACTGTTGTACCCACTACAGCATTCCATACCCCAAGGAACTGTAAACATACAAAATAGAGTAGCCAGAATTTTCAACCCAAGAGCAAAGATAACGTCATGGGACAGTATTGAAAAAGCTTGAAACACAAGGGTAGCCATTGACGTGTGTAAATCATTGCAGAATCTACTACCCAAAGACATGAATGGTTACTTCAAAAAATCTCAGCATGAAATAAACATTGAAGGCAATGGCTCTTGTGTTGTTTTACCGAAAATGCGCACTGAAACTGGAAAAGAGTGGTTTGCCAACCAGGGAGCCCACATTTTTCGATTTGAAAAAGCAACCCACGACGAAATATCCATCTTGCTATTCAAAAAGAAACAAAACCATCGAAGTCTTTGTAAATGTCCAAAAAAACGTCTTCGACTCCAATAAAATTCTCATCCTTTAATTTTATATTAAACTATTTTCACTTCATTCTACTTTTTGCCTCACGTCTGAACAAGTCAACCTGCCAAAATATTAGTTGTTATGATTATTATTCTATTACTACTTCTTGTTTTGAAAAGTTTCCTTTCAAACCATTTCACATTCGAATACATGTACACCTTTGAGCCGAATATTAAAACAGTTGAGATCAATGGTATGACAATGATATAAGATCTGTTCCATATATTCATATTTTCTGCCGTCAATGCAGTTTTCCTGAAAGTGCATTAATGAAACTTTTCCCATCGTTCTCGCATCATTCTTTTGTCTGTTAACTATCTAAAACTACGAAAACGATCTAATAGATCAAACTACAAATTGTGATAGAGGAAGGTGTATGTAGGTCGCAATCAAACTGCTACAGTCCGGTATACCGTATTAACAGCTTTGTTTTTTAGTTTCCTAGCGTTAGCGCTATTTTGCAATTTTTTGGTCCAGTATTTGGTTTCATTTTTGTGAAACCAAATACCCTCCATTAGAATTATTGGGAAAAAAATTACAGATTAATCTACCTTCAATTCAAACCAAATTACTTTCAGTACTAGAAGGAAGATACGTTGAGGAGCAAAAAGATTTTGACTACCCACATGGCCAATAAATGAAACATTTTAAACTGCATACAGTTACAGATAGCCCAACACGCGAATAGAAACTTATGAAAAGTGTACTAGAGTCTGTTTGACATTAGATGTCTGATCCGGACTGCTAAACTACAAAATGATGTCAAGAGCAATAGCATAATAGAGCAATAGCATGATGCCTTTTTCTTATTTTTTAATTTGTTAGATGTCAGGTTAGATACGCCTAACATCTAACGAGATACAGAATTTACAAGCAAAAAAAAACAACTTATGAAACTTGACGTGGTGGTTGCTTGATACAATATCAAATGCAAAGAGTCGATCATGTAGATGGGAATATATGTGTTGGGTTGTCATAAGCAAAACTGAATTGCCAAAAAGTGTTTAATATCATATTGTTATCAAAGTTTTACGGGAGAGTGTATATAGTTTTGGGACATTTTCTGGGGCAGGTGTGTAAATGCGTTTCCATATATGACCTTCATTTACCTAGTCCAGTACCCCTCCTCCCTGGGATTTCAGCGATAATTCACATTGCCTTCAGAAGTAACAGGAGAACATTCCTTTCTATTAGATCTCAAAATAGACCTTTCCCTATTTCATGAAATTCTGAATTGAATGATAGTTTGTACATTTTGTAAAATGTTCAAGTGTGAAGAGAGGTTTTTGAAGCTCTAACGTCACTCAGCATTGGTAACAAAATGTAAAAGACTCACTCGATCCAAAAAAATTGTAGTATAACTAAAAGGTCTACTGCCGAAAATTTTCCGTGACTTTTGGCACAAATATCTTGGCCTACACTTCTGTCCAATTAGACATTCCACAGCACTGAATAGATAACGGTTATGGTTCGTTTGATGTCCTTGAGCAACTCAAGCATCGCAGCTCACTGACTCCTGGTATTCTCATTTTCGAATGGGTAGTATTTGTTCGTAATATTACACACTTGCCGGGACCAGCAGCTTCAAATGTTTACACACCCAACTTATCGGGACATGGTGTGTAAGCGTTCCGGAGTGTTTTTCAGAAGTACAACTCATGTAATACAACACTAGGCACATTTACATTGCATTTCCCACTCTGTTGAGACGGAATTGCCATGGGAACACACAAAAAAACTTTGGTCCCGCTAAGTTGGCATTTTAACTTTTTTTAGTGTAAGTTTTTCACCAACTTCACGGGACCTAACAAAGATGCATTTTTTGACGTTTCTACATGGTAAGGACATCGAAAATTGACAGAAAATTAGCGGGACCCTGGGTAAGTCCCGCCAATCACCAATGTCCCGCTAAGGTAGGTGTGTAACACAATGGATGTCCCGCTAATGTAGCAGATATAAGAACATACATACATACATACATACATACATACGCGAGGGGCATTCCGAAAATCCTGGAAATATACATGGCTTTGAGAGGTCGTAACATGAAGATGTGCCTTGCAAGAGACCTTAAAACTAGTTGAACACTTATGAATGTAACCCCTTGAACATTGATTATTTGGCAACTCACAATATGCTACTTCAAATTTGTTATAAAAACGACACATTTGAAGAAGTGTCCTGTGGTTTGGAGCTCACATTTGGCTTTGTTACACAACTGTTTGGATGGGGGTTTCTCGATGGTATTCTTTGAGGCGGCAGAGAGGCAAACAAAGCTTGGGGTTTCCATGAACTCTCGGATTCCTTGGGTGATGCATTTTCCACAGATTCAAATCTTGTCGCAGCTTCGATAACGGCTGTGAGACTAGAGAATGTTGAATCACGGCTGACAAGTTCTTTGCCAATCGAAGGTTGTAATTTCAACATGAAGGCATGAATTAATTCCACATCACCATCTTTGGAGTAGTGGATACCCGGAATGAGTTTCTCTAAACTGTGTTGCGTTTCCAAAAATCGATGGGAGAAGTCAGCAACTGATTCCTTTGCTTGTTGGTTCATGGAATAGTAAGTGGCGAGAAGCTGATTGATTTGTTGTTCTTTTGGGACACCTCTTTGTTTTGTAAGTTGGGTGAGACAGTTCTTGTAAAACTCAATAAACTCTTCGTTGGAAGTTTTGGCGGTGATTCTGGCTGCATGGGTCGCTTCAAATGTGCAAATAATGTTGAAAGCTCGAGCATCGTTTTGTCATTGTTGTTTGAGGTAAGTAAACCAGAATTTGGCAGCAACGCCAGAAGAAGTAAAATTCCACCGGACCTCCGGAACGATTTTCTAATGGGTATATTCTGCCGATACTATTTATTCTTGGAGGAGAAGCTAAGTTAAGGTCACGCCCACAGGTCAACAACCTTTTTTTATTATTGTTGCCTATTTAAGGGGCATCCCGCTTCCCACCATCACTTGGTCCTTGTTAACCCTATTTTGGTTGGGAGGGGGGCAAATTTGCCCCCCCCCTAGTAGACTTTTTGTTATAACTCTGTCAGGATAACAATTATGACCCTGAAACTTTCTGACTTTTACTTATGCTTATTGTGCAATGACTGAAGAAGTTTCATAAAAATATTTTGACAAAAGAGGGGGAGGGAGACAATTTTCTGGAACTGACTCTGTCAAAATCGCCATTTCTCAAATGTTAATTTTCGCGAAAAAAGTAGCAAAATTGCAAAATTTTGCAAAGATGTTTTGCAGGGTAGCGCTATTTGATGTATTCTATCATAATTGTCATGTTTGGATGGAAATTGTGCTCCAAAATAAATTTTATCGCATTTTTCCTGATTTTGACCGATTTTGCCACTTTTCTTGACCTCACAAAGAAAAATGCTGACGCAAGCAATAATAACGGCTAATTTTAGGTTAATTTTTATATTTTCGTACAGTACATGCCTGGGGCTATTAGTACACTAAATCTAGTTGCTCTATCTATTTCCAGTCAAGAGTTAGGTAGGGGAAGCTTTTTTGGCCCCCCCCCAACCAAAATAGGACGTGTCAGATAGCCCAACCACTATAGGGTTAAGATATTTGATTACGAAGAACCGTTCGAAAAGAAGGCAAAAATATATGGTGATGCATGTGGTGAAACGTTGAATCGTCTGTTGGTAAGTCATATAAAGGAATTACATGAGCTAAATCAACGCATTACTTCATTGCAGGATTCATATTTGTTGAAACAAAGGTCAAGGATGGCGGAAGAACGTAAGAAAATTATCTATTTATTTATGCAGCATTTGAAAAAGGGTGATTTCCCAGCAAAGATGTGCATATAAATTTATATTCTGAACATTTCATGATTTTTATACAGGGAGATACGGAATTTTCTCCATGCATTGCAAGTATTTCCGGTCATGAGAAAAGTCTCTTGCAGTAATAACTCTATCATTTCCGCAAGAGTCCTGCAATTCCTTCATTTCTCACAAAGATGACGTCATAATTTCATCATAAATGTTTTGAGATAATTGTTTAAATGTGCATGTTGATAAGTACACAAAACTGTACACTTGTGCCAATTCTTTTCAGCTCTCCCCATTCCCCTTACAATATTGGTTCCTTGTGCGATTATGCATTTGTCACGGGCACAACAATGCAGCCAAAGCGATTTTCGTGATATCTGGTGATCAGTGCTTTGGACCAACATTGTTCAGGGGACGGGGGAAAAGAGTAGCATTGAGTTTCCTGCATTGTATTATGGCTGCCTGGTCGCAGAAGAAAAGAGAGAACTGAAATTTTCTTCAAGTTGTTTTGGCAAGGATTGTAGATTTAATTCAGATAGACTTAATTGATTGATTTGAAACACTTGCCAGCCATTTTTAATGGCAAATTGCTTAAAAATTGTTTCATAGGACTCAAATCAATTGCCCTTCAAATGACACAAATATCAGACCACAAGAACATATAAACCTAGAAATTAAATACCCACAAGCTTCTGGGCCTCCATTTCCAGTTCAGCTTCTTGTATGTCTCTTTCCCTTCTTTTTTCTGGCTCTGATAGCTTTCAAACGAGAAAAAAATACATATTTAACAACAGGTTGTTAAGAGGACTTAATGATTAAACTCTGTGAATAACTAACTGATAGAACATTTTTACCTTCTAACCAACAATTCAGCATATTTTCCATCCTTGCACACTGTTCAATCGGGATCTTATGAATGGTGTTATGCAATAGGAAAGGGTATTAAGGCTGAAATACACAATCCATTTAAACTGATCAGTTTAAACTGTCAGCCTTTTTCATCAGTTTTAACTGATCAGTTTGGCCCGACTACAAGATCAGTTTAAACTGATGAGCTGGGACAGTTTTTCCGCATTCTCGCAATGGACAGTGACTCGGAATGTGCTGCTGCAGCTATAGTAGTTGCTGTACTTTTAAGAAGAAAGAAAATAAAACAACGCAAAAAGAGATCTGCATGGGTTGAACCTTGGCTCCAAAAGCGAGCCCAGTTGGGTGTATATGACACGTTATTGCAGGAACTTCGCCTTGAAGAGGAAGGAGACTATAAAAAGTTCTTGCGAATGAGCACAGAAACATTCGACAAATTATTGCAGTTGGTGTCAAATGATATTCAGAAACAAGATACAGTGATGCGTGCTCCAATTCCTCCAAAAATTAAACTAGCTGCAACCATCAGATATTTATCAACTGGTGCTAACTACGCTGATCTCCAGTATCAGTTTAGAGTACATAAGAGCACTCTAAGAACCATCATACCAGAAGTTTGTGAGGCAATTTACAAGAGGCTGAAAGATAACTTCTTGAAAGTAAGTAACAGTTTTCATAATCATAATCAATGAGTACATTTATGTTGAGAAATTATAATTATTGTTTTGCGGGGAGCTTAAATTACTTTTACTTGCATTCCCTTGGTAGAGCTGTCCCATAAATGATTCTTTTGGTGGCACAACATTGTACTGCTGGTTTTGAGGCAACCCAAGCATTCCAAACTGTGCTTGGAAAAGGATTTCTTGAATTTTCACCTTGGCATATTCACATGCTCGTTTATCTGGTACAGTAAGTACCCGCAAATAAGAAACCCCCTTGAATAAGAAACAGGCCTCATTTTCTTCAAAAAAGGCTCCTTTAATAAGAAACAATTTTAGGTCTGAAATTTAAATGTTTCTTATGTTTAGGATTGTTATAGTTTGTTCCTGAATGCCAAAAGATGTTCCCATAAATGACTGTGATAGACTGTAGTATTCTCAAAACAGAATAAACATTTTCAAAATTAAAGATTCACACCACAACAATGTAACATGGTAAAATGTACCATCAAGGTTAAATACACATGCATGTATGGTACTGTCATATGCCTTCACTTGACTTAACTTGATTACCTATGTATAATCAACTTTGACCCTGATCATGAAAAGGTCTCTTTAAATAAGAAACTCTCTGAGGCCTCAATTTAAAAAGTGGTTTCTTATTCGCGGGTACCCGCTGTACAGGAGCAGAGCCTCCAAGATCAACGATAAGACCACTTCCTAAAAAGAAGAAACCAGAAAATAAAAGCAAAGAAGACTGCCTCTTGGACCAGGCAGCATCGGTCCTCTGGTCTAGACAGAATAAAGTTGTTGACTCAGAGGAAGTATTTGGTCAAAATGTTGCTCACAGTTCACTTGCAATACAGTAAGTACCCGCAAATAAGAAACCCCCTTGAATAAGAAACAGGCCTCATTTTCTTCAAAAAGGCTCCTTTAATAAGAAACAATTTTAGGTCTGAAATTTAAATGTTTCTTATTTTTAGGATTGTTATAGTTTGTTCCTGAATGCCAAAAGATATTCCCATAAATGACTGTGATAGACTGTAGTATTCTCAAAACAGAATAAACATTTTCAAAATTAAAGATTCACACCACAACGATGTAACATGGTAAAATGTACCATCAAGGTTAAATACACATGTTTGTATGGTACTGTCATATGCCTTCACTTGACTTAACTTGATTACCTATGTATAATAAACTTTGACCCTGATCATGAAAAGGTCTCTTTAAATAAGAAACTCTATGAGGCCTCAATTTAAAAAGTGGTTTCTTATTTGCGGGTACCCGCTGTACTATCATTCAACAAAAATATTAATTTCACCCAACACCTCCAAGTGATTTTGGGAGAAACTCATTGTACAATCAAGCTACCATGATGTTTTTTATTATATTGTACTTCATACAGCATATAAAATGGAACGTAAGCAATTTGTCATCTCATTCTTAGCTTTCATCTTTCTAATTTCTTTTCGGATTTGGAACGTTTATGAGTTACCTCTTTGAAGGCACATTAGGTATTTATATCCATTTTGCTTGCTTGTCTCATCTTAGATATTGAAAAAAGTTTATTCATCTTGTTTCTGGTAAGGAATGCCTTGTTTGTTCACAAATGAACCGGAAGAGTTAAATTTCAGGTAAATATTTTACAAAATTTTGCACATCACAAGAAAAAGCATTATATGCTCAAATAACCATATTGTATAACTTTTACTTGAAGCGATTATAAAAAAATTATAATGTGAGGACAACTAAAATTTCATCATCAGTTACATTTTAGAGTTTTAAACTATTTCAATTCACGTAATGTGGTTCATGAGAGTTTCCGCTTGTTTACTTTATTGGTATCATGCCCGTGATGTCTATGGAATGATATTTTTCAGTTATCTAATGAGCTATCAACTGCATTTTTCAGTTCTAAATGTGTTTGCAGGGGAGTCCATCTTAACTTTCCATCTGGTAGTTTCATGCTATAAGAAATTGGAATCAAACATTTTTGTTTCAGATAGCATGCCTTATTTCTGGCAGGTGTAAAACACAGGTTCCATGTTGACAGTTTACAGGTTACCAGGTTTACAGGTTGGAGAAAAATGCAGGTTCACAGGTTAGAGCACAATAGTCAACTTCAGAAAATTTCCGTGCAATGAAAAACATTTCTTGAGAAATCAAATCATTTTGCCGGCCATTTGTAGTCACCGGCATTGGAATATTGGCATTGGAACTGGCATTGTAATTGGCATCGATATTGCATAAGTACTATGACGCATGCAAAACTAGCCAGGTGACCCATGACAGTAATGTGTACGAGTCTAAATCAATGCAGTGAAAAACTCTGTCAATTCAATAACTGCTAAAGTATCAAACCGGAAAGCGATGTTGAAGATAATTCTCCTCATATTGTGAATAAGCTCTTTCTCTCGCTGACGATGTATTTGAGTCAATTTCAAATTTGCATCTATGCAAAGATTCCAGTTTACAGAACTGAAGCAGTATTTTCCATCGTTCAAATCATACTTCTCTTTATCAGCAACGAGATCAGTTACTGGGGTAGTTGCTGAAAATCCCCACACAGCACAAGTTGCATTCCACCAAAGCATTCATCTGTGCCTCGTACATTTCGTGCAATGAATTCTAAAGTATCGAAGGCCTCTTTTGTCAGCATGGAAATTTCATCTAATATCATCACATTGCACTGCTTCCATCTCTTCACTGCTTCCTCGTTTGCAATTACTTTCTGCAGAAGCTGATAGCGAGAGCCTCGCCCAATGCCAATACCCACCCAAGGATGAACGGCTGTCCCTTCAATATGTGTGCTAGCTAAGCCAGTTGTAGCAGTTCTTCCAATGTTTTCTTTTCCTTGCTTTTGCTCTAGTTTCAGCGCGATCTATAAAAGCCTTTCAAAGCCTTTTGTTTGCCATCCTATTGTTCCAGTGATGACCTGTCAGAGAAATTGGTCGAGCTGTTGACGAAACCTCGCTTAGAGAAAAGCCCACCGCTGCGCACCCAGTCTTCTTTGGAGTGTGGACCTTTGAAACGAGATGCTACGCTGTGAAGGAGCTAACCGTTCTCTGGAATGCGCAAGCGCCATTTGAATTTGATTTCTTGCAAATGGCGGCTGCCCCACGCTGATGCTGCTAAGGCCGAAGAGAAAGAATCGAAGAAAAACGACAGTAATGAGGTAATAAATTTTAATTTCTAAGCTACAAATATGGTGCATTATTGCCCATGATGAAACGTGCACAATATCATGAAGACGTCTGTATCTGGTGAAAACATAACTATTCTGTGATTTTCGGGTTGAATTGTCATTGCTTTAATGGCGTGCAGGACGATGAGCGTATCTTCTTCGTGGTGATTTAGGTTGTGTGATTCAATGTTTCCTTGCGTTTTTTCCATCCGACCACACTAGGTACTGAAATGGTGTAATACAAGATACATCTTCATCTTGAAATGCTTTTCTAGCCTCATCGGCAAGTTATGTGACAAAGTGACACTTGGTCTCATTGTGAGCAAAGAATTGCTTCAAGGTCCCTTTGATCTTTGTTGAGCCCTCTATTCTGTACTTCAACTTCAACTGAGCTACTTCTCCCCTACGAAGATTTTGAGTGGATTCTTTCAAAGATTTTTCACAATAGGTATAAAAAACAAGCATCACATTCTGACTTCCAGCTGCTAGCATCCTACATTGTTGGACGATATCTTTTGCGAAATCTTTGCAAGTTTCAATATGTCTTCCTTTCAAATTTATCGACTGAACAACAACCATTACATCTATCACGCCAGTACTCCTTGCATTTTGTTGTTCTTCCAGTACATCTTCTGCATCTTCTTTGTTGGGCGTTTCCAAGCACTTGATGATTGCATTCATTAATTTTGATTTCCCCTCATGACCAGGTTTCAGTGTTCCATTGATCTTCATCAAACTTTGAGGTACCAAAGACAGCTCGTAATGTCCAGTAACCTCTTTCATGTCTTAGCCTCTCTGAGACTGCGCAACCAAAGCAAATCTGCTGAAAAGTTCCCTCTCCTCTCCTAACTCAATAATTCTATCCTTGCTGTTGATTTCTACTTTCTTATTTAGCAATGTGAAATTCGGCAGCTTGGGTAGCTTTATGGGTGCCCAAATGCTAGCAAGGGTGCTGTTGACCTGCGATCTTTCCTGAACAAGTTCCTCATTGAGAGCCTGCCCTATCTTTTTCAACACATAATATTTGATCATGTGTGGCTGGTGGCATGAATGCATTTGACATCAAAGTGAAGATAGAATCTTCTTTAAAATCTTCATATACTGCTGAATTCTCTTTGAGTACAGCAAGAAGCTTGATGTGCATCTCCCTGTGACGAATCACCGCAGCTTTGCTGCCCAGATGATGCCGCTTTCGTGCGGTAGAATTACCGTGAGATAAAACGTCTTGGACGATATTCGCTAGCAGTGGTGCTGTGAGGAAAAATCGCAGTCTGGCATTCTCGGTATTTGCTATGCCAACCAATCCCCCTTCGATTTTCAGCGTTTTGATGACTTCTTCGCCACCATGGTCAACTCCGATTCCTGTGAAAGGAATCTGAGACTTCTTTACACAAAATTCGCCATTCATAAAGGCCTCCCAGGTCTGCGGATCAGTTTCCTTGAGGGCGCACATGTTTGCAATGTATACTGGTACGAGTCTTCGGTACTTGGTACGATCCATGCTGCAGTGATCTATCTTGCAATAGTTGCTTACTTGATTCGAGGTGCAACAACCAGTCCCTGTTCCTTGACGCATACACAAATGACTGTAGCCCCTCTACCATTCTCATGTATTTAAATAATATCAGTGCCATTTTATTTTCCTTACAATTTTCTTCAAATTGCTTCATTGCACGAAAGAGGCTAACATTTCCAATATGATGAAACAGCGCCAATTGTAGCTTTGTCTTCCTCTTCGTTGCCAGATTTAAATGCTTGTTTTACATCACTTAGGATAATCACAAACAATGAATTTATAGAAGTAGCTTATTTGCTGGGTTTTAACCATATTAGCCTCTAAAAATATATCAATATTCATTTGCTTCCTTTATCCTTGATTGTTTCCATTATTGGAATTCAACAAATTTCAATGCATGACATCATCATGACGTCATGAAATAAAAAATTGATTTATGTAAAGCAATAAGGCGAAAACATTCTATTATTGCTATTTATTTGCTTACTTTGTCCCAAATTGTTTCCGTTATTGGAATTCAATTAATTTTGATGCATGACGTCATCACGATGTCACCATGACGTCATGAAATATCTAACTAATATGTGCAAAACAATAAGACGAAGAAAACTTTATTATTTCAGTACATTTAAAACATTTAAGATATTGCAGACGTCTATAAATATTGTCTTTTTGCAGCTACAATGGAATGTCAATTCTGTCATACGTCATTGTGACGTCATACCCATTAAAGTGATATTTGAAATTGCCAACATTGAAATTTGTGATCTCCATTAAATTATCTATCGATCCATACCAAAATCATAAAATTAATACAAAATATTATCAGGAGCTTATTCTCGACATTAGGACACTGACTAAAAAGGATGTGTTATCGTTTGTTTACTTACATGTCCATAACCAACAAACCAATTTTGAAAAACTTTGTTTTACTTGATTGCATGAAGGCTAAATTGTATTTAAAGATGTTGGTTGAGGTTTTATGACGACCATCCGTGTCACCTATGCATTAGCTTTCAAAAAAGAATGTAGGAATTCATATAATACATTTCTGCATAGAATACAGAGCGATTATTAGCAGCCGTCAGCATCGTAGGAGGATCGTCCCATTCCAGCCGTCAAAATGACATAACTTTGCTGTCAAATGTAATGGAGTCCAATTGCCAATCAACGAAGGGGGCGATGAACTGAAATGTACAAAAAGTAAGGAGGCGATGAACTGAAATGTTCAGTGCATTGCAGAGATCGGTCAACATATTTATCTGATAAAATATATAAGAAAACTTATAATGATTTGTTAACCCTATTCCACCTGGGCTCTTTTCATTCACTCCTCACCTGGGGGGGGGCCATTATAGCCCCCCCCTAATTATTTCCAGAACCGATAGAGTCATGAAGTTGTAACTTTGTACACAGTATCAACAATATATTGTGATTCTAATTAGGTAATTGAAACTTAATTAGTCACGTGACTTGTTGCTAGGCAACTAGATATGTTGTGACCAGTCTGCAATAAGGTTATGTATGGAAACTGCAATAATGTCCTATATTTTAGCGAAAACAAAGTTTATTCTTAAAAATGGTTAAAAATCTTGTACAACATCATGTTTTCTCATGTTAAGTTTTACTTCTTTACACACCTGTTCAAACAATGACGTCATAAAAAAATATGACGTCATACGTCTAAAAAACTCTAAACACCAATGAAAATTAACAAATCATATATCATATGAAAGCTCGCAATGAGAGCAATTCAATGACACCAATTAAAACAAAATTGAACAAGAATTTGCCAAACTAGAAGCAATTTAGTGTTTTCCTTTGTGACATCTCTCCAAATAAGGGCATTCAGCGGTTAAAAATGGTTAAAAATCTTGTACAACATCATGTTTTCTCATGAAATAACATGTTAAGTTTTACTTCTTTACACACCTGTTCAAACAATGACGTCATAAATATCTATGACGTCATACGTCTAAAAAAACTATAAACATAAAGAAACATTAACAAATCATATATCATATGAAAGCTCGCAATGAGAGCAATTCAATGACACCAATTAAAACAAAATCTAACAAGGATTGACTAGAATATAAGCAATTTAGTGTTTTCCTTTGTGACATCTCTCCAAATAAGGGCATTCAGCGGTCAATTGAAACAAAATTTGTGGAATCTTGTAGAGCATTAAATTTTAGGAAAAGTCAGTTGGTACCAGCACTCTGTCTCATGTCTCATATAGTCAAAGAGCTGTGTAGCAATGTTTGGTTGGGGGGGGCCATAATGGCCCCCTTCCCCCAGGTGGAATAGGGTTAAACAACAATCCTTTCGAATGAACTTTCACCGAGGACAGGACTCTTGCATTGACTTTATTTGTGAAAATTTTCACGTGACATCTGAAGATAGACCTGAATTCAATGATTTTCCTTTCAGCGAAACCGATGGTAAGGAGGTATTTTACCTAAATTGGAAAGACATGTCATCTCAAGGAACATTTCTGGAAAAAATCAATTTGAACAATTTGTGGACCCAGCCAAGTAAAGACCAGTTCCTTCCAGCTTATTTCAAGAAGTTGTTTGACACATACCGGAGTTCTTTATCGCCAAGACACAGAATAGAGACTGTGTGCCTGTCCTAGTAAGTGTTGCTTGCTTATGTCTACTAAGTACAGTAGTGTCCCGCATGAAAGAAACACAAATTTAAGAAACACAGACCCTGATTTTCAAAAAATACCCCATTTTATAGGAAATTTGTTCAGGTATGAAATAGCTTGTTTCTTATTTCAAAACTATGTATTGAAGTCTTGGAATTTTTCAGCTTTGCAGTTGAATTGAACTGTACCTATTCAAATCAAGACAATAATTTTGCATGCAGACTAAGCGAAAAGCGCCTTTCAGGAATTATTGTAGCATTTTCTGAAAATGAAAATTTACAAATACAACTCAAAATAAATTTTTTTGTATCACTTTCATAGAGCTCATGTCTGAGTCGATAGTACATGATTTTTGTAACAAGAAACTGTATCCTGATTAGTAAATTTATCTCATTTTATAAGAAACGCATCAGACTTGAAATTGAAAAAGTTGTTTCTTATATGCGGGTTTCTTATACTGTGTTGCTCATTATTTACTCTAGTGAACTATTCCACAGCAGCTTTCAATGGACAATGGAGAAACGACTTATAAGTGAAAATAACGTTTTCCTTCATGAAAATGAATAGTTTCTTGAGTTATATTTTTCCAAGACTAGAGTTCCATAATTTTTAGGGATCCAAGTGTTGAGTATCTTCAAGCAGTTACTTAGGAACTACTGCGGTGAAGACCAACGTTTTCCTTTAACAAAATGAATATTAAATAATGAATGTTGATTCATCTGTTCTGGGTCTACTGTTTTCCAGCAATCATCACTACCCATTTTACCCCCAGTAGACCCTATAAAAAAACATGTATCAATTTTCATATATTCTCATTTTCAGAGCGATGGTCTCCAAAGACAATCATCTTTCAATTGGATACTGATACAGAAAATGTTGGAACTATTCCGGAAAATCGAGCAGAATATGCCATCTCGGACTCGAAGTTTCCTTTGTTGTGTCTATCAGGTAGCATATCTTGTTGCAGTAAATATGATATGTCATTTTTCCTGAAATACTTTTTCTGATGTCTTCCATGCTAAGCTACAACATTATAAACAGGTTCTCTCGAAAGGATACGCAATTGTTGAGACTTAGGTACAGTATTTGGTACCAGAAACCTTGAAAATGAACCAGAATTCAAGAACCAGAATTCAAGAACCAACCTTGGATACCCTAATTCAAGAAGCGGAATTCAAGAACCAACTTTGGACACCCTAATTCAAGAACCAGAATTCAAGAACCAACTTTGGACACCCTAATTCAAGAACCGGGATTCAAGAACACCCCGAACTTTATAATATTTTTGGCATTTACCAACGGACCCTGCGGTGCTATGCATGGTTTACATCAAAGTTGGTCTCTATACCGTCCATTTCATCCCGGGGGTGAATACCAAGAACTTTAAGAAGTTTAGATTCCAAAATTCAGAATTAGAAATTCTGAGTGCAAAAGATTTTCGGCCGTCTCTTGTTTTCATGATTCAAAATTACATAATTTATGCCATAATCACATTTATTTCAAAACAGGCTTAGAATATGCAGCATTCTGCTGATGCCGGCCAGTGGCATGGTGGTGGCCAATATTTTATGATGATTTTTAGCAATACGACATTCTATGTTTTATACTCTTTGCTTTTGTCAAATTTCATAGTGAATGACAACTATCCATTCCAAGTAATCACAAATATGCAAGTACCAAACAAAGATTCATCCTCTGCTGCTGTCTGCAGTCACAAGTACAAGAAGTGGTGGAAAATTAGTATGAAATTAACAAACTTGACAATGTTGTCTGGATCAGGCCATATATATAGACAATGGTTGGTCACAAAGTGGTCGCTATTAGAGATCACCGGCCCCGGCCCCCCGGCCCCGGCCCTCGGCACCATGGCGCTCGGCCCTCGGCCCCCACAAATATAGGTATTTCTTTGTTTCATAGCTGTCTGGCTGTTCCCGCATTTAAAATGATCCGAACGGTGCCGTTCAATCGAAAAATCGCAATGTTCGAAGCCTCCAAGAGCTTAAGAAACTCCTTTCAAGTAAAGTGAGAGAACTTCGAGGGGCCGGGCAGTCATCTGAGTCTCGCAAAACAAGTTGAGTATAAACCACAAATGTACACACACCACACGCTCCTTCGCATACAATTCATGCGCCTTCGTAGTCAATCGAGGGAGTCACATTCCATATGGTTGCATTCTTTGATGCATTATTTACAAATATGTGGACCGCAAACTGTTCAACATAATTCCTTACTTTTGACCCTTGGAACGGACAGCTTTTCGAGTGGGTGACAGGACACCAAAGTGAAGCAACATGAAGTAAAGTGTACTTCGAAACCATAATCAAAACGGAATAATACTAATGTAAATGAGAATATTGAAGGTTCCTCTTGAAATCGTTTTTACGAACATTCTTTAAATCGGCGGGATCCCCTTGACTTTCAATAAATGTCTTGGACACAGGCAAGCACAGGTTATGAGAAGAAAGTGGAAAGAGGAATTAATTTCTTTCTCAACAAAGTGTTTGGAGTTTCCTAATTTCTTGGTAATGGTCATCTCGCCATCGGTGCGTTTAGTTTCTTAGAAAGAGTTACTTACAAACAATTTACTCTGCGTAATTTCGAAACAGGGGAAAGAGGGGTTTTCAGGGCGACAGTTAGCCAGAACGACTACGAAGGCGCATGAATTGTATGCGAAGGAGCGTGTGGTGTGTGTACATTTGTGGTTTGTTTAGGAAATCATACTCAACTTGTTTTGCGAGACTCAGATGACTGCCCGGCCCCTCGAAGTTCTCTCACTTTACTTGAAAGGAGTTTCTTAAGCTCTTGGAGGCTTCGAACATTGCGATTTTTCGATTGAACGGCACCGTTGGGATCATTTTAAATGCGGGAACAGCCAGACAGCTATGAAACGAAGAAATACCTATATTTGTGGGGGCCGAGGGCCGAGCGCCATGGTGCCGAGGGCCGGGGCCGGGGGGCCGGGGCCGGTGATTTCTAATAGCCGGTGTTTGTATTACATGCTATGAACTCAAGAGAAAGAAGTTTACCTTGTGTAGACTAAACAATGCTATTCAATACTAAAGGATGAAAGGTAGGTCTTAGTTGTTTTCCAAGGTTAGTACTTAAAAATTCGGCGCTAATGCAGTTCAGCACACCCTCTTCAGACCGTGTCTATACTGTTTGTACTTATAACTTTGTCGTTGTATGTCTGTTACATATGTATTATATATCAATCGATAGCCCAGAACATGGGGATTAATTTGATATATAATTAATAATTAATCACCTTCAATTCCATCTTTTATAATTCAAACTACATCCATGACTAACCTCCAAATCTTCACTTTGTCTGCAATTATCAATCCGATCCCGTTCTTCAGTCATGTGACCAGTAGCCTCGACTTCAAACTCAAAGACGAGGGTTGTCATGGGTTGGTTACTCCTCGGACAACTAAGAGCCGGCAGTTAGACCCTCAAGCTGCCGGTGAGAGAGCTAAAAAATTATACCTCAAGTTTAGACCCGGGAGTTAGACCCTCAAGCTGCCGGCGAGAGAGCTAAAAATTTACACCTCAATTTTAGACCCGGGAGTTAGACCCTCAAGCTGCCGGCGAGAGAGCTAAAAATCTACACCTCAATTTTAGACCCAGGAGTTAGACCCTCAAGCTGCTACACAGCAGCTACATATATTCCTGCCCCCAGACCTCTAACATCTTTTGTATACGGCACCTTTATAAGGCTCGTTCCGCCCAAGCACGCTCTCTCGCTCACTCGCATTATTTGACATCACACACCACACTCAAAGATTTATCCCCGTGAAATGAAGAATATGGCATCCAAAGGACTTTTTAAAAGAACATCAAAGACTGGTAAGTTATGCTCCATTCTACTACACTATATTTACTTACATACTTTGTAAATCTATCACTATATAGGCTAGATCCAACATGAGTTGTATTTGACCTTTGCATTTGACCTTTGTTGAATCAACCTTTGAAGGAAAGACAGTGGAGGGCAATTTCAAAACGATTTTCCCTCATTCATATTCTTGCAGTTGTTTGCAAACCATTATGCAGTCCTAAGGGCATCATTTTCTATCTTTTGAATGATGACCCTAATTTCTGAAATTACCAAATTTTTTTCTCGAAATTTCCGCAAGAAAGACTTAAATTGCCATTCCGTTTTACTCGCCGCTAGGGACAGCACCCCTCCCAAGCAAAAAATATTAGAAAGAGGCCAATGTGAACTTCATTATGAGGCTAATGTTGATCGCAATGGTGATCGCGATCTTGATTGCAACCCTTGATTCAAAGAGTGATTGCTGTGTCCATCAGGCACTTCGCAGTTGGATGGTTCTTTTTGAAACATTTCTGAATAAATGTAATCAAAAGTATTTGAATTTCCTTATTTCTGGTAGACTGTGAAATTAATTTTTGGGAGTTTTATCACAGGTTCATTTCGCTGTTGATTTATCTCTTGTATTTTTTTATTGAAAATGCAGCAAAACAACAATCATCTCGCATTTTGCAGATTTTGTTTGGCCTTATGTTCCGTTTTGACTTAAACAACTTTTCTGCGCTTCCCTGTGGTCTGTGCGTTTCTTCCTGGCATTTTCTCATTTTCTTTGCATTCCATTTTGGTCTTCGTTCAAATCTCTTCATAATAAATGGTATTGTTTATATTAAACGAGACAAAATAGTGTGTTACATCAATTTGGCTGCATTCTTTGTTTAATATTCATATACTTTCAATGACAACTTCCGCACGCCATGTAGGATTCTTATTGACGTCACATCTATCAGAATTTCTTCCACCCAGACTTTGCTCGTTTTTCCTAGAGTTATTTTTGTTGTATTGAATGTGTACAGGGAAACCCCAAAATGTGTTGTGCACAGCACAAAAGTAGTGAGACAATATAGGTGTCTTTGTGATATTGCAACTAGAATTTTACGCAGCAAACAGGGATTGTATTCTGGAGACAAAGCTTTGAAAATTAATCTGCAAGTTCAATGGGCCTAAACTGAGGTGAATTTTACTTAATGCACAAAATCTCGTACACCTTTGGCAACATCCTTTTGTTTTCAAGAAAAATCCATCATAACTTTATAGTCACATTTGAAATGAAAGATGTCCAAAAAACCGTTAACCTGATACCAAAAGTGGGAATAACAGTATACGCAGAAAGCATAATATCCAATTGCTAAGCTAAGTAATTTGTAATCTTGTTTCCCCAGCTCCACTGCTATGTGTCTGCCATTGTTTCTGATGCACATGGCAATCACTCTTTGAATCAAGAGTGGCAATCAAGATCAAGATCACTATTGCGATCAACATTAGCCTCATATTGAAGTTCACGTTGGCCTCTTTCTAATATTTTTCGCTTGGGAGGGGTGCTGTCCCTAGCGGCGAGTTTCCGTTTTATGGTATATCATCTCAAAGATCAAAGATACATCACATTATTAGAAAAGGAACCATTTCAGTCAAAGAAACGGGGGTGATCCCTCGAGATATTCCAACAAGTACAGGGAATGGTGTGCAAAGTGTCAGTCAAAGTTACAAAAAAAAATCCTGATTAAACAAACAGAGGGAGCGCAACAACAAAGTCAAAACAGCGAAGATGAAATTGAGAGTGTTGTTAGTGAATACAATGACATTTCAACTGAAGAAATTGCTCTATCTCCTGCTGAAGCTACCGTTGTTGGCTGATGTCACTGGATGGTAGCTCAAAGAAAGACAGAGATGCAAGCCTTCGTGTTGCACAGCTTACATCTATTAGTAGAGTGATAAGCGGAGAAAAGGTAAACAACAACATATTAAATTTGGTAGATGTTGACCTCCTTAGGGGTCGTTTGTTAGAAGATTTCCGTAAGAATGCAAGGCCTGGTACTGTCAAGTTATACTTACACTCACTATGATTTTCTTCTCTAACTTCTTAAAGTTGCAAGAATGAAGAAGCACTTGTCAATGTGGAGCAGGAACGTTTGGTTGCCTTCAAAAGCAGAATCCAGCACTGGCTGAAATCATTGATCAAAGCCTTGAATCGACGCAAGTGGGAGAGAAGAGAAGAAGACCTGGAACAGATTGCCACTGCAACAGATTATGTCCATTTCAATCAATCAGAGCAAGTTAGAAATGCTATTAAAATTTTATCCAAGTTCATGGGCTCAAATCCCCGTCTCCACAAGCAAGACTATAGCGGGTGCGCCAAAAAAACTATGCACATTTGGCAGGCCACTATAAATCGTACACTGGACCGATTTTTGAAGATTTATCACTTATTCGTTAGCAGAAAGCCTATATTAAAGAATGGGATTTTTGTGATTCTTTCATTTTCAGTTTTTAGAGTCGGAAACGAAAACATAGAAAAGGATAAAAAAACATTTATCAAATTGTCCAAAGAATTCACATGAATGGACAAAGAGAGAACTTTTTTTGGGGGGATTTGTGATAAAAAATTGACCAATTTGTAATCTGCTGTACGAGAGTTCGTACTGAACCCCCAAATCCCCTAGTGTTCTTTGTTTTATGGTTTTGCACATATTATTTATATATTTCATGACATCATGATGACGTCATAGTGACATCATGCCTAAAACATGCTTGAGTTTAGTAACATATACAAAACAAGGCTAACGGCCAAGAACAGCAATATTAACGAACTTTATGAGACTAAGATGACTAAATAAGCAGTGAATAACTAAAAATTGTTTGATATTCATTTGCTTCCTTTATCCCCGATTGTTTCCGTTATTGGAATTCAACAAATTTCAATGCATGACGTCATTATGACGTCATCATGACGTCATTATGACGTCATCATGACGTCATTATGACGTCATCATGACGTCATTATGACGTCATTAAATAAAAAATTGATTTGTGCAAAACAATAAGGCGAAAACATTATATTATTGCTATCTATTTGCTTACTTTGTTTCAAATTGTTTCCGTTATTGGAATTCAATTAATTTTGATGCATCAATCCATACCAAAATCATAAAATTAACACAAAATATTCTCGGGAGCTTATTTGTCGACATTAGGACACTGACTACAAGGTTTGTTTATCATTTTCAATATTTTTGAAAACGAACATTTAAGAACCTCGCTTCTGGCTCTAAAAATTGAAAAACTTGCAAAAAGTACTAGAAGCTAATTCAGGCTTTCTGCTAAATAAGAGACTGCCTGTTAACAACGCTTATTATGGACAATGCATCACAGTGGTGCTGTTGCTGGGCTACATGTCCAAGATGTTCTGAAAGCAGCTAAGGAGGGGAATAAGATGGTGATGACAGTTATTGATCACAAAACCTTTGATTCAACAGGACCAGCTGTCCTACGTCCGTCCACTGTGACATATCAATACCTGGACATTTTTATCAGCAAAATGAGAGCCAGGATAGCAGAGATGGTGGGAGCAACGAGAACCCTCACACAGACCTTGCCAACAAGAAGCCCAACAACATCATTTACCTTGGCTCGAAGTTACCATAATCAGAATATGAATATTAGGCCAAGTACTAGCAGGTCAACAGACCGTGCGAGGCCGAGGTCATCACATATATCACAACCTTATTTTTGCCGTGCCACAAACGCTTTCGGAAAAGGCAATGGAAAGAAAGAAGTCATCAAAGTCCCCAAAGTTGTTTTTCTCTTAGACACGGGTGTGGCTATTGTTCCCAGGGGCGCAAAGAGAAAGAAAGAAGTCATCAAAGTCCCCAAAGTTGTTTTTCTCTTGGACACGGGTGTGACTATTGTTCCCAGGGGCACAAAGCGAGCCCCGCTGTACGAAAACAAACAGGTTGTGAGTTCCCTGAAAATCGACCTAAACTGGACAGAGGCTGAGTTTATCCAGAAAATTGAGGAAGAATTTGCAGGGATCCTCAATATGGAAAAGGTACCTCCTAGGTAGTCTATTTTATTTTGCGCTTTATTTAGATAATTAGATTAGGAGGGCTTAGCTAGACTCAAGGCCTACAAGCTTTCTAACTATCATCAATATAATTTGATATTGGCAATGAAATCATATCAATTCAACTTGTGACATAGAGTCTTTATTTCCCTTCTCGCCCTCTGTAACATCTCGTTACATTTTATAGATTTCAAAAAATGCCGGTCATTGTGGGGATATGCCGTTGTTTTCTTGTCATTGCATGCACTTCTAAGGAGTAGAAAATGCTAATTTTGCTTATGGGGGGATAAGGGCAAAGAGGGGAATTGTTTCAAGACGGTGCTTCCGGCGACAAAATTACAAACGTTCTTACTCTCGTATGTCCTGTTTATGTTGCACTACCTGTAGGAAAATATTTCGCTTAATACGAAGATGCTTTCCGCAATATGATACCAGCCTGAGCTCATCCTGAACTTAAATTTGAAAAAGGAGGTTGATGGGCAGGGGTAAAAGGAGCGGAAGGGGGAGTAAAGTGCGACATTTTTTTCAAAAATAGAATAATAAGAGCTTATCACCATATCATGAATTTCGATATTGCATTCTTCCATCAACGGTATTGCATAACAAACACTGATTGCATTTTAGGGGAAACCATTCACATGTACATTGATGCTATCTTCATCTCTTCAGTCTCAAAATTGTGGTGCACGTTTTTATGCGTCATCTCACTTCTCCACACACTAAACAACACGGACATGGTCGTTTTGAGGCAACGTAGGGATTTGACACGATAATCACACACCGGAATATGCTATGAATGTTTTTTTACTGAAGTTTGCCCTGCCCGATCACATTGCCCACTTTGAAATGGCCTTACATGATCCTTCCAGCTTTCTAATGTATTCTAACTCCACTTTGCAATTGATTTTGCCATCCAAGAAAGCTATCTTTTAATTTAATTTGAAAAAGTAAAGACCACGATACCAGCCTCGATTGTTGGATCCGAAGATGCTTGCGGTGACGAAAAAATGAATACATTTAAAGGCAGAAACACCTCAATACGAAAAGAAAAACAGCAAATATGATTAATTTATGTTTTGCCAATATTTCGTCCTGCAATGCAGGACTTCTTCAGGGCTGTAATCAAAGCTATCTTTCTCCTGCATATTTTATCAACTAATATTATATATTCAAACTTACTAATTACATTGAAAAAAGGTGCAATAAATATGGTAATTATTTGCAATAAACAAATAAAACCTCCCTTTTTTGTCGAAAACAACTCAGTTCTTGGTAGTAAACAACTCGAATTCATGCAAACCAGTTCACAGGTTTTTCTTTATTCCTTGAGATTTACATTGATTTTGTTATAGTGGCCTTCCGAAGGAACTGGACCTAAATCTACACCATTATCAGTTTCACTCTCCATGCCGGAGCTGACCTCTCCATAGTCCGCTACCCTTGCTTCAGCTACACCTTTTTCCATTCTTTCAATGTGCTTTTGCTGGTGCTCTCCATGTTTTTGACGACAACGATGGTAAAATGAATTTTCACCAAGTTAGGAAATCAAAATGGCGCTCAAATGTTTAGAATGTTCTGCGCATGCCCAAACATGAAATGTTGGACGAAATGTTGGATGAGGCGGTCAAACGCATCCAACTTTGCATCCAACATTTAAAACTAAATTTGTTTTAGATCTCAATCAAACTTCATCCAACACCAGTTTGCAAATGTTGGATGATCCAACATGGGTGGTCAAACGCATCGAACAAATTGGTTTTCAGCATGTTGGATGAGATGTTGGATGCGTTTGACCGGGGCTTTACAGTTGGGATTAACGAGACAAAAAAGTAACATGCCAAGGCTCGATATGTCTGCATTTTTGAGGTCATCTTTTCCCATTGCCGATGGTCGCTGGGAATGGTCAATTATTTCCAGTGGCATAAATGCCAGGGTTCCTTTAAACACCTTCGCAGTATGTGTGCAAGCTGCACCTGTGGAATTAGCAAGTTTGCCCCAACTTTCACATTACAGCAAGTTATGCCAGTGCTTCAGCGTTTTGCTATAATTATGTATGATCGTTCCAGCTCATGCAACAACGTTAATGAGTGCCGGAAAGAGCTTTTCGCCAAGAAGGGTAGACCGATTGATGCGATACCTCCAACGTTAAATGCATTGTTTCAACACACGAGGAGAGCCATACTCCAAAGTATCATTTGGAATCACTGCTTGTCCCCTGTACCGAATGCTACCATCACCACATGAATGGGTTGGTCCAAAGGGCCCATTGATAAATGGATGCCCCTAGATAAAGTGGATAGGCTTCTGATGGATCTAGTCTAAAACACCACACAGGTGAACACAGATAAACACAAATGAACACAGGTGAACACAGATGAGCACAGGTGAATACAAGTGAATACGGATAAGCACCAGCCAAAATGAAGATACTAGTAGGAACAAAAATGAACACAAGTCACTGCTGAATGAATGAGTCCTCAGCAAATGGGCTCCAAGTTTCTTCTTTCATTCACTATTCAAAAATCTTCATCGCAGTGGTACAGCCAAGCTACAGGGGTACAAGTGGGGGTTGTATGGGGGCTTCAGAAACCGTAAAACTGCCAAAATATTTTAGAAAAACCGCAAAAGCGCCTTTGAATTCACCAAATAATGTCATAACATCTCTCAACATCATAACATCATAACGTCATAATGTTATAACATCTCTGCATACCTCACCTTGGTTCTATGTTGGCCTCGTTATCGTTTTTGCGACCCAAAAACTAATGACAGTGCCTCAAATCCGCTGGTAAATGAAAATTAGTGGAATTTTCTACAAAATTATATTGTACTGGACATGTATCATCATTCAGAATGAAAAGCTGTCTCTTAACGTCCAATGGCTCATAAAATTGCATTGTTGGAATCACATGCAGCAAAAACATGGACCCCATATTTTCTTCTCGTCATTTAATAGCATTAAGCGTACTGTAGAAGCTCTATTAAGCCCCCTCTCTATAAAGCCCCTTATCTCCAATAAGCCCCTCCCCATTCAGACATTATGTCAAATAAGCCCTACTCTCTAGCCCCCTGCCCCACTTATATAAAATTCCAGAGACTACCAAAGATGTTTCCATCTATTTGGTGCCCACTTCATGCCATCCATCAGAAGGACCTGCTTACGTCACAGTATACGAAAACCGAAAACGACAAAACGCACGAAAACGAGGAAACGACAATATTGGAAATTTTCGGTCATTGATTGTTTCTCCTCCACAGTGCTTCAGCTAATTTCAGGACCAGTTTTTTATCTTTTTATTCAGGGTCCCCTTTTCGCAGAATTCTTTCAATGTTGAGGCGACTTTCAAACAATACAAACTATTTCTATGGGGGTTCGGTTTTCATAGGCGTAGGAGACAGGGGGCTGGGGGCTGCAGCCCCCCAACGTCGGAAAATTTTGCAAAAATCAGCCATAATCGGGCAGAAATCCGTCTTAAGTCTGGCAAAATTTTCTTAAACAATGGATTTTTTCTCGGGCAGCCCCCCCCCCCAAATTTCATCTTCCCCTACGCAGATGTCTGTTTTCCAGGAGTCTCCTGTGAAATTTTGCACTGCAAAGTTACTGAACCACGCTGAGTACACAAATGAAGAATAACGAAATCCTTGCAATAACATATCAACAAATATGTTTCAAAAGCCACAGTGCGATTATACTAATCATTTCAATATACATACATCAACGTGAAATCTGGAAGCCCAGAAAATTCCAATATATTCTACCTTGACAAAGTCAGGCGTCCGTAAAGTATCGGGTGTCTAAAAAGGTACCCCCTTTGACTAAACAAGGAACGAAACGATATCGGTACTTTCTGATTACATAGCTACATTTCTCAATCTTTAACTTGAATGCTTTGAATTCCTTGCATTTGACAATCGTCCATCAAGAACAGGAGATACGAGTTCTCAAAGTCAAAAGTTAGGGTGCAAGTGCAACTGAAACCAGAGGTTATGAAAAGGGCCTAGCCATGATGATTTGATATCACGGGTATCTTCCAAAAGGAATTTTCAACTTCGCTTTTCAGATTTTACTTTTGAAAAGAATTATACCTTGAGATGCTTGAATTGTCATCGAAGAATAGGAAAAGGGGGACAGCACGCTTATTTGGAGAGGTGGCAGGAGCTTATCATCTTCAGCCCATCTTTATTCTATTTGTTACGGTCTTGGTCATGTGTTTATAATTCTTTTCGACAACAAAACTAAAATTTAAAGTTCAAAGGTCCTTTGGATAATGCCCAAGATATCACATCATGGTTAGGCCCTTTCCCAAAACCTCTAGTTTCAGGTCCACTCTAAATTTTGTGAGCCAGTACACGTATTTTTTACAAGAAACTAAAAATTTAGGAAAAGAAACTCAGAGAAACTCAGAGTTTTAGTTAGAGTTATTTAAGAAACTCAGAGTTTCTTACGAGTTTCTCAGAGGTTCCACAGCGATCTTCATGTTCACTAACTGTGCCCTTGTAAACATTTTAAACCAAGGTTTTTTCAAGCTTGCCCAATGTTTAAACATTACTGGCGTACCTTCCGAGTAATATGATACAGGAAACAAGAAAAAAAGAAATAAGAATGTGCCAAGTATTTCTTTCATCAAAAAGAAAATAGTTTCTTAAGTTATATTTTCTCAGTGCTAGAGTATCTTAAGTTTTTGACGATCTGAGAGTAGAGTTTCTTTACAAATTTATTTTTGGTTCATTTTGTGTGGGTTACACGGAAGGTACCATCATATGATTACTAAGGTATTTCATCAAAAGTGTCTAATAAATGGAATAGAAGAGAACAAAACACCTGTAATTTTCATGAGATGTCCTGGTTTAAATCATTCTATCGTTTGCATTCTTCGCATTCATAAAAAACACCTCCATTGAAGAAATGAATGGGAATTTGTGCACAACCACGATGATACAGTCTGCGACAAGCATAGCATTCGGCTAGAACTTTCATTGGATTATTTCCCTCGTCAGCAAAGTTTGGCAAACGGCAAATGGCACATTGTAATTCGTATGAAAAAACTTCACTGGTGCGCTCTGGCTCTGTGATGTTGTCCCCTGTTGGGAATGGGAGGAACTTCTTTCCTTCAATACAGTTGTGAAGATGTTCTCTTGTCTGATACTCGTCAAATGTAACTGTTTTAGGGTCAATTCCGTGTAACAGAGACGTAGCATTAGCAATGGCAAATAAACCACAATTAGTGCCATTGGTTTGTTGTTGAACTGCAGCAACCCTAATGCACAATTCCCTACCCATATAATGGACAATTGAGCATATCTGTTTAACAACATGAGAAGGAATGTTTCCACAATAAAGACTATCATATATTGTGAAATATCCCTCTCTGCAACCGATATTTGATGTGCATATCCAATGAAGAGATCCAGTATGAAGAATTTGAACGAATGTTCCTCTTTGGATTGAAAATTGTAAATATGGTCCAAGAGTTGTGTCCTCAAGGCCTCCTATGTCAGGAAATTGTGCGTGCAAAATGTTCTGTGCTATGCTTATAAGATTGTCAGTTAGCATACTGTTATAGTTCCTCAATAACAAGGTATCTTCAACACTAACATTCCTTTTCTTTCTTTTGGAATATTCGCCAGTACCAACTCCTGTTATCATGATGTCTTCAGCATCTTCTCCTGATTTCTTTGATGGAATTCTTTCTTCCTTGGGAAAATTTTTTCCCACGAAGAGTGGCGGGATCTCTGTTTCAATGGATTCCTTTTTATGTGCACCCTTTTTCTTTTCAGGAGCAAACTTCTTCAGGAATTCTTGTGCACGTAGACGGTTTCTTGTGGCAGAGATTCCACATCTCTTAAGATAGGAGGTTTTCTTCTTATTGCACGGCAGTGAAAATGTCTTTTTTCTTCCCAAGGTCACTTTTGCCCTTCTTCGAATCCATGCCTCTTTTTTCTGCATCGACTTTCGCAACGGCAGTCCTTCAATAGAACGCGGCAAAATCTTATCTACCCGATCACATGCTTTTTGGAGATGATCTTTCAATGACACAAGGTGATCATAATTAGTGATGTCATAGGTTGCAGAAATCAGGCTTTTTGCGAGTTTCCTGCAAGCCTCAGCAACAGAGGAACAGTCATGGGAAGTTTCTTTTCCAACGATTTTCATGTCATTCTTGTCACCTTTTTGTCCTCCATCAATATCTAAAGACTTTGTACCAATAGTAGATTGATCTGAGTCATCCATTTCTTCATTTGGACAATCCCTTCCATTTGTGGCTTCCGCGTCAATGGTAGTTTCTTCTTCAGTCGTGGCTTCCACTGGCTCCTTTTGAAAAATGAGCATTGCACTCTCATCCAAAGTGAAGAAAACATTATTTCGGTAAGATTGCGGCAAGTGATTCCAAGAGGCCTCTGGGTATTTCTGAACTATATAAAAGAAATGCTTGCAAGGGAAACATGTCAAAGAAAAGTCTGGGCACGTGCAGCGTGGCCACCCATTTTCGCCACTAAACTGTAAATGGTACACGCTGCTACTTAGAGAAGACTTCAGCTGAAAATTCTTGGATTGAATGTCTGCTTTCATGACTAACTTCCCTTGGAGCTCAGATGCATTATCAATCCTATCCATGCAGTGTATAACGAAATCTCTAGGACGGTCATGCAAATATTTCGGAACTTTCCCACTGTAACGTCTGTACAGCGAACTAAACTTCGTGTTCAACTCAACGTAACTGAAAGGAAAGATACAGTAACTTTTAGTACAAAGCATGTTCTTAAAATCCACATACAACTGCTTGTGAATGAATGTTTATAAAGTATACGCAAAGTACACTTTATTTTTATCCCAATTCATCTTTGCTCACATCTTTAAACGATCACTATTCGTTTCACAACAGCATACTGTAGATCGTTGAAAAGGAAGACCACAAAAACAAACATTCAAAATCTAATCTTTGGATAATGCTATTTGTTGTTATAATGATGGTAATAATAATAGTACTGCCATTGATTTGAGCTTTCCGAAATAATCGCTTTTCGAAAGGTGGATTTTTTGCAAGGGAAGGTCTTTACACAATGTTACGAATAGCCCAATGTTCCCAAATGCCCGAATCGACCCTTGACAACAGTCAATATTCACAAATCATTCAAAAAATATTTTGAACCACGCTTTATGCATCCACCGATGCTGACAGACAATTCTGATAATATCAATCAAATAAGTATGTACCTTTTGTAGCTTTGAGGGAAAAATTCTTTCATTAGCACTGTTAACATACCACTCAAGGTATTATTTCTATTCCTTTTGAGGTAATCATATTTGAATGCTTCATTCTGACGTTCAACACCATTGTTAGTGTTCACTCCAACGAGGAAAAGTTCTTTTCGAAAGCACCAGGCCCAACGCTATGAAAAGAGAAGCAAAATGAGAAAATTACAAGAAAATAATGATAAGCAAATTTTGGACAACAATTTATGATTTTTGGAGACAAAATCAACTTCGGGCGAGGTGAGATATACCGTACGCCCTATTTGTTTATACAAATTGGTGTAGAGCATAGATAAACTTGTCAAAATTGTCTGCAAAGCTGCTTTCACGTGCAACAAGAGTTATTTACCCTTCATATATTATATAGTTATGAATTGTTAATGTTTCTAGGCACACTATGGTTAACGGAAGAGAGCATCATCTCAATATTGATTCCTTAATTTCAAAGTATTAAATGTCGAAAGATATCATAAACGTGCTCCATGATAAGACAACCATACTCCAAGGGTTTTAAATAAATTCTAGACACCACAATGTTGCCAATTCGCTGAATATGAACGGAGTTACGAGCATTTGAAGTCCAAGTTTGTGCTAAAGCTGAAAGCAGAGACTCCACAATAGCATTTGCAGCGATAGTAGCATTAGGCAGTTGTTTGTTTTATGTCTCGTTTGTTTCAGAGTAAACCAAATTGAATTTGGAAAGGAATTTCAGTTACCTTTCTCCAACATTAAATCAAGCATAACGATGCTGTGAGGAATTTGACTGAGCATGGTTTGAACTGACTCACTCTCTCATTGATAAAATTTCCATTTTTGATTGTTTCAGGTTATTCACAGGTAGATTTTGACAATGGTTACAAGAATTGGGTTACTTTTGAAGTTCTATATTTAGTTCACTCTGATATTAAAAATGGGTATGACACTGGAAAAATCTTCTTTCACGTCCATTATAGAAGTGCTTTTGCAAATAAGTCATTTAACAGGGTCTCTGGTTTCAGCTTTTGCACAAACTTCATCTTTAGAAGCTCACAACTCAGTGAATTTTCATCGTATTTGCAAGAATCTGGTACTTGAAATTAATCTAACATCTTACCGGGTGTCACAAAAAATGTATACAGATTTGGTTCACTCCAGCGATGTGAATTTATCTTTAATCAATGGCTAATCACTCTCAAAATGTTCCTTGATAGTTAACTTGAACATATATACCTCGTTTGTTGATATTAGTACTTTGAGAGCAGACATGTTGATCTTGAAAGCTCAAATTTGCCTCTTCTTGCAAACCAGAGCTTTGGCCTTTTGGCCTTAGCAAATTCCTGAAGCACATCGAAATTAAGAACTGAAATTAATGCAAAATTAAGAAACTTCCCAATGGGTGACCGGGGGGGGGGTGACTTCTGGAAAACAGAATAACACAAAATCTAATATTGTTCAAATTTTTATCAAGGTTATCATTGATAGAAATTACTTTGGCCAAAAGGCTAACCCTCTGGTTTGCAGGAAGAGGCAAATTTGAGCTTTCAGGATTAACATGTCTGCTCTCAAAGTACTTATAAAAACAAACGAGGTGTCTATGTTCACGTTAACTATCGAGGAACGTTATTAGAGTGACTAGACATTAATTGAAGCTACATTCACAGCACTTTTTTGGGACACCCGGTAAAAACAGTTGTTTTCCATGGAATCTATTCTTCAAAGTATCGTTATTTCAAAACAATTAATAACGTGCGGAGTAACGCTTTTGGAACAACCTGAATATCTCTTCAGAACCAGTGAGTTTAATATTCATGCAAACATTCATGACAAACCTCTTTTATCGGCAGCCAGTAACGAGAAAACCACGTTCTTAGTTTCTCGGTAGAATTCTTGGTCCATAAAGCAGACAACTGAAACACTTTTAAGCATTCATTAAAGCTCTTCTCATCAGATGCAGTGGCCATTTTACGAAGATGTTTCAATACATCTTCCTTGATCAATGAGACACCATTTGCCGCAGCATTGCACCACCTTAGCCATGCCTGCTCTCGGTGGAAATCACATACTAAAACTCTGCAATCTGAAGGAAATTTTCACTGTCAGTAAATTGCCAAAAATATGTGATATGTGCAATAGATACCTGTATAATCTTTGTATAACTATTAAATTTTGATCAAACACGGAATGGTCATGGAATAACAATATAAGAATTCGAAGACATGAAAGAAAATAATGTTTCTGATCACACTCTTTATCCTCCGTTTTATAATAGAGCTACGGCTTCCTGCCAGCACACCAATATCTACCTGTATAATATCAAAAACATTGTTATAACACCAATAATTCTTCATGTCAATTTGACAATATATGAAGTGGTTAGTAGCTCATATTTTCTTCAATGCAAGGAAATCTTTGTCTGCATTCATAGTTTTGCTTGATTCAAAATGCCGACATTTGGTTTGCGACGTTAGACCAGTTGACGATCACTGAATGGTAGTTTATGGCATTGATTTCTTTTCCAATCTGATTGCGATAATCGGGGAGGGACATTAACTAGCAAAGGTCTCAAATAGGAAATGGACATTTTTTTGTCTCATACTAGTGTCATTTTTATATAGATTTTATATGAATTTGTAATCTTATTGACCAGCCAACTTCAAATCAAATTTTAAATTTTCATTTTATTCAAAATCTAAAGAAAAATAACAATAACAATAATAATGATAGTAATAATAATAATAATATAAAAACAAAAACTGTTGGATGTCGCAAAAACGTTTCGATATAAAATCTTCTTCAAGAAGATTTTATATCGAAACGTTTTTGCGACATCCAACAGTTTTTGTTTTTATATGTATATATTCTGTTTGATTTGAAGGATGGTTTAGTTTTTTATAATAATAATAATAATAATAATAATAATAATAATAATAATAATAATAATAATAATAATAATATGACAATATATTGTAATAATAATAATAATAATAATAATAATAATGATAATAATAATAATAATGATAATAATAATAATAATAATGGAGTGATAAGGTACAATACAATGGGTTTGCTACTTTCTTGAACAAACTGTGAATACTTCTTTAAGTACCTGTAAATATGCTTTCCAGTGCATTGATCTCCTCATTGCAATAATCTGTGGCTATCTTTAAAACGGGGAACGGGGAACGGGGAACGGGGAACGGGGAACGGGGAACGGGGAACTTTAAAATGGGGAACTTTAAAACGGGGAACGGGGAACGGGGAACGGGGAACTTTAAAATGGGGAACTTTAAAATGGGGAACGGGGAACGGGGAACGGGGAACTTTAAAACGGGGAACGGGGAACGGGGAACAGGGAACGGGGAACTTTAAAATGGGGAACTTTAAAACGGGGAACGGGGAACGGGGAACGGGGAACTTTAAAATGGGGGACTTTAAAACGGGGAACGGGAAACGGGAAACGGGGAACGGGGAACTTTAAAATGGGGAACTCTAAAACGGGGAACTTTAAAACGGGGAACTTTCCAGCCGTATATTTTTCTTGGTGGATATGCATTTCTCAGCTGTAATTTTTCCTCCACCTTCCCTTTCAATTTATCTAC
Source organism: Aurelia coerulea (assembly GCA_039566865.1). Taxonomy (NCBI): domain Eukaryota; kingdom Metazoa; phylum Cnidaria; class Scyphozoa; order Semaeostomeae; family Ulmaridae; genus Aurelia; species Aurelia coerulea. Next base: position 2,969,853 of record CM076959.1, read on the forward strand.
TCGCATCAGTTGCTCTGGTCTTCAGATGTTACGACTTCAATACGGCACAGTTTTAGTTTTCGGCCTGTGTACGAATGTTCAGTCGAGGACACTTACTTTATTCATAAGTCATGTCTAACACGAATTTATTTCAAATATGAAAAATAATCGAGTGGAAATGGCAAAATGTACTATAAACTAGTATTTCGTCTGTTTCTATCTTAGGATACTGTATAGCAACATTAAGAACAGATATAAATTCAGAGCATCCAGAACATGCAACATTGGGCATTATGACAGTCATGTACCTATTCTCACAGGACCGAATGCTCGGAATTTTTAATATTTTAGTCCCACGGGCCTAACTTTTGCAAAATCGCCTATCTTGGGACTAGTCCTAGTCCCACAGTCCAAGGGCCATATTTAGACCTTTGTAGTAGTCAGTTTTAGCCCTCTTCAAGAAAAAACGAACATCGGTGAACTCGAAATCGACCCACCCTCCTCCCTCAGTGGCAGCGCACGTTTGATACCACTCTCCTTACCACAACAGCAAAGTCTCCTTCGCACTCCCCATATCTAAATATTTGGTAAGGAGAGCATAAGGTCTGTGAGAATATAACACTTTTCCTTGTGGCACAGTCATGTAAAATAGCTGCGATGGAGATATGATAGCTGCGAGGGGCACCCTCATTGCCATCAGGTTTTACGGGGTTTTTGCCAACTGCTTGCAAGCGCACCTTTGCAACTATTTCAATTTTCCTCCCGTAGCTAGCGACATAAAATCTGTCCTGGGTATGGTTTCCATTTCCCTTCATTAATTTCAGAAGATTTTTAATTTGTAAAGTTCTTGGCACAGCCCCCTGAAAATCAGTCATACTGACTGACGGGGCTACCTTGGATAAATAATTTTAAAATGAAATGAACTGAAAGCAAGAAAAAGACTCTAGATTATTGGACAATTTAATCTGATGCTATGAAACTGAACAAAACTCTGAATAGAACTAGCTTCTAATAAAAACAAAATAAACAACAGATAATTGTTGAATGTTTGAATGTATCTAGCTATTGAATGTTTCTTGAAATTATCAGATTTTGAGTACTCTACTTTAAGATTTTCCTATGTTTAGACATTACTCAAGCACCTTCTGAGTAATGTCAAACAGGAAACGAGTGAAAATAAAACAAAAAGATGTCAAGGATTTCCTTTTTCCCAGTAGTGGAGTTTCTTAATTTTTGGTGATCCGAGAATTGAGATTCTTATAGAAAATATGCAGTTTCTTGTAACAAATACGTGTAAATTCAAATATAAATAAATTCAAATATAAATACCACAATAAGGATACCGTGCTCGTTTCAAATCTGAGGATGGTGCTTTCAGGCAAAGAAGCCCAAGTTCCCCATTTTAAAGTTCCCCATCTTAAAGTACCCCGTTTTAAAGTTCCCTGTTTTAAAGTTCCCCGTTTTAAAGTTCCCCATCTTAAAGTACCCCCGTTTTAAAGTTCCCCATTTTAAAGTTCCCCGTTCCCCGTTCCCCGTTTTAAAGTTCCCCATTTTAAAGTTCCCCGTTCCCCGTTCCCCGTTTTAAAGTTCCCCATTTTAAAGTTCCCCATTCCCCGTTCCCCGTTTTAAAGTTCCCCATTTTAAAGTTCCCCGTTTTAAAGTTCCCCGTTCCCCGTTCCCCGTTTTAAAGTTCCCCGTTTTAAAGATAGCCACTCGAAAGGTACCTGAGTGAAGTCTAAACATTGAAAAGACTTCAATGACTCTGTTTTGAAACGTGTGAACATTCATGGGCACAGGTGGTGAACATGAAGATTGTTATGGAACCCCTAAGAAACTCGTATGAAACTCTGAGTATTAAAAATCTGATAATTTTAAGAAACTTCCAGTACTGGCCGAAACTCTCAGTTTCTTATAAAAATACGTGTATGCCTGTGCCATGAAGAAAAGGTAAATGGCTATGGTAATTCCCAATGTTCCCCCTTTTAAAGTTCCCCGTTTTAAAGTTCCCCGTTTTGAAGTTCCCCGTTCCCCGTTCCCCGTTTTAAAGTTCCCCATTTTAAAGTTCCCCGTTCCCCGTTCCCCGTTCCCCGTTTTAAAGTTCCCCATTTTAAAGTTCCCCGTTCCCCGTTCCCCGTTTTAAAGTTCCCCATTTTAAAGTTCCCCGTTCCCCGTTCCCCGTTTTAAAGTTCCCCATTTTAAAGTTCCCCGTTCCCCGTTCCCCGTTCCCCGTTTTAAAGTTCCCCATTTTAAAGTTCCCCGTTCCCCGTTCCCCGTTTTAAAGTTCCCCATTTTAAAGTTCCCCGTTCCCCGTTCCCCGTTCCCCGTTCCCCGTTTTAAAGATAGCCAATAATCTGTCATGAAGCAGGTTGGTTTCCACTCTGGATTCCAAGTCTTGAGTATATTTAATGCATTTCTGATTGAATCTGTCTTTTCATCTTGTGTGATAAAAGAAGCAACAACCACATAATTGACATTGGTTTTGACAGCCAAGAAGAACAGCGGTAATGAGTATTTTGTAGTTCGATAAGTTGCATCAAGCAAGCACAGATGATTGCCATATCTTTTGAGCAACCTTTTCTGCCATTCTGTTTGACAAACAAACATGAAATGTTTGACTGCATTTGTTGTGACAGGCTTGATATCATCTAGTTCTGCATCTTCATCATCATTTTGCTGCTTACAATTATCAAGATTTTGGCATTGGAAAAAAGCTTCCTCTTTACCCATGATATCGTGCTGTAACTCATACAGTTGCAAATAAAAGCTGGTTGATGGGCTTTCTTCTTGCCAGTGTTTCACTAGCTCTTCCACATTTTCCTGGTCAAGTTTTGAATACCGCATTTTCACTGAAGCCTTGTACATGTAGTTCCTGATGTCTACCTTTCGTGGAAAGAACTGACGGTTCAAGGAACTAGGCACAGATTTATTTTTAAACAGATTATTTTCCACAAAACTTTTTATATGCCTCTGCATTTCTTGCACATTCCGAACTCCATCTTCAACCAATCTATGGATTTCTTCGATGATGCGAGGATCAACTCTTTGATGAAAAGCATTTCCCTAAAAACAACAGTACAAATTTGAAAATGAGACACATCTGTATGGGTGCACAAGTAAAAAATTATTGAGTTCGTTTAACAGTCAATGTCTCTGACATACCAAGGTTTGATATACAATATATTTGTACCTTAAAAATAAAATCAGTAACCATTAGCAGTCTTTGCTGTCATGATCATCATCATCATCATCATCATCATCATCATCATCATCATCATCATCATCATCATCATCATCATCATCATCATCATCATCATCATCATCATCATCATCATCATCATCATCATCATCATCATCATCATCATCATCATCATCATCATGATCATCATCATCATCATCATCATCATCATCATCATCATCATCATCATCATCATCATCATCATCATCATCATCATCATCATCATCATCATCATCATCATCATCATCATCCAATTTATTCACAGTAAGCAAAAATTAGAAATTGCTAACTTACAGCTGATCAAGGCATACAATACTTATACTGTATGATTTGCAAGACATATACGTGCACTATCAAAATTTTAGATGGATGCTTCATTTTCTAAGTCATAGATCCTTGATACTTTTGACAAGGTTCATGAAATTGGAACACCACTTTCCTACAAATAATGCTTCCTAAATTCTTTACAAATGGATAAAAAGAAGTAAATGTTGCAATTGACAGTTAAATATGAAGCCATGATTTCTACATTCCAGAGTTTGGATGGGATTGGATTTGAAACACTTTTGCATGGCAAAAATGCTCACAGTAGGGGAGACCGGGGACAATTAAAACAGGGGGCAATTGTAACAATGACACTCATGCCTTGCAGACAAGTGCAAAAAATCTGATATTTGCACAGAACATGCACATTATAACCCTCTACATACGACTTGAGATACAAGAATATTCATCCAAATTTGCAAGACTTTCAGTGGAAAAACAATCATGCTTTTGAGTACGAAAGTAAAAACGTGCTTTCACCGTAAATTTGTGTAACATCTGAAAGATTTTCTCTCAAGTAAAATATTTCATTTTCACATCACATACCGGGTGCGCCAAAATAAACTATGCATTTTTGGCAGGCCACGATAAATAGTACACTGGACCAATTTTGTAGATTTATGACTTAATCTATAGCAGAAAGCCTGAATTGGATTCTAGGATTTTTTGCAAATTTTTCCGTTTTCATATTTTAGAGCTACAAGCGAGTTTCTTAAAATTTTCGTTTTCGAAAACACTGAAAACCATCAAAAAACGTTGATCAAATTTTCTAAAGAATCAACATGAATGGACAAAGGGAAAACATTTTCAGCGTGATTTGGAAATTTGGAAATTAATTATTGTAAACTTCTGCACGAGCGTTATTTCAATGATTGGCCTGTTGGGAAATTCTGTTGTAGTTACAATAAAGTACCGCCCCAAAAGCAGTCACAAAATCAAAAATGTAACAAGAATCCATGCTTGCTGGCCCCATGACTTGGCCTCGCTTGTCTTTTTAACCCCTTTGACACAGGAACACAACCTGCACCAAAGCATAAATTCAATGACATTACAAAAGAAAAGACATTCCTTTATACCCTTAAAATATTATCACATTTCTCCCAATATAGTACGAACTCTCATAAAGCAGCTTACAATTAGTCGATTTCTAAATCCCAAATCACCACGAAAAAGTTTTCTCTTTGTCCATTCATATCGATTCTTTAGAAAGCTTGATCGATGTTTTTTGATCGTTTTCAGTGTTTTCGAAAACGAAAATTTTAAGAAACTCGCATGTAGCTCTAAAAACTGAAAGCAGAAAAATTTGCAAAAAATCCTAGAATCTAATTCAGGCTTTTTGCTAACCATTAAGTCACAAATCTTCAAACTCGGTCCTGTTTACGATTTATCGTGGCCTGCCAAACGTGCATAGTTTATTTTGGCGCACCCGGTATACTATTTAGGATCAAAACTACGTTAAAACTTGTCTATTTATCTAAGCAATTTATCTATATATATATATTTATCTTCAAGAGCACAATTAATCATTATTGAGATGATATGGCTGATTTCCCAAAAAGTGTTACAATCAACCCCAGTCTTCCCTACTGTGGAAATATCTCACTCGTTAGGTGAAATAGATATGGCTTGAAACCCATGAATGAAGGGTCAGCCACCACATAGGATGTTGCAAAACTAAATTTTTGCCTTGTCTCTTTATAATCTAGATTGGATATAAGGATCCAAAGATTGCAAGGAATAGAAATAAAATTTACCTGTCCAGTTGGGTGGTTGTGGTCATCATTAGATGGGAATATAACCAATATTTTCCTTTCAAATCTCATTGATGAAACATCCAGGGAGTTATGCAATGATTCACGAAGATTTTTGGATGAAGTTTTCCTGCGTTTTTCAGAATCTTGGAGGATCTGCAACAGAATTAAACAATACATTCAATAACAGCATATCTTAAAAACTAATAATAGACTAAAATACTAAAGACTTGTAGCAACTTCTCCTTTTACAAAACTGAAATTTCTAATAAATGTTTATCTTTATAATGTATACAATACAGACTGTGAAAAGTTATACAAGCATAAAAAGAATGAAATCCTGGCATAAAGCTTCATATTTAACACGGTTTTCTTCTATCAAGATTCTAAAAAGAATTTTCAACAATTTCTTTTGCGACAGGAATTTTCAAAGATACTTAATGTTACAGTTGACTTTGTGCATCAACACAAACAATGTTCTTTAAAAATTTGCGATAACCCGACGAGAATTATTGAGTATTATGGAAGCATTAATAATTTTTAGCAAGAACTCTTGGTAATAAAGAATTTGATGTACTGTATACAAGGTCCATATTGTAATTGATTCAATGTCCTGACACAATCATGCATGTCAATTGAAGAAAAATATTTAATTGTCAATATACAGTATTCAAAAGCTACTTCTGATTAATCCTTGCCTTAAAATCAGGAAACTTCACAATTTCTTTCATGTGAATTTTTGCTTTGCAGCCAAATTTCATTGAATCTTGGACCATCCGTCTCGGCTTTGTTTGCATGTGGTCTGTGGTATTCTGCAAAGAGTTGTTACAAGAATAAGTTTCGTGCATTCGCCTTTTCATATCATTAAATTATATACAAATACAATATCATTGTTTCCAAGATCAGAAATTTCATCTAAAAAAATTGTAAATGAGGGGGTGAGGGATGACTTGCCAGGAAATGTTAAATTGGAGGGATGACTTGCCAGGAAATGTTAAACTGGAGGAAAACCTGTCTTATAATTTTATGGATTCTAAATATGAATTGAAAACTAGGTTCTAAAATCCCCACTGAAGGTATTGCTGATAAATTAACACAAACAATCAAATATCAAGCCTCATTACACACGGCACTTCATATATACAGTAAAATCTTCTCCTCATATAAGAAACAAGCAACAAGAAATGGTAGGCTCAATTTTTCAAAATCTAAGAAACTACCCAAATTGAATTGAAAAAGCTAAGAAATCCTTATAATTCGCAAGATGTTTATCACTTAAGTTATACTGCAGCAACTGTTATTTTGACTTTGTTAGATTGCGAATTACAGTATGTTATTACTTGTTTTGAGATCATATTCAGTAAGCTGAGTGCCCTTCTCCAAAATTAAAAATATAAGGAACTCATCAGTGACTTTTGGTAGCAAATGGCTCCTACAGTAAGTTTAAGAAACTATTTATGAGCCCTGGACCTTGGTTTCTGATAAAGAAAATTGAGTGTCTACCTGCTTTTTGGATTCTTCATATCTTCGCTTTTGTGCAGCTTTGCGGTCACAACCATGCTGGCAGTCAAACTCTTTCCTTGATAAAATCATATAAGGAATACCATCAAAAGGCATGTTATTGTCCTTCCACAGAACTTCATGTTTTTTATCTTTGATACCTGGAATTAAATATTGGAAAACATTTGTAAAAGAATAAGAAGTCCAAGTAAACATACTTTAACAACTTTGGAATGAAATTCATATTGGGGGGCTGAAGCCAGATTCAAGTGAAGCGAGTAAAATGGGATGGGGCTTGCCCACGGGAAGTCATTTTACAACCACACCCTTTAGATCATTGGAAAACACCCTTGTTTTGAAGAATGAGCCATCAAAGGACCAGCGGATGATGACTTATCTTGAGAAATCTTGAAAACAGAACTAATGAAGCAATTAGAAATAGATTCGTTTTTACTGTAGTTGTATAAAATATACATTATTTTACAGCTTGATAACTCTGATAACTTCCATGCCATACAAATCTTCACTTCATTTGATCTTATTTTCCATAAACTTATAACCCTCAGAGCCCTATTCAGCGAGAAAGGAACAAATGTTACAGTAGTAAATTATTGGTGGGCCTGTTATAATACTTTAATGTCCACAGAACAACATTCAGATTCAGCTCCAGAACAAGATTCAGATTCAGAACAAGATTCGCAACTATCTAACAAATCATCTACTAAAGTTTTAACGCAAACACATATTAGAAAAATGAAAAAAGAAGATCATAGATTTGACTATGCTCTATTTAATGGTGATGTTTGCCAATTTTTATCGTGCGGGGGTTGGGCTGGAAAACGAGGAATAGGCCGGGCGGGCCTGGTCAAAGTCAGCAAAAGTCGATAATCACGCATAATCAAAGACAACCCTCTCTGTAGAAATAATCTAATAAAGTTTTAACGCAAACACATATTAGAAAAATGAAAAAAGAAGATCATAGATTTGACTATGCTCTATTTAATGGTGATTTTTGCCAATTTTTATCGTGCGGGGCTTGGGCTGGAAAACGAGGAATAGGCCGGGCGGGCCTGGTCAAAGTCAGCAAAAGTCGAGAATCCCGCATAATCAAAGACAACCCTCTCTGTAGAAATCATCTAATAAAGTTTTAACGCAAACACATATTAGAAAAATGAAAAAAGAAGATCATAGATTTGACAATGCTCTATTAAATGGTGATTTTTGCCAATTTTTATCGTGCGGGGGTTGGGCTGGAAAACAAGGAATAGGCCGGGCGGGCCTGGTCAAAGTCAGCAAAAGTCGATAATCACGCATAATCAAAGACAACCCTCTCTGTAGATGTCATCTAATAAAGTTTTAACGCAAACACATATTAGAAAAATGAAAAAAGAAGATCATAGATTTGACAATGCTCTATTAAATGGTGATTTTTGCCAATTTTTATCGTGCGGGGGTTGGGCTGGAAAACGAGGAATAGGCCGGGCAGGCCTGGTCAAAGTCAGCAAAAGTCGAGAATCACGCATAATCAAAGACAACCCTCTCTGTAGAAATCATCTAATAAAGTTTTAACGCAAACACATATTAGAAAAATGAGAAAAGAAGATCATAGATTTGACTATGCTCTATTTAATGGTGATTTTTGCCAATTTTTATCGTGCGCGGCTTGGGCTGGAAAACGAGGAATAGGCCGGGCGGGCCTGGTCAAAGTCAGCAAAAGTCGAGAATCACGCATAATCAAAGACAACCCTCTCTGTAGAAATCATCTAATAAAGTTTTAACGCAAACACATATTAGAAAAATGAGAAAAGAAGATCATAGATTTGACTATGCTCTATTTAATGGTGATTTTTGCCAATTTTTATCGTGCTGGGCTTGGGCTGGACAACGAGGAATAGGCCGGGCGGGCCTGGTCAAAGTCAGCAAAAGTCGAGAATCACGCATAATCAAAGACAACCCTCTCTGTAGAAATCATCTAATAAAGTTTTAACGCAAACACATATTAGAAAAATGAAAAAAGAAGATCATACATTTGACTATGGTGTTTCCCAGCAATAAATTGGGGATATTTCTCAAGGGTAATATGATAGTGTGCACAGGAAACCCATATTCGTTAGTCCTCCGTAGTTGTTGGCTGCTGGCGTCTACCAGGTTCGCATTGATACCAAATTCTCATCTTTACAGCGAAGTACGAGGCGAAGAAATTATATTTTCTATGCTTCTAGAGCCAATGCATGACTTTTGCAATCCAGAGAAATCCAAAGACTTGCTCAAGCTTGCCATAAAAACCACCCTGAAGCAAGCAGCACCTGCAAATTTACGATCAATCTCATTCGAAGCAGGAACGTTGGAAACAGGGAGATGGGAAGTTGTTTCAGCCCTTGCACATATAGGAGTAACTGAGTAACAGAGCATATATAGGAGTAAAAGAATTCAAAACTGTAAACTGGCTCCCCACTAAAGAAAGGTTTGAGCAATGCACTGCTGCAACGGTTTTCAATTTTTTTGATAATGCAGCCCCATCATATATGTCAGAGATGTTCTTACCAATCTCGACTTTCACCAGGCCCGCCCGGCCTATTCCTCGTTTTCCAGCCCAAGCCCCGCACGATAAAAATTGGCAAAAATCACCATTAAATAGAGCATAGTCAAATCTATGATCTTCTTTTTTCATTTTTCTAATATGTGTTTGCGTTAAAACTTTATTAGATGATTTCTACAGAGAGAGTTGTCTTTAATTTTGCGTGTTTCTCGAATTTGACCAGGCCCGCCCGGCCTATTCCTCGTTTTCCAGCCCAACCCTCGCACGATAAAAATTGGCAAAAATCACCATTAAATAGAGCATAGTAAAATGTATGATCTTCTTTTCTCATTTTTCTAATATGTGTTTGCGTTAAAACTTTATTAGAGGATTTCTACAGAGAGGGTTGTCTTTGACTATGCATGATTCTCGACTTTTGCTGACTTTGACCAGGCCCGCCCGGCCTATTCCTCGTTTTCCAGCCCAACCCCCGCACGATAAAAATTGGCAAAAATCACCATTAAATAGAGCATAGTCAAATCTATGATCTTCTTTTTTCATTTTTCTAATATGTGTTTGCGTTAAAACTTTATTAGATGATTTCTACAGAGAGGGTTGTCTTTGATTATGCGTGATTCTCGACTTTTGCTGACTTTGACCAGGCCTGCCCGGCCTATTCCTCGTTTTCCAGCCCAACCCCCGCACGATAAAAATTGGCAAAAATCACCATTTAATAGAGCATTGTCAAATCTATGATCTTCTTTTTTCATTTTTCTAATATGTGTTTGCGTTAAAACTTTATTAGATGATATCTACAGAGAGGGTTGTCTTTGATTATGCGTGATTATCGACTTTTGCTGACTTTGACCAGGCCCGCCCGGCCTATTCCTTGTTTTCCAGCCCAACCCCCGCACGATAAAAATTGCCAAAAATCACCATTTAATAGAGCATTGTCAAATCTATGATCTTCTTTTTTCATTTTTCTAATATGTGTTTGCGTTAAAACTTTATTAGATGATTTCTACAGAGAGGGTTGTCTTTGATTATGCGGGATTCTCAACTTTTGCTGACTTTGACCAGGCCCGCCCGGCCTATTCCTCGTTTTCCAGCCCAAGCCCCGCACGATACAAATTGCCAAAAATCACCATTAAATAGAGCATAGTCAAATCTATGATCTTCTTTTCTCATTTTTCTAATATGTGTTTGCGTTAAAACTTTATTAGATGATTTATACAGAGAGGGTTGTCTTTGATTATGCGGGATTCTCCACTTTTGCTGACTTTGACCAGGCCCGCCCGGCCTATTCCTCGTTTTCCAGCCCAACCCCCGCACGATAAAAATTGGCAAAAATCACCATTAAATAGAGCATAGTCAAATCTATGATCTTCTTTTTTCATTTTTCTAATATGTGTTTGCGTTAAAACTTTATTAGATGATTTCTACAGAGAGGGTTGTCTTTGATTATGCGTGATTATCGACTTTTGCTGACTTTGACCAGGCCCGCCCGGCCTATTCCTCGTTTTCCAGCCCAACCCCCGCACGATAAAAATTGGCAAAAATCATCATTAAATAGAGCATAGTCAAATCTATGATCTTCTTTTTTCATTTTTCTAATATGTGTTTGCGTTAAAACTTTATTAGATGATTTCTACAGAGAGGGTTGTCTTTGATTATGCGTGATTATCGACTTTTGCTGACTTTGACCAGGCCCGCCCGGCCTATTCCTCGTTTTCCAGCCCAACCCCCGCACGATAAAAATTGGCAAAAATCATCATTAAATAGAGCATAGTCAAATCTATGATCTTCTTTTTTCATTTTTCTAATATGTGTTTGCGTTAAAACTTTATTAGATGATTTCTACAGAGAGGGTTGTCTTTGATTATGCGTGATTATCGACTTTTGCTGACTTTGACCAGGCCCGCCCGGCCTATTCCTCGTTTTCCAGTCCAACCCCCGCACGATAAAAATTGGCAAAAATCACCATTAAATAGAGCATAGTCAAATCTATGATCTTCTTTTTTCATTTTTCTAATATGTGTTTGCGTTAAAACTTTATTAGATGATTTCTACAGAGAGGGTTGTCTTTGATTATGCGTGATTATCGACTTTTGCTGACTTTGACCAGGCCCGCCCGGCCTATTCCTCGTTTTCCAGCCCAACCCCCGCACGATAAAAATTGGCAAAAATCACCATTAAATAGAGCATAGTCAAATCTATGATCTTCTTTTCTCATTTTTCTAATATGTGTTTGCGTTAAAGCTTTATTAGATGATTTCTACAGAGAGGGTTGTCTTTGAGTATGCGTGATTCTTGACTTTTGCTGATTTTGACCAGGCCCGCCCGGCCTATTCCTCGTTTTCCAGCCCAACCCCCGCACGATAAAAATTGGCAAAAATCACCATTAAATAGAGCATAGTCAAATCTATGATCTTCTTTTTTCATTTTTCTAATATGTGTTTGCGTTAAAACTTTATTAGATGATTTCTACAGAGAAGGTTGTCTTTGATTATGCGTGATTATCGACTTTTGCTGACTTTGACCAGGCCCGCCCGGCCTATTCCTCGTTTTCCAGTCCAACCCCCGCACGATAAAAATTGGCAAAAATCACCATTAAATAGAGCATAGTCAAATCTATGATCTTCTTTTTTCATTTTTCTAATATGTGTTTGCGTTAAAACTTTATTAGATGATTTCTACAGAGAGGGTTGTCTTTGATTATGCGTGATTATCGACTTTTGCTGACTTTGACCAGGCCCGCCCGGCCTATTCCTCGTTTTCCAGTCCAACCCCCGCACGATAAAAATTGGCAAAAATCACCATTAAATAGAGCATAGTCAAATCTATGATCTTCTTTTTTTCATTTTTCTAATATGTGTTTGCGTTAAAACTTTATTAGATGATTTCTACAGAGAGGGTTGTCTTTGATTATGCGTGATTATCGACTTTTGCTGACTTTGACCAGGCCCGCCCGGCCTATTCCTCGTTTTCCAGTCCAACCCCCGCACGATAAAAATTGGCAAAAATCACCATTAAATAGAGCATAGTCAAATCTATGATCTTCTTTTTTCATTTTTCTAATATGTGTTTGCGTTAAAACTTTATTAGATGATTTCTACAGAGAGGGTTGTCTTTGATTATGCGTGATTATCGACTTTTGCTGACTTTGACCAGGCCCGCCCGGCCTATTCCTCGTTTTCCAGCCCAACCCCCGCACGATAAAAATTGGCAAAAATCACCATTAAATAGAGCATAGTCAAATCTATGATCTTCTTTTCTCATTTTTCTAATATGTGTTTGCGTTAAAGCTTTATTAGATGATTTCTACAGAGAGGGTTGTCTTTGAGTATGCGTGATTCTTGACTTTTGCTGATTTTGACCAGGCCCGCCCGGCCTATTCCTCGTTTTCCAGCCCAACCCCCGCACGATAATAATTGGCAAAAATCACCATTAAATAGAGCATAGTCAAATCTATGATCTTCTTTTTTCATTTTTCTAATATGTGTTTGCGTTAAAACTTTATTAGATGATTTCTACAGAGAGGGTTGTCTTTGATTATGCGTGATTATCGACTTTTGCTGACTTTGACCAGGCCCGCCCGGCCTATTCCTCGTTTTCCAGCCCAACCCCCGCACGATAAAAATTGGCAAAAATCACCATTAAATAGAGCATAGTCAAATCTATGATCTTCTTTTCTCATTTTTATAATATGTGTTTGCGTTAAAGCTTTATTAGATGATTATCTCTTCGGAGAGGGTTGTCTTTGATTATGCGTGATTCTTGACTTTTGCTGATTTTGACCAGGCCCGCCCGGCCTATTCCTCGTTTTCCAGCCCAACCCCCGCACGATAAAAATTGGCAAAAATCACCATTAAATAGAGCATAGTCAAATCTATGATCTTCTTTTCTCATTTTTCTAATATGTGTTTGCGTTAAAACTTTATTAGATGATTTCTGCAGAGAGGGTTGTCTTTGATTATGCGTGATTATCGACTTTTGCTGACTTTGACCAGGCCCGCCCGGCCTATTCCTCGTTTTCCAGCCCAACCCCCGCACGATAAAAATTGGCAAAAATCACCATTAAATAGAGCATAGTCAAATCTATGATCTTCTTTTTTCATTTTTCTAATATGTGTTTGCGTTAAAACTTTATTAGATGATTTGTTAGATAGTTGCGAATCTTGTTCTGAATCTGAATCTTGTTCTGGAGCTGAATCTGAATGTTGTTCTGTGGACATTAAAGTTGTTATAATATGAGGTGCTCAGGTTGTAGTTTTGAGACAATTAGTTATTATTCTACAAACCTTAACAGGCACTGAAATTTCATCATCAAGCTATTTGAATGAAATACCTAACCAAAGTAATGCAGGGCAGGGATGTGTTGTTTGCAATAATCAAGAAAGAGTGGCTACATAGAAGAAGGTATGAAAAGTAAATCCATGACAGATCTTTGCATAATTCTGCCCAAAAATGAATTTTAATCAATCAAGGTATATACCCAAGCCAGTTTGCATTCTTTGTAGTGCGCGGGGAAGATGTTCCCGACACCAGTTTGACTGCTTCCAGTCGTACTCGCGCCATAACTCTGTAAAAGCCCCAGCTGCAACAAATTAATTCATTATTTCCTACCCAATCTTAGTAGCCCCAAACCTTCAGATGTGCCAAAATATACTTTGGAATGAGCTCCCCCGCATCAAATTCAAAGAATGTAAACTGGTACCCAAGGAGTTGATGAATAAAAATGGAAGTTTTGAAAGTAATTTGATCATCCTACCCTAATCAGCGATGTACCCATGACTTCAAGGGGGGGGGGGGCTATGGTTCACATTTTTAGGTTGTAATTTTGATAGACAAGACTTGTTGATGTCTGGTTGTAACGTTTCATTCAACACAACCATTCAAAATATCTATGAAAGTAGCTCCAGCTTCATCTCAAGTCTTGAGACTCAAGAGACTTTCTGTTGGGGACAAAAGTAAAATCAGCTAAGCAAGTACCAATCAGGCTCGACATGAGGCCTTTGAGTTCGGTAAAAGTTGTAGGCCTGCCAGTGCTAGTGCTAAGGCTAGTGTAGTGTAGGTAGGCCTTTTACATAACACTAACTTAGGCCAAATTTTTAATTACCTGAATTTCCAAAGTTTTTCTCTACTTTGAATACTGAAAAACTTGCAGTCTCTCGCTCTTTGTAATCTTCGACAGCAGCAATGGCTCCATCTATTTAGCTAAACAAGTTTTTTTTGATCATGTTACTTTTAATCTGGTTTGGGATAAATGATAAGCCCCCAGGGCCGGAGCTGTTTACAGTATACCATACAGCTTCTTGGCATGGAATAAGATACAGAACTTGCCCACATTTCTTCGATTCGTCTGATCATCAATCTCGTTTTCTAAATTCATATGAATTATTACAATAATACATGTTAAATCTACATGTATTTATTCTAGTTATTCATTCTTGACCTGTTCTTTTTCTGAAAGACTCGCAACTTGTGTTCTTTCTTGTCCTTACTAGTATCTTCATCTTGGCCGGTGCTCATCCGTATTCACTTGTATTCACATGTGTTCATCTGTGTTAATCTGTGTTCACCTGTGTTCATCCGTGTGATGTTTTAGACTAGATGCTGATCCCATGCATCCTATCTTCTTCGTAAGCTTGCTTCCAATGCTTCCATAAGATGACTTTACCTTTGCATTGTAAGTGCCTGGTAGACTTTCCATTGTCAGTGCTTTTTTCAATGTTATTTCTTAATTTCTTGAAGTTGTGCTGTAACATAAGCGTTTAAAAAGCCTGAACAATTTGCAGTATAAGAAACAAGTTAATTGTGTTTCATATGCACAACATTTTTATTGCAAATTTTCAGTGTTGAAATTTAATATATTGATTGCACATCTTAATTTAATTCAAACAAAACTAGATAAGGCCGTAGTAGCTACGTGCCCTACTTGGGGAAATATGCATTTCTCTGCATTGACTTTTAATGCGGAACAGTTATTCAGGGACATCCTGAAGTAAGCTGCGATGTAACATGCACCAAGAAGAGAGCTCCCATTGTCCAAGGATACTTGGCGGTTAGGCAGATTTGGCCATATTTTGGATGCGGAAAACGGTTTCTGCTAGAAAATCAGTGAAGCCAAACCAACTCAGCCCGGGCGCGCACCCCAACGCATCAATTTATAAAAACAAGATCTAAACATATTTAATTAATTCCAAAAGTTCATCTTTGGTGTTGAAATATTCAGAATTTTCATTCAGTTTGAGACAAATTCTGCATTTTAAATCTGCAAAATCAAAGCACTCCCCTTTTTTCTCCAACCACTCATTTCCACTCTGGATCAGTTTGGCTCTTTGATAGGTTAAATAAAGCCATACTTTAAAGGGGCTCATCTCTCAAACAGTAAACAAATAGTAAGCACTTGTGCTGCACCTCCTTATTCCTCCCCCGGCACTCTAATAATGAAATGACTTCAGCAGTTTGGGATCTGTAACTACCTCCCGGAGTGCTTGCATCGGGTTACTTGCTGGATCCAACCAGTCATCACGCTCTTCAATCTCTTCGTGATCGCAATACTCGTGATTGTTGGCAACATGGTGCAGAAGTCTTGTCCACAAGAGTCGTAGCTTTAACTCATTGCCATCACAATTTGCACAACAAAACCAAAAGTGATTCCTTATTTTAGGTATCCATGGCAAAAGTGCAGCATTTTAAGAATATAACTATTTAAAATAAAATAATTGTACCTTGAACAGAGATTGAAATAAGACATAAGCATGACATAAGCTACTAATGACATAAGCATGGGATAAATAATCTTTCACAGAACTGTAAAATTGATTGGGGAAAGACAAGGAGGGCATGGCCTTTCTAGAGATGTCAAAAAAGAAAGAAAGATGGAAAGAGAATGTACCAAAGGGGCTTACTGCATATGGTCCAATAATACTGTATATTACACAACATATGTTTGGACATGAGACCATTATTTCTGGAAACAATATGTCTATCCTAACATTTTGACATATTTATCAGTGGAGTGGAGTGTTGGAGAAACTTTTGACACAAAGACCCCTGGCTCGATCCCAAGGCGGGGCACTCTTTAGTTCTCCAATTTTCCAATAAAAGTTTTTGCATTTTATCTTTTCTTATTAAATGACCAAAATATTGCGCTTTTCTCATTTTTATGTTCTTCTCTAGTGACAAACTTTTTTCATTGACACGTTTTAAAACCTCCTCATTTGTAGTGTGACTTGTGCATGTGATATTAAGCATTTTTCTATACATCCACATTTCAAAACTGTTTATTTTCTTCCGTGTATCAGCGTTAAGCGTCCAGGTTTCACTTGCATATAAAAGTGTTGACAAAACGTAGCATCTGGCTAAGCGTTTTCTTGTCTCGATCTCAATGTTCCGTGCTGTTAAAACATCACTCATATTTAGGAAAGACTGTCTTGCGATTTCTATACGTGGTAGCCCACTAGTGATAAATATACTTCACTGTGTCAGCTGATGCCGAATGATCTACTGTAATATTTTAACACGTTTCTTTGTTGAATTCAAGTTTGAATTAAATAATTTCAATCAATTGTACCAGGTTCAGAATATCATACCTCGTTGAGTTTTGCAGTCAGTTTGCTTGTCTTGTGCCAAACATCCTTGCTGTGAAGCATGTCATTTAATGTTGGGTGCTTTACTGCAACAAAAATAAACCAAACATCAATGAACACCATTTAAAATTCCGATATACAGTTGATAGCACTTGCATTGAGAATTTTACTTCC
This sequence comes from Aurelia coerulea, assembly GCA_039566865.1. Lineage (NCBI taxonomy): Eukaryota > Metazoa > Cnidaria > Scyphozoa > Semaeostomeae > Ulmaridae > Aurelia > Aurelia coerulea. Next base: position 2,986,929 of record CM076959.1, read on the forward strand.
TGAAAGCTGTAACATGCATGGTTCATTTGTTCATACAATATATCCACAAATACAGTGTGTTCTTTGGATTTAAGAGCAAGCCCAAGTTGGAAGTTATATAAGCCTTATTTTAAGTTTTTCCTCACAGTATTCCATTGTCACACAAATTGTGCAAAGCTACAAAAAACAAACATACATCCTTTATTAAAAAACTGAAGTAATAACAAAATTTCTTTGCCTTTTATCCTGCTTACAATTACACCTGCAAATGACAAAAAGCAATTTACCCCTAAGTGATGCAATGGTAATGTGCCCATCTGTGCATATTTCTTTGATAAGGGGCGCCATTTGCTTTTTTAGCCAGTCCACAGCCTTATGAAAAGATGGACTTCAAGTTTGGTTGATTGCAGGTTGACCTGTAAGAACAACGAAATCCTTTTCATCCAGAAACACAAATATGCATATTAGGCAGTTGTCATTTTGAATCCTGGGTACATGGGTGGAAGAATTTCTCGGTGGGATATGAAATTGTTCACCCTTTTTTTATTGGGTTATCATTTTTTTGCCAATTCATGATGGGGTTTCAAGGTGTTTTCAAAGCTTTATCAGCAAAAACACCATTTTCCTTCCTCTAATATAGAGCTTTGAAATGTTGGAAATATGATGATTATATCAAGATAATAATATTTGTGTTTATACCCCCGTATCAAGAGACAATAGATTTGATTGGATAAGAAAACAAATGACCTATTTAATTGCATTGTGATTGGACGATAAAAGCCGTTGTTGCTGTTGTTATTAGCACGAGGTTGTTTTTGTAAAGTCTTCCTGTTTTTGTTTATTCAAGTTTTATGCTTCGTTGGAAAATGTTGTGACACTTTTTGTAGCAAAAAAGGTCTGCAAAATTATAACAGGTTATGGGCCCAGGACACGCAGACTTGTTTGTGGGCAATACTCTAGCACACATGATGTTTGTTTGTATTCGTTTGAAAACAAACTGTAATTGTGAAGCATGAAGAATCATGGCGGAGATCACAAAGATCGAACCGTTGAACGGAAACAATTATCAGTCATGGAAATACAACATGAAGCTTGTTTTGATGGAACGTGGCTTGTGGGGATTTACTCAAGAAGGGCAAGAAGTACCTCCAGGCGATGGAGAGTCAGCTGGAATGCGTACATATTACGTTCGGACAAGGCCTACTCATTGATCGCTTTGAGTGTCAAGAAAAATTTGCAAGTGAACATTGCCTCAACTGTTAACCCGCAGGAGGCGTGGGACATTTTACAGCATCATTTTGAATTCGTATCGATAACACAAACTGTGTGTTTGAATCGTAAATTTTCTGCAGCCACCATGAAGGAAGGTGATGATTTGATGGAGCATATTATGTATATGACTTCCCTTGCCGAGCAGTTACGTGAAATGAAAGAGGATATTTCGTTGAAGAAATTTGCAACTGTTATCCTTGGTAGCTTACCCGAGTCATACGATAATTTTATGACAAGTTTAAATGTGAGAAATGCAGAAGAAATAGAGTGGGATGATACAGGCCCGTAGCATCTATTGGGGCCGGTCGGGCCCCCCCCCAATAACTTCCAAAAGTTTAATTTTTCATTCTTCATAATAACGTAGTAAAATGATCATCAGTGACAGGCTGTTAGCCCTGAAGCAAGCCAGGATCTATAGCTAAGGTAAATAACATCAAACAACCGTCTCAAGCACAAAGTACAGCCAAAGTAAAGGATTTTTCTGCAAAAATTTTGCTCATGCTCCAGTTTATAAGATAACAGTCACAAAACTTTCAAATGTTTCCTTTGTCACTAATGGCAAGCATGATATTGGGAAATGCATTCTTAGCCAAAATAAACGGCGTGGCCCCGAAAATTGTAATGGGGGCTTCGCGCCCAGACCGCCTCATTTCACTGCCCCCAGCTAATTTACTCTGACCACGCAATGACTTTTGTCAGACCCCATGAAAACTCATGATGACTTTTGTAAGTCAAATATCAAGTAAATCTTGCACAATGCTCTTGAAAAAGTATTCTTATCATGTCTTAAGCCTGGTTTCCATTGAATCGCAAAGTGTCGAAAGTGTCGCAGAGTGTTGCAGAATTTGGTGCCATGTTTCAAAGACAATAAGGCGGGAATTTTGGAAACAGATCAACATCACGTGACTCTTTTGTTCCAGGATCGCAATTGGTCGCATAACTTTAGGACATATGATTCCATTGATCGCAGAGTGTCGCCAGAGATACCGGGTGTCCCAAAAAAAGGTAACAGATTTGATGGGGACTAGCGATGATAGTATAAGTCGAATCGATCCCAAATAAGTTTTGGAGTGCTCTTCGATAGTTAACTTGAAGATTAATACCTCGTTTGTTGATATTGGTGCATCAAGAATTGAAATATAAATCTCGAAAGCCAAAATTTGCGTCCATCTACAAACCAGAGCTTTCGGGTTTTGGCCTAAACTGTTAACGCGCTGGTTAGGGGAATCTCCTCAGTCAAAGACATTTTTGGACAAGGATCGGTCCTTTGGGTACCCGTTTGAAAAGAACGTAAAAAACTGAAAACTAACAAACAAAGTAATGAATATAGTCACCAAGGAATATTTTTCTCCAGTCAAAATGCATTCACAAAAGTACACCAAGCCAAGCACGAATGAGCATTTTTTATGTTCCCTTGGGCATATACGATTGCTTTGTTTCGTAATAATTTTGTGACAGATGATGCAAAAAACATTTCATTCAAGCAATGAAGATTGCAAGACAGTCTATGTGTCAAAGCCTACGGGACTTATTTCGCTGATAAATAACTTTTCTCAGGCAGGTGTGATTCAAACTTTTGTAGAATCAAGAAAGGGGTCCCTTCAGGGCTAAATTCTTGAATCTGATTGTGAAGGTCAAAGTCAGATTTCCACTGAAATGTGTTCCTTAGCACGAGGTTTCTTGTTTGTACTTGGCTATGATTGAGGTAGCCTGCGTGCAGACAATACCTAACTGAGGAAAAGGTATAGTCTGCGCAACGCCGCTCAATTTCGTGTATTGTATGCGTCAGCTATTTACTTCAATGGCATTTGAATGACCCTTCCTCCTTGGCGTCTGTTTATTGTCTGCAGTAGGGTAGTTAAAATTCCAGAGTATTGTGTTGCTAATGAAGTTTGCCTAGAGAACAAAGTGAAACCTGAGATTAAATCACATGATGGCCGTTCTCAAATCTGATTGCTTCCTTGTTTCACGGGAAAGTCATTTTATTGGCTGCTACAACAATAAGCTTTCTTTGTTATCACCATTGCGAAATAAATGCTGAAGCACGCACTACACAACAGTGAGCGGCGCTGCGCAGACTATACCTTTTCCTTGGGTATAGTCTGCACGCAGGCTATGATTGAGGAGATTCCACAGCAAAGCGAGTTAACAGCTTAGGCCGAACCCCAAAAGCTCTGGTTTGGAGTAGGAGGCAAATTTGGACTTTCAAGATTAATATTCCAACTCTTGATACACCAATATTAACAAATAAGGTATTAATCTTCAAGTTAACTATCTAAGAGTACTTCAAAACTTATCAGGGGTCGATTCAACTTAAATTCTTATCGCTAGGCCCAATCAAATCTGTTACCTTTTTTTTGGGACACCCGGTAGAACATTTTCTATCTCTGCGACACTGATCACAGTGTGTCGCAGAGTGTCGCAGCATTTTAGTACAGCAGTTTCCATTCGTCGCAATGTGTTGCAGAACCAAAATTCTGCGACACCTGCGACACTTTGCGATTTAATCACAGGTACAAAAGCAGTGAAATACGCCGGACTGTGAAATACACCAACTTTGGTGAAATGGACTGTGAAATACTCCAACTTTGGCGTATTTCATTAATCATGAAATACGACAGATGAAATACGCCGGACAGTGAAATACACCACTTTGGTGAAATGGACTGTGAAATACTCCAACTATGGCGTATTTCATTAATCATGAAATACGACAGATGAAATACGCCGGACTGTGAAATACACCACTTTGGTGAAATGGACTGTGAAATACTCCAACTATGGCGTATTTCATTAATCATGAAATACAACAGATGAAATGCGCCGGACTGTGAAATACACCACTTTGGTGACATACACCAGCTACGGCGTATTTCATTGATTGTGAAATACAACAGATCAAGATCAAACACTTCAAGACTGTGCACAATTTTTATTCAAAGTTATGTGTCCCTTTCAAAGGTGTGGCCCAGAATTTGCACTGAAACTCAATTCCATGTATTCATGAGTCGATGTTGTCTTTATAATAAGATCATACTGGGGTCATACTATAAAAATTTTTCGATAAGAAGTTCTTCACAAGAGACCCAAACTCCAGGTCTCAAAGAAATAATTTAAGTTGTAAGGACATTTATAGATCATTTCTACTGTGTTTAATTTTCCTTCATTTATTGAATCATATTATTCCAAGGAAATGTTCATCCTCAAATATTCAGAAGGGCACAGGAAGTATGGCATGCAGCGGCGTGGCCAAGGTAATTAAGTGGGGGGAAATTACGATGAGGGGGTCTGGGGGCGAAGCCCACAGGAAAATTGTTGGGGCCACGCCCTTTATTTTGGCTTAGAATGCATCTCCCAATATTATGCTTGCCTTTAGCGGCAGGGAAACCTTGATCGTTTTCTGGCAGTTATCTTTTGAATGGGAGCAGAAGAAAAAATTTTGAAGAAAGGTCCTTTACTTTGGCTTAGAATGCATCTCCCAAGATTTGACATTTCTCGGGAAATTCTTTCTCAACCTATACCCAGCTATTTTCTCTTCGGTTTTAGAGGAATCTTGAGGACCATCTCTCGGCAAAAGTGGGGGAGGGGGGCAATTGCCCCCCATACCCCCCCGTGGCCACGCCACTGATGGCATGAAGAATTTTGTAACTACTCAAAATCTGACGATCTGTGTCAAAGTAGTATGTTGTCAGATATTTCTAATCAAACTAATCAAATCTGACTTTGCTTCAAAGGTACAGCATCACAGTCCTTAATTCTTGAAAAATTGAAATAATAGTTAACATGATTTTTGGAATAAATATAAAAAAGTTGCATGTGTAACTAAGAAAACAACCTTTTTCCAATGGTTCCAGCCCCCCGATTGTTCCAGCCCTTCATTAATTTTGTATCGATCAATTTCCATCCCCTCTCCCAATTATTCTCACCCCCCCCCTCCGTTTATTTGGTACTAGAGAGTAGCTGTTCTTTTGTGGCTGAATGGGGCACAAAATTTCTCTAATAAAGGGCTTGGGCTGAGCTATGAGCTATGTGTTGGATCCAGTCTCCTTTTGGCGCGACATCCTGAGAAATTCAAATGGAAGTTCGTTGAACAAGGCAAACAACGCGTGTTTTAGATAAATATCACTTTAAAAATTGAAGCAAAGTCCAGAGAAAGAGATGGGGTTTCCAAATGAAAACAGAGAGAAAAGTGTCAGTGGTTATTCCTACGCTACGGTAAGTCGAATATTTCTTTCATTTAGCTCAGGCAAAGCATTCTAATTTTTATAATATTGGCCTAAATTTTGCGCCCTTCCGGCAAAAATTTTCCGGCAAGCAGCTGCAGATACATTGCAATTGAAGATCTTTTCTACATGTTTGAGTGGTATAGAACTTCATAAAGCAATCAGATTTGTTATACCATCAACGATGTTGGAGATACAGCTGGATTCTGGTACACAAGTTTTTTAGCCTAATTAGGGGAAGGCCTTTATTGAAGGCTGGAGAAATTGGAGGCCTTTATTGGAGGCTGGGCACGCGTCGCCAGGTGGAGAGGAATTTCTCATTTAAATTTAATTAAATGAGGAATTTCTCATTTAAATATCTTTGTTTGATGAAATCTGAAAGGTCGACTATTTAAAAATATAAAATATGAATGTAAATATGAAATATGTAGCATAATGTAGCATATGTAGCAAAGTATAATGGCTACATATGCCCTTCTTTTCAGATTGCTGTGTAATTAATGGTTCAGAGGGCTAAACAAATTTCTCTTTTTACTTTCAGGAGAAGCAACACATTTATGACACAAGATACAACATTTGAGTTGGACTTTATCTGAGTTGGACTTTGTTCAGAATTCATTAGAAGCCGTCCAAAAATCCATTTCATCACAGATAGCGGAATTTGGCCACTAAATACACCTTTTCAACCAGGCGGCCTCGTTTTGGAAATTTTCAAAATTTCTCCAAATTGCTTCATATTAAATTTCTGACATCAGACTTAGATTCAGCGCCTAAATTTTAGTCCGGTTGCTAATTTTCATAATTCCAATGTTCACAATTTTGATTTTATCACAATAATAAAGTTGAAAATTTATATGGGATTTGACCATAAATAATGACTGAGGGTGTAAAGTTACACCCCAAGCCGAGCAATTTCCACCTGGTCAAATCCCTAATAGATTTTCAAACTTATTATCGTCATAAGATCAAAATCGCGAACAGTAGGATTATGAACATTTGCATCTAGACTAAACTTTGGCTGCTGAATCCAGGAAGAAATTTTCAACAATTTCCAAAACGAGGTCGTTAATTGAAAAAGTGTATTCTGATACCCCCTCCCCTAACAGATAGGAAAAATCTTGTGTTTACCCACCTCACTAACATTCTTATCAAGATTGATATAAACCTTTACCTCTGAGCATGGAATACTTCTTCTTCTTAGGCCCTTTCTCTCTCTGTTTGACATTATCCAGCGTTGAAACCTTGCAGAATATTGTGGTAAAAATTTTCAGGTTCCATTCTGTCACGCTTAGCTGATTGTTAATAAACCCCCTCCCCTCCCCCTGTAACAGCTAAATTGCGCCATCTGTGACAAAATGGATTTTTGGACAGCCCCTTATTAAAACATTATTGAGAACTTACACGGTATATAACGGAGGGGGTCATTGATGGGTAGTAAAATCCAATAATCTGACAAAAAATCAACAAAAAGGGGAATTAACAAAAATTTAGTGGAATGCAGAATCTGTTCCTATTTAATTTATGTCCAAGGATTGAAATTAGAGGCAATAGCAGATTTGATGTGATCAAGATTGTTCAAAAATCCAAAATTGCTATGGAATGCGAATTGCTATGGTATGGAATTTGAAATTATAAAGATTAGAGAGTTTATGATTCACGACGCGCCTGTGAAAGACGCGCTCTGGAGGTCTGGTCACTAGCGCGGTTTCGGTGATGACCCATTGCAGTGACGCGTCTTTAGCTGTTTCACAACGCGGAATTGCTCTGTTCAACGTCATCTTCACAACGCAGAAAATATCTTGATTTATTTGGTATGTATTTTCAATTAATCTTCATAATTCATTTCAGTAAAGTTCCGTATGAGTTGTAGACATCTAGTTCTTCGTTTTTTCGAGCTCCCAGTTATTTTTAACAATTTTATAAGGTTGCTTTTCTACTTTCTGTTTACACAGGGAAATGGCCTACTCGTTAGAAACACCATGTTCACAACTTCCAAGAAAGTCACAAGTGTTTGTAGTTCCTTTTGAGACTTTTTAAAACTGTTTACTTTAATGAAACATGTGAACAAATTCAGTGTTTGATTCTCGCAGAATTTAGGAAAAACAGACACCTAAGTTCAGTGGAAATTTGTCCAGGAGTTAAGAGTCTCATAAAGAAATGAAAATGCTGATAAAATCAGGCCTAGCAGGAGTATGAGAATGAACATGAAAATAGCATCAAATTCCAGTTTTCATTCCAGAATCATTCACTGTTTTGTAATTTAGTGAGCGTGTAATTTTGTTTGTTTGCAAAATCAACCAAACACAAGCAAGATTTAGATTTAATAGATTATTTACAAATGAAGTGAATTTACATCAAAATGAAATTCAGCCTACTACAACCTACATACTACTGAAATGACTGCTCTGCAAAACATGGCTTGTGTTCATTTATTTCTACAACAAGCAACATTATGTGAGCAGCCTAATCTACCAGCTTGTGTAATTCTTAGGTATGTAAAAATGCTATCTTATGTACCAATTCTAATATTTACAGAGTATCACTTGCACAGAACCCAGTGTTATTTCTATGACTTTTCTGCAGTACGTAGGTATATAAAATGAAATTTTCGTTAAAGGCAAAAGATGAATTGGACATTTCAGCATGATGTGATGTTGTGCAGGGAGATTTTAGTGGTGGAGCCATTTAGGTGCAAACATGGATCAAGGGAGAGAGGCCAGGCCTGGGAGAAAATTGCCACTTTTCTTAATGCTATTCATCGCCCAAAATTTAGTGTTGACCAGAGGGCTGTCAGAGACCATTTTTTGAAACTTGAAAGGGCATGCAAGGAGAACATGGCACAAGAAGAGGAGGCAAGTGGCATAAACACAGAGAATACTGAAGTAGATGATGCTATGGAGGAAATAGTCGGAAAAAGTCAAGCAGCAGAGGAAGAACAGGGGAAAGTAGATGAAAGCAAACGACAGAATGTTGAGATGGAGAAAGCGACAGCAGAGAGTGTGAGGAAGAGGTCTATGGAAAGATTGGGTGAGACAAGAGAGAGAGAGAAAGCAATTCAGAGAAAGCAAGGAAAAAGCAAAGAATGAGTCCGCAATCTGATGCTGTGGAGTATTTGAGAGAAAAAAATTAAAAGGAATTTGATGTGAGAAAGAAGGAAATTGAATTGAAAGAAAGAGCATTGGATATGAAAGAAAGGGAGCAGGCCTTGAGAGAAAAGGAATATGAAGACAGACAAAATAGCATGGAAGGAAGAGAGGAAAGAGAAAATACGTTTGTGTTACTCTTGCAGCAACAAATGATACAGCAGCAGCAGATTATTGAGGAAATCAGGAACTAGTTTTCCAAATTGTTCCTGCTTTCTATTCATAAAATCAAATAGAACAAATTTCATTTCTAAGAATAAGGGATCATTGCAACAAACAAAAAAACAAACCTTTGAATCAATCAAATTTATTACTTCTTTGATTGTACTGCAACTGCAAGATAGAATACTAAATCTAACTACTTTGTTAAATGAACGGAAGGCAGACATTTAAATTCTTGCTAAACTATATTCATCCAGCAACACAAAGAGTAAGCACAGTTCAAAGAGTGTGGCAGATGCTTTAGTTTGGTGTTCTTGAGTCAATAATAAACCAGCCTTCTCTTGAAGCCTAACAAAGCTTTCTCCAAAAATGATATCCCAGTCTTTTTAATAACCAATATTAATACTGATATGGATACCTACAACTTGGTCCCAAAATCATAGCATTTTGATATTTGGTAGAATTCTGATAAATGGTTAATATGTATGGCGCGCCATAGCGGCCAAAATCATAAATTTTCATGCTGCGTAGTTAGCGATTTTTGTAGATCAAACTTTCATTTTTGTCGATCAAACTTTCATTTTTGTCGATCAAACTTTCGTTTTTGTCGATCAAACTTTCGTTTTTGTGTATCACAAAAATCATGCAATAAATATTTTGTGACACACAAGAAAATTGTCGACAACAAATTTTGCACAGTTTTGTTCAGCCTCGCATACAATTTTTTGATTGACACTGTGTTTCACAATCACTATGAAATTTGTGTCATGCAAAAACGCAGCAAAAAATTTGTGCTACACTAAAAGCACATTCAACAAATTTGTGTTACACAAAAAACACATTTCAAAATTTTGTGTCACGCAAAATTATCAGATTGATTCTCTCATCCGGGGGTTACCTCCCCCGGAGGTTATCTCAACCGGGGTGTTACCTCCCACGATGTATTTTCAAGCCGGAGGTTATGCTCTGTTAAATACCATAAACAAGCAGAGGCATTTGTATGGAGTCAGGTGCTGGACAAATTGGGTGACTTCACTTCGTGGAGTCGAATTGCAGATCGGGGAGGCAGGATTCATAGATCGTTGGGGCATTCCCCTCTTCGTCGAGTCGCTTTTGACTTCGTCTCGGCAGTCTACTCTTCGTCGAGGGGGTGGAGCAAGTCTTTTCGTCGAGGCACTTTGCTTGACATGACTCTTCGTCGCGGCGCTGCGATTGACATGACTCTTCGTCGAGGCAGGCGCTTTGAATGATATGACTCTTCGTCGAGGCGCTTCGCTTCACATGACTCTTCGTCGAGGCGCTTTGATTGACTGTATTGCTGCATCATTGACTTAATTTTTATGTGCTCTAAATATAACATTCGAGATCATACATTGAAGTTTCAAGAAAGATTTAGAACAATATTGCCCTGTCCTGGGTACAAACGGCTCTTTCAAAAGATTTTCGTAGTCGGACCTAAGGGTAGGGGAAATAAGTAACAGGAAAATACGAGAAGTTCTGTACTAAAGTTTGAGCCCAGGGGGAGGGGATAGAGGTTTAAATTTATTCATTGTATATTTCGTGATGTCTGGTATAACGAACAGACATACCATGAAAGCTCTATTTATTGAGCCAGCTTATTTAATTTCAGACACTCCAAAGGGGGCCTTAGAAGAGAGGGGGGGGGCTTATTTAAAATCTTTGCTCAGAGGGGAGGGGCTATTAGAGAGGGGGCTAAAAAGACCTTTTACGGTATTGTATCCGATTGTTAGTGAGTTGAGTGTTAGTAAAGAAAAGTAAAACGTTATCAAAACATGCAGAACAATATCATCTTCTTCGAATCTTTTCCTTTAAAGCTTTTTATCCTTCAAGACTCAAGCAACTCTTATGCGAATTATACGTATTTTTTATAAGAAACCGCTACTTATAAGAAACTCAGACTCTCAGATCGCCAAAAAATTAAGAAACTCTTGCATGTTTTTCTTTATTCTCACTTGTTTCCTGTATCATATTATTCGGAAAGTACTCGAGTAAAGTCTAAACATTGTTTTGATTTTGAAATGTTCAGGAGGGCACAGATCTGATAATTTAAGAAATACGTGTTTGTATTTTTGGGAGAAACTTTACGGCTAATAATTGTTTATGTTAGCAACTATCAAGAACTATTCAAATCTATCATCTCCACAGAAATCGCACAATGAAGTGCGTCTAAATATATCTAATTACATCAGCAACTACTGAAACACAACAAGACGCAAATGATAAACAGAATCTGGGAGATTGTTTGGTATATCATAAAAGCAGGACTCATGGGACCGGACCCACGGGTGTGGGGGTTCTTGGCCAAATTTTGGGTAGGGGTCTGCCGCGAGCATCTTCAAAAGGGTACCGTTAGCTAGACCAACTTTTACGAAAATGGTACCCTTGGCTAGACCAATTTGACCATTTCCTCGACCAATATTGTCAAATTTTTGTGCCAAATATGATATAATGACCGTTCGCTAGACCAATATTGTCAACAATGATACCCTTGGCTAGACCGTTGCTGGCCAGGCAGTCGTTGATTCTGTCTATTCTGTCTATTCTTGTTGATCATCCATAAAGAACCATCTTTAATCCAGACAGGAACGTAGGAAGCATCTCAGACTTGGTGGAGGGGCACGACACTTCAAGGGCACCTTTTTCATTACCCTGAAAGGGCACTTCCTGAAAATAAAAAGGGCACTTCTTTGTTTATTGCAAAATCTTTGGGGGCACGTGCCCCCAGTGGCTTCCCTCCGGTCCCTACGTCTCTGAATCCAGACCAAAAAGGGGAAAGACGAAGAAGAAGCTTTTCTCCCAGTGAGCTTCCTGCAGGTAAACTGTTAAGAAACTTTGAATACTCAAATCTGATAGTTTCAAGAAACTTCAATTTCTTAATTTCTTTTAAAAATACTGCTAAACTGGCTGGTTAGCCACTGGGGGAATGGGGGAATGGGAGCCCCCCCCCCCACTTTTCTCTATGGTCACTGTTCCACTTCTTCTAAATCCGTTGAGAAAATGTCGAAGGAGGGGTGAGGTAGGTACCTCTAGGGTACCTCTACAGTTTGATAGACACATAAGAGTGTTTCATGACGGTTAGAAGGGCGTTTCCTGAGTATATGAGTAAAAAGGGCGTTTGCATGATCAGCTGTGTTCCGGTGAACCAACGAGGAATTATCCAAATCTCTAAAAATTCGTCTTAAAACTTCAGGGATGTAGGGTCCAAATTTTCTTGTGGAGGCAACTCTGAAGACGCCATTTTAAATCTGGAGCATATAAAAATGAAGTGAATGTTGCAGCAATACTGTCAATCAAAGCGCCTCGACGAAGAGCCATGTGAAGCGAAGCGCCTCGACGAAGAGTCATATCATTCAAAGCGCCTGCCTCGACGTAGAGTCATGTCAATCGCAGCGCCGCGACGAAAAGACTTGCTCCACTCCCTCGACGAAGAGTAGACTGCCGAGACGAAGTCAAAAGCGACTCGACGAAGAGGGGAATGCCCCAACGATCTATGAATCCTGCCTCCCCGATCTGCAATTCGACTCCACGAAGTGAAGTCACCCAATTTGTCCAGCACCTGACTCCATACATTTGTGATGGAAATATCCCTTCCTTTCCCCGTCCTTTCCTTCCTTCCTTTCAGTCTTCAAACATGGTTGAAATTGAGAATGTTGCTTCTGTTCTCACTGAAATTTTTCAAATTTGCCAGCGACTCTTACCAGAGGCTAGATGCTTACTTTCTGGACTTCCCAACGAGCGTATTTCAAACAGATGCCTGGCTTTTCTTATTGAGCTCATATCGCCATAAAATTCAAAGGCTGACTTCTGAGGGTCAACGAAGGTTTGAGTGCAAGAAGGAATATACTGGTACGTCTGGACGGCCAGCTTATCGCATTTTTTATGATCAAATGGACGGTTTGTCTCACTTGGATTTACATGGAAGAGAATTGCAGAGCTTTTATGCGTCTCTGAGAGAACGTTGCGCCGTTGGAGGCAAGATTTTGTTTTCGACGTCCCGTTTTCAGAAATGGAAGATGAAGTACTTGATGATATTGTGGCTGCTCAATTACAGTCATGTCCATCTATGGGTGAAAGATTGCTTGCTGGTGCTCTGCGATCTGAATGAATGCAGATTCAAAGGCAAAGGCTTCGCGAATCTATCATGCGAGTGGATCCTTTGGGTAGAATTTAATTCAAAGAACCTAATCCAAAGCATTGCATTACAAAAGTATCTGGTCTTCGCTTTGCAGAATGACCCCCTTCAATCTGCAAAACAAAGACTTTCTTTGTTTTGCAAATTGAGGGGGTTTTGCAAATTTCTTTGTTTTGCAAATTCTGCAAAACGAAGACCAAATATTTTGCAATCATTGGCGTTGTTAAAGGGGGGGCCAGGGGGATATGGTCCCCCAGTGAGACTTCTTGAGGGGGCGCCAAAATGATCCACAAGGAATTTGAAAAACTTTGCGATGAATGGACGCGATACATGTAGAGTTTCAGTTCAGGTCGCTTTTGGTAAAGGAACCGACTGTCTTTACATGACAAGAAAAAAACGAAAATGACTTGAAAAGCTTGAAACGAGACAAAGGATATGCCTCACTAAAATAATTAGTTTCTTGTATACTTCTTTCCCAGTACGTATTGGAGTTTCTAATTTGTTTAACAATTATAGAGGAGAGTTTATAAAGAAAAGCAGTTTAATACGTGCATACAAGTTGTTGTTATCTTGTTATCTTTTGCTGTAGGGAATACCAAAAAGGGAGTCAGAAGCATAAGAAACTAAACGGTTGAAAACGATGCCTAACGTCACATGTTTCATATTTCAATTCATGAAGAAAACGTTAAGAAACTGATGTGGAAACATTTCATTTGTTTTTATTCACGGAAATTTTTACCTGGTATTTGGTCACTGTCCCAGGTAGGGTACCTGGTATATTCAAGATAAGGGTGCTCAGGTTACTTTTTTGGGCTGGGTCTAACATTTGGGCAAGGAATATTTTGTTGGTTCAATCATTTGTACAGTTATTTTTTGGGTTTCTGCAGTTCTGGTTTACTTTTCTGGGTCTCAAATACGAGAAAGGTAAAGAAATTGCGAAAAATATAATTTACAAACAAGATTAGATTCAAGTAACATTACTAAAACCCAAAAACCTATATATCAAAATGCATTCTGATCAGCTATATTCTTCTCTCATGCTAGAAATAATTTTTTGGGTCTATTTTGATGCTAGAAATTATTTTTTGGGTTGATGCGTTCTATCCCTAAGCCTGAGCACCCCTATCCTGAATATACCTGAGTACCCCCCCCCAAGCCTCTAGCCTCTGGTAACAGTCGCTGGCAAATTTGAAAAATTTCAGTGAGAACAGAAGCAACATTCTCAATTTCAACCATGTTTGAAGACTGAAAGGAAGGAAGGAAAGGACGGGGAAAGGAAGGGATATTTCCATCACAAATGCCTCTGCTTGTTTATGGTATTTAACAGAGCATAACCTCCGGCTTGAAAATACATCGTGGGAGGTAACACCCCGGTTGAGATAACCTCCGGGGGAGGTAACCCCACGGATGAGAGAATCAATCTGATAATTTTGTGTGACACAAAATTTTGAAATGTGTTTTTTGTGTAACACAAATTTGTTGAATGCGCTTTTTGTGTAGCACAAATTTTTTGAATGTGTTTTTGTGTGACACAAATTTTTTGCTGCGTTTTTGCATGACACAAATTTCATAATGATTGTGAAACACAGTGTCAATCAAAAAATTGTATGCGAGGCTGAACAAAACTGTGCAAAATTTGTTGTCGACAATTTTCTTGTGTGTCACAAAATATTTGTTGCATGATTTTTGTGATACACAAAAACGAAAGTTTGATCGACAAAAACGAAAGTTTGATCGACAAAAATGAAAGTTTGATCGACAAAAATGAAAGTTTGATCTACAAAAATCGCTAACTACGCAGCATGAAAATTTATGATTTTGGCCGCTATGGCGCGCCATAAAATATGAAATGTTTCAAACAAATCTGTTGGATTTTTATGATATTTCATGCCAATGAGGGGAGTTTCGGCATGTTTTCTTTTATATCATATGCATCAGAGAAACAATGTCAGAGATATATGTATTACCTTGATGTGCTTGTGTCTGTATTGGGGCACTGATGGCCAGGAACATCTTGCAGCAGAACATTTGATTTGCAAGTATTGCATTGTATTTTAGGAGCATCATCACCTTTTACTTCCTTTTTAAGAAATATTGAATAACCAACCCCTTTTATGTTCTCACAATTACGCACAGTTGCTCATTGTACCAAACGATGCAAACAAAAATCATATGGTTGACTGAGTTCTTTTTGGTTTTTTTTGGTGACAACAAGTGGTGACAACACCATTCTCATGTGGAGATTTCTAAAAGGAAGCGAAAATCTGTATTGTATTGACAAGACTGCAAAGTCATTGGATGGTAGACAAGGCATGTTGGAAATCATTGCATCCAAGGTTTTTCAATGGATGCAACGTGCTATTCTTGCTTTCCACCGCTTAGATTTCCTCCGAAGCAGCATGGAAAAGCAAGGGTAACATGTGAGATCCAAATGCTCTATAACTTTTGCTCCCATAAATTCCATGGTAATTTGTTCCAATTTTACATGGGTTTTCCATGGTTTTTGACATGCTTTTTCTGACAGGGAATTGTGAAGCTTTCACACAATCTGTATCTTAAACCACTAATCGATTACCTTAACAACCAATAATGTAAAGGTAATAAGGTAAACACTACTGAACCTTTTTGCTGGGAACAGTGTTAAGCTCTTTCTGCAAAGGCTGGATGTAAATGCATGCATAACCAGTAACCTCTTTTCTCAAATCTGGTACATGGAACCAGTTGCATTGAAGCCTTGTCAATGGACGGTTTTGGCCACCCACTTTGGCACGATAAAGCAAGTAGCCTCCAGCATCTTTTAATTGTGGAAATGTTTCTTCAAGGGTTTTGCAGACAGCTTCGTGGCGAGCATTCCTGTCTCTAAAGACTACTTTTGTCTTGCCAAGACCGGCTTTATTCAGGATTTCCGATTGTGAAGCTGTTCGAGTCCTTTCATGCGTTGGGCTTATTAGGCAACAAAATTAATGTGTCCATGTTTCCTTTATAGAATATGGTACAACACTTTGAAGCACCTTCCTGGTTTGAGCAAGCTTCATTTAATGAGAAGGGAGCCAGGGAAATGATGACCTATAAGAGGAATTGAACATCAATTTTATTTTAGTGAACAATGATAATGGCAGTAGAGAGTTGCAGACAACATGGAGGGGATGCTTGATCAATTTATCAATCTGTCCCCTTCGATGAATGAAAATAAAATTGATAAAGATCTCTACTTTATATTCTAGAAGTCTGTGCTAATTTTGTTTCGCAATAATTCACCTAAATTAAGCTGGCGTATGCTAGCGTCTGCCAAAAAGGAAGGGAGCTATGGTACACAAAGTGCTTAATGAGATTGATTTTAAAGAAATTGTCAAGTGCCGTTCATAGCCAGAACCAGATGACATCATGTCTATTTCTGCTATGGACGGCACATATTATTGTATTTGTATCTTGTTGAGTTTTAACTGTGATATACAAAAAAAGTCCAATTTCATCTCTCAAGATTGATATTTTACATTTAGCTCTCAAAGCACCAACATAAAAAATGAGGTTTCTATGTTCAAGTTAACAATCAGAAGGAAAATTTAGAAGTTGATTAATCATTGATTAAAGAGCACATGACATATAAGATGTTAACACTTAAGAGTATGTTCCTTTTAGCTCTGAAAACGATTCTTTGGTCAAAATTACTGTAACCCAATAAAAAACCCCTCTTTCCCCCCCCCCCTCGAGATCACCCATTTTGACGAGAAAATAGGCCCCAAGGTCTGGGTCGAGCCAGCCACTTTTCACTTTCGCGTGACGTCAGATGGTTTGCATGTTTTCTCCAAAATCTCGCGATTCAACAAGGCAAGAACACGTAACAACTCAAAGCGCTCGAATATAAATGAATAGAGATGTCTTCTGACAGCAAAAGCACTGCAAATGGCTCATCTGAGGAAAGCCAAGCCGCCGGTTCTAGTTCAGAACATGAGATAACTGCAATTGCAAGTGTATTTCAGCCTTATCAAGACGAGCCACTTGCACAAGCAGTGGCAGTAGGCCATGAAAGGGATCCCGATCTGCTTTCCCCTGCAACTCTAGAGGAAAGATTCGAGGGAAGAAGCACCGTGGAAAGATGGTGTAAATGCAGACTTTGCAATGATAGCAAGTTATTTGGCGCAAGAGAGTACCGTTGTTGCAGAGAGGTGGCTGAAGCGTACGGGAAAGTCGTGTTTGAAGGACTGGACCTCGATTGCGTTGTTCAGCACGAAGACTTCAAAGCCTTGACCAACAAAACAGTCCTACTACAAGTCGGGCCACTTTTGAAAGATAAGGAAGGCAGAAGATATCGCAGGAAAAAAGATCAATCGGAAAACGAGTAAGTTGGTATACTGTAACAGAATTACAACATTGTCAGAATACGTTTTGTTATTATTAGGTTAAATAAGATTTTAGTCAAGTAAAATTTTACCACATCACATTTTTTAGTTGTGAATTTTATTACAGTTGCCTTTGAAGTTAATAGATTGCAAAATGATCAAAATATCAATGTGTTGCTCAAAGACAAATATACAGTAAAAGGCTGACTGATTTTTTGCAGGTACATGAGGGCTATTGGTTACAGATGGCTTGCAAGGTGGCTGTTTGGCTACATGGGCTGGGACAATACTAGGCCATTGCCAGCATGCACATACCAGCATGCTCATATGAGGACAAAGTATGGCTCTGGGCAAGCTAAAGGGTATGCAGCTGCACATGAAAGACCTTGAATTTTTCTAAGATTTAGTGCAGTTTTGTTGTTATTGAGTGTAATTTGCTGTGCACCACTACATTTAACTAAACATTTGGGCCAGTACTGAAAGTTTCTTCAAATTGTCAGATTTTCAATACTCAGAGTTTCTTACAAGTTTCTTAGAGGTTCCATAACAATCTTCATGTTCACTTGTGCCCTCATGAACATGTCAAAACAATGCATTTCAAGGCTTTCCAATGTTTAGACATTACTCAATTACAACCATTAATATAATACAGGAAACAAGTGAAAATAAATTAAGAAATATGTCAATGATTCCCTTTATCAAAATAAGTAGTTCCTCAACTCATATTTTCCCAGTACTGGAGTTTCTTAATTTTTTTGGCGATCTGAGAGTTGAGTTTCTTATGGGCAGTTTCTTATAGAAAGTATATGTGTAATTTGAAAAAAGGGCCAGGTTTTTGTTCATCAAATGAATTTCTGAATTCTACAAACATATAAATTTGCCTTCCAAGAAATACCTGAGATAATTTTCATAACAATTTGAATTCAGGGCCAAACGTCATTCCCCTTCTTGCATTTTGGGTCACTTGATTGTTGGAAAAAGAGATTTTGTTGCATGTTGAGGTACCTCAAAATTTTGCCTCAAATTTGAAATTTTGATTTCATGGAAACAATTTACATTTATAAGTGATTGCAGGATTGAGTAACCCCACTTCAAAGTTTTGCTTATTCTATCATTTTTATACAGCAAAAACCCGCATAAAAGAAGCTATGGATTACTTTAGCCTGGCAAATGAAGCAGGTTCATATACAAAAGACTAATAAAGATTCGAGCACTGATGCAAACCTAGGGATATGTGTAAGATTATCAAAACACATGCACAGTGGTAGGGTACAAAAAGTCAATCATCTTAAACCAATTTAAAAAATGTAATCATTTAGTCCATCCAGTACATGACAATTTAAGAACTGATTTAAGAACCTATTGAGGCTGTTTTCTTGTAATGCATCCTGAAGAATCATTTCTTCTTGTAACAGAAAATGACAGGTTCTTTTATGCGGGTATTTACTGTATACTGTATATACTATATATAACCATCGTTACGACCGAGTTACTGTATACAAATTTTTAGTTTTGCTGTCTTTTCAGCAAATGATCACATGCATATTTAACTGCAAGACCCCTTTTTGTGTCCTTTCCTTGGTTTCAGGCATTTTTTGCAAACTGGTGGTGCCCTTTTCTTCTTCCCAGTGCCACTATCCTCTGCAGTTTTTTTACCATGCTCTTCTTGAAGTTTTTCTTGTTCTTCCACTACAACATGATGATACATAATAATTCAAGTTTAACATTGCATACAGTATATGAACAAACAGACTTTGGGACCATTTGAACAATGTTTAGAGCATTCAAAATTGCAAGGACTCTACATTCCTTTGGAAAATCTGAAATATTGTGATATGGACATTGATAGTGTATTTGTGTATATATAGGGTCTGCTGGGGGTAAAGTGGATAGGGAGGGGTAAAATGGGTAGTGCTCATTGCTGGAAAACAGTAGACTCTGAATTGATAAATCAAAATTTACCATGTCCAGGAGGCTGGTTCAAGCAGTTGTAGCTAGAGGAAATTTCGAAAAAAGATTTTATCAAAATTATCGATATTTTTCTTCCTGACTATTTTACCCCAAACTTACCCATTTTACACCCTGCACTTTTTAATTATTGGTAGACCAGTATATAAACGTTTATTTGTACAGTAGCCCAGCTTTGATTTGTCCGCCTCGGTTTGTTCCTTATTATTTCTGGGCTGATTTTTTCAAACGTGCCATCCCTGCCATTCTCAGAAACCACAACGAAGTCCATTTAGGACAAGTACTCAATGTCTGTATACTTTTTGTGGTCCAAATCTCAGCCTTGTGTTTTATAAGTCTATTCGTATAAGACAGAAATACAGTTTGTAATAAAGAATGTAATATTTATAAGTAAGTTATGCTCACTTGAAGGGCATGGTACATCCTGAACTTTCAACTTATTTTCCTTGTACCTGATGACTGCTTCTGACTTGCTCCTTTGGGTTTTAAATTTGTGGCAGATAGGCTCTGGTTGTTTTACCATAAATTCATCATATGCAGGCATTAGCAATGAACGTGGTTTTGTGAACAGTAATTGTTTCATTTCACTCACATAGCCTACAAGAAAACAGCTTTCTTTAGGCCAAGAGCTTTCTTAGTAAAATAATCAAGACATGAAAAACAGGAATACCAGAAGACCAAATGAAGCAAAAAACAACATAATTCATTGTGAGTTTCATCATAGAATAAAGATGGCAAGTTGTAAATGTGTAATTTTGGCTTCATGCGGCCTTTGGAGTTCTTGTTATTCATAGGGGAAAATGGCTGTCATTACTCTGCACAACCCAATTTATCAAATATAGCTTTGAGCAAGTCTGCATTATGAAAAACCAATATATCGTGAGACAAAAAATAAGGACTTATACAACTGGCACATACTGTAATTTCCTTGTTATGTCTCATACAACTAGCATGAAGCTTTCCTGGCATGTAATACAGTGTTGAAACTTACTATACGTTGGTGGTACTGATCGCTCTTTTACAACTTCCTCTCCTTCTTTGTATTTGGGCCATACAACTTTGTAATAAGGTTCACCAGTCTTTGAAATTTTTGTTTCTCTATGTATGTTTTCATTAAAATGAAGACTAGCCAAGATATGTCTGTAAAATTAAAAGAGGCTTATGAATAAAAGGGTGTGGTCACATTGATTTTGTAAAAATCAAATATAAAATAAATGTTCCAAACAGTTGCAGACCAGATTGTGATTCATATGGTTTTCCAAAGAAATCTTATCACAAATAGTGCCATCTTCAAATTTAAGTACATATCCTTTCTCTTTCAATTATAGTCAAATGTTGTTGACTGAAGATTGTGGTCTTTTGAATAATATGAATGTCAATCAAGGCCATAGACCTTTTAGCTATTCTGAAAAAGAATCCGAGTCAAACTATATTTTGCTGTATTTTGTAGAATTTTTGAATGCACACAATAGTGATAGAAGCTCCAACACCACTCGATCGAACCTCACATATAAAAATATCTAGAAGTATGTAACGCTCGATGCAGGCTCTTTTGTAGGATAGGTAAAAGGTTTATCAGGATATAAAACAAATCCTTACCTGCAAGTGGTTCCCATCCATGAGAAATTTATCATTTTGGGGTGCCAATGATGAAGCGTGGAGTGAAAACCCTCAAGACAGCTGGTTTGGGCATTTCGTGACAATTTCTTGATATCTTTAACAATTCTTGTGTTCACTAATATTGCTTGCAACTTGTCATAGGCAGCTGTTCCTGAAAAGAGAATGAGGCTTTCATGAGCACATGATGCATCAAAAAGTAAACAAATAGCTTATTCAGTAGTGGACAGTAGAGGCGCAAAAAGAACAACACAGGGGTGCAGCTACCACCTCAACATTGGGTGAAAGAAAGGCCTTTTTGAAAACAATGGAGATATTGCATTTCTACTGAAACATTAGCTTCTCCCCCAATATTTGGTAAAGTACTGCCAATATTTGCCAATCATTGCCAATATTTGCAAATAAATTGAAAAACAAGAAGGGCATTCCAATCAAAAGATTCTGTATTTTTTAACAAATGATGATAGAATTAATTATTGTCATATAATACTGTATATACATGCTAGACTATCCCAGTTGAGTCAGAAAATGTGGGGCATTCAACAAGCCATATTTAGGTGAGAAACAACATGTTTGCCATGCCATGGTTTAGGAGTCCACACATGAATGAATATGAATGCAAAACATGACTACTAAAATCATGTGCATGTAATTGTGGAATGGAAAGACTGATTTTCACCAAATAGATCTTCTGTCTTCTACACAATGCAGTTCAAAGAAACGAATTTGCAAAGTAAGCTGCATCAATAGAAAATGGCAAACACCCCACGTTTTTTCTTACTCACCTGGTATAATCAAGATGTATAATATAAATGCTTTATAAAAATTACCAATTTTGATCCAATCTCTTGGCTCAAGCTCTTCATGTGTGCATTTTTTGTACAATTCATTGGGATGATTGTCATGTTTGTCAGCAACATGTCTCATAAAGGAGCACCACCTTGCCTCAATCAATTCTCCAAAACCAGCTTTTGTTGTTGTTGCAGCCCAGTCTTTTATGATTCTGCAATCTGTTTCCTTGCCAGCCTTTAGCATTTTCTTCGTTATTGTACGTGCAACATGCCATATATCAAAAAAGTGTTGTGTGATTTTATGGCATTCGTGTATCCATTTTGCAATTCCCGTGTGTCTGTCAGATATGAAAGTATCTATTCTAATGGCACGATCTTTCAAGGACTTGAAACTTCGTTTCGCTCCTTCAAGCTCTGTTGCAGTGCTGCTGGTTGTCTCATTTGACTGAAAAAGAGAGAAAACTCGTCCTGTGTTTCAATCCATGAAATAAGAACCTGCCACCTAGAAACTGGTTTTTTGAAAATTAGGAATTACATGGAATTTGGCAGAATGCGATGTATGCAATTCAATTTCAAACTTCAATAATCGATCTAACAAACACAATGTAGTTCAAAGTAAAGGATTTACAAATGCACTGCTAGTAATGTGATTGAAAGTCATAGTTGGAAAATTTTATAATAAGAACTGACTTCATGCATCTATATTTACTATTTTTGCATCTTTCGAAAAGGCATGTTGACAAAATTCAACCTGTAAAGTTTCTTTGTGTTGAAGTCTTTATTCCATGCAAGTCCTCCATGGACAGTATGGCATTCTCAAAACAAATAAAAGTTTAATTATGATAAAAATGGTGAAGCAACAACACAGCTCAGGACAATACCATAGTTTGTGAATATTTCTCCAATGGTAAAAGGAGTGTAACAAATTGAAGTTAAATTTACCTGAACAAGCTCAAAGTGTAGAATTTTCATCAAGTTGCAGTTGAACATACTGTAAACTCCATATTTGGCAGAATGGCCCATGGAATCAAACCGGCCATCCCCACTCCAAACAACATTCCCTACATTCTTCAGTTGATCAAGAAACACGTTTTGGTAACCTTGCCAATGAGTTAACACAGCAGGGAAAAGCTGATTTCTCTGATGTCTGAAAAACGTTCTGGCATTAATGACGGACAAACCCATATGACGAAACACTAACAGAGTTTTGTTGATTGTTGCACCGGCCATAAGGATTGCAAAACTGAGCAATATGTTTCCTGCAGGTTGCTTGTCAAACACTAAGGGCTGAGATCGCCACACAAAGCTGGAATCACCGCACTTTGCACAATTCTGTCTCACTGTGACCATTGTTCCAGTTGTGGTCATTGTAACAGTTGGTTTATCCTCTTTGCATCGAAAACAAAACATTGAAAATAAACTCATTAGCATAGAGAAGAAAACGATGAATTTTGGTTCCCCATATGATGGCATGTCAGGATCAACAATGTTAAATGAAAAACAAAAATTAACATCATAATTATAATGAAATTAAATATAATATAATGAAATTCAATTTATCTTGTTCAGCAAGATGAATTCAGAAACAATGCAGGATATCCCCTGGCTCATGTTTCAGGTGATCAGTTTGTCTTGAACATCAGTCAAAACCATAACCTGGCATATTCCTTGTGTCTTGGTATAGATGCAGGCTATTTGACATAACTCAATGCCTTGAATTAGCAATCTATACATTCATGGGCGTAGGAGCAGATAAAATTTGGGGGGGGGACTGCTGATAAAAAATCCATTGTTTAAGAAACTTTTGCCCGACTTCAGGTGGATTTCTGCCCGATTATGGCTGATTTTTGCAACATTGTCTGGCGTTGGGGGCTGCAACCCCCCAGTCTCCTATGCCTATGTATACATAATGTTCTACTGTACTTACTTTACAAAATTTCTTGTTTGTTCATCATCAAATCATCATCAAGACCTTCATCATCACTGTCTTCATCAGAACTGTCTTCATCAGAACTGGTCACTGAGTAGCTTTCATCATCACTCTCCTGGTCCGTATCAGATATTTCACTGTCACTGCCATCATTTTCATCAGAGAACATGTTCCCATCATCACTCCGCATATCTACATCAAACAATTCCTCTTCGCTATCTTCCTCTAATTCTATAGGCTCCTCCAGTTGAACCACTTCTTCCTTCAAGTAAATTTAATGCAAATTGTATAAACTTTGCAAGATTTCTGACAGTTGTAACATATTTCCTGTCTTCTATTCCTAAGGTATTTGTTCAGGACACTGAGAAGTTAAACTTTTCAAGCAATGCCCTCTTGGAATGACCACACCTTGCGATTCTTTTAGCCTGGAAGTACACAGAGTTGGCCAGGGACATAGGAAGCATCTCCAACTTGAGGGGGCTCGACACTTCAAGGGCAGTTTTTTCATTAAGCTAAGGGGGCATTTCCTGGAAATAAAAAGGGCACTTCTGTGTTTATTGCAAAATCTTGGGGGGCACGTGCCCCCAGGGCACCCTGGTTCCTACGTCTCTGGAGTTGGTAAACTCTTCTCGCTCTAAATAACAGGTTTGACATTGGTGGGGACCCAAACCACCAACCTTCACATTGGTAGTCAGGCATCCTATAGAGCCTTTCCTGCTCTAAATTTACAGTGCTATTGATTGCTGGTGCTCAAATTAATTGCCAATTTATGACCTTGCCAATTTATGACCAAACCAGAGCTAACTGTGAAGCTTTACTATAAAGTGATGAAACTTTTCCGTTGGCAGTTTTCGTAATGACATATAAATTTCACATAAAATGTGTATTTACCTCCTTTTTTCCAGAAACTTTCTTCTTTTTCGATTTTGCCAATTTTTTCCATTGTCTGAATTTTCTTTGAAGATTCTTTATCTTCTCTGATTTCCTCACACAATTTTTGCATTTGTGATGGGGTTGAATTACTGGCATGGTCATAGTTCATTTGTCCGCATTACCTTCATAACTGTCTTGCCCTGCCATTGGTATTTCACTTGAGTGCTCATTTTCAAAATTATTTGATGGCACTTCTACTGCCAGTCTACGTTTCTTCGGTAAGACCTTCAGGGCATGACGAATAAGCTGAATGGAAGAAGAACAACTATTAAATAAAATAGGTGAATGATTTAAAAAATGAAAGCTGCATGTAGGTACACAGTTTTCCTTGTTTAAAACAATAAAAGTGTGTGTAGTTTCCACTACTGTGTTTGTTTTGTAAATAATAATAATAATGTAAATAGCTACTAGGCCTGAATAAAAATATCTTGAACATTGAAACAAATAGATAACAGTCAGCATTCATTTCCAAGCTCAACTAATTGCAAAAATACTTGCTTTCGACCAAGCCATCCTGGCTCTCGTAAGTAATAAATGCTAGATAAATGCTCGGTCTTATAAAGCAAACATAGGCCTTACCTGTTGTTTCTTGCGAGCTGACAGTTTTTTAGGCGAAGCCAAATTCACGGAATCTCGTGTAGGAATAGATCCTTGAACAAAGTTTCTTCTCCAAGACACTCCTGTCGAATCCTCCAATACCAGTGGTCGATGATAGCAGGATTCTTCGAAATGGGCAGAACAGAGAGAAGCGTGCTTGGATAGATTTTTAGTATGTTCAAAGAGTCTTACACCAGTAGAGTTACACTCACCATTCCTTTAATACTTGAAAATTTATCCCACGTTTAGATGACATTTCTGATTCTTTGATATGACGCTGAGGCGATTCCCATGAATGTAATGAAACCTTTTGCGTATTTTTCTATATTCCTATATCTGCCAACATCCTTTTTTTAATTGGTGTTAAAGACAAGCCGTCGAATGACCATGGGTCGAATATATCAAATGTCAGGAAAAGAGCCGGCAAGTGACTAATCTTGTCATTATATCCTCTACTCGATTTACGAATGGTCACGTTATAAACGTTGGGGGTTTAAAAGCTTTTAGACATCACAAAAACATGGAAACACCAGGAGAAAGCGAATGTTCTAATGTTTCTTTTGAAATGCCAAGTGGGAGTCGAAACTCCTCGCAGAATCCAATGCACAGCACCCCACAAAACAAGACCCCACTTTCTTTGAAAGCTAGCGTAATTTTAAGAAAATGTAGCCTGATTGCACCGAGACCCGAGAATGATGAAAATGACAGTGGGGATGAAAAGGAAGGGGAATGGAAGTTTTGGAATCAAGTTTTGAAAGTAAGAGATGTAATGCTGGAGCACATGGACGGGGAAGATTTCCTTTTTGGGCGAAAGGACATTAGCAAGTTCAACAAACTAGCAAGAGAAAAACACGAAGACTTGGTGAGTGCCTGTTAAAATGGCTCACTTTAAACTTTATATAAGAAACTGGCTTTAAAAACCATTTTATTTCTTACTGGCTTCTGTTAATATGGTTCTTTGCAACAAAGAGTGAATGCACCTCTTGGCTTTTTATGGAAGGGGCTGCCACACTTTATTGATGAAAATGCGTGTATATGGACTAGCACAGCTGTAGGTAGCTGTACTTTCGAGCATTGCCCCCAAAGCTATTTTTTCATTGCATGCTAAAAATGGAATTGATTCTAAAATACTGTATAGGTTTCGTGACTTTTTACACCAAGCCGCATTTATAATTTCAGCTGGAAAAATTGCAGTATCATACAATGATTGCTTACTTGGATGATGATTGCTGGGAACTTGCTGATAAAATTGTTGAAAAAATGGACCAAGGCCGCATTCACGGAAAGAGGACACCAACAACATTCACTTTCAGATTTGCGCATGGATGTGTGTCAGCAACAGAGAAGAAAGAGAGATTGCAAGCATATCTTCAAGAGAATTCGACAGACGGGTATAAATTGCCCAAAAAAAAGATCAACCCACCCACAGGTAAGGAAATTGGACAGCAGAAGTGCCGTTTTAATGTTTTATTTTAACGATGTATATAATGGTGTAGATAAGCATCAATTGTGAACTTTGCATAGTACAACATTTCAATTCCCTTCTTTCAAGGAGATGCTTGTCCATATGTCAACTTTGATGGTATTTTCACATTTTACAGGAAAAGCCTTCAAACAGCAGCAACATGGCGTTACTGAAAGAAGAACTAAATAATGCCAAGCTAGAGGTATCCAGGAGAGATCGTTGCCTAAACTCTGTTGATAGCTAGCATTTGCCCCTGAAAATTGCAATTGCAGTAACTATGTAAAAGTTCCCTCTGTATGCAACTTTGTTATTTCAAAAGATGTGTGTGTATCAGCGACTGGCTATTGTGAAGAGTATTCAATACTTTTTGTATCCTAATAATATAGAAAAAAAGCCTAAAAAATGCTCCAGATTTGTTCAGCCAGGGTTAATAGAACCCTTCTCCATAATAAAGCTGCACAGCTGTCAATAACCAACTAAAGAACTTATTTTCCCCTCAGTGTTGTGTCGACACGTCGTACTGGATACATAATTCTTTCATTTAAAGATTTAAAGCTTTTGAAAACTTTAAAGACCAATTGCATTCAATCTCTCAGATATTATCAGATGCTTATACCTTCATGAGAGTTGAACGAAAACAGCAGTATCAAATTTTGTCTTTAGATAGCCAACCTGAACACAATCAAAGCCAATCAAGAAAAAGACAGTAGAAATGAGGAGAGAAATTATAAGGGTTTGTAAAGCTATTAATTCTGTTATTCCTGCTTTCCTACCTTGAATCAAATAAGCAATACGAAGCAAGGAGATGACCATTAAAGCTGCTATAGGTGACGTGAATCTCAAATGAAATTTAACTTCAGTATGATCAGAGTCATGCTGGACACATGTTCGCACTACACTTATTTGTGCGGATGCTTTTTGGAAGAAAACTAACTTTCGCTATTGTTGCAATGCAGCAGTCTTCTTATCAAAATGTTTCCGCATTAGACTACGTATTAACCGAGAGCTGCATCTAGGATGACTTTTTGTACGAAGCAAAACGAATACAATTAAATCTCCATTAAGCTCATATTCATTGCATAAGCTGTCTTCAACAGTTTACTTTAATTGAGACTGTGAATTGGTGAATTGATTTCTGTATTCTCTCTGAGCAGTTGAATGGTAGTGTTGCCAGGTACCAACAACAAATCTCATATTTGGAGCTTAAGGTTGGGACAAAAGAACAACTGTAGAAAAAAGTAAGTTTTGTGAATCCTTGATTCGCGTTATCATAGAAGTGTATGTGTGTTCTCAAGGACAAAATTATACTTGTAAACTAATTAACCTTATATGGACAGACAATATACTATAAATAGAGGTAGATACTCTGAATAAATCAGTTACTCTGAAGATGCCCTAGTGGGCGAAACTAGTAAGCACTGAAATAAAGAATAAAAAGCGCAAAATTGATGCCTGTTTTCTTCGAATGGTTAGGCACTCTTCAACGGTACACTTTATGTTGGAAGATATATATATATACATCTTGAAATATAATGTTGTAATAGAATTATAGCTTTGAATGTACTTGAATGTCTCTGTTTCCTTGGGCACAGTGCGTCTCTTCTTGCTTTGGGGAACTCATGTCCGAAGAGGGTCGCTCGTTGAAGGATAATGGATGGTATCCAATCGTTGCCAAAATGATAATTATTGTTTTTTATGTTGGCTTATTTCATGTTAGACAGATTTGACACCATAAGATGGATAAATTACCATGATGTTTACCCTGGCACAGCAGCAAATTTACCCAGAATTGGCACGTTCTTGACTTCATTAGCAGCTTAATTATGTCAAAACAATCGTTTTCTAGAACGAACGAATCATTAGCCACTTATTGATAGTACTCATTATGCAAATAACTCAACTTTAGAGGATGATGTAACCGGCGGCCTGCACAGAGGCTAGAATTTGCAGCATCACCAAAGGTAGAAGGATCCCCCTCCTACACAGCTACAGAAAGGTGCAGAATCCCAGCAAACAATGGCGCTATTGACTGCAGGAAGGAACAAGATCCAACTGAACCAAAACATCTTCATGCATATCATTCTGCACAGAGGTTATCTTTGTGACTGCTTGTCTCAAATTAGATGCCCGCGAATAGCAACAATTGAAACGTTCTGTAGGGTTCTGCATAAGTAATTTTGCGTTATCGTAAATCTCACATGACATCTCATTTGACACAGATGCACCAATAGTTTCGTGCAAGAACTATAAGCAAACTAGGGGAAATGACTTTTGATTTTTGCGTATCATTCTCGTTTGACATAAAGACCGAAATATTGCCTTTGAGGCGATTCTTGTCCTTATACAAGGTGCTCGATTTTCCATTGAAGGCGACTTCAGCAGCAACACTCATCTCTTTGACTGTAGCTAAAAACAGAATCAACGATCATTTGGGGTTATGAAGAAATCAATAATCAGATATTCTTATGCTTGTTTAGCTCAGGACGGACTTTGTAATCACCCAAAAGGATCTTATGTTCTTATGAATGTAGTCTTCTTCGTCAATGATTTCATCTGCTGCAATGATTAAATTATAGCTCACCATGGAATGGAAGACAATTGTTGTTGCAGAGCCTTCGCCCCTAAGCCCTGAAGTGCTTCAGCTTTGCAACTCCTATGCCGCTGTGTGGATTTGTCAGTCATTGATCCAGGAAATATAATTTCTAGCCTCTACTGGCAGTTATTGGAAATAAACCAACCATTCGCAAGAGAAATATCAGGTGACCACAAAAGTAGGTCATGTGACCACTATGAAGCTCTGTGATTGGTAACACAACTTGTTGTGTCATTTAGCCTATATAGGGCAAGCCATGACTGACAACAAACATTCTTGAAAAATGTGAGCAATACTGCAGTTTTCTTAATATAGCTAAATCTAGCATGCTTTGCAGCACTAATTAACACAGGAATATTGTAGCCTCCTGACTCAGAAGAACTTTTCACATTCAGTTCCTATTTGAATAACTGAAAATTGTTATCGCGAAAGCAAATCAGCACTGAAATCCAAAAGCTCTGGCTCAAAAATTGTGTCACCGAAAACATTGTTTAGTGCAAAAAATCAAAACAAAAGTCTGCTTGCTTGCATTTATATTTCAAATGTTTTGCCCTTTTGGTTGAAAACAGAAACTTGAAGATGTTGTCTTAAATCTTCTGGAAAAGCAGTGAACACACTATGAACAAGAAATAGCTCAACATTTTTTCTGCAAATCCGACATCACAACCAGTCTACAAATCTAGCCTTTCAAATTTTTGCAAGAAGCTTCTTTGAACTGTTTCTACTTGTGGATCAGGAAATTGATTCTGTTCTTCAAGGAAGGCAATTTACTTCCTAACAGACATTTTGACTTGTTCCTGGAGACCAGGATTACTTTTTTTCTTGACGCAATGGTCTTCTAATGGTTTTTTTTATCTCAACTGGGACAGATATCTCATATCTGATGTCACCTTCATAGACTTGATACATCTCAAAAGGTTCATAGACAGTAGACATATGGTTTTGTTTGTTCCTAGAATTAATATAACGCCCATGTGTTTTCTTTCTTTTTAGTGCCCCGATGTTCTCTTTCTTTTCTTCTTTCATTTTCCTTTTCTTAGCCAATGGTTTGGAAGATGTTGAGGCATTTGGCTTTGAGTGCCTAGTTTCTTTTGTTGGCCTCTGCTTGACAGCTTTTTTTAAAGATGGAGAAATTCACGACCAACATCTTTCGGCAAAGCTAGCCGCATCTTGTTGACAGCATGTGTGTCTGTATTCTGAAATTTGTTAAAAAGACAATCAACGCACCTATGTTTGCAATCAGAGCGCTGTAATTGTAGTAGTCTATCACTAAGCCATGCCCTTCTTTTTCTTTCGCAACGAACAGTGCCGTATAAAAAGCATGGAAAAGACATTTGTTTTCATGCATCTATTTCGCTACAGTATAAATCATACAAATCCTTTTGTTTTTCCTCGTTTTTGCCTCTATAGCATTCTGCAAGAATAAGAAGTCAGTCACTTATTTTTATAATATTGGTCTTGCCCTATAGGGGCGTGCCCAATATACAGCATCCCCCCCCTTCATTCCTGCCTTGCCTCTTATGCCAGTTTACTGCCGAATGCGGACGGCATTTTTTTTCAAACAATTACATTTACGTATGTATATTGAATTCTTCTATCATACATAATGCGTACTCACTTTGGGTTTCCTCTCAAAACTTTGGTATCGATCACCCTCGGGATCACCTCCATCATCTTTCAGGGCAGGTCTGCTTTCACGGTACCAGAGTACCAGAAATGGTTGACAATGCTTGGTATCCATTCTTTCAATCCTTCACAGTCTTTCCCCTTTGCAGCTTTGTGCAGCTGTTTTGCCAGACTTTTGGCCTTATGCCAGACATCCAGACTATGCATAAGTTTCTTAAGTTCTGGATGTTTCCCTGGGAAAATAGTTCAGACATTTGGTTATACTGTATATAAGTTATGTTTGTTAATTTAACTTTGTAAATGGTCACTGTAATTTCTATATTTCTTTCACAATCCATTTGTTTTGTTTGTTCTGAGGAAGTTTTCTGAGAATTGTCTGTTCAAAAATTCTTGCAATGAAAAATATTTGTCAATTATTACCCCTCATGACCAATAGACCTATTAGCTATTCTGAAAAGAATCAGAATCAAATTATATTTTGTAGAATTTTCAAATGTGCACAATATGATAGACCTCTAATGCCACTCCATTGAACCTCGCATATAGAAATGTATACAAATCATGATTGATCCAAGCTCTTTTGTAGAATAGCTTCATCCAAGCTCTTTTGTAGAATTTAAGTAATTACAGTTTAATTAAATTCAACCAATCAAAATTAATAACTTACTATTCTTATAAGCAATTGCACTTGGTGATTTGAAGGGGCTCAAACTGGCAGAAACTTCTGCAACTTCAGACAATGTAGTACTGCTTGGTACAATTGTTGTATCTTCTGGCATGGGTGGACTGGAGATGAAAGAAAACCTAGTGTTAGCATGTTTCCATCCATGTTGTGGTGTTTTCATTCAAAGTTTTCACTACATACATGTCACAATAATATATTTCTGGAGAAATTTTCAGTTTCAATTGCAAACATTTTCAGTTTCATTACCCTTCAGTTCAGTTCAAGAAAGTACAAGAAATCATTTCAAGATAAGAGTTAAGACCCTAAAGGTCTTGTTTTTGCCCGAACAGAAGAGAAGACAAAGGATTAAAGCGAGTTGCTGAAAGTTTTCAACAATCCAAGCATAAGTAATTCGTTAATGCAGGAAAAGGAGAATATTGCAGACATACCTTGAAATGGTCTGTTTAGAATGAGATAATTCCTTTGTGTATAGGTGCTCGCTTTGTACGGTGGAAATGGTGGAACTCTGCACTGTCGTTGTATTTCGATGAAGATGATTTGCAGCCAAGTTGAGAAGGTATAGCGCAAACTCGTTGTGTGTAAGCAGATTTCCGCTCGTACTTGCTTCTTTTCTCAGATCATTCCAGCTAACCAGTGTCGTCTCATTAATGTTTATCGCTTTTCTTTGCTCGGGGCGCCTTGGGCGTCCAATTTTGAGTCTGATTTCGCAAATGAATTTGATTTCAGCTCTTTGCGCCTTGCGCCATCTTTTCTGCTACGCAGAAACTCCGGATCACAGGGAAACAAGGAGCAAAAAGAGCGCAATGCATGCCCGTTGACCAGGCCCCTATTATTAATGCCATAGGTCAGTTAGGGCCCTGTCTCAACACACAGCTTTTGCATCGGAGCAGCAACCACAGCAGCCGCAGCTGGCATTCCGGAATGGCTGATCAAGGTGCTAGGTCGCTGGTCAAGTGACTGCTACGAAAGGTACATTAAAACACCGTCGGTGGTATTAGATTGTGTTCCGTATTTACTATTTACCTTGTAGATCTGTAGTGTCTAGTTCGGCAGCGTGGCGACCCTGAACGGTGGGCTCGATCGGTGGGGTTGTATTTTGGCGATTTTTTGGCGGTAAGGGCCACCCCATTCTGGGTGGCCTTAGGGTTTGACATGATCTTAAAACACAAGGACCACCTACTCCCCAAAGGGGGGACGGAAACATGGCATTTTGCCACCTACTCCCTCCTTGCAGGACGGCAAAACAAAGCAACACGTTATTGCAGTTACTTAAGGTGAATCTCCACTAGGCGGAAAAAGTCGAGCGATTCGACTTTTTTCGCGCTCACACATGCGCAGTTGCCTTTGACATAAAATCGCCGCGGAAAAAGTTGAGCGCTCCAAAGTAGGATCAGTTTCTACTTTTCGCCGAGTCGCTTGCTGGAGAACCAATCAAAAGGCTTAATTCGTGTAACAGCCTCGAATTGCCACAACAACAACACAGTTCTGATGTATCCTGAAATGGGTCTATTAGGCCGTGGGCTGTAAGCTGTAGCTTTACTTTCCGTTGTCCAAGTCGGGAAACCAACCAATTCCTTCAATTTCCGGTCGCTGAACATAAACTTGTTATGAATCTTGGTGGCCCCAAGCTGAAAACTTGCTCAACAGTAAGAAAATGACGGCTAAAGTTTCTTCCTCGACCGCTGTAACTTAGGCCAATGGCGCCATTTTACGAGAGCTTCCTCGCCTATTGTAATTTTACGGACCAGCGAACGATTAATGTTTCAGCCTGTATTCGGTGGTCTGACAATTATCGCAGCGGCCTAGCAACGACCGAGTCCCACAGCAACGCGTTTGTTGTTGCAAAACTGGCCGATGAAGACGAAGGTGAATCTGCGAATGATCCTTCTAAGATCAAAATCACTTCGTGTTTCTTACATTTTGAAGGCATTAAGGACTGCTCTAGCGAAATAACAAAACAGAGGATCGAAAAGTTTCTTAGCTGCAGGAGAAGATGGGCGGATCTGAAAGGAAAGGAAGGAGATGTTGCACGGAAATCGTACGAACTCTTTGAAGATAAATTGCTGGAAGATTATTTGAGTAGCCATGCAGAATTTCAATTTCGTTGGCCATATCACAAGGCCTGCTATAAAAAGTTTTGTGATGTTGAAAAGATAAGTAGAGCAGAAGAGAAGATAGCAAAGGATGGGTCTTTTCAAGTTATTGAAGGTGATGCAGGTGATGATGGCAGTGCTGCAGGCCTTTGTGCTGATCAAGCTAAGGACTACGAACCTGAGAAAAAAATGACAAGACTGTCGATAGTACGGGAAAATGGGAGCAGAGCTGATACTCTATCAAAAAGAAACCGATATGTCCTTCCAGCTCGCTGTATTGCCACAAGGATTCAGCTTGGTTTGGGAAAAAGAATCAGGTATATACAAATTGATTACAGAGTCTGTTAGAGATTATGATTAGAGATCACTGGAGTTTCTTAATTTTTTGGCAATCTAAGAGTTGAGTTTCTTATAAGCAGTTTCTTAAAAAAAACACACTGTGTAACACAACAGTGGTTTTCAAGAATTTTTGTGAAGATTCATCAAAACTGTGGGAAAGGGAGCATAAAAAGCTAAAAAACAAAACAATTACAATCTTAAAATGGAAATAAAGAGTCAGACCTTCTGCACCAAGTTTATAAAACAATTTCTTGAAAGAGATCCCAAAACCCTCTATGTCACACAAGGAATAACCCTCTATGTCACACATGGGAAGTACTGCCACAAGTTTGTCCCAAGCTCACAAGATGAAATTGATGTAGAAGCGGTTCATGAGTTGTATTGTGATCATGAAGAAGCTGATACCCGCCTTTTACTGCATGCATATCAAGCATCTTTTAGCCAAGAGAGTGTTGTCATTAAGAGTCCTGATACAGATGTCTTAATACTGATAGTTGGCCACAAACATGCAATAGCAGCTGACTTATATTTTGACACTGGGAGTGGCAACAACAGAAGAATCATCAGCATACAGTCTATCTATGAAAGCTTGGGTCCTGATCTCAGTGCTTCATTGATTGGTTTTCATGCCTTTACAGGTAAGATCAAAGTAATGACACCAATAAAAAATAACCAATCACATTCTTATTCACTTTGTTATGAACAGCAGCTATCAAAATGCTTTGACTTTGGCTCAAACATGCAAAATTCAAATTGATTTATAAAATGGAAAATTAGGGTTGCTGAGTTCAAGTTTAGCTGGCATAAAATTTTGATGAAATTTGTTGTTGAATTGGATCATATAACTCCCAAACAATACTACATACAGCATTTTCTCTTTATGGGAAGGAATGTGAAGATGCTGTTGAGAAAGTACATTATTTTGGATTATGCCAGAGGCTACAGGCTTATCAAATATTTGTGAAAATGACAAACAGAAATCTATAGCAGTTAACAAGGTGCAGTTTAGAGCTTAGCTTATTTTGATTTATTTTGTTTCACAAAGAAAATTGATTGCAGTTTCTCTTCTGTGAACCATTACCTGTTTCCTGTGTGAGTCTTTTTAAGAATATACCCTGGTATATACTTGGTAAGTCTTTCCTAGCAAAACCAGTTTTGGGAATGAATGCAGAATTGATAAAGTGAGACTCTGTTTCTTGATTTTCAGGGTGTGACAGTACCAGTGCTTTTTATGGAAAAGGAAAAACCAAGGCATTCACCTTGTTAGAGAACAAACCAGATTTCGTATCAATGTTCAAGCAGCTTGGAAGATCCTATCAAGTTGAGAGTGAATTATTTGCACAACTAGAAAAGTATGTTTGCCACCTTTACAACCAACCAACTGTTGATGAAGTTGATTTTGCCAGGTATAACCAATTCAAATTGGGGCAGTTTGGTGAAGATAGCATGCCTTGTACGAGAAATGTCTTGAGGCAGCATGTGAAAAGGGTAGTCTTTCAAGCTCGTATCTGGTGGCTAGCTCTTGAGCCAATAACAGCAACTCCGAGCATAACTGACTTCGGATGGAGTGTGGTTGATGGTAATGTAAATGTTGTATGGATGACCTTGCCCCCTGCACCTGAAGGAGTTCTTGAGAATGTGAGCTGTGGTTGCAAATCTGGCTGCGCAACAAAACGCTGTGTATGCAAGAAGGCAGACCTTGCATGCACAAGTATGTGCTCATGTACAAGCAACTGTCAAAATTTGAGAGAAATTGATGTGGAAGGCGATGATGATGATAGTGGTGATTTGGCTGAAGCTGAAGAGGTGGTGTTGGCAGCAGAAGATGAGGAGTCAATCCTCAGTGATGAGGAGTAGTATCTTGAAGATACTGACAGCAGCAATTTTATCTCCTTTTTTTATTTTTCTGTGAAGAAGGAACACAGAACGCTGTTTGTTGAGTTAGGTAAACAAGGGTAATTTAGGACAAAAGTTTAAGTTTTTGAAAAGACTTATTCTCTGGATCAAATCCATTTGTGATCACACTAAGTAGTCGAATCTTGATTTGATATGCAGCCACACTTAGTCTCGCGATTTTACACAAAAATCAAGGTAAAACACGCACAGATTTCCTAAATTCCTCCTGTTCCAAATTACCCTGGTTTAGGCCCGCCCATTTGACTTGAGTTGTGTTATTATTTGCTGTGTATACTCACTGCAGGAATATATGTGTTGGTATAACTTCTTCAAAGGGGCCCTCTTTACATCACCAAGTGCGCTATGTTTCCTTTAAATGCAAAATCCACGAAGTATCTTTGATCTTAGAAGGATCATTCGCCGATTCACCTTCGTCTTCATCGGCCATTTTTGCAACAACAAACGCGTTGCTGTGGGACTCGGTCGTTGCTAGGCCGCTGCGATAATTGTCAGACCACCGAATACAGGCTGAAACATTAATCGTTCGCTGGTCCGTAAAATTATAATAGGCGAGGAAGCTCTCGTAAAATGGCGCCATTGGCCTAAGTTACAGCGGTCGAGGAAGAAACTTTAGCCGTCAATTTCTTACTGTTGAGCAAGTTTTCAGCTTGGGGCCACCTAGATTCATAACAAGTGTATGTTCAGCGACCGGAAATTGAAGGAATTGGTTGGTTTCCTGACATGGACAACGGAAATCTGTTTTGAAGGGTTTCTAGCACCACAGCCCACGGCCTATATGTCCTGCCCTGCTTGCAAACGTCAAGATGACAAGAAACAGCACTCAAACTGTAGATCAGGGTGAACTGAGAAACATGTTAATCACCAGCCTAGGGAGTCGGTTTGCTGACATTGATTCTGCTCCATATGCTCAACCACTTCAAGGCCAGTCTGTGATGTCTATCATTACTAATAACGTGCAAAGTAGGCCATCAGCAGTGACAAGAAATGAAGAAGGACATCATGTTCTAACAACAGCAAGCCAAAGCCACGGCCATGATCATTTGGAAGAAGGATACGTCCATGGCGAGGAGTATGACGATGGAAACAAGGACACTAAATTTGACAAAGAGCTATTCATTGAAGAAATAAGAGGACTCCGATGCTTATGGGATATTAAATCACAATACTACAAGGACAGAAACATGAAAATGAATTCTTGAAAGCACTTGGCCTGAATATTCAATCAAGATGGTATGTATCTCTAAATGGTTGCTTTATCACAATTCTCTTGCCACAACGCAGAGCTGTTCCTTTGCATTTTCACTTTTACAAAGTTATTGGAAAATCTGCATTACCACAACTGTGTTATTGCATAACAATTCTTCATTCTTGTAATTATTCTCAATTTAAAGAAAGGGGCTTGTGCCAGACATGTGGAGCCACATGTGCCATTATTGTCGTTGTTGCCAAGCATTATAACTCATGTGTAGGAAACTAGAAATTGTAAGATACTGCACCTTTGGTACTGTTAGGCCCATTTAACATTTGAGGACATTTCGAATTAAACATTGCGAGTGGTTGCGATAGGTCATGATAAAATAACCAAAGCTTGTTCACAAACGAAACTAAAAAGATCTCCACACGTCGTTCACTCTAACAAGTTCACACACGCACACTGCATCCTCAATTCTTCCGCTCACGTAAACAATGAAACGTTAGGTCACGAGAAGCATGACATACAGCGTCCGCTATTTTAGTTCAATAAACAATAACAACAATTCAATTCAGTCCAGCTCCTCACACTCTCCCCCCGTTAAAATGAGAGTTCAATGGAACTCGAAATAATAAGTTCTTGCAAAGTTCTTTGTCTCTTTCAGCTCCAAGAATAGTTTTCTTCATATTCTCCTAAGTACTCCGACTGTTCTTTTCAACACGATAAAAAGTCCATAACATTCATTTTCTACTGTCTTCCAAGTAACGATTTGGTGGTACCGTTTCCAATCGAAACTTTTGTGACGAAAGACTTTTAAATGAAATGTTCTCTCTCGCAACGTCGTCAGCTCTGTGCACGATCCATATCACGAAGAACGAATAAGTACAATAGTTTATACGATCAAGAACACAAGTCACGTGCTCGGCTAAATTGTTAGAGCTAGTACACTCTAAACGAGGTGAAATGTAATCTGCTTGATAATAGTTCCTTTAATTGTAACGATAACGATATCAGGTGTCCACAGGCACAACGATGAAAACATGAAACGATTGATAAGTATAAATAGTTTGAATCAAATGGTCTCTCAGGAATCTTTAAAAGTCACACATCTTAACGAATTTTATGCCACGCCGGTATTTAATGAGCAGCGAAAGGCGTGTTGTGATAAAACAAAGGCTGTCCACATCGTGCTTGAATCATATTGTTAGATATTGGGTACGAAATTGGATTTCCAAAGCTTGGATACTGTAAATACGCTGGTGGTTGGCGTAATCGACGTGGTCGAACGTATTCGTCTGGTGTTGATGCTGCGGGTGGTGAAGCAAGCGATTCTTGCAAGACTGGCGAGTCTGCAGATAAACTAGATGCTGGCGATAATCTTGTCTGTTCAGGACGAGTTGTATCATAATTTCTTCCGTTGCTTCGAGCATCGTATCCGAAATCCTGTTCGGTGTCTCTTTCAATATCACTATTTTGTAACGATTCTACGTGTTCCATACAATCCTGTGATGGTCTGTCATTTACGACCTCGGCATAGTCACTGACAGTTCCGCGCACTGGGTGTGGCGTAGGGGGTCTTGCTAGTTTCCACTCTGATGTTTTAGGTCTTACACATGCAAAGATTTCCTCTTCGCTATCTGAATCATCTGATTGTTGAGGGTTGACCTGATCTGTTCTTCTTGCGGTTTCTTTCTTTTTTCTTTGTTGCTTCTGATCATTTTGTGTGGGGTCTTCCAACGGCAGTTCATCGCACGGTAATAACAGGTTTCTGTGAAGTGTACGTATCTTTGACGA
The DNA here is from genome assembly GCA_039566865.1 of Aurelia coerulea. Classification (NCBI taxonomy): domain Eukaryota; kingdom Metazoa; phylum Cnidaria; class Scyphozoa; order Semaeostomeae; family Ulmaridae; genus Aurelia; species Aurelia coerulea. The sequence goes on from CM076959.1 coordinate 3,025,741, forward strand.
TGGATCACGTTCTGAAATTACCTGGTATACTGGACTATCCTCACCCACACGTTTGATCACTTTATGGATGTTTCGTTCCCAGAAAGATCTCAATTTTCCAGGTCCTCCCCGTTCACTTAAATTCCTAACCAGGACTCTGTCTCCGGGTTCCAAGACAGTTGTTCGTACGCGTTTGTCATAAAGATTCTTGCTCTGAACGTTAGAATTGTTGGATCTCTTTGATGCAATTTCATATGCTTCAGTCATTGCTTTCTTCCATTTGCGAACATACTTGGGATATGAGGGTGCATTAGCTATGACCGAAGTTGGTGTTAAACACCAGGCTTGGTGTTAAACACTAGATCAATTGGTAACCTTGGTTGGCGACCGAAGAGTAGATAAAAAGGCGAGAATCCTGTTGCTGAGTGGCGCGTACAGTTATAAGCATGGATAACTTTGTTCAATGATTCTTTCCATCTGGACTTTTGAGTTTCAGGTAACGTGCGTAACATAGAGAGGAGCGTCTGGTTAAACCTCTCAACCTGACCATTCCCTTGCGGGTGGTACGGTGTGGTCCGTGAATGTTTGATTCCACATAACTTCTCTAGATGAGCCATTAGTTCATTTTCAAATTCACCACCTTGGTCATGATGGATGCGGGCAGGGTATCCAAAGCGAAGAATGAAGTCTCCATAAAGCTTATCTGCTACTGTAGATGCAGCTTTATTCTTGGTAGCGTATGCCTGAGCATATCTCGTGAAGTGGTCCATAATCACTAATATGTACTCAAACCCTCCTACACTTCGTTCTAGGTGTAAAAAGTCAATTGACACTAACTCAAATGGTTGCGTGGTCATAATGTTCATCAATGGTGCCTTGGATGGGATGTGTGGTCTGCGTTGTTTTATACAGTGGCACAACTTGGTTACATAGAGCTCTATGTCAGATCTCATGTTTGGCCAATAGAAACGTTGCGTTGCTAACTGGAAAACTCTTTCGCAACCAAGATGTCCCATCTCGTTGTGTAGTTCGTGAAAAACAAGACGCTGATGTTTGTGTGGCAGTACAATCTGATCATATTCATTCGTTTTACGACGCAATATACCATTTGAATCCAAATGTAATTTATCCCACTCACAAATTAATGTTTTCATCTTCCGATCATTACAATGTCTGTCTCTGCTTGGTTTATTACCAGTTTCTTTGAAGCGAATGAGTTTTGATATCAATGAGTCTTGTCTTTGTGCTTGGTACAAATCGATATTATCAAGACGAAGATCACTAGCTGGTTGCAGCAATTCACTCTCTTGCATCGTAAAATTTCTTTCATTGGATGATAACGCTGACACCCACACAGTTTCTCCTACCGACTGACTTGATACAGCTGCAACAGTGGTTTGAAAGTCATCACTGCTTGTTTCATTGATGCATGTTGACATGTAATGATTAATATCAAGGGGCATGCGTGACAATGTATCCGCATCAACGTTGTGTTTCCCTGGGCGGTATTTCACTGAAAAATTGAAATTTGCTAATTCTGCGACCCAACGGTGTCCGGTTGCATTCAGCTTGGCGGATTTCATAACGTATGTCAATGGGTTGTTGTCAGAATATGCTGTGAATGAAGGGGCGTAATACAGCAGGTCCCTAAATTCTTCACAAACTGCCCATTTGAGAGCGAGGAATTCCAATTTGCCCGAATGTAAATGATAACGCTTCTCTGATGGTGAAAGGGTCCTGGATGCATATGATATGACACGCATAGTTCCGTGCTGTCGTTGGTATAACACAGCCCCAAGTCCTGCTTGACTGGCATCAGTATGCAAAACATAAGGTGCATTGAAATCTGGATATGCCAAAATGGGTGGGCTCTTCAAACAATTAATTAGCTTCAGTAATATTTCTTGATGTAATTCTGTCCATTTGATTGGCTGACTCGATGGTGTCTGTTTGTTGGTAGTCTTCTTTTGAGCATTGCGTGTACTCACATTTGCTTGAGTTGTTGGGTTTCTGTCAGCTGGTTGTTTTTGCAGAAGGTCAAACAACGGTGCTGCAACTTGAGAAAAGTTTGGAATATATTTTCTGTAATAGTTGAGCATTCCGACTACTCTACGAATATCACCAACGGTTCTTGGTTCGTTCTCTGTTAGGGCATCAATTGCTTTGGTGTTTGAGGGGTCAATCCTGTAACCGTCCTTGCAGACAATATGTCCAAGGTATTTAACACTACTTTTAAACAGCTCACACTTCCTTGGTTTGAGTTTTATACCATTTGCACGTAAACGTTGTAAAACTGTTTGAATATGATCTAGATGAGACTCAAAATCTTGACTGAAAACTATAACGTCATCTAGATACGGAATACAGATGTCATCCCTCAAGCCATCTAGACATTGTTCCATGAATCGCTGGAACGCCCCTGGGGCATTGGAAAGGCCAAATGGTATCCTAACCCATTCGTAGAGGCCCCAAGGAGTGATGAAAGCAGTCAAGTGGCGGTGAGTCTCTTGGACAAAACCTTGGTGGTATGCTTTGCCTTGATCTAATAGTGAGAACCAGGAATTTCCTCCCAAGCTCTGTAGTGTGTCTTTTACACGAGGAAGGGGATGTCTGTCAGGAATGGTTTTTTCATTCAATTGACGGTAGTCAACGCACAATCTGAGAGTCCCGTCCTTTTTTCTTACACATACTACAGGGCTAGAATAATTTGATGTTGATCTTTTGATGAATCCCTTATTCAAAAGGTCCTCTATATGCTGTTTGACCTCAGGATAGAGTAGTTTTGGAATGGACGTGTACGTTTTTTGCACAGGTTTGGGATCAGAAAGGTTGATAGGTAGTTTCAGTCCTTCAGCACAGCCTATGTCGTCATCGTTCTTTGAAAAGGAATCTGATTCTTCTATCAATAGTTTTGATGCAAGTTTTTGTTGGTCCGCATTCAGTGAGCTCAAATCAAACTGGCTTAAGTATGAATCACTATCACTGTTAATTGCACATGATGTACTGTTCACCTTAATTTGAGAAACAGAAGGTGAGTTTTCTTCCTCTGAGTTGCTAGGTCCATTCCGTGTTCCGTCTTTTTGTTTTACATCAACAGGGGTGATAGATTTTAGTAATTCAATTCTTCCTAGAACCGTTCGACTTTTCAACATGATAGGGTGATCCGTTGAATTGTAAACATCTAAATTGACTCGAAAAGATTTTCCTCTTGGTATCACAAGCAATTTTTCAGTTATTTCCAAACCGGGAGGCCACTGCTGATTTTCATCTGGCTCAAACAAAACAAATGTCCTTGGATTCGAAGTTTCTCCATTCCCCCGGCAAATTACTCGAGTAAACTGATTAGGAGGCAATGAAATGTTTTGTTTTGGTGATTTCAAAATGCTCAGGTCTGCATTTGTTTCCTCTACAATGATATTTAGCAGGGTATGAATTGCACCTACGTCAATCTTTTGAAATGAGTTTTCAATCGCAGTTAGCAGTTCATTATCTTCTGTTTTCCCAGAGTCAAAAGAATCTTCATTATGCTTGGCTAACTTTACAATTTCTTCGATAACATTGTAGCCTATTATTGGGTTAATTATTTCTGCATCAGTAACAAGAAATGGTACTTTTAGTAGTAAGTTTTTCCCATTCAGCAACTGGAAATCTAATTCAACAAACCCCTTGTAAGGTACAGTTGTGTTATTCACGGCACGAAGTTCAAGGTCTACTCCTTTGTCTAGCAATTCACTTAAATCATGAGTTTTCAACTGAGGAAAATGTTTGGCCAAAAATCTTTCAGATAGGATTGAAATCTGCGAACCAGTATCCCACAGCGCTGTTGATTCAGTATCATTTAACAAGCATTTTACCATACATTTACTTCCTACCAGTCGTGTGATTTTAATTTGAGACTTCTGGGTCAGATGGCTAATGAAAATTTCATCATGAAAGTTTTGAGATTGCTGTTTATTTGATAGATAGTGCAAAGCTTCACACAGAGGTTTGTGTTCTAACCAATGTTTCTTTTGACAATTAGAGCTACAATAGTGAACAACTTTACACTGGTTGCATAGAAACAGTTCCAAATTATCATGTTCAGTTGTAGTACAAAAATGGCAATGTTTTTCTTGGGACTCCTCCACAGCTACACTACGTCCCTCAAGTGCAGCCTCCCGCGGTTTCCCTGTTTTTGTTTACGCTTCCTGCAACCACGGGCAAAGTGATCATTTGATCCACATATAAAACAGTGATCACATTGGGGGTTTCCCTGAGATATGCAAGCCTCACATGCAGAAGATCTGGCTGGTTTCCTATCAGGGTTATCAATAGGTTTTACTGGCTTGTTGTTTACCATGGCATCTTTTAACACATCAACATCTGCTCTAAGGGCCTCCAATGTTGCAATGAGTTTATTTGATTTTTCTTTCTTAGATTCAGCAGCTGTTGGCTGCATTAATTCAGGCACAGCAGTAGCAGCAATGGTTGCTTGGCTTGTTTTAGTAGCTCTCTTGTGCGCACCAAATTTATTTTGCCTCTCATTTTCTGATGACATTGCAACATTGATTTCCCTTATGAGAGTTTCATCGGAAACTTTATTTGCTTGTAGAAAAGGGCGCATCCTGGTACGGATTGTGTCATCCATCAAACCAGTCTCAACCGCATTCAAAAACACACTCTGGACCAAATCATTGTCATACTTAATTTTTGAACCCTTTTCTTCACTGGCCAATAAAATGTGCTAACTTAGTTTAAGGGCACGCATCAAAAACTGAAGGGGGCTTTCACTTGCTTCTTGTACCAAATTTGCAAGTTCTTGGTAAGCCTCACTGGCTGTTTTCTCACAATAATGGCTTCTTAAAACTTGCCTTAATTCAGCCAGACTTAGTGTTTTGATGCTTTCTAGGTATGACCTAAGGTGAAGGCTAGGAGACACAGCATTTATGACAGCATCTATGATTTCCCTGTTTGAATACCTCTTTTCTATACCACTTTCTATTTGTTTATTCAAACTTGTGTATGAAACTCGTGTTTTTTCATTCGAAATAGTGCCTTGAATTTTAAAATCTTTTATTCTAAACAGATGATTTGATGTTAAGACTTCATTTGTAGGTTGAGTGAATTTTTTACCTGTGGTTAGTACTTCAAACCTTGCTTTTGCTTTTTGCAACTTTTTCTCTTGAAGGCTTAGCATCTCCATAAATTCTGTTTGCATTGCTTCATACTCCCGTTTTGCTTCTGAAATACTCTCCTCGTCATCTGTGCAATCTCCATCACGATCTTCGTCGACACTGTCTTCCAAAGGCGGGGGTTTCCCTGTAACAAAAGCCAGGACATCTCCAAGGTACTGAATATTATCTTGACTGTCGGCTTTTCTTCCTTCCAAAACTGCCAAGGCCTTCTCAACTTCTTGTCGAATCTTTCTAATTATGAAAATTCTTGATTTTCCTTCGATGTCCTCGATTTTCAAATATGATGAAACTTCACCCAGTTTTTCTTCTGAAATTTTGTACAGCTCGGTCTCTAACGACAACTGCAGCTCCTCTGCCATTTTGAGCTCTTCTGTCGATACGAACGTTCACTGTCTTCAAATTCCAGAGTTCTGTGAAGCTCAACTACCCTCTGCTACCAAAATGTTAGGCCCATTTAACATTTGAGGACATTTCGAATTAACTATTGCGAGTGGTTGCGATAGGTCATGATAAAATAACCAAAGCTTGTTCACAAACGAAACTAAAAAGATCTCCACACGTCGTTCACTCTAACAAGTTCACACACGCACACTGCATCCTCAATTCTTCCGCTCACGTAAACAATGAAACGTTAGGTCATGAGAAGCATGACATACAGCGTCCGCTATTTTAGTTCAATAAACAATAACAACAATTCAATTCAGTCCAGCTCCTCACAGTACCAATACTCTTATAAGTAAATGTTTCATAGAAAGCAAAGCTTTCAAGCAATAGATGCCCTTGGTCTTTGAATTTAACAATGATTTATTGATGTGTCAACAACTTTTCTTTTATTCATGTTCCCAAACCTTGGAACAAATTAATTATTTTAATTGATGAATCCATTGTTCTAAAATGTTTTGATCTCTACTGAAATCAGAAATCTCACTATGCACTTCCTGCAAGTTCTATTGAGATTTTACAGTAGTTACATATTCCTGAGTCACATCAATCATGAATCATTGAGTTATTGAGAATTTCATAGAGACTCAATAAACGCTACTTTGCAAAAATACTCATTTTGTTTTTGTTATATTTCAGTTGCGTTCCTGAGAAAAATTCAGCCTATGCCTGTCTTCCAACCAGCAGCGGAAGTGGGAGCAAGTCTCATCACGCGATGTAAGAACTGGATCGCAAATCTTGATATGTTTATCACTGCTAGTGGGATTACTGATCCAAAGAGAAAAGGAGATTCATTCTGTACCAAGCTGGGCTCAGGAACAGCGAAATATTCAAGCAAATGCCAGATACTGGAAATGAAGACAATTATAATTTCTCTGAAATAAGGCGAAAGAATGAAGAAAAATTTAAATAAAGAAACATTGAGAAAACATTTTGAACCTCGGGAAAATCGTAGGTACAAAGTATACCGATTCAGGAAAGCAACACAGGAGTCACAGGAGACCTTAGATCAGTTTCACACAAGATTACAAAGTCTCTGTAAAGTTTCGCCTTTTGAAACGTCACGCTGCCACAGTTTTCACAGAATATTTCTCTTCCGAGCACGGAACATCTTCTAAGGCCATTTTGCCTTCTAAAGGATAACTTTGATTCCCTTGTTGACAAATTTGACTTATATAGGCATAAATCAGGCTTTGAGCAATTGATGCGTCTTTCTGCAAGCCATGACCAACCGGTTGAGTCAAAAAAGGTCCGGCGTTTGAGAGGTTACTGACACATGAATATAAAAGCAATTATATTTTACAATATTTACTTGAATAGCTTTTTTCTGATTATTACACCTGTAAGCAAAGACCCACATTTTTTGCAACAATTGGCCTTTTTATTACTGCGGATGGCTTCACAAATAGCAAGGTCCCTTCTTCTCCTCTTGACAAGATGCCTATTTGCCTGGTTGCAATGATGGCATGATCAAAGTCATCAGGAACAAAGCAGTCATACTAGAAGGAGAGGGATGCATGTGCTGTTGATTCCCGCAATATGACAAGAAATCTCACAAGAAGCCGAGAATTGTGGCATATAAAATTTTTAATTTCACCAGTTTGATAACCTAATGTTGAATAAGCTTATATCAACATGGTAAAGTCGGCTATCTGTAAAAAATGGAGTGTGGAATGATGGAATGGAATGATGGAATGGAATTGAATGATGGAATGGAATGATGGAATGTAATGATATATATGGAATGGTAGATATGGAATAGCCAAACTACTGGTCGCGTTGGAAAAAAAATTTACACCAATGTGTTCCTGAAGATATTCTTAGTTTATTTTGCATATGATAACAGACTGTGTGGGCAGACATCAGTTAAGTTGTTTAATTGATGTGAGTTGTAGGGAAAAAATCTATTTTTTTATTTGCTCTGCCTTCCCCTCTTCATCATCACTGGTGGGGGGTGTTATAATTTCTGCCGCCGTCTTTCTCTGCAACCCTTTCTTAAACTTTTTGACGCCAACTTAATCTGTGGCAGAAAGTGTGCCTTCCTTTATAGCACTTGTTACATGGTTATTCCATAATCTCTAAGATAAAGAAACAGGAAAAGGTTATGAAATTTACAAATGGGCTGTTTGACATTTCTTTGATGTGATCATATTATTACTTGTTACTAAGTAATTGCGGAGCCTTTCTAACAAACAAATTAACTCCACACTTCCAAAATTAAAAACATACAGTAAGAAGCTCTGTTGGAAACTTTTGGCAGCAAAATTTAAGTTTAAGAAATTGCCCACCAACCTGGACCCCAAACTTCCACAAAATTGAGTTTGTATACTTTACCACTTCACCTTCTAATAGAAATCTATCACAATTTCTTCATAATGAGTAATTTTTGCGAGAAAAATACCCATACCCTTTTTTGTGAATAATAAACCTGGATCCGGCCATAGTGCTACACAAGTTCCTCAATATTCCATCTTAACATCAATTTAATTTCCAATTCTAGTACCAGTTTCTTATGAGAAACCTGCATACAGTTTTTGAGGAACATCCCATCTTCTGTATATAACTAGCACATTCATTGGAAAAAAAATTGGAAAAAAAAATTAAGAAACCCCAGTATTGGGAAAATACAAGAAACTGTTTCTTTGGATAAAGGAAATCCTTAACATATTTTCATTTTATTTTCACTTCACTCCGTAAGATACTTTAATAATGTCTAAACATTGGAAGGGCTATTAAATCTCGTTTTGAAATGTTCACATAGGCACAGGTATTGAATGTAAAGAGGCTAACGGTATTCGACGAAATAACAAAATGGCGAAATAGCGAAATAACAAAAAAATGGCCTAACAGAAATATCATGATTTTGAAACAGCAAAGATCACCAAAATATCGTAATGCTGAGCATTGGAAAACTTGTTTATTTTGTCTAGGAATCTGAAGGGTACTTCCGCATAATTATACTATGCGGAAAAACTATATAGACTGCCTGCAATATTTGCTCACATGGTTTAGAACAGAAAGTTTTGACATTTTTCGTACATGACGTTGTTTCCTGGGACTTTTTTCACTGTTAACGTTCTTTGTCTGCTGTTATAGTATCTTCTTACGGACTCCATTGTCTCTTTCTTTCCTGTCATAGGATAACCATGTGCCTCCAATTCATCCACTGTTGTTTTGAACAGTTTCTTCTTTTCTTCATTTGGCAGTGCTGCCCATTCCCCTTCTAACATGCGCTATGTGATGTCTTCATTTAGGGTGAAGGCACTTTTCAATATGTTCTGTCAATACAACCACAAATGATAAATTCATGTTGGTGTCAGTTGCAAAGATAGTTGAAAATAATTATAGGAAATAAACTAGTCTCAAATAGAGTATGAATAAGTAAGTAGGAAATAAAGTATGGCAGTTACTAAGTAAGGGATATGGGAGTACATATGGAGATAAAAGAAGCAGTTGTGTCATGTATCATATATTCCTATTTTTTTTAAGTATACATGTAACTTTTATGAGAAACTGCCTATAAGAAACTCAACTCTCAGAGTGCCAAAAATGAAGAGACTTCAGCACTGGAAAAAAAAATTAAGAAAATATTTTTAACTCCTGCGGCAATGACGGTAACACAGTAACTGAGAGTTAACACAAGTATGACACGCTGGTTGGCAGAATTGGGGTCTTATCTGGCAAACACAATTCATAGTAACAATCTAAGAATGTTTCAATGTCTATAATACAGTTTTTTCTTGGAATGTGAATCTTTTTTGTTGAAATTCAGGTCCAATTGAAAGATATGGACTGATTATCAACGATAACATGAACTAACAAGGGGCTTGAACGACAAGCCCAAACTAATTAAGTTAAGAATACGAGTCAACTTGACTCTAAATCTAAGAACAATGAAATAATTGTTTTGCTACCAATTTTGTTGGTAGCCATTTCGGCAAAATATGCCCAAAACTACCATCCCCATGTGGAGCACTGCCTTCGTTTAAGATTTTGACGCCTTAGCTAGCTGCACTGGGAACTTGTCAATGGCGGGCCCCTAATGTAGCGGTGGTAGCATGAGCATGACCAGCGACCTAGGGATTTAATCAACCAACCAGGGCTGTTTGTGCTTGCTGCACTTGTTGCCGCGCCTATCCTAAAGCTGTGCGAGGAGAAGCATGATGCATCACAGGAGGCGGGAAGAAACTGCTTAATGTGCTCTGAGAATACTTGGCGCGTTAAAAAGGACTGGTTCTCAAACATAAATAGCGGTTTGTTTGGAGCTGTGCAACTACGCAAGTGTTTTGATAAAGCCCTGTAGGGGCAGACACTTGATCCTGATGGAGCTAACCTTAATTTGTGCCCTTCCTGGGACTGATCCGTTTGAGACATTTCACAAATAACGTTGAAGCTGGATTATATGACTCTTTGGAGCTGGCACAAAGTTCTGAAGCTCTCAGGAACCCAAAGAAGGCTGTTGTGCAGGCTGACCATAGCATTAACTGATCTTTTGGAGATAAATTTGAGGCACGTATGTTTTGCTTTATATGCTTCAATATCTCGATTGTATTTGGTTGGCGCTTATCCCTGGCTGAGGCGCCTTTTGCCCGTTTAATCCCTCGCAATAGTAGGCGGAGGAGAGGCATGTCCTTCTGTGAATTGAACCCAAGTTCGATATTTTGTAATCGTACTGCTGAGAGATATGTGTTGATTGTAGCTACACTAAGACTTCTTGCAAGGAATGCCGAGAAAAGGCGCAAATTTATTTCAGAGAGTGGATAAGGCTGAAAACCAAAGTCATCACAAAATTTGTGATAGGCTTGCTGACCTTGAAAATACGTTTTCTTTGAAGAGGGGGCTAATGCCATGGCTTGAAAGGACAACATATCTTGATTCAGAGCTTCCATATTCCGGGGGGAATGGGTGTTGGTTCCTTGTCGTCTTCTGGTGCCAGAGAACGAAACCTGGACATCTGAAAACGGGATAAAGAGTCGGCAATTGAATTATTGATGCCCCTAATGTGACTAACTTTAACTTTAAAGTTGTGAGAGGCCGACACAAAAAACATCTTGCGCAAAATTGGCATAATCTCTTTTGATTTTGTCGTGTTTGATGCCCAAATTTCAACTACCGCCTGATTAGCGCAATGAAATTATAATCTTTTCATGTGAAATAAAGGAGCCCATATGACGCAGGCCAAATAGATTGGAAAGAGCTCGTTCCATTGAATTGAATATTGAATATCGCTTCGCTACGCGCGTACTTGAAAGTCGGATTGACTTCAACTTTTCTGCCGCGCTCGATGGCGCCAACCAATCAAATCGCTCGAAAGCTTTGACACATGGCATCAAGACAAAAGTCACGAGCAAGACAGGAATTCAAAATGGCTGATCAAGATGAGGACACACGGAATCCCTACGGAAAGTGCATTGTTCTAAAAACAATAGGCGCTCCGCTGCGCGCGGAAAGATCCGCCTAGTGGAAAACCGGTTTAAATCTGACTTAGATCATAAACTTTTCCCCGTCGAAATCGGTCATGTGATTCATTATTTAAAAACGATTTTCTTCCTAAAACTTTGTATGGGAGTCTTGCAAACTGAGGAAACCTTTAACGAAGCCCCTTCAGCATTTAGCCTTGCCAAAGCTGCAGGTACACGTGGTATTATCTGGGGAGCATGAAACAGTTCGGAAATAGTGTTTTCTCCCCTGGGATGCCTTGTCACGTCATAACTTGTCTTGCAAAGAAAATATGTTTGAGAGACAGTAAAAACGCATGCTTCTTTGTGTTGTAAAGAGATTTATTTCAACACGATCAATGCGATGTTTCATGACAAAACTATTTCATTCTCCCCTGATAATACCACGTGTACCTGCAGTTGTGACAAGGGTAAAATGCTGAAGGGGCTCTATCAAAAATTTCATAAGTTTGCAAAACTCCCCTACAACGTCTTACGAAGGAAATATTTTCTGATTAATACATCAAGTGACCGATTTCGATGGGGAAAAGCTTATGATCTAAGTTAGATCTCTGCCTGCAAGAAAAAGTTTAGTTCGCTACGATCGGGTTGCTGAACGCGACGTCACAATCCGCCAAACACCCCACGTTTTTTCTGACTCACCCGGTAGTAATTGGGGGTAACTGTGGAATATCTTCATCAACATCTATTTCAAACACCGCCTGATTTGCCATTGTTGCGAGATGCTCAATGCTTTGGTATAACAATTTCTCACACAATTGACAGAAACTGATGTTTGGGATGATGCACACAACATGATAAGAATGGCCGCATCCAAGAAACACTTGCCATACTGGTCTCTCACTATCACACCCAGGTTTGTCACATTTTCTGAATTATAAAATTTGTTTTACAATTTCAAGCTTAACAATGCAAAGGTATTGCTATTACATGGTGAACCAATTTCTCCTGAGTTTGTTGGTATCAATCAAATGATGAAACATGAAATAAGACACAATCAATCATATTATTGGAATTATTGGCAGGCCAGTCATTTTTGGTTTATACTACACCAACAAGGTGCAACAAGCGTGAGGCTGCTGGTGGCAAGGGGATTCAATTGCTACCCTTTCTAAGATATTCAATTACTTCGCTCTCTGAGATTAAAACTGAGACTTGTAGCAAGTCAAGTACCTTACAACAATATTTTACCACTGACTATTCATTTGTTGATTTTGTCAACAAATTCTGTTTCTAGGAGCTTAATGTGCATAATTTATTGCTGTTATATCCCCATGCTTAAAGAAGTATCAAATTTGATAGGTTTAATCCTTACCTCAGTGGGTCAGGAGAAGTAGTTAGAGAAAGATATCCAATGGGAAGAACTTCACTTTTCACAATTATCTCTGGTCCAAAGAGATTTGGCAATTTCCATCTTGTTTTTTATTTTCTTTTTGATTTTTTGTCGTATATTTTTTTTGTTGATCTGTTGAACACTTTGCCTGTCCAGGATTGGCCATGATTACTCCAAACTTCTTGGTTATGAATTCTTGGTTATGACTTTAGTTTCAATGATTTTATCTTCCTTTCACAAAATCCAGATTTTCTAATTTCTGTTGCTGCTCGATTGATCCTGTCTGCTGTGTCTTTGTCTTGAGTACGTGCTGTCAGACGAGAATGGAAATTTTCCACAGGTTACTCATCAAAAGCACAAAGTGAAGAGAAAATAGTTTGCAAGAGAGGATGATCAATAGTTTTCAAGTATTGAATGTTGGATAGTGCAATAAGAAGGGCCTTGTCGTAATGCCTCCTGCCAAACATCAAGAACATCATCCAACAATGCAGCATATAATCATATGGAGACAACTGATATGGAGACAAAAGTTTGTTCTTTTCCAAATATTCGTACAGTTGGTAATGGACAACTCTTTCAAGGATTTTTGAAAACACTGGAAGCACCGAGATCGGCCTATAATTGTCCAAGTCTTTAGCATCTCCACCCTTGAAGATAGGTACACATCGAGCGACTTTCCACGCTGAAGGAACTGTTGAAGTTGATAAAGACAGATTTAGAATGTGAAGGAGGGGCTGTGTAATTTCATGTGCCGCATCCAGGAGATTTTGATCTCTTTAGGGAGGAAATTACCTTTAAGACTTCGCCTTTTGCAACTGGTCTAAAGAGAAACTTTTTGCCTTTTGGGTTAATGCGCACATAATACTCATCAAGCACATAATGCTCATTTCCACTTTTTCCAAGTATTTACGGTACCACAACCATCATGGTTGCGGCTGCTGCAGGTACCGGGGGAAGTGGCTTCCATTTAAGTTAAAATGGTTGCGGCAATGGCTGCGGCAACCTTACGGAATCTTACGGCAACTTGCAACAATATGGAAACCAGGCTTAATCCTTAGTACAAAGGTTTTTCCAAGAGGCATAAATTACTCAAAAAGAAATAAGTACAATGTCATGCCTAAAAGAGTTAAAAATTGCTTCATATGAATATCTAAACCTAAAATGTTTCTTGTAAAATTTATCAATAACCTAATTGTGCATTTAGTTTCAATTTAAATTGTCCATAAGAAGAGGCATTCTGGACATGGTAGTTTATTTTTTATCTTAAAATTGTTTGCCCAGGATTACAATTCAGTTTAAGTAACTGTTTTACAATGTCTAGCTTGCCTGGCCCGGTTGACCCACTTTTGAAAAACGAGCCAACCCGGCAAAGCGGGTTGGTTCGCTTCATGTAATAGCTAATTGTTTTCAAGAAGGATTTGACCAAAGCATTGGGACAATTCAATGAACCGGAAACAAGCTACAAGCAGGTCAACTCGCCCATGTAATCAGGACCTCTTCTTGGACAAATTGTTTGGCATATTTCAAAAGCCCGAGGGCTTGTGAGACTTTATTTTGAAGAAACATTGCCTGGCTTCCCCATTTCAAATTTTCATCAATCATTACACCAAGATATTTTGTTTTATGAACAAGATCGATAGCATTCCCATTAACTTGGAAGCAAGGGGTGATTTCTGACATTTTGTTATCTTCCCCAGCTTTTGGGCTGAACCAATTATTATGGCTTGTGTTTTGATGACATTCGAGGAAAGCTTATTGCCCTGCAACCATTTCTCAAGGCAGGCAAGTTCTGCATTGACAACAACATCAATCTCTTCAATTTTATCCAAAGAGAAGGAGATCGCTGTATCGTCTGCATACACTGTCGGTTGTGCCTTTTTTAAAGCGAAAGGAAGGTCATTTATATAAAGTAAAAATAAGAGAGGTCCAAGGCAAGATCCTTGTGGTACCCCTACATTAATGTCTACTGTATCGGATGTGACACCGTTGACTGCCTGCGATTGTTGAGATAAGAGCTGAACCATTGATGTTCGACACCATCAATCCCGTAATGGTGCATTTTTTCAAGGAGAATTTGATGGTCTACTGTGTCAAAGGCTTTCTTTAAATCAATGAAAATCATCGCAGTATATTTACCCCGGTCTATATTGAAATACCAATCATTGGTGCATTTAAGCAAACATGAAACAACCGAATGTAAAAATGTCAAAAGCCATACTGATCTGAGTACAGATGTTTATTAGAGTCGAGGTACTTGTAAAGATGATCATATACCAGGTGAGTCAGAAAAAACGTGGGGTGTTTGCGCATTGTGACGTCGCGTTCAGCAACCCGATCGTAGTAACTAAATTTTTTCTTGCTGCCAGAGGTCTAACTTGGATCATAAGCCTTTCCCCATCGAAATCGGTCACTTCATGTATTAATCAGAAAATATTTTCTTCGTAAGACGTTGTATGGGAGTTTTGCAAACTTATGAAATCTTTGATGGAGCCCCTTCAGCATTTTATCCTTGCCAAAGCTGCAGGTACACTTGGTATTATCAGGGGAGAATGAAATAATTTTGTCATGAAACATCGCATTGATCTTGTTGAAATAAATCTCTTTACAACACAAAGCAGCATGCGTTTTTACTGTCTCTCAAATATATTCTCTTTGCAGGACAAGTTATGACGTGACAAGGCATCCCAGGGGAGAAAACACTATTTCCGAACTGTTTCATGCTCCCCAGATAATACCACGCGTACCTGCAGCTTTGGCAAGGCTAAAATGCTGAAGGGGCTTGGTTAAAGGTTTCCTCAGTTTGCAAGACTCCCATACAAATATTTAGGAAGAAAAGCTTTGTTAAATAATGAATCACATGACCGATTTCAATGGGAAAAAGTTTATGATCTAAGTCAGATTTATGCCTGCTCGGAATAATTTAGTTCACAACGGTAGGGTGGCTAAACGCGACGTCACAATCCGTCAAACACCCCACGTTTTCTCTGACTCACCCGGTATGAGTTTTTCAAACAACCTGGAGACAACAGGTAAGACAGATATTGGCCTATCGTTCGAACGATCATCGACCTTGCCACTTTTGAAGATAGGAGCTACACGTGCTTCCTTCCAACTGTCGGGAAATACCTCAGTTTCTATGGAAAGATTATAAGTCCTACATAGAGAACTGGAGATGACCGGAAATGGGATTTTGAGAAAATGGCTAGCGATACCGTCCAATCAATTCAGTTCAGTTTATATTTTAAATTCCACTACTACATACAATTTATCACAACTACAAAGTATTAAACTACAAGAATGTCAACCAACTATACAGAAAATTAATCATAATACAATTCAGGAAATTAGTACAATGATATCTAAAAAAATAGGAAACTAATAAGATAAATTGTATGGAGGGAATTACTTAAAGGAGGGAACTCTCTCAATAACTATGCTAATCGAGGAGAGAGCACCCCCTGTGTAAAGGTGTCTCATGTAAATTTGACTTCTTTCTAAAGATTATGACTGAGAAACTTATCAATGATCAGTTCTAATAATTTAAATCAAAGAGGAAGGCTTTGAGCTTTCGGCGAAACATAACACAAGATGGTGACTTTTTTATATCCACAGGACTGTCATTCCAGAATTTAGCTGCACAGTAACGGACTGATCTAAGACCATATTGCAGGGTATTTTTCTGTGTCGGGAAAATATCATGTTTGGTGACTTGCCGTGTACCATATTGATGCACAGATTCCACTAATTCAAAGTTGGAGTGAAAAAAAGTAGGAGATATCTTTTTTATGCAGTCATATACAAAACAAGCAATTTCAGCTGGAAAATATCACGCAGCCCTAAGATTTTTAAGTCTGAGAAGAGAGGTGTAGAAGGTGCAGTAAAATGTTGGAATTAAATTGCTCTCGTAACCTTTTTTTGTAACAAGAACACTTGGTTGATATAAATGTCATAGGCGAGACTCAAAACTAAAATTCCATTCTGAATGAAAGGTGAAAATAAAGAGTTGTAAAGACAGATTAGCACATTGACAGGTAAGAAGTGTTTTATTTTAAAGAACATCCCACAAGTTCAAGCCAGTTTCTTAGACAGTTCTGTTGTGTGGTACTTCCATGAAAGATTTTCATCTAAGAGAACACCAATAAATTGGACATAACAAGTCTGTTTGATAGGAAGATTACCAATTTTGATGTTGACAGTCTCAGGAGAAGAATGCCGAGGAGACTTGAATATTATGAAATTGGTTTTATCAATATTGAGGGACAGTTTGTTAACATCTAGGCACATCTTCACTGTTTTAGTTCTTTATTAACCACACTCTGCAGCTGGCCAAGACTTTCAGCTTCATAATAGATGTTAGTATCATCAGCAAATAAGCATAAGGCTAGTTTTTGAGGAAGAGAGAGGTAAATCATTGATGTAAATTAAGAAAAGGAGGGGGCCAAGGACAGAGCCCTGTGGAACCCCGCATGTAACACTAAAGTGACTGGAGTTGGAACCATTCACTGAGACATATTGCTTTCTATCTGAGATATAGGACTCAAACCAATTTAAAGCTGTTCCTATAATTCCATAATGTTCTAGCTTTGTTGAAAGAATGTTATGATTTACTGTGTCACAAGCCTTTTGCAAGTCAATAAATATTCCACAACCAAATTTTCTGTTGTCTAATGATGATTTAATGGCTTCAGTTAAACTAACTAGGGCATGGGCAATGGAATGGCTTGCACGAAAACCATATTGTAGAGTATATAAAACCTCATGCTTTTCAAGGAATTTATAAAGACGTGAATACATGACTTTTTCTGTGATCTTACTGAAAACAGAGAGAAGAGACGGACCTAGGTATAAAAAGGGGGACACCTGGGGGTGTACTTCATTATAAATTCATACAGGGGTGTGTGCCCCCAGCATTTCTGTTATGACCCAATCCCAGAATTTTGGTCAGACATTGATACCCAATCCCAGAAGTTTGAAGAAGTAACAAAGAACAATCCAACGTTAAATGGCATTCTATTTCAAGGTGAACAAATCTGTTCTGAATCAATGGGGACATTCAACACCCATTACCAAAATCTTGTGATATAACAGTGAACCCCAATTACATAAAAAGTATACCCTTTTCCCATAATGTTTAGGCCAATACTACCCAAAACTGGCACAAATCCCCGTCTGACCCGACAGTGAAGTACCCCCCCCCCCCCGGGAGGGAGAACAGGGAAATGTGAGCGAAAACGAACACAATTTAATATTGACATCAATTTCTGGCAGATGAAATGAGTTTCAAATCGATCTGAGTGTCACCGACCTGAGGTTTCTCAATGAATTTTTTTTTCTATATCTTTCATATGTGGATCAAAAAAGACAATCGAAAATACACAAAGCAAAAGAGATGCAGTGTGAAATGTCCCATACCTCCATGTGAAAAAAAAAATCCAGGACTTAAATCGCCATTTACAAACGGTACATCAATGGCACAAAATAGACGCTAAGGCAGCTAAAGGCAAGTATGGCCTAATGAAGCTAAAAGACCTTAAGACTGGAAGAAAAAGGAAAAACTATACAAGGAAGGTGTGCCCAATGATGACATGCCAGCATACCGTAGTTTGCCTTAATAATCATCTCTGTCAAGTCCATAAAGTTAAATATCAGCGAATCATTGCTAACTTAAAATCCAAATCAATCCAAATAATAAGTGGGAGAAAAGGAGGTGGGTGAAACAAACTTCGACATGGAAGAGGATGAAGCAGATTTGAGGCAGACAACGGTGGAATTTCAAACACTGAGACATTCGTTATGTCTGCATTCATCGATTGGCTGCAGTCAATCGACGGCAGCCACAAGAAGGAAAAAGATGCCAAAAGGCACAGGCCAGACGTGTCGTGTCCATAAAACGAACTATAGAAGAAGTGAGTGCCGACGGAAGCGAAGAGAAGTCTGATGATATCCGGTCAGTGTTGGACACAAAGGCAGTATGTGGGTTGTGGCTGGACGATTTTATGCAAAAAAGGAAGCCCGGAACAGTTAAAACCTATCTCCACTCACTGGTGAGTTTTGTAAAGTTTTTGACTTGAGTTGACTCTCTTGTGGATTTGGAAGAAAAAGTTCTAAACATAATGCAAACGAAAATACAACTTTGGCTAAAGAGTCTTAGAGGGCCTCTAAGCAAAAGTGGAAAAAAAGTAGACGCAAGGAAATTGGCACAACCAGATGACTTCCTTAAATTCGATGAGGCTACGTGCCTGCAAGAGGCTGTGCGGGTCCTTGATCGTTTCTCTGCCTCAAACATCCACCATTTCCATGTCTGAATGCACTATGGACAGAACCTTTCTGATCTGCGCAGTCTTAGTGGACAATGCATCATGATCGGGGGCCATCGCAAATGTCAGTGTTGAAGATCTAGCAAACACCACTTGTGATAGAGATATGCTAAGTTCTAGAATATCCGTAGCAATTCTGCCAACTACGGTGTATCATGATACATTGATACACCACCAAGCTGAGATTTTTCTGATACACCGATACAGGCCTTACTGGGAATGGCATGCGATCGCTCTCGCACGCCTTGGCGCACGCCTCCCTCTTCCTAGACGTGCAATTTGTTGCAAGCCTCGATCTGGTGAAATTAAAGTTTTTTACCGTGTGAGTCCATGATTCACCGGAAACCTTTTCAACTCAAATAATTTGTCCTTCAATAATCGACTATTTCATCTTGAAAATGTTGAGTGGTTTCCGCTGTTTGAAATTCGTGTATTCAATTTAGTTCATTATCAGCTCATTAGAAAGTACTTAAGGTAGCATATAACCATTATGGGAAAAACTTTTATTTGAAGGAATAGACATCTCATTTTCACTTAATTTGTAAGTCTTCCACTTTAAAAAGATTTTTTCCTAAAAATTTTGCAAATCAATTAATTAGTTACGCTTGAATGATCATGTTTGTAGAAAAATATGGATCGGCTTTTAACAAGGATAAAATCTGAACCAGAACCTATCCAGCTATGAAACTTTGCAATTTTGTGCACAATAAGATACTTAAGGGGCTGGACCAAACAAATTATTTGCATGTATTTCGTCTCTGAAAAAAATGGGAATTTATTAAGGTGGCTAGTTTTATGCAATTGAACAAAATTAAAACTCTTGGTATTACTGCAAAGGATTTACTAGATATGAGGTTTGAGCTTCAGCCCTTTCACAATATCTTACTCTAAAAGAATACCACATTGCAAGCTTATATATTTTATGGTTCTGTTGCAATCCTTGTTAGAAGCTACTGACGGATGCGTATTTTGGCGATTTGAGAAAAATGGCTTTAAACATAAAACTAGTGTCAGATATGAGGTCCCTCCAGTCTAATGGGCTTTAGACCCCAAAAACATTGTCCCTTGTCTCCATCTAAGTGTCCTGAATCCTTTTCTAATGGCCTTCAATCTTTTTCTTCTTTTTTGGCATATTTTTTGGCATTTTCAGCATATCTTTTAATTGCGCAGCCTCACAGGGAGCAACTTCATGACATTTGCAAGGGCAAGATTTACAGTACACCTTTGCTCCCAGTAACTGTAGTGTAACAGAGATGCAGTGGCTATCCCAACAAAGTTCTTTGCTGAAAAAAAGGTTGGTCTTTCGGCATATCGGCCATATATGCTGCATTGTCTGAATTTTGGGTTTATCCGTGCAAGCGTGTCTCCAATAAATTGTCACTGATTTTAAGTCTTTAAAATATTGGTATCATTGCTTCGATTTAGTACAGATATAATATGATCAGCAAGCTTCTTCATGCTTGAAAAAGCTACATCACTGTGAGAGGCTGCAATAGTTTCACAACCGTATTATATACTGATTTTGACATTGGCGGAGGCTCGTTGACAATACATGGCAAAACATCTGCATGTAGCATAGATACCAGGTCCTGGCCACATTCCCTGATACCTACTGTATTGCCGTTGTCACATTGATTTCAAATGACTTTTAACCAGGAGCTGCATTAAAAATAGTTTTGTCCTCCATCTTTCTCTCAACAAGTCCTTTTCACTTTCAAAGCTTATCAAAAAGAAAGAAGAGGCCTTGCAATCTAAGCCTATCTAAGCAGGCACCAAAGAGGAATCAAAATGTCTGCTTTGCTATCATAAAAAAACCATCACTTCCTTTGTCACTTCTGGGGGAAGATGACTGAAGAAATCAGTCAGATAGCCTGAGTTTCCTGGCTGAAGTTGATGGTTCTTCTGGAGACCTCAGAATAATTGCCTTCCTGTCTGTACTGCTACTGTGTGCGGGCCTAAGCCAAGCCAATAATTGTGTGTCTATTTCTGTTTACTCCAGCTTATTTCAGGTGCTGGTTACTGTAAGGCAGTCTTCTTCTAGCTCTAGATCTTCTTTGCACTTTCTTATTGCACTCATCAAACGAAATAAATGATTTGGAAAGAGACCAAGATCGCAAATTTCCATCGATATCGAAGCAAAAGAAATAGGATAACAGATAAGTTTCACAACAAGTACAATAACCTCTCTTTGGAGGTGTTATCATTATGAGGCTATATTGCGTCATTGATACAGGGTCTTTTCTGGATGTCTTGGGGGGATTTCTCCTACCCCTCCACTTTTGATACATCATTTTGGGGGTAAAACGTGGAGATAATTGAGAGATAATTTGAGAACCAATTCAGCACAGATGACAGAGCATCTTGACACTAAAATATAAAAATCGACTTTTTTTATTTTTTTCGAAATTCTACTGATTATCTGTTACCTTAAATGTCAGAATTCAATATGGAAAATCAAACAACGATCAAAGTCTTTGATGAGGTCACGATATGTAGCCATAGAACTAGAAGATGAAACTGAGGCACGTTTAATAGTTGTGTGTTGACTCTTGTTTTTGGACGGTTTTGAGAAAATGGCATCGTTCGCAAAGAAAAAGAAAGGGTCAATGAAGGAATTGAGCACTTTCTTGAAATGGGGCAAAGAGGGTATTATCGGTCACAAATTGAGACCTTTGAGTCAAAGCAGTATGTGACAAAGGTATGGTGCAAATTGTGTGCCAAGTATCGAGAAGAAATCATCAGCCATCCAACGTGTAAATGAGCTGCTGTCATCGTGACTATATTGACATTCTTTTATTCCTTTTTATAGGAAACTAAGGTCCGGGGGGCTGGTAGCCAGTTTCTTACATTTTGGAGCCATTTTGCTACCACAAGCTCTTACGTGTTGTAATTTGTAATGCCCCCAAGAGGGCTCTGGAATTACTTAGTAAGATCTCAAAACAAGTAAATATAATTTGCACTGACAATAATGGTGTGAAAACATTTGTGAGTGCGATGTGCTGGGAAAATTAAAACTGCAAATGAGAAAAGTTTCATAGCTTTTTAAATTCATGTAGGGTTGTTTCTTAACTTTCCAAAAATTGAGCTAACTGTTTCTTACAAAAAAAATACGCGTAGTGACAAAACTGTTTTGTTAACCACGATAAAGGATATCTTAACTTCTTGACTTCTACTTAACTGATGGAATGACAACAAAGACTTAATATATTACAAATTCAAGGAAATAAAGTGTTATGAAAACAGTACCAGGAAAGGCCCCGTAAAGGAGAGCAGTCACTCCTTTTCGTTACCTACTGATCCAGAAATGAGACTTTTAGATATCTTGTAAAGCCTCCTGACGAAAATGAAGCAGCATTAGCAAATTCTAATTAGTTACATTAAATTGTGTTTAATGTTCAAATGATATGCAAATCTTATTTTAGGTGGATCGTTATCTTACCGGTGAAGCCCATAAAATTGCATTAATGTTGGATAATCGCCAACCAGCCGACGAAAGGCTGGACACGACCAGAAGACCAGAAGAACAGTTCAGCCAGACATTCAACAGAAACTGAATGAATCCAGCCGAGATTTCTTTTTGAAGCTAATGAGAACGGCCTACGAAATGGTACTAACACCGTCCCTGCCCCACAAACATTTTGAGGTGCTTGTTAAATGCCAGCGTGCAAATGGTATACGGCTTGTCCAAGGCAAAGATAACAGTAATGCCGCTCGAGAATATGTACATTGCATATCAGAAGCAATCAAATAAAAAGTTGCAGCAATAATTGCTGGCAGCCATTTCATCTATATTTTATCGGGTGGATCCCAAGCTCGAAAGACAAATGACGAGAAGGAACTTGTCCTCGTGAGAACAGAGCGAAACGGAATTCCAGTTTACTTTGTCGTTTCACTGCAAGAAATGGCCGATCTCGGGGGAACAAATGCCGACTCCATCAAAGCTGCTATCGATGGAATCTTTAAAAAAAACAGGCGAAAATGAGGAGCACACAGTGAATGGCCCTGTCCGTCTGTCTGACTACAGAACAAAAGTCGGAAGTTTTTTATAAACCTAGTTAATTTGACCAAATTTAAACCGTTTCCATTTTGTTGGATTGACCAACAATTAAACGTGTTCTGAAGATAGTTTTAATTTGGGCTCGTTTGGCTTGCAGGTGTGAGAAGGGTATAAGTAGCCTTTATTTTGTCCCTAGTTGTATTGTTCTTTCCTATTATTGTTGATTTGTGCTTTGTTGTGGTGTTTTAGTCTTTTGTTAGTTGTATAAATGTGATTGTTGAATTGTAAGTACCATTCGCAATGGGAGCAAGATAACCCCGAGTTCTTTCCCGTTGCAAATGGTACACAGTGTTGATATGTTTTTTGGTTAGAAATTTTTATGGTGATATAGAAAAAAAAAAAGTCGGAAGTGCAACTGCGGATGGTGCAAATGTCAACATGGGGGTATATTCTGGAGTTTTAACTCAAATGAAGAGAGAGAGAGAATGGCTGGTGACAATTCACTGTGTCAACCATATACTTGAACTTGCCCTCGAAGATGCAGTAAAACGAGTTGCAGAATTTGATGAGGTTGATAGGTTCTACTTAAACGTGTGGACCCTACTATTAAACTCTGGAAAACTGAAATCAGAGATAAAGAAAGCATCACAAAGCCTAAATATTACGCATTATACGATGCCCAAGCTCCTCCATAACTGGCCATCAATCATTGCAGCATTTGAAAATGCTTTGGCTACAAACCAAGGATACCGTCCTGAGACACGATCAAAACTGATAGGTTTCTTGAAGAAATTGAAAAGTCACCCTTTCCTCTGTCAAGTTTCTGCCTATTTGGATGTCCTTGAGACTATGAGTCCTCTCTCTCTCTGGTCTTTGAAAAGGCTGGCTTAATGGCATTCGAAATCCCTCCTGCAATCGAAAAAACAATTGCTGCCATGGAAGAGATTTCTGATGTCACTGATGCTACTGATACGTCCTTGAGCACATTTCTTTCCAAGTTTCGCGTGGAGAACAACATTGTCAAAGGCGAATATCCTAAAGCTGGGCATGAGCGACGCCAGCCAGCTAACCGGGAGTACCTTGGCGTTGAGATGGAGATGACAAACGTCGATGTCAGTTCATTTGAAAGAGCAATCAAAATTAAAGGAAAGGCTGCCGACATCATATGCCCCTTGATTCAAAACCGTTTTCCGTCGTATGACCAAGAAATCTTTCAGGCAACAGCCTGGCTAGACCCCAAAATTTGGGATCACAGCGACAAATCTTTCGGCAAAGTGGAGATCAACCAGCTCTGTGATATGTTCAATGAGCCACTGTTAGCTGCTGGTTTTGAAAGAGGAAGAGTTTTTCAGGAATGGCGCTCATTGAAGACTACCCAAAAGTCTTTCTATGCTAACATGGAATCACGTCAGCTGTGGCAGAAAATCTTAAGTTGCAGACGCAAGGAATTTCTAAATTTGTCTCTACTGGTTGAACTTGCTCTCTGCATTTCAGCCTCCACTTCCACAGTAGAACGAGCCTTCAGTATCCTGACCCTAATCCTGTCCCATCATCGCTTAAGTATGTCTCATAACATGATGCAACGTTGCATCATGATTTCTGCAAATGATCCCAACTTGTCTAACACAGAACGGTTGCTTTTGCCAATCCAGGGAATAACGAAGCAGAAACATCAACAAAAGAAGTGCCTGAGCGTGAAATCCCAGAAAATGCAAGCAGCGAAACATCCACAGACACATCAGGAGAGGATAGCAGATCAGAAAGCTCTGATCACAATCTTGAATTTGCTGTTGTTGACATTTAAAAAGTCTGCCCACGCTTTTCTAGGAACCTTGCCAGACGATTCTTGTTAGTTTGTTCACTAGTTTCTTATATTTAACGCCCTTAATAACATTTCTTGTTACATATTTGGTTCTGTTTAGAAAAAGATGTCAACTTCATAAACTGGTATGTTTACAGGTTTCTTTTTTCTGCAAAGGAGATCCAGGAAGCTCTTTTGGTCATTGATTTTACTACATTTTCAACTGCACACCATCGCACGCCTGAAATGCTATTTACCACACACCTTCCAAAATTTTCCCAGTAAGGCCCGGCCTTTGTTGCAAAATAAACAAAATCCAACTTGAGAAAGGCAACGTAAAAAAATCAGGAAAAGGCGTTCAAGATTGATTCAATGCAAGGCTAGGCAAATTTTGGTATTACATTGAGCAACTCAGAGTACCAACACTGAGTTAACCAGGAACACATTTCAGAAAAATTTTAGAATTCAGGAAAGTATGAATTATGCTCTAGTTTTCCAAATTGTTCCTGCTTTCTATTCATAAAATCAAATAGAACAAATTTCATTTCTAAGAATAAGGGATCATTGCAACAAACAAAAAAACAAACCTTTGAATCAATCAAATTTATTACTTCTTTGATTGTACTGCAACTGCAAGATAGAATACTAAATCTAACTACTTTGTTAAATGAACGGAAGGCAGACATTTAAATTCTTGCTAAACTATATTCATCCAGCAACACAAAGAGTAAGCACAGTTCAAAGAGTGTGGCAGATGCTTTAGTTTGGTGTTCTTGAGTCAATAATAAACCAGCCTTCTCTTGAAGCCTAACAAAGCTTTCTCCAAAAATGATATCCCAGTCTTTTTAATAACCAATATTAATACTGATATGGATACCTACAACTTGGTCCCAAAATCATAGCATTTTGATATTTGGTAGAATTCTGATAAATGGTTAATATGTATGGCGCGCCATAGCGGCCAAAATCATAAATTTTCATGCTGCGTAGTTAGCGATTTTTGTAGATCAAACTTTCATTTTTGTCGATCAAACTTTCGCAGCAAAAAATTTGTGTCACACAAAAACACATTCAAAAAATTTGTGCTACACTAAAAGCACATTCAACAAATTTGTGTTACACAAAAAACACATTTCAAAATTTTGTGTCACGCAAAATTATCAGATTGATTCTCTCATCCGGGGGTTACCTCCCCCGGAGGTTATCTCAACCGGGGTGTTACCTCCCACGATGTATTTTCAAGCCGGAGGTTATGCTCTGTTAAATACCATAAACAAGCAGAGGCATTTGTATGGAGTCAGGTGCTGGACAAATTGGGTGACTTCACTTCGTGGAGTCGAATTGCAGATCGGGGAGGCAGGATTCATAGATCGTTGGGGCATTCCCCTCTTCGTCGAGTCGCTTTTGACTTCGTCTCGGCAGTCTACTCTTCGTCGAGGGGGTGGAGCAAGTCTTTTCGTCGAGGCACTTTGCTTGACATGACTCTTCGTCGCGGCGCTGCGATTGACATGACTCTTCGTCGAGGCAGGCGCTTTGAATGATATGACTCTTCGTCGAGGCGCTTCGCTTCACATGACTCTTCGTCGAGGCGCTTTGATTGACTGTATTGCTGCATCATTGACTTAATTTTTATGTGCTCTAAATATAACATTCGAGATCATACATTGAAGTTTCAAGAAAGATTTAGAACAATATTGCCCTGTCCTGGGTACAAACGGCTCTTTCAAAAGATTTTCGTAGTCGGACCTAAGGGTAGGGGAAATAAGTAACAGGAAAATACGAGAAGTTCTGTACTAAAGTTTGAGCCCAGGGGGAGGGGATAGAGGTTTAAATTTATTCATTGTATATTTCGTGATGTCTGGTATAACGAACAGACATACCATGAAAGCTCTATTTATTGAGCCAGCTTATTTAATTTCAGACACTCCAAAGGGGGCCTTAGAAGAGAGGGGGGGGGGGGCTTATTTAAAATCTTTGCTCAGAGGGGAGGGGCTATTAGAGAGGGGGCTAAAAAGACCTTTTACGGTATTGTATCCGATTGTTAGTGAGTTGAGTGTTAGTAAAGAAAAGTAAAACGTTATCAAAACATGCAGAACAATATCATCTTCTTCGAATCTTTTCCTTTAAAGCTTTTTATCCTTCAAGACTCAAGCAACTCTTATGCGAATTATACGTATTTTTTATAAGAAACCGCTACTTATAAGAAACTCAGACTCTCAGATCGCCAAAAAATTAAGAAACTCTTGCATGTTTTTCTTTATTCTCACTTGTTTCCTGTATCATATTATTCGGAAAGTACTCGAGTAAAGTCTAAACATTGTTTTGATTTTGAAATGTTCAGGAGGGCACAGATCTGATAATTTAAGAAATACGTGTTTGTATTTTTGGGAGAAACTTTACGGCTAATAATTGTTTATGTTAGCAACTATCAAGAACTATTCAAATCTATCATCTCCACAGAAATCGCACAATGAAGTGCGTCTAAATATATCTAATTACATCAGCAACTACTGAAACACAACAAGACGCAAATGATAAACAGAATCTGGGAGATTGTTTGGTATATCATAAAAGCAGGACTCATGGGACCGGACCCACGGGTGTGGGGGTTCTTGGCCAAATTTTGGGTAGGGGTCTGCCGCGAGCATCTTCAAAAGGGTACCGTTAGCTAGACCAACTTTTACGAAAATGGTACCCTTGGCTAGACCAATTTGACCATTTCCTCGACCAATATTGTCAAATTTTTGTGCCAAATATGATATAATGACCGTTCGCTAGACCAATATTGTCAACAATGATACCCTTGGCTAGACCGTTGCTGGCCAGGCAGTCGTTGATTCTGTCTATTCTGTCTATTCTTGTTGATCATCCATAAAGAACCATCTTTAATCCAGACAGGAACGTAGGAAGCATCTCAGACTTGGTGGAGGGGCACGACACTTCAAGGGCACCTTTTTCATTACCCTGAAAGGGCACTTCCTGAAAATAAAAAGGGCACTTCTTTGTTTATTGCAAAATCTTTGGGGGCACGTGCCCCCAGTGGCTTCCCTCCGGTCCCTACGTCTCTGAATCCAGACCAAAAAGGGGAAAGACGAAGAAGAAGCTTTTCTCCCAGTGAGCTTCCTGCAGGTAAACTGTTAAGAAACTTTGAATACTCAAATCTGATAGTTTCAAGAAACTTCAATTTCTTAATTTCTTTTAAAAATACTGCTAAACTGGCTGGTTAGCCACTGGGGGAATGGGGGAATGGGAGCCCCCCCCCCCCACTTTTCTCTATGGTCACTGTTCCACTTCTTCTAAATCCGTTGAGAAAATGTCGAAGGAGGGGTGAGGTAGGTACCTCTAGGGTACCTCTACAGTTTGATAGACACATAAGAGTGTTTCATGACGGTTAGAAGGGCGTTTCCTGAGTATATGAGTAAAAAGGGCGTTTGCATGATCAGCTGTGTTCCGGTGAACCAACGAGGAATTATCCAAATCTCTAAAAATTCGTCTTAAAACTTCAGGGATGTAGGGTCCAAATTTTCTTGTGGAGGCAACTCTGAAGACGCCATTTTAAATCTGGAGCATATAAAAATGAAGTGAATGTTGCAGCAATACTGTCAATCAAAGCGCCTCGACGAAGAGCCATGTGAAGCGAAGCGCCTCGACGAAGAGTCATATCATTCAAAGCGCCTGCCTCGACGTAGAGTCATGTCAATCGCAGCGCCGCGACGAAAAGACTTGCTCCACTCCCTCGACGAAGAGTAGACTGCCGAGACGAAGTCAAAAGCGACTCGACGAAGAGGGGAATGCCCCAACGATCTATGAATCCTGCCTCCCCGATCTGCAATTCGACTCCACGAAGTGAAGTCACCCAATTTGTCCAGCACCTGACTCCATACATTTGTGATGGAAATATCCCTTCCTTTCCCCGTCCTTTCCTTCCTTCCTTTCAGTCTTCAAACATGGTTGAAATTGAGAATGTTGCTTCTGTTCTCACTGAAATTTTTCAAATTTGCCAGCGACTCTTACCAGAGGCTAGATGCTTACTTTCTGGACTTCCCAACGAGCGTATTTCAAACAGATGCCTGGCCTTTCTTATTGAGCTCATATCGCCATAAAATTCAAAGGCTGACTTCTGAGGGTCAACGAAGGTTTGAGTGCAAGAAGGAATATACTGGTACGTCTGGACGGCCAGCTTATCGCATTTCTTATGATCAAGTGGACGGTTTGGTCTCATTTGGATTTACATGGTAGAGAATTGCAGAGCTTTTATGCGTCTCTGAGAGAACGTTGCGCCGTTGGAGGCAAGATTTTGTTTTTGACGTCCCGTTTTCAGAAATGGAAGATGAAGTACTTGATGATATTGTGGCTGCTCAATTACAGTCATGTCCATCTATGGGTGAAAGATTGCTTGCTGGTGCTCTGCGATCTGAAGGACTGCGGATTCAAAGGCAAAGGATTCGCGAATCTATCATGCGAGTGGATCCTTTGGGTAGAATTTAATTCAAAGAACCTAATCCAAAGCATTGCATTACAAAAGTATCTGGTCTTCGCTTTGCAGAATGACCCCCTTCAATCTGCAAAACAAAGACTTTCTTTGTTTTGCAAATTGAGGGGGTTTTGCAAATTTCTTTGTTTTGCAAATTCTGCAAAACGAAGACCAAATATTTTGCAATCATTGGCGTTGTTAAAGGGGGGGGGCCAGGGGGATATGGTCCCCCAGTGAGACTTCTTGAGGGGGCGCCAAAATGATCCACAAGGAATTTGAAAAACTTTGCGATGAATGGACGCGATACATGTAGAGTTTCAGTTCAGGTCGCTTTTGGTAAAGGAACCGACTGTCTTTACATGACAAGAAAAAAACGAAAATGACTTGAAAAGCTTGAAACGAGACAAAGGATATGCCTCACTAAAATAATTAGTTTCTTGTATCCAGTACGTATTGGAGTTTCTAATTTGTTTAACAATTATAGAGGAGAGTTTATAAAGAAAAGCAGTTTAATACGTGCATACAAGTTGTTGTTATCTTGTTATCTTTTGCTGTAGGGAATACCAAAAAGGGAGTCAGAAGCATAAGAAACTAAACGGTTGAAAACGATGCCTAACGTCACATGTTTCATATTTCAATTCATGAAGAAAACGTTAAGAAACTGATGTGGAAACATTTCATTTGTTTTTATTCACGGAAATTTTTACCTGGTATTTGGTCACTGTCCCAGGTAGGGTACCTGGTATATTCAAGATAAGGGTGCTCAGGTTACTTTTTTGGGCTGGGTCTAACATTTGGGCAAGGAATATTTTGTTGGTTCAATCATTTGTACAGTTATTTTTTGGGTTTCTGCAGTTCTGGTTTACTTTTCTGAGTCTCAAATACGAGAAAGGTAAAGAAATTGCGAAAAATATAATTTACAAACAAGATTAGATTCAAGTAACATTACTAAAACCCAAAAACCTATATATCAAAATGCATTCTGATCAGCTATATTCTTCTCTCATGCTAGAAATAATTTGTTGGGTCTATTTTCATGCTAGAAATTATTTTTTGGGTTGATGCGTTCTATCCCTAAGCCTGAGCACCCCTATCCTGAATATACCTGAGTACCCCCCCCCCCAAGCCTCTAGCCTCTGGTAACAGTCGCTGGCAAATTTGAAAAATTTCAGTGAGAACAGAAGCAACATTCTCAATTTCAACCATGTTTGATGACTGAAAGGAAGGAAGGAAAGGACGGGGAAAGGAAGGGATATTTCCATCACAAATGCCTCTGCTTGTTTATGGTATTTAACAGAGCATAACCTCCGGCTTGAAAATACATCGTGGGAGGTAACACCCCGGTTGAGATAACCTCCGGGGGAGGTAACCCCACGGATGAGAGAATCAATCTGATAATTTTGTGTGACACAAAATTTTGAAATGTGTTTTTTGTGTAACACAAATTTGTTGAATGCGCTTTTTGTGTAGCACAAATTTTTTGAATGTGTTTTTGTGTGACACAAATTTTTTGCTGCGTTTTTGCATGACACAAATTTCATAATGATTGTGAAACACAGTGTCAATCAAAAAATTGTATGCGAGGCTGAACAAAACTGTGCAAAATTTGTTGTCGACAATTTTCTTGTGTGTCACAAAATATTTGTTGCATGATTTTTGTGATACACAAAAACGAAAGTTTGATCGACAAAAACGAAAGTTTGATCGACAAAAATGAAAGTTTGATCGACAAAAATGAAAGTTTGATCTACAAAAATCGCTAACTACGCAGCATGAAAATTTATGATTTTGGCCGCTATGGCGCGCCATAAAATATGTAATGTTTCAAACAAATCTGTTGGATTTTTATGATATTTCATGCCAATGAGGGGAGTTTCGGCATGTTTTCTTTTATATCATATGCATCAGAGAAACAATGTCAGAGATATATGTATTACCTTGATGTGCTTGTGTCTGTATTGGGGCACTGATGGCCAGGAACATCTTGCAGCAGAACATTTGATTTGCAAGTATTGCATTGTATTTTAGGAGCATCATCACCTTTTACTTCCTTTTTAAGAAATATTGAATAACCAACCCCTTTTATGTTCTCACAATTACGCACAGTTGCTCATTGTACCAAACGATGCAAACAAAAATCATATGGTTGACTGAGTTCTTTTTGGTTTTTTTTGGTGACAACAAGTGGTGACAACACCATTCTCATGTGGAGATTTCTAAAAGGAAGCGAAAATCTGTATTGTATTGACAAGACTGCAAAGTCATTGGATGGTAGACAAGGCATGTTGGAAATCATTGCATCCAAGGTTTTTCAATGGATGCAACGTGCTATTCTTGCTTTCCACCGCTTAGATTTCCTCCGAAGCAGCATGGAAAAGCAAGGGTAACATGTGAGATCCAAATGCTCTATAACTTTTGCTCCCATAAATTCCATGGTAATTTGTTCCAATTTTACATGGGTTTTCCATGGTTTTTGACATGCTTTTTCTGACAGGGAATTGTGAAGCTTTCACACAATCTGTATCTTAAACCACTAATCGATTACCTTAACAACCAATAATGTAAAGGTAATAAGGTAAACACTACTGAACCTTTTTGCTGGGAACAGTGTTAAGCTCTTTCTGCAAAGGCTGGATGTAAATGCATGCATAACCAGTAACCTCTTTTCTCAAATCTGGTACATGGAACCAGTTGCATTGAAGCCTTGTCAATGGACGGTTTTGGCCACCCACTTTGGCACGATAAAGCAAGTAGCCTCCAGCATCTTTTAATTGTGGAAATGTTTCCTCAAGGGTTTTGCAGACAGCTTTGTGGCGAGCATTCCTGTCTCTAAAGACTACTTTTGTCTTGCCAAGACCGGCTTTATTCAGGATTTCCGATTGTGAAGCTGTTCGAGTCCTTTCATGCGTTGGGCTTATTAGGCAAAAAAATTCATGTGTCCATGTTTCCTTTATAGAATATGGTACAACACTTTGAAGCATCTTCCTGGTTAGAGCAAGCTTCATTTTACGAGAAGGGAGCCAGGGAAATGATGACCTATACGAGGAATTGAACATCAATTTTATTTTAGTGAACAATGATAATGGCAGTAGAGAGTTGCAGACAACATGGAGGGGATGCTTGATCAATTTATCAATCTGTCCTCTTCGATGAATGAAAATAAAATTGATAAAGATCTCTACTTTATATTCCAGAAGTCTGTGCTAATTTTGTTTTGCAATAATTCACCTAAATTAAGCTGGCGTATGCTAGCGTCTGCCAAAAAGGAAGGGTGCTATGGTACACAAAGTGCTTACTAAGATTGATGTTAAAGAAATTGTCAAGTGCCGTTCATAGCCAGAACCAGATGACATCATGTCTATTTCTGCTATGGACGGCACATATTATTGTATTTGTATCTTGTTGAGTTTTAACTGTGATATACAAAAACAGTCCAATTTCATCTCTCAGGATTAATATTTTACATTTAGCTCTCAAAGCACCAACATAAAAAATGAGGTTTCTATGTTCAAGTTAACAATCAGAAGGAAAATTTAGAAGTTGATTAATCATTGATTAAAGAGCACATGACATATAAGATGTTAACACTTAAGAGTATGTTCCTTTTAGCTCTGAAAACGATTCTTTGGTCAAAATTACTGTAACCCAATAAAAAACCCCTCTTTCCCCCCCCCCCCTCGAGATCACCCATTTTGACGAGAAAATAGGCCCCAAGGTCTGGGTCGAGCCAGCCACTTTTCACTTTCGCGTGACGTCAGATGGTTTGCATGTTTTCTCCAAAATCTCGCGATTCAACAAGGCAAGAACACGTAACAACTCAAAGCGCTCGAATATAAATGAATAGAGATGTCTTCTGACAGCGAAAGCACTGCAAATAGCTCGTCGGAGGAAAGCCAAGCTACCGGTTCTAGTTCAGAACATGAGATAACTGCAATTGCAAGTGTATTTCAGCCTTATCAAGACGAGCCACTTGCACAAGCAGTGGCAGTAGGCCATGAAAGGGATCCCGATCTGCTTTCCCCTGCAACTCTAGAGGAAAGATTCGAGGGAAGAAGCACCGTGGAAAGATGGTGTAAATGCAGACTTTGCAATGATAGCAAGTTATTTGGCGCAAGAGAGTACCGTTGTTGCAGAGAGGTGGCTGAAGCGTACGGGAAAGTCGTGTTTGAAGGACTGGACCTCGATTGCGTTGTTCAGCACGAAGACTTCAAAGCCTTGACCAACAAAACAGTCCTACTACAAGTCGGGCCACTTTTGAAAGATAAGGAAGGCAGAAGATATCGCAGGAAAAAAGATCAATCGGAAAACGAGTAAGTTGGTATACTGTAACAGAATTACAACATTGTCAGAATACGTTTTGTTATTATTAGGTTAAATAAGATTTTAGTCAAGTAAAATTTTACCACATCACATTTTTTAGTTGTGAATTTTATTACAGTTGCCTTTGAAGTTAATAGATTGCAAAATGATCAAAATATCAATGTGTTGCTCAAAGACAAATATACAGTAAAAGGCTGACTGATTTTTTGCAGGTACATGAGGGCTATTGGTTACAGATGGCTTGCAAGGTGGCTGTTTGGCTACATGGGCTGGGACAATACTAGGCCATTGCCAGCATGCACATATCATTATATGAGGACAAAGTATGGCTCTGGGCAAGCTAAAGGGTATGCAGCTGCACATGAAAGACCTTGAATTTTTCTAAGATTTAGTGCAGTTTTGTTGTTATTGAGTGTAATTTGCTGTGCACCACTACATTTAACTAAACATTTGGGCCAGTACTGAAAGTTTCTTCAAATTGTCAGATTTTCAATACTCAGAGTTTCTTACAAGTTTCTTAGAGGTTCCATAACAATCTTCATGTTCACTTGTGCCCTCATGAACATGTCAAAACAATGCATTTCAAGGCTTTCCAATGTTTAGACATTACTCAATTACAACCAGTAATATAATACAGGAAACAAGTGAAAATAAATTAAGAAATATGTCAATGATTCCCTTTATCAAAATAAATAGTTCCTCAACTCATATTTTCCCAGTACTGGAGTTTCTTAATTTTTTGACGATCTGAGAGTTGAGTTTCTTATGGGCAGTTTCTTATAGAAAGTATATGTGTAATTTGAAAAAAGGGCCAGGTTTTTGTTCATCAAATGAATTTCTGAATTCTACAAACATATAAATTTGCCTTCCAAGAAATACCTGAGATAATTTTCATAACAATTTGAATTCAGGGCCAAACGTCATTCCCCTTCTTGCATTTTGGGTCACTTGATTGTTGGAAAAAGAGATTTTGTTGCATGTTGAGGTACCTCAAAATTTTGCCTCAAATTTGAAATTTTGATTTCATGGAAACAATTTACATTTATAAGTGATTGCAGGATTGAGTAACTCCACTTCAAAGTTTTGCTTATTCTATCATTTTTATACAGCAAAACCCGCATAAAAGAAGCTATGGATTACTTTAGCCTGGCAAATGAAGCAGGTTCATATACAAAAGACTAATAAAGATTGGAACACTGATGCAAACCTAGGGATATGTGTAAGATCATCAAAACACATGCACAGTGGTAGGGTACAAAAAGTCAATCATCTTAAACCAATTTAAAAAATGTAATCATTTAGTCCATCCAGTACATGACGATTTAAGAACTGATTTAAGAACCTATTGAGGCTGTTTTCTTGTAATGCATCCTGAAGAATCATTTCTTCTTGTAACAGAAAATGACAGGTTCTTTTATGCGGGTATTTACTGTATACTGTATATACTATATATAACCATCGTTACGACCGAGTTACTGTATACAAATTTTTAGTTTTGCTGTCTTTTCAGCAAATGATCACATGCATATTTAACTGCAAGACCCCTTTTTGTGTCCTTTCCTTGGTTTCAGGCATTTTTTGCAAACTGGTGGTGCCCTTTTCTTCTTCCCAGTGCCACTATCCTCTGCAGTTTTTTTACCATGCTCTTCTTGAAGTTTTTCTTGTTCTTCCACTACAACATGATGATACATAATAATTCAAGTTTAACATTGCATACAGTATATGAACAAACAGACTTTGGGACCATTTGAACAATGTTTAGAGCATTCAAAATTGCAAGGACTCTACATTCCTTTGGAAAATCTGAAATATTGTGATATGGACATTGATAGTGTATTTGTGTATATATAGGGTCTGCTGGGGGTAAAGTGGATAGGGAGGGGTAAAATGGGTAGTGCTCATTGCTGGAAAACAGTAGACTCTGAATTGATAAATCAAAATTTACCATGTCCAGGAGGCTGGTTCAAGCAGTTGTAGCTAGAGGAAATTTCGAAAAAAGATTTTATCAAAATTATCGATATTTTTCTTCCTGACTATTTTACCCCAAACTTACCCATTTTACTCCAGTAGACCCTGCACTTTTTAATTATTGGTAGACCAGTATATAAACGTTTATTTGTACAGTAGCCCAGCTTTGATTTGTCCGCCTCGGTTTGTTCCTTATTATTTCTGGGCTGATTTTTTCAAACGTGCCATCCCTGCCATTCTCAGAAACCACAACAAAGTGCATTTAGGACAAGTACTCAATGTCTGTATACTTTTTGTGGTCCAAATCTCAGCCTTGTGTTTTATAAGTCTATTCGTATAAGACAGAAATACAGTTTGTAATAAAGAATGTAATATTTATAAGTAAGTTATGCTCACTTGAAGGGCATGGTACATCCTGAACTTTCAACTTATTTTCCTTGTACCTGATGACTGCTTCTGACTTGCTCCTTTGGGTTTTAAATTTGTGGCAGATAGGCTCTGGTTGTTTTACCATAAATTCATCATATGCAGGCATTAGCAATGAACGTGGTTTTGTGAACAGTAATTGTTTCATTTCACTCACATAGCCTACAAGAAAAGAGCTTTCTTTAGGCCAAGAGCTTTCTTAGTAAAATAATCAAGACATGAAAAACAGGAATACCAGAAGACCAAATGAAGCAAAAAACAACATAATTCATGGTGAGTTTCATCATAGAATAAAGATGGCAAGTTGTAAATGTGTAATTTTGGCTTCATGCAGTCTTTTGGAGTTCTTGTTATTCATAGGGGAAAATGGCTGTCATTACTCTGCACAACCCAATTTATCAAATATAGCTTTGAGCAAGTCTGCATGATGAAAAACCAATATATCGTGAGACAAAAAATAAGGACTTATACAACTGGCACATACTGTAATTTCCTTGTTATGTCTCATACAACTAGCATGAAGCTTTCCTGGCATGTAATACAGTGTTGAAACTTACTATACGTTGGTGGTACTGATCGCTCTTTTACAACTTCCTCTCCTTCTTTGTATTTGGGCCATACAACTTTGTAATAAGGTTCACCAGTCTTTGAAATTTTTGTCTCTCTATGTATGTTTTCATTAAAATGAAGACTAGCCAAGATATGTCTGTAAAATTAAAAGAGGCTTATGAATAAAAGGGTGTGGTCACATTGATTTTGTAAAAATCAAATATAAAATAAATGTTCCAAACAGTTGCAGACCAGATTGTGATTCATATGGTTTTCCAAAGAAATCTTATCACAAATAGTGCCATCTTCAAATTTAAGTACATATCCTTTCTCTTTCAATTATAGTCAAATGTTGTTGACTGAAGATTGTGGTCTTTTGAATAATATGAATGTCAATCAAGGCCATAGACCTTTTAGCTATTCTGAAAAAGAATCCGAGTCAAACTATATTTTGCTGTATTTTGTAGAATTTTTGAATGCACACAATAGTGATAGAAGCTCCAACACCACTCGATCGAACCTCACATATAAAAATATCTAGAAGTATGTAACGCTCGATGCAGGCTCTTTTGTAGGATAGGTAAAAGGTTTATCAGGATATAAAACAAATCCTTACCTGCAAGTGGTTCCCATCCATGAGAAATTTATCATTTTGGGGTGCCAATGATTAAGCGTGGAGTGAAAACCCTCAAGACAGCTGGTTTGGGCATTTGGTGACAATTTCTTGATATCTTTAACAATTCTTGTGTTCACTAATATTGCTTGCAACTTGTCATAGGCAGCTGTTCCTGAAAAGAGAATGAGGCTTTCATGAGCACATGATGCATCAAAAAGTAAACAAATAGCTTATTCAGTAGTGGACAGTAGAGGCGCAAAAAGAACAACACAGGGGTGCAGCTACCACCTCAACATTGGGTGAAAGAAAGGCCTTTTTGAAAACAATGGAGATATTGCATTTCTACTGAAACATTAGCTTCTCCCCCAATATTTGGTAAAGTACTGCCAATATTTGCCAATCATTGCCAATATTTGCAAATAAATTGAAAAACAAGAAGGGCATTCCAATCAAAAGATTCTGTATTTTTTAACAAATGATGATAGAATTAATTATTGTCATATAATACTGTATATACATGCTAGACTATCCCAGTTGAGTCAGAAAATGTGGGGCATTCAACAAGCCATATTTAGGTGAGAAACAACATGTTTGCCATGCCATGGTTTAGGAGTCCACACATGAATGAATATGAATGCAAAACATGACTACTAAAATCATGTGCATGTAATTGTGGAATGGAAAGACTGATTTTGACCAAATAGATCTTCTGTCTTCTACACAATGCAGTTCAAAGAAACGAATTTGCAAAGTAAGCTGCATCAATAGAAAATGGCAAACACCCCACGTTTTTTCTTACTCACCTGGTATAATCAAGATGTATAATATAAATGCTTTATAAAAATTACCAATTTTGATCCAATCTCTTGGCTCAAGCTCTTCATGTGTGCATTTTTTGTACAATTCATTGGGATGATTGTCATGTTTGTCAGCAACATGTCTCATAAAGGAGCACCACCTTGCCTCAATCAATTCTCCAAAACCAGCTTTTGTTGTTGTTGCAGCCCAGTCTTTTATGATTCTGCAATCTGTTTCCTTGCCAGCCTTTAGCATTTTCTTCGTTATTGTACGTGCAACATGCCATATATCAAAAAAGTGTTGTGTGATTTTATGGCATTCGTGTATCCATTTTGCAATTCCCGTGTGTCTGTCAGATATGAAAGTATCTATTCTAATGGCACGATCTTTCAAGGACTTGAAACTTCGTTTCGCTCCTTCAAGCTCTGTTGCAGTGCTGCTGGTTGTCTCATTTGACTGAAAAAGAGAGAAAACTCGTCCTGTGTTTCAATCCATGAAATAAGAACCTGCCACCTAGAAACTGGTTTTTTGAAAATTAGAAATTACATGTAATTTGGCAGAATGTGATGTATGCAATTCAATTTCAAACTTCAATAATCGATCTAACAAACACAATGTAGTTCAAAGTAAAGGATTTACAAATGCACTGCTAGTAATGTGATTGAAAGTCATAGTTGGAAAATTTTATAATAAGAAATGACTTCATGCATCTATATTTACTATTTTGGCATCTTTCGAAAAGGCATGTTGACAAAATTCAACCTGTAAAGTTTCTTTGTGTTGAAGTCTTTATTCCATGCAAGTCCTCCATGGACAGTATGGCATTCTCAAAACAAATAAAAGTTTAATTATGATAAAAATGGTGAAGCAACAACACAGCTCAGGACAATACCATAGTTTGTGAATATTTCTCCAATGGTAAAAGGAGTCTAACAAATTGAAGTTAAATTTACCTGAACAAGCTCAAAGTGTAGAATTTTCATCAAGTTGCAGTTGAACATACTGTAAACTCCATATTTGGCAGAATGGCCCATTGAATCAAACCGGCCATCCCCACTCCAAACAACATTCCCTACATTCTTCAGTTGATCAAGAAACACGTTTTGGTAACCTTGCCAATGAGTTAACACAACAGGGAAAAGCTGATTTCTCTGATGTCTGAAAAACGTTCTGGCATTAATGACGGACAAACCCATATGACGAAACACTAACAGAGTTTTGTTGATTGTTGCACCGGCCATAAGGATTGCAAAACTGAGCAATATGTTTCCTGCAGGTTGCTTGTCAAACACTAAGGGCTGAGATCGCCACACAAAGCTGGAATCACCGCACTTTGCACAATTCTGTCTCACTGTGACCATTGTTCCAGTTGTGGTCATTGTAACAGTTGGTTTATCCTCTTTGCATCGAAAACAAAACATTGAAAATAAACTCATTAGCATAGAGAAGAAAACGATGAATTTTGGTTCCTCATATGATGGCATGTCAGGATCAACAATGTTAAATGAAAAACAAAAATTAACATCATAATTATAATGAAATTAAATATAATATAATGAAATTCAATTTATCTTGTTCAGCAAGATGAATTCAGAAACAATGCAGGATATCCCCTGGCTCATGTTTCAGGTGATCAGTTTGTCTTGAACATCAGTCAAAACCATAACCTGGCATATTCCTTGTGTCTTGGTATAGATGCAGGCTATTTGACATAACTCAATGCCTTGAATTAGCAATCTATACATTCATGGGCGTAGGAGCAGATAAAATTTGGGGGGGGACTGCTGATAAAAAATCCATTGTTTAAGAAACTTTTGCCCGACTTCAGGTGGATTTCTGCCCGATTATGGCTGATTTTTGCAACATTGTCTGGCGTTGGGGGCTGCAACCCCCCAGTCTCCTATGCCTATGTATACATAATGTTCTACTGTACTTACTTTACAAAATTTCTTGTTTGTTCATCATCAAATCATCATTAAGACCTTCATCATCACTGTCTTCATCAGAACTGTCTTCATCAGAACTGGTCACTGAGTAGCTTTCATCATCACTCTCCTGGTCCGTATCAGATATTTCACTGTCACTGCCATCATTTTCATCAGAGAACATGTTCTCATCATCACTCCGCATATCTACATCAAACAATTCCTCTTCGCTATCTTCCTCTAATTCTATAGGCTCCTCCAGTTGAACCACTTCTTCCTTCAAGTAAATTTAATGCAAATTGTATAAACTTTGCAAGATTTCTGACAGTTGTAACATATTTCCTGTCTTCTATTCCTAAGGTATTTGTTCAGGACACTGAGAAGTTAAACTTTTCAAGCAATGCCCTCTTGAAATGACCACACCTTGCGATTCTTTTAGCCTGGAAGTACACAGAGTTGGCCAGGGACATAGGAAGCATCTCCAACTTGAGGGGGCACGACACTTCAAGGGCAGTTTTTTCATTAAGCTAAGGGGGCATTTCCTGGAAATAAAAAGGGCACTTCTGTGTTTATTGCAAAATCTTGGGGGGCACGTGCCCCCAGGGCACCCTGGTTCCTACGTCTCTGGAGTTGGTAAACTCTTCTCGCTCTAAATAACAGGTTTGACAATGGTGGGGACTCAAACCACCAACCTTCACATTGGTAGTCAGGCATCCTATAGAGCCTTTCCTGCTCTAAATTTACAGTGCTATTGATTGCTGGTGCTCAAATTAATTGCCAATTTATGACCTTGCCAATTTATGACCAAACCAGAGCTAACTGTGAAGCTTTACTATAAAGTGATGAAACTTTTCCGTTGGCAGTTTTCGTAATGACATATAAATTTCACATAAAATGTGTATTTACCTCCTTTTTTCCAGAAACTTTCTTCTTTTTCGATTTTGCCAATTTTTTCCATTGTCTGAATTTTCTTTGAAGATTCTTTATCTTCTCTGATTTCCTCACACAATTTTTGCATTTGTGATGGGGTTGAATTACTGGCATGGTCATAGTTGATTTGTCAGCATTACCTTCATAACTGTCTTGCCCTGCCATTGGTATTTCAATTGAGTGCTCATTTTCAAAATTATTTGATGGCACTTCTACTGCCAGTCTACGTTTCTTCGGTAAGACCTTCAGGGCATGACGAATAAGCTGAATGGAAGAAGAACAACTATTAAAAAAATAGGTGAATGATTTAAAAAATGAAAGCTGCATGTAGGTACACAGTTTTCCTTGTTTAAAACAATAAAAGTGTGTGTAGTTTCCACTACTGTGTTTGTTTTGTAAATAATAATAATAATGTAAATAGCTACTAGGCCTGAATAAAAATATCTTGAACATTGAAACAAATAGATAACAGTCAGCATTCATTTCCAAGCTCAACTAATTGCAAAAATACTTGCTTTCGACCAAGCCATCCTGGCTCTCGTAAGTAATAAATGCTAGATAAATGCTCGGTCTTATAAAGCAAACATAGGCCTTACCTGTTGTTTCTTGCGAGCTGACAGTTTTTTAGGCGAAGCCAAATTCACGGAATCTCGTGTAGGAATAGATCCTTGAACAAAGTTTCTTCTCCAAGACACTCCTGTCGAATCCTCCAATACCAGTGGTCGATGATAGCAGGATTCTTCGAAATGGGCAGAACAGAGAGAAGCGTGCTTGGATAGATTTTTAGTATGTTCAAAGAGTCTTACACCAGTAGAGTTACACTCACCATTCCTTTAATACTTGAAAATTTATCCCACGTTTAGATGACATTTCTGATTCTTTGATATGACGCTGAGGCGATTCCCATGAATGTAATGAAACCTTTTGCGTATTTTTCTATATTCCTATATCTGCCAACATCCTTTTTTTAATTGGTGTTAAAGACAAGCCGTCGAATGACAATGGGTCGAATATATCAAATGTCAGGAAAAGAGCCGGCAAGTGACTAATCTTGTCATTATATCCTCTACTCGATTTACGAATGGTCACGTTATACACGTTGGGGGTTTAAAAGCTTTTAGACATCACAAAAACATGGAAACACCAGGAGAAAGCGAATGTTCTAATGTTTCTTTTGAAATGCCAAGTGGGAGTCGAAACTCCTCGCAGAATCCAATGCACAGCACCCCACAAAACAAGACCCCACTTTCTTCGAAAGCTAGCGTAATTTTAAGAAAATGTAGCCTGATTGCACCGAGACCCGAGAATGATGAAAATGACAGTGGGGATGAAAAGGAAGGGGAATGGAAGTTTTGGAATCAAGTTTTGAAAGTAAGAGATGTAATGCTGGAGCACATGGACGGGGAAGATTTCCTTTTTGGGCGAAAGGACATTAGCAAGTTCAACAAACTAGCAAGAGAAAAACACGAAGACTTGGTGAGTGCCTGTTAAAATGGCTCACTTTAAACTTTATATAAGAAACTGGCTTTAAAAACCATTTTATTTCTTACTGGCTTTTGTTAATATGGTTCTTTGCAACAAAGAGCGAATGCACCTCTTGGCTTTTTATGGAAGGGGCTGCCACACTTTATTGATGAAAATGCGTGTATATGGACTAGCACAGCTGTAGGTAGCTGTACTTTCGAGCATTGCCCCCAAAGCTATTTTTTCATTGCATGCTAAAAATGGAATTGATTCTAAAATACTGTATAGGTTTCGTGACTTTTTACACCAAGCCGCATTTATAATTTCAGCTGGAAAAATTGCAGTATCATACAATGATTGCTTACTTGGATGATGATTGCTGGGAACTTGCTGATAAAATCGTTGAAAAAATGGACCAAGGCCGCATTCACGGAAAGAGGACACCAACAACATTCACTTTCAGATTTTTGCATGGATGTGTGTCAGCAACAGAGAAGAAAGAGAGATTGCAAGCAT
Organism: Aurelia coerulea; assembly: GCA_039566865.1. Lineage (NCBI taxonomy): Eukaryota > Metazoa > Cnidaria > Scyphozoa > Semaeostomeae > Ulmaridae > Aurelia > Aurelia coerulea. The sequence continues at coordinate 3,068,228 of CM076959.1, forward strand.
ATCTTCAAGAGAATTCGACAGACGGGTATAAATTGCCCAAAAAAAGATCAACCCACCCACAGGTAAGGAAATTGGACAGCAGAAGTGCCGTTTTAATGTTTTATTTTAACGATGTATATAATGGTGTAGATAAGCATCAATTGTGAACTTTGCATAGTACAACATTTCAATTCCCTTCTTTCAAGGAGATGCTTGTCCATATGTCAACTTTGATGGTATTTTCACATTTTACAGGAAAAGCCTTCAAACAGCAGCAACATGGCGTTACTGAAAGAAGAACTAAATAATGCCAAGCTAGAGGTATCCAGGAGAGATCGTTGCCTAAACTCTGTTGATAGCTAGCATTTGCCCCTGAAAATTGCAATTGCAGTAACTATGTAAAAGTTCTCTCTGTATGCAACTTTGTTATTTCAAAAGATGTGTGTGTATCAGCGACTGGCTATTGTGAAGAGTATTCAATACTTTTTGTATCCTAATAATATAGAAAAAAAGCCTAAAAAATGCTCCAAATTTGTTCAGCCAGGGTTAATAGAACTCTGGTTCAGCTAATACCCTTCTCCATAATAAAGCTGCACAGCTGTCAATAACCAAATAAAGAACTTATTTTCCCCTCAGTGTTGTGTCGACACGTCGTACTGGATACATAATTCTTTCATTTAAAGATTTAAAGCTTTTGAAAACTTTAAAGACCAATTGCATTCAATCTCTCAGATATTATCAGATGCTTATACCTTCATGAGAGTTGAACGAAAACAGCAGTATCAAATTTTGTCTTTAGATAGCCAACCTGAACACAATCAAAGCCAATCAAGAAAAAGACAGTAGAAATGAGGAGAGAAATTATAAGGGTTTGTAAAGCTATTAATTCTGTTATTCCTGCTTTCCTACCTTGAATCAAATAAGCAATACGAAGCAAGGAGATGACCATTAAAGCTGCTATAGGTGACGTGAATCTCAAATGAAATTTAACTTCAGTATGATCAGAGTCATGCTGGACACATGTTCGCACTACACTTATTTGTGCGGATGCTTTTTGGAAGAAAACTAACTTTCGCTATTGTTGCAATGCAGCAGTCTTCTTATCAAAATGTTTCCGCATTAGACTACGTATTAACCGAGAGCTGCATGTAGGATGACTTTTTGTACGAAGCAAAACGAATACAATTAAATCTCCATTAAGCTCATATTCGTTGCATAAGCTGTCTTTAACAGTTTACTTTAATTGAGACTGTGAATTGGTGAATTGATTTCTGTATTCTCTCTGAGCAGTTGAATGGTAGTGTTGCCAGGTACCAACAACAAATCTCATATTTGGAGCTTAAGGTTGCGACAAAAGAACAACTGCAGAAAAAAGTAAGTTTTGTAAATCCTTAATTCGCGTTATCATAGAAGTGCATGGGAGTTCTCAAGGACAAAATTATACTTGTAAACTAATTAACCTTATATGGACAGACAATATACTATAAATAGAGGTAGATACTCTGAATAAATCAGTTACTCTGAAGATGCCCTAGTGGGCGAAACTAGTAAGCACTGAAATAAAGAATAAAAAGCACAAAATTGATGCCTGTTTTCTTCGAATGGTTAGGCACTCTTCAACGGTACACTTTATGTTGGAAGATATATATATATACATCTTGAAATATAATGTTGTAATAGAATTATAGCTTTGAATGTACTTGAATGTCTCTGTTTCCTTGGGCACAGTGCGTCTCTTCTTGCTTTGGGGAACTCATGTCCGAAGAGGGTCGCTCGTTGAAGGATAATGGATGGTATCCAATCGTTGCCAAAATGATAATTATTGTTTTTTTATGTTGGCTTATTTCATGTTAGACAGATTTGACACCATAAGATGGATAAATTACCATGATGTTTACCCTGGCACAGCAGCAAATTTACCCAGAATTGGCACGTTCTTGACTTCATTAGCAGCTTAATTATGTCAAAAGAATCGTTTTCTAGAACGAACGAATCATTAGCCACTTATTGATAGTACTCATTATGCAAATAACTCAACTTTAGAGGATGATGTAACCGGCGGCCTGCACAGAGGCTAGCATTTGCAGCATCACCAAAGGTAGAAGGATCCCCCTCCTACACAGCTACAGAAAGGTGCAGAATCCCAGCAAACAATGGCGCTATTGACTGCAGGAAGGAACAAGATCCAACTGAACCAAAACATCTTCATGCATATCATTCTGCACAGAGGTTATCTTTGTGACTGCTTGTCTCAAATTAGATGCCCGTGAATAGCAACAATTGAAACGTTCTGTAGGGTTCTGCATAAGTAATTTTGCGTTATCGTAAATCTCACATGACATCTCATTTGACACAGATGCACCAATAGTTTCGTGCAAGAACTATAAGCAAACTAGGGGAAATGACTTTTGATTTTTGCGTATCATTCTCGTTTGACATAAAGACCGAAATATTGCCTTTGAGGCGATTCTTGTCCTTATACAAGGTGCTCGATTTTCCATTGAAGGCGACTTCAGCAGCAACACTCATCTCTTTGACTGTAGCTAAAAACAGAATCAACGATCATTTGGGGTTATGAAGAAATCAATAATCAGATATTCTTATGCTTGTTTAGCTCAGGACGGACTTTGTAATCACCCAAAAGGATCTTATGTTCTTATGAATGTAGTCTTCTTCGTCAATGATTTCATCTGCTGCAATGATTAAATTATAGCTCACCATGGAATGGAAGACAATTGTTGTTGCAGAGCCTTCGCCCCTAAGCCCTGAAGTGCTTCAGCTTTGCAACTCCTATGCCGCTGTGTGGATTTGTCAGTCATTGATCCAGGAAATATAATTTCTAGCCTCTACTGGCAGTTATTGGAAATAAACCAACCATTCGCAAGAGAAATATCAGGTGACCACAAAAGTAGGTCATGTGACCACTATGAAGCTCTGTGATTGGTAACACAACTTGTTGTGTCATTTAGCCCATATAGGGCAAGCCATGACTGACAACAAACATTCTTGAAAAATGTGAGCAATACTGCAGTTTTCTTAATATAGCTAAGTCTAGCATGCTTTGCAGCACTAATTAACACAGGAATATTGTAGCCTCCTGACTCAGAAGAACTTTTCACATTCAGTTCCTATTTGAATAACTGAAAATTGTTATCGCGAAAGCAAATCAGCACTGAAATCCAAAAGCTCTGGCTCAAAAATTGTGTCACCGAAAACATTGTTTAGTGCAAAAAATCAAAACAAAAGTCTGCTTGCTTGCATTTATATTTCAAATGTTTTGCCCTTTTGGTTGAAAACAGAAACTTGAAGATGTTGTCTTAAATCTTCTGGAAAAGCAGTGAACACACTATGAACAAGAAATAGCTCAACATTTTTTCTGCAAATCCGACATCACAACCAGTCTACAAATCTAGCCTTTCAAATTTTTGCAAGAAGCTTCTTTGAACTGTTTCTACTTGTGGATCAGGAAATTGATTCTGTTCTTCAAGGAAGGCAATTTACTTCCTAACAGACCAATTGACTTGTTCCTGGAGACCAGGATTACTCTTTTTCTTGACGCAATGGTCTTCTAATGGTTTTTTTTATCTCAACTGGGACAGATATCTCATATCTGATGTCACCTTCATAGACTTGATACATCTCAAAAGGTTCATAGACAGTAGACATATGGTTTTGTTTGTTCCTAGAATTAATATAACGCCCATGTGTTTTCTTTCTTTTTAGTGCCCCGATGTTCTCTTTCTTTTCTTCTTTCATTTTCCTTTTCTTAGCCAATGGTTTGGAAGATGTTGAGGCATTTGGCTTTGAGTGCCTAGTTTCTTTTGTTGGCCTCTGCTTGACAGCTTTTTTTAAAGATGGAGAAATTCACGACCAACATCTTTCGGCAAAGCTAGCCGCATCTTGTTGACAGCATGTGTGTCTGTATTCTGAAATTTGTTAAAAAGACAATCAACGCACCTATGTTTGCAATCAGAGCGCTGTAATTGTAGTAGTCTATCACTAAGCCATGCCCTTCTTTTTCTTTCGCAACGAACAGTGCCGTATAAAAAGCATGGAAAAGACATTTGTTTTCATGCATCTATTTCGCTACAGTATAAATCATACAAATCCTTTTGTTTTTCCTCGTTTTTGCCTCTATAGCATTCTGCAAGAATAAGAAGTCAGTCACTTATTTTTATAATATTGGTCTTGCCCTATAGGGGCGTGCCCAATATACAGCATCCCCCCCCTTCATTCCTGCCTTGCCTCTTATGCCAGTTTACTGCCGAATGCGGACGGCATTTTTTTTCAAACAATTACATTTACGTATGTATATTGAATTCTTCTATCATACATAATGCGTACTCACTTTGGGTTTCCCTTCAAATCAAAACTTTGGTATCGATCACCCTCGGGATCACCTCCATCATCTTTCAGGGCAGGTCTGCTTTCACGGTCTTCTGTTGTCTCTTCTTGTACATTTTCATCCCCCCTCTGTATGATCTCGAATGAAATCATTCAAGAAAAAGCGAGATGAAAATAAGGGAAGAAACGCAAAGTATTGTCTGCTTATGTATTCTATTGCGTCTTTAATTTTCTGCGGCAGTTTTAAGCATGCTTACGAGATTGCAGCAAGGGTTGCTATGAAATATTCCCGCGCTTTTTGTGGATCATGATATGCGAGTTCACATCACGACAGTTTGTCTCAAACAAAGATGACAATGGTCAACTGTTATGGGAGGAAGTGGTGAAGGAAGTGTGTTGAAACCGCTCGCTCTGTCATACACTTGGATAGTAGCGAGTGCAAGGCGATGTACTTACGATGTATTTACTTCTTTTTGTTATTTTTTCAACTTACATCATTAGCAGCTGAAATGCTTCCAAATCTGATAGATTTTCTAATAGATAGATAGATTTTATAGATTTCATCTCTAATAATTCCTTCAATTTCCTTAAATCTAAATCAAGTTCTACTATTTTACAATTCCTTAATCTTACTTCATTACAATATATACAATCATTAAACAACAAATTAAACTTATCTACAGATACATTATCAACATCAACATCAACAAAACCAAAATATTGAAAGTATTTACATAAACTAAAGTTATATAATAGATCCAGGTAAAGATGAACTTTTTTAAATTCTTGTAATAAGTCATTTGTACCTGCGATTTTGATGAGTTTCTCTAAGTTTGATTGAGCGATTGAGGATCGCAGACCAAAACAATTGAGTCCTTGTTATTGCCTAATTGCTTGTATCAAACAGTAACATGCCTAGTTGTGACAGTTTATTTTCGTTTGGTCTTGATAAATTCCCGATTTATTGATTTCATTAAATCTTCCCTCAATCCTGACGTTTGCTGATCAAAATTTTTATAGTCTGATAATTTCCTACCCCTAGGAAGACAAAGAACTTTCGAATTTCGAAGGTTATCATAAGACAAATGAGACTTGCTGTATAATCTAAGGCACCACTTGATCATAATCTAAGGCACCACTTGATCACAAGTGGGTGCCATCTCATCTATTTAGCATTCACACTTAAGGCTTTGGCTTGATCCTTCAGTAGAATTTCCAAAAATTGATCAGCAATTTCTCCCGTGTGTTCACGTAAATGACGCTCTAATAGTTTCTTTTTTGAAAGTTAATAATAATAATAATAATAATAATAATAATAAGTAATATTTATACAGGTTTACTTGTTCAGAATAGAAATTCTGTTATCAGTCAAGGACCTGTTAAACGAAAAAGATAAAATGAGAAATGAAAAATTACATCGAAGTTAAAACTGTGTTCAAAACTGTTTCATTAAAATGTTTTATAAGAGGCTAAGTTTATGCTTAAAATGCACGACAGATTCTTCGTCCCGAATGTCCTTGGGAAGTTTATTGAAAATATGAACTCCTTGGAAAGCGAAAGTTCGTTTGCCAGTTTCTGTTCTTATAGATGGTAAAATGAGACTTGAATTATTTCCTCTAGTGTCTTTTCCATGCTGATGACGCTTGAAATATTGCGTGAACTGTTCTGGTGAAAGGCCATGCAAACATTTGAAGACGTCTATAGCAACACGTCTGTTGCGCACTTCCGCTATTTTATCCCAACACTCAGGTGGTTCACGTGGGCAAGCGATCTTTGCTGCTCTATTCTGAATAGATTGTAGCTTATCGATGGTACCCTTAGGTAGTCCAAGTTGTAGTTGATAACAATACATTAATATTGGACGTATCATAGCTTTGTATATTGATTCTGCAACATAGGGGCCTATTTGTTCTCGAATACGGGAAAGGAGCTTTACCCTTGCAGATGCCTTTTATATACTTTCTCAAAGTGTTGTTGCAGATTCATGTGCTTGTCTAAATGCACACCAAGGTATTTGTACACTTTGGATTCATTTATAGCTTTATCATATATTTTGATGTTAACTTCTGGTTGATTCACGAGTCTTTTATGCGATCCGTACAGAACATATTCAGTTTTGCCCTGTTTCAGATTTATAAAACGATTATTACAGTCAAGCCAGTCTTCTATCTTCCTCAGATCATGATTTAGGAGCTGTTCAATTTCTTTTGAATTCTTTGCAGCGCAGTAAACTACAGTGTCATCTGCATACAAGATTACAGTTTGTTTTCACATTTGGACCATTTGCAGGCATAACTCCTTTGAAAAAGGGCAGTTTCACTTTGCGTATCAGTGTGTCTCTCGACATTGACTCAACAAAGATTCACAGTTATCAAATTTACAAGAACGATCACAGTTTTCTCATTTACAAACACAATTCTCAGCTTTGCATTTTCGCCCATCAAGTTCATCATTTAAGGAACTGAAAATGTGCCTCAAGTCCTTATCCGTATCCACTGATACATATACCATTCTTTCTCTGTGATGTTCAAGCCTCGAAATTTTAATTTTTAAGTCATCAAGTTTCGTTGCCGATTGCCTGGCTGCTTGCAACAAATTTTCAAAGGAAAGAGAATCTAGGCGATTGTGTTTTGATCGACAATCTTCTGATTCCTTTGCGTTTCTTCTTGTAACTAATGTTCTCAAATAGTGCTCAGAATTTAGGCAAGAGTCTCATTTGTCAGGTGTAGAAATGAATGGATCGGAGGGCCAAAAGATTTCACAGAATGCCGATCTTACAATCTCTCCATGAAAATGTGTCAGTAAAGTTTCCTTAACCCTATCCAGACTAGGTGCAAAGTGCCCCCCCCCCCCCCCCCTAGTAAACTTTTCCAAACAGCTCGTCGAATATCTCTAGAATAGTCTAGCTTTTTCGTGACTTTTAGTTTCTATCTATGAGACATTTTTTCATGTCAATTTCAAAAATTTTGACACTGATTTAATCATGTTTAATTGGTCCAATTAAGTCTAAATTAAGAATTCATATTTATTTTGATTTATATCTTTCATTTCTTTATGAAAAATAAAGTTTCATGACCTTTTAGCAACCTTTCATTTATATGACGTCATATGACATCATAATGATCATCATGCTCTAGCAACAACAACAAAATCGCTAATTGGATTATGACTTAAATTTTCATGGTTTACATAATGAACTACCTTTGTGCCAAGTTTGGCTGCCATATCTCTTATGACAACAGAGATAAACAGGGGGGCGGAATCCGCCCCCCCCCCCAGGCATTGAGTGTTTCAAATCACCAAGGTCAGATATGGTTAAGTCATAGCTTTGGAACCACTGCCTCTATGTCAATGAGACAAACATTGTTGAACTCGTCTTGAAACAAGCTTTCATTTGATATATAGTTTATTGATTTTTGATGACGTCATCAAGAATTGGTTGTTGCGCATGTGTACTGAAGAAAAACCATGTCGTGCTTCATTTTTAGAAAAATGAGTGACATAATATGATGCAGCAGGTCTCTTCATGTATATTTAGCATTTTTTTGCTATTTTTAAAAGTAATTTATAATCAATTTTAGACAAAAATTGCTCTTTTTTTCGTACAAAATGAATAAATGATGACATCAGCAAAAATATTAGTGTTACAAAGCAAAAATTTCAAAATAAGACTTACAAGGATATAATCATTCTACGTTTCAAATATCAAATCGATATATTCTATCAATTTGGAGATACAATGCGACAAAGTACATGTGGTTTTACACCCAAATTAGCAACATTTGCTGACGTCAGCACTTAATCACGTGACATAAACAAAAACAAATCACATCACCTTGTTTGCCTTATCATGTTTGTTACTTGTGCCAAGTTTCAAGTCTCTAGCACTTGTGATTCTATGAAAAACCAGGTAGGGGGCACTTTGTGCCCCCCCCCTAGTCTCCCCAGAGTTTCAAAAAGCCTAGTTTGGATAGGGTTAACAGGAGAAGAGTCACATGACAATTTGTCAAACTTCTCATGATTGCAACCTTTACAGTGCTTAGCTCTTCCAATGGAAATCAAAAGAGACTTTATTTGGTCGGTTGTTGACAAGATCTCTGGTATCTCCATTCAGGAACGACCAGGTCTATAATGCGGACCACACAGACGTTTTAGGTTTTCAAATAGCCCAAAACCTAAACCGCGGACCTTACGTCCGCGGATTTGAATATCCATGTTTTGGGTTTATAATAAAGCAAAACCTAAACCGCCGACTTAAAGTCCGTGGATATAAATTGTGACGATAAATTTTATCAGTCTAGGGAAATGCCCCTCCCCACAATCGTTTCTGCAATCATCTGCAAGGTCTGTTGAAATGTGGTTCACTCCTGCATCTTCCTTTTCATGAGTGACAGTTATTGTCCGTTCAGAATCAGAGTAATTATCAAATGCATTTAGGCTGTTCAACACATCTGCTGGAATTCCATCATCACTAAAAAATAAAGTAATTAGACTCTTCAGGAGGTTTAATTTATTGCACAGTTGTTTAGTAGGCAAAGATAGAGAAACTTTTGTGGCTTAAATAACTTCAAAAATTATTTTTGAGGAAAATAGCAACTTTCTGGATTTTCAAAAAATTTGCCATTATTCTCTTTGTATTCTTTGTGAAACATAACTATAACGATAGATAATTTTATCAGTCTAGGGAAATGCCCCTCCCCACAATTGTTTCTGCAATCATCTGCAAGGTCTGTTGAAATGTGGTTCACTCCTACATCTTTCTTTCAAAATTGTGAAAGTTATTTGTTGAATAGACTCAAAATATTGAAGAAGATTGTTGAAGAAAGTTTGATGTAATATGAGTTTAATTTTCAATTTTTTGGAATATTGGACACCCGTTCAGATCAGGTGTCCAAAACAAATGTAGAACAGTTATGTTCCTTAGATTGTCTGTTAGCTGATGCTTCATACAGTACAGGCCTTGCACCCATTAGTATGGTCTTCCTGCCAAAGAATTCTCAAGGATTCTTAAAAACTTTGTCATAATCTTAAGAATTCTTGCTTTTGAAAAATTATAGTCTTTCACATTACACAAGCATTCTTATTGCATTGTGAGGAATTCTTAAAAATCCTTCAGCGTTCTCAAGAATTCTCAAAATGCTACTGTTTGCAAGGCCTGAACTGTATGAGGTATGAAATTGGATTTACTTACAGAGTTGAACTCTCTAGTAGGCTGTTCTCTTCATCTCTGGCATCTAGATCAAATTCAGATTCTGAGCTGCTGCCAGAGCTGCTGTCAGAAACTACAGTGTCATCAATGGAATCCTTTCTTTCTTCACCAACAAGGCTTTTGTGAGAAAATGGATTTCCAGATGACAATCCAAATACTGCATTCCATCGAAAGAAGCGAGATGATGTGTCAATTTTGGTTAAGTCTTGCTTCTCAAAATCTTTCAGTTGGTCCTCTAAATTGGTCTCAATGTGATGCTTTTTGGAGTTGTTTCGCTGCCTCCAGTCACATCAACAATGCTACAAAAAACAATGAAAACAAATACCTTTGTTACATTGTACACAACAACCAATGTAAGATGCATTGTCAGCAAACAGCATGATGTGCATGATGATACAAATTTCTTCCAAATAACCCAATTGTATAATAATAAACATAATAATAATGAACATTTCAACAGCATAATCATAATAGCCCATATCTCAGATCACGGTTGAACCATTATTCCTTTTGCTAAAGACATTGATAGGACTGCCAAAATAAGATGGAAGTGATGGGAATTAAAACAACATGATCAACGTGGAAACAAACGGCTTCTGTAAAATGCGGGTCCGCAGGTCCGATAAAATGCGGGTCTGCGGGTCTCTTTGAATGTATGTGCCATGGCCACATACAAACGGCTGTTCTATGCGGCAAGGAGTCCTTCGTACAGAACAAAGCGATGATAGTCACCAGTTTCTATGAGCTTTCCTGCTGTGATCGCAATTCATCACCGCTGCAATCCATCAAGCGAAACCCTTGCAATATCGATGGGATTGAATCATTTCTATGGATAGAATGGTGATGCAGATCGTCACAAAGGTCACAAATAGAAAAATACATTGTGAAATCGTACCTGATCAATTAAAAGATCCTGCGTCACAGCTTGCAAAGAATTTCAATCCCAATGCAAATATGGGAGAACTTTGTACTTTGGAGGGGATCCCTTCAGATGGGGAAGTCCCTATGCATCGTTCGATACTTTTTACCATAGAAATAGGAGGCACTAATCTCTTTTGGCGATTTCAAAATGAAAGTTTTCAAATTTTAAGTTTAGTTTCTTGCACCGTTTCTTATTTCCTATTGACTTTGTTATTTCTTAGTAATCATATTACAGTTTATAACACTGCTGCAAATATGTTCCTTGACATATGCAAAACATCAGGTGGGAAGAACTCCCAGGGGAACATGTACATGTTCTTTTCTCCGGAACTTGTGCTTGACTAGATCGGTACATCGCTGTTATATAATATGAGTTCCTTGCTGAAGTTTGGCACCAACGGTACATCCTTGCTAAAGGTAAACAAACCAGAACAAGCCCTATGTTCTGCGTAGTGTTGGATTGAACGCAAGCATTCCAGGATGAAAACAGGAAGTGGGCATAGGCCTCGCAAGACCCGTCGACCGCTGTAGCATGCCTTACACACCGAGACCCGCCACCAATCTTGGAGTGGGACCCGCATTTTATCGGACCTGCGGACCCGCATTTTACAGAAGCCGTGGAAACAAATCTGTTATACCTGTCCTCTATAGCACTAACATCCCTACAAATGCAATTTTTTCTTTGGATTCATTAGTGTGAAGAATGCCATGTCTTTCTCTGGCCTGATCCCTTTACTACATACAGTCCTTGGAGTTACAGCTGTATTTGTTCAATCTCATTTCCTTGTGAGCTGCAAAAGAATTCGTAAGATAACTAAAGGAAAAAATTGTATGCCAAATCAATATTTACATTTATCTGCAGAGAATAATTGGCAACTGTAATTTATTCAATCTAATTAAACTAAAATAATGTTAGTAACTAATAACAGATTGAGCAAAAACACTTACCTGACAGCACAGGGGTGCTCCATCCTATCTAATACTATTGATGCAAACTCCGAATTTATGTTTTTGTCCATCCCAAACCGACATTTCATCATTTTCCATCTGTCAAATATGCTTGAATTCAAGTATATGATTTTCCTATCTTCACCTCTCAGAGGTTTTGATAACATGATTCATGCACAAAATTTGCTCGAAGCATCCAGCTACCAGGCCAAATCAATGACTTTTTTTGACGATGAAACAAAAAAGTTGTCTCTGCTCAAACGAAATTGCTAAGATTACGGGGATACAAACGTGACTGACTTTCTGACAGTCGAGAACTGCGGAAAGCAAATTCACTGACTTCCCGCAAAGCATGCTGGTCAATTGTCGGTCTTTAACCCAAAATGATAATTTATCCTATAGCCTAAACCTTTATTGCAAGTGATTGAAATACATTTTTCTAGGTAGTTATTGGTTCAGTTCTGAGCTTCAAAGCTCTTTTTTCATCCATTCAGTAATTTATTTTGAGTGGGCAGGAAGTATTTTTAGCTACATGAAGCTAACGTCCAGGTATGGGACCCCTACTTTAACGTCCCTTTGCATCTTTGCTTACTGGTGTAGCCATCAGAAGAAGATGTGATAAAGATAAGGAAGCCTGGATTGAAGAATTCAATGGGATTTAAAATATATCGATGTGATATTTGAAACATAGAAGGATTATATCCTTGTAATTCTTATTTTGAAATTTTGGCTTTGTAAGTCTAATATTTTTGCTGATGTCAGCATATATTTATTTTGTACGAGAAAAATAGCGACTTTTGTCTAAAATTGATTATAAATTACTTTTAAAAATAGCAAAAAATGCTAAATATACATAAAAAGACCTGCTGCATCATTTCATGTCACTCATTTGTCTAAAAATGAAGCATAACATGGTTTTTCGTCAGTACGCATGCGCAACAACCAATTGTTGATGACATCATCAAAAATCTATAAACTACATATCAAATGAAAGCTTGTTTCAAGACGAGTTCAAAAATGTTTGTCTCATTATCATATAGCCAGTGGTTCCAAATCTATAGCTTAAAAGGTAATGGGTGAATGTGGTTCAAGATATACACAGAGTGCTCAAGTTGTCACAAGAACAACGAGCGTAATACATGTAGTCAAGAAACCCAATGTGCCCTCCAATGTGCCCTCCAATGTGCACTCTTTGGTTCTTGAATACCAAAAATGTGTAACCATACATCGTGTGCCCAAGTTCACGAGTTGTCATGCAGCCAGCATGGTGATAACCGGGAGGGCACATTGGGTTTCTTGACTACATGTAACTTAAAAGGTATTTATTTTGCGGAGCACTCAATTTAAAGTCATGTGTTGACCCCCGGAATCAATGTCGAAATTTTTGACATTGACGTGAAAAGATGTCTCATAGATAGAAACTAAAAGTCACAAAAAAGCTAGCCTATTCTAGAGGTACTCGACGAGCTGTGTGGAAAAGTTTACTAGGGGGGGGGGGCACTTTGTGCCCCCCTAGTCTGGATAGGGTTAACATTAGTTTCGTGTGTCTACTTTATAGGCCTTGCAGAGTCTATCCTGTAACTACAGCAACGTATTTGTGTTGTTGGGGCTAATCTCCGTGAAACATGCATTCTCAAGACAAAAAGCAGCTCTTGCGTTGTTTTGAGAGTCTATCTTGAGTTCAAAGTACATCTGCCTTCATACACTTCAGTCCTTTACAAGAAAAGCAACATTATTTACTCTTGCAGTACCAGCAGTGATGCTCTACACCAAACAAATAATGCAAGCTTCGGCAAATGCTAAACAAAAAACAAACAAAAAAACAAAAAAATCCCGAACTGTAAAACGAAAACAAAAGTTTTCAACATTAAAATCTCTACAGATGCATCTAACACGGGCTGGGGAAGAGTTCTCATTCTCAGAAACAAAGCTTTTCTCTTGAATCACATGACTATTTGGTCGGTTAAAAATTGTTACTAGTCGCCGAACACAGAACAATAGCCTTCCACAAATCGTTAATTACCTTCTCCAAGGAGATCTATCAATGTAGTGATGATGTTATTGTCGATTTCAATATCTATGACACTTTTGGAACAACTAGGATGGAAAAAATATCCCACTTAACAAAAATTACCTCTTCAATCTTAGTCAAAAGCTGAACGTCACCTACTCATAAAACGATGTATGCTCCGTGCTCTTCAATTTTTCTACTGCAGCGGAAGAGGCTAGACAGAACTTTAGAGAGAAACTGCCTTTTGCGGCTGCAAACAACTCTTTCCTTGGAGCACACATTTAACAACAGATTGTATTGTGCAAAAAAAAGATTAGAAAATAAAATACAATGCCAGATGAAAAATTGTCTCCTGGGTCGGGTTGTTCAAACCACGATTGGCGCTAATCTTGGATTAAAGGCATGATTCGGTAGTCATTTGTATTGTTCCAATCTGGTATTAGCCTTATATCAGTTTTAAACATTCGGGCCCTGGTATATATTGGTGACCTACTCCTAAACCTACTCTTGAGTTATGGATAGTATATGCTAGGATCAACGTATTTATCATCAGGATACTTATTGATTGTATACAAAGATCACAGTTTCACTTTGTGTGCCCGGTAAAAACAGCAATTGATGGTGCGCTCTCCATATCTTAGTTGGTTTTGGTAGCAGGGGTGCGTAATCCAGTGAAAATACGTTACTATTTTCACTGGATTACAAACTCCGAATAACAAAAGGGCTAAGTCCCAAGTGGCTAATCGTGCTTCACGTAGCCCTCTGCGCGTGAATTTAAGGCCCCAAGGGGATTCATCGTATTTAAGCATGAGCTGGACCACGCCTAGTGCATTCCAAGCAACAATCTCGGCGACAAAGCGAAAAATCAACCCATCCCTCTTCCCGCAGTGACGGATCGCTGGTTATCAGCAACCTTGCTACCGAAAACAGCATATCTGGTGCGCTCTCCATATCTTAGTCGGTTTTGGTAGCAGGGGTGCGTCATCCAGTGAAAATACGTTACTTTCAATAACCAACTTTGTTAAAATCTCCTCATTGGTAACACTTTTGCCTTTGACAATGGAGAAGTTTTTCAACAATCTGGAAAAAATTATTGTGAAAGAATTTGATATCAACGTTCTAGACCTTTTGACCTAATTATTTGCAATTTGCCTTGTAGAACTTCTTTGGAACAAATTTAAATTGTTGTATCATGGGTACTACCTGGCACCTTGCAAAAGCACTAACTATGTGAAATTTCAGCATGATAAAAATAAATTAGTTATTTGTCTTTGTTCAAATATGATCCAAACAGTTGCTACAAAGTTGCTACGTTTCTTATTTTAAGTCTCTTAAGTTTTGGAATGGAGGGCCTATTAATCCTCCTTGACGAATCTTCATTGAATGTAAATCTAAAATTGCAATTCAGAAGTCAAAATAAGATTCTGCTTACCAAAATTTAACAATCAGCGTATCTTCTCTCTTTGAGGGGTCCATGAATTATTGCAAGGATCTCTTCTCTAATGGCCATGTTTTCTTTCCGATAGCATGTGAACCTGAAAATTTAAAATCCCGCCAAAGCGAAACAGGACTATAGCTGTGCGAAACAGCACGGTCCGGCACAGTGCCTAGTGCCCAGACTCTGATTTGCGCAGGCGCAGTAGTGAGAGAGCGTAGGCGAAGTAGCGACAATGCGCAGGCGTGCTCCAATGAACTTCCTCGATCCTTGTGACATTGCGAGTAGAGCAGAACCGCGTTCACAATTCCTCACTCAGCGCTTTTTGCGTGGTGCAAGTGGAAATAAGAGGGCCATGAGAAGACAAAGGGATTGCTGAGGATTGGTCAGATGTGCGTTGGTAGCCAGCAAGTGGCAGAAGAGCAGCGGGACAAGGCGAAGAAAATGTGCCCAGCCGCGAGGCCATTTGTGAACCTACAGACCTTTTTCTTTTTCACGCTGAGTATTTCTGAGACAACAGCAACAACACTCCAAACAGTTGTTTGCATGTTGGCCTAAAGATCAGATTCACAGAGAAATCAGACACATTTAACTGACAAGAAAGGTTTGTTTTTACTAATTTTAAACTGAACAATTCCATTTTAAAAATACTGAACCATTCTCCACCACCTATGCACTAGCTGTCACAATGCATTTAGATGTCATTTGTTAATCGCTCAACCAAACTTGGTTAAAGTTTTAGACATTGCTGAGAAAAATGACTCGTTGTATGAATTTGAGAATGTTTATCTAGGGCTGGGTTAATTTTTAATTATGTAGATATTTTAAATACTTTGGTTTTGTTCATGTTAGTCTTAATCCTGAATCTGTAGATAAGTTTAATTTGTTTCTTAATTATTGTAAATATTGTAATTATGTAGAATTAAAGAATTGTAAAATAGTAGATCATCTCAAGCACCGGTGAAGATGGCGTTTCAGCTCTGGTGAAGAAGCATGCTATTGGCTAGCTGGCTTTTTCCACGTAGATAACATGCGGGTCACAGGGGCTCAGAACAAAATGACGTAAAAGGATTAAAAAACAATGAGGCTCTCCATTGTTATTGGATGCCCACATTGCAGTGCCAGGTCCTTCCCCCAAGAGAAAACAGTTAGAAACCAATACACCAAATGCTGCCGCAAAGGAAAAGTTTGCTTGCCACCAATTGCTGAACCATCAGAAAACATCAAACAAATATTTTCAAGTGACTCCCCAGATTCTTCGCACTTCAAAACATACATCAGGACTTACAATTCTGCATTAGGAATGACTTCGTGGAATGCTCCAATTGTGCAACATCAGCAGGAGGTCATAGAGTTGTCACAATCCATGGACAAGCGTACCATTTAACGAGTCCACGGGAACCACAACCAGGTCAGCCACAAAAATTTGCACAACTCTACATCCTTAACACCAGTCAGGCCATCCAAGAAGGATTACAGCTGCCAGAAAATGCCCAACTTCGTCCACATGTATTACAACAACTTCAGGATGAACTGATGACAGTGAACCCTTGTGCACACGATTTCAGATATATGGGTGAAGTTGTGCAGGAGCAACGGGAGCCAGCAGCAGCCCGCGGTGAACAACCAAAGCCAGTCAGAATGATCATACCAGACACAAGAGATAGATACCGCCGCTATCTCCAACCAAGTGCCACAGAAATTGCAGCTGTTCATTGCTGAAGAATGTGAACCCCCCAATCCCAGCGACAGAGACATTGCCATCTATCCACGACAAGAAAGGCAAACAATTAAAATCAGTGCCATTTCACCACACACCAATCCAATGACATACCCCATTATTTTCTTCCATGGTGAAAGTGGATGGCAGCCAGGCCTTCTCCAAACAGATGAACATGGCCACCAAGACCCACATGTTAGAATTACCCTCCTCCAATGCGATGCCTTTCGAATTACATTCAGAGATGCTTTCTCCACAATATATCTCAGCGGTCAATTATATCATCAATATCTTTTTGATGCAGTCACAAAGATCGAAGGCAACGTCCTGCATTGCCTTCGCACACATCAAGACAACCTCCAAATCGAATGCTACCAAGGACTAATGGACCATATCCGGAGACAAGCAGACCAAAATGATCTCGGTGTTGGATGTGTTGTCATCCTACCATCCACATTCACTGGAAGCCCTCGCAATATGCACCAGAATTTCCAAGATGCTATGTTGATCGTATGAAAAAAGGGGAAGCCTGATTTATTCATAACAGTTACAGTAAATCCAAGACTACCCAACATCACAAACCACCTCTTACCACACCAAACAGCCACAGACACACCAGATCTGGTATGCTGGGTATTCGAATTAAAAATCAAATCAATCAAAGAGAACTTACTACAAAGGCATCTGTTTGGACGAGCAATTGAATATGTTGACACCATTGAGTTTCAGAAGAGAGGCCTACCACACATGCACCTCCTCTTCCTTGAAGATCATGACAAACCAAGGACACTGGCAGATGCAGACCTATTAGTCTCTGCTGAATTACCAGATCCTGACCAACGGCCAGAGTTATACCAGAAGGTGAAGAATCATATGGTTCATGGCCCCTGTGGTGAACTCAATCCAAACTCACCCTGCATGGAAAACAACCAATGTAAAAAAGGATACCCTAAACCACTACATGTGAATGAAATACAATACAACGTTGACGGCTACCCATTATATCAATGCCCTGGCCGCTTCACTGCCTATGTTCGTGGTCACGAAGTAAACAACTCTTTTGTTGTACCATACAATCCATTCCTGTTGCAGAAATACGACTGCCATATCAATGTTGAAGTCTGCACCAGCATCAAAAGTGTCAAATACATCTTCAAATACATCCACAAAGGATATGACCATGCACATCTAGAGATCAGCCAAGGTCAACTACAGCATGACAAGATCTCAAATTTCTCACTGCACGCTATGTTGGTTCACATGAAGCTGTCTACAGAATATTTGAATACAAACTTAATGATATGAGGCATTCCATCCAGCGCCTCGCTATTCACCTACCCTTGCAGCAAATGGTTTATTTCCATGAAGGTCAGGAAGAAAGAGCACTCCAGGTCAACCAAGACACAACTATAACAGGCTGGTTTCAACTCAATGAAACACATCCAGATGCACGGCAATATTTATACCATGACATTCCAGACCACTACACGTATGATCCACGAGCTAGGAAATGGAAAACAAGGCAACCTGGTAAGAATGTCATTGGCCGCATCTAACCAGGTCCAGCCATCGACACCTGAAACATTTTGTCTCCGCATGATGTTGCTTCATTGCCCAGGTGCAACTTCTTTGAAAGCTTTGCAGACAGTTAACAGCCAAGAACATCCCACTTTCAAAGATGCTGCCAGAGCACTAGGGCTCCTGGAAGATCACAACGAGTTGCACCACTGCTTAGAAGAGGCCAATCTGATACAAATGCCCAGCCAGCTTTTCGACCGTCCATCAGATCCACGCCAGTTGTTTGCTCATTTCCAAGAAGCTATGTCCGAAGACCTGCTCCATGCTGAACAACATTGCCTCAATGACAACACAATTCAGTTTGCGGACAGACATATGCATCTTTGCCTATTCTACATAAATATTGAACTACAAAGCCATGGCAAGTCAATTCAAGATGAGGAATTTGATTTGCCCCAAATACCAGAAAATTTTGGCCCCCCCCCCTGACCATGAGGCTCCACAAATCAACATCCAAGAAGAACAACACCTTGGATAAGAAATGCTTGATCAGCTCAACCCAGACCAGCGTCCTGTCGCAGATTCATTTCTCCATGCACTGAACACTCAAGCTGATAACAGGTGTTTCTGTGTCGATGGGTCAGGGGGCACAGGAAAAACATTCCCCTACATGCCTTGGTTCATATTCTAAGAGGCATGGAAATAAAAGGTAAATGTGTTGCCTACTCAGGCACTGTTGCCACCCTATTGATTGATGGGGCAACTGCCCACTCAACATTTTAAATTCCAATACCACTACATGAACATTCTACTTGCAACATCAGCCACCAGACCTACAGAGCATGAGACCTTGCATCTACAACCGTCTTCATATGGGACGAGGCCTCAATGGTTCCAGGACTAGCACTTAAAGCTGTTGACCGTTTGCTCAGAGACATAACACGGATAGATACTCCTTTCGGAGCAAAGTTTATGTTCCTAGGAGGCGATTTCCGTCAAGTTCTACCAGTTATACCAAAAGGATCATCAAATTTCTGGTAAGTGGTCATGTCAAAACATGTCAAAACGGTTGATATTACTCTACAATACCTAAAAGAGTCTGACTTTTGAATTTGAATAAATCAGGAACTATTTGATCTAAACGAACCTTTCTGGTATCATTTGAGAGCTGAGACATTTGATTTGATTTGATCCCTAAACTCATCAACATTAGCATCTTCCTTTGGTTTCTTAGTTGACCTGCCAATCTTTACATCAACTAACTTCTTATGAATGGCGCAAAACAATTTGATGGCATAAGCATTGATGATATCATTGATCAAGTAATGCTCCAGTAATAAAATGGTTACATTATCTGCGTCGGGACAATTGATGATAATAGAGCTATTATGAACGTTTGGATTCTGATTTAAGAATCATCATTTAGAGCACCGAGGCAAATGATTCGCTACAAAAGAATAATTTCAAAATTAAAAGAACCCTAAATCTTTGTTGAAGTGATTGGGATGCGACAAGGGCGAGCACCTTGAGTTCAGGAGAGCCAGTAGATGAAGCAGTAGAGGACGACAAAATACCATCGACAAGCACTGCCTCAACCTCGAGCAGCAGAGGTAAAGACAAGAAAAGGAAAACAAATCAAATCGGAGCAAATTAACAGCAAAAAGAAATGTTTGCTTTCACAGAGGAGCAATTGTCAATGATAGAGAACGTGGTGGAGAATGCCATACAGAACATAGTACCAAACATCCCCAACAAGCTGCAGAAGCAGCAGCGGCCTTGGCAACCAAATCGAGCATGCAGACCCATCCAGCAGCACAAACAATGGAAGCAGAATGCAGTGGTTTTGAACGCATCGGAATTTCGACTACAGCTGTCATGACAGACGTCACACAAGCCAATGAAACCAACGAAGATGTTTTCAACACTGCTGTTCCAGCAAATTTCATAAAGGTAATTCAGAATGTTGAGTTTCTTGACCTATCAAGGCTTCTTCCGAGAAACCTGCACAAGGTTGCTATGTCACTAGGTGAAGGCAAATTTTCCGTTTCAATTGGGCCAAACTCTGGATTAAAACTTGCCAAAAATCAATCAAACAAAGTCCAAATAAGAAAAATTCAAGACTGGAAAACAGCATTCACTTGCTATATGAAAATCATTGTTGCAAAGTTTCCCGGCAAAGTGGCTGAACTTATTGAGTACATGGATACCATAAAAAATGCCGCTCAAAACAACAACTCTTTAGCGTGGTTGGTGTATGATTTCTCGTTTCGCCAGAAGGCAGCAAACAACAAACAGATTTCTTGGAGGAACATCGATCAACAACTCTGTTTAAGGATCGTTAGCCTAAACAGCCACCAAATTGCAAGTGATTTGGCTCTTTTTATCAAAGGACCCTCCCAAAACTTTCCACAAGTTCAGTCAGAAGGGATGGCCTTATGCCGAAATTTCAACAGAGGAAACAATGTCCTTTTCCCAACTGCCAGTATTTGCACCAATGCAGCCGACCCAATTGCTGGGAAAACCATCCCGCCACAAGCTGTCCAAATGGCCAGTTCACACGTGCAAAACCAATTCCCCCACCCCAACAACACCCCACTCAGCCCAGATTCCCCAACCGACAAAGTTCTAGGCAAGGATCAGTTTAAATGCAAAACCCCTATTAATGTAGACATGCTAAAATGGGAATTAAAGAGGAATCCTAATAAAGATTTAGCAACAACGTTATGTACTGAGCTTCAAAATGGAGCTAGAGTAGGTTATGAAGAGCTACGTACAACTAAATGGTCTAGACACCTTTATACAGAAGGAAAGAAAGCAACCCTACAAGCACTTGGTTTATGTATTCAGCAAAGTGCAGCTTTTTTCAACGTGACATTGCTATGCTGCTATGAAGTAAGGCAAATGAAGGCAGAATATTTTACAGCTACGCTGCTACATAGCTAGAGAAATAGAGGCCTAATATTTACCTGCTACACTGCTACAAAGTAAGAGAAATGAAGGTCCAATATTTAGCTGCTACGCTGCTACAAAGTCATACAAATGAAAGCCTTTTATTTGACTACTACGTTGCTATGCTGCTCCATAGTCAGAGAAATAGAGGCCTAATATTTTCCAGCTACGTTGCTACAAAGTAAGAGAAAAAGAGGCCAAATATTTTACTGTTACCTTTCAAGGAGAGATTTTCATCACAAGTCATTTTTGATTGAGTGCCTTCAGAACAATATTCTGTTTTTTACAGAAGCTTCATGTTTCTAAATCATGTCTATCAGTTGTAAGTTGAAGCTGTTTGATCACTGAGTCCAATGATTTTATCTGTTCAGCTTCCAAGCTACTGCATCACTTTGAGGGATCACAGGTGGCGGAGAATGGTTCAGTATTTTTAAAATGGAATTGTTCAGTTTTAAAATTAGTAAAAACAAACCTTTCTTGCCAGTTAAATGTGTCTGATTTCTCTGTGAATCTGATCCACTGCTATTTACTTTAAGTTAGGCCAATATGCAAATGACTGTTAAGTGTCGTTGCCGTTGTCTCAGAAATACTCAGCGTGAAGAGAAAAAGAGAAAGGTCTGTAGGTTCACAAATGGCCTCGCGGCTGGGCACATCTTCTTCGCCTTTTTCCGCTGCTCTTCGGCCACTGGCTGGCTACCAAAGCACATCTGACCAATCCTCAGCAACCCCTTTATCTTCTCATGACCCTCTCATTTCCACTTGCACCACGCAAAAAGTGCTGAGCGAGGAATTGTGAATGCGGGTCTGCTCTATTTGCAATCCCGTAAGCATTGAGGAAGTTCAACAGAGCACGCCTTGTGCATTCTCGCTACTGTGCATGGGCAAATCACCGTCTGGCATGCCTGCGCCTGCGCAAATCAGATTTGATATGCGCAACTCTGCTGTGCGCAAGGCGTGCTCCGTTGAACTTCCTTGATGCTTACGAGATTGCAAATAGAGCAGACCCGCGTTCACAATTCCTCGCTCAGCACTTGGAAGTTGAAAATTTAAGTTCTATAACACAATAACAGTTAAGAAAGTTTCAAAATTCAAGCAAATTAGGACCTAATATATTCCTATTATGTTGCTATGCTGCTACGAGGTAAGAGAAATGAAGGCACAATATTTTACTACAACATTGCTATGATGCTCTATAGTCAGAGAAATAGAGGCGTAATATTGTTCTGCTACACTGCTACAAAGTAAGAGAAATGAAGGTAAAAAAAACTGCTAAGCTGCTCCAAGTTCAGAGAAATATAGGCCTAATATTTTACTACTACGTTGCTATGCTGCTCCATAATCAGAGAAATAGAGGCCTAATATTTTCCAGCTACGTTGCTACAAAGATTGATTGTTTTTTTAACGAATTTCAGAATACAGACACACATGCTGTCAACAAGATGCGACTAGCTTTGCCAAAAGATGTTGGTTGCGAATTTCTATCTCTTTAAGAAAAAGCTGTCAAGCAAAGGCCAACAAAAGAAACTAGGCACTCAAAGACAAATGCCTCAACATCTTCCAAACCATTGACTAGGAAAAGGAAAATGAAAGGAGAAAAGAAGGAGAACATTAGGGGACTGAAAAGAAAGAAAACACAAGGGCATTATATTAATTCTAGCAACAAACAAAACCATATGTCTACTGTCTATGAACATTTTGAGATGTATCAAGTCTATGAAGGTGACCTCAGATATAAGATATCTTTCCCAGTCGAGATTAAAAACCCATCAGAAGACCATTGCGTTGAGAAAAAAGTAATTTGGAAACATCTTAACTCCTGAGTGGTTTTATGATGAAGACAAAGAATGCGGAGTTCTTCAATGTTTGCCTTGTTTCAAACTACACATTGCAGCCAAACCCAACCTCAAACCGGAACACAACCAGACTTGGAACAGGCAAAAAAAATATGCTTGTAACACTTATGCTTGATTAGCGATCATAACTCATCAATCTGCAGTAAAGGAGTTTAACAAAGAAAAGGTGATGAAGGAGAAGAGAACAACAGCATCCAGCAACATCTTTCGAGCTGCTATCGTTGACCTTAAACTTGGAGCAGCTGGAAAACATTTTGAGACCTTGATCTCCTTTTTAGCGTGTTGTTCCGTTGATGTTGGGAAGATTGGGCATGCACGCAACAATTTCAATGACATTCTCTATTGCCTTGAGAAAATCATCGACACCAAAGTAAATGCGTGTTTGTGTGCCCCTCTTCCATCTACTCTTTTACCTCCTCATTTCTGGGCAACAGTTAATAAGCTACACCATCCCGCACAACCAATCAAGCAGTGATCATCGTGGCAAGAGATCAAAGAGGTACCCCTTGCCCAATCCCAGTAGATTCGCCAAAAGTTTATGCCGACTTTGGTGGAGCCTCATATGGCATCCTTGCAGAACAACTGCGACAGGCTCCGGGCAGCCACTTTTCCAATGATGTGCTTTTGAGGTTATGTGGCGTTGCAGCAGACGGTCTATACCAGGCTAGTGGATGCAGCCAGCAGTTATGAGAACGTCTCAAGATCAAAGAGGATGTAGATCTAGCATTGCCAATAACTTGGGACACTGCCCCTGTTCTGAACTTAGCAGTTACCAACGTAAGAGATGCAAGAAACCAGAGTGGCAAGTATTTTTGGTTGTTTGTCAAAAGATGCAATATCTTCAACCATATCCTCTCTCATGGCAAATGTTTTTCCTTCTTGGAAATGGTTGAAGAAAATGCAAGGAGACCAGTGTCATACGCAACACAAAGTTTTGTAAGTTCATCTTATGAGCAATGGGTCAAGATTTAAAGCAGCTACGGGTATTTTTGGAATCATTTCAGCTGTTGCACCCTAACCGAAAAAAAGAAGAGGAATGTCAGTACATGATTGCTGGTGAATTTAGACCATACAAGAAACCTTATCGCGACTCACCATTGTCATTATCCAGAATAGTGGACATCATATTCCACTATATCTTTAAGAGCTGAAATCACCTCAAAGAAAATTGAATAAACATCCATTGTATTCACCTCCACTCAGTAACTGCCGGATCCACAACGAGTCTTTTTTAAAATTGAAACATTTAAAATTTTTTCAATTCCGAACTTCAATTCTGGATCTTGAATTAGGGTGTTTCATTCTGGATCTTGGATTCCGGATCTTTGGATCTTGGATCTTGAATTAGGGACTCTCCAATGGATATGCAATCAGGGAGCACTTTAAGAAGAGCCAACCCTTGCTAGAAGCCTTTTCATTCATTTCTTGCTTTAAGTCACTTTCCTCACCTGATGCAACAGTACAAGGCATCTTGTGATCTTCAGAAGGCACTTGAATGTTTTTGCCAGAGCATAGTCAATAGAAAAATTATGGTCTGGAAGGCCGGTGAAGATCAAAAGAATTGACAATAGCGGCCGCGAGTATGTTGTTTCGGGACACCATGTGACCATAACCGTGCACACATTTCGTTGCTCATGGCGTCTGCTCTAAGGGAATCAACAAGGCAGAATTACAACTCTGATGTTTCGGAGTCCGGTATCATAACTGGCAAAAACTTCGATGCGATTTTAGATGCACTTGATGAAGAGATATGCAATGGATTTTTTAAGTAGAAAGTGAAGCGGTAAGTGAAACAAATTGAGTTAAAAGAGGGCCTAAACCCAACGCTATGTAAAACTCTTTGTCACCATACTGGCTAAATATAATTTCACATTAAAATAATTGTCATTCCACGACTCAAAAGGATGATACATCGTTTCTTGAAAGTTTAAGAGTCCAAAATACAGTATATTATTATTATAAATTGCTACATGAAGCCGAAGAAACTTAGGTAAGGCATCAACATTTTTCTGTAAGGGCAAGGCAGCCAGCCAATTTTCGTGTTATTTCAAACAAGCTGCACATAGGTTTTAACAAGGAAGTGAGGTGCCTGGGTTGGCAGGAAGTTGCTTAAATTTTTTGGGTCATTTTCGTTGCCTAAAGTTTCTTATTCTAAAAATTCTAAAAATTTAATTTGGACATGGCCCCATCACAGCACCTAACATTCAAAACGTTTATCTTGGTTCAAGTTGGACGGTTCACCTGTCCTGTGTGCAAGAAACAGTGCAAGAGCAAAAGTGGATTAACGAGGCATTCATCTGCAAGACACAAAGCCAGCAGAGAAGAAAATACCAGAGCAGATGATGCTGAAATTGTGAAAGAAATCTCCCTTGCTTCCTTGACTGAAGTTATTGTGAGTACAGCTTCAAGAAACAAATGTTTCCCTTCGAATATGACTGAAGAAACTTTTCCTGTCATACTAACTGAAGAGTCAACTCTCTATAAAGACATTCAAGGGCCTTACAGGAAATTGCAGAAACATGGTGATGCTGAAAAATTTTATAAAGCTTTCTACTCCACCATCATTTTGCATTCAAATGAATATTTTGCATCTTTCACAAGCCATGCATCAACATTTCTTGCTTCAAAGGTTGCTGATGGCCAGTTGATATTTGATAAGAAATCATTGAATTGTGATACCCCTTAAAACCCAAATCAGATGAAGCTCAGCCAAGAAGAGAAAGATGGCTTTGGCTATCTTGGTGGTTATGTTTTTCACAACCTGTTCAGGAAGTTCAAAAATTCAAAGAATTATGCGACAATGGAAAATCAAGATTGCATGCAGATTCTAAAAGCTGGGAAGACACAGGAAGAGAACATACAAAATCAATCAACACCAAATTTAGTTGCCACACTTAGTTGTGGATGTCTACGGGATCTGAAGTCTTCCCCAAGAAAAATATTTGACGTTGTTGAATCAAAGTTTAGAGAAAACATTGCTGTATGTGGCCAAAGGAAAATTGACACAGCTTTGATTGTGGAAAAATGCATCAAAGACCCAGTAATTGTTTCCCATTTCAGAACTGTTGTAGAGGAGTCAGAAGCACATTGCAGCATCAAAACACTGCCATCTGATTTGAAATTTTCCCAACGATTGATTTGACAATTCTCCAAAAGGAATATGACCGTTGGGTTGTCTCTTCTTCAGGATGGAGACCTAAATTTGAAAGCTGTTTGAAGGAGTGCTTGGAAGACCGAGCAGAGAACGAGTGGGATATAGTAGAAGAGAATGTCTAGACGCCCAGAAAGAATCTGCTGTAGAAGGTGTTAATTTTCTTGCCATTATAGATGTGAATGTACAACCGTTAAACTTTTAGCAGCAAGACAGCAAATAGCGAGATAAAAAATAAATATCAAGGAAGTAAAGCATTAAGTACACGTGTGTTACTTATGTCATGAAAAAAATTGATGTCTTGTGAACTTTAACTCCCCGTATCTTAGAGAATATGGAAAACAATCTAAAAAGCTTGGGGTGCTGCACCTTTCTCCTAACTGTGCATGCGTACAGCTATTCAATTTTGAAACTCTTAGGTGTCAGAATAATTAGTATATTCTTACCTGTAATAGACTGTGAAAGGTGCCAGTAGTATGGGGGCTACACAAGGGTACATTCAACAGTTAGTTGGTACCTAACGTAAAGTGTGGGGGAATAACACTATCCATGAATGTTCCCGCTCTACTCCCTCCATCCCACCCCCTCTTGTAAAAACTGGAGACCTAATCTTCTTGTAATCTTAAAGATCTTCTTGTAAAGGAGGTGGAGAGAAGAAGATGCACAATATGTAAAAGTATAATGATATCATGGTATATAAAAGTGTCAGTTATTGCTTCTTGTGCTTCAGGTTGTGTTGGTATAGGCGATGGTAGTGGCTGTGGTGTGGTCTTGTGTTTCCTCCTCTTCTTCGGTTTTTGCATAGCATCGGTCTGTTATTGGAGGGTTGTGGGACTGAATGGTTGTGAATTCCGCTTCTATGGGTATTTTCCATATGCTTCCTTTTGATGGTGGTGCTGTGACTGGTTCAGTGCTGGTTTGTTGGAAATGTCGAAGGAGAAAATGCCATGAAGGAGAATGCTCAAAATTTTCCATCAAATTCCAGTAGAGGAACAGAAAATTCAGGAAGGCTGCCAAGGGTGATTTGCAGAGCTGGTTATGATGGGGAGAGAATGTGTACAAACGAAAGAACAACTCATCACAACACAACACAAATCGATGTGGTAGGTAGAACTTACGGGTAGTACGGCTGTTTAACTTATGTTTTTTTGTTTTTGATAAACCAATTCAGAAAATGCTCAAAACCAGGAGTGCCGCCGATTCTTTGCTCAGCAAAAACAGGTCACAAATGCTGGAATGAATATCATGTAACCAGAGAGTATGATTTACCAACCAGTCAGTCTCAATCACAATAATAGCTGCTATGTATTTTAAGATAAAAGTACAGGCTTTTTATGGTGCAGATCTTGCTTTTAGGTTCAGGCTTGCCCTAAAATAGAGGCTGTATGAATAACTGTATAAGAGAAATTCGGATGCAAAAAAGACAAGATATTTAGCACAGTGAGACCTTTCTGACTTGTGTGTTCATCAGAGTGTGACTTACAAAACTAAAATGATTCTAAAGTTACGTTATGGGTATACATATACTGTGATTCAATTAACAGATGGATTAACAATTTCCTGAAAAATGTTTATCCTAGACAGTTACTTTCTCACAAAGAAAAGTTGATAAAAGCCGGACATGCAACACTTAATTAGTCAAAACTTAGAATTGATTGCGTCATTGATTTTTCAGCCCGGGCTGAAAAAATATTGGCCATTACATGGGAGCGCGTCACGTAAAACAATGGGGATTAACATGCTCATTAAAGGATTAACGTTTCATCTCGGCTAGCACAAGGTGAGATGAAATTTTACATTGCCTCAACTGTTTCTTTCTTCATACACTCCCAGAATTTTAGAATTTCAGGAAAACAGAAAAAAATTTGGTTTCTTCAGAATGAAAGCATTTCTGGGCTTGCTAAATTCAGGAACTTGCAAAAAAGCTTGAACTTTGTGTAGTTATTTCCTGATAGGAGAATGCAGGAAGGAATAAGGACGTAATTGAGATACACATCACTGCAGTGCTTTCTTGAAAGCACCTCAGAAGAACACCATGTCCCAAGGTTCATAAGTCAAACCCCAGATTGAAATGCCATAGCAGAGGAAAAAAGAGAACAGGGAGTCATAGAGTGATATAAGAGTATCCAAGGGGACAAAGTGGGATACCTTAAAGAAAATACCAGCGGTTCTAGAAAGTTTTTTGCATAGTTCAGTTGTGTGATATTTCCAAAACAGATGTTCATCCATGAGAACAGTTGGAGAAGCTTAGCTTTTAGGACACTGTAATTAAAACGCCCGCTATTAGAAGGACAACTTTTTGAATGAAACTATGCTAAAGACCTTGGTAGGAATTTTCCCATGGCTGGCAAGAAAAGGAACTAATTAGTATTATTCCTACATTTAGACTGGAAAGAAAAAGAACTCTTATTGGCAAAATTAAGTTACCTTAGAAGCATTATTCTATAAAATATTTGGCCTGATGAAGGGAAATGTGAATTTTAAGAAAATTGGAGAAAATACGTAAATGTTTCTAGGAGGGTCCGCCTACAATAAAAACTCTATTTTAGTTTTATTATTTACTGTTTACTCGCTGTTTATTATATTTAATCCATTGTATTTAATTCTAGTATAAAATAACATGCATGTAGATTTGACTTCAAATTGATTGATTGAGATTGATGCGAATACTTGATGTAGATTTGGAGATTGATAGAGTTGAGATTTGAGATTTATATGCACAAAAAGATTGAGTTTTCTGTGCCATAGCATTAACCAGCGCAAGCAGAGGCAGCTCTGTAACAAGAACTCCTAGAAACTTTACATACATGCTCCTTTGAACATTCTGTTTACCAATTTTGAGATTGATGAAATTTGTCAATTTCTATCTGGGAGAGTGAGATAATACAAAATTTGTCTTCTCTATGTTAAATGCAAGCTTGTTTGAGTCAAGCCATAGCTTAACTTTCTCAAGTTCTCTGTTGAACTTCTTTGTAAGTAGGTCAAGGTCATCAGACTCGCAGAATATTTTATTGTCATCAGCAAAGAGGAAAAAAGATAGTAATTTTGATGAATTTGGTAGGTCATTGATGTAGAGAAGAAATAATAATGGACCAAGAACGGATCCTTGGGGACACCACATGATTTTTTACAAAGAGAAAAAGATTGTCAATTTATTGAGACAAACGGCTTGCGATTGCTAAGATAAGATTGGAACCAATTTAGAGCAGTGCCTCTGATACCATAATGTTCCAATCTTTTCAGAAGTACCGGGTGTCCCAAAATGATGTATTATCCTTTGATTGCTTATATGTCCATAACCGATGAACCGATTTTCAAAAACTTTGTTTTATCCGATTGCCGAAAGGCTAAATTTTATTCGAGGATGTTGGTTGTGGCTTAGGCCAATGTCTTCATGTTGAAAAGAAGATCGCTAAACCTGCTCAAATTCAAGCTTTATATGGCATGAAAAAGAAACGGCCTACTTTCCTAGTCAATATTTTAGATGTGATGCAAACGGCTGAACTTATATGGCCTTCAGAGAATATATGTCGCTCAGGGAATACGAATTCAGTTAATACTGAGTTCAGAGAATACGGATAGGAGTTCAGCCTTTTGTATCACATCTAAAATGTTGACTGGAAAAATAGGCCGTTTCATTTTCATGCCATCTAAGGCTGGAATTTGAGCACATTTATCAATTTTCTTTTCGACATGAAAACGCCGTTGTAAAACCACAACCAACATCTTAACCCTATTCCACCTGGGCTCTTTTGATTCACTCCTCACCTGGAGGGGGGCCATTATGCCCCCCCCCCCAATTATTTCCAAAACCAATAGAGTTATGAAGTTGTAACTTTGTACACAGTATCAACAATCTTTTATGATTCTAATTAAGTAATGAATGTTTAATTAGTCGCGTGACTTGTTGCTAGGCAACTAGATATGTTGTGGCCAGTCTGCCATAAGCTTATGTATGGAAACTACAATAATGTCCTATATTTTAGAGAAAACAAAGTTTGTTCTTATAAACTGTTGAAAATCTTGTACAACATCCTATTTTCTCGCAAAATAACATATTAATTTTTAATTTTTTCACACCTTTTCGAACAATGACGTCATAAATATATGTGACGTCATATGTCTAAAAAACTCTAAACATAAATGAAAATTGACAAACTATATATCATATGAAAGCCCTCAACGAGTGCAATTCAATGACACTAATTAAAACAAAATCTAACAAGGATTGACTAAAATATAAGCAATTTAGTGTTTTCTTTTGTGACATCTCTCCAAATAAGGGCATTCAGTGGTCACATGACTCATATAATTAAATTTGTAGAATCTTGTAGAACATTAAATTTTAGGAAAAGTCAGTTGGTACCAGCATTCTGTCTCATATCGTCAAAGAGCTGTATATCAATGTTTGGTTGGGGGGGGGCCATAATGGCCCCCAAGGTGGAATAGGGTTAAAATACAATTTAGCCTTTAGGCAGTCAAATAAAATGAAGTTGTTGAAAATCGGTTCATTGGTTATGGACATGGAAGCAATCAAACAATAATACATCATTTTGGGACACCCGGTATATCATGATTAACAGTATCAAAAGCTTTGTCAAATATCCTGTCCTCGTTGTCTGCTCAATGCGCTGCTGTTACTGAAGAAGATGATGAAGCAAGAATAGAGAATAGGAAGAGCGCTGATGACCTTGTCAACGAATTATTTGGTTGCAAGGTCATACGTGCGTAATCCTAGCGTATACGCATCCACCATATCAATGTCTTCTATGGATTCGCTCCGTTCCTTGGACTCAACTGACAATGAGGCAGACACTCTGCCTAATCGTCAAAGTCGTCGCCGCTGATTGTTGGAGGACTTGGAGGGTAGCCCACCAATTGCGCCCCCCCAAAAAAAAGAAAAAGGCAAAAAAACCACCACAACAACAGCTGACAAAAGCAAAGATGGGGACAAGAAGATAAAAAAATGAAGAAAAAGAAGGGCAAAGAATGAACCTTATTATTAACATTAACAATTTTCTACTTATGTCTACTTATTATCACCGGACATAAACTTAATTATCAGCAATTTGCACTACGCAAACTTGGGGATTGGCAGCAATGAAATGTTCACAAGTCAACCTATAATTTGCAAGCTGGCAGACCTGGGAGAAGCAAGATCAGCAGTAACTCAGACCCGTGCATTTATTGGAAATAGCTGCAATAAGTTTCTTCAAGACACTGACATGACATTGCTTCAAGGGAACAAGCACTGGATTTCTATCGAAGGCAACTGGCCCATATCCAATAATTAATTTGTATCAAGGAAGAAGGCACACTAACATCACAACCATTGCTACACAACCCTCTTAAGTCCATGATTATGAATGTAAATCGAGATAATAGAACATTATATGTAGTAAATGTGTTTAACACCAAGGCAAAACCCCCCCGTGTCCTTACGATTAAGTAAGTCACCCCCTGGTTGAGACTAATTCAAGGTCCACGTTAGTCAGCGGTGCTCATTCATTCAAATTGTTCTCAAGCAGTTTGTTCATGTTCGTTAAATTTCTTGCATTTCCTGTTTTTTGTGAATCGATTTACACTCTTCTTCGGCTTATGATGTCTGCAATGGAATTGATTACAGAGAAGGAAAATCGCCATACCCTTCAAGATTGGCTGAGATCGCACAAGCAAATAGTAGTGCTGAGATGTGGCGCTTATGGCTTATCCACAACAGGGAAAAAGCCCGCACTCGCAGAAAGGCTCATGGCCTATTTGCATCAATCAGAGTTGCAAGCCAGGATGTGGAATCAGACCAGTCCGATACTGATGAACTGGCAGAAAACTTAAAATCCCTGTCACTACGCAATCAGCTCCTTTACCATTACCAACTTATTCGACTGGTTTTGACATCGAAAACATTCACTAAATGGATTCACCAGCATGCCAGCCGAAGGTAACTTTAACTCATTATCTAAGCCTAAAGCTGCTCTTCCACCCGTCTGAAAAAGCAGTAAAAAAACGGCCAGGTCTAAACCACGGACAAGATTCGCGATTCAGATCATTCGAAGTTTTAAAAATCTCCAAAGGAAGATATTTAAGTAGGGAAACATGCATCGTGCATCGTTGTAACTTCAGTAGGAGGTCATCATACGAACTGAAATGAATTTGTAAAATGTTGATGATGTTTCATTCAGCAATACATCATCTTCAGTGACCTTATATTCATTCCATAATGTTTCTTTGACAGATGTTCCGTTACCCTCAAATACCAAAACCAAAGAAAAAAGCCTCTGAAGCACCTGCACTTTACAAATGTCTGCCATGCTTCAATTGGGACGATTTTAGAACTGCCGCCTTGATTGGCAATGGGGAGTTCGGCAAAGTTTACTCACCGTGGTAAGGAAGTAGTTGTGAAAGTTCTTGAGCATGCCGATGAGACAGCCCTAGTTAAGGAGTCAAGATTCCACCACCGCCTACAACACGAGAATGTGGTCAAGTTTGGTGCTTTATGTACATCAAAAAGGGCTCTCATGCTTGAATATGTGGGATTTGATCTTACGTCGTTTGGGTGCAGAAGAAATGGCGATTTTCTTCATGTCCGCGAAATCAATGTCCGCGTTTTAGGTTTTTACATAGGGCAAAACCTAAAACGCGGACATTTTCTAATTCTTCGAAATAAAGTGTTGATAACCATGCTTGCACAATCTTTATGCACACCGCTTCATAGAGACTCGCGGAGAGATAGTTGTTGGCGATTTTCTTCATGTCCGCGAAATCAATGTTCGCGTTTTAGGTTTTCACACATGTATTTTTCCTTGTTCTTCTCATGATATTTGCGACAATGTTGTTTGTTCTTCTCATCCATAAATTTTCTAGGCGCCATTTCTATGATTGCATGATACTCGAATTGGTCTGTATCTGTATGGGATTGGGATTTGACCTTGAGTTATTGCTCAAGCAAGACAAACAAAGCAAATCTATCATTATCCATGTCTGAAACATCTGAAACATTGAAAGCAAATATCTCTTTAGCATGTTCTGTGCATTATACTAGTTAATCTAGTTACCGCTGATTTATGAAGTTATCTGTGTCAGCCTCCTCAGCCTCCTTTGCTTCGAATTGAAAGGACTGCTCAGTCTAAACATTCCCTAAATCACAGTCTTCTTTCAAGAGTTTTTGAGAGCAAAAAGGATTTTTAAAGATTTGTGATAGATTTTCTTAAAAAATAAAATAATTTTTGCCAAAGGTGTACGAGATTTTTTGGGAGTGAAATGTCCCTCGAGAGAAACATCATAGTTTGTTTGTTTGCACGTTTGTTTCTACACAACAGTACCTTTCACTGACCAGATGGTGTATAGGAATGCTCGCAGCTATAGCTGCTCAGCCACTGACCGCAAATATGGTGACCCATGGATAATCTGATGTGACCCACCGATTACATGACCTGTTGACCCGTAGATTACAGTTGTCACACCTATCCCTCCGTTTTGAACATTTGTGTGTTAGAGTCAGGATAAGGGGTTCTTTTCTTGCCTAAAAAGGGTCGCTAAGTGGAGTTTTTATTGTGAAGGGGGGGGGGGGAGTTTCCTCCCTAAATCCGCCACTGTGTTTTGACTAGATCGCTACTGTATATCTTTGGTCATGAGAAAAGCAACATTTGGTCACAAGCTGAGGAATGGCAACAATAAATGTTTACAGTAGTCTCCTAGCAGGCTTTGAGAAGAAACTTTAGGAAGGAAAGTAAGAATAAACTTTCCTCTGTGTGTCTTGGAACACCCATTTCCTTCTCTATTTCCATTTTAACTTTGCTATGGAACAGGTAGTTAACAATATTGTTATGGAACTTTTAAAAAACTCATTATAAGAAACTGTAAGTACTCAAAATTTGATAATTTTAAGAAACTTTCAGTTCTGGCCAAAATTCTTAGATTCTTATAAAAATTATATGTGTAACTGTGCAAAGAAACATCCCACATCTTGCCCATAAAGCTCTTTACCACTTTGAGCTTAAGGAATACTTTACAAAAATGCAGCATCACAGAGTGTGAACATTACAAAATGGCTAAATTTTGACACAAAAACATGTTCTGGTATTAGTCAGCAAGATTTCAAGTTAAAACCAGTCTAACCCAAGGTTTCCAGTTTCACAAGGCAGAGACGCGGTTTAAAGGTCACACTTCTCATGTGCCGAACCTAATATATTTTAATTTGACATTGGCACAGCAAAAGCACGACATTGAGTTAAACGTTGAGCCCAGTTGTGCCGTGCTTTTGTGCTTTACCAAAATCGGTTGTATCCAAGCAACTAAATTCATCTCACATAAAAAAAAATTGAAGATAATTCATGCTTTTGGTTAGGAACATGAAAAGATTGACGTTTAACTTGAAGCTGTGCTTCTGCTGTGAAGTTCAATGAAACATGTCACTCTGAATGCGGCTTGACGTGCCAAATTAAATCTCTCAAGCCAAATCAAGTTAAACGTAGTGCTTCTCATGTACTTCATTCGGCAATTAGGTTCGCCACATGAGAAGTGCGACATTTAACCCAGGCCTAAGACCTACCTTGTGCTCGCCTAGGTTAAGGTTACTGTACCCCTTCAATGACCACTCAAAAATCTTGTAATACCCCTCCACATCCCCTCGAACTCATGGTCCTGATGATAATAAGTCCTGTAAACATGAAAATCTTGTTTTCATGAGACAGTCGAGACAGCCTCTATTAGGAACCTATAAAATTTGATGTACTGTATGTAAGGTACACATATTATGTGACAGTAGATAAAAAATGAAAGCAGTGGTAAATAAACTATTTTCTTACCAATTTGTGTGTTGCCACAAGATACAGATGTGCTTGTCTACAAGTTGCAAGCACATTTTCACTGCTCCAGCTCTGCCCCAAGGCTAGACTAGGGGGGACCAGTTCCCCATGGACATATTTCATAACATGGAACCTGCAATTAGTTCAAATTCATAAATACTTATTAAGGTAGACTTATTCACTAAAGGTTTGTACTATTAATGTACCTCATTTTTGCTTATGTTTTGAAAATGTCAAACCCTTATTCCTCAGTTAAATTTACACTAGTTTCAAGTTTTTAAGGCAATACTTAAATAAGAAAATAAATATCCTAATTACATTAATATAGTCTATATACAGTTAAAGCAAAATTATGTACAGTAATCTATGTAGTAGCAGCTGCTCTTCCAGGGCGTCGTGTTTTAGTTTGTGTTCAGCTCATATAATAACTTTTCAATTGTTTTTTGAATCTACTAAGTGTAGGGAGCTCTCTGATATTGACGGGTATATTGTTCCAAGCTTTCAGAGCCGAATAGTGAAAGCCTTTCTTGACATATTCAAGATTATTTCTTGGGATTTGTAGGTCCCTGCAATTCCTTGTTCTGTAGTTGGAATGCTGGGTCCTTGATGGTATTTACCCCAAAGGCTTTCGGGACATTGCCTGTTGATTATTTTATATGTCATAACTGATCGATCAAAGTTTATTAGTTGTTCAACTGTCAACCAATTATGAGACCAATTGTCTTTTAGTCTGGCCTTATCAATAATCGAATGGGCTCTGTCCTGCAGACGTTGGAGGGTATTCAATTTTGATTTAGGAAGACTCCCCCAAATAACATTGGCGTATCGCAGATGGCTTTCTACAAGTGCACGGTACACATGCTCCAGCTGGGATTGGGAAATGAGATTTTTCAATTTTTTTAGTGACTTAAGACCGCCACTAATCTTCCCTTTCACTTTGTTGAATTGTTCATCCCAGTTTAGCCCTTCATCCACAATAACCCCTAGTGATTTAGTCTTCACCACACGCTTAATTTCTGAATTGTTAAGATTCAGTGGTTCTGAGATTTCAACCTTATTTGTCCTCCGTGGATGGCCAATGATCATGTATTCAGTTTTTTTCGGGTTGGCACTTAACTTGTTTATCCGCATCCATTCCGAGATGTTTCTTAATTCTTTGTGGGCATTTGTAATTAGATCATCGACGTTACCAGATGTTAATGTAACATGTGTGTCATCTGCATACATATAAGCATTTTTCAAAGTCATTAAGGTAGATTATAAATAGGAGTGGTCCCAAGCAGGATCCTTGAGGTACACCACATGTTACCAATCTAGCCCCCGACTGTTGTCCATTAACTGAGCAGAATTGTTTTCTACCACTTAAGAAGGACGTGAACCATTCTCCTGAACTTGCCCTGATACCGAGTGCACCTAACTTTTTTATCAGTATTGTATGATCTACGGTATCAAACGCCTTTTTTAAATCAAGAAATATGGCCAAATTGAGCTGTTTTTTATCCATATTGTCATACCAGCTGAACAAGCTTATCATATATAAGTGAGATTATGAGTTGTTATCATAATTCTGATGGCCAGGTCCATAACGCGGAACACGCGGAACTCGCGGAACAGAATTTTTCCGCGAGATATAGTTCTGCGTTATTCACTGGCGTGTTAGGCAAAAGTCCATAACGCGGAATTGAAAAACGCGGAATCCCTCTCTTTTTTTTCAAGCCCTGAAAATTACATTCTTAATTCAAAGTCATCCTTGGATCTTCGAAACACTTTTAAACAGTGCACTTGCGCCCCTCCTCAAGTTCGGCCTACTATTGCATCGTTGTTGTTATTATTCATTTTGGCTAGGCCCATCGAGGTCAGTGGCCTAACTATGAACAATGTTGACATTGTGTTGGCAAATTCAGTAAAGCCACATTCTCCTTTTAACTCATCAGTAGGAAGAATCAAACAAACAGAAATTCATCTGTTTTTCCTTCAAACTGTGCCGAGAAAATTCTCGAAAAATTTCCGCGAGATTGGGTTCCGCGTTATTCACTGGCGTATTAGGCAAAAGTCCATAACGCGGAATTGAAAAACGCGGAATTTTTTTTCAAGCCCTGAAAATTACATTCTTAATTCAAAGTCATCCTTGGATCTTCGAAACACTTTTAAACAGTGCACTTGCGCCCCTCCTCAAGTTCGGCCTACTATTGCATCGTTGTTGTTATTATTCATTTTGGCTAGGCCCATCGAGGTCAGTGGCCTAACTATGAACAATGTTGACATTGTGTTGGCAAATTCAGAAGTAAAGCCACATTCTCCTTTTAACTCATCAGTAGGAAAAATCAAACAAACAGAAATTCATCTGTTTTTCCTTCAAACTGTGCTGAGAAAATTCTCGAAAAATTTCTGCGAGATTGAGTTCTGCGTTATTCACTGGCGTATCAGGTAAAAGTCCATAACGCGGAATTGAAAAACGCGGAAATTTTCAGGGCTTGAACAAATTTCCGCGTTTTTCAATTCCGCGTTATGGACTTTTGCCTAATACGCCAGTGAATTTCGCGGAAATTTTTCGAGAATTTTCTCAGCAAAGTTTGAAGGAAAAACAGACGAATCTCTGTTTGTTTGATTCTTCCTACTGATGATTTAAAAGGAGAACGTGGCTTTACTTCTGAATTTGCCAACACTTATTCATATAGTTAGGCCACTGACCTCGATAGGCCTAGCCAAAATGAATAATAACAACACCGATGCAATAGTGGGCCGATCGCGAAGAGGGACGCAAGTGCACTGTTTAAAAGTGTTTCGAAGATCCAAGGATGACTTTGAACTAAGAATGTAATTCTCAGGACTTGAAAAAAATTCCGCCTTTTTCAATTCCGCATTATGGACTTTTGCCTAATACGCCAGTGAATAACGCGGAACTCAATCTCGCGGAAATTTTTCGAGAATTTTCTCAGCAAAGTTTGAAGGAAAAACAGATGAATTTCTGTTTGTTTGATTCTTCCTACTGATGATTTAAAAGGAGAAGGTGGCTTTACTTCTGAATTTGCCAACACAATGTCAACATTGTTCATATAGTTAGGCCACTGACGAAGGGCCTAGCCAAAATGAATAATAACAATACCGATGCAATAGTGGGCCGATCGCGAAGAGGGGCGCAAGTGCACTGTTTAAAAGTGTTTCGAAGATCCAAGGATGACTTTGAATCAAGAATGCACTTTTCAGGGTTTGAAAAAAAATTCCGCGTTTTTCAATTCCGCGTAATGGACTTTTGCCTAATACGCCAGTGAATAACGTGGAACTATATCTCGCGGAAAAAATTCTCCGCGAGTTCCGCGAGTTCCGCGTTATGGACCTGGCCTAATTCTGATCATTACAAAAAGCAGGAAATTGCATGTGAAATGAGGAAACATTTACTGCTATATATACTGGACTTCTTGATATTTTGATTTTAGAATTTTTCACACACAAAAATTCTACACATTATTGAAATGTCTATTAATTCTTTAGAATTCATGAATATGTGAAGTTATAAAGAACACAGTCTTATAAGAAATCAAGAATTGAGACCAGTATTGAAAGTTTCTTAAAATTATCAGAACTCATCAGTAGTGTCTTACAAGTTTCTCAGTTGAGGTTCCATGGCAATAGACAATTACGCTAAAGATGGCGGCAAAGAACTTTTTACCCCGATGCACCGCGTTCTTAAATCAAATTCCTATAGAATCTTTAAAGATTGTTATTCGAACGCAATGCGTTTGGTAAAAAGTTCCTTGCTGCCATCTTAAGCATAATCATCTATTTCATGTTCACTACCTGTGTCCTCATGAACATTTCAAAACAAGGTTTTTCAAACCTTTCCAAAATGTTTAGACATTTACACAAGTACTTTACGATACGAGTAATATGATCTAATATGATACAGGAAACAAGTGAAAGTAAAGTAAAAATATGGTCAAGGATTTCCTTTATCAAAATAAATTATTTCCAAACATAGTAAATATTCATTCTCACCACTTAAAACGTGTACTGCAAAATCTAACTCACTGAGCTGATAAAAATATTAGGTACCTCGGTCTTGGTGTATTGAGATTTAGCAACTCAGCAAATTCATCTTCTATTAGATGCTGGAACTCAATTTCATTAAGATGCGTATCGATCTTGAAAGCCGTCTTCACCTGGCCATTTCGGTACAGCTTGCTTTTATCCAGTCCACGTAGCATTACTTTCGTGCCGACATCCAGAAGGTACACTTCTTTCGTTACTTTTGGTCTTTGCCTGAGAGGGGCTAGTCGCCCTCGTCCCCTCCCCGTTCGAGGGTGATCATATGGTTGACTTCTTCCCACTTGTTGTGCTGGGACATAATTTCGTGATTGACTGAAGGAAGACTGGTGCTCACGTTCGTGCATTGCCATCCTTAGCCCTGAAGGAGAAGGGAAGAAACGAAGGTTGCTGCTGCTAGCACTGTTTGTGCCACTAGGCCCAGGCACTGATGATTCGGGAAATGATGAAGCAGCATGTCGTCCACTGTGGAATAGCCGGTGCCTCTCTTCTTCCATCGTTGTGCAATTCCCATTATTAGGCCTACTGGTATTTTGTTCAGGATGTGGCGGTGGCGATGTGAGTCCAGAAGTATTTCCTTGCCTACTGCCGCCGCTACGTGGCTCAAAAAGATTCATTCCTGGAGAGTCAACGATTCCTCCTGACCATCTGTCTTGGATCCATCTTTTATCTTTACAAGTTTGAAGATCAACAAGGCCAATTTTCGCGCTAAAAACTTCACACCACATGCAAAACGAACAAGTGCCAGTGTGAGAGCGAGGTTTGGCAATTAATCGTTGTTGTCATTGTACGTCCGGTCTAGCGTCGCCGTCACCATGGTTTCATCATATGTTTTATGCACTTACACACGTTGCTATGGTTTCACCATGATGTGCGAGTTTCACAAAATGATAATGAGAAATGCGGAACAGAATGATAATGTGATAATATACGGAATGAGATTGGAACGCACAGAATGAGAATGGAACATGACACAATGATAATATGGAAACACATAACGATAACTGGGAAGTACAGAATTATAATGGAATTTTAGAAAATGATAATAGAAATTCAACAAAATGATCATATGATTTTACAAAATGATAACATAATTTTACACAAAATGATAACAGAATCTTACAAAATGATAATAGAATTTACAAAATTATAATAGAATTTTACATAATGATAATAGAAACAACAAAATGACAATATAGGGTTAACAAAATGATAATATTAACTCTATTTTTACCGGGGGGGGGGGTGACTTTTTCGTGACTGACTTTTTAGCCTTTTTGGCCCCCCCCCCTATCGGAGTTTTTTCAATAGCTCCCAAACAATGCTAACTACAATGCTGAAACGCCTTGACTTTTGCTAAAATTTAGTTGGCAATCAGAAAATAGAACTTTCAAGACCTATTGTTCGACCACGTGACCACCACATGACCATATTTGGAGAGTGGTCACAAAGAAATTATCTAAAACGGCTCTAATTGTTTTCTTTGTTACTAAATCTCAACAATATATATGCCATTCGATTCGTCTCAGTGAGTGCTTTCATTTGATTTATAATTTATTCATATTCGCTGACATCAGCAGTTTATTATTTCTATGACGTCATCAATCTTTATGACGTCATATTCCTAATGAATGAGTAATTTT
The DNA here is from genome assembly GCA_039566865.1 of Aurelia coerulea. NCBI lineage: Eukaryota > Metazoa > Cnidaria > Scyphozoa > Semaeostomeae > Ulmaridae > Aurelia > Aurelia coerulea. The sequence goes on from CM076959.1 coordinate 3,108,757, forward strand.
TGCATGCAAAACTGATGGAATTACCTCAAATGTCGATGAAAGTACTTGATTTCATCAATAATATGCGAAATCAATGGTTTTAAATCATAATTATTGAGCAAACAATTTTGCATTGAATCAAAATGTCATTATTTAGTTAGTTAATTTATTAGAAACCAAAAATATTTACATGAAATCACATGGAACTACAAATTAATGGTGTCAAGCAGGTATTTGGATGGTTTTTTTGCCAATTTTATCAAGCTATTTGCTAATAATGGGCCCTTTTTGCAAATAGCTCAATTTTCACAAAATTTGCATTGTTTTTGGTTGCCTAGCAACCAATCACGTGACTACTGATTTGTTGATGCTATTTTTAGATTCTACTTTGTTCAATTATGACACAGTGCAAGTTTCATTGTCATAGCTGTTATACTTGCGGAGAAAAACAGGGGGGGGGCGAAAAAGGCCCCCCCGGTAGAAAATCACTTTTTTTTTACCCGGTTAAAATAGGGTTAAACACAGATAATAAATTAATTTTTTGGCTTTGGCACTCCATAGTAACATGCTTGGTCGAAAATCAGGGGTTGGGACAAAAATTTGTGAAATTCAGCCAAAGGCACATCTTACTCATTGTCATGCTCATTCTTTGAATTTATGTGTCACAGACACCACATCGGATAGCAAAATATTGTTTGACTCAATAAACATTTCGAGAGAGATCATCAAGCTTGTTAAATGTTCTCTGAAGAGGGAGAAAATTCTTGGTGAAATAAAGGACAACATTGAATGTGCTGTGGAAAATCTTGATGAAAGAGCTGCATCCCTAACAAAATTGAGCACTGCTACATGGACTGTGCAAGCAACGAGTTTTCAGCGGATTATCAATAACTACGATCACATCTTAGAGTTATGGCGTGTTTGTTTAGAAGCTGGAAAACTAGATTCAAATTTGGCTAGAATAATCGGTTGTGACCATAAAATGAAAAGCTTCAAATTCTTTTTTGGGCCAAATCTCGGTCAACAGCTATTTGTCACTACGGATAACTTGTCAAAGACATTGCAAGGAACCAAACTATCAGCAATCTCTGAAGATCAACTGGCACTCTTGACTAAAATGACCCTTCAAAACATTCGGAACACAGAAAGCTTTAATTCATTTTACAATACAGTTCTCCTTAAAGCTAAGCAGCATAATTTGATTGTAGAACCAAAGTTGCCCCGTAAATAATATTGCCCTGCGAGGAAGGAAGTCAGGCCACCTATCCAGACTCTCCACAAGATTCATTTCGACACATCTATTTTGAAGCAGTTGACTTGATGGTTCATTCCATTGACTTCAGGTTTACCCAGCCTTGCTTCAAAGCTTACGAACGATTGGATTCATTACTTCTCAATGCTTTGAAAGGTAACGATCAGTGGAAGAATTGAGGTTCTTGGAGCAAAATTATGCTGGTGATGTTGATATGTTGTCGCTCACTGTTCACCTCCTCCTCTTCAAATTGTTGTTTGGCGAGAATGAAGCCGCATGCTTCGACGACAGTTTGAAGACGATCACAAATTTCAGGCCTGAAGAACATTGTCTCATAGGAGAAGTGGTGACTGTTTGTAAGCTCTTGCATGTTAACCCGGCAACAAGTGCATCTGCCGAGAGATCATTCTCAATGGCTAGACACCTCAAAACCTGGCTGCATTCCAACATGAAGCAAGCTAGATTTAACAATTGAGTGATATTGAACTTTCACAAGCAACGAGCAGACACAATGTCCCTCTTGGAAATAGCTAACGACTTTGTTAAATATGAAAATAGTCATCGCACCTTCGGAAAGTTTGCTCTGACAGATCTTTTTGTAGGAATAGTTGTTTTATGAGAAGAAATGCTGTTTTGCTAATTTTGTTGGTTATTATGTTATATGCCTCTTTCATAGTAATTGGAATCTTTTCTGAACCAAACTGTACATAAATATGGAGGCAAAGAAGCCAGTATTTTTTCAAAGGGGTGTTTTCCGATGTTCTAAAGGGTGCGGTCTCAAAGAAGTTTAACTTGATTTTGCCTATTCCAAATACCAACTGTAAGATCGTTCTGGAAAGTTATTGAATACCTAACAACTACAGTAAATGGTTTAAGGATATAATAAAAAATGACAGTGCATTCCCTGTAGAAAAGTTGGTAGATTTGTTCTCCCTTGGCCCCAGCTAATTTCCTGTGATGCGATAATGATCGTTGAGCTTCCAGGAACAGATCAAACTGAGTGCTGATGGCAACTGCTTCAACATTCGGAAATTTTCTGCAGACGATTGCCAAATAAATTCAAGAACCATATATCAAGCAAAGACTGCTTGAGAATTTCTTGAAAAGAAGATGTCACTGGTCAAAAATGTTGAAGAAGAAAATAAATGATTTCCGTGTCCAGCTCTACAGCACCCAGCATGAAGTGGTTTCCTGGAAACACAACGAGTTAGAGTTTTACACTCAAGTTTTGCAAACAATTAAAAAAGAGAAAGAGGAACTTTGTCAGTTGGCTGGAAAGATGAGCGCAGCTATCGCTAGATCATCAAGCATCTCAATGAGCTCTGCTGAACAGCACAAGAAGAGGAGAGCAGAAAAGAGAAAAATAGAAAACAAAGCTAAATCAATGAAAGAACTGAAGCAGTGATGCCTGAAAAGTGCCTCAGCTTGTCTCAGCATAACAGGCAGACGGGACTTCTCAGGAATGGTCAGCAAATCTGACTTTTGTTTCTATATTGAGAAACATAATTTGGTTGAAGATGGTTTTAGCAAGTTAATGCCAAAGTTGCACTTGAATGGTCTGAAATTGCTGTTGGAGAATGGTGTGTTTGCGGTTTTTGATTGGAGCATGTTAGAAGCAGAACAAGCAGTTGAGAGAATGGAACAAGATCTATTGAAATCAAGTGACATAACTATGAAGAAAAAACAACGCCAGCTACAGAAAAACATTAATGACAGCAAACAAGCCTCACTCGCATCATTTTTTTACAAAGAAGAAATAAAGAGAACTGCTACATGTGATAATACATCATTGCTCCCTTAAGTACATGTTACAAATTTACAAGAACTCATCGAATCGATATTTCGGGAAATACCGGGGGAGAAAGACCCAAAGATGTTCAATGATGAAATCTGGTTGTTGTTCGGGGGTGACAAGGGGGGAATCATATGAAATTCCATATTGAAATAATTAACAGTACGATTGCAGGATCAGTTGATAATGTTCATATCTATTGCATGTGTGAGGTGTCGGATATCATAAAAAATATGTGAAAGGTACATGATTACTACAACGCGGCAATACATGAGGTCCAAAAGATGGAAATTGATGGTCGAAAAGTGAGAGTGTTTCTTGATGGAGATTTCCATTTTATCAATGATATGCTGGGTCACCAAGGATCCACTGCAACATTCCCAAGCTCTACAGATCTTGTCACTCTTGCACATCTGCGAAATCACTGAGGAAAACCACACAATCCTGACCATTGCCAAATTGAAGTGCACATGCAACAGCATTACTCGCGATCATATAACGAGAATCTCTGTGATGATAGAAATAATAGAAATCTGCGTGAAAACGGAAAATTTCACTATAATGTATTAGTGAAGATGCTCTTCCCCTTGAAAGATCTGCGCCATGTTGTGCCACCAATATTTCATATCTTACTTGGAATCACCCTACTAATTTATAATTTATTATTGGAGAAGTGCAGATCTATTAATGAAGAAGAGTTTCCTGATCTTCAAGAGAAAGAGAATGATAATGTAGAGCTAGAGTGGGAGAAGAAGAGCTTGGAACTTTCAGAACAGTACCAAGAAATGGAAATTTAGGAGAAGGCTTTGGGAGAATTCATCAAAAATGTTTACAGTAAAAGCAGTAAGAAGAAACAAAAGAGAAAGTCAAAGCAGCAGGGCTGTGGAAAGCCAGGCCGGGCCCCAGGGTAATGAATCGACCACGCCCTTTTATAATTGTGCCACGCCCTCATATGCACTGTTAAAACGCTGCTTTTATATGGAAACGCCCTGTTGAAAATGTAATTTTTAGGTGAAAACGCCTTTCTAAATATCACTAATTCAATCAAGCTTCAAACAGAAAATGATGAACTTATGGTTAACAGCATAACAAATCAATCACAAATCAAGGCTAAGTGCAACTTCAACAAAATGCTTTTCGTGCTTTTTTCAAAGCAAACTCCTTTATTATAGTTTGAAAGTCTACCTTCCTTGCCATTTCACTTTTGATGCTTAAAACAGCTAAATCTGTAAGTCGCTGTTGCGACATGGTGCTCCTCAACAAGTTCTTTATCAACTTCAATTTGCTGAAGGAGCGCTCGGCAGAGGCAACGGTCACGGACAATGTGCATAACATTCTAAGGGCAGTGCAGACATTCAATGATTTTTCTCTAAAATTTGCCACGTGTATAGATCTAATATGGAACAGCTCTTCTTTCAGTCCATCCAAGCAAATATCCTCATTATATCTATTAACAAAGATGTCACAAGCATGTAAAATGTCCTCTGCAGACATGGTCAAATATTCCCAGAGAGAGCTGTACATGTTGTAGACGTTTTTTGCAGCATCAAAGCGAGCAGCATCAAAGCAGCATCAATCCTGATATGACGGAATCAATGATCATGTAAAATACATCACGCTTGAATGTTCTGACTTCTTTACTTTTGACATCATCATCTTCATATTCATCTTCACACTCTACAACTTCTTTCCATTTGTTCTTACGTTTCGCAGGGAAGTCTGGCAGAATGTTTAATGAATTGGCAACCACCTTGGATTCATGCAGAATCAAATGCAATTTGCGGCACAGCTCCTCCAGCTCATCAATAAGGCTTCTCAGGTTTGAAACCTCCACATTGATAGTTGCCTTTATAACATACTTTATGGCACCATTGACTTCAATAGTTGTCTTTGGGGTGAGATTCAGCGAAAGGAGCTCTTCAGGGGCTTTCTTCATTCCTGGCAGATGGGGTGCAAATGGTTGGACGCTGGCAACACAATCTTGTTCCAGATAAGCCATGTAGTGATGAACCGATTTGGCTTTGTAGGATCTTCCATCTCTGTGGACTCCACGAGTAAAGGTTATAAACTGTTTGTATCATCCCAAAGAAAGTAACAGCTTCAGTGCAGCTCGTGGCAGAATCGGCACCACATAGATTCAATGCGTGACAGCCACAGGGAGAGTACAGGCCCAAAGGATTGACTGTATTCACACGTTGTTGAGCACCATTGTACTTTCCTGACATGTTAGCAGCATTCTCATAGCCTTGTCCTCGGCAATCAGCAATGGGTATTCCATACTTGTCCAATGTCTCCAAAATCACATTGGCAATCTCTGCCCCAACTTCTTACAACAGTCAGCAAAGGCTAGAAATCTTCCTTGGACTGCAAAACTCTTGCCGTCCTTGGTCAGGTACCTAAGAATGAAGGTACTTTTCTCTGTGTGGCTTGCATCTGGTGTGCCATCCACCATAATTGCAAAATACTTTGTGATCCTGCGTTCTTCTGAAATATGATTTCTCACATGTGCAGCACAGATGTTTATGAATTCATTCTGAGATTCTCGTGACAAGTAGTGAACCTGCAATCTGGTCCCTTTCTCTTGTGCCACCTTCACGTTAGTAACGTGCTCTTGAAGAAGAGGGCTGTAACGTGCAAGCAACTCCAAGATCCCAAGAAAATTTGCTGTGAATTCTCCTGTTTTGTTGATGCGAGTTGGTGACCCTTCAAATTTTCTTTAACCATGAACGACAGCGATGGTAAAACCGACAGAGGGTCGACAAATTCGATTTTGAGCTGCAATGAGCCGTCTCTCCTGGCACTTTCTCCTCCTAAATGAAATTACTTTCAAAATTTGATGCACAGAGAAAACTAAATGGATTCCCAAAATCTGATTCCCTTCCCCATTTTGCTTCTGGAACATAACATCGAACATGCACATGGGTACTTATCAACAAACCCAGGATCGCCCCAGGTTCGTGTTTACACTGTCATATCATGGAGCATTGCGGACACCTTTATTATGAAGGCAATTTTTATTCGATACTACTACCTTAAGTCCTCTGCGGAGGAGCATTGCTCGTGAAGCGAGCTACCTCTCCAAAGGAGCGAGCGAGAAGATTTGAATGGGTAAGTAACTAAGTAGTTTTCTATAACAGAGCTTTCGTACGGTGCGCGTAACAATCAAATGACCATATAAGGATTCTGCCATGCCACAAACTTTGCGAATATTCGCAAAAAATAGTCTCCGTACGGGGGAAACCGGGAAGCAAGAAGCTGTGGTGCTTCAAGAGCGGGAAAATCTGAATTGTGAATTCGGCAAGCTACGAGCTGAAGAAAGGACTGCACTGAAGATTCAATTTGAGGGAATGGGTGCTGATATGTGTTTTATAGTCATGGATTCGAAGTGTGGTCGCAGGTATTTGAAAAGTTTAATTTCTTTAATCTCCTAATTCTGTAAAAAGTCCATCAAACATCCTTATTATTCCTTTGATGCTTTATTTTTGTTCTCAATGAAGTTAGGCCTAGACTAGTCTAGGCCCAGCTACTTTTTTTGGTGCCACTCTTTGAAGTTTAGTCTTGACAACAAACTTTGGTATATATATACAGACACTATGCATATATTTAGCTATGAATTTCATAAAAAAGGCCAGGCCAGCTTGGCTGGGGTTGCTGTGTCAAACTGGTCACGACCAGTGAAGCAAGCCGCTCATAACAAACATTAATAAAACTCGACTTTGCTGCACATTTGTAAATCTGATAGTGACTGAATTCAACATTCCAAATCAGGGGCGGTGTCGCAAAAATGAAGGGCCCTGGACAATTCGTTGAGAAAGAGGCCCATGCATGGTCTCACACCCTTTTCGGAAAATAAGATCTAACAATTTCTGGTTCCGCAGAAACGATCAATGCAAATAATTGTGAAAAACATGGCGACGAACAAACAGCAGCGGCGTGGCCAGGGTAAATTGAATGGGGGTACTGAAAGGTAGGGGGACTGGGGACCAAGTACACAGGAAAATTTTTGCGGCTGCGCCCTTTACTTTGGCTTAGAATGCATCTCCCAATATCATGCTTGCCATTAGCGACAAGAAAACTATGATAGTTTTGTGACAGTTATCCTATGAATCAGAGCACAAGGAAAATGTTTGAAGAAACTTCTATTACATTGGCTTAGAATGCATCTCCCAATATCATGTTTGCTTTTAGCGACAAAGAATCCTTGATCATGTTGTGGCAGTTATGCTATAAATCAGTGCACGAGGAAAAAAGGTTTTCTTGGCTCAAAGATAACCTCAACCTGGTCTTGATAAGGTTCAATTTTGAGAAATTTCTTTTCTTTCACATTCACCCTGTGTATCTACAAGCATCAGCAAAAACTGACAGTCTCTATAAAGCTGCAAGTACGTATGTTACACAGTTCAAATTATGCTCATGCAGAACTTTATATGTACAAGTGAAACACGAAAGGCAGCTTTGAAGTTTGCTTGCAAGCGGTCTCTGCTCCATCGTCAACTTCCTCCCATCTTATGGTTTCGAATTCTTCTGGCAATGACATAGCAAGTCTCGAAAATGAATTGACAAAATTCTCGAGCTGCAAGAACAAATCATTTTTGTCGACTCTGCTCCCAAGGAGATCACAAATTTTGGCCATTACGGCTGCTGGAATTCCTGATGCTTTGAGCTCCTTGAATCGTTTTAGGTTGCAGCAAGAGAAACCTTTGTACAGCACCTCATGGTCTAAAAAATCTGTTCTTCATATTTGTGACTATGCGATCCATCATCAAATTGAACGTATTGACGCATGACTGCAGCTCATCAACAACTGCTTCATCCTGGCATTGCTCACCATCTAAGCGCTTTTTCCTACGCACTATCTTTTCTTGTAAGGCAGTACCCACTTCCAAATTTGATTCATCCAATGCTTCATTTGCTACGTCACAAAAGTCTTTAGCTGGTTTTCGTGTGAATGGCCTCGAAATATCTTGATGTAAAAATGTAATTTATCTGTTTGCTTGTCGTTTCAACCATCCTCCATGATTAGAGCATGTTGAAGCCTTTTGTCTGCAGATACAAAGACAATTGCGTTGTTATACTGTAGACTCTCAAGGATATGAAAGCTGTTAGGATCGTCTCAAATTTCTGAAAGTGATGCATTAAAACTTTTGCATCGCTGCGAGTTGATTCATGGAATGATGTTACTAGCTATTGCATCAAGCACTAAAAGCATTTCAGCATATAGGCCTTTGTGTGGTGCTGAATAAGTGCCAAATCTCTTGGTCAGGGCTTGGGACTTTGAAAGCCATCTGGTTTCACCAATAGGGCCGAGCCTTCTTGTCTCTTGAAAATCGTCCTACTTTTTCCAGTGTTAGTTCTCAAACATCCATTTTATTGTGCCCCCATCAAAGGATCTCCCACACAGTTTCTTACATCGAGCCTAGGTTGTGTTTCACGAACGGTGGCTCTCCACTGGTGGATGTTGCTTTCACAAGCGAAAGCAGGAGTCGTGACATTTATTCTGTTTAGGCAAAGATCAATAACTGATGAGCTAATTTCGATCTACAAATTTTGTGATGAAGAAGACAAGAGTTTGCAACAAAAACAAACATGGCACAATCTCTCAATGTATTGTAGAGATGGATTGACAAGTTAAGTTTCAAATATCAATACAGGGCCTCTGATTGTTTACCGTGGCCTCTCAAACAAAAGAAGGGATAAATTAACGAAAGATACAAGCCATACTTTCCGGTAGACTTATTATTTTTTTTTTTTTAACATCAAATGCACTACCTAATATAAGGCAAATATTACAGTTGAAAAACAGACTTGGAGCAAGTCTAGAATACATGTAAATTTGTTTTCAGGTTAGCTTCAGGGGGCCCATATTTGTAAGATTTCTGGGGGCCACCGGGAAAATTTCCCGGTGTCCCGGTGGGCCACGCCGCCCCTGTTCCCAATCCATCAAGGATTGATGAAATAATGATTTGCAAACTTTTTAAAAGTGATGCACATGCGGAAATTGAAGTTGATGAAGCATTTGACATTTACACCAAGGCACACAAAAAGAGGGGTGTAGCAGTGAATAAGAAGAGTTTATTTCGAGAGATGATATATGCTGTTGAGGGTTTTTGGAGATCAAACTGTGAAGAAGAGGAGGAAAAGTTGTCAATAAAGGGGAACCAAGAAAATTTATGAACTAAAACTGTCCATCTTAATTTCACGTTTTTTTTAAGAGAAACAGCTCACAAGAAACTGAAGATAAAAGAAACTTGTAACTTGCATTCAAAAGATTTATTTACACTGAACAGTCATAGCAACTTTCCTTTGCATGCGAATCATGTGTAATTATTACTTGTTTATGAGACTTTACTCACTAATTTGGCAGACTTTTGGCAGCCCTTCAAAAAAATAGATTAACTCTGCACTCCCCGCAGTTAAGAGTAACACAAACTGAAACACATTGGAAATTTTTGGAAGGAAAAGGTATCTTAAAATAAAGAGTGAGTGAACTTCTTTATATCTTCCTTATCTGAAAGAATTTGCCACATTTAGAGCTCTAACCAGGACCTAACAATGCATGCTGTAATGTAGGTAGGATAAAATTGGTTGGAGGAAATGTAGACAATTTCATGTGTACATTTAGATAATAAACTAAATGTTAGTCTAAATCAGCAAGTGTTGGGTATAGGTTGAATATTGGAGGACCTAGGGTTTTCATCATACTAGGTCAGCCTCAGATTTCGCAATATTGCTTGACGTCAATATGGCCTATTTCCTCATACCTGCATTAGTCAGTGTGAGTCAGACATGATGCCATAACTTGGTAGCCTATCAGTGAATGGCAAACTACGTAGTTCAGCTCCCTTTGCCATATTTGGGGCATCAATGGTAGGGTACAGTATATATAGGGGTTTCTGCTAGGTGTCCTTCACTTGCAAAATCTTCATGGACACCTAGACATCTCAAGTTTTCTTCTATCGACGATGACAACTATTCGCCGCTCAGCTTCTACGCCTGATCTGATGTCTCATACGGAGTCTAATGTCCATGTCGAGCAACAATCACAACTTACTGCTGGCAAGTCCCAACGCCTTCGACGATGCCCTGCTGCCACGAGCCAGTCAAACAACATTCTTGGGGTCTTCGGGCTGCCACGAGCCAGTCAAACAACATTCTTGGGGTCTTCCTGGCCGCCATTGCCAAGGGCCTGATGAGGATGATGAAGAACTCGAAGATGATAATGATGACCAGGAAGTACAATTCCCTATCCAAGGCCAATCTGTAATCATGAGATCTCCACATGTACAGTTTGCGACCTTCGGTCAAACTGGAGATAATGGACAAAGCCTCGTCCAAGATGATACAGAAAAGCTGGCTTTAGAGCGTAAATTGCACCAGCTTGAGTTGGACGAGCGACATTTGGCAGAGCTTGACACGCTGAGAGCGAAGGTAGCCGCAAAGGAGGCTGTCGTGTCGAAAATGAGGTCAAAGCAACAACCACAACATCCATCCACGCAACAACCGCAACCACAACAACAAACCAGAACCACTGGACATGGCCTAAATGCGGGAGTTCATGGGCAAACCAACAATGCAGCTACGTGTCTCACCCCACTGTTGGGGGCTGGTTCTCTTGGTGCGTCGCTGCCAGCCCATTCGGGCTTGCCCTGGCAAATGCAGCAAGCACCTGCAAACACAGCCATTATTGCAAGTCAAACCAGCCCAGTAGTATCGTTGCATGAGCAGTTTCAGGCCCGAAGTGACCATCACGCTGAGATGTTCTTGTCCCCTACAGCTGTGCCGCTTGGTGAGAAAGTCCTTCGTATTATTGACTTTATTTCTAGCTTGGTACCAAAAGAGACCGAGCAAACATTGTCTGATATGGGGGGTTCTCGGCTACTGATTTCATATGGGCAGCAACGGCCTAGGCTCGAGAGTGTGTCTCTTACGCAGTGGGTAGTAGCCAACACTCGCATATTTCATAGCCTTCTATTTTCCAGCAAGCTCCCCACCTCTCGCGACATTCGTGATTATCTTGCGTACACCGTTAGGATAATGGAGCTTGCGGGGAAATATGAATGGACAAGTGTCCTGAAATTTGATGATGAATTTCGTCAGCTTCAGGCCACTTATAGTTTTCCTTGGAGTCATGACTCTAACCACTTGCATCAAGTCACTCTCGTGCCTAAGCAAAAATCCAAGCCTAACAATGTTGGCCAGCCCCCCCCAATCCAGTCAGAATTTTGCAGGCCCTAACACCGCTATGTATTCAGTTGACAATAAAATAATTTGTCGTAAATTTAACTCTGGGGGTGGTTGCCAGAATAACCCATGCCATTTTGCCCATGTTTGCAGCCGTAAGGTAAGGGGCAAAGCCTGTAGCAGCTCCCACCCTGCAACTCAGCACAGCGCCCCGGCTCCCCAGTCTGGGTGACTCAAGCAGGGGGTGCCCTCCCCCTTAAATAAGGGTAGGTGGATGGCTGAGTTGGAATTTGATGAAGATAAGGAGTTCTTGCTTGATGGCATCATCAATGGATTTGAACTTATCCCAGCCGATTCCACTTTATCTCCTGCAGAGATGGACAATTATAGTTCATCAACAAAGCCGGAAGCAAGAGATAAAGTGGAACAAACTCTCCGGGAAGAGATAGCCGAGGGTAATTACATTATTACCCCCACTAGGCCTACTATTATTAGTGCTATTAGTGCTGTTCCCAAGGCTGGCAGTGATGAGTTACGGCTTATTCATGATTGCAGTATGCCTATTGGAAAGGGGGTTAATTCTTATGTCCCCTCCCTGGATAAGTTACATTTTCAGACAATTGATGATGCCGTCAAGCTTGTGGATAAGGATTTTTATCTAGCAAAGATCGACTTACGGCATGCTTATAGGTCAGTGCCCATCCACCCACATAACTATGCTGCTACGGGCCTTAAGTGGGTCTTTTCAGGGGACACCAGTCCTACTTTTTTGTATGATACACGTCTTTGTTTTGGGGGAAGGAGGTCCCCTGGCATATTTCATCGCTTGACACAAAGCGTCAAACGCATGATGTCCCGCAGAGGTTTCAAGGGAATCGTTGTTTATTTAGATGATTTCCTCATTGTTTCACAGTCCCAGGCTGAGTGTGAACTTGCGTTCACCACTCTCCGTGAGCTGCTGCTGGACCTAGGGTTTCAAATCAGTCCTTCCAAGGTGGTTTCCCCATGCCAGCAGCTCACCTTTCTGGGTATTGTCTTTGACACATGTGCCATGGAACTCTCCTTGCCTCAAAACAAGCTAGACGAAACTAAGTTGCTCATTGCTACTTTTCTTAATCGGAAACGCGCCTCCAAACGTCAGCTCCAGCAACTCGCTGGCAAGCTCAATTGGGCGTGTCGTGTTGTTCATGGAGGACGGACATTCTTACGTCGTATATTAGACAGTATGAATTCGCTTCGCTCTGCCTCAGCCAAATTTCGCTTTACACCGGAGTTCCGCAAGGATTTATTCTGGTGGCAAAGTTTCTTAGCGGTATTCAACGGCAAACGCATACTTCACAGCAAAGTTCCGATAGCTGATGTCGAAACAGATGCCTCCCAGGAAGCAGTTGGCTCCTATTTTCGGGGGGATTGGGCCTACTCTTTTCTCCCTGCAGATGCCCCTCTTGTAGCTCCCTTCCATATAAATGTTAAAGAGGCATTTGCAATCTATCTAGCTGCTAAGAGGTGGGGTCCCCAATGGGCTAACCATCACGTGATTGTCCATTGTGATAATCAAGCCGCGGTGGCCATGATTAATAAGGGCACTACTGCCAATCCCATAATCATGTCATGGCTTAGGCATCTGTTCTGGCTCTCAGCTATTCATAACTTTCGGCTTACCGCTGTTTATGTTCCAGGCATAGACAATATTCGTGCAGACCGTATATCCCGTATGCATAACGGCGTTGCACTCATTCAGCTATATTCAGAGTTATGTAAATATACACCTTCTCAGATTGTATCCAGTGAGCTCCTTGTGAACCATATGTCTCCAACCAGTGCTATGTTTCTTCGTTCTAGGTACTGCACAGGTTTACAAGGAGCTCATTGAGGAGATTGCCTTCTTTCGCAACCAGACATTTGCCCCAAGCACCAAGCGGACCTATAGCACACATCGAGATACCTATCTCCGGTTTTGCCAATTTATGAGCATTCCTTCAGTGCCGGCTTCTACACATGGGATTTGTTTATATGCAGCCTATTTGGCTCGTACGCTCAAATTTTCTAGCATCAAGCAGTACCTTGGCATTATTGGTCTAATGCACAAAGAGTTTGGTCTTACCAACCCCCTCATTGGGAACTGGCAACTTTCTTCCCTGCTCACAGGAGTAAAAAGGGTACATGGCAATGACCCCAAACAGAAGCTCCCAATCACTTTTGATATCTTGCGTGGTATTCATTCGCAGCTCAATCCTACCTACAGTGTTGATGCTGCCTTCTGGGCCATATGTCTGGTTGCCTTTTTTGGTATGTTCCGGAAATCGCATCTACTCATCAGTAACAGTGGAAGCTTTGACCCTGCTAAGCAGCTCACCAAGGCCGACTTCTCTTTCTTTCCTGGGGGTGCCCTGATTCGGGTGCGCTGGAGCAAAACTATACAATTTAGGGAAAAAGTGGTGCAGATACCCCTGATGCAAGTCCCAGGCTCCCGGTTCTGCCCTGTCTCTGCTATCGTTCAAGCTTTCTCCTTCACCCCTAACGTATCAAATGACTCTCAAGCCTTCCAATGGGTACATTCATCCCTGACTATTCGGCCTTTCACATATGGATTTTTCATGACTAAGCTGCGTTCATGCCTCAAAAAATGTGGCCTCAATGGAATGGATTTTGGCTCCCATTCCTTTCGTCGTGGGGGGGCATCATTAGCCTTCCAAGTTGGTCTACCCCTTGAGATCATCAAGATTTTGGGTGACTGGAAGTCTAATGCGGTTCTCTTGTACCTCACTGTCCCCCTTGATATCAGAGTCAAAGCTACCACTGTTCTTTCACAACATATACCACAACAATAACATTTCACCTACAACAATATCCTTTGGATTTGGCAGATTATTACAACTATGTAATAATTATTCAATAATATGTTAAAGGACTGTTTACTGTATCGTATTGTGTTTTAGGTTAGATATTTGTTTGTGTGTTATGAGAATTCATCTTAATCCCAACACTGTGTCTTTTCTAACACATATCTGATTTAGGTGTACATTTAGATAATAAACTAAATGTTAGTCTAAATCAGCAAGTGTTGGGTATAGGTTGAATATTGGAGGACCTAGGGTTTTCATCATACTAGGTCAGCCTCAGATTTCGCAATATTGCTTGACGTCAATATGGCCTATTTCCTCATACCTGCATTAGTCAGTGTGAGTCAGACATGATGCCATAACTTGGTAGCCTATCAGTGAATGGCAAACTACGTAGTTCAGCTCCCTTTGCCATATTTGGGGCATCAATGGTAGGGTACAGTATATATAGGGGTTTCTGCTAGGTGTCCTTCACTTGCAAAATCTTCATGGACACCTAGACATCTCAAGTTTTCCCCACCCTCCACTCCACATGACACATAACACAATTGTATTACAGATTATTACAACTATGTAATAATTATTCAATAATATGTTAAAGGACTGTTTACTGTATCGTATTGTGTTTTAGGTTAGATATTTGTTTGTGTGTTATGAGAATTCATCTTAATCCCAACACTGTGTCTTTTCTAACACATATCTGATTTAGTGGGTGTATATATTGGAATTGCAAGCAGGATAGGGTTGAAAAAAGTTGTGAATACTCCTTTGCGTGATCTTACAAATGTTCACCAAGAGGTTGATTTTAAGTTTTTTCAAATAACAGTGAAGCGTGTGGCGATGTTTGATAAATAGCAAAAATAACTGATTACTCATCAAAAATAATACTCTATCGCCATAGAAAAAGGAAACTAAACGTATCGGGCCGTGCCCTTCGTCAGTAGTCGAAGGGCACGGCCCGATACGTTTAGTTTCGTTTTTCTATGGCGATAGAGTATTATTTTTGATGAGTAATCAGTTATTTTTGAATTTAAGTTGTTGGCAAGTTGGTGGGAAAACTTGTTCTCCAAAAATAGGCAATTTAATGCCTGGCAAGCCACAGTGTCTGCTGTTGTCTTTGTTCTGTGTCAAACAACAATGGTTTGCCACAATAATTTTCTTCTTTCCAAAGTTATAACATTCATTTCAGGTTAACCCTATCCATACTGGGCTTTTTGAGCTACTAGAAGACTGGGGGGGGGGCTCATTCAGCCCCCCCTCTCTAAAATCGCCATTCCTTCACTTACGAAGACGAAACTCACCACGCAGGTAGCCGTGTTTATGATCTATCATTTTTCACAAAAAGAATTCTAAAAATAGATATGACGTCATAATTATTCAAGACCAACTGGCACGTGTTCAAAATGAAAAAACAACTTTTTTTAAATCTTTATAATTTTCTAAGATTGATTCATGAAACCAAATTGTGCCAATCAAAGCATTGTTAGAAGGTAAAAATATACTTATAAAGTGAAAAATTTGATTTTCGCAAATCCAAGATGGCGGACAGAGAGATTAAAAATCTTGTTTTTCTGAAAAATGACAAATGCTGGAATAATAGGGAATTTCTCCATACATTACAATGAAAACTACTTCAATGATAAGTGATCGTTGCATACTTCATTTTTGCTTTTGAAACTTTTGTTTTAATTATTGCAAAAATGCTGACATCAGCATTTTTTCCCAGTAGTAAGCAAATGAGTTGGAAGGAAGAAGGAAGGGGGAAATAGGGGGTTGAGGATAGTAATTTGGTAAAATTTTGATAATATCTTGACAAACTAAACACTTTCAAGTCAAAAAATTCTCACTGTAAAACAGATTCTCAAGATATGCATGACAACTGATCGTTAGTAGTACTATATGAGGATACCCCCGGGGAATCTTATACTGTTTGCGACCAATGTTGCACAAAATTCTAACAAAATTACATAGCTTAGGTGGAAACAACCCTGTTGATCAGCTTTAATCTATTTATTGCTGATGTAAAACATTTGGGGTCGAAATATCCTCGCAGAGAGACCGCTAACTAATGTTTGCCATTTTCTTAAAGATGACGTCATTGATGAGGTCACGTGACACATAATTGGTCTATTGTTCCTGGAAAAAAATTAAGAGACCTTACAAATTATAATTATAGAAAGTAAAAAGGATACTATCAAAGGATTATGAGTGATCTGGAATTACACCCATAAACAGCATACCTAAAAGTTGGCCCCGACCACTCTGAAAAAAAACAGCCACCCCCCAGCCCCCTGAAATTGTTTTCAAAATTTTACACAAAATCACACTTCAAAAGGATATAAACTAAAAGTCAAAAAACCATTCCCTTGTTCGTTGAACCAATTTGGAGCAGTGCTCAGTTAAGTATGTGGGGGGGGGCTGAATGAGCCCCCCCAGTCTGGATAGGGTTAAGGTTGGTGACCATGATTGTTTTGTTGAAGGAGCCCCTGATAGAGTTAATACAATTAAAGATCTTAATTTGTTTACTTGAAAGCAAAGTACCCAGTGGCAAGCTTTGTATTGGGTGTACAAATCCTGACTATGTATTTTGGAGGTGTATGACACTGGTGGTATGCGGAGGAAGAGAGTTGTCACTCGTTTAGGTTCAGGGTTTCTTAATTATTATGTGTTGTATTTTCTTGTAAATTGTGGAGTCTTATGTTTTGAAGGGAATTCTAAGTTTTGTAAAATATGTGCTGAGTTTGATGTTGTATTGAGACAGACTACGCTATTCAGGCACATATCAGATACTGTAAAAATTCACAAGACCATGGTAAAGTAAACCATAGGTACCTTAGGAGAGATGAGACGCTAGATTGACTTGAGATATGAGATCGCACACCTGATATTAATATCATATACTATTATACTATAAATATTACCATAGGACTGTGACACAAAGAGGATATTTAGGGACATGCTGCATCTGTTCCTCATTTGAACTTTGCATAACTGGCTGAAAGGTTTCTTATCACATGGTTAAGAAAGCTCAAGTGATTTCATTTTTCTCCATACACAATTCAGTTCACAGCAAACAAGAACCTATCTATGGGATGCCACAAATGCTACATCGAATGACTTCAGAAACAAAGTGCAAATGAAAATTAGGAACTGCGAATAGACATTATTCAGTGCTTAAACCAAGTTCAACAACTTTCTGCTGAGATATCTCCATGTCAAATTATTTCAACAGGACATTTGTTGAAATCTGATTAGAAATCATTGAGTGTGTCTGTGTGCAGCTTTGAAAGAACACTCATTGTACGTTTTATCATGAACAAGAGTAGTAAGTAGTATTAATTCCAATAAAGAGTTAAATTTTGAAAAAACAATTTCATCCCAATAGCTTAATCCTTGAATCCAAATAAGGTCCATGATGTAAAAACAGTATTTCTAGGAGGATCTTATCAGCAATCTCAAAGGTTTGTAGTGGGTCATACTGCACCTCTGTATCCCAGCATTCTTTGTGGGCTTCACCCCTGTTCAGCACCTCTCTACCTGAGCCCCTTAGTTATTAATAGTGAACTTACGATTGCACAACGTAGCTCACTACAACGACAAACAGGAGGCTGGAGCGAGCACGGCGCTCTGAGGAAACCCCTTTCTTTGTCTGCATCTGTTCCTGCATCTGTTCCTTTCTTTGTCGTACTCAGAAAGTTCACTACGCAGAAAGCAAGAATCTACGTCGTCGCGACAACGAAGGTAAAATATTCTCTATAAGTTTTGCATTGCTTTAATCATTATAGTAAGTCAGTTTTTGCATAATTTCAACATCGCAGTTTCAGCAGAGGATGTTTTCTGTTAGTAACTTGCCTTTAATTTCGTTTTACAGGTTGGAGAAAGATTGCAGTTTTTGGGAACGGAACAAAACAACATGGCCTCATTGAGTCAAAGACAAGCCAGTGGAATGCAGATGTTTGCATACATACATACATACATACATACATACATACATACATACATACATTATCTATTTGATAAAGCAGGTTAAATTAACGTGGCAGCTGAAGCTGATGTGGACCTGCTACTACTCTAAATGTCCATAGGAATATAAAAGGAAAAATGAAAAATTTAACTCTAAAAGTTCAACTTCCAGTCCTGTCTAAAATTTAATAAGCTCATTAGGTAACTAATAGTTAAAACAATGCCCTAAAAGTAGTGAAAATCATCCTTTTTGTTCTTAATTAAGCACGCCTCTTTTCCAAAACTTAGCGATGTAACTAATTTTTTATCTCTTTGCATTTTATTCTTAAATTGTTGTAAGCTACACGATTTCCTCGTTTCCAGACTTAATATGTTCCACAAAAGTGTGCCTCTAAATATCACGGATGTGCGTCCAACGTCCTTGCAAACTCTAGGTAAATTAATGGAGCATCCATCCCGTGAATGAAACAGTGTCTTTTTGAAGTGATCTTGGATGGCATCCGGAATAGTTTCATACTGAAATTTGTGCATGACTGCTAGAATCTTTCGCTTGTAGATATAATCAAGACTGTCCCATCTTGCCATGTTCATTGTTTCCACGTTGTCTGTATAGCTCGGTATTTGATGGATTATTTTGGCAGCTCTCTCATGTATCTTTTCTAAATCATTGAAAAGTGCTGGAGAGCAGGTACCCCAGACTGCTACAGCATACGTAACAGCCGCAATAACAGTCTTGAAATATATTTCTTCTTGAATTTTAACGGGTAAAAATCTCATTCGTTTGAGCTGGCTGACTTTAGCTGCAAACGATTTAGACACACGTTTCACCTGTGCATCCCATCTTAAGTGATTGTCAATCACGATTCCAAGACATGTGGCAGTTTTCACATACTTAATTTCTTCCTCATTTATGTTAACAGGTCTAAGGGGGCCTACAAGATTCCGATTAGTAAGTAACATTATCTCAGATTTTCCGGTGTGAATAGTCAGCTTGTTTTTACTACACCAAGTAGAAATCTGTTTTCCAGTCTCGTTTAAAGCATCTATTACCTCCTCGATGTTGGTACCAATAAAGTAAAATGTCGAGTCATCGGCAAAGAGACATACTTCACTGGATGTTATGGCACTGGGGAGGTCATTAACGTAAATTGGGAAAAGTCTAGGACCAAGCAAGGAACCCTGGGGTACTCCGTAAGTTAAGGTTCTTGTCTTTGACTTAGATTCATTTAGCTGGACATACTGAGATCTTTCTTGCAAATAACTCTCTAACAGCCATAAGAGTGGTCCTGATATTCCACATCCTTGCATTTTCTTCATCATAATGTTATGATTTACAGAGTCAAAAGCTTTCTTGAAGTCAATTAGTAAGACCCCTACTACTTTTCCTTGATCTAAGGCATATTTCCATATTTCTGTCATGTGTAATAATAGTAGCTCAGTTGACTTTCCTTCAGCAAATCCCCATTGATTAGGTGTTTTAGCTCCATTCACTTTCATGTGGTTATCCAGATGATAAGAAATTTGTCCCTCATGTATCTTGCTTGGGATTGAAAGCAAGGATAATGGCCTATAATTTTCTCTCTCAACTTTATGGCCCTTCTTAAAGGCACTTTTTACCTTAGCTATTTTCCAGTTGCTTGGAAATTTACAGTCCTTGAAGCTCTGGTCTATGATCTTTTTCATCCCAGGGAGGATGGATTCACCAGCAGTTTTCAGGTCCTTGGGTAGAATGTCATCATGACCTGCAGCCTTATTTATCTTTAAAACAGATACTTGATGACTCAAGAGTGACTGGTTCATGTATATGTCAGTACTAATTGGTGTTACTCTTGTAATTAGGCTATTATCTCCATCATTTGTATTGTCTTCAAATTTCTCTGCTAATTTTTCTCCTACTTCAACAAAGAAATCATTCAAGAGATCAGCTTTCTCTATGTCAGCTGTTATGACCTTTCCATCTTGGTTCTTTAGTGCTGTTACTCCTCCTTTATTGATGTTCTGCCCTTTTAGCCGCTTGACTGTATCCCAAAACTCTTTTGATGATGAAGACTTTGTGAATTGTTCATTCCAATAATTAGCCTCAGCAGTTTTCAGACCTCTGTTCACAAGGTTCCTTAACCTCTTGTATTCTGCTCTGAAATCATTATGATCTCTGTTCTTCTGCCAGAGTTGCAAGGCCTTACATCTCTTGTTCGTCAATTTCTTTATCTCTCTGTTTATCCAAGGCAAGGAATGACTTTTCACCTTGGCTTTCCTTGTATAGATGATTGCAACTTGAACTGAATTGTAGGACATTAATCTTATTTGCTTTAATGAAACTGATTAGTTCACAAGGCAGAACATTGAAAAATAGGCGTTTCTGTACCAGATTATTCGAAAAGGATTGAACGATTGAAAGCGACAACAACGCTGGCCTAAATGATATTCAATGTCTGATATTATTGAATGCTTGATGATAGATCTGAACTAATTGTTTCCTCGTTTTAAAATGATTAAAATTCTTGTATTAAAAGCTTTGATCTAATAACTATGGAGAGAGTCCTAGAAACTTTCCAAGTTCTAGATGCCTTTTGAAAAAAATTTGGTCTAATACTAGGTTCAATTTAATTTCATAGCTTATTTGCTTATTTATCCTACTTCAATTCAAAATATTCTAAAAGTTTTAATGTCAGTGCGTGTTTTTTCTGTATATTTCCCTTGCATATCTCTGTCATTGTGAAGTGCAAGCAGAAGATCGTTCAAGTGTCTGCGATTTGCCATGTTGATCAAAATTTCTTGATTTTTTTGGCCAAGCATTCACGGTCGTCTTTTGGCAGATCGTACACAAATACTTGGCGCGCAAGGACTACGCGGCCGCGTTAGTGTCATGCCTCTCACCGTCGTCGTAGTGAGCTACGTTGAGCAATCGTAAGTTCTCTAAAGCCTGGTTTCCATATAATCGCAAGGAGTCGCAAGGAGTCGCAGCGAGTCGCAATAAAAGTGACCAAGTTTGCTTGCGACTCTCTGCGATCATATGGAAACCGGTTAAAAATTTGTTTGCGACTCCTTGCGACTCCTTGCGATCGCTGTCGCAAGCAGTCGCAGAGATAGAAAAAATTCTATCTCTGCGACTCATTGCGACTCGCTGCGATTCGTTGCGATTAATGGAAACCACTGTTCACAAATTTTGCAACTCCTTGCGACTCTTTGCGACTCTTTGCGATCAGATCACACTCGTTTCTGTGATAAATCTCACTTCAACACGCACCCACACATGGCCACGGCCCCCCTGAAAAGCAGTTTTGATTAACTGACGAAGCATCCGTGCCTAAATA
Source organism: Aurelia coerulea (assembly GCA_039566865.1). Taxonomy (NCBI): domain Eukaryota; kingdom Metazoa; phylum Cnidaria; class Scyphozoa; order Semaeostomeae; family Ulmaridae; genus Aurelia; species Aurelia coerulea. The sequence continues at coordinate 3,130,081 of CM076959.1, forward strand.
ATAAAATGAATGACATTAAAATGAACGAAAATGGCGCTTTTCAACGAAGAAACCGTCTTATTCTTAAGTGAAGTCTATAAATTTGATTGCCTTTACAACAAATTTATTAGATTTTGCTTGGAAGCTTTCAAGTCAAGTTTGGCGCCAATTTGAATGTATTTCAGGTCACAAAAAATTGCAACTCCTTGCGACTCACTGCGACTCCTTGCGATTATATGGAAACCACTTTTTCGAGTCACAAAAATTGCGACTCGCTGCGACTCATTGCGACTCCTTGCGACTCCTTGCGATGATATGGAAACCAGGCTTAATCTAGCTCTACACTACACCACTGCCCTCAAATGTGCCACATGTCCACATTGTACCAATGTTAGCCTAACCAGGGAAATTTTACCAAAATTGATATTATTGTAAGAATATTTTGAAGCCTCAGAGCATCTGGCAGGAAAGTTGAAATTGAAAAATTTCAAGCCAATTACTTAAGTTCTAAATATCTATTCTAAATTGATGCTGAAGCAACCTCCCTCCTATGAATTGCTACAAAACGATATACTGTACTGTTACCAGCAAAGGACAGGTCCTCTCCTCTGTGAGGTTTAATTTCCTTTCACGTGCCGCTGGTAGATTTTTTGTTGTCTTCAACAGACAGCTTCTGCTCCCTTGAGGGTTAATGATCATATGGTTCCATTGTATAGCCCACACCAAATGCGTGAGCCTTAAATAAACAAAGGCGACTCCCAATTTTTCTATGAAAGTCATAGAGATGCAAAAAGCGTAGAAGACCGCATATGATTTCCCTGAAGATATGACCACATGGAACATTTCAAAAATTTTGAAATTTTCAAGGATCAAACCTTGATATGTTCTTTGCAACCATCTTAGCACAATCATCCCACGCAAAATTACTTTATTACTCCTGGCTGCAAACCCCAACCTTGCCCAAGTGTAAATGAATGACCTCTTTCAGTCACAACAAAGCACATAAATGACACACATTTTCAAGGTAGCAGCACCTCATTTTTCAAAAAATCATATCAAAGTAGTTTCACACAAATTCTGCTGAATACTGAAATACTATACAAAACAAAAGTCAAAGAAAATGCTATGAATCAGTGGTGGACAATTAGAAGAAAAGGGTTATCATCACCCCGCCCCCCTCCCCCTAATGTTGGTCAGAAAAGATCTGTTGTTTGAAAACAATGGTGATGAATATTCTTTCTGACTGAAACAATAGCTAATTGGCCATCAATATCTGGCAAAATGCCCACCACTGCTATGAATGTCAAATACAGTATATGCTATGGATTTAATTGATACAAAAAGTCTTTCAGTAAATTGTCCACATTGAATTATTGAATCTGAGTTGAGCTTCCTTATAAAAACTATTTTCAGTGTATAGAATCATGATTAAATGGACCTCTTCACATTGTTAGGGTCTGCAGAGGTTAAATGGGTAGGCTGGGGGTAAAAAAAAAATGTTAATAATTGCTGAAATGGTAGATCATGGACTGTTTGATCAACATTCAATACTTCAAGGAGGGTGGCTATATTATACTAATGTGTGTAGCTAGATAAAATCTGAATCAGATTATTTTGATGAGAAAAATTCGCATTTTTGCCTTGCATATTTTACCAAAACCCATCAGACTTATGCAACAGATTTCCCGCCTATTGCGCGAATTAAGAGCATGCGCAATCCTAGCTAATAGGCTTGTATATAAAAAGAGGAAAAAAGAAAACAGAAGGATAGGCCATCATGCCTACATCAGCTGCATAGCTGCCATATACCTCACCTGTGTTAACAAATAAACATTGATTTCTTGCTTGCTGAGGACACAAGCAAGTGTTTATCATTAGTTGATGGTGTGGCCAATTTGAATTTCTATCAGATATATTTACATCCCTCTGTTTATTGTCAATACAAGGTATCTGCATTATCTACAAGAGTACCTACTCCTGAAATGAATAGATCAAATGCAAATATGGGTTTATCAACAAAAGCCACATATTTCATGAAACCATGTCTTTTATTCCTCGATCCTTCGACCTTTTGTATTTGTTGTTGTTCTTCCGTTCTTTGTTGATGGTGTGGTTGGTCAAATTGGCCTAACCATATCAGCACAGTCTTCAGGCCTACCCTAACAAGCCAGCCATGTCAAGAAGAATTTGTGGTCTCAGCTTGTTCTGGCGTCGCCTTGGCTTATTTCTCGCTTCTCCATTTTAATTTGTTTGTTCGTTGACACAAAGAAGAACGGTAACAATCTGAATATTATTCCTCTCAGCTGCGCTTCCAGTACATAAAACTTTTGATAGAATAACCCCTGATTTCAAGAGAACCTATTGTGAAATTCCTATCGTTACTCATCCGCCACCGCAGCAAATTGTTACGCACACCTTACAAAATCGCTGTCATGTAAAACCACTTAGTTACTTACCCATTCAAATCTTCTCAAGCGCTAAACAAAACTGGGTCGAACTTGGGTTAGTTCTAACCTGGGGCGAACCCAGGTTAGTTGTTGTAGTGTAAACAGGGCTATAGAGAAAAGGCACAGGGGGACCAAAGTGGGTCTCACTTTTGAGAAAAAATGCATGGTCCAAATTTAACATTTGAATGAATCTCAAAACGAGGCCAGGGAGCAAGGGGCAAAGTTGTTTTATTAATTATTCTGAAGCTAATGCATGCAAAAGAAATTTGAGACAAACTTTCCTACATCAATGTGTTGAGAATGCAAAAATCTCAGAAACATGTGTGCTTGAATGGCAAATTGACAGAGAAGAACATAAAGTATCTGAAACCATGGATGTTTGATGAAAGCAAAATTAAAGAAAATGAGAATAAAAAAGAATGCGAAGCTGGAGCCCTGGGGAAACTAAAAAGATCAAACAAAAAGATTAGTCAAAGATAGGAAAATGAGAAGGAAGGGATAAATTCACAGAAAATAAGGTACACAACTACGAAGAATGGGTTAAAAATGAAACCGCCAGTAAAAAACGTAATCAAGGAATTGCAAACCAAGGAATTTGACAATTATGCATGGAAATGGACAGACACCATCCGCATAAACTGAGACAAACAATCTCTGAGCATTTGAAGAAAATGATGTCGGAATAAAAAGGTGGATCCTTAGGGCCAGTACTGAAAGTTCCTTATCAGATTTTCAATGTCATGGTCAGAGTTCCTTATGAGTTTCTTAAAAGTTCCATTAAAAGTTGCAATCAGAAAAAGGGTACCAATGAGATGCCTTGTGTCTAAAGTTCATATTAAAATTCCAAAACCCGCTTGCCCGAGCCACTTCTTGAACCACCTGTCACGGCATGCAAAAATTTTTGTCGCAGTTCTTTAATTTTTCCCATGACTCTTTTATATCCAGTTTTAATATATATTTTATTATTCTCCTCAGGAGCTGCATTATCGCTGTCTGGCCCAAATGATTCTGGCTGCCCGCATAATTTTCTTCTCAAAATTCCCCTGACTTTATTGTACTGCCTGGGTTTGTCGGTGTTAAAATCAAAATTGTTGAATCCAAGCATCGGTTTGAACTCTTTCAAAATATCAAGCAATTTTAGAACCATTTCGTTATTCCATTTAAACGTTGCTGCAGTTGACACAGACTTCTCTTTGGAGGCCTTTGCGTCAAGTTTAGCGGCAGCAGCAGCAGCAGCAGCAGATTTACTGTTGTTGTCGGCCATTTTGATTCCTGTGACACGTTGATGAAAAGAAACTGGGCATGCTCGATTGTGTATTTTCAGCCAGTTGAGCGATCCAGAACCCTTGCATCAAAGTGGGCCAGCTCGCTTACCGGGCTGGCTCACTTCCATGTAATAGCAACCGACTTTTTTATGTGCAATATGCCAGGGAAGTGTGCTGCATTTGTCTAGAGAGTAGATGTGTGCCGTCAATATGGTGGAAAGTGCCATCTCACTCATTCATAAATCTGGTAATAAAATGGACCCGGAAAATTACAGACAAACATGTGTTATTAGTTGTCTGGCGAAACTGTTTTGCCTGGTTCTAAATAACAGGCTAAAAATACCTAATGGACAATAAGATAATTAACTCCTCTCATATATCTTTGAGTCACAAGAAAAGTTTGTGAAATGCGACGGCACTCAAGCTCAGAATAATCGCATTACTGACATGGAAGTAGCCGAGACACTCATTGAATTTTGCAAGGAGGATCATAATAGTGTAATGCGAAATGAAAGTGATGATTTGGAAATATCAAATACCCTTATCAGCCTATCTAAGACCAATAATCTTGAAGGTTCTTTTGAAGACATAACCTATGAGAATAATAATATTTCAAATATGTCTACTGGGACACAGACAGCAACACATACAATGTCAAGTCCATATTACGCAGCCATTTTGTTGATGGAATTTTAAATGATACTATGCATTATACCGGGGTGAAGAATAAGCAGGTATTGGAGTATATTTTCAGCATAGTTAAAACAAAGGCAAGTCATATTACAATTTGGCGTGGCAAAGACTGAATCAACAAAAGAACTCCACTCTCCGCTTTTTGCCATTTTGTGATGAATACAGCCTATACATTCTTCAAACTTGGGCAATAGAATATTTATCATTGATGTCTGTGCGCACAGCTATGTAATCAAAGAGCCTGACAAAATTTTTATCTTCAGCAATGGAGGTACCATGTTCAGTAGTAGTTGATGATTGCACACGAATAAGTCTGTCTGCTGATACTTCCCCCTATGTGCAAGTTCTGAAACAACTTGTGATTTGTACTTTACTGCATTTAAAGCGGGGACACATATTTTCAAATCGAACATTGCATCTCTCATTTGATCTACATCTTCGATGGCATCAGATTCTTGAGTTAAGGCATTTTGACATTCATTAATTAAAGATTGATCGATACTTTCATTGATCACGCTCTCTTCCTTGTTTTCTTCAAAAGATAGAAATCCATCTTCATTGCTGAACGCTGACTGTCTCACACCTGATGTAACTTCTTCTTCTCCCAGCATTTCATCCAACATGATTTCAACTTGAATGAACTTAAATGGGTCTTGAATCCAATCATTATCAACTCAAGCATCCTCTTCTGTGTGCCATTTCTATAGCTTTGTCTACCTCTTCTTTCCAGGCAATTGCTACCTCTGCCTTTGGTAGATATATTTTTTGTAAATCAATCAATTTAGCATTAAGCTGCCTCCTTTTCTCTTCCCGGACAAACTTTTTTCCGGGTTTCGGGTTCAGGTCTCGGGTTCAAGGTTTCGGGTTTAAGGTTTCGGGCTTAAGGTTTTGGGTTTAAGGCTTCGGGTTCAAGGTTTCAACTTGTAATTACTTGGAATTGCTTGGAATTGCTTGGAATTGGAATTACTTGGAATTTGTAATCATTTGGAATTGGCAGCTCTAGAAAAGTGACTAATGTACACCCACCTTGTTTCTCACCATACGGGAGACTTCACTATCGGATCACACTGGTGTGTATGCGCCAGAATGATAATGATTTATGATCGAAGATTTTACAGTTAACGCAAAACACCTTTTCCATAAAATAAACTACTGATGCAAATCCCCGTGTGAGCGGATAGTGGAGGCCCCCCCAGGCATTAACGTAACAAAACGAAGCAGCAAACTGCAATAGGCAGCAACAATAAACTTAATAGTAATCTCAAAATAAATTTTTCTGTCCATGTAACTTGTAAAGTGACATTGTTATTTTGCAGTCAACAAATCTACTTTTCAAATTTCTTTAACACACCTTTAAATAAAGTTATCATTAGTACTAGAGAGGTTGGTAAACTGATTTCTCGTTGATAGCGCCCACTCTCAAATAAGCCCCTCTTCTACATATTGTACCATGCGCATACTACCCGCTTTTTTATAAGAAACTGGTTTATAAGAAACTAGTACTACGATGACCAACAATTTAAGAAACTCTAGTACTACGCTCAAGAACAGATAAGAAACACTAAAACTTCATTTCTGTATGTCTCTCCTATTCTATATCTCTCTAACAAAGGTACCTTAATCTTTTCTTGACTTTTAGCTGCAAAATTGGTAAATTTTTGCCTTGATGTGCATGGCTTCTTCTTGATGACAATGTCAATGCAAAGTGGAAGCCCTTTGTCGAGAAGAAGGCTCAACTTCGAACAATACCGCAATTTTAGGCCCAAAAATAAGAAACTAATTAAGAAACTTTTACTACTAAAACACCGAAATTTTCATGCGAAATTAAGAAACTTTTAGTACTAAGTGCTGATCCAAGTTTCTTATAAAAAAAGTGAAACCGGTTTTGTGTTGCACATGAAAATATAAAACCTGATGTCTTAAAAGTACAGACCGAGCTTGCGAGGCTCCTTATTACTAACCATAGTCTAAAAATATAAAATAATTCATTCAAGCTAATTGTCAAAAGAACAATTGGCATGAGTTTTATTGTTAAATCTCTTGTAGTATCTCTCAAAAACGCCGCCCCCCCCCCCCGCTCAAAAACATCAAAATTTCAACCCGGTGCAAATAGGGTTAAACCCAAAACCTTAAACCCGAAACCTTGAACCCAAGACCTGAACCCGAAACCTGAAACCCGGAAAAAAGTTTGTCCGCATCCTTACATCAGTAAAGACTTCCAATATTTGAAAAATGATATACATTTTCAAGGGTCGAGAGCAGATGGGTCGAGCATGAACTGTAACACCTTCACCCGACGCCCATAAGAAAGAATACACTCATTTTTTTTAAGAAATTAAGGTCCGGGGCTGGTAGGCAGTTTCTTAAATTTTTGAGCCATTTTGCTACCAAAAGTTTCTTACGTGTTTCTTATATCTTTAATCCCGGAAGTGTAGAGTTAATTTTGTTTTGTCTAAAGGGTTCCCAAATTACTTAGTAAGATCTCAAAGCGAGTAAATAACATAATTCGCACTCAAAATAATGTCCAAACAGTTGCTATAACTGTACAATGTCAAAACATTTGTGTTTGCGATAGGAAAATTAAAACTGTAAATTACAAAAGTTTCTTAGCTCTTTCAATTCAGCTAGGGTTGTTTCTTAGCTTTCGAAAAATTGAGCCTACCGTTTCTTATAAGCAGTTTCTTATAAAAGAAAATGAGTGTAGAGTACCTTGCAGCATGTTATCCAACTACTACACACAAGAGGTCAGTGCAGCATGTTGAATGAAAGTGATTATTGCAAAAGAAGCAATATAGATGTCTAGTCATGACTTTTCCCCAGTCCATGACAATAGACTTTACTGTATAACGGTATGCAACTAATTTGTATTTCGAAACCCTTTAAGTTTTTCAACAATACGTCAACTGATATCTGCGAGGACACTTTTGTTTGTTGTATTACCACACAACATTGTGACACCAATTACTGGACGGAATTATTACATAGAATTTCTAGATTTCCCACGTCACAGAAAAGACGTAGCCATTCTGCACTCATGTGTCATTGATTTCTTTGCTGGGTCAAAAAATGACGGGGTACCCAAATAGGAAGGAAGGACGGGGGAGGGAATCGCAAATACGGTCTACAAAGTGCACATTTTTCGTACCTTTCTCCAAGCGGAATGTCGTTCACTTGTAACAAATTGCACCATTTTCTTAAATTACAGGAAGAAGTCAATAACAGTGCGATAGCATTGTCGCAGTCTTTGGCGCAGATCATGCCACATTTGCGCTTTATTGTGGATGAGGCAAGCACAATGATGGTGGAGACAGTCACAAACACCAATGGGGACCAAGAAACCAAGACAACAGTTCTTGGAGATTTTGTTCTCAAAATGGTTGGGTCGTTGTCTCCAGTCACAACATGTTCAGTATTTTCCTGCAAAGGCATAAGAACGGAAGAGGGGAAGGCTGAACCACAACTGTTGACAAAGTTAGTGTATCTGCTTATCCCAGATCCATATATGCATGCCTGCCACTAACTAATCTTTTTTTAACATGCGAAGTTGCATAGGCCCCCCTAAACGGATATTTTCACATAACTTTAATATCCTATCAACTAATATGAACGGGGGCAAAAAGGGATGTGCCGGGGTGTGGCGGGTAAGGCACGGAATATTTTTGAAAATCCAAAAAATAGATACTAAATCCAGGCGATTTTTAGACCCCAAAAATATACTCATTGCTACATAGTAGCTACATTAAGGGTTGAGGTAGACTTATTACAGTTCGTCCCTAGTTTTCGCTCGCTATTGAGTTGAATTACTAATTGAATTGAATGGAATCGCTCTCTCAAACAGGGACTCATAATCAAACTAACTCAAAATCAGGACAAAAACTCGTTTTCACGTCAAGTTCCTGGCGTTACAATCAGATTGCAGCATTCGGGGCTGCTCGGCTGTGATTGGCTCATTTAAATTTCCCGCGTAAATTTTTGAGTTTTCGGTAAAATTTTCGGTAGTTTTTGGAATTGTCGGTGCTCTTGGTCGCCCTGCCAATAACACAGCGCTTCGCGTTGCTTTTTGCCAAAATGGAGGTTGTTATCATCGCAGCTACGGACAGAATAAAGGTGATCTAAAAAGGCACTGTACGAAAGAGTTTTGAAGGGAAAGGATGCATTTGTTTGTTTGCCAACTTGCTGTAGGAAGACCCCGGAAGACTTGCTGTTTGGCGAATTTAAATCGTGAAACGCAGGATTCCTTTTTGGCCTGAGCAAAACAAGAAAGGAGCTTGAGGTAAGCACTTCGACCAGGCAAAAAGTTAAGAGAAAACTCACATTCGATGTGGAAAAGATACCCGAAATTTCTTGAAACATTCCTCTATCAACAGCAGAAGTATTCGTATTTGAAATTCTGTGCAAATTATAGTAAATTTGTCAAAGAGGCTTGAACCTTGAAAACGTTTCTTCGTTCTTGCAAAGTGCCGATCAATTTATCTTTCCTCCTGAAGTTTAAAATCACAGACTACAGTACAAAGCTGCTTAAACAGAAACTATTTTCAATCTTACGAAACAAATGTTTCATAAGAGTTTTGTGGATAACTATACATTTTTTAGGAGAATTATTTATAGTTTTGAGAAGCCTTTTTGGGTGTTTTTCTTTTCGAGAATAATTTGTGTTCGTTTCTTGAGCTTCCCCGACCGAAGAACATTCTAGAAAACATTGCAAAGTTCCCCTGAAGATAACGCCAGAAAACTCGCGCATTTTAAGATAAAGAATAACCGAAACTTGATGAAACGTTTATGCTTTGTTAACCATAGTATTGACAGCAGAAATATTAGTGATTGAAATTATTACAAAATAGCTAGTGCAGGTTTTTTGCGTAAAACAGTCTCATAATAGGTTGCAGAAGGCTTCAGCAAAAAGTTTCTGAAATATACCTTGGGTTCCTTTAGCAATCAAAACAATCATGATTGTATTGTTTTAGATTTATCATTGTTTCATTTGAAAGAAATTAGATCCCACTGGCTGGCTGAATTTGACGAAATCTTTATTGTTTTGATTGTCAAAGGAACGCAGGAAGTCTATGGTGGCCTATGAGTGCCATAGGAAAATTTGCTATGTTTTTCTCTACATTGTATGATTTCATATTACTATTCAATTTTTTCCTTGCTTCTATTTGAAATTATTTTCAAAATGTTTTGAAAACATAATTTATTTTAAAGTCATTTCTTTTATTTAAATTTATTTTCTATTTTCATAAATATTCTTTATTCTTAAAAAAAAATTGAAAACACAATTTATTTTAAAGTCATTTCTTTTATTTAAATTTCTTTTCTATTTTCATAAATATTCTTTATTCTTAAAAAAATTTCAAAACGGAATAAAAGCTTTGCGAAAAGTTTTCATTACGAAAATAATTTTCAAAGTTGCACATAGAAATTGTTGGAAAATAAAATTTTCGACGGCCTAGGAAGGCCATAGCCCACAATGCTTTGCTATATTGGCCCATAATGCTTTGTAATTTTACCTCGTGGGATGAGGTCTCGTCGAGGTTGCACGCCACACGAGCAAAGTCGGGTAAGTGGTGTTCAAGCAGCAGCCTGTAAATATGTCCAGAAAGAAGGCTAATTGGGAGGCATTCAAGGAGAAGAATTCACAGAAACGAAGACGAAAGACCGAGAAAGATCCAGTAGATTTCATTACTGTTCAAAGGCTTTCGGCCAAAGTTGAAGGAAAATGCCAAAAGTATTCCAGGATTGGGCCCTTGGCGATTGTACCCTACAAGCACGAGCACCTGGACCTTGAAAGCATCAAAGAGGCATGCACAAAGCATTTCAATGTTCCTCCAGGTATGGGATGCGACGTTCTCGCCGGAGAGAGGGGCCCGTCATACGCACACATTGACCAAATAAAAAACTTAAAAGTTATTCACGTAAGATTCGTACGAGAGAACCAGGAGGATGAAGAGGACGATTTGGATTTACCCACTCTTTCGTGTTTCACCCCAAGAAGAAGACCAACAACCAAAAAGCGCACTGGAAGGGAATTTGTTGCAGACCAGGCAGATGATTCTAACAAGCTTCCATCCACCATACTTTCATCCACCATACCCAGCTCCATACCGAACAGAGGAGAGGAAAGACCAAAGTCGTGCAGTGATGTGCCAAACAGTGATGGCATAAAACAGCAACAAAATCAGGGGCAAAAATACCCAGACTCTGTTCCCATAAGCAAGCTTCTTCAATTAGGAAAATTCATACCTCCGAGCAGAGAAGTAGTTGAAATCCAACTTGAAGAGTTTGATGTGGAGAAGAGAGAATGGCTTACCCCATTCCAAGCAAGACTATCTGTGTGTAAAACTTCATTTGCCAGTGGTGGTTTTAGAAATGCTTTTCTGGTGGAAGCACTGTCTGGTCTAAAAAGGCAGCAGTATGTGCTAAAAAGATGCAAACCTGAAGGAACACAAACTATACTTGACCATTTTGGTTCAGTTGAGAAACATACCAGGAAATCAGTGCAAATGCACAGTCTTGCCAGATATTTTGCCATTGCCATGGAAAAACTATGCACAGATAACTATGGTGAGACTTTGCAATACTCAAAAGTTTATTATGGAAAACTGAGAGATGAAAGTGTGACAGTTGAACCTTACATACCAGGCACTTTCAAGAAATACATCAACAACAATGGAGAAATTCTTGTCAAAGATGGTGAGATTGCTGCAAAAGTGGAGGCATTTGCCCATTTCACCTATGTTAAATCAGAGAAGTCGCTGATGGTTTTGGATATTCAGGGTACTGGATATTCACTGTATGATCCTGAAATTGCCAGCACAGATTTGCTGGATGAATATGAGTCTTCAGTCCAATTCTGTGCTGGAAACCTCTCGGTACAAGCAATTAACCGTTTTTTAGAGATGCACATATGCAATAAATACTGTGGAATGCTGACTGTGTCACAACTTTATACAATATAGACCATTTTATTTGAGACACATTTAATTGCTGTTTGTTATCTCAAGTTTTGTTATTTAGTATTTGTTATCTGGCTTTAATTGGATGTCAAGTGAAATTGCAAATTGAACAATTGAACTGTTTTGCGTGACTATTTTCGCATTATCACAAATTTCACCTGACATCCAATGTGAGAAACACCTTAGGTTAATAGTTCTCCATGGGTTGTTTTCCCCTTTAGTATGTAAAGTTCTTTGACTGCAAGAGAACCGATACTAAATATATAGAGCATCAAATCATTTTGTTTCAAATCATTCAAGCAGTTTTGTTTTAAAAATGCACTTTGCAATACCAAATACATTATCTTTCATAATAATGGTTGTATGGCAGTAACTAATTTGTATTTCCATGATTCTCTTCAAAGTAAACCATGTGGATTATGTAATGTTAATATAAATCCACAGGTACAGTACTGTAAAGGCTTGTGAATAATAACAAATTACAAAAAAGAGTCTCAAGAATTTTGCAGAAGTCTCCATATTCTGATAATAAATCTTGGGTCACACAAAAGATGTGTTAATTGTTTCAAACAAGAATTTTCAAGAAACTAAGAATAGTCTTAAGAATTCTTAGGCAGGAAAACCATGAGCCACACAGCATGTGGTATAAAGACTTATCCATAAGATATGATATTTTGGAGCAGACTGCCCTGCATTCCTTTGGCAATCAAAACAATCAAGTTTTCATTCAAAGTCAACCAGATGGATCTAAATGCTTTGAATTGAAACAATGTTAAAATCTTAAACAATGCAATCAGGATTGCTTTGATTGCTAAAGGAACACTAGGCTAGTACCCCCTCTCCCCTTGGCAAACATGGAAAATGGACCTGAAAGTCTTAATACTGTAGGCATATACTTTAGGCTTGACCTAGGATATAAAGAAATTCCTTTGTTACAAATTTGAAGTAAAATGTTTTGTTTTTTATGTTGTTAAAGATCAGTTTTGTTTTACACAGCGGTCTATCCTAAACTGCTTAAATTCTAGAGAAAGATACAGTATTGACATTGTCTGCCATTCAAAATTGATGTCTTTCTGTTACATTTTCTTTGGGCAACAGGGCAGAGTTTGTAAAAGATCTTCAAATTAAATTACTAAATGTGAATCAAGCCACAAGATATCAGAAAGAATCTTTCCAAGGAATGTGAAATGTTACAGCATAGGTTCCAAATCTTTAAAAAGGTTGGTGTAACATTCAATGACCTATTTCTTTGAATTAAATGGCTTCAAAGAAACTTTTGCTAATTTGCTATAATTTTGCCATTGGACTTTTCTGAAATCTTCAACATTTCCAAAATTAGAGTTTTCTTTCTCAAGAATTCAAGAAAAATTATAAAAAAAATGAAACCATCATAATTTCTAATTTGCAAGAAAACCATAGTTTATGGATGCGTACAATATGGTATATCAAGAAAAAGTCCCTGTTACTTTTTTTGTTTATGATTTAGACATTTGATGACGCCACATCCTCAAATGAGCTGAAATATAAAATATACTGTAATTTCGAAAAAAATTCAAAAATTCTGAAAAGTCCAACAGTAGAATTATAGATAGGTAGCTAAAGTTTCTTTAAAGCCATTCAGTTATAAGAAATAAGTCACATATTTACAACCACCTTTTTACGCCAATTTAAAGATTTGAAACCTAAGCTGAAATGATACATATACACCAAATTTTAGGCAAAGTTCTCTTTCAAATACAAATATGCATTTGCTGCTTCTTCAGGTGTTACTTCATGTACATTAGGGATTACTACTTCACATCTTGCTCTGAATTCAGGCTCCAAGTAATCATTAGTTCCCTCTAAAGGCCGGTTTACACGGGCGTTTTTCCTAAATTTTTCGTAAACTTTTTCTGAAAGTTTCAACATTTAGAAAAAAGTTACCGTGTAACAGGAAAATATTTACGGTGAAGTTTGATCTTATCTCCCGTTTTCAATCTCGTTAATTGGTTTTAATGAGCCATCGTTGACGATTTTATTCTGATCCAGGGTCAAAATAAAATCGCTTCTAGCATTTTTTTCAAAGGAGCCGACAAAATTTGAGATAATCGACTGACTTTGCTAAAATATTTTGGCGCGCTATTTGAATTTATTTCACAGAGGATGAAAACTAATTCAAATTGAGTATCTTCAGCGACTTTATGGCTGTAGATTAGAATTATCTCCATGATTAGCATACTTCCCCTTTCGATTTCGTTGCAAAAATGGCAAAGCGCAACAAAACCGGAATAACATCATGGCGTCAGTAGCAACTTCGTTTCCAAACCAATGTCCAATGCTGGCGACCATCTGTATTGAAGCATAAATTGGCGACTTGTGAAATGTCACCTCATAATTAAAATCTACAAAGGTCTACAAAGCTTCAAAAGTTTCACTCCTGTTCACCAAAATTGGAATGACAGTGGAATATCTCGGATTTGGGAAACGTATCAGAGATCGTTGTCAAGAGCCAGTACATCCACTCTTTCACCAAGAGTAGAACTTTTGGAGAACAATACGATACAACAGAACAAACTGATATCGAACATGATTTTTGAATGTAAAAGAATTGTATTTTTCTTGAGAACTGTTGCTGATAGAAAAAATATTTTGTCTTGTCTTCTCTAGATGCTGTTTTCCAAAGTATCCAACAATCCTCTGTGAAATAAATTCAAATCGAGCGCCAAAATATTTGAGCAAAGTCAGTCAATTATCTTAAATTTTGTCGGCTCCTTTGAAAAAAAATGCTAGAGGCGATTTTATTTTGACCCTGGATCAGAATAAAATCGTCAACGATGGCTCATTAAAACCAATTAACGAGATTAAAAACGGGAGATAAGATCAAACTTCACCGTAAATATTTTCCTGTTACACGGTAACTTTTTTCTAAATGTTGAAACTTTCAGAAAAAGTTTACGAAAAATTTAGGAAAAAACGCCCGTGTAAACCGGCCTTAATACATCAGACAATTCTGCAACTTCTTTCAATTGATTCTCAGTCACATGCAGACCACATTTCACCCCTCCAAACCTTTCAGGGAAGTGGTAAATATGTTCAGGTATACCATTTGGAAGTACTTTAGTTTTCTGCTTTCTGCACCTGTGATTATTCCAAACACTTTCCTTGAAGATATCCAATTCCTTTTGTAAAACTGGGATGTAAACAAATGCTAAGAGCTTCCTGAAAAGAAAAATGGGAAAATGACATACAAAACGAAAATATAAATTACATTGTTGGTGAATCTGGCAAATTTAACGTCTTCTACCATCATTTGCAACAGAAGTACAACATTTGATAAGATTTTCAAAAACAGTTAAGAAATGAAGTTTTCAGCTAACCTATGAACGTCATCATCACGGTCATATTCACCATCCTCAACAAGTGTATTCAGTTGAACCTTAAAAAACCTTTCCATTCTCTCTAATAGCTCCTTCCACCATCTCTCAATTTTGTTTTGAGTTGATGGCCCATAGAGTATGCTGTCTACAGGATCTGCCAAATCACCATGTAAGCTTCTGAGATATGAATGCATGGTAGTTAAAATTCCAGTTTCAGTTCCCTTATCAATTCGCAGTCGTGATGGAAGAACTGTAGAGAGAAAGAAAAATTTATTTCATGGTATGGTATCACATGCTGCCACAGAGGCGGCATGGCTGTCTCGGTTTTAGCGACTGCATTGAAGCCTGTGACCATTCGCTCTTGAAACAGACTTATGAAATTTGACATGAGACCTTCAAAAATAGCCCTAGAAAACGTAAGTTTCATAATTTTTCATTGACAATCCATTTCACAGCAGACCGTACTCAGAAATAATGCCCTACTTAATGTCAGTTTTGAGCACTTTCCACTAATCAGATTGATCACCAGGTTTGCGGTCCTGATCAAAGGGTAGTAACAAGTAATGATATACATAAAATAGATAAACAATTGTTGATGGTATTACCACAGGACCAGTGTCACCAGACTAAGTCAACTGCTAAGCTGCTTGAACTTAATGTCATATGTGGCTAAAAAAAAGTATCCAGTCAGTAAAATGAGATTGTGACTCAATAAAAACAATGACTGCATTGAAGATGACATCAGGACATTTTTTGCCATAATGGTTTGCATCTCAAAGATCCTTTGATCAAATGATCCACCAAGGGGGTGGACTGGGGTGGCCATTTCTAACTCATTTTTCTCAGGTTGGCATGTAAAAACATTAGGTATCACTTGCTTGTGGGAATCAATTCTGTCCCTTGCCCATCCTACTTTTTCTGGTCTGGCACTGCTCCTGGTAGAGCTTCCCAACCATCTTTGGTGCAATTAATTGTCTAGAAGTAGGTAGTAAAATTCAAACCTCTGCAATCATTCAAATATTCCAGGTAGAATCTACCAATGATCTTTGGTTCATTATTTGTTGTCCATATTCGTAGAATATCTATATTACTACTCGCTGAGACGGTCAGATCAAACGCTGAATTTGTCTGTCTGCCGCACTTATTCCAGACCTCTCCCGTGTCCTGGAAGCTCGCTCTTTGTCTCCAAAAATCGACGGAAAAATCTATATGTGCATGAGCATGTCCATATTTTGGGGTAACCTCCTGCAGCTGGGGTATTAGCGGGGGAAAATTGTTGGCAGCTTTCTTCAGCAGGTTATTGTTTTTTGAGTGACTGCCGATTGTTACTAACGACACTTGATGGTGCTATCAAGGCCCATCAACGAACAATCCACTCAATACTCGATGGTAAACAACCGAAGACGTCACATCGGATGTCACATGCACATTCACCTTCGCAGGGGCTGGCAGGCTTGTATCCTCCTTCAAAAAGGCGCTCTCCAAGGTTTCATCGGTTTCATCCCGCAGTATAGACGAGGTCGTGGCGTGGTGGGGTGCATGATCGGTGCCAACGATCATTACCACCTATATTGGGGGCTGTCATGTGACCACACCCATATCATGTGATATCTTCTCCTCCGCAATGGTGCTCTTTCTAAGAGTATACAGGGCTCCCTTAGAAAATGCTTCATTACAGGGGTAATAGTAAGTAAACACTGTATATCTTAGTTACTAAGGAATACATAGGGTGCTAATATGGAAATTTGTTGGGGGTAGTCACGTGCGTCACCCCGAGGGGTTCTTTGTCATAGGGGCTCCCTTGATGAAAATGCTAAAGAACAGCGATTATACCAAGTGAAGGGTATATAACTTAGTTACTGATGAATATGTTGGGTAATGATACTGTTTATCGTTGGGGGCACTCACGTGTCTAGCCCCATGTCACGTGACTTACCTGGCAAGTTGCCAATATAGGTCACGTGTATTGGCACCATGCCAAGTTTTCACCATGTGACTTGGCACCTTGCCAAGTTCTGTGACGTCACTTGGCACATTGCCAACTTACCCTGAATTCGCGCCCTGATGACATGGAGTTTATTTGCCATATAATTATTGCAAATCTAACTTGCATAGGGAAATTCAACTGAGTAACTAAAACATAAGATCCTTTTGGATGATTACAAAGTCCGTCCTGAGCTAAGCAAGCATAAGAAAATCTGAATATTGATTTCTTCATAACCCCAAATGATCGTTGTGATGCTGTTTTTAGCAACAGTCAGAGAGATGAGTGTTGCTGCTAAAGTCGCCTTCAATAGCAAAATAACGACAAGAATCGCCCGAAAAGTGATATTTTGATCTTCATGTCAAACGAAGATGATACGCAACAAATGAAAATATATTACCCCCAGTTCGCTTGGTTCATACATGATGCATCTGTCTCAAATTAGATGTCATGTGAGATTAACGATAACGCAAAATTACTTATGCAGGACTCTGCAGAACGTCTCTATTCGCGGACATCTAATTTGAGACAAGCAGTCACGAAGATAACATCTGTGCAGAATCATATGCATGAAGATGTTTTGGTTCAGTGTGATCATGTGCCTTCCCCCAGTCAATGGCGCCATTGTTTGCTGGGATTCTGCACCTTTCCTCTCAACTTCACCTACGACGTTTGCATCTTTGCATCTGTAGCTGTGTAGGAGGGGGTCCTTCTACCTGATGGTGATGCTGCGAATGCTAGCCTCTGTGCAGGCCGCCTGTTACATCATCCTCTAAAGTTGACTTATTTGCATAATGAGTACTATTAACAAGTGGCTAATGATGCGTTCGTTCTAGATAACAATTGTTTTAACATAATTAAGCTGCTAATGAAGTCAAGAACGTGCCAATTCTGGTTAAATTTGTTGCTGTGCCAGGGTAAACATCATGGTAATTTATCCATCTTACGGTGTCAAATCTGTCTAACATGAAATATGCCGACGTCAAATTTTTCTATCGGATCGCGGGAAACTTCTGTCTTGTGTGCGCTTTATTTGCGCTTTCTTTATTTCAGTGCCAATTAGCAGCGGTAAAACGTTAATCAATTGCTTTAACGAGCGTGATGGACTTTCTTTCTTTCTTTCTTTCTTTCTTTCATTCTTTCTTTCTTTCTGACTTTCTGACTGACCCGGAGCCCCCTCTTAGATTACAAAGTTGGACTTTGTAATCAAAAACGACACTTGAGGTGCTATTAAGGGCCACCAACGAACAATCCACTCTGTGTTACGGACTGAAGAGATAGACCTGGGCCAAGTCTACGCTATAACTGAACCAAGTTGTTTTAAATCCTGGTGAGTCTAAGGCAGTTTTGAGAGAGGGGTGGAAAGAGCCCTCCCCCCCCCCCCCACCATAAATGGTAGGTCAAAAAAGCTCATAATTTTCCCCTATAACTGTTTCAACTAAACTACTTAGGGCAAGTAAAGAAATTGAGGGAAGAAACAACACAAAAACCAACTCCGCAACTGAAACAAGACAACAACTAACATAAGTAACTCAACTAAAGCAACGAAGGCCAATACGGCAACTAACACAACTAAAGGCGCCGAGGCGACTTAGTCCACTAAGGGAAGAAACAACACAACTGAAACAAGACAACAACTAACATAAGTAACTCAACTAAAGCAACGAAGGCCAATACGGCAACTAACACAACTGAAGGCGCTGAGGCGACTTAGTCCACTGAGGAAAGAAACAACACAACTGAATTAAGACAACAACTAACATAAGTAACTCAACTAAAGCGACGAAGGCCAATACGGCAACTAACACAACTAAAGGTGCTGAGGCAACTAAGTCCACTAAGGGAAGAAGCAACACAAAACCAACTCCACAACTGAAACAAGACAACAACTAACATAGCTAAGTAAGTCAACTAAAGCAACGAAGGCCAAAAGGAAACTAACGCCACCAAAGGCGCTGAAGTTAGACATTTTTCAACCCTGAAAGCATTCAAATATGAATCATCAAATGACAAATTATAATTTACTTTAGTTACATTAACAACTATTGTATATATAGTAAATTAGTTACTTTAAGTTCTTAGCATTGTCCCCTATAAATCAGTTATTTTTATAACTGAGGGACTACCAAGGGTAAAAAAGAAAAAAACAATTCAAATGAAATCAAGCCATAACCAACTCCACTAAGGCAAGAAATGCAACCAGATCTACTCAGCAACTAAAACAAGACGCCAACTAACCTAAGAAAGCCTACTAAGTCTACCAAGGCCAATAAGGCAACCAAGGGCACTAAAGGTCCTGGCGCAACTAAGTCCACTAAGGCAAGAAACGCAACTACATCTACTCAACAACTAGAAGAAGAAGCGAACTAACGTAAGTAAGGCCACTAAACCAACTCAGGCCCGTTAGGTAACTAACGCAACTAAAAGCGCTAAGGCGCCTAAGTCCTTAAGGCAACAAACACCGCTAGATTAACTCAACTGAAACAACTGAAACAACCAAGGCATCCACAACAACTTTTCCGCAGGATTCATCTCTTTCACGTCCAAACTTCCACGCAATATGCAAATCCCAAAATACACTTACAGTATATACATTTCCTTCCATTTCCACTTAAGTACTGCTTTATTGAATGAACAAAAGACGATACATTTTCCACTCAAGTACTGTCACTTACACGAACTACAGCGAAGCTAAAAGGAACGCGGAGGCGCGGCGCAGCCGCGCCGAGCGGGCCTAGTTCAGTGTTTTTGTTACAGAAAAGGGCTTTAAGGGCAATTTCATTTCAATACTTTAGGTACCTTCTGCACCAATCTTTTCAGACTTGAAGAATGCTGGAATCATCCGCCCCCCCCCCCCCCCCCCATACAGGTGTCGTTATCATAATGTCAATGAAAGAAATCAAATTTATATGAGATACTTTTATAATAGGGGTTGTTTTCTGCTCAATTGGTCTAACTACTTTTTTATTTTTCAATCAACAACACTATACCAGAGGTACTGTACCTGTACATGGTCTCTACAGTCAAGTTAAATCTACGAATATACAATAATGAAATTAAAGCTACGGACATAAAGTTATAACTAAGTAAAAACCAACGCGAACAGTAAAAAGAAACAAATGAACATGGTTTGAAGCCAATGGACAGAGATATCAAACCTCCTTTAGCTAATATCCATTGTGCTTTTAAATGCTTCCTTTAAATATTTTCCAATAGATAAAATGTTGCCTGGGTCTTCGTT
This sequence comes from Aurelia coerulea, assembly GCA_039566865.1. Taxonomy (NCBI): domain Eukaryota; kingdom Metazoa; phylum Cnidaria; class Scyphozoa; order Semaeostomeae; family Ulmaridae; genus Aurelia; species Aurelia coerulea. The sequence goes on from CM076959.1 coordinate 3,149,999, forward strand.
GGTATTTATCAGATTGAATGCTTCCTTTTGTTGATTATTTGCATGATTTCCTGACTCAGGTACTAATTTCCTGTGACTATGCTGATTGTATAATCTTCTGTAATATTTATTGTTGTATATCTTATATTCCTTGTAGTTTAGTTGTTTGCATGTCTAGTTATTATTGATAAATTGTATGTAGAGTGGAATTTAAAACATGAAAACTGAACTGATATATAGGATAGGTACCTCGGATGAAAAACCGCCCGTTCTTCGGTGTCTCTTTGCCTTGCCAACAACTGCCCGTTCTTGAAGGCCAGTTGGGTCAACTTCCTCCATCATGGCATAAACAACATCCCGTGGAACTTTCAATTGATGGACTTCGCGTATTTTTTTGTGCAATGCCCTATAACCTAGTAGTTTCCCAGGTCCATTCAACTCTACACGAACAGCTTCTTCAACTTCTTTCAGAGTTGTATCGCGTTCAACATATCTAATGTTAAAATGATTCAACCGACGAGCTAGTGTTCGAAGACTCCAAGCATACATCGGATACTTTTCGGAAAGGAAGTCCAGCATTTCCTCCCTCTTGAGATTCTTGCTTACATAAAACAACAAATCCTCTTCAAGTGCTTCATCGTCTTGCCAGGTTTATTCCTGATTCTGATCGCCATTTTGGTCATTTGACGCGCACTGAGTGTAGTCTCGCTTTGGCTCAGTTGCGCAAAGCATTGTGGGCTATGGCCTTCCTAGGCCGTCGAAAATTTTATTTTCTAACAAAACTTTTTAAATTATTTTCGTAATGAAAACTTTTCGCAAAAATTTTATTCCGTTTTGAAATTTTTTTAAGAATAAAGAATATTTATGAAAATAGAAAAGAAATTTAAATAAAAGAAAATGACTTTAAAAAAAATTGCGTTTTCAATTTTTTTTAAGAATAAAGAATATTTATGAAAATAGAAAATAAATTTAAATAAAAGAAATGACTTTAAAATAAATTATGTTTTCAAAACATTTTGAAAATAATTTCAAATAGAAGCAAGGAAACAATCGAATAGTACTATGAAATCATACAATGTAGAGAAAAGCATAGCAAATTTTCCTATGGCACTCATAGGCCACCATAGAAGTCTCCCTGCGGCACGAACAATCAATCAAATCCATCCATCAATCAATCGACCGACCAAGTCTCGGTCAAATTCTCGTACATTAGATTTGTCCTCGTTTTCACATAGCTTTTTTATGAGTCGTAGATTGAGCGAAAGGGTTAAAATCAAAATATAAAAAACGAGCGAAATTTACGACGAATTGTAATCAGTCTAGGGTTGAGGTATATTAGCTTTGTTCTGCTGGATCTTTTTTCTGCTGCATTCCAGAATCTATATGCATTTTAAAAGTAGGTTCTATTGAGAGTCCAAGATCTTCTTAACGGATATATAAGGCAACTTAAGTTAGAGGCCTTGTCAATCTAAATATAGCCTATTGTATTCCATTGTATTTGCGATCTCGAGAGGTTACCAAATCAATTTGACAAATGAAGGAATGCAGCCGTCTTTTGTTCTATATTTAAACCAGATGTTATATATCCGTAATTTGTCTTTAAATGACTAATTTGTACCATGCTTTTACTACCGTAAAAGCTCTATCAAGCCCCCTCTCTATTAAGCCCCCCCCACTTATATTAAGTTCCAGAGGCTACCAAAGATTCTCCATTTGTTGAGTTAAATAAGTTTGCATGTTAATTTTGATGTGTTTTGAAATAAAACTTTGTCGAATTCATGTATTTAACTCGTAAAATTGTATGTTTAAGCCGCAAAATGTGATGCAAAAAGGACTAAAAAGTGTCCTAAATTAAATAGCCCCCCCCCCCCCAGTGGCTTAATAGAGCTTTTACTGTATGTGACTATGTTGGTACAAGCCATTTGACAGCCTTTCACGGGACTCTCCATCAATGTGTCAATTTTGCAGAAGGGTGTTGTGGCGCAGTGGTGTAATCCTCTGACTTTGCAGCCATAACAGTCAGGCGGACAAAGTTTGATACCCGGTAGAGCCCCACCACCTGAACGTCATGCCCCGCGCACTTGGCGCTAAAAACCGCAACTTCACCTTAACCTTCACCTTTGCAGCATATTTTGTATCAAGATGCTTTGCTTTAAAATAAATCCATCTATTTTCAGCTACATAATATTGGACTCTGGAGCTTTCGATTCTCGTCAAAAGTTTGCCGTAGCCATGAGATCTGCATTTGGTGCTCAGTTCTGTCTGAAGGGTACAATTAGCTCTGACACTCATCATATTACTATCGCCATCTGAGAGATGACTACTTGCAAGAAGGGCTTTACCGCTGTTTTCGAAGTGTGACATTTTCTGGTTACATGGGAGATGGTTACTGGTTCTTCAACAATGAAGTATGTTTTTTTAAATATATTTGTTTTGTCATCTAAGCGTAGAGATGTAGCTATGCTAGGCGCACCAGAAAGAGTATCCACATAAAACAGGCCTAAGCCGGTTGGAGGATTTTTTGTCGATTTTTCACAAGCCTTCCTATACCTAATTTACGATTTATTATGACCTTTCAAAGTGCGTACATTCTTTGGCGCACTTGGTATATAATTTGTCGAAACCACGAGTTCAAAACAACTGCATAGAAGTGTCTGCTCTAAAACCAAACAACAACGAAAATGTGGGAGATCTTTAATGTAGATGAGGAAGAGAAGAGGGCCAAGACACGAACCTGGGGTGGACCAATGGTGGACCAATCTTGCTTTCAAGTTCCAAGTATAGAGCAAGTCGTTATTGTTGCAACTGGGTTAAAAGCTACCCGGTTTTAGGTATTCCCACTCTTCATTTGGTCAAGGATGGGGGCAGAAGAGTCAGCTCTCGTGGGGCTTCTTTTCCCGCTATCTTTTCCCTCTTCAGCTTGAGGAGCAGGATTGACCTAGGAAAGAATTATATGAATTTTACGATCTTTAAGTATTCCAAAGACCTACACGTATTTTCTTTTCAATAAGAAACTTCTTTTATGAAACTCAACTTTCAGATCGCCAAAAAAATAAAAAACTACAGTGCTTTCATTTCAATAAAGGAAACCCTTAAAGGGTCTGTGTCATCCAGCATTCCTTGTACCTGCCGTCTCTTGGTTTTTCCTTTCTTGTTGCCATTTACATGGGCCATGAATATAGCAGTAACAAAAGCCAACCAAGAGATGGCACGTGCAGGGCATACTGGATGAAACAGACCCTTTAACATATTTTTACCCTATTTTCACAGATTTTCGCTAGCGTTAAAAGATAGACTATTTGGGAGATTTCTAATTTCAATAAAATTGTGATTTTCGTGGATAATTTCAAATCAATTACCAGTTTTTGCTTTCACAAGTTTCAGTCAAGTTTCTTAGGGCTTCGCTCAAACGTAGTAGATTACATACTAGAGTTTCTTAGTTTTTTTAATTTTTTGCGTGATACTACTGTACCGTACACGTTTGTAGTTTGAAAAAAGTCTAGTTATAAAACGATTATGGAGTGCTTCTGTATTCAGTGGATATTATATAGGTCTAGAGACCTTAAGAAATAGATTAATGTACAATTTACTTACTGGGTGCTCCTGGTGTTCCTCTGCTGGAAAACGCCACTTCTCATTCTTTTGAACACTGTGTGCTTCGGCATTCTTCCTTTATTTTCTGCGTCGCAAAAAGCAAACCACACCAAATCTTGAGACCACACAATATTCGACAATCTTTGTTGAAAACAGGCAGGAATGAAAAATGTTCCTCTTAGTGAGTTGACACCAGTAAGGATCGTGCTAGATTGGGTATGTGTCGTGACCTAAAACTAGTTAGTGCTGTCATTTGATTAGGATTCAAATACCTATTATTAAGACTTTATTAAGTACTTGTGAACTGACAAACAGAGATTAAGGATTTAACACTTAATGACACGTTAATGACAGAGCAACCATTCTCAGCGATTATGTAAACATACCTATGTCAAAACCAATCTTATTTAATTCTATTCCATTGAAAGTGAGTTGAAAGTGAAGGACTTGGTTCGTGAAATTTCATGAAAAGTCATAAAACCACGGACAGTGCATGGTAATGTCCGTGACAATGTCTGTGACAGTAAAAAATTTGTCGAAAACCACGGGTAGTCACGGACCTGCCTACGGACACCCCACGGAAATGTCCGTGGATTTGAGACCCTCCTGGTTTGGAAAAGCTTCAGTCCTAGTCCTATCATGGTCATGCAAAGACAACCACAGGGGTATCTGGAGATCTTCAGAAATAAAGAAAGTTATTAACAACAATAACATTTATGTAAATGATGTAATGATTCCTGCAGCAGTAGTTTTGACTGGAAACAATTACTCCAAGTTTGCCCTCCTATGTCAAGCCTTGAACATTAAGATCCCAGGAGAACAGTCATTTCTAAATACCCAGAAACATTACATAGCACTAACAGTGTTTGATTTTTGGAAGCGAATGTACTTGGCAATAGAGGATTGTGCATTTTAGGAGATGGTCGCAGTGACTCACCTGGGCATTGTGCAAGGTACTGCAGCTATGTGGTAATGGAGAGTGAAACAGGAGCAGTTTTGGACATGAAAATAGTTGATAAACGAGAGACAAAGGGTATTTCAACCAATATGGAGTTTGGAATGGAAATTTTTCCGGATTTATTGGTACACTTTTCACAAATTTGACAGATTATGGGAATACTTTCAGACTTTTTACAGATCATGGGTGTACTTTTCAGACATCGTTTCGGAATTATGAGCACACTTTCAGAATTCTTCCCGGATTCATGGGCACCTCTTTCTAGATTCTGGGTATAATTTTCAGAAATTTTTCTGGTTTTATGGGTCGTAGTTATACGCTTTAAACAGCTCAATCATCGATACTAAACTTAACCCCCGGTACAGGTCCGTTATGTGGGTTGTATGTCTCCAGTTAGGCGGTTTTGCCATGCACATTACATTCTATATGTAAAAAACTGAAAACAACAAGTGAAATAACGGAATCATCATGTTTGCCTGTTGCCTCTTCACCATAGGTCTGACAATACTGCATAGAACATTAAAGGTTGGTTTGCTCATTTTGAAATTTTCAAGCCATTCTTCTGATCCCCATGCCCTGCGAAACAAAATTGAGGTAAATGAATCAGCTTGCTTGGCTTTTTCTCAAGCAGTTTTATTGGTGGCTAGCTGACAGTAACACCAACATTGTTTACCAAATTCTAAAACGACAATATGGCAACAGATAAGTAGTTAAGACAGCAACACCAAATCTACGAACCTGTTTACTATCTGCTCCCAAAAAAACTTCTCTCCTTCTGCCAAATTGAACGTTTTGGTCTCGCATATTGTGTAGCAAAATTTGTAATAATTACGTGGGCTGCATCGAGCATGACATCATTTTCTTGTGCTCTGTATCTCGCAATACATACATAAGTCCAGAAGCTACTTTGTGAAATTGAATACATTCATAAACCAAAAATTTAAGGTTTAGGCTCAACATAACATAAAACGAATACCTATTTTGCATACAAGTTTAAGAATGATTGCTAGATAGGTAGCTTGAAATAGGCATGGTGGCTAAGCGTGAGCAGCATTAAGGCACATGACTTTCATCATGAAGATCAGCCACCAAAATGAACATACGCATCCTGGTGGCCACTTTCTTCATTTCTTGAATCAAAGAGCGCTACATAGACACAAAAAGGAACAGAACGGCTCAATGATTGAACTAGATGGAATCTACTGCAGAGAAGAAGCAATTTTGTTCAAATTCTTGATACAAGCCTCTTGGTCAAGATTCTGCTTAATTAAAGAAACTCCAGCAATTCAATTTTGTTTTCTAGATAGAAATTAAACAACATAAAGTTCAGCTTTTGTTCAAAAATTTCCTGCAGCCTAAAAAATCATGATTTCCTGGGAACGGCGTTCCCCTGTTCCACACTTTCTCAGCCTCTGCGTCACAGCTGTTTGCCGTGCAAGAAATAAAGAGAGAAAGAGGGAGACTGTTGCTAGCATACAGTAAGTGCTGCCCCTTTCTAAAGTGTCATTTATCTCCAGGAACGCAAACCATCAGAAGTGTCCATAATGACGAAGGAGATCCGAGCCAGTGGATGGGAGACTGCAAAACTGCTAGCAGTATCAGTGTATATGCGGTGCAGTGAATTGCTGCTCGAAATATCACCTAGAAAAGTCGATGAAAATGAAATAGAGCCTTGGTATGGAGCTTTCACTGCAAGGGGAATATTTCATGATTGGCCTAATCTATTTCACCCTTATTGTTTGCTTCATGCCCTGACTTTGAAATGACATGAAGGAATTTACTTGTGCCGGTCTGGGTTCCTTTCGGTCTTTCAGACCGATCTGCATGGATAACAACAGATAAGTATTGGGAGCCACTGCATAAGAAACTAAAACTAAGCACAACAAATTGAAGCAGGTCAGCCTCCTGTTTTAATTTCAGGTTCTGAAGCAGCATTTGAACCGTCAAACCAAAATGGATTTGAAATGGAGTTGGTTATCCTTGATTATCAACTCTAATATCATCTTGTGTTGTTGATAACTTGGCGCTACAATGAAAATATGCCTAAATCCAAAACATAAGAAAAGAAACCATTGTCACAATTTCCCTCAGTTGCATTCAACGCATGCGTAATGTGATGCTAGTATATTTTCAGACCGGTCTGAAAATTCCATGTAAACGCAACGCAAAAATGCAGACATGGCAAAATTTCAAACCGATCTGAAACTCGTGCCGGTCTGAGTTTGCTCATGTAAAGGGCCCCTAAGATAATGTTAGCCCTTTTAGAATGTCGGTAGCTTGCGAACTTGGCACACAATTGGGAAATGTAACCTCTAAACGTATCTAAAATTTCTTTGATTCTGTTCAGGTTCCGTCATGAAATAAGACAACTGCTTGACGATGGTATTGAGCCTCTCCATGTAGCTGCAGGAAATGAAGCCTTGTATCACTCGCTCTCGATGTGTCTTTTTGGAAAACCAAACTTTTGGGCACATTTAAAGCTAGGAACTTTGATGTATGGTATTGCTAACGAACCTAAAATGGTGGAGAAGGTATTACACAATTTATGTCTCGTGTTGTAACATATCGGAAGAATCTACATCCTTCTCCTGGTCTCTGAAGAGTGTGATATTTTACAAATTGTCCTTGTTCTCTTTTTTTCTCAGTGAACTTTCTTTGACAGCTTTGATAAGAGCCACAGGATTTTGAAGCACAAATTGATCAAATTATTCCCTGAAATCTATATTTTATTTGCCTCATTAATTGGCGTACCCGTTTTGTCATGATTCCATGCGATATTGTTTGTGTCCTCATTTTTTCTTGTAGATCAAAACTGGCGTGGATGGAGTTTACGATACGGATGGCCTACTTCAATTCCTCACGCGAAATTTTGACATTCCAGATTCATTTGAAAGTGCTGAAGCAAAGATTGCGTATGATTTCAGGTACATGATTTTGGAAAATCTGGTAAGCAACGGTCAAGGAGGTTAAATATTGATAGTCCATGTAATGTGCAATGACAGAATCTGTATCAACCATTAAGTGCTTCATTTTACGAGATTATGTTCTTTCTATCGTTGATTCGCTTCTTGAAGTAGTGATGTGCTACGAGGCAACTTTTGGCATCGCTATTGGATTAGATTAGATTAGACAGTTTCGATTTTCATGTAGGCTAAGATGTGTAGCTGTCTTTGCTGGTACATTGGACAATGCAAATAGATAGAAAATTACTGAATGAATACCTTCTTTAGTTGTTACATTTCCATTTTAGATTTTTTAATAGAAATCTCACCTTTCTTGTTTTTCCAGGCATTGTCAATATAATTGTTGCAACCAATTTCCTTGAATGCAACCTCATCCCCAGGGCATTTTGTCATATTGGGACGGAGATGAAATTGTTTTAGCAGTAGAAAAGTGAACAAAGCGCAAACTGTAAAAGGTTGCCTTGAATGGTATTGGTACAAATGTTTCTTGTTTCATCCTATTTCGTACAAACTCTTAACAAAACCACCATGACCGCTACTGTAGCAACTGTACTGCCGCTACTGTACTGTAGTTATCCTCTTTCTCTTAGGTATCATGCGCAGTTCCGAACCTGAACGGATGATTGTAAGAAATGTCAAGAAGGTAAAGCGGGAGAAACTAATGAAATGTTTAGAGGAAGATCTGGTTGTGGGACCTGACTCAAAGGAATATGAGGTGCTCGTGAATGACCCGTTTTGTTGCGAATTTAAAGTTATGGACGAGGCCAGCGGTGAGGACCACACACGCGGTACAAAGACATAAGAAAGATGTTCGAACCAAAAAATCCGATACTTGAAAAATACAACGAGTTGAGTGACAGTGAAGGAGAAAAGAGTGGTCTTGATGACGCAGAAAATGAATTTCTAGAAAAGTCCCCCCCCCCTAAAAAAAGCTAAAGCAAGTTCCCAAAAAAAATCCAAGCCAACAAAAAGGTGTAACTCGCCAAAAGTTAGTCCAATAAAGACAGCAGCAGCAGCAGGGATCGTTAAACCGAAAAAAACCCGTTAAGGAGAGTTGCACTTATCTCTGTCAAGGTAAAAGCTCCGACATAAGCACGGCCAACAGCGACACAGTAAAGTCATACACGGAGCATATAGAAAATCTCTCGGAAGGTGAAAAGGCACTTATCTCCCAAAAAATTGACGAATTTAAGGCTCAGGATGAGATGGATTATGTCAATAGTCCTCTCATCGATCCAATACCACAAAATCTGGGGGTGTCAAAGAGCAGCCAAGGCCAAGACAACAACAATGCAGAACTTTATGGGGCAGTGACTGAACTTGGAAGGCAAATATCAATCTGCCGTGCTAACCAAAGGGTCCTGCAGGAAAATTTGAATGAATTAAGGCATGAGCTAAGTCAACTGCCCAAGCGACTTCCCTTGCCAAAGAAAGTGTTTTAAAGGTTCCTCTGGATTATGAAACTCCTGACGAGCCGATCAATATTTTGATAAAGGCAGTATCTAGTATCCCAAAAGGATTGGGTACAGGAACATACAGCCTTCCTGGTGTATCTCACGTGCCATTAAACCTACTGTCAACCTTCACCAGCAGCAACGCTACAAGCGAATGTATGCCCACAGCAAGGCACTTGCCGATGCAGTTTGAGACGATTTCCCCACAGCCGTTTGTAAGCCAGGATTTTCAACAGGAAGAAAATGAGGAAGTACGGAATTTGCAGCCCTTCCCTACCTCCTATGCTTTTGCCTTGACCAATGAAAATCCTCGTGACAACCAAAGTATGGTACCATCACTTGAACTTCTCACTGCAAAGACACCCGATCATGTCAGGAGACATATGGATGTTTACAAACTACGCGAGCTGAAAGCCCGCAGTGTTTCATGAAAAAATCTGGCAAAGTTGCTAAGGTTCGAAATATTTGAACGAAGCGAGCTTGCTTCCTCAAATGTTAGAGAAAAGCGCATAAAGGGCGTTGAAAAGAATGCCCTTGATGCCGCAATCATGCAATGGATTAGAGAAACTGTTTTTACCATGTTTCCTGGTCGCTACCATGATCAGGAAAAGCTCTGGGGCGAATGTGTAAATGGAATAAATAAAGTCATTTCGGACAGTAAAGCAAAAAGTAAACACTGAAAAATAAGTTAATGGAATCTTTGTTGCTGAAATCCATTTGTTGAACATTACGTGAATCATGTTGATATAGTTGGCTGCAGTAATCCTTGCATTTTTCAAGTCAGAAGTGGCTATCTTTCCGCTCAGGAGGGGGGAAGGGTGTATCTCGACCTTTATTCTGACTGGGATGTACCATTTTTCCAACAGGTTGGTACCCATAATTCTAAAAAAATTAGGGCCACAATTCTGCAAATCCAATGAAAATTTGGGCCATAATTCCGGAAATTATGAACTAAGGGGCCCTTTACATGAGCAAACTCAGACCGGCACGAGTTTCAGATCGGTTTGAAATTTTGCCATGTCTGCTTTTTTGCGTTGCGTTTACATGGAGATTCAGACCGGTCTGAAATTATACTAGCGTCACATTGCACATGCGTTGAATGCAATTGAGGCAACTGTGACAATGGTTTCTTTTCTCATGTTTTGGATTTAGGCCTATTTTCATTGTTGCGTTAAGTTATCAACAACACAGGATGTTATTAGAGTTGAATCAAGGATAATCAACTGTATGTTTGTACTGCATTACAAATCTATTTTGGTTTGATGGTTCAAATGCTGCTTCAGAACCTGAAAATAAAACAGGAGGCTTTAGTTTTTTATGTTTAGTTTCTTAGTTATAGTTTCTTGTGTCTGGAGAAAAACAAATGGACGACCAAACAATGAAAATGGCTCCCAATAGTGCAGTTATCACTTCCGCAATTATTCATTTCGCCCCGATCTGAAAAAATTTCTGTTTACATGAGAATTTCAGGTCGACCTGAGTTTTCAGATCGGTCTGAAAGACCGAAACGAACCCAGACCGGCACGAGTTTCATTTCGCCCCTTCTCATGTAAACACTCTAAGGGCCTTGACCAGACACCGAAATGAAACTCGTGCCGATCTGAAACTCGTGCCGGTCTGAGTTTGCTCATGTAAAGGGCCCCTAAGAGTTAGTTTCGCATAAGTATATGAGGTTATGACAAAATATATGTGTAAAAATACCTTTCCTTTATTAGGACTTCTAACAGCATTGCCTCCAATATTTTTGTAAGAGACTAAGGTCTGGGGTTCGGTATAGGCAGTTTCTTTAATTTTTGGACCAATTTGCTACCAAATCTACAGGACTCCCAAATCTAAAAAATCTAGTAAATAACATAATTCGCACTCAAAATGATGTCCCAACAGTTCCTATAACTGTACAGTGTCAACAAATTTTTGAATGCGATAGGAAAATCAAAATTGCAAATTACAAAAGTTTCTTATCAAAAGTTTCTTGTTCAGGTAGAGTTGTTTCTTAACTTTCGAAAACTTGAGCCTACCGTTTCTTACACGCGTTTTTTTTTTTTAATATATTGCTTCCTTTTTTGTAAGAAAACGCAAAGAGCCTGTCTTTGCTTCCATTTCCAAACCAGAGGTTTCGGTGTGTATACAGTAGTTGTTGAGTAGTGCATGATTTTTCTAATAAGAAACTTTACCCCGATTGGGATTTTACCTCGTTTTATAAGAAACTGTGTCAGACCTGAAATTGAAAAGGCTGTTTCTTATATGCGGGACACTACTGTATTTTATTTCTTGTTTCGTAATAATTCCAAGAAAGATACAACATGCATTTCATTAAAGTCATCAAGATTGCAAGAATTAATTAATTTTTCAGACCAAAACAAACTACTTCGCGGATTTCTTTCGTTTATGAGACGGATGCAATGCTAACTTTTTGAAATTTTTCGAAGCATGAAAAAGATGTCTTTTCAGGACAAAATTGATGAATTTGATTGAATTTCTGTCCAAATATTTTCCTCAGCATGAAGCTTTATTCTCTTATTTTACAGTAATTCAGCAGATTCCCCAAAATTGGGCGTTTGCAATTTAGGCTAAAAGCCACAAGCTCTTGTTTGGAGGTTCAGGCAAATTTGCACTTTCAAAAATAATATTCCAACTCTCCATGCACCAATATCATTAAACAAGGTATCTATCTTCAAGTTAGCTATCGAGGATTATATAAGAAAAATACTATGGATCGATTGGACCAGAATTTTTGTCACTAGTCCCGATCAAATCCGTTGCGTTTTTTTGGGACACCCGGTACTATGATGACTGATTGAGAAATTCTACCATGTTTGTAAGCATTGGGAAATTATCATGAAATAAAAATCATCTTGTTATAACAAAGATGGCATTGCATTTTCTGAACTATATACTGGGACGATCCTAACTTTGTAAATAAACCATAATGGAACATTTGGCATTATCGGCAAAAGGACCGATTTTCACATTTTTTCAAATCATAAGTTGTTCTGATGTATGTTTATTCACTTTTTTATGACTACTTTTGCCACCATCTGCAAATTGTTTGGATCCTAAATAAATTCTGAAAAATCGGCGATCCGGCCTAGCAGATATCCGATACATCCCTAGACTCCTACCTACAATGACTTACATCAGTTAATTAGAGAAAACTTTTGAATTGTTTTTATTTTGTAGGCCAATTCAAATTTAGCAGTGAAATTGAAGATTGTGCCTAAATTCTTAGTTTCTTTGATTATCTAAATCTGTTCAATTCATAGAAGTTGATTCCAGTTGGTCTATCAGGTGCACTTCAGTAGAACCATCAAATAGTTCTCTTGACCTTTTTTAGTTTCAAAAGTAACTGCATAATATGTATATGGCTTTGTTTTTGAAAAAAAATGATCAGTACACCAACCAACAGCCTATGAATGTTTCTACTCTCATATATGGAATTTTCAAATTACTTAACATGCAACCTATTATATAAGAACCTTTCCCAGTTTCAGCCTCTTGGGGGTTCTTATTTAGGGGGTTTAAAAGATTGAATTTCAGCCTAAAGGTTCTTATAAAAACAGGTTATTTTATGCGGGTTTATACTGTATTGTAGCATGATTACCACGAAACTTGGAAAAACGAAATTTACTTGCACACCAAGCAAGGTTCACGATGCACTCAGACGTCTCGTGCAAGAAAAACGGATTGAGTACCGAGGAGAAGATGGCGATGACTCCTACTACGTGCTAGATATCTCTGAATGGCCCAATTTACCAAGGAAAGAGAATGCCAATAATAAAATAGATAACGTAATTGCAGTCGAATCTACCAGGTACACAAGTGGAGTTATTGAGGACAGTAGTTGAGAATAAAGATGAATTCACAAGAAGCAACATTAGTAGGAGTAGGGATTTGGAACTCAAGGGAGGAAATTTCTCTTTTAATGAGATTTGACGTAAAGATTTGCTGATTGAGAGTTTTCAGACGGTTTTCATAAATGCAAACAATGAGGATGGAAAGCATGATTCTTTTTCCATTTCTAAACTAAATTTTTGGGTTTTCAAGAACAAGCACGCCCCCAATAATTCACCAAAGCCCACATGGGAACCTTTCATCTGCTTGCACATTTAATGAATAGCGATTCTTCCTATTTATGAAAGTTGCTGGATTTTTGTCTGGCTTCTTTATGAAAACATGTGTTCCATCAATTCCACCAATGCATTGTGGAAAGCCGTGTTTTTCTTCAAATCTTGCTGCCAAATATTTCACATCTTCCTCTGTTCTTGGAAGATTAATATATTTAGGCCCCAAGTTTTTTTGTAATTACAAAGCAGACATTCTTTACAATCTTGGACACAGAGAACCTTGATATGGCAAACACATTTGCCACTTTGCGATATCTTCCCTCATCTGAAAGGTAGGATAGCGCTACAGCTACTAGTTTTTCCACTGAAATAGGGACACAACATATTTGTTTGTTGCTTTTCCAGGAATGGCCTAAGCTTGCTGCAAAGGTCGACAAAACTCTCCTTTGACATTCAGAAATTTTCTTTCCATTCTTCTTGCACAATGACATTGTTCACAAACTTTCTCCACCAAGTATTTGTTCTCCCAGGTCTTTTCCAAAATCTTCGCACAACACCTCTCCTTTTGTTAATCCTGTTTGCTATGATGCCAAGTCGGCGAGAACTGTTGTCAATTATTGAAAGCAGCTTTGATCTCCTTATTCTATGAAAGTTTTCCATGATAATTGCAAGAAGAGCGTTTAATGTTGTCACACTAGCCAAATTGCCCAATAACATTATCAAGAAAGCTGCAAGTTTTCTTTGTAAATCATCTTTGGCAAGCATGATTTATTTTCATTCAGTTCGGAAGTTTTTAAAAACAAATGACTTAAGGACAAATTGGAGGTCTATGAACAGGAAAAAGAAACTGACAAAACGGCACTGCTATTTGCTACTTCTTGGGTCTAGATTGTGAAATACAATACAATATAATACAAGACAACACAGGAAGCTATTTATATATCTAATGAATGCCGAATGCCGAATGATTCTATATACGTATGCATGGCTCTGATGAAGGCTTAATGCCGAAACATGAAAAAGCAAAAAAATGGCTTCTGTCGTGGTGTAAGATTCAGGGATCTCAATGACTTCAGATTTCTCCAACATTTTATTGCGCTTGAGTGGCGCAGTGGAATGTTGGAGAAACTTTTGACACAAAGTTCGATCCCACGCAGAGGCACATTTTAATTCTCGAATTGTGGTAGCCCACTAATGATAAATATATTTCACCGTGTCAGCTGATGCCGAATGATTCTATATATATCTAATGATATGATCTTTGTAGCAGGTCATGCATTTAAAATTCTCACTATTTTAATATATTATTCCCAAGGAGTTTCAGAAAAGAAATTTGCATTGTTTACCATGTTGCCCTTTTAAATATTACACAACAACGTCTTAGGAGATCATGCCACTGTTGTGAAGACACCACTGAATGCATTCCAGTAATATTACCTTATTCTAATTCAAACAAAACAAAAGCGGTGATCTCATTGGCTGACAAGCATGAAATTGGATGATTTCCGCATGCTCTGGCAACCAGTAAGGATTTGAGCCTTATCTTACACTTGCCGATCAAGACTGGATGAAGATTCTTCTGACAGTGACGATAATGAGGGATTTCCTCATGGAAATTTACAGTCATTGTTTAAAGGGAAAGGAAGAATAAGAAAAAGAACAGTGTGCAGACAAAACTCTGCGCAAGTTGCATGATGATTTTACTGAATATTGTTGAACGAAGTTACAGGCTTTTTAGCTATTGTTGGAAAAGTTAGGACAGCAAACACGTACTCGTTGTCAGCTTTCGTCAGGACACTTCTACCCAGTTCTGGAAATTTCGTAACCATCGTTGTCGTAGTAATTCGCTGAGAAATGCTTGTTCGCTTATCTTTACGTATCTTTAAGAAACTAATTGCAAGAGACATTCCAGGAACATTATAGCTTAGGCCCATCAGCATGATGTTGTGATGAGCCTCGTTATCGTATCTAAATAGTCTTGTTATTGTAAATTAGGGGTTCTGGAACGATCTGGGGCCTTCTTGCTTAAGTCATAACTTGTAATTGTAGCAAACTTTATCATGGCGATTCAGCACTCTAGAATTCTCGATTGTAAACGTATATAAATGCCAGCTTTGTAGTTAGAATTTAGTGAGAAAGAAAATTACATCGAGATATATCGCATCAAAAGCAAAATCTGTGAGTTCTTTAGTGTCACTGGGAGTTCTATTGGGTGCAGGACTATTGGAGCAAAGAATTCCCCACACTAAAAGTGGCGATCCTGCCAGGACACAAACTAGAAAAACTCATCAAAGAACAAGATGGCTTTGAAGAAATCATTTGAACGGGATCTTTCAAAAAAGACTCTTCAACTAGAAAACATTGTGGAAACTTTACATTCGGGAGAAAAAGAGGACATTTTGGTGGCATATGAGAGAATCTGCGAAACCATAAAGGATTTGGAAAATGCGAAAGACAAAGCCATAAATGCCATGTTCGAAGAAGAGGACCAGTCACTAGAATCAGTGAAGGACTGGAGTCAGATGCAGAAACAAGAAATCAACGCATTTTGGGATGTGCGAAGACAGCTGAAGGAAAAGTTGGCCGCCCCTCAGGAGGAAGAGTTACAAGAAAAGCGGCAACAGGAACAACATCAACAAAGGCTCGTTATGGAGGAACAAGCGAGAATGGCAAGGGAACAACTGCAAGTGACAGAAGCAGCCAAAATGCGACAATTACAACTTGAGGAGGAATGGATGCAGAAGAAATTGCAAATGGAGCTCGAGAGCATACAGCAGAAAAGGGAAGACGAAGCAAGAAAAACACAAGTAGTGAAACTTCAGAAATACACTATTACACCATTTAAAGGGGATCACAAGGACTGGCTGCAGTTTTGGAATCAATTTTCGATGGAAGTGGACGTATCAAACATCTCAGAAATTAGCAAATTCAATTACCTCCTTGAACTGGTTGAAGGAAAACTGAAGGACGATATTCTGGAACTTCCACACATGCAAGAAGGATACGAAGAGGCAAAAAGATTTTACAGGAAACATATGGGAAGGACATAAAGGTACGAAAAGACGTTATAGTGGAATTGGAAGGACTGAGGCCCATTGCGAGCATCAGCCAGATACGAGAAACTCATGACTTCTATAACAAGCTTGCGAGAGTCGTGCGAACGCTTGCGACGATGAAAAAGCTCGAGACAGCACAGAGCCACGTCTACACTGTAATGGATAAACTGGGACCAGTTAAGGTTACTGTATCCCTTCAGTGACCACTCACGGTGTTTTCTCTCTTGATTATCACGGCCGTGACATAACACGTATAAACTATACATCATTCGATTCGTCAATAAATAGGGAGTATTTACGAGCCAAAAAGAATACAAATATCCGAAAATTGGGCGTTATACATCCGAAAACGTGAAAATCAGACCTTCCCCCCTCTAGAGCCTTCCTGTCCCCCCAGATATGTTTCATTTAAATCTCAATGAGATTTTTGCATTCTCAACACATTAATCTGGCAAAGCGTGTCTCAAATTTCTTTTGCATGCCTTAGCTTCAGAATAATTAATAAAACAATTTTGCCCCTCTAGAGCCTTCCTGTCCCCCCAGATATGTTTCATTTAAATCTCAATGAGATTTTTGCATTCTCAACACATTGATCTAGCAAAGCGTGTCTCAAATTTCTTTTGCATGCCTTAGCTTCAGAATAATTAATAAAACAATTTTGCCCCTCGCTCCCTGGCCTCGTTTTGAGATTCATTCAAATGTTAAATTTGGACCATGCAATTTTTCTCAAAAGTGAGACACACTTTGGTCCCCCTATGCCTTTTCTCTCTGTCTGCCAAATTTCAGCCAATTATATCAAGCCGTTGGGTACAGGGAGCTGTATGAATACCCATTGGTTGCTGAAAAATTGATTTTGAGAAAAGCGCTGAAACAGTTTCTTAGTGTACAGTTCGGCATAACGGAATAACCAGACCCAGGACCAGTAGGACCGGACCCTAACGGACCAGACCCTGGGGGAATACCCATTACTTTCCTTCCAACGTTTGTTTGCAATGGCGGCCAACACAGAAGTTTCGCTCCAAAGTAAGATAAGGCAGTCACTGCTGTAAGTAAATTCTACCTTCTGGATGCCAGAACAAACGCAAAAATGCATGGTATATTAAATCGTCTAACCAGCAGACAAACTTTGATCCAGCTTCAAGCCATTGCCCACTGGGCCTAAGCATTTAACTACATGGCCTAAATATTTTACCTCTGCCTTGCTTGGTGATTCAAGTTGTTGCAATGACGTCGTGATGCCAGCCACGTTGTATTCCATCTCCACAATCAATTTCTGGACTTGATTCTGGCTTCTCCATGCTCTTTGCAAGTTAGTTTGGGACTGCAAAATCATTTAGCAGGCACCTTTTTGATAACATATTTGTTCGTAATGTTTATTGTGAAGGCACGCATTGACCCGGGCATTGGCCCCACTTGTCTTTGGTAAATCCCATGATCACAATATTGCATCTCAGAATGTGCATTTGTCTACATTTGTTTTCTCGTATCATGCATGTGCACTCACCTTTTTGCAGGGCCGTAGGAAGCAGCTTCTGATTGGGGGAATTGTTCTTAGAACAATAGAGAGCAATACATCTAATTAATACTTGTGGCGTGGCACCATTGTTTTCAAAATTATTTGGGGCTTAAACCCCCCTGTCCCTCCCCCCCCCGCTTCTTACGAGCCTGTATTTTTATAAGAAACAGCTCATAAGAAACAGTAAGCTAAAATTTTCGAAAAATACTACCCCACCGCCTGTATCAATATGCTAAGAAACTTTCGTAATTTTCATTCAAAAATACTATTACTGTTGCTATTACTGTACCGTGTCCAATAATTTTTGAGTGCCAATTATGTTATTCCTTTTTGTTTTAGATCTTATTAAATAGTTTGGAAGTCACGACATAGTTTGACGACTTCCTAACCAACGTCAAAGCGAGGGTAGGGCACTCCCCTAGGGTCTGGTCCGTTAGGGTCCGGTCCTAGTGGTCCTGGGTCTGGTTATTCCGTTATGCCGTACAGTTCCACTGTTGAAAATGATTAACTTCAATCTGGCCACAAGAGTAAACGGAGTAATCCTGTATGTATTTAGTGCAGAGTTTACAATGACATAATTGGTATTATAACCGCAAAATCCATTCAACAGGAAATTAAAGGCACTTGTAATCTTTAACCTTTAGTTCTCAAATAATCCTCGTCATGTAAACAGCATTTTCCTAGCAGAAAATACCTTGCTTTAAATTGCTTATAATTCGCTGAAAAATAAAGTAAAATTCCTTGAAATTATTAGAAATTGTAGGTAGATGTGTTTGCTATCCAATAATCTAAAAATCCAAAAATTGATCGGAAAAAACTTTTTATCGTCCAGAAGGGATACAGTAACCTTAAGGAAGCCTTGGTACAAAAGGACGATGACTGGGAAGAGTGGGATCTAGAGCAGCTTGTGGACAACTTGAGGAAGTATGTTGATAGACATCCTTTGCCAGTGGAGGATTCAACATCATCGAATCGTAATGTTTACAGGAAGCAGTACCAGGAAAATATGCAAGAATGGAAAAAGAGGGACAAAATGATGATGGCAAATGCTTTTCAGAAGAATTTTCGAAAATCACCTGCATGTGTTTATTGTGGTAAAGGCAATCATGGTAGTACCGACTGCTTCAAGATTTTGGATGTCGCACACCGGAGGGAGATACTGAAGAAGAACAACATGTGTTACAATTGCACAGGGACAGGGCACATGGCATCAAAATGTAGATCAAGAGGATGCATCAAATGTGGAGGAAGGCATCACACGTCTCTCTGTGACAGTAGCCTGGCATATCAACAGCAGAGAAAATCTGACGTCAGTCAAGCTTCAGAAAAGGGTTTACGGGCAATGGATGAATCAACAACGCTGCATGCTTCAGTGGTGGCAAAAGTGAATGGAGTAAATGCAAGAATCATACTTGATAGCAGAGCAGGAAGCTTGTACGTGTGCACAAGTCTTTTGACGCAGTTGGGAATAAAGCCATTGAAAGTCGAAAGAAGAGCTATTGAGCAGATGTATGGTACAATTACGAAGCAAGTGGAAATATATCCTGTAACAATTACATCAAACGTTGTGGATGGGCTCACATTTGATCGGAAATGCATAAATGGAGAAAAGGAAATTTTGACTTACTTACCAAATCCTCGAATCGACGACTTAAAGAAGAGATACAACAGGCTTCGACGGCTGACCTTCAGCGATGAAGAAAATCAACAAGAAAAGCTACCAGTTCACATAATTCTTGGTGCAGCAGACTATCAGAGGATAAAAACAACCGAACTGCAAGTTCTTGGACCAGATCCGAACAAAGACTCTGGAGCTGAATTTAAGATGCTTGGCTGGACATTGTCAGGAAGGGCATTACACCCAAGTTTACAAGCAGAGAAAACATTCTTTCTGAAGTCAACACGCGATGAGTTTGATCAGATGAGTTTGATCAGCTGACAAAGAAGATAATCAGAGGATGTTATGGCTGCAAAAGATTCCATGCAACTGCATATGCAACCCCACCAGAAGGAAATTTGCCTAAGGATCGCACGGGAGGAGACCGACCTTTTCAAGTGATAGGCGTGGATTATGCAGGACTAATAGCCTACAAACAAAAGAACAAGGAGGGTAAAGCATACATATCACTCTATTCTTGCAGCTTAACGAGAGCTATACACCTAGAGCTGTTGCCAAATCAAACAACGAAAGAGTTCCTGATAAGTTTGAAAAGATTCAGCGCAAGGCAAGGCAGACCAGAACAGATTGACTCTGACAATGGAAGGACATTCGTTGCAGGTGTTAAATGGTTGAAGAGGGTCTTGAAAGATGAAGCACTACATAACACGCTGGCAAGACAGAACATTGTATGGCAATTCAATTTGAGTCCTGCTCCCTGGTGGGGAGGACAGGTTGAGCGAATGGTGGGACTTGTGAAGCAGTCGCTGTAAAAGACAATCGGCGGTGCAAAGCTCACTTGGAATGAGCTGAACGAAATCATGTTAGACATTAAAATTGCCCTAAACAACCGCCCCTTAAACTATGCAGAGGATGACAACAGTTGCCAACTTTGACACCCAGTATCCTGGTCCATGGTGAGCCAAATCTAATTCCAGAAGAAGAAGCTGATGGAATTGAGGATAAGGATTTGCGCAAGAGAGCCAAATACCTTCGTCGATGCAAGGATGTGTTGTGGTCAAGATGGACGGGGGAGTACATCAAAGCACTCAGGGAGCGACACAACCTAAAGCCCAAGTCAAAACAGATGGATTCCAAAGAAGGAGATGTGGTCATCATCAAAAGTGACCAGCGGAATCGAGGAAAGTGGAACCTTGGAATCATAGTCAAACTAATCAAGGGCCGTGATGGAGTTGTGAGAGCTGCAAGACTGCGTGCAGGGAAATCTTACTTGGAGCAACCAGTACAGTTCTTATACCCCTTGGAGTTGTTGTGTGACGTATGGAAGGAAGAAGAGCAAGCACTTAACCTGGGAGCAAGAGAGTTTCGGCTGAGGAGGAAAGCCGCCACAGATGCAGAAACAGCCGTCCAAATCATTGCGGATGAAGAAAATCAAGACTTTTGAGGGACATAATATTTTATCTCTTTGCGATCAAATAGAGGAGTGTGTCGTGGATATTGTATTTTCGGGAACATTCCAGAACATTTGATTACAAAATTGCTTTGTTTACTTACCTTGTTATTGTTCGCTGGTTATGTCAACGTCATGCTTAATTAGATTACTAGCCTTTACATCACCGGCTGCAACTTGTACCTAAATTTAGGCCTGTTTACATCTAGAATATTCCATGTAGCCTCGTATACAGCAAACTAACATAAATCAGAGTATGTAGAACAATTTAGCGGGAACTAGAACATTTGTATTAGAGCTACTTAATACTTGATACGAGGGATACTTAATTTAGAAACTTATTCATTGCTGACTGTAGATGATATCAACGCTTGGTAATCATGACACATAATTGTAGAACAGTAAAAAACATATATATAGCCAAATTGTAACCCAGCTATCAGTTGAAAATTGTGAGTAGAATAACAAGTTGAGAGTTGAGAGTATCTATCTTGAATCACAATCGAGAGCTGTATTAGATACACTGCGTGAGTTTGTGCTTATTACCTACTATGAGAGTTATTGTCGTGGAGAACCAGACCAAATTCCCGACATTGAAAAATTGAAAATTTACATACCTACCGAAAATACCTATTGAAAATTTACATAATTTACAGAACAATTTCGCTCCCTGGAGCTCCAGTTGCAGTGTTCACATGTAAAAGATCAAAATTATGTGTAGAGAAGAGAATACTTTTTGAATTCAAGGCAAAATAAAAAGATGTTACAAAGAATTCATAGCAATTGTAAAATCCAGTTTATCAATAGTCATCATGCTAAAAGGAGATGCTCTTCTCTTTGCACAACCTATCATCCGACCAAAATTTAATGTAGTACGTTAAAATGTGAAATTGCATATTTTTAATGATATACGTTAAAACAAACTATTTGTTTGCATTTCTTTCTTTGCCTCGCTTTCATATCCTATTCAGGATGAGGCTAATGCGCAGGTTTGTTCGAAACAGGAAGGAAAGATGGCGGGTGAAAGTAAGTTTGCAATAATGTCTTCACCACACTTGAATGATGCACTCTATTTTACTACTGCAGTTGTATCATGGCTTCAATTAAATTTTCTGATCTGGATCACGCAAGTAGATCTTTTTTTGTTATTGCTGGAATGATGTTTTGCACCAACTGCACTAAAAAGACTTGCATGCAGGCCTAGGCTTGTGGTAGTATGAT
The DNA here is from genome assembly GCA_039566865.1 of Aurelia coerulea. Lineage (NCBI taxonomy): Eukaryota > Metazoa > Cnidaria > Scyphozoa > Semaeostomeae > Ulmaridae > Aurelia > Aurelia coerulea. The sequence continues at coordinate 3,171,872 of CM076959.1, forward strand.
GAGTAAATGAAGGCCTTACATGACCAGGGTAGGCTAGGCTTTTATGCACTTTGACAAAGACTTTGTGTTGATCATATTGTAAACAAAGAAAAACTTATTTAGGCTGATGACATGCATTCAAAATAAAACATATGAATGAAAGTGGGAATGAATGATATGAATTCAAAATATAAATGAAAAGGGGAATCGATGACATGGTGTAAACCTTTGGTTGGGGGTATGTAGCAAAAACAAACTTTCCACCCTGCTGGAGCAAGACTGAATTATGTTTTTTATGCGCGCGCAGATATCCCTCGAAACCGAGGCAATGGGGAAATCAGAATTATTACAAACGCTCCTTTCCTCAATTCTAGAACTGACCAAAGCTGAAACCATAACAGCAACAACAACGAGCATAGGTGAAGGTCACATGGAAAGAGCTTAAACTGAAATACCTGAAATACGGAGAACATCCCAAAACAAACACAAGACAGTTTTCCACACAAGTAACCCGCGGAGTTTTACCCAGTTTATTAATCGCAAGCCAGTGTTGTAAAGAAATCAAACTATTTGATTCTGGGCAATAAAAATCTTTTGCAAAGCCTGAAGTTTCTGCTCTCTCAACTAACCCTTCGATGGACTAAAACTTCCCGCCCGACGTGCGTCACTGCGAGTAACATCGATGAGCGAGTACTATTTTCTGAACGCAGTCATGCTTACCTTGAAGTAAAAATTGTTCTGTAAAATGTAAAAAATTAGCTTTGCTCAACGACCAATTTGCCATAAAGGGAATACAAACATGAAATCAATGTCACAAGAAATTTGCGATATACTTCAAAACAACGAGAATTTTGGCCTAATCTATCATAAACTGACCGCCTGGTACATCAAACCAAACATCAAGTAATCAATACTAACATAGGCTACGGACGGGGGTATAATTTTGACTTCACCTTGAGCTGTTGTCGTTGCTCTCCATTGTTTGCGGCTGCTAGATTGTAAACAAACAAAGATGGCTGGCTGGGAAATCAGCATAAAACCAACACGTAGATATCTAATTTTTACAATGTCATCCCCTATTTTCCCGGCGGTACCGATACGATTTTCTGACAGCCAAATAAAATTTCGATCAATACAAAAAGTTTCCTGAAAAGGCTGCGGCCAGATTTTTTGCAAATTACATAGAAATTCGATCAATTTTTCCTCACTATTTTTGAACCAAAATCTAGTAACCTTGAAATTTCTTGGCTTGTGAGGCTCAGAAGAGTCAAATAGGCTTGCAATTCAATGAAATAAACAACAAAGTATCTACCTCTTCAAAAATAATTTTACTGCTTGTTTATTTCAAGGATTTTGAACACTAGGAGGGTTTACTTTGGCAGACCAAAATACTTAGGCCGATAACCATGTGAAGATCACCGGTACTTGTAATTGATCTTCTCAAAACAGGTAAATCCATAGGTCCCAACAGCATACCAATAAAACTATTAAAAATTCTCTCCCCTCATATATCTTCTCCGCTATCTCTAATCATCAATGAATCTTTCTCTTCTGGTATTTTCCCTGAAAATTTGCAGCATGCAAAAGTCATACCCTTGTTCAAAAAAGGCTGCTCTATGACAGTTTCAAATTATAGACCTATATCTCTTTTGTCTGTATTCAGTAAGATCACAGAAAAACTAATGTATAAGCGCCTATATAGTTTCTTAGAAATTCATAAAATCCTATATAATCTTCAGTTTGGCTTTCGTGCTTCTGATTCAGTAAATCATGCTTTAATTAGTTTAACAGAATCTATCAAAAACACCTTGGATAACAAACACTTTGGATGTGGAATCTTTATTGACCTCCAGAAAGCCTTTGATACTGTCAATCACCAAATCCTCCTAAACAAACTTGAACACTATGGTATTCGAGGCACAGCTCTAGCCTGGTTCAACTCATACCTTAGCAATAGAAAACAATATGTATCTGTAAATGGTCAAAATTCAAGTCATCGTAGTGTTACATGTGGTGTACCACAGGGCTCTGTCCTGGGTCCACTCCTTTTCCTCATTTACATAAATGATCTTCCAAACTCATCTAACAAACTATCTTTCTATCTCTTTGCTGATGACACAAACATCTACTTTGAATCTGATAGTCTGAAAAAACTACAAAAGGTTGTCAACAAAGAACTTAATAAGGTCAAGAGGTGGCTTGATGCTAACAAACTTGCATTAACTGTGGATAAAACTAACTGTATCATTTTTCACTCTTGCAAAAATTCTTTGGATGAAACTATAAACATAAAGATTGGTAAGGAGCCTGTAAGACAGGTTAAATATGTAAAGTTTATTGGACTTCTTTTGGACGAAAATCTGACTGAGACTAGCAATATGGGGATGGTTCACTAGACATTAACAAAGATGTCATCAGCGTAGGGGGAGATAGAATTTGGGGGGGGGGTTGCCTGATAACAAATCCATTGTTTAAGAAAATTTTGCCTGACTTAAGGCCGATTCCTGCCTGATTATGGCTGATTTTTGCAAAATTTTCAGACATTGAGCCCATTGTCTCCTATGAAAAAGGTACCCAAATTTGACAAAAAAAAATGCAACTCAACTTTCTCTTTAAGTGTCAGTAACAGAGACAGTAGGAGATGAAAGCAGTCTGAGTTCAAGAGATGTTAGGTTGTTAGGACCTAACACACTACCAACAAAAGTTGCTCGGTCTTAAATTGTGACACACATTTGGGTAAAAGTCTCCATAGCATCATTATCTATCTCCATCGGGATGTCCAACTCAGTTAAACTCACGACAGGAACCTCCCATGGAGCAACCAAACAGGAACCACATTTACATACTGCCTTGCGAATCACTGTAGAAGAGCCTGATGAAAAGCAATAGATATGCCTTCAATGCTCAATTTTAAATAATGTTTCAATATTTCCATTCACCTTGGAGTCTGACACTGTGTTCCTTGGACTAAAGGAATTAGACATACCCTCTATCACAGATACCTTGCCTTCGTTTGAGATAGTGTCTCAACTGACTAACCTTCCCAATTTATCTGATTATGATACAGATGAGAACTTGAACCTCAATATTACCTCACAGTATGCCACTGTTCAAGAAGTTGCCTCTATAGAACTGTCTGAAAAGGACCTTTCACTTTTTCACATGAATATTAGAAGCCATTCTCTCCATTTTGATGAACTTCATGCTCTCCTCTCAAGTCTCAGTATTGACTTTCAAGTCATAGGTCTTTCTGAAATAAAGGTTTCATCTGATACTCAAATGAAAGCCAATATTGATCTACCTGGTTATAAGTTTCATTACACTCCTTGTCACAGCTCAGCTGGTGGTGTAGGAATCTATGTTAGATCTAATCTTGAATCTAACAAAAGGGATGACCTTTGTGTGCGTGATGTTGATTTTGAAACTGTCTGGATCGAGATTAGTAATCCAAAGGCAAAAAATGTGATTTGCTGCTGTGTCTATAGACATCCAAGTTCTGATATCAGCAAGGTTAATCAGTAGTCATGTACTTGATCTAACAGCGCCTGTGATTGGTTGATCTTGCTAGAGGGGGATTTCTAGGGTCTCGGAAGTAACTTGAATTCTGATTGGCTCTTGAGGGGAATCACGAAAGGTTTGGCCAATCACATCGCAATATGTCTGAAAATGGTTGACAAGTTTATCAGAGGCAACAACCACAACATGTCATGAAGAAGCTGGCTGTGAGTCTGGTGAGATACTTCGACTATTAGTTCAGCGAGGAGGCATGCGAATCGTGCATAAAATGGGAGTAATATTTTGCAACTTTGCCAATTGAAACATTCTGATTGTGCTGGAAGTCTTTGTAAGCAATACTGCAGAATCCAATGAGATAACAAGTGACTTGATGAAGGCCTACCCTAAGAAGCTAGGCCAAAGAAAGTGAAAGCTCTCGAAGAAACATCATGGTTATTATTGGTAATAGAGAGGTTTGTAACTTTTCAGCTGTTGTGACACTAGTAATGAATGAAATTGATCTTATTTTGTTGATAGAACTTCGTTGTCCCAGGTTGCAAAGCCACTTATTGTTTATGAAACCATGATTCACCGATCTTTGTGTGCCTTACTTCTTTAGTTTGGCCTTCTATAGGACAGTACACCTCAAGGCCTCAAGGCCTAGGACCCTCGCAACAACAAACAAGAAGACACAAAAGCATCTGCATCGTAAATTATTGAAATACTCAACAATTTGTGAACGTTTCATATCATACAGTACATCATTATTATCGATGTACTGTGGAGGCTATTATAAGCCTTTGACAGTTCAATTCAATTTGTTTTGTACAATAATACTTTCACTAAACACTTCACAATCATCCAATCCAATGGCAATCACAGGGTATTTTTTAACGTACTGACTGGTGGAACAATGTCCCTGTCTGTGGGCCCTTTTCATTCTCCCTTGTGAACAAAACAGTGTGCTTCTTTAGCTTATCATGTTGTGTGTGTATATATATATATATCAAAAACATTATTTAAACAATGCAGTTTGAAGCTTTGTGCCTTTTTTGGATTTTAATATATTTTGGGTGAGTGATTTTGTGACTGATGATGCGCATTGACTTATGCCTTTGTTGTAAATTTGTACCGTAAAAAATTGGAGGCCCTTTTATCTTAGAGATTTCTAATATGGTACGCTATCACAAAAGGCTGTATGTGTCTTTACTGGTTAAAACAGTGCTCAATGCCATGTAGGCTAATATGGTACGCTATAACTTATATGATATGATGCCCATGAAAGGTGCACATCTGGCTATTGTTTAAGAAACTATTATTCTATTGTTCTTCCTTTGTCATCATCTGTGCTCAGAACATCAAAAGCAGTCTTTCCTCATAGAACATTCCAAAAACGTATAAACCAAACCAAATGTAATATTTAACAAGCATGGGTTGTTTTATTCTGACCTTAGAAAAGGGGTCATCACATTCATCAAATCCAGTAAAGTCACGCTTTTCTAAAAACTTTGGACATCACATACTCTTGTGCACTATATAGTCAACAATTTTACCGCAGTGTATATGATGACTTCCTTCTAGAAGTTTCAAGGTGTAGCATGTAAGACATAACTTCAGATGCAGCAAGGAAAAATAGGTCAGCAAGGTTTTTCAAGATAAAAAGGCTGAAACAATGACTGGCTCCTGAATGAATTTATTATGTATGGGTTTCTTGTTGAAAATTAGTTATATTTGTGGGTACTACTAAATATAACTATTTGAGTACTACTAACAATCTGTCTGAACACCCCTTGTGACATCCCTGGGTTTGCACCAACGTGGTCTTAGAGTTCTAAAGAGAATAACATTTGGGCCCAGAGCTTAAAAATGGAAGTTATCAACATGAAAACTCTGTTACAATGCCTGATTAACAATGCTTCAACAAGTAAATTCTCCGTCAGTCAAACGCATTCAGCATTGCATCCAACATTTGAAACAAAATTTGTTTTTGATCTCCATCAAACTTCATGCAAGATCAATTTGCAAATGTTATCCAACATGGTTGGTCAAACGCATCCAACATATAATTAAACAAAGGTCTCCAGCATGTTGGATGAAATATTGGATGCCTTTGACCTGGGGTTAAGACAACTTCTAAGCATACCAGTGGTTTAAACACCAGTGATATTGTTTTTTTTTCAGCTTGCAACTGCATATCATATGTCAATGACAAAAGCCCAAAGATTGTCTGGTTTTCTGCCACTCTTGAGGAAGTTCACAGATCTCTGATTTGAAGAAAAGATTTGAAAGAACAAACTTTGACAAAGACATTTTTAAAATGAGAGGCATATGAGCTGTTGGGACTTTAAGTTTACAGGATGTGTAATTTTGGCTGATGCAATTTGAATGAGTTGGATGGAATAAATTACTTTGTTAGATATGGTTGATTTTCTCAAATTTACGTTGTTTATTTTTGCTTAGATTTTCTCTTTGAATGAGTGAATGGCATTTTCCTTTCATTGTGACTGAATTGAAAAGCCCTGCAATTTGTCAAATTGTATGTTTTGTCAGGTTGCTGAACCCTTTCTTGTTTATGCTTAGCAGGGGTCCAATCAGCAGGGGCACAGCTACGGTGGGGGTCCTGGGGGTCCACACCCCTGCCCTTTTTGGAAAAGGGCAAATAAGTGCCCTTTTTAGGGAGAAAATTATGTTAATTTGACACGTTACTGACCGGTACTTTTAAGGGTTCTTGGGATGAAGTATCAATATTTGTTGAATGCTTTCTTGAATTGCTAAGATCTTGAACATAGTTTAAGAATTCACTATGCTTGAATTGGATTTATCGTTCCGAAATTATCAGCAATTTTCTAAACATTGAGGCTCAAAAACTTGCAAATTCGGCTGAAAATTTCAACAGATTTCTGCAACTCCTTTATGTCTTATATGGCACATGTGAAAAGCACTTACAAATTAGATGCTCAAAGACAAGACTCATTTTGTTATAAGAAGCAGTTGCAAGAAAATTTTACGACCAGGTGAGCAAAAACAATCCCATTTGAAAGACCAGTGCTGTCTGGATATGAAGGCAAAGATATTGTTCATGTTCAAATTAATTTTACATTTGCCTAATGAAATCGGCAACTTCATCTCAAAATTTTCTCAAAAAACAAAGCCCATTCAAAAATCTTCAAAGTAGGCCGAAAATTTTACTTTAATTTCCCCAGAACAAGATTCACATTCAGATTCAGAACAAGATTCAGATTCAGAAAAACTTACCAATATAATGACAATAGCGCAAACAATGAAAATCTGACAGAAACCAAAACTAATTTACTGATTAGAACACATCATTAGCTTCATTTTGAGAGGTCATACAATTTCATACCCCAGGGGGGTTTTTCAGGAAAACGGGGAGTTGGTCCCAAAGTTGGCAAACAGTCAGTAGGCTCTTGTAACTATACCAAAGACCATTTTTTCAAAATGGTAAAATTTATTAATCAAAACCAATTTACTGATTAGAACACATCATTAGCTTCATTTTGAGGGGTCATACAATTTCATACCCCAGGGGGTTTTTTCAGGAAAACGGGGAGTTGGTCCCAAAGTTTGCAAACAGTCAGTAGGCTCTTGTAACTATACCAAAGACCATTTTTTCAAAATGGTAAAATTTATTAATCAAAACCATTTTACTGATTAGAACACATCATTAGCTTCATTTTGAGGGGTCATACAATTTCATACCCCAGGGGGGCTTTTCAGGAAAACGGGCACAGTGATCCAGAATGGCAAAATAATGTAATAAATGCTGAAAAATGAAAGTTCTCAAAATCAATCACGCTGTAGCTCACTTGAAAGAGCAATGATTGGCAGTCAAAATAGAAGGAGAATTATTAAGATTGGACCTATGAGAGCCAAGATACAGATTTTTAAAGTTTTAAAAAATCATAAGTTTACAAATTTGAATTCGAAAAGACAATGAACACTAGATTTAGTCTAACTTCAAAATTCAATTCCTCTGCTCACACAACTCCAATTCTTGAAATTATTTTTTTATGTTGATCATATTTATCTCAGTATTATGTGTGTTTCATGTTATGAAAACGAGTGGAAAATCTTTGCAACTTTTTTGCGAATTACTACAAGTACTATATTTAAGGATAAAAACTGATATTTAAGTAAAAACAGTTAAAAATCTAGAAGACACTGGTCTAACGCTTTCTTAGCAAAAAATGTTACAATTAATTATAAAATTAAACAAACACTTACGTGTGCAGTTTGATTGGGATTATTTTCCATACCTAGAACCAGAGCGATGTGGGATTTATGTGAGCGACGCGGCGACCCTCGGCCTGATTAAAAGACATACCAGGAGCAGCTGCCAGTCCTAAAAACTAAGTAAAATGAGGTTTCCTACAAGAAAAGGGGGTCAAATACGTTGTTTGGGAGGGTGGGCACATAAATCCCACATCGCTCTGGTTCTAGGTATGGAAAATAATCCCAATCAAACTGCACACGTAAGTGTTTGTTTAATTTTATAATTATTTTCCATACTAGAACCCAGACCTCTGTCTGGTATTTATATGAGAGTTCAAAGAAGACTGGCAGAATATGTCGAGGGATAATACAGGTTTAGCAATAAATCAAAGATTCTTCAATCAAAACTCAATCTATTCATCTGACAGTATTGTTTTACTCAAGTTGGCCTCTACAATAGGCTTATCATAATGAAGTCCAAAAGTCCTTGAATTCGACCAACCAGCAGCTCTGTTGATCTCTGACATAGATAAACCCAAGCTCTTTGCCTTTGATACTGCAGCAGACCTTGTGGAATGTGAAGTAAAAATTTCAGTATTTATACCAGCCAATTTTAATGTTTCCTTTACCCACCGAGATATTGTGGATACTACTACTGGGTGGTGTGGCTCCTTGTGACTGATAAATAACTTAACAAATGGACCACGGAGCCTAAATGACCGGGAAAGGTATGCCTGTGTGTTCTTAACAGGACACAGACTGTCACATAATGGATATGATCGAAAGTCTATTGGAGATTGGTGAAAAGTTGGCCTAGTGGTCTTTAGTATCTGGCTAATGTAACAAATAACTCTCTCGTCAGTTATAGAAATAAAGCGAACATCAATTGCTGAAAGAGTCTGATCACGTTGACCTGAGAGCAAACAAAACAATGTTGCTAGTCTGTAAGACAAAAATTTGAAAGGAATGCTGAAAGAATCTCCTAGGCTACTTAAATATTGTAGTACAATCTGAACATCAAAAGTACATGTATATTTAGGGAGTGCTGGTCTAAGCTTGAACATCCCTCTCAACAGCTTCTTAACAAGATGATTATTGCCAAAAGTTGATCCATCAGGATTATGCATAATGACTGACAATGCAGATCTTGCTGTGTTCATGGCAGAGTAGCCAAGACTCTTTTCAGTGAAAAGCTTTGTGAGAAAATTGATTCCATCTCCTATGGACCATTCTACTGGAGAAATATTCTCCTCTTTACAATAAGTGAGCCATTGTCTAATATAAGTAGAATATTGCCTAAATGTAGCAGGATTCCAAGACTCCTTAATGATAGAGATAGCATCTCCAGACAAACCTTTCAAGTATGTTTCCTGCCAGAGATCAAACCAGCACGAAGCCTGAGGGACCTCCAAAGTGGGTGCAGTGCATCTGGTTCGTTTGTCAGCAAGAGCAGTTGTCTGCTGGGAGGAATGACAACAGATTCAGACACTAGCATTCTCATAAATTGCGGATACCAGCAGCTATATGGCCAGTCAGGAACAACCAAAAGACCTGTAGCTTTATCTGTGAAAATCTTGTTCAATACCCTAGGTATTATAGAAAAGGGCGGAAAAGCATAAAATTCCATATTTCCCCAATCTAGAGTGAATGAGTCAACAAATAAAGCTTCTGGGTCTGGCCATAAAGAAACAAATGGTTTCAATTGGTAATTAAGGCGTGATGCAAATAGATCTATTCTTGGTTTAGACCCAAGAAAAGTTTGAATAAATTTAAACATCTTTGGATTCAATCTCCATTCAGTTGTAAATTGATGAATCCTAGATTCGGCATCGGCCTCTATATTTTCTATTCCTGGAATATGACATGCAGTTATCCAATTGTTTTTGCCTATTGCCCATTCCCAAATTTCATGAACCACTTTGTTGCAGTAAAATGAATGTGAGGTGCCCATTTTGTTGATTGAAAATACTGCTGTCATATTATCAGTAAGAACCTTGACATGGCAGTCTCTCCTATCAATAAGAGATCTCAAACCAAATAAAATGGCTTTAAGCTCTAATACGTTAATAGAATACTCTTTTTCTGCCTTGGACCAAAATCCATGGGTTTTTCTTTCATCAAATACTGCACCCCAACCCTGACCGGATGCATCTGTTGTTAGCAAAACATCTGGGTTAGACAAAGAAATGTCATTTTGAGATTGATCCACATTATCTATCCACCATGATAATTCCTTTTTGGATTCCAAAGACAAGTGCATCACAGCATCAAAATTTCCAGATGAATATTTTAGAGCTGAACTTTTATCATTTTCTAGTGCTCTATAATATAGTGGCCCAAACTTAACTGCAGGAAAAGTGCTGACAACATAACCAATTACTCTTGCTACCTCACGAATAGTTGGAGATTCATGCCGTAGTAAACTGTTACAAGCATCTTTGATTTTAGTCTTCTTAGACTCAGGGAGATATGCAATCATTTGTTCTGTATCTATGCAAAAACCTAGATATTTTAAACACTTGCATGGAATAAATGAAGATTTTTGGGCATTGATAACAAAACCTAAATCGTCAAACAATTTGATTGTTTCAATGAGTGCCAAAAGGCATCGCTGATAAGATTCGTCAATTATCATAATATCATCAATATAAGCAACAATGATAAAACCTCTGTTGCGGAGACATGCCAATGCTGGTTTTAGCAATTTTGTAAATTTTCTTGGCCCAGAAGACAACCCATTTGGGAGACAATTAAAATTGTATAAACTACCTTTGAATTTGAATTTTAAGAATTTCTTATGGTCTTGTTTTATAGGGACTGTATAATAAGCATCTTTAATGTCAACTGTGCACATGAAACATCCAGGTCTCAATAAATTAACAACGCTTGAAAATGTGTCCATCTTAAAATGAATGTAAGGCATATTTTCATTTAATGCACGCAAATTGAGAATCATTCTAAATGAGTCCTTATCCTTGGGAACCAAAAATATAGGAGAGATAAATTCATTTATCTCATGTTTGCTAAGACTAATAACACTCTTATCAAGAAGTTTCTCAATTTCAGTTGATACAAAGGCTTCCTCCTTTGGAGAAAAATCTTGAAAAATACTAACAGGACTGACAGAAGTCATATCATCTATAAAATCTAATTGAAGCCCAGAGACAGTTGTCAAAACTTCCATGTCTGAAGTTATTTGTTGCCAAGCAGGTAGTCTATATTTAAGCGCACCACCTGAAAAGGTTTCTGCTTTATAATGAAAATAATGAATGACTTCGGGTAAATAAACAGAAAAATTATTTACATTTATCTCCTGTATGGCCGCCGACTCCTGAATGGTCTGCTCCTGCCTCTGGACAAAAAAGAACCTCTTTGACTTCTTCCCTGCTGTCCCTGGTTCCGTGAAAAATTGCTGTTAGACTGGTTGCTGTGATTATAGGAATTTGGGTTTCTTACTGCATTCCTTGCAATACGTTTGGCTTCTTTCTCTTGCTTAATTACTTTCTCTATCTCATCACCAAAAAGGTGCTCATTTACAGTATTTGAAGCATCGCATATTCCCTGACAGTCCTGATCAAGGATAGGCCTAACATTTGACTTACGTTTGTTTATGATAGAAAGATTGGCATTCGCAAGTAGACTAACAATATCAAAAGCATGTAAAACAACGGATTTTGAGTCAACAGAGACACTCTGTTTTTCCGCACACAAGACTGAGTCTGCTATTTTAGAAGCTATTTGAGCAGCCTTACACACAGATTGGTGCATAGAGTAGAGCTTCTTCTCATTGCTGTTAAAAGGATCCTTAAAACTAGGCATTTTTCTAATTAATTTTGGCATTGAAGGTGTAGAAAGGGGCTTTATATTGGCTGGCTGTTTATGCCTCTTAAATATCTTATTCAGGCCCTTTATGTTTGGGTTAGACCAGCTGAAGGCAAATCATCATTGATGGAATCAAAAATTTCATCTTCCATATTAAGTTGAGGCACAGTATTATCCTCGGGTGCATTTGCTTTCCTTTTCTCTGAGAAGAGGGAGGACAAATCAATGCCTCCAGAATCAGATGTGCAGCTCCTTGCACGTGCACGTTTAGGGTTCTCTGAGACAATGGCAGAGAAAGGCTCCTCTTCATTCCCAACAAATGAGTTGTGGGAAGGACATATTGACACAGTCTCCTCAAAATACTCTCGAGAACGTTTATGGGGATTTGTAACACGACTCATGTCTGGCCTTACAATAGTGAACGGTTACGGTTGTTCGTTCTCCTGTTCAACACTACTGCACGTGTTTGCATCTACAAATCTTTGAAAACAGCCAGTAAGGGCCCTAAGACCCTCCTTTATATCAAACAGAGTGTTGTCATGGTTTATTTCCAACTTAGATTGATCCGTTGTAGGCTTGCTCGAACTACCTAATAAAGAGCGAGCTAAATTTTCCCCACGTGGATGACCTGTGTCAACAAACTGCTGAGACAGGGCAGGCCTAGGCCTACCGCTACTTTCAATCAAATCATTATCGAAATCATCGGAAAGAGATTTATCTTCCATCTCCAAAGGATCTTGACTCTTAGGATCCATTCTGAAAGAAAATAAAACAAATATAAGAAAACTTACCCAAAGGATGGAAAGAAAGACGAAATCTCATGAATACCTCGACTGCTGCTCCACTTACATCTTAACCAGGTGAAAGTACCACTGTCAAGGCCGAGGGTCGCCGCGTCGCTCATATAAATACCAGACAGAGGTCTGGGTTCTAGTATGGAAAATAACTAGAACATGTCGAGTGTGTATGCCAAAGGATATCTTTGGGAACCTTCTGCAAAAAATTATGGCTGTTTTAGAATGTGTGGTTATTTCCTGAAAATGACATGTGGTTGTTTCTAAAATCAGTGTTGTTTTACATTAACAGAATTGATATTTTTGATGATGCCCTGAACTCATTTCAAATTTAATACAAGTCTTTCGGGGGATTTCTAGAGACTTGGATAAATTGAAAAACACTAAAAATCAAAGTACTTTAACGTACATTGGATTAAAGAACCAGAAATCTTACTCCTTGTGAAGCTGATTTCAACACTGCATCAACTAATGTAAAAGTCAATTTCGAAGCACAACGTTCTTTCTCATCACTGTCACACTTGAAAAAATACTTTCTCTTAAGCTTTAGTGTCATAGTTGACTGATTTGATATGATTTGATGCAGTGTTGAAATCGGACGTCACAAAGAGTAAAATTGCTGGTTCTTCAATCCGCTGTACGTTAAGGTGTTTTGATTTTTAGTGTTTTTCAATTCATCCTAGTTTCTAGAATTCGCCTGAATGACTTGCATTTAATTTGAAATATGTTTAGGGCATTATCAAAAAAAGTAATTCTGCTAAATGTAAAACAACGCTGGCTTCAGAAACAACCACATATCATTTTCAGGAAATAACCACACATTCTAAAACAACCATATAATTTTTTGCAGAAGGTTCCCAAAGATATCCTTTGGCACACGCACTTGAGACATGTTCTAGTTAATTGTAACATTTTTTGCTAAGACAGCGTTAGACCCCGTCTTTTAGATTTTTAACTGTTTTTAATTAAATATCAGTTTTTATCCTTAAATATAGTACTTGTACTAATTCGCAAAAAATTCGCAAAGATTTTCCACTCGTTTTCATAACATGAAACACACATAATACTGAGATAAATATGATCAACATAAAAAAGAATTTCAAGAATTGGATTTGTGTGAGCAGAGGAATTGAATTTTGAAGTTAGACTAAATCTAGTGTTCATTGTCTTTTCGAATTCAAATTTGTAAACTTATGATTTCTTGAAACTTTAAAAATCTGTATCTTGGCTCTCATAGGTCCGATTTTAATAATTCTCCTTCTTCTATTTTGACTGCCAATCATTGCTCTTTAAAATGAGCTACAGCGTGATTGATTTTGAGAACTTTCATTTTTCAGCATTTATTACATTATTTTGCCATTCTTGATTACTGTGCCCCGTTTTCCTGAAAAGCCCCCCTGGGATATGAAATTGTATGACCCCTCAAAATGAAGCTAATGATGTCTTCTAGTCAGTAAATTGGTTTTTGATTTCTAAATTTACCATTTTGAGAAAATGGCCTTTGGTACAGTTACAAGAGCCTACTGAGTGTTTGCATACTTTGGGACCAACTCCCCGTTTTCCTGAAAAGCCCCCCTGGGGTATGAAATTGTATGACCCCTCAAAATGAAGCTAATGATGTGTTTTAATCTGTAAATTGGTTTTGATTGATAAATTTTACCATTTTGAGAAAATGGTCTATGGTACAGTTACAAGAGCCTACTGAGTGTTTGCATACATTGGGACCAACTCCCCGTTTTCCTGAAAAGCCCCCCTGGGGTATGAAATTGTATGACCCCTCAAAATGAAGCTAATGATGTGTTCTAATCAGTAAATTGGTTTTGATTGATAAATTTTACCATTTTGAAAAAATGGTCTTTGGTATAGTTACAAGAGCCTACTGACTGTTTGCAAACTTTGGGACCAACTCCCCGTTTTCCTGAAAAACCCCCCTGGGGTATGACATTGTATGACCCCTCAAAATGAAGCTAATGATGTGTTCTAATCAGTAAATTAGTTTTGGTTTCTGTCAGATTTTCATTGTTTGCGCTATTGTCATTATATTGGTAAGTTTTTCTGAATCTGAATCTTGTTCTGAATCTGAATGTGAATCTTGTTCTGGGGAAATTAAAGTGAAAATTTTGACCAAATTTTCTTCCTCGCAGCAATATGGCTTTTACCAGCTTTTAGCACATGTTATCCCTTTGGAATTATGAATGTGTCATTTCTCGCCCTGGGAGCATAACAGCATAATTCCAGGTGACTTTGTCCTCCCAAGAGTATAACACAACACTTGCCAATGCTTGTTGAAGTCATCACTGTGAAGCAGGGATATCAGGAAAATTTGGTCGTCATTTTGGGCCGGTTTTAACAGGGGCGGACTGGGGCATCAATTCCTTACCGGGAAATTTGCTGTTAGGGGCCCCACGTTTGTAGAGGTTCAAATTATATTTGTAAACTATCTAGCATGTTTGAAAAGTTACTTCGCAGTGTTTCTAGTGGTGTAGCCAGATTTTTACCTTAAAAGGAGGCAACTTTTTGGCAAAGCAAGTGAAACAAGGGTGTGGGCCTCGGTCCAGGAACATTTTTAAGTGTACAATTTACAATTTATTTACAATTACCCTTTACAATGCCGCTAAGCACCCTTATTTTGAAAAATCCATCCTTAATTGGATATGGGATTATGACGCGCCGTAGTGGACAAAAGGGTGTTTAGAATGCATCTATGGTTTTAGAATCAGTAATCACTGTTTTAGAAATCGCATTCGCTATTTTAGAACAGTATTCACTACTTTAGATTTAGCGATCACAGTTTTAGATTTAGCGATCACAGGTTTAGATTTGCGATCACAGTTTTAGATTTGCAATCATAGTTTTAGATTTAGCGATCACAGGTTTAGATTTGCAATCACAGTTTTAGATTTAGCGATCACAGTTTTAGATTTGCGATCACAGTTTTAGATTTGCAATCATAGTTTTAGATTTAGCGATCACAGTTTTAGATTTGCGATCACAGTTTTAGATTTGCAATCATAGTTTTAGATTTAGCGATCACAGTTTTAGATTTGCAATCATAGTTTTAGATTTAGCGATCACAGTTTTAGATTTGCGATCACAGTTTTAGATTTGCGATCATAGTTTTAGATTTAGCGATCACAGGTTTAGATTTAGCGATCACAGGTATAGATTTGCAATCACAGTTTTAGATTTAGCGATCACAGTTTTAGATTTAGCGATCACAGTTTTAGATTTGCAATCACAGGTTTAGATTTGCAATCACAGTTTTAGATTTGCGATCTGTGAATTGGGCTCCGGCACGTCATTTTTACGCTAAACTTAGGCATGGCGGAGGCAAGAGACAGCATGGCGGGAGGCAGGTAAACGAACGAGCTTGTAGGCGTACACCACACGAGAACGTTGAAGAGGAAGTAAGGAATGTATTTAGGCCAAGGCCTAGGCCTACCACCAGGCCTGCATCCAACTCTGGACGCGACTCTGGTGGTTTTCAAGTGCCAGGGCCATCCTCACTCCTGACTTTGGGCACTGCGTGAAGAGGACGGCCCTGGCACTTGAAAACCACCAGAGTCGCGTCCGGAGTTGGATGCAGGCCTGGTGGTAGGCCTAGGCCTTGGCCTAAATACATTCCTTACTTCCTCTTCAACGTTCTCGTGTGGTGTACGCCTTGCTTGTGTTGCTTGAGTTGTCCCGTTGATAGCCTGTGTCAAAGCCGAAACATTGACATCAGTTGGGAAACAAGCTCGTTCGCTTACCTGCCTCCCGCCATCAGGCCCGTAGGAGCGTTTTTCAGATTGGAGGAGCACTAATTCACACCGAAGGGGTAAAAGTTCCGGAGGTCCGGGGGCGAAGCCCCCGGAAGAATTGCTCGGTCAATGCCCTCTTTTCTTTTGGCAATGCCCTTCTGTACATTGCTGAAAGGGCATTTTATTATCGGAGGTCCTGAAGAAAAATAGGAAATCTGCGAATCCAAATATATTTCAAACAGGTAAGCTAAAATCAAACTACAATAGGATAAGAATTGATATTTGATTTACAAAAGTCATCACACAGTTTTCATGGCGTCCTACGAAAGCCATGGCATGGCCAGAGTAAATTAAATGGGCGGAATTGAAATGAGGGGGTCTGGGGGAAGCCCCAGGAAAATTTTTGGGGCCATGCCCTTTACTTTGGCTTAGAATGCATCTCCCAATATCATGCTTGCCATTAGCGACAAGGAATCTTTGAAAGCGTTGTGACAGTTCTCTTATGAGTTGAAGCATGAGGAAAATGTTTGAAGAAACATCCTTTACTTTGGCTTAGAATGCATCCCCTGATTCCATATTTGCAAATGCTAAAATGGAAGATTTGACATTTCTTGGAAAATTCTTTCCCAGCTATACCCAGCTTTTTTCTATTCGGTTTCGAGGATCTCGAGGACCACGCCACTGCTCGTTAGTTTAGCTATGATTATTGATTCTTGAAGTCTGGATACATTTCGCCTCTCTTGACGAAGTGCTTCTGATGTCAAAAGAGTTGAGCTGTCCAAAGTTAAATTTCCTTGCATTGGAATCTATGACAAATTCGCCAGTGGCGAAGTTAGAGGGCATGCTCGTCATGCTCAGCATGACCAAACATTTTCAAAAATAACATTTTTTTCAATCACAAAAAATAGGTTTTTCTGCTCGAAAACGCAGTTTCTTATCGCCTAACCAGTTCAAAACTACAACGATTGATCGAATGACCCCCCCCTGGTCAATATGGCTTCTGATGATATCCCCCGTATTCAGTTCGGCTAAGCCAATGAGATTCGCTACTGAGAGCAGGAAGAAAGTCAACAGGGCAGGCATCCAATCTGGTCTTGTCCTCATTCTTGAGCCCGACCTACCGGAAATCCCCCTATGAATACGGTCATGCCCATAAGGTTGGTACCCTATGTTCAGTCATGCTCGACAAAAGAATCCACTTCTGAAACAAAAGGAATGAACAAAGCTTGGTCTGGCAAACGAGAAGAGCATGACCTCGTCGTTATAATCATCATAACCTAGTCCTACAATTTCGATGAATGGTTCGTTTTGATTGGCTGAATATTTTATTCTGCAAAATCATTCCAAAGATTTTCTACATCAAGGCATGTCAAGTTCTCAGGGCATGAGTGTCGTATGCAGGGCAACCCTGTGTCATTTCGTGAGTTTGACTCTGACAAGTGTGTTTAGGCCTAGCCGATTATGGCGCAAGTTCAAGCTCAGGGAATTATTGCTGATCGAGACCTTGTGTCTCAGTTATTAAGAATGTCCTTTGCTTCGAGGACTGTTGCTGAGCAGAAGCACATCTACCAACAACAGCGACCAATGCGGAAATTGGCTGTGTGCGAGTGAAGGTATGAAAGGGGCTGTTTTGTTAGTCATGTACATTAATTAGGCCAGGTGTATCCCAAAAATGGACAGAAACAGGCTATACCAACATTCATGGCATGTGTTCCTCTCTGATTGCAAAACTGGCTAGGTGCACTGGTGCAGTATTATCATAATTTGTTGCTGACTATGAGAACTTTCACATGCCCACCATGGTGAAGGAACTTTGTTTGCTGTTGTCTGTTGATGATTGCAGTATTATCATAATTGCTGATCAAAGGAACTTTCCAAGAGAATTTTCCTGTTTGTGCAGTATTTTCATAATTTGTTGCTGACTATGAGAACTTTCACATGCCCACCATGGTGAAGGAACTTTGTTTGCTGTTGTCTGTTGATGATTGCAGTATTATCATAATTGCTGATCAAAGGAACTTTCCAAGAGAATTTTCCTGTTTGTGCAGTATTTTCATAATTTGTTGCTGACTATGAGAAATTTCACAAGGAACTTTCCTGTTGGTTATTGCAGTATTATCATAATTTTTTACTTATTAGAACAGCTTCCTCCCACAACAGCCAATTTTCTTATATGGTCAATTGTAATGCAGTTTGATTACCCCCCCCCCCCCCTCCCCCAGTTTTACTGTTGCCATGAGCTGGTGGGGTTCCTTATGCTTAAAAATGGAAAACTCAAGCTAATTTGCCTTGCAAATGTTCAACAAAATTAAATGTGAAAATCTTGACACAAAATGCCTGCCAAATTTATGACAAGCTTAAAATGCCTTTGAAATGTCAGACTTAAAACAAAAACATATGAAAACCAAGTCTTGGCCTAAAATTTTTTGAAAATATAGAGTTTTCCCTTCTGTGTTCAGGTGCATAAATGTGAAAATCTTGACACAAAGTGCCTGCCAAATTTATGACAAGCTTAACCCTATCCAGACTAGGCTTTTTGAAACTTTGGGGAGACTAGGGGGGGGGCACAAAGTGCCCCCCCTGGTTTTTCATAGAATCATAAGTGCTAGAGACTTGAAACATGGCACAAGTAACAAACATGACAAGGCAAACAAGATGATGTGATTTGTTTTTGTTTATGTCACGTGATTAAGTGCTGACGTCAGCAAATGTTGCTAATTTGGGTGTAAAACCGCATGTACTTTGTCACGTTGTATCTCCAAATTGATAAAACATATCGATGTGATACTTGAAACATAGAGGGATTATATCCTTGTAATTATTATTTTGAAATTTTTGCTTTGTAACGCTAATATTTTTGCTGATGTCAGCATTTATTTATTTTATACGAAAAAAAGAGCGATTTTTGTCTAAAATTGATTATAAATTACTTTTAAAAATAGCAAAAAATGCTAAATATACATAAAAATACCTGCTGCATCATATTATGTCACTCATTTTTCTAAAAATGAACCATAACATGGTTTTTCGTCAGTACGCATGCGCAACAACCAATTGTTGATGACGTCATCAAAAATCAATAAACTATATATCAAATGAAAGCTTATTTCAAGACGAGCTCAAAAATGTTTGTCTCATTGTCATAGAGCCAGTGGTTCCAAAGCTATGACTTAAACGGTAATTTTTTTGCGGAGCACTCAATTTAAAGTCATGTGTTGACCCCCGGAATCAGTGTCAAAATTTTTGAAATAGACATGAAAAGATGTCTCATAGATAGAAACTAAAAGTCACAAAAAAGCTAGACTATTGAAGAGATACTCGATGAGCTGTGTGAAAAAGTTTACTAGGGGGGGGGGCACTTTGTGCCCCCCCTAGTCTGGATAGGGTTAAATGCCTCTGAAATGTCAGACTTAAAACAAGAACATTTGAAAACCAAGTCTTGGCCTAACATTTTTTGAAAATAAGAGTTTTCCCTCTGTGTTCAGATACAAAATGTGAAAATCTTGACACAAAATGCCTGCCAAATTTATGACAAGCTTAAATGCCTCTGAAATGTCAGACTTGAAACCAAAACAAAAACATTTGAAAACCAAATCTTAACCTGAAATTTTTGAAAATGGGAGTTTTCCCTTGTGTTCAAGTGCATATTTAACCTGTAAAGGGGTAGGCGTTGTCCCCATTCTTGTGGGAAAAGGGGCGTTTCCTGGGTTAAAAAGGGCGTGGTCCAAACAATTTTCCGGGGGCTCTGCCCCTGGACCCCCGCGCTCTTTGCGCCTGCGGCGCAAAGAGCTCCTATCTTTGCGCCTGCGGCGCAAAGAGCTCCTATCTTTGCGCCTTCGGCGCAAAGCATGACCACCCCTTTTGAGCCAGCTTCGCCCCTGAAATTCGCTTACGATGCTGACAAGGTTGAATTTATCAACTCTGTCGTTGTGCACATGTTTCACCATCAGGTGGTCGAGGCGGTAGTTTGCTGTTGTTGAACTTTGATAGGTCTTGACTCGCTTCATTGCCAAGGGCCTGTCACTGATGCCCGGGGGGGGGGGGGTATTTGACTTAAATTTGTACTGGGGTGTGCCCACGAAAAAAATTTATTTTACCCTGCTCCAGAATTTTTTGCTCAAAATGATAACCTGTTCTAGAAAAAATTGATGAAAAGTATACTCAAAAACATGAAATTTGACCGAAAAACGACCCGATCTAGCAGAATATTCCCCTTTGACATGTTTTGACAACCTGCTCTAGAAAAATTGCCTCATTTTGATACCCTGTGCTAGAAAAAAATGGTGAAAACGATACCCTTAAAAACGGCACATCCCCGTCGGACAAATATACAAAGTACCCCCCCCCCCCCCGGGCACTGATGATCAGTTTTCTATGTTATTGTGAAGAATGAAAAAATTCAACTTCTGGAAATTATTGGGGGGGCCCGGGCCCGACCGGCCCCAATAGGTGCTACGGGCCTGCCCGCCATGCTGTCTGTTGCTTCCGCCATGCCTAAGTTTAGCGTAAAAATGACATGCGGGAGCCCAATTCACAGATAGTAAATCTAAAACCGTGATCGCAAATCTAAAGCTGTGGCAAATCTAAACCTGTGATTGCAAATCTAAAACTGTGATTGCAAATCTAAAACTGTGATTGCAAATCTAAAACTGTAATCGCTAAATCTAAAACCATGATTGCTAAATCTAAAACTGTGATCGCTAAATCTAAAACTGTGATCGCTAAATCTAAAGTAGTGAATACTGTTCTAAAATAGCGAATGCGATTTCTAAAACAGTGATTACTGATTCTAAAACCATAGATGCATTCTAAACACCCTTTTGTCCACTACGGCGCGTCATAAAATTATACTTTTTTATCAAATTCTCGATTGATTATGGCACAGCTAAAAAGGAAGAAGCAAGCAAAACGAGCTGAACAGTTGAAATACCACTTCGTTTAACTTCCAAGAAAATGTTTTCATGTGGACGTATTGAGAGCCTAAATAAAGCATACAACAGCGATGACAAATCAAGTGGTAAGGTATCGAAATAAGGGGTCTAGGGAGAACATTTTCAGAGTCTACGCCGTTTACTTTGGCTTAGAACACTTCTCGCAATCTAATATTATCGGGGCTAAAGTAGAATTTGATCATTTCGTAACAATTGTTTTTCAAATTAGCATCCACGGTAAAATTTTTGAGGAAACAGAATTTTATATTGTCTAATTTTCTTATTTCAAGGCTATCATGGTTTGTCATAATTTATCATAGTTCGTTTGGGAAAATTTTGTAAAAGTGTACCTTTACTTTGGCTTAGAGCGACTCTCCCAATGCCCTCAATCACTCTCCAGTATTTTTCGGATAGCTTCCTACCCTTCTCTACCTATACAAAGCAATTTCTCCTCGTTTTTGAAAGAATCTCGAGGATCATCTTTTGACAGAAGTAGGGGGTGGCAAATGCCCCCATCCCTTAAAGAAGATTATTATCATTATCATCAACATTATCCCATCCCCACCCGTGGCCGCACCATGCCACTGGCATACACAGTTGCACAAAGTCGCTGACAGTAGCCACCGAACACATACGTCTTGAAGTGCGAGCGAAGCGAGCTGAAAAATGTAAGGCATATTCTAATTAGATGGGCTTGAACAGTGTTAAAATATTATTTACAACTGCAAATTTTTCTACTGTGGGCCGCCAGCAAGCATTTGTGTCCAAAGGGCCCAAGACAAAAAGTGGCTATTGTCTTGACGAGGGCCCACCGGGAAATTTCCCGGTATCCCGGTGGGCCAGTCCGCCACTGGGTTTTAAAGGTTTCCTGAAATGGCTTTTTCCAGAAAATCCCTTACCATTTTAGAGTGGAGTGGCCGACCTCATTCAGGTAAATTCGTAAAAGGATTTGAACATGTCCACTATTGAATGATATATTTGCCAATATTTTTGTTCTCTTATCCAAGGAGCAGTGGCCTTTCAAATAGGGATTGCTTTTTTTTTCTCACCCTGTAAAAGAATTGGCCCAAAGTTGCAAAACCAAACAACAAACTTCAGAGCACAGTTTCTCATAAAAAGCGTGTACGAGCAGTCTTTTCAGTGTTACTTGTCTCTCCTAGGCGGGTGTCTTTCATTCTCTTCTTGTGTTGACCTCTTTTTAAGACAGGCATTCTCTCACTATCTAGAGAGCGTGATTTTAAAAATTCTCAGAGCAAGCCCCCGAATCCCCTCCCAGCTCCCTTTGTCCTGGGAACAAAAATAAACCAACGTGCTTTTCAGGGTCCAGAAAAAAGTCAAACCTTAAGATAAAAATCTGATGAGTTAAACCTTCCTCGTTTCATCAAGTCAAAATAACCCTCTTCTAGCGTTGAATAGAACCTTATAATTCATATTGCCAAAATATTCCACAATTTTCTCAAATTTCTAAAAAGATGACTAAACCTTCCTCAAATATGTCATTAGCAAGCAAAACCTTCCTCCGGCTCACAGCCGTGGAGCCGTGACCTTTTCTGGACTCTGGTGCTTTTGATGGGGTTCACGAAAGATACCATAGAGAAGGCCAAGTTTGTGTTATTCTTGAAGTATTCTTATTTTTTTCAAATAGAAGCCACGCCCTCTTCGTCTATCACGATTTACATGCTCTCGCTATTGCTAATGTAAGTCGAAAAGAATTCATATCAAAATGGCCAAAATTGATGATGCTATCAAAAATGACATAGAACAAGAAGACCCTTTTGCATATTTAAAGTGCCTATGACACCAACTACAATTTAAAGGACGTATACAAAAAATTGACGGATACGAATAGAAACAAGAAAATAAGTGCATTTATTGCTATTCTATTTTAGAAAATTATATGCTAGAAGGGACTTTAGGTACAGAGGTGGAACAAATATTTTCCTTTCTGGGAACCTTAGGTTTATAGCTGAAAAATGTCTGCAAAATTTTATCAGAATTTAATCAAAAAATGAGTAAAACACGACAGGAGATCACAAGCTCTGTCGCATGAGAGGGACAAACAAGACTTGACAACCACCGTATTTATGCAGCATTTAATTCATCAATTCTAGGCTATCATCTGCGGTTTTTTTTCAACATCTGATCAGTCGTTGCACCCTTGCTATTTCATTTTCAATCCGACTCGGCAAGAGACGATGTTTAACTCAGGTTCTTAAGCGCGGCAGATTCCCCCATCTTCAAACCAGTTTGATTCGACAACGGCAAGAATACTATAGGATGTACAGCTGACAGGGAGCTGACAATAGTTAAACCCTTTTCCTTTGAAAACAAATGAAAGCACCGAGATCCAGGAGCATTAGCGCACGGGGAGATGAAATTTGATGGGGGGGGGGGGGAGGCTGCCTGATAGAAAATCTAATGTTTACGAAAATTTTTGCCCAATTATATAGCTAATTGTTCCAACATGAGGATGGCTGTAGCCCCCACTCCTAGCCCCTGTCTCCAACGCCTATGCTGCCAGGCTCGACTTTTTGTTCCTGTAGACTTTGTCCCAATTTCTAACTCTTTGTTGGTGTACATGTAGGTATCTATCTATATGAGACCCAGGAGACCCATTTTCTGACTCTGTGTTGGTGTGCATGTAGGTATCTATGTGACCCTCGAGACCCAGGAGACCCACTTTTTAACTCTCTGTTGCTGTGCATGTAGGTATCTATCTGTATGAGACCCTCGAGACCCACTTTTAACTCTGTGTTGATGTGCATGTAGGTATCTATCTATATGTGACCCTCGAGACCCATGAGACCCACTATCTGACTCTCTGTTGGTGTGGATGTAGGTATCTATCTATGTATATATGAGACACTCGAGACCCAAGAGACCCACTTTTAACTCTGTGTTGGTGTGCATGTAGGTATCTATCTATATGTGACCCTCGAGACCCAGGAGACCCACTTTCTGACTCTCTGTTGGTGTGCATGTAGGTATCTATCTGTATGAGACCCTCGAGACCCACTTTTAACTCTGTGTTGGTGTGCATGTAGGTATCTATCTATATGTGACCCTCGAGACCCAGGAGACCCATTTTCCGACTCTCTGTTGGTGTGCATGTAGGTATCTATCTATATGTGACCCTCGAGACCCAGGAGACCCATTTTCCGACTCTCTGTTGGTGTGCATGTAGGTATCTATCTATATGCGACCCTCGAGACCTAAGAGACCCACTTTTTAACTCTGTGCTGGTGTGCATCTTGGTATCTATCTATATGTGACCCTCGAGACCCAGGAGACCCACTTTCTGACTCTCTGTTGGTGTGGATGTAGGTATCTATCTATGTATATATGTGACCCTCGAGACCCAGGAGACCCACTTTCTGACTCTCTGTTGGTGTGGATGTAGGTATCTATCTATGTATATATGTGACCCTCGAGACCCAGGAGACCCACTTTCTGACTCTCTGTTGGTGTGGATGTAGGTATCTATCTATATGCGACCCTCGAGACCTAAGAGACCCACTTTTTAACTCTGTGCTGGTGTGCATCTTGGTATCTATCTATATGTGACCCTCGAGACCCAGGAGACCCACTTTCTGACTCTCTGTTGGTGTGGATGTAGGTATCTATCTATGTATATATGTGACCCTCGAGACCCAGGAGACCCACTTTCTGACTCTCTGTTGGTGTGGATGTAGGTATCTATATATGTATATATGTGACCCTCGAGACCCACTTTCTGACTCTCTGTTGGTGTGGATGTAGGTATCTATCTATGTATATATGTGACCCTCGACACCCAGGAGACCCATTTTCCGACTCTCTGTTGGTGTGCGCATGTAGGTATCTATCTATGTATATATGTGACCCTTGAGACCCAGGAGACCCACTTATTAACTCTGTGTTGGTCTGCATGTAGGTATCTATCTATATGTGACCCTCGAGACCCAGGAGACCCACTTTCTGATTCTCTTTTGGTGTGGATGTAGGTATCTAATGTATGTATATATGTGACCCTCGAGACCCAGGAGACCCACTTATTAACTCTGTGTTGGTCTGCATGTAGGTATCTATCTATGTATATATGTGACCCTCGAGACCCAGGAGACCCACTTTCTGACTCTCTGTTGGTGTGGATGTAGGTATCTATGTATGTATATATGTGACCCTCGAGACCCAGGAGACCCACTTATTAACTCTGTGTTGGTCTGCATGTAGGTATCTATCTATCTATATGTGACCCTCGAGACCTAGGAGACCCACTTTCTGATTCTCTGTTAGTGTGGATGTAGGTATCTATGTATGTATATATGTGACCCTCGAGACCCAGGAGACCCATTTTCCGACTCTCTGTTGGTGTGCGCATGTAGGTATCTAGTATGTGTCCATATGTCTGTGTCTGTATGCATCTATTATGTGTCCATATGTCTGTGTCTGTATGCATCTAGTATGTGTCCATATGTCTATGCATCTGGTATGTGCCCATATGTCTGTGTCTGTCTGTGTGCATTCGTTTTGTGTCCATATGTCTGTGCCTGTATGCATCTTGTATGTTTCCATATGTCTGTATGCATATATGCCTATCTATGTGTTCATATGTCTCTGTCTCTGTCTGTGCATTCTTTTTCTGTCGTTATGTCTGCGTCTGTGTTCTATTGTATGTATATCTAAAATCTAAAAGATTTTTAATCTTTTCTATTGTATGCAAATGAGAAAATTCAAATTGGCCAATAGGAGGGCATGTTAGATTCTAGTACATGATGCCCCCATGATTTCTGAGCAGCCAAAAATGCTTTGCAATATTTCAAACCTGTTATATAAAATGAAGATTGAAGGCGAATTTGTTGGATTGAATGCATTGTAGTACTCTCAGTAATGCAATGAAATATCAAAAATTCACATGCAGACAAAAAACACCCTTGTGCCAGTCCTCAAATTTCATTATGATTCCTTCCACCCTTCCTTCTGGCGTGGGAGCATCTGCCCTTGAATCCTGTGCATCTGCAGCAAGCTTTGCTCTTAATCCGTCACCACCGCAGAGTAGTTTATTCAATCATCTACTCAAGGACAGTACTCTTGACATGTTTGAAGCATCGATATCATATCTTCACGCAAGGTAAGAAATAATTTCTGTGAGGTCAGAAATAGTGGAACTCTCCGAGGATTATCAGAATTTTCACGAGAGCTATGACATTGTTGGCTGCTGTTTCATTTTCAATCCATGAAGCTATTTATCACTGCAAAATAGTAAGACAAACTGGCCGACTACTGGTTTCAGTGTTCGGAAAAATTTGGTCTTCTGAAGGTCACAGCTCCATCATTTTTCAACGGATTTTCGTTGGGATGGTAGCAAACTTTAATTGGACATCTGAAGAGCACGATCTTGCAAAAGTTTGGCAAGAATCTTCAGAAAAACGGGACACAGTTTTTTGGGACACCCTGCAAATATCTTAGCTTCCAATCAAAAGGTTTTTTGCTGATTCTACTAGTTTCTGAGACATCCTCTTTGCTGATTTTGTTAATTTTGATAACTGCCTTTTGCAGATGAGAGAGATAAAGCAGATTATGCAATTCCAATGGATGATGATGAAATGAATGCTGATGAAATGGACCAACACGTTGAGCAGAACGAGGATCTATCTCAACCTTCGATCATCAAATGGTTTGCACTGATGATTCTGTGGTTGAGAGCAAAATTCAACCTACCAAACAAAGCAGTGTCATATCTGCTTATGGTAATATCAGGTTTTCTCTCAGTAATAGCCCAGCCCTTTCACCCCTTGTTTCCCTCCACCATGTATAGCCTCACTAAACTGTGCTCGACAAACAAAAGTATGAGGTCTTATGCGAGGGTAGTTTGCCCTACTATTGAATAGTATAGCATGGTAATATCGGGTTTTCTCTCAGTAATAGCCCAGCCCTTTCACGCCTGTTTCCCTCCACCATGTATAGCCAACCCGATTCTAAGTGTGGTACAGTAAAGAGTGTAATACACTGTGCAGAGTTGCACGCTAGAATGTGGTATGTGTTGGTCATATGTCACATGTATTACGGAGTTGTGCACTCTTTAGCAGATACAACTAGCAAATTTGTGCGCGTTTTGGAAACACAACTGCAAGAAAGTAGGCCAACTTCTGCCTACTTCTTAGAATGCCTTTTCCAGGAAGAAGTTAAAGATTGTCACAGACGGTTCTAGTGGCCGAGAGATAACCTATTGGATGAGTTCCTCATGTAATGTGCCTTGTAACCAGGAATGTCTTGATGCAGATGGACCAAGACATTCAAATGAGCCCGTTATTGCTGATCATGACTGTGATGATGATGGGCCTATTTTTAGTGGTGAATATACCGACGAAGGATGTTTGCTCTTTGATGATGCTAGAAAGAACAGCAGGATACAGACTTACGAGGAGATAAAGAGAAAAGATGTGGAAAGCTGGAGAAAACTCAGGAAACAGTTCTTGCATGTTGCATTCGCAAGATCTGGCTTTCCAATTTCAGTGGAGTCATGCCTTGTGTGTCAGTCGGCATTTTTCAGCCAAACGAGCTCACAAGAAGAAACATTGTATTTCTGCAGTGATTGTGGGCCGTTCTACTACGTGTGTTTTCCATGTCTCGTAGCAGATCACAAAGTTTGCCCTCGTCATGTCCCGCAAGTTTGGAATGTAAGTTTTGTTGATTTCTAACCAGGGCTGCCACGCAGAGGTTGCCGGTTTCCCCTACAGCGCATGCTCCATCCCCCTACTTTCCCCTACAGCCATGACAAACTTTCCCCTACGTTTCCTCTACGAATAACCTATTTCCCGCTACAAAATCCAGATTTCCCCCTACACTATTTTTCAAGATAATTCAGAAATATACCGGGTGAGCAAGAAAAAAATTCCCACTTTTGAAAATTCATAGCACCAAGAGTACTTTGCAGATTTGAATGATTCAAATCCTAGTTAAAGGCCGAAAGATCAACATATTTTTGTGATTTTCTCGCCGTCTTACCAGCACTAGAAGTATAGGTAAATTCAACTTTATAAAAATTTCATGGTTACAGAATGACTGAAAAAGGGCCTAAAACATTGATCAAATCGTTAATACTCTCCTCAAGCAGAACAATACGCAATGGGCATTTCACCTCTCTCATGTGTTATAATGCATTGATTTGCAAACAAACACTAAAGATTTTGAATCTCATGGCAATAAATTTGCACAGGATATCTCTCACACATAAGAAAATGCATTTTCTTTATTGCTCTGTGTAAGGAGTGCCTTATGATTTGATCAATGTTTTAGGCCCTTTTTTAGTCATTTTGCAACCATGAAATTTTTGTAAAGTTGAATTTACCTGCATTTCTAGTGCTCGCAAGACAGCGAGAAAAATCACAAAACTACTTTGAGCTTTCGGCTTTTGATTAGAATTTGAATCATTTAAATCTGTGAAGTACTCTTGATGCTATGAATTTTCAAAAGTGGGAACTTTTTATAGCTCACCAGGTACAACAACTAATATACTATGTTTTTCAAGAGAGCTATTATCATAGTCATCTTTCGGCTATATATCTACATACTTGTGAATGATTTATGATATCCTGCAAAATCATTTAGAATTTTGAATGGATGTTTTTCCAAGTATTACGTATAGGTGCCAATAGAGTGTATGGATAATGTGCGTGTTAGATGAATGTAGGATAAAATAAATAAAGAAGCCGCTACAAAGTATTATTTCCTGTTCTTTTCTTACAAATAGTTGTCAGACCATGTCAGACCTAAATTTTACTATTTGACCAGTTTCAGCATAGTCAGGTTTCATTCACTTGTGTTTCATTGCATCAGCTGTGCGAGT
The DNA here is from genome assembly GCA_039566865.1 of Aurelia coerulea. Lineage (NCBI taxonomy): Eukaryota > Metazoa > Cnidaria > Scyphozoa > Semaeostomeae > Ulmaridae > Aurelia > Aurelia coerulea. The sequence goes on from CM076959.1 coordinate 3,200,694, forward strand.
GAAGAAGAACATCAATGATTTCACGATGCCAAAAGATTCAGAGAAAAAGTTTTGGAGTCAAAGTTATTAGAATTGGGAAAAAGAGGCTTGGGCAAAGGGATGGCTTTCATCTTCTAAAAAGCATCTGAACAAAGCATTTTGCTCATTTTGTAAAAAGGATCTAGTTCCTGGCAAATCTGAGCTAACCGGACATTCAAAGTCCTCACTCCACGTGCAAAATGCGAAAACAGTTGATGGAACTCAACCAATGAGTGCATTTGTAACTTCGAAAGAATCATCAGTGATAAAGGTGGAGCTCAATGTTGTTGCTCTCATTGCTCGAAAGGATGTATCTTTCAATTTCTTAGATTCACTTCTACAAACTCTTCATGGCAAAGCAGACAATTCAAAGGCGGTGAAAGAAATGACCTGCAATCCAACCAAAGGTACATATTTGTTACCTGAATGTCTCGCGGTCTATGCCCATGAACAGTTGGTTGCAGACCTCAAAAAGGAAAATAGATTTTCAATCATCTGCGACAAAGCCACAGGTATCACAATGAAAAAAGTATTCTGCATCAATTTTCGATAATTGGACAAGGAGACATGCCAGCCAATGGAGACATGCGCTGGATTATCAAATACAAAAGGCTATTTATAAACTTATGAGATCTAATCTTTTAACTCGGGTTATTCACTTTAATTTTTGTTGAATTGTATTATTTCAAAACAGATAGATTTTGTAGTAAAATCATCAACTATTTTCAACAGATTCCATAATCAGAACACCAAGGAAATATCTGAACTTCGCATCTGCAGTCCAATCAACACCAGTTGGAAAACTGAACGTCGCGCGAGCATCCAGTTTGAGAGAGGGGAAAAGTAATGATGGTCCATCAGAGGAGGAACAGGAAGGTTTGACTTGTTGTTTAAATAATAAATAGGAGTCTTTGTCCAGAATGTTATAGATGAGCAGGATGGAGAAAAACCATTTGAAATTTTGTCATGTGATGTTTTGAGTAACAAGGAAAGATTTTGTAACACAATAGCGTGAGATGATTTGTCGACACCTGAATTCAAAGCGATTAGTGACTGCAGACAAAGGAAATTATTCCAACCATAAATTCAAAACAAACAAATCCGCAAAAGTTGAACTGGCCGACTACTGGTTTCAGTGTTCGGAAAAATTTGGTCTTCTCAAGGTCACAGCTCCATCATTTTTCAACGGATTTTCGTTGGGATGGTAGCAAACTTTAATTGGACATCTGAAGAGCACGATCTTGCAAAAGTTTGGCAAGAATCTTCAGAAAAACGGGACACAGTTTTTTGGGACACCCTGCAAATATCTTAGCTTCCAATCAAAAGGTTTTTTGCTGATTCTACTAGTTTCTGAGACATCCTCTTTGCTGATTTTGTTAATTTTGATAACTGCCTTTTGCAGATGAGAGAGATAAAGCAGATTATGCAATTCCAATGGATGATGATGAAATGAATGCTGATGAAATGGACCAACACGTTGAGCAGAACGAGGATCTATCTCAACCTTCGATCATCAAATGGTTTGCACTGATGATTCTGTGGTTGAGAGCAAAATTTAACCTACCAAACAAAGCAGTGTCATATCTGCTTATGGTAATATCAGGTTTTCTCTCAGTAATAGCCCAGCCCTTTCACCCCTTGTTTCCCTCCACCATGTATAGCCTCACTAAACTGTGCTCGACAAACAAAAGTATGAGGTCTTATGCGAGGGTAGTTTGCCCTACTATTGAATAGTATAGCATGGTAATATCGGGTTTTCTCTCAGTAATAGCCCAGCCCTTTCACGCCTGTTTCCCTCCACCATGTATAGCCAACCCGATTCTAAGTGTGGTACAGTAAAGAGTGTAATACACTGTGCAGAGTTGCACGCTAGAATGTGGTATGTGTTGGTCATATGTCACATGTATTACGGAGTTGTGCACTCTTTAGCAGATACAACTAGCAAATTTGTGCGCGTTTTGGAAACACAACTGCAAGAAAGTAGGCCAACTTCTGCCTACTTCTTAGAATGCCTTTTCCAGGAAGAAGTTAAAGATTGTCACAGACGGTTCTAGTGGCCGAGAGATAACCTATTGGAGGAGTTCCTCGTGTAATGTGCCTTGTAACCAGGAATGTCTTGATGCAGATGGACCAAGACATTCAAATGAGCCCGTTATTGCTGATCATGACTGTGATGATGATGGGCCTATTTTTAGTGGTGAATATACCGACGAAGGATGTTTGCTCTTTGATGATGCTAGAAAGAACAGCAGGATACAGACTTACGAGGAGATAAAGAGAAAAGATGTGGAAAGCTGGAGAAAACTCAGGAAACAGTTCTTGCATGTTGCATTCGCAAGATCTGGCTTTCCAATTTCAGTGGAGTCATGCCTTGTGTGTCAGTCGGCATTTTTCAGCCAAACGAGCTCACAAGAAGAAACATTGTATTTCTGCAGTGATTGTGGGCCGTTCTACTACGTATGTTTTCCATGTCTCGTAGCAGATCACAAAGTTTGCCCTCATCATGTCCCGCAAGTTTGGAATGTAAGTTTTGTTGATTTCTAACCAGGGCTGCCACGCAGAGGTTGCCGGTTTCCCCTACAGCGCATGCTCCATCCCCCTACTTTCCCCTACAGCCATGACAAACTTTCCCCTACGTTTCCTCTACGAATAACCTATTTCCCGCTACAAAATCCAGATTTCCCCCTACACTATTTTTCAAGATAATTCAGAAATATACCGGGTGAGCAAGAAAAAAATTCCCACTTTTGAAAATTCATAGCACCAAGAGTACTTTGCAGATTTGAATGATTCAAATCCTAGTTAAAGGCCGAAAGATCAACATATTTTTGTGATTTTCTCGCCGTCTTACCAGCACTAGAAGTATAGGTAAATTCAACTTTATAAAAATTTCATGGTTACAGAATGACTGAAAAAGGGCCTAAAACATTGATCAAATCGTTAATACTCTCCTCAAGCAGAACAATACGCAATGGGCATTTCACCTCTCTCATGTGTTATAATGCATTGATTTGCAAACAAACACTAAAGATTTTGAATCTCATGGCAATAAATTTGCACAGGATATCTCTCACACATAAGAAAATGCATTTTCTTTATTGCTCTGTGTAAGGAGTGCCTTATGATTTGATCAATGTTTTAGGCCCTTTTTTAGTCATTTTGCAACCATGAAATTCTTGTAAAGTTGAATTTACCTGCATTTCTAGTGCTCGCAAGACAGCGAGAAAAATCACAAAACTACTTTGAGCTTTCGGCTTTTGATTAGAATTTGAATCATTTAAATCTGTGAAGTACTCTTGATGCTATGAATTTTCAAAAGTGGGAACTTTTTATAGCTCACCAGGTACAACAACTAATATACTATGTTTTTCAAGAGAGCTATTATCATAGTCATCTTTCGGCTATATATCTACATACTTGTGAATGATTTATGATATCCTGCAAAATCATTTAGAATTTTGAATGGATGTTTTTCCAAGTATTACGTATAGGTGCCAATAGAGTGTATGGATAATGTGCGTGTTAGATGAATGTAGGATAAAATAAATAAAGAAGCCGCTACAAAGTATTATTTCCTGTTCTTTTCTTACAAATAGTTGTCAGACCATGTCAGACCTAAATTTTACTATTTGACCAGTTTCAGCATAGTCAGGTTTCATTCACTTGTGTTTCATTGCATCAGCTGTGCGAGTGAAGAAGAACATCAATGATTTCACGATGCCAAAAGATTCAGAGAAAAAGTTTTGGAGTCAAAGTTATTAGAATTGGGAAAAAGAGGCTTGGGCAAAGGGATGGCTTTCATCTTCTAAAAAGCATCTGAACAAAGCATTTTGCTCATTTTGTAAAAAGGATCTAGTTCCTGGCAAATCTGAGCTAACCGGACATTCAAAGTCCTCACTCCACGTGCAAAATGCGAAAACAGTTGATGGAACTCAACCAATGAGTGCATTTGTAACTTCGAAAGAATCATCAGTGATAAAGGTGGAGCTCAATGTTGTTGCTCTCATTGCTCGAAAGGATGTATCTTTCAATTTCTTAGATTCACTTCTACAAACTCTTCATGGCAAAGCAGACAATTCAAAGGCGGTGAAAGAAATGACCTGCAATCCAACCAAAGGTACATATTTGTTACCTGAATGTCTCGCGGTCTATGCCCATGAACAGTTGGTTGCAGACCTCAAAAAGGCAAATAGATTTTCAATCATCTGCGACAAAGCCACAGGTATCACAATGAAAAAAGTATTCTGCATCAATTTTCGATACTTGGACAAGGAGACATGCCAGCCAATGGAGACATGCGCTGGATTATCAAATACAAAAGGCTATTTATAAACTTATGAGATCTAATCTTTTAACTCGGGTTATTCACTTTAATTTTTGTTGAATTGTATTATTTCAAAACAGATAGATTTTGTAGTAAAATCATCAACTATTTTCAACAGATTCCATAATCAGAACACCAAGGAAATATCTGAACTTCGCATCTGCAGTCCAATCAAAACCAGTTGGAAAACTGAACGTCGCGCGAGCATCCAGTTTGAGAGAGGGGAAAAGTAATGATGGTCCATCAGAGGAGGAACAGGAAGGTTTGACTTGTTGTTTAAATAATAAATAGGAGTCTTTGTCCAGAATGTTATAGATGAGCAGGATGGAGAAAAACCATTTGAAATTTTGTCATGTGATGTTTTGAGTAACAAGGAAAGATTTTGTAACACAATAGCGTGAGATGATTTGTCGACACCTGAATTCAAAGCGATTAGTGACTGCAGACAAAGGAAATTATTCCAACCATAAATTCAAAACAAACAAATCCGCAAAAGTTGAACTGGCCGACTACTGGTTTCAGTGTTCGGAAAAATTTGGTCTTCTGAAGGTCACAGCTCCATCATTTTTCAACGGATTTTCGTTGGGATGGTAGCAAACTTTAATTGGACATCTGAAGAGCACGATCTTGCAAAAGTTTGGCAAGAATCTTCAGAAAAACGGGACACAGTTTTTTGGGACACCCTGCAAATATCTTAGCTTCCAATCAAAAGGTTTTTTGCTGATTCTACTAGTTTCTGAGACATCCTCTTTGCTGATTTTGTTAATTTTGATAACTGCCTTTTGCAGATGAGAGAGATAAAGCAGATTATGCAATTCCAATGGATGATGATGAAATGAATGCTGATGAAATGGACCAACACGTTGAGCAGAACGAGGATCTATCTCAACCTTCGATCATCAAATGGTTTGCACTGATGATTCTGTGGTTGAGAGCAAAATTTAACCTACCAAACAAAGCAGTGTCATATCTGCTTATGGTAATATCAGGTTTTCTCTCAGTAATAGCCCAGCCCTTTCACCCCTTGTTTCCCTCCACCATGTATAGCCTCACTAAACTGTGCTCGACAAACAAAAGTATGAGGTCTTATGCGAGGGTAGTTTGCCCTACTATTGAATAGTATAGCATGGTAATATCGGGTTTTCTCTCAGTAATAGCCCAGCCCTTTCACGCCTGTTTCCCTCCACCATGTATAGCCAACCCGATTCTAAGTGTGGTACAGTAAAGAGTGTAATACACTGTGCAGAGTTGCACGCTAGAATGTGGTATGTGTTGGTCATATGTCACATGTATTACGGAGTTGTGCACTCTTTAGCAGATACAACTAGCAAATTTGTGCGCGTTTTGGAAACACAACTGCAAGAAAGTAGGCCAACTTCTGCCTACTTCTTAGAATGCCTTTTCCAGGAAGAAGTTAAAGATTGTCACAGACAGTTCTAGTGGCCGAGAGATAACCTATTGGAGGAGTTCCTCGTGTAATGTGCCTTGTAACCAGGAATGTCTTGATGCAGATGGACCAAGACATTCAAATGAGCCCGTTATTGCTGATCATGACTGTGATGATGATGGGCCTATTTTTAGTGGTGAATATACCGACGAAGGATGTTTGCTCTTTGATGATGCTAGAAAGAACAGCAGGATACAGACTTACGAGGAGATAAAGAGAAAAGATGTGGAAAGCTGGAGAAAACTCAGGAAACAGTTCTTGCATGTTGCATTCGCAAGATCTGGCTTTCCAATTTCAGTGGAGTCATGCCTTGTGTGTCAGTCGGCATTTTTCAGCCAAACGAGCTCACAAGAAGAAACATTGTATTTCTGCAGTGATTGTGGGCCGTTCTACTACGTATGTTTTCCATGTCTCGTAGCAGATCACAAAGTTTGCCCTCGTCATGTCCCGCAAGTTTGGAATGTAAGTTTTGTTGATTTCTAACCAGGGCTGCCACGCAGAGGTTGCCGGTTTCCCCTACAGCGCATGCTCCATCCCCCTACTTTCCCCTACAGCCATGACAAACTTTCCCCTACGTTTCCTCTACGAATAACCTATTTCCCGCTACAAAATCCAGATTTCCCCCTACACTATTTTTCAAGATAATTCAGAAATATACCGGGTGAGCAAGAAAAAAATTCCCACTTTTGAAAATTCATAGCACCAAGAGTACTTTGCAGATTTGAATGATTCAAATCCTAGTTAAAGGCCGAAAGATCAACATATTTTTGTGATTTTCTCGCCGTCTTACCAGCACTAGAAGTATAGGTAAATTCAACTTTATAAAAATTTCATGGTTACAGAATGACTGAAAAAGGGCCTAAAACATTGATCAAATCGTTAATACTCTCCTCAAGCAGAACAATACGCAATGGGCATTTCACCTCTCTCATGTGTTATAATGCATTGATTTGCAAACAAACACTAAAGATTTTGAATCTCATGGCAATAAATTTGCACAGGATATCTCTCACACATAAGAAAATGCATTTTCTTTATTGCTCTGTGTAAGGAGTGCCTTATGATTTGATCAATGTTTTAGGCCCTTTTTTAGTCATTTTGCAACCATGAAATTTTTGTAAAGTTGAATTTACCTGCATTTCTAGTGCTCGCAAGACAGCGAGAAAAATCACAAAACTACTTTGAGCTTTCGGCTTTTGATTAGAATTTGAATCATTTAAATCTGTGAAGTACTCTTGATGCTATGAATTTTCAAAAGTGGGAACTTTTTATAGCTCACCCGGTACAACAACTATTATACTATGTTTTTCAAGAGAGCTATTATCATAGTCATCTTTCGGCTATATATCTACATACTTGTGAATGATTTATGATATCCTGCAAAATCATTTAGAATTTTGAATGAATGTTTTTCCAAGTATTACGTATAGGTGCCAATAGAGTGTATGGATAACGTGCGTGTTAGATGAATGTAGGATAAAATAAATAAAGAAGCCGCTACAAAGTATTATTTCCTGTTCTTTTCTTACAAATAGTTGTCAGACCATGTCAGACCTAAATTTTACTATTTGACCAGTTTCAGCATAGTCAGGTTTCATTCACTTGTGTTTCAATTCATTGCATCAACTGTGTGAGTGAAGAAGAACATCAATGATTTCACGATGCCAAAAGATTCAGAGAAAAAGTTTTGGAGTCAAAGTTATTAGAATTGGGAAAAAGAGGCTTGGGCAAAGGGATGGCTTTCATCTTCTAAAAAGCATCTGAACAAAGCATTTTGCTCATTTTGTAAAAAGGATCTAGTTCCTGGCAAATCTGAGCTAACCAGACATTCAAAGTCCTCACTCCACGTGCAAAATGCGAAAACAGTTGATGGAACTCAACCAATGAGTGCATTTGTAACTTCGAAAGAATCATCAGTGATAAAGGTGGAGCTCAATGTTGTTGCTCTCATTGCTCGAAAGGATGTATCTTTCAATTTCTTAGATTCACTTCTACAAACTCTTCATGGCAAAGCAGACAATTCAAAGGCGGTGAAAGAAATGACCTGCAATCCAACCAAAGGTACATATTTGTTACCTGAATGTCTCACGGTCTATGCCCATGAACAGTTGGTTGCAGACCTCAAAAAGGCAAATAGATTTTCAACCATCTGCGACAAAGCCACAGGTATCACAATGAAAAAAGTATTCTGCATCAATTTTCGATACTTGGACAAGGAGACATGCCAGCCAATGGAGACATGCGCTGGATTATCAAATACAAAAGGCTATTTATAAACTTATGAGATCTAATCTTTTAACTCGGGTTATTCACTTTAATTTTTGTTGAATTGTATTATTTCAAAACAGATAGATTTTGTAGTAAAATCATCAACTATTTTCAACAGATTCCATAATCAGAACACCAAGGAAATATCTGAACTTCGCATCTGCAGTCCAATCAACACCAGTTGGAAAACTGAACGTCGCGCGAGCATCCAGTTTGAGAGAGGGGAAAAGTAATGATGGTCCATCAGAGGAGGAACAGGAAGGTTTGACTTGTTGTTTAAATAATAAATAGGAGTCTTTGTCCAGAATGTTATAGATGAGCAGGATGGAGAAAAACCATTTGAAATTTTGTCATGTGATGTTTTGAGTAACAAGGAAAGATTTTGTAACACAATAGCGTGAGATGATTTGTCGACACCTGAATTCAAAGCGATTAGTGACTGCAGACAAAGGAAATTATTCCAACCATAAATTCAAAACAAACAAATCCGCAAAAGTTTCTCTGAAGCCCAGGTAGCTAGCACGCTCGTTATGCATTCCAGAAAGTGTTTTCAAGTCAAAAAAATGAGCATCTATCGAAAGAAGAAGGATTCATTGATTAGGATTAAAATAAAGGCAGGAGTAATTAAACAGGCTGTCTTCGCTTGGAAGAAGGTCTTCCGTATCTTCTTCATCATCAAAGATTCCTTCTTCGAATGAGTCTGTTGCTATGCCAGGATCTTTATATTACTTTGTACATCCACTGTGACCACATTTGATGCGACCAGCTTTCTTTTTTTGTCATTTTTTGAGCTTTCTTCGATGTTATCAGGCATTTTTACATCCAGTGTGATGAGCATTTGTACGATCTTGGAAGCAATTTCTTCCATATGCTCTTTCCTTTGGCTATCACTAATGTATCCAACGTTTGGTGTTTCATCTTTGTCAGTTATCCTGAGCACATGCATTGCCGCCAGAACGATATAGCCATATTTGCTGAAATTCATCAAATCTCTGCATGGATTTACTGCTTCCTTCACCATCTTCTTCGCATTTTTTTCTGTCAAATCTTTCCTTGAGCTGAAAAAGTGTGCCTTTTTCCCCAACTGAAGCACCCTTGTACAATTTGTCGAACGTCATCTGCCAAAAAAATTGATTGTATTACAACAAAGAAAAGATCCTTTTAGTCATTATTTTAATCAAGCTATTACACTCCTCATCTCATATTAACAAACAGCTTATAAGACACGTTGTGCTCAATTTTTCGAAATTTGAGAAACTATATTTATTCATGACTATTCTCCTTTTGTTTTCTCGTTAATTTCCCTGAAACTGTGTATCAATCAAAACCCATAAGCTATCAAAAGAACCGTTGCAAAATCTACTCTTGTTTGTCACAACTGAATCTCCTCGTGCACAACAATGTATCTCTAGCACAGGGCCGTCACCAATAATCCGGGGTTTTTCATAACCCGGGCCCCAGAACTTTTACACCCTAACCCCTCTCAACGAAATAACACATGTTCCAGTTTGCATGATACTTTGTGCGTTATTGCATTATATGCTTGCCATGATTTCTGAGCAGCCAAAAAATGCTTTGCAATATTTCAAACCTGTTATATAAAATGAAGATTGAAGGCGAATTTGTTGGATTGAATGCATTGTAGTACTCTCAGTAATGCAATGAAATATCAAAAATTCACATGCAGACAAAAAACACCCTTGTGCCAGTCCTCGAATTTCATTATGATTCCTTCCACCCTTCCTTCTGGCGTGGGAGCATCTGCCCTTGAATCCTGTGCATCTGCAGCAAGCTTTGCTCTTAATCCGTCACCACCGCAGAGTAGTTTCTTCAATTTTCCATCTACTCAAGGACAGTACTCTTGACATGTTTGAAGCATCGATATCATATCTTCCGTATACATTTCATTCTTGTTCATGATACCAAGGGGCACCTGAATGGAGTAAATGGCAGCATTTAAATTGTGTCGCATGTGACCAAATCTTTAACCAGAAAGCGAAAATTGATGTCCTTGAATCGAAAATTGTTTTGATGCAAAGGTATGTAAGCCAACTTCAACATGCTTCAGATGAGAAAGAGCAATACCAAAGGTTCCTCTGTCTGAGGTTAACCCTATCTGACCTGGGGGGGGCCGATTCCGCCCCCCTTAGTACATTTTTGTTTACATCGTTTTCCACACATGCAGCAGGCCTCTCATACTTCGTAAGTTTAACTTTGTATCATAGAGCAATAAAATTGCAACAATTTGGACATTCTATTTTTAGCCTTGTTTCCATGGTTACCAATTTTTCATACTGCACTCTGTGAAAAATATACTTTTTATATCTTTTAATCATGTTTAATTGGTCTAATTAAGTCTAAATTAAGAATGTATATATATTTTGATCTATATCTTTCATTTCTTTATGAAAAATAAAGTTTCATGACCTTTTAGCAACCTTTCATTTATATGACGTCATATGACATCATAATGATCATCATGATCTAGCAACAACAACAACATCGCTAATTGGATTATGATTTCAAATTTTCATTGTTTACATAATGAACTTCCTTTGGGCCAAGTTTGGCTGCCATATCTCTTATGACAACAGAGATAAACAGGGGGGGGGGGGCCGAATCCGCCCCCCCCCCAGGCATTGAGTGTTTCAAATCACCCAGGTCAGATAGGGTTAAACGGTGTCGAATTCAAGGAAGGAGATAGAGAATCTGGCGAAGAGTGTTTGAAAATGGTAAAAGAGATCTTCAAGGAATTAGACGTAGATGTCCTCTTCATTGCAGTAAATTTTCCAATGAGCCGCAGAAATAATCTGCCTCTCAATATAATCCCACATAGTCATAGGCCCATTTCTATCATAGTCCTCTATACGATCAATCAAGTCTTGTTTTCTGTTGCAGATAAACTTCAACATGAGAAATCTATTCAGTTGTCGATCTGTCAGCAGAAGGGGAAAATGAGAAAATTCAAAGGAATGGCAAGACTACAGCAGCATTGATGCTGAGGCCTCGGCTTTCTGATAATAAAACTGTCCAACATGGAGCATGTCCGTGTAAATCGTCTACACTTGAATCTAAAATGCAAACCCTGCATATATTAGATTCATCGACAAGAAGATCACGGATAGATGGAACAAAGTTGCTGCAAGCAAGGGAGTCAGTAAATCAATGATTGTGAAATGGAACAAGGACCAAAAACAAAATTGAAGATGAGCTTGCTCTCAATAAGGTAAAGTGGTCCATATCCGTAGTTCCATATGTAATCCATAGAGATTACAATAATTACTCTCCTATGTTATGTTGATAATGATTATAACCTCTCCCTCTTTTTTGACTTCAACCGAAGAACCCTGCATTTTTCAGTCTTTGATAAGACATGCTCTTCGGCAATCTTTTCTTTCTTTTTTTCTTCCATCTGTTTTTCTCTGTTTTCTTGTTTTTCAGTTGTTTTCTGTTTTCTTCACCTTTTTTTCCATTTCTCTTTTCCCCTCAAGGTCACATTCACTGTAGGCTGTTTTCTGTAAAACATTTTTGGTTTGTTTTGATTTTTTATCTGATCTTCTCTTCAAAAGATATTAAATCACGAGCTTGCAGTTGCTGTGAGATGAATTTAAAATTCTAATTTCATATTAAAGACATGGCATCGAGTCATGCCAAATAGTCTCTGTGTACCTAAATATAAAGAAGCTTCTGACTCATGGATGTCTATGCAAGTGATATAAAACTGATTTCATGAAATGCATATTTCTTCAGCAATTTGCTTTGATTGCAAAAAGTGACATTTGATTTTTATCGCATGGGACATATCCTTTTATAGCAATGGAAAACATTGCGAGAAGCTTGAACCAATAAAACTGTTGAGGAAACTCTCAGTGGTCGGAATACTTTCAATTGATTCATGCTCATTACTCCATTACTTATACTGTAAAGCTTTACAAAACTCTTAACGCTATAGAACTTTTAACTTGTAGAGTTAGTGAAGAAATCTTGAAGCCCTTGACACTTGAAGATATCTAGAAGTGCTTGAAGTTACAGCTGGAAACTTTTGATATGAAAATCACAGAAACCACTTTCAATTATTTAAAATTAATGACTGTGTCAGAGAGTAGTACTTACTTGATGTTCTTTAAGCCTCTGCCGGTGCGACTGGTGAACATAAACTTACATAAACTTTCAAAACATTCTGGTTTTGAAAAAAAATATTTGTATTTCTAGATAACGTTTTTGTCTTCATACTTTGGTTAATAAAGTAAAATTTGCCACTACAAAAAAACTTCCAAATCTTGCGCCGTGTCGTAATTCTATTTCTTAAAAGGCAACAATACCACATTTAGAAGAAGCAATATCATACAGTTAAAAAGAAATAATCAACAACCTTCTTCTCCTCATCCATGAAAACTCTTTTGTAATTGTTATATTCGTCTGGCATCTTGCATACTGAAACAAAACAAACGTAACTTTCAATAAATTAGTTGCTACGGAGTGTACATGCGTTAACTACATAATTCTTCTCAGAGCAAAAGTGCCATTTCCAACTTTAAGTATCGTTTAAAAGACAGCAGTAAAATATAGCAAAACCAAATACATCAAACTTTCAGCTTATAGACCAGATTTAGTCGATGTTACTTTGCTTTGAATGACAGGAAACAACCAGATAAGAAGGACTTTGGTGCCAATTTTGCCTGAAAGCTCCTGCGAAGCTTTTCAATCAGACGTTACGCAGTGGTATAATATAGGGGTATCCCAAAAATGAGGAATCATTTAGATTTAATAGCAATTTTTTAACAGATCAAACTGATTATAACGATGATGAGGGTCATTACGAGGATCATGCTGAGAAGATGGATTTAGACACGGCACAATTTACAGGAGATATTAATGAAACAGGTATGATTAAGCCCATAAGCAGCAAAGCCCAAAAATATACAAGGATAGGCCCATTAACCCTAATCCACATGGGGGGGGGTGGATTCCACCCCCCCTCAAGGTTTTATTTGCCGTGTTTTTAAACGACGTTTGCTATGTCCCCCAGCCTCCCTGACTTTTACTAATTATCTATTAACCACATTTTGGTGAAAAAATTTTGAACAATAGGACTCACAGGTCACGTGACATGCCCATATTTGGAAGGAGGTAGCAGCAAAATCATTGTTTTCAATGATTTCAATGGAATTATTTGATTTAATTATTAAGTATTATACAGCAAATGAATCAGCAAACAAAGGGCTTCAATTTGATACCAGAATTTCTGGAATTTGATGATGTCAGCATTTTTTGATAATGACGTCATTTAGGCCGCCATTTTGGACTAATTAGCAATTTTTTCAAGTTTTTTCGAACTTTTTCAATGAGAAACACTCTAATGATACATTTGTTACAGATAATCACCATTTGCAGGATCTTTTGGTCTCTTTTTACATAGAATAGATTCATCGCACAAATGACGTCATAAGAATCGGCTAATTTCTGCCAAAATATCACTCCAAAATCGTTATTTTCAATAAAACAATACTTTATCATCACATATGTTGACAAACTGAACCAAAAACTGCTTAAAGTTGCAGCAAAATCTTCATTAAACTTGAATTCAACTTGGAAGCCTGATTTTCACAGATTTCAGCTTCGTGACGTCACTGTGACGTCACAAGGCGTGGCAGCCACACCCAAATTACGCTACGCGCTACAAATTACCTGTTCTATAACTGTGCCAAGTTGTATTGAATTCGGATGAGTCTAAGGCAGTTTTCAGAGGGGGGGGGGGGGGTGGAAAGCCCCCCCCCCATAAATGGTAGCTCGAAAAAAGCCCATATGGATTAGGGTTAACCATGGTGCCTATGAAAGGCAGGGAAAATGACACTGGAAGCCATGAAGGACGTTTGTATCCAACAGTTTGACATCGAATGAAGAGTCTACGACTGTGACCTTCTTGCTGGGGAGTGAGGTCCTTCATTCACCTCATTAGGACAAATCACCAATTGGGTGTCTCAGGTTTTCAATGGAGGGGCGAGCAGTTCTGTAACTTTGACTTTCATAGCCCACAGGCAACTGTTGTGCTAGCGAAAGGCGAAATTTGTTAGCATCAAAGCGCTTTGGGTTATGAAAGGCTTTGTAGATCACCCCATCATTGACAACATCAACCTGCAGCATATGGAAGAAGGCCATCTTCCACTACTTCAAATTTTGATGCAAATTCAAGCCATACAAAGCTTTTTGGTCTGCATGGTCAAATCCACCCAAGCTCAGTAGCCTTTCACTTTTGAACAAATTTGAAGGGGTTGCCATTCCCTTCAGCTGGTTTGCACCTTACTTTCTTTTCAAACGTGCTGCCATTGTGGATGGGTGAGATCAGGTTCACCTGCCTTTTATCTCTGCAGTTGATGAAAACTAATGCCCCATCTCTTGTCAATTTTACGCTGTCACCTTTACCCAACTTTGCAGTAGCTGCTTCTGCTGGCACTCCCCTTCTATTCAGACGCAATGTGCCACAAGCACCAACTTGGTTGTCATGTAACTCTTCAAACAGTGCTGGGCTACTAAAATAATTATCCATGTAAACATGGTGACCCTCTCCATAAATTGGCTCAACCAAGTCTGCAACAACTTTATGAGTCATCCCAACTTCTGGGGCTCTATCTCCCTCATTCTGCCGACCATAATATTGAACACGTAGCCTGTCTTGCTATCTGCTAATGTCCAAGCATTTAGGCCCCACTTGTGAGGCTTGTTTGGTTTGTACTGCTTGAGAGCAGTCCTTCCCTTGACAGCAATGAGAGTCTCATCGACTGCTACTTCTTGCCCAGGGTAGTATACCCTTTGCCAAAGTGGAACAATCACGTCCATACACTTTCGCAATTTGAAGAGCCTGTCATGATTTGCATCTTCTCTTGGAAGGTTCTTCTCATTATCTTTCAAGTGGAAGAACTGCACGATGAGAAGAAACCTGTCTCTTGACCTAGCTTTCTCCATCCCAGGAATTCCAACGAATGCATTTTGAGACCAATACATGCCATAGCTTGGAAGTCTCACAACTCTCATAACTATGAATGCACATTTTAAATCAGAAAAATTCCCAATACATGTAAATAGGCTAAGATACCTCTGCATTGAGATTTTCAAAACTGTAAACCACACACACACACGCACGCACACACGCACGCACACACGCGCACACACACACATACTGACATGACTATAGTTGTGGGGACTTCCACCCTGCGCATACATTGTGGGGACCATTGATATTTGAATGGAACTCAACAGCGGTAAGTAGCAGCTGAGAGCCGGTTGAAGGAAAACAAAGAGCTTGGCCTTGCACTCACTTTAATGCTATTAAACATGTGATCAAAATTTGTGTATCTACATTGTGGGGACTGTTAGTTTTAGGCCAACGTTGTGGGGACATATTTTCATTTTAGCATTTATTGGTCAGAAATACCATACTACAGCCCACTTAAATGAATTATCCTGAGAGTTAACCCAATTTGGCTTCCATGATGGTCACTGAACATAAGATATGTGAACTCTCAATGTACACACCTTCTGGGGACATTCAATGTACACACTTTCTGGGGACATTCAATGTACACACTTTCTGGGGACATTCAATGTACACACTTTCTGGGGACATTCAATGTACACACTTTCTGGGGACATTCAATGTACACACTTTCTGGGGACATTCATTGTACACACTTTCTGGGGACATTCAATGTACACACTTTCTGGGGATATTTAATGTATAACAGTTAGCACACTTTCTTGGGACATTTAAGCTTGATCATGTCTTGTGGCATTTACATGATGCATGATATCCTGGAAAGATCTCAGGAGTCCCTAATTCAAAATTCAAGAACTAAGAACCAACCACCATGATTTAAAAAGCAAAATCCACCCTTATTAAAGAGCAGGAATTCAAGAACCAAAGCTTATACATCCTGATTTAAGAACTGGCATTCAAGATTTGTGCTTAGATATGCAACTGTAACTAGCTGCTGAGGAGTTCATTCAAGAACCGTAACTCAAGAAACACGTTTAGACACCCTTATAAAGGAATCGGTTTTAAAAACGAGGTTCAGACACCTAAATTCAACAATCAGGATTGAAGAGCCATTAGACACTCTGATCTAAGAACAAGCTCAAGCCAGAACTTACAAACCAAGCCTAGAATTAAGAACTAGTTTCACATATCTAAAAAGAAAAGCTGTGATATTTCTGGATCGTTGGATTGTGGCCATGTGTTTATTCAGAATTCTGATTTCTGCAAAATCATATATTTTATCTTTTATCTTCCCTTTGCAAAAGACTTTGGAACAAACTTTGGATTGAAAAGATATCAACGGCTTTTATATTCAACTAAAACAGTTTCAGATATTTTTTTCTAAATATTTGCTTGCAAATCATTCTTCCCTGATAGAGGTATACTCTCCTATTTCTGTGATGCCTAGTAAAAAGACCTTCTAAAAAGCAAGGCCCAGTGAAGTCCATACACTTTAACAAGCATTGTTTTGTTGCAAATGCATTCTTTTTAGATTTTAAGAAACATTTAGTACTGGCTCAAATTTTTAGTTTCATATAAGAATTATATGGTATGCTAAAAATAAATAATTTCTGTTTACGATTTGGTTCTCTTTGTTCAAAATCAGTCTTGATAAACTTTGAAAATTGAGAAGATCAATTTCATGAAATCTAAAAAATTCTGCGAGAGACTCCCATCATAGAAAAGTCCATATGAAAGAAAGCCCAGGACAAATTTCAGGGTCCAGTGCCTTGAAGCAGAATGAGTGTATTGCTTCAAGGTTCAATGTAATTATGCCATAATATCCCTCAGGTTCTCATTGACCCCTTACATGCTAGCTTCTTATCAAAGAACTCATTGTGAAAAAGCTTGTTCAGTTTGGAATTTGAATTATGAAATCCATCATCTTCAAGACAAAGGGCTATCACACGTCCTAGTTTTTACACCAAAACAAGACTATTTGTCATTTCATCTCATTGATAACATAAGGTTACTTTGATTTCTATAATTCAGCATTCCGGGGGTACTTCATTGTTAAGTGATATGGGTGGGTTTTTACATCTGAAATTGCATATACAGTAGGTCTGTTTTTAACCTAGGGTTAGGGTTGTTATATGGGTTAAAATATATTGGTTGTTTTTTTAGAATTTTCTTATCAATGGGTCCCATAATGATTGTCTGCATCAAACAACTGAAAACCTCCTCCTATTTCCAGTATGGAGAGTAGGGCAATTTTCGCCGAGACCTCGGGTGTGCAAGAAGGGTCCTCTATTGTTTATCTATTGTCTGTTTTGAATACCCTATTGTTTTTCTTGGGTGTGCAAGTGCCACACTTTCCATACACGCCTATTTTTGCCTGAGAAACGATTAATTCAAGAAAATACGATAAAATGTATAAGATATGATTGGATTTAAACGTTGTTGAATGTCATATAAGTTTGCATCCACCTTTTCACACCAATTTAAAGAACCCTGTCAACATGTCGGTCTAGCTACCGTCAAGCCAGCCTCCACTTTTCAGCCTCCACTTTTCTGCGGTAACCGTTTATACGCAGCGGCTTTTACCGCAATCGGATACGGTGATAGCACTTCCTTGTTTACAGTTATTTACAGTGTTCTATGAAACCGCGCGTCTGTGGTGATTGCTGTAAGGTTTTCTCGACAAAGTCAATCGATAATAAACATAAGACATAACTAGGTCGATGATAAAAGCTACAAGTTCGTGGAGACGGGAGTAAAGACATGGAAACACACGGGAAGAAAAAAATACATACAAAATAAAAGCAATCTAATCACGGGAAAACTGATCAAGATTTTGAGAATTTACAATTCTTATCTACAGTAATATCATTTCAATTCGATGATTTTTTCGGATATTAATGCTATGTTTCTACGAAATTAGCTTTAAAAAAATTCGCATTCCATTGGTTTTTAATTATATAATCAAGGTCTTAAACCTAGTATTTTTTGCAACAAAACAAAGATCCAAGTACTAAAAGTTTCTTAATTCAAAATGAAATTTTATCTTTTTAAAACTAACTTTTCTTGAATTGTTTCTTATTATATTCAAATTAACTTTCAAAATTTTCTTCGATCTTTGGCAACTAGTTTCTTATCAACCAGTTTCTTTTAAAAGAGCTTCTATCAGATCATATCAAATTTAGGCCCAACTTCGGTCCACGTTTTATGGCACTTCCTGAACTCTTTTTGGAAAATAGATTTCACCAAACAATGCTCCTATTAGTGAGAAAGTAGGAACTGTAATCGCTTTTAGGTCGCAAATTGTAAAACGGCTAGCCTCCACTGGTTTTTGTTTTCTACTCACAGGATTTTGAGAATTTGCCAGATTTAGGCCCAACTTCGGTCCACGTTTTATGGCACTTCCTGAACTTGTTTTGGAAAACGGATTTTACTAAACAATGCTCCTATTAGTGAGGAAGTAGGAACTGTATTCGCTTTTAGGTCGCAAATTGTGAAACGGCTAGCCTCCACTGGTTTTTGTTTTCTACTCACAGGCTGGAGAGAATTTTCCCGATTTAGGCCCAATTTTGGTCCACGTTTTATGGCACTTCCTGAACTCTTTTTGGAAAATAGATTTCACCAAACAATGATCCTATTAGTGAGAAAGTAGGAACTGTAATCGCTTTTAGGTCGCAAATTGTAAAACGGCTAGCCTCCACTGGTTTTTGTTTTCTACTCACAGGATTTTGAGAATTTGCCAGATTTAGGCCCAACTTCGGTCCACGTTTTATGGCACTTCCTGAACTCTTTTTGGAAAACGGATTTGACCAAATGATGCTCCTATTAGTGAGGAACTAGGAACTGTATTCGCTTTTAGGTCGCAAATTGTGAAATGGCTAGCCTCCACTGGTTTTTGTTTTACTTTATGGCGACAATGCTTGAGTCAGGAAATCATACAAATAATTAACAACAATCGAAATGACAAAAATGAAGCATTCAAACTGATAAATAACAATGAAGACCCAGACAACATGTCGTGCCTAAGTTGGGCCTAAATCTGGCAAATTCTCAAAATCCTGTGAGTAGAAAACAAAAACCAGTGGAGGCTAGCCGTTATACAATTTGCGACCTAATAGCGAATACAGTTCCTAGTTCCTCACTAATAGGAGCATTGTTTGGCGAAATTCGTTTTCCAAAAAGAGTTCAGGAAGTGCCATAAAACGTGGACCAAAATTGGGCCTAAATCGGGAAAATTCTCTCCAGCCTGTGAGTAGAAAACAAAAACCAGTGGAGGCTAGCCGTTTCACAATTTGCGACCTAAAAGCGAATACAGTTCCTACTTCCTCACTAATAGGAGCATTGTTTAGTAAAATCCGTTTTCCAAAACAAGTTCAGGAAGTGCCATAAAACGTGGACCGAAGTTGGGCCTAAATCTGGCAAATTCTCAAAATCCTGTGAGTAGAAAACAAAAACCAGTGGAGGCTAGCCGTTTTACAATTTGCGACCTAAAAGCGATTACAGTTCCTACTTTCTCACTAATAGGAGCATTGTTTGGTGAAATCTGTTTTCCAAAAAGAGTTCAGGAAGTGCCATAAAACGTGGACCGAAGTTGGGCCTAAATTTGATATGATCTGATAGAAGCTCTTTTAAAAGAAACTGGTTGATAAGAAACTAGTTGCCAAAGATCGAAGAAAATTTTGAAAGTTAATTTGAATATAATAAGAAACAATTCAAGAAAAGTTAGTTTTAAAAAGATAAAATTTCATTTTGAATTAAGAAACTTTTAGTACTTGGATCTTTGTTTTGTTGCAAAAAATACTAGGTTTAAGACCTTGATTATAAAATTAAAAACCAATGGAATGCGAATTTTTTTAAAGCTAATTTCGTAGAAACATAGCATTAATATCCGAAAAAATCATCGAATTGAAATGATATTACTGTAGATAAGAATTGTAAATTCTCAAAATCTTGATCAGTTTTCCCGTGATTAGATTGCTTTTATTTTGTATGTATTTTTTTCTTCCCGTGTGTTTCCATGTCTTTACTCCCGTCTCCACGAACTTGTAGCTTTTATCATCGACCTAGTTATGTCTTATGTTTATTATCGATTGACTTTGTCGAGAAAACCTTACAGCAATCACCACAGACGCGCGGTTTCATAGAACACTGTAAATAACTGTAAACAAGGAAGTGCTATCACCGTATCCGATTGCAGTAAAAGCCGCTGCGTATAAACGGTTACCGCAGAAAAGTGGAGGCTGAAAAGTGGAGGCTGGCTTGACGGTAGCGTCGGTCTAGGGGTAACTGTCCTGTGACTGCCAAGTCAGAGGATTACACCACTACTGCGCCAACAGCTAGAGAAACGACTGGAATTGAGAGAAGGTGAAACGAAAATCCAAATAACAAACAAGACCTTGCTTGTCGTTGGCTTGAAGAACTGTGTAGAGGACAAGAACCACAATGAGAAGAAAATAATTTTCGCGCGCAATATTTTTAGCATATTTTTGGTCACGTCAAATCTTGGGCCTAACCTGTTGACATAAGAAACAAAATTTCACATTACCCTAAATCCAATTTGTACTTACAATTAGTCATCTTCCGTAATGATCGTCACTGACATCTTACTCTGAAATTTATAGCCGTCTCCTCTTCTGTTTTTCGGCCAAATTTTCCCATCACACGCTCAATGTGAAACAGAAATGCCGCCACATTTCTTCAAGGAAACAACAGCAACAACTGTAGATTCTCCTTTCAATACAACAGGTGGGAAGGAGGGGGAGGAGGGGAAGGAGGGGGAGGGGCAGGGGGCAGACTATTCCTGTCCCTGATCCACTGAACGTGGAGATTGTATTAACTACAATATACAAAATCAATACAGTATACCGAAAACTTTCTTTCAAATAATGAATACGTTTTTATAACAAACCTTTTCTAAATAAAAGGCCTAAAAATCAAGGTTCAATGTCAAAATGCGTAAAAACCAATGTTTCAACTTTTCCCCCGTCAAATTTTCCAATTGAATAATTTCAATCCAATATTATGAATCTACACCAAAAGAGCTTTTGAATCATGTATTACTTTTGTAAGAACCCCGTTTGTGAAAGGCCTGAAAATCATCGGTCAAAATACGTAAAAACCAATGTTTCAACATTTCACCCGTTACATTTTCTGATTGAATAATTTCGATCCAATATTATGAATCTACACCAAAAGAGCTTTTGAATCATGTATTACTTTTGTAAGAACCCCGTTTGTGAAAGGCCTGAAAATCATCGGTCAAAATACGTAAAAACCAATGTTTCAACTTTTCACCCGTTATATTTTCTGATTGAATAATTTCGATCCAATATTATGAATCTACACCAAAAGAGCTTTTGAATCATGTATTACTTTTGTAAGAACCCCGTTTGTGAAAGGCCTGAAAATCATCGGTCAAAATACGTAAAAACCAATGTTTCAACTTTTCACCCGTTACATTTTCTGATTGAATAATTTCGATCCAATATTATGAATCTACACCAAAAGAGCTTTTGAATCATGTATTACTTTTGTAAGAACCCCGTTTGTGAAAGGCCTGAAAATCATCGGTCAAAATACGTAAAAACCAATGTTTCAACTTTTCACCCGTTACATTTTCTGATTGAATAATTTCGATCCAATATTATGAATCTACACCGAAAGAGCTTTTGAATCAAGTATAACTTTTGTAAGAACCCGTTTGTGAAAGGCCTGAAAATCATCGGTCAAAATACGTAAAAACCAATGTTTCAACTTTTCACCCGTTATATTTTCTGATTGAATAATTTCGATCCAATATTATGAATCTACACCAAAAGAGCTTTTGAATCATGTATTACTTTTGTAAGAACCCCGTTTGTGAAAGGCCTGAAAATCATCGGTCAAAATACGTAAAAACCAATGTTTCAACTTTTCACCCGTTACATTTTCTGATTGAATAATTTCGATCCAATATTATGAATCTACACCGAAAGAGCTTTTGAATCAAGTATAACTTTTGTAAGAACCCGTTTGTGAAAGGCCTGAAAATCATCGGTCATAATACGTAAAAACCAATGTTTCAACTTTTTACCCGTTATATTTTCTGATTGAATAATTTCGATCCAATATTATGAATCTACACCAAAAGAGCTTTTGAAGCATGTATTACTTTTGTAAGAACCCCGTTTGTGAAAGGCCTGAAAATCATCTGTCAAAATACGTGGAAACCAATGTTTCGATTTTTCACCCATCATATTTTCTGATTGAATAAATCCAATCCCGTGATATTAATCTGCAGGGCCGTCGAGAGCCAGCTCGGGCCCTGGACCGACCCTAATGATCGGGCCTCAGGGGAGCTTGGGGGCGAAGCTGCCAAGAAAATCTTCTGGGAACACGCCTTTCAGATTCTCGGAGAATGAAGGAAACGCCCTTTTTAAGAAAGCTACTTTAGATAAAATTGTTTAGATATTCCATAAAAAAGTTGTCAAGGAAGCGGTATTTACGGTAAACAATGAAAAGATTCACGCTTACGAGGTGACATTGCCAAAGTCACCTCGTAAGGTACGGACACAAAATCTTTTAAACATAGCCACATAAGAAAACTATTTTCTTATGTCTATGTTTTAAGGCAGGTGAATACTATAAGCTATGTTTTAACACACTGAGGCCTTTCGGACTTGTGTCCTCATCAGAGTATGATTTCGAACATTCGAAATCATACTCTGATGAGGACACAAGTCCGAAAGGCCTCAGTGTGTTAAAACATAGCTTATAGTATTTTTTTGTCGTCCAACCTCTCTACATCAAGTGTCTAGTTATATATTTTACCAAGTTTTTTTGTAAGGCAGGTAGGTTGATTGCCATAAAAGTTGCTGTAAGGAAATTTTACAGCAATAACTAATTTTTGTCGAACGATATTTTTACGGGCCCCTTCGAGGCCCGGGCCCCGGGCCCCGGACCTTTTACCCCCTCCAACCCCCCCTCTCGACGGTCCTGTTAATCTGTATCAAAAGAGCTTTGGAATGATGTATTACTTCAATAAGAACCCGTTTTCGAAAGGCCTAAAAATCATCATCCAAAATTTGTAAAAACAAAGATTTCAATTTTTCACTCGCGAAATTTTCCAATTGAATGAATCCAATCCAATATCATTAATCTGCATTCAAAGAGCTTTCGAATGATTTGTTACTTCAATAAGAACCCGTTTCTGAAAGGCCTAAAAATTATCATTCAAAATGCGTAAAAACAAAAATTGCAATTTTTCACTCGCGAAATTTTCTAATTGAATGAATCCCATCCAATATCATTAATTTGCATCCAAAGAGCTTTCGAATGATGTGTTACTTTAATAAAAACCTGTTTTTGAAAGGCCTAAAAATCATCATTCAAAATGCGTAAAAAAAGATTTCGATTTTTCAGCCGCGAAATTTTCTAATTGAATCTATCCAATCGCATAATACTAATCTGCTTCAAAATTTTGTAAAAGAGCTTTCAAAAATGATGTACCAGTTAAGTTTTTGAACCCGTTTCTGAAAGTTGTACTTCATTGCCGCCGAGGGGTGCATCACTCGTCCAAAAAGGCGTAAGAGATTTTTAAAAACAGTAGGATTTTTAGGGATTTTTTGCGGATTTTTCTTTAAAACAAAAGGATTTTTGCGAAAGGTGTTCGAGATTTTTACAGAGTGATACGCCCCTCGATTGCCGCAGTTTTGTTTTATATCGGAGGAAAGCACTGACCGTTGACCGTGCAGCAGAATTCTCCTTCGGTGGAAGTTTATATTCGGAAAACCTTTGGGGGGGAGGCTTTCTCGACCTACCACCTGACAGAGAGGGGCCATTTTTCCCTATAAATTGGTACACATATTTCCGAAAATCTAATGAAAATCTGCGCCATGATTCCGGAAATTATGAATAATTTCCTGTTATTCCTATGCATCTGCGTAATTTTCTCCAGAACAGGACCATAATTCTGCAAATTTTCGAAAAGGATACCCATGCATAACTCGGTGAAAGGTGTGAATATTGTGAGACTGATACCCATAATTCCAGAATGGTTGACAAAAGTACCCCAACAATGGCATGTCCTTGTCCCATTAAATATGCTAACATTGCCCCCTTCAGTGGCGGAAATTCAGCTTTTTGAGTGGGGAGGCAAGCCGTAAATTTTCCGAGTCGGAGGAAATGCTTTTTTTCTCAGGCATTTCGCTGGAAGACTTAAACCTGACATAAATAGGGTCCTTGAATGTGCTAAGGTCGTTGTATATCAGATTTCAAAACTATTTATATTCAGCAGTTGATAGAAAAAGGCAAGAATGTATTATGAACGTACTGTCGGTAGGCTCAATAGCTACGAGGACGCTGGGGGCGACGCCCCCAGGATAATTTTTGAGGACACTCCCTCTATTTTTGCTTAGAATGCCTTTCATGACCCTATGTTTGCCAGTACTGAATTGGGATTTTGACAATGTTGTAACATTTTTTCAGAGTAGCATCCCAAGGAAATTTTTTGGGTAATCAGATAGTTTACTTGGTCTTAGGAGAGCTCTTGGATCCATTGTTTGCCAGTGCCAAATTAGAATATTTGATAATATGAATAACCAGTTCTCAAAACAGTTCTGCGTGAAGAACCTCTCCTTTGTCTTAGAACGCTTCTCGCAATTCAGGTTTTGCCTGCCCCCGCCCCTAACATGGAAACTTTGAAAATTCGCTGATAGTTTATGTTAATTTGGCGTCCAGGAAAATTTTTGAGAACTCCACCCTTTACATTGGCTTAGAATGCCTCTCCCAAAGCTCCAAAATCTCGCGGAAATATTGCTACTCTCTAACTAACCCATACCCAAGAACTTTCTTCTCGTTTATGAAATAAATGAAAGTGAATAAAAACTTTAGAATATGCTTTTTGAGCTTGTGCATTTCGTTTGCTCTTTCTATATAAAGCTCGTCCACTTCTTGAGGGTGACTCGTTTCTTCACTACAGTTTCAATCCCAAGAGCGAAATGTCCGACTTTTAAGAAAATTTCCGAATCTTATCGAATTGGGGGGGGGCAATTGCCCCTCAAACCCCCCATAATTTCCACCACTGCCCCCCCCCTTAGACTAGAAATCTTCTTATTGACTATGGATACTTTTTGTCAATGGTTGGGGTTTAACCCAAAGGGGGGGGGGGGGTACTCTGGTATACTTAGAATAGGGGTGCTCAGGTTACTTCTTTGGGTCTAAAATTTGAGCAGGGGTTATTGTTTTGGGTCAATGATTTGTACAGTTATTTTTTTGGGTTCCTGAGATTCTGGTTTACTTTTTTGGGTCTAGAATATGGGACAAATTCAAAAATTGGGAAAAATATAATTTAAAAAAGGAATCAAAATCAAATAACGTTACTAAAACCAAAACCTTAAATATCCAAATATAATACGGAGAAATCTAATCAGTTAGGGAACTTTTTACAGATTCAAGATACTGATTTCGTAACTTTTGGGTATATAGCGTCAGAAAGATTATTTTTTTGAGTCTATTTTTATGCTAGAAATTATTTCTTTGGGTTGATCCGTTGTACCCAAGCCTGAGCATCCCTATCTTAAATATGCCTGAGTACCCCCCTGGGGGTTTAACATGCTTATGTGCAAAGTGGTTTTTACCGATTTTTGTTTTCAGGGAATGGAAATATTCCAAATTTCCAATTCAAATTCAGTTTCTTTCCTTAAACCATCTTCTTTCATATTCTCTGTAGTAGAGCACCATGGATTGAATCATCACTATAAAAGTTTCTTGCAAGTATCTCAGTTCTTTATTTTATTGATTCTATATAATTAATGTCATTGAGAACAGTTTAATACCCTGGTTCATTGGGTTGGGAATGGCAAATAGAATGAGAACAATGCGGTGCGCCGCATTTGCAGCTTTTGCGGAGGAGCAGTTTAATGTGTTGGAAAATACCACGCTGTGCTGTCTCCTTCTTTCTGCATTTGAAATCACGTCGAAGCATGTTGACATTCTGGGGACGGATTAAATCCTGCTAATCACAGGCTATGGTGAGTTGAATTATTAGATTTTTTTCACGTAAGGCTTTTGAAGCTTACATTTTGCTTTCGAAATGTCATATTGTGGTCTTTAACAGGCCTAGTTGTTTCAAATATACAGTTTAGTTGAGCGATCCTGTCGCACAAACATGCGGTGTTTTAGCATAGTTTAATTTCAGCTGAAAATGAAGCCCAGCCCCAACCCGCACTATCTTGGATGTATTCATGCGGTATTTGTTTAGTGTGGTATTTCATTAGATTTGTGGCACTTGTGGCTTTATTTAGCCACAGACTTATCACCATCACTTTAGCTGTGCGCTACCATTGTTGTGGTTGGGCGGGAAAATTACATAGATGCTTGTGCAACTTGACAAAACAGGTGAAGATGTACCTGTCTACTATGAGTAAATTCTGAATGTATTATGAATGAATTTTGAATATCATTGAATGTATTATAAGTGATTGAAATAACTGAAATAGAATGCTCTATTTGTGCGCTTGTGTTGAACATGGCAGTTCTTAACATCAAGATCTTTTTTTTAAGTGCAGACCAACAAAAGGCCATGATTGGTGGGGTGTGTGCATGTGCATTCCTTTATTTTTAAAGTTGAGAACAAAAGATCTTGTTCAAAATCGGTGTGCACATCAACATTATGTGGAAAATCTTGTGTTTGCAGTTACCATGCTCTGCAGTCTGGATGTTTAAGGACCTGATCCCTGTTTCTAAGAGTTAAGAGCTACCCTCCCCCTTGGCGCTTGTACAGAATCGCACCTGTGCCTGAACTGAGATCCTAACTGAACCCTACCAAAACCCTACCTCCATTCGTCGAAAATTTTGATATTGAAAATTGAAACATAAATAATGTGCATTTCCAGGTACCAGACTGGAAAGTTTGTATTTTACGCTTGCAAGTTCACATGACCCAAGTAAGATATCACTGAAATTTTGCCGTTGAGAACAATAGATTAAAACAATAGATCTTTTGTTTATTGCCAACTGCACGGCTCAGATTGAAAACCACGTAGGTTCCTGCACGTGCAAGATATTGCTCACCCTATACAAACTTTCCAGTCTGGTCCAGGTATACACCCAAAAGCGATTTCTTGGCATGTTCTGCATCAAGAACTACTGTCAAAAAGCCATCTCCGAGATCAGTATGAAAAATATATCACCAAAAAGGGTAGCACCAGGCAAAGTTGGAAATTAAAACTCTGTGAGAAAATACATGTCCTTTCACCTTGTAACTTTTGTATGTCAGGAGGGCACCTAAGG
This sequence comes from Aurelia coerulea, assembly GCA_039566865.1. Taxonomy (NCBI): domain Eukaryota; kingdom Metazoa; phylum Cnidaria; class Scyphozoa; order Semaeostomeae; family Ulmaridae; genus Aurelia; species Aurelia coerulea. Next base: position 3,228,012 of record CM076959.1, read on the forward strand.
CTCCGGCAAATGGCTGGAGCCTGGCAGGAGCATTGCCGGAGCCGGTGAAAACAAGTACGAAAAGGGTATTGGCCAGAATCAATGTTAATGGTGGGAGACAAAGGTCTATGTGGGACTATAGCCTATTAATGATAAACCACACTAGATATCAACACCAAATCTTGTTCTAGCATCTCTTAAAAAGATATTTTGCAGTTTTACAAGTGTTTCACATTTCTCAGTTTTTGGCCGGAGCCTGCTGAAGCTGGCCGGAGCAGTGAAAAAAATACAGAATGGGCCAAGCTCCTGCCACCTTGGCACCCTCCTATTATGTCCATCGTTAATTTTTGTCATTTGAGAATTCTGTTTTTCATTACACGACTGCCAGCACCCTACACAAAGTTAAATTTTCTTAGTGGAATTTTATGCATCAACATGTTTTATAAATCTGTACCTTTTTTAGACGAGCAGGCAGCGACGACTCAACCCTTCGGCAGAGGCCAAAATTTGGATTCAAAGAAACAATGATAAAGAGGGTTTTAAGAAAAAGATTGTTGATGATGATATAGGTGAGATTGATTTTTCATGACTTTTAAAGGGGGTCTAAGTACAAAAAGAGTGAGGTCAAATGCTACCAGGTCTCAGTGTTTTCTATTGACCTAGATCAGTTTATGGTTTGGTGCTTGTCACAGTCTATTGTCTTTGCACGGCAATTTTATCAATTCATTTTATGTGGCCTAAGCGAAAAATATCTGTTCAAGGGATTAAGATTGAGATCTCAGAAAATAAGGCAGCCCTCCTAGAAGGGCTAGCCCATGAACAGCACTAAGAGTTGTATTCAGAAAACAAGAAGAACATACAGTAACCCTCAGTTTTCCAATTCTCTCATGATGGTGGCATATAGTTGTGTGAATTTATGCAAATTTTTTACAGGTTGGGGTGTCTTCGCAACTAAAGAGCACCCAAGAGAGTCCTTTCTCCTTCAATACGTCGGTGAACTTGTTTCAGCGGAGGAGGCAGAAAAAAGAGAGAAGAGGTACGCAAAGAAGAATCTGGGGAGTTATTTGTTCTTCTTCTCCAACAAGGGCAAGGAATATTGGTAAGTTTATACTTTTTTTCTCTGCAAAATGATGTTTGTTTCAGTTCCTCATTTCAATTTATACCCAAGTCTAACAAGAAGAGGTTTTCTAGTCCAATAGCATCCAGTGTGCATTCCATGCACATTGGCCCAGAGATCTTCGGCATGGAAAATAAAGTTCTTGGCATATGGGCATGAAAATCTGATAGAATAATAGAAAATTCGGCTTCTGTAAAATTCGGGTCCGCAGGTCCGATAAAATGCGGGTCTGCGGGTCTCTTTGAATGTATGTCCCATGGCAACATACAAACGGCTGTTGTATGGGGCAAGGAGCCCTTCGTACAGAACAAAGCGATGATAGTCACCAGTTTCTATGAGCTTTCCTGCTGTGATCGCAATTCATCGCCGCTGCAATCCATCAAGAGAAACCCTTGCAATATCGATGGGATTGTATCATTTCTATGGATTGAATGGTGACGCAGATCGTCACAAAGGTCACAAAAAGAAAAATGCATCGTGAAATGGTACCTGATCAATGAAAAGATCCTGAGTCACAGCTTGCAAAGAATTTCAATCCCAATGCAATAAAATTTTAAGTTTAGTTTCTTACGCTGTTTCTTATTTCCTATTGACTTTGTTATTTCTTGGTAATCATATTACAGTTTATAACACTGCTGTAAATATGTTCCTTGACATATGCAAAACATCAGGTGGGAAGAACTCCCAGGGAACATGTACATGTTCTTTTCTCCGGAACTTGTGCTTGACTAGATTGGTACATCGCTGTTATATCATATGAGTTCCTTGCTGAAGTTTGGCACCAACGGTACATCCTTGCTAAAGGTAAACAAACCAGAACGAGCCCTATCTTCTGCGCAGTGTTGGATTGAACGCAAGCATCCCAGGATGAAAACAGGAAGTGGGCATAAGCCTCGCAAGACCCGTCGACCGCTGTAGCACGCCTTACACACCGAGACCCGCCACCAATCTTGGAGTGGGACCCGCATTTTATCGGACCTGCGGACCCGCATTTTACAGAAGCCGTAGAAAATTATTCTAATTTGATTGATATATTCAATAGATTTATTGTTTTCCTGGCCTAAACAACTTTGTTGTCAACATAACCTTGAGTGTAGAGTTCACATGGAATGCACAATGTTATGCATCAGTGCTTTTGATTGGCACATGAATTAAAAGCAATTAGCTACTGGACCAAGGTAGCTCTCTCAACCAGAAATTCAATACAAACAAATTCACAAAAGTCGTTAATGTGCACATGAAGGATAATTTTGATCAGAAGTCATTTGTTTATAATGAAAGGAAGAAGGATTATTTCTTTGACTTAGAAGCCAAGCAGAAGGCATTGAAATACTCCTTGATTTAGGTTTAAATATAACAATCATTACTCTGCTTCTGAATCTGATAAATAAAATCTGCAATTGGCTGATCTTTAGATTTATCCTTCTTCTTTTGTTATAAACTCATGACTTACCTTAAAACCACCGTTTGCATGCACAAGGTAGCAGTTTGCCTCCCTGTCCTTTGCCTGCGATTGCAAATCACTTTGAATTGTGGTGTCAATCAAAAGCAACTGATGCTATTGTATTGCAAAATCTGTCCTTGTTCCCCTGTCTAAGTAATGACACAAACAACATTGGAAAGTGTGGCTCACAAAGGGCATTTCAAAATCACCCTTAATGAAGAATAAATGATACAAAAACTTCTTGACGTCACCAATGCACTGTGTCATACGAAGAAACACGTGTTGAATTTCCAGCCATGGTGTTGGTTTATATCATGCTGATTTGTATGTTATGGGGTGTAAGTGTAAGTGAATATTATTTTACTTTTACATTGAGAAGAATATATCTAGATTGTTTTATTCATCACTTTATTTTAAGCAGGCTGGAAAAATAATTAGCTATATTTCAGTGAACTTTGCATTTGTCATCCAGGCATGAGACCCCAGTTTAGCATCCCTTCTAAAGAAGCGTTGTGTCTGCGGTGTGTGCTGTCACTGAGTGTAGGGGACTTGCAACAGCATTTGGAAAAGGTGCCCGACTATTGGCCTCCCTCCCCCTTTTAATGTTGGTTTATTTTTGGAGAAAAGCAGCAAACGTCACAAATTTTATCAACATGTTATGTCCAGGATTTAGATAATCAATTAAAAGTTGTTGTTTTTTTTAGTGTTGATGCTACTCAGCCTGATGGCCGCCTTGGCCGCCTTGTTAACGATTCTTCTCAACCAAATTGTGCAATAAAGGTGATCGAATTTAATGGCTGCAGTCACCTTTGTTTGTTTGCCATTAAAGATATCCAGTTAAATGAGGAGCTCAGATATGACTATGGTATTGATGATCTCCCCTGGCGTTTGAAGGTATGGTATCACACCCTTTATGATATACGGTTCCTTGACCCCTTTTTTGGAACAAACCAACTGCTTATGTATACTCAATGTTTTTAAAGTTAAGAAACTACCCTACCATAATTGAAAATCTACCAACCGTCAGAGGACAACTTGTTTTTGTTTTTTTGTGCAAAAATGACTGTATGTGTATATGTGTAAATTTGCCAAAAAAGTAAAAAGTTACAATTATTAAAATATAACAAGATCGTTTCAATACAATTTCCATAATACAGTGCAATAAAAAGAAATTAAAAACACCCAGAATTATAGTAGCAAGGGCAGCATTAAAAGATTGGAGTTGACCATTTTTACATAATGGTCCCCTTAGAGGTGGTTGCAAGAATTAAAAACAATGTATTTTTATGTGCTTTTGGATAAAGCATAATTTAGTAAGGCTTAACCATAAATGTGAGAGAAGATGTGTGGTTTTAATAGAACACCTATATGTTTTTTCTTCTCTCTGTATATACTAAATTTCAAGGACAAGTCCGGGGTTGGTATGATTGATGATAAAACAGAAGAATATACTGTTATGAATGGTGTATCATTCTTTTGACCACAATTTTTCGTTTTTCCCTGCTAAATTACGTATTTGAATGAGCGATTTCTATATTGTGATGTCATCGCACAGAAATGTTTCTACCAGATCTTTCGGTAATGATGATGACGTCACAACGCACCAGTCGCTTATCTGAATGCGTAAATTCTAAAAAGCAAGGACAGAAAATTGTTGGAAAAAGCACAATACACCATTCATAACAGAATGATGTTCTGTTTTATCATTAATCATACCAACCCCGGACTTGTCCTTTCAGATGTCCTAACACTCTCTGATAGTGATATACAGTACCTACCTGATAAGGTCATTCTCCTTAGCTAATTTGATCAATGTATAAAAAGTTGTGAAATGCTTGAAATACTTTCATATTTTATAGAAAAAGAAAAGGGATGCCAAAAGTTTATCATCAAACACATTACCTGGCAGCTCCAAGGTAAGTAGGATATAGAAGGCATATATCTGTAGCTTGCAACTGTACCCTTATCTTATTCTAGCAGAAATGATATATTGTCATCATTATTATCATAATGAGGGGAAACATTATGGAAACATTGTGTGGACAGTTTCTCTTCAACAATCCATAATTATGAAGGGAGATCCTGAGTTTTATATACATACTTTGTGAGGACATGTTATTGTACACACATTGTGGGGACAAATCTAAACTTCAGAGATAAAACATTGCAGATTTTGATCCTGAAATTTATACACATACTTTGTGAGGACACATTTGTACACATTTTGTGGGGACAATTCTAAACTTTAGAGATAAATCATTGCAGAGTTTGATCCTGAAATTTATACAAATACTTTGAGGACACATTTGTACACATTTTGTGGGGACAATTTTTGATCCCAGCATGATTTAATTGGAAAACTACATGGATCTAAAGCTGATACCCAGATTTTGTGAGGTCACATCATTGTACACATGTTGTGTGGACATGTTGAAAATAGTATTGGAAAGCATTAGATTTACATTTCATCTGCTCCCCTGATAATTGAAATGTTTGTCACTTTACTTCAAGCAGTATTATGTTTACATATTTTATATTCTGCCTTTAGATCAATTCATCATTAGCATCAGGCACAAATGTTGAACCAACAAATGACAAGGGAAATGCTATTTTAAAAGGTGATAGAACATGCAAACCACTAACTTGCGAAACAAAGGTTTGTAATTTATTTACATCTTAATCTCTCACTTGGTTCATTTCAGCATATTTATTTTTGGCATTAAGTATCAATCTTTGTAGACTGTTATGGACAAACATGATAGACAATCTATTTGCAATTTGCACATTTTAAAGCCTGAATGAAGAAAGGATATGATACAATACAATATACATAGTGAATGAAAGTAGTTGTAGCAGATTGATCAATAAAAGAAATCCCATTATGTACATTAGTGATTTGTTTCCAAAATGGTCTTATGGTATTGTTAAAGAAGACTTCAACTATCAGGGGTCCACTTTTCTTTGTTTTTTAGTTACAAGAATGACTATGTATGTGTTTGTGTCAAAGTGCCAAAAAAGCAACAATTTTTAGTGGTTAACATACAGCAAGATAGTTACAATTCAATTTCCATAATACAGTGCAGTAAACAGAATTATAGTAGTAGGAACAGCATTAAAAGGTTGAGTTGACCTTTTTTCCATAATGGTCCCCATAGAGGGGTTGCAAGAATTAAAAACAATAGATTTTTATGTGCTTTTGGATAAGGCATAATTTAGTAAGGCCTACGAATGAATGTGAGAGTAGAGGTGTTGTTTTAATAGAACACGTAATGTTTTCTTCTCTCTGCATATGCTAAATTTCAGATGTCCTAACACTCCTGATCAGGTCATTCTCTTTAGCTAATTTGATCAATGTATAAAAAGTTTTGAAATGCTTAAAATACTTTCATATTTTATAGAAAAAGAAAAGGGATGCCGAAAGTTTATTATCAAACACATTACCTGGCAGCTCCAAGGTAAGTAGGATATAGAAGGCATATATCTGTAGCTTGCAACTGTACCCTTATCTTATTCTAGCAGAAATAATATATTGTCATCATTATTATCATAATGAGAGGAATCATTATGGAAACATTGTGTGGACAGTTTCTCTTCAACAATCCACAATTATGAAGGGAGATCCTGAGTTTTATATACATACTTTGTGAGGACATGTTATTGTACACACATTGTGGATACAATTCTAAACTTCAGAGATAAAACATTGCAGATTTTGATCCTGAAATTTATACACATACTTTGTGAGGACACATTTGTACACATTTTGTGGGGACAATTCTAAACTTTAGAGATAAATCATTGCAGAGTTTGATCCTGAAATTTATACACATACTTTGTGAGGACACATTTGTACACATTTTGTGGGGACAATTTTTGATCCCAGCATGATTTAATTAGAAAACTACATGGATCTAAAGCTGATACCCAGACTTTGTGAGGTCACATCATTGTACACATGTTGTGTGGACATGTTGAAAATAGTATTGGAAAGCATTAGATTTACATTTCATCTGCTCCCCTGATAATTGAAATGTTTGTCACTTTACTTCAAGCAGTACTATGTTTACATATTTTATATTCTGCCTTCAGATCAATTTATCATTAGCATCAGGCCCAAATGTTGAACCAACAAATGACATTGGAAATGCTGTTTTGAAAGGTGATAAAACGTGCAAACCACTAACTTGCGAAACAAAGGTTTGTAATTTATTTACATCTTAATCTCTCACTTGGTTCATTTCAGCATATTTATTTTTGGCATTAAGTATCAATCTTTGTAGACTGTTATGGACAAACATGATAGACAATCTATTTGCAATTTGCACATTTTAAAGCCTGAATGAAGAAAGGATATGATACAATACAATATACATAGTGAATGAAAGCAGTTGTAGCAGATTGATCAATAAAAGAAATCCCATTATGAAAAAGAAAAGGGATGCCGAAAGTTTATTATCAAACACATTACCTGGCAGCTCCAAGGTAAGTAGGATATAGAAGGCATATATCTGTAGCTTGCAACTGTACCCTTATCTTATTCTAGCAGAAATAATATATTGTCATCATTAATATCATAATGAGAGGAAACATTATGGAAACATTGTGTGGACAGTTTCTCTTCAACAATCCATAATTATGAAAGGAGATCCTGAGTTTTATATACATACTTTGTGAGGACATGTTATTGTACACACATTGTGGGGACAATTCTAAACTGTAGAGATAAAACATTGCAGAGTTTGATCCTGAAATTTATACACATACTTTGTGAGGACACATTTGTACACATTTTGTGGGGACAATTTTTGATCCCAGCATGATTTAATTAGAAAACTACATGGATCTAAAGCTGATACCCAGACTTTGTGAGGTCACATCATTGTACACATGTTGTGTGGACATGTTGAAAATAGTATTGGAAAGCATTAGATTTACATTTCATCTGCTCCCCTGATAATTGAAATGTTTGTCACTTTACTTCAAGCAGTACTATATTTACATATTTTATATTCTGCCTTCAGACAGGGCCGCATTTAAGTCTGTTGGGGCCCTGGGCCCAAAACTATTTGGGGCCCCATAGAATATACCTGAACAAAATTTGTATCATAGTACTCGGTACCCTGTTAGCATGTATGGCCGCCAGATTCAGTCGTAGCGAAACAAGTTACTATTAACTAAACAGTTTGACAGGGGAACTCGAAAAAATGACTACATACAATATATAAATTTCGGTACACTCTCAAGAAACTACCCTTGTCCAGGGTGAATTAAGTGGGGACGGAATGAAACGAGGGGCCTGGGAGCGAAGCCCCTTGAAGATTTTTGGGGCCACGCCCTTTACTTTGGCTTAGAATGCATCTCCGAATATCATGCTTGCCATTAGCGACAAGGAAACTTTGATATTTTGTGACGGTTATCCTACGAATCGGAGCACGGGGACAAATTTCTGAAGAAACATCCTTTACTTTGGCTTAGAACGCACTCCCTGATTCCATATTCCATACTTGCCAGTGCTAAAATGGAAGATCTGACATTTCTCGGAAAGTTCTTTCCCAACCTATACCCAGCTAGTTTCTCTTCGGTTTTAAAGGAATCTCGGGGACCATCTTTGGACAGAAGTGGGGGCAATTGCCCCCCATACCCATACCCATACCCCTGCCCGCCACCCTTCAGTTGCCACGCCACTGCCTCAGGACATCAAAATTTGCTGCAATTCATTAGGCACAAGGCAACAACGTGCTCTTATGACATTGTGGACCTCAGTTGACGCTTGACCCTGTCAGCATGGAGAAACTTCTTTCACCGGTGGAAACTCTGCATGGCAAAGTGCGGTCATTGCATTGAGCAACAATCTAAGTGCGGGTTTTATCTCCTTTCACAATTTGCTCTAACAGGGTAGATAATCCGAAATAGGCGTTTGTGTTTCATGGGGTTGTTGCCTCTTCAAGTTCTTTCTTTTTTCTATGGACTTGGGCTTCTGTATCAACGAAATTCCTCCTTTTATCGAGGAATTTTTCAAGATGCTTTTGAACAAACTTACGTTATTGCAGAATTTCTGCTTCGCTCACCCATCATGTATTGTTAATATATGAAACCAATGGTGTTGTCTGAAGACGTTAGCACTAAATTCCAACACAAGAGTGAAATTAACAGCATTTCACAGATTTTCTCAAATTTTTCTCGGGGCCCCTTGGATATAAGAATTTTAGGGGGCCCCTGGGCCCGGGCCCAGTGGGCCCATGGGTAAATGCGTCACTGCCTTCAGATCAATTTATCATTAGCATCAGGCCCAAATGTTGAACCAACAAATGACAATGGAAATGCTATTTTGAAAGGTGATAAAACATGCAAACCACTAACTTGTGAAACAAAGGTTTGTAATTTATTTACATCTTAATCTCTGACTTAGTTCATTCCAGCATATTTATTTTGGCATTAAGTATCAATCTTTGTTGACTGTTATGGACAAACATGATAGACAATCTATTTGCAATTTGCACATTTTAAAGCCTGAATGAAGAAAGGATATGATACAATACACATAGTGAATGAAAGTAGTAGTAGCAGATTGATCAATATTAGAAATCCCATTAAGTACATTAGTGATTTGTTTCCAAAATTGTCTTATGGTACTGTTAAAGAAGACGTCAACTATCAGAGGTCCACTTTTCTTGGTTTTTTGGATACAAGAATGACTATGTATGTGTATGTGTATGAGTCAAAGTGCCAAAAAAACAACAATTTATAGTGGTTAAAATACAGCAGGATAGTTACAATTCAATTTCCATAATACAGTGCAATAAACAGAATTATAGGAACAATATTAAAAGGTTGAGTTGACCTTTTTTCCATAATGGTTCCCATAGAGGGGCTGCAAGAATTAAAAACAATAGATTTTTATGTGCTTTTGGATAAGGCATAATTTAGTAAGGCCTACGAATGAATGTGAGAGAAGATGTGTTGTTTTAATAGAACAGGTATACTGTATGTTGTTTTTGTTCTCTCTGTATATGCTAAATTTCAGATGTCATAACACTCTCTGATAGTGATATACAGTACCTACCTGATAAGGTCATTCTCCTTAGCTAATTTGATCAATGTATAAAAAGTTGTGAAATGCTTAAAATACTTTCATATTTTATGGAAAAAGAAAAGGGATGCCGAAAGTTTATCATCAAACACATTACCTGGCAGCTCCAAGGTAAGTAGCATATAGAAGGCATATATCTGTAGCTTGCAACTGTACCCTTATCTTATTCTAGCAGAAATGATATATTGTCATCATTATTATCATAATGAGGGGGAACATTATGGAAACATTGTGTGGACAGTTTCTCTTCAACAATCCATAATTATGAAGGGAGATCCTGAGTTTTATATACATACTTTGTGAGGACATGCTATTATACACACATTGTGGGGACAATTCTAAACTTTAGAGATAAAACATTGCAGAGTTTGATCCTGAAATTCATACACATACTTTGTGAGGACACATTTGTACACATTTTGTGGAGACAATTTTTGATCCCAGCATGATTTAATTAGAAAACTACATGGATCTAAAGCTGATACCCAGACTTTGTGAGGTCACATCATTGTACACATGTTGTGTGGACATGTTGAAAATAGTATTGGAAAGCATTAGATTTGCATTTCATCTGCTCCCCTGATAATTGAAATGTTTGTCACTTTACTTCAAGCAGTATTATGTTTACATATTTTATATTCTGCCTTTAGATCAATTCATCATTAGCATCAGGCCCAAATGTTGAAACAACAAATGACAATGGAAATGCTATTTTGAAAGGTGATAAAACAAAACCACTAACTTGTGAAACAAAGGTTTGTAATTTATTTACATCTTAATCTCTCACTTAGTTCATTCCAGCATATTTATTTTTGGCATTAAGTATGAATCTTTGTAGACTGTTATGGACAAACATGATAGACAACTATTTGCAATTTGCACATTTTAAAGCCTGAATGAAGAAAGGATGTATATGATACAATGCTAAATTGTAAAGAGATTCAGATGCAAAAAACAAGAAGATTTAGCACTACAATACAAGATACAATATTCAATATACATAGTGAATGAAAGTAGTTGTAGCAGATTGATCAAATAGAAATCCCATTATCTGTACATTAGTGATTTTGTTTCCAAAATTGTCTTATGGTACTGTTAAAGAAGACTTCAACTATCAGAGGTCCACTTTTCTTTGTTTTTTGGTTACAAGAATGACTATGTATGTGTATGTGTCAATGTGCCAAAAAAGCAACAATTTTTAGTGGTTAACATACAGCAAGATAGTTACAATTCAATTTCCATAATACAGTGCAATAAACAGAATTATAGTAGTAGGAACAGCATTAAAAGGTCGAGTTGACCTTTTTTCCATAATGGTCCCCATAGAGGGGTTGCAAGAATTAAAAACAATAGATTTTTATGTGCTTTTGGATAAGGCATAATTTAGTAAGGCCTACGAATGAATGTGAGAGAAGAGGTGTTGTTTTAATAGAACACGTAATGTTGTTTTCTTCTCTCTGTATATGCTAAATTTCAGATGTCCTAACACTCCTGATCAGGTCATTCTCTTTAGCTAATTTGATCAATGTATAAAAAGTTGTGAAATGCTTAAAATACTTTCATATTTTATAGAAAAATAAAAGGGATGCCGAAAGTTTATTATCAAACACATTACCTGGCAGCTCCAAGGTAAGTAGGATATAGAAGGCATATATCTGTAGCTTGCAACTGTACCTTTATCTTATTCTAGCAGAAATAATATATTGTCATCATTATTATCATAATTAGAGGAAACATTATGGAAACATTGTGTGGACAGTTTCTCTTTAACAATCCATAATTATGAAGGGAGATCCTGAGTTTTATATACATACTTTGTGAGGACATGTTATTGTGCACACATTGTGGGGACAATTCTAAACTGTAGAGATAAAACATTGCAGAGTTTGATCCTGAAATTTATACACATACTTTGTGAGGACACATTTGTACACATTTGGTGGGGACAATTTTTGATCCCAGCATGATTTAATTAGAAAACTACATGGATCTAAAGCTGATACCCAGACTTTGTGAGGTCACATCATTGTACACATGTTGTGTGGACATGTTGAAAATAGTTTTGGAAAGCATTAGATTTACATTTCATCTGCTCCCCTGATAATTGAAATGTTTGTCACTTTACTTCAAGCAGTACTATGTTTACATATTTTATATTCTGCCTTCAGATCAATTTATCATTAGCATCAGGCCCAAATGTTGAACCAACAAATGACATTGGAAATGCTGTTTTGAAAGGTGATAAAACGTGCAAACCACTAACTTGCGAAACAAAGGTTTGTAATTTATTTACATCTTAATCTCTCACTTGGTTCATTTCAGCATATTTATTTTTGGCATTAAGTATCAATCTTTGTAGACTGTTATGGACAAACATGATAGACAATCTATTTGCAATTTGCACATTTTAAAGCCTGAATGAAGAAAGGATATGATACAATACAATATACATAGTGAATGAAAGTATTTGTAGCAGATTGATCAATAAAAGAAATCCCATTATGTACATTAGTGATTTGTTTCCAAAATGGTCTTATGGTATTGTTAAAGAAGACTTCAACTATCAGAGGTCCACTTTTCTTTGTTTTTTGGTTACAAGAATGACTATGTATGTGTATGTGTCAAAGTGCCAAAAAAGCAACAATTTTTAGTGGTTAACATACAGCAAGATAGTTACAATTCAATTTCCATAATACAGTGCAATAAACAGAATTATAGTAGTAGGAACAGCATTAAAAGGTTGAGTTGACCTTTTTATCCATAATGGTCCCCATAGAGGGGTTGCAAGAATTAAAAACAATAGATTTTTATGTGCTTTTGGATAAGGCATAATTTACTAAGGCCTACGAATGAATGTGAGAGAAGATGTGTTGTTTTAATATAACACATATACTGAAAGTTGTTTTCTTCTCTCTGTATAACTCTCTGATAGTTATATACAGTACCTACCTGATAAGGTCATTCTCCTTAGCTAATTTGATCAATGAATAAAAAGTTGTGAAATGCTAAAAATACTTTCATATTTTATAGAAAAAGAAAAGGGATGCTGAAAGTTTATTATCAAACACATTACCTGGCAGCTCCAAGGTAAGTAGGATATAGAAGGCATATATATGTAGCTTGCAACTGTACCCTTATTTATTCTAGCAGAAATGATATAATGTCATCATTATTACATAATGAGGGGAAACATTATGGAAACATTGTGTGGACAGTTTCTCTTCAACAATCCATAATTATGAAGGGAGATCCTAAGTTTTATAGACATAATTTGTGAGGACATGTTATTGTACACACATTGTGGGGACAATTCTAAACCTTAGAGATAAAACATTGCAGATTTTGATCCTGAAATTTATACACATACTTTGTGAGGACACATTTGTACACATTTTGTGGGGACAATTCTAAACTTTAGAGATAAAACATTGCAGAGTTTGATCCTGAAATTTATACACATACTTTGTGAGGACACATTTGTACACTTTTTGTGGAGACAATTTTTGATCCCAGCATGATTTAATTAGAAAACTACATGGATCTAAAGCTGATATGATACCCAGACTTTGTGAGGTCACATCATTGTACACATGTTGTGTGGACATGTTGAAAATAGTATTGGAAAGCATTAGATTTACATTTCATCTGCTCCCCTGATAATTGAAATGTTTGTCACTTTACTTCAAGCAGTATTAGGTTTGCATATTTTATATTTTACCTTTAGATCAATTCATCATTAGCATCAGGCCCAAATGTTGAACCAACAAATGACAATGGAAATTCTATTTTGAAAGGTGATAAAACATGCAAACCACTAACTTGCGAAACAAAGGTTTGTAATTTTTTATATCTTAATCTCTTACTTACAGTAGTTCATTCAAGCATATTTATTTTTTGCATTAGGTATAGATGTTAGCTGAATTTTTCCAACGTCCTTCACTGCATCATAGACAACTATTTGCAATTTGCACATTTTAAAGCCTGAATGAAGAAAGGATGTATATGATACAATACTAAATTGTAAAGAGATTCAGATGTAAAAAACGTGAAGATTTAGCACTACAATACAATATACAATATACAATATACATAGTGAATGAAAGTAGTTGTAGCAGATTGACCAATAGAAATCCCATTATCTGTATTAAGGATTTTTTTTCAAAGTTATCTGATGGTACTGTTCAAGAAGACTTCAACTATCAGAGGTCCAATTTGTTTTTTACAAAAATGGCTGTGTATGCCTATGTGTCAATTTGCCAAAAATGTCATAATTTTCAGTGGTTAAAATATAACAAGATACTTAGAATACAATTTTCATAATGTATAAAAAGTTGTTAAATGCTTAAAATACCATTGTGTGGATAGTTTCTCTTCAACATTCCAGAATTATGAAGGGATATCATGAGATTTATATACATACTTATGTGAGGACATGTTATTGTACACACATTGTTTGGACAATTCTTTACTTCAGGGATGAAACATTTTGAAATTTGATCCTGAAAGTTATACAGATAATTTGTGAGGACGCATCATACACATTGTGTGGGGACAATTTTTTATCCCAGCATGATTGAATTAAAAATCAACAGCACTGACAGCAGTCATTTCATATACTGGACCCTGATTTGCATTTATTTGACAATTCTGTCTGAAATACTGCTCAAAACTGTTAAGAATATATGTCTGCATTTCTGTAAGATTATTCTATAATTTTTTTTGCCCATGGTTGGTTCTAGAAAGTTGTCAAATAATTGTAAACAGAGTCAGGTATAACTGGAATATGTAACAAATTTTGGAGAATGCCTTTACTGAATGGAAAGGTATGTTACCACCGACATTTCTGGACCTGCAAAGACAATCTGGCACATTTTTGGCCTTAGTCAGATGTTGTCTAAAAAGTGGGAAATTTTGCTCAAGTATTTGGTATTGGCTTGTACGTATCTGATTGGGAATTTGCTACATTGGTATGGTGTTTTTACTGATCATTTTTGCTAAGTTTTTTGTGAAACAGATAGATGTTAAAAGAGGAGGAAACAGTGATTTGGAAGCACCACAATTTCTTGAAAACTTGAAATATATTAATGGCTTTTAATACAAATATGAACCAACATATGTAAATCAGGTTTTTTAACAATGTTCTGGAAGTTTCAGTAATCTTTTGTCCCAATTGCGTTCTATGAAGAGTCGCAGCATTTAGCATAATTTGTTTGACAGCTATTGTTGTTCTTTCAGGAACCTTCTTTATCAAAGGAGAGAAAAAGAAAACAGCCAGGATCAACTGCAGTGAATCACAATGCAAAGGTATACCTATCTGAATGACTTCATTATCAATTGATGAGCATTTAGCTTCACTGTAGGGTCTTAGAAATAATGCTTCATTTGAAACAGTTTATGCTGCTTAATGCCATTCGATTCCTTGAAATTAATTCAAGCAAATTTGAAACAAATTTAAAGTAACTTTGAAAATATTTGAGCACATTTGAAACAAAGTAGCAAGCAAACAAACTTTACAGCCAATAATATGTGTCAGTATTTACAGAGACCAATTTCTAAAAGTTTGTTTCATGTAATGTAAGGTAATAGTTGTTGTCCCAGAAAAGGGTATACATATTTGATTGAGTCTAGCATTCAGAATCTACCTTTAATTAATGGCTTTTTAATTTCAAGACTTTTTCGCTCTGTAGTAAACTTGAAGATACTAGGTACCCCATTTGCTGCAATTGATGTTTAATTGAGAGCTGAAATGTTAATCTTCAAAGTTCAAATTTGCCTTCACGTCGAAACCAGAGTTCTGGCCTTTGGCCTAACCATTCTCTCATTGAACTTTTAAAAAGTGTCCCAAAAACTTGTGTGCCATTTGAATGGCTGCTGTGGAGGAGCTTTGGTTGGATAATTTTCTTGAAAGCCTTATGCTTATTATATTCTATTAATATGTTTCTTTTGCTTGCGTTTTGTGAAGAATTCACTTTTCAGACATTTGATATTCTCAGTTCCCAGATTAGTTTTGAGTGATATTGATCAGGGGCTTGATTTTATTGGTAAGAATTGTTTGGTTTACTCGATTAATCTCTCTTATCTCAGAAAAGGGTGAAATTTAGCTGAACATACTTGTCAGTGAGGTAAACTTGACAGTAACATTTCAAGAAAAGTTAATTTCTGAACACTTTGACAGAATACATCTTCATCCTTTTTAGAAGCGGAACAAGCAAGATGTTGAAGGTCCTGTGAAGTTCCAGTCTTATTTGCAAGATATCATTGGTAACGCAATATACAATAATGCAAAGATGGTGGATCCAAAGACTGCTATATTTTTCTGCAAAGCATGCTGGTAAAAAGCTCTCAAACTATCACTTAACAATTTAAAAATTATGTTTGTCATTTAGACTAGCTAGCTTGGATTCAAATCAATCTTGAGTTCAAATGCAACGGAAGGTACCATTCCAAACAGAAACAAATTATAAAGTTTTTATTTTAATTTAAGTTTCACGTTCGAATTACAAAGTTGTTCTATTTGTTTACATTGATTTCTTGTTGAAAACTTGTACACAGCAGTCTAATCTAAACGATAGATCAAATTGATTACGCCGGTAGGTGGTCATTAGGAGATCTTCCCGGCATGCTTGCATGGCTAGCCACAATATTTAGCATTTTTCTCTTGAATTGGATGTTTAACAAAATTTTGCAATTCCTAATTGTTAGAATTTTTAGACATCGATCTCAGATTGTGATCTGATGCACTGCTAGTAGAAATTTATTGGCCACATTAGAATGTTTGCAAGGATCGCTTTCTAGAACTTCTTCACTATCAATCTATTAACTTTTAGAGTCTGAAACAGTTGATGAAAGCGATGATGAAAGGGATCAGGCTCCGTCATTGCCTTCTTTCCAAGAAATTAGTGTGGAAGAAGTAAGTTGATTTAAGATCCAGCCACTGTTTGGAAGGTTATTTTGTAATTGCATTTTGTAACATGATTGATAGTAATATAAGGGTAATGGAATATATGAAGGTTATTTCTCTAGCTTACAACTGTAATGTTGTCTCATTCTTGGAACAATGATTTATTGTAATACTTGTCACAGGGGAATTGTTATACACGGGTTTGTCAACAGTTTCTTATCTTCCAAATTGCAAAATCATAAATGTAGATCCTGAAATTTTATATATACATACTTTGTTAGGAATCTTTTTTTATATAGGTACATTATGTGGATGATGTTTGATCCGCACCATTAAAGCACTACAGTTTGATGGTGAAATTTATACACATGCTTGGTGAGGATGCAATCCTGATTTGGCTGTGGGAAACACAAGGCGTCATTAAATCACATAGAACAGCATTTACATATCAGTAGCTGATACCTTTACTGTACTCAAATTTGCAACAAGCACAGGGAAATTTTTAACGAATCATATGCATTGTAGGAACTATTATTGCCTAACTTCTTTTTTGATACCCAGTTACAATGTATGTTTATTGCTTTTTTAGCTCAAGACAAAGAAAAAGGATGTCCCAGAGGAAGAAACAATAAAGATAGACAATTTAATTGAAACATTGCCTGGCAGCTCAAAGGTAACAGGATTTACTGCGAGAGGCACATCTTTATAGCTTGCCACTGTTTTCTTGTGTTACTGTTGCAGGAATGATTTATTGTAATGTAATTATACCTTTGAATTAAACTCGAAGAGTATGGAAACACTAAAACAATATTTTCAGTAAATGATCCACAAATAAAAGATAAAACACTTTGAGTTTGGCATGGTTATGAATAATGTTGGGCTTAAGGTCAAGTTGCAGGAGGAAACAGGAAAGATACAATCTTAATTGTTAATTAAATCGAATGTATAGCCTCTGTAAATGATCTTATTTTAAAATTTATTTTCCTTCCAGGGCAAGACAAGAAAATATCATGGCAGGAGAAAGAATTTACAATTTAAAAGTTTCTTAGAGGAAGTTAAAGGTGGGATAATCACAAATTTTTCCCTACCTTCATGCCATTTTCCATTTATCTTTAAACAGGTGCCTTTTATAGACATGCCAGATACTTATATTTAAACATTATGATTTGTTTGGAGTAGCCAGCGCAGGGGCGGATCCAGGAAATATTGTGACTACCGCCAAGATGAGGTTATTAGGTTGTTGCACTTTGAAAATAGGCGTGTACCTAAATAACTAGATACAAGGATCTGACAATCTGACTACTGCTTCAGCAGTAGTCGCAGTAGTGTGGATCCGCCCCTGCAGCTAACAATTTAGTCTACTCAAAGTAAACTCAGGGAAATTGTAGTCTTGTTCAAAACGTTTACACAGTATCTAAACAGCAGGCCAAGATCTAGGTGGTTGCCAGGGAGTTTCTGATGATATGATGCACTGTCAGTAGAGTTTTGTTGGCCACATTAGAATGTTTGCAAGAATAACT
Organism: Aurelia coerulea; assembly: GCA_039566865.1. NCBI lineage: Eukaryota > Metazoa > Cnidaria > Scyphozoa > Semaeostomeae > Ulmaridae > Aurelia > Aurelia coerulea. Next base: position 3,246,063 of record CM076959.1, read on the forward strand.
TTCTATGACTTCTTCATATTCATTTTCTTAACTTTTAGAGTCTGATACCATTGATGAAAGAGATGATGAAGAGGATCAGGTTCAGTCATTGCCTTCTTTCCAAGACATTAGTGTGGAAGACGTAAGTTGATCCAAGATCCAGCTTCTGCTTGAAAGAGTATTTTGTAATTTTTTTTGTGACATGATTGATAGTATCTGATCCATGTGGAGACTATGAATCCCTGAAATTTTCCATGAAACTTTGTCACTATTACTGGGATTTCAAAAATTATACTTTCAGTAATTATCATGTTTTGGAATTATTGTAGAATGAGATGAAGAATGATTCTGGCATCAAAGGGGACTTTCCTGATGTAGCGGATACAGATGAAGAAGGCAGTGAATGACATGTAAGTTCACATTTAGCTTGAAGAAAGGTCTTGACAGCCCAGATCTTGCATTCATCAACAAACATGTCATATGTTATTTCACCTATCATTTTCCTGTTGAAGGAATAAGAATACTATGGAGGGTGTTTGAGCAGATGAATTCTTCAGTGGAGCTGCCAACTCATTCAAAGCAATCACAAGTTCCCCTTAACTAATTTGGGATCTCTAATATTATCCTAATATGGATTATTCTAAGGTAGTTCAACCAACAAAGAATTTTCTCAGAAATCAAGCTTGGCACTTAATTGGCAACTGATGCTTTAATAAAGGAACAAATTTCATGTCAGTAGTATCAGCCATTCCTGATCATCGCAAAATCTAAACATTTATTTCAAAGTTGCAAGTGCAAGTCAGCTTAAAAGCATTGAATCTTGATAATCATTGAAAATCATGAAGATAATTGAATCTGCTCTGTTGTTGCACATCATGTCAACCATATGCCGTAAAGATAGAGAATCATTCATAACAAATGAAAGGACTTGCTGCTACACAATGCCTGTCATGTGATCAGTTTCATTTGACATGAACGTTTGCCAATGAAATGTGCCATTGAGAACCACAAGGCAGCATGACCTCATTGTTCAAACATGGCTAATGTGGGGGCTTTAAGTCTCCGATTTGTGGAATGATTCATATGTTTCTGATTACCACTATCCTCCGATATACTGTTTGAGCAGAAAAATGTTCAGAATTTTGAAGGCTGTTGGTTCTCAAACCGACAGTATTCCTGGAGACTCAAATGAGGATGATCAAGCAATGGATCCAAATTTTGAGTGGCAGTCTTCTTCCAGTGATTCAGATTCTATTGACAGCATACCATCATCTACAGATGAGTCACCCAAACCAAAAAATGTATCAACACCAAAGATACATGGCAAACCACCCCAAGAATTTAAAGGTACAATAGCAGTACAATTTCTAAAATTTACCTTGTTGCAGCTTTGTTTAAAATTAAACTCTACAAACCAGTTAAGCAGATACTATTGATTATGGTGACAAACTCACTTATATGAATGTAACAAAGGCAGGTTTATCTTTGCAATCTCTTGAAGATTTTCTGTTTGCTTTTACACCACAACTACTTATGTTTAATCTACCTTCAAGAATTTTATTCTCATTTCTAAATGATCAAAAAGCTTCTCGTTCCCCTCAGCATACCTCATTAATGTGCAAGAGCACCGCTCGCAGGCACATAACATCATGACACATGATTTGCTAGTACCTTAACTGTTCTGAGAGTGGTTTGATTGCAGGCATATTTCCCCAACCATTTGCTTGCAGGCACAGAATATATTTAATGAGGCCTGCCATACAAATGAAGTAACCATTCTTAAAAGTGGTATGGCTTTTCCTTGTGAAGAGGCAAGGTGTTTCACCAACACATCACTTAGTATATTCTGTTAGCTTTTCCTCATTATTATGCTGTAGAGTGTTCTTTTCACAAATTTTCAATTTTAGCTCACAGAGATAGTTCTTCACTCTATTTAGATACTAAAACTACTGCAGAGAGCTCCAGAGCAAATTCAGAGCACATTAAAGAGTCAATTGAAGAGAAATCAGGTAAAATTCTTCTTAGTTGAAATAGTACATTATGATGTTTTTCTTCATAACAAGGCAGAAAGTGCACAACATTAAAGCAAGTGTGCAATGGTAAATATGCTCCTCTATAAATAGAACAAAGAAATAACTTAGACACAGCATTGTCTTTTAGCAAGATAAAAACTCATTCTTAGGCTACCCTTTGTTGACACTGTGCGCAACTTCGATTTGAATGGGGTGTTTTTAGATTGTTCTGCTCTTTGCAAATGCAAGCTTTTGACCTTGCACAAACCCTTTAATTTTATGATTTCTTTATTAACTTAAATTGTTAGAAGGTCATATCTCATTCAGTTCCTCAGCATTCACCAAAAGATTCCTCTACTTCAGTAAATTCAGAAATTTAAGGTTATATAATTGGTCTCATTTTGAAAAACTACAGGATGAGTCAAACAAAAATTTGGAACTTTGACAAGATTTACTGCTTGAGCTTTCTCCCTACATTTATTCCTTTTAAAGTTGTTGTATTCATGAAGGTTTTAACGAAGACAAACACTTATTTGTTCAAAATTTACCTTCTTTGTTCTTCTCTGAAACGCAGTTTTTGTAAGAAATGCTGTGCAGCTTTTTGAAATATGACTTCAGTAAGCTTCATATTTCTGCACAATTTTTGCACATTTCTGCTGAAAATTACAAATTTTAAGCAAAAGAGCTATTCATTTATTTTTATTAAGTTGACATTGTTCTGGAGCTAAAGTTTCACTAACTGTTGTGTTTGATAGGTTATGCATGTGCTGCCAATGTTATGCGCTAAATGTGCTGATGTGTAGACATAAGAAATTTTTCAAATGCGAATTTCCTTAGGCTCGTGCACTTTTGTACATAGGAATAGGATACTGATTGATTTTTAATGTCTATAAAAATCTATAATTGCAATCTAATCTATTTTTAGTGACCATTCCAAGAGCTGCAAAATCAGAAGTTGGGTGTCGAGTGTATGACAAAACCTATTCATGTTTCTTTTGCGAAAAGGAAACAGCAAAGATCCCACGTCACTTCAGAACACATCATAAAGATGAGCCAGAGGTTTTGAGGATTGAGGCTATAGCTGATAAAAAAGAAAGGCAACTGGAGCTTGATCGTTTTCGCCTAAAAGGAGACTTTTACCACAACTTGAAGATACTAAAGTGTGGGGGAGAACTAAAAGTGTTGCGTAGACCTTGTGCCAGTGAAACGATATCCTACAAGCAGTTTGTTCCATGTCCCCACTGTTTAGGCTTTTTGCAGAAACATGAGTTGTGGAGACATGTTTCAAAGTGCCCATTCAACAAAACAAGATTATCTGAGGATGGTGCACAACATCGAAAGCTGCAATTTGAGAGTGAAATGTTACTATATGGAAGCACAGATAGCAGTACTGCTGCTTTTCGTGATTCTGTCCTTGCAGTTATGCGGCAAGATGATATATCATTTGTGGCAAAGAGAGATGACTTAATCATAAAACTTGGTGCAATGCTTTTTGAAAAAGATGGATCAGCCAAAGCAACAAATATAACCCAGTGCATGAGGTCATTGGCAAGACTGTTGATTGGGGCAAGAAAGGTCATTGCAAGTGACAGTGTTGATCTTGCAACTCTGATCACACCATCTCATTTTGACGATATTGTGTTGGCAACAAAACTGCTGTGTAGTCATAAGGTAATGGAAAGCAATGACCACCTTTCCTCATTTCAACGCCCATCTCTTGCCTTAAAGTTGGGTCATTATCTTAAAAAATGTGCTGGGATTCTTAGGGGGGTTGCATTACGAAAAAAGCGATCAGATCTGAAGCAAGATGTGGATGCGTTTGCTGAATTGCTTGATGCAGAATGGTCGAGCAAAATTTCTACCACTGCGTTGAGGACACTGAGTGATGGGCAGTTCAAGAAGACCCCAGTACTACCAGTCACAGCTGATTTACTCAAGCTTAGAGAGCACTGCCTTGCAGAAATTCAGAAGAAATGTAAGGAGATGATTGAAAGTCCAAATCTTGAAACTTGGAGACAACTGGCAGAACTTACTGTAACCAGAATTATTACACTAAACAAGAGACGTGGGAATGAGGGTGCAAAAGTCGAAATTGTGCAATTTACTGATAGGCCTAAATGGAATGAGATTAGTATGGAGGAGATGACCAGATCATTAAAGCCACTTGAACTGCAACTCTGTAAGAGGTAAGCTTACATTTTTCAAAGATTATACGCATTTTGCTATCGTAACATCTCTTACTGATTTTGTCGTGCTCGAGCATCAGTGCATCGTTGCAAGTTAGTTATGATAGCTTAACACATAGTGCTATGAAAATTGAATGTAGAGCTACTATTGTAAAGACTGTATGCCATGATACTGCATTACCTCACTTCTAAACGTTAGATAGACCGACATACTTTGGTTTTGAAGTGATATGAAACTTTCGGTACCACCGTGAGAGACTTGGTTCGCTATAATGTGCATGGCTTATTCGTGGTGACAATATCATTGCCAACATATATATCATTGTCGATAAGAAGGCCCAGGGGAAGGGGAGGGGGGTACTACACAAATTTTGGGTACGGGGACGTGCCATCGATTTTCGCGATTTTGGTATAAGGAACGGTATCGATTTTCAGGATTGTGGTATAAGGAACGGTATCCATATACTTTTTCGGAAAATTGGTATAAGTTCGGGTATATCTTTTCGGAAAATTGGTATAAGGTCGGGTATGTTTCTGAAATTTCGATGGCACGTCCCCGACCAAAACCTGCTCAAGTACCCCCCCCCCCCTCCGGGTAAGAAGGCCCAACTTCGAATCTTAACGCAATTTTAGACCTAAAAATAAGAAACTAATCAAGAAACTTTTACTACTAAAACACTGACATTTTCTTTCGAAATAAGAAACTTTTAGTGCTAAGTGCTGATCCAGGTTTCTTATAAAAACGTGTAAATGTTTTGCTGAGGAGGGGCGGATCTTACCGGTCTTATTAAAACAACCGTTACTTTCAACTACACATATTTTGGCAAGTACAACGAAACTCTGCAGATTCTATGGTAGCCGTATGGTATCTTTCTAAAAACCAGGCGACATCCCTCATTATTCCATGCAAACGTATATGTAAATAAAAGGAGGGCGTTTGAATTTATGGATTACAAAGTTTCACTTGTTCGTTTTTACGAAAGTCAAAAGGAAAAAGGAAGGGCATTGTTCAGTCCAGTTCATTCATTCGCACCCTTCTTGCACCAGACGCTTTCAAGATATATATGCAATTGATGATTTGTACACGAAGTTTGCATCAAATCGTATACGCAATTTGTATACTTAATTGATATAAAATCGTAGGCAGGATTCCTTTACGCAATTCGTATCGAAAATCGTATAATTACATCATTCATATACACAATTCTTATCAAATTCGTATACGCAATTCATATCACATTCGTATACGCAATTCGTATCACAGTTGTATACGCAATTCGTATCTAATTTGTATAAGCAATTCGTATAATCAAAGTCGTATCAAATTCGTATCAAATTCGTTTCATAATTCGTATCGAAATCAAACAATTCGTATACAATTCGTATCACTTCTGTGGCAATACGAATTTAATCGTATAACACCTTTTCCCGTGTACGATTGAATTTGTATCAATTCGTATAAAAGCTATACGATAATTTGGAGACGATCCCTTACTAAGCATATTACAATTGCCAGTTAATCAACATCCATTTATTTAGATTGTGATATCATATTTGGGGAATCTCATGTCTTAAATTGACCTATATCTCATATTTTAGCTAAGATGTCGATTGATTACTTGCATCTATATTTTTAGATCACTCTAAATAGGCTTGACGTAGCGTACTGTTTGTTTTTGGTACATGGTAATGTTAATGTGTTTTTACTTTAAAGGTTGGATCTTCTCCATGTGAGAGGCAAGCGAGGGAGGAAGGTCCCTATCCTGATGACCCCTGAGATAGTGGATGCAATGAAAATCCTTATAGAAGCAAGACAGTTGGTTGGAGTTAACCCAGGCAACAAATACATATTTGCAGCGCCAACACGTGGCTCCTTGAAGTATTTACGGGGCCCAGACTGTCTTGGTGCAGTAGTCAAACAGTGCAAATTGGAAAATCCATCTGCAATAAAAAGTACACAGCTTCGCAAGTATGTTGCCACAGTGTCTCAGATAATTGATTTAAATGAAGGGGAGCTTGAATGGCTTGCACGACACATGGGGCATGACCTTGCTGTTCACCGAGAATACTATCGATTGCATGACTCGACGTTGGAGCTCGCCAAAGTTAGCAAATTGCTGCTAGCTGTGGATGAAGGGCAAGCATCTAAATGGCAAGGAAAGAAACTCAGCGAAATAGAGCTGGATGGTATGCCTTTTAGTTTCTCGATATTGCATTACAACTTCACAGTAAACTGTATAACTTTACATTCGTCCTAAAGAAGATGGTTATTTTACAATGTAATCATCAGTTTTGTGGATGTATTTGTACCTATTGAAAGGGCTGTACAAACCAGCGCATGTGACCAATGCCTGCAGATTTAATGGCGGCCAGTTTCATCACAGCTTCTACTTAACTTAAGTTGCATTGCAGTGTTTTCTCATCATGTCTATAAAATGAGATCCGACTTTAAAATCCATTAAAAATTTCCAATATTCGATGTTGAAACAATTAAACAAAATCCACCAAAGCTTGATTACGGAGATTGTCACAGACACTTTGGATGACTATGCTCTATGTGAAATCACCATTGGCTGTGTTATGTTTAGCCTAAACACATTCAATGATTTGACACGCAGCGCCATGCAGAGAGGACGAGTTGTACAGCCCCTTCAATGCCTGAGCTTCAACCTCCTCATAATAAGTGCAGCTACTTCTGAGCCTCGATGTTAAGACGTTATTTGTTCATGAGCCCGAGGTAGAAGAAAAGTACTTCCAAACTAGATTGACACAACGTTTTTCAGCAATAGAGCTTGTAGTAACGCCACCAACCCATTGAGACCCGCACAAGATCCACACAGTAATACTTTTTCTCAAAATGTCTTTTCTAATACTAAAACTAACAGTAAAACAACTAAGCTAAATTTGCACAGTGGGGACAGCCCCACTGGCCTAACATGCAAGTCATACATGACCTTATTAATTAAGCCATCATTAAGAAACTATAGTCGGAGGCCACCAAAAGTGGCCAGGCTGCCCTTTTCTATAAGATATGACTGATCCGCAAGGGAAGTTAAAAATGAGAATGATCCATGTGTTTTGATATGGGAGCTCAAGAGGGTGATTCGAAATTTGAGTAGAACTTTTGAGCCACAACTCAATCATTCAAGAGAAGCAAGGTGGAAAAAACAACGTTTAGGGTACTGGAAACTATCAGAAGGCCTGGTTTTGGAGGAAACTAGGAACTAGTCCAAGGTGGGAGGCTTGGGGGTGTTTGATAGATGAAATTACAATGGTCTTGTTGTTAATAAAACATAAAAGGTTTGTTTTAATGTTGACATTTCACAATTACCTTCATGTGAAGTAGTGCCTTCAGGTGAACGCCTAACCAGAGATTAACCCTATCTGACCTGGGGACGGTTTCGCCCCCCCCCCCTCCTAGCATATTTTTGTTTATAACTTTTTCCATGTATGCAGCAGGCCTCTGAGATTTCCTTAGTTTAACCTTGTATCATAGAGCAATAAAATTGTAACAATTTGAAGATTCTATTTTTAGCCTTGTCTCCATGGTTAACAATTTGTCATAACGCACTCTGTGAAAAACATACTTTGTATCTCTCTTAATAAGTTTTAATTGGTCCAATTGAATTTAAATGATGACTTTATATATGTTTTGATCTCTATCTTTCATTTCTATATGAAAATTCAAGTTTCACAACCTTTTAGCAAGCTTTCGTTTATATGACGTCATATGACATCATACCGATCATCACGCTCTAGCAACAACGACAACATCGCTAATTGAATTATGATTTCAAATTTTTATTGTTTATATAATGAACTACCTTTGTGCCAAATTTGGTTGCCATATCTCATATGACAACAGAGATAAACAGGGGGGGGGGCCGAATCCGCCCCTCCCCAGGCATTGAGTGTTTCAAAATGCTCAGGTCAGATAGGGTTAATGTACAAATTACATTGATTCAAAGAAGTGAGACAAGGCTTGTGAGCCGCACTACAAGTTCATTTTCCTTCAAGTTTGAAAAAAAATACCATCTGCTCTTATGTTGAACGTAGGAAGTAGCGGTTGTGTAAATTTTTAAGATGGGACCAAAATCTGAATGTGAGCAGTTCCTTTATTTGATTTGAGATTGGATCTTTTTTAGCTCCACTAGATGGAAGCAATTGTATAAGACTTTGTATGAAACTGATTTACAGCATTATTATCCAATCTGACATTATAGCCATTTGATTGAAGACCGCTTTCTTGTAATAGGCATGCGAAAAATGCAAGAGAATTCGAAAGATATATTAAGAAAATCTTTAGAAGATGAACCAGACATGATTTTATTTCAACAGATGTTCCTTTGGAGGAAGAGAATGCAGATAACAGTGAAAGCGAAAGTGATGATCTTAATGAACAAGCAAAAGAAGCAGGTGATCTTGAAAATAATGGAGAAATTGAACCTGAGAAAGAAGATTGCCCTGCTACAGCCAGTTCTTGTGGTAAGTTTTATGGTATTGAGTTTATGGTATTGAGATAAAAGAAATCTGCTTATGTGAAAAGGCGTCGCATATTCGTACCATAAAAGTAGCCACTTTTTACAGTAGATGATGCAAAGAAGCTTGTGTGATGGGCATGGTTTATTTCTTATCTTTCTGACAGAAAGTAATATGTTTCTGTTAATGGAAGTAATTCTAATTTACTTTCAATCACTTGTGGTGTACCGCAAGGTTCTGTCCTGGGCCCATTACTTTTCCTTATCTACATCAATGATTTACCAAGTACTTCTTAGAAACTTAATTTCTATCTCTTTGCTGATGATACAAACATCTACTGTGAATCTAAAGATTTACCTAACTTGATTAAAATTGTTAACAAAGAACTTAGATCAATAAAGAAATGGCTTGATGCTAATAAATTATCATTAAATATTGATAAAACAAATTATATTATCTTTCATTCCTCTTCTAGGAATGTTCCTTCTGATTCTACCATTAAAATAGGGAAAAAATATATTAAGAGGGTCAAATTTGTTAAATTCTTAGGATTCCTCTTAGATGAACATCTAAGCTGAAAATACCATCTTAATGAACTTTCTAAAAAATTTTCCAGAACTTGTGGAATCTTTTTCAAAATTAGGAACTTACTTCCACTAGATGTCTTGCTCTGCTTGTACAATGCTTTGTTTCTGTCCTTCTTACAGTATGGCCTTATTGTTTGGGGTCAAACATATTCATCATACGTTGATCCAATTTTTAAATTACAGAAAAAAGCAGCCAAAGCTATCTCATTTCAGCCTCGCTTGTCACCCTCTCTTCCAATCTTCAAAGATCTTAAACTTCTCAAACTTTTTGAGATATTTGAATTTCGTCTTTAACCTTTGTCTTTGACTCTGTTAATAAAATTTCACCTAGTTGCTTTCACAACTTCTTTCTACTCAACTCATCTGTTCATCAATATTCAACTAGATAGGCCAGTCAAGGTGATATATACCTATCTCGAATGAACAGTCTTCAATATGGTCTAAAGTCAATTCGATATCTTGGTGCTAAATTCTGGAATTCATTACCTGTGGAACTCCCAAATGCTCCATCGAAAATATCATTCAAAAAGCAACTGAAAATTTACTTACTGAACAAGGCCAATCAATAATTCTGAACTATTTTTGCGTGAAAATCAAATGCGTATATTTCTTGAATCATTTGAATCCAACCAACTGAGATATTTTCACACAATTTGTTTTGTATGTTCTTACTGTAAGCTGTATAGACAAAGCAGACTTGATATTTGAATTTATTTTGATTTTCTCTCCGCCTAGCATCTTCAAAATCAAGAAAAGCTGTGAAGATTCCATGGACGAAAGAGGAAGCAAAAATTGTATTGACATATTTTGCAGAGCAAATCAAAAAAGGTGTTACACCTGGAAAATTGCAGTCAACGAGATGCATTGATGAGAACAACATTCTCAGGCGACGTACATGGACTAATGTTAAAGACTTTGTAAGAAACCATATTGTTAAGTCCAAGAGGCTTGGATCAAAGTAGGAAGCAGTACTCTCTAGTCCAAGCCATTTCCGGGGCAGTGTTTTCAGGTAACGAAAATTATCAAAACTTATATGCTAATGTCATTCAGTTTTGGTTCAGATTGAATGTCTGTTGAGATTTGCGTTATCTCAAAATTTCTCATGCAAATCATTTTAATTGTTGTTATTGGTGAGCTTTTCAAGCTGTTTGTACATGAAAAAATCACAAAATGAAATGGTGAAACCAGATTGATCCCTACAGATATATATTAGATATAGTTTGGGTACTTGCACATTTTAACGATAAATTTGATACTAAAATTTTCGACGAATGGAGAAAAATGGAAAAATTGAGGTGAGACCGAGATTTGAACTCGGGGCCTTCTGCTTTCATGACAGACGCTCTACCAGTTGAGCTATCTCACCATGCGAATACGTGTACGCACGGATCATAGATATCCATACTGGTGTGGTGACGTAATCTCTGTTATGTCTGGCCTGCGTGACTAAGTGATGTCCAAACGCAGGTTGGCGCGCTGCCTTCGACTTGACCAGAAATCACAACACCTTAACACCCCAATTTTTCCTCTCCATTGTCTTTACATATGGTTTGGGTACTTGCACATTTTAACGATAAATTTGATACTAAAATTTTCGACGAATGGAGAAAAATGGAAAAATTGAGGTGAGACCGAGATTTGAACTCGGGGCCTTCTGCTTTCATGACAGACGCTCTACCAGTTGAGCTATCTCACCATGCGAATACGTGTACGCACGGATCATAGATATCCATACTGGTGTGGTGACGTAATCTCTGTTATGTCTGGCCTGCGTGACTAAGTGATGTCCAAACGCAGGTTGGCGCGCTGCCTTCGACTTGACCAGAAATCACAACACCTTAACACCCCAATTTTTCCTCTCCATTGTCTTTACATATGGTTTGGGTACTTGCACATTTTAACTGGTAGAGCGTCTGTCATGAAAAGTTCAAATCTCGGTCTCACCTCAATTTTTCCATTTTTCTCCATTCGTCGAAAATTTTAGTATCAAATTTATCGTTAAAATGTGCAAGTACCCAAACCATATGTAAAGACAATGGAGAGGAAAAATTGGGGTGTTAAGGTGTTGTGATTTCTGGTCAAGTCGAAGGCAGCGCGCCAACCTGCGTTTGGACATCACTTAGTCACGCAGGCCAGACATAACAGAGATTACGTCACCACACCAGTATGGATATCTATGATCCGTGCGTACACGTATTCGCATGGTGAGATAGCTCAACTGGTAGAGCGTCTGTCATGAAAGCAGAAGGCCCCGAGTTCAAATCTCGGTCTCACCTCAATTTTTCCATTTTTCTCCATTCGTCGAAAATTTTAGTATCAAATTTATCGTTAAAATGTGCAAGTACCCAAACCATATGTAAAGACAATGGAGAGGAAAAATTGGGGTGTTAAGGTGTTGTGATTTCTGGTCAAGTCGAAGGCAGCGCGCCAACCTGCGTTTGGACATCACTTAGTCACGCAGGCCAGACATAACAGAGATTACGTCACCACACCAGTATGGATATCTATGATCCGTGCGTACACGTATTCGCATGGTGAGATAGCTCAACTGGTAGAGCGTCTGTCATGAAAGCAGAAGGCCCCGAGTTCAAATCTCGGTCTCACCTCAATTTTTCTATTTTTCCATTTTTTCAATTTTTTCAATTTTTCCATTTTTCTCCATTCGTCGAAAATTTTAGTATCAAATTTATTAGATATACATAGTACCAGGTGACCCAAAAGAGTCTTCACAAGCCAGATCGCATATTATTTCCTGAAGCAAATGTTATGAATGCAAACAAGGCATCAGCATGTGGCTGAAGGGCTGAGCTATCTTTTGAGATGTTGCTTGATTAATGTAAGTTACACTCACCATCTGAAAAGACAGTTTCAACTATGTTTCACACTATCCCTCCCCTTTTCAGTCCTTGTTTTGGAAAAATTTACTTTGGATGAGGAAATTTGAATGAGGAACAGAGGTCAATCATTTTACGAACAACAAATTTCCCTAAGACGACTTCAAATTATCGCTACATTTTCTCTTCACAAAATTTTCACTAGAAAATGATGGCAATTATTTCACTAGCAATTTTATTTTAATCTGGCGTTTCGGAAAGTAATGTTTGCTTAAAATGAGTATGCAGCATCCCAAAAGGTTGCTAAGCCTTTCAAGTAAACTGTGATACAAAGCATACATATCAACATAAGTTTTGATTTCAGCTTATACACCCAGTGGTAGTAAAATATGAAAACTTGAGAAAAACTAATCCAAAACGAATCAATTGCAATCCTCATTTCTCAAGAAGTTATTATCTTATACTGGGTGGGCTATAATCCTATTTGCGGTGGAAAGCAGTATACTGTGTGTTATAATCCTAAATGCAAAACATAACCTTACACAGTAAGGCCCACTTTTAACCCTTTGCATGCTGCAGTCGCAGATTTGCGAAAGCACCTAAAAGAAACTTTTAGGCTACTGAAAATAATTAGCCCACTACTTACAAGAAACTCTTGAGGCTCACACCCAAAATATTGTCTCTTGTAATTTGATTGACACCTGATGGGATCCTTCCAATTCCCACAAGGTTCATAAGAAATTGCTACCAGCATATGTTAGATTTAACAAATTTCTAGTACCTTAATTTCATTTTATAATCTGGCCAATCATTGATTACTTACCATTGATCACTATACCAATGAAAAGTTTGAAATGTCTCTCCCCTTTTTACAAAAGGTTTTCCGCAAATAGCATCCAATTATAGACATCATCCAATTTCTCTTATTCAGTCTTTAGCGAAATAACATAAAAAGTCATGTAAGAGCGTCTTTGTAATTTTCTGGTAAAGCAGTAAATCTTGTATAAATTACGATTTGGATTTTATGTTAGCCATTTCATTAACCATGCTCTGGTTAGTTTGACAGAAGCTATCAAGAATTCACTAGACAACAGGAAATTTGATTGTGGAATATTTATTGATTTGCAAAAGGTATGCCATGCATTTGACACAGTAAACCGTAACATTCTTTTGATGAAGCTTGAACATTATGGAATTAGGGGAGCTAATTTAGATTTGTTTCAGTCCTATCTATCAGATAGAAAGCTATATGTTCCAGTAAATGGATCAAACTCAGTGTTGCCTGTGGTGCTCATCAGGGTTCTGTCCTTGGCCCCTGCGTTTCCTAATATACATTAATGCCTTGCCTCACTCATCCTCAAAACTAAATTTTCATCTATTTGCTGATGATGCTAACATTTTCTATGAATCTAACAATTTTGATAACAATCTTGAAAGTCTTATGCCTTATACAATTGTGAAACTGAATAAACAGATTGTATTTGCCAAGTTTTTTAATCATTTTTAAGACAGGGAGTGCTCTCTCCTCAATTAGCTTAGCCTAGCCTAGCTACTGAGAGATTTCCTGAAGAAATTCCCTCACATACAATTCCCGTGATTTGTAATATTTAGTTTGTCATTATTGTATATTAGTTAATTATGTCAGTTTGATTTTCTGTATGTGTGCAATGGGTCTTTAAGAAAATTCCAGTTTCTTAAGTTATATTTTATTTGTGTTGTAATCCTCTGGTGTAATTTTCTTTGAAGGTGTTGTGGCGTAGTGGTGTAATCCTCTGACTTTGCAGCCAGAACAGGCGGACAGGGTTCAATACCCCGGTAGGGCAACCACTTGAGCATCATGGCAAGGGATTGCGGACTTGATTAGCGCTTAACTACTTCTGCGATCCTAGCGCTTGGAGCTAAAATCCGCAATTCCACCTTCACCTTAGTTTTGCATCTCTGAAGCTTGGTTTCTACAAGATATGATAAATTCCTTTGTTTTAACCCTAGTTGGAACACATTCTTTCTAGATCAATACACGGTCTAGAACTGATGTTAAGTTTATTGTGTTAGTTTAGAGAAGGGCATCGCAGTTAAAAACAGCGTTAAACGTGTGTTAACGCCTAGCAAAAACCAACCTCGAATTCCTCTCCAATCCCCAATTCCTTGGAACATGATCCAAAACATTTGCATTATCAGGTAGCATGTCTTGCAAAGAAGAGCACTAACGCAAAAATCAAAGGTTGTGTATACTTTGTCCCCATAACTTCGGTGATGACATTTTGACATGAACTTACATTTGTCCTCACAAAAGTACACATACATTTATACATGCACCTTGTGGGGACGATGCCAGAATCAGTCGCAAACAAGTGGAAATGCATTTTCCAGCAAAATGCAGTGATGTATATTGTGGGGTCACAATTTTTGTCCCCACAACTCGAACAGTCCTCATAACGCGGGTGTGTAAACCATAACATGTCCTCACAATGTAGGTGATGTCGGAACACACATACACACACACACACACACACACACACACACACACAATGATAAGTGCAATGAACTCGTTCATTTCCTCTGTTGTCAAATCAATCCACTTACTGCTCGGGAAGTTGCTCTTAAATACCTGCACGGGAAGTTTCTCTCAAGCGACCGCTTGCCCTTATCCTCGCAATTTATTGAGCTGCGTATCGGTTCGTCTCAACAGCCATCATTTCAAAAATTTCGTTGCTAAAAACCTTGAAAAAATGTCTAGTTCTGTGGGATTTCCCCAAATTCGCATCTGATCCCACATCCTTCCGTGAATCCTTGCAGCCAGTCGCCGTAGTCATAGGTTGTTGGTTGTTGTTGAAGGTGTTGTTGTTCAGCTATGGCGGTCAGATTTTTCTCTGGCTCTAGTAGAGACAGAAATTAATGGGAAAGAGACTTCTGGTCGCTGTAATCTGCAGTGTAACACAATTATAAACCAGCTAGACAGTGTTCCAAGGCAGTTGTGCCTGTACTACTAAATTTTAGGCTGAAAACAAATAGTTTTTCATCAAAGTCATTTTGGGCCTAAATGCGAAGGTGATACACAAAACATACAAGTCTCTGAAGCAGAATACTATGAGTGTGGCTCTTGCAAAGGATCTGTTAACCCTATTTTAACCGGGTAAAAAAAAGTGATTTTCTACCGGGGGGGGGCGTTTTTCGCCCCCCTGTTTTTCTCCGCAAATATAACAGCTATGACAATGAAACTTGCACTGTGTCATAATTGAACAAAGGAGAATCTAAAAATAGTACCAATCAATCAATAGTCACGTGATTGGTTGCTAGGCAACCAAAAACAATGCAAATTTTGAGAAAATCGAGCTATTTGCAGAAAAGGGCCCATTATTAGCAAATAGCTAGATAAAATTGGCAAAAAACCATCCAAATACATGAATGATATCATTAATTTGTAGTTTCATATGGTTTCATACGGATATTTGTGGTTTCTAATGAATTAACTAATTAAATAATGAAAATTTGATTCAATGCAAAATTGTTAGCTCAATAATTATGATTTAAACCATTAATTTCGCATATTATTAGTGAAATCAAGTACCTTTATCGATATTTGAGGTAATTCCATCAGTTTTGCATGAATAATTACTCATTCATTAGGAATATGACGTCATAAATATTTATGACGTCATAGAAATAATAAACTGCTGATGTCAGCAAATATGAATAAATTATATATCAAATGAAAGTACTCATCAAGACGAATCGAATGGTATATATATTGTTGAGATTTAGTAACAAAGGAAGAAATTAGAGCCGTTTTAAAGAATTTCTTTGCGACCACTCTCCAAATATGGGCATGTGGTGGTCACGTGGTCAAACAATAGGTATTGAAATTTCTATTTTCTGATTGCCAACTAAATTTTAGGAAAAGTCAAGGAGTTTCAGCATTGTAAGTGCCATCGTTTGGGAGCTATTAAAAAAAATCCGATAGGGGGGGGCCAAAAAGGCCCCCCCCCCGGTTAAAATAGGGTTAATGATGATGAAGATGCCATTCTGTGTGAAATATGCAATATCTGGCACCACATTGAATTTAAAGGAGTTTCAAGAAAAGTTTACAAATTTCTAACTCAGGAGGGCAGTTCAGTTCATTGGTACTGCAAAAAATGCAATGTCACTTTTACAAAGGTACTTGGAGCAATAAGCAAGCTAGAGTCAAGACGAGATATGACAGAGCAACAAGTTCAGGAGCTAGATAGGAGAACAAAGATGGCTGAAGATTCAATTGAGATAAATAAATCAAATATCGCTAATATCCATCAAGTAGTTGAAAGCTTAGTTGACAAAATGAGCAATCAAGAAACTGTTTAAAGTAAATTTGATGAAACAGCTGCATCATTACCAAAGGAAAAAGTTGTGAAGGTAAGAAGGAGTGAATTAAAACTATCTGAGAGAGAAAATAATGAGCAAGAGGTGAGAAGGCGAAACATCATGGTTTTTCAGGTGGCGAAACACACCACCAGAAAACGAAAAATACACACCACTTAACCACACAATGATATTCATCAACAGCAATGCATGCAATCCTCTTTTGAAAGTGAAGCTGCCTTAGTTCATCTCGAAATTTTCCAAGAATTGCCTCCGGAGATGTGAACAAAAAGTGATACTTTCCTTGTCTGATTCTCTTTTTTGCATCTTTTTGGTACACCAAAGGAAGTACGGTACAACCTAGTTCTCTTAGTTTGCGTGTCTGGTCTGTGATCAAGGAATTCAAGGGGCATATTACCAAAGAGGAGTAAGGTATTGAAGAATTACACGATGCAGCAAGTCCATGAAACGTAGAGCCTGACAAAACAGCTTTTACGTATGGTGCCATGTGGAAAATGGCAGATTTCCCATACCCTGTTGGTTGCACAACAAACACGTCTTTTCCTTTGATAATTGCTTTAAAGGCATTCTTTTGGTGATCTTTTATTTTCTCATAGCCAAACTTTTCACCAACTGCATCGATCATTTGATCTACGGCAGCCATCATCAACGATTCACTGTGCCTCTGCAGCCTCACTCTGGTTAAATTCTTACCCCCCTATTGTAGTTGACTCTTTGTCTTCCATGAAGGCATACCACATTTTTGATTGGCTCAAATCCACTCACAAAGGAATGCCCAGCCCAATCGGGCAAAAATCTACCCTCAGTTAGGCCAAAATGTTGGTAAACAATGGACTTTGTGTCTGGCCGCCCCCCCTAGATCTTTTCTTCCCGTAGGCTTATGGCCTACCATCACCAGACCTTAGTTTCTTATAAAAGAACAATGAGTGTATTTGTTCAATATTAAAGAGAATGAGCTTTAGACAAAGAAACCACCACATAAAATCATATTATAATTTGACTAACTTCATTCAATCATGTGACTGAAGTCAATGAAGACAGCACAAAGACAGGCAGGTTTTGAACAATTGCCAACCATGCGTTATACAACGGATTTGGGCGCCAACTATTTATTTTGCTTCGTGCATCGTCAAAGACAGAGTTAAGACACAAACGTTGCAATTTTCAACCAGTTATCTTCCATATGATGGCCAGTAACAAACAAAAGTCATTCTTTCAAGGAGAGTCAGGTTCGTAAAGCTTTTCTAACTTTAAACGTTTTCCGAGTTTCTTTCTCGTGATAAGTAATTTCCCGCCGTTGCTTTGGAAATTCTCCAGTCCTGCATGCTTAGGCATGTGTCCAAGTTTTGCGTGACTCATGCAAAAACTTTGCTAAGAGGACGGAGATGGGAATCAAAGGAACACTACCCTTGGCGGTTATTGCTCTTACTCAATAATATAAAGTAAGGGGAGACTATACCTCCTTGATATCAAATGTTAGATTGCTCAACCAGCGCAAGTTTGGATCAGTTGGCGCCATCATTCCAACTTTTATCGAACCTGCGTGCTGCCGATCTGCGTCTAAAATGCACGATTTGTACAAGTGGTCAGTTGTCTTCATTTGATAGATGGGAAATGTCTCGTATTAATGCCAAGAGAACATCTCTCATATTTGAAAATTATATTTAGAAGTGCAGGTGGTACATTGATTTCAGTTTTGTTTTTTCAAAGCTCAAAAAGTTGCTCAAAAAGAATGTTGTCCTTCTCAGAATCATTTTCATTGCATGTTATAATGCCATCTGATATCACAGAATCCCATCTTAAGTGCTGGTCATTTTTTGTTTCTTTGGATGGTGCTTCAACCAAAGCAATTTCAATGGCAACATCAGGCTTCTTCTTCACAGTCTTAGCCTAAGATGGCAGGGGTCTTGAAGAAGAAGAGGTGCTTGCCCGAAGTCTTTCATTCCTGTTAAGTCTTGTATAGACTCCAGAACGTGAGCTTGTATTAAGCATTTGCCTTGCCCTGTTAACAGTGGTGCTGAGAATGTTTGGCAGAGCAGATGCTGCACTCGTACTGGGCCTTGGCCTGGCAGAGGTGGAAGCTGTCGGTAATGATCGTGTTGTGGTTAGCAGCGAAGACGCTTCCTGGAGCAAAGCTGCAGCGCGAACAATTCTTTCTTGTTCTCCTTCATCCATTTCTATTTTCTCTCACAAGGGCCTAAATAAAATTCGCACACTCTACGAATAATACGAGAGCGTGTTTGAAATGCGGACCGCGCTCAGTCCCAGGGATTTTAAATATAAAAGTTTAAATATAATATAATCTAATCTAAATATAAATGTAGAAAGGTTTAAATAGAAAAGTTTAAACATAAATGTAGAAAGGTTTAAATACAAAAGTTTAAATATAAATGTAGGAAGGTTTAAATTTACATGAGTTGGTTTAACTGGAAATGTATTGGTTTAACTACAAATTGACATGGTTTAAATGTGAATGTGTTAGTGTGAATATAAATGTGAAAGGTTTAAATATTGCTACAAATGGGCAGCCATAAACTCCCATCCTTGAAGCATTGAGTGTTGATTGAAGTTCACAATCTCTCAATACTTAAAGTGGCCATTGGTCAATAGAAATACACTGGTCTAGAAGACCGGCAAACATTAAAGGGTTCTGCTTGAGATTTTGACGCATGTTGAAGTCAGCAGTCACGTGACAGTATCCGTGCACAGCCTGGCGCGGAAAATTTTATCATGGCGGAAAACAACGAATTGCAAAGATCTTCTTGAAGAACTTCCCAGAATACAGGAAATTCAGAGATATCAGAGGAAAATTTTGAAGCAATCCTTGAAGCTCTCGAGTTGAAGGAGAGTTTGCAGAATCAGTTTGATGATGAGGTAAGCCCAAATACTTTAGAACATTCAACAAAACTGACTAGCTGACTAGCCTTCTCCTTACCTAGCCTTCCAAATAGCCTTCCAAATTTGTTTTTGACTAGATAAGGACACCTGTTCAGTATTAGAAATTTTTGCTACATCTGGAAACTCTAAATTGAGTATATTTTAGGCTAAATTTAAGTGTTATGCTTTACTGTGCAAGAGATGCAACCCAAAGAGTCGTGCATGGCTGCAAATATTGTGTTGTTAACGCAATAACAATAGCCTGCAAGCTGCACGCAGGCTAAACAGCAAGGAGAATTTTGTTTTTTGAAGTACCTCATTCCATATTCGAAAACATATTTGCAGTGGTTGTAAAATGAAGGGTCCATAATCTGTACCACCAGTAAAATCGTAATCTTCATTTCAACATGGTCAATAGAAATTTCAAGTTGAAAAAATTCTGAATGCAGCTTCCTCCAGTTTTTTATGTGTAAATATTTCCTATTTTGCCAGGCTGAGATTGATGATCATAAATGTACGAAGTGCGAAAAGGTATATCAGAGCAAAGCTGGATTGAAGAGACATGAAACAATGAAGCACAGTGAAACACTTGCAGCATGAAACTGTAACTTTAAGTGTTGAAGAATTGAATGCTCTCGTCCAAATTTCAAATACGGCTGCAGGAACAAATGGTTGTTACCCAGACATCAAGGAAATAGAATTGCACAATGATGTGCATGGCCAGGACTCGAAGCTTTTACAAGAGTTTGTTCCGATATACACTGAACTATGCAAGGATGGCAACTCTGAGAAATTTTATTATAAGTTTTATGCAAAAGTTGTTCTTCGTGCACAAGTGTGCTTTCCGTTACTGACATGCAATTCAACAACCCTGCTTGCAATGAAATTGGCCTGTTGTACACTTGCCCACTATAAGGAAGATCTACGCAAACATGATTATCCGATACAGACAGATGCTTTGACCGAAACTGTCTTGAAATCCACTATCTTGGAGGGTATGTTTATCACAATTTACACAGGAAACTACAAAAATAAAAATAAAATGGAAATCAGTTGAGAGTCAACGATGCATGGCTATTCTCACAGGACCGAATGCTCAGAAATTTTAATATTTTAGTCCCACGGGCCTAGCTTTTGCAAAATCGCCTCTCTTGGGACTAGTTCTAGTCCCCCACAGTCCAAGGGTCATATTTAAACCTTTGTAGCAGTCAGTTTCAGCCCTCTTCAAGAAACAACTCAATCAGTGAACTCTGGAAATCTTTTTCTGAAACGTGCGCTGCCACTGACTGAGCCAAATTAGGCCTAAGCAGATTACTAAGTGGTATTATGCAACACAGTTACAATTGAAGGTTTTTTGCTCCCATGATGTAGGAGACAGTGCAAACACTTGACGGATAAAACTTCGAGGGGAAAGAAAGTAAGTTTGTGTCGTTTGCAAATGCTTCGGCAATTGCCGTTGCACCTCGTGCATATTTCTTCCTGCGTTTTGATGTAGCTTTACTGTAGGCCTAAATTTTTCTCCTGGATATATTTGCTTTGCCATGCTTTCCTAAATATGTTTATCCTCATACAGTTCGTACCTCGTGACTAAGGTCTTCCGGTGCTTTTGCATATTGCAATGAGATATCTACTTCAATTTCGTCTTTTAATAGGAAGTTTATATCATGATTTGCTTTGTTTTCTATTCTTAGGTATCCAAAACCTATTTAAGTCTGGCTCTTAAGTATGACCGATTATCCCCATACTGTTCATGGACTGCCATGCCAGGCTCAGTTTTCTCGTAATAACAGTTTGCACGAAGGACCTTTGATTTGTGCGATTCTACATAGGGTACTTTGTAATGTTTCGTGCATATGTTTTCGAGATATTTCTTAGCTCGTCCAGCAGTTTATTTTTTGCTGCGAGAATCCATACAGCAGTTTATATTTTTGCAGCGGAATTTTTACGAAATAGCCTTGATATTTTTATCTCGTCCAGCGGTTTTTTGCTGCGAGTATTTTGTAAATCCGTACAGCAGTTTAACACTTTTTCTGCGGAGTTTTAGGAAATAGCCTTTGAATTCTATAGCTCGTTAGCAGTTTTATTTTTGCTGCGAGAATCCGTACAGCAGTTTATATTTTTGCTGCGGAATTTTTACGAAATAGCCTTGATCTTTTTATCTCGTACAGCGGGTTTTGCTGCGAGTATTTTGTAAATCCGTACAGCAGTTTAACACTTTTGCTGCGGAGTTTTTAGGAAATAGCCTTTGAATTCTATAGCTCGTTCAGCAGTTTTATTTTTTGCTGCGAGAATCCGTACAGCAGTTTATATTTTTGCTGCGGAATTTTTACGAAATAGCCTTGATCTTTTTATCTCGTACAGCGGGTTTTGCTGCGAGTATTTTGTAAATCCGTACAGCAGTTTAACACTTTTGCTGCGGAGTTTTTAGGAAATATCCTTTGAATTCTATAGCTCGTTCAGCAGTTTTATTTTTTGCTGCGAGAATCCGTACAACAGTTTGTATTTTTGCTGCGGAACTTTATGAAATAGCCTTGATCTTTTTAACTGTCCAGTGATTGTTTGCTGCGAGAATGTTGTCGTTGTAAATCCGTATAGCAGTTAACATTTATGCTGCGAAAATTTTTTGGAAATAGCCTTGAGAATTTTGTTGTGAATCCATACAGCAGTTTGCATTTTGCTGCCGAATTTTGTTAGAACTCGTCCTACGGTTTTCTTGCTGCGATCATTTGTTGTTATAAATCCGTACAGCTTTTAGCATTTTTGCTGCGGAATTTTACGAGATACCCTTGAATTTTGCAGTTCGTCCATCAGAATTATTTTGCTGCGAGAATCTCATTGTTGCAAATCCGTACAGCAGCTTGCATTTTTTGTTGTGGAAGTTTTTTAGGAAAAGTATATGATTTTGTAGCTTGTCCAGCAGCTTTCTTTTTGCTGGGAGAATTCTCATTTCTTGTAAATCCGCAGAAGGATTAGCATTTTTGATGCAAAGTTTTTAGGGAATAACCTTGAATGTTTAGCTCGTCCAGCAGTTTTACTTTTGCTACGAGAATTTTGTTATCATTTATCCGTACAGCAGTTAGCATATTTTTGCTGAGGAATATCTAAGGGCCAGTTTTGAATATTCAGCAGCTGTAACCTTTGCAGTGGGGTGTTGTGATGGCCTTAGACCTGTCCAGCAGATTTGTCTTTTGCTGTGGGAATTTTTTGATACCTCAAACCCATCCAATAGTTTGTATTTTGCTGCAGGACATTGTGATATATTAAGGCCTTTCCAGCAGCTTTGTTTATTTGATTGAGACCTTTGTCAGATTTAAGATTTGTTCATCAATTGCTAATTTTTGCTGTAAAGTATTTTGAAAATTTTAAGACCTATTTAGCTGGTCTATTTGCTGCGGGACGTTGTAAATTTTAAAGCCTGTTCAGCTGATTACTTCGCTGTGAGTTGCGCGTCATTTCATAAACCTGTTCAGCCGTCAGATTTTTGTGGTGATATGGTTTTTTACAGTTTAATATGTTGGCTGGGGAATTTTTTAGAAAGGTTTTCATAAGTAATTTTCTCTGTCCCATGTTTTATTGCCCATTGACTTCACTGCTGAATTAGTTAAACCTCTAAATGGAACTAAACAAATCATAACGGTGAAGAAATACAGAAATTCTTGTATCCAAGTGATATTTAGGTGCTAAGTTTATCTCCTTGCTTCGACCTGCCGGGGGCTCAACTAAGAACCTTTACACTCGGCTAATGCTGCTGCGTTCCTAATGGTTGAAGCTAGGGGGCATCCCGGTCTTTTGTTTTGACCCTATTAATTTCTTTAATTTGTTCATTTGCTATTTATTTTTCAAGTAATATGACATCTTTAGGTAGTAAACTTAGATAACCATGAGACTTTTTAAGGTTTATATAAATACTGTGGGAGAAATCAAGCAAAGTATAAAAACAGCGATTATTGCCATAGACATTTCGATGGAGAGCCCCCTAGCTCGACTCTTTGGAATTCAGCGTTCAAAAGTATTGGAGAATAGCTCGATGGTATTATTTTTACAATCTATCGACAATTTTTTGTGGGAAAGTGTATAAGGTTTTATTTCTACATTCTCAGCGAATATTATACTTATATACAGTGTAACTATATATCAGGAGCGCATTATTGCTCCTCTCATGAATTGCAATTTTCAATACATCACTACGGAGTATACAATAAAATATCATTGTCCCGTGCTATACAAACCTAAAAGGGATACCGCTTTAAGATTTATTATGTATCAAATGTGAATTTCGCAACTTTGCTTGTGTGGGTCTGATGAAACTAAGCAGCCCGAATTATTGCAAAAGTGGGTTGATCTGCATGCCTGTCGCTCAGAAAAAGGGACTATTCTCACGGAATTTTATGAGATATCATCTAATAGATCATATGGCTGTTAAGTTCGCGCCATTACAGTTAAATAGGTTACAGTTGGCGTGGGCACAAAGAATGAATTTGCATCATGTCTCTACAAGGTATGGAAAAATCTAAAAAAATATTTATGGAATTCTATTAGGTGTTCACGGAAGACTATTTTCTTTTTTGAAATTTTAGTTGCAGATATTATCATTGTAAGTAAGGTTTTTCTGTATTAGCACCTGGAAATTCTCTATTAGCACTCGTTCAAGACAACCCATATCATATTTTCCCTTTTTTCATTTCTCTCAACAATGAAACTCACAAAATAAGAAATACAAAATGACAGCCACAATGAAAAAGAGCAGTAACAAATACCAATACCTTGGGAGTCTAAGTGCCGTGCATGTTTGTTTCTCGTAAAACTTGTGCGAAGGAGGGCAAATTCCGCTGAATTCAAAAGAGAGCATGAATGAAACGATAAGTCCCAGTCGTCTGTTCATCTCGTCAACGAAAACTTTGGCGTCGCAATAAAAACGAAAATTTTCGGGTTGGAGCAATTCCTGTATTTACCCGCTAGTATCTGGTCCACTTCAAAGGAAGCTGACACTTCCAACGGCTTTTTGATTTAAATACTAGCCCCTGTCTTTTTCAAATTGTTAGTATTGTTGATGGGGGATATTTAAATTTACATTAAGTTGCCACATAGCTAATTCATGGTCAAAATTTTCGAATTTTTAACTTCATGTTTTCTAATTCTAAATTTAATACAGAATCTGATTTTTCACTTTTCCTGTTTCATTTAATACAGCCCTTTTCCTCAAAATCCTTAATTTGGGAACTTTGCCGTCCCTAAAAAAATTGCAAAAAATACTCATAAAGTAGGCTAGTCTTTTAGCGACAGAACAACGTTTGAAATATTTCAATTGGCCACTTACCTTTTCTTCTTGAACAGATTGCGTTGGGTCACTTTTTTCTGGGTCACCCGGTACAACTCCATCAAGTCAAGTCTTTAGATCTTTAGTCTTTAGAATCTGAAGATTTTATTCATGAATAAAATGACGAAATAAGAAAATAACAATTTTGTAAATAATGTCACGTGACTAGTTCTGAAAATAGATTTGGTGAAGTTTATACTTTTCCTTGTAGTGGTTGTTCATTTCCAACTTTTTAACATGTTTGAAGCAAATACCGAGTGAGTCAGAAAAAATGCAGGGTGTTTGGCGGATTGTGACGTCGCGTTCAGACACCTGATTGTAGCGAGCTAATTTTTTTCTTGCAGCCAGAGGTTTAACTTAGATCATAAGCCTTTCCCCATTGAAATCGGTCACTTGATGTAATAATCAGAAAATATTTTCTTTGTAAGACGTGGTATTGGAGTTTTGCAAACTTATGAATCTTTGATAGCGCCCCTTCAGCATTTTACCCTTTCCAAAGCTACACATGAGAGAATGAAATAGTTTTGTCATGAAACATCCTGTTGATCTCTCGTTGAAAGAAATCTCTCTCTACACAAAGAAGCATGCGTTTTTACTGTCTCTCAAACATATTCTCTTCACAGGACAAGTTAAGGTATCCCAGGGGAGAAAACACTATTTCCAAACTGTTTCACACTCCCCAGATAATTCAACGTGCACCTGCAGCTTTGGCAAGGCTAAAACGCTGAAGGCCTTGGTTAAAAGTTTGCAAGACTCCCATACAAAGTTTTAGGAAGAAAATATTTTTTAAGTAATGATTCACATGACCGATTTCGATGGGGAAAAAGTTTATGATCTAAGTCAGATCTATGGCTGCTGCATGGAATAATTTAGTTCGCATCGGTTGGGTGGCTAAACACAACATCACAGTCTGCCAAACACCCCACTTTTTTCTGACTCACCCGGTATGTTTCTGTGCATCAGAATGTATGTAAAAGGCAAGGTTTTGAGTGAAAATGGCAGCCATTATGAAATAGACGCCCTGTTGGCCACGCCTACATTTTTGAAAGGGATACCCCAGCTAATTTTGATCAGCAGGTTTTTCTGCCCTACAAAATGCATTCTAACCTAGTTCCCCAGACATCTGTCACGGATCCTTGATAATTGACTCTACTAGTAAAGATCCGCACCCATGGTTGCAGATCGATTCTGGACCAACTTACGGAATTATCATTGGCTGCCTTCATTCTGAATTTTTCATCATACAATAACCACCCCATTGACTGGTGGTATGCTGCTGCATAGCGGATAAGGTCCAGCTAGGCTACCAAATCTCTTGCTTGGGCTAGGAATTTATCGAAGATTATTCATATGAAGCAGGTGAAAGCAGTTGTCCAGCTTTCGATGTCCCTGATCTTTTTTCGGGGTTCCTTTCCATGTTTGAAACACAACGTGGACTCTTCGCCCATGGATAGATGATAGGAATTGTCCTTATTAGCAAGACTATGTAAGTTCTCTAGAAGAAATTTCAATACATCCAAAAACTCACCACTTTGAATGGTTTGCACGAACTTTGCTGGGACATCTGGAGTAAAACCCCAATCAAATGGGCAGGAACTTGCTGGTGCTGCAGATGCTGTCACAGGATGTTCCCTTGCTGTTGTTGTCGCAGACATGGTTGTGCACCAAGTGAATGGAGAGATGTCATTTCTTGTGTCATTCCTATGAAAGGGGCAGGCAGTGTCATCGTTGGAACATTCGCTAAGCTGGCTGGAGAAGATTGTCTTGGTAGTACTGCTATCTCGTCCCCATGTACCAGCGTCTGCATGCTTTTTTTGACTTCTTTCAACAGCTCAGCCATTCTGGAGTTGACAATGTCCTTCACGAAAACTTGCAAGTTGTCTGTCGTAGGATTGGATGAACTTGGCATTGCCATAGGTATAACTGCAGAAGAAGTTTCACCTTGTCCGCTATCTGCGTTGGATGTTGAGGGTTGCAAACTCAGTGTGGTTGCTTGTGTAAAACTTGAACGCTTCGGCGGTAAAATTGTTCTTTATTTTGTGTATAAAAGCACAGGTAGCGGCGTATGATTGTAAAATTAGTTTATATATTAATGATATACAACCTTATCATATTCCATATCGTCTTTCTGTGTTTTCATGATGTTCCTCGCGTCTCTCCACCAAAACATTAGGCCTATTAGTCGACCCAGTCTCCAAACAACATCCATAGAGAAAAAAGAGAAAGGTTGGCTGGTTCTCGCCAACTGTGCAGGCCGCTTCGAACTTTTCCTGTCCAGTTTGCAGTTTGTATGTCATGAAGTTTGAATCAAGGATCAGGCAGGACTTGCTTTTCTCTCTCTATTTCTCTATTTTCTCTAAATTAATAAACTCCGGAATCTCTGCAAAATAACTCTCTAAAATTCCACAAAACGAATTCCCTTCATGCTCTCTAAAATCACTCTAAAAACTCTTCCCCAATCCCTCTTTTGTCTCAAATATATATAAATGTCCACAATATTGTCCTCTTACATAAGACGGGGGTTACTTCTACACACGTCATAATAATGACCAAATAAGAGTTAGTAACTGGATAGAAGAGTTGAAGCAAAGTGAAAAGAATCCAATTCTGTTTTATAAAATGCAAGGTAAACTTAAAAAACAACACAAATTTCCTTCGCTGCTAAGAACAAAGCTTGACTTAAGCATGCTGAAAAGTGCCGGTCTTTGTTTCAGTTGCAACATAACATTACGGAAAAGCCGGAAAAGATAGTGCTTAGGGGCTTTATACCATGATGTATTGCCTTTTTTAATGGAATCAACAGTGATTCTATATGAATTTGATAGTGAAACGTAATCCATCTTGTCAAATACCCCCCCCCCACCCCGACGCCATTATTTCCGTAATTGTCTTTAAATAAATGTTATTTGAACTCATTTAAAGGCTCGGGTTCAAAGAATAACATATGGTGTGCATGATTTTAAGAAACTAGATGGAGACACTATGGGCAATTAACTATGAGAAAAATCAAAATAATCTGAAAGGCCACAGATTTTTCCTCAATATTTTAAGAATGTTTAGTTTGCGGCTGGTGTGAAAGTATTGAAGAGAGTACTGAAAGTATTGATAGTGCTATCTTTGCTTTGGTATGAAGATGACCATGTATCACTTTCCAGTATTTATGCCGTTATGTAGACACGAGGTAATTTCAATGAAATTATTCTTTTCAGGTATTGAAGACGAAGAGTACAACCTGGCAAACAAGGACTTTGTCGTCGTAGTACATTTGTTGTGACTCCACGCATGGGACAACGGGTACGTCTTTAACTAAATACTGCATATGCAATATTCAAGATCAAACTACAAATTTCATTACTGATTCATCTAATTCAAATCTACGTACCAAGTATCATACCTGTTCTACCTTTCTTAAACCATCCCCTATCTGAAGCACCTTCTTTCCGTGTCTCTCCTTTCTGTCAGTCCCCAAGTAATATACCAGATTAAATAGCAAATATCTATACCATTTCTTCGCACAAACATTTGTTGTTTTTTATGGGAAGATACAATGGCTTTACCACGAATTGGTAATTGATGAGGGGAGATGCCTCGTCAGTTACCCATTCATGGTAAAGCCATTCATTGACCCATTCGTTGTAAGGCCATTCTTTGCTGCTTGGGCTTGCATGCTTGTGCTGGCTGACGTTGCCTCCTGAATTGTCTCCAGTTGCTCCAGTTACTGATCTCGATACCAGGCTCTGCAGTAGCAGCAGCAATGATATCGTTATTTGTGACAGTAGTGTGACAAATGACACGACCCTCGTGTAAGCGTTGTAATTGCGATACAGATGGTTGCCAGTGACGTACACGGCTGAGGAAAGAGAGCAGGAAATTGTCTTCCACTCGAAACTGGGTTGTTAGGTCAACTTTGCAGCATGCATCCATAAGGTGTGCTTCAGTATGTATATTTGGTACATGTGTAGTTCTCCCATCGACAGTCTGTAATAGTTGCTGTTGAGCAAAGTCTCCACACAAAAAGAGTATTGGTCGCACAGGCAAAATTCTGATCGTTGTCATGATATGCTGAAAGGTGGGCACGGACAGCTGGGAAATTTTATCAATGAATAGAATATCATGGAAGCCTATATCCCAATTGACAGTGGATTTCTTGTTCTGTGCGCAGGGTATCTTAAATGTGGCATGTACAGTGTCTGTTGTTAATTGATCACCGTACATTCCCTTATACACAGAAGCAAGTGTTCCAGTTAGAGTTGCAATGTGCACTGTCAAGTCGTCATGTAAACAATGTGAGATACAGGCTTGCATGGTGTAGCTCTTTCCTGTGCCAGCTTTTCCTGTGACCATTATGGGCTTCTTCCAGCTTATCATGTCACAGTCGTTGTTAAGGTATTCTGCATCGCGAGCAACAAGGAATTCTTTGAATATGTGGAGAACAGACAGCTGCTTTCCTGATAACTCAAATTGTACTGGAGCTAAAGCGATTTCCAGTGGTGAACTGGATTGCTGTAGGTACTGATGTTCATATGCAAGCAACATATCCTTGAGACTGGAAATGGACGCTAACACAGTGTGTATATAATGATCTTTGTTTCCTTCTGACTCAAGGATATGTTGGAAGTTATCATGCTCTACAACATCGGCCAGGTCTAAAACGCGGATATCACGGACATCGCGGACATTTTCTAATTCTTCAAAATAAAGTGTTGATAACCACGTTTCCACGATCTTTATGCACACCCCTTCACAGAGAGTCACAAAAGAGTTAGTTGTTGGCGATTTTCTTCATGTCCGCGAAATCAATGTCCGCGTTTTAGGTTTTTACATAGGGCAAAACCTAAAACGCGGACATTGCGGACATTTTCTAATTCTTCGAAATAAAGTGTTGATAACCACGTTTCCACGATCTTTATGCACACCCCTTCACAGAGAGTCACGGAGAGTTAGTTGTTGGCGATTTTCTTCATGTCCACGAAATCAATGTCCGCGTTTTAGGTTTTTACATAGGGAAAAACCTAAAACGTGGACATCGCGGACATTTTCCAATTCTTCGAAATAAAGTGTTGATAAGTACGTTTCTACAAACTTTATTAAGAAACACAAGTAAAAAGTAACTGAACCAAATGAAATACACAGATCAACGAGGGACAAATCTTGGTGTAACCTATTTGTTACCTTTACGGAAAACTACTTGAACTTGATCTTGATGCCAGATAGGCACACTCCATTGCCACATCTAAGAAAAGAGTCAAAACTGTGATGACAATTCTTATTTTGTTAACTGGTATGTAGTACTTTTCTTTTGACTTGTAAATGATTTTGCAACGTCTCCCTGAAAAGCAGTTCTCGTGGACTGACGGGGCTCCGTCTTCAAGAAAAATCCGGAAAAAATCTCTAAAAATCCTATTGTTTTAGAAATTATCGTACGCCTTTTTCGAAAGAGTGACACACCCCTCGCACAGGTCACTCAAAATGTTTTGACATTGTACAGTAATAGCAACTGTTGGGAATTATTTTTAGAGGGAATTATGTTATTTACTTGTTTTGAGATCTTACTAAGTAGTTTGTGAGCTCTTTCTGCAAAACTAAATGAATTCTACATTTCCGACATTAAAAACATAAGAAACACATAGGAAACTTTTGGTAATATAATGGCCAGAAAATTTAAGAAACTGCCTTCCATCACAAGACCATAGTTCTTAGCTAAAAAATGTCTTCTAAATTTCGTTTTATTTCGATGAATTATAAAATGTCTGCGATGTCCGCGTTTTAGGTTTTTCCCTATCTGAAAACCTAAAACGCGGACATTGATTTCGCGGACATGAAGAAAATCGCCATCAATTAATCTCTCCGCGAGTCTCTATGAAGCGGTGTGCATAAAGATCGTGGAAACGTGGTTATCAACACTTCATTTCGAAGAATTAGAAAATGTCCGCGATGTCCGCGTTTTAGGTTTTGCCCTATGTAAAAACCTAAAATGCGGACATTGATTTCGCGGACATGAAGAAAATCGCCAACAACTAACTCTCTGTGACTCTCTGTGAAGGGGTGTGCATAAAGATCGTGGAAACGTGGTTGTCAACACTTTATTTCAAAGAATTGGAAAATGTCCGCGATGTCCGCGTTTTAGGTTTTTCCTATGTGAAAACCTAAAACGCGGACTTGCAAATAACGCGGACATGTCCGCGATGTCCGTGATGTCTGCGTTTTAGACCTGGCCCTACAACATCATCTATCAGGAGAGAAGCAGTCTTAAAATGGCGCAAGTGTAATGGAAGGTACTCATGAGCGATTAAAATAGTATTTAAGCTGTTTTGTGGGAAATTCATGAGAAGGTACTGAAAAAAGTACACTTCATTGAAAAGTGAAAGAAAGTGCATGTGGTGAGTGCCCCCTCCCTGCGTATTTTTGCAGATATTTTTGCAGAGAAGGAACTTTTCAAGTGTAAAATTATTTACTGGGAAAATGACATGATCCTTACTATTCTGCTATTGACAACCATTTTACATGATTTATTTTTAGATGTTGTCCATTGAATTCTTTTCTCAGAAATTGTGACTCGGCAGAAAGTTGTGGCTACTCTGATAGTTTTTGTCATGGATGGGTGTTCAAAGGTTGTGGTCACTCTAGACTTGCTCCAAGTCTATTCAGTGGACCATCAGCAATAAAAGAATATAATTTCTTCTGCGGGAGCGTAAGCTACTAAGGTGACGCTGCGAAGGAGAAGTGAGAACGAAACTGAATAGACTTGTCGCAGTTGGAGGCTCATGAATATTAATGAGTTCAGCGGACCGATTTTGGTCCGCTGGATAGCAAGGGGGTTGTGGCTGTGGTTGTGTATACAAACGCAAAAGATGGCGCTGATTTGCTGTGCGCTGCATGTGGAATTTTGGCTGCTGAATTCTTCGCTGCGCGTAGCACTGATAAACTGACGAACTGATACACCAAGGGAAACGAAGCCTTACAACAGTAGAAGCCTTCCAACAGAAGAAACGAAGAATGGAAATTGGTGGACTGATGTAGCTGTGAACGGTCAACAGATGTCGTTATGTTTTTACTTTAGGCCAAATGCATCACGGCCGAATAGTACAGTAGTTGTTAGAAATCGACTTGGCTCGTTGTATGTTCATGTCAGACAAAGATCATCCATAGCTTGCTTTGCAATACCGATTTTGGTGATATGGGTGGTTCATGGGCGTTTCAAATCAAGGTCCTTGACATGAGACGACTTTACCTGTTTACAATACTACGGAATACTTTCTATATGCTGCAGCACAAACAAGAGACTCACATAATTAACCAACAAAGAAAAGATTAAATTGCTGTGAACCCTACAGCTGCGAGCCTATTCACATGGAGAAAGTTTCCCGGCATTTCCCTGGTGAAGTGGGATTCCTACTATCCCTGGCTAGCTGAGATCTCGCTTGAACACAGACAGAAAATATGCGTACATTTACTTACAGTTAATTTTGCATTGCAAAGGCAAGAACAATAATGACAGAGCAACACAAAAGATACTTCATATATATGTACTTTGTGATTTATTTTGTATTCATAACTAAAAGTATTTGCTTTGCAATTTAAAGAAATTGCCTTGGCTCACAGGGTAAGGGGGGGGGGTTCTTTTTCTAAATTTTGGGTACTTCATCTGCCTCAAGCATATTCAAAGGGGTAATGTTGTTGAGACTTATTTCTACAAAATTGATACCCTAGGCTGACCAATATTAAAAAATGATACCCTGAGCTATGTGGGAAATCAATTTTTTCATTTATTAGGTGTGTTATCAACAAAAATGGGTTGTCAGGATGAAATTCCTAAGGCTTTGTTGAAAAGCAAAACACAAATTTGCTGAAAACATGACCATTCCCTGGACCAGTATTGCCAAATATGATACTTTTGGCTAGACTAAAATTGCAAAATAGTACGCCCTTAGCTGAACTTGCTCCTACTCTCGCTCTTCAAAACACAAATTTATGATATCCAAAATTATCAGTTTTAAAGTCTCCATAACAACCTGTATGATAATATAAGGCCATGTAATAGCTACAAGGCTAAAACTTGGCCTAGCCTTGTACTTTTGTACAGCAATCTTCATGTTTACTACCTTTGCCTTTGTGAATATGTCAAAACAAGGTTTTTTGAAGCCTTTCCAATTGTTTAGACATTACTGAAGTACCTTCCCAGTAATATCATACAAGAAACAAGTGAAAATGAAGTAAAGATATGACAAGTATTTCCATTATTATTATAATAAATAAATAAATAGATAATATATTTTCCAAGCACTGGAGTTTCTTCATTCTTTGGTGATCTGAAATTTGTGTTTCTATAATCAGTTTCCTATAAAAAATGCATGTCCATCAATTCAGGTTTTCATTGAAAAATGACAATGTTTATGAAATAGCATAAACATGATGTGCAAACGTTTTCAAATCTGTACAAAAACTTACTTTTGCGGTGACAGAAATGAATGAGCAACTGAAAGAAACACAAACTGCATTCAACCAATTCTTACAAGCAATACCGGGTGAGTAAAAAAAAAACGTGGGGTGTTTGGCAGACTGTGACGTCGCTTGTAGCCACCCGATCGTCGTGAAATAAATGTGTCCGTGCAGCAAAAGTCTAACTTAGATTATAAGCCTTACCCCATTAAAATCGGTCACTTGGTGCATTAGTTAAAACGTATTTTCTTCGTAAGGCCTTGTATGGGAGTCTTGCAAACTGATGGAATCTTTAGCCAGCAAGGCCATTCAGCATTTTAGCCTTGCCAAAGTTACAGACACACGTGGTATTATCAGAGGAGAATGAAATAGTTAGGAAATAGTGTTTTCTCTCCTGATAATACCACATGTATCTGTAACTTTGGTAAGGCTAAAATGCTGAATGGCCTTGGCTAAAGATTCCATCAGTTTGCAAGACTCCCATACAAGGCCTTACAAAGAAAATACGTTTTAACTAATGCACCAAGTGACCGATTTTAATGAGGTTAGGCGGCCAGGTCGAAAACTCGGACATCTCGGACATCTCGGACATCGCGGACCAGATTGTCCGAGTTTTCTAAGTCCGAGTTTTCGAATTAGCCCTAGTTCAAACTCGAAAACACGGACTTCTCGGACGAAATGGTCCGACTTTTCCCTTCTCCAACTTATCGAATTTCTCCTATGCTCTAGAAGAAAACTCGGACATGTCGGAACTCGAAAACACGGACTTCTCGGACGAAATAGTCCGATTTTTTCCCAATTTATTGAATTTCATTTTCTACATTATCTACAGGAAAAACAATAGATACAAACAAGGGACCAATTGCCTCGCTAGCTTTTATGTAAAAGAAGGCCCTGATTTTGAATCCAGTGGCAATCGGGCAATGTATAGTCTGCCCGTTATTTACACGTAATTTCTTCATAAGAAACTGCTTATAAGAAACTGCCCCGTTATTTACACGTAAGAAACTGCTTATAAGAAACTCAACATTCAGATCGTCAACAAATTAAGAAAGCATTTTTGCTTCATTTTGACTTGTTTCCTGCATCATATTACTCGGAAGAAATTTGAGTAATATCTAAACATTGCAACGGCTTGAAAAATCATGTCTTTAACTGTTCAAGGAGGAAATCTGAAAACGTTGAGAAACTTCGCCCCAATTCTTAATTTCTTACGAGAATATTCGTGTATTGCATCTTGCATCGGGGGGGGGGAGGGGGGGGGGTACTTGACCAGGATTTGATCGAGGACGTGCCATCGAAGCTTCAAAAACATGCCCGTTCCTTATACCAATTTTCCGAAAAAGTACACCTGACCGTATACCAATTTTCTGAAAACGTATATCCGATCTTGTGCTTATACCAAAATCGCGAGAATCGATACCGTTCCTTAGATCAAAATCGCGGAAATTGATACCCTTCCCGATGTCACGTCCCGTTACCCATAATATGTGCATTCCCACCCGGGCTCTTTGCTCCGTTTTCATATTTTGTTCGCTATAATAAAGCGAAAACAGCTTCAAGATATAGAGTCTACGGTAACATAGATTCATGCTAAGGTCCGGTGCTGGTAGGCAGTTTCTTAAATTTTGGGCCATTTTCCTTGCAAAAGTTTCTTATATGTTTCTTATACTTTTAATGCCGTAAGTGTAGAGTTCATTCTGTGTTGTTTAAAGGGTTCCCGAAATAATTGGTAATGGTAAGATCTCAAAACAAGTAAATAACACAATTCGGAATCAAAATAATTTCCAAACAGTTGCTATAACTGTACACTGTCAAACATTTTTGAGTGCGAAAGGAAATCAAAATTGTAAATTACAAAAGTTTCCTAGCTTTTTCAATTAGGTAGGGTCGTTCCTTGACTTTCGAAAAAATTGAGCCTACCGTTTCTGATAAGCGGTTTCTCATATAAAAAAATTAATGTACCAGCGTCGTCTATCGTCGGATCCGAAGATGCTTTCGGTGACAAACGAATGAATAGATTCGAAGGGAGAAATACCACAATACGACGAAAAAACAACAGCAATTGAGTGTGAATTTATAGAATATATGTATTATCAATATTTCACCTTGCCATGCAATATTACCAATATTTCACCCTGTTATGAAACTACAGTACCCTAATGTGAATTAAAAAAGACAAGGTATTTTTGAAGTTTGCAGCTTTAATTTTCCCAGGTCACTCATAGATTTGGGAGCCCTTCTAACAAAACAAAAATTAACTCTACGCTTGCGGAATTAGAAATAAAAGAAACTCATCCAGAAACTGTTGGAAGCAATACATAGTGCCCCAAAATTAAAGAATTAAAGAAACTCATTCAGAAACTGTTTGAGACAATAGTGTCCCAAAATTTTAGAAACTAACTATCAGCCCCCCGGGGGGTATTTGACGTTGTATTCGAACTTGGATTCGTACCGGGTTTAGCCTGCGTGCAGACTTTACTTTCCACTGCGAAGGAGAGCCTATGAGGATGCTTTCCGCCTTGGCTCTCCTTCGCAGTGGAAAGTAAAGTCTGCACGCAGGCTATACCGGGTTGTGCCCACGAATAAACGTTTTCTTATCTGCTCTAGAACATACCAATTTCTAAAAAGATTCCCTTTTGATCTACATAATCAAATCCAACAAAGTATTCCCTTTTCACATGTTTGTGACAGCCTGCTCTTGCAAAATTTTCTGCTTTTGATACCCAGAAAGTCGGAACATTTCGTCCGAGAAGTCCGTGTTTTCGAGTTCCGACATGTCCGAGTTTTCTTCTAGAGCATAGGAGAAATTCGATAAGTTGGAGAAAGGAAAAGTCGGACCATTTCGTCCGAGAAGTCTGTGTTTTCGAGTTCGAACTAGGGCTAATTCGAAAACTCGGACTTAGAAAACTCGGACGATCTGGTCCGAGATGTCCGAGAAGTCCGAGTTTTCGACCTGGCCAGGTTAGGCTTATAATCTAAGTTAGACCTTTTGCTGCATGGACAAATTTATTTCACGACGATCGGGTGGCTACAAGCAACGTCACAGTCCGCCAAACACCCCACGTTTTTTTTGACTCACCCGGTATAAGGACAGTATGCAACAATAATTATGATTTTAACAAAACACAAGAATCCTTCCAGCTTTACAGTATCCATGCTAATTGTTATCCTGAAGAAATCAAATACTTCATCTTGACTTCTGAATCTTAAAATTGTGTAAAGTCTCATGCTTTGATGATCTGGCTTCATAACTGCTTTATCAGCACTTGGCAGTTGATGTTAGACAGGCAACAACTTTCTTCCTTGTCACCAATCGGCTAGTTTTGTGTAGTCTTCCTGCACAGTGGCAGACTCTTTTTGATTAGATTCCCTGGAAAAAGGAATTCAATATAAACTTTTTGACTTAACAAATTTTTGAAATTGTTGAGTCCAATTTCTCGTCATACAGATTGATAGAGATTTTGACTGGAGGTCATGAAGTCCCATAGGAAAGAGTTCAAGAGCAACAAAAATTTGAGAAATTCATAAAAAAACCTTTCGGCAACAAGAATTGGCCTACAAGTTAAAAAATGGCTACCAACAGGGACCCTAAGCCCTAAGTTCCTCATTGACATATTTGTTATAAGAAACTAAGAAATTGAGCCAGTACTGAAAGTTTCTTAAAATTATCAGATTTTGAGCACTGGGAGTTTCTTATGAGTGTCTTAGAGGTTTCAAAATAATCTTCCTTTTCACTACCTGTGCCCCCCATGAACATTTCAAAACAAGGTTTCTTAAGCCTTTCCAATGTTAAGACATTACTCTAGTACCTTACAAGTAATATAATACAGGAAACAAGTGACAAGTAAAGTAAAAGTATGTCAAGGATTTCCTTTATCAAATTAAGTAGTTTCTCAACTTATATTTTCCCGGCATTGGAGTTTCTTAATTTTTTAGCGATCTGAGAGTTGAGTTTCTTATGGGCAGTTATGAAAAAACATGTAGCATAACAAGATACTGTGTGTGCACTGTTTTATAACTTGCATTTTCTTTCCTGGCTTAAATCACCTGATTAGTAATTTACTGTATGAGAATTGTTACATTGCTATGCAATAAGGCAATCAATAAAACATTTTCCCTTTGTTTTGTTTTTGAACATATTTTGGATGAATCAAGAATTAATTGTATACCAGATTATATCTACTGCTACAATTAATTCCAAAGGTAAGGGTCTTGAAGGTGGTCCATAAATGCTTTGTTTCAGTCCTACAGTATATCGTAAGCAATGTAAAGTTGATGATCAAATCCCGTTCCCTTTGCTTTGACTGTTTGTATTCCCAGTCAAAGCTCAAAAACTTGAAGCAGCTTACTCTGGGGGGGGGGGGGGGTAAAGAGTACTCTGGTATTTTTAGGATAGGGTTGCTCAAGTTACTTTTTTGGGAACTAAGATTTGAGCAAGGATTATTTTTTGGCTCAAAGATATGTAGAGTTATTTTTTGGGTGCCTGAAATTCTGGCTTATTTTTTGGGACTCAAATATGGGAGAAAATATAACATTGGGAGAAATATAATTTGTAAACGAAATCGTAACAAATGACAATGAAACTTACCATTTTATGATACAGTGTCGTTCATCAACAGCAACGCATATAATTGGCTTGCTATCACTAGCTACCAGAGAGATCTTTTC
The DNA here is from genome assembly GCA_039566865.1 of Aurelia coerulea. Classification (NCBI taxonomy): domain Eukaryota; kingdom Metazoa; phylum Cnidaria; class Scyphozoa; order Semaeostomeae; family Ulmaridae; genus Aurelia; species Aurelia coerulea. Next base: position 3,283,800 of record CM076959.1, read on the forward strand.
AGGCCTAATCATACAGAAGCAGAAGCATCGATATCACAAATTGTTGTAGAAGAAATCGAATCTGCCTGATCTATGGCTGTGCTATGGCTTGCTATGGTTGAACCCGTGCATCAATCTAAAAAGTTTGATATTCTCTCAGCTCAGCTGTGTGGAAGATGACTCTTTTATGATCTCTGTGTCCTTCATTTGTGGCGGAAAATTGATGTTATTACTTGCTGTGGCGGCCATTTTGGAATGAAAATGTGAAGTGAGGTAATTTGGCCCCTCCCCCGTGTATACTGAAATCCTTTGTTCATTGGCTGCTTCTCATTGGCTCTCTCTGCTTGTCAAAGGATGCCGAGCGGACCAAAATCGGTCCGCTGAACTCATTAATATTCATGAGCCTCCAACTGCGACAAGTCTATTCAGTTTCGTTCTCACTTCTCCTTCGCAGCGTCACCTTAGTAGCTTACGCCCCCGCAGAAGAAATTATATTCTTTTATTGCTGATGGTCCACTGAATAGACTTGGAGCAAGTCTATGTCGTTTGATTCAGTACCGGTTTACGTAATTCCTCTGTAATTCGAGCAGGATTTAAAAACATGACAGTTCCGAGGTTGGCAAATTTTGGACAAAAGATGTCCGAAATGGTACTTAAATCTGTGCAAATGAATTTAAATGTGACGGGAACACATCAGAAGGTCAAACAGCGTCAGAAGAAGAGGGACAGATGAAGAGGCGGGAAATGGGCCTATCCAAGGAAAAATGGTTAGCGAAATGGCCCAAGTTTGAGCATTCATATTTTCGTGATTTTGTTATTCAAAAGCTTAGGGCCTTGGTAGTTTTATTCAAACTTTATCTGAGAATGGGTATTCAAAAAATCTAAAGATTTTGAAAAAATATAATTTTTTTTATACATCATTTAATAACTTACAATACATATTACTCTCAACGCTACTTACAAAATACCATACCCTACTACTAATACAATACCAACTGGAGCGAAAACTACGGCTACCTCATGGCAACATAAAACAGGACATACGAACATACCACTGCACGTAACTGCTAGAGAGAAAAATAATTGCTAATACTATACGTAACTACCTTTACCTTAAAGGGGACCTACATAAAACTAGACGTAACTGCTACTACAAATTAAAAGGAATGTTTAAAATACAAACGGAAAACTAAGGTACAAGCGAAGGAAGCTTGCAATCAAGTACGGTAATTGCAATTGCAAGTATAATTGTGTGGCAGGGTGAAACGAGGGGGGTACCCTCCCCCCCCCACAGCTAGGGGACCCGAAGGTGTCATGCTTCTTGGAAAGAAACGCACTGATTGGCTGTCGGGAAAAATGTAAACAAATCGTTTGATTGGTCGATAACAAAATCTGCCTGTGTTCTTGGTGACAGATCAACTAATAATGTAAATAATGTAAAACTCTAAAAAAGTTTTAGAGCTTCTTAACTGTTCTTGAGCGTAGTACTAAAGTTTCTTAAATTTTAGGTCATCGTAGTTCTAGTTTCTTATAAACCAGTTTCTCATAAAAAAACCTGTATGGTTGGTAATAAGGAACCTCGCAAGCTCGGTCTGTACTTTTAAAACCTCGGGTTTTATATTTTCCTATGCAACACAAAACCAGTTAGTATGCGCATAGTACAATATGTAGAAGAGGGGCTTATTTGAGAGTGGGCGCTAGCAACGAGAAATCAGTTTACGAACCTCTCTAGTAGTAATGATAACTTTATTTCAAGGTGTGTTGAAGGAATTTGAAAAGTAGATTCGTTGACTGCCAAATAACAATATCACTTTACAAGTTACATGGGCAGAAAAATTGATTTTGAGATTTCTATTAAGTTTATTGTTGCTGCCTATCCTATTGCAGTTTGCTGCTTCGTCTTGTTATGTTAGTTTATTTTATGGAAAAGGTGTTTTGCATTAACTGTAAAATTCTTCGATCATAAATCATTATCATTCTGGCGCATACACACCAGTGTGATCCGATAGTGAAGTCTCCCGTATTATTATTGTTTAATTTCATGTTCGATTGCAAAGAAGACTATTTTCTGTTTCGTTCTTATAGCTATTACTTGATGTTAAATGGTAAGAAAAAAGGTGGGTGTACATTTGTCACTTTTCTAGACCTGTCAATTACAAATAATTACAAGCAATTCCAAGCAAATTGAGACCTTGAACCTGAAACCTTAAACCCGAAACCTGGAGCCCGAGACCTGAACCCGAAACCCGGAAAAAAGTTTGTCCGTGGTGGAAGTATAATTTTCTCAAAAATTCTTCTTGACTCTTTCGGAGTCATGAACATTATTCGCATATTATATGAGAATAATCATCTTCATTCTAAGTACTAATTTCATCTCATAATACAAAATATAGATAGGTCTGATATGAAGCGTTTTGGCCAAAGATTTTGGCTGATGAGGCCTAAATTAATCAAATAAATGCTGCCATTCAGCAGTCATTATTTCTGAAATTCTTGCTCACATTCCGAAAAGACCTTCCTACCAAAAAGATTCCAGGCACTCGGACTCCATTTGCTTGGTGCTCTCTTGTGTAGGGCTCTTTTTTGTGACGTTGATGAGCCATCCTCCACCCCCTCCACAACCTCAGAAATTCCTTCTGACTCTCCTCTGGTTGTTTACCCATATTTTCAGCTTCTCTATTGAAACTCCTGTTCTAGCAGCCAGCTCACAATATATTGCTCCGTGACAATCTTCAAAAGCTTTCTGCATGAGAGCGAGCTGAGCGTCCAAATATTTCGTGGGCGCCATCTTTCTTTTCAGTAATGAACCGCCTCCGTACAATATGAAGGTCCTCTCGATGGAAGATTAATTGATACTTGGGAATTTGACAGTTTTGAGTATTGGCAGTATGTAGACTGTTTCCCTTACAAGGGTGATTAATCACATGATTACTCTCCTTATAATGAGTGGATTAGAGGTGGCATGGGTGGCTGTTACAGACCAAGGAATTTCATACGAAAGGTACTTTTTATAAGTCTGGAATTGGTCAGCTGAAAAAAAGTTTACCTGGCAAGTATCATTTGTGATTGTGATTAAAGACCGACATGATTCAAACTCTGTCCAATTCATTACATATGGTGACCTGTCAAAAAGTGAATACTTTTTTGCAACAATTTTTCCAGAAATTTTGTTCAAAACATGTTTTGGTCCCAGAAATTAACTTATTTTTCCCACCCCTGTCTTCAATACACGAAACACAGCATTTACATCAACAATATCAAATCAGCCGTTGGAAGTGGATATGGTCCCAAAGATGATGCTTCAAAGATTGATATTGTCCAAAGAGAAGCAAGTAGGAATTCATGTCCATGCAATTATGCCTTGCTGATGTGCATATTAGCACTTAGTTCTGTAATTGGAAGAGACATCTATTCAATATATCCTGAAGAACAAGGAAAGAAAACCAAATACTCTCCACTCAATAATTGAGTGACAAAGCCATGTATTACTCATTCAAAGCTGAGCACAAATTTTAATAAGGACACCCAACTATGCATCATGTGGACAAGATCTGGTTGCAATAACTTCATTCCTAGTATTTCTGGAGACGTTCAGCCGGACACTTTGTGCCAATGATTAATGCACCAACAATGACAACATCCCACACAGAGTATTCTAGGAAATTGAATACAGATAAAGGGACTCTACTTAAAAAGCAATCTGTCCCCTGTTGCTCTGACCTTGGTTACTGCTTTATTTACCTCATCTTTATAGCTATATCTATTTACATATCTATTTAAAAGAAGGGTCAGGAATTGAGTCAAAATTGTCAAGTTTACTTGTCAAGTCATCTACACGGGCAAGTTTTGCAGATGCCAATTTTTTACTTCACAAGGTCTGCAAGTCAGCCAAACTTGCCGACTGTTGGAAGCTGGTTGCCTCTCCTGAAGACATGGAGATGGTAGAAGCGTATACATCAGGATTCCGTAAATATGACCTGGCAACTAAGTAACTAGTAGACTAAGTAGGCCTAATCAAATTGAATGAATGATAATAGAACATAACGAAAGTTTCTATAATGTCTTTAAGTGTCGTTATCTTTAAGTTTCTTTATCTTTAAGTGCCTGCAAGCATCAATCAGGAACCTTAAGGCCAAACAAACAGGTGACGAATTAATTGTAGAGCCATTGACTGTGCCAGAAATTGTGTTAGCAGAAACATTGTGGAGTATTGATGTACAGGCAGAATTGAAGAATGAACCCAAATATAGCTTGCTTGCCTAACAGTTAGGTATTAAGGAAATACAAGGTATCCTTAGGTGTGGAGGCAGACTTGAAAACGCTGATTTAGAAATGGAAGGTAAGTTTCCTGTCATTTTGCCACGGAAACATAGATTTACAGAACTTGTTGTTTGGAAAATGCATACCAATTTAGGTCATGATGGTCTTCGAGTTACCTTAGCTGAAGTCGGATCAAAGTATTGGATCACATAAGGAAGACAGTTTGTGAAAAAGGTGATAAAACCCTGTATTGTTTGCAAGAAATTTGAAGGTATGCCTATAAAGCACCACCGATGGTGCCGTTAATAAGTTTTAGGGTCCAAGAAGCTCCGCCCTTCAGCAAAGTTGGAGTTGACTTTGCTGGTTCTTTGTATGTGAAAGATCAGAAAGGTAGTATGCGTAAGTCATATATCACTTTATTTTCTTGTTGTATGACACGTGCTTTACATTTAGAGTTGGTAGAAGACTTAGCAGCTGATACTTTTGTTAGGTGTTTGTGTAGATTCACTGCAAGGAGAGGTACACCAGATCTTGTTGTTTTGGATAATGCCAAAACGTTCAAATCCACATCCAAGATTTGAAACAACTCTTCAAAGATGAGATTGTGCAGGCTGAGCTTAGAGCTAGGAAGATTACTTGGAAATTCATCCTACAGCAGAGTCCTTTCATGGGGCGGAATGTATGAACGGATGGTAGGCTCTGTTAACCCTATTACTACTGGGGGGGGCACAAAGTGCCCGCGGCAAAGTTTATTTGATGTAGTGCCGTCAGTTCAAAAGATAAAGAGCTGAAACTTTGCGACTTTTCCTTAAATTTCATTGACTAATTAAAATTTGCAATTTTTTTCAAAATGCTAGATACTGATCATGTGACCAACCTCTTTCCAACACGTGGTCAGCCAGACAATTAAAGAAGCAAGTCCAGCTTTAACAAGGAGGATCGTAGGACGTTGAGAATACCACCATCCCATAGCTCTCGATGAGAGCTTTCAGATGATGTATAGTTTTATCAATTTTTGATGATGTCAGCAAATTTAACGTTAATGACGTCATCAAAGTTTATGACGTCATGTAAATAACAACAAATGTATTAGATAACCTTAAATGGTCAAAATTGGTTCTATTGATTGTTATAAACAGTTTTGAGGCATTTTAGATCATTTTCATCAGTAATTAGGGGTTGAAATGAAACAATTACAAACTGATGCAAATAAATGACGAATATATGATATAAATAGTATGCTTAAATTGACATTACGTTGCCAATTTTTATGCAGTGATGCTTTGGAATACATTCTAATAGCAATATGAAAGAAATTATCAACTAAGAACTTAAACATTGCCAATATCGCTAATAGTAAGCAAAAAGTGCCATTTTCCTCAATTATGACGTCATAGTGACGCCATTGATGTAATGAAGTATTAAAAAGTAGCCTATTGTGTAGATTTTGTTCCTGTACACCATTGTACTAAGTTTCATCCTCATATCTGAAATATTGGCGATGTTACGGAGGGGGGCATTTTGTGCCCCCTCCCGGTACTACGATTGTCGAAAAAGCCCGGTAGTATTAGGGTGAACCCTATTTGTACTGGGGGGCCCCCCCTACCAGTTTTTGCTGCGTTACGCTAAAACGACCAGTTTTGGTGACTTTTACTCAAATTTGATAGGTAATTAAATTATTAACATTTCATTGTTCTACCTCTGATCATGTGACCACAGTAATACCATATTTGGAGAGTAGTCAACAACAAAAAAGCTTAAAATGTCCGTAGTTGTTTTGTCGTTTGCCTGATCGATCTCAAGCATGCACCATTCGATTGTATTTGATGAGTACTTTCATTTGATATATAAATTTTTCATATTTGCTTATGTCAGCAAAATTTAATATCTATGACGTCATTCACATTTATGATGTCATGACTCTAATAAAGAAGTGTAAAATATAAATTTGTTTAGTCTAATTTGCTTCAACTTATCAATTTGATTCATTTTGAGTCCATTTTTACCAGATAAAACAGCAGGACTGGCAAAAACCTGCGATGAAAGTAAATGCATGCAACAAAAGGCCAATTTAAGGCTAATTGTGCTAAAAATAGAAACTAAACAATTTTGAAAAGTATGTATTTTTAAACTATGACATGTATCCTACTATTTGAAACAAATTTGCAGAAAATCGGTTGAGTGGTTCATTAAATAGAATTTTTGTGGTTAAGAAGGTATAAATTTGCCAATTTTCCTCAGTTTTTCGGTTGCCTAGCAACAAATCACGTGACTTATTAATTGTCATTGTTATATTTGAATAGCCAATTGTCTAAATAACACTAGTGGCAAGTCTTATGGCTATATCTTTTGTGGTTTTGGAGAAAAAGAAGGGGGGGGGGCAAAAAACGCGAAAAACAATGGCATACTACCACCAACGATACAAGGAACCCAAATGAAATAGTAGCATGGTAAAGAGCAGAAGCATCAGGAATTGAATCAGTAGCATGATCAGGTCAAAATTTTAAGCATGATCACTGAAGGTAAAAGATACACAGGTTGAAAGAGCATTAAAAACTATGAAGTTTGGTCCCTTCCCCATGAAATTTTATCAAGTAGAAGTGAAACTATCAATTTCTATAGTATAAATAAATGCGCAAATTTTCTGAAAAGTTCTTTATAGTGTTTGTACAGAAACCTTGTGAAGAAAATGTGACAGAAAGAGGGCAGTAATTGCATGGACAGGCTATACTGATTTTATCATATCATAAAAATCAATAAAGATAATCTAATGAAACTATGCAACAATTAAATTTCACAAAAACTTTGCATAATGCTATTGGTTTTGGGTGTGGCAGAACAAAGGGTGTGGCTTGCTTGGAGATGGGGGTAGTTTGAAGTAAAAATAACTGGTAACAAACAAATTTTATTTACAGACGACTGTGAGTCCACAAAGCCTTGGTACAGCTATAACAGCTGTAGCCTTGGGTAGGTACAAAGCAATTGGGTGTGGCTATTGCAAATTTGGGCGTGGCCTATGAAACAGCGCGTGAAATCAGTGTATTTGGGTATTCCCCCAATTTTTTGGTATTCGCAAATCATTGATTGAAACTTTAATCTTCATGAAGTAAGATTTTTAGGCTCAGATAGGCTTCAATTAATAAAAGATCTAAAGATCTTCAAAGTTACCCCCCCCCCCCAGTTTCTATAAACAAGAAAAACTTTCTGTTGATCTAATATTTTGTAAAACAGCATGAAAACAGGTTAGCAGGAAGTCTCACTGAACTGGAAGTTCCACTAGTAAATGACAACATTTTAGAATATTAGTTCAATTTGATCTGACCACCTTTCTGCTATTTCTGATCTATCCTCTTTAACATCAACCTTGATCACTGTGAGTCACAAATGTACTGAACATTATCCCTCCCACATATGTATACATACTTGACATCACATAAATAGGGTTAGGTTTTTCAGAGTAATATTATGAATCTCTGTTGACTGAAGCCCCATCTTGAAATATAGAAAAAAGCACAGGGATACAAGGGACTCATCATCACAAGGCTTGTTGCTAACCAGATAAAATTCTGATGTGATAAGTGATGACCTCATAACAGGTAATTGATATCTTTCAATCAGATGATGTAAGTGCAGTTGAAATTGAATATGCTTGAGGTTTGAATAGATAGGATGTAATTTCTAGGAAAAGGCAGTGCTTCAGGAAAATGCTGGCATTGATTGAAGCTTGAACATATTCATGTAATTCCATATAAGGAGAGAATGATGATACATGTAAGAATATATTACCTTGTATGGTATGACACAGGTGTGACTATTTTTAACTGTGATGGGTCTGTAAAATGATGTAATCAATGCAGCTGCCCTGAATACTTTATCAAGGACAAGGGGAGAATTTGCAGTTTAGTTTAGCTATATGACTGAATAAGGAGGAAGAAACTAAACTTCTGGTGAACAATGTAAATCTTTAGGCAGTATTGCCTCGTTTTGAAAGGGCGCTATGTATTTGCCATCGCAAAGAAGTGTTTATGAATTTTATTGTAAAAACAAGGGGCTTCTTCAGGCTGATTTGATGTCAAGCTTCACCACATTATATCCAGAATTTGAAGGTCAAGATGCGAAGAACACCTGTAATCGAATAAGGGCGTTGTACAAAAAAGTAACAAACTGGAAAAAAAAGCTTTGAAAAAGGAAAATATTGAGAAGTTAGAGACGCTAGTTACAACACAATTCCTGCCTATTGGTTACCAATTGCAGGAACAACCAAGAACAGAGGAGGCAGGTGCTGAGGAGGGGGCAAGTGATGAACTGTCTACACAACAAGCAGCATTAATTGAACTACTTCAAAAAGAGAGAACAGAACTGAGGCAACTATATGAAGATGCAAACAAGAACTCTGAAAGAATTACGCTTGAGTACAATGTTGTTCTTGAAAAGATGAATGTGATTTCAGATCAAGCCAAAAACAAATATGATGCAATTGTGTTGGCAAATGAAGACGAATTGGGAATGCTTCACAATGAAATTGAGCAGCTGACCAGTGATTACAATGACCTTTCTACAGAATTAAGTGATAAAAGGAAGCAATTGTCAAAGTTTAATGTTAGAAATTTGAAGCGACGTGAAGAACTACATCGGGATAGAGTTAACGAACTGAAACAACAAATTTATGACATGAAGTCTGGGCAGGGAAATCACGACTCAAACATATCACAACTAGAAAGGGAAACAACAGAATTAAGGAATAAACTTGAAGCAGCAAATGAAAAGATTCAAGTTTTAGGAATGGAGAAACATAATTTCCAAAAGAAAAATTGGGATTTGAAGAAAAGGGTAAAAGGAAAATCACAAAAACTCTCAGATGAAGTGAACAAAGTGATGGAAGAAAGGGACTTGGAGTGGCTAAAGTTTAAAGAACAATGCAAAGCAAATCAACGGCTTCAAACATTGTTGGATCTCTGTGAGGGTAACGAAATCCAAGCATTTGAAAATGGCAAATACACCAATGATGTTAGAGAAGTGGTTTTGGGATTACACAAATTGCACATACCAATCCGTGCAATTGCCCCAAGTATAAAGCTTATCATTGAAAAATTAACCAATGAGACTGTTTCCAGGCTGCCAGAATATGGAACGATACACAAAATCATGTACGAGGGTAGATGCTTGGCATTGCTTGAGGCTGGCAGAGCTATGTTGAGAGACAAAAAGTCCAAGGAACCAGCAAATGTTTTAATGAATGATGGAACAACAAAATTGAAAAGAAAGTACAACGCAACAATTGTTGGAACAAGTGAAGGGCAAAAGAGCATTGGATTGAAACTGTTTGCTGCTGAAAATGCTGATACTCTCTTGGAAGCAAATAAGGAAAGCCATAGTGAAGTAGCAGAAATAGTTGCAAGTGTTGAGAACAAAGAAAAAGAGGACGTTTTCAGTGACACTCCCTGTGCAACTTCACTGCAACAACGTCAGATAGGGCAGATGTCATGAAAAGTTTCAACAGGAAGTTTACAGAATGGCGTGCACATATCATCAATGATAGCAATCTTGAATTGGAAAAAAAGGAAAAAGCACTATCTACATTTGTCAGCCACCACTGTTTCCTTCATATTATTATAAATCTTGGCGATGATGCTTGTAAGAATGGACTTAGTAATCTTGATAAGTGCTCTGTGAACAATGACGCACTTGGTGATCTAAGTTTTAAGGGTTCTTCAACCACCTACACAGCAATTTATGCAGCAGCTCGATGTTTTCATCAGCAAGGATCTGAAAAGTATGGTCAGTCCTCTCTATCTGATGCCTTTATTCATCAAGAAAACGAGAAAGATAGCCAAAAGAAACCATCCTCAAGAAAGGGTACCTAGATGCTTTCGAAAGAATCAAACTTTGAAAAAGAGGTTGGTAACAGAGCCCATGTTACTCTTCACAATGGTGCTGCATTCTGGTATCATCAAAACGACATCAGAGCTTTCCTTCAAGCATCAAAAGGAGATGAACTTGGAGAGACTTACAAAGCATTAGATCGTCTCTTAAGCATAAAGGTTCCATTGGCAGGAGCAAGGGCTCTGGGAATATTGAAGGCCACGATGACAGGACCATTTCAGCATGCCTTTGACGGTGTAGCAACATTTTGGAGATGATTCCTTATTGCATAACACTTAGAGCTGCCATGCAAGAATTTTGTGATGATGCATCTGAGCTACTTAATCACCCAAAATCAGTATTTCCAGATATCCCTATTCAAGAAAGTAATGCTACAACAGCCTTGTTTAATACAACAGATGATCCTGAGCTTGATGGCATGACCATAATTGCAATGCAGCTAATTCTTCAAAACTGGCTGATACTCTTTGAAAGGCAAGCATGTGACTATTTAGCTGGGGGACAGTTTGATTCAAGTGAGATGAATAGAGAAGATGTCAGGAATGTGCCTTTGACAAATAGGTGTTGTGAAGCTGCAATGGGAATGATAGACAGGGAAGTGATTATCCGACCAAATGTTACACCAGGATATGTTGAATGCAGACTTGTAATGAAAGGAAGCAGCTATTTACAGCACTTAGAGCAAAGTTCAGAGGAAAGCAGAGACAAGGAGATTACTTTTGCAAGAAAATATGCCTCAAGAACCATTGAGAGTAACAAAGAAGGTCTGAAGAGCTACATTACAATGCAGAAAGCTATCGTTGAGCAAAGAAGGCTGAGGGCGGAGGCAAAAGAGGCTAGAAAAATTGGCATCAAATCAAAGATAATATCTGATATCAAAGCCCTCGGTATTCAGCTGAAATTCCACAAATATGTTCTTCAGACAACTACTCCTGCTGACAAGAAAGATCTTTTCCAACTTTCTAAAAATAAAGTAAAGCTCACTGTTGATGAACTTAAAGAAAACTTGAAGGAAATAATCAGAAAGGCTCCACATCTTCAGGTAGAACATTTGGCAGACCTTGAGACAGATGAGATCCGACTCACAAATAATGTGCTCCTACCAAAAGAAAAGAGAGAAGAGCTGTATAGGGAAAGAGTTGATGTTTTAAAAGAGAGATTAGAGGAGGCCAGGAAGAAGCGCAAAGAAAAAAATGAAGTAATAGGAGATCAAGAGAACTCATCTGAAGAGGAGGTGCAAGAAAACAAGAGAAAGAAAAGTCAGCCAAAATGTGGAAGTAAAAAGAAGAAGAGAAAAAAGGTTCCTGATCCTGAATTCCTGGTAGAGAAAAGGGTTGAACATAGATTCAGGGTCCTAAGAGCAGGATCAAAACGTGCCAAGTATCTGGTTTATACTGGAACTGTCCTTAGAATAGTGAAGGCAGCAGCAGTTCCATTGTATACACTTTATGAAATACAGTATGATGTTGACATTAATGAAGATGATGACTCTGGTGATGAAGATGATGAGGACATATGCCAAGTGTTCCAATATGAATTACTCATTGACTATTGCAATGGAGATCTTACTGTTTTATCATGACCGTTGTGATATTATACCGGTACTGTAAAATGTAGGATAATCATGTTATTCTCTGTCATGGACTTTCCTTGTAAAATATTTGTTCAACATATTCTAATTCAATGTTTCATTCTCATTAAAAACAATGCATTATTTGAAATAAGCAACCAGGAAGCCCAGAAATATTTAATTTGCTTCTTGTAAGAGCCACATTCAGAAGGAAACATTTATGGGTTTTCAGGATGCCTACTGATTTCAAATAACTGCACTGTTTTCAGGCCACAATTCTCAACTGCGTTCACCCCATTCTTCAAGGGCTGACAATGCCCCTTCCCGTTGCTGTAACTTCTAAGCCGTGATCTATGACCACAGATCTGCTGTGACCGGTGTCAGATGAAAGCATTTTGGGGCTTTCTGACTTTGAAGGAAATTCATACAAGGAAAAATATGATGACACCTGTTCGGGCATATGTATGTATCATTTGCCACGTTAACACACCCAACATGCCACGCCCAGTTTTGCCATGCACAATTTTTGTTTCATTATGCTAAAAACTACTAAAAATAAAAGCTTCGGATTGGGGGCGTAATTTTTCTTAAAACAATAGAGAACAATACATTAATTAATTTGTGTGACGTAGCACCATTGTTTTCAAAATTATTGGGGGGCTCAAGCCCCCCTGCCCCCCGCTTCCCACAGGCCTGCCAAAACATGCACAGTTTTTCTTTTTGATACATTAACAATAAATCAAATGTTGGAAATTCATTAAAAGTCCAATTTAAAGCTTCTCCAAACTGTGGTCATCATGTTTAGGCACTCTTGCGAAGCAGCACATCCTCTTACGCACCTTTAAGAACAAAATTAAAATTTATCTGAAAGTTTTATACAGAAAGCTGAACTGAAGAGCCCCTCTAAGTGAATCAAATACCGTAGAATCCAAAAAACTAAGCAGCTTTTAAATATTCCTGCTCCAAAATTGTCAAATAACGCAAAAAAGTTTTTAAATCGCTGTAATTTCGGTAATTTGAGAGTAAAACTTACGCTGCTTACACCAAAATGCTCCTCACTTTGTCGTCCATCTTGTTTTCTTGATAGTTTGATGTTGAAATGCGCAGAAACGCGTTTTGTAGGAGTGCCCCGCGTGGCGATGTTGACCAAAACAGCGCGATGGCCTGGCCAGCTCAGTCTGCGATGGTTTCTGGCTTCCCACTCTCAAATAACGCAAAATCATGAGAAATACCTTCAACTACACGAAAAAGAAACTTCAATTTACCAAAAGATGCTTAATTTTGTCACAATAGTGCCGTAGTATAGGAGGAAAAGGTAAGAAAGTATCGGGTATGCAGATTCTAAATCACCATTCCAAATGCTAAATCACCATTCCATGAACCATCAGTGTTGTCCTTCACAGCTTCTAAAGCACTGACAATCGCCGGAAACAATTATACTAATATAACTCTATTAATACTATTAACGTATCTTAAATCTGAAGAAAAATGCCCTGATTATAATTTTTTGTATGTAAATTATATTTTTCCCAATTTTTTATTTGTTCTCATATTTCAGCCCCACAAAGTAAGCCAGAATTTCAGGAACCAAAAAAAAGTAACTATACAAATGATTGATACACAAAAAATGATCCTTGACTAAATTTTAGACCCAAAAAAGAAGTAACCTGAATACCCCTATTCTGAATATACCACAGTACACCCCTACCCCCCGCCCCCTGGGACCATTGCATGATTCAAGTTCCATTTTGATACCTAATTTGCTCTATTTTTTGCAATAAAATAGCAGTTCTATCACCAAAAACAGTTTTGATCCACAACATTTTTGGGGGTACTTTACAATATGTTGATATTTGATACCTTTACGAAACTTTATGGTATTGTGAAATCTTCTTGCGTGTTTTAGATGTGTGTCCTCATGAATACATTTTTCGTTTGAGGTACACTTATTTTTTTATCAGAAACAGCTTATAAAAACGGTAGGCTTATTTTTTCGAACTTAAGATAAAGAAACTACCCTACGTTAATAAAAAAGCTAAGAAACTTTTGGTAATTTCCATTGAATAATGTTGTCAAACTCTACAGTAATAGCAACTGTTTTGACATTGTGCGAATTCTAGCAGGGATATAATTTTAGCAAGTGTCCTAACATTTAAGAAACTACCTACCAGGCCTTTGCTGAGGTGCATTATTTAATATATCTGAATACACCAATCATTACTCAAATAGAAAGTAGCTTCAAAGTTGAGATGAAAGCCCAAAGTAAGTTGCTAAACCTAGGTTTCAAGAGTTTCAAGACTTACAGTCAGTGACTTACAGTCTCAGAATCTGCTCCAATACTAATAAAAAACAGTTGACCTTCGTTGGTTTCTTATCAGCAAAAGCAAGCACCTTTGTCTGCTTTTGTAACTATCAAGCAACTAACTATCATGGTATTGATTGTAAGATTTTAATGTTGTTCTACAAGATTTTAACGTCGTTCTGCGATGTCTATTGCTCGTGTGAAGACATCGATTCCCATCTGCATGGAGTTCATCAAAGGGTCAATTCCTTCAAGCACCCGTGCAGAAATTGCTTCGGCCCCTTGAAAATTTATAGGCTCAACGACAACATTGTTTGGACTGTCATCAAATGGGGTTGGTCCAGAAACATCTTCCGCAAAATGCTCTATATCCTCTGGATCTTCATCAAGCCTATCTGTAGCTAAAGGGTTGTTGGGGTCTAACATTCCATTTGTCCATAACTGGTTTGGGGTCATGTTTCGGGCGGTTCTGATCTTGTGGTCATTAAACATGTTCAAGAACTCTTCCAGAGCAAAGTTGATCCTTGGGAGAAAAACCAAATGCAGAACAAACAGGTGAAGGTTGTTGCTCATATTCAAAATACCACTTTGCTCCATCGCATAAAACAAGTAATAGAAATAGTGGCAAACGCAGCGGAAAACGTCACGCCATAATCTTTCGATTCGCTGATTTTGTGTCGACGGCCCTGCTATGAAACTGCCTCTTCCAGGTCCACGAACTGCAACCATTAAATCACAAACATGGACATTTTCCACTCCCCTGTCGACCCTAATCCTAGATGGCCATAGACCATGATTTAATTCCACTGGCTCTGTGAACAATTCCAGGACGGTCTCTGCATAGTTGTTTGGACTGCACTTTAAAAACATGACCTTTCTCGAAAATTCTATTAATATCTCCATGCCATCACTTCGAGCAATCCATCTGGTTCTGCAGACATCGATCAAGCGTGAATGAGAAACCTCTGGCAACAAAGATTTGACTTGATCTTTCAACACTGCAATTCGCTTTAGATGGACATTGAAAAGGGCGGATACTACGCGCACCTGTCCCATCATGTTACGTACCACAGGGGTTCTGCAGGCAGACAGTGAACATACACAGTGCGAGCCACAGTGAACATACATTGCTTTTGGGTAAGCTCTTTGTATGCGTACTGCAGCTCCGGAACATTTTCCGGCCATGTTCCCGGCCCCATCATAGCCCTGTCCCCTACATAGCTCAATATCTAAGCCTAGATCCTTAACTGCAGCAAGGATTGTTTCTGAATTGATAGGTCCTCGCTGCAATGAACAAGAATGCGTGCTTTGGAAGAAGGGCGTATCATTATTGTGATCACTGCCCTTGACGATGACTGCGTTCTTCTCCTAATGAAAACTTATTACCAAACTTTGTTGTGTCCAGATTGCCAACAGCCTGGTTTATTAAGCTTTGCAGCGTTATCGCCACGAAAGTTTGGTTTGACTGTAAAAGCAAAGGATGGGTGTAAAGGCTGTACGAAGGTAGTGGAGCAAGGGCTATCTGTGTGGGCGAGTTGCCCGGAGGGGGTACTTGTTTAGGGAATTGACAGGGATGCATGGAAAACCGCTCCACACCATGTACCCTGTCGCATAAAAAATGGGCCAAAAGTATACCCTGTCGCATAAAAATTTTGCCTCTCAGGAACAGAGTAGAACGTGATTTTTGATTGTGATACCCTGTGGCATACTTTTCTTACCTATTATAATACCCTTTCGCATAATTTTTGTTGGAAAAGGACACCCTGTCGTATAATTTTTACCGCAAAAGGACACCCTCCTGTTGAGCGGCACATCCCGTCAGGTACAGAAATTGATCTCTCGCATGTGCATGTTGTTACGCGTAGAGTGGCAAGAATCTGCATAGCAGTGAAAATATTTGGAAAAGCCATCCTGTTATTAGAACCCTATTTGGACCAGGGGGGGCCTTCTCAAATATATCCACTGCTGTTGTAGATATGGCGCTGAAACTCCTTGACTTTTCCCAAAATTTAGTTGGCAATCAAATTTTAAAAATGTCATGGTCCATTGTTGTACCACGTGACCCCCAGATGCCCTTATTTGGAGACTGGTCACAAAGAAAATCTTAAAATCCTCTCTAAATTCTTGCAAATAGCGCTAATGTTAAAGTTATATACACCATTTGATTGGTCTTGAAGAGTTTTTTCATTTGATATATAGTTTGTTTTATATTTGATGACATAGAAATTAGAAAATAATTCACAATAGAAATCTCAATTAGTCTATTCAATTGCTAATTGCCCTTAATTGGCAAAACTTGAAAGTTAAATTGAATTTTTTTCACGTAAATATTTTCCTCTACTCTTATTTGCTACTTCTGGCTACAATTCTGCCTGTTATCACATGTTAATCTGGATGAAACATGCTTTTTAAGTCAGTAGCTCGATTTTGACCATTTTCCCATTGTTTTGGTTGCCTAGCAACGACCCACGTGACCAATTACACCTCTATTGTTATTTTTGTAAAGCTAATTGTCCAAAAACAATTGCTATAAGTTTCATTGTTATATCTCTTGTTGTTTTGGAGAAAAAGAGGGGGGAAGAGAAGGTAAAAATATCAAAATTTCAACCCGTTCCAAATAGGGTTAATAGGAGGAAGAAGAGAAGACGGTGTTGTTGGTTGGGTGCCTTCAAAATTTCACCAATAGTCTTCCCACATTGATAATTCAGTCGTCAAATACCGTGCCTCCAAGCACTCCTTCAAAAAGCTTTCAAATTTAGGTCTCCATCCTGAAGAAGAGACAACCCTTGCTGGAAAAGCATAAAATCCATTTCAGACAGTCATATTCCTTTCGGAAAATCCTGCCTTTATTTGCCATGCTATATGGTCAAGGAATTGTATGGTCATGGTTCGCTCATAATATTGGGAAATGGAATCTGCAGGGGTGTTTGCACGATTTATTTGCCTTCCCACCGTGCATGGCTTTCTTGGATCTGGCCTGGTAGCGTCCTCAAACCATTCCACATGCTTGTCATTGACGTCTAGCCGCGTAGATCAAAGCGCAGAATAGAGCAGGGTGATATTCTCATTTGCAGCTACAATGCCATATGTAGCTGACTGCAGCTGCTTCGTCAAAGGTTGTGTTATTTCAAGGCAATGAGAAACAATGATCAAGCAAACGATAAACTAGAAGGAGATGGTCGCATGGAATAGCCCACTTGCATCACGGACAGAGTCAGTATTCCAAGGCCCTTCAATGTTGAGCTTGATCTTTTCCAGGCATTTGACGACTGCAACGAACACCTCTGCAAACACAAGTAGCCCATCAATCCGGGCTATCCACCTTGTATGGCAAACACCTATCAGATGTGTGTTTTGCCCTTCCGCTATTTCCTCGGTATTCTTCATTTCTTTTGTTAAGAAAGCAAAGCGTTTCGGCTTGTGTTAAAGAACTTCAAAACTACCCTCACATGACTCATCATATTTCTTACCGTTTGAATGTTACATGCAGATGCAACACAGAGATTCAATGCATGAGAACCACAATGAGTGTAGGGGGCTTTAGGGTATTCGCTTTGAATTCTCACAGCTGCTCCCGAGCACTTCCCTGCCATATTGCCAGCTACGTCGTATCCTGCACCACGACAGTACTTCATGTCAAGGCCATACTCTATAACACCACCCAATATTTTCTTCAAAATTGCTTCTCCCGTCATACCTTCATCGCATTTAACAAAACCAAGGAATTCCTTACGAATAATGGACGAATAGTCCACAACGCGAAATACAAGAGGCATTTGCTCTATGTTACTTACATCAGCAGGTTCATCTGCCAATATGGCGAAACACTTTGACTCTTTAATCTCGGTGGTCAATCTCGACAAAATAAGCTCACCACAAATATTAATTATCTCATTTTGAGTGGTTTTGGATCGATATGTTGCTGTTTTAGCAGCATTTGCCATGTTTTCCTCAAACACAGTGTTCTTTCCACATCGTCCAAGAAATTTAAAAATCTCCTGAAAGTTTCCAGGATTTACCTTTTCATCCTCATAGTCCTTAGAGTCATCCTTCTGCATTACTCGTGCAGGGGTGGGTATGAAAGATAGACCTTTTTGAAGGAGTAAAGTTTCCTCCATGTTTAATGTAGTTGTTCCTAAATTGACAATATTATATATTGGTTTGTATTGTGTAACAGCTTTTTTTTATCGCATTTGTTCCAATGGTGCCGTGTTCCTTTTCCTGATTTTTGTTCAAAATTTTCCTTAATGTTGTTCTTTTCCGACTCTTTTTCTCAATTATATTTGCCCCAACCTTTGTACCTGTGGTCATTATAGAGAGTGAGAAGAAAAGACTCATCAATTTTGGCCCAAGTTCAACATTGAAAATATTAACGATTATAAATAATAAATGGTAGTATATACAAAGTTATGTAAAGTTCATTGTCTGTTTCCTCTTCTGTTCATGTTCATGTTGCTTTTTTGTTGCTCGCTGTTCTTTTTGCATTTTCGGTAATAATCCGGACTATGTCCAGTTCATACAGACTGTTCATGTTCTCTACTATTGCATTTATCCTGATTGTTTCCTCTCATTGGAGGATATTGTGGTGGTCCTGCATTATTTGGCAAATTGTATGTCTTACAGTAGCTACCGCCTCATGGTATTGTACTGAAAGATTGTGGCTAAGGCCCCTGGTCAGATCAGAGTTAGAATGAGGGAGAGTAAAAGACGGAAAGTAGCTTGATTAGATGCTGCGGGAAAAGAAAGATTCTTTGGTTTGGTGGTAGAGCAAGGAACCGTAATGTCTAGATAGATCATTAATGAAAGTTTGAGGAAGCGGTAAAGGAAGTCTCTCTATAAGAACAGGAGCAGAATTAGGGAAATTAGTGGTGGAGGATCGGAGAAAAGGAGTAGAGAATAGTAAGGGAGAAGGGAGGAGTGAAGAACGAATAGGAGTTGCGGAGGAGCTAATAGCTGGGACGAAACCACAAGAAGTAGGTGCGTCAAAGGCGTGAATTTTGGGAGAGTTAGGAGCAGGAAAGGGAGCCTGCGAAGTTAGGCCTGAGGGCCCTGGACGAGAGGGGATAGAATGCGAGCAAGAGGGGCTATAAGGGGAGCGAATAAATGAGAAAGTAGAAGGGGTAGGGAGTAAGCCACTGTTAGACGGCGGGTTAAATTTATTCAAATTTAATTTATTTAATTGATCATCGTCGCATATCTGTATGGGCCAGGTCTAAAACGCGGACACCGCGGAAATCACGGACATATCCGCCATTTGCAAGACCGCGTTTTAGGTTTTTCCCTATGTAAAAACCTAAAACGCGGACATCGCGGAAATTTTCTAATTCTTCAAAATAAAGCAGGCTTCTACGATCTTTATGCACACCGCTCCACAAAGAGTCTTGGAGGGTTAGTTGTTGGCGATTTCTTCATGTCCGCGAAATCAATGTCTGCGTTTTAGGTTTTTATATAGGGAAAAAAGCCTAAAATGCGGACAACGCGGCCATTTTCCAATTCTTCGAAATGAAGTGTTGAAGTACGTTTCTACAAACGTCATAAACGGACACAAGTAAAAAGTAACTGAACCAAATGAAATACATAGATCAACGAGGAACAAAACATGGTGTAACCTATTTGTATTTGTTACCTTTACGGAAAACTACTTGAACTTGATCTTGATGCCAGATAGGCACCCTCCATTGCCACATTTAAGAAAAGAGTCAAAAACTGTGATGACAATTCTTGTTTTGTTAACTAGTATGTAGTACTTATCTTTTGACTTGTAAATGCTTTTGCAACGTCCCCCTGAAATCTTGCAACAGCAAGATTGGCGCTGCATGCAACGGCAAGATTGGCGTCTGCAAACTGGGATTTTGCAATCACATTGATAGATTGTATGAAGCACAGTGCACTAATCTCCTCGAAAAGAGATTGGTGTAGTTTATAGTTTGCCAAGTTCAACCAGAAATTACATCAATGCAATAAAAAAAATAAGTTTACTAGAAATGAAAGATAAAAGATTTACTCCAAAACAGCTTTCAATGTCATGATATTATGAACTAAACTTTTTGGTTTAATGAAAATATAATTTATAACCTATGCCCAAAATTTCCCCTTATTTTACTCATTTTGAAAGAATGGTGATGTCCATGCAAAATATTTCAGACCTTTTTAGTCACTGATTTTTTCTGCGTGGTCGGGTGTTGTGGTTTTCAAAGGGTTCGAAATATCGTAATAACAGATTAGCACGAAGGAGACCATCTTCCTTGCCTGATTTCATCAGGTTTGAGAATTTTCAGCCAATGCTTTTTCTAAGTCTAATTCTGGCATGTTTCTATTTTCATTATCACACTCTGTATCACTTTCTATATCACTGTCTGTGTTTGAATCAACAGCGTTGAGTTAATTGTCAACCCCCTCTATGACCACGGCTATCTGTAAAACATGGAGTGTGGAATGATGGAATGGAATGATGGAATGGAATAATGGAATGGAATGATGGAATGGAATGGTATAGATGGAATTGTAGATATGGAATAGCTAAACTACTGGTCGCTTTGGAAAAAAAATTACACCAATGTGTTCCTCAAGATCTTCTTAGTTTATTTTACATATGTTTTCTTGAAAGTCTCATGAAATTCCCTTAACTATCGACTGAAACAACAAGCATGATAACAGACTGTGTGGGCAGACATCAGTTAAGTCGTTTAATTGATGTGAGTTGTAGGGAAAAAATCTGTAAAACATGGAGTGATGGAATGGAATGGAATGGTCGACATGGAATAGCCAAACTATTGGTCTGTTTTGAAAAAAAAATTACACCAATGTGTTCCTCGCGATCTCTTCAGTTCATTTTGCGCATATTTTCTTGAAAATATGCTGGAATTCCTTCAGATTTCAACTGAAACAAAATTGGATCTATGCTAGGCTCGCGTGAACACAGCTGTGGAATGTTGAGAAGTGACAGGGATCAATGACAGTTTTAATCCTTATCCTGTAATGGCGCCAAGATCATTTTTATCATAAACGGGGGCTCGTAAGAAACTTTAGACAACAGCAAATTGAATTATTGCTGCCCTCATGCACTCACTCGCTATTGTTTGAAAACAATGCCCAGTTGTTCATCATTTGCACAGTTTGTGGTATTGTTTAGATTTCATTTCAGGTTGTGCAACTGTGAACTGAACTGCGTCGATTTCTCAAAAGCTATGCTTCACCACGTTGTGACTTTCGTCGGAGAATCCATAGTTTTATGCTGCTGGCATATTTTGTCTTATCGGGTACCATTTTATTTTCAGAATTTTTAGGCACTAATGGTAATTTTGTCTGTGCAGCAGGCTTCACCATGGTGGACTTTGCTTTACATACAGTCAAGCACGTGTGTGCTCCCAGAAAACTGTCTTGCAGAATTTCAGTAGCTGAAGAAGCCAGATTTAATTTCCTCTGGGCTTGCTACTTGATAGAGGGAATGTTTGGGTCTTACGGTCACGGGGTTTCACCATATTTTGTAATCTTGCACGCTATGTTTCGGTTTGATGTAAAATATCGCAAAATGTTTTGCATTTTAAATTTTGAGCGGTTTTACGGTTTTGGGACCCCCAAACATCCCCTGTTGGTACTGTCAGAAAAATCACTAAATTCACATCAACAATCATGTGAAAGAAATCTACAAAAGTAACAAAGTTGTATGTGGTAGAAATGTTCGGTCACTGATCTGTACCTTCAGAGCTTTGGCTATGGGAGGTGAGCTTCTTTGACAGTTCGAAATATTTGCTCGAAAGAAGGTAAAAAATGCGTTGTAATAGTGACCATGCTAAAAAGGAAATAGTCCCCCAAATGCTATATTAGTCCCCCCAAGAGGTTCAAACAATTAGATTTTGAGTTTTCAAGTTTTTATGGCAAGGAGTCACTAAAATTTGCTAAAGGCTGGCACCATCGATGTGTTGATTTTTCCAGGCACTTGCCACGCCATCCCCATGTGCAGAGATTCGATTGAAATTAGACGGGAAGTCAGAACATTATGATTCACAGCTGGTTTGATTCCGGAAGAAATTCTCAACAATAATACACTCATTTTTATAATAAAAGTGGTTCAAGTGGCTCTAGCCATATCGGATATCAGAATTTCCTGTTATTTTTGTCAAAGGTTTATAGATCCTGAGATTCCCTTTAAAAAACTAAACTATGAATTAAAAATACGAAACTTTTGTAATTTTAGTTTTAGGCCCAACGGCAAGATAGGTTTCGATCAAAAGTTGTCGGAGGATAGTTGCTTGATAGTCGGAGGATTAATATCTCCAAACACAAGATAAATTCTCTCAAAACTCTGATAAACTTACGACATTTGTTTGCACTGCGAATGTAGATCCACTTTTTCCAAAACGCAACTGTCCCTGTCGTGCCTTGACTTTCCATATACTGATGTCATATTATCTAGCAGAAGGAAATTATAAAGGTCCTTCGAAGTGTGGGTTAACGTTGTAGATCTTTTCTTTTGGGCAAAATTAAAAAGAGAGCGTCTTATTTGATCCAAGATTTTGCAATAGACAAAGAAATGCCTGTTTTATTTTCAGGAAGTGCCCCTTTAGCCTAGTCAAATAGTGCCCTTCTAGTGTAGTGCCCCCCTAGTTTGAGATGCTTCCTACGTCCTTGTACAAGATTCATGTCTACATGTTTTCCAATCTGACTTGTAAGAAGAAAAAGAAGCAAAAGGAAACCTACCTACTTACGGAAAGTGAGATAGTTAACTTTGTAGGCCTACTCGGTTGCAAACAATTTAATGAAAAGTCCGTGAAATCAAGGTCCGCGGTTTAGAATTTTGGCCTATAGTTAAATTCTAAAACGAGGACCTTGACTTCGCGGACCTAGCAAAAAGTCTGCTAGATAAAGGTCTGCGTTTTAGAATTGCAGCCTATAGCAAAATTCTAAAACGCGGACCCTGATTTCGCGGACCGGAAAGTCATGATTCTCGGGAAGGTCCGCGAGGTCCGCGTTATAGACCTGGCCGTTTTCCTAGCAACAAATCTCATTATGTTCACAAATAATAATTTGCATTCAAAATTGCCCCACTCAAATGATCGTCGAGACTTTGAAGGTTTCTTATCACAATGTAACCAGGTAACATTTGGACTATCTTACTTACAACATCAGTAGGCTGTAAGCCGATAGCCAGTAGGCCCATGGCCTCTAGTTTTAACCCGCACAATCTAACCCGCGTTTTCTTAACCTGCATGACCTGCGTTTTACACAAGCCGCTCGGGTTCGTGCACATCAAGAAGCAGAAACTGCAAGGGTGACAGGGATCTTCATGAAATAAGCCCAACTACATCATGTGACAACTCTACCAACAAAGAAACAAAAGAAAATGCTGCAGAATTAGATAAATTTATTTATCTTTTGAAATAGAAGATCAAAACATCATGTAGGAGGGTAAAGGTCAACATTTTAACCTTAACATCAGATTCTTGGTCCAGAAAATTTGAGGCAGAGTTTTTCCGGGTGTCTGAATATTTGGTGAGAACTGCAGGTGCATTAAGAGAGGAAAAAGGTATTCTTGCTGAGCCCACCCATAAGCAAGGAAGAGTTTTGTGTAAGGACGTGGATGATTTAGTAAGATCTTTTTAGGAAGATGATGAATTTTCTAGAATGTTTACGACCAAAATAGTGTATAACAACTGGTTCACCAGAAACTCATACTGTTTTTGTCTGGACCCATCACCAGAATGCTGTCCTCCTAGTTAATGCTATTGACTGGCCATACAGGTATAAAGATTTGATTAAGATTGTTGTTTGCAGTGATGACAAATGAGAATGCATGGTTCATCGGTGCAATCAATGTCCTGGTGCAAGTGCTTTGCAGGAGTTTGTTACCAATAAATCAGAGGAATTAGAAGGAGACATTCATTTCAACCAATGGCAAAGCACAGATTGATCAACATTGATTACGCAAACTGCAACTGTGGATAAATATGTCAACCTGTTGGTGGAGTCGATTGAGCATCTAAACTCACACTCCTTTATTGCGAAAAGACAGGGCAGATAACAGTGGCGGCTGGCAGTGTTATTCATGTTAATAAACTAGTAACAACTTTTTTTCAAGGAAAGGACACCTTGCTTCACAAGCAATGCAAAAAATTGAAAAGAGCATGCTTTATTTTTTCATAACAAGTGCGGTCCATCGAGCCCTTTAGAATCAGGAAGTACCTCATTTGCAAGGGCTGCATGGCCTCTGCATGCAAGACACGATGCAGACACAACATCCTTGCTAATGTGATCATTGACATAATAGTGATATTTTTGGCAAATGTGTATTGGCCTTGTTCTTGCTAATCCCCTTTCATTCGGCTGCCTTGCTGTTTGCATCAAAACAATCAATTAATATCGGCCATGACGTCCTCAAAGAGCATTGCCTTTATTTCATTAGCATATTACTAGTTTTCGAATTCTAGTAACATGGAGGGCTCTGTCTTTTGTCTGCATCCAGCTGCATTACGTCAGTTCTTTTCAATTCTGCACTGAAAAACAATGCCATGTGGCCCTCCTTCCCACGTGTGTTACTAATTTTGCTTTTCGAATAACTCACTAATAAGTAGCTATAAAAGAAGGGCTGCGCGCATAGCGCTTCAGTACCGTCGCTGCGCTGCCGTAGAAATCACATCGAAATGAATCAAGTTGCTGAAACAGGATACCGGTGGGGTATTTCCAAAATTTTTTCACTGCTTTCCACTCAGCCTCATTTAACGCACGAGCAACGTCTCCACTTGAAGAAGGATGGTCGACCGTGTCCAAAGATTCTAATAAAAAGTCGAGTATCTGATACTATCTACAGAAAATATTCTTGGATTTGTGGTGACGATGAGAAAAATACCTACTACTGCTGGCCGTGTCTTGTAATGGATGATCATCCACACAAGGTGAGTCTAAGTTTCCCTCCTATAAATACTTTTGTGGAGTTTCTGCCACTTAACGTTTATTCTAAATTGCAAACTACAGAACTGTTTCATTCATGCCATGCTGTTGAACTGTCTTTATTTTGTGCACCTTTCATCAATACCTTTTTGCATGAAAAAATTAATAGAAGCGAAAGCGAGAGCCTTAACAATATCTGTGTAACTGTTTAACTAGAGCGGCTGTTCAGGTGTGTTACTAGAATCCTGTTTTTATTAATATGTCGGCTCCAACTAGAGAGTAGGGAGCTGTGAAGTTGCTGCTTAAAAAGATTCGGCTCGATGCCAAAGCCCCTTGATTCAGCATTGACACTTTGAAGGTCATATAATCCTACCTCAAAGCGGCCTCCACGTGGGGGCTTTAGGGGGTACCTAAAAAGCCGCAACTCCTCCAACAAAAACCAAAAAATCAGAAAACGAGAAACAACCGCAACCTGGAACTGTATTTATTTAGAAAACAAATTTTACAAGCAGTTCTTTAGTATTTCCTAGCATAATGGACTGTTTTCCCGTCTTTCATTTGGCAGCCCGTTGCTCTTCGTTTATCAATCATTTCATGTTTTTACGATTTATGTTCTGGCTTGTTAAATAATCAAAACATATTACTTGTGTTGTCATTGCCAGCTTTTTTGGGGGATAAATTTTGCAAGGCCCCTCAAGGGTAGACCTGACCTTCTATTAGTAGAGGAATGCCTGTGCCGATGAGAGTGCAAGGAATCACTTTGCAGATGTAAGACACGCAGAAAATCCATCAACAAATGTAATAATCTAGGGAGAGGACACAAAAATCGACAAGTTTTGATAATGGAATATAAGATCTAATGAAACACTACACTTGCTATTCTACAACCGCTTATAAGAAAGAAATAAAAAACGGTTCGTCTGTGAGGAAAGCTAGTAGAGAACACGGTGTACCATCTACGACCCTCAAAAGAGTACAAAAAGTTGGAATAACGAAGGAGAGAACAGTACTGACAAAAAAGGAGGAAGAAGCAATTTCTAACTGGGCGAAGGAGTGCAGGCGAAGGGGATTTGGAAAAACACCGCAGCAAATTCGGGAGGCAGTGAAGCAAGTGTTAGACAGTGCTGGCAAGAAAGTTGACATTTTTCCAAACAATTACCCTGGCAAATCTTGGTGGTATGGCTTTCTTAGAAGACATCCACAGTTGCACATGGCCACACCAAAACCATTAGAACTGGTAAGAGCATCGGCTTTCACTCAAGAAAAAGTGTTCGCCTGGTTTGACTGTTTCGAGGAGTTCCTCAAAGAAAACGAGATCGTGTCATGTGACCAATTGTATAACTGCGACGAATCAGGGTTTCCTCTCCAGGTTTGCTCCAGCCAAAAAGTTTGTGTCGAGAGGGTAATGAAGCGTACGTTTCACCTGGCTAGTTCCACTAAAACCTCCATAACCACATTGCAGTGCATCTCAGCCAGTGGGAACGTCCTGCCTCCAGCAATTTATTATCCTGGAAAATTGTTGAATCCCGAGTTGCTGAAGGAGATGTTGAGAACAAAATGAGAAAAACGAGAAAAAAGGAGAAAAAGAAATCAAAATGAAAAAATAAAAAACAAGGAAGCAGCAAAGACCAGAAATGTTTCTTATGCGCGCGTAGGAGGGTCATGCATGGCTCCTGGAAACGAGGCGAAGTGATCACGTGACAATCACAACGGTGGAAAGCAGAAATTGAATTAGCTGATGCTGTAGCTAGCAGCGACGATCGAAATGAAGAAATGAAGAACTATTTGTAGATTATTTCACAATTTCCAGCAAAAGATTGTTATAAATCAATTTTAGTTTCAATACTAGGCTCCTTTCAAATTCAACCAGAAACATCCAGACCAGTGATGGATGCAGACCAAACTCGAAGAGGCAAACATTGAATGATAGCGTGGCAATGAAGCACGAACATTTTTTACTGGATTTCCTTGATATAACAAAGTAATTAGGTGATCATTGTACTGCATACTCCCTTTCATTTTGTGTGAAGCAGATAAAGGAGGAGATGGAGGCTAAGGCTACTATCACAGTTCTGGGTGTATTTCTTACCAAAATTTGGGCAACAAGCAGAAAGCAGAGTTCTGAATGTTGGTATTAAATGTGTGCTGGTGATTGACCCCTAAAAGCAAAATGACATCCTGTTGTGGTAAACTCTGTCACAATGTACTTCTGAGGTACGAAAGGGTGCCAGTTTTACAGCAATAGGATACAATTGTTTTTCGGAGCCAATGTGCTGCAATACAGTACTCCTTCAAACCACAGCCATAGGAAGCATCTTAAACTTGGGGGCATAACACTACAAGGACAGACACTTCCCGAAACAAAAAGGACACTTTTTCATCATAATTGCACAATTTGGGGGGCATGTGCTCCCAGTGCCCCCATGGTTCCTACACCTCTGCTTCAAACTCATCACCTTTTTCATCAGGCACTGACTACTTCAAAGATGGCAGTGAGGAATTATTACCATTTAATACATGGCATCCTGATTGAATCCTTACAAAATCATTAAAATTCTTAATTGGAATACAATGCATCTTGATAAAAAGTTCCGCCCCTCCTCCCCTCCATCTTGGGCATAATTTTCTGTTCTGGATCTTTCAATCTAATGCCTAATACAGTTTCAACAAAATTCCAAATTTACAAGATCCTACTATTTATGGCTAGCTAAGGATTTCAAGTAAGAAAATACAACAATGATCAGATGTAGTCACAGAAAAATACCTTAAGACTTTGGGAGTCACTAATTCAAGATTCAAGATCCACGATTCAAGATCCGGAATTCAAGATTCACACTAATTCTAGATCCGGAATTCAAGATTCACACTAATTCTAGATCCGGAATTCAAGATTCACACTAATTCTAGATCCGGAATTCAAGATTCACACTAATTCTAGATCCGGAATTCAAGATTCACACTAATTCTAGATCCAGAATTCAAGATTCACACTAATTCAAGATCCCGAAATCAAGATTCACACTAATTCTAGATCCCGAAATCAAGATTCATACTGAATTGGGCTTTTTAAGAATTCCTTGGAGAATCTGCGTGGTTTCAATTCCCCCGCTAATTCCTCAATTTACAACACACGCATTCTTACTAGGTACTTGAGCTTCTGTAAATGTCTAAATGTTGCAAAGACTTCAAAAAACCTTCCTTTGAGGGCAGAAGTAGTGAGCATGAAGACTGTTAATGGAGCTTTAAGAAACTCGTAAAAAACTATGACCATTGAAAATCTGACCAGAAACTTTCAGTGCTGGCCCGAATTCTTAGTTTCTTAAAAAAATGTGTGCAAAAATGAGTGAAAATAAAAGATAAATGCCATGGATTTCCTTAATAAAAGGAAAAAAGTTTCCTAATTTCCTTTTGATGAGAGCTGTTTTAATCAAACCAAATGGATATTTCATGCACTGCTGCAATACAGCCAAACTTCGGCAAATCTTCATTAAGCAGACCCATAACCAGGGCAAAATATCGCAAACTAACCCATAACCCGGGCCATGACCCATAAACCGGGCAAAATATCGCAAACTACCCCATAACCCGGGCAGGCACATGTATACCAGGCCTCCTATAGGAGTTACCCCCCCCCCCCCCCCTCGATATTTATAGCTGCACCTGTTTGCTTTAGAACCACATCACGTGAATACCGGGTAACAATTTTGAATGTTTTGGACAGGGTGTATCTCCTTAATATGTGAGATTATGTTTCAAAGCCATCTTCACCCAGCAACTGTACCGTTTGGTTCTTTAGTTCAGTTTAGTTCAGTTTAGTTCAGTTTGAAAAAGAATCCAACAAGCAGTTAAATTTTCCTATCAAGAAAATCGCAAAAAGTGTTCTGTTTCTATAATTACAAAGGCATTACAAAGATTTGTCAGCTTAGAACACGCTTTGGTTCTTTGATCTTCAGGAAAAAAGCGTAAAGAAACATTCATAAAACATACCAAGAGCGATTCCGATGCTCATGCCTAGGGAAATTCGATTGTTGGGACAAAGTTCATTTTCAAGTTTATTCAGTAATATTCAAATGATAACATAACTGTACGCAGCCATTGTGACTTTCTGGCTAGCAAAGAAGATATTCCATCTGGTTTGCTCAATATAAACGCTTATTTATTCTGGTTGAATGGAAATTGTTTTGATATTTGCCCAAACTGTGCGTTAAGTTATCCTCCAAATTCACCATAGAAACGTCATAGATGCTAAATCTTACTTCATAGAAATTGTGATGTTTTGAGGACATAAGCGTAGCCCTGCAACGTTGGAAATATTATTGAAAATATGCCCTAATCGGACAAAAATCTGCCCTCTGTTGGGCAGAAATGTTGGTAAACAATGAACTTTATGTCGGGTAGTCCCATAGAATTTTCCCCAGGGGGGCACTCAGCACATACACATACGGGGAGGTAAGTCCGATATTTTTGGGTCAGAATATTGTGGAAAGTGATATTTTTGGGTCCAATTAAATTTAAATTATGTTTCTGATATTTTTGGGCATTAAATACTATGAAAATGATATTTTGGGTTCTTTCGAGGCAATCCTGGTCTCAATTTGCATTGTTTTGAGGTCTTTTATGTTTGTTTACAGATGTCAAGGTATAAAATGAGCTGATATTTTTGTGTCGCAATGAAGCTAAACTCGCGGCTAAACTGATATTTTTTGGGGTTCCTGAAAATTTCTCGGACTGACCCCCCGTATGCGTGTGTGCCGAGTGCCCCCCCCCCTGGGGAATTTTCTTCCCGTATGCTTATAGTGCTTAAGTATGTGAAAGCAAATACACGTATTATTTTGAAAACAAACTAAGGTCTGGGGCTGGTGGGCAGTTTCTTGAATTTTTGGGCCTTTTTGCTACCAAAAGTTTCTTACGTGTTTCTTTTATTTTTAATACCAGAAGTGCAGAGTTAATTTCGTTTTATCCAAACGGCTCCCAAAGTACTTAGTAAGATCCCAAAACAAGCGATGCATAACATAATTCGCATTCAATTCAAAATAATGCCCAAACAGTTCCTATAACTGTACAGTGTCAAAAACTTTTTGAGTGCGATCGTTCTAATGGGGTTCTAATTTGGAAATCTTTTCCAAATCTTTTTCATTTGGAAAAGTTGTAATGCAATTATTGGAATGTCTATGGCAAAGGTTTCAACTCCTGCGAAAGTTGCTTCTATATCAATCGTACCACGAGCGATAGGACGCCAAGTGTGATAAAGTCTTCTCAGTAGCGAGCCACCTTAATAAATTGTTTTGTGTGTGTTCTTACGTTATTTTTAGTTGGTAGCGAGAGACCTTATCGCTGTTTGGTTTTTTGACATTTTCAGTAGTTAGCCACTTAAATGCAGATCCACCTTGAGCGTAAACCTCCATCTGGAAAAAGTAAAAATTAAAAAAGGAAACTATAAAGCAAACAAAAAACGATTGGTTAAGGTGGTTAAAGTATTGAATAGGGTAAAGTAAAACTCATACACTTGGTGTCCTGTCGCTCATGAATGTACTGAAATAAGTTGTCACTTCCAAGTTTGGCCCCAACGAAATATCACATTGTTCGTTGAAACTGTTGTATTTTCAATTGTACATTTTGGTAAACGCTAATGCTTCAATCACCCGCAACCGGTAAATTTCAAGGGGTATAGAAGCGCAACTGTAAACGCAAAGTATTATTGTTTGTATCTATATATTCAGATTAGTGTTAGCGTAACAACTGTCCACTTATGATCAATCTATGATCAATCCGTACCCTATAGGCAGATTTTCAAAAATCATGATATCTCCATGATATCATCTTTGGCGACAAATCCAGAATTAGATTCGAAGGATTTTATGCAAACTTTTTAGCCGTGTGTTTCTTGAGCTGTAGGCGAATTTCTTGAAACCCTCCCCCTCATATGCATTGAAACAACCAAAGAACTTCTATCCAATGTTCTACAAACTCAGCGCAGAAAATAGACACTGGGAAGTGCTATGGGGTCAAGCAAGCATGGAATGTCATTTAGTTGCCAAGCAGTGAATGGCTTGGTGTGGAGCGTCCCCTGGCGCAGAATTTTGCAACGCGTTGGTTATTAAACACCGGTGCAGTGTTTAATAATGTCAAACTAACTACAGTCATGAACTATAGTTTGAGACAAATTCAAAATTTAACATCAATCGCTGCTAGTCTCTTTATCGTGTACTCATGCATTGAAAATGGAAAATGGCACGAGAGCCCAATAAAGAGGCTTGCGACGATAAAGAGGGGAAAAACAATTACACAGCCTCATTTTCGTTTGCACGATATGACGTCACTTCACTCAAATTGCTTATTTGAATACGTAATTTCACACGGAGAAAACGACAAAAAGTAGAAAAAAGTATCATACATCATTCGTAGCAGTATTATCTTGTGTTCTATCATCAATCATACCAATCCCAGACTTGTCCTTTAAAACATCAGGAAAGACGAATTTCTCTCATTCTGTATGTCCATGATTGTAGTTGAATTCCAATTCCCCAAAGCAGTACGAAAACGTTTCTCGAGAATCTTCTCAGATTAGAAAATTTGATGAAAGTGCTTTGGTGGTGTTCAGTGTTCTCGAGAGCGACAATCATTCAGTAACTCGTTGATGGCAAAGCACAAAAAATATAAGACAAAACAATACCCCAAAAGGTTATAGAATCTAATCTAGGATTTTAGCTAAAGTTGTGAATTTTCAAAACTGATGCATCCTACGATTTATAGTGGCCTGTTAAAATGGATAATTTTTTGCTTACCCGGTATAAAATAAAGAAGATTACTGATATACAGGGTTTTTCAGAGAAAACGCAACCCAACTTTTATTTGAGATTCTTTATAAAATAATAAAATTTGAGTCAATTTGACGCATACAATCTGAAAGCACAATCTATATTCTTTCCAATGATATTCAGATCCGTGGGGGGGGGGGGGGGTACTTGACCACGTTTTGGTCAGGGACATGCCATCAAAGCTTCAAAAACATACCCGTTCCTTATACTAATTTTTTGAAAATGTATACCCGGCATTATACTAATTTTCCAAAAAATATGCCGGACCTTGTTACGTCCCCGTATCCAAAATGTGAAGTGCCCCCCTCCTCCGGTTAGGCGTATCAATTGAATTTCAAGTTTGGCCTATTTCAGATGCATTAAAGTGATAGCAAATTTATTCCAGCAACGACGAAGTGAATGAGAGCATATTTTGCATTCTTATTAGATGCATCTTATGGGAATAAACTGTCCTTTTATCCTGCCTCACGTCAAGTGCTTCCAGGCCTGAAATTTGTTCACAAAAGCTGTTTCGTAATTTATTTTTTGACGGTAAAAAGGTGTTATGTTGCTCTTACAGCATGTTGAATTTGAAATCAGCCTTGCATACTAAAATATCAATTATTTCAAGAAGAAAGATTTTACTTTGAAATAAGATGCACCATATCTACTCAGAAATCTCATTATCTTTCAAAGATTTTCACTTACAGTTGCGTTGCGTTCTTTCTGGAAGTACATTGCTATATCAAATGATCTACTTCATAGTCATATGCCATTACCGGCATCTAAATTTGTTTGATTTTCATACTAGTTTTTGTTTTATCTCACTGTTATATTCTGATGATGAATGAGATCCTTTTTGCTCCGATGCAGTGTATCTCAATTATTTTACAATTTAGGGGTCAATTAAATGAGAGTTTTCAGCCCCGGTCCCGAATTTCATTCCTGTTAGCCAAGGTGACGTTGGCGTGCGATTATATGACAGACGAAACTTACCACTAGAATTTCTCTAAAATTTTCGAGGTTTAAAACTTCAAAACTGCTTTCATTTTATTTCATTTCATTTCAATTTCTTTAGGCACGGTGGCCACGTCAGTCAAAGGACTGGTGGCGGCTCGTGAGGAAAACATCTGGTGGGGCAAATATGGAAAAATGAGGGGGTCTGGGGACAAAGCCCCCAGGAAAATTTTTAGTGACCACGCCCTTCAAATCCTCGGAAAAGGATGGCAACGCCCTTTTTGATGTATTTTTTAGAAAGTTTCCGTAGAGCTTTTCGCAGGCCTCAGGCCTAGCTTTTCTTCTGCAATTTCCTTGCCTTGATTGAATTAGATCTGTGCCCTCAAAATGTTTTGTAAAAAACAGCAACTACACTTGCCTCAAGTCTATTTCGTCAACTGTAATAAGCCTATCTCTCAGTAAACTAAATAGACTTGGAGCAAGTCTAGTCTAGACAACAACAGGCCTTCGAAATGATTGAATTACAAGAGTAGTGTTGCTGTTGTTGAGCAGGGAGGGCAAAATGATTTCTGCCCAAATTTGACGAGAGTTGACCAATCAGCTTACTTGATGGCGTGACCAAAACGTTGCAGTGCGCATGACAATAAGGATCTGAGAGGGGAAGACAAATCTTTGCCCCGAAACCACAGAAACAAAAGGAAACAAACAGAATGCAGCCACTGATTTGTGGATGCAGATGCAGCTCAAAGAAATCACAGCATAATCGACAGCCTCAAAGAGATGCCGATTCTATCAATATCAATAGACATTAGATGTCACTTATCGATAGAAAAATCAACGCCCACACTTTTGAAAGACTTCATCATACAACAATGTTTTCCGATGTTTTACTCAAATCACACACAAAATGATTTATTTATTTATTTATTTTATTTTGACTTTCCTTTGAGATTTGCTGGTGGGGCACTGCCCTGAGTGCCCAATAGCACCAGCCGCCACTGGAATACATACAATAACTAAATTATAAGAAAGGCATACGAAATTAAATAATCTTATTTACAAAACAATCTAATAAGCAAATTAAAAGTAAAGCATGAAAGAGAGAATCAGCATTTGCTGTTGGTATTGCTGATACTTTTTCGAATGCTCATTCCACAATTTAGCACCCTTATACGAGAAGCTCTTTTGTCCGAAGGCCGATTTGCGATGAGGAACGGCCAAATCCGTTTTGGTATCGCGCAGTTCTCTCGTGCATGAATCTGATAGCCTGACGAACATTTCTGTAAGGTAAGTGAGAGCTTGTTCATTTACCGACTTATACACCATCACTAGAATCACTAGTTTCCTTTAAGAACGTTCTTTGCTTTCATTTGTCACCCTTTCTTAGAAGATCATCGCATTACTCCGTTTTAAAAGATTCTACAATAGTCCTAGTTAACGCATCACAACAACAGCAACAACAACAACAACAACAACATCATTTTGCTCAAACCGGGAGAACCGGGACTTAAAGACTTTCCGATAAAAGAATGGGAACAAAATGACACAGATTTGTCTGTTCACGCACAAGCATAGGCATAGGAAGCTTTGAGTTGGTAGCTGTTGTGGTGTTGTGGTGTAATCCTCTGACTTTGCAGCCAGGCGGAGTGGGTTCGATACCCGGTAGGACCCCACCACTTGAGAGTCATGACAAGGGGTCGTGGACTCGATTGGGTTTGCTCTATTTCTGCGATCCCAATCGCAACTTCATCTTCACCTTGTTGGAATCTAAGTGGCCTTCTAAATGAGGAACTCCTGGATGAAGTTTTGTTTGTTTGCGCCGCATACGAACGTTGACAAAGCGCGCATAACTGAGCATGTAGTCAACATTCCATGATAAAATGTGTCCAAACGCAAAACAGACAAAACAGACACATAAAAAACCGGAGGTATGAACTGCGCGAAGGCAAATTTAGCTTGCACCTGAAACCAAGGTTTGATTCGAGTGATGATTTGATTATATGGACACCTCTGTAATATTTCAGTGTTTATTTTGAAAATTTAAAAAAAATGAGTAAGTGGTCGGTGGTTTTCTTGGTCGGTGGTAAGTGGTCGGTGGGTTTCTTGGTCGGTGGTAAGTGGTCGGTGGTTTTCTTGGTCGGTGGTTTTTTTGTTTTGTCAACTTATTTTCATTCGATTTTCTTTATCTAGCTATACATATTTACAATATATACAACTAATCCAAATCGAACATACAAATATATAAATTAAGAAATGAAGAAATTAATAGATAAGTTAAATAAGTTAAATATTCAAGACATATATGGGCAAGGTTTACAAGATATAATTGAATTGACAGGCGTAACAAATATACAAATATTTTCTACTATTTCATAATCCAGATAATTTTCTAAAATTCGGGTGAATGTTGACAAGCATTGCATTTACAATTTGGTCCATTCCATTGTTTTATCATGCGTTTAAAAGAATTTAAGTTGTCGGCAGATTTAGTTTCATTTGGCAATGCATTCCAGATTTGAGGTCCTAGTGATCGAAGACTGTTTGAACCAAAAGTGACTTGATTTGATCTATAATGTTGTAAGTCGTACGGATTTCGTGATGAATATCTGGAAGATCTTATTTTGAAAATATCACGCATGAAAGATGGGTTGAGATGTTTCAAGGTCTTGAAAACTTCTATACAGAGAATTCTAAGACGGGAAACATGCATAGTACATCTTTCTGATTTCAAGAGTAATTCACTGTAAGAAGATTGGTGATCATTGTACAAAAATCGAAGAGCACGTTCTTGAATCTTCTCAATTTTTTGCAAAGACTTAGCTGATGAGAAGTACCATACTAGCGGGCAATAGTTGAAATTGGAATATACAAAACTTTGCACAAGAATTTTCCTTTCATTAAAGCCAATGAATTGTTTGAGTCTTTTTAACACATTAAGTTGTGATGCTGCTTTTCTGCAAAGTTCAGAGATATGCTGTTCAAAATTTAGCTTATAATCTAGCTGAATACCTAACAATTTGACTGCTTCTTCCGACTGGATAATTTTGCCTTGGATGTTGATATTCTCTCCGCAGGTATTTGTTTGATCCTTTCTAATAAGGAGTGCATGGAATTTTTCTGTAAGTGGTCGGTAAGTGGTAAGTGGTCGGTGGGTTTCTTGGTCGGTGGTAAGTGGTCGGTGGGTTTCTTGGTCGGTGGTAAGTGGTCGGTGGGTTTGTTGGTCGGTGGTAAGTGGTTTGTTGGTCGGTGGTAAGTGGTCGGTGGGTTTCTTGGTCGGTGGTAAGTGGTCGGTGGGTTTCTTGGTCGGTGGTAAGTGGTCGGTGGGTTTCTTGGTCGGTGGTAAGTGGTTTGTTGGTCGGTGGTAAGTGGTTTGTTGGTCGGTGGTAAGCGGTTTTCTTGGTCGGTGGTCGGTGGTCGGTGGCTATTATGGTCGGTGGTAAGTGCGGTAAGTGGACGGTGGTAAGTGTGGTCGGTGGTATGTGGTCGGTGTGGTCGGTGGTAAGTGGTTGTACACCACGCCCTACAAAATACTCCAAAGAGAAACAATATCTTTAGCAAATGCGCATTTTTCAATGGTGCTGTACTTGCCGAGATAAATTATTTTAATTTGGCAAATTCATGTAAACTGATTTTAATGACATCAGTCCCAAGACATTACTGGTGTCATTAAATCAGTTTACATGAATCTGTCAAACTAAAATAATTTATCTCAGAAAATACAGCACTATTACTGTAGTACATACATTTGAATTTAGGGATTTCAGTTCAGTTCAGTTCATATATTTTATCAATTCTAATGTGACTTGAAGCCCATATATCGTCCATCAGGAGAGGGATAAAACTTTCTTATTATTGTTACAACACAGGATGGGTGAACCTGTCGATTTCCTGAGCCAAGTTTACCATACTTCCACAGGCTGTACTGTTGGTAGGCTGCTTTACGATAGGCATTGGTCGTAAATTCCATAGGCTCTGCCCTGATATCTGATCTTGCCATAATATGCAGCCTTAGAACACCTCGGTCCAGAATAATCTTTTTATAAATTTGGTATGATGTTAGGCAGATGCGTTTCCCACAGCACTTGTTTTCATCAACATTCCCCATATCTACACATACACCACATTTGCACCATGGTGGACTCCCCTCTCTTATCATGGGCTCTTCAGGATTAGTGATAGCAAAGAGCAAATCTTGCACATATTGAAGATCTAGTCTAATACACCACACCAATGGAACACCAATGAACACCGATGAACACCAATGGAACACCAATGAACACCAATGAACACCAATGAACACCAATGGAACACCAATGAACACCAATGGAACACAGATGAACACCAATGAACACCAATGAACACCAATGAACACCGATAGACCACCAATGAAAACAGCACGACACCAATGAAAACAGAACAACACCAATGAGGGCAGTCGAAAATATTGAGTAGCAGTTTTCTCCGTCATGGTGAAGGGAAGGCTGTAGCATTTCTTGCATTTAACCATCATTTGATCTATATTCCTTCCATGTAGGCTGGATGCGTTCAAAGCTTTTTAAATAAAGCCTGGTGCATACGTATTTTTATAAGAAACTGCTTATAAAACATTATTTCTCAGATTGCTATAAAGTAAAAACCTCTGGTACTGGGAAAACATACCTTAAACAGCAACTTATTGTGATTTAGGAAATCCTTTGCATAATTTTTTTCATTTCACTTGTTTCACGTATCATTACTCCGAAAGTACTTTATAAATGCTTGAAGATAGAAAAGATTTCAAAAACTCTCTTTTGAAATGTTCACAAGGGCACCAAGGGTGGCGCCCCGTGGGAGAGTAAATTTGGCAAAATGATGTAAGAAAATTGCATATTTTAGTCAGTTTAGCCTCCCTCTGGAATGCTGTCAGATACATTTATTGCATCATCGTCTCAACGCTTATTTCTTCCAGCTAAAATATTCTGCTTTTTCGGAATAATATAATATCCGATCTCTTTTAGCAGCGAAGTGCCTTTTCACACAGGCCAAGACCAATAATCATCGAAGTTGTGAAAGAGACACGCAGCCGAGCGCAGCCTTTGGCCCAAATCAACCAGAAATGTTCTGAATATCAAGGCCCCATTGGCCTGAGCCTGCGTGCAGACTTCAGTGGAGAGTAAAGTTTGCACGCAGGCTATGCCCCATCAGTCGTCTGCAGTTTTTATGAGATTTGTTACCTGGGGTAAACTTATTCTTCATAAGAGAGTAATAGATGGATCTCGTGCCAAAATTTCCTTAAAATTGCCACATTTATCAATTTCTACCATTCATCCATTCATTTAACTTTGTCTGTGTAAACAATTACTGTTCAAGTAATACCGAGTACTAAAGTACAAAAATAAGTTGAAAATGTTTCAGACTACAAGACAAAATGAATAAGTTTAACATTTTTCCATTTAGAGATTCAACATTTTTTGTGATGTGACAATAGAGTTTTTCGTGATGAGTTCCTTTTGAAAGAAAAAGTGCACAAAATTGGATATACCTCTATTTTTTAGCAATTTCCCAGCTCAGTTTTCCCGAGGGGCATTTCACACATTCAAAAAAGCGTACGAGATTTTTCCGAATAAAAGGATTTTTATGGATTTTGGATGGATTTTTCTTGAAAACAAAAGGATTTTTGCCAAAGGTGTACGAGATTTTTTGGAGTGAATGCCCCTCGAGTTTTCCTTCATTGGGTTCCCTTCTGCGAGGTCACCACACCCCGATTTAACTTCGTACAGTCAGAATGGGGACCTCACAGACCTCACAGAAATTATTTCTTACCTCACGTGAAGATACTTATCATTGCAAAATAGTAAGACAAAATGGCCGACCGCTGGTTTCAGTCATCAGGCAAATTTGGTCTTCTCAAGGTCATAGCTCCATCATTTTTCAACGGATTTTTACGGGAATTGTGGCAAACTTTAATTGAACATCTGAAGAGCACCATCATGCAAAAGTTTTGCGAGAATCTTTTGCCGTTTTGTCACAATCTTCAGACAAACAGGGCTCAATTTTTTTGGGACACCCTGTAGATTCGATTTGACACATGTAAAATGCGACATTTGACGCAAAGCACCTTTTCAGTCGCATCACAGTCGAATATATTGATGTTATATTCGACACGTAAAATACAACGTTTGATCCTAGCCAAAAATTTACCTAAATATTGTATAAACCTTGTTACAATTTCTGAGAAAGATTCAGTGCTTCCTGGATACTTGCAGCTGCTCATCATCACTCATCATTTTTAGCAAAAAGGTATGAATTCGATTAAAAAGAATAAACATTACATGTGCAGGGGCCTAGCCCCCCTCATACCACACCATACAGACATCAAAGTTCCATTAACCACAATAACATTTCATTTGATCGCCATTTCTCGATATTTTGCTTTAAATATCAAATTATTTCAGGATTAACTTTAGAATACCCCGCACCGCGAAGCAACCTCTTTTTTTAGCGTGGATACGCGCTAGGCAGTTCATAAGTGAATGATGCACTGGATACTCGATACAGCGCATACGCCGGCTACTGGCGAGAGACTTTGATACTTTGAGTTCGGAAGGTAACTTAAGGATGGATTAAGGATTTTCTGGATACTGGATACAATGGATACAGGATACGCAGTGAAGTCGAAGGTGTGGGATACAGTGGATACGGGATACGGGATACCCAGTCACCCAGTCAAGTCGAAGGTGTGGGGTACAGTGGATACGGGATACTCAGTGAAGTCGAAGGTGTGGGATACAGTGGATACGGGATACGCAGTCAAGTCGAAGGTGTGGGATACAGTGGATACGGGATACTCAGTGAAGTCCAAGGTATAGGGTACAGTGGATACGGGATACGCAGTCAAGTTGAAGGTGTGGGATACAGTGGATACGGGATACGCAGTCAAGTCGAAGGTGTGGGATACAGTGGATACGGGATACGCAGTCAAGTTGAAGGTATAGGGTACAGTGGATACGGGATACGCAGTCGAGTTGAAGGTGTGGGATACAGTGGATACGGGATACGCAGTCAAGTTGAAGGTTTGGGATACAAATTTTGGGGTGTCAGTTTTGGTAGTATCACAAATAGAAATGAATGTGGGGTTATCAATTTAGAAGAATATTGTGTCAGGGTATGAAAGTTGATCTAATTTCAGATGCTTGGCTAGAATTTTGAATTTTTGTCACAATTTTATGGTATCTAGTTTGAATGGCCCGTAAATTTTCGGGTATGGTTTTTGAAAAATTCACACATTTTAGGGATAGGGTATGATTTTACAATTCAAATTGGCACAACCCTGTCATCCACCTATTGAAGTCTCCCCGGGGGTAGGATTGATTTTTCGCAAGTTAAGAAACAGCCCTACCTGAATTTTTAAAAGAGATGAATTGTTTGTAATACCGGGTGTCTAAAAAAAAAGAACCCCCTTTTGACTGAGTGCGAATTATGTTAGTTTTACTTGTGTTGATATCCTACAAAGTAATTTGGGAGCCCTCTTGACGTGACAAAACTATTTCTTCACTTCCGTCATTAGAAATATAAAAAACACATCAGAAACTTTTAGTCGCAAAATTGCATTGTTTTTGTTTAATTTCGTTTTTGGACAATGTTTTTCAACAAGCTGGCTGAGGTTCGTTAGGAATTGATCAAATTTATGGTCAACAGTGGGTCATTCCAAATAAGAACAACAGATGCCTGTCAGGTGATGTTTTCAAAATTCCTTCAAATTTTTACTAAGGGGACCCAAGCATCAGAGAGCCTCAGAAAAAAAATTTCAGCGAGATATCTCATTTGGTTCAGATTTTATGATCAATTGAATATTTAGCCCATCAATTGGCTAAATATTCAATTGATCATACAGTAAAACCTGAACCAAATGAGATATCTTGCTGAAATTCTTTCTCATGTTCTCTGATGCTTGGCTACCCTTGGTAAAAATTAGAAGCAATTTTGAAAACATCACCTGACAGGCATCTGTTGTTCTTATTTGGAATGAACCCAGTATGATCATCAGTATTTAGAAACGCAAAATCCTTTTTTTGATAGTCATCAAGGAATTTTGATTCATCCAAATATTTGTAATTATGAACAAAGTAGGAAGAATTATTATTGTCAGGTGCACAGTTATTGAAAATAGAAAAGTGAGGGAAGTGATCTGAAATTTGTAGAAGGACATTTCCACTTGTTACCGTACAAGAAAAATCATTGGAAAATATGTTATCAATGAGCGTTGCTGTTGAATCAGTTATCCTGGTTGGTTGAAGTATAAGTGGCTGAAAGTGGTTGGAAACAGCGTTTTAATAAATTCGCTAGTGAGTGTGTGATTCTCAGAATTTAGTAGATTTATGTTGAAGTCCCCCATAATGACAGCAGTTTTGTTTTCATTGGCAACCTTGGACAAGACTTCTTGCATGTGGTCAATAAACGCATTGATGTCGGAGCTTCAATGACGGTAAGCACAGCAACATAGAATGTACTGTATGCACTGTCTCTATGGTCTACAACAGGTGCCAACTGTCCAATAACCAAAACTTTCCTGGTGTGTGAGGACATGGTGCCAGAGAAGTTTCTTTGCTTTTGGAATTCTGGTAGAGTAGTTTGAACATAATAAGAACGAGTGTATCATTCATTGTCTCCATGAATATATAGGGCCTGTACAGGTAACGAGTTTACTGGTGTATGATGACCTTGACCAGAACTACGAGAACATTATAAAAACGAGCGAGTGTATCATGCACTGTCTCTATGGCCTACAACAGGTGGCAACTGTCCAATAACCAAACAGTTTCCTGGTGTGTGAGGACATGGTGCCAGAGAAGTTTCTTTGCTTTTTGAATTCTGGTAGAGTAGTTTCTGGACATGGTGCCAGAGAAGTTTCTTTGCTTTTGGAATTCTGGTAGAGTAGTTTGAACATTATAAGAACGAGTGTAACATTCATTGTCTCTATGAATATCTATTTAGGGCCTGTACAGGTAACGAGTTTACTGGTGTTGATGACGTGGTGAGGTGGGACATGTTTTGCTGCCTTGGCTCTTCTCGTTCCCTTCCATGTCCAACAAAAGGTAAAACGAGGGCTGCTCTTCTGATCTTCCTTAATCATGTATCATCAGCTCCACATCAGCTCCTTTGAGCTGCCAGGCATATCCTCTCCTTTCTGAAGGAGACCAATTTAAGAAAGTGTCATGGCAGCTAGTAGCTAGTGATGAATAATACACCATCAGGACTGTTGTAAATCTCCGTGTACAGTATGACATGTATGGTGAATGAATTTTCAAATGTCATCATGCTCCAGAACAGCTGACTTGTCTGTCATGCCGTACATGAAAACAAACACGAAGAAACAACAACAAAAATATAAAATAAACAAAATTAATAAATAAAAACAGATGTTAAACGAGCTTGCACACCACCATAATAATTGATGGTGCCCATCGAGATGGAGAGGCTCTAAAATAATCACAATAGAATCACAATGCCACATAAAGAACAGGCCTTACAAGCTTAAAGGGCATGACAAGAAATACTTTTTTCACTGCGTATCCAGTATCCACATCTGGAGTCGCTGGAGAAGATGCGGGGTATTCTACAGTTAAGCCTTATTTCATAAAGGTCGCTTATTCAAAAGCTTTTGTTTCTGAGACACCCAGTATATCTTCGGTTTTTTATGGCACCCAGTATATGAATGTTTTTTTATTACATATTTATAATTGAATTTTGTGTTATCTAAATTTGCTGTGAACTGTCAATACAATATGAATAGTTTGGCAAAAATGATGGATTTGGAGCTAATGCCAAATGACAATCAAAACTTACAGATAACATATACCCCTTTTTGCCAACCAATGTGTACACTCATCAATCGTTTTATTTCTAGCTGCACTTAAACGGTACTTCAGAACAAAGAGGGAAAGCGCAAGCCGTGCGAAAAGAAATGTCTCATACTCTGAACGTGTGAAGAAGTATGAGAGAAAAAATCAGGTAAAATTATTTCCCTTTCATTTTGTTCATCTTGAATTCGTATGTATGTATGTATGTAATTATTTAGCCTGGATAACACTGTACAATCAAAAAGATTGGTATAAATAGTGGTCCAGCATTCAGTATGATGAGCAGATATCATGGACACATAAACTCAGTAATAAGGATGTAATGTACTATTCAAAGCCAAAGTTGAAGGTCATTGATAGAAGCAACTAGAAAAAGACAACTTGAGTTTTAGGACACTTACGCAAAAAGAGAGGAAAGGCCGTGATCGTCAACATCTGTAATCAGTTATGACACAACAGTTGAATTGAATGATGACGAGATTATGATTATGATACGAGATTATTCTTATCCTTATCTTTATCAATCCGTTTTTTGGTACGTAAAATCCAAACGTTTAAATACAGGAAAAACGGGAATAAGTATTCTTCCTTCGAGAAAGCATGACTATGGAGAAACAATCTCATATCAGGGTTTTGCCTTTTCACGATTTTGCCTTCTTTCTGTACTTTGTTATTGAGACAATTCTAATGATTTAGTACCAGCAATAACATTTGTTAGTGAGTGTTGATTTTTAGGACAAGAAAACTGTTAACTGTAGAAGTTAATAACTCGTTATATTGGCATTGCAAGATCGATGCCTTCAGTAATTCTGTCGAAATCAAAAGATCAATGACCGTCTCAAGACTCAGTCAGCTGCTACTTTTATCATTGTTTATTTGGAATTGAAAAGTGCAGTCACCCAAGGAATATGTTTTGTGAGATTACCTGTCTGCAATGCAGGTGTTATTC
The DNA here is from genome assembly GCA_039566865.1 of Aurelia coerulea. Lineage (NCBI taxonomy): Eukaryota > Metazoa > Cnidaria > Scyphozoa > Semaeostomeae > Ulmaridae > Aurelia > Aurelia coerulea. The sequence continues at coordinate 3,327,223 of CM076959.1, forward strand.
ATTGTTGGTAAATATTTTGTTTAATTTGTAGAAAAAGAAGGGAAGAATTGATGCCCTTGACAGCAAAACATCATGGAGTGTCCAGGATAGAGAGAAAGTAAAGCAAGTAATGACAATGGACTTCATGTCATCAGAGGATGATGATGAAGACAACGGCAAAGATATTTTCGTTGTGAGGCATCTGCCGTGGGAGAGTGAACGATTAACATCTATAAAGAAGGTATTGTATGCCAAGTGGGAGAAAAGCCGTTCCAAAAGGGGCATAAGGCAGTCTCTCCCTAGGGTCATTGGCAATCCCTCCAATAGGTTATGGTGGCCGATAAGGGCCAATCCTCATTTCAATTTCAGAATCGTCATTTCAGTTTTAGAATCCTCATTTCAGTTTCAGAATCCTCATTTCAATTTCAGAATCGTCATTTCAATTTCCGAATCCTCATTTCAATTTCCAAATCCTCATTTCAATTTTAGAATCAACGTTTCAGTTTTAGAATCTTCATTTCAATTTCCGAATCCTCATTTCAATTTCCAAATCCTCATTTCAATTTCAGAATCATCATTTCAGTTTTAGAATCGTATGAATCATAAAATTAATTTCATTCAATTTCAAGATCTGGGAACGAGGCTGTGCATGGCCTTGCTAGCCAAAGCATGGCATGGCCTAGATTCGCATGGTCATGGAATCTATTGCAGTTAACTATTGCAGTGCCTGTGGCTGAAAAGCAAACGCCGGCAAGTTTTGTGTCCGATGTGGCCGCGAGATCATCAAAACTGTCAATGATGTTGCCAGTGTCACATCTTCTCTGGCTGCTTTTACAGCGGCCAAAACGGAAGAGCGGACCTCTCTGTTTGAGTGGAAAGCGGGCAAGAGAAAAGGAATCCCGTTGGGGAAATCGGGAAAAGATTCAAAAGTGTGCAGTGTTCTTATCAATGTAGGAATTGTTAAAGAAAATGAAGATAAAGGAGGCCTGCAAACCGTCAGGAGCAGCAAATTACCCATCAAGGTTAACACAAATGATAGCTACGAAAGTGTGTTGGGAGCAGCTGTCAAAAACACAGTGCCCACGATCAGCACTTTTGTGCACTAGGACGACTATGTACTCCTTTATCCAGACCATAAAATAGCAAAACAAATACCTGGCTCAAATGAAACCTTTACAGTAGAAGGGTACAAAAAAGAACTTGCGAAAGCGTATTCGAAGTGAGCTTATTCATATGCAGCCAGAATATTTTTACATAAGCTCAAGCTCAAGAAACATCATACCAGAAGAAACCCCTTCATCAACCTGATATGATAACTATAGAAGAGGAAGAACAAGAACCATTTTTGGCACCCCTGCAACCATCACTTTATTTCCCGAATTCGCAAACAAATCCAGATACAATTCCAGATGTCGATTTTCTTGATTCACCACCCTGGTCATTGGGTTTAAACCCAGGGGTTCTGCCATCAACTAGCTACCAAGTTGTTGCATCAAGCGCAACCAATTTTAAACGGACTGAAGCAAAGGTGCACTGCCCTATATGCAATAAGAAGTATGGTGTGTCAATTATTGAAGAGCATGCAAGCATGTGTTTAGAAATGAGAGAAACTCCCTTAATGGCAATTCATGATAGTTATAACGAAGATTATAATGTACAGGAAGATTGTCACCAAGAATTGGAGAAAGATGTTGTTGAAAGAAGTGACAGTGAATACAACCAGTTGCTCTCACAACTAGTAAAGGAAGCTGATGTGGACAGATCTAATGATGTGCAGGTACATGTTAGAAGAGGACATGCTCTGGATGACTTTAAACATTTTTTCAGAAAACCATGGAACAAGAAGAAACAAAATTGCCCATACAGAATAACGTTTATTGGCGAGGCAGGAATAGATGCGGGTGGATTAGCTAGAGAATTTTATTCAGGTAATGTATGTTCAAGTTATCTCATCTCCACATTTATTAGGAATGAAAACTGAATATCAATAGCTTCAGGATGGCCTTCTTGTTTTCTAGCTAGATAGTGATTCTTTTGGTTTTTTTCTTGTCAAATGTAATTCGTATCTCTGTTTTTGCAGTTGTCCTGCAGGAAATAAAATCACAGTACTTTGTTGGAGATGATACATCTGGATTTGAGCCACATTGTGGAATAGTGAGTGTTGCTGATGGCACAATGGATGCAATTGGTCATATATTTGCTGCCAGCATCTTCAATGGAGGAAGTGCACCTTCTTTTTTGGCACCATGGGTATATAAGTTCATGATTGGAGGAATACAAACAGCTATCAGTTGTTGCCCAGACAAATTATCAGATGGACCATTGTATTGTGAATTCTATAATAAGGTTAGTTTTTCTTGGAGTAAGTTGTAAGGCACTCTTCTCATCAGCTCTTCCAGAGAGCCAAGCTTATATGTATATATTGTGTGTATACCAGTGGGGGGGGGGGGGTACTCTGGTATACAGTAGCTTTTTGGGTCTAAAATTTGGTCAAAGCTTATGTTTTGGGTCAATAATTTGTACAGTTTTTTGGGGTTCCTGAAAGTCTAAATGCCTTTTTGGGTTCCAAATAAGGGTAGAAGTAAAGATAGGGGGCAAACATACAGTAATTTACAAACAAAATTAAAATCAAGTAACTTTTCTGAAATCAAAATACTTATGAGAAATCAAATCAGTTTGGGCCTGTGACTAAAACCTTTGGATATGTCCTCCATGTGCTTTCATCCATGCACAACATTTGCTCTTTTTCTCTCTGCAGCTTGGATTAATTGAAACAGACAAAGATCTGATTGAGTTTGTTAACTCTGATGATGGGTTGGATGTTCTGGAGGCCATTGGCTACAGGGGCAATCCACGCAAAATTACTTTGTTAAAGAAATCTGATTTGCTGCAGTAAGTTATTATTTATTGTGGTTACATGCAAGTGTGTGATAACTCTTCATCACAATTGATTGCTGAATATCATATGATTTTCACCTGGTCATCACACCATATCATATTTATCCAACACATGTTATTGGCATGCTCCATGCTCTTCATCTGGTCTTGTATGGAGTTTAAACAAGAGGAAAATTCAAATTGCCCATGTCGCTCTTTGGCTCATCACTAGCAGGTCCACATAAGATAAAAATGTATGTATGTAATGTATGTAATACTCCTAACTGAACCTGTCTCTTTGAATCAAGGAAGTTAGCATCTGTGGAAAAGAATGATGTAACAGTTTCTTTTAAAACAATTCTTAGTCTTTCATAAGGCTCAAGAAGTATTCTCATGAATGATAAATCATAAAGCTCCTTTCTATCAACTACATATACAGTAGTATATATGCAATAAACAAATTCAAAAATATGGCACTCATGCAACATTTCACTTTTTGTTTCATCAGAAATCTTCATTTTTGTCATCTTTGTCAGGCAATTTAATTTCTTATGAAGCAAAAGCGCAAGCAAAAGATGAAGAAAATGTCATTTGAGTACTATCCTTTCAAATTTCCTCATGAGCATTTGGTTTGTTGAAATATATCCTACCAAACATTTGCCAGAGACATCAGAGAGGGATTCATCCTCTTTTAAGTTTTGCACACTCAAATTTGTTGTCTTTTACAGTCTTTTTATAGTCTCTTTCAAATGCTCCATTGAATTTTTGAATACAAGGCCATAAAATGATCAATGAGAGAAACCCCATACACACCTGCCTTGACAATGTCTCCAGCACATGTTATGGCAACATGTTCAATGCTTTTTGCATTGTCAAGGGCCAGTCTTGTAGGTTCCTATGTAGCTCATGTATATATTTGCCCTGCCCTTGGGGGACTCCTATTATGGCCTAACAAGGGGGGTCCAATCGGTTTGAGGGGGCCCAATCTTATGCAATGGCTAACAAATAGCCTTATTTGTTAAACACACACTAGCAATTGTCTTCTTAGATTCCTGGTCAATTATAAGATTTAAAGTCAGTATATGCTCCTCAGTGGAGGGACAACAACAACACCAATTCAACTCAATAAGATGAGCGTAGTGAGGCTAGTCTTTGCAGCAATAATCATCAATTAATTCTATAAGTATTCTTGCTTTATTGTTCAATCCGTTTTTACTATGTAGGAAATTTTGAAAAATTGCAGACAATTTTCAAGAAAGACCAACCAAATAGCAAAATTTTAGTCCCATGGACTACCATTTGTGGGTTTCTGTGAAAATATACTACCATTTGAGGGTATTTTTCAGAAATAGTTCTCTGGCCCTAAAACCCTGATTGGACCACAATGGGAGTACCCACCCCCAGTATATGTCATGTGTTTAGCATTACTATCTACTGTATGAGCTGATCACCTTATAAAGTACTTTATTAGGATTTGTCCTACTACTGCAGTTGCTTAATAGTGCAATTCACCTTTTGTTTGTTTTTGCCATCCTGTACAAAAATATAAGGCTAAACTTGGCCTTGTACAGGCCAAGTTTTAGCCTTGTAGAGGGGATTATGACCTTGTTATGACCTTGTACTAACCTTGGAAGAAAATTACAAGCCTATCAGTAAGATTCCAAGCTGCAACCAACCAGTCTAACAAAAGGTTTCCAGAAGGCTTCTACAAGGCTAATTAGCATTTTCAAGCCATTTACAAGGTTACAGCAAAGCAGGCTATAACAAGGTTACAAGGCCATAACTACAAGGCGTGTACAGAGGCTATTACGTGGCCTTGTATTTTCATACAGGATGTTACCAGCTAAATGCTAAACAAAATTTTCCCATTCACTGTAGGTCACTGTTTATCAAATCAAAGATAGAGCCATTGCTGCCCTTGCTCCATGAGATTATATATTCCAGGCTATAACAAGGTTACACGGCCATAACTACAAGGCTTGTACAAAAGCTATTACGTGGCCTTGTATTTTCATACAGGATGTTACCAGCTAAATGCTAAACAAAATTTTCCCATTCACTGTAGGTCACTGTTTATCAAATCAAAGATAGAGCCATTACTGCCCTTGCTCCATGAGATTATGAATGGATTGCAATGCTACGGCCTTATGGACTTGATAAAAAACATGTTGATGTCTTTGAGAATGCCTTTTGTTCAAAGGGGAATTTTCATTGGAGTTCTGAAGAATTCAGTAAACTACTCACACCCATATATCACGAAGAAGGTAGCAACAAGAAAAAGATTGAAGTTGACATATACAAGTATTTTATGGATTTTGTAGAGTGCTGTTTCGAAGATGGTAGGTGATGTTTTGTTTATTTCATTGAATTTGCTTCTCTTTGGAAAAAAAGCATTTAAAGCTATACATACTTTATCGTCACTTTTGGTCTACATTTTACTTTGTTTTTAAATTTGTTTCAGCATGTCAAGAGAAGGCCAGGGAAAAGACAAACAGCCTTTTCAGATCTTTTGTTGCTCAACCTATTGTTCTAATTTTATGTTAAATAATGTGCACGATGTGTTGTGTGTGGTCTGTGGTATATTCTACCGTATTTACATTGTATTCTACAGCACATCAGTTACAGGAGAAAACATTTTATTGTCTTTGAAGTTGTGTCCTAGATTATGATCATTCACAGCTTTGAGGCCCTGACCATAAAACGCGACAATGCAAAAAAGTTGTTAATGTGCCTTGTGTCGTGTGCGCTACATTGAAATTAAATTAATGTAAATTTGGCTTTGTTTTTTCTTAGTAGTGTAAGGTTTATTTCCATTGTAAATTTTTGATGTTGAATGTGGAGGAAACTCGAGCACTGTTATGTTCTTTGTCTCCTTCAACAGTGATTAAACTTGAGTTTTGTTTTTTGTCTACTTTGGATTTAGCGATATATAAGGAAAAACACCAAGCGTGTTTGATGTCAAATTCAATTTGACTTGATGTCAACAAAATTTACCAAAATGTGCGAACAGCCCAAAATTAAGCCAAAAAGCCTATAGCCTTATTTTTTAATCCAACAATAAGATAGAGATCCAAAATATTACAACTTCGCTTTAAAAAGTCTGCATACCAACCCCAATCAATGTTTATGTGTCATGATCATCACATTGTCAATTGTATAATCAATTGTCCCTGGGGTGAGTTGCGAGTTGATGCTTTCTGCTTGTTGCGAGTTAAAAGTGAAAAGTGCGAGTTGGTACATTTAAAATGCGAGTTGCGAGTTCGGTAAAACACCTCAGATTTTCCATCTTTTTTTTTTATATATACCATCTAAAAATTTACATAACAAATTACTACCTACATTACTTAATCTACTTTACAATACTACGAGTACGATACCAAGAGGAGCAAATAAAATGTCAACCCCGAGGCCTTAAAAAAGAATTGAAAGAGTACATTTGTATAAATTAGACTTAACTAGGAACAAAGCAAAAAGAAAACAAAGAAGAAAATAAAAACAAACAAAAGACAAAAGACAACAAAAAAATAATAATAATTTTGCAAGGAAACAAGCGTACTTGGTTGTGTGGTTTATGACAAGGTTTAAAATGAGCTCAATCTAATCGACCAGTTTCTTGGATAAATTTTAATGTTAGCTCGAGTATGTTCATGTTAACATCATTGGGGAGGTTTTTATCACCATACAATAGGAGCTGCGTTAGGATCTCATTTGAGGGACTAGCATATCCAAGTGGTCATAATAATGGAAGTATTCCAGCAAGAAGGTTTTGTCGTTGGAGCCCAAAGGAAGGGCAAAGCAACAAGAAGTTTTCCGTATCCTCTGCACCATCGTTCGTAGGGCACATTGGGTTTACAGTATCCTTAAAATTATGCCTGAATTTGTGAAAGTTCAATTTGCTGAGACCCACTCTAAGTTGGGTAAGCTGGGATAAACCTAATGGGTCGTGAATCCCAAAGACCGATTTTGCAGGGGGGCGGATAACTGACAGAAGTTTTTTCTTAAAAATAATGACAGATGGTGCAAGTCTCAGTTCTGGTTCACGTTCATGCCATTCAGACAAACAGTGAGGATAAAAGCTAGATTTGAATTTTTCTGTCCTTGCCCTTATTCGCCCAATGACATCCTGATTGCGAAGAGAGTAGTGCGACTGCTGAAGTGGGGGGGATTGGGTCCGTCATATATGAAGGGGTGAGATTATTTAAAATCTTGTAGAGCAGAGTGAGACGTCTGCTCCACCTACGAGAATTTAGCGATTCCCAGTCAAGCTCTGCATACAGTTTCTCTCGTGAAGTTCCTCTCCATGTCCCTGTTACAGCCAAGGCAGCAGAATACTGGACGGACTCTAGCTTTTCCATTAAATTTGTCAAAATTTCATTGTGACTAAATTCGCATAATTTTGTCGGAGTATGGTAGATTTCCATCTTTTGCAACTAAAACACCGTGATTTTTGGAAAGCCTTGGTCAAAATCAGGGGAGTATAAAGAACTGTTTCTTTAATTCACGGAGAGCCGCTAATAAAGGATTTGCTTTGAGCTCGGTTAATTAGGCCTAAGGGAAGAACAATTATTCTCTTTGGTATTTCTTGATTTCTCGATGTACATGGCTTCTCCTTGATGACAATGTCAATGCAAAATGGAAGCCCTTTTTCGAGAAGAAGGCTCAACTTCGAACAATTTTAGGCCCAAAAAGATGAGAAACTAATTAAGAAACTTTTACTACTGAAACACCGAAATTTTCATGCGAAATTGAGAAAATTTTAGCACTATGTGCTGATCCAAGTTTCTTATAAAAAAAACCTGTACAGAAAGTCATGCAGCCTTTGTTGAGACGCGTTTCAGATATTATTTGAACAGACAATAATTAATTGGGCAGCCGTAGGAAGCTTTATCTCTTTATTTCTTGTTTTCAAAGAAAATTACAATGGCCTAAAAACGCTTGGTTTCAAAGGGAAATCCATAAAACAGTTCCAAAGTCAGTTGCAGCTTCAAAAAATAGTTTTATTTGGCGAAAAATGCATTAATTCAAAAGAAAGCAGGCAACTAATAATTTTAGTTTCAACTCGCACTTTTGAGTTTCCAACTCGCACTTTGAGTTTCCAACTCGTAAATTAAGTGCAACTCGCAACTCGTAACTCGCATAATAAATGCAACTCGCAACTCGCAAAATAAGTGCAACTCGCAACTGCAACTCGCACTTTACCATATCACCATTATTCCTGCCACTGTATGTCGACCTGGCATCACACCCATGTGTTTCAGAACAGCTGCAACTGAGGATGCACCATCATTAAAAGAACTTACTGCACTGGCAGTGCACAACTGGACAACTTTCTTGCCTTGATAAATTTTCTTCTGGCATCTTTTCCAAATAAGATTGTTTAGATACTCATTTGGGTTTTGTGTGAGCCAATCTAAGCACCGTAAAAATAATGATTCATCTGAAAGTGCATCGTAAATTGGCTCCACAACATCCACTATGGCTTTGGGCAGTCCTTGTTTTGGCTATTATGTGTTGGTGCTGTTTGCTATGTCCCTTTGCCACTCACACCATGACTCTTTGCCTTCAGGACACAGTTGGTGTTTTTGGTTTTTTGGCATATGAAGCAAGAACATATAGAGACCAGCTTTCACATCATTGACCATGCCCGGCAGATTATTTCTGTTCTGGCGAATGGCAAGGGCATGATAGTTTTGCATGGTATCTATCATATTTTCTGTCTATCTGCCTCTATCACCTTAGTTACAGGAGGAGGACAATCTTAACCCTATCCAGACTAGGCTTTTTGAAACTTTGGGGAGACTAGGGGGGGCACAAAGTGCCCCCCCTGGTTTTTCATAGAATCGTAAGTGCTAGAGACTTGAAACTTGGCACAAGTAACAAACATGATAAGGCAAACAAGATGATGTGATTTGTTTTTGTTTATGTCACGTGATTAAGTGCTGACGTCAGCAAATGTTGCTAATTTGGGTGTAAAACCACATGTACTTTGTCACGTTGTATCTCCAAATTGATAAAACATATCGATGTGATACTTGAAACATAGAGGGATTATATCCTTGTAATTCTTATTTTGAAATTTTTGCTTTGTAACGCTAATATTTTTGCTGATGTCAGCATTTATTTATTTTATACGAAAAAAAGAGCGATTTTTGTCTAAAATTGATTATAAATTACTTTTAAAAATAGCAAAAAATGCTAAATATACATAAAAATACCTGCTGCATCATATTATGTCACTCATTTTTCTCAAAATGAACCATAACATGGTTTTTCGTCAGTACGCATGCGCAACAACCAATTGTTGATGACGTCATCAAAAATCAATAAACTATATATCAAATGAAAGCTTATTTCAAGACGAGCTCAAAAATGTTTTTCTCATTGTCATAGAGCCAGTGGTTCCAAAGCTATGACTTAAACGGTAATTTTTTTGCGGAGCACTCAATTTAAAGTCATGTGTTGACCCCCGGAGTCAGTGTCAAAATTTTTGAAATAGACATGAAAATATGTCTCATAGATAGAAACTAAAAGTCACAAAAAAGCTAGACTATTGAAGAGATACTCGATGAGCTGTGTGAAAAAGTTTACTAGGGGGGGCACTTTGTGCCCCCCCCCTAGTCTGGATAGGGTTAAGGCCTACAATGCACTATTGTTGTATCTCTTTGATAAAGATTTTGCAAAAACCCGGACTTTCAAACGTGCGTTTTCATATGGCTATCTTTAAAACGGGGAACGGGGAACGGGGAACGGGGAACTTTAAAATGGGGAACTTTAAAACGGGGAACGGGGAACTTTAAAATGGGGAAGTTTAAAACGGGGAACGGGGAACGGGGAACTTTAAAATGGGGAACTTTAAAACGGGGAACGGGGAACGGGGAACTTTAAAATGGGGAACTTTAAAACGGGGAACGGGGAACGGGGAACTTTAAAATGGGGAACTTTAAAACGGGGAACATTGGGCATTACCATAACCTTTTCTTCGTGGCACAGGCATACACGTATGTTTATAAGAGATCGGCCAGTACTGGAAGTTTCTTAAAATTATCAGATTTTTAATACTCAGAGTTTCATACGAGTTTCTTAGGGGTTCCATAACAATCTTCATGTTCACCACCTGTGCCCAGGAATGTTCACACGTTTCAAAACAGAGTCATTGAAGTCTTTCCAATGTTTAGACTTCACTCAGGTACCTTTCGAGTGGCTATCTTTAAAACGGGGAACTTTAAAGCGGGGAACGGGGAACGGGGAACTTTAAAATGGGGAACTTTAAAACGGGGAACGGGGAACTTTAAAATGGGGAACTTTAAAACGGGGAAATTTAAAACAGGGAACTTTAAAATGGGGAACTTTAAAACGGGGAACTTTAAAACAGGGAACTTTAAAACGGGGTACTTTAAGATGGGGAACTTTAAAATGGGGAACTTGGGCTTCTTTGCCTGAACGCACCATCCTCATATTTGAAAAGATCACGGTATCCTTATTGCGGTATTTATATTTGAATTAACACGTATTTTTTACAAGAAACTGCCTATTTTCTATAAGAATCTCAACTCTGGGATCACCAGAAATTAAGAAACTCCACTACTGGGAAAAAGGAAATCATTGACATCTTTTTGTTTTATTTTCACTTGTTTCCTGTTTGACATTACTCAGAAGGTGCTTGAGCATTCCTAAACATAGGAAAATCTTAAAGTAGAGTACTCAAAATCTGATAATTTCAAGAAACATTCAATAGCTACATACATTCAAACATTCAACAATTATCTGTTGTTTATTTTGTTTTTATTAGAAGCTAGTTCTGTTCAGAGTTTTGTTCAGTTTCATAGCATCAGATTAAATTGTCCAATAATCTAGAGTCGTTTTCTTGCTTTCATTTCATTTCATTTCATTTTAAAATTATTTATCCAAGGTAGCCCCGTCAGTCAGTATGACTGATTTTCAAGGGGCTGTGCCAAAAACTCTACAAATTAAAAGTCTACTGAAATTAATGAAGGGAAATGGAAACCATACCCAGGACAGATTTTATGTCGCTAGCTACGGGAGGAAAATTGAAATAGTTGCAAAGGTGCGCTTGGAAGCAGTTGGTAAAAACCCCGTAAAACCTGATGGCAATGAAGGTGCCCCTCGCAGCTATCATATCTCCATCGCAGCTATTTTACATGACTGTGCCATGAGGAAAAGTGTTATATTCTCACAGACCTTATGCTCTCCTTACCAAATATTTAAATATGGGGAGTGCGAAGGAGGCTTTGCTGTTGTGGTAAGGAGAGTGGTATCAAAGGTGCGCTGCCACTGAGGGAGAAGGGTGGGTCGATTTCGAGTTCACTGATGTTCGTTTTTTCTTGAAGAGGGCTAAAACTGACTGCTACAAAGGTTTAAATATGACCCTTGGACTGTGAGGGACTAGGACTAGTCCCAAGATAGGCGATTTTGCAAAAGTTAGGCCTGTGGGACTAAAATATTAAAAATTCCGAGCATTCGGTCCTGTGAGAATAGGTACATGACTGTCATAATTCCCAATGTTGCATGTTCTGGATGCTCTGAATTTACATCTGTTCTTAATGTTGCTATACAGTATCCTAAGATAGAAACAGACGAAATACTAGTTTAGAGTATATTTTGCCATTTCCACTCGATTATTTTTCATATTTGAAATAAATTCGTGTTGGACATGACTTATGAATAAAGTAAGTGTCCTCGACTGAACATTCATACACAGGCCGAAAACTAGAACTGTGGCGTATTGAAGTCGTATCATCTGAAGACCAGAGCAAGTGATGTGAGTAGATAAATTGAAAGGGAAGGTGCAGGAAAAATTACAGCTGAGAAATGCATATCCACCAAGAAAAATATACGGCTGGAAAGTTCCCCGTTTTAAAGTTCCCCGTTCCCCGTTCCCCGTTTTAAAGTTCCCCATTTTAAAGTTCCCTGTTTTAAAGTTCCCCGTTCCCCGTTCCCCGTTCCCCGTTTTAAAGTTCCCCGTTTTAAAGATAGCCACTCGAAAGGTACCTGAGTGAAGTCTAAACATTGGAAAGACTTCAATGACTCTGTTTTGAAACGTGTGAACATTCCTGGGCACAGGTGGTGAACATGAAGATTGTTATGGAACCCCTAAGAAACTCGTATGAAACTCTGAGTATTAAAAATCTGATAATTTTAAGAAACTTCCAGTACTGGCCGATCTCTTATAAACATACGTGTATGCCTGTGCCACGAAGAAAAGGTACATGGCTATGGTAATGCCCAATGTTCCCCGTTTTAAAGTTCCCCATTTTAAAGTTCCCCGTTCCCCGTTCCCCGTTCCCCGTTTTAAAGTTCCCCATTTTAAAGTTCCCCGTTCCCCGTTCCCCGTTCCCCGTTTTAAAGATAGCCGTTTTCATATTACAAAGACTGTGTAGTTCAACTAGTCAATTAGCTTAGAATAAATGGCGAGGAGGAAACTGGGTCCTTGTCGTTTCCTGTCAGGATTGGTCAGCTTGCTTATACATGTGACACTGCTATTGTCCCTGGGTTAGCTTACAATATCGTACTTGGACGGGATTTCTTGCATAAATTTAGTGCAATAATTGATGTGCGTGGACAAACAATGAAATTCCATGGTGAGAATACGATTTTCTTTGCGAATGGTGATGCGCCTCCGCAGCGCAAACTGTAGTAATCGATGCTCATAGTGAATCTGTTATCTAGTTTATCTCCGAACATCTCCAGTGAACTGGTCATTGGACTTATTGAAGCCATTCCAAAACTGCCAGATCATTATCAGCTATTTGCTGCTTCATCAATTTCGAGCTGCACTGAAAATGGTAAAGTGTCTTTCTGTCTGCTGAACCCAACAGAACCGCCAGTACTTTTACATAAAGGAACAACAATCGGTCAGTGTTTAGAACATATGCTATTATCTTCTCTCTGGATCCTGAGCCTTCTATTTCCTCAGTTGAGCCTTCTGCTGATATGGAAGCTAAGAAAGAGTTTCTCTCTCGCTTTGCTTCATTTGCGAGTCAAGCGTTCTCCGACTCTGTGAATGAACAGTTAGCAGATCTTCTTGAGAACTATACTGACATTTTTGCTTCATTCAATTTAGACCTTGGCCGCACATCTATAGTGCAACATGCCATTGATACAGGCGGTGCTAGGCCTATTAAGCAGTCACCATACAGGGCTTCTCAAGCTCAGGGACAATGAGGGCCAGATAATGTCCACAGCTTTGTTGATAATTTCACAGCTCTGCAGCTCTATTTTATGCAAAAGAGATTTGTAAGAAATGCTTCGATGGGCTTCAATTTCACAAATCCACATCACCATTGCATGAGGCCAATAGTTGATTACCACATCATCTGATCTCTCTTTCTTTTCCTTATTGCTGCCTGATTACTAAGTTGAGGAGTAACTGGCCCTACACAGAGAAATAAAGTAATGATACAGTATACCGGGTGAGCCAGAAAAAGTTCCCACTTTTGAAATTTCATAGCACCAAGAATACTTCCCAGATTTGAATGATTCAAATGCTAGTTAGAAGCCGAAAGATCAAAGTATTTTTGTGATTTTTCTCGCTGTCTTACCAGCACTAAAAGTATAGGTAAATTCAACTTTACAAAAATTTCATGATTACAAAATGACTGAAAAGGGACCTAAAACATTGATCAAATCGTTAATACTCTCCTCACGCAGAACAATACGCAATTGGCATTTCACCTCTCTCATGAGTTAGAAGACATATATTTTCAAACAAATGCTAAAGATTTTAAATCCCATGGCACTAAATGTGCTGAGGATATCTCTGACCCATGGAAAATTTCATTTTCTTTATTGTTCTGTGTGAGGAGTGCTTTTTGATTTGATCAATCTTTTAGGCCCTTTTTCAGTCATTATGCGAACATGAAATTTTTGTAAACTTGAATTTACCTACATTTCTAGTGCTCGTAAGACAGGGAGAAAAATCAAAAAGGTACTTTGATCTTTCGGCTTTTAACCAGAATTTGAATTATCCAAATCTGTGAAGTACTCTTGATGCTATGAATTTTGAAAAGTGGAAACTTTTTTCTGGCTCACTCGGTATGAATTAATTTAAGCATTGATACAGGGTCTCCCAGAAAAATTGTTTTCATTTATACATTGTTCATTGCACCAACAACGGTCATTGTCAAGGAAGATGGAAAACCGAGAAAGGTGGAAACTTTTTTCAACCGAAGGACAGGGCCTATGTTGTGAAAAAGCTGATAGCAAACGAAGCGAATGTAGAAAGTATGAGTGCAATAGCACGCTAGCAAACCTATACGCGTAATAGTGGTGGATACGCGTAAGAGGGGCGGTATATTATCGTAGATATGGTCGATACGATTAGTAGGGGTGGTATATTATCTTAAATGTGGTGGATGCAATTGAAAGGAGATGGGTTATTATCTTAAATGTGGTGGGATATTATGGTAAATGTGGTGGATACGCGTAGCAGGGGTGGGATATTATCTTAAATGTGATGGATGCGATTAAAAGGGGGTGGGTTATTATCTTAATCGTGGTGGATACGCGTAGCAGGGGTGGGATATTATCTTAAATGTGGTGGATATGCGTAGCAGGGGTGGGATATTATCTGAAATATGGTGGATGTAATTAAAAGGGGGTGGGTTATTATCTTAAATATTAAAGTCTTATCTTATCTTAAAGTCTTGTTTTGAATTTTTAAGGCTCTGCTACCCTATGATAAGTCATACGCATTGTCTGTAACTCTGCTTTGCTAAAACCAGAACAGACGAGAACAGATATGTGGAAAATTTCTACCGGAATGCAACGAAAAGGGCACGTGTTGCATAACCCCAAGTCAGTTGTTTTCCGACGAAAACGTTAAAATTTCCGAAAAATCTAACGATTTGAATTTTAGGGTGGGCCATGGCCCCCTGCCCCCCGGCCACGACACCCCTGGGCGAGGAGCTCTTTGCATATATTTTAATCTTTGCATATAACATTGTTGAAGATGTGCTCGCTGCAGTCGACTTTTTGCATAGTAGGGATATTGTTTTGTTTTACATAGTAGGGAAAGGCTAAGTAGACAAATTTGGTAAAAAGTCTGCGAAATCAAGGTCCGTGGTTTAGAATTTCGTCCTATAGTTAAATTCTAAAATGAGGACCGTGACTTCGCGGACCTAGCAAAAAAGTCCGTGAGAAAAAGGTCCTTGTTTTAGAATTTTGGCCTTAGTAAAATTCTAAAATACGGACCTTGATTTCGCAGAACTGTTAAAAAGTCCGTGAGGTACAGGTCCACGTCTTAGAATTTCAGCCTATAGCAAAATTCTAAAACGCAGACCCTGATTTCGCAGACAGGAAAGTCGTGATTCTCGAGAAGGTCTGCGTGGTCCGTGTTATAGACCTGGCCCTATATGTTGCATAATATGACTTAGAAACATTGTTGAATTTGATTTATGATGGTTTATTTAATAAATTACCAGGAAAATGAAAGAACATGCATGCAAGTAAAAATTTTTAGAATCTGAGGTCACGTGAGTCACGCACATGTTTTTCATTGTATAAAGCGCATGTATGAAATTTGATAAAAATTATTGTGCCAATTTGTGGCCCTGCTCAAGAGCTGCTACTACGTTAGGAAGCTTTGTTATAAAAGAAACACACACATATGAAATTGGTTAACCAAAATAAACAGATTCTGTGATTGTCATTTGAGTCACCAGGAAAGGGCTGTTTAACAGAAATACGTAGAAAAAATGAAATACAGAGCTACATGTGTGTTTTCAATATGGTCCTTAGAAGAAGACAATGTATTACCTGCATGCAAGCAATCATGTAAACACTTTATACTTACAGTGTCACCCTTCTTTCAATATAAACATAAAATGAAATAATACAATAATTGCATATTATATATTCTATTATATATGGGGCAATATTTTGCTCCAATTGGTATTGTATTAGTAGTAGGGTATGGTATTTTGTAAGTAATGTTGAAAGTAATATGTGTTGTAAGTTATTAAATGATGTATAAAAAAAAAACATAAACTTTCTCATGGGGGGGCTAAAAAGGCCCCCCCCCATATTTTCTAAGCAACCGTAGTGCCTATGGCAACGCAACTTGTTACACATGATTACCAAGCAATTATGATTCTAAAAATAGCATCCTATGCTAATTGGTCACATAATCCGTTGCTAGGCAACACAAAAACAATGGAAATTTGCTGATTTTGGCTTTCCTGCTAAAAACATAATATTTTAAGCCAAAAATAGTCAATAAATAACTTTAAAGTTGTAAATATAATACATATTGATTGTTGTTAATGAAAACTGTCAAAAATTCTATATTTGGAATTATATTGTTATCCCAGCTGTCAATCAAAGTCATGGTTGATACCTAAACAAATTAGTTGATGCTTTATTGGCATTTTAAATACGTTTTTAGTAATAAGAACGATATGAAATTGATCTTGAATTGTTAATTAGTCAATTTTGATCATAATACACTAATTATTTCATATGTTTATTATAAATGTGACGTCATATATAAGTATGACTTCATAGATCTTAAATTTTGCTGATGTCAGCAAAATACAAAATTTTATATATCAAATGAAAGTAGACTTCAAGACAAACTGATTGGTACCAATTGTATTGAAATCAGATGTGTACGAGAAAAGTTATGCATGTTTTACTGATTTTCTGAGAGACCTGTTGCCAAATATGGGCCTGTCATAGTCACGTGACTAATTATATAACAATGAACTATTGTTAATTTGATGCAATATTAAATTTCATTAAAAGTCACCTAAGTTCCAGTGTTTTATCATGCTTAGTTTAAGAGTAATTACAAGAAGTATGGTTGGGGGGGCCTTTTTTGCCCCCCCCCCCCCCATGTAGAATAGGGTTAATGGAAACATGGTAATTCAACTGCTGGAAAGGCATCAAGAATTTTTGCAACCATTCACTGCACTAGAAATCCTACACGCAAAGTTTCTCAAAATCTTTGGCATTCTCAGCAATTTGTCCAAGTTGTTGTACGCAACAAGAATCACAGATGAGTCGGAAATCAAAGCTGTTTGCCAGTTATGTGATGATTTTGGAGAGGCAGACCAAGTATTATTCAGTGGATACATGTAACACGCAAAATGCACAATCTCACACATAAAATCCCGAAATTTGTAATGCGATGGAGAAGTTTTGGTATCTGTGCAGAGCAGGCTGGAGAATCAATTCACAATGCATTTAATCAGGAGGGTAGAACACTTGCATGCTTGAGGTCAAGTCCAAATAAGATTCTTCTGCTGATGCAGGCACATGAACGACGCATCAGAGCACAGTTGTCGTCTGGATAGAATGTGTGACACTTGTCACCCTGCACGAGTTTTCAAGCGTCACATTCATGGTTCATTTGTTTGTCCACGCTGCTATGACTTCCGAAGTTAGTAGCTAGATTATAAGTTAGGTTTGTTTGTTCGTATTCCAACACAATACCCCAACAAGGCATTTGATAGGGTATGGCACGATGGTCTAATTTATAAATTAAAACGATGTGGTGTCTCGGGACAGCTTCTTTCTTTAATCCAAAGTTTCCTCAAGGATCGAAAGCAGAGGACTGTACTGAATGGACAGAGTTCTAATTAGGGAAATATTTCGGCAGGGGTGCCACAGGGCTCTATTCTGGGACCTTTATTTTTCCTTGTGTATATAAATGATCTAGCCGTAAGCTTGAAGTGCAATGCTAAGTTATTTGTTGATGATACATCATTGTTCACAGTGGTAGAAGATTCCAATACAGCTGCCAATGATATGAATCATGACTTGGACTTGATAAGTCAGTGGGCTCACGCTTGGAGAATGTCATTTAATTCTGATCCGTTAAACAAGCTGTTGAATTAAAATTTTCAAAAAGAATATTGAAATTGAACACCCAGTAATCCTTTTTAATGACATACCTGTGAAGAAGGTAAACGAAGATAAACATTTAGGAATTATCCTTGACTCAAAACTATCTTTTTCAGCTCATATTAAATCAGCTATCTCTAAGACAAGAAAGGGCATTGGTTTGCTGAAATATCTCTCCAAATATCTGCACAGGCATACCCTTAACAAACTATATAAGCTCTACGTTCGACCACACCTGGACTATGGTGATGTCATTTACCATATTCCCGCCAAAGCATGTGAATTCAGTCAAAGTATCATTTTACCAAATGCCATGGAAAAGCTAGAGTCTGTTCAGTATTTTGCTGCTTTGGCTGTAACAGGAACATGGAGGGGAACATCTCGCGAGAAGCTGTACAAGGAGCTTGGCTGGGAGTCATTAAGTTCCCAACGATGGAGTAGACGCCTTACCTTGTTCTACAAGTTTGTAAATAATCTTAGCCCTGAGTATACAGTAGATCCAATTCCTGCTCTTCATCAGTCGCAGTACTGTCTTCCCGACCAGGATGTCATTGGGCGATTAAAGGCACGGACAGAAAAATTTAAGTTTAGTTTTTATCCCAACTGCCTATCTGAATGGAATAAGCTCAAGCCTGAATTGAGACTTGCACCCTCAGTTGCTGTTTTTAAGAAAAGATCTTATAGTGGGGGTCGTAGGGGGGTTCCGAAAACCGTGAAACCGCCAAAATATTTTGCGAAAACCGTAAAACCGCTAAAATTTTACAGCAAAACCGAAAAACCGCCCTATTATTCCTACTAAAACCGTAATGATAAGAAATTCATAAGAAGCTATGCTTTTCAGGTGAAGGTGAAGTTGCGGTTTTTAGCGCCAAGCGCCGGGATCGCGAGAGTAGAATAGGCTTAATCGAGTCTGCGACCCCTTGTCATGACGCTCAAGTGATGGGGCTCTACCGGGTATGGAACCCTGTCCACCTGACTGTTCTGGCTGCAAAGTCAGTGGATTACACCACTGCGCCACATCACTTTCGTTCAGACGCAATGGCACACACTCAACGGCATTCAACTGTGCATTTCAGGGACGTACGATCCATAAAGCAAGTCCACCGAGCAAAGCAAATATTTGTCATTTAAACTCACGATTGCTTCACTCATCCGCCAGATATTTTCCCAAGGAAATAAAGATTTGGAGGATTTTTATCATACTCAATACCTCGAAGATATCACACAGTGTCGAGGGCACTCAATAGGCCCCACCCCTATTCCTGAATTCCGCTACGTTTTCAGCCAAATTCCAGATTCTGGTCATAATTTTTCAACGAATTCCCGCTTCCCTTCCTAAAGCTAAAGTACACCAAAACTTCATGATTTTCACAACGTTTGATGGTGCCTAGAGGCATGCCCTCTGCTTTTGACTAAAACTATCATTCAGTTGAACTGAACCAAGATATCATACAGAGCTTTATAATATCTTGGGTTTCCTTTTTATCTTTCTTTAATATCATTTGCAAAGTCTCTTGCATCCTCTTCAAGAGCAGTTCATGATGAGAGACTTCAATGTGTGATCAAATGCATATTTTCATGCCGAAATGAGCAGCGTCGTGGCCAGGGTAAATTAAGTGGGAGCGTATTATGTGGAAGAAATGGGTTTGAGGGCAACTTCTGGCGATCCGCTTCTAGCGATCCAATGTCTGTGGTGTTAAAATTGAATTTGATCAATTTCTAACAGGTGATCATACAAATTATGGCATCCCCAGAAACTTTTTGGAAAACTCAATTTTCTTCGGCTTAGAATGCCAATTTGTAGCAGTTTTCTATGAATTACAACCTTCAGGAAAAATCTTTGTGCAAACGCATTTTTACCTTGTCTTAGAAAGATTCTCACAATCCAATTGCCTGCTCCAATAATGGAAGTATCCATAATTATGATAGTTTGCCTGGGAAAATCTTTTATAACACCAAGCTTTAGCTTTACTTTGGCTTAAAATGGCTCGCCCAATTAACATCCAGTATTTCCGAGAAAGATTCTTACCCTTCCCTACATACCCAACTACAGAGTGTCCCAAAAAAATTTTCGACATTTGATTAAATATTGAAAAATAACGATAACATGAGCAGGCTCATGGGAAGGTAAGCCTGTCCCCAAGATTCTGAAAAGATTTTGGAGACTAGAAAGTTTCAAACATCAAAAATATGCGACTGCGAAAGCTACCAAAGACCCCTGGATGACTTGTAACGCACGAAAGCTCCAAGATCGAGGTAAAAGAAGGTTATCCAAAGTCATACCTCTCGTTATTATCAGAGCAAACCAAATAAGACTTCGAAAGTAATTCAACCCTTATAATCATCGTGAAAATTTGCTTAAGGATGCATGTATCGAAAAACGTCATTGACGAGAGACTGAATCATTTTCAAACTTTGCTCAACAGAATTCCTCAAAACATCCATATGCTTGAAAGTTAGGTTATCAAAATTATTTTCAAATTCCTTTTGGCCTCCTCTGAATTAAACGAGAAGAAAAGAAACGATAGCCCATCTATTTCTACCACAAATGCCATTTAGGGGCCTCTGCTTTCAGCTTTCGCACAACCTTGTTCTTCAAAGCGTTGTAATCCCGTGTATCCCCATGAAAAATCAACGGATTTTGAAGATTCTGGTGTCTAAAATTAATTAGATATCTTGCCATGGAGCCCTTTCATTTTATCATAATTTTTTAATATTTAATCGAACGTCGAACAATTTTTTGAGACACCCTGTACTCAGAAATGGGTTTCCCGGGCTTTTCGGCACTTGGTGTGATTTCACCTCCCTCCACTGCATGATAGCAGCTCGCCTCGATATCGTTTTCAGGTCTGGAATTTGATATGAAGAGTTTCGTATTGTGCGTGCCACTTTTCGTCTTCTCGTCGACATTTCCGATTGAAGAAATATCTGAAAATCGCTGAGGAGAGACAAAAACCGTGAAAACGTTGTTTTTAAGACTAAAAACCGTGAAACTGTCTCCAAAAAGGCTAGAAACCGCGAACCGTCAGCCATTGGCGAAAACCGTAAAACCGTCGTTTTTGAGGCCGAAAACCGCGAAACCGTCCCCAAAATGACTGAAAACCGCAATCCGTCAGCCCCTACGACCCCCACCTTATAAATAATCGGACCCCCTGCAAACTCTGTTTTTGGAATACACAATCCAATAGGATTATCCTATCTTACTCAACTTAGGGTTGGTCTCAGTTAGTTAAATTTTCACAAGTTCAAGCATAATTTCAGGGATACCATAAACCCAATGTGTCCAACAAACGATGGCATCGAGGATACGGAGCATTTTGTGTCGCTTTGCCCTTCTTTTGATGTTCAACGAAGAGATCTTCTCGCTGGAATTGTAGAATTATTGCAACCGTATGTACAAATCGCTAGCCTTTCAAATGATGCTTTGACGCAGCTTTTACTATATGGTGATCGAGACCTTTCTGATGACTTGAACAAAAATATACTCGAATTGACTTTACGTTTCATCCAGGAAACTGGTCGGTTTGTTTGAGATCCTTTGAAACTTCAGCTATGTTCTTAGCAACCACCAAGTCCCTTTACGTGAATGTTCTTTGTTTTCCTTGTAAATTCTGTTTGATATTAGATGTCAGGCATCTTATGCATCTCAATTTCAAACGAGCTGCACTCGTGAACTGTTTAAGTTCTTCCCAACCTTGACACGACATCTAATATCAGACAGAATCTAGAATATTTTCCTTGATCCATTAGTTTTCTAATCGTTTGTAGTGTACAGTTAGTTGCATGTAGGTTAACGTCATATGTCTTTATGTTTTTGGCCTTGGGGTAGTCAGTGTTTTTCGCTCCCCCTGGTATCGTTCCCGTAGTGTTGTATAGTAATTCGATAAGTATTGTAGATTGTAGAACTAATTGTAAACTTTTTAAATGAATGATAAAAAAAAAAATACCCCCAACAATACCAATAAAATGATTCTAAATAATCATGAGCAGGCATGTTGTGAACCTGAGGTAGCATTTCGTGGAAGGCTAAACAACTAACTCCCGTAAGATATCATGAGCGGATATGTTGTGAAGCTGAGTTAGCATTTGATGGAAGCCTAAACAACTACTCCGTTTAAATTTGAGAAATTAGTGGACAAAAGTAGTCATTCTAGTAGTTGGGTATAATATTTCACAAGTAGCATAATAAGTAACATGTGTTGTAGATTTTGAATGGAGTGTATAAAAAATACACAATTTGAAAACGATATAAAATTTGACAGTATCTGAAATTTGTTGCAATTTGTGTCAAACAGCCACAAAGAGCCTGTATTTTGATGACAAAGAAATTTACCTAGGCAATCAAACCCTACACAATCAATCAGCCTCGTCTAGAGTCTTGAAAATACCCACTTTATTATTTTGAACATCACGCCGTTTTCAAATTGGGCTGATTAGACTTTGGGCTTAGGAGTTCCATTTTAAGTTAGTTTTAGTGACGGTAGTCGCTGTATCTAATTTTTGATACAGCGGTTAGAATATGAAGTTGCAAACAGAAAGACTTTGACCTTCCTTGGCAGAGAAACGTTACTTCTACGTATATTTTGTTGTATCCCCTTTGAATGAGGAATTGAAGCTGATTCTCATTTTCTTCGCAATCATTTAACAGTTAGTTATGTAGATAATAGATAAACCAGCTTTGCTAGAACTAACCCAAATTAAAATGCACATCAATGAATAGAAAATGTCATGGCGATTCAGAAAATGTATAATTAATTGACAATGAGTAACTTAGAGGTAGGACAAATCAATTTTAATGTGATGCTGTGATTTTGCAATTTTGATGAAATTTGCTTGGAATTCAAATTTCTGCTATCTTTTGGATACACTTTTGCTCATAAATATTTATTGAGCTGGCCTACGTTATCAAAATGGGAGTGAATGAATAGGAAATTTAATGGCGATTCAGAAAATGTAAAGATTTGTATGATTATGCACTGTCCTGCCTCAAAAAAGTGAAATAGTAGACTACACTCCGAAAAATTAATGAACCCAATACAATGTCATTCTTTGTGCATGGTGTGAGGGCTGTGGCAAAGCTCTTTTTGGACATAACCTGACTGCTAAAATTGCTTGAGTAGACAATACCATGGATTGGGGAGGATTTACCTGTTAATTTGCAAGCAGCCAAAGTATCAGACAAAAAACCTTCCTTGCCATTCAGTTTTGGTTACGGCCTAACTTGGCCCTGTTTGTTGAACTAGTGTAGCATGATCAGTCACGTGACAAAACTCATCTGACAGCTCATTCGGGGGCGGGTCTAACGACACAATCTGATTTCGTTTTGCTTACTTCTGGCAAAGAATCACCAAAATTGAGGTAAATTTATAATAAACCTCTAAAGAAACCTCTAACATGTAAAGAAACCTCTTTTTAATAACCTTTCAAGTTTCCCATTGATCTTTCTTTCCGTTCTTGCGTTCTTCAAATTTTCCTTAGGCCCAGTCGGCGCTACATAAAGTGCTGCATGAAATCAGCGATCTAGTAATGACAGCAAGACTGAATTATGTTTTTGCCGCTGACCGACAGGACCTTGCGCCCCCGCATTTAGTTGGAATCTGTGAATCTGGAAAGCTGCCAGGAAAAACAAACAATAGATTTTCGAAGATTCCCGACCCCTGGGAATTGGTCTATTGTCTTCGGTACTTGGCCAAATGCACAGGTTGGAAGTTTAAGAGTACTTGGACGAGAGCTGAAGTTAATCAAACATTTTAAAAGGCTCCAAAAACGTTGAATAGATATCATGGTGATTGTCACAAAAGAGGAAGAATTCAAGGATTTAATGCTCCAAAACTGGCTGCAGCCTTTTCACCATCATCTCTTAAATCCTTCTCCATGGTCTGAGCAACATTTTGAGCCAGGTGAGCTATTCGGGAAAATAGGGGATCATACTTCAATTTTTTATCGAAGTACTGATGATCCTTCACATGGTTATCGGCCTAAGTATTTTGGTCTGCCAAAGTAAACCCTCCTAGTGTTCAAAATCCTTGAAATAAACAAGCAGTCAAAGTATTTTTGAAGAGGTAGATACTTTGTTGTTTATTTTATTGAATTGCAAGCCTATTTGACTCTTCTGAGCCTCACAAGCCAAGAAATTTAAAGGTTAATAGATTTTGGTTCAAAAATAGTGAGGACGAATTGATCGAATTTCTATGTAATTTGCAAAAAATCTGGCCGCAGCCTTTTCAGGAAACTTTTTGTATTGATCGAAATATTATTTGGCTGTCAGAAAATCGTATCGGTACTGCCGGGAAAATAGGGGATGACATCGTAAAAATATAGATTTCTACGTGTTGGTTTTGTGCTTTGTTTATATACAATCTAGCAGTCGCAAACAATGGAGAGCAACGACAACAGCTCAAGATGAAGTCAAAATTATACCCCTGTCCTTAGCCTATGTTAGTATTTATTATTTGATGTTTGGTTTGGTGTACTTGGGGGTCAGTTTATGATTGGAGCAAAATTCTCGTTCTTTTGAAGTATGTCGCAATTTCTTGTAAGATCGATTTCACGTTTGTATTCCCTTTATGGCAAATTGATCATTGAGCAAAGCAACTTTTTTGCATTTTACAGAATAATGTTTTACTTCAGGATAACCATGACTGCGTTCAGAAAATATTACCCGCTCGTCGATGTTACTCGCAGTGAAACACGTTGGGCGGGAAGTTTTAGTCCATCAAAGGGTTAGTTGAGAGAGCAGAAACTCCAGGCTTTGCAAGAGATTTTCATTGCCCAGAATGAAATACTTTGATTCCTTGACAACATTGGTTTGCGATTAATAAATTGGGTAAAACTCCGCAGGTTCCCCAACTGTCTTGTTTTTGTTTTGGTTTGTTCTCCGTATTTCAATGTAAGCTCTTTCCGTGTGACCTTCACCTATGCTTGTTGATGTTTTACTTGTATTGATCGAAATATTATTTGGCTGTCAGAAAATCGTAGCGGTACTGCCGGGAAAATAGGGGATGACATCGTAAAAATATAGATTTCTACGTGTTGGTTTTGTGCTGATTTCCCAGCCCGCCATCTTTGTTTATTTACAATCTAGCAGTCGCAAACAATGGAGAGCAACGACAACAGCTCAAGATGAAGTCAAAATTATACCCCTGTCCTTAGCCTATGTTAGTATTTATTATTTGATGTTTGGTTTGGTGTACTTGGGGGTCAGTTTATGATTGGAGCAAAATTCTCGTTCTTTTGAAGTATGTCGCAATTTCTTGTAAGATCGATTTCACGTTTGTATTCCCTTTATGGCAAATTGATCATTGAGCAAAGCAACTTTTTTGCATTTTACAGAATAATGTTTTACTTCAGGATAACCATGACTGCGTTCAGAAAATATTACTCGCTCGTCGATGTTACTCACAGTGAAACACGTTGGGCGGGAAGTTTTAGTCCATCGAAGGGTTAGTTGAGAGAGCAGAAACTCCAGGTTTTGCAAGAGATTTTCATTGCCCAGAATGAAATACTTTGATTTCTTGACAACATCGGTTTGCGATTAATAAATTGGGTAAAACTCCGCAGGTTCCCCAACTGTCTTGTTTTTGTTTTGGTTTGTTCTCCGTATTTCAATGTAAGCTCTTTCCGTGTGACCTTCACCTATGCTTGTTGTTGTTGCTCTTATGGTTTCAGCTGTAGTCAGTTCTAGAACTGAGGAAAGGAGCGTTTGTAATAATTCTGATTTCACAATTGCCTCGGTTTCGAAGAATATCTGCGTGCGCATAAAAACATAATTCAGTCTTGCTAGTATTGACACAAACGCGGAATTTCATGCAGATACACGCAGAGCATGGCAAAACTGAAGATTGTGGGGGGCTGAAGAGAGATTTCACACCAATTTTCAGGCAATTTCCCATGCACGTTTGTTGTTGTTTTTATTCATCAAATAAACCTTTCATTTTCGCCTTTTCCGTTTTCAGCAACATATTTTTATCAACAACGTTTTTATCAACATTTGCTTTAGTTCTTATTTGTTTTCATTAATTAATCTTTTTCCTTTCTTCACAGTTTGCACCCGTGCTTGTGTTTATGTTTGATGTACATTTTAATTAGTTATTAATCTAATATCTTGATAGGGCTGTCATGGAAAGTTCCCGGCCTACAAATGATTAATTAGATATGGTTATAAGTTAGAGTAGCATACAAATGTTTTAAGAAGAACAGTAGTAGGACGAGGTCAGTCTTGGTAGCAAGTTTCAAAATTGAAAATCCTGAGTATACAACAACAGAAGAAGCCGCTTTGTATAGTAGACTTTATAAGTTGAATAAAAAAGTAGTTTTGCTGATCAACAATAAAAATAAGAAAGAAAATTAGGAAAAATTGGATGCACGATAAATATCACGTAACACTTAAATGACAGAGAAAATCCTGTCCACATCTTCCTTCCCTTTCTCGAGATGTTCTACAAATCAATGTTTGAGGACAAGAAAATCCTTGCAGATCATCCTCAGCCTTGGAGAATTTCCCTGGTGAGTGAATTGGCATATGGTAATTGGACCTTGGTGAGAGACTCTCTTTTGCAGTTCTTCAGTGATTCTAAAGATGTCCAAGTCCCCATTTTGATCAACCTACTGGACAATTATCTGCCTCTGGTCCTCACAATTTATTCAACTATCTTCAAAGGCAACAACCTTGACCACTACATGGATGCAATGTTAAGAGTAAGGATTATGTTTTTTTGTCTCGGCCCTGCAAAGTTCTCTCACTTTGCTTGAAAGGCGTTCCTTAAGCTCTTGGAGTCTTCGAACATTCCAATCTTTCGATTGAACAGCACCATTCGGATCATTTCAAATGCGGGAACAGCCAGACAGTTATGAAGCAAAGGAGTACCTACATGGGCCATGGGGGCCAAGGGCCATGGTGCTGAGGGGCCGGGGCCGGGGCCGGTGATCTTTAATAGCGTTTCTGGAGAGGATATGAAATGATGCATTGTTGACTTTCTATCATCTGCATGTAGCAGCAGATTCAGAAGGCGGTAGCATCTCAAAAGGCTGGACCTTTTCACGATTCATCCAGGAAGAACCTACATCTTTCTGCTGAATGTGCGGAACGGAAGTCATAAAGATTCTGGTCTGCACTGACCTTCTATAGGTAAAGTTACCAAAAGTGCTGAAGGTAATGGTGCAAAAAACAGCAGCAACTGCAAGGAAAGGAAGATATGACTCTCAAAAAGCAGTTGCATTGACTCCTGCATTTGAGAATAACAGCTATTGATGTAAGAAGAGCTGGTTTGAGTGACTCGGTTTTTTTTTTCATTTATTCCTTGATAATTTATTCTTATTGCTGCCAGCACTGACAACAAGTTTTCAGAAAAAGGGGATATTCTATCAGCCTATTTCTCTTGCTCCTCAAAGGAAAATTGGTTGATTGATGTTTCTTCTACAGCTTTGAATGAACTTTTCTGGTTTGAGCATATCTTTGCACACTCAAGAACGACTCATGAGAGACAATTTTATCTAATTCTTGATGGTATCTTGGAGGTTTCCATGCATTGTTGGCAGTTGCTTTGTAGTTTTCAGAGCATACGCATCAAAGGACGGGTTGCAAGTCCCTTGGGGCTGTTGCTGTGATAGTAAGCCCATCAGACCATGTTAGTGAACTGGCCGTGAATGGTGTGTATATGGTTTATACGAAAGATAAGACGCAATTTAGTTGTCTTTATCAAAGCAAAGCAAAGTCTTCGAAAAGGTAACGGAGTATACCTAGGTAAGAATTATTTTATGCAGTTTCACACTCACTGTGAGCTGCTTCAACACCGTACAGACGCAAGAATCCATTTCGACTTAGGCCCATTTATAGCCATTTTAGCGTTTTGCTTGTCTGGAATCTGTCGAAATCGTAAACCATGCGTTCCCCAAAAGCAAGGAAATCAAGTCCTAAGAAATGCAAGACGGGACAGGCAGCAGGCAACATTGGAAATTTGAAATTCAATACCTACAACAGTGGGGGTAGTATTTCTTTACCATCAAAAGACACTATAATTCGAGTAATCGAAGCCTGTGATCTCAGATATTATGATCACTTGGCTCTAGCCGATGAGCACAAGGATTCAGTTCTCGTTATTTGGCAAAATGAGAAAGGAGAAGCAGCCCTGCGGGATAACGATGGCATTTTTGACTACGTCAAAAATAAACAACTTGTGTTGGAAATTTATTTCCATGAAACAGACAACCGTTATCGCAAAATATTAACAATAACATTCCATTTGACGGGCAAAAAGAATGCGGTAGTGGTGTCAGGTCACGCATCGCATGAATGGATCGATATTGAATTTCCGTTCATAAAAGATCTGATTCAGTGCAAAACAAGTGGGAAAACAAAGTCCTTTCTGCTAGCAAAATCAGTGAAAGAGTCGTTTCCCCTGAAATTAATTACCCATCCAGGCAAACGGAGAAAAATGTGTACGATTGTTTTTGATGACGATCATGATGATGATCCAACCCAGAAAACCATCACGGAGAAGCCAAATGCACAGAGCAGTGCAAATAAAATGGTAAATTCTGAATTTGAGCTTTCCAACCATTTCCAACCCCTAAGAAACGACAACAGTTTTGAAATAGCTGACAGCGACATGGATCTCTTCAGTGACACTCCACAAAACTCGCCAATTGGAGACAAAGGTCAGTTATTTCACGAATTTGAAATCCTACGGCAAGAAAATACAAAATTATCTCAGCAAAACAAATTTCTTCAGTGTCAGATAGACGCTTATCTGCCAAACTTCTGGCTCAAGAAGACAAAATCCAATACCTCTACAAAAAGGTTAAAAACTTAGGCAGTCCAAGCAATGTGGAAAAAGACAAAACTCCTCAACACCAAGCGACTGATGATGGTGATAATGCTGACCAGCCAAATGAGGGAGATGGCACCCATCCACAGTCCGAGGAGGATACTGAGCCTAACACAGCGACTGTTATAGATGAGGATGGAAACAACAATGCCGCTGAGAATACGACAAACACCAGTGTTTCTAACGAGAAACCTTGGGCAAATGTCTGCAAAAAGTACAACATGGGAATATGTAAGCGTGTGAAGTGCAGATATCAGCATAAGAAGGTGAAAACTTGCAGATTCTACAACAGTGCATCCGGTTGTAGCAAAGGGACTGATTATAACTTCCTCCACATCAAAAGCATGATGCAGCAAAAACCTGAATCAAACCCATTGCCATCAGTCAACCGTGATCACGGGAAAGACCAAGTTCAATATGAGCAGATGAGACAACAAATAGATTTCTCCGACAACATGCTAGTCTCTTTTTTAGACAAACTAGAATCGAGGCTGATCAACGCTGTACAATCAACAACAAACAACCAGCCTCCAGGAAATCCAATGATTCCAATGCAGCATCCCATAATGTACCAATTTCCAGAAACAAGAGACCACCAAAACTTCCCATACCAAAGAGCAATGATGATGCAAGACCCACACGTCATACAGCAACAATAAACAAAATAAAGAATCTGAAATGTACTTATACGAATGCAGATTGCCTCAGCAATAAAGTAGATGAATTGAAATCAAAATTACATCTGTCGAAATCGGACATATGCATGATTACCGAAGTATTACCAAAAGTGAAACTATATCCCTTAAACGAAAGTGACATTGCAATACAGGGCTATCAGATTTTTTCTAATATAGATGAAACATCAAACAGAGGTGTTGCTTTATATTTATCAAATCAACTCCGTGCAAAGCGTCTAGATTACTCATCTGGAGACTCCTCGTTAGAATGTTTATTTGTGGAGATAAAAGTCAATGAAAAGGACAACCTTGTTTGTGGGGTCGTTTATAGAAGTCCTTCAAAAGATAACCATGAGTCTTTACGTCAATTGATATCAAATATAACGAGTGATAGACAACATGACCAAATACTTATCGTCGGAGACTTTAACTATCCAGATATCAATTGGGAAAGCCATTTGTCAAACACAGATGAAGGAAACCCTGCATCACAGTTTCTTAAATTATCTGATGATTGCTTCTTAACCCAACATGTAAATTAATCAACAAGACACAGACACAACCAAACCTCGAATTGCTTCGATTTAATCTTGACCAATGATGAAAACTCTGTTCAAAAACTACTATACAACGATCCCCTTGGTTCGAGTGATCACTGGACGTTAGAGTTACAATACATAGTAGAAATCGAAGAGTCACACAACCATGGTGATAAATCAGAATGTTTCTCATATGATTACGGTGATTATATTAAACTTAGAAACATTTTGAAGGAGATTGACTGGAATAAGGAATTTAAAGGCATGTCAACTGAGGCCATGATGAATTATCTTGAAGCTAAACTTAGCAGCTCCATAGAACAATGCATACCAAAACGCAAAATCAACCCTTCAAAAAACAACGAGAAACAACCGATATGGCTCAATAACTATGCGATGAGAGCGTTAAAAAAGAAACACAATGCATATAAGCGTTGGATAATAACAAAAAATGGGAATGATTACATACGTTATAGAAGACACTGTAATAAAGTAAAAACTACTATCAGGAACAGAATAAAGGAAATTGAACGAAACATTGCAATGAACATCAAAATAAACAATAAACATTACTGGCGGTATGCAAATTCAAAACTAAAAACCAAATCCCGGGTTCCTGACCTAAAGGTCGGTGACAATCGCTTTACAAATTCTGAGCAAGAAAAAGTTGACGTCCTCAATCAATTCTTCACTTCAGTATT
Organism: Aurelia coerulea; assembly: GCA_039566865.1. Taxonomy (NCBI): domain Eukaryota; kingdom Metazoa; phylum Cnidaria; class Scyphozoa; order Semaeostomeae; family Ulmaridae; genus Aurelia; species Aurelia coerulea. The sequence goes on from CM076959.1 coordinate 3,357,684, forward strand.
TACTCGTGAAGACCTATCGTCTATTCCGCAAATAGAAGAACGACAGTTCGCCTCTCCGCTCACAGATATTAACATAACTGAAGAATTAGTATTGAACGCATTGAAGTCCTTGAATGCATCGAAATCGCCGGGTCCAGATAGCATCCACCCAAGAGTATTAAAAGAGTCAGCAGAAGTTATTGCTTTCCCTTTGTGCTTAATTTTTAAATCCAGCTTCAGCACAGGAATGATCCCTGAGAAATGGAAATGGGCACATATAACTCCTGTCTTTAAAAAAGGATCTAAACATGATAAAGAAAATTACAGACCGATCAGTCTTACAAGCATAATTTGTCGACTGTTAGAGCGAATTTTCAAGAATGAAATCGTGAAACACCTTGATACAAATGAACTTTTTTCGAATGATCAATACGGTTTCAGATCAAAACGTTCCTGTGTAACACAGTTGTTAGAAGCCTTAGAAGAATGGACTTCTCTCCTTGATGAAGGTAACAGCATCGATGTAATATACTTTGACTTCGCAAAGGCTTTGACTCCGTACCCCATCAACGACTTCTTTCGAAGTTAAATTCGTATGGAATTAGAGGAAACGTACTTCAATGGATCGTTGCTTTTCTCCATAACAGAAAGCAGAGACTAGTACTGAATGGTTTAAATCTTCTTGGACGAATGTTTTAAGTGGAGTCCTGCAAGGTAGCGTCCTTGGACCCTTTTTGTTCCTTATTTACATAAACGACATACCAGATTGCATGGAAAATAGTTCCGTGAAGATATTTGCTGACGATTTGAAATTGTACCGAAGAAACTCAGGCAGCAGCCAACCCATTCAGGATGACATAAATCGAATCGAAAACTGGTCCATAGAGAGGAGATAGACTCAAGTACTTATTATATTATCGACCAAAAAGACAATCGTCAAATCGAAATAAAAGAATTGGAAGAGACAAAAGACTTAGGAGTTATTGTTGATACCAAATTAAAATTTCAAAAACAAATCGCATCTTGCATAAAAAAGTGAACGGTGTCCTCGCTTCGATAAAAAGAACGATCAAGTATTTAAGTCTAGAAACCTTCAACACGTGGTACAAAGCTTTAGTTAGACCCTTGTTAGAATCCGCCGGCGCCGTATGGAGCCCAAGCCTCGTTAAAGACATTCGTTCGCTAGAAAGCGTCCAAAGAAGAGCCACAAAATTAGTGCCATTGCTGAGAAACTTGAGTTACACTGAACGCCTTATTGCCCTTGATCTCCCAACTCTTGCATATAGAAGAACGAGAGGAGACATGATAATGGTTTTTAAGATCATCAAAGGTATCGTCGACTTGAACCATACAAATTTCTTCAAGTTAAGCACAACCAAAACAAGAGGACACGAGCTCAAGCTGTTTAAGCAAAGAAATCGCCTGAACGTAACTTCTTTTCACAAAGAATAGTAAAATCGTGGAATGAGTTATCCGAAGAGATTGTCAACTGTAGGACAGTATTACATTTTGAAAAACGTTATGATAGCTTCCACCGCGAACACAAATACAACTTCTAGGGTTTTATAGACTGTAAGCCTCGTATTCCCTCATTTGATATATTATTATCATTATTATTATTATAGATACATAAATCACCTGCTGATGTGAAGTAGGCATTTTAGATTCTTAGAAAGCCGGGGGGGGGTACTCCAATTGTGGCCTGATAGGGGGTTAAAGAGGGCCAAAGCAACAATTTTGAAAATCACCCTCAAATGGTAGTATCTTTTTTTATAGAAACCCCCAAATGGTAGTTTGTTGACCTAAAATTGAGCCATTTGGTAGCGTGTGGTAGGACAAATTTCCCACAGTATTTCAAAATGTTCTATTGTAAAAACTGATTGAACAAAGCAAACAAACTTCAAAATTCAATGATAATTACTGCTGCAACGACCATATTGCAGTGCAGAGGAGCCTACTGAGATGAAATCTTATAACTGGCCAGGAACCTTGCAATACTCCCAATTTGTAGTATATGTTTGACAAATAGGGCCATTTGGTAGCCACTTCGTAAGACCCTCAAGGAGCGATTCTAGAATACCCGCACACATTCTGATTTTAACGACGTATCGAGATACACCGATACACCGTTCTTAGATGACTGACAACTTGGATAAGAATGAAAGACAGGTAGATTTTGGTAAAGATTTCTGGCTGTCTGTGACACTTTATTTACTGCAATTCATGAATGTCAGCTCAGGGTATATCTTTGATGTTTGAAAATATTCTCTTGAATATGAGAGAGGTTTTAAGAACGAAACAATATGATAGAGGTAAAGCTTGTGAAATAGAATTGTTTCCCTTTTAAAGGCCAATTTCTTGTAGCTACACCGATACACCGATACACCGATACACCGTCGAATTAAAGTGAAGGCTTATTTCTTGTAGCTACACCGATACACCGTCGAATTAAAGTGAAGGCTTATTTCTTGTAGCTACACCGATACACCGATACGCCGTCGGCATCTTTGATGTTTAAAAATGTTCTCTTGAATATGAGAGACATTTTAAGAACGAAACAATATGATGGAGGTAAAGCTTGTGAAATAGAATTTTTTCCCTTTCAAAGGCCACTTTCTTGTAGCTACACCGATACACCGATACGCCGTCGAATTAAAATGAAGGCTTATTTCCTGTAGCTACACCGATACACCGATACGCCGTCGAATTAAAGTGAAGGCTTATTTCTTGTAGCTACACCGATACGCCGATACACAAGCCATTAGGTGCAGCGCGTAGCCCGCTATGAAAACAATAGATAACTTCATGTATGACTTATCGAGCATGCGCAGAATGGAGATTTCGGCACTTCTGTTTTTCAATGAGAAATTTGGCTATCTCACACAAATACACAATCAACAACTTTGGTATTGTCACCCTGTAGTTGACTATGGTTGCGTTGCGTGCTGCGTTGCTGTGCTGCACTGCACGAAGACGTTAGACGAGAGCAGAGCAAAGAAATACAAACAAATATCACAGCACACAAGAGGACTACTATATGAGGTTGAACTTACTCGTTTCAAAATTCTTAATGCATTTTGAAATATTTAACAAACGTTTCAAATTCTACACTTGGCCTAGGCCTATGTAGTCTAGGCCTTCCTTAGCATCAATCCTCCTTCATCTTCACAGAATTGCACACAAACGTTGGGCCTAAGTTATATGTCAAAACTACCACCAAATTAAACTATTTAATTTTGTTGATTATGTTTTTGTTTACTTGCAGTCCCCGAACATAGGCTCGGTATCAGATCATATGTGGGAGGAGGTAATTTGCTTTTTTTATCTTTAATATTTTTAGGGGCTGCATGCCACAGGCTATAGGATAGGCCCAATATTTTGGATATGTAAACAACAGATTAAGTCTCTCAAGCTAGATGTGAAGTGAAAATGCCTGTGAAAAAAAATAATTGAAGAGTTTTTGCTAGTGAGTTGCATTGCATTTTGCATACAGTAAAAACCCGTGTGTAAGAGCCTAGTGGATTAAGAACCTACATGCTGAAATTGTCAAATTATCAATCGTTTTATAAGAACCTATCCATAGTAAGTTCTTATACGCCAGTTTTTACTGTATTCCACCTGACATTTAATTTGAGACAAACTTTGATATGAGACCTCAATAATTTGGTGTCCTAAAAAGGCAATTTTTTCTTACAGGCAAATGGAGCTGATCATACTTCTCATTATTTACTACAACATGAGTCAAAACAAATTTTTTTAATGTTAAGAAAGTCCACAAAATGTGTTTTTGTATGTCAAATGACAAATTGTTCAGCAGCAATGATAAACCTGCAAAATCATCCAAAAGATTTTGAAATGAGAAGGGCCAAAATGTTACATAGATCTTCTTGAAATTCTAAGCAATTTCTTGTTTGTTTTAAAATCAAGTCGAGCTTACAAAAGCCATTAAAGGACCTGTACAAGATTTTTGTAAACAAATAAAAGATTAGCTGGCCAATATCATCAAATTCAATGAGTAATTCCTCTCTAATTGGTGTGTTGCGTACAACTTATTTAGTCTGCCTGTTGCGTTTCATGTGTATAGGCTAAACACAACTGAAACTCATCCCTCAGAATCCAGCTGTATCTTTATAATTCTTGATGGCATAACACATTTGACAGCACTGGTCAATTCAATAGGGTTCAAATATGTAGAAAATATCTTCAGTAGCAATGCATCTGCTGCAACTTGCCTGCATTAAGGGGAAAAGTTCAGGATTTGTGGAAGTTTAGCTCGTACAGCCCCTTTAAGTTGACAATCTTAAAATTGATCTTAGTCGTGGATGCAATATTCCAAAAGAGAAAATCAATTTAAATTGATTTTGGAATTTTGATGATTTGTAAACACTAAAAAACAATGTTTTGACCCACCTACAGTAGTATTTAGTGTATCACAAAGTATTACAAGCTGGACAAAAATATGCTGTACTGGTTGACTGCACTGTCGCACAAGCCTTGTGTATCCAAATTTGGCAATTTGAGCATGCAACCCAGTCAACAACTGGTGCGTTTGTTTCATCATCCTCTTTAAAACAAACTCCACAGACAGAAATTTCTTGCTCACCAAGAAGCTCTATCACACATTCCTTATCTTCTAGGGTAGGTTTTGTCAGAACTTTCTTTTTCTTAGTCATCTTTTTCTTTGTGCTAAAAAATCGTAACTGTTTATCAAATGTTTTGTTGGGTGGAAATTTCTCAGTAGGTTCTAAAGAAGATATTCCTTTGCTTGCCTTTGCCATTCCTTTTATGACTGCAATTGCATTGTTTAAATATCCGCTAGCAGCACCAAGAGCCTCTGGTATAGTACAGTTTGTGACGTAATGTTGTAAAGTCTCTATTTTCTTTAAAATTGCTCCCTTGGATTGCTCTAATTGGTCATTAGTTGTATTAGCTGACTTCAACTGGTTTTGAAAATAAGCCCTCTTGTCATCAACCTCTATTCTACTGTGTGATTCTTCTTGATCAACGTTTTCATTGTTAGCCTGCATATGTTCTCTTGTTCCCATTTCCATGTGAATCACATGCACATGTTTGCATGGAACTGAGTGAATAGCGTAATCTGGGCATGTGCACAAATATTCATGTATGCAAACATTGCAGCTGCTACACTTCATTTTGCAACCATTGCATGACCCATTTTTTGCTACAGAATAGATTGCACTTGATTTCTCCGATGTTGACGGATATTTCCACTCACTTTCATTGACTTGGATTAAACCATTTCTTGGCAATGTCAGGGATGACCTGTGTCGTTTGTCAATTTCTTTAATTTTATTTGTTCTCTTTCCTTTCTCCCACTTTTTCCAAGCTTCAAAAGCTTTGTCCCGAGCTATCTTCAGTAGGGCATTTAGTAGATGGTCTTCCCTTTTGTTTCTTTTTCTTTGAAAATAGATTGTCTTCAAAACACGATGGAAGTTTTTCAAGGCCGTGTTTGTGTTGGCGGCGGTTGATTTTCGATAACAGTATGCCCATTTGCTTTGTCGATTAAGAAATTCAGCCTCGAAATATCCATAAAACTCTGGGTATTGCTCTTCTGCCAATGCACAGAATTCTTGAAGCCTGTTTCTAAAAGCAGTTTCATCTATCTCCATCTGCAGCACTTTAACACACTGGTAAACGTTCACCTGATCTTCAGTATTTTTACCGTGCGAAGGACATTTTTACGCAAATTCTTATCAACGTGCTAGGCACAGATGAGCTGCCTCTTTGGTTGTGTGAAATTTCGAGTCCAAGCATTATAGAATGCCTCTGCATCATCACTCATGAAATCAAGCACTTCTATATCTCCTATTCGTTCCTTTAGGGCAGCAAAAAATGGATCAAGACAGCAAACATCCTCCATGTTCGAAATCAGCCATGCGACAGGTACTCCTTCTCCAAATTCATCTTTTATCAGAACTGTTACAAGCAAAAAGTCACATCCAGTTGTGGAGTGCGTTGAATCTAGGCAGACTAGGTTCTTGGCATATTTTGCCATAGTGTCTCTTTGAAACTGCGTTTGGATACCTAAAATGAAGTCATTGGCTGGAAGACCATACTTCAGCTCTCCCTGGGGCTTGTAACATAATATGCAATCATAATCGTTGTCTGCTAAATCTGCAACCCAGCAATGTACACTCTTTGCATCTTCTGAATGTCTCTGGACGAGATCGATATTATACTGATACATAATGTTATGAATGTCCTGTTTGCTCGCAAGGTAATCTCTCTGCAAGGTATCACCTAGATTGTCTCGTATATCATCAATAATTGAATCCACTGGAACTTTATTGGCCAGCTTCCCCGCAATTGTTTGCCTTAATTCTTCTGACATTCGCAAATGCCCTAGCTTATTCTTGTGTCCGATATGTGCAAGAGAATATTTCACCTGGACCTCTTCATTTGCCTTGTCAACAGTTACTTTCATGAAAGAAGAACATTTTTCACTGATTTTTGAAGAACCTTGAATTTTCATTGCCCTTCTCCCAGTTCCTCTGCTCCGTACTTTTCCTGATCTACTGCAGTAATACCACGTTGTTGATTTGTGGTTCCCCTCTCTTGTCATTCTGTGTTGAACGAACCACGAATTTGTGTCTTTTTCTACATCCTTTTTCCATGATTTAAAGTCATTTAAAGAATCGAAAGTTGTAATTTGAACCAGTGTTTCTTTCCCGTGGCCATGTGATAAGTGCTGTGCTAACTCAACCATGCTATTGCATCTGAGGAAAAAAGAGTAGAAACTTTCATGAAACAGAGATAAGTTCTATTCTTGCAAAGACCGATTTTCTCAACCAACTTATGAACCCCAGACTGATTCCTTGGTCCCTAGTATCCTTGCGGCAAACCTTGATCAACAAGGTGGTTTCTGTGGACTGTACAACATGAAAAAAGTCATGGAACTAACGATTCATATCTCTCATCTGCCGTAAATAATTTATGAATGGCAAATGCTAACTGTCTCATTCTAAAGTGAGAGGCTAAACGTGACCTTGTCTATGAAATAAGAGACTTGAATTGTGTATGTGTGTGGGGGGGGGGGTTACTTAGGTACTCCACGTTACGGGGTCGAACCATTTTTAGGGTACCTTTTTATGATAGAATCTGGATTTGTGTGTTTGAGTTTTAATAATTTCCGGATTTGTATGTATGATTTTTGGAGCATATGAGTCAAATCTTTCAATAGGGCACAGGGAAACCCGCAAATCTTCCAATTTCACGCTTATAAGCCAATGATATCGTTGTATTCCGATCACATGACTGAAAATAAGGCTTTCGAGATAAATTTTCGAGTACCTTCACGAAAATAAAAATGGATATTCGAGTAATAAAGATACAGAGCTGGTTTTACCACGAATCGATTCGAGAGGCCTCACTCCACATTTGTTTTTCTGCATTTGGTTAAAATCTCGTCAGAGATCGGCGTTACATCGAATTTCATTCCTTCGAAAATTGGCCTATGTTCAAGAATTCTTCAGGAACGCTACAAATAAGATATAGCTTTCAAAATTTCACAGGTTACGTGAATTATGTCCAGGAATAACATGAAAATATTTGTTTGTGTGATTTTCGGAAATCCTAGACGAATTAAAGCTATTTGCTGCGAAGAAAGCTAATGGGCCTACCTTCACCTGCAGCAAAATCCCAGTAATCGGCATTAAATCACTCTTTTTCGCAATAATAACCAGCGGATACATTAACGAATAACTTCACCACAAATCCAATTTCTTTCCACCATTTTATCATCGATAATTTCGATAAAATGTGACAAGACTTTACAGCCTCTGCAGCAAACCGTCCAACTACCGTCGATTCAAAGTTTTCTTGTTGCAAACACCAGGAAAGCTTGCATAAAACAAAAGGTTGTGCAAGGCTCAGGTCTCCCATATGACACAGCAAATTGTTACATTTGATAATAGATTGTACACCTTCGAGAATAGATTGCAGGGGAAATTTCTTTACACAAATTATGCACTTCTCCGATGTGACAAAGGAATTTGCAATCTTTGAAAAATGTTTTAATTTTTCTTTATTTTGCAACGATAGAATGCCTCCAGGAGTGTGCAGTCTATTCTCAAAGGTGTCATTTTGCTGTGTCATATGGGAGACCTAAGTCTTGCAAAACATTTTGTTTTATGAAGTCTTGCAAGACTTCCAACGTGTTTGCAACAAGAAAACTTTGAATCGACGGTAGTTGGACGGTTTGCTGCAGAGGCTGTAATGTCTTGTCACATTTCATCGAAATTATCGATGATAGAATGGTGAAAAGAAATTTGATTTGTGGTGAAGTTATTCGTTAATGTATCCGCAGGTTATTATTGCGAAAAAGAGTGATTTAATGCCGATTACTTGGATTTTGCTGCGGGTGAAGGTAGGCCCATTAACTTTCTTCGCAGAAAATAGCTTTAATTCGTCTACGATTTCCGAAAATCACACAAACAAATATTTTCGTGTTATTCCTGGACATAATTCACGTAACATGTGAAATTTTGAAAGCTATATCTTATTTGTAGCGTTCCTGAAGAATTCTTGAACATAGGCCAATTTTCGAAGGAATGAAATTCGATGTAACGCCGATCTCTGACGAGATTTTAACCAAATGCAGAAAAACAAATGTGGAGTGAGGCCTCTCGAATCGATTCGTGGTAAAACCAGCTCTGTATCTTTATTACTCGAATATCCATTTTTATTTTCGTGAAGGTACTCGAAAATTTATCTCGAAAGCCTTATTTTCAGTCATGTGATCGGAATACAACGATATCATTGGCTTATAAGCGTGAAATTGGAAGATTTGCGGGTTTCCCTGTGCCCTATTGAAAGATTTGACTCATATGCTGATTTTTGGAAGCAATGCTTTTTCTGCTGTTCAGAATTTTCCTGGTTTTCCTGGTATTTTTTTGGCTCTGACTGGCACAGCCCTGTATCATGGTAAAATAAGTAAAGCAGTGAAGCTGATGACATAGGTTTAAGTTAGTTGGTATTTACTAGTCGGTACTTTTTAGCAGAAACTACACCTGTAGTCAACGGTGAATAAAACGCTTGTTATAAAAACAAAAAACTGTGTGATATCGCTGAAACTTTTTGATTTAAAATTCAGTATAAACTATATAGGTCAGCCGAGAAGTTATAGCAAAGCGTTGAATTATTTGAAGTGTCATTCATTATTTATTTAAAGTGTCTATCATTATTATTATCGTCATCATTATAAAAAGAAAACTGTCATTCAGCAAAAGGTTTCGATTAAAATCTTCATCAGTTGTCATTATTATTATTATTATTATTATTATTATTGATGATTGTTGTTATTATTAAGTAGCCCCGGGGGTTGTTTAACAACTGTGGTTGCAGATGTATATACCGGGTGAGTCAGAAAAAACGTGGGGTGTTTGGCAGACTGTGACGTCGCATTTAGCCACCCGACCGTTGTGAACTAAATTATTCCGTGCAGCCATAAATCTGACTTAGATCATAAACTTTTCCCCATCGAAATCGGTCATGTGATTCATTATTTAAAAAAGATTTTCTTCCTAAAATTTTGTATGGGAGTTTTGCAAACTTTTAACCAAGCCTATTCAGCATTTTAGCCTTGCCAAAGCTGCAGGTGCACGTGGTATTATCTGGGGAGCATGAAACAGTTCGGAAATAGTGTTTTCTCCCCTGGGATGCCATGTCACGTCATAACTTGTCCTGTGAAGAGAATATGTTCGAGAGACAGTAAAAATGCACGCTTCTTTGTGTTGTAAAGAGATTTATTTCAACAAGATCAACGAGATGTTTCATGACAAACCTATTGCATTCTCCCCTGATAATATCACGTGTACCTGCAGCTTTTGCAAGGGTAAAATGCTGAAGGGGCTCTCTCAAAGATTTCATAAGTTTGCAAAACTCCCATGCAACGTCTTACGTAGAAAATATTTTCTGATTAATACATCAAGTGACCGATTTCGATGGGGAAGGGCTTATGATATTAGTTAGACCTCTGGCTGCAAGAAAATATTTAGTTCGCTACGATTGGATTGCTGTACGTGACGTCACAATCCGCCAAACACCCCACGTTTTTTTCTGACTCACCCGGTAGATTGATAAATCATAAATCATATTGGACCTTATTCAACAGACTTCTCAATAAAAAGAAAGTTTCTAACATACCCCCTCTTATTGAAAATGGCTTATTTATTACCAATGTAGAAGCTAAAGCAAATATTTTCAATGAGTTCTTTGTTGCTCAATGCAGGGAGATAGAAACTGGTAGTACTATCCCTACATTTATTCCGCAGTTTCCATCACCCTTATTCAATATAGATATAAACAGGGAAAAGGTACTTCGAATCATTCGTTCTCTAGATTCTAAAAAGGCACATGGATGTGACGGAATTTCTGTTGCCATGATCAAAATATGTGACCATTCGATAGTAGATCCTCTGTGTTGCATTTTTGAACAAAGTGGCCTACAAAAGGCAAACTAAACGCAAATTCAGTTGAGGTTGTTGTGTTTAGAAGAGTCTTTCTTATTCAATGTAAGCATTCAAGCCTCAACAGTTAACAAAAAGCCTTCTTATGGACCGTTTGTTGATTTTTCGCAAATTACAAAATACCATCAACTTTTTGTATTTTGCGAAAAATATCCAAATTGGCCTATAAACGGTAACTAAACGCAAATTCAGTTGAGGTTATTGTGTTTAGAAGAGTCTTTCTTATTTAGTGTTTAAGCATTCAAGCCTCAAAAGATAACAAAAAGACTTCTTATGGACCATTTGTTGATTTTTCGCAAATTACAAAATACCATCAACTTTTTGTAATTTGCGAAAAATATCCAAATTGGCCTATAAACGGTAACTAAACGCAAATTCAGTTGAGGTTATTGTGTTTAGAAGAGTCTTTCTTATTTAGTGTAAGCATTCAAGCCTCAAAAGATAACAAAAAGACTTCTTTTGGACCGTTTGTTGATTTTTCGCAAATTACAAATACCATCACATTTTTATAATTTGCGAAAAATATCCAAAGCTGGCCTATAAACACAAATTCAGTTGAATTTATGGTGTTTAAAAGAGTCTTTCTTATATAGTCATTCAAGGCATTCAAAAGACAAAAACCTTTCCCCAAGGGGGCTTGCGGATTTGGCCAATTTTTAGCCCTTGCTTTTCGGGTTTTACGTTTAAATCGTAACAGACGGTCCATAAGAAGGCTTTTTGTTATCTTTAAATGCCTTGAATGCTTACACTAAATAAGAAAGACTCTTCTAAACACAGTAACCTCGACTGAATTTGCGTTTAGTTACCGTTTATAGGCCACTTTGGATATTTTTCTAAAATTACAAAAACTTGATGGTATTTTCTATTGCGAAAACATTTACAATTGCCCATCCTGAGGTCTTATAACAACATGTTGAGGTTTATAGCCGTGGATTTGGCTTCAAAGGTGATCATTACTGGCAAATGCGGACTTTGAACAAGCAATTGATTATGTTTTGGATCTCCATTGGAATCAGAACAGATTTAGGCCATGGCCATGGAGCATGCATGGACGACAGCAGCAAAGCAAGACAAGACCAGGTGGTTGTGTAACCTTGTTCCCGTTGTCCTTGGCTATTTTGTTTTGATCATTTACGAGAAAGAAACGTTACTTTGTCGATTTAACAGGAATGTAAGAATTTTCGCATTTTACAATTTCAAGCACCTGTTTTGTATTTTGCGAATTTGCGCATGATGCGAAAATTTTTGCAAATTACAATAAGCCACCATAGCGTGCTTACCCTTGCTGTGCAATGTCAGTACATTGTTTCTTTATATGTTAGAATTAAAGAACGCCTGTCAACCAGCATCCTTTGCGGTCGTGCTTTGCTGAGCACTGCTATGTATGATGCCATATGAAAATGGCTGCCGCAGTCAAAAGGCAAAATGTGATGTGCGCAAAGGATGCTGGTTGACCAGCGTTCTTTAAAAAACTGAGAGCAACAAAATTTAATTGGTCTAGCCAAGGGTACAATTTTCGTAAAAATTAGTCTAACCAACGGTACCATTTTCAATATGCTCGCGGCAGACCCCTACCCAAAAATTGGCAAATAACCCCCCCCCCCCGTGATGGAGAGTTTATAACTTTTCCACCACTCCCCTCTGAAAGCAAAAGATTTCTGACCAGTTGATCATGCAGACTGAGAATGTTGCATCCAGCAGACAATCGGAACATTCAACATGCTATCAGGAAAAGTGCAATTAATAATACAAAACAAGCTGTGCCAAATATGATGTCATGACCGTTCGCTAGACCAATATTGTCAAAAATGATACCCTTGGCTAGACCGTTGCTGGCCAAAATTGCAAAAAAGTATACCCTTGGCTAGACTAGAAGTCCGAAAAAGTATACCCTTGCTTGCGGCACATCCCCAGGTACCTTTATTATGGAAGAACCCCCCCCCTCCCCCGTGCATATGGGTCTGCTTTTAACCATAATTCTGCTAGATGGGTAGTTTTTTGAGAATTTTCTTAGCATGTGTCCCATAATGATAATCCGCACCAAAAAACTGAAATTCTCCTTTGTATTTTCCTTGAAATTCATACACATGGGTCAGAAATTTCCTGATATTCAGGCAAATGGATTTTGACTTCTTAAACATTCAATATTCTTTCATACAAATGGCTCCTTTTCTCAAAGTCCAGATGCATTTCGAACCCATTCACAATGAAGTCCCCCCCCCAGGGAATAAATGGTTCCTTCAATATAACACCTATACTGTTCTCCAGCAATGTCAAAATTAAGCACAGTTTGAAAGGGAAGGGGGGGAAGGGTTCTAGTGTCTAAATTTTTCTCTATCTACAGTGTAACACTAACACAAAGCCATCAACCCTTTTCAGAAATGTAGCAAAAATTTGAATATGACATCAGAGCCCCTTTAAAATATTACTTGAGTTTAAACACTTTCGCTGCCATGTTTGTATTGGTTCCCAGTTGAAACTTTGTTTATATTTCTAGTTGTTGCGGAGCGCATGCGCAGAAACTTTAAAGACGAGTTCTAGCATTCCGATGGATGGATGGACGGACCGTGGACAGTGGAGTATCAAAGCCAGCGGACATTCCGGTGACTCACCGATTCTTGTGATTGTGATAAAGAACAGCAAGTAATTTATCACTTTAGGCCAATATCATCGTCTGCTGAATAATAGAAGCCAACAAACCGGAAACTATAGAACAGATCTCAAAGAATGCAGTCAAGACTTTTCTCCAGATCTACAAGTTTTTTTTATAAGAAACTGGTTTATAAGAAACTAGTACTACGATGACCACAAATTTAAGAAACTCTAGTACTACGCTCAAGAACAGTTAAGAAACTCTAAAACTTTATTTCTGTCTGTCTCTCTTATTCTATGTCTCTCTAACAAAGGTACATTCGTCCTTTCTTGATGTGCATGGATTCTTCTTGATGACAATGTCAATGCAAAATGGAAGCCCTTTCTCGAGAAGAAGGCTCAACTTCGAAAAATACCGCAATTTTAGGCCCCAAAAAAATAAGAAACTAATTAAGAAACTTTTACTACTAAAACACCGAAATTTTCATGCGAAATTAAGAAACTGTTAGTGCTAAGTGCTGATCCAAGTTTCTTATAAAAAAAACGTGTATTGAAACACCCATTGTTAACAGACCATGCCATTGCTAATCAAGTTCAAAATCTAACTACAGCTAGAAAACAAAAGGGTACACTTGGGCAGACAAAGGTGTAAACAATACATTGCAATGTGATTTCATTCTGCATTCTGTATGGTCTGAGGATGTGATCAAAATTTTTTTTTTATTTTTTATAAATCTTCTAAACATACATGTACTGGGTGTCCCAAAATGATGTATTATTGTTTGATTGCTTACATGTCCATAACCAATGAACCGATTTTCAAAAGCTTTCTTTTATTTAATTGCCTAAAGGCTAAATTGCAGTTTAAGATGTTGGTTATCGTTTTGCCACTGCATTTTCATGTCGAAAAGAAGATGGATAAACTTGCTCAAATTCAAGCCTTAGATAGGTAAGGCCGAAAAGTCGGAGATGTCGGAGATGTCGGAGATGTTGGAGTAATTTCTCAAACTTTTTCATCTCTGACTTTTCGTTTTTCCCCTATATGCTACAAACGAAAAGTCGGAGATGTCGGAGCAGGGATTTTTCTCCCTTAATTCAGTAAATTCTGATTGTAAAATGCCCTTCTTCTAAGGTAGTTTCCCACGCTTTGTAGCAGTGTTGTTAGAAAATAGCCTCGGAGATTTTCCTCCGACTTTTCGTTTTTCCCCTATATGCAAAAAACGAAAAGTCGGAGATGTCGGGGCAGGGCTTTTTCTCCCTTAAAATCTGTAAATTCTGATTGTAAAATGCCCTTCTTCTAAGGTAGTTTCCCACGCTTTGTAGCAGTGTTGTTAGAAAATAGCCTCGGAGATTTTCCTCCGACTTTTCGTTTTTCACCTATATGCAAAAAAAACGAAAAGTCAGAGATGTCGGAGAAGGGATTCTGACTGTAAAATGCCCTTCTTCTAAGGCAGTTTTTTATCCTCGATTGCATTTAAGCTCTAAGGGACAGGGCAAAATTTATTACATTACATGGCCGGTGGAGAACAGAAATTCTTCCAAAAAGAACTGCTCGTCCTGTATGAAACTATTGCCAAAAAACCAACTGCCCCGTCACCCTTTCCTTAAAAAATGTATCTGCCCTGTATTCATGAACAACAAATGTTGTATCGTACGACCGATGAATTAGCCTAAGACCATAACATAATCAATTCTTGCCTTTACGAGACTTTGTAAACGAAGAAATCGACTTTGAAGATGAAGAGAAATGACTAATGAATCGTTCTTGCAAGTAACTGACAAGGACATTTTTCGTCATTTTTATACACATCCTTCCAAGCATTTCTCAACTTGCATGATCCACAATTTTGGCCTCAAAATTAGCCATTTCATATTTCAAACTTCATCTTGAGCTTATAAAAAGGTACTGCCCCGTTCATATTTGCTTTGTAAAAAGTTTTGACCCAGTTCTGTACAAGCTAAAAAAAGTAGTTACCCCGTTACGTTTTGCACCGGCCATGTTATAAAATAAACTTTGCACTGTCCCTAAAGGTTGGAAGGAAGGAAGGAAGGAAGGAAGGAAGGGGGCTTCGGGAGAGGGGTGCTAGAACCCGCAAACCCGGACAAAAATTAGAAAAAACCCGGGAGGAAAAATTTCAAAACCCGGAACACCACTTCTGAACAAAAAGTTCCGATTTTCGTCAGTAATCTTACTGTAATCTTCGATGATTATATCATACATTTTCGTTTTAACGGACACTCTGTACATCGTATATAAATATACAGAAGGACACTGGGAAACTGCCGGGAAACTGCCTCAGAAGAAAAGCATTATACAATCAGAATTCACTGATTTAAAGGGAGAAAGATCCCTGCTCCGACATCTCCGACTTTTCGTTTATTGCATATAGGGGAAAAACGAAAAGTCGGAGGAAAATCTCCGAGGCTATTTTCTAACAACACTGCTACAAACCGTGGGAAACTACCTTAGAAGAAGGGCATTTTACAATCAGAATTTACAGATTTAAAGGCAGAAAAATCCCTGCTCCGACATCTCCGACTCTTCGTTTATTGCATATAGGGGAAAAACGAAAAGTCGGAGGAAAATCTCCGAGGCTATTTTCTAACAACACTGCTACAAAGCGTGGGAAACTGCCTTAGAAGAAGGGCATTTTACAATCAGAATTTACTGAATTAAGGGAGAAAAATCCCTGCTCCGACATCTCCGACTTTTCGTTTTTTGCATATAGGGGAAAAACGAAAAGTCGGAGGAAAATCTCCGAGGCTATTTTCTAACAACACTGCTACAGAGCGTGGGAAACTACCTTAGAAGAAGGGCGTTTTACAATCAGAATTTACTGAATTAAGGGAGAAAAATCCCTGCTCCGACATCTCCGACTTTTCGTTTTTTGCATATAGGGGAAAAACGAAAAGTCGGAGGAAAATCTCCGAGGCTATTTTCTAACAACACTGCTACAAAGCGTGGGAAACTGCCTTAGAAGAAGGGCATTTTACAATCAGAATTTACTGAATTAAGGGAGAAAAATCCCTGCTCCTACATCTCCGACTTTTCGTTTTTTGCATATAGGGGAAAAACGAAAAGTCGGAGGAAAATCTCCGAGGCTATTTTCTAACAACACTGCTACAAAGCGTGGGAAACTGCCTTAGAAGAAGGGCATTTTACAATCAGAATTTACTGAATTAAGGGAGAAAAATCCCTGCACCGACATCTCCGACTTTTCGTTTTTTGCATATAGGGGAAAAACGAAAAGTCGGAGGAAAATCTCCGAGGCTATTTTCTAACAACACTGCTACAAAGCGTGGGAAACTACCTTAGAAGAAGGGCATTTTACAATCAGAATTTACTGAATTAAGGGAGAAAAATCCCTGCTCCGACATCTCCGACTTTTCGTTTTTTGCATATAGGGGAAAAACGAAAAGTCGGAGGAAAATCTCCGAGGCTATTTTCTAACAACACTGCTACAAAGCGTGGGAAACTGCCTTAGAAGAAGGGCATTTTACAATCAGAATTTACTGAATTAAGGGAGAAAAATCCCTGCTCGACATCTCCGACTTTTCGTTTTTTGCATATAGGGGAAAAACGAAAAGTCGGAGGAAAATCTCCGAGGCTATTTTCTAACAACACTGCTACAAAGCGTGGGAAACTGCCTTAGAAGAAGGGCATTTTACAATCAGAATTTACTGAATTAAGGGAGAAAAATCCCTGCTCCGACATCTCCGACTTTTCGTTTTTTGCATATAGGGGAAAAACGAAAAGTCGGAGGAAAATCTCCGAGGCTATTTTCTAACAACACTGCTACAAAGCGTGGGAAACTACCTTAGAAGAAGGGCATTTTACAATCAGAATTTACTGAATTAAGGGAGAAAAATCCCTGCTCCGACATCTCCGACTTTTCGCTTTTTGCATATAGGGGAAAAACGAAAAGTCGGAGGAAAATCTCCGAGGCTATTTTCTAACAACACTGCTACAAAGCGTGGGAAACTGCCTTAGAAGAAGGGGATTTTACAATCAGAATTTACTGAATTAAGGGAGAAAAATCCCTGCTCCGACATCTCCGACTTTTCGTTTTTTGCATATAGGGGAAAAACGAAAAGTCGGAGGAAAATCTCCGAGGCTATTTTCTAACAACACTGCTACAAAGCGTGGGAAACTGCCTTAGAAGAAGGGCATTTTACAATCAGAATTTACTGAATTAAGGGAGAAAAATCCCTGCTCCGACATCTCCGACTTTTCGTTTATAGCATATACGGGAAAAACGAAAAGTCAGAGATGAAAAAGTTTGAGAAATTACTCCAACATCTCCGACATCTCCGACATCTCCGACTTTTCGGCCTTACCGCCTTAGATAGCATGAGAAAGAAATGGCCTATCTTTCCAGTTAAAATTTTAGATGTGATACAAAATGCTTAACTCCTATTCGTATTCTCTGAACTCAGTATTAACTGAATTTGTTATGCTCTGAACGACATATATTCTCTGAACGACATATGAGTTCAGCCTTTTACATCACATCTAAAATATTGACTTGGAAAGTAGGCCGTTTCTTTTTCATCCTATCTAAGACTTGAATTTGAGCAGCTTTATCGATCTTCTTTTCGACATGAAGACATCGGCCTAACCCACAACCAACATCCTCGAATGCAATTTAGCCTTTCAGCAATCGGATAAAATAAAGTTTTTGAAAACCGGTTCATCGGTTATGGACATATAAGCAATCAAACGATAATACATCATTTTGGGACACCCGGTATATAAAGGTAAAAACCTACTAACAAAGTTTAAGAAGAGTAACAAAACAAAACGAGCACAATAGAAACAAATCAAATACTGTTAAAGGTAACTAATTTACAAAGGGGGTGCAACAATTAGCTTTTCCGATCGAATTTTTGAAAGGTTATATAAATACGAAATTATTTCTTTCATGACAACCAGTTCTGGGATGGAGAAAAGAAATCTAAACTTGTCATTCATGTTCAGAAGCCTTATATTTGGGAATAAGTTGTAACACTTTTCTAAGAAATCTCTTCTGGAGTGGTTGTAAAGGGGGCATTCTGAGATAAAGTGCATTTCATCTTCAACAATTCCTCCACTGCAAAGTTTACACAATCTATTTTCAAATTTAATCTTTGGTGTGGTTCGTCTACCGGATTCAACTGCCATAACGTGGTCACTTGTGCGCAATTTTGCTGTAAAAACTCGTTCTTGCCTGAAATTATAATCATGTAATAGGAGATATGTTTCGCATTTAAATTCTTTGTCCATATCACGTAGGAATTTCCCCTTTTTGGAGTACTGAAGTTGTGACTTCCATAATTTTTTGTATGACGTTTGTAGGCTAATTTTAACCTTATTCTTATTCATTTCAAGAATGTTTGGTGTATTTGTAAAACTTTTTATGTTATCAATGTGAGTTTTAAAGTTGAGATAAGAGGGTAGATCCTTATTTGCAAGTAAGGATAGATGCACCAGACTATTTTGCGGAGATTGCTCTATGTGTCGCAGAAAAGAGATACATCTGCTGTCTATCGTGTTTTTTAAAGGGAAGCGGCCTAATTCACCACAAACCAGAATATTTGTAGTTGACCTGTTTACCCCAAGTAGATGTTTGCAGAAAGATAGGTGTATTTTTTCTATGATATTGTTGCCCCACCTGTCGTAGTCTGTATAATGAAATGCTCCCCAAACCTCACAGCAATAGAGGAGGATAGGAGATATCACAGAGTCAAACAATTTAAAGGGGCTGGGTCACGTAACCGTCAGGGCAAAAAGAGACTTGGAAACACTAATTTTCACAATCTGCGAGCATAATTTTCAACAAACAATATGATAAGCGAGATCTATTCAGCTGCACCTCCTTGACAATGTCAACATCTGGTATGGCTTGATATACGAGTTGTTGATGCCCAACAATACTAATGCGAGGGTGGTAAAGAATAGTTGCTGTCTTTAAAGCATTGTCCAGGGACGTAGGTACAGCCCCAAGATTTTGCAATAAACAAAGAAGTGGCCTTTTTTCAGGAAGTGCCCCTTAAGCTTAATGAAAAAGTGCCATTTCAGTGCCGTGCCCCCCTCAAGTTTGAGATGCTTCCTACGTCCCTGGTATTGGCTCCATCCAACGGAATGGACGCCAGAAGAAAGAAGCAAGAAAACATACAAAAAGCAGCAACTTTTTACAAAGGAAATCTGTGTACTTATGATAAAACTCTTTACATTTTCACAGCAAAAACGTAGTTGTCACAACGATGGCTTTCGTGAATTTAAACTCAGTTATTCAAAATGAATGTTGTGGAAGATAATTTATTGTTTATTGTCAGAAATGATATCCTTGGCTAGATCGTTGCTGGCCAAAATTGCAAAAAAAGTATTACCCTTGGTTAGGCGAGAAGTCCGAAAAAGTATACCCTTGCTCGTGGCACATCCCCAGATACCTTTACAATGGAAGAACCCCCCCCCCGTGATACGATACTAGATTCTGTCTCATATCAGATGTCACGTCAGGGTTTAAATGGGTTGAAAGATGTCAAGAGTGCAAATCATTTAATTGTTGATTTAGGAAGGTAAAATGGCCGACATATAATTTGTTTCTGCAAGTCAACATAGCCTCAAGTTAGGCCCTGGAATCATAGCCTTGGGATAGGCTCCCATCTTCTGTCTTTGAAACAGATAAGCCATAGAAGTCATTCCTCCCGGTGGCTAGCAATGCTTTCTGCTGTTTATGATGAGTACACTCGTTCTTATAATGTTCAAACTACTCTACCAGTATTCAAAAAGTAGAAAGACTGCTCTGGCACCATGTCCTCACTCACACACCACCAGGAAACTTGCTGGTTATTGGACAGTTGCCACCTGTTGTACACAGGCCCGAAATGTTAATGGATACAGTGGATGATACACTCGTTCTTATAATGTTCTCGTACATGATAGAAGAGGCAGGCAGAACATGAGTTGTTGGTTGTTGGCTCGTTGCCACCTGTACAGACCCTACGTTTTCATGAAGGCAATAAATGAGACACTATTTTCATGGACACAATGAATGTTAGCAAATCCATTCTTTTTGGACGAAAAAAATGTGCAAACCGAATAAAGATGAACATTAGGAGGGGTGATGTAGAAATCAAACAGCACTCAGTGGTCACATATCTCGGATCTGTTTTGGATGAGAATCTCTCTGGGGAGTCGATTGGCAACCAAAATGCTTGAAAAAATAAATGGCAAGCTTAAATTCATGTACAGAAAACAAAACTTTCTGGATTCCTCCCTTCGCAGGTTGCTTTTAAATGCTCTAATTCGACATCATTTTGATTATGCATGCTTCGCATGGTATCCAATGTTAAATAAGAGGCTGTCCAAAAAAATCCAGTCGGCCCAAAACAAATGCATCCAATTTTATCTTAATTTAAAAAACAGAGCACACGTTGGGGCTACACTACAGAATTCAAAGCTATAAACTGGTTCCCCACTAAGCACAGAGTAGATCAAAATATCTTTGTAAATATAATGAAATTTTTCAATGGAACTGCTCCAGCTTATGCTGACAAAATATTCCATTCAGCCGACCAAAGTCGAATAACGCGAAGGTCTAAGTTTAGACTAAACGTCCCATTTTGTAAGAGTAACACAGGCCAAAAAATTACTATTTTACCAAGGGCCAAAAATATGGAACAGTCTCAAATCTGACTTGAAATCCACCAATAATATCAACACGTTTAAACACAAGATCAATGAAAATGTCTTCAAAAATAGACAAAGAGAGGAAGGTGACGTATATGTGTACTATTGACACCGTACACCCTCCCTTGCGCTCGATTTGGTATTTTATTATTCAAATCCATAAAGGCACAAATTAGCTATATTTTAACATCTTCAAGAATTTTCGTTTCTTCTATGAAAACTTTTCCTTTATTGACACCTTTGGAGGGACCATTATGGAAACAAGATTTCTCCATTTTTGATAAAATTATTGTTAATGTTAATTTATGGCTAAAATATACATACATACATACATAGCTTCCTGCAACATCTGAGATCTACGCTGTAAAATAGTACATGCTCAAGAAAACAGAGAGGATAAACAGAACTCGATCCCCTCATATTTGAAGTGAAATTAGATGTAAAAAGCGATGTTATACCTACCACAGAATACGTGAAAATCTCCGTCTTCTTCTCCCACCACCAACTCCAAAATAATAGCAATGTTGTGGGCATTCTCACAGCGCTGTAATGCATGTTGTTCTTGTTGTTTGGTTTCCCATTAAAAATAAATCTACAAAACAAATTTCTCGACTGAATCTCCTATAACTGGGGATATTATTTACAATATTTCAGTAGTAGCGTCATTGTACTGAGCCAGCGTATCCAGTGTATCCACCGTATCCAGTGTATCCACCGTATCCAGTGCATCCACCGTATCCAGTGTATCCACCGTATCCAGTGTATCCACCGTATCCAGTGTATCCACCGTATCCAGTGTATCCACACAATTCCTTCATAATGAACATTGTCATCGTATTTTGTCTATTCTTTAGCTTTTGAAGACTTGTAAATTATATTTATTTCTTGTAAATAGTTTTATTTTACGTGGCAAATTTAAACATACAAACATAAACATGCCGTCTCCACCGTATCCAGTGTATCCACCGTATCCACCGGTCCTTATACTGATCAACACCGCACGAAAAATTGCAAAATACCGCTAACGCTAGAAAACTAAAAAATAACGCTGTTTTAATACAGTATGAAATGGAGTACTGCGGCCATAAACTTCTCATTTGATAACCAGCCACAGTAAGTAACGACTCAAAAGAATGCAACACATCTATAACTGTACTCTTCGTTTATTTAAATAAAATTTATACATATTATTCTTAAAACTGTGTTGCCTAACCTACCCTGGGTACCATACCCTCTAACATAAAAACAGATTATGTTAGAGGGTCTGGTACCCAGGGTATGCCTAACCTCACTCAAATCGTAATTCTGGCATGTCTCCAACAAGTCTCCACAACACCCAAAACATTCATTTCTCGAACACGCGTATTAGTTTGCCTAATAAGGTTGAAATATCTATAGTCCCGGATAAAGGGTCTAGGCTAGGTCAGACCTAGTCGAAAATGTCTGTTCCACAACACAGTATACCGGTCTGTAGCAGTTTGATTGCGATATACCAGGTGTCCCAAAAAAAAACGCAATGGATTTGATCGGGACTAGCGACAAGAATTTAGGTCCAATCAATCCAAAATAATTTTTGATATGATCCTCGATAGCTAACTTGAAGATAAATACCTTGTTTGTTGATATTGGTGCATGGAGAGTTGGAATATCAATCTTGGAAGTCCAAATTTGCTTCCATCTCCAAACCAGAGGTTTTGGGTTTTGGCCTAACTGAAAACGCGCTGGTCAGGGGAATCTCCTCGGTCATATGCATAGTGTAGTAGTGTGAGCATGCTAAGGCACACATGTTTAGGCACACATTTCAATTGAAATTTGAAAGCTAAAAATTGACAAACATAACAGTCGAAGGGAAAATTCACAAAGGAATATATTTCTTCAATTATAGTGCACCTGCAAAAGATCCAACTACGAATGAGCAATTATAAGGATCTTATCCATGGATAATTTTCCCTTGGGTATATTTGATTTCTTGTTTCATGATAATTTGAAGAAAGATTATACAAAATACATTTAATTAAAGTCATGAAGATTGTAAGAACTAACTCATTTTTCACACCCAAGCAAACTATTTCGCGGATTACTTTCTTTTACGAGACAGATGTAATACTAACTTTTCGAAACTTTTGAAGTATAAAAAAATTTCTTTTCAGGACAAAATTGATGAATTGGATTGAATTTCTATTCAAATTTTCCTCTTCATTCCCTTATTTCACGGTAATTCAGGAGATTCCCCAAAATAGCGCGTTTGCAGTTTAGGCCAAAACCCAAAAGCTCTGGTTTGGACGTTCGGGCAAATTTCAACTTTGAAGATTGATATTCCCACTTTCCATGCACCAATATCAACAAACAAGGTATCTATCTTCAAGTTAGCTATTGAGGATTATATAAAGAATTATTATGGGTTGATTGAACCTAAATTCTTGTCGCTAGTCCCGATAAAATCCGTTGCATTTTTTTTTGGGACACCCGGTAGATCCACCTTCCTCCATCAAAATTTGTAGTTTGATTGTAGTTAGATACTTTACAGACAAAAGAGTGATGTGAGAACGACGGGAAAAAGTTTGATTGACGTGCTTTCAGTAAACTGCATTGACGGCAGAAATTATGAATACATAGGACAGATTTTATATTATTGTTGTATCATTGATCTAAAATGTTTGCCCTTTAGTGGTACTTTTAATATTCTGCTCAAAGGTTCAAATGTATTCGAATGCAGCATGGTTCAAAAGGATTTTTTTCAAAACAAAAAGTATTGATGATAATAGCTAATATTTTGGCAGGTTGACTTGCTCAAACATAAAACTATTTGTTATCGTTCAAGGACCTGTAATCATACCTATTGACAATCGTTGTAGTTAAAATTGAGGTAAAAAGTAGAATAAAATGAAAATATGTACAGTTAAAGGATAAGAATTTATTAGAGTCAAATACGTTTTTCTTGGACATCTACAAAGGTTTAGATAGTTTTAGTTTCTTTTTTAATTGAATAGCAAGATAGATATTTCGATATTTCGTAGTGGGTTGTTGCGGCAAACGACTTTTCTCCAGTTTGCGCATTTTCGGTAAAACAACATAAGAGCCATTGCCTCTAGAGAGCCATTGCCTCTGCACGTATTTTTTTGGCCAGTACTAAAAAATTTTCTTAAAATTGTTAGATTTTGAGTACTCAGATTTTCTTACGAGTTTCTTAGGTTCCCTACCGGGAGGGGGGGGTACTCATATATATATTTTTTCCGCACAGGGAAGTGCCGCCAAACAGGGTATAATTTTCAGGATTCCTACTCCGGGACAAGGTATCACTTTTGTATAGATAGTCGTCGGCTCCATGATAGGGTACCGTAACATCGTTGTAAGCAATTTGCACTCCGCGAGTGTGATACAATTTTTAGATGGCAATATTTCCATTTTTTTGGATAGATTTTTATCAAATTCCTATCAAATTCCCAGGGCAGCGCAAAATTTTGCATCAAGAAACTCAAGAACATGGTATCCTTCTTTAAATTCTACTCCGGGACAGTATATCATTCTTGGGAATTTTCGTCCAGAAAAGGGTGCCTTTTCAGATTTTCTAGCGGCACGTCACATTATTTTCGTAGACCAAGTACCCCCCCCCCCCCTCGCGGTTCCATAACAATCCACATGTTTGCTACCTATATGCCCTCATGAACATTTTAAAACAAGGTTTTAAGCCTTTCCAATGTTTAGACATTACTCAAGTACCTTACAAGAACTATGATACAGGAACAATTGAAAGTACATCAGGGATCGCACAGCAGTTTCAAAGTGGGGGGGCTGAACGGCGAACAAAGGGAGAAAAAATGGGGGTCCGGGGGCTTGCCCACGGAAAATCTGTTTGCGACCATGCCCTTTAGAATGTCGGAAAATGCCCTTTTTCAGCAAGGTGCAGAAATGTTTTTTATGCGCGCAGCATTGCGTAATCATTGATTGGATACGAGGCTACTTGTTCACGTGATACTGGCAAGGCGGGAAAACTGAAAAATACAACAGCCTTGTTGACCTTTCGTGACAAGAGAAAATATAAACTTAGTTACGACTGTTGCCTTATTTTGTAAATGAATGATCAAGATTACCGAACAATTATCTTGAAGCATTTTTGTTATCATTTGATGATTGATTGATTTGATGATACAGTGTGTGGACTGTGGAAGGGAAACAAATACAAACTTTTCCATGAAGAGGAATGCGAAGGGGTGCTGATTTGCAATGATAGAAAGTATGGAAGTACTTTGTAAAAAGTGTGATTCGAAATAAACAAGATGATTAACCATATGAAAAAATACCTCTGACCCTTGAGATAATTAAATGTGAAATCAACCAGATATTTCTCAAAATTTTGTTTGAGCTCTGATTCAAGTTTCTGGCAAGCTTATCTAATCCTTATAAACACCCATTCCCCCTGGGGGAGGGGGGATACACCATGTTCAGGGTACAGGTATGTGCCACCCATATGGATCCAGATTTCTCTAACAATGGTCCCTTTTCAGCAGATTTTCCTTACACATGGGTGGGCTTGCCTTGGCTGAAATTGGCAAAAAGTAGTTTGGAGAGTATGTTTCTGCCAAAATTCACCATAAAAGTAGGTATGCAGAGAAAAATGTCAGCTACCAAAAGAATGCACATTCTGAAAACATTTGATTTGGTAGACTTTGCAGTGAAAAATTCCGAAAGAATATACATTCTGAAAATGGTAGAGTTGGCAGACATTCCCTTCCACTTCTTCTGGTGTCTTGCCAAGTTATGCTTACAGGCAAATTTCTTCCCACGGTTGGCACATTCTTCTTCTTTCGTGGAAGTATGACACAACATGTGCCATTTGAGTAGGTGCTGGTGCACAAATCCTTTTCCACAGCCATCAACAGAACACTTAAATGGTGATGTATCCTGGTGGCGCATCTCGTGCATTTAAAACCCTCGATCAAGGAGAAAGCCTCGCCACATCATGTCTCAGTCGAATTTTAGACTTTGACCTTTACTTTTTATTTTTGAAAAGATTTATAACTTAAATTACTTCAATTGTTCTTGAAGTGACTTTTCTTTTGAGGAAACGGTCCTTGCATTGCATTCGATCCAAAGTGTTTTGTATTAAAGAAGAGGAAAAGGAGCACATGCATGCTTATTTTGGAGATGTGGCACGACTTTATCACTCTTGCCACATTTTCACTATATTTGTTTAAGCAGCGCCATTTCCATGCATCTTTCATTCTTTTTAAAAGCAAAACACGGACACTTAAAGTGTACAGGTGCTTTGGAAAATATCCACGATACAAATCATGACTAGGCCCTTTTTCAAAACCACTGGTTTTGGATGCACTGTAAATTTGTACTTTGCGACAATTTCTAAATGGAAGGTACGTGCATCTAAGTTAAACATTGATAAATTTAGCTGTGATGTCGAGGAGCAATGATATCTTATTGCTTTGTTCCTATTTCCAGTCAAAAGGGGGTACTCTTTTCTGAGACACCCTGTACATCATTTGATTTGTCAT
Source organism: Aurelia coerulea (assembly GCA_039566865.1). Lineage (NCBI taxonomy): Eukaryota > Metazoa > Cnidaria > Scyphozoa > Semaeostomeae > Ulmaridae > Aurelia > Aurelia coerulea. The sequence goes on from CM076959.1 coordinate 3,383,921, forward strand.
TAAATGGGGAGTATTTATGGGCCTAAAAGAATACAAATACCCAAAAATTGTGTGTTATACCTGTTAAAACGTGAAATTTTGACCTTCCCCCTTCTAGAACGTTCCTGTCCCCCAGATAAGTTTCATATGAATCTCAATGGCATGTTTGCATTCTCAACACATTAATCTCGCAAAGGGTTTCTCGAATTTCCTTTACCTGCCTTAGCTTCACAATAATTAATAAAGCAATTTTGCCCTTCGTCCCTTGCCCTCGTTGTGAGATTCATTCAAATATTAAATTTGGACCATGCAATTTTTCTCAAAAGTGAGACACCCTTTGGTCCCCTTATGCTTTTTTCTGCCTGCCAAATTTCAGCCAATTGCGTCAGGCCGTTGGGTACATGAAGCTTTATAAATACCCTTTGGTTGCAAAAAATTTATTTTTGAGAAAAGGCACAGGGAATATGGCAAATCCAAACCTGCGGTTTTCTCTTGGCTATAGAGACCAGTTATGATAACAGGGATAAGTCTGACAAAGATGAGGCTCAAATCCTTACTGGTTCCCAGAACACGCGGAAATCATCCAGCATCACGAAAATCAACCAATGACATCGCCGCTTTCTAACCCCTTGAGACAAAATCCGTCGTTCGAGATGAATTTCTAGTACCCTTACGAAAAATGAAATGGATACTAGATTATTGCAGTTATTTAAGATATTTTTTGATAAATCGGTTGCAGAGATATCCGTCCAGAGTTCTTTACATGTTTAGGCAAATATCTTATTTGGAGCCGGAGCTACGAGCGTTTACCGACCAAGAAAAGTTGACCTTTCTTCAAAATTTCATAAAAATTGCTAGAAAGGAGATATAGCGCTGAAAATTTCACAGAATATGTATATGGCCTTTGGCAACAACCCACATGTATTTTCTTTCCTCAGATCTCAAAAGATTTGACAAATTTTAGTGATTTCCAATTGGAAAGGCACATGGGCCTAAACGTTTCCTGGGTAAAAACCTTTTCTTGGACTCGGAATCAGCCAAATATACATCCACGAGAAAGATAATTCACTCACCGTTGTCTCCAGCATCAATTTATGTTCATTTCTCCATTAAATTGGGGCTAACTTCGACAGAAAGCTAACAGTTCTGTGCAAATTTGTAGAAGCTTCCATGTTCCATGTTTTCTTGACAAAAACGTGGTATCTCTCGACTGACTGTTGACAAACACACGAGGCAGCCTAGTGTCATGGCTTAGGGGTAGCTATAGTGTCATGGTCCTCCTGACTCCTGAATTCTGTTTTCAAAATGACCTTAGGGAGCTGTCATTTTTAATAACAGGGAGGGGGTGGAAGCATTTTGAAAATTTGCCCAAAAAATCTTAGACCCCTGCATTCTAGCTATTAAAAATTTCAGACCCCATCTAATTTTGACCAAAAAATTTTCAGACCCCTGACAACAGCACAAAACGACTTCAAAAGTACCAGACTATCACAAAGCATCAAACCAAACAGAGAAGGATTAAGTTGAAGAAAAGAAGGAAGAACTTAACAGAAAAAAACATTGATGTCTAACTCTTTTGAGAAAATTAATAAATAGATAAGCTAAAATCTACAAAATTGAATTTTTTGGAAAATATTCAAAAATTTGGCACATTTATTTTCAGACCCCAGCATAAATTCCTCTAAAAGTTTCATACCCCAATAAATTTAGCCCAAAAATTTTCAGACCCCTCATTTGCTTCCAGCCGGGTCCCTGCAATTATTTATGACTGCTCCCTTAGTTTCTTATGAAAAGAAATACGTGTATTCAATGCTCACTGCCAAATCTTTGTTACATTACAAAATATGAATTAATTGTACATTCATTTTGTAAATTCCTGTTAAGTGGCTGTTGCCGGGCAACTTGGTTTTTGATGAAAACTATCACATGGGGTCATTAACATTATTCCATCTTTGGTTGAAAGTATCCCATTTTTTGCACAGTTTACTAAAGAAATATCTTGGCACGTTACGATTGCTTCGCTTTTTGTGAATCTATGGCCACCTGCAGAGATGTAGGAACCGGGGCACGCACTGGGGGGCACGCGCCCCCAAAATTTTTTCATCACAACGGAAAAGTACCCTTTTGTTTCGGGAAGTACCCTTTTGGTACCTCTTGCTCAATTAAAATGTGTCCACTTTGCCCCCCCCCCTTAGTTTTGATGCTTCCTACGGCCCTGATCACCAGCTTTGGTCGTTGCTAGCAGGAAAATTATGTACACATATCAGTCGGGAAGGGAAGGGATTCTTCTCCCATTTTTCCGAAAGATAACCTCGATTGAAAATGTGATAGCATCCAACAAAGCAAGCCCGAATCCCACGACAAGGAGTTGCCCTTATTCGGGTTCCGGTTTTATACAGACCGCATCCCCACAACATTAGCGTAGAGAACGTCTTTTTGCATTATGCCGTATGATTTCAGCAAAATCTAAGAATGGTCTTTCACACATTCAAAACGCTAATGCTGTTCACCAGACTGGCAACATTAGCCTGATGAACTGGGGCAGCTAACTGGTTCCTTTCAGCAGAATCATTATTTTGCAAAGTTCATTATCTGAAAGGATATATTGTATCGGTTGTAGTGCGTCTAGTAGTATTATGTAGTAGTAGTAGTATTATTACAGTAGTATTATGTTGACCCAAATACGACCTTAAAAGGAATAGAAACGTTTGGTTTTGAATCTAAAAGTTTTAATAACAATCTGTTGTGCTAAAAGTAAAGCTTCTAAAATAATTTAAGAGGAGAAAACCAGGGCAACAAAATTAAACCTTCAAAGTATCACTCATAAGAAATGAGTTCTCAAAATCTGACATTGTTAAGTGGTAAGGAGCATTTTGAAACACCTTTAGAAGGTGAATAAAGTAGTCATTGCAAAGAGCAGGTACTCTTGTCACTGTCCTAGATGATTTTTTACAGTGTTTCATGATTGTCAAATCAATGCACTTAATCCTGTTCTCGTTCGTTTCCTCTTTCTTGGATCTTATGTGATGATTGATGATTAGAAAATAAAGCTGAAAGCTTAAAAGTGCTTTGAAGGAAATCAAAGTTTTTTCCAGCCCAACCTCATCAGAAAATAAGAAAATGCAGTTGTGTTATAAAGACTTACATATTTTCAAATTGTAGTCTTTTATGGTCCTTCTATCAGTCCCCAGCTGACTATTTCTCGTTGTAGCTCAAACAGTGAATCATTCAGACTTGGTGGCGTTCCAGCATCATCAGTGTCCAGTGACTCGTCATTTACATCATCATCGTCTTCATCAGCTTTGTCTCCATCTTTCTCTTTGGCACTGCCTCCATCTGAATTCTTTATCGCTTCACTGGCCTTCTCTGCAAGAGATTCGATTGCACTTATGAGTCCATCCTTGCATATCTGACACATCTTCCCCCCAGATTGAGAGCATGCATTGTGAAAGGAATGACCGCAACCATGTAGAATCGTTGATTGTCCAGATTCGTTGGTACAACCTGCATCACAGCTCCTTGGGTGAAAAAGGGCAACAAATTGTTAGGAAGTTATTCAAGAACCGTCCTTACTTGTAAACTAATCAGATAAAAACAAAACTTTCTGAAAAAAGTAAAGAAAAAACCATATCACGTGAAGTATTCCCTAACGGCACACTACTTTTTTGCCTCGTTGATAATTCAGAACGTTTATTCCTTCCCTGAGCTCTTTTGAAAAATTCACCATTAATGTACCATTGACGTTGCATGCTAGAATATCAAATTACATATGGCAAATTTTCCAGAAAATCATTTTGCTCATATTGAATTCTGACTGGAAGGCTTTACCCGCAGAAAAGCAAACAAGCACATTTTATAATTATTTCAAATGTTCAGAATGAAAGATATTTTAAATGACCAACCGGGAAATCCTGGATCTTATCAATATGAAATATGATTGATACTTTAGCATACCTTGTTGGATTTGGTTCTTTCCCAAGAAACTGGAAGCCAAGAGGCAAGACTTTTGATCCAACAACAGTGTCTTCATAAAGTTGTGGCATCTTCCAATAAGTCATGTTTTTCTGCTTCCTCTTTGGCCTTGGAACTTGAGCTGCACTGTGCGGATGACTCTTAATTTCACGCAGAACATCAACAATGAACTTTGCAGCAGATACTTTCAGCCCAGCTAGCTTGTCCAGACTGAATGCAAAATTTCTAGGAGCAGAAAACACCGAGGAGAACTCCATGGATGCTACTTTGTTTCCATCAAGAGCTCTTGCTTTCCTTTGCAGTATTTCACCATCATCACTGACACTTGATTGAGCTCTGAGAAGAGAATGGAAGTTCTCCACAGGGTACTCGTCCAGAGCATTGAGATGCTTCATCATGGTTTCGTAAAGGGGATGTTCTTTCTCTTTCCAATATAGAAAATTGCTGAGCCAAACCAGAGGTGCTTTGGTGTCTTTTAAAGCTGAAAAACATCACCCAGCATCGAAACATAGCATCAACATACTGCTCTGTATTCCCATTTTTGAATATGATGGAATAGATCGAAAGAACAAGTGGCAGATGGTTGTCAAGGAGATTTAACAGTGTCAAATATTGCAGATCCTTGCATTTTGAAAAGGCAACTGTTACATGCTCTCGTATCAGTGTCCATCCTCCATAAACAAGCTCTTCGATCAGAGAAATTCTCCATGCCTTTGGCTTCATTGCTAATACTTTTCTCTTACCAAAGATCCAAGAATATGCCCTCTTGAAGAAGTCGATGTGCAAAAGGCAGACACATTCTCTGGCGTTGAGTTGTACATGTAGTGGACCAATGAAAGGGACGATGTTTCTGAGGCAACTGGGAGCATCAAGTGGCACGTTGTGTTGTATCTGCCTCATGTAGAACTGGGCAGGCCAGTCGCCCGGTTGAGGGCAGACAAACTCTGAAAGATAGTTGCTCAGGCCATGATGCACTGCATGCTTTGCGGCCACAAGGAAATCATTGAAGCTTTTTAAAGGCAACTCCAACTCATCGATGAGCCTGCAGTGAACCATTTTACGCATACCACGAACCGATTGTTGTTGTTGATAGTCGTGTATTGCAACTCTATGTCTTTCGGCCTCTGGGTCAAAGAAGGCAGCTTGAATCCAATGAGGCATTACTGATGCATATGTCTCTGAGATCTTCTCAACACTTTCAGCAGCAAACACAGTCAGCAAATCTTTGTCAACGAGAAATGGATTGCAAGTATATTCAGTTTGGGGGATTGCAGGAACGCCGCAAAACCTTTTGAGAAGAACTGTTGCCATCTTGCTTGCAGATGATGTTTCTTGATCCTTAGGGCGCTGTTTTGTGTGAATGTTGGTATAGTCGTCGATCATGAGAACAAGCAGGTCATTCTCTTCATAGGCATCGTGCACAAAGTTCATCACAACTTTTTCATGGCTAGCAGCAACTTTAGCTAGCTCTCGTTTCTGTGTAGATTTGGAAACTGCTACACCGGTTTTGTTTAACATTGATAGTCCTGTTCCACTGACACCTTTGCTCACTACTTCATTTGCAAGGATCTTTTGGAACCAATTTGCCTTTTGCGACTGTCCAAACATCATCATGTAAATTATAGCAACTACTTTCTTCTCATTTTGCTTTTCTCTGTCAAGCGATTGTTTGTCAGTGGACATAGCTTCAAGTATAACATCAAATAGTTTGTCAGCTCCTGATGTGTGACAGATTTCTTTCACTGTTTTTGGTTCAAATGGTGGCACAATTGAATTGCCGTACTTTTCCCACATATGGTTTCGACACTGTCGAATTTGGTCTCGAAGGGCAAGACTTCCAAACACTGCTTCTGTCATTTTCGGTAGCAAATCAACTGGAACATAGGCAAACTCTTCCCCTACCTCGACCTTCCCAACACAATTTACTTCTCGCACCTCAACTGGAGCACGTGGGACGTATCTTGAAAGCTCTTTTGGTACGAGGCAATATGTGTGGCTGTTTAATTCTACCTCCTCAAAACGGTGTATCATATTGTCCTTCTTATTTCCTACATCAGCTTTGTGAACCTTAGAAGGATTCTGGATATCCCCTACAGAGGTTTGGCTCGTTTCACTGTGGCTTCTTATCCTCAACTCTATATCGTTTCTTTGCGTCAGTTCGTTAACTGCGGGGACTTGAAAGTCAGCACCTGATGTTGGCTGGGTAAGATTATCAAGAGACTTGGCATTGTCGGATACTATTTGCTGCATCTGAAAATAAAATGGTACACATTGTGAGTCAAAATGTGCCATTTTTGAAAAATTTTTAAATATAAGTACATAACAAACTTGGATATGCCAATAACACAAACAATTTCTTAATTTTGAATAAAAATGTCTAAGTTTTAGTACTAAAAGTTTCTTCATTTTGTTTTTTGCGGCAATGATTATGAACTGAATAGTTGGCAAGAACAAGACTTTTGTTACCGTATACCATTCAGACGTAGATTCATATTCAGAATGAGAATGAGATTCAACTCAGATTCATTTTCATCCTAATATTCAATTTTTTGTCGACTTCGGGGCTAATAAATCCGTATTTTTTGTTTGAATTTATTCAAAACCTCAATAATGTATTAGATTTACCCTTAATCTCGTGATCTGGTAAAAAACTTTCATCATTTCCTCGACGGATTTCTCCACCCACCGGCAAACGTATGAAGAGGTTTTATTTGGCATCTCAGATTCAAAATCATCCGATCGTTTGATTTTCCAGGTTTGTTGGCAGTCCTTTTTTATTTTTTACACGTACACAAAAATAAAAACTGGAACAATTGTGTTGCTTTGCCTCAATCTAAAATGAAAATTTTCCAAAGGTCGATTCTAATGTCAGGGGACGAAACAAGAGCGCATTTATTTTGAATATGTCAGATAAACTTCACTACAAACTGGGCACCTTGTGCTCATTAGGCGCGTACCATACAGACTAAGATTCGACTTCGGGGCTAATAAATCCGTATTTTGCGTTTGAATTTACTTGATACCTCAATAATGTATTAGATTTACCCTTAATCTCGTGATCTGGTAAGAAACTTTCATCATTTCCTCGACGGATTTCTCCAACCACCTGCAAACGTAGGTAGAGGTTTGACATCTCAGATTCAAAATCATCCGATCTTTTGATTTTCCACGTTGGAAGTCCTTTTTTATTTTGTACACGCATATAAACTCATAGACAAAAATGAAAGCTGGAAAATTGTGTTGCCTTACCTTAATCTAAAAAGAAAATTTTCTAAATGTCGATTCTAATGTCAGGGGACGAAACAAGAGCGCATTTATTTTGAATATGTCAAATAAACTTCATTACAAACTGGGCACCTTGTGCTCATTAGTCACGTACCATACAGACTAAGATTCGACTTTGGGGCTAATAAATCCGTATTTTGCCTTTAAATTTACTTGATACCTCAATAATGTATTAGATTTACCCTTAATCTCGTGATCTGGTAAGAAACTTTCATCATTTCCTCAACGGATTTCTCCAACCACCTGCAAACGTATGTAGAGGTTTTTCATCTCAGATTCAAAATGAACCGATCATATGTCAAATCAAGTTCACAAGGAACTGGGCACCTTGTGTTCATTAGTCACGTACCATACAGACTAAGATTCGACTTTGGGGCTAATAAATCCGTATTTTGCCTTTAAATTTACTTGATACCTCAATAATGTATTAGATTTACACTTAATCTCGTGATCTGGTAAGAAACTTTCGTCATTTCCTCAACGGATTGCTCCAACCACCTGCAAACGTAGGTAGAGGTTTGGCATCTCAGATACAAAATCATCGGATCGTTTGATTTCCAGGTTGGAAGTTTATTGTTTGCGTGCACAAAAGGCTATACAAAAAACTGAACACTGAATAGAATTTCGTTGTTTTGTTTCGTCCATTGCTTGTACTTGGAATAACGGGAAACCCCCAAGAATAGACCAGTCTTTCTGTGTTTACGGAACGGAATTTTCTTTCAGCACTTTGTAATTATTCCTTACGTTAAAAATTTTGTCAGATTAGCCCAACAAACTGCAAATATTTACATTGTGTGTTTACGGAAGCTTCTCTCAGCACGTTGTAGGGGGTCATCGACAAAAGATTTTCGTCCCCGTTAACGGATTTGTCTGTTGGGGGGGGGATCTCACTTGAATCCGTGAAAATTTTCATTTTGGGGACGAAAATCCTCAAAAGAAAAGTTTCCAACTGAATGAGAGTGCTGAATGAGACTAATGAGCACAAGGTGTCCAGTTTGCAGTGAAGTTTACCTGACATATTCAAAATGAATGCGCTCTTGTTTTGTCCCCTGACATTAGAATCGACATTTAGAAAATTTTCTTTTTAGATTAAGGTAAAGCAACACAATTTTTCCAGGTTTTATTTTTGTCTATGAGCTTATGTATGTGTAAAAATAAAAAAGGACTTCCAACGTGGAAAATCAAAAAATCGGATGATTTTGAATCTGAGATGCCAAACCTCTACATACGTTTGCAGGTGGTTGGAGAAATCCGTTGAGGAAATGATGAAAGTTTCTTACCAGATCACGAGATTAAGGGTAAATCTAATACATTATTGAGGTTTTAAATAAATTCAAACAAAAAATACGGATTTATTAGCCCCGAAGTCGACAAAAAATTGAATATTAGGCTGAAAATGAATCTGAGTTGAATCTCATTCTCATTCTGAATATGAATCTACGTCTGAATGGTATACGGTACTTTTGTTAAGGTGAAAATATAGAATCTTTATGAATTAATGAACAGTATGTAGTCAAGAATAAGTTTTATGATTGAATGACTCCTGGCCATGACAACTTTAGACTTAACCAAGTCTATTTCGACAAGTCAGTCAAAATATGAAAAAAAAATTGTACACAGAAGTCTGAAAGGGAAAAGCGTCCCTTTCAGACCAACCTTTTAAGATTTTGCCGAAACACTTTAATAGTATTTGAGTGGAAAGATTTCGTTGAACCATAATACGCAACAACACCCCCCCCCCCCCCCCCCCCCCACCGTATAGGCTGTAGTGCTGAGTGTCCCCTTGCGTTTCTTGGCTTTTTAATCTCAGGTAACATGGTTTACTAAGTTTTGAAAAATTGAGCTTACCGTTCCCTATAAGTGGTTACCAAAAAACGAGTCAAATAATATTCGTTGAGTTTCTTAAATCTTTACCCATCCCATGTAATGGCTTTTAATCGTAAACATTTTCTTGTCAAAAATGAATAATTTAGCAGCCCCAACTTTGGTACATTTGTTGTAGACAGGAAACCTTAACACAAAGCATGAGCATCATAGGTAGAATATCATAGGTACGTACCATCGTGTAGCCTTGCAAAATGATGTAGTTGGTGGGCAGTTTGGATGTATAGGCTGGCACCGTCCAACAGTTTTTCAGGCAATCCTTGCAGATGTAAGTCCACCTAGTTGATGTTCTTCTGAGGTCAAAAGCTTTCAGGAATATCCCATAGTCTTTAACTCTCTTTTCCATGCAAACTAGATCCTGTGATAAACTTCCCCACAGTTCATGAAGGGCATTGGCATTTTACTTCTGATTCCCCCGTTTGGACTTCTTCATTTTGTTGTTGGGTAACGAGAAAACGGTATTAACCCTACACTCTAAGAGAAACACTGAAAGTTGTTTACGGAAAGCCGTTTTTCAAAAAGTTGTAAATATAACATTTATCATATGCTTAAAACAATGCTATTGTTTGTTTCAAAGAATGCAAAGATACATTTTGAAAAAAACATTCAGGATTCAGGAGGACCATGACACTATAGCTACCCCTAAGCCATGACACTAGGCTGCCTCGTGTGTTTGTCAACAGTCAGTCGAGAGATACCACGTTTTTCGTCAAGAAAACATGGAACATGGAAGCTTCTACAAATTTGCACAGAACTGTTAGCTTTCTGTCGAAGTTAACCCCAATTTAATGGAGAAATGAGCATAAATTGATGCTGGAGACAACGGTGAGTGAATTATCTTTCTCGTGGATGTATATTTGGCTGATTCCGAGTCCAAGAAAAGGTTTTTACCCAGGAAACGTTTAGGCCCATTTGCCTTTCCAATTGGAAATCACTAAAATTTGTCAAATCTTTTGAGATCTGAGGAAAGAAAATACATGTGGGTTGTTGCCAAAGGCCATATACATATTCTGTGAAATTTTCAGCGCTATATCTCCTTTCTAGCAATTTTTATGAAATTTTGAAGAAAGGTCAACTTTTCTTGGTCGGTAAACGCTCGTAGCTCCGGCTCCAAATAAGATATTTGCCTAAACATGTAAACAACTCTGGACGGATACCTCTGCAACCGATTTATCAAAAAATATTTTAAATAACTGCAATAATCTAGTATCCATTTCATTTTTCGTAAGGGTACTAGAAATTCATCTCGAACGACGGATTTTGTCTCAAGGGGTTAGAAAGCGGCGATGTCATTGGTTGATTTTCGTGATGCTGGATGATTTCCGCGTGTTCTGGGAACCAGTAAGGATTTGAGCCTCATCTTAGTCTGACAAACCCACGCTCAGGACTCTCAAAACTCCTGATTGGCTTCATTCTTTTACCACAAATTATATTTAGAAACATTGTAGTCCGCAAACCTTCAGTTGATATACTATAAAATATAAGATATACTATAAAAACTGTTTCGGAACAGCGGGCCAGTATAGAAACTTTATGAAGGAAAGAGAAATAGCATATTATAACTTTCATTAGACATGTTTCCCTTGCGATTGCTGAACGTATCAATTATCCACTTTGCAGTAATTAACGGCATTTATATGGCTTGCACAAGCAGACTGAAGGTAGGCCGACAGCCTGCCCTCACAGCCCAGAAACCACAAAATGTATCACGGTCGCCCTCCACATTACTCCGCACCCTCCACATGATAGCCCTCCACATTATTCCGCACCCTCCACGGTTACTCAAGGTAGCCCTCCACAGTTACTTGTGATAGCCCTCCACATTACTACTCGGCACCCTCCAAAATACTCAAACATAGCCCTCTACATGCATCATCGTAGCCTTCCACATTACTCAAGATAGCCCTCCACAATACTTCGCACCCTCCACGGTTACTCGTGATAGCCCTCCTCTGTTACTCATGATAGCCCTCCTCGGTTATTCATGGTAGCCCACCACCTTACTGGGCACCCTCCAAAATATTTAAGATAGCCCTTATGATACCCCTCCACATTACTTGACACCCTCCACATTACTCAAGATTAGCCCCCCCCCCATGTTTACTCATAACAGCCCTCCACATTAGTCCGCACCCACCACAATACTACACACCCACCACAATACAACGCACTCTCCACAATACTGCACACCCTCCAAAATACTGCGCACTCTCCACAATACTGTGCAGACATTACTTAGAGAGTGGCTCTGTCATAGCTGATGAGTATCTGTGCAGGATGTGGTCTGATAAAACATCGTTCAGTTCTTGTTGGCATTTGATGTTTTGAACTGCTATGTGGCCACAAATTGCAATGCAATCTGAACGCTGCCTGGTGACTCTGCATTGTTTGCTGGGTCCATGCTGTTTCCTCTGAGGAGCTTGTCTAGCGGGGATCTTTCTGTTTCCATATTCCCTGCAAAGATTCTGTTTTCAGTGATCATTAGGGCAACCCTGCTGACAACCTTTTTCTGGTTTTTAGATGAAGTGTAGTTGAAGTTGTCAATGATCAGCTTGTGTCCAGACACTTTCTGTACAACTGGTCCAGATGCTGTCATTCCTGGACCTTCTTTCAGAATTTTTTCCTGGATGACATGCAAATGATCATTGCCATACTCATCAAGCTTCTTGAAAGTATGTGACACAGCTAACTGCAAGGAGCTCGTTTGCAACAATGTTGAATGTGAAAGGAAGAAAAATTTAGCTTAGTTTGGAACAAATGATGGCTCAATATTAGAAAGTCTTTATTTCCAAGTTGAAATTTGTTCAGAGCACAGCCTCCAAATTCCTTCATGAGAAAATTACTGTCTGGGCCATGTTCTGCATCTTCTCCACCGGGTTAAGTTCAGGTTTGGTTTCTTGGTCAATAAGGTCTGCATCGTTTTTAAAGCTCTCATGTGGAAATTCTTGCTTGAAACATCTAAGGTCAAAATAACACCAGTAAAACCTAACCCATTTTCTGGTACTCTTTGTTTTAATAATAATGATAATATGCCATATTTATGCAGGATAACGTTTTCAGTAAGGGTTTTACTGCTATAACTAAGGGTCCTGTTAAAATTAAAGTTTGTAAAATAAAGGGATAAAACTTACAAGAGGCAAGAGTAAAAACTGTAAAAAACTTAATAACAATCATGTTCTGAATTTAAAAACGAAGTGTGTTTATTTTCCTTTTAAAATTGATAAAGTACTTTTAATTTCTGATGTCACTTGATAGATTGTTGTCAATTGACGCTTCTCAGTTTCGGAAGTACAAGAAGAGATCCATATCAACGTGTATTGTTGCCATGATCAAATTTGGTGAAGATGTCCTTTAGAGATTGCGTGCGAATCCCATTGATTGACTTGAACACATCAATTGAGATTCGTTTCTGGTGGGTTTGCTTGAGGCTGCCCCATGTGAGGGATATACTGTTATCATTGGCCACTATCTTTTGGGCCCTGTCTTGTATTGATTGCAATTTGGATTTGGCATTATCGCCCAAGCTTATATACACTGGATAGCAATATAACAGGACTGGCCTTATCATTACATTGTATATCTTCTCTGCTACATGTGGGCTAATATTTTGTCGAATTCGCTGCAGTAGTTTCAAGCGACTTCAGGCTTTCTTGTAGATCTTATTAATTTGTCATTGGCGATGGTGAAGGGTGATACCAAGATATTCATAACTGTTACTTTGATTAATGTCAGTTCCCTCAATTGCAATATGGCAAGATGGTTGCCTTGACAGTTTTTGACTTGTTCCATACATGGCGAAATCAGTTTTGCCTTTCTTTAGATTCATTATCAAATTGTTGTTGGCAAACCATTTCCAAGCAAGGTCTGCTTCATGGTTTGTGACATCCTCGACAGCTTTTGCTGATTTATCCGAATAGAATAACACTGTATCATCAGCGTACATCAGCGTACATCAGGATTTTGCATTTTTCATCACAAGGTGCAGATCATTTATCAAGATAAGGAACAGGAGTGGGCCAAGTATTGATCCATGGGGGACTCCATATGTGATGTAAGATCTCCTGGCAATTGTCTGTGCAGCAAAATATGATCATCCATAAGGTCAGATAATCATTAAGTTTCATAAAAAAATACCATAAATCTTAAAAATAAGCGTCCAGGGCTCGTTCAATTGACGTTTTCAAGGGAATCCACTCAAACTTTATGATATCACCAACGTCGTAACAAAAAATGTCTTTGAAATTGATCCAACATGATGTTTTCTTGTTTAACCCTATTCTACATGGGGGGCAAAAAGCCCCCCCCCCCACCTAAACTTTCATTTCCCACCACTAGACCAAGTTTTCCATAGGAATGAAACTTCTTGACTTTTCCTAAAATTTATTGGGTAGCATCATGAAAATTTTTTTTATTGTTTTCATGCTGTCACGTGACCTCAAGGCTACCACATTGGGAAAGAGGTCACAATATAAAGTAAACAATGCACTATAATTCTGCTAATTGAGATCAAACTCGAACGAAAATAGCATCAATCGACGTAATTTTTTATGCTCTTTCGATTGATATATATATATTTCATTTTTGATGATGTCAGCAAAATTTAATATGTATGACGTCATAAGTATTTATGACGTCATATATCCAATGAAGATAGAATTTGTCTCCTAAAATTAGTGGAAATGAGCTCTTCATTAGTTCCTCTTTCATCCTATATACAATTAGGGGACTTTTATTGCCTTTTAGGGGTTTATTTCATATGCTGAATTTAGTAAAATTTTGAAATTTTGTTTTCAAGCTTTTTACCTGAAAATTCTAAAATGAGCATAACTTGTGAAATATATAACCTATACCGGGTGAGCCAGAAAAAAGTTCCCACTTTTGAAAATTCATAGCATCAAGAGTACTAAATGGATTGGAGTGAATCAATATTTGCTCGACAGCCAAAATATCGAAGTATTTTTGTGATTTTTCTCGCGTTGTTAAGAGCATTGGAAAAATTGTTAAATTTAAGCTTACAAAAACTTGATGGTTGCAAAATGACTGAAAAAGGCCTAAAATGCTTGATCAAATCATAAAGGACTCCTCGCTCAGAACAACAGAGAAAATGCAATTTCTCATGGGTGAGAGATATCGTCTGCACATCTATTGCCATGGGATTGAAAATCTTTTGTATCTGTTTGAGAATCAATTTCTTGTAACTCTTGAGAGAGGTGAAACGTATGTGCGTATTGTTCTGTGTGAGGAGAGTCCTATCGATTTGATCAAGTGTTTTAGGCCTTTTTCCGTCATTTTGCAGCCATGAAATTTTTGTAAAGTTGAATTTACTTATATTTGCAGTTCTCGTAAGAAGACGAGAAAAATCTCAAAAATACTTTGATCTTATGGCTTTCAACAAGAATTTGAATCATTCAAATCCATGAAGTACTTGTGTTGCTACGAATTTTAGAAAGTGGGAACTTTTTTCTGGCTCACCCGGTATGAGTAAACGAAACAACGTTAGGAAGGTCTCGAGATTCTGCTTTAGTCTGGTAACAGATTAAAATGCTTGCTGACATCAGCAATTTTAAGTTTTTATGACGTCATTGTTATCTCTTTGGTAAAATGTCAAATCTTGAAAGTGAATTGCATGAAACCATAATGAAACAGCAGTTGAAAATTTGTTTAGATGTACCTACAAATGTTTTAATTGCCCTATCCTGTTTCATCTTTGTTGCATGGAGATATATGCAAGCTATCTTGCCTTTTGCTGGAACAAGTTTTGCTGTTTGTTGAATGTGAGAAAAACTGCGATCTGTTATAATGAAAATTCGTTCTAAGATCAATGCCTTGTAACTTTATAGTCCCATTGGAAGCTATGTAATGAATTCAAGAATTCAAAACCTCTGCATTGTTGTGAATCCCTGATGTCTCCTTTTTTATGATTTGTTACAGTAACTATGGGAATAAGCATCCTGTGTCATAGCAACACCTCCTTGTTTACCTCACTTTGTTTCATATCAAATTTGAGCTTGACGCTGTTGTCCATGTGTATGCATCTATTTTTTCAAAACGCCATCACACCCCTAGCTCGTAGATTTTGTTCAAAGAAACCTTTGCATTGAAGAGACCATTGCCTTGGATTATTTTTCTCTCAAGTGTAAGTGTAGTCGTTGACAATTCAATCTGAAGGGATCTTAGTTCGAAGTTGAAGACAGTACAGACAAACACGTTTCCAATGGCATCATCTTCCAAGCGAAGTAGAATTTTGAATGAACAACGAAGGCAATTTACAGGCGATGAAGTGCAGCAACTTGCAGATTCCCTGGCGAGAGATGAACATGAGCTGTTTAGCGATAGTAAGCTCGAAAGTGATGATAGCAGTGGAGATGAAGGTGGTGATATTTTAGTAGAAGAATTTGGCGAGGAGCAGGATGACGAAGCTGCAATGGTTGTTGAACCACTTGACGAGGCTGCTGATGATGGAATTGCAACAGGAAGTCATTTTGATATCCAGGCAAGAAACCAACGGCGATTAGCGGAAAAGCAATTGAGGCCAAAGTCAATTGATGATGCTCTCGACCCTGAATTCTTTGATCTACTTCCTCCAGCATCTGAAGAAGAACTCTTTACCACGATCATGGGGAGCAAAACTGACAAAAACGCGGAGAGGATTACTTGGACCTCAAACCATCCCTTTCATGCAGGTCGAACAGATGCAGCAAATCTCATCTACAATAGGTCAGGACCAACAGCACTTGCAAGAGCAGCAGTTGACAACATAAGCACATGGAGCCTTTTCATCAATGAAATAATGATATCAGACATGCTACTACGCACAAATCAGCGCATTGATCAAATTATCGAACGCCTGCCACACGTAAGAGAAAGTGACAAATACACTCACATGGGACATGTAGATGCCATTGAAATGAGGGCATATACCGGGTGCGCCAAAATAAACTATGCACGTTTGGCAGGCCACAATAAATTGAATACTGGACCGATTTTGAAGATTTAGGACTTAATGTTTAGCAGAGAGCCTGAATTAGATTCTAGGATTTTTTTGCAAATTTTTCCGTTTTCAGGTTTTAGAGCTAGAATCGAGTTTCTTAAATGTTCGTTTTCGAAAATATTGAAAACGATAAAAAACGTCGATCAAATTTTAAAAGATCCAACATGAATAAACAAAGAGAAAATGTTTTCAGGGGGATTTGGGGGTTCAGTATTAACTCTCGTACAGCAAATTACAATTGGTCGATTTTTAGATCGCAGATCACCACGAAAAAGTTCTCTCTTTGTCCATTCATGTCGATTCTTTAGAAAACTTGATCGATGTTTTTTGATCGTTTTCGGTGTTTTCGAAAACAAAATTCTTAGGAAACTCGCTTCTAGCTCTAAAACCTGAAAATGAAAAAATTTGCAAAAATCCCAGTATCTAATTCAGGCTTTCTGCTAACGAATGAGACATAAATCTTCAAAATCGATCCAGTATACGATTTATTGTGGCTTGCCAAACGTGCATAGTTTATTTTGGCGCACCCGGTATTGGGCTATGGATGCTTAGAGGTGTAATGTACCAGAATCTTGATGCTGTCCAGCCTCTTTGGTCACATGAATTGTCAAACCCAATTTATTCTGCAACGATGTCAATGAACAGATTTCGATTCTTAACTCAAACCCTCTGCTTTGATGACCAAGAAACACGAGATTTTCGATGGCAACATGACCGAGCTGCTGCAATGCGCAAGTTTTTTGAAAAATTTAATGAAAATTGTGCCAAAATGAGGGTACCCAGTGAATTTCTGGCCATTGATGAGACATTATATCCCTATCGTGGTGATATTGGTTTTAAACAATATAATCCATCAAAGCCAGCAAAGTATGGAGTGCTCTATCGAAGCATATCAGACAGTGTAGATCGATACACGTACTACTCGCTGATGCAAGCAGGAAAGCCTCATGGAGCCCCTAATCAATATTACATTAACACTAGCGATGGATACACCATGTATCTTGTGGATGGTCTATCTAACTTTGTTGATATAAGAGGCAGAAACATATCCCTTGATCGCTTTTTTACAAGCATACCAGTTGCAAGAGAATGTTTGGAGAGAAAGATTACAATCGTTGGGACTGTTAAGAGCAACAGAAGAGGAATCCCAAAGGAAATACTCCAGACAAATGAAAGGGAAGCACCATCAACAAAAGTCCTTTTTGAAGCTGCTGAGGGCAAGATGATGCTTACAAGCTATGTGCCCAAATCCAAGGGCAAAAAGAGGAATGTGCTTGTTTTGAGCACAATGCACAAGATCGCCTCCATTTCGAAGGATTCTCGAAAGAAACCCAACACGATCGTTTTTTACGACAAAACCAAAGGTGGAGTGGACATAGTGGACTACAGAATAGGAAAGTTTACTGTCAAGGTGAAGAGCGCCCGCTGGACACTGAATAACTTTGCTTTCATTTTAGATACTAGCATCGTAAATGCTAGCACTATTTTCAAAGATCTCTTTCCAAATCAAACATTATCAACTCGAGATTTTATTTGGAGTCTTGGAAAAGCTCTTATTTTGCCACAGCTTCATCGTCGTAGAGCTGCTCCTGGAATTGGCAGTAAGGTCAGGCAAAACATTGCAAAGTTTGTACCTTTGGCTGCACAGAATGATCCAGCTGATCAAGCGAAAAGTTCAAGGCAGCGCTGTGCATCATGCATAAAGAGTATCGTTGGTGACCCAAATTATAAGGAGAAGAGGGAAAGACTTTCAAAGAATACAAGAAAATGTCAGCTGTGTTCGAGTGCAGTATGTAAGAAGCATACTCTTGTTGTTTGTGACATTTGTGGCTCCGGCGATTTGGGAAGTGACAGTGACTCGGCTTGATAAAGCAAGAGAACAGATTGATGACAGAGTGACTGTGATGAACACAACGCAATTAGCAAAATTTTTTTACTTTCGGTTCTTATCCATCACGTTTGCGATTAGATGGAGGAGTAAAGTTCATATTACCCAGGTCCTTTTGTTACTTAGCAACTGTAACTCAATTAATCAAATTGCAACATTGGATACTTTTTCCAAAACTTTTGAAATTTACTTACATTTTGAAGCATGAAACCCAATCAAAGACATCATAATATTCCTTAGATAAATGCAATAACATGTTACCAAGAATCGGCCATAGCAAGTAAAATGACTTATCCAATTTTGATCAAAACAATGCCAATAATAAACAAACAATTGAAATGCCATTATTTTGCGTTTATTTATTTATTTTGAACAAAACAGCTTCGATTTTTGGTCTATTTTATGAGAAAATCAAAATTCTTGAGTATTTGAAGACATTATTTTGTTGCTAGGCAACATAACACGTGACATTGTTTTGATTGTTCTATTTTTAGATCGTAATATTTCTCAAAGTTCTTTGTTCAATTTTGTACTAATAACCATCCTGTTTTCATTCTTATTTTCCGAAGAATGTACTGCTTCATGATGTGACTATCCCAAAAATGCTTTTGTACATAATGCTTAATTTGTTGTTTTATTGTGGCAAGAAAATAATTAAAAATGAAAAAAATCTTTCTTATACTGTTAGACTAACTTATTAACATCAGTTTAATGCGATTTTGACATATTTTGCACGAGTTTGGTTGAAACTGTGTCGTTTCACAACTGAGTAGTGGTTTTTTCTTGAGTGGACCTCGTTTCTACTGTTGCATAGCAACGGATCACGTGACTAATTAACTTTTGATACTATTGTTAGAGTCACAAAAGATTGATTATCATACCTACCAACTTATATGATGATACGACTTACCGTGTAGGAATTAGCCAGGGGGGGGCCTTTTTTGCCCCCCCCCCCATGAGATACTAGGGTCAAATTTACCCATGTAGAATAGGGTTAAAACAAAATAATCATACGTAGAAACATTGAAATGCGAGCCGTTTGGCATAATGTTAGTTTACAACTAAAGGAAGGGGACGTTAACTTAAGTTTTAGGTAAATTCAAATCCTGGATAAAGGGCGGAGCATTTTTGACGGGTATGAATCTTTTATATACTATGTTGTGGGGGTACGTATATATGAAGGGAAATTTATGCTCGATATGAAACTATTTTGGTTGAGAAAAATCTTATGAAGTCATCAATCAACATTTAAATGAAAATTGACATTTTTGAGGATTGTGTATACAACATACGTTCACAACAATTATCTCAATAATGATAAAACTTCTTTGTGACAAATTATGAGATTGAGATTTGTTTGCTGGCACTAAAACTTTCGCAGTTGCAGATCAAAGCTTGCTTCAGAAATCTGTAAATATACAATTCTCAATAAGCTATTTCAGACCATTTAAAGGTGGTTTTTGATGGGGTGCCAAATCATTTTACTGAAAGATGGTGCGGTATAAAATTTTTTTTCTACATGCAGGATGGTGCGGTATAAGAAATTTTTTTTAATCTGCGAATTTTCCTCTGCCCTATTACCCTTAATTAAAAATGACCGCTCCTAGGGTAGGTAGAAATTAGTAAATGTGAAAGGGTATGTAAAAAATGCAATCATTGTCCGAATCAATAATCAAGTTTCTTTTAATTTTTTTGAGGGCTGTCTTTTCATAGGTAATTCAGCAATCAGCCTTTGTTTTCGCAATGGCTGCCTCATTTCCTCTGCGTTTTTTTGCTTTATTTGTTCATCTAGAACGACAAGGAGGTCAGTGAGTTCCCAACATCGCCAGTGAGGGGACTTCACCTTCAAGGAACTGCCTAGATCTTCTTCGTAGGACATCAGCTCCTGGCTGACGTCCTCCCATACATTCATTTCTCCTGGCAGCACATGCTTGCTTCGTTGCTCAAACAACTCAAACCGAAAAAATAGCTTTAGATATTTTTTAGTATGGTAACGTCTCTCTGGCAAATATAAATATACCAACCTTCATCAGAGGCTAATGAGTCAGCGTCCCAGGGGAACTCGGACAAAAGAAAAGATTTGGAGGCTATGCTAAAAGAACCTGTTTTTATAAGAACCTTGAGGCTGAAATTTAATCTTTTGAACCCCCTAAATAAGAACCCCTAAGAGGCTGAAACTGGGAAAGGTTCTTATATAATAGCTTATGACAAGAATTTTTAGAATTCTTCAGAATTCTTCACAGTCTGATCAGACTTTTTCATTGGTACAAGAGATTAAAGAATTCTCAAACAGGTATTCTTATACGCCATTCACACTGGCAAGTTAAACCAGGTGAAATTAAATGAGGCTATGGTATGTTGCATTCTAATTGGTCAATCCAACAAGTCAAATGCCTTTGAGTGATCAACATTTAACATATGGTTTAAATAAAGCTGGATTAACTGTGTCATTGTGAAAAGGGTACAACAGAAATTAACACAAACAGTGTTAATGTGTGCAAGGCCTGCTCGTATATAAGAGCCTTTTTAAGAACCTTACAGGCTGGAATTTAGAATAGCAGCCAGTTAATTAAGAACCTATTCAGGCTGCCCGGAAAAAACCTAGGTTCTTTTATGCGGGTTTCTACTGTATGAATCAAAATACCAAAATATAAAAAAAAAACCATTAACCTTGATACCAAAAGTGGGAATGACAGTATACGCAGAAAACATAATATCCAATTGCTAAGATAAGTAATTTGTAATCTTGTTTCCCCAGCTCTGCCATTGCTTCTGATGGACATGGCAATCATTCTTTGAATCAAGAGTGGCAATCAAAATCGCGATCACTATTGCGATCACTATTGCGATCACCATTAGCCTCATATTGAAGTTAACCTTGGCCTCTTTATAATATTTTCGGCTTGTGTAAAACGCAGGTCATGCAGGTTAAGAAAACGCGGGTTAAATCGTGCGGGTCAACACTAGAGGCCATGGGCATACTGGCTTTCGGCTTACAGACTACTGATATTGTAAGTAAGATAGTCCAAAGGTTACCTGGTTACATTGTGATAAGAAACCTTCAAAGTCTCGACGATCATTTGCGTGGGGCAATTTTGAATGCAAATCATTATTTGTGAACATAATGAGATTTGTTGCTAGGGGAAACCTTTCCAACATAATAAAATCTCTGAGTGCTGCACTTAGTCCAAATGTAGCCTGCACACAGACTTTGATCACTGGGGAGGAGAGGAGAGAAAGGAACTTGTAGTTCCTTTCTTTCCTCTCCTCCCCAGTAACCAACGTCTGCACGCAGGCTAGTCCAAATGAGGATCTCATCAAAATTATTTCAAAACGCTGTATGTAAGAACTAAATTTGTCAAGATCATTGTTAGTTTTCTGAGAAATTTTAGGCATTGGATCAGTCAGCTTTCATCTGCTTGTAGCTGCTTTTAGCAAAATGTTAAAAATACCAGTCCATGGGTACCAATGGTTTCTGCAGTTTCTCGGCCTTCTCAAATTTTTGTTGTACTTAGTGATAGGTTCCTTCTTCTCCTTCATAAGCATTTTGTGAGTTTTACCATACCACAACACAGCGGAAATATGCGCATTACCATCTCAGACAAAATATAAGATAGTTACACAATTTTCATTATTTTGGTAACACATTCTTATTTGAAACACCCTGCAACTTGTTATCAAAAACTCAAGGGGTCCTTTCAAATCCAACGAACGACTGAACGAACGCTTTCCTTGCAAACGGCGGAGGGCCTAAAGCCAGTATGCCCATGGCCACCATTTTTGACCTGCATGATTTACCCCGCGTTTTCTTAACCTGCATGACCTGTGTTTTACACAAGCCATAATATTTTTTGCTTGGGAGGGGTGCTGTCCCTAACGGCGAGTCCAAAAAACTTCCTCCGCCCTGATGGACCGGCGGAGGAGGTTCCATTTGAAGAAACAATTTTTAAGCGCACTCCAATTAAAAATTGCGAATGGCTCGTGAGACTGCATTATGAGGTCTCCGATCTAGGAGGAACAGCAAACGGAAATCTCAACATCATTGACCAGCACACTTTACTCAAGAAAAATGGAACATTTCCTGCAGCCAAGCCAGCTTTACAAGCATTAGCTGTACTGAGAAAGGCAAGGCAGTTTTTGCTGAAAATGCAATGATGAAAAACTTTGGAAGTTAAGATTCATACCTTGTCAAATCTTGGGTAGACCTCATATTGTGACATGTTCATCTACTGGAAAGATAACCTGTGACGACGCTTGTGTTCGTTATCAGCAGGCTGGATTTTGTAGTCATTGCATGGGTATCGCTTTAAAAAGGAGAACAGTTGATGCATATGCTGCTTTTCTCAAGCGAAACAATGCACAAAGTCTGACGAAGCTGGCATCAAAGAATGTTGAAAAAAACCAAGCAGGTAAGAAAAGACCAGGGCGCCCACGAAAGAGAAAGATTGCACAATCACCAGAGAGGTCAGATGGCCCAGGCATCATCAGGAGGACAGTCACTCCCCACAACCCTAGCACTAGAAATTGTCAGCCTCAATATCACTCAACCTTTCACTAAACGTCTTTGAAGAACCACTGTCAACAAATATTCTTACATTTGCAGACACGTTTTCATTTGTTGGGGTAGAAATTTTTGCCTTGCGAAAGAGTTGTGGGATCCTGATGTAGAAACATGTTAGTGGTGCTTTTTGGCACTTCTTTTGTCACAGTGTTTAGGGGAACCGTACTTTTCCCTGGCTTAGACAATGGAGCACCGCATAAGGCAATATGGTGGCGACGGCCACACCGAAAACACTTGTTGCCTGAAGGGCAAGAGGTAGCCAAATGTCCCCCTTTGAAACATGGGAAACATTTTCCTTTTTCCCTCAGAATTTTCATTCTCATCTCAGGGTTTGTAATAGAAACACAGTTACTTGCTACGTGATCTCCATTACAAAAAAAACATTTTATACCCCCATTTCCATAACCTTTCTTTCCATTACTTGTGAACAGGGCACTTGCTGCAGCAGGCTGCTGATATCTGCCAATGCTGGTAAAATCTGTCTGTGGGCGACGACTTTATTCTACAGGCCAGCAGGTCAAGTAATCTGCGGGTCAAACACGAAAGCAAACATGCGGGTCACCACCAGGGCCAAGGGCTCAGTGGCCTCCAGACATGTCATGAAAAAGCTGGAAATTTATTGCTTATGTCAAGCACATCCCGTAATGGGTTTAGATCACAGTACACCAAATATCGTTTCAGTTTCAGTTTCAGTTTTATATTTTAAATTCCACTACATACAATTTATAACCTAACTATACATACGAATAACTAAACTACAAAGATAATTGTTACAGAAAATAAACACAATGATACAGAAAATTAATACAATATACAAATACAAAGAGGGGCTAAATAAATAAATTGTATGCAGGGAATTACTTAGAGGAGGAGCTCTCTCAATAGGTAAACTAATCGAGGAGAGAGCCCCCCCCCCCCCTATCCTAAGATACTATCAGGTGAAAATAGAAGTTGTGCATTTCCTATTTAAAAATTGATAGCAATTGTTCAGGTTTCAAATAGATTCATCGGTTGACCTTGTTTAGCAAGTAAATTTTTAGTTTCGTTTTGAATGATATTTTTGATGGAGCATTTCTGAGTTCTACAGGTAATGTGTTCCAAAGTTTAGCACCAAGATATCGAATTGACTTGAGACCATATTGAAGGGGAGTCACTAATTCAAGATTCAAGATTCAAGATCCAAGATTCAAGATTCAAGTTCTGGAATTCAAGATTCACACTAATTCTAGATCCGGAATTCAAGATTCACACTAATTCTAGATCCGGAATTCAAGATTCACACTAATTCTAGATCCGGAATTCAAGATTCACACTAATTCTAGATCCGGAATTCAAGATTCACACTAATTCTAGATCCAGAATTCAAGATTCACACTAATTCAAGATCCGGAATTCAAGATTCACACTAATTCTAGATCCCGAAATCAAGATTCACACTAATTCTAGATCCGGAATTCAAGATTCACACTAATTCTAGATCCCAAAATCAAGATTCATACTGAATTGGGCTTTTTAAGAATTCCTTGGAGAATCTGTGTGGTTTGATCTTTTTCGCTGTATTTTCTTTGTATCAGGCTCGTGAATAAATGGTTGATCTACCCAATTCTTCAATTAAAAACACACATATTCTTTGTTTTCTGTATCACATTACTTAAAGGTACTTGAGCTAAATGTCTAAACGTTGCCAAGACTTTTAAAAACACCTCCTTATGAGGGCACAAGTAGTGAACATGAAGACTGTCAATGGAAACATTTAATTAAAGCTGCAAATTACAAAAGTTTCTTTGCATTTTCAATCCAGGTAGGATGGTTTATCGGCTTCAAAAAATCGCCTCACATCTCTTATAAGCTGTTTCTTATGAAAAAAGCAAGTGTAAGTCAAGATCTGCAATTCTATATAAGTTAAGATTATCTTACAGGTTATTCGGACCATTCGGACAGAATTTGAAATAATACACGTATTTTTTCTTATAAGAAACTGCTTATAAGAAACTCAACTCTCAGATCGCCAAAAATTAAAAAAAGCCAGTACTGGGAAAATATAAGCTAAGTAACTATTTATTTTGATAAAGGAAATCCTCGACATGCTTTACTTTACTTTCACTTGTTTCCTGTATCATATTATTACTCGTAAGGTACTTGAGTAATGTCTAAACATTGGAAAGGCTTAAAAAACCTTGTTTTGAAATGTTCATGAGGGCACATGTAGTGAATATGAAGATTGTTATGGAACCTCTAAGAAACTCGTAAGAAACTCTGAGTACTCAAAATCTGATAATTTTAAGAAACTTCCAGTACTGGCCCAAATTTTTAGTTTCTTATAAAAAAGATACGTGCAGCCCATGTCACTTTTACTGAGTGGTATGAATGATTGTGTCATAGCCCTTGCTGCGATGAGAATCTTAATTAAAACCCTTTCTGTCTTTACCCTCTCTGCAGATATTGAAGGAAATAATTGACATGTTAGCACAAAACATAAATCTTTGTTTGTCAACAAAGCAACGTAAAAGTTATGATACATATACTGAATCCGTAATGCCCTTGAAAGTGAAATAGTTTCAAGCACACATTTTTTAATAAGAAACGATAGAACCTCGACTCTTCGATAACAATAATGAACAAACTTCAATACTTGGCCAAATTATTCAAGAAACTCTTTTCCTTTTATCAAGGAAATCCATGGCATTTCTCTTTTATTTTCACTCATTTTTGCACACATTTTTTTTTAAGAAACTAAGAATTCGGGCCAGCACTGAAAGTTTCTGGTCAGATTTTCAATGGTCAGAGTTTTTTACGAGTTTCTTAAAGCTCCATTAACAGTCTTCATGCTCACTACTTGTGCCCTCAAAGGAAGGTTTTTTGAAGTCTTTTCAAGATTTAGACATTTACAGAAGCTCAAGTACCTTTAAGGTAGAAGAATACACTTGAATTTTGAAAAAAATCACTTTTTGAGATTTCTTGTTTATAGCATCCTTAGACTGTGTATAATGTGATACAATGTTGTTTTGGGTCATATTCAGTACCAATTCCAAGGAAAACCACGTTGTGTACACCCCACTCTAAACAAGAGTCTGCGTTGCCATGGTAACGAAACTCAAAACAGGGCAAAACATCTGATCTTGCCCCAAAATCCGGCTTCCCTGCAATTCCTTGGCTCTTCTTGTCCCCTGTCCATTCCTTTTCCAGCAAAGGAGAGGCTGGGGCAGAAAGAGGCTGCTTCTTGTGGCCAAATTTTGCTTCGAAGAGTTTATTCGAATTGGAAATTGAAAATCAACGATTTATTGGAAGCAAATGGAGGAGATTTATTGGGAATCAGCTAGAGGGACAGGAAGAAAGACTAGTAGATGCTTAGGCAACGATTATGTTCAATGCAAACACAGAGCCTGATGGCATTAGCGAGAAGCGAGACTTGATTGAGCGTTTTAGTTAGGCCATAATAATAATGGCCTAAATCTATAAAGTGGTTGAAAACTAAAAAAGCTGAGGTCAAGTGTGACCCTTCACAAGAAGCAATTATGTACCAGGAGACGACTAAAACTCATTACCATAGTTTTGACAGGCTAAATTGTAATGATATGATTAGAGAAGGATGTGAGGAGATGTGGGTTGTGTGTGGTATTTTCCATCATCATGATGCATGTTCAGACAAAGAAACATTGAATGACTGAAGATGGAAAATGAATAAAGAGTTGCAATATCATTATTTATTTACTGCCCATAGGATTCTTGTGAATAATCAAGATCATTGTTTACTTCAAACCGTTACCATGCCATGTGCACAACCTTTGCACCGCTGGGATAGATTCTTGTTGCATGGTCTCTAGATAGAAGGACAACAGTAATGGGATACCACTGATGCGTCATTACAAGGATCCTTCTATAGTAGCTCCTGACAAGGTTGAGAATGTTCTTTACAGGCCTGAGCAATGCATGCCTGTGCGCTTTTCCCTGTTGTTGGTTGCAAAACAAAAATGAAGCCGACAATGGAACTATTTGGAAACATTTACCCAAATTTAGCCAAAAGCTCAAATGTTCCTTTGGTGAACAGTCTAGCATCACTCCAGCACATCAACAGTTGGTTCAAAACAATTTTGAATGAGTTCTGATTGCATCCTGAGAAATATCAGTTGTCAGCATATAGAAAAGTTGCAAGAAAAGATGGTGCGCGCATAATTGAGAAAGACAAAATGATTTGAGAAGACAAAAGAAATTTCAAGATCAACCAGGGACAGGAATAAAAGACATATATACTACTTTGAAGATAAGGAAGGACCCTAGTAACAATATGATGCAATTTAGCCTAAAATGAGCACATTATCATACACTGAATTGGTTGCTAAACTTTAATCGCAATTTCCCGAAAATGCAGTTTTTCGCCCTTTTCAAAATTTGTGGCAAGGATTGCAAGAAAACTATTAGAGGTATCACTGTCAGATTTGGACAGAGGTTTCAGCTATGCTTGAGCTGTGATATAAGGCTCAATCTGTAACCAAGGATACCTTACTCTGAAAGTTATTGATCTTTGTATGATGTGTATTTATGATAAATTTTGTCATGTTTTTCAAATGAGAGTAGCAACACCTCTGAATGCCCTAAACATGCCAAGATAGGCTCATATCACAGATCCATCATAGTTTGTTTGCTGTTCAAAATTTCTCAGTCATACCTGTTTTGGTTCAGAAAATATCTTTGACACAATTTAGGAACTTTTTGGATATGCGGAAAAAGGTGTGGTCCAAAATAGGGCGTATCCCGAAATTGGGACCTGATACAAAAAAATTTCTTTCACATTTTACTTTATCATATCCCAATGCAACTGGAAATTGTTAGTTTGACCATTTGCAAAGTCCTATACCAGAGATACAAGCTTACAAAAAAAACCCTCTTAAGTGTATTCTTCTACAATGCGTGCGTGCGTGCGTGCGTGCGTGCGTGCGTGCGTGCGTGCGTGCGTGCGTGCGTGCGTGCGTGCGTGCGTGCGTGTTAAGAATGCGTGTGTTGTAAATTGAGGAATTGGCGGGGGAATGGGGTAGATCAACCATCTATTCGCAAGCCTGATACAAAGAAAATACAGTAAAAAAGATGAAACCACACAGATTCTCCAAGGAATTCTTAAAAAGCCCAATTCAGTATGAATCTTGATTTTGGGATCTAGAATTAGTGTGAATCTTGAATTCCGGATCTAGAATTAGTGTGAATCTTGAATTCCGGATCTAGAATTAGTGTGAATCTTGAATTCCGGATCTAGAATTAGTGTGAATCTTGAATTCCGGATCTAGAATTAGTGTGAATCTTGAATTCCGGATCTTGAATCTTGAATCTTGGATCTTGAATCTTGAATTAGTGACTCCCATATTGAAGACTATTTTTTGAGACAAAAATAAATTACCCTGACTGGCCTGTCTAGTGGAGTGCTGATGAACAGATGAACTGAATAAGGAAAAGTCATGAAAGCAACTTGGTGAAGTTTTATTAACAGAATCAAAAAAAAAAGTTAAGAGTCGGAATCTGATTGACAGAAATAGTCAAGCCAAATCGTATCATCTGCACTCGCGATGAGGATTGCATCGGAGTCATGACTGCATCTCTATCTCCGAGTGTTTAGGCAGGAAGTAGACCCCATTAAAATCGAAAACTCTCGAACGATCAAACTTTTGGACAAATTGGAGAGTCGAATGACTATGTTTGAATTAGTCTCCCTACCTACTTTCAGTTTCAGATTATGTTCAGTTTATTATTTGATTTTGGGAGCCACCGAATCGAGATTGAGAAAGTCTCCTCCCCCTGCAAATACTTACAAGGCACATGGTCTAGAATTGAGCAATGGACAATCAAATGTGCTGAATAATAGTTATAGTTCATGTATCCTCGCAACGTTATCAACCAAATTTATCAACCAATTTTATCAAACAATATCAAGAGAATTTCCAAATCCATCTAAAATGTTCCAGCAACTCAACCATTGAAATTAACGAATCAGTTTCGATTCGCAATCATTCGACATAGATTCCTTGTCTTCGTTCAATATTTTCAATCTGATGTTTATACTTTCACTTCATCATCCAATTCAGTGCGGAAAACTGAGACTCGTATAATCAATCTATACCCCCACTGCATTTTTAGATTGGCTTTGTTCACGATTTGAACAGCAAGACATTCTTTGGCTTTGGCACAAAGCATTTCAATGCCACGAACAAATAAGGATCCCATGGTTGAAAGATATTGAAACAAAAGTTTGTGAAAGCATTTGAAAAATATTGTGATGGTCCAAGCAGAGATCAAAATCGTCCAAGGGATTGGCCTTTGACCATTTCACAGCCTAAAATACCAAACACCACACATACATCTTCGTATTGGGCCCTTGGCCCTGATGGTGACCCGCATGTTTGCTTTCGTGTTTGACCCGGAGATTACTTGACCTGCTGGCCTGCAAAATAAAGTCATCGCTAAATTACAGTGAACAAGTGAAGGATTAGGTTAAACTGGAATTCTGCTGCCATATTTGGTTAGGCTAGGAAGGCTATGAATTGAGAGCACGAGTGGGGGGGGGGGGGGTTCTTGGCTAAGTTTTGGGTAGGGTCTGCTACAAGCATGTTCAAAATATTAAATGGTACCGTTGGCTGAATTCATTTACGCAAAAATGTTGGCGCTAATGCAGTTTCGCACACCCTCTTCAGACCGTGTCTATACTGTTTGTACTTATAACTTTGTCGTTGTATGTCTGTTACATATCTATTGTATATCAATCGATAGCCCAGAACATGGGGATTAATTTGATATATAATTAATAATTACTCACCTTCAATTCCATCTTTTATTAGCCAAAATACATCCATGACTAACCTCCAAATCTTCACTCCGTCCGCCATTATCAATCCGATCGAGTTCTTCGGTCACGTGACCAGTAGCCTCAACTTCAAACTCAAAGACGGGGGTTGTCATGGGTCGTTTACTCCTCGGAGAGCTAAGAGCCGGGAGTTAGACCCTCGAGCTGTCTGTCATCGAGCTGCCGGTGAGAGAGCTAAAAATGTACGTCTCGATTTTAGACAAGGGAAATAGACCCCCGAGCTGTCCGCCCTCGAGCTGCCGGTGAGAGAGCTAAAAATTTACGTCTCAATTTTAGACAAGGGAAATAGACCCTCGAGCTGTCAGTCCTCGAGCTGCCGGTGAGAGAGCAAAAAATTTATACTTCGATTTTAGACCCGTGAGTTACACTATCGAGCTGTCGGTCATAAGCTGCCGGTGAGAGAGCTAAAAATTTACGTCTCGATTTTAGACCAGGGAGGTAGACCCTCGAGCTGTCCGTCCTCGAGCTGCCCGTGAGAGAGCTAAAAATTTACGTCTCAATTTTAGACAAGGGAAATAGACCCTAGGGCTGTCAGTCCTCGAGCTGCCGGTTAGAGGGCTAAAAATTTATATTTCGATTTTAGACGAGGGAGCTAGACCCTCGAGCTGTCCGCCCTCGAGCTGCCCGTGAGGGAGCTAAAAATTTACGTCTCGATTTTAAACAAGGGAAATAGACCCTAGGCTAAAAATTTACGTCTCGATTTTAGACAAGGGAAATAGACCCTCGTGCTGTCAGTCCTCGAGCTGCCAGTGAGAGGGCTAAAAATTTATACTTCTCATCTACTCTTTTTGACTGATGATTTTCTGCAGGGAGTGTTAGGAATATAATGAGCAAATGTATTAATTTTTCCTATAACAAAGTGACTTTAGATCTCAGAAAGATGAATATGTTTCTAGTCCCTACAGGTACGTCTGTATAAGGACCTGCTTGTACGACATCCAGAATCTTATATAGTCAAGAATTACCTATTTATTCATTAAAGTCATACATTTGTATGTGTTTCCTTGGTCTTGTTCTGGTATTCTTTGCCTATGAAATTATTCGTTTCTTGGTCACAACAAGCATCTTCGAATCAGAAGATATATGCTGGTATGTTGACCTTCTATTTTCGAATAATTTCAAACGCAAGTACCCCCAACAGGACTAAGAATTGCAACACAACTTAGACGTTCTTATGATTAGTTGAGCCAACGAATTATTTAATGTCTTTAAATGTCCATCTAAATAAAATATAAGTTACAATCTTTTTAACGATATGCAACATAAATTGTATTCTTAATGCATCTTCTAGTAAGGATACGTTCGAAGGTAAACACACAAGATCGGGAAAATTCCTCGTCCACTAGTGCTTAGCTGTAGATGACTTCAAAATAATTTAATCAACGACAGCAAAATATGAAACAACATTAAATTGCAGGGTGCAATTTAGAGAGATGAGGTATTCTGCTAGACTAAAACGGCAATTGCGTTTAATTGCAATTGACTAGGCAAGAACCTCAAACAAATGTACACACACACCCCTTTCTATTAAGGGTACAGGAAAACTCAAAGCTGAAGAGGATTGGCCTTGTCTTTCAGGTTTTCATCCAACAAATTATGGAAGAAGAGGGATTCTGTCAAAGGATTACTGTAACAAAGTTTATTGGCTCCTGTAATAGAGAGAGATTGATCATTGGTGCACTAATAGGTGTCCATTCGTACTTGGAACCAAGTGTGAAACAATGATATCACATCCTTTTAGGAGCAAATGCAGTAATCCTTTAAAGAGGAATCCAATTAAGGTAACTCTGCTTTCCGCTCTAGTGCACAGCGAGATGCCGTTTCGCAAAACCACTCTCCTCAGAAAACAGTTAATTTCTCCAATATTATTCGGTCTATCGAAAAGCGGTAAAAAGGATGTTGTTCTGTATAATCTGGGCAATCGAAAGATGTATAAATCGCAATGTTTCCGTCAACCCTGGCTTCGCAAATCCTTGCTCAAATCTTTTTGCTGATTTCAGAAATGTGGACTTACCTCCAAAACTACTCGAAAAAGTTTCGATTTTTTTTCGCTCCATCATTAGCTAAGTAGTTGATCTACAACTTTGCCAAGTCTGATTGAAAAAGCTAGGCTAGATTTCCTGCAATCGAATTTTACATTTCTGTTTACTTTTCGACATCGAAGGGGAAAAGTGTTGGTCAACAGTTTAGCCCATGCAGAACGATTTGAACGCCCGTAGAATGTTTTTGCAAAAAAATTAGTTCTTGATCTAAGATCTATGCTCATTGTGGACTCTAAAAGAAAATTGATAATCTGTGAATGCTTACGAAAGTCTCGAAAGACACCCAAAGCATGGTTTCGTGAAGCTGCTGGTAAAAATCAGTAATTTTTAATCAATAGATGCAACTGATACTTTTACAAGCGCACTAAGGATGTCTTTCGAGACCTGCGTATGGTATTCCCAAAAGATGACGTTCTTTTGTTTGCCAATGGAAAAACTTCTGAAAGTTACTTCAAGCCTGAGCTTTTGCAAGCGTGCTTCATAGCATGGTAATCCGTTGACCAAGGTTTCTCCATTTCGCTGTCGAAAAGTAAACAGAAATACGAAATTCGATTGCAGAAAATCTAGCCTAGCTTTTTCAATCAGACTTGGCAAAGTTGTAGATCAACAACCTAGCTAAAGATGGAACGAAAAAAAATCGAACATTTTTCGAGAAGTTTTGGAGATAAATGCACTTTTCTGAAATTAGCAAAAAGATTTGAACTAAGATTTGCGAAACCAGGGTTGACGGAAACATTGCGATTTACACATCTTTTGATTGCCCAGATTATACAGAACAACATCCTTTTTACCGCTTTTCGATAGGCCGAATAATATTGGAGAAATTAACTGTTTTCTGAGGAGAGTGGTTTTGCGAAACGGCATTTCGATGTGCACTAGAGCGGAAAGCAGAGTTACCTTAAGGAAGCTTTGTGCAACATCATTCAGTAAAGGGGTTTTAGTTGCTTTTGAATTACATGGGAAAAACGAGGGACACAAAATACCGTTATTAATGAATGATCAGGAAAATGGGCAGCTAGAAACAAGGACCGAGTGCATATCACGTGCACAGCGGAGAAACACACACATTTTCTTTGGGGACCAAACACTGGGACAACTTTTTAAAGGGGAAGCAAAATGGCAAAACTCTGGGCGAAATTTTGATTTTATTGTTGGCAACACTTCTAACTTGGTATGAAAAGGCGACAGAACTATAATATATGTATTAATAGCTCATGTATCTTTGGATAACATGTTTCTGCATCGAGAAAGTTTCTAATCTCCAAATCATTAAGCAAGGTATAAAAATTTTGCCAGAAAAAAACATTTGCACTGATATGGAGATTGGAAAAGTAGAATGAATGCTAACATGTAACCCAAAGATGACATAAGATAGAAAAACTTACACTACATACAAGTCTGTCGCTATCTGGTGCCAGAAGTGATAAAATGCATGACCGACGAATCTCTGCATCCACATGAATTCAGCCAAATAATCTGGAACCATTTCTCGATTCGTCGGTCCATACATTGCCTTGAACTTCGCCTTTGCTCTTTGCCACATTGCTTCCACTCGATTTGTTGTCACTCCAGTTGCCGGGTCCACAAAATGCAGCGTGTGATTCACTGTGCCGTGCACGAATCCTTGTTGGCCTAGCTGTCTGTATGCTGCCCATTCATCTGACCACACTGTCGTTCCTGGTTCAACCCAGTGGACGATTATAGGCAATAGTGCCCCTGCGTCTCTTCTTGGTACAGGTACCAAAAACCCATGCTTTGTTTGGATGTCATATCCACCCATAATCCATTTTTCTACAACGACGTGACGGCGATTGTATTTCCTTCTGGCGAACAGGCTCTCGTCAATTTCTACAATCATTCCTGGACCACCAAGCCTTTGAGGATGATTTAGGCAATACTGCACGGCCACGTCCCTGCAGAACTGATTCCAGTCCGTGACAGTGTGCGCTGATCCAATATCCAGCTCGTGCATACACTGTTCCACGGACATCCCCCTGGAGCGGCCAGCATTCCAGGCCCACACATATGTGAGCCCCAAAATTTGGTACAAGTGGAGCTTCGACCGGTTGAAGAAGCTCCCTTTCCGTATGTTCGTCGTCCCCTTGCATCTTGGACAGCGCCAAATTACTCCATCCAGCCCGCGACCGGAAATCCCCTCGCTGCATGCAATATGGCACGTGGGGCAGTCGCAGCTGTTGGCCAGAAGGCCATATCGGCGGCACCAAGCAATTGTGTCTGGTATACTATTTTTAAATTGAATACCAATTTCCATCATGTTGATCGCATCGAAGACGCCCATGACGGGCTCTCTGCGTTGTTGTGCTGCTTGGGCCATGATGATTTTCAGCTGCAGTCAATGGCGCGCAAGGGAAGGTTTTATAGGAAAAAAATGTTTCATCTTTACACCCCCGTCTAAGTGCCCTTCGAGAGGTCAGATGTACCCTCGAGCTGCCTCGAGCTCGAGCTGCCTATCTTTATGCCTACCCTTATTAGACGAGGGTCTATCTTTATTTCTGGAATATTATTCACAGTATATAGAAACAGAAATATAATCAAATAAATGATTGATTTTGATTGATTGAGCAGAATTTGTTGACAACGCCTTCCCTTATTTTTTTAATTGTCTTGTCTTCAAACCTATTTTGATCGACAAATTGAAGTGTAGTCAAACGAAGTAATAATAAGATCTGGAAAATGTATTTCAAAAAATTTTTCAATCATATTTCTATGTTGGTTTCATCTGCACAGCTGATAGATTCCACGTCAAATACACGAATGACCTTTAAGTTTCACGTAATTTTTAAAGGAAATTTGGAAGTTAAATCAATGTAATTTATCAAATTAAGAAATCCAGTGCAGTCTACTGATGGAGCCTCCATTTAAAGACGAGGTTTGGTGTCCATACTTAAAACAGAATTTTAAAAGTTACACTAAGTAGCCACATATAAGAAACGGACATATGTAGTCTGCCAGCACAGAGAATACTCTCCCATTGATAAGAAACCAGGCATCATAATTGACTTTGGGGTATTATTGGGCTGAAATGGGCTTTATTATTTCGAATACAGTAAGTACCCGCAAATAAGAAACCCCTTGTATAACAAACAGGCCTCACTTTTTTCAAAAGGGGCTCCTTTAATAAGAAACAACTCTAAGTCTGAAATTTAAAACTTTCTTATTTTCAGGTTTGTCATAGTTCCAAAATGCTAGAAAATAATGCCCATAAATGACTGTAATATCATGTAGCATTCTCTAAACAGAGTTAACATTTTCAAAATTAAAGATTCACACAACAAAAAGGTAACAAGGTAAACATGTAAAATGCACCAGTGATGTGCAATACACATGCATGTATGGTACAGTCATATACCTTCACTTGACTTGATCACTTGACTATCTATAAGAAACTTTGACCCTGATCATGAAAAGGTCTTTTAAATAAGAAACTTTCTGAGGCCTCGATTCAAAAAGTGGTTTCTTATTTGCGGGTACCCGCTGTATAATAAGACTGACTTCGACGTATAGGGTAGGGTGGGGGTAATATGGGTCTAAAATGAGCAAAATTTTAATATATATAGCTGGTAAAACGAGACTAAAATGCAAAACATTTCAAAAGTTTCCTTTAATTGACATTCGGTGCTTCTTCTTTTTTGGGGATATTTTTAAAAAATTTTCTCTGTTAGCAACCAAAATAGGCCCACTTTTTCCGACAAGCGGGAAAAGTGGGTCTATTTTCAAAACTTGTACAAAATCGAAATATGAAAGGCTAAATGATTCAAAAAATTAATGAACTTACATTTCCCAACTATCCTCTATTCAATAAAATCACAGTCTTAGCCTTTTATAGAAAGCAATCCCGTTCCCGCGACGAAAATAAAACTACGGTCATTATGCTGTGATCCACCATCGTTGCGACTTGCAAGTCAGTGATCGAATTTGATAATAACAGTCAAATAAAGATGTTTGCAGTATGTTTACTCCAATTTACTGGTTACCAGACAGCAACTACGGTAATAGGAAACCCGTTTTCGAATTTTAGACAGAAAACAACGTGGCAAGATGAATATAAGTGCGAAAGTTTTAAGCAATTCAAGGCTTCGTTGAATTTGAATTATGGCTGAATTCTCATGTAGGCCCACATTACCCCACCAGGTAAAAAAATAAAAAGAACAATCGCGTCAATGACTTCAAAATAAACGTTATCTCATTTGTAAAAGACCAACCTCTCACCTCATGCTCATTAAATTTACCAGAAAAGCATGACAACAGTGGCAGGAGAAAGTTTTCCTGGGCTTTGAAATTCTTGCAGAATAGGCCGTTCAGTTGAGTTATTTTATAAAACGAGTGGAGATACATCTAAGACGAATGTTTTATGTAAAAAGGCAGTTTATTATGCAGACATTAAAAGAAAAATAGCTAGCCTTTCTTCCATTTAATGAGGAAGGATATTTCTAGCGAAAAGCTTAGTAGACCCACTTTACCCCGTAGACCCATATTACCCCACCCTACCCTAGAGGTTCGTTTGCGTGGGCATTCAAAATTTCTTTGCAATATAGAAAACATTGCCCTTTCTCTTTTCATGATGTGCCCTTTTGAATTAACGAACAATTTCTCTGTGAAAGTCCTGCCCCCAAGCGTTATATGCTTCCTAGCTCCGTGCAATGTCGTTGGAGACAGTTTAGGGATTCGGGTCCTTGCACCCATGCCAACTGTGACCTGAAGATTAGGGTAGGATAGGGTTTGGTGATGTTGGTCTAACATGATCGTATCCTTACGTATTTAACGACGTATTTATGTTAGCTGTTGGAAAGTTGTTCAACGGTCTAAATGCGGATGGGTTAAGCTTCTGCTTCTGTTCCCACAGGTGGCGGAAAATTGTTCAGTATTTTTAAAATGGAATTGTTCAGTCTTAAAATTAGTCAAAACAAATCTTTATTCTCAGTTAAATGTGTCTGATTTCTCTGTGAATCTGATCCTTAGGTCAACATGCGAACAACAGTTTAGTGTTGTTGCTGTCGTACAAGCGGTTTCTTATACAGAAGTACCTGTAGGCACTAGGTACATTTTCATGTTTCTGAGATCTAAAGTCACTTTGTTGTAGGAAAAAATAATACATTTGCTCATTATATGCCTAACACTCCCTGCAGAAAATCATCAGTCAAAAAGAGTAGATGATGATTTTATGTGAACAGTCCCGGATGAAAATAATAGGATTTTGCTATGAAGAAAATGGTGAAATTTCCTTTTTCCAATGAGGGGCCCCTTTGAATTGATGAAAAATAGCCAATTAACAATCCTGCCCCAAGCTTGAGATGCTTCATATGTCCATGCAATGTAGCTTGAGGCATTTGAGGGACTTCAAGAATTTGGGTCCTTCCACCTATGCAAAATTTTACCTGTTCATTCGGGTATGTTTTTTAACAAAAACAACATCAAATCTCTACAAATCACAATGAAAAGAGTGTTGACTATTATTGCATTATATGAATGCTTTAGTTTCATTCTGATAACGATTCCTTTCGATAGATATTTCGATATTTTATATAAGCTTTTGGAAAGTTGCCTCAGCTGTCCAACGGTCTAAATGCGGATGGGATAAGCTTCCGCTTCTGTTCCGGGAGTAAAATTCTTAGTCAAAGTCGTGAATTCAATGCTCAAAATTTAACAGCCTTAAATTAATGACTCTTTTTGACATCTAAGAAAATTTTTAGCTCTGTACCCACCAGCTCGAAGGTCTAACTCGCTGGTCTAAAATCGAAACGTAAATTTTTAGCTCTCTCACCGGCAGCTCGATGACCGACAGCTCCAGGGTCTAGCTCCCTGGTCTAAAATCGAAGTATAAATTTTTAGCTCTCTCACCGGCAGCTCGAGGACCGACAGCCCTAGGGTCTATTTCCCTTGTCTAAAATCGAGACGTAAATTTTTAGCTCTCTAACCGGCAGCTCGAGGACGGACAGCTCGAGAGTCTAACTCTCAGGTCTAAAATCAAAGTATAAATTTTTAGCCCTCTAACCGGCAGCTCGAGGACTGACTGCCCTAGGGTCTATTTCCCTTGTCTAAAATCGATACGTACATTTTTAGCTCTCTAACCGGCAGCTCGAGGACGGACAGCTCGAGAGTCTAACTCTCGGGTCTAAAATCGAAGTATAAATGTTTAGCCCTCTCACCGGCAGCTCGAGGACTGACAGCCCTAGGGTCTATTTCCCTTGTCTAAAATCGAGACGTAAATTTTTAGCTCTCTCACCGGCAGCTCGAGGATTGACAGCCCTAGGGTCTATTTCCCTTGTCTAAAATCGAGAGGTAAATTTTTAGCTCCCTCACGGGCAGCTCGAGGGCGGACAGCTCGAGGGTCTATTTCCCTTGTCTAAAATCGAGACGTAAATTTTTAGCTCTCTCACCGGCAGCTCGAGGACTGACAGCCCTAGGGTCTATTTCCCTTGTCTAAAATCGAAGTATAAATTTTTAGCTCTCTCACCGGCAGCTCGAGGGCGGACAGCTCGGGGGTCTAGCTCGCTGGTCTAAAATCGAAGTATAAATTTTTAGCCCTCTCACCAGCAGCTCGAGGACTGACAGCCCTAGGGTCTATTTCCCTTGTCTAAAATCGAGACGTAAATTTTTAGCTCTCTCACCGGCAGCTCGAGGACTGACAGCCCTAGGGTCTATTTCCCTTGTCTAAAATCGAGACGTAAATTTTTAGCTCCCTCACAGGCAGCTCGAGGGCGAACAGTTCGAGGGTCTAGCTCCCTCGTCTAAAATCGAAGTATAAATTTTTAGCTCTCTCACGGGCAGCTCGAGGACGGACAGCTCGAGGGTCTAGCTCCCTGGTCTAAATCGAGACGTAAATTTTTAGCTCTCTCACCGGCAGCTCGAGGACCAACAGCCCTAGGGTCTATTTCCCTTGTCTAAAATCGAGACGTAAATTTTTAGCTCTCTCACCGGCAGCTCGAGGACTGACAGCCCTAGGGTCTATTTCCCTTCTCTAAAATCGAGACGTAAATTTTTAGCTCTCTCACGGGCAGCTCGAGGACGGACAGCTCGAGGGTCTAGCTCCCTGGTCTAAAATCGAAGTATAAATTTTTAGCCCTCTAACCGGCAGCTCGAGGACTGACAGCCCTAGGGTCTATTTCCCTTGTCTAAAATCGAGACGTAAATTTTTTGCTCTCTCACCGGCAGCTCGAGGATTGACAGCCCTAGGGTCTATTTCCCTTGTCTAAAATTGAGACGTAAATTTTTAGCTCCCTCACGGGCAGCTCGAGGGCGGACAGCTCGAGGGTCTAGCTCCCTCGTCTAAAATCGAAGTATAAATTTTTAGCCCTCTAACCGGCAGCTCGAGGACTGACAGCCCTAGGGTCTATTTCCCTTGT
This sequence comes from Aurelia coerulea, assembly GCA_039566865.1. Taxonomy (NCBI): domain Eukaryota; kingdom Metazoa; phylum Cnidaria; class Scyphozoa; order Semaeostomeae; family Ulmaridae; genus Aurelia; species Aurelia coerulea. The sequence goes on from CM076959.1 coordinate 3,422,734, forward strand.
CTAAAATCGAGACGTAAATTTTTAGCTCTCTAACCGGCAGCTCGAGGACGGACAGCTCGAGAGTCTAACTCTCAGGTCTAAAATCAAAGTATAAATTTTTAGCCCTGTCACCAGCAGCTCGAGGACTGACAGCCCTAGGGTCTATTTCCCTTGTCTAAAATCGAGACGTAAATTTTTAGCTTCCTCACGGGCAGCTCGAGGGCGGACAGCTCGTGGGTCTAGCTCCCTCGTCTAAAATCGAAGTATAATTTTTTTAGCCCTCTAACCGGCAGCTCGAGGACTGACAGCCCTAGGGTCTATTTCCCTTGTCTAAAATTGAGACGTAAATTTTTAGCTCTCTCACGGGCAGCTCGAGGACGGACAGCTCGAGGGTCTAGCTCCCTGGTCTAAAATCGAGACGTAAATTTTTAGCTCTCTCACCGGCAGCTTGATGACCGACAGCTCGATAGTGTAACTCTCGGGTCTAAAATCGAAGTATAAATTTTTAGCCCTCTCACAGGCAGCTCGAGGGCGAACAGTTCGAGGGTCTAGCTCCCTCGTCTAAAATCGAAGTATAAATTTTTAGCTCTCTCACGGGCAGCTCGAGGACGGACAGCTCGAGGGTCTAGCTCCCTGGTCTAAATCGAGACGTAAATTTTTAGCTCTCTCACCGGCAGCTCGAGGACCGACAGCCCTAGGGTCTATTTCCCTTGTCTAAAATCGAGACGAAAATTTTTAGCTCTCTCACCGGCAGCTCGAGGACTGACAGCCCTAGGGTCTATTTCCCTTGTCTAAAATCGAGACGTAAATTTTTTGCTCTCTCACCGGCAGCTCCAGGATTGACAGCCCTAGGGTCTATTTCCCTTGTCTAACATTGAGACGTAAATTTTTAGCTCTCCAACCGGCAGCTCGAGGACGGACAGCTCGAGAGTCTAACTCTCGGGTCTAAAATCAAAGTATAAATTTTTAGCCCTCTCACCAGCAGCTCGAGGACTGACAGCCCTAGGGTCTATTTCCCTTGTCTAAAATCGAAGTATAAATTTTTAGCTCTCTCACTGGCAGCTCGAGGACGGACAGCTCGAGGGTCTAGCTCCCTCCTCTAAAATCGAAGTATAAATTTTTAGCCCTCTCACCGGCAGCTCGAGGACTGACAGCCCTAGGGTCTATTTCCCTTGTCTAAAATCGAGACGTAAATTTTTAGCTCTCTCACCGGCAGCTCGAGGACTGACAGCCCTAGGGTCTATTTCCCTTGTCTAAAATCGAGACGTAAATTTTTAGCTCCCTCACGGGCAGCTCGAGGGCGGACAGCTCGAGGGTCTAGCTCCCTCGTCTAAAATCGAAGTATAATTTTTTTAGCCCTCTAACCGGCAGCTCGAGGACTGACAGCCCTAGGGTCTATTTCCCTTGTCTAAAATTGAGACGTAAATTTTTAGCTCTCTCACGGGCAGCTCGAGGACGGACAGTTCGAGGGTCTAGCTCCCTGGTCTAAAATCGAGACGTAAATTTTTAGCTCTCTCACCGGCAGCTCGATGACCGACAGCTCGATAGTGTAACTCTCGGGTCTAAAATCGAAGTATAAATTTTTTGCTCTCTCACCGGCAGCTCGAGGACTGACAGCTCGAGGGTTTATTTCCCTTGTCTAAAATCGAGACGTAAATTTTTAGCTCTCTCACCGGCAGCTCGAGGGCGGACAGCTCGGGGGTCTATTTCCCTTGTCTAAAATTGAGACGTAAATTTTTAGCTCTCTCACCGGCAGCTCGATGACAGACAGCTCGAGGGTCTAACTCCCGGGTCTAAAATCGAAGTATAATTTTTTTAGCCCTCTAACCGGCAGCTCGAGGACTGACAGCCCTAGGGTCTATTTCCCTTGTCTAAAATTGAGACGTAAATTTTTAGCTCTCTCACGGGCAGCTCGAGGACGGACAGTTCGAGGGTCTAGCTCCCTGGTCTAAAATCGAGACGTAAATTTTTAGCTCTCTCACCGGCAGCTCGATGACCGACAGCTCGATAGTCTAACTCTCGGGTCTAAAATCGAAGTATAAATTTTTTGCTCTCTCACCGGCAGCTCGAGGACTGACAGCTCGAGGGTTTATTTCCCTTGTCTAAAATCGAGACGTAAATTTTTAGCTCTCTCACCGGCAGCTCGAGGGCGGACAGCTCGGGGGTCTATTTCCCTTGTCTAAAATTGAGACGTAAATTTTTAGCTCTCTCACCGGCAGCTCGATGACAGACAGCTCGAGGGTCTAACTCCCGGCTCTTAGCTCTCCGAGGAGTAAACGACCCATGACGACCCCCGTCTTTGAGTTTGAAGTCAAGGCTACTGGTCACGTGACCGAAGAACTCGATCGGATTGATAATGGCGGACGGAGTGAAGATTTGGAGGTTAGTCATGGATGTATTTTGGCTAATAAAAGATGGAATTGAAGGTGAGTAATTATTAATTATATATCAAATTAATCCCCATGTTCTGGGCTATCGATTGATATACAATAGATATGTAACAGACATACAACGACAAAGTTATAAGTACAAACAGTATAGACACGGTCTGAAGAGGATGTGCGAAACTGCATTAGCGCCAAAATTTTTTTCCTTGGCTACACCAATTTCGACCATTTCCTAGACTAATATTGTCATGTATCATACCATTGGTAGCAAATACAATAACAATGAGCATCCCCTAGACCAGTAGTGAAAATGGACACAGAGTACATACTTGTCGTGAAGTTTATCATGGACATTTTCTATCTCCAGATGACTTTCCGAGATTGTCACAGCCTCACCCCTTTGACTCCTTCAACTTCACGGTTAAACCAACCTTGGTACATTTCAAACCATAAGTGCATCAAAGGTTCATAAATTTTCCCCAGTTTCTCTTGCAGATTATGCCTCTTCTTTACTGCAGTAAGGCACTGTTTGCACATATAATCAGAGCTTTGATGAACGCCAAACTGGAGGTCATAAAGGGCTTTATTAGCCTCAGATTTTCAAGCTACCAAATTCCTGTCAGTATGCTTTGCAAGCGTTTCAAAACAGAAGATACATCAATCCGCACCTTCATCATTACTCTCTGCGGCCATTAGTTCCCTTCAGTCGCGCAACCCACACACTGTAGGGTCTGTGAATCAGTAATTATTTAGTATATTTAAGCATAAATTAACAACCGGCCGTAGCAAGCTTTGTGTCATTAATTCGTAGACCCTTTCTTCTCTCGGAAGGGGGGGGGGGGGTTCTACAAGTAGGCTAGGGCATGCTGCCGACAGGAAGAAGAGGTTAAGCTAACAGCAGACATGGGATGTCCATGACACTTTAAAAAGACTTCATGGGCTTCTGGTAGCCTCGCTGATGCAACCTGCGGCCTTATCTTGGATATAAAAATATTGAGGTGCCAGAACGTGTCAAGAGTCAAACACAGATTAGCTGGTGTGGTTGCCACTAACGTTTTGTGATCCAAGACTGTGGCAACCATCATATCTCCATCACGAGTGCCGTTTGCTATATCTTCAACGCTGACATTTGCTACGGCCCCCAATCGTGATGCATTGTCCACCAAGACTGCGCTGATCAGAAAATTTCTGACCAAAGTGCATTCAGAAATGGAAATGGTGGATGTTGAGGCAAAGAAACTATCCAGGACCTGCACAGCCTCTTGCACGTATGTAGCCTGGTCCAATTTGAGGAAGTCATCTGCTTTTGCCAATTTTCTTGCGTCTTCTTCTTTTTTCCACTTACTCTCGTTTAGAGGCCTTCTAAGACTCTTTAGCCAATGCTGTATTTTCATTTGCATTGTGTTTAAAATGTTTTCTTCCACATCCATAAGAGAATCTACACAAGTCAAAATCTTTACAAAAAACAGCAGTGATTGAAGATAAGTTTTAAATGTTCTGGGCTTCCTTTTTTTGCATGAAATCATCTAGCCACAATTCACATGCTGCCTTTGTGTCCAACACTGATCGGATATCATCAGAGTTCTCTTCACTTCCATGGGCACTTGCTTCTTCTATTGTTCGTTTTATGGAACAACATGTCTGGCCTGTGCCTTGGCATCTTTTTCCTCCTTGTGGCTGCCATCGATCGACTACAGCCATTTGATGAATGCAATGTTTCAGTGTTCGAAAATTCCACCGTTGTCTGCATCAAATCTTCTTCCTTCTCTTCCATTTCAAAGTCAAAGTTTGTTTCGCTCACCTCATTTTCTCTGATTTCATTTTCCCCGACTTCATCATAGCTTGGTCTTCTTGCTTTGGATTTTAAGTTTGCAAAGATTCACTGATCTTTAATTTTATGGACTTGGCAGAGATGGTTATTAAGGCAGACTACGTTGTTGACAGGTGAAACTTTAATTGAAGGAGATGCATGTTCAACAAGCATAAACAAACTGTCCATCGCTAATATACCAAAGTTAAAGGTTGCTGAACTGAAGGCTGAGCTATTCATGAGATGCCTGTCCACGAAAGGCAAAAAGGATGAGCTCACCTCGACACCAATAACCCTGACTATGGCCTCAGCCTAGCCAATAAAGACGTTGATATTGATGGCAATTCAGAAACCAACTATGAAAATAGTGGACAAAAACACAAGCTGAAGCCGAAAAGAGCCAAGAAATTGCCATTGAGAAAGATAACGCCTGCAACAAAGTGATGAGCTATGGGAAACATGATAGATCGTTCGATAAACTTAGCCTTGGCTCAGGCCGAGAAAAATGTATCTAATTAATACTTGTGACGTAGCACTATTATTCTCAAAATTATTGGGGGCCCCCTCCGCTTCCTACGGGCCTGCCTTTTTATAAGAAATAGCTCATAAGGAACAGTAGGATACAATTTTCGAAAAATTCCCCACCACCTGTGTCCAAATGGTAACAAACTTTCGTAATTTTCATTCAAAAATATTGAGGACTGTACATTTGCTATTACTGTACCGTGTCCAAACATTTTTGAGTGCCAATTATGTCATTACTTGTTTTCGATCTTACTAAATAATTTGGAAGCCCTTCTAACAAAACAAAATTAATTCTACATTTTTGGTCTTAAAAATTAGAAAAAAACCTTCAAACTTTTGGTGGCAAAATGTCCAAGGATTTAAGAAACTACCTAACAATCCCAGACCTCAGTTTCCAACTAGGACGAAATATTTCGAAAAGAAAAGGAAGACTATTTCATACAGAAATTCAAGCCTTCCCTAAATCGTGCTCAAAACATTTGACAGAGCCTCGATTTTGTTATTTTCAATCAATACGTCACATTAATCAAACTTATTAAAATTAAACTGGAAGTCTGGTGAGTCCTGAAGGTCTGTGGAGTCCTCAATGTCTGAATAGACCTTGCCCACTTGATGTAAATTTGAGAGAGAATCCGGTCTACACTGTACAGACCAGGGCCTTTGGCGCTCCCTGGTACAGACAATCAGTTTAAAGGGAATATACATAGCTATATCTCGTAGCCGCTATAAATAGGCTGAAGAGGCACTCCCCATTGTTTCTTTAGCTACACAAAGAAACCGGATGCGGCAAGGTTGTCAAGTACAATAGATTATAATTTTGACCGCGGTTTTGACCTGGCCCGGGCCAGCTTTTAACTATGTTGATTCCCTTTAATGTGCACAAGGCCCGTCCAGTATAGCCTGCATGTAGACTCTTGAATTATGCAGCTATCATTAAAGTGAATATGACGCGGATATTTTTATTGTCTTATATTATGCAGTAAACATCGCTGATCATCATGGTGTATTTCATTTTTGAATTTGGACTTTTATTTCTTCAGAAAATGGGGTTGAATAGCCCCCACTCTGCTCCGAAAAGTGGCGGCAACTCTGCGCGGCCAGACCGTTGAGTGCCAGACCTCTGTGACGTAAAGTGTTTGGGTAAAGACAATACCCTTGCAATGTTTTACACAAGAAGCCACAATGAAACCCTGGGTAGCAGTCAAGTCTGGCTTGTTCGTTCACCCTTTTCATCAAATAAGACCAAGGAATTTACTCCTGGTGTATTGAATACTTAAAGAACTAACTTTAAAATATTATTAAACATCTTTTTCTCTCATCAATGTGATAAAAAGGCAATTTGCAAAGTTGCAACGACGGCACAAAATCATGTCTCGCAGCAAACTTATAACTATCCCACACAAAGCCAGCCCTAGGTTTTGAAATAAAATTAATAGTCTGTGTTGCAAAATTTTCGACATTTGTTGCTTTATAAAGGGATCAATTTTGGTACTTCATGGGACGAAGACCTTCAATGCCAATGGCGAACGAAGATTGGCTATAATTTTAGAGGCGGTTCTCACTTCTAATACCTACCAAAAGTGTGATGAAACGGATCTTAGGCCTAGCCTAGATCTGCAACCAGGCTTGCCTTTGGTATAGGCTGATAGCATCAGTAACAAAAGTGAAACTTACCAAACGAAGGTGATGTTCTCCATAGCAGCTTTCCTCCTTATAAAATGTTGACAAATACGAAATAACTGTATTGTTGTAACAAGCAGAGCATGCATGGCCTAATCTGGCCTGTAATCGCGTGTTGAAAAACTAACGCAGTAGGTTAGTTGGAATGCACTCTCCAAATGTTTGCACACAATATCATGTTAAATTCCGTTCCTCCCTTCGTCCTACAACCAAGATCCTTATTCTATCTTGCTATGCTATCTATGCTATAAATCTGTGAATTTGAGGACTAGGAAACAAATCGCAGGAATTGACTGTCTGTTTACGATATGAATGAATGAAAACATGTCATGAGAAACAACAACCAATGATTTGTGATAAAGGGATTAAATTTGCCAATTGTATTAGACTATTTTTAAACAGCAGTGTCGTCATCCTGATAGAAGATCCAATATACCTGTGTCTGAATATGGAACCCTCCCAGTTTTATCAAAGAAACTTAATTGAGTGCTAGTCTGTCATTTCATAGAATTTAGGTGCACAACAGTCCTAAATTGATTGCCAAGATATATTGTGACAATGTAAATGCTGAGGTATTCGAAGAATATGGGTGTGAATATTTTCTATTGGGTTTCTTTCAAACCCTAAAACCCCTTTGACGACCGTACTGTTTCTTATAATTCTTTGATGTCCTTGAATCCACCCAAACACTTTACGTCACAAGTCAAAACTCGACCCAGATCTCCCAGACACTTTTTTGAGCAGAAAGTTGATTTACAAATGGCGATATCTAAAAAACGGTTTAGTTTTGGAAATTCTAATGCTGGAATTCGAAATCAGCACACTCGAATTAGTGTTTTTCATCAATAACATTTTTTGCGTCATATTCACTTTAAATAGATCAGTTGCACAGACTATACTTGTTTTCTTGTTTAAATTGGTTCTACTGAGTCTGCACGCAGGCTAATACTGTAGGACCTTTGAAGAAAAGGCAAACCTACCTCCTTTGGAACTGGATGTTTTACTGCACGTGGAGGGTTCCTTCTCCTTGATGTTGGTCTCGATCTCTGTGAAAAGAAAACACTGTGAAAGATACAACAATTTAATTTCAATTATAAAGACTGATCTAACTTTACTTTATGCAAGGAATGAAGCCTCGTCTGCCACATCCAGGGTTGACATGACAATTTGCATACTCAGAAGCAATTCCAGCTCATGAAGTGCTTTTCAATCAATCCACCCAAAGGAAAAGTGCAACAATCATTTACATCCTTACTTCAAACAAAAGAATATAAATCTATATTCTTGATGCTTTAGTATGTAGTACAAGTACGTGCACAGTATCATGGCTCTCCTGCCTAAGAATTCAGGAGAATTATCATGGAATTATTGAGGATTGTTGCTAATATTTTTGGTTTCTCAGGAATATTTGTCTTGAAAAGATCTGCATTATTTATGACGATTCAGGAATTTTTATCAGAATTCTAAGAATTCTTCAGAATTCTGGAGATTTTTTGTCATGCTAACGTGGACAAAGCTTGTATGGTACTTTAAAGGGTCTATTTCATCCAGCATTCCTTGCAGGTGCCGTCTCTTGGTTTTCCTCTGTTGTCGCCATTTTTATGGGCCATGAAAATGGCAGCAACAAGACCAACCCAGAGATGGCACGTGCAAGGCATGCTGGATGAAACAGACCCTTTAAACTTTGTGGCATCTGTCTTAATTTGTGATGCATACAGTTTCTTGTTAGCTCTATCTTCGCATGGTCTGATGTGTTAGAAGCGTTGGAAGCGTTGAATGTGTTGGATGTGTTTGAAGCGTTGGGTGCGTTGGGTGCGATGGATATGTCTGAAGCGTTAGATGTGTTTGATGCGTTGGAAGCGCTGGATGCATTGGATATGTCAGAAGCGTTGGAAGCGTTGAATGTGTTGGATGTGTTTGAAGCGTTGGGTGCGTTGGGTGCGATGGATATGTCTGAAGCGTTAGATGTGTTTGATGCGTTGGAAGCGTTGGAAGTGTTGGAAGAGTTGAATGTGTTGGAAGCGTTGGAAATGTTGGATGCATTTGAAGCGTTGAATGTGTTGGATGCGTTGGATGTGTTTGAAGAGTCGGGTGCGTTGGATATGTCTGAAGCGTTAGATATGTTTGATGCGTTGGAAGCGCTGGATGCATTGGATATGTTAGAAGCGTTGGAAGCGTTGAATGTGTTGGATGTGTTTGAAGCGTCGGGTGCGTTGGGTGCGATGGATATGTCTGAAGCGTTAGATGTGTTTGATGCGTTGGAAGCGTTGGAAGTGTTGGAAGAGTTGAATGTGTTGGAAGCGTTGGAAATGTTGGATGCATTTGAAGCGTTGAATGTGTTGGATGCGTTGGATGTGTTTGAAGCGTCGGGTGCGTTTGATATGTCTGAAGCGTTAGATATGTTTGATGCGTTGGAAGCGTTGGAAGTGTTAGAAGAGTTGAATGTGTTGGAAGCGTTGGATGTGTTTGAAGCGTTATAAGTGTTTTATGCATTTGAAGCATTGAATGTGTTGGATGCCTCCCTTTAGCTTCATGTGCAAATTTTAATGCAAAAACACTTACTGTCCATTGTTTCCAGAAAAAGGATGACAAATCTGCACACATGTTGCTGCATTAACGTGTCATATATGAGAAAAATATGCCTTATACCGGGTGTCCCAAAAAAGGTATGTTGAGGTATATTAACAATTTGGTTCGGGGGGGGGGGTTATGAAATATTTTTGAATTTGTTTGAGGGGTATCAAATATATGTTTGAATTTCAGGTAGGGGTACAAAATTTTTGGCTGAGCCCCAGAAAAATCTTCTTTCACCACACCCTCTATTTTAGCTACCGGGTGAGTCAGAAAGAAGGATCCCCGCTTGGAAGGCCACTGTTCCATGAATATCAAAGCAATAATATTGAAAACTGTCTTGTTTTATTGCCAATATGTTCAATTAGGTTCAGTAATTTACCCAGTCTTAATCGGCCGTTCCTTCCCATGGATATGGGTGATTTTCTGCAGAAAGCCCCTTCAAAAAAACCTGCAAAAAGGAAAGAAAACAATCAGCACATTTTCCTTCCTAAAACTGATGACACTAAAAAAAAATTCATGTATTTTGTCCTCTTGGGAGAATGGAATCCGACTGAATAGGTCATCGATACCAGGGGAGGACTTGTTCATCTTCCCAAGAGGATAGCATGTGCTAAAGCGTCATTGATGCAAGGCCATTGTAAGGCAGAAATGTTAGGGAAATCTGTTCATGATTTTGGGCATGTTTTTAAGGTTTTTTGAAAAGGCGTTCTAGAGAAAATCCCTCATAATTTCAGAATGGAGTGGCCGATTTCAGTCAGGTAAATCTTAAAGTAGATTTGAACATTTCTATCAATAAACTATATATTTGCCGATATCATTGTCTTGATATCCAGGGAGCCCTGACCTTTCAAACGGGGATTCTTTTTTCTGACTCACCCAATATAAATGTGACCAATACCCTTTCTATAGGCTGACATTAAGATAAATTAATCTGTTGAAATGACACAATTATGGCACCACAATTAGAAAATGAAATCCTGTCAGCGACCGAGCAACAACCTGCGGATACCCAACATTTTCGTGACCTCTAATGGAAATAGAAAAATAGAGTTATCGTAGAAAAATCTGAAGCAATGTCACTGCCAAGATCTTTTATTGGGGAGGAATAGGTTCCCGAAAACAAACTAATTATAGTTTGTACGATTTTTTGAAAATTTATCCCTGCAATTCTCAGCTGCTGACTTTGAAAAGAAACTTCAAATTCTACAGTGTCTTGCACAAATCTTGCATAGGTTTCCATCCAAGAAAAGACATGGTCTCGAAGCATGATTTTTTCTAAGTCATTGCATTCAACCAAAAATAACTTTATTTATTAACTAAACTACAATACACATATAGTAGTGAGGTCAGTCTAGCAAGATTGTATATAGGTGTGCCAAATAGAGCTAACACGGAAAACACATTATTCCTATCGCTCGTACGTTCATTTGATACATGTAACCTGAATCTCTGAAAACAGGGAGGGGATGGGCGGGAGGGATCCTATCTTTCATAACAGTACTTGCTATTGACCTGTGATTCTCCACGCCTTGAAGATATGGGGGTATATGTATGACAAAAATCCATAATGCAGGAAGACCAATCCAAAGGTCTGATTCGGACAGTTTTCAAAACTCGTTTTATCAAAATGTCATTCCTCAGTTACGCATTTCTGTTTGATTCACTCTTTTTGGTTTATGACTGCCTAATTTGATTTAGTAAATGCAGTTTTTTGTTTATAATTAAATTCATCATTCAATCATTCACCAAGGCAATCTGTTGTATTGAGCTCTTTGTTTGTAATTCAACTTGCTGTCAGTCATGCATGCCAAGAATAAGTCGAGTGCAGTTTTCGGTCTATCATGCAGTTTTCTGTTTATCATTCAATTCAATATCAATCGAGTGCAGTTTTTGGTCTATGATTCAATTCAATATCGATCGAGTGCAGTTTTTGGTCTATCATTCAATTCATTCAGTTTGTTGTCTATAATTCAATTCATCGCTCAATCTATCAAATTCACATGTTCCTGTTAGGATAATTTTCCCCCGTGGCTTTTGGGCGGTATTCAATCAATACAGGAAAGAGAAAAATATCGGAAAGGCTTTTGATGATTGTCTCTTGGCCAGGGGGCTTTAGTATATCTCCGTCCTACTCGATGATAAAACCATGCAATTGAATTGCAAGCAAAGAAACAAGAGCAGACATACTGAATACGTGCGAGGAAAAATATTTTCAAAATTTTGTAACAAATTTTACACCGGGCTTTTTTAGAGGGAAGGGGTAAAAACCGGCCAAAAGGGGGCGTTTCCCGTCATGTGACCACATATTCTCCAACGGCATTGGCCTTCAAGGTGTGAACATTTTTAGGGTGTGTCTGGCCGTCAACCAATCAAAGAAATGGAGCTTTTGCTGGGCTGCCCAACACAAAGTCCATTGTTTAGAATAATTTTTGCCCGACTGAGGGCATTCTTTTCCCCGATTGGGGCTCATTTTCGATAATTTTTCTAAAGTTGGAGGGGGGCTGCTGCCCCCGGCCCCCCTTCGTGCGCTTATGTGTGAGCTCTTCGTAAATCGCAAAAATGCAAGAAAAGAAGACTGCAGGGGTTCCATGCGAGGGGTGAGTCACTCTTGAGATTTTTAAAAACAATACGATTATTAGAGATTTTTCTTGAAAACAAAAGGACTTTGACCAAAGGTGTACATGAATTTTAGCTGTGACACGATAGACCAAAAACTGCACTCGACTTATTCTTGGCATGCATGACTGACAGCAAGTTGAATTACCAACAAAGAGCTCAATACAACAGATTGCCTTGGTGAATGATTGAATGATGAATTTAATTATAAACAAAAAACTGCATTTACTAAATCAAATTAGGCAGTCATAAACCAAAAAGAGTGAATCAAACAGAAATGCGTAACTGAGGAATGATATTTTGATAAAACGAGTTTTGAAAACTGTCCGAATCAGACCTTTGGATTGGTCTTCCTGCATTATGGATTTTTGTCATACATATACCCCCATATGAAGAGCTCTTTATATTTGCCTACTAAGCACGCCTCCACGGAGATCGTGCAACAGTATTCCCTTAAGAAACTTAACAATGCTACTACAAAATAGTTTCCTATTGTACTGTTAATAAATGTTTCGTAACCTTGATGATATGGAGACCTTCCTTGTATGTGCTGTTTAGAAATTCTAACATTGTCAGGTTGACAAGAACGCCAGAACAATGTGCATTTGGTATACACATTTCTGTCATTAGAAAGTCACGAACAATTGTGAAATTTTGCTGAGGAAGAACATTTGTCTCCTGTTGCATTAGCTGTGAAAGAAGAGAGATGCCTTTCTTGCAGACGGTACTTTTCTCAAATGCATCATTTCCGTCTGCTGTTCAAGATCATCCTTCAAATGCTTGTCTTTACTGATTTGCGCCTGGTACGTCTTGATCCAATTTCGCAATTTTGTTATTATCAGTGCGATGATTCCAGCATAAAATATCCCTTCATAGTCAGATCACAGGAAGCCCACATTACAGTTAATTCAAAAAATCTTTCAAACATATTTTATTCAAAAGAAAATACCTTCCCTTAATGGCCCCTGTGTTTTTCAAATTGTTAGTATTGTTTACGGGGGGATATTTAAATCAGAAAGCCGTTGGAAGTGTCGGCTTCCTTTGAAGTGGACCAGATGAAAATGCCACGCTTATCAACAAAAGCACATTAAAGCATGGGTAACCGGACACACATTATGCTTAGTAGTTTTTGAGAATATCGTGACGAAATAGCTACTCAATAGTAAAAACAAAAAATTCAAGTGATATCAAGTGTTAGCTATAAACATGTAAAAATACTACAAAGTCTTGGAAACATTTCTGCCAAAGGGTTCGTTCCAGATCGTTTTAGTTTTTTTTCGACAATTTTTTGAAAACTGTTACCAAAAGTCCACATCTGAAAGCTAAGCTTAAAAGAATTACTGTGGAATCCTTCATTTTCACAATTTGTCCACATCTATAGAAGCAACCATTTGTACAAACAGGACAATTAATTCTTTTGAAGTAATGCAAAACAACAGTCTATTTTTTCCAAATAATTGCATGAACTTTCAAGCCTTGCTTCCTTATTGTTGAGCATTTACCCATCTGAGCAACTAACAATATAGGCAATCTGCCACAACTCACAATGTATGAAATTGTGTCAAAAAACCAAGCATTAACTAGTTTAATTTTGTTCATCGATACTACATAAAGATAATTACATCTCTGGCTTTTTTGGTATCTGTTGTGTGCACTTCGACATAATGACAGTGCTTTCTTAAGAAATTTTGCTTGACCTTAGCTACAAAGAAGCTGATATGATCAGAATCGGATTCTTTGGTGGAGTCTTTGCTTGTATTGAAATTTGCTTAACCCTGCAGCCAGGTACACTTCCAAGGTTTCTTCCGTTCCTTTTTCTGGTCTTCTAAACCGCTTTCAGTCCAAACTGAAATATGGGCTTCATCAACATAAATCATTCAAAGCATGTTCCCATCTGTGAACAAGCATCGGATGGGTGGATGGGTGGATGGGTAAAGTGGACGTAAAGATGCAGCTTCACATTATAGCAATAATGCTTAAGTGTTTCAAGATACGAAAATGTATCATTTTAGACAAGTGTTCTATGTCTTTATTCTGTTAAAAACCAATACATTCATTAAGCTGGCCATGGACAATGCTAAAAAATCCTTCCATTCATAACTTGAACTCAACGGTTAAATTTGAAGGTTTTCGCTGCACAACTAAAAGGTGTATTACTTGCACCGAACAAATGCAATTAACCTCTTTTAGTGTCAATCAAGGGCTTAAATGTCATAAAAATCATGCTTTCGAGTGTGGTCTTTTATGCAACGGACGCTAACAAATAAAATAGAATTTTACGGATTTGATACTTATTTTATGGAAACAATAGGTCATCGCTTCTTATTCTTAGATGGTTCCGAGTATGTGGAGAACATTGGTAAACAGAAAAGAGAGCCAGATATCGCACGCTAATTCTTTTTCTAACTCAGCTTGCAGATGTGGACTTTTGGTAACAGTTTTCAAAAAATGTTTGAAAAAAAACTAAAACGATCTGGAACGAAACCTTTGGCAGAAATGTTCCCAAGACCTTGTAGTATTTTTACATGTTTATAGCTAACACTTGATATCACTTGAATTTTTTGTTTTTACTATTGAGTAGCTATTTCATCATGATATTCTCAAAAACTACTAAGCATAATGTGTGTCCGGTTACCCATGCTTTAATGTGCTTTTATTGAAAACAAGTTACATGTGATGTACGAGTAGGTGATCATCCTTCAAATGAAACCAAGTTCGTAAAAATCGGACAATCATGAGCAGAGCTATGAACGTTTAAAGTTAAGCTAAAATAACAAATTATGCCGGAAGTGCTATGATAAACAGCAACATGTCATTTCCCCAAACTTCGAAAAATCATTGTGACGGAACCAGCGGTCCGATTTCGAAAATTTTTGCTTTGTGTTGACCCCTGACACCCCCTTTTCATGGTGTATATTAAATGCCACAAGTTTTTCAAATTTCGTTTTTTCCTATTTATTCCATCCTCTGGATCACTGTGCGCTTACTGAGAAACGATCGCTGTCCAAAGTAGTTGATAATTTGCTGCAGTTTGTGGAATTTGATTTCTGAGACTTATCTGAAGGATTTAGACACTGGAAGTTGGAAACCAAGCGAAAACAAAACGGTTGCTGTGACATCGGGCCTGAGAAAGTTTCAGTCCTTGTCCCTTTCTTCTCTCTGGTTCTTATGTTTTTCCTTTTGACTCTCTTGTTTCCTTGTGCTCTCTCAAAACGTCTTGTATTTATTTCACAAATAACAAACTGGAAAGGCTATAGTGACGAAAGGGAAGTTGTTTTCTTTTGAATGAAATATTTTTGAAACATTTTTTTAATTAATTGTAATGTTGCCTTCCTGTGGTCAGACTATGGAGACACGATTGGATTGTTCTTGCAGTATATTTCATATGCACACAATGAATCTTCAGGAATTTATCTCTGATCTTTCTGTACTCGGTCATCAAAGCAATATCCATATTTGGATCTATAACCTGGATGGCGGATTTTACTTGCAACTGACATTGCTTGCTAGCTCGGGGGTCCTTGTTTCCACAATCCGCAGATAACAGGTATGCATAAAACGCATGTAAGATCTTTTCAGAACCTTTTTTTGTTGTGACATGGCAAGCAGAGACAGTAGTTTTGACCTGCCTCACATTGGAAATGTTTTTACTATCACTTTCATCATCACCTGAGAACAGGCAAATCCATTCTTTGTCATTGGGCTCTTTTTGGAGACTTTTGTACTCAGTAATTGAAATGTCATTACACTTTATATGAATGCAGCTTTTGCATTGGTCACAGAAAATTGATTTATTATTGTGTTTGACGCTATTATTGCAAATGCCACAGGTAAATTTTAAATTGGTTGTATCAAATTCTGTCTCAGAAGCTATTCTTGCTACTACTTTATCAGTCTTTTTGGATAAGGTCATCATCTGGTTGTTTGATTACCGAAAAGAAAAAAATATTAACGTAAGAAGAGTGGATAAGAAATTTTTAAAAATAGTTACCAATTTCTTATAACTCAAGAAGGTGTCTCATTAACACAATTTGGCTTTTTACAACAAGAAGGTGACAATCAACAGTTAAAGTTAGCCATCCAATGATACAAAATATGCTGAAGCTTCATCAAGGTCCTCTTTGTTGTATGTATATTTCTTGAAACCTGAGCCATCATCAATGGATAAAGATGCTGGGTATGAAAGCTTCACTTTCCATGTCTTATTGTGAATTAGAAAGTATCTGCGGATCTTGAGGAGTTTTTTCCTATTGATCATTGTTGGTGTAGAAAACAGCTGCTCAACTTTAATTGTTAATTTGATGTTGCCACTTGTTTGAAACTTCGTGTTCATAATCTTTTTTGATTGAGACAAGACTCTGCTTGAGTCCTGCCAAGTTTGAAATTCAGCATAGATAGATCTTGGGGAAGAGTCTTTTCGGTTAACTCTATGGGCTCTATCTATTTTGATCCCTTTTATTCCACATTTATCGAGATGTTTGGTAATTAATTCCTTTGACTGATCCCAGCTTTCATTTTGGGATTTTGGTTCTGGGAATCCATGGAAAACGAGGGTTTTGCGCATAGTTATATTTCTAAGATCCTCAATTTCTTCTTGCAAGCCTTTGATTTGTCCATCTTTCCTTTGTAAGTCTTCCTCCAACTTGTTGTCTTTATTCGAGCTGGCCTGTACCATAGATTCTACTACATTAATTTTATCGAAAGCGATAGTATGATTTGACTGTAGCTTTCCGATACTTTGTTCTGCAATGTCCAGTCTTTTGCATAATTTGTTTTATAGCTCATTAAACCTTTAATCAACCTTAGTTTCAATGACATTTGTTAGATCCTGGCGGAATTGATTCAACCAAGCAGGCTATTCCAGTTGTACCAGGTCAACCACCTCACCAGCATCTGTCCTAGGCATGCTGACCCAGACGCAGCTTCGACAATTTTCCTGGCTTCTTCGCAATCTTTGCTTTCCGAGTCAGCCGTTCTGCCTTTAGGAGCTCTTCGCGTGTTAGTTTTACTCATAGTTAAATTTCTTCACTATTTGACATGACTAGGATGCAAATTGATTTACATATATCACCAAGTGGAGATAAGCCATCTCACGCCATCACGTCAGTTTGTACGAATTCTGATTTGTTCGTTGCAAGTTAACAAGATTTCAAGCCAAGAGGAGTAACAAACAACTGGACAACTCACCGCAAAGAAGGCTGTTCCTTTTTCTTGCTATCTTTTTACAATTATACAAAAGTAAAGTAGTTCATTAAAAAGATATTCATAACATGCTTGCAACATCATTCCAAAAAATATTCGTGTTGCGTGTAGTAAAGGGCTTGATATCAGGCTATGCTCGAAACGTCGTGCTTATTTCAATTCGCATCAAAGTGCTTATATTTTTCGTTATTTACTTCTAACATCATAGCCTGTTGATAGATCTCCAATATTTGAAAATATAATGGGTTGCAGTACCCTTTCCACTTTGGAATGCGAGGAAGGTTGAAATCGTTAGGTTTTGTTGCATTGTAAAAACAGATTTGCTTTTATTTCATTTCAAGTGAACGTTTTGCTTTAGAGCTTTCAAGCTCATTGACTCTCATTTAAAATCATCGTTTTTATTCTTACAATAACAAGATGATTTTTAATTGCTCAGGTCATTTTCTTCGTTAGAAACAATTTTAAATATAGCTCATGTTTTTTTTTTCAGGAGACAAGGCTGAGATATCTGCCATCAAGAATTTTACATAAGCACAGTAGTTCATTAAAAAGATATTGATAACATGCTTGTAACATCATTGAAAAAAATATTTGTTTTGCGTGTAGTAAAGGGCTTGATAACGGGCTATGCTCGAAGCCTCTTGCTTAATTCAATTAGCATCAAAGTGCTTATATTCTACTTGATTTACTTCTAACATCATTGCCTGTTGATAGATCTGCAATATTTAACAATATGATGGGTTGCAGTACCCTTTCCACTTTGGAATGCGAGGAAGGTTGAAATTGTTAGGTTTCGTTGGATTGTAAAAACAGATGAGTAAATCTGAAGAGGTAGAAGTCTAGTTCTTACAATGGGCTGTCGATGTGTGGATGTATGTAGGAGTTTTTGTGGCCAGGTTCACTGCAAAAGAAAAATCCAAAATATTTCACTAAGATAACACCGATAGGAAACTTAAATGAACTATTGTGACATCTTCAACGTGTTGTATCCTCATTCTGACTTGCTTTTATTTCACTCCGTTTTTGTCCGTTACTGTCCGTTTTTGATCACGATGCCTGTAAAAAATGAGTTCACAATGATACAAAGCTACTCAATCCAATTGTAGATAGCAGCGTTTTGCTTGTTGGTTTGCCGTTGTTATTTTTCAATTGTAACATGTTTTCAACTCACTGTCTGTTTGATTTTGCAGCTTTCCTTCTTTAGCAACTTTTTGTTTCACGTATTAACAGACCTTTTACCTTATGGAGTGATTTATAATAACAAAATCAATAAGCTGAATGAAAAAGCCTTACGGATCGCGTATAAAGACTATACTTCCAGCTTGTAACCTTAGTAGAAAAAGAAAGTGGCTACAAGGAAACAAGCTATCATTAAATGTAGTCTGCGGTGCAGACCGTGGGGAGGAGGACGAAGCGAAAGAAAAGGAAAGAACGGTCTGCGCAACGCACTGGATAATCTTGTTCTGCATAATTAACCGAGATTCGAGAAAAGTTTGTAAATGTATGCAGGAAAGTTAATTATAGTTTTTCAAAATGGCATTTCGAAGCAGCAATTAGAGAGTCTCTTTCGGGAATGACATGTCAAGGTTCGACGAGGGTGTTGTGCATGTATGCAGCTTTTTTAACGTTCCAAGCCTTCTTCAAGATCAGCTGAAGGCACTATGAAGGTATTTTTATCTGGCAGAGACGCATATTTCAGTGCACCGACTGGCTTCGGGAAGAGCCTTTTTTTTAAAGCACTTCCATTAATGTACGATGTGATGGCGGACGATTCGATTGGGAGCAGTTTTGTGCTTGCTTTGTCGCCACTAACCGCACTGATTGAAGAACAAGTAGACCATATTAATAAGAACACTGGATTGAACGCCGTTTATCTGCATGATGGACTGGAACCGGCAGCTATAGCAGACATCAAAGATGGAAGTGGAACATACTCATTGATTTATGCTTCCCCAGAAAGTATACTTGCAGGCAATAAATGGCGAAGCATGCTTACATCGAACAGATTTAGAGAGAACTGCATTGCAGTTGCAGTAGATGAAGCACATTGCATTGTCCACTGGTAAATATCTGTCCTTACTCATTGACATTGCTGTATCTAGAGAATTGTTTGTACCGTATTATAACACATTTATTTGTATTCCTCTAAAAATTTACAAAATATATTATCTGCACTAACTTACCTAAAATCTAATACACAAACACTACAGGGCTGATGCCATAATCAAGAAAATACTATGACTACCCCATGGTCATAACATGGAATAGGTTCAAAACTGCTGGTTGAGTCAAGACTTTCCACCACAACCCCCAAAATTTTCTATTGCTTAGCATTTTCGAGTTTTAACGCCAAACCACATTTTGCAAGAAATGCGAGCAGAATGCCTGACATCAATACTCTTGCAAACAAGTACAATAAACTTATTAGTATAATTAATTTGATTTTTTGCAGGGGAACATCAGGGAAAGATGAGAAACCCTTCAGAATGTGGTATGCTAACCAGGAAGAAATCAGATCACTGTTGACAAAGAAAACAGGGTTCATGGTTTTCACAGCCACAGCCACTACAGCAACCAAGCAGAAGGTTTTTGACTTGCTGGGCTTGGACAGAAACAGCACAGTCATAATGGAAAAGAGTCCTTGCAAAGACAACTTAAAATTTATCGTCCAGTACATGGAAAGGGATACTTCATTTGAATCTGTATTTGGATCTGTGGTGAGAGAACTGAAGCAAGATGACTGTGAACGAACATTAATATATTGCCAAACACGTAAGCAATGTGGTTTGCTTTTTCGATTTTTCAACATTAAACTAGGAGATGATATATATTCAGAGAAACTACGAAAGCCAACCAAGCGACTTGTTGAAATGTTTCATGCTGGGTCACCTGAGTCAGTTAAGAAACATATTTTGACTGAGCTTAAGAAGGAACACTCTCACTTGCGAATAATTGTGTGCACCATTGCATTTGGTATGGGCATTGATTGTGTTGGCATTAAAAGAATCCTCAATTTTGGTCCCCCAAAAAACATTGAATCATATGTCCAAATGTGTGGTAGGGCTGGCCGGAAAGGTGAAGATAGCAAGTGTATTTTGCTTTACAATGGAATGCTTTGTAGTCATTCAACTAATAAAATTAGGGACTATTTAGAATCAACCAAGTGCCGTAGAAGAGAAATTCAAAAGCATTTGCATAAGCAAACTTCTACGATAAAGCTAAGTCCTCAAACCCATGTGAATGCTGTGATAACTGTGCACTGGAATGCTCCTGTGGTTCACAATGTAGGAAGAGAGAGATGAAATTCAAATTAACAGAATGTATTGAAGATGAAACTTTTTGTGAACAAAAAAATAGAATTGTGACAAAAGAACAAACTGGAGAATTAGAAAGCAGATTAAGAGCATATGCACAAACGTTATTGAAAAGTGCACAAGGAATGGTTTCCTATCCAAATGCTATGTACGAATTTTGGGGCTTTCAAATTTCACAAGTTGTGAATAAAATTAGCATCCTTTTTACAACTCAAGATGTGAAAAAACATGTTGAGATTTGGAGAGACTGCTATGCAGTTTCTGTGCAGTTGCAGCTGCAGTTTCTGCTTTAGCTTACTGAGTCCGGCATCTTGTGGTTGGATCGCTTTATTGGTAAACAACCTTTAAAGAGGTTGCCTCAATCACCAAACGGTGCTTTTCATGGGGTTCCTCAAAATCAAGTTAGAAATAAGGTTTATATTTGATGCATGGGTGCTCTATGCATTTAATGCACCATATGCTTTGTTTGTATGATGCAGATCCGGACGCCGAGCTTCAAAATATATTTGATGTTCTTAGGAACTGAGCTCTTTCCAGTATGAAATGCAACTGTTGCAGGTATTGTCAGCACAAATTTTTTTATATTCTTATAAAATTTACAACAACGAACAATGTCAACATTACAAAACAACAGCAAAGGGAGCATTTGGATGCACAACAACCCTCAAGCCTACACTTAACGAAGAGACGCAAACATTGCAAAATATTCCAAAAATATCTACAGTGGTGTCGCCCATTGTGCCTAATGTTCTCGTAATTTTGAATTCGTTTGAACGAAGCACAAGTTTGTTCGTCAATTTTATTGACGTAAAAAGGTAAATGTCATGAATGCAATATAGTTTTTTTATCTATATATCTATGTTTTTATCAACCATACATCGTATGCCCGAGTTCACGAGTTGCCATGCAGCCAGTATGGTGATAGCTGGGAGGGCACATTTGGTTTCATGATTAAATATATTACGCTCGTTGTTCTTGTGACAACTTGAGCACTCTGTGTAAATCTTCAGCCACATTCACCCATTATATCATACTCATTACCCTTGTAGTAACTTAAGCATTCTTTGGTTCTTGAATACCAACAATGTGTAACCGTACGTCGTGTGCCCAAGTTCACAAGTTGCCATGCATCCAGTATGGTGATAACCGGGAGGGCACATTTGGTTTCATGATTACATGTAGTTTTTATCTAGAAATATTTAGGACCTGGTGCCTGTAGACTCGACTTGTATTTCGAGTGGCATGAGCCTAACTTAAATGCAATTGCATAATCAATTGTCACGTGTACGTCTTCGAGGCTTGACTTTTTTATCGTAAGTGTTATAAAAAACGGCTGAGCTTGTTTAGTATCTTACTGTTTTATGTTGCAGTGATGATCATCGTTCTTAAATTTCAAAGAGATCCGTGAAGAATTTCTTGCAATCTCGTGCTTCTTTCAATGCTATAAAATGTTATGAACATACCAACTAGGTGTCCTAGAAAAATTGTACGATGTTTGATTAAGTCTCAACAAGTAACGATAAAAAGTGCAGGTTCCTGGTTAGATAGCCATATTCCTAAGATTTTAGATTAATTTTTGGCGCCAGAATCTTGTGAATCCGCTAAGAATTCACGGAACTACAAGCTTTTGAAGTTCAACTTTGTGCGAAAGCTGAAACGAGACACCCCTAACTGAATTGATTTTCAAAAAGACGTCCCAAAACCTAGGTAAAAGAGGACTATCCAATGTTTTACCTCTCGTTGATATCAAAGCAAACCAAACAGGACTTCAAAAGTAATTTAATCATTGTGACCGTTGCCAAAATTTACTTAAGAATGCAAGTATCTAAAAACATAGAATGAAAACGTCATCGATGAGAGACGTGGCCATTTCAAATTGTGCTCAGCAGGATTCCTCCAACCATCCATAACCTTCGTTCAATGTTAGAGAAAGCTGGTTTATCGAAAGTACTTTTAAAATTCCATTTGCTTTGCTTTGGATAAACGAGATTTACTTTCACAAAATCTGCAATTTAGGGGTATCTGGTTTCTGCTTTTGCATAAACTTGAACTTCAAAAGCTTATACTCAGTGAATATTTAGTGAACATTGTGTCATATGAATAAATATTCTCTACTTTCACAGTTGATACTGATAATTCTGTTACAGTTTATATATTATTGAGCATGAGCATTAGAGTGGATGATTGTGTATATAATTAGTTTATGGACGTTAGAGTCTTGACTTCAAGTTTAAAATGCAAATTGTATGCACTTTTAATGCCTATTTTTAAATTGACCACTTGGCCATTAAAACAGTACACTCTGCATAATACAACTGTTTTCCTGCCTAAGAATTCTTGATAAAATTTACAACTTCTCAAGAATTTTTCTTCAAAATTTAATTTGCAGTCTTTCATACTGCTCAAGAATCCCTATCATAAATTTAAGACATATTATGCTGTAAACTCGCAAGAATTCTTGTCATAATGTTTGCAGTGCCTGTCTGTATTCTGTGCATGATTTAAGCTGATAATAATGAGCTGATTTAAAAGAAAGGTTTTCAGAAAATATGCAATGAAAATTTGTATGTACTGCATGCATACTGTGTTCATAATTCCAAAAATTCAAATTAAATGACCGGCGGAACTTACGAATTCGGAACATCGTTTATATATATAAGCTATATACTATATGAAAGCCTGTACTATAAGGAGTCTGAATATGCAATAATATTTGGGGTAACCCCCCTAAGAGGAAAGTTATCGGCAAAACATGATCGCAGTGATTGGGCCTAAAGTTCACATCATAAGTCGCTTACCGAACGTACCGCTTGGTCGGTACGAACACGAAAAAGTACGACTTCTTTGGCCTAAAACGTTGACTGCAGACACCGATTCATGGCCTAAACAAGGCAGCCTTTCACAAACATTAACAGCAATAAACAAATGCTTTAGAAACTACTTTGTAAACTCACCCCGCCATGAGCAAGTCTTTTCTCTACACCACGAAGGCTGTAAATGAAAATTTGAGCGCCACTTCCACCTGGTTTCTTGCGAACTGGCGGCGCCACCGCCAAATAATTATCTGTTTCGCGCCAAAATCCAAGCTTACATCCAAGCGAGGCAACCTCGATTCCATTTGTCTATTTTTAGCGCCAGGGCTACAGGGCCAAAGGGTTTCGTGCTGGGGGTATCAGAGTTTTTTCCTTGCTAAAAGGTAATGCCTCTTATTCCTGTTTTTCTTTGCTTTTTTGGAAAAATAGGCCGATTCTGAAAATTATTATTCTTCCTTAAACTTTAAGGTCATAGGCTTTGCTTTTTTGGAAAAATAGGCCGATTTTGAAAATTCTGATTTCTTCTCAAACTTTAAGGTCATGGGTTTGCTTTTTTGGAAAAATAGGCCGATTTTGAAAATTATTATTTTTTCTTAAACTTTAAGGTCATAGGCTTTGCTTTTTCGCAAAAATAGGCCGACTTTGAAAATTATTATTTTTTCCTAAACTTCAAGGTCATAGGCTTTGCTTCTTTGTGTTTTGCTAACGATTAAGTTTGCACCTTCAAATTCGATCTGGTGTACAATTTATTGTGACCTGCCAAACATGTGCATCATTTATTTCATGGCCATAGCTTCTTTTGAGGAGAAAGTAAAAATAATAACAACATATAACGCGTTTTAACTCCAGTATGAATAAAGAATAAAACTAAAATGCCTACAAAATAGAAATGGTAAGATGTCAATGCTACATCTAGCGTATAAAGTGTTAGTGTTCAAACGAAAATTATTAATTATAATGTTCAGCAATATGTGCCAGCATGTTGTCGAATGCTGCAGCTGTTTGGAGGCCGAATCGTTCCCGCCACAGGTATTCATCCAGATATGACGGCACCATATGCAGCCTTGAGCCGTAGACAGCCTTTAGCTTTTGCTTCGCCCTGGACCAGTCTGCTTCAACGCCATTTGTGTGCACACCAGTGACAGGGTCGACAAAGTTATCTGCGTGTATGACACGGTCGTGCCCATAGCCGATGTTTGGCAGGTTGTTGTAGGCCGCCCAACCGTCGGAATATATCATCGTTCCGGGACGTACGTATCGTTGGATAAGAGGTAATAATGTGGGCGCGTCTCGGCTTTCTACAAATTCAATCCACCCAACTCTCCTTTGACGATCGTACATCCCGAAAACCCATTGATTGTGCTGCTCTCGATAATGACCACGGTTATATTTTCTTTTAATCATTACCGATTCGTCAACCTCAACTATTTCACCGACGCCGCCAATGAGTTTGTCCTGCCACGGCATCATTACCAGCTTTGCAGAGCATTCTTCTCTCAGGAAATTGAACCAATTGATGACAGTTTTCTCCGCCAATCCAATAACAATCGTTGTTGTTGACATAGACATCCCTACACACCAACAGTATATCACAAATATGAGCTGCTGGAGTGTAAGGTTGGATTGTGCGAAGAAGCTGCCATCTCTGATCGTTTTGCTGGAACGACATCTTGCAAATGAGCATCTCCAACGATAGCCATCTTGCCCATCTCTAGCCTGCAGCTGCATCTGGCGCCTGCAATTTCTGGCCGCACACCTCATCTGTGGCTTTAACAGGTTTCGTGCCTGCATCCACTGGATCAGTTGCAGATTTCCTTGGTACAAAATCTGATATAGATCGAACATATTCATGGCTATATTTTTTCGTGTTTCGTTGTAGTGGTGTATCAGTACAGTCATGAAATTTTAGTTTCTTTTCTGTGAAAACATCCATTTTTATACTCATGGTTATGGCACATTAAATCATGCATGCAAAACAGAAGTTTCGCATTGTGCAGAATTGTTTTTGTTAGTTGCGTCATCATTCATAGCACAACAATATAGCATGCGCGTATTAAAAAATGATAGGAACTTTAAAAATATAAATTGAAATAAAGTAAGCATCAGGCGATGAGCAATTGCCGATACGAAACAAATCTTGATTCAATTGCTTAGCACACATGACTGTGGGCGTGGTTGTAAACATAGTGTTATTTGCAATGCAAAGATACAGACATTCCACCCTACGACGTAAAATTTCATTCATGTATAGCATGACGCAACTCGGGTGTGATGCATTGCATCCTCATTTGATCATTCTGCTGTTCTAATTTGAACAGAAGGTATTTCCACTTTCATACCATATTAGGGTTTCAGGAGGAGTAGTTACGCTCTCTGACGGCATATTCTTTAACGTCATCGTCCTTCAGAATCGATATAACAATAGCATTCTTCTTTCAATACATATTACTCTATTGAATCGAAATACTGACATTAATTACCTCCCACAGACAGCGTTCAGTCAATGCACTCACATTGTCTTCTGGACAATTTTTGCTGCAAATCTTTCCACAAGAACAATCGTCTTGTAAATTTATCTATTTGATTCCGCCGAAAACTTAAGTTGTTTCAAACGCATGATAAAAATGTGGAATGGCCCAAACTGTAAATGCAATGCTTGCCAATATGCCTCCGAAAGTTAGTTTACTTGTATTCTTATTAATTAGTAAAACATTGTAAAAATATTCATTCATGTACATTTGTCTCATAATACAATTAATTTATCTATTTAGTTTCTTTTTTCATCGATTTGGATTAGTTTGTGTGTATATCTGAAATTGTATATAGTAAGCTAGATGTAAATAATTCATGTAAAATAAGCGGACAAACAAACAAACAAAGGCGTAGGGAGGGGAAGGGGCTACAGCCCCTAACATTGGAAAGATTTGCGAAAGTCAGATCTCCAACAAATTTAGAAGCTCCAGTACACTCTTTTCTTTTTATAAGCTGGATAATCAATTTTTTCCAGCCTCAATATTCTTAAGACATTTTTCGTTTTGAGCCTTAACATATTCTTAAAGTATTCTTATTTTTTCAAATCTGATATGGTTTCAAGGGAACATAGTTCAAAGAATTGTCATATCATTATGAAGAAATGGTAGAATGAAAGAAAAACTTAAGCAGTTGTAACAATTAGAATCTTATGAACATCGCAAGACAGGCAACTGCTGGAAAATGAGACACAAATATGCGAGCTGAGGCTGAGCAATATTCTTATAATATTCTTGAAATTTGGATGATTCTGAGCCTGAATATTCTTATAAACAATATTCTTAAAAAAAAAAGAAAAGAGTGTACCAGGAATATATAACTTAAGAAACTATTTATTTTCGTAAAGGAAATCCTTGACATATTTTTATTTTATTTTCTCTTGTTTTCTGTATTAAAGTATGTTCAATGTAAACAGTGAATGAAAGGCTCAGAAAACCTTGTTTTGACATGTTAACGAGGGCACGGGTAGTGAATACGAAGATTGTTATAGAACCTCTCGGAAACTCTGGGTACTCATCTCAAAATCTGATAATTTTAAGAAACTTTCAGTACGAGCCCAAATTAGTACTTTTAGTACTGGCACGAGGGTGCATAGAAGTCTATTTGGCCGCATACGAAGGCTTTCATCTTAATGATCAGCCATTCATTAGGACTTCCTACATGTATTACTGTTATGTATCCCAGTTGAAGCAATGCGAGCAGCCCTCAGATTAACCAAACTTCTATCTAACCGCATGGAGATTTCTATTTGGGCGCATACAATTCTATTTGGGCGCAAAAGAAGGTATTCGTTTTAATGACTAAAATTGATAAAAAATCATCGCTACTGTTTATACAACTATTCATTAGCACTTCCTACATGTATTACTGTTATGTATCCCAGTTGAAGCAATGCGAGCAGCCCTCAGATTAACCAAACTTCTATCTAACCGCATGGAGATTTCTATTTGGGCGCATACAATTCTATTTGGGCGCAAAAGAAGGTATTCGTTTTAATGAAAAAAATTGATAAAAAATCATCGCTACTATTTATACAACTATTCATTAGGACTTCCTACATGTAGTACTGCTATGTATCCCAGTTGAAACAATGCAAGCAGCCTTCAGACACGAAACAAATTTTGATCCAATGGGGTAATGAATATGACTGTGGTCGTGATCGTAAACGTTGTTTTATTTCAAATGCAAAGATGCTGGCATTTTCCCCTCCGACGTAACATTCCGACGTATAGCATTACGCATACCATGTATATCATTACGCAGAAAAGGGGTGTGATGAAGTTTCCAAGTTCCTTCCGAGTAGTATTATACAGAAAAAGGTGCAATGCATGCGAAACATGATGAGGATCTATGTTAATTAAATATATGTTTGTTTAACTTATACTTTTCAGTGTTTTAGTTTGTGATTTTTATGCATTTTTATGATTTTTATTTGAGATTTACGTATCTTACGTATCTTGGATATTTATTTTTCTACCTAATCATTGTCGTCTTACCACATTTTCGACCTGACGAAGTTGACTGCATTCAACAATGGCAATTGAAAAATCGACTCCAACTTTGACGACAACGGTTCATGGCTAGGGTTCATGGCGACTTATATTTTAAACATTATCATCAGGTGTTTAAATACGAAAATATAAGAAAATATTTACGAGAACCGATACAGAGCAGAGCATAGATGGGTATAGGAATACACTTGTTGAAACTGCCCACAACAAACTCAACTCTCAGATTGCCAACAAATTAAGAACTCCAGTACTGGGAAAATATAAGCCAAGAAACTATTTATTTCGATAGAGGAAATCCTTAACATATTTTGGTTCATTTTCACTTGTTTCCAGCATCATAGTAACGTTTAAACATTGGAAAGGCTTAAAAAGACCGTATTGTGAAATGTTCACGAGGGCACAGGTAGGTAACATGCAGATTGTTCTGTTTATTAACAAAAGAAACTCATAAGAAACTCTGAGTACTCAGAATCAGATAACTTTAATAAGCTTCGAGTACTGGCCCAATTTCTTAGTTTCTTATAACAAAATACGTGTATGAATGAAAATTGGTCAAATTTAATACTCTGCAGTATGGCCCCGCATTTAAGAAACCAAACCACCTAAAAGGAACGTTTAGCCAACTGAAGAATGCTTAGCCCCCTTAATTTTAAGAAACGTTTCACAAGGGGAGACACTTGACGCATACGCCTACGGGGAGGGGTTCAGTCCGAGAAATTTACAGGAACCCAAAAAATATCAGTTTAGCTTCATTACAACCCAAAAATATCAGCTCATTTTATACCTTGACATCTGTAAACGAACATAGAAGAACATGAAACAATACCAATTGAGGCCAGGATTGCCTTTAAAGAACCCAGAAATATCATTTTCACAATATTTGATGCCCAATAATATCAAAAACATAATTTCAATTTATTTGGACCAAAACATATCACTTTTGGCAATATTCTGACCCAAAAATATCAGACTTACCTCCCCGTATGTGCATGTGCTGAGTGCCTCCCCCCTGGGATGCGTTTCAATTGATTCCCCTTTTTAATATAAATAATAATAATAATAATAATAATAATAATAATAATAATAAATAATAAATGTTGGTTAAGGGGCTGGAAGGCCAAGGCCTATAAAACCCTGATTGTCTGTGATCACAAATCTAGTTTAGTTTGAATTCGAATTTTGAATCCCCGTGTAGGCTGTCAAAGAGTTTTTCAAACGTTATCACATCCTTTGCTTCAACGATGTTAGCTGGCAAGCAGTTCCACTCTTTTATGATGCGCTGAGAATAAAAGTTCTTTCTCACATCTGGTCTTCATTTGTTCACACTATTTTGTATTTATGACCCCTTGTCTTATTGTCGTTGATTTAAAGAACTTTGAAGGGTCAGTGTCAACGAGGCCGTGACATATTTTATAAGTTGTGATCATGCCACCGTGTTTTCTCCTATACTGAAGAAAACCTAATTAAACCTGTTTGCTCGGATTTTCATATTACTACGTTTTTAATTCTGTTTTGAAATTTTATACCTTGTATTTGAAATCTTATTTATTTAATCATGTATATATATTTCTTGAACTTGTATTAGTTTTTAGCAGTTGGCTTGGATTAGCTAGTTTATTAATCATTTGTAATTTTTACTGTACATAGCTACCGGGTGCGCCAAAATAAACTATGCACGTTTGGCAAGCCACAATAAATCGTATACTGGATCGATTTTGAAGATTTATGTCTCATTCCTTAGCAGAAAGCCTGAATTAGATACTGGGATTTTTGCAAATTGTTTCATTTTCAGGTTTTAGAGCTAGAAGCGAGTTTCCTAAGATTTTTGTTTTCGAAAACACCGAAAACGATCAAAAATCATCGATCAAGTTTTCTAAAGAATCGACATGAATGGACAAAGTGAGAACTTTTTCGTGGTGATTTGCGATCTAAAAATCGACCAATTGTAATCTGCTGTACGAGAGTTCATACTGAACCCCCAAATCCCCCTGAAAACATTTTCTCTTTGTTTATTCATGTCGGATCTTTTAAAATTTGATCGACGATTTTTGATAATTTTCAATATTTTCGAAAACGAAATTTAAGAAACTCGCTTCTAGCTCTAAAACCTGAAAACGGAAAAATTTGCAAAAAATCCTAGAATCTAATTCAGGCTCTCAGCTAAATATTTAGTCATAAATCCTCAAAATCGGTCCAGTATTCAATTTATTGTGGCCTGCCAAACGTGCATAGTTTATTTTGGCGCACCCAGTATATAGAGCCAACTTTAAATACATTGATTATTATTATTATATGATTATTTGCTGATGACCCGGGAGAGGGGTGCTTATTATATTTGCCAGCGGGGATGTGCTGTTTTTTAGGGTATCATATTCTACTATCTTTCCTAGTGGAGGATATTAAAAGAAGGCAGAGCAGGTTTTCAAAAGAAGGCAAAAGGGGATAATTTGTTAAATCAGTTGGTTTTTCGGTCAAATTTATCTTTTGGAGTATGGTTCTCACGGAGCAAAAATTCAGGAGGAGGGTATGAAGAAAACTTATCGTGGCCACTGCCCCTATAACGTTGAGTAAACAACAGCCAACCCCCTCCCGGCTGATGACTTCCAGTAGAAAATATATTGCTAATTAGAATTCACTGTAAAAAAGTTACTATTGATGACGTTATACTCCGTTCATGAATTCATCAACGTTGCAGCGTCATTGGATCGTCATTTGATGATGTTGTACTCCGTTTGTAGATTCCTTGCCGTTGAATCACCATTTGATTATTCTGCTGTTCTAATTTGAACAGAAGGTGTTTCCACTTTCGTACCATATTAGGTTGTTTGGTCTCTAAAGTTTTAAAACCTCCCCGAAAGAAGACACGCCCTCTGACGACATAATATTTGACGTCATCATCCTTTTATTACAGCTCAACAACAATAGCATTCTTCTTTCAATACATGCTACTCTATTGTATCGAAATACTTGAATTAATTACCTCCTACAGATAGCGTTCAACTACTAATTGAGTAATTCTAATAAATATGGATGAAACATGAATGTCAATTAAAATTCAAGAATTATCACAAGGAAAACATTCCCGAAATTGAACAGTGGTAAGAAATGGCAGCCATATACTCGATGGACCTCTTTGAAGAATCTGGCGAACCAGCGAAAACCGATGATGATTCTAAGGACGAACAGAATGTTCAAAGTACCACAAAACAAGTAGCGAACTGGTATGTATCAAATATTATCTGATGGAACAATAAGTAGTTCTATCTTTTTTGCTATTTTTTCCATTGAATATTTTTTTGTGGTTACATTTTTGGAAAATTTTGTATTAAAAATCAAATGGTTATTTTTTTGCGTTCATCGGCATTGACTGTTGGGAGAAGGGGGAGGGGGCGTAAGGGATACAATAGCGTTGGAAATACTATTGTCTGTGTAAAGGCTCACCGAATGGCTAGTAGGTACGTACATCATGCCAGAAAAATTGAAGAAAGTGATACCCTTAGAAACGGCACATTCCCCAAGGACAAATATACTAAGATTCCAACCCCCCCCCTCCCTGGGGCCACGATAAATCGTACACATACATGTTTTTCAAGATTTATAAAGCCTAAATTAGCTTTTTGGGTTTTTTGCAAATTTTTCTGTTTTCAGCTTTTAGAAAAATGTAGGCTAGAAATGTTAGTTTATAGAAGGAAGATCATCTTATAAATTTATCTATTTCATGGCCTGCTTAGCAATTACACTGCTTGATTGTTTGATACATTTACAGCCGACCTAAATCATGCGATGGGAATATTTTCTTAAACCCATCCCCAACCATCCTATTCCTGCAATTTAGTTGTTAAGAAGAAATCGTTCGACCCCTATGACTCAATACCCACATAACTCAGAACGCCATGACCTTACTACATAGCAGCAATGTCTATAGTCATTCCATTCAAGGGAATATACTTGTTTCGCTTGTCTTTTGAAGGTTGATAGAGAAGTTCGAATATGATGACACAAAAAAGGGACGAAAATGGACACATAAAGTCGCTGTAAGTGAATTGGTAGCATTGGCCCAGGTAAAATTCCACGACAGACGTGTTTCAACCAAGCATCTAGGAATGGCGATGAAGACAGCCTTTCCGGAAATAAAAAGGCATCACACGGCATCCGAGCTGTACAGCTATTATGGATTAAAGTTGAAGGAGACGGCCGAAAATGCAACCCCTCAGCCACCAGAAATCAGTGTCAAACACGTTGCATGTCAAAAAGATGCGCAAAGGATAGGTATGCAGTCCGTTGAATGTCAGGCATCAGAGAAGGCCGCATATAACATCCCAGAGTCGGTGTTTAACGATATACCAAAAGACCGATATATCGACAGGAAGATGCTTGTTCCGATGGAAGGAGGAGATTCGTTTTTGGGAGAAGGAACTTTTGCTAGGGTTTCTATTATGTTGTACCGTAAATTGACAGTTGCTGTCAAGGAGTATAAAGAAAACGCGAGTTATTCTTTAAACTCAATGAGGAACCGCACAATAAAGGAAGCAAGAACCCTCATCAACATCACTCCACATCACAGCGTTCTGCTATTGTTCGGTGTGATTTTAAATTCTAGGCCTTATTCGTTGGTAATGCAGCTGTGCACCCGTCATGATACTTGTTTGACTATTTTGAAACTTTTGCGTAACAACTCCGAACAAGTCACTGACGGAGAAAAGTTAGATGTCCTTGAAAAATTGGCCATGGGACTTCACCACATACACTGCAATGGATTTATCCACAATGACTTGAAAACTGACAATGTTGCTATTGTGAAATTTAAAGTTCTGCAAGATAACGGTGACCAAACCAGGGAATGGACTCCAGTTAATTTGGACTTTGGCGAGGCCACAAGAACGTCAGTTTCCTTGAAAAGGAAATATCAATCCTTTCATTCCCATGTTGACCCAGACATTTTGAGCGGACAAGATGCACACTCCATCAATAGTGACATTTTCTCTTTAGGGGTTCTAATGAAGAAAGTTGCCGAATCAATGTGTGCAGGAGATGATAAAGACAAACTTATAAAAGTGTGTGAATCATGTCGAGCAAAGGACAACCGTCCGAATGCTCAAATGATATCTAATTTCATTAAAACAATTAGATAGAAACTTTTTTGCCAGGTATAATGATTTTTCCGTACTATAATGATGTATTTCTTGGATTGCAGCATCAGTTACTGATTTGGTTGTAAAATATGGGCGCCATGCATTCCCCTCTTCTTCAACTTTTGTGTCATTCTTTATTTTGGCTTTGGAGGTAATTTAAGGGGTTCTAAGATGATTTTCAAATGATTAGATATAAATTTCAACTTTGCCCATGGTCATGTGAGCAAATATACCTTTTACCGTATATGGTCAATTTGCTTTCATTTAAAAGTTACAGTTTTATTCAGCGTTTTAGGTTGTATTAACTATGTTGAAACAACTGAATGTTTTTACATCAAAATTATAACCCTGACTGTAGATGACATATACTTCTATGCGCAAGGATAGATATCTTCATCCGGTTGATAGAGGCTTGGTAAATCTGACGGCTGCTCGCATTGTTTCAACCAGTAAAATATGTAGGAAGTGCTAATGAATAGCTGTATAAACAGTAGCGTTGATATTTAAAAATTTTTATCATTAAAACGAATACCTTCTTTTGCGCCCAAATAGACTTGTATGCGCCCAAATAGAAATCTCCATGCGGTTGGATAGAAGTTTGGTTAATGTGAGGCCTGCTCGCATTGCTTCAACTGGGATACATAACAGTAATACATGTAGGAAGTCCAAATGAATAGTTGTATAAACAGTAGCGATGATTTTTTAACAATTTTTGTCATTAAAACGAATACCTTCTTTTGCGCCCAAATAGACTTGTATGCGCCCAAATAGAAATCTCCATGCGGTTGGATGGTTAATCTGAGGGCTGCTTGCATCGTTTCAACTGGGATACATTTACCTGACATATGCGCAAGAAGTCCAGATGAATAGTTGTTTTAACAATATCTCGTTAAAATTGCAACCTTCTGCAATTGGATACAAATCTTTATGCACTTGGCAATCGTTCAATTTTAAATAAAGACGCAAAAGCCTTTCACGTTATCGTTTCGGAATAGGCCGTACTACACGTTATTTTTTTTACAAGCAACTAAGAATTTAGGCCAGTACTGAAGGTTCCTTAAAATCGTCAGATTTTGAGTACCCAGAGTTCCTTACGAGTTTCTTAGAGGTCCTATAACAATCTTCATATTCAATACATGTGCCCTCGTGAACATGTCCAAACAAGGTTTTTTAAAGGGGCATTCCGCGAAAAACAAATGCATGCGATGATTCATATGGTGATCCCGATCGCAAAGCAGATCATAATAGCTCTCGGAAATCGTTTTCCTTCCGTCGATCGCTCTTCTAAAACAGGAGATATGGAAGGAAACATTTAGACCAATTTAATTTCAGTACCCCACTACTTTTCAGAATCGTTGATTTCGAACAAAGGGTGCATGTTTTCGTTATTCCCTGTCGGTTTTGCTCGAGTCGTCGTCAACGAGTCTCGGCGGGCTCGTTGATGGGTTCGTTGCGCGTCGCTCCTTGAATTCGAATAAATAACTTTTAACCTGATCAAACCTGGTAAAACCTGATCAAAATGGACGACAGATCGCTTGGTAAAAATCCACTGGAAGAAGACAAGACACCAGCAAGACGAAGGCCTGGTCGAAAAAGATATCGTTCTAATGCAAAAGATGGATTTGAAAAGAAAAGGATTACGGAATGGCAGGGAAGCTGCATATACCTAGGACATGCAAAAGAACGATGGAAAAAATTGCTGCGCAAGTACAAGTTCCAGCACGATTATGAACTTGCTGAGTTCCTCATGGACGGGTAAGAATCTTTGATTTGATTTGCTGACAATTCAATCAGATATTTCGTTACGCATTTGGCTTTGAACTTATCTAATTTCAGGCCCCAAGTGACCCAAACGCACAAACCTTCCATCATCAATCATGGGCCAATGACCTGAGTGATGGCATTTATTTCGCTTTTTGGTCTATCCAACGATTATTTTTCGCAAACATTTGCAGGGACCAAAACTGATCACACTCAAATAAAATCTAATGACACAAGTAAAATAGTGGTTAATATTCTTGCCAGACCACCAACCCTCATTGAATTTTGCATTTCATTTAAGTTGCGATGTTGATGTTACACTGCCTGCCATTGAACCTATAAATCCAACCAGGACTGCAGACAACATACAACCAATGTTTCCAACCATCATAGATGATCAACCAGCAGCGTCAGCAGTATTACAGCTCCCGGAATTTGATGCCACTATGCCACCCCTGATGCCCTTCACATATACCCCACAGAAGAAGAGGTAATTATGTTTCTATGAAATTAATACAGATTGTCCTGTAATAAGTGGCTATTTTGCAAGGGTTATACATACCACCAGCAGATTCAAGTTTGACACAAATTGAACAAACACTTTTAAGAGCCGGTCTAAACTTTGTATGATTTTGTGTGACTGCAGTGGTGGCACCAGAGGGGGGGGGCCTGAATGCAAGTCTCCAACTCCCCAAAGTTGTTTTCCCAAGTTGTCTGAGAGGAATTTGTCTAAGGAGGGAGGTGATGTTATGTCTGAGAGGAAATTATATAAGGAGGTATGTAGCTAGATCCTGAATTTTGGGGCCAATAAAGGCATTTCTTAGTAATAAAAGGGGTGTTTCCCAAGGAAAAAAGAGGTGTTATCCCGAAAAAATTTGAAGGGGCTTGACCCCCAAACCCACCATTGTAACTTTTTCTCCTCTCCTCACGCCATCGCAGCCACTGTATCATTAACCTTGGATAAATTTATGTTTTATATACTTGTTGGTTATTTTTTTAAATCATCTTTTAGAAAGAGGGTTCCAGATAATCCTGATTCATCTGCACACATGCCATTAGAATCTGAACCATCTATGACTGACTTTGATTCTGACGTTCACAATGATGATGATCACAGTTTTATTCAGCGAAAGAAATGTAGAAAACATTCAAATGAAGATATTCCATCTGCCATTGCAGCAATTGATGAAAAGAAATTTATAGTTTTTGAAAGTTGCCTGGAGAAACTTGCTTCCCTTAGCCCCCAGAAAAGATGTAAACAATGTAATGGGACTGTCATCAAACAAAGAAGACAAAATGGGACTGCATTGCATATCAAATGTGTAAGTATCTTGAACATTTCAAAACAATATAAACAAATATTATCAAGTGGGAAGGAAGTCAACTCATAAATGCTGGAAAAGGATTATTAAAGTGAATAACTTTGAGCTAAAAAAGGTGAGATTTCATAATTTCATAAATAGCCTATTATTTACAGGTGGGCCCCTCAGTGGACGGTTTTTGAATTTGCTGGAAATTTCTATGTTCGTTCAGTTATGTTCAATGTACTGGTGTTTGCAAGTCTTTTACTCATTTGCACGTTTCCTTATAATTCTTTTATTTGCTTCCAGGTATGTGAAGCAAATCACATTGCACATGAATGGTCATCCCAGCCTACATTTAAACAAGGAACTTACATTGGCGACTTGATTATAGCATCATCAATACTACTTTCTGGGAACAATTTCAGCAAAATTGAGTTAATGGCCAAACAAATGAATTTAGCAATGATTGGAAAATCTTCATATTACAAATATCAGCGATACTACTGCTTTCCTGTCATCTTCAATTTCTGGGAGACTTTAGTTGAACGAAATTGTCAGGATGTTTTGAAGCGTTCAGTTATTTTGCTTGGTATGAAAGTATTATCATAAATCTGATTTCTAATTTTCTAAATCTAAAAATTGTATCACTTCTATACTTATGTGACATGCCTATATCCTTAAGAAAAAGTATAAGATTGCAAGGTTTATAACCAGTTGAAACCACATAAATGTTAAAGGGCATGTATCGTGAACCCGATTGGCTAATGTAATACAATTATCTCTTTTGTTTAGTACAAAGCACGGAACCGAGGCTGCATTTTTACGGCAGTAAAAATTCATGAAGGAGAAATAAAAAGTCACGAAACAATGAAATTCCACTCCAAACTTCTTTGTTGTATCAACCAACTGCTATCGCGATATATGCCCTTTAAGTTACAATTACCTGAACCTTGATGTGATAAGAAAATAGCACACTGATGGTGTATCAATCAAATAAATGCTATAAATTATGACACGTTTTTCAACTTATACATTACTCTTCAATCTCAGATTACAATTTCTTTTTTCAACTGCATAACTTTGATATGATGTCATTGTTGATTATTTCTGAATGAAATGGAGAAATTTGCAACACTTTTTTATGAAACCTTCTTTGTAAACAGTACAGTACAGCACATTAAAGGGTCTGTTTCATCCAGCATGCCTTGCACGTGCCTTCTCTTGGTTTGGCTTTGTTGTGTCGCCATTTTCCTGGCCAATGAAAATGGCGACAACAAAGGACAACCAAGAGACGGCACATTAACATGGCAAGAATAGGTAATAAAGAATTCTTCACATGCTAATAAGAATTCTTGAGCAATCTGAAAGACTTTAAATGTTTTACACAATTCTTAAGAATCAAGACATGTTGTCCAAAATTCTTATGCATGCAAACCATTTTAATGTGTGCAAGGCCTGTACTGTAATATATCCATACTGTTCACAGGAGATGGAAGGAATGACAGTCCTGGCCACTCTGCAAAGTATTGTACATACACCGCTGTTGATCAAGAATCAATGGAAATTCTTGCTTGTGTTGTGGTTGACAAACGTGAAACAAAACTGAAATCTGTGAACATGGAAATTGAAGCATTTAAAAGAATATTGAAATATATGTTGGATAGAGGCTTGAATATTGTGGAGGTTGCTACTGATGCTAGTTCATCCATTACAAAATACCTTCGTAAGTCTTTGAGTCATGTTAATCATGGATTAATAATTTCTAGCATTTTTTCAACACTGTCTTATGTCTCATTTAATTCCTGCCTGGACCATCCCCCCGGGACACTCCCGGTCATTTTGGTTACCAAAATTTTCCTGGCACCTGGGCATTTCACCATAAACTTTTCCCCGGCCCCCAACCATTTGACGAAAACAGGAGCTTTTTCTTACACAGTAACTGGGAATATGACATTTTCTCATTGCCAGCCCCAGGCATTTGCCACATTAAATTTGCCTGGCCTCCGGGCATTTGTGCAGCAAATTTTTGTTTGACGCCCAGGCTGCCCGGGGGGAGGATGGTCAAGGTAGGAATTGAACGAGACATTAGGTTTGCATGGAAAATTGCAAAGGCAAATTGTGTAATAACATACAGTGCAAAACCAACACACCAAGAAGATTGGAAATTATCTCCTTTGCAACTCTCACATGAATTTTCCAGTTGAGAGAATTCACAGTTGATTTTGATAGATAGTCACTTTGAATTGGATATGGTACACATTACATACAGTATTGCCGTTCTTAAAGAATGTCATGTTCTTTCTTTTACAATAAGGTCAAGGCACCTGCTTACAAGTCATTGGCATGTACGTAGAGTCATTGGTTATTGCTTGCAAAAATAAAGTACAATTACGGTTTCTGTAAAGCACTGTCAATGCGGAAATTAAATGCAGTTTGATGTTATAGGTACAGTATTTTTCTACATGCAGTATACAGTATACAGTATCATTGTTTTCTAGGAGAAAAACATAGCCATATCTTCCATTCCTATGATGTCTGGCATGGTGCAAAAAATCTGAACAAGAAACTGACCAAAATCTCAAAAACAAAGACCTTTCTCCATGGATCAAAGATATTGTCAACCATTTTTGGTATTGCTGTGAAGCAAGTGATTCCTATGAAGAATTTGTAGTAAGTGATTAATTTCTATGAGAAGATTTGTATTATATTATTCTGCATGTTCAGAAAGTATGAAAGTTGAAATCTGATGGTAAATCTTCTCCCAAAAATGAACATATACAGAATCTAACTTGTGCAATCCATAGCGGTATGATTTTATATCAAATCTACTGTTCTGATCAAATTTACTTTCATATTTGAAGGGAAGATTAAAAGGTATCTTACATCGTGTTGTTCGAAGGCATGAATGGGATATAGCGGATGGTGGAATATCAAAATGTGATCATGATGAAATCCCCGAAGACTGCATTGACAAGCCTTACCTGACTAGCGGATCCAAGCCACATACTGAATTACGAGATTTTTGAGGACTTTACCAAAGTACTTAAAGTTCAGGTAAAGTTTTAATCCAGACTCTCATCGTAGTTTGACATAGAAGTGCATTAATAAAATGCAATTCTGCATCAACAGACTACAGTAAACACAAACAATTCTGAGGAGTATGATGAAATGTTTGAAAAGGGTAATTTTTGGATGGATTTTTTATAACTCATGTGCACTAGCCAACTGTAAATGAATAAATTTTTTCCTCTGTGTGCATCTTGTACTTTTGGAAATGGTTCTCTTGATAATGAAGGTACAAACAAATTTTTGAGTGATACTGTAATCTCTTTGCCAAATTGCCTTCCACTTATAGACTGTATTATAGAATTTTTAGAAAGTTTCCTCCAGATTTTCACAAAATGTGCCCCTAATTTTATTGTTATAAGTGAAATTTACTTTTAGTCAAATATTACTGCATGTAGAGCCTGGGTAAAAAAAATTTAATTGAAGCAATAAAAAAAGACAGAAATCACCCTCTAATAAATGTTTTTTTGATTCAAAATATTCTATATTTTATCAGATCAACATCCATGCTGGAAAGTTTTCACCAACTAATTCTCATGTACTGCTCAAAAAGATTTGCACATCAGTACCCAGTATATAAAGCACGAAACCAGTTGGCTGCAATAGACTATTCAGAGCACAAAGGACGACAACAAGCAGTCACAAAAACTGGAAAGAAGAGGCAAGTTACAATAAATTAATAAGATGTTCACAGTTATATATCAATAAACGGTTATCATACAATTTTAAATAACAGTACAGGCTGTCCACACATGAATATGATTAAAGCAAGAAATCTTCACAACATGCCTTTGTCATTAGAAATTTAAAACGTTCTTAGGAATTCTTGATAATTCTTGGCAAAACATTCATGTTAATGTGTGCCTGGCCTATGCTACTTCAAATAATAAACATAATTGAGCTGCTAATGAAGTCAAGAACGTGCCAATTCTGGGTAAATTTGTTGTTGCGTCAGGGTAAACATCTTGGTGATTTATCCATCTTAAGGTGTCAAATCTGTCTAACATGAAATATGCCGACGTCAAATGTTCCTATAGGATCGCGGGAAACTTCTGTCTTGTATGCGCTTTATGTGCGCTTTCTTTATTTCAGTGCCAATTAGCTGAGATAAAACGTTTATCAATTGCTTTAACGAGCGTGACGGAAGTGGGTTACTTACTTTCTTTCTTTCTTTCTTTCTGACATCGAAGCCCCTTCTTAGATTACAAAGTGGACTTTGTAATCAAAAAGGTGAAGACAAGAGCTTCGTTGCATTAGACATGTGGTGACAGGAAACTGTCACCAAGATCCTTCAAGCTTTAATTTGTGAATACTTGTGTGTGTGTGTAGTCTTATTTTATTTCAAAAAAAAATTCTTAATACAAATAAATCTTCTAAATATAAAAAACAAGAGAAGCTAATCAATTTATAATAATTGAAAAATACGTGTGTATTAAAATGCAGAGCACTGTATTTTTGGAAGTTCCTGCCCATCATATTTAGGTCAATTGACTGTTGGTTGAGTTTATCACTTTCTCGTGTCTTGCTGAAATTTTGAAAAGTTATGTTTTATCAACATTTTCAGGTATCATAGAAAGTTCAATAAGAAAAGTGGAAATTGGACAGTGTCTCCAGTTAAAGTTACAAAATCCTACAAACATCATAGATCAATTTTAGCTGGGATCATTAAAAGGAGAATGGAAAATAAGTTGGTGAAGAAGAGTGATGGAATG
The DNA here is from genome assembly GCA_039566865.1 of Aurelia coerulea. Lineage (NCBI taxonomy): Eukaryota > Metazoa > Cnidaria > Scyphozoa > Semaeostomeae > Ulmaridae > Aurelia > Aurelia coerulea. The sequence continues at coordinate 3,463,150 of CM076959.1, forward strand.
ACACCAGATGATCCAAAGAAAATTTCGGCAACAATTGCCCCTACTCCACCTGTGGAGACTCTGAAATTAATCGAACAACATGTTTCAAAAGGAGCACCAAAAAAACATAGTGAAAATAACGAACTGAATATCTCTACATAAGTATGAACTGTAAAGAGAAATGGCTCTAAGCCAAGCGTCCACTTTTGAAACCTACATATTGGTTGAATGGGTCTGGAAATTGGTCCCGTATTCGCCACACACAGCAACTAGGGATTACTTTCCTGTTCCCTTGTCCCAAGAAACCATGTTGCCAGAGCGTAAATTGTCTATAGGCTGCATGTCGATTCCCTTTGGTGTCATCTTCATCCTCATCAAGAGCAAAAATGTCATTCCTATAGTTTCTCTGCAGTCTGAGTACCATGGGCTCTAAGATCAAGACATCCATTTCCTGTTGAAGAGAATAACAAAGAAGAAAATGAAGCACACACTTAGCATTTTTCCGAATCCATTGCCAATCAATCTGATTGGATGGTTTTCTATGTGCTGCAGACACATTCATATTCTAAAAATATTGTACATCCAATGTAGTATGGTAAAAATATTTTGGAATTGAAAAGAACAAAAAATGAAGGAGTCATTATATTTTTCTCAGATTTTGAATTTGTTTGCCCAATCCATATCATTTTAAACCATTTTCTCCACCAAATTATCAAAAATATTCATGAATTTTCCCAATGTCCCTCACTGCTTCATTTATATTAAAAATTATATTGACTCCTCATGTAAATTTTGAAACAAACTTACTGGTTGGTGTGCAATGCAAGCTTCTGGCTTTCGTTTGCAACATTGTCTTTCCTCAACTGTTGGCATTTCCCTGCAGTTTTGGCAAACACACCAATCAGGAACTTTTGAAAGCTTTTCTTTTGGTTGTTGGTCTCCATCATCCACATCCGTTTGCTCAAGCATGGAGAAAACTAGCACTGGTAGAGTTTTGGCAATCTTGAAGAGCATATCACTTTTTTCACCAGCAGACATGGCTTCAATTCTTTCCTGTAAACAAAATAAGTTACCAAGTAAAATAAAACAAAATAAACAAAACACTGTAACTTACCAATTAAGAAATCTTACAGATGTATAGTCTGGTTTCCAGTCTCCAAGATGACAGAATTTTCCACAATAACAGCTTACATAACTTTCTGTCCTAATTCAAAGCAATATTTTCTGTTGCAAACAATGAAATTCCCATCCGCTTGGGCACACTGACTGGAAATGAGCCTTTAGACTTCAAAACAACTGGTGAGCAAGTTAAAATTTCCAAAAAAATAAGGGACTGGGATACTTGCTCAAATAATGTAATTTTAGAACTGTAAATATTTTACCTTGTTTTCAAAAATTAGCTTTGTAATTTTGTTATCTAACTTTTGTGACTTTGTAAATTTTACTTGATTTTTTTTTTTTTGGGTCTTAGACCCCTTTGCCTTGATGCTGTAAGGCTTTGCATATTATTTTCATAGATGTATAGATGTAGATACTGTGTTTTCTGCTGAAAAAATCAGTTTTGCAGCAACAAATTTCTGGCAAATAGGGAAAAGGGGCTTCAGGCCTCATCAACAGCCCAAAGCAAGTGGTGGAGCCAGCACTCAAGAAAAGAGAGTAGCCCCAGGAAAACTTTTTGTGACCATGCCCTTCAAACTTATAGAAAACGCAGGCAACACTTTTCAGCTAAATATACAGTAGATATTAGGTAAGAATGTTCAATAGATGTTTGATTCCATGATGAGACTGCTTGATCTGGCTAATTCCTCCTAAGAGACCAGTAAATGATTTCGCTGAAGATAGCAAAAGGAACTTTTTACCAAGATGCACTCTATTCTAATTATGAATCTCACAATGCATATTGGTAAAAAAGTTCCTCACTGCAATCTTCAGCGCAATTGTCTACTTTATTGCATCGTTGCGTGACTCTCAGCAATCAACTTTTAGAAAAGTGAGGGTCTGGACCCTTTCCCATTCACCCCCATGATGGCCCACTGGCCCACCATGCCTATAGATTCAACAGGGCTTTTAGTCAATGATACCTTGTCAAAAAGTATGTTGTTGTGGTTAAATATAAAACATAAAATCGGTATGCTTGTCGCATTACCTGAATCTTCTTATCCCTCTGCTGTCTAAGTTCTTCCAGTCTCTGTTTGTTCTCTTCCGAAAGTTTAATTTATTTTGTCTTTTTCTTTGGTTTCTTGTCTGGCTTTCCTGCATGTTTTAGTTCTGTTTCTTGTTTCTTTGTTTTTTGTTTCCTTAATTTTTGCGGTGTTTGTTTCTTCGTTTCGTGTTTCTTGGTTTCATGTGTGTTCCGTTTTCTTGTTTCTTGCTTTTTCTGTTTCTTAGCTATTTGCGGTGGTTGCTCTCGTTCCAATTTTGGCTTATTAGGCCTCAGCCTCGTTGATTTCCCTGGCGAAGTGATCACTGCCTTCTCAAGGATTTGGAACGATTGCTGCGGCGACCACGGTTCCAGCCGGTGAGCAACATTTTTCTTGGGGGAATTTTCAATCCTTTTTTTCTTCTTTTCCTCCAAATACTTTTTAAATAACTTGGGTTTCTTGTCCTGTAAGGCAAGATAAATAGGCCTTTTCAAAATAGTGAGTGTAGGCTAATCAAGGCTCGGAAAAATCTACCAACCATGATGATTCATTGGCCTAAAAACTGCTACAAATCTGCAGTTTGAAATTAGTAACTTCCGAAATTTGACGAAAAACAAATTATTCTAACATCTAAAAAGTAAAACATGTGCTTACCTTATTGGATTCTGGGGAATCTGGGTCACTTGGTATTTGGAACGGCATCTTGTCTGTGAATCTGTGAAAGTTTTCCTTTTACAGTCGGGATGTTGTTGTCCTATATTTCGTTTCATGTGTCCACGGTTGACTGCGCGCGATAGGATTGATCAGCTTATCCGACAATGTTCGTTTTCTGGTTCGGCTTCAACTGCTGGGATATGGTCGAGTTCTCGGTCTCGTTTTATGAAAAATATTTATTTCGTCTGTGGCCGGTCTGAGCTTTATTTAAATCGGAAAAACATTGGAAAATGTCAGTAATGATATGCATATTCGTTTTAAGTGCAAACAACGCAGTTCACTGATATCCGGTTTTTTCCCGAGGAATGCCCCTTTAAGCCTTTCTAATGTTTGGACGCCTCTCAAGTACCTTACAAATTATTTGATACAGGAAACAAATGAAAGTAAAAATATGTCAATGATTTCTTTTATCAAAGTAAATAGTTTTGTGCGTTATATTTTCCTAGTACTGGAGCTTCTTAATTTTTTAGAGTTGAGTTCGTTATGGACAGTTTCTCATAACAAAAATAAATGTATATGCCGCACTTTCTTGGAAAACAGAGAATTTTCGAATTCTAGTTTTACTAATGAAAAGGCCTATTTTTCCAAAAAAGCAAAGCCTATGACCTTAAAGTCTAAGAAAAAAACGAATTTTCAAAATCGGCCTATTTTTCCAAAAAAGCAAAGCCTATGACCTTGAAGTTTAGGAAAAAATAATAATTTTCAAAGTCGGCCTATTTTTGCGAAAAAGCAAAGCCTATGACCTTAAAGTTTAAGAAAAAATAATAATTTTCAAAATCGGCCTATTTTTCCAAAAAAGCAAACCCATGACCTTAAAGTTTGAGAAGAAATCAGAATTTTCAAAATCGGCCTATTTTTCCAAAAAAGCAAAGCCTATGACCTTAAAGTTTAAGGAAGAATAATAATTTTCAGAATCGGCCTATTCGAAAGGCGCTTTTAACGTCAAGTTTTGCCATTAGAGCACCCCGTCCTATTTTTGCAACGATATTAACAGCAGAATCGAAATTGTTAAAGGTTACAGCGGCTTCCTCATCAGGAATGAAATCGTTTATTGACAGTCCTCTCGGGGAGGATAAATCTGTTATCATGCGATATTTATTAGGTTCTTTCTTTGGAACAACGCCGATCGGGGAAGTACGAAAATGATTAAATGGTGGTGCAGTAAAATGACCTGCCATGCGCTTAAGTTTCAATTCATCGAGCAAAGATTGAGCAATGGTTGACCGATGTAATGCGGTTGAACTTAAATTACGTGCTATATTTGACAGATCAGGACCAGAGTAACCAATGCTAAAACCATTACTAAGGCTACGAATTAAATGGTCAACAAAACTTCTGTCCGGGTGAAACCGCAGTTCTCTTTCAAAGGTAGCAACGTTAATAGGGGTGCCTGCACACACGGGAAGAGCATTAAAATTGTCTTTTAAGAGTTGGGCAACTCGATCCTGGGTGTTGGCCTCCGCAGCGGTTGCAAATATGTTGCCAAGGGCAATTTTGATCCCTGCAGGATTGGCTGTTGTTAAAATGGCGGCAGGGGGCTTGATTGGGTCCTTGTGAGGGACGAAAATTCTGTTTTGGGGCCGAGTTTAGCTGGTATGGGCAATTTGCAGCGAAATGGCCAGTAGAACGACATCTGTAGCAATGGTACTGGGATGTCGCTGGTGCGGGGGGAGAACAGCGTAGGAATTTATTGAAAGCATATTCGTCCAACCTGGCCCAAGAGAGAAAGTGGTTTCGAGCAATGTTCATACGAAAGGCAATATCGTAGCGATAACAGGCTTGGAAGGCATATGAACGATTAAGAGAGCAAAATGACTCTTGATAAGCTAATAACTCAGCAGCTAAATGAGGGTGGAAATTAACCATGCTTCTAATAAAGATGTTCCACGCCTCTAGCCAATTATCAAACGTGCTTATTTTTTGAAGAGAGCGGCGTGTTTGGGTTAATGAGACAGCTTCATCCCCATGTGACCCAGGTTGAAGTTTTAAACTAAAGGACGGGCTCGCCAATGTGTCGTAGAGCGAGGTCGGAAGCAACGTATTTAAATCTACATACTCCTTTTCTTTCATACTCTTCATCAGCTTTGGTGAGAGAGGAGGCAAATTGCTAACAGGGGAGGAAAACAGAGATGCAAAGTTACCTTGATGTCTTGGGATGGCGGTTGTGGTAGCTGAATCTGCCGGGATCGGAACTGAGGAGTGGATTGTGGGTGGCAAAGGCGGATCAGCTGTGGGGGTAACGCCGGGGACTGGGCTTTGACTCTGTTGAGGGGCCAGCTGGAGATTTGGTTGGACACAGGGAACTTGTGGCACGGTGGTCGAAGCAGGGGACAGTTGCAGGGTGCTGTAGGCGGCTGATGAAGGCTGTAGGGGTGTAGATGGGTTGACTTCCCGGAACAGGGCCTTTAGGTCACCAAGGCTGAGGGTGACGAGGCTAGACGACGTGTTGGTACTAGCAGGGGCTGCATTCATTGGTTCTCTGGTTCGCAAGGACAGTAAAGGTGCTTCGTCGTCCGAATCTGATGACTCTCCTGAAATTGACACTCCTGTCACTTCTTCAGTGCTATGAAGATGGCGGTAAATTCTATTTGCAAGTGGCTCTTTCTTTCCGGTTTGCGAAAGGCCATAAGATGCAGCTTTGGCACGAAGAGTAACTTTTGGCAATTTCTTCAAAGCTGCCAACGATAAACGCTCATCATTGACGACACTTGTTGCTCTTTGTTTGCCAGATGACATTTTGAAGTATGTAATAATTCTACGAAGCTTCGAGCTACAAAATTAAACTAGAGAATTCTCTTGTAAATTAGTGATGGACGTGCGAAGCGAATCACATGCGAAGTACATTGCACTGGATCGATATACATTGCACTGGATAGGCAAAGGGCCTGGGGTGAGCATACATTAGGATAGGTGTCATGTTCCCCGTCTATCGACTAAATGCTGGAGCCTCAGCGTTAAACTACATTTACTAGCGTAGAATGTTCGACTATGACCTTAAAGTTTAAGGAAGAATAATAATTTTCAGAATCGGCCTATTTTTCCAAAAAAGCAAAGAAAAACAGGAATAAGAGGCATTACCTTTTAGCAAGGAAAAAACTCTGATACCCCCAGCATGAAACCCTTTGGCCCTGTAGCCCTGGCGCTAAAAATAGACAAATGGAATCGAGGTTGCCTCGCTTGGATGTAAGCTTGGATTTTGGCGCGAAACAGATAATTATTTGGCGGTGGCGCCGCCAGTTCGCAAGAAACCAGGTGGAAGTGGCGCTGGGTTATTGTAATTTGCGAAAATTTTCGCATCATGCGAAAAATGCGAAAATTCGCAAAATACAAAACATGTGCTTGAAATTGTAAAATGCGAAAATTCTTAAATTCCTATTAAATCGAAAAATTAATGTTTCTTTCTCGTCAATGGTCAAAACAAAGCAAGCCAAGGACAACGGGGACAAGGTTACAAAATCAACTGGTCTTGTCTTGCTTTGCTGCTGTCGTCCATGCATGCTCCATGGCCTAAATCCGTTCTGATTCCAATCGAGATCCAAAACATAATCAATTGCTTCTTCAAAGCCCACATTTGCCAGTGACGATCACCCTTGAAGCCAAATCCACGGCTATAAACCTCAACATGTTGTTACAAAACCTCAGAATAGGCAATTGTAAATGTTTTCGCAAATTACAAAATACCATCAACTTTTTGTAATTTGCGAAAAATATCCAAAGTGGCCTATAAACACAAATTCAGTCGAGTTTATGGTGTTTAGAACAGTCATTCTTATTCAATGTAAGCATTCAAGGCATTCAAAAGATAACAAAAAGCCTTCTTATGGACCGTTTGTTGATTTTTCGCAAATTACAAAATACCATCAACTTTTTGTAATTTGCGAAAAATATCCAAAATGGCCTATAAACACAAATTCAATCAAGTTTATGGTGTTTAGAAGAGTCACTCTTATTCAATGTAAGCATTCAAGGCATTCAGAAGATAACAAAAAGCCTTTTTATGGACCGTTTGTTGATTTTTCGCAAATTACAAAATACCATCAACTTTTTGTAATTTGCGAAAAATATCCAAAGTGGCCTATAAACACAAATTCAGTCGAGTTTATGGCGTTTAGAAGAGTCATTCTTATTCAATATAAGCATTCAAGGCATTCAAAAGATAACAAAAAGCCTTCTTATGGACCGTTTGTTGACTTTTCGCAAATTACAAAATACCATCAACTTTTTGTAATTTGCGAAAATATCCAAAGTGGCCTATAAACACAAATTCAGTCGAGTTTATGATGTTTAGAAGAGTCATTCTTATTCAATGTAAGCATTCAAGGCATTCAAAAGATAACAACAAGCCTTTTTATGGACCGTTTGTAATTTACAAATTACCAGCAACTTTTTGTAATTTGCAAAAAATATCCAAAATGGCCTATAAACACAAATTCAGTCCAGTTTATGGTGTTTAGAAATACATTGAATAAAGAAAGACTCTTCTAAGCACTCTAAACTCGACTGAATTTGTGTTTATAGGCCACTTTGGATATTTTTCGCAAATTACAAAAAGTTGATGGTATTTTGTAATTTACGAAAAATCAACAAACGGTCCATAAGAAGGCTTTTTGTTATCTTTTGAATGCCTTGAATGCTTACATTGAATAAGAATGACTGTTCTAAACACCATAAACTCGACTGAATTTGTGTTTATAGGCCACTTTGGATATTTTTCGCAATTTACAAAAAGTTGATGGTATTTTGTAATTTGCGAAAAATCAACAAACGGTCCATAAGAAGGGTTTTTGTTATCTTTTGAATGCCTTGAATGCTTACATTAAATAAGAATGACTCTTCTAAACACCATAAACTCGACTGAATTTGTGTTTACAGGCCACTTTGGATATTTTTCGCAAATTACAAAAAGTTGATGGTATTTTGTAATTTGCGAAAACATTTACAATTGCCCATTCTGAGGTTTTGTAACAACATGTTGTGGTTTATAGCCGTGGATTTGGCTTCAAGGGTGATCGTCACTGGCAAATGTGGGCTTTGAAGAAGCAATTGATTATGTTTTGGATCTCGATTGGAATCAGGACGGATTTAGGCCATGGAGCATGCATGGACGACAGCAGCAAAGCAAGACAAGACCAGGTGGTTGTGTAACCTTGTCCCCGTTGTCCTTGGCTTATTTTGTTTTGATCATTGACGAGAAAGAAACGTTAATTTTTCGATTTAACAGGAATTTAAGAATTTTCGCATTTTACAATTTCAAGCACCTGTTTTGTATTTTGCGAATTTTCGCATTTTTCGCATGATGCGAAAATTTTCGCAAATTACAATAAGCCGAGCATGAAGATTGTTATGGAACCTCTAAGGAACTCGCAAGAAACTCTTGAGTACTCAAAATCTGATAATCTTAAGAAAGTTTCAGTACTAGCCCAAATTCTTAGTTTCTTATGGAAATATATGTACGTACTTACGATAGATTTTATTGCATTCTGCAAAGTAAGGAACATTAGGCCAACACGTATTTTGATAAGAAACTGCTTACACGTATTTCTATAAGAAACTGCTCACGCGTATTTTTATAAGAAACTGCCCATAAGAAAACTCAACTCTCATATCGGCTAAAGATTAACAAACTCCAGTACTGGGAAAATGTAAGTTAAGAAACTATTTAATTTGATAAAGGAAATCCTTGAAATATTTTTACTTTACTTTCACTTGTTTCCTGTATCATATTACTCGTAAGGTACTTGAGTAATGTCTAAACATCGGAAAGGCCTTATACCTTATTTTGAAATGTTCACGAGGGCACAGGTAGTGAACATGAATATTATTATGAAACCTCTGAGAAACTCGTAAGAAACTCTGAGTACTGAAAATATGATAATTTTAAGAAACTTTCAGTACTGGGCCAAATTCTTAGTTTCTTTTGTAAAAAATACGTGTATATGAAACTCAACTCTAGGATTGCCAAAAACTTGAGAAACTCCGTTAATCACATTTTGACTTGTTTCCTGTATCGTACTAACGAAAACTGGAAGGTACTTGTCTGAGTGATGTTTAAACATCGGAAAGGCTTCAAAAACTTCGTTTTGAAAGGTTCAGGAAAAGGCACCGGAAAGTGCACATGAAGATTATTATGAAACCTGTAAGAGATTCTGGAAACTCCTAAGAATCTGTAAGAACCTTAGGAACTTATAACTCCGATAATCTTAGTAAACTTTCAGTATTTTCCCTAATGCTTAAAAACTTCTGAAGAGAATCATACAAAAATATACCGCGGAAAGGAAGAAAAACAGCGCTCGAAAATCATAATCTTCATCAACCCAGATACAAAACGGTATTGCAATGGAACGAAGTATTTGAGCAATAAGACAGTTTACTTTCGACTGATAACTTTTAGATGATGTAGCAAATCGATACCAAAGGAAACCAAATGAAATTGGATTCTTCTCGCGGATTTCCTTACGCAGCAAAAATCCTAACCCCTACCCTTCGAAGTTAAATCCTAGCGTTTGCTTTCCCGAACGCTGTCAGAAAGAAAAGATTATATGCGGCAGAAATCCTCAGACCGTTGACCCGACCCCCGGAAAAACCTATTGTTTCCTTTGAAACCAGACCTTTTGTCTCACCTTTGTCTAATTCACAATAGATTATGACTACTTGTCGCCTAAGAAGAATACCTTTGATCTTGCCGACCTCATATTTACCGGCAAACCTCAGATATACCGGTGCCTCAAATTTACCGGCTCGCGCTACGGTGGACTCTCTCAAATTTTTATTTACAGCCTTCGTGGTGTAGAGAAAAGACTTGCTCATGGCGGGGTGAGTTTTAAGGCACTAACTTATGCCTATCCTATTACACAGTCCTGTAATATTCCACAGAATGTAACAAGGGGTACATTTCAAAGTCTCTAGGCAAGAAATTATGCCTGTCCTATTACACAGTAAGTTTCAACACCCACAAATATTCCACAGTAATATAACAGAGGGGGTATATTTCAAAGTCTCTCAGCAATAAATTACAGGCCCGTCGGAACCGGGGGGCTTCAGCCCCCCCCCCCAATAATTTGCCAAAGTTTGTTCACTTTTGTAAGTGAAAGAGACTGTGAAAGCCAAACTTATGGAAATGAAGATTCAAACTTCTCTACATTCGAGCAAATTAGCAGAGTTTATTCAGCTATATTGTGCAATTAGAAAATAATCTATATCTTCGTGAAATTTAAGTCCTATTTTCAAAATTTTCCCGGAAAGACTCGTACCAGTCGTGTACTTTTGCTTTTTTAAATGGAAAATTCTCCAAAAATGGGGCGTTTCCAACGATTTAGAGAGCGTGGTCAGGAAACAATTTTCCCGGGGGCAAGTTATTTTCGAAAAATCCACCCCCAATTGGATATGGGGTGAGCCTTCAAGCAGTCAAGTGAAATGAGATGTTTTGGAAAAAGTGAATTAAGCGACGGAGACTTTCGTGGCAGCTTATAGCTTTTTAACAAATTCTCGTCTGATGATGGCACAGCTAAAAAGAAAGAAGCAAGCGAAACAAGCTGAACATTTAATGTACCACTTCGTTTAACTTCCAAGAAAATGTTTTCATGTGCGGAGGTAACGAGAGCCTAAATAAAGCATACAACAGCCATGACAAATTAAGTGGTAGGATATTTAAATAGGGGGGTCTGGGGGAGAAAATTTTCAGAGGATACACCCTTTACTTTGGCTTAGAACACTTCTCGCAATCTAATGTTAGCGGTGCTAAAATAGAATTTGATCATTTCGTAACAATTGCTTTTTCAAATTAGCATCCCCAGTAAATTTTTTGAGGAAACTGAATCTTCTATTGTCTAATTTTCTTATTTCAATGCCATCATGGTTTGTCATAATTTATCATAGTTCATCTGGGAAAATTTTGTAAAAGGCGTACCTTACTTTGGCTTAGAGCGACTCTCCCAATGCCCTCAAACACTCTCCAGTATTTTTCAGATAGATCCCTACCCTTCCCGACCTATAACCAATTTCTCCTCGTTTTTTAAAGAATCTCGAGGATCATCTTTTGACAGAAGTAGGGGGTGGCAAATGGCCCCATCCCCATCCGTGGCCGCGCCACGCCACTGGCATACAAAGTTGCACAAAGGGGCCGACAGTAGCCAGGAATACAGGCGTCTTGAAGTGCGAGCGAAGCGAGCTGAAAAATTTCAGGCATATTCTACTTAGATGGACTTGAAAAGTGTTAAGATATCTGTTACAATTGCAATTTTTTTACTGTGGGCCACCAGCAAGCATTTGTGTCCAAAAGGCCCAAGACAAAAAGTGGCTATCTTGACAAGGGCCCACCGGGAAATTTCCCGGTATCCCGGTGGGCCAGTCCGCCACTGCACGCACTACAAAGAATGCAGACTGGTGCCTGTCCTATTACATAGTCAGTTTCAACAACGGTTTCCATTTATTCGCAAAGTGTCGCAAAGATAGAAAATTCTCTGTCTCTATGACACCGATTGCAGAGTGTTGCAGCATTTTAGTACAGCAATTTCCATTTGTCGCAATTGTTGCAGGAACAAAATTCTGCAACACTTTGAGATTTAATGGAAACCGCAGGCTTTCCATCCTACAGAATATATATCACGTGATAATGGGTTTAAGCCCGAAACGTCGTACACAACAAAGCTCTGTTCATAGCACAGTTATCAAACCTTTATTTGTTTATTTACAGAATATATAGCAAAAGGATTTTAAGTCCTTAGATCATGGCTTTATGTCAACAGATCAATCAAAGGGCATGTATGTTCATTTCTTAAAAGTCTTGTACTATGTATTTGCATGTAGAAAAAATCCCACCGCAAGCCTTGGAAAGGGCTCCATCAGAAATGGAGCCTTTGTTATTATTTGCTTTATTATCTGAAAACCTGATTATTATTTGCTCTATTATCTGCTTATCTTATCACCTCATCTGGGATACTCTTTAAGCTGATCAAAGGGTATTAATCAAAGCGGAAACAAAAAGTAACTTGATGTGGAGAGGTTGGACGACATTGTCGACAGTTACTTTGTTACAAAGATATGTTTTGACACACTGAGGCCTTTCAGACTGTGTCCCCATCAGAGTACGATTTTGAATTATACTCTTTTTGAAATCATACTCTGATGGGGACACAACTCCGAAAGGCCTCACTGTATCAAAATATATCTAAGTATTTTTTGTTGTCCAACTTCTCTACATAAAGTTTCTAGTTATATATTTTACCAAGTTATTTTGCTGTATGTGGACAGATATTTGTGATAGGGGTACCGAAAGGATCTATCCCAGGGCCTCTTTTATTCAATTAAATGAACGTAATCTACATCCCTCCCCTAGAATTTTCATATTTAATTAATTTGGCAAGGGCATAACAAACAGGTCATTGTCCATTTCAAGTGTTACAACTCTTTGGCAAAGTCTCTGCACTCCAACTAAGTTGTTATTTTTGTAGAAGGTTTTCTTTATTCTCTTCAATCCAGTAATTGCGCTGTTAGGTGCAGGTCTGTACCAATCCACAAATGCCAGTGGTATTGTTCTTGACTCCCTGTCTCCACTTCTGTTCATCACAATCGCACTGACACAAAAGAAGAACTGGATCTTGCACACATACCGACCAATTCCACTTTCATCACTGAATGGGAAATAGGCAATAGCTTTGCTGGATCTGTCAGTCCTATTCATGGAAGAATTTAATGTTAATCCATTAACTTCGCACCTTGCAAATTTATCAAACTGCCTTGACAAAGCAATGAATCTTTCCTCAAACAACATTTGTAGGTGACTTGATATAGTTTCATAAAAGGTAGTGTCCATACATTTGGCCAAGCGTTTTGGGCCAAGCATCCTCCAAGAATCTGAATCTATCTCTGATTCTAGCATCTCAATGCTACATTGAAATTCAAAGTAGTCTCTAGCAGCAGCTCCAGTTTTAACGTAATTTTCAACCTTTGCCCTATGAATTTCATCGCTGTGCATGATTCTTGCAATTTCATCTCCTGTTAATGAAGAGGATCCCTGTTGAATCAGCTGTGGGCATTCTTCGTGAAATTTTTGCTTCAAGCTCTCAGGGAAGAGGTTGTTTTGCCTCAGCAGAGCCAGCACTTGACATGACTCAAATCTATCTATAAGCTCTTTCTCAATATTTCTGCCACTAGATGGAACACCTACTAAAATGCCGTTCAGACGTTCAAATCCAAAACACCAGAAGACATGAGCTGGTCCAAAGTCGGTAATAGTTCTTACAATATGAAGCATCATGTGATTATTGATTGAAACATTCCATTTACCATAAACTTTGCAGAAGAGTTTGTGATGCTCTTGAATTTTGTGTTCAAGATTCACTATGTCATCAGCAGACAATATGTGCTTTGTTAAAATATCTGTAACTTCGCATAGCAATTTCATGCAGTTATATGCAGCAGGGGGCAAGAGTCCTGAGAGACATGGTCTGGCAAAGACTGTTGCGTAGAGAAGCCACTGCTGGGCAGTTACTCCATCTACACTAGCTTTGTCAAATATAGAGATTGGTAGTCTGCCACAATCTGAGGGCATTTGAATTGACTTTAATCGTCTCTTAACGATCTTTCGTTGCTCTCCTTGTATTGAAAAGTTTGAATTTTCATTGTGCTGGTCTTCGCTGAAGTGAATACCAGCTTCCTTTTTTATCAATCCTAGCATCAGTGCATGCATCGGATCAACTGCACACATACGTGATGGATCAAAATAAGGAAGTCTATGTAATTCACTAAACCGTACACCATTCTTTTTGGCAATTCGTCTTGACTCAGTTATATTGCGTGCACTCTTATATTCCTCTCCTTGCTCACATACAGTTTCTTTATTCCTGTATGTAAAGTTGAAATTCTTTGTATGGTATGACATTCTTCCAAATCCTCTTCCAGCCTCTCTTTCTGCTGAAAATTCACAAATATTGCACCCTTTGTTTGCTTTGTGGCCCAAAAACTGCGTTACCTTCCTCAGAGCCGGGAGGTCACATGACACACATAGTAAAATTCCTCTAACGTTCAAATTTCTACCGCCTTCATATTCAATGTTTATTCCATGCCATAATGCGAGTAAATCATCAACTAAAGGTTTCAAAAATGTGTTCATGTGTGTTTCAGGTTCGGAGGGGCCTGGTATAAGGCCTACAAGCAAAGTCCACTTTTTCAGCAAACGTTCTGCTCTTGGAAGGTTCAAAATAGTGAGGTAGATTGCACCTATCTTGTATTGACCTCTCTTGCATGGTTTCACCCAATCAACGTTTAGCATGAATGCTAAATTTTGCACCTCTGAAAGGAGCTCTTGGCCAGTGAGAGGGTCTCTTGAAAAATCTCTCCAAAGCCTACCATCCCATACATCTTCAATGGTTTCATCATTTTGATGTCTTTGAAATCTTGCTGAAATCAGTTTCATAAAATCACTGTTACCAAATAATGATTCAACCCAGGAAACAGGCGACTGGTAGTGGTAAACTTTATAAGGGCAAAGTTTCACTCTATTACTAATTTGTACTTGATAGAATAGCTCTTCACTGCATTGTTTATCAAATTGCCTTCCAGTGAATTTTCGTAATGGGGTATCTTGTGCATAGAGGGTGTTGCATGAATTGTCAGGACAGATGATGAATCTATGATAGGTATGCATGTGCTCATCAACTTGCGCAAGTTTTCGTACTCGAAATAAAGTGGCTGGAAAAATGTCTTGAACAGGATGTGACAATAGTACCAAAAGACTGTAAATTAATGCCAGAATAAATTGAGCAGCTGCAAAAGTAATGTTGAACTTGCTTATAAACCATAAGAACTTTACAGAAAACCATTTCATCAGACCAACATCGACAGATCTATCGTTCCTTAATATCCGTGAGCTGTTATTGGGGCTGTTGTTGTCTTCAATATCTTGATTTTCAAATGCTACTTCTTGTCTTATGAACTCTAAAGAAAAATAACAATTTCCTTTTAATATGTGTATGCCAAATATTGCTGATAAAATACTTTGGGATATCATTGCTGTGGTCAGCCATAGAAGAGATCCTTAGAAAGTGGGTGCTGGACTTAAGTTTAACCTGGTATCAATAATTTGCTTTAGTTGTGCCTTATGCTGTAGTTTTGTGAAAAAGCGTATTAAATACCAAAATTAAAACAAGCAGTTAATTGCAGGAAGTTGTCATACTGTACCTTTCAACGGTGTTTATCTACAGTTCTGCCCTGATTGCACCATCCCCCCTTCAACCGAAAGTTTGAAATTAGAATTAGATTATGTTGCAATTTTGAAGTTCTACTTGTGTCGATAATGTAGAAGGGAAAAACAACATTTATGAAAAGTTAAAAGAACTTGAAAAAGTAACAATTACCATCTTCAGATTCTCTCATTTCACCATGACGCATTTCACATTCTCTGTCATAAAGATCTGCAAAAATCACAAAATCAATGTCAGAGTTCCTTGAATTGATTCTTTCATTGACTGACAAAATTCTATTAGGTGCAGCTTGATAGCATACCATACCCCTGGGGGGTTACTCAGTGGCAGTAAGTAGTATAGTAACCAGAAAGTATACCAGGTAACATTGGCAAATTTCAAGGATTTCAAGTTGCGTTTTTCAGTGCCAAGCGCTCTGGGATCGCAGAAATAGAGCAGGCCTAATTGAGTCTGTGACCCCTTGTCACAATCTCGTCCCCAGAGTGAGTTCGTTGCTCTACCTCTACTCTGGGATACAAGAGGCCGTTCGGCAATTTGATTGGCTATTCGAAAACAATAGTAAAATCAGATTATAACTTGCTCCCATTCAAAAATGGCCTTTATTGAATCGGTAATTTCACAAAATCAATGGGGTGTATGGGGCAAGTGAGGAGTTTAAGAGGGGTAATGGACCACGGCGTCCCTTCTATCTTTGAGACATCTATGGTTGATGGTTTCGATTCGAATGATGGAAACAAGAGACAGTGGCTCTGCTTCGAAAAACACTGATGAAATACTCTGTCTGCTCAATTCGTTTGCTTTAGCTGCCATTTTGGTTGCATTTAGCAGAGGTATTTGGTTATTTTGGCAGTCTCTGTTATTGTAGGCCACTTTGTAATACCGGGTGTCCCAAAAAAATGTATACAGATATGGTTGACTCCAGCGATGTGAATTTAGCTTTAATCCATGGCTAACTACTCTTAAAACGTTCCTCGATAGTTAACCTGAAGATAGATACCTCGTCTGTTGGTATTAGTGCTTTAAGAGCAGAAATATCAATTTTAAAAGCTCAAATTTGCGTCCACTTGCAAACCAGAGCTTTGACCTTTGGCCTAAGCAAATTCCTGAACCACATCAAAATTAAGAACTGAAATTAGTGAAACATTAAGAAACATACTAATGGGTGACTGGTGGGGGGGGGGGGTGACTTCTGGAAAACATAATAACACAAAATATAATATTGTTCAAATTTTATCAAGGCTCTCATTGATTTATACACTGTGCCTTAAGAAATTGCTTAGGCCAAAAGGCTAAAGCTCTGGTTTGCAGGAAAAGGCAAATTTGAGCTTTCAAGTTTGATATTTCTGCTCTCAAACGGCTTATTATATTCAACCAAACGAAACGAAACGAAACGAAACGAAACGAAACGAAACCGAACGAAACCAATTCAATTTGGCTTTTTCCATTCCCAAGAGAACGAAACACATTGTTTTTAAAACGAAACCGAACGAAACCAAAGCAATTTGGCTTTTTTCCATTCCCAAGAGAACGAAACAAATTGTTTTCAAATCACGAAATTGTTTTCAAATCTTTTGTGCTAAAATACTAAAGAATCATCAAAGAATCATAGGCCTAACAAGGAAAGAATCATCAACACACATACAACATTTGTCCAGAGATTCCTAATGCGCGAACACGTTCACACAATGCCGGCACATTGTGTTAGATTTTGATAACCTTACGTCTCATGTGTCGATACCGATTTCAATTCGATTCTCCCTTTAGTGGATCCCTTAGGAGCGAAATACTGTTTTCAAATCATGAGTTGTTTCGAATCTTTCGTGCTGAAAGAACTCAAACAACATTTGTGTGAAAAAATTCCTAATGCGCTAAACACGTCAGGTTGATAGATTTTGGTGGAATTGTGTAGGTGATCTCGAGAGAGAGAGACTCATACATTCTTTTCATACATCATTCTTTTAGAGTTGTTTGTGCGTGCGTTCTTAACTTGCTTTGACTAAGAGATAAGGAGTAGCTAGTACCAGTTTTCAGCGTTTTTTTTAGATGAATCAGTTTAGAGTGCCATTTTCAATCCCGAAGTTACCGACACCTAAAGCTCCAGTTGACCCATCTCTTCCACGCTTCGATGAAAGGCATTTAAAGAAAGGAGAAGAAATTGGAACAGGTTCAAGGTTCGAGAAGAAGGCTCAACTTCGAACAATACCACAATTTTAGGCCCAAAAAAATAAGAAACTAATTAAGAAACTTTTACTACTAAAACACCGAAATTTTCATTCGAAATTAAGAAATTTTTAGTACCAAGTGCTGATCCAAGTTTCTTATAAAAAAACGTGTAAGTGTATTCGAGGGCTTACGGTATTGCCACGACAAAAAATTGGCAGGCTTCCTGTTATTCGATCAATATCAGCTCACTCACGAAAGAGACATCATATCATATAGGCCTATCGCACACATTTCATTACTGTATTTTCATTAGTGTGCTGAAAAATATGTCTGTTTTTTGCGTCCGTTTTTCTCCTAGTACCTATTATTTCATTACTGTATGCATAGTGCATGCATCTTTGTCCAATTCTGACTTAGCCTGACGACCAGACCGGATTTCTCTGGCTATCAGGCTAATTCTGACACCAATGAGTTTCTAAATCACAAAAGGTTTGCACTCCGTAATATTTTCTTTCATGACATGGAAGCAATTCGTTTCGTTCCCAGGAGAACGAAACGGTCGTTTCGTTCCTAGAAGAACGAAACGGCTGCGTTTCGTTCTCTTGGGAATGAAACAAAAGCTAAAAACAATTCGTTTCGTTCTCTTGGGAATGGAAAAAGCCAAATTGAATTGGTTTCGTTCGGTTTCGTTCGGTTTCGTTTCGTTTCGTTTCGTTTCGTTGAATATAATAAGCCTTTACGAAATCATGCACCATTTACTCGCAAGATCGTGATGCAGTTTGCAGAAAACTTTGGTAACATAAAACTAGCATATTTTAGCCCGCTTTGGATATGTTGCAGAAAAAGGGAATTCTAGATTGATGTGTGGAAATTAGAGCTTGATACAATTCATTAGGCCTCCTGCAAACCTCAGCTTGACGTCACAAGTAAATGTTACATGATCTTGCAAAACAATATCAAAGTTTCAGAATCTGCATGGCACAAAATGACCTGCCGGTAACAGAAAGTGACAGAATAACCAAAACAATCTCATTTGATAGTTATGCAAAAGCATTTCATATTTATTGGCTACATGCATTATTTTGGCCAGTAAAACGATCCTAAGGCACAGGTGGCATGCCACAACCCCGTCCCCTGCCATCACCAGGTCTCCTGGCATTATGATCAAAACATGGTATGTTCTTGTCAGTTCTGCCAGAAAATTGCTTTGAGGAACGGGTCCTTCATGCTCTTTAAATGGTCCACTTTTTTTCCTGTTTTAGTATGTCCTTATGATGTTCGTTCCAGAAGTTGACTGCTCATGGAAGCTTTTGGATGTTAAATCCTTCTGCTTCCATTCCATAGGTTATTAAGTCAGATTGTTCAAGGCGGTTTGTTTCATTTCTTATGTTAATCTGATCTGTATCCTCAGTAGTATCCGGGTCTTATTAAAGAGATAAGATCAGTGAGACCTTAGCATATATTGGATAGGCATGATCATCTTTAGCTCATCTATGCAGTATTGCAAAAAAAAAAGATTGGACTGCGATGCCTCTAAATTTCTTGTGAATAAATCGCTATCGCCCAGCAATTTGATGTTATCATGGTCATGTACTTGAATCCCACCATGCTAATTTCGTTTTTTTTAGCAAACTGCCATAACGTTTGGTAACAAACCTTGACAAAAAAGATGGTGTCAGTGGGAACTTCCTGTTTGACTGCTCGTGGAACTGCATGCTGTTCTTGCAGTTTTAAATGAAACAAGGCAAAGTGGCTTTGGATTCCATGCAAAAGTTCCTCAACGAAATGTTTGTTTTCGTTCATGGCTTAACTATCTGATTTGCCACATTGTTCAATCGCATCACCTTCAAGTTGTTGCATACCACGTTCTTCACTGTGGGCCTCCTCTCCAGCAATGACCGGCTCGGTTTCCTCATCATTTTGGAAGATAGCTTCTCTGTGCGTCATGTACACATGAGTCCTACAACTTGATGGTTTTGCCAATGTAGCTGGGCAGCCACTCAGACCCAACTGACACTTTCTAGTGGATGCATGAGGTTCAAGTGACTGATTAATTTTGTGATCCCTGGTTTGCTCACCCGGTGGGTGCAATTCAGTTGTATAAGGTACACCACGCTCGTCCATACCATTTCATAGGATACCCTTTTCTCTGATTTTGAAGGTAACCCCCCTTTAAAGGAGTATCACTGAGCCCTAAAGAAATCTGTACAGTACGAAAACTGGTCCTGAGAGAAAGGTTTGGAATTTTTGCACTTTATTACGATTCACTATTCTGATATCTCTTTGTTGGAAAATAGTAGAATCCAATAAAACTGGGGTTATCAAACTTGGACCAGGTGAAATTGACTTTTATTCTAGGGTCCCGAGTCCACCAGC
This sequence comes from Aurelia coerulea, assembly GCA_039566865.1. Lineage (NCBI taxonomy): Eukaryota > Metazoa > Cnidaria > Scyphozoa > Semaeostomeae > Ulmaridae > Aurelia > Aurelia coerulea. Next base: position 3,482,723 of record CM076959.1, read on the forward strand.
ATTTAACTGTTTTTGGGTCGGGATATTTTCTGAAGAAAAATACCCGGTTTTTTCTGAGATTCTAGGTCCTAGGATTCTGCTTCGAATGTGCCCCTTTCTCAGCGAAATCATGGACGAGGGTGGTGTCATCTTTTCATTAACATTGCACCCACCAGGTTTGCTCACAAAACATTTGGGCAATTAAATATTGCATACATTGTGAAACAACTATTACGCTTGAAGCTCACCAGAAAACTTTTCAATAATGATCACCAATCCCATTTTCGTGCAGCCATTCTTTGATGTGGTCGATTGTCCACTCTTTTACTGCAATATTTTAGTTCAGGCATCCTGCAACAAGGAACGAGAGAAATTTCAAAAGCCATCCACGTAAAAGTTGCTGAACCTACCTGAAACAGCACCCAATCAAATGATCTGAAACTACCTGAAACGGCACCCAATCAAATGATCATCAATTTGGTGGTGAGCTTTATCCAGATTATTTTTGCAGAACTTTCATTAAGACTTGAAATTGCATCTTGAAATGAAACCAATATGCTAACCTTGTGTTTCTTCTTTAAATTGAGTTGAGTCATTCATTGAAAAAAATCATTGTTGATAGGTGGGTATGATGTCACCACAACAGTCACACTTGTACAAATGGTTTCCCCATAGAGACCTGTCATCAGCATTTTTCCTTCCGTTTTGTTCTATTAAGGAACAGAAAAACGTTTAGAGATTCTGAAATGAAAAAACTTGAGAACCCTGTGGTACTAATCCAGGAGGTAAATGTGCGAAAAAGCTATTTTTTACCCTACAAATCAATTGAATGCCTTGAAAACTTTACAACAACAACAACAACAACAACACATGGCCAGAACAAGGACAAATAATCTTTTAATAGAGCTGAATCGGATGTTTACATTTGCATGTTAGCCAATCAGATTTGGCCATGACGTCACATAAACAAAAGAATCAACGGGAGAAAGTACCCCCCACATTTGGCTCATCGTGCGAGTGAATATAAGATAAATTCAGAAAAAAAATGATAAATTTTTAGCTCAGTGCCAATATCTTTAAATTGTCCTCGTGGCTTTTTCCAAAAGAAAGCGTAAACTCAGATTAAACTGATTTGGAATAAGGCCCATCATTTGGGGTCTTGATCCTCACCAATAAATCCCTTTAAAAACGCCATAAAGTCATATCCGTGTCTTTCTTGGTTTCTACTTGTATGCACTGAAAAAACTAAGAAATATTTGCAAATTGTATCTTTGATTTCACTCGAATATATTTTGAGACTGTATGTTCTGTTGTTTTACCATCAATCAACCACACAGAGCAGCAAATTGCTTGACATTTTGAGTGGGCAACATACTTTAAATCCTAAATTTCATAGAAAAAAAAAACAAATTTTTTGTGCCGTCAGTTAGATTGAATATAATATAATAGGACTGATTATGATAGGACTCTTCTCAAAAGACCATCGCGTACAGGCCAATATAAATGGCCTAAGTAATGTCTGTGAGACCCCTTTATCAAATACAGTTGGAAATTTCTATTCAGTTCTTTGATATTTCTGTTCAGTTCTGGCATCATTGTTCGTTAATCGTTGGATGAAACTTATCATTTAGCTGTAGCTCTGTTGTAAATGACCAAAAACCAACAAATCCAGATGTTGTCGTTGTCGCTAATTGATCAAAATAACGGGAACCGCCATTGAGCCTGAGCCATCCTTTGAAACGAAAAGCGCCTCCTCTTGATTTCGAGATTTTTCTGACCAATTACCATATTCTCCCATCTCCCGTTAGATCAATGAAAACGAATCAAGAGAAAGTCGTCGTTCTGGACACGTATGTTTAAATTCTCCTACGCCTAGAATTATACCAAAATGTCCCATCCCTACGTGTCCCAAACATTTATGTGCAATCCAAAATAACTACATGGATTAGTGAACTTTTAACATTAACAATGAAAGTAAAAATGATATACCAATATAATCTGGCATTGCTTTTCTTTTTCGCTTCTTGCTGAGTGCTTCTTCCTTCGCACTTCAACCATTATTTTCCACTTGCTCTTTGGCAAGCATTGCCCATGCTTGAGCAAGCGAATCTGCAAGAAATTTGAAGCTTTCTTCAAGTCTAGAAAGATTGAAACATTTTTACCTTGAAAGCATTGAAATCACAAAGGAAGGAGAAAGACTGGCAAGAAGATGAAACAACTGCGAAGAAAAAATATTCAAAAGCTTTAAACAAAATTGCTTACCATGGAAGCTCTTTACTGTCCCTGTGTAAAGGGTGTTTCTGTAAATACAGTTTGTGATGCTGTCCACGTCTATTTCAAGGCCCTCCAAGGCGGTGGACACTAAATGCCATAACCTATTTGGTGCTCATTAATTATTCATGATTAAAATCACAGGTTTTATGGCGATCGTGTATCACATCTTCTGCGTTGATCGATCGATGGAGACCAATTGATGACACAATGTCCGCAACAGGGATTCAAAACTTTGTTCGGGATTTCCAAGCACTGCAAGTCACAGGGTGTCCAAACCCTACTAGAAAAATCCTTGAAATTTAGTTAAGCTAAAAATTTTGTTGCACCTTTCTCCTTTCTTTTCCTTTCTTCGTCGAGAATCCCAATCACTAATTTATCGCGCATTCGGTCAACTGCTTTATTCTTGCTAGAAAATATTTAATTTTTTGTACAAACAATGATGGAAAACCCAATTCATACTCCAACAACGAATACTGATTCAGTACTGAGATAAATAGAGCAGATGTAAAAAGAAGAAACTAGTTACCAGGTCAACTAGCACATACAGTTAAGGATAAAAAACATTTTAGGCCATGGCCAATGGTATAAAGATGTGGATTTATAAGAACATATTAATTATTACCCTGGGTACCAGTGTTAGAGAGTATGGTACCCAGGGTAGTCCATTGTATCCATTCAAGAATCCAGGCTGGCTTGTACAATTGTAAGTTCTTATAAACGGGGTTTTACTGTATCGTACTGTATTTTACTGTACTGTGTATGAAACACGTTCATTCCATGAAAAATCTTCTCTTTTTGACAACACATATTGGAAACCCAATGGGGGGGGGGGGGCGATTTTACCGGTTTCTTTTAGGGTATCAATTTTGGTATGATCATCGATTTTACAGCATCTTTTTGAAAATTATTCTTTATGGTATTAAATTTCATATACTTGACTAAACTTTTGATTTGCACAGTGTTAAGGTATGAATTTTGTATGGACTATGCATTTAGGGATATCATTTTTGGAAAATTTCTTAATGCAAGGGTGCGATTTCACATGTTAAATTAGTACACTCCGACACCCTCGTCACCTGCTCTTTGAAGCTACCCCCTTGGATTGAGAAAACCAAAATGTAGGGTTTGCTGGAATAAAATGGGAAGGCGGCCGGGGGGGGGGGGGGTTAAAATGGGTTAGGTTGATTGCTGGAAAACAGTATACCCACAACTGATAAATCAACATTCACTATGTCAAGGCGAGTAGTTCAAGCAGTTGTAGCTAGAGGAACACTGTGAACAAACATTTTAGCAAAATTTATCGAATTTTTTCGCAAAACCCATTTTACCCCAAACTTACCCATCTTACCACAGTAGACCCTACAGGGTGTATAAAAAAGGCTGCAGGTTGAAAAATTAAATTTGCTCTGGAATGAAAGGTCTGATATAAATGAGAGGGTGATTTTTTGGAAGCCTGGCTCCCATGCGATCATTTGATCTATAAACTTTTGCAAAATTGGTCTCTAAAGAGGAAAAACGCAAACAGATCTCAAAACGAGGCAGCACTTTCTTTTATATTGCTATAATTGTATCACTTAATGAAAGTAAGAAACTAATGATGTAATCTTTTGATTTGTCCGATTCTGAAATCATTACGAGAAGCTTGCACAGTAACATTTATAAGTGATTTAATTATTTATCGACAAAGTCAATACTGTTATCGATAAAAAGTTCTCGACAGTGAAACCTCCTGCAAAACTTAAGCTGCACCATGATTTTTTAGAAGAAATTGTCAAAGCAAACACTTCAACTTTTATGAGAGATTTACTGATGAACAGCTCTTTTATTGATACCTATTTGACTAACGTCTTGCTTTCCAACCCTCCACTGACTCAACCAATGCCAAATGTAAGAAAAATGGTCCTGTTACATCCAACGAGACAATTACGACAATGTGGAAAAGACGCTCTACCTCATACGATTACTTTAATCTTGCTGACAAATTCCCTAGCGACCTATTTTGCTAAAAAACAATGCATCAAATTAAGCACAAGAGTCACCCTTTCAGAAAATCACCATCTCCTTCGTGTCAGACCGTTGTTCGTTCCAGAAAAATTTCAATTTTTCGCCCATTAGACCTTTTTGGATACACCCTGTTAGTGATATCTTGAAGGTATTAATATTAATTTGTATTGATGCAACTTTTGTAACACCAAAAGCTCCGCTGTTGAAAAACAATGTTGGGAATATCCATGCAGTCTTTGTGAAATGATTCTCTGCACATCCTGCATTTCATGGTCAAGGTGCCCTTCCGATAAGGTCTTCGGCAAATACAAAAAAGGTTGATGTTCTTTCTTTTAATTTCTCGCTGTGCGCAATAATTATATCCTGTCTTGCAGGGAAAGGGTTTAAGACTTTCTGCTTGCAGACAGTCATGGAAATGCTCTCTCATTTTACCTTCATCATATCTTATCTTCGTTGGATCTTGGCGATTGGCCAAGTCTACTGCATAAGCGATTGCAAAAATACCACAGTTGGTTCCATTGGTTTGCTGCTGCACTGGTTGAATATCAACGTGAATTTCAGGAGCAAAAGGTACATAAAGGAAATCTGCAATATGGTCTCAGACATGAGTGTTCACTGTACCTCTACTGTTCAAGCTGCCATACAAGTTGACCAAGTCTGCCTTTACTAAACCTTTCTCGGAAATATTGGATATGCATACCCAGTGCAGGCTACCAGTGTGAAGCACTTGTATATATGGAGATTTTCCATCGTGTTTGGAGAAATTCAAGACGGCTCCTACTGTCGTGTCCTCAAGTCCACTAATGGTCGGGAAATCTCTCATTAGTATATTCTGCGCAAAATTTATCGTCATATCTGTCAACATTTGATCATTTAAGATTTCCTGTCTTTCTAACGTTGAATATATCAAATTCAATTGCCGCTTGGGTTTACCTGTCTTGTGAGGGGGTATGTAAAGAGTTTCAATGATATCTTCGTCTGGATAACGTCCTCTTTTCACCTCGTAGTCTATTTCTTTCGTATCAGCTTTTTGGAAGTTGCACCAATACCTCGTTCTCAACCAAGTTTTGACTCTTATTGTCAGCTTCACTTAGCATGGCCTCCTTAATTTCATTTTGTCCTAAATCATAGTCTTCATTTTTCGTAAAATAGTCTTTAAAACAGTCAGGCAACTCGTACATCTGCAGAAGATCATGAGTTTCTTCGACATCTATTTCAATTTTATCGTTGTCATTTGCAATCTTTAAGCATTGTGCCTTTCTTTTCCGTGTGGCGCTTATCCCTGACCTGCCTGATAACGGATTTTTCTTAGATCCCCTCACAGGAATCCTACATGCAGTTTGCGTCGTAGTGTGAAATGGTTTTCTGGACGTTTTTTCCAGGTCAATTCCGTCCTCTTGTGGCGCATGGCTTTTCAAGTCTTCTTTCAAATCAATTAAGCCGGCAAGCAATTCTGAAATTGCTTCGTTGTCATCGACTAAATAAGTAAGAGACTTTAATTGTCCTAATACCTCTCTGCAAGCAGCTGCTTTACTTCTTTTGGGAAACGAGGTTTTCTGCAGAGGATGGACAACTTCAATGAAAGCATCTGTTGGATTTTCAGCCATTTCATGCGCCTCTGCAGTATCACATAGAGTATCCTTGGCAGGTTGATAGAACTCTTTTGAGCAGACATCATTATTGGTGTTGAAAAACGGTGAATCTAAGAGCTGACTTGGCAATCTATGCCAAGACCATTCTGGGTACAACCGCATGACAGATAAAAAGTGCTTGCATGGCATGAAGGAAGACTGCCAATCTTGACAGGAGCATGTCGGCATCTTATTTGCGTCTCCAAAACTAACACTGTACCACTCTGATGACAGATGACTCTTGACTCTGAAAATCCCAGAAACAGGATCCAAAGAAATTACATCATTTGGGCTTATATCTTCTGCCGTAGATAGTCTTCGAAGGCAATGGCTTACAAAGTTTTGCGGCCTATTCTTCAAATATTTGGGGACTAACGCATTGTACTTTCGATATTTTCCTGAAAATTTGCTGTTTGCCTCAATGTACCTACGAGAACAAATGATATAGAAAATGAGACACATTCAATGATCCTGAAACAAAATTCCGGAAATAGCTAAACGGTAATAAAGGTTACATGTTAGCTTTAATCAAATTGAGATGGAGGGGGTATATCTAAGTAATTTCTTCTTCTATTGAATTAAAACTTGTTGCGATTTTTCAGCGTCTATTCTAGAAATGAAAACGCTTCAATTGCAAATCCAGTTTTAAGGTGTTTGCCAGCTACATCTAACAGCAGCAACATCATGTGGGTACCGAAAAACGCTGACCAAGACTGAAAAACAGTGTCAGCAAATAATCCCACTGTTTTTCACATTGAAACGAAGCAGGCCACTTATCGAAAAAAAAAAACAAAAACACTTATCGAAAGTCTGGGTTGGAAGACCATTCAGGAACATATTAAATACAAACTAAATCTCAAAGGATGGCCTTCAAATCTTTAAATGGGTTGGTTTACCTGGGAAACATTTTCACAAAAAACTCACAGTGCTCCTTGTACAGCCTTCGAAATATAGAGACAGATCTCAGGCTGCCTATGAAAAAACATCAAGTGGTCAAAAATCTTTTCTTGCAGAGAAGCAAGGTTGTGGAATAGCCTCTCAGCTGAGTCTCAGCAGGCTTCGTCCATGAGTTGTTTTAAAAGACAATTTAGCATCTTTTATTACTTTTGTAAATCTTGAAAAATTGTAAATAGGATTTTAGATTGTAATTAGGTTTTATATTATAGTTTTTAGTATTAATTTTGTAAATCAAGTCCTCTTTTATTTTATGGGAGGTCCCCTTGAAAATCGAGAGTCCACCATAGCGCGAGCCGGTAAATTTGAGGCGCCGGTATATCTGAGGTTTGCCGGTAAATATGAGGTCGGCAAGATCAAAGGTATTCATCTTAGGCGACAAGTAGTCATAATCTATTGTGAATTAGACAAAGGTGAGACACAAGGTCTGGTTTCAAAGGAAACAATATGTTTTTCCGGGGGTCGGGTCAACGGTCTGAGGATTTCTGCCGCATATAATCTTTTCTTTCTGACAGCGTCCGGGAAAGCAAACGCTAGGATTTAACTTCGAAGGGTAGGGGTTAGGATTTTTGCTGCGTAAGGAAATCCGCGAGAAGAATCCAATTTCATTTGGTTTCCTTTGGTATGGATTTGCTACATCTTAAAGTTATCAGTCGAAAGTAAACTGTCTTATTGCTCAAATACTTCGTTCCATTGCAATACCGTTTTGTATCTGGGTTGATGAAGATTATGATTTTCGAGCGCTGTTTTTCTTCCTTTCCGCGGTATATTTTCGTGTGATTCTCTTCAGAAGTTTTTAAGCATTAGGGAAAATACTGAAAGTTTACTAAGATTATCGGAGTTATAAGGTTCTTACAGATTCTTAGGAGTTTCCAGAATCTCTTACAGGTTTCATAATAATCTTCATGTGCACTTTCCCGTGCCTTCTCCTGAACCTTTCAAAACGAAGTTTTTGAAGCCTTTCCGATGTTTAAACATCACTCAGACAAGTACCTTCCAATTTTCGTTAGTACGATACAGGAAACAAGTCAAAATGTGATAAACGGAGTTTCTCAAGTTTTTGGCAATCCTAGAGTTGAGTTTCATATACACGTATTTTTTACAAAAGAAACTAAGAATTTGGCCCAGTACTGAAAGTTTCTTAAAATTATCATATTTTCAGTACTCAGAGTTTCTTACGAGTTTCTCAGAGGTTTCATAACAATATTCATGTTCACTACCTGTGCCCTCGTGAACATTTCAAAATATGGTCTTTAATTAAGGCCTTTCCGATGTTTAGACATTACTCAAGTACCGTACGAGTAATATGATACAGGAAACAAGTGAAAGTAAAGTAAAAATATTTCAAGGATTTCCTTTATCAAAGTAAATAGTTTCTTAACTTACATTTTCCCAGTACTGGAGTTTGTTAATCTTTAGCCGATATGAGAGTTGAGTTTTCTTATGGGCAGTTTCTTATAAAAATACGTGTAAGCAGTTTCTTATCAAAATACGTGTAAGCAGTTTCTTATCAAAATACGTGTAAGCAGTTTCTTATCAAAATACGTGTTGGCCTAATGTTCCTTACTTTGCAGAATGCAATAAAATCTATCGTAAGTACGTACATATATTTCCATAAGAAACTAAGAATTTGGGCTAGTACTGAAACTTTCTTAAGATTATCAGATTTTGAGTACTCAGAGTTTCTTGCGAGTTTCTTAATCTTAGAGGTTCCATAACAATCTTCATGCTCACTACTGTCCCTCGTTTCCTAGTATCAAGCCTTTCCAAGCCTTTCCAATCTTTAGATATTACTAAGTACCTCACGAGTGAAATAATAAATTTTTAAATTTTGATAAAATTATGAGACAACCTTCAAAAATATCGAAAGATATAACCTAATAACCCTTCTTTACTATGGGTTAAATTTTTTATTCATTTTCGTTACATATAATTTGCGGTTTTTAAATTGTGATAAAATTATGAGACATCTTTCAAAATCTCGAAGGTAGAACCAAATAACCCTTCCTTACTATGGGTTAAGGTTTTTATTCACTTTCGTTGCATACTATTTGCGGTTTTTAAATTTTGATAAAATTATGAGACATCTTTCAAAATTTCGAAAGATAAAACTTAACAACCCTTCCTTAGTATTGGTTTAGTTTCTTACTCACTTTCGTCGCAAAATCCTGTGGCATTTTTCAGAAACCTTATAGCTTATCCCATCTTTTTAAGCTTCTTTTTCTCTTTCCTCGTATATCGTTTGTCGATTTTTCAATTTTCTCAAATCTTTGAGACGTTCTGAGACAGGCGTTAAATAGGAACGTGAAAGCTACCGTTTCGTAAATCGATATCGTGAAAGATTCTGCAACGTTTCTCAACTCTCATTTTAAACATAAAGATTACGAAAAAAAGATGCAAATTATGCTGCTCAAGTTTGTTTTGCTTTTTTAGTGATCTGAGAGCTGAGCGCTCATGAGAGTTTCTTGTGAAAAACTCTTATAGGATTTATATAAATTTGGCTGTAGATTGGAGAATGCATTTTAATTTGGCTTCTAAATTAAAAGAAACAAATTATGAATCTTGTTTAGCTAGAGTTGCTAAACGTTCTTTGAAGAGTAAATATTCCAAGGACCAAGGTATTGCTGAACCTGTCTGTTACCAACCTTATCCCCCGACAAAAAGCGGTCAACAGCGGTGACCACAAAAGAGCAATGTGTCTTGTACAATGAGCGATTTCTATACTGCATTGTTTAATTTGAATGGCTTCTTAAACAATAACCCAGGTGTTTGAGTAGTCCAACGACACCTCATATTTACCGGCAAACCTCAGATATACCGGCGCCTCAAATTTACAGGCTCGCGCTACGGTGATATATGTGAAAATCAGCAAATGCACTGAAGGGCTGCTCTCCCCTTAGTTGAATATATGAAATATGGATAAGCCTACAGTGAGCAGAAACTTCTGACTCAACGAAAAAGAACAAATTCTGTTAAAGATTGATTGAAGAGTTCTCCTTACTTTGTGTATTTGTCCGGTAAATATTGTTCCACTAAAACGGTAACCAATCCACTTAATGAAGAGTCTCTATAATCCTTTAGATAACCATGCTTTAGCTCTCTGTTCTGTCGTTCAACTCCATTATTCGTTTTGACTGCAACGTTGAAAGTTTCATCTCGAAATGTACATACCCATTTCTATGACAACAATGAAAAAACATGAGATCAAGATATTCCTCAAAAACTCAGTTTAATTACACTCTTGGAGCACCTGTGCAGGGGTTTACTGAGTTGATTTGCAAAAAACGAAGGTGATTTAACTTTGGGATAACTACCATTGGGATAAAACCAAATTACTCCAATTCTCAAATTCTGCTTACAAACTAGAAATAAAACGACTCATGACAAATACTAAAATCTTAACAAACTACACGACTGTAAAAACACGAAAACTTCTCAAAAGCAATAAATGTATCAGTTGTTTTTTCGTGGGACTATAATTCGTTGAATGTACACGAAGATATTGATCATAAATAAAATAGCTAGACTATATAGCCTTAATTGAATGTTATGATTAGATTTTCGGGCATCACCCAGTACGATAAGATCATTAGAATTGAAAAAGAACAAGTAATTGAACGAGGATTATTTGATTTGACGATTAGCACATGTTTGCTTCGCAATCTTTCCGCTTATCACCTATTCTGTTAATCATTCTTTTTCCATTCCAACGACCTTATCGTACTCTAATTCGTTGTTACTGATTAAGGTTTATGCCCCAAGTTCGAAATGTCTAATCATAATATTAAAGACTATTTATTTATCTAGTATCAATGACTTCGGTATTTTTCAAAAGCATTTGCATCGAGGACGATAATAACCCCACCTTGTGATCCGGAAGCCAAGTTTTTCCGAACCAATTTCGAAATTTGATGTTATTTTTCCAGACATCGCTGTTCTTCAAGTCTGTTACTGACTGCTGGTACAAGGCATCAGTCGATGCAGCGGCAATTCTTCGAATTCTGCAAAGGATTTCTTCCCGATGATTGCGAGCGCCATGTTCCGTTAAAGACAGCCATCTTTCCCATGCTTGCTCGCGATGGAAATCACATAGATAGACTCGGCATTCTGTGAATATAATTACGATCAGGTGAGATCACTGAACCCTAGAAGGGAGCAATTGGGTGTACATGTACATGTCCAACTAAAAGCCAATTTGATTGTATCTATCTAGCAGTGAAACGTGTCAAAAATGTTCACAAACTGATGCACATTCTTGCAAGATTGTCAAAATATGTACGGGGTGTCCCAAAATGATGTATTATTGTTTGATTGCTTACATGTCCATAACCAATGAACCGATTTTCAAAAGCTTTGTTTTATTTGATTGCCTAAAGGCTAAATTGTATTTTAAGACATTGGTTGTGGTTTTACCACGGCGTTTTCATGTCGCAACGAAGATCGATAAATTTGATCAAATTCAAGCCTTAGATGGATGGCACGAGAAAGAAACGGCCTATTTTTCCAGTCAACATTTTAGATGTGATACAAAAGGCTGAACTCCTATTCGTATTCTCTGAAGTCAGTATGACTGAATTCGTATTCTCTGAGCGATATATATTCTTTGAACAACATATAAGTTCAGGCCTTTTGCATCATATCTAAAATATTGACTGGGGAAGTAGGCCGCTTCTTTTTCATGCCATGGAAGGCTTGAATTTGCGCAGGTTTATCGATCTTCTTTCGAACACGAAGACATCGGCCTACTACTAACATCATCAAATACAATTTAGCCTTTCGGCAATCGGATAAAACAAAGTTTTTGAAAATCGGTCAATCGGTTATGGACATATAAGCAATCAAACAATAATACATCATTCTGGGACACCCGGTAGAACGCATGCTTTGCTCTCGATTGTTTGATTTTTCCTATGAAGCGAAAGCGATACGGCAAACAAATGCTCTACAATTTCTATAATCTTTATCAAATTTAAACAGATATCAAAATATCGAATGAGCTAATGATTCATTCTGAACTCCTGTGACATTAAATTTACATATTCTCACAGGAATCCATGTTTTGCTTCGGTTTCAAAGGAGATTTAATGTTTTTACAGGAAAGCCTTTATTCATTTATACACCTCCTTAATTATCTTTATGGGTGTCTCAAAAAGTACCCCTTTTGACTAAAAAAGGATCGAAACGATACGACATAGGGAATTTCTGATTACATAGCTACATTTGTCAATATTTAACTCGAATGCACATACCTCATTTGATAATCGTCCACAAAACACCGGGGATACGAGTTCACAAAGTCAAAAGTTAGAGTGCACCTGAAAACAGAGGTTTTGCAAAAGGTCCTAGCTAAGATGATGTGATATCAAGGGAGTCCCTAATTCAAGATTCAAGATTCAAGATCCAAGATCCAAGATCCAAAGATCCGGAATTCAAGATCCAGAATGAAACACCCTAATTCAAGATCCGGAATTCAAGATTCAAAATGAAACACCCTAATTCAAGATCCAAAATTCAAGATTCAACATGAAACACCCTAATTCAAGATCCGGAATTCAAGATTCAAAATGAAACACCCTAATTCAAGATCCGGAATTCAAGATTCAAAATGAAACACCCTAATTCAAGATCCGGAATTCAAGATTCAAAATGAAACACCCTAATTCAAGATCCGGAATTCAAGATTCAAAATGAAACACCCTAATTCAAGATCCGGAATTCAAGATTCAAAATGAAACACCCTAATTCAAGATCCGGAATTCAAAATTCAAAATGAAAGACCCTAATTCAAGATCCAGAATTCAAGATTCAAAATGAAACACCCTAATTCAAGATCCAGAATTCAAGATTCAAAATGAAAGACCCTAATTCAAGATCCAGAATTCAAGATTCAAAATGAAAACACTCTAATTCAAGATCCAGAATTCAAGATGGCGTTCCAGTGATTTTTTTAAGTGAACTGCGCTAATCTAGGAAACTTAAGGCCCAATCTTTTTTAACATTTAAAAACCATGCTAACTGGATTAAAAAAGCTAAGAAACCTTTGTAATTTATATTTTTGGAGCAGTACAGTAAATACAAATTTTTAACAGCATTTTAGGTACTTGTTTAAGAGAGCTTCTAAGAAATTTCAAAGCCCCTTCACGTAAGCAATGCTGGACACTGGCTTAGTATCTGATTTTCACATTCTCTCACAGTAATAGCAACTGAAAGTTGGGTGTACTTGGTGTGAACATTTTAACTCCAAATTGTGTTCATCAACAAGTTTTACCCAAGTTTTTCAGTGTTTCAATTTCTAAAACTTCTTACTTTGAATTTTGGCTTCCTTGGCTCTGATGAGTTGAGGGTCTCAGATCATGGAAATTTATTTGAATTTCTTTCAAATGATTTCAGCTCTTAAATACATAGCAATATGATTTGCACTGTTCCAGATGTTGACCAATATCAAAAAACGAGAACGTTCCTTGTTTGGCCTAGGCACTATTTGCCTCTCAGAAATTCATGCCTAGGCCATACAAGAATCCTTATCGCGACTCACTATTTGTCATTATCCAGATTAGTGGACATCATATTCCAATATATCTTTAAGAGCTGAAATCACGTCGAAGAATTATTGAATAAACATCCATTGTATTCAACTCCACTCAATAACTGCCAGATCCAAAATGATTTTTTTTTCAAAATTGAAACATTTAAAACTTCTTCAATTCCGAACTAGGGTGTTTCCATTTTGAATCTTGAATTCTGGATCTTGAATTAGGGTCTTTCATTTTGAATCTTGAATTCTGGATCTTGAATTAGGGTGTTTCATTTTGAATCTTGAATTCCGGATCTTGAATCAGGGTGTTTCATTTTGAATCTTGAATTCCGGATCTTGAATTAGGGTGTTTCATTTTGAATCTTGAATTCCGGATCTTGAATTAGGGTGTTTCATTTTGAATCTTGAATTCCGGATCTTGAATCAGGGTGTTTCATTTTGAATCTTGAATTCCGGATCTTGAATTAGGGTGTTTCATTTTGAATCTTGAAGTCCGGATCTTGAATTAGGGTGTTTCATTTTGAATCTTGAATTCTGGATCTTAAATTAGGGTGTTTCATTTTGAATCTTGAATTCCGGATCTTGAATTAGGGTGTTTCATTTTGAATCTTGAATTCCGGATCTTGAATCAGGGTGTTTCATTTTGAATCTTGAATTCCGGATCTTGAATTAGGGTGTTTCATTTTGAATCTTGAATTCCGGATCTTGAATTAGGGTGTTTCATTTTGAATCTTGAATTCTGGATCTTAAATTAGGGTGTTTCATTTTGAATCTTGAATTCCGGATCTTTGGATCTTGGATCTTGGATCTTGAATCTTGAATCTTGAATTAGGGACTCCCGTGATATCAACGCTATTTTCCAAAGGTATTGTCAACTTTACTTTCTAGCTATTATTTTTCAAAATGATTAAACTTTGAGATGTTATTATTGCTCATGAAATTACTTCTCTTGTGGGGAATGGGTCCCTGCATTGCATTCCATGGCTAAAGTTATTTGTATCAAAGAATAGGAGAAGGGGACGCTTATTTTAGAAAAGTGGGACGAGTTTATCGTTTTTAACATATTTTTTTTTATTTGTTTGATCACGGTCATGGCCATGTGTTTATATATCTTTTCAACAGCAAAACAAAAATCTAAAGTTGAAAGGTCCTTTGGATAATGTCCATGATATCAAATCATGGTTAGGCCCTTTCTCAAAACCTCTGGCCTCAGGTCCACTCCAAATTTTGACTTTGTGCGGTCGAATCTTCGGTGTTTGGTGGACGATTTCTAAATGCAAGGTACGTGCATTTAAGTTGAAGATTTAAAAATTTAGCGGTGGAATCAAAACGTCCCAACATCTTTTCGTGTTGTTTCTTCCTCCAGTCAAAAGGGGGTACTTTTTTTCTGAGACTCCCGGTAGTATGTCTCAAATTCAGCGTCATTTAAATGACTTAGTAATGGGCTATGCTCGAAACGTCGTGCTTATTTCAATTCGCATCAAAGTGCTTATATTTCACTCTATTTACTTGTTTGTCATTTAAATTTGCCGGCGAGTATCAACGGTTGATGTGTTTTGCATGTCAGTACGAGTAACGTGCCATTAACGAAAATCTCACAAGCAAACTGATCGTTTTAACGACGTTTTCGCGAGGGTATGAGTATTTGCATTCAAAAGCCATTGAATATTCTACATACCTGGAAAGATCGTAGTGATTGCATTAATTTCGGCGTCACTTTTATCAACCATGAAATATCTTGGTTTCCACCCAGGGCACCATTCGTGAAACATTTGTAAGGCCTCGGCTACTGATTCTTGTATTTCGTCTTGGACAACGAACGATGCAACGACTTGACAGTCAGTGTTCGTTTTAACGACGAGAAAAAATAAAGGAAGCGAATATCTGGTTGTCTTATATGTAGCATCTAGCATACTCAATTCATTTCCGTAGCGACTAAGAAGTTTTTTCTGGCATTCAGTTTGATAAACGAAGAGTAGCCTGTTACTTGAAGTGATCAGTTTGATGCTAACATATCTGTGACAGCAGCATCGTCTTTCAGCTTGCTAAGTTGTTGGTGTAGGTCACACTCAGGTTTAACATCCGAATATTTTCTGTAATAAAAGGAATCTCTTGGACACTCGTTCTTCAATTCTTCAATCTTATTCTCAAGATTTACTTGATGAATCTTAGAAAACCGCAGACGAACAGT
Source organism: Aurelia coerulea (assembly GCA_039566865.1). Taxonomy (NCBI): domain Eukaryota; kingdom Metazoa; phylum Cnidaria; class Scyphozoa; order Semaeostomeae; family Ulmaridae; genus Aurelia; species Aurelia coerulea. The sequence goes on from CM076959.1 coordinate 3,498,291, forward strand.
GGCAAGATAAATGTGATTTCTTACAGTAACGTTTGAAGGATAAAACCTTCGATTGATTGGTGCTGGTAGAGTGTGATCTTTGAACAGGTCGTTTTTGACATAAGATTTTATGTGTCTCTTCATCTCTTTTACGTTTCTGACGCCCTCTGATACCCTCACGTGGATGAAGTTGATAATCCTTGAATCCACTTGTTGCGCTATTCCTGCTTCCTGGAATGTGATGATGGAAGTGATGAATTTACAAGAACACAAAGTGGCAATGTGGACACAAAGGCAAAACCTTCCTTTTATTATTTTTTTCCAAAGTTTGCATTGACCTTAGAATAGCAACTGAGTGATGTGAAGTTGTGGTATTGAGCCCTAATTGCTGGGACTGCAGGCATAGCTAAGTGCTAATCGAATGAACCATTGTACATGATACTCATGTGGTGTGAATGAGGCTTAAACTTCATTGCCTGGACTACTCTGGATGCAAAGTCACAAAATTACACCACTGTCCAAAGCATTTCAGAGGTAAGCAAAACACACGAGCAGCTACTGTAGCTTGTACTTTGTGAATCAATGAACCAAATGACATGTATTATGAGATGTTTCAAAAATGTTGAAATTCAACATAAAGTTTAATGATAACAGCTGAACAGTTGTCAAAGGCTCCTTAGAATAAATTACAGTACAGGTCTTCTGTACCTTAATATGGTTTCTTGTTCATCACATAGCTCAATAATTCTTATCATGATATAATCAATTCTTGTTAGGTTAATTTGCGCAAGGCCTAGACAGGAGATGAAAACTTACAGCTCCAATAGGATGAAATTTATGCTCGTCATTCCCAGGGTAAGATAAAAAGATCCTTCTCTCAACTTTCACTTCTGCTCCAGTTTCAATGGCTGTTCGTACAGCCTTTGATGCCATTTTCCTGAAGTGAGGTGTGTCTTTTTGTATCTAAAAGAGCAAAGACATTTTTCAGTTAAGGTGATTATTTTTAGTGCCAAAGAATGGGATTGCAAAAGTAAAGAATTCCTTATCATGTCCAAGACCCACTGTCATGACATCCAAATGCTGATTGTGGGGCTAAGACCCTGTCCATCTGAATGTTGTTGCAAAATCAACAACACCTTCATATGACTATGTAATAATTTGTGAATGAATAGTGTCTTACAGTATGACACTGTTAAAAGGTTGCCAGAGTTGGGCCTAGATATTGTCCTCTAATGAGTTTAAAAGATAAATGGAAAAGTCTCACCTTGAAATCAGTAAATCTAACAACATCTTTGGGTTGCTCTGAAGATGCCCTAGTGGGCGAAACTAGTTAGTAGATAGCTGAATAAATGAAAAAAAGCGCAAAAATCAACTCGATGCCTGCTCTCTGAGGATGTTGTCCCTCTTCTTCATCGTTCACTATATATAACAACATCTTTCATGTAGATCCTGGCCGGGCAATCAAGTTTCTTTGTGTCTTGCACACGAAACCGCCTTTTCTTGTGCAAATTGAAATCTCCATGCTGAGCCTGCAATATATAATGCAAACAGAATCACTCATTGAATGATGAAAGAATTTGACTAATTTGAGCTAAAAATCAACTAGAATGCAATTTCATAGTAATATAGTAAAAGCCTGTTTCTGACAATAGCAATAAGATTTATATTTGTTAAAGACCCTGTCCAAAAGAAGCTGGGACAAAGGCAAATTTCAGTATTTTCATGATGTTTCCTAAAATATCTGGACGAAAACATACTTTTAGAACCTCCTGATCCCCCAATCCCCCTAATTCAATGTTGAGAAGGTTGAATGACATTTGATTCAAGCAACGTTGAAACGGGGGGGGGGGGGGGCAGAGGGCACGTAATCAAAGACCAAAGCAGTGCAATTGTGTGACTTGTTCCAAGTATTTTTGCTAAGATTTTAGACATTTTCAATCAGACAGGGAAAGATTTAAGGAGCTTCCTTGTTTTATTCTCTGCTTACCTAAGTACAGGCCTTGCAATCACTGTTTTCTTGTCAAATAATGCTTACAGTCTTTCAAAAATTCTTCTTTGAAGCTCTCATACCACTCAAGAATGTTTATAAGGATGAGGAAAATTCTTAAGAATATCTTGAACATTTTTGTTTGTTAGTATACACAAGGCCTGTACTGTACAGTATTGGCCTGCATGCATCCTCAATTCCTTGAGGCTGCGCGGAGGCTTACACAGTATCTGTTTTTGCAACCAATGACACTGTCTTCTTGTCCAGGAATTCTTTAAAATTCTTGGAAAAATGTTTCAATTTCTTGAGAATTCTTGAGAATCTAGAAATCAGATCAGGACACTCAGCTCCTTCATTCCATGCATACACAGTTAAAAATGCATGCTATGATGTAGGAAGAAGAAGATTTAAATTAAACAGATAACAAGGCAATGAAAAACATAGTCGTATTTACTTCCTCTTCACGCTTCTTCTGAAGGTTTCGCCAAGATTCATGCCTGTCAGTAGCATGCTGACATTCAAGAATGACCTCGCCATTGATGAAGAATGGAGTTCCATCATAGCTTATGCTATGTCGTCCAGAGTCATTCTCGTCCTTAGCTCTTTCATGCCATACAACTTTGTGTCCTTTGAGTGAAGGGTCTAGATGCAAAATGCAAGATGTGAGGATATTTTAGTGCATTTGCAACATTTTAGCACACAAATCTTGTTAGTATAGAATTTGATGGCCACTTTATACTGCTGATTCACATCTGGTAATATATTCTGTATGAAAAAGTAATTTACAAATCCTGCTGCTAATGATTTAGAAATTGCAGTTGGATGTGATGTTTCCTTTTTTTTCTTTGTGTTGTTTCAGATGATAAACATATATCATACATCTTGATTTGTTGGTTTTTTCTTTCATTTTGTTTACCCTATTTAATTTATATTGTTCTGAATAGTTCAGAGGGCCTTTGTGGAAACCTTTCAGCTAGCAAATCCTAAAGAATGAACATCTAAAACAGACATAAAGTAACAGAAAGTAACATTTATAAAACGAAATTCAGGCTAGGCCTAGGGTCCATTTGGGATCTTCAAACATTTTTTGAACTTTGCTTTGTATTTAGACTCTCCATTTCGAAAAAAACCCCAAAAACCCTTTCTCGACCCTTTCCCTCATTAGGCCTTTAAGTACAAATTCAGTATATGCTTTCCTTGTCATAAAAAATGAAGCTTTGCTTGCAGCTTTACAGTTATATATAATAGTATAGCTTTTAGCTTTTTAGGCCAATAAATAATGAAGCTTGCATTTATTTAGAGGTAATCTTGTAATGCAAATACTATACCTTTGCAGGCGAATTGCTTGTTTTTTCTCCAAACAACAAATTTTGTTGTCGTTTCTACCTCAAAATCTCCGATATTCTTCAGAGCTTCTTCGTAGCTTTCGTAGAATCGATTGCACTTTGCCGCTGTGAGGTTCCCCTTGTCCACCATTTATGAAAAGTTAAAGTTGGCGCCAAAGCAAAACAGTGATCAGTGATTGAAGCAATCACAATCAAGTGATCACTAAAAAACACGAATAATTAATGAGCACCAAATAGGTTATGGCATTTAGTGTCCACCTTTGTCACCCTCCAAGGCCCTCAGCTTTGAAAGTAAAATTGCCTCAAGGGAAGGCTCTTCATAGTCTATAAGCCCATTGTTATTCTGCTGCGTTTTCCAAGCAACAATAGCAGCCATGTCCGTTTAAATATTTATGAAACTAAAGCTAGCAAAGTGCAACTCTTTTCTTTCTCAAAAACAGCAGAACCTTAACTGCAGGAACTGTGTCGCCTAAAGTCAATTTGAACAACCAATCATACCTCTGTATTTTGGACAGGCAATAACAATTTTTTACCGGGGGAGATAATTTGAGCAATTTTGTAGTAGATTTGAAAATTGTTCTACCATTAAACTATACCGGGTGAGTCAGAAAAAACGTGGGGTGTTTGGCGGATTGTAACGTCGCGCTCAGCAACCTGATCGGAGCGAATTAAATTTTTTCTTGCAGTGAGAGGTCTAACTTAGATCATAAGCCTTTCCCCGTCGAAATCGGTCACTTGATGTATAAATCAGAAAATATTTTCTTCGTAAGACGTTGTATGGGAGTTTTGCAAACTTCTGAAATCTTTGATAGAGCCCCTTCAGCATTTTACCCGCATTTCAATTTGGAGAGGAACTATTGATACCCAAGAATGGGGAAAAATTCTCAAAATAGACCCAAAACTGGGACGCCTCACGTCCCCGTCCGAATTTTTGAATGCTGCCAGGCCCGGGAATTTTACCCTTGCCAAAGCTGCAGTTACACGTGGTATTATCAGGGGAGAATGAAATAGTTTTGTCATGAAACATCGCGTTGATCTTGTTGAACAAAATCTCTTTACAACACAAAGAAGCATGCGTTTTACTGTCTCTCAAACATATTCTCTTTGCAGGACAAGTTATGACGTGACAAGGCATCTCAGGGGAGAAAACACTATTTGAGAACTGTTTCATGCTCCCCAGATAATACCACGTGTACCTGCAGCTTTGGCAAGGCTAAAATGCTGAAGGGGCTTGGTTAAAGGTTTCCTCAGTTTGCAAGACTCCCATACAAAGTTTTAGGAAGAAAAGCTTTTTTAAATAATGAATCACATGACCGATTTCGATGGGGAAAAGTTTATGATCTAAGTCAGATTTATGGCTCCTCGGAATAATTTAGTTCACAACAGTCTGGTGGCTAAACGCGACGTCACAGTCCGCCAAACACCCCACGTTTTTTCTGACTCACCCGGTATATTTGCCGATATGAAATCCAGGGAGCCATAACCTTTCAAACGGGTATTCTTGTTTCTGACTCACCCGTTAGGTCAATAATGTATGTTGTTGTGCACACTAGAAAGATTGTGTCTCTGGTACTATGGGAGAATCGGGCCAATTCGACCGGGATTGTTGGAGTGGTGGGTGGTACTTGGCAAGAAACTCTATCTCTTTGAGGAATTTTGCTTCACTGAAGGAGGCTGCAGTTTCATCATGGCCAGGAACTGCTTTGGACCAGGTCTTCTTGGTCTTCCAATACAATGTTGAGTGAGGCCACGTGCGTAGCTGGTAAGGTATCCAACTGCAGTGTCGGCTACCTGTAAATGCAATATCATTGTTCCAGGTGTTTTCACGCATTGGCCTTTCACTTTCTCAACAACAAGTGCGAAAATATTAGATAGTGATTGATCATCTTCAATGTACCGTACAGCAAAGCCAAATTTTCCTTGACAGGACTTTGCTCAATGATCTGTGTCATCGGTATAATCAACCGCCATGTGCACATTTTGCAGCAGGGATCTAAATTCATGCAGCTTACCATACCAATGTCGAAAAGGAACATTTTGTTTGGTACCAGATTCTTTGTCACTTGTCACCCTGAACGAATATGAGAGGGCATTGATAAAAGTGCTGCAAACTTCAAACTGCAAAAAATACACTCATTGTTTACTGAGTTCAATATCACATTCCCTTTATAGTGGGAGTCACTAATTCAAGATTCAAGATCCAAGATTCAAGATTCAAGATCCGGAATTCAAGATTCACACTAATTCTAGATCCGGAATTCAAGATTCACACTAATTCTAGATCCGGAATTCAAGATTCACACTAATTCTAGATCCGGAATTCAAGATTCACACTAATTCTAGATCCGGAATTCAAGATTCACACTAATTCTAGATCCGGAATTCAAGATTCACACTAATTCTAGATCCAGAATTCAAGATTCACACTAATTCAAGATCCCGAAATCAAGATTCACACTAATTCTAGATCCCGAAATCAAGATTCATACTGAATTGGGCTTTTTAGGAATTCCTTGGAGAATCTGCGTGGTTTCATCTTTTTCGCTGTATTTTCTTTGTATCAGGCTTGCGAATAGATGGTTGATCTACCCAATTCCCCCGCCAATTCCTCAATTTACAACACACGCATTCTTACTTAAAGGTACTTGAGCTTCTGTAAATGTCTAAATCTTGAAAAGACTTCAAAAAACCTTCCTTTGAGGGCACAAGTAGTGAGCATGAAGACTGTTAATGGAGCTTTAAGAAACTCGTAAAAAACTCTGACCATTGAAAATCTGACCAGAAACTTTCAGTGCTGGCCCGAATTCTTAGTTTCTTAAAAAAAATGTGTGCAAAAATGAGTGAAAATAAAAGAGAAATGCCATGGATTTCCTTGATAAAAGGAAAAGAGTTTCTTGAATAATTTGGCCAAGTATTGAAGTTTGTTCATTATTGTTATGGAAGAGTCGAGGTTCTATCGTTTCTCATTAAAAAATGTGTGCTGGGCCTATTTTTTAATTCAAAAATCTGTCGGATGGACATTAGATACTTTGAAGGCCTGCCAAATTCTTAGCTTTGATGTAAGACCATAATGTAACCTTGCATGATATAAAGCATCCTAAGGGTAATGAAAACAAGAAACTAATTTGTTTTCAAAACGAATGTTGCTCTGGGAATAACGAAGAACATCGACATGTCGGATGGACTAGATAGAAAATGTACATGTGCGAAAAAGTTACTTCAACCTCAATTCTATCTCAGCATTAAACATAACTCACAAAAGACTGTAACTGCTCTATGGTATTGTCTATTGCTGACAATGTAACACATGTAACACTTAGAAAAATAACAACTTGTTCGTCAAAAAAGGATAACAAACGTTGTGGGTAACCCTGTCGGATGGACATGTCGGATGGACAAAAACGTACTGCAAAAATGAACTTCTGAAAACACAAACATAAGTAATTCTAAATTAATAACAACATGGCGCTGCGTAGGTTCCACATACTCGTTGGTGTTATTGTTGGCCAAGGCACGAGATAAACATTATTTCATTGGAGTGTCCGTCCGACAGATTTTCAGAATGGAGAATTTGGTGCCAAAATACGCATAAATCTATTTTTGATGCATACTTTCTACCTATTAATGACACAGTAATGTCCACTTTTTAACATTGGGACACATTATTGACTTCTATTGCGGATTAAAAACATAACGAAAGTCCGTCCGACAGGTTTTATAAAAAACATGTTTGAAACAAAACAATGCTGAATTAATCTTCAAAACGTATTGCGAACAATTTCTGTTGTTCCCATTGTGAGCAATTCCAATTGCTGTATGCACTGTTGCATAATTGAAGATTTTTGTGAAAAGTACACACCAGCAACTGTCGGACGGACAAACTCTATAGTCAAAATTTAAAGGCTGTAGATACTTTTCTTCGTGCAAAGGTGATTTCTCCAAACAAATTAGCAAGTTGGGAGATAGCTCCAACAAATTTCTGTGGCTTTATCACTACCATTTGTTTTGGGAAAAATAAATCCTCTCTTTTTTCTGTCGGACGGACAATTACAAAGATGCGTTGTTCCCAACTCTGCGTGGAATCACAAATGCTTGCCAAAATTTGTATGTCAGTTATATGAACTATAGAGGCTATCATGAAAGGCAAACAACAAATCTTAAGTCAACTAATTCGAAATTAGAGAAAATTCTTTTTTTAGTCAAGCATGCAGCAAAGTTAGACCTCATATTAAAAAATTTCTTCACAGCAAGCAAGAAATGGATAAATTATGAAACTTAACCTGAATTCGGAAGGCCTAAATGTGTATCTTTGAAAATGTGAGGTCGAGAAGTTCGGAAAAATAGTTTCAATTTTCACCACTTTGCGTGACCAATTTCAAAATAGGCCCTGCTTGAAACTATTTCACTTTCAAGGGCATTACGGATACAGTATATGTATCATAACTTTTACGTTGCTTTGTTGACAAACAGTCTTTCGTTTGTTAAAGATTTATGTTTTGTGCTAACATGTCAATTATTTCCTTCAATATCTGCAGAGCGGGTAAAGACAGAAAGGGTTTTAATTAAGATTCTCATCGCAGCAAGGGCTATGACACAATCATTCATACCACTCAGGGACGTAGGAAGCATCTCAAACTTGGAGGGGCACGACACTTCGAGGGCACTTTTTCCACTAAGCTAAAGGGGCATTTCCTGAAATCAAAAAGGGCACTTCTTTGTTTATTTCAAAATCTTGGGGGGGGCACGTGCCCCCAATGCCCCCCCGGTTCCTACGTCTCTGATACCACTCAGTAAAAGTGACATGGGCTACACGTATTTTTTTTATAAGAAACTAAAAATTTGGGCCAGTACTGGAAGTTTCTTAAAATTATCAGATTTTGAGTACTCAGAGTTTCTTACCAGTTTCTTAGAGGTTCCATAACAATCTTCATATTCACTACATGTGCCCTCGTGAACATTTCAAAACAAGGTTTTTTAAGCCTTTCCAATGTTTAGACATTACTCAAGTACCTTACGAGTAATATGATACAGGAAACAAGTGAAAGTAAAGTAAAACATGTCGAGGATTTCCTTTATCAAAATAAGTAGTTTCTTAGTTTATATTTTCCCAGTACTGGATTTTTTTAATTTTTGGCGATCTGAGAGTTGAGTTTCTTATAAGTAGTTTCTTATAAGAAAACATATGTGTATTATTTCAAATTCTGTCCGAATGGTCCGAATAACCTATAAGATAATCTTAACTTATATAGAATTGCAGATCTTGACTTACACTTGCTTTTTTCATAAGAAACAGCTTATAAGAGATGTGAGGCGATTTTTTGAAGCCGATAAACCATCCTACCTGGATTGAAAATGCAAAGAAACTTTTGTAATTTGCAGCTTTAATTAAATGTTTCCATTGACAGTCTTCATGTTCACTACTTGTGCCCTCAAAAGGAGGTGTTTTTAAAAGTCTTGGCAACGTTTAGACATTTAGCTCAAGTACCTTTAAGTAATGTGATACAGAAAACAAAGAATATGTGTGTTTTTAATTGAGGAATTGGGTAGATCAACCATTTATTCACGAGCCTGATACAAAGAAAATACAGCGAAAAAGATCAAACCACACAGATTCTCCAAGGAATTCTTAAAAAGCCCAATTCAGTATGAATCTTGATTTCGGGATCTAGAAGTAGTGTGAATCTTGAATTCCGGATCTAGAATTAGTGTGAATCTTGATTTCGGGATCTAGAATTAGTGTGAATCTTGAATTCCGGATCTAGAATTAGTGTGAATCTTGAATTCCAGAACTTGAATCTTGAATCTTGAATTAGTGACTCCCCTTTATAGTGCTCTGTTCACTTCAAGGACTTTGCCGTTCAATTTGTCTACTCTCTGAACAATTCCAATACAATGACTTTGGTTTCTCTACTTTCCATTTGTTTTGCAAGCTTGATGTTTTCTGCCAGGATCCATGGGGAGTCTTTTGACCTAAGATCGTTAGTACCACAATGCAGTACAATTTGATGTTATTTTGATGTGATTGTTGTGATTGATGTGATTTTTGATGGTAGGGCAAACATAGTTGTTGATTGCAGCAGTATTGGCCCCTGGGAAGGATCGGCGTTATCGACCTGGCCGGTTTTGGTGTAGGTATAAAGGTAAGACCTTTTTGTAGAACTATCCTTTCGCTAATGGTTAGTGCTGCTGTGCTAATATGTTAAAAATGGCTCTGCGCAATTTTTTCCTGCTCGCATTTTTACCCAGGTTTCCGTGTTCTTTTATTCTCTTTTTGTTGAGGATTTTCCGCAGTGTAGCCCTTTTCCAATTATCTCCGGTTTTGGAATTGAGTTGTACTTTTGGTCCTAAACACGTAGAGAGAGATAAAGGAGACAAAGGAATAAGAAAAAATCACAGAACCATCAAATCATCAATAAAGATTAGGATAATTAATTAAACAAGTGAATATGAGCAAAACGTATTGAAATATTGTAAACTTGATACTAAATTTGGTTACTAAAAATTGTATACTATGGAGGAGGTGGACGCAAAGAAACAGACACATTTTTGAAATATGTTATGTGTTCATCGGCGACTTCTCCATCCTGGGTTTTGTTTATTATCTTTGTTTAACTTTGTCATGTGTGTAGAGTTCTCATTTATTAACCTGACTACGTCAGGGTCATAAAGTTATGTAAGTGTGTCTTGCAGAGATGTAATTTTCAAAGCCTCCTCCTGTTGTAAGTGTTTGTGGTGTTCTGACCAAATGAGACAGATACTTGCTTCATGTTATTGAACTGAACTGAAAAAAAAAATTAACTATTCTTAAATAAGGAAATCAGATTGTAAATAGGCTTTAAGTTTCAGTTTCTTTTATCTTTAATTTGCAGGTCCACATCAGCTTTTAAGCTGCCTTGATTATGACCTGCGTTAACAAATAATAAATATGTATGTATGTATGTATGTATGTATGTATGTATGTATGTATGTATGTATGTATGTATGTAACTGTAGAGTTGTGAGAGAGCCCTTTAGTTATGTCTGAAGTGAAAATGGGGTGGGTGAAGCTGAAGTGAAGTGGGGAAGGTAGCCAGAGTCGGCACAGCGGTTGAAAAAGGCAGGTTTGTTCTCGTGGAAGAGTTGAGAACGGACGTGTTTTGCTAAGTCATTACATAAAGTTTGAGGAGCCAGGTTAGCAACATCCATGAGAACGATGGGCCGAATATATGGGGTAGTGAAAGGGAGTTTAGGGCGTGTAGCGAGTAGAGGTTTAGCAGAGAAAGGGTAGAAAACAGTCCAGGGATGCTACATGAGGAGAGAACGGGCGCCCTGCAGGAGGTAAAAAATCGAAGTGAGGGAAGTGGGCATGTCGAGGGTGTGAGAAGAGGGAAGAATAATACATTGAAAGCTAGGAGGAGAAGGATGGCCTGAAGAGGATGGCTGAGGTGGAGTAGGAAAGAGAGATAGGGGATGGGGTGTGGGGAGAAGGCCCATTTCAGCGGGGGAGGAAAATTTATTGGAATTCCCTATCCAACCAAGTTTTTTGTACCATTTTGCCTCGGTAGATTTTTGATCTTGAATCATGTGCTAGCACAGGTTGTATGTCATGATTACAGAAGTTAAAATTGTCATTGTTCATATCTAAAATTGCGTATTTTTCTTCTCTTGTAAAATTTGTTTGTGCAGTTGTGTTGGTGCTTGTATTCGTGCTAGTGCAGGTGCTGGTGCAAAACTGCCTTGAGGTTGTGATTGTGAGTGTGGTGAGTGCTGTTGTGAGGGCCAGTATATAAGATTGATCTCGTTATCAATTTTTTATTTGTGAAACGTGCCTATTTTTATTGGCACACCCTGTAACTGGTGATTTTATCATGAATTACTGGCCAGAATACTGCAACCTGCCCTGCAGAAACCGTAAAAACGAGTTTGAGTGCAACGTATTTGGTTATTTTGTCAGTCTCTGTTATTGTAGGCTACTTTGTAATACAGGGTGTCCCAAAAAATGTATACAGATCTGGTTGACTCCAGCGATGTGAATTTAGTTTTAATACATGGCTAACTACTCTCAAAATGTTCCTCGATAGTTAACTTGAACATAGATACCTCGTTTGTTGGTATTAGTGCTTTAAGAGCAGAAATATCAATCTTGAAAGCTCAAACTTGCGTCCACTTGCAAACCAGAGCTTTGACCTTTGGCCTAAGCAAATCCCTGAACCACATCGAAATTAAGAACTGACATTAGTGAAAAATTAAGAAACATCCTAATGGGTGACTGGGGGGAGGGGGTGGTGACTTATGGAAAACATAATAACACAAAATATAATATTGTTCAAATTTATCAAGGCTCTCATTGATTTATTCACTGTGCCTTAAGAATTTGCTTAGGCCAAAAGGCTAAAGCTCTGGTTTGCAGGAAAAGGCAAATTTGAGCTTTCAAGATTGATATTTCTGCTCTCAAAGCACCAATACCAACAAACAAGTTATCCATGTTCAAGTTAACTATTGAGGAACATTTTGAGAGTGATTTGCCATTGATTAAAGCTAAATTCACAGCGCTAGAGTCAACCAAATCCGCAAAAGCAATTTCCAACTATCTTTGAAAAAATTTATCGTCATTAATCCATCTGTTTGAAACTTTTGTGAGAAAGAAATTGAAGTTTTTTGTGAGAATTTAAATGATGAGCAGAGAAGCCAGGCATCTTATGGAAATTGAAAATGTGTCATTCTATTTTATGCTAGCTTTTTAACTTGTATCTTCTCGGGTTTTAATCCTTACCTCACATTTTCTCTTCTTTTTAACCAGTTTAGAACATGGTGGTTCACTTTGAAGAGGGCCCCACATTGCGGTGTGACACATTCGCTGTCCTCTGCATCGCTCGTCCCATCAAAATACCTCTTTGAGGACGGCGCAAATTCTTTCGGTGATGTGGCATCGTCAAGGAACGGTCCTTGCGTTGAAAACATGGACATGACTTTTGTCCTTTTGTCCGTGAATGGCGAAAACATCATTTTTGGGTATGACCCTGTTAACCCAATTGCTGCAGCTCCAGCTTTTGATTTCCCACATCCGGGACTCCCAACGCCAACCATGATTGGACAGTAACTGTACATGCATTTAACTGCAAATGGAAATTCATGAATTAGATTCAAGGCAGTTTCCATTTCTTATGATGTTAGAGATCAGTCATTTATAACTCTTGAGTACCGGGGCGGGTTAGAATATCTAAACTGGTTAACATTTTTTATACCTCTTCCAATTTTCCTTAAAAAATTTCAAACCCCTAGAAAAATTAGAAAAAAAATCATACCCCACCACTGGCTGCCTATCAAACTATCGTTAGATATCCACATAAAATAAGTTCTGCTTTTATGAAAGAGATACAAATAGGAAGGCAATGCCATTTCAACTGTAATTGAGGCTTATCAAGAAACAAGCTAGAGTTGCAGGTGTGCAAAGATATGGTATTCATTGGCCTCATTGTGTCATTTAAATAATGTTTTAAAGAATTTTCGTACCCCCTCTAAAATTTCCAAAAAAGTTTCACACCACCCAATTTTCCTTCGAATAATTTCCATACCCCCACCAATTCTAACCCACCCCTGTACCCAGAGTTATAAATGACTGACCACTTACATCAGGCCAATATTTACATGATGACCTCTTTTCGATTCTTTGTAGTGAGTTCTCCAAAGTTGAGAACACCTAAGCGGAGACGGGGGAACCGGTTTTTAAATGGAATGTAAGTGGAAGGCAAGAGCCACGCAAAATATAATCATATATCCATTTTTGGAGAAAATTGTCTGGTAAAAAATATCATGGTAAAGTTTCACCTGCGGCAACTACTCTCTTCCGCCCGTTTACGGACCATGCAACCATGGACTACAGAACTACGGAACCAAGAGCCATGCACTATGGAACTATAAACTAGCGGAGGAGAGTATGCAGCAACTAAATTGCCAAGTGTTATGTTGCTCAAAATCGAACGTGTACATAACTCAAGGTATTTCGATAAAAACAACGCACTGCTGATCACAAAATTATGTGCTAAGAAACTATCAGCATTGTCACAGTCAATTTCTTTGTGTGTCACCGTCACGTTCACTTCTTCCAACTCAGCTCCCTTTTCACCACTTCGCAGATGTGAATGTATATCCCCTGTAAAGTAATTATAGGCTGGTCAAGGTCTTCGAATTGATAAACAACAATTCTTTGCAAGAACTACGATAAAAACCATAATTTGAAAGACCTATTTTACAAAAACTGATTATTCATATGCACAGAAATAAATATAACAGAAACATCGATCTTAAAACTCTACGAGGGGCAAACCCCAGGCGCCGCACCAGCAGTGACCACCCCCAGATGATACCACTACCTAGAAACCAAGAACACTTTTCACCCAAAGCCACCTCGCCACCCAAGGGCAACCCATGCCACCGCCGCAGGCCCTACCCCTCTTATCATCTCTAAAAAGATTTTTTGAAGCTATTTAGAGGAGTTGCCTGCTTTGACTCAGTTGAGGATGTTCCACATTTTGCCCCCCTTAAAGAGAAATAATTTTGCCCATTTACAGATACGTTTTGCTTGGAAGCTTCTCAGGTCACTCTTGGTAGGGGGGGGGGGGGCAAGAAGGACAAAAGTTCCCTTTCAATAAAAAACAATAATTTACTTTGACAATGTTAAATGCGATTTGGAATGAGGACATATGGAGAAACAGCCGGAAAATTTTGTGAAAGAACATGATAAATGTTCGTTGGGACATAGGGCATGGCCACAACAATTTTGCTGCAGGAGTACCCCCGGATACCCCAATCTTCGGCTAGCTTCACTGGCCATTATTGCATATTCAGACTTCTTGTACTACAGGCTTTCAAATGGTATATAGTTCATATATATATATAAACGATGTTCTGAATTTGTAAGTTCTGCCAAAAATTTATATGACACTCATGTTGATGATCTTCCCACCATTCTTCATACTCTGGTGTCCCCTCTTTCCTCATGTTGATGTGGCACACACAACATTCTTTGGACATGATTTCTGTGTCTAGGATTTTCCAGACACCACAGGCATAACAGTATGGATTCCAATGGAGGATTTGAATCATCTCTTTCTCCAGGCTCCATCACCAGAGACACCCATGTCAATTATTCCATGAGTGTCAGCCTCATGATTCTCCGTCGCTTCAAAGGCAGCAACTGCCATGCTTCTTTTAGCAACATTCTCTACTGAATTTTCAAGGGATTTTACAATGCCTCTATAGGCATCCTTGCTCGTCAGCAAGGGCATATTCAACACACTGGAGAATTTCGTCAAGCCCTTGCAACCAACGCCAATTTCCCTCCCAGCAAAACAGTTGCCCTACTCCTTGCCAGTAAGCTCCTTTGCACAACATCACATAAAGTTAGGCATGATTAATGTCTTTCGCAGAGCCATGACTATACTTATGTACTTTGATGTAATTAGTAATTATTGTAATAATACGTTGATAATTAGATAATTGCTGATTTCTTTCAGGTTGAGACATCAACTGCCAAGTGACTGTTTTCCATGCACAACTTGATCCAAAGTGGCCAGATTTCGGCAAGTTGAATGTAAGAGAGACAGCATACCGGCAAAAGCAGCAATTGTATTACAATGCATGACATCATGCAAAACCATTACCTCCTTTATATGCACAGGACAGGAAGTGAAAATCAAGAGTCACGTGCAACCCGGCGTTGTTGTTGAAAAGTAACATAGTCCAAGGCGATATGTCATAGCAACACCTACCTCAGAAGTGAAGCGTAACTGAGTACAGATCACTCCTTTACCACCACCTTCACCAGTCACAGCAGGAACCAAAATCAGTAAGTCAACTGAAATCAGTCAGTCAGTTTCTCAGGGACCAATAATTCCACCTTTGAACATTTTGACAAGACCAAAGAGAATAATAAAACCTTCCTTGAAAGCACTGAAAATATGGACAACAAAAAGTAATTTCGTACCGGGTGACCCAGAAAAAAGTGACCCAACGCAATCTGTTACAGAAAATTAACTAAGTGGCCGATTGAGATGCTTCAAACGTTGTTCTGTCGCTAAAAGACTAGCCTATGCCATGAGTATTTTTCGCAATTTTTTCGGCACGGTAAATTTCCAAAATTAAGGATTTCGAGGAAAAGAGCATGCCTGAAATCCTCAAAAAGTCGTCAAAAACAGGGCATCGATTTACAGCCATTTCAAATCTTCAAAACAACGAGGAGTGTGTTTCATTTCAGACTGGGAATAGGTAACACAGTTGGAAGTCTTCAGAGCAAGTTTATAGTCCCTAGGTACTTGAAAATATTCTCAGGCAGAAAGAAACACGCTCCTCGTTGTTTCAAAGATCTGAAATGGCTTCAAATCGATCCCTTGTTTTTGACAACTTTTTGAGAATTTCAAGCCTGCCCTTTTCCTCAAAATCCTTAATTCGGAAACCTTCCCGTGCCCAAAAAAATTGCAAAAAATACTCATAATGTAGGCTGGTCTTTTAGCGACAAAACAACGTTTGAAATATTTCAATCTGCCACTTACTTTTTTCTCTATAACAGATTGTGTTGGGTCACTTTTTTCTGGGTCACCTGGTATGAACTCTAGAAAGTAGTCAGGGCTGTTAGAACCAAAATATTGCTGAATTGTTCAAATTGTGATAGAAGCATGAAACTTGGATAGGATACACAGTTCGATACGCTGAAAAAGATAGGATGCAGACCCCTTCGAAAAAATGCCCCCTAAAGCTATTTTTAGACTGGGGTACTATGTTCCAGGCCTTTACAGTTGTTGTTATAATAACATTGCTGCAAATTGTGATATTAGAATGTAACTTGGTAAGGATACACAGTTTGATACGTTGAAAAAGATAGGATACAGACCCCTTCGAAAATTTGCCCCCTAAAGCTATTTTTAGGCTGGGGTACTAGTTTCCAGGCCTCACAGTGGTTGTTATAATAACATTGCTGCAAATTGTGATATTAGCATGAAACTTGGTAAGGATACACAGTTTGATACGTTGAAAAAGATAGGATACAGACCCCTTCGAAAATTTGCCCCCTAAAGCTATTTTTAGGCTGGGGTACTAGTTTCCAGGCCTCACAGTGGTTGTTATAATAACATTGCTGCAAATTGTGATATTAGCATGAAACTTGGTAAGGATACACAGGTTTATATACTGAAAAAGAAAGGATGCAGACCCTCTCGAAAAATTGCCCCCTAATGCTATTTTTAGATTGGGGTACTAGGTTTCAGACCTCCAGTGGTTGTTCTGATAATATTGCTGCAAATTGTGATATCAGCATGAAACCTAGTAAGGATGCACAGTTTGATACGCTCAAAAAGAAAGGGTGCAGACCCTCTCGAAAAATTACCCCCTAAAGCTATTTTTAGATTGGGGTACTAGGTTCCAGGCCTCCACAGTGGTTATTATGATAACATTGCTGCAAATTATGATATTAGCATAGAACTTGGTAAGGACACACAGTAAAATACACTGAAAAAGAAAGGATGCAGACCACTATGATCGAAGCCCCTGAATTCTATTTTTAGACTGGGGTAATAGGTTCCAGGCCTGGTTTTTATAACATTGCTGCAAATTGTGATCGAAACAGTTTGATAATCTAAAAATGGTGAGGTGTAAACCCCTTCAGCAGAATGTCTCCTTTTGCTACTTTTAGTATAGGGTACAAGATTCGGTGCATCTACAATAGTTATCAAGACAACTTTAACGGACTCGTCTCTTATGCCATACCCAAAGGCTCCAGACCTGATAAATGCTGATGCTGTTAAATTGTCTAGCCCTAAATGTTACCAAAACGATATTTTCAGTAAGAGACTGCACAGGTGTTGTGGCGCAGTGGTGTAATCCTCTGACTTTGCAGCCAGAACAGTCAGGCAGACAGGGTTCGATACCCAGTAGGGCCCCAACATTTGAGCGTCATGACATGGGGTCACGGACTCGAATAGCGCTTAGCTACTTCTGTGATTCCAGCGCTTGGCGCTAAAACCGCAACTTTACCCTCACCTACAAACATGAACTGTGCACTTGTTGGATACTTTCCATTAATGCACCGTAAGGATTAAGGTTGGTTGTTGGCAATGCAGCTTGAATAATGAAGTCCCGGGAATGGAATCGTGCTTGATAATAATCTCTAGAGTATTCAAGAATGTCACCCAGAACCATCCCTGCAATAATACCTAGAGCTTTCTGTTTTCTCGGCATTATCTGTTCCACGAATTCCTCGAAGACAACTGTTTAGTGCCGCTACACAGGAAAGATTAATGGGAAAAGAGCCTCAGTAAAAGCCAGATTTCCTTTGTTCAATCTTGCCAGCAATCTTTGATACATAAATGCAATTATGCAATTGCGAACTTTCTTGTCAAGTCCTAGAGTTTGCACTTTCGTAAGACTATCATCTGCGTCTTCTTTTTCACAAAAAAGAAACACTTCAATTGCAAGTTGATTGCATTGTATCTTGCACGTGTACTTGGTGGAGCTGAAGAGTCTCGGCCCTTGGCAGGTGGCTGTTTTTGTTGTTCCTGATAGTGGTAACGATCATATATATTGTTATACCACTTGTGAAATTTCACTTCTGTTGGTCCTAAACTTATTAGAAAGATTGCTGCAGCTAGTATCGCCTATTCTTCTTTCATTATTCGCATCAAATTCTCCAACTGCCTAAAATTTCTTCAATTGATCTGCCACATTTCTGTATCCTTGTCTTTGTCGACATGCGTACTTATTAGCTTGGCACTCATTCGATGCTTCTTGACAAATGGAGCAGATCGATTTAGTTTGTCTCCTTCCTTTTCCATTTGCACTTGGCTCTTTTTCATATCGTATAATAGATTCTGTCTACAAACAATTGTTAAAATACGACAGGAGAGGAGTTTTTGGGTTTCCTTTTGTTTTGAAGTGAGACCTCTCAAGTTTTTACTGTATTTGACACCCTCTTGCAAGAAATCAAGAGTACCAGAGCCTATATCATTAGGTGGCAAGCTTCAACAAAAGTCTCCATCCTGTTATTTCCCTCGTATGAAATTGTGTCTTTTTACTAAGTATTGGTCCAAAATCACAATTTACACACCACTGTTATTATAATAACTACTGTAGATGCCTGGAACCTAGTACCTAAGTCTAAAAATGGCATTAGAGGGCAATTCTTAGCCTACGCACGCTAGCAATTTTTCGACAGGGTCTGCACCCTATCTTCTCAGCGTATCAAACTGAGTATCCGTACCAAGTTTCATGCAAATATCACAATTTGCAGTAATGCTATTATAGTAACCACTGTTGAGGGCTGGAACCTAGTACCCCAGTCTAAAAATAGCATTAGGGGGCATTTTTCGAAGGGGTCTTATCCTATCTTTTTCAGCTTATCAAACTGTGTATCCTTACCAAGTTTCATTCTAATATCACAATTTGCAGCAATGTTATTATAACAACCACTGTGAGGCCTGGAAACTAGTACCCCAGTCTAAAAATAGCATTAGGGGGCATTTTTTCGAAGGGGTCTGTATCCTATCTTTTTCAGCGTATCAAATTGTGTATCCTTACCAAGTTTCATGCTAATATCATAATTTGCAGCAATGTTATCATAACAACCACTGTGAAGGCCTGGAAACTAGTACCCCAGTCTAAAAATAGCATTAGGGGGCATTTTTTCGAAGGAGTCTGTATTCTATCTTTTTCAGCGTATCAAACTGTGCATCCTTTCCAAGTTTCATTCTAATATCATAATTTGCAGCAATGTTATTATAACAATCACTGGGAAGGCCTCGAAACTAGTACCCCAGTCTAAAATAGCATAAGGGGGCATTTTTTCGAAGGGGTCTGCATCCTATCTTTTTCAGCGCATCAAACTGTGTATCCTATCCAAGTTTCATGCTTCTATCACAATGTGCACGATTTTTTCACTAACAGCCCTGACTAAAGGGAGATGTTGTGTAATTGATATTATTCTATTATGTTAATATTATATTTATAGCGAGGGGACTTTCCTTTTTGCGTAAACAACCTATAGTTTAAAACGGTATGAGTTTTGCAAAAACATATTATTGAATACTCGTTGGCTTAAACACACACAGGCCTATTTTCTGTGTCAACACTTAAGTAACGCAACAGGAATCTACAGTATAACATTTGATGTACTGTATGTAAGGTACACATATTATGTGACAGTAGATACAAAATGTAAGCAGTGGTAAATAAACTATTTTCTTACCAATCTGTGTGTTGCCGCAAGATAGAGATGTGCTTGTCTACAAGTTGCAAGCATATTTTCACAGCTCCAGCTCTGCCCCAAGGCTAGACTAGGGGGCACCAGTTCCCCATGGACATATTTCATAACATGGAACCTGCAATTAGTTCAAATTCATACATACTTATTAAGATAGACTTATTCACTAAAGGTATCTATTAATGTACCTCATTTTGCTTGTGTTTTGAAAATGTCAAAACCCTTAGTCCTCAGTTAAATTTACACTAGTTTCAAGTTTTAAGGTAATAAGGTCCTTGATTGACAACAGCACATTTTTGCTGAACAAGGTTAGTAAGATTATGAGTTGTTATCATAATTCTAATCATTACAAAAAGCAGGAAATTGCATGTGAAATGAGGAAACATTTACTGCTATATATACTGGACTTCTTGATATTTTGATTTTAGAATTTTTCACACAAAAAATTTCTACACATTATTGAAATTTCTATTAATTCTTTAGAATTCATGAATATGTGAGTTTATAAAGAACACACATTCTTATAAGAAATCAAGAATTTGGGCAAGTATTGAAAGTTTCTTAAAATTATCAGAATTGAGTACTCATAAGTAGTGTCTTACAAGCTTCTCAGTTGAGGTTCCATGACAATAGACAATTACGCTAAAGATGGCGGCAAGGAACTCTTTACCAGGATGCACCACGTTCTTAAATCAAATTCCTATAGAATCTTCAAAGATTGTTATTCAAACGCAATGCATTTGGTAAAAAGTTCCTTGCTGCCATCTTTAGCGTAATCATCTATTTTCATGTTACCTGTGCCCTCATGAACATTTCAAAACAAGGTTTTTCAAGCCTTTCCAAAATGTTTAGACATGTACACAAGTACTTTACAATACCAGTAATATGATCTAATATGATACAGGAAACAAGTGAAAGTAAAGTAGAAAAATGGTCAAGGATTTCCTTTATCAAAATAAATTGTTTCCAAACAAAGTAAATATTCATTCTCACCACTTAAAACGTGTACTGCAAAATCTAACTCAGTGAGCTGATAAAAATATTAGGTACCTGGGTCTTGGTGTATGGAGATTTAGCAACTCAGCAAATTCATTTTCTATTAGCTGCTGGAACTCAATTGCATTAAGATGCGTATCGATCTTGAAAGCCGTCTTCATCTGGCCAACGGTACAGCTTGCTTTTATCCAGTCCACGTGGCATTACTTTCGTGCCAACATCCAGAAGGTACACTTCTTTCGTTACTTTTGGTCTTTGCCTGAGAGGGGCTAGTCGCCCTCATCTCCTCCCCGTTCGAGGGCGATCATATGGTCGACTTCTTCCCACTTGTTGTCATGGGACATAATTTCGTGATTGGCTGAAGGAAGACTGCTGGTGCTCTCGTTCGCGCGTTGCCATCCTTAGCCCCGTAGGAGAAGGGAAGAAAGGAATGTTGCTGCTGCTAGCACTGTTTGCGCCACTAGGCCCAGGCACTGATGACTCGGGAAATGATGAAGCAGCACTTCGTCCACTGTGGAATAGCCGGTGCCTCTCTTCTTCCATCGTTGTGCAATTCCCGTTATTAGGCCTAGACCTACTGGTATTATGTTCAGGATGCGGTGGTGGCGATGTGAGTCCAGAAGTATTTCCGATCCTCCTGACCATCTGTCTTGGATCCATCTTTTATCTTTACAAGTTTGAAGATCAACAAGGCCAATTTTCGCGCTAAAAACTTCACACCACATGCAAAACGAACACGTGCCAGTGCGAGGTTTGGCAAATAATCGTTGTTGTTGTTGTTTGTCCGA
Organism: Aurelia coerulea; assembly: GCA_039566865.1. Classification (NCBI taxonomy): domain Eukaryota; kingdom Metazoa; phylum Cnidaria; class Scyphozoa; order Semaeostomeae; family Ulmaridae; genus Aurelia; species Aurelia coerulea. The sequence goes on from CM076959.1 coordinate 3,519,615, forward strand.
TTTAGCCACTGATCGTTTAGCGTCGCCGTCACCATGTTTCACCATTATCATATGTTTTGTGCACTTGCACACGTTGCTATGGTTTCACCATGATGTGCGAGTTTCACAAAATGATAATGAGAAATGCGGAACAGAATGAATGGAACATGACATAATGATAATATGGAAAAACATAACGATAATTGGGAAGTACAGAATGATAATAGAAATTCAACAAAATGATAATATAATTTTACAAAATGATAATATAATTTTACAAAATGATAACAGAATCTTACAAAATGATTATAGAACTTTACATAATAATAATAGAGTTTTACAAAAGGATAATAGAATTTTACAAAATGATAATATAATTTTGCAAAATGATAATAGAAACAACAAAATGATAATATAGGGTTGACAAAATGATAATATTAAATACAGATAATAAATTAATTTTTTTTGCTTTGGCACTCCATACAACTCTTCATGTAATCTTCATCCTTCATTCTTCCAGAAGTGCTTTCAAGTGCTTCAAGAATACATAAGACTTTATTAAATGAGACAAACAAATGTCATCACGGTATGGCCAATGAAAAAATTTAATGGGCCGTGTGGGTGCATGAATTTTATCTCGATGTCATTCAACTCTGCATCAATCTTCTGTATCAAACCTATCCACCAAAAGTTGTCATATCGGCAAGCAACAAACTGCATGGGACGCAAATCACACATTTTAATCTTTTCCGCAGGGGCATCATGAAAATGAAAAGTATCCACAAATTAAGGATCATAACTTGTCCTCTTTTATCGAAGGCTGACACTTCCAGGGATCGGTTCAATGAAATGGTACGTCCTATTTCCTGGAATTTTTTGCCTTCCTCAAATCTTCTTTCTTGAACTTCTCGCACAGCTACGATCTTTTCCCGCTCTATCATTTCAAATGAATAACCGGAATGCTTGTCTTGCAAAACTGAAACATTGCCTCAGCTGAAAGAATCTGGTTATCCATTGGACGTTGTAAGCTTGCTCGTGTTGTAAGGCGCTTTATTGTGCCACCAATACCATCAAAGGGTGATTTTCCATGACTTTATGAAAAAAGTGCAGTCTGCAGCAATACCAAAATCTTCCTTGTGGTAGCAAAGATTTAAAAAAGTGTTTATAATTCTTGTACTGTGAGGCACAACCATCGGAAAAGTAGTGGCATTTTGAATGCCTTGTAACTTTGTTTTGATGTATGCTGCTGTTACCTGTTGTACTTCATGGACAAGGCATGTGTCCTGAGTCAGACAAAACACATAACACAAAACATAACACATAACACATAACACACATAACACACATAACACAAACACATAACATAACACAAATCAGACAAAACACATATTGAAGACTCTTGGAGTACATTGGCATCATCTCTGTAGCAAATTACCATTGGATGTAAAGTGCATGACACATTGTTCCAGTGAAAACTTTGCACCTCATCCTGGATAACGAATCCAAAGTTTTCTGCAGAATCAAGCAGTATCACACATTCTGATTGTATCATCTCCTCTTTGCACTGTTTGAGGTATCTTGCTTGACATTTTGCTAAATACGAATGTGCTGTCAATTTATCAATGGTATCAACCAACATTTCAATGTAATCTTCAGTAGAGGTAGTCTGTGTTATAAATGTGAGTTGGTCAGTGCTTTTCACCATGTTTTCATAAGATGAGATAAGCTGAAATGAGATTCATAAAATGAGAAGTATTCATTTTCTTGGAAACAAAGGAGTATCGAGGGGTGTGTGCTCATAAAATTAAAAGTTTCCCATCGAACCAGACCTAAATTTTCTTGCGTTCAGGTCTTTCAAGATATCACCGTTTTTGATAAAGATTAAAACTTAGCTTTCAGATTGGCAAATTAGCTTTTATATTACGATCTTCACCCACAAAGCAAGTAAATGAAGGCTATCCTATCGCATTGAAAGTCTAATACAAACCCAAAACGCCTCAAAACACTATCCCAATGTGAGTAATATTTGAGCAAAAAGAATATTTATTTTACGACTCATAGCTTTTAAATCCAGCAAAAGAAAACGAAAAGAAAGGAAACTAGATTGGATGGTTGTTCTCGTGGATTCCCTTACAAACTTACTTTCTAACTTTTCCTCAAGGATTTCCGTACAATTTCTTGTCAGAAAGATGTCCATTCGGCAGAAATGTTGGTGCTAATGCAGTTTTGCACACCCTCTTCAGACCGTGTCTATACTGTTTGTACTTATAACTTTGTCGTTGTATGTCTGTTACATATGTATTGTATATCAATCGATAGCCAAGAACATGGGTATTAATTTGATATGTAATTAATAATTACTCACCTTCAATTCCATCTTTTATTAGCCAAAATACATCCATGACTAACCTCCAAATCTTCACTCCGTCCGCCATTATCAATCAGATCGAGTTCTTCGGTCACGTGACCAGTAGCCTCGACTTCAAACTCAAAGAAGGGGGTCCTCATGGGTCGTTTACTGCTCGGAGAACTAAGATCCGGGACTTGGACCCTCGAGCTGTCGGTCATCGAGCTGCTGGTGAGAGAGCTAAAAATTTATACTTCGATTTTAGACAAGGGAGCTAGACCCTCGAGCTGTCGGTCAGAGAGCTAAAAATTTATACTTCGATTTTAGACCAGGGAGCTAGACCCTCGAGCTGTCCGTCTTCCAGCTGCCGGTGAGAGAGCTAAAAATTCACGTCTCGATTTTAGACAAGGGAAATAGACCCTCGAGCTGTTGGTCAGAGCTAAAAATTTATACTTCGATTTTAGACCAGGGAGCTAGACCCTAGAGCTGTCCGTCCTCGAGCTGCCCGGGAAAGAGCTAAAAATTTACGTCTCGATTTTAGACAAGGGAAATAGACCCTCCAGCTGTCGGTCATCGAGCTGCCGGTGAGAGAGCTAAAAATTTATACTTCGATTTTACACAAGGGAAATAGACCCTTGAGCTGTCCGTCCTCGAGCTGCCGGTGAGAGAGCTAAAAATGTATACTTCGATTTTAGACCAGGGAGCTAGACCCTAGAGCTGTCCGTCCTCGAGCTGCGGGGGAGAGAGCTAAAAATTTACGTCTCGATTTTAGACAAGGGAAGTAGACCATCGAGCTGTTGGTCAGAGAGCTAAAAATTTATACTTCGATTTTAGACCAGGGAGCTAGACCCTAGAGCCGTCCGTCCTCGAGCTGCCGGGGAGAGAGCTAAAAATTTACGTCTCGATTTTAGACAAGGGAAATAGACCCTCGAGCTGTCGGTCATCGAGCTGCCAGTGAGAGAGCTAAAAATTTATACTTCGATTTTACACAAGGGAAATAGACCCTCGAGCTGTCCGTCCTCGAGCTGCCGGTGAGAGAGCTAAAAATGTATACTTCGATTTTAGACCAGGGAGCTAGACCCTTGAGCTGTCCGTCCTCGAGCTGCCGGTGAGAGAGCTAAAAATTTATGTCCCGATTTTAGACAAGGGAGCTAGACCCTCGAGCTGTTGGTCAGAGAGCTAAAAATTTATACTTCGATTTTAGACCAGGGAGCTAGACCCTCGAGCTGTCGGTCCTCGAGCTGCCGGTGAGAGAGCTAAAAATTTATGTCTCGATTTTAGACAAGGGAAATAGACCCTCGAGCTGTTGGTCAGAGAGCTAAAAATTTATACTTCGATTTTAGACCAGGGAGCTAGACCCTCGAGCTGTCGGTCATCGAGCTGCCGGTGAGAGAGCTAAAAATTCATTCTTTGATTTTAGACCAGGGAGCTAGACCCTCGAGCTGTCGGTCCTCGAGCTGCCCGTGATAGAGAGAAAAATTTACCGCTCGATTTTAGACCAGCGAGTTGGACCTTCGAGCTGGTGGGTACAGAGCTAAAAATTTTCTTAGATGTCAAAAAGAGTCATTAATTTAAGGCTGTTAAATTTTGAGCCTTGAATTCACGACTTTGACGTTTAGAGTAAGAATTTTACTCCCGGAACAGAAGCGGAAGCTTAACCCATCCGCATTTAGACCGTTGGACAGCTGATGCATTTTTCCAAAAGCTTATATAAAATATGGAAATATACATACATACATACATACATAAGTTATTTGTTTAAGCAGGTTAAAACTACGGCAGCGCTAGCTGATGTGGACCTGCTATCTAGCTACTTTTACAGTCCATTTAAAATTGTCAGTTCTAAAATTTATGAAAAACGGAATGCAATATAAAAAAGGTCTTAAAAAAGAATCACGTAAAAGAGTTAATAATAGATAAAATCTTGCTGTTTAAAAGTTATTACAGATGCTTCTTTTTGAAAACTTGATGTTGTTATGACTTGTTTTGCAGTCTTAATGTTCCTTTTAAAAGTTTCTTGGTTATGATTTGATCTTAGAGTCTCTGGCAACTGATTCCACAGATTTGGACCACGAAACCTTGCTGACATCCTTCCTTGTTCCGTTGCTACTCGCGGTAGAACAAATGAATTATTTCGCGCATAACGGCCACAATTTTTGTCAAAGAGCTGTTTAAAGTCTTCTGGACAATCATCATTACATACTTTGTGCATTATCGTCAGGATTCGTCTTTTGTAGATGTAATCTAGTCTATCCCAATTCGCATGTGACAACGCTTCCTCATCTGAAATGTTCTTTGGTAATTTGTGAATGAGTTTAGCAGCCCTAGCGTGAATTCTTTCAAGTTGCGATAAAAGTGCTTGGGAACATGTTCCCCAAACTGCTATTCCATACGTTACTGCAGCAATTACGGTTTTGAAATATATCTCTTCTTGGGTGGCGACTGGGAGGTATGTCATTCTCCTAAATTGGCTCATTTTTGCTCTGTAAGATTTTGTAACTTTCTTTATTTGTTGATCCCATTTTAGATGATTGTCTATGGTAACTCCCAAAGATGTTACGCTGTTTTTGTACTTTATGATATTATCGCCAATCCTTACTGGGCGCAAAGGACCAACGAAATCTTGCCTTGTTATCATCATTACTTCAGATTTATCACTATGGATTGTTAGCCGATTTTTCTCGCACCACTGTTTTATCTCTACCCCAATTTCATTCAGTGTATCGACGACCTCTTCAATATTTTGCCCTATATAATAGAATGTCGTATCGTCAGCAAATAGATAGACATCACCTTTAGTAATATGATCGGGTAGATCGTTAATATATATGGAAAATAGTCTTGGGCCTAGGAGTGAGCCTTGCGGCACCCCATAGGAGACATCTCTCATGCATGATCTTGTACCATTCAATTCCACGAATTGCTGCCTGTCATCCAGGTAGCTTTCAAGCATTTTGTATGCATATCCTGTAAATCCACATCCTTGTAGTTTTGCTTTCATGATGGTATGGCTGACTGAGTCAAAAGCTTTCCGAAAATCAATAAGCAATACACCAACAATGCCCTTTTTAAACCCCCACTGGTAAGGAGTAGTGGCACCATTTAGATCAAGATGCTTGTCTACGGTCTTGCAAATCTGACCCTCCTGTATCTTACTAGGAATGCTAAGTAGTGACAGTGGCCTATAGTTTTCCCTTTCGACATTTGACCCTTTTTTGAATGCACTTTTTAGCTTTGCAGTCTTCCATGACTGGGGGAATTTGCTTTCCTCAAAGCTCTTATCAATCACATACTTTAATCCTCTCAAGATGGAATGGTTTGCAGCCTTGAGTTCTCTTGGGCCTATTTCGTCAGCTCCCATGGATTTGTGTGGATTTAGGGCTGAAATTTGATGTGCCAAATAAATTGAATCACTGTCAAAAAGTTCACAAGTAGGTGTTACTCGAGTGATATGTGTCATACAGTTTTCGTCGTCTTCGCTTGGAAAGCTGGATGCTAGTTTTCGTCCAACATCAGCAAAATAATTGTTCAATAGCTCAGCCTTTTCAGAGTCGTTTGTGACAAGCTCCCCCGCATCATTCTTTAATGCTTGGATATTACTAGACTTAGACTTGCCTTTCATTTTGTTTACTGTCTGCCAAAACTCTCTGGAGCTATTTGATTTGTTAAATTGCCCCTTCCAATACTCAGCTTCAGCTTTTCTGAGCATGATGTTAACATTATTTCTTAAAGATTTATATTTGTCCCTCAACTTTTCATCTGTTCTGTTTTTTTGCCATTTTGTTAGTGCTTTGAATCTCAGATTCATTGCTTTCTTTATTTCTCTGTTCACCCAAGGCAGGTTATTTGGTCGAATTTTTGCGAGTCTATGGGTAATAAACTCATTCAGTACATCCTTGTACATGGTCTCCCAACAGTATACTGCATCATCTATTTCTTCAAAGGTACTTATGACCCACCAAGGGACATGGTCTAACATTTCTCTAAACTTTTCTTCATTGAATCTTTTCCTGTCTTTAATGTACTTAAGCTGAGGTTTGTTATGAATCTTCTGTATGTTCAATATGCAGTAAATTAATTTATGGTCTGAAATTGCTGGTTCGAATGTTCCAGATCTGATGATTTTATTTGAGTTCTTTATTTTATCACTTACTACTATGAGGTCAATTAATGTCTTGGATGATTCTGAGATACGAGTTGGTTTATTTATCAGGTTGTGAAAGTCAAATGCCTTTAGAACTCGCTTCATATTTTTACCTGCATGTGAATTTTCTTTGGAGCTGTCCTTGCTTAGTAAATCAGAATTAAAGTCACCTAATATTATAATGTTCTTTCGCTTGGTCCACAGGTGGTTGAGTATGTTTGAAAAATGCTCGTAGAATGCCGTATCTGTTGGTGGTCTGTACATGCAGCCAATCAAGAATTTTTGTGACTGTAGGCATAACTCAATCCACACTGATTCGGTTTGTTTGTTGTCATTTACCCCTTTGACTGGGGTAACAGTTAGGCAGCTTCTGTAGTAAAGCAAGGAGCCTCCTCCACTTTTGCCTTCTCTGTCGAATCTTTCTATTTCGTAACCATCAATAGAGATCTCATTATCAGATACTTTCCAGTTTAAGTGTGTCTCGGTGATTGCAAGTATATCTAGTTGGCAGTACTGCATGAGCATTATCTATCGAAAGGAATTTATCTATCGAAAGGAATCGCTATCAGAATGAAACTAAAGCATTGATATAATACAATAATAGTCAACACTCTTTTCATTGTGATTTTTAGAGATTTGATGTTGTTTTTGTTAAAAAACATACCCGAATGAACAGGTAAAATTTTGCATGGGTGGAAGGACCCAAATTCCTGAAGTCCCTCAAATGCCTCAAGCTACATTGCATGGACATACAGTAGAAACCCGCATAAAAGAACCTAGGTTTTTTCTGGGCAGCCTGAATTGGTTCTTAATTAAATGGCTGCTATTCTAAATTCCAGCCTGTATGGTTCTTAAAAAGGTTCTTATATACGAGCAGGCCTTGCACACATTAACACTGTTTTCCAGCCCAAGAATTCTTGAGATTTCTTGAGAATTCTTGAGAACAAATCTTTTGTACCAATGAAGAAGTCTGATCAGGATGTGAAGAATTCTAAAAATTCTTGTCATTTTAATAATTTACATTTAAGCTATTATATAAGAACTTTTCCCAGTTTCAGCCTCTTAGGGGTTCTTATTTAGGGAGTTTTAAAGATTGAATTTCAGCCTCTAGGTTCTTATAAAAACAGGTTCTTTTATGCGGGTTTCTACTGTATGAAGAATCTCAAGCTTGGGGCAGGATTGTTAATTGGCTATTTTTTGTCAATTCAAAGGGGCTATTTCCCTTGTCTAAAATTGAGACGTAAATTTTTAGCTCTCTGACCAACAGCTCGAGGGTCTAGCTCCCTTGTCTAAAATCGAAACGTAAATTTTTAGCTCTCTCGCCGGCAGCTCGAGGACGGACGGCTCTAGGGTCTAGCTCCCTGGTCTAAAATCGAAGTATACATTTTTAGCTCTCTCACCGGCAGCTCGAGGACGGACAGCTCGAGGGTCTATTTCCCTTGTGTAAAATCGAAGTATCAATTTTTAGCTCTCTCACTGGCAGCTCGATGACTGACAGCTCGAGGGTCTATTTCCCTTGTCTAAAATCGAAACGTAAATTTTTAGCTCTCTCCCCGGCAGCTCGAGGACGGACGGCTCTAGGGTCTAGCTCCCTGGTCTAAAATCGAAGTATAAATTTTTAGCTCTCTGACCAACAGCTCGAGGGTCTAGCTCCCTTGTCTAAAATCGAAGTATACATTTTTAGCTCTCTCACCGGCAGCTCGAGGACGGACAGCTCAAGGGTCTAGCTCCCTGGTCTAAAATCGAAGTATAAATTTTTAGCTCTCTGACCAACAGCTCGAGGGTCTAGCTCCCTTGTCTAAAATCGAAGTATACATTTTTAGCTCTCTCACCGGCAGCTCGAGGACGGACAGCTCGAGGGTCTAGCTCCCTGGTCTAAAATCGAAGTATACATTTTTAGCTCTCTCACCGGCAGCTCGAGGACGGGCAGCTCAAGGGTCTATTTCCCTTGTGTAAAATCGAAGTATAAATTTTTAGCTCTCTGACCAACAGCTCGAGGGTCTAGCTCCCTTGTCTAAAATCGAAACGGAAATTTTTAGCTCTCTCGCCGGCAGTTCGAGGACGGACAGCTCTAGGGTCTAGCTCCCTGGTCTAAAATCGAAGTATACATTTTTAGCTCTCTCACCGGCAGCTCGAGGACGGACAGCTCGAGGGTCTATTTCCCTTGTGTAAAATCGAAGTATAAATTTTTAGCTCTCTCACTGGCAGCTCGATGACCGACAGCTCGAGGCTCTATTTCCCTTGTCTAAAATCGAGACGTAAATTTTTAGCTCTCTCCCCGGTAGCTCGAGGACGGACGGCTCTAGGGTCTAGCTCCCTGGTCTAAAATCGAAGTATAAATTTTTAGCTCTCTGACCAACAGCTCGATGGTCTATTTCCCTTGTCTAAAATCGAAGTATACATTTTTAGCTCTCTCACCGGCAGCTCGAGGACGGACAGCTCGAGGGTCTACAATCGCAGACAAAACTCTTGTAACAGTACTCTTTTTTTGTGTAAATTTAGCATTGTGTGTTTTAATTCCCCCCGCCCCCCTAATCAATGTTGATTTGCACTTTGGGTGGTTTTGGACTTGATTACGAGACAACATGTGACCATTACCACCCAACATTGAACCGGGGGGAGGGGGTTTGTAGCAAAAGTTGGCCTTTTCTAAGAGAGGCAGACAGGCCTGCTAATTTTTTTTGCAAAAATCAACAACTGTTACAAGGAGTTTTGTCTGCGATTGTCTGAGCACCATTTTTGGAGAAAATGCGCATATTAGCCTATTACAATGCATTGTCCAAGGGACCTGGTCCCAAGAACCAATTTTATGATGTTTCTTGCGCAAATTGATTCATGATGACGTCAAATGAGGCTTTTGTTTGATGAAAATTTGACAAAAATGCCTGAGTTGTGTAGTTGGTTGGTTGTGTTGCTCATTAGCAGTTGAAAATGGTGTATCGCAGTCCTATTTCGTCGGAGACTCGAGCTTTTATCAAGTTTAAGAGAAATACTTCTGCTACTGAGCTTCACAGAGAAACGGGGGTATCACTAGTTCAAATATATCGTATCTGGAAAGAGAACTCAAAGGCAAACATCAGATCGAAATCCAGGCAGGGAATTGGAGGACGGCCTAAGAAACTAACGGCGAAGGATGAAAGGCTGCTTCTAAGGCAGGTTCCTAAACTTCAAAAAGAGTTTCCTAACTGGACGGCAAGGCGGTTGATGGTAGAATGCAAAATCGAAAGTGTCAGCGTGAGAACCATAACGCGTCTATTGAACAGGAATGGCTACAAATATAGGCAAGCACGAAAAAAGGGACTAATATCGAAGTCGGATCAACAGAAGAGGGTTAAATTTTCTAAGAAAATGATAAACGAGTATCCAGAAGATGTCTGGACGAAACATATAGCATTTTATTTCGATGGTGTCAGTTTTGTGTACAAGAGACATCCTAAAGATCAGGCACTGGCACCTAGGGGGGAGGGTTTGGAGAAGGGCAAACAAAGGACTTTTGCAAGGCTGTACAGCGAAGGGAAAGAAATGTGGCACTGGCGGCAAGCAAGTGAAGCTTTTTGTTGCTATATCGCACAACGAGGGAGTGATTTCTGCAGAGACGTACGAGCACTTCAATGGGGAAAGCTTTGCACAATTCGTGATTGATAAATTTGATACCATTTTTGACTCTGCACGGAAAAATACTCGAATGTGGATCCAAGATTGTGACCCATCTCAAAACTCAAAGTTAGCAAAGGATGCCATGTTTGCTGTGAATGCAGACTTATTGCAAATACCACCACGTAGTCCGGACATCAACCCTATTGAAAACATTTTTCATCTGGTTAAAAGACAACTAGACAATCAAGCAATTAAGGACAACATCATAACGGAGAGCAAGGTCGACTTTGAAACAAGAATAAAGCACACTCTGTTTGAATTACCAGTATCCCATATCAACAACATAATTGAATCAATGGGAAGTAGAATGAAGAAAATCATCACGGAAAAAGGCAACAGACTAAAATATTAATGAACTAATAAACTGCAGTGAATGGTTATTCCCACATAATATAAATGTTCCTTTTTGTTCATAAGTATGCAATTAATGCAATGTATTTGATTCTATCAATTATTTGTGTCGAAAACCAATTAATTACTCTTATCTAGCTGGTGATACTATTGCCGATTGCGCCAAGTATGCAGTCTCTCTGATAAGTAGAAGTATGTCAGTCTCTGTTTTTCTTGAATTTTGCGACAAGGTCACATTATTGAAATTCAGCAACCAAGAATTATCACCTGCTGAGAAAAATCAACTCCGGCAGCCCTAATCAAGAACAAATTAAAAGTGCGGTTAACCAAACGGTTAACCTCTTCTTCGAACAAAAACGGGCCATTTCACTGAATGATGTAGCGAATAACCACGGTTAACCACGGTTAACCAGAGATTTTATAAAAAAATTGTAACAATATTTTTTTAACTAAGATTGGTTAATCGTGGTTAACCGTGGTTATTCGTCTTAAAGCAAGCAAAATCCTTTATTTTTAACCCAATCGCTACTTAACCAATTGGTTATCCGTATTGTTAACCGAAATAAGTGTTCAAATACTATATCTACTGGATGAAAATTCAACGAAATAGTTCGAATCAAGTTCGTTCAATCAGTCAAAATCGGAAAATTATCAAAGTTACTCTAAATCAGCGCCTAGCATCACAAGCTCTGCAAAGCATCGTCCACAGGGAGGGATCTCTTTCTGTTCACCTTGTGGGATTTGATGTCGAAGCTCGAAGACCTTCCAACGTGAGTCCATCATGTCGTCTTCCATCCTGTTTGAGGCTGAGGTACAACGGCCTGTATAAATTATCGGAGCAATGCTTGTCGCAAAAACCGGCGTGTCCTTCTCCAACACAATGTCACGTGCAAATTGTGACTTAGGTGCAGCAAATCGAACTATCTGCACCTCTAGCAGCAAAAGTAAATCTTTCCAGGCAATTATTTCAGAAGACCAGCGAAAATCATTCAGAAATATGATCTCACTGTCCTGCACCCCTATCCAAGCAAAGGTGGTCGTTGCTGGATTCGCAAATGTCTTAAAGATAGTAGTGAGTGGCTGCAACAGAAATGTTTTACCGCAGTTCGCAGGCCCTACTATCATGAGGTTACGCCATTTGCCCCTTCCTTTCATCAACAGTTCTCTAAGTGCATAGGAAAACACATGGACATTGATGTGATTCTGTTTGATCACTTGCCTTGCACTCTCAATCCACTGCTTAGAACATCTCGGCACACAATCTCCATCAAGTGCAGCTTTTATGAGCTCCATTCTGGACGATTTTTCCCGCTCAAGAGTTGAAAGAGACTCTTCTAACTTCCAAGCGTTTACAATCATTGACTCCCGCTGTGCGTCTTTCTTGCCTAAAATCGCTTCCGTAAAATCCTCCCGTCCTTCGTCACTTTGTCCTTTCGCAAGAGCCCATAGTTCGTTGTCGGTATGAATTTTATTGGCAACAATCATCTTTTGCATTTCAAGATTTGATAACCTCCTCCGTTTTGGCTTTGGCTTTGAACTGTCGGTGGCAGAAGATGTGCTGGCTGATGCAAAGTCTGTCGAAGATTCACGACGCTGACGCTTTGCTTCTTGGCTTGCCGTCATTCGTGCTTTTGATGGCAGTTTAGTTCTGGGAGATCGTGAATCTGCTAATGGTGGGTGCCCCTCAGAATGGAATGATGCTGCTTTATCGAACTTCGTCGCGTAATCATAAGCGGAGTAATAGTTCTCATGTCTGCTTGAAAAATGTACAGAAATGCCGTATTCGTCCATTAAAGCTACACTCCCATGAATAGACCCAACGCTGCTGGGGCTTAGCTGCCCTTCAGATATATTTCAACCTTATCGTGAATATTTCCTCATAAGCATCGGACAAACACAAGGTTGCATTTTCTCATCATTAGGGCAAGTTGGGCTTAGAGGGAACTAGCCCATCTCCCGAAAAACAAATAACCCTCCCGAAGGTAGGGTTGGAAGGAAAACCTTCACTTTTTCCCGCAAAACTAGTCCCCTCGTCCATGTTGGACAAAACTTCCAGATGCATCTGCAAAAGAAAGAAGATCCAACATGAAAAATGTGATTGAGGCGGGTGGGTGGGAGACTTAATTTGCAACCACTCCGCACGAGTGTGCAAAATTTACTAACTTCTCAAATCAAACTCTGTTTTATACTGCAAGAAGAAACCATGCCACATGTTCGACTATCATTGAGCACGTAGATAATAAAACACATGACATCTCTAGAGAGTCAAAATCTATGGTATTGCAAATCGCCAGAGGCGTAATAAACAATAAAAAGCATGTTCGTTGCTTTAACTCCGATTAGAATTTCATTCTAATCTGCATTTAAAGCTACACTCCCATGAATAGACCCAACGCTGCTGGGGCTTAGCTGCCCTTCAGATATATTTCAACCTTATTGTGAATATTTCCTCATAAGCATCGGACAAACACAAGGTTGCATTTTCTCATCATTAGGGCAAGTTGGGCTTAGAGGGAACTAGCCCATCTCCCGAAAAACAAATAACCCTCCCGAAGGTAGGGTTGGAAGGAAAACCTTCACTTTTCCCGCCACAGAACACGAAGCGAGGAAATGAAGTGAAAAGAAGCGCAGTGTTCCCCCCAACCCACACCAAGAGGAGAGAAAGAACGCAAGACCCGAATACGAAACAGGGTCGAAGCGAGATTAAGATGAGAAAATGCAACCCCGGTAAGCGATAGCTAGGATGATACTTTGAAATACCTGCATTGCCAACCAGAGGCGAAAGAGCACATCTTATAAATGAAAACGAAGTTTCTTACCAAATCTGAGGCTCCATGCCTCGTGCTAATCCAAAGTAGAATCGCATTACTGCCACAAACTGGCCTGCAAAATGGCCTGCCAACTTAGCTGAAAAGGAAAACATATGGCTCGAAGGCCACACACACATAACACACATACACACAAGCAAGCCCGAAGGCCATTTTCAACACGCACTGCTCGACTCGCTGTCGAGACTTTTAGACTTAATTTGCAACCACTCCGCACGAGTGTGCAAAATTTACTAACTTCTCAAATCAAACTCTGTTTTATACTGCAAGAAGAAACCATGCCACATGTTCGACTATCATTGAGCACGTAGATAATAAAACACATGACATCTCTAGAGAGTCAAAATCTATGGTATTGCAAATCGCCAGAGGCGTAATAAACAATAAAAAGCATGTTCGTTGCTTTAACTCTGATTAGAATTTCATTCTAATCTGCATTTAAACGAGCCTTAGATCTATTCCACCGTTTGTTGCCACTGAGTTTGAGAGCAAGGTGATAGTGCTTTCCACCATCAGCATGATCTTCGCGGCTGCAGGCCCAGTGCAATGGTTTCACCTTTCCTTTTGATTCAAAAGTGCGAACAACTACCTTTGCAAATGACTCTCTCGTGGGGAACCTTTTGAGATCTGCTTGGCTGTATGTTACCATGTACGTGGATCGAACAGTTCTAGGATCCAATTCGTTTTCAATAAAATTTGCCGCCATCTTACTTTTACTCGGCAGTTCAACTCGAAATAAATTTGGCCTCTGATAAACAATTGCCCTTTTATCGCAGATTTAGTTCATTCATTGGTTGTATTTGCCTTTGGGTGAAATTTTCACAAGCATCCGGTGATGGCAAATTGGTGGCACAATGGATATAAAAACATTTTTACCTTCATGAGTGTAAGAGACGAGGGCTTTCATCAGATATATCCGCTAGCACACACACTATAGCTATTTTGAACCTCAAAAGGAAATGAGTACATCCTCTGATGGAAGCAATACAATGCCTTTTCGATAGTAATATGCTAGTACAATATATTTAAACTAAATGAGTGAACTTTGTGATACGATATTTGCCGTAGTAAGCAGTAAGACTCGATTTACCAGAAAGTCTACATTCAGACAATCGCAGACAAAACTCTTGTAACAGTACTCTTTTTTTGTGTAAATTTAGCACTGTGTGTTTTAATTCCCCCCGCCCCCCTAATCAATGTTGATTTGCACTTTGGTGGTTTTGGACTTAATTACGAGACAACATGTGACCATTACCACCCAACATTGAACCGGGGGGGAGGGGGATTGTAGCAAAAGTTGGCCTTTTCTAAGAGAGGCAGACAGGCCTGCTAATTTTTTTTGCAAAAATCAACGACTGTTACAAGGAGTTTTGTCTGCGATTGTAGCTCCCTGGTCTAAAATCGAAGTATACATTTTAAACTCTCTCACCGGCAGCTCGAGGACGGACAGCTCAAGGGTCTATTTCCCTTGTGTAAAATCGAAGTATAAAATTTTTAGCTCTCTCACTGGCAGCTCGATGACCGACAGCTCGAGGGTCTATTTCCCTTGTCTAAAATTGAGACGTAAATTTTTAGCTCTCTCCCCGGCAGCTTGAGGACGGACAGCTCTAGGGTCTAGCTCCCTGGTCTAAAATCGAAGTATAAATTTTTAGCTCTGACCAACAGCTCGAGGGTCTATTTCCCTTGTCTAAAATCGAGACGTGAATTTTTAGCTCTCTCACCGGCAGCTGGAGGACGGACAGCTTGAGGGTCTAGCTCCCTGGTCTAAAATCGAAGGATAAATTTTTAGCTCTCTGACCGACAGCTCGAGGGTCTAGCTCCCTTGTCTAAAATCGAAGTATAAATTTTTAGCTCTCTCACCAGCAGCTCGATGACCGACAGCTCGAGGGTCCAAGTCCCGGCTCTTATTTCTCCGAGCAGTAAACGACCCATGAGGACCCCCTTCTTTGAGTTTGAAGTCGAGGCTACTGGTCACGTGACCGAAGAACTCGATCGGATTGATAATGGCGGACGGAGTGAAGATTTGGAGGTTAGTCATGGATGTTTTTTGGCTAATAAAAGATGGAATTGAAGGTGAGTAATTATTAATTACATATCAAATTAATCCCCATGTTCTTGGCTATCGATTGATATACAATACATATGTAACAGACATACAACGACAAAGTTATAAGTACAAACAGTATAGACACGGTCTGAAGAGGGTGTGCGAAACTGCATTAGCACCAAATGTTGACCCCCGGAAAAGCCTATTGTTTCCTTTGAAGCCAGGCCTTTAGTTTCAAATTTGCTTCACAATAGATTATGACTCCTTGTCGCCTATGAATAATACCTTTCATCTTGCCGACCTCATATTTACAGGCAAACCTCAGATATACTGGTGCCTCATATTTACAGGCTCGCGCCACGGTGGATTCTCCCTCTAACTGAGTAGACTTGAGATTGACCTCTCTCTTATCACCGAATTCCATTGATAGCAGTTTCTTACTGGCATAATCCATCATGGTGTATGTTCCCTTTGAGGCACTAAAGCCTGGAGAATCCATCCTCCCATCTCCACAGATGACAATTTTCCCATCACCACCCTTTGCCTCATCAATGATTTTATCTCGCTTCTCTTTGAATTCTTGCTCAACTGTTGGGGAAACATACAGGCGTTGATTGGTGTAAAAAGAGGTCTGAATTCGATTCTCAATTGAAGAAAGTGTCTGTCCTGAGAGGGTCTATTCCAAAAATGGACATTTATCATTTTGTTGATGGTGTTGAAAGGCGAAACTTAAAAGGTCAGGGAAAGCAAAATTTAGGGGGAGGTTACGCCTTTATGCTAAGGTGGCATGACTGTTGTTTCATGTGGTATGCTGCAGAAAAGTTTTGATTTTAACCAAGGCTCATTTGAAAGTTGGCATGGAGTGAACATTTTTATTGATGCAAATGAATAGCACTGTTAAATGATAAAAAATCCTTTTCAAATTCAGCAGTCAGCAGCCAATCCTGCAAAATATCGGATAACTCAAAAATTGAGCAAGGTATAACAAACGTTGAAAACAAGTTCTTATCACTCAACAGTGCTATTAACTTGCATCAATGAAAAATACCGCTTCATATCACCTTTGAGTTGATCTATAAATCGTAAGTAGCGTTCAGAGAAGTCCTTCTATTTTCCAAAGTATGATGGAATTTTCCTTTACACCAGCATCCTTGAGTGCCTTCTCTACGTCTTTCACGCCTGTTAACTTCATGCATTCCTTCCACTCCTCCCAGTTGCCCTGATGAACATTTTCCTTGAAACAGTCCTCGATTCCACTTTTCCACAATACGAATAGCAACGGTTGGCCGATTCTTCCCGTTACTTGGCCTTTTTTGCCTTCCAGTGTTCCAAAGGCCTCCCAAAAGCCAGTTACTTTCTTCGGGAGTACTTCTGTCAGTCCCTTGGCCCATGCCTGCACCTTCCCCAGATTGAGTATCTCGTAGAATCGTCCACTGCTAACATTGAAGAATTCCGAGAACAGCTCGTGCAGCCTTTCTTTCTCCTGTTCCACTTCCGAAATTATTCTTGCCATTGGTAGCGCCATTCGCACCAGAAAGACGAGATTTCTTGGCTCCCTGATATTTACAGTCATTTTCAGTCTCATGTCTAGGGGGGCACAATGTTCCGGGATTCTGACACAAGTCATCACTTGGTACAGCAACTTCGCCGTATGGGCACTGCTGGTCACATATGCATTTGTCCCTCATTGCATGACTTTTTACAATCTGGTAAGATAAGATAGACAATGATCAGAAACTGCATCTATTATTATTGTTATAATTGTTGTGATTATTATTGCAATCATGGCGCGGGTGTGCAACTAGGTTCCCCTCTCGGAAGACGTTCACTTTGGAAACCACTACCTGGCTTATTACACTACAATTTGACTTGCATTATTTATGATTGCTCAAGGTATGTTCTCCTGACTATAGGAAGACCTGCGATGAAGCAAGATCACAATGTTCTCTATGCTGAGAGTCCATGAGATTTTCTCGAGATTTTGAGAATTCTCATTGTTCACATTGGCAACAAGACGATTATCAAAAGCTATTATTCACACACATGTCATCCAAAAGATACTGGAAATATACGCAAAAATTGCGCCGTTCTTTAGGCAGTCGAGAACAACCTTGATTCATACAATTCCATTCAATGGTTTCCAGAAAGTTTTCAAACAAGTGGGAAATATTTTTGCACACCCTTTAAATCACCAGGTTTGGTGTACATGCATTATTTTCCATTAGCTCTTTTGTTCTCTTATTTTCATTGTTTTTCTGTGGCTGTTTTGTTCAAATATGTTTGGTAGGTGGATGTGTTTTTTTTTTCACGAAAGGCCTTCAAAGTGACATATTTCTTGGTAAAATATCTTTCAATACAAGGAAAAACGTGCCTTGTTCAAGGTAGCATTGTTGAAAGACAATTATTCAGATGTATCTTGTGAAGATGTCAATGAGTTTTGAATTGCTGAATTTTGCCATCACCGATTTGAAATGAACGTTGAATGCAGTTTGGCTCTGATTGCTTGGTTACCCGCAGTAAGTAAGTCATGCTGAGTTACAAAAGTTATAATATAAGAGTGCCACACTTACTTGCATTACGTAGGATTTCATGTCCTCTTCTGATAGTTGGACTCGTACAGGAGTTGCATGGCTACCTCTGTTGGGACCGTTCTCCTGGAAATATTTTGCGGCATTCTCATGTTGTACTTTATCCCTTGCTCCGCTGGCTTAATCATTGTCGCCACCACTGCACCTACATCTTTTTTGCAACGGAATGCTTTAGCGTCTGCCTTGGTTTCCAGTGGGGTGGGGTCTTCTTCTACTGTTTCCTCATCTGTAGTGTCTATTGATGGTGGCACTGCTTCTAGCGTATTTCTGGCTGCAACTTTCTGGGCGCTGTCCTGGTTTTAGAAAGGATACAAGGAGATATCGATATTTTGGGTTGTGCAGAAACTGAGACTTTGAACGAAAAAAAAATAAAAACCGGTAATAAATATTGAAGAAATTGAGAAGGCAATTGAAAGTGTGGTCGATGCTGATGCATTGTCAGATAATAATAATATGATTGTCAGTGCCTTGAAAAGATCCTTTTCAATTTTGTGTTCCAACAATGCTGAACTTAGACATATAAGAGGGAAAAAAACAAGAGTCATAGAGCAGCTTAAAAGAAAAACCAAGGAAGACTGGAGAAAAAGCAAGTACAAACATTTGATTTTGTCATTACATGGTACTGTTATACAACTGACAAAAATGATTAATGACAGCATGTCAATTGCTGACAAAGCTTGTGAGCAGCTGTCTTTCTACCAAGGAAGTGGTAAATATTGGACAAACTCTGAAACTGTGGGTATAAATCACATGAGCAATTTAATTTCCTTGCCAAATGTTCCTATAAACTCAAATGAAAAGTCTGTTTTCTTTGAGCAGTGTTCTCCCGAGCGGTTTGACTTGAAGAAATCCCATCCAGTTGCAGGAAGCACTTTATATGACATAAATGGGTTTGATACTTTGAAACGCAAGCAGCAGAAGTGGTATGAGTATCACAACGGTGTTGGTCATCCACCATTTCCTGACAATATTCTTAACCCTATTTGTACTGGAGAGGGGCATTTTTGGTCCCCCCCCCCCTACCAGACTTTGATGCGTTACGCTAAATTGCTGACATTACTGTGTTATGTCTTCATTTTCCATGGGTCCAAATTAACCCATCTGTTCATCAAATGTTGGCCCATAACTGGGAGCTCTTTTGAGATGCTTGAGGGTGGACCAATTGAGATTAGGTCACATGGTTGCAAACAATAGAAGAAGGAATGTGAGCCCCATTCAAAAATTTGAATGACACGATGAAGGCTTACACCGTCAACCGAGTTGAAACTCAACCCGTGTTTAACTCAACCCGGGTTGAAATTTCTCATGTAAAGGGCCTTCAATGCGCTTGATTGGTTGAATTTTAACGTGGTTTCGACAAAGCTGGTTTAACTTTGTCAGTATGAATGGGGGTATTAGCATGACTCAACATCCAGTGCAAGTTAATATGATATCACTCTCAGTTCAAACATTACATCTTGCACTTCAACCATGCAGCAACATTTTTGTTTACCTGCTCTGCATCTCACATATTTATCGCCTGTTCAAAGGCTAGAGTGTTTATGCTTGGCTAAGTGGCTACATGTTCTGCTCTGATCTTGATTGTAGCCATGCAGCTACAACAAATTTGATTAGCTGACATTTGATTAGTTGATAAGTTATTATTGTCTTTGTTGGGGTAAAAAAACAATAAATGATTGTAGCCTACACATTGCGGATTCAAATAATGTTTTTTGATTATGCAAGTGCAATGAGGCATGCTGAAGTATCCTTGCATTCCTTTGCCAATCAAAACGATGGTGAAACTGTCATTCAAGATTCGAGCATTGTTTAATTGCAATTACAACCACTTGATTGAATTTGACTGTGGTCATAATTGCTTTAATTTGATTGCCAAAATAACGCTGCAGGTATAAATACCATTCGAATGACGCCCTGCAGTTCTTGTTCATGTTTTGCTTTGCCATCTTTCATGGACTTGCTACAAGTCTCTCTTGCCGAAAAACGAGGGGAGGAAAAAATAGCGAGAGTACATAGCTTCCACTGCTTCCCTGAAACAAAATTGACTGTGCGGCGCACTGGGCTGCGCTGCAATGAGTCAGCAAGCAACGTAAGAACCTTGTTGTTGTAGCTGCTCTGTCAAATCCATCTTTGTTGTTCCATCCAATCACAAGCACCAATGAGTCTACATATTGTCTGCGATTGTCTGCTTGTTCTTTTGTTTGGATCTGCCCATAGAATCTGCCACACATCGCCCAAATTTCAGATTCAAACTCATCTAAATGGCTGCTAATCGCAGCAAAAATCTTAGGAAAAGCCCTGCCAAAGTCTGTTTATGAACTGATAATAAGTACCTTCGAGAAAACCATAAGACAGATCTTTGCATAGGTCAAAGTTGATTTTGGTACCAATTCTTGTCCAACAGTAAGGTTCTCCAAAGAATTGAAATTTGTAAGTTTTTGATGTCATGTTGTACGTGAAGGTATGCCTGCATTCATCTAGAAAAGAAATCATCTCATTGATCATTTTCCTTGAATTAGTAATTATTGATAACAGTAATCTGATTCTCTTGTGAAATTTCCATGTTCTCCTTTGCATCCAAAATAGAATAAAAAAGATTCAAAAACAACTGAAAATATATTTGATGAGCTAAGAGCTATTTAAAACACGACTCCCTTGAAAAACAGCAACGAAATCAGCCTTCAATGTTTTTCTTTTTGTTTATAGATAACATTGATTAATAAAACTGTAAATTCATCCCTAGCGTCAAATGATAGATCACATGAGTCCAATCAGGGATGTCCCAAATTGATTTTGTTTTGAAAATGAAACGCTTACCTCCGAATATTATATCCTTATACCAGGTTCCTTGCAGGCACCTGCCTTGCTCATCCCGAATGGTCCCATCATCATGCTTATATAAAGTAAGATGCGGATCATTTCTTGACAAGAATATTCTGTTCAAGTTCAAGTTCAAGTTTTCATTTTAAAAATTCCAACATACAAATTCCAACTAACAACAAGTACAAAACTACATTAACAACAACAAATAATATCAAGGTATACACATAGAACTAAACTAATTTAAAGGAAGGTTGTAGGTATGGAATTTCTTAAGGAGGAGCTCTCTCAATAGATAAACTAATCGAGGAGAGAGAACCCCCTGTACTAAAAGTCTATTATTTTATGGTACTAACGTTTTTAGTTCATTTGATGATTGTAGAAATCTTCAGAGACATATTAAATTAAATTTGGTATTTTGTAGAGAATATATAAGATTTGAGTTTACTACGAAAAATGAAAACTGAAGGAGATTGTTTGATGACATCAGTAATGCTGTTCCAGGATTTCGCGCCGTCATATCTAACAGATCTTAACCCTATCTGTACTGGGCGATTTTTTAGGTATTTTGTACTGGGGGGGGCGTTTTTCGCCCCCCCTCTTTTTCTCCAAAACTACAAAAGATACAACGATAAGACTTACCCCTATTGTTCTTTAGACAATTGGCTATTCAAATATAACAATGACAATTAATAAGTCACCTGATTCGTTGCTAGGCAACCGAAAAATTGACGAAAATTGGCAAATTTATACCTTCTTAACCAGAAAAATTCTATTTAATCAACCACTCAACCGATTTTCTCCAAATTTGTTTCAAATAGTAGGAAACATGTCATAGTTTAAAAATACATACTTTGCAAAATTTTTTAGTTTCTATTTTTAGCACAATTAGCCTTAAATTTGCCTTTTGTTGCATGCATTTACTTTAATCACAGGTTTTTGCCAGTCCTGCCCTTTTATCTGGTAAATATAGACTCAAAATGAATCAAATTAATAAGATGAAGCAAACTAGACCAAAAAAATTTATATTTGACACTTCTTTATTAGGTAAATGACGTCATAAATGTGAATGACGTCATAGATATTAAAATTTGCTGACATCAGCAAATATGAAAAATGTATATATCAAATGAAAGTACTCATCAAATGCAATCGAATGGTGCATGTTTGAGATCGATCAAGCAAACGAGACAAAAACTACGGACATTTTAAGCTTTTCTTTGTTGACTACTCTCCAAATATGGTATTACGGTGGTCACATGATCAGAGGTATAACAATGAAATGTTAAGAATTTAATTGCCTATGAAATTTGAGTAAAAGTCACCAAAACTGGTGGTTATATCTCTTGTCGTTTTAGCGTAACGCAGCAAAGTCTGTTAGGGGGGGCGAAAAACGCCCCCCCCCCAGTACGAATAGGGTTAAACCATATTGCAAGGTATTTTTATAAGTCATAAAAATGTCACCTTTAGAAGCCTGCCTTGTATCATGATGATGAACGGATGCCAAGGTTTAAAAAAAAAATGTGGAAAAAGAAAGGAGAAATCTTATTGACAGATTCATACACAAAAGTAAGCAGCTTTAAATCAAATAAATCAAATAAATCATGGAATAGCTCCACATTGCACTACTGTGTGCCTGAATTTTTTTGCTAATGGTCGTGTGTGATCTGATCTGATGCAAGAACCAAATGTTCCTTTCATTAAACAATACATTGTATACTTCTGCTGTTCATAGTCCTCCACAAGGTAATTGGTAACGAATTCAGCAGATACAGATTCTCCACAATAGCCATTAACATCTGAGAACAAACAAAAGTCAATGCTTGTAGTGTCAATGTCAAAACCCAAAAAATTGTCAAAACTTCTGCCATGCCGAGCTTGCTCTCTGACACTTTGAAGGAGCAACAAGTAATGGAGATGCCGTCACTCAAACTTCTGAAAGGCCAACTCATTCACCTCATTTCAAACATCTGCCGGACTTCTGCCACTACGTCAAATTCTGTCAACAAGTCCAATATCAACGGCTTTGTTGTATGACATCTTCGCAGGGAACATATTCTTGAGACAGTCCGGTAGACGTTTCAGATATTTCAGGGAAGCAGCTGAATGACCAAGGCCTGACTTCACATCTGTCACAAATCAACTCTGTAACAAACATATAATACTGCCCAGCTTCAGCGAAAACGACACAAGGTTTGCCAAGTCCTCGTCAGAGACTTGCAAACTGTTTCTAGTGCCCAAATAAACATTGCATTGAGATAAAATGGTGCAGGTTCTGGTAATTTTGGACTAACTAGAAATTGTTTCAAGTTTTTTCGAGAAAAAATGAAAATTTTTCAGGTTCTTTTCACTCTTTTTACATAAAATAAATTAATCGCACAAATGACGTCATAAGAATCGGCTAATTTATTTTCAATAAAATAATATTCTATCAGCCATATCTGTCATTGATTCATCATATGAATCCATTGGAAATGCCCTTTTCGTTGTCACTACAAATAAGGAAAAAATGCAAAAATTTGCAAGAAGGCACAAAAACTGGTTTCGAGAATTCAAGGGATCAAGTTCATCTTTCTGCTGAAATTGAAGATGAGGATATTCGAACACTGCAACCCGATCATGAAAATAATGCAACAACCAACATTGGATGTTGTGCAGTTGAAGTCAATGCTAAATGATTTCCTTCATGGCTTTGGCGATGCGAAAACATTTCTTAATAGACGAAAAATATTCAAATCTTTTCGATGCCCTGCGATTCTCTTTCCTACAAAACTTCGCTACAGTTGCTGTGATGGATTCACCCCATCCACGAGCTTCACCACAACAAGAATATCCCGCAGCCTTACATGTGACCCAAGCCCCTTTAATGATCTTATAGCAGCGCAGAGACTTTTGTTGACCATTCTGAGTCAATGAGTTCAACAAACGATTCCACTGTTTCTTTCAGATCCTTGTCTTTCTTTCTAAGTGTCATGCCACACATCAACAAACGACACTTCTTCAATGCATTCCCAATCTTAAGAGCAAGCAACTGTTTATTGAATGATGCAACGTGGTCTTGGTGTTCCTGTTCCTCTTGGATATAGCTGCACATTGCTCTGACCGCTTTTATGATGTCATCAAACTATTCAGGATCAATAAAATATTGCAAGGAGCAGCTTTGGAATGCGACCTCCTGCCGAAGAGCAATTGACAAACATGCAAGTGTTCTCATTTTTTCCGAAGTGTAGCTCACTTTTGCGGAGCCTGTTTTCTCAAATAGGGCGTTAGCATTTAAGATGATCAACTCATCCCTCTTTGCAACAAATGAAATTTTGTCAATTCTCATCTTTGAAAGCACTGTTTCACTCAGAGCACTATTGCATCCCTCTTGCATTCCAAACAGAAGCAGCTCACTCTCATGCTGGAGACTTCTATGAACATGTTCATTGTCCTCCTTCATTTTCTGATTTCATTTAAAGGACATATCGCTGTATGTCGCCATACAGTAAAAACCCGCATGTAAGAACCACCCACTTATGAGAACCTAAGGCCTAAAATGTTCTAATTTCACCCCATTACAGAAGAACCTATTCATCCTGAAATTCAAGGAAGGTTCTTATCTTAAAAAAGTTAAATGTAAACGACTGGTTTTTAATGAATATGTGATAAAATGTTTTAAGAAATTTAGCCAAAAACAAAAAATTCCTTTTATAAATGGATGTGATACAGACAAGGCTAGCTAGATAAGGTCGTTCTTTATAAAAAAATTTGTGTCATGATAGTGAGTACATGAAAACCTTGTTTCCTTATGTTTGGCATAAATTCCTGAAGGTCTGTAATTAATTCCTTTGATAAGAACCTGTTTCAGAACCTTGCATTCTGTTTTCAAGGATGGTATCATATTCATCAGAATCTAAACAGGGTGATTTCAAAATGTATGGTTCTTATATGCGGGTATATAGTGTATGGAACCGATTTATGGCCAATCGCGGCCAAGATAAAGCAGTCATAAAATTTCAAGGAAAATACTCTTGGATATCTACAAAAGCAAACAGGAAAAGCTCCAAGCTTAACATTTCCCCTCTCTGCAACCATGCTGCAACTCACTACTACGTTGATGTCATCCGACATTACTGTGAAACTTTGAAGTTGCGCCTCAAGCCTTAGTACACCAATGAACCAAAAATTGTAGATTTATGAAAATTTTCGGGTCGGAGCAATTGCTGTATTTACCCGCTAGATTCTTCTGATATTAAAGAAGACATTGTGTCTGAAAATTTCCCATCATAGTTCCCCCCTATCTCTGTAGCTCACCCTTTGCCATTGGTTACAACACGATGCTAGCAACCATGAAAGCCTAATTTTAGACTTTTGCCTTCAGATGATGAAACAATGGATGATGCATCAGGAGATAGTAACGACTACCCTGCAAAGGGCAATGAGGAACTGGAAAATGAAGTAGATCAAGAATCTATGGCTGACCAGGTATAAATATTTCTCAATTTCCATTTTTCAGTTTGCAAAATGAAAATCTACTGCTTGGTATAATAGTGGAAAGGAATTGATTGCTGAACGAAATCATTTGACACTTGTTTAACGATTTTCTGTGCCTAGTAGTGCTGGATGGAAATATTCTGCGAAAGATTCTTGATCTTCTGTGCCAGTTTCTCCAAAGCAGGGGAAATTATGTGTTTTTCCCATGAGCATATTGATCATGAGCATATTAAAATATGATCATGATTTCATTCGTGATTCTGTAGGTCTGTATCTTATGACGATTCTACAATAGCTCCAGTTTGCTTAGTTCATTATAAACCTATAAATTGCAAGAAGACGTCTATTTACATTACCATGTCCCTTTTAGGTTGATGTCCAACCAGAACTTTGGACTGACAATGGAGATCCAGAAGAAGATTTCATCAATCAGAATGACAGCGGTACTCAAACCCGAGATGTTGTTCATACATTGATATATATTTTCATTCACATGGTTTTCGCGTGGCAAATGACGTTTTCTGTATCAGACAACTGTGTCGATTCTCTATTGCATATCATAAGCTACTTTTTGACAATGATCCAGTATACTCTTGGGTTTCAAACACTTTGTGATGTAGCTGAATCCTTTCCAAAGACATTGTTCAAGGCAAAGAAGTTCGTTGGGTGCTGTATTCTTGAAGGAGCAATGGTACTTTGGCAACAATGAAGGAGCACAGTGGTGTGGGATGTATGTATGTATGTATGTATGTAAAATTTCGCCATCAAAATAAAAATGAAAAATAACAGATTCAGAAAAAAAGCTCTAATTACAATATTTACAAGTTTGAAAAAATTACAGGCAAAAGTTACATATCTAATTTAAAATCTAATTTAATAAAAACACCCCATGGTTAAAGATGGCAGGGATAGCATTAAAAGGTCAATGCGACCTTGTTTCCATAATGGTCCCTCCAGGAGTGCCCTTTGACTTATGGATGCCACATAAGTCTGTCAGGTAGTGTCGCGGATGAAGAGTACATGGCAAATCACCGAAGGTAAGTTGCTGAGTGACTTGAAAGATTAAAGATTGACTTTGTGCTGAAATCAAATAGAATTAAATATAATGTTGCATGAAAGATATGGGAACAAATGGGCAATTCTGTTTGGGTTTTTTATCAATGCAACTCACTCCCAATGCATGACCAAATTACAAAAAAAATATTTAGGAATTGGGGGAGGGGAAACTGAATGTGGCTCAAAGCCTTGTGAGACTGCAGAAATCATTGTTCTGTGGGCCCATATAGGGAAAAATGGAAAGTTACTTTTCTGGACACCAGATTCACAAATTTCAGGAAGTGTGCACAAAAACATGCATAGTTTGATAGTGGCAACTGAAGTTTGAACACCACAACTTTTGATGTGCACCAATCATTTACTGAACAACACTTTTTTTCTAAAAGCGTATGGGGAAAAAAAATCTAGGGGGCTGCTCAACAAGTCAATTGTTTACTAACACACAGCAGATTTTTGCCCAATTGGGGCTGATTTTCAAAAAAAAATTCCAAATGTTAGCCCCCCCCCCCCCAGACCACCGGCTCATACACTTATGTTTCTTTCCATGCAGGTCTATGTGAGTGTTTTTAATAAAATTACAGAATTTTTTAAATACCTCTCTTCTTCTACTGGGTAAACAGAGCTGACGTCTAAAGATGCTATCAGTCCTCTTTTTGCATCAACACCATTATCGTCCACATTTCTATTTTCTCTTTTTCTTTGGTCCCTTCTTGGAAAGGGAGTGGACATCAGTTTTGATGTTTTAGGTGAAGTAAATCCTCTGTGAACGAGAGAAAGGAAAGGAAATTACACTCAATTCAAGGCCTAATAAATAATAGGCGAGGCCCATCTGAGCCCAGCTACCTTTAAAATCGAGATGCTGTTAATGGCTTTGATGTCTTGATATTATATTTATTAGATCTACAAACTTACCTTTCCAAATTTATTCTGTATGACTCTATCAACCAGGGCCTCCGACGACGGAAGGGGGGCGGGGGGGGGGGGGCATGCCCCCCCCCTTTTTTGCAAATTATGCCTTTCAGAAATTTGTTATAAAAGATCTTAATCATCTTTAAAATCCCAAGTTCATTTAGTTGAGCAGTAAAGTGTTCTTGCATTCCCTTGATTAAACCCCTGTTCTGTTCATAGGTGACATTTTCTTTTGAAACTAACTACATATCTTATAACCTTATGCACAGTAATAGTAGGTTTTCAGTTACGTCAAGAGCTAAACAACGTAATGTCTTCTAATAGGTATTCTATTCATCACCTCTCTGGCCCCGATGCAACACGTTGTTTTCAATGAAATTTGAGATTGAATAACAAAAACTAAAGAATTACGTCATGAGGATTTTGCAATGCAAAGGTTTCAGTCAAATGAATCAGTCCATCCTCGAATCAGTGTCATTTGAATTGAATCAGTGGTGAACGTTTGATGAGAAGAATGGTGCTGTTAAGGTGAGAACGTTTTTTTAACATCTCAATTTCAAGCAAGGGACATGGTACCCCCCCCCCCCCCCCCACTCAATAAAACTAATATGGTAAGGGTATTAGCTGCCCTTTACAATTACTGGCCTAGGGTTTTTGGTCCTAAATTCTTATCGCAAGAAATTGTATAGCTGTCAAGAAATCTGCAAATTTTGTTTGATCAATTTTCTTAATTAGAATCGATTTTGCAAAGTCTTTTGCAAATACTTAAAAAATTTGCAATTTGCCCGAGATCTAACATTCTAGACAATGATAATGGACATCTACAACATGTTGAAGAATTAAAATGCACTTGTTCAGGATGTCAAAATCAAAACAAATCACAGAATTCTTTGCACGATCGTGTGAAAGCGCCTCAAGCTCGTCAGCTAACAACGAAAGCAATAACGAAGATATCGCAGAGTCAGCAAGTCAAAATCAACTACATCATCCCTTCACATTTTCCTCGCCATTGAATTTGAACCAAGGCGGCCCTACAATAGTAATAAGAGACAAGCCATTTCACCCGGGGAAAGGTTTTAAGTTCCCGAAAACAAAATTTGGTTCCAGAGAGAGGTCATGTCAATGTTCATGGTTCGAGTCCTATAAATGGTTACATTACAATCAAGAAAATGACTCAGTCATGTGTTTCATTTGTGCCACAGAAGAGAAGAAAGGCAATTTGAGGAGTGAAAGGATGAAGGAATTTGCCTACATATCTTGAGGGTTCCGTTCTTGAAAGAAAGCTCCAAAATGTTTTGAGCACCAAGCTTCATCATGCCACAAAACTGCTCTCTCTTTTCATGTGCTTGTCCCTCAATGTGGAGATGTTGTGGAAATGGTTAACGATCACCTGGTCAAATCAAGATTAGAAGAACGTCGTTACTTCTACAAAGTCATGGAGTGTGTGCAGTTTCTTGGTAGACAAGGTATGGCGTTTCAAGGAAACGAGCTGGAGCAAAATGATAATTTTACCCAGTTAATGCTGTTGAGAGGCAAAGATGACCCAATCATTGTTGAAAGGTTGCTAGGGAGCAGGGGAGACAAGACGAAATATACCCATGCTGGTTTTTCAAAACAAGCTGCTATCAATCATGGCCAATCAAGTTGTTCCAAAAAAGCTAGAGTCAATCAGAGAAAACGGGTTCTTTGCAATAATGTGTGACGAATACACAGACATTTCCAACAAAGAACAGTTATCATTTTGTGTCCATTCTGTGGACTCAGTCCTAAATATCAAGGAAGATTTCCTGGGATTTTACGAAATTGATAACATTGAAAGCAGCACTATTGTGGCAACAATTAAAGATGCATTTCTTAGGATGCAGCTCTCCTTTTCCGACTGTAGAGGACAAACGTATGACGGGGCCAGAAACATGCTGGGTAGAAAGTCCGGAGTTGCAACCCAAATTTCTGCTGTTCAGCCCAAAGCCTTAGTCACCCACTGCCATGGCCATTCATTGAGTTTGGCTGTGAAGGATCTAACCTCAGCATGCAAGATATTAGATGATACCATGGGCACTGTTGGAGAGATATGTGTACTTGTCAAGTTTTCACCAAAACGAGAGAAAATGCTTGGCGCTATTCAAGAAAATGTAGAAGGAGAGGTGGCCGACGACAGTGCGTGCATCTTGCTTCTTAAAGATCCTAAACAACTACGATGAGCTTCTAACTCTGTGGCAAGAGTGCCTTCGCCAAAAGCTGACAACCGATATCAAGGCAAGCATTATTGGATGCGATGCACAGATGCAAAGGTTCTCGTTTTATTTTGGGCTCTCAATTGGGCACAGGCTATATTCTTTAACCGACAACCTTTCAAGAACGCTGCAGAAAGAGAAGATGTCCGCTGTTTCTGGCCAGCGCCTTGTGAACTTGACCGTAAAGACACTGGAAGGAATGCGTAGTGACGAAAATTTCAAAATGTTTTTTGACACAGTTGTGAAAAAGGCCCAGAAACATCCCTCACTTGGAGCGCCAAGCTTGCCAAGGAAAAGGAATCGGCCAGACTACTCTATCTTGCAGTACATGGAAGGATATGGTCAAGGAGCTGCAGCCAATCATCCCCAAACAGTTGATGACCATTACCGGCAGATCTATTATGAAGCAATTGATATGGTTGTTGCTTCAATAAAAGAACGTTTCAATCAACCCAGTTACAAAACCTTTGCAGCTCTGGAAACGATGCTCCTAAACATGTTTGACGATAAGCCATTTAAAGATGAATTGCAACATCTACAGACCATATATAGTGACAATGTTTCCATAGAATCCCTGCAAGTCGAATCTGGCATCTTCAAGCAGCTCTTCGCAAATGATCCAGCTCGTTGTTTTGATGATATCCATGAAAGATTAAAGAATGCAAATGAAGAGAACTATCTTATTCCAACCGTCATCACAACCTGCAAATTACTTCTGGTCAACCCAGCAACCAGTGCAACACCAGAAAGATCATTTTCATTGGCTCAAAGAGTGAAGACATGGTTGTGTGCCACCATGACCCAGACGAGATTTAATGCCCTGGCAATGATAAATTATCACAAATAAGTCACAGATGCATTGGACCTATTCAAAGTTGGCAACCAATTCGTTTCGTTGCACCAAAAGCGCTACCAGAAATTTGGCAATTTTCAGGCATCAGGCATATCAAGAAACTGTAGATGTTAAAATACAGTAGAGTCAGTCCAGGCTGAAAAGTTCTCAGTCCAACTGGGAACATGTGCCATAAACCTTATGACCGAATAAATGTGATCAACGTTTCAGGCGTATAACACAATGCCCAGTCCGGCTCAGAAATTTTCAGCCACCCCACGCATATTCTAATGATTGAACTGAAACTTGGTTTATGCTTTTATTTTGAACTTAGCTTTTGGCCGTTAACAGATAAAGTTAACAGAATCTGTTTTCGTTAGGAGCATAGCGTTTAGTTGTGGATGTGCTAAACTATGTCAGGCTTTGTCACAAGTGCTTCACATTTCATGAGTTAAACGTTAAATTGAAAATATCATCTGCATGTGCTAAAAATCGTTTTTAATTGCATAAGAGTAAACGCAGACCGATTTTCATGATACCAAGATTTTTACAAAGGCAGCTCATCATACTGTGGTAATTTTTTTGTGTCAAGTTTGGCCCCCCCCCCCCACTTTTCTGATCTCGTCGGAGGCCCTGTCAACGCCAAAGCCAAATCATTGTCCGTTGCAAATCCCAACGAAGCAAAAACTCCGCCAGAGCTCAAACGTGGAAGTCTGCAGAGGTACTTTGCTGTACCTGGTCTTCAAAGCTGCATCTTTCTTTTTTCTTCCCCGTGCATCCTTCCCTTTCACATTTTCTCCACGAGAGGCCATCGTAACGACATAGTCAAAAGCTGCTGTAATGTAAGCTGTGGTGAATGCAAATGGCCGCTAAAACACGCCTTCGCAGGCTCAGCGCTCCCTTGATTCGCAATATCATTCATATTGGCTGATTAGCTAAATATTTAACGCTTGGGTTATTTCAATGGTAACAGAAATTCGATCGGGAAAAGCCAATGAACCGAGTGATAGAGTGCCTTTAACCCTATCTGACCTGGGGGGGGGGATTCCACCCCCCCCCCTACTACATTTTTATCTACAACGTTTTCCACACATGCAGCAGGCCTCTGATACTTCGTAAGTTTAACTTTGTATCATAGAGCAATAAAATTGCAACAATTTGGACATTCTATTATTAGCCTTGTTTCCATGGTTACCAATTTTTCATACTGCACTCTGTGAAAAACATACTTTGTATACTTTGTATGTTTAATTGGGCCAATTAAGTCTAAATTAAGAATTTATATATATTTTGATCTATATCTTTCATTTCTTTATGAAAAATAAAGTTTCATGACCTTTTAGCAACCTTTCATTTATATAACGTCATATGACATCATAATGATCATCATGCTCTAGCAACAACAACAACATCGCTAATTAGATTATGATTTCAAATTGATTATGATACAACTTGGTTGAAGCTTGCAGGAGGAAAAAGAACAGCTCATTTGTAACTAACTCAAGAATGCTTAATGTGAATGAGGAATGAAGATGCTACTTGCATGGTTGAAAACAAATTGTCATTAGTGCTGGCCACTTGAACAAGTTCATGGATTCAAAACGCAGAAATGTTTCATTTATTTTCAAAACCAAGATTAGAAATCAAAAATATGCTAGTCTAGCAATCTGCTCTTTGTCTCAACCACCAACAACAATCAATTTTATTTATATTGGAAATTATGATCTTACCACTTTAGACTTAAGACATTATGATCTTACCATCTTACCACTAAGAAAACAAGGCATTTATCTGGTTTTTCAGCTGAATAAAAAAAGTTGATTTTTTTTTAATTTGTACATTACATTCAGAATTGTACATGGGGAGGGGGGGGGGGGGTAAGATTACCTGCCAGTTCAGTTAGGATTTTTACCGTGGCTGAGTATCTAAAAATTTTGCTACCCCCCCCCCCCCTGTATTTGGTTTGGTACTGTATTTGGTTTAAAGGGTGGTCAAAATGTCATTTTTGGCCAATCAGGCTTAAAAGCAATGTAAATAGGCTCTCCGGTTTACAGAATACATCATGGCACAATGGCACATGGCACAGTAAAATTACTGATCATTATGCAATTAGCAGTTTGTTGCATTGTTGTCTTGAAATTCGTTGTCTCCAACGACCTGGTTGACATTCCCTTAAAGTTGCTTCAATGACCTATAACAGCTTTTCATGTTACGAGAAGCATCCTTATCTTTTTTGAGACCTTTCTTCAATCCAAGTATAAACTGCCGCCCAAGACCTCTGTTTTCCTCCCAACATTTGCGAATAAAATTAGGAAGTGGCAATTTAAGACGTGTTTTGTTACGTTTCTTTAAGCTGAAGAAAGTTTCTACAATAGCATTGGTGTTCTTATTTACGTTGATATTGTTGGTTGTCATTTCTGGATAGGTACATTGGTAATCCGGATTAAACCTGTTCAGGTTTTCAAGGCAAATGTTGCTCCACAGGGAAATATATGGAAGTTTTGCGTTGAGCCAAGTCCATACTTCTGGCATGAAATAACGATTCAACCCTGGATTGCACCCCCTGCCGTTGTCAACTTCGATCTGTACCTTACCAATCTTCTCTTCCCAGTAATTTTTTAATTGACTTATCGGTTGGGTCTCTGCCTCCTTTCCGTCATCACCGCCATCATCACTGTAGTTGGAGCCAGTATCATCAACTTGCTCTTCATCGCTGCTATCTAATGTTTCTACGGGTGGATCTTCAAATGTATTTATGCTCTCCTCCAACTTGCATCTTTCAAGTGCATCTATCATTTTGCTTGTTGCCTGTTTTGTTTTCATCACAACGATCGCCCTCTCGATTATGCTTGCAACTTCATCTAGAGTTTTGCATTGTATTAATTTGCCAACAAGGCGCATTGCAAAATGAACTTGACTGCTTTCCTGTTGCTCTTTGTTTCGATATTTTGGTTCTCATTACGTGGAAACCGCAAACATGAAGGATACTTTTTTGCGAATCATTTTGTGTAGCTTCGTAGCTTCGCCCGTTAAAATTATGTAGGTGCGGTCCAAATACTGATGCATGGTTTCGTTAGCGAATTCCTGCAAGTATGCTTGAATGAGGGCCATACTAAAAGATGGCTTTTGAGACCACTAGGTCCATATTTTTGGTATTCTTTTTCATGAATCATAGCGAAGAATCTTCGTATCGCAAACTGACCCTGATTGCTAGATATAAACTCAGCAATAGGTACAGGAGGGCTCAAATTGTATGGGTGTCGCATTGCACAGGCATAATATAGAATTTGCTTCAAGTATTTTGGCTGCTTCACAACGGAGCCGGTTGCGTCTATGAAAAGAATATCATTCCTTACCGTTTGATGATAAAGCATTGCCATCGGTTGATCCATTAATATTATACTTAATTCATTTTCACTAACAACTGGACAGTTAATGTAACCAAATTCGTTTCTAAATGTGTGGCCAAGCTCTATGGCTTCTCGTTCATCGCGCACCTGCAGTTCCTTTTGAAGTTCTAAAACAGCCCTACTTAAACTTTCAACTGAGTCTGCTTCATGTCTTGCCTTGGCAGCAAGTTGCTGGTAGGCTATGTGGCTTTTCCCAGGACCTGTCAGATTACCAGCTGCAAATGACTCGCTATCTACATTCATGAGATCCTCCCTGTGTTTCTCTGAAGGCAATGCAGCCCTGTTATCTACAAAATATTGTTTTAGAGATTCTCTTTCTTCACCTGTTATTCTTCAAGCACTAACTGATTCTTTTTCATGTATTATGTCACCTTCGAAAGAGAGAGTTATTTCACTGGAGCTGGAATCAATGATCGAATAAGAAACTTTATGGGGACATTCCTTAAATTTGCAATTTGCATTTCCTTTAAAGTATTCACAACCTGATTTCCGGGAATTCTTCACCCGAACATGTTGATAACCTAGTTTCCACACACAATACTTGCTGTACTTAGACAATATTTTTGTTATCATCGTTGCGGCGGCAATGCCAATCTTTGACCGGCCGCGAGGAGTAGATTGCCGATCAAAAGGGCTGTCCTTTTGATGATTGTCTGGTGGAATTAAAGCTCGCCAGTTCTTTGGCGAGGTTAGTATTTTTCAATTTTGCACGAAAGTCTTCCAGTGCACTACCTGAACGAGAAAGAGCTCTTACCAGTTCATTATCAGATATGCCTGTGGAAGGGACTTTAGGTTGGACATCATTATTTTCGACCATATTTACGATTTCATTCATAGCATCGACTCTAGGCACAGAGGACTGCGAAGACAACTCATCTATGTTTCGTGGCAATTTTGACAAACCAAATGAAAGCCCCTGACGGAGTGCCAAGCAGTTAACTGCCTCACCAATTAGTCTGCCTATGAAAGCTGTCTCATCTTCAAGTGCCACGGATCTAATGCCTCTTCTACTATCATTAGACTCTAACCGCGGTCGCTTACAGACCAATATGATTGTTCAGCATCGTTTTTTCTCTTAACTACGGACTTATTTCGCCTAAATTTCGTTGTAGTGGTGACACTGCTACTGGGGATGTCAGATCAGTTGCTTTGCCTAAAATCGTTGTCTTCTGCCTCGTGATTTATAGTGGCTACAGATATATCTTTCTCAACGTCAATTTCCATTTCTGTTTCCGAACGTAGTTCCTGCAAGCTATCATTGGATAAACAGCCTGTGCGGAACCAAGGGTCGATTTAATTTTGCAGCAACTGTTTTGCTGCATTTCGGAAGGCTCTGTTAGTTTTTTACTTGGCTGACAGGTAACTTTATCCAAGTCAATCGTAACGCAACTTTCTTCACTATCACTACATGGAACAACATTGCGTTCAAAACGGTCAAACCCAAATGGAGGATCATTTTGACGAAAACTATCAAGTTTAGTATCTTCAACAACATTTTCTGTTGCATTTCCAGATTCTACTTTATTTCCGTTGGATTCGGAACATTCATCAACTTTCTGAGCTACCCTGCGTTCTCTTTGCTTCAAAAAGGAAGTATCAATGTACTCTTTGTGCACCCTATACAAATTTCGCAGCCTTAACACGTGTTTCTTGCTCATTGCCCAGATCGAATTGAAAAAGGATTTACAGACATTTATGAGGTCGGCTTTGCTCAATGCGGTAAATGCAATATCATTGGTATCAAAGAGCTCCAACAGAACATTTACTAACCTGTCGGCGTTTCCTTGAGTGTGAAATTCATAGCCTCCTCTTGGACGTGCCCCCCCCCCCCCGAAACATTTCTTAAACTTTTGAGTTTCCGTGATTGTTTGGATAGAGAAACCTGCACAATTTCCGAAACCTGAGAAGTCCTTCAATCCGACAAAAGCATCTGAGTAATCCTTCGAACGAAACTCTTCAACCACATACTGCCCCGACGCATTTCTGGCTGAGACGTTGTTTTTAGATGCCAAATTGCATCAATTCATGAAAGATTGTGTTGAAAGAGATGGAATGGCAGATCGTAAAGCTAGCAATTTATTTGCTTCTTTGCTCAGCACTAGCATTGTCGATAACGAAAGAGCGCCTTTCGTTTTCTGCAGCCCTGCAAGTGGCCTCGAAAGCTTTTGCCTGTTCATACACAGACTCACAGCCGAGGTCAGAAGTCGTCGGCTCGCAT
Organism: Aurelia coerulea; assembly: GCA_039566865.1. NCBI lineage: Eukaryota > Metazoa > Cnidaria > Scyphozoa > Semaeostomeae > Ulmaridae > Aurelia > Aurelia coerulea. Next base: position 3,555,511 of record CM076959.1, read on the forward strand.
GTGGTTTTCCGAGTATTCGTATTGAAGGGCTCGGGGAAGCAGCTGTGGATACAGTCTGCTCTTTGCTCGCAACATTAATTTTCAAAAAACTTTTCAGGTCATACTTTAGGGTGGTTTTGAAGCGATACTTTAGGGTGGTCCTAATCTTCTTCTGTCCTTCGACTCTGAAATTTCCTACGCGATGCTAGAATATCCTCCAGTTTCACTGTTGGCAGGTGTGAGGAGCTTGTATTCGCAAGCAGCTTCCAGTTCCAACCAGTCATCTATCGATTTGTCTTGTGAAGAAAGAGATAGTAAATCGCATTTGGCGCCAATAGTTCTACGCCTTACTTCCCAATAAGGACATACATATTCAAGGATATACTAATGATATACAAGGATATATAAAAAGATATATATATAATGATAATAAGGGATAGGATATATATCCAGTAACGATATATATGTACAATATACCTGGGGAGGGAGGATACAGATAACTTGCCAACGGACGGGGGTCTGCCACCCGGTTCTCAGAAAGGTAGCGTCTTCAAATTACCAATATTTGCCGTCGTACCCACCTTTATGTGGAATTTTAACATAAAACGACACATTTTAAACTATTTAGTGGGTATTTTAAGCCATACCCATCTACGTTTAAGGAGAATGTGCCGAAAAAGAACTTTAGTATGGATAGTATTGGTCAAAGAAACACACATATGGGCGGCAGATACCCGTACCCTCTACATGCTTGTGCCGCGCAGCAATTTTTTGATAACCCTGCATTTCAGATCACAAAGAGTTAATTGGGAAAGCACACAGTGGAATTATACCGGGTGACCCAGAAAAAAGTGACCCAACGCAATCTGCTTTAGAAAAATAAGTACGTGGCTGATTGAAAAACTTCAAATGCTGTTCTGTCGCTAAAAGACTGGCCTACATTATGAGTATTTTTTGGAATTTTTTTTGACACTATAAATTTCCCAAGTTAAAGATTTTGAGAAAACGGGCAAGCTTGAAATCCACAAAAAGTCATCAAAAACAGGGGATCGATTAAAAACCATTTGAGATCTTCAAAACAATGAGCAAGGCGCTTCATTTCAGCCTGGGAATAGGCAACTCAGTTAAAAATGTCCAGATCAAGTTTATGGTCCCTAGGTACCTAAACATTTGGAGCTGAACATAAATGTTCTTTGTAAACTTGTGGAATTTCAAAGGAATGCAATTTCCACGCAAATCGAAATGTTCGAGAATTGCTTACAGAAAAGCAGGAGTATCCTTGTCCCTTGAGACAAGAATATTTAGGTATCTAGGGACTACAAACTTGCTCTGACGACATTCGACTGAGTTGCCTATTCCCATGCTGAAATGAAACACGCTTCTCGTTGTTTTGAAGATCTGAAAAGGCTACAAATCGATCCCCTGTTTTTGACGATTTTTTTAAGATTTCAAGGATGCCCCTTTTCTCAAAATCCTTAATTCGGGAAATTTACCATGTCGAATAAAATTGCGAAAAATACTCATAATGTAGCCTAGACTTTTAGCGACAGAACAACGTTTGAATTATTCGAATTAGCCACTTACTTTTCATTCTATAACAGATTGCGTTGGGTCACTTTTTTTTGGGTCACCCGGTAGTAAATATTATCAGCTTCCTTTCACACAACTCAGTCTCCAGAAAGATAGAATTGCCAATGAAAACCAACCTTTGTAAAGAATTGACGCTAATGCTTTTGGGATGCCCGTTTGGGAAGACAAACATTTGAAGTCAATCAAAATGTTCCATATGCAAATACAACACTGATATAATTAACTGCGTACTTACCTTTTCCTAATGTCACTTCATGGTCCATTTTTTTTCTCTTTCCACGTTTCTTGCGGCGTCGCTGCACATATGGCTGAGGATGAATCTAAAAGCAAGGTGGTACAATTGAAAAATGAGAATAATGTAAACTGATAATAACCATCATCATCATCATCATCATCATCATCATCATCATCATCATCATCATTAATTTATTTACAAAGTAAGCTTATAACAAAACCATAGCTAAAATTACAGCTAATTAACGCCTACTTAATCATCGTAGCAACTGATGATATTAACAATTACAACTTATCAAACTTTTCCCGTAAATACTTGCATGATTCTGCCAACAACAATAGGCCAAACTTTAGCTGGCACAATAACTCAGATTTTCCCGCCAAAGCTTTCCCGCCAAAATTTTCCCGCCGAAGCATTCCCATAGAAATTTTGCCCCCGGGAGTGTGCTGAGCTGAACAGTAAAGGGATTTGTGAAGAGTGAAAACCCCACTTTGGTTCTTGTACCAAAAAGATTGAGTCCCGTTGTCGAAATGTGTTTTGCAAAATGTTAGATAGGCTAAAGATGCCCTGTTCCTATAAGCAATAAAAGCCACTTGACCTTTGTGGGCTCCTTCACAAGTTGGGACGAAATGGCGTGATCTGATTGGTCAATCCCCAAATCAAATCAAACATCTGGGTCTATTGAAAACGAAATGTTGCCATGTTACATACATACATACATAAATACATACATACATAGCGATTTTTGACTTACTTGTTTATGGATGTAAAACCCATGTTTGGCATGTCGAATCAATACATTGCCCATCACCTGCTCGTATTCAATAATTGATTCATATTGTGCTTTGTAGTTGAATGTACTTTTGTCTTCTTCATTTGCTTTGTCTTGTTCACGCCCTTCTCCAACTACGTCCACTTCGTTGTTTTGCTCGCTATTGGTAACAAAATAAAACGTCTTCAAATAAATCCTATTTATAAGTAAATGCTGACATAAAATTTTTTGCAAGATACAGTAAACCAGTAAACACGGCGTATAAGATCCTTCGAGTTTCGATAGCGACATGGATTCTTGCAAATTTGTGTTCTATTCGTTTAAATATTACAATAAATAATACATTACTATACAATTCACGTACAGTTATTTACAAACGTCAGCTTATTTGCACCACCGCCCATGGCACAGAAGCATGGATGCCAACTGGAAGCCAATTATGTGCAAGTACCAAGTATAGCCTTACCTGTTATTCGTATGACTTTGTTTCTTTTTCTTCACATCGCTTTTGGGTAACATTTTCAGGGCTATACAATGAATGATGAGCGTAATCATTATCATTACGAAAATTATCTATAACAGAATCAATTCTTTGCTATTTTTTCTGCACAAATATAGGGTTTTTACCGATTCAATAGCAAATTTTGAAATGTCGGCGATTATTTTTGGGTCGCGATTTCCTGCTCCTATGTTTAAAGTCTCTGGTTAATCACAACACAGATACATACTACATACTACACATACTACACAGATGAGCTACATACCAATTGGATTGTGGTGTTTCAGCTCGCGCAACATCCATTCTGGGCACTTCCTCTGCATGCTACACCTGCCGTCATTCACCAGTACGTCGCAGACATTGCTAACTAATTGCTGCACTCCCTGCCTCATAAGGGTCATCAGCAGAAGAAGGCCCTTATTGTCACTTATGTGCACACTGTCCTTGCTACACCATAATTCCAAATCATGAAATGAAAAATTTTTGCCAACGTCCAAGAACTCTGCTTCTACTCAGTCACATGTTTTGGCCATCATACCATTATACCAACAACGATAGCAGGACATTCATACTGATAATAAAATACTACCATGAAAGGCCAGTGAGCTGGAGTTTTATACAAATATAATGGGGTACAATGGATCATTTGCAGGCTGTCATTAAGAAGCTGGCTAGAGTTGCAGTTTTGCGAAGATATGGTATAACAATTGTCTAAAGAATCTACCATGAGAGTTTCCGTACCCGCTCTAAAATTTCCTGAAAAGGTTCATACCCCCCATTTTCTTTGGAATAGTTTTCATAGTCCCCACCAATTCTAATCCGCCCCGGTACCCAGAGTTATAAATGACTGACTTCTTAGACAGTTGCTTTCTGGGTTCATGAATTTGTTGATTTGTATATCTTGAATAAGGGAAAAATCGAAAAGAAACAGACCAAACCATAATTTACAACTGAAAAGCATGATACACGGAAAACTATTCTTGAGCTAGAAACTCCATTCTTGGTCTAACACATTTACCCCATCTCTATCCTAAATATCCTAGAGAACCCCCGGTGTTGTAACACTCTACGTACCCTTCCCGTCGATCTTCATACTCATCAAGGCGTGGAACTATTGACACAGCCAAGATCTGAAAGCAATTTGAAATATCATATTACATGTAATTTTTTTAAGTACGTTTTCATGACGCAAAAATAATAATAATAATAATAATAATAATAATAATAATAATATATCAATATTTATACAGGTTTACTTGGTCAACTCAGAACAGCTGCTATAAATCAAGGACCTGTGTCTAACGAAAAGTAGTAAAAACTATTATTTACAATATAAGGTTTCTTCAAAGTTGAAAATTAAAATCAAAGTCATTGCACCCGTTCCTGAATCTCACAACTGAGTTTTCATTTTTTAGTTCAGGTGGCAATCTGTTGTATATCTGTACACCTTGATAACTAAACGTTTTTCGGGCGGTTTCTGTCCTTATGCGAGGCACCACGAGATTTGACTTATTACCCCGAGTGTCCTTTTGGTGATCCAATCTTTTAAAGTGATTCTCTAATATCTTTGGTGCAAGGCCGTTCAGGCATTTAAATACTTTAATAGCACAACGTTTATTTCTTGCATGATTTATCGATGGAAAGTTAATTGTGCCATTTTGTCCGTTTATGATCCTCATTGCACGATCTTGAAGTTTTTCAAGCTTTGATTTGTGTGAGTCTGAAATTCCAATGCTTATGTTGCTGCAGTATAGGAATATAGGCAAAATCATTACTTTATATATGGTTTCAGCGGTTGTAGGGCTCACATTCATGCGCACCCTCGCAAGCAACTTGATCCTTGAAGATACTTTTTGTACATTTTTTCAAATTGGCTCAAAAGATTTAGGTTTTTATCAAGTGTTATCCCAAGGTATTCGTATCTATCTGATTCGACAATCTTTTGCCCGGTCATATTAATCTCTATTGTATCGGCCTTTGCTAATTTCTGATGGCTTCCGAAGAGCACAAATTCTGTTTTCGACTTTTTTAGGTTTACCACGAGGTTATTTTCAACAAAGAAGCTCCCGAGGTTTTTGATATCATCATTCAGCTTCTCGGCAATATCGTTGCTGTTCTTGTCTGATGTGAATATTACAGTGTCATCTGCATATAGGATTATACTGCTCTTATTCAACTGCAGATCAATGTCATTGATCAATAAGCTAAATAATAGTGGGCCTAAAATTGACCCCTGTGGGACCCCACATGTAACAGATTCCTCCTCAGACTTTATACCATCAAATACAACAAAGTGCTTTCGATTAAAGAGGTAGCTTTCAAACCAATTTAGTTCTCTTTCGATTATGCCGTATGCCGGTAGCTTTGAAAGTAGTCGGGCGTGATCCACCGTATCAAACGCTTTTCTCAAATCTACAAACACGGCTCCAGTCAGAAGTCCTTTATCCATGCGCATTCCTATTTGATCAGTAAAGTAAGTAACAGCGTGTTCAGTTGATGAACCTCGCCTAAATCCAAATTGATTATCTGACAAAAGATGGTTTTTGCAGAGATATTCATATACCTGTCTGTATACAACGCGCTCTATAACTTTAGAAAGCACGGGGAGGACTGAGATTGGCCGGTAATTGTCCATTGCAGATCTCTCTTCCGCTTTGTGGACGGCCAAAATTTTTGCACACTTTTCAGCAGTTGGGAAGACAGAATTTTGTAGAGAACAGTTTATCAAGAGGGACATAGGTTCACATAATACGCCAGCACCATAGATGATGAATGAGAGAGGTGGGAATTTCGTCATAACCTGAGCTCTTTTTCTTCTTTAGTGACTTCAGATTTTCATACATATCTCTTGCAGACGTTTCCTTAAATTGGGAATGGCAGTTTTTTGGGTTCACTCTTTCTTTCATGCTTGAATTTTCGTGATTTTTCCAAACTGAATCTGAAATGGAAGGGAGAGCAGCTTGTATTCTCTTTCCAATTTCTGCAGAAAACTTGCAGAAACCATTGGCTATAATTTTTTGTCGGGTGTTAAACTACCATCAACGCTTATGAGTTTGGCTGGAACTTCCTTTTGCTGCTTAACTGGGTAACACCTTTTGATTTGATTCCAAAACGTTTGATGTTGCAATTTAAATCATTTTCCTTAAGACCTAATAAACGTATTTTTGTGTAAGAAACTGCCCATAACCAATTCAACTCTCAGATGTAGCTAAGAGATTAAGATGCACTAATTTTTGATGAGAAACAAAGTTCCAGGGCTGGTAAGCAGTTTTTAAATTATTAGTTCATTTTGCTAACAAAATTTTCTTACGTGTTTCTTATATTTTTAATGCCAATGTAGAGTTAATTTTGCTTTGTCTTCACTGGCTTCAAAATTACTTAGTAAGATCTCAAAACAAGCAATAACATTAATCACACTCAAAATAATGTTCAAACAGTTGCTATAACTGTACACTGTCAAAACATTTTTGAGTGTAATAGAGAAATTATAACTGCAAATTACAAAAGTTTCTATCTAAAAATCTGATAATTTTAAGAAACTTTCAACACATATCTACATGTATAAAAAATATTAATGATGATGGATGATGATGATGATGATAATGATGATGATGTTGATGATGATGATGATGATGATGATGATGATGATGATAATGATGATGAATAAACATACCTTTGCACTTTGAAATTGTTTCTTTGCTGTCAGCAGTAATCCCGCAAACTGTTTCTCTGCTTCAGCCAATGAAATGCTGTCAGCAGTAACCCCCTCAAACTGTTTCTCTGCTTCAGCCAATATAAAGTGCTTGGACATATCATTGGTGCCGCAAAGAAGAACAACGACTTTCGGTTGGCATTCTTGGGCTATCTTGCAATCGTTGATTTCCAATGCAATGTCCCGGAACCTGCCACCTGAGAAAAGAAATGGATGATGCGTTTTAATTAGATTTGTACTTGGGGCGTGTTTCGCCAATCCCCCTCCCAACTCCACCACCGACCTTTGCTACACTGTGCTAAAACGATACATGAAATGACCAAAAACACTGTCTTTTTTTATATATTCTCATAAAATGTACAATAACAGACAATTAAAACATTACAAAACAATGGCAAAGGGAGCAAGGAAATACATAATACCCTAAAACCTACATTTAAAATAGAGACAACTATTACAAAAACTACAAAAATGGCTACAGTGGTTTCGCCCATTATGCCCATGTTGTCGCAATTTTGAATTTGTCATCAAAAAACCAACTAGCTAGTTTACTTGCTAATCGGTCGAACAAAATTAGAGAAAATTGGTGAGAAGAAATGTTCCATTAAAGAAACTATGAATTCCCCAAATTTTGATAGTTTTTGCGTTGCATAGCAACGAATCATTAGAATGATTGACCCTTTTCGTTATATTTGAAAAGGCAATTGTCCAAAGAACACCAGCATTAAGTACATTTTGACATACTTCAAGGCCTCCGACGAGATCAGAAAAGTGAGGGGGGGGGGGCCAAACTTGATGCAAAAAATTACCACAATACAACATGATAAGCTGCCTTTCAGAATGGCATGATTTGCAAAAAAGTGGGGGGCCATGGCCCCCCGGCCCCCCTGTTGTTGGAGTCCCTGTACTTTGTATTTTTTTAGGAAAGGAGGGGTTAAAATATGCCCCCAGTAGAAGACAACGAGAAATCGCCCAATATCAAGAAGACTTCTACAATACCTGGTGTACAATTGATGTACCATTGTTGTGCCAACTTTTCATAAGTCCCTTGGACCATAGATCGCAGTTGCGAATCTGAGAAAACAGCAACCTAAGAAATAATTGGATAATTAGAAAACTTATATGAAATAACACAAATGTTATCAAGTCACGATATTGTTATAACACGGCAGCACTATATATTAATATCTACAGAATAATAATGCAATTTGACAGTTGATAATAAGTTTAGAACGGATCCAAACGGAAAAGTGCCTTTGGAGTGTCGAGCCTTTCATGCATCCTAAACGGAAAAGTACCCTTCATTCCCCTAGGTACAAAGATGAATAGATAAAAATCAAACGATTGACAACTTACTAGATCATCACTTGGTTGCTTGGGACGATTAATATCCTTGTTCTGCTTTCCGCTAACTCCACGCTTCCATCGCCTTGCATTTTGACGCGTGCCAAACCCCCTTCTCAGCATCGCCGCGAATTCCCCATTCTCTATTTAAAACACCATGAAGAGTACAAAATTCGTAATGTATGGTTGCCGGCATGTCATTTAAACGGCAACCATAATGCTTTTAGGATGTAATGCTAAACTATTACATTGCGTTATTTGTGTTACATGCCCCAAAAAAATATTTGAAATTTAACTGATCACAATGACTTCTGTAAATAAATGGTGTCTTATGAAGAAAGTCCTGGCAATTTATGTCGTTGTCTCTACAGTGAGGAATTTTCTGCTCCATGCGACTATATAGATTTACGCAATAGTTTATTATTACCAAAGTATAACTTAGCAACAGCGTGTGATATAGTGATCGAAAACCAATCCGATAATTGATGAAACATTTTTCTTACGTCATTAAATTCAAACAGCATCAGAACCTATTGCAACATATTTTACGAATAGTGAAGACTTAAGAATGCCTTAAATGCATGGTCCAGCAATAAATATTCCTTCATACTTGCATTGGAATGGTTTGGGATTGATTGAGCAATTTCTATATAGATTTCTCGTTTGAATTCCTTACATTATCGAAACCCGGGATCGCAACACTGTAATTTCATAATCATGTAGAGCAGTTAAGGAATCAATGACCTACACTCTTGAATTATACTTTTTCAAGGTATCGGTGTGACATCTCAATACCAATACGTTAGACGGAATGGAGGACAGTGGAGGACTCAAATCTATGACTCAAATTCTGACTCAAATCTTATAGCAAGCATTAAGATCTACGACGCAAGTTGTAAGGGAATCATAGACACCAAGGGGCGAACGGAAAACGAAAAATTTGTGATTTTGTCCACTGTTTTTTGTCAAAGTAATGCTCCTGTATAGTACATTTTACCCCTTGGGAACATTCGTCTTTGACCTTTGGTGGAGCTGAGACTAAAATTGCCCGCATCCACTGCAGCCAGAGTCTTACCTTGCAAGATTTCGGAGTGATTGAGCAGTTTCTACAACTTTTACTGATTATTGAAGGAATTAATTTTTCAGTTGGGACCTATCTAGTGAAAACCCCCCCAAATTAACAGTGGTAGATTTTTTCAAAGAATTTTTGTCATTTCCTGCTTGCAGCATTCATTACTACTTTTTTTTTTTTTTTTTTTTTATATTCAATTTGAAAATTTACAAAAACGAGGTACTTAAGACCATACTTACAAATTACTTAACTACATAACAAAGATGATAACCCGGGAAGCAAGAACCCATGACTATCCCAGGGTCATTACATAGAACATTAAACTAAATTACATCTAAATATACAATTACAAAAGTTACATATAAGCGATGTATAATGATAATTACAAACAAACAAAAAATGAAAACAAAAATAAAAGGACCTTGTGGCTGTATGGCGTGAAAACAAAGGCTTAGTCTATCTTATACAAACCGACCTGTTTTGTGGATGAACGCTAAAGTCAGTTCGAGTATACCTTTATTAACGTCACTTGAAAGGTCTTTATCACCATATAACAAAAGTTGTACAAGAACGTTGTTAGAAAGGCTGTTGATTTCAACAAATGGTCGTAATGCAACAGAAACTCCAGCGAGAAGATATCGTCGTTGAATATCAAATGAAGGGCAAAGCAACAGAAAGTGCTCCGTGTCCTCAATACCGTCATTCGTCGGGCACATTGGGTTTACGGTGTCCCTGAAATTGTGCTTGAATTTGTGGAAATTTAGTTTGCTGAGACCGACCGTTATTTGGGAAAGATGTGATAGGCCTATCGGGTTATGAATACCAAAGAAGGATTTTGCATGGGGGCGAATTATTGATAGAAGCTTTGTCTTAAAAACAGCAACGGACGGTGCTAGCCTGATTTCAGGGTCAAGTTTATTCCATTCAGACATACAGTCTGGATAGAAGCTAGATTTAAATTTTTCTGTTCTTGCCCTTATTCGCCCAATAGCACCCTGGTTGCGAAGGGAGTAGTTCGACTGATGAAGTGGTGGGATTGGCTCCTTTGTGTACAAGGGGGTAATATTATTCAGAATCTTATAGAACAAAGTCAGGCGTCTACTCCACCTGCGGGAACTTAATGATTCCCAGCCAAGCTCTGTGTACAGCTTCTCGCGCGATGTTCCCCTCCATGTTCCTGTTACAGCAAGAGCAGCAGAATACTGAACAGACTCTAGTTTTTCCATTAGATGTGGTAAAATGATGTTTTGACTGAATTCACAAACTTTTGCTGGAATGTGATAGATAACATCCCCGTAGTCCAGGTGCGGTCGCACATAAAGTTTATATAATTCGTTCAGGGTATGCCTTGGCAGATATTTGGAGAGATACTTTAGCAGACCAATGCCTTTTCTCGTTTTAGAGATAGCTGATTTAACATGTGCTGAGAAGGAGAGCTTTGAGTCGAGGATTATACCTAAATGTTTATGCTCATTCACTTTTTTTACAGGTATATTATTGAAGAAGATCATCGGATGATCTATTTCATTTCTTCTCTTTGAAAGTAGTAGTTCGACAGCTTGTTTTTGCGGATCGGGATTAAATGACATCCTCCAATCATGGGCCCACTGATTTATCAACGCCAGGTCATGGTTCATATCCTCGGCAGCTGCATTAGGTTCTTGAACAACCGTAAACAAGGATGTATCGTCGGCAAAAAGCTTGACGTTACATTTCAAGTCAGAGGTGAGGTCGTTGATGTATACAAGGAAAAACAATGGTCCTAATATAGAACCCTGAGGCACTCCTGCTAAAATATCTCCCCAATTAGAACATTGTCCGTTCAAAACTGTTCGCTGCTTTCGATCCTTAAGAAAACTCTGGATAAGCGAAAGAAGTTGTCCTGAGACACCACATCGTTTTAATTTATAAATAAGACCATCATGCCATACCCTGTCAAATGCTTTAGAAATATCAAGATACACGGAGCGAACATTCATTACTACTGTGATAAGAATAATTATCGTGTGTTAATGTGCGAACTGAATGTTACCAATGTTACGAATGTTACAAGGCGAATGTCATTCTGAAGATCACAAGGGAGTTCGTCTTTGGAATGGCCGAATTTTGTAATATGGTGGAAGCTTTTCCAGAAACAATGCACAAAGCTAGACATTTTCTAGACTTTCAAACAGACCAATTTGTTAAATTTGTTGTATGCCCAAAGTGTCACAAGTTATATACTTATGATCAAGCACAACAAATCCTTCATGGCAAGAAGCATTTAAAAAAGATTTAAAAAAAGAAAATGTCTTGTTGGTAGGTCTCATTCCAGGTCCCCATGAACCTGAGCTCAATGTCAATACATACTTGACTCCATTCGTAAATGAATTGTCACAGTTTTGGAAAGGTATACATCTGTACGAAGACAATGATTTAACATTATATCGTTTTGTCCTACTGTGCATTTCGTCCGACCTTCCAGCAACAAGAAAATGTTGTGGTTTCTTGTCTTATAACGCCAAGAAAGGTACGTTTTTCTCGTGAAATCTATCATGAGACAGTGTAAACAGACAGTGTAAACAGAGATTTTTGAAGAGAAAGCTCCAAGCTTCTGGGTTTTGTGGTGCGTTATATCACTGGATGTGTGGCTATCTACGCCAAATGATGCAATATGCAGAGGTAAATGGAAAAACGTCAACAATCAAAGAGATAGCATTTGGAGTACCCCAGGGATCATTACTAGGTCCACGTTTGTTCTCTTTTCATGTTAATGGCTTACCTGACTCTATAACAAAGGGAGAACTAGTTATGTTTGCTGATGACACCACAATATTCTGTATAGGTGATAATATTAAAGAAGTAATAGATAGCCTCAATGCCAGTGCAAGGGAGCTCCTTTATGGAGTCACATCGTGGACAAAAGTCATAGCCCTCAAATGGGGTCGTAAATCGTAAAGCAGTTCGTAATTCATAGATTGTGTTGAAGCGAACAAGAGGCCGACAGACAGAGATGATGTCATTGCTCCTGGATCGTGTCATTAAAATATGACCCGCTTTGAAAGCTTCCACCCCATCTGCAAGCTTCCACTTTTGTCCACTTTGTAACGTTGATCTCTTAATTGTCAGATTGGGTCGTGAATCACTCTCATCAAACAATCATTCCCTATCAGTCTTTATTCCGTGATCGCATCGTGTTTTTGATTGTCACCTGGTTTTTCGGAAAAATAGCAAACCCCCGGAAAAAGAGGACATCGCATAGTGAAGCACTTTCTCGTTCACATGGACAAGGGAAAATGGCAGATAAAGACATCGGAATCGCAAACAAAGTTGCATCTATATTAAGATCTTCGCTGCAGCAAATCGAGACAATGATTAGTGGTGAAAATGCAGAAGCGTCCAGAAGTGATTCGTCCTCTTCAGGCTCTGTTGTATCCGTAAATCCAAGGTAAGAAAAGGGCCAAGGTCTAAACACAGACATAGTCTAAACACAGTCTAAACACAAACACAGACAAACTCGATCCTTGATTAGGCCTCCTGATTAGGCTACCTACTGAGAGCTCCTCCTTAAAGGGAATAGACATAGCTATATCGACAAGCTGCTATTAATAGGCTGAAGAAACGCCCACAAACCCATTGTTTTCTTCGCCACACAATGAAACAGCAGGCGTCAAAGCTGTTGAATACAATAGATTATATATTCAACTTGGCCCGGGCCAGCTTTTAACTATGTCGATTCCCTTTAAGAAATTCCTCTCCATACGAAATTCTATGTACTCTTACTGTAAGATTTGTCATTTTTGTCATCTGTTTTAATTTGTTATTCTAGTATGTAATTCAGAAAGATTTTTGTAGGTAGTGGAATTTAAAAAAATTGAACTGAACTGAACTGAGCTCAGGTTACTTTTTTGGGTCTAAAATTTAGGCAAGGATTAATTTTTGGGTCAATGATTTGTACAGTAATTTTTTGAAAGTTCAAGAAATTGTTGCTTCTTTTTTTTGGGTCTCAAATTAAGAAAAATTAAAAAATTGGGAAAAAGATAATTCACAAAAAAATTAGAGTCAAGTAATAGTACTAGAATAAAGAGCATAGGTATCCAAAGAAATTATGAGAAATCTAATCACTTTTATGCAAATTTAGGAAACTGACTTCATAAATTTTGGGTATGTATGGTTGGAAAAATTATTTTTGGGGTCTATTTTCATGCTAGAAATTACTTGTTTGGGTTGATGTGTTGTACCCCAGCCTAAGCACCCCTATCCTAACCTAACCTGACCCCTATCATAACTTAACCTGAGTACCCTCTTGGGGGTGCATGAAAGGAAACCCTAGGATTTGAATGAAGAGAATCATTTGAAAAAATTATTTATCAACTTGGAACTTGACCGCTTCTTTTTATCATAGTTTCTTAATTTTCTGGAGGTGCAGGCAGAATTTCTTGAAAACTGTTTCTCGTTCAACATGTTTTTATTGTTATTCTCAGGTACTGCTACTCTTGTTCTCAAATAATAGATTTGTTAATTTGCTATTTAAATTGCTATAATCGGTAAAGTTGTTTTGGTTTCGTTCGGTTTTGTTTGATTGGTTTCGTTTCATTTCATCAAAAATCATTTTATCATATTATTTCTAATCTATATCTATATTATTAATCCAAAAGAATTATATTATATTATATTATTATTAGATTATATTATTAATCCATATATTAATATGATAATACTGTATATTATCATATTATCATTTTATTATAATTTTTGCCATTAATAATAAATCTGAATGATCAAGTGTTGCTGATATGTCAGAAAATAGGCCATTTGTATTCACCGGCATTGGAATACTGGCATCGGCATTGGAACTGGCATTGGCATTGGAATTGGCATCGATTATTGCATAAGTCCACAAGTACTATGGCGCATGCAAAACTAACCAGGGGGTGCGCAACAGCGATTTGCGCGAGTCTCTATTCATTTATTCCCAATTATCTAACGCTAATGGATTTGAGCATTATGAATGAGGATTACTGATATTATACGGAGAGTTTTAAATCCTATAAGAGCATACCTGAATTGATTAATTACGCTTTTATAGGAACACTTTCAACTGAGCTAAAATTAAATTAGTTTTCTGACTTCACCCCGGCTGGAGCGGTACACGACTTGTTTTCAGAAATGTACCCTCTTCTTATTACCGAAACTTGCCTTGGTACCCAGATTTATGAAGAATTTTTTCGGAAAACTCCACATTTGTAACTATTTTTGCAACTTTCAGCGAAACGCCACTAATAAATGGAAAATCTGTCGAAAATGACCCTTGTTTAGAGAATGTTGTTCAAAGAAAGTTGGGCCCAAGAACCCACCCATATGGGCGGCACATACCCTTACCCTGAACATGTTATGTACCCCCCCCCCTGGGATTTTACGTTAAAGACAGATCAGAGCTCTTCATAATTAAAAGTTCATCAGAGGTTGAAGTTTTGAACCTTGAATATCTTTAAATCTCGTGAACTTATACTTAATTTGAGAGTAAAAGTTGTTAGTTTGATCGTGAAGTTACGCATAATTCGTTGACTTCTCTGGTTCAACTTCAAAAGATTGGTTCATTTCAAGAATCATCATTGCTGAAAAATAAAATTGATGGCAGCATATTTTCCAATCTAAACCACACTCTCGAATGACCTGTAATATGAAAATCTTAAAACCTTAGAATCTTAAAACCCGAAAACTAACATAAAAGCATCAAACCCTCAGTCCTGGGGGCAAAAACTGGCCAAACCCGCAACCCAATCAAAGCCCAAAGCCCTTTCACAGTATGAGGAGAATTGTCTTTAGGAGTTATTGAATTGACAGAGTTTGTTCACTGCATTGAAATACTCGTACAAATTACTGTGACGGACCCCCTGGCTAGTTTTGCATGCGTCATGGTACTTACGCAATATCGATGCCAATTCCAATGCCAATGCCAGTCCCAATGCCGATGCCAGTATTCCAATGCCGGTGAATACAAATGGCCCAGAAAATATGAAAAACATAAACATCAAGTGAAAGTACTCATCAAAAGCAATCAAATGGTGCATCTTTGAGATCATCTGGGCTTCTTCTTCTTACTGGCTCTTCCGTCTTAATTCAAAACATTAGCCTTGCCACTGTTTTCTTCCATTCCTTTCGCTCATAATCGTTCTCAGTTAGTTCATCCACTGTTTTATTTATTGGTTTCAGGTCTTTATTCATTTGTCTGATCCATGTCTGTTTTGGTCTTCCCCGATTAGCCTTCACTTTTTTCAAATGTTCTCTGAAAGCTAATTTTGCTGGTGTTCTTTCTGGCAACCTTAACATGTGCCCAAGCCAGTTTAATCGCCGTTTCTTTATTTCGGTTGTGATGGCTGTCTGATGTGATCTTTTATATATTTCTTCATTTCTTATTTTATCCATTAATTTGATGTTTAGCATCCTACGTAGCAGTTTTCTTTGAAAGATATCGAGACTTTCTTCCAATTTCTTGGTTAAGGTCTAGATCTCGCAATTGTAAAGCAGCATTGGATATATAAATGTATTAATCGTTCTTATTTTTAGTTTTATGGATGTCTGTCTGTTACAGAGAATTCTTTCATATTTGTTGAAGGCATCAATGGATAGTCCTTTCCTTCGTTTTATGTCTTTTTCGGTGTCTAAAATACTTCCTAGATATTTTATGGCCTTCCATTCATCGTTGCCATCTGTGCCAACACAAAATTCTTCTGTTTTTTCAGTTTTGATATTTAGGTTTCTTTGTTTGACTTTCAAAGGGAGTTCTTGTTTTATAGTGTCCTTGTGTTTCTTGTCGGTGGTTATATTGCCAATATCGTCAGAATACTGAAGATCAATGCTAAAGTTTTCTTTATCTTGGTTGTGATTTACTCTGGGCCGGTCTGGTAATGTGATTGCATCTGGATTTTGCAGCATGAGTGCAACTGCTAATGTGAAAGTAAATTATGGAACGCTTGCGCAGTCTCCTTGTGGTGCTCCTATGTTGGTTTCGAATGGTTCCCCTCTTTCATTTCCAACTTGTACCGTGTATTGCATTTTATACAGTAATATGTAAAACATATGTAGCTCATCGTCGTCTAATATTTTGCCTAGATCTTTAATAAGTTGAGGTCTTCTGATGGTGTCAAAAGCTTTGGACATATCAAACAGGGTCACAAATATGTTGTAATCTTGACTGTTGATTGCTTTTTCGATTAACATTTTTAATGCAAAGACGTGTTCAGTTGTGCTTCGGCCGCCTTGGTAGGCAGCTTGAGATAGTGCGGTGATGGTCTCGAGTTTTTCAGTTGTTCTCCTGATCATGCATATGCTGAGGATTTTCCTAATTACTGATAACAGGATGATAAGTCTTAGATTTGCGCAGGATCCTTTTGGCTTTCCGGGTTTTTGAAAGGGAACGAGTATCCCTTTATGAATTTCCTCTGGTGTGTCTCCGTGCTCTGCGACGTGATTAAGTAAATATGCAATTCTTTTCGAGATTTCATTCAGTGGTCCATATTTTATCAGTTCGCTTGTTACATCATCTATGCCCGCACTCTTATTGTTTTTCATTGATTTTATGGCTCTTTGTACCTCTTCTTCTGAGAAGGGAGTTTTCATTTTGACTGGTTTAACTCTTGGTATCTCTGGTTCATCTTGTTTGTTAAAAACGTTGGTGAAGTGGTTTGTGATGATTTGTACTTGTTGCCTAGGACACGCTGTTACAGTTTCCTTTGATTGATTGTTTGCAACGTTTTTTTCTATGAGAAGATCACTTGGATGTTTTCTGTACAAAATTCTCATGGTTGCAAAGAGTCTGTTGGAGTCATTTTTGCACGCCTCTATTTCGCTTATTTGCTCTTCTAAAAGTCTATTGTTTTCTTTTTGTTTCAAATCTTTTATTTGCTTTTGTACTCTGTTTCTTTCTTGCTTCAGTGTTTTTCTCTTCTCGGCATCCTTAAGGGAGTTAATATCTCTTCTCAATTTTTGTTGTTTTTCACATAGTGTTTGGAATTCTATTGAGGTAAATTTTTCTTTAGGCCTGTCTTTTCTCAAATGTGTCTCAGCCGACGTTATGCATGCATCTTTTATGATGTTCCATTGCTCTTGTGCGCTTTTCTGCTCGGCTTCATCATTTAGCTTTTCTTGCACACTTTCTGTGTACTTTTGTTTGATCGTTTCGTTTTTCAGTTTTTGCATATCAAACTTATTTGATTTGATTTTCTTTTTCTGAAACATTTTGTACCATTTGAGTTCTATATCACATATTACTATTTGATGGTCAGTATATGTTGTCGTGCCATTGTAAGATCGGCAGTTTTTACCAGTTTTCGAGCGTTCTGCTTTACGAGGATGTAATCGATCTGATTTCTAACTGGGTTATTGCCAGGGGATTTCCATGTCGTTCTATGAGCCATTTTATGATAGAAAAGTGTATTACATAGTATCAGTCTGTTTGATCTTGCAAACTCTAAGAGATTTTCTCCGTTTGTGTTGGTGATTCCCTTTCCAAACTTTCCCATTGTTTATGGGTGGTCATTATGTGAGCTGCCAGTCTTTGCATTGAAGTCGCCACCTGTTATGATCAGTGAGCTACTTGGGGTATCTGAAATATATGACTGCATGATCTAGGACAGTTCTAAACAGTTTTTGTCAGAAGTTACACACTTTTATTAAATCTATTATCAATATCAAACTCTGAAAAATTATTTGCAGGAAGAGGAAGATACTGCTGGTGCCAAGTTTCACATCAACTCCAAGTGATTCAATGGAGAAAAATAAGATGGTAAAGATCATTGGTATACCACTCGCCCAACAGTCCAAAACAAAGAAACGAACAGCCCTCCAGTTCCAGAAGATAACTATGCTATGTAGGACTTGTAAATCACGGTACTTTAAATTGCAAGGGGGATTGGCAAAGCCAGACAATGATATTAAAGTGGTATCAAGTAAAAATCTTCAAGCTGGGATGGGGGTTAATAGGTGCACACAGACATTTTATTGCCTTTTTGATTAGGAGGCATTTACCCCTCATGCCTCCCCTAGCCCTACCACTGATACATCATCTTGAGGCAAATTATACTTTCAAAAGAACTGACATCATTGTGAGTAGGGTCTATATCTACAATATAGTTAACAAATATTTCCTTTGCTCTTTGCATAAAAAAACACAGGAGATAGAGTTGATAATTAGAAGTCACCCATGCTCAGAGATACCCATTGTATTGTGTAGCAGCACATACAATTTGACTGGCAGCACACTTGCACATTTGACTTGTTAGCAAATGCTCATATTACAAGAATGTTCCACTGCTAAAACCTGCAGCCTGAACTTTCTTGACTGATTTTTGCTTTATGGGTATTCAAGAAATCAATGTGAATCTATTCAACTGTTGTCCACTAAAGAAAGAGGCAGTAGTATGCGTGATCATTCGCAAGTAAAATGTTACACTTCAATTGCCAAAGAGCCTACAGTTTTTTAACAAATATTGTCATATTACTTTCTCTGCCCTTGATTATAAATATGCTTTAGTTTATGATCTTTCATGAATAAATATTCTGAGTATACAGTAGTTATCTAACCTGAAAATTATTGTTTATTCAAAATTGATATACTGATGATCTTCTTTCTCATTGTTGATCCAAAGTCTAATGATTCTAATTTTTCAAAATTTTGCACAGGTTGCTAATGCAGCACTTCATAGAAGAACTCAGTTCCCAATTTCAAACTCGTATAATATAAGTCAGTTTTGCAAAGCTAGAATTTCCACAGTGTCAGGCAAAAAAATGTCAGGCCCAGGCCATAGTAAAAAATTCTTAAATTTTTGCCTCATTCAGATTTTATGTGTTGGATATGTGCAACTTGGTTCCTTTTGAAATCCCTATTGTAAATAAGGCAAAATTGTAGGAGTTGGATTAATTGTAGAAATTTTGTTTGAATCAGTCCTTTGATATTCAAGATGAAAATAGGCTGGGCTGAAAGAAATTGACTTGACAGAATCTTTTCTTTTGGGTCATGATTCAGAGATTTTTTCTCTCACTCAGTCCCACAGTGGTCCCGAAGAGATCCTACTTATGCGAGTTTGATTGTAAGTGAACTGAAAGTTTTAGAGGTAGACAGAGAGTTTGCATAACATCCTAACTACCAATAACAGCCATTTTTGTTTCTTCTGCCAAGGTTAACCTGCAAGGAAATGACATAGCTTTTGAGTTACGGGCAAAAACAGTCTGCAAGCTTTCATTAGCCTTACTGAAACACAAACCATTCACAACCAGTTTAAACTGACCTTCTTAGACAGATTTTTACGTGATCTGGATTGGTGCTAAAATGACATTATAAGCTAAAGGTGGGACTCTCATCATCATTTGCCAAAGGCTAGTGGCCCAAATTATGCATGCACTTTAGTTCCACTGTAAATCAAGAGCAAAGTTGGCATTTGGCAAAGATCTTCATCATATATATTCATATGCAACAACAAAAATGAGTCAAAAATGTTTGACAGTTGTAAGAATAGTTTGCTCAGGTAAATTTTCAGTCTTCTTGATTTTGATGGGCCTAAAATAGAAAGGGGTAAGCTAAGGTTCCAGTAAAATCGAAGCAAATTCCATAGCCTGGGTTATAACTCTATAAAACGATCATCTTACTTGATCTAACAGCTCGAAGGCACCTCAATTGAAGATGAAGGAAGCTGGCACCATTCATTTACATCATTGTCAAGCAACAACAAATCTTCTCTGACCCTGGTCATCTTTTTCGTAAATAACATGTCAGCAAAAGCAAGATTGAAGCTGACATCTAATATCATTGACGTAAAAATGTTATCAATTGCGATGGACTGGGCATAAATACAGCTATACAGCTATGATCTGAACACATTGCTCCATCCATGATTGCCATGCAGAACTTTCCCATCTCTCTTTAAATTTGCTTAGGCCCATTCACGAAATGGTGCGAGCTTTCCAAGATATTTCGTCCAGCCTGGGTCAATTGTTCTTGCTCAAGAAAACATTAAACGAGCGCACTAGCCAAAATCCGAGCCTCAAACTTTGTCCAGACTATTATTAAAGTGAACATTTCACCAGTAGATGTTCACATGAAACGAACAGATGCTAGCCCGACGCTCTCTAATCGCAAATGATTGGAGAACTGCGTGCGCTTCGGTTTGTATAGTTGAATGATCGCTGTTGCATTGTGGGAAGGACAGCTTATCCTCCTTGGTTGAGTTGCCTACTCCCAGGCTGAAATGAAACACGTTCCTCGCATGCAGTTTTTCTCATAATTCTTAATTCAGAAAATTTACCGTGTCGAGAAAAATTGCGAAAAATACTAAGAACGCAGGCTGGTCTTTTAACGACAGAACAACTTTTGAAGCATCTCAATCTGCCACTTACTTTTTTTGTATATAACAGATTGCGTTAGGTCACTTATTTTGGGTCACCTGGTATATGGAACAAGGCAGCAAGCCCCCGAAGCCATTTAGTTTTCATGGTTATATTATTCACATTCCATTTTCTATAGGTACGTCATATTTGAATCACATCATATATTTGTAATGCTTCTCTGAAGCAAGCTGATTTAATTTGCAGTAGTCTAATGTTGTTGCTCTTTTACTGTCTTTCTAGTACTCGAGAAAAGAAAGAGACCAAAGGTATTTTCTATATTTCGTTTTGAACGTTAGATGACAAAGTGTGATGAAAAATTGCTTACTAGCATATTCTTAATCGAATCCTTAGATGTCAGTAAAATCTTAAAATAGAAGATTGGTAGTTGAGATTTAAGATGCACGAGGATGCACCGTTCTTTTTAGAAATTCTGTGTCGAATAGAAATTAACTGCTGGCTGGACATTTTCCTCATCCCCTTTGTCATAACAGAATTACAAATTACCAAATATTTTTATCAGTTTTCATATACCGGGTGTCCCACAAAAAACGCAACGAATTTGATCGGGACTAGCGACAAGAATTTAGGTCCAATCAATCCAAAATAATTTTCGATATAATCCTCAATAGCTAACTTGAAGATAGATACCTTGTTTGTTGATATTGCTGCATGGAGAGTTGGAATATCAATCTTGAAAGTCCAAATTTGCTTCCATCTCCAAACCAGAGGTTTCGGGTTTTGGCCTAACTGAAAACGTGCTTGAGGAATCTCCTCAGTCATATACAAAGTGTAGTAGTGTGAGCATGCTAAGGCACACACGTCTAGGCACTTATTCAAATTGAAATTTGAAAGCTAAAAATTGACGAACATAACAATTCTGAAGGGAAAATTCACAAAGGAACATATTTCTTCAATCATAGTGCACCTGAAAAAGCATTTTTAAGGATCTTATCCATGGATAATTTTCCCTTGGGTATATTTGATTTCTTGTTTCGTAATAATTCGAAGAAAGATTATACAAAATGCATTTCATTAAAGATAGGTGTACTATGCATGTTTCCCGTCTAAGAGTTCTCTGCATAGAAGTTTTTAAGACTTTAAACAATTTAAATCCCTCTTTCATGCACGATATTTTCAAAATAAAATCTTCCAAGTACTCATTACGTAACTCCAATGACTTACAGCATTATAGACCAAATCAAGTCACCTTTGGGTCCAACAGCCTTCGATCATTGGGACCTCAGATCTGGAATACACTGCCAAATGAAATGAAATCAGCCGAAAACCTAAATAGTTTTAAAAATATGATAAAGAAGTGGGAAAGCCCAGACTGAAAATGTAGTGCCTGTCAATATGTATCAATGAACTAGTTTTCTTTAGTTTTCTATATTTAGTTAGATTATCAAAATACTGTAAAAATATTTATTTATGTAATTATATATATCCATCGATTTAGATTAGTTTACTTTGTATATTTGTATATAGTAAGCTAGAGTATGTACATAATCGATGTAAAATAATTTGACAAACAAATGAAGATTGCAGGAATTAATTAATTTTTCACACCAAAACAACCTACTTTGCGGATTTCTTCCTTTTATGAGACGGATGCAATGCTAACTTTTCGAAACTTTCCAAGCATAGAAAAAAGATGCCTTTTCAGGACAAAGTTGATGAATTTGATTGAATTTCTATTCAAATATTTTCATCGAAATGATGCTTATTCTCCTACTTCACGGTAATTCAGGAGATTCCCCAAAATAGCGCGTTTGCAGTTTAGGCTAAAAGCCACAAGCTCTGGTTTGGAGGTTCAGGCAAATTTGGACTTTCAAAATTAATATTCCAACTTTCAATGTACCAATATCATCAATCAAGGTATCTATCTTCAAGTTAGCTATCGAGGATTATATAGAAAATTACTATGGATTGATTGGACCTAAATTCTTGTCGCTAGTCTCGATCAAATCCGTTGCGCTTTTTTTGGGACACCCGGTATGTATATCAGTTTTCATCAGCTTTCATTTTATCAGTTTTCAGCTCATTCGAACATGATGCAAGATATATGATACAAGCGCATATTTAGTGCGCAAAAATTAACTCCATTCGTTTGACAACAATTCACATGGGCATTTTTCAACAAAATGCTCATACTCTCAGGCAGCTTCGATCCATAGCTTCTTGGGTCCCTTTTTTTTCTCGACAGTATTGAAATTATATTGAATTATTCCCCAATCAGGGAATAATTCCATAATTTAAGATGGGATAACATATGCAGGGCTGGAACAGAGGAGCTCAATTGCTGTTAGTCGAAGAATTTGGTACGAAAATATAGATATTGTTTGGCTGCTTAATGGAGAAACAATGCACTGAACTTGCACTGGTTCTTCAAAGTGAAATTCCATGCTTTACCAAGTCGTTTATGAGAACATGCCAATGAAATTATGGAAATGTGATAATGATTGCTTTTCTACTGTATATTTACTGAAGGGACAAGCCATATATGGGATGGAGAAGCTCGTTTTTCAAACATTTTGTGCAACAGTTTTTCTATTTATATGATTGATGAAAAGAGGTGATTGTTTGATTAAGCTGGCTTAGAATTTATTGCAGAGTCCAGACAAATGTCAAACCTTCCTCCTGTGGGCAAATTTTTTGTAAACCCTTCCTCATTTTATGAGTAAAAAATAATAAGATTTTACGTACTTATGGCGTTGTTTATAACCCTAAAATGTGTAAACCTGTTGCTCGCACCAAATTAACCTAAAATCAACCCCAAATTATCCCTTCACTTTGTTTCTCTTGTCTTGTTAGCGTGATGGATACAAAATATGTGGGGAGTGTAATGGCAGCGTTGGTTTGAGAGCTAAGCAATGTACTCACTGCAACTCTTCATTTCCCAGCAAAGTAAAAGACTGGGAAAGTATTCAGAAACATGCGTCCACAATGAAGGACAGTTATATCAAAGACAAGCTATTCGACCGGGTAAGTGGGCAATCGTCTATTGTTGAACGTCTTCCCGTGGTACAAAACTTGAAAATTACGTTGAGTGATGGAAAAATTTTGATTCAACAGATTCATTGAATAGTTGATTAGATTCAATAATTCTTTACTTAGGCTTTGATATCTTGGATCGCTATTTGAAAGTCTTTAAAAAAGTATTAGATGGACATGGTCAGGTCAATGGTCTTCCTCCTAAATCATGAGGTACACTAGGAGGTACATCATGAGGTACTCTGACCGTCTGTGATTTTACGAAAACCAAGCGCAAATGTTCATGATGGGATAACAGATTCCTAAGCACACCCTTTGTTGTATGCAACAGTCTTTTTCCAACCCATCTCATAACCTTAATCATCAGTCTCTTAGATTTTTTTGCCTTCTTCTAGGCATCGATTTCCCCCCATTAGACGTCCAATACAGTAGAAACCCGCATAAAAGAACCTGTTTTTATAAGAACCTAGAGGCTGAAATTCAATCTTTAAAACCCCCTAACCATAACCCTAAGAGGCTGAAACTGGGAAAGGTTCTTATATAATAGCTTTAATGTAAATTATTAAAATGACAAGAATTTTTAGAATTTTTCACATCCTGATCAGACTTCTTCATTGGTACAAAAGATTTGTTCTCAAGAATTCTCAAGAATTCTCAAGAAATCTCAAGAATTCTTGAGCTGTAAAACAGTGTTAATGTGTGCAAGGCCTGCTCGTATATAAGAACCTTTCTAAGAACCATACAGGCTGGAATTTAGAATAGCAGCCATTTAATTAAGAACCAATTCAGGCTGCCCAGAAAAAACCTAGGTTCTTTTATGCGGGTTTCTACTGTAGCAGGCAATAGTTGAACATTGCTTCGAAGAATAAGAAAATAGTTTGATACCGGGTGACTCAGAAAAAAGTGACATCCAACTTAATATTCAACTCCGATTCAACTTTATACAATATAAAGGCTCTAAAGTACTATGCTTTAGCTGCGCTTCACGAATCCCTTCTCTATGACAGTGCAAATAATTATTCTCCTGTTAAACGAAAATGGTGTTGTTCGTTTTTAGGTCAGTTTCAGTTTCATTAACAAATGCCAGGTCAATTGCCTGTTGCCTAGAGCAAGCTCTTCCATTGTTTATAAAAGCCAAATTCTCCAACTGTTTTCATGCCAAGTAGACATTTCAACTCCAAGCTATCTTTGAACTTTCTTTATATTTCACTTTTCACTTATTTGTCCTTGTCGAAAGAACTACTGTTACTCGTTTGAATGACTCTGGCATGAAATTAAGCCATTAGTACAATTTGCGCCTACAGTACATATGCTTTTATATCGCTCACGCTCTGTGCCTGTTTTTTTTTCTGCATTTTCTTGTAACAGCTGGATCAACCAAGGCAGTATTATATAAAACGATTTGGCACCAGATTACTGTCTAGTTTTCTGATTACTATAGTTTTAATCAAAATTATCAATTGCAGATTATCGAAAACATTGATTTAGGAGACTTGTTTTCTACTGATTCTCACTGTTTTCTTTGCCATAGCACCAATCATTTTCTAGACGCTGTCTAGTTGTCTAATGAAAGAAATATGGTTTTAAATGATATTTTGATATTTCAGATTGATCAGCTTGCAACCAAGCCTGGTTGGACGGGAATTGTTTTTCTCGTCCATGAAAACCCCGAGAGTAGGGCAGGGCAGAAAAGAATTTTCCACCACAGCTACTCGACCAACGGCGCTGGAAGAAAAATAGAGGACGCTATGAGGGCTAAGGTCTTCAAAGCAATGAAGAGTTTTCTTCATGGTAAAACTATAGCGCATATAT
The DNA here is from genome assembly GCA_039566865.1 of Aurelia coerulea. NCBI lineage: Eukaryota > Metazoa > Cnidaria > Scyphozoa > Semaeostomeae > Ulmaridae > Aurelia > Aurelia coerulea. The sequence goes on from CM076959.1 coordinate 3,580,881, forward strand.
GTGCTACTTTAATTAAAAAATTGTCTTCAGAAATCAATTACTGTTGCAGCTCAATCACTTGCAATATATATCTACATCATAGCCAACAAGATTTTCTAATTTTTGATAAATGCACTTTCAAGCTGTAGGGCAATATGGTGCTTCATTTGATTCTGCAGTGTTTGCAAGAGTTTTAAAGTTTTTGCAGAACTCAAAGCAGTCGACAGGGTTGTTTGAGCTTTTAGTAATATTTCATAACATTTTTTTCACCGGCGATTTATCATCATGGATTGAAAGTAAGCAATTGTAGTTTTGTAGGAAATGCAATGAACAGACTTGCGGTGGATATGTGCATGCTGTAAATATTGATAACTGTATGATTGAAAAATTGTGTCTTTTGAGCAAGAAGTGACAAATGCTACATTCAATTTGATTTGGAACCGTCTCATCCAATACCAATTTAGTGTTTTCCATACTGAACACACATTTGACAAATGCTCATGTCAATCTTCTTCATGAGAGAAAACTTCAGATTGCAGGTTTTACGCAATTCATTATTTCCAACTTGTACAAATTTCTTATTCAGTCAATTTTCTTTACACTTTATCGTTAAAGGAGATGTCAATGAACAGCAATATGAGAAGGAGAATCTGACAGGAGGTGAGGAGGATGCATCGTCAGAAGTGGACATGACAGTGACTGCCTCATCAACCAGTATGCCTTTGGAGTCATCGAATTCCATCACATCAGGTGCCTCTCCGCGCACCTCATCTACCTCCAGTACATTTTCTTCACTTTCAAGTGGAGATCCCAACCTTTCTTCAATTGTTTGTCCTTTCGTATCTTCTACTCCTTCACTTGCATCATCTTCCGCAGCACCTCCTATTTATAACTCTACCGCTGTCGTTCCTCAGTCTTCCACTTCCGCCTCTTCTTATCCTGGAAGCCATTTTCCGTCATCTACTGCTATCTCCCTTCCATCGGCCATCCCTAGTCTTCCTCCGGCTACCATAGCCAATCGTGCTCCCTCTCCCACTGTTAGTCCTCCTCATTCATCCTCTCCTGCCAGTCATCCAGCATCTGCTAGTGAGAGTGCGCTCCAGAGTGTCAATACGATTGCCTCTTCTTCTGCTAACCATATTCGTTCTCAGTCATTCTGCTTCAGCCAACCCAGCAATATCTCTATTGATTCTAATGCTTCTTCTTCTAGTCCTTCTTCTTCAATTGTTGCTTCTAATGCTTCTAATGCTTCTTCGACTGCTGCAAGTTTTGGTACAAGTATTTCTAGTAGGCATGGCCGAATCATGGAAATCAATGGCATGAAATTCTTTGTCATTAATTCGAAAAAGTAAACACAAGATATCGTAAAGGGTTTGTGCAAGGTTATAAACTCATTTATAAAGAGCAAAAACTGTTAAATGTCCTACTCAAATTGTGTCCCACAGTGCTGTAAACAATGCAAGCCAGAGAAACAAAGCTGTGTCTCAATCTTTTCTTCGTTCCATTTATAGAGAAGCCTATTTACCATTGCACACTCCCTTTAACATAATACTTGCATGTAGATTTAGTTTTATGATTTGGTCTGAAATTTTATTCATTTTATTCAAGTTTTCCCTTCGTTCGAGTAATAGCAAATTATCGAACTTGTCTTCAAAGATGTTTGCGAGAAATCGATAAAATTAGCTTGCTGGGGGCTTGCTGGATGAAAGAATTAGCTAGCTGGACGTCCAATTATGCTGAAATTGTCTTGAAAAATATAACCATTCAGAGCGGAGCTTATTTTGATGTACAGTCATGCATCAGCTGTGTTTTAAAAACCTGATCCATCCTCAATTTTGTAAATTACTTTATTTTAGTCTTTGGGCATTGATAACTTAAAAATTGCTCAAAAACACACGAGAGCCCATCTCAGTAGTGCGTACTTATTGCTTCCAAATGCCTCATCTTGAATGTTTACAAAATCGTTTGTTCAACGTCCATCCTTATGTAAACTAAAAACTTTTTTTGCAAAATACTTGAATACTGCACTTCTGTCTTGTATCAAGGCGAGATGTTAGAATTGACGCGGATGATTACGCTAAATATGGCGACAAGAAACTTTTTGCCAAGATACATTGCGTCCTTAACCGAATCCCTGTAAAATCGTTAAGGTTTCGTAATTAGAACGCAATGCATGTTGGTAAAACATTCCTCCCCGCCACCTTTAGCGTAGTCGTCTATCCCAGCTTGATATCGTTATACAATCTTCGGAGCGTGCAATAGATGCCCTGACAAAGTTATTTAACACTTTTTATGTTTTTAGTTATTTTTCAATGTATTATTAAACTTCTACGTGTGTTTGTTTTGTTGGAAGAAGTTTTTGTGGAAAACAAATAACTGTATACTGAAGCAGTGTCTTTGTTCCTTGTTGACTCTATTATCGTCTGTTCTGATAGGCTAAAAAAATTGAAGTGATATACAATCTTGAAAGAGAGACCTAGTGCATGATCAATGAACCACTGCTTGCAAATGCAAAGCGTTTGGAAGTGAAACACGCTCGGGGGTCGCGGGAATCCCCACCTGTACGAAACAGTTAGGCAATAGTTTAGCAGTATTATGCCTTAAATTTCGATTTTTAGCGGTTCTCCAACAGTATGATTAACGGAACTAATCAATAACTTTTACCCAGATATGCTACTTCGCTCTAATTCGCAATACTTTAGCCGTACAATAAAAATGATTCAGTAGCAGTACAGAGAATCATTTACTGTTGTTTTACTTGGCATATTGCTGCTAAGCTTACAGTACTGTTTCGTACCGGCAACATAAATTGCGGATAACAGAAATTCGGTTTCAAAAGTGTCTGATTCTTATAGAATCAGATCGGAAAACCTACCTATTTCCATAATAAGCTTGATTGCCGCAATCTCCGTTGATATGCCTCTAGAGTCTAAAAGGAATTGTAAGACAGAACCCAGAACCAATCTTGTTATTGGCATTGGAAATGCACCTTTTATTGGAAACACTTTGCAACTCGTTAAAAGTTGAACAATTTTCGTAAATTTCCAATTGAGTTCTGATTGCTTCCAGCAAGTATTCGAAAGAGGCTACCAGCACCACGGTGGGGGGGGAGGGGTTGGGGGGTTCTTCCATATTGAAGGTACCTGGGAATGTGCCACGACGAAGGGTATACTTTTCCAGACTTCTAGTCCAGCCTTGCCAAGAACCCCCCCCCCCCCCCCGTGACTAGCGTCTGGTCCTTGTCAGTGATTTCTCAGCTTCCGCCGTTCACTCTGCAATAGCAGCAATGCATCCGTTTGGTAAAAGTGTTAATACTGATCCTCACAAAAACAATAAAAGGAAGAATATTTTCTCAAACGAAGGATTCTGAAAACGCACTGGATCAATTTAAATGTTCAAAAACGTTTCGAAAAATTTTCACTTTGCAATGATTTGTTCCAATGAAAATGGACAAAACAGATGCATTCCCTTCGTCTTTGCAAGGACAGAGCAGAGTGAAGATGGAGCTTGGATTCATAATAACGACTTAGACCGGAATCGAAAAAGAGAATATTCCACTCAAAGACAATATTTTCTTAGTTCTAGAGGGTGTTAGACCAGGTTTTAGAGCCATATGCGCATCAACTATGATCTCTTTTACTCTATAAAGGTACCCAAAAGTAGCGTAATCCTCATAAATCACTCGAATTTCATAAAAAGAATAAATCTCAGTCAAAATGGAGAATGTCTTGTTTATGCACGCGCTATAGGAGACAGAGTAATTTGGATGTTTTAATTAATAACGATAAGCAAAGTAACAACAAGGGGCAGAAGGTAAATTTAAATATCGTTATTAATTAAAACATCCAAATTACTCTGTCTCCTATAGCGCGTGGTTTATGGACAGTATTTCCATATTTTCTTAGTTCTAGAGGGTGTTAGCCCAGGTTTTAGAGCCATATGCGCATCAACTATCATCTCTTTTACTCTATAAATGTACCTAAAAGTAGCGTAATCCTCATAAATCACTCAAATTTCATAAAAAAAATAAATCTCAGTCAAAATGGAGAATTTTTTGCTTATGGACAGTATTTCCATATTTTCTTAGTTCTAGAGGGTGTTAGACCAGTTTTAGAGCCATATGCGCATCAACTATGATCTCTTTTACTCTATAAATGTACCTAAAAGTAGCGTAATCCTCATCAATCACTCGAATTTTATAAAAACAAATAAATCTCAGTCAAAATGGAGAATTTTTTGCTTATGGACAGTATTTCCATATTTTCTTAGTTCTAGAGGGTGTTAGACCAGTTTTAGAGCCATATGCGCATCAACTATGATCTCTTTTACTCCATAAAGGTACCTAAAAGTAGCGTAATCCTCATAAATCACTCGAATTTCATAAAAACAAATAAATCTCAGTCAAAATGGAGAATTTCTTGCTTATGGACAGTATTTCCATATTTTCTTAGTTCTAGATGGTGTTAGACCAGGTTTTAGAGCCATATGCGCATCAACTATCATCTCTTTTACTCTATAAAGGTACCCAAAAGTAGCGTAATCCTCATAAATCACTCGAATTTCATAAAAAGAATAAATCTCAGTCAAAATGGAGAATGTCTTGTTTATGCACGCGCTATAGGAGACAGAGTAATTTGGATGTTTTAATTAATAACGATAAGCAAAGTAACAACAAGGGGCAGAAGGTAAATTTAAATATCGTTATTAATTAAAACATCCAAATTACTCTGTCTCCTATAGCGCGTGGTTTATGGACAGTATTTCCATATTTTCTTAGTTCTAGAGGGTGTTAGCCCAGGTTTTAGAGCCATATGCGCATCAACTATCATCTCTTTTACTCTATAAATGTACCTAAAAGTAGCGTAATCCTCATAAATCACTCAAATTTCATAAAAAAAATAAATCTCAGTCAAAATGGAGAATTTTTTGCTTATGGACAGTATTTCCATATTTTCTTAGTTCTAGAGGGTGTTAGACCAGTTTTAGAGCCATATGCGCATCAACTATGATCTCTTTTACTCTATAAAGGTACCTAAAAGTAGCGTAATCCTCATCAATCACTCGAATTTTATAAAAACAAATAAATCTCAGTCAAAATGGAGAATTTTTTGCTTATGGACAGTATTTCCATATTTTCTTAGTTCTAGAGGGTGTTAGACCAGTTTTAGAGCCATATGCGCATCAACTATGATCTCTTTTACTCCATAAAGGTACCTAAAAGTAGCGTAATCCTCATAAATCACTCGAATTTTATAAAAACAAATAAATCTCAGTCAAAATGGAGAATTTCTTGCTTATGGACAGTATTTCCATATTTTCTTAGTTCTAGAGGGTGTTAGACCAGTTTTAGAGCCATATGCGCATCAACTATGATCTCTTTTACTCTATAAAGGTACCTAAAAGTAGCGTAATCCTCATAAATCACTCGAATTTTATAAAAACAAATAAATCTCAGTCAAAATGGACAATTTCTTGCTTATGGACAGTATTTCCATATTTTCTTAGCTCTAGAGGGTGTTAGCCCAGGTTTTAGAGCCATATGCGCTTCAACTATGATCTCTTTTACTCTATAAAGGTACCCAAAAGTAGCGTAATCCTCATAAATCACTCGAATTTCATAAAAAGAATAAATCTCAGTCAAAATGGAGAATGTCTTGTTTATGCACGCGCTATAGGAGACAGAGTAATTTGGATGTTTTAATTAATAACGATAAGCAAAGTAACAACAAGGGGCAGAAGGTAAATTTAAATATCGTTATTAATTAAAACATCCAAATTACTCTGTCTCCTATAGCGCGTGGTTTATGGACAGTATTTCCATATTTTCTTAGTTCTAGAGGGTGTTAGCCCAGGTTTTAGAGCCATATGCGCATCAACTATCATCTCTTTTACTCTATAAATGTACCTAAAAGTAGCGTAATCCTCATAAATCACTCGAATTTTATAAAAACAAATAAATCTCAGTCAAAATGGAGAATTTTTTGCTTATGGACAGTATTTCCATATTTTCTTAGTTCTAGAGGGTGTTAGACCAGTTTTAGAGCCATATGCGCATCAACTATGATCTCTTTTACTCTATAAAGGTACCTAAAAGTAGCGTAATCCTCATAAATCACTCGAATTTTATAAAAACAAATAAATCTCAGTCAAAATGGAGAATTTTTTGCTTATGGACAGTATTTCCATATTTTCTTAGTTCTAGAGGGTGTTAGACCAGGTTTTAGAGCCATATGCGCATCAACTATGATCTCTTTTACTCTATAAAGGTACCCAAAAGTAGCGTAATCCTCATAAATCACTCAAATTTTATAAAAACAAATAAATCTCAGTCAAAATGGAGAATTTCTTGCTTATGGACAGTATTTCCATATTTTCTTAGTTCTAGAGGGTGTTAGACCAGGTTTTAGAGCCATATGCGCATCAACTATGATCTCTTTTACTCTATAAAGGTACCTAAAAGTAGCGTAATCCTCATAAATCACTCGAATTTTATAAAAACAAATAAATCTCAGTCAAAATGGACAATTTCTTGCTTATGGACAGTATTTCCATATTTTCTTAGCTCTAGAGGGTGTTAGCCCAGGTTTTAGAGCCATATGCGCATCAACTATCATCTCTTTTACTCTATAAATGTACCCAAAAGTAGCGTAATCCTCATAAATCACTCAAATTTTATAAAAACAAATAAATCTCAGTCAAAATGGAGAATTTCTTGCTTATGGACAGTATTTCCATATTTTCTTAGCTCTAGAGGGTGTTAGCCCAGGTTTTAGAGCCATATGCGCATCAACTATCATCTCTTTTACTCTATAAATGTACCCAAAAGTAGCGTAATCCTCATAAATCACTCAAATTTTATAAAAACAAATAAATCTCAGTCAAAATGGAGAATTTCTTGCTTATGGACAGTATTTCCATATTTTCTTAGTTCTAGAGGGTGTTAGCCCAGGTTTTAGAGCCATATGCGCTTCAACTATGATCTCTTTTACTCTATAAAGGTACCCAAAAGTAGCGTAATCCTCATAAATCACTCGAATTTTATAAAAACAAATAAATCTCAGTCAAAATGGAGAATTTCTTGCTTATGGACAGTATTTCCATATTTTCTTAGTTCTAGAGGGTGTTAGCCCAGGTTTTAGAGCCATATGCGCTTCAACTATGATCTCTTTTACTCTATAAAGGTACCCAAAAGTAGCGTAATCCTCATAAATCACTCGAATTTTATAAAAACAAATAAATCTCAGTCAAAATGGAGAATTTCTTGCTTATGGACAGTATTTCCATATTTTCTTAGTTCTAGAGGGTGTTAGACCAGGTTTTAGAGCCATATGCGCTTCAACTATGATCTCTTTTACTCTATAAAGGTACCCAAAAGTAGCGTAATCCTCATAAATCACTCGAATTTTATAAAAACAAATAAATCTCAGTCAAAATGGAGAATTTCTTGCTTATGGACAGTATTTCCATATTTTCTTAGCTCTAGAGGGTGTTAGCCCAGGTTTTAGAGCCATATGCGCATCAACTATCATCTCTTTTACTCTATAAATGTACCCAAAAGTAGCGTAATCCTCATAAATCACTCGAATTTCATAAAAAAAATAAATCTCAGTCAAAATGGAGAATTTCTTGCTTATGGACAGTATTTCCATATTTTCTTAGTTCTAGAGGGTGTTAGCCCAGGTTTTAGAGCCATATGCGCTTCAACTATGATCTCTTTTACTCTATAAAGGTACCCAAAAGTAGCGTAATCCTCATAAATCACTCGAATTTCATAAAAACAAATAAATCTCAGTCAAAATGGACAATTTCTTGCTTATGGACAGTATTTCCATATTTTCTTAGTTCTAGAGGGTGTTAGCCCAGGTTTTAGAGCCATATGCGCTTCAACTATGATCTCTTTTACTCTATAAAGGTACCCAAAAGTAGCGTAATCCTCATAAATCACTCGAATTTCATAAAAACAAATAAATCTCAGTCAAAATGGACAATTTCTTGCTTATGGACAGTATTTCCATATTTTGTTAGTTCTAGAGGGTGTTAGACCAGGTTTTAGAGCCATATGCGCTTCAACTATGATCTCTTTTACTCTATAAAGGTACCCAAAAGTAGCGTAATCCTCATAAATCACTCAAATTTCATAAAAAGAATAAATCTCAGTCAAAATGGAGAATTTCTTGCTTATGGACAGTATTTCCATATTTTGTTAGTTCTAGAGGGTGTTAGACCAGGTTTTAGAGCTATATGCGCTTCAACTATGATCTCTTTTACTCTATAAAGGTACCTAAAAGTAGCGTAATCCTCATAAATCACTCGAATTTTATAAAAACAAATAAATCTCAGTCAAAATGGACAATTTCTTGCTTATGGACAGTATTTCCATATTTTCTTAGCTCTAGAGGGTGTTAGCCCAGGTTTTAGAGCCATATGCGCATCAACTATGATCTCTTTTACTCTATAAATGTACCCAAAAGTAGCGTAATCCTCATAAATCACTCGAATTTTATAAAAACAAATAAATCTCAGTCAAAATGGAGAATTTCTTGCTTATGGACAGTATTTCCATATTTTGTTAGTTCTAGAGGGTGTTAGACCAGGTTTTAGAGCCATATGCGCTTCAACTATGATCTCTTTTACTCTATAAAGGTACCCAAAAGTAGCGTAATCCTCATAAATCACTCGAATTTCATAAAAAAAAAAAATCTCAGTCAAAATAGAGAGTTTTTTGCTTATGGACAGTATTTCCATGATTTCTTAGTTCTAGAGGGTTTTAGCCCAGGTTTTAAAGCCATATGCGCTTCAACTATGATCTCTTTACTCTATAAAGGTACCCAAAAGCAGCGTAATCCTCATAAATCACTCGAATTTCATAAAAACGAATAAATCGCAGACAAAATGGAGAAAATTTTACTCATGGACGGTATGTCCATATTTTGGGTAAGGAGATGTGCGATCGGGAAGGGTATTGATTTTTGCGATTTTGGTATAAGGAATAGTATCGATATTTTTGTTTTTTGAAACTTCGATGGCAGGTCCCCGACCAAACTTGGTCAAGTACCCCACGGGGTTTCGTAACCGCATTCATTATTTTTCGTTCAGACCCATTCAAAAAAGTAGCATCTTTTATAAAATCAGGTGTAGGGAACGAAATAGTAAGTAAAGAAAGGAGACAAAGAAGAAACGCAGTTACATAGCAAACAATACGATAAGCCTTTTACTTTTCAAAGTTTCAAAATCACACCATTTATCAAATTACCAGGCTACTTTCAATTACAGTCTTATTTAAGATTCATTAACCAACGTTGACAAATGATCACACCAATCTTGGTCCCACTGAAACAGTACAGGATTGTTTCATCGAAACATACTCAATATTTAGTGACTATAGTCTAGCTTCACTCTAGGACCCTCAATATAACGAAACAATAAGGACCCTCAAGCCACGCTCATCTCATTGAGTTGAATTGATGTTGTTGTTGTTACTCCACTGATGTTGGTGCGGAGCTTATCCGTTTCTGCAAGTGTAGGGAAATGAGTCGTAGTTGTAGCGTTATCAGTTGAAGCAAAAAGTGAAACTACAACATGTAATTGAGTCTATATACAGGGCTAACCTAACAGCTGAAAGGTTTATTGTATTGGCAATATAGAAGCTATCCGTTTCTACAAGCGTGGGGGAAATGAGTCGTAGTTGTAGCGATATCAGTTCAGGCAAAACGCAAAAACTATAACACGTAATCGAGTCAACTATAGTCTGTCACAGCATGCATGGGTAGTTATAAATTGCAGTTATGTTTCAGCATATTATGCTCATGCGGAGGAAAATATATATCTTTTTGCGGAGGAAGTATCGGAACGCTAGCACCCTCCGTAATAGTAAACATTCTTCCTCCGTAAAAGGACAAAGCGGCGGTATTGAAGAAGAACTGCGGCGTCTAACCAACCACCCATGGTCACAGATGCTTTTGCAACATAAAAGATACTTTTACGCTTTTCTTTGGTACTATCACCATTGGATATGTTCGAGCTTTACTAACGTTGCATCACGATGCAAGAAGGAGCTATTCACCCATCGACAGCCCTTTTTGAGTAATCAATATTGAAGTGTGGGGAGTCTAGAGCACGCCATACGCAAGATGCAAGTGTATATCCCAAATCTAACGAAAGCTTTTTAAAATACCATCAAGGAAGGGAGTTGATGACAAATAACGTTTTGGAAACAAGTGTAATTTAAGATTGAATTGTCTCAAAACTTAGAAAATGAGCATTGGCTATTGTTTTGTTTTGGTATAGCAATGAGATCTGAATAGGACCTTTCTCTAACAGCAGCTAAATATAAATTTACAACTATCAATTCGTTGCAACGACAACTACATTAAATACAAATGCCATCTGTAACGCTATCTAAAACAATGATTTCGCTTTCGATTTGTGTTTCATCTTCTTCCTCGCTGCCGTCATGGTCATTTTCAATATCAGAATCATCTGCATCATCATCATTATCATCTTCTCGTTCTCTTGGCACATCAAAATTTGGCCCAAGAACCTTCTTGAACCAATAAGCAGCCAGCCCTAGTCTCTCTTTAAACAGCATTACCCCCTTCTGTCGTAGGCAAATCAGACCTTGTAGTTTCATTGCTGTATTTCCTTCGGATAAATGGTGAAAAAGGTCCTCCTGCGGATGAATAGCATCATTACAATGTCAGAATATTACAAACAAATAATTACCTGCACAATATTACAAACTTGAGAGACTTTAAACTTCGAAGAAAGTTACTCTGAGTTGTGAATCATTTTCACCATGTAATAAATTGAGGAAACATGCGTAACAGACAAAGATGGAACATGGGTGCAACTTAGGAGCATGCTACTGAAATATTCCTGAATACCTTCTTTTATCCACCATAAACCAGATTGCAAAAACAATAATATCTGTAAAACTTTGCGCAAACAGGATAAAAGAAAAGAATTTAAATGAACTAAACTGCAGTAAATAGTCGAGTGAAGAATGTGATTTTCACCTTATTTTGGTTATCTTGAACTTTGAACTTTAACTCATTAACTACAGCAACTTCTGCAGCGCCAGATGTCAATTCTGAAAAATAGGAACCGTCACAATGACTCTCCTTCAACTTTTACAAGCTCCTTAAATATTCCCAATTATGGTAAAGAAAAGGACACAGCTCCAAAACTGTGACTAAAGTAATAATTCCAAATATCAACCATCCTACCGTACCTGAATAAAATCCTTCCATGAAAACCTTCATGTTACGATGATAAACGATTTCAGATAAGAGGGCATCGGGGGCATTTGACCAAGATGCAGTGTGTCTTACAATGGAATCAAGAGTGATTCTATAGAAATTCGAGCATCAAATGCTTCGAATCTTGGTCAAATGCCATCATTTCCATAATCGTCTATCAGATGACGTCTGATGAAAATAGCTATCAACAAAAAGGTTCATACCACCAATGCTCCTCCGTAATTCTGTAATGTCTGCCTCATGTAAACGAAGTTGGTTGTAGTAGAAGTAAACATAAGAAGTCATCTCCTCCACCAAAAGTGAAATCTCCTCCTTGCACCGTTTCAGTATAACGTGCTTATCCACTATTTGTTTTCGCAACCATACAGGTACTCTATATTGTACTAAAAGGAGAGAGATGTAACAATATATTAACATTATAAAAAAAGATTACATGTGTACGTACTCTTTATGATGATAAAAAGTGTGCTCTAAAATCTTAATTTGACTAGTTTCTACAAAGTTTCCCTTAAACCAGATGCCTCCACGGGGATTCGAACCCCGATTTCAAGCTTACGAAGCAAGAGTGCTAACCATTACACCATGGAGGCGTTTTTGCTGATTCATTGGGTTAATTGGTTGTTTGAAGTGGAGTAAAAGAGAGAAGACGCAGATACAAGCTAAAAATGTAGTAAATGAAAATTAAATAAATGATACCTTTGTCGGCCTGCCACGCAAAGGTTCCAGATGCAACATCATTTTTATCCAACTCTGCAATGTCAGATGTCGACAGATTTTTTACTTTATTGTATTTTTCGACAGTTGCTTCCAGAAGTGTGCTGTTTTTTGACATCGCTTTCCTTATTTTGATTCTTTTATTTGATGTATCTGTTTGAAAGACATGAAACACATCATGCGAAATTCCATTTTGACAAACTCAAAAAAAATGAGAACGGATCACCTATAGACCTAGAAAAAACACAATTGTTATGTGATTACACAGTTGTATTGTAACTGAAGCTAACTTCGTAACAGTGTTGGGCCTCACCTGCAAGTCTTGAAACTTCCATCTTTTGCTGCTGGATATTCAAATAAGTGTGTAAAAGACGTGTCCTTAACAACTCCAATGTATGCTGGGTGAGGAACTCTTTACCATCACGCAGTGCGTCTACCTTTCTGTACTCGCCAGTCACAAGTTTTGCCTCAAGCTGTTCCATTTGTCTGCGTTTTCGTAAGCATGCTTCTTTCGTCGTATTAAGCACCTCGTACACTTCTTCTTGCCCTAACAAATTAGATTGTAAAAAAGCTACACAGATAATCCTCCTGCAACGAAGAATGCAGTGGCAATGCATATGATGATTAATAATAAAAATACAAGCCTGCATCATACACTAGTTCCCTCATCTCTTAAGTTGACCATATTCAACTCTGCCACGAAAACTATCAATAAACAGAATAAAAAGCCATTTTAAGGCATGGTCACGAGATACAAGAGGCACAAAACATCATTTTTACCAGGTGGTGAAAAGGCATCTTAACAATGTTAATGGAAAACGCAAGAACAAAACACATATGGATCAACCTTGTTAATAACGAACATTTACAAATCGCATATATTTTGTTGAATCACCTGTTATTATACTGCAAGCTTTATCTGTATTTGTAACATAATCTTCTAGCATTGGGACAGAAAACACCTCTTGATGCAACTTGAAATATTCTGCAAGCTGGTTGACTACGGCAACAGAGTTCTGACGCTGCAAAGACGCTGCAACGAAATTTATATAACATCAACAGTTTCAGAACAACGAGCGAGGATATCTTTACTCGGGGAGGGGGGGGGGGTACTTCATACAGGGGTGTGCGCCACCAGGATTTCTGTTACGACCCAATCCCAGAATATAGGTCGGATATTGATACCCAATCCCAGAATTTTGAAGAAGTAACATAAAAAAATTCAACGTTAAAAAGCATTCAATTTCAAGGTGAAAGAATGGATTTCCTCTCAGTTATGGTCACAACGAGAACAAATCTGTTCTGAATCAATGAGGACATTCAACACCCAAAATCAGAATTTTTAGTATAACAGTTCACCCAATCCCAGACAAATGAGTGAAAGTATACCCAATCACAGAAATTTTCCACTAAAAGTATACCCCATTCTCAGAATTTTCAGGCCAAAAACTACCCAAAACTGGCACACATCCCCGTCTAAAACGACAGTAAAGTACCCCCCCCCCGGAACTTCAAAAGTCCCCCAAAATGCTTCAATATTTCAGAAAGTCCTACATGAGTTGACTTACGCCTCTAACTGCAAAATATTCTTGCCACTAAGGAAGGAGAGACACCATAAAAACCTGTCAGGAAGAGCTGTCTGAGACTTGAGCTAAAATATTCCACAGCGAATTTAGAAGATATTCACAACAGCGGCCGTTCATTGAATAGGTATATTAGATCTACATACCTTCAGATTTCGTTCTGAACTCTACTTCCCAGTCTTCTATCAACTTATCGTCTATTTTTACACCGGCAGAGTCCAACAAACGTGTTTTTTCATTACCTACGTTGCAGATCTTTTCTTGTGTCTGCGGGATGAAGGATGAAGGATGAACGAAAACTAACACTATGAAAATTTCCTAAGTAGTGAACTGGAAATGAGAATTAACAATTCATAAAGATTTGACGTTTACAGATGATCTTACATGAAACAGAAAATGGCTTTTCTAGTAAAATAAAGTTGTTTGCAGCGCTACATTGTTGCTTGATAACGAGCAATTCGTTTCCAATTTTCCGTAGCGAGATTGACCGTAGTTGGTTCAAATGGCAGCTGGGCACTATAAAGTAAATAGAATAAAAGAATACCTTTTTATATTGTTTTGCCAGTGACGCAGCAAGTGTTTCTATTTTTCTTTCATTCCAGAAAGCTGTGTGTTCCGTAAGTGTATCTCTTCGTGCTGAAAGGCAGACAGTAATGCTACACAAAGCACTATTGTCACGTTAAAGGAGGGTTTCTTAAAGTTAATAAAAACTGATAAAGCTAGGGAGATACAGCAAAACAGTGCAGATATAATAATAAACTTGTGCTTGGTCGGGTAAGAGAGTAGCTCACACTCAACACCATTTCACGACGAATAAAATCTTCAGGAACCAGACATGAAGATCATCTACGTGGAAATTCCTGTCCGAGATTAGATTCAAATAGATCTGAAAGTACAGTCTTTAGTACCTGAAGCATTCATGTTCTTCGTTGTCAAGCCACATTTGGCCAAGTACGAGAAAAATTGCTCCATGCTTTCCCCAGTAGACAACGCAGCGGATTCCAGTCTGTGCTGCTTTTTTTTAAAGCTACATTGTTTTATACCTGTAAATTTTATAATTGCACTTAGACTGCATTCACACGATGCCGGCACAGACGGTGAAAAATGTGACAGTAGCAAAATTCGAGCTAGCATTCACACTATACCATTTTCAAAGCATCCCGTTTTCAGAATCTACCGTTTTCAAATTCTGCCGGCAAAAAATGTGCCATTTTCGTTTGAACGGGAGGCCTATCCGTCACATTTTTCACTGTTTTCAAAATATGCCGGCATCGTGTGAACGCAGTCTTAAACATTTCCCATGTAGAGACCAGAGAGATGCAAAAGAAACTTTATTTTTCTTTTGTTAATTGTTACACGTAATGTAATAATTCAGGGTGTCCCAAAAAAATGTTGTTCCGTTTTCCTGAAGATTGCGACAAAACTAAAAATTGTTCTCCCCAAACCTTTGCAGCAATTCATTGCAGCATTTTGCAGCATTAAATAGCTTCATAGGTGAAATGAAACAGCAGCCTCCAATGTCACTGCTCTAGTCAAAATTCCTATAATCATCAGAGAGTTCAACCATTTCTCACCTCACAGAAAATATTTCTTAGGTCATGTGAAGCTATTTATCGCTGCAAAATAGTAAGACAAAATTGCCGACCGCTGGTTTCAGTAATCCGGCAAATTTGGCCTTCTGAAGGTCTGGCTCAATCATTTTTCAACGGATTTTTATGGGGATGGCAGCAAACTTTATTTAAATAGCTGAAGAGTTTCATATAGAATTATCATGCAAAAGTTTGGCGAGAATCTTCTGCCGTTTTTCGCAATCTTTAGGCAAACGGGGCACAATTTTTTGGGATACCCTGTAGAATTTAAGAATTTGCTAGATCTCGCAATAACTTATCTTATTGACTCATGTATTGCTTTCAATAAGCCATAAGTATAGAAGATAATCTCGTCATTGGTTGAAAAATTATTCTACCAGCACCTAAAAAAACATGAAAATGAAATGGAAACTGGAAGATTGTCTTCATGCTTTATGTTTTAAAAACGACCGAAGGTTTATTAGGTCATTAAAAAGGTTCGTTGACAGTTTGATAGGTTCGTTCTCAGGGTTCCTCTTCATGCGTTTGTTAGAGAAGATTTACCCCCCCCCCCCTCTCTTTTCTTTTAAGTGCAGCAAAGTTAGGAGTGCAAATCACGAAAACGACAGCTTGTTAACTATAAGGTCTACCAATTTTCAATATCATCTATTTGTTTGCTTCCCCTGTTTAAATGGGAAATTTACATGCACTGTTTGACTGATTACTTATGATAAGCTATGTACATTTCAGGTAAATTTGCAATACTATGTTCTATGAATCGAATAGGTGGTCTGCAAAATGGTTCTGGTGATTGGCATTGGCTTGCAATAAGTTTTAGTTTCTTAAGGGAGTCACATTCAGGAAATTTCAATATGCCATAATTGAGAACGTAGCCAAGGCTGAAGACATCGCTATAAACAGTGGGTGCAAATGAACAGTTGTTAACTTCTGGTGCTATCCAATACACGACTGATTGGTCTCTTTTGGCGCTCTTTATTTTGGCATTATGCAGAAGGCACGAGCGTCCAAAGTCGATGATCCTAGCAGAGCTATCTTCAAGGCAAACAAGCACATTATTTGGCTTCAGATCATTGTGCAGAATTCCATGTTTATGAATACTGAGCAAACCACAACACAATGAATGGCAGAATTTCAGATATTCTACAACCGTTAATTCGAATTTGCTATCACTGCTTAATACTTTGCTCAATGTTGTCGACTCCCTATCTTTTCCAACAAACCAGGTGAAAACTTTAAGTGGTAGTTTCTTCTCTTCATCAAAAATTGCACCATAAAGATATTGCACTTGTGCTGTTTTCCTTACCCGTAAAAATGCAATATCTTTATTTCTCTGATATTTGCTTGGGTCATATGGGGATTATGAACATCTTTGATGCATTTAATTGCCACTGCCGTTTCATAAGTGCCATCTGAGCGCCGGAGGATGCCTTTGTATACGACCCCATAAGAGCCGCGCCCAATCTCGTTTAATGTTGTGATGTCTGATTCTCGTATCCTTGTTTTCTCTATGATCGCCGTATTGCTTATGAATATTTTTTTCTCGTTGATTTTAGACATTTCTACAAGTAAATCATCCCGTTCTTTAAATGCAAATGTACTGTAATCGAATGAAGGTTGTTCTGGCAAAATAGATCGAAGTTTCTCTTGCTCTTCCCTTGTTTCACTGTTTTCGACAACTTTGTCTGAGGCCGGCGACGTTGAAAGCATTCTAATTTTGTAATAAACATTTTGTCGTTTCCCCCCCCCCCCTTTCGTTTCTTTTCATTTGTGCGTATTCGATATGGATGAACCTCGGCAATTATTCTCCCCAAATATTGTATACTAATGTCGTTTCGTTGCAGGTCTATTTTACATTTATTAATTGCTGCAGCAGTGCTTACTCTCCCATTTGTATCAGCAACAATGTTTGTCCTCACCCTATCGTAAAAATTTAAGTTATGAAAAGTGCTGAGCTCGTCAAAATCTTCACAATTTTCAAAATTGGAAGATCTGTTACGTGTAGATTGAGCTGGAATACTTGAAAGTATTGAATGTTCGTTTCCCATAGGCAATCACGCTAAAGATGGCGGCGAGAAATTTTTACCAAGATGCTACTTTTTGTTGCTTGACGATTCCATAGGAATTCGATTAAAGAACCCAGTGCACCTTGGTAAAAAGTTTCTCGCCGCTATCTTTAGCGTAATTGTCTACTGATGCCGAAAATCCATTGCTTTGCTAAGGAAAAGCCCCAAACCATTTCTCCATATAGAGATATCCATCAACTTTAAAACCGAAGAAGCAAATGATTTGCGTTCACCCTGTTTGCTGACGAAGTGCCTTTCTAGTGGTTAATGTTAAACCTGAGTGCTGCAAAGAGAGGGGGATGAACAATCTAGATCTCTGTTTCGTGAGACTCTCCAAAAGTATCTCGAGAATACTTTGTCATTTGCAGGAACCAACTTAGCCAACTTAGCTTATAAGAAAAAGAATTGTACAAAGGAATGCCTCATTTAGCAACGCGTGTTTTTCACATGAAACTGCTTACAAGGAACTAAACTCTCAAATTTCTAAATCCAAGTCATTATTAACTTGAGTAAAGTTTAAACATTGGAAAGGCATCAAACATTTGGCTTTGAAATGTTCACGAGCACACCCGAAGGAAAGATGAAGATCGTTATGGAGCTCCTAAGAAGCTCGTTTGCAGAAAATCCAAGCACGTCATCAAATTCATACTTTTCTATGGAAAAATAGGTGCAGCTCTTTCATAGCGAAAAAAGAATTTTTTTCCAACTTATGATCATGCGTAGTTGGACAGTTTTTGTGTTTTGGCAGTTGAAAAAAGATTCGACATAGAGAAAGAATAAGGAGAAGGAAAATCCCTATTGAGGCCTATTGGCAGTTCTGAAAATATGCCGTACACCATTGTTTGCCCGGGGGAAGGTACCACGGGGGTTCTTGGCCAAATTTTGGGTAGGGGTCTGCCGTTAGCATATTCAAAATGGTACCGCAGGCTAGACTAATTTTTACGAAAATGGTACCCTTGGCTAGACCAATTTGACCATTTCCTGGACCAATATTGTCAAATTTGTACCAAATATGATATCATGACCGTTTGCTAGACCAATATTGTCAAAAATGATACCCTTGGCTAGACCGTTATAGGCCAAAATTGCAAAAAAAGTATACACTTGGCTAGACTAGAAGTCCGAAAAAGTATACCCTTGTTCGCGCCACATCCCCAGGTACCTTTATTATGGTAGGACCCCCCCGTGGGTTTCTTAAAAAACAATGAGTTTACTCTGGGTCTCAAAGGAAGAAATCATCCTTACCATCTTAAGGTATCCGCTTCTCTCTTAGAATTCTTCTGCTTAACTGTCTCCATTCCTCTATGAGAGATTGTTAATAAAAATGTTATAATGGATGTTATAATATTTAGAAACAAATATTTTAGAGTGTACAAAAGTTTCCATTCGTAATCAAAGGAAATGGAGTATATAGCTTCCATATCTCAGTTAAAATACTTAGAATATGCTCGTTGAGAAAGGTAGGTACTTTTGGTAATAAATGTAGGTACTTTAAAGTACCTTCTGAAATTACGGCCGTCCGCCAAAAGGATCGTGAAATTTTCCAAAAATATTCTTTTAAGCCATACATCTACGTCTACTCGTAAGTAAATTAAATAGAATATATATTTTGCATCATTTCTTAAGTCAAAATACTTAGAATATGCTCGTTGAGAAAGGTAGGTACTTTTCGTAAGAAAGGTAGGTACTTTAGAGCACCTACTTTAGAGCACCAATTAACGGCCGTCCCCGTAAAGGATCTTGAAATTTTCCAAAAATATTCTCTTAAAGCATACAAAGTATGTCTGCTCGTAAATAAATTAAATAAAATATATATTGTGTATCATTTCTTAAGTCAAAATACTTAGAATATGCTCGTTGAGAAAGGTAGGTAATTTTCGTAAGAAAGGTAGGTACTTTAGAGCACCTTCTGAATTAACGGCCATCCGCCTAAAGGATCTTGAAATTTTCCAAAAATATTCTCTTAAAGCATACAAAGTATGTCTGCTCGTAAATAAATAAAATAAAATATATATTTTGCATCATTTCTTAAGCCAAAATACTTAGAATATGCTCGTTGAGAAAGGTAGGTACTTTTCGTAAGAAAGGTAGGTACTTTAGAGCACCTTCTGAATTAACGGCCGTCCGCCTAAAGGATTTTGAAATTTTGCAAAAATATTCTCATAAAGCATACAAAGTATGTCTGCTCGCAAACAAATAAAATAGAATATATATTTTGCATCATTTCTTAAGTCAAAATACTTAGAATATGCTCGTTGAGAAAGGTAGGTACTTCTCGTAAGAAAGGTAGGTACTTTAGAGCACCTTCTGAATTAACGGCCGTCAGCCTAAAGGATCTTGAAATTTTCCAAAAATATTCTCTTAAAGCATACGAAGTATGTCTGCTCGTAAATAAATTAAATAGAATATGTATTTTGCATCATTTCTTAAGCCAAAATACTTAGAATATGCTCGTTGAGCAAGGTAGGTACTTTTCGTAAGAAAGGTAGGTACTTTAGAGCACCTTCTGAATTAACAGCCGTCCGCGAAAAGGATCTTGAAATTTTCCAAAAATATTCTCATAAAGCATACAAAGTATGTCTGCTCGCAAATAAATAAAATGAAATATATATTTTGCATCATTTCTTAAGCCAAAATACTTAGAATATGCTCGTTGAGCAAGGTAGGTACTTTTCGTAAGAAAGGTAGGTACTTTAGAGCACCTTCTGAGTTAACGGCCGTCCGCGAAAAGGATCTTGAAAATTTCCAAAAATATTCTGATAAAGCATACAAAGTATGTCTGCTCGCAAATAAATAAAATAAAATATATATTTTGCATCATTTCTTAAGCCAAAATACTTAGAATATGCTCGTTGAGCAAGGTAGGTACTTTTCGTAAGGAAGGTAGGTACTTTAGAGCACCTTCTGAATTAACGGCCGTCCGCGAAAAGGATCTTGAAATTTTCCAAAAATATTCTCATAAAGCATACAAAGTATGTCTGCTCGCAAATAAATAAAATAAAATATATATTTTGCATCATTTCTTAAGTCAAAATACTTAGAATATGCTCGTTGAGAAAGGTAGGTACTTTTCGTAAGAAAGGTAGGTACTTTAGAGCACCTTCTGAATTAACGGCTGTCCGCGAAAAGGATCTTGAAATTTTCCAAAAATATTCTCTTAAAGCATACAAAGTATGTCTACTCGTAAATGAATAAAATAGAATATGAAATAAAATAAAATAGGCCTTTGGAATATTGAAAAAAAGACGTCTTTAAAACGCATAAATTTGTCCATTCATATGTACTTTCAATAAAATATAGGGAAAAATTTCAAGAAGTAGTCATGTATATGCAAAATTAAAGGGCATAAAACTCACGTGAAAATTTACCTTTGGGTCCAATTCCTGAATTGTGAAAAGCTGTCTTTTGGTGATGTGAAGGTTCGTAGGTTCGTTGAAGGCTTTCAGATTCTACTCACGTTGTCAAACTTGTGAATAATTGCTGGATGAACACTTTGTGAGGCTATTTATTGACTCTTCGTAGTTACTCTATGACGTATGTAAGTATCTCCTTTCATTCATTCATGTTTTCAATGTTGCAAATCGTGACCTAAGTCTTTGCCAACCATTGACGTCATGTCATCTTTAGTTTGTGTCAGATTTGTTTCAGTTGCTGGTATTGCCTTACTCATTTGCAATGAATACGTGGGTTCGCATTAACTGCAAATGGTTTCAAACAAAAAGTCACTTCCGCATAGCTTTGATGTCAAAACGCTGGAAACCTTTTTGACGCACGGTAGTGAAGTCATAGGGGTAGTGGGCATTTTCCTGTTTACAAAATCCTTTATGTCATGGGGTGAAGGACGTGATGAAGTTCACATCAAGCCTTGCAACAACGCGAGTTCAAAGCTGGTCGTTCAGCGGAGGCCCTCCTGAGGTGTATGACATCTCAAAGGTCAAACGCTCCAGCGGTTTGAGCACGCACGGCCACTCTACGGAAAGAACGAATCATGGTCGCGGAACCTGCGCGCTCAAAATGCTGGATGAAAAACTGCATTCAACGAGAGAAAGGTACGTCTCTCATCTTTGATCAAGAAGTTTATCAACTTACTTTTTCGTAGCTGCTTAAAATCGATTTTCAACTCAAGCCTTGCATTTTTTAACTTTCTGTGCATTTTATTTGAATCATAGCCGATTTTGCTTCAAAAGTAGGCCTAGACTTTTAATTTGTTCAGCAATAGTCTGAATTCAATGTTTTGTTCGGACTAGACCTCTAAGTTGACTTGTGCAAAGCACATTGATCTTGAGGTTTGCGCTAAATTGTGAATAATAAACTTCTGGAAAATAGAGGGACTGCAGGCCGAGATTGGAAAATATAATGTGTGTGGCATGGCAGCCAGCTTGCTCGCCTGTGTTGATGCACCATTTCACAGAATGAGATTGGTTGATAAGGGAAATTTCTCCAACAAAATGAACTCTTTGAGTGCAGTAATTAGCTCAATGACGTTCCCATCAAAATTATTTCAAAAAGCTCTTTGTTAGCATTTTTTCAAGATTATTGTTAGTTTTCTAAGAACTTTTAGGCAGCTGATCAGTCAAGTAGAACAACAATCGAAGAGTTTTCAAGAAACCAATACATTTTCCCGCCCAGTACTGAAAGTCTCTTTTAGCTTTCAGTAAACAGTTGAAATTAGCAGATCATGGGTACCAAAGGTTTTTGCAGTTTCTCCGCATCCTTCTTACATGTTCGTTGTATTCATTGATATGTAACTTCCCAAGCATTTCGTGAGTTTTACCAGAATACAGCGCCAGTATGCGAATTACCTCCTCAGACAAAATAAACAAGTTTCTTGAGCAGTATCCAAGTTCTCAGTCGAGGTTCTTACTGGTTTAGTTCTTAGTTGAATTCTTGAAAAGAGTTTCTTATTAACACTAGCACTGTTTAATCATGCTGAAAACGGATTACACGTTTTTTTTTATAAGAAACTGGTTTATAACAAAACTAGTACTACGATGACCAAAAATTTAAGAAACTCTAGTACTACGCTCAAGAACAGTTAAGAAACTCTAAAACGTTATATCTGTATGTCTCTCTTATCTTTCTTCATCTTTTCTTGATTTTTAACTGCAAAATTGGTAAATTTTTGCCTTGATGCGCATGGCTTCTTCTGGATGACAGTGTCAATGCAAAATGGAAGCCCTTTGTCGAGAAGAAGGCCCAAATTCGAAAATACCGCAATTTTAGGCCCAAAAAAAATATGAAACTAATTAAGAAACTTTTACTACTAAAACACCGAAATTTTCATGCGAAATTAAGAAACTTTTAGTACTAAATGCTGATCCAAGTTTCTTATAATAAAAAACGTGTATTTTGTGATTAATTTGATTGCTCGTGTGTTTAATTAGATTGTTTGTTCTCCACTGAAAAATCTTCAAGCAAAGACTAAACATTTCCTGCACGCCAATTTTTGATGGTTGCTTCCTCAGACTGCATTCTCTAACGTAACATTACAGCATATTTACTCATATTTCGAGGAAGGTGCAATAAAATTGCACTGATCTTCCTTTGCATTCTCATGGAATAATTTGGAAAATTTCACAATAAAAATCATTAAGCCCGTGAGTCACTTCTAAGGTCCTTTGATTCAATAGAGGGCACTGCCTCCAACGTGACGTCAGATGCAATGACGAATGATGCTAATTTCTTTTCTTAGTATCATTATCAATCAAATTGCAAATCCCTATAATCTTTGAATAACCTCTAACAAAAAGTAGGAGAAATATTTCATTTTCCCTTACGTGAAAGGGTGGGGTTTTAAAACATTTACGCACGAAATGCCACATTTTGCAAAATCTACAGTAAAGGCTAATTTTCATCTTTACAGTCAAAGATTGCATTCACACTCAAAATTCATTCATTCAGACTTTTACTTCATCTTCACCAAATAAAACTATACCCACTAATTTGTTGAAAGATACAGCTTATAAAAAATGGTAGGTTCAGTTTTTGAAATTTAAGAGTCTATCCATCCTACCTAAAGTAACGTGTGTAATTTGCACCCACGAACATTTTTTGACACACTGTGTGACATCATTTGAGTTGAGTGCGCCATTTAGCTATGTTGTTACTTGTTTTGAGAACTTAAGAGTCCTTCTTATAAACTAAGTCAACTCCATACTTGCAGCATTAAAGATATAAGGAACTTATCAGAAACCTTTTGAATTAGAGAGTCGTTGTGTAAAACTGATATCGAAAAGGTCAGTTTTAAAGTTGAGCTCTCTGGAAAATTTCAGTACTAGAATGAAAAGAAATAGACACGGAGGATCAAGTTTGGAATAAATTAGAAATACATATATGTGTGGCTTCACGAAAGAAAATTAGGGCATCTTTAATAGAAACTGTCTATTAAACACTCAACTCTTAAATCACAAGAATGTTAAGAAATATAACTTACGAAACGCAACTGCCGATCCAGCATTTGAGTTTAGGGAGGGCCGTTTGAAGAATATCGGGGGCCTGGGGGTGAGGCAGCCAGACAATTTTATCATGACCATGCCCTTCAGACTCTCGGAAAATATGGGAAACACCCTTTTTGTTTCATCTTAGATCATGTAGTTCATCATTTAATCCATAAATACAAACCGGCATTCTTGTGCATTCGGGGGAAAGTTAGGGACCATATATGAAATGTTTATATCATAAGCATCAGTATCAGAATGTTTATCATAAACTCCACCACCGCATGGAAAGAAGAACTTGCTTGGCATAAACGATATAGGTATATCTCAAGCAGAAATACACAATGTCCAAAATCTTTTTGTTTTCAAGAAAAATCAATAAAAATCCGTAAAAATCCTTTGATCTAAAAAAATTCTCACGCACTTTTTCCTAATGAGTGTAATGCCCTTCAAAATTATCATGATTCAATAACTTCGTTTGCATTATAAACTGTGTTCTCCAGTGTGGTTTAAGAGCACTCTTACCGTATCGGGGGCGGGGGGGGGGGGGTCAAGCCCCTTTGGCTTCAACTGGATCCGTGCTTGACGAACCATTCATTTGACAAAGGAAATGCCTAGTTTATATCTTAGCACTCGGAAGGTACCTCAATAATGCACATACATTTGAATTTAGAAATGACTTAAAAGGTTGTTATGAAGCTTGGTAGGAAAAAAGTTCCAAAAGTCCCTAGGAAATCGAAATTGCGAAATGTGCAATATGAGCTCTACTTAAACAGAGTTTTACTTCTTTACAGAGCGTGACCATTATTATTTTGACAGAAGAAAAATATTCGACAGATTATAGAGCAAATTTTCAAAATTCAGAAATCTTTCTATACACGCATTTTTCTTATAAAAAACTGCCCATAAGAAACTCAACTCTCAGATCGCCAAAAAATTAAGAAACTACAGTACTGGGAAAATATAAGTTAAGAAGCTATTGATGAAGGAAATCTTAAACATTTTTGATTTATACACCTGTTTCCTGTATCATAGTACTCGTAAGTTACTTGAGTAATGTCTAAACATTGGAAAGGCTTAACAAACTTGTTTTGAAATGTTCACGAGGGCACAGTGAAGATTGTTATGGAACCTCTAAGAAACTGACTCATAAGAAACAGTGAGTACTCAACATCTGATAGTTTTAAAAAACTTTCAGTTCTGGCCCAAATTCTTAGTTTCTTTAAAAAAATGCGTGTTTTTGGCTGAATCATTTTCATTTGCTACTTTAGAGATGACATACACTCTTTTTTTATAAGAATATTGTCTATAAGAATATTCAGGCTCAGAATCATCCAAATTTTAAGAATATTATAAGAATATTGCTCAGCCTCAGCTCGCATATTTGTGTCTCATTTTCCAGCAGTTGCCTGTTTTGCGATGTTCATAACATTCTTATTGTTACAACTGCTTGAATTTTCTTTCGTTCAACCATTTCTTCATAATGATATGACACTTGTTTGAACTATGTTCCCCTGAAACCATACCAGATTTGAAAAAAATAAGAATACTTTAAGAATATGTCAAGGCTCAAAACAAAAAATTACTTAAGAATATCGAGGCTGGAAAAAATTTATAGTATTCTTATAAAAAAAAAAGAGTGTATCAGAGAAATTTGTGCTCAAAGAAAAGCAACTATCGAGTAAGAAATAACATTGCATGTTTTCTTTTTAAATTATTGACATAATTTAGTCTAGTTCTACCTTGTTTTGCTTTGGTATAATTAAAAAAATTGTATTCTTCCAATTTAGTTTTGGTACCAACTGCACCGGTCTGGAGGGTTACCGGATCAACAGTGTCTCCCCTGCCCCATTTCATACGAGGCTTTTTCCATATACGAGGCTAGCTTTCGCGCTTAAATGGAGAGAGTTATTGTCATGGCTGTGAAGATGTACTTGCCATCAAAAGTGAAGTGTCTCGAGATGCTTGAGACAAAATCTTGTTCTGAAAGATGACATCTTGTCAAAAGCCCGCCAAATTCTCAAATAAAAACTAATTTCTCCACAATGAAGTCCAGCACTTCGTAAATTTCAGTGAGGCGGGCAGCATCAAAAATTAAATCTTTAAATTTCGCTGCTTATTTCATCTAAGGTGAGTCTTATCCCACAGAGCGATGCAAGGGCATATTTCAAGTCTGTGTGTGTGCATTTATCACTTTTAATCAAAATGGGCCTTTTTTCAATACTTTCTTTGCTTAAGTGAACTAGCTAGACGAAGGTTGATAAGATAATTGCACAACTTGTACAACGATTTCGTGAAGATTTTTCCAAATTGATTTCTTATCAAAGAGATCCAATTCATAAACGCCACAGGTTTCATACAGGTTAGGTTTCCTTGTCTGCGTCGCGCATTTTTCGTTCGCTGTTTAACTGTTGCAGAAAGTGGCGCCATTTTTTGTTGAAGCAGCCTGTCGCAGTTTGTGCAGTCGCAGGAACAGGCCCCAGCGCAGAAAAGGCGCATAAAGAGAAGCAAATATCTGATATGGTCTTTAAAACGCTATGATACAGAGAATATACGGATAAGTATCCTTTGAACTACTTTTTAACCTTCCTACTGTTCTGTTTTCTCCATCTATTCTATAGCCCAGGTACGTAGGCCGTTGCCTAAACAGTACTAAGGCAGGTTGGCGCCATGTCTAAAATTGTAAATCGTTTTCTCAAATTTAGTTCTATGCCAGAGTAAGGTGGCAGGAGGAAATTAGGCTGTCTTCAACAGGGTATACAAAAAGAAAGTAACAATGTTGCCTTCTCTCGGGCCAGGAAGGTAAATCAAAAAGAACATTTTTTCCAAATTGCATTTGGTTGGTTTGAGCTTGAATAATTTTATTTTATCTTTTATTTAAACATATTTACCCTGGGATACAATTCAGTGAAGCTAAGCAACTGCTGTCCAATAGTCCCAGCAAAAAATAAAAATAGCTAATAAACCAAAACATTTCAAGATATATGCGAACACATGATTAATTGCAAGGAGACTTGCCATATAAGGAGTGAGGAGAAAGATGAATGAACTGAACAGCAGCATAAAAGCTACAAGCCATGTAAACAGCTGCTTGCAAGGTAGACATTTAAAGCATTGCAGACAAGTTCTTATTTTCTATTTTCTTTGCATCCTTCTTGGTGCATGAATCAAAATACACAGCCTGGGTCCTAGGTAAATTACATGATGGGGGACAATCATCACCCCCCCCCCCCCCTCTACGTCACTGATTGCAGAAGAGGGTCATTGCCATTGGCTGTGAATGGAGAAAATTTTCTTTCTCTGTGCCAACATTTTCTGAAAAAATACAACCAACTTCACCTAGTGTGGACAAATCAGCCCTCCTCTCCCCCAGCTTAATGATAAATAACGTTTAGAATCTAGTGCAAACCAGGGTACATTCCATGCACTGGACCTGAAGATCAAATCTTTTGCATGAACTTGCATGGAAAAGAAATTTTCTTGGTGTATTGAAATGAAAGTCGGCTGGTGACAACAGAAATTATTTGTTTTGAATCACTTTGTTGACAACTTAAACTTTGGTGTGGAGTTTACATGGAATGTTCCTTGGCTGGGTTGCAATGCCATCAACATGTTCTGCTCTTTGCACTTCAAATTAGAATACTGAAAACAAGACAAAGCTCTAAAATGACTAGTCAAATTGACTGAAAACAGATAAAAACAGGTTCACAGCACAAGCATTCCATGATTTCACTTTAATAAAAGATTACTCTTTCTCCTCCTCCTGTATTAGAGAATAACTTACCCCAAAAATACTAATTTTATTTGTTTCATGATGTTGATTAATATATGGTAAATCAAAGTGGAATATTGATATTATGCCATCGCATCTATACAGTACTACGGGGTAAAACAGGTAACCTAAGCTAAAATGGGTAAGACAAAATATGAATGAAAAGTTTCTAAAATTCAATATTGCCCATTTTACCTTAGCATAGTACCCATTTGACCCAAGTATACCCTGAAGACTATACTTTTATCACTAACTGAGTTTCCGTTTTTTCAGATTCATCATGACTGAATTGTCTGCAAGCCAAGGTCAGTAAAGTATACTATGTGAAATGACATAAATCAATGAATTCAAATTTGTTCCAAACATGTTGATGAAAAATTTGAAAGAAAGATTTTACAATTGAGGGCAAAAAGAGGAAAATCTTGCTTAAAGTTGTATTGGTCTATGAATAATTTGGAGCATTCAATATTTTGACAACCCTTTAGAAACTTTCTGTTTGAAAACTGCCTTCCACGAAACAATGTTTTCCAAAATCAGGTTGTCAACTCTCTTGACACATTTGAAACAATATAAAACCCGCATTGGGAAAGAAAGCTTTATGAGTCCTCTGAATATCTGTTACAGCAACTGCTGTTTTCAGAAAAGTGTGTTTGTGAAACAAAATGAAAAAAATGGTTTAGAGGAGAGCAAATTACTTAATTCAAATAGCACAGAGAGTAATCACCCCTCCAGCATTGAGGGGAATCTGGATGGGAGCAAGTACTATGGCTTTTTCTCAAACAGCCATTGTAACTGGCACTTTGCTGTGATTTGTGTGAAGCAAATTGTGCATGTTTTTATTTCATTTACCATTTGTTGACCTAGTTTAAATTGAGTTTTTACACATTCAAAGGTTTTAGTGACTCAGAATTAGAAACTGGAGGATCACAGGAATCTTCACCAAGTTCCTCTGTTGCAAGGAGTCATTCATCTGCTTCACAAGATCAAGGTGAAATTCAGCAATATTGTGGTTAATTATGTTTGTAATTTGAAAACGCATTGTATGAAGTCTCTTACAGCATGCTGTTAAAACGAATGACCTCAGCTATTTATAGGGCCCCTCTACAAATAGAATAAGAAAAATCAAAACTATTGTGTTCTTTTGTTTTGCTTTCCTTAGGCACACATTAGACTATCAAATACAATGGGCTGTATTATAATCTCATGAGAGCTTATTCTTTAGCTCAGGTTATTCACTTTAAAGACCAACCTGTGCTAACCATGGGTCTTTGTGGTCATCAGCTATCCTACAATGCATTTTCAGAGACCCTTAAAATCCCACAGATCATTGCGAAAATTGCTAGTCCCCAAAAGAACAAAATAAAGTCTTGTCAGCTTGTGAGCTAATTTAAGAGTGCCAATTCCACATATTGAATATTTTCAATGCTGAGTTTCCTGTCAGTTGCATGCACAATTAAATGCTGTTCTTCCTGATAACAAAACAAATCTCTGATAAAGTTTCCAACTGAATGGCGCTGTTACATAGACAATGCTGTAGAGTCCAAAATTTGATATTTCCCTTTCTCCAATTTCAAAGGAGCCATTCCAACTTGCATACCTTGCACGTCTCATCTTGCACAAGGTTGATTATCTATCTTGCAAAGAATGCCTGCAAAGACTGCTGGTTAGCACAGGGTCTTTTAAGACTTTTTTAACTTTTAAGAAGTTGATATATTCGGAATGCTCTTGACACTGAAAAGTTTGAACTAATTGTTTTCTAAACGATTGACGAAGGCAACGGAATAGTTGCAATTTACACTTCCTATCTTACCTTAAATCCCTAATGTTTATTTTGACTTTGTTACTTCTCTTTAGAAAATTTTGTTTGCAACAAGGAAATCTTGAAAAGAATGATTTTGGCCCAGCATGATCTTGTTGCTGCACAACGTCAAACCCAGGCAAAATTGGATGCTCTATTAGCACAACAAGCCAATACCAAGAAAGCCAAGCAGCATATAGCAGTGCCAAATTTCATTAAGGTATATGATGTTTGATTTCAATATGAGTATTGACCAGTCAGCATGATTAATGTAGCATCTAATTAATCCTGTCACCACCAAATCAAAATGTGTTTTTTCATTTTATGCCAATGATTATCTTTATCTGATGTTTACGGGATTGTTATCTTATCTTATATTTAGTATGTTGTATCAGCTTAATTGCCTAAAATCTTTGTCAAAGTTTCTCCAGTCAGTAGGTCCTTAATCCTCTTAATGTAATTTGTTTCAATGCCAAAGCAAAACTAAACTCATCAAGTAAGCTGGGACCCTCTTTATTTCTTGATGTTATGTGCTATCACTATATCCATTCCCCTCGTGAAAGTACAGTACTTGTTGAGGATACCGAGGACTGCCCCTTTTGTCTAAGCCTTTTGTTGAGCTGGTAAAGTTCTAAGCAGATCATCAGCTGGGAAACCTATTACCATGCGCGAGAATCTCTTTGTTTCTTTGCTAATCCTTGTTTGGGTTGTCGGTTAGAGTCTCCGCCCACATTCTTTCCACAAACCACACATGCTTTCTGCGCATGATCACAGGTTTCCTTTTTGGAGGATAACCGCTGCGTAGAATTTTGATGGCTCGTTTCCCCAACAAGTACTTGGACAACCAAAAACAAAGCATCAAAAACCAGCTCTTGGATCCTAAAATTGTTCAGTCATCTTGCAGCCATTCCAAGGACTGGACAGTGCCAAAATTTGTTCATCATGCAAGAAAGAAATAAAAACTTGAAAAACGAAGTAAATATAAGCATTTTGGATAACAAATTTAATGATAGCTGTGAGTATGAACATTGCACAATAAATCTCTCTTTCCATTCAGAACTTGCTCCACAGTGGCTACAAGCAAGCACTTGATGGGC
The DNA here is from genome assembly GCA_039566865.1 of Aurelia coerulea. Lineage (NCBI taxonomy): Eukaryota > Metazoa > Cnidaria > Scyphozoa > Semaeostomeae > Ulmaridae > Aurelia > Aurelia coerulea. The sequence goes on from CM076959.1 coordinate 3,611,171, forward strand.
AGAATCCAGAATGGAACGTTGAAAAGGGAAAAAGGTTTGTACAAATTCACTCATGCTTTCTGCAAAATCAACTAGCCATGTTGTATGATTTGTAGGAACAAAGTATATTTTAATGATATGGAACCCCAAAGGCTTCCTTGGATTACCTCTGATCTGTATTATTTAAATTTTCAGCATTGACTCTGAAGAAAACAGAAAGACCACAGACTACATCAGAGATTATGTCAAAGGAATTGCAAAGGATGTGGGAGATGATGTTTTGCATGGTAAATAGCTTTCTACGTTGATGTAATTGCAATTTGATAGCAAACCCTCAAGATGGCACCAGAGGAGGAATGTTAGTAGGGACAAATACTGTCACAGTGCCAACAGTGAGTGAAGCGAGAACATTTTTAGGAAAAAAAAGCCTTTCAAGTTCAATTCAAGTTCACTAATATGTCACTGCAGCTAAGAAATCTGGAGCTGCAAGTTATGAAAGTGCCAACAGTGCATATAAAATTTCAAAACTTTAAGTACCAATGAGGGGCTCGATGAAATTGCAGGGGACTCCCTGCAAACCCTGGACGTTAGAGCCTGCCCAAGAGAGTAACTTTTGCATAAGTTGCAACTTTTGGACAACTTCATAAACTTTGTAATGGGTATAAGAGGAAATTCTTTGTTTGAAATATGCTAATGAAAAGCTGACTAAGTTAGTTTTGAGCATCTATTTCCTCATTCAGGTGTTATTAAAGTAGTACAATTTTATATCAATTGAACAAGCTTTTTCTGGGTCTCAGAAAAAACTCAGATTTTTTCAAATTAAATTCCAGAAAATGATGTCCACTGTTAAATCTAAGTTATAGATAGATCAAAGCAGCAATTTCCACAATGAACAAACAGCCAAAAACATCATTTTGCCTATGCTTGGTCCATAAAGCTTAAGCAGCTTCATTCTCAGTGAGATAATTCTTCATAAACTGTAGCTATTTCGTTCAGTGAAGGGAACAGCTATTTTCAGTGAAGGGGTTCATGGGCAAATTGTTGCCGTACATGCAAGACACATCTTTTGTCCTTCATATCTGGAAAGACAATAGAAATGATTGCAGAAGCTCTTCCATGTTAGAGGTAAATTCTAAGACTGGTTACATCAACAATACATTATGTAATAAAAAAGCTCATCAATTATATACAATAAAATGCCATTTTCTTCTGCATACAGCTGGTCTGAAAAGGTGCTTCCAAACGAAGAGAGAGGGGGCATCTCGCAACAGATCAGGTAGACTTGATCACAAAGAGAAGCAAAAGAGTTACGAAAGAAAGAATCAGGTAAGTTTGAATTTCTCTCCTTTTGGCGTATCTGTACTGGTGTCCCAATATCTTTAACAGATTTGCCTAACATGTGTGCTATAATTCAGCTATGATAAATTTTACATGTGATTCATTGGATCAATCCTCAGTTTGCATGATCATCTGGTTGATAATTTCATACTCAGGACACCAATATCTATCATGAAATTTGCAAAAATTTAGATATCAAATGATCCATTACAGCACTTTTCAACAGTATTCTAGAAAGGCTTAGTTGCCAGGTTTGTGCAAACCTGTGAGCAGTTTTGCTACATTTTGTATGTACCGGGTGAGTCACAAAAAATGTGGGATGTTTAGCCTTTAGCGGACTGTGACATCGCGTTAAGCCATCCGATTGTAGTGAACTAAATTTTTTCTTGCAGCCAGAGGTCTAACTTAGATCATAAGCCTTTCCCCATTGAAATTGGTCACTTGATGTATAAATCAAAAAATACTTCTTCATAAGACGTTGTAGGGAAGTCATGCAAACCGAGGAAACCTTTAAACCAAGCCCCTTCAGCATTCCAGCCTTGCCAAAGCTGCAGGTACATTTGGTATTATCAGGGGAGAATGAAATAGTTTTGTCATGATACAGCGCATTGATCTTGTTGAAAGAAATCGTTTTACAACGCAAAGAAGCATACGTTTTTACTGTCTCTCAAACATATTCTCTATGCAGGACAAGTCATGACAAGGGATCCCAGGGGAGAAAAAACTGTTTTCGGACTGTTTCATACTCCCCTGATAATACCACATGTACCTGTAACTTTAGCAAGGCTGAAATGCTGAAGGGGCTTGGTTAAAGGTCTCCTCGGTTTGCAAGACTCCCAAAAAAAGTCTTATAAAGAAATTATTTTTTCAAATAATGCATCTAATGACCAATTTCGATGGGGAAAAGTTCTTGGTCTAAGTCAGATTTATGGCCGCACAAAATTATTTAGTTCACAATGATCGGGTGGGCTAAACGCGACACCACAGTCCACCAAACACCCCACGTTTTTTCTGACTCACCCAATATATACACACATACCTTTGTTATTTGCATGTTTACTTGATATTTATACTGACAGAGCAGACTGTGTAAAATGATATCATCAAGCAGTCTGATACAAGGAAGTGTTTGGATATACTGTATAAGCGTTTTGAAATGATAAACGAGGAATTTAAGACCGTAGGAAGAAAATACCAAGTGTTGCCTCATTTTGGGATCGGTTGCTGGGAGCTAGGGGGCTCAGAGTTGCAAATGTTTGCACATTGTACGCAGTGTCTGCTCTGTCATTTATACTATTTCAAATTCCTGACCCAACTTTTAGAAAAATGAAAATCGTATTCTTTGCTGCAATTTAAGTCACTATTTGGCAGTAGATAGACGGTGATGATTTAAGAGCCAGTTACATTGTCGTAATTGTGATTATGCAAAGTCACGATAACGCAAAATGCAGATATTATGGATATTTTAAAGTCAAATGTGCCACTTGTTTACCACTGTTACCCTTGGCTGCAATTTGTGTTTTCCTTTTTTCAAAAATTGTGATCACATCAATAATAATTGTATTCTTTATCGATAGCATACATTGTTTACGACCAAACCATTTATGTGCCCAATAAAATAGCAGCTTAATTGTTTTATTTTGTAGAAACGCAAGAGACGCTTGAGCATGGTACAAAAGAGGACATCATGGTCAAATGAAAAAAAGAAGAAGGCGCAGGCCGCCTTGACAATGGACCTGATGTCATCGGAAGAAGATGGAGAGGAAGGTGGCAATTCCGTGTTTCTCGTCAGGCCATTGCCATGGGTTACCCCAGAAATGCAGCGCATAAAGGAGCAGCTTGACAAAAAATAGGCGAAGAAAATGACAGCAAGGAGCAGAAGGCAGTACCTGCAAAGAGTAGAGGGTGAATCATCTAGGCGACCAATTCCAAGGAACTTGAATGACAGTGTCCAGTGGGCAATAACTAATTGACTCTAAATACAATCATTCCAATTTTTAGCTACTCATTCCAATCAGTTACTAGACTTTTATTTCCCTTGTCAGAGTCAATTTGTTGTTTCCAAAAAGAACCATTGGCGGATTTCTCATGGACATCTTAGGACATTGAGGTGGTTGCAAAATTATAATGAAAGGTGTGTCGAAGATGCCAGCTTTACCGTCCGCTTTTGTCGTAAATTTTCCCTAATACTACCCTAACTGGACTGCTCTTGGCCTGTTGTGTAATAATTTATCTGTTGGACAATCTCCTACAGTCCCTTTTGTGGCTACTTGCTAATTTGCATATTTTACGTAAGGTTTCGGGATTGCCTTTTTAAACCACTTTATCCTAAATTTCCGCGTTGATGTTTACATCTCTCATATACTACAACTAAGAGGTTGCTTTAAGGGCTGCTTTGGCTACTGTTCTGTTGTATTTAACTTTGTGCGACGAATGTTGAATAGCTGATGCTTGCAAGTAATGCTGACCTATTCACCTGCAGCTCTTTGTATTTTATAAGCATATCTTATTCAGATTTAGCAATTTATGTTACCCACAGTAATATTCACAAATTGAGTTGTAACTATCAATTATGTGTGTTACTTTGTTTGCATCCTCTTTAGTTGGTATTTCAACTGCCCTCTCTAATATGTCGTGTTCGTTGCTGAATTAAATTTTGAAACTTGTTTCTTGAAACTCATCATATGTTAGTGTTTCATGCACCATAAGGTAGAAACCCTGAAAATGTGACTTGGCTCAACGTGAATGAAATGAGTTACATGTGATGTGATCTTTCGGTCTCAAATAAAGTGTACTGTGTTTGATAATCTTACGATGTTCAACAACAAAGAGAAAGAAATAATGAGTGTATTTCCCTCTTACTCGTTTAATCTATAGACCACGCCATTTACCTCAGTTCATTCACTTATGAGAAGAAACTTTATAAAGGTAACAGGTGTCCCGTCGAAGTCCAATGTAAACCTTTTTCTGAATGAAACTTTCGAATGGGATAAAGTAGGTACGGAATTAAGTAAACCAGGAACTCTACATAGTAAGAAATGCCAAAAAACAGGCAAGAGCTAATAGCAATCATTCATCTGTGTGCCGCACTATTTTGTGGACCTTTTAAACCCAACTTTTGGGATCTTGAAAATATCATGAAAATAGCAAATTTACATCACATTTACATCTTTCAAAAACTCGTAAACATCTTATGTCTAGCAATTTACATCTTAATGTAAATCACTGTAAATATTGAGTTTACTTCAACTTTACACGCATTTGTAAATGTGATGTAAAGGTGGCACTTTACAATATTTAGCCTGTACAGTAAATGTCTTGTAAAGGTCGATCTTTACAAAATTTGTAAACTCCTGCAATTGTCATTGACAGATGCCCTTTGCAATTACTTTACATGAACTTTAATATCAATGTAAAGACAAAATCTCGTGCAGTGTAATGAATGGTAACAGGTCATAAATTCCTGTGTTGCCTTGCCTGTTTTGCATCTGCATTCTCTTTGGCTTTCTTTTTGCTTGAAATGCTTTCAGTTGTATACTTTTCTCTCCAAACTGATAAATGGTACATAAAAACCATTCTCCTCCACAATTGGGCCATTCCTACTGCATATCGAAGAAGCATTCCAATAAATTTTCTTGCCTTTCAAGTCAACAGCTACAAAATAACAAGATAAAGTTAAAGAACCACAACATTGCAGTGAAAGTCCTTATTTATGATGTGGGAGGGGGTCTGTGGGTCAAATGGTGCAACGGGTCAAATGAATGTCTAGATATCCCCATGCTCTGGATCAACACAGATCAACAGGTCAACACAAGACAAAGAACTATAATTTTTTCAATTTTTAGAGGTAACATTCCCTGCCATTGGCTAGCAACTCAGAAATCTCCCAATGAATTCCACAGTCTTGCAGGATTAGATGTGACCATATTTGCATAATACAAATGGCCAAATGTGAAATTTTAAAGTCATGTGATGATAATTTGTCATTTTCCGATCAATCCTGCCACCACCCCACCATACCATACCCTCGCCTCTCCTTCCTAAGTTTTGCTTTGTATGTACTATTTAGCAAATAAATCATCAAAATCTGAGCACTGAGCTTCCTTCTATTTTTCATTTTGCAGTATGAAATGGAAGATTTTTTTTGTTAAGAACGATAAAAAAACAAGAAACAACTACAAAAAATAGGCCTATAGCAGTAGATTAGGAGGTATACAAACACATAGGCCTTTTAGTGCAAGACAAAAGATTAAGAACATGCCAAACTGCTCTTCCAGAAACACTCACCTGATTTACCAAAATTTTTGGGAGAAGTCAAAACAACAAATTTACTTGTTGTTTCTCTTTCGTAATCTTCTTTAATTCTTAAAGCTTCCTCGATATTGTCAACCACATCGGTGTGAGCAGCCATTTCTAATCTTTGAATAAGAAATACAGGTCTTGGCGCCCAAACACAGCAAATGACAAAGCGAGGCTCAGTTCAGTTGCTGCGCAGCAACTATAAACAGCTGAGAAGGAGCATACTGTGGCATATCCGAAAAAGTGCCCACCTCAATTACTCCAGCCTCCTAAACGGTATTTGAACGAAACAAATAAAATGCCCGCAGCAGATGTGTAGATATATCCTTCTTCTTTTGATCTATGCTCATGTTTGCCCTTAAAAATAATTTCTGGAATGCACAGCGAGCAAGCTAGCTACCTGGGTTTCAGAGAAAATTTTACGGCTTTGTTTGTTTTGAATTGCTGGTTGAGAGAATTTCCTTTGTCTGCAATCGCTAATCGCTTTGAATTGAGGTGTCAACAAAAGCAACTCATGCTACCGGGTGCGCCAAAATAAACTATGCACTTTTGGCAGGCCACGATAAATCGTAGACAGGACCGATTTTGAAGATTTATGATTTGATCTTGAGCAGAAAGCCTGAATTAGATTCTAGGATTTTTTTGCAAATTTTTCTGTTTTCAGTTTTTAGAGCTACAAGCGAGTTTCTTAAGATTTTCGTTTTCGAAAACACTGAAAACGATCAAAAACGTCGATCAAGCTTTCTAAAGAATCGACATGAATGGACAAAGTGAAAACGTTTTCGTGGTGATTTGGGATTTAGAAATCGACTAATTGTAAGCTGCTGTAAGAGAGTTCGTACTATCTTGGGAGAAATGTAATAATATTTTCAAGGATATAAAGAAATGTCTTTTCTTTTGTAATGTCATTGAATTTATGCTTTGGTGCAAGTAGTGTTCCTGTGTCAAGGGGGTTAAAAAGACAAGCGAGGAAGCGTCATGAGGCCAGCAAGCATGGAGTCTTGTTACATTTTTAATTTTGTGATGGCTTTTGGGGCGGCACTTTATTGTAACTACTACAGAATTTCGCAACAGGCCAATCGTTGTAATAACGCTCGTGCAGAAGTTTACAATAGTCAATTTACAAATCCCAAATCACGCTGAAAACGCTTTCTCTTTGTCCATTCATGTTGAGTCTTTAGAAAAATTTGATCAACGTTTTTTGATCGTTTTCAGTGTTTTTGAAAACGAAAATTTTAAGAAACTCGCTTGTGGCTCTAAAAAGTGAAAACGGAAAAATTTGTAAAAAATCCTAGAATCTAATTCAGGCTTTCTGCTAAAGATTAAGTCATAAGTCTTCAAAATCGGTCCAGTGTAGGATTTATCGTGGCCTGCCAAACGTGCATAGTTTATTTTGGCGCACCCGGTATTGTATTACAAAATCTGCCCTTGTTGTTGCCTCTAAAACATGGCAACTACCATAGCGTGGAAATTTTATAAAACGTTGATAATGTCTAATGAAAATGTTTCCCAACGAATAACGCATGGGACACAAAACGGTTAACAAATATTGTTGTAAGGCTCAGTACTAATTTTCAACGGGTAACACACTATTTATTAAAATGATAGGTATTATCTTAATAAATAGTGCATTACCCGTTGTTACCCGTTGAAAATCAGTACTGAACCTTACAACAATATTTTGTTAACCATTTTGTTACCCGTGCGTTATCCCTTGAAAAATGTTGCGATGTTTAGTAGCAAATGTCTGTATCAATTACAATCACGCAGGCCAATGTGACGAGATAGAACTTGCGAAAGAAGTAATAACATATCAAGTGTAGTTTGAACATGAACAAAATGAGATCTCACATAAACATGAACAAAATTAGATTTAGTAAGCAGTCATTGTGCAGCAGTCATTTCAGGGGGTGCTCTCTCCTCGATTAGTTACCTACTGAGAGCTCCTCCTTAAGAAATTCCCCTCCATGCAAATTTCCTATTTTTTGTAATATTTAACATTTAGTCTTTTTGTTGTCTCTTGTAATCTTGTTATAATGTTTTGTTAATTGTTCTTTTTTTAAAGAATTTTTGTATGTAGTAGTGGAATTTTAAAATGAATGAACTGAACTGAACATTGTCAATAGATCTCAGGAAAATGTTCAGGCATCATGTCCTAGCATAACCAGAAGTATCGTGCACAAGGGGGGGGGGGGGGTAGTTCTCTGATCGGCCTGGGCAATCTGATGTGTGAACTCAAATGTGCGCCATCGTGCCTCCATCATTTCTGTTTCACGAGGATCGGAAGAATCATACTTTCCAACGAATGTAATTTTTGACTTACTTGTGGCAAAGACAGGTGTGTCCTTCTCGAGGTATATGTCATGAGCATACTGAGACTTAGGGGCAGGAAAATGGAGTCCTTGCCCCTCTAGAAGGAGAAGTAAATCCTTCCAAGCGATGAGTTCGCTTGACCACCTGAAATCGTTCATAAGAATGATTTCTGCATCCTCGACACCAAGCCAGGCATAGGTTGTAGTTGCAGGGTTTGAAAAGGTGGAAAATATAGTTCTGAGTGGCTCTAAAAGAAATGTTTTGCCACAATTTGCAGGCCCCGCAATCATGATATTTCTATATTTTCCACGCCCTTTCTCTAGTAATGATCTAGCTGCATCAGCAAACAGGTATGCGTGTATCTCGTTGTTTTTTAAAACCTCTTTAGCTGACTCGAGCCAAAGTCCAGAACAGCCAGACACGCAATCTTTGGTTAAAGTTTCCAGAACAGTTTCCATACGTGGCCTGTTCTGACGCTCAAGAGTTTTTGCGGCTTTTTTCATCCCCCATGTTTGTTTGGAAAACATTAGTTAACGCTACACTTTTGGTGAATTCAAGGCCTTGGTCAGCTGAAGTTGAAAAATTGACAAATTGAAAACGTTTGTCAAGAAATGCAAAAGCATAATTGATTGACGATTTTCAAACCAGGTATACAAACTTCTTATTCAGGAAGATGGGATTGTAAACAGATCTTAAAAGAGCAGATATTTAAAAATGGACAAGAGGCATAATCATGGAGGAAACCAACCATTGTGTTCATATTTTCATCTAATTTTTCATATTCCTTATCATACTTTCATGAAGAGAACGTTTCTAAATGTTATTTCCATTTCATTTTCGCATGCTTGGAATTTTTTCGTTTAGGATTGTGTAATTTAAAAATTCACCTGTTGCATTTGTTTTTGTTGCAGGTATCCAGCATCGATCTAGAGCCCCATCACCCTTTTCCGATCACTGAAAAAGAAACCTCGAGTTACTTGATCCTAGTAAATTTTATCGGAAAAGTCAATGCTAATGAATTATTCCTTATTCCATAGTTTAAAGGATAGAAACCAGTTATTTTACATTTAGCGACCATCTTCTGTAAAATTGTTGTCGGAAAACACAGCGATAAGATTGCGATATCTTCATTCCATCGCCCTTTTCCGATCATGCAAGTTCGCGCAAGAATTTCGAACAGCACCACCGCAGAGGGCTCAAGTAAGCGCAATTTCCAATTGAAATGGATGTCATACACAAAACAAAAGATATTTATATCATGTTATTGTTTGATAAGTTACATTTTGCCTCTGTATTCGTTTAATAACACCATAAGCAATTTACAATTGAAATTTACAGTCTATTACAGGACAGCTGGCAGCACTATAGCATAGCCTTCTTCCCATACGTCAATGCCACCTGGCTTTAATTTAAACCCTACCTCACGTGCATTCAAAGTCAACGAAACCCCCTGGTGATGTTTCTTTGTTATTTCCCCTTCAACCCCGTCTCTTCATTGAGAGAGAATCCCAGAATTCGAAGCCAACCCTCGTGATCGGAAGAGGGCGATCTGTAGCCTATCTGACTGCAGTTAGAACGTTACCCCCGGCTGGGAAGCAGGAGATACCGGGTGCGCCAAAATAAACTATGCATTTTTGGCAGGCCACGATAAATCGTACACTGGACCGATTTTGAAGATTTATGACTTAATCTATAGCAGAAAGCCTCAATTGGATTCTAGGATTTTTTACAAATTTTTCCGTTTTCACTTTTTAGAGCTACAAGCGAGTTTCTTAAAATTTTCGTTTTCGAAAACACTGAAAACCATCAAAAAACGTTGATCCAATTTTCTAAAGAATCAACATGAATGGACAAAGGGAAAACGTTTTCAGCATGATTTGGAGATTTGGAAATTGATTATTGTAAACTTCTGCACGAGCGTTATTTCAACGATTGGCCTGTTGCGAAATTCTGTTGTAGTTACAATAAAGTACCGCCCCAAAAGCAGTCACAAAATCAAAAATGTAACAAGACTCCATGCTTGCTGGCCCCATGACGCTTCCTCGCTTGTCTTTTTAACCCCTTTGACACAGGAACACAACCTGCACCAAAGCATAAATTCAATGACATTACAAAAGAAAAGACATTCCTTTATATCCTTAAAATATTATTACATTTCTCCCAATATAGTACGAACTCTCATAAAGCAGCTTACAATTAGTCGATTTCTAAATCCCAAATCACCACGAAAAAGTTTTTTCTTTGTCTATTCATATCGATTCTTTAGAAAGCTTGATCGATGTTTTTTTATCGTTTTCAGAGTTTTCGAAAACTAAAATTTTAAGGAACTCGCTTGTAGCTCTAAAAACTGAAAACAGAAAAATTTGCAAAAAATCCTAGAATCTAATTCTGGCTTTCTGTTAACTATTAAGTCATAAATCTTCAAAACAGGGCTGGAAAAAAGGTTTTTCTTCCTAGCAGCAAAATTCAAAAATCAGGATTTCCTGCGACATCTAGCCGAAATTTCCTGCAAGTAGGATTATAAGCTGGTTCAAGTAGAATCCCTGAATTTTGTCCAGTATGAACTAAGGTACGAACATGTACTTGAAAAACAGCCCATCGAATTAAAATGTTACTTGAAAACAAGGTGACTATTTACATTGAATGGTATAGCATGGTCATGGAAAGTCTTTTGACCACACATCTAGTTCTTCAATGGGTGAACTTAATCTTACATAACTACAAACCTAGCTAATGTTTAGTGAACCATCTATTTGCTTTGAGTTCATGGTTGCTGTTCCATTTGAGGATCTCATGCGCGACTCAATCACATGGATAAAAGATTAATTTTGTGTTTTGATGGTCAAAAAAAAGGTTTTTAATAAATGAAATTGATACTTCCTTTCTTCATCAGGGGTTCAAACCTTAAATTATCAAAGGCCTCGATTATTGCCAAATGTTTGGTTCATGAAATATTATCAAGATGAAACAGTTTTGTTGGATCTCCTTACACATTGATCCTATTTTTTCCTTCAACATTTGTTTTCGTTGGTGCCATCTCAACCCGATTTACGTGGCAGAGGAAAAGTCACATTGACGGTCATTCATTAAATGCAGATTGCAAAAATTTATTGAAATGAATTTCAGACTTTCAGTTAGTGATTTAGCCACTGATTCCACCCTTACACGTGTTTTTCATAAGAAGATAAGAATGGACCCAGTACTGAAAGTTTGTTGATTCTAGCAGATTTTGAGTGCTCAAAGTTTCGGTTTCATAAGGCCGCTTAAAATTGATGCTGTATTTATTTGTTGGAGATCTCCTACACCTTCGTGAATACAGCATAGCCAATTGTATAAAACTACGCCTCTGTTTATATCCATGTAACAAAGTAGGACAAAAAGCAGAAGCAAGCTTCAATGAAATTGCTTCTTAACTGATATCTTTCCAGTACTTGAGTTTCCTAATGCTTTTGGCGATCCGAGAGTTGCTTTTCCCACAAAGAATTCTTTGAAAAGGGGCACCGGTTGACCCAGAAATAAGCTTCACAAGCTTCTAGGTTTTTGAAAGCAAATGTTATGAACACAAACAAGGTGTCAGCCTGTAGCTGAAAGGCTAAGCTATTTTTGAGATATTGCTTGTTAGCTTAAGACTACCCTCTGAAAAACCAGTCCTATAATATGCTGATTGAGCCATTTCATGGAATCTTCCCTCCTTCTCCCGTCCATGTTTTGGATGACAGAACAAAGCCGAATTCCAAATTTTGGATGGTAGCACGATTTTGAATAAGGAACAGATATCGATCGTTTTTCAAACAACAAATTTCCCAGATGACTTCAAGTCCACCTCTTAACTTATGTTTTCACAAAATGTTGACTGGAAAAGGAGTCTTGATTATTTCATTGCAAATGAGAAATAAAGAATTCGAAATTTTCTGTATCTCGTTTTTCGAACAGTAATCATAGCTTGAAAAGCCTATGCAGCAACTCAAAAGATAGCTAAGCCTTTTGAATAAACGGTGGTGCAAACCTTTTTCAATAACATTTGTTTTCAGAAAGCTACTAGCTATGATCTAGCTCTCGAAGTTTTCTTGGGTCACCCGGCATTTGTATTGTATAAATAGTTTGAAATAGTGGCAAGACGTCATTCAAACAAAAACTATGACAAAAATTTAGTTGCAAATTAAATAACTTGACAATGAGGAAAATGCCAGAAATTTCCTGCGATAAAGTGACAAATTTCCTGCGAGCCATTTTCATAAAAAATTTCCTGGCAGCGCCGCTGCCGGCGCTGCCGGACATTTTCAAGCCCTGGAGTAAAGTTTGAAATATTTTAACTGCGGTTCTGGTAAACAGAAGCAGAGAAGAGAAAATATAATTGCTGCAAGTAAACACAAAGTGAAAAATGGCGGCTACTTACAATTCCATCACAGGTAGGCCTCTTTCATCTAACCATATCGCTGGATAAATACGCCAGAAAAAAGTAAACTATGTCTCAACCTGAAGCCCGTGGCGTTAGCAAAGTATTTTTTCGCGCGCTTTTTTAATTAAAAGACCCATTTCTCTTGTAAACAAACATCCCGAGATTGTACACAAAAGCGGTCTCAGGAGCCAGTGATCGAAAAAGGACGATGAGGCTCTACTTAACCCTATTTTAACCGGAGGGCCTTTTTGCCCCCCCCCCCCCTCTATCGGAATTGTTATAATATCTCCCAAACGATGTTACATACAACGCTGAAATGTCTTGACTTTTCCTAAAATTTAGTTGGCAGTCAGAAAATAGAAATTTCAAGACCTATTGTTTGACCACCTGACCACCAAATGCCCATATTTGGAGAGTGGTCACAAAGAAATTATTAAAAACGGCTCTAATTTCTTTCTTTGTTAAATCTAAACAATATATATACCATTCGATTTTTCTCAATGAGTGCTTTCATTTGATATATAATTTATTCATATTTGCTGACATCAGCAGTTTATTATTTCTATGAGATCATCAATCATTATGACGTCATTTTCCTAATTAATGATTAATTTTTGCATGCAAAACTGATGGAATTACCTCAAATATCGATGAAGGTACTTGATTTCATCAATAATATGCGAAATTAATGGTTTTAAATCATAATTATTGAGCAAACAATTTTGCATTGAATCAAATTTTCATTATTTAATTAGTTAATTCATTAGAAACCACAAATATCCTTATGAAATCATATGAAACTACGGATTAATGGCGTCAAGCAGGTAATTGGATGGTTTTTGCTAATTTTATCAAGTTATTTGCTAATAATGGGCCCTTTTTTGCAAATAGCTTGATTTTCACAAAAAATTGCATTGTTTTTGGTTGCCTAGCAACCAATCACGTGACTACTGATTGATTGGTGCTATTTTTAGATTCTCCTTTGTTCAATTATGACACAGTGCAAGTTTCATTTTCATAGCTTGCGGAGGGGCAAAAAAAAACGCCCCCCCAGTAGAAAATCACTTTTTTTTTACCCGGTTAAAATAGGGCTAAACCAATTTCAAGGCAGAAAGCTACAGAATTATGCAAGAGAGAATTCGGGAGGTGACAACTTGAAAACACAACCGCATTGGTGGAAGAACTTCTGTCAAAGATACATCCAAATAAGTTCAAGGTAGCAAGATCATTTGAAGTAGATGGGCAGTTTCAGATGCAAGTAGTATGCCTTCAATGTTGCTTGAAGTTTCAAACAACACATTGGACAGAGAGATTGTTTGTCATAGCTGACATCATTGCTGGTTCCCATCCACACTTTAATTCAAAGAAGCACAAGCAGTCTTTGACTTATGCCAATGATGATATAACAAATATATCAATGTAAAAACGCCCAAGATATCATCATGAAAGAAAGCTTCACCAACTTACCAGCGCTACGTGTGAGAGGGATTCGGTCAGAAATGTAGTATAAACGGCAAGACAGCATTTGATGGAAAGCATTACAGCGTAAGTACCTCATCAGCATGGTCTATCGATTGCAAAGGTTTCACCTCAAATGAAACAAGAATTTGCGATAATTGCACAAGGAAATCAAAGAGTCAAGCAGTGAAAAATAAGATTCAAAGATTGAAGTGCCGAAGAAGCACTCAAGTGTCAAAGTACACTCCATTCAGACTTTTCAACATGAAGCTCTAAAAGAAAAAGCAAAATTACAAAAACAGTAATCCCGAAAGCTCAAGCGCCTTTCTACAAAGTGCAATGAGATGAAAAATTCATTAAAGTCCATTCAAGAGAAAAACTTGTCAAGTTACATTCACGATGTTGCTGCAAAGAATCGAAAAGATTCTGGCGAATCACTGACTGGTGCAGCAATGGCAGTTGCAGATGATTTGATGAAAATGCATCTGCTGTTTCCAAGCATGGATTTCGATACAATGAGATTCTTCAGGCGCTCAGCGTGATCATATTCAACAGATGTCATTCAAGCTTAGTGTTGTTAAACCAAAATCTTCCAGAACTGTTTTCTTCACCATCAGCTTGCAAGAAGATACGAGCAAAATCAGCGATGGATATGTTACCTGTCCCTAGGCTTGCAGTGACCAAAGAAAGCAAAACACATTTCAGAAATGCTGGATGGTGCGTAGGTAACAAGATTGGACCACTTGGATTTTGCCATGATGCAAGTTGAGTTAGGAAACTCGTAAAGCCAAATACGAAGATCAAAGCTCTGATTGGATTATGTGCCTAGAAGACATTCGATGGTGAGTGGCAATTTTCAAGATTCAATAGCCCATGCTTTCAAAACAAACAAAAAGGCTGGCTATGTCACATTTGGTCTATGTTACGCATTGAAGCAGCACATTTCAGAAGTTGTTGAATGCATCATCCCCCATGACAACACATTCAAAATAGAAGACGTGAATAACTGGATACTGAAATTACAGCAAGAATGGGCACAGAAGCGACTTCCAGTAGTGCTGTTTTGTTCCGATTTTGATTCAAAAGGGCTAAATTATTTGGAAAGGCTGGCAAGGTATGAAGTAAATGCAGTCAGTCTTGATGTACCTTATTGGTTCATCTTCGCAAGGTATCATGATCATGGGTTACAAATATATCCAATGGGAGACTCGAGGCATGGAGTAAAATTGGGAAGAGCGCATATCCTGTATATAGACAAATTCATGCCTTCAGGATGTGGAGCTGTCAATGTCCAAGATTTTGAGATTGCTCGATGGAACATTACATCTGGAGTAACGAAACGCACAATTAATCCCGCCGACAAGCAAGATGTTGATGAAGCAATAGCAATCATGTCAGAAACAGCAAGACGGGCAGTGTATGGTGAAACCAAGAATCTTGCCACCGTCATCTACTGCTTTTTATCAAGAACCATGTTCGATATTGTCAATCTCCAGTGCGAAGAGCTACCCATAGAGGTGAAGATATTCCTGTGCGGTCTCATTGAAAGAGTAATTCTTGGTTGGAGAAGATGGATTGTTCTACATCCACAGTACAAGCTAGCACAAAATTTCATGTCTGCTCAGTACACCAAGTTCTTTGTGTTTTAGACTCAAGGCTACATAAACAGGCTGCTCATCCATAAGAAACATTTCGCAGAATTTCTGTTTGTTTCCTCAAGCGATGGATTGAACGAATGCGAGCAAATGTTCAGAGCAATGAAACAGAAGCATGGCATTTGGTGTGTTAACGATATGGTTGACTTCATGAAAGTGATGTCAGGTGAAGCTGCACTTATCTACAACACGAAGCATCTTCTCCATAAAAGGAAAGAAGAAAGCCAAATACCAGACACGGCTGCAAGTGACATCCCGAATGAAGATATGATCAAGGAACTATTCCTGGACGGTAGAAGCATTGGTAACAAGGTTCTTGAGTGGCTTGGGATGGAAGCATTGCTGAAATTGAAGGGTCATTGGGACTGCCCAGTGTTACCAAAATGGGAAAACTTAAGATCAAGAGCAGAATATGGAGCAATCGAGCAGTTTAGTGATGAAGGTGGTTCAATGGAAGAGGAGGAGACAGAATACGAGGATATACCTACAACATTTAAAGAGGAAACAACATTGGAAACTAATGCAGAAGAGCAAAATTACATGGCACTCCAACTTAAAAACTGGAGGAGAAAGCATCAGAATTGGAAGGCATGGATGATGATTTGTCATGTGATTTACTCTCGGAATCGATATTCGGGCATCCCACAATGGATGACACAACAAAGAAAGGAAAAGAACATGATTAATTTAAAGATAATGAATTCAACAAGTTTAATAATACAGAAATCAAGGAAAGTACCATTGGTGAATTGAAAAAAAGATAATGGAGTGCAAATAAAACCAAGAAATACCATCAGAGGACCTTCTTAACCCTATCAGGCCTAGGGTATTTGATGCTCTAGGAAGACTAGGGGGGGGGGCTCATTCAGCCCCCCTGTTTTATTTCCGTTCTGAACGATATAGAGCCTCGAAACTTGGCATGTGCATAGAACATCATGAGCTGCACCCAAAAATGAAATCTGTTTTTAGTTATGTCACATGACGTGCTCATGACGTCACAAAATAGAATTTTCAAAGTCAATAGTGCTCAGTACTAAAAATTTTAAATTGTTGATTGCGAGAAAACGAAAGGCAATAAGGACATGGGTCCAATTTTAGTCTATTCTATGGTTGAATAGCTTTTGTTTTGCAAAGGAAATTTTTTTAAAGTGATGACGTCATCACACAGGAATTTGAAGAATGTGCGCATGCGTACAGCCAAAATACGCATAATCATACGTTTAAATTAAAAAAAAATTATGCAGTTGGATAGAGGATGAAAAGTAGCATATATTCCTCTCATTTCATTGTTTTACTGCATTTGCTGTAGATTGTATTAGCATTTATTGAAATTTTGCAAAGACATCTCTCAAAAATTGATCGCGTTTACCCCCTGGAATGAATCTAATTTTTCTAAAAAGTCCATTTTTGATTATAAGAAGGATAAAAACTAAAAGGCTATCTTGAAAA
Source organism: Aurelia coerulea (assembly GCA_039566865.1). Lineage (NCBI taxonomy): Eukaryota > Metazoa > Cnidaria > Scyphozoa > Semaeostomeae > Ulmaridae > Aurelia > Aurelia coerulea. The sequence goes on from CM076959.1 coordinate 3,628,061, forward strand.
CATGGAATGTGGAATACTGGAATGGAATACTGGAATGACATGGAATACTGGAATGCCATAGAATATTAATTAATATTCCATGGAATGCTAATTGATATTCCATGGAATGCTAATTGATATTCCATGGAATATCAATTATGTTTCTATGGCATTCCAGTATTCCATGGAATATCAATTAGCCTTCCATGCAATACTTAAATAGGCTTATATCCCAGACATCTTTTGTTTTCATGATTGTTATGTCTTATCAAGCAATTAGTCTCAATTAACTTTGTCGGAGTGGCAGCAATTATTCCTTTTGTCAAGGAGATACCACCATTGTAAAGACTAAGTTCATGTTATGAAATATTTGTCGATGATCAGATAACTTTAGTATCTCAACTTAAACCAATAAATCTGTGCCAGTACTTTCGATTCACTTGATGCAAAAGGTAGAAATTCTTCAGATCCTTTGATAGAAATTTCTAAGGATCATACAATAAAGCTCTTTATCTGCCAATCAATTGCGTAATGTCTTTTCATCAGACCTGCATACCTTCATCAATTAATCTTCTATGAATGGGAACTTTAGACCCAATGCATGTGGCAAGATATAGACAGGGGCAAATTGCTGCGAAAAGCATCTGCTTCTTATAGAAGCCTTTATCAAACATAGTCAAACTATGCTTCAAATAAAGCATTTTATTTCAAATGTAATTTACCTCAACTATGCAACTTTAAAACTTGTTTGTTCTTAAAACTTGGTTCATAACGGCAAAGGATTCTAGGATTAAAAGGATCCCAGATTTTTGAAATATATTTTCTGGTAGGGTGCCCTCCACCGAGTACCCCCCCCCCCCCTGTTGTTGCAAGTTGGGTAGGGTGATGATTAATCTGTTGACCTGTTCCACGCGCAGTGAGATCAGGCTCTTCACTTATTGCCAGAATGGCTGCCACATTTAAGTTCCCAAAACCAAGAAAATGCGAAGACCTTTGAGCAAGCATTCCACAGTTTATAGCCTTTGTATGGCAAGATTTATATGATCTACGACGAATTGGCAATGGAAGTTTTGGTTCAGTAGATTTCGCAAACTATCGGTCCGAACGTTCGATGCTTGCCAGTCCCCAAGCATATACTTTGATACAGGAAATCCTTGACATATTTTTACTTTATTTTCACTTGTTTCCTATATCTTATTACTCGTAGGGTACTTGAGTAATATCTAAACGTGGGAAAAGCTCAAAAACATTGTTTTGAAATGTTCACGAGAGCACAAGTAGTGAAAATGTAGATTGTTTTGGAACCTCTAAGAAACTCGTAAGAAACTCTGAGTACCCAAAATCTGAAAATTTTAAGAAACTTTCAGTACTGACCCCAATTCTTAGTTTCTCATAAAAAGAAATACGTGTAAATCATGCCATCAATAAATTAATTCAAAACTGCTTAAAGGCAACATATAGAGCAAAACAGATGGGTGAACTTACAAATATCTCACAATGACAGAAGTTCAATAGCGATAAGACTAAAAGCGTTTCTTTCTCACATGCTTTGCTGATGATAAAGAGGGTCCGCTGTGCCTTTCAAACTAATGCTTTGTACGAAAAATTTTACCAACCAGAAACTGCGACCAAGATGGTGTTAGAAACTTTTTCGAAAATTGTAAATTTTAAGACTTATTGAGCAAATCTTTCGCTTGTTATGGGATCGAATCAATCTAATTATAATCAACGGTTGGCAATGAATGCTCCAAATCAGAAATTTACTGAGAAAATGTGCACCATAAAATTTGCAGACGGCACTAAACGTAATTCTGACAAAAAGTAATGGACAGAATGTTGTCAAACTTTTGCAGACCAAACTTGTTCCTTTAAGCTATTGTACTTGTCTGAGAGGAAACACCCCCTTCGCAGAAATATTGGAACAAATAGGTTTGGGTGAGAGGAATCAGCATGGCAAACTTGGAATTTTATACAATTTTTACAATCTTTGAAAAAGATATCTAGCTAAGATTTTAGCATATAAGTAGCGAATTCGCTTTGATATACCATGCAATCGCATAGAAATCTGTTACTGCACTGAAAGAATGCCAACTGAACTGCGTTCATGTGAAAATCTGCGCATGGGAAATTTATGGGGAACTAATATCTTGCCACATGCATTGGGTCTAAAGTTCCCATTCATAGAAGATTAATCGATGAAGGTATGCAGGTCTGATGAAAAGACATTACGCAATTGATTGGCAGATAAAGAGCTTTATTGTATGATCCTTAGAAATTTATATCAAAGGATCTGAAGAATTTCTACCTTTTGCATCAAGTGAATCGAAAGTACTGGCACAGATTTATTGGTTTAAGTTGAGATACTAAAGTTATCTGATCATCGACAAATATTTCATAACATGAACTTAGTCTTTACAATGGTGGTATCTCCTTGACAAAAGGAATAATTGCTGCCACTCCGACAAAGTTAATTGAGAATAATTGCTTGATAAGACATAACAATCAAAAAAAGAAAAGATGTCTGGGATATAAACCTATTTTTAAGTATTTCATGGAATGCTAATTGATATTCCATGGAATACTGGAATGCCATAGAAACATAATTGATATTCCATGGAATATCAATTAGCATTCCATGGAATATCAATTAGCATTCCATGGAATATTAACTAGTTTTCTATGGTATTCCAGTATTCCATGTCATTCCAGTATTCCATTCCAGTATTCCACATTCCATGTTTTCAAGATGACCAAACTAAAAGTCAGAAAGTTTCAGTGTTGTAAGTGCACTTGGAAAAAATACACAGAAGAAAAGCCGCTAGGGGGGGGGGAATGATTGAGCCCCCCCCCTAGGCTTGATAGGGTTAAAGATGGAAATTCTAATGATAGCAGTGAATCAAGTGATGCAGACTCTTTGTCAGGTAGTTTCTACGGCTATTCCTCGATGTATCACAGAATGAAATTTACAATGTTAACTATTTATAGTCTATTTAAATTCCCATTAAAGTTTATATATTCTATTTTCATTTCAATCTGTTACCATTGTATAGTAACTACGTTCTCGGGTTCTTGGGTTGACAGTATAAAATGCCTATACAATGATTATGGACTGTTATAGTACCTACGCTACTTAGTTCAATGAAAAGAAATAAAAATGCAGAAATTGTGAAGATGCTCAGGTTCTTGGGTTGACAACATAAAATGCCTATACAATGATTATGGACTGTTATAGTACCTACGCTACTTAGTTCAATGGAAAGAAATCAAAATGTAGAAATTGTGAACATGCTTGGGTTCTCGGGTTCTTGGGTTGACAGTATAAAATGCCTATACAATGATTATGGACTGTTATAGTACCTACGCTACTTAATTCAATGGAAAGAAATGAAAATGTAGAAATTGTGAAGATGCTTGGGTTCTCGGGTTCTTGGGTTGACAACATAAAATGCCTATACAATGATTATGGACTGTTATAGTACCTACGCTACTTAGTTCAATGGAAAGAAATAAAAATGTAGAAATTGTGAAGATGCTTGGGTTCTCGGGTTCTTGGGTTGACAACATTATGGACTGTTATAGTACCTACGCTACTTAGTTCAATGAAAAGAAATAAAAATGCAGAAATTGTGAAGATGCTCGGGTTCTTGGGTTGACAACATAAAATGCCTATACAATGATTATGGACTGTTATAGTACCTACGCTACTTAGTTCAATGGAAAGAAATCAAAATGTAGAAATTGTGAAGATGCTTGGGTTCTCGGGTTCTTGGGTTGACAGTATAAAATGCCTATACAATGATTATGGACTGTTATAGTACCTACGCTACTTAATTCAATGGAAAGAAATGAAAATGTAGAAATTGTGAAGATGCTTGGGCACTCGGGTTCTTGGGTTGACAACATAAAATGCCTATACAATGATTATTGACTGTTATAGTACCTACGCTACTTAGTTCAATGAAAAGAAATAAAAATGCAGAAATTGTGAAGATGCTCAGGTTCTTGGGTTGACAACATAAAATGCCTATACAATGATTATGGACTGTTATAGTACCTACGCTACTTAGTTCAATGGAAAGAAATCAAAATGTAGAAATTGTGAACATGCTTGGGTTCTCGGGTTCTTGGGTTGACAGTATAAAATGCCTATACAATGATTATGGACTGTTATAGTACCTACGCTACTTAATTCAATGGAAAGAAATGAAAATGTAGAAATTGTGAAGATGCTTGGGTTCTCGGGTTCTTGGGTTGACAACATAAAATGCCTATACAATGATTATGGACTGTTATAGTACCTACGCTACTTAGTTCAATGGAAAGAAATAAAAATGTAGAAATTGTGAAGATGCTTGGGTTCTCGGGTTCTTGGGTTGACAACATTATGGACTGTTATAGTACCTACGCTACTTAGTTCAATGAAAAGAAATAAAAATGCAGAAATTGTGAAGATGCTCGGGTTCTTGGGTTGACAACATAAAATGCCTATACAATGATTATGGACTGTTATAGTACCTACGCTACTTAGTTCAATGGAAAGAAATCAAAATGTAGAAATTGTGAAGATGCTTGGGTTCTTGGGTTCTTGGGTTGACAGTATAAAATGCCTATACAATGATTATGGACTGTTATAGTACCTACGCTACTTAATTCAATGGAAAGAAATGAAAATGTAGAAATTGTGAAGATGCTTGGGTTCTCGGGTTCTTGGGTTGACAACATAAAATGCCTATACAATGATTATGGACTGTTATAGTACCTACGCTACTTAGTTCAATGGAAAGAAATAAAAATGTAGAAATTGTGAAGATGCTTGGGCTCTCGGGTTCTTGGGTTGACAACATTATGGACTGTTATAGTACCTACGCTACTTAGTTCAATGGAAAGAAATAAAAATGTAGAAATTGTGAAGATGCTTGGGTTCTCGGGTTCTTGGGTTGACAACATAAAATGCCTATACAATGATTATGGACTGTTATAGTACCTACGCTACTTAGTTCAATGGAAAGAAATAAAAATGTAGAAATTGTGAAGATGCTTGGGTTCTCGGGTTCTTGGGTTGACAGTATAAAATGCCTATACAATGATTATGGACTGTTATAGTACCTACGCTACTTAGTTCAATGGAAAGAAATAAAAATGCAGAAATTGTGAAGATGCTTGGGTTCTCGGGTTCTTGGGTTGACAACATAAAATGCCTATACAATGATTATGGACTGTTATAGTACCTACGCTACTTAGTTCAATGGAAAGAAATAAAAATGTAGAAATTGTGAAGATGCTTGGGCTCTCGGGTTCTTGGGTTGACAACATTATGGACTGTTATAGTACCTACGCTACTTAGTTCAATGGAAAGAAATAAAAATGTAGAAATTGTGAAGATGCTTGGGTTCTCGGGTTCTTGGGTTGACAACATAAAATGCCTATACAATGATTATGGACTGTTATAGTACCTACGCTACTTAGTTCAATGGAAAGAAATAAAAATGTAGAAATTGTGAAGATGCTTGGGTTCTCGGGTTCTTGGGTTGACAGTATAAAATGCCTATACAATGATTATGGACTGTTATAGTACCTACGCTACTTAGTTCAATGGAAAGAAATAAAAATGCAGAAATTGTGAAGATGCTTGGGTTCTCGGGTTCTTGGGTTGACAACATAAAATGCCTATACAATGATTATGGATTGTTATAGTACCTACGCTACTTAGTTCAATGAAAAGAGATAAAAATGCAGAAATTGTGAAGATGCTTGGGTTCTCGGGTTCTTGGGTTGACAACATAAAATGCCTATACAATGATTATTGACTGTTATAGTACCTACGCTACTTAGTTCAATGGAAAGAAATAAAAATGTAGAAATTGTGAAGATGCTTGGGTTCTCGGGTTCTTGGGTTGACAATATAGAATGCCTAAAAAATGATTATGGACTGTTATAGTAACTACGCTACTTAGCTCAATGAAAAGAACTAAAAATGCAGAAATTGTGAAGATGCTTGGGTTCTCGGGTTCTTGGGTTGACAACATAAAATGCCTATACAATGATTATGGACTGTTATAGTACCTACGCTACTTAGTTCAATGGAAAGAAATAAAAATGTAGAAATTGTGAAGATGCTTGGGTTCTTGGGTTCTTGGGTTGACAACATAAAATGCCTATACAATGATTATGGACTGTTATAGTACCTACGCTACTTAGTTCAATGGAAAGAAATAAAAATGTAGAAATTGTGAAGATGCTTGGGTTCTCGGGTTCTTGGGTTGACAGTATAAAATGCCTATACAATGATTATGGACTGTTTTAGTACCTACGCTACTTAGTTCAATGGAAAGAAATAAAAATGCAGAAATTGTGAAGATGCTTGGGTTCTCGGGTTCTTGGGTTGACAGTATAAAATGCCTATACAATGATTATGGACTGTTATAGTACCTACGCTAACAATGGAAAGAAATAAAAATGTAGAAATTGTGAAGATGCTTGGGTTCTCGGGTTCTTGGGTTGACAACATAATCTGACTGCTTGACAACAACAACCACAATATCATGATGTTTTAAAGCCCGTAAACGGCCGAAAAAAAATTGAATTTATATAGGCCTAGACCTAAATATTTAGGTGTTGATTTGTTGGTCAACACGTTGCTCATCTTATCAGTAAGCCTGCCGCTGTTGTATCCAGTTATTGATTAGCTTGCTGACATAAGTTTCCTTTTCTTTGGATAGTTGGTTATGAAATAACTTTAAGCAAGCCAAGAATCGTGGTCAAATTATTTGCGAGGAGATAGATGCCACACAATTGTTGCCCTTTTGCTATTATTAGATTTGGTTGGTAATATTTATATGACTAGATATGTTAGTACGTATATCAATGTGTAGTGTTTTGCACTTCCAGGATTCCATGTCAGTTTAGTGATTTACAAAATGAAGAAGTAAAGATCTAGATATCCACCCCAAATATTGAGTCTAAATGTTTTTGAGACTCCAAATATTGTTATCTATTTCTGGGGCCCCCAAAATTTTTTTGAATGATTTAAATTTGAGCTTCTTGATCTTTCTCAGTTCTTGAATAATACCAAAACATTTATTTCATGATTGGCAACTTCAAGGGCCAAATCGCAGGATTCTTCCTTTCTTCGGATTTTTGGACCCCAAATATTCAATTTTTGTCCATGCTGTAATTGACAGACCCCAAATATTTATTTAACGTCTAAATCAGATATGTGTTAGAAAGGAGACAGTGTTGGGAATAAGATGAATTCTCATAACACACACAACAATTATCTAAACCTAAAATACAATAAGATACAGTAAACAGTCCTTAAACATATTATTTAATTATTACTACAGTATAGTAATAATCTGCATTAATATGATTGTGTTATGTGCTATGTGGAGTGGAGGGTGGGGAAAACTTGAGATGCCTAGGTGTCCATGAAGATTTTGCAAGTGAAGGACACCTAGCAGAAACCCCTATATATACTGTACCCTACCATTGATGCCCCAAATATGGCAAAGGGAGCTGAACTACGTAGTTTGCCATTCACTGATAGGCTACCAAAGTTATGGCATCATACCTGACTCACACTGACTAATGCAGGTATGAGGAAATAGGCCCTATTGACGTCAAAGCAATATTGCTAAATCTAAGGCCGACCTAGTATGACTGAAAGCCCAAGGTCCTCCAATATTCAACCTATACCCAACACTTGCTGATTTAGACTAACATTTAGTTTATTACCTAAATGTACACCTAAATCAGATATGTGTTAGAAAGGAGATAGTGTTGGGAATAAGATGAATTCTCATAACACACAAAACAATTATCTAAACCTAAAATACAATAAGATACAGTAAACAGTCCTTAAACATATTATTTAATTATTATTACAGTATAGTAATAATCTGCCAAATCCAAAGGATATTGTTGTAGGTGGAATGTTATTGTTGTGGTATATGTTGTGAAAGAAGAGTGGTAGCTTTGATTCTGATATCAAGGGGGACAGTGAGGTACAACAGGACTGCATTGGACTTCCAGTCACCCAAAATCTTGATAATCTCAAGGGGTAAGCCAGCTTGGAAGGCCAATGAAGCCCCCCCATGCCGAAAAGAATGGGATCCAAAGTCCATTCCGTGGAGGCCACAGTTTTTAAGGCATGTGCGCAGCTTTGTCATGAAGAACCCATAGGTGAAAGGCCGAATACTTAGGGAGGAATGTACCCACTGGAAAGCCTGGGAGTCATTGGATATGTTAGGGGTGAAGGAAAAGCTCGAGAGATAGCAGAGACTGGACAGAAAAGGGAACCCGGGGCTGCAATCAGGGGTATCTGAACAACCTTTTCCCTAAACTGGATAGTTTTGCTCCAGCGCACCCGGACCATGGCACTCCCAGGAAAGAAGGAGAAATCGGCTTTTGTGAGCTGCTTACCAGGATCAAAGCTTCCCACCTTACTTATGAGTAAATGTGATTTGCGGAACATACCAAAAAAGGCAACCAGACATATTGCCCAGAAGGCAGCATCAACACTATAGGTGAGATTAAGCTGCGAGTGAATACCCCGCAGAATACCGAAATTGATTGGGAGCTTCTGTTTGGGGGCATTGCCATGAACTCGTTTTACCCCTGTGAGAAAGGAAGAGAGTTGCCAATTACCAGGGAGCAGGTTGTTTAGGCCAAATTCTTTGTGCATTAGGCCAATGATGCCAAGGTACTGCTTGATGCTGGAAACTTTTAGTGTACGAGCCAAATATGCTGCATATAAACAAATCCCATGTGTCGAAGCAGGTACTGAAGGAAGGTTCATGGAATGGCAAAACCGAAGGTAGGTATCACGATGTGTGCTATAAGTTCGCTTGGTGCTTGGGGCAAATGTCTGGTTGCGCAAGGATGCAATCTCCTCAATGAGCTCCTTGTAAACCTGTGCAGAACCTAGAACAAAGAAACATAGCACTATTCGGAGACATGTGGTTGACAAGGAGCTCACTGGAGACACTGTGTGAAGGTGTGTATCTACAAAATTCTGAGTACAACTGTAATAATGCAACGCCGTTATGCATACGAGAAATACGGTCTGCACGAATATTGTCAATGCCTGGAACATAAACAGCGGTAAGACGAAAGTTATGAATAGCTGATAGCCAAAACAGATGTCGAAGCCATGACATGATGATGGGGTTGGCAGTAGTGCCCTTATTAATCATGGCTACTGCGGCTTGATTATCACAGTGGATAATCACATGATGGTTAGCCCATTGGGAACCCCACCTCCTAACAGCGAGATAGATTGCAAATGCCTCTTTAACATTTATATGGAGAGGGGCTACAAGGGGGGCATCTGCAGGCAGGAAAGAATAAGCCCAATCCCCCCGAAAATAGGAGCCGACAGCGTCCTGAGAGGCATCTGTTTCAACATCAGCTATTGGAACTTTGTTGTGAAGTAAACGTTTGCCGTTGAAAACAGCTAAGAAACTCTGCCACCAGAATAAATCCTTACGGAACTCCGGAGTGAAGTGAAATTTGGCAGAAGCGGAACGAAGCGAATTCAAACTGTTTAAAATACGACGTAAAAAAGTGCGTCCCCCGTGCACCACACAACAAGCCCAATTGAGCTTGCCAGCAAGTTGCTGGAGCTGGCGCTTGGAGGCGCGTTTCCGTGCAAGAAAAGTGTTGATAAGCAACCTAGTTTCATCTAATTTGCTTTGAGGTAAGGAGAGCTCCATGGCACACGTGTCAAAAACAATCCCCAGAAAGGTGAGTTGCTGGCAAGTGGGAACCTCCTTAGAAGGACTAATTTGAAACCCAAGGTCTAGCAGCAACTCACGAAGAGTAGTGAACGCAAGCTCACACTCTGCTTGGGAGGGAGAAACAATGAGGAAATCATCTAAATAAACAACGATCCCCTGAAACCCTCTGCGTTGCATCATGCGCTTGACGCTTTGTGTCAAGCGATGGAATATGCCAGGAGATCTCCTACCCCCAAAGCAAAGGCGCGTGTCATACAAGTAAGTAGGACTGTTGTCTCCTGAAAATGTCCACTTTAGGCCAGTTGCAGGGTAGTTGGACGGGTGGATGGGCACTGACCTATAAGCGTGGCGTAAGTCGATCTTAGCAAGATAATAATCTTTATCAACGAGCTTGACAGCATCATCAATTGTTTGAAAGTGGAACTTATCCAGGGAGGGGACATAAGAATTAACCCCCTTACCTGCAGGCATGCTACAATCGTGAATAAGCCGTAATTCCTGACTGCCAGCCTTTGGAATAGCGCTAATAGCACTGACTATAGTAGTTTTAGTAGGGGTAATAGTGTAATCACCCTCGGCTATTTCTTCCCGGAGAGTTTGTTCCACTTTATCTCTTGCTTCCGGCTTTGTTGATGAACTATAATTGTCCATCTCGGCAGGAGATAAATTTCTTTCCATTAAACTAAGTAGCGTAGGTACTATAACAGTTCATAATCATTGTATAGGCATTTTATGTTGTCAACCCAAGAACCCGAGAACCCAAGCATCTTCACAATTTCTACATTTTTATTTCTTTCCATTGAACTAAGTAGCGTAGGTACTATAACAGTCCATAATCATTGTATAGGCATTTTATACTGTCAACCCAAGAACCCGAGAACCCAAGCATCTTCACAATTTCTACATTTTTATTTCTTTCCATTGAACTAAGTAGCGTAGGTACTATAACAGTCCATAATCATTGTATAGGCATTTTATGTTGTCAACCCAAGAACCCGAGAACCCAAGCATCTTCACAATTTCTACATTTTTATTTCTTTTCATTGAACTAAGTAGCGTAGGTACTATAACAGTCCATAATCATTGTATAGGCATTTTATGTTGTCAACCCAAGAACCCAAGAACCCAAGCATCTTCACAATTTCTACATTTGTATTTCGTTCCATTGAACTAAGTAGCGTAGGTACTATAACAGTCCATAATCATTGTATAGGCATTTTATGTTGTCAACCCAAGAACCCGAGAACCCAAGCATCTTCACAATTTCTACATTTTTATTTCTTTTCATTGAACTAAGTAGCGTAGGTACTATAACAGTCCATAATCATTGTATAGGCATTTTATGTTGTCAACCCAAGAACCCAAGAACCCAAGCATCTTCACAATTTCTACATTTGTATTTCGTTCCATTGAACTAAGTAGCGTAGGTACTATAACAGTCCATAATCATTGTATAGGCATTTTATACTGTCAACCCAAGAACCCAAGAACCCAAGCATCTTCACAATTTCTACATTTTTATTTCTTTCCATTGAACTAAGTAGCGTAGGTACTATACCAGTCCATAATCATTGTATAGGCATTTTATACTGTCAACCCAAGAACCCGAGAACCCAAGCATCTTCACAATTTCTGCATTTTTATTTCTTTTCATTGAACTAAGTAGCGTAGGTACTAAAGTATAGGCATTTTATACTGTCAACCCAAGAACCCGAGAACCCGAGAACCCAAGCATCTTCACAATTTCTACATTTTTATTTCTTTCCATTGAACTAAGTAGCGTAGGTACTATAACAGTCCATAATCATTTTATAGGCATTTTATGTTGTCAACCCAAGAACCCGAGAACCCAAGCATCTTCACAATTTCTGCATTTTTATTTCTTTTCATTGAACTAAGTAGCGTAGGTACTAAAGTATAGGCATTTTATACTGTCAACCCAAGAACCCGAGAACCCGAGAACCCAAGCATCTTCACAATTTCTGCATTTTTATTTCTTTCCATTGAACTAAGTAGCGTAGGTACTATAACAGTCCATAATCATTGTATAGGCATTTTATACTGTCAACCCAAGAACCCGAGAACCCAAGCATCTTCACAATTTCTACATTTTTATTTCTTTCCATTGAACTAAGTAGCGTAGGTACTATAACAGTCCATAATCATTGTATAGGCATTTTATGTTGTCAACCCAAGAACCCGAGAACCCAAGCATCTTCACAATTTCTACATTTTTATTTCTTTTCATTGAACTAAGTAGCGTAGGTACTATAACAGTCCATAATCATTGTATAGGCATTTTATGTTGTCAACCCAAGAACCCAAGAACCCAAGCATCTTCACAATTTCTACATTTGTATTTCGTTCCATTGAACTAAGTAGCGTAGGTACTATAACAGTCCATAATCATTGTATAGGCATTTTATGTTGTCAACCCAAGAACCCGAGAACCCAAGCATCTTCACAATTTCTACATTTTTATTTCTTTTCATTGAACTAAGTAGCGTAGGTACTATAACAGTCCATAATCATTGTATAGGCATTTTATGTTGTCAACCCAAGAACCCAAGAACCCAAGCATCTTCACAATTTCTACATTTGTATTTCGTTCCATTGAACTAAGTAGCGTAGGTACTATAACAGTCCATAATCATTGTATAGGCATTTTATACTGTCAACCCAAGAACCCAAGAACCCAAGCATCTTCACAATTTCTACATTTTTATTCCTTTCCATTGAACTAAGTAGCGTAGGTACTATACCAGTCCATAATCATTGTATAGGCATTTTATACTGTCAACCCAAGAACCCGAGAACCCAAGCATCTTCACAATTTCTGCATTTTTATTTCTTTTCATTGAACTAAGTAGCGTAGGTACTAAAGTATAGGCATTTTATACTGTCAACCCGAGAACCCGAGAACCCAAGCATCTTCACAATTTCTACATTTTTATTTCTTTCCATTGAACTAAGTAGCGTAGGTACTATAACAGTCCATAATCATTTTATAGGCATTTTATGTTGTCAACCCAAGAACCCGAGAACCCAAGCATCTTCACAATTTCTGCATTTTTATTTCTTTTCATTGAACTAAGTAGCGTAGGTACTAAAGTATAGGCATTTTATACTGTCAACCCGAGAACCCGAGAACCCGAGAACCCGAGAACCCAAGCATCTTCACAATTTCTGCATTTTTATTTCTTTCCATCGAACTAAGTAGCGTAGGTACTATAACAGTCCATAATCATTGTATAGGCATTTTATGTTGTCAACCCAAGAACCCGAGAACCCAAGCATCTTCACAATTTCTGCATTTTTATTTCTTTCCATTGAAGTAAGTAGCGTAGGTACTATAACAGTCCATAATCATTGTATAGGCATTTTATGTTGTCAACCCAAGAACCCGAGAACCCAAGCATCTTCACAATTTCTACATTTTTATTTCGTTCCATTGAACTAAGTAGCGTAGGTACTATAACAGTCCATAATCATTTTATAGGCATTTTATGTTGTCAACCCAAGAACCCGAGAACCCAAGCATCTTCACAATTTCAGCATTTTTATTTCTTTCCTTTATTTGTTATTGTTATTCTCTATGTTATCAATCCTATGTTAAATGTTATTTACTTTTATTATCTATTCTTTGTACATGGTATCCAAGTAGTTCTTTCTTTCTTCTGGAAGGAAATTTCATTCTGGAATGAAATTCTATTACCAGTGTAGAGTCACTGTTTAAATTTCATTCTGTGATACATCGAGGCACTACCGTTTCTACATAGTATTGTAAAACTAGAACCTTTACTTTTTCAAACTGACCATTTATACAAAATTCCTAAATAAAGCAGCTTGCAAATGTGTCTCCAAAACAGTAATCAAGAAATAGAAAATATGTGCCATAATAGCCAATTATATTTCTCTTAAAGCTTAGAAGTCATCCTTAATATGTAAAGATTATATGGTCTGAAGAATTCATAGCCTGCGTGCAGACTATCCCCAAGGAAAAGGTATAGTCTGCGCAGTGCCGCTCACTGTTGTGTAGTGCGTGCTTCAGCATTTGTTTCGCAATGGTGATAACAAAGAAAGCTTATTGTTGTAGCAGCCAATAAAATAACTTTCCCGTGAAACAAGGAAGCAATCAGATTTGAGAACAGCCATCATGTGATTAAATCTCAGGTTTCACTTTGTTCTCTAGGCAATTTTCATTAGCAACACAATACTCTGGAATTTTAACTACCCTACTGCAGACAATAAACAGACGCCAAGGAGAAAGGGTCATTCAAATGCCATTGAAATAAATAGCTGACGCATACAATACGCGAAATTGAGCGGCGTTGCGCAGACTATACCTTTTCCTCAGTTAGGTTTTGTCTGCACGCAGGCTAAAGAATTCATTGCTCCAAATTCAGGTGCTGAAGAGGAGAGTTTGACTGAAGATACAAATGCTACCTATAATAGTGAATCTAATAGTACAACTTCTTCATCAGGTATGCACTACCTATTTAAAAGAAATTTGGATGCAAAAAAGAGAAGATATTGAGTACACTGAGGCCTTTCTGACTTGTGTCTTCAGACTGTTTGTACTCTGATGAAGACACAAGTCGTAACGGCCTCAGCGTGTTAAATATCCTGTCCTTTTTGCTTTTTTTGCATCCAAATTTCTCTTTTGCAGTTTATTCATACAACTTTCTACCTTTGCTACCTATTCATATATCCGGCAGGAAAATTTGATTTTCATACTGACAGTATACAGTATAGACCATAGATCTAATTGGGATGTTCTTTTAACCGGACCCTACGACCCTACGACCCCGGACCATACGACCCAGGACCATACGACCCTACGACCACCCTACGACCCAAGTTTATTATTTAGATTTATTTTGCTGTGATGGAGATTAGCAAGAAAGAGCCACGTGATGCTTGTATTGGAGGACCCACTGATGGTTGATTGGTGAACACACAAGACATCGTTAGGTGTCAATGTTACCTACCCTGTGTTCCAGACTCCAGAAAAAATAAATTATGTCTTACTTTTTCGTAATATCAACATAGAATCGATAAATATCCCCAGAGACGTAGGAACCGGGAGCCATCAAAAGTTTGCAACAAACCAAATAGTGCCCTTTTTGTTTCAAAAAAATGCTCCTTTTCAAGACCGATGCGAACAGAATTTGACTCAGTTTTGTTACTATCTACATTTGAGATTTAATTTTGTTTACTTCTATTGTTTTGTTGTGCAGGAAATCGGATCTCTATCAGGATTCACACTATTTTATGCCATGTATCACACACATTCTTAGCGTAGGGCTTATAGCTTATATATGCTTAGATTCCCTTTAAAATCCAATGTATAGGCTTCTTTGCTTGAATCAAATAAAAGAAAGCAAACTTATGAATGTGTAAGTTTTAAGGCCATGAAAGCAAGTGGAATTTTCCAAGTGGGCTGATTTTTACACAATATTCGGTATCAGGGCAACATTTTCTCTTGTTTACAATATAATTTCACTGACTGGAAACCAGTCAAATTGTTCGTGTGACAAAGAGATCTAATTGGTTAAGATTTCTTTTACCCATTTCAAGTCATGTCATCATACTCTTGGAAAGTATTAACACCGGGTATCCCAAAAAAGTACTCCTGTATGAAAAGTCACCAAAAATTGATAATCAAACCTTTGATAGAATTCTCTTTTTGAATTGCTTGGTCAAAGACCCAAAAATACTCACAGATGATAAAATATTTGCTTTTGATACAGCAAGGTAAACAATTTACATGTTGAAAACCGTATTTTGAGCTATTGTTCTAAGTAAAATACTCAATTTTGCCTGTGGGTCAAAATGTGTAGATTCTTTATCGTCGTTGAAGTCTCTAATGATAGTGCACATTATTTCTGTCATTTATGACCAAACTAAAAGTTTTGCACACACAAAAAATTGATCTGGCAATGATCACTGCTTTTTGCAGATAATTCAATTTTAGTTAGCCCTGAAAAAAGCTAAATGTTGCTAACTATTAACGTGTGGGCAACAATATAGATTACATAGATAACAGATTTGTTTGCGGTTACGTGACCCAGCCCCTTTAACGGTATCTATTTCTTAGGCAAAGCTCAGGCAAAACTACAAATGATGTGTGATAATCTGCGGACTTCTATTGAGCGTTCCAAGGGACTTCACCATTTGTTGTCAGTAGAAGATGAGAGGGCAACTGTATTTTGCATTTACTGCGAAGAGAAAATATCCCTGGGATTGGTGAGACTGGGAATGACCAACTTCAAATTGCACATGAGTACAGCAAGGCATAGTGCTAAGATGGCTAACTACCATGGAATGGAATCTGTAGAAAATACAGCAGCCACAGCTGCTCTGAGTGAGTTAGACCAGAAGGTTTACATCATGAAGAAAGATGGGGTAATAACATGCCGACCATGTGGAAAATCTTTTGGTAAGTCAAATTCTTCCAAATCGTTGTTAAGTAATATAAAGCAGCATGGGAGTACACCACAGCACAAGAAAGAGTGCAATTTAAAGAAGAATATCAGGAGAGTAGATGAGTTTTTTGGCCAACCAATCAGCAAAAAGCAAAAAGAGCAGAATTTGTGACTAGATTCAAAGGTTTGTGAAGGTTTTTATGAGGAAGAATGTGTACTCAGTGACTCTACAGCTAAGGTAATGACAATAAATCCAAAGATTTTAATTGATGATCTTCATCCTGGTATGGATAATGGTGTGCAGAGCTGGTATGCAGAGCCTCATAAGACTGTTAAGATTGGGGGCAAAGTTTACAAAGGCACATTTCGTAGCTTTAAATGTAACAGTATGACCAGTCGCTCAAAACAAATTTGCTCAGAATGCTCAAGTATAACAAAGCTTTTGTCTTTTCGAAAACGACTTCAACTCAGAATCTCGAAGGAAAGATCTGTTTCAATCAGAACGGATTTTCTAAACAAGACTGAACTTCTTGACAAATCAAGACGGCAGTCAAAACAAGTGGAGAGTCTGAGATACAATTTGTTTTTGGAGAAATCAAAGACAGCAAGGTTGAAAATAAGGACAAGGACATTGAAGGAGAAGTTAGATTATTTTGCAAAGAGTGGAAGGATTGGGTCAATTACTCACAAACTTGTGACTGCAGTAAATGATGGAAAACTAAAAGACAAGGATATACTTTTAGACATGCTAGAATCAATTGCAAAAAATCTCCATGCTAAAGGCCCACAGGGTCGCAGGTTTAATAGTTCCACCCAGCAATTTTACGAAATGCTGCTTATCCTTGGTGGTCCTAGACTTGCTCAGCTTGTTTCTCAGAACTTGGATGGTCCAGGTATTAACACTGTGTATCACTGGAGAAAACAGCACAGTTTAAACTTGAAGAGTACCCCATGTCAGGAAAACATGGAGCAGTTTGTTTCTTTATACAAGGGCCTAATGCAAAAGAACAACATTGGCACCAAAGTACCAGTGCTCACAGCCGAGGATGAGACTGCAATAAAGCAAATGGTCTCATATTCACAAGAAACGGATGAACTGTTGGGATTCTGTGCTTTGAAAGTTGATGATAATGGTAAACATGCATGCATGTCAAGTTTTGAAATTGTGCTTGGAGATGACGAAGAGTCCTACAATCGTTTGATAGCAGCCTTCAAAAATTACAATATAGCAAGCTCTGCACGTGTCATTCTTCTGAATCCATTGCACCCACTACTTCCTAGAGTAGTTCTGCTTTTAGCAGCAACATGCAATAAATTTAAAACGGAAGATGTTGAGCTACAATGGAAGACAATTAAGCAAGAGTATTGTGCGACGTTAGAGAGTGTCCTTGGGCCTCTAATTGGACAGAGCTCGGATGGGGATTCAAGAAGGAGAAAGCTGATGTTAGCAAACATGCGATCGGAGGATGGTGAACGTTTTCAACCCATTGCAAAGGAATATGGATTTACGTTATCTGCAAAGAAGGAGGTAAATATTTTACCCAGTTCTGTTCATTTCAAGTGTTAACAGAAATAAATATTTGAACACATTACAAATTGCTATAATTTTATGCTACTGAGTTCCTTTGGAAGCAAAATTTTTTTTTGAAATTGCATTTTTATATATATTTGAATCCAAAACTTGGATTGGTGTCATATTTTTGACGAGTCTTAAACAAACTTTAATGATTTCCGGAAATTTGGCTTGCTCCTGAAATACAAAATAGTCATATTCTTCGCAGATCTTCCATGTTACACAGGTACAAACTGTGTGACCATTCAATTGATATGCTGGGTTTGTCATTCACTTCCTTGGAGTATGGAAGAATTTTGTTCACATGCACCCTAAGCAAGCACTTCAGAAGAATTTTATAACAAGGGAGTGCTACCAAGATTGCCTCATTTCCTGCCATTTTGCAGTTCTCCTTATTTGCTTTATGCGAGATAACTTCCCAAATCTTGAGTGCAGGCTGGATTTGACGGGATCTGATCCTTGCGAAAGTTTTTTCTCATTAAACGGGCAATGGATCGGAAACCACCACAACTACAGTTTTGCTGAGATGAAACGCAACATCAATCACATGGTGAGAATTCAAGATATTCAGGCTGATCCTACTGCTCCAAAACTTTCACGTGCACATTCGAAACAAGAAATAGTATGGGGAAAACAATTTCCACAAGATTGCGAAAAGGCCGATTTAAAAAAGTATCCAAAAAAAGGAGAGGAAACCATAGAATGGATGAAAGGAATTGAATTGGCACAAAGAAAGGCTCGTAGCGTTGGTATGGTGCCAACTTTTTTCAAGCAAGAAATTCACATGGATGACCCTCTAGACATGGAGCAAAGATGGTTTTACCACCCCTTTCTGTCAGATGACTTTGAACGAGAAATGACCCCTGACAACCAACTACCATCCTCCAAAGAAAATGAAAGCCAACACTTACTACCAGAAGAAGAAAATGCAATTGACGAATGCGATACATGGTATGCATGCATGGTAAACTATGCATGGTAAGTTCCACATGGAATGAGTTTGCATGTCATGTTGTAGTATTATTTTGTTTGAGAAACTATATTACTGTTTGTTTTCCATCTTTTTTGTGATACTTGATGTAAAATGGAGTAAAAGAGTTCAGCAGTGTTTTTCCTGAAACGAAAGTTGAATGAGACACAATATATCAAAGCCAATTATGAATATTTTTAAGAGAGATTTTCACTACTCATGGTAATAGTTTGTAGTTTGCAGCTGTCATTTTAAGAAATGGAAATCACAAGACAAGGAATGATTTGGATCCAAATTCTACAAAAGTAATACTGACCAGCAAGATGTCCTTTAAGTCCCAAAAGGTAAACCAGTCTAATTATTTTTCTTTCAGTTTCACAAAGTGATCTGGACACCGCACGGAATGGAATATCAGAGCTTCTTGGAAATAACAACAACATAGAGAACGTCAATAGGGCAACAAGGTAATCATCTTTCTTGAATGATTACTTGCTGCGATGATCTTTTCCTGTCAATATAAATCTTAATGTACAGTCAAACTAGGATAACTATCAAAGTAACACAAATTCCGACTGATGCAAATTTATTTAAAAAAGAAAAAGGCGGACAGAACTGTCAGGTTTGCCTATTTTGTCCGAATTATGCGAATATATGACTAGTGAGAGTCCGATATATACGAGCTGGATTGTATTTTGTATTTTGTATAGTAGATGTATGTTTGTACTTCGTTTCTTGCATAAGATACTTATATTTTGTGACATTTGAAATGACATTGACATATCTATTTCAGCATTATGAATTATACAACAACAATTTACATCTTGGTTTTCCATTTTAGCAAAATCTCGCCAACAATTTCTGTTCCTGGCCATGGAAAGCAGTACAAATCTACTTTGGTGAAACTACTTAATGACAATCCAACATTGTCTCATGACAGGTGGGTATTCAATATTTTCTCTCTTAATTTTTATCAACGGTCAGCACTGTTCATAACGAGCTTATGTGAAATTAAGAAGTGTTTCATAATTTTGATGAGGTATTGACTAAACTGTGTTTTTGCATTTCATATTTCATCATCTTGACATTTTCTCCCTTTTTTGTGTGTTAGGCTCGTGCGTGTTCGCCAACTCAATCATGCTGCTGAATCACATCATGAAGTGACAACCCCAGATAACAAAATATCATTGTTTGAAGATTACGCCTTTATCAAGGATAACGAAGTAAAGTTTGGTCGCTTATGTAGAATGCGGAAGAAAGGTCGAAGTCGTGGACACATTGAATATGCAAAACCTATTGCTTTCAATGATAAAAATGCCAGCGAAATTTCTCTCCTTTTCCAAGAGTACGATGAAGATTTGAATCGCTTTTGTCTCAACTGTTCAAAGTTGACAGAAATTTGTGCAACCAAAGTCGTGAGCCATTTTAATTTGAGTGTTGGAGAGGAAAGTGGGCAACTTTATGCAAACCAAGAAGAGGTTGCTTCCATTCGGAATTCGTTTAATGAAAAGGAAGCCAACAAAAATAGCAAAAGAGCCCGATCTAATATATTGCAAAGAGAGCGACAGCAAATGACATCGGAGGGAACTGAAAGAACGGTTGTTTTGCCGCCAAGCAACGAAGATGAGAACGTTAGGCGTACAAAGCGAACGAGAACAGTGATAAGTCACATTAGTGATTTTATGTAGATGAAGTGCTGTACCGGGTGTCTTACACAGGTTATACAGATTTGTTTGGGTCCAACGCCCAACGATGAGAATTAAGATTGATGGCTAATTAGTTTCAAAACGTCCCTTGATGGTCAACTTAAACATAGATACCTCTTTTGTTGATATTGGTACTTTGAGTGTTGCAATATTAATGTTGAAAGTTCAAATTTGCTGTCAACTCCAAACCAGAGCTTTCGTGTTTTGCCTCAGTAAAATTCTTGACGTTAAGCGATGTTGAAAGCATGATAAACGTTTCATGGGTTTCTAACATGATAAACATGGGCCTTCTCCCAAGGGTGGGGGCGGTGCGCTGCTTCTCATTGGGATGGCGAGTGTGCTGTGCGGGATGTGAGGTCCCCTTCACGATGCAGGCACTGGACTGCGGTTGAACTGGGGAATTGTGCCCCAGCGGCGGCCGCAGCTTAGTATTTGCGTGTGGGGGTTCCCTCGCGTGGTGTGTCCGCCGTCTCTCTGGGGGGGTGCGCATCACTCCTTTTTTCAACATAACAACTCCTTTTTTTACTCCTAGACTAGTACTCAGTTTTAACGAGGTGTTTACTTATGATAACAAACATTTTTGTACTTGGCAAAGTTTCCATTGGGTTATGTTCATGTTTATTTGCTCTACATTTTGTTCATACTTGTTTCCACTTCTAATCAATGCAATATTTTGAACTCTTTGCATGCTTATGTTATACTAAATACACAAAGGAGCCAATCCCACCACTTCATCAGTCGAGCTACTCCCTTCGCAACCAGGATGCTATTGGGCGAATAAGGGCAAGAACAGAAAAATTTAAATCTAGCTTCTATCCAGACTGTATGTCTGAATGGAATAAACTTGACCCTGAAATCAGGCTAGCAACGTCCGTTGCTGTTTTTAAGACAAAGCTTCTATCAATAATTCGCCCCCCTGCAAAATCCTTCTTTGGTATTCATAACCCGATAGGCCTATCACATCTTTCCCAAATAAGGGTCGGTCTCAGCAAACTAAATTTCCACAAATTCAAGCACAATTTCAGGGACACCGTAAACCCAATGTGCCCGACGAATGACGGTATTGAGGACACGGAGCACTTTCTGTTGCTTTGCCCTTCATTTGATATTCAACGACGATATCTTCTCGCTGGAGTTTCTGTTGCATTACGACCATTTGTTGAAATCAACAGCCTTTCTAACAACGTTCTTGTACAACTTTTGTTATATGGTGATAAAGACCTTTCAAGTGACGTTAATAAAGGTATACTCGAACTGACTTTAGAGTTCATCCACAAAACAGGTCGGTTTGTATAAGATAGACTAAGCCTTTGTTTTCACGCCATACAGCCACAAGGTCCTTTTATTTTTGTTTTCATTTTTTGTTTGTTTGTAATTGTCATTATACATCGCTTATATGTAACTTTTGTAATTGTATATTTAGATGTAATTTAGTTTAATGTTCTATCTAATGACCCTGGGATAGTCATGGGTTCTTGCTTCCCGGGTTATCATCTTTGTTATGTAGTTAAGTAATTTGTAAGTATGGTCTTAAGTACCTCGTTTTTGTAAATTTTCAAATTGAATATAAAAAAAAAAAAAAAAAAATACTAAATAATATAGTAATGGTAATAATAATAATAATGATAATATATCGAATAAGAGGGAATACGAGGCTTGCAGCCTATAAAACACTTAAAGTTGAATTTGCGTTCGCATTGGAAGCTAATGCACTTGATTTTCAAAATCTGTTAGGACTAATTATCTTTATCAACGAGCTTGACAGCATCATCAATTGTTTGAAAGTGGAACTTATCCAGGGAGGGGACATAAGAATTAACCCCCTTACCTGCAGGCATGCTACAATCGTGAATAAGCCGTAATTCCTGACTGCCAGCCTTTGGAATAGCGCTAATAGCACTGACTATAGTAGTTTTAGTAGGGGTAATAGTGTAATCACCCTCGGCTATTTCTTCCCGGAGAGTTTGTTCCACTTTATCTCTTGCTTCCGGCTTTGTTGATGAACTATAATTGTCCATCTCGGCAGGAGATAAATTTCTTTCCATTGAACTAAGTAGCGTAGGTACTATAACAGTTCATAATCATTGTATTGGCATTTTATGTTGTCAACCCAAGAACCCGAGAACCCAAGCATCTTCACAATTTCTACATTTTTATTTCTTTCCATTGAACTAAGTAGCGTAGGTACTATAACAGTCCATAATCATTGTATAGGCATTTTATACTGTCAACCCAAGAACCCGAGAACCCAAGCATCTTCACAATTTCTACATTTTTATTTCTTTCCATTGAACTAAGTAGCGTAGGTACTATAACAGTCCATAATCATTGTATAGGCATTTTATGTTGTCAACCCAAGAACCCGAGAACCCAAGCATCTTCACAATTTCTACATTTTTATTTCTTTTCATTGAACTAAGTAGCGTAGGTACTATAACAGTCCATAATCATTGTATAGGCATTTTATGTTGTCAACCCAAGAACCCAAGAACCCAAGCATCTTCACAATTTCTACATTTGTATTTCGTTCCATTGAACTAAGTAGCGTAGGTACTATAACAGTCCATAATCATTGTATAGGCATTTTATACTGTCAACCCAAGAACCCAAGAACCCAAGCATCTTCACAATTTCTACATTTTTATTGCTTTCCATTGAACTAAGTAGCGTAGGTACTATACCAGTCCATAATCATTGTATAGGCATTTTATACTGTCAACCCAAGAACCCGAGAACCCAAGCATCTTCACAATTTCTGCATTTTTATTTCTTTTCATTGAACTAAGTAGCGTAGGTACTAAAGTATAGGCATTTTATACTGTCAACCCGAGAACCCGAGAACCCAAGCATCTTCACAATTTCTACATTTTTATTTCTTTCCATTGAACTAAGTAGCGTAGGTACTATAACAGTCCATAATCATTTGATAGGCATTTTATGTTGTCAACCCAAGAACCCGAGAACCCAAGCATCTTCACAATTTCTGCATTTTTATTTCTTTTCATTGAACTAAGTAGCGTAGGTACTAAAGTATAGGCATTTATACTGTCAACCCGAGAACCCGAGAACCCAAGCATCTTCACAATTTCTGCATTTTATTTCTTTCCATTGAACTAAGTAGCGTAGGTACTATAACAGTCCATAATCATTGTATAGGCATTTTATGTTGTCAACCCAAGAACCCAAGAACCCGAGCATCTTCACAATTTCTGCATTTTTATTTCTTTCCATTGAAGTAAGTAGCGTAGGTACTATAACAGTCCATAATCATTGTATAGGCATTTTATGTTGTCAACCCAAGAACCCGAGAACCCAAGCATCTTCACAATTTCTACATTTTTATTTCGTTCCATTGAACTAAGTAGCGTAGGTACTATAACAGTCCATAATCATTTTATAGGCATTTTATGTTGTCAACCCAAGAACCCGAGAACCCAAGCATCTTCACAATTTCTGCATTTTTATTTCTTTCCTTTATTTGTTATTGTTATTCTCTATGTTATCAATCCTATGTTAAATGTTATTTACTTTTATTATCTATTCTTTGTACTTGGTATCCAAGTAGTTCTTTCTTTATTCTGGAAGGAAATTTCATTCTGGAATGAAATTATATTACCAGTGTAGAGTCACTGTTTAAATTTCATTCTGTGATACATCGAGGCACTACCGTTTCTACATAGTATTGTAAAACTAGAACCTTTACTTTTTCAAACTGACCATTTATACAAAATTCCTACATAAAGCAGCTTGCAGATGTGTCTCCAAAACAGTAATCAAGAAATAGAAAATATGTGCCATAATAGCCAATTATATTTCTCTTAAAGCTTAGAAGTCATCCTTAATATGTAAAGATTATATGGTCTGAAGAATTCATAGCCTGCGTGCAGACTATCCCCAAGGAAAAGGTATAGTCTGCGCAGTGCCGCTCACTGTTGTGTAGTGCGTGCTTCAGCATTTGTTTCGCAATGGTGATAACAAAGAAAGCTTATTGTTGTAGCAGCCAATACAATAACTTTCCCGTGAAACAAGGAAGCAATCAGATTTGAGAACAGCCATCATGTGATTAAATCTCAGGTTTCACTTTGTTCTCTAGGCAATTTTCATTAGCAACACAATACTCTGGAATTTTAACTACCCTACTGCAGACAATAAACAGACGCCAAGGAGAAAGGGTCATTCAAATGCCATTGAAATAAATAGCTGACGCATACAATACGCGAAATTGAGCGGCGTTGCGCAGACTATACCTTTTCCTCAGTTAGGTTTTGTCTGCACGCAGGCTAAAGAATTCATTGCTCCAAATTCAGGTGCTGAAGAGGAGAGTTTGACTGAAGATACAAATGCTACCTATAATAGTGAATCTAATAGTACAACTTCTTCATCAGGTATGCACTACCTATTTAAAAGAAATTTGGATGCAAAAAAGAGAAGATATTTAGTACACTGAGGCCTTTCTGACTTGTGTCTTCAGACTGTTTGTACTCTGATGAAGACACAAGTCGTAACGGCCTCAGCGTGTTAAATATCCTGTCCTTTTTGCTTTTTTTGCATCCAAATTTCTCTTTTGCAGTTTATTCATACAACTTTATACCTTTGCTACTTATTCATATATCCGGCAGGAAAATTTGATTTTCATACTGACAGTATACAGTATAGACCATAGATATAATGGGATGTTCTTTTAACCGGACCCTACGACCCTACGACCCCGGACCATACGACCCAGGACCATACGACCCTACGACCACCCTACAACCCAAGTTTATTATTTAGATTTATTTTGCTGTGATGGAGATTAGCAAGAAAGAGCCACGTGATGCTTGTATTGGAGGACCCACTGATGGTTGATTGGTGAACACACAACTCGGACAGAGCAAAGAATGAAGCCAGAAATTAGAAACCCAGCCTTTGTAAACAAAACTTCCAATAAATCAACATAGAATCGATAAATATCCCCAGAGACGTAGGAACCGGGAGCCATCAAAAGTTTGCAACAAACCAAATAGTGCCCTTTTTGTTTCAAAAAAATGCTCCTTTTCAAGACCGATGCGAACAGAATTTGACTCAGTTTTGTTACTATCTACATTTGAGATTTAATTTTGTTTACTTCTATTGTTTTGTTGTGCAGGAAATCGGATCTCTATCAGGATTCACACTATTTTATGCCATGTATCACACACATTCTTAGCGTAGGGCTTATAGCTTATATATGCTTAGATTCCCTTTAAAATCCAATGTATAGGCTTCTTTGCTTGAATCAAATAAAAGAAAGCAAACTTATGAATGTGTAAGTTTTAAGGCCATGAAAGCAAGTGGAATTTTCCAAGTGGGCTGATTTTTACACAATATTCGGTATCAGGGCAACATTTTCTCTTGTTTACAATATAATTTCACTGACTGGAAACCAGTCAAATTGTTCGTGTGACAAAGGTCACTGGTGCGCAGTTATGTAAAATGTTTACGTCTGAAAACTGCACGCACAAATATACGAAGTATATACGACACCCTGGCTTGATAGATCTCCATCACAGCAAAATAAATTCTAAATGATCAAATATAAATGAAACTAAATAGTAATAAATAATGATAACATTTTGTAAAACTTGAATCGTAAGGTCGTATGGTCGTATGGTCGGGGGTCATATGGTCCGGGGTTGTGGGGTCGTAGGGTCCGGTTAAAAGAACATCCCAGATCTAATTGGTTAAGATTTCTTTTACCCATTTCAAGTCATGTCATCATACTCTTGGAAAGTATTAACACCGGGTATCCCAAAAAAGTACTCCTGTATGAAAAGTCACCAAAAATTGATAATCAAACCTTTGATAGAATTCTCTTTTTGAATTGCTTGGTCAAAGACCCAAAAATACTCACAGATGATAAAATATTTGCTTTTGATACAGCAAGGTAAACAATTTACATGTTGAAAACCGTATTTTGAGCTATTGTTCTAAGTAAAATACTCAATTTTGCCTGTGGGTCAAAATGTGTAGATTCTTTATCGTCGTTGAAGTCTCTAATGATAGTGCACATTATTTCTGTCATTTATGACCAAACTAAAAGTTTTGCACACACAAAAAATTGATCTGGCAATGATCACTGCTTTTTGCAGATAATTCAATTTTAGTTAGCCCTGAAAAAAGCTAAATGTTGCTAACTATTAACGTGTGGGCAACAATATAGATTACATAGATAACAGATTTGTTTGCGGTTACGTGACCCAGCCCCTTTAACGGTATCTATTTCTTAGGCAAAGCTCAGGCAAAACTACAAATGATGTGTGATAATCTGCAGACATCTATTGAGCGTTCCAAGGGACTTCACCATTTGTTGTCAGTAGAAGATGAGAGGGCAACTGTATTTTGCATTTACTGCGAAGAGAAAATATCCCTGGGATTGGTGAGACTGGGAATGACCAACTTCAAATTGCACATGAGTACAGCAAGGCATAGTGCTAAGATGGCTAACTACCATGGAATGGAATCTGTAGAAAATACAGCAGCCACAGCTGCTCTGAGTGAGTTAGACCAGAAGGTTTACATCATGAAGAAAGATGGGGTAATAACATGCCGACCATGTGGAAAATCTTTTGGTAAGTCAAATTCTTCCAAATCGTTGTTAAGTAATATAAAGCAGCATGGGAGTACACCACAGCACAAGAAAGAGTGCAATTTAAAGAAGAATATCAGGAGAGTAGATGAGTTTTTTGGCCAACCAATCAGCAAAAAGCAAAAAGAGCAGAATTTGTGACTAGATTCAAAGGTTTGTGAAGGTTTTTATGAGGAAGAATGTGTACTCAGTGACTCTACAGCTAAGGTAATGACAATAAATCCAAAGATTTTAATTGATGAT
The DNA here is from genome assembly GCA_039566865.1 of Aurelia coerulea. Classification (NCBI taxonomy): domain Eukaryota; kingdom Metazoa; phylum Cnidaria; class Scyphozoa; order Semaeostomeae; family Ulmaridae; genus Aurelia; species Aurelia coerulea. The sequence goes on from CM076959.1 coordinate 3,655,301, forward strand.
CTTCATCCTGGTATGGATAATGGTGTGGAGAGCTGGTATGCAGAGCCTCGTGAGACTGTTAAGATTGGGGGGAAAGTTTTCAAGGGCACATTTCGTAGCTTTAAATGTAACAGTATGACCAGTCGCTCAAAACAAATTTGCTCAGAATGCTCAAGTATAACAAAGCTTTTGTCTTTTCGAAAACGACTTCAACTCAGAATCTCGAAGGAAAGATCTGTTTCAATCAGAACGGATTTTCTAAACAAGACTGAACTTCTTGACAAATCAAGACGGCAGTCAAAACAAGTGGAGAGTCTGAGATACAATTTGTTTTTGGAGAAATCAAAGACAGCAAGGTTGAAAATAAGGACAAGGACATTGAAGGAGAAGTTAGATTATTTTGCAAAGAGTGGAAGGATTGGGTCAATTACTCACAAACTTGTGACTGCAGTAAATGATGGAAAACTAAAAGACAAGGATATACTTTTAGACATGCTAGAATCAATTGCAAAAAATCTCCATGCTAAAGGCCCACAGGGTCGCAGGTTTAATAGTTCCACCCAGCAATTTTACGAAATGCTGCTTATCCTTGGTGGTCCTAGACTTGCTCAGCTTGTTTCTCAGAACTTGGATGGTCCAGGTATTAACACTGTGTATCACTGGAGAAAACAGCACAGTTTAAACTTAAAGAGTACCCCATGTCAGGAAAACATGGAGCAGTTTGTTTCTTTATACAAGGGCCTAATGCAAAAGAACAACATTGGCACCAAAGTACCAGTGCTCACAGCCGAGGATGAGACTGCAATAAAGCAAATGGTCTCATATTCACAAGAAACGGATGAACTGTTGGGATTCTGTGCTTTGAAAGTTGATGATAATGGTAAACATGCATGCATGTCAAGTTTTGAAATTGTGCTTGGAGATGACGAAGAGTCCTACAATCGTTTGATAGCAGCCTTCAAAAATTACAATATAGCAAGCTCTGCACGTGTCATTCTTCTGAATCCATTGCACCCACTACTTCCTAGAGTAGTTCTGCTTTTAGCAGCAACATGCAATAAATTTAAAACGGAAGATGTTGAGCTACAATGGAAGACAATTAAGCAAGAGTATTGTGCGACGTTAGAGAGTGTCCTTGGGCCTCTAATTGGACAGAGCTCGGATGGGGATTCAAGAAGGAGAAAGCTGATGTTAGCAAACATGCGATCGGAGGATGGTGAACGTTTTCAACCCATTGCAAAGGAATATGGATTTACGTTATCTGCAAAGAAGGAGGTAAATATTTTACCCAGTTCTGTTCATTTCAAGTGTTAACAGAAATAAATATTTGAACACATTACAAATTGCTATAATTTTATGCTACTGAGTTCCTTTGGAAGCAAAAATTTTTTTGAAATTGCATTTTTATATATATTTGAATCCAAAACTTGGATTGGTGTCATATTTTTGACGAGTCTTAAACAAACTTTAATGATTTCCGGAAATTTGGCTTGCTCCTGAAATACAAAATAGTCATATTCTTCGCAGATCTTCCATGTTACACAGGTACAAACTGTGTGACCATTCAATTGATATGCTGGGTTTGTCATTCACTTCCTTGGTATATGGAAGAATTTTGTTCACATGCACCCTAAGCAAGCACTTCAGAAGAATTTTATAACAAGGGAGTGCTACCAAGATTGCCTCATTTCCTGCCATTTTGCAGTTCTCCTTATTTGCTTTATGCGAGATAACTTCCCAAATCTTGAGTGCAGGCTGGATTTGACGGGATCTGATCCTTGCGAAAGTTTTTTCTCATTAAACGGGCAATGGATCGGAAACCACCACAACTACAGTTTTGCTGAGATGAAACGCAACATCAATCACATGGTGAGAATTCAAGATATTCAGGCTGATCCTACTGCTCCAAAACTTTCACGTGCACATTCGAAACAAGAAATAGTATGGGGAAAACAATTTCCACAAGATTGCGAAAAGGCCGATTTAAAAAAGTATCCAAAAAAAGGAGAGGAAACCATAGAATGGATGAAAGGAATTGAATTGGCACAAAGAAAGGCTCGTAGCGTTGGTATGGTGCCAACTTTTTTCAAGCAAGAAATTCACATGGATGACCCTCTAGACATGGAGCAAAGATGGTTTTACCACCCCTTTCTGTCAGATGACTTTGAACGAGAAATGACCCCTGACAACCAACTACCATCCTCCAAAGAAAATGAAAGCCAACACTTACTACCAGAAGAAGAAAATGCAATTGACGAATGCGATACAACTATGCATGGTAAGTTCCACATGGAATGAGTTTGCATGTTATGTCGTAGTATTATTTTGTTTGAAAAACTATATTACTGTTTGTTTTCCATCTTTTTTGTGATACTTGATGTAAAATGGAGTAAAAGAGTTCAGCAGTGTTTATGAGACACAATATATCAAAGCCAATTATGAATATTTTTAAGAGAGATTTTCACTACTCATGGTAATAGTTTGTAGTTTGCAGCTGTCATTTTAAGAAATGGAAATCACAAGACAAGGAATGATTTGGATCCAAATTCTACAAAAGTAATACTGACCAGCAAGATGTCCTTTAAGTCCCAAAAGGTAAACCAGTCTAATTATTTTTCTTTCAGTTTCACAAAGTGATCTGGACACCGCACGGAATGGAATATCAGAGCTTCTTGGAAATAACAACAACATAGAGAACGTCAATAGGGCAACAAGGTAATCATCTTTCTTGAATGATTACTTGCTGCGATGATCTTTTCCTGTCAATATAAATCTTAATGTACAGTCAAACTAGGATAACTATCAAAGTAACACAAATTCCGACTGATGCAAATTTATTTAAAAAAGAAAAAGGCGGACAGAACTGTCAGGTTTGCCTATTTTGTCCGAATTATGCGAATATATGACTAGTGAGAGTCCGATATATACGAGCTGGATTGTATTTTGTATTTTGTATAGTAGATGTATGTTTGTACTTCGTTTCTTGCATAAGATACTTATATTTTGTGACATTTGAAATGACATTGACATATCTATTTCAGCATTATGAATTATACAACAACAATTTACATCTTGGTTTTCCATTTTAGCAAAATCTCGCCAACAATTTCTGTTCCTGGCCATGGAAAGCAGTACAAATCTACTTTGGTGAAACTACTTAATGACAATCCAACATTGTCTCATGACAGGTGGGTATTCAATATTTTCTCTCTTAATTTTTATCAACGGTCAGCACTGTTCATAACGAGCTTATGTGAAATTAAGAAGTGTTTCATAATTTTGATGAGGTATTGACTAAACTGTGTTTTTGCATTTCATATTTCATCATCTTGACATTTTCTCCCTTTTTTGTGTGTTAGGCTCGTGCGTGTTCGCCAACTCAATCATGCTGCTGAATCACATCATGAAGTGACAACCCCAGATAACAAAATATCATTGTTTGAAGATTACGCCTTTATCAAGGATAACGAAGTAAAGTTTGGTCACTTATGTAGAATGCGGAAGAAAGGTCGAAGTCGTGGACACATTGAATATGCAAAACCTATTGCTTTCAATGATAAAAATGCCAGCGAAATTTCTCTCCTTTTCCAAGAGTACGATGAAGATTTGAATCGCTTTTGTCTCAACTGTTCAAAGTTGACAGAAATTTGTGCAACCAAAGTCGTGAGCCATTTTAATTTGAGTGTTGGAGAGGAAAGTGGGCAACTTTATGCAAACCAAGAAGAGGTTGCTTCCATTCGGAATTCGTTTAATGAAAAGGAAGCCAACAAAAATAGCAAAAGAGCCCGATCTAATATATTGCAAAGAGAGCGACAGCAAATGACATCGGAGGGAACTGAAAGAACGGTTGTTTTGCCGCCAAGCAACGAAGATGAGAACGTTAGGCGTACAAAGCGAACGAGAACAGTGATAAGTCACATTAGTGATTTTATGTAGATGAAGTGCTGTACCAGGTGTCTTACACAGGTTATACAGATTTGTTTGGGTCCAACGCCCAACGATGAGAATTAAGATTGATGGCTAATTAGTTACAAAACGTCCCTTGATGGTCAACTTAAACATAGATACCTCTTTTGTTGATATTGGTACTTTGAGTGTTGCAATATTAATGTTGAAAGTTCAAATTTGCTGTCAACTCCAAACCAGAGCTTTCGTGTTTTGCCTCAGTAAAATTCTTGACGTTAAGCGATGTTGAAAGCATGATAAACGTTTCATGGGTTTCTAACATGATAAACATGGGCCTTCTCCCAAGGGTGGGGGCGGTGCGCTGCTTCTCATTGGGATGGCGAGTGTGCTGTGCGGGATGTGAGGTCCCCTTCACGATGCAGGCACTGGACTGCGGTTGAACTGGGGAATTGTGCCCCAGCGGCGGCCGCAGCTTAGTATTTGCGTGTGGGGGTTCCCTCGCGTGGTGTGTCCGCCGTCTCTCTGGGGGGGTGCGCATCACTCCTTTTTTCAACATAACAACTCCTTTTTTTACTCCTAGACTAGTACTCAGTTTTAACGAGGTGTTTACTTATGATAACAAACATTTTTGTACTTGGCAAAGTTTCCATTGGGTTATGTTCATGTTTATTTGCTCTACATTTTGTTCATACTTGTTTCCACTTCTAATCAATGCAATATTTTGAACTCTTTGCATGCTTATGTTATACTAAATACACAAAGGAGCCAATCCCACCACTTCATCAGTCGAGCTACTCCCTTCGCAACCAGGATGCTATTGGGCGAATAAGGGCAAGAACAGAAAAATTTAAATCTAGCTTCTATCCAGACTGTATGTCTGAATGGAATAAACTTGACCCTGAAATCAGGCTAGCACCGTCCGTTGCTGTTTTTAACCCTATCCAGACTGGGGGGGGGGGCTCATTCAGCCCCCCCACCTACTTAACTGAGCACTGCTCCAAATTGGTTCAACGAACCAGGAAATTATTTTTTGACTTTTAGTTTCTATCCTTTTGAAGTGTGAATTTATGTGAAATTTTGAAAAAAAAATTTAGGGAGCCGGGGGGTGGCTGTTTTTTTCAGAGTGGTCGGGGCCAACTTTTAGGTAAGCTGTTTATGGGTGTAATTCCAGATCACCTCATTATCCTTTGATAATATCCATTTTCATTTGTGAACTTATAATTTGTAAGGTCTCTTTAATTTTTTCCAAGAACAATAGAACAATTATGTGTCACGTGACCTCATCAATGACGTCATCTTTAAGAAAATGGCAAAAATTAGTTCGCGGACTTTCTGCAAGGATATTTCGACCCCAAATGTTTTACAGCAGCAATAAATAGATTAAAACTGATCAGCAGGGTTGTTTCCACCTAAGCTGTGTAATTTTGTTTGAATTTTGTGCATCATTGGCCGCAAACGGTATAAGATTCCCCGGGGGTATCCTCACATAGTACAACTAACGGTCAGTTTGTTTGCATATCTTGAGAATCTGCTTTACAGTGAGACTTTTTTGACTTGAAAGTGTTTAGTTTGTCAAGATATTATCAAAATTCCACCAAATAACTATCCTCAATCCCCTTTTTCCCCCTTCCTTCTTCCTTACAACTCATTTGCTTACTACTGGGAAAAAATGCTGATGTCAGCATTTTTTGCAATGATCAAAACAAAAGTTTCAAAAGGAAAAATGAAGTGTGCAACGATCACTTATCATCGAAGTAGTTTTCATTGTAAACTATGGAGAAATTCTCTAATATGGCTGCATTTGTCATTTTTCTGAAAAACAAGATTTTTAATCTCTTTGTCCGCCATCTTGAATTTGCGAAAATCAAATTTTTCACTTTATAAGTATATTTTCACCTTCTAACAATGCTTTGATAGGCATAATTTGGTTTCATGAATCATTCTTAGAAAATTATAAAGATTTAAAAAAAAGTTGTTTTTTCATTTTTTTCGTGGACACGTGCCAGTTGGTCCTGAATAATTATGACGTCATATCTATTTTTAGAAATTTTTTTACTAGAAATGATAGATCATAAGTACGGCTACCTGCATGGTGAGTTTCGTCTTCGTAAGTGAAGGAATGGCGATTTTAGAGAGGGGGGGCTGAATGAGCCCCCCCCCCCAGTCTTCTAGTAGCTAAAAAAGCCCAGTCTGGATAGGGTTAAGACAAAGCTTCTATCAATAATTCGCCCCCCTGCAAAATCCTTCTTTGGTATTCATAACCCGATAGGCCTATCACATCTTTCCCAAATAAGGGTCGGTCTCAGCAAACTAAATTTCCACAAATTCAAGCACAATTTCAGGGACACCGTAAACCCAATGTGCCCGACGAATGACGGTATTGAGGACACGGAGCACTTTCTGTTGCTTTGCCCTTCATTTGATATTCAACGACGATATCTTCTCGCTGGAGTTTCTGTTGCATTACGACCATTTGTTGAAATCAACAGCCTTTCTAACAACGTTCTTGTACAACTTTTGTTATATGGTGATAAAGACCTTTCAAGTGACGTTAATAAAGGTATACTCGAACTGACTTTAGAGTTCATCCACAAAACAGGTCGGTTTGTATAAGATAGACTAAGCCTTTGTTTTCACGCCATACAGCCACAAGGTCCTTTTATTTTTGTTTTCATTTTTTGTTTGTTTGTAATTGTCATTATACATCGCTTATATGTAACTTTTGTAATTGTATATTTAGATGTAATTTAGTTTAATGTTCTATCTAATGACCCTGGGATAGTCATGGGTTCTTGCTTCCCGGGTTATCATCTTTGTTATGTAGTTAAGTAATTTGTAAGTATGGTCTTAAGTACCTCGTTTTTGTAAATTTTCAAATTGAATATAAAAAAAAAAAAAAATACTAAATAATATAGTAATGGTAATAATAATAATAATGATATATCGAATAAGAGGGAATACGAGGCTTGCAGCCTATAAAACCCTTAAAGTTGAATTTGCGTTCGTATTGGAAGCTAATGCACTTGATTTTCAAATCTGTTAGGACTAATTAGTTACAGCAGATTTGAAAATAAAGTGTTTTGGTATTTGAGTATGAGGATTGGCATGCAAAGAGTTGCAAAATTGTTGTTGGGCTGCAAGCAATATTGTGCCAGTTGTGCATTTTTACTTCATTTTTAGGTTAATTACTGTAGTTTTTACTTATCTGATAGTTTGTGGCAAGGTAAATTAACATTCATATGTCTAGTATTATAAGAGGGTTTTTAAATCAACCAAATTCATACACAAGGGCTTGAAATTTCCTGATATTCATGCAAATGGGGTAGAGATTCTTGAAAATCCTATCATACAAATGGGTCCTTTTTTCAAAGTCCAAATGCAGGTCTAATCATGGTCACATTGAAGTACCCCCCTGGGCTTGTGTGTCTGTCATACCATGTATTGATGCACATCATGCAATTGATTACCCTCTGGCAGCAAGAAGCATAATTTACCCCATTTGCTGGTGACATGACCTCTCTGCATATAGTGCACTTGAAGAAGCTCTTCGCCTCTCTTAGGGCTCTTTTCCTCACCTCTCTTAGGGATGTTTCTTCACCTCTCTTAGGGCTGTTGCAGGATTGCTCCATCAATTGGGAAGTTATCGCCTCCAGAGAGTCGTTGATTGCTGTTATTTCATCCTCCATAATTGCACTTATGTCCGATCTGTTGGATGATGTTATCATTATTACTCTACGGAATAAAATACGCTGAAGATGAAATATGAAGTAAACCAACTGACAATCTCCTGTTAATATCTAGCAACCAATCCACAACCTCGGATTTATGTTCTATTTCTACCAAATGGCTGAATCAACCCAACCTTGAATCAACTTCCATGTGGAAACATCCTGAATTTTGATCTGAAGTGTATTTTTGAGAGGCTTCATAGAAAGTACTCCAAACTGCTGCAAAAAGGATGCATTTCAACAGATCTTTTGAAATGTATGCAACAGCTATACGTATTTTTTATTTTAAGAAACTAAGAATTTGGGTTGTAGATGAAGAGGATGTTGTTGTTATTTGTTCTGACCATATGTTCTGAGTAATGACAATGATATTGGATTAGAAACGGTTTTCTTGTCAAAAACTTTGCATGTTTACAATAACATTTCGTGACGTGCTTGAGATTCAATTTCAGATTTTTTTGTTTTTGTTCCTATTGTTGGCCTTCAATTCACACTGCATGCGCGTATCTGTGCAAAAATTCTCCGGGTGACAAATTTTCGGACAACTCCATATTTCGTACAAATAAATTTTCCGACAAGTCATCGTCCGAAAGTTTGTCACAGCGAAAAATTGTGTGCTTAATGTACTTAAAATTTGATCAAAAAATTAATGACCATTGAACACTCTCTCACATTACATAATGTCATTCTGAAAGACATCTTTTGCCATAATTTATATAAGTTAAACCCACCTGAATCCACCTGAACCCAGCTGAACCCAGCAGAGACCAACCTGACTCGATAGAAATTCCCAAGAGGTCCCCTGCCAGGTGTGATGGTTCCGTTTCGAAATATCAAGAACAATGTATCAAAACAAGCGGGTGATAAGCATAGGTGTTAATGAAATTAGCTGAATAACAATCGTTCTGATCTCATTGGCTCGGACGGTTTTTCATTTTGGTATTTTATGGGATCAAAGTGTCTTATCGATTTGTGTGTGGCCATAACTCCGCCAACCCAGGAGATATTTTAGCCGGCATCCAAACTTTAATACACAACCATCTGGAGAGTAGATTTTTGCAAAAAAATTCGGATAATTTCAAGCAATTTCTTTCCTGGTTGCGTTTTATGAAGGTAGGTAAACTGTCCAAAATTTGTCATGGACTTCTTTCGCAGTGATATCACTCTCCTACTAAATCATCAGGCCTAACTTTTTCACCTTCACGTGTACACAATATTTTTTCGTCATTTATTTGACTAAAACGTCCTTTGAGTTTCCGGCTATAATTCCAAACAGAGCCATTAGCATTATGAAGAAGTGTTAAATGCCAATTCCCTGCTTGTATGCTTTATACAAATCACATGGCCTCTTGGGATTTCTATTGCGTCAGGTTGGTCTCTGCTGGGTTCAGGGCTTTCTATCCCCCAAACATTCCCAACCTGAGGTTGGGAATGCTTGTATTATCTGCTCGAAGCAGGGATTTCACTGCTGCCAGTGGCTCATTGTTGCAGGTTTAGCACGAGAGACATGTGAGTTTGTTTGAACGTGACTAAGTGATTGGCTGAAATGAACAAGGTAAAAATAAACGAACTGAGAACTAAGGGAGCTACTATTTTTTTGATGAGAGGGAGGGGGTGGAAGCATTTTGAAAATTTGCCCAAACAATTTTAGACCCCTGCATTCTAGCCATTAAAATTTCAAACCCCATCTAATTTTCACCAAAAAATTTCAGACCCCTGACAGCACAAAACGACTTCAAAAGAGCCAGACTATCACAAAAGCATCAAACCGAACAAAGAAGGATTCAATAGAAGAAAAGAAACTTTTTGCAGAAGCAATTGCCATAAGCTTTGTTGAGTTTTCTCTTCGCAGTACATTTAGGATAAGCTGAAGAAACAATCATAAAAAAGAGATAATACCCTTCTATGTCGATTATGGATGGAGAATGATGGGAAACAAACGGTAATTAATGAATTAGCACACCATTAAAGTGTTTAGGCATTGTTTCAGCATTGAAGAACATTTTTCTGAGTAAAAAACACCGAAAATAACATATCGTTTACTTCTATCCACATTCTGAGTAATGAGTATCGCGTATACTAATAACGCTGGAAATGACATGACACATGTCAAAGGATCCCAAGTATCTTACGACTTTCATAAGAGGTTGACGCTTATACGTCAGTTTGGTTAGGTGTTGACCGTGGGACATCAGAAGAGGAATATAAAAATAAATTTAAGCCGTGTAGATCTTTATCTTTAACACCACGCTCTGCAATGACTGGCTTGCGCATATTGGCAGCTCTTTAGGTATGTCACCACTTCCATTGTTATTGCTTCCATGTTCTCCCTATGTTTTACGTCGGTGTTATTATTTGCGTGTACCATTGTGCTGCCGAAGGGCCCGTGTCTTGGCAACAGCTTATTTTCTTCTGCATGAACCCTCTCCACAAAGTTGCATTTACTACTGTATTCTGCATATGCTACTTGGCACACTTTCTCAAGTTTGAGATATGTGCTCAATCTTACCAGCATCATTTGTCCCAATGGGCTACTAGGCTGCTCAGCAGGACCATTGTCAACAACGAATATGAATTTCTTCTTCAAAGATTGTGTGACCTTGTTTAAAGGTGGTGTGAAGCGACAATTTTTATTGATGCAAATGAATAGCGCAGTTGAATGATAAAGAATGTCGTTTAAATTTTTTTGATACCTTGTTTCATTTTAGAGTTATCCACTGTTTTGTACGATGTGCTGATGACATCATTTTGTTTGCAAAATGTAAAGAAAGTATACAAGGTTGGCCATGTTTCCAAAGAGAAATCTAATTAAAAAACTTTGTACAATCAACATGCCTTTCTAAACATCATATTAAGTCATGAGGCAATGTATATTGAATCTATTCAGCTCAGCTGAAATATTTCTTACCACTGTAACCTTTCAAAAATCAGATACAGTTATATTTCCATATGTTATCCTAGTAATTTGCAAACAAAATGACGTCATCAGCTGCAACTTAATATCAGTGGATAACTTGAAAACGAAACAAGGTATCAACAAAATTGAAACGACATTCCTTATCATTCAACTGCGCTATTCATTTGCATCAATAAAAATTTTCGCTTCACACCACCTTTAAGGAAGAGGTCGAAGAATTGAGGGAGTATCAGCATCAGCAACAGCTCATTCAATGCTCGAAAAGATGTTGATGGCTCGTACAGTGATATATTGACCAAAACAGCAGCTTGACCAGATCTTGTCACTGATGTGTTGCAAGGAGACAGAGACAGAAATAAATGGGTCATTGGTGTCAAAGCGTTCCTTCTGCTTTGATCCCATGAGTGATCGGGAGCTATGCCCTCCCGTTTCTTCCAAGTTTTGCCTGGATGATGAAGGGCCCAGATGTTACGGTGGCCTACAAGTATCACTACACATTAACAAAACTGACTACACATTAACGAAAACTCACTACACATTTCAGAATCTCACTACACATTCCAGAATCTCACTGCACATTAACAAAAACTCACTGCACATTCCAGAATCTCACTACATACACATTTCAGAATCTCACTACACATTAACGAAAACTCACTACACATTAACAAAACTCGCTACGCATTTCAGAATCGCACTACACATTAACAAAAACTCATTACAAATTACTGTTATTCAAATCAAGTACCTTCCGTCTAATGTCATACAGGAAACAACTGAAATCAAAGTAAAAAATATCAAAATCTATCAATATGAATAGTTTCAAAAGACCTTTTATCTTCAAGGGAACAGTGCTGAAGTTTCTTAACTTTTTGGCGATCTGAGAGTCTTATTAAGAGTTTTGTATGAAAAAGATATGTATGCACATGAATAAAAACGACCCTGATAGATGTAGAAGACATTTCAGAGTGGAAATACCAAAATACGCTTGTAAATGTAAAAGTGATCAACAAGTGACTGCCCTTTCCTCTTCTCCTATGCCTTGCGGGGGGGGGGGGGGGGGGGGGGTACTGAGCAGAGCAAAATCTGTACAGGGGGGTGTGTACTCCTATACTTGACCTGACAGGATGTGCCGCTCAACAGGGTGTCCTTTTGCTGTAAAAATTATGTGACAGGGTGTCCTTTTCTAAGGAAAATTATGTGAAAGTGTATCAAAAATTGCGTTCTAATCCTTTTTTTAGGCAAAATTTTTATACAACATGGTATATTTTTGGCCAATTTTTTATGCGACAGGGTGAAGGGTGTGGAGAGGCTTTCCACAAACCCCCCATCATTTCCCCAGTCAAGTACCTCCCCTCCCCTGGGTATTTGTACAGGAAGGATGCCCCGAAAACTTTCGTTCAGCAATTTTTGGCATAAAAGCCTTCATCGGCAACAACCTTTTGAAATCAAATTGAACAGTTTCCCATACGCTCCATTGCCATATGCTCCATTGTTGTTGTCATTTTTGTTTGGCTTCAGCGAGAAATTCCTTCTCAATGGCTTCTCCTTGCTCAGAAATCTTCCTTTTCAGAGCCAAATCTTCTTTCAAGCAGTTGAGTTGCTGAGATCATTTCATTTCTTTTTATTTTCATTCATTTATTTCATTTTATCTTTGTTACCCATGGTAGCCCCTCAATAATAATAATTGATTTACAGGGAGCCATGCTAAAAACTTACAAATAACTACTAATTTACAATAAAAACGAAATTTGCTATAAAACCAAAACCTAAACCTAAACTAATTACAAATTTTCATCAATAAAAGAAAGAAAACAGAACAGAATTGGTGAGAAATTCATGGTTGCACCTTATTTTTAAACGCTCTCAGGGTAGAAGTATTTCTGATCTCAGGGCCAGGACTGTTCCAAAGCTTGGTGCCTCGGTACGCGAAACATTTCTGCCCCCTGCCGATTTTAATAATGGCAACCTGAGATTGACTTCAGCGTTTCTAAGAGAACGACTGGTAGAGTTGTTGACTCTCGTGAACATGTCTTTCATATAAAAAGGCACGTCCCCATTAAGGGATTTAAAGAGGCACTAACACATACAAATCGACATTATCAAATGATTGTCCGAATCTATTCAGGTCGGTCCATGTGGAGGTTGTGTGTCAAATGAGACGGGGGCAGAATATGGGGGTACGATATTGGTGACAACGATGGTGCGAGAAATGATGCCGACTCGATCATGACACCGTAACGAGATTGGCTCGTATACCGGGTGAGCCAGAAAAAAGTTCCCACTTTCAAAAATTTGTAGCACCACAAGTACTTCATGGATTTGAATGATTCAAATTTTACTTAAAAGCCAAAATATCAAAGTATTTTTGTGATTTTCTCGTCTTCTTAGGAGCACTGCAAATATAGGTAAATTGAACTTTACAAAAATTTCATTGTTGCAAAATTACTGAAAAAGGGCCTAAAACACTTGATCAAATCGTTAGAACTCTCCTCGCGCAGAACAATACGTACGGGCGTTTCACTTACTCTCAAGAGTTATAAGACATAGATTCTCAAACAGATACTAAAGATTTTCAATCCCATGGCAACAAATGTGCGTAGGATAGCTCTCGCCCATGCAAAATTGCATTTTCTCTGTTGTTTCAAGCGAGGAGTCTTTTATGATTTGATCAAGTATTTTAGGCCTTTTCAGACATTTTGCAACCACCAAGTTTTTGTAAACTTGAATTTACCAATTTTTCCAGTGCTCGTAAGAAAGCGAGAACAATCACAAAAATACTGCGATCTTTTGGCTGTCAAGCTAATATTGATTCATTCCAATCCATTCAGTAATCTTGATGCTATGAATTTTTAAAAGTGGGAACTTTTTTCAGGTTCACCCGGTATTCCGACGACAAAAACCAAAGGCCGACAATTTTCATTTATCAACTAACATGTCGCGGAGAGGAAGATTTGGGATACCAGACAAGTTAACACCAGAAAAGATTAGTGAATTCACTTTTGTCGCTTTAAATGTTGCTGTTTTACTCCTTCATTCAAATTTCTTTGTCATCTTTGTCTTGCCTGTGTATTTAGCCTGTGTTGTTGGGATCGCGAATTCAATCCATCTTCATGCGGATGCATAAACAGGCGCCTTCTTTTAGGCCCTTCCTGTCTGCTACCTAACTATCCTAATGTTCAAGAAACATTTAAAATGTGTTAAAATGTATCATTTAATCCCGTATTCTCACTTTTAAATCCATAGGACCAGGATGAATACCCGCCAATGAAGGTTTTTAACGATTATTTGGAAGAAAAGAAAAGAAAGGCGCAAGACCACCTTCGAGTACACCAACAAAGACTCTCTAGGGAATAAAACCATGGTCACCGTCAAAATCCAATTTTAGAAGGAGCAGACGAAGCTTGAAAGGTAGTCTTGCTGATGAAGCAGCTAAAGAAAGTCATGGAAGTAGAAAAAGGAAGGCTTATCAGGAGAAAGAGGTACCAAAAATAAAAGCAAAAAAGAAAGACCCACCTGCAAAGAAACCTGCAAAGACTGGCACCAGAAAAAAGCAGACAGCTGCAAAGGCCAGATTAAGGTTTCGGGTTTAACCCTATTTGGACCGGGTTGAAATTTTGATGTTTTTGAGCGGGGGGGGGGGGCGTTTTTGAGAGATACTACAAGAGATATAACAATAAAACTCATGCCAATTGTTCTTTTGACAATTAGCTTTAGTGAATTATTTTGTATTTTTAGACTATGGTTAGCAATAAGGAACCTTGCAAGCTCGGTCTGTACTTTTAAGACCTCGGGTTTTATATTTTCCTGTGCAACACAAAACCGGTTACACTTTATTTTATAAGAAACTTGGATCAGCACTTAGTACTAAAAGTTTCTTAATTTCGCATGAAAATTTCGGTGTTTTAGTAGTAAAAGTGTCTTAATTAGTTTCTTATTTGTTGGGCCTAAAATTGCGGTATTGTTCGAAGTTGAGCCTTCTTCTCGACAAAGGGCTTCCATTTTGCATTGACATTGTCATCAAAAAGGAGCCATGCACATCAAGGCAAAAATTTACCAATTTTGCAGTTAAAAGTCAAGAAAAGACTAAGGTACCTTTGTTAGAGAGATACAGAATAAGAGAGACATACAGAAATAAAGTTTCAGAGTTTCTTATCTGTTCTTGAGCGTAGTACTAGAGTTTCTGAAATTTTTGGTCAGCGTAGTACTAGTTTCTTATAAACCAGTTTCTTATAAAAAAACGTGTAGTATGCGCATAGTACAATATGTAGAAGCGGGGCTTATTTGAGAGTGGGCGCTAGCAACGAGAAATCAGTTTACCAACCTCTCTAGTAGTAATGATAACTTTATTTAAAGGTGTGTTGAAGAAATTTGAAAAGTAGATTCGTTGACTGCAAAATAACAATGTCACTTTACAAGTTACATGGACAGAAAAATTGATTTTGAGATTGCTATTAAGTTTATTGTTGCTGCCTATTGCAGTTTGCTACTTCGTTTTGTTAAGCCCCGGCAAAACGACTGGACATTTGCACTGAACATGCACTGGACAAATGTCCAGTGTAAAATGTTGCGTCGTTTTGCCACCTTGTCCAACCTTGTTCAGTCGTGTTCAGCGATGTTGAGCGTTGTTCAGTGGATTTTGAAGGCAGTCAAAAATGTTCAGTGGATTTCTTTTGTTTGAACAAAATGTTCAGTCATTTTGCCACCCAACTGAACATTGTCCAGTTTGCGCAAGCGCATTGCAAATGAAAGAGCGAACTGTGCTTGGCGCCATTTTGTTTCTCAGATCCAGATATCATCAAGCACACAGGCCAGATATCATCGATCATGGAATCAGGACCATCAGTTAATATCATTAACAGTAGAGAAAGGTATTCAGTCACCCCAGTCAGTTCCTCTGACGAGAACAATTGCAGTTCTGATGAACAAGAATACGATGATGTCGACGTCGATGGGCCTAGCAGCATCCCTCGTCGCCCTTCGACACCAGACTCTAATTCGGACGATGATTCAGTTAGGGCTATGAACAGCGTTTTATCAAAAGCAAAGAGACTCTCAAAAGTGATTAAGAGGAAGATCAACAATGTTGGCAATACTAAATTTAATGAAAGGAAATCTAGTGGTGATAAAAGGCCAGGAAATGAAGCTCGCAGTATTCAGGAGGGCAAGAAAACACAGAAGACGCAGGCCAAAAAGGATGCCACAGCAGGAAGGAAACAGACCCGAAAAGAAATGAAGAAGTGGTCAAATGATGATGTGTCATTGCTGATTGAGCTTTTGGAGGAAAGAGCTTGTTTATGGAATGTTTGTGATAAATCTTACCATCTTAAAGACGTAAGGGAAAGGGCTCTGAATGAGATGAGTGATTCTCTGGATGCATCACCAGCAGAAATTAAGACAAAAATTCTAACACTGAGATCTCAACTTGGCAGAGAGATTACGAAGGTCAACAGAACCAAATCTGGTCAGAGCACAGATCAATTGTACAAATCTACATGGATGTATTGGGACAGGCTCCAGTTTTTGCGTCCAGTGCTTCAGCCAGGAAAGAGCAGAGACAGTTTGCAAGGTTCCCTCAATGACACTGAAAATGAAAACCCAGAAGTTGACAGAACATCAGATGGTGATCACTCAAGATCAGCCCAAAGACAAGCATCAACCCCAAAATTGAAAAAGGGAGCAGTGGCAGAAAAGAAGGTTGAGCTGATGAACACTTGCATAGCTGCTTTGAAAGAACCAGCAAACCCAGCAAAACAACCAAACCAATGCCATTTTGCACTTTTTATCACAGAAAAGTTGCACTCTTTTGATCATAGAGCAAGAGTACTAGCAGAAAAGAGGATAAGTGATGTCATTTTTGATATAGAAATGAATGGTATAAACATGCAGATGACTGGAGCTACTAATAACAGCTATGCTCCTCCTGTCAGTCAAATGCGGTATCCTTTGAATCAAGATCACTATGGACAAACAACAAACATGGAAATGCCAACTGCATCATATCTAACCATGCTGAATTAACACCTTTTGTTTTGTGACAATGCTGAATTATTGTTTTGTTCTTTAAAGCTACCTTTATTAACATTTATGAAACTTTATCCCACAGGGGGTGCTACCAACATTTTGCTATCTTATCTGGGATGTATAGAATGTGACCATAGTTTGACCCAAAAAATTTTCTTTATTTAGAATGGCCCTATTTGTTAGATATGTCTGCACACAAAAATCTTGTACACAAGAAGGGAATTAGACCAGGAACTATAGAACCAAGATGATGGGATTTTATAGGACAATCAACCAAAATTTTGAGCCTTATTTCACACTCAAAATATGGCAGAGAAATACCAATTTGCAACTGTTTGTAGTACGAAATTCTTATTACAATTAGCTAGCCTTCAACTTAATTTTTAATCTTTTGAAGTAACATGATTCAAGTATTGCTGCTTATATATCTGACAGTTCCTACTGTATGTTTTCTTTTGTTTTAAACATGAATTTGAGAGAATTCTTTGATGAGAAATCCTTGTTGATATGTGCAAAGCCTGCACTTTGGAGATAATTCTATGGCTATTAGAAACTTTTGAATATGTACTTGCAGATAAGGTTTATTGATTATCAGGCAAAAACAGTAAGGGAAAAGTCCCCCGTGCTCTGTCTCAAACCAGATTTTTTCTCTTTCCATAAAGTGCTGCATGCATTTGTCCTTTTCTTGATGATAATATGGTCCATTTTGTCAGGATAGAAATCCAAAACATGTTTTAAATATTCAGCATCTGGAATTAGAGTTGAGCATCATGTTCTATGTACACATTTAGTCTAGATAGCAATTTTCATATTCCTACCTACATACTAAAATTTGATGATGAAATTAATTTTAATTTTCATGATTTTTGATCAGAATGTATGTGAGGCTCTTTCATTAGTATCAAGAAGGACTTCTAAAGAAGGTGACAAACAAAAAGAGACACTTTCTAGCAATTTGAGACATGCCTTTTGCACTTTCAAAATTTGTCAGCCTTTTTCAGAAGATCTAAAGATACTTTTGTAATGAACCTTGAACTAGGGGTGCCTGAAAAACTTTTGTCAGATATCACAGTTTTTAACTCAGTCATCTGTTACACCACACTCAAAGTTTATTTTGTTCAAGTTATTTGTCCCACTGCCATTCAACAGCACCCTCATTACAGAAAAAATCCTTTAGACATTCTCTAACTTCTTTTGCATTCTTACTTGCATTGTGACCAGTAGCAGGAACAGTTAGTGGTACCATTGATTCCACTAGATTTTTTGATCGCCAACTTCCTGGGACTGTTTCACCATTTTTTCCTACACTGTCAGTAAGACCAGATGGGCAATAAGTGCCTTTAGAGTCACTCTGTCTTAAAAAATTGTGAATTGTGAGTGTGGCCATTGTGAGGTATTCGATGGTTGTTGGTGGCAGTAAGATCACTGATCGAAATACACGCCAACGATTGGCTATAATTCCAAAGAGGTTTTCTGATATCCTCCGGGCCCTGCTGTGACGATAGTTGTAAATTCGTTTTGCTTCATCCAAACCTGCTTGGGGGTATGGCTTCATTACGTTGGGTTTCAGGGCAAATGCATCATCTGCAACAAGGACGTATGGAATTTCCTTGACACCCAATGGAAGGCACCTTGGAGGGGGGAGAGAAATTTCACCATTCTCAATTCTTTGGCAGAGATTACTTTTATTCCAGATACCGCCATCTGAAACTCGACCATTCGTCCCAACGTCAGCGTATATGCACTCATAATCTGGACCAGCAACCGCCATTAACACAATTGAATGCATGTGTTTATAGTTATAATATTTAGATCCAGCATCCCCTGGTGGTTGCATGACTATGTGTTTGCCATCAATGGCACCAATGCAATTGGGGAATTGCCATCTCTCATAAAACTTCTTTGCAATGGCAAGCCATTCTTCCTCAGTACTGGGGACTTTTAGGTACACTGGCTGCATATTCTTAATAATTGCCTGACACACACTTTTTATTATGTAGGAAATGGCAGGTCGTGATATTCGAAATTGAAATGCAAGTGAACGGAAAGTCTCTCCTGTTGCAAGAAATCGCAATGTGAGGGTTAACCTTGCCTTTGGACTTATAACTGTGTTACCTCCTGTTACTTGATGTGGAGTGATATCTTTCTCGATATGATTTAAAATGACGAGGAAATCTTCGTGCTTCATTCGCATCATTTCTCTGTAGGCCACACTGTCTTCTAGTGTCAGTTCATGCACGATATTATTAAACATACCTCTTTCTTCTCGTCGCTTTACCCATTGCCGTGTCTTTCCACGGCCTCTTCTAGGTTCTTCATCGTCAATAGCCTCCATAATTGTCAAAATCATGGCAACCTTTCTTTTACGATCCATGATTGTTGTCAAAATTTTGGCGCCAGAATTTATATTTCTTTCTCTTTGGTGCCCTGTTGCCAGTTTGCCCCAGACTCCTAATACTAGATTCCAGACCCCAAAACCGCACGCATTCTATCGCAGAGGAAAAGTTCACTGGACAATGTTCAGTCGTTTTGCCACCCCCAACATTTTTCTGATGTCCACACACTGAACAAGCTGGACATTTGTCCAGTGCATGTTCAGTGCAAATGTCCAGTCGTTTTGCCGGGGCTTTACGTTAATGCCTGCGGGGGGCTGGCTCCACTATCCGGTCACACGGGGATTTGCATCAGTAGTTGATTTTATGGAAAAGGTGTTTTGCGTTGACTGTAAAAATCTTCGATCATAAATAATTATTATTCTAGCGCATACACACCAGTGTGATCCGATAGTGAAGTCTCATATTATTATCGTTTCAGTTCACATTCGATTGCAAAGAAGACTATTTTCTGTTTCGTTCTTATAGTTTATTACTTGATGTTAAATGGTGAGAAAAGAAGATGGGTGTACATTCGTCACTTTTCTAGACCCATCTATTTAAAATTTATCATTCTGGCGCATACACACTAGTGTGATCCGATAGTGAAGTCTCCCGTTTTATTATTGTTTCCGTTCACGTTCGATTGCATAGAAGACTATTTTCTGTTTCGTTCTTATAGTTTATTAGTTGATGTTAAATGGAAAGAAAACAAGGTGGAACCGTGTACATTCGTCACTTTTTTAGAGCTGCCAATTCCAAATGATTACAAATTACCAGCAATTCTAAGTAATTACAAATTGAAACCTTCCGGTCATGTCCGATCATGTCAACAGACGATTACACTAAAGATGGCGGCAAGGAGCTTTTTACCAAGATGCATTGCGTTCTTTAATTGAATTCCTACAGAATTGTCAAAGATTCGTAATTAGAACGCATTGCATCTTGATAAAAATTCCTCATCGCCATCTTTAGCGTAATAGTATATTCAATTAGCAACATGTATACTGTACCTGAATGTCAAAAAGTTTGGTACAGTTTTCAGGAATCTCTTGTCAAACAAGGCTTTTCTCAAATCTGTGTGTGGTTTTGAGCCTTGAACTAAGTATTCCTTATCATTTCGAACCGTTAGCAGGTCTTCGTGCTCACATTTGTTAATGCCCCCTTCAGGGATTTCCCATTCATGGCTATCAACTACATGATGAAGAATTCCTCTCCATCTTCCCTGTTGAAATGAAAGAGCCCATTGCAGCAAATCAGAGAAGGAAAGCCTTTCCACTTTATCTATCAAAAAGCTGTATCTACATGACTAAGATCCTTTCTTCTCATTCCTTGCTCTTTCTTGTGCTTGATACAGTACAAACGGCAGATGTATTGATTGGTTTCTTGTGATATGAGCCAAGACTAGTCTTTCAACAGCAATTATAGCATTCACAAAATACACTCCCAAACAATAGTTGGATACTTTTGGTATGGAAAATCAATTTGGTCTATCAAATGCCCAATCTGGACAAAGCAATATTCTAAGTTGTTGAATGCTATCATTTCTTATATTCAATAAAAAAGCACACACTGTAGTTGTACTACATCAACAATCCATACACAGACTTACTGTATCTGCAAATATTTTTCTCACATCTGAAAATTTCAGACTCTAAAAATATCAACTAATATTTCTACTCTTGTTGGATCATATATCACCGTAGCGCGAGCCTGTAAATTTGAGGTGCCGGTATATCTGAGGTTTGCCGGTAAATATGAGGTGTCGTGGGACTACTCAAACACCTGGGTTATTGTTTAAGAAGCCATTCAAATTAAACAATGCAGTATAGAAATCGCTCATGGTACAAGACACATTACTCTTTTGTGGTCACCGCTGTTGACCGCTTTTTGTCGGGGGGTAAGGTTGGTAACAGATTTCCGCAATACCTTGGTCCTTGGAATATTTACTCTTCAAAGAACGTTTAGCAATTCTAGCTAAACAAGATTCAAAATTTGTTTCTTTTAATTTAGAAGCCAAATTAAAATGCATTCTCCAATCCACAGCCGAATTTATATAAATCCTATAAGAGTTTTTCATACGAAACTCTTATGAGCGCTCAGCTCTCAGATCACTAAAAAAGCAAAACAAAACTTGAGTAGCATAATTTGCATCTTTTTTTCGTAATCTTCATATTTAAAATGAGAGTTGAGAAACGTTTGGAGAATCTTTCACGATATCGATTTACGAAACGGTAGCTTTCACGTTCCTATTTAACGCCTGTCTCAGAACGTCTCAAAGATTTGAGAAAATTGAAAAATCGACAAACGATATACGAGGAAAGAGAAAAAGAAGCTTAAAAAGATGGGATAAGCTATAAGGTTTCTGAAAAATGCCACATGATTTTGCGACGAAAGTGAGTAAGAAACTAAACCAATACTAAGGAAGGGTTGTTAAGTTCTATCTTTCGAAATTTTGAAAGATGTCTCATAATTTTATCAAAATTTAAAAACCGCAAATTATACGTAACGAAAATGATTAAAAAATTTAACCCATAGTAAAGAAGGGTTATTAGGTTATATCTTTCGAAAATTTTGAAGGTTGTCTCATAATTTTATCAAAATTTAAAAATTTATTATTTTACTCGCGAGGTACTTAGTAATATCTAAAGATTGGAAAGGCTTGGAAAGGCTTGATACTAGGAAACGAGGGACAGTAGTGAGCATGAAGATTGTTATGGAACCTCTAAGAAACTCGCAAGAAACTCTGAGTATCAAAATCTGATAATCTTAAGAAAGTTTCAGTACTAGCCCAAATTCTTACTTTCTTATGGAAATATATGTACGTACTTACGATAGATTTTATTGCATTCTGCAAAGTAAGGAACATTAGGCCAACACGTATTTTGATAAGAAATTGCTTACACGTATTTTGATAAGAAACTGCCCATAAGAAAACGCAACTCTCATATCGGCTAAAGATTAACCAACTCCAGTACTGGGAAAATGTAAGTTAAAAAACTATTTACTTTGATAAAGGAAATCCTTGAAATATTTTTACTTTGCTTTCACTTGTTTCCTGTATCATATAACTCGTAAGGTACTTGAGTAATGTCTAAACATTAGAAAGGCCTTAATTAAAGACCGTATTTTCAAATGTTCACAAACGCACAGGTAGTGAACGTGAATATTGTTATGAAAACTCTGAGAAACTCGTAAGAAACTCTGAGTACTGAAAATATGATATAATTTTAAGAAACTTTCAGTTTTGGGCCAAATTCTTAGTTTCTTTTGTAAAAAATTAGGGTATATGAAACTCAACTCTAGGATTGCCAAAAACTTGAGAAACTCCGTTTATCACATTTTGACTTGTTTCCTGTATCGTACTAATGAAAATTGGAAGGTACCTGTCTGAGTGATGTTTAAACATTGGAAAGGCTTCAAAAACTTCGTTTTGAAAGGTTCAGGAGAAGGCACGGGAAAGTGCACATGAAGATTATTATGAAACCTGTAAGAGATTCTGGAAACTCCTAAGAATCTGTAAGAACCTTAGAAACTTATAACTCCGATAATCTTAGTAAACTTTCAGTATTTTCCCTAATGCTTAAAAACTTCTGAAGAGAATCACACGAAAATATACCGCGGAAAGGAAGAAAAACAGCGCTCGAAAATCATAATCTTCATCAACCCAGATACAAAACGGTATTGCAATGGAACGAAGTATTTGAGCAACAAGACAGTTTACTTTCGACTGATAACTTTTAGATGTAGCAAATCCATACCAAAGGAAACCAAATGAAATTGGATTCTTCTCAAAGAATTCCTTACGCAGCAAAAATCCTAACCCCTACCCTTCGAAGTTAAATCCTAGCATTTGCTTTCCCGAACGCTGTCAGAAGGAAAAGATTATATGCGGCAGAAATCCTGAGACGGTTGACCCGACCCCCGGAAAAACCTATTGTTTCCTTTGAAACCAGACCTTGTGTCTCACCTTTGTCTAATTCACAATAGG
Source organism: Aurelia coerulea (assembly GCA_039566865.1). Lineage (NCBI taxonomy): Eukaryota > Metazoa > Cnidaria > Scyphozoa > Semaeostomeae > Ulmaridae > Aurelia > Aurelia coerulea. The sequence goes on from CM076959.1 coordinate 3,678,218, forward strand.
TTATGACTACTTGTCGCCTAAGAAGAATACCTTTGATCTTGCCGACCTCATATTTACCGGCAAACCTCAGATATACCGGCGCCTCAAATTCACCGGCTCGCGCTACGGTGGACTCTCTGTTGGATTGGATACATAAATTATTTACAGAAAAATAGCAATTCCTCAAGGTGAAGTTTAAGCTCTGGTATTTACCATAAACTCTTCATAAGTATTAGACTCTCTCTCTACAACAGAACCAGAAGTGGTTGACAATATCCTTCACCCAAGGAAGAAGTGCAGCATTCTCTTTAGTCTTTGCAATTTTAGATAGCCTTTTGCTTAAGTTCTTTGCCCCATGCCACACATCATAAGAATGCACTATTTTAGGATGTCTTTCCCCTGCAGAACATTTAACGTTCTGAATAGTATGCACAGGCAGGAAGCAGTCAGAACAAACATTAAACAGGTATTCAGCACAATTTATGTCAGTGATTGTAAAATGATAATTAGAAGACTTGAGAGATGAAAATAGGTACATTATTGGCAATGCACATCACCCAATGCTGATGTCACAAAAAGCTGAAATACACAAATGGCGTTTCATAACTGCCAAGCACACAATGCGATCACAAAATGTTTCTTCAAAAGGTTTTGTAATGAACTTTGGAAACATTCCCAGACTAATGAAAATGAGAAGATTTATTTGTAAATTACAGTACATCTTATAGCTCGAAAGATGTTTTATGCTTCAAAATGCCTAGTATATCTCCTTCAAAACCTAGAAATGAGAACTGAGGGGCTCCTCCAGCAATGATTCAATAATTTATTGCTCCTAAAACTGACCTGCATTGCATGCTTACAAAAATTCTCTCACATTTTTTCGTGAATATCTACTGTAGCCTGCATCACCAGATGGTATGGAAATGAAATTAAACGAAAATGACGCACAATTTTCATATGGCATGGACTGATGCAGGCTAATGAATATCCAGTCTTTCACTATTATAACTTGTGCATAATTGCAGTAAGGGCCATTGTGCCCAAGATTAGGCTCCAAGGGCCATTGTGCCCTCCTATACATTTTGAAACAAAATTTGTCAAGCACTAATTACAATTTATAGACATTACAGCACCTTTTAAGTGATGTGATAAAAGGAAACATGTGAAAAAGAGTAGAAATATGCCACAAGGATTTCCTTTATCAAAATAAAAAGTTTCCTTGGTAATATTCTCCCAACTGGAGTTTATTAATTCTTTTTGCCGCCTGAAAGTTGAGTTTCTTTCGAGCAGTTTCTTTATCGAAAATACATGTATTAAGGAAACTCACCAAGAAGTATGACTGGCTTCTGAGCTAATCGCTTGTGATTTGACTTTACTAAATCCTCCCAATATTCTAACACAGCAGGGAAGACATAAAGTCTTTGGTACCGATAAATGTTGGTTCTCTAGTCATGGAGAGATTCATGTGTTTGGCCAGTAACTTGATTTTACCATAATTATTTCCTGACAAAACTATTGATGAAATCAGCATGAGATCACCAAGGCGCTTTCCTTTTTTGATAATGGGTTGTGACATCCATTGCTGTACTTTGTGGTTTGATGGGCATACCTGTACAATATAAAAATATATTGTACACAGTTGACAGTCTACACTTTGTCTAATGAAAGAAGGTGCGAAGGGCGTTTTACTAAATGGAGTGACTAGAAAATTAGCAATACGTAATGTTGCAGATAATCCTGACAAAAAACATTGAGAGATCTACTGTGCAGTTTGATGGCAATTTTTGTGATCTGGCACAGGAAAACAAAACAAAAATGAATGACCAGGTGAACTGTAGCTTTGCTGATACAAATTGCAGGTAAATTTCACTGCATCAACAAACACTTTGGACTGCTATTTGCATCTGAAATGCATCTTCAACAAAAGCACGTAAAAAGTTGCTTGTTGATTTCTTTCTAAAATGATGCTATACAATCTTACATATTCAAATACAGAACACTTGATAGGAAAGGGAAATATATAATTTTTACTTTACCCATTCAATAAGCAGCGCTGTGCCACGGTTTTCCATTTTTACATCTGTGATACTCCTTCCACAATTATTACAATGCTTTGGTGGTATAGAGAGTGCCAGGTCTCGCAAGTTGCTCTTATATGCTATAACAGCTTCTTCCTTCACTCCCCCTGTGCCTGATTCGATGCATGTTGATAATTGTGAAGGCTTATTGCTACAGTCAGCACTAAAATTGCTTATCACACTTTCATCATAATTACTTGCAATATCAAGATCCACTGGCATAGATGCTTTTTCGGATTGTCTGAAAAGGAATATGAAAATTTATGTCCATGTCCCTAATCAATCAATATGTTCAGGAATTCCTAAAGGAATTCCAAACGAATAAGAAAACCATTTCCAAAAACAGCCTGACTGCTTTCTTATTCAGTAAAGACACCACATATAAATATCACTAAATGTCAATGAATATCATATTACCTGAATTTAGAGGGGGTTGAAGTGAGAAATGATCCTTCTTGTTCTGGACCAGATTGCAACAGAAGTACACCACCTGAGTCATGATAGTTTCCTTCTCCACTTTTTTCAATTTGCTCTTGTCTTTTCTCAACTACAATAGTCTGCTTCCTAGTGACAACAGGTTCCAAATCTGGGATTGTAAGATCAACATCACAGCTAAAACAGAAATAAAGAATCATCAGACGACAGATGAAGAAATAAAAATTGGCATGCCCCCAAATTGCCTGAACTTGAAGAGTATGGCATATCTGTCAACTTGAAGAATCCACTTTCTTATCGAGCAGAAAATATCATAATAACAGATAAAATTCAAACAGAACTGTTTGGGCAATAATCCTTCGCATTATTGTGTCGTTACTCGAAAGTCTTGAGGACAAATAGCAAAATTAATGGTCTAGACCTACCTGTCCATCAGAAATTCGGCCAACTCATAATCGGTTTGAAACTTGTACTTCTGCTTCAGTTTGTTCCATCTCTCCTTTGCCCTTCCCAAATAAATGCGACTTTGATTCCATTTCTCTGATCTTTTCTTGAGTAACTGACTCCGCTTTTGTGGTGAATACGCCTTGCGCCCTTTTCTTTTACTTCTACGACCACTGGCACTGCAAGGGTCGATCGAGTCCTCCATTTTGAATTTCTATCCACTCGAAAGTAAACAAAAGAAACGAAAGCCACTGATCGAACCGACTCGACACAACATACCCTGGCCGAGAACTGCGAAGTGACGTCAAGCCTTTGTTTCAGCGCAGCCGACCACAAAAAAGTAGGATATCAAAAATATTCTGTCCACTTTTCAAACTGTTCTAACTTTTTGTTGACGTTTTCGTTTTCGTACAGACGAACGAAAGATATTTTCGGATAGTACGAGGCTCAAAGTTGTACGAAAGAAATTCTCGTTGCAATTTTCGGGAGCCAAAATTTGCGTTAGTACCTCTTTAAAGACCATTTTCTGAGCTTCAAAATCAATAAGTTCCCTGACAGTGGGCCATTTAAGCCCCCTGAATAACTGGTAAAGCAGTAGCATCAAATGGACTGTTGGTGACGAGTTTTGCAGCCCCATTTTGAAGTTTCTGCAATTTTTCAATGGCAGTCACCCCAGCATTTCCCCAGACAGGACAGGGCCAGGTCGAAAACACGGAGCTCTCGGAACTCTCGGATCTCTCGGAACGAACCTGTTTCGAGGTTTCCGTGATTTCCGAGAGTTCATTTCATTTCATTTCATTTTTAATTATTTATACACAGTGGCCCCATCAATAAACGACTGCTTTACAGGGGGCCGTGTTAAAAAGCTTACAAAATTAACAATACTTTTCTAAAATAACCTAATTACAAGTGATAAAATCTAAAAAATCTAACTAGAATACTTATGATAAAAAATTAAAAAGAGTCAAATCAAAACTGGTGAATGGAACGAAAAATCACAATCAAATGTTCAAGCAGAAGGCTGCAGATGATATTTTAGTTGGCATTTAAACGAATTAAGCGAATTTGCTTGTTTTATATCCAACGGAAGCTGATTCCAAGTTCTAGTGCCACAAAAAGATATCACTTTTTGTCCTTTGCAGGTTGTCACCCTTGGGATATAGAGATCAGTGGCTGCATTTCGCAAGCTAATATCAATATTTCAGTCAGAATTTTTTGTGAACAAATCAGAAAGATAGCTAGGTGCAAGTTTCTGTGTTTTCGAGTAAACATAGGCCATACTCGAAAACACGGAAATGCTAAAAATGTACCGTAATGGTGTCATTTAATGCCGTGATTATGATTGTTCCCACCAATCATTCGACATCCAATCAACTAGGTGCCCGGAGCAGGGGCACGGGCTATAGGGATAATCAAGATAGCAGAAATATGCGTCTTTTTACAGGGAAACAATGCGTTCCGAGATATTCGAGATGTCCGAAATGTCCGCGTTTTCGAGTGTGCATAGGGTATACTCGAAAACGCTGACATCTCGGAATTCTCAGATATCTCGGAATGAGATGTAAATGAATAAGTTAAAGTCGAATCTGAGCGTAAGTTTGATTCATTTCATCGCTTTAGGAGCAAAGCACAATGTTACGACCGTAATTGTCCAACTTTCCAGACAAATTACTGAGAACAGAAGGACAGCAGGGTAGAACAGAAGGATACCATTGATGTGCATCAACTGTATGTTTTCGTTAATTGTGTATTAAAGCAATGCATGGCTCCACTAAACTCTTATACATAGTCTTGACAGTTGAAATAGGAAGGTACTGCTTGGCATAACGAAGCACACCAATACCTCTATAGATCTTATTAGTTGTTAGGGCCAATTGAGATGTCCATTTAAGTTGATGGTCAACCTGAACACCAAGGTATTTGACCTCTTTACCAACTTGATATCCTCGGAACCAATCTTAAGGTGTGGTTTGGTTGAATCAACAGAGTCAATTTTTCGCAGATTCAATTGATATTTTTGGGGCAATTTTTCTCTCTCTTTGGTCACTTAGAAACTTTTCAATTTTTTTCACCTTCCACTCTGCTGAACATTCTTTGGTGTTTTAGGAATGAACGCAGTGTCAGCTGAGCTTGAAGATTCTTCACCTGAGTTCTCCTCTGTGTCCAAAGTTGTTGCATCCGAGCTTTCACAAAGGCCATCAAACTGAGATTCTTCATTTGAGAAGGCTGGTATACTTGAGTCAATGCCACCTTGAAAAGAAAATGCTTTTATTTAATAGAGTATTCACTTTGTTACTCTGAATACCAAAAGCAAGTTGAGTTTATATTTGAAAGAAAGCTAAAAGAAAATACTCCAACAGTAGTCTTGTAGGCCTTAGTCTAGTCTGAACTTATAAGAGCAAGATCTACCTCAGATTTGTGCGACAGTGAACCTCAATTATCATGGCATGTGGTGAGATTTTTCATGGCAGCCAGAAAAACCCTGAAAACCTTTTATGGAGAGCAGACTTTAAATAGGCCTACCTTCAATGCTTCTTGTTGCAGGAGCACATGCCCAAATATAATTGCAAAGGTCATAGTATGTCATGACAATCCTCCCCCCTTCACTCCTTTTTCCCAGATCAACTGCTTTCTTGTAGTTCTTTCGTACATTTTTCACCTTTGCTGTAGAACATTGTAAAACACGTCAAATCATGACAGAGCCTACGCTTTCAAATTATTTTAGTCGGTTTTTATGACGAGACTTGCAATCTCCACGTGCTTAGGCCTAAATGTAAAATTGTTCAAAAACAACAGGTAAATGCATGCGAGTTACTTTATTTGCTCCTAAACCAGCTTGCCTTGGTACTTTCTTCCTCCCAAGATACAACAATATCAAGTATCAGACACATTTAATGGCATTTTAGAAAAACTTCGCAAATTATCTATCAGGGGGCCCAATTGATAATTTGCGAAGTTTTTCTAAAATGCCATTAAATGTGTCCGATACTTGATATTGTTGTATCTTATGAGGAAGAAAGTACCAAAACAAGCTGGTTTAGTGGCAAATACAGTAACTCGCCTGCTTTTGCCTGCTGTTTTTGAACAATTCTACATTTGGGCCTAAGCACGTGGAGATTGCAAGTCTCGTCATAAAAAACCGACTAAAACAATTTGAAAGCAGAGGCTCGGTCATGATTTGACGTGTTTTACAATGTTCTACAGAGGCACGAGCCTCTCCACTGGTTCTTGTCAATTTCTGGGCCGTTTTTAAAAAAACTTCGCAAATTATCAATCAGGGGGCCCAATTCAATCAATTGATAATTTGCGAAGTTTTTCTAAAATGCCATTAAATGTGTCCGGTACTTGATATTGTTGTATCTTATGAGGAAGAAAGTACCAAGGCAAGCTGGTTTAGGAGCAAATAAAGTAACTCGCATGCGTTCGCCTGTTGTTTTCGAACAATTTTACATTTAGGCCTAAGCACGTGGAGATTGCAAGTCTCGTCATAAAAACGGACTAAAATAATTTGAAAGCGTAGGTTCTGTCATGATTTGACGTGTTTTACAATGTTCTACAGAAGCACTAGGCTCTCCCCAGGTTACTGGCAATTTCTGGGCCGTTTTTAAAAAAACTTCGCAAATTATCAATTCGCCCAATTGATAATTTGCGAAGTTTTTCTAATATGCCATTAAATGTGTCCGATACTTGATATTGTTGTATCTTATGAGGAAGAAAGTACCAAGGCAAGCTGGTTTAGGAGCAAATAAAGTAACTCGCATGCGTTTGCCTGTTGTTTTTGAACAATTTTACATTTAGGCCTAAGCACGTGGAGATTGCAAGTCTCGTCATAAAAACCAACTAAAATAATTTGAAAGCGTAGGTTCTGTCATGATTTGACGTGTTTTACAATGTTCTACAGAAGCACGAGGCTCTCCCCAGGTTACTGGCAATTTCTGGGCCGTTTTTAAAAAAACTTCGCAAATTATCAATCAGGGGGCCCAATTGATAATTTGCGAAGTTTTTCTAAAAGTATCCTATTTGTCTCAATTTGCTTAAATTAGTTGTTTACAATGCATTTGACATTCTCTATACGTGTATCGGATACATCGAAAAAAACTTTGCAAAAACTTTGCAAAGTTTTTGCAAAGTTTTTAAAAACTTCGCAAATTATCATAAGCCTTTGATGGCAATGTTCTGAAATGGCACAAGTTCTGCCAATGCTTCGAGCGTGGTGTTCACAACAACAGGTCATTGCCAGATCATCAGAAGCTGCAATATTTGAAGAACTGCATGAAGGGACCTGCATTTGTGACAATATCCGATTTGGACATGATTTGATTTGATTTGATTTCACATATTTAGGGAGGGTAGCCCTTCAGCAAGTGCTGATTTTCAAGGGGCCCTCCATCTAACGATACAATACAATAATAATAATATAATACAAAGGAAAGAGAAAACCTATTTACAATATGTCAAAGTCTAATTAATCTATTAAAAACAATGTTAGAAATAATGATCAGTGTTGAAATCAATTTACAGGGTATCTAAAATATATTATCTACACAGCAGTCTACGCTAAATATGGCTCTTGAAGGCATTGACCGAAGATGCCTGTTTAACCTCAGTTGAAAGGCTGTTCCAGCTTTTTGCACCCTTGAATGAAAAGCATTTTTGTCCATTAGCGGAACTTTTCAAAGGCAGCCTCAAGTCAGTGTTTGTATTTCGTAGGCTACGCTCGGTGCAATCAGCTTTTTTGGTGAAAAGATTGCAAAGATAGGTAGGAGCAAGGTCGTTGATGCATTTAAAAACCATTAGTTTCGTCTGTCTATCTATCAGCTCCTTGATCGTGTGCCAACCTAAACTTTGTATCAAGGGTTTACTTGGAGCATCGAACTGACTATTGGTCACAACACGAGCTGCTCTGTTTTGAAGTCTCTGCAATTGTAAGATGTCGGTGGAATTGCAGCAACCCCAAACAGAACAACAGTATTGGAAATGAGGCTCCACGATGCTGCTATAGAGAGTCTTCACAACTCCAGCAGGAAGATACTTTTTGGCGTATTTCAAGAAGCCGATAGCTCGGGAAGCTTTCGCAGTGACTGTTTTTATTTGCTCCTTCCATGTGAGATTTTCGTCGATTTGAACACCTAAGTACTTAGTATTACTTGCAACTTCGACTCTAGTCTCGCGAATGGAAGGTTGGAAAGTTTGATTTGAAATCTCTAGATGCTTCTTCTTATGTTTGGTGGTAATTAGCATAGAATGGGTTTTAGTTACGTTGAAAAAAAAGTTCTAGTCCGAAACTAGTTTCTGCATTTATCTTTGATATGCTACAAATGAAGGCAAATGTCGAAATTACCACTTTTCAAATGACTCTTTGATTTCAGCTGTAACGGAAGAAATTAAGTTTCCGGAGGTGGAACATGTAGCAGAAACACCAGTAAGCATAAAGGTATTCAAAAAACAGACTTCAATTGATGCTAAATGAGATTAACTCTTTATTGACCACGTTAATTGACATAATAAATGCTCAACAGGCAAATTGTATGCTTGTGTCAAAGGTGTCAACGTGTCCATTTTATAACTTCACCCATCTTTGTCAGTACACCGTGTATCCAATGATTATTTTTCGAAATCAGTTTTTACTAAGTAGAAAATGAGATGATCCATTCGCTTGGCAAATGGTGGAAAATCATTATTGAAAATTTACTAGATTGAATACCTTGTCAACACCTATAATCTAGTAAATGAATTGGTATATACCAGATTGGACTATCCTGCAGATGTTCCCGTTGCTATACACAACATATGAAGTGGACTCTCGTTGCTTAAAATCAAAATGAATTTTATCATTCTGTCTTAGTTACTTAGCCCAAGTTCAAGGGTAACCTTCAGAAAACTGACTCCGGCAAGCAAACGAACCTTTGAAGAGGTAAGTTTGATTGTCCTGAAGTTCTGACTTTGATGATATTTGATCTCATCGTTGAGTTTTTATCTAGACATTATAAAATTGTATACATATCACACTATGTTGTGATAGCATTAGGTTTAGGACGAGCAATAAAATCATTAACAGTGACTTCACAAAAATTCGATCCAAAGCATTTAAAATAATATGTTCTTAATTTTTCTAATGTGACAGGGTGTAAAAACTGTATTTCGACTGAATAAAGCAAGGACAAAGGAACGCGGCGGTGAGTATAAGTTTCAGTTGAAAAAACTACTCATTGCTCAAAATGTGTCGAACACTAGCATTGTTTTATAGAAAATCTGGACATTAACCAAAGAAGTTCGACAGTTTATATTTTTCATTCCACAATAGATATATCTTAACATTGTTGACTGGTTGTTAGTCCTTCATCTTGCCTTTCGTAGCAACGAATAATAGAACTAAGCCCATGACCAAACTTTTGTCTCGAGAACAAAAAGCATATTTCAATTTCATTTAGCTCTTACAATCATCTTCATTCATGACTGATTTTTCTTTTAGAAGATGTGCAACCATCCAGAAAAAGTCTCTTTCGTGGTAAGTGGGAAATGTAGCAACTCTTATTTTTGATATAAATTCTAATATGATCTGAAAGCTTATGATCCACATATGATCCACATAGCAAATAACAAGTCAAAATCTCTTTGATATCATGACGCTCCAAAAACAATGTTTGTAAATGTATGGCTCCTACTCAACAACTGCTCGATTATATACTTTTCCAGTGGCACATGGAGATCATAAGGTAGATGCAGTGATTATAGACACCTATCCTTACCTCGATACAAATTTTTATCTTTTAGAAACAAGCTTTCAGATCAGTGGGAAAATTGAGAGCGATCCAGTACCGCTCGAAACATCACCCTCATCACCATGTAAGTGATTATGACGAATTACGATATCCTTACTCTCTACAAACCTCAAAACTCATCAAAGGCTGTTGAAACGCTATTTTATCTAGTAGTTCCAAAGCAGTCTTTGTTTCCAGTCATCCTAGTCCAAGATAATATATCTATCGAAAAGAAATGTATTCAAATGCTATTAACCCTATCCAGACTGGGGGGGGGCTCATTCAGCCCCCCCACCTACTTAACTGAGCACTGCTCCAAATTGGTTCAACGAACCAGGAAATGATTTTTTGACTTTTAGTTTCTATCCTTTTGAAGTGTGAATTTGTGTGAAATTTTGAAAAAAAAATTTAGGGGGCCGGGGGGTGGCTGTTTTTTTCAGAGTGGTCGGGGCCAACTTTTAGGTAAGCTGCTTATGGATATAATTCCAGATCACCACGTAGTCCTTTGATAATATCCTTTTTCATTTGTGAACTTATAATCTATAAGGTCTCTTTAATTTTTTCCAAGAACAATAGAACAATTATGTGTCACGTGACCTCATCAATGACGTCATCTTTAGGAAAATGGCAACAATTAGTTCGCGGACTTTCTGCAAGGATATTTCGACCCCAAATGTTTTACAGCGGTAATAAATAGATTAAAACTGATCAACAGGGTTGTTTCCACCTAAGCTGTGTAATTTTGTTTGAATTTTGTGCATCATTGGCCGCAAACGGTATAAGATTCCCCGGGGGTATCCTCACATAGTACTACTAACGGTCAGTTTTCATGCATATCTTGAGAATCTGTTTTACAGTGAGACTTTTTTGACTTGAAAGTGTTTAGTTTGTCAAGATATTATCAAAATTCCACCAAATAATTATCCTCAACCCCCTTTTTCCCCCTTCCTTCTTCCTTCCAACTCATTTGCTTACTACTGGGAAAAAATGCTGATGTCAGCATTTTTTACAATAATCAAAACAAAAATTTCAAAAGTAAAAATGAAGTATGCAACGATCACTTATCATCGAAGTAGTTTTCATTGAAAACTATGGAGAAATTCTCTAATATGGCTGGATTTGTCATTTTTCAGAAAAACAAGATTTTTATTCTCTTTGTCCGCCATCTTGAATTTGCGAAAATCAAATTTTTCACTTTATAAGTATATTTTCACCTTCTAACAATGCTTTGATAGGCATAATTTGGTTTCATGAATCATTCTTAGAAAATTATAAAGATTTAAAAAAAAGTTGTTTTTTTTCATTTTTTTCGTGGACACGTGCCAGTTGGTCTTGAATAATTATGACGTCATATCTATTTTTAGAATTTTTTTTATTAGAAATGATAGATCATAAGTACGGCTACCTGCATGGTGAGTTTCGTCTTCGTAAGTGAAGGAATGGCGTTTTTAGAGAGGGGGGGCTGAATGAGCCCCCCCCCCCCCCCCCAGTCTTCTAGTAGCTCAAAAAGCCCAGTCTGGATAGGGTTAATTACCAGAGATATAACTGATGATAGTTACTTTGGCCATGAATGTCACGGTTTAATGAATATTTAGTTCGTTGTTTTAATAATTGTTGTTTTTACTTGGTATACAAAAAAAGATATTCACTTTATATTTCGGCTTATTGTAATTTGCGAAATTTTTCGCATCATGCGAAAAATGCGAAAATTCGCAAAATACAAAAAGGGTGCTTGAAATTGTAAAATACGAAAATTCTTAAATTCCTGTTAAATCAAAAACTGCAATTCTGTTTTGCAATAATCAAAACAAAAGTTTCAAAAGGAAAAATGAAGTATGCAACGAACACTTATCATTGAAGTAGTTTTCATTGTAATACATGGAGAAATTCTCTATTATGGCTGCATTTGTCATTTTTCGGAAAGACAAGAATTTTAATCTCTCTGTCCGCCATCTTGGATTTGCGAAAATCAAAATTTTCACTTTATAAGTATATTTTCACCTTCTAACAATGCTTTGATTGACATAATTTGGTTTCATGAATCAATCTTAGAAAATTATGAAGATTTTAGAAGAAGTTGATTTTTTTCAATTTTTTCGTGAACAAGTGCCAGTTGGTCTTGAATAATTATGACATCATATCTATTTTTAGAATAATTTTTCTGAAAAATGATAGATCATAAGCACGGCTACCTGCGCGGTGAGTTTCGTCTTCGTAAGTGAAGGGATGGCGATTTTAGAGAGGGGGGCTGAATGAGCCCCCCCCCCAGTCTTCTAGTAGCTCAAAAAGCCCAGTCTGGATAGGGTTAATTACCATCAACATCGCTGATAATGTTTACTTTACATTTCAGCAACCTCTATGATCGACATACTCCAATCAGCATCAGCCACTGGTAAGATAAATTTTTTGTTAGCTCTACAATGGTCTTAGTTTGCAAAAATCCTCCTGGGATCATCTATCAGCTGGAAAGAAATGTAATTAATTACTGTTAATATAACTGATGATATTTACTTTATGTTTCAGCAACCTCCTCGATTGAAGTACGCAAATCAGCGTCAGCCACTGGTAAGATATATTTTCAGTTAGTTCTAAGCCGGTTTTCATTTGCAAAACCCTTGTCTGAGGTAATATATCTACTGAAATAATTGTATTAAAATGCTGTCATTTACCATCAATATAACTGAAAATATTTACTTTATATTTCAGCAAGCTCGTCGAAAGATGTACCCCCATCAGCGTCAACTACTGGTAAGATATCTTTTCAGTTAGTTTTGAAACAGTTTTTATTTGCAAACATCCTTGTTGGAGATCATCTATCTCCTTGATATGAATGTTATTATGATACCTGTTTAAATAAAGGTTGGATAAATTCCATTAATCTAAATTGACCCCCTTCAGCTTTCCATGCAGACGATATAATCTGTTCACCCTAATTGTAGCACTGCCATAAGTTCTTTATGTAAATGACAACATTTTCAGTTTCTATGCAGTATATTTACTTGTAATGAGAGAACAAGAATATGTCGAATTAAAAAGGGCTTCATTTTCATACCTCTTTATCTGAGCGAGCAGAATTAATTGTTTTTTCTTCCTTAGATATGTTTGCAATCGATATGCAGCCAAAAAGTTTGTTGAAAAACTTCAAAGAACATTGCCACGCCTGCCAGAAAGACAACGAATCTGGTCCCATGATAATGTGTGATGAGTGTGGTCAATGGTGGAACACAAAATGTGTGGAGATAAAAGGCGGAGCTCGTGCTGCCAAGAAAATAACTTCTTTTGTTTGCAAGTTGTGTAAATTGTAGATATTGTTAGCAGCTCTTAACCCTATTTTGGTTGGGGGGGGGGGCAAATTTGCCCCTCTAGTAGACTTTTTGTTATAACTCTGCCAGGAGAACAATTACAGCCCTGAAACTTTCTGAATTTTCGTTACTACTTATTATGCAACGACTCAAGAAGTTCCATGAAAATATTTTGACAAATGAGGGGGAGGGAGACAATTTTCCGGACCTGACTCTGTCAAAATCGCCAATTCTCAAATATTAATTTTCGCGAAAAAAGCAGCAAAATTACAATATTTTGCAAAGATATTGTGCAGGGTAGTGCTCTTTGATATGTTATCTATCATAATTTTTATGTTTGGATGAAAGTTATGCTCCAAATTGAATTTTATCGCATTTTTTCTTATTTTGACTGATTTTGCCACTATTCTTGACCACACAAAAGAAAATGCTGACGCAAGCAATAATGGCGGCTAACCTTAAGTTAATTTTTATATTTTCATAAAGTACATGCCTGGGGCTATTAGTACACCAAAGTTGGTTGCTCTATCTATATCCAGTCAAGAGTTAGGTACGGGGGGCTTTTTTGCCCCCCCCCCCAACCAAAATAGGACGTGTCAGATAGCCCAACCACTATAGGGATAAGGTAATTCTGCTTTCCGCTCACAGGCACGGAGAACTCGTTTTTTAGAAAATATCTCCTCCAGAAAACCATCAGTTTATTGAGATCCTGCTTCCAATATTCTTGCCAATCGACAGATACATGAAACTGGTCAGTTGATTATCAACGCAAAATGACAGCCTACTATTTGACGAATAATTTATGGAGAAAAGCTTTTCTAACAGCCACCCTTCCGGACTATTTTAACGGAAGGCAGAGTTTCTATAAATCTGAACCGTGTGCGTCATTTTGGTATGTAGCTGGCCTTTTGAAAATATGACTATTTATTAAAGTATGCGCAGTAAGTGTTACAGCAATATTCTAGGTCAGATGACTTGTTTGAGGGCTCAACTGAGACAAAAAGCTATCTCATGTTTACTTTTCAAGCAGAATACTGAAGACCGCTGAAAATAATTCTTGCCTAAATACTATCTTAAAAGAATTCTAATCCTGAAAGTCAAATTGGAAAATGTCACTTTTACACGTTCAAAAAGAAAAAAAACCATTATCTACTAATAAAAACGGAAAAAGCATCAGCTCAATAACATCTAAGAAGATTCGCACACTCGTAAACAATATGTTTAATGCATGAGATGTATATTTTATTCAGTTAGAGAATTCCATATATTATGTTTTGAATCTTATGTTCATGTCTAGTTATGTTGCAAACAGTTTTTTCCAGATTGTATACCATATAACACCAAGTTCCAAAGCATCAGATTCATCTTTCTGACTACATCTGCTTCTTGTGCTTACTCTCGCCTGAAAAATCACAAAAGTAGATAGCATATTATAGAAGTTTTCTTTCTCTATCTCTTTTGTCAATGACAAATACATGGAAAGGTGATAAAGAGTTTGTTTTGAATACTAAAAGGGAATGTAATGACGCATAGGCAGTTCTTTTTCTGAGCTATACTCTCGATTAAAGCTCAAGCAACATTCTGAGCAATAATAATCTTCCCAACAATAAGATTTGACAACAAGAAATAATTTGTTTTTTTTATCTACTTGCCAATGATAGAAATTTGAAAAGCAGTCATGTAATTCAATTTTGGTGACTTTTCAAAAAGAATACTTTATAGGATTCCTAGAAAACCCAGCTAAAAAACCAGACTTTTACAAATATTTAGCATGTTGCACCCAAAAAATGGCAGGTATAGTGTCGTAATTCTAATTTTTTGTGCGCACAATCGGAAATCAAGTTAGCTTAGAAATAAATATCGCTTGCATACACTTACCTCATATAAGTATTGCACCACCTTACCCAAAATGGCGCTAAAAAATGTCTGTCAGCCCAATCAACGAAATTTGCATAACAAAGGCATCAGCATTTAAGGGTTTCTCTACCGGGTGTTTTGGCCGGAAAATAATTGTTAATTCGTTTGCTTTTCATTCATACGTAAAATGAAACCTTATTTTGTTGGTTTCTTTGATAAATTAGCAAAAACCTTCGCACAACAAGATTTCGGCAGCCCTGAAGGAGGAGTAGGCCAAAACAAAATGATAAATGGATAGATTTCTTAGAGCAAAGAAAACAACATTTTAATGTTTTCAAATTGGGATTCAGCAAACTTTATCACCATGATAAAAGTTTTCCACTTCGAATGTGACAAAAGAAGAAAATTCAAATAAATAACAAGGCCATCACTCAATGTAACTGAAGTTAAATTTGTCGAAGAAGGAGTCAGGTTTAAAAAAACACTCTCCAGTCACTTGTTAAATTTCAAATTACTTTGAAACTAAATTCAAGCGTAACGAGTTTGTTAAATACATCAAAATCCATATGTTGAAGTGTCAACCATTTGCCTAAAGTCTTCCAGGAAGCAAAACTAATTTTAATCTGATAAAAGTAATATCAAGGATATTCTTACCTTGGAATGGTTTCTTTCCGTTTTCCCTTAGTGTTTATCCTTCTTGCATTCCTCGCGGAAAACTTTTCTCATGGCGATAAATTTTGCAGAATCCAGAGTTGAAAACTATAAAATGTCGTTTTCTTTGCTCTAAGAAATATAACCATTTATCATTTTGTTTTGGCCTACTCCTCCTTCAAGGCTGCCGAAATCTGGTTCAATGTTGTGCGAAGGTTTTTGCTAATTTATCCAAGAAACCAACAAAATAAGGTTTCATTTTACTTATGGATGAAAAGCAAAAGAATCAACAATTATTTTCCTGCCAAAACACCCGGTGGAGAAACTCTTAACCCTATTTTTACCGTGGGGTGGGGGGCCTTTTTGGCCCCCCCTATCGGATTTTTTTTAATAGCTCCCAAACGATGCTACTTACAATGCTGAAACTCCTCGACTTTTCCTAAAATTTAGTTGGCAATCAGAAAATAGAAATTTCAATACATATTGTTTGATCACGTGACCACCACATGCCCATATTTGGAGAGTGGTCACAAAGAAATTCTTTAAAACGGTTCTAATTTCTTTCTTTGTTACTAAACCTCAACAATATATATACCATTCGATTCATCTCAATGAGTACTTTCATTTGATATATAATTTATTCATATTTGCTGACATCAGCAGTTTATTATTTATATGACCTCATCAATCTTTATGACGTCATATTCCTGATGAATGAGTATTTTTTCATGCAAAATTGATGTAATTACCTCAAATATTGATGAAGGTACTTGATTTCTCCAATAATATGCGAAATTAATGGTTTTAAATCATATTTATTGAGCTAACAATTTTGCATTGAATCAAATTTTCATTGTTTAGTTAGTTAATTTATCAGAAACCACAAATATCCGTATGAAACCATATAAAACTACAAATTAATGGTGTCAAGCAGGTATTTGGATGGTTTTTTGCCAATTTTATCAAGCTATTTGCTAATTATGGGCCCTTTTCTGCAAGTAGCTCGATTTTCTCAAAATTTGCATTGTTTTTGGTTGCCTAGCAACCAATCACGTGACTATTGATTGATTGATGCTATTTCTAGATTATCCTTTGTTCAATTATGACACAGTGCAAGTTTCATTGTCATAGCTGCTATACTTGTGGAGAAAAACAGGGGGGGCCAAAAACGCCCCCCCCCCGGTAGAAAATCACTTTTTTTTACCCGGTTAAATAGGTTAAATGCTGATGCCTTTGTTATGCAAATTTTGTTGATTGAGTTGAAAGACACTTTTGGCCGCCATTTTGTGTCAGGTGGTGCAATACTTATGTGAGGTAAGTGTACAGCCGTTGGCTCAGTTTGTTACATACAGTTTGGTTTTCGTCCTATTCTAATGCAAAGTTGTCTCTAGCTACTAAAGAAACAAATTCAAATAGAATATCTAACACACCTGTTGCATACTTGTTTTGTTGTCTGGGTTGGTTTGCTTGGTCGGCCTCGTTGGCTTGGTTGGCGTTGTTGGCCTCATTGGCTTTGTTGGCTTTGTTGGCCTGGTTGGTGTTGTTGGCCTGGTTGGCACTGTTGGTCTTGTTGGTGCTGTTGGCCTCGCTGGCTTTGTTGGCTTGGTTGGTCTGATTTGTTTACTGACCTAGTACACTTCATTGCATATGATACAATTTGTTTACAATTTCAATATTTAAAGATGGAGAAGCGTTTTCAATACTAAAAGGGGAAAATGCTCTTATCAGGCGATACAATCATCAAGAATAACGAAAGATACAAGCGTAAAAATCACTGACATCAATAATAAGCACAAGGTGCAAAATAAAATTGCTTTAAATTCATTGGCAGATAATAACTAAGTTAGTGAGTCTGAAATATGAGTATTTTTCAACATTTATGATATTCCTGTGTACAAATCTTTCAGTCGTTCAATAGCAATAACAAAATATATTTTGATTTGACTACGATTATATTTTCAAGAAGAGTGCAGAAGGCCTGGCTAAATTCTTGTGTTGATTCAATGTTTATGCAAACATCGTTGGCATAGGAAACACTTAAAATCTGAGCTGCTTTGTTTTGTTCCAATTCCTTCCTTCCAGTTGCAACTGATATCTCAACAATATTTTATGAAAATGATATTAGATTTTTAGAATAAGGCTTCGTGATGCATAATTTCATTTGGTATCAGTGGGTCTTGTAAAGGATTTTGGGTGGAATTCAGTGAAATTTAGTGGGTAGGAAAGGATGCGAGGAGATTTTTGAGACCATGGAATATTTTTTACAAATAACCATTGCATGTTAGGATTTATTGACCCTCGCTTTGGGAAATTTTGTTTATTTAATCTGGCAACAGTGGTGGTTGACCTAGTTGGCGTTGTTGGTCTGGTTGGCATTGTTGGGCTGGTTGGTGTTGTTGGTCTGGTTGGCATTGTTGGCCTGGTTGGCTTTGTTGGCCTGGTTGGTGTTGTTGGCCTGGTTGGATTGTTGGCCTGGTTGGTGTTGTTGGCCTGGTTGGATTGTTGGCCTGGTTGGTGTTGTTGGCCTGGTTGGTGTTGTTGGCCTGGTTGGATTGTTGGCCTGGTTGGTGTTGTTGGCCTGGTTTGCCTGGTTGGCTTTGTTGGCTTTGTTGGCATTGTTGGCTTTGTTGGCTTGGTTGGCGTTGTTGGCTTGGTTGGCGGTGTTGGCTTGGTTGGTGTTGTTGGCCTCGTTGGCTTGGTTGGGCTGGTTGGTGTTATTGGCCTCGTTGGCTTGGTTGGCCTGGTTGGTGTTGTAGGCCTGGTTGGCTTTGTTGGCCTGGTTGGTGTTGTTGGCCTGGTTGGCATTGTTGGCCTGGTTGGCATTGTTGGCTTTGTTGGCCTGGTTGGCTCTGTTGGTCTTGTTGGCCTGGTTGGTGTTGTTGGCCTGGTTGGTGTCGTTAGCCTGGTTGGTGTTGTTGGCCATGTTGGCTCTGTTGGCCTGGTTGGTGTTGTTGGCCTGGATAGCTGCGGTCAGACAAGAAGCTATTACCTCGTTGTATTCCTTCAAAATAACAGGTTAACTACACTGTCCCTGTATTGCCTTTATCTTCTAGGCAACATAATTAAATTACAAGAAAATAATGAAGGAATTCCCATCACAACGGGAAAATGCAGTAGTGTGACCGCAGCCAATGAATTTACTTTCATTTTCACTTCAAAGAAGTTAGCATAATCTTCAAAACCTAGGGTTAGGGTTATACACATTCGTTGGCCTGTTTGCAACACCAACCATAAGCCAACGAGAGATGGACCTGTCCCATGCCGTGACGGGTATAGCAGGCAGTATTGGTGCTTCAGTCTCGAAGCAAGCATTCCACACAAATCCAGCTCAGCCATCTCAATCATTAATCAAGTCCATTTGCTACCCATCTCTTTTCCAATTCCATTGAGCCGCAACAGACCCAGTAAATGTTAAGAGTATCGAAACGAAGCAAGTTAATTTCAGCAAAATTATTGAGGACCACTCCCACTCGATCGATCAATATGTCAACAAGCTCAATTATTTGGGAAACTATGGTCGGAGGAACAACGTAAAGCTCCTTGGGGTGGAAGACTCAGAGAATTCAAAGGAAACCTGGGATGATTCAGAAAACCTGTTCAAGGCCAAAGTGAAAGAGCTGTTGAACATAAAAGACGAGCTCTATATCGAGAGAGCCCATCGAGTTGGAAAGTTCCAGAAAGCCTACACTGATGAAGATGGAAGAAGGATACCAGAGAAACCAAGAGCTATCGTTGCACGTTTCTCCTCTTGGAAGCAAAAGGAATTGGTTACAAAGGCTGCACGTGATGTTAGACCAAGTGGCTACATGTTTGCTGATGACTTCAGTGATTTAACTATTGCAAGGAGGAAAGCCCAGTTCCCAGCATTGAAGAAAGCAAGGGAGGAAGGTAAAACAGCATACTTTGCTGTTGATAGACTAATAATTAAGAACAAAGCTCCACCAACAAGAAACAGGCAAGAATCAGGATCTGAAGAAACGGAAATCTCATTTGACAGATCTTAAATCTGGTTTTGTGAACTCAGAACTAAAGTTTGTGTTGGTATTTATATTTAACCTACTACCATTTGTGTTACTGTTAGCTAATGATATATTTCTTTCAGTTCATTGATATCCCTAATCAATGGTAAAAACTCCTAATAATCCTTGTGGTATTTGCCACAAAAATATTGCTGCTCATCATAAATCAGTTTATTGTAATAATTGCAAATTTTGGGTCCATGTCAAATGCAATAATATCTCAAATTCGGAATACAAAGAGCTTCAAAACGAAGCTGATGATGTGCCTTGGTTTTGTTTAAAACGTACAAAGATCATGTTTCCTTTTGGTCAATTGGACAATGATGAACTTTCAAATCTTTATGATTTTGACTTTCCATCCTTTCTTGATTCAATGCCATCCTTTGAAATAACGTCTGGTCTTTCAAACTTGCCAAACCTGGATGATTATGATATTGATGAACATTTACCTTCCAAAGTCAACTCAAATTATCATACTCTTCAGGAATTATCAACTCTTAGTACTGCAGAAAATGACCTTTCCTTGTTTCATATGAATGTAAGAAGTCTTTCACTTCATTTTGATGAGCTTATTTCAACTCTTGCAACTCTGAAAATTAACTTTGATATTATTGGTCTGTCCGAGACATGGAATTCCATTGAGAATCCTGTAAAAACAAATGTGGAAATTCCTGGTTATTGTTATTTTCCATACCAGTCGCATAGTCAAAATGGTGGTGTTGCACTTTATGTGAAGTCAGGTCTTTCTCCAACTCCTAGGCCTGATCTAAATAAAGATAGTACCAATTTTGAAACAGTTTGGGTGGAAGTTGAAAATAGAAATGGAACAAATTATTTGTTCTGTTGTGCATATCGTCATCCAAGCTCTGATCTTGATAGCTTCAGTGAATATCTGCAAGAAGTTCTGTCCAATCCAGCTGTATCAAATAAACAAGTTTTTATCCTTGGAGATTTTAATGTTAATCTTCTGAATTATAACTCTCACACACCAACTACTAATTACGTTAATTTCCTCTTCTCTGAGCAATTTCTTCCATATATCACTCACCCATCTCGGGTATCTGAAAACTCTTCCACTCTCATTGATAATATCTTTTCCAACATCTCTGATAATGAAACAGTAAGTGGTAACATTTTGACTCATATAACAGATCATTTCCCTCAATTTTTGATTGTCAAGCGTGCAGCCATATCTTATAAAAATCTATCATATTACCAACATGATTTTTCTAAACTTAATACAGAAAATCTCCTGAATGATTTTCAAGACCTTGATCTTGCCTTTTTGAATGATAGTGCCTTTGATGTAAATGCTAAGTTCAACAGATTTTTATCCACCCTTAACGAACTAGTTAAAACTCATGCTCCTTTGAAAAAGCTCACCAAGAGAGACATTAAATTCAGAAACAAACCATGGATTAATGGCAAAATACAAAAAATGATGCGCATCACAGATGGGTTACTTGGAAAGCTAAAAAAGACTAATAACCAGTCTGTGAAAGATCTTTACAAAAAGTTTAGAAATAGGGTTTCAGACTCCTTGAGAGAAAGTAAAGCTAGCTATTTCCATAACTGTTAAAAAAAAAACAGCAACAACATGAAGCAATTATGGTCTGGAATTAAATCAGTTATCAGTATCAGGAAATTAAGTAATATTAATGTTATAAGTAAGCTTAAGGACTCAAATGGTAACATTACATCAGATCCGGCGGTTATTGCAAATGTCTTTAATAAATTTTTTGTAAATGTTTCTCATAATATCACCATGAATATTCCAAGATCTAATAAGTCTCCTGTAGACTTCATGGGTAACAGAATTGGAAATTCCTTTTTCACAGCACCTTCAGTTCCTCTTGAAATATCTGAGATAATCTCGCTCCTCAAAACTGGAAAGTCTATGGGACCAAATAGCATTCCTATGAAAATTCTAAAAACCCTTTCTCCACTGTTATCTTCTCCACTTTCTCAAATCATAAATGAATCATTTCAATCTGGGATATTCCCAGACAAGATGAAGTTGGCCAAAGTAATTCCTCTGTTCAAAAAAGGTTGTCCACTTACAGCTTCCAATTACAGGCCTATTTCTCTTCTTTCTGTCTTTAGCAAAATCACTGAAAAGGTCATGTATAAACGTCTCTATAATTTTCTGGAAAAGCATGAAATATTATATACTTTACAATTTGGTTTTCGTGCTAGTCATTCTATCAACCATGCCCTGGTTAGTTTAACAGAAGCAATCAAGAACTCATTAGACAATAGAAAATTTGGATGTGGAATATTTATTGATTTACAAAAGGCGTTCGATACAGTGAATCATGATATTCTTTTGACCAAGCTTGAACATTATGGAATTAGGGGGACTGTCTTAGATTGGTTTAAATCTTATCTCTCGCATAGGAAACAATATGTATCTGTAAATGGATCAAACTCAAGTTATCTCAATGTTACATGTGGGGTACCACAGGGTTCAGTTCTTGGTCCTCTCCTTTTCCTAATTTACATTAATGATTTACCTCAATCATCATCAAAACTTGGCTTCTTTCTATTTGCAGATGATACTAATATTTACTATGAAAATGACAATCTCGTTCTTCTTCAAAGAACAGTTAACAAAGAATTGAAAAAAGTTAAAATGTGGCTTGATACTAACAAATTGTCTTTGAATATTGACAAGACTAATTTTATTATTTTTAAGTCTCCTCAGCATTCTTCCTCTGAAATTATCAATATCAAAATTGGAAATCTTCCTGTCAAAAAGACTTGTTATGTCAAATTTCTTGGAGTTCTTTTGGATGAAAATCTTTCATGGAAGTATCATCTGACTGAACTGTCTAAAAAACTGGCTAGAACTTGTGGTATGTTCTTCAAAGTAAGACACTTTTTACCTGTTGATGTTTTAATCTGTCTTTACAATTCTTTATTTTCACCCTTCCTGCAATATGGAATTTTAGTTTGGGGTCTTACATATGAAACTCACATTAATCCAGTTTTCTTGTTACAGAAAAGGGTTATAAGAGCAATTTCTTTTGCTCACTTTACTTCACACTCTACTCCTATCTTTTCTGATTTAAAAATCCTAAAGCTGCATGATCTTTTTCTATTAAAATTGCTGTGTTTTGTATATGAATCTGTTCATAAAATCTCTCCTATCTGCTTTCATAATTTCTTTAAATCTATAGAATCCGTTCATCAATATGGTACAAGACAGGCTGGCAAGGATGATATTTTTCTAACTCAGAAAAACTCCAGTCAATATGGTCTGAGATCAGTAAGCTACCATGGAGCAAAATGCTGGAATGATATTCCTGTAGATATAAAAAGGTCACCATCTGTTAATGTCTTTCGTCTTAAACTCAAAACCTACTTTTTTGAAAATAATTATTAACAGACCATGCTTGCAAACACGAGCAAGATGCAATTAATGCATTTGAGTAGAAAATTAAAATGTCACATTTGAGCAATCAGATAATAAAATGTGGAATGTTTATTCACCAAGATTTTCCATGGTTGCATGGCACACCAGATTTTCTGTCTGTTTGTGATTGCTGTGGTGAAGGCTGTGATGGAGTAAAGTGCACCTTTTGCTCAGATGCTGTTTATTTTTGAAAGCTATGCCACAAAACCAAAGTTGATGATGAGATGCATTTGAAGCGAACGCACCCAAACTGCTACCAATTATAACAGCAGCTCTTAACAACAAACAAGGGTTTCTGCGATTTTACTGTTTGTGGCTTCACTGACACTGCAGCTAATTTTATGGAAAGGAAGACATCCTGGATTTCACATTTGAAAAATTATCTGAGGAGCTGAAGATGAGGACTAAGGGATTAAGATGAGGATGATTAAATTTCTATTTCTGAAACTAGCCGATTGCATCAACGTTAAATGTCAGTGCTAAATAAATCATGGACCAGATTGGAACTTGGAATTCTCCATTCCATACCAGTCCTGGTAACATTAGGCGTGCGGTCGCACACGCACGCCTCCACACACGCTTGAAATGTCCAAGGCGTGTGTTTTATCGCACGCCCAAACATACTTTTCCTTAGGACTTTAATAGTTTCTATGTCGTTCTCAATGAATAATGACATGTTTTTTGCTTTGGTTTGTTTTCCTTCATGGGCCTTCTCCCGGAGGTATTTCCTGAAAGTTTCTAAAATTGAGTAGCGTATTCTTAATCGCCACGTCATTCCATTAGTCCACATTGCC
This sequence comes from Aurelia coerulea, assembly GCA_039566865.1. Taxonomy (NCBI): domain Eukaryota; kingdom Metazoa; phylum Cnidaria; class Scyphozoa; order Semaeostomeae; family Ulmaridae; genus Aurelia; species Aurelia coerulea. Next base: position 3,701,953 of record CM076959.1, read on the forward strand.
AAAATTACAAAGCAGAACAGATCGCAAAGGTCAATGAGTTAGGGAATCCATTGTTCCTGTTGTCCCACTTGATGAAGTGCGAAGATCTATTCAAAATGAATAAAGATTCCACAAAGTCATTCGCAGATTAACCCTTTCATCTTTAACGCACTGGCATCGTAGATTTCACAAATGAATTTATGCAATATTTTTTTAATGTTTTTGATGATTTGGAGGATGATGAAGAAGAGTTCCCGGGATTTAGATTTGAAATGCCAGAGGTGACATTGGCAGTCAGGGGAAAAGTGCGACCACAATCAGCCGATCCCTAAGCTATACAAGATAGGCCAAAACCTGCTCAAGGCATCAATCTTCCTTTGGATGCAAAGCCAATCAATTACTTCTAACTATTTTTTCCTGATGAGCTGCTGCTAAAAATTGTGGACTGGACTATCCAAAATGCAGAAAAAAAGCTGAACAAGCCCAAAGGAGAAGAAAGATGGACAGTCACATTGGAAGAGATCAAAGCATTTTGGGGCTTATCCTCATGGGGAACAGTTTACTGATGACACCAAGAACTGAAAGATATTTTATTGCAGAAGATAGTAAATGGATTTTCCATACTAATATAAGCAAACTTTTTTCAAGAGATAGATTTAGAGAAATTCAAAAGGTTTATTCATTTTTGCCATCCTAATATTCCCCCAGAAAACACTGACAGTTTGCACACGGTTGGGCATGTTATTGACCATTTGCAGAAGAAGTTCATGGCAATGTATGTTTTGGGTAGGGACGTTTCCATTGATGAAAGCATGATTCCATTCAAAGGACATTGCTTGGACACAGAGAATGCCCCAAAAGCCTGTGAAAGTTGGAATCAAAGTGTTTGTTGTGGCAGATTTGCAAACTGCTGGAATTTTGAAGTGTACATGGGAAAGACTATGGGTCAAGAAGATGCTGTTGGTGAGCTAGGAAAGACTGATCGAGTGGTGATATGCCTAATGAAGGATCTGACCCATCAAGGCCAATTTTTTTGTACATCAACAATTTTTCGGCAGGTGTAATCTGCATAAAGCAGGTTGCATAATGCAGGTTGCATAAAGCAGGTTATCATTTATGGCCATGGGATGTATAGCCGCAACAACGGGCCGTCTCCTGGGTGAAGCTAAAATGTTGAACACACGGAGGTTGTCATGAGTTGGCATGTGAGAACAATTGGTCCTATGTGAAATATTCATATAAGAGATATTGCAAATCCATTTCACGAAATAACGACCACATTTTTAAACAATTAGCCAAATAACTCTTCACGTGCAAATATGGGGGGGGGGGTCTTGAAGCCTTTCCAATGTTTAGTGTCCCTCTGTGTGGATATTACCCATTGTTCAGTATAGTACCCTTGTAATAAATGCAACAAAAACAGTATAATCATGCTTTAGGGTTTGGCTTTGGGTTTGGGGTTTCACGGTTTTGGCCCATGTTAGCCTTGGGTTTCAGATGCTACGTTTACATTGTATGGCTTTTTTGGTTTTAAGATGTGTCACAGGTTGCAGATTTCTCTAATCTTTGTACTCAGGTTCCAGGTATTTTCATTCAAAAATTCCTATTTTTAGAGTTTTCGAAGCCATACAGTCCATGCAGTCAAAGTCACTAATGCAGTTAACAGAGATCGAAAAGCCAGCTTTTGAATGGGCTCATATATAGCTTTTGTAAATACTTTAAATATTTTGGTTTAGTTTATGTTATTGTTGATAATGTATCTGTAGATAAGTTTAATTTGTTTTTTAATTATTGTATATATTGTAATGAAGTAACATTAAGGAATTGTAAAATAGTATGACATGATTTTCATTTGAGGAAACTGAAGGAAATACTAGAGATGAAAGAAGAGAAGTCGAGGTTGGAGTGGCTTACGTTGGACGTTTTCGACACCCCGCAAAGTACAAAGGAGTTGACACCTGATAGAACCAAGGGCTTTATGAAGACTATGAAATGTATTGATAAGGCCTAAGTTAGACCCATGCTCACTTCACCCACACCACCTGTTGTCCTATTTGTGTGGCCTACACTCTTTTCTTTTCATAAGAAGAATGTTTATAAGAATATTCAGACTCAGAATCATCCAATCTTTAAGAATATTATAAGAATATTGCTCAGCCTCAGCTCGCATAATTGTGTCTCGTTTTTGTCAGCAGTTGCCTGTTTTGCGATGTTCATATTAAACCAGATTTGAAGAAAATAAGGAGAAACTCATATATGAGGCCTATGGGCCTATATATGAGGTGAGCCAGCCCGCCTGACCGGGCTGGCTCGCCTAGGTGGGATGATTTTAGTTTGTGTTTATATGAGTAAAAACTATCCCGGCCAGGCGGGCTGGCCTCGTAATGCTGCATGTTATGACGTATCAAGGGATTTTAAAAGACAATTGCCAGACAAAGACTTTCAAATTAAACACTGCAGTCTCGCCTACGCAAATCAATCAATTACACCGGGCCAGCCCGTCTGACGCTGGTTATATGAGCTCACTTCACCAGGATCGCGCCTTCCCAACTCACAGATCTCGGCTGACCGGGCTGGCCCACTGCTCATATAAACATAACTTTATTTAACAAAGGATATCTTTGTTCAATCAGATCTCACCTAGGCAAACCAGCCCGCCTCATATAAACAGGCCTTAATGCAGTTAACAGAGATCGAAAAGCCAGCTTTTGAATGCTTAAAATGATACACAGAGAGTCAGTGAAAATGGAAATGTTGGAAATAAATTTTTGTTGATAGATGCAGTTTCAGGTTTTGTTTTGCCTCCAGGTTTTCGCCTTTTTGCTAATTTTGGTTCGGGTTTACAGGTTCTAATGCCACCCAAAGCCCCCCTCCTTCAGGCAAAATAAAACAGCTTCAAAGACTACATATTTTCCTTGTAGAAGTTTTCATGAATTTTCCAGAAGTTGCATTCATTTCATGCAATTATTGGCAATCTGAGTTTCTGATAAAGAGTTTCTTTTATGGCAGTACCTGTCAATTCCTCTAAACAAAGGGAATCTGTTGTCTCATCAACAAACTCCAGATAGTCATTATCACTATCCATATCTGGAAAAAAATTCCCAATAAATTATACTGAGGTCGACTAAATCATTGTTACAGAGCAAAGCATTCCAAGGTATGAAGGTGTACAATGCATTTCGTTTGTTCCTCTGTGCAGTGAAGTACCAAGATTTATGTTCTAAATATAACATTTCCATTTTGTTAAAAAGTTGAAACAGTGACAAAGATACACATCTAATTTTTGTACACAAATTTTAGTACCTATGCCCTCATCATTGTCAAGTGATCAAAGATAAGTTTTGCGGCAGTCATCTCTGTTTACATCTGTTGTTGCATCTTGAACTTCTGGCATCACATCAGTTCTGGATCAGTTGCCTTGGCTTGGTGAGAGCATTGGCTGCTCTGTTAGCTCTCCATAAATGTTAAGATGTGACAAAACCTATTTTCGTTCATGTCATGATTTTCGGCTGCGGCAGATTTTGCAAGGGCATCCTACCAGCAACATTGATTTGTGACCTTGACCATGCCATGGTGTTATTTTTTGACAGACTTCCTATGACCGCAGATTTTTGGGGGGAAATTTCCTGTGAAAATTTTTTTCGAAATATTAGTTAATTTTCAAATATGCTATGAGGGTAACGTCTTATGGAGAGAAAAAGGACAAACAAGAAGATTACACACCATTTAGGTTACTTATAAAATGTTTATATTTGAGATTATCAACAAAAAGTCTCCAAATTATATAAGTAAATGAATGCGAAATGTTGTTAGTGGTCCATAAAAGATCATTTTGAAGTTTCGTTCATAAGCTTTGTCATCACTTTGCTTTTTCCCGAATAGGTCTTCCGATCTATGCCTGAAATGCCACTCTCCAGAGAAACTCTTCTTTCCTCAATACATAGTCATTGCTGCTTTCAGGATTTTGTCTGCTTTTGCGAATGTTGGTCCGTTCTCGGCTATTTCCATCTCATTTAATGCATGTTCTTCCGTAAGCTGCCTTCCTTTGTCAAAATGAACCTCATATCGCAAGACTAAACTTTCTACAACACTTTCAACGGAAAATTTAATTGCTGCAATGCTGATGATATGGATTACGAGCTCCACTCCTTCCTAACGATGATGCTGTGAACCGAGAAAGTCTTTTATCAAGTTCAAGCTGTTTAAATCCTGCTCCTTCATGTGGATTGTGTGCTTTTCAAGCTTTTTCAAAAAAGTCATGTAAGTTTCTTTTATTGCCGAATCAGGAATAGAGGAAACTGTATCGGTAAGTTTTCTAGATTTGTCTACAAACAATGCAGCATGTTGATGCCCAATTAACCCTATTACCACCGGGGGGGGCACAAAGTGCCCGCATCAAAGTTTATTTGATGTAGTGTCCTCAGTTCAAAAGATAAAGAGCTGAAACTTTGCGACTTTTCCTAAAATTTCATGGACTAATTAAAATTTGAAATTTTTTTTCAAAATGGTAGATACTGATCACGTGACCAACCAATTAAAGAAGCGAGTCCAGTTTTAACACCGATGGCCGTAGAACATCGAGAATACCACCATTCAATAGCTCTCGATGAGAGCTTTCAGATGATGTATAGTTTTATCCATTTTTGATGACGTCAGCAAATTTTACGTTCATGACGTCATCAAAGTTTATGACGTCATATATATGTAGTCAAGAAACCCAATGTGCCCTCCCAGTTATCACCATGCTGGCTGCATGACAACTCGTGAACTTGGGCACACGATGTACGGTTATCGTGTGTTACCGTACATCGTGTGCCCAAGTTCACGAGTTGTCATGCAGCCAGCATGGTGATAACCGGGAGGGCACATTGGGTTTCTTGACTACATGTATTACGCTCGTTGTTCTTGTGACAACTTGAGCACTCTGTGTATATCTTGAACCACATTCACCCATTATGACGTCATATATATAATAACGAATGTATTAGATAACCTTAAATGGTCCAAATTGGTTCTATTGATTGTTATGAACAATTTTAAGGCATTTTAGAGAAATTTCATCAGTAATTAGGGGTTTAAATGAAACGATGACAAACTGATGCAAATAAATGATGAATATATGATATAAATAACAAGCTTAAATTTACATTTCAATGCCAATTTTTATTCAGTGATGCTTTGAGATACATTCTTGTAGTAGTATGAAAGAAATTATCAACTAAGAACTTAAATATCACCAATATTGTTAATAGTAAGCAAAAAGTGCAATTTTCCTCCATTATGACGTCATTGTGACGTCATGAAAGTAATGAAGAATTAAAAAAGTAGCCTATTGTGTAGATTTTGTTCCTATACACCATTGTACTAAGTTTCATCCTCATATCTGCAACATTGGCGAAGTTACGGAGGGGGGCACTTTGTGCCCCCCCCCCGGGACTACGATGGTCGAAAAAGCCCGGTAGTAATAGGGTTAACATGCACCTTCAACTTTGTTGCAAGTGATTTAAGGTCGGTTATGAATTGAATAGTTTCAGTCGTTTCAATTAGATTTTCATCAAAAATACTTGTTATCAAACCACTGTGCATCACTTTGGAAAGATCAACCAGGTTTTCTTCGCTAGATCAAAATGGTCCGTAACAACGTTAATTTGGTTATTTCTTTCTCCTAATCTTGTCTGGTACCCATATACCGGGTGCGCCAAAATAAACTATGCACTTTTGGCAGGCCACGATAAATCGTACACTGGACCGATTTTGAAGATATATCACTTAATCTTTAGCAGAAAGCCTGAATTAGATTCTAAGATTTTTTGCAAATTTTTCCATTTTCAATTTTTAGAGCTACAGGCGAGTTTCTTAAAATTTTCGTTTTCGAAAACAATGAAAACGATCAAAAAACGTTGATCAAATTTTCTAAACTCGTTCTATGGACATTCGTTCCTTTGTCAGCTTGGACATTGACAGGTGGAAGAAAACCAGTTTGTTGCATTCTTGTGCTAAGAAATGTAACAACTCTTGAATGGATTTGTTCTGCAACGAATGGCTGGAAGTCTCTCGGAAACTGAAATAAGTGATTCAAATCCCCCATATCACATCCATTTTGAGTGGCTTTTAAGATCTCTTTCAAGCTATTCAAATATAACAATGGCAATTAATAAGTCACGTGATTCGTTGCTAGGCAACCGAAAAAACTGACGAAAATTGGCAAATCTATACCTTCTTAAACAGAAAAATTCTATTTAATCAACCACTCAACCGATTTTCTCCAAATTTGTTGCAAATAATGGGAAACATGTCATAGTTCAAAAATACATACTTTGCAAAAAATTTTAGTTTCTATTTTTAGCACAATTAGCCTTTAAATTAGCCTTTTGTTGCATGCATTTACTTTCATCGTAGGTTTTTGCCAGTCCTGCCCTTTTATCTGGTAAATACAGACTGAAAATGAATCAAATTAATAAGATGAAGCAAATTAGACTAAAAAAATTTATATTTGACACTTCTTTATTTGGTAAATGACGTCATAAATGTGAATGACGTCATATAAATTAAATTTTGCTGACATCAGCAAATATGAAAAATATATCAAATGAAAGTACTCATCAAATGAAATCAAATGGTGCATGTTTGAGATCGATCAAGCAAACAACAGGAAAACTACGGACATTTTAAGCTTTTTTGTTTTGTTGACTACTCTCCAAATATGGTATTACTGTGGTCACATGATCAGAGGTAGAACAACGAAATGTTAAGAATTTAATTGCCTATGAAATTTGAGTGTAAGTCACCAAAACTGGTGGTTATATAGCTTGTCGTTTTAGCGTAATGCAGCAAAAACTGGTAGGGGGGGACGCAAAACGCCCCCTCCCCCCTCCCCTAGTACGAATAGGGTTAACCCTTTCCCATGTTTAGACAATAGAATCTTTTCTCAAGGTGCAAGCAGCATGCTTGAAAAATATGAAAAATATGTTCCAAGTAAATTCAAGCTTTCCAACCTCTAACAAGCCAAGTAATGCAAACATGCCAAACTAAACTGGTTGGGCTGAGCCTTATGCTTTTTCAGATCTTACTGGTTATTTTGAGAAGTATATTTCAATCAAAAGAAGTTAATTTTACATTAGCAAATAATGTGCAAACTATACCGGGTGTCCCAAAAAAAGGTAACAGATTTGATTGGGGCTAGCGATAAGAATTTAAGTTGAATCGATCCCTGATACGTTTTGAAGTACTCTTAGATAGTTAACTTGAAGATTGATACCTTATTTGTTGATATTAGTGCATCAAGAGTTGGAATATTAATCTTGAAAGTCCAAATTTGCCTCCTACTCCAAACCAGAGCTTTTGGGGTTTGGCCTAAGCTGTTAACTCGCTGTGCTGTGGAATCTCCTCAATCATAGCCAAGTACAAACAAGAAACCTCGTGCTTAGGAACACATTTTAGGGGAAATCTGCCTTTGGCCTTCACAATCAGATTCAAGAATTTAGCCCCAAAGAGACCCCTTTCTTGATTCTACAAAAACTTTGAATTACACCTGCCTGAGAAAAGTTATTCATCAGCGAAATAAGTCCCGTAGGCTTTAACACATAGACCATCTTGCAATCTTCATTGCTTGAATGAAATGTTTTTGCATCATCTCTCACGAAATTATTACGAAACAAGCAATCGTATATGCCCAGGGGAACATAAAAAATGCTCATTCGTGCTTGGCTTGGTGTACTTTTATAAATGCATTTTGAATGGAGAAAAATATTCCTTGGTGACTATATTCATTAATTTGTTTGTTAGTTTTCAGTTTTTTACGTTCTTTTCAAACGGGTACCCAAAGGACCGATCCTTGTCCAAAAATGTCTTTGACTGAGGAGATTCCCCTAACCAGCGCGTTAGCAGTTTAGGCCAAAACCCAAAAGCTTTGGTTTGTAGATGGACGCAAATTTTGGCTTTTGAGATTAATATTTCAACTCTTGATGCTCCAATATCAACAAACGAGGTGTTAATCTTCAAGTTAACTATTGAAGAGTACTCCAAAACTTATTTGGGATCGATTCGACTTATACTCTCATCGCTAGTTCCCATCAAATCTGTTACCTTTTTTTTGGGACACCCGGTACTTTTGGTCAACTTTAAACAAATTCATTGCAATGTCTGCCCTCTCATGCCAGAAAATGTACCAAACAATACTTAGTTATACGTTCCAGTTATACCTTGTCCTTTTGATGGGGAATTTGGTTAATATTTGTGCATGACGGTCCTTTGTTGGAAACCAAGACATCACAGGAGCTTGCAGGTAAATTGAAATGCTCAGCACATGCTGATTTAAAATTTTGAAGCGTCAATTCTGAATAATGGAACTCCACAAATTCTCTTGGCTGAACTGGCCTAAAGGTTTGTTTATTGTCCGGCTCGGCTGAAATTTGTTGGACTACGATCTCGTGTGGTGCCACGCCAGCCTTGTTCCGTTGTGCAATAGCATCCACACGAGTTCTTTTCTCTCTCATCTTGTTCTCTAGATTGTCCCAAAGTTGGTTTCTCCTTTTTGGTGGCATGGTGATTTTAATGGCAAGGAGTTCAAGTTAGTGCACGAGGAAATATTGAAAAGCGCACAAAATCCACATCTCCGCTCTGCAATGACCGCTGTGCAAATTGAGCGCGGGCTATGAGAACGGTGGTCAGCTTTAGCGTAGGCCCATGCTCGCATCTGTGATGAGAGGATAGTAGAACCCATCAGAGGGTCAATAAACTGCTGAATTCAAAATCTTTGTGCCCCCAGATCTGAGGGTACAGCTTGTATTGCTCCCAAGCCTCTAAGATACCATTTTCGATCATAAAACAACAAATCTCTGCGACCTGCTCCCACTATGAGAACAATGGGCCACGTCGAGCTGTGGTCAGACCAAGCTAGCTTGTTTGCCTAGCAAGGTGATGTTTTCTTTTATCTCAAGCAAGCTATCTAACGATAAATGATTTGACCTTTTGACTTAACAAAACCCACACAATTTTCCATGATATTTGCGGGTATTTCAGTGACAAACATTCGGCAAGTGCTATTCTTGTTAATTTTTGTAGGCCCTCTTTCAATCGAACTCTATGCCTAGCACAGAAGTCATCATCTAAAAACACCGTGAATTCTGGCGAGGCCCCTGATGTTTTATTGTTTGCTTTTGCTTTCTAGTAGGCATCTTTAAGATTTCTAATCTTATCCTTGCATTGCTTGGATGTTTTCTGCGCTAGACCTACCTGGTTGACCTTCATCATGATGAACTTCCAAGCTTCGTTACTTCTCGTGCTCTCAATTTCTTTCAGTTTTCCTTTGCACAATTTAACTTAACAAGTACACCAGCTTGCCTTTCAGCCCATTTTCCACTTGTAGTGTATTTCTCTTTGGCCTTTCCCTGTTCATATGTTGATGTTGATTGTTTCTGTGGAACTGTTTCATTGGGTGGCATTTGCACCAGGTTTTGCATGTAGCCTGGCATTTGCATGTAGCCTGTATTTACATGATACAGAAGATGATTCGGAATCCTGTGTTGTCCTAAATGCATGTTAACTCCACTGACTCCACCTCGCTGTCCGAAGAAAGTAGGGAAACCATAATTTGGCTGCATTTGCTGTCTAAAAGTTTCATGAACATCTTGATGTCTGTTTGGAACATCTCCAATTTGGCTTCCTCCGCTATAATTCAAGCTACTTGACGAAACTGAAGGATTCGAGGAAGGATTCATTGCTGCAAAATGATTCAAAAGTCAGAAAAGACTGTGATACCCTTGATTCACAACAAAATTTTATGAACAGAGATTTTGACATGCGTGGAAGATGATGAGGTGTTTAGATGATTAAGAAAACTAGACAATTGATCGCCCTCCTAAGTTCATCAATGTGGGCAATTTACCGCCCTGGTGACAATTTCTATACAAAAAGGCCTGTGTTCATGTTGATTTTTATAATCCTGATTCCATAGATCAGTTTCATTTGTTTCTTAATTATTGTAAATATTGTAATTATGTAGGATTAATTGATTGTAAAATAGTAGGAGATTTAGAATTAGGTAAATTAAGTAAAGAATTGCGAGGTAAAGATGGTTGAAGATTAGAGAAGCTGTTGGCTTCCAAGGGAAAATTTTTATTTCCATATAGAAGAAGCTGCAAAATGTTGTTGCCTAGAGCCTCAGATTATCTGTATGCTTGAAGTAAATCATTGACACAAACGAGAAGATTGCCTCCATGCTCTTTACAAGAAATTCAGTATATACTACAAGATATACTACAAGAAACACTGTAGAGAATGAAGAACAGATTGAATAGATGATTATATTGAAGGAGAAAATTATGTTGGTGTTGAAGCATCTGGTGTAATTGACATGGGCAGGGAAGAAACTGGAAGAAGTATTGAGAGGCTAAAGGATGTTCCACAATGAGTCAGTGAAACTACTGATGAAAATGCAACTTATCTTGTTGAGCCATTACCAGATATGAAAGTAATTCAAAAGAAGAAACATTATTTGGTGAAATGGAGAGGGTTTGCAGATCCAACATGGGAGCTGCACGAATACATCCCCTTTCTTATAAAACGAAACTTTAACCCTATTTTAACCGGGTAAAAAAAGTGATTTTCTACTAGGGGGGGGGGGGCGTTTTTGGCCCCCCCCTAATTTTCTCCGCAAGTATAACAGCTATGACAATGAAACTTGCACTGTGTCATAATTGAACAGAGGAGAATCCAAAAATGGCATCAATCAATCTATCGTCACGTGATTAGTTGCTAGGCAACCAAAAACAAAGCAAATTTGGACAAAATTGAGCTATCTACAAAAAAGGGCCTAATTTTACCAAATAACTGGATAAAATGGGCAAAAAACCATCCAAATAGCTGCTTGATGGCATAATTTTGTAATATTTTATAGTTTCATGCGGATATTTTTGGTTTCCAATTAATTAACTAATAAATTAATGACAATTTGATTCAATGCAAAGTTGTATGCTCAATAATGATGATTAAAAACCATTAATTTCGCATATATTTGGTGAAATCAAGTACCTTCGTCAATATTTGAAGTCATTCCATCAGTTTTGCATGAAAACATTAGTGATTAATTAGAAATATGTGTCATAAAAACTGATGACGTCAAATTGTTAATGTCAGCAAATACAAATAAACTATATATCAAATGAAAGCACTCATCGAGACGAATCGAATGGTATATATATCATTGCGATTCATTAACAAAAAAAAGAAATTAGAGCCGTTTTGACGAATTTCTTTGTGACCAATCTCCAAATATGGGCACGTGGTGGTCACGTGGTGGTCATGTGGTCAAAAATTAGGTATTGAAATTTTTATTTTCTGATGGCCAATTAAATTTTAGTAAAAGTCAGGAAGTTTCAGCGTTATACCTAGCATCGTTCGAGAGTTATTAAACAAAATCCGGTGGGAAAACGCCCCCCCCCCCCCCCGGTTAAAATAGGGTTAACAAAGAAAAGAAGCAATTTACTAAGATTCTATCAGGTGTCTAAAAAGAAACCCCTTTTGACTTTAAACAAAGAAATAAACCGGTACTGTAACAGGACTTTCCTGGTACATAAGGGTGTCTGAAATAAAAATATACATATTCTAATTTAGCTTTAATCAATGGAACATCAGGTGGAAATTGCAGTCTCACAATAAATCGTAGGGCAAGCACAACGACAGGTAGAATCATATTTGGCAGACTTTCCAATTAATCAATTCTGAAAAAATGACAAGACCAAGAGTACATGACAAATTAAGATGAAAATGCAAGAGACAAGTGGTTAGGCAATACTTGTATTAGAACGTTTCTGATCAATTTCAAGCTCCATCATCAGCGTGTAAAAGTGGTTGTAACTCACCATTTGACAGGGCAGTGACAAAATGTACCACAAAAGGCACAAACATGCACACACGACAAATAAGATATGTCTAAACATCAGCAAAACCTGGCTTATTATCACACCTGATGTTAAAACTCGTCATCGCATTACGAGCAGGATATTTCTTGGCTGACTTTTCCATTAGAACTATCTTCCACACTGCCTACATTTCAGCTTTGCATTGGAAACAGAACATTCTGAAAATTGCGATTAACATACTATAAAAAACCACAAACTTGGGCTCTTCAGCAATTTTTGCCCCAGATTTAATGCTCAAAAGTAAGGATACCTTCTAAGACTCTAATGAAAAATGGAGGGAGGCGAATACTTTTGCCTGTTCTATCTAATAATTCTATCTTCCAATGGTATCCAAGTTGGGCATAATAATTGAATAATTTGTCACTGAATTGATGTTTTGTAAGTATGGCCTATTTTAGATGCAATTGATAATTGTGTTGCATGTTTCCTGATACACCCTGCATATGAAAATAAGAAGTTATTTTGCCGTAATGTATATAAGTTAAACCCAGCTGAATCCATTGGATGTCATCGCTTCAGTAGAGAAGGTAATGTTGATTCTCAAAAATACACTTCAGATCAAAATGCAGGATGTTTCCACATGGAAGGTGATTCAAGGTTTGGTCAATTCAGCCATTTGGTAGAAATAGAACATAAATCTGAGGCTGTGGATTGGTTGCTAGATATTAACAGGAGATTGTCAGTTGCTTTACTTCATATTTGATGTTGAGCGTATTTTATTCCGTAGAGTAATAATGATAACATCATCCAACAGATCGGACATAAGTGCAATTATGGAGGATGAAATAACAGCAATCAACGACTCTCTGGAGGCGATAACTTCCCGATTGATGGAGCAATCCTGCAACAGCCCTAAGAGAGGCGAAGAAATATCCCTAAGAGGGGTGAGGAAAAGAGCCCTAAGAGAGGTGAAGAGCTTCTTCGAGTGCACTATATGCAGAGAGGTCATGTCACCAGCAAATGTGGCAAATTATGCCTCTTGCTGCAAGAGGGTAATCGGTTGCATGATGTGCATCAATACATGGATGACAGACACACAAGGTGCCCTCACTGCAACTCAACTACCAGTGAGATAGAAAGCACTGAGCTGAAGGGAGTGGAAGAGGTGCTCACCTCCCTTACAGCTGTTGATAATTTTGAACAGAGGTCTTCTGCTGCCTGGAGGGGGAGTGTAGTTGCTGTAGAGCTTGAGTGATATGTTCAAATTTGGATAGACCAAGTATTAGCCTAGCAGCAGAATTTTGAATGTTTTGCATAGGTCCAGGGGCGGCGCTTGGGGGCAATAGAGGTACTCGCTGATTACCTATTTTTTTCAAGGGTTTTGGACCTTTTTCATTTCTCACAAAACTGATAAAAAACAGGACGTTTTCAAATCTTTGAACTTTTGTTGCATTGCGTCATATTCACGTGGCAGAGCGTTCTAACGGTGCTCTGTGAAGTATATTGATTGCCATTTCACATGGTTTGACAGACAGTCAATAATTAGTTGTTAATCTTTCTGCGTACATTCTCTTTGTTGACTTTGATAGATATTGAATTCGAGGATTAGGATGGCCGCGTACACCCTTGGGTGAGGCCGTGAAGTAATCATGGCCCTTCCTGATTACCTCAAATTTGTTTTGGTTGGTGTCGTGACATAATTCTCTGTTGAGCAGATTGTATTAAAACAGATAGCACCTCACAGAAACTTAGTCACTCCGCAACCTGATTATTTTAGCACTGTTGCTCTTGAGAAATCTGTTCAAATCTTGTCATGGATCGAGTTTTGGGAAATGAGTATGGATGGGGTGTTTCTAAGATTTTTTCACTACGTGCAGCACAGAATAACAATTTAAATCACGAGCAACGATTGCGCATGAAGAAGGTTGGAAGGCCATGTCCAAGAATAAAGTATGCGGGAGAACAAGTGTTATGGTGTATGAGTCTTTTTCGTGGATATGTGGCGGAGAAAATGAAGAAGGCAAAGAAACGTTTTACTGTTTTACTGCTGGCCCTGCGTAGTGATGGGTGACATATCAACGGTAAGTGTGCATTTTACTAGTAATTTCGAAATCATTTCAACGGACCAGATTCATTTTTCTATCAGATTTGCACATCACATAGAGTTTAATAAGTAAACTGAAATATATCAAACAGAACTGCATGCACAGCACTAATTAGGCTGGAGTTGCATAAACATTTGTGGGATAGTTTAGAAATAACATTATACCAAAACTTGCGATCGGCCAAGGTAGTCAAGTCTGCCAGCGATTACCTTGCCCTTTTGGAGGCTAGGAGTATGGAGGCCGTGGAGGGCAGACATGGAGCTGGTTTAATCCCGTATGAAAAAGAGCCGCGGGCCTACAACCACTGCATGAACCATAACTCGTAAATTGCTTGTAAGAAACTGAACTCTGATATCGCCAAAAATGTTAAGAAATACTGGAAATACCAATACTGCGAAAATATAGACTATTTATTTTAGTAAAGAAAAACCTTAGCATATTCTTACTTTACTTTCACTTGTTTCCTGTATCATATCACTCACTTGAGTCTTGAGCAACGTCTAAACAGTGGAAAATCCTAAAAACTTTTGTTTTGAAATGTTCACGAGGGGACAGGGAGTAAATACAATATGAAGGCTGTTATGAAACTTTAAGAAAGTTGCAAAAATGATGCAAGTATTTTTAAGAAATTGCATATAAGAAACTCAACTCTCAGATCGCCAACGAATTAAGAAACTCCGTACTGGGAAAATATCGCGGAAGATTATCTGGTTTGAAAATTTTTCTTGATTTTTCTTATTTTCGGGAGGTTCTCTGGCTCTGTAAGTTTTTTCTTCTTTGATCTTGAAGTTGTGTATATTTGTTGTATGTACATCTAATCTTGAATTTTATCTAATTCAACAGATGAAAGGGTCATTTGTGCAAGAGAACGGTTTCAAATCGACAGGGAGGAACCTTACAAATATTGCTGGGAGCCATCAAGCATAAAAAAAGGATATGATGAACCACACATCAAACAAACTGCTTGGCAACATAGATGTAGTTTGTGCTATAGACGAGGCCAGGCGAAGAGAAGTGACAAGACACAACCGCAATGCATCACGATACACAAAGATGCTGCACCACCACATTGATGCTGCTGTGTTCTTGTCTGCCCAAGGGCTGGCATTTTGAGGGTACGATGAGTCCAAATTGTCATTGAACCAGTGTAATTTTCTGGAGCTTATGGACCTCCTCGCACGTTACAGCCATGAATTGCGCTCCTTTGTGGACAAGGAACATGTCACTTACACATCTCAAGATCCACAAAATGACCTCATTGATTGCATCACTGAAGAAGTGCGCAGCGAGATCCAGAGTTGAATTGACAATTCCCATTATATTGCAATCATCATGGATGACACAAGTGATGTTAGTAATGTTGAGCAGTATGCAATTTCTGTCCGGCTCATTCACAATGGAGAAGCCGAGGAGCATTATTGGGATTGATCAACGTGAGTGACGACCAATCCGCGGATGGCCTCACGAACACCCTTCTAAATACCCTTGCAAGATATAAAGTCGTTCCAGATGCTAGCGGTTGGAAGGTTATCGGCCAATCTTATGATGGAGCTGCGACAATGAGCAGTGAGCTAAAGCTTGGTTCACACTAGGCGTATAACTGCGTTTAAGTGCGTTTAATGGGTTTTATGCTTGCAGGTTTAACTTAAACGTCAAGTGGGAATGACCAGGGCGTTTAAATTTGAGAAGATAAACGCATTTAAACGCATCGTTTCTCTCTCGTTTCCATTGGAGTTTAAGTGCGTTTATCCGCCAAAAAAGTTGTCAATTGCGAAATATGACCTGCACTTTTTAATTCGTTGTTGGGCACTAGCAGGTAGAGATAAGCAGAGAGACGTTGCGGAAAAGATTGTCAATTTTAATAAAGCTCTCACGTTTGCAAAGGCTTAAAAGTTTGAAGAAAAAGAAAGAAAAGAGAGCGAGAAGATGTTGGATACATGACAATTTTAAGAACTGAGACAGCTACGGCGTTTTTTCCACTCTTTTTGAAGAACTCAAGAATGGTCGAGAATATTTTTTCCGGTACTTGCGAATGTCCCCTGATCGGTTCAAGTCTTCAAGTATCTGCTTGATTTAATACGGCCTGGCATTGAAAAGTCTGACAATGGACAACGCAATATCGATTTCAATGGCGTTAATCATCAAGATTTTTCGGCGCTTTTGAACTTTAAACGCCAAGATCAAAATTTTTTGATATGCGCGTTTATCATTTTCGAGTGTTTAAGTGCGTTTATCTTCTCAAATTTAAACGCCCTGGTCATTCCCACTTGACGTATAAGTTAAACCCGCAAGCATAAAACCTATTAAACGCACTTAAACGCAATTATACGCCTAGTGTGAACAAAGCTTAAATGGCGTTCAGGCGCAGATGCAAAGAAAATTCCTTATTGCCTACTACAATCACTGTGTGGCTTACAGGATGTTGTTGAGTGCTTCTCAGTCAGCAACAAACATTCCAAAGGTAGCCAATTTTTTTTCAACGGCTGATGCACTTTTTAATTTCTTTCGCAGTAGTCCAAAACGCACTAAGCATCTTGGGCACAACCTTCCGAAACCTGGCGACACTCGCTGGCTATCACGTGACACAGCGATCGGCCTCATAGATTCGTGCTATAAGGAAATTGGAGCTGCATTATATGAGTATGCCAATAATTCGAATGAGAAGGTAGAGACACAGAGCAAAGCGCATGGAATAGGCACACAGATGCAGCAAGTTGAGTTTGTGTTTTTACTGAAGACGTACCGGAAGATATTTAAGCACTGTACTTCCATAATGGTCACAATGCAGAAAACGACACTGGATGCCATACAGCTTACCTCCATGATCAACGATTTAAAAGGAGTCATAGCGAATTTTGATTTCAGTGGAATTTGGGAGGATACGCTACTTGCTGATCCTTAGTTTCCAACCGATCGCAATAGAGGAGGAGCTTCTCCAACAAGTTCTTCTTCATCATCTTCCTCGGAGTTTGAAGCATACGATTATGAAGATTCGCTCTCTGACATCTTTGAAAAATGATAATAACGCAAGGCTCTCTGTACAAGTACACTGGTGTTCCTCACTTATCGAGTGACTGCTTGCTTAGGCCCCAAACACTTTACGTCACAATTCAAAACATGCCCCAGACCTCCCGGACACTTTTAGATGAAACAATCAATTTCCAACGCTAATATCTACAAAACGGCCCAGAATTTGAATGTTTAGAGTTTATAGTCGAAATCAGCGTACTCGTATTGACTATTATCGATAATAAAATCTTCGCATCATATTCATTTTAAACGTCAGTTCAATATCACTATTTGATGAGACAACCATCCAAATGTGTTTTGTTTAATCATCACTTTCATGAAATGATTTTTCATTAACGCATCTTTTTTAGGAACAAGGGGAAACAGTGCAACCTGGTCCAAGCACAGAAGACCCTGCTATCGAAATAATTAAAGTGATTCCTGGTACCATCTGCCTCTACTGCCTCTACAACCACCTCTACTCACGCAAATGAAGAGAGTTGCCGCAAAGAAGAAATCACGCAGTCAATGTTAAAAAATGTTCAGGAGAAAGTATGACCTGGAGGCCCATATAAAGTCAGTGCATTCTACTCCAACGAAGAGTAAGTGCAATTTTTATTGCACTTTTCCAACATGCGATAAAAGGTACGCAACCAGAGACCGATTGCGCGAACATGTGAAAAGGGTGCATTTGGGCGCACATAAGTCGCACACATGCCGATACTGCCTGAAGGGCTTCGAGAGGAAGGGGAGGATGGAGAAGCACATGGCATCTGCATGCTCAAAGCGCCCTGGAGCTGCTTCAACAGAAAACGTTTGACAGAACTGTAAAGTAGAGTTAAAGTAACTAGTCATACACTTTTCATACGTACACGTATCTGTTTTATAAGAAACTACGAATTTGGGCCAGTTTCTTAAAATTATCAGCGTTTTGAAGCCTTTCCAATGTTTAGACATTATTCAAGTACTTTCCGAGTACTATGATGCAGGAAACGAGTCAGAGTTTCTTATAAGCGGTTTCTTATAAATGAAATACGTGTGGCTGTTTTTAGTTATTCCTTGCTGCTAGTTTCAGTTCATATCTATTATATTTGATAGAGATTTTTGTGAGAATTTTTCAATCTCCCCTGATGTAAATTGAATCAAAGTTAAGCTGACATGGAAAATTACATTGATCAAGGCCGAATCATCAGCAAAAGCAAGCAAAATAAGTTCAAAATCAGGAATGCAGACAAGCCAATTAGGATGGGGTGGACAGTGTACATATTAGGTGAAAGGGGGCAAAATGGAGGCTATTTCATAAGTAATCATCTTGTGAAAGTTGGAGATAAGTCATACACTGATAACAAAATGCTGAATTTGAGATGACAACTTTATCATGCAGACCAGCAGGTGAAGTAATCTGCGAGTCAAACAAGAAAGCAAACATGCAGGTCACCACCAGGGCCAAGGGCCTAATACAAAGATGGATGTGTTGTGTTTGGTATTTTAGGCCTTCAAATGGTCAAATATCAATCCCTTGGATGATTTTGATCTCAGCTTGGACCATCACAATATTTTTCAAATGTTTTCACAAGCTTTGGTTTCATGGTCTTTCAACCATGGGATCCTTATTCGTTTGTGGCATTGATATGCTTTGTTCTGTACTGGAGTTTCGTCATTTAAACATTTGATTATTGGCGATTTTCATTGTGACAAACGCGTTTCATTGGTCCATTGAGATCTGATGGTGTTCTAAAAGCGAGGTCCAATCAGATTACATAGAATTGGAGGTCTCACTGGAATTATATTTTGCAGAAGATCACATAAAATTATTAAATTAATGAATAATCTCTTTTACTAACCTGACGTCACAAGAGACAGTGCGGTATAACTTTGAGAGAATAATTTTATTTGAATCTCGTTCACACCTTTGACAACATGGGAGTCATAATAGAGCACTATATCATCCTTTGCACCTTTAAGTGGGATGTTATTTTAACTGAACTCTACAACCCCACAACCCCCGACCATCCGACCCAAGTTTTACAAAATGTTATCATTATTCATAACTATTTAGTTTCATTTATATTTGATCATTTATAATTTATTTCAATAATAATAATAATAATAATATCATATTTATACAGGTTAAACTTGTTCAGCAAACAATTTGCTGCTATCAATCAAGGACCCATCTAAAATATACAAAATTAAATAAAAAAGAAAACAGCAATATACATCAAGAAGGTAAAAATGTTAAAAGTCAAAGTTAAAAATTTTACAGAAAGTCTTAACTCGTAAAATTGAAGTTTCAGTCTTCATTTCATCTGTCAGTTTATTGAAAATCTTGACTCCTTGAAACGAAAATACCTTCTTTCCTGTTTCAGATTTGACTTTAGGCAAAGCGATATTTTTTGTATTTGCACGAGTAGACTGGCTGTGGTTGACTCTCGTGAAGTAATTCTCAAAGGTGTGTGGCGCTAGACTTATGATGATGAGTCCCTTGTATCCCTGCGGTACCTTGCTCATAATGAAACAGTTAAAAACCTGACCCTATCTTCTGCATTCGATTGATCGAATCTGGATCGACCGACTGCTTCGGCTCTGTTCAACAGTCACTCCCAAGAAAGGAAATGCGATAGAAACCACGGTAAGCAGACACTTAATCAACAAAACTTGGTATTCATCTGAAGAAGAAAGTTCACTTTACCTGGTGAGTGCAAAATATGTCTTTTAATGCTGCAATTTCCATGTTTTTAAGACCAAGTAATAGCAGAGAAATCTTCAAGTACCTGCTGCAGCAACTTCCTTCAAATTTAGTCAACTGCATCAATCGAATTGAAGGTTCGAAACTGATTGTTCTTCGCCAAATCTCGCATTCTGATTGGTATGCTAGGAATCCCAGCATATTAGGCCTAAATAGGGTCAACTTTTTCAGAGTAATATTATGAGTCTCTGTTGACTGAAGCGCCATCAAGAAGTCAAAGAGCACAGGGAAACAAGATACTCATCATCATAAGTCTAGTATGGCATAAGTCTAGTGTGGCGCTACGCATTCAAACTTTTGAAGATTTCAAGAGCACACATCTTATATCGTGTACTGCAGACTTTTTCAAACTTTACACTATGCTTATTGCCATTTATCACTTTTAGTGCACGTTTCTGAATGTTCTCGAAAAGGGCTTTCTTTGATGGTGCCATGTGAAGGAACACATTGTTACATTAAAGTAAATGAACGGACATATAGCGACATAATCTAAACATAGCACAAAAGAACGGCAGGCGCCATTAATCTTCCTTTTGTTTTCATCGATCAAGAACATCAAATACAATAGGTTATCTTGGTTATATTTAGATGGACCCAGTCCCCCTAGCTAAGTTGCTTTTTAACCCCGTTGATTTACTTTAAAGCAGAATTGGTAAAATTGTCACCTTATAAATTGCTTCTGCTGTGTACAGACTGATATTGTGCCGTATACGCGACAATAACTTTACTCTAGATGTTGCTTTCTTTATTGTTTTTTTAAGGTGATCAGAAAACATCAGATTTTTGTCCATCTGTACTCCTAGATATTCGTATACGTCTGATTCTGTGATCTTTGTTTGATTGAACTTAATTTCCATAGGTTTGGATCCCGAAGTTCTCTGGTGTGTACCATAAAGGACACACTTGGTCTTGGTCTTTTTAAGATTTACTATGAGATTATTTTGGACAAACCAGTTAGCAATCCGTTCTAGTTCACTACTCAATTTTTCTTCGATAACATCACATGTTTTACCAGCAACGTACAAAACAGAATCATGAGCATAGAGGGTCATTTCACATTGTCTTATATTTGTTCTGTTTTTGGCGGCATGTTCAGATGCAAAAAGCACTTTGCACAGTGGTCAAACATTTCTGGTCTTTGCTGTAAAGAGTTCTAACTTATCAAAAGTTACCCCACATTTCAGTTGTTGACGTTTTCAGGTTAATTTGCTGTAAATGCAATAACAAAATGCAGAATGCTTTAGTGAAGTCATGGTTGCACTCTCTAGTCCCTTAGGAGCAAAAGACCAAAAGGAATATTGCCTCATGGTTACCATGGAAACAAAGAGCCACACCTAAAAACTACCAATGAATTCGGATTCCCCATGAAAAGTTGTCCTAGCACAGTGACTACAAATCAATTATGACATGAAACAGAGAAGCTATTCCAGTGGTACACTACCTTAAAACAATTTCACGATTTAAATATGCACATGAATGACAAAGTTTTATCAAAATTAACCCTATCCAGACTACGCTTTTTGAAAATTTGGGGAGACTAGGGGCCTCTCCTTATCCTCAGAACCGTTAGTGCTAAAGACTTGGCACAAGTAACAAAAACGGCTATTTCTCGATATATCAAAGAATGAAATCCTACTAATAGAAATTGAGGGGGCCAACATTTCATTCCAGTTTATCATAATCTCTGATTGATCACTTCAACAGTCATAATTGATCAATAGCTCGATCATTTTTGAGCATTGATTTGGAGCAGAGAATGAGGGAATCCAAGGGTGCAAGAAAATGAGAGATTGAGAGAATCTTAAGGTGAACGGGTGGACGAGTTGCACGTGGTACGTCATAGGAAAGAAAACGAGAGATTGAGAGAATCTTAGGGTGGACAGGGTGGACGGGTGGACGAGTTGCACGTGGTACGTCATAGGAAAGAAAACCAGAGATTGAGAGAATCTAAGGGTGGACAGGGTGGACGGGTGGACGAGTTGCATTCTAGTAACACTGATCAGGTTTCTGTCTCGGGACGCATTTCTTTTCGCCAGGAACCAGGATGAAAGAAGTTACGAAGCAAGGGAAGCTTTTGCATGAAAATCCTTGATATATTTCTACTCTAATTTCACTTGTTTCCTGTATGATATTATTCATAAGGTACTTGAGTAATGTCTAAACATTGGAAAGGCTACAAAAACATTGTTTTGAAATGTTCACAAGTAGTACGGCAGATTTCGGCATAAAAATGATGGTTTTGTTCGTTTTGTGATAAAAGCATGAAACTTGGTGAACATGGGCAGTTTGACACGCTGAAAAATATTGGATATAGAGCCATTCCGAAAAATGCCCCCAAAGGCTATTTTAGATGGGGGCACTAGAGCCCAATCCCTAAAAGTGAAAAACTGGTGTAACAAATGAAACAAGTGATGGATAAATACATTACTTAGTATAATTAGCAAGTTTGACATGGTGAAACATATGGAATATAGAGCCATTCCAAAAAATGCTCCCAGATGCTATTTTTAGATGGGGGCACTAGAGCCCAATCCCCAAAAATGAAAAACTTGTGTAACTAATGAAACAAGTGATGGGTGAATACATTACTTTGTAGTCTTAGCAAGTTTGATATGCTGAAAAACATGGAATGAACTGGCAATCCTAAGAATGCCCCAAATTGCTATTTTTAGGCAGGGGTATTAGAGCCCAATCCCCAAAGAAAATAAACGATGGTTAAAGATATTATTTGTTAGTCTCAGTAAGCTTGGTGTACTTAGAATCGTGGAATACATGGCAATTTCTAAATGTTCCTCAGAGCTTTATTCACACTGGGGCACTTGGCCATAATACCCCAAAAGCGAAAGCTTGACACAACTATTGAATATGCAATCTCTTGTTATTCATAATTTGTTATTTGTAGGCAGAAATACAAAGTGCCATCCATTGAAATTGAAAGGTAACCGGGAAGATACTAGCATATTCTTCTTGATATCATAGTTACAGTGAGCGGATTACGATAGGCTCGGCAGTCTCCATTATATTTGCACATATCAGTACAAGCAAGTCCGGCCTTCGCACATTTGAACTGTGAACCACGCCTTTCCTTACATGAGCATTTGATCAGTTCCTGGCAGGCCGCTGGTGCATAAGGAAGAGTAGTCCATACTGGACACAATAAACTGTTCTGATCACGCTTCATTCTTCATCAACTGGCATTGACTATTGGCCCTGAAAACACAAAAGCGTTTGCATTGCTCAATGAACTAAGTGGGTGTGACAGTGTGTTACTATTTGATGGCATTGGTAAGAAAACGGCATATGCAATAAAACGTTTCTTCGTCGTCTTATACGAAACGATCCATAAATGCAGCTAGTAAGGAATTTTTTACTCATAAGCGGAGGCAGGTTGATGATATCCCTTCTGCAAGGGAAGCACAAACGCAACACATTAAATGCGTTATCTACCAAGGAGCTCATATTTAGGGGAAGTCTCTCGTTAAACGCCCAGAAACCCCGTGCCCTGACAAATGGGGATAGCAGCGTGATCAGAACAGTCTGCAATGTCACTTATGGGCTATTCTTCTTGATGCATCGATGGCCTACCAGGAACTGATTTAATGCTCTTCCTATAAGTAACGGTGTGGTGGACAGTGCAAATGTGTCAATGCTGGACTTGCGTGTACTACTGTGTGCAAATATAGTGGAGACTGCTGAGCCCATCGTAGGCCGCTCAATTTAGTTATACAATCAAGGAAAATTTTTTACTATCTTATCAGTCACCTTTCTCTTTTAATGGATAGCACGTAGGATTATTTTTTAAATGAACCAATGCGACTAACTTTTGGAGACTGCTATTGCATAATGAATTTTGTATAACAAGATGCAGCATATTTCAATAGTTACGTGAAACTTTCGCTTTGGGGAAACATGCACCAGTGCCATAGTGTAAATAAGGCATCGAGGAACATTTGGGATTGGCCGTTTATCTATGATTCTCAGCGCGTCAACCTTGTTAAGACTGTAAGACTACCAAGTAACGTATTTAGCAGTAACTCGTTCCATTAGATGCACCAGCTTTTTATTTGGGGAATTGGGCTCTAGTGCTCCCGTCTAAAATTATTATTTTTATTACTATTATTATCACTCTATTTACAATGTTGCCATAAAAAGTATACGATAGCTATACATGTATGTACGAGAACATTTGCAAACACAGCTAATAGAAGCCACCTGGTTCAAATGACAAAGAACTGAATTGATAAAACTATTATGTAAAATCTAAATACGTTAGAAAATTTCGGCAAAGTCGAAACTGGCATTGGCATTCATTTTCTTTCTAAGCTTTGATTTTGGTCTTAAACTTAGTCAGGCTGATTGACTGTCTAGTCAAGACTGGAAGCTTATCCCATAACTGTGGACCCCTTTATCAAACAGTTTCTGGGCAATACATGACTTATCTCACTTTGGGTAGACTAAAGTCGCAATCATTTTTGAGGTGATGCTGTTAGGTTTGTTGACAGAAATTTAATTCATGAAAGGATGTATGTAAAATTCACAAAATAATTTGGGGGCCTTTTAAGAATGGCTCTATATTCCATGCTTTTCAGCATGTCAAACTTGCTAAGACTACAAAGTAATGTATCTATCTGTCACTCCTTTCATTAGTTACTCAAGGTTTTCACTTTGGGGGATTGGGCTCTAGTGCCTCCGTCTAAAACTAGCGTTTGGGGCATTTAAGGAATGGCTCTATATTCCATGTTTTTCAGCTTGTCAAACTTGCTAAGACCACCAAGTAATGTATTCATCCGTCACTTTTTTCATTAGTTACACCAGTTTTTCACTCTTGGGGATTGGGCTCTAGTGCCCCCATCTAAAAATAGCATCTGGGGGCATTTTAGGAATGGCTCTATATTCCATGTTTTTCAGCATGTCAAACTTGCTAAGACTACGAAGTAATTTATTCATCCGTCACTTGTTTCATTAGTTACACCAGTTTTTCACTTTGGGGATTGGGCTCTTGTTCCCCCATCTAAATATAGCATCTGGGGGCATTTTTTAGAATGGCTCTATATCCCATGCTTTTCAGCGTGTCAAACTGCCCATGTTCACCATGTTTCATGCTTTTATCACAAAACGAACATTCCAACCTTAAATCTGCCAAACTAAAGGGCACATGCAGAGAACAAGAACATTTTTATGAACCTCCAAGAGACTCGTAAGAAACTTAAATCCTAAAGAGACTGATTGTATGCTTATTGCATCTAGTTGTTTCAGCATTCTGGCAACACATATCTTTTAAAAAAACTGTTCATGAGAAACTCAGCTCTCAGATGGCTAAGAAACTGCAGGCAGTACTTGGGAAATATAACATAAGAAACTCTTAATTTGGATGATGGAATTCCTTAACATTGTGCCCTCTTAGATACGAGACTGGAAATGACGGAAATATCAGGGAGCAAAGAAATCTCGTTTTTCTGGTGAGAGTGGCGCTACCAATTGCAATTATCAGTTCGGAAGTGTAACACGAGAAAGAGAGGCTGCACGAGTTATTCTCCGAATTCCTAGCTAGACATCAGCGGACAACGTTTTTACGATATAATAAATCTGGGAAAAGTGCAGTAATTGGCTAAGGGATTGAGAAAGTACTCGCAAAGGAAGTAATTGGTTTTTGGGAGGTATTTGGACAACTGAGAGGCAAACAGGCCAAATAACAAAAAAACCGGCGAGCAGTTGCTATTCATATTGTGGAAAAGTGGCATTGAGGACTGTGTCAAGGACAAGGATGATCACGGCAACTGGGAGGAGTGGAAGAAATGCTTGAAGTTGAGGGAAAAGAATGACGTAGAGATGGCGCTTGAGAATGCTGGTGTAAAGAAAAATACATAAAAATTTGGAAAATAGAAGGACTTCTCTGAACGCTACTTATGACTTATAGATCAACTTAAAGGCGATGTGAAGCGATATTTTTCATTCATGCAACTTAAAAGCACTGTCGAGTGATAAAAACTTATTTTAAACATTCTCGCATACCTTGCTCAATTTTTTATTTATCCGATATTTGGCAGGATTGGCTCAGTTTGGTACCATCTTGAATGTCGAAAGCTTCATATGTGGACAAAATTTAAATTTTTTATCCTGCTTCGTGTTAAGTAACGATCCATGGTCTGTCTGGCTCCTCCCACACCTGGCAGAAGCTAAGGCAAGTCTGATCTTTGATGAATATCACTATCATTTAACATGTCACACAAGTTGCATACATCAGGAACAATAGAGGTTGTACCTCTCTCCCGCTAATCAACCTTGGAATCACTTCATGCAAATGACAAGCATAGTAAAGAATTGGAAAATAAGCGCAACACACCTGTTCAATTATTTCTTAACCCTATTTTAACCGGGGGGGGGGGGCGTTTTTGGCCCCCCCCTATCGGATTTTTTTTAATAGCTCCCAAACGATGCCACCTACAATGCTGAAACTCCTTGACTTTTCCTAAAATTTAGTTGGCAATCAGAAAATAGAAATTTCAATACCTATTGCTTGACCACGTGACCACGACATGCCCATATTTGGAGGGTGGTCACAAAAAAATTATTTAAAACAGCTCTAATTTTTTCCTTTGTTATTAAATCTCAACAATATGTATACCATTCGATTCGTCTCGATGAGTACTTTTATTTGATATATAATTTATTAATATTTGCTGACATCAGCAGCTTATTATTTCTATGACATCATCAATCTTTATGATGTCATATTCCTTATGAATGAGTAATTTTTTTGCAAAACTGATGGAATTACCTCAAATATCGATGAAGGTACTTGATTTCACCAATAATATGTGAAATTAATGGTTTTAAATCATAACAAGAGATATTGCTATCTGAAGATTTGCGCTGTGAACTGCGACAGTATTCTGAGGATAGACGCAAGGGTGAAGATTATGTCATATGTATTGTTACAAATGAAGTTTTGTTGCAAACTGTGCAGGAATGATAATGAATGTGCATGATTTGTGTAGAGCACACAGATTACCTCGAAGAATGCTTGCTTGCACGTCTGCAAGTTTTTTACCTGTCCAGGGTAATGTGGTATATCTAGGATAGGGGTGGTCAGGTTCCTTTTTTGGGTCTAAAATTTGAGGAAAGCAAAGCGATGGGAGTATCATTCTTCCAGAAAAGCGTAAGAGATTTTTTAAACACTAGGATTTTCAGGGTTTTTTTTTGCAGATTTTTCCAAAGATGTACGAAATTTCTTTCGAAAATGATACGCTCTTCGTATATATCGAATATGAATATTCGAATATGAAATTTATTACGGAGAGCAGGGAGACAAAAATGACAGAAATACAGAAACGTTTAGCAGGAAAGCATTTATTTACTCAACTGAACATGATATCGATAAATTTGATATAAAGTTTTATTCTTTATTTATAATGCAATATATTAATAAATGTCACAATGCACTGAAACATGCTAGGCAAGGCAGGTAGGTGAACATGAAGAAAGTGGAGAGCATTTTTCTGTACAAATGGTTGCTGTGTATTTCACGGGATTTTCACAAAAGATTTTGGAGAATATCGCGAGAAATTCAACCCCTATTCAACTCTCTTCTGTTCTTTACAATGCCATGGATCGCATTTTGATTATTATACACACGCAATTACCACAAGACACTGGCGAATAATCTTTACAGTTCTTTGTTGTTCTCTTTTGTGTATGGTATTAGATTAATTTGAAATAAGTCAAATTTTGTCAATATTCGAGTACTGAAAATTTTCAAAATGATTACGCAGTTGAGAAGCAAATGACATCTTATTCAATGAGTCTTGAAAATAATCGTTGAAATAGCTTATGACGACATACTAAGGAATTTTATCACCAAACAGGAGCTGAAAAAGTACAGATCATGCTCTCTCGTTGCTCATTGACTGGGAAACTTCCACAACCTACGCGTCTCACAACACAACCCAACTACCCTGATCTTTCTCTGGTCTCCAAATTTGATGCCAAAAACCTCTGCAGACATGCCAATTTGAATCAATCAAAAACATCCAATGAATGGACTGTTACTTCCTGATCACTTCCTCCTGCGCGCACTTAAAATGTTGTGACGTATGTGGACAACAATGGATGACAACTTCCGATGACGTCAATCCTGAACGCAGTAAACATGCGTCTGTTTTCTAGGAATGTCATTGGCTGAAACCATGAAATGTTCACTGTATGTTTAGTTATGCGCGCCATGTCAACGTTCGTTCATCGAGCCTATTTTAAAGATTTGCTGCTGCTGCGCAGCGCAAATCAATTATTGAGCTAACAATTTTGCATTGAATCAAATTCTCATTATTTAATTAGTTAATTTATTAGAAACTACAAATATCCATGCAAAACCATATGAAACTACAAATTAATGATATCAAGCAGGTATTTGGATGGTTTTTTGCCAATTTTATCTAGCTATTTGCTAATAATGGGCCCTTTTCTGCAAATAGCTCGATTTTCTCAAAACTTGCATTGTTTTTGGTTGCCTAGCAACCAATCACGTGACTATTGATTGATTGGTGCTATTTTTAGATTCTCAATTGTTCAATTATGACACAGTGCAAGTTTTATCGTCATAGCTCTTATACTTGCGGAGAAAAACAGGGGGGGGGGGCGAAAAACGCCCCCTCCCCGGTAGAAAATCTCTTTTTTTTACCCGGTTAAAATAGGGTTAAAATGAGATTGGATTGGTTGGCAGAAAAATTGAAGTTTGTCAGTGATTAGATTAATTGAAGTTTTATAAAATAAGGATTTCCACCCAAGCAATACAAGAAATCCAGGTTAAGAATTATCAAATTGCATAAAACCATCAGATAAAAAAACATGTCAACGTGGGCAAACGACCGCCAGTAGGGGATGACCATCACAATTAAACTAGCACACCCACGGGCCAACAAACAAAAATAAAGCGCCATTTCATATCTAATAGAAAAAGAAAAAAATAAACGAGAAAGGGAAACAGTGACAAGCTTCAATTAATGCTAAGATTTCAGAAGCAGTTGAAAAATCTGTCAGTTCACAAGGGTGAAGAGAAGGCAAAATTGAAATGGGGATGATTGCTGGTATTTACTAAAGTAAGGAATGACCCACAATGACCTGCAACAACCCACAATGATCCACAACGATCCACAATGATCCACAACAGCCCACAATGACCTACAATGACCTACACAACGACCCACAA
Organism: Aurelia coerulea; assembly: GCA_039566865.1. Classification (NCBI taxonomy): domain Eukaryota; kingdom Metazoa; phylum Cnidaria; class Scyphozoa; order Semaeostomeae; family Ulmaridae; genus Aurelia; species Aurelia coerulea. The sequence continues at coordinate 3,730,861 of CM076959.1, forward strand.
CCGCCAACAGCAATCAGCAACAAAAGGATTTTACCATGAAAGATAATGATTACTAGCCTCAGTTCCATTATTTTTTGTCCTCTTTTCGATTTTTAGACTTTTCTTCATTTCTCAGCCTGTACTTGTGGTCTTCATTTCATGCTGAAGAACACAGTGCTTTTTTTCATTATGTTTTGACTTTTTCATTTAGCCCCTCTTCCCTCAAAAAATGTCAAGGTCCTACATTGTGATGTAAGCAAAACTTCTATGAAATTGTGCGAATCGGTTGGGTGGCTCTTGGGGTGCGGTTTTGCGGGCGGGTGGTGCATATTTCCTGATTCACCCAGTAGTTTTTATTTCTTTCTATATTAGTTACCGCGGGGCTGTCATAGTCTATTGCTCCCCGTGGTATTATCGTTCTTGTAGTGTTTCGTAGAGTAATTAGTAGGTAGCGTCATAAGTAATTCGTCTTGTAAAAAAAATTTATAATGGTATATAAAAAAAAAAAAAAGCAAAACTTACAGATGATTATTAGGCCAAAATTGCGTACAGAGTAGATGTTACACATGTTTTTCTTATAAGAAATTGGTTTATAATAAACAAGTGCATTAGAATTGTCAAAAATTGAATATGTATTCTATTAATAATGAAGGAATGACAAGAGAATTGGAGGGTGTGGGGGCGGGGTATACGGGTATTTTTTTTTTTTAAGAAACTATTCATGATAGTTATGTCATAGTCATGTCATGTGGCCTTCTTTGGTTTTCTTTAGAAACTAGATTGCTTGTTACATGCATTTGATGGCCTTTTGTGTTTTCAATTGTACTCTCAAGTACCGAATAATCGTCCCCTCTGCTTATAAATTTTTGAAAAATTTCCCAAACCCCTTGCTTTATTCCAACCCCCCTTTAATTAACTATTGAAAAATTGCAATGATAGTGAACATAATTTGTCAATACATATGAAAAAGATACGTGTTTACTAAGAAAATGCTATTTCCAATCTTTTCCAATTCCTCCCCCCCCCATCCCCCCGGTCGTTTAAAGCCCCAACTTTTATTAGATTGAATCATTTTAAGCCCCTGATTATTCTCACCCCTTCCCGTTTATTTGGTACTCGAGAGTAGAAAGAAATCAACCTTTTTTATTTGATCATGGTAGGTCATTGCGGGTGGTTGTGGGTCATTGTGGATCGTTGTGGGTTGTTGTAGGTCGTTGTGGGTCATTGTGTAGGTCATTGTGGGTCATTGTGGATCGTTGTGGGTTGTTGCAGGTCGTTGTGGGTCGTTGTGTAGGTAATTGTGGGTCGTTGTGGGTCATTGTGGATGGTTGTGGGTCATTTTGGATCGTTGCAGGCCATTGTGGGTCATTCCTTACTTTAGTATGTACGGATGATTGCTGCCAAACAGAAGGTACAATGTAGATCAGTTGACATTGCCTTTTGTAATTGATCAGTCAATCTACTTTTGGAGACAAAGGGTAATGCAAGTGGCAAGTTGACTTGATAAGAAACAGTGCACTTTACAGTTGTGTATTGTTGTGTACAGCTTAAGGTTCCGAGATCCCATTTTGCACAAAACACTCCACACACATCTGGCTGCTGAGTGCTGACTGTGCTAAACAGAAATGAGAAACACTGTGATGCTTACTGGCACTTTATAGGGAAAGTTACAACAACTGCCGAAGGGAATGGTGTGCAAACTGCAAGGGATTTTTCATCAAATGGATGACCTTGAAAAGACGTTGCTTAGCAACAGCAACCATACATTTGAATCTTGCATCCCAAATGCTTCATATGTTGTGAAAACAAAAAACATGCTATTTATAGATTCGGCTCTATCCAATAGAGTGACTGCTTAGAAAATTTGCAAGTTAAATTTTTTTTTACTTTAATTTCCCCAGAACAAGATTCACTTCACACTCAGAACAAGATTCAGATTCAGAAAAAACTTCCCAATATAATGGCAATAGCAGTGGCGGCCTGGCAGGGGGGCCCGGGGGGGTTACTCCCATACTTGACTTGACGGGATGTGCCGCTCAACAGGGTGTCCTTTTACGGTAAAAATTATGCGACAGGGTGTCCTTTTCTAACGAAAATTATGCGACAGGGTATTATAATAGGTAAAAAATTTATGCGACAGGGTATCACAAGCAAAAATTGCATTCTACACTATATTTGAGATGCAAAATTTTTATGCGACAGGGTATCACAAGCAAAAATTGCGTTCTACACTATATTTGAGTTGCAAATTTTATGCGACAGGGTATACTTTTGGCCTATTTTTTATGCGACAGGGTGCAGGGTGTGGAGAGGTTTTCCGCACACCCCCGTCACTTCCCTAGTCAAGTACCCCCCCCGGGCAGGGGGGCCCCCAGCGGACTTTTTTTGAGGGGAGCCAAAGTTTACAAACTACAAACTTGAAAAAGTTCGATCTCGCATCGCGCTATCCCGGGGGGGGGGGTACATAACATATTTAGGGTACGGGTATGTGCCGCCCATATGGGTGGGTTTTTGGGCCCAAAATTCTCTAAACAAGGGTCCTTTTTTGACAGATTTTCCATAAGCATGGGTGTAGTTTCGCTGAAATTCGCAAAAAAATTGTCAAAATTGACAGTTTTCCGCCAAAAATTAATCATAAAAGTGGGTATCAAAAGCAAGTTTCGGTAATTAGAAGAGGGTAGCTTTCTGAAAACCGGGGGGCAGACCCCCGTCCATCCTCAAGTAATGTACCCCCCCCCCCCTGGGCGCGCTATACTATTATAGGGTAGCAGGTCAAGGTTACAAAGGGTGCTGATCATCGCTTGAAAGAATTTATTCCTAATCAGGGTAACTCTTGGCATTCTTGTATTTGCAGTCATGACCTATGAAGTCATCCATCACATAACTCTTGTTGTTTAGACGGGTATGTCCAAAGGGCAAATACTTTTGAAACAATTTGTTGGCAATTAGCTCAATCCTCAATAGCGACATTTCCCTGCGGCAGTGTTATTATTAAACTTGCTGACAATTATGTCTTCCGTTTTCACTCGAGGCGTTTTAATTCTTAAAGATTCTCCTTTCTATTCAAAACATACAATTGAAATTCATTCTGGCTCTGGCTGCCACACAGCAGTTGCCATTTGTCGTTCATACTCGTGGTTGCCTCTGCAAAGGCTCAGGGGCTCATCAAACTTTAGGTGAGTAAAAAGTGGGGGCTGAAGTTGAAGTTATTATTCTATTATGTTAAGCAAAAAAATTACTGTAAGGCCAATGAAAGCTTAAGTATACCCCGCCAAAGTGGACAAAAGTATGAAATTACTTCTATAGTAAAAAAAAACCGTGGGGTGTTTGGTGGACTGTGACGTTGCTTGTAGCCACCCGATCGTCGTGAAATAAATTTGTCCATGCAGCAAAAGGTCTAACTTAGATTATAAGCCTAACCTCATTAAAATCGGTCACTTGGTGCATTAGTTAAAACGTATTTTCTCTGTAAGGCCTTGTATGGGAGTCTTGCAAACTGATGGAATCTTTAGCCAAGGCCCTTCAGCATTTTAGCCTTACCAAAGTTACAGATACGTGTGGTATTATCAGGAGAGAAAACACTATTTCCTAACTATTTCATTCTCCTCTGATAATACCACGTGTATCTGTAACTTTGGCAAGGCTAAAATGCTGAATGGCCTTGCTGGCTAAAGATTCCATCAGTTTGCAAGACTCCCATACAAGGCCTTACGAAGAAAAAACGGTTTAACTAATGCACCAAGTGACCGATTTTAATGGGGTAAGGCTTATAATCTAAGTTAGACCTTTGCTGCACGGACACATTTATTTCACGACGAGCGGGTGGCTACAAGCGACGTCACAGTCCGCCAAACACCCCACGTTTTTTTTTACTCACCTGGTACATCAAAAACTTTTATAAAGTTCCAAGCTAGACATATAGAGTTGAAAAATTAATATGTTTATTATATTTATATTTATTTCATTAAAAATTTGACATATAAAGTGTAAACGTATAAAGTATAAAACATTACATATCAAGTGTAAATGTATAAAGTATAAAACATTACATATCAAGTGTAAACGTATAAAGTATAAAACATTGCATATAAAGTGTAAACGTATAAAGTATAAAAATTTGACATATAAAGTGTAAACGTATAAAGTATAAAACATTACATATCAAGTGTAAACGTATAAAGTATAAAACATTACATATAAAGTGTAAACGTATAAAGTATAAAACATTGCATATAGAGTATAAACGTATAAAGTATAAAACATTGCATATAGAGTGTAAACGGATAAAGTATAAAGTATAAATGTAAAGTACAAGGAACCTGCACAAGGTACTTGCGCGTTAGCAAACCTAAGGAGCCTGCGCAGTTAGCAAATCTGAGGAACCTGCGCAAGGTACTTGCGCGTCAGCAAATTTTGCATGTGTGTATACATTGCCAGTTCAGAGACTGGTGTCATTGTTATTAACTGTACAAAATGAGTAGCTCGAAATCAGTTTGCATCAGTAAGCAAGATCCAAACCACGCAGTGGCCAAATAGTTACTCTTGATGTCACTCAATATTGTTTTAGACCAGTTTTTTGACGAATTACCGAGTTTGATAGACCAAGCAAGAAGGCATGCATATAGCAATAACCTGAATATTTTAGAATACTACAGCAGAAGACTTCACGATGCACTCAACCTGTTGATAATTTTTGCAAACAGATGCGAGGATGTGAACTCCCCAAACAGTCTATTGCAACGGATTCGACAATTAACACGTGAGGTTCAAGCATTGTGTGCAAGGCTTGATAATGTTATAGCAACGGATGAAGATTATGCTTTGGGCCTAGAAGACTCCCATGTAAATGAAATTCAAACAGAGAATGTAGATGAAGCATACGGACGTCCACTTCTACTGGTTGAGAAGGCGGAGATTGAAAGGTTGTTTGATATCTATCATTCTTGGCGTGAAGTAGCAGCTATATTAGGCATATCAACGAAAACATTGCAAAGACGTAGAACTGAACTTGGCCTTGCAGTTTGTAGGAGAAGGGGTCCAAGGATTACTTATACACAAATATCCGATGTGGCACTATGTAATATTGTCAGAGAAGTTCTGGAAATTCTACCAAATGCAGGCGAGACCTACATCATTGGTGCCTGTATGAGGCGCAACATCCACGTTCAGCGACAGCGAATTAGAAATGCAATTACAATGGTGGACCCAGTGAGCCGTGCTTTGCGAAGATCAATAAGCGTGATTAGACAAACATATAGTGTTCCTGCATCAAACTCCTTGTGGTAAGTGTACTTGTCCCGTGTGGGGGGGGGGGGTACTTTGTATACTTTGCAATCGTACGTTGTATATTTTGCTGACGGGATGTGCACTCCTTTCCGGAATCGTTTCCACCTCTTTTTTCTAACGCTGGGTATCAAAAAAGGCAACTTTCCTAAAGCCGGTTGTCAAAAGTGTTATTTCATTGTTTTTCTACGAATCTTTACGTTTTGGGGTATGCTTTTCGCCGATTTTTTCTAAAGCCGGCTATCATCTCAAGGGACAATTTCTAAAGCCGGCTGAACACTTTTTCTCTTGGAGTGCACACCCTCGTACAATTGAAAGTCAAGTAGCCCTCCCCCCCAGGGGTACTTGTGAATGTACTAACTACCATACATGCCCACAGGGGTGAAACCCTTGTAAGTAAAGTGCTTTGAATTCATCCCAACTCCTATTATAGAAATCGCCAAAGTATCACCATTTTCTCTTTTCTTTCGCTGATGTCAATAGGCAAAACAAAAGCCTGCATGATTCAACATTTGCAGTTACCAGTGACGTTTTTTCTGAAAACAGGCAGTTATAATAAACTAGGCCATGTCAAACCAAGTACGTACCCATTGGGAGCCTTGCGAGCAGCGGAACTCCCTTTTCACATATTTTTTGATACCGATGTACATGAAAAAGGGTACAACCATCGGCTTCCCCTTTGAATTCCTGGGTAGGTTGATGTGTCAAATCAAGAAATCGTAGCCTATGGCTGTACCAAGAACGTCACCTTCACATGGGAAATTTTGCAAATATGTGCGAACATATCTATGGTGGTAAGAATAGCACATTTTACAAATTGTGTTGAAGCTACGGAACCATTGGCTAAGTATTTTCACCTGATATAAGTCATTACAAAATGTCAGATAAAATCCAAAGCATTTCGAAATAGATGTGTTGCTTTTCCAGACGAAACATTGCAAATCTGATGTAATTTGACGTACATGGAGCAATTTTTGAACGAAATACGGTAGTTACGCAAACAGAAACATGACAACGTTTCTCTCTACATTTAGGCACATCAATGGCCACCACAAATTGATCAGATGGAGATTTGTAATACATGGTTCAATAGATGGATATAGCCGATTAATAACATATTTGAAATGCTCCACAAACAACAAAGCGGCTACCGTTTTACAACTGTTTTTAGAAGCAGTTGAAATCCATGGATTGCCTTCTAGAGTGCGAGCTGATTTTGGTGTTGAAAACGTTGATGTTGCTCGTTTCATGCTAGAATGCCCAGAAAGAGGAATCAACCGGGGGAGTTTCATCACCGGATCCTCGGTTCATAACCAGCGAATAGAGCGTTTATGGGGAGAAGTGGTACGATGCGTCGTTCATCATTTCAGAAATATCTTCTATTTCATGGAATCTCAAAACTTGTTGGACCCCTTGGATGATCTCCACTTGTTTGCCCTGCATCTTGTTTAATTACCACGCATAAATATGGCATTGAGCGAGTTTGAAAGTGATTGGACATTTCATCCTCTTTCAACCGAAAATAACAGATCTCCCCGTCAACTGTGGCATGAAGGTATGAGCAGGCGAATGCGAGTCGACCCAGAGTCTCCAGAGGCAGCTGGAATTCTAAATTGTTATATCTCTTGTAGTTTTGAAGAAAAAGAGGAGGGGCGAAAAACGCCCCCCCCCCCCCCCCCGGTCAAAACTATCAAATTTCAACCCGGTCCAAATAGGGTTAAACCCAAAACCTTAAACCCGAAACCTTGAACCCGAGACCTGAACCCGAAACCCTGAAAAAAGTTTGTCCACGGATTTGGCATCTGTAGCAATTTTACAGCACAATTCAAGTTGCTCATCGGTTATCTTTGGATAAATCTCTCTATTTTATGCTTTGACATGTGATATCAGCTCATATAATTATTCTTTCAGAAGCTGTAATTCCATTAGTTTGGTTTTCGTAAACTGAGTAAGAAATTAAATCATTCCACCGTAATTTATATAAGTTAAACCCACCTGAACCCATCTGAACCCAGCTGAATCCATCTGAACCCAGCTGAATCCATCTGAATCCATCTGAACCCAGCTGAATCCATCTGAACCCAGCAGAGACCAACCTGACGCAATAGAAATCCCAAGAGGTCCTGTGATTTGTATGAAGCACACAAGCAGGGAATTGGCATTTAACACTTGTTCATAATGCTAATGACTCTGTTTGGAATTATAGCCCTTCCGATTAACAAACACGGAAACTCAAAGGACGTTTTAGTCAAATAAATGACGAAAACAATATTGTGTACACGTGAAGGTGAAAAGTTAGGCCTGATGATTTAGTAGGAGAGTGATATCACTGCGAAAGAAGTCCATGACAATTTTTCGACAGTTTACCTACCTACCTTCATGAAACGCAACCAGGAAAGAAATTGCTTGAAATTTCCCGAATTTTTTTGAAGAAATCTACTCTCCAGATGTTTGGGTATTAAAGTTTGGATGCCGGCTAAAATATCTTCTGGATTGGCGGAGTTATGGCCACACACAAATCGATAAGCCACTTTGAACCCATAAAATGCCAAAATGAAAAACCGTCCGAGCCAATGAGATCAGAACGATTGTTATTTAGCTGTTTTCATTAACACCATAAAGCGCTAAATATGCTTATCACCCGCTTCTTTTGATACATTGTTCTTGATATTTCCAAACGGAGCCATCACACCTGGCAGGAGACCTCTTGGGAATTTCTATCGAGTCAGGTTGGTCTCTGCTGGGTTCAGATGGGTTTAGATGGATTCAGACGGATTCAGCTGGGTTCAGATGGATTCAGTTGGGTTCAGATGGGTTCAGCTGGGTTCAGGTGGGTTTAACTTATATAAATTACGATCATTCCACATACAATCATCTACAAAGTTGGCAACACCTTGGCCACTTACCAACATTAATTATCTCACCAGCTGAATTGATGCACTGGCATGGTGTTAGTTTTTTAAGGTGCTTTTCATTGTAGAGGAGTCTATCATGAAGAGGTGCAGCTGAATGGATCACATCATCACAAACAAAACATAGATGTTTTCTCCCTTTACACTGTTTGCAAATAATTAATGCTTCTCTTTCATTACAGAAATGGCAAATAACTCCATTCTCAATAAACTGACAATTGATTGAGCTCTCTACCAATTCATGTCTAACATTTTCCCATTTTGTTAAAACTGCATCATTCCTTTCAAACCACGTTTGCCTTTGGCGAGCATTCTCATTTGAAGGGCCCTTAATTTCATTGATGAGTAAGTCACAACTTTCAAGAATCGCAGCAATATCTATGGATAAAATGAAGTCATTTCAATCTGACAAGATGAATATCCATGCATTGATCTATACTGAAATGAAGCAATTGGTATGCAATGAAATACGGCCTTAGCGCACATCTGCCTAAGAACTCGTGCTTAACAAAATTTACAGTGTTTCATGTGGCTGAAGAATTCTTATCATGATGTAAAGAATCCTCGTTGCGTTAAAGGGAATCAACACAGTTAAAACCTGGCCTGAGCCAATATAAAAATATAACCTACCGGGTTACCCAGAAAAAAGTGACCTAACACAATCTGTTATAGAACAAAAATTAAGTGGCCAATTGAAATATTTCAAACGTTGTTCTGTCGCTAAAAGACCAGCCTACATTATGAGTATTTTTCGCAAATTTGTTGGGCACGGTAAAGTTCCCAAATTAAGGATTTTGAGGAAAAAGGCAGGCTTATAATGCTCAAAAAGTCGTCAAAAACAGGGGATCAATTTAAAGCCATTTCAGATCTTCAAAACAACGAGAAGCATGTTTCATTTTGCATGTATTTTCATATATTGTAATGAAGTAAGATTAAGTAATTGTAAAATAGTAGGATATGATTTGGGTTTAAAGAACTTTAAGGAAGGATGAGGATATTTCCGCTGTGTTGTGGTATGGTGATTCCCACAAAATGCTTATGGAGGAACCTATCACTAGATACAACAAAAATTTGAGAAGGCTGAGAAACTGCAGAAACCTTTGGTACACATGACCCCGACCATGACCTGGTATTTTTAAAAATTTTAATTAAAAAAAGCAGCTAAACGCTAAAAGATAGTCTGGCTGTGTGGGGGTAATTCATTGGTTTCCTGAAAACTCTCTTAGATGGTTGTTCTACTTGACTGATCCAATGCCGGAAATATCTTAAATAATTAAATAAGCCCCTTGAGGGCGTTTACTCTTTATTATTTCACCTAATTTAAAAATATATGGCTGTATATGTATCACATGCGTTATTTACAGGAATGCATTTCCAGGCCTGAATGGTGGTGGTCAAAGGCGACAGCACAGTTTTAATTCACCCAAAAAGCGGCCCAAGAAAAATCCCAATTACATTATGATTACACCAAAAGAAACATAGACACATGATTTTTGCGTACTTAGTGAACCCAGCATGTCCTTGTCACCTACCCTGAATCAGCTATGCTCGCTGGGGGAAGCTGGACTTGGGAGAAGAAAAGTTGTCTTCCAAGATAAGAATGCGAATCACAAAAAAACTTTGTGAAGTGCTTGAAGAATATTTCCCAAAATCAAAGACACAGCATGGAGCTTTTGAGAGCTGAGAAGGGAGGTACGTTACAAAAACTGTTTGTTGTGCCATTATCTGTTGAGGGCTATACCGTTCGACAATTGAAAGAAGTTGTCAGTAGCAACACTGTTATTTACGTAAGGCCAATGCAGAGCTCATTAATGATGGAATAAGTACCTGTTCATACTGACGAGGGCATAACCACTCAATGCCAAAGATGCTGTGATAAGTGCCCAGGGGGGGAGGGACTTGGTAGTTCAAGGTGACGTACCTGTTGCAAAATTTAGGGTCCTGAATTTTGCAATTTACTACCCTTTAGGGTAGAAAATTTTCAAATTTACTATCGCTTAGGGTTGTGAAAATCGATATGATTAGCTCGCGGAGTTTTAACAAAGTTTGATGAATTGAATTTTTGTTAGTAAGACTCTGTAACAACAGAAATCAACCAGTTATCCAGTTATTCACTATCTTCAGCAGCACCTCAGGTTATTGCAATTAATTGTTATCAATGATCTACGATCTACGGGGGTAGTTTCATTGATGAGTGTATTTATACTGTGTTATTCCAAAGTAAATCTACGTAAATGAAGTCTTTTTTGCTCATATCTGCTATACAATAGCGGCCAGGTCGAAAACTCGGACTTCTCGGACATCTCGGACATCTCGGACCAGATTGTCCGAGTTTTCTAAGTCCGAGTTTTCGAATTAGCCCTAGTTCAAACTCGAAAACACGGACTTCTCGGACGAAATGGTCCGACTTTTCCCTTCTCCAACTTATCGAATTTCTCCTATGCTCTAGAAGAGAACTCGGACATGTCGGAACTCGAAAACACGGACTTCTCGGACGAAATAGTCCGATTTTTTCCCAATTTATTGAATTTCATTTTCTACATTATCTACAGGAAAAACAATAGATACAAACAAGGGACCAATTGCCTCGCTAGCTGGTATGTAAAAGAAGGCCCTGATTTTGAATCCAGTGGCAATCGGGCAATGTAGAGTCTGCCCCGTTATTTACACGTAATTTCTTTATAAGAAACTGCTTATAAGAAACTGCCCCGTTATTTACACGTAAGAAACTGCTTATAAGAAACTCAACATTCAGATCGTCAACAAATTAAGAAAGCATTTTTGCTTCATTTTGACTTGTTTCCTGCATCATATTACTCGGAAGAAATTTGAGTAATATCTAAACATTGCAACGGCTTGAAAAATCATGTCTTTAACTGTTCAAGGAGGAAATCTGAAAACGTTGAGAAACTTGGCCCCAATTCTTAATTTCTTACGAGAATATTCGTGTATTGCATCTTGCATCGGGGGGGGGGGGGGGGGGCGTTACTTGACCAGGATTTGGTCGAGGACGTGCCATCGAAGCTTCAAAAACATGCCCGTTCCTTATACCAATTTTCCGAAAAAGTACACCTGACCTTATACCAATTTTCTGAAAACGTATATCCGATCTTGTGCTTATACCAAAATCGCGAGAATCGATACCGTTCCTTGTACGAAAATTGCGAAAATCAATACCGTTCCTTAGATCAAAATCGCGGAAATCGATACCCTTCCCGATGTCACGTCCCGTTATCCAAAATATGTGCATTCCCACCCGGGCTCTTTGCTCCGTTTTCATATTTTGTTCGCTACAATAAAGCGAAAACAGCTTCAAGATATAGAGTCTACGGTAACATAGATTCATGCTAAGGTCCGGTGCCGGTAGGCAGTTTCTTAAATTTTTGGGCCATTTTGCTGGCAAAAGTTTCTTATATGTTTCTTATACTTTTAATGCCGTAAGTGTAGAGTTCATTCTGTGTTGTTTAAAGGGTTCCCGAAATAATTGGTAATGGTAAGATCTCAAAACAAGTAAATAACACAATTCGGAATCAAAATAATTTCCAAACAGTTGCTATAACTGTACACTGTCAAACATTTTTGAGTGCGAAAGGAAAATCAAAATTGTAAATTACAAAAGTTTCCTAGCTTTTTCAATTAGGTAGGGTCGTTCCTTGACTTTCGAAAAATTGAGCCTACCGTTTCTGATAAGCGGTTTCTCATATAAAAAAATTAATGTACCAGCGTCGTCTATCGTCGGATCCGAAGATGCTTTTGGTGACAAACGAATGAATAGATTCGAAGGGAGAAATACCGCAATACGACGAAAAAACAACAGCAATTGAGTGTGAATTTATAGAATATATGTATTATCAATATTTCACCTTGCCATGCAATATTACCAATATTTCACCCTGTTATGAAACTACAGTACCCTAATGTGAATTAAAAAAGACAAGGTATTTTTGAAATTTGCAGCTTTAATTTTCCCAGGTCACTCATAGATTTGGGAGCCCTTCTAACAAAACAAAAATTAACTCTACGCTTGCGGAATTAGAAATAAAAGAAACTCATCCAGAAACTGTTGGAAGCAATACATAGTACCCCAAAATTAAAGAATTAAAGAAACTCATTCAGAAACTGTTTGAGGCAATAGTGTCCCAAAATTTTAGAAACTAACTATCAGCCCCCCGGGGGGTATTTGACGTTGTATTCGAACTTGGATTCGTACCGGGTTGTGCCCACGAATAAACGTTTTCTTATCTGCTCTAGAACATAACAATTTCTAAAAAGATTCCCTTTTGATCTACATAATCAAATCCAACAAAATATTCCCTTTTCACATGTTTGTGACAGCCTGCTCTTGCAAAATTTTCTGCTTTTGATACCCAGAAAGTCGGAACATTTCGTCCGAGAAGTCCGTGTTTTCGAGTTCCGACATGTCCGAGTTTTCTTCTAGAGCATAGGAGAAATTCGATAAGTTGGAGAAAGGAAAAGTCGGACCATTTCGTCCGAGAAGTCTGTGTTTTCGAGTTTGAACTAGGGCTAATTCGAAAACTCGGACTTAGAAAACTCGGACGATCTGGTCCGAGATGTCCGAGATGTCCGAGAAGTCCGAGTTTTCGACCTGGCCTGTGAGTGTCATCATTTTCAAGAAGGAAAACCAAGGGAGATTTGCTCATTTTTTCATTCGTTTTTGCCGGCTTGTGTAAAACGCAGGTCATGCAGGTTAAGAAAACGCGGGTTAAATCGTGCGGGTCAAAACTAGAGGCCATGGGCATACTGGCTTTCGGCTTACAGCCTACCGATATTGTAAGTAAGATAGTCCAAAGGTTACCTGGTTACATTGTGATAAGAAACCTTCAAAGTCTTAGCGATCACTTGAGTGGGGCAATTTTGAATGCAAATTATCATTTGTGAACATAATGAGATTTGTTGCTAGGGGAAACCTCTCCAAGATAATAAAATCTTTGAGTGCTGCACTTAGTCCAAATGAGGATCTCATCAAAAATATTTCAAAACGCTGTATGTAAGAACTAAATTTGTCAAGATCATTGTTAGTTTTCTGAGAAATTTTAGGCATTGGATCAGTCAGCTTTCGTCTGCTTGTAGCTGCTTTTAGCAAAATGTTAAAAATAGCAGGTCATGGGTACCAATGGTTTCTGCAGTTTCTCAGCCTTCTCAAATTTTTGGAAGTTCCTTAAAATTTTATTTCCAAAGTGAAGGCCCCCCCCCCCCCCCTCTGTGCGGATATGCTGATAATGATGATAATAATAAACAATTTTTTTTTAAGTTAGCAAAGACAATAGTGTTAAGCTAATTTAGGCCAACAATACAGAATATATACAAAAGTCTAATTACAAGGAACCTAGATTTGATAAAAAAAATTTACAGAATTGAAAGCTGCAGTCAAAAGTTTTGATGGACTTAATATTTCTTTTAGAAATCTCCAATGATTGGGACTTGATTTGATTTCTCTTGGCAGAGTCTACCATAGTTTTTGAACAACAAACCTGATAGTATTAATGCCATATTGATTCATCCTAGCTCAGGCAAAACAAGATTATTATTGCCACAAAGCAGAATATTTGTGGAAATGCATTTTTACCATATCTTTGAACGATTCTCACAATTCAATTTGCCTGCCCCCAAAACGGAAGTCTTCAAATTAAATGATCGATTGTGTCAGAAAATTTTTAAGCACAACTACTCTCCCAGTCAATATCATGTGTTTCTCGGAAATCTGCCCTCTCCTTGTTTTTGAAAGAAGATGGAAGATTCGAGGACGATCTTTTGATACAGCCAGAATACCTTATAAAATAAAATCTGCAATATACTGTTATAAAATATACTGTTATCAGAGTTTAAAAATTTTGCTACAAAGACTAATAGAAAGGAAAGAAATATACACTGCTTTGAAAAGAAACATTGAGAGAAACAAGACATGCTATTATGATGTTTATGATGGTACAACCTGGCACAACTTCACAGACTCACTAGGTGAAGTCTACTTCAGTGCTAAAAGAAACCTAGCTGGTATGTTCAATATTGACTGGTTTCAGCCATTTGAGGGCAGTGATCATTCTATTGGAGCATTGTACATGGTTTTAGTGAATCTTCCACGAGAAATAAGATTTAAAAGAGAAAATGTTATACTGATTGGAATAATACCAGGCCCCAAAGAGCCAGCATTGAACGTTAACTCCTTCTTCAAGCCACTTGTAAACAAACTGCTAGCTTTCTGGAAAGGAGTTAGTTTGTTTGAGAAGAATCAATTGCAGTTTTATAGATTTGTTTTGCTGTGTATTTCTTCTGATTTGCCAGCAACAAGAACATGCTGTGGTTTTCTATCATACAATGCTAAAAAGGGTATCTAATTTTATTCCTTTCTTCATTAGTTTGCTTTCTTTTTTGTTACTTATGACAAGTTCCAGAACAAGTTGACTATTGACTGTTCACAATCGCTACTGACATTTCTGTTATTCCAAAGCTTTCTCAAAATTGCATTTGCTATTGTTTGAGGATCTCTTACGTTTCTTTCAAATACAGAAAATAGCCACTTGTTGAAAAGTTTGGAATATCATTCAATACTTTCTCTTTCTGATACTGCAGGTTGCAGCAAATGTATGAAGTCTTTTCCTAGAGAAGCGTTTGGAGATAAACCAGATTATTCAGGGATTAACATACATGAATGGATACCAAGAAATGGCCACCAACATAAGACGTTAGCAGCCAAAACCGTTAAAGTGCCACTGAAATGAAAAATAAAAATATTTCGAAATCTTTCTTTTTATGGCGATTGAGTAATTTGATATTGCTGTGTAGCATTGTGGTGTTTATTTGCTAATTATAAGTCGCTAATTGCCTTTTATAGCACCTTGAATATGCGATAATCGTGCCTTTTTGTTCGACATTCACGACGCGGCCAGACAGGAATTTGAGGAATTTGTGACGTATTCAAGTGGGCAGGATGACAAGGAACTAACAGCACGCTATATGATTTCAGTGGGATTGCTCATGTTTTGAAGATGACACCCCAAATGACACCAGTTGCATGAACAGTAGTTCACTCCGAATGTGGTATCCCCAAAGACGAGAAACTAAGATCGAAATGGACTCAGTGAGCGCGAAGGCACGGCACCGCGAGCTGGTTTCACTCCTTCAAAATCTTCTGGTTTGTGTTCTATCCCTTTTAAACCGACCGTTTTCGTTGAGGGACAAATCGCTCATTCGAAAAAGCGTACGAGATTTTTTTAGAACAAGAAGACTTTTAAAGATTTTTGATGGATTTTTCTTGAAAACAAAAGGATTTTTGCGAACAGTTTAGAGTACACGAGATTTTTTAGGAGTGAATTGCCCCTCGGATTTTGTTTTGGAGAATCAATATTAACATTGCAACAAATGCAGGAGCTACGAAAATGCTGAGGTTGGAAACTGGTGCTTCCCACAGTTGATGCTGCTGGTACGACGCTCCAAGAAGCTCCCAATCTAAACGCGATCAATGGTATACGAATAAGGTACGTCTCGGTACCTCACTTCCTTGAAATAATTTTCAATCTAATTCTCGATTATTTTTTCAAATGAATAGAGCCCATCAATGTTTTCTTAGCTTTACCAAATCTTACAAGCTTCTTAGAGGCTCCATAACAATCTTCATGTTCACTACCTATGCGCTCGTAAACATTTCAAAACAAGGTTTTAAAAAACCTTACGAGTATTATGATACGTACAAAACAAGTGAAAGTAAAGTAAAAATATGGTCAAGTATTTCCTTTGACAAAATAAAAGTTTCTTAACTTAAATATTCCCAGTACTGGAGTTTCTTAATTTTTTGGCGATCTGAGAGTTGAGATTCTTATGGGCAGTTTCTTACAAGAAAAAATGGTTGCAACAGATGCGTTCTGGCATCAGAGGGGAAATTGTTGTGAGGATTTCACTCCTAGGGGGTAACTCTAGTATATTTAGGATAGCGGTCCTCATCACAGTACACAACACAACCAAAAAAATAATTTTATGCATGAAAATAGTCAGACCCAAAAACTTAGATATTTTGATTCTCTTTATAAATTAAAATTTTTCTTTATCTTTTCTCAATTTCCCCAGTATTTGAGACCCAAACAAGGAAATAACAATAATTTTAGGAAACCAAACAAATTAACTGACTCAGAAAGATAATCTTTGTCCGCATTACAGTAAACCCACTTATGGTAGGCCATGAAAACTTTTCAACATTTCCCTGCCCCCCCCCCCCCACCTGGGCAACAGTCCATACTGTATATTATACTTTTTGAGCAAGAAATAAAGTGCAAAGCAAAACAGCAAATACCCCCTATAATCCAGCAATACAGCAAACATCAAGAGGTACCCCTTCTTTGTAAAAAAGCAATTTGCACAACTTTGCAATCAGTTTGCATCTAGTATGCTCCACTGTCCTTTCAGAGTTTGCAAGTTTGTATGGAGTTTGTGCAAATTTGAACGGGTTTGGTGCAAATTTCATCTGCTTTACAGGCTACTGTATTTACAAACTCCTAAATTTGAAGCATACTCAACAAACAAACTAACAGTAACCGTTGGGAGCAAAATTGTGATTGAAGAGGTATTTGATACTATCACGAGTTCAGGAACCAACATTGTTCCAGAATTCCCAATTATTGCCAACAATTTCTTATTGTGGATCAATTTTTCAACCTTTGTTTGGCGTTTTGGCAATAAGAGAAGGCAAAAGCCCCTGGTCTTCTATAAATGTTGTCTCTGAAAGGCTTCCAGGTTCTGGTAGTTTTGATGGGATAAGATAAACCTAGTATTAAGTAACTGAGCTGCAAGGAAATTTCAAGGTTGTTTCTTCATGAATAATATCCAGATCAACAGAACATTGCAACACAAACACTACTGTCCTTGCACCCATGCATTATTTATCATACTATACATTTTATACCAGGTGAGTAGAAAAACAAGGCCTGGCCTTTAAAAACAATACTGGTCCTAGAATGTCATAAGCAATAATATTGAAGTGTCTTGTTTCATTGCCAATTGTTCAGTTTGATTGGGTAGTCTACCCTTCTCTTATCAGCCATTCCTTCCCATGGATATAAGAGATTTTCTGCAGAAAGATCCTTTCAAAAACCTGCAAAATCGAGTGAAAAAACATGTGGAACTTCCCTTTTTGGTTTACTTCCAATTTACAATGACATTTCATTCCAGGGGAAGACTTTTTCATCCTCCCAAGAGGATAGCACAACATGCTAAAACATTTTCAAGAAAATCAGAACAGAGTGGCTGATCTCAGCCCGGAAAAATTCTAAAACTAACTGAACATGCTGCCTATTTAGTCAGATATTGTTGCTTTAATATTTAGTTAGGTTTAGCAGTAGCTTTTCAAACAGCATGCGTTTTCTGACTCACATAATTTTTACATTAATTCTTAGCTGAAGAGCAAAACAACCTTATATGATGGAAGAAAAGAACAGGGAAACAGCTGCAACTTCTTTGAGCAAGACGGCACCACATAAATGTAAGAAATTTGGTCAAGCAAGGAAGGGACATTGCTGTAATATGGAAACAATGCAGCAATCACAAGGCAATTGAAACAACCGTCATACTTCTACTGCAAAGCATCATTTACAAACTGAAATTATATATTACCTACTGTACCATACATGTATTCAAAAATAGTTTAATTGTTGTGTTCACACTGTTCTGAAGATTTATATCCCTTCTTGGTGTGACTTTGGTATTGCTCTCTTACGTGATGGTTAAAGCATGCTGGCAAGGGTCTACTGTATCTTGCATTGTCAGAACCTAGAAAACCAAATAGCCACCAAACCAGCCATCAATATGCAACTGCAGGCATGAACCTGCAAAAACAGCAATAAACACAATGAGCCATTTGCAGCAAGGAATCTAAAGTTTCCTAAAATTGAATAATGACCCTTTGCCCTTCCATATAAATTATTTCACAAAGAATTTTTTAGAAAATAATAATAAAATTCCAAATCCCCATTCCAAGCAGTTAAATACAATGGTATAATAATTACTTATGCCAATTACGATATGTAAAACTGGATTAGGCTCAAAGGGTGGAATTGTTCTGATATGGCTATTCTTGGTGTGCAGTCCATGGGAACAGGCCCATGATTTTTCCTAAATTGAATGCCCACTAAAACATGTAAATTGCAAAACCTTCAGTAATAGTGTAAAGTCCTAAAAGCATCAGACTCATGATCTTTCCAGCCACATGTTCATATGTAGACAGATGCCAATGTGCAGGGTATTTTACATGATTATATACACTACTCTTGTGAATATCTGAGAATTCTATTTTGAAAACATTTTATTTTCTTCCACAGAGAGGGGATACTTGAGCCCTTGACCCACATTTGTACAGGCGTGTGTATCCCTAATTATTTATTGACCAACCCATTTCTATGTTGTAACGATTGAATACTCTTATAAACAATGAAATTTGAAGGAATTTAGTGGTTATTAAACCCATTTATTCAAGATGTCGTCGTTAGGCCTAAAACGGCGTAGGAGACAACAATACAAGACAACAACACAGCCAGTCTTCGGGTCTTTATTTGGGTCAGCGCTTGTAATACGGCTCCCACGTTGAAAACAAATGACAGGGAGAAAGAAAAGCGAGGAACACAACGAAAGAAAAATGTAGAATCATCACATAAACTTACCATACATCCGTCGATTCCCTGCCATCGAATCGAGATCTGCTTCGTTCGGTTCGTCATCGGGCCTATCGTCCTCTTCGCTCGATGTTGCAAGAGGTTCGTCTTGATATGGTTCAAATGGCGCTGCTGCTTCTCCAAAATCGTAAATTTCATTTTCTCTGTCTTCCAGAATATCTTTGTCACTGTTCTCCGCCAACATTAACTCAGAAATACCGCTGCTATCCCTACTGTCAGAAATTTTCCGAGAGGAGCAGTTCAATCCTACGTGCTTCAACAGTCACAAGACTTTATTGAAATGAAATGTGCCCACTTGAATACGTCACTCGCCCCAGGCTCTTGTCAATCGACCTCCCACCAAAAAACCCCCCAAAACTCACTGTTCCGCACCCCAAATATAAAAATTAGGGTCATTTTCGCATTCAGCGATGTTGGTTTCCTTCAGTAAGCTTAAAAAGCAAAATTCATCTCTTTCATTTCGGTGGCACTTTAAAGCACCAACAAAGACAGAGCGAGCTGAGCTTGAATCTGCCTCTGGTGTTAGATACAGTGAATTGTTTCGCCTGCCGTATTTTGATCCAATACATGCACATGTGGTTGATCCAATGCACAACCTGTTGCTTGGTACGGCTAAGCATACTTTTAATGTCTGGGTTGATACTAGCATGGTCACAAATAACACAATTGCCCAAATCGACAAATTGATGGCAGATGTGTCAAAAGGAAAAGAAATCGGAAGAGCAACAAAATCTTACCACAAACAATAGGGCTCTTAGCATCACAATGATGAGAAAGTTTATCGAGGGAGTTAAGATCTTTCCATCATATCAACAAATGGAAGTCAATGATTTACACTCTTTGAAAGAATTTAATTTAACAAACGATCATTTCACATCTACATGTATTCCTTTGGATTTGATTTGGCGAAAGGATTTTCTAAGTGACTGTGATTTAAGTGCCATATTACATTGTAACATTTCAGTGCCAAAATTAGATTCGCTGAGGGAACCTGAAAGAAATGAGCTGAGTGGAATGATTACATCATTATTCAACAAGAAACGACTTATTCATTTGTCAAAATTTGTAAAATCACACAATCGTGTTCTGCTACGAAGGGAAACATTGTGTACACAGCATTACCGTGGTGGCTCTTTTAAAGATAACTTTGTTTTGTCAAGGTATCAAGAAAATGGCCATTCTGCGACTCGTCCTGCCTCTGTTGATGCTCTTTTTGAAATTGAATGTGAATTTGAAGATGAAGGACGCCATGTCGCCACAGCAGAAATGATGTTCGCCAGGCTCAAATTCTTTGCAAGCTATCCAGAAGCAGATTTTTACGGGGAAAGATCTCCAATGAAACTTTGGTCAACTGAGATCTCAATGACAAAACTTGTTCCGATTAATTTCATACAGAAGAAAGTTTTGGAAACGAAAGCAAAAGCATATTTTGAACACACTGTTGTAACAAACAACACGAGAAGTAGGGTGAGGGGTTCAGATATTGTGTTGTATGTTATATGACGCATCTCTTATTGCAACCATACTTAAGAGCTGATAGTTACTTGACAGTGACGAGAAATAAATGCTAAATATTTTCATCAGAAAGTTAATGAAAGGCAAATACTAAAATTAACAGGTGAATGGGCAGGTATTTGGGCACATTTTTCCAAAATCTTTTCGTTTTTGACTTTGCCTGCTTTTCTTTTGCAACAATGTTTTTGAGGCTGACATTGTCGGTGGTTTTTGGACAGTGGTGGCGGTTTTTGGACGGCGGGTTCACAATGCAAAATGTACCAAGAAAATTATTTGTCTGTGTACGCTTGGCAAATATTATGTCTTATGCTTCATTTGTTTGTATTGTTGAATGCGAAAGCAATAGCTTGACTATCGGTTCTCGTAGTGACATTCTGGAGAGCTCTTGGCAAACCAATCCTTCAACTGGGAGATGGATGAGAAAATTTGTTTTTTTCACCTCATTACAACTCTCAATTCATCTATGTGCTGATATTTATGAAAGAATATGACAATCCAAATCACATTTCAAATCTGAACTTTATTTATTCTCCCAAAAATTGTCCCAAATTTATTTTGTGTCCGAAAACCACCGCCGCAAACTTTTAAGACCATTTTGTCAGTCAGCCTACCCCTCCCCCCAATAGATTTGCCATCAACTAGTTTCTTTTTTGTGTAGGAAGTTTTCAGTTTCCTAAGTCGAGTGCCTAGCCTCTTCTGAACATGGTCAACACACTCTTTTTTGACAATGGTAACCTCTTCTCCATAGGGCTTTTGGTTTGATACAGTCTGATATGTGGAGGAATCACCATCTCCTATGAAAGGTACCTATCTAAGGCCATGTTTTTCCTCTGATCTTTTGTACATTTCTGATACGCCATCAACTTCGGCCAGGTGAATTCCGCCGAAGTCGCGGAAACTATTGTTTTCACGAAAACAATAGCTTCCGCGGAATCAATTTTCCGCGTAATTCACTTTGGCCTTACACCCATAGTGATGTTGTTGTTGTATCTTTATTTTCATAGATTTTAGAGAATGTATTTAAAACACTGACCGGACGAAAATTTGTCTCAACTGTGCGATTTGCTTCACCCTTATCCAAAGGGCATACTTGTTGGGGATACGAATCGTCAAAGTTCAAAGCAACAGTCATCCCCTAAAAAGGAAACCTGTGATCATGCGCAGAAAGCATGTTTGCTTTTGTGGAAAGGATGTGGGCGGATACTCCTGCCACAATCCAAACAAGAATTAGCGAAGAGACAAAGAGATTCTCGCGCATGGTAATAGGTTTCCCAGCTGTTGATCTGCTTTGAACTTTACTAGCATAACAAAAGGCTTAGACAAAAGTGGCAGTCCTTGGTATCCTCAACAAATACTGCTGCACGCTTTCCTTTATCTGGAAACATATGGCTTTGCAAGCAGCTGCCGCGCTGTTTATTGCACAGGTTAAGGGAGCAGTAAGTTCATCTGCAGCTAAATGCACTAGTTTTGGCGGAATTTGATCTTCGCCGGTAGATTTTTTCCGTCCAAGGATCTCAGTAAAGCCCAGACCTCATGATGTTGCACCTTGTGAAATGAGAAGGAATTTGAAATATCACTACCATCCCTTATGACAAGAACACTAGGGTGATCTTTGCACTTCTCTGGAATAAGCCCAACGAGTAGTCTATCATCATCATTTTTAACAGTATCGGCAATGTTACAAGGTTTTTGTCCACTTGTTTTCTCGACTATATTAATGTAATGATTATTGAAAATCTCAGTCAACTCACTATCAGTAACAATTTGGTTGTTGTGTACCAAGGAAATATCATCACCGACCAAACCACCTTTATTAGAAAGGAAAGGTTTAAGCAGATTCCAGAAATCTTGATTAGGAATTAAACCTCCGGCAGTAGCCTTTTTGAAATGTTGTTTGGTTGCTTTCTTTTGTAAGGAAACGCATTTGTTGTGCTGCTTTTTATAGTTTGAAATTTAAGTCACAGTTAGGCAAGAGGGTGATCTATGTTTGCTCAGAAGGAAATTTTGATTTGAATGACAAAAAACTGTTGGGTGTGGTCAAACGATGATGTAAATAACTTAACAATTATTTTTGGAATATCATCATGTATATGTGGATTATCCAGAAATCCCTCTGAGCAAACATAGAGCTATTTAAGCTCTTCAATTTGGTATATCATTTGTCTACATAGGTTTAGCATGATCAGGCCATTTTAAAGGCAACCCTCTGTAGCCAAATTACCAAAATAAATGGATTCTTTAGTCTCTCACAATTTCAAAACAATTTAGTTTTGAAAATCGGACTTATAGAATTGAAGTTGTTGTAATTTTAGGTTTGAGGATTTGAGGCCTTTTGATGGACAATGATTTTGATTATTTGTATTGACACAGTCTCAGGAATGTGTAATTTCATGATCTCAAAATGGAAAGGAAGATTTGGACAACAACAAATTAAATTGACTGTTGCACTTGAACTGTAAAAGTTATTTATGCCAAATTTGGAACATAAAGTCGCAACGGCTCAAGTTACATTTTGCACTAAACAATGGTTACCAAGGATACCATGTTGCCATAGCAACCATCATCGGCAAATAAAGAATGGCATGCAAATGTCACTCAGAAAGGGGAAATTGTGTACCCTTTAACACAGTAATTTATTAACGCTTAATAATGATTTTTAGTTGAACAATGGTAACCATGGATACAATGTTTCCATAGCAACCGTTGACTGGACCGAAGAAAAGGGCAACAAATGCTAACTGAGGAGGCAAAAACTTCACATTACTTCATGGTAACTGATATTGGCCCAAGTTACATTTGAAGTAACCAATGGCTGCCATGGTTACCATGGCAACCACTGATCAAAATTTACAGCATTTTGACGATAATCCTTTCTTTCAGTTGAAAAGTATTCCTTGCCATATCAATATGATGAAAATTATGTCATTGATGCCTTTTATTTTCAATGCTTTGAAATAAAAAAAGTCCCCAAAGCATGCTAAACAGTAAACATAATCACCATGGCAACAACAAAACTGAATTTTGCAGCAACTAACTGCTATAACTTTTAACTTTGATAACTTTTGACTTTTAACTGTTATAACTTTTAACATCTGTTCTGTTTTAACTTCTGTTAACGTGGTAGAATGTTGATAGCGAAATAGCTACTGTCATAAACTAATTTAAACATAAATGCACTACATAAGGTTTTTGTCAGCTTTATACAAATATGGTAGAACATTGATGACTATGTAGCAGAACATGTCAGGGAAAGCTCTTATTGTTCAATCTCCAGCTGACCAACTACCTTCAAATCTCCATTCACATAGTCTGTCATCAGCTCATATTGGAAAACATTATTGACATCTTCTTCATCATCACTGCTATCCTCATTATCACCTGATGTATTGTCAACGTCATAAATGATCTCATATCTGGTATATAGTGGGTCGTTGCTTTTTCTAACAATGCGCGAAACAGTACCAGTGTAAATCAACTTCTTCTTTCTTCTCTGAGACTCGCTCTCTTGGACCATGAAAGTGTGCTCTACTCTCTTTCCTACAAGATACATGGGGTCTGGTGGCATGTTTCTGTTTGGGCATGACTTTTTTGGGCAGGCTTTTGCAGAAATCTGCTTTGCTTTTCTTTTGCCATTTGCTTCTGCATCTGGGCTACCAATAATTTCCATTCCAGAAGAAGCCATCTCTTGTTTCTCCAGTCTGCTATGTCGTGCCAGTTCCAACTTTTCTTTCAGGATCTTCACTCTATCAGCATAAAGTTGCTTTCGATCTTCTTCACTCAAAACAGTTGCACCAGTAATTCGGACTGTGTCTCCTTCTGAAATGTCTGCCAAATATTCATAATGTGGCGACGACTGGATAATTTCCCGCAGATTAGTAAATAAAGTATCATAGTTATTACCTGCAATTTTAAAAAGAAATGATTTATCTTTAGAAAACAATTTATCAGACTGAAGAACAGACTTTTGATACTTAATTTGAGCTTCAATAGCTCTCTTCTTTTCTGTTGCCTTGGTGCATTTTCCCAAGAAGGATTCCATTTCTTGAACAGTTCTCCATTCATTGCCAAATTTGCTGATCTCTGCAACAAGTTTTGATCGGCGGACAACAGATCTTACTTTCTGTTCCTTCTTTGCCATTTGGTTTTGTTCCAAGATAGTCTTCCTTGCCAACATGTGCTCCTTCAATTGCTCTTTGTTGCGACATATTTCTTCATCTGCCCATTGTCTTGCCTCCTTGAAAACGTTTTCCATCTCTTCCTCACACATGCCTTCTAATGATGTGGTATTCTTTCTAACAATAAGTGAAGCATCCAGGTATCCAGGAGTAGCATTTGGTCGGATTCGTACTTCTCTGTCCAAAAATCCCATGTTAGACTCTGATGCTCTGTTGGTAAGGGGGCAATTTCTGACCCTATTCCTGTCTTTGGAACTATCTGCATGTTCACCACCAGTAAGGTACATCTCACATTGTCTCTCAAAGAGTATTTGGTGGTTTCGAAGGAGCAACTGCATGGCCAAAATTGTGAGTGCATCCAGCTCTGGATCCTTTGTATCATCAAACAGGGGCAATAGGGATGGTGACAGCTGCATGGGTATGTTCTGGAAAACTGACTGTGGGTTTGTGAGCAAGTCTGTGGCGTCTTTCGCATACTCTGCTAAGGCTGCTTTCATTTGAATGCAATATGGCACCATGTCTAGAATATTTTTGCATGTCTTATCAAAGGCGGCTTGAAATGGGCCAGTGATACAGGCTTTGATGATACCAAGTGCTCTTGCACCAGCTAAAGGCACTTTCAAACCAAGCAATTCTGTGAGTGCTCTGGCAGTTTCTCCTGCATTTTGCTTTGCTCTGATGATGTCCAGAAAATGCTTCAGGTCAGTCCGATGCTTCCAAAGTGCTGCTCCATTGTGAAATGTGATATGAGCCCTGTTTCCAACTTCTTTTTCAAAGTCTGATTTTTTTGCCATTGTTTGGGTATTTTTCCGGCTCGCTCCATCCAAATCAACATTATCTATCCCACTAGAGCTATCATTAGACTCTAAAAATGCCTCAAACAAGTCAGATTTACCATACGTTTCTGAGCCTTGCTGATGGCAAATTCTTGCAGCCAGTAAAATTGCATTGTATGTTGAGGAATTTCCTTTCCTGTGCAATGGGACATATGTATCTTCACTAAGAGTGCACTTATCTAAATCAATCAAGCCCCTCTTGCATGCATCGTCACCCAGGTTGATTATAACATGTAAAAAGCAAAAGTGATGTTCTAAATCAGTCACTAGATTTTCTTCAACAGCACTGAGCCCAATATCATTGAGAAGCTTACTCCTAAATTCATTGAAAATTCTATTAAACTTCTTCATAACCTCACACCTGTCACTCATGGTACCTTTGATAGATATTAGCAAGTCCTTCAAATAACAGTCTTCACTCTTCCCTCCAACTCTGGATAGCACATTTGCCAATTTTGCAAGGCTGTCTTGGTT
The DNA here is from genome assembly GCA_039566865.1 of Aurelia coerulea. Taxonomy (NCBI): domain Eukaryota; kingdom Metazoa; phylum Cnidaria; class Scyphozoa; order Semaeostomeae; family Ulmaridae; genus Aurelia; species Aurelia coerulea. The sequence continues at coordinate 3,756,711 of CM076959.1, forward strand.
TGCTTTGAGAAGGCTTTCCCCAGTTTCTTGAGCCAAATGCTGTAGACCTATTGTCTTTACACCCTCACTGGTACTAACTATGGTAGTGTTGTACTTCTTCTTGAGCTTAGTTGTGCCATCATTAAGCAAAATATTAGAAATCTCCTTTCCATCTTTGTCCCTAAGGCATGATTTTCCAGCATTTACCAAAGCAAAAAACTCAGCTTCATACATAATCTTATTAACAGTTCCATATGAAGGTAGCCTATCAGGCCTCAAACCACACAGCTCTTCTGCAATAACTTGTATAGCTGGTGCAATGCTTCGCGTATTCAGTTTTAGCTCATGAAGTTTCATCACCACTTGTCTCATCTTGTCACTGAATTTACCATCTGCAAACAGCTGTAATTCCTTCTTTTCATTTGAATCAATGATTTCTTGCAAAGCCTTGTTTTCCCTCTCCAATTCTTTGATCTTAAGCCATTGCTCATCAATAACACCATCCAGCTGGTATGATTCTGTCTGTTTTGCTTTTCCCTTCCAAGCTGAGCATCTCCTCTCCAATTTCCTCTTCTTAGCCATCAGTTCATCAATTTCTTCTGCCCTTTGTCCAATTTCTTGTTGCAGATTTTCTGATGTGGCTCCAAGGTCTTCTGCTACCTTCTCTAGCTCCTTTTCTCGTTCGACTTTCTCCTTCAGATCATTTCTCAACCCTTTTATCAAGCTTTTGTGTCTCCATTCACGATGTTTAACATTTGTATCTTTGTAGTATGAAACAGTCTTCTGAAGTTCCTTGATCTCAGATGCTTTCTCTTGGCATGTTTTTTCCAATACAGCAACTTTTCCAGTCAGGTTGTCAATTTCTATGTTTGATTCCACCACATAATCAGGTATTAAGGGACCACCAGCATTTTCACCAATTTGTCCATCACCAACATCAAAGTCATCATTGAAAAGTGAAGCCAATTTTTCCTGATTTCCTTTCTTCTTTTTATCCTTGATCAGCAAAACTACTTTTTTATTCAACTTATAAAGTCTACTATACAAAGCGGCTTCTTCTGTTGTCGTGTACTCGGGATTTTCAATTTTGAAACTTGCTACCAAGACTGACCTTGTGCTACTACTGTTCTTCTTAAAAAATTCGTATGCTACTTTCTTACTTATAACCATATCTAATTAATCATTCGTAGACCGGGAACTTCCCTGACAGCCCTATCAAGATATTAGATTAATAACTAATTAAAATGTACAGCAAATATAAACGCAAGCGCGCGTGCCAACTGTGAAAAAAGGAAAAAGATTAATTAATTAAAACAAATAAGAACAAAACCAAATGTTGATAAAAACGTCGTTAATAAAAAGATGTTGATAAAAACGGAAAGAGGCGAAAATGAAAGGTTTATTTGATGAATAATAACAACAACAAACGTTTTTGCATGGAAAAGACACTCAGTATCAAGGAACAAGGAATTTACTTATCTAATCAAAATCAGCTGATTCGAATTCCGCCATGACCGCGAAGCGGCGTGAGATTACCCCCATCGAAGTTGCAAATTTCGCTCGATCTGAATAACTGTAAAAACATTAAAAACCTATTATTGGAGAGAAAAAAGATCAAAGATTTATATGAACTATGGAACATTTTGATTTTCAAACGATTTCATAGCAAAAAAGTAGAAAATTACCTGAAAATTGGTGTGAAATCTGTCTTCAGCGCCCCACAATCTTGTTCCAGCATTCAAAAAGATCGCCAAAGCTTCGCAGACCTCGTGGTGATATCAGTTTTCCCGTGCTCTGCGTGTATCTGCGCGAAATCCCGCGTTTGTATCATTACTAGATCGCCGATTTCATGCAGCGCCTCGTGCAGCGGCGACTGGGCCTAAGGAAAATTCAAAAAACGCAAGAACGGAAAGAAAGATCAACGGGAAACTTGAAAGATCATTAGAAAAGAGGTTTCTTTACATTTTTATTATAAATTTACCTCAATTTTGGTGAGTCTTTGCCAGTAGCAGGCAAAACGAAATCAGATTATATCGTTAGGCCCGGCCCAAATGAGCTGTCCAATGAGTTTTGTCACGTGACTGATCATGCAATAGGTTCTGCCATTCTTTCAAAATTTTTGTTACGGTATCGCTACATTTTGCCTTAGAATCTGATGTTACCATGGCAGCAGCTAATTTACATTACCAAATATGGAATTTTTGATAATAGCTCATCAAGTACTTTGATTTGGTATATTGTTGAGGTGTATAGCATCAACAGCAAAGAATTTAGTTTTTTTCAGGGGATATTCCCCCATCTAGCAGTAGACATTTCAAAGTGAAAACTTGAGTCATTGAGTCATTATAAATGGACTTGCTCCATGTGAACCATCATGTGATACAGTTTTTTTTTTATTCAAATATTAAATTTTACAAGATACTTTACATTTTACTATACCTAATTCTAATTACTATACGACACTACAAGTACGATACCATGGGGAGCAAAATACTACGACTACCCCATGGCCAATATCTAAAAACATGAAACGTTAAACCGTATACAATCACACTACGAACAATTTATAAATTAAAGGATACTATACTGGATTCAGTTTCACTCCAGATGTCAGGTCAGTGTTGCGATGAATTTGTAGATGCAACGAGTGCAACTCATTTGGTTTAAATTTAGGCAAGTAAAATGCCTCCATCTGATGTGAAACTGAATTTACAAGGAAAAGAACACTAACGGTACGGGACTTGGTGATTGCTTAGGGCATGGCTAAATTCTCAATAGATCTTAATCAAACCGACCAGTTCCGTGGATGAAGCGTAAAGTTAATTTGAGTACATTTCTGTTCAACTCATTAGAAAGGTCTTCATCACCATACAATAAAAGCTGCGTCAAAGAATGATTTGAAAGATTGGTGATTTGTACATATGGTCGTAATAATTCAACAATTCCAGCGAGAAGATTTTGTCGTTGAACATCAAAAGAAGGGCAGAGCAACAAAAGTGCTCCGTGTCTTCAATGCCATCACTTGTTGGGCACATTGGGTTTATGGTATCTCTGAAATTATGCTTGAATTTATGGAGATTTAACTTGCTGAGACCAACCCTGAGTTGTGTTAGGTAGGATAATCATGTGGGATTGTGAATTCCAAATACAGATTTTGCAGGGGGGCGGATTATTGATAAGAGCTTTTTCTTAAAAACAGGAATATAAGGTGCAAATCTCAATTCAGGCTCAAGCTTATTCCATTCGCATAAACAGTTTGGATAGAAGGAAGACATGAATTTTTCTGTCCTTGCCTTTAATCGCCCAATGACATCCTGTCCGCGGAGACGGTACTGCGACTGATGAAGAGGGGGAATTGGATCAACTGTATACTCAGGACTAAGATTATTTATAAACTTGTAGAACAAGGTAAGGCGTCTACTTCATCTTCGGGAACTCAGTGACTCCCAACCAAGCTCTACGTACAGCTTCTCTCGAGATGTTCCCCTCCATGTACCTGACACAGCTAAGGCAGCAGAATACTGTACGGACTCTAGCTTTTCCATTAAATTTGGTATGATAATATGTTGACTGAATTCACATACTTTGGCAGGAATATGGTAAATGGCATCTAAATAATAATAATAATAATAATAATAATAAATATTAATAAATAATAATAATAATAATAATAGGTTATCACCACTTTGCAGGTTTACAAACAATAAATTAATAGCACGAATTACGTCATCAGAATCAGCCATTTCATACAACTTGCTGCAGAAGGAAACCTTAGACAGCAACCAAAGTTCATAACATTTCTGTCAAAACTGCTGTTGCTGTTTAACATTTGTCATCTGTACAAAGCAGACAAACCATTAGTGGAGGCTACATGTTCAGAAACAATGGTGATACTGACATCATTTTGTGGTGTGTGCGGCAGAGATTATCGCTGGAATTTGATGATAATTAGCAATCTTTTCAAATATTTTCAAACTTTTTAGATGAAAAACACTCTAATGAAATATTTATAATAGGTTATCACCACTTTGCAGGTTTTCAAAGAACAAATTAATAGCATGAATTACGTCATCAGAATCAGCTAATTTCTGCCAAAATAGCACTCCAAAATCGTTATTTTCAATAAAATAATATTTTACCACCAAATATGTTGACAAATTGAACCAAAACAGCATAATGCTCGTGCAAAATCTTCTTTCGACTCTAATTTAACTTGGAAGCCTGATTTTCACAGATTTTAAACTATGTGATGTCACTGTGACGTCACAAGGTGTAGCAGTTGCACGCAAAGTATGCTACGAGCTACAAATTACTTGTTCTAATACTGAGGCAAGTTGTATTCAATTCTGGTGAGTCTACGGCTGTTTTCAGAGGAGCAACCCCTCATAAATGGTAGCTCAAAAAAAGCCCATATGAAATATGGATTAGGATCCAGTTAACTTAAAGAATATGCTCTCAATTGTCAATGTTATTACCAACTGGAGGTAATTGCAAGAAATCTGCATTTACAATCACTTGCAATCCAACCCAAGGGAAATAATTTTCATTTGCAGAAAGATGTAAAAATTCAATAGTTTCACAGAGACTTGCACTGATCATGGAGGCCTGGTCAATTGTAAGTACCTCCAAATATTGCCATTTCTTTAATATCTCTGGGAAACTCGTCTTGATCGGCATAACGGAATAACCAGGCCCAGGACCACTAGGATTAGGGTTAGGGTTAGGGTTCTTCCAACTTCCAACGGACCAGACCCTATGGGAATGCCCTACCCTCGCTTTGACGTTGGATTGGACTTGCTCCATGTCTCGCTCTTGATAAAAAAATACAGGAGGGGAAAGGGAAAAAGGGGGAGGACACAGGGAAAGAAGAAATAAAGGGAAGAGAAAAGGGATTGAGAGCCAGACTTGTGAACTACGTGTCGCTCTCCTTCCCTTTCTTTCTTTCTTCCTTTCCCTGTGTCCTCCCCTTTTTCCTCCTACCAAAATATACATAGAAGTAATGTTTTTCTGCAAAGGAAGGTCAAAGTCTTTCTGTTTGCAACTTCAAACTCTAACCGCTGTATCAAAAATTAGATACAGCGACTTCCTTCACTAAAACTAACTTAAAATGGAACTTCTAAGCCCAAAGTCTAATCAGCCCAATTTGAAAACGGTATGATGTTAAAAAAAATAAAGGGGCATTTTCAAGACTCTAGACGAGGCTGATTGATTGTTTAGGGTTTTTAAGGTCTAGGTAAATTTCTTTGTCATAAAAATCCAGGCTCTTTCTGGCTCTTTGTCACAAATTGCAACAAATTTCAGATACTGTCAAATTTCATATCTTTTTCAATTTGAGTATTTTTTATACACTCCATTCAAAATTTACAACACAATTTACATTATGCTACTTATGAAATATTATACACAACTACTAGAATGACTACTTTGGTCCACTAATTTCTCAAATTTAAACAGAGTAGTTGTTTAGCCTTCCACGAAATGCTACCTCAGCTTCACAACATATCCGCTCATGATATCTTATGAAAGGTAGTTGTTTAGCCTTCCACGAAATGCTACCTCAGCTACACAACATATCCGCTCATAATTATTTAGAATCATTTTGTTGGTATAGCTGGGGTATTTTGTTGGTATACGAACAAACAAACCTAACTTGTAATCTAGCTATTAACTTCGGAAGTCATAACAGCGTGGACAAACAAACAAATCATGGATGCGACGCTTGAAAACTCATGCAGGGCGACAAGTGTCACACATTCTATCTAGGTAGGTAGGTATCATATTTGCACCCCATCTAGACAACAACTGTGCTCTGATGCGTCGTTCCTGTGCCTGCATCAGCAGAAGAATCTGATTTGGACTTGACCTCAAGAATGCAACTGTTCTACCCTCCTGATTAAATGCATTGTGAATTGATTCTCCAGCCTGCTCTGCAAAGATACCAATACGTCTCCATCACATTACAAATTTTAGGATTTTATGCGTGAGATTGTGCAGTTTGCGTGTTATCGTGTGTCCACTGAATAATACTGGGTATGCCTCTCCAAAATCATCACATAACTGCAAACAGCTTTGATGTCCAACTCATCTAGGATCATTGTTGCGTACAACAACTTGGACAAATTGCTGAGAATGCCAAAGATGTTGAGAAACTTTGCGCGTAGGATTTCTAGATCGTTGAATGGTTGCAAAAATTGGAATTTCTTCAAAAAAATATTTTAACACATAACAAAATATGTCTTTTCATGACAAAATTGATGAATTTGATTTAATTTCTATTCAAGTATTTCCCTCAGCATGAGGCTTTATTCTCTTCTTTGATGGTAATTCAGGAGATTCCCCAAAACAACGTGTTTCCAGTTTAGGCTAAAAGCCACAAGCTCTGGTTTGGAGGTTCAGACAAATTTGGACTTTCAATATTAGCTATCTAGGATTATATGAAAAATTATTGCGGATTGATTGGCCTAAATTCTTGTTGCTAGTCCCGATCAAATCCGTTGGTTTTTTTTTTTGGACACCCGGTAGTCCGTTTCCAAATTTTTGATATGAACCAAACAGTGCTGTATGAATGCTTTTGGGCGGTTTGGTAAATACGATGGGATGTTTTGTCCATAGGGTCTAATTCAGTTGGATTTTTGTGCCTTTACATTTTCTGTCAGATACTCACAATATCGATATGGCAAGAAACGTTTCATTATTAAATTGGTAATGCCACAAAGGGTCTTTTCTGTTGACTTCTTTAAACATTTATATTTCAGTAGCTTCTTCAATGATTCTGCTCCATTGTATTTATAGTTCTTTCTAACTCCTCTCTGTAAGCACAAGCCCAATGCTCTGGACATGAAAGCCACCGCTGATTTGTGTACCTTTGAACAACAGAATTAGATGTTCAAACCTTCGATGCTTTAAGTGCCTCTACAGCTTTGTTGAAAAGACTATTGGAAGCGTTGGAAGGCACATTTAAAGTATCAAGTGCATCTTTTCCTTGTGTATCAGCAATTAATTTCTCTTATGTATCAGCAATTAATCGTATATGTGTAGCCTCTTATGGTTGCTTACTTAGTTGTTATTTAGTAGTTGTACCTATATCATAATGTAATGGCCACGGAGTAATGTTGTTCAGTGCCTGTAGTAGTTTGTTCTGGCAAAAGCTTTAATTGCATTTTGATGAAAACATTCGATTGCAAAGCGAATAAAATGTATTCACAGTAGAGTACCTGACAAATACACTAAAGAACTCGATTTTTATTGTTAGTCATCCCTTATGTGGAAAAGTAAGTACAAAATGTAAATATGTGCAGGAATTTAATTAAACTAGTACAAAACATTGGATGTATTCAGACCTGTATATGTGACGTTAGAAAATGGATGCTTGCTAATAAGCTTAAAATCAATGACGGAAAGACAGAATTTATGATAATAGGGTCTAAGCACAACTTAAGCAAATTGAACATAAATTCTATAAAGATTGGTGATGCTGAAATAAAGCCAGTCTCATCCTTGAGAAACCTTGGTGCCATGATCGATGAAAACCTGTCCATGGAAAATCAAATAACGAAGACCTGCTCCGCAGCTTTCTACCACATAAGAAATATCAGACATATAAGAAAGTATCTCGATTCGAAATCCACAGAGACAATGTTTCATGCATTCATTACAAATAAGCTTGATTACTGCAATAGCCTACTGTACGGTCTTCCAGATTGCCAAATACAGAAACAGCAACGCGTACAGAATGCTGCAGCAAGGATTGTAACTGAAATAAAAAAAAATGATCACATCACTCCTGCATTAAAGGAGCTGCATTGGCTACCTGTGCAACAAAGAATTGAATTCAAGATATTGCTGCTAACATACAAAGCGTTGAATAACATGGCTCCATCTTACATAGCGAATATGTTTTCTTTGCAAGCACAAACAAGACACTCTCTCAGGTCAAATGCATCTTTGCAGTTGAACATTCCAAGAACAAAATATAAAACATGCGGAGACAGAGCATTTCCAGTCGCTGCTGCTACATTATGGAATCGTCTACCTTATGACATTTGAAGCTCGCATAACATTGATATTTTGAAATCTAGATTAAAAACGTTCTTATTTTCTATTGCTTTTCAAATGTAGATTTTTGTTTCTGGAACTTTTTTACTTGTAAATATGGACATTATTTCTTTAATTTAGGTCTTAGGTATTGTACAGCGCTAAAGAATATATATTTAATAGATTTTGGCGCTATATAGAAATTATTATTACTATTATTATTATTATTATTATTATTATTATTATTATTATTATTATTATTATTATGTATATGGTTATGGTTTAATTGAAACGAAAATAACGGATTTGCGTTGTAGCTATTTTTCTAAATGCTGACTAATTGAATTACAAAAGATGTTATATTCAAATGACAATTTTAAGGGAAAATTAGACAGACGCCTTTTTTAATTGTGCGTAAAGAATATCAAATTCTTTTGAAAAGGAAACCGCTTGTAAGAAACTGTAGCAACCTCTACCAGAAAATTAAGAAACTTCGCCCAAAGCGATCACAGGCCAATTCGAAATAAGAAAATTCCACTTTTTGGTTGCAATTTGCAGCATTTGATAAAAGTCCATTGCTAACCAAGGCTGCACGAAAAAGTACACCATTTCCCACCATCTGTATCAAAAACGTAGTGGTTTCTAATATCAAAGCCTTTCTTCATTTAGAATGAGTCTAAGAAGTTATACATTAGCTTGAAGCTATTGCAAAATAAAGTCGGTAAAGCTCCATTGGGCAGCCTTTGTTCAAAACGTAGGAAAGGAGGGAAATCAAATTTGACTGAGTTTTCTGTGAAAACAGAGTTTTCTGTGCTTCCTCCTTGCATGAGCCATTTTGCACACAATTCTTTATTTTAAACAGCTACCTTGTTTGGTGATAGATACTCAATTCGAATCTGCTCCAGTGCCAAAAAGAATTCGAAGCATCGGTCACTGATGTGTATCAGACCACGGGAACGATTTTGTTTTTCTTCTGTCACAGCGAGTGTCTCTGCATATGATGTCGATTTGCAGAGAACACTGTATGGCACAATCGAATATGCTTTCAACAATTTTATTTCATTCATTGATGACCTTGTCTTGCAAATTACGGGAGTTTGGAAAACTAAGACCCAGAAAACGTAGACCTAAGACCACGAAAACGAAGACCCAGAAAACGAAGACCACGAAAACGAAGACCCAGAAAACGAAGACCACGAAAACGAAGACCACGAAAACGAAGACCACGAAAACGAAGACCACGAAAACGAAGACCCAGAAAACGAAGACCCAGAAAACGAAGACCCCAGCATATGTGGTTTAAATGCTACACGTTTTTTTTATAAGAAACTTGGATCAGCACTTAGTACTAAAAGTTTCTTAATTTCGCATGAAAATTTCGGTATTTTAGTAGTAAAAGTTTCTTAATTAGTTTCTTATTTTTTTGGGCCTAAAATTGCGGTATTGTTCGAAGTTGAGCTTTCTTCTCGAGAAAGGGCTTCCATTTTGCATTGACATTGTCATCAAGAAGAAGCCATGCACATCAAGGCAAAAAATTACCAATTTTGCAGTTAAAAGTCAAGAAAAGACGAATGTACCTTTGTTAGAGAGACATAGAATAAGAGAGACATACAGAAATAACGACGTTACTAAAACACGGAACAAGCGGAACAAGCGGAACAGGCCAGTAACAAGCGGAACAAGCAAGGAACAACCCAGTAACAAGCAGCACAACTACGGAACAGTCCAGTGAAAAGCATGAAACAATAGGAACAGGCCAGTAACATTGGAATAGCAACACAGTAACGACCATAGAACAACTGTAATGACCCAAAATAAAGAGAATGAAGGGAAACATCCTACCCCTAGTGCAACGTCTTAATTCTTTGGTGATCTGACAGTAAAGTTGTTCGCAAAATATTTCCTATGAAACAATTAAGTGTACTCATTGCTTTCCTCGATGCAAACTGGTAAAATGAAAGTTTTGCAATAACATGTCATGCTTTAACTTTGCCAAATAATTTTTGATTTTCGTTCATTTGTTATTCTTTTTCATTACTCGATTCACGCAGCACGCAACACATCGCAGGAGGCTTTAAAAATGTGGAGTAACAACCAAATCTCTTGGAGTTCAGTACACTAATTTCATGCTTTCAGTGCTTTATTCAATGCACTACTGGCCTATTCTGTTTGTTACTGGCCAGTTCCTTGCTTATTCCACTTGTTACTCTGGGTTGTTCCTTGCTTGTTCTGCTCGTTACTGGGTTGTTCCTTGCTTGTTACGCTCGTTACTGGCCTGTTCCGCTTGTTACTGGCTTGTTCCGCTTGTTCCGTGTTTTAGTAACGTCGACAGAAATAAAGTTTTAGAGTTTCTTGACTGTTTTTGAACGTAGTACTAGAGTTTCTTAAATTTTTGGTCATCGTAGTACTAGTTTCTTATAAACCAGTTTCTTATAAAAAAACGTGTAGCAGAACGATGATGTGCATACATTATCTACAAAAACCAAAGGTTTCTGAAAGCGAGCTGCATATATTTTCTATTTCTCTCCTTTCTATTTCTTACTTAGTTTCTTTTATCTTATTACTCGGAAGGTAATACTTGAGAAATGTCCAAACATTGGGCAAGCTTCCAATAGGAGTACTCATAGTTCCTTCTGAGTTTCTTAAAGGTTCCATAATAACTTTCATGTTCACTGCATGTGCCCTCATGAACAGTTCAAAGCAAGGTTTTTTGAAGCCTTTCCAATGTTTAGAAATTCCGAGTAATATGATACAGGAAACAAGTGAAAATAAAGTAGAATTATCGGGGTCTTCGTTTTCGTGGTCTTCGTTTTCGTGGTCTTCGTTTTCGTGGTCTTCGTTTTCGTGGTCTTCGTTTTCGTGGTCTTCGTTTTCTGGGTCTTCGTTTTCTGGGTCTTCGTTTTCTGGGTCTTCGTTTTCTGGGTCTTCGTTTTCGTGGTCTTCGTTTTCTGGGTCTTCGTTTTCGTGGTCTTCGTTTTCTGGGTCTTCGTTTTCGTGGTCTTCGTTTTTGGTTTTTGTAGATAATGTATATGCACATCATCGTTCGTTGTAAGAACATCAAACACAATTTGGGTCACAATAGGTTATATTTAGATGGACCCTGTCCCCCTAGCTAAGTTGACTTACTTTAATTATATCAGATCTTGAGTACTCAGAGTTTCTTACGAGTTTCTTAAACAAATGCCATGCCCTCATAACCATTTCAAAAAAAGGTTTTTGAAGCTTGCCCAATGTTTGGACATTTCTCAAGTATTACCTTCCGAGTAATAAGATAAAAGAAACTAAGTAAGAAATAGAAAGGAGAGAAATAGATAATATATGCAGCTCGCTTTCAGAAACCTTTGGTTTTTGTAGATAATGTATGCACATCATCGTTCTGCTATCATTTAAACCACATATGCTGGGGTCTTCGTTTTCTGGGTCTTCGTTTTCGTGGTCTTCGTTTTCTGGGTCTTCGTTTTCGTGGTCTTCGTTTTCTGGGTCTTCGTTTTCGTGGTCTTAGGTCTTAGGTCTTCGTTTTCTGGGTCTTAGTTTTCCAAACACCCTGCAAATTACTGTGTTTGAGGTCAACCAGATCCCACTTGCAATCTTCCTTTTCAGTTCAACTAATACTCTCGAGATTGCCCAGCCACCAACAAACCTTACTTTTCCTAGCCCAACAGCATCCATCGTTGATACATCGAAAGAAGTGCAAGCAACAGTATGGGATTCACGGATCTTGCATGCAAGATCATGGATCACCAACTCATATACATGTTTTACAATGTTAGCACCCAAGCTAATCTCCCAAGCATTCAAACTCAACTTCCCAAAGCAAACGAGCAACCAACGCTTGAAGCACTCAGCTCTGGTGAAAGCAAATACCTGCATGAGTATACGTTTGAACGATTCTGATGTTATTGTTCCCGATATTTCCTTTACCTCTCTTCTCACAATACAAAACACCTTCAACCATATCATCTCCAGCAAGGTATCTCTCCTAGGGGATCTTTGAAGTTGCAGAACTGCTTCATTTTTTGACCTCGAGAATTCCCCATACTCTCCCTCGGCCAAAGATGTTTTATCAACAAACTGCTCTAAAAACTCATCCGTTCCGAGACAAGGTGGAACAGTCATTTCGTCGGAATATTTTTCAATAGTTTGTAATAGTTCTTCCGTTGTCGTACCATCGTTATCATCCCGACCAACAAAAACATCATCGACAACCCCCTCTTCAATAACATCCTCCTTTTCCATCGACACATCGGCACCTAAATCTATCTCATCAAGGTCCAATTTACATATTTCACTTTTGCAACAGCTTAAAAACCCACAGGGCTCCCTGGATTGGATATCTGCTACTTCTTTGATTTCTTTGTAGCGGTCTTTGAGGTGATCAGGCTCAAAACCTACAAGTTGTATGTCACTCTCGTATTTTATAAAAGTTAAACCCACCTGAACCCAGCTGAATCCATCTTAAACCTGCTGAACTGAAGTCTGCTTTTGAAAGTACGTTTGTTGCCTTTTCCTATATGCACTCAAAGAATCTGTTGCACAACAATATTAAGGCTGACAATGTTATTTTAGCTGACACTGTTAAGGTTATTGATTTTGGCAAAGTGACCACATTTGCCAATCCTGCTGTATACAACATTATTCCTGGAGCTAAGGAACATGAAATCAGTGGCATAGACATCTAGCCCACTAGCTAATAAACATTCCTGGCAGTGAGCCAAGTGTTTTGACTGACACATACTCAATAGGATACATACTGAAAAACACTGCTGGTATAATATGATGCAATGCACTTATCCAACCTAGGAGATTGATGAAGAGGGACTTGTTTTGAGACTTGACACTTGTGATAGGTTATAGTTGTTTGTTTCTTGTTTTGAGTGATAACAATTCTGATAAGAAAATCTTCTGTATATTTCTGTTGGTTGCCTCATTGTTACACCGCTCAGAAATTGTAACCTTGTTACAATTGATGGGAGCGGGATCATGGAAGCTGAGAAGTTTCAGAACCCTTGTTTGAATTATTTTGGAAAGAACCGCGGATATTTTTGGACAGTGAAGCGCTTATAAGTGAAGAGTATGTACGTGAACTTTGTAAATACATCTTGCCGGACATTTTTTAACATTTATTGTAAATATATATACAGATATCAAAACTTGTAGATAAATAGACGATGGTAAATGGTGCAAGAACGAAATGGAGAGCCGCAATGATGTCGGATGAGCCGTCACCCTTATTGGCAGAGAGATCAAGAGAGAATGGACACAAGACAGAGCCGAAAATAGTCGTACAGCGGACAAAATTCTTTGACAAGGAATGAAAACACGCAAACAAAAGATTGTGTGAAGAATTATTCATGTACCGCTTTGTTATTGTTAGGTGTGAAATCAAGAAATCGCTCATACACAGCATTTAGACGTAGAAATATTTGCGGATACTATGGAATAATTCAAATCACACACTTTGACAAATGGGCGAAAATGCTACTATTATAAAAGATGGAACCCTAGTAAAACTTTATTGGACAACAAATGTGGAAAAGAATGAAAAACGCGTCATCAGAGAAAAGATCATCCAAGAAAATATCGGAAAGCTTTGCGTGGCCTATCAAGGAACAAAAGATGGATATACTGCAACTAACATCGTCACAAAACTGCCAAATGAAGTAAATGTTGATGTAATTTCAAACAAAATTATGGGTCTTGCTGAAGTTTAGATAAGATGCTTTGTGATTGGCTGGAATAGAAATTCTCATTTGCATAACAATAGAGCATTAATGTCGAATATTATTTGCCAAAATCATACAGACAACAAGAACAAATTTATAGTTCCTCTTACTAAGGATTTTTGGCGTTGATGCCAGTTTGCACACCCTATAAAGACCATGGTACCAAGGGTTCCAAAGGTTTCCGAACAGTGTTTTCTGTATTGAATTTTAAAAGTGTAGGGTTCTGAAAAGGTTCCAGAAGTATTGTCCTATATACTTTAATTCTCCTGCTAAATCCCTTTCTTGAAATCGGGTTCCGAAGGTACCAAGGGTTCCGAAGGTTCCAATACAGTGTTTCTGTAGTGAATTTTAAAAGTATAAGGTACCGAAAAGGTTCCAATATTATTTTCCTGTATACTTTAATTATCCTGCAAAACCCGTTTCTTGAAATCGGGTTCCAAAGGTACCAAGGGTTCCAAAGGTTCCAGTACAGTGTTTCTGTATTGAACTTTAAAAGTATAAGGTACCGAAAAGGTTCCAGAAGTATTTTCCTATATACTTTCATTCTCCTGCTAAATCCCTTTCTTGAAATCGGGTTCCGAAGGTACCAAGGGCTCCGAAGGTTGCAGTACAGTGTTTCTGTATTGAATTTTAAAAGTATAAGGTACCGAAAAGGTTCCAATATTATTTTCCTATATACTTTAATTCTCCTGCTAAATCCCTTTCTTGAAATCGGGTTCCAAAGGTACCAAGGGTTCCAAAGGTTCCAGTACAGTGTTTCTGTATTGAACTTTAAAAGTATAAGGTACCGAAAAGGTTCCAGAAGTATTTTCCTATATACTTTCATTCTCCTGCTAAATCCCTTTCTTGAAATCGGGTTCCGAAGGTACCAAGGGCTCCGAAGGTTCCAATACAGTGTTTCTGTATTGAATTTTAAAAGTATAAGGTACCGAAAAGGTTCCAATATTATTTTCCTACATACTTTAATTCTCCTGCTAAATCCCTTTCTTGAAATCGGGTTCCCAAGGTACCAAGGGTTCCGAAGGTTCCAGTACAGTGTTTCTGTATTGAATTTAAAAAGTATAAGGTACCGAAAAGGTTCCAATATTATTTTCCTATATACTTTTATTCTCCTGCTAAATCCCTTTCTTGAAATCGGGTTCCAAAGGTACCAAGGGTTCCAAAGGTTCCAGTACAGTGTTTCTGCATTGAATTTAAAAAGTATAAGGTACCGATCCTATACCGGGTGAGCCAGAAAAAAGTTCCCACTTTCTAAAATTCGTAGCACCACAAGTACTTCATGGATTTGAATGATTCAAATTCTAGTTGAAAGCCATAAGATCAAAGTATTTTTGAGATTTTTCTCGTCTTCTTACGAGAACTGCAAATATAAGTAAATTCAACTTTACAAAAATTTCATGGCTGCAAAATGACGGAAAAAGGCCTAAAACACTTGATCAAATCGATAGGACTCTCCTCACACAGAACAATACGCACATGCGTTTCACCTCTCTCAAGAGTTACAAGAAATTGATTCTCAAACAGATACTAAAGATTTTCAATCCCATGGCAATAGATGTGCAGACGATATCTCTCACCCATGAGAAATTGCATTTTCTCTGTTGTTCTGAGCGAGGAGTCCTTTATGATTTGATCAAGCATTTTAGGCCTTTTTCAGTCATTTTGCAACCATCAAGTTTTTGTAAGCTTAAATTTAGCAATTTTTCCAATGCTCTTAAGAACGCGAGAAAAATCACAAAAATACTTCGATATTTTGGCTGTCAAGCAAATATTGATTCACTCCAATCCATTTAGTACTCTTGATGCTATGAATTTTCAAAAGTGGGAACTTTTTTCTGGCTCACCCGGTATACTTCCGAAGGTTCCAGTACAGTGTTTCTGTATTGAATTTTTAAAGTATAAGGTACCGAAAAGGTTCCAGTATTATTTTCCTATATAATTTAATTCTCCTGCTAAACCCTTTTCTTGAAATCGGGTTCCGAAGGTACCAAGGGTTCCGAAGGTTCCAGTACAGTGTTTCTGTATTGAATGTTAAGAGTGTAAGGTACCGAAAAGGTTCCAGTAATATTTTCATAAAGACGTTAATTCTCCTGCTAAACCCCTTTCTTGAAATCGGGTTCCGAAGGTACTAAGGGTTCCAAAGGTTCCAGTACAGTGTTTTTGTATTGAATTTTAAAAGTATAAGGTACCGAAAAGGTTCCAGTATTATTTTCCGATATACCGGGTGTCCCAAAATGATGTATTATTGTTTGAGTGCTTACATGTCCATAACCAATGAACCGATTTTCAAAAACTTTGTTTTATTTGATTGCCTAGAGGCTAAATTGTATTTTAAGATGTTGGTTGCGGATTTACCGAGGTGTTTTCGTGTTGAAAAGAAGATCGATAAACTTCCTCAAATTCAAGCCTTAGATGGCATGAGAAAAAAACGGCCTATTTTTCCAGATGTGATGCAAAAGGCTGAACTCGTATTCGTATTCTCTGAACTCAGTATTAACTGAATTCGCATTCTCTGAACGCCATATATTCTATGAACGACATATAAGTTCAGCCTTTTGCATCACATCTAAAATGTTGACTGGCAAAGAAGGCCGTTTCTTTTTCATGATATCTAAGGCTCGAATTTGAGCAGGTTTATCGATCTTCTTTTCGACATGAAGAAATTGACCTAAACCAAAGCCAACATTCTCAAATACAATTTAGCCCTTCTGCAATGGTTATGGAGATATAAGCAATCAAACGATAATACATCACTTTGGGACACCCGGTACTTCAATTCTCCTGCTAAATCCCTTTCTTAAAATCGGGTTCCGAAGGTTCCAGTACAGTGTTTCTGTTTTGAATTTCAAAAGTGTAAGGTACCGAAAAGGTTCCAGTATTATCTTCCTATATACTGTATATTTCTCCTGCTAAACCCCTTTCTTGAAATCGGGTTCCGAAGGTACCAAGGGTTCCAAAGGTTCCAGTACAGGGTTTCTGTATTGAATTTTTAAAATGCTGGGCACCGAAAAGGTTCCAGTAATATTTTCCTACAGACTTTAATTCTCCTGCTAAACCCTAATCTTGAAATCAGGTTCCGAAGGTACCGAAGGTTCCAGTACAGTGTTTCTGTATTGAAGTTTAAAAGTATAGGGTACGGAAAAGGTCTCAGTATTATTTTCCTTTAGACTCTAATTCTCCTGCTAAACCCCTATCTTAAAATTGGGTTCTGAAGGTTCCAGTACAGTGTATTTGTTTTCAATTTTAAATGTAAAGGGGTTCCGAAAAGGTTCCAGCACTGTTTTCCTTTTGGGAACCTTGAGATATGAACTGTTGATATAGAAACACAGTACTGGAACCCTCGGAACCCTACTATTCAATGAAGCATTCACATAAAACAGAGAGTTATGCAGTTTTTTTACTGGAACCTTTTCGGTACCTTGAGATATGAACTGTTGATATAGAAACACAGTACTGGAACCCTCGGAACCCTTCTATTCAATGAAGCATTCACATAAAGCAGAGAGTTATGCAGTATTTGTACTGGAACCTTTTCGGTACCTTCAAATATGAACTGTGGATATAGAAACACAGTACTGGAACCCTCGGAACCCTACTATTCAATGAAGCATTAACATAAAACAGACAGTTACACAGTTTTTGTACTGGAACCTTTTCGGTACCTTCAAATATGAACTGTGGATATAGAAACACAGTACTGGAACCCTCGGAACCCTACTATTCAATGTAGCATTTACATAAAACAGAGAGTTGTGCAGTTTTTGTACTGGAACCTTTTCGGTACCTTCAAATATGAACTGTGGATATAGAAACACAGTACTGGAACCCTCGGAACCCTACTATTCAATGAAGCATTCACATAAAACAGACAGTTATGCAGTTTTTGTACTGGAACCTTTTCGGTACCTTGAGATTTGAACTGTTGATATAGAAACACAGTACTGGAACCCTCGGAACCCTACTATTCGATGAAGCATTAATATAAAACAGACAGTTATGCAGTTTTTGTACTGGAACCTTTTCGGTACCTTGAGATATGAACTGTGGATATAGAAACACAGTACTGGAACCCTCGGAACCCTACTATTCAATGAAGCATTAACATAAAACAGACAGTTATGCAGTTTTTGTACTGGAACCTTTTCGGTACCTTGAGATTTGAACTGTTGATATAGAAACACAGTACTGGAACCCTTGGAACCCTACTATTCGATGAAGCATTAATATAAAACAGACAGTTATGCAGTTTTTGTACTGGAACCTTTTCGGTACCTTGAGATATGAACTGTGGATATAGAAACACAGTACTGGAACCCTCGGAACCCTACTATTCAATGAAGCATTAACATAAAACAGACAGTTATGCAGTTTTTGTACTGGAACCTTTTCGGTACCTTGAGATTTGAACTGTTGATATAGAAACACAGTACTGGAACCCTTGGAACCCTACTATTCGATGAAGCATTAATATAAAACAGACAGTTATGCAGTTTTTGTACTGGAACCTTTTCGGTACCTTCAAATATGAACTGTGGATATAGAAACACAGTACTGGAACCCTCGGAACCCTACTATTCAATGAAGCATTCACATAAAACAGACAGTTATGCAGTTTTTGTACTGGAACCTTTTCGGTACCTTGAGATTTGAACTGTTGATATAGAAACACAGTACTGGAACCCTCGGAACCCTACTATTCGATGAAGCATTAATATAAAACAGACAGTTATGCAGTTTTTGTACTGGAACCTTTTCGGTACCTTGAGATATGAACTGTGGATATAGAAACACAGTACTGGAACCCTCGGAACCCTACTATTCAATGAAGCATTAACATAAAACAGACAGTTATGCAGTTTTTGTACTGGAACCTTTTCGGTACCTTGAGATTTGAACTGTTGATATAGAAACACAGTACTGGAACCCTTGGAACCCTACTATTCGATGAAGCATTAATATAAAACAGACAGTTATGCAGTTTTTGTACTGGAACCTTTTCGGTACCTTGAGATATGAACTGTGGATATAGAAACACAGTACTGGAACCCTCGGAACCCTACTATTCAATGAAGCATTAACATAAAACAGACAGTTATGCAGTTTTTGTACTGGAACCTTTTCGGTACCTTGAGATTTGAACTGTTGATATAGAAACACAGTACTGGAACCCTTGGAACCCTACTATTCGATGAAGCATTAATATAAAACAGACAGTTATGCAGTTTTTGTACTGGAACCTTTTCGGTACCTTCAAATATGAACTGTGGATATAGAAACACAGTACTGGAACCCTCGGAACCCTACTATTCAATGAAGCATTAACATAAAACAGACAGTTATGCAGTTTTTGTACTGGAACCTTTTCGGTACCTTGAGATTTGAACTGTTGATATAGAAACACAGTACTGGAACCCTCGGAACCCTTCTATTCAATGAAGCATTCACATAAAGCAGAGAGTTATGCAGTATTTGTACTGGAACCTTTTCGGTACCTTCAAATATGAACTGTGGATATAGAAACACAGTACTGGAACCCTCGGAACCCTACTATTCAATGAAGCATTCACATAAAACAGACAGTTATGCAGTTTTTGTACTGGAACCTTTTCGGTACCTTGAGATTTGAACTGTTGATATAGGAACACAGTACTGGAACCCTCGGAACCCTACTATTCAACGAAGCATTCACATAAAACAGACAGTTATGCAGTTTTTGTACTGGAACCTTTTCGGTACCTTGAGATATGAACTGTGGATATAGAAACACAGTACTGGAACCCTCGGAACCCTACTATTCAATGGAGCATTCACGTAAAACAGACAGTTATGCAGTTTTTGTACTGGAACCTTTTCAGTACCTTGAGATGTGAACTGTTGATGTAGAAACACAGTACTGGAACCCTCGGAACCCTGCTTTTCAATGTAGTATTTACTTAAAAAAGACAGTTATGCAGTATTTGTAATGGAACCTTTTCGGTACCTTGAGATATAGACTGTTGATATAGAAACACAGTACTGGAACCCTTGGAACCTTTGGAACCCTACTTTAGGCATTAATTTTCCATCCCACCGAACTGCTACATATCCTCCATTGTAAAGAAATGAATATTTGATTTCAACCAATCAGCAGATATCTTCTATACGTTTGAACCAATCATATTATTTAGCTTTAAATTATTCCCAGTCAATTGACCAATCAAATCACTGGAACCTTTGGAACCTTAGTTATCCCCCTCAGTAATGCTAAGCCAATCAAAGTTGATCTTATCTAAACTTCAGCAATACTGAAAATTATTGAAACATATAACAACAACCATTACACGATTGAAACAAAGAGAATAGCATTAACATTTCCCTGATCATTAATGATGGAAAAGATGAAGATTCCCCCAAGCTGAAACTTTCAATTTACATCTATCCTTCCAAGAAAAAAATTCTGATTCAAATCAACGCAAAAGATTTAGAAAAATTTGCAAACATGTACCTTAAAATAATAAATAGCTTAAACGAAATAAACGAAGAAGAAGTGATAAGAAACAACTATTTCAAAACATTTTTAAAATCGAAACGCCCATTGCGGAAGTAAGCTGACAGATGACTGCTGACAGATCAAACAGTGACAAGAATGGAAACGCAAATGGACACGGAAATCCCTATTGTCTATGAAACGAAGAAAATCAAACAACAGTCTGCAAACAAGAATGATGAATCATCACCGTCCAGTACAGAGCAAACAACCGTAAAATTATTCCTGGAACTAAAAGAAGACATGAAAGACATTCAACGAAAATTTCATGAAGTACTACATGCTATTAAAAAAATCGATCAAATTGAAATAAATCTAACAAAATGCCAAACTGACTGCCTCCTGATGAATGATAATATTAACCATCTTCAACGCCAAATCAATGAAATAAAAAAAGATTAGGAATTCCTCAACGGAAATGTGTCCAGTTATTCAGGCAAAATAAATAACTTGATAACCCGCCAAAGCAAAATCGAGTCTAAAGTACTAGTTAGTATCCCCGAATCTATACATAAGGAATGTAACACAATAAAGAAATCAATTACCGAAGACCTTACTAAAAAATTCAATAATGACATTGAACAATCCCTATCATTTTCAATCAATTCACTCAGACAACCACGCACTACTTACCACACCCCCCCCCAAAGTGCCACTAAACCAAGAACACAAGAAAAGCAACCAACTAAGCAAGTAACGCAACCAGCCCAAAAACTCCCACGCTCTTACAGCACAGCAATTTCTACCAACCCAACACCACAGCCGCCAAAACAACTAAATCAAAGTTACCCCCACGATTCAAACCAAAGCCCAGCCCCCTCTGGATCCAAGACAAGCGAATCTAACGATACAAAGCCATTTATTAACGATGGAAAACAATCAAAAACCTTCGAACAAAGAAATGTTTTAATCGGAGATTCCAACATAAAATACATCTCCTCAACCAGATTCCCAGAAAAAATAGCAAAAATAAGATGTGGTACTTACCAAAGCCTCCCAGAAACAATCCAAAACATTGAGCTCCAAAATGCAAGACGTATAATTTTCCATCTACAATCAGTTGCAAAATTGTTGAGCCATTCTAAAAACAAGACTTTCTTGGCATTGTGCCCCCCCTCCCCCCTTTGCAATGTTGAAATCAGTCGGAAAAGTTGTAAATCGTTAGTTGCCAACAGAAAAGTAGCGTTTGTTTCCAATCAACATTGCAACGGGGGAAGGGGGGGGGGGCAAAAAACCTTATTTTTTGTCAATGGCTCAACAATTTTGCAACTGATTGTCTTAAAATGGTCAAACATTAACCCTATTTTAAACGGGTAAAAACCCGTTTTTCGCCCCCCCCCCCCCTGTTTTTCTCCACAAGTATAACAGCTGTGACAATGAAACTTGCACTGTGTCATAATTTAACTAAGGAGAATCTAAAAATAGCATCAATCAATCAATAGTCACGTGATTGGTTGATAGGCAACAAAAAACAATGCAAATTTTGAGAAAAACTAGCTTTTGCAGAAAAGGGCCCATAATTAGCAAATAGCTTGATAAAATTGGCAAAAAACCGTCCAAATACCTGCTTGACACCATTGATTTGTAGTTTTATATGGTTTCATACGGATATTTGTGGTTTCTAATAAATTAACTAACTAAATAATGAAAATTTGATTCAATGCAAAATTGTTAGCTCAATAAATATGATTTAAAACCATTAATTTCGCATATTATTGGTGAAATCAAGTACCTTCATCAATATTTGAGGTAGTTACATCTCTTTTGCATGAAAAAATACTCATTCATTGGGAATATGACTTCATAAAGATTGATGACGTCATAGAAATAATAAACTGCTGATGTCCGCAAATATGAATAAATTATATATCAAATGAAAGTACTCATCGAGACGAATCGAATGGTATATATATTGTTGAGATTTAGTAACAAAGAAAGAAATTAGAACCGTTTTAAAGAATTTCTTTGTGACCACTCTCCAAATATGGGCATGTGGTGGTCACGTGATCAAACAATAGGTTTTGAAATTTCTATTTTCTGATTGCCAACTAAATTTTAGGAAAAGTGAAGGAGTTTCAGCATTGTAAGTACCATCGTTTGGGAGCTATTGACAAAAATCCGATAGGGGGGGGGCCAAAAACGCCCCCCCCCCCGGTAAAAATGGGGTTAAATGCATGTAATTCACCTGCGCATTTGAATTTTTCAACCAATTTTGGAGATCAACAAGAACTTGGTTGGATTCACGCATGCATGCTGTTTAGACTCGTTTTCGAGCAGCAATAAAGCATTTGGAGGCTTAACAAAAATGGATGATTTTTCGTAAAATCGACGCGTTTTGTCGTTCATATAAGAAAGGGGCGTGGCACCATCTATTTCACGCAAGAAAGCCAATACTATTTACATATTCTCTGAACACCTTAGGCCAGTGAAAAATGTCCATAAGAGGGCATGTTATGAGGATGCTCTTGAATTAAAACCAATTTTCTCTGAAATTTGACTCCTCTCATTATTATCAGTGCAAAATTCAC
The DNA here is from genome assembly GCA_039566865.1 of Aurelia coerulea. Lineage (NCBI taxonomy): Eukaryota > Metazoa > Cnidaria > Scyphozoa > Semaeostomeae > Ulmaridae > Aurelia > Aurelia coerulea. Next base: position 3,779,501 of record CM076959.1, read on the forward strand.
TACCCGAAATACATACAGTAAATACTTACATCAAAAAATCATGCCACAAAATGTAGTGAGTGCATCAGAAAACCTTTCCATGACGTTTTTGACTAGAAAAAGAATAAAATTTTTTGTAGATGAGTGTCTGTTGCTCTTTTTTAAGGGAACAGTGAACAAAAGTAAAATGGGGGAAATTTAACAGGAAAAAGTGTTGTATTGAATTGAGACATATGCCAATTTTATAATCTCGCTTGCAAAAATTTTGCAATTCATATTCAAAAAGTTAATTGGATTTCCTTTCAACATCTTTTAAAAAATTCTTTTGAAATGGTTTTGTTCAAATATAAAGCGCGAGATTTGAAATCTTGAATTAATTAAATTCGTTGACATCACATTCAAAATGGCAGTACAACGTCTCGTTTATCTCGTCACTTATAGCCAAGCTGACTTGGAAAAGTTTCCTAATCGTGCAGAGTTCGCACAAATAATTGCAAATGGTTTCGAAAGTAAAGGAGTGAGTGTGGTTCAATGGATTGTATCTCTTGAAGCTCACCAGGTGGAAGGGTATCACTATCACGTTGCCGTGAAGTTATCTCGTAGGATGAGATTTGCCAATGTTCTAAAAGCCATTTATGATCAACATACGATCAACGTTAATTTTCTGAAGGTGAAGAAGGGGATACATATTACTCAGCGTTCCTGTACGTAAGAAAGCATGATGATGAGTATGTGACATCGCCAAACCATCCCGAAATGACAGCTCTTCCACAAGTCACTGATCGGGCGACAGCAAGCAGATGTAAGAAGGGGCGTAGTAACACCAAGGATGGCAAGAGAAAGCGTGATCGCATGTCTGATTTTGATTTGCTGACCATCGTTCAGGAGAAGAAGTTCAAGAGTCGAATTGAGGTCATGTCTTTGACATCTCGACTCCAACTGCAAGGGAATTCTTCTCTGGCAAGATTTATTGCCAACAGAGGCTCTAAATGCGTCGACAATGCTCTGTCACTTGCAAAAGAGCTAGCAGAGTCGACGGAAACCCTTCTAAGGCAGTGCAAAAGTCGGCTTGATATTTTGCGTGTAGAGCTTCTGCAAGACTGTGTTACTGGGTGTGAGAAAAGCTGGCTTAATTGTGCTGTCGAGGTAGTTAGCCAAAATGGTATCGACGTGCCAGCATTTGCAAAGGCAATTTTTGATTTGCTACAACTTGGGCGTGGCAAGTTCCGCAATGTATATATACACGGGCCAGCTAATTGCAGAAAATCGTTCATTCTTCAGCCTCTGAAACTCATCTACAAATGCTTTTTGAATCCTGCACATGGTACCTTCGATTGGGTTGGTGTTGATGAATCAGAGCTTGTGTTCTTGAATGATTTTCGCTGGAATCCAACGCTGATATCTTGGGATACATTCTTGGTGCTTTTAGAGGGTGACGTCACACACCTCCCTGCACCAACAAATTGTTGCCATCGAGACATCGAGGTGAAAAATGATGTGCCGATCGTCGCTACTGCAGACATGCCAACCGTGTTTGTAAAGGGTGGCACAATCGATCAAGTCAACACTCGAATGATGGAGATCGTTCCATTTTTGGAAAGTAATTTCGGAAAGCCAGCGTAAAGAGATTGCCCCATGTGGCCGTTGCTTTGCAGAATTTGTGCTTGAATTCGGACGACAGAATGAACCTTCGTAACATTGCCTTCTATAGACTTGCAGACTAACTTCTTTCAAGCTTGTCGAAGATGCACATGAATTGATTTCACAGGCCATAGTCGACGTTCGTTTCTTTAGCTTGGGTTCAATGGTTCAATAGACAGACACGCCTTTCACTAACTGCAAAATAATACAGCAGTCGCTTCTCTTGGCCATTCATGTGTATCTATGACAAAAATGCCTTTATTCACGTCGCAATGAACTTCACAAACGTTGCTAAGATAATTCGTTTCATATACACGTCTTCCGTCGAGAAAAACCATTTAATTTAGCCACAATAGATCTATTTGCAAGGCCAAAACAAAACATGGTATAAGTAAATCATGTAATGCCGTCCTTGAAACGAGACAAGGCGTTTTTCGTCAAAACGTCATGATTTTGAAAACGAGGCGCTTCGATACTCAGACGGTACTCACTCTGTCCGGTCATGAGAAAACTTCTGTAACTGTAACTAAAATTGATTTGGATTTTAGCTTGTATGCCCACTGCCACGGGAAAAGAGTTATCCCTCTGATTTTCACTAAAGCCTCATGAAAGGGGCGATATTCGTAGCGCAGAGATGTAAACAACATCGATGCACACAACTTTTACTTTTAAAAGAGAGTTAATTTAAACTTTTAACTGGTATAAACTGGTCTTCGAAGCTGTTTTCTGTCCGCAAACATCATTTTTGGCTACTATCATGAAAAGTGCGACTTGCTTTAAGATGATGGGCATATTTTGTGTCCCTTCGACATAATATTTCATCTCTAACTATTTTTTCTGATTTTATATACGATTATTTCCAATGCCAGGATCAGGCGACCTTCGTTAACACGCTCCAGTGGATCTCACAAGACCTTTCCTTGATAATCACAACGGTAGAACAACAAAAGAGAAAACGACTGGTTTGAACAAAAGGATTCAATAGGCCTTTATTGTATATCGGACTTTGAGAACGTCATACATTGTTAGATATCAGAGACAATAAGAAGTAGTAAATAATCGTACAATCGTAACCATAGAATTGTATGTCATAACTTAACATTTCGCCACACAGCCCAGCATAATGGAGAAACCAATAGGGGGAAAAAGGGAAAATGTATGGCCTGTACCCCCAGAACGAAAAATATGGAGAATTTATGAGATACACACGACAATGGGAAAATACTTATCATAATTTGAAACTAGCGGAGGTGCGGAGGAGAGGCCAGTGGCAACATCTCCTCCTTCTGACCTATACACGTTTTTGTTATAAGAAACTGGTTTATAAGAAACTAGTACTACGATGGCCAAAAATTTAAGAAACTCTAGTACTGCGTTAAAGAACATAATTAAGAAACTCTAAAGTTTTATTTCTAGAATAAGAGTCGGTAGAGTACGGTAGAGTACGGTGTTGTAAAAATAAGAAACTAATTAAGGAACTTTTACTACTAAAAAACCGAGATTCTCCTGCGAAATTAAGAAACTTTTAGTACCAAGTGCTGATCCAAGTTCCTTATAAAAAAGGACGTGTATGGCTTCACCAATAACTTAAGCTTGATATTTCAAACGTGTACCACCACTAGCTAAAATTGTCGGAAGTCTCTTACTAACAGAGTCTATAGTTTTGTTAATGATATCAACAGGAATATTACGTAGAGTTCTCTTCACCCGAGAAGAAAATTCGTCAAAAGTCTCACGTGAAATTTTCTTGTCCACAGTTTCTTTATTGAGTTCTCTTGTTGCCAAGTGGAAGATGTTCTCAATTGGATTCAAATCGGGACTCCTTGGAGGAATTTTCAACAGCGTTGCTCCTAGTGCTTCCCATGCTTCACGGGCTGACTTGCAACTCTGCGATGGATCTCCGTCCTGAAGCCACAATTTCTCATCGTTCTTGAAATTTTCCCTGATAAGTCGTGGAAAACATCGTGTCACAAATGATGCAAAATAATCGCCGTTCATCTTCTCATACTGCTCAATTTCGCAAACTCCTTTTCCATGCGAAATACATACGATCATGAGGACTTTGCGCGATCCGGTTCCACACTTAGATGCTCTCCCTATGCAGCCCTTCGCGAGACCTTCATGGGCTGTTCGCCAGACATGGGTCCTCGGAGATTTGATGCTTGCAAGGGGGTTTCTCTTGTACTCGACATATTTTCCATCCAAATAGAACATAAATCCATTTGACCAAATGTCAGGGCTGTACTTCTTCATCATGTCTTTTGCAAATCTGCATCGTAACTCCAAAGTCCTTGTTTGTCAGGATACCTACAAAAATAACACAACTTATTATTAATTTAGTCACGCGATTTACCGTTTGTGATACAGTAAGGTTTCTCGGCAGTCATAGAGCCATTTATCCCTGTCAAAGTGAGTTGGTATGGCAATGTGTATCAAAATTTTGCTACCATGATTCATTAACTATGCAGCTTGAGAAATCTGAAGAAGGATTGAAATTGTTTTAAGAAACTTACCCTTTCTCCTCGCAACTCGGAAAGCAATTCCATTTCTGCGTAGTGTCCTCCGAATGGTCCAGATAGGAATGTGATCCAGTCCAACAGCATTTCTCAGGTCTTTCAAAGTAAAGTGGCCACCATAGTCATCCTTTTTGAATTTTTCACCTGATTAACCCCTTCAGTCACAGGCAGCCAATTCTCCCATAAAAATTATGAAATTGAAATATAGGATGTCTTTTGATGACAATAAACAGAAAAAGGAACAATTTCAAATTTATGAGATTAAATATGCAAATTAGCAAGTGTGTACAATTGTACACATCATGACTCATTGAAGTAAAGAGTAAGTATATGAACTGGGCATAGACTGCGATAAACTACATAATATGCAAACATTAGGGTCATGCTGATAATCCAATCTTCTTTCTGACTATACTGTACTTAAGAATAGGGTAACATCACACATCAAACACATGTTCTTATCAAATATGCAATTGGAAGGTAAATCAAACAATAACAAGTTGATGTTCTTCAAAGATTTATCATCTAAGTTCTATAATAGTTTCTTCTTTACATGAAATGCCTTGAAGCAATTTCTCTCCTTCATCAAGCAAAGGAAAACATTACATTTAGTGCATTTTATCCTGCTTCTTCCTGTGCACTTGTCCATTTTGCAGCGTTGGCCAAGACCGTCCTGATGCTCCGGCCAGTGCTGCACACCATCATATCTCACTTCTGGAATGGGTCGCACTACACTTCGTTTTTCAGGTGGTGCACCCTCTTGGAGATCCGGTGAACTAGATTTTCTTGGTCTGCCTGGTCTCTTGTCTGCTTCTGCTTTTATGAGTGTTTCTGCAACGATACTGCGAAACTGAAGCAGATCGTAAATCTTCCTTGGTGATGTTCCAATCCGCTGTTGTGCCTGTCGATACTCTAATTTTCTCGAATTTTCTCTCCCCCTATGCTCATGAGAAGAGTCAGTTCTGTAACATTACAATTAATTTTTATACACAGCACTTCAATTTTGACTGCTATGTATTTTGTTAAGGTAACAGGAGGGCAAAGTCAGGAAATATCTAAAATATTAAACAATGATCATGGCATATGGCTATAAAACTTTCATATAATCTCACTGAGTATCCATTTTATAAATAGCATTCCTTTTTTCCTTGTAGCAAAGGAATTGAGTCCATATAAATAGCTGAGCGTTAACGCTCAACAAAAAACTGCTGACAAACTGCTGATCCTACGTCATTACGATCAGGCAATGGCCGCATATGATTGGTTAGTTGTTGCTATGGTTAAACTGATCACATGAACATCTTCAAGCGTGCAGTGTGACAAATTTTTAATGGCGGCAAAACGGTTGTCACTGGGCTTAGGCGTTGAAAAGAAAGAAACGAAGCAAGTTTTAAGCGACTTTTACAAATTGAGAAAAGATTTTGGATATTCGTTAAATGTAGATTTCCTCGCGTGGCTTTTGCGAAATGCTGTCGAAAACAGATCACCAGAAGCAACTGATAGAACATCAAACAGCGTCGGCGCCATCATTGATGGGCCTACGACCTTGAGTAAACGAAAAAGAATCATCATTGGACCTTTGATTGGACCCATAAAGAATGTTGTCCTGTCAAATTCAGACGGTTCATCAAATCTTTTTGGCAATGAAGCATCGTGCGTAAGCAGGAATAGAGAAGAAGAGCCCTTCACCATTATGGAGAGAAATGGGGGAACAACTGCAACTAATGATTTATCGTAAGTGTCGTCGTTGTCTTTTTCCTTCATATTCTTTAGAAAAAAAACTATAGTATAGGTACAAGTAAGCGGGGAAAATAGGATAGAGAATATCCTAGAGCATTTCTGCATGTGCTTTTTTCTTGCTATTTCCTTGTGCATAGATAGGGGAAGGAGTTGATGTATGTGGGTTGAAGGCAGGTACACAGGAAACAGTGGTCACTGCTGGAGGCCCTCTGCCCCCAAAAATATTGTACAATTACTACAAAAACTGCCCTCTTTGTTTTAGGAAGTACCATCTAGTGTAATGAGAAAGTGCTCTGAAAGTGCCCCCAAATTTAAGATACTTCCTACTACAGCGCTGTGTGGGCGAGGCATGAGGGGCTTTGAGAGGGGAGAGGGAGAAACTCTGAAATAACAACTGAAACTCAAAAAGTTTCATTATCCCCTCTCAATATGAGCCTGTCAAGTAGGGTATGACCTGATGTTGCACCAATTGCTGACTCAGTTCTGTGAGAATATTCCAGAATTCCCAAGATAGCCACACAGAAAGCTAATTGAAATAGGATGTGATAAATTTTGGCATTTTCAGTCACTAGGACTGTACCTCTATTTTTCTAATCTGGTATGCAATTACATTAATTTTAACATTCATTTTCAGTGAATTCCAAGGAAGTGACCATGAAATGATAGACCTGTTGTCACCAATAAATACATCAATTTGTATGTCAGGGCCAAGTGTCATTGGCAACATAGCATGTAGCACACCAGCAAAGCCACCAGCACAGAGAGAAAGGTTTGTAACAATTATTTCGTGGAAGATCTTAGCGATTTTAAACTTAATTTGTATGTTGACAGATAAATATGGCCAGGAAATATGGTATGGTTCTTATTTTAATGAAGTATGAAAAGAAACTCCAATCATTGAACATTCTGAAATCCTAGTGATGATTCTTCCTTCCTAACAAACTTCCATGTTGTCATATACATACTGTAGGGTTGCAGAGAGCAACAAACAAAAAACCCCAATATGAATGACCAAATGAATTGAATATTGGAATACCCATCTTGTAAATGTATTGATTGGACAAATGAATAATATAAAGATCTTGCCACAGAAAGTGGCATTATTTTGAAATCAACCCTTTATTTATTTCTTTTGAATTCATGGCACTTATGCAAACAATTGATCATCCTGACCTCTTTCACAGGAAGCATATTCCCAGAAATCTTGCTGAATTCCTACATTTAGAAGAGACAGCCACTGCAAAGCTATCTAGCATTGATGATCCCCTTACACAGGAATGTGACAGGTACAGTATATTTATTGCAGTGACAAAAAAGAAATGGAGAAAACTTTCTCACCTGAACTTGGCTTGAGCCGATAGCTTGGGTGGTTTTTCTAATGCGACGTGTACATTTTGTTGCATTGCATGAACATGTATTTGAATTACAATTCTTTGATGCAGTTTTACATGGACAGCCCCGTTTGCATGCTCCTTTGCAAGTACAGCATATCTCTTGTGTAATGTTTTCATCCCTTTCCTGATAACGACAATGAGTAAATCTTGTAAATTACCATCAAATAGAACACTAGCAAAGTTCAGTTTGATTTTAAAAATTCCTCTACACACAAAAATCTTTCTAACATTACTGAACAATAAATCAGAATATACTGTAAGATGACAAAACATAAATGGAAAATTTATGACACAGTTACATGGAATTTTTGCATGGGATTTTTCTTTGCTTAAAGTGCCCAAGCAACCAAGTGCCAAAGGCAGTGCTTACTGTTACATTCTTACAATGAGATATATTGAAGTTATTAGAGTGGAAGGCCATATTAAAATGAAACAATTGTGTCATGCAAATATTACATCAAGGTTTTAGTGAGATATGTATTGCTCCACAGTCAAGCAGATTTGGTAAATTTCATCTGAATGATGGGCACATGCAAAAATATTGAGATTCACATTAAGAAGCAGCAGCACAGACATGATTCCCCTGATTTTTTAGCTCAGGATATTGCTAAGCATGCACTCTTTCTTACCTCGGATAAACCATCCGCATCTGATCAAAGTACAACAAGGGTGGAAGAGTCATCATCAGATGCCCCACTTTCCAAGTCTCCAAAATCACTTTCATTCACAGCAACCTGCAATAAAAATAAATTATATGTGACATTTGAGCTTTTCACACATGAAACTTAATCTCAATGTATACAAACTTTTCAGTGCAAAATGTTTTGGATTATTGTTCTAAATAAAATAGACCTCAGTGTACATTTTGCCACGATTCCAGTCTGGTTGTGTGTGTATAGTTTCTACCCACCAGACGCAGAGTAAAAACATTGTGTTCCAAGAAAATTTGCAATACATGCTCTCCTCAGCAACCTTTCTGAACTGTAACAAATACGTTTCAACATTGTGCATGACTAAATTAAGGCCTGGAACCTCTGGTTTATGAACAGATTAGAAATATAAATTTGAAATTTACTTCTTGAAGCCTATTGATGCATCTACCGGGGAAGCAGGAGCACTTATCAGCATCACAGGCAGTGTCCGATGATGAGCATGGGCAGTTTCTTGCACATTTTCCTTTGCAGCTACAGTTGGCTTGTTGTTGTTGCCCAGTTGATCCCCACATCTGATTGAGGAAGGCATACTCTTCCTGGGGCAAGTCTTCGATTGTGGAGCTTCCTAGCAGAAACACCCTAATTCAAGATCCAGAATTCAAGATTCAAAATGAAACACCCTAATTCAAGATCCGGAATTCAAGATTCAAAATGAAACACCCTAATTCAAGATCCGGAATTCAAGATTCAAAATGAAACACCCTAATTCAAGATCCAGAATTCAAGATTCAAAATGAAACACCCTAATTCAAGATCCAGAATTCAAGATTCAAAATGAAACACCCTAATTCAAATCCAGAATTCAAGATTCAAAATGAAACATCCTAATTCAAGATCCAGAATTCAAGATTCAAAATGAAACACCCTAATTCAAGATCCGGAATTCAAGATTCAAAATGAAACACCCTAATTCAAGATCCGGAATTCAAGATTCAAAATGAAACACCCTAATTCAAGATCCGGAATTCAAGATTCAAAATGAAACACCCTAATTCAAGATCCGGAATTCAAGATTCAAAATGAAACACCCTAATTCAAGATCCAGAATTCAAGATTCAAAATGAAACACCCTAATTCAAGATCCAGAATTCAAGATGGTGTTCCAGTGATTTTTTAAGTGAACTGCGCTAATCTAGGAAACTTAAGGCCCAATCTTTTTTAACGTTTAAAAACCATGCTAACTGGATTAAAAAAGCTAAGAAACCTTTGTAATTTATATTTTTGGAGCAGTACAGTAAATACAAATTTTTAACAGCATTTTAGGTACTTGTTTAAGAGAGCTTCTAAGAAATTTCAAAGCCCCTTCATGTAAGCAATGCTGGACACTGGCTTAGTATCTGATTTTCACATTCTCTCACAGTAATAGCAACTGAAAGTTGGGTGTACTTGGTGTGAACATTTTAACTCCAAATTGTGTTCATCAACAAGTTTTACCCAAGTTTTTCAGTGTTTCAATTTCTAAAACTTCTTACTTTGAATTTTGGCTTCCTTGGCTCTGATGAGTTGAGGGTCTCAGATCATGGAAATTTATTTGAATTTCTTTCAAATGATTTCAGCTCTTAAATACATAGCAATATGATTTGCACTGTTCCAGATGTTGACCAATATCGAAAAGCGAGAAAGTTCCTTGTTTGGCCTAGGCACTATTTGCCTCTCAGAAATTCATGCCTAGGCCATACAAAAAACCTTATCGCAACTCATTATTTGTCATTATCCAGATTAGTGGACATCATATTCCAATATATCTTTAAGAGCTGAAATCACGTCAAAGAATTTTTGAATAAACATCCATTGTATTCAACTCCACTCAGTAACTGCTGGATCCAAAATGATTTGTTTTCAAAATTGAAACATTTAAAACTTCTTCAATTCCGAACTAGGGTGTTTCCATTTTGAATCTTGAATTCTGGATCTTGAATTAGGGGGTTTCATTTTGAATCTTGAATTCTGGATCTTGAATTAGGGTGTTTCATTTTGAATCTTGAATTCTGGATCTTGAATTAGGGTGTTTCATTTTGAATCTTGAATTCTGGATCTTGAATTAGGGTGTTTTCATTTTGAATCTTGAATTCTGGGTCTTCAATTAGGGTGTTTCATTTTGAATCTTGAATTCTGGATCTTGAATTAGGGTGTTTTACTTTGAATCTTGAATTCTGGATCTTGAATTAGGGTGTTTCACTTTGAATCTTGAATTCCGGATCTTGAATTAGGGTGTTTCATTTTGAATCTTGAATTCCGGATCTTTGGATCTTGGATCTTGGATCTTGAATCTTGAATCTTGAATTAGGGACTCCCGTTTTTTGGTCAACTTGACAGCCAATCAGCACGGGGACTATGAACGCATGCGCTGTGGACATAATTCAATCATTCAAATATCTGCAGCCGTTGCCAAGAAAGTTGCAGTGACAGCACTGTGACAGCAAGCAGTTGGGTAAGATTCGTAGCTCGATATGCGGGAAACTTAGCATATATTTTAGCAATTCTTAACTGCAGTTATGTTTGATATATGCCCACAAGAAACTGCAAACAAAGATTTCATGATGGACCTTTCTGGAAGCTTGGCACAGAAGTAAATGTTGGACGGTTTTGGTCTTGCGTTGATAAATTGGCCTAGGCAAAACAAGATAGCGCTCCGTGCTATGGAAAGCCCCGTTAAATTTCAAGGAGGCCATTTGAAGCAAACCAAGCAAAGTTAAGTTGGCATATGAATATCATTTCTTAACCAGATAAATACATTTCTTTGCCAAACTTCCATGAAACGCCATCGCAAGCGATTCTGATTAAAAACTTTTCACCCATTGTTCTCTCATCAAAAATTGATTGTTCCGTGGCGGATGTGGTTTCGTTTCAATGTCTGACTTCCAGTTTCCTTTCAAATGACTAAAAGTTCGTGATGAAAATAGTGGCATTACGTAATCGAATCAGCAAAAATTTACACACTACGCATGCGTTCATAGTCCCCGAGGGGATATCCACGTCCTCATCAACTTGAGCTTGCATGTATCCCCAACAAAGCAGGCTACTGATTGATTCAAGTCGAGCCTTGGCAAAAGGACAAAAAGATGTTAAATGGGGCTGATCAAGACACCTGCATGGAGAAGCCAGCTGAAAGCGCGAACGTTCTTTGGTCTACATGTCGTTGTGTAATAGAGGCCTAAAAAACTTTGAATTACAGAGAGGCTTTAACAACTTTTGTGGGTACTTACCATTGTCTCCTCTGCTCTGGGCGGTTCTGATGAAAAACTAACAAGTTTCCAACTGCAGCTGCATCGATTGTCTCCAACTGATCGATCTAATCGGTGTCTGGTATGTGAAACATGTTTGTTTTGTCTCTAATCTTTCACTCTTTCCTTCGTCGACCTCGTGTCTCGCTCACTTCGTTGCGGTTGCCCAACCCAAGGACAAAACGTGAAATTTGGCGCACATACTGATCACATGTTTCTTCTCTTTCACCACGGAAACAGAACTGATCACATGAAAAGTCATGTTACCCCCAGCGAAGCCGCGATATTTATATGGACTCAATTTTTTTAATATTCTTTCAGCTGGAAATTCATGCTCGTGTCATTGCTGCTTTTTATGAGGTCCTTGGCATCAAAAGTTCTGATGAAATCCCCACTGATAATTTGATGATCAACAAGCTCACCACTGCCACACAGAATGAGAAGATAGAATACCTGAAAAAAATTTCTTCTGAAGTTGTTGATAAGTATATCGCTAGAGAGGGTATCCATCAAAATGTCATCCAGAGGCAAACCTACGAGGACTGGCTGATTTCCAACAACCCAACAAATACAGAAGGTCAATTCCTGTGCAGATCAAAGGGATGTCCAAAAGTTTTCAAGTTTGATGGCAAGCGAAGGATAGATCACGAAAAACTCCATGGACTGCACAAAGAGACAGAAGCCAAATCATCAACAAAAGCAAGCCTGGCCATGGTGGAAATATTCCCCAAGATCTGGCGTTGGAGCATTATAACAACTTGCTCAAAAATGTTGTAAAGAAGCTAGGGCCAAATACCACAAATGAAAAAGTTGTCACTCGTTATTGCAAAGCAATCACTGTTAATAAAAAACTGCTGGATAACTTTGACAGAAGTTGTAAAATCATCAGGAGGTCAGGAAAACATGTGAGAGGGAGTATGACCATGGATCTTCAGCGAGTTGTGAAAGATGCACTGAAACCAACTCCTGGCAGAAAATATAAATTTTTCACAGACATGGATCCAACTCTGCTCCAGCACCTTGATGTTCATGGTATGTACAAGTGGATTGAAGAGCACAAGGATTTCATTAGACTGCACAAGGCTGGTAGATAAAACTTTATCAATTATGTATATCTTTATCTTTAGAACAACCAAACTGATAGGATTATGTTGCCTTGAATTTTAGAAGATCATACAGTACTGTACTTTTGAATGCAATATACTGTAGTTGGATAAAATTCCCATTCAGGAACAGAAGTTCATTATCAAATCTTTTTGATTTTGACAAACCTTCTGTTGTTGATACGTTACCGTCATTTGAAATTACCTCTCAACTTACCAACTTGCCTAACCTACAAGACTATGATATTGATGAACACTTGCCTTCTAATATTGATTCTAGTTATCATACTATTCAAGATTTATCTTCTTCTGATACTTCTCCCACCGACCTTTCCCTTTTACATACCGGGTGCGCCAAAATAAACTAGGCACTTTTGGTAGGCCACGATAAATCGTACACTGGACCGATTTTGAAGATTTATGACTTAATCTTTAGCAGAAAGCCTGAATTAGATTCTGGAATTTTTTTGCAAATTCGTTTGTTTTCAGTTTTTAGAGCTAGAAGCGAGTTTCTTAAAATTTTAGTTTTCGAAAACACTGAAAATGATAAAAAAGCGTTGATCAAATTTTCTAAAGACTCAACATGAATGAACAAAGAGAAAACGTTTTCAGCGTGATTTGGGGATTTGGAAGTTGCTTTTGTAAACTTCTGCACGAGCGTTATTTCAACGATTGGCCTGTTGCGAAATTCTGTAGAAGTTACAATAAAGTGCCGCCCCAAAAGCCGTCAGAAAATCAAAAATGCAGCAAGACTCCATTCTTGCTGGCCTCATGACGCTTCCTCGCTTGTCGTTTTAACCCCCTTGACACAGGAACACAACCTGCACCAAAGCATAAATTCCATGAAATTCGAAAGAAAAGACATTTCTTTATATCCTTGAAAATAAAATTACATTTCTCCCAAGATAGTACGAAGTCTCGTACAGCAGCTTACAATTAATCGACTTCTAAATCCCAAATCATCACGAAAAAGTTTTCTCTTTGTCTATTCATGTTGATTCTTTAGAAAATTTGATCAACGTTTTTTTATCGTTTTCAGTGTTTTCGAAAACGAAAATTTTAAGAAACTCGCTTGTAGCTCTGAAACATGAAAACAGACAAATTTGCAAAAATCCAAGAATCTAATTCAGGCTTTCTGCTAAAGATTAAGTCATAAATCTTCAAAATCGGTCCTGTGTACGATTTATCGTGGCCGGCTAAAAGTGCATTATGAATATAAAAAGTCTTTCCTGTCACTTTGATGAGCTTCAATCTCTACTAGCTAATCTTAACATTGGATTTAATGTTGTTGCTGTTTCTGAAACATGGGATTCTTTTGCAAGACCACTGAGTACAAATGTCAGCATTCCTGGATACACCTTTCTCTCCGCAAGGTCTCAAAGTCAAAATGGTGGTGTTGGTCTTTACATCAAATCTTCTTTATGTCCTGTTCCAAGACCAGACTTGGACAGTGACAGTGATGAGTATGAGACAGTTTGGACTGAAATTGAGAATTCAAAGGATAAAAACATTTTGATTTGTTGCGCATATCGTCATCCAAGCTCTGAAATTGAACATTTTACTGAATATATCCAAATGACTTTATCTAACCCCGCTGTTGCAAATAAGCATGTCTTCATCTTAGGTGATTTCAACATTAACCTACTAAATTATGACTCTCATACCCCTACCTGTGATTTTTTAAGTCTTCTTCTTTCTCAACATTTCCTTCCATATATAGTACATCCTACTAGAGTATCTGACCATTCTTCTACCATTATTGACAACATTTTCTCAAATGTTTGCAACTTAGACACCAGAAGTGGTAACATCTTAACGCAAATTGCTGACCACTTTCCACAGTTTTTGATTGTTAGCAAAGCAGGTCCCATAAACAAAACTATTTCATATTATCAACATGACTATTCAAAATTTGACCAGGAAAGATTTCTTGCTGATTTTCAGAAAATTGACTTTGAATATCTGAAGGAAAACCAAAGTAATGTGAATGCTAAATTTAATAGATTTCTTGCTAATCTTGATGGAATTGTCAAAAAGCATGCTCCTTTGAAAAAACTTACAAAAAGGGATATAAAATTAAGAAACAAGCCTTGGATAAACAGTAGAATTCAAAAAATGATGCGTCTGAGAGACAAAACTCTAAAAAAGCTGAAGAAAAGACCTGATGCTGCAACTAACATTCTGTACAAGCAATTTAGGAATAGAGTTACAGCCGAGATAAAAAAAAGCAAAGCCAAATACTTTCACAACTTTTTCAATGAAAACAGTAATAATATGAAGCTTTTGTGGACTGGGATAAAGTCAATTATTAGCATTAAGAATTCTCGAGTAAATGTCATCAACAAACTTAAGGATGCTACTGGTAATCCAACTACTGACTCTGCAACTATGGCTACTATTTTTAATGATTTCTTTGTGAATGTAGCAGATGGTGTTACAAAAAGAATACCCAGGTCACCAAAATCTCCATTAGATTATCTTCACAATCAAAATCCTCATTCATTTTTTATAACTCCTTCAGTCCCCCATGAAGTTTCTGATGTAATTGATCTTCTGAAAACAGGTAAATCCATAGGTCCCAACAGCATACCAATAAAACTATTAAAAATTCTCTCCCCTCATATATCTTCTCCGCTATCTCTAATCATCAATGAATCTTTCTCTTCTGGTATTTTCCCTGAAAATTTGCAGCATGCAAAAGTCATACCCTTGTTCAAAAAAGGCTGCTCTATGACAGTTTCAAATTATAGACCTATATCTCTTTTGTCTGTATTCAGTAAGATCACAGAAAAACTAATGTATAAGCGCCTATATAGTTTCTTAGAAATTCATAAAATCCTATATAATCTTCAGTTTGGCTTTCGTGCTTCTCATTCAGTAAATCATGCTTTAATTAGTTTAACAGAATCTATCAAAAACACCTTGGATAACAAACACTTTGGATGTGGAATCTTTATTGACCTCCAGAAAGCCTTTGATACTGTCAATCACCAAATCCTCCTAAACAAACTTGAACACTATGGTATTCGAGGCACAGCTCTAGCCTGGTTCAACTCATACCTTAGCAATAGAAAACAATATGTATCTGTAAATGGTCACAATTCAAGTCATCGTAGTGTTACATGTGGTGTACCACAGGGCTCTGTCCTGGGTCCACTCCTTTTCCTCATTTACATAAATGATCTTCCAAACTCATCTAACAAACTATCTTTCTATCTCTTTGCTGATGACACAAACATCTACTTTGAATCTGATAGTCTGAAAAAACTACAAAAGGTTGTCAACAAAGAACTTAATAAGGTCAAGAGGTGGCTTGATGCTAACAAACTTGCATTAAATGTGGATAAAACTAACTGTATCATTTTTCACTCTTGCAAAAATTCTTTGGATGAAACTATAAACATAAAGATTGGTAAGGAGCCTGTCAGACAGGTTAAATATGTAAAGTTTCTTGGACTTCTTTTGGACGAAAATCTTAGCTGGAAGTATCACTTAAGTGAACTTTCAAAAAAACTAGCAAGAACATGTGGTATATTTTTTAAAATAAGGCATCTTCTACCTACAAATGTTTTAGTTTCATTGTATTACTCTTTATTCTCTTCCTTTCTACAATATGGAATCATTGTTTGGGGTCTTACCTATGACATCCACACTAAACCAATATATCTTCTGCAAAAGAAAGTTGTTAGAGCTATTGCTTTCCAGAACTTTACATCTCCATCTTCTCCAATCTTCTCTGACTTGAAAATTCTTAAACTGTATGATTTACTTGATTTAAAGCTGCTTTCATTTGTCTACGAGGCTGTTAATAGGCTATCTCCACCTTATTTTCATAATTTTTTTGCAATGATTTCAGATGTTCATCAGTATGATACAAGGCAGGCTCGTGAGGCTGGTATATTTATGACACAGCACAACACCTTGCAATATGGTTTAAGATCTGTTAGATATGCTGGGGCGAAATCTTGGAACAACATTCCGTTCAACATCAAACAATCTCCTACATTGATTAGTTTTCGTAAGAGACTAAAATTACATTTGTTCTCCACCAATTACTAGTAATTTTCCAAAAATGTTTCGTGTATCAATCAATCTCAATCACTCTATCTAAAAAGTCTTTCTGATCAAATAATATCATAATAGGTTTTTAAAACAGGGGGTGCTCTCTCCTCGATTAGTTTACCTACTGAGAGAGCTCCTCCTTAAGAAATTCCCCTCCATGCAAATTTCCTATTTTTGTAATACTTTAACATTTAGTCTTTTTGTTGTCTCTTGTAATCTTGTTATACTTTTTGTTAATTGTTGTATTTTTAAAGGATTTTTGTATGTAGTAGTGGAATTTTAAAATGAATGAACTGAACTGAACTGATGAACATTTTATATCATAACGCCAAGGATAAGTCTCAAGTTTCAAGAATTCTGTCTTATTTTGATTGAAATAATAGATTTTTCAAATCAGGTCACAGTTTTTGTAGCCTACGCGTAGACCCATTATCCCAAAGGAGGAAAGGGTCTACGAAACAAAGAGCAAAGGTTTGCTACGACCGCCCAATTAATAATTCTAATCCCCTTTTCAAATGATTTCTGAAACTCGTTGAAACCATAGAAATAGAAATATTTCTATGTTTGAAACAAAGGCTGCATAAATTAAGTTTCCAGAAATCTAGAAACCTCAGTAGCAAGCCTTTGCTCTTTGTTTCGTAGACCCTTTCCTCCTTTGGGATAATGGGTCTACGCGTAGGCTACAGTTTTTGCAGCTGTTATTCAAAATGGATACATTGCTAAACTCACTGTATGAGAAAGGGAAAACTTTTGTCCTTCCTCTTTTACAATTCGCACACAGCACATGCAGTGGAAGCTGTTGCCAGAAATAAGCCTGAATTAACCTTACATGTATTTCCAAATAAACAAAGATAGAGGAGAAACGGTTGATGATTTTGCAACACATTTTATATTTGGAATTCCTCCATGTTAACTTTTAAGGTTGAACACTTTAAAATGCATGTGGTTCAGCACATCAGCTTTGCATCAAAATTAGCTAGAAATGATAGAAATTTGATACCTCTACACAGTAGTTTAGATACCTCTACACAGTAGTTACATAAAATAATAGCTCAATGATTGCCTATGTATATTTGCACAAGTTTATAAAAATTTACAGTCTTTGTATGGTTCAGGAATTTACAGATCACAGATCCACGGTACTGTATTACAGACAATCTACTGTAGTCATATAAGGCATACAATGTTATACTAAATCCATCAAGGTTTCTTCATCTTCTAGTACTGGTTTTATTGTTTCAAAGTCAACGTTTGCAGTAACTGATCGGTCAAGATTTTCAGATTTGTCCAATTCCTCCATTGCTGCATCTAAATGTCACAGGTAGAAATGAGCCCAAAACCCACATTTGGATTTTACAGAAATTCGAAATCAGGTGTGAAATCGTACATGATTTTACAAGACCCATGGTATTGGACATACCTTATAATCGCACCATAGTGATTTTACTATTGAGAATCACAAATCGTATTTCAGCTGTACAAAATCCCATTACGATCCTTCTATGATTTTTAACAGCAGCAAATAAGATTTGCGATTCTTCAATCGTATGTATAAGCGTCCGATTGTCTTTATGTACAAGCTGTGCACAATTGTTCAACAATTCAAATACCAACAAAATCATGTGCGATTCTAGGATAAAGATCACATGTCTGATCCAAAACTTTGAAAATCACAAGCGATTCCAATCTGATTTTAAAGGTCAATAAATCTGTCTTGGATTATGAGAACATCAAAATCACGTGTGCTTTAGAAAGGAATGCAATCACAACTCTGATCAGCAACAATTTAAAATCCTAAACGATTCCAATCCGATTTGTAAGGTCTGGAAATCGTTGTGTTATTGTGAGGACATTAAAATCGCATGCGCTTTCAGGGAGGAATATAATCACAAACTCGATCATCAACATGTTAAAATCCCGTATGATTTCAATCTTATTTATCAGATCGTTCAATCTGGTGGTTTATGATAACCATCGGCGTAGGGGGAGATAAAATTTGGGGGCTGCCCAATAAAAATCCATTGTTTAAGAAAATTTTGCCCGACTTAACGCAGGTTTCTGCCCGATTATGGCTGATTTTTGCAAAAATTTTCGACGTTTGCAGCCCCCCTGTCTCCTACACCTATGATGATAACATTTCAAATCGTGCACACTTTTAGAAAGGAATAAAAACCCAGGGGGTTGAGTGTATAATGGGTGCCATCCATGGAGGTGTTTTGGGTCCAAAATTCTCTTTCCAAGGGTTATTTTTAGAAGATTTTCCATTAAAGAAGGATCAGTTTGTACATGGTTTGTATGAAATGAGCAAAATTGTTAAAAATGTATACCTTTTTCACCAAAAGCTCTATTTTAGTTCCCTCTTTCTATGAAGCCTCCTTATTTCAAATACAAGAAGATGCAGAAAGCCTTCATGTTCATTAAAAATACACTCAAGGCAGGCTCAATAGAGCTTTACGGTAAGGGTTTTTTCAATCCAGACAGCGAGCTTCGGAAGAAACTTTTACCGTCGGGAAATGTTTTCGCGATGGTGGTTTTGGACAAGAAACAGGATGCCGCTGCGAAATGCCTCACACAGAGCTCGCTGCGGAGGTGCTGCGTATTGCGCACGTGCGCAGCCAAACTTTGGCGGTTGCAATTTTGAATATTTGAACACATGAAGAAGGAAGTTTAGCTGACTGAGCTGGATTGGGACGCTCTGCAAAGCAAAAGATGGCTTTGTGACAACACTCAACGTCTCAAAGGATCAAGGATGTATCAGAGAAGGTTGGCAAGATATTTAGGACAAAGAACATATACACATCCTGATGATGGGTAAGTTTGCAAACCTGTTTGAACAAATCAAACGTCTCTGCTAAATTTGGGCCTAAATTAGTGGGCGTGTTCTCGATTTGAAAACTGTAAATCTTTTATCGCAAATCTTCGCTTCATCAGATCAGAGCCTATCTTTTTAACGGGTTTTTGGGGAGCAGATTGAACTGTTCAACACAGATGGGACAAATTATTTATTGGTCAGGTCAAGTAAAGTCAGTAAAATATGAATCTCTGGCCCTGCCTGGGCTTTGTGAACAAAAACATCAAACTATTATGTGAGGTGCTCGAACTTTTTCTAGGCATGGAACTAGAAGGTGGTACGAAAAATATGGTCCTTTGCAGGTGCCTCCAAGAATTTTTGTGATAAAATGTATTTTTAGATGTAACTTTTCCTCAATAAAACACACAAAAATTTATAAGATGACTTGACAAAAAAGTCATTTTATTGTGATTTCATAAAAACAAAACAAAGAAAGAGGTTCTAAAATTGGGTTCTAAAATTTGACTCAAATATAATTGAAACATTGAGTTCGCATTAATAGCACACTCATGAACATTATCAACCTCTCTTTTCAATCAAAAACAAAAGTTGTGATTTTAAATCGCTCTTGGAATTAAACCAAAGGAATTCCTGAGGATAATGCAATCAATGATTAAGAAGTCTTGGTCTCCACTGCTAATTACTTTAGCATGATTGTAGGATAAGAAGGGCCATCACCATTTTGTCAGCAAAATTTAGGATAGTGTTAAAGGGCATATATCGCGATAACAGTTGGTTGATACAACAAAGAAGCTTGGAGTGGAATTCCATTGTTTCGTGACTTTTAATTTCTGCTTCATGAATTTTTACTGCCGTAAAAATGTAGCCTCAGTCCCGTGCTTTGTACTAAACAAAAGAGATAATTGCATTACATTAGCCAATCAGGTTCACGATACATGCCCTTTAACACTCAGCTATTTATATGGACTTGATGCCTTTAAGTATGGGGCCCCCAAACACTTTTTTCGCTAAGGGCCCCATCAGCGCTAAAAAACAAACTAGCATGGTAGCGGTGCTACCGGGATGGTAGCTGAAATGCTCAAATTTCCCAGGAAGGAAGAGGGGAAAAAGGAAAAAGAAATGGAAAGCAAGGGGAAAGAGGAGAAAACAATGAAGAAAGGGATGGAAAGGGAAGGAAAAGAAACTAGGAGAGTGAGGAAATGGGGCTAAGTGTCAGGCAGTATATTGAGAGAGAAGAAGAAAGCATGTACGAAGAAACCAAGGTGCCTACTTACCTTGCTACCAGTAGGGGAATTTTTTTTTAGCCCTGGGCCCCACAATGCTCTATTATTCCACTGCCACAAAGGGCTTTTGATACAGTGATTTGGAGCCATCAAATGTGGTTTATCAAATATTGAATCCCGTGGGGGCTACATAACTTGTTGATGGGCAGGTTTCTACTGCCTGGTTCTCAGAAAGCTACCCATTTATGTTGGCAAAATATTCCTTTGTTCCCACTCTTGTTATGAATTTTGGTAAACTAATTTTTGCCAATTTAAGCCAAACCAACCCATTTTTATAGAAATCTGTTGAAAAATGCACTTATTTAAAAGAATTTCGCATCCAAACCAAAAACCCACCCATATTGGTGGCACGTACGCCTGTACCATCAACATCTATTGTATAAATTGTATCCCCTGGATTGTATCAAACAGACTTATTTTGATCCATTTGCACAGAGGTCATCAAAAATAATTAGGGAGCTACATCAATGGATCAGGATACCGTTACATTTTCAATGTCATATAAGACCATGGCTGGGGTTCAAAAATTCAAATCAGGTTTCCCTGCCATTGGTTGGCCTGGGTACCCTCTTTGTTTTCAATGACAAATATTTTTTCTCTAATCTCTTGTAGATGGTTGGATGAAAATATAGAGTTTACAGGAAGTATATACTGCATCAGACATCACTATGGTTTGGAAGCAAAGTACTTTCTTTGCAGTTGGCGGTCAAAATGTGACGTTTATTTTGGGACAACTTATTTGTAAATATATAAACATATTGTTAAATAGAGTTTTCTACAATGTTATAGACATTTGGATATTCCAAAGCGCCTGGATCAAGCAATATCTTTTATACATTTTGTAGAAAGCTGAATAATTTTGAATATTTACAACAGTGACTAAAGCTGGAATTCCACTCAGTCAAACATTTCATGTAAAATGTATAAAAAAGTATTCCTTGATCCAGACTCTTAATTGTAGAATAGCCGAGAGGCATCAATTGAATTTCCAAAAGTTTGCCAGTAAATATCAGTCTTGGGCCAGGCAAAAAGCTTATTCACATAAGTCAGTTCTTCTCTTCCACTTTCCAATGTTATCCTGCAGACTTTGCAAGGGTTTTGAAATGGTCTTTATTGTAAGGAACTTGGTCCTGTATCAGTGAATAAATTGTGTTAGAAGTGGAGCAACAGGATAAATGGCATGACCAATCTCTTTCTTTGCTTTGATATTCTAATTTATGAAGTGTCAAAAGCATAAGAATCAGTCTCAAGAGCTTCAGCTCAAGCACTTTCATACACGCTGTAACTCCCCATAATAACAAAGAGGTCCCTTTCAAAACTATCTATATTTTCAGTAGAATTCATACAAATTGAAAGGCCAAGACAGTTTTATAAGCAGAATTAAACATAGCATAGTATCTTGTTTTCAAATGAAGTTGATGGCAAAAGTGAAAGACAATACATCTGCAGTTATCATTGACTCTTCGTCTTTCTTTCCGCAGTTCAGTGAACATGCAAACATCTGTGCATATTGAGTTACCCACGAAGATTAAAATTTTTTTAACAAAGTAAACTATTTTTGAATCTGCTTGGTGCATATTTGTATGTATTGTGATCTTGGCATGGGAAGAATTACACAAGAGAGTAGGACAAGAGTGGTAGCAATCGAGGTAAAAAGCTAATATCCGCTCTGGTCCCGTGTATCTCTCTTGTAGGGGCTTGCTGTTGACGCTAACGCTGTTGACAGCTTAAGGCTCATTGCAGTTAGAGCATTTCTTTGCCTGAAAAGGCAAAGTTATCCCTTTACCTCACTTCCTACCCATGCTGAGACCACCGTACTATGGAATGTATCAAATTATGAACAAAATCACATTGGATTATCACATGGTTCAGTATCATGCGAGAGTGGGCAAGTGCATAAATCATGGGTTGTGATTATACAGCACACCAAATCACAAAAAAACAAATGATAAATCCAAAATCATAGGTTGTGATTATGCAAGCAATATAATCACAAAGGATCATTGTGTGATTATAGTTTTCAAAATCATACGCTTTGATTTCTTTATGGGTCTGTTTCCATACGATTCCACCCAAGTAAAAAGAATGCTCGAAATTCCAGTCTGCAAAATCAAGAGACAATTTCAAAAGAATAAAAATCACATGCGATTGTACCGTCAGAGAATTCTAGTGCTGCTTCAATTGGGATTTCACATGTGACAATCGCATGCGATTAAGGGGTCAGATTGAACGCGATTCAGAATCACAAGTGCAATCCTGTGAAAAATCATGTAGGATTGCATGCTGGATTTAGGGTCTTTTTTACCTGTGTGTAGCAGGTTGTCAGAGTCATAAAATAAATTAATATCAGAATCGTCTCTTACTTGCATCCATGTCTCATTGGTCTCATCTTCAATGTTAAGTATACTTAAATTGGCAGATGTAGCATCTAACTCTGTTTCATCTATGTCATAGAAAACATCATTAACCCTATCCAGACTGGGCTTTTGAGCAACTAGAAGACTGGGGGGGCTCATTCAGCCCCCCCCCTCTCTAAAATCGCCATTCCTTCACTTACGAAGAGGAAACTCACCATGCAGGTAGCCGTGCTTATGATCTATCATTTCTCAAAAAAAAACTCTTAAAATAGATATGACGTCATAATTATTCAAGACCAACTGGCACGTGTCCACGAAAAAAATGAAAAAAACAACTTTTTTCTAAATCTTTATAATTTTGTAAGATTGATTCATGAAACCAAATTATGCCAATCAAAGCATTGTTAGAAGGTGAAAATATACTTATAAAGTGAAAAATTTGATTTTCGCAAATCCAAGATGGGGGACACAGAGATTAAAAATCTTGTTTTTCTGAAAAATGACAAATGCCGCCATAATAGAGAATTTCTCCATACATTACAATGAAAACTACTTCGATGATAAGTGATCGTTGCATACTTCATTTTTCCTTTTGATACTTTTGTTTTAATTATTGCAAAAAATGCTGACATCAGCATTTTTTCCCAGTAGTAAGCAAATGAGTTGGAAGGAAGAAGGAAGGGGGACATAGTGGGTTGAGGATAGTAATTTCGTGAAATTTTGATAATATCTTGACAAACTAAACACTTTCAAGTCAAAACATTCTCACTGTAAAACGAATTCTCAAGATATTTATGAAAACTGATTGTTAGTAGTACTATCTGAGGATACCACCAGGGAATCTTGTACTGTTTGCGACCAATGATGCACAAAATTCAAACAAAATTACACAGCTTAGGTGGAAACAGCCCTGTTGATCAGTTTTAGTCTATTTGTTGCCGCTGTAAAACATTTGGGGTCGAAATATCCCTTCAGAAAGACCGCTAACTAATTTTTGCCATTTTCGTAAAGATGACGTCATTGATGAGGTCACGTGACACATATTTTGTCTATTGTTCCAGGAAAGAATTAAAGAGACCTTACAAATTATAAGTTCACAACTGAAAGAGGATACTGTCAAAGGATTATGAGGTGATCTGGAATTACATCCATAAGCAGCTTACCTAAAAGTTGGCCCCGACCACTCTGAAAAAAACAGCCACCCCCCGGCCCCCTGAATTTTTTTTCAAAATTTCACACAAATTCACACTTCAAAAGGATAGAAACTTAAAGTCAAAAAACCATTTCCTTGTTCGTTGAAACAATTAGGAGCAGTGCTTAGTTAAGTAGGTGGGGGGGGGGGGGCTGAATGAGCCCCCCAGTCTGGATAGGGTTAAGTGCTTGCAAAATGTTATAGGCATGATATGTACGCCAAATTTCAACAAATGATACAATATCATCAACTGTGAATAGCTTGTGGCAATGAGACATCACTTGATTTATGTGAAAGTCTGTGAACTCAAGTGAAAGGTTGGGAAAAGAAACAGATGTTTTAGTTACTATTGACAGCTGAATGTTGGTCTTTAATTCTGCAAGTTTGGTCTTCAGTTCATTGACTTGTTGTTCTGACACGTTCCTTGTTTTTGCTGGAATCAAATCTTTCGAAGGTGTTTTGCTAAACTTTAGACGTTCTGAGAAACATTTTGGATCACAATCACAGTTACTTAGGCAAGTACTACAGCATATACAAAGGTTTAGGTTGACTTTATGAGCACCAGGAAATTTCTCTGCAATTAATTGTCGTTTACACTTATCATTTGGAAGGTATTCTTTCATGTCAGTTTGGCAATGACTTGCAAGGAATCCATTGTACAACAGGTAGCACTGACTCTCTTTGCCATCTCTGCCTGCTCTGCCACATTCTTGTAGGTAGGCTTCAAGTGTTTTAGATGGTCCAAAATGTATAATTCTGTGTACTCCCATGCAATCAATTCCCATACCAAAAGCAACAGTAACGATAAGGATGCGTAAACAACTAATTTGCTTTCTGATTTCACTAAGCACGTGTGCTTTAACTAAATTTGGAGAACCAGCATGATACATTTCAATTATTCTTGAAGTAGGCTCCTTGTCAACATCTGAATAAAACTTGTCACCCAGACTAAGCTCAAACATCTTCCATAACAACGCACATTGGTTACGTGTCTGGCAAAATATGATTGTTCGCTCAGTTTCTATTCCATTGTGCTTTACCTCTTCCACAATCTCAGAAAACAGAACTTCCATCATTGTATCATTCCCAATGTATTGTACATGAAATGATAAATTTTCTTTGAGCGGACTTTTCTCAATGCAGTAAGTTGATATCGGTGTCATGCTGAGAAGTCCAAAAATTGATGCTCTAGTGGATTTCGATGCTGTGGCTGTAAATACCGCTATCTTAACAGATGGGTGGAGTAGTGCTCTCAGTTCCCCAACTTGGCCATACCACTTTCTGAATGGAGTTCCTTGGCTTGTGCTTAGTCCCCTGTGACAAAAAATTGGGATATGTAAAATCCAATGACATTCAAAAAGCACAAGTGAGGATTAAGATACAAATGAGCACACTATATTTGTATTAGTGCCTGCCATAAGTTTGGCTCTAAAATGCCCTTGCTCTAACATTTCCCGCCAAGTTTTTAATGAGTTTCTTAAATATTAACTCATTAAATGCAGGGTTTCTCAATCGTTGAAAAATTGAGCCTTCTGTTTCTTCTTATAAGCTGTTTCCTATGAATACATTGGGTACCTAATACTTGAATCTTCAGGAATTTTGAAAGTGACTGTGGTTACTGTTATTTAGTGAATGTTGCTGTGTTAGTTTTCAATAATAATTTTTGTTCGTGTTTGCTCCCATATCTCATTGAGATGTGTATTTGCATTTATATAATAGTAAGCAATATTGTATACATCACACAATTTAGAACAAAATAACATAATCATTCTACTTTAACTCACCATTGAGCTATACAATGGGCTTCATCGAACACTATGCCAACACAGAGCGTTGAAAATGTTTCTGATTGCAGATACTTCCTCCATCTGCTTGTACCCAACATTGATTCTGGCGAAACAAACACAATCGAATAGATGTAACCTTCTTCGATTTCCTGTAGGATTTCTTCAGTTTGATCGGCAATCGCCGCTAAATCAACTTCCAGCAGATTATTATGTATACCAGTTGGTCGCCAATATGAAGGACGCGCATAAGGAATTTTGCGAAATTAGATCTGATTTACGACGTCATCAAAGCGAACTTTACGACATTGCGTCGCATGATTTACACATTTCGCATGGAAAAGTTGTTTACATCCGCAAAGACTTCATAGGAGCACAGTCTGGTAAGGCATCGCGCTTTGAATGGAACTTTGACGGTCCGTTCGTTGTCACCGGTCACCCCTACAACCGGTCTGAACTGTTAACTTTGCGCAACACCATCACAGGTGCAGATCTTCCTCACCCCGTCAACATAGAAAAGGTGGTTGTTGTACCAGAGCCCGAAAATGTATCAAGATAAATTCTTCCAGCCAAGAGTGCAGTGTTCACTTTCATAGTTGATATGATGGCAAGCATTAGAACGCTAACAGCATTACCAGACACATACGAAGTTCATCAAGTCACTACCAAGTGGATGCTACTGCGTAGATATTGTCACAGATACCTATCAAGATCAAACTATCAAGTCTGCAGAAAGGCAAGAAAGAGGGAGTGCTGAGAGAATTCTTATACAGTCTGCAGGGTCCAAAATGCCTCGAAACTTTAGTGACTTTCTGAAAAATAGTGAGAACAAACTCCGCCTCATCAATTTGATGATTTAACGCACTTCAGTGCTCAGAATAAATTGTAAAGAGATTCGGATGCAAGAAAACCAGAAGATTTAGCACACTGAGGGCTTTCTGACTTGTGTCGTCATCAGAGTGTGACTTTAAACAGAACTAAATGAAATTTTGTTCTACGGTCTTACTTATACATGGTTATGATTAGGTGACAGATGGATATATTTGTTAAATAATTTCTTGATGAGTGATATTTGGCATGCGGTTAAATGCTAGTTCAATATCGCATGTCCGGCTTTGAATAACTTGTCTTTGTGGGTTAATAAAAGTGTTGAGAGTCTTTCAGCTCCATAAAAACGTATATTTTGAAAAAGGGTTCCTTTAGGTTCTTATTTCTTTGTCCACATTCGTGTACGTGTTTTGGAAGATTGCAAGATGAAGTTCCTGTACGAGACTCAGAAATGTGATTGTTCATGCATTTACGAAAGTTGGTTGTTTGACCTATGTATGTGGTTCTTTCTTCACAGAGATTACATGACAAGAAATAAACCACGTTTTTACTGTTGCAATTGATCTGGCATCTGATTTCCCATAAAGTGCCATTTGACGTTGTAAATGAGTTGACAGGCTAAAGATATAGTTTACAGATCTTACAAGGATTGTTGTTGCATAACGCGATTCCTGGTGTAGGTGGTATTTTGACGATGGCATTTGAATTAAACTTGGCTTTAGTCAAAAGAGATGTAATATTTCGAGGTTGTTTAAGTCCTAAGACTGGTTTCGAGTTTGCAAATTTTAGTTGTGTTGTTGGATCTTTGAAATTCTTGTGTAGCAAGGAAATGGTTTTCATAATGTTTTTATATTGTAAGTTCGGGTAGTATGTTGTGACCAGGGGGATTATGTCCTTTTTGCGAGGTTCGGGTGCTGGGCCTTGTACTTTTGCACGATGAAATGTTTGTTTTATTAGGCCTCTAGGGTAATTACATTCTAAAAGCCATTGTTTGAGTTCCTTTAAACGAAAGTCTACTTGATTTGCGTATGAAGCGAATACGATTATTCTTTTGGCGAGGTTCTATGAAATGGAATCCTTAATATGAGAGGGGTGGGCACTATAGAAATGGTGATATGGTAAAGTGCGAGTTGCAAGTTGCAGTTGCGAGTTACACTTATTTTGCGAGTTGCGAGTTGCAAGTTGCACTTATAATGCGAGTTGCACTTAATTTGCGAGTTGCGAGTAGGACGAAAGTTGCGAGTTGCAAACTCAAAAGTGCGAGTTGAAACTAAAATTACGAGTTGCCTGTTTTCTTTTGAATGAATGCATTTTTTGCCAAATAAAAGGGTTTTTTGAAGTTGCAATTGAATTTAGAACTGTTTTATGGATTTAGCGTTTTAGGCCGTTGTAATTTTTTCATAATAAATCAATTACAAGAAGCTGCAGGCTTTGCAATTTGTGGCTTTCACTCCCCCAAGTCGTTCACTAATATTACTTATCACTGTAATGCAGTAAACTGGGGACTTGACTTAGTTGTCTTCAAAGAACATTAAAGGAGACTCATTAATTCTTTGTCTTTCCCTTTCAAGACGACTTGTGCAAGTCCATGTTAATTGCTGAGCTCAGAAAAGAAATTCAAGTAAATTGAGCTCTGCTGAGGGTGTTTTTCGATTTGCAAAAGCATCGTCAACAAAGGCAAATTCAAGAGGCATCACACTCCAGTAAAACCTGGTGCTATTTAGCAAAAAACCACTCCCTTTTCAAGGAATTGGTAACAGTTCCCTATACACCCTCTTGCTTTTCAAATTTCGTAGGTTTTTTCGACGGAATCACTCATGTTCGAAGTAGCTTCAGCATGATTTCTTGCATATCCTTCAGTCAGGCCTGCTCTGATACACGTTTTCTTTCATAAGAAACTGGGCAAAGCCCACAGAACTAAATTTTTCTTATTTTCAAGGAAAATTTCAGCTTTTTAGTTCCAAAAGTTTCTTAATGTGTTTCTTATATTTTAGATGCATGTAGTTTCGTCAACGGCCACGACAGACAGCACACTTTTTATCACGAAAGAGAGTTCATTTTGCAAAACACAAATTCATTATGAATTACTAAAAAATAAAGGCCTTACGATAATTTCCCATGACATCATTGTATTTGGCTTTAAAAGTTTCTTAGCAATTCTCAAGCATAGTACTAGAGTTTCTTAAATTTTTCGCAATCCTAGTACCCTTTTCTTATGAACCAGTTTCTTATATAAAAGACGTGTATGTAAATTCGAAGTTAAGAAACTTTTCAGTCCTTAGTTATGAGTTGAAAAGTGTTTTGGACATTTACGGTGTTTTAGCTGCAAAAGATGGAAAATCTGAAGTTTTTTTTACCGAACTCGTAAATCGCATTTTAAATGTACCAACTCGCACTTTTCACTATTAACTCACAACTCGCAGAAAGCACCAACTCGCAACTCGTAACTCGTAACTCGCACTTTACTAATCCACTAGAAATGTAAGTATTTGTGCGGCTTGGTTTCTTTGTAGTAAATATCTGTACTGATATGTTTTTCATTTTTGAGGATTATTTTTATACCTAAAAAATTCAGTGATTTGGTGTCTTCGGGTCCTTTTCTTCCTGATTCCATGGTGAATCTTATCGAATCATCCAGCGAGTTTAATGCGTCTTTCAATAAAATCATCCATGTAACGGTAATAATTGTCTTCGATATATTTACAAGTTTCGTGGCTAAAACATTTTGACAAGATTATCGGAAAAAGTTGTGTTTCTTCAAGAAATCCGATGGTAAGGCATGCGTAAGATGGTTCAAATTTCGTACCCATTGCTGTTCCATTTACTTGTTTATATAAAACGTCGTCAAAAAGAAAATTGCTGTTTTTGAGAACAAAACTGGCTCCTTCGAGAATTAATTCATTAGAGAAACGGTCAGGGATTAAGTCTCATCTTTTGTTAATCCAAAATTCAATTACTTCAAGTGCTAGTTCATGTGGAATGCTTGTGTATAAGCTTGTGACGTTGTATGAGTATAAAGTCGATGGTGACTTGAATTCTGTGGGTAGCTTCCGGATTAAATCCCAGTCATCTTTGATATACGTTTTCAACTTTGTTACCACTGGTTTTAGTAAAGTGTCAAGGAATTCACTTAGCCTTTGAGTTGGGGAGATTGGTCCGGCAATGATGGGCCTACTTTTTAAATCTTCAGGTGGTAAAATTTCTATGAAATCTTGGTCAAATGACTTTATGTGGTTAATTATTTCTTTACTTTTGTGTATCTTAGGTAGTACGTAAACATTGCTTGTTTTCCATTCAAAATTTGTAATGAAATCTTGTTCCTTTGTTGTTAATGAGTTTTCATGCTTTTTTATTAGTTTTTTCTGTTTTTTCAAAATGAGTGTATCTTCATTCTCCGATATTTGTTTCTAGGATTTGGTTGCTAGTTGACTTTTCAAAGCTAGTTTATCGCGGTAGAAAATTTTGTCAAGTAATACGAAATTGCCACTTTTGTCAGCACGTTTGATAATTATGTCCTCATTCTCGGAAAGTTCTTTCAATGCAAAACGTTCTTCCTCGGTTAAATTGTCCTTGCAGTCCATTTGATCTGGCTGTAAGATTGCCATTAAATTGCATACACTATTGACACTATTGATTTGTTTCTATGGATCAATTCATCGCTTGATCCTTTTTCCCAGAATACATCTTCTTTTAACTCTTCTTGTAAAATCTTTTAAATCACTTTTAAAGTTGGATCTAGGGGTTGAGACGGGAGTGAATTTCGGGCCTTTTGTTAATATAGAACATGGCATTTTGCCAAGGAGAATGTAGATAAATGGATGAGTTGTGGGGCAGTAATCGGGGTGGTGGCTGGAATTGGTTGCCATGAGTTTTTTTTTTAATTTCCTTGGGCGTTGCTTTGTTGAGATGTTTGGTTTTGGGGTCTCATGCGGACAGAATTTGACTGGTCGATGCTTCTGTTTGGTTGTTTGTTAGGCCATGCCATTCCAATAACTGCCCTCTCAGGTAGTGCATCTAGGCATACAGTTAAAGTGATAACTGAATCTGTAAATCTGGATAAGCCAACCATCACAAAGATGTCATTTTATAGGTCAAATCTGTGTTATCAAAAAGGCGATAAAACCAATTGCACAGATGTCACTGGGAAGTTTAACGAATCCTGTGGCATCATTTATTGAAATAAACGCGCAACAACAAAGATGCAGCACATGCATTAAAGAGGGCATAACGGAATAACCAGACCCAGGACCAGTAGGACCAGACCCTAACGGACCAGACCCTAGGAGAATACCCACTACTTTCCTTCTAGCATTTTTTTGCAATGGCGGCCAACACTAAAGTTTCACTCCAAAGTAAGATAAGACAGTCACTGCTGCAAGGAAATTCGACCTTCTGGATGCCACAACAAACGCAAATACGCATGGTATATCATATCTAATCGTCTAACCAGCAGGCAAACTTTGATCCAGCCTCAAGCCATTGCCCACTAGGCCAAAGCATTTAACTACATTGCCTAAATATTTTACCTCTCTGCCTTGCTTGGTGATTCAAGTTGTTGCAATAACGTTGTGATGCCAGCCACGTTGTATGCCATTTCCACAATCTCAATTTCTTGACTATTTGCCAATTAGTTTGGGACTGCAAAATCATTCAGCAGGCAGCTTTTTGATGGTTGTTGGCAACATGGTTGTTGGAAATGTTTATTGTGAAGGTGGTAATTGGCAGATATATGGGGTAAGGCGATCTTGGCTTAACTGTAGAATACCCCGCATCTTCTCCAGCGACTCCAGATGTGGATACTGGATACGCAGTGAAAAAAGTATTTCTTGTCATGTCCTTTAAGCTTGTAAGGCCTGTTCTTTATGTGGCATTGTGATTCTATTGTGATTATTTTAGAGCCTCTCCATCTCGATGGGCACCATCAATTATTATGGTGGGGTGCAAGCTCGTTTAACATCTGTTTTTATTTATTAATTTTGTTTATTTTAGATTTTTGTTGTTGTTTCTTCGTGTTTATTTTCGTGTACGGCATGACAGACAAGTCAGCTGTTCTGGAGCATGATGACATTTGGAAATTCATTCACCACATGTCATACCGTACACGGAGATTTACAACAGTACTGGTGATGTATTATTCATCACTAGCTGCCATGACACTTTCTTAAATTGGTCTCCTTCAGAAAGGAGAGGATAGGCCTGGCAGCTCAAAGGAGCTCATGTGGAGCTGATGATACATGATTAAGGAAGACCAGACGAGCAGCCCTCGTTTTACCTTTTGTTGGACATGGAAGGGAACGAGAAGAGCCAAGGCAGCAAAACATATCCCACCTCGCCACGTCATCAACACCAGTAAACTCGTTACCTGTACAGGCCCTAAACATTCATGGAGACAATGAATGTTATACTCGTTCTTATGATGTTCAAACCACTCTACCAGAATTCAAAAAGCAAAGTTAAACTTCTCTGGCACCATGTCCTCACACACCAGGAAACTTTTTGGTTATTGGACAGTTGCCACCTGTTGTAGGCCATAGAGACAGTGCATGATACACTCGTTCTTATAATGTTCTCATAGATCTCATTATCATACACCAGTAAACTCGTTACCTGTACAGGCCCTAAATATTCATGGAGAAATGATGAATGATACACTCGTTCTTATAATGTTCAAACTACTCTACCAGAATTCAAAAAGCAAACTTAAACTTCTCTGGC
Organism: Aurelia coerulea; assembly: GCA_039566865.1. Lineage (NCBI taxonomy): Eukaryota > Metazoa > Cnidaria > Scyphozoa > Semaeostomeae > Ulmaridae > Aurelia > Aurelia coerulea. Next base: position 3,811,844 of record CM076959.1, read on the forward strand.
ACCATGTCCTCACACACCAGGAAACTTTTTGGTTATTGGACAGTTGCCACCTGTTGTAGGCCATAGAGACAGTGCATGATACACTCGTTCTTATAATGTTCTCATAGATCTCATTATCATACACCAGTAAACTCGTTACCTGTACAGGCCCTAAATATTCATGGAGACAATGATGAATGATACACTCGTTCTTATAATGTTCAAACTACTCTACCAGAATTCAAAAAGCAAAGTTAAACTTCTCTGGCACCATGTCCTCACACACCAGGAAACTTTTTGGTTATTGGACAGTTGCCACCTGTTGTAGGCCATAGAGACAGTGCATGATACACTCGTTCTTATAATGTTCTCATAGATCTCATTATCATACACCAGTAAACTCGTTACCTGTACAGGCCCTAAATATTCATGGAGACAATGATGAATGATACACTCGTTCTTATAATGTTCAAACTACTCTACCAGAATTCAAAAAGCAAACTTAAACTTCTCTGGCACCATGTCCTCACACACCAGGAAACTTTTTGGTTATTGGACAGTTGCCACCTGCTGTAGGCCATAGAGACAGTGCATGATACACTCGTTCTTATAATGTTCTCATAGATCTCGATCAACATACACCAGTAAACTCGTTACCTGTACAGGCCCTAAATATTCATGGAGACAATGATGAATGATACACTCGTTCTTATAATGTTCAAACTACTCTACCAGAATTCAAAAAGCAAAGTTAAACTTCTCTGGCACCATGTCCTCACACACCAGGAAACTTTTTGGTTATTGGACAGTTGCCACCTGCTGTAGGCCATAGAGACAGTGCATGATACACTCGTTCTTATAATGTTCTCATAGATCTCGATCAACATACACCAGTAAACTCGTTACCTGTACAGGCCCTAAATATTCATGGAGACAATGATGAATGATACACTCGTTCTTATTATGTTCAAACTACTCTACCAGAATTCAAAAAGCAAAGTTAAACTTCTCTGGCACCATGTCCTCACACACCAGGAAACTTTTTGGTTATTGGACAGTTGCCACCTGCTGTAGGCCATAGAGACAGTGCATGATACACTCGTTCTTATAATGTTCTCATAGATCTCGATCAACATACACCAGTAAACTCGTTACCTGTACAGGCCCTAAATATTCATGGAGACAATGATGAATGATACACTCGTTCTTATTATGTTCAAACTACTGAACCAGAATTCAAAAAGCAAAGTTAAACTTCTCTGGCACCATGTCCTCACACACCAGGAAACTTTTTGGTTATTGGACAGTTGCCACCTGCTGTAGGCCATAGAGACAGTGCATGATACACTCGTTCTTATAATGTTCTCATAGATCTCGATCAACATACACCAGTAAACTCGTTACCTGTACAGGCCCTAAATATTCATGGAGACAATGATGAATGATACACTCGTTCTTATTATGTTCAAACTACTCTACCAGAATTCAAAAAGCAAAGTTAAACTTCTCTGGCACCATGTCCTCACACACCAGGAAACTTTTTGGTTATTGGACAGTTGCCACCTGCTGTAGGCCATAGAGACATTGCATGATACACTCGTTCTTATAATGTTCTCATAGATCTCGATCAACATACACCAGTAAACTCGTTACCTGTACAGGCCCTAAATATTCATGGAGACAATGAATGTTACACTCGTTCTTATAATGTTCAAACTACTCTACCAGAATTCAAAAAGCAAAGAAACTTCTCTGGCATGGCACCATGTCCTCATACACCAGGAAACTGTTTGGTTATTGGACAGTTGCCACCTGTTGTAGGCCATAGAGACAGTGCATGATACACTCGCTCGTTTTTATAATGTTCTCATAGTTCTGGTCATCATACACCAGTAAACTCGTTACCTGCACACTACAGGCCCTATATATTCATGGAGACAATGAATGATACACTCGTTCTTATTGTGTTCAAACTACTCTACCAGAATTCCAAAAGCAAAGAAACTTCTCTGGCACCATGTCCTCACACACCAGGAAAGTTTTTGGTTATTGGACAGTTGGCACCTGTTGTAGACCATAGAGACAGTGCATACAGTACATTCTATGTTGCTGTGCTTACCGTCATCGAAGCTCTGACATCAATGCGTTTATTGACCACATGCAAGAAGTCTTGTCCAAGGTTGCCAATGAAAACAAAACTGCTGTCATTATGGGGGACTTCAACATAAATCTACTAAATTCTGAGAATCACACACTCACTAGCGAATTTATTAAAACGCTGTTTCCAACCACTTTCAGCCACTTATACTTCAACCAACCAGGGTAACTGATTCAACAGCAACGCTCATTGATAACATATTTTCTAATGATTTTTCTTGTACGGTAACAAGTGGAATTGTCCTTGTACAAATTTCAGATCACTTCCCTCACTTTTCTATTTTCAATAACTGTGCACCTGACAATAATAATTCTTCCTATTTTGTTCATAATTACAAATATTTGGATGAATCAAAATTCCTTGATGACTATCAAAAAATGGATTTTGCGTTTCTAAATACTGATGATCATACTGGGGTCATTCCAAATAAGAACAACAAATGCCTGTCAGGTGATGTTTTCAAAATTGCCTCTAATTTTTACCAAGGGTACCCAAGCATCAGAGAGCACGAGAAAAAAATTTCAGCAAGATATCTCATTTTGTTCAGGTTTTACTGTATGATCAATTGAATATTTAGCCAATTATTGCAACCTGTACGAAAATACAAGGCCATGTAATAGCCATGTACAAGCCTTGTAGTTATGGCCTTGTAACCTTGTTATAGCCTGGAATAGCCTTGCTGTAACCTTGTAAATGGCTTGAAAAATGCTAACTAGCCTTGTGGAAACCTTGTGGAAACCTTGTGGAAACCTTGTGTTAGACTGGTTGCAGCTTGGAATCTTACTGATAGCCTTGTAATTTTCTTCCAAGGTTATTACAAGGTCATGACAAGGTCATAATCCCCTCTACAAGGCTAAAACTTGGCCTGTACAAGGCCAAGTTTAGCCTTGTATTTTTGTACAGGAAATGTGTGCTTTTTCATGAGATGGCAAATTCAAGGTCAAATATATGGAACTCAAAAGTTCTTATCCTAACTCTTTCTGCACTTCATTATAGCACACCATGAATTCTTTTGGAAAATTAATGTTTCAGGTAATTGAAGACCAACATATCAGTAGAATATTGCTTCAAAGTTTGAACTATGTATGATTTTGACCCCAAAATGTGTCTGGGGAAGGGGTTTTGTTGTTGGTTTTCTGATCGATAAATGTCATGGCACTTTTCAGCTTTATGGAATAGAATATTGATCTACCCTACCCCCAATGCTATATTTCAAACGACCAAAGGGTTTTCGCAAAATTCCTTAATCTAGGGGGTTGCCAAGTCTGTCAATTTTTGCCTAAAAACCTATTTTTCCATATTTTCAAACAGCATCTTGCAAAAATCTTGCAACAATGAAGATAGCTATTCATATCACCCAAATGTGCACCTGCAGAAGTTCTGAAAAAGTGTAGAAACCAACAAAATTTTGATCTGACATGAGAATGATATGTATCTATATTCAGATGAAATGAATTTCATTATACAACTTCCTAAAATGATTTCTTCTGAGAAAAAGCGTAAATAATTGCATTATGAAAAAAATTCGCCTCAAAAATCTTCATTTGTCATGTTACCCCCTGTGTTGGCAAATGTTGCTATTTGACACCCTTCCAGACCCTGTTTGGCTTTCACATTTGCAAGAGCATCAGTTCTAAAGTGCAGGAGTCCATGTAAAAAATTGCAGGCATGTGCCTCCTTGGGACACAATATTTCTAGCCCGTTGAAGTTGGCTGAATTTAACCATTTTGAGCGTGCATCCATTTTGATAGAGATATTGTTCTCATGTCAGATCAAAATTTTCTTGGTTTCTACACTTTTTCAGAACTTCTGCAGGTGCACATTTGGGTGATATGAATAGCTATCTTCAGTGTTGCAAGATTTTTGCAAGATGCTCTTTGAAAATATGGAAAAATAGGCTTTTAGGCAAAAATGGACAGACTTGGCAAACCCCTAGATTAAGGAATTTCGTGAAAACCTTTTGGTCGTTTGAAATATAGCATTGGGGGTAGATCAATATTCTATTCCATAAAGCTGAAAAGTGCCATGACATTTATCGATCAGAAAACCAACAACGAAACCCCTTCCCCAGACACATTTTGGGGTCAAAATCATACTTGGTTGAAACTTTGAAGCAATATTCTACTAATATGTTGGTCTTCAATTACCTGAAACATTAATTTTCCAAAAGAATTCATGGTGTGCTATAATGAAGTGCAGAAAGAGTTAGGATAAGAACTTTTGATTTCCATATATTTGAAGTTGAATTTGCCACCTCATGAAAAAACACTCATTTGCATCAATTGGCTAAATATTCAATTGATCATAAAATCTGAACCAAATGAGATATCTTGCTGACATTTTTTTTCTGAGAGGTTCTCTGATGCTTGGGTCCCCTTAGTAAAAATTTGAAGGAATTTTGAAAACATCACCTGACAGGCATATGTTGTTCTTATTTGGAATGACCCACTGTTGACCATAAATTTGATCAATTCCTAACGAACCTCAGCCAGCTTGTTGAAAAACATTGTCCAGAAAAGAAATTAAACAAAAAATCGTTGAAACTAAGAAACAAACCATGGATTAACAACCAAATTCAACATATGATGGCGATCAGAGACAGAATTTTCGAGCAGTTCAAACATACAGAATCCTCTGAAGTTTATGCCCATTATAAAGTATTTTGTAATCGTGTTGTTAGTGAGATAAAAGAAAGCAAAAAAGTTACTTTCAAAATTATTTTGCTGAAAACAAATCAAATATGAAGTTGCTCTGGAAGGGGATCAGAAGTGTGATAAAAATGACAACTAATAGCAGTGAAACAAATTTGATCCCATTCATAACTAATGAGAATGGTAATAAGATAGCTGATCCTAACGTAATTGCCAACAACTTGAATGAACATTTTATCAATGTTGCTAACAAAATTACAAGTAAAATCCCTAGGAACTCAAATTCTCCTCTAAGATATCCAGCTTCTTCTAATAACAGCTATATCTCCCACTGTTCCTGTTGAGGTTTCTTCGATAATCTAGCCTGCGTGCAGACTTTACTTTCCACTGCGAAGGAGAGCCAAGGCGGAACTTGTAAAGTCTGCGAATTAGCGCCCATTATTGAGTTCTGAGATCTTGCGCAATGATACTCGCCTTTGTCCGGCTATTGTCTGTTAGCCAATCAGTATCTAGTTTGAGATTCTAAGGACCCAATCAAAAGTCGACAGGATCGTCACGTTTTTCGCAACCCTTTGTGGTCATTGTTTGCGACACAACACCAAACCGCTTTCGTAAATTTCAAATTGAGGAAGTTGCTGTGCGTTGTAAACGAGTTCGCCGATGATGAAGTGTGCCACCCAGTTTGCCTGTCTTCGGGACTTGATAACTTGGGATGAAACTTTGTTTTGAAAGGAATTATAAACAGTCCAGCATATTCTCAAGGTGAAGGAAGTCTACAACGATCACGAGGCAATTCTTTGAAAGTTTCTCCGCTCCGAGGGCAGAATGTTTACTTCAGGTCAGGCTAGGCCTAAACTTTCATTTGATGAGCTGATGGTGTGTTGGTAGTACCCTTAGCTTAGACATGTGTCAGCAAGTGGGGTTCTTGAATCACTGGTGAGTCGTTCATGCCTATTACCTCTGCAGTTTGCAGGCTCTGAAGTTTTGTGGGTGGCATGGGATTCTCTTCGCATGATAAGGATTATTGTTCCTTCCTGTTTGAGGGGTCAATCTATTGCGCAAGATTGAGCTCCTCTTCGAAGGAGAAACTTTTTATTCAGAACTCGATAATGGACGCTAATTCGCAGACTTTACAAGATCCTCATAGGCTCTCCTTCGCAGTGGAAAGTAAAGTCTGCACGCAGGCTATCGATAATCCAGTCACTTAAGAAGGGTAAACCTACTTGGCCTACTAGTATTCCGTCAAACTATTGAACGTGCTTGACCCCCACATTTCCCTACAGCTCTCCCAAATCATCAATGAATCATTTCTAAATGGTATTTTCCTGATAAACTAAAGATTGCTAAAAGTTATTCCTATTTTCAAAAAAGGTGATTCCTCCAAGAATTCAAATTACAGACCCATCTCTTTGCTGTCAGTATTTAGTAAGATCTTTGAAAAGCTCATGCATCAACGCTTGTACAATTTTCTAGAACTTTATGAAGTTCTGTTTCAAATGCAATTTGGATTCCGCAATGGTCATTCCACTGATAATGCATTGATCAGTTTAAGTGAGAGAATTAAATCTACTTTGGACGCAAAAAGAATTGGCTGTGGGATCTTTATTGACCTGCAACAAGCCTTTGATACTGTCAATCATAACATTCTACTACAAAAACTTAGTCACTATGGAATAAGAGGCTCAGCACTGCACTGGTTTGAGTCCTAGCTTACGGAAAGACTTCAATATCTTTCAATCAACAATCATTCTTCTAGTCTTAGCAAAGTCACTTGTGGTGTTCCTCAGGGCTCTGTACTGGGTACATTACTGTTTCTAATCTATATCAATGACCTGCCTAATGTATCCAAAGTACTTTCTTTCTTCTTGTTTGCAGATGATACAAATATTTATTTCGAAACTGAAAATATTGCAAAGCTTCAGTATACAATCAATAAAGAACTGATAAAAGTAAAGACATGGCTTGGAGTTAATAATTTCGCTCTGAACATTTAAAAAACAAACTGTATTTCACTCTCCTAGAAAGAAATTGCCTGAGCATATTCTTATTAAATTTGGCAAGAAATTAGTGACCAGATCTAGATATGTTACATTTTTACTGCTAGATGAGTATCTTTCCTGGAAATTCCATATTTCTGAGTTGACTAAAAAACTCTCCAGGACATCTGGGATCTTCTTCAAAATTAGACACCCCCTTCCTCAGGATATTCTGAAAAATCTTTACTTCCTTTCTTAGCTCTGGTTCATCAACTTGGGGTCTCTGCTATGCAACTTACCTTGAACCTCTCTTCTTGTTGTGCACCATTGGTAATTCCGATAATTGGGAATCTTGGCTGGTCAAATATCAGAAATCTCGTAAGAAAAGAGACAGCCACGCTAACTTATAAATCTTTGAATTCGCTTGCCCCAGACTACTTGAACAAATTATTCATAACATGTTCGGACGGTAGAGAGCGGTTTCTGCGCTCATCAGATGTAAAATGAAATGAAAAATGAAAAGCGGTATAAGATTCCCCGGGGGTATCCTCGCATAGTACTCACAACGACCAGTTTTCATGCCTACCTTGAGAATCTGTTAGAAAATTATAAAGATTTAAAAAAAAGGTAATTTTGTCATTTTCTTGTGCACCCGTGCCAGTTGATCAATTATGACGCCATAACTATTTTTAGAATTTTTTTGAAAAATGATAGATCTTAATTAAGCACTGCTACCTGCGTGGTGAGTTTTGTCATCATAAGTAAAGGAATGGCGATTTTAGAGAGGATGGGGGGGGGGCTGAATGAGCCCCCCCCTGCCCCCCCCCCCTCAGTCTTCTAGTAGCTCAGTCTGGATAGGGTTAAGTTTTTAGGAGAAGTTCAGCATCAATTCCCATTGTTTTTGCGTTGTCTGCCAACAGATCATGTGACTAATTAGCATATAATGCTATTTTAAGACTCGCAATTACTTTATATTCATGTGTACCAAGTTGCATTGTCATAGGCATTACAGGTGCTTACACAATCTGGGGGTTCTCTTTTTTCTCCTTTACCCCCCCCCCCCCCCAACTTCATGTGGATTTCTCCTTTAATAGATTCCGATGCTTGTGAGTTCTGTTACCAGTAGGAACTCTCGGCAGTGCGCACATGAACATACCGGGAGTTAAGTCCGAAAATTCTAGGTTATACAGTAGGTTATAGTACACATATTTGTCTAATGAGAAACTGAGGTCCGGGGCTGGTAGGCAGTTGCTGAACTGTTTGTGCAATTTTGCGACCAAAAGTTTCTCACGTGTTTTTTATATTTCTAATGACGGAAGTGAAGAAATAGTTTTGTCACGCCAAGAGGGCTCCCAAATTACCCTGTAGGATATCAACACAAGTAAAACTAACATAATTCGCACTCAGTCAAAAAGGGGTTCTTTTTTTTAGACACCCGGTATTACAAACAATTCATCTATTTTAAAAATTCAGGTAGGGCTGTTTCTTAACTTGCGAAAAATCAATCCTACCCCCGGGGAGACTTCAATAGGTGGATGACGGGGTTGTGCCAATTTGAATTGTAAAATCGTACCCTATCCCTAAAATGTGTGAATTTTTCAAAAACCATACCCGAAAATTTACGGGCCATTCAAACTAGATACCATAAAATTGTGACAAAAATTCAAAATTCTAGCCAAGCATCTGAAATTAGATCAAATTTCATACCCTGACACAGTATTCTTCTAAATTGATACCCCCACATTCATTTCTATTTGTGATACTACCAAAACTGACACCCCAAAATTTGTATTCCAAACCTTCAACTTGACTGCGTATCCCGTATCCACTGTATTCCACACTTTCAAATACTGCGTATCCCGTATCCCGTATCCACTGTATCCCACACCTTCAACTTGACTGCAGATTTATCCCGTACCCACTGTATCCCACACCTTCAACTTGACTGCGTATCCCGTATCCACTGTATCCCACACCTTCAACTTGACGTATCCCGTATCCGCTGTATCCCACACCTTCAACTTGACTGCGTATCCCGTATCCACTGTACCCTATACCTTCAACTTGACTGCGTATCCCGTATCCCGTATCCACTGTACCCTATACCTTCAACTTGACTGCGTATCCCGTATCCCGTATCCACTGTATCCCACACCTTCAACTTGACTGAGTATCCCGTATCCACTGTATCCCACACCTTCAACTTGACTGCGTATCCCGTATCCCGTATCCACTGTATCCCACACCTTCAACTTGACAGCGTATCCCGTATCCACTGTATCCCACACCTTCAAGTTGACAGAGTATCCCGTATCCACTGTATCCCACACCTTCAACTTGACTGCGTATCCCGTATCCACTGTATCCCACACCTTCGACTTGACTGCGTATCCCGTATCCACTGTATCCCACACCTTCAACTTGACTGCGTATCCCGTATCCACTGTATCCCACACCTTCAACTTGACTGCGTATCCCGTATCCCGTATCCACTGTATCCCACACCTTCAACTTGACTGCGTATCCCGTATCCATTGTATCCAGTATCCAGAAAATCCTTAATCCATCCTTAAGTTACCTTCCGAACTCAAAGTATCAAAGTCTCTCGCCAGTAGCCGGCGTATCCGCTGTATCGAGTATCCAGTGCATCATATACTTATGAACTGCCTAGCGCGTATCCACGCTAAAAAAGAGGTTGCTTCGCGGTGCGGGGTATTCTAAAGTTAATCGAAACTTTTGTAATTTTCGTTTAAAAATACTATTACTGTTGCTATTACTGTACGCTGTCCAATAATTTTTGAGTGCCAATTATGTTATTACCTATTGTTTTAGATCTTATCAAATAGTTTGGAAGCCCTTCTAACAAAACGAAATTAATTCTACATTTTCGGCATTAAAAATTGGAAAAAACAAATTTCAAACTTTGGAAGCGAGATGTCCTAAGATTTAAGAAACAACCTAACGACCTCCGACCTCAGTTTCTTATCGAAAAAGATGAGTGTAACCAACTCCCCCCTAATAATTTTCTGGGGCCACCATGGGAGCTAACAAAGTCCCGAAGTATGCCTACTAAATTTGCGTGCCTCATAAATTTGAACTCTTGGCGCTGAGATGAACTTGCAGCTTGGAGGCTGGACAGTCTGAGAGCTTCTCTTCGATGAACTCAGTTGAGTGGGCCTGAGTGTGTCGCAGAACATATATGTGAAGTCAAGGGTCACTCATTCGTGTACGAGATTTTTTAGAACAGGAGGATTTCGTGTACGAGGTCTTTTTGAGTGAAATCGCCCTCCTTTCGGTGATTAACTTCCTATCCAACGTCAAAGCGAAGGTAGGGCATTCCCCTAGGGTCTGGTCCGTTAGGGTCCGGTCCTAGTGGTCCTGGGTCTGGTTATTCCGTTATGACATTAAAGAGTGCAGGAATAAATGCAGTATTTATCCATGGAGACCTTGATGATACTGAAAGGAGGCAAAGTGAATCAAAATGGAGGCAAGGCATTGCAAAAATTGCATGCATCAACAAAGCAGATGTCAGATTCATTTTGCATATATAATTTCAAGGCAGACATGCTTTCATGGCATGTCTTGTCTTGTACACCTTTGATGACCACACTACAACAAGGCACTCTGTATCAAGTTCATTGCCAGACCAATTGAAGGGTGCCTGGTTTTGTGTGAACAAGCATCTATTCACCCCAACAATTGCCAACAGTTCTGAAGTGACAGGAATGTGTTCCACAGAAACGGTTCCTCAAAGTTTTTTAGATGTAGAAGAGAAAGGATGTGACAAATTGAAAGCAAATTTTCAGAAGAAAATATTTGACTTATTTCCAGATGTTGGTTAGGAGTTGCTTGAAGGGTCAGCGTAATTTTTCAGACAATATCGTTAAAATGAAATAGCTGAGGAAAATTAGTTTTTTCAATATATTTTGAATGATGGAAATTGATAAGTTTTGAATAGGAAAGTTTCACTTTTCACACATTTTTTTAATAGAAACTTTTTCCCACATCAGCAGATCATAGACTATTAAAACTTCACACAAAATTGTGTCCAACAATCTGAAAATTGTTCACAGTAATGTATGTTCATATACTTTTAAAGAACTCTTACATTTGAATACCATTAAAGCTTATTAAGCCCCCTCTCTATTAAGCCCCCCTCTCTAATAAGCCTCTCCCCTTCAAGCCCAAGTTTTAAATAAGCCCCCCTCTCTATTAAGCCCCACACTTATATCAAATGTGAGAGGCTACGAAAGAGTTTCCATTTATTGAGCTAAATAAGTTTGCATGTTAATTTTCATATCATGGTTTAAGGAAAAACTTTATCAAATTAAAGTATTTGACTTGTACAATTGTATGTTATTGCGCAAAATATGGTCTAAAAGAACCAAACAGCTATTATGTATACCCTCATCATTTGATAAATGGATAAATGCCAGGGATCCAAAATATATCAAATCTTGGTCGCACAAACATCCATTTAAAGATCTTGAAAAGTAAATAAGTTTGAAATTAGAGCTAAAAAAAGAAGGCTTTCTTCATTGGGAATTTTAGCATCTTGTTTCTTTAAAAGCATATTGTACATAAATCAATTGTATGCCATCTGAAAGCTCACATCATTCTCAATGCATGCATTCTTTCAACATAATAAGGCAATGAGTTCTATTTCCAACATCAGCTAACTTTTTAATTATTTTGAATGATCAGTGATCAAAATTAAGAGATTTAAGAAAATAAGATGGATTTTCAGATGACATACTGTATATTAGGTTACAAAAAAGTTACTGGATTCCCAAGTGAGAAAACCTCTTCTCTGAGCTCAAGGTACTCTCCAAGGCAGAGCTTCCCTCTATCATTTTGAAGTAATTCTGCTGTGCAGTATCCCTGATTCTTTGCAATGCAAACATGAAACAGGGAACCTCTGCACATGAGAGTAAGCTCAAGTTTCAAAATAATCCTTTGGTTGTATATTTCATGATATGATTAAAGGGAATGTAAGCTTGTAAAAGTGGCTCAAGCCACTTGAGGTCAAATTCTAGCCCATCAGATATCAGTATTTACTGTTTACATAGATCAGTTACCCAAATATGGTTCTACAGGTGTTACGGTATACTGTTATTTTTATCACAGGCTTATATATGCTTAGATTCCCGTTAATGCTTTGTATGAACACTATGTCTGAAAAGAAAATCTGTCCCTTCATAATTACGAGATTGTTTGTAGTTTCTTATAATTCATACTGAACGGGGGGGGGGGGGGGGGAGGATTTCCTACCAAACCTTAAAGCAAGCATAATCAGTTTCCAGATGCAAAATTTGCATGGACTTGTTATGATCAATAATTAATCTGTCTACTTTTTTGAGTTTGTCCTGTTCATGATAGAGTGTATTTTTCTAGCTTGTAAAAGTTTTCAATATTCCCATGCTCTATGTAAACTGCATAATCTAGATCCTTCTTCATTTTTTGATAGCCTTTACCTTGTTTTGGCTTCAAAACTTCAGCAAGAAAGCCATCAAAAATCAATTTGAACACCAGCTTTTGAATGACTGCTCTCCACTGGCCATTCTAATTTTTTTCCAATTCCAAAGTTTTCTGCTTTATGCAACCCTTTAAGCTGCAAATCTTTTGAGGCAGATCCCATTAAAACAAGAAGGAGCAATGTCATTGTTATTTTGCTGTGAATTGCTCTCATACTTGTGAAGCACTTTAGTATCTCCTTGGTATGGTCAAAAAGATTGGTTTCTGGGGTTGTTTGCTTACTTGCACATATATCGCAGTTCTTCTCACATTCTTGGGAAGTTTCATCAAAATGTGACAAAATCAATTTGTGCCTGCATGAACGACTTTGGCCAAGGAAACTAGTTATGGTGTTCAAATTATCTACCTTGTACTTCCGCTCATCAGCCTTGTTGAATGCAGCAATATTTTGGAGGTGGAAATTCCTGCTCTCAAAGGAAAACAGTGCAATTGATTATGCAGGTTCACCATCACTGCCAGCCCGACCAATTTCTTGGTAGTAATCTTCTAGGGTGGCTGGCATGTCTTGTCTTGTAGACCGGTAAGCATCTTTAATCATGCTAATTACATCAATTGATCCACCCAGCCTTGTACAAGTTTTTACAGTTGCATGACCAGAAACATAATTTTTGTTGCCTTCACTACACGACTCTCTACCCAGCTATCTAGTTCAGTCCCTTTGCCACTCTTGCCTGACAAATTTATGCTGCCATCAGAAATTGTCTCCCCAAGAAATTCATTGAAACTTTCTTCGCTGTATATATTTAAAAGAAGAAGGCCAGAATATTGAATTGCTGTTTTGAAAACCAAGATAACATGTGCAGAATAGTCCTCTAACGCAACACCCACTTTATTTAGGAAAAACCCACTTTATCTGAGAAAAACCCATGTGTACCTTTCTTTCTCCTTTCATTTTGTTTCCGTCAGAATTGCATATGTCTCAAGGCTTCAACATCAGAAATTGTCTCCCCAAGAAATTCATTGAAACTTTCTTCGCTGTAGCCATTTCAAATCTTCAAAACAACGAGGAGCGTTTTCAACCTGGGAATAGCTAACCCAGTCGGAAGTCTTCAGAGCAAGTTTGTAGTCCCTAGGTACTTAAAAAATGTTCTCAGGCAGAATGAAACACGCTCCTCGTTGTTTTGAAGAATTGAAATGCCTTCAAATCGATCGCCTGTTTTTGATGACTTTTTGAGAATTTCAAGCCTGCCCTTTTCCTCAAAATCCTTAATTCGGGACCAAAAAATTGCTAAAAATACTCAAAATGTAGGCTAGTATTTTAGGGACAGAACAACGTTTGAAATATTTCAATCTGCTACTAACTTTTTTTTCTATGACAGATTGCAAAACGAAGTAGCAAACTGCAATAGGCAGCAACAATAAACTTAATAGTAATCTCAAAATCAATTTTTCTGTCCATCTAACTTGTAAAGTGACATTGTTATTTTGCAGTCAACGAATCTACATTTCAAATTTCTTCAACACACCTTTAAATAAAGTTATAATTACTACTAGAGAGGTTGGTAAACTGATTTCTCGTTGCTAGCGCCCACTCTCAAATAAGCCCCTCTTCTACATATTGTACTATGCGCATACTACACATTTTTTATAAGAAACTGGTTTATAAGAAACTAGTACTACGACGACCAAAAATTTAAGAAACTCTAGTACTACGCTCAAGAACAGATAAGAAACTCTAAAACTTTATTTCTGTATGTCTCTCCTATTCTATATCTCTCTAACAAAGGTACCTTAATGTTTTCTTGACTTTTAGCTGCAAAATTGGTAAATTTTTGCCTTCATGTGCATGGCTTCTTCTTGATGACAATGTCAATGCAAAATGGAAGCCCTTTGTTGAGAAGAAGGCTCAATTTCGAACGCGCCCCCCCCCCCCCCCTGCTGAAAAACATCAAAATTTCAACCCGGTCCAAATAGGGTTAAACCAAGGGCACCTACCTTGTAGGAAGTGTGTTTATTCACGGTACTTTAGGCGGTGTCCTATGACCCAGTCCTGTTAATCTTTGTATATCATAATAAACTGAGGGGTATGCAACTTCTGCAGATAAACCAATCAGCGAGCAGGATCTCAAGAGAAGATTATCACAAGCGCGTTCTATCCGTTGTGGTTTCGGTCAAGCAAAATTGTTTACATAAGCCTTTGTTCAACCAGATGTGAAAAGTGACACCGTGTGCAAACTAGGGGGTCGCGTGAAAAAGTCAATCCTCAAGATTATTGGAGGACGAGCGTAGTGCCTAAGAATAACAATCAATGCACGTTTTTATAAGCAACGGCTTTCAAGAAAGTTTACCTGCATCTCCAGAAAATCAAGAAACCATGATAAATAGAAGAGGTCAAGTTCCAAGTTAATAAATATTTTTCAAATGCATTCTTCATTCAAATTCTACAGTTTCCTTTCATGCACAAGGCAAATCCTTAACCTAATTGAGAATTTAAACTTATTAAACGCTTGCATGCTATTGAACCAATTCTTCCTTTATGTTATGCTACTTTGAATGAAGAAAAGTTCTTGCAAAATCAATATTTCAACAACAAAACGGTTAATTTAAACAAATTATCTTATCTCAGTTTCGACTTGCCCCAAGTCTCTTCTGCGAAAATAAAACCAAAATATATACCTCTGCCCAAGTCTCTTCCGCAAAAACAAAACCAAAATATATCCCAAGTCAAGTCAGACGATCAGACGACTGCGTGACAATAAGCGAACAACCAGCTGAAAAATTTCTTAGCAGTGCCAACCCCCAGCTCAATTTACCGAAAGTTTTGTTTGCTGGCCATAGCAACGGGCTCTGACCACAGCAACGTGTAACGCGCTTGTGAGAAAAGTGAACAATGAAGTTAGGAAAAGTTGCATACCCCTAAGTTTTTCTTGTTACTGGGATTTTAAAATTCTAACGTCTGTTAGAATTGACCAATCAAAAGTCACGCTGTCTGATTCCCTGTGGCCAGATCGTATAACAGTTGATATCGTGTTTCATAACACCCTAATTTGAAACCACAAACTTATTCATACGTTATCTTGACCTTGAGGACTTGAGAGGACTAACTCTGTGTACTGCTGGGTCATGGTACGGTTTTAGGACACTCTCTGTACTGGGTCACAGGAAACCCATTACTCTACAGTACTGGGAATAAACACACTTCCTACAAGGTAGGGGCCCTTGGTTAAACCCGAAACCTTAAACTAGAGTAAGTTCATTGTTGTTGTGAGTGGCAACAAGCTCAAATTCACAAAAAAGAGACTCTTGAGTCCCTTTCTTGGTCGCAAGAAAATTCATCGGAGAAGAAAAGAGAAGACTGATTTACTAGCAACCCCAGTAGTGGCAGATGATGTTTTGAACTATCCCGAACCAAGGCCTAGTACATCAGCCAGTGAAAGAAAACTAGCTTGTTTTGGTGTGACTCTCGAAAGCACCCAGATCAGACAAGAAAGAGAAGCAGATGACCACTTCATGTTTGTGCAGAAGTCTTCACTCACAAATCTTTTGAGCAAGCTTTTATGCCCTACTTGCAACAGCCCTGGGATCAGTGTACAGACTCTGGAAGACAAGATGTCTGGTTTTGCTACCATGGGATCTTTGTTTTGTACCAAATGTGAAGAAGTTGTTGATGAAAATTACCTTTGTATGGGAAAATCAAGATCTTTGTATGGGAGAATGGGAAAATCAAGATCAACGAACGTCCCATTTGAGATCAATACAAGGGCAACGCTTGCTTTCAGGGGAATAGGCTGTGGATTTGCGTCAATGAAAGAATGGTGTGGCATGATGAATCTTCCATGTTCCATGAGCCAAAATGTATATAAAGTTCACAACAAAAAGATCCATGATGCCAGTATTTCAACTTTCAAAGAGGTGAAACAGCAATCGGTAAAGGCGATTGTTCAAGCATACAGAGACCTTGGAGAGACCGAAGACAGCAATGGCATATTGGACATTGCTGTTTCCTTTGATGGTGCCTGGCAGAGAAGAGGACATTCATCACACAATGGTGTAGCGGCAGTCATAGATCTCCTGACTGGCCTGCCAGTTGACTATGAAGTGCTGTCAAATTTTTGCTTGAAGTGCAAGATTGCTGCTAGCAGCCCAGATAGCACAGAAGTCTTGGACAATAAGCATGCTGCAAATTGCCCAAAAAACTTTGATGGCTCAGCTAACTCTATGGAAGTTGAATGTGCCCGTAGAATGTGGAGACGATCAGAGGAGGAGCATCACCTTCGATACACTGTCATGCTAAGCGATGGAGATAGCAAGGCCTATGACTCAGTTGTTGCAGATAAGCCCTATGGTGAGGACGTTCTAATTGGTAAAGAAGATTGTGTGAACCATGTCTCAAAAAGAATGGGGACAGCTCTTAGGAATGTAGTTGCAACATCAAAGGCCCAGAAGCAGTCATTAGCAGGGAAAGGAAAGCTAACCCAAGAAAAAATTACAAAAATCCAAAATTATTATGGGAGACCCATCAAAGACAATGCAAATGATGTGGAATTAATGAAGAAAAGAATCTTTGCCATTCTTTTTCACCTGTCATCCTCTAATGACCACCCAAAGCACACACACTGTCCACCTGGTGCTAAATCATGGTGTTTTTGGCAAAGAGCTGCAGCACAGGGGGAGATGCCAGGATCACACAAGGAGCATGAAACCTTACCAGCAGATATTGGAAAAGAGCTTGCACCCATTTTCCAAAGGCTGTCAGATGAAAATCTTCTGAAAAGGTGTGCCAGAAACAAAACACAGATCCCAATGAGTCCTTGCACAATGTTATTTGGAAATATTGTCCAAAAGCAACATTTGTTGGCAGAATAACAATGGAGACTGCAGTTTCGCTTGCAGTTTGCCAGTTCTCCATGGGCTCAACGTGTCGCATTACACTCTGCAAAGTGTTAGGAATAGAGCCGGGACTTTATTTGGAACAAGCATCAAATGAAAAGGATGCAAAGAGGCTGAAAAAGTCATTAAAAGCCAGCACAGAAGCTGCAAAGAAAAAGAGAAGACAGCTTAAGTACAATAAGGCAACACAAGAACAGAAGAAAAAAGCGACGGAAGGGACTATGTATGCCGCTGGCTCATTTGATGTTCCAAAATGATATTTAAAAACTGAAAAAAATGGCCAGGAAGTAAACAGAAATGGGCAAAAAATGGCTTAAAAATGGGCAACTTTAAGCTCTTTTCGGGGTTTCTTGGTTTTGAATCATACTGCAAAAAGCACTGATGATTGCCAGATAAATTTCTTTGTGGATGTAAAGCATCTTGTTTGGTCATAAATGACTGAGGTCACAAATGACTGAATTACATGCGCACTATCATTGGAAACTTTAATGATGATAAACATTCTCAGGTAGGATATGGTTGAAATTCTCGTTTTGGACCACGGCCATTCTCTACTATATTTCCTATACATGGACCACGGTGTGGGGCAAGTGCCTTCTGCGGAGGCGATACGGCGAGGCATTATTTTTATTAATGGCGGACAACTATCATCCAGAAGCTGCGGTGTAGCAGAGTTGTATATGTCGTTTATATTTAGAGTTCGTTCCTTCTATTATGGATAAAAAGAAAAAGTTGTTGGAGTTCGTAGATGCAAGTGAAGGTAGGTTAAGGACAAGGAAGAAAATCAGATCGTCTGAAGGAAAATGGAAAGGACAAAAGACGGTAACGTACAAATTAGATTTAGGCCGGCCAAATCCTCATGATAATGGCAATTCGGAATCTGCAGGGCAACACATTACGTTTTTGAGAGAGGCAACAGCAGCTGGCCATGGCCCAATGGATGGAGCTGGATCTTGGGTCACAGTAAATCGTCAAGAAAGAGCAAATGATGCACGGTCCTTTGGCTTTGGCAGCACAAGACAGTCATCAGTGGTGGCAAGAAGGTTGCCTTCCCAACAGCAGCCTGCTGCTGCTGCTGCTGTCCCCCAACCACTACTCCAACAAGCAGACGCAGGAGGAGAAATATCAGACGTTCTGAGAGATTCTGGATCAGATACTGATCAAAATGACTGTGTTGATGATTGGTTTGACATTGTAAGTTATGATTTCTTGCTCTTTCTAAATCTATGTGTGGTGTGGTATTTCTTGGAGCAGAGCAGGAAGTTGCCAATCAAAACCTTTTTTAGGGGTCATTAGGTGCAAGCCAATGAGAATATTTGGTCAGACAAACATTAGTAGGTTGTATTCAATTGATCATGCTTAATTTCTTTTGGTAGCCAGGTAAAGCTAGGTAGGCTGAAAAAATGTACGCTGTGGCTAATGTTGAATGCAAATGATTTATTGTTTTGGGGGACAGCCTACACTGTAAATCACTGGAAAAACTTAATAATTTGTTCTTTTAAAAACTCACAGCAGCTGGAACATTTAGAAATAGATTCGGTATCATCCATTGCACAGGTGAAATTTGTGTGCTACCTTTGTATTTGTCTGTCTCTTTGTCTGTTTCTTTGTTTGTTTTGGACAAAGAAGTTGTCAAATTTTGCAGTCCTTATTGTGGCTGTTGAGAGATGTCACTGTGGTTCAGCGTCACCATGAACATTAGCACATGCACAGATGAAAAGGTTGATAATGATGCCTCATTTTTGCATAATGAAAACTGTACTATTTTCATTATGGTCAATTAACTTAATTAAAGGCAATATAATGTGCCAACCAATTTGTCTTGCAACAGTGACTATTTCTGGAGTTTCATGATTTGGGGACTTTAGAGGATTCTTAGGTGAAGGTATTGCCTTCTGAAGTTGCTGTTGACCACAATTGTAAACTTTGTAGAAATTTCTATGGTAAACTTTTGAGAAAAATTTTTGTGAGTAAACCCAGTACGCAGCACTCCCTGACTATTGTATTTGTTAGCTTAAATCATTATTCTTTGGCTTCAAAAGATTGCTTCTTAATACATAAAGTACTGTAGGTACAGCAATTCATGTTTCATTCTTAACATTTAGCTGCTATGAAGAAACGTGATGTTTGCATGTCATTCTGGAAAAATACGTTTTGGAGGCCCCCAAGTTCAGGTTCAACTACTGCAGTTTTTATAGCTGTGTATAGTGTGTCTGGGCGTAGGGGCTGATATTACTTTAAACCAGAAATTATTTTGTCATCAGCTGGTATCAGCATCATATACTGTACAAGTAGAAGTTATTAACTGCAGGTGAATATTACTGTTTCCAGTTTTTCCAAGCATATATTCAAGTTCTTCTGAAAAAAGAAAACTTATGTCTTTCTTGCTGTAAGGTTACTAATGCAGAGGAAACTACAGAGAGGCGAGCAACCATTTATGCCATTGAACTGAAGCGACTTCAAGCTATCCTACCACTGAATGACAGATACACAAAATGTGTTGTTCCAGATTTTGATGAAGAGGCAAAAACAATTCAGGTATGAATTAACCATTTTTGGTTCAAACAAATAGATACATCATAAAATATTTAACCTTTAGAAAAAAAGAAGACGAAACGCAGTCACAATTCTTGATGAGGATTCTTGTGTATGCAGTCACAATACAGCGTACCAGTTCCACCTTTAAGAAACCCACTTATGACCTTGACCTGTTGTTCTCCCTTTATCAATCCATTGTTTTCCTATTGTTTTTACAAAAATTCAGGGTCTGAGTTTCTTATAAAGTAGTTTCTAAAAGGCGAGGCTTTAGTGTATTCTCTGTTTGAGATGTTGCTAAAGGATCATAACCACAATCAACCACATCATAAAAGGGTAAATGCTGTACACGATTTGCAAGGAATTTTTACATGTCATTCTTTTCAAACCTTCCACAAACAGGCAAATAAGCACTTCCTGATCGAACGAAAAGCAGTCATGCTGTTATCAAATGGAGCTGAGGAAGATCCCAACTGGATTTATATGTGCAGTTGTGATCCTAACAAAAAGAGATTTTTGAAGAATCTACCTGAAAAAGTCATCTGTGCAGAAGAAGGTAATACTAATTTTTGCTGCTCTTGTCTGATAATAAGCCTGTTATAAGCACTTTCCAAAGCACTGCCAACATGCTCTAAATTTCCCAGGTTTCACAACCACTCAAATATATATACAAACTTCAGAGATTAATTCAAATTGTTTCATTTGATATACACACCAAAACTATTAGCTTGCAAAAAGTTTTACCATTATATATAATTATATACATTTAACGTTTGTAATATTTTTCAGCAGTTACTTTAGATACTGTACAGTAGATCTTTTCATAACATGGAGTATACAGTACAACTTTTTACACATAATTTGTTATCCTTTTTACTTAGATCTTGCAATCATCTACAGTAAATGCATGCATGTTGATGCAGTTTCAAAAGTACTGGATGAAATAGACATCAGCCATGAATTGTCGCCATTGGCAGGTGAAGTTTATTTAATCTTATATGCAGTTCAAGGTTTGAAAGGAGAGGATTTCTGATGATTGTGAGAGACTAAAAATTCAAATTAGGGGGAGCCTTTCCCAAAAATGCAAACTGACGAACTTTCGTTGCATTTGACATTGATGTTTTAAGTTAGATGAAAAAAGTCAGCTTCGATTGAGAGTGTTTGGATTAGATTCGCTCTACAATTATTTGGATTATCTAAGTTATTTGGAAAGCAAATATCAGTTTGGGTTCAGAAGATCTTCACTAGTGTATTCATACTACTGCATGTGTTAGGAAAAATTGTACCTTTGAAGTTGTGAATTTTGTGTATGCATTAATCAAGAGTCTTGTGGATATTTTTTTAAGAAAGGTGACAATTTTTAAAGGCACAATATTTGATAATTCAAAATAAAATGAGCATAAGAGTTTTTCTTGTGACAGTTTTTGGGTTATGGGTTATTACAGCCCCAACTTTGCAGTACATCTAATGTTAGACAGGCTACAGTACACTAGTATTTATCGTTTTCTTTTTTAATTGTATGTAGCATTTATGTAAATTGTGTGTTGTTTAGCTTTTTTTAACAATGCCATTGGGTAATCATAGTTGTTTGCTCCTCATGGTATCATCCTTGTATACCGGGTGTCCCAAAAAAAAGTTCCGACGTTTGATTGAGCAAAGAGAAAATTCTTTTTAATCTCGTAATTTATATTCATTCTAGTTACGTGCTAGATATTTCAACTTACAGTTTGGCATATCGTAGGAAGAAATTAGTAATCTGAAAATGGAGTTATGAGCTCTAACATTTCACTTTCATGTTCAAGGCAAAACCAGAGAGAATATTACGCCTTCCTGCTTCGTGATGGTGGGGACTCCCTCGATGAGCAACACAAAAATTAGTTGACAATTCGTTCATTACCTTGACGTCCAGAGCGGGTAGTAATTTTATTCACAAGAGAAAACGTTGCTTTGTAATTGAACGGAATTTAGATTTAAATCATTTTTGATTGTGTGAATTAGCCTATGGTGTGAAGAATTGAAACAAATAGGTCTCGGGAAAACTGTTTGCTGCTGTTATTGTTGCCTTGTGCCAACAGGAAATTTCAATTGGAATTTTTACTGTTTCGCGGTTTCACGGCACGGAGCGGAGCGGAGTAGAATAAACTGTCTTTTCTTAACTAAAGAATAGTTTCAATTGCTTTTTCGACCTGCCCATGGCAAAGTGTAAAATTAATATTTTCCCCCGAGACCTATTAGATTCGATTTTGAGACCTTTAAACTCTTGCACGTCGTCAAGGCAATGAAACAAAGTGCCAACCCAGTTTTGTGTTGCTCATCCGGAGATTCCCCCTCCACCACGATGATGCAGAAAGGCGTACTAATCTCTCTGGTTTTGACTTCAACATGAAGATGCGATGTTAGGACTAATAACTCCATATTCAGATTACTGATTTCTTCCTACAATATGCCAAACTGTAAGTTGAAATGTCCAGCATGTACCTAGAATGAATAGAAATTGCCAGATAACGAACTTTTTTGTCTACGTTCAATCAAACGCCGGAACTTTTTTTTGGGACACCCGGTATAAAGAAAAATCAAAATGATCTCACTTTCTGTGGATGATTCTAGGGAAGTCAAATATGAAAGCGCCCAGTTGATATTCTTCTTTGATTTCCTTTTAGAACTTTCAATCGCTGAACCAACAAATTCTGCATTGGTTTGTAGACAAATTTTTAAATTTGTAACTATCACAAAAAGTTGTAGGTGTCTTTACTCGTTGACACAATATCAGTTTGAACCACATGACAACCACAGTGCTACAACGACCACATGAATTCCTTCAGGCATAATAAATACGAGAACAGCACAGAGCTATCAAAGCACATTTGGCAACAAAAAGATAGAAATGAAGCATATGACGTAAAAATGGTCCATCTCCAACCATGCAGCGGCTTACTCAAATGAAACAAAGAGGTTAATTTGTGTCTAACGGAAAAGCTTGGCATTAGCAAAGCCAACAACACCCACCTACTTTACAAAAGATCAGAGTTAACCTCCAAGTGCCGCCATGAGAACAAATACTATTTCATTAATTTCAAAATAGACCCCCTTGTAAAAATAGTTATAAGATTATGTCATCAGATATTCAGTGAAAAATGCACAAAAATTGAGTAGAGTTTTCAGTTGTCTGATGATCACTGTATAGCGTGAAACTCTTAAGTAACAACAAATGATGCAATCTTTCTTATTGTCTCAATCCTGTTACAAATTTGTAACAAAAACATTTGTTATAATCCTGCTGATGTTAAGTACTGTACATAATATGTTTACTGTTTGGATTTTCTAGATTTATTTTATTCAAAAAATATCAATGATGCCAATCAGTTTTGTTATGAAAGTACATCATGTTTGACATTAGATTGATTAATTATCTAATTAGATAGTTTAAATTGAAATAAAGATCTTGCTTGAAATGTTTGTCTTCTGCTGCAGGAACAAACTGAGATTATCGAGCTCCCTTATGATCACTCGAAGATTGGTATTGATTTTAGATATTCATGAGCATTCTGGACGGTGGTGTCAGCCCTGGGTGGCTCTTAGTGAACCTCAATGATAATGCCTTGAATTCTTTTCCTAATACTGTGAACAAAACATACGCAAATTCAAAGTATCTCTACCTCGAAAAGCGTTTTGATGAGACAGAAGATAAAATAATAACAAATAGTGAAAAAATTGATACTGAGAAATAATACAGATATAAACAAAAGGTAACAAGGGAGGGTAATTCCAACCCCACCCCCCAACCGTTTGACCATTCAACGCGAAAGAATACGGTGGCCCACAAGTATCACTACACATTTCAGAATCTCACTACACATTAACAAAAACTCACTACACATTAACAACACTCACTACACATTTCAGAATCGCACTACACATTTACGAATCTCACTACACATTTAATCGGAATCTCACTACACATTAAAGTTTATTAACGTTTTTTATCGTTTTCAATATTTTCGAAAACGAACATTTAAGAAACTCGCTTCTAGCTCTAAAACCTGAAAACGGAAAAATTTGCAAAAAAATCCTAGAATCTAATTCAGGCTCTCTGCTAAATATTAAGTCCTAAATCTTCAAAATCGATCCAGTATATGATTTATTGTGGCTTGCCAAACGTGCATAGTTTATTTTTGCGCACCCGGTATAAGCCTTCGATAATTTTTTCAGAGAACGTGTTATTTCATTGGTCTATTCCAAGAGGCGGATCATGCTGTATGTAATACAGTAAAAACCCGCACATAAGAAGCTTCATCTATTAAGAACCTACAGTCTGAAATAATATAGTTTGTACCCAATAAAAAAGAACCATTTGAGGCTGATATCTTAACTTAGGTTCTTAATAAAGCATTTCATTCATTCCCCATTCATTCCTTGGGAAATAAATGCAATCGGTTTGCCAAGCAACCTGTTTTGTGAACTCCAAAACATTACTCACAGAACTGTGATAGGCAAGACCTGCTGGGGAAAAATGGGTAAGCTTGGGTTGAAATGGATAGGGCCAAGTTTGTAAATAAGTTTGGCTAAGATTTAGATTCACATATTTCCCTATGTTAAGAACCTCCACCCTCATTACTGGATTTGCCTCATTGCACAAGAACCTAAACAGGCTGAGTTCAAAATCTTAGGTTCTTATGTGCGGGTTTTTTCTGTATAATGCCTTCCATTTTACAAACATTTTTAAAGACAGGTGTATCTATTGGTGCAGAATTGACCAATTGGAACTTGAAAATAAATAGAAATGGCACACAGTACATTTCATAACTAAAAAAACCATAATTTCATAACTGCCTAATTTCATAACTAAAAAAGGAGAAACCATGTGTCTTAAGTCATGAAAAGTATCGCAGCGCCTCTCGAAACCTTGAGATGTAATGCTCGTTCTTCTGACCGAAACAAAATTGTTGAAGCATATCAACGTCTCTCCCTGCAGAATAAATGTATGTGATAAACAAATTGCCCGGAAGAAAAAAGCATCGTCGCAAAGGAAGTGGAGATTGAACAAAAGCTACCAGGTTGATGAAGCACTTGAAAGTCCGACTGAATCACAAGGCTCAATGGCAATTGCTGTGAAGGAGACAGATCAATTATGCGGTAGAGACATCCTTGTGGAGACCAAAGGTAAACAAGGAAAGAATTATGGCTTTTGCAAGGCCAAAATAGTTGGAAAAGATGGAAATGGATATCGCTGTCAGTACTATGCTTAGGAGAATAGCTTTGTGGTTATACCAGAGAATGACATAAGAGATCAAATAAGTGACATTGTCTTAAGGCTGGTTTTCATATGTCGCAATTCATCGCATTTCATCGCATTTCATCGTAATTCAGTGTCTACGATCAATTACGATCCTTTCCGATATATGAAAACCGGGAATCGTAATTCATCGTAATTCATCGCAATTCAGGTTTTCATTCATCGCATTTCATCCTATTTACCCTTGGGAACAAAAAGCGCGCGCATTTGAAGTCAATTTTGGACACAAAAATTAAAGCAGAATCGAAGCAAACAGAACACAGAATGGTCGCCGTAGTGAATCAAAGGCTGCTGTTGCAGCATGGTTTATTGCTGATTGTAGCACTGCTTAGGAAGAGAAAGAAGCTTCTCCAGCAGAAGAAATATAAGAAGAAGAGATTCTGGGTACGAAAGATTTTTCAGGAACGTGCTAATTTAGGCCATTTTCATGCACTCATTAAAGAACTGAGGATACATGACAGGGAATACTTTTTCAGGTAAAAATTATTCAAGATTATGTGTATAGATATTAATTTAAAAATGCTTCTGTTTGCACCGAAAAATGGAGTAATCCTGGTTGCTCGCTAGCTGTTGAGTACTTATATATTGATAATATATCTATAATACCAAGATAAAATAAGAGAACTAGTTCTCTTATTTTATCTTGATACCATATCTATATAGTATATCTGTTAATAAGCAGCAACATGTGGCCAAAAATTCTTTTCTTTTTGAGGGGCGAAACTTTGGAATGGCCTGGACTCAAAATCCTTGAAAACTCCAGAACATAAAGGAACCCTTTTTATTCCTGCCAATGGTTCCAGTACTTTTAACTACTTTTACTTTGTTATTCCATTGTATGTATTTGCATTGTAAATTTAGGGTTTATCTTTTAGCCCATGCAAACAGTGTTTAACTTATTCTTATGTCATTTATCCAATTTTTAGATTCTTGAGGATGAGTCCTGAAAGATTCGAGCATCTGCTGCAACTTGTTGGGCCCTACATGAAAATCAGGCACTGCAGAAGCAGAAAACCAATATCCCATGCAGAGAGACTTGCCTTAACCTTAAGATTCCTTGCTACTGGAGATTCGCAGCAATCAACATCATTTAATTTTCGGGTGAGCAGAACAGCTGTGTGCAATATAATCAAGGAAACTTGCCTGAGCATTAGGGATGCCCGCAGTGGTGTTTATCTCAAACCACCAACATCACAAGAGGATTGGGAGAAAATTGCAACTGAGTTTTTTGAAGAATGGGATTTCCCAAATTGCTTAGGCGCACTTGATGGAAAGCATATCGCAATTGAATGCCCAGGTTATAGTGGCTCTGAATACTACAACTACAAAGGTTTTTTCAGCATTGTTTTAATGGCAATGTGTGATGCAAAATATTGCTTCACTTTTATTAATGTTGGAAACTATGGAAAAGAGAATGATGCCCAGATTTTCAACAATTCTGACCTTGGTAAAGCATTTAATGATGGTGAAATGCAAATCCCAAGTCCTAAAATAGTGGATGGGCATGAGCTCCCATATGTGATAATCTCAGATGAGATATTTGCCCTCAAGTCCTGGCTCATGAAACCATATCCTGGAAAAGGTCTCACAAGATCACAAGCTACTTTTAACTACCGCTTGAGCAGAGCGCGCAGAACTATAGAGAACTGCTTTGGAATACTTGCTGCAAGATGGCGAATCTTCCGGAGACCAATCAGAGCATCACCTGCAATAGTTGATAATATAACCAAGGCATGCACTTGCTTACATTATTATCCAAGGCTGACGGATAACCCAGAGTATCTACCATCAGGTTTCACCGACTCTGAAGATGCATCAGGACATATTGTTTCAGGAGACTGGAGGAGAGAAGTTCAATGTGAAAGTGGTGCTTTGCGGTCAACAGATGTGGGAAGAGCTTTCAATAGGTCATCGTTTAGTGCTAAGTCGACAAGAGAACAATTTGAGAAATATTTCAATAGTAATGAAGGATCTTTGCCTTGGCAAAAACTCACATGTAGAAAGCTATGGTAAAACAAAACATGAAACAATTCACTATGAAAGCAACAATGTTGAAAGGGATTAAATGTGAACCAAAGATAATATGATATTTCAGTCTTTTTGTTCTGCAAGTAAAAAGTTTTTTCAGTTTCTTTGATTTCTCGATATCATTCACTGTTCATGTAATGAGTGTATGATGCAGTTGGGGTGCTTTGTGAATTTAGCATATGATTCTGCCACATATGCAAATTTGTATTCTGCAGTTGGTGAAAATTGGTTTGTTGTGGCATATTAAAATTATAATTACCAAGCTCAATATCAAGAAAAATCTTTTCAATGCCATTTCACACAAGAGCTTTATTTCTATTATCCAGCTTTAGAAGCCGATTTGCTAAACTCAATGCATACAAATGGTCCTTATCCATTTGATGAAGCTCAGATAAATGGCCCTTCTCCTCTAGCTTTGTTAAACTTGAACTTAAACATGCCAAGGCTTGATTGAGCTGCATATCGGTTTTTTCAAGCTCTCTCTTCCTGCTTCTGTTTTTGCTTTCTTTCTTGAAGGTTGATCGTCTGTTGACCTCTTGCAATTCTTCAGAATTGCTATACGTAATCATGGCCTCATTGACATCATCTTCGTCAGACCATTCGTTCTCCATAATACCACCACCATTGCTACTACTGCTACTATTGGCATCATCATCATTTTCAAGACTTCTGCCGGCTGTCACCATATGCTGTTGCTTTCTCTGAAAATTTCCAGAGTTTGGCCTGCTGACTATGAATTCCTTAAGCCACACTAGGCGCTCATACTTGGGGTCTACTGGTGTTGTGTCATCTGCACCAGCTCCAGATGCACCTCTTCTGTTTTTCAAATATTTGCTAAACTGTGTCCTTATCGTTTCATACCTTTTCTTCACAGCTTCAACTGGCTCGTTGACCCTTTCAGCTACGGCTTCCCAACAGTTGGCCTTCTTGGTTTTGTCTTTAAAATCTCTTGAAGAGCGATTGTAAATCGTTGGGTAGTCTTGGATGATATTCATGAAATCTGCGTTAGTCGCCATCTTGAAATTTGACTAGATTTGAAAAATGTGCTCCCCTCGTAGACTCCTTACAATTCGTCCTAGTCCTCATTCCTCAAAACGAGACTGATAGAGTTAACAAAGACAGATCTATCATTAGCAATGAGGGTGGTGATGCAATAAGTCTACTCTGCTCCCGCCGAATCGGAACCCACCCCATTTATCGCAATGCTGGTTTTCATATATCCGGAGGATTAAGAAAAAGTTTCAAGACCATAAACTCTGCTGCAGGATCCTCCTCCGAACTGAATTTCACATCAATTTGGAGAATGGATGTAACTACTGCAGGACACTTCTCGATTCTATTTTGGCCAAATATTCCTGCAATAACAAATTGGTCATTTGTGCTTCCAGCTCTATAGTTGCTTATGCAAATGATTTCTCTTCCTAATACTACCTTGTTGTAGGATTTGACAAATTGTGCCATATGTACCAGTCTTTTCTTGGGATGAAGTTTTTGAAATATATTTGAGATTTGTAAAACCTCGTCACCAGATAGCACATTGAGTTTAGGCACAGAAGCTTGTGTGTGAAGCACCTCTGTCACATCATCCCCTTCGATAATTTATTTCCGCCGTATTGCATCTAGTTTCAACGTTGCAGATGTCATTTTCTCGACAGAAGCAGATTTAAATTGCTGCGAGGGGGGAGGTTTTCTGCTTCGATTTGTTCGTATGATGAAATTATGCGCTAGGCATCTATGAATTTTCGCATCATCGTGATAGTAATAGATCGGTTATTTGTATGGTATGATCCAAGTACTCCATTGTACCTTTCAAAAGAGAATGCCCAGAACCCATACACAGGACCGAAATATTGGACACAATCTTTTAAATGCAAGTGCATGTGCATGTTTGGTGTGCAGAATTCCTTACCAAGGATCTCTTCGAATTTTTTACAGAACATTGTCAGAAAATCATGGGCATCATCAATTTTACGCCCAGTTATCGATGTTTGGATCAAAGATGCACACGCACATACGAACATCTGCCACATATTGAAATGGCTTCTTGGGAGCAAATCTTTGAGGCAGTAAAGGGAATAAAGGAAAACCCAGTTTTTCCATTCTTCTGCTTTCATCGTTTTGTAGAGGCTCATTGATCTGCATGTCCTTCCCATACCGGACATTTTTCCCATTTCATCCACAAGCGTGTCAATCGTTGATAATCTATTGTCATCGAGAACTCCTGTATCTAGCCATACGCGGAAGATATGTTTTGCAGTTCCCAACAGTAAATTGTGCATAGGATCAACAACATGAAAAATGATTGGATCGAAATAAGGTAGGCGAAAAAACTCACTGTAGCGTGCACCAAACCTCGACTCAAGATGACTTTGCTCAGTTTTTGTCTTTGCGTTCAGCGTCTCCATAGCGGATTTTTTATGTTGGTCACCAGTTCTCGGCTTCCAGTCTCTCATTTCAAAACCAGAATAGTCTGGCTTAGCACCAAAACCTTGACGACTAAATTCTTTGAGGCATTTGCTGCAACCTTGAATGAAAAAAGGCCATGATAGACACGTTATTGGAAATAGGCAGTAATAGCAACATCGATTAGCACAATTTTTAGGAATTAGGATATGACTTGCAAGATTGATTCTTCAAAGGTTCCACAACTTGCTAACGATTGGATGGAATGTTATCGAATGTTGAATTACAGAACATTTCAATTTTATATTAGTTTTAAAGGATACATAAATATCAAAAATTATCTGGAAATAATAGTATTGAGCAAGATTTTGCACGAATCTAAGCTCTCAAAGTCAATTAAATTTGAAAAAAAATAATAGAATAAATGATTAATAGGATCCATTAAAGTTTTTCACAAAAGTCTTTATGTCACGACAAAAAGAATTACCTCCATCAAAATCAATATCTTTATCATCATGTAGATACAAGTTTCGAATATGGGTGATTGTTACATCAATTTTGATTTTCAAGCTACCAAGATGTTCTTTCGTCCCCGTATATGTATCCATCAGAGATTTACAAATTGCACATTATGATATACAGGTATCTAGCCTTAATTGATCTTGTTAGTTTTTGAAACAAATTTATTTTGATTCAAGCATTATTTTGTCCGAGAAAGCCTACCGACAAATTCAACATAGATGTGAATGAGTGAAAGGTCATCAGAGAATGCAATGCATTGATAAATTTGCTAGAAGAGATATAAAAGAACTGGTATTTGATTGATAGATACCTTTTTCTGCATTATATGACATGAATCCACAGCATTTTCTCGTTGCTGGCAGGTCAGATGCTACACATATCAACACTAAGCGATACAGAGCTTCTTCGCCATTCTCAGAAATGTAAACTCCTTTCCAAAATGAAAGCAATTCGTTCACCAATGGCTTTAGATACGAGTTCACATTTAGCTGTGGCTCATTGGGGCCAGGAATTAATCCAACCAACAGCACATTTTCTTTTTTGTACCTAATTTCTCGCGGCAAATTCAGCAACACCATGTATAAAGCTCCAACGGACAGTTCACTCGTATCAAATGGCTGAAACCAGTCTATATTGAAGATGGTAGCTAGGGTGCGTTTGTCATGAAAATATGGTGCACCATTGATATCTTTTTTTCCACAACTTTCCATTGTACGCGTCATAGTATCCATCCTCATTGGTTAAAATGTCTCTTGAAAGGGCTTTGTGAATTTCTTCCCTTTGCAATAATCTTTGAAGTGAAACTCGCTTACTTTAATAGCTAAATATTTTGTATGCATACAATGACTGCCTCTTTCCATCACCACTCACCACTGTCTTCATCAAAGGTGTTCCACATGGTACTCTTATCCTTTCCTGGGTGTGGTTTGGAAATCGCACATAGTCACAAAGGTTGCTTTGTTTTTTCCCATTTTTGTTTTCAAAAGCTTTATCATAAGTAAATACTTTGTGACATTTAGGACAAACTACAAATTTGATGAAGTCATCACTGTCTAACCCAACAAACTTCTTTGCCTTGAACAATGTCTTTGGAAAGGATTCAGCTACATCACAAAGTGTTTGAAACCCAAGAGTATACTGGATCATTGTCAAAAAGTAGCTTATGATATGCAATAGAGAATCGACTCAGTTGTCTGATACAGAAAACGTCATTTGCCACGCGAAAACCATGTGAATGAAAATAGATATCAATGTATGAACGACATCTCGGGTTTGAGTACCGCTGTCATTCTGATTGATGAAATCTTCTTCTGGATCTCCATTGTCAGTCCAAAGTTCTGGTTGGACATCAACCTAAAAGGGACATGGTAATGTAAATAGACGTTTTCTTGCAATTTATAGGTTTATAATGAACTAAGCAAACTGGAGCTATTGTAGAATCGTCATAAGATACAGACCTACAGAATCACAAATGAAATCATGATCATATTTTAATATGCTCATGATCAATATGCTCATGGGAAAAACACATAATTTCCCCTGCTTTGGAGAAACTGGTACAGAAGATCCAGAATCTTTCGCAGAATATTTCCATCCGACACTACTAGGCGCAGAAAATCGTTAAACAAGTGTCAAATGATTTCGTTCAGCAATCAATTCCTTTCCACTATTATACCAAGCAGTAGATTTTCATTTTGCAAACTGAAAAATGGAAATTGAGAAATATTTATACCTGGTCAGCCATAGATTCTTGATCTACTTCATGTTCCAGTTCCTCATTGCCCATTGCAGGGTAGTCGTTACTATCTCCTGATGCATCATCCATTGTTTCATCATCTGAAGGCAAAAGTCTAAAATTAGGCTTTCATGGTTGCTAGCATCGTGTTGTAACCAATGACAAAGGGTGAGCTACAGAGATAGGGGGAACTATGATGGGATATTTTCAGACACAATGTCTTCTTTAATATCAGAAGAATCTAGCGGGTAAATACAGCAATTGCTCCGACCGGAAAATTTTCATAAATCTACAATTTTCGGTTCATTGGTGTACTAAGGCTTGAGGCGCAACTTCAAAGTTTCACAGTAATGTCGGATGACATCAACGTAGTAGTGAGTTGCAGCATGGTTGCAGAGAGGGGAAATGTTAAGCTTGGAGCTTTTCCTGTTTGCTTTTGTAGATATCCAAGAGCATTTTCCTTGAAATTTTATGACTGCTTTATCTTGGCCGCGATTGGCCATAAATCGGTTCCATACACTATATACCCGCATATAAGAACCTTACATTTTGAAATCACCCTGTTTAGATTCTGATGAATATGATACCATCCTTGAAAACAGAATGCAAGGTTAATCCTAAGAAGACCCAATATGTAAATTAAATGCAAATTGTTGGTTGAAATATCTATTAAAGGTAAGATCCTAGTTTGTAATCTTTTTGGGCTTTGATGTATCCTTTCAGAGTGATTATCTTATTTAATTCAGGAGGTTGAGAGTTCCAGAGCCTGGGACCTTTAACAATTATGGCTCGGTTGCCGAATCGATTTCTAGTTTTTGGTATAGCAAAATTGTCACTGTAGCGGGTGGGATATTGATGAATGCTTGATCTGGTCTGAAATAAATTTTGGAAAACTTCTGGCAGTTTTGCCTTGTTGTGCGTGTGTAAATGCATCAGCTTTAGGATTTTTATCTCATATTGATCTGAAACTTTTAGTGTACTATATTCTCTATGTATGGTATAGGTGGTTTTTGTGCTGTAGGATTTTGAGTATTCTATTTTGGTGTGTCTGCGTATGTTTCATCAACTTTTGGAAGTATCGCCGTAAATTTCAATGCTATAATCTATCTTACATTGAATAAATGCATAGTATAGGGACTGCAAACACTTTTTAGGAAGCAGATGTCGAACTTTTCGAAAGATCGAAGCATAACGAACGATTTTAGTGCCTAATTCTTCTATATGTTTTTCCCATGTCAGTTTCTCATCAATGGTTAAACCAAGGTATTTTACATGGCCAGACCTTTTTATATCTTCTCCAATTTGGACATTGACTCGGCATGGAGTTGGGTTCCTTTTGGGGGAATAAATACAGTAAGATGTTTTTTCTATGCTTAGTTTCAGACGGTTTGCTTTGAACCAAGTATGAAGTTTTTGTAATTCGATATTATATTGGTGTCTTGAACCAGGGCATCAATATCTTTACCAGATGCAAAAATGTTGGTGTCATCTGCAAACAGTCTAGGTTGTAATTTTGTAGCATTGGCCATGTCATTCACGTAAACGTGAAGAGAATGGGTCCTAGGACGGATCCCTGTGGGACACCTGTGTTTATTATCCCAAGTTTAGAGTTGCATCCATTTACGTATGTAAATTGTTTTCGATTTGAAAGTTAGCTACAGAACCATTTGCTTGCAATGCCACGAAAACCATAGTGTTCTAGCTTATGTAGTAGTATCTTATGATCAATTGTATCAAAGGCTTTTTTGAGGTCAAGAAAAATCCCTAAAACAAACTTTCCTTCATCAAGTTTTGAGTAAATTTCATTCAAGGCCTCAATTAAAGTCAGAGCTGTGGAATGACTCTCTCTGAAGCCAAATTGCAGTTTGTATAGGATCTTGTGCTTTTTTAGAAAGTCTAGCATTCTTTTACACAT
Organism: Aurelia coerulea; assembly: GCA_039566865.1. NCBI lineage: Eukaryota > Metazoa > Cnidaria > Scyphozoa > Semaeostomeae > Ulmaridae > Aurelia > Aurelia coerulea. The sequence continues at coordinate 3,845,404 of CM076959.1, forward strand.
GAGTCGTTCCAGGACTTTTTCAAAGCACGAAAGGAGGGAGATGGGGCGATAGTTGTCTTCATCGGATCTATCTCCTTTTTTGAAAATGGGAATAACTTTAGCAATCTTCCAGATATCTGGAAAAACACCAGTTTCAAACGATGTATTATAAAGGTGCGTGAGAGGGTCTACAAGGCTTTCAAAACATTCCTTGATGATATCTGGTTTTATGCCATCATGACCTGCAGCTTTACCAGGCTTTAGATGACAAATTTCGTGGAGGACCTCCTGTTTTGTGACTTTTGCGAGGAAGAAAGAGTATTCGTTCTGATTTTCAAGAAATTTAGAGAAGTGTATGTCCGTAGCACTAACTTTGCTATTAATAGTGCAATTAATAGCCTAGCCTAGCTCTACCAATATTGCAAAAGAAGTTGTTCAGAGAATTAGCAATATCGGCATCTGATGTAAAAGTGCGTTTAGACTTATCAACTATTTTTGCGATTTTGCACGATGTTTTGTTCTTTTTTGGATTGAGCATTGGTCCAAGTATAACCCACATGCGAAAAACAGCATTTGCCTTGTCTTTTAGGATATTATCAAAGTAATTTGCTTCAGCTTGTCTCAAGCAGTTTGTTAAGACATTTTTGTACTTCTTGTACTTTTCAACGGATGTTTGGTCTTTACGAGAGAGTGAAAATTTGTATAGTTTGTTTTTCTTAGGTATACATTTTCGCAGTCCTTTAGACACCCATGGTTTATCTTTAATCCGTTTTTTAGGAAGCGTTTTCAATGGAAAACAGTCATTAAAGCACCTAGATATCTCTTCACTGAAAATTTCAGCACAAGTATTAGAATCTTGGCATTCTTGAAAATTATTCCAGTCAATCTTTTGAAGCGATTCCTTAAACTTAGCACGATTTCTTTCACTGAAGAAACGTGTCTTTTGCAAAGTTTGTTTTCCTGCAGTAATCTTGTTCAGCATTAGGACTGAGGCAAAATGGTCACTTATGTCAGTCACTAAGTTACCTGCAATTATTTGATCGCTAGGTCGTCGCTGGTACATAAAACATGATCGATTAGGGTTGCACTGTGACTAGTAACTCTAGAAGGTAGCACAGTTTGAGGCAGAAAGCCATGGGAGACGAGAAGTTCCAAATATGTTTTAACGTTCTTGTGCTTACTATCGTTGTATTTAAGTAAGTCTATGTTTATGTCACCAATCAAGATTGCTTGGCTGAAAGAGTGTTGACTTACTTTTTTGAGGGTGAGTTCAAGTTTTTCACAAAATTCATTAATGTTACCATCGGGGTGTCTATAGATAAGACCTACAATTGATTCAGAGCTATTTTTGGACAGTGTGAACCACAGGTTCTCACAAGGACTATCACATGTTAAACTGAAGTTGATAAGTACGTTGAATTTAAGATCATTTTTAACATATACACAGACACCACCCACGTTGCCCCTTTGGGAAGGGACAGGGTGAAACTTGTATCCGTTCAGCAGGGATGAAAAGTGCTCCAAGTTGGTATTATGCACTTCGGTCAAGCAAATACAATCAAAAGAAAACTGAAATGAACTTAACAGGTTAACTAGCTCATTGGCATGTTTATTAAGGCTCCTAATATTCAAATGCAATATTGAAAGTGTTGATGAGTTCTTGCTCATGCCGGGCATGCCATTAATATTTTCAACAGTTAAATACTGACCATTTTCCGTAATTGGATGGAACTGGTCCAAAAAATCTCGTAAATCTTTACCAGCGGTAGCAAAACCTAAATCTACATCAGAATTTTGTGAAACACTGGACATGGTTCACACTCAAATATAACCAAGTAATAGGGCAAAAGGTGGCCCTGGACCTAAAAATGCATTGGAAGATAGATGATTAAACAGAATTTATATAATAACACAAGTTAATAAACTGGTATAGGTATACCTAGCTGTCTGTTCTGGTAGCCAAAAGGGTTACCCACGTTAAATTGATTCCAAGGGTTCTGGAACACTCCATTTTGTGGGTAGACGGAATTTCTCAAGGGAGGTTGATGGAGCATGGTCCACTGACTAGGATACTGCTGGCCAGGATACTGTTGAAGTGGAATACTGTAATTCTGAGAACCAAAAACTTTGGTGCTTTGGTTAGCATGGTTTGGCGATATGTTAGGCATTGATTGTGTATTAGCAGCCATCGTTGTAGGTATATTTATGCTGTTGTCGTGTTGAATGGAACCTCGATAGCCCTTGAAACCACTAGCCCGTTGTGGGGCAATATTTCCTCTGGTTTCACTAGGCAAGTATGCATCTTTGAAATTTCGAATGAGGAGAGCCATGCCTCTTTCCGTTAGATGGAGGCCATCATACCGCAGATCTGGGTCGTACAGAGTATCATTGTTGTCAATTATATGAAAGTGCAATTTCATAGACATGACTTTAAGTTTTTCATTAATAAAGTTTATTCTCTCAGGAATTGTTGGTGCCTGCAGATCTTCTCTTGGCAGTATGCTCGAAATGAATATAGTTAAATTCGGGTGCGCAGATTTGAGCTCTCTGATAGTTTCCTCGAAAAAAGCGACAATTTCAGCCCCTGTAAATTTTGGGACGTCATTGGTGCCTGCATGGATGATGAGGGTGTCAAGAGATGTCAAATCAAGCTTTGCAAGAAAATTTCTAACATCATGCAGCTGGTGCCCACGCAAGGTCCTTATTTTTGTAGAGCCGCTAAAGTCTATCTTTCTTGGGATTCGAAGTTTGCATTCGAAATCATACTCTGATGAGGACACAAGTCCGAAAGGCCTCAGTGTGTTAAAACATAGCTTATAGTATTTTTTGTCGTCCAACCTCTCTACATCAAGTTTCTTGGGAAAATGCCTTTGAGAATTGAATCTCCAACTATAAGTGTGGATGTTTCTCCATTGTAAGAGGGACCATTTCGAGGGGTTCTTGGAGGCCCATTGAGGGAACGAGCCCCTCTGCTCTCGGATGGCTTCATCCTAACTGATTCCTCAAAAGGTTTTGCGCTAGTTGGTTCAGCAAGGGGGGTCTCAAATGCGGTGGCTTGGTGGCTTTGGGAGGAAACTTTAATTTGTTCAGATTTGGGCTGCTTATAATCCCCTGTGACATTTTTGATTGTGTTTGTGTTTTCTTTTATGCTTCGTTTGAGGTCATTTAATGATGTAAGAAGTTTTTCATAGTTATCTGCATTCTTTTTGATTAGATCTCTTGCGTCAATAATTTCAAAGTCTAATTCGTTCAGCTTCTTTGTAAAATGCTTTTCTGCATTTTTTCGACTGTTTTCTTGTCGAGCATTTCTGTCTTATCATTTTGAATACCCGTCATGAAGTGTTTTGTTTCCGATATTTCTTGCTTCATGCTTCTGGTGGTCTTATTTCTTTTTTCTGTTTCATATTCAAGTTTTGTTGCAAGCTGAGAGACCAGTTCTTCAACTGCCGTTAATTTTTCCTTTAAGCTCTCGATCTCACTTTTATTCCGTGTTATCTCGGATTTTAGCTTAGCGTTCTCTTTCACGATAGATTCATCAGTGTTTTCGAGGTTTTCTGTTTGAGTCTGCCTGTCGTTGCCAATCTCAACTACACTCAACGATATGCGAGTATCAGTGACACTGCCATTAGATAGAGTGTCGTCATTATCGTCTTCTTCTTCATAACATAATTCTTGTAGCAGAGAATCATTACTGTTATTCAGCTTGGATTGAATCGTCTCCAGATCATTGGGATTTAATTCAGCTTCCGCATTTGGATCCGCTTCAAGAAGATGGCTAGGCCCACTGGCCTGCGCCATGTGTCGTACGTCTTTCGATCTCAGTCGTTAAAATTCACAACATATGCTTCTTTTCTTGTGTGCAATTTGAGGTCCAGGGCTTCTACATCATCCTACATGGCATATTACATATTTGTCGATAAGAATTATGAAAATAAATTGGAAATATACGGTGTTCTGAAAGTCCTACCTACTCGCACGTGCACCGTAGTATGACCTTTCAATAATGGTCACAATTCACAATGCGCCACATGAAGACGCGCCTGTGGGGACTAGGCACTAGCGCGGCCAAGGTGTCTTGCTTCACCACAATGCGTCTTCGTCTGGTTCACAACGCAAGGTCAAAGTTTCTGAGTCGTGAAGACAACGCAGCAGTTTTTTAAGTAAGTATGGCTTTTGCATTCCTTAAGATGTTGAATTTCAATAAATCAACTATTCTTTTACATAACTGTGTCTTCTAAAAGTAATTTTCCTTCCATTTTTATCATTTTCTAGGCTATCCAATTTGAGTGATATCGTTGATAAAAATGGCTTCCCAGGGATCCGAAGTGCAAGTTCAAGAACAGCGAAAGAAGGCACAAACGTTCGTAATTTTCAAGATATAGATCTGCTGGAGATTTTCAATAATCATTACATTAATATACCGGGTGACCCAGAACAAAGTGACCCAACCCAATCTGTTACAGATAATTAATTAAGTGGCCGATTGACATGCTTCAAACGTTGTTCTGTCGCTGAAAGACCAGCCTATGCTGTGAGTATTTTTCGCAATTTTTTTCGGCATGTTGAATTTCCAAACTTAAGGATTTCGAGGAAAAGGCATGCCTGAAATCCTTAAAAAGTCGTCAAAAACAGGGGATCGATTTACAGCCATTTCAACTCTTCCCAACAACAAGGGGCGTGTTTCATTTCAATCTGGGAATAGGTAACCCAATCAGAAGTCTTCAGAGCAATTTTATAGTCCCTAGGCAATTGAAAATATTCTCAGGCAGGATGAAACACGCTCCTCGTTGGTTTGAAGATCTGAAATGGCTTCAAATTGATCCCTTGTTTTTGACGACTTTTTGAAAATTTCAAGCCAACCCTTTTCCTCAAAATGCTTATTTCGGGAACTATTATGTGCCCAAAAAATTGCGAAAAATACTCATAATGTAGATTGGTCTTTTAGTGACATAACAACGTTTCAAATATTTCAATCTGACACTTAATTGTTTTTCTATAACAGATTGCATTGGGTGACTTTTTTCAGGGTCACCCGGTTGTTGAGAAAACAAGTGGACAAAAGCCTTGTAACATTGCTGATACTGTTAAAATGATGATGATCGACTACTCGTTAGGCTTATTCCAGAGAAGTGAAAAGATCACCCTAGTGTTCTTGTCATAAGGGATGGTAGTGATATTTCAAATTCCTTCTCATTTCACAAGGTGCAACATCATGAGGTCTGGGCTTTACTGAGATCCTTGGAGGGAAAAAATATACCGGCGAAGATCAAATTCCGCCAAAACTAGTGCAAATGAACTTACTGCTCCCTTAACCTTTGCAATAAACAGCTGCTTGCAAAGCCATATGTTTCCAGATAAAGGAAAGCGTGCAGCAGTAATTGTTGAGGATACCGAGGACTGCCACTTTTGTCTGAGCCTTTTGTTATGCTAGTAAAGTTCAAAGCAGATCAACAGCTGGGAAACCTATTGCCATGTGCGAGAATATCTTTGTCTCTTTGCTAATTCTTGTTTGGATTGTGGCAGGATTATCCACCCACATCCTTTCCACAAAAGCAAACATGCTTTCTGCGCATGATCACAGGTTTCCTTTTTGGGGGGATGACCGTTGCTTTGAACTTTGACGATTCGTATCCCCAACAAGTATGCCCTTTGGATAAGGGTGAAGCAAATCGCACAGTTGAGACAAATTTTCGTCCTGTCAGTGTTTTAAATAAATTCTCTAAATCTATGAAAATAAATAACATATGCAACATATGCAATGGTGGACCAGGGCACTGGTCTGCTGGGGCACCTGCACCAAAAACATTCCAAATCAATTGACCCGAAATATAGGGGCATTTTGGCTACTGTGGGGGGCAGCGATGTGCTTCCTTCATTGGCTTGGTTTGAACTCCTAGTTTCCAGTAATTTCATAGCAGCGACTTCCCTGTTTCACTTTTCCTTTCATGGTTTTTGTTTTTGTTGTTAATGTTGTTTTGATTGTTTGTTTCTTTGTTTTTTTTTCCTTGCAGAAATTGTGTTCCTTAGTTTTTAAGTCCCATCTGCAATGGGGACTAGAAGACTGTGTGTCTTTTCTCACTGTGTATGGGACCAATAATGTATTGTATTTAATTTAGGTTTTACTTTTTGAATCTTTTGAATCTGCATGGCGCCCTCTCTGCCACACCAGGCAAGCACAGCCTCTTTCAAGACAGTGCCAGGCTCTCCCGCAATATTTTTTTTTACTATTTAGTAGTCTTTTCTGTTCTCTTTTCTATATATTTGTTGATGAATTCGGTTATTTTCTTTAGTTCTGCTGTCTTCCATTTATCCACATCCTATTTCCTGTCATTCCTATCATCTCGGATATATCTTTACACTTCATTATGTGTTCTGTACTTTTCTGTTCGTTGTTGCACCCCACACATGTTCTTTCTTGCCCTTGATTTTTCCCTGTATCTTTCATTTCAAGCCTTACTCTAATTATCTCCGATGATTCTTTGATACCCACTTCTTTAACCCTATCCAGACTGGGGGGGGGGGCTCATTCAGCCCCCCACCTACTTAACTGAGCACTGCTCCAAATTGGTTCAACGAACCAGGAAATGATGTCTTGACTTTTAGTTTCTATCCTTTTGAAGTGTGAATTTGTGTGAAACTTTGAAAAAAAAATTCAGGGGGCCGGGGGATGGCTGTTTTTTTCAGAGTGGTCAGGGCCAACTCTTAGGAAAGCGGATTATGGATGTAATTCCAGATCACCTCATAATCCTTTGATAGTATCCTTTTTCAGTTGTGAACTTATGATTTATTAAGGTCTCTTTAATTTTTACCAGGAACAATAGAACAATTATGTGTCACGTGACCTCATCAATGATGTCATCTTTAAGAAAATGGCAAAAATTAGCTAGCAGTCTTTCTGCAAGGATATTTCGACCCCAAATGTTTTACAGCGGCAATAAATAGACTAAAACTGATCAACAGGGTTGTTTCCACCTAAGCTGTGTAATTTTGTTTAAATTTTATGCATCATTCACGACCGTTTCAAGCGCTAATCTAATGTCTGCGATCCCTTTGGTCAGTGGCGTCTGTCTGTCTTAGCACGCAAGCGCATTGCTGTCAATTACGTAATTCCATAATGGCTGCACGCAGCAAGCTGATTTCATGTTTCGCAACTTCCTCGTTTGATCATTCCAGGTCAAGACCAGCCAAGAGGTGCCAGCTTGGGGAAACTGTGCAAAAGTTTCAACAGATTTTGTTGGATCGCGATGTAATGCCGAAGCAAAATGCTGCATATGTAAGACCACCAGTTCAAAGAGGTATAGAGACACAAACAAGTTTGAACAAGGCTGTTTATCAAAATGTTTTGAATTGCAGGAAGAGAGAGAAGGTGTTTTGTGCGATGCTTGTCGTCGTTTAGTAAGCCGACACAAGCAAAAGACAAGTCTTACTTATCATATGCTTGTTGATTCAAAAGCAAAAATTGGCAAATCTCATGCGAAACAGGCCATTTCGAAGAGCACAAAGCACTTTCTTTCTCCACAACACGAAACCTGCACTGCCAAAAAAGGTCTAAACACTATAATCTTGAAACTCTTGCACAAAGAGGGCCTCAAATTGAATTGATCAATTTACCAAAGGATGTTTTGATTCGATTATTGTCCTTTCTTAGTCCAAGAGAGTTTTTGCTAATGCAGCTGGTGTGTGTCTTCATTTTCAGTTTAATCACTGAATATGATAAAGCCCTGTGGTATCCCCTTGTTTGTCAAATTGCCCCTGCGCTCATTTCAGATGTTAATCAAGGGAAGCTCCAAGTGCACTCTTTCAAATCGCTTGTTTTGAGTGTAATTCGTCTCAATCAAAAACCTAGCCTAACTGAATTGCAAGATAGACTAGATGATTGCCAAGTCCAGTTCATTAAGATCCAAAGTTCCTTTATTCATACTAAGGGCCGGTACAAAAACCTTACAAATTTGCAAGGCAATCTTAACTATGACCAAGAAGTGCTTTTCACAAAGATTTTAAAGCACAAAATAGCACGTAGCCCTGATGGCATTCTGACTGCAAAGAACGAAAGGGGTAGACCACTACATCTAACTGTCTTACGTAAACCCAAGACTGGAAGCTTAGAGGGCTCATCACCATCATTGGAAGCACGTAGTGCAAAATTAGGAAAGGTTGACAAATTTGTTGCTAGTGTCTCGCCAAAAGACGATGATAGTGACGTAGTATCTCAAAGGGCCTCTATGATCAGGCGTGACAAGCCGGGGTTTCTCCAAAGTGCAGTCCAAGCAGGTGTAACAAATTTCAAAAAGTTCAAATTGAGCCCAGAGGTAACACTTGGCCTAAAAAGTCCAATGCCCTTAGATTTATGGAGACTTGTCAAACGAACACTTCAAGACAACTTAGGGGTTGACCTTATGGGCACATAATCAAAATTGCGAGAAGGTCTAAAGGAGCATGGGGAATTTGTTTATGAGGCTGGCACTTTTCAGGCAGAAGGGAAGGAAGTTTCTTTTCTGAGAGTCACAAGCATTGTTGAAGTTATCCAAAAGAGTTTACTTGCACTCCACAGGAATAAGAGACTTATCCCAAACACACCAGTAGATTGCCTACATGTTCTCGTCACTGGAGACAAGGGTGGCTCTTCCACAAAAATTTTGTTACAATTCCAAAACTGTGAGAGGACGCACTCTGTTAAAACTAGCAAGCTATTGGGTGTTTTTGATGGAGCAAGAGATTCCCGGTTGTGCATTGTAAACGCTTTTGAACCACTTTTTACTGAGCTTCAACAACTTTCAGATGAAATTTCTGCTTTAAAGTTGCCTTGCCTCGTTGTCCTTGAAGATACCTCACACCTGCTGCTAACCAAGACATCTGACTTAACAACTTGCACAAGTGGTATAAGACAAATAGCTAAGACATGTCCCCATTACTACAATACTCAAAACCCAGGTTACAATGCAAACTGTAAGTCTTGCAAGCGAGCTAACAAAGAACCTTTACGTAGCAGTAATGAGCATGGCAATCATTTCAAGTCAGTAAAAATATGCTATGGTGGTGACTGGGATTGGCTGGCAAAGTTACTAGGACTAACAGGTCCAACTGGGAAACATTTTTGTGTGTATGTAATGAGCATGGCAATCATTTCAAGTCAGTAAAAATATGCTATGGTGGTGACTGGGATTGGCTGGCAAAGTTACTAGGACTAACAGGTCCAAATGGGAAACATTTTTGTATGCACTACTTAGTAACCTTGTCAGACGTTCAAAAGGGGGTACCACATGCACCTGTTACATTGCAAAGGTATAAGGAGAAGGACCATCGGGAAAAAGATCTTTTACCGTAGGCATCTGGAAAACATGGTTGAAAAGGCCAATGAATTTCAGGCCAATGGTTCCAAAAATCCTAGCAACTTTGAAAATTGTGAGGCCCTTCCCCTGGTTGGCACCAAAGGCTGGGTTATTGATAATGTTTTTGTGCTACCATTACACATAGCATTGGGCATAGGGTTGAGAAATCTCAACACTTTGGAAGCCATAGCCCTTAGCCTTGACCTGGAGATATTGGAAGCAAAAGGTGCAACAAGTGACCTCATGGTTTCTTTGCTGCAATCAGTCGAGGAGAAGACATTGGAGCTGGAAGACCTCAACAAAGAAATAGCAAAAAAAACAACAAGAAAAGAACGATTTAGTGGAGAAGATTCATCAGGAAAAGGAACTAAATGGAAATTTTTTACAAAGAACTAATTGCAAATTAATAAATAATTCAAAAGACGCAATAATTTTCAGAAAACATACCGGGTGTCCCAAAATGATGTATTATCGTTTGATTGCTTACATGTCCATAACCAATGAACCGATTTTCACACACTTTGTTTTATTTGATTGCCTAAAGGCTAAATTTTATTTTAAGATGTTGGTTGTGGCTTTACCAGTTTTTGAAAATTGGTTCATCGGTTATGGACATATAGGCAATCAAACGATAATACATCATTTTGGGACACCCGGTATATCAAATGAAGAAAAATTAATCAAGGAAATCATCAATTCAATCAAAACAATCGAAAAATCAATCCTTGACATTACTACATTTTTGACGATAACTGATCAAACCATTCAATCAATGAAAGGACCATTCAAGACCCATTTGTACTTGATTCTTGATTCCATGAAATTAAAGAGGGCTGTCTACCATTCAGGAGCATTGATTGGAAATGATGTACACAAGCTGACTACTACAAAACAAATAAATTCACTGACATCAGTTTTCAAGCCTAAATCAATCAATCTTCTGGATGGGAAAACTGCCCTCTTTGGTAATTACAACCTGGCACAAAAGATGCATGTGCGCTTGACAAAGTTTGCTGCATGCTACAAATTGTTCATGGCGGATAGGGTTCTCTGCAGACATGAAGTTGCTGTGTTGGCAGTTCGGTGTTTCAGCTTTGGCAATTGGCTACCTGTCCACTTTCCAAAAGACTCTCTTGGCAGAAAATTCCACCTCCTTTGCTATGATCTTCCACTTAAAGCTATAAGGTCTGGCATTGTGGGCATGGAAGCTGAACATTGCTCTGAGAGTATCCATCCCTTCTGGAACAAGTGGACCAGGACATATGCCACCATTCAAGTCAAAGAATTGCAGTTGGCACTGGTTGCAAAGGCGCAGTGGCTTCACATCAATAATAATGTCCCAGATCTGCGAAAGACAAGGCATAGACTGTGTAGACATTGTGGTTCACCAATTACATATAGAATAAAATGTCAATGCAAAGTAAAATCAAATTAATTATCAATTTAACTAAACCGAAAGTCTGAAATAGATCTTCGTAATGGCACCTACGTATTTCAGAAACACAAACATTCGCAAAATGAATTTCAGTCTTGAACTGTAGTCAGTTTTTGAAAAGACATCAAAAATGAAGCTCCATACTGTACATTTGAACATAACTGCAAAGAAACATTTAATTTTGTTGTTAAAAGTTTGCAAAATCAGTTTCATAAAGATAAAAGTAGAGGTGGGGCACTTGATTTTGTCAATATGTATGGAATAGGCTTAGATGTCCAGACCATTCTAGGTCATTGTTTAAAATGAGATGCAGCCATATTTGCAGCATTAGATTTGCAAAATGCATGCTACTGTAGGTATTCATAGAATATATCTTAGGATCCGTAGGATATAAAATGCTCGGTTGCTTAGTAAAGTTTAGCTGAAGAAGATTTTTAAATCGAAACATACGAAATTTTAACAGTGTTGTTTTTATACTGGGTGCGCCAAAATAAACTATGCACGTTTGGTAAGCCACAATAAATCGTATACTGGATCGATTTTGAAGATTTATGTCTCATTCGCTAGCAGAAAGCCTGAATTAGATACTGGGATTTTTGCAATTTTTTTCATTTTCAGGTTTTAGAGCTAGAAGCGAGTTCCCTAAGATTTTTGTTTTCGAAAACACTGAAAACGATCAAAAAACATCGATCAAGTTTTCTAAAGAATCGACATGAATGGACAAAGAGAGAACTTTTTCGTGGTGATTTGCGATCTAAAAATCGACCAATTGTAATCTGCTGTACGAGAGTTAATACTGAACCCCCAAATCCCCCTGAAAATATTTTCTCTTTGTTTATTCATGTTGGATCTTTTAAAATTTGATCGACGTTTTTTATCGTTTTCAATATTTTTGAAAACGAACATTTAAGAAACTCGCTTCTAGCTCTAAAACCTGAAAACGGAAAAATTTGCAAACAAATCCTAGAATCTAATTCAGGCTCTCTGATAAATATTAAGTCATAAATCTTCAAAATCGGTCCAGTATTCAATTTATTGTGGCCTGCCAAACATGCATAGTTTATTTTGGCGCACCCAGTAGAATATATCTTGTTAATCATATCAGCTGCATTGTTATTCAGAAAGAAACATGAGAGTGTAAAGCACCACAATACATTACCCAAAGCGAGCAGTCTAGAAATTTTAGCTTTTAAATAGCCAGTCAATCATTCTGTCATACATTCAATTGCCAAACGCTACCCATGCATGTTATATTTGCCTTAGATTTGAATATATATCTTATTAAATGCAATAGTTTATATATTCACTTGGTATTGAATAATGGTTGAAAATTTAGTTGACATCTATATTGAAATGGGAGCAAAGTATGGATTGATCATTATTAAATATCTAAAATGATTTTCAAAAGTATAACAAGGCTACAGAGGTACGATAATACAACTTGAAAGAGTACAAATTGTGTTTTTTCTTCCTTGTATCAAACTTAAAACAACCTGTCCCAGTCCTGTGTCCCACATACAACTTGATGATACAATTGAATTTGTTGTCTGTTCATTAATGAGTAATATGCTTTATATATATAAAGAATTTGCTTTATATATATAAAGCTTTGCAAACAAGTTCTGGATTTATTTAAAAGTAAAATCAGCAGGTGAACATGTTTTTTGATGATAGTTGGGTCGGAAAGGGAATGTAACGCGACTCGCATGAATTGCCAATAGCCGTCAGCCATTTTGAATCGAAGTTTCACAGCAAGAAGGGTGTAACCACATACATGGGCCTAACAATTCTCTTCGGCAAAGAAGCAGCAAATTTATTGCCTTGCACACTTGCTAATAACATTGTATCAGCACTAGATTGGAGCTTAGAGAATGTATTTTATGATCAACGAAGTAAAAAATTGAGGCATCAACTGAATTTTGATATATCTGAAGACTCAGCACCGCAGTGCTCTGGCCGATATTGCCTGTTATCTTAGCAAAGTTTGGCTCAAAATATTGGCGACAAAATGATGGAAATAAAAGAAAAAATTACATTCTGCGGAAAAATAAACTCTGAACTTTTATTCATCACAACTGCACCCAGTGTTCCAGTGCTGCTCCCACATTTGGGGTGGTAGGTGAAACTCGAACTAGGCCAAGAAGGAACGCCTAGGCTAGTAGGGGGCTAGGCCTAGATCAACAAAAAGTCCTCCAATCCAAAGTCCCCAGAGCCATTCAATTGATCTCACAGTGCAATCTATTACTATCTATTCTAATATCAATAGAATCATCAATCCACCAACTTTGGTGCTGCAGAGTGAGACAGAAGCTGGTTCTTTCTCTTGTCGTATCTGTCCTCTAAAATTCTGTCTGCCATTATCGTTGTCGTGAGTGCATCAGCCTCGATAGCATGTAATATCACAGGAAAGCCTTCATTGAGATTATTGAAATTTAATTTATTTGGCTTAACATTTTTGTGGACATGGTTGAATGTTTTTATATCATATGTTCTTATAAAGATAGAGTAGAATCTCTATCTAACAATTTTTAGGCCATTTCACGTGCGCATGTTTGGGTTTCATATCAAATTTAAATTTACCCGCCATTTTTTTTTACTAAAAACCAGAACGAGGTTGCAGTCGCATGTCTCCAGAGTATTTTTCCTTCCTCCTTTTTTCTTTTTTTCTTTTTTTTTAATTTCTTTTTTTAATAATACTTTAATTATTTCAATTTTTTTCAAATACTTTAATTTTCTACAAATACTAAAAATACTCTGATCCAGGGTATTTCATGCAATGAATTTGAAACAATTCCGTTACACTCATTTTTATAACAGACAGCTTGTATCAAACGATTACAGCTCCATTTTTCAGCTCCACACTCTGGTTGAAAGCTAAGAAAATTTTTACACTTAGAAATGTTTTGACAATGTACAGTAATGGCAAATTTTCTGACATGATTGCATATTGTGTTACTGCATTACTTGTTTGACAGAAAACTTTATATTCTGCGAACATTTTCATGAAACGATGTCTTTGTTTATACCCAATCAAATGAAATGCATAATTATCCGGAAGTATCCTTCAGATTTCTAGACAAAATAAAAACGTGTTCCAATGCTCAGCATTACGATATTTTGGTGATCTTCGCTGTTTCAAAATCATGATATTTCTGTTAGGCCATTTTTCGTTATTTCGCTATTTCGTTATTTTGCTATTTCGTCAAATACCGTTAGCCGATGATGAGGACTTTTTTAGGCCCTCTTCTTACGTAAAATGATATCCGGTAGTTTTAGGTTTTGACACCCATTTTTTCCTTAAAATATGATTCAGAAATGACCTATAACTTGATTAAAGCGATACCACACGCCAAGATGTTTATTTTGAACCAGATATCTAAAAATACTTACAGAAAATCGTGCACCATCTCGGCCATGGTTTCTTTTAGCTGCAATGTCAGTCTGCACGTGCTCTCGGGAACGAGGCTATGAAAGTGTGCCGTGAGAAATATAAAAGTGTGCCGTGAGAAATATATAAGTGTGCCGTGAAAACATATAAATGTGCCGTGGAAATATATAAGTGTGCCGTGGGAAATATATAAATGTGCCATAGAAATATATAAATGGGCTGTGCAAATACATAAGTGTGCCGTGGAAATATATAAGTGTGCCGTGGAAATATATAAGTGTGCAGTGGAAAAGGTTTGTGCCGTGGCCGTTGTGGGCCACGGTAGTGCTCTCTTGTATATCATATAAATATACAAAACATTTTAAAATCATGATACTGTACATACTATTGTGATATCAAACCTTGTTATAAAATTTCTATTATTATCATTGGCCCATACTGAACCACAAAAAGCAGACTTAACTTTGATCTTGTTTGGTTATCATGTAATTTGCATTGGTTATATTATATCACAAAAACTCAGTTTAACACAACTGCATGAGATTTTATAATAGTATGATCAGCTGAAATGAGGGTTAATAGTATAAATAGCAAAGAAAAGTAGGATAATAACAGCAAACCTCCAAAAAATTCTCTCTTTGGTCCCCCATCGTCAATAGCTGGCTCGCCAACAAAAATTATACCGGGTGAGCCAGAAAAAAGTTCCCACTTTCGACAGGCCAGGATAAATCACACACTAAGCCACTCTTAATTGTTTTTGATTTAATCTTTTGCCAATATCCTTTATTATTCTGGGTTATTTTTGTAGATTTTTCGGACGCCAATTCATTGATATGTTAACGATTTCTTGAAATTTTTTGGCCTGCAGACTGCCCAAAAAGATCGAAAAACAGTGATCAAACTTCCTAAAGATTGAGCTTGGCAGAACAAAGGGAGTGCTCTTCGAAATGACCAGGGAATTTGGAAATAGATTAGGTACAATCTGTCGCACGAGCGCGCGGTCGTTCAATGATTGCGCAAGTTTAATTTCAAAGAAATGATAAAACAACTGAGAGTCTTTGTTATAATAAAAATGACATTAAACTTGCGCAATCATTTCCATTTTCAAAGTCCCTGGTCATTTCGAAGAGCACCCCCTTTGTTCTGCCAAGTTCAATCATTAGGAAATTTGATCACTGTCTTTCGATTTTTTGGGCAGTCTGCAGGCCAAAAAATTTCAAGAAATTGTTAATATATCGATAAATTGGCATCCGAAAAATCTACAAAAATAATCCAGAATAATATAGGATATTGACAAAATATTAAATCAAAAACAATTAAGAGTGGCTTAGTGTGTGATTTATCCTGGCCTGTCGAAAGTGGGAACTTTTTTCTGGCTCACCGGGTATGTAAGTTCTCATCTTTCTTATTCCATGGTTTCTGGCAATGATGCAGGAAATCATTCCCTATAGTCTTTCTCCTGATATAGATTTTGGCCTCTTGACCAACACTGTTTGAAAGCTGCTTCACTTTGTCTTTGATTTCTTCAGTGATCTTTGAAGCTGGGAGCTCAATTTCAGAATGTTCTGTGTTTGACGCATGAGCTCTGTCAGTCTCAGCAGATGGCACTTCATCAAGATTGCCTGACAATGGCACCGGTAGATCAAACATTAAGTTATCATCGAGATATGATTCAGGGTTTGCTCCACACGTGCTTGCATGTACTTGCACAACACTTGAAAAAAAATACTTTATTGCAGATAGGGCATGTCACCAGCCTTTGAGATCCATCAGGAGTTTCCATAATTGCTTCATCAGCACTGAATGAATCACGTCTTTTTGTACTGAATGAATCACTTCTTTTTGTACTTCTTGGCACTCTTTCTGCACAATCATTGGTGGCCGATGATGCTTTCGCAACATGCACTTTCTTCTTTTTTTCGGAGAATTTTTCTCCCATTCATCATCTTCTTCACTACCTGTAGATAGCTGAGCAAGATCTTCATCTTCAGTGTCGGTTAGTCCCTCAGAACTATCATACTTTGGAAAGAAATTCCAATCAACTTTACTTATTGCTCTTAGATAGAGTGGCCCTTGACCTGTTTGGTGCTTTATGATTTTCAAATCCCAATTCTTGATATTGGGTTTTATGAGTGTATCACCAACAGCTTTTAAGAAGTGAAAAGGTGGTGTCATGCCATTAACGCGAGGCACATTTTTAGAAATTACATCTTTTATTTCATCTGCAGTCATGGCTGGCTGAAATGGAACAGCAGATGCCACTAGATCTTCATGATGATATCTCTCTCTTTCACTTTGTCTTGGTACACGGTTTTCATGAGAATTGTCAATGAAGAAAGCATCTCTTAGTGTTGTAGCATTGATGTCCACTTTCTTCTTCAATGCATCGTTTTTGGCATGCATCATTCCCTTACCTTTTTTAGGTTTGTATGTTACACCGGGCTTAAAATTTTGCTTAGAAGTGATATGAGAAGTGATATGAGGAATCACTTCTTGCTGGTGCTGCTGGATTCGTGGAGGTCGATGGGGTCAACAATGATGGAATGGCCCGTCTTCCATTGTTTATACTCGGATAAAGCCGTCCAAGAGCAGAAGTGGTTGACTGGCTACCACCATTAGTTGTTTCACCTGATCCAGCATAAGAAGATAATGCAGTCCTTGCAACTTCTACCAAACTTGTCAAACGCTGAATTAGGTCTCCTTCTTGATGCGTAGCCATTTTGAGAAGGAGTGTACTTTCTGCTTGCTGCTTGGTGTGTTTGGCAGCTTTTTGGCGCGAAATGCACTTGTGAACGAGGCTCAAGCAGTCTGCAGATAGGCACGTGACTGATAGACAGTGATAGAGCGATTGATATGTGATAGACCAAAGTCTTATGAAAAGCGCAGATTGTACTTTAAACGGAGTGAGAAATATAGTACTATGTGAGTTGTCAAAGTACTTTGAAATTGTGAAAGTATTCCAAATGTATAATTGGTGATGAAATTAAAGAAAAAGTCTACGAATTGGAGGAATGTATTGAAATTATATAGATTAGTAACGGAAATGTAGAGTAAGTAGTGTGAATACAGAAAAAGTACTTTAAATATTGGACTAAGTACTTTAAACATTGGACTAAGTATTTATGCCCGCTTTGGCGCGCCATAGCATTTCTTGGGAGACCATAATTGCCAATACAACTCCAAATTTAAAACTACTGAGAGACATTGGATATCAGTATGCAAAAGGACGACTTGAAAAGGTACCACCAGTTGATGGAGCTCTTGATGAGATCTTTGCAAGAGCATTATTTCAGGCTTCTGAATATAATCAAATTTTTGAAAACAACATCTCTTACTTGGACCCTTTAGAATTTGGATTTGAAGTTTGCAAAGGTGGCTTGAAGCCAAAGTTGAATAGAAATGCAATTCAAACATCTGAATTAGGCTCCCAAATCGTAATGAGTGAGGTAGATACAATGTTGATTTGTCAGGAACATGAATTTGATGATTGCAGATGAAATTTGCTGACAACCTTTTCACATTTTAAGAATGGTTGTCTACACACAATATGTAGTTGGGGCTGGTATGATTTTGTATCAAATTTGTTGCAACTGGATGAAATCACATGGACTTGTCTATGGAGTGTTTTTTGTTTCAATATTGTGTTAATGAATTTTGTTTGCTGTATTGAAAATATCGTATGCTTTTCAAAATACTTTTTCATCTAAGGTCTTTATTTTGTATTCGGTTCATTAGCTGCCATATGGCCTTTTCATTGACATTATATCATACATATGCGAATGCAGTTATATCTTGTGGTCATTTCTAAAATGTTACATATGACCTATGCAGTTGCTTCACAGTCCTAACAAAACATTATGTGATATATATTGTGTTAACGTTTTTAGTATGGTAATTTGGAAATATCCATTACATGATGCATTTCGGCTTAATGCATTGCGGGCTTTTTTTCGGAGAAATTGGCGCTAAAATCGCAACTACAACAACAGTATTTGGTCAGTCTACCTAACGCCAACCTGCAAAAAACCATGGAAGAGCAAGCTGTACCAGATCTTCGTCAAGCAGTCTCTCGTATGAATGCTTTGGCAAGTGAAGGACAGCGACTCCTTCAGTCGTTACAAAGTAGAGCTACTACAGGTGAAGAACCATCTTCTTTGCAATCGAACCATGGTAACAGTGAGACAAGCAACTCGAGCAACTCTAGTGGCCTAAGCCATCATGGGTCAACATCAAGGAGTAGGCCGAACAGCCAGTTGGGAGCATCAAGGCAGACAACCATTTCGGAATCCTTGAGGACATTGTTCCCTACTTTTAGAAATAACCAAAGGCAAACTGGAAGCACAAGGCCTCTCAGCAGAGACAGTAGTAGAAGGTATTTATTACTCTTTTCAGAGAAATATTTCCTTTGCTCTTGAGTACTAAATAACCAGGCAGGGGGAGATGATAATATTCAGGGTGTTGGAAATGGTTCGATATAATTATAACTGGGGGCTGCACGAATTTTGGGAAGGAGGGTTGAAATAATAAAATAAATGAAAATGATTCTTTTATTCATTAAACACAACACACAAACCAATCTTTTTTTATATGAATTCAACAATTATGTCCACTATCATCATTTTAGTTTGTCAAGAATTAATAACAGGGGGCTGGAATAAAAATTGGGGGGTTGGAACATTTTTCAAAAATGGACAAGTGGGTTGGGGGCGCAGGAGGTACTTGATTGGGGAAGTGGTGGGGGTCTGTGGAAAACCTCTCCACACCCTGCACCCTGTCATATAAAAAATGGGCCAAAAGTATGCCCTGTCACCTTGCCCTGTCACATAAAATTTTGCCTCTCAAAAACAGAGTAGAATGCGATTTTTGCTTGTGATATCCTGTCGCATTATTTTCTTTTCTATTATAATACCCTGTCGCATAATTTTCCTTAGAAAAGGACACCCTGTCACATAATTTGTACCTCAAAATGACACTGTTGAGCGGCACATCCTGTCAGGTCAAGTATGGGAGTACCCCCTGGGGTGGGGGGCAATTATTCGGTACTCAAGAGTAGTTAAGGAAATTAACAGAATATTTTTACTTATATTTTCACGCGTTTTTGCTTTGTTAGTCATTCATCACTGTGAAAGAATTTCTATCAGATATTAAGAATTTGTATGATATATAATGATTTCTTTACGAATGAATACGATTTGCAGAATAATTTGGTTCTCACATAGCCAGTCTTCTGTTCCCTGAAGTGTTCACTTCAGTTTCGTATAATTTTAATTCCTCTGCATACAGTTTATCGAAACATTAACTGTACGCACACATAGCTAACATAAAATCAGTGTGGTATGCAAAGTAGCGTTTCTGTGAATTGATAATTGTCATTTACTCTTTTCAAGGGGTCAAAGGATACAGCCTTATCAGAGATCCAGATCAACAGGAAGAAGTGGAAGATCTGTAAATCACATTGTTTACAAGGATGTTGTGATCATACCAGATCCAAATGAAGTAAATATCCCAACACATCTGAAGAGAGCAAACTTGAGGGAGGCAGGTCTAGTTATAGACCAGTTTCCTTTCAACAAGAGCTGGGATGAAGATGATCTCAAGCTAAACATTCTTGAACAGATACCTGTAGTCCACAGAATCAGAGATATTAAGTTTGTGAAGGCTTGCTATGGCAAAATTTCTGATTTCAATCTTCCGAGTGGTGTTGCTTTGAGTGGAGAGAGGTTATTGAGAATGACTGGACAAGGTTGCATATACGTGCAGAAGTTGGGAGAGTGCCTAAACCCTGTGTCACAAACAGATTTTGGGGATGAGTCCATTACTGTTGACCCTGATGATGATGATGACCTGCTCATGCCCCAACCTGGACCCAGTGGTCAAACACCAAGAGAAACCGCAGAATCACATGACATGCTTTCACAGCTCAAAGTTATATTCCCAGATAAAGAGGTAGATCTTCTAGAAGAAGCCGTTACTGCAGCTGAAAGTTTGAATGAAGCAGTTGATACCATTCTTGGTAGAAGTATGACACTAGCTGACCTCCTGGAGAAATTCAAAACCACACACATGGCGTCTGAAGAAATTCACCTTCAAATAAGGCGTGACCACATCTGGAGAGATGCACTTCAATTCTATAAAGTGGCAAGGGCTGATAAATCCAGACTATTTAAAGAACTTGAAGTGGAATTTCTTGGGGAAGATGGGATTGACTGTGGTGCCCTTAAACTGGAATTCTTACAACTGTGTTTGGAAGAAGCAATGAAAAATACCTTTGAGGAAGTGAATGGGGTCAAAATACCCAAGAAGTCAGCAGGTGGTCTCTTAACCTACAAAATTGTGGGACTAATGATTGCTCATTCAGTCATCCAAGGAGGTCCTGGAATAAGTTGCTTGCCACAATGGTGCTACAAGTACATGGTTAGTAGAGATTTTAATGCTGCAGCAGAATACCTCAGCAAAGACGACATACCACTAAATGCTGCAACTGCATCACTGCACACGTTTTTAGATGAACTGCAAGAAGCTGACTCGGATTCAAAACTGGATGCACTCCTTGATGAAACATCTGCAACTGGAGAGATATATCAGCAGATAATCAATGGTTCATCTTGGGACATTACTCAGCAGGTAACATTTGAGAACAGATGTCTTTTGATCTTTGAGCTGATACAAGATGAAGTTATTCGAAAAAGAATTGGGCAGATCAATGCTATGTGTGATGGTTTAGATGAAATTGGCCTGATGAAGCTTGCCTCTCTTCATCCAGATGAATTTGAGCCATTGTTTTTGCCATGCACCCACATTTCTCAATGTGCTCTGCTTGATTCAATATACCCTTCAGCAAATTTGAGTGGGTCACAACTGCAGTCACATGAATGGTTCCTCAGGTATATCCAGGAAACAAGTTCTGAAATCCTCACCAAACTGCTACAGTTTTCAACATCATTGAAGAACATTCCTTCAACTGGCCTTCTTCCAAAGATAACCATTGATTTCCACACTGATCGAGATAGGAGGCTCCCAGAGGCTTTTGTATGTGTGCGCAAATTAATCCTTCCAATCTGCCACACTTCTTTTGAAGAATACAAATCTCATTTGAATGTGGCCTTTTGTGACAATTTTTCAGGTTTTGGGAACATGTAGATTGTTCAAGTATAGGGCTGTACTCACAATCTTACTCAGTTAAATTGTATGTGTGAACAAAAAAGAACCTGCACTTTTTGGAAAATTGCGAAAATCAGTTCAACAGCTTTTTCCTAAAGCTGGTCTGTAAACCTGCATCAGACTTTTATTGATAAAAAAGTAAGAACCTTTGAAACTTGTTTTTTCCATAAGATACTACATAAGAAACCAGATTGCCAGTGCAAAACTTGAAGTAACTCTAGTACTACAGTACAGGCCTTGCACACATTAACATGACAAGAACTGGCAAGAATTCTTGAGAATTTGAAAAGCTGTAAGGTTTCCTTAATAAGAATTCTCAAGAAATTTAATATTTCATCAACAATTCTTGAGCAATTCTCCAGCAGTATCATTGGCTGTGGGCCTCTAACCTGGCTGTGGCAGTGACAGAAGCTAATTCTTTCACTGAAAGTATAAGAAACAAATCAACAAACTTGCATGCAAAATTTTCATGAGACATTAAAGATCTACACTGTGATATGTGCTGACTTGGGTTTTGTTATCAGGCTATGTTGATCCAAGTTTCTTATAAAAACATGTATGTATTTACTTTACTTCCGCAATCAAAAGGTACAGGGTTTTTTATTGACCCGGAAGAATATGAGGATTTTCAAATTACAAAAGACAATAATGTACATAGCTGGTCGATTTATGTTTCTTGAGTTACTGTTCATTCATAATTATCATACTTTTGTCAATCCTTCATAAACAATTTTGTGACTACTTATAAAAAGCCAAATTATATGGCCTATTAATGTTTTCAGCTTATTGTTCTGTTGATTACCTTTATGGGATATTTATGTTTTGCTTTGACATTACTTGAAGTATATTTTTAAACAATATTTAGAAAATACTATCTTTTGTGTACACTGTATAGTACAGTATGTCCAGTCCTTGCTCTTGGCTGAGGCAATGTGGAAAGTGGCAGAAAGCTGATCCTGTTTGAGGGCTCAGTTTTTAAAATTGCAAACAGTGGGTATAAAATGGGCATCTACACGGTTTGTTTTTGAAACTAAAATTCTTTTATTTTTGGTTGAAGGGTTTGGTAGAAATTGGCCAGCAGTCAATTCAACCAAATTAATATCTAAACCAAAACCTGGCTGTTTATTTGTCTTTAAAATACACGGTAAGGATTGAGGAATCCATTTCTGAAATAGGATGCTTTTCCAGTCAGCCATTTTCAATTAAACTGCAAAAAATTGTGTTTTGTGCAAAATTATCTCCCCGTGCTGAGTTCTAAAGAAACTTTCTACCCCTTTACCATGTGATTTTGGAGCCAGCTTTAAAACTTGGATGTCTTCGTCACGTAATTCTTTGAAAAAACAACAATGTACTCAGAAAGTTATAGATAATGACGTTTTGAGCTTTGCTCTTCATCAGGTGTGTGACATCAGGTGCTCGAAATGTTGCTATCTATAACTTTCTGAGTACATTGTCGTTTTTTTAAGAATTACTTGATTACATACATATGCCTACGGCGTACCACATGCAAAAAAACATTGTTATTTATTATGTCTGCCTCACATCCATGTTCTGTGATTTAGGTGTTTGTGTAGGTAAAAACGGAAACGGTGACATCACAGGCATCTAATTCTTCGAAAAACGTGTTAATGATTGTGCGTTCCCACAATCTTTATTAACATGTAGAGTCACAGAGAGCTAGCGGTCTGCAATTTTCTTCACATCTGTGACACCATTTTCCCTATACAAAAACCTAAAACGCAGACATGAAAGGGGTGGCAGACATGTCCGTGATGGAAACCATCTTGAGATAGACATCTGGTGCCCTTGGTGCTTGAATAAAGCTCAGTCTCTTAGCATCTGTTCAACATATGTCTTTATCTGCTCATAAAGAGAAATACCAAAATTTCCATCATCTATGGTCGGATCTGGGATCATGTTTGTTGCTCCCATCAAAAGTTGTTCAACATCCAGTTGCCACCCTGGTACATTAACTTGATAACTCTCTTCCTCAGGCACTGGTCCATCTGGATCAATTCCATAATTTTGAAGATCAAGATCATCCATTATTCCAGAAATGCCTGCATGTTCAGAGTTCCTCATCTCAATTACTCCTGTGATCCATAGGTTGTAAGGACTTCTATTATTTGCTGAGCACAGAGGATGTTGGTTCCATCCTTCAACAAAATGATTCAAAGAACTGTTTATGCGTTTCATATAGATATAATGCAGAGACCATAAATGTGCTTGATTTAATGGGTCCAGAAGGTTGTGATGTTCAAGACTTTCAAATATTGCAACATAATATGCCAGAACACCTTGGTAAACATCCCTGTGAAGGCGTTCAACCCTTTGATTGTGGACTGAACTTCCAGTTATCATGCTCCCTCTTTCTAGTCCTCTATTTTCCAACATGAATCTTCCAACAAGCATATTTTCCAAACCATGATCACTTCTCACCCTTGATGGGATGCCATAAGTAGAAACTGAGCCTTCAAATAGACCAAGGACAGTTTCACTGCGATTGTTGTCAGCGCAATTAAGATGGGTAATAAGCCTGGAAAACCCATCAATGCAGGCATGGATGACAAAATGCCACCTTATTAACTTATGGCACCCATCAATGTGCCACAAAGCATTTGGGCATGGCACATAATATTTGCGCCGATAGATAGTGCCAAACCATCGAAGTGCTGTGCCTTGAGGATCAAGAAGCCGCATTGATGCTCTCACTCTTTGCTGGGGAACTTTGTACCCACGAGCCCTGAGTGCCCCCAACATCCTTCTCTGGCCTATATTTGGATTAATATCCATTATATTTTGCATAATGTTATGCAGTTCATCTTCTTCCAGTGTGATTTCATTACCCCTCAAGCCCAATTCAGTTCGTCTTCTCCATAGAGTGCTTCTAGAGACTCCCAACAGGCTCTGGATTTGTGTCCAGGAAAAGCTATATTCCCGTAAGAAAATCAACTGCTGTTCGTCTATACTGACTTTAGGTCTTCCACGTCTGCCAGCAAAATAAACAGCAGTGGCAAGGGATTGTGACTGTGCAATATCATTGTAGCTAGCTGCAACTGCTGTCTGCAACTGCTCGGCAATGTTGAGTAGCTGACTAACATCGTTACTTGCTTCATCATCGGGCAATCGGCCAAGACCAATCAAAAGCCTCAAAGTACTTCTTATATCTTCCAGTCGAAGAGTTACAACATCATTCAAGTCTTCATCTACGGCTACACGTGGATCCCGGCACTGTTCAAAAACAGCAGAGCACGCAATTAGGAAATTATTAAGAGCTTCAACTTCATTTTGGGCCGCCCTAGCCAAAGCGGCTCGTGCGACTTGTCTATGCTGATTTTGCATCATTTCTTTAGGCCACACTAACAGCAACAACAGCAACAGTGGTTTTTGGCGCCAATTTCTCCGAAAAAAAGCTCGCAATGCATTAAGCCGAAATGCATCATGTAATGGATATTTCCAAATTACCATACTAAAAACGTTAACACAATATATATCACATAATGTTTTGTTAGGACTGTGAAGCAACTGCATAGGTCATATGTAACATTTTAGAAATGACCACAAGATATAACTGCATTCGCATATGTATGATATAATGTCAATGAAAGACCATATGGCAGCTAATGAACCGAATACAAAATAAAGACCTTAGATGAAAAAGTATTTTGAAAAGCATACGATATTTTCAATACAGCAAACAAAAATTCATTAACACAATATTGAAACAAAAAACACTCCATACTTGTCGAATTGTAAATAAATTGTAAATATTGTTATACACAATTGTTTGTTCGGATTCTATTTTGTTGACCTTATGGTTCTGTTTTGTTCAGTTTGTAAATAGCCATCTTCGTGGACTGTGACCTTGACGGGGTGAATATGCTTGTGTAACTCTTTGACCCATTAGAGCTTTACTAGCTGGAGCACTATCCGCTCCTTCCTAGGGCTACCCTTGCTAGGCAGATCAATGGTTAGGGTTCAGACAAAATCAGTCCACTACACATATTTTGTTAATAACTCCTTGTAAATAATTCAACTCTAAGATCAATGAAAATTGCTAGACCTCAGCACATGGAAAATATCATTTCTAAGAAATGTCATCTTTATAATGAAGGAACGCTATTGCATATTTTCAATTCAGTTCTCATTTTTTTCACTTAATGTAAGGTACCTGAGAGTATGTTCAATAAGACTTTGCTATGAAAGGCTTCTGTTAATAATAAGTACTTCATCTGTTTGCACAAAATACTCATTGTGAGCTCGGCCGAAGTAGGCCCAAAGCCTATCCAAGGTTTTACTGCACTTTGAGGCTTGATGGCCTAATTCCCTTTCCATGCCTTACCGTATCTTCTCTTCATATTCGCATAAACATACAGCTTGCTAATAAATTGAGGTATAATTCAAGACTATAATAACTAAAACAACACATAGTTAGCTTTCATACCATTTCTTTAAAATTTGTGTGCTGTAACCACACCGCGGCTCTCTTGCTCCTGCCTACTCGAACTTTCACTCCTGAACAACATTCAATTTTGAATTTCCCGCGCTTCATAAAACCTTACTGCGCTTGTTTCAATGACTCAAAAACGACGTCACGCAAAATTCACCGGACTTACCGAGGTTCATCTCCCCAACAAAGTAATTGAATCTTTCATTCGGAGAGTGTCATATATTTTGATAAAATCATCCCACAACTCTTAAAGTTGAAATTTTTTAGAATAGTTTGAGAGGAGTGATGGAATCTCTATCTTTGACAAGAGGACAAGTTTTTCTGGCCCAATGAAGTCCTCCCATTTCAGTTTTTTTGTGTCCTTGTCAACAAACCAAGAAAACTGAATATTGCATTTATTGAAAAATTGCTCATATCCTGCCATATGTCTGTAAACATCTCTATGAAATGTACTCCAATATAAGCAAATTCTGAGTTCCAATATAAGCAAATTTTGTAGATTATCTGATATTCTCAAGAATAAACGTAATGTATCAATCACAACTTTAGGTAGGGGTATGGATGGGAAGAATGGTGGTTGCTTACAAGAATATTGTAAATCCAAGGTACCAC
Organism: Aurelia coerulea; assembly: GCA_039566865.1. Lineage (NCBI taxonomy): Eukaryota > Metazoa > Cnidaria > Scyphozoa > Semaeostomeae > Ulmaridae > Aurelia > Aurelia coerulea. The sequence continues at coordinate 3,871,758 of CM076959.1, forward strand.
GCTTAGAGCAGAGTCGTGAAATTTCTTGAATATTTCTGGCACCCTTGTTAATCTCTGTTATTCACGAATTCTGCTCAATATCAAGTTTCTCGTCAGTGCCACACTTGCACCATATGCACGGATACTTAGAAATGGCACTGCCAATTCCACAAACCATGGCTAAGAACTTCTGATCACCATCAAGATACCAGCCAATTTGATATTCAATATCTTGGTATGTGATGGTTTTCAAGCTCTCAACTTGTTTAATTATATCCCTTAGCTCTCTCTGTCTTCATGCTATCATAATCTCCTTTAACCTTCCATACTGCAATAACACGGTTCCCATCAGCTGATAGGGCCTTATTTCCTTCATTAAGAAAGGTGAACGCAATATTCACAACATGGATATGCTTTCCAATGCGTGTTCCATCTCCAGTCAGTTTTATCTTCAGAACAGTGGAAACCTGTTCTTCATCTAAAAGAAGTGCTTTTAATCGAATAAGCATGGTATGTGATGGTCTTCAAGCTGTCAACTTCTTTAATTATATCCCTTAGCTCTGTCTTTATGCTATCATAATCTTCTTTAACCTTCCATACTGCAATAACACGGTTCCCATCAGCTGATAGGGCCTTATTTCCTTCATTAAGAAAGGTGAACGCAATATTCACAACATGGATATGCTTTCCAATGCGTGTTGCATCTCCAGTCAGTTTTATCTTCAGAACAGTGGAAACCTGTTCTTCATCTAAAAGAAGTGCTTTTAATCGAATAAGCATGGTATGTGATGGTCTTCAAGCTCTCAACTTCTTTAATTATATCCCTTAGCTCTGTCTTTATGCTATCATAATCTTCTTTAACCTTCCATACTGCAATAACACGGTTCCCATCAGCTGATACGGCCTTATTTCCTTCATTAAGAAAGGTGAACGCAATATTCACAACATGGATATGCTTTCCAATGCGTGTTCCATCTCCAGTCAGTTTTATCTTCAGAACAGTAAAAACCTGTTCTTCATTTAAAAGAAGTGCTTTTAATCGAATAAGCAATCTTGTAAATATACTCTGTTGCACTCCATTTCCACTTGGTGTCAGTTGAATATCCCATTTTTATCTAGTACTTTTACTTGATGCTTTAACATCTATGATCTTGTCATTGATTTGCAGACCATTGACATGTCATAATAAGCCTGATTTGAAATTCCAAATTTGTCCTTCACATATAAAACCATATTAAGTTTATCAAGATCATTCCTGTTAAGCACCTCTGTATCTTTAGTTTCGTCATTTTAAAGGGTCAGAATTTCATATTCTTGTGTATTTGCATTATATAGTTCTACTTTACTAGCACGAAAAGCAAAAATTTCTGAAAAAGAAAGTACTGTCTGACTATCCTTGACAAATTGTTTATGTATTCTATTTTGATGCTTTAACCCTATCCAGACTGGGCTTTTTGAGCTACTAGAAGACTGGGGGGGCTCATTCAGCCCCCCCCCCCCTCTCTAAAATCGCCATTCCTTCACTTACGAAGACAAAATTCACTATGTAGGTAGCCGTACTTATGATCTATCATTTCTAACAAACAAATTTCTAAAAATAGATATGACGTCATAATTATTCAAGACCAACTGGCACGTGTCCACGAAACAAATGAAAAAAACAACTCTTTTTTAAATCTTTATAATTTTCTAAGAATGATTCATGAAACCAAATTATGCCAATCAAAGCATTGTTAGAAGGTGAAAATATACTTATAAAGTGAACAATTTGATTTTCACAAATTCAAGATGGCGGACATAGAAATTAAAAATCTTGTTTTTCTGAAAAATGACAAATGCAGCCATATTAGAGAATTTCTTCATAGTTTACAATGAAAACTACTTCGATGATAAGTGATTGTTGCATACTTCATTTTTCCTTTTGAAACTTTTGTTTTGATTATTGCAAAAAATGCTGACATCAGCATTTTTTCCCAGTAGTAAGCAAATGAGTTGGAAGGAAGACGGAAGGGGGAAAAGGGGGTTGAGGATAGTTATTTGGTGAAATTTTGATAGTATCTTGACAAACTAAACACTCTCAAGTCAAAAAAGTCTCACTGTAAAACAGATTCTCAAGATATGCATGAAAACTGACCGTTTGTAGTACTATGTGAGGATACCCCTGGGGAATCTTATACCGTTTGCGGCCAATGATGCACAAAATTCAAACAAAATTACACAGCTTAGGTGGAAACAACCCTGTTGATCAGTTTTAATATATTTATTGCCGCTGTAAAACATTTGGGGTCGAAATATCCTTGCAGAAAGTCTGCGAACTAATTTTTGCCATTTTCTAAAATCTTCTAACGTCATTGATGAGGTCACGTGACACATAATTGTTCTATTGTTCTTGGAAAAAATTAAAGAGACCTTACAGATTATAAGTTCACAAATGAAAAAGGATATTATCAAAGGACTACGAGGTGATCTGGAATTACATCCATAAGCAGCTTACCTAAAAGTTGGCCCCGACCACTCTGAAAAAAACAGCCACCCCCCGGCCCCCTAAATTTTTTTTCAAAATTTCACACAAATTTACACTTCAAAAGGATAGAAACTAAAAGTCAAAGAATCATTTCCTGGTTCATTGAACCAATTTGGAGCAGTGCTCAGTTAAGTAGGTGGGGGGGGGGCTTAATGAGCCCCCCCCCCCAGTCTGGATAGGGTTAATTAATATTCCGAAAATCCTCTTGGTCCTCTTGCTTTGTTACCATTGGCAAAGTTATGGACTGCTGATACAAATGTTTGTTTTAGTTTAATCAGTTTTTCCTTATCTCTTTCCTAGCTTTTTTTCTTTTCGTCATCTAATTCTTGTTCAACTCTTCGTTTCATCACTTTAATCTTTGCATTATCTTCCTTCGATTTGTGGGATTCTAATTCACTGTAGTAAATTTTAAATTTCCAAACAGATAATTTTCCAGCTTTCCACTTTTTTTCAATCAAATCTAAACTCTTTGCACCTGCTGTTGTTGACAATTGTTTGCACATCCTGTACAATTTCAGCTCAAAGGATTTTAAAGTTCTAGAATCAATAGTTACTGAATTTATGAACGATAGCCTAAGGTCTGTTCTGTCAGAGTCCGGTCCTAGTGGCCCTGGGTCTGGTTATTCCGTTATGCCTGGTACAATAGCCTATACAATAACTCACCGCCTTGTGTCTGGTCTGCAAACAATGCGGGACTCTGTTAAAACATTGAATAAAATGTTCCTTTTTCCTCATTTGTTTCTCCGTGCCCCAATTTTCCTAATTGTTCAGCTGGTTTAGCAAACTTGATGCATTTACACACATTTTCATAACAAAAAAGTTAATATTTGTTGAGTCCATATTGTACAGGACTTTTAGCTTTGCAAACGTTCAGCAGCTAGGTTCAGTGGCTTTACGTCTATTTCATTTGGAGTACATATTTGTTTCAGATGGAAGCTTATTCCTCTGTTTTCCTGCAACAAATTGATATAAAATTTGGTGGGAATTTTTTTCGTAAAGTACAGGACTTTTTGGTTAGGAAATCTGTACCCGTTGAAAGTTGAAGTTGTGGCCCACATGTGCAATACAAATATAAATTTTCTGATGCAAATATTTTCATTCTGATATGAATATATTTATTCCAATACAAAAATGTTTGTTCCAATACAAATTTATCCATTAAATACAAGCACCTTTGTTGCAATACAAATGTCTTACTCTAATACAAATTTGTATCATTCTGATACAAATTTATTTAGTCAAATACAAATGTATTCATTCCTTCCAGTACAAATTCATTTTTCTTCCAATACAAATTTACCAGGAACCTCATTCCAAATTTCTTCGTTTGAAAGGGAGGTTGAGTTATTTGACGAAAGCAAGATGGCGGCGGCTGCAAGCAGTTTGTTTTGGGGAAATGATGGTTCACGTTCAGATGGTGCGAATTGTTTATCAAGATAAGTACATTGAAATGAAGACTCAGGATTTTTTCCTGGAAATTTCTTAAAGTGTAATTTTCAACAAAATAACACTTAAGATGTCTCTTACCATTTCTTGCCAAAGTATGGACAAATTCACTGAACTGGTAGTATACATCCGTCTCCTTTGCTGCTTAACTTGGCTCTCATTGTAAATTGGGGCCTGATTATAGAATGCAGGTCCCACGCAAGCTATCCACAGTGGCAACCAACAACCCACACAGTCGGTCATTGTTATTTTGAGCAATTAGCACGTAGTCTGATAGTGTTCTGTGGGTAATTATGTACAAACCTTGCACGTACATTGTTCTGAACAAAGGAAGCTCATTGTTTCTTACTAACACACTACAACACTCTTTTTAACAAATGAGGCAAGGCCAATAGGTACTGTAGGGCTGGTTCGAAAGCTAAGAAACAACCCTAACTGAATTTAAAAAGCTAAGGAACTGTATTAAAACTGTATTTACAGTTTTTATTTTATGTTTTCTTTCACCAGCGTTTATCGTAATTTCGGAATTTCTGGTAATTTCGGAGGCCGTAATTTCATACCTTCATTTAAAAAAACCATTATTTTCAACACTCACCTTTTGTGTTTTTGTTCTCAAAGTTTTCACCTCCCTTCGGCGGCCTCTTCAGTGAGTTTTAATTTTCCTATCACACTCAAAATGTTTTCGACAGTGTACGGTTATAGCAACTGTTTCTACATTGTTTTGAGTGTGAATTATGTTTTTACTTGTTTTCAGATCTGACAAAGTAATTTGGGAGCCCTTTTGACAAACAAAATTAACTTTACACTTCCAGCATTAAAAATATAAGAAACAAGTAAGAAACTGTTGGTAGCAAAATGGCCCCGAAATTATAAGAAACTGCCTACCAGCCCCGGACCTTAGTTTCTTATAAAAAAAATGTGTATAAGTAGTGAAGATTTGGATTTAGGCTTACTAGGCCCTCATAGCTTCAAACTCACCGAGGAGGCTCAAGCACAGCTTGTAGGTACATCACTAATCTTGAAAGTTACGCCACATCATTAATGCACTGTACTGTTAGTCTTAATCTTTCCTTCCAAACGCTGTCACAGCCCTGCAATAATACTGCAGAGAAAAACAAAGACAAAAAAGCAGCATCAGGATCGTCTACTTCACCAGGCATTATTCACTGCCTCTTTCCATTCATGGTAATTGCCATGGCAATTACTGTGTGACAAAAGAAAACGACTTCTCTTTTGAAGAATAATGTCTCTTTCCATGGAAACCAGTTGAGTGCAATAGTATAATAAACATAATTGTTAATTATAAAGTTACGCAATAAGCATCATGTGCCTTCATTGAAAGGGGGCAGAACTTATTTGCCGTTTATCAAACAGGGCCTCAAAGTATTTTCTCTCTATCGAACGTGGCTCAAAGTATCTGCCGTTTAGTAATGAAAGGGGTCCATGTATTACTCGTTTATCAAATGGAAGTTCAAAGTCTTTGCTGCTTATTAAAAGGGAGGGTGTAGAAGGGGTTTTGACTAGCTGACTAAGAGACTGTTTTGCACACTGTCTAATGACTAATTTTGTTCAAAAGCATAGACTAATGACTAACTATATTCTGCAGTTGACTTTTGACTAAGCCTATTTTTCTCTGCATTTAGTCAAAAGTACATTTGCACAGAGGCCAGAAGTAACACAAACCCTGTTTTTTTAGCAATGAATGTCAAAAGGAATGGAAAAACGACCAACTTTTACCACACAAAAAATATTCTTTTTAAAAACAATCAGTGGCAGGGACGTAGGAAGCATCTCAAACTTGGGGAGCACGACACTTCAAGGACACTTTTTCATTAAGTTAAAGGGGCACTCCCTAAAAATAAACGGGCATTTCTTTGTTTCTTGCAAAAATTTTGGGGGAAGCACGTGCCCCCAATGCCCCTCCTCGGTTCCTACGTCTCTGATCAGTGGTAGGCTGAGATTTTTCAATTCTTCTTCTTTCCTTCTTCAGCATCAATATCTCGAGAATGGGGCCAGAAAATGGTTGTAACACATATCAAGTTTGTGGTCCCTCTTCTTCCTCCATTCAGGAAAGAACTTCTATCCTGACCGTTCAATTCAAAAATATTTTGGGTTACCCATGGTTATATACCTCTAGGTCAAGCAAGGGACACAAAACGACCTTATCGTGTTGTACAGTAGTCAGCAATCTGGTTCTATCTTGACGTTTTCGGCTGAGGAAATAGTGTATTTTATCACACGCAATTACAACACAATTTTTGGCACTATCTTGGGACAAAGGTGATGGAATGTTTTGGGAGAATAACTGGTCTTCCTGACAAAGAAATAAGCAATCCAATTGTGAAGTGCATATCTTAGGCTGTATGCAATATAATGTCACTCATTACGCCGTTCTCAGGGATCTACCACTGTATGATGGTGGTGTCAGCAGGAAGCCTGGTCTTGAGATACATAGGCCACTTCTGTCATGTTCTAATCGAAAAAGGGGACAGATAAGGTGTTTATGTATAACAGTTTCACCCGCAGCTTGGCACTCAAATTCTTAAAACTGGTGGTGCACCCACGAAATCGGAGTTAACGTAAAAGAAAAATTGATTGATTTCCCATTCAGACATAGGTAATTCAGGGGCAGGCAAGTACTGTAAAATGCTTTAACCCATGTTTGTCCAGAGGATCCAGCAACCGGTTTTGCGACACTTGTACTTTCATGGCCAAATTTTCCATTGCTTTTGAAAACAGTAGTTGGTCAAAACTACCGGTTTTATGGACAAACATCGTCAGTGATACATAATGTTCAAATCGTCCCCCAAATTGAAGAAAAATAACAGCTGAAATTTGCCATCAAAAACGACCAGTTTTTGGGACAAAGGTGGTGCAAAAGCTGTCTATTGAATGGGGTCTCAAAGTATCTGCCGTTTAGTAATGAAAGGGGTCCATGTATTGCTCGTTTATCAAATGGAAGTTCAAAGTTTTTGCTGCTTATTAAAAGGAATGCAACGTATTTGCCCGGAACCCCCGTTCGATAGAGAGAATCGAACAGGGGCTAAAAGTATTTGCCATCTATCGAACAGAGGCTCAATGTATTTTGAAAAACCAAAAATTCCCACTTAGGCCCTTTTTTCCTCTCAAATGGATTGGGCTCGTTTTCCTATTAAATGCACTTGCTAACTCGAGGTTAATGATTAAATACCTTAAAAAGGGTTCAAATAATGTCCTCCAAAAGTTTGTTTTGAGTTTCGACATTTATCCGCTTCAGAATCGGCCAAAGTCGATCGGGCATTTTTCATCGATTTTTTGTAAAATTTTCATGTTGCCCCCTGTCGATAAAGGGGCAAATACGTTGCAGGCCTTTTAATAAGCAGCAAAGACTTTGAACTTCCATTTGATAAACGAGCAATACATGGACCCCTTTCATTACTAAACGGCAGATACTTTGAGACCCCATTCAATAGACGGCAACTACTTTGAGCCCCCGCTCGATAGACGGCAAATATGTTTAGCCCCTGTTTGATAAACGGCAAATACGCTGTGCCCCCTACCGACAAAAAGCAAATGCGTGAAGCCCACTGTCAATAAAGGGGCAAATACGTTGCACTCCTTTTAAAAAGCAGCAAATATTCCATTTGATAAACGAGAAATAAGGAGTACAACTCTTTTGCCCCTTAATCGGCAAGGGGCCTCACGTATTTGCATTTTGTCGGTAGGGGGCACAGCGTATTTGCCGTTTATCAAACAGGGGCTAAACATATTTGCCGTCTATCGAGCGGGGGCTCAAAGTAGTTGCCGTCTATTGAATGGGGTCTCGAAGTATCTGCCGTTTAGTAATGAAAGGTGTCCATGTATTGCTCGTTTATCAAATGGAAGTTCAAAGTCTTTGCTGCTTATTAAAAGGCCTGCAACGTATTTGCCCCTTTATCGACAGGGGGCAGAACGTATTTGCTTTTTGTCGGTAGGGGGCACAGCGTATTTGCCGTTTATCAAACAGGGGCTAAACATATTTGCCGTCTGTCGAGCGGGGGCTCGAAGTATTTGCTGTCTATTGAATGGGGTCTCGAAGTATCTGCCGTTTAGTAATGAAAGGGGTCCATGTATTGCTCGTTTATCAAATGGAAGTTCAAAGTTTTTGCTGCTTATTAAAAGGCCTGCAACATATTTGCCCCTTTATCGACAGGGGGCAACATGAAAATTTTACAAAAAATCGATGAAAAATGCCCGATTGACTTTGGCCGATTCTGAAGCGGATAAATGTCGAAACTCAAAACAAACTTTTGGAGGACATTATTTGAACCCTTTTTAAGGTATTTAATCATTAACCTTGAGTTAGCAAGTGCATTTAATAGGAAAACGAGCCTAATCCATTTGAGAGGAAAAAAGGGCCTAAGTGGAAATTTTTTGGTTTTTCACCACAGCTTTGAAAAAAGAAAAGGCCGTTATTCTGCGAGTTTTCGAGATAAATTCGAGATTAAAAGTGTTTTAGTGAAAGAATACGGTTTCCCGTCGATTTTTGGCATGGGGTCGGTGGGTTGTTGGTTCATATAGCTTATATGCTACCATACTTCTGACTGTGTGGGTCCGTGGGTTGTTGGTTCATATAAAAACATAGCTTACATACTTCTGACTGTGTGGGTCTGTGGGTTGTTGGTTCATATAAAAACATAGCTTATATGCTACCATACTTCTGACTGTGTGGGTCCGTGGGTTGTTGGTTCATATAAAAACATAGCTTATATACTTCTGACTGTGTGGGTCCGTGGGTTGTTGGTTCATAAAAAACATAGCTTACATACTTATGACTGTGTTGGTCTGTGCGTTGTTGGTTCATAGAATAACATAGCTTGCAAATTCTACCATACTTTAGACTGTGTTGGTCCGTGGCTCGTGTATAAAAAAGAGTACCTTCAATGGGCCCTGCATTCTATAATCGCTCCTAAATTGGCTCAATCTCAACAAGGACGGTACTTCCAGTGACTTCGGTTCTATTACTTGAAACAAACACAGGTTCCCATATCTTAGGATATTTTTGAACAGAATACAGCAGCCTGCATGATGAAAGACCCTCTTTCAGTTGAACCAGCTGGGGAAGCATATGGCTTACTTGCTGCTGCACACAAATTGGTGTGGAAATAAATTTGTGTGAGAGAACTTGGTCTTTCATTTTAGTATACTGTAAAAGCGCTATTAAGGGGAGGATGCTTATTAGAGAGGGGGGCTTATTCACAAAATCAAATGACAAAGGATATATATATATATATGGGATATGGTCCCCCTTTCACCACTAATGTCCTGCATCAAAACCAATCAATGATTCTATGAGATCTGTTATCGTATATGCCTAGTATGATGAAATTGCTTTTCAAATCTTTTTTGTGCATAATTTGCAATGTTCTAAACATAACTTTCAATAAACAACAAACAAAGAATTTTTTGGACAGTTGATGATTGCCTCAGATTGAAATAGCTACTGTATGCAATAAAAATACATTCAGTGTACCTGCAAAGAATTCCCTTTTTGGGCCACCAATGTCAACTGCTGGCTCTCCTGAGAAAGTTAGTTTGAGAGCTTGGTCAGGGTTATAATAACGCTCTCTGGCTTTTTTGTAATCATTCCAGATGTTCTTCCTTCGAACAGTTACATAGACTGGGGTTTTTCTGAGAGCAGTTTCCTTCAGTAGTGCAATTTCATTATTTAGTGATGGCACATAGATCTCATTCATTGTTGTGCTTTCTTTGGTGGATGTGCAGAAGTCTATTGTAGAATCAGTGCGTCTCCAATATGAGTCAGCACAATCATCTGCATGTAATGACACATCAGCTGCTGGGAACTTTTGAAAGCAAGTTGGACACTCAACAAGGTTAGCTGGCATAGAATTTCCATTGCTACTTCCTGGCAAAGGAGATAACAGCGAAGATGGCATAGAATTTTCATTGCTATTTCCTAGCAAAGGAGATAAAAGTAAAGATGGCATAGAATTCCCATTGCTACTTCCTGGCAAAAGAGATAACAGCGGCGATGACAAAGGAGATATTGGCTGGATCTCTAATGATGGCCGATCAAGCTCTGAATCACTGGTTTGATAATCATCTGTGCTTGCCTCATTATCCTTGATCAGTTCATTCCAGACATCACTGCATTTCAGTCTAGGTTCATGTAAAAGATAGAGCACAATTCTGGCATAACTGTAATCTGACTCTTCCTTGTACTTTTCAAGAGTAAAGGGGTTGGTTGTGCCAGGCACATTCACTACTTCTGTGCCATCCCTGTATGCCAGTTTATATCTGGCTTTATTGTTGAAATTTTAATTGAAAGCGGAATGCTTCTTGAGTGCTAACCCTAGGATGTCTGCTGCTGTTGCAGATGGTAAGTCCCTGATAGGCAGGTTTTGTCCCCGTTTGATTGTCAATGCATCTGTCATTGTGCCAACATGAATGATCACTGCCAAACCATATTTGGGTATTACTCATCTATGTCAACAGGAAAGGTTTAAACTGCAATTTTGTAACAAAACAAGAGATACTGTTTTAGTGATCAATAGCAACTGTTTTTGCAAATACATATGTCTATCTAGCTACACCAGAGTCAGACCCTTTGTCCCGAGACTTTCAACAGCACGTGCAGGCAGCAGTTCCTGTGTTTTCTTTGGTACGTTCACTTTGAGGAAATCAAATTTTTGGTCATACGACTTCAGACAGTTTGTCAGATAATGCAAGTATATGTTACCCGTATACCTCTTTTGCTTTCCATCTTTATCCGTTATCTCACGCACACCAGTTGTTTTGATGAGAACAACATCCGATGACTGAAATGCAATACGACATTGTTGGCATCTTGACACGCTATTGGGGCATGATTTCGCGTCCTCCCTGTGTACAAGCTGGTATTCTCCACTTTGCTGTCTGTCTGGATCAAGGAAGGCAGGTAATTCCTGGCGCTGGTTGCTAATCTACAATAAAGTAGTTAAACACTTTACTTTAGGATTTGAGTATTCGTCGTATAAGAGCTAGACAAAAAAGGGCACTCCTTTCAATGCTCACCGTTTTTAAGCCGTTTGTGTGAGAAAGACAAATCCTGATTATGTAGCAAAAGTTTTGGTTTGAACTGTGCAACGAGAAGAACTCGCCTGTTAACAAAGGTGGTGAAAACGTATGATTTCTTTTCCAACTTCCTTCTGGCGTTTTAATGGATTCAAGTTTGAAATTCCATAGCTCTAAAATATTCTTTTTTCTACCAAAAATTCTCCATCAGTGTTTGCCTTGTCAGTCAGCTCGACTAATTTATAAGATATGCATCTACTGTTACATTCATAAAAATGAATTATGACAAGTCTATAAGATATCCTAACGAGAAGATACAGCGGGAGCTCACATAGCCTCGCAGCTAAACTCATTTCAGATTTTTTTGCTCTGCGAAACACGAACACTTTCTGCCTATACTAGTTTCCATAAAAAGGACTAGAAAGTCCGTTTAGGCATTTCTTAGACAAATATTATTGCAAGTAGAATTTATGATAAACAAGTGTGAGAGACCACAATAGACCTTTTAGCTATTCTAAAAAGGAATCTAAATCAAATCATATTTTATGCATTTTGTGAATTTTCTAATGAGCACAGTAGCGATTAGAAGCTTTAACACCGCTCAGTCGAGCCTCCTGTATAAAAATGTATAACAATATCGCTCGATCCAGACTCTTTTGGAGAATGGCTAAAAGGTATATTACTGTAAAACAATGTTGCGGGTTCCAGCTCCGTAAAATACAGTATGCTTGCGGATAAACTGCTTACAATTTATCCTGGATATTATTCTGGATAGGCAAAATATTTTAAATACAAACTGTTGCGCTGAATCCTGACGGTGAAGTTAAGAACATGCATTGAACGCTAAAATGTTTGGATGAAGAAAGAATTCATCAAAATATTACAGACGTTTCCTTTTTCCCAAAACTCTGCTTTTGACCGTGAAAGGAAAATATTATACCTGCCATGTGTCTCCTGATTTGTCAGACTTTCTTTTCTTCGTTAGTTTCAAGGGAGTTACAACTTGACCTTGTGGAGCATTATCATCATCATCAGCTTCATCGACAACTGGGACTCTCTCATGAAACAACTCTAGCTCTGGAAGTCTGGCTTATCTCTTCTGGGCTCCTGTTGCAGAAGCTTTTAGCCCAGCACTTTTAGGCTTCTGGTACTAATTGTATGACCTTGGCACGAAGTCATAAAATGCATTGAGGTGCTGCTCTTGTCGATTGATTGACCATTGGTTCCATTGGACGGGATCAACATTAAACTGGCGATAATCTGGTGCCAGTCTGTATTTACCAAGACCACGTATTGCTCGGATGCATTCAGCAAAAAAGTGCTCCTCTGCCCACTCCTTCAGACTTTGACTAACTGCTGCAACTTCTTTTGGGACTTCATTGTCAGACAACCTTTTCTTTTGCAGCTTGTGTTTTAACTCCAATCCATTGCTAGTGAAGCGACCATTGATCCCAAGCTCTCGTCTTGCTGATTGTATCAGACACTCCTTGAAAACTGAGCTCCTTCTTTTCTCAAACCATGTGCTGAATACTGGTGCACTTTCTTCCCAAATTGGCTTCAAGCTTTCCAATTTCACCTCAAAGTCTTCTTCATCCTCTGCATCAGCTAAGCCATTCTCCAATAGCACCTCGTTTTGCATGCCATAGATGTCTGACATTATCCGTGAGATCACCCTTTGATTGCATCCCAATGCTCGCAACTTCTCAACATCCCTGTTCCCAAGGTGCTGCAAGCACCACAGACTTCTTGCATTCCTGAAAATATCCTTGAAACCTGAAAAAATAGAACACACACATATTACGATCTCAGAACAGGATAAGTTGTTGTGTTATTAAAACAGCTCATTGGCCATAAATCATTTCTGTTTTCCAAAACACGCAAAATTGAAAATTGCCGTAAATTCCTTAATTCAGTTTACAAATGAAATACATTGGAAATCAACAGCAAATGATATTTTGCTCAGTTAGCCTCTAGCTAGAGAGGATGCAGTAATCATGTTCTGGCCTTTCGGTGGTCACTGTACAACGTCATCGGAAGATTGGGTGGATCCATCGCGAAGGCGAACGATGTTTGCTTCGCCGCATATTGTGTGACAGTCATTTTGTATATTATAAGAAAGTTTGTTCCATGGCTAATAGAAGGTTTCTTGAATCTTGGACAATTTTGCTACTAAAAACTTCTCATGGACTTCTTAAATTGCAGGTTATCCTCGTTCCAAAAACACATAATACCTTCGTTTCTGGATCTGGCTTAAAACACAGAATGAATTTGTTTTATAAATTGACAATAGTAAGTGGATGGTGAGTGATGATGATGATGATGATGGTAACTGTTCCACCGATCGGCTACAGGGGCCTGAGGTGGAATGTGTTTTGGCGGGAGTTTACTGTTGTTGTTGCGATTATCACACACACTGTTACTGTTACCACTGTTTACTGTTGACGCTCTTTGTTGATCGAAAGAAGGAAAATTGTGAAAAGGCTGAAGTGTAAAGAGAAGTGTTTGGAAGATATTTTAATGTAAGAAATGTAATTCACTTGACACTTTGATTAATGAATGCTATTTTGGCCTAAGGCTAGTAGGCCAGCAGGACTAGACTACTATAGTCTACTATCTTATCTATATATATGATATGCACTTTAATTTAGGCCCATTGGCCCATTTATTAATTATTGTTCTGCAATCCAATGACAAGTAAATGTCACTGCTGTACATTCAAAACCCCTTTGGAAAGGATGCTTCAGAGGGAAAGCTATATTAGATACATTCTTTCCTGCGAGGAACCACTCCTTTCTTCTTGCACTGCAATGCAGCCTTAACTTTGAAAAATAGGGGGATGAATTTAAAGCTTGTTTGTTGATTAGCTTTTTCATATTGCAACTTTATATTAAACAAGGAGTTTGCTTGTCGTGTTATTTAGGTCTTCAAGGGAAAAGTGGGTCGGCTGTGGGTGAAGTTGGTATTGTTGATTGGTGGAAAAGAGTAGACCCTGATGAACTGACAAATCAACAGTCGCCACTAGGGGGCTGTCCAAAAATCAATTTTGTCACGGACAGCTGAATTTGGTCGCTAAATTCTGATACCCCGCCTCCCTTAACGAACGTACAAAATCTCGTGTCCACTACCTCATTACCAAGATCAATATAAACCTTTGCCTGTGAGCATGGAAGACTTCTTCTTGGGCCCTTTCTCTCTCTGTTTGACATTATCGTGAGTTGAAACCTTGCAAAATATGGTGAAAATTTTGTTAGGTTCCATTCCATCATGCTTAACGGATTGTCAATAAACCTTCCTCTGTAACGGCCAAATTCTGCTGTATTTATTAGGCTGCATGCGTGCAGACTCAACTGGTTTCTTTACAGAGAAATTTCTCCTCCACGGTAAAGTCTGCACATCAGTGGCACAAAGTGATCCTGCTGATATCAGCATTGGCATGTTTTTATTTAATAGACCTTTTAGGAATCGGACCATGTTTTGCTGCATTTTGTAGAATGTTTGAATGTTCACAATAGCGATAAAGCTCTGAAACCACTCGAATGAACCTCCTGCAGAAAGATGTATAAAGATAATGCTTGATCCAGGCTCTTTTATAGGATTTGTGCCATAAGAGTGCAGACTCTACACAAGGAGAAACATCTCTTAAGAGAGTTGTTTGAGTGTTGTAGCTGGAGGAAAATGTGAAAGGATTAAGAATCCTCAGCCCAAATGTACACATTTTACCCCAGACCTAGCATCTTCCATAGGAGCATAACCCTTGGAGTTGATCATTTATATATCACCGGGGATGGAGAATTTAGTTCAAAATTGATAATTTCATTGGACGACTTTCTACCTGTACCCTTTTTAGTCCAAATTTTATGCAGGACCACAGCATTTGATGGAAATTTCCAGCCAAATATGCACAATTTGACCACAAAGAATGAAAAATTCATATGCCTAGGGAGGTGATATTTTGGTATTGTAGTTGGTGCACAATTAAACATGCCATGCATGTTTCAAAATTTTTAGAAATCTGTGTGGTCCACCTTATCAAATCTAATTGTAGTTCTTTGTTTCCTTTTAAATCCCAAATATTTTCTTGATAGTTGCTGATATATTCATTTGTGAAATGTCTGGGGTAGGTATTATTACTAATCATTACATTTTGAATACAAGACTCAGACGCTGGATTTGTTCTCTACAACAATTGAATTTATCTGTTCATTTAGCTGTAAATGTGGTACAGGCTGATCTAACCTACATAGCAACAAGTTCAGCTCCAAAACAGAAAATAGGTTGCAACTTGCTCACATAGCCAAACTGCTCTTTGAAATTTTTCGAATAATGCAACATTAATCTTTTTCAAAGGTACAAGCATCCTCAAAGCTTTAAACATGTTACTCTCTCCTCACACCTCATATTTGTTATAATTGTTGCTCAATGAAGCCACTCATAGCCCAGCTGTGTTCCTATAGCTAATGACTGATTTCTTAACTTAAAGATCTTACGCAATTGCAACAACTGTCAAGAACAAATACCAATCAGTTTGAAAAAATGCAGCAAATGTGGGGAAAATGTTCTCAAACGAAAAGCTGGAATGGACATCAAGGAGTTGGGTCGGAGGTATAAGGACACGCCATTCCACCACCTAAAGACTGTGCTGAAACATAGAGTAGGTTTTGTAGCCTTTTTATGAAGCATGGAGTAGTTTGGAACCTCAATGGCTGATCAGTAATTTACCTAGCCTGATAACTAGACCCGATTTGAAATTGGGTCTGGTTATCAGGCTATAATTTACCCAGCTTTTATCAGTTTCCTTCCCATGGATATTGCAGATTTTCTACAGAAAGCCCCATCCAAGAATTTTGTGTATTTTCTTGAAAATGAGTGAAAATGAGGAGCAAAATTTCCTTCATTTTCCTTCCCAAAAGTTACTTGCATGTATTCATGTATTTTCTCCTCTTGGTACTCCCTTGAATAAGTTGTTCAGGAGGCTAACATGTGCTAAAATGTGTTCAAGTCATGCTGTAAGCTACAAATGTTAGCAAAATGTGCTCATATTTTTAGCCCATTTTTCTTTTCTCAAAGTGACTTTCTTGAAAAAATCCCTTGTAAAAATAAAAATTTGAATAGACTGACAGATTTCATCTAAGAAAAGTTATATCTGTCCCACCAGATGTTGGAAAACATCACTCCTTATATATTTAAGGAGTATGCCTAACAAAGGGGTGGCATTTTTGCTGATATAATCAAAGCCCCTTGAGCAAATCTTTGTGAAAGCTTGGCTGAAGCATACAGTAGTTTGGTTTAATAGGAGCTTAAATTGAGTATGCTCACACATTGGCCTTGTACCTATGATTAGAGCTACCAAATTATAAGATATCAGATAGAAAAAATTTGTGTTATGGCCAGTGTTATCAGTTCCGATCAGTTTCAAATTTTAAAATTCCTCTACGTACGGGAACAGCGAAAGTTTTCAAATATTCAAAATCAAATTGAAAGAAGAAGAAAATGAGAAATTAGAAGAATAGGAAAACGATAAAGTACCCCTTAGCACATTGGAGTTTAAATATCCTGCAATTAGTATATTCTTTCTTGTTTAGCAAATTTGCTCCAGTAACACTTTAAACATGTCATAAAAGTGGTTTTGATCTGGAGGTCTGTAGACAGTTCCAAGGAGTAGGCGTTGAGAACTGAGAGTAATTTCTACCCATAATGCCTCTAAATCATGTGACTGATATTTGGGTGTTTTGCTGCTTCCAAATGTTCATTGTAATACAATGCACATCCTCCCCCCTGTCTATCCTTACGGTCTCTGCGTATGATATCATAGCCTTCAATTTTGATGGTTTTATCTTCAATTCTGTCCGTCAAATGGGTTTCTGTAAGTGCTACCATGTCTAACTTTGTGCACTGAAGCAGAAGCTTGATCTCATTAAGATTTTTGATGAGACCACGGATATTGATGTTTGCTATTGATACTCCTTTATCCTTTATTTCTGATTCAAGGTTCTTGTATGGGAGAATATAATTCACTTCGTTCAGAATGCGTGGTACATGCATCCTTTGGGCGATTTGGCAGCTTGGGCAGTAGTTTACCTTACCAACCAGTAGTTTACATTTAACTTTTTTAAGATAAGAACCTTCGTTGAATTTCAGGACGAATAGGTTTTTCTGTAATGGGGTGAAATTAGAACATTTTAGGCCTTAAGTTCTTATAAGTGGGTGGTTCTTATATGCGGGTTTTTACTGTATAACAGAAGATTAAAGAGACTTACCACACTGGAGACTTTGCATGGGTGGTAATTGGGTCTTGATCATCATCATCGACACCCAGCAATTCATCGTCATCATCTGTTAGCTATGCAAGAGAAACATACAGTGAAAATTAAACCATGAAAACATAAATATTGTGACGGAGCAACACAACAGAATCATAAAACTTTGTAAAGATTTATGATTAGGCCTAGGTTAGGATCAATATAATAATATAATAGTATTATCGACTTAGGCCATTGGATTGTACAGTAGTAGGTCGAAACTACCGGTTTTGGGGACAAACATCGTCAGTGATACATAATGTTAAAATTGTCCTTCAAATTGAAGAAAAATAACAGCGGAAACATACCATCAAAAACGACCAGTTTTTGGGACAAAGGTGGTGCAAAATTCTTTCATGAACTACCGGTTTTCGGACAAAGGTAGGACCATCCTTCCCATTGTGACATGCCCACCCTTGCTTTTCTGGAGCTACTTTAATGAAGCTAAGAAGCTAAGTGAAGCCAGGTGAAGCTAAGAAGCATTTGTAATAGGAACTTAAGATTTTTTTGACATTGAGCAGTAACAGTAACGGTGTTCATGTTGTTATTTTGAAATCGATAAACTACATTAACTCCACACTTTTCTGGCATTAAAACATCAGCAAGTTAATCAAGGGGGGGGGGCCTAGGGTATCAATTTCGTAAAAGTTGGTCCAGAGAATGGTCAAAATTTTCTAGCCAAAGGTACCATTTTCGTAAAAATTAGTCTTGCTCGCGGCAGACCCCTACCCACAATTTCTCCAAGAACCCCCCCCCCCCCCAGTGAAGTCAATCGAAAATCTTGGTAGCATGAGTGTCCTAAACTTTAAGAGACTTCCTTACCAGCCCCGAACCTTAGTTTTTTATAAAAAGTTAATGTATATCTCATTCCATTCTATGCACGACGTTCCTTACGTCAACTCCGAGCTTGAAGTAATTTTAGCATCTTTTAGGAATTTCGGTAACTTTTGCAACATTATGTTAGAGAGTCTGGTACCCAACTTTTCCTTATTTTAGCAATATTACAAAAAATTCAATTATGTTTTGTTTATTCTCTGCTAGAAAGAATCCTTTTTCTGATCAGGCTAGGATTCAATGCCTTTATTTATGAAAAACTAGTCTTTGAAAATAATGATTTATGACTATGATCAGCATCGTCATGATGATGATGACAACGATGATGATGATGATGATGCTATAATGATGCTATGATGATGATGATGCTGATAATAATGATGATTATTATTTGTCAATTAATGTTGTTCTTGCTGTTGTTTTTATTGTTGTTGTTGTTGTTGTTGTTATTGCTTGCTATTGTTCCTGCTGAAATACTGAAGATGTGTTACACGGTTCCAACAGTATTAGCGGCGAAAGGCTCAAACTTACAGGAAACTGCAGTTGCGTCATAAGAGAAATTGTTGAAACAATATACCAAGGCATTTCTTTAACCCTATAGTGGATGGGCTATCTGACACGTTCTATTTTGGTTGGGGGGGTTAAAAAGCCCCCCCCCCCCTACCTAACTCTTGACTGGAAATAGATAGAGCAACCAGATTTGGTGTACTAATAGCCCCAGGCATGTACTTTAGGAAAATATAAAGATTAACGTAAATTAGCGGTCATTATTGCTTGCGTCAGTATTTTTCTTTGTGTGGTCAAAAAAAGTGGCATAATTGGTCAAAATCAGGAAAAATGCAATAAAATTTAATTCGGAGCACAATTTCCATCCAAACACGAAAATTTTGCAAAATACTGCAATTTTGCTATTTCTTGCGCGAAAATTAATATTTGAGAATTGGCAAGTTTGACAGAGTCAGTTCCAGAACATTGTCACCCTCCCCCTTATTTGTCAAAATATTCTTATAAGAACTCTTGAGTCGTTGCACAATTAGTAGCAGGAAAAAGTCAGAAAGTTTCCGGTCCACAATTGTTCTCCTGGCAGAATATAACAAAAATTCTAAATAAGTACTAGGGGTGTAACCAAAATAGGGTAACATAGTGATGAGACTTTTACTTTTTGGTCACAAGGCTGCGAAATATGATAACATTGTTCGAAATACATTTGATCATATGTCGGCGCACTAAATTCGCGTTTTACCTTCAAATCCTTTTTGGCAACCATATTTTTTTCACACGGCATCTAGATGCCGCTTTCCTAGCTCTAATTGGCATTTGTTTGCGAGCCAAAATATTTCAATTTATTTTCGTGATGTGTTTCCTAACCAATAACCACTCTAATCCCTATTGAGAACGGATTTCGTGTTTGGCACATTGCTGTCTATAAACCTCGAGGCTCCATTAGCCATAGTAAAGTAACTCTTTTCAACTAGATGTTTGACCTGATCAGCGAGGGGCTTGGTTACGAGTTTCAGGCGCTACATGAGTCATTAACTGTATTTGACAACTTTGCTCGTGAAAACTATTACGGGAACACCAAATGGGTTTGCCTGGAAAGTAAACCCACCACCCTCATTTGCAACAGGTATTTCCATTTTGAAGTTTCTTGCTGAATTCGAAAGTGCAAATCTGAATATCTAAATCGACTTGTCTACTCTGAACTGTATAAACTAAAATAAAAACGAAGCTTCAAATTGAATTCCGAGGTCACACTTAAGATGTATGAAAATCATGCCATGCGAGGGGCATTTAACTCCAAAAAATATCTCGTACACCTTAGGCAAAAATCCTTTTGTTTTCAAGAAAAATCCGTACGCTTGACGTATCCACTGTAAAGACAAAAACCAATGATCCATTGCATTCAATATGTAAGATAAACCAAAAACTGACTACGACAGTCTCAACCATGGCCTCCTTCAGTGAAATGCTTCAAAGGGGGGAACGAAAACGAAAGTTAAATCAAGAAATGACAAATGCATTCAGCACTATTAAAGGATGCAGTTTTTCTTCCTTTAGTGTAATGACATCTTTGCTACAGCCAAATGACATCGAATGTTTTTTAATGATGAAGATGACGCGAAGTGGATTAGATACTTGGATCGATTTTGTATCCAATATACCACAGACAGCGCTGCAACTTATGCTGCCAGTGCTTTGTGAGATACTTTCTCGTCTATGCGAAACAGATGTATCAAAAGATGATGCTGCACATTGCTATGCCCTGACTAAAAGATTGGCAAAGCCATCGAACGATAACGCAAAGCGAAAAATACTCTCTGCTGGGATGGTGGTCGATCACCCTGCAGTCACAGTAATATCACCACCAATCGAATCTTGCCTTGTTTGTTTAAAAAAATTAAACGTTCACAACAAGCCTTCTCATGTGACAATATTTGATGTTGACGGTCCAGTTCCTGCCATGAAAGTCACCCTAAAATGCAAGCACTGCACTCCAAATGTCATGTATGGATATGCAAAATATGGGAACAAAATCACTGGCTACAAATATTTCAAAAATGAGAGAGAGTTTGTAGAAGCATCAAATGAGACATACTTTTCCCGAAAATTATGCAGCTTTCAAGTCAACTTGGCGTATGTAATACAATTTATTAATTTATTAAACCATCTACAGTAATAAAGCTAAATCTATAATAAGAAGACACTGAGCGCGCCAGAGAGGCACTTCAAATACAGCAATTCTAAATTCACAAGCATTCATCCCGGGGGATGGAGGGGGGGGGGGGGTACTTCACATATTCAGGGCCGTAGGAAACACCTTGTTCTTAAAACAATAGAGAACAATACATCTGGTTAATGCTTGTGACGAAGCACCATTGTTTTCAAAATTATTGGCTTTCCTACAGGGCCTGCACACATTTTGGGCACAGGAACGTGCCATCGGGAAGGGTATCAATTTTCGCGATTTTGGTTTAAGGAACGGTATCGATTTTCACGACTTTGGTATAAGGAACGGTATCGATTTTGCGATTTTGGTATAAGTTAACATTTTAGGAAAATTGGCATAAGGTCGGGTACACTTTTTCGGAAAATTGGTATGAGGTCGGGTATGCTTTTTCGGAAAATTGGTATAAGGAACGGGTATTTTTTCGAAGCTTTGATGGCACGTCCCCGATCAAAACCAGGTCAAGCACCCCCCCTTAGGGCATTCATCACCCGATTGCATTCTTGTAGCGACGGCAGAGATTGGATCATTACATTACAAAATACTTAGTAATAATAAAGTGGACACAATCTCGTCTTTGAAACTCTAATTTTGTTTTTGGCACATTACTGTGGGAAATTTCCAGATCAAAGACTGCCAACATCGATTCATTAGGTGGCGTGAACGTATAGAGGGAGCATTGCCAAATTAAAGTTTCTTTGCCTTCTCAATAAGGATATATGTTTGCCAAGAAGCCTACGGCACATGCACACAACTTACTGTTTTGATTGAATCTTGATACACTAGTTACCAGGTTACTGATAGCTCTCACATCTAAGCTGCAAGGACAGGAAACTTGCCAAAAGGTATACTTCAATCAATATCTTTGCTTCAATGAGCTGGTTGTCATCGTTTTTTTTAATTTTCTTTTAATTAGGTGAAATACAAGGGTAATGAGCATTGCCAAACAAAACCCTCTTCTACCCATTTAGTAGTAGTGCCGTTGCCAAAACTCTTAGAGTCATGCGATCGATAATATCGTTCAAAAGGGTAACTAAGTTTTGAGGGATGTTAAAATAAGCTTCATCCAAAGCGCTGCGCTGTCCTCCTCCGTTGCCCATGGTATGTGATTTGCGCAGTGATTTGCTGTTGGAGTCACCTAAAAATAACAATTAACCACATTCATGTCATGTTCTTACAGAGCTAGATACAGTATCATACACTGTAGTTGCAAACATGCATGCTGCTTCAAACTAATGGCGGAGAATAACTATACGTACTTTCTATACGAAACTAAGAAACTGACCTTGTTCAGAAGTCTATTATGACCTTTTTCAGAAGTCTATTATTAAAGTTATCAGATTCTGAGTACTGAAAGTTTCTTCACACTATTTTAACAGTTTCTTGCAGGGCTGCCAAAATTTACGTTGTATCTATCAGAGGAGGATCTCTTGTGTCTTCAGGAAAATTTCATTTCATCAGGGCATGAGAACCCACCCGACCATGTGACCAGGTGGTCGCTGGAAATTTCCAAATTTTGTCCCTTTTCTTATCTCATTTTTTGTTTCGCATTGGTTTTTAGTTTTTACAAATCAAAAACATAAATAAAGTCAAGCAAATGTAGATTGTATCTCATGTACTGTTTATATTCAAAGGTATGTAACAAATATGAGATCTGCAAAGCATTGGGTTTGCTTTATTTATGTCTTTTCTAAAATCATAATGCATTCTTTTATTCGAGCTTTTATTGGTTTCAATTTCACTTTCATCCACATCCAGTCTAAAGCAAATGCCATGGATATGGGGAGCTTGAATGCTATCGTTGGAATGTATCATTAATCTTTTATCTGAATAATAAGTAGCTCTACAGGGTGTCCCAAAAAACTTGTGCACCGTTTGTCTGCAGATTGTGACAAAACTATTCTCGCCAAACTTTTGCATGATAGTGCTCTTCAGATGTTCAATTAAAGTTTGCAACCATTCCCATAAAAATCCGTTGAAAAATGATGGAGCTACGACCTTTCAGGAGACCAATTCACTAAAACCAGCGGTCGGCCATTTTGCCTTACTATTTTTCAGCGATAAATAGCTTCATGGATTGAACTGAAGCAGCAGCCTCCAAGTCATAGCTCTCGTGAAAATTCTGATAATCCTCGGAGAGTTCCACCATTTCTGACCTCACAGAAATTAATTCTTACCTCACGTGAAGACCCGGGGGGGGGGGGGTACTTGACTTAAATTTGTACGGGGCTGTGCCCACGAAAATTTTTTTTTTACCCTGCTCCAGAATGTTTCGCTCAAAATGATAACCTGTTCTAGAAAAAATTGGTGAAAAGTATACTCAAAAACATGAAATTTGACCGAAAAACGACCCGATCTAGCAGAAAATTCCCCTTTGACATGTTTTGACAACCTGCTCTAGAAAAATTGCCTCATTTTGATACCCTGTGCTGGAAAAAATTGGTGAAAACGATACCCTTAAAAACGGCACATCCCCGTTGGGCAAATATACTAAGTACCCCCTCCCCCCGGGCGCGAAGATACTTATCACTGCAAAACAGTAAGGCAAAATGGCTGACTGCTGGTTTCAGTCGTCAGGCAAATGTGGTCTTCTGAAGGTCGTAGCACAATCATTTTTCAACGGATTTTTACGGGAATGGTGGCAAACTTTAATTGAACATCTGAAGAGCACCATCATGCGAAAGTTTGGCGAGAATCATAAGTCGTTTTGTCGCAATGTTCAGACAAACGGGGTACAATTTTTTTGGGACACCCTGTACATCCCAGTGCTTGCAAGATGAAGTTTTCAATGGCGATCTCATAGATGAAACCATATTTTAACATTCTATTCCTGCAGGAACTTTACGGATGATTTTGTCCGGTCACAAGAACGACAACATTTTTTCATGCCCTGCATTTCATAGCCAGTTTCATGAAATGACGCCTTTATTTATACATTACTCAAGTACCGTAGTGTCGAGTAACAAACTACCACAATCAAATCAAAACAAACAACAAATTTTCTGAAGTAAAATGTTTTCATTCGCAAGAATTTATTGATGGGTGAATCTTTATTGAAAGTTTCCCATGAAACGTTTCTGTAACAAACATTTTTGTTTTCTGAAAAACCTAAAAGGATCTACTTTTTTCAATCAACATAAGTTTTTGTCAAGTTGACATCGTATTTGTTAATTGAAAACATAAGATGTTTTTAAAGTCAGAAATATTTCATTTATATCATACTATACTGAATAAATTACTGAATATTAAACTAGTATTAAGTAGTGGAATGGGAGTGGAATTGGTGGATTTCATCTCGGCAAAGAACAGTCCCAAAACTGTCTTGTGGGCCATACCAGGTAACTCAAGAAATAAACTTCACAAACAACATTGCCTTCATGTTATTACAATATACCAATTCTATCCATAGTCTCCATTCGCAAGTATCATTCGAAGGCTTTCGTGAAGCCTACAACGACACAATAGAGGGCAATTTTTCATCAGAATTAGTGGTGGAATCAAACAAAATGCTTGAAGGTAGGCTTTATGAGCTATCTTTTGTTAGAAAATCTGTCTTGTTCAAGGGTTATAGGCTTTCTTTTGATTATAATAGGACAACACATACAACAGCTCTAGAAAATAATGTTGGACTTGCAGTACACTGATGATTGGTTGTTGTTTTAGGCTGTCATGTCAGAAAATATTTGTCACCCTGGGGAAAATGGACTGAAAATATCACGCAAATCTAACATATCTGAAGAGAATAAGTTTCTGTTGTAAACCAGTTATAAGCTTAGCTGTTTATTGAACTAGCTTTCAGCTGATGATTTCTTACATTTTATGTTATATAAGGGGAAAATAATTAAGTCACTCAGTATGGCCAATTATCCCCCAATTATATCATCTTCAAAACTACCCTACTAATTTCACACTTTGCATGATTTCTTTTCAAAAACCAGATAGTAAGCTACAGGGAACTGCTTACAGTAACTTGTGATAGCACCCATCCATGTGGAAGACAACATGTAGTATTTCTGGAAAAAAACCTTCATCAAATGCTATTGCCTACATGGCAAAATAACTTATACTTTGGTAATTTCATACCTTAATTTTAAAAAACCATTATTGCAAAAAAACTTACACGTTTCATGTTTCATGGGATCACATACGATCAAATCAACCAACCGTAAACGCTGGTGAAAGAAAAGGCAAAATAACTAATGTTATTAAAGTCTTTGTTAATAAGTTAAACATCTCTTTTAGGAATGTCATCAGGCCAATACCTTTGCAAAGCAGATAGAAGATTGATCTCCAAAGCCTTTTATAATTTGGAAATTGAAGCAGAAATTGCTGAAGGGGAAATGCTGTGGACATTGCCTGGGAACCATGATGATGATCTTGATAGCTTCATTAGTGGGATCCTTATGACATTGATCATGCAGATTGTGATACCAGCATGAAACTTCGTACACCTACCCAGTTTGATGCGCTGAAAGATATAAGAATCAGACCCCAACTCAAATCTGCCCCCAAATGCTATTTTTAGACTGGGGTACTTGGACCCAGTCCCTCTAGGGGGTAGTTGTCATAACTCTACTGCAAGTGACGATACAGTCATGAAATTTGGTATAGGTATGTAGTTTGATGCACTGAATAAGATGAATAAGAGACCCCTTCAAAAATTTGCCCCCAAATGTTATTTTTAGACTGGGGTACTTGGACCCAGTCCCTTTAGGGGGTAGTTTTCAAAACTCTTCTGCAAGTGACGATACAGTCATGAGATTTGGTCCAGGTATATAGTTTGATGCGCTGAACAAGAGGAGAAAGAGACCCCTTCGAAAATTTGCCCCCAAATGCTATTTTTAGACTGGGGTACTTGGACCCAGTCCCTCTAGGGGGTAATTATCATATCTCCACTGCAAGTGACGATACAGTCATGAAATTTGGTACAGATACGTAGTTTGATGCACTAAATAAGATGAAAATGAGACCCCTTCGAAAATTTGCCCCCAAATGTTATTTTTAGACTGGGGTACTTGGGCCCAGTCCTCTAAGGGGCAGTTATCTTAACTCTACTGCAAGGACGATACAGTCATGAAATTTGGTACAGGTATGTAGTTTGATGCGCTGAACAAGATGAAAAAGAGACCCCTTCGAAAATTTGCCCCCAAATGCTATTTTTAGACTGGGCTACTTGGGCCCAGTCCCTCTAAGGGGTAATTATCACAACTCTACTGCAAGTGACGATACAGTCATAAAATTTGGCACATGTATGTAGTTTGATGCATTGAATAAGATGAAAAAGAAACCCTTTCAAAAGTGTGCGCCCAAATGCTATTTTTAGACCAGGGCACTGAAACCCAGTCCCTACCATCGATACTACTCTATGTAACTACAAAGTTTATCAGGTTCCTGCATACTAATAATATCAGTAAGGATTACGTTCTTAAGGATACAAGGTTCACATTGAGGATATTAGGTTCATGACATTAAGGATATAAGGTTCACGAGTCTAGGTTCAAACCTGTATGAAAGATACCGTTAATCGCTGCATTGTCTACTGCACTGGCAGAGTTATGTGCAATCTAGCTGATGCTGACGACATTTGCACCTCCCACTGCAATCTTAAAAATGCAGCATTACTCTCAAATATTGAGACATAAATATTGTTTTTCTTTTTTTTCTTTAAAATTGTTGATTTTAAGGACACCTCTGGAGGGACCATTTTGGAAACAGGCCGCACTAACCTTTTAATGCTATCCCTGCCATTTTAACTGGTGGTGTTTTTCGACTCAATGTTTAACTTCTATATTTATATCATATTGTACACCTGCAATTAGACTTATTTCTTTTTTAAAATTTATATTACATCTAGCTTCTAAGTTCTTGCCGAAATTTTACGTATACATACAAAATTTACATACATGCAAAGAAATGCAAATGTTTTGGTAATGTTTTGATTTGACAGTTCTTGAATGTATACATTGATAAGCATATAAAAGCCACTTGCATTGACTACATTTTTGTTTTGTACATTTACAAAATTTTTGTTTTGTACATTTTTATTTTCTACTTTTCTCAGTGTGCTGAAAAGTCTGTCTGTTTTTGCGTCTGTTTCTCTCCTAGTAGCTTTTTTCAGTATATACTACAGAACCAAGTTTTTTTTGCATATATATCAACTAAATAAAAATCCTTTTGCTATTTTTGCAGAATAATATTTTACACTTCTTACATAAGAAAAAACAAGTTTCGTTGGCGTCTGGATGTGATCTCCATACTGTCCATGAAATCCTTTTTCCTCTGCCAGCAAAACTTGACACTGTGTCATATCCACTAAAGGCGAACCAGAAACGTAATTCTTGGCAAACCTATTCACCTGGGTTGGTAGCATACTCGTAAATCGGAAGCCAACGCTGGTGCTCACCAATGCTGAATTCCACCCACAGCCCTTCAATTTGCAAAGACTAAAATAAGAAAATTGCAAGTGCCACATCATCTGTATCTACCATTTTCACAACGATTTTTCGACGGCCAGAGTCTGCTGCATGCTTCACACGGACAAAGATTCTTGTGTCCGCTTCTTCGTGATAACACGGTGATAAGCGAATTGAATCGATGTCGGCGCTGCATAATGCTTTATTGAAAGATGTAGCAAGGATCATGCTATTTAGAGGGCAATGTGAAACAAGCTTGTCGGCTAATAGACCAAATAGCTCCGTATTATCATCATAATCCCGAATGAATTGCTGCCACTTTCTCCATATTGGAGTTGTCTCTCTAACTGAAATCCTTCTACCTGAAGCTCTTTTTTCTCTCGTTCTCGCATCGCTGACTGCTGACATCGTTCAGGTATACGTCAAAAACAATCGGCACAGCTCTCTTTGCTGAAAACTCTCGTAAATTGCAAAGGCTTCATTACAAAGCTGTCAAGAGGGAAATCAATCCCACATAAATTATCTAACAACCTCAACGGGAATTTGAGTGAGGACTGGACAACAAGAATAGAACTGGAGCTTTTAGGGGCCTTGCACGACCCCAGTCTAGAAATAGCATTTGGGGGCAAATTTTCGATGGGGTCTCTTTTTCATCTTATTCAGCGCATCAAACTACATACCTGTACCAAATTTAATGACCGTATCGTCACTTGCAGTAGAGTTATGATAACTGCCCCTTAGAGGACTAGGCCCAAGTACCCCAGTCTAAAAATAGCATTTTGGGGCAAATTTTCGAAGGGGTCTCTTTTTCATCTTATTCAGTGCATCAAACTACATACTTGTACCAAATTTTATGACTGTATCGTTTCTTACTATAGAGTTATGATAACTGCCCCTTAGAGGACTGGGCCCAAGTACCCTGGTCTAAAAATAGCATTTGGGGGCAAATTTTCGAAGGGGTCTCTTTTTCATCTTATTCAGCGCATCAAACTACATACCTGTACCAAATTTCATGACTGTATTGTCACTTACAGCAGAGTTATGATAACTGCCCCTTAGAGGACTGGGCCCAAGTACCCCAGTCTAAAAATAGCATTTGGGGGCAAATTTTCGAAGGGGTCCCTTTTTCATCTTATTTAGTGCATCAAACTACGTATCTGTACCAAATTTCATGACTGTATCGTCACTTGCAGTGGAGATATGATAACTACCCCTTAGAGGGACTGGGCCTAAGTGCCCCAGTCTAAAAATAGCATTTGGGGGCAGATTTGAGTTGGGGTCTGATTCTTATATTTTTCAGTGTATCAAACTGGGTAGGTGTACGAAGTTTCATGCTGGTATCACAATCTGCATGATTGAGACCGTCTGGTGACTTTAGGGCCTCCACTACATGGATGAGGTGGAGACAATGAGGTCAATAGAACTCTATCAGCACAAGCATTGCACAGAGAACTGTAAAAAAGAGGTAAATTTTATCAGATAAACATTATTGCAACAAGATCATACAAGCAGGGACCTTCAGTACCAAATTTCCACTTGGAAAATTTGGCTTAACAAATGGTGACAAGTACATCCATGTCTTGACAAGGCGATGATAAATTGCAAAGATTCCCTTTACACTTTGAAGTGTTGAGTGAAAAATCACATCTTACCAACAATTTTCAGCATTCTTTGTAATATTGTATATAATTATATCACTCTATTTCTTTTAAGAATTATGTAACACCCCTTTGAGATATGTGGATAAATGGTGCAATATAAATGCCTTTTATTACTATTATAAATATGTTTCCATAACTTTGTACAGGGACGTAGGAAGCATCTCAAACTTGAGGGGGCACGACACTTTGAGGGCACTTTTTTCATAGCTAAAGGAGCACTTCCTGAAAATAAAAAGGGCACTTCTTTGTTTATTGCAAAATCTTAGGGGGGCACGTGCACCCAATGCCCCCCGGTTCCTACGTCTCTGACTTTGTAACAAACAACTTCTCTGAACCTTTTTCTGAATCATGAAAATACTCCAGAGCCACGTTGTAAATATCCCTTTTTTACACAAAAAAATTAAATCAACTTTCTCTGAATCAAGATAAATTGTAGCCTGCGAGCAGACCCAATATTCCGAAGAAGAAAGGGTCTGCACAACAATGACCAAAAGCTTGCTACACACTGCAAATCCCTTTATACCATTCATTTTAGGCTATCTGTAAAACATGGAGTGTGGAATGATGGAATGGAATGATGGAATGGAATAATGGAATGGAATGATGGAATGGAATGATGGAATGGAATGGTATAGATGGAATGGTAGATATGGAATAGCTAAACTACTGGTCGCTTTGGAAAAAAAATTACACCAATGTGTTCCTCAAGATCTTCTTAGTTTATTTTACATATGTTTTCTTGAAAGTCTCATGAAATTCCCTTAAATATCGACTGAAACAACAAGCATGATAACAGACTGTGTGGGCAGACATCAGTTAAGTCGTTTAAATTGATGTGAGTTGTAGGGAAAAATTCTGTAAAACATGGAATGATGGAATGGAATGGAATGGTCGACATGGAATAGCCAAACTATTGGTCTGTTTTGAAAAAAAATTACACCAATGTGTTCCTCACGATCTCTTCAGTTCATTTTGCACATATTTTCTTGAAAATATGCTGGAATTCCTTCAGATTTCAACTGAAACAAAATTGAATCTATGCTAGGCTCGCGTGAACACAGCTGTGGAATGTTGAGAAGTGACAGGGATCAATGACAGTTTTAATCCTTATCCTGTAATGGCGCCAAGATCATTTTTATCATAAACGGGGGCTCGTAAGAAACTTTAGACAACAGCAAATTGAGTTATTGCTGCCCTCATGCACTCACTCGCTATTGTTTGAAAACAATGCCCAGTTGTTCATCATTTGCACAGTTTGTGGTATTGTTTAGATTTCATTTCAGGTTGTGCAACTGTGAACTGAACTGCGTCGATTTTTCAAAAGCTATGCTTCACCACGTTGTGACTTTCGTCGGAGAATCCATAGTTTTATGCTGCTGGCATATTTTGTCTTATCGGGTACCATTTTATTTTCAGAATTTTTAGGCACTAATGGTAATTTTGTCTGTGCAGCAGGCTTCACCATGGTGGACTTTGCTTTACATACAGTCAAGCACGTGTGTGCTCCCAGAAAACTGTCTTGCAGAATTTCAGTAGCTGAAGAAGCCAGATTTAATTTCCTCTGGGCTTGCTACTTGATAGAGGGGATGTTTGGGTCTTACGGTCACGGGGTTTCACCATATTTTGTAATCTTGCACGCTATGTTTCGGTTTGATGTAAAATATCGCAAAATGTTTTGCATTTTAAATTTTGAGCGGTTTTACGGTTTTGGGACCCCCAAACATCCCCTGTTGGTACTGTCAGAAAAATCACCAAATTCACATCAACAATCATGTGAAAGAAATCTACAAAAGTAACAAAGTTGTATGTGGTAGAAATGTTCGGTCACTGATCTGTACCTTCAGAGCTTTGGCTATGGGAGGTGAGCTTCTTTGACAGTTCGAAATATTTGCTTGAAAGAAGGTAAAAAATGCGTTGTAATAGTGACCATGCTAAAAAGGAAATAGTCCCCCAAATGCTATATTAGTCCCCCCAAGAGGTTCAAACAATTAGATTTTGAGTTTTCAAGTTTTTATGGCAAGGAGTCACTAAAATTTGCTAAAGACTGGCACCATCGATGTGTTGATTTTTCCAGGCACTTGCCACGCCATCCCCATGTGCAGAGATTCGATTGAAATTAGACGGGAAGTCAGAACATTATGATTCACAGCTGGTTTGATTCCGGAAGAAATTCTCAACAATAATACACTCATTTTTATAATAAAAGTGGTTCAAGTGGCTCTAGCCATATCGGATATCAGAATTTCCTGTTATTTTTGTCAAAGGTTTATAGATCCTGAGATTCCCTTTAAAAAACTAAACTATGAATTAAAAATACGAAACTTTTGTAATTTACCGTTATAATGTTCTCCCGTGACTCAAAATATGTTTTAACTATTTTTAAATTGTCTTGAGCGCAAATCACTTTATTAATAGTTTGAAATCTTATTACAAAGTGATTTAAGAGCTCTTCGAACAAAAATAAATCATTCCAGAATGGAAATTAAAACTCATTCAGAGACTTTAGGTAGCAAAAGTATCCTAACATTTAAGAGACTGTCTGGCAATCTTTGACCTTAGTTCTTAAAAAAGATTAGTTTAGACGTACTTTTCTTACAATTTCTTATTTTTGGGAAGTCCAAACATGACAAAGATTCTGGGGACTGAGGTTGAAGAAACGTTCTTTTTTAGCTCCCTAGCTCCCCTCTCTAATAAACCCCTCCCTTCTAAGCTAAATGTTCTAAAGAAGCCCCACTTTCCATCCTCCTTCATTTGTATTAAAAGGGATGTCAAATTTCAGTTTATTTAGCTAAAAAAGTGTGCAGGTTAATTTTGATACTGCTTTGATAAATATGTCGAATTTGTTCATTTGACTCGGTAATATTGTATGTCATTCCTCAAAATTGGGGATAAAAGAGTTAAGATGCTTTAATTTATATCCTTTTCATTTGAGAATAAACCCCCTCTCTAGCTGACAAGCACCCTCTCCCTTAAAGCCCCCTCTGGAGTCTCCAAGATTGAGTAATAAGCACTTGGGGCTCAAAATAGCCTGTGTTCCAGACCATTACGCAAATATAATTTATTTTTCTGGAGTTTATGATAAAAATGATCTTGGCGCCATTACAGAATAAGGATTAAAACTGTCATTGATCCCTGTCACTTCTCAACATTCCACAGCTGTGTTCACGCGAGCCTAGCATAGATTCAATTTTGTTTCAGTTGAAATCTGAAGGAATTCCAGCATATTTTCAAGAAAATATGCGCTAAATGAACTGAAGAGATCGTGAGGAACACATTGGTGTAATTTTTTTTCAAAACAGACCAATAGTTTGGCTATTCCATGTCGACCATTCCATTCCATTCCATCACTCCATGTTTTACAGATTTTTTCCCTACAACTCACATCAATTAAACGACTTAACTGATGTCTGCCCACACAGTCTGTTATCATGCTTGTTGTTTCAGTCGATAGTTAAGGGAATTTCATGAGACTTTCAAGAAAACATATGTAAAATAAACTAAGAAGATCTTGAGGAACACATTGGTGTAATTTTTTTTCCAAAGCGACCAGTAGTTTAGCTATTCCATATCTACCATTCCATCTATACCATTCCATTCCATCATTCCATTCCATCATTCCATTCCATTATTCCATTCCATCATTCCATTCCATCATTCCACACTCCATGTTTTACAGATAGCCATTCATTTTACTCGGACTAAGGATAAATTATAGCATAGTCATTAGAGAAAACTTAACTTTTCTCTTATGACTATGATAATATAGCAAACAACATGTTATTCAACACGCTAAAACAACACATCGTTAAAAATCACACCTTACCCAATCCTTTTGGAGTCCTTTTACGAATAAACAATGAAACGTTCAAAACAAAAGCAACTATACAATCCAAAAACATAAAAGTGACGAGAACAAACAACACAATACACGACTGAAGATAAATGTATGACAGCATATTGTGACAGCAATAAAACGATACTCATGAATTAACTACTCATGATTGCATACATTATTTTCCCTGAAACCCACAATTGTTCAGTAGCAAGCTTTTGCTTGTTGTTGCGCAGACCCTTTCTTCTTCAGAATATTGGGTCTGCGCGCAGGCTAGATAAATTGTGGCTTTGAATAAATGTGATCTTTTGGATTGGCAAATGATTAAGCACTCACTAATCTGGCATAGTTGACCTGGATTTAAATTGCAAGTGTGAATGAATAGGCTAGATAAATGATACACATTCTCACATGTTTTCCTTAATTCAAGTCTGAAATAAACATGGTTTTCAAAATGAAAGTTCCATTCATTTTAGCTTCTGCAAAACTCATAGTTATCCAAAATCCCTCTGATGATAGACAACCATCTTCACAAGACCCTATCAAAATAAACAGACAAAATACCCACACAATCTATTTGGATTTGTGACTATATACCAAGATGAAAATACTACTAATACCTTTACTTCCATTTAACAAGGTTGTGAAGATTTCACAGCAATGGATGGAGTGTGGAAGCTGAGGTTCCCGCATTGTATGTGGCCAGTGTCTTCAAAAGCAACACATTTTCCTGGTCTAAAGCTTCCAGATATTTGCATCAATGAGCCTGCAAGTCAAAATGAAGCATTTTGTGTCACACATTCAATTTTGGCAGTTCAAAAGGATATCCCGACAGGGCTGAGAGATTTTTTAAAGAGTTGTGGCATCAACAAGGAGAGCAATGGTAAGCACAGTACTTTCATTTTGTCTCCTCACAATGTAATAACTAAAGGTAAAACAACATTTGGGAAAAAAATAACCTTCCAAAATGCTGCTATCTATATATTGTTTGGTGTTTTGGCATCAGGTCCCAGCTAGCAAATATTTATGAAGCAACCTCCCCCATACAGGATAACACCACACCTCTTTGGATTTTAACCCTAATCCATATGGGCTTTTTTCGAGCTACCATTTATGGGGGGGGGGGTGCTTTCCACCCCCCTCTGAAAACTGCCTTAGACGCATCCGAATTCAATACAACTTGGCACAGTTATAGAACAGGTAATTTGCAGCTTGTAGCGGAATTTGGGTGTGGCTGCTCGCCTTGTGACGTCACAGTGACGTCACAAAGCTGAAAATCTGTGAAAATCAGGCTTCCAAGTTGAATTCAAGTTTAATGAAGATTTTGCACGAACTTTATGCAGTTTTTGGTTCAGTTTGTCAACAAAAATGGTGATAAAATATTATTTTATTGAAAATAACGATTTTGGAGTGATATTTTGGCAGAAATTAGCCGATTCTTA
The DNA here is from genome assembly GCA_039566865.1 of Aurelia coerulea. Taxonomy (NCBI): domain Eukaryota; kingdom Metazoa; phylum Cnidaria; class Scyphozoa; order Semaeostomeae; family Ulmaridae; genus Aurelia; species Aurelia coerulea. The sequence continues at coordinate 3,905,945 of CM076959.1, forward strand.
TGACGTCATTTGTGCGATTAATTTATTCTATGTAAAAAGAAACCAAAATAACCTGCAAAATGATGATTATCTATGATAAATGTATCATTAGAGTGTTTTCATTGAAAAAGTTCGAAAAAACTTGAAAAAATTGCTAATTAGTCCAAAATGGCGGCCAAAATGACGTCATTATCAAAAAATGCTGACATCATCAAATTCCAGAAATTCCGATATCAAATTGAAGCCCTTTGTTTGCTGATTCATTTGCTGTATAATACTTCATAATTCAATCAAATAATTCCATTGAAATCATTGAAAACAATGATTTTGTTGCTGCCTCCTTCCAAATATGGGCATGTCACGTGACCCGCAAGTCCTATTGTTCAAAAATTTTTCAACCAAAATGTGGCTAATAGATAATTAGTAAAAGTCAGGGACGCTGGGGGACATAGCAAATGTCGTTTAAAAACGCGGCAAATAAAACCTTGAGGGGGGGGGGGTGGAATCCACCCCCCCATGTGGATTAGGGTTAACAAACAACATGCTTTGTCCACATCATCACCACTTTAACATCTTCATTCTAAGCTGCCAAATATTTCAATTTATAAGAATTATGCTGTATAATGTCCAACCAAAGGAAGAAAAGAAGTAAAATATGGTCCAACCAAAAGTATCAATTGAAAGTTCAACCAAAAGTATCAATTGAATGAAGGTGTTGTGGTGCAGTGGTGTAATCCTCTGACTTTGCAGCCACAACAGTCAGGCGGAGTGGGTTTGATACCCGGTGGTCCCCACCACTTGAGCGTCATTACAAGGGGTCGCATACTCGATAAGGTATGTTCTATTTCTGTGATCCCAGCACCTGGTGATGAAAAATGCAACTTCACATTCACTTCATAATTGCCCAATATTTTTCTGACAGATAAATGCACAAGCACTAGGAGTTTTGCTGAGGTTGAGAGGGTAAACAATGCATTAGATCGCTTACCAAGAGACGAAAACCATCAGACACAAGTTGAGGGTTCACAAGGTATAGCCAATGTTTAAATTGAATATATTGTACTTTATATAGCACTGAATCCCAACAGAATTTTCTCCTTTGCTTGCAGCTGTATTGACTCTGAAAATAATATGCAGTATAACGTAAATCTACAAAATGAACAAGTTATCATATGTTCAGGTCCTTCATATTTAGACCTGAAATTGATTTCATTCAGGTGGGGTGGCACAATACTATCATACATCATCAACGTGAAGAGTTTAGTCTTCAAACAAACTGTTAATTTCAGATAGGTTTGAAATGCCAAGTTGGACCCAGGATGGTTTCAGTTTCCTTGCTACAGTACCTTCCCCAAACGTTGCAAGGGGTTATATGAACACAATCTGGCTTGAGTTTTAAACCTGTCTGAATGCCTCAAGTGAAGGCTCTCTAACACTGTTCTCACATTGACTAGAGAAGTTACCCCAAGTGACATTGAGAACATTTAAATATTTATATGAATGTTCCAATTATTATCCATATCCACATGACACATTTAAATGCAAGCCTCATTCTTGAATTGTCATTTAAATTATAGGTTTAACTGAAGTGCTAGATTTGGCAAGATCTCTAGGAGAGCAAGTGCAAGCAATGGAAGATGATACCAATGCAAATGCTGTTGATACTTGCAACAAGGATACTGGTGATACCCAGAAAGTTCTCAGAAAATGGTCACGAGGATTGCTGCATTTTGTGAGAGGAGGTGGGCACATAGAAAGCTGGAGTCCGTTGTATGGGTAAGTTTTTAAACCTTCTTTAAATTGATATAAGTTACCAAAGGTAAGCCACACAATGCCATGATAGACAACAACAAACCAATTCTTAGCAAACAAAAATACTCATTCCATACACCTTAGCCTACACCTGACCATTGCTTTATGCTTGCTTGCTAGAGTGACTGACAATCATTTCTTACTTCTGCTAGCTCTTTAATTTTTTTGGATCTTCACTTATGGTCACTGATGGCCTGGCATCACAGGCTGTTAATTTACAACATTTGAGTACAATAAATTTTTGATTTTACATGGCAGGTCTGAATCGCCAAGTCAAGTATTCTTAAAGACCATACAATACTTGTACACCAGACTGAGAGACAAAGATCCCAGTGAATGGTGGCAGTTCAATATCTGCTATGACAATAGAGAGGTTTAGATCCGATTCGAGTGCGACTGCGAGTACGAGGTTGACAACTGCGCAGCTCATCTACGCATTTTCGCGGGAATCACCATAGAAACTCGCACTAGACCGCGTTGTTCAGTTCGACTTTTGAAACAAATCTTGCAGTGCAGAGTGCGACTTTTAATCGACTGGCGAGAAGAGTAGGCCAAAATGTCTGCAGTTCAACAAAGAGAACTTTTCATCTGGAAGGCTGAACACGATCTTTGCTTTGTCAGAGAACTACTCCTTGTTGAGCCCTACATCCATAAACCGCAGTCTAAAGAGCGCGGACAAGCATGGAAGTTGATTGTTGAAAACCTCAACAAAATGGCGAACCCTACTTTCCGTGTCGCAGTGAGGGCAGTTTGTGACAGATTCTTGAAACTTATGGACAAATTTAAGAAACTGGAGAAGGAAGAAGAAAGAGCTTCAGGCATTCAAGGGGCAGATTTTGATGAACTTTATCGTGGGCTGTCTGATATCAACGACAGAATGGAAGATGCGAAGCTTGTTCGGGAGGAGGCCAGCGAGAGGGACAGAGAAAAGGAAAACCACGAAAAAGCGAAGGCCCTTGACATGAGAAAAAAGGCAACCTAGAGCCTAAGCGAAACAAAATGAGAAAGCAACAGGAGGAGCAAGACGAGACGCCAAAAAGAAGGAGAAAGTCAAGTGAGGCATTGGCCATAATACAGGAGGGCATGAAAATCAAGCGTGAACAAGCTGAGATTGAAGCAAGGCTGAGAGAGGAGGAGCTACAGGAGAGGCAGCTGGCACGGCAAGGTCAACAAGACATGTTTCAGCAGCAGCAGGCACTTATGGCAAATATGCAGATGCAACAGCAGCAATTCATGATGCAGATGCAACAACAAAACACACACATTTTGGGACAACTATTGGAAGTATTGAAAACAGTAAAAGATAAATAAACATATATCACCTGTAAGAAAACATCAAATAATTATATGATGTTATATTTTAGTGGCTTTGATAACTATGCCCTTAAATATTAATTAGATTCAGAAGTGAAGGTACTTTACAAAAACTTTACTTATTTACTCATTACTTTACTCCCTCATTTGCAGGCCAAAAGTAATTTCATTAATTACAGATAAAAATGTAATCTTTTTAGACATCAAGGAAGTGGGTTAAATCTCTTTGTGAAAAAGACAATGCAGTTTTGATTTGGCATTGAAATCATATTCCAATTTTGATGATTCAACATACAGTAAGATCCTGCAAAATAGAAACCAATTTTCTAAGAATCCTCAAACTAAGTTGTTCAGAAAACATACAAGAAACCTGTAAGAAATGGTACCTTCCATTTTGAGGGCTCTTACTGTAACTGCTGTAACATATCAACAACATTTAGATAGCAAAATATTCCTCCAAACTAGGAGGGTCTAACTCAAAGAATGAACTCGTAGATGAACCATAGAGACAAGTCATTGCATTGCGAAGAAGTCCACAAGTTGTATACATTGTTCCAAGTTCTGACAATGCAATCTTCTGATTCTTTTTGTAATCAACAAAAGCAAAGTATTGCAAGATTTCTCCAAAAACCCACTCTACTGAAACTCTGACACTGCTCATTGCTTTGTTGAACTCTTTCTCAGCATCAGAAAGATTGTTGTGTTTGTAGGGTGCCTGCAGATGTGGTCTGATTGGGTACGCAGGATCCCCATAGATGCACAGTGGCTGTCCGTCAGGTGTATTGCAATATCCTTGGAGTTGCTGCAACAGCTCTGAACGACGCAGGATGCCAGCATCATGGCTTCTTCCCTCTGTTAAGGTATAAAGAAAAAATGAGCAACAGTGCGCATATTTTTTACAAGAAAGTGCCTATAAGACACGCAACTCTCAGATCGCCAAACAAATAAAGAAAGTCCAGTACTAGAAAAACATTAACTTAAGAACCTATTAATATTGATAAAGGAAATCTTTAAAACATTTTCATTCCATTTTCAATTGTTTCCTGTAATGTCTAAATATTAGAAGGGCTTGAAAAAACATCTTTTTTAAATGTTCACAAGGCCACAGGTAGTGAACATGAAGATTGTTATGGAAACTTTAAGAAACTCTAAGCACTAAAAGCTGATAATTCTAAGAAACTTTCAGTACTGGCCTAAATTCTTAGTTTCTTTAGAAAATACATGTCAACAACTCTGCTAAGAAACAGATGAGCAGGAGCAGTTTTAACAGTGGATTCAAAAGTTGGTCTGTTTGCAAATTTGCTTTGTTTACTGAGTGAAAATCCATATAAGTTTCTTTCGTTTATTACTAAAGTGCTTGGATTGGAAAATTTTTGCCCCTGTTGATTGTTGTTGTTGATCAAACAGACTAAGAAAGTCATATAGGGGGTAACCATAGAAATGGAGGTAACATACCAACAGGGCCATAAAGATTTGCAATTAGGCCATTTGCAGCAACCACAGACTGATATTTTAGGGCATGTACACGTTTGTGCCCATTGTATACCACTTTCTGGTGCTCGTCTGGTCGGCAGATTGGCCTCACAGTCCCATCTATGAAGCCCCAGCAATGTTCCAAGGCATGACTTTTTGCAAATACTGCATGAGCATATTGTTGCAGCATGGCAGGCTGCAACCACGGCTGCTGAAAGCTTGTCAACTTATGTCTGAACCTTCCACAGAAATCCCTCATAACTGTGTTGACAATCAGGCAAATTTCTGGTTTTGACCTGCCAAAGCGTGGAATGAGGTCACTGTAACTGCAAGGATATGCAAATCTTCTGAGAAGCATGCACAAACCTTCAACACCAGAAGCTGTCGTTCAGTTGGGGCACACAAACTTATTCGGCAAACGAAAGGCTAGCAGAAGTCGTTCTATGTCTTCTTTCTTGAAACGAAACTCACTCTTGCATTCATCTTCGTTCATTTCATTTCAATCGAATCGATCATATTTCCAATATGGAAATATCGGTGCAGTTCTTTCTTGTTCATCTGCCAGCAGTAACAGCTCATCTTCATCAATCAACTCTTCGTGATACAAATAATACGCAGCCACCGTTTCATCCGCCATTTTGAATCGTCTTCACATCCGTCTCTTCTCTGATCTAAACATTTCGCGCGTTTGGTGCGAGTTCGAGGATGACTACGCATCCACGCGGGGGGCAGATGAACTCGCACTCGCACTCGAATCGGATCTAAACCTCTCTAATATGTGCAATCTGTGTCGTCTGAAGATTGCAGTCAAGCCAATACCCTTGCCTGAGCCATTCAATGAAATTTGGCTGAAGGTGTCAAAGTTCATTGATGACCTTCACCTCAGGAATCACAAACGGCCAGAGTGTAGAGAGCAATTTTCGACAGACAGAATACGGGGGAAGATAGAAGCACTGAACACACCAGTTTGCGAGCAAACATTTGTCTGGTCCTCAAAGTTCAAGAAGATCATGTGCGCAATGCCAAAAAGAAGGTTTCTTTTCTACTACCATCGCATGGTAACAAGTCACCGGAGAACATTATAACGGTAAATTACAAAAGTTTCGTATTTTTAATTCATAGTTTAGTTTTTTAAAGGGAATCTCAGGATCTATAAACCTTTGACAAAAATAACAGGAAATTCTCATATCCGATATGGCTAGAGCCACTTGAACCACTTTTATTATAAAAATGAGTGTATTATTGTTGAGAATTTCTTCCGGAATCAAACCAGCTGTGAATCATAATGTTCTGACTTCCCGTCTAATTTCAATCGAATCTCTGCACATGGGGATGGCGTGGCAAGTGCCTGGAAAAATCAACACATCGATGGTGCCAGCCTTTAGTAAATTTTAGTGACTCCTTGCCATAAAAACTTGAAAACTCAAAATCTAATTGTTTGAACCTCTTGGGGGGACTAATATAGCATTTGGGGGACTATTTCCTTTTTAGCATGGTCACCATTGCAACGCATTTTTTACCTTCTTTCAAGCAAATATTTCGAACTGTCAAAGAAGCTCACCTCCCATAGCCAAAGCTCTGAAGGTACAGATCAGTGACCGAACATTTCTACCACATACAACTTTGTTACTTTTGTAGATTTCTTTCACATGATTGTTGATGTGAATTTGGTGATTTTTCTGACAGTACCAACAGGGGATGTTTGGGGGTCCCAAAACCGTAAAACCGCTCAAAATTTAAAATGCAAAACATTTTGCGATATTTTACATTAAACCGAAACATAGCGTACAAGATTACAAAATATGGTGAAACCCCGTGACCGTAAAACCCAAACATTCCCTCTATCAAGTAGCAAGCCCGGAGGAAATTAAATCTGGCTTCGTCAGCTACTGAAATTCTGCAAGACAGTTTTCTGGGAGCACACACCCCGGGGGGGTACTTCATTGTCAACCTGATTCGACCTGAATCTGGACTTTGAGAAAAGGACCCATTCGTATGACGGAGTATTCAAAAATTTCGAGCCCATTTGCATGAATATCAGGAAATCTTTGACCCATGTGCATGAATTTGTGGATTTGAAACAAAGGAAAATTTCAGTTTTTTGGCCTGGATTATCATTATGGGGCCGATTGATAAGAAAATTCTCAAAGAAGTACCCATCTACCAGAATTGTGGTTAAAAACAGACCCATATGTAGAGAATTTCGGATGAAAAAACCCATCCATATGAGCGGCACGTCCAGTACAACTTAACAATGAAGTACCCCCCCCCCGGGGCACACACGTGCTTGACTGTATGTAAAGCAAAGCCCACCATGGTGAAGCCTGCTGCACAGACAAAATTACCATTAGTGCCTAAAAATTCTGAAAATAAAATGGTACCCGATAAGACAAAATATGCCAGCAGCATAAAACTATGGATTCTCCGACGAAAGTCACAACGTGGTGAAGCATAGCTTTTGAAAAATCGACGCAGATCAGTTCACAGTTGCACAACCTGAAATGAAATCTAAACAATACCACAAACTGTGCAAATGATGAACAACTGGGCATTGTTTTCAAACAATAGTGAGTGAGTGCATGAGGGCAGCAATAACTCAATTTGCTGTTGTCTAAAGTTTCTTACGAACCCCCGTTTATGATAAAAATGATCTTGGCGCCATTACAGGATAAGGATTAAAACTGTCATTGATCCCTGTCACTTCTTAACATTCCACAGCTGTGTTCACGCGAGCCTAGCATAGATCCAAGTTTGTTTCAGTTGAAATCTGAAGGAATTCCAGCATATTTTCAAGAAAATATGCGCAAAATGAACTGAAGAGATCGTGAGGAACACAATGGTGTAATTTTTTTTCAAAACCGACCAATAGTTTGGCTATTCCATGTCGACCATTCCATTCCATTCCATCACTCCATGTTTTACAGATTTTTTCCCTACAACTCACATCAATTAAACGACTTAACTGATGTCTGCCCACACAGTCTGTTATCATGCTTGTTGTTTCAGTCGATATTTAAGGGAATTTCATGAGACTTTCAAGAAAACATATGTAAAATAAACTAAGAAGATCTTAAGGAACACATTGGTGTAATTTTTTTCCAAAGCGACCAGTAGTTTGGCTATTCCATATCTACCATTCCATCTATACCATTCCATTCCATCATTCCATTCCATCATTCCATTCCATTATTCCATTCCATCATTCCATTCCATCATTCCACACTCCATGTTTTACAGATAGCCGCTCTGAAACCCACTGAAACCTTTTTTGGGTGTAATTAACACAAAGATTCTGAACCACAAAATAGAATGTCCAGTGCAGATGTTTATACTGTATTCTTCTTCTTACAGCTTCCACAGCCTGCTTTTTTTCATGACTTGCCCAAGGGAGCATAGAATTTTCATTGTCTGCAATTGCTAATTTGGGTGTTAATCAAAAGTAAGAGATCATATTCTAATATGATCTGTCCTTTTTGCTGTATGTAACATCATTTGTAAGATCTCAAAATGCAAGATCTCAAAACGAGTAAATAGCATAATTTGTACTCAAACTATTGTCCAAACAGTTGCTATCCAGTTTCAAAACATTTTGGAGTGCGATAGAAAAATTAAAACTGCAATTTACAAACAGTTCTTCACTTTTCAAATTCTTAATGTTTCTTAAGTTTTAAAAAATTGAGCCTACCATTTCATATAAAATAAGCGGTTTCTCATGAAAAATATGTGTGTTTGTGCAGTACAGGTATTGCAGAGACCAACATGAAGAATTCTCTTAACACAATAATCAATATGATCAATACAAAATGTGTCAAATAATTCCCAAAATGTAATTCCTTTGATGTAAAAGCGTGCCAAGAAGGATTCCCTTGATTGTGAGTTTAGTTTCTTATGAATAGACTGTGAATAGGGTTTCTTTCTTATGTAAAAATGATATATTTGACATGTTGTGTAATATTTGTAATTTGCAATTAAGAAAGGTGACCAAAAAATAAAGAATGTTGGCCTACTAATATAATAGCATTACTAATAAAACCAAGGTACAATTCTATTAGCATTTGTTCGTTTCTTTTTGTTAGTGAAGGGTAGACAAGTGCCTTACTTACGCCATCAATCGGTATCTGCATAGTTTTAGGCAACGTTTTAGGCATACATTTTCCTTGTTGTACCACACAGGTAACCAGAGTAACCACAGGTATCTTTTTTCCTTACTTGGTTTTAGTAGTGTTTACCAAATTGGCCAATATTGTTTGTGATCTGGTGTGATGATGCAAAAGTGGAATCGACAAAATTGGCAAATTTGGTAAACACTAAAAAAGTAAAGATAGAGGTACTTGTTACCTACATCTATACTAATTTTGCCAGATTTTGCCCCCTTACCTGTTGTGTTCGTACCAATCCAATGAAAGTGGTACGTTCGGCAATGTATATAATATATCTATATCTAGCTAGGATATTCGGTGGAATATTATAGATAGTCAAATTTAGGCCCATGATATTCGTATCGTCCGGAGTTTAAATCATATACATGCCAACAGCATATGAAAAATTGGGGCTAAATCCAGCATCGCACACCTCATTGGGTTCTGGTAAGGTTTAGTTAGGATCAGCATTTTAGGCCCGGCCACCCACACAAGCTAATCAGTACAAACTAGACTAACCACAACGTCAATGATGGGCACCAATAAAATTACCAAAGTAACGAGGACATGATAGATGCGACTACTCACCGTATAGCAATGCACAGTTTGTTGTAAGGTTCTCATTCCGAACTTTGCATTACTTCCTACAACTCCAAGCATTCAAGGCGTGTTCAGGGTAACGAAAGAACCGCCAAAACCCTAGTGAGAATAGATGTGCTTCGCACGGTAACTGCGTAAGGTTCTCATTCCGAACTTTGCATTACTTCCTACAACTCCAAGCATTCAAGGCGTGTTCAGGGTAACGAAAGAACCGCCAAAACCCTAGTGAGAATAGATGTGCTTCGCACGGTAACTGCGTAGGTGCATCAAAATGAGTTGGGCTGGTTGCAACGAAACCAATCACAACCAGAGCTGCGCAGTCCTGAATTGTGACCCATTTGAACAACATTACTTGCACATTTCTTCATAACAATGAACATTTATACATTTTCAGGTATTTCTCATCAGAAATTAATTTCAACCTTTGCTTCATCATATTCATACTGCTACAGCAGGCTCATCGGTACGTCCTTGCTTCATTGATTGTAATGAGTTGTAATGGGTGGTTATGGAAAATATCCGGACCCCCCCCCCCCCCCATGGAAGACTGCTCACCAAATTGGAAAGATCCGGATGTTGCCTCTAAAAGTACAGGAATGTCCGGAGTTTTTGATTTTACAGACAATTTACCGGGAGTCACTAATTCTAGATCCGGAATTCAAGATTCACACTAATTCTAGATCCGGAATTCAAGATTCACACTAATTCTAGATCCGGAATTCAAGATTCACACTAATTCTAGATCCGGAATTCAAGATTCACACTAATTCTAGATCCGGAATTCAAGATTCACACTAATTCTAGATCCGGAATTCAAGATTCACACTAATTCTAGATCCGGAATTCAAGATTCACTGGAAAGAATTGCGATTTGCGATTAGACGTATTTTTTGTAAGAAACGGTTGGCTCAATTTTTCGAAAGTTCAGAAACAACCCTACCTACAGTACCTGAATTCAAAAAGCTTCGACACCATTTGGACATCTTTTTATGTTATTTACTTTTTTGAGATCTTAATGCCCAAAAAAATTAAGAAACTGCCTACCACTACCAGCTCCGGATCTTAGTTTCTTATCAAAAATACGTTTATATGAGAAATGTCAGCCAATTTACAATCATAGGCCGCTATATAGGCCTATTAGCTCAAAGGAGGGCTGACTGCCCACATATGAGGATGTCTAGAGAGCAGGGCTGAGTTTTCAGTTCGGTTAACCAGGCTGGAATCCTCACACAGTTCGGTTAACCGGGCTGGAATCCTCATACAATTCAAGATAATTTTTGAGAAAATTTTTTGAGAGCTTTTGAGAAAATATAAAAAGCAGAATGTACGGACTGACAGGATGTAAATGATTTCCATAAGCGTACGGGAAGAAAAAATCTAGGGGGGGGGGGGCTGCTGCCTAACACAAAGTCCATTGTTTAGCATAATTTTGCCCAATTGGGGCTTATTTTCGATAATCTTTCTAAAGTTGGGGGGCTCCCCGCCTCGTACGCTTATGATGATTTCTGTTACTTTTCATGTCAATTTCTTTTTCAAACAGCAGCTCACACTCGATACAGTGAGGGATATAAAAAATCTTTAAATGCTCAGCAGATAACCCTTGCTGTGAATTTTAATTCTGCAGATATTGAAGAAAATAATAGACATTAAAAGACATGTCACTGAAAGAACATAACATAAATCTCAATTAACCAAACGAAAAGACTGTTTGTCAATATCAATAAAACAATAAACGCTATTATATACATATACAATATCTTTATGTGCAAAGTTCAATAGCTTGCAGCTCATAATTTTTACCCACTTCTACAGGAACTCAAATCTCAGATAATAAAAATTAAGAAAATTCATTGCAGATCTTTAATTTTATTTGCACTCGTTTCTTGTATTGTATTACTAAGAAGGAACATTGGAACTCCTCCAAACGTATGGGGAACATGACCTTGCAAAATTTTCATGAGGGCACATGATGGACAGGATGCAAAGATATTATGAACCTGTTATTTTCATGAACAGGTCAATTCCTAAGTTTCTTGTAAAGGATATATGTAATGCAGTTACAGCATTTTTTTATGGTTCTCTCACTCTGTCTCATAAGTTTATTTCTTTGGAAACAGTTAAGGAGAAGAGTAAGCCTACTGACAAAATTCATGCATACCATAAATGCGTTTGGCCGTTGAACTGCCATTTCATTAAAGATATTTCAAACTAGATATCGCTCAAAAGAGCTCAGCAATAATCTTGTACGAGTTATCAGATTTGGATAGTTAACAATTTAGTATTTTAAGTTTTGTAAAATTCGTTCATTTCAGTTGCTCACTCTCATGCAGTGCAGGTCCACAGGAAGCCCACATTACAGTTGATTAAAAAAATTTTCAAAAATATTTTATTCAAAAGAAAATACCTTCCCTTTCGTCACTATAGCGTTTGTTGTTTTCTTACGCCTTTCCAGTTTGTTATTTGTGAAATAAATACAGCACTTTTTGAGAGAGCACAAGGAAACAAGGGAGTGAAAAGGAAAAACGAAAGGGAAGGTATTTTCTTTTGAATAAAATATTTTTGAAAAATGTTTTCAATTAACTGTAATGTGGGCTTCCTGTGGCAGGTCTTTGCAAATAGTAATATGAGGCTAGATGGATCGACTTTGCATTGTGAAATGACATGATTAGCTGCGTGTTTCAAGGATTTCACTATGGTCAGTTTTCGCAAAAAAACCTTGACCTGGGTCGGTTCCAGAGCTAAACGTTCCAAAAAGTTAAAATTCCTAATAATTAACATCTTGCTCTCATTAAGTGTCCAATTTTCTCTGCAACAGAATCAAACAAAAACTTAGAACTACCACGGGGCTAAACCTCCCAAACCTCCTTAAAGTCCTTTATCAGATTTCTATTCGGAAGCAGGAAGCATGGTAAATCTTGTACACTTTCTTGACTTTGTGCAAACAAAATTACGTCATCAGCCAATCCTACAAAATGTTGTATAACTCAGAAATGAAACAAGCTATCAAACGATTTTAAACAGAAGCTTTTATCACTCAACAATGCTATTAATTTGTATTGGCAAAAATTTTCGCTTCAGATCACCTTCAAACCCAGTGAAATTTCAAATCCCTTGTAAGACTCGACTTTAAATCTCTAAGCTCTTGTCAATGAGGCTATTAGAAATCACCGGCCCCGGCCCCCCGGCCCCGGCCCTCGGCACCATGGCGCTCGGCCCTCGGCCCCCACAAATATAGGTATTTCTTCGTTTCATAGCTGTCTGGCTGTTCCCGCATTTAAAATGATCCCAACGGTGCCGTTCAATCGAAAAATCGCAATGTTCGAAGCCTCCAAGAGCTTAAGAAACTCCTTTCAAGTAAAGTGAGAGAACTTCGAGGGGCCGGGCAGTCATCTGAGTCTCGCAAAACAAGTTGAGTATGATTTCCTAAACAAACCACAAATGTACACACACCACACGCTCCTTCGCATACAATTCATGCGCCTTCGTAGTCGTTCTGGCTAACTGTCGCCCTGAAAACCCCTCTTTCCCCTGTTTCGAAATTACGCAGAGTAAATTGTTTGTAAGTAACTCTTTCTAAGAAACTAAACGCACCGATGGCGAGATGACCATTACCAAGAAATTAGGAAACTCCAAACACTTTGTTGAGAAAGAAATTAATTCCTCTTTCCACTTTCTTCTCATAACCTGTGCTTGCCTGTGTCCAAGACATTTATTGAAAGTCAAGGGGATCCCGCCGATTTAAAGAATGTTCGTAAAAACGATTTCAAGAGGAACCTTCAATATTCTCATTTACATTAGTATTATTCCGTTTTGATTATGGTTTCGAAGAACACTTTACTTCATGTTGCTTCACTTTGGTGTCCTGTCACCCACTCGAAAAGCTGTCCGTTCCAAGGGTCAAAAGTAAGGAATTATGTTGAACAGTTTGCGGTCCACATATTTGTAAATAATGCATCAAAGAATGCAACCATATGGAATGTGACTCCCTCGATTGACTACGAAGGCGCATGAATTGTATGCGAAGGAGCGTGTGGTGTGTGTACATTTGTGGTTTATATTCAACTTGTTTTGTGAGACTCAGATGACTGCCCGGCCCCTCGAAGTTCTCTCACTTTACTTGAAAGGAGTTTCTTAAGCTCTTGGAGGCTTCGAACATTGCGATTTTTCGATTGAACGGCACCGTTCGGATCATTTTAAATGCGGGAACAGCCAGACAGCTATGAAACAAAGAAATACCTATATTTGTGGGGGCCGAGGGCCGAGCGCCATGGTGCCGAGGGCCGGGGCCAGGGGGCAGGGGCCGGTGATCTCTAATAGCGTGTCAATGATAATAAAATTGACGTTTCATGGCATATCTGTCAAAACATACCACCATTTGAGAGCAACGTTAACATGAGCGTGGCCCTTCTTAACTCTGACTCTACCCCTCAAAGATGCCGGACGTAGCACATTTTAGGAGGGGCGAAGCTGCAAATTTGACGGAAAAACAATAGGAAGATAAAACTTCGGCCATTTTCGAGGGGGCAAGAGGGGCAGTCACCCTCGCCCTTCTCTCCGGCACAGCTGTGCTTAGATCCTAAGAGCTGCTCAGCTATGCTTTTGGGTCACATTTTGTTTCAATAAATACCATTTGCAACGAAATATGGAATCTTATATTTACTAGCTTGATAACCAGACCCAAGGCTAATATTTACTGGTTGAGTAAAAAAGTGAACAAATCTTTGAAAACTCTAATGCAAAACCCGTCCAACCAAGTCATAAAATCTAAAAACTCTTAGTTTAAATTAGGCCTCGACTTAACTTTTTGACATTCCCTTTATAACTGTGCGTTTTACGGCTGTTCAATCTGTCTGATCAAGATTCTGAAAAGTAATTGTCTTCTTGGTATCTAGCATCAAGTAGAGAGCGAGATAACTGTTTACAGTTTCCTATTGCATTTTACCAATCAATCAAAAGTTGAAAAACGAGTTAAAGGGAAACATTTTCGGCAACGAAACTTTCCTGATTTACGAACTTAGTTTTGCCCCAAGATATGTGCTCAATACTATGAGGTAAGGGGGTGGTCTTTACTTCCTCTAGGGGAGGGGATGAAAGACATCTGGAAGGGGAAACACACAAAAAACCAATTTCGATGGGGGGGTATGAAAATAATCGGAAATAAATCCTATCGAATTCCGAAAAAACATATACTGAAGCTCTTCTCTTTTCTAAGGTAAACCCTATTCATTGCTGATACTACCGGGTGCGCCAAAATAAACTATGCACGTTTGGCAGGCCATGATAAATCATACACTGGACCAATTTTGAAGATTTATGACTTAATCTCTAGCAGAAAGCCTGAATTAGATTCTAGGACTTTTTGCAAATTTTTCCGTTCTCTGTTTTTAGAGCTAGAAGCGAGTTGTTTTAATGTTCGTTTTCGAAATCATTGAAAAAGATAAAGGAAACTTCGATCAAATTTTAAAAGATTCAACATGAATGAACAAAGAGAAAACGTTTCAGGAGGATTTGGGGGTTTAGTACAAACTCTAGTATAGCATATTACAATTGGTCGATTTCTAAATCCCAAATCACCGCGAACAAGTTCTCTCTTTGTCCATTCATGTCGATCATTTAGAAAACTTGATCGATGTTTCTCGATCGTTTTCAGTGTTTTCGAAAACTAAGATTTTAGGAAACTCACTTCTAGCTCTAAAAATTGAAAATGATAAAATTTGCAAAAAAACCCTGTATTTAATTCAGGCTTTCTGCTAACGATTAAGTCATAAATCATCAAAATCGATCGAGTGTACGATTCATTGTGGCCTGCCAAACGCACATAGTTTATTTTGGCGCACCCAGTAGTCATTGTTGCAGTAATTCTAAAAATACAAGTTCTTGCTCAACACCACTGTTCGGTGATCTTTTCTCACCCACGTAAAGTGGCATTGCTGTTCATGTAATCATCTGCGACGAGTATTGGGAGGAAGGGCTGAAAACTTTCTGGTCTGTAGCAAGGGGTCAAAAGTTTTATAACAGAGAGGGGATCAAATTCCGTAAAATATCTAAAAATGTCTTCCACCCTCTCCCCCGCAAGAACTGATGACCTGTCCCTTATCTTGAAGGTTTGCTTCCAAAGCATTTAACCAAACAGCATTAAATTACCATTGTTTATGATGATCACAAAAGATAAAACCAAGTTTAAAATTTTTAATAAAATCTGTAAGCATCTCAAATAGAAATGCTGATTCCAGTCAGTGGAATCTTCCAAGCCAACAACTCGGAGAATTCTAGTACTTTTCAGTGATAATATCTACGTCCTACACTACCTTAATACACCAAATTAGCATGGGTATTAATTTAACGCAGTGAAAATCTAAATTTAAGCCATCATGAATTAAAGCGAATGCTGAAGCTAGCTTCTCAAGTGTGCTATAATGAACGCAAGTTAAGGTGGTTTTATAAATCAACATACAAATTGTCCATTCGCGTAAATTATTGCACCGTGC
Organism: Aurelia coerulea; assembly: GCA_039566865.1. NCBI lineage: Eukaryota > Metazoa > Cnidaria > Scyphozoa > Semaeostomeae > Ulmaridae > Aurelia > Aurelia coerulea. The sequence continues at coordinate 3,921,750 of CM076959.1, forward strand.
TAATTTAGTGTGATAAGATATATCCGAATGAAATGGTGGCACAAGCCCCACTTTGCAACCAACATAATTCATAATATTGTTAAAATATCAAGATCCTCAAAAATGATTTCAATGCAACATACCTCGGATGTCATAGGGATTCTGTCAAGTACACAAAATTCTCACATGTTCAGCTGAAAGTTTTTTCTCAAAAGTTCCCTGTGAGCATCTTCTAAGCGATGTACTACTGACTGAAAGTCGATATCCGATCCAGAAAACCCAACATTTTCTCCGTTGTTTCCGCGCCGCACACATTGCAAGTTAGGGTGGTAATATCTGCAGCTCTTCTTCTCAAAAACCTTTAGAACGCCATTCGGTAGCCTCTTTGAACCCTGTTCTAAATGGCTAAGAATCAGGTTATTTGGTGCACTGTATGGTTTCCCGTTAACAAGACGAGGGAATTTTACACCACATCCCGCGCACACAACCACTCTTGGATGATCATCTAAGAATGTGACCAGGAAATCTTTACTTCTCGGCTGCACCGCTATATGGATTCCATTTTGCTTCAAAATCTTGACCTTTAGAGGGGGGTTGATGACTTCTTGAGCTTCTGTGATGGTTTCGACGACATTCAATCTTCGCTTTCTTCCTGGCCCTGCCTTTTTGCCCTTTCCAGGAGCAATTTCATGAAGGGCTAGATCTGTGATATTGTTTTGACCCTTCTTTTTTGCAAACTTCTGAATGAGACATTGGTACTCTCCAGCATGTTTCGCTGCGGCAACAACGTGCGCACATATTTTATCTTTCTTGAATGCCAAGCAGCCATTTCTTGGATCATCTGGGTCACATTTAAATTCACCAGCTCCTGTACGTTTTACAAAGTGAGGTGCAGCATCTTGCGAAGAGCCTATTACATGAAAGCATCCGGTGCCAAATGATGGCATTATGTGACCTTTGGTCATAATCTGTGAGGCCTTTTCGAGGAGGAAAAAGGAGTGCTTGAGTGTCAAGCCAGGTATCTGCAAATGTCCATCCAGGATTGAATTTTGTTGATTTCCTTTAACTCTGCATGCTTGGACTTTACAGACCTCTCCAACTTCTTGGTTGTAGAATGCTTTTTCAAAAGAAAGTTTCTTTTCTTTATCAAGCAGAATGTACTCTTCACCAATCTGAAATTCTTCGAAGCTCGCAGATAACTGCACATCGCTCTCACCGATAAATGAAGATCTGATGATTTCTTCTTGATCTGCATAAAATTCCTTCATCTGACTGAGAAACTCGGTGAGTCCAGATGCTTGGTAATTCAATTTCCTCTTCAAAGCGGCGTTGATACTTTCACTAGCGTTGGTGCTGAATATTCCAGGGATGCCATTTCTTTCTCTTATTTCTTTCAGCATGCCTTCCCTCATGTAATTTGCAATATTACATGAGAACCATTGGTGAAACATAGGCTGCTTACAAGATGCTCCCCTGTAAGGCATTTCCATTTCTCTTCGAGAGACGATAAGATGGCCTCAAATGTCTCCTTATCTCTGCTATCACAGAGGCCTTCTTGGTGATGAGCACCTGTTTTCTTGCCATAGATCTCATCAATGAAGGCATCTGCGACATCTGTTGGTAGATATGAGACGAGGTGACTTTTGACATTTCTTTTGCTGTGGATAAAGCACCTCAAGCCATCTGCAAAAGGCCAAGTCTTCTCACACGCAGAAACGAGGGGGGTTTCTCCATCTGTCCCAAAACTTCTCAGATGACTTAATTTAGGCCGTATTCCTACAAGTGCTGTTGTGAAATAATGGTATGTTGTGAATCGCTTGCGATAGTGAATCAATGCTGGGCCCATCTGCAACTTATTCTCCCCAGTTTTCTGGTCAACCAGTGCCAAATTTCTGTATGTGGTTGGCGTGAATGCAAACTCTCCTAAATCAAACGTAGGGTCAATCGTGAGGGTGGAATGAAGCCCTTGGGGGGCATTACAACAGAACCTCTCCACATCCCGAAAGCAATTTTCAGTTCCTATAATACACATAGGTTCTGGAGCACATTCTACTCTCCAAATGAAGGCTTTCTGTGGATTATTCATGGTCATCTTGCATTGCAGCATCATATCTGCAAGTGTATCCTTTGCATCTCCGAAAGTATTGCCACTCTTGGCAATTTTGCTTCTGTGATTGTTGAACTTGAAATTTTCAGCCTGCTTAATGTTGCGAGGAAGCATTGCCAAGGAACTGGAAGAGAGGTAGCCACCCTCATTTCTTCTCACATCTTTCATTGCGTTGGTTGGTTTGCTGAACGCTACTGCTTCCTTGATACTTTCTCTGATGCTTTGTGCCGTTTGCTTGTATGGAAGCCCTTTTCTAGAGTTACCATGAGATGACACTTCAAACTCGTGCTCTGTTTCGTCAAAGGTGTATTGTAGAATTGCATACTGATAGTACCTTAAAGACTCATGGCGCTTCAGTCTCAAAATGCATCTGTGAAAATCTTGTGATGATGTACAAATGCCATTGTATTTAGTCAAAATGAATTTCTCTTCTCCAGCTTGTGCATCTCGGTTGACAGTCGAAGCCTGTATGTTGTCCACCACATCATCATAACTATTGAAATATATATAGTTTGGTCTTCCCTGTCCTGACTTGTAGGAACCATTGTCGTCAGCTGTTATATCCCCTTGGCTGCTAAGGGCATTTAAGTTGACAATGAAGGCAAGATTGTTTTGCACTCTTGGGGGTACAGCCTCACAGATAATTTTTGGATCAATATTTGGACTCAGAAGGATTTTTGCAGCTTCTTCTGGAGTGTAAGTGACCTTTTCCAACTTTTATCAACAGGTCCTGTATCGTGACTGGTATAGTTGGCTTGATTTGTCAGGATCGGATCCATGTGAGACATTTTTCTCGCTCAATGGCCAATGGGTAGGGAACCATCACAATTACAGCTATGGTCAAATGGTAAACAATATTAACCATATGGTACGCCTTCTTACCATTCAAGCTGATCCCGAAGGACCAAAGTTTTCAAGAGCCCATGTAAAGCAGGAGAACGTTTGGAGGCGTCAATATACAAACGAGGAACTAGGACTAGAATGAACAATTGGGGGGCCAATTTAAAGCAATATCCAGCAGAAGGAGAGGAGGTGAAATTGTGGAGGGAAGGCATGGAAATGGCAAGGAGCTTGGCGAGGTATGTTGGGATGAGGCCAACATCCTTTGGTTCTATTTGTGGCGAGGAGAATCAAGCTGATCCTAAACAGAAGTGGTTTTATGAGCCATTCGACGATGCATCGGATGATCTTGTGGCGGAGATGTGCCAGGATGTGGATTTGTTCTCTAGTTCGTACAGTGAAGGTGTTGCTCGGGGTGGTTGTGCAAGTGGTGAGAGGTCTGATGTGGTTGTTTCTGCAAGTTGTGGAACGGCTGTAGCGGATGATGACTGTCCCTGTGAACCAGATGAACTAGATGACGAAGATGACAGTAGACCTACGTACATGCAGGAAGAAGGAGTGAATCTGGCTACAATGCAAATATGTAAGTTGAATAATGAGTTCATACAAGTTTATTGACAAGGAAATTGCATCAAAACGAACAATTTGTTACGAATTTTCATCTGAGAGTTATAATCAGTGTCAGATGAAAACACAAGGAAATGCTTCCGTTATTTTTGAAACAGTTTTCAAGTTCTTTGCCAAATGAAGGTTTTCCGTTTATTCGATTCGAAACAAAAGCCCTTTCAAATGTTTCTTTGTAGGTATCAAGTTGGAGTAGCAAGTGTTTAGTTGGAATGAACAGTTATTAATTGATCCATCTAATGCTCTATCAACTCATTTTTAGGCTTTATCTGGGAACAGGTTCTCCAGTCAATTTTAACGTAGTCCTTATTGAATTTTAGCCCAAGTTGAGGTCGATAATGCAAGAGCAACTGTTGAATCTCTGTTGGAGGATGAAACGCCAGACCCTCTACCTATGGATGCTGCTGAAAAAACTAAGTAAGAATTTCCTTTGTATTCTTATTTGATTAGCAACAGTAAGTAATAAATGCCCAGCCCACCCACGTACAGGTGGGGGTGGGAAATTTAGTATTTAACTAATACTAGTTTACGTTGGGGATTCACGGATTTGGCCTAATAAAGTTTGATATCATCACTTTGTTGCATTTTGCATTTGTGTTCGTTGGCCTACCTAGACTAGCCTAAATAGCGAGGCGTTCTAAAGTCACATCACCAGTACCACTCCTAATCATGATCAGCATCATATTTGGCTTCAAATCATAGCTAATGAAATAAAATCAAACTAACATCTATTTCTTCTTTCTCTTCTGTTGACAATTTTCACATATTCGAATCACTATAAACTTCAGTTTGCCTATCCGCCATTTTGTCAACCTCGTGATCACAGCCTCTTTTCCAATTAGATCAAAACCGGTTTAACCAGAAAGACGAAAAATAAAACAGGAAAGACGAAAATATTGAGATGCTCTCCCCGTATATTACCTACGCACGGAATACTACTAAGCCCCGCTACGGTGCGGGGCAATAATGGATGATGAAACCAGCTTAAATTTTTTCCCACACCTTATTAGGAGGTTTACACTTAATCTTTCAAACGACAAACTGAATTGGATGTGCCTAAATTTCTGTATCATCTAACAGGCTGGCCTAATGATTTCTAGTTGTCCGGTTGACTTTGTTTGTTACAATAGATAAGGATCTTACAAATAATTGCACCATTCCAGATGGATAATGATGTCTTTTTCACTTCTTTCTATAGAAAAGTATGCCCCACTGTCTTTGTTCCGGGATATGGCAAGCAACACAAGTCGACACTGGTCAAGCTTCTTAATGAAAACCAATCGCTATCGCATGATAGGTGAGTTAGGCGGTCATCTATTTCAAAAGATTTACATTGCATGACAGCAGTAGTCAGTAACCGTGTTACCTTATTAGTTATCTTTCTTCTAAGCTACTTCAATCGACATCTTTACTCCTTATTTTATGGAAGATTAGTAATAATATAGAAATATTTTGCTACAAAATTTCTCCTCGGGATTCACAATGCTTTCCTTTTTTGGAAAAGGTCCCAAGACTAAGAAGCCTTCTAGCCTAATTGCAAAGTAACTATAAGAATGTTTGTGTGACTACTATTGTGTGAATGAGATTGATCCTAAACATGAATAATGATTACAATGTTAATGTAAAAATCAAAATGGCTTGTCGGAGGCGAGACAAAAATACCTAGGTTTGCCACCCCAATTTCAGTTCGAAACATTAAACTTTGCAACCATGGTATCTGAATTATCATGGTTGACAAATCATATCTGTTTCTTTGAAAGATTGGTTCGTGTCAGACAAATCCAGAGCGGAGGAGAGTGTCGCACATCTACGGGAACAGAAGAAAAGAAAATCGCATTGTTCGAGGATTATGGATACATAGCTGAAGATAAGGTTTGGTATGGCAGAATATCTCGTATTCGAAAGAAAGGAAGAAGCAGGGGCATGGTAGAGTATAAGATGCCTGTCTCATTTACCGACAAGAACTTGTCTGAAATAAATGTCTTGTTCGATGTTTATGAAAAAGTAGGAGAAGATAATGTGTCTTTCAAGCGGAGTAGCCACCTTATAGTTGAAGTGCAAGCGAGCAAAATTATATCCCATGTGAACATGCAATATGATGTCGAAAGCGAGCTGTTTCATATACCGGGTGAGTCAAAAAAAATGTGGGGTGTTTGGCGGACTGTGACGTCGCTTGTAGCCACCCGATCGTCGTGAAATAAATGTGTCCGTGCAGCAAAGGTCTAACTTAGATAATAAGCCTTACCCCATTAAAATCGGTCACTTGGTGCATTAGTTAAAACGTATTTTCTTCGTAAGGCTTTGTATGGGAGTCTTGCAAACTGATGGAATCTTTAGCCAGCAAGGCCATTCAGCATTTTAGCCTTGCCAAAGTTACAGATACACGTGGTATTATCAGAGGAGAATGAAATAGTTAGGAAATAGTGTTTTCTCTCCTGATAATACCACATGTATCTGTAACTTTGGTAAGGCTAAAATGCTGAAGGGCCTTGGCTAAAGATTCCATCAGTTTGCAAGACTCCCATACAAGGCCTTACAAAGAAAATACGTTTTAACTAATGCACAAAGTGACCGATTTTAATGAGGTTAGGCTTATAATCTAAGTTAGACCTTTTGCTGCATGGACACATTTATTTCAAGACGATTGGGTGGCTACAAGCAACGTCACAGTGCGCCAAACACCCCACGTTTTTTTTGACTCACCCGGTAGATGCAGAGGAAATCGAGGCAATTGAAAATGAGTTCGACCTGCGACACACGAGACGAAGAAATAGAAACAACGATAGTCATAGAGATAGAACGAAGAATGTAGAACAAAGTGGAACAGTACGCACTGTTGTGTTACCCGTATCAAGTAGCGGTGATTCTCGAAGATCACAAAGAGCGAGAACGGTTATAAGTCACCTCTTTAGTTAAAATCAGTATGTGACATCCTTCTGCGATATCAACCGCGTTTGTTAGTCTTAGTATACTTTGTAGTGACTTGGAATTATTCTGTGGTAATGACTTGAAGTGGAATCGTTTGGCAGCTTTGCTTTTGGCAGCAACTCCAGTGAAGGTACCCTTTTGTTATTACGGCTTTAAAAAGGCATATGGCTGGTCATAACGTAAGCAAGTAACTCATGAAGTTCAGTTTTTTTTGGGTCAGGATCGTTGTAATGTTGCATCAAAAAAAATTTCATAGTACTATAGACGATTGTGCTAAAGATGGCGGCAAGGAACTTTTTACCAAGATGCATTGCATTCTAATTACGATTCTATAGGAATTCGATAAAAGAACGCAATGCATCTTGGTAAAGAAATTCCTTTCCACCATCTTTAGGGCAATCGTCTATTGCAGTTAATAATATGGTTCAGTAGCTCGTTCATAATGTTGGGTGGGTGGGGCTTATTATCAGTCATAATATAGGGTCTGTGTGTAAACCCTGCTAATTATAAGTGGGTGGGTTTGTAAAATCTCGGCGGAACACCCACGTCCGTCCATAAGCCATGTACCCCCCCCCGGGACATAGCTCCACCTACCTGGGATTAAAACTTGGACATTTTCGTTCAAAGTTGAAAACATTTTATATCAAGATCAGATTTAAGTTTCCATGAATTAACGAACTCGGATATGAGAATCCATAATTGAAGTTTGTTTCAATTGGGATTGAAGTGAAGTTAGCGCAGAACTTATGCAAATATTTCTTTATAAGAAACTAAGAAGTTGGGCCAGTATTGAAAATTTCTTTAATGAGTACTAAGAGTTTCTTATGAGTTTCTTAGATGTTCCATAACAATCTTCATGTTCACTATTCACCACATATGCCCTCGTGAACATTTCAAAACAAGATTTTTTCAAGCCTTTCCGATGTTTAGACACTACTCAAATACCTTCTGAGTAATACGATACAGGAAACAAGTGAAGATAAAGTAAAAATATGTTAAAGTTTCTTAATTTTTGGTAATCTGAGAGTTGAGTTTCCGTTGCAGGTAATTTCTTACAAAAATACATGTTAAACATGGTAGGCCAAAATTTCAACCGGTCAAAAGGAGCTCATTAATTATTCATAAAATTCGCACACGAGAAAGATCGTTTTCGCAATCCGACGAATCACGAGAAAAGTAGTCTCAAGAGCGCAGCAATGGCGGACACTTGAAGGACACATCTTGTGCAAGTCCATCAAAGATCAGCCGCAAAGATCTGGAAAGAAAGGTACAGACTACTTTAGTCGTCGTTTATATCTTCTTCTCGATCTCAGTGATTTTTTTACGATTCAAATGCAGGAAAGTTATTTTAGGCCTAAACAAGCAGACACATCATGACAAGAAGATTGTCTTAGGCCCGCCAAGCCATGCCATATTGCTATACACTTACCTCACATAAGTATTGCACCACCTTACCCAAAATGGCGCCCAAACGTGTCTTTCAGCCCAATCAACAAAATTTGCATAACAAAAGCATCAGCATTTAAAGGTTTCTCTTCCGGGTGTTTTGGCGGGAAAATAATTGTTAATTCGTCTGCTTTTCATTCATAAGTAAAATGAAAAGTTATTTTGTTGGTGTCTTTGATAAATTAGCAAAAACCTCCAAACAGCATTGGCATCATGGCTGGAGGAGTAGGCCAAAACAAAATAAGAAACGGATAGATTTTTTAGAGCAAAGAAAACAACATTTTATAGTTTTCAAATCTGGATTCTGCAAAATTTATCGCCATGACAAAAGTTTTCAGCGAGGAATGCAAGAAGGATAAACACAACGGAGAAACGGGAAGAAACCATTCCAAGGTATGAATGGCCTTGATACCACTCTTATCATATTAAAATTAATTTTGCCTCCTGGAAGACTTCACGCAAGTGGTTGACACTTTACTATATGGATTTTGATGCATTTAAAAAAATTGCTACGCTTGAATTTAGTTTCAAGGTAATTTGAAATTTAACAAGTGACTGGAGCGAATTTTTTTTAACTTGTCTCCTTCTTAGACAAATCTAAGTTCAGTTACATTGAGTGATGGCCTTGTTATTTATTTGAATTTTCTTCTTTTATCACATTCAAGTGGAAAACTTTTATCATGGTGATAAATTTTGTTGAATCCCAATTTGAAAACACTAAAATTTTGTTATCTTTGCCCCCAGATATCTATCCGTTCCTCGTTTTGTTTTGGCCTACTCCTCCAGCTATGCTGCCAAAATTTTGTTCAATGTTGTTCGAAGGTTTTACTAATTTATCAAAGAAACCAACAAAATAACTTTTCATTTTACTTGTGAATGAAAAGCCAAGGAATTAACAATCATTTTCCGGCCAAAATACCCGGTAGGGAAACCCTTAAATGCTGATGCTTTCGTTATGCAAATTTTGTTGATTGGGCTGAAAGACATTTTTGGGCGTCATTTTTTGTTAGGTGGTGCAATACTTATGTGAGGTAAGTGTACTATGGCCTGCTTTCCAATGTACTGTACTTTTATAAAGGATAATAAAAAAGTTAATAGGTAGTTCTTGATTTTCCTGTTCAAGAATACAGGACAATTTTTAATTTGTTTAGGGCATCTTGTTAAAATATTTTGCAGACATTCTGTCCTGCCTTTAGTTTAAAATGCAGTTCACCCTGCCCTCCCTGATAACTTGGTTGGAGAGTGAATTGTTCAAGTTTGAAGTCAGCAACAGCAATGATTGCACTTGCAAATCATATGTTCTACAAATAGGCCTGGTATCCTGTGCCCCTAATGCTGAATCCACACTTGAAGCCTTAACTGTTCTGCCAAGATATAGCTTAGATTTTGTGTAAGATTTCTTGGTAAAATTAAACCAAAAGGTAAATAAGTCTATCTTAGCATCTGTGAATGCAAAGCCTATATTGGAGATATAGTTTTCAAGATTGTCACATTCAGAAATTTGAAATAACACAATCCTTAAAGCCAAGAAAACATATAAATACCAATAATGCATGTTACAAAAGGCTCTTTGTGCTCTAAAAGGCTTTAATGCCAACCTGACAACAACTGTGGGTTCTAAACAATGTCAAAAAATTGCTTCTAAATTATTGCAAATTGTTGTTTATTTACTGATTCATAAATCGTTTAAATCTAGGTAAACTCTGATCCAGTGAACTCAGGAAAATCAAAAGATTTGATTACTATGAAATAATCACTATGAAATAATCAACAAGAATAGCAATCTTGAAAACCTCAAGGTAGGCATACAAGTGTCAGTTCCTCCACAAATGTATTCTGCCCTCTAACATGGCTTAAAAGATTCAAATTGGCTTCAAAGATTGTAGGAACAAAAACTATCAACGTTTCATTCATGAGCAAAGTTTTGGTATGAATTTGATATTCATTGGGAAACAACAATTCTAAACTGGATAAGAGTGTGTAAATATTTTCTTCCTCAGCTGTGCTGTAATTTCCCACAATATAATCCTAAATGAATGTAATGGATGTAGAGAGAGTGTTTAGAACTTTTCAACTTGAAACTTTTGCTTTGTCACCCCCCCCCCCCATCAAGTCGACATAATGCAATGTTTTATGACATCTTAGCTATTTATGTACAGTTCCCTTTAGACAGCCACAGATACTGTACCAACACTGACTTTGGGGGGGGGGGGGGATTTTCCATACCCTGTTCCTGAAGTGCTGAGAAAAAACTAGCAAAATTCCCATTAACTTTTGTCCATGATGTTACAACTACCATAGCAAAGTTTCATTTCTGATGCTCCATTAGTCTTTGACTCCAGTGATAATGAAACCTTTCTTTTCTACCAGTTCCCAGCATTCATTGCAAAACCAAACTTTGGTGTACTCATCTTGATCCATCCAGTGTTTTTCTGCATTTAACTGGCATTCAGCATGGAACCTTTCACTGCATACATTGCAGGTCATCCTCCTGGGTTAATGGCATACGACATCTGCAATAAACTCTGAATACTTCCAGCTCGCTCAAATGAATTGTGGTGCAAATTTCAACAGTTGGGAATGGTGTCATCTTCTTTGCCTCTAAACATTGTAAAAGATGTGGTCTCATTCTGGCTACATCTATAACAGCACGGCGTGGATCCTGACCAAAGCACTCAAGTGTTGCAAATGCAATTGCAAATGGGCCACAACTGCTTGAATCAGGCTGCTGTTGTACCTGTTCCTTCTTCACTGTGACAATGGGCTTTGTTGTGCAAAGTAATGAGGCTATGATTTGCTGAATTTCAGATGAAATACCTCTGGCCTTCATGCTGTCATACAGGCGGATGGTTCCTTGCTGTTGTAGACCCAGAGTTGACAAGGTAACCCAGTGACTTTCAGCCATGTTGATGATTTGAATGAATTCACCGGGTTCAACGCTTAAGCCATTGCGTTTTTGGAGAAGCGTGTCTTGGAAGCCCTGGATCAATGGAAATTGCTGATTGAGGAGGTATTGTGCTGCATTGATGTGTTTATCGTTGAGCCACATGTCATCAGATTGAAGAATACTCTTCTCATGAGATTTTAGATCAACTGATCCGATCATGAGCCACATGTTATTATCATCTCCTTCTTCACCTGCACTGTCAACGTAAATCATTTCTTCTTGTTCATCAGACTCATACTCAACTTCCTCCTCAGTTGGCTGAAGTTCTGGCATCACAATTTCTGTCTCAATTTTTTCCTGCCAAAACAATTATTGAAAAGCTTCTTTAGGTCTTGTTAGTATTTATTAGAGTGCTGATACAAGGGATAAAGAGAATGATCAAAATAGAGGGCAAGTGATGAATAGCAACGTGTCAGGGAAGGGGCATTGCAACATTTCAATATTAGCTGTCAACATCTAATATGCAGTTAGAATACATTGATTCACCGGTACATCAAAGTCCGACTGTATATAAGTGATTAAATGACAAAATGATGAATACCATTTTAGTACTCGAATAAGTCCCCACCTTCAAACAAGCCTCCCTTGAATAAACCCCCACCAAAGATATCTTTTAGGAAATAAGCCCCTACTCTCGAATATGCCCCCATGGGGGCTTAAGTGATTGTAATTTTAGTGAATACTTTTGATTCTCTCTTTTGACTTGACTCTCTTTGTATTTTTTCAATGCTTAGATATTACCTCGAAAATGATATATCCCAATATGCCTGCTCTTACAAAGCATACTGACCAGCCTCAAGTAAAAGAAAATATTAGTCCTGGTAATATTTTTGAATGTTGAAAAGTAAGCCCTCTCCCCTTCAAATAAGCCCCCACCTCAAAATACTTTTTTGCAAAATTAGTCCCCAGAGGCTTATTCAAGAACTTACTGTAAGTAATTTCAGTACCAATAATATATAAAGAAGATGTGAAAACACAACATTTTGAGCATGTGCTCATTATCAAGCATGTGCTGGTCTACTTGATAATCCAGGTCAAGTAGCAAAACCTCATGCTTTTCACATCTACATTATCATTGGTACTGAAACTACAGTACTTAATCATTATCTTGTCATTTAGTTATTAAAGTACCATGCACAACAAACATAATTATTTATATAGTAGTGATGTTTACTTTGTCATTGCAATAATTCAAAATATTGTTGAAATGTTTTATTAGGTTCTTGTATTTTTTAGATATGGGTTATTGGACAGAGTGAGCTATATAAAAGAGAGTTAGGTAAATGGAAACTTTGCTTTATCCAGAATTTTACATGTGCATCTTGTCCTTCCAATATCATAATGACTGAAGAAGGAAAACTATTGCTATTAACAACTGAGTACATATTGCAGGTCATATTGAGGTGTAAACACTTTCAGGGAAATATGTAAAATTAATTTTGAAAGATTTCTCAAAACGGTTGCAGACACACTTTTTTAAATTTAAGTTTATCTCTTGCAACTGATGATATTCCAAATAATAATGTTGTCTTCACAAAGCTCGGATATATGATTTACCTACCATTGTCACCAGATAAGAAAAATGTTAACTGTGTGGCAATAAGAAGTCTCGGCTTACCTCGGTATGCATCATTGTCTTTGTACCAGAAAGTTTCCGTGTTGTTTTACCTAGTCTTTTACCTGAAGTAGGGAGAATGTTGAATAGTATTACGGTGTATAATCAGGTGGGCAAATTCAACTCAGAATTATTAAAGGAATTCTGCCATGATGAATGATAGTGATATGTATCAAATGAAATGATTTAATTTTCAATGGTTTGGAAGTGGTTCAACGAAGGATCTACTGATTGTCTGCCATCAAATGTTATGATCATTTAAAGCCTGCACGCAGATTCTTACCAGACAACTTCTAAAATTTAGCCACATTGCAAAATTTGTTGGTTTTTAGTTTATGCTTTTAAACTGGGAGCTTAAAGTTCAAAATATTTTCAAAAGAGTTTACAGTACGTGGGTTGCAGGTAATGGCAATTTCCTTGGATTTGTAATTTCAACCAATCGCACATAGTCAAGTGTGATATTCCTAACAGTATGCTGTACACTGTGCTGTGCTGTGCTGAATTCACCAGGAAACCAGCTAGCTTTATGGAGCATTGTAATGTAACTTACCATGTCCGTCCTCTTCGATCTTAAAGTTTCTCGAAGCTACAATTCTTTCAAAACCTTGTCCGTATCGCCTCCTTTTCATCTTTATCTTACTTTCGGAAGGCAGGGAGGCTCTAAACGGACTCTGAAGAAAGTACTCGGAAACGCGAGGTTGAGTTTTGATGAGATGCATACTGTTTTGGTAGAAATTGAAGGAATTCTTAATTCGAGACCTCTCACTTATATGTACGAGGATGATTGTAATGTTGAAATTCTAACACCTTCACATTTGATATATGGTCACAGATTGTCACCTATTGCGGACAACATTGATACCTCATCGATTGACAGTGACAATGAAACTCTTTTCAGTAAGAGATTTGTGTACTTGACTAAGAAGTTGTCTCATTTCTGGAATAGGTGGAAGAAGGAGTATCTATGCAATTTGAGAGAAACACATGATTCATCAGGTGAAGATCAAAAACAGATTAGTGAAGGAGACATCGTGCTAATTGCAGAAGACAATGTCAAGAGAAATCAATGGAAAATGGGTAAAGTTGTAAAATTAGTTGTTGGTAAAGATGGAAGGGTAAGAGGAGCAACTTTACATACTATCACTAAAGGTAAATCTCAATATCTAAGTAGACCTTTAACAAAGTTATACCCATTGGAAGTTACAACAAAGAACGATGATAAGAAAGGACCTGGAAAGATAACTGAGATGAATGAGAATTCAGATGTGAGGAAGGAAGGGGAGGACAGAGAAGGGACTGAAGGAAGAAATGTTAGGCCGCGCCGAGCTGCTGCTGCAGATGCGATTTGGCGCACCCGCTTAGTACTTGACTCAAACTGAGTCAAGGGGGGGAGAGTGTTGTGAAATGTTTACTGATTTGCCGCTGCTCATTTGTATCCGCTGCGCATTTGTATCCGCTGCGCGCTTCATACCTCTGCATAAGTGATTACGTTAAATTCTAAAGGAGGAAGAAGTATTGAAATTGTGCCGTGGGAAAGTTTGCTTCTTTTGTTTTATAAAATTATATATGTCATTTGTATTGTCATCTACGAAGATTTATTGCCTTCAGAACAATCAGACTAATTGATTTGCGCATGATTTGAGGTATTGAAAACGCCTTGATGTAGAATATTTGTTCAGATGGTAGAAATGTTGGAGAGATGTAGAACTGTTGTAGATCGATGATGCTGATGATATATTTAAAAACGTCAACTTTGTTTCTCTTTGCTGTCTAAAAAGAACCGAGCGGAAAGGTTTGAACAACGGGAAAAAGTGCTGTTGACAACGTCTTCCTCCAAAAAGGCACTGTCTTCGAATACAAATACACGTCAGAGCTCCCAAGAAACACAAAACAGGCCTACAACATGACGTATCAGAACAAACAAAAAGCAAGTGCCTCTTCAAGAATGGCAAGCAAACCAGCTAAGCATCAGTTCTATGACCTGCTCGAGATGGTTAACGAAGGTGAGTTTGCCAAGGACATAAGCTTTTCTACCCTTGCAGGAAAGCAGAACAGAACGTCACCAAAAACATTCTAAGCGACAGCTCAGCAACTGAAGGATCTCCAACGCTTTTGTTCAATTGATGCACCAATTGAATTTCGTTCAATTCTTGGGATAGATGGAGCACATAACTGTGGTGATTTTTACGTTACAATCACTACATTTCACAATCAAATTCTAGTGAGTAAGGAAACTGGCAAGCCAATGCTGATGATTGGCCCAAGTGCAACTCATACCACGAAGACTGATGAAGACTATCAGTACTTGCTGCAGCAACTTGATACACATTCTGAGCTCACAAACAAGAAGGATTTGGTGCTGGGAGCAGTTAGGACAGATGGGGAAGCAGCAATTGAAAACAATGTTATCAGACGGTACAAGGGGAAGAACGAAGGATTTGTGCATCTCAACTGTGAAATTCATGTCCGAGATGACATAGTCCACCACTGCGAGCGTAAAATTGGATTCAAGAAAGAGCAGGTGAGTTCCATTGTTGGGGACATTTTTGGCAAACAACAAGCAGACACAAAGATCAAGGGACTCGTTGACTGTGACAGCGAAGAAGAATTTGATGCAAAACTTGAGTTGGCGAAGAAGAAATGGAGTGATATATTGAGATGTCGGAGAAGGGATTCTGACTGTAAAATGCCCTTCTTCTAAGGCAGTTTTTTATCCTCGATTGCATTTAAGCTCTAAAGGTTGGAAGGAAGGAAGGAAGGAAGGAAGGAAGGAAGGAAGGAAGGGGGCTTCGGGAGAGGGGTGCTAGAACCCGCAAACCCGGACAAAAATTAGAAAAAAACCCGGGAGGAAAAATTTGAAAACCCGGAACACCACTTCTGAACAAAAAGTTCCGATTTTCGTCAGTAATCTTACTGTAATCTTCGATGATTATATCATACATTTTCGTTTTAACGGACACTCTGTACATCGTATATAAATATACAGAAGGACACTGGGAAACTGCCGGGAAACTGCCTCAGAAGAAAAGCATTATACAATCAGAATTCACTGATTTAAAGGGAGAAAGATCCCTGCTCCGACATCTCCGACTTTTCGTTTATTGCATATAGGGGAAAAACGAAAAGTCGGAGGAAAATCTCCGAGGCTATTTTCTAACAACACTGCTACAAACCGTGGGAAACTACCTTAGAAGAAGGGCATTTTACAATCAGAATTTACAGATTTAAAGGGAGAAAAATCCCTGCTCCGACATCTCCGACTTTTCGTTTATTGCATATAGGGGAAAAACGAAAAGTCGGAGGAAAATCTCCGAGGCTATTTTCTAACAACACTGCTACAAACCGTGGGAAACTGCCGTAGAAGAAGGGCATTTTACAATCAGAATTTACAGATTTAAAGGGAAAAAAACCCCTGCTCCGACATCTCCGACTTTTCGTTTATTGCATATAGGGGAAAAACGAAAAGTCGGAGGAAAATCTCCGAGGCTGTTTTCTAACAACACTGCTACAAAGCGTGGGAAACTACCTTAGAAGAAGGGCATTTTACAATCAGAATTTACAGATTTAAAGGGAGAAAAATCCCTGCTCCAACATCTCCGACTTTTCGTTTTTTGCATATAGGGGAAAAACGAAAAGTCGGAGGAAAATCTCCGAGGCTATTTTCTAACAACACTGCTACAAACCGTGGTAAACTGCCGTAGAAGAAGGGCATTTTACAATCAGAATTTACAGATATAAAGGGAGAAAAATCCCTGCTCCAACATCTCCGACTTTTCGTTTTTTGCATATAGGGGAAAAACGAAAAGTCGGAGGAAAATCTCCGAGGCTGTTTTTGAACAACACTGCTACAAAGCGTGGGAAACTACCTTAGAAGAAGGGCATTTTACAATCAGAATTTACTGAATTAAGGGCGAAAAATCCCTGCTCCGACATCTCCGACTTTTCGTTTTTTGCATATAGGGGAAAAACGAAAAGTCGGAGGAAAATCTCCGAGGCTATTTTCTAACAACACTGCTACAAAGCGTGGGAAACTGCCTTAGAAGAAGGGCATTTTACAATCAGAATTTACTGAATTAAGGGAGAAAAATCCCTGCTCCGACATCTCCGACTTTTCGTTTATAGCATATAGGGGAAAAACGAAAAGTCAGAGATGAAAAAGTTTGAGAAATTGCTCCAACATCTCCGACATCTCCGACATCTCCAACTTTTCGGCCTTACCGAGAGAATTGCGTACTCTGTATCGATACCGCTTGCATTCAAAGGGACCAACGTCCACAGTGAATGGTCGCAATGTGAATACATCATCATGGTTGAGAATGTTGAGAACCTCTTGGATGTCGTGAGGTTGGGGTGCGAAATATAAGATAATATATAATACCAGGTGAGTCATAAAAAGGATCCCGCTTGGAAGGCCACTGATCCGGGAATATCAAAGCAATAATATTGAAAAATGTCTTGTTTCATTGCCGATATGCTCAGTTAGGTTCAGTGATTTACTTGGCCTTAATCGCCCATTCCTTCCCGTGGATATGGGTGATTTTCTGCAGAAAGCCCCTTCAGAAAACCTGCAAAAAAAAAAGAAAACAATGAGCACATTTTCCTGCGCTAATGCAGTTTCGCACACCCTCTTCAGACCGTGTCTATATTGTTTGTACTTATAACTTTGTTGTTGTATGTCTGTTACATATGTATTATATATCAATCGATAGCCCAGAACATGGGGATTAATTTGATATATAATTAATAATTACTCACCTTCAATTCCATCTTTTCTTAGCCAACATACATCCATGACTAACCTCCAAATCTTCACTCCGTCCGCCATTATCAATCCGATCGAGTTCTTCGGTCACGTGACCAGTAGCCTCGACTTCAAACTCAAAGACGGGGGTCCTCATGGGTCGTTTACTCCTCGGAGAACTAGGAGCTGGGAGTTAGAGTTGCCTGTCAGAGAGCTGCAGGTGAGAGGGCTAAAAATTTATACTTCGATTTTAGACCCAGGAGTTAGAACCTCGAGCTGCCGGTGAGAGAGCTAAAAATTTGCGTCTCGATTTTAGACCAGGGATCTAGACCCTCGAGCTGCCGGTGAGAGAGCTGCGGGTGAGAGAGCTAAAAATTTACGTCTCGATTTTAGACCAGGGAGCAAGACCCTCGAGCTGCCGGTCAGAGAGCTGCGGGTGAGAGAGCTAAAAATTTACGTCTCGATTTTAGTCCCCAGGAGGTCGGTCATCGAGCTGTCGGTCAGAGAGATAACAAATTTACGTCTCCATTTTAGACCAGGGAGCCAGACCCTCGAGCTGCCTGTCAGAGAGCTGCGGGTGAGAGAGCTAAAGATTTATACTTCGATTTTAGACCCGAGAGTTCAACCCTCGAGCTGCCTGTCAGAGAGCTGCGGGTGAGAGAGCTAAAAATCTACGTCTCGATTTTAGACAAGGGAGCTAGACCCTCGAGCTGTCGGTCAGAGAGCTAAAAAATTTACGTCTCCATTTTAGTCCCCGGCAGGTCGGTCATCGAGCTGCCGGTGAGAGAGCTAAAAATTTATACTTCGATTTTAGACCCAAGAGTTCGACCCTCGAGCTGCCTGTCAGAGAGCTGCGGGTGAGAGAGCTAAAAATTTACGTCTTGATTTTAGACGAGGGAGCTAGACCCTCGAGCTGTCGGTCCTCGAGCTGCCGGTGAGAGAGCTAAAAATGTACGTCTCGATTTTAGAGCAGGGAGCTAGACCCTCGAGCTGTCGGTCCTCGAGCTGCCGGTGAGAGAGCTAAAAATTTACATCTCGATTTTAGACCGAGCGACAGCTCGAGGGTCTATTTCCCTTGTCTAAAATTGAGTTGTAAATTTTTCGCTCTCTCACCGGCAGCTTGAGGACCAACAGCTCGAGGGTCTAGCTCCCTGGTCTAAAATCGAGGGTATTTGCTAAAGTAAGGAATGACCCACAATGACCTGCAACAACCCACAACGATCCACAATGATCCACAACGATCCACAATGATCCACAACAACCCACAATGACCTACAATGACCTACACAACGACCCACAACCACCAACAGCAATCAGCAACAAAAAGATTTTACCATGAAAGATAATGATTACTAGCCTCAACTCCATTATTTGTTGCCTCTTTTCGATTTTTAGACTTTCCTTCATTTCTCAGCCTGTACTTGTGGTCTTCATTTCGTGCTGACATTTTCATTTAGCCCCCCTTCCCTAAAAAATGTCAAGGTCCTACATTGTGATGTAAACAAAACTTACAGATGATTATTAGGCCAAAATTGCGTACAGAGTAGATGTTACAATTTTTTTCTTATGAGAAATTGGTTTATAATAAACAAGTGCATTAGGTGGGGGGTGAAAGGCTTAGCGGATCGGTGTATTTTGTTGATTATAAGAAGCGGATTTTGTATTTATCCATTTTACACAACGGACTTTCGTATTTTGTTTTCTTGACGGATCACGTATTTTTCCGATATCCTAAGGCGTATTTCGGACTTAACTATTGTCTTAAACGTATTTTTGGATCCTTTCTCCCCGGTGCAAAGTAAAATGACTAAAAGAGTAAAAAGAGAAAAGGGGACAAGTATAAAGCTAAATGCTATAAGAGGGAACAGAAAAATTTCCCAGAATTGTTCTTTATTGCCGACATGAGCTCAACAAAAGTGGTATCATCTTGCTTAAAGTATCTGTGTCAACGACCAAAATATCTATGTGGCCCACAGCGAAGGAACTAGCATTAATCTTGCTACCCACTCCCATTCAATTTTTGCTTTGTGCTAAGAAGTGTAATTGATGAAGAAATTCATCTTTTCGCTGGCAGCAAAGTAGAGGGTTTTGCCAAGATGGGCCAGCTGAGCATGTCAATTCAAACAGTCCATTGGTATATGTGTAGAATTTGCTACCTTGGTGTATGCCTGTGATGATGCCCAATCAAATTCCGTGAAGCTGATCACACCTCTCAACGAGACAGCAAATTTGCTTGACGCTATTGGCAAGCCTCACACTGCTTTTTTTCCGTCCACGAGAAAGGCCAGTCATACTCCAACATGGCACTGTCAGAAGCATCCAACAAAGTGCAGCAGTGGAAGCAAGTTCTTATGGACTTTGAAAGAGCAGTTAGTTCTACAGAGCATTTACCAAACACCCCAAATGGACGTCAGGGACAGGGTGTTCAACCCAGAAGAAATGTGCGTAGACCCAGACCAAAACTCTTGGGTTTGACGCAGACCCAGAATATTGAAAGCAATTTTGTGATCGACCCGACATTTTAAATGATACTCTTAGACCCAGAACGTCACAATAGACTTATGTAGCATTTTCTCAGTCAGATATTTGTTTAACTAAAAACAGCCTGTTACGGTGACCTTCAGTAGACATGATTGATTTTGTGATAATTTTGCATTTTGAAACTGTTCTCATAACGTCCACCGATGCTGTGATCCGTGTTCTGCAATGTGGGCTACCCATCGCGATCCTTGAACAAATAATGCAAGATGTAAATGAGCACACTCTTTGGAAACTTGCAACAATTTGCTCTGATGCTGGTTCCTAGGATATTGCTTCAAATATGAGCGTCGTGTCATATTTTCTTTAACATTGCACCCGCCGGGCAAGATGACCAGTTTTGATGAATCAGAAACATTCACCTCCAAAAGCGAGTAAGAAGTTATCTGATTTACATGATGACTGTCACAAAACTATCAAGGTTACCTTGTCATTAATGAGCTAAATGGCAAGAATGATATTGGGAGATGCATTCTAAGTCAAAGTAAAGGGCGTGGCCACAAAAATTTTTCTGAGGGCTTCGCCCCCAGACTCCCTCATTTCCATGCCCCACCACTTGATTTTCCCTTGCCACGCTGCTTATGGGTACTGCAGTTTATTGGAGTATACCTAATTTCTGCAAAAAAAATAGTCCGCGACCACTTTATCTGGATTTGCGCTGGCTTACCCCCACGTGTTCCTAATTTCAGGCATTTTCAGTTAATCAAGAACAACCTGCAGTTTTTATCGGTTCCGTTAAGATTGTATAAAATTCTTATTTTTTTCAAGAAAACCCAAACTTCATCTATCTGTAGGCCCAAAATCAAAGAGCCTAAATAGTAACAGACCTGAAAAACTTTACCCTGGACCCAAAAATTATGGGTAGACCCAACTCGAAAAGTGCCTTGGGTCTGACTTGGTTCAGGGAATGGCTTCTGCTTCTACAATAAAGTCAGTAGATATTCTAGTTTGGGTTGGGGTTTACAGAGGTTAGACTCTATATTGTCATCTTTTGGAATTTTGGGCACGAATAATGGCAGCTGCATGATGTTAGATGTGGAGCATCTACATTCAACAAGCCATATCAAACATCCACTACCATCAAAAGAAGAATACTGTAGGGATCTTGGCAATACCATCAAAGACAGTATCAAACACTTGTCATCTTCGACCTTTTACCATCACAGAAGTGAGAATAAGGCCTCGTGGTACCCAAACCAGAGAGCATGATATTCAGTCATAAGCCCTACCTTTGGTTTCCCCACTAGCGCAGAAAAACATGGATGAAAAGTCGATTTGCGAAATGACGCCTGCACGTATGACGCTGCTGTGCATCAGAGACTTCATAGGACAACTCGTCAGGAAACGACAATTGACCAAATATGGCACTATGTCAGAAATGATGTATCAAAGAAAGCTAGTCATCACGGAGAAAACTAACTTTGCAAGTGGTAAAAATGCAATGGTTGATGCAGAGCAAACTGACAACACTGAAAATGAAATTGAAAAAACTGAACTCCAGTACGATTCAAGTACTGACGAAGAAGATGGTGATGCAACAAATTCTGAGCTCGACGCAAGGTCAACGGTTCTGGTCGGAGTTTCCACTCGATGAGGAAGAGCTGTGGAAATTAATAGCAATTATATATCATGAATGTTAATGACCAGTGATTTAACAAATTGACGGATTTTCGTATTTCATCGAAAAAATTAGCGGATTTTCGTATTTGTTCATCAAAAGTAGGCGTATTTGCGTATTTCAATACCCCCTTTCACCCCCCACCATTAGAATTGTCAAAAATCGAATATGTATTCTATTACTAATGAAGGAGCGACAAGAGAATTGGAGGGTGTGGGGGCATACAGGTATTTTTTTAAACTGCCCATAAGAAACTCAACTCTAAGATCGCTGTAAGTTAAGAAACTCTAGTACTGGGAAAGTATATGTTAAGGAACTATTTATAATAGTTATGTCATAGTCATGTCATGTGGCCTTCTTTTGTTTTCTTTCGAAACTAGATTGCTTGTCACATGCATTTGATGGCCTCTTTCAAAAGATTTGTTGTTTTCAAATGTACTCTTGAGTACCGAATAATCGTCCCCTCTACTTATCAATTTTTGAAAAATTTCCCAAAACCCCTGGTTTATTCTGGATGTCTTCTTTCACTATTTAATTAATTCTTGGAAAATTGAAATGATAGTGAACATAATTTGTGAATATGTATGAAAAAGATACGTGTTTTCTAAGAAAACACTTTTTCCAATTTTTCCAATGCCTCCCCCCTGGTTGTTCAAAGCCCCCAACTTGTATTAGATTTAATCATTTTAAACCCTTGATTATTCTCACCCCTCCCTGTTTATTTGGTACTCGAGAGTAGAAAGAAATCAACCTTTTTTATTTGATCATGGTAGGTCATTCTGGGTCATTCTGGGCCGTTGTGTGGTTCATTGTGGGTTGTTGTGGATCGTTGTTGGTCGTTGTGGGTCATTGTGTAGGTCATTGTGGATCGTTGTGGGTTGTTGCAGGTCGTTGTGGGTCGTTGTGTAGGTCATTGTGGGTCGTTGTGGGTCATTGTGGGTCGTTGTGGGTCATTGTGGATCGTTGTGGGTCATTGTGGATCGTTGCAGGTCATTGTGGGTCATTCCTTACTTTATTATGTACGTAAAATCGAGACGTACATTTTTAGCTCTCTCACCGGCAGCTCGAGGACCGACAGCTTGAGGGTCTATTTCCCTTGTCTAAATTCGAGACAAAAATTTTTAGCTCTCTCACCGGCAGCTCGATGGCCGACAGCTCGAGGGTCTAACTCTCGGGTCTAAAATCGAAGTATAAATTTTTACCTCTCTGAGCGACAGCTCGATGGCCGACAGCTCGAGGGTCTAACTCTCGGGTCTAAAATCGAAGTATAATTTTTTAGCTCTCTTACCTGCAGCTCGATGACCAACAGCTCAAGGGTCTAGCTCCCTGGTCTAAAATCGAAGTATAAATTTTTACCTCTCTCGCCGGCAGCTCGAGGACGGACAGCTTGAGGGTCTATTTCCCTTGTCTAAAATCGAGACGTAAATTTTTAGCTCTCTCACCAGCAGCTCGAGGACCGACATCTCGAGGGTCTAGCTCCCTGGTCTAAAATCAAAGTATAAATTTTTAGCTCTCTGACCTGCAGCTCGATGACAGGCTGCTCGAGGGTCTATTTCCCTTGTCTAAAATCAAGACGTAAATTTTTAGCTCTCTCGCCGGCAGCTCGAGGACGGACAGCTCTAGGGTCTAGCTCCCTGGTCTAAAATTGAATTATAAATTTTTAGCTCTCTCACCGGCAGCTCGATGACCGACAGCTCGAGGGTCTAGCTCCCTGTTCTAAAATCGAAGTATAAATTTTTAGCTCTCTCACCGGCAGCTGGAGGACGGACAGCTCTCGGGTCTAGCTCCATGGTCTAAAATCGAAGTATAAATTTTTAGCTCTCTCACCGGCAGCTCGAGGGTCTAGCTCTCGGGTCTAAAATTGGAGTATACATTTTTAGCTCTCTCACCAGCAGCTCGAGGACCGACAGCTCGAGGGTCTAGCTCCCTGGTCTAAAATCGAAGTATAAATTTTTAGCTCTCTCACCGGCAGCTCGAGGACGGACAGCTTTAGGGTCTAGCTCCCTTGTCTAAAATCGAGACGTAACTTTTTAGCTCTCTCACCGGCAGCTGGAGGACGGACAGCTCGAGGGTCTAGCTCCCTCGTCTAAAATGGAAGTATAAATGTTTAGCTCTCTCACCGGCAGCTCGAGGACGGACAGCTCGAGGGTCTATTTCCCTTGTCTAAAATCGAAGTATAAATTTTTAGCTCTTACACTGGCAGCTCGATGACCGACAGCTCGAGGGTCTAGCTCCCTTGTCTAAAATCGAGATGTAAATTTTTAGCTCTCTCACCGGCAGCTCGAGGACGGACAGCTCGAGGGTATAGCTCCCTGGTCTAAAATCGAAGTATAAATTTTTAGCTCTCTCACCGGCAGCTCGAGGGTCTAGCTCTCGGGTCTAAAATTGAAGTACAAATTTTTAGCTCTCTGACCGGCAGCTCGAGGGTCTAGTTCCCTAGTCTAAAATCGAAGTATAAATTTTTAGCTTTCTGACCCACAGCTCGAGGGTCTAGCTCCCTTGTCTAAAATTGAGACGTAACTTTTTAGCTCTCTCACCGGCAGCTGGAGGACGGACAGCTCGAGGGTCTATTTCCCTTGTGTAAAATCGAAGTATAAATTTTTAGCTCTCTCACCGGCAGCTCATTTTCATTTCATTTTAAATTCTTTATACACGGTGGCCCCATCAACTAAGAGTGGCTGCTTTTCAGGGGGCCGTGGCAAAAACCTACTTACAATACTACCAAAATTAAAAATAAAACGAATATTTACAATGTTAAATTAGAATAAATGAAAAATTAAAAGCTATTTACATTTCAGTCTACATTTAAAAGTAGACAGAGAGGGGGCTAGCTTGACTTCATGATCCAACTCATTCCAAAGCTTTGATCCACGGAACGAAAATGCTTTTTGGCCATTGCTTGTTTTCATTCGTGGAGCAAGCAAGTCAGTCTCAGAATTTCTCAAATTTACAAAAGGACGGACAGCTCGAGGGTCTAGCTCCCTGGTCTAAGATCGAAGTATAAATTTTTAGCTCTCTCACCGGCAGCTCGAGGGTCTAGCTTTCGGGTCTAAAATCGAAGTATAAATTTTTAGCTCTCTCACCGGCAGCTCGAGGACGGACAGCTCGAGGGTCTATTTCCCTTGTCTAAAATCGAAGTATAAATTTTTAGCTCTCTCACTGGCAGCTCGATGACCGACAGCTCGAGGGTCTAGCTCCCTTGTCTAAAATCGAGATGTAAATTTTTAGCTCTCTCACCGGCAGCTCGAGGACGGACAGCTCGAGGGTCTAGCTCCCTGGTCTAAAATCGAAGTATAAATTTTTAGCTCTCTGACCGACAGCTCGAGGGTCTAGCTCCCTTGTCTAAAATCGAGACGTAACTTTTTAGCTCTCTCACCGGCAGCTCGAGGACGGACAGCTGGAGGGTCTAGCTCCCTGGTCTAAAATCGAAGCATAAATTTTTAGCTCTCTCACCGGCAGCTCGAGGGTCTAGCTCTCGGGTCTAAAATCGAAGTATAAATTTTTAGCTCTCTGAACGACATCTCGAGGGTCTAGCTCCCTGGTCTAAAATCAAAGTATAAATTTTTCGGACGAACTTTTTTCCGGGTTTCAGGTTTCGGGTTCAGGTCTCGGGTTCAAGGTTTCGGGTTTAAGGTTTCGGGTTTAAGGTTTCGGACTTAACCCTATTTGGACCGGGTTTTGATGTTTTTGAGCGGGGGGGGGCGGCGTTTTTTGAGAGATACTACAAGAGATATAACAATAAACTCATGCCAATTGTTCTTTTGACAATTAGCTTGAGTGAAATATTTTATATTTTTTAACTATGGTTAGTAATAAGGAGCCTTGCAAGCTCCGTCTGTACTTTTAAGACCTCGGGTTTTATATTTTCCTGTGCAACACAAAACCGGCTACACTTTTTTTTATAAGAAACTTGGATCAGCACTTAGAACTAAAAGTTTCTTAATTTCGCATGAAAATTTCGGTGTTTTAGTAGTAATTCTAGTAAATTAGTAATTCTAGTAAAAGAATTAGTTAGTAAAAAATTAGTAAATTAGTAAATTAATAAATTAGTAAATTAGTAAATTAGTAAATTAGTAGATAGTAATTCTAGTAAAAGTTTATTAATTAGTTTCTTATTTTTTGGGCCTAAAATTGCGGTATTGTTCGAAGTTGAGCCTTCTTCTCCGACAAAGGGCTTCCTTTTTGCATTGACATTGTCATCAAGAAGAAGCCATGCACATCAAGGCAAAAATTCACCAATTTTGCAGCTAAAGGTCAAGAAAAGATTAAGGTACCTTTGTTAGAGAGATATAGAATAGGAGAGAAATACAGAAATAAAATTTTAGAGTTTCTTATCTGTTCTTGAGCGTAGTACTAGAGTTTCTTAAATTTGTGGTCATCGTAGTACTAGTTTCTTATAAACCAGTTTCTTTTAAAAAACGGGTAGTATGCGCATAGTACAATATGTAGAAGAGGGGCTTATTTGAGAGTGGGCGCTAGCAACGAGAAATCAGTTTACCAACCTCTCTAGTAGTAATGATAACTTTATTGAAAGGTGTGCTGAAGAAATTTGAAAAGTAGATTCGTTGACTGCAAAATAACAATGTCACTTTACAAGTTACATGGACAGAAAAATTGATTTTGAGATTACTATTAAGTTTATTGCTGCTGCCTATTGCAGTTTGCTGCTTGTTTTTGTTACGTTAATGCCTGGGGGGGGGGGGTTCTACCATCCGGTCACACAGGGATTTGCATCAGTAGTTTATTTTATTGAAAAGGTGTTTTGCGTCAACTGTAAAATCTTCAATCATAAACCCTTATCATTCTGGCGCATACACACCAGTGTGATCCGATAGTGAAGTCTCCCGTATTATTATCGTTTCAGTTCACGTTCGATTGCAAAGAAGATTATTTTCTGTTTCGTTCTTATAGTTTATTACTTGATGTTAAATGGTAAGAAAACAAGGTGGGTGTACATTCGTCACTTTTCTAGAGCTGCCAATTCCAAATGATTACAAATTCCAAGTAATTCCAATTCCAAGCAATTCCAAGTAATTACAAGTTGAAACCTTGAACCCGAAACCTTAAACCCGAAACCTTAAACCCGAAACCTTAAACCCGAAACCTTGAACCCGAGACCTGAACCCGAAACCCGGAAAAAAGTTCGTCCGTAAATTTTTAGCTCTCTGACCGACAGCTCGAGGGTCTATTTCCCTTGTCTAAAATCGAAGTATAAATTTTTAGCTCTCTCACCGGCAGCTCGAGGACCGACATCTCGAGGGTCTAGCTCCCTGGTCTAAAATCGAAGTATACATTTTTAGCTCTCTGACCGGCAGCTCGAGGGTCTAGCTCCCTGGTCTAAAATCGAAGTATAAATTTTTAGCTCTCTCACCGGCAGCTCGATGACAGGCTGCTCGAGGGTCTATTTCCCTTGTCTAAAATCAAAGTATAAATTTTTAGCTCTCTCACCGGCAGCTCGAGGACCGACAGCTCGAGGGTCTAGCTCCCTGATCTAAAATCGAAGTATAAATTTTTAGCTCTCTGACCGACAGCTCGAGGGTCTATTTCCCTTGTCTAAAATCGAAGTATAAATTTTTAGCTCTCTCACCGGCAGCTCGATGACAGGCTGCTCGAAGGTCTAACTCGCTGGTCTAAAATCGAAACGTAAATTTTTAGCTCTCTCACCGGCAGCTCGAGGACCGACAGCTCTAGGGTCTAGCTCCCTTGTCTAAAATCGAGATGTAACTTTTTAGCTCTCTCACCGGCAGCTGGAGGACGGACAGCTCGAGGGTCTAGCTCCCTCGTCTAAAATGGAAGTATAAATGTTTAGCTCTCTCACCGGCAGCTCGAGGACGGACAGCTCGAGGGTCTATTTCCCTTGTCTAAAATCGAAGTATAAATTTTTAGCTCTTACACTGGCAGCTCGATGACCGACAGCTCGAGGGTCTAGCTCCCCGTCGTTACTAAAAGACGGAACACCCCAGAACAACCCAAGAACAACCGGAACAAGCCAGGAACAAGCCAGGAACAGGCGGAACAACCCAAGAACAACCCAGGAACAACCTAAGAACAGGCGGAACAACCCAAGAACAACCCAGGAACAACCTAAGAACAGGCGGAACAACCCAAGAACAACCCAGGAACAACCTAAGAACAGGCGGAACAACCCAAGAACAAGCCAGAACAAGACCTCTGACCAAAACAAACGCAGCTCTGATCAATCAAGCGAGGAATGTAAGCCCACAAAAAGTGATGTAACACCGTTTCATTTCTGCAGGATGCGTCTATCCTGTGTTCCAGACCCACGTGGGGCATGAAAATGGCGACAACAAAGGCCAACTAAGAGACGGCACGTGCAAGGCATGCGGGATGAAACAGACCCTTTAAAATCAATCAACGAATCAATAGCCACTATGTTTCCAATTGGTTTGACAAGTTTTGAAAGGTTGAAAAGTCCAGAATATTCTTTAAACCACATGTCGCACTGGGAACGATGGTCCTACCTTTGTCCGTAAACAGGGTAGTTCATAAAAAAATTTTGCACCACCTTTGTCCCAAAAACTGGTCGTTTTGATGGCAAATTTATGCTGTTATTTTTCTTCAATTTGGATGAAGATTTTAACATTATGCATCACAAACGATTTTTCTCCCCAAAACCGGTAGTTTCGACCTATTACTGTTTTCGAAAGCAGGTATATAGATATGAAAGTACAAGTATCCCAAGTATGCCCTACAATGGTACGATCACTTTGGTGAGCAATTTGAAATTCTGCCCTCATTTTCAGAAATTTGCCTGACAGAGGTAGAACCGCTTTTGTGAAAAATTGGAGTTTTGGGTCTTTTTTCTGTACATTTGGTGGACAAAGGTAGAACCCCTTATGTGAAATTTGAAATACACGTATTTTTTTATAAGAAACTAAGAATTTGGTCCAGTACTGAAAGTTTCCTAAAATTATCAGATTTTGAGTACTCTGAGTTTCTTTTGAGTTTCTTAGAGGTTCCATAACAATCTTCATTTTCACTACCTGTGACCTCGTAAACATTTCAAAACAAGGTTTTTTAAGCCTTTCCAATGTTTAGATATTACTCAAGTACCTTGCGAGTAGTGTGATACAGGAAACGAGTGAAGGTAGGGTAGAAATATGTCAAAGGATGTCCTTTATCAAAGTAAACAGTTTCTTAACTTTTTCTCAATACTGGAGTTCTTGATTTTTTGGCCATCTGAGAGTTGAGTTTCTTACAGGCAGTTTCTTATATAAAAAAATAAGTGTATAATGGTCTTTTCTGCCTAAATTTGATGGACTAAGGGAGAACCAGCAGGTTATTGGTAAACTTTAGAATTTTGATTGGATAGAAGGTTAGGAAACTTCATTTTTGTGACAAACTGATGGAATAGGAGGATTGCTGTTCAAATTTCACCTTTGTCACAAAACCTGATTGTTTTGGGCACGAAAGTCGCACTATCTGATAAAAGAACAGGCTGCTTTTTCCAATTCCACTGGACAAACATGGCGTCCAATATTGTACAGTACTTGCCCGCCCCTGCTTGAGCTGAAGGGCAAGCAACTAGCACTCAAAAGGAGTTTCGAAGCTGAATAATTGACAGCATTTATAGAACTAGCATATGAATATAATGTGTACTACTAGTTTCAGAACAGAACACTTTAAAACAGTTTAGATAGATATTACTAAACCTCTATACAACAGAATCTAAGTGAAAGCCATACGGATGTAAAGTTTCGGACAATAGTACTTTGTAAAAATTCAAAAGCAATTTCTTTTTTGCAGCTGAATGATCAAATCTTTCGCTTGAAATGAATTACATCATTCGCATAAATTGAAAAAATTTAACCAAAGATCTCTACTGAATGCTTCAAACAAACTGTTATACCATCAGAACTTCTAGATATTAATATGCAGTCAGTTGATATCAAAGTTTTTCAGCTCAACATAAATTAACTTGATATGAATCAGTTCTCGCAGTGAATATACCGGGTGTCTCAGAACAAAATGGAACAAAGTTGTTTGGGTCCCCTGGAGGAACTTGCTACCCTTAGACTAGCTACGCAATATGGACAGAAAGAATGACATAAAAATCCGAAACACACAAACTGATCAAAGCCAACAATGGTTCGATAACTTTGGGGAATAAATATACACAGCAACTGCTTTATCACCAGTGGTCATTAATATGTGAACTTAAATCTTAACATCTGAAGAGAATCAACACAGTTAAAGGTGGTCGGGGCCTGGGCCAGGTTTTAATACTAGTGTATTGTTTTTGATGATCATTGCACATGATGCCGTTCCATTGCGTAGCTAAAGAAACAATCCATGTGTACACAGGCTATTTAGCTTCTATATAGCTATCTTGCAACTACTCACCACAAAGGGGGTACGCCATCCTGTAAATACCCATTATCCTGACGACAACCCCCAGGGGGGCACTCAGCACATGCACATACGGGGAGGTAAGTCCGATATTTTTGGGTCAGAATATTGCCGAAAGTGATATTTTTGGGTCCAAATAAATTTAAATTATGTTTTTGATATTTTTGGGCATCAAATATTGTGAAAATGATATTTCTGGGTCCTTTAGAGGCAATCCTGGCCTCAATTTGCATTGTTTCAGGATCTTTTATGTTCGTTTATAGATGTCAAGGTATAAAATGAGCTGATATTTTTGGGTTGTAATGAAGCTAAACTGATATTTTTGGGGTTCCTGAAAATTTCTCGGACTGACCCCCCCCCCATATGCGTATGAGCCAAGTGTCCCCCCTGGGCGACAACCTCGGCATCAAAATACACGTACGTATTTTTTCTCATAAGATGAAATTGCTTATAAGAAACTACTCAGAAACTGCTTGCAAGAAACTAAACTCTCCGATCGCAACAAAATTAAGAAACTTCAGTACTGCGAAAATAAAACTAAGAAACTATTTATTTTGATAAAGGAAGTCTTTCTTCGTGTATCATATTACTTGAACGGTACATGAGTAATGTCTAAACATTCAAAAGGCTTAAAAAAACCTTGTTTTGAAATGTTCACGAGGGCACAGGTAATCAACATGAAAATTGCTATGGAGCCTTGAGAAATATGTAACAAACTACTCAAAATCTAATAATTTTAGGAAACTTCCAGTGCTTGTCAAAATTCTTAGTTTCTTATCAAAAGAATACGTGCACACAGAGAATGAATACTAGAATTAGCTACAGAACTCCAATTCGTTTTTCTTGTGTACATTTTTATGGCAACCAATCAATATACCTACTGTGCCGGGTGTCCCAAAATGATGTATTATTGTTTGATTGCTTACATGTCCATAACCGATGAACCGATTTTCACAAAATTCGTATTCTCTGAACTCAATATAACTGAATTCGTATTCTTTGAACGACATGTATTCTCTGAGCGGCATATAAGTTCAGCATGTTGCATCTTATCTAAAACATTGACTGGGAAAAAAGGCTGTTTCTTTTTCATGCCATCTAAGGATTGAGGTGGAGCAGGTTTATCCATCTTATTTTCGACATGAAGAAATCGGCCTAAACAACAACCAACATCCTTAAATACAATTTAGTCTTTCGGCAATCGGATAAAATGAAGTTCTAGAAAATCGGTTCATTGGTTATGGACATATAAGCAATCAAACGATAATATATCATTTTGGGACACCCGGTATATCGATTCCCTCCAGGGTGTAAAAAACGGTACAATAACGTTCTATTTGCAACCTAGCAAACTCCTAGAGAAGAAAGGGGTGTTAATTACTGCTGACGGCGTTGTCTCTCAACAAAGGCCTGCTTGAGAACGAACATGGAATGATTTTTAACAAGTTGAAAAAAACAGTTAGTTCTCAATTACACATCCTTGTCCTCTGAACTTTACTGCTGCATCTGGGGGAAGGTATGCCAAAGTTGACTTGGGAACTGTTACCATGGTAAAGACAAAGCTTTGTTGATATTCCATCAAACAGGATCGCAAATAGTGAATATATATGTTGCCAGAACTGGATTTCTGCTTGCCATTTGCAGCAGTCAACTCTCTTATCCCTTCCGTTCTGACAACCACCCAGTCAGATGCAGTGAACACCCTCTTGCAGCTTTGACATCGTTTTACAGAACTTGGGCAGTTTTTGGAATCTGACCGATGTACCAACAGGAACTTCTTTTCCAAATGGCGATCAGGGTTCAATGGATCGTTTGTGTCTTCATTGGTACTGTTACCACGTTGAGCAACACTCCGCGCTGACTGACTAACACCTGGCTTTGTGGCAGACTTCTTCAGCTTGATAGGGGTCACTTTTGGATTGCTAACCACAGGAACTGCTGCTGTCCGATCCAAAAAAATTTGTGGCTCTTCTTTTTCAACCCTTCTCTGTGCACGAGGCGCTTTTTTCAGACCTGCAGATGCGGGTTTTTTGTAACATTGGCTTTGTGTGGGAATGGAGCTGAAGAATTGATCAGCATGTTGCTGTCTTCGCTGAGGGCTCCACTGGTTCCATTTGGAAGACTCTACAAAAAACTTTTCGTAACCATCTGCAAGACGGTATCTTCCAACACCTCTTAATGCTCTTACAGCCTCTGAATAAAATTCTTCGACCCATTGGCTGAGGAACTTATTCACTTCGATTACATCTGACGAAATGTGGCCTTCGTCAGCTAGAAACTTCTTTTGCAGCCTATGACCACTTTCTAGACCATTGGTGTAAAATCTCCCCTTAATGTTCAATTTAGTGCGTGCACTTATAACCAAATTTGTTTTGAACACCTTAGATCGTCTGGCAATGAACCATGCATGAAAGTTTGGAAGGAGACCATCCCATATCACTTTCAGGCTTGCAAGCTTCACATCAAAATCATCTGGGTCTAAAGCATCAGCGAGACCAAGTTCTTCAACAAAACCATGTTGTGTCCCATATATATCTGCCATAATTCGTTTGATGGT
Source organism: Aurelia coerulea (assembly GCA_039566865.1). Classification (NCBI taxonomy): domain Eukaryota; kingdom Metazoa; phylum Cnidaria; class Scyphozoa; order Semaeostomeae; family Ulmaridae; genus Aurelia; species Aurelia coerulea. The sequence continues at coordinate 3,954,060 of CM076959.1, forward strand.
GCTTGCATTGGCACCCTTCTCTTTCATGTGTCTCTCGTCTGCTTTCTGTAGATGCTCTGTGCAATAAAGTCTTTCTGCATTCCTTAATATATCAGTCAGGCCATTGCCAATCGCATTGTCCAGGTCATGGCCTACCTTCTTTATCAAAAGCAGTTCAGGGTTCTGTTGGATCATTTCCACCGCAAAGCGTCTGAAAATGAAATTGAGCTATCAACTTTGAGTGAAATGAAAGTGACATGCAACAATAGACTTGCAATTATTAAGCTATCACACATGAAAAATGATGCCTGAGAGACCAGAACTTTCATGAAACAGATCAATTACAGCTTAAAGTACAAAGATAGAGCCACCTGTAATGTAAATTCAGCTATGATTAGGGGTCAGTCAAACATTGATTTTGTCCCTGGTTAGTATCATTCTGAAATTTCTGTAAGGGTTCAACAACCGTGATAATCTTGATCAATTTTCATCAATATATCTTTCTGTAACTTTGAAAATATTTTTGACGATTCTTTATTGATTGCCTACCTTCAACCCATTCCGATGCAATCTGCCGTACCTTAGCCTGGTATAGATCTTTTATCAGTGTTGAATGGATCAACGCTATGGGTGGGGGCTGGGGCGGCACCAATATGATGCAAAGCGGGAGCAAAATCAGTGTATGACTGACCCCTTAGTCCAATCGTCATTGTTCATTTAAAGTTACTAAAGCCATGTATACACTGATGGGAGTCCGACTGGCTGATTCGAGGATGCTACAGTGTATTCAAAGTGAATTTGTTGACTAGGGCAGTCTAGCATGGTTATCTCAAGGTAACAGTCGTGTTCCGGGAAAATTATTCCGTGCAGCTATAAATCTGATTTAGATGATAAACCTTTCCCAATCGAAATCAGTCATGCGATGCATTACCCAAAATAGATCTGCTTTGTAGGACTTGGTATGGGAGCTTTGCAAGCCGAGCTGAGGAAACCTTCAACCAAGCCCCTTCAGCATTTTAGCCTTGCAAAAGCTGCCGGTGCACGGGTTACAGGGGAGATTTAAAAGTTCGGAAGTAATTTTTTCCCCTGGGATGCCTTTTCATAGCTTGTCCTGCGCAGAGAGTGTTTGAGCATAACTATGGTTTGGCAGACGGTAAAAATGCATGCTTCTTTGTGCTGTAAAGAGTTTTCTTTCAACAAGATCAACGCATTTTATCATGACAAAACTATTTCATTCTCCCCAGATAATACCACAAGTACCAGCAGTATTTGCAAGGCTAAAATGCTGAAAGGGGCTTGGTTAAAGGTTTCCTCAGCTCGGCTTGCAAAACTCCCATACAACGTCTTGCAAAGAAAATATTTTTGATTGATACATCAAGTGACCAGTTTCTATTGGGAAGGCTTATGATCTCACTTAAACCTGAGAAAACTGCCTGCAAGAAAAAAATTAGTTCACTACGATCGAGTGTCTGAATGCGACAAAGCTCATTCGGTAGGTACTTCAAGCACAAAAGTTTCAAACAAATAAGTTTCGGACGAAATATATTTGAGCTTCTTACATTAATCTTTGAAAGTTTTTTCCATTAATTTCGTTCACTAAAAATAGATTTACGGTTCGTTTTGCTTGACAAAATGCATCCATTTGTAAATCAAGCTTTCAGCTTTCAAGGGATTCCTCATCAGAAATGTCCACAAGTGATTATTGTTGAAGGCATGATGGAAATGATTGCTAAGATGTAGTTAGTTTTAGTTTATGCGAAAGCATGCAGATTTAAACTCATTCGTGCTGAAGGAAGTTATTGGAGTTATTAAGCCATTTTGCCACTTCTATTGGCTTATTGTTTAGCTTTTGTTAGAAAAATGCATCTTTGTTGGAAAATTCTGACCTTTGCCCCCCCCCAAACATATGCTCCCACAACGCCACTGCATAAGCAGGGCCTTCTCTTTTATTCCCATCAAAAAAATGGTATGTTATAACCATCATGTCTGAGTAGGCTTTAAGGAGATTATGATGTGCAGGACTTTTCATATTGCACGACAAACAATAAAGTACAATTGCTGCAAGTGACTACTAATAAATATAACCCTGGTGGTACCTGTACACCCCTTGGCTTTTCTTGAAGTGCCACATGTATGGTCCAGGGAAAATTGGATGCTCTCCATTCTCTTTAAGCAATGCTTCGTATGTAAATGAGCTGTCAGTCAACCATAACCCCTCTGATAGTTCAAATGTCGTGTCCACAAGAAAAACACTATTTCCATCAATACAAAAACGACTAACATCTTTTAACATCTGACTTGTTGCGTTAAATGATACATAGTGCTCAGGTAAAAGCACCACACTTTGAATGCTGCACTTATCCTTTCGCATTTGCTGGACAAGACTCTCACATTCAGGAAGGCCGGCAACAGTGTTTTCTTTAGGCCCGGCTACTCTTGCTTTCAGGTTGTGTACAAATTTTGGGTTACTTGGCTCCTCACTAGGTATCTAAAATGTAGAAAGAACTAAATTTAAAAAAAAACGATAACACTAAAGATGGCCACAAGGAACTGTTTACCAAGATGCATTGCATTTGAATTGCGAATCTTTAACAATTCTAAAGAAATTTGATTAAAGAATAAAGTGCATCTTGGTAAGAAGTTCCTTGATGCCATCTTTAGCACAGTTGTCTAATAAAACTCTCTCGGATGCGGACAGCTCTGTCTGCTTCTGCAAGGTGTCAAACCACAGAAGTTATTTCTTTGCAAGGTTCCTTTTGACTTGATGATGTGATATTAACAATTGACATGAAAAAATTGTGTGCACATTATCAACATTACTAAACTGTGGTTGGTTGGGTCTTGAAGCAGACATAGCAGTCATATAGAATTAAAATGTTATAAACAGCTAGTAATAATGTAAATTGATTTTTTTTTAAGATTTCAGGTGCAACTTGTCATGTTAAGATAAAAATCATAAGCTTTCTTCCGTTTCATCAACATCTCTATTCATGAATTACATTTGTAAAAAGCCAAGAATTTTCAAAGAAAAGGTGTTAACTCTTTTCTGTTTTTCATAAAGCTCTTTTCATTTCAAAAAGTCAATTTAGAGAACAACAGGGGGCCTGTAGTGGTGGGTGGTGGCTGCCCTTGGGTGGGGGGCCGACTTGGGGTGAATAGCGCTGATTGCTCTGGGTGACCAGTGTTGGTGCTGCGGGGTGTGCCCCTGTCATAAATTTAGGATTTGATTTTTGTTTTTGTTTTCCTTTTATGTTCATTTCTTTGTAGACGAATAATAAATTGATAAATAGGTTTTTAACATTATTTATGGTTTTTATTGTGATTAGGATTATGTTAGTTTTTGGTATATTGTAAAACTAATGTTTTATCGTAGGGCCCTTGAAAAAATGGTTCCTGCCGAAGGGCAAATAAATCAAATCAATCAATCAATTAAACCTCAGCATAGACCAATATAAAACAACAATGGACACATTTTGATCTACTATTGTAGAGCAAAAACTGAGCAAAGGTAATGGTTACAAAATTGCAATTTGCAAAATTGCAAAATTGCAAATTGCAAAATTGCAAAGGTAAAGGTTACAAAGTTGCAAGTACAAAAATTGCATCCCTTTATGGTCGGCCTGGTATCTTTAAAATCAATAAACAAACAAGAAAGAATGTCAGATTCTGGTCTTACCTTTGCATCCTTAATCAAATCCCTGTAAACTTTTGCACATGGTATATCTTTCTGTAACATTTCAATGGCCCTCTTTTTTGCAGCAGGGTTTTGTCGCAAATAAGTAGCTGCATGGGGTCGCTTTGCATTACCATGCCTTGAAACAACAAATTTGTCCTCTCCATTTTCATTACTATCTGTCCAGCGGTATGACATAAAGTAGTATGGCATGGGCTCTTTTGAATCTGCTCGCCTTGCTGTTGCAAACATTTGTACAAATGTTCTGTTGTGTTTGTTTTGCCTATATATTCTAGTTAGGTGGTAAATATGAGAAGCAGGTACAAACTTCTTCTCATACTTTGCACCTATCCTTTCATTAACATAATATTCCACGGCAAGAAATACACAAATTTCATCGTGTTTTTTAAGACGTAATCTGCTGTTAAAGGTCCAGTTTCCTATAGTTTTTCTAAATCACACGAACAGGAAACATGAGGTTTACGCATTAGTTTTCAACTTGAGAAATTATGGTTAAAGGAACGTTTCCATTTCCAATGTTTTATCAAGTTGCAAACTCGGCGTTTCCAATGAAGGGAACCCGTGATAAATTGCAAGTTTCAACGTGAAACTGTTGTGAGATCTTTAATGTTTTCATTGTACACCGCACGTGTAAAGAGGACATTTTTAGGAGATTAAGCGTTTCGCAAGTTTAAATGCATAATTTTTCTTGCAATTTCACAGTAGTTTCCATTGTACGTGTTCATTGCGTAGCAGTAGGCCGGTATTCTATGACGTATTTTTCTCTGCGCAATATATCTATTTTAGAGTTCTAGAAAAGGAAAATTATCTTCTCTTTCGTTTCGCTCAATTTAACTACAATTGTTGACCATTTGAGATGGCCCTCCATTTTCACGAGCGCTTTCTCCGATGAAGGAAAATAGAATACTTGAAACGGCAGTAACGATGCACCAACCAAGAAACCTATCATTCCCATGATGTCATCCTAATTTGTTTTTGCAAACATGCATGTAGCAGAGACGAATTGAAAAGCAATGTCAGGGCATGATGATATATAAATATACGCATGAATCATAAGATAGCGGACGATATCTAAATTAATATGACAGAGATTACAATACACAGGGTGCACCATAAAATAAACTTAGAAAACTGCAATGCAAAATTGAGTACTAGGATCAAAGGACAATGATATAAACGCTGTTTTGTAGCTAAACAGCAAGCCTGCATCATCACTATTTTGCTATTTTCATCGAAATGAAAAGTTAGTAATAATAATGATTTTGCCAATTTTTGATTTCTATAAAGATCACATAAAAAGGATGGCAATGTTGGTAAGTTATTTAGCTACAAAGACATTTTAAGTAACTTCTTTCTAGCCTTTCACTACATTTTCTCCCACAACTTTTCTATGTCGCATAGATAAATTTTATCAAAACAGAGCCAACGAATTTAGCATTAAGCTTTACAAATATTGCAAAGTAAAAGTATGAATTACACAAAAAGGCCTATATTACTACAATCAGTGGTTGCAGGGTTCGCTTTGCGTAAGAGAACACACAAATATTGCAGGAGTTTCAATGCCTATTAGACCTTGAAACATTGTCTGAAGGATGGATAATCTTTGCCATTAAATCTTTCGTTACATTACTTACGTGATTGCAATGCATGTTAAGACAAAATTTTTGATTAAATTTCTTCTACTGGGCCAGTGGAGAAGCTGATCTGTGAAACTCCATGCTTTGATGTTGTCTTATAATTCATTTTCAACTGCGATAAAGCTATATTCTAACCAAAGTAATACCCAGCCAGTTAGCAGGACGCAACGTCACAATAACATTAAAGACACGATTATCTCTCAGAGACATTTTGTACGTACTGTAGCCGTTGAGTTACCGGGTGTTCCAAAAAAGTGCTCCCGTTTGAAAAATCACCAAAATTTGATTTCACAGCCGATCTGCAATTTTTTTTTTTCATATAGAACAAGGACCAAATTATTTTCTAAAATATAGCCTACCTTGCAATTCACTTAAAAATTAGCAAATCTAGTCCTTTTTAGGGCTACCTGGTTTTGAGTCATACTGCAGAAAACCACTGATGATTGCCAGGTCAATTTCTTTGTTGCATGTAAAGCTTCATAATTTGGTCATAAATGACAACAAGAATGTGCCTTATCATTGCAGACTAAACTGGTAACAAAAAATCTGAAGATTTTGACTCTTAGGCAAGCTGAGTGCTTCGCTTGAAAACCATAGCTCAAAATGAGGTTTTTAACGTGAAATTTGTCTACCTTGCTGTAACAAAAGTAAAAATTTGATCATCTACGAATATTTTTGAATCTATGAAAAAAACAACTCAAAAAAGATTTCATCAAAGGTTTGATAATCAATTTTTGATGATTTTTCAAACCAGGGTACTTTTTTATGGGACACCCAGTAGAAAACGAACGGCCTTTGAAAGGATACTGACCCCTGAATACTACAGCAATAGTATTTGTTATTATCTTGTTGAAAGCGAACCTGCTAAGTCAACAGGAATATTGCTGCCTAAGATAAACTACTTTTTCCAAAAAGGGGAGGGATTCTCCGAGAAGGCCCCTTTAAAATGATTTCGATAGTGGTCCAAAATCGCGACCGAATTCCCCCTCGATTTCTGCCCCACTAAAATGACTTGCGTACCTTAGCACGTGTTTTCCTCTTTGGACGACAAAGAGGACAACATATGCTGACACCTGTAAAATGTTATTTTTGTTAGGAAGGAGAACGGAAGACATTTTGTAGTTTTTTTTTCATTCTTTTGCCGGTTCTGAAGCGGCTTTTCTGTAGAAAATCTCCCATAGAAGTGGAAAAAAATAGTTGATCAAGGCTGTGTCGATTTTCCAAATCGAATTGAATATGTCGGCTAAAGACATTTTTAAATTGTATTGCTTTGATATTCAGGGAGCAGTATCTATTCCAACGCCTTCCATGTTTGTTTTTCTCACCCAGTATAATATCACTTCCACAAGTTAGCTACTAATATGTTTAACTAAGTATATTTGCCATATTTCACGTGTTTCATGGATGATGAAAACCCAATGCTGTTATCACAAAATGGTTTCTTATCATGGTTACATTTTTGTATCAAAATAGGTGAATACACGACGTCTTCCCGCACTCGCAAGTTTTTGAAATTCAGTCGGAAATGTATCTAGTTGCTTGGAATTAGCTAGCATTCTGGTGTAAACTATGCTCTTTGTATCCAGCTTGAAATAAATTCTTCATTATTCTTATAATCATTATTTCCATTATTACCATATTGTGGATATTATAGGAGAACTTGCTCCTCGCATGTGAAATATGGTAAATAAAAATCACAGTCCTCTCTTACTGCCCATCATCATTATCATCATCCTCATCATAACGAATAAGGTCTTGTTTTATTTTTTTCGAAGGAAGCCTCTTTATTGGAGATTCAGCCATCATTCTTCCTTTCTTCAATACTTGTCTTTCTAAAGCTTGCATCTTAGACTTACTTCTCTCTTCGAGGCTCTTGATCAGCTGGCTTAGTTCTGTGCAGTTCTTCGTCTGACATCACATTACACATCAGTTCCTGTGTCATATCGCTCCAAAAGGACATTTCTTCAGGAAGCACGTGTTTACTCCTTGCTTCAAAGAGCTGAAGGTGAAAATTAAGGGAGATTAAGGCTTGGAATACTTTTCAGAGTACAATGAATCCAAAGTATTATCTGAAAATAATAGGGCAAATGCCATAGATTCATCCTCACTTCCTGATGGAAAGCACTGATAATTTGTCAGTCCTAATTTTATCCGTTTGATGACTTGACTAAGTTAACCCTATCCAGACTAGGCTTTTTGAAAATTTGGCATTTGGGGAGAATATTTGTAACAGAGCATATTTGATCAACTGGCTTACTGTTTGCTGACTGACAGCTAGAACTTACAAACAAATATGAGAGATTATGGGCTCCAGCAAAATTTTGATTGGCTTGCAATAAGACACACCAATAGAAAGTGTTTAAACCACAGTGCTTTAGAAACCATGGCAATCGTAAATTTTTTGGCCCTTTATACCCCATTTACCATCCTTCATTATGGCATTTCTCATGGTTGAGAAAGTCAGATTTCTTAACTTTTTGAGGATCAAACACAATTGATATTGTACTGAGTACAGTCACATTTGATGGAGGCATTTTATCTGAAAGCTGGAATAATACCCTGGGTTCTAGAGCCTTCTTTTTTAATACTGTTATTTTTGTTGGCTCTGGTACCCGGGGTACTCGAAAAACTGCATATCAACAGACAACAGTGAACAAAATTTTGCAATGAATTCTCTCCTCGAATCTAGATTAGGCCATAGTACATGCCAGGGGCGGTCAAGCAATGTAGATAGTTTGACCCCTCTTTGTCCTTGGAGTACCGTGGGTACCAGACTCTCTAACATGTTAGAGAGTCTGGTACCCAGGGTATCCTTGGAGCAGAAATAAACCAAACCAGTTTTTTCGAGGTCAATGGGAAATGTATAACTCTTGGGTTAAAACCATTTTTTGAAGGATAGAAAAAGAAAAAATGGGCCTAAATTTGCATTAATCGAAGGTTCTAAATAGTAGACTTAGTTTCTCTAGCCCAATGCATGGAAGCGTGTCTTACTTACCAGATATTCAAAGTATGATGCCGATATATAAATATCTATGAAAGCAAAGCTTTTCTGAAAATTTTAACGGATATAGTAGTAGTGAAGGATGCACCTAAGATGTACCCAAGATGCAGTGTTGTACGTTCTAGTCAAAACAGTAGTTTTCTAGAATTACCAGTGAATAATCGTAAAATAGGCGAATTGCTTGTTCAGGCTTTTTTGTTGCCCTAGGGGTGCACTAATTTTAACTATCCTAGTACTGTGCCTGAGAACCCCGTTACATACAGTTTTATCTTTAGCAAGTATAGAAAATCCAAATAATATCTAAACAATGTCTAAACAATTCTTGATCAAACACACAGTTTTTTATGTCTGACACTAAAATGGCAAAAATTCTAAGAAACTTTAGTATATTATTAGCCAAGTATTCACATGGCATGCACGCGCCTTCGCATTCCGGAAAAGAAAGATTTGGTTTCAGAAAGAAAGATATGGTTTGTATTTTTGAAGAAGAATTTTGGCTTCTAAAACAATTATTTTGGTTTCTTAAAAAAGAAGTTTGGTTTCTAAAAGAAAAATTTGATTTTGAAAAGAAAGATTTGCTTTTGAAGAGAAAGATTTGATTTTGAAAAGAAAGATTTGATTTTGAAAAGAAAGATTTGATTTTGAAAAGAAAAGAGTGGTTTTGAAAAGAAATGTTTGGCTTTGAAAAGAAAGTTTTGGTTGTGAAAAGAAAGATTCGGTTTTGAAAAAGAAAGATTTGGTTTTGAAAAAGAAAGATTTGGTTTGACTTGTTGGCCACCTAGATACCAGCCATGACTGCATAGGGGGGAAAGAACCGAAATTTTCTGACTATAAAACTATCAACAACAACAGTAACAACAACAGTTGTAGAAACATGAGTGAACTCATTCCTCAGTAACTAGAATTTAGCCATATTTTGCAATCTAAACTTGCAATCCACACAATTAGTAACCATTTATCAAAATATGCCATAAATTCAATGATTCCTGTTAGAATTTATCTTTAAACGGTCATGAATTCATGCTTTTTTGAATCATTTCTCTTAAAAATCTTCTAAAGATAGAAATTGAACACACACAAATCTGACAAGAGAGCAAAATGTATCCTCCCCCCCCCCCCCCCCCCCCAACTGGCTTCGGCTCTGAATATAGTAGAAGAATTTGATCTAGTACCCAGGCCCTTTATATATAGATAATGAGTTTATCTACATCAGAAATGCGTGAATCAAGATACTAAAATAAAATGGACTGACTCTTTTATGTACTCTGTAATGTGCTTGATCACAGTTGTGACCGTTAATACTTTTCAATGTTATAAGAAAGGCAAAAAGGCAGGAGTGAAAACAACAAGAAATAGGCCGAAGTTTTTAGGTCAAATATTGCTCCTCCTTGATGGTATCTGTGTTTAAAGATTGCCGAAAGGATAGTTAATAAAGGAAAGAATTGATTATGGCATCAAATAAAAATCATGAATTTCTTACCTGTTTTCCTTTCTCTTGAATCTTGGCTTTTCTTGAGCTTAGACAAGAAGGAGAGGGAATGCTAAGATTTCAAGTTGTAAAAAGGTATCATTCTTTGATAAAGACATGGGAGACATATGTTATTGTAGATATAAGAATTCCTAATATCAGACTAGTTTCTCCGTCCTCTTGTGCGGTTACTTGCATTTTCACGCAGAACGACATCACATACCTTAAAGGTATGCAGGACTGGAGCCTATTTCTAGACATTAGGCTTCGCATTTTCCTAAAGATTTTCTCATGCCAATGTGCTTTTCCAAAATGATTCTCCGTAGGAATGAAAGAAGTTTAACTTACGTGTCTTTTGCGCGTCCATAAAAGCCTTGACAGGATATTTCGAAGCCATTGTTTCTTCAGTTTTTATGACGAATATTTCTCTTGGGTGACCGAGATGTTGTTGGCTTGCTGATACAAGTTGAAAGACTGACTTTTGGCGCCCAATTGAATACTCGTGACATCATCCATTCAGTTCGAAATTCGTATTTGCCAAATGGATGAAAAGGCCAACACGTTTTCCTGAGGCATGTGCATAACGCTTTTGATCTTTATGTCACCCTTCCATCATGCTTAATTAAAGCCGCGGATTAATGCCGCAAAATTTACCACGACGCATTCAAGGTCAGCTTTTCTATTGCCTTTAGGAAAAAGTTTATTATGCCTGGTCAATTCTAATAATGAATCTATTATCCGAATGCATTTCGTTTTCAATTTGACCATTTCGAAATTGATGATGAGAAAAGCGATTGTAGTTTCTCGAGCAATTGGGAACCAGCCTTTGGAGAACTCTCCTTAGTAACTTAAAAATTTGACTTGGTTACAAGAGCAGGATGACCTGATTGAAGTTCAAAAGTTCATATTTCTTTTTTGTACAAAACTTGATTAGCTAAAAATAGCTAAACCATTTGCTAAGTACTTTCGTCCCCAGCTGACCACAGATGAAGGAAAAGATCCGAGAGAAAATGCTTGTTTTCGTTCTCCCTTTTTTCGACCTTAGCTGACGAATTATTGTGACCAATTTTAGAGGTATCGCTCATTCTTGGTTCAAATCTTACCTTACAGATAGAAAGCAAACTGTTTCAGTAAATGGTGAAACGGCAAAAGATCTTTCTATTAACTGTGGTGTCCCACAAGGAAGCGTCTTAGGCCCACTACTCTTCTTGCTATATATCAATGATATCTACGTTTCCTCACAAAAACTGGATTTTCACCTCTTTGCTGATGACACTAGTCTTCTTTTTTCAAGCAAAAATTTACAAACCTTGGAGCAAACAGTAAACTCAGAATTGAAAAATATTTCTGATTGGCTATTGGCTAACAAACTTTCCTTAAATGTATCAAAATCCAATTTTCTGATTATAAATCCACATCAAAAAGAGATTGATAAACCAATTGTTCTTAAGATTGATAATGAAAAACTTGAACAAAAAGATTACACTAAATACCTTGGCGTAATCATAGATAAACAATTAAATTGGAAACAGCATATCAAGCAACTAAACATAAAGATCTCAAAGAGCATTGGCTTACTTTACAAGACAAGACACTTAGTACCCCAAAACACCCTATGCACGCTCTATAATTCATTTATTCAGTCTCACGTACTTTATGGCATACTAAACTGGGGTAGTGCTTATAAAACTAATCTGGAACCATTGAAATGTAGTCTTCGTAAAGCAGTTAGGGTAATTGATTTTGCTAAATACCAAGCTCATAGTGAACCACTGTTCAAAAAATATAATCTGCTTAATTTTGATAACATGTATAAACTTGAAGTGGCTAAATTCATGTTTGATATTTATCATGAAAACAGTAGTGACATTTTCAATGACTTGTTTATCAAAACAAATTTACGTCATCATCACATGACAAGGCAATCCTCAAATGACAACTTCTCTCTCCCCCTGGTATCCACAAATTACAAACAAAGGTCAATTATTTATGAAGGAGTCAAAATTTGGAATTCTCTGCCATTGCGCATAAAAAAGTTACAAAATAAGCCATCCTTCACAAAAAAGCTGAAAAACTACTTTTTAGAGTCGAATTGACTAATTTATTTTTCGAACTTTATTATAAACTTATATCATCATCATGCACCGCACTACCGTATTTTTCATGTTGAACACTACTAACAATACTAACCTACTAATATTTTCTTATTCTTATTCGTATTGTTACAGTTTCTAAACCTTCTTTTCGTTTACAAAAGAAAAAATGTACGCTTTCTACACACGCCAAATCGGGCATATGGCCTAGATAGCTCCTTGTGAGTTCTTTCCATATGTCCTGCAGCAAATTTTATTGAACTGTATATCCATTGTATGTAATTCTTTATATGTATCTTAATTAGCGGTTCTTTTATCTAACACAATGTACTAAGTTTATTGCTGTGAATGAAAAGTTTCAGTTTCAGTTTCAGTTAGAGGCAAATATGTAACAAATGTCTCTGTTACTTCACGGCTATATCTGAGGTAACAGCCAGCACAGCAATTTTAATAGATATGTTACATCATAGTAAATCCAATATAGAAACAATTTCTTTATTGATTGTATGCCGTTCATACTAAAATTTTACATAAAAATATCGGATTAAATGTAGTTAGATTTTGTGGGGATGGGTAGTTTGGAAATTAAGTGGAAAAGGGAAATCTTCATAGAAGGAGACTATGCGTGTTGATTTATGCACGGTAGACGCTTAGCAGATTAAGAGTGTAAATCCCCAAGATAGGAAACTGTTGTGAAATTAGTGAAATAAAATTTCCACTTTGGAAACTAAAGGAGATTTCAACATGTCACATAGTAGAAATTATGTTGAAATTATCCTTTTTCTTGCCGTGTTATCACCACAATCATCTTCACCCTGCAATGAAAAAAAGCATGAGGAACCATACACTGAGCACTCCTATGGATGATAAAACTATTGCAGTCAGGATCTATTTGTCTTATACTTTCATCACAATGAATTTCGCTTGATGTGATTGGTTGATTTTTTCAGTAACACAAAGGCTCTTTATAAAATATTCATTGATGCCATCTTCTATTCTCTATTTCATTCTGGTGAGGATACCAAGGACTGCCCTTTTTGCATGAGCATTCTGTTATGCTTGTAAATTTAAACACAGATCCATAGTTCAAGAGGTATCAACCCTGGCTAAGAAAGTTCCCTGGTGAAACAGGAAAACTACCTCCATATGAACAGGGTCTGCCCAAGACATTTAAGATATGAAACTTTATGTAGCTTTTTGGGCCCCACAAAATTTGTCACTTTTTATTAGAATTTAGTGAATCATTCCAAAAGTCATCAAAATAGGCAATCAACTTTGATCAGAATTTTACTGGGACTCTATCCCCAATTTTTGATAGGTTTTAAGATCTTGCTTTAATTACATCCTTATGATTGCTGATTTGGAAATGTCAATAAGACAGCAAAAATGACAATTCATGGCATCAATTTACTGTAGCTACCAAATGGCATTTGAACTGAAGGTGTTTGTGGTGCAGTGGGGAGTGTCATGACAGGGGGTTGCAGACTTGATTAGGTATTCTATATTTCTGTGATCCTGGCACTTGGCACTAAAAACTGCAACTTTGCCTACGTCAGATATTCTTTGTTCCATGTTTTTGGGTCCATCAGTGTTGCATATATGACATAGCAAATTAAATGGCAAAATAAGCTTTTGAATATTAAAAGGAAAATTTCTCACAGAGTAGTCCATGAAGACATTTGCAACAGTAGCAGGGCAGTGGCAAAGTTCCGCAAATTCTGCAGCTTCTGCATACCTCGGCACATCAAAATTGAATATCAACATTGGTGGTGTTGCAATATTTCTTTCTCTGGCCAAACTTTTAACCAAGTCCATGTCTTGGAAAACATTGAAAATGTAACTTTCCGATAAATAGACCAAGTTCTTTTTCATATGGTATGGCACATGATCAAAATATGCTGACAGTGGTCCATAAGGAGGTCTGGTAAACTGAAAAAGAGCATTTAAATGATATCACATGTATGTTCAGTTTTTATCATTGAAGTCCTCACTTACGCTAATTTCTTATAAGAAACTAAGGTTCCGTGCTGGTAGGCAGTTTCTCACATTTTTGGGCTATTTAGGAAACCAATAGTTTCTTATATGTTTCTTATATTTTTAAAGCCGTAAGTGTAGAGTAATTTATTGTCTTAGGGGCTCCTAAATTACTTTAGTAAAATCTCAAAGCAAGTAAATAACATAATTCACACTCAAAATAATCTCCAAACAGTTGCTGTAACTGTACACTGTCAAAACATTTTTGGGTGCAATAGGAAGATTGAAATTGTAAATTACAACAGTTTCTTAGCTTTTCAATTCAGGTAAGGTTGTTTCTTAACTTTCAAAAATTGGGCCTACCATTTCTTATAAGCAGTTTCTTATGAAAAAACATGAGTGTATACATATGCTTACAAGATACTGCCCATAAGAAACTCAACTCTCAGATCACCAAAAAAATGAAATAAACTCCAGTACTGTACTGGGAAAATGTAAGTTAAGAAACTATTTATTTTGAAAAAGAAAATCCTTGACATATTTTTACTTTACTTTCACTTGTTTCATATATCATAATATTACTTGTGAGGTACATAGCAATGTCTAAATATTGGAAAGGCTTAAAAAGCTTGTTTTGAAATGTTCACGAGGAGGGCACATGTAGTGAACATCAAGATTGTCATGAAACCTCTAAGAAACTCGCGAGAAACTGTGAGCACTCAAAATCTGATAACTTTAAGAAACTTTCACTGCTGGCCCAAATTCTTAGTTTCTTATAAAAAATGTGTGTTGTTAATTCATATAATTTACATCCTGTTTTCCTCATGTCAAGACTAATCATCATCATTTCATTTATCATGAATCACTTCATTTGATAATGTTTTGTCTTGTTTGTTAAGTTTTCTAGTCATTTCGGCCAACCTCCATTTCGGTCAATGGTCATTTCGGCCAACCTCGCTAGTCATTTCGGCCAGCCTGTCTGGTGCTCTGGTTGTTTTATCTAATGTTGTTTCATCTAAGCGTCACAGGGTTGCCGCAGGATTTTTGCCCAACTGAGCCTGAGGACAGATTTTTGCCGATTGGGGCTGATTTTCAGCAATTTTTCCAACATTGGGGGGCTGCCGATGAATGTCCATAAATGCTGATGTATGAAGAAAGCCTCATACGCTTATGGTATTGGCTGAATTGACTAGATCAACTTGGGCGAATCGACCAAAAAGTTGGCTGAAATGACTATACTGGGCGAAATGGAGGTTGACCAAAATGGAGGTTGGCCGAAATGACCATGTTGCTTTGTTAACAACTAACGTGTCAGAATCAGAGAGCATACTGATGAAGCATTGGTCTTAGAAAATGCTGCTAGCCCTAATTGCTAATAGATACCACGTGTGGCCAAATGTGTCATGAATTGTGCTCCCAATTAATTTTTCTCCATAATAGCGGATACTACTCTATACTTATTACTTTTTGAACGTAGATCTTGACCATGTATTATCAGTCCGTATTTCAAATGCTTTTGTAGGCCTTCCTGTCTTTATCGGCTGCCTGTTTAGTTGGAAAATCAGGTTTCAAAAACTTCTTTTGTATTGAGTTACCATTTTAGTAGCCAAACTTTTCACAGATATATATTTTGCCAAGTCACAAAACAAGTAATATAATCAGAAAACACTTACCTGCACTTTCAAGTCTTCTATCAGTCCCTCCATCTTGCGGCATGGAGAGGAGAGAGCGCGCGAAATCTGTTGCAACAACAACAACAAAAATGCCAAAGCAAAACATGTCTTTGTTGTTGTTCTTGCGATGACTAGCGCGGCCATGGTTTCCGCCTCGGCGATCCTCGCAGGAATGTTTCGACCAGAGCATTAACTCTGCAAAAATTGCATACAATATATTTTGGAAAATATTTTGTTTTGAAGAAAACTCTTTAAAAATATACCCAACAAATCCAATGTTTTTATATCTTGTACGCATCTTTGGAAAAGTGATAGACGCCTCGCTTAAATGATCAGAACTCCGTTTTGTTTACCCAAGAAATCTGTCACATCGCATAGAAATACTAAATAAGTTAGTGTTCTGGCTTGTTCTTGGGTTGTTCCGCCTGTTCTTAGGTTGTTCCTGGGTTGTTCTTGGGTTGTTCCGCCTGTTCTTAGGTTGTTCTTGGGTTGTTCCGCCTGTTCCTGGCTTGTTCCTGGCTTGTTCCGGTTGTTCTTGGGTTGTTCTGGGGTGTTCCGTCTTTTAGTAACGACGTCTAGCTCCCTTGTCTAAAATCGAGATGTAAATTTTTAGCTCTCTCACCGGCAGCTCGAGGACGGACAGCTCGAGGGTATAGCTCCCTGGTCTAAAATCAAAGTATAAATTTTTAGCTCTCTCACCGGCAGCTCGAGGGTCTAGCTCTCGGGTCTAAAATTGAAGTATAAATTTTTAGCTCTCTGACCGGACAGCTCGAGGGTCTAGCTTCCCTAAAATCGAAGTCTAAAATCGAGGGTCTAGTGAGATAAATTTTTAGCTCTCTCTTCGGCAGCTCAAGGACGGACAGCTCGAGGGTCTAGCTCACTGGTCTAAAATCGAAGTATGAATTTTTAGCTCTCTCACCGGCAGCTCGATGACCGACAGCTCGAGGGTCTAGCTCCCTGGTCTAAAATCGAAGTATACATTTTTAGCTCTCTCACCGGCACCTCGATGACAGACAGCTCGAGGGTCTAGCTCCCTTGTCTAAAATCGAAGTATTAATTTTTAGTTCTCTCACCGGCAGCTCGATGACAGACAGCTCGAGGGTCTAGCTCCCTGGTCTAAAATCAAAGTATAAATTTTTACCTCTCTGAGCGACAGCTCGATGTCCGGCAGCTCAAGGGTCTAACTCTCGGGTCTAACTCTCGGGTTTAGCTCTCTCACCGGCAGCTCGAGGCTCTAGCTACCTTGTCTAAAATTGCAGTATAAATTTTTAGCTCTCTGACCGACAGCTCGATGAACGGACAGCTCGAGGGTCTAGCTCTCGGGTCTAAAATTGAAGTATAAATTTTTAGCTCTCTCACCCGCAGCTCGAGGGTCTAGCTCCCTTGTCTAAAATCGAAGTATACATTTTTAGCTCTCTCACCCGCAGCTCTCTGACAGGACAGTTCGAGGGTCTGGCTCCCTGGTCTAAAATCGAGACGTAAATTTTTTAGCTCTCTCACTCGAGGGCAGCTCGAGGACCGACAGCTCGAGGGTCTAGCTCCCTGGTCTAAAATCGAAGTATAAATTTTTAGCTCTCTCACCGGCAGCTCGAGGACCGACAGCTCGAGGGTCTAGCTCCCTGGTCTAAAATCGAAGTATAAATTTTTAGCTCTCTCACTGGCAGCTCGATGACCGGATGCTCGAGGGTCAAGCTCCCTGGTCTAAAATCGAAGTATAAATTTTTAGCTCTCTCACCGGCACTCGATGGCAGCTCGAGGGTCTATTTCCTTGTCTAAAATCGAGATGTAAATTTTTAGCTCTCCCACTGGCAGCTCGAGTGACTGACAGCTCAGGGTCTAGCTCCCTGGTCTAAAATCTAATTATTAATTTTTACCTTTCTGAGCGACAGCTATGTCCGGCAGCTCGAGGGTCTAACTCTCGGGTCTAAAGTCGAAGTATAAAGCTTTTTAGCTCTCTCACCGGCAGCTCGAGGACCGACAGCTCGAGGGTCTAGCTCCCTGGTCTAAAATCGAATTATTAATTTTTAGCTTCTGAGCGACAGCTCGATGTCCGGCAGCTCGAGGGTCTAACTCTCGGGTCTAAAGTCGAAGTATAAATTTTTAGCTCTCTCACCGGCAGCTTGAGGACCGACAGCTCGAGGGTCTAGCTCCCTGGTCTAAAATCGAAGTATAAATTTTTAGCTCTCTCACCGACAGCTCGAGGGTCTAGCTCCCGGGTCTAAAATCGAAGTATAAATTTTTAGCTCTCTGACCGACAGCTCGAGGGTCTGGCTCCCTTGTCTAAAATCGAGACGTAAATTTTTAGCTCTCTCACCGGCAGCTCGAGGACCGACAGCTTGAGGGTCTAGCTCCCTGGTCTAAAATCGAAGTATAAATTTTTAGCTCTCTGAGCGACAGCTCGATGACTGGCAGCTCGAGGGTCTAACTCTCGGGTCTAAAATCGAAGTATAAATTTTTAGCTCTCTCACCGACAGCTCGAGGGTCTAGCTCCCTGGTCTAAAATCGAAGTATAAATTTTTAGCTCTCTGACCGACAGCTCGAGGGTCTAACTCTCGGGTCTAAAATCGAAGTATAAATTTTTAGCTCTCTCACCGGCAGCTCGAGG
Source organism: Aurelia coerulea (assembly GCA_039566865.1). Lineage (NCBI taxonomy): Eukaryota > Metazoa > Cnidaria > Scyphozoa > Semaeostomeae > Ulmaridae > Aurelia > Aurelia coerulea. Next base: position 3,972,184 of record CM076959.1, read on the forward strand.
ACCGACAGCTCGAGGGTCTAGCTCCCTGGTCTAAAATCGAAGTATAAATTTTTAGCTCTCTGAGCCGAGGACCGACAGCTCGAGGGTCTAGCTCCCTGGTCTAAAATCGAAGTATAAATTTTTAGCTCTCTCACCGGCAGCTCGAGGACCGACAGCTCGAAGGGTCTATTTCCCTGGTCTAAAATCGAAGTATAAATTTTTAGCTCTCTCACCGGCGGCTCGAGGACCGACAGCTCGAGGGTCTAGCTCCCTTGTCTAAAATCGAACGTAAATTTTTAGCTCTCTCACCGGCAGCTCGAGGACCGACAGCTCGAGGGTCTAGCTCCCTGGTCTAAAATCGAAGTATAAACTTTTAGCTCTCTCACCGGCAGCTCGATGACCGACAGCTCGAGGGTCTAGCTCCCTGGTCTAAAATCGAAGTATAAATTTTTAGCTCTCTGACCGGCAGCTCGAGGGTCTAGCTCCCTGGTTTAAAATTGAAGTATAAATTTTTAGCTCTCTCACCGGCAGCTCGAGGGTCTAACTCTCGGGTCGAAAGTCGAAGTATACATTTTAGCTCTCTCACCGTCAGCTCGATGTCCGGCAGCTCGAGGGTCTAACTCTCAGGTCTAAAGTCGAAGTATAAATTTGTAGCTCTCTCACCGGCAGCTCGAGGACCGACAGCTCGAGGGTCTAGCTCCCTGGTCTAAAATCGAAGTATAAATTTTTAGCTCTCTCACCGGCAGCTCTGACTGACAGCTCGAGGGTCTAGCTCCCTTGTCTAAAATCGAAGTATACATTTTTAGCTCTCTCACCGGCAGCTCTGAGGCAGCTGGAGGGTCTGGCTCCCTGGTCTAAAATCGAAGTATAAATTTTTAGCTCTCTCACCGCAGCTTGAGGACCGACAGCTCGAGGGTCTAGCTCCCTGGTCTAAAATCGAAGTATAAATTTTTAGCTCTCTGACCGGCAGCTCGAGGGTCTAGCTCCCTGGTCTAAAATCGAAGTATAAATTTTTAGCTCTATGACCGACAGCTCGATGTCCGGCAGCTCGAGGGTCTAACTCTCTGGTCTAAAATCGAAGTATAAATTTTTAGCTCTCTCACCGGCAGCTCGATGACCGACAGCTCGAGGGTCTAACTCACGGCTCTTAGTTCTCCGAGGAGTAAACGACCCACGAGGACCCTCGTCTTTGAGTTTGAAGTGGAGGCTACTGGTCACGTGACCAAAGAACTCGATCGGATTGATAATGGCGGACGGAGTGAAGATTTGGAGGTTAGTCATGGATGTATTTTTACTAATAAAAGATGGAATTGAAGGTGAGTAATTATTAATTACATATCAAATTAATCCCCATGTTCTGGGCTATCGATTGATATACAATACATATGTAACAGACATACAACGACAAAGTTATAAGTACAAACAGTATAGACACGGTCTGAAGAGGGTGTGCGAAACTGCATTAGCGCCCATTTTCCTTCCAAAAATTGATGACACTCACATAAATTCATGTATTTTGTTCTCTTGGGGAGAATGGAATCCCCCTCAATAGGTCATCGATACCAGGGGGAAGACTTGTTCATCCTCCCAAGAGGATAGCACGTGCTAAAGCATTAACAAGTCATTGCTGTAAGGCATTGTAGAGCACAAATGTTAGGGAAATCTGTTCATGATTTTGGGCACGTTTTGAAGGTTTTTTGAAGAGGCTTTCTGGAGAAAATCCCTCATAATTTCGGAATGGAGTAGCCGATTTCAGTCAGGTAAATTTTATAGTAGATTTGAACAATCCTACCCTAAAACTTTATGTTTGCCGATATCATTTGCTGATATCATTGTCTTGATGTCCAGGGAGCCGTGACCTTTCAAACAGGGGATTCTTTTTTCTGACTCACCCGGTATAAGATAAATACTTCACCCAAAATCGGAGATTGCCGACAACGCTGTGAGGATATCCTGTAGGATGTTCTTTGTGAATAGATATTTCAGTAGGACTACTTTGTGCAATGGTCTTGTTGCCTGCCCCACAATTGAATTGTTGCAGAGAACGAGTGGGATGTAGTAGAAGAGAATATCTAGATGCCCAGAAAGAATCTGCTGCAGAAGGCGTTAATTTTCTTGCCATGGAGAATTTGAAAGGGATAGACTTCTGGTAATGGTGGGCATGTTATGGAATGTGGATGCAACGTCTGTATTGCTTGGAAGGAACATGGTTTCTCCTGGTGATGTGATGGCTGTGCGTGGCAGGAATGTGGATATTAATGTGACTAGTGTAGTGGGAATTGCAGGTGCTGAAGGTAAAAATGGTGTATTGTGTGTGTCTCATTGTCTGTTGCATGGGAGAGGCGAGATTGGAGGGTGGTGAAATGATTGTTGTTTGGGGTAGTCCATGTTGTTGGCGAGGTGTAGGTGCAGGTGCGGTGGCCATGAGAAGATCGAGTAGATCTTGAATGTTTATTTCTAGTGGTTTTGAGGTGACTTGTGGAGGATGGTAAGCTGCGGGTTTGTAGCGGTTGCTGTCCATAATATGGAGGTGGTGGATAAACATATGGATGTGGAGGTACATACTGCTGTCCCTGTAGGCGTGGTTGTGGTACTGGTTTGGAGGTGCATAGGCAGGTGCGGGTACAGGTGCAGATGGATGCGAAGGTGCACTAGTCAGCGCAGCAACCAGGTGATCCACGGACGTTGCTGCGGCCTGAGGAGCATTTCCATGCTTTGGCACATGCAGCACAGGCAATAGTTTTAAACGCTGGGTGGGGATTGGTGCGAAGGTCATGAGAATAATGCTCCGCCAACCTCAATAGCCTGTAGCATCTGCGCTTTTAACTCTGGTGTGGGGTTGATGATGGCAAGGGCAGCAGCAGGCTTGTTAGCATCAGTGTTGGGGCCCTGGTAGTCGCGGTGGAACTTCTTGAGCAAAGTACTAAAGGGCTCAACACCCTGAATATACTGAGCTGAGGAAATGAATGGCAAAGAAAATTATCATTTGATTGCAAATCTAGAACTGAGAATAAAACAGCTGGAGGAGACTCTTAAAATAAAAGACGAAAAAATTCAACAACTGCAAAACAACTCAGAAGCTTTAAAATTCAATGCAAAAAATCTCATGAAAAACAAAGAAACATTCAAATTTTACACAGGTATCACTCCAGAGCTATTTACGGCAATATTTGGACGAATTTCTCCCTATACGGATGGTATGCGATATTGGCGGGGTCCAGAAAAGGGAAAGCAAAGCCACAAGAGATTTGGTGCTTTAGGAAGGACTGGCCGTCAGCAAATTTTGTTGAAGGAAGATCAATTTCTAGTTTGGTTGATTCGATGCAGACTTAATTTGAAGTTACAGGACCTTGCATTTCGTTTCTCAGTGTCCATGTCACTTATTTCCAGAATTTTTGTAACATGGACAAAATTCTTGAGGCCTGTTCTTGAACAGTTTATCTTTTGGCCTTCCCGTGAGACAATCTCAAAACATCTTCCATCTAAATTTAAAGATTTCCCGAACACAAGGGCAATAATTGATTGTTTTGAACTTGGAATTAATCATCCTAAATCTTTGAAAGCTCAGGCTGAGACCTATTCCAATTATAAAAGTACAAACACTTTGAAGTACTTAATAGCAATTACACCCAACGCATCCTGCTCTTTTGTATCAAAAGGATTTGGCGGTCGCACGAGCGACAAGAAAATTACAGCACAGTCAGGGTTGGTTGACAAGTTTGAGGAAGGAGATGATTGCATGGCAGATCGCGGCTTTGACATCGAAGAAATTTTAAAAGTGAAAGGAGTGACATTGAATATACCCCCGAAAACAAATGGAAAAAAACAATTAACTGAAAATGAAGTCACAAAAACACGAAGAATTGCATCTGCCAGGATCTATGTTGAAAATTACATTGGGCGTTTAAGAAACTTTACAATTTTGAAAGAAAAAATTCCCATTACTTATGTGAGACACATAGACGATGTGGTTGTATGCCTTTGTGCACTTTGTAACTTAAGTCCTGGTCTTAACATCCAATGAAGAATTTTTAAATGCACATACAGAATAATTGTTTATAATGTGCAATGTTTTTGTTGTTGATAAGGTTGTATAAATACAGGTAATACGTGGTAGATTTAAAGGCAGTTGAGGGCAACTAACTGTAACTCAATTAAAACACAGCTTGATGCCTCCATTTTGTGAGAAAAGAACCAATTTTGAAAAGTATATATTTTTGAACTGTGACATGTTTCCTCCTATTTGAAACAAATTTGGAGAAAATCGGTTGAGTGGTTGATTAAATATAATTTTTCTGGTTAAGAAGGTATAAATTTGCAAATTTTCCTCAGTTTTTCGGTTGCTTAGCAACGAATCACGTGACTTATTAATTGTCATTGTTATATTTTAATGGGCAATTGTCTAAAGAACAATATGGGTAAGTCTTATTGTTATATCTTTTGTAGTTTTGGAGAAAGAGGGGGGGGGGGCAAAAACGTCCCCCCCCAGTACAAAATACGTAAACAATCGCCCAGTACAGATAGGGTTAAAAGATTGGCATTTTACAATCAGCATTTACTGAAATAAAGGGAGAAAATCCATGCTCTGACATCTCCGACTTTTCGTTTTTGGGTAAAACGAAAAGTCAGAGATGTAAAAATTTGAGAGTTTGTTCCGACATCTCCCACTTTCCGGCCATGTTGGAAGGCATTGCTATTCATTCTCAATCCACATCATTCGCTCATCTTGTGTGTCAATGAAGAAATAATTGCAGTATTTGACAGTCATGATTTTTCCAAAGGTCATGGAGCAATGGTGATGTATGGGCCAATTATAAAGTTAGATAGCATTTTGCAATACTTCCATCATAGCATGAAATTTGGATATAACATTCAGGTTGATGGTGGCAATTATGCCTCCATTGAGTTAGGGAAGTAGTTGATAGTTGTTGATATGATGTTGAAGACATTGCAAATGGAACAATGACAAATGTTGGTTGCATTGTCAATAAATTGGTGAGCTGGAACACAATTTCAAGTACACTTTCCCCCAAATGAATTTGAAATGTAATGCATCATTGACCAACAGCAGACTTTATTAACGACTGTCTTTATTATGTACCTGCTTGTCTAGTAGTTCATACTGCATGCAGGGATACAAATCAGATCAGTTCTAACATATGAACATTTTCATTTTCTGTACAATTTATGTTTTATGAATGACAGTAAATTCAACACACAGTGAAAATGACAGAATTCTGATGATAAGCTCTGAGTATCATGCATAGGAATGGAAGATATTTGCAACAATGCCCTTGAACTGTCATCAAAAGTTCTGGTGCAAGCTTCCTTATCAACATTCCAATTTCAAGGAGGGCTTCCTTTGATTCAGTATTCTCCTTGGTGTAATTAAAAGTCATGCCATGTGTTTTCTCATGCTCTCTGCTTCTTTGGCCATCAAAGCGGTATGTTCTTGAGCAGCATTGAAATCTGCATTTGAAACCGCGACTTGCAAATGTTGCTGCTGTATCTGCTTCCTTCGCCTTCTAAAGCTTCTCAAGGAGATCCCTAACCCTGTCAGCTCTCAACACATATTTATTCACAATTCGTACGGACAGATCTGTCACAAATGTAGCTTTTTGAGACTTTTTGCTTTCTTGCACCTCATATTCTGTCATTTCTGGAATGCCATTAAACCCTTCCAATTTCAACTCAACCATTTCAACTCAACCACCAACTCAACCAACTCAAATCAACCAGCGGAACAAGCCAGTAACATGCTGAACAAGTGTGGAACAAGCCAGTAACAAGCGGAATGGGTCAGTAACAAGTGAGGAACAACCCAGTAACCAGCGGAACAAGCAAGAAACATTTGTCTATCTATCCCATGGGAAGTTTGAAATGTTGAAATGAAAGAGTAGCGGCATACAATAATAAGTCAAGAAGATAGTAGGGTAAAGAGCAGAAAAAGGCGCCACCTGTCCCAAAGGAGTTCCAAAATTTGTTTCAAGGCAACATGAATGAGGAAATAAAGGTGTCTCTCTTCCTCGCTTCTTTCTTCTGCTCCTTCTTATTGCCGCAACTTTCTCGCCATCCTTCTTTCAGCTTTCTTTCCCATTCATCTATTCCCATTGTCTGTGCACTTGAATATTTGAAACAAAGCTGTTTGAAGTGTTCTAAGCATAACAGAATAACCAGACCCAGGACCACTTTAGAACTGAATTAAAATAAATTATGCTGGCCTAATGTGGACAATGGAATGAATAACGATGGGTGTGCTTTTTGCTAGTCCAACCAATGACCAAGAAAATAATTCACGAACAACAATATAATCACAAACATTGGTTACTTCCTCCATTTCTGTCAAATACCAAGAGATTGTTCATCTGTTTCATTATTTTCCAAGTCTCCTTCTTTCTGATATTTGCCTTTAAGAAGCCTGACTCTAGGTTTTCTGTAGCACTACTTTTAATTTTGTACCCACGTCTTATCTTATAATGTTCTTGTCAAGCGTGATTGTTTTGCTGCAACCTCATCTTCACCGGTGCTCGATACGATCCACTATTTTACAATTCCTTAATTCTACATAATTACAATATTTACAATAATTAAGAAACAAAATAAACTTATCTACAGATTCAAGATTAAGACTAACATGAACAAAACCAAAGTACTTAAAATATCTACATAATTCAAAATTAAATAATCCACCACCCAGCCCTTGATAAACATTCTCAAATTCATACAATGAGTCATTTTTCTCAGCAATGTTCAAAACTTTAACCAAGTCCGATTGAGCGATTGAGGAATGACATCTAAATGCATTGCAAAAGCTAGTGTAGCTTTTTCAACCTTATTCTAACTTAAATTCAGTACATTTGAATAAATATTTTTTTTTTGTGATCTTTATTATTGTGAATTCACTGATTACTTTCTTGTAAAACAAGTTTTTTCTATAAGAAACTAAAAATTGGGCCAATAGGCAGCATTACAAATTTCTTGAAATTATCAGATGTTCAGTACTCAGAGTTTCTTACGAATTTCTTAGATGCTCCATAACAATCTTATCTCCTAACAATCTCCATAACATTATCCTTATTTTCTTGCATGCTGATTGTCCTATGTATACCTGGACATCAAAATAGTTGTTCCTCCGCTTTGACAACTTGCAAGGAGAGACATTGTTCACATACCCCACAACGTCTATTTTCTCTGAACTGTTCTCCATAATGACCTTCTGCTAACAAACCTCCTTCCTCCAGATTCCCACTCTAACTGATCTATTTCTGTCTGCGGACCAACAAAATACCAAATTGATGTCACTGGACCACCCTTGAGTAACCTCCCTATTGGTCAGTAAAAATGAAATTGTAATTAAACGCCCTCTACAAACAAAGTTGGTAAAAATCAAACTATCATGAACGGAGCTATGGGAGTTTAAAGTTAAGCTAAAACAATAAAGTTTCCAGAAGTGCTATGATAACAACAACATTTCATTTCCCCAAACGTCAAAAAATCGTTGCGATGGAACCAGTGGTCCGATTTCGAAAATGTTGGCTTTGTGTTGACCCCTGACACCCCTTGTCACGGAGGGTATTAAATGTTGCAAATTTTTCAAACTTTGTTTTTTACTATTTATTCCATAATTCCTCTGAACTTGATCACTGTGGTTTGTACAGCAATGCAAAATATGTGCAAAACAATCGGTTTTAATAGCTATTAAGCCAAAAAGAAGCTAGAAACCATCCCTTCTATGAAATAATAAGACAAAACTTAAAACAAATGGTTTTGAGTTATTTTCTCTTTGACCAGAATATGGAGAACATATTTACTATGAAATAGTAAAACGGCAATTTGAACATGTTGCCAGAATACATTATAGGGAAATATTATTTATTATTATTCATAGTTATTATTAGTGGTCAGTGTTCCGAAGGGGAAACTCTAGTTGGTAGATTGACTTCTTCAATGATTTGAGTCACCAAGGCTACCTGGACAGCAGAAACAAGGTTTATTTGGAACTTCTTTTGTTCTGTTTCAGTGCTGTGTTGCAATCTTAGAATCTCTAATGTTAGAAATTGTGTTCCTAACAAGCCTGTTAACCATGTCTGAAGACATTGCTTGCCTTGCAGCAGCATCAACAATCTCATTATCTTTATATAGAATAAACACTGGGGAGGACATCTTTAAAGTACTGCTTGCTTCATCTTTCTCGTAAGTTTCACCAGCTGAGCTTCTTGGATTTGCATTTGATGAAGAGCTCATAGGAATTGGGGATGAGCTTTCATATCCGGGAATCGTTGCTTTCAGGAATGGTGGTGACTGGTCTGCTATTGGCTCAAAATGTACTCCTCAAAGTGTTTCTTGCGGTTTTAGCATGACAGGCTGTAAATCTGTTACATGCAATATCTATAGTAATGCCTGAGTAATGCATGCATCTTTTTTTGGCTTAACTGTAGAATACCCCGCATCTTCTCCAGCGACTCCAGATGTGGATACTGGATACGCAGTGAAAAAAGTATTTCTTGTCATGTCCTTTAAGCTTGTAAGGCCTGTTCTTTATGTGGCATTGTGATTCTATTGTGATTATTTTAGAGCCTCTCCATCTCGATGGGCACCATCAATTATTATGGTGGGGTGCAAGCTCGTTTAACATCTGTTTTTATTTATTAATTTTGTTTATTTTAGATTTTTGTTGTTGTTTCTTCGTGTTTATTTTCGTGTACGGCATGACAGATAAGTCAGCTGTTCTGGAGCATGATGACATTTGGAAATTCATTCACCACACATGTCATACCGTACACGGAGATTTACAACAGTACTGGTGATGTATTATTCATCACTAGCTGCCATGACACTTTCTTAAATTGGTCTCCTTCAGAAAGGAGAGGATAGGCCTGGCAGCTCAAAGGAGCTCATGTGGAGCTGATGATACATGATTAAAGGGAATATAAGCATATATAAGTGGCTCCGAGCCACAAGACCTAAACTGTCAATCAAATTTAACCAATCACAACAAGCCATCTACCATTGCACGTGATCACTTTCACTGCAGCCTAGCCTGCACGAGGGCACGTAACGGGCGATCAGTAATGGCGGGGAAGAGTTGCTTCGTTGTTTCTCTATCCGCTAAGGGGCAAAAACGGACAAGAAATGGAAAGAAATATTGCCTGTTCATTGACCACCGTGATGAAGCAGACCTTGTAGCCGCAGAATTTGATGTCCTGAAGAAATCGAAGCGCTTTGAGTCCATTTACGATACGAATGAATTGCTGAAATGTATGGGTACAGGATAAACAAGCACATCTCATTGGGCCTAAACGTATCTTCAGACAAGGGAATCTTCACTAAAGTTAGCCTGACGGAATCTATGGACAAAGGGCTAGTGTTACGGAAGAAATACTGATAAATAGTGAGCATTCAACAAAGCAGCCGAGCCGGGCCTAATATAAACACTGGATCGATCGATTGCGGCAGTGGTGGCAAAAGATAAACAACTCATACGATTAGGTCATTAAGACGTAAGTGGAGCTAAATTACCTTTCCTTCTCACTTCTTTTATCTCGATTCACTCGAGCAAACTACTTCAGAATCGTCGAAGTCAGGAAGAAGGAATCTTGCTTCCTGGGTAACCATGTTGGAAAGTATATCGAGAATCTCCTCGCACTACGAATTTGCAATGCAGAGCTCACTTTCACGTGCACAGTTAGAATGCAACTGCTATGCGCATGCTCTGGTGTATCTATTTATAGAAAGCGCCTGATATATGCTTATATTCCCTTTAAGGAAGACCAGACGAGCAGCCCTCGTTTTACCTTTTGTTGGACATGGAAGGGAACGAGAAGAGCCAAGGCAGCAAAACATAGGCTATCCCACCTCGCCACGTCATCAACACCAGTAAACTCGTTACCTGTACAGACCCTAAACATTCATGGATGGAGACAATGAATGTTATACTCGTTCTTATGATGTTCAAACCACTCTACCAGAATTCAAAAAGCAAAGTTAAACTTCTCTGGCACCATGTCCTCACACACCAGGCACTTTTTGGTTATTGGACAGTTGCCACCTGCTGTAGGCCATAGAGACAGTGCATGATACACTCGTTCTTATAATGTTCTCATAGATCTCGATCAACATACACCAGTAAACTCGTTACCTGTACAGGCCCTAAATATTCATGGAGACAATGAATGTTACACTCGTTCTTATAATGTTCAAACTACTCTACCAGAATTCAAAAAGCAAAGAAACTTCTCTGGCATGGCACCATGTCCTCATACACCAGGAAACTGTTTGGTTATTGGACAGTTGCCACCTGTTGTAGGCCATAGAGACAGTGCATGATACACTCGCTCGTTTTTATAATGTTCTCATAGTTCTGGTCATCATACACCAGTAAACTCGTTACCTGCACACTACAGGCCCTAAATATTCATGGAGACAATGAATGTTACACTCGTTCTTATAATGTTCAAACTACTCTACCAGAATTCAAAAAGCAAAGAAACTTCTCTGGCATGGCACCATGTCCTCATACACCAGGAAACTGTTTGGTTATTGGACAGTTGCCACCTGTTGTAGGCCATAGAGACAGTGCATGATACACTCGCTCGTTTTTATAATGTTCTCATAGTTCTGGTCATCATACACCAGTAAACTCGTTACCTGCACACTACAGGCCCTATATATTCATGGAGACAATGAATGATACACTCGTTCTTATTGTGTTCAAACTACTCTACCAGAATTCCAAAAGCAAAGAAACTTCTCTGGCACCATGTCCTCACACACCAGGAAAGTTTTTGGTTATTGGACAGTTGGCACCTGTTGTAGACCATAGAGACAGTGCATACAGTACATTCTATGTTGCTGTGCTTACCGTCATCGAAGCTCTGACATCAATGCGTTTATTGACCACATGCAAGAAGTCTTGTCCAAGGTTGCCAATGAAAACAAAACTGCTGTCATTATGGGGGACTTCAACATAAATCTACTAAATTCTGAGAATCACACACTCACTAGCGAATTTATTAAAATGCTGTTTTCAAACCACTTTCAGCCACTTATACTTCAACCAACCAGGATAACTGATTCAACAGCAACGCTCATTGATAACATATTTTCCAATGATTTTTCTTGTACGGTAACAAGTGGAAATGTCCTTGTACAAATTTCAGATCACTTCCCTCACTTTTCTATTTTCAATAACTGTGCACCTGACAATAATAATTCTTCCTACTTTGTTCATAATTACAAATATTTGGATAAATCAAAATTCCTTGATGACTATCAAAAAATGGATTTTGCGTTTCTAAATACTGATGATCATACTGGGGTCATTCCAAATAAGAACAACAGATGCCTGTCAGGTGATGTTTTCAAAATTGCCTCTAATTTTTACCAAGGGTACCCAAGCATCAGAGAACACGAGAAAAGAATTTCAGCAAGATATCTCATTTGGTTCAGGTTTTACTGTATGATCAATTGAATATTTAGCCAATTGATGCACCTGTACGAAAATACAAGGCCATGTAATAGTCATGTACAAGCCTTGTAGTTATGGCCTTATAACCTTGTTATAGCCTGGAATAGCCTTGCTGTAACCTTGTAAATGGCTCGGCTGGTGTAATCTGCATAATGCAGGTTGCATAATGCAGGTTGCAGGTTGCATAAAGCAGGTTGCAGGTTATCATTTATGGCCAAGGGCTGTATGGCCGTACAGAGGGGCCTTCTCCTTTATGACTCTGACATTTTCATCTCAGGGGGTCACTATGCGCTATATCAGTTCAATTATTCTTTGAAATAGCTTGCATGGAGATCAATTCAGGGGATTAAATCACATGGTTACTCATAATTAGGTAATAACATTGTTGAGGTTCTTCACTTTGTCTGATATTGTCACAAGAATGCACAGAGAATAAACTTGTAAACACATACAAATAACAGTGCAACGGATGTGGTTGCAGTTTTTGGTTGCTGAGTTGCCTATTCGGGATGTTTCCCAGCTTCAACAGAATATGTCAGTAAGTATGATCTGTTTGTTATCTTTCACTTTTACATTCAGATATTCAGATAGCAATTACAAATCTTGTTATCTTTAGTTTGATCAGGAGATTCCAATACAATAGCATTTTATTTTTAAGAGTTGTTCAGAATAGCTTCAAAATTCCATAACATTTGTCTTACTTTATAAGAATCACTTTCTCTTTCAGCATGTAACAGTGTATTATTTTGATGGCTTGTGACAAAATCTTGCATTGTTTGCTACAAAAGCTCGATGCATTCTTGTGAAAATGAATTCAGTACAATTTTGTATTTTGTTTATGCGACATCAAGTCAAGCAATCGCTGTGCTAATTATATTTCTTTTCATTTTATTTGTTTGGGAAGAATGATATAAACAGAGACAATGCCCTTGTTTGACCATGAGCGATTGGACACCAAGTGCGTGAACATTTTATTGGAGGCGAGCCACCTTAATCAATTTGTTGCGTGTGCTTTTACTTAATTTTACTTGGTAGTGAGCCACCTTATCGCTGTTTCGTCATTTTGAATTTTTCGGTAGTGAGCCACTTCAAGTGCAGATTCACCTTAATCGTAAAACCTCCAGAGTATTTTACTCTGGAGGTGGATTTGCACTTACAGTGGCTCACTACCGAAAATTTCAAAATGACGAAACAGCGATAAGAAGCAAAAATTAGGTAAAAACATAGACTGGCTGATTTTGCCAAACAGCGTCTGAAATCGGAAGAACTTGATAGCCTCATTTTCAAAAGTGCTACAAGCTTAAAATTCGGACCACGGAATCACGGAATAAATGTTTCAGTTGTTGCTGTTGCTGTGAACAGTAATCATCAAACAAATAAATAAAAATGGGAAATAAATTGTACTTCCTGTTGAATACTCTAGGAAACAACACATTGATACCAAGTTTTATTCATGTGAATTTGAGAGAATTGCAGACAGTTTACGACTCTGACAAAATTGAGCATGGACAGTGAACACACAAAGTTGAAATTTCAAAGGAGTTCAGAGTGACAAAAGACTCAAGAGACTTTAGAGATGTCAGAAAAATAAATGCTTGTGGTTTGTAAATTATCCTTCATTTATTAGAAACTCTGTTTAGAATGTACAGTTAATAATATGCGATATTCAAATGCAGAGTTATTAATGTAGATCACATTCAACAGAATATTTCATGCAATATAAAGTGTTCATATAATATAATCTAAGGATCATGGTTAGTATTGTAAGGTCATTGACATTGACATTGCTGAAACAAACGTGCGTAGCTGCAAATTTGCAAGCCAATGTATAGCAGCATTTGATAGCAGGATATCAATGATTTTAACTGCAGATGCTGTTTCCCTGCTCCACAGTCGTTTGCAGTTTTTTATTAATGAAAGAGGTAACGCATTTTAACCTCTCAGTTTGCACGTGGAGGGATCACAACTCATCTTAGAACCCCATTAGAACGATTTGGACTGGAATAAGGTTGGATAATATTTTATACGTAATCACCAGTCAATCTGGAGAGTATCTAGAGAGGTAGAATGCCAAAGTTGTATTACTCTTCCTTGCCCGTCAGGAAAAATAGCCCTTGTGATAGATAACCTTGAAAGGGAATCTAAGCATATGAAAGTCGCATTCTAGCCAATCACATATCAGTATTGCTTGTTGACTTCAATAAGTTTCCCAAATATGGTACATGCTTAGATTCCCTTCAAGAAACTGATGCACAAAACCTGATGACAATGCCGTACTACAGATGATTTACGGAAACGATAATGTCGAGGGGCATCTAACCAAGATGCATTGCTCTTAATGATCAAATTTCTATAGATTGAATTCATAAGAGGGTGCAATGCTTTTCGCCCTCTTTTTCAAAATCATCAATTGCTAAACCTTTTAGTGGTGCCATGTAGCTAATATGCAGAATGTGTGATCAACGTTGTCAGGGTGGCAGACAATTAACTGACAAGCATGGCGAGATTACGTCCAAGTAATATTCAAATCGAGATGTTAGAATAGTTTGAAGCATTTTGCATAGATATCAACATATCCCGCAACATATTCGTTATCAACATACATCTCACATATGATTCAGATTCACAACAGATTTTATGGAAAAAATTACTGTTTAATCAATTGGAGATTCCTCGTTTTCATTTCCTCGTGTCCTGACAATTTCCTGATGGGAATCCGGGATAGAATGGAAAGAACCCCTCGCCCCTACGATACCTCTTACTGCATTCTCATCTCATTTGCTTATTTAATTTCCACCAAGACACATGACATGAAACAATCAGATTCCTCGTACATTTTCATAAAACAGTATCATGACTAAAGATCTCCTGTTGTTGAATCTATTAGAAATTGATTGGAATATTCCTTTCTATTACGTTATGTGAGCCCTGTGAAGTGAACCTTCGTTTCCATTTTCATCTTAACCCTATTTGTACTGGGCGATTTTTTAGGTCCTTTGTACTGGGGGGGCATTTTTGGCCCCACCCCTCTTTTTCTCCGAAACTACACAAGATATAACAATAAGACTTACCCCTATTGTTCTTTAGACAATTGGCTTTTCAAATATAACAATGACAATTAATAAGTCACGTGATTCGTTGCTAGGCAACCGAAAGACTGAGGAAAATTGGCAAATTTATACCTTCTTAACAAGAAAAATTCTATTTAATCAACCACTCAACCGATTTTCTCAAAATTTGTTTCAAATGGTAGGAAACATGTGATAGTTCAAAAATATATACTTTTCAAAATTTTGTTGTTTCTATTTTTAGCACAATTAGCTTTAAATTAGCCTTTTGTTGCATGCATTTATTTTCATCGCAGGTTTTTGCCAGTCCTGTCCTTTTATCTGGTAAATATAGACTCAAAATGAATCAAATTAATAAGATGAAGCAAATTAGACTAAAAAATATATTTCACATTTCTTTATTAGAGCAATGACGTCATAAATGTGCATGACTATCATAGATATTAAATTTTGCTGACATCAGCAAATATGAACAATTTATATATCAAATGGAAGTACTCATCATCCCAGGGGGGTACTCATTGACTTTTAGTACGGGGGGGGGTCCGTGCCAATATTTGGGGTCTGAAATTTTACATCAAATCAATATTTGGGGTCTGTGAATTACAACATGGACAACAATTGAATATTTGGGGTCAACAAATTTGAGGAAAGGAAGAATCCTGCAATTTGGCCCTGAAGTTGCGAATCACGAAATAAATGCTTTGGTATTATTCAAAAACTGAGAAAAATCAAGAGGCTCAAATTGAAATCATTCAAAAACATGTAAGGGGCCCCAGAAATAGATAACAATATTTGGGGTCTCCAAAACATTAGACTCAATATTTGGGGTCCCCAAATCATTAGGCTTAATATTTAGGGGTCAGCAAAGAAAAAGTGGCACGGACCCCCCCCCTATTGAAAGTTAGGGAGTACCCCCCCTGGGACTCATCATATGCGATCGAATGGTGCATGTTTGAGATCGATCAAGCAAACGACACGAAAACTACGAACATTTAAAGGTGACCTGAAGGGAAAATATTTGTTGAAGCTAATGAACTGTTGAATAATAAAAGCTCCTGTTTGAATATTTTTGATATCTCATTTTGTGTTACAGTTATCAACTGATTTTAAGCATCAGCAGTTGACGTAATTTTTTTTTTCCAAATCACTAGGAAGCAAAATGAAACTAACGGATGTCAAGGCGGAACTGGGCATGTAGCAAATTTTTATGGGGCTCTGTTAAGTTTGTCTCTACATTCCTGTCTATCGTAAACATACTTGGTGAAACGTTGGAAACTTTTGCCAAAAGACAAGTGCGCTTTGGATGATAGTAAACATTTTCATCTGTTTTTGCAATTCGAATTCTGTTGGAACCCCTTTCTTTAAAGACGCGCCGCTCTTTCCGTGTAAGTACAATGTCATATGGCACTGGGGGAACCAATCTCATACTTACGTCATCTTTCGAACGCATGCTACCGCCACAACCATAGCAAGTTCTAGCCCTTGTTGTTGAAAGAAATACAACATTTAGTTTTTCATCCACAGGAGAGGGAGACACTGAATGGGGACCATTATAATCTTCAATGTCCCTGTGGCTTGGCGGTTTTCTAAGTCGTTTGCCCTTGTCACTTTTCTTTTGCCCAACTCTGTCCGGAACAGTGTCTTGCATTTGTCTTGAAAGGTTTGGAGAATGTTTCCTCAAGAAATTCAAAAGGAAGCCTTCAGCATGTGCGGTAGCAATAGCATGCTTACATATGGCGTGAAACTTAAAGCGCTGGCAATCGCACTTTATTGCGTGATTTGTGAGGGCGAAACTTACAGCATGTGTCCGCGCGGGATCACTATCTGACCTTACAATATAACTGTTGCAGGCCCAGGGTGATTTGATAGCTGCCTTATCACGAAGTATAGTTGCAGCACCTCTCCAATCTACTCGATAATTTTCACTCAGACCTGTCTCTGAAAAGTCGAAAAGATCGCCAGTTTTCTCGTTTTGGGAAGCAGAGGGTGCACCGTTGGTGGAAAGCGTATCTGCAGCGCTATCGCTTTGTTGTGTGGGATTATTCTGAGTAGACACTGTTTCGTCAGGGAGGCGTGCTTCACTGAACTTTCTAATTTTCTTCTTTCTTTCCTCGGATGGCAGCTTAGACCATTCATTCATTGGGACGCGAAAATGCGCGAATTTTGCGGCCAGCCGATATGGGCCAACATCAAATAATGCCCTTCGAGTATTCCTATTGTATTCTTCAAGTAGTTCCTTGTAAACATCTACGGCTACAGAAAGACTAGCTTTGAGGGGAGGCCTTCCTGATAACACAGACAACGATTTGCGCTCTTTTAACTTGTTCTTAAATCGGAAGTTTATGGACTCTGTCAGGTTATTATAAAAAAAGTCGTCTCCTAAACCGGCTGACCTACGTTTACTTAAGAGCATTCCATCCCTCATATCATTGGCAATATAAGTTTTGAAATAATTGGAAAACTGGGGAATTATGGAATCACCACAATTACGCTCTAATTCGTCCCACTTCTCGTAGCAGGCATAGCATTGGTCTTCAAAGTCTTGCTCACTTTTAGCATCAATCAATCCTTTCGTTTGCGCGCCTTCCGACCCCAAAATGTCTGTTAAAATCGTTGATCTGATATTGTTGCTTACATGTGGCAATTTGGAAAACTTACGTTTAATATCATCTTCCAAATGCTTTTTGCAGTAAAGATTTGTTGCAACAAGGAGATACTTGTTCATGCCATTGGTTAGTGCCTTGTCTCTGTCGCTTCCCAAAAACAAAATATACTTACATTCATCCTTAAGCCCTATCAAAGTCTGGGCAAAATACCCGAACACTGGGGCATCCTGTTCCATATGAAAAAGAGCTGGACCAGGAAATGAAGGGTGCTCGTTATTTGTCGCGTTTACTAATTTTAAGTTTTTGTAACTTGTTGTAGTAACGAAAAAGTCCCCCCAATGCCATATGTCGTGTCCACACAGAAAGGAGTGCAATTGTCTTGGCGAGTGCACATTTCCGCTATGTTAGACATGGTTTGGTCGGTTGTTACGATGAACCGCAACGAAGGAGTCAGTTGCAGACTGAAAAGATTGTTTGGTATGCTGTGCGCTTTGTCAATTAGCTCAGAAATTTCATCCTTAGCAAGTTTTTTGCGCAAAGTTTTCCTAAGGTATTTGATTTGATCTGTACCTCTAGGGACATCCGATGCAGCATAAGAATTGTGCACGTCACCTACCTCTTGCGACACTTGATCGAAGATGGAGAGAGGCCCCCTAACAGAACCTGCAGCTTTCTGGTGCAGACGCTTTTTGGTGCTAGCGGTTGTTGGCAAGAACTGC
This sequence comes from Aurelia coerulea, assembly GCA_039566865.1. Lineage (NCBI taxonomy): Eukaryota > Metazoa > Cnidaria > Scyphozoa > Semaeostomeae > Ulmaridae > Aurelia > Aurelia coerulea. Next base: position 3,990,026 of record CM076959.1, read on the forward strand.
TTATTGACCTTAGAATTTCCGTGCTTCTTCGGACTAACTGGGTGCACTTTACCGACATAGTAATACTGCAAAATCATAAAGTCGAGCTGGCTATTCTTGCTATCTATGGCAACAACAGAAGATCGTTTGAAGTCATGATACTTTGCATGCCTGAAGTAGGTGGTCTGGAAAATGAACTGGTTTGGTCCCAAAGTTGGTCTACATTTTTTGGACCGTGGCAGCATAGAAGAATTCTCGACCTTAGTATCAGTAACCATTACAACCCTCCCTGATGAACCACAATTCCACCAACTACCATGGTCATCACTTTTCCAATCATCCTTGTCATCAAGCATGGAGGTATCTATCAAAAAGGAACAGTTTTCCTGAGGGGCCAGTGGCCGTGCCGTACAGACCCTACTTGACTTCCTCTCTATAAGTAAATCCGCTAGTTGCTGGCTTTTCCATACCGGTTTATGGGATCTATTTAAATAAGGCAAATTATGGTCGCCGTTGTAGTACTCAACAGCCTCATCTGGAGATTCATACCCCTCGGGAGATTCATACCCTCCTTTGTCTTCAGGTGATACACTGCGGGACATCTCTTGTCGTTGTTGTCGTTGTTGCGGTTGTTCCTCGCTGTCATCAGGGGCATCAGAAGAATCGGTTGAATCCTTGAAAGATAAGTATCAAAGTTAAATGTGACCGACAGAGCAAATTCACGACGTTGTCACATGATCATCTGCGACACAATAAAACACAATACACAGTTGTTTATTATACCAGCTTCAAAATTATTGTCCTGTCATTTGACAACTTTTTCCCACTGGCTAGACCAAGAATACGAACCATTTTTTACAGGCAGAAACTACTTGTTTTGAGTTCTCTGGTTTTATGCAGTCAGTGGTGCATTTGCAATGCAATGCAAATTTTTTCAGATGAATTCAGGTGGGGACTTGCCAATGCTTTTTTGCAGCATTGTATTTAAAAAAATCACGATTAAAGAAAACACAATAAATGGATATCAGAACGAGGCTGAATGTCTAATCTGGTAAGAAATGCGATAATGAAAAAAATCCCTACTATGTCCATATCAGCGATGTAAATTTAAGGGAAATAGACATAGCTTTATCTCGTAGCCACTATAAATAGGCTAAAGAAACGGCTACAAACCCATTGTTCCTTTACCTACACGATGAAATGGCACGTGTCAAAGTTGTCACATGCCATAAATTATATTTTGACCTGCCTGGGCCAGCTTTTAACTATGTCAATTCCCTTTAATACTTGGCGGTAGCGCAGTCAGTGCGAGTATGGTGAAACCATTTGCACTTCATAGACAGCAAATGAAGTAAAGATGTAGCTGCTTTTGCTCTAGTGAAGATGAGTGACAGAATAGTCGGATTTCAATGGCAATAGACATCAGAGATATATAATTATCACTCACCAAATTGATAACATCTTCCTTTCTCGTTGGTGACATTGGCAGCTTTCTCTTTTTCTTTTTTGGAGCTGCAAAAGTGATGAATTTCGAAAGTGTTAAAAAGTATGGTTTCAATCATTTCTGGCGCTAGATATACAGCTGCTATCCATTTGTTTGATGACTTTTAAGAATTATCACGAGGGGCATTTCACTTCCAAAAGTCTTGCACAACTTTGGCAGGAATCCATTTATTTTCAAGGAAAATTCTAGGATATTGACTTCACATAACTCAAAACATTGACATGGGAAAGATTTGTCGAAGGACTTATTGGAAAGAATTTGAAAGGCATCTTACTGGATTGACGAGCACAAGGAGGATCAAAATCATTGATGTCACCGATACCATTTTCTGGGTCACTTTCTGTGTCAATCGCAGAATATCGATTCTCCAGCTTCACATGGGTCGTTGATGATGGTGCACTTCTTTTTGGTGACTTTCTCTTTCCAACTCGTTGCCATACTTTCTCTGGGAGGAAAGCATGATATATACAAGTTAGGGCAGGTGCACGAGAGAGATGGGTCACAGTACGTTTCACAGTAGTCATAGTAGTCATTGTTTTGATTATTGCAAAAATGCTGACATCAGCATTTTTTCCAGTAAGAATCAATGACTTGGAAGGAAGGGGGAAGGGGGAAATAGGGGGTTGAGGATAGTAATTTGGTGTAATTTTGATAATATCTTGACAAACTTAAACACTGTCAAGTCAAAAAATTCTCACTATAAAACAGATTCTCAAGATATGCATGAAAACTGATCGTTATTAGTACTATATGAGGATACCCCAGGGGAATCTTATACCGTCTGGGTCCAATGGTGCACAAAATTCCAACAAAATAACACAAATTAGGTGGCAACAACCCTATTGATCAGCTTTAATCTAATATTGCTGCTGTAAAACTTTTTGGGTCGAAATATCCTTGCAGAAAGGCCGCTAACTAATGTTTGCCATTTTCTTAAAGATGACGTCATAGATGAGGTCACGTGACACATAATTGGTCTATTGTTCCTGACAAAATTAAAAAGACCTTGCAAATTATAAGTTCAAAAAATTGAAAAGGATACTATCAAAGGATTATAAGGAGAGCTGGAATTACATCCATACGCAGCTTACCTAAAAGTTGGCCCCGACCACTCTGAAAAAAACAGCCCCCCCCCCCCCCAACCCCCATTAATTGTTTTCAATATTCCACACAAAATCACACTTCAAAAGGATAGAAACTAAAAGTCAAAAAACCATTTCTTGAACCAAATTGGAGCAGTGCTCTGTTAAATATGCGGGGGACTGAATGAGCCCCCCCCCCCGTCTGGATAGCGTTAAAACACAGCTTCAACTTCAAAGATCATTCGGTCGCAGAAGCTGGATTATATTTTTAGAAGGAAACTAGCAACATCTAGGGTTTTACTAGGGTCTTACCAAGAATCCAAGAAGTAAACCAAGAAATAAACTATTCGTTTTTGTTGCAGGCTAATCGTTGCTTCTGAACAGCGAATGCACCTTAACGAAGAGACAAAAGTTGATGGCAACAAAAGCAAACTGTTAAAAAGATACCTGACTGTTTGTTGTTTGTGGCAACGAGAGCATCATAATGCTCACCACTCTTCAGCACATCGAGAACTGCTCTTGGTTGTTCTTTTCGCCTTCCGGGTACTTGTGGCAGCGTATACAGTGTGTACTCTTCCCCTGTTGCACCTATCTCCAAAATTCTGATCGTTACGCACAGGCTGTTCGCGAGAGCATTAACCACCAGGTCGGAGGAATCTGTTCCATAGGCGCGGTCCTCAACGTAGCGTTCAAGCTCCTCTTCGATGTTGGATCCCTCATTGCTCCAGTTGCTGTAAAATGCCATATTCTCTAAAACCTCATTCTTGGCCATATGTAGAAGGCCATTGAAACTTGGCACAGCCTTGACTGCAGAGTAGCGAAGACATTCTCTAACCGAGTGAACGAGACAGTGTCCATCCCCAGGCTGTTTTAGCAAGGTGCGCTCCGTTATTGGTATGTGGACTTCTCTATCTTCGTCACTATGTGGCTCGCTAAAATCAAATAGCCATAGTTTTCATTGTAATATTATTCGTGGAAAAGATATTTGACAAATTTGAGAAATAAGTGACAAACATCCAAATACAGAATAGAGTTTAAGAGTTTCAGTGTATTCTTTGGCTAAATAGCATTTGCTTTGCAAGAGGAAAGAGTAAAAAATATCGATGTCATCACACAGGGATTCAAAGAGTTTGCGCATGCATAGTGCCGAAATAAGCACACTCGACTTTTAAATTACCAAGAAAAACTAGTAGGTTGGATAGAGGATCAAAAATATAATGTAATCCTCGTCTTTCGCCAAAAAGAAAGCATTACTCCCTCGAATGAATTGATTTTTCTAAAAAATAAACTTCAGTTGTAAGAAGAATAAATGATACCCTTGGCTAGACCGTTGTAGGCCAAAATTGCAAAAAAGTATACCCTTGGCTAGACCTAGAAGTCCGAAAAAGTATACCCTTGCTAGCGGCACATCCCCAGGTACCTTTACTATGGAAGAGCCCCTCCCCCCTCCCGGTGATCTGATCTACTTGAACTTGGAAGGAAGGGGTATTTCATTCATTTGAAAAAGCGTGCCAGATTTTGTCTGATCAAAAGGATTTTTACGGATTTTGCTTGAAAACAAAATAAATTTTGTCAAACGTGCACCCAAGGTTTTTTGGGAGTGAAATGCTCCTCGCTTAGATGTTAAAAGCACACATCTTTTATACCCAGATATTAGGAAAATGTTGGTTTAGGGGTTTATTGGAAGGAGAGTTCCATGTTCCATGCTGGTCCATGATTTACTTGCCATTGACACGTAAATCATATTTCTGAAGCAGATAAGACTTTGTATCTCGATCACAAGTCAATCATGGGCCAGACTCGAACGTGGACTTCTTGTTCCCACACAAATCCCTTGCAAGAATTTCCTCATTGTTGACTGTAAAAGATGAGTGCATTTACCAAACAAACTTTTCTCATCTAAGCTAACCCGAAGCTAACCCATCACTATAGATTAACATCATAGTTTTGAATATCGGCCACACCGGGGCCACACACTTTTAATTACACAGCCCACGAAACGGTGTAGGGAAGCAAATTAATTCCATCCACAGTGACATTTCATAGGAATTTCTTTCCCGCGGGGGTACTCCCATACTTGACCTGACGGGATGTGCCGCTCAACAGGGTGTCCTTTTGCGGTAAAAATTATGCGACAGAGTATCCTTTTCTAACGAAAATTATGCGACTGGGTATTATAATAGGTAAGAAAATTATGCGACAGGGTATCACAAGTAAAAATTGCGTTCTACTCCGTTATTGAGAGGCAAAATTTTATGCGACAGGGTGTACTTTTGGCCCATTTTTTATGCGACAGGGTGCAGGGTGTGGAGAGGTAACTCCCCTAGTCAAGTAACCCCCCACCCGGGGGGTTTTTTTTAAGAAAAACGGTAGGTTTGGAATGTCACACAATTATCAAGGATTAAACAAACAATTTTAACTTACAATCTCGATCGTCTCATAGCCACATCAGAATCGTCACTATCTGAAAGTACCACAAGGGGGTTTCGAGCATCTCCTTCAACTTTTCTGCAGTAAAACATAAAAATATCAATAACGAAAGGTAAAATGTTCCATTTACAAAAACAATTTACTATTTGGATGCCTCATTTCTAATGTAAAAATGTTGGATAAGAAGAAGTTTGGCATATAATCTTGTAAGGTTTTGCATTTGGAAAATAATTTTATACCATAGTTGCTGAATGAAACACATTATACGAATTAGTCAACCGGTAAAGAAAAAATGATTTACCTTTGAAAAAATGGAATCTTCGAGAATGCCATCTTCAGATCTTGAGGTGAAAAGTGTGCAGAGTTGTTTCGTCTTTTTGAGCACGTGTGCAGTTTGGAATCTGAAATTACAGACGCCCATCTCGTGGGGGAGAGACCTTTTATAGCCAATGCATTGCGCAATTCTCATACCGAAAATTCCCGAAATATGTCACGTGACTCATAGTTTGATATATTTATAGCATCATTAGAATTTCAAATTTTTCTTTTCTTTTATAACAATCATGAACATGCAAGTTTTACAGGTTTTTAATACCTACAACTAAGTCTAAAATGTCAGCTAAAGCGAAGATGCTAAAGTTAATCACACATGAGACATGGGGACTTAGGTTTTTACGTGTTCGGCTCTTTTCTTGGTTTGGATGCCGTTGTTTAGTCCGTTACTAAGTTAGCGCCTCCTTGTTCCCGTTTTGTGGGGAACTTGTACGCGGTTGAAGTTTCTCTTTCCGATGGCGAACATTGTCTACATTTGGTAGCGATATCAAATTTTGTTTCTTTCTTTTCTATGTGAACTTCAAAGTTGTCTGATGCTTTGAAGAATCTGTCTTCGGTTATTTAGAGCTCAACCGAACATTGGCTACACATGTCAAGCATATGAGTCAAATCTTTCAATAGGGCACAGGGAAACCCGCAAATATTCTAATTTCACGCTTATAATCCAATGATATCGTCGTATTCCAGTCACATGACTGAAAATAATGCTTTCGAAGCAACTTTTCGAGTACCTTCACGAAAATAAAAATGGATATTCGAGTAATAAAGATACAGAGCTAGTTTTACCACGAATCGATTCGAGAGGCCCCACTCCACATTTGTTTTACTGCATTTGGTTAAAATCTCGTCAGGGATCGGCGTTACATCGAATTTCATTCCTTCAAAAATTGGCCTATGTTCAAGAATTCTTCAGGAACGCTACAAATAAGATATAGCTTTCAAAATTTCACATGTTACGTGAATTATGTCCAGGAATAACATGAAAATATTTGTTTGTGTGATTTTCGAAAATCCTAGACGAATTAAAGCTATTTGCTGCGAAGAAAGCTATTGGGCCTACCTTCACCTGCAGTAGAATCCCAGTAATCGGCATTAAATCACTCTTTTTCGCGATAATAACCAGCGGATACATTAACGAATAGCTTCACCACAAATTCAATTTCTTTCCACCATTTTATCATCGATAATTTCGATAAAATGTGACAAGACTTTACAACCTCTGCAGCAAACCGTCCAACTACTGTCGATTCAAAGTTTTCTTGTTGCAAACACCAGGAAAGCTTGCATAAAACAAAAGGTTGTGCAAGGCTCAGGTCTCCCATATGCCACAGCAAATTGTTACCTTTGAGAATAGATTGCAAGGGAAATTTCTTTACACAAATTATGTACTTTTCCGATGTGACAAAGAAATTTGCAATCTTTGAGAAATGTTTTATTTTCTCTTTATTTAACAACGATAGAATGCCTCCCGGAGTGTGCAATCTATTCTCAAAGGTGTCATTTTGCTGTGTCATATGGGAGACCTAAGTCTTGCAAAACCTTTTGTTTGTGCAATTCTTGCAAGACTTCCAATGTTTTTGCAGCAAGAAAACTTTGAATCAACGGTAGTTGGACGGTTTGCTGCAGAGGCAGTAAAGTCTTGTCACATTTTATCGAAAATATCGATGATAAAATGGTGGAAAGAAATTGAATTTGTGGTGAAGTTATTCGTTGATGTATCCGCTGGTTATTATTGCGAAAAAGAGTGATTTAATGCCGATTGCTGGGATTCTACTGCAGGTGAAGGTAGGCCCAATAGCTTTCTTCGCAGCAAATAGCTTTAATTCGTCTAGGATTTTCAAAAATCACACAAACAAATATTTTCATGTTATTCCTGGACATAATTCACGTAACATGTGAAATTTTGAAAGCTATATCTTATTTGTAGCGTTCCTGAAGAATTTTTGAACATAGGCCAATTTTCGAAGGAATGAAATTCGATGTAACGCCGATCCCTGACGAGATTTTAACCAAATGCAGAAAAACAAATGTGGAGTGGGGCCTCTCGAATCGATTCGTGGTAAAACTAGCTCTGTATCTTTATTACTCGAATATCCATTTTTATTTTCGTGAAGGTACTCGAAAAGTTATCTCGAAAGCATTATTTTCAGTCATGTGACTGGAATACGACGATATCATTGGCTTATAAGTGTGAAATTAGAATATTTGCTGGTTTCCCTGTGCCCTATTGAAAGATTTGACTCATATGCTCACATGTCATAAAGAAGTTTTTAAATTTGCCCTTCTTCACTAAGGAAACTTTCGTAAGAACAAATTTTAGCGGTTTTCGCGTTTGTAGGCAAGCTGCGAAAAATTTTCAACGATATGAGTTACGAGTTAAAACGTGCAAAACTTTATGCCCGTGAGGTTAAATGTGTGATGGTTATTGATTTGAAGTACAAAAGTAATTTATGAAAATATAGCCGCGACAATTTCTTGCCGCCGAAGTTGCTTCCTTCAAGCATGCTTCAAGCAAGCTTCAAGGTATTTTCCCCGATCGATTTCAGACATTGTTTGCGTACAGGTACATTACAATTACAGAACTTAGCCTGGACCACCTTGCAAGCTTTTGCTTATGTATTGGCAGCGCCCACCATGTGGAGTCTGATCGATTTCTACGTAGGAGCCCGGGGGAGGGGGTATTAGATTTAAACATGGTCAATAGAAATACGTGTATTTCTATTGACCATGATTTAAATTTGTACAAGAACCCTACTCCAGAATTTTTCGCTCAAAATGATAACGAGATAACCTGTTCTAGAAAAAATTAATGAAAAGTACACTCCAAAACATGAAATTTGACGAACAAATGACCCGATCTAACAGAATATTCCTTTTTGACATATTTTGACAACCTGCTCTAGAAAAATTGCCTCATTTTCATACCACGTGCTAGAAATTTTTGCAAAATTTCCTTTTCTTTTCTTTATGCTTGTAGGGCCGCCAATGCCACCTAGCTAATTTCATATTGCACAAGGGGCGTGTTATAGGAGTGATTTAATCTTGCAGTAGCCTAAAAATACTGGGATCTTTTATGTGACACATGCAGAAAAATGTTGGTGAAATCAATACCTTATGAATATGTATTCTGGGTGTGTGACTCAGTTTGGAGACTTTGTGTTATACCGATAATTAAATTTGAGGCAATTTATCAGTTATTAGGGCCTGATTATATTAGAGATTAGAGTTGTCAACCCTAGGGTTGAGTAACTCGAATTGAACCCGAGTTGAATTGAATTTGCTATTACATGCGCCGAAGGGTAAGGGAAATTTCAGCATTAGGAAAAATTTGATTCAGTTTATCAGCTTCACTCTGATGAAAGTATCAGGGGCGTACCCAGCATTGGAGTTTAGGGAGGTCCATGGCCTCCCACCCCCCCCCCCCCCCACTTTTCTGAAAAACGATACTTTCCTCACTCACTTTATTGAGATTCGAAAGGAATATCTTTAATCGTGATTTTTTGCAAAACAAAAAGGCAGTGTTGCAAAAAAGCTTTGGCAAATCCCCACCTGAATTCTTCTGAAAGAATTTGCATTGCATTGCAAATGCACGACTAGACTTGCCCCAAGTCTGTTTTGTCAACTGTAATAAGTCTACCGGAAAGTATATTGCTTGACGAAAATTTTTTTTTGACGAAATAGACTTGGGGCAAGTCTAATGCACGACTGATTACTTAAAACCAGTAGCTTCTGTCTGTAAAAAAATGGTTCTTATTCTTGATCTAGCCAGAGGGGAAAAGTTATCAAATGATGGGACATTAATTTTGAAGCTGGTATATTAAAAAAGGCAAGACTTTTCGAAACAACAGGATTTTTACGGATTTCTGTAGGATTTTTCTTGAAGAAAACGGGATTTTTTCCGTAAAGTAAGGTTATGTTCATCTCTACCCTGGGTACCAGAGCCAAAAAAATAATAAAATAAAAAATAATAAAAAAAGGAGTTTCTTCCTTCTCTCTTCCTTTCCAAATGTTCAATTCCCTTCTAATTTTGAGGCTCTGGTACTCAGGGTAGTTCATCTCCAATCGTATTTGATTAGTCCATTAGTCTGGTTTAACCAAATTAACATCACTCTTTCCCTCATTTCGAAACCTTAGATTTCCCACGAATATTTGAAAGACCACACTATATTTAGAACCCCTTTCAGTGTGCCAACAATGATAAACTTCTAAGAGCACAGAATTGCATACAAATATGGAGTCATGTTTTGGACAATATTCGTGGTTCGTTTCTCTTTAGAAAAGGGCACTGATTTTCATCACGGCCGATAAAAGTTTCTCACGAGCCTTCTTCTGCTTGCAATGAACATGTGATGTGATATTCCAAAGATGCAAAAGGCTTTGGCAAGATTGTTTTATTCTATTTATTTATTTTTTCCATCTAAAAGGGGTGAGGTTTGGGTGGGGCTTTTGCTTCCAATTATGATCCGTCCTTGGCAGGACAAAACACAGGCTTGAAATTTTCTAGTTGTTCTACAGTTTTTTTATAAGAAACTAAGAATTTGGGCACAACTGAAAGTTTCTTAAAATTATCGGATTTTGAGTACTCAGAGTTTCTTGCGAGTTTCGTAGAGGTTCCATAACAATCTTCATGTTCACTGCCTATGTATGCCTTCAAATAAATATTTTCTTAAAGGGAATTTAAGCATATATAAGTGGCTCAAGCCACTTGCGGTCAAATCCTAGCCAATCAGATATCACTATTTCCTGTTGAAAAAGTGGCGTAATGTCACAGCCTATTGTCTTTGCATGGCTATTTTTATCAAAGGCTTATACAGTATATGCTTAGATTCCCTTTAACTTATCTTTTCCCAGTACTGGAGTTTCTTAATTTTTTGGCGAACAGAGCTGAGAGTTGAGTGTCTTATGGGCAGATTCTTATGAAAAAATACGTGCATTGGTTCCAGTGGTTCGACCGCGTGTCTTTTGCGCGGTTAGGGTGCTTTGTGCGTTCGTGATTTGGTTGGACGTGTTCACGTGATAGTCTTTTCGGCTGTCATGATGATCATACCATACCAAAAGCCATGATCTTACCATGGAGTAATCGTACCATTGACTTTCGTTGAAGATCATTCATTCATTCATACAGTAAGAATTTTTTGTGATGATAACCATCTTTGCATTTTGCTGCGTTGGAGGCACTTGAGCATTATCGACTAAGTGATCCAATATATACTAATTTACGTGCTAATCCTATGGCAACTCTCACATTTGTTCTCATATACCAACAAATATAGCGACCCCCCCCCCCTGAGATGAGTCATAAAGGAGACGGCCCCTCTGTACGGCCATACAGCCCTTGGCCATAAATGATAACCTGCAACCTGCTTTATGCAACCTGCAACCTGCATTATGCAACCTGCATTATGCAGATTACACCAGCCGTAAATGGCTTGAAAAATGCTAATTAGCCTTGTGGAAACCTTGTGGAAACCTTGTGTTAGACTGGTTGCAGCTTGGAATCTTACTGATAGCCTTGTAATTTTCTTCCAAGGTTATTACAAGGTCATGACAAGGTCATAATCCCCTCTACAAGGCTAAAACTTGGCCTGTACAAGGTCAAGTTTAGCCTTGTATTTTTGTACAGGAAATGTGTGCTTTTTCATGAGATCAAAATTTTGTTGGTTTCTACACTTTTTCAGAACTTCTGCAGGTGCACATTTGGGTGATATGAATAGCTATCTTCATTGTTGCAAGATTTTTGCAAGATGCTGTTTGAAAATATGGAAAAATAGGTTTTTAGGCAAAAATGGACAGACTTGGCAACCCCCTAGATTAAGGAATTTTGCGAAAAGCGTTTGGTCATTTGAAATATAGCATTGGGGGTAGATGAATATTCTATTCCATAAAGCTGAAAAGTGCCATGACATTTATCGATCAGAAAACCAACAACAAAACCCCTTCCCCAGACACATTTTGGGGTCAAAATCATACATAGTTCAAACTTTGAAGCAATATTCTACTGATATGTTGGTCTTCAATTACCTGAAACATTAATTTTCCAAAAGAATTCATGGTGTGCTGTAATGAAGTGCAGAAAGAGTTAGGATAAGAACTTTTGAGTTCCATATATTTGACCTTGAATTTGCCACCTCATGAAAAAACACTCATTTGCATCAATTGGCTAAATATTCAATTGATCATAAAATCTGAACCAAATGAGATATCTTGCTGACATTTTTTTTCTGAGGTTCTCTGATGCTTGGGTCCCCTTAGTAAAAATTTGAAGGAATTTTGAAAACATCACATGACAGGCATCTGTTGTTTTTATTTGGAATGACCCACTGTTGACCATAAATTTGATCAATTCCTAACAAACCTCAGCCAGCTTGTTGAAAAACATTGTCCAGAAAAGAAATTAAACAAAAAATCGTTGAAACTAAGAAACAAACCATGGATTAACAACCAAATTCAACATATGATGGCGATCAGAGACAGAATTTTCGAGCAGTTCAAACATACAGAATCCTCTGAAGTTTATGCCCATTATAAACTATTTTGTAATCGTGTTGTTAGTAAGAGGGCTCCCAAATTACCCTGTAGGATATGAACACAAGTAAAACTAACATAATTCGCACTCAGTCAAAAGGGGGTTCTTTTTTTTAGACATCCGGTATTACAAACAATTCATCTCTTTTAAAAATTCAGGTAGGGCTGACTGCGTATCCCGTATCCACTGTACCCTATACCTTCAACTTGACTGCGTATCCCGTATCCACTGTATCCCACACCTTCAACTTGACTGCGTATCCCGTATCCACTGTATCCCACACCTTCGACTTGACTGCGTATCCCGTATCCACTGTATCCCACACCTTCAACTTGACTGCGTATCCCGTATCCACTGTATCCCACACCTTCAACTTGACTGCGTATCCCGTATCCCGTATCCACTGTATCCCACACCTTCAACTTGACTGCGTATCCCGTATCCACTGTATCCCACACCTTCGACTTGACTGCGTATCCCGTATCCACTGTATCCCACACCTTCAACTTGACTGCGTATCCCGTATCCACTGTATCCCACACCTTCGACTTGACTGCGTTTCCCGTATCCACTGTATCCCACACCTTCAACTTGACTGCGTATCCCGTATCCACTGTATCCCACACCTTCAACTTGACTGCGTATCCCGTATCCACTGTATCCCACACATTCAACTTGACTGCGTATCCCGTATCCACTGTATCCCACACCTTCAACTTGACTGCGTATCCCGTATCCACTGTATCCCACACCTTCAACTTGACTGCGTATCCCGTATCCATTGTATCCAGTATCCAGAAAATCCTTAATCCATCCTTAAGTTACCTTCCGAACTCAAAGTATCAAAGTCTCTCGCCAGTAGCCGGCATATCCGCTGTATCGAGTATCCAGTGCATCATATACTTATGAACTGCCTAGCGCGTATCCACGCTAAAAAAAGAGGTTGCTTCGCGGTGCGGGGTATTCTAAAGTTAATCCCTTTTTTTATAAGAAACTAAGAATAGGAGCCACTGCTGAAAGTTCTGAAAATTAAGACATATGATATTAGCTCCGTTGCAATGCGCTGGAAAATACACGTTTTATTTATTAGAAACTTGGATCAGCATTTATTACTAAAAGTTTCTTAATTTCGTATGAAAATTTTGGTGTTTTAGTAGTAAAAGTTTCTTAATCAGTTTCTTATTTTTTGGGCCTAAAATTGCGGTATTGTTCGAAGTTGAGCCTTCTTCTCGAGAAAGGGCTTCCATCTTGCATTGACATTGTCATCAAGAAGAAGCCATGCACATCAAGGCAAAAATTTACCAATTTTGCAGTTAAAAGTCAAGAAAAGACGAATGTACCTTTGTTAGAAAGACATAGAATAAGAGAGACACAAAGAAATAAAGTTTTAGAGTTTATTAACTGCTCTTGAGCGTAGTACTAGAGTTTCTTAATTTTTTGTTCATCGTAGTACTAGTTTCTTATAAACCAGTTTCTTATAAAAAAAAACGTGTAGTGGAGATTTGTCGGACCCCTTCCTCAACTTTATCTCACAACAGAAGCGAGATAGGAAACACATTATTGACAACAATGCTGCGCCCTTTGCCGTGTTTCCCATAGCAACAAATAAGCCAAGAAAGTTACAGCTGGTGATTCCCTGCATTAGTACTACTGGGGAATTTTCGCTCTGATATCTGAAGGTTCAAGTATGATTGAGGAGGCAAAACAGAATTATTTCCTTAAGGCAGGGAAAACTTTAGCCAGCCCTGGAACCCCTAGCAAAACGTATTGGTCCTTGCTCAATACTGTTCTAAACAAGGCCAAAATTCCGATAATACCACCGCTCCTAGACAATGGGCTATTTGTGACTGATTTTACTGAAAAGGCACAATTATTCAACGATTATTTCATACTTCAGTGTACGACGATCGACACAGGCAGTGCAATTCCAGAACATATCCCAGTAACTTCTACTTTGATAAATACCTTTGCAATCTCCGAAGAAAAGATACTACAAATAATACGGTCCCTTAATCCTAACAAAGCACATGGCTGGGATGAAATATCTGTAAGAATGATGAAGCTGAGTGATGCTGCATTAGTCGCTCCATTAAAGATAATATTCACAAATTGCCTGAGGAGTGGTATATTTCCCCAAATATGGAAGCATGCTAATGTAGTGCCTGTTCACAAGAAGAACGAGAAAAATTTGAAGGGAAACTACCGTCCAATTTCGCTGCTTCCAATCTTTGGGAAAATACTTGAAAAATTCATCTACGACTCTCTTTATTCACATCTTGTTTCATCTGATTTACTCAACCCAAATCAGTCAGGTTTTCGTCCAGGTGACTCAACAGTCAACCAGCTAATATCTATAACGCACACAATTTTTAAAGCATTTGACTGTAATCCTCCTCTTGATGTTCGTTCTGTGTATCTTGATATCTCCAAGGCATTTGACAGAGTATGGCATGATGGGCTGATTTATAAGCTAAAGCGATGTGGCGTTTCTGGAAGTCTTCTTTCTCTTGTTAAGAGTTTTCTTAAGGATAGAAAGCAGCGAACTGTTTTGAATGGGCAGAATTCTTCTTGGGGAGATATTTCGGCAGGAGTACCACAGGGCTCTATTCTAGGACCTTTATTTTTCCTAGTATATATAAATGACCTTACTGAACATTTGAGGTGCAATGTTAAGCTTTTCGCTGATGATACGTCATTATTTACGGTCGTTCAAGATTCTAATTCAGCTGCCAGTGACATGAACCACGATCTGGAGTTGATAAGTCAATGGGCTCATGATTGGAGGATGTCGTTTAATCCTGATCCGCAAAAACAAGCTGTGGAACTAATATTTTCAAGGAAAAAAAATGAACTTGATCATCCAGAAATTCTCTTTAATAACATACCGGTAATGAAAGTAGATGAACATAAACATTTAGGAATTATACTAGATGCAAAGTTGTCTTTCTCTGCCCATATCAAATCAGCTATCTCCAAAACGAGAAAGGGTATTGGCTTGCTGAAATATCTCTCCAAATATCTGCCCAGGCATACCCTAAACGAGCTATATAAGCTCTCTGGCGACCACATCTCGACTATGGGGATGTTATTTACCATATTCCAGCAAAAGTATGCGAGTTCAGTGGTAGCGTCATTTTACCGAGCTTGATGGAAAAATTAGAGTCTGTTTAGTATTCTGCTGCGCGAGCTATTACAGGAACTTGGAGAGGAACATCGCGAGAAAAGTTGTACTCAGAGCTTGGCTGGGAATCACTGAGCTGCCGAAGATGGAGCAGACGCCTCACTTTGCTTTACAAGATCATTAATAATTTAACTCCTGTTTATACTAAGGACCCAATCCCACCACTTCAACAGTCACACTACTCTCTTCGCAACCAAGATGTCGTTGGGCAAATAAAGGCCAGAACAGAAAAATTTAAATCTAGTTTCTATCCTCATTGCTTATCCGAATGGAATGAACTTGATCCTGAGATTAGACTTGCACCGTCTGTTGCTGTTTTCAAAAAGAAGCTACTATCTATAATCAGACCCCCGGTAAGATCTATATTTGGCATTCATGACCCAATAGGTTTATCACATCTCACTCAACTCAGGGTTGGTCTCAGTAAATTGAATTTTCACAAATTCAAGAACAACTTTAAGGATACCATAAATCCGATGTGCCCTACGAACGATGGTATTGAGGATACGGAACACTTTTTGTTGCTTTGCCCTTCCCTTGCAGTACCACGTAGAGACCTTCTCGCTGGAGTTTCTGCTTTAATACGACCATATGGACATACCGATCTCCAAAATAGTCTTCTAATGCAGATTTTATTGTATGGTGATAAAAATTTCCCAGATGAAGTTAATAAAGATATACTCCTGCTAACGCTTAAATTCATCCACAAATCTGGTCGATTTGATTAGAAAATGTCAAACTCCCTTATAAGTCATAAAACCACAGCCACCATCTCCCATGTCCCATGTTCCTTTTTCCCTTTCTTTTATTTTTAGTCGTGTATTTTTAAAGTCTACCTCAAATTAGATGCCACGCAGTAGTTGCGATGATACCTAAACCACCCTTCTTAAATTCGAATTGATCGCAGACATTTCTCGTGGCATGAAATTTGAGACAGACTATAGTAGTTTATTTTTAACCTCTGTGTCTATGGCCCCGGGGTAGTCATAGTTTTTTGCTCCTCGGGGTATCGTCCGAGTAGTATTGTAAAGTAATTTTGTAAGTAGCGTAGCTTGTATTTATGTATTGTAACTTTTTAATGGATATAAAAAAAAATAAAAAAATTTTCGCTCGGTGAACGAGAACTCTGTGCATCTCAGTTTGGGCATCATTTGAAGCAATATTTATACGAATTCTAGTCGAATACACTGTCAGACTCATACTTAGGGTATTCGTAATAAAAGATACAAGACCATAGGGCCATAGTGCCATAGGGCCAGGGCCATTGATTGGTAAAACCCCCGACAAGCGTCCCTGTATACTTGTAAACCCAGTAGTATGTTAATTTTATCGGGTCTTACCAATAAATGGCCCTGGCACTATGGCCCAATGGCTTGTCTTGTATCTTTTGTTACGAATACCCTAGGTATGAGTCTGACAGTGTATTCAACTATAATTCGTATAAATATTGCTTCAAATGATGCCCAAACTGAGATGCACAAAGTTCTCGTTCACCGAGCGAAAATTCCCCCGAAGTACTAATGCAGGGAATCACCAGCTGTAACTTTCTTTGCTTATTTGTTGCTATGGGAAACACGGCAAAGGGCGCAGCATTGTTGTCAATAATGTGTTTCTTATCTCGCTTCTGTTGTGAGATAAAGTAGAGGAAGGGGTCCGACAAATCTCCACAATTTTCCAACGCATTGCAACGGAGCTAATATCATATGTCTTAATTTTCAGAACTTTCAGCAGTGGCTCCTATTCTTAGTTTCTTATAAAAAAGATGCGTGCATTACTGGGGCATTACTATAGATATTGCATGTAACAGATTTACAGCCTGTCATGCTAAAACCGCAAAAAACACTTTGAGGAGTGGGGCAAAATCTGTCAGAGCCAAATTGTGCTGCGTTGTATTGTATTGCCTGTTAACTTGTAAAGACCGGGTAAATACCAGTACAATCGCAGGCACGGATCTAGACCGTGTTGAACGGTTTGCACAAACCGGTCAGATTTTCAGAGTAATGAATATTTTCATTTTGTCTCTAAACTATTATCATCTGCGTGAAATTAGCCTGACTAGTAGACGAAACGAGAATACAAGTTCCTCCTTTGGTCCGAGTCAGGCTATGTGAAATGGGCATTATGCGAAGGCGCAATATTGAATGTCAATAGTACCCATGGTAATACCCACTTATCGATGATCAATGCAAGTTATCTTTTCAATGCAACGTAATCCTCGCTAATTGAGTGAGGAAAGCCATCAGCAAGCCAGCGTTTGTTATTTCAATACGAATATTGTCTTACTCATAAAGGAATTTAGTGTTGCGCAAGGGAAGGAAATTCTGACCCGGTCACCCATTCATATACTATGCTTCAGTATTGTCAGTCAATAGACGAGATGGCTGCAAATCTGGAAATCTCGAGAAATTCTGTTAATGAAACATAATATCATATCATAACAAGTCTTCGGTCACTAAATATCACTAAATAACTGAGATGGCTTGTTTTTGACAAAGAACCCATAAGAGACATTTGACATTATATTTCTACAGTCATAGCAAAAGATATAATTACAAAGTATGTTAAATACACACAGATACAGTCCCTCTGTTACATTTAAATAATACAAAAATAGTCTTCTTCTTTCATTATCATGATATTTGCCCACTGACTGTGTTACCTATTTTGCATGCACAGTATCTATCAGTATATTACAGTATATGTGGCAGAAGTATCAATACAATAAACGTCTATAGCATATTATCATGACAAGAATTTTTAGGGACTCTTTAAAATTCTTGCCATTTAAGAATTCAAGTCTGACACATGCCACTTAGCGCCAAAATTTACACCAAGAAATAATATAATTCCCTAGCATTTGGACATACATACTGTACTAAGCTTTGCTGAAACCATACTGTATCTCTTTCTATTAAATTTGAAAATATCAGCCAAAATTGAATTCATAAAATGACATACAAAATAAGACATTTCCAACCTTTCTCTGTAAATTCATTCATCCCTTGACAAAGTTTTGTTGGAGCAATACTTTGCAGAAATCCATTTGTGCTGCTTCTTCGGTTGTGTACCACATTCAAGGGCAACTTCAAATAATTCTTCTCTTCTCTCTGACCAACTTTCTTCCAGAGACTCCATTCGGTCCTTCCATGTCCTTGGATTATCCTGACGTTGATAAGCTGATGAAAGGATCTCTCTGCATTCAGCCATCAGTAATGCCAATTCTATAACAAGTTTAGATAGAATATCAAAGCTATGAAGATTCATGAATTTGTGACTGAGAGTAAAATGAAAGGAAAAACATACTTTCATCATTCATAAATCAACCTTTTAATAGATTCATAAGAAGTTCTTCTTTATTATAACGGTTATTATACCACTCAAGAATTCCCACCAAACAGAAGAAATAGCCTTTGGTCGCTCCAGGGTAATTTAGGAACAGTAAAATATATAAATGTTCTATCAAAGAAATTCTTGAAAGGTAGACTCTCAGATCACCAAGAATACATAAACTTCATTGTACTGAATATATTTTAGTTTATTAACATTTTCATTCTGCTCTATCATGTTTCTACCTGTTTCTAAATTTCAAATTTGTTTCTTGAATTATTCTAATAAAACTTCATTGAACGATTTTCACAATTTACGATGGTACATGAAAATGTAGTGGCAAATGCCAAAAAATTGAGAAAACTAAGTGTTCCACATAACTTTCAGTATTCAAGTACATTTGAGAAATCTTAACAGCAATATGCTGCATGACCATGTTGCCCAGTTTGGCCACAATGTTTCCACTACATAAAAATGAAAAAGATTTCAAGCAACATTGTCAGGCAACATTGTTGCTAAGTTTGGCCCAGGCTTTACTAGATGCAGGCACTTTCATAGCAAGAGAACAAAGAGCTGTTTCTTGTACTTATGGGGCTCTGGAAAAACATGCATACAGTAGCAGGTGATTACACTAAACATGACAGCAAAAAAAATTTACCAGGATGCATGCACTGCAATTACAGATCTTTAAGGAAGTCTAAAAGGATTTGATAATGCAATACATTTGCACCATTGACATTGGCAAAAATTTCTTTGCCATTAGCCTAATTGGAATCTTTTCTTGGTGAGAACCTTGGTGAGAACATGCCATACTTTAGCAAATGTGTAGGCTACAATTGTAATCTAGTCTCAAAGTCACAAACCTCCTTCAAAGTCATTCTTTCTTTTCATTCCTTCATCGACACACGTTGTTGGTGCATAATTTTCTTCGTCAATGATCGCGTCATCAGCATCAGCATCATCATCACTGCCGGCACTTCTAGCATCATCATTTCGACTGTCTTTCCCTGCAGAAGTAAGCCCTGAACATTTTTCTTTACGGGCTGCATACCATTCACGCTGCTTTTTATTCCTCAAACGGCGCTTTTCGTCGTCCCCAAAACCATAAATAGCAACCGGCTTCCTGCTTCCTGCTTCCCGAAGTCGACGTAACTGATGATGACTGGCCTAATCCTTCGAGCTGCTCTCTGCTTTTCTTGTTCTTCGCTTTCTTGTTTGCTTTTGTAAGCTCGTCAAGGGACTCTTTCAATTGACTACTAAGTTTTTCTAATCTTTGCTCGAGTTTCCTTTTTTTCGGGTCTAACTGTTCACCACCTCTACCTCCATGAGCGTCCGCCATTACCGAAAAAATGACAATTCGTTGTGACATGCGCAAAGAGATTTGCGCATTGTAGCCACACAATAAGGATCGATAACAGAAATATACAACGTTTTGTCACAAAATCTAAAACGTAAGGTAGATACGGTTTTGATGCGAGACCCTACTGCATAACAGGAGTGGGCACTTCCTCTGATCCAGCAACTAATGAGGCCTCGTTGAACCGGGGAACATCAAAATCATTTATAACAATTTGTGGTTGTTTAAATCCATGAAGATCTGCTGCCTACAACAATTCACATTGGTATTTGTACCAGGACACAACAAAACTATCATTCATATGCTTAACACCAAGCATGAAGTCAATGTTTGTTGATATGTAGTTCTGTAGTGGACCATGTGGCTGTCTTGTAAACTAGAAAAGATAATCCATAAACGATAATCCATTAACACTCCTAACATTTCGCCCATATACATATTGGGGTATCCTACACAACCCATTTGCATAAGGATATCATTGCAAATCAACTATCAACCCGCTTTCAAGAACGCATGACAAATTTCCTGGAATCTCACTCCCTAGTTCAATAGACCTTTTCACGGAAAGAAAAGCATGCTGGGAAAATGGGGGAGATTTTGAGATTTCGACACCACGCAGCTTCGAATTTCGCCAGGTTTTGCGAGGCTTATTTTCGCAACAAAACCTCTCTCCTAAGCACGAACAAAAATATTAGATATCTTTTGTGCATATCGATAAAATCCTTAGACTTCAGAGATTACGAAATAGCAATATGTTTTTGAATCTGCTTCCTCTAAATTTTTTTACATGATGAGAAAGAAACCCGAGGCAGTTTTGAAAATTGCAGAATCATGCTTAGGCCCTTGCGACCCGACGCCACATCTGGGCGCATAATTCTGCAATCCATTCAGGAAATTAAGTGAAATTTAAAATGAAAGCACTTCATTTGCCTCTGAAGTCGGATATAAATTTGCAGACTGTTGCCTAAACGCACACGAATGCCGGGAGGTCAGACAGCCCAGATCGCATGTCGTCCTTCCCATTGAAAAGTTTCTACTAAAGAACCGTCCAGAAACCGAGTTCAATTTTCTTACAAAGCAAAACGAAACCCTTTGATTGCCGATTTTTTCATCCAAATATTGTTGACAGATATATTTTCTACCATTTCATTGATATTTCTAGTAACCACCAATTTTGAAGTATCATCTTTTCAGAAACTTATTTTAGCTCGTAGATCCAAGTCAGGCCTAGGCCTATGGCTGTTCCTAGACTATAAACAATGAAAACTGTAAGCGTCTGTACAAGATATTTTGTGAAATAATTTGGGCATTTTCATCTGCTGTTTGAGCTAAACGAAAAGATTTAATATAATGTTTAGGGTTAACGTTCATTGGGCTGCATGCTCTTTAGAAGAGAAAAAAGCAATTCTTGAATTCATTTTGATGTACTTTTGGCTCGCTATTGTGATCGTCTTGATATATTCTAGCACTGATCCTTTGTTTCAATGTAGCAACTAAAAGTTGACATGATTGAATTTCTACCGTTCTACGAGTCTAATATAAATGAAGAGAATTAAAGATTTACAAACCTCTAGCAACCTTCTTTCTTGTAGTAGTTTCTAGGCATATTTATGAGTTCTGGCACTCAAACATCATCAAAATGTTGTTTACTGTCTCTGAGGAAAGCGAGACAAATCAGAAACGATGACAGAACAGAAGTATTCTGCCCGTTTTGATGAACAGTGACTTGCAGCAACAATCTATACTTCCACACAAAATACATTTGAAGTTATTCCAGCTTTATGTTCTTCGTAAAATATTTGTTTGGCTTCTCGTTGCAACTGTAAATTCCACCTCAAATCAAAATCGATTTAGAAATAACGTGTAACAGAACTTTGGTCATGTGACAAATGCACTCCTTCCTGAACTTTTAGTCATTCACTGATTAAACAAAAATGGTTTTGATGAGAAAGGTTCTTTTTGAACATTAAACACTATCTCTATTAACTGCTTTTTTCTAAATTAATGATATTTTTATAGAATATCGTTGTAATATTGACCAAAATTGTAGCAGAAGTATGGAAGTATAAGTTATAAATATTTTTAGATGTCGCTCAAAAGAGAAAGAAAAGTGTCTCAGCTCTTCTTTGATTGGGGTGTTTCTTGGGGGGGAGGGGGGGGGGGTGAAAAGCTGTCTGAAGCATACTGCAAGTACAATCCATGGAAATCCCCACAATGATGCGATGCCGGCCGAGCGTTGGGCTGCAAACCAAACAATATCCACCTAGCAATAACGATCCTTGCAGTGTAAGTGTCGGATCACAACTCAAAATGAAACTGGTTCAGGATAACAGAGATCACGATGTAAGAAATAGTTACTTTTCTTCGTGTCATC
Source organism: Aurelia coerulea (assembly GCA_039566865.1). Lineage (NCBI taxonomy): Eukaryota > Metazoa > Cnidaria > Scyphozoa > Semaeostomeae > Ulmaridae > Aurelia > Aurelia coerulea. The sequence goes on from CM076959.1 coordinate 4,012,119, forward strand.
CAATAAATATTTTTAATCCCCCTCCCACCATACAGTCTTTTTATAAGAATACTGTAAATTTTGTCCAGCCTCAATACTGTCAAGACCTTTTCGCTTTGAACCTGAATATATTCTTAGAATATTCATATCAGTCATGCGATTCTCTTTTATGAACATCGCAAAAAGGCAACTGCTGAAAATGGGACACAAATATGCGAGTTGAGGCTGATATATTCTTATAATATTGTGAAAAATTTGATGATTCTGGAAGAAATTAAGAATTTGGGCCAGTAAAATTATCAGATTCATATTTACTTCCTGTGCCATCCTTAGTATTTCAAAACAAATCCTTTTGGAAGCCTTTCCACTTTCAGACATTGCGTACCTTTCAAGTTCTATGATACAGGAAACAAGTGAAACTAAAGTAAACATATGCGAAGGATTTCCTTTACTAAAAAGTACTTTCTCGAGATATCTTTCCGGTACTTGACTTGCTCGGTTTTTCTGGCGATCTGAGCGTTGAGTTTCTTATAAGCAGTTTCTTACCAAAAATCTATGTGTCGAGAATTTAATTCTCGTTAAATAAAACATCATTATGAAATTTGACAAAAATAGTAACAATAAAATAGATAATTTGAGAGGAAGATTAAAGCACTCTATTCTGTGATTAAAGCAGCAGGAAATTCATCATAATTTGGATTCGTGCGGTGATAAGTAGATGCAAGTTATACGCTTTTTGAATTATTTTTAGTACAAGAACCCTACAAAGACTGCAGACCCTTCTCGTTAAGTCCTTCTAAGTCATGCAGATTAGCAGGTTCGTGAAACAGGAATATATTTTGAGGTGTGGCAACCTTCAAGGTCCTTGAACCTACCACGAAAGCTCCATTAAGCCCTATCTCTTTTAAGCCCCCCTCTCTAATAAGCCCCTCCCTTCTGAGCCAAATTTTTCTGATAAGCCCCCTTCTCTATTAAGCCCCCTCTATAAAAATAAATGTACTATTAATTAACATTTTCCTTTCATTGAATGAAATAGTGAATAACTAAAAGTTCAGGAAGGAGTGCAGTTGTCACATGACCTAGCACTGTTACACGTTATTTCTAAATCGATTTTGATTTGAGGTGGAATTTACAGTTGCAACGAGAAGCCAAAAAAATATTTTACGAAGAACATAAAGCTGGAATAACTTCAAATTTATTTTGTGTGGAAGTATAGATTGTTGCTGCAAGTCACTGTTCATCAAAACGGGCAGAATACTTCTGTCATTGTTTCTGATTTGTCTCGCTTTCCTCAGAGACAGTAAACAACATTTTGATGATGTTCGAGTGCCAGAACTCATAAATATGCCTAGAAACTACTACAAGAAAGAAGGTTGCTCGAGGTTTCTAGATCTTTAATTCTCTTCATTTATATTCGACTCGTAGAACGGTAGAAATTAATTCATGTCAACTTTTAGTTGCTACATTGAAACAAAGGATCAGTGCTAAAATATATTAAGACGATCACAAATAGCGAGCTAAAAGTACATCAAAATGAATTCGAGAATTGCTTTTTTCTCTTCTAAAGGCATGCAGCCCAATGAACGTTAACCCTAAACATTATATTAAATCTTTTCGTTTAGCTCAAACAGCAGATGAAAATGCCCAAATGATTTCACAAAATATCTTGTATAGACGCTTACAGTTTTCATTGTTTAGTCTAGGAGCAGCCATGGGCCTAGGTTTGACTTGGATTTACGAGCTAAATAAGTTTCTGAAAAGATGATACTTCAAAATTGGTGGTTACTAGAAATATCAATGAAATTGTAGAAAATATATCTGTCAACAATATTTGGATGCAAAAGTCGGCAATCAAAGGGCTTCGTTTTGCTTTGTAGGAAAATTGAACTCGGTTTCTGGACGGTTCTTTAATAGAAACTTTTCAATGGGAAGGACGACATGCTATCTGGGCTGTCTGACCTCCCTGCATTCGTGTGCGTTTAGGCAACAGTCTGCAAATTTATATCCGACTTCAGAGACAAATGAAGTGCTTTCATTTTAAATTTCACTTAATTTCCTGAATGGATTGCAGAATTATGCGCCCAGATGTGGCGTCGGGTCGCAAGGGCCTAAGCATGATTCTGCGATTTTCAAAACTGCCTCAGGCTTCTTTCTCGTCATGTAGAAAAGTTTAGAGGAAGCAGATTCAAAAACATATTGCTATTTCGTCATCTCTGAAGTCTAAGGATTTTATCGATATGCACAAAAGATATCTAACATTTGTGTTCGTGCTTAGGAGAGAGGTTTTGTTGCAAAAATAAGCCTCGCAAAACCTAGCGAAATTCGAAGCTGCGTGATGTGGAAATCTCGAAATCTCCCCCATTTTCCCAGCATGCTTTTCTTTCCGTGAAAAGGTCTATTATTTCTATTCCTGGTTAAAAAGAAATAGAAATTTTCTGCACAACGTTTCAAACCATCATGCTAAAGTTGTGGTAGTATTTGCCCTTATGACAGTTGGGTGTATGTATGTATGTACTAATGACAGTTGGGTAAATGCTGGTCATTCTGCCCTTTTGTCAGGGTATACCCCGGTTTCTGTTTAGAACCCCAGAAGACATGGAGATGGAGGATGCGTATACGCCAGGATTACGCACATAGGACTTTGCAACCAAATAAGTGCAGTACCTTGCTCTACATTCTATTGTTTAATTCTATAGATTTGGCGTAATCTATATTTTCCAGCTTTGGTATGGGGCAAGCTGTCTGTCCTAGTTTGTGTTTAACACGTTCGTGGTCACCCTGCAAAACCATTTCACAGTCAGGTTCGTGGTCACCCTTACAAAACCATTTCGCATATCGGTTCGTGGTCACCCTTTCAAAACCATTTCGCATAGGTTTGTGGTCAACCTTTCAAAACCATTTCGCAGTCAGGTTCGTGGTCTCCCTGTCAAAACCATTTCGCAGTCAGGTTTGTGGTCACCCTTTCAAAACCATTTCGCATATCGGTTTGTGGTCACCCCTTCAAAACCATTTCGCATAGGTTTGTGGTCACCCTTTTCAAAACCATTTCGCATATAGGTCATGGTCACCCTTTCCAAACACTCGCATGTGGGTACATGGTCACCTCCCAAACCATTTCGCATATAGGTTTGTCGCCTCTCACTCTAGCTATAAGCCAAACAAGCATTCACATTTAGCACAATAGCCCTGCACGATACTTCTTGTGTGCAGGTAACCCTCTTCAAATCTTTGCATTGGTTAGCGAGTACCCTTTCAAGCATATATCGCCTAATAACTTGTCTCGATAAGCCTTTTGCATATCGGTTTGCAATAACCCTTTTTAAACATTTGGCCTATTTGCATATTCGTAGAAGCATAGCAAGCATTTTGCATTGGGTACTAGGCCCTTTTAACATTTGGCGCATGGGTTCAGGATAATCCGCACAAGCATTCTCGCATAGGTTGGCAGTATCCCCTCCAATAGCAAATCTCATATTTGGTTGCCAAATCCTCTTGTACATTTCGCATTGTGGTTCGCATAAGCTTTTTTCTCGCTTTATTATAACCTGTTAAGGAGCATATTATATTTTGTCAAAGGTTCACGGCAATCCCTACGATCAATAGCATAAACGATAATCCATTAACACTCCTAACATTTCGCCCATATACATATTGGGGTATCCTACACAACCCATTTGCATAAGGATATCATTGCAAATCAACTATCAACCCGCTTTCAAGAACGCATGACAACTTCAGGGAATCTCACTCCCAAGTTCAATTATTTCTATTCCTGGTTAAAAAAGAAATAAAAATTTTCCGCACAACGTTTCAAACCATCATGCTAAAGTTGTGGTAGTATTTGCCCTTCCTTGACTAATGACAGTTGGGTAAATGCTGGTCATTCTGCCCTTTTGTCAGGGTATACCCTGGTTTCTGTTTAGAACGCTTTCATACTGCCCCTTTTTTTATGGTAGCCCCTGCGGTACAATAGGCCTAAGACTTGCCTCCCCACTCTGCCTTTCGCTCACCTACTTCAACTGAGGGACAAACATACTACAAACAAACATACTACAATCGGCGGCAACAACTTTGACGATTAGGCAGAGTGTCTGCCTCATCGTCAGTGGAGTCCAGGGAAGGCAGCAAATCCGTAGGATTTGCTCTGTTCCCTGTTACCGGCCGACATTGATGCTTGCCTGCCAAACTCGCCGATTGTTGGAATGAAGCTGCATCCCCAGAAGACATGGAGATGGAGGATGCGTATACGCCAGGATTACGCACATAGGACCTTGCAACCAAATAATTAGTCGACAAGGTCATCAGCGCGCCTCCTAGCGTAAACGCATCCTCCATGAACGCATCGATTGATGCGTCTGACGCCAGTGTCTTTAAGATGCTGCTTCCATCCGACTTGGATGGATAGCCATCCCCATGCAAATTGAATGGGACCAATTTTGCCCCCAGAGCTTCCAGGGGAGCCTTGGCTGCAGCAAAGGATGTCTTCTTGTTTAAAAGTGGGCGATCTTTGATGATTGCTAAGTTGCCATTCACGGTTGATTCAAGCTCGGAGACCGCATAATGCGGTCTCATGAGCCACTCACAATTTTTTATCGAAGTCCGCTTGAAGACGGTTTCCTCGGTTGGGACCTCCTCTGCCGGTGTAATATGCGTCTCTGCATGGGCATGCGTTTGTGCATGGGCTGGTGCACATATGCGTTTCAAAAAACGAACAATGCGCATATGCGTTTCTTATAAGCAGTTTCTTACCAAAAATCTATGTGTCGAGAATTTAATTCTCGTTAAATAAAACATCATTATGAAATTGACAAAAATAGTAACAATAAAATAGATAATTTGAGAGGAAGATTAAAGCACTCTATTCTGTGATTAAAGCAGCAGGAAATTCATCATAATTTGGATTCGTGCGGTGATAAGTAGATGCAAGTTATACGCTTTTTGAATTATTTTTAGTACAAGAACCCTACAAAGACTGCAGACCCTTCTCGTTAAGTCCTTCTAAGTCATGCAGATTAGCAGGTTCGTGAAACAGGAATATATTTTGAGGTGTGGCAACCTTCAAGGTCCTTGAACCTACCACGAAAGCTCCATTAAGCCCTATCTCTTTTAAGCCCCCCTCTCTAATAAGCCCCTCCCTTCTGAGCCAAATTTTTCTGATAAGCCCCCTTCTCTATTAAGCCCCCTCTATAAAAATAAATGTACTATTAATTAACATTTTCCTTTCATTGAATGAAATAGTGAATAACTAAAAGTTCAGGAAGGAGTGCAGTTGTCACATGACCTAGCACTGTTACACGTTATTTCTAAATCGATTTTGATTTGAGGTGGAATTTACAGTTGCAACGAGAAGCCAAAAAAATATTTTACGAAGAACATAAAGCTGGAATAACTTCAAATTTATTTTGTGTGGAAGTATAGATTGTTGCTGCAAGTCACTGTTCATCAAAACGGGCAGAATACTTCTGTCATTGTTTCTGATTTGTCTCGCTTTCCTCAGAGACAGTAAACAACATTTTGATGATGTTCGAGTGCCAGAACTCATAAATATGCCTAGAAACTACTACAAGAAAGAAGGTTGCTCGAGGTTTCTAGATCTTTAATTCTCTTCATTTATATTCGACTCGTAGAACGGTAGAAATTAATTCATGTCAACTTTTAGTTGCTACATTGAAACAAAGGATCAGTGCTAAAATATATTAAGACGATCACAAATAGCGAGCTAAAAGTACATCAAAATGAATTCGAGAATTGCTTTTTTCTCTTCTAAAGGCATGCAGCCCAATGAACGTTAACCCTAAACATTATATTAAATCTTTTCGTTTAGCTCAAACAGCAGATGAAAATGCCCAAATGATTTCACAAAATATCTTGTATAGACGCTTACAGTTTTCATTGTTTAGTCTAGGAGCAGCCATGGGCCTAGGTTTGACTTGGATTTACGAGCTAAATAAGTTTCTGAAAAGATGATACTTCAAAATTGGTGGTTACTAGAAATATCAATGAAATTGTAGAAAATATATCTGTCAACAATATTTGGATGCAAAAGTCGGCAATCAAAGGGCTTCGTTTTGCTTTGTAGGAAAATTGAACTCGGTTTCTGGACGGTTCTTTAATAGAAACTTTTCAATGGGAAGGACGACATGCTATCTGGGCTGTCTGACCTCCCTGCATTCGTGTGCGTTTAGGCAACAGTCTGCAAATTTATATCCGACTTCAGAGACAAATGAAGTGCTTTCATTTTAAATTTCACTTAATTTCCTGAATGGATTGCAGAATTATGCGCCCAGATGTGGCGTCGGGTCGCAAGGGCCTAAGCATGATTCTGCGATTTTCAAAACTGCCTCAGGCTTCTTTCTCGTCATGTAGAAAAGTTTAGAGGAAGCAGATTCAAAAACATATTGCTATTTCGTCATCTCTGAAGTCTAAGGATTTTATCGATATGCACAAAAGATATCTAACATTTGTGTTCGTGCTTAGGAGAGAGGTTTTGTTGCAAAAATAAGCCTCGCAAAACCTAGCGAAATTCGAAGCTGCGTGATGTGGAAATCTCGAAATCTCCCCCATTTTCCCAGCATGCTTTTCTTTCCGTGAAAAGGTCTATTATTTCTATTCCTGGTTAAAAAGAAATAGAAATTTTCTGCACAACGTTTCAAACCATCATGCTAAAGTTGTGGTAGTATTTGCCCTTATGACAGTTGGGTGTATGTATGTATGTACTAATGACAGTTGGGTAAATGCTGGTCATTCTGCCCTTTTGTCAGGGTATACCCCGGTTTCTGTTTAGAACCCCAGAAGACATGGAGATGGAGGATGCGTATACGCCAGGATTACGCACATAGGACCTTGCAACCAAATAAGTGCAGTACCTTGCTCTACATTCTATTGTTTAATTCTATAGATTTGGCGTAATCTATATTTTCCAGCTTTGGTATGGGGCAAGCTGTCTGTCCTAGTTTGTGTTTAACACGTTCGTGGTCACCCTGCAAAACCATTTCACAGTCAGGTTCGTGGTCACCCTTACAAAACCATTTCGCATATCGGTTCGTGGTCACCCTTTCAAAACCATTTCGCATAGGTTTGTGGTCAACCTTTCAAAACCATTTCGCAGTCAGGTTCGTGGTCTCCCTGTCAAAACCATTTCGCAGTCAGGTTTGTGGTCACCCTTTCAAAACCATTTCGCATATCGGTTTGTGGTCACCCCTTCAAAACCATTTCGCATAGGTTTGTGGTCACCCTTTTCAAAACCATTTCGCATATAGGTCATGGTCACCCTTTCCAAACACTCGCATGTGGGTACATGGTCACCTCCCAAACCATTTCGCATATAGGTTTGTCGCCTCTCACTCTAGCTATAAGCCAAACAAGCATTCACATTTAGCACAATAGCCCTGCACGATACTTCTTGTGTGCAGGTAACCCTCTTCAAATCTTTGCATCGGTTAGCGAGTACCCTTTCAAGCATATATCGCCTAATAACTTGTCTCGATAAGCCTTTTGCATATCGGTTTGCAATAACCCTTTTTAAACATTTGGCCTATTTGCATATTCGCAGAAGCATAGCAAGCATTTTGCATTGGGTACTAGGCCCTTTTAACATTTGGCGCATGGGTTCAGGATAATCCGCACAAGCATTCTCGCATAGGTTGGCAGTATCCCCTCCAATAGCAAATCTCATATTTGGTTGCCAAATCCTCTTGTACATTTCGCATTTTGGTTCGCATAAGCTTTTTTCTCGCTTTATTATAACCTGTTAAGGAGCATATTATATTTTGTCATAGGTTCACGGCAATCCCTACGATCAATAGCATAAACGATAATCCATTAACACTCCTAACATTTCGCCCATATACATATTGGGGTATCCTACACAACCCATTTGCATAAGGATATCATTGCAAATCAACTATCAACCCGCTTTCAAGAACGCATGACAACTTCAGGGAATCTCACTCCCAAGTTCAATTATTTCTATTCCTGGTTAAAAAAGAAATAGAAATTTTCCGCACAACGTTTCAAACCATCATGCTAAAGTTGTGGTAGTATTTGCCCTTCCTTGACTAATGACAGTTGGGTAAATGCTGGTCATTCTGCCCTTTTGTCAGGGTATACCCTGGTTTCTGTTTAGAACGCTTTCATACTGCCCCTTTTTTTATGGTAGCCCCTGCGGTACAATAGGCCTAAGACTTGCCTCCCCACTCTGCCTTTCGCTCACCTACTTCAACTGAGGGACAAACATACTACAAACAAACATACTACAATCGGCGGCAACAACTTTGACGATTAGGCAGAGTGTCTGCCTCATCGTCAGTGGAGTCCAGGGAAGGCAGCAAATCCGTAGGATTTGCTCTGTTCCCTGTTCCCGGCCGACATTGATGCTTGCCTGCCAAACTCGCCGATTGTTGGAATGAAGCTGCATCCCCAGAAGACATGGAGATGGAGGATGCGTATACGCCAGGATTACGCACATAGGACCTTGCAACCAAATAATTAGTCGACAAGGTCATCAGCGCGCCTCCTAGCGTAAACGCATCCTCCATGAACGCATCGATTGATGCGTCTGACGCCAGTGTCTTTAAGATGCTGCTTCCATCCGACTTGGATGGATAGCCATCCCCATGCAAATTGAATGGGACCAATTTTGCCCCCAGAGCTTCCAGGGGAGCCTTGGCTGCAGCAAAGGATGTCTTCTTGTTTAAAAGTGGGCGATCTTTGATGATTGCTAAGTTGCCATTCACGGTTGATTCAAGCTCGGAGACCGCATAATGCGGTCTCATGAGCCACTCACAATTTTTTATCGAAGTCCGCTTGAAGACGGTTTCCTCGGTTGGGACCTCCTCTGCCGGTGTAATATGCGTCTCTGCATGGGCATGCGTTTGTGCATGGGCTGGTGCACATATGCGTTTCAAAAAACGAACAATGCGCATATGCGTTTCTTATAAGCAGTTTCTTACCAAAAATCTATGTGTCGAGAATTTAATTCTCGTTAAATAAAACATCATTATGAAATTGACAAAAATAGTAACAATAAAATAGATAATTTGAGAGGAAGATTAAAGCACTCTATTCTGTGATTAAAGCAGCAGGAAATTCATCATAATTTGGATTCGTGCGGTGATAAGTAGATGCAAGTTATACGCTTTTTGAATTATTTTTAGTACAAGAACCCTACAAAGACTGCAGACCCTTCTCGTTAAGTCCTTCTAAGTCATGCAGATTAGCAGGTTCGTGAAACAGGAATATATTTTGAGGTGTGGCAACCTTCAAGGTCCTTGAACCTACCACGAAAGCTCCATTAAGCCCTATCTCTTTTAAGCCCCCCTCTCTAATAAGCCCCTCCCTTCTGAGCCAAATTTTTCTGATAAGCCCCCTTCTCTATTAAGCCCCCTCTATAAAAATAAATGTACTATTAATTAACATTTTCCTTTCATTGAATGAAATAGTGAATAACTAAAAGTTCAGGAAGGAGTGCAGTTGTCACATGACCTAGCACTGTTACACGTTATTTCTAAATCGATTTTGATTTGAGGTGGAATTTACAGTTGCAACGAGAAGCCAAAAAAATATTTTACGAAGAACATAAAGCTGGAATAACTTCAAATTTATTTTGTGTGGAAGTATAGATTGTTGCTGCAAGTCACTGTTCATCAAAACGGGCAGAATACTTCTGTCATTGTTTCTGATTTGTCTCGCTTTCCTCAGAGACAGTAAACAACATTTTGATGATGTTCGAGTGCCAGAACTCATAAATATGCCTAGAAACTACTACAAGAAAGAAGGTTGCTCGAGGTTTCTAGATCTTTAATTCTCTTCATTTATATTCGACTCGTAGAACGGTAGAAATTAATTCATGTCAACTTTTAGTTGCTACATTGAAACAAAGGATCAGTGCTAAAATATATTAAGACGATCACAAATAGCGAGCTAAAAGTACATCAAAATGAATTCGAGAATTGATTTTTTCTCTTCTAAAGGCATGCAGCCCAATGAACGTTAACCCTAAACATTATATTAAATCTTTTCGTTTAGCTCAAACAGCAGATGAAAATGCCCAAATGATTTCACAAAATATCTTGTATAGACGCTTACAGTTTTCATTGTTTAGTCTAGGAGCAGCCATGGGCCTAGGTTTGACTTGGATTTACGAGCTAAATAAGTTTCTGAAAAGATGATACTTCAAAATTGGTGGTTACTAGAAATATCAATGAAATTGTAGAAAATATATCTGTCAACAATATTTGGATGCAAAAGTCGGCAATCAAAGGGCTTCGTTTTGCTTTGTAGGAAAATTGAACTCGGTTTCTGGACGGTTCTTTAATAGAAACTTTTCAATGGGAAGGACGACATGCTATCTGGGCTGTCTGACCTCCCTGCATTCGTGTGCGTTTAGGCAACAGTCTGCAAATTTATATCCGACTTCAGAGACAAATGAGTGCTTTCATTTTAAATTTCACTTAATTTCCTGAATGGATTGCAGAATTATGCGCCCAGATGTGGCGTCGGGTCGCAAGGGCCTAAGCATGATTCTGCGATTTTCAAAACTGCCTCAGGCTTCTTTCTCGTCATGTAGAAAAGTTTAGAGGAAGCAGATTCAAAAACATATTGCTATTTCGTCATCTCTGAAGTCTAAGGATTTTATCGATATGCACAAAAGATATCTAACATTTGTGTTCGTGCTTAGGAGAGAGGTTTTGTTGCAAAAATAAGCCTCGCAAAACCTAGCGAAATTCGAAGCTGCGTGATGTGGAAATCTCGAAATCTCCCCCATTTTCCCAGCATGCTTTTCTTTCCGTGAAAAGGTCTATTATTTCTATTCCTGGTTAAAAAGAAATAGAAATTTTCTGCACAACTTTTCAAACCATCATGCTAAAGTTGTGGTAGTATTTGCCCTTATGACAGTTGGGTGTATGTATGTATGTACTAATGACAGTTGGGTAAATGCTGGTCATTCTGCCCTTTTGTCAGGGTATACCCCGGTTTCTGTTTAGAACCCCAGAAGACATGGAGATGGAGGATGCGTATACGCCAGGATTACGCACATAGGACCTTGCAACCAAATAAGTGCAGTACCTTGCTCTACATTCTATTGTTTAATTCTATAGATTTGGCGTAATCTATATTTTCCAGCTTTGGTATGGGGCAAGCTGTCTGTCCTAGTTTGTGTTTAACACGTTCGTGGTCACCCTGCAAAACCATTTCACAGTCAGGTTCGTGGTCACCCTTACAAAACCATTTCGCATATCGGTTCGTGGTCACCCTTTCAAAACCATTTCGCATAGGTTTGTGGTCAACCTTTCAAAACCATTTCGCAGTCAGGTTCGTGGTCTCCCTGTCAAAACCATTCCGCAGTCAGGTTTGTGGTCACCCTTTCAAAACCATTTCGCATATCGGTTTGTGGTCACCCCTTCAAAACCATTTCGCATAGGTTTGTGGTCACCCTTTTCAAAACCATTTCGCATATAGGTCATGGTCACCCTTTCCAAACACTCGCATGTGGGTACATGGTCACCTCCCAAACCATTTCGCATATAGGTTTGTCGCCTCTCACTCTAGCTATAAGCCAAACAAGCATTCACATTTAGCACAATAGCCCTGCACGATACTTCTTGTGTGCAGGTAACCCTCTTCAAATCTTTGCATTGGTTAGCGAGTACCCTTTCAAGCATATATCGCCTAATAACTTGTCTCGATAAGCCTTTTGCATATCGGTTTGCAATAACCCTTTTTAAACATTTGGCCTATTTGCATATTCGCAGAAGCATAGCAAGCATTTTGCATTGGGTACTAGGCCCTTTTAACATTTGGCGCATGGGTTCAGGATAATCCGCACAAGCATTCTCGCATAGGTTGGCAGTATCCCCTCCAATAGCAAATCTCATATTTGGTTGCCAAATCCTCTTGTACATTTCGCATTTTGGTTCGCATAAGCTTTTTTCTCGCTTTATTATAACCTGTTAAGGAGCATATTATATTTTGTCATAGGTTCACGGCAATCCCTACGATCAATAGCATAAACGATAATCCATTAACACTCCTAACATTTCGCCCATATACATATTGGGGTATCCTACACAACCCATTTGCATAAGGATATCATTGCAAATCAACTATCAACCCACTTTCAAGAACGCATGACAACTTCAGGGAATCTCACTCCCAAGTTCAATTATTTCTATTCCTGGTTAAAAAAGAAATAGAAATTTTCCGCACAACGTTTCAAACCATCATGCTAAAGTTGTGGTAGTATTTGCCCTTCCTTGACTAATGACAGTTGGGTAAATGCTGGTCATTCTGCCCTTTTGTCAGGGTATACCCTGGTTTCTGTTTAGAACGCTTTCATACTGCCCCTTTTTTTATGGTAGCCCCTGCGGTACAATAGGCCTAAGACTTGCCTCCCCACTCTGCCTTTCGCTCACCTACTTCAACTGAGGGACAAACATACTACAAACAAACATACTACAATCGGCGGCAACAACTTTGACGATTAGGCAGAGTGTCTGCCTCATCGTCAGTGGAGTCCAGGGAAGGCAGCAAATCCGTAGGATTTGCTCTGTTCCCTGTTCCCGGCCGACATTGATGCTTGCCTGCCAAACTCGCCGATTGTTGGAATGAAGCTGCATCCCCAGAAGACATGGAGATGGAGGATGCGTATACGCCAGGATTACGCACATAGGACCTTGCAACCAAATAATTAGTCGACAAGGTCATCAGCGCGCCTCCTAGCGTAAACGCATCCTCCATGAACGCATCGATTGATGCGTCTGACGCCAGTGTCTTTAAGATGCTGCTTCCATCCGACTTGGATGGATAGCCATCCCCATGCAAATTGAATGGGACCAATTTTGCCCCCAGAGCTTCCAGGGGAGCCTTGGCTGCAGCAAAGGATGTCTTCTTGTTTAAAAGTGGGCGATCTTTGATGATTGCTAAGTTGCCATTCACGGTTGATTCAAGCTCGGAGACCGCATAATGCGGTCTCATGAGCCACTCACAATTTTTTATCGAAGTCCGCTTGAAGACGGTTTCCTCGGTTGGGACCTCCTCTGCCGGTGTAATATGCGTCTCTGCATGGGCATGCGTTTGTGCATGGGCTGGTGCACATATGCGTTTCAAAAAAACGAACAATGCGCATATGCGTTTCTTATAAGCAGTTTCTTACCAAAAATCTATGTGTCGAGAATTTAATTCTCGTTAAATAAAACATCATTATGAAATTGACAAAAATAGTAACAATAAAATAGATAATTTGAGAGGAAGATTAAAGCACTCTATTCTGTGATTAAAGCAGCAGGAAATTCATCATAATTTGGATTCGTGCGGTGATAAGTAGATGCAAGTTATACGCTTTTTGAATTATTTTTAGTACAAGAACCCTACAAAGACTGCAGACCCTTCTCGTTAAGTCCTTCTAAGTCATGCAGATTAGCAGGTTCGTGAAACAGGAATATATTTTGAGGTGTGGCAACCTTCAAGGTCCTTGAACCTACCACGAAAGCTCCATTAAGCCCTATCTCTTTTAAGCCCCCCTCTCTAATAAGCCCCTCCCTTCTGAGCCAAATTTTTCTGATAAGCCCCCTTCTCTATTAAGCCCCCTCTATAAAAATAAATGTACTATTAATTAACATTTTCCTTTCATTGAATGAAATAGTGAATAACTAAAAGTTCAGGAAGGAGTGCAGTTGTCACATGACCTAGCACTGTTACACGTTATTTCTAAATCGATTTTGATTTGAGGTGGAATTTACAGTTGCAACGAGAAGCCAAAAAAATATTTTACGAAGAACATAAAGCTGGAATAACTTCAAATTTATTTTGTGTGGAAGTATAGATTGTTGCTGCAAGTCACTGTTCATCAAAACGGGCAGAATACTTCTGTCATTGTTTCTGATTTGTCTCGCTTTCCTCAGAGACAGTAAACAACATTTTGATGATGTTCGAGTGCCAGAACTCATAAATATGCCTAGAAACTACTACAAGAAAGAAGGTTGCTCGAGGTTTCTAGATCTTTAATTCTCTTCATTTATATTCGACTCGTAGAACGGTAGAAATTAATTCATGTCAACTTTTAGTTGCTACATTGAAACAAAGGATCAGTGCTAAAATATATTAAGACGATCACAAATAGCGAGCTAAAAGTACATCAAAATGAATTCGAGAATTGATTTTTTCTCTTCTAAAGGCATGCAGCCCAATGAACGTTAACCCTAAACATTATATTAAATCTTTTCGTTTAGCTCAAACAGCAGATGAAAATGCCCAAATGATTTCACAAAATATCTTGTATAGACGCTTACAGTTTTCATTGTTTAGTCTAGGAGCAGCCATGGGCCTAGGTTTGACTTGGATTTACGAGCTAAATAAGTTTCTGAAAAGATGATACTTCAAAATTGGTGGTTACTAGAAATATCAATGAAATTGTAGAAAATATATCTGTCAACAATATTTGGATGCAAAAGTCGGCAATCAAAGGGCTTCGTTTTGCTTTGTAGGAAAATTGAACTCGGTTTCTGGACGGTTCTTTAATAGAAACTTTTCAATGGGAAGGACGACATGCTATCTGGGCTGTCTGACCTCCCTGCATTCGTGTGCGTTTAGGCAACAGTCTGCAAATTTATATCCGACTTCAGAGACAAATGAGTGCTTTCATTTTAAATTTCACTTAATTTCCTGAATGGATTGCAGAATTATGCGCCCAGATGTGGCGTCGGGTCGCAAGGGCCTAAGCATGATTCTGCGATTTTCAAAACTGCCTCAGGCTTCTTTCTCGTCATGTAGAAAAGTTTAGAGGAAGCAGATTCAAAAACATATTGCTATTTCGTCATCTCTGAAGTCTAAGGATTTTATCGATATGCACAAAAGATATCTAACATTTGTGTTCGTGCTTAGGAGAGAGGTTTTGTTGCAAAAATAAGCCTCGCAAAACCTAGCGAAATTCGAAGCTGCGTGATGTGGAAATCTCGAAATCTCCCCCATTTTCCCAGCATGCTTTTCTTTCCGTGAAAAGGTCTATTATTTCTATTCCTGGTTAAAAAGAAATAGAAATTTTCTGCACAACTTTTCAAACCATCATGCTAAAGTTGTGGTAGTATTTGCCCTTATGACAGTTGGGTGTATGTATGTATGTACTAATGACAGTTGGGTAAATGCTGGTCATTCTGCCCTTTTGTCAGGGTATACCCCGGTTTCTGTTTAGAACCCCAGAAGACATGGAGATGGAGGATGCGTATACGCCAGGATTACGCACATAGGACCTTGCAACCAAATAAGTGCAGTACCTTGCTCTACATTCTATTGTTTAATTCTATAGATTTGGCGTAATCTATATTTTCCAGCTTTGGTATGGGGCAAGCTGTCTGTCCTAGTTTGTGTTTAACACGTTCGTGGTCACCCTGCAAAACCATTTCACAGTCAGGTTCGTGGTCACCCTTACAAAACCATTTCGCATATCGGTTCGTGGTCACCCTTTCAAAACCATTTCGCATAGGTTTGTGGTCAACCTTTCAAAACCATTTCGCAGTCAGGTTCGTGGTCTCCCTGTCAAAACCATTCCGCAGTCAGGTTTGTGGTCACCCTTTCAAAACCATTTCGCATATCGGTTTGTGGTCACCCCTTCAAAACCATTTCGCATAGGTTTGTGGTCACCCTTTTCAAAACCATTTCGCATATAGGTCATGGTCACCCTTTCCAAACACTCGCATGTGGGTACATGGTCACCTCCCAAACCATTTCGCATATAGGTTTGTCGCCTCTCACTCTAGCTATAAGCCAAACAAGCATTCACATTTAGCACAATAGCCCTGCACGATACTTCTTGTGTGCAGGTAACCCTCTTCAAATCTTTGCATTGGTTAGCGAGTACCCTTTCAAGCATATATCGCCTAATAACTTGTCTCGATAAGCCTTTTGCATATCGGTTTGCAATAACCCTTTTTAAACATTTGGCCTATTTGCATATTCGCAGAAGCATAGCAAGCATTTTGCATTGGGTACTAGGCCCTTTTAACATTTGGCGCATGGGTTCAGGATAATCCGCACAAGCATTCTCGCATAGGTTGGCAGTATCCCCTCCAATAGCAAATCTCATATTTGGTTGCCAAATCCTCTTGTACATTTCGCATTTTGGTTCGCATAAGCTTTTTTCTCGCTTTATTATAACCTGTTAAGGAGCATATTATATTTTGTCATAGGTTCACGGCAATCCCTACGATCAATAGCATAAACGATAATCCATTAACACTCCTAACATTTCGCCCATATACATATTGGGGTATCCTACACAACCCATTTGCATAAGGATATCATTGCAAATCAACTATCAACCCACTTTCAAGAACGCATGACAACTTCAGGGAATCTCACTCCCAAGTTCAATTATTTCTATTCCTGGTTAAAAAAGAAATAGAAATTTTCCGCACAACGTTTCAAACCATCATGCTAAAGTTGTGGTAGTATTTGCCCTTCCTTGACTAATGACAGTTGGGTAAATGCTGGTCATTCTGCCCTTTTGTCAGGGTATACCCTGGTTTCTGTTTAGAACGCTTTCATACTGCCCCTTTTTTTATGGTAGCCCCTGCGGTACAATAGGCCTAAGACTTGCCTCCCCACTCTGCCTTTCGCTCACCTACTTCAACTGAGGGACAAACATACTACAAACAAACATACTACAATCGGCGGCAACAACTTTGACGATTAGGCAGAGTGTCTGCCTCATCGTCAGTGGAGTCCAGGGAAGGCAGCAAATCCGTAGGATTTGCTCTGTTCCCTGTTCCCGGCCGACATTGATGCTTGCCTGCCAAACTCGCCGATTGTTGGAATGAAGCTGCATCCCCAGAAGACATGGAGATGGAGGATGCGTATACGCCAGGATTACGCACATAGGACCTTGCAACCAAATAATTAGTCGACAAGGTCATCAGCGCGCCTCCTAGCGTAAACGCATCCTCCATGAACGCATCGATTGATGCGTCTGACGCCAGTGTCTTTAAGATGCTGCTTCCAT
The DNA here is from genome assembly GCA_039566865.1 of Aurelia coerulea. Classification (NCBI taxonomy): domain Eukaryota; kingdom Metazoa; phylum Cnidaria; class Scyphozoa; order Semaeostomeae; family Ulmaridae; genus Aurelia; species Aurelia coerulea. Next base: position 4,029,091 of record CM076959.1, read on the forward strand.
CCGACTTGGATGGATAGCCATCCCCATGCAAATTGAATGGGACCAATTTTGCCCCCAGAGCTTCCAGGGGAGCCTTGGCTGCAGCAAAGGATGTCTTCTTGTTTAAAAGTGGGCGATCTTTGATGATTGCTAAGTTGCCATTCACGGTTGATTCAAGCTCGGAGACCGCATAATGCGGTCTCATGAGCCACTCACAATTTTTTATCGAAGTCCGCTTGAAGACGGTTTCCTCGGTTGGGACCTCCTCTGCCGGTGTAATATGCGTCTCTGCATGGGCATGCGTTTGTGCATAAGGGCTGGTGCGTAGGCGTTTCAAAAAACCAACAATGCGCATATGCGTGGGCTGATGCACATATGTGTTTCACAATGGTTTCGAATGCACACTGTGCCAATGCATGGCCAGGTGGAAAAAGCAAAGTAACGGAGAAATACGAATAAAACGAACATATCACGAGTTTGCTAAATGTGGTTGATAGCATTTCAGAAAAATTCAGATACAAAACATGAACTTTTCAAAAAAACGACTTATAATAAAATAAAGTGAAAGCAAACACAAAAGCCTAATAAATTGAAAAAGATATCATCAATAAACAAAATATTCTACATCACTAAGACACTGGATGCAAAAAAATTAGGTTTGTCTTCGTCATTTAGATTTTATTACGCCCATGCAGAAACGCATAGTCAAAAAATCTACTATGCGTTTCTGCATAGGCAATTTAAATCAAATATTCCTTAACTTTTTAATCGTTCCAAATGATTTCATATGTAGAGAAATGACAGTTATGCACAATCCATGAAAGAAATTCAGATTTGTCTTCGTCACTTAGATTTGATCAGGCCATTCAGAAACGCATAGTCGAAAAATCTACTATGCGTTCCTGCATGGGCACTTGAAATCAAATATGCCCTTACTGTTTATTAATTCTAAATGATTTCATATATAGAGAAATATTAGTTATTCACAATACATGAAAGAAATTCAAATTTGTCTTCGTCACTTAAATTTTATCAGACCCATGCAGAAACGCATAGTCGAAAAATCTACTATGCGTTTCTGCATGGGCCCTTGAAATCAAATATCCCCTTACTGTTTATTCATTCCAAATGATTTCATATGTAGAGAATTGTTAGTTATGCACAATCCATGAAATAATTTCAGATGTGTCTTCGTCAGTTAGATTTTATGAGGCCCATGCAGAAACGCATAGTCGAAAAATCTACCATGCGTTTCTGCATGGGCCCTTTAAATCAAATATCCCCTTACTGTTTATTCATTCCAAATGATTTCATATGTAGAGAAATGTTAGTTATGCACAATCCATGAAATAATTTCAGATGTGTCTTCGTCAGTTAGATTTTATTAGGCCCATGCAGAAACGCATAGTCGAAAAATCTACTATGCGTTTCTGCATGGGCCCTTTAAATCAAATATTCCCTAACTTTTTAATCGTTCCAAATGATTTCATATGTAGAGAAATGACAGTTATGCACAATCCATGAAAGAAATTCAGATTTGTCTTCGTCAGTTAGATTTTATTAGGTCCATGCAGAAACGCATAGTCGAAAAATCTACCATGCGGTTCTGCATGGGCCCTTTAAATCAAATATCCCCTTACTGTTTATTCATTCCAAATGATTTCATGTGTAGAGAAATGTTAGTTATGCACAATCCATGAAAGAAATTCAGATTTGTCTTCGCCAGTTAGATTTTATTAGGCCCATGCAGAAACGCATAGTCGAAAAATCTACTATGCGTTTCTGCATGGGCCCTTGAAATCAAATATCCCCTTACTGTTTATTCATTCCAAATGATTTCATATGTAGAGAAATGTTAGTTATGCACAATCCATGAAAGAAATTCAGATTGGTCTTCGCCAGTTAGATTTTATTAGGCCCATGCAGAAACGCATAGTCGAAAAATCTACTATGCGTTTCTGCATGGGCCCTTGAAATCAAATATCCCCTAACGTTTTAATCGTTCCAAATGAATTCATATGTAGAGAAATGACAGTTATGCACAATCCATGAAAGAAATTCAGATTTGTCTTGGTCAGTTAGATTTTATTAGGCCCATGCAGAAACGCCTAGTCGAAATATCTACGATGCGTTTCTCCATGGGCCCTTGAAATCAAATATCCCCTTACTGTTTATTCATTCCAAATGATTTCATATGTAGAGAAATGCTAGTTATGCACAATCCATGAAAGAAATTCAGATTTGTCTTCATCAGTTAGATTTTATTAGGCCCATGCAGAAACGCCTAGTCGAAAAATCTACTATGCGTGTCTGCATGGGCCCTTGAAATCAAATATTCCCTATCGTTTTAATCGTTCCAAATGATTTTATATGTAGAGAAATGACAGTTATGCACAATCCATGAAAGAAATTCAGATTTGTCGTCGTCATTTACATTTTATCAGGCCATGCAGAAACGTATAGTCGAAAAATCTACTATGCGTTTCTGCATGGGCCCTTGAAATCAAATATTCCTTAACTTTTTAATCGTTCCAAATGATTTCATATGTAGAGAAATGACAGTTATGCACAATCCATGAAAGAAATTCAGATTTGTCTTTGTCAGTTAGATTTTATTAGGCCCATGCAGAAACACCTAGTCAAAAAATCTACCATACGTTTCTGCATGGGCCCTTTAAATCAAATATCCCCTTACTGTTTATTCATTCCAAATGATTTCATATGTAGAGGAATATATCGGAGGAATATATTCCAATTATTATTTCACAATCCACACAGCCATCTAACCAAATTTATCAACCGATTTCATGAAACAATATCAAGAATATTTCCCAAGCCGTGATCTAAAATGCGTCATCAACTCGACCATAGAAATTAATTAATCATTCGACATTGATTCGTCTTGCATGGACCCATCATTGACATGGACCCTGAACCCATCAAATCGACCAAATTGTAAGGAATGCTCCTACCCTGAGTCTGAGACGGAGCCGCAAGCAGGAAAAGACATGGAAAGCAAGGCTTGAAAATAACAGCAGGGCGAAAAAGTCCTTCAATGTCAAGACAAAATTTAAGTACAGAAAATCTCATAATTCAAGAAACTTGCATTACTAGTTCAAATACCTAGTTTCATAAAATATTTGACTGTGTCAACAAAAGTGCACAAAATGTACAACACACTTCAATTTTTGAAAGAATGTTTTTTGCATTTAGAACGGATGACCATGCTACAATTGTTCATCCGTTCAAAAAATGCTACAATAGCTATCATTGAAGGCTATTTGTTTTAAACACAATTCTGAATATGGAAAGAAGTCTTTTTGGGACGCGGGAGAGTTGCAAGAAGCCAACCTAAATTTATTTTTTTACAAGAAACTAAGAATTTCGTCCAATACTGCAAGTTTATTAAAATTCTCAGATTCTTAGTACTCGGAGTTTCTAACGAGTTTCTTAGAGGCTCCACAACAATCTTGGTGTTCATTATCTGTGCCCTCGTGAACATTTCGAAACAAGGTTTTTAGGCTTGTCCAATTTTTAGACATTACTTAAGTACCCCACGAGAAATATGATGCGGAAACGAGTGAAAATGAAGTAAAAATGTGTCAAGGATTCCCCTTTTTCAAAATGAATAGTTTCTTAAATTATATTTTCTCAGTACTGGAGTTTCTTAATTTTAGGCCATCTGAGGGTTGAGTTTCTTATGGGCAGTTTCTTATAAAAATAGGTGTATTTCGAAGAATTTCCTTCATCAAAATAAATAGTTTCTTTTTACTTATATCTTCCCAGTACTGGAGTTTCTTAATTTTTTGGCAATCGGACAGTTGAGTTTCCAATGGGCAGTTTCTTATAAGAAAAATAAGTGTATTCAAGAGACAGTTCATTTGTGAATTCTGCGTTCAATTCAAGAATGCATTGTAACCAAACCGCTCATACGCGATTTGCATTCCGTAAACATTTCTACGCGACTGTGCAGAGCTTAGGTCACGTGATCTACATTCGTTGCAACATAGCAAGGTGCAAATGTTTTTGGGGCGGGATGTCAGGGCATTGGGGCAATTTTAAGAATTTTGCTTACGTCGAAGAAATATATTCCAATTATCATTTCACAATCCACATGGCCAGTTCTCCCTATAAATACCCCATCCCTGCCCTCCAAAAACTGTCTGGGATTTCAGATTCTGCTGCTTCAGCTCGCTCAAGAAATCTGTCTGCAAGCAACCTTTTGCTCTAACGTGTCAAGATGTTTAATGGAAAGAACTCGTCATCTGAACGGTAAGTGACATGTATTTTCTTAACATAAAATTTAAACAGCCTCACAAATGACTTTGTTGACGAGATGTATGGATGGCACTATACTATGGTGTAACTTACACTTTTGCCAACCAAGTTACTGTACTTGAAATATTATTATTATCAGTTAGAAGACACTAATGCTGAATACATGCATTTTCCGTTACAAATCGTGGCTAATTTATGATTACAATACAGTAAAAAGCCGCAGAAGAGAAGGTCACGTACGCACTATCATGACACAATTTCATAAAGAACAACCTTATCTACCTAGCCTTTATCTGTATCAAATCCATTCATACAAAGAATTTTTCACATTTGCTTTGTATCTACTTGAGTATCTGGTTAAATTTCTCAAAACGTTTTATCACATATTACCAACCAGTAGTTTACATTCAACTTTTTTAAGATAAGAACCTCCTTTGAATTTCAGGATGAATAGGTTCTTCTGTAATGGGGTGAAATTAGAAAATGTTAGGCCTTGGGTTCTTATAAGTGGGTGGTTCTTACATGCGGGTTTTTACTGTAAAGCGAGGCTCCATGTGTAGAAATCTTTATTAAATGTGTCCTATTGTTTCTTATTTCTACAATCTTGGCCAAAATACTTGGGACAAATCATAAAATTGCACTACTTCGGTCTTTGATTACGTGCCCCCCGCTCCCCCCTTCTCAAAGTTGCTTGAATCAAACGCCTTTCGACCTTCTCAACATTGAAGTAGGGGGAAGAGGGTATTAGGAGACTCTAAACGTATGTTTTCTCCTCGATATTTTAGGAAACATCATGAAGACACTGAAATTTGCCTGCGTCCCAGCTTCTTTTGGCCAGGATTGTCTGAAAATGATTGTTAACAAATAATACCTCATAGCTTGAGAACCCATAGAGATTTCTGTGTGAAATTTTAACACCGTCATCCCCAACACAAGAAGTGAGTTCTCAGCTATCTATGCCGAAATAGGCGTTGTTCGTCAAATTCGCTGAGCACCTTCTTAAAAATGGGCGTGGCAAAATTGCTGCAATTTTCACTCACATAAAGATTCCCTTATAAAAAGTGACATACATTAGGATTCTGAGCTTTCTTCCGCTATCGTAAGATTGTGTACTCCGCTGCTCTTTGAACATGACTTATCATTGCAAGAAAGCTTTTGGGCTCATTGTTTGAGGTCCGGTTTCTTGTGAATTCTTCGGTTCTCACAACGGCGCTCCACAGAAAAATGCCCCATAATTTTGGGATACGTCACGCTTTTTTGGCAAATTCGTCTGATTCCACATTTTAACATCAAAGTCTTCCTATTCATGCAAAAAAACCAAGTAAAAATTGCCCGGAAGGTGGAAATGTCACGGCGCTCCAAAATTAAAAAACTTAAAATAAACAGTTCCGGATAAGTTTCTTTTGAACTCTATTGAGAACCGTCAGAAATCATATTTCACGAAAATATCGATGCAAATACTGCTATAGGCTAATAAAGCTCATTTTTCTCATTAAAATGAGACAAAATTTGTTAGAATAGGGCAAACGTTGCCGACGTTATTAATGTTTAAAGTAGGGAGCGGCGTTGACAAATTTGATCCCTTTCTCAATTTTCCAGACATTGCAAATCCGCCTTGCTGCTATGCAACAGGTATATTCTTCTTCAACAAAAAGTTGTGGATTACAATTCATCGGGCACAATAGACCATTCAATGCCGTCCAGGGTGAATGCAAGTTTGGTGGAGCGAATTTAATCTCATTGAAAATGAATGAATAGTTAGAGAATTGGCTAACGGTACATTTGGAAATAAGACAATTGCACTGCGGAGGCGCAGAATTTGCACTGATTCAAAAGGAACTTTGTTTTCAGTTCTCTTTGATAACTGTGATGTTTTCAGGCCAAAATCATTGGCAGGTTTCGTGCACAAGAGGAGTTTCGCTGAATGTCATGGGAAAATTTTGCATAATTTGATGACGTCATAGTTCTGATGGATGAACCAGTAACAATGAAAACATTAACATCTGAAGTACTCTGGAGTTAAGCCCACAGTTAGTGGCTATCCATTCATAGTGAAAGAAATTGTCTGATACAAGTAGATTTGGATTCATAGAAACATATATGATAGGTAGTGAAAGCAATTTTTCAGACAATCTTGGCCAAAATACTTGGGACAAATCATAAAATTGCACTACTTCGGTCTTTGATTACGTGCCCCCCGCTCCCCCCTTCTCAAAGTTGCTTGAATCAAACGCCTTTCGACCTTCTCAACATTGAAGTAGGGGGAAGGGGGGATTAGGAGACTCTAAACGTATGTTTTCTCCTCGATATTTTAGGAAACATCATGAAGACACTGAAATTTGCCTGCGTCCCAGCTTCTTTTGGCCAGGATTGTAGCTCTGCCGAATCAATCAACTCGACCGTATCTCCGTACGATGATGCACAAAGAAATAGACCAACCAGATTGTAAGTACACATTTTCTTCATGTCAATAAATGCAGATTCCGAGAAAGCTTCCTTCAGAAACTGTAAAACCATTGCAGCCTATTACAGGGAATCGAGCTGTTTGTTCTAGTTTCCGAATGACATTTCCCAAGATTCACCTCACCTCACCTACATATTTGAAAAATGCTTGCTAAACTATTTCCTTATACTACAGGGTGTCCCAAAAAGCATGTGCGCTCTTTAAGTGGCTTTTGTGGAGCAGTTTCATGCAGTTTCGCCCTTGTCTGAGATTATTGTTGTTGTTCATCGATGTATTGAGCGCCAACAGAGATAATCTAATGGAGCCAAGTAAAACAATAGGCGAATTTGAACTTTGAACCTGAGACAATGCATCTCAAATTGATTTGAAAATATTTTGCGTTTACATGGTGGTTTCAAACCAATTTGACATTTCCAACCGATCTGAAAAGGCGAGTTGAGTTTCACGCCGGTTTGAGTTTTTCCATGTAAAGCAATGTAAAGGCTTTAAGGGCTTTGACCAGACAACGAGTTCAACTCAGATCGGGGTGACATTTCACACCGGTTTTAGTTTCTCATGTAAACGCCCCTTAATTGAAATCTCGTCCATTCAAAATTTGAAAAATGGGTTAAGTTTTATTTTATGGCCCCCCACAGTAGCCAGTCTAACGGCGCACATGTTTTTTGGAACACCATGTATGTTTCCAATAATTATTGACCAATATTTGATAAATCTGCGACGTTTTTCGCATAGCCAACTTAGGTTTGCATTTGGTTGTTCATCGCAAAGTAGCATCGGAGGTTTGGATGTATGATTTTCGAGAATTTATAAGGACTTTTAAACTTTTGAGAGATTTTCGAGGTCTTTAAAATTTAGGAGATTTTAATACTTAAAAGAGCACTTGACCATAGATTTTGGTCTGGAACGTGCCATCGAAGCTTCAAATTTTGCGAAAAGTATACCCGACCCTATCTCCATTTTTCAAAAAACTACACCTGTTCTTGTACCAAAATCTGCAAAATCGGTACTGTTCTTTATACTAAGTTCGTGAAAATCGATACCCTTAGCGATGACACGAGATTTGTGATTAAATCCAGCTAAATATTGAGCTAAAATCCAGACTTTAGCTTATAAGATCTTTTGCACATCATTTTGCATTCTGTTTGTTGACCTATAAGCGAGTTTCTTAAATTTCCGTTATCGAAAACGCTGAAATGGACCAAAAAAGAGAGTGAAAAGAAACACATTTTCTTCCTTCCTTCCTACTCTTCAGAATATGCGCTCTCTAAGACTGAGATTCTAGCAATTCAACTAACGAAGCAGACTGCAACAAATCACCACAAAGTTCTTCTGCGATCATTTATGCCGAGTTTCATGAAAAATTGATCCACGTGTTTTCATCGTCTTCATGGTTCTATTTCGAGACCAAAAACTATAGCTCAAGAAACAGAAAACTGAACAATTTACAAACAAATCTCAGAATTTGCGCATCCGGTAGTAGTGCCATCAAGAAAACTAATACACAAGTTCTTAGTGGAAGAAAATTGGAGAAAATTCCGAATCTTTCGAAAGAAGATTCCCTTTTACCATCACATGTTTGACTTTTAATCTACCAATTTTAGCTGTCTAAGTCGATTACTTTTTTTGCAGTATACTTATGGAAAATGATGGGAGCAAGAATACCTATTTGTCCAACGAAAAAGTAGTCCTCCCACAGCCTGGAGATGGCCACTGTATCATCCATTCTGTGCGTGCATCTTTGGTCTATTCAACTGTCAAAGCTGTGCCAAGTGTTCTAGGACTCCTTGAAATGGTGCGCTGTGAAATTCTTAGGAATCTGGACTACTACAGAGGCTTTTCAAACTCACCGGACATGGCTTGGGACTTGCACAAATATATAACGGAGAAATCGTATGACCGTGATACTCTCGACCTTGTGATATTTGCCCTCTCCAACTGCCTTGGTGTTGTTCTGAGACTTTTCCAGTTTGACGAAGCAGATCAGCAATTCATCCTGTATACTGTGCCAATTGTTCCTGCAAGACGAAATGATCCGCCAAGAGCTGTTCTTGACATTTTGAAGGCAAGTCGTGACCATTACGACGCGCTGGTGGACAGGAATGTGTTTGAAGAAGGTGAGTTCTTGACAGCAAAATGCTATGTGTCTTTGTGTAACTTTGGTGTTTGGACGTAATATTCTATCCAGGATGATTGATATCCGCTATTACAATGTTCATGTTTCCCTTTTCATTTCTAGGACAAGAATGGAATAAGATCCCTAAGAAAGCTGGTGGAAAGAACAAAACGTTTTCGACATCGACGCCTGTTTCTGTGCGCAATTCTTACTCGGCACTCGAAGTAGAAGAAGAAGATGATGACGATATAGACCTGCTGTTAGATGAGCTGGAAGTACCAATGCCGCTTTCAAGGAAAATGAGAAAGGGGAGAAAGGCCAAGAAAATTTCACCACATGGTCGTGATTTCAACGGTAAGACTCAAATGCAGTTTATCATCAAAACCAAGATAAAATAAGAACTTGTATCAATAATCTTCAATTATTGGCAACAAATGTTAAAAGATCGTCATAAAAAAATGCTTTTATCATTCTTGGCTTGAAACCTTTTTTTGGATTCAAGAAAAAGCCTGCGTACATCAACTACTGTTTCCGCTTAGTTGAATTTAGTTTAAACTCGACGGAAACGGAAAGGGATTCATAAACAATCGGACATTAATATTTTCGGACATTTAAAGCCCGTTCAGAAAACTTTACCCTGCATATCTTTTGGTCTAAAATATGTACTGAATGGAAACATAATGAAATATGTATACTGTATTTATATTATTCGTTTAACATACTAACCATCAAACTTTCTTCTGCAGTTTCTGATTCAATGGACAACAGCTCTCCAATGAGCAATGAGGAATTTGATGATGATTATGAATCAAAGGACTGTACGAGAGCATCTAGTCAACCCTACCAAAAAACACCGGAAAACGTCATTGTCATAGAGGTAATTTTAATGAAAATAATGTTGAACAGTAAATTGATGCACTATATATGACTGGCCAGAAATGCGCCTGGCATCTTGTGTTCGTCATTTGCAAACATTTATTGGTGTTTTTTCCGGGAGTCACTAATTCAAGATTCAAGAACCAAGAACCAGAACCAAGAACCAAGAACCAAACAACCTAATTCAAGAACCGGAATTTAAAAACCAAATTTAGACACCCTGATTCAAGAACCGGAACTCAAGAACCAACTTTGGACGAGTGTTTCTAATCTCCGAGCCTTCGAGCCTCGAGCCCTCGAGCCTCGAGCCTTCGAGCCTTGTATTTCGAGCTTCGAGCCTTCGAGCCTTGAGCCTTCGAGCCTTGTATTTCGAGCCTCGAGCCTTCGAGCCTTGTATTTCGAGCCTTCGAGCCTCGAGCCTTCGAGCCTCGAGCCTTCGAGCCTTGCATTTCGAGCCTCGAAATCATTATCTTTTTGAAAATTTAGGATTCAAGTGAAGGTAATAGCTAGAATTCTTGCGAAATTTGTAATTTGTATATTTGTAAAAATGTGCCAGAACACACATTTTTCTCAAGGACTGAAAAGGCCCAATTTCAAAGAGTTTTCGTCACAGACAGTAAGACCATCCTACCGCTCAATCTTCGGCCGATTATTTTAGCACAGGAACGAGAGAACGACTTGTTTAATGGTTTTTTTTTTTGAATTTCAATTTTGCCCTAATTTGACTCACACGTTTTTTTTATAAGAAACTTGGATCAGCACTTAGTACTAAAAGTTTCTTAATTTCGCATGAAAATGTCGGTGTTTTAGTAGTAAAAATTTCTTAAATTAGTTTCTTAATTTGTGGGGTCTAAAAAAACGTTATGGTTCAAAGATGAGACTTCTTATCGACAAATTTCACTTTGCATTGATATTGTCACCAGGAATAAGCCGTGCACATTAAGGCAAAAAGTTACCCATTTTTGCATTCAAAACTTGATATTTACAAATGCAATGCCACGCGAACCGAGGGGCCTTTCACTCCCAAAAAATCTCGTACACCTTTGGGAAAAATTCTTTTGTTTTCAAGAAAAATCCAATAAGTGAAGTGCCCCTCGACACGAATCGTAATCTACCGACTGTTATTCCAGACATAACATTTGAGAGTTTCTTAATTGTTCTTGAACGTAGTGCTAGAGTTTCTTAAATTGTTGGTCATCGCAGTACTAGTTTCTTATAAAAAACGTGTAATTGGGATGCATTCCTATATACCAATTAAAATTTGTTATTATTAGACATTGTTAGGCTTGAAATGCTAGGCTCGAAGGCTCGAGGCTCGAAATACAAGGCTCGAAGGCTCGAGGCTCAAAGGCTCGAGGCTCGAAGGCTCGAGATATAGAATACTCACTTTGGACACCCTAATTCAAGAACCGGAATTCAAGAACCAACTCTGGACACCCTAATTCAAGAACCGGAATTCAAGAACCAACTCTGGACACCCTAATTCAAGAACCGGAATTCAAGAACCAACTTTGGACACCCTAATTCAAGAACCGGAATTCAAGAACCAATTCTGGACACCCTAATTCAAGAACCGGAATTCAAGAACCAACTCTGGACACCCTAATTCAAGAACCGGAATTCAAGAACCAACTTTGGACACCCTAATTCAAGAACCGGAATTCAAGAACCAATTCTGGACACCCTAATTCAAGAACCGGAATTCAAGAACCAACCTTGGACACCCTAATTCAAGAACCGGAATTCAAGAACCAAAGTTAGACACCCCATATTTTATAATTCAAGAACCAAAGTTAGACACACCATATTTTATAATATTTTTGGCATTTACCAAAGAATCTTGCAGTGTAATGCATGCTTTACATCAATCAACCATGCATGATTGATGAAATTTAGTTTACTCATAAAGAAAATGTATGATTATTTACGGTGGAATCATGCCATTATTTAGCCTGATTCGTTTGGTCGTTGAATTAGGCTATCCATTATTGCTCTATGTTTTAAATTTCCATAAACTTGTGTGTTTGTGATACACTTCTTTGGAAAGAGTTACATCACTAACTTTGTGACCAACCATTGTCTATATATATGGCCTGATCCAGAAAACATTGGCAAGCAGAGACGTAGGAACCGGGGGGGGGGGCACTGGGGGCACGTGCCCCTCCAAGATTTTGCAATAAACAAAGAAGTGCCCTTTTTATTTTCCGGAAGTGCCCCTTTAGCTTAATGAAAAAAGTGCCCTTGAAGTGTCGTGCCCCCTCAAGTTTGAGATCCTTCCTACGTCCCTGTTGGCAAGTTTGTTAATTTCATACTAATTTTCCACCACTACTGCTACTTGTGACTGCAGACAGCAGCAGAGGGTGAATCTCTGTTTGGTATTTGCATATTTGTGATTACTTGGAATGGATAGTTGTCATTCACTATGAAATTTGTCAAAAGCAAAGAGTATAAAACATAGAAATGTATGTCGTATTGCTAAAAATCAATCATAAAATATTGGCCACCACCACGCCACTGGCCTGCATCGGCAGAATGCTGCATATTCTAAGCCTGTTTTGAAATAAATGTGATGTGGCATAAATTATGTAATTTTGAATCATGAAAAGCAAGAGAAGGCTGAAAATCTTTTGCACACAGAATTTCTAATTCTGAATTCTGGAATCTAAACTTCATAACACTGCAGGGTCCATTGGCAGGCGCGGATCCAGTGGGGGGGCCGGGGGGGCCATGGCCCCCCCCAAACTTTAAGAATTTCGCTTAAAAACCATTGTCTTAGAGAAAGAAACGAATGAGTTTCAAACCTTTACTTCCTAAAATAACCATGGCACAGCTACACGATAACTCAGCTAACTACAAGCCAGTCTAACAAACTCATTTAAACTAAAGCACAATTCATCAAAAAGTATGAAAAGATGCGATTCTGAATAAAAATTTCATTCAGTGGAAATCGAACTTGAAAATCATTTGTTTCGTTCACTTTGTCAAATTGTCGCTGCGAGTTAGGATCCTCCAGTGAACTTAGCTGTTGACATTTATTTATGATAGATTTCGCACAAAGACTCATATTTTCTGTTGCGAGAGTTATAAAGTGTAAATCAAGTCATTTCAATTTTAAGGTGCAAAGTTTAGAATACAAGTGAAGCTTGTAGAAACTTGGTGAGCTATGAGAATTTTTATAACTTACTAGCGACTCCGATTACGGAATTTACAATTGGACATTTCTTTCACCTAACATTGAAATGCCTCTGATTTGTGAATTTGAGATATACCTCGTTTTTATGCCAGTTTTATTTCCATTGAGGTGGAGCTTATTTCAGCGATAAGCATTCTCAAACTGGTGCTTATGATAAAAATTTCATTGGTCCCTCACTTTCCAAATGATGGCGCGTTAGCTTTTGCACAAAATATAAATGCCAGTTTGTATTTGAGGAGAAGCATAATGAAATGATGGGCTAAATGATCTAAGATGAAGCAAAAAGGGCGTTTCCCACGTTTTCCGAGAGTCTGAAGGGCGTGGTCACGAAAATTTTTCCTGGGGGCTACGCCCCCAGACCCCCATTTCCCTTCAAATGGCCCTCCCCAAAGTGCAATGCTGGATCCGCCCCTGTCCATTGGTAAATGCCAAAAATATTATGAAGTTTGGGGTGTTCTTGAATCCCGGTTTTTGAATTAGGCTGTCCAAAGTTGGTTCTTGAATCCTGGTTTTTGAATTAAGGTGTCCAAAGTTAGTTCTTGAATTCCGGTTCTTGAATTAGGGTGTTCAAAGTTAGTTCTTGAATTCCGGTTCTTGAATTAGGGTATCCAAGGTTGGTTCTTGAATTCTGGTTCTTGAATTAGAGTGTCCAAAGTTGGTTCTTGAATTCCGGTTCTTGAATTAGGGTGTCCAAGGTTGGTTCTTGAATCCCGGTTCTTGAATTAGGGTGTCCAGAGTTGGTTCTTGAATTCCGGTTCTTGAATTAGGGTGTCCAGATATGGTTCTTGAATTCCGGTTCTTGAATTAGGGTGTCCAAAGTTGGTTCTTGAATTCCGGTTCTTGAATTAGGGTGTTTTGGCTCTTGGTTCTTGGTTCTGGTTCTTGGTTCTTGAATCTTGAATTAGTGACTCCCGTTTTTTCCAAGGCCGACATTCAATCAAAGCTAAATCGTCTTTTAGACCAAAAAATTACCAACTTGCTCGTAAAACTGTGTATGGGTACGAGAATTCCACTTTTGATTAAGGTCCATAAGCTATTTAAAATACAAATTCAATGCAATTGTCTGCTGCAGTAGCGCAGCAATTCCAATGTCAACGGCAAGTTACTTATGGACAGCGTGGAACGTGGAATTCTTTTCCAGTGCAAACTCATCGCCCACATTCTTCTAATTTATGGGTCTTAGAGATCAGTGCATTTAGCAAACAAAATTTTCTTATCCATCAGATAGCCATTCCAGTTTTCAATATCGGCCACGTACGTTTTACGCCACAGTCCACCTACCGTGCTATATTTCTTTGACTCTCACGCATACGGTATGTGAAATTTTGATGTGGCTGGTGCCAAGCGAAAGATACCTGGCACATATGATTTCGTTGCTCATTCAAATCACTTATATCTTGTTGCCTACTATCCACTTACAACCACGTAGCAAAAGGACAATATTTTGAATTGAAATGAAAAGTACAGAATCCATTATCATTATCACATAACTGATATTCCAAAGTTCTATTTCAAGTTCCATTTCATGAAATTTAGCACTTATTTCTTGTTGGCGAGACTGCAATGTGCCAGCATACTAGTACTTTTGAAAGTTCTGACGGACGTCTTCGGACGACGAATCTAAGTGATCAGACGAAACTTACTGTTTGCAGAATTGCTGCGTTTCTTGGTCTGGTGACCCTCTTATCCAATTATTTCTATCAGTCGAAACATTTTCAATATTTTGTTCTGCAGGATACTTCTACTTCATCTGCTAGCAAAAGCAACAGCAGTGGTGATGAATTTGAACTTAGCAATCAGCCAATGCCAGCCAAGAGAAGGCGAGTAAATGATGCTTTCAATATTGTGTCCGTTGACGAAGACAAAGGTTACGAGAGCCCTGATGAAGAAACAGAATACTTTAGGGGTAATGAAGACATTCCTATTCTTAAAAGGGGGAAATCTAACTGGGGAAATCAGGAACTAGCGGATCTTTTACTAAATCGAAAATCGAGCAGGATTTGTTCTAACCGACCCCTTGCTCCACAGGAGACTTGTTCTTTCCTAATTGACACGTCAAAACTTGGTGACATCAATGATTGGAAAGCTGATGATCATGGCAGCTGGAGAAATTGTGGCAGTTCTGGGCGGATTGTAACAGTAAACAATAACAAAGTAATATATAATTGTAGGATGCCCAGGAGTATAGGGAAAAGACCTAAGTTGCAAAATAATCAGCATGAATTTCGTACCACTTACTTCCGTCACCTTAAATATTCAGACTTTAAAAGAAGGTCCATAATCGCATATAACGATAACAACAAGCAGGAAGAATTAGTTATCATCGACTATTTCTTTACAGGTAGCGAACACCACGTAAGCCCTGCGAAACATGGTAATGCAAAAGGCAACAGGAAATTTATCCCAACCGCTGCTAGCACCAAAAAGCGTCTTGCGTCTGCGTTATCAAACACTGCACGAGGGCCCTTGTCTGTTTTTGACACCGTTTCCGAAGAGGTAGGAGGTCTACAAAATACTTACGCAGCATCCGACTTGCCGCGGAGTGTAAATCAAATTTGGCATATGCGCCATAATTTGCGCCAAAAAGGGGTAGTTGATCAGATTGCTGAATTAATTGATAAAGCGCATAGTTTGCCAAATAACCTGCATTGCTTGCAACTAACTCCTTCTGTCAGATTTGTAGTTTCAACACCACAAACTATAGAAAATATGGACGCATTCTGCACCAGTTACGGAAACTGTACTCCCTTCTGTATAGACACCACATATGGCGTTGGAGATTTTTATGTGACAACAACCTCTTACAAAAATCTTAAATTACTCAATGAGCGCACCAAGGAGCATCCTTCTTTTCCAGGGCCAGCACTTTTCCATGTTGACCAAGATGAAACAGTTTTCAGTTACTTTGCACAAACTTTGATATCTCTGAAAAACCAAATCAAATCTATCCTCTTTGTTGGCAGTGACCGAGATAAGGCCCTTGTAAATGGTACCGCTAAACATTTCCACATTGCAACAAATCTATTTTGCAAAAAGCACCTTGAGGATGACATAATGCGAAAGTTTACGTCTATTCCTCATCTGACAGCTGACATGAGAAAAACCATCATGACAGACATTTTTGGGTCGGAAACCCAGCAGATAAAAGGTCTTATCGATTGTGACTCTGAGGTGCAATTTGAAGATCAGTGCTATTCATGTTATAGGAAATGGGATACCCTGGAAAGATCAGGTAGAGAGTCGGTTATCCCCCAATTCTCTTCTTACTTCAAGACCTATGTAGAGAACGACATGAAACAGGGTGCACTATTATTCAAACGTAGACTTGCAGGACTTGGTGACAACTTCTTTTACAACAATTCTACGGAGTCTATAAATTTTCGTTTCAAAAATAAGATACGGCAAACAAAATCTGCATCTGAAACATCGGGCAGACCTGCATCAAAATGTAGTCTTGCAGAAGCTGTTGATATTTATAAGGAAATGCTAGACGAGTATGAGCGCAACACAGAACGAGCAATTATTGGTTCAGGACCATTTCTTCTTGCACCAGAGTTTTCACTTTTTCATATCCCCGAAAATGCATGGGCACAACTGTCACCAGAGATTAGGAAGCGAAAAATGACTCAGTTCAACAACGCCACAATTTCATTATTTGACCGAGAGCAGGAAGCGTCCAACTTTAGTTCTTCAACACCAAGCATCCCTTCTGAAGCAGAGGTGAGGGGGCTATTAACAAATAACTGTACTCGGACAGTAAATAACCCAAGGGAATTTGAACAACTAGGTGATTTTTCAATGTCTGGTCTGAGTCAAAATTATAGAGTTGACTGGCAAGGTGCAAATTCGATTCTTTCAGATAATGCTATGATAAGAGCACCATGGACAGAGGAAACCTACATGGTAAGATCAGATTCAAATCCAAAAGGGCCCCACGCTGTTTCTTTTGTAAAAGCTGCTGCAACTGTCAAGTGCAATTGTCCACGGTTTAGGTTCCATGCAATCTGCAAGCATGTAATTTCTGTGGCAAGTGTGGAAGGA
Organism: Aurelia coerulea; assembly: GCA_039566865.1. Classification (NCBI taxonomy): domain Eukaryota; kingdom Metazoa; phylum Cnidaria; class Scyphozoa; order Semaeostomeae; family Ulmaridae; genus Aurelia; species Aurelia coerulea. The sequence continues at coordinate 4,046,035 of CM076959.1, forward strand.
TTCCTTATTAAATTTTTGCAAAAATGGTCACCAAATTTGTCAAGACAAATGCAAGATACAGTGCCACCTCGAGCTGGGCTAAAGAAGAATGACCGTGGGCAAAGAAAAAGAAACCCGGTTCAACACAGGAATGTGCAACATTTTCAAGGTCCACACTCAGCAAATGCTGCTGCACCAGCTGATGACAAGCTAAATGTCATCTTCTTGAAAGTTACCAAGGCAACAACATGCTATGGTTGTAGTCGCAAGTTTCGTACAGCTGAGGACATGAAATTAGGCATTGTCCCCCCAGTGCCATATGATATTGTCTTGACCAGAAGGGAGCGTCGCGTATTTCAGCGGAAAGGTTCGCAAAAAATTGTTATTGCAAGGCCAAAGGAGAATGTTTATTACCACGCAAAGAGAAACTGCCTGAAAGCTAAGGTAACTTTGTCTCCTGCAATATTCCACATAGATGCTGCGTTGGTGCATGATTTAAGCCCTGCGCATAAGAACCACTTGAATTCGGAATTTAGACTTGCACTTTGATGATGGAGATCATGATTCTCTGCTTGATCGATTAAACATAGCAAGTAAGAACAGTGAAAGTGATATAAAAATGAAGTATTAATGGTACTACCCACCATTCAAAAGGGTTAAATATGGCCAATGTATGGAGTATTTACTTTAATATTTGTGACAAGACATTCGTCCGAACCAATAATACATGCTACACAATAACAAAATACTTGCACAAATACACTAATGAATTAACTTAATTCGAAAACATTAAAACACATACATACATACATACATACATTATCTATTTGATAAAGCAGGTTAAATTAACATGGCAGCTGAAGCTGATGTGGACCTGCTACTACTCTAAATGTCCATAGGCACATGAACACATTATGCTATGTATTTAAATATATTTGTCTAAGGAGATGCCCTTCCCTCCCTCCCATCTAAAACTAAAAAGAAAAACAATAAAGGTTTGCTTAGTAAAAAGAAACGAGGAAACTTCCAAAGAACTATTTAGAAACCACAACAATGTTTATGACTTCCTTCAATAAAAACGACTTCTTGTAAAAAAGTGTCATTGTCATGAGATGAGATGTGTTTGCAATGTTTTTACTGTCGACCAAACATTGTGATTACGCCATGTTAGCATACGATAAGACCGGTTTTAGTTCAAGAATGGGCATATCGATAACTATGTAACAGATTAAATAATATCAATCCATGCTGAACTTGCCATGTTGCCTCGAGCTGCCTTGACGCAATGATAAACGTGAAACTCGAGAGGCATTACACTCATTAGCAAAGGCGTAGCAGATTGTTTCAGAACAAAAGGATTTTCTTGAAATTTGTTTTGCTAAAGATGTACGAAATCCTTTGGAAGTGAAGTGCCCCTCGGTATAACTATGTGCAGTGCAGCCGTACGTCGAGTTCTATCTTTGATGTCACCTATTTTGAAAATCCCCACAAAACATAATCTACCATAGGCCACCATAGTCACCTTTCTTATGACTATTATTATGGTTTTATGGGTTCTACATTGAGCGGCCTATTGTATTCGTGATCTCGAGAGGTTATTAAATCAATTGGACATATGCAGCGCCTTTTGTTCTATATTTAGACCAGGCACTTTATCTGTAATTTGTCTTTAAAATTTGGAACGGCTCCAAAAACCCTGGAACACCGTACTATCCTATTTCCTAGGCAGAGGTTCCTCCAGTACGCACTATATGCAGTATCCCAAGTGAAATTGAAACAAATCAAAATTGAAACAAAACCAAACATAAACATCCCCTTTTTGTGTGTGGTCAGAATTCTAGCACTTGCAGGTATCTTCTATGCTTATCTGAATTTTTCTGAAGTCTCCACTCCTTCTGTGTGCAATGCTAATAACATATAGCAATATTCACAATAACACAAAAACAGATATTAACCATTTCAGGGCCTTTCAGTGAACCATTATCAATAATAACTGTCCTGCCATGCCCATCGGCATCACAGCCTGCCCTATGCACTATGGCGTTCATTTATGAAATGTAGAATGTATGAAATGTATTATTGTATAATAATCAGAAACAAAACATTTCACCGTCGACTCTTCTTTTCTCCGCTGTAGCTCTCTGATATTTCTGGTTGATTTGATAAATAAAAATGCTGCGTCACGCCCACTGCATCCTCGCGTTGGCTTTGTTCGCGATTTGAACAACGGCAAATTCTTTGACACAAAGCTTTTCAATGCCACGAAAATACAATGAACAAATGATTGAAAGACAGTTAAACAAAGCTTGTGAAGACATTTGAAAACTGTTGTGATGATATGATATAGCATTTGACCATTTGGCGGCCTAACATACCAAACGCAACACATCAATGGTTGCATTGGGCCCATGGCCCTAGTGGTGACCCGCATGTTTGCTTTCGTGTTTGACCCGCAGATTACTTGACCTGCTGGCCTGCAGAATAAAGTCGTCGCTTTTATGAGTTAAATACAGAAATGCCATGACCAAAATATCTTTGAACCTTTAGCAATATAAATTATAATAGCAAATACAGGTATTTCAAGAAAGAAATAATTTGGGCCAGTTCTGAAAAGTTTTCAAAATTATCAAATTTACAGAGCTCAGAGTTTCTTACAAGTCCCTTACTCCCTTAAAAATTAGCCTTGTGCTCCCAGTAAATTCTAGGATGCTACTTCCTTTGTTTAAATCCAAGAATTTAGAATCAAGTGATCCTTTTGCGGTTAAGATGGCTACTTTTGTTAGCGGCAGATATTTTATGATCTATCAAGCCTGGCAATTCTGTCATTGGACTCAGTTCCCTCCAAACCTTGGGTAATAAATTTGTGTTTATCAAACATATTAAAGTGAATATGACGCGAAAAATTTTATTGTCGATATTAGTCAATTCAAGTACGCTGATTTCGAATCTAAACTGTAGACTTTCAAATTCTAAGTCGTTTCGTAGATATAAGCGTTTTGAAATTGATTGTTTCGTCGAAAAAGTGTCCGGGAAGTCTGGGGCGGGTTTTGAATTGTGACGTAAAGTTTTTGGGGCCTAAGCAAGCAGTCAGTCGACCAGTGAGAGATAACAGCTAAATTTCGGTTCTTGTGTTTCGGGTGTTTCCTTGCCTTCAGTTTCCCTTCCTTTGGCTGCAGTGGCCTTTAGCAACTATGATAGAAAATTTAATTTTTAATAAGTTTTGTTTATTTTATTTAAACCGCTTTTACAAAGGTAGTAAGATATCAAATTCCCCCCACAGGAGGGCTACAGGAGGGCCGAAGTCATTGGTTTGCAGTACCTACTCACCGAAAAAAATCAAAGAGCTTGGTTTCAAATTTAAAAAACGTTTGCTCTGAAGGACCGTAGCATTGATGAAATATTTAGGAACAGGGCAGTTGAAGTCAACATGCCCAAGGTTATTGTACTTTTCACTTTTCAAAGGGGTATTATTTCCAACAGCGAGATATTGGATCTTTCTTTGAGAATGACGTAAGTAAAAGCAATAAGATACAATAGTCTAATAGCCATTCTTTTGTCTGGACTGCCTGGTTGCTTCCTTGTCAAACTGCGTTGTATCGTAAACACGTCGAAGGAAGTTTTTCATATCTTCGGTATTAAATTCACGCAGGGAGGCATGCGTTCTTTGGAAGTCAGTTGCAACAAAATAAATAATGAAATGAAATGATTTCGTTTTATGAAATGAATTCTCTGTCTTCGCACTTCTGGATCCTTTGGTAACCGATGGTGGGTAATGCCAGCAGGCATCGAACTTCGATTTTGTCAGCTCATTTTGTTTGGTAACCCGGCACAGCAATACTTTCCTCCATAATCATATTTTGTGAACATTTCATGGCTTAGATTTTGGTAGAGGACGAGCTTTCTTGGGTAAGTTTACAGCTTTATCATCCGTTATATCCAATCGAACCAGACCAAAATATACGGAGCTGTCTGATGGCCTATGGTCATGGTCTGGAACCCTGTCTCGCCTTCCTTCGGCTTCACGGCTTCACTTGGAAGGCTTTATCGATTAGAAGCACCCAAACCAATCCATTTATATGGCAAAACCTACTAAAATTGTCGCAACATGTAACGTTTGTTTATCTAAAGGTTTATTAAATAGTCACAAACGTAATGTTTATTTTTGCTTTGGAAACTTTGACCTGTGTGTGGGATGTGTTGCGAAATATGCTTTCACTTTCATGTCATCGCGCGTAATATCCCTTCCAAACATGCCACTTTATAGAAACATTTTAGTGCGAAAAACCTCCAAAAAGTTCGTTGCATACCTTGTCTGGAGTAACTGGAGATATCTGGAGGAAAATTTATCGGTTTAAATTGGGTATAAAGGTGGAAAATCAAGCCAAACTTCATCTTTTATGGCCAGTTTTCGTGTTGTTTTGTGTATCGAGGTATCGTTGCCCAAACACTTTACGTCACAGAGATCTGGTACTCAACGGTTAGACCGCGCAGAACTGCCGCCACTTTTTGAAGCAGAGTGGGGGCTCTTTAACCCCATTTTCCAGCGAAATAAAAGCGTAAATCGAAAAATTAAATTCACCATCGTGATCAGCGATATTTAATGCATCAGATAAGACAATAAAAATTTTCGCGTCATATTCACTTTAAGGCCTCAGAACATTTCCAATAAATTGCTAAAACCAGCATGGGCGTTGGGTCTTTGGGGGACTGCGTGGTTTTGTGTGGTCTTTTTGGGGATCTGATGCTTATACCCTAACTCTCTCATGTAAACCTTTCCTCCTTTATGTTTAGAGTGGGGTCATCTGTTATGCCCGGTCGCCCATCATGGCCGATTAGCAAGTAAACTAGCCAGTTGGTTTTTTTGATTATACTTTTGAGGACAAATTCAAAATTGCGGCAACATGGGCATAATGGGTGACACCACTGTAGTCATGTTCGTAGTTTTTGTATTATTTGTCTCTATGTTAACCCTTTAGTGGTTGGGCTATCTGATACATCCTATTTTGGTTAGGGGGGGGGAAGCCCCCCCCACCTAACTCTTGATTGGTAATAGATAGAGCAACCAGATATGGTGTACTAATAGCCCCAGGCATGTACTTTATTAAAATATAAAAATTAACCTGAAATTAGCCATCATTATTGCTTGCGTCAGCATTTTTCTTTGTGTGGTCAAGAAAAGTGGCAAAATCGGTCAAAATCAGGAAAAATGCGATAAAATTTAATTTGGAGCACAAATTCCATCCAAACGTAAAATTATGATAGAATACATCAAATAGCACTACCCTGCAAAATATATTTGCAAAATTTTGCAATTTTGCTACTTTTTTCGCGAAAATTAATATTTGAGAATTGGCGATTTTGACAGAGTCAGTTCCGGAAAATTGTCTTCCTCCCCCTCATTTGTCAAAATATTTTTAAGAAACTTCTTGAGTCCTTGCACAATAAGTATTAGCAAAAAGTCAGAAAGTTTCCGGGCAATAATTGCTACGCTGTTAGAGTTATGACAAAAAGTCTACTAGGGGAGGGGGGGGGGCAAATTTGCCCCCCAACCAAAATAGGGTAAAGTGTAGGTTTTAGGGTTGTTATGTATTTCCATGCTCTCTTTGTCGTTGTTTTGTAATGTTGCAATTGTTTGTTATTCTACATTTTATGAGAATATAGAAAAATGTGCAGTTGATGATTTCTGGTACATTTTGCACCAGTCTCGTAAAAAGCCAGTACCTCCTTAAGGTTTTGAACAGAACAGACCTGTAAGAGCATTTTATTTGAAAGGGGCACTGACTTGTGGCGATGATGAAGCAAAAATTAGGCCTATTATGACCTATTATTCTGTAATAGGTCATTTTAAGGTAACGGTTATGGCGCAGCGGGATCTGCCGGTTCGAAAGTGGAGAGTAGAAAAATGAAGGTGTAAAATTATGAAGATGTTCCTTTATTTTGGCAAAGTCTTTAGTATGTCTCCACATTATGTTTTAAAAAAAGTTACCATTATATTATATGTAATAATATAAACAATTTAACAAGTAAGTATTGTCAAGACCGTATTAACTTTAGACAGCTTAGGATGCCTATGATATGGATCGGTATTCAGAATAGTTACCTCATTAAGGATAGTTCCCTAGAATAGTTCTCCAGAATAGTTCCCTAGCTATAACGATCATTCTTGGTCTTACTTTAAAAACCTTTTTTACAACTCCATTCAACGAACATAAACGTCCTGTTTCACACAATTCTCTCAGTCTAAAAACAACAAACTTCGCCATTCCGGAGGGGGGCAGACATACGATTATCGTTTCTTAACATTCCATTTCACATTCCATATGGTTGCATTCTTTGATGCATTATTTACAAATATGTGGACCGCAAACTGTTCAACATAATTCCTCACTTTTGACCCTTGGAACGGACAGCTTTTAGAGTGGGTGACAGGACACCAAAGTGAATAAGCATGAAGTAAAGTGTACTTTGAAACCATAATCAAAACGGAATAATACTTATGTGAATGAGAATTTTGAAGGTTCCTCTTGAAATCGTTTTTACGAAAATTCTTTAAATTGGTGGGATCCCCTTGACCTTCAATAAATGTCTTGGACACAGGCAAGCACAGGTTATGGGAAGAAAGTGGAAAGAGGAATTAATTTCTTTCTCAACAAAGTCTTTGGAGTTTCCTAATTTCTTGGTAATGGTCATCTCGCCATCGGTGCGTTTAGTTTCTTAGAAAGAGTTACTGACAAACAATTTACTCTGCGTAATTTCGAAACAGGGGAAAGAGGGGTTTTCAGGGCGACAGTTAGCCATAACGACTACGAAGGCGCACGAATTGTATGCGAAAGAGCGTGTGGTGTGTGTAAATTTGTGGTTTGTTTAGGAAATCATACTCAACTTGTTTTGCGAGACTCAGATGACTGCCCGGCCCCTCGAAGTTCTCTCACTTTACTTGAAAGGAGTTTCTCATGCTCTTGGAGGCTTCGAACATTGCGATTTTCGATTAAACGGCACCGTTCGGATCATTTTAAATGCGGAAACAGCCAAACAGCTATGAAACAAAGAAATACCTATATCTGTGGGGGCCGAGGGCCGAGCGCCATGGTGCCGAGGGCCGGGGCCGGTGATCTCTAATAGCGCTTATAAAGTGAAAAATTTGATTTTCGCAAATCCAAGATGGCGGACAGAGAGATTAAAATTCTTGTTTTTCCGAAAAATGACAAATGCAGCCATAATAGAGAATTTCTCCATATATTACAATGAAAGCTACTTCAATGATAAGTGTTTGTTGCAAACTTCATTTTTCCCTTTGAAACTTTTGTTTTGATTATTGCAAAAAATGCTGATATCAGCATTTTTTCCCAGTAGTAAGCAAATGAGTTGGAAGGAAGAAGGAAGGGAGAAATAGGGGGTTGAGGATAGTAATTTGGTGAAATTGTGATGATATCTTGACAAACTAAACACTTTCAAGTCAAAAAATTCTCACTGTAAAACAGATTCTCAAGATATGCATGAAAACTGATCGTTAGTAATACTATATGAGGATACCCCCGGGGAATCTTATACCGTTTGCGAGTAATGGTGCACAAAATTCAAACAAAATTACATAGCTTAGGTGGAAACAACCCTGTTGATCAGCTTTAATCTATTTATTGCCGATGTAAAACATTTGGGGTGGAAATAACCTTGCAGAAAGACCGCTAACTAATTTTTGCCATTTTCTTAAAGATGACGTCATAGATGAGGTCACGTGACACATACTGGGTCGATTGTTCCTGGAAAAAATTAAAGAGACCTGATATATATAAGTATAGAAAGTAAGAAGGATACTATCAAAGGATTATGAGGTGATCTGGAATTATATCCATAAGCAGTTTACCTAAAAGTTGGCCCCAACCACTCTGAAAAAACAGCCACCCCCACCCCCTGAATCTTTTTTTCAAAATTTCACACAAAATCACACTTCAAAAGGATAGAAACTTAAAGTCAAAAAACCATTTCCTGATTCGTTGAACCAATTTGGAGCAGTGCTCAGTTATGTATGTGGGGGGGGGCTGAATGAGCCCCGCCCAGTCTAGATAGGGTTAAGGTCGACATTTTTATATCCTCAACCTTAAGGATTACATCTTTATACCTTAAGGACAAAATCTTTTATACTCTCAACCTTAAGGATTACATTTTTATACCTTAAGTACGAAATTTTATACCCTCAACCTTAAGGATTAAATTTTTTATATTCACAACAATGAATATCTTTCTTTGATTTAACCCTATCTCACCTGGGCGATTCCACCCCCCCCCCTCTTTTTCTTCGCTGTTGTAGTAGCTACAATCTTTAAAATTGGTAAATATATATACTTTGATGCAGACAATCAAAATCACATGATTAAATCAAATTATCTCTATTGTTCCCGTTGCTATGACATTAAGAAAATTTTAAGTTATGATTATCATGATTGTTACCAACATGATTGAAACAATGAAATGAGGCACTAAATTGAAATATTTTGTTTCAAATTGAGTTGGATATCATCAAATACATGTGTAAGTATAATTCTGCATATATTTGAGATTAAAATTTGCAACAATTAAAAAAAAAGTATACAAATTTTGTTGACTACACAGTAAAACATTGGTTGCCATGGTTACGGGGCTATTTTTAGCATCTTGAATTTTTCATCATTCGATACAGTATAGATATAAAGTCAAAGTAGCGGAGTGTTGGCATCCTGCATTGCATATTATAGCATAGGCGAATAAAAGTTTGGTTGGAGGGGGTTGAATCCACCCCCCCCCCAGGTGAGATAGGGTTAAAACATTGTTTTCTTTTTCGATAGGTAAATCGTTCGATTAAATAATCATTCGCATCGATTCCATAAGGATAAAAACACACTTTTCACTTCGTTTGATTTATGATTCATGTGTGTGTGTAGTACAGCTCGAGTTTGCTTTCTAGGAAAACTTTGAAGTATCTAAGCAAATGGACTCTTTCTTAACGAACGCAAATAGAATATCGAACATCTATACTTGAATGTTAAATGGGACGGTGGCAGGCGTGGCTACACGTGCGCTGGCTTGGCTGGCAGCAGGTTCCTTATGCACTGCATTTGTTACTGGCGTTGCTGCTGCTTGCTGCAAAGCTTGTGATACTTCTAACAGAACGAAAAGTTTAGGAGGTCTGGTAAAAACCCATTTACTCTTGTCTGCAACTGACAGTACCTTTGCTGCTTGTATGTTGCCATGAGATGAATAATTTTACAACATTTCCACAAAGATTGTTTCATTTGAACATCCTTCAAAATTACAATATCACCAACACTAACAACAGGCTTCTTACCATCTGCATTCGATTTGTATGACTCTATAGGTCGTAGCAGATACTCATATCTTGCAATTCTGACAATAAGTGTTGAAAGAAATCTCTGCAGGGCCCAGCATCATCAACTGTTCGGACACTGTCCATAAACTTAACCTCAATTGGAATGGTATCATCCAATTTAAGCTTGGACATCTCGTGCACAAAGCTCATCCCAACTCTACTGTGTCTGATGTTGTGCAGTGCCTTTGGAATTTGCTGGAAATGTATTCAGCAACATGCATCTCCAAGAGGACATTAGGTGAGAATGTCACTTTGGATGTCCGTCTGTTTGAAGCCTGAAAAGTAGAGCCATAAAAAGGTTAAACACAATTTTGGTTTGGGCAGACAGACCCTTTCTACAACAGGACATCAACATTAAGAACTGAAATTAATGAAAAATTAAGAAAATTCCCAATGGGTGACTGGGGGGTGACTTCTGGAAGACAGAATAAGACAAGATCCAATATTGCTCAAATTTTATTAAGGCTATTGTTGATTTATATGCTGTGCGTTAAGAAATTGCTTAGGCCAAAAGGATAAAGCTCTGGTTTGCAGGGCGAGGCAAATTTCAGCTTTCAAGCTTAACATGTCTGCTCTCAAAGTACCAATATCAACAAACGAGGTATCTATGTTCAACTTAACTATCGAGGAACATTTTGAGAGTGATCAGACAGTGATTGAAGCTAAATTCACAGCGCTGGAGTCAACTAAATCCGTACACATTTTTTTGGGACACCCGGTATGATTTTCACATTTATTTTCATCTTTTTTGTTAGACTTTCTTACAAATATAAAATCAGAATTCATATGCACACTTGAAGTGCACACTTGAATAAAGTGCACACTTGCACACTCGATATTTTGCTCTTGCACACCCGAGATCTCGTTGGAAACTACCGTACTCTGCAGTCCGGATGTACAGTGCCTTTGGAATTTGCTGGAAATGTATTTCAGCAACATGCATCTCCAAGAGGACATTAGGTGAGAATGTCACTTTGGATGTCCGTCTGTTTGAAGCCTGAAAAGTAGAGCCATAAAAAGGTTAAACACAATTTTGGTTTGGGCAGACAGACCCTTTCTACAACAGGACAACATAACCCATACCAATAGAGCTGGAGAGAAAACTGGGAAAGCTAGCATTTCCTAGGATTTGCCCAGTTTACCTAGCTTTTTCATCAAAGCAAATTTCAAGCTGGGGATTCTGTTTCCTATGAAGCTGGGGAAGCTGGGAATCAGTGCACAAAGAGCTAGGAAATTTTCACTGACCAGTTAGACACAAATAGTTGATCCTATTGAGCACCAGTGCTCAATAGGATCAACTATTTTACAATTCCTTAACTCTACATAATTACAATATTTACAATAATTTAGAAACAAATTAAACTTATCTACAGATTCAGGATTAAGACTAACATGAACAAAACAAAAATATGCTTCTTCACCAGTGCTGAAACGTCATCTTCACTGGTGCTCGATACGATCCACTATTTTACACTTCCTTAATTGTACATAATTACAATATTTACAATAATTAAGAAACAAATTAAACTTATCTACAGATTCAGGATTAAGTATAACATGAACAAAACCAAAATATGCTTCTTCACCAGTGCCGAAACGTCATCTTCACTGGTGCTCGATACGATCCACTATTTTACAATTCCTTAATTCTACATAATTACAATATTTACAATGATTAAGAAACAAATTAAACTTATCTACAGATTCAGGATTAAGACTAACATGAACAAAACCAAAATATGCTTCTTCACCAGTGCTGAAACGTCATCTTCACTGGTGCTCGATACGATCCACTATTTTACAATTCCTTAATTCTACATAATTACAATATTTACAATGATTAAGAAACAAATTAAACTTATCTACAGATTCAGGATTAAGACTAACATGAACAAAACCAAAATATGCTTCTTCACCAGTGCTGAAACGTCATCTTCACTGGTGCTCGATACGATCCACTATTTTACAATTCCTTAATTCTACATAATTACAATATTTACAATGATTAAGAAACAAATTAAACTTATCTACAGATTCAGGATTAAGACTAACATGAACAAAACCAAAGTATTTGAAATATCTACCGGGTGAGTCAGAAAAAACGTGGGGTGTTTGACGGACTGTGGCGTCGCGTTTAACCACCCTACCGTTGTGAACTAAATTATTCCGAGCAGCCATATATCTGACTTAGATCATAAACTTTTCCCCATCAAAATCGGTCATGTGATTCATTATTTAACAAAGCTTTTCCTAAATATTTGTATGGGAGTCCTGGGTCATTCTATGTCAATTTATCAGGGAAAAATTCAAATAGACACCCACCACAAGATATCTTACTCAGATTTTGTAATCATGCTCTCCATACTAACATATATACACACACAAAATTTCAGCTCAATACCTCTAATGGTTACAGAAATATGATTATTTAATTATTACCCCATTTTCGCAAAAATATCCTTTGTCCGTCATTTTGAATTTCTTGTTACGCGAAACCTTAAAATTTGATTTTCATTCAATTCCATTTTACATGTAGCACATCAATGAAAGTAAGTATTTTGATGTTTTCAGGTATGGGGATTTCAGAAAAAGCATTTTAAACATCATTGGAACAACAGAAAGTTCTCATTTTGCCAATTAAAAATGTAAAGTACAAACAAATATTAGCGCTAAAGACAAAAAATACTTAAAAGTTGATGGGTGACTTTAATCTGTCTGATAGGGGTCACCAGAAAGATTTTTGGCATGTTGATTCAGGACATATTAACCTATATTTTCACCAAGTTTCGACTTGGTGTCTGCCCTCAGACCACTGAAAATTTGGTTTCAAATTTGAGAAAATTTTTGAAAAATATCCGATGCGGAAACTCAAGGTCAACTAGATCAACCAGCAATATATGCTCTAATTATTATGAAATGGTAGCATACCGTACATACTAAAGTAAGGAATGACCCACAATGACCTGCAACGATCCACAATGACCCACAACCATCCACAATGACCCACAACGACCCACAATGACCTACACAACGACCCACAACGACCTGCAACAACCCACAAATTACCCAAAACGACCCACAATGACCTACACAATGACCCACAACGACCTGCAACAAGCCACAACGATCCACAATGACCCACAACAACCCACAACCACCCACAATGACCTACCATGATCAAATAAAAAAGGTTGATTTCTTTCTACTCTCGAGTACCGAATAAACGGGAAGGGGTGAGAATAATCAGGGGCTTAAAATGATTCAATCTAATAAAAGTTGGGGCTTTAAACGACCGGGGGGGGAATTGGAAAAGATTGGAAATAGCATTTTCTTAGTAAACACGTATCTTTTTTCATAGAGATTTCTCAAAAATAGAGAACTAGCATTTACGTTTCGCTTTCGCTTCACCAGAACACCATAATTTGTGAATACATATCTTTTTTCATATGTATTCACAAATTATGTTCACTATCATTGCAATTTTTCAATAGTTAATTAAAGGGGGGTTGGAATAAAGCGAGGGGTTTGGGAAATTTGTCAAAAATTTATAAGCAGAGGGGACGATTATTCGGTACTTGAGAGTACATTTGAAAACACAAAATCTTTTGAAAGAGGCCATCAAATGCATGTAACAAGCAATCTAGTTTCTAAAGAAAACCAAAGAAGGTCACATGACATGACTATGACATAACTATCATGAATAGTTTCTTAACATATACTTTTCCAGTATTAGTGTTTCTTAACTTATAGCGATCTGACAGTTCAGTTTATTATGGGCCAGGTCTATAACGCGGACCTCGCGGACCTCGCGGACCAAGACCAAGGAGGTAAAATGGTCCGCGAGAAAAAGGTCCGCGTTTTAGGATTTTGCATAGGGGCAAATCCTAAAGCGCGGACCTCGCGGACCTTTTTTTGTTTTAGTTCCTGCTTTCAACGCTGATTTGCAAATTCATCACGATGTTGTTTCTTGCCGAGATGAAAAAGATCTGTACTAATCACATTTCACTCCCAGTATGTGCAAGTCTCTCGTCGCCAGTTAGGGTCTGAAAAATCTTGGACGAAGCTAGTAAATGAAATATCAACACCAACGATATCCTGATTCATTTCTTTACCTGTATACGTGGCATATTCGTAGTGATGCAATCCGAATCATCTCCAAGTAAAACCCGTTTCTCGCAATAGCCATGAGTTTGATATGACTTCCTCATTAGGCCTAAAAGCGGGCCTAAGCTTATCACCCCTCGGAAATCAATAACACCATGTGCGAAATAAGATCGAAGTCCAATTTCACGACAGCTGAGAATTACGATTAGAGCACAATAATGTGAAAAGAAGTGACAAAAGACACGTTGGTTTTTCCTCTCCTGAAAGATTGGGGCCTGATAAACATACAATAAAAAAGTCCGCGAAGAAAAGGTCCGCGTTTTAGGATTTTGCATAGGGGCAAATCCTAAAGCGCGGACCTCGCGGACCTAAATAATTTTCTATCCTACATGCATGAGTAAATCCAATCATGAATGCGTGTTCAATTTTTATTATCCCCAATGTCGTATTTCTTGACATAGCTTCGCATTTCAAACCTTTTTGAGTGTATATTTCTCGAACAAAATTTTTTTACTGCAAAGCGAATCGAAAAACCCCACACACTGCACATTTGAGACTACGACTACAGTGTGACTATTTTTCTCAATCAGTGAATTGTTATCAGAATTGAAAATTGAAAAGTGAAAAATGAATTGAAAAAAAAACCCCACACTGTCGTAGTTTCAAATGTGCATTGTGTGGGGTCTTTCGATTCGCTTTGCAGTAAAAATTTTTCGTTCGAGAAATATACACTCAAAAAGGTTTGAAATGCGAAGCTATGTCAAGAAATACGACATTGGGGATAATAAAAATTGAACACGCATTCATGATTGGATTTACTCATGCATGTAGGATAGAAAATTATTTAGGTCCGCGAGGTCCGCGCTTTAGGATTTGCCCCTATGCAAAATCCTAAAACGCGGACCTTTTTTTCGCGGACTTTTTTATTGTATGTTTATCAGGCCCCAATCTTTCAGGAGAGGAAAAACCAACGTGTCTTTTGCCATTTCTTTTCACATTATTGTGCTCTAGTCGTAATTCTCAGCTCTCGTGAAATTGGACTTCGATCTCATTTCGCACATGGTGTTATTGATTTCCGAGGGGTGATAAGCTTAGGCCCGCTTTTAGGCCTAATGAGGAAGTCATATCAAACTCATGGCTATTGCGAGAAACGGGTTTTACTTGGAGATGATTCGGATTGCATCACTACGAATATGCCACGTATACAGGTAAAGAAATGAATCAGGATATCGTTGGTGTTGATATTTCATTTACTAGCTTCGTCCAAGATTTTTCAGACCCTAACTGGCGACGAGAGACTTGCACATACTGGGAGTGAAATGTGATTAGTACAGATCTTTTTCATCTCGGCAAGAAACAACATCGTGATGAATTTGCAAATCAGCGTTGGAAGCAGGAACTAAAACAAAAAAAGGTCCGCGAGGTCCGCGCTTTAGGATTTGCCCCTATGCAAAATCCTAAAACGCGGACCTTTTTTCGCGGACCATTTTACCTCCTTGGTCTTGGTCCGCGAGGTCCGCGTGGTCCGCGAGGTCCGCGTTATAGACCTGGCCCATGAAATGAAGACCACAAGTACAGGCTGAGAAATGAAGAAAAGTCTAAAAATCGAAAAGAGGCAACAAATAATGGAACTGAGGCTAGTAATCATTATCTTTCATGGTAAAATCCTTTTGTTGCTGATTGCTGTTGGCGGTTGTGGGTCGTTGTGTAGGTCATTGTAGGTCATTGTGGGTTGTTGTGGATCATTGTGGATCGTTGTGGATCATTGTGGATCGTTGTGGGTTGTTGCAGGTCATTGTGGGTCATTCCTTACTTTAGTAAATACCTCATGCTCTTATATCTGAAGGAAACATTCCTCATCATACAGAAAGTTAATGACTTTCATTCGCAATGGTGTTTTGCAAAAATGCGAAATCATACAATTTACTTTTTACAGAATATGTACTTTTACTTCAATTTTGTCAGTTCATCTTCAATATATATTATGTCATTAGCATTTAAGTGGTATTGACGTCCAGTAATTGTCATTGGTGCATTAATTCTACAAAGGATATTTACAGATGGCGCAAGGCAAGTGTCTTCTCTGGCTGGCCAGCAATAAGACCTGGATGGATAATGTGGATGCATAAACTTAATTTTAACATCTTCGTTTTCTTTATCAACTAATTCTACTAGTCCAATCCAATATTCATCATCATATAAAACCACCACAAAGTCAGATTCTTTAACCTCTGTAACTTCATGTTGAATGTTCTGGATTTTTTTACCCAGAACTAAATCATAGTGCATGGTGTATTCCTCCTCCTCTGAAACTCTTTTCACAGCCATGATTTGTTCCGACATTGGTACAAAGTGGTGGAAACTTCTTGTCCCAGGCAGTGTATTGGCTGTACTGAATCTCGTTTCGAGGTCTGTTCTAAGCTCTTCCATTTCCTGCCTTTCGATAAAGAAGGAATGAATCCCCTTAACTTCTTCTTTGCAGAACTTAAAAAATTGTTCTGCCATTAATATCTGGCCAGACAGTGGTCGCTGCAGACTGGCCCTTGCTGCTAAACGCTTAAGAGTTCCTCCAAGGCCATCACATGGAGATTTACCATGGCTCGTTGCAAAAAAGGACCAACTGCATTCCACTCCAAAATCTCTTTGATGTAGACATAGATTGATGAAGTTCTTGTAGTTCTTATACTGTCCAGCACAACCATCACTAAAATAGAAAACTTTAGCAGGATCTTTGCAAATTCTCTCTTTTATGAACTCAACAGATTGAGCCATTACTTTGTACACAAATGGAGTATCATGGGTCAGATCATCAGATATAAAGCACAAGGAGTGTTCTTTGAGCTCAGTTCCTTGGCAATAGTATATAACGATTGGATGTAAGGTGCAGGATTGCTGATTCCAATGGTATCCTTGTACTTCATCTTGAATAACAAATTTGTAATTTTCGGCAAAATCACCCAGGATAATAGCTTCATTTTCTTTCAGATCATTTTTGCACTTCTTTAAATACTTAGCTTGGGATTTAGCTATATAGGAATGAGCAGTAAGATTGTTCAGTTTTTCAACAACTAGGGCAACAAATTCAGTAACTGGCAAAGACTGCCGAACAAGCTCTGATCTATCAACTGTCGTCCATTGTTGAAATTCTATCCTCTCCTCCTCAATCTCTGTTGTATTACTTGCAACATCTTGAAGCTCTTCTCCCTCAGATTTCAGCTGCTGTAGCAGATAATCCTCTACTCTGGCTTCTGGAGGACAGTTAGCACAACGGTGGATCATGCATTGCTTTGATTCTCGATCACAAACCATTAAGTCAATAATTTGATTCCGATCTTTATCCAGCTTTACTGCACTCAACATAAGTTCAACATTTTGATGAATTGTGCATACGCAAACACTGTGTGTACCAGAGCGTCCAACTAGTATGCACCACTTTGGTCGTAAACTGCAAAATGTGGAGAAACCAATCTTAATGTCCTGATGTAAGCCCTTAAAAATGGTATATAGCTCTTGTAAATTGCAGAGAAGAAGCCTCTTTTGGACCAAGATATTTCTTTTGACGCTAACAGTGTCCTTTTTGCCAGGCATCTGCCTACTAAATTCATCATCACAATAGAAGTCAACCACCCTCCTTCTGATATTTTCTGATAAATTCTTGCCTTTCTTCTGATCCGGCATTTCAAAGACTCCCTTTTCAGCAGCAATCTTCCTCCCTTGTCTCACCATGTATTCAGAAACCTGGAATTCATTTGCTGTGTGCTGTATGGACCAAGAATGGGGGGCCATTGTAAGGATTTGAATTTTCTTTTGACGATTGGATATTTTGAGTTTTTCCTTCATTAGAGAGACCAGGATGTCGAAATCATTAGCCTTCTTCTTCAATTCTGCATAGTCACTTGGTACTGCACTTTGCATTGGTTTGATTGATTCAGGCATCACATTGATTACTTCTGCCACATTTTTCTGAATAGTTTCACCTTGCTTTTTAAGTTTGCTCTGCACCTGTTCAATCTTTCTTTTACCATAGGCAATTTTAGAATGACTTGGAACTGCATGAAGCTTCATTGGGCTAATATCCATGCTTTCTAAACTCGAGTCAACATTCTCCCTAACTTTTTCTCTTTGAAAATCTGCTTCAAAGCATTGCTCACTGTCACTGTTGTGTGTGTCATCTGCTGCTACTGACTCTATCTCTTCATCATCAGCATTCTTCATCCTTTTCAAGACCTCTCCACGACATGTTGGGCATAGTTTTTTCCCTGGTATCACTATAATATTGTACATCTTGTACTCTTTATAAGCTTCCAAAGTGATCTCTCTAAGTGATCCTTTGGCTGGCTTTTTATGTTTCAAAAATGGGTCACAGCAACGTCTTTGTAGAATGCTGTATTGTTCTAGCATTGATTGCTCATGATGATGGCATAGCATCAGATCGAGACTCTGGTCCATCCCTGCTCTTACTGATAATAATTCAATTTGCTCAGCAGTCAGTGAATCAATTTTTTTAAATCCAATTGTCCTTGTGTAACTTCGCAAGTGACATTTCTCATTCAGGTGTAGCCCAACACTACAACTTTCTAGATTCACAGAAGACATTTTGACACCACCTCGATCTGCTTTTTCAAACCACTCAAACTGCCACTGCTTCTATTTAATGTTTCTTTTATAGGTTAAAAAATTAGAGAATTCTCATTCATTCATTCATTCATCCAGGATTCATTCATTCACAAATGTTATTATGTGTAGTTATTGTGTGCAGTGATGTAATCATTAAGAATATTGACACCTTAGAAAACAAAGTGAAAACCAAAACAATTATAATTGCCACATTCACCTCATTAGGATTAAAATATTTGCCACTTTGGTTTCTTTTATGGCTGAAGCTAATCCTTTCTTTCAATAAACCTTACATCACTCCTATGTTTTAAGATTGATGTCACAATAGACCATTGGAAAACCATAGTCAATGGGAAAACCAAGCAAAACTTAATTGTTTCACAATACTATGACATCAGGTCTAGACATAATGGCCTAGGCTACTGTACATTTATGACATATCTATTGTTTGTCTGGTCAATAAAAATGCTTCATTCACAATTGGAAATCAAATAAGGATTGAAATAAAGAATGTGCTGTATCATGCATGTGTAGCAGGACACATAGACAGGAGGAAATAGTTTTTTAAGATCAACTGAAACCAGCCAAAACAGAACTTCTAATAATTTGATCCATGCACGAAACCATTTTACTAAATTCTATTGTGTTGAGTTATTCCTAGTCATATGTGCTATCATTTTCACACTAATTGGAGCATATATTGCTACTCGATCTAGCTGACCTTGAGCTTTCGCATCGGATATTTTTCAAAAATTTTCTCAAATTTGAAACCAAATTTTCAGTGGTCTGAGGGCAGACACCAAGTCGAAACTTGGTGAAAATATAGGTTATCATGTCCTGAATCAACATGCCAAAAATCTTTCTGGTGACCCCTATCAGACAGATTAAAGTCACCCATAAACGTTTAAGTATTTTTTTTCTTTAGCGCTAATATTTGTTTGTACTTTACATTTTTAATTGGCAAAATGAGAACTTTCTGTTGTTCCAATGATGTTTAAAATGCTTTTTCTGAAATCCCCATACCTGAAAACATCAAAATACTTACTTTTATTGATGTGTTACATGTAAAATGGAATTGAATGAAAATCAAATTTTAAGGTTTCGCGTAACAAGAAATTCAAAATGGCGGACAAAGGATATTTTTGCGAAAATGGGGTAATAATTAAATAATCATATTTCTGTAACCATTAGAGGTATTGAGCTGAATTTTGTTTTGTGTGCTGATGTTAGTATGGAGAATATTGATGCTAAATCTCAATTAATTCTGATGGGCATGGTTCAAGTCCATGTTGAGTTGACATGGAATGACCCTCCTGCAAACGAGTGTTTCTAAACTTCGAGCCTTCGAGCCTCGAGCCCTCGAGCCTCGAGCCTTCGAGCCTTGTGTTTCGAGCCTCGAGCCTTCGAGCCTCGAGCCTTATGTTTCGAGCCTCAAGCCTTCCTGTTGTATATCATGAGCCAACAGACCTCAATCATTTAACTTTATCTTTGTATACCCGTATTTTCTGTGAGAAACTTAGGCCCAGCGTTGGCAGCCAGTTTCTTAAATTTTAGGCCATTTTTGATACCAGATGTCTCTTTCTTAAATTGTTAATAATAATGCTCCAATGCTTGAATAAATTGTTACTGCTCTAATTTTTTGGCAAAGATAATTTAATTTTGTTGAAAGGATTTCAAAAGTACCCATTAAAGTCCTACGACAAATTTTAACAGAAATCACACTCAAAATTGCTAGGATTTGAATCGCGGCAACAGCAAGAATCGCTGCAAAATCTGTAAATTGTGAGAGTGAGCACAAAGTGAGAGTGAGCACAATTGTGAGAAGACAGGTTTCTCAAGGGTGAAAAAGGCTCTTATGCCTCAAGTTCTTATGCCGTTGTTGCTTTCAATTTCATGTTCAAAATATAGTTTTCTAGGGTATTGTTAGATTTCTGTGTTCTTAGTTGATATATACCTGCATTAAACATGTCGCCTCATTTGTTATTATGTTTGATCCAGTCTGGCAATATGTAGCCTGCAATACAAGGCTCGAAGGCTCGAGGCTCGAAACAGGAGGCTTGAAGCTTGAAGGCTTGAAACACAAGGCTCGAAGGCTCGAGGCTCGAAGGCTCGAGGCTCGAAACACAAGGCTCGAAGGCTCAAGGCTCGAAGGCTCGAGGCTCGAAACACAAGGCTCGAAGGCTCGAGGCTCGAAGGCTCGACATATAGAATACTCCCTGCAAACTGAGGAAACCTTTAACCAAGCTCCTTCAGCATTTTAGCCTTGCCAAAGCTGCAGGTACACGTGGTATTATCTGGGAAGCATGAAACAGTTCGGAAATAGTGATTTCTCTCCTGGGATGCCTTGTCACGTCATAACTTGTCCTGCAAAGAGAATATATTTGAGAGACAGTAAAAACGCATGCTGCTTTGTGTTGTAAAGAGATTTATTTCAACAAGATCAATGCGATGTTTCATGACAAAACTGTTTCATTCTCCCCTGATAATACCACGTGTACCTGCGGCTTTGGCAAGGATAAAATGCTGAAGGGGCTCCATCAAAGATTTCATAAGTTTGCAAAACTCCCATACAACGTCTTACGAAGAAAATATTATCTGATTAATACATGAAGTGACCGATTCCGATGGGGAAAGTCTTATGATCTAAGTTAGACCTCTGGCAGCAAGAAAAAATTTAGTTCGCTACGATCGGGTTGCTGAACGCGACGTCACAATGCGCCAAACATCCCACGTTTTTTCTGACTCACCCGGTACATGATTCAAAATTAAATAATCCACCACCCATCGCCAGATAAACATTCTCAAATTCATACAATGAGTCATTTTTCTCAGCAATGTCTAAAACTTTAACCAAGTTCGATTGAGCGATCAACAAATGACATCTAAATGCATTGTGACAGCTAGTGTAGCTTTTTCAACCTTATTCCAACTGCAATTCAGTACATTTGAATAAATATCATTTTTTGTGATCTTCATTATTGTGAATTCACTAATTACTTTCTTGTAAAACAAAATTTTTCTATAAGAAACTAAAATTTGGGCCAATAGGCAGCACTAAACATTTCTTGAAATTATCAGATTTTCAGTACTCAGAGTTTCTTACGAGTTTCTTGGATGCTCCATAACAATCTTCATGTTCACTACATATGCCTTCATGAACATTTCAACACAAGGTTTTGAACATTACTCAAGAACCTTATGAGTAATATGAGCCAGGAAACAAATGAAAGTAAAGCAAAAGTATGCCAAGGATTTTCTTAATCAAAGTAAATATTTTCTTATTTTTCCAGCACTGGAGTTTCTTATT
Source organism: Aurelia coerulea (assembly GCA_039566865.1). NCBI lineage: Eukaryota > Metazoa > Cnidaria > Scyphozoa > Semaeostomeae > Ulmaridae > Aurelia > Aurelia coerulea. The sequence goes on from CM076959.1 coordinate 4,067,406, forward strand.
TTTTTGGCGATCTGAGAGTTGAGTTTCTTATGGGCAGTTTCTCATAAAAGTAACGTGTATCAAATTTCCAGATGCATATATGGTAATTGGTATCCCCAGGTGCAGGCACAAGGATTAGGTTACATAGTAGTTCAGTAAAAATAGCACAAATTTCCAGTCTGTGTCATTGTATTAGCTGAATAAGTTTGAAGTAATAATACTTGCTGAAATCGGTCATGAAAAAATACTTTGAAAATTAATTTGCACAGATTTCTTTTTGAGTTAATAAAACTTGTGTTTCAAAATATGTTGAAAGAGCTCTTACCAGACACTAAACAAAGGATTGGACTTTGATGTAATATTAGAAATATTTCATTCATGGGCCTTGAATAACAAGAACTTTATCATGTGCACTGTTTGTTTTCACGACCATCTCTTTGCTTTCACCCAAGTGTACAACAAAAATTGTTTAACAGATAGTATTTACTCATGGCATCAACCCTGTTTAAGCCTGAAATAATCTGTCGACAGGATTGTGCTGTCAGTATCTTTGTAGAGTTCTCAATGTGGTTCATAATGTGGATTGGTAAAGTGCGAGTTGTGAGTTATGAGTTGCTCTTATTTTGCGAGTTATGAGTTGCGAGCTGTGAGTGAAAAGTGCGAGTTGGTACATATGACTTAAAATACCTAAAATCTTCCATAACGAGGCTTTGGATTGGCCAATCTAACTACGTTGATGTTTTATTTTTGCGACAATAGGTATAGACTAGGCTACTAATCTACTGCAGCAGGTCTATTGTTCAGTTATTCTTCAAGAATCTTGAATTTTCCAAAAAAATTGAAAATAGGTCAACAGCAAGTCCAAAATAATAAGGTATATAGAAATCTCCCTGCAGTTGCAAATATAACAGATCGTCTGGAGAAATGGACATTGGATGGCAAACAAATAACCTTCCTTGCCCTTGTTCCTTTGAATAATATCTGCTGGGGGTCTCAAAAACATCTGCGCCATTTAAATGGTTAATGCGAAACAACCATGAATCTGATTTTCCTCCTTTCAGATTTTTCAATCAAAGAAGTTTCTAATTGGAGTTTGAGACCAAGCATGAGTAGATCTGATAAGTAATTGCTGATTTATGGAGCAAAGAAATGAAAATTAATGCCTTCGTGAAAAGCAGAGGATTTACTTGAATGAAAAAACGTACATAGCCTGGTTTTCTAAATTTTCATAAGTGAATCAGATAGTCAAAGATAAGATCTTGTGGTAACCAATGAGGAAAAACATATTTAGGGTTGCTATAAGTGGTGATGTGCAACGCAAGTGCTGCAGACCAGGACAAGCTTGCGTCAAATATTTGCTTCTCAAAAGTCATGAAATCTTTTTAACCAAAAATATTGCTTTCTATTAGATGCCTGGTGAATATTCGATTCACATTCTCCATGAATCTGCAACTACTTTTCTAATTTGCTATTTACGCAGACTTGGTACCAAACTCTGACTTAAATCTCTTCTATTCAAAGATTTGAAAAACAGGGCTCCTTCACAGCAGCCATTCAAACAACAGACAAGTTTTGGGACATCCTGTATACACGTTAGTGCATTAAATTGAATGAATTTAAAGGCTTACAGTCAAATCAAGGTGTAAAACGCCTGCTCTCATAGTTAAGCGATGTCAGTTATTGTAAATCAATAGGTGGTATTCCTTGGACGGAAAATCCTTCTATCTGAATGTTTGCTTTTTCCTCTTCCGTGAGTCTTTCAAGTAAGGGGTCCTTTCGCACAGTCAGATTTTGCAGTGGCCGAATATTGTTGTGTATGCCTCGAATGTTGGTGACACAACGAACGCTTTTTCCACCTGCCTTCCGAGATAGATACCATGTTTGCTCCTCATTAAACTTGGGGTGGTCCTTGAGCTTCTGGTGGTATGTGCGTTCTTTTGTATTTCTGAATGTGAGCAGCGAATCTTCGACAGAATCATTCACCTAGAAAGTACAGAAGATCATTTAGAAAGTAAAAAAATTCGTTCATAGCAAAAATTTTTGCAAAGAAAAGCCAGCTAATAATGCATGGGTAAACTGCTGGCTGCATTTGCTATACTTCTTATACGACAGCTTGTTCCTATAACTTTTATCCTTTCATTTTGAGCAACACGGATGTTTTTGTGCTCCCCAGTCCACTACGTAAACAAGAGGCAGGCTACAATCAATAGACTAATAATTTGAAAGACCTACACTGCACAATATCGCACAGAAATATGCAAAAAAGAAACTTTACCACATGCTCAATTCTAGACCATGTGCCTTGTAAGTATTTGCAGAGGGAGGAGACATACTTAATCTCGATTCGGTGGCTCCTAAAATCAAATAATAAACTGAACATAATCTGAAACTTAGCGTAGGTAGGGGGACCAATTCAACCATAGTCACTCAACTCTCCAATTCGTCCAAAAGTTTGATCGTTCGAGAGCTTTCGATTTTAATGGGGCCTAATTCCTGCCTAAGACTCGGACATAAGAGATGCAATCATGACTCTGTCTGATACGATTTGGCTTGACTATTTCTGTCAATCAGATAACGATAATTTGTTGCACTGTTATCAAAACCCATTACAGGATGTGCTTGACGTAGGCAATACATTTCCAGCCTTTTCATGCCATGTCTGGAGGCCACTTAGCCCTTGGCCCTGGTGGTGACCCGTTTGTTTGCTTTTGTGTTTGACCCGCAGATTACTTGACCTGCTGGCCTGCAGAATAAAGTCGTCGCACACTTACATGGTTTTCCTGCTTGAAAGAATTGTCAAGGATATTTTTAGTTTCTTAAGAATTCTTGTTTCAAAAAATTTAAAGTCTTGCATGTGGCTGTAGACTTCTTATCATACTATGAAGAATTCTAAAAGAAATCTGAAGAATTCTTGTCATGTTAATGTGTGCAAGGCATTACTGAATGTGATAAGCACCACACAAAGTTGTTTACCAAAAGTTCAATTAATCTATACACTTCTGCTAGGAACTGTACTATAACATACAAACATTCTCAAACCCACCCCATTTGAAATAACCTATTCCAACCGACGGGTGTAATTTACGGAATCCAGAACTACGGAATTTGGGAATCGGGAATCACGGAACTATGGAATTACGGAATTCGGAACTACGGAATTACGGAACTGGGTCACAGGTATAAATTGCGGAACACAAATGCTCTATATAGTTTATTGGCCAATGATGAATATTTCTCAAGATATGATCAGTTTTAGAACATTAAAGAACATTAAATTTTTGTAGATTTCAATTTTTAGAGGTATAATTAGGTTAATTGAAATTTTCATAAAGACTGAAGTGATAAAAAAACATCAATAAAATTTCTATTAAATGTTGTTTGGTCATTTAGGATTTAGAAATCGATTAATTGTACATCAATTGCATTGTAACTGCACGAGCACAACAAGGGCAGATTTTGTAATACAATAGCAACAGTTGCGTTTGATTGACACCTCAATTCAAAGCGATTAGCGGATGCAGACAAAGGGAATTCTCTCAACCAGTAATTCAAAACAAACAAAGCCGCAAAAGTGTCCCCGAAACTAGTAGGGCAAACTCTCGTCTTGTGCAAGCGAGAGATGGTTTTTAAGAGAAGTTATGTGCTTATAGCGAAAGAAGAAGGGTAAATCTAAAGTTCTGTCGCTTAGATTATGTTTATTTGATTCGGGAGCCGAGCAGAAGGCATTGTAATTCTCGCGTCTTTAGGGCTTAAAATGAAACAATTACAAAACAGCTCCTAAATCAAATAAACATAATCTAAGCGACAGAGCTTTAGATTTACCCTTCTTCTTTCGCTATAAGCACATAACTTCTCTTAAAAACCATCTTTCGCTTGCACAAGGCGAGAGTTTGCCCTACTAGTTTCGGGGAAACTTTTGCGGCTTTTTTTGTTTTGAATTACTGGCTGAGAGAATTTTCTTTGTCTGCATCCGCTAATCGCTTTGAATTGAGGTATCAATCAAACGCAACTGTTGCTATTGTATTACAAAATCTGCCCTTGTTCACGAGCACTGGTTCTGTCATCGCTAATGCCACCACCAATGTTTCTAACATTCATGAAACTATCTACCAGCCCGGCATCTTGGTTTATTATTAAAGATTAGTGTACTGTAGCACCATTTCTTCTTTCTGGACTTTCGAAAATTGAGCATACTGTTTTAAGCTGTTTCTTATGTACGAAAAATGTGTGCTGAAGTTTTTTGAATCTAGAAATCTCAAGTTTGAGTGTTTTATATTTTGATAAATGTGTTTTGCTTTATTGTAAGCAATCAAGTTCAATTGCTGTGACCAATTAACATTCCTGTGGCACACACAGCGATCTAGAGTGGGTAAAGGTCACATTGCTGAATAGGATAAACTGGAAACTTTGTCCAAAGTGCACTTTCTAGACCACCCAATCATCAAGAATGTTGTAATCATGATCCAGAGCTTGCTAGAAGTATTTAGAATACTGATTTCACAAATGCACTAAGACTTTTTGAACGTTTCGATTTTCATCTTCTTCAGTAACTGTTCATACAATGATTTGGGGACCTACCTATAAACGTAGATTACAATAGGGTAACAAAAGAAACAACTTAACGAGGGCTAGCTAATACATATGTTCCCAACTGAACTGGCTCCTGTATTAAGTCCATCTTTATCTCACCTTTGCTTCTCTTTGCGTTTCCGGCCCACCCGCTTTTTATAGCTCAGTTGGGAACATATGTATTAGCTAGCCCTCGTTAAGATGTTTCTTTTGTTACCCTATTGTAATCTACGTTTATAGGTAGGTCCCCAAATCATTGTACGAACAGTTACTGAAGAAGATGAAAATCGAAACGTTTAAAAAGTCTTAGTGTATTTCTGAATTATCTTTAAAATATTTCATATGCTTAGGTGAATTGGCTGTTGAATTATCGTTTTCACAAATGCTTTATTGATTCCTGTCCTGAGACCAATGGAAACTTGACCGCAATGGATGGACCGGGATGGACATTGAATATTAAATAAATAATGAGAAACCAAACCATTTAACAAATCCATATTTTATTTGATAAGGTATTCTGCCTTTGTCGAGTCTTGAAGCTTCTTTCAAAAATAAGGAGAGAGCAGATTTCCGAGAAAACACCGGATTTGGAAGACCTCCATTTTGGGAGCAGGCAAATTGTATGGTGAGAATCGTTCAAAGATATGGTAAAAATGCATTTCCCTAATATTTTCCCCAGGGGACATTCAGCACATACACATACCTTCATTTTGTAAAGTTAAGATTTTAAGGAACGTGATTATACCTCTAAAAATTGAAAGCAACAAAAATTGAATGTTCCCCTAACTGATCATATCTCGAGAAATATTCATCATTGGCCCATAAACTATGTAGAACATTTGTGTTCCGCAATTTATACCTGTGACCCAGTTCCGTAATTCCGCAGTTCTGAATTCTGTAATTCCATAGTTCCGTGATTCCGGATTCCCAAATTCCGTAGTTCCGGATTCCGTAAATTACACCCGTCGTATTCCAACTTTTATCAGCTGATTTGTTGCCACAATGTACATGACATCATTCCACAAATGGGCACACTCTACAGAACATCACATTTTCTTTTAGTCAAGGATAAAATGGTTGAGCAGTTTATTAGAAAGAAAAAGCAGCCCATTTATGACCCAGAGGAGTTTGAGAACTTTTGTATAATGCATGGTGCACCTTTTTGCAAATCGTTTAGCAGCTGTTTGTTCCAAAAGGCAGGATGACCTAAGGCATCAATTTAACAAGCGTATCGTTGTTTCAACCATATATCATATCTGTTTTGCCCTGAGCCAAAGATGCAATTTCATGCAACAAGACAACACCTTATTTATGGCAACAAATAACTTAAATCAGGAAGCTATGAACACACAGCGATCAATGGGCACAGCATGTTCTGCAAGAACAGGACAGCGAATGATCAAAAAGGCTGAGACCACATATATGGCAACAGTTAATGCAGATATTGATGAGGCCACTGAGCATGGCTGGCAGATTGTTGCCAGTATTGACGATTACACGTCCATACATTCCAAACGAAGGCCCAATGCAGCTAAGGCATCTACTGCAATAAATATGTGCACAATTGTTTTCAGCATATTCAGGGAGATCCCAGCTGTAGAATGGAGAACAGCAACTGCTTTGCATAATCCACATGTTATTGAGGATAATTACATTTCCTTGATCACCTCTGATGACGCCATGATTCTCTTGTCTGCAACATATGCCTCTTCTATGCCAAGTTTTTGACCCAATGAGTACAAGATGTAGGCTAAACGCACATGAATATTACCAGTCAACTGCTGTCCAACAACTTAGGTTATTAGATAATTTACAATTGTTAGAATTCAAAGAACTTGCACTAAAAAGTAAGCAAGCCTTCAGCACAGCTATCAGCTGGATGCTTGACTCTACCGGGTGACCCAGAAAAAAGTGACCCAACGCAATCTGTTATAGAAAAAAAAGTAAGTGGCAGATTGAAATATTTCAAACGTTGTTTTGTCGCTAAAAGACCAGCCTACATTATGAGTATTTTTCGCAATTTTTTGGGCACGGGAAGGTTTCCGAATTAAGGATTTTGAGGAAAAGGGCAGGCTTGAAATTCTTAAAAAGTCGTCAAAAACAAGGGATCGATTTGAAGCCATTTCAGATCTTCAAAACAACGAGGAGCGTGTTTCATTCTGCCTGAGAATATTTTCAAGTACCTAGGGACTATAAACTTGCTCTGAAGACTTCCGACTGTGTTACCTATTCCCAGCTTGAAATGAAACACCCTCCACGTTATTTTGAAGATTTGAAATGGCTGTAAATCGATGCCCTGTTTTTGACGACTTTTTGAGGATTTCAGGCATGCTCTTTTCCTCGAAATCCTTAATTTTGGAAATTTACCGTGCCGAAAAAATTGCGAAAAATACTCATCGCATAGGCTAGTCTTTTAGCGACAGAACAACGTTTGAAGCATCTCAATCGGCCACTTAGTTAATTTTCTGTAACAGATTGCGTTGGGTCACTTTTTTCTGGGTCACCCGGTAGACTTACCCAATACCTGGAAAAAATATTGCATCTTCGTACCTGGTGACCATCCAGCACAGTTTTTTCAAGACAGCATGTTTACAACAGTTCTTTTCAGTATGTTCAGCAGGCTCCTGGATTAACAATGCCAATACCACTGCCAAGGAACATAAACCAATGATTCATTCCACTTATGGGACCGCTTCACATTGCCCTTAATGCCGAAGAAGATTTGATGCAAGTATACCATCCAGTCTTTAAATTTATTTATGAAAAGTTTGTCAAGGGCAGCAAACTTGCAGAATCTCCGAAACCATGTCGTGTCAGCTTTATATTAGAGCTTGTATATAGTGGCTGGCTGATAATCCGTGATTCTATGTTGGAAGTATTTGAAAAGTTCAAATCATGTCATCTTAATATGCTTCTGAGTCTCCATGACAATTACCTTCCTTTATGCATTTCAATCTACGCTGTCACATATAAATTGAATAAATTTGATGAATTCAAGGATGCTATTCTGAGAATTTGGGTGATGTTCCTCTGCTTCAAGCGCAAAAACTACCACAAGACACCACTGATATGGCTATGTCAATTATTTTATTGGCATGAAACTAACCAAAATCTTCATGAAACTGTGAAAAATAATATTACAGCATTGGATGAATATAGAGTTGAGAATACTCACTGAATAATTAGAGGGTGTACAAACAAGCATGGTTCTCCTGAACTGCTAACACGAAAAGCAAAAGCTGTCTTTGCTTCAAAATTTGATCTTTGCAATTTCAAAAGCATTTTCACACCTCCAAAAAATTACACCTTCTCCTGAAAAGATCTGAAAGGCCTCAAAATTTCCTGTGCAAAAATCCTATCGGACATGTTTGAGTTTGTTGCAGGAGATAAAACAAAAGCCAGCAATGTTTCTGACATACTGAAAAATATAAATGCGATTGACATAAAGATGCTCCCCACAGAGTATCACTCATCCAGAAAACCTAAGTCTGATTTCGCCTGTGATTATCCAGGATGTATTTCCAAACGAAGCAAGAGCAGTTGGGTTATATTAGGAGGGTGCTCTCATTCTTTTCATAGAAACTGCATTCCAAAGGCAAAAACATCCCCAATTTGCAAGCAGTACCTTAAAGTAGAAATGGAGACGCTTAAATCAACAATTAAGCAAGGCGTCATAAGCAAAAATGACAGCATAGACAATTCAAAACAGTATGAAGAAACAAATGATACAGAAATTGTTAACATTGCTGCAGTTGCCACAGAAAATATCAGCCCTGAAATTGACGCAATGAACAATAGAATCAAATCTCTGAAACCAACTTCAGAAGAGAAAAATGAGGAAAACTTTCTGAAAATTAAGAAAGCAAAACACTGCTAGAAATGCAATCATGACATGGGATATCATACCATGCGCAAGAAATCTGTTTCTTGCTCCAATTGCCCAAACGGAAAATGTCTGCCATCTGGGAAATCAATCAGTTGCAAATGCATTGAGCATTCATCCAGGGGTACATGGGCTCTTGCAACAAAATGTGACTGTGTTGTTGAGATAACAATAAATTCTCCACAAAGCAGCCTAAACATTGAAATGGGGGGACTTGGGAGCAATGCCTGCACAATAATCGCTGGCTTGACATCAGCTGCATTCCTGCAAGACCAAACACCTTTCAGCCAACCAAAAGATTTGGTAGCATTCTATAATGAGGAAATGATTGATTGAAATTACATATACAATCTCAATCAAGAGAACTTACCATCATTAAATATATATGCAGTGGAAGCATCAAAAATATTGGGTTTAAAGATCAACCAGGAAGATGTTTTTGATGTATGTGATGCTAGAATATTTGGCTGCCAGGGTGGTTGCTTAGAGTTGCAGCTCTTTCATTATAATTGTTCCATGTCTTCCAGCAGTGTCAATGGCTATCTGTCAGAAAAGAAATCTTCTCTATCTGTTTGATAGTCACCCACATCTTGGGAAGGGTGCTGTGATCTCCTTTTGTTTACTGGAGAAATTACCTGCATTTGTAGGATATTTTGAAAGCCTTGTTTTTAAAACAGTGGGCACTTTTTCGGATATGCCACAGTATACTCCTTCTCAGCTGTTTATAGTTGCTGCGCAGCAACTGAACTGAGCCTCGCTTTGTCATTTGCTGTGTTTTGGCGCCAAGACTTGTCTTTCTTATTCAAAGATTAGAAATGGCTGCTCACACCGATGTGGTTGACAATATCGAGGAAGCTTTAAGAATTAAAGAAGATTACGAAAGAGAAACAACAAGTAAATTTGTTGTTTTGACTTCTCACAAAAATTTTGGTAATTCAGGTGAGTGTTTCTGGAAGAGCAGTTTGGCATGTTCTTAATCTTTTGTCTTGCACTAAAAGGCCTATGTTTTTGTATGTATACCTCCTAATCTACTGCTATAGGCCTATTTTTTGTAGTTTTTTCTTGTTTTTTTTATCGTTCTTAACAAAAAAAACCTTCCATTTCATACTGCAAAATGAAAAATAGAAGGAAGCTCAGTGCTCAGATTTTGATGATTTATTTGCTAAATATGACACAATACATACAAAGCAAAACTTAGGAAGGAGAGGCAAGGGTATGGTATGGTGGGGTGGTGGCAGGATTGATCAGAAAATGACAAATTATCATCACATGACTTTAAAATTTCACATTTGGCCATTTGTCTTATGCAAATTTGGTCACATCTAATCCTGCAAGACTGTGGAATTCATGGGGAGATTTCTGAGTTGCTAGCCAATGGCAGGGAATGTTACCTCTAAAAATTGAAAAATCATAGTTCTTTGTCTTGTGTTGAACTGTTGATCTGTGTTGATCCAGAGGATGGGGATATCTAGACATACATTTGACCCGTTGCACCATTTGACCCACATACCCCCTCCCACACCATAAATAAGGACTTTCACTGCAATGTTGTGGTTCTCTAACTTTATTTTGTTATTTTGTAGCTGTTGACTTGAAAGGCAAGAAAATTTATTGGAATGCTTCTTCGATATGCAGTAGGAATGGTCCAATTGTGGAGGAGAATGGTTTTTATGTACCATTTATCATTTTGGAGAGAAAAGTATACAACTGCCATCATGGTGAGTGTGTGAGCATGGTGAGTGTGTGAATGTGTGAGCAGATAAAAGCATTTCAAGCAAAAAGAAAGCCAAAGAGAATGCAGATGCAAAACAGGCAAGGCAACACAGGAATGTATGACCTGTTACCATTCATTATGCTACCGCATTGTTATTATGCTATACAGTAGATGGCTTTGCTTTCTTGTGTTTGTTCAATCAAGGGATGCCAACATACCATATTTTGTTTTCTGACAAATGAGAAATGTATCTCCTTTGTAGAAAATTCATAATAAGAGCAAATAAAGGTCATTACGAGGGGTTGAAGACACAGGCTTTTGCCATATTCTTTTGGGCATCGTCTGAAAATGGTAGAGTTAATAGTAAGCTAAAATCCTATTCTTTTGGTGCCATTCTATCGAAAACGATAGACTTCACAGACTTCAGATCATTTTCTATCAAAGCCCATTCTTTTGGTCATTCCGTTTTTGGTAGACTTCCGAGAGATTTTTGTTGTTCTTTTGGGCTTTACTGAAAACGATAGGCTTCCAAGGCTTCGGAAACCTTCTGCTCCTGAAGCTGGTAGACTTCCGAGAGATTGCAAAGAGACTTGTTTCGTGAATTGAAAAGTTCACAAAACATTCAAAAATACAATGAAATATTATGAATTTCTCCTGGGATTTGAAAAACGAAAGTACAATGCATTGCAATGGCTTCAATTCGCTCAGCCAAACATAACCTTTGAACTCTCAATCTTTCAGAATCCTCATTCTTTTGGGATTGTCTCTGCGAAGTCTGCCAACTCTACCATTTTCAGAATTCGCATTATTTTGGTAACTGACAGTTTTCTCTGGGCAGTCTACCATTTTCAGAAGACTTCCCAGACTTTAGATGCCAAAGAATACAGTGACCATCCAGAAATACATCCAGCACTTGAAGTTGAAACCACAAAAAAGCCAAAACCTCACCTTCAATGGTCAGGAAAAAATTGAATCTTGATAGCTGAAATTTGATTATCTCACACTACTTTTTTTCCTCAGACAGTTGTTAGTATCTTGAAGCCTTGCTATCTTGAAACATTTTATGTGAGCATGAGTTTGAGATAGCTGGGTTCAACTGTTCAAGCTACAGTACAGGCCATATTCACAATAAAAATTCACATTAAGAATTCGGAAAAAAATTCAAGAATTCTCCCCATTTCGATAAGAATTCTTTAACCATGTGAAAGAATTCTTTGGAATTCTCAGGCAGGAAAACTATGTTAATGTGCACAAGGCCTGTATTTCTTGTTGCGTTAATATTAGATGTTATGTTAATATGACATTATCATATTCTTAAGATTGGAGACCACAATGTGTCCAAACAAAGATTTTTGGTGCAGCCAACAAAGAAACTGGGATGTCAAGCAAATGTCATTTTCCGTGAAATTGTTATTTTTCCAGATTTCAAGGTACCAAGATAAAGTATAGTTATACATGTATAACATTATATACCTTGATATCAGTGTATCAGACAAAAGTTTTGTTGGTTTGGAACAAGTATCAAAGTGGACTGTTTTTAAAGATAAATTTTTCTATAGCATACAACAAAATTGGCATTTTGTGATAGAGGAAAACTAAGTACCGGGTGTCGCAAATGATGTATTATCGTTTGATGGCTTATATGTCCATAACCGATGAACTGTTTTTCAAAAACTGGTAAAACCACAACCAACATATTACAATACAATTTAGCCTAGCGATCAAATAAAACAAAGTTTTTGAAAATTGGTTCATTGGTTATGGACATGTAAGCAATCAAACAATAATACATCATTTTGGGACACCCGGTACATATATTTAAGAAAAGATGCAAAAATTGCTATATTACTATTGGTAAAATTTTGCAAGTTAACAACTGAATACTGATGTTTAAATGATGCTTTGCAAAATTTGATCAAACTGTGATCACACCCCTTCACATTGATGATGATTCACATTCATTATCAGCTTATATTAAAAATATATCTATAGTTTCATATTGAAATAAGAGTAGTTTCACAAGCACATTACAAGTTATTTTTTTGGAACGAAGATATGAAACCCCAGAAAATGGCTGCCTTAGTTTCTATGCAGCTTTTACTGTTTATATGTCCAATGAAATATAATCTCTTCACTTTTGTAACAGATTACAACAGAAACAAAGTATTTCAAAGATAACACAAGCAAAAAGCTAAAAGAGCAGTGGGTTACTGGAAGGCCAGGTCTAAAACGCGGACATCACGGACATCGCGGACATGTCCGCGTTTTAGGTTTTCACATAGGGAAAAACCTAAAACGCCGACATCGCGGACATTTTCCAATTCTATGAAATAAAGTGTTGATAACCACGTTTCCACGATCTTTATGCACACCCCTTCCCAGAGAGTCACGGAGAGTTAGTTGTTGGCGATTTTCTTCATGTCCGCGAAATCAATGTTCGCATTTTAGGTTTTTACATAGGGCAAAACCTAAAACGCGGACATCGCGGACATTTCCTAATTCTTCGAAATAAAGTGTTGATAACCACACTTGCACAATCTTTATGCACACCGCTTCATAGAGACTCGAGAAGAGATAGTTGTTGGCGATTTTCTTCATGTCCGCGAAATCAATGTCCGCATTTTAGGTTTTCACATAGGGAAAAACCTAAAACGCGGACATCGCGGACATTTTATAATTCATCGAAATAAAACGAAATTTAGAAGACATTTTTAGCTAAGAACTATGGTCTTGTGATGGAAGGCAGTTTCTTAAATTTTCTGGTCATTTTATTACCAAAAGTTTCTTATGTGTTTCTTATGTTTTTAATGTCAGAAATGTAGAATTCATTTAGTTTTGCAGAAAGAGCTCACAAATTACTTAGTAAGATCTCAAAACAAGTAAATAACATAATTCCCTCTAAAAATAATTCCTAACAGTTGCTATTACTGTACAATGTCAAAACATTTTGAGTGATCTGTGCGAGGGGTGTGTCACTCTTTCGAAAAAGGCGTACGATAATTTCTAAAACAATAGGATTTTTAGAGATTTTTCCGGATTTTTCTTGAAGACGGAGCCCCGTCAGAACTGCTTTTCAGGAGGACGTTGCAAAAGCATTTACAAGTCAAAAGATAAGTACTACATACTAGTTAACAAAATAAGAATTGTCATCACAGTTTTTTGACTCTTTTCTTAGATGTGGCAATGGAGGGTGCCTATCTGGCATCAAGATCAAGTTCAAGTAGTTTTCCGTAAAGGTAACAAATACAAATAGGTTACACCAAGATTTGTCTCTCGTTGATCTGTGTATTTCATTTGGTTCAGTTACTTTTTACTTGTGTTTCTTAATAAAGTTTGTAGAAACGTACTTATCAACACTTTATTTCATGAATTGGAAAATGTCCGTGATGTCCGCGTTTTAGGTTTTTCCCTATGTAAAAACCTAAAACACGGACATTGATTTCGCGGACATGAAGAAATCGCCAACAACTAACCCTCCGTGAGTCTCTGTGGAGCGGTGTGCACAAAGATTGTAGAAGCGTGCTTATCAACACTTTATTGCGAAGAATTAGAAAATTTCCAAGATTTTCCGCGTTTTAGGTTTTTACATAGGGAAAAACCTAAAACGCGGACTTGCAAATGGCGCGGATATGTCCGCGATGTCCGCGTTGTCCGCGTTTTAGACCTGGCCGTTACTGGAATGGTTAAAAACTGGAAACACTGTATCCATGTACAATTCGCTAATGTGAATGAACACACTGGACATCATATTGGAGAGGTACAACATGAAGTTTTTTTCTGGAATTGCATAAACTTATTGTGAATTAACAAACGGTTTCGTGACATATTCCTTAAATCAATTAAGGAATTTCCTGTAGTCTACAAATATTACAAAATTTTTACCCTATGCTCAAAGACTTGGCTACTGTATTTAAAAACAGAATAACTTTCCACTGTGATGCAGATTTCCACTTTAGTGTAATTAATGCCAAAAAATGAAAAAATCTGATTTGTACAAAACTTATTTTTTTATTGTTAACCGTAGCAACACTCGCAAAAGTTTCTTCCCTTAAGGTAAGAACAACTAATAACAATTGAACGTAAAGCTACAGGGCATAGACACCTTGGCTCTGCTGTTCCAAATGGTATTTTGGAGATTTTATCCAGATGTTATAAATGTGAACAGAAGGTAGACTTATTTTCAATCTGTATACTGTACGTATCTGTACAAAACAGCACAATATTAAAAATTCACAGTAAATTGTCTCAATGCTTCAGGGGAGGGGCTAAATTTAATTGTGCAGCCCATATTCGAGTGGTTTTATGTACTGTAAGTGACGAAATTCTCTAGAAATAATCTTTTTTGGCTGAAATCATGAAACATGGGTAAAATACTGTAGGTGGTTTCCAAAACATTGCCATTTAATTGTAATGCAATAAGTGGTTTCCATTGTAAGGACCTGTCATAAAGAAACCAGGCTCTGCTTGTTTTGGTAAACGACTATGGGTTGAATAAGCAATCCTGCTGATTTGCACTAATAACTACAATGCATATGCAGTACAATACAGAGCTCAAGTGTTTATAAAGTTGGGGTTACTATGATGTAAACCAGCAAGCCTAGTCAAATGAATACGTAATAGAATTTTACAACCACCTTCTTAAAAATTTGAGCACATACAGAATATGTTTCGCTTTTGAAATGACTAACTGCACATGTTCCAATCCTCAAATCTCTGTGTAGGTTTTCGACACATTTTGTAAATCTCAGCAAAAATCTTTCCATATTTTACTAATTGCAGTTATTGGGATAGTTCTTACTTTTTTGGCCCCAAAAATGTACAACACAGGCCATGAGCACATTGACATGGTTTTCCTGGCTAAGAATTCTCAAGAATTCCTAAGAATATTGTTAGTTTCTTGCAAAGAGTTGCTGTCTTTTCAGTTGGCTCAAGAATTCTTATTATTGTGTAAAGAGTTTTTTTAAACTCTTATGAATTCTTGAGAACTCTTGCCATGTTAATGTCCACAAGGCCTGAATTGTATGTTTGCACAGCAAATATCAGTAATATGGCTGGGATTGTGATTAGATTCTTGGATATATGCTAAATGTAACATAAAAATTTCAGGATATATGCTAAATGTAACATAACAATATTTATTGGATATATGCTAAATGTAACATAACAATTTCAATTTTTAAATGTTTAGCAAGACCCTTTCAGCAATAGTCAGTATTCAGCAAAGCCTGCATGTCCAAACTTGAGAGCAATATCCATTTGCTCAAACAAATTTTGTTTTTGAAGAGAAGACAGTGGGAAGCATAATAATACATGCACATGCAGGTGCTTTTGGCAATGAGTTGTCTTCATCCTCTTCCAAAAACTTCACAGAGATGGCCATATTGGAAGTGTGTATTGCTCACAGTGGGTATTGCTCACAGACCAGTTGAAAATTTCAGTAATGTGCTGAGTTTTCCCTCCAAAAAATCAGGATCTTTATTTTCAGCTGAGGAGGAGACAAACTCTCTGAACCATTGTAGAGCTTGTCTCTCTGCATGACCTTCTGGTGTGCAGTTGAGGAAGGACAGAAATTTCTCTGCTGTCAACTTCTCTTCTTTGTACAGCAGAACATGATGTGCAACTTTCTCGTACTTCTTCAAAAGGTTGAGAAAACCTAAACACTGCAATCCCTTACCCAGGGCAGTGAGTTGATCTTTCCTTCGTCGCACCAATTCAGTGAAAATGAGCTCCTGCACAAGGAACTGTTTGTTTTCCATGGTAACAGCTTCAGTGCTTGACCATTCAGTGGAGTTGATAACTTGCCAGAATGATTCATGGTTGGGATCTTCCTCTAACAACATGTCTAATGCCACCTTCAACTTTATAGCATCAAGCTTCTCAATTAGCTCAATGAGTGTGGCAGTTGACTCACTTTTGACTATGTAATCTTTTGAAATCATAAGATTGCTGGTGTCCTGTTCAATTATATAATCTATGACCCATTCAGCTAAGACAGGAAACCCAGGACCACACTGCAAAACAGAATGGGCTATTAATGCCCCAACTACCTCAAACTGTATACTCTTGCTCCCTATTCCTCTCTTGCCTCCTTTAAACACATTGAGAAGAACTCTACCCTCAAAGCGCCACCATCAATACCTTTCTCTCCAGTCTCAACAAACTGGACATAGAAGTTATTTCTTAACCTTTCTGGATGTTTAATTGCAACCTTGTAAAATCCGAGACAAGCACGCCAAACATCATCCCTTTCAACATCAAGGCTAGTGTCATTTTCCTCATTAACAACTTCCTTGATATGACTCGTCAAAATCACATCAACAGGCTCATTAGCAGGCACCTCCAATTCATAGCTCTTTTCACCTGCAACACCAGTACTACTGTCCTGCAGTGGGTTTCCAAGATCTACATGATTACTTTGATCATCATCCAAAAGCAAATGACTTGTCTGGGCAAACTTCTGACAAATATTGCAAGGGGCTAGACTTCCTCGTTTTCAATTCTTCATCCTCCTAGAATATAACAGGACAGATTTTCATGCAAGTTACTTTTAACATTTAAAGAAATTCTACTATGTGCAATGGCAAAAAAAGATTGTATCTAAATACTAGACTTATGATGATGAGTCTCTTGTTTCCCTGTGCTCTTTGACTTCTTGATGACGCTTCAGTCGACAGAGACTCATAATATTACTCTGAAAAAGTTGACCCTATTAGGCCTAATATGCTGGGATTCCTAGCATACCAATCAGACTGCGAGATTTGGCGAAGAACAATCAGTTTCGAACCTTCAATTCGATTGATGCAGTTGACTAAATTTGAAGGAAGTTGCTGCAGCAGGTACTTGAAGATTTCTCTGATATGTCTTGGTCTTAAAAACATGGAAACTGCAGCCTTAAAAGACTTATTTTGCACTCACCAGGTAAAGTGAACTTTCTTCTTCAGATGAATACCAAGTTTTGTTGATTAAGTGTCTGCTTACCGTGGTTTCTATCGCATTTCCTTTCTGAGGAGTGACCATTGAACAGAGCCGAAGCAGTCATTCGATCCAGATTCGATCAATCGAATGCAGAAGATAGGGTCAGGTTTTTAACTGTTTCATTATGAGTCCCTGTGAGCAAGGTACCGCAGGGATACAAGGGACTCATCGTCATAAGTCTATCTAAATACCAGTTGCGCCAAAATAGACTATGCACGTTTGGCAGGCTACAATAAATTGTACACTGGGCAGATTTTGAAGATTTGTGACTTAATCTTTACCAGAAAGCCTGAATTAGATTCTAAGTTTTTTGTAAATTTCTCTGTTTTCAGGATTTAGAGTTAAACTTTGCATATCATTTGCACAATTTTTTGAGAATGTTTCAGATTTGTGAATTTGCAAATTGTCTGTAAAGAGTTTGAATTTTGCACAGTTTGTTTGAAGCTTCCTGTAAACATGTAAAATTTGTGTGAATTCCAAACAATTTTGCAAACTCAAAGAACAATAGAGCATACAGTACATACACATTTTACTCAATACAAACTGATTGCAAATTTTCCACAAACTGTACTTTTTATTAAGGGACAGCAGCATTGTTCCTATAGCTATGAAATAATCATGGAGTGCAACAAATGCTTTAATAAGAATTGAGATATTTTTAGATTATTTTGCTCTGTGCACATAGAAGTTCCTGACCTTGCACAAACCCTTTAAAAGTCAACAATGTATAAACGACAAAAAATATGATATAATATACCTTAAATAGACTATCCAGGCAAACTTGTCTTTGACCACTGGTATTAATGTCATAGAAAGGCCGCAACCATATAATCTTTTGGGCAAAGAGGCAACTAATTCTTGCACCATCCAATACTTGGTCTTTAGTCAGGCATGGGCGCTGTAAACTTGAACCAACACCAAGCAATATTTCAATCCTGAAACAAATGGTAATGACAGAGATGAATGGTAATAGAAATTACATTTTAGTTCAGGCCCTCAAAAATCATGAAATGATAATAGCCAACTCCAATATTTCCTACAAAATTTCCCACAGGAAGTGGATTCTTTCTGGAATCAGAGGGGGCAATAGCATCGATGAAGGAACTGAGAAAATTAAAGCATTTATTCACTTTTTCAATTTGGAAAGACCCTGGGGGTCACCTGGTATACACAAATCTTTTCATAAGAAACTAAGAATTTTGGCCAGTACTGAAAGTTTTTTTTAAAATTAGGAGATTTTCAGTACTCAGAGGCTCTTTACAAATTTCTTAGAGGTTCCATAACAATATTCCCTGTTCTCTCGTGAACATTTCAAAACCAGATCTTTTCCAGCATTTGTAGTGTTTAGGCATCACTGAAGTACCTTACGAGTAACATGAAACAGGAAACAAGTGACAGTAAAACAAAATTATGTCAAGGATTGTGTTAATCCAAATAAATAGTCTCTAAGTTATATCTTCCCAGTACTTGAGTTTTTTAATCTTTTGGCAATCTGAAAATTTAGTTTCTTATGATCAGTTTCTTATAAAAAAATTGTGTATTTGTCCAATTGGGATGTGGTGTTTTTCTGTCTTCACCTATTTTTCCCGGAGCCGGTTGTCAAAACATTAAAAAAATGGATATTTTGTTGTTGGATCTGATTGTTATTAAGTGTTGTTATTGTTATCTATTAGTCCATTAATTTTTGTTTTGGAGTACATACACATTTTTTTTCATAAGAAACTGCCTATAAGAAACTCAACTCTCAGATCGCCAAAAAATTAAGAAACTCCAGTATTTTTATTATTATTATCAATTTGTTTTACGTTGGCAACTTACATAACTAATTCAAAGCTAATTCAAGCCAACAAATTAAATACAGAAATACCGGGTGACCCAGAAAAAAGTGACCCAACGCAATCTGCTTTAGAAAAATTAGTACGCGGCTATTTGAAATACTTCAAACGTTGTTCTGTCGCTAAAAGACTGGCCTACATTATGAGTATTTTTTGGAATTCTTTTCGGCAATATTAATTTCCCAAATCAAAGATTTTGGGAAAACGGGCAAGCTTGAAATCCACGAAAAGTCATCAAAAACAGGGGATCGATTAAAAACCATTTCAGATCTTCAAAACAATGAGGAAGGTGTTTCATTTCAACCTGGGAATAGGCAACTCAGTTAAAAGTTTCCAGATCAAGTTTATGGTCCCTAGGTACCTAAACATTTGGAGCTGAGCATAAAATGTTCTTTGTAAACTTGTGGAATTTCAAAGAAATTCAATTACCACGCAAGTCGAAATGTTCAAGAATTGCTTACAGAAAAGCAGGAGTATCCTTGTCCCTTGAGACAAGAATATTTAGGTATCTAGGGACTATAAACTTGCTCTGACGACATCCGATTGAGTTGCCAATTCTCAGGCTGAAATGAAACACGCTCCTCGTTACTTTGAAGATCTGAAAAGACTACAAATCGATCCCCTGTTTTGGACGACTTTTTGAAGATTTCAAGCATGTCCTTTTTCTCAAAATCCTTAATTCGGGAAATTTACCATGTCGAAAAAAATTGCGAAAAATACTCATAATGTAGGCTAGTCCTTTAGCGACATAACAACGTTTGGAGTATTTCAATCAGCCACTTACTTTTCTTTCTATGAAAGATTGCGTTGGGTCACTTTTTTTTGGGTCACCCGGTATATATTTATATATACAAGTAAAACTAGTCAATAAAATCACAAAGCTCAAATCAAATTACAATGTTCAAATCAAATTACAAAGTTCATATTAAAAAAGGTGTAAAATCATAGAAAGCCGAGCTGAGGAATGTACTGCCTGCAAAGTCTGGAGTCGCAGCCTTCATTGGTCCAATGTTTGATTTTGTTCTTAAATTGATGCACAGAATTTGAATCCTTAATTTCCTGAGGAAGAGAGTGCCAAATACGCAGCCCTCTGTATCGGATTGTTTCAGTACCATGATTAACTGTATGTACCATAGGAAGTAAGAATGTATTGGTATTTCTCAAATTATATGTGAGACTTCTTTGCAAGAAAATTTCGTCCATAAAACTGGGGTTTAAATTATTAGTAGTTTTGAACATTTCAGTCATTAGCAATTGTACATTGTTCTGATGAATTGTTACAGATCTATCTTTTTCTAATAAGGTTTCAAAGCTGGAAGTATAGTCTTTATACGCAATTTGTAAGGCTCTCTCATGCAGCCTATTGATTTTGTTATTCATCTTTCTGCTATGGAACATCCATACCAAAGGACAGTATTGGAACTGGCTAGTTACAAATGCTCTCATCAAAAGTTTTAATTTGTCAGTTCCTAGATATGCGGACATGCGTGACAAAGCAAATAGTTTGTTACCAGCCTTTTTACAAATATTGTTTACATGCTTTTCAAAACTGAGATTTGCATCAATCAAAACCCCTAAAAGTTTCTCCTCTTGTGAATTATTGACGGTACAGTAGCCAATATCTATGCCGACATCTTGATCTGTAGTACTGGGAGAATATAAGTCAAGAAACTATTTACTTTGATGAAGGACATCCTTGACATATTTTTACTTTACCTTCACTCGTTTCCTGTATCATATTACTCGTAAGGAACTTGAGTAATGTATAAACATTGGAAATGCTTAAAAAACCTTGTTTCGAAATGTTCATGAGGGCACAGGTAGTGAACATGAAGATTGTTATGGAACCTCTAAGAAACTCATAAGAAACTCTGAGTTGTCAAAATCTGATCATTTTAAGAAACTGTCAGTACTGGACCAAATTCTTAGTTTCTTATAAAAAAATATGTGTACACTTTGACCAATTTTTTCTAGAATCTCAAATGAATGGAACAATTCAGTCTGGAGCCAGGTACAAAAAAATGTGTGGCCACGCTCCTGTACAATTTTAGGTCTAGTAGAAGTACCGCCCCCCCCCCCCTGGGAAAGAATACTCTCTTACCTTTTGAAAAACTGGGCCTATTGTATTATGATATTATTCTGTTTATTAGCAATCCTACGTGCCTATCAATTCCACCCAGATTTTACATCACAGAGGTCATATTTCAAATGACAGAAGTCACTCACCTGGGTGACGCTGACGAAGATGGTAAGTCCTGCAGTTTTTCTAGAAAGCAGCCCTCCAGGTATTCTATAACCTCCTATTGTGACCAGCCTTTATCAATCATCAGCTCGCTCAACACAAAACCTCTCTCCATGAGTAAAGCCTTCCTTGGAGCCCTCAACACTAGCTCTGCCTTCGAATCTGGCAGTAGCTCTGCCTTCCTTGGTTCGGAAGAATTGTGCATCAACACGACGGCCATGTCCGTGTCTACTACTTGCCTGTTGTTGGGCTTGAGGTGGATGTGATGATGATGATCCGGATGGGTAAGGTGCCTGACGACGCCCCCTTCTCCTCTGTGAGGTATGGTTGAACCCACATTGAAAATTGTGCCTCTGCGTTGAACCACCCCATCTAAATATTGCAGAAAACCCTTGTGCAGCCGTCAGATATTGTGGTCGAGTGAACGCACTGCTGCAACTTGGTCCGTGATCAGAGGAAGAAGCTGGCCTATTATGACTGCTACAATTAGCACTACTGCTTGCAGCGGCTGGTTCTTGATTTGTAGATGCAGAGGTGGATTCTGGGCTAAAAATGTTACTAATGGTCTCTCGAAAGGTTGGATGTGCAAGAATACTGCCAACAAGGGATTTCACCTTCTCCTCAACGTCCTCATCATTCTGCGCCATTTTGTCCACTTCTAGCCATGTGAAATTTGCATCATTGCGCGTGCTCATAAATGAGAGCTCATAAATATTAGACCTTATAAAAGATCAGACCTTATAAAATCAGACCTTATAAAAGTACACTTTATAAAAACACACGTTATAAGATCAGACCTTATAAAATCAGACCTTATAAAGGTAAACTTTATAAAAAAAACACACATCATAAAAGTACACCTTATAAAAAACACTGTATAAAATCAGACCTTATAAAAACACACTTTATAAAATCAGACCTTATAAAAACACACTTTATAAAATCAGACCTTATAAAAACACACTTTATAAAATCAGACCTTATAAAAGTACACTTTATGAAATCAGACCATATGAAATATTACACTTTATAAAATTTGAACATATAAAGTCTAATTCTAACAAATTTGGTGCTTTATAAGAATGAAACAGACCTTAGGAAAACATTAAACTTTTGTCTTGTATGGCAGGGTATACTTCTCCTTATTTATCTGTGCTAGTTTTACGCACAGCTTTCGACTGGTTGTCTTGATTTCTACGTTCAGTATTTATATGGCTTTATTTTCTTCTCTGCCCTTCACGTTATATACACTTGCACTATAACAGGTCACTGCTGTTTCCTCTGCACCACCAATATAATCCTAACCCCCTCTAATCACAAGTTACCTCGTTGACTATTGCATAGCTACTACTTTCTTATTTATGCTTTAATCTATATCATTTCCTTATAGTACCATGTCGCTCTGGCCGGGTTGTCACTAATATACTGGCCCTCACAACAGCACTCACCACACTCACAAGCACAATCTCGAGACAGTCCGGCACCAGCACCTGCACTAGCACTAGCACGAATACAAGCACCAACACAACTGCAGAAACAAATTTTACAAGAGAAGAAGAAGACGCAATTTTAGACATGAACGATGACGATTTCAACTTCTATAATCATGACATACAACCTGTGTTAGCACAGGATTCAAAACCAAAAATCTACAGAGGCAAAAAAGGCACACAAAAACTTGGTCTGATAGGGAACTCCAACAAATTTTCCTCCCCCGCTGGAATGGGCCTTCTCCCCACACCCCATCCCCTATCTCTCTTTCCTACTCCACCTCAGCCATCCTCTTCATGCCATCCTTCTCCTCCTAGCTTTCAACGTGTTATTCTTCCCTCTTCTCACACCCTCAACACGCCCACTTCCTTCGCTCCTATTCCTAGCTCCTGCATGACACCCGTTCTCTCCTCATGTAGCTCTATCCCCCAACTGTTTTCTACCCCTTCTTTGCCTAAACCCCTACTCGCTACACGCCCCAAACTCCCCTTCGCCACCCCAGATATTTGCCCCGTTGTTCTTGAGGATATCCTTAATCCAGCTCCTCAAACTTTCTGTAATGACTTAGCAAAACACACCCGTTCTCAAATCTTCCACGAGAACAAACGTACCTATTTCAACCGCTGTGCTGACTCAGGCTACCTTCCTCCCTTCACCGACCCCTCTTTCACTTCTGACCTAACTAAAGGGCTCTCTCACAACTCTACCGTTCAATACCATGAAGCTGTAGCAGTACTTAAAACAAGTATCTGTCGGATTTGGTCAGAGCACCACAAACACTTACAACAGGAGGAGGCTTTTTAAATTACTTCTATACAAACCACACTTGCAGAACTTTATGACCCTGACGTAGTCAGGATAATAAATGAGAACTCTACACGCATGGCGAAGTTCAACAAAGACAATAGACAAAACCCAGGATGGAGAAGTTGCAGATGAACACAGAACATATTTCAATACTTTTACTCATATTCAATTGTTTATCTAGTTAATTATCCTAATCTTCATCGATGCTTTGATGGTTCTGTGATTTTGTCTTATTCCTTTGTCTCCTATATCTCTCTCTACGTGTTTAGGACCTAAAGTACTACTCAATACCAAAACCGGACACAATCGGAAAAGGGCTACACTGCCGAAAATCCTCAACAAAAAGAGAAGAAAAGAACATGGAAACCTAGGTAAAAATTCGAGCAGGAAAAAATTGCGCAAAGCCATTTTACAACATATTCCTGCTGATAACATAGTAAATTTAGGCACGGCAGCACTAACCGTTAGCGAAAGGATAGTCCTACAAAAAGGTGTTTCCTCTATACCTATACCAAAACCTGTGAATATACACCACATCAAAGAGAGCTTGGACGAGTTTATACGCAGAATGAAACTAAGATTTCATTTTCACTTTCATCCTACAACAACGGAGAGAACCATTTAGTTTAAAATCCTCTTGGGTACCTCCGGGTGAGGTCTTTCCCCCACTACAAGAATTCTTCAAATCAATTACTGACGATATTCTAGAGCATACCCTACGTGTAAACGAGGCTGAAATCCCAAACCTTTCCTTGCTAGAACAGGAAGCTATCCGTACATTAACTAAACAGAAGGATACTGTGATAAGAAGGGCGGACAAAGGCGGAGCTATCGTCCTTTGGCCCATGACTGCTTACCTCGCAGAGGCATCTAAGCAACTTGACAACACATTACACTACAACAAATGTGATCACAACAAAATCCCAGAGTTAACAGCCCAAATTGATGCTTTTCTGGCCAGTCTGTTAGCTAAAAACTTGATTTCCAAAAAATGTTTCGAGTTTATGGAACCCTCCAACTCGCCACGCACTCCAATATTTTACCTCCTTCCCAAAATTCATAAACCCAAGGTTAATGACACTACACCTGGGCGCCCTATTATATCAGGGTGTGGTTCACCTACTGAAAAACTATCAAAATACCTAGACTACTACCTCAAACCTATCGTCAAAACGATACCGTCCTACATCAAAGATACCTTTACCATGACTTCACCATTTTGCGATAAGGCCAAAAAGTCGGAGATGTCGGAGATGTTGGAGATGTTGGAGCAATTTCTCAAACTTTTTAATCTCTGACTTTTCGTTTTTCCCCTATATGCTATCAGCGAAAAGTCGGAGATGTCGGAGCAGGGATTTTTGTCCCTTAATTCAGTAAATTCTGATTGTAAAATGCCCTTCTTCTAAGGTAGTTTCCCACGCTTTGTAGCAGTGTTGTTAGAAAATAGCCTCGGAGATTTTCCTCCGACTTTATTTTCCAGTGCTGACGTTTCGCCCACTAGGGCATCTTCAGAGCAACTGAATAAATTTAAAAAGTCAACCTATATTTACAGTCAAAGAATTTAATTACAAGAATTAATATCGATATTATAGATCGAGTGGTGTCAGAAGCCATTGAAAAGTCATGGCTTATAATAGCGAGCA
The DNA here is from genome assembly GCA_039566865.1 of Aurelia coerulea. Classification (NCBI taxonomy): domain Eukaryota; kingdom Metazoa; phylum Cnidaria; class Scyphozoa; order Semaeostomeae; family Ulmaridae; genus Aurelia; species Aurelia coerulea. The sequence goes on from CM076959.1 coordinate 4,092,544, forward strand.
TTGATGATTACACGTCTGTTCATACACACAGGCGCCCAAAAACATAAATGCCTTCAACAGCGAGGAACATGGCAACTGTTGTCATCAGCATTTTGAAAACGGAAGCAGCTGCTTGGAAAACTGCCGATGATCTGCATCCACCACAGATTCCGTATCCTTCTTTGCAGGAACACATCATTGGAATGGATAGCATGCATCGCCTCCAAAGATCATATGCCTCTGTCATGCCAGATTGGCTCACAAGATCATTCAGAGATCCAGAAACGACAAGACAAAGGCTCAACTCCCATGAGTATTATCAGTCAAGAGATGCCCAACAGCTTCGTTCATTTGATAATTTGTATCTTTTGGAATTCAAGGAACTCAGTCTGAAGGGAATTGATGGCTTTACCCAAGCAGCTGACTGGATGTTACAAACAAAGCTGGCACAACATCTAGACAAGTTCTGTGTCCTTTTACCAGGAGATCATCCTGCTCAATTCTTCTTACGACAGCTGGTTTATGATTGGTCATACGATGCAACAGAGCCAATACAAACTGAGCAAATAACACCAGATGTTCATTGTCAGGATCATGCAGCTTATTGCAATGATGCATTTCAGATTTCAAGGAGCACCAAGATTAGATCCCCCATTCAAGGTCTTGTACCTTCTATTGGTCCCTTGCACATTTCTTTGAATGCACAGGAGAATGTCATGAAGATATTCCACCCTGTATTCAAATGGATCTACGAGAAGGTTTTTCCAAGGTGCAAGCTAGCTGACAACCCAAAACCTTGGAGAACATCTTTGACTTTTGAAATTGTTTATGGTGGATGGACGAAGATCAGAGACACAGTGCTGCCGAGATTTGATGAATCAAGATCAACACATGTCAATATGCATATGGAACCATCCACAAAATAATGTACGAAGCCAAGTGCTTGGCACTTCTGGAAGCAGGTAAAACAATGCTGCAAGATAAATACAATAAGAGTCCTGCAAATGTATTGATGAATGATGGAACGGTGAAAAGAAAGAGGAAATACAATGCAGTTCTCATTGGAACAAGTGAGGGGCCAGGACACTTGGTGTTCAATGCATGGCAAGTGAGACTAGTGAGATTCTTTTGACCGTGAATCAAGAAACTTTACAGGAAGTATCACAGCCTTCACCCTTAAAATATTGGGGGCTTGAGCAGAATTTGATGGCACAAGTTGTAATTTAGGAAATAGACATACTGTTTTAGCTATATCAAGTGTGTGCAATAAAAAGGGTGAAGAAACATGGATACAAACCCTTCGTTTCTTTGGCTTCATAATTGAATAGCCCGTCAAAGTTATAAATACAATAGGGTGTAATCTTTACTTGGCAAGGGCCTGTGTTTGATGTTGATTTCCTTGATGAATAGTTTTTTTATGTTATGTATCAGGCAAAGCATATAAAAAGTTGCCTTTTCTTCTCAGACGATGTTCCTTGTGAAAAGTTAGAGGCAGCACTTCAGAAGCCAGGAATCATCAGTGGCATAAAGCAAGCTTCTCCCATATCTCAGACCAGTTGCCTTGAAGGGTTTCATTCTGTGGTTAACCACTTTGCACCGAAGATGATTGGTTTTCACACCTAATGAAAAAAGCTGCAGATGTATTTGAAGTTTACAATAGCACCATCCAGAAAGACCGGAACCTTAAAGCTGAGAAAGGAATTATTGAAATGCCTGAGTCTGTCAAGGGACGAACTTTGCAACAAGACATGGTTGATTCAGTCAAAGCGTTTTACAACGATGATGAATTCACGAGGCAGCTCACTGGCAAAAGAGACTGCGTTAGCATCAAAAAGACGCAATATATGTTGAAACGGCTGATTTTTTGTGATCTTAAGGAGTTAAATGCTGCATTCAAAGAAAAAGAACCCTGAAATGAAGATCAGCTTGTGATCTGATGGCAAGTGAGACTAGTGAGATTATTTTGACCGTGAATCAAGAAACTTTACAGGAAGTATCACAGCCTTCACCCTTAAAATATTGGGGGCTTGAGCAGAATTTGATGGCACAAGTTGTAATTTAGGGAATAGACATACTGTATTAGCTATATCAAGTGTGTGCAATAAAAAGGGTGAAGAAACATGGATACAAACCCTTCGTTTCTTTGGCTTCATAATTGAATAGCCCGTCAAAGTTATAAATACAATAGGGTGTAATTTTTACTTGGCAAGGGCCTGTGTTTGATGTTGATTTCCTTGATGAATAGTTTTTTTTATGTTATGTATCAGGCAAAGCATATAAAAAGTTGCCTTTTCTTCTCAGACGATGTTCCTTGTGAAAAGTTAGAGGCAGCACTTCAGAAGCCAGGAATCACCAGTGGCATAAAGCAAGCTTCTCCCATATCTCAGACCAGTTGCCTTGAAGGGTTTCATTCTGTGGTTAACCACTTTGCACCGAAGATGATTGGTTTTCACACCTAATGAAAAAAGCTGCAGATATATTTAAAGTTTACAATAGCACCATCCAGAAAGACCGGAACCTTAAAGCTGAGAAAGGAATTCTGGAAATGCCTGAGTCTGTCAAGGGACGAACTTTGCAACAAGACATGGTTGATTCAGTCAAAGCGTTTTACAACGATGATGAATTCACGAGGCAGCTCACTGGCAAAAGAGACTGCATTAGCATCAAAAAGACGCAATATATGTCGAAACGGCTGATTTTTTGTGATCTTAAGGAGTTAAATGCTGCATTCAAAGAAAAAGAACCCTGAAATGAAGATCAGCTTTTCAGAATTTGCAAGTCTGCATCCAAAATGATGCATAAGTGTTGGGCCAAAAAGCACACACTCAGTTTGTGTTTGCAGCATCCACCAAAATGTAAGGCTAATGCTGAGCGCCATCAGTTTAGAAAAAGGTTATCATGAGCTCTTGGAGTTGATCGTTTGCAACAGAGATTCTAAAGAATGCATGGTTCATTTTTGCCCTTTCTGTCCTGGTGTTGATAAACTCAATGATTCCTTAAACAAAAGCTTTCGAGGAACAGAGAGGAGAGCGAGACAGAGGATGAATCAAGCGAAGAAGAAGATGGGGAATATGAGGAGACAATAACTTTCAAACAATGGACAACAACCGATCGAGCAGATTTAATTTCCCAGACCTTAAGCATAGAGGAGATTGTCGAAGAATTAGCTGAAAAACTAAACGACATCGCATCACATTCCTACATTGCATGTGCCCAAGCAGCTTATCTGAACAAGCTCCAGGAAGATTTGCCATCAGATGAAGTAATCGTTTTAGGAGATTTTGCTGAAAACTACAAATTTATTGTTCAAGATGAGATTCCAGGGTATAATTGGAATAAGCCGCAATGCACCCTGAACCCAATTGTTGTATACCATAAATTAGAAGGAGCATTGTTATGCTTCATTTCAGATGAACTTGAACATGATGTCAACATGGTCTACAAAGTTATGAGTGATACTGTATGAAGCGGTGACAGGGTCAAACATATTCCGTCATTGAAACCCTGCTTCGTCGTCAAGTATTCATCCTTCGTGATGTAGCTGATTGTCGTACTTTCATTTCCTGTTGTAACTGTGGTTCCTCAATGGCTCTGCAGCCGTGGTCGAGTGTTGAGTCAACGTCAATACCCCAGCTGTCGAGGGATGGAAAGCCCTGGGTGGACAATAAGCCGTCGTCCATCAATCTTTCGTGACTCGATAAGCCGTCGTCGTCGAGCGTAACTTGACAAGCCATAGCTCGTAACGGTGCAACAATCTCAGCCTCCTTTCCATAATTTGCCGCCCAAACTTTTCTCCTCTCTCTTGCGTTGTGGTTCCTTGAAAAGGCATCAAGATGGCTCACAAGATAGAAGATGATAAGAAGTGAGAGCTGTTGGATCTTGCAAATACCTTTGTCAATTAAGTAGTTCATAGTCTGTCTGAAATGAAAGAAGTGGCATCGACTAGGCCAACACCACCTGTAGTTTTTCATAGTCTGTCTGAAACGAAAGAAGTGGCATCGACTAGTAGGCCAACGCCACCTGGATCATCTGTGGGCAATTTTAATGCCCAATAAAGAATCAATCAAAATTTCAGGTATGCATAGCATTCTATTTTGTTGTATAACGCCAATTATAATTTCATTATTTGAATTATAGAGATTTGACCTCTTCTTGCACTGTTATGTCTTGCTGCAGATTTGCATATGGCGATAAATGGTCTCATTGATAACCCATTTGAAATATTCTTGGCCATCCAAAAGTCAAATCTATAGCGACTGTATCAACTCATCTTCTGTGCATTTAAAAAATGGACACCACATTTAGTTGTACTATTCTTAATGAAAACTTTCATCTCACTCACAGAATACCCACAGACGTCTATTAATTATATACCTTAATACAGAATTTGAGTTACATTGTACCATTTTGGCTTGGGCCCACCCCATTTCCAACTTGACATTTAATCTTTTACTCGGGACGGGCTTTATGCTTCAAGCAGAGGTGAAAATCGACTTTGATAGACTCGTAGCTAAAATAGGATTACAGGAAGTGAATATTTTGGTAGGGAAAGCAAAAGACATCGTAGGACCCCCTCCTGCCAGTGTATACTTGTTACATGACGTAGAAATACATGCTCACTGCAAAATAGTGATTCCAGCTGGTTTAACAGGATGGAGCAAAAATGTCACTGGCTCAATGGAGTCATTGGCTTCAAAGCAAAATGAAGCAGAAACAGTTGACGATGATCATGAAGTAAATCAGCTATTAGATAAAAGACGTTTCAGGATAAATTAATAGCTTAGCTTAGAAGATGGATGGGAGCCAGAAGACAATAGGAGGTGTCAGCAATTGTTGAAAGAGTTTGAAGATGGACCTTTAGACAAGGAAATGTGGCGTGATCTGTTTATGTTTTTACAAACAACCGTTCCTCCGTTCACCCAGTACAACCTCCCCTCACTCGCGTCCAAGGTTACATGTCATTAACCCTGTTCACACGACACAAACTAACCCGGGGCGAACCTGGGTTAAACTAACCTAGGTTAGATTTTTGTAGTGTAAACGCGACTAACCTGGGTTCGCCCCGGGTTAACCCACCTCACGAGGTGGGTTCGCCCTGGGTCAAACCTGGGTTAGTTGTGGAAAATTTCGTGTGAACGCATTAACCTGGGGCGAACCTAGGTTAATTTCGATCTCAGGCATGCGCATTATTGTAGCCCGACATTATTTGGATCGGATAAAAACACTGAAGTTGTGTTATCTTCACAGATGTTTATTCATTCTAACCTGTTATACATATTCATTTGGCTATTCTATACACTATGAATCGAGAAAAAATAGACCGAGGATCAACTTGGGAGGACGAAGAAGTTTTGTTTAATGATACGCTTGAGATTGAGAGATACAAAGCCCCTACAAAGCCATACGATTTCGAGCAGAACTCGATTCTTTTCTAGCCGCCTTTTTCGTGCTAGCCCTCGCCTCTTCATGAATACATGCGATGCCAAAACTATACATTTTAAAACGAAAAGCTGCCGGCAAAGCATAAACATGTACAAAGCATTGTCATCTTGGTTTCTGTCCGCCATTTTCTCAAATTCTAACTTCATTATCTTACCGACTGCGCATGCGGGAATAAAACTAACCCAGGTTCGCCACAGTTTTGCGTTCACACACATTTTGAGGACCTTTTCGTGTGAACAAACGCAGTTTGAACAAGGATTAGTTTAACCCAGGTTCGCCCTGGGTTAGTTTGTGTCGTGTGAACAGGGCTATTGAGATACGTTACACATAATGTAAATCTGTCATGTTACAATCTTAAATGGAAGAGAGGCTCAAACATCTTTGTAATAAAATATCAAATATAGCTACTTTTATTGAACATAACACATGATTGGATAACTTTTTATGAAACAGAATGTTGCATACCAGTAGCGAGGATATTGCAAGCTGTAAGTTAAAGTTCATACAATATAATATCAAGATATCTAATCAATTATGAAATGTCAATGTTAATGATTAGCAAACAAGCTAAAACCCAATGAGTAAAATAGGTTTGATAAACAGTTTTGAACAATTTGGATAAATTTTGCCAAAATCTTTGTTAGCAGTTTTATTCAAGCTGGAACCACCTAAACTCCCCCAGTTCCAGATCTACTGTTTTCCTACAATCAACACTACCTATCTTACACCATCCTACCTACTGTATTTTACCCCTGCATACCTTAAAGGCACTGAGTCCACATGAATAACATGTTCATGACCAATATCAACTTCCTCTCAATCATAATACAAACATTTGTGATTTAATCGCTATTGAAATGACGCTATCTTTAAAACATGGAATCTGGAAACTGGAATCTGGAAACTGGAATCTGGAAACTGGAATCTTTAAAATGATCGAAAATATTTAAAGGAAATAATCCTAATTGATCGTAAACAAGTAAACAATGGGATCAGTTTGGAAAGTGATTTGAAGCTTTTCAATTTGGATGACGGCGAATTTTGAACCACGGGGAGAGTTCTTATAGTAAATGAACATGGGGATGTGCCGCGAGCAAGGGTATACTGCTTTGAACTGCACTAATCTTTCCTTTTGTTCCCCAAAATAGAGGAAGTGAGATCGCTATCATTATTCAGAATTTCATATCAAAACAATGTGTGCTAAGGCAGCTAATTTGTTCTAGCCTGTTAACCAGACCCTATTCTATTTCAAAGCAAGTAATGAGCTGGATAGCACTCTTTCTAACACTTGCCACTTTTAAAGCAGCTCTCCATTTTCGTTCACCTTTAGTGAGGTGATAGTGAGTGTGATGAACTCGTTCACCTTAGTTCAACTTATACTCTTGCCAATAAACAAATATTGACACACACGTGAACCTTCGAGCGACAATTTTCATTCTGTGGTATCTGCTAAGGGCCTGATGGAGAAAACACCTCACCTACTGCGTTTTTATGGCAAACCTGACACCACTGCTATAGTGAGACATCGCCTCACCACAGGTGGTGGAAACTGGAATCTGGAAACTGGAATCTGGAAACTGGAATCTTTAAAATGATCGAAAATATTAAAAGGAAATAATCCTAATTGATCGTAGATCGTAAACAATGGGATCATCAAATTTGCCGTCATCCACATTGAAAAGCCTCAAATCACTTCCCAAACTGACTTGGGAAGTAATTTGAGGCTTTTCAATGTGGATGACGGAAAACTTTGAACTGCACTAATCTTTTCTTTTTTCCCCAAATAGAGGAAGTCAGATCGCTATCATTATTGGGAATTTCATATCAAAACAATGTGTGTTTAGCTTGCTAATTTGTTCTGGCCTGTTGACCAGACCCTATTCTATTTCAAAGCAAATAATACGCTGGATACCATGCTCATTTGTTTGCGATGATTAAAGGTAGATTCCTGTTTTTACTAAATTAATAAAGGGTTCCCTTCCCATGAAAAATATATTTTTTTTGTAATGAGAACGAAACTGTTGAACTGAGGATCATGAAATTGGAGACTTAAGGCCTGTTTATATGAGGAAAACACCTCACCTGCCAAACCCGGGGCCACGGGGGGGGGGGGGGGTTCTTCCATAGTAAAGGTACCTGGGGATGTGCCGCGAGCAAGGGTATACTTTATCGAGCTTCTAGTCTAGCCAAGGGTATCCTTTTCTGCAATTTTGGCCTAGCAACGGTCTAATAGCCAAGGGTATCATTTTTGAAAATATTGGTCTAGCGAACGGTCATGATATCATATTTGGTATAAATTTGACAAATTGGTCCAGAAAATGGACAAAATTGGTCTAGTCAAGGGTACCATTTTCGTAAATATTAGTCTAGCCTATGGTACCATTGTGAATATGCTCACGACAGACCCCTGCCCAAAATTTGGTGAAGAACCCCCCCCCCCCATGCCCGGGGCTTACAGGCGAGACCTCGCCCAGGCGAGATTCCACCTCTGGTGAGGCGATGTCTCACTATACCGGTGGTGTCGGGTTTGTCATATAAACGCAGTAGGTGAGGTGTTTTCCCCATATAACCAGGCCCTTAGCAGATACCACAGAATGAAAATTGTCGCTCGAAGGTTCACGTGTGTGTCAATATTTGCTCATTGGCAAGAGTCTAAGTTGAACTAAGGTGACCGAGCTCATCGCATTCACAATCACCAAGGTGAACGAAAATGGAGAGCTGCTTTAAAGTGCCGAGTCTTAGAAAGAGTGCTACCAGCACATTACTTGCTTTGAAATAGAATGGGGTCTGGTTAACAGGCTAGAACAAATTAGCTGCCTTTAACACACATTGTTTTGATATGAAATTCTGAATAATGATAGCGATCCGACTTCCTCTATTTTGGGGAACAAAAGGAAAGATTAGTGCAGTTCAAAGCAGTATACCCTTGCTCGCAGCACATCCCCATGTTCATTTACTATAAGAACTCTCTCCGTGGTTCAAAATTCGCCGTCATCCAAATTGAAAAGCTTCAAATCACTTTCCAAACTGATCCCATTGTTTACTTGTTTACGATCGATAAGGATTATTTCCTTTTAATATTTTCAATCATTTTAAAGATTCCAGTTTCCAGATTCCAGATTCCATGTTTTAAAGATAGCCATTGAAATGAAACCAAAGAGATTCCTGAGGAAAATGCAAGAATTAAGAAGTCTTAACCCTATCTGACCTGGGGGACATTCTATTTTTTAGCCTTGTATCCATGGTTACCAATTTTTCATACTGCACTCTGTGAAAAACTTACTTTGTATTTCTTTTAATCATGTTTAATTGGTCCAATTAAGTCTAAATTAAGAATTTATATATATTTTGATCTATATCTTTCAAATATTAGGTATGGTATTAAAATGGCAGATGCAAGAAACGAAAAAAGCCTGAGTAATTGGCACACCGAGGCCTTTAAACCTTGTGTTATCATCAGAATACTTAGTAGGCCTATAGGCTTACAAGCCTTTATTTAAAAATCTGGCAGCTTACTTTCATGTTTCAAGTTTCTGTTTGATCAGTTGCCTCAAATTTTCAGAAGTTTCTGATTGAATGGGACATAATTTGGTGAAATCATCTGCATGCAGTCTTGTTTGTAATGGGAATAGCCCCCAGGGGGGGGGGGGGTACTCTCATATATCTAGGATAATTGGTGCTCAGGTTACTTTTTTTGCGTCTAAAATTTGGGCAAAGCTTATTTTTTGGATAAATAATTTGAATAGCTATTTTTTGGGTTCCTGAAATTCTGGATTACTTTTTATGGGAAAATGTAAAAAAAATCAGGAAAAATGTAATATACACTTACCTCACATAAGTATTGCACCACCTAATGCGAAATGGTGCCCTAAAGTGTCTTTCAGCCCAACCAACAAAATGTGCATAACAAAAGCATCAGCATTTAAGGGTTTCTCTACCGGGTGTTTTGGTGGGAAAAGAATTGTTAATTCGTTTGCTTTTCATTCATAAGTAAAATGAAACGTTAGTTTGTTGGTTTCTTTGATAAATTAGCAAAAACCTCCTGACAACACTGCACACGATTTTGGCAGTATAGCTGGAGGAGTAGACCAAAACAAAATGAGAAACGGATAGATATCTGGGGGAAAAGAAAACAAAATTTAGTGTTTTTGAATTAGGATTCTGCAAACTTTATCCTCATGATAAAATTTTTCCACTTTGAATGTGATAAAAGAAGAAATTTCAAATAAATAGCAAGGCCGTCATTCAATGTAGCTGAACTTGAATTTCTCTAACAAGGAGTCACGTTAAAAAAATATGCTCCAGTCACTTGTTAAATTTCAAAATTATCTTCAAACTAAATTGAACCGTAGCGATTTTGTTAAGCACATCAAAATCCATATATTTAAATGTCAACCACCTGCCTAAAGTCTTCCAGGAAGCAAAATTAATGTTAATGTGAAAAAAGTGATATCAAGGATATTCTTACCTTGGAATGGTTTCTTTCCGTTTTCCCTTTGTGTTTATCCTACTTGCCTTCCTCACGGAAAACTTTTGTTAAAGCGATCAAGTTTGTAGAATCCTCATTTGAAAACGCTAAAATGTTGTTATCTTTGCCCCAAGATATCTATTCGTTTCTCATTTTGTTTTGGCCTACTCCTCCAGCTACGCTCCCAAAATCTTGTGCAGTGTTGCCCGGAGGTTTTTGCTAATTGATCAAAGGAACCAACAAAATTACGTTTCATTTTCTTGTGAAAGAAAAGCAAAGAAATTAACAATTCTTTTCCCACCAAAACACCCGGTAGAGAAACCCTTAAATGCTGATGCTTTTGTTATGTAAATTTTGCTGGTTGGGCTAAAAGACACTTTTGGGCGCCATTTTGGGTAAGGTGGTGCAATACTTAAGTGAGGTAAGTGTAGAAACAAAATCAAACTCAAGTAACATTACTAAAATCAAAATACTTAGATAGCCAAATGGATTACGAGAAATCTAATAATGCATGTCACTTTTCCATAGAGTTAAGATACTAGCTTCATAGCCTTTGGGTAAGCTGGGTCAGAAAAATCACCTTTGGGTATATTTATATGCTGGAAATTACTTGTTTGGGTTGATGCCGTAGCCCAGCCTGAGCACCCCTATATACCTGAGTACTTAGGAAAAACCTACAATAGATGTGTTCATTTTGTTACTCTGAGGCTACAGTTCTGTTCTTCATTTTTTGTCCTTCAACGTTGTTATTACAAACCCTTTGGTCTCTGCCAGTGGCCAGCACTTACTGCATAGCCAGTACTTTGCTTCATTTGCATTTTTCCAATGCTTGTCTGAACTTTCATCACACTGGTTGTGAAATTTCTTTGAACAGAGGCTGCATGATAGTAGCTCAGCATCTTGTTTGGCAGGTAATCGACAGCTACAGTAGATTCTAAAGGAATCAATCCTTTCAATTATGTGATTTCTGTTATTTTTGACAGGAAATGGTGTTGCTGTTTCATTCTCAAGGCATTTCAACAGATGATTGCGCATTGCTGTATTGTCAAATATTATAATCGTCACCCGAGGAGGGAATTTATGGGAATTAGTGATTTTGGTCAAGTTCGGTGCGCTGATTTTGAAAATCGATGTTATACGGGGAATTAACGGGATCTTCTGCCTCGTTTTCGTGAATTTAGCCTCATTTTGGTGCAATTTTACTCGCAACGATACAGCAGTGTTACTCGATACAAAAAGTGGTCAAAACAATCAATTTCAATCAATTATAGGACGCTGAATCCAAATTTTCCTTCAGATTTAAAATCTGATGCTTCTGAAACCTCGTTTTGGCGAAAAACCTCGTTTTGGTGTGAAGTAGCACCTTTCAAACGTGAAAAGTTCTGGATCTGAAACGATTTGTTAAAATACTCAAATGAAGGATTTCCGGGAGAAGCTAGGGCTACTAAGGGATTTTAGTCCCTTTCAAACTTTCTGTGTTATTGGTCTTTACATCGAATGGAACATAAAGAAACGTTTAGTCGAAAGCTTTGAAATACGCAGAGTCAGTTTCTAATTCTGCTGTTCAAAAGTCACTGGTATTTTCGAGCTCAACATCCATATCATCTTCGTATTCATCATCGTCTGAAGAAGAACTGCTCTCTTCAGTTTCTTCATTCAGAAGTAACTCGTTGATATCATCTGGATAACAGATGTCACTCCAGACCACCTTTCCATCTGCATCCCACCCATGCCTTTCTGGGCTCTCTAAATGCATCATCAGATGATCTGCGTGTCTGAAAAGGTAAGCCACATAATTTGCTCGCATTAGGTGATAATTTAGGTTTCTTTCACACGGAGGCATCAGGCTAAGATCGACGATTTTCCCATCCTTGTTGAACTTTTGCCAGAAGACTTTTCGCCGAGCCTCGTTGACTGATTGTAGGTGGGGATGACCATACACAAAGCAGACAAACTCTTCCAATCCTCTCACTAATTCCTCACTTGGGGCAACCTCGTCACCGAAAGAGGCAAATAGATCAATGAACTCAGTCTTCTTATTGATTGCTTTCCAGATTGCTTGCTTTCCTTTCGAAAAAAGCAGGATACGTAATCATTCCCTGAAAAGGCGTGCATCCCCAACAGTGCTTTTTTCTGACTTGCTGATAACTCGGAAGATGTTACGTCGATAATTTTCCTGGTTTTCCCATTCCCATTGTCAATCAATATCTGAACATTGGGGAAATCGTGTCCCAGAAACAAGGCAACGATATCAATATCACCAGATGGAGACCGTATCATTACAGTGTTGCCAGGTTGCAGCGGACTAGAACGAACAAGTGCAACGAGCTTTGTGTCAGCTTATTCATGATCACTCATTAGCTCATGCGATACTTCTGCCTCGTTTTGAGTGATCTTCTGACATTCCACTTTGTTAGAAAAGTAGACGACTTTTTCCCCTAGGCTCTCCTTGTCATCTTCAATTGACTGCTGTATCAAGTTGAATAACATCTCTTTGTTATGTCCATTTCGTAAGAAGTTGGCGAAGTCATAAGGAACTTTCATGTCCGGACTATTAAGAACATAGCGGGCACTTACTCCTCTGGCTTGTCGTTCACCTCCTTTTATGCTGTTTATCCTGTATGTATCACATACCACATAAATGGTCTGGTACTGCTTTGGAATACTTGCCATGATTTTGGACGCAAGATCTCTGATGGTTGCTACCTGCCCAACTGTACTTCTAATGGCGGCAGCAAGATCCAGAAGATAAATATGTACCTTTTCTGGCGGTGGAAGATCCTTGAAACTAACGACAGTCAAGTCTGACATAGCTGCAGTGAACAGCTTACTCTTGCCTTACTTTCGAATAGCTCCATCTGGAGTGCTCAAGGGAAGGCAGACTGGGGCAAGTGGGTAGACAAGAACACTATCTAGATCTACTCCGATTCTGTGCTTGTGTGAAAGGGCAACTAACCTACCAAGGATATCTCTTTGAAACATCACTTCTTTACATTTACCGTCTTTTCTTATCTGGAATTTATTCTCTGAATCCCAGAATGTCTTGCATTTGAACTTCCGGATCGGATCAAAGAATTCTTCAGGACACTCGCTCTTCGTCATTCTTTCTCCAAAACTATGGAACAGCTCTTTTCCTCGCTATTAGAGATCACCGGCCCCGGCCCCCCGGCCCCGGCCCTCGGCACCATGGCGCTCGGCCCTCGGCCCCCACAAATATAGGTATTTCTTTGTTTCATAGCTGTCTGGCTGTTCCCGCATTTAAAATGATCCGAACTGTGCCGTTCAATCGAAAAATCGCAATGTTCGAAGCCTCCAAGAGCTTAAGAAACTCCTTTCAAGTAAAGTGAGAGAACTTCGAGGGGCCGGGCAGTCATCTGAGTCTCGCAAAACAAGTTGAGTATGATTTCCTAAACAAACCACAAATGTACACACACCACACGCTCCTTCGCATACAATTCATGCGCCTTCGTAGTCAATCGAGGGAGTCACATTCCATATGGTTGCATTCTTTGATGCATTATTTACAAATATGTGGACCGCAAACAGTTCAACATAATTCCTTACTTTTGACCCTTGGAACGGACAGCTTTTCGAGTGGGTGACAGGACACCAAAGTGAATAAACATGAAGTAAAGTGTACTTCGAAACCATAATCAAAACGGAATAATACTCATGTAAATGAGAATATTGAAGGTTCCTCTTGAAATCGTTTTTACGAACATTCTTTAAATCGGCGGGATCCCCTTGACTTTCAATAAATGTCTTGGACACAGGCAAGCACAGGTTATGAGAAGAAAGTGGAAAGAGGAATTAATTTCTTTCTGATAAAGTCTTTGGAGTTTCCTAATTTCTTGGTAATGGTCTAATGGTCATCTCGCCATCGGTGCGTTTAGTTTCTTAGAAAGAGTTACTTACAAACAATTTACTCTGCGTAATTTCGAAACAGGGGAAAGAGGGGTTTTCAGGGCGACAGTTAGCCAGAACGACTACGAAGGCACATGAATTGTATGCGAAGGAGCGTGTGGTGTGTGTACATTTGTGGTTTGTTTAGGAAATCATACTCAACTTGTTTTGCGAGACTCAGATGACTGCCCGGCCCCTCGAAGTTCTCTCACTTTACTTGAAAGGAGTTTCTTAAGCTCTTGGAGGCTTCGAACATTGCGATTTTTCGATTGAACGGCACCGTTGGCATCATTTTAAATGCGGGAACAGCCAGACAGCTATGAAACGAAGAAATACCTATATTTGTGGGGGCCGAGGGCCGAGCGCCATGGTGCCGAGGGCCGGGGCCGGGGGGCCGGGGCCGGTGATTTCTAATAGCCTCTTTTCCTTTTTCTTCTAAATTCAAGAGGCTCTCACTGACTTCGTTGGCAACTGGACACCCTGAAACAAGATTGTACAGTTCGGATTTATCAAGATCTGTATCGAACGGGTTGACAAATTGCGTTGTGAGGGCGTTAATGATGTTTTCAACAATTTTATTTGACTTCAGTACTTCACTTGGTCGAAGACATTTGCGAGGATTTGACGTCGTCTTTGCCATACCAGTCATCTCGATAAGCGATTCAACAAATCTTGTCTGAAACGGCCGGTTCATAACCCATTTGGCAACCGTACTTTCATTTGCAGCAAAATATGTCACTCCACCTGAAAAGAGAAAAGAAGTCATGAGAAACCGAAAAATTGTCTTCCAGTGAGGATTTCTCTCTTTCACGCGTATATTACGCCCTCAGCAAGAGGACTTTTAATTTCTGTGTTGATTTGAGTACCGCTGGCAACGGTAAGGCTTGAAAAAAGACCTATTATCGACTGCAAAATGATTGCTTGCAACAAATTTCAATTTACCTGCCGTTTTTGCATTCTTCATGTAAGACTGCTCACCAGCCAAATCAATTGCTTGACCTATACCATGGTTTCTTCGTCTGACAGATAAACCGACACTTTCCATTTCAGCTCTGGCCCCTGGATGGGTGCTGTCTAGGTATTCAAGGGACTTGACATAATAGCTGCCATATCTTGAGTAATGAACTCTATTCGTTGCAAAGCACAACGGCAAGGATTGCTGCCACATTAGAAGACGAAGATCAAAATCATTTACATTGATGCCATAATGGAGCATCTGCTGTCTTTCAACGAGCTTCGTATACATTGCCCAAAACTGAGGGGTCTTGCCAAAATCTCCGTCCAAGCATTTCCTTTTCTGTTCGTTGTAGAACATTTCATACTCGGCGACTAACTTATCTTTGAGTAATGGCGAGACATCGGTAAATGCTGGTTGCTCCCGTGCAAACTCCTCGACGATGGCTGGAATTTCTGGAACGTACTGCTGTAGGAATAACCTTTCAAGCGCCTCTGAAAACGCCTCGTGTAGGAGCCAACATCGATTGTAATGCTTACCAGAAATCAAGCCTTTAATACTTCCAGAACTGCACAGTCATGCTTGGAATAGGATCTCTTCAAATCCACTTCCCGCAACAAAAGCTCCAATGACACCAAAAAAGGCCATCATTGCATGAAAGTCTCCAAGATGTACAATTATATCTGACCAGATGGTTGGATTATTCCAAATAACATGATATGCTTTGATAGCTGCCCCTACATCAAATGTGATATGGGTGTATTGCATATTGGACTGATTTGATAGCTCTCTGGAAACTTTGAATACTTGAACGATCGTCTGGTACTCTGTGATGGGCGTTTGGATGGGTGGTAGATACGTCATCTTTGTTGCATGAGAGGCAGCTTTTTGAAACAGGCAAATGATCCATCCAACAAAACGAGGGTGTATCTGGTCTTCTGAACTGAGATGTCGCACAGTCTTCCAAATTGCCAATAGCTTCTTTGCAATGAGGTCCGCGTTATCTTTGACTGCTGCACATATCTCTCCTTCAAACATTGGTGGATTTGTTTTGGGGCTTATCTTTCTTTCGGCTTCTTTTGGTTGGCTTGCAAGTTGTATTGATCGGCGTTTGGACTTTGGAATAGAAACATCTTCTTTTCTGGCAACAGCTTGCAAAGACATCTCTTGAAATGCTATTCCTGGGGTATTGTGAATAGATCCTGAGCCAGACACAGTCTCGATGTTCCTGTCGAAATTGTCCCACCAGAATATTGTTGACACCTTCAAAGAAAATAACAGAATTCTTAGACTTTGAGATTGGCTAACAAACTCGTAGAGCCCGAAATTTCCCCTGATAAGAGGTCAACTCTTTCTGTGCTTGGAAGTTCAGTTAGTGCTCTTGAAAGGAAATCTTGTGTCATTGAAATACGTTAGCTGAATACATCACATAATATGATATATGCATTGCCAGCTTCTATCACCACAAGACTTCCAGTAGATACACATATCATGGCAAGGCTCGCAGTTGAGAATAGCATCACTGGTTAAATGTTTAATTCTAGATAAATAAACAAATACAAAGGCATAGACTTATTCTAGAAACCCTCAAATCGATGATGTAAACAAGTCTTACCTTGCTGCCATTGTCTGCTGGTTGGAGGGGCAGGCTCAAGGACATCGACTCAAAATGTTGGACTAGCTCAGCCTGCGCAGTTTCAATTTCACAGATCTTGTCGTAATTGATGCAATGTCCCAGTCTTGATAGGACTGTTAGAGGTAACTTTTGCCCTGTCAAACTGTGCAGGCCAAGACCAATAGCAGCATGCTTCAACGTAATGAAGTTGCCTCTCGAGATTCCATGTACAATGTCCTGACTAAAGGAATCACTCAAACGATTTGCCGTTTCACTTATTGTGTGGTGAGTATCGGCGGCTGACAGTAACACCTTGAAAAACTGCTTTAGTAATGGTGGACACTGTCTTTCCTCTGACATCAAGCTATCTACGGATGGAGGCCAAGGCAGGGGTGTACAGCTCTCTACAAAATTCAAAACAGCATCACGCAAGATTGCAGCAGATCTTTTCACAGCATACTCTTTGGTAAATTGCAAGCTTTTTGAAATGCTTTGTGTTTCAAGACAATCTCGGCTAATGACGACTTGTGCAGCATGGTACTCAGTAGATATGAAAACGAGACAGTGTCCGTATTTCTTTATTAACCGTTCCTTCAATGCATGTCTCCGTTGTCGTACGCCAACACCAATCCCATAAGCAACCATAATTGTTTCCATTGAGAGACATTGGTGACCCATGATGATGTTATCATCTACTAATGCACATACAGATTCAAAGTCTCCTGTTCCTTCTACAGTTTGACTTGTCTGCTCTTTCTCCCACACTAAACGTGTATATTCTCGGTAACAGTAATCGTGTTTTCGGAAATCTTTTGCAATTAGGTCAATGCCTTGAACTGCTACGAGCATCTCCTTGTCATTTCTAAGTTTGGCAGCTTGCTTCAGTGTATTTTCAGCCGATGTTGTAATTATATTAGAAAGAGTCTCGACTTTTCCTTTCAGCTTGAAAGACACTTTCTTGCAAATCATACAATGATTTGGAAAACGTCCTCTCGAGTCAGTGGTTGAGATTTTCCCAGCTTGAGACGAAGTTTTGCGAGAAAGTCTCTGTGCTTTCCTGCTTTCGTTCGTGTCTCCATCCTGACTAATTTTTCTCTTCAACAGTGTTTTTGCATAAGTGAACTTTTGGTAACACTCTCTGTGATAATAAAATTCCCTTTCACTAAGAGATTCTGGAATTCGATTACATTGTTCATCATGACTATTTTCTCCTCCGAGATTTGCCCTTATATTCTTGCACTCAAGAAGCGTCTGAAATGAAACCTCACTGACTCTGGTAAGAGTACCTGCAATTCTGATCGAACCATAATGTATTAAACATGATTGTTCACTCATCTTGTAGCGTTTCACATTGTCGTGACTCTCGTGATGGCTACATATACATTCCTTTAAACTGCCTACAACCAACTGCTAACAAATGTTCTCAAGAGATGGTAACTTGATCAGCAATACATAGGTGAAGCATCCCGTTTAAAATATTTGAAATGTCTATGAAGTGTTATCATCCTACTGTCAAGACCACCAACGTGGTAATGAACTTGATTGTTCGAAAGCGTTCGAAACTGATATCAGAGGAGAACATTATTTTGTCGAAGTTGATCAAGACAATGGCAGAAACTTTTCAACACCTCAGATTCGAACAGTATCAAGTGGCTTCGTCCAAAGCAATGCATTGTTTGGCGCTAGACGGGGCTAGACATCCTAACATTTGATCTCTTAAAATTCAAAGTCGTCAAAATTAAACTCTTCACATCTACAAATCTGCGAGGGACATTCATATCAGCAAGACTGATTACAAACTGCTGTGTTGGAGAAACCTTTTGCTGTTGTGATAAACACTACACACCTGTGGAAGCTCTAATTTCACTAAAATTAATCCAAAAACACATTTTTGGACGACATGGCCGTAGGAAACTCCGGTTCTAAAATGACGATTGTTACCTCACACCAAAACGAGGTTTTTCGCCAAAACGAGGTTTCAGAAGCATCAAATTTTAAATCTGAAGGAAAATTTGGATTCAGCGTCCTATAATTGATTGAAATTGATTGTTTTGACCACTTTTTGTATCGAGTAACACTGCTGTATCGTTGCGAGTAAAATTGCACCAAAATGAGGCTAAATTCACGAAAACGAGGCAGAAGATCCCGTTAATTCCCCGTATAACATCGATTTTCAAAATCAGCGCACCGAATTTGACCAAAATCTCTACTTCCCATAAATTCCCTCCTCGGGTGACGATACCCCCCTTCCCCTCCTGGTCTACAACTCGAGAAATCAGTTTGTAGCTGCACATCCTCATTTCTAGTGACAATGCATGATTTCTTGGAGATGAGGAGCTTTGCAATTATATGTTTTAACTCTTCTGGTAGATGAAGATCATTGAGGCTGTCATAGATGCTTACAACTTCAGTGTCTGCTGTTGCAATATTCGAGACTGTAATCCAATGTGATTCACTTTTATGCAAAATTGCCTTTGAACATTCCAAACATTCCATCTTTATCCTCAATCATTTCAGTCATTGACTTTATGAATTCAAACATATTATCTTGCTCCTCCTTACAACGTAACTTGGCAATGGATTCTGGTGTTTCATAACCACAAAACTTCATTACATTTACCAGGTAATGACCGTTTGATGGAAAAATATTCCAAATCTTTTCTGGAACACAATTAATGCAGCTAGCCATAGCATTGGAGTCAGTATCAAGATGTTGCTACAAGAAAGAGAAGACAAAATTGCACTTATCTCTCGTTTGTACCTTATATTTTTAAATAAGAATGTACCTAGCTAGACTTCATTTGTAATCTGTTGCTACAAACTGCTACCTGAATCTTTGTACTGCTACCAAAGTAAATAAGGCCATATTCCTGCTTCTATGCCTACACCAGTATGTTCTTTGAAGAAAAACAGTACAATACGGTATAGCTTACCTTCAAGACATTTATTTCATTTCTCAGCTCTCCAATCTGTGCTTCAATTGATGCTATTTTGTCAACATCTCTGTCAGCAAATGACACATCAAATACGGACTCCACTGATGTTTCAGATACATCATCTAACAAAATAATATAAAATCACATTATTCCAGACAGCAATGTGGATATAGTGGAACAACTTCAATGTGAGTCTAAAAAAGGGGTCTAAAATTCATGCTTGGCTTAGGTGAGCACTCATACCTTTGGTTTCCCTGCTCTACTGGGAAGGAGCACAAGGCATGCAGTGGGATGGTATTTCTGGTATTTCCTATCACGTGTGTAGTATCAGTTGATGCCACGTAGGTTTCTCATGGTATCATATCATACCATCAGGTATTGCCCAATCAAGTTTATGTACTAATTGGCTGTCCTTATTTGGATAGTCCTCCATGTGGTTTTAGGGAGTGTGCTTCATCTCTTCATTCACTTATTCCTGAGTCAATGTGCGATTGCCACTGCTAATCTTGTCCTATAGCCCAACACGTGCTTACTTCCTGTCCTTGAAACTCCTTGTTTAGCCAAGGATTGTAAAAATGCCGCCGGAGGGGGGCTTTGGGGGGTACCAGAACCCGAACCCGGACGAAAATTTGGAAAAACCCGAAAACCCGGACGAAAATTTTGAAAAACCCGAAAACCCGCCCATATAAAATCAAAAATCCCGAAGAGTGCACTTCGTAACAAAAAATATTTAGTTGTAAGGTTGGTATCATTCTTTATTTCACGTTACTGGCCTCATCCCTTTACCAATGTACCGTACAATAGAGACCCTGAAACTTACGAAGAAATCTAAAAAAATCCAAGAGTGGCCCCTTGCAAAACGTAGCTAGTTTACTTTTCAAACAGCAGTCTGTTATTAAATCGTGTCTTCGACACCTTCGTCACTGCTCTCGTCTACCCTCTCGTCAAGCTCATTCCGTCTGGTAATACTTCCTCCTTCCATTACTTGCTCTGCACCGTCTTCATTTCTGCTGCTGTCGTCATTCAGCGGCTTGGCCAGGGTAGATTTAGTGGGGGGTATATAAACAAGGGGGTCTGGGGGCGAAGCCCCAAGAAAATTTTTGGTGCCACGGCCTTTACTTTGGCTTAGAATGCATCTCCCAATATCATGCTTCCCATTGCGACAAGAAAACTTTGATAGTTTTGCGACAGTTATCCTATGAATCAAAGCACCAGGAAAATTTTTGGGGCCACGCCCTTTACTTTGGCTTAGAATGCATCTCCCAATATCATGCTTGCCAAGGAAACCTTGTTCATTTTTGTGACAGTTATGCTATAAATCAGCGGACTAGGAACATTTTTGAAGAAAGATCCTTTACTTTGGCTTAGAATGCATCTCCCAATATCATGCTTGCCTTTAGCGACAAGGAAACCTTGATCGTTTTGTGACAGTTATGCTATAAATCAGCACACTAGGAACATTTTGAAGAAAGATCGTTTAATTTGGTTTAGCATGCACTTCCAATATCATGCTTGCCAGTGCTAATATGGAAGATTTGACATTCTCGGAAAATTCTTACCCAACCTATACCCAGCTATTTTCTCTTCGGTTTAAAGGAATCTCGAGAACCATATTTCGACCAAAATGGGGGGGGGGGGCAATTGCCCCCCATACCCCCCATGGTCACGCCACTTTCGTCATCTTCTTCAAAATTCAAGGAACGGTGCCATGCTTGCAATTGTAGTTTCTTGTCTGACCATCCTCTGCCGTACAGCAGCACCATAAGTGGATGCTCAGCTTCTAAAAATTCTGATAAGTCGAATGACCGAAAAGTCGGAGATGTCAGAGCAGGAATTTTTCTCCCTTTAATTCAGTGAATTCTGTTGTAAAATGCCCTTGTTCTTAGAGAGAATTTGATGCTTCCTACCAGTGTCGTTCTAAGATTGGCTAGGAGATTTTCCTCCGACTTTTCGTTTATTGCGTACCATTTTATAAATAGAATTCACTGTATTGGCTGCGTATGAAGGCTCTGTCTACTTTTGACATTTCATATTCAGTTTTATTGTCAAGATGTTTAAAATAGTTTGTTCATAACCAATTTGGTGAGTAGCCTAGCAGCGAGCATAGCGGCTTATACAGTTTCCGTTCGGTGACTGAAGTTAACCTCGGTCGAGTGAGGTCAAACACCGGGTGGAGGGAGAGGGGTGACCTCTTGGAGGCCTGGCCCTGCAACTCACCTCACCGTCCTTCCGAAGGAACGTTAATCTAGGGTTCCAATACCTGGATGCGGCATACATAGTGGGTTTAAATTTGCTTTAAGTAGCTAGAAAGAATTCCAGCCCACGCGAAATGAATTGCTGAAAAAGATAATCGCACTGTCCTCTAGAAATTGAAAACCCGCGTGACGTCTAAAACCCGAAAACCCGTACATTTTAACTACAATACCCGAAACCCGAGCTAAAAAAATGGCAAAACCCGAGACCCGTCCAAGATCCAAAACCCGAAAACCCGCACGTTTTTCAGAGAAAAACCGAAACCCGATGGCCAAAATTGGCCAAACCCGCAACCCGTGAAATCCCAAAGCCCCCCTCCCAGCATCATGGCTTCTTCCTTCTGTTAAGGTATGAAGAAAAAATGAGCAACAGTGCACATATTTTTTACAAGAAAGTGCTTATAAGACATGCAACTCTCAGAACTCTCAGAAGAAAGTCCAGTACTAGGAAAATATTAACTTAAGAACCTCTTAATTTTGATAAAGGAAATCTTTAAAACATTTCCATTTTATTTTGGGAGAATACAAGTAAGGATGTATTCGAGGTACGTCGATGACATTAACATTGTATGTAAAACAATGGATATAAGAGTAGAAGGAGAGGAAGCGGATAAAACAGCACTGAACTCAATTCAGAAAATTGCAAATACAATCCACAAGAGCATCCAAGTGACAATTCAAACCACGAGAATAGAAGGATGCCAGTTTTGGATCTAGAGCAATGGATAGAACAAATTGAAATTGAAGGCGACAGTAAATACCAAATCCTTCACTCTCACTATATGAAAAAGATTGCAAGTCAAAAAGTCATTAGCAAAGAATCGGCACTCTCGATGCAAACAAAAATAAGTATGTTAGTTGCAGACCGTGTACGTGTGATGAGAAATGTATCAGAGCATTGCGATGAAAAAGAAAGATCAATGCACGTGCAACATTACATTCACAGGATGCAGTTTTCGGGATATCCACAAGAGGACAGGGTGCTAGTGTATGAGAAAGCGAAGAAAATATTTGATGAAATAGTTGAGCGTGATAGAACTGGGGAGTGTCCGATGTACAGGGGAAAATTTTGGCATAGAAGAGAAAGGGACATAGGTAAACTCGACAAGAAAAATAAATGGTATCAAAAGGGCGGTCATGAAACAGTAATGTTCGTAGAAGCAACACCAAATGAAGAGTTGGCAAAGAATTGCAGAAGAGCACTGAAAGAAGCTGAACTGAAAATCCGTGTGGTCGAAAGGGCGGGAAAATCATTGAAAAGAACGTTGGCGAAGTCTAATCCTTTCCGAAAAACAACGTGCAAACAACATAAATGCAAGGTGTGCACACTAGACACATATGTTAACTGTAAGGGCAGAGGTGTTGTCTATCAAATGAAATGCCAAGGGTGCACCGGACAAAGAAACAATATCGGACTGTACATTGGTGAAACGGCGAGAAGCGTAGGAGAAAGAGTCAGCGAACACTTAGCGAAATATGAAATGAAATGTAAAAACTGTATATTTCACAAACACGTAGAAGAAAAACATGACAGCGAGAGGCAGAATATACAATTAAAGATAGTCTCATCTTGTGGCAATGATGCTATGTTGAGACAGGTGATGGAGGCTGTACTAATTAAAGAACTGGACCCGGAACTAAACACGAAGGAAGAATGGGGAAATTTGAATGCTCTGCGCGACAGGCGGATTAGATTTGATGCTCTAAATCTATCGAACCTGGATGAAATGAACGTTAGTAGAATCAAAACTCAAACGAACATTGAACTCAATTCTCACTGAGGAGGCTGCCGGAGGGCAGCGAAAATTCTGAGAAGAAAATGTTTAAGTGTCTTCTTATTTGCATTGTAAACAAACTTGATATTTACCAAACCAAGGAGGACATCTTCAATGGTTTCAATGTTACTTGCCAAAGAAACTGTACTGCTGACTTTCAGGAGCTTCTCCAATACATCGGTGAATGCAGTAAGCCACATATCGCTACTCTCTGCATCGTTGTCTTTTACTTTTATGACTGCAGAGGCATGGGTTTGGCACTGACTGGATCGTTAGCTTGTCTTGCAGTAACCGCATTTAACTTTCTCGCTGTTGATTTCTGTTATCTTTTTATTGCAGTTTTGGCAGGAAAAAAAACAGAGGTTTTTAACCAGCAGGAAGCTCTCGACCTTCAGCTCTTTTTCGGGATTATTCAGCAACTTGTGTCCATTGACATCAACGATTTGTTGTTCTGCATCACAGAAAGTCGTGTCTTGTCTTGTTGCCAGATGACAGGATCCTTTAAAATGTTGCACAGACAAGTTTTTGAATGTGTAGGTATTTCCATCCGTCAGTTACTTGAAGAGTGGGTCCCAAATATGCAATTCTGCACTTCCTGTAGTGTCCTCGAGGACACAGTCTTCTTTGATATGCAGTGTTTTTGATGTTGCCTTTATCAGCATACTCTTCGGTTCACTGCCTCCCATTGAAAGTGTTGCAGTAACATTGACAGATTGGTTTGGCTGCATGGATTGTAGAGCTGAAAGACTTATCTCAATTGCTTCAACTGGAGCTGTTGACTGGATCGAGAATGCGTCTGTTCCTTTGTAGTCAAATGTGATATCGGATGTTGGTTGTAACTGAACTGTTGACAACTGGTTGAAAATGAGTGATTCATTGCCATCTGATTCTTTGATGTTTTTCAGAACAACAGCATCTTTTGACAGCTGCACCTGCCGTAGGGTAGCATGGGCATCAACATTGAAAGCAACTACTCTCCTTATCTTGGATGGACTAACTTGCAGTGCGAAATCGTAGTAGTTATTGTTTTTTCGCGATCGTTTTACAGGAGACAAGGAGTGTATGTATCCTGAAAGAAGTTAATATGCATGTTAGGGCATTTGGCCACCAGGAATAGAGACTCTAACATTAAGTACCAGTGTTCAATAAGGCAAAGAACTTTGTACCTGTCAAGAAGTAACTTTGTACCTCAAAAGTGCACACTAAAAACTTTGAATGAGACAAAGAGTGCAAACATGTAGACATTCATGGATGAGCATCAAAGACCATGTAGTAATATAAGAAGCTATGTTGCTGCACAAAATTATTTGGAGCTTCTGCAGAATTGTAGGAAACACGTGATTGTAAAGTTTTGCATTTCACGTAATTATGGTCAGTTGAGATCTTCAATAACGCTCTTTTTTCTGGAAAGAATGTCCCCTAAATTTGTGCTGCAAATGGTTAAATTGATGTGATACATGTTAAAATTTCCTGAACTAGCTAAAATTAAATTTTGACAAATTACTGAAACTCATAGAGGAACACTAAATGTACAATGTTTGAGTCTCAAGCTTGGAAATAAAGTTTGTGTTATATTTTTTGTGGAACATGGTAAAAGGACATGAAAAGACAGAATTGAAGCAACAAACACACGTAGCTCCCGTAATTCCAATTCACCTCATATCTGTTTTAGTAGGCTGTTGATCCTGATAAACATGGTACTTAGAGCCCTATTCATTTCATACCGCCATAGCGTAAACGGGATCTTATTAAGTGGTTTATTCCAACAAAGAAAATGACTGTATTAGACCCCGTTTACACTATGCTGGTACGAAATGAACACGGCATGAAACTGTGCCGTATTGGTCTCCCGTTTACAATATGCCAGCATAGTTTCACTCGAATACGGCACAAAATGAATATGGCATGCTAACTGGCTTCATCACTGAACCGGCATAGTGAAAATGGCGAATACGGCATCATTTCATGTCGGATTCACATCGAGGCAATAATCTGGCAAATGAGAGCATGCGCCTTGACAAATCCTCTTTCTGCGCATGGTCAAAACCTATCGTATTCATTTCATGCCGGTATAGTGTAAACGGTGATTCCGTTTTGACAGAAAAACCAATACAGCAAAGTTTCATGCCGTATTCATTTCGTACCGGCATAGTGCAAACGGGGTCTCATATGCAAGAGCAATTGGATATGGACAACTGCAACTCACCTGAAGCCTTGCCATCTGTGTTTGCCATTTTCTATAAAAAAAGTAAATTAAAAGGTAAGACTGGAACAAGGTTTACAAAATGTTGTTGTTGCCAGTTAGTACTCTTGTAAGGGAAAAATTCATATGTTGAAAGGAATTTGACAGTGTGCAGGATCATTCACTTTAAGGCAAGTACTATTGGCTTGTGGTCTGAGAAATATGATTCCATGACTGCAGTATGACTCACACGGTTTGGAACATTAGTATAAATGTGATCTAATAGAGATCCATAATATGTCGTCATTGTATTAATCAGCTGTGTGAAACCACATTGTTTCATACTGGAGAGGAAATTAACAGTTTGTGGGGATTTTGTTTCTAATAGGTTTATGTTGAAATCGCCGAAAATTATTGCTGGGTTGGTCTTAACAAATTCCTGGTTGATAAAATGCATAGCATTTGTCAATTCAGAAAAGGGAACTTTGGATGATGACCTATACACACCGAAAACATGCAACTTTGCTATTGGCCCATTAAGAATGCAAAATGTTATTTCTACATTATTTTTATTCACTCTGCAAGGCTCTTTTGCTAACTGCAAATTTTTTCGGACATAAAAAGCAGTGCCATAGTTGCCCCTATCACTGATGTTGTCATTTCTAAACAGTTGAAAATGCTGAATTTGCAAATTTTCATTGCTGTGTGCAGTGGTCAGATTGGTTTCAACAAATATATTTATGTCTGCAGCATCCACATTAACATCACAAAGCACATCATTGATGTGCAAGGGTAGCGATCTGACATTGTGAAAGCAGATCTTAAGGCTTGCAGCAAGTGAATCAATGAAGGGAACACATGGTGTGAATTTACAGTTTGTTCGCAGACGCTGCATCTCTATCTTAACTTTCTGACTGCAGCCGATCTTCTTTGCATCAAAGTCACGCCCGACAACCCCCCAGAGGTGTTTTGACGTCACATCCGGTCCTTGCAGCGAGGTTTTTGCCAATGGCGCGAATTTTTGGTCTGGCGTCAGCAACTTCTGACGCGTACAGCTGTTGTGAATGACAACATCGAAAAAAGCGGAATGTATTTCCATCCGTTTAACATTGCTCTACAAGACCAAGAAGTTTGAAGTTCATCATTCAACAAATGAAGATTTTATCCTAAAAGGCGATGTGCATGGTAAGTCTGTTAGTTTCAAAGTTAACAGAAGAAATGCAGGAACCCTCGGTTTATATTTTCAGTTTTTCCCTTGTACTTGTGTTGTTGGCCTACTTTTGCGAAGGTATCCAGTCAGAAAGATATTTTACATTTCAAAGAAGCCATTTTCTGCTTCCTCTGGGCGCTTTCGTTGAGTTTTTTAGGCTGTTTACTTTTTGGGCCTAAATGCAACTTTTTCTTTTCTTTGTTTACGCTTGCCAACAACATCAACATAAAGTTAACATTTTATAAATTTGGTGCTTTAATTCAAAATTCGGGGAATGTATTTCCATCCATTTATCATCGCTTTAGAAGACCTAAAAACTTGAAGTTTATGAAACAACAAAAGAAAATTTTATCGTAAAAGGCGAGGTGCGTGGTAGGTCCACATACTTCACATTTTACAGAAGGATGTATTCGCATTCGCCTTTGCCATCGCCTTCGGTTGATATTTTTAGATTCTTTCTCCCACTTGCTTTGTTAGCTTACTTTTTTGATAATATCTAGTTAGAAAACTATTTTTTGTTCAAATGAGCCATTTTTTGTTCTTTTCTAGGCACTTTTGCTGAGGTTTTAAGGCTGTCTACTTTTTGGGCCTAAACTAAACACAATTTTTCGGAATTTTTCTCCCCTTTGTTTACGCTTGTGGACAACATTTATGTAAACGTGATATCGTTTAGATTTGGCTGTTTATTTCTGAATTCAGGAAATGCAGTTATACTCTTTGAACACTGCTCTCTATGATGGCACAAACCAAGAACGAAACTGCTACACATTCCTCTAATGAATTTTAAAGTCTGCTTTTCCTCAACTTGTAGCTCATGAAGGAGCTTTCTGCACAAAATAACATGTTCTCTGCAATGTTGTTCTTCGTGATTGAAGCCAATTCCCTCATCATGTAATATCATCTTCCTTAAATTCATTTTTAGGACCTTACGAAACAATATGACAAGTTTGCTGCTGATTTACAACAAATATCTGAAGTATGGCCAGTCAGCCCATGAGACAAAGCACATGTCTTTTCCCAAGGCAATCTCTACAAAGACAATGCAATATTGGCAAGGTGGCAATGCAATTTGATTAAAATATGAATGATGCTGAAGATACACTTGAACTATTGTAAAATCAGAGACCTTAGATTTATTCTTGATTTAACATCCATTCAGGAGCTCACTTTTCTCAAAGGGACAGTGTTGTCATAAGTGCACAGACATTTTTCATACAAGAAACTAAGAAGTCGACCCAATGCTAAAGTTCCTTGAAATTATCACAGGCCCATCAGAAGCGAAGGCTGGGGGGGGGGGGTTCAGCCCCCAAATAATTTACTGAAGTTTGTTCACTTTTGCAAATAAAAAAGGTTGTGAAAGCCAAAATTTTGAAAATGAAGATTCAAATTTATCTATATTTTTAGGATGTTACCAGAATTTATCAAGCTGTCACTTTGATATTATGCAGTTCAAAAATAATCTATATCCTCGTGAAATTGAAGTCCTATGTTCAAAATTTTCACGAAAAGAATTTCATTCCGATGGGCCTGTATCAGATTTTGAGTCATTCAAGTTTCTTTACAAATTTCCAATTTCTAATGCTGACATTCATTGAATTATTGCACACAACAAGCTTTGAACTGCAATAGTTGACACTGCAAAATGGTGTTGGAAAGGGGTATTTTATCAAGATGTATAGCATTTTTGATTAAATTCGGCTATTAGAAATCACCGGCCCCGGCCCCCCGGCCCTCGGCACCATGGCGCTCGGCCCTCGGCCCCCACAAATATAGGTATTTCTTCGTTTCATAGCTGTCTGGCTGTTCCCGCATTTAAAATGATCCCAACGGTGCCGTTCAATCGAAAAATCGCAATGTTCGAAGCCTCCAAGAGCTTAAGAAACTCCTTTCAAGTAAAGTGAGAGAACTTCGAGGGGCCGGGCAGTCATCTGAGTCTCGCAAAACAAGTTGAGTATGATTTCCTAAACAAACCACAAATGTACACACACCACACGCTCCTTCGCATACAATTCATGCGCCTTCGTAGTCGTTCTGGCTAACTGTCGCCCTGAAAACCCCTCTTTCCCCTGTTTCGAAATTACGCAGAGTAAATTGTTTGTAAGTAACTCTTTCTAAGAAACTAAACGCACCGATGGCGAGATGACCATTACCAAGAAATTAGGAAACTCCAAACACTTTGTTGAGAAAGAAATTAATTCCTCTTTCCACTTTCTTCTCATAACCTGTGCTTGCCTGTGTCCAAGACATTTATTGAAAGTCAAGGGGATCCCGCCGATTTAAAGAATGTTCGTAAAAACGATTTCAAGAGGAACCTTCAATATTCTCATTTACATTAGTATTATTCCGTTTTGATTATGGTTTCGAAGTACACTTTACTTCATGTTGCTTCACTTTGGTGTCCTGTCACCCACTCGAAAAGCTGTCCGTTCCAAGGGTCAAAAGTAAGGAATTATGTTGAACAGTTTGCGGTCCACATATTTGTAAATAATGCATCAAAGAATGCAACCATATGGAATGTGACTCCCTCGATTGACTACGAAGGCGCATGAATTGTATGCGAAGGAGCGTGAGGTGTGTGTACATTTGTGGTTTATACTCAACTTGTTTTGCGAGACTCAGATGACTGCCCGGCCCCTCGAAGTTCTCTCACTTTACTTGAAAGGAGTTTCTTAAGCTCTTGGAGGCTTCGAACATTGCGATTTTTCGATTGAACGGCACCGTTCGGATCATTTTAAATGCGGGAACAGCCAGACAGCTATGAAACAAAGAAATACCTATATTTGTGGGGGCCGAGGGCCGAGCGCCATGGTGCCGAGGGCCGGGGCCGGGGGGCCGGGGCCAGTGATCTCTAATAGCGATTAAATTCACAATTTTTTAACCAGAAATTCAAAAAATGAGTGCAAAATATAATGGTAAAATACAAATAACAACCATTGATTGCAGTGTCAGCTATCAACCTGTGATCAAAGTATCAAAATTCGTATCAAACCTAAGAATCAGATGGGTATCCTCAGCTCAGATATTTTATGAAGACTGCTCTCTTCCATTGATTTTCAAGAATCAAAGGAAATTTGTGAAAAGATATCTATTGCTAAATTTTGGAAAAAGTCTGGTGAAAATCACTCATATGGTGCACAACTATTCTAAACTAGCACTATTTTCTTGTCCAAAAGTTTGAAAGAAACTTGCTAACGTATGTGAGTGAGAAGAACCTCACCTCATAATCAAGAACTCAGCTACATTTGAAGAAATGTTGAAACTTCAAAAGACACATTCTTGTGTCCATGTTCACAAGATTGCTAATACTGATAAGGCATAAATACAAAGACCAAACACAAAAAAAATTGTACAGTAGCCTTGAATAAAACCATAAAATTTTGTCCCTGGCATTTACAAGAAACAGATCTGCGGCAGTGTTAGAGACCACATTGATAAACAAATTAAGAAGCCTTTAGTACTAAATTATGAAAATTTCATGTTGAATTAAGAAACTTGTACCTACATGTACTGTATTTTTTCATAATAAACTGCTTATTAGAAACTCAGACTCTCAGATCACAAAAAATTAAGAAACTCCAGCATGTTTTTTTCTTTATACTTACTCGTTTCCTGTATCATGTACAGATCTGATAATGTTAAAGAAACTTTCAATTCTGGTCCAAATTTTTATTAGTTTCTTATAAAAAATACATGTACTATGGTCTGATCAAAGTTTCTTCACAGTGTCCCCAGAAAATTGAATACACCCTCCCCCCCCCAAAAAAATGATAAAGCAATGTAGCCTCCTTTGTGATTGGGAAGCTATGATAGTGCCTTCAATCAGAAATCGAAAGCAAGGAGTGCGAACTGAATCGATTAGTGATTAAAGGAATCATAGCTTTGCAATCGCAAAGTAGGCTACGGGGCTTTATCATTATGGAGGGGGGGGGGGGGGTTATTCAATTTCCTGGGGTCCCTGTGGTTTCTTATAAAAATGTGTAATAAACCAAATGGAGTGAACCAAATTTGAGCATTTATAGCTGTTCATGTCAACATCTAACATGGCTTGATAATGGGCTATGCTTGAAATGTCATGCTCATTTCTTTTCACAAGAAGGACTCATATTTTATTTAATTTAGTTATTTATCTTTGTACAATTGCACTTCACGCAACAAGGAGAGCTGTTGATCTAAAATGAGCAAAAATAATGGTGAAATAAAATTCAGCAGATATGAAGCAAATCACAAACAGCAACTGGTCAATTTGATCAGTACAAGGCAGCAAAGAAAATATTTCACCTTGTCTTAGGAAATGGCAGCTCAAACTGAAATAGCCACTGAATGCAAACAATTCCCAATTGTTAAAAGGATATTTGTTTGTTTATGAAGCACGAAAAAAGTTCTAATGCCCCATTTGTTTCTTTTGAACTTCTTTTTAGGTTGCACTTTCCCAGATATGTTTATGATAGTTTTCAAGCTGGTTGAAATCAATTAATCTCCTATTTTTGACAAATTTGGAGGGGTTCCTTATCTGCCTGATTTGAATGTTAATACAAATTCAAAAAATAATTGGGATGTAGGCTGGATATCTAGCTACCAAAAAAGTCTTATTCATGCTCAAGCAACAGTTTCACTACAATATGAATATTCTTGTCTTAAATTAGAAGTCCTCCTGCTGTTTGTTATTGTAAAATAATTTGCTGTCTTCCGAGCATTGTCTGGGTAATTCTACATCAAAGGGGGACAAGAAAGATAACTTTTTAACCATGTACTCTTAGATTTCGCCGATTTTAAATAGTAATATATCCAAATTTCAGCTCAGTACCATTCTTCAATCTGGAAATATCTTATTTCAATGTTTTGACATTTTAGGCCTAATTTTTCATTGGACGCTATTTTGAATTTACACTTTTAGTGAAATTAGCTATCTTTTGATCACCTTTTCAGAATTTTAGCATCCAAATGTACTTTTTATATGAATTTGGGGTGGAGAGCCCAAAAATAACCTCAAAATTATGATACCACCAACAGAAATCCTGATAAATGCACTATTAAGTTTGATTTAACAATGTTCCTTTGTTCATACTTAACTAATTTTTGCAATGTTGCTTGACTTTGACAAAACTGATATTTTGCAGGCAAAAAGTAGTCACATGCACCTACTTTCATGGGAAAAATCTTTTCAGACAAAACTACCATCAAAGAGTTATCCATATTCAATCATTTGCCTTATGTTTGTATCAGTAGTGAACCACCTTAACAAATCGTTTTTTGTGTTTTAAGGTGGCTCACCACTGAAATTTTCAAAATCATGAAACAGCGATAAGGTGGTTTACTACCAAGTAAAAATATGTTAAAAAGCACAAAAATCGATTGGTTAAGGTGGTTCAATACTGATAAAATTTTCACATTAATACACAGTTTAGGTTTCCCATCGCTCATGGTTTGCAAACAATGGGTAAAAGAGTTGCAAACCTGCTACGGTTCCTGCAACTTGCATTACACTACTGTAACTTTCTTTCTAAATGCAACATTATGGTACCAACATGCTACCAAATACTTTACAAACGTAGATGTTGTTGTTGTGCATAATACAAATATAAGGACAAACAATTGAACATGGATAACTCTTTGATGGTAGGTTTGTCTGAAAAGATTTTTCCCATGAAAGTAGGTGCATATGGCTACTGTTTGCCTGCAAAATATCAGTTTTGTCAAAGTCAAGCAACATTGCAAAAGATTAGTCAAGTATGAACAAAGGAACACTGTTAAATCAAACTTAATAGTGCATTTATCAGGATTTCTGTTGGCTGTATCATAGTTTTGAGGTTTTTTCTGGGCTCTCCACCCCAAATTTATGTAAAAACCACATTTGGATGATAAAATTCTGAAAAGGTAATCAAAAGATAGCTAATTTCACTAAAAGTGTAAATTCAAAATGGCGGCAAATGACAAATTAGGCCTAAAAATGTCAAAACTTTGAAATAAGATATTTCCAGAATGAAGAATGGTACTGAGCTGAAATTTGGATATATTACTATTTAAAATCAGCGAAATCTAAGAGTACATGGTTAACAGGCTGTCCCTCATTGACGTGGATTTACCCTACAACCAAACCAACTTGGTTGCTTAATCAATGGTTATTCAACATCCAAAAAGGGTTGCAATGCAGTGTCCTTCATAGCGTTAGTCACATATCCACCCAGAGACTCCACAATATTTGATGTTCTTACATAAAAAAACTGAGAAAGCTGTAGCTCGGTTTGGTCAGCCCAGCATAGCATTCTGCAGCTAGCCATTCTGCACCACAAAACGAAGTCAACAAAACATGTTTTTCCATGCTTGAAGGCACCACTAATCAAAACCCAATGATCTTCCTCCAATTATTTGAAAAATGTCAATTCCCAATAACAGAGTCCTGCAACCAGAGCTTTTCTCGTGATTCTTGCAAAACTATTTTGCACTGCTTTTCGCGCCTGTTTTCGTTTGGCCTAAAAATTTAGGCCCATGATTTGCAATTGTTTGTGAAAAGCTACCCAAAATAACCAAGCACTGCAGGCTGCACAGGAGCCAATTCTGTAAATAGTCCTTTTCTACAGTTACAATTTATGCGAAGCATGCATTTGAAATGTTCTCCTACTTCATTTTCGGTCATAAATACATCAATTTTCCATCACTACTTTCTCCACAGCTTCACAAAAGTTGAAACAAAAGAAGCGCCCAGTCACTCGCGGCAGTAAACTCTCGACTCATTACATAAGTCTCATTTAAGTTTCCGCTCGGAAAACAATAGATTGCCAAATATGGGAAATCACCCCTTCACAAAATGACCCCACATTTGTGCAAATTGGGATATGAGCGTCAGGGGAGTCAAATCAAGTTCAATTTAATTTTGATAATTTCTTGGATAAATAAAGCATATTTTAAACGTAAAAGTATGGATATAACTCATAAGAAATTCGCACAGTGAGCTTTCAAACACGGCGGAAATTTCACTTCCGGTCATTTTTTCTATACATTTCTATAGGGAACCATAACGAGGCTGCAAAGTCTCTCAAAAGGGGTTGTCAGGCGTGAAAGTCTTCCAGAAGCAATCCATTCAAATTACGTACTCTACTAAGCCCAACATAGTGCATGTGGTCCCTTGGTCTGCCTGAAAAATTTACAACAACATTGTTCAATGTATCTATTGAAAATTTGATTCATTGAAATCCACCCAGTACTTTAGGTATTTTAGGACCTTTAGGTACCATAATGTATATTTCGAGCACCTAAACTTTTTGGCGCACCCAGTAAAAGACACATTTACCGCAAGCATTGAGTTTAAACGTCGAGAAACTCTACAGTACCATGATGATCAGAGCCAAATTTCTTTTAAAATATGAATATAGTTTCATTTCATCATTTCATTGAATTTTTTTCAAAACTTTATGTCATTGAAATGGCTGATTAGAGGGTGTATTAAATGGGATATACATGGATATACATGGGTGATGATTAGGCGTTGATCTTAAGAAAACTGTTCCACGAGACGTGGACAGATGAAATGAGAGATGGGCCAGAGTCCCATCAAAGATCAAATGATCTCATCTATGCACTTACTAGAGTTTATGCACCAGACCCACATGGGGAAGATTATATATCTTCAAATACTTCGCGAGCTAAGGTGCAACGGGAAAACTGGAGACCCTGAAGGACGATACCAAGGTTCTGAGAGCCCATATATGCATGATTAGTAACGAGCTGGATCGACGGAAATCGAATCGGCCCCTGACCAACAAATTACGCTCGAATCTTAAGAAGTTGAAACAACTAAACCCCACGAAAGGGAAGGTGACCGAGTTAAAAGACCATATCTGGTTCACCAGGAATAATGCCCTTGCAGCTAGAGGTGGCATAAAAACTAGCAGGAATACCAATCTATCGGGAAACGGTAGACCACCATCGGCGAATAAAATTTGAGCTTTCTGGACAGGAATTGTTGGGATAGAGGGGACTTTTGATAAGAAGTCGAGAGTAGTTCGCCGCTGGCGTGAGGAAATGCGTGGAAAAGGCATTATTGTGGATCAAGAGGAGAAGGTCATTGGTGAGGACGAGTGGAAGGTGGTGATAAAAGGTTTGAAGCCTTTTAACCCTATCCAGACTGGGCTTTTTGAGCTACTAGAAGACTGTGGAGGGGGGCTCATTCAGCCCCCCTCTCTAAAATCGCCATTCCTTCACTTACGAAGACGAATCTCACCATGCAGGTAGCCGTACTTATGATCTATCATTTCTAGTAAAAAAAATTCTAAAAATAGATATGACGTCATAATTATTCAAGACCAACTGGCACGTGTCCACGAAAAAAATGAAAAAAACAACTTTTTTTTAAATCTTTATAATTTTCTAAGAATGATTCATGAAACCAAATTATGCCTATCAAAGCATTGTTAGAAGGTGAAAATATACTTATAAAGTGAAAAATTTGATTTTCGCAAATTCAAGATGGCGGAAAAAGAGATTAAAAATCTTGTTTTTCTGAAAAATGACAAATGCAGCCACATTAGAGAATTTCTCCATAGTTTACAATGAAAACTACTTCGATGATAAGTGATCGTTGCATACTTCATTTTTCCATTTGAAACTTTTGTTTTGATTATTGAAAAAAAATGCTGACATCTGCATTTTTCCCAGTAGTAAGCAAATGAGTTGGAAGGAAGAAGGAAGGGGGAAAAAGGGGGTTGAGGATAGTTATTTGGTGGAATTTGATAATATCTTGACAAACTAGACACTTTCAAGTCAAAAAATTCTCACTGTAAAACAGATTCTCAAGATATGCATGAAAACTGACCGTTAGTAGTACTATGTAAGGATACCCCCGGGGAATCTTATACCGTTTGCGGCCAATGATGCACAAAATTCAAACAAAATTACACAGCTTAGGTGGAAACAACCCTGTTGATCAGTTTTAATCTATTTATTGCCGCTGTAAAACATTTGGGGTCGAAATATCCTTGCAGAAAGTCCGCAAACTAATTTTTTGCCATTTTCTTAAAGATGACGCCATTGATGAGGTCACGTGACACATAATTGTTCTATTGTTCTTGGAAAAAATTAAAGAGACCTTACAGATTATAAGTTCACAAATGAAAAAGGATATTATCAAAGGACTATGAGGTGATCTGGAATTATATCCATAAGCAGCTTACCTAAAAGTTGGCCCCGACCACTCTGAAAAAAACAGCCACCTCCCGGCCCCCTAAATTTTTTTTTCAAAATTTCACACAAATTCACACTTCAAAATGATAGAAACTAAAAGTCAAAAAATCATTTCCTGGTTCGTTGAACCAATTTAGAGCAGTGCTCAGCTAAGTAGGTAGGGGGGGGCTGAATGAGCCCCCCCCCAGTCTGGATAGAGTTAAAGCAGCAGGGCCTGATTGTATTAGGAACTATATTTACAAAAGGATCCTTGAAGCAAGCGACCTCCTTCGGCTACAAGTCACAGCCATGCTTAATCGTAAAATTGAAATACCGCAGTGGCTTGTGATGGGACGAACCACCTTGATTCATAAAGGCGGACCTGAGGAGAAGGAGGCCAAC
This sequence comes from Aurelia coerulea, assembly GCA_039566865.1. Classification (NCBI taxonomy): domain Eukaryota; kingdom Metazoa; phylum Cnidaria; class Scyphozoa; order Semaeostomeae; family Ulmaridae; genus Aurelia; species Aurelia coerulea. The sequence goes on from CM076959.1 coordinate 4,128,819, forward strand.
TACCGACCCATCGCTTCTCTTAATACTGCTTATAAAGCAATGACAGCTGTTGTAGTGAGAGACCTGGGTGAACATTGTGTGTTGGAAGATGTGCTGCCTGTCGAACAGAGATCCATGCAGAAAGGAGCATGGGGTAGCATTGATTGCCTTCTAATGGATGAGAGTGCCACAAAGTTGGCGAAGGCGCGAAACCAGCGGCTGTCCACCGCCTGGATTGATTATAGGAAGGATTTTGACATGGTGCCACATGGACACTTTAAAATGGTTCTCCGAACGATAGGTGCGCCCATGTACATAAGAAAGTTCATAGACACAGTGATACCACTGTGGAAAACCAGGTTCCGCTTGACCCACGGCAAAAGACAGATAGTGACAAGAGCCTTATCTTTGAAAAGAGGACTTTTTCAAGGCAACGCCTTGTCGCCTTTACTATTCTGCCTTGCCATCGCCCCAATGTCATCTGCTTTAAGCAATGATGAATGGAACAAACCTTATGCTTTGAGTGATAACACCACCATAACCCACTTGTTCTATATGGAGGACCTGAAACTCTTCACCCCTCTTATGGCAAATCTACACAGAGGCCTCAACCTTGTGCATGAAGCCCCAGCGGCAATTGGCATGCAGCTGGGCTTGAAGAAATGTGCTATGGCGCATTTGGGAACAGGTGGCAGAAAAGGCGGACAATCCATTGATTACGAATTGCCTTTTCGTGGAATTGAGAGCTTGGGGGAGACCGAGAGTTACCAGTACCTTGGGGTCGATCAGCTGATGGGAATAGATAAAGAGGCAACTACGAAAAGGGTTACCACCAAGATTAAAGCTGAGCTCAAATCGTTGGTACAAAAGGATCTTAATAGCCGAAACTTTTTCCGCATGATCAATAGTAAGGTTGCTGGCGGATGTAGGTCCTACATTGCTGCCCAAGCGTGGAACAAGTCTGCCCTGAGAAAGCTTGATCTAGATGTTAGACAAGCACTCAGGAAACATCACCACGTGGAAAAGCATGCCTCAGTAGCTCGGCTGGAAGGAGACAGAGGCCTGGTGAACTTAGAGGACTGCTACGGTCTGACCATGGTGGCGGTAGCGGGGTATGTATTAAAGGAAAGGACCCGTGCAGACCCGTTCCTGGAAAAGCTAAAAATCAACATAATAAATGTTGAAAAAAGGGGATGGCGGCCTCCGGCGATGTACGATTTTTGGTAAGGCGAGGAAAGTGGTAAAAGACCTCAGGCTGACCGACGTGCTTGAAATCGCGGATGGCGGTTTCGTCAACCCTGCAACCGGTGAAACGATATTACCCTCCCAAGCGATTTCGGTTTCTCGAATTTCTAAGATCGACATAACTTTCCTGCCGATATGGTACAGAAGACCGCTCCCCTGGAAAATAACTTTGGGAACAGCTATGAAACTTACCAGTGATACTATAGCTCACAACCAACACAATCTATCATGTTTTCATAGGCGGAATTTTGGCAAGTGAAACACATCCAATCTTCTTTCAGGTCATCAACTGAAAAAATAAAGGGAATCGAGTTGGCTAGGGTCGAGTTAAAGATATAATCTATTATATTTGAGAATTTTGATACGTGCTGTTTAATTGTGTAGCTAAAGAAGCAATGGTTGTGCAGGCGTTTCTTTAGCCTATTCATAATGGCTACCAGATATAGCTAAATATTAGCCAATAGAAATTCTTTGTAAAGGACCTGGAAATTGATAGTCTTTAGCCATTATCAGTTTCTATACAATATATCATATATCGAAAAAAGTTGCAATCTTCTAAATTGTCACCAATTCTTTTACGAGGGAAATTCTGAGAATGGTATCCAACGATCTATGCCAATGTTAAAATATACCCTTGAATAACTGAACATCTCGTTTTTACCATCCATTGAGGGTCAACAAGAATCTCTTAAAACAAGATGAAACAGGAGTGTGTATTTCAAGAAACAAGATACAAGAAATATTGTACCCACTTGATATAACTATATATTTACAACTACATAAGCATAAGCAAGCTTAGAAGAGAAGTTGAATGAGAAACAAGCATCATACCCATGCCAGACACTATCTTGACAGTTTCATCAGTAAGAAATGGATACATCAGGGAGATATCATGATTGAGGACCTCAGGAGGGAGTGTTTCATCCTCTTCAAGTATGAAGTCCGACACCTTCAACTTTTTGCCTTTAGAATACCATGCAGTTAACTTCTCATTCGAGACACCAAAAAGTTCGAAGATTGCACTCACTCCTGTACAAAAAACATGAAATAAATATATCCCTCTAATTTAACCACCAATGTTGGAGAGTGCCTTTAAAGTTCAAGATCTCCGATTTTTGACGCACCAAACTTTTTCGCAATTAGGTATATACCACATTCAAATCGCCACCTAATTTAGGCTCATTTATTATTATTGGTCAGTTAACCTGCTACTTTAATAACAACGATGACCATGAATTTGGTCTTGAAGGAAAAGAGATGTTTCATGTTGCAACAATTCCTTTAAAGGTAATGTGTCCATGTAAGAACAGCCACGTATACACTTTTGTCAAAATATGCGGACACGATGCTGACGAAAAGCCTCGAAGAGCGCACTGTGATTGGTAGAATTTAACTGATCACATGCAAAATTAGAATTTAAATTTTACAACGAGGCTTCCTGCTGTCAGACTTCGAGTTCAGCTCTGAAAGTGCAGCCACAAGTAAGTCATCAGTCTGCTTATATTAGAAGTGGCTATCTTCACGTATTAACAGTAAAGTGATCACATGAAATATCACATGAAAATTGCAAAGTCGCTATACTTGCATGGACACATTACCTTTAACAGTACGATTGATGTCCTATTGATCAGTGGTTTGGTAGTTTATTTATGTTTCTTATAAATAGAGATATGCTTTACCCGAACAGTTCGAATAGAAACTGTAAAGTGTTTTTCAAATTATCCACAATGGGCAATATCTTTCACCTTCAATTTGCCTGAATTTTTAAAATTGTCAAATGTTTAATCTTTTGAAAATAAGAATGGATTCTCTTGTCTCGATTCGAATGCACTCAACTCTGTTGCTACAAAGCTATAATTTAGAACGCGCACTAGCTCACCTTTCGAAACCCTGCATTTCGTATCAACAATATTCCTTGCTGGTAATTTAATGCCATTTTGCTGTTCACCAATCTGGTCGATCATCTTTTGCGTAAATGTTGCGTTTATTTGTTGCATACCTTTTCTGTCTGGTTTTGCAAAACGCACTCTTTTTGACAGTTTCTGCTTCTTTCTAGTGGAGAAAAATCGTTGCACTTCTATTTTCTTATTTGGTGGCTCTTTGCGCTTTAGTGAAATTTTCGTTGCCTTTTTTGCAACAAGCGACTGAAACGTATTGAGTGCAGCAGTAAGCTGGGCACTTAAATGCTGAATTGCTTCCACATCCTCTCGTGTGCTTCTATCCAGTGCTTGCTGCATTAGCTGTAATTTTTCATATGCGTTACTCTTCACTGTTTCAAAATCTACTTCTTGGTTACTTCTTGCAATGATCTTTACAGCATTTTGAAGTTCTGTAGAGGCATACAATTCATTTTCGTCATTCTCAAACGTGCCAATAAATTCACAGTTGGTTGATAAATCTCCTTTCTTACCTTTTTCTTGTAGATACCCGTGGAGAAGATGTATGTGCTTGCAGAGGTGGCATGTTATTAGAGAATCAGGGCAGTTGCACACGTACATGTGACAGCAAATTTTACATTCATGGCAGCGGAGCATGCATTCCTGATCATCACATTCTTCATCTATCTTTTCTACATTGTACTTTTCTGCGCCTTCTGAAGATTGTATTTCCCATATCGTGCTTGATTCTGTCGATGATATCATATCATAAGAAAGTTCCAGGCTCTGTCTATGTCTGGCATGAATCGTGTTGATGTGTTTACTTGACTTTCCTTTGGTCAGCTTTATAATGCGCTCAAAGCATTTGTCTCGACTGTATTTGACTAGGTGAAATAGGCAGTTGTCTAGTCGACGATTGGATTTGCCATGTAGGTATTTGTATTTGAAAACCCTATGAAAAGCTTCGATGAACATGTTTGTATTTATACCCTCTCGTAACCTGTAGCAATATGCCCACTCTCTTGTTTTGCTTGCCCAGTAACTATTAAAGTATTCATAAAAGCTGCGTGTTTCCTGCGAGGATGCAAGTCCAGTAACAAGTGTGCCTAAACGATCTTGAAATGATGCCTCGTCAGTTTCTTCCAGGACAGTTCTCATCATAGTGTACACATCTGCCTGTTTCCCGACGCTCTTTATCTTCTGACGTATTGCCTCCTGCCATGCTTTATCTACATGCCAAGTGCAAAGAAGCTTCTTAGGCTGGCATTTATTCACAGCTGTAAAAGCATCATAAAACTGAGTCACAATATCTGACATCAACCAAGCTGGAGATATTGAGCCAACATTCTCTTTCACCTTTGAGAAAAATATTTTCATCTTGTCGTAATCCTCGTGGTTAGATATACACCATGCTACCGGCACACCTTCCCCGAATTCATCAACTATCAACAAAGTTGTTAGGTAGAAGTCATAAGCATTCGTTCCGTGAGTTGAGTCGCAACAAACTCCTTTGTGTCCAAATTGTCTTGCAAGATGCTTCTGCTCGTCAGTTTGTAAGATAACTATAAAGTCATTCTTCGATAATGATAGTGATTTATCAGGGCATTCTTCTCCTTGCAATTTATAAAACAGGACTGGGTTTGAATCACTCGTTTCCCATTCCTTTATCCATGCAAATACGCTCTGCTGATCGTTGTCATGACGTTGCACTTCGTTCAACCCAAATTCTTTTTGTATATTTATTATGTCTCTTGATTCAACAAGGTGATGCCGTGATAGGGATGAACCAAGACTGTTTCGAATATCGTCCAAAATCCTCTCTTTTGGTACGCCACGTTGTAGCTTTGCTGCTATCTCCTGTCGCCTGGCTTTTGGAAGCCAAATGTGTTGTAATTCTTTTCGATGCCCATAATGTGTGTAACATACTTCGACGTCGACATTCGAACCTTCGTTTCGCGTCACCTTCATTGTCGAGGTGCAATTCTTTTCTATCTTGCAAGTTCCTGGAGGGAAAAACAGCCTTATATTTTTGCATTCATTCAAATGAATAGACTTTTCAGCTATTCTGAGAGAATCAGAATCAAAGGAGATATTTTGCTACATTTCGTAGAATTATCGAATGCACACAATAGTGATAGAAGCTCTAACGTCATTCGGTCGAATATCGCGTATAAATATGTACAGGGTGTCCCAAAAAACATGTACGCTGTTTGAATTGCTACTGTGGAGGAGCCATAAATCCAACTTGCCTCATTTTTCAACTTTTGAATAGACGAGATTTCAACTTAGAGGTTGGCACCAAGTTAAAGCAAATCTGATAAGTGGTTGCTGGTTTATTGAGACAGAAAGTCAAAATCAGTGGCTGTTTCAAAACCAGTGGATATTGTTTCCGTACTTAGCCTTATAACTTGAATTTTAGCATCAAATGGACTTAAACTTCGCAGTTATGCCAGGAAACACATTTGGGAGTAATTAATGACCACTTAACTCAAGGATATTGACCAGGCAGCCTGCTGAACACAATAGTCTTGGCTTAAAACGACTTTATCACTTTTGAGAAGCAAAATAACTGATAGACGCATGTCTTGGCCTGCAGCACTTGTGTTCCACATCAACATTTCCAGTAACCCTAGCTATGTTCAATATTCTCGGTTATCACAAAATCCAATTCATGACTATCTGTTTCACTTGTGAACATCAGAAAACCGGGCTAGGTTTGTTTTTTCAATCAATTTCTTTGATTTGAACATAATGGAGAATAATGAATCCTTTGGTTTTGAGGCTGCCGATGAATTTGTTTTCTTGCTCCATAAATCAGCAGCTACTTATCAGATTTCTTCAAACTCGGTGTCAAACTTTAAGTTGAAGTCTCTTCTATTGAAAATCTTAAGAATGGAAAAATTTGATATATGGCTGCTCTGCAGCAGTCACTCAAACAGCGCACATGTTTTTTGGGACACCCTGTATAAAGATAACGCTCGATCCAGGCTCTTTTGCAGAATAGCTGAAGGGTCAATTTGCTGCATGTATTGCCTAGTTTCAACAGTTACATGCATACAAGATCCCACTATTCAAAATTGATAAGATCCTAAATTAAGCTTGTACCCCTTTCACACTTAAACTAAACCATGTTATACAATTTTGCGTTCTAAATTGGTCAATGGAGCGAATCAAAATCATTTTATTGATTAAAATTTAGTCAGCTTTAGATGCAGCCTGAATTGATGATTTGGTAACCCCGACATTTCAGTAGGTTTGATTTGGTTTGAATAGCCTCCCCACGCCCTCCCCGACGACTAAACATTCACTAGACATAACTGTTGAAGTGTAGGATTTCTAAAATATAGTAAACTGCTTCATCAGATTTCTAATGAAGCGAGAGCAAAACATGGATTTGGTCTACTGTATATAGGACATTCATTTAATAAACAGTTACTTCAAGAACTGCGACTCAAAATTTGGAATCATATGTTCTTCCTTTTAATTGAAGTCCAGTTATTTTTAAGTGATGCTGAGTCACCTGCCTCAAGAATACTTAGTGTTAATGGACAGGACCGAGATAAGTTTATTGGCCATAGGGTGATGCTGAGGACATTTAGTCGTTTAGCCAGGGGATGCTCTATGAATAGAAAAGAAACATACCTTGGAACTTCTGGCGCCTTTTCCCTTTTCTGGCTGGAATGTAAGATCCACTTCGGTTACATTGCAAGTAAGTAAACTTTGAGCCTTCTTCTTTTGTCTTAGATCCCCCTATGGATGAGAATGAGCACGACTCTTGCTCCTCGACATTGTTTTTCCATTCCTCGAAATCTGCAAAGAAATTTGGCAAATAAAATCAAATAACACTGTCAATTCTGGAAACGTCCTTACATTAAAGGGTTTGTGCAAGGTTATAAGCTTGCATTTGCAAAGAGCAAAAATATCTAAAAGTAGCCTATTGAAATCGATGTGCCACACGTGCTGTGAACAGTTGAGATAGCCAAATGTTTTCTTTGTTCTATCATGCGCAATAAGAAACGTATAATGCACTCACCGACGGAACGTGTATTTGTGTCAATTCTTATGTACAATGTGTTGTTGTCGCCATCTTAACTGACTGCGCACGGCCGGTGAGTACATTATACGTTTCTCATTGCGCATGGTTCTATTTATAGAGAAGCCTATAAGCCATTACACACTCCCTTTAAAGGAGCCTTATTTTGCTGTCTCAGAAATACATGACTGTAAACATCTAAGCGTGGTACCAGTGACAGCAAATCTGTTATTTTCATGTTGAAATCCAAATCAAGTAATCTGAAGTGAACTAATGCTTGAAGATTTTCATTGCTCCAATCCCAAATGAGACTCAGATCTGCCCTAGTGAGGCTTGTGCTTCATAAGACTCAGATATCCGGGCAGCGTCAAGAACTAAGCTTTAACTTTGAATTGAGCCAAAGGATAAAGAGATTACAAAAAGTGTTTGGAGATTACCTTCATTATTGCTGAAAGAGAGGCTTTCGGTTCTGAAAACTTGATTGTGCACTCTTGTCAAATGCTTTCGAAGGTCTACAATACGTCTGCAACGATAATTGCATGAAAGACAACAACAGTTACCATCTTGTGCATTTCCAAGTGCCACATTCGAATTTGGATGAACTTTTAAAATGTGTCGGCGTAGGTTTGATCCACGAGTGAACTCTACTTTGCATTCGCTGCATATATGTCTATTAGCTGGCAAGTTTTGCTCGTTTGCAGACTTTTTTGGATGAAACCTTTTCCTTTGTTTTACAAACTGTTTAAGATCCTTCTTTTCCGTTGATTTTTCCGTTTCTTTTACATTTTCACAAACCCCAACATCCATTCTTTCTTCTTTAATGTTCGGTTGCTTGATTTCGGAGGTGTTTGCTCCTCGCACTACGTCTTCGTCCTCGTCAGAATCAGAATCAACGTTGGATGGGTGATTTAAATTTGCTTCTAAAGTGATACCTTGGGGAACTAGGAGGCTGATATCAATCAAATCTGATCCAATCCATGAAATGATTACACGTCTTAAAAACTTTGCGTATTTTGTAGGCTGCTGGATATATAACCTCGGGACGTGGTGAGAATCTCTATGGTGGACGGTAGTAATGTACCGAAAAAATGGCTGAGAAAGGGTTGCTATTGCAGCTACGACTATGGCTGCAACACCACAAACTTGGGCACATGTCTGAAAAGGGAAGTATGACGCACAAGTAGATTTGTTGCAGAAATGACAGCCAGATCGAGACTGGGTGAAGTCATGGGCTCCGGTGACTGTAAAGCCTGCCATATCGTTTCCGTACATTCCTCTGTATACTACATTCACTCGTTGATACATATTTTCAGGCGGAGGCCAACCGAGTGAGTCACAATATGTGATACACTTATTGGATGGATCGACGTAGATAGTTGCCCAATGATTTCCTTGCTTTCCATCCCTCCCAAGAAATACTTTGCCATTGGCTTCTCTGCCAACATTAACAATGCAGACAATGGCTGATGGGCGTGCTCTGTTACCTGACAATCTCCTTGCAATAAGGCGTTCAGGATTGCTCATGGCATAATTTAGGTATATGCAGTATACGGAGTCCTGCTGCCTATTTAGCCGGTTAACAATCCAAAGCACATGATCACATGAAATGTATCTGTCACAGCAGAGGAATGCAAGTTCTTTTGGATTCATCCTATGCTCAGGGAGAGTTAATCCACATGGATGTGATAGCAAGAGCGATTTGAAGTTGTTTATACTTGCAGTAGGCAGCTGTTTCGTAACCGACTTCGGTGTTAGGAATGGCTCTGCAAACCAGTCTAATTCCTTCTCGACACTTGCTTTGACGCTCCTGGCTCTATCCAAGAGCAGTGCACTATTGATTCCCTTGAGACTATAACGTTCTTGTGAAGTTTCAATGTAATGAAAGCCTTTAGCGAGCTCACAGTACGGCAGTAATTGTTGATTCCAATTCTGTAAAACGTGATATGGTGGTATGGTCTGACTGGAAAAGACATCGCATTCTCGTTGCTCAGATTTATAATGGACCAGCTTGAAGCTTCTTGGCACTTTCTGTCTTGGAATTTTACATTCGTAGGCATCTTTACGGCAATAATTCTGGATAAGATCTTCATTAAATTGTCTCCAGTTCTGACGTGCGACTCCATCCTGAAAAAAGTGACACGTTAATAACAATTGTCCATAAAATTCGAAGATTGAAACAACTGCGCTTTTGGTTGCAATTAGATCGAGGTCTTTAACGTGATTTATTTGCCTTTGGTCAGTTTCTCCTGGTGGTGTATGTCAATTTTTCATCTTGTGAATCACATTTCAAAATCGATATTGTTTTTTGTATAAACGTGCAAATGGGAGCAAATCTGTAAATTAGTTATAGTTGCCAAGTATCTGACCAACTTGGGACCAACTTTCAATGCTCGAAATATCAATTTATTAATCATCGATTTGTCTAAAACATGACGATATCAAGAAATTCAAGTAGCAAATCCATTTGTAACAAGAGGATACGATAAAAATAGGGATGAGGAAATAATGTTTAAATGTGCTTACTCCAAAGACGAAGTCTGCCATTCTTGAATGCAAATTGACTGAAGTTTTCGATAATACCTGCAAAATGTGCTTTAATGATTTCTTTTGCAAAGATTTCAACTAACAGGATTTACTATTATTTACAACAAATCTTGTCTTTGTTTTATACACCAAATAAATGGAAAGAAAGTTATATGTAATCCCAGGGGGGCACTCTGGTATACTTTAGAGGGAGTGTATTGTGGAATATTCTTAGTGATGACCTAAAATTGACAACTTCTCTCATGAAATGCAAAAAAGAAATATGTTGCTGGGATGGCAGCAACTGTAGGTGCCACATTTGCACTTAATTTATTTAGGGTTTTTATCTTTTTTGTTATGTTGTATATTATATATTGTAGATAGTTGGTATTAAGTAGTTGTCGTTAACTACAAATAAAGCAACTGTAAATAAGTTTATGATTATGATTATGATTATTTAGGATAGGGGTGCTCAGGTTACTTTTCTGGGTCTAAAATTTGGGCAAGGGTTATTTTTTGGGTCAATGATTTATGCAGTTATTTTTTGGGTTCCTACCATTCTGGTTCACTTTTCTGGGTCTAAAATATGGGACAAATTAAAAAAATTGGGGAAATATGATTTACAAAAAACGAAATCAAAATCAAGTAACGTTACTATAAAACCAAATACTTGAATATCCAAATACAATATATACGGAGAAATCTAATCAGTTAGGGCACTTTTTTACAGATTTAAGATACCAATTTCATAAGTTTTGGGTATGTAGCGGCAAAAATATTATTTTTTGGGACTATTTTCATGCTAGAAATTACTTTCGCGGGTCCATTTTCATTCATAGAAATTATTTTTTGGGTTGATCCTTTGCACCCCAGCCTGAGCACCCCTATCCTGAATATACCTGACTACCCCCCTGCCCTGGGTCTGTAATATATGGAAAGTTAAATTTTTTGCGCCAAAACAAACATTGCAATGATGAACAATGAAACTGTAGCAACGAAGTACTCTGTTCAGCTGACATGTCCGGCACAGACTGCCTATTCTTTCCTCAGGGGCTATTTACCAGGTCGTTTGATAACTAACTGTTGAAAACTGCTTTATACCCCCCCCAGGAATTTATCCAACCCCTCACCCACATTTCCTTTACATTAGATTTTTTCCTGAATTTCAGCGAAAACATTTAGGCCCTACATGCAGTCGAACAAATGGCATAAAAAATGGCATAAAAGGTATCACATACTTGCGCTGTCTAAGAAAGGATTGAAAATTTAAAAAACCGCGCGTTGGGCCTAAGTACCGAACGGTAAATGACGCGTTTCGCGCAAGATCATTACAAACTTCCCGTTTACCATCGAGTTTCGTTATACCAATGCATAGAGCTATCCAAAAATCATAGTCCCAATTTCTCCGCCGAAAAGTGGTACCTAGCGCCAGTACAGCCTGGTCTATATACACATGCTTTAGCATTGAAACAAATGTTAACAAAACAGACATATTTCTGCATAAAAATATGGTAAGGACTTATGATAAACATTCATTTTATCAATTGCATGGGGGAAATCACTTCTGTAAAGTGATAAAGTATCCATTAAGTCCTTGTAGAGGAGGAGCTTCATAGAATTACCTTGAACCCAGCAAATATTGTTACATTGGTTGGGATTTCCTTTGCTTCGAGAATAATTTTCCACACAAGTTTTGTAAAGCAATTTATTTGTCTTAACAAATTAAAACACTTTCTGGTGACTGAGCCTCTAAGAATTGTGATAACCTGACAATTACTAATCAAACATAGACGTATTTCAAATCACAGATGTAGGAGAATATCTGAATATTGAAATTTTAAGAACATTTTGCCACTGTTCTGGTCAAATGTTATCATCTATCTGGTTTGTCTTCCATCAAATGCCTTTGGCTGCTGATGATAGTGGCTCGTATATTGTTGTTCCACCGTAATATGACTGTAATTCAACCTTTCATAAGGGAACCCTGCAATGTCGTGTTAAATTCCTACCCTGACCACCCCCTAATGACATCCCCAGGCATTTGCACAAGAAAATGTTTTTGACCAGGCTGCGCGGTAGGATTTGCAGGGTATGAAGTGAACAAAACATAAAATCTTAAAACTTGAGCTTGTGAGCTTGGTATCCTGTAAACCTGGTAACCTGGTGACCTGTTAACCTGGAACCTGTGCGCTGTTAACCTGTGTTTAACACTTTCCGGTGATAAACCATACTTTCTTGGTTACATCTTTCAGAAAGGCCATCGTCATGGATGTGTCACCAAGTTGTTCATTGATTCATCACAAACAGTTGTTCATCACAACATTTTGATGAGGAGTTCTGCTTTTGGCAATAGGGTTATTGCTTTGTCTACAAACTTATTCTTATTCTGCGCAAACAAGGAATCACACATTATTGATGTGTCTTGCATTTCTTTTAGAAATACTTCATAATCAAAACCATGTGGTGGCTTTGGGAGATATTCCTCAGCATTCTCTAAGCCCTCTAGAACGATTTCCTGATGGAGAACTTCATCTTCCTCTGCCAATGGGATATTTTTCCTGGCAAACTCATCTCCTGCATTCATATACGCATCACCTTCTTTGTCTACATTGGCCTGTGTTGCAGTTTCCATTTCACAATACTCTCTATCAGCTGCTGATAAAATCACTTTGTTGCGACAACAGGAGAGGCCTTCTTCGAACTCTTTGAAACTTAGACCATTCAGTTCCTCAAGTTCATTTTCTCGAGATTTTAAGAGATCTTTGGAGAAACCAAGCACTTGCACATTGTTAGGGCTCCTTACTCTAGAAAGAGCCACAAATAGCATCTGTGATGTGAATTCATGTTCTGAGTGAATTCTTACTTTGGACAGTTGAGATCCCTGCGCCTTCTGAACAGTTGAAGCCCAGTTGAGCTTTAGTGGTACCAGCCTTCTATACCGTGTCACTACACCATTCTTGTCCATGCTTGTCCAAGCCACCTTTCAACTCGAAATCTGGCACCATTGACTACAACATCAGCTGTGTCATTGTCTGGCTTAGACAGAAACTTACAGTGTGTGCCGTTATCCAAGTGGCTGTTTATGTTAGCTAAATACATCATTGGAGCATTAACTTTTGTGCATAATTTTCATTTTCTTGAATGATAGGCTGCATGTCTGCTGGGAGATATATGAATTCATTGTCAGCAATCAAAGATGCATTAGCTGAAAGAAAGGTCATTTCGCTGGAAGCCTGCTTTGGTCCAGGCTTTTTCTCGGATTCTTGAATGGAGGAACCCATCTTCTAAATCCCTATCATTTTGTGATTCCTTTTCAAACTTGCACCTCTTTCCACTGTTCTCCTCGCGTTCTGCACTCATTAGCAAGTTTGTATCACTACTCATGACCTCATACTCATAACATTCACAGACTTTACAGGCACCACCATCAATCCCTCACTTGTATCGGCCCATGTTGCAGTAAGCTAGTGTGAGAAATCGGGTTTTTAAATGAGAGTCACTAATTCAAGAACCAAGAACCAGAACCAAGAACATAAACACCCTAATTCAAGAACCAGAATTCAACAACCAACCTTGGATACCCTAATTCAAGAACCAGAATTAAAGAACCAAGCTTGGTTACCCTAATTCAAGAACCGGAATTCAAGAACCGGAATTCAAGAACCAACCTTGGATACCCTAATTCAAGAACCAGAATTCAAGAACCAACCTTGGATACCCTAATTCAAAAACCGAAATTCAAGAACCAACCCTTGATACCCTAATTCCAGTTCGGTTTGGCTAATAAAAGCCTTATGCCTCTGGTCCAGTGACTATCAGCATTATATTTGTGTACAACATGTAGCCTAATAGACAAAATACTGAGGTTGCTATCTTTGTAGAACTAAGGTTCGGATACATGAGAATGTACCGGCTGCTAAGGATGGCAGCTTTTTGGCTAAGGGTCGTAGGTATGTGATGCAGTGGAAGAAAAAATGGGCCTGAGTAGCAGCGGCTGCCGGAGCGGCACCGTAAACACATCCAAAACTCACTCCAAAGTCAATCTCCCGCTAAATAAGGCAAAGTAAGGTATTTAGCAGTAATATAGAGAGAAGAGATGAAAACTACAGTTAATTTTGAACAATATTTGTAAACTTTATTTTCAAATAAAAAGACTTCTTGCCGATGAAAAACAGGTTTGAAATTTTGAGCTGCCATATTTTAATTCTTGCGGAAAATATTCAGCTGCACAGGGCAATCACCTGAACACAATTCAGCATGCAAAGGGTTAAAAAATCTATTTGGTAACAAAAGGGAAGCCAACCCTGATTTCAGGTATATTGTCATTCAAAATGTTTCATTGGTCATATAAAAATTCACTAAAATTATCAGAAATTGCAACCACACCTGCAAACAGGTGTACTATGCCGGTTAAAGGGGAACTGTATGCCTGTCAAAAGCGAATCAGTTTAATAAGCAAGGAAGCGCCCTTTTTATTTTCAGGAAATGTCCCTTTAGCTAAAGAGTACCCTTGAATTGAATACCGCACTTGTTGAGATACAGTATTAATGAGAAAATTCAACTTTTGATGTCATCTTTATCATACATTTTTCAGTGTGAAGTCTGCTACTTAAAAAAACATTGAAGGGAGAAGAGCTAAACTTAGGAATGCTCCATGAAATAATCTGAGGCTTGGACTTAAAACGTTTGCGTCAGAAATTGAGGCTACTTTTCAATGAACACATCATGGGTCCATCGCCGACCAAGTTTGGTGTGGATCCCACATGCAGCATTGCTATGCTGGCAACTGTTTTGTATGGTAGCAGATTTCACCATTTATAATTCATCAGTCCACTGATGATGCCAGCTCAACAGTTAGACACTGAATTTTGTTCGGAACTTTTCAGTTTTCTTCTGTCATTCCACAAATCTGTCATCCAGCCGGAAACTTGATTTTGAGCGCCAAACATAAACTCATTTCTCTGCTTTTCGTCAAACTTGACAAGACTTTTAAAATCGTAAATATCGCCAACGATATTATTCTCTTCACTGTCGTCAAACTGCATCGCTGTCGCCATATTGATTTGATTCAATTTCTATTTGATACGATATTCGAGTGAACTCAATTTGTGAATTTTTCGAATAATTTCCTTCCTTTTAAATATTTTCAATTCAACGATTTTAAATATTTTCTATAGGTCAAAAAATTTAAATAAATGGACTATACACGTGTTCTTTCCATTGCTTGTGCGAAAAATGTTCCCTTGTGGATAATCTTACCTTATAAGGCAAATCATCACACGATTTGTGATCCCAAGACAACTTGCTCGCATGACCTGTATTATCTTGTCGAAAATTTAAAAAAAACAAACAGCAAATAATGCTCCATGTCCCTAATGAGGCGCCATTGTAAATCAGCTCAAACTATCTACGATAATACTCTAAACAATAATCTCTCTCTATTAATTCAAATTTTGCGCACAACAATAAAACATAATCTCTCTATTAATTCAAATTTTGCACACAACAATACGCTTTATCTCGCATCTTATTTAAGAGATCAGAAGCTCAAACTGGATAACTTCACCTGTGTTGTTACCACAAATAACAACATCGTTCAAGATGGAAAGAATCGTTAAGACTATAGAACAGACTGAATGTGTGTGTGTTTGGAAAAATGGGAAGATATAGCAAAAAACACTTCTTCGCTGATAACATGTGAATTCAAGTGGACCTGTGCGCAAGATTGTTCACACAAATGCTGCACAACATGTTATGGAAAACTGTGTCTAGATATTACAGGTGACTGTCTCTACATCAAATCAAGCATAAAATGCCCGTACTGCAGAGCCGAAGTTGATGTGCCAACGCATTTTGCCGACATGATTGAGATGAACAAACTCGATACCCTCAAAATGTTCTTCTCCTTCACCGCCGATCATAAAGAGCAAAGAGACAAGGCAATTGTGAAGGAAAATTTGGAATGCAAAGCTGCCGTCGAAAGATATAATCAAGAGTAAATAAAAGGGCAGAAATATTTTTGATATATATTTGATATTTGATTCTTTTAAGGAGGGTTGCCCTTCAGCCGGAGCTGTTTTACAAGGGGCCCTCCACTTAAAAACGTTACTTACAATATAAGATTACTCAGGAATAGATTAAATACACTACCATTAAATACAATAAAAACCATAACTTTAAAACCTAATAACAATTTACAAAGTTTAAGATGAAAGAAAAGAAACACTAACTTCTAAATAGATTGTTTAAAACTATTTAGGGAAGATGCCTGTTTGGTTTCAGCAGGAAGGCCATTCCATATTTTTGCTCCTCGATAAGAAAAGCATTTTTGCCCATTACTTGACTTTTTCTTGGGTAGTCTTAAATCTGTCTCTGTATTACGCAGGACATACAAAGAGCACTTTGAGTTTCGGGTGAAGAGGTCACACAGGTATTGCGGAGCCAGTTCATGCAGGGACTTGAAGACCATTGTTTTAGATTCACCATCTATAAGTTCTTCAATGGTCTTCCAACCCAGCCTGTCAATAAGTGGTCTACTTGGGGTGTCAAAACTGCTATTGGTTATAATTCTAGCAGCTCGGTTTGTTAGAATTATAAGATACAGAAATAAAGATACAGACACCAGTGGGAGAAACTAAAGAAATAGAAATTGAAGAATTAGTAAAGCAAGGAACAATATTTGGCCCCCTTATGTGCTGTGTTAATTCAGCCAAGATAAATGACATGAAAGAAAAGGCGGTGACGCATTTAACACCAGAATTATACACAGGTGCTCTTGCATACGTTGATGACATAATGGCAGCAGGAAGCAAGGAAACAGTGGAAAGCGTTGGTAAAAACTTAAGAAGGATGGAGAAAGAGAAGAAATACACATTCAATAACGCAAATGGGAAAAATCATTACATGATAGTAAGTACTGGAAAAGAACAGGAGGAAAAAGAACCAAACATACAGGTCGAAAAAGGCAAGATAACGCGAACAAAAGAGTACAAATATCTTGGAAACTGGATAACAGAAAGCGGAACAATAGAAAGACAATTGGAAGAAATAACAAACAAATCAAGAGGCATGATCGCGGAAATGAAATGGATAGGGGATGAATCTAAAACAGGGATAATGAGTAGAAGCATCCAATTAACTTTGTTTGAAAAAACGGTCATCCCTGCGCTGCTATTTAATCTGGAAACATGGACAAATTGGCGAAAAAAGGATTGGGAGAAGTTAGAGAGGAGTCAGATAAAAGCAATCAAAAAGATTTTTAATCTACCGAAGACAACACCAAATTGGGGATTGATGAAAGAATGCGGGTTATGGCCGATGAAGGAAAGGGTGGAGTACAAAAAATTCATGATGTTTCAGCAAATATTGAACACAAAAACTGAGCGGCTGTGCAAACAAGTCATAGAGAATCAAAAGAAAATGAAATATAAAAATTGTTGGTACAGTGAAATAGAGGATGATGCAGAAAAATACAAAATAGATCTAGATGGGGTTACAAGAATGACAAAATCTGAATGGAAGAAAACAGTGAAAGGACAGATAATGGAACATATTGAAAAACAATCGAGAGAAAAGGAGGAAAACTCTAAGAAGTTAAGACACCAAAAACTGCAAAAATATAGAAGACAGAAGTATTTAGGAGAAGTAGGGATAAAGACAGCTGGAGAAATAATAAAAACGAAATTGGAAATGTGGGACATTGGAAAGAATTTGGGAAAAGAAAGATATTGTTTTTGTGGAGGAAAAGAAACAACAGAACATATTTTAGAGTGCATCAAAGTTATGGAAGTAATCAAGAGAAAGGCAAAGAAAGAATGGCTAGAAAGTGACGAAAGTGTAGAGTTAGTACAAGTTACAGAGTACATCAAGACATACATAGAAATTAGGGAAAAACAATGAAGGAGTAGACATTGTAAAAAGAGCCTTGCACATTAACAATAAAATAGTGCTTGCTGGGAACAGTAAAGTGGGCAATGAAAAAGATTCAAAGATTCAAAAGAGTTGAAAAAAGCAGAAACGAAGGAAAAGACACTCATCGCCGAAAAAAAACGTGCAGTATGTATTGCGAACGATGCCAAAAAACTGTATGAGACTTTCAAACGCGATTTAAGAAAAGAACATAAGATCCTTTTGGATGATTACAAAGTCCGTCCTGAGCTAAACATGCATAAGAATATCTGATTATTGATTTCTTCATAACCCCAAATGATCGTTGATTCTGTTTTTTGCTACAGTCAGAGAGATGAGTGTTGCTGCTAAAGTCGCCTTCAATGGAAAATCGAGCGCCTTGTATAAGGACAAGAATCGCCTCAAAGTCAAAGGCAATATTTTGGTCTTTATGTCAAACGAGAATGATACGCAAAAATCAAAAGTCATTACCCCTAGTTTGCTTATAGTTCGTGCACGAAACTATTGGTGCATCTGTGTCAAATGAGATGTCATGTGAGATTTACGATAACGCAAAATTACTTATGCAGAACCCTACAGAACGTTTCAATTGTTGCTATTCGTGGGCATCTAATTTGAGACAAGCAGTCACGAAGATAACCTCTGTGCAGAATGATATGCATGAAGATGTTTTGGTTCAGTGTGATCTCGTGTCTTCCCCCAGTCAATGGCGCCATAGACCTTTTAGCTATTCAGGAAAGAATCAGAATCCAACAAACTTTTGCTACACTTAACAAAAGCAAATTACACTTAACACTTTGTAATGCTACATTTAGAGTGCATGTAGTTTCTACCACTGCCACATATTCGTTTCTTGACAGACAGCACATTTTTTAACAAAAAGGAGAGTTCTATTTGATTCAAAACATAAATCTATCATGAATATTATTAAAAAATAAAGGCTCAATGACAATTTTCCAATGATTTCCTGGTGTTTGGCTTTAAAAGTTTCTTAGCAATTCTCAAGCATAATACTAGAGCGGTATCGCCCTGGTCCGTCCACTCTTCAGAAAACGAAGATTTTTCGCGAGTTCAAAGAAGTTTTGGAGAGGAACTCACCTTGAATAGGCTTCTCAACTCATGCTACAAACCTCACAGTGAGATCTGTATCATCCGTTTCCTTTTTGTTTTTGTCTAGAGTTTCTTAATTTTTCGCCATCCTAGTACTAGTTTCTTATAAACCAGTTTCTTATAAAAGAAAAAACGTGTACTAGGTAAAAAGATCTACTTGCGTGATCCAGATCAGAAAATTTAATTGAAGCCATGATGCAACTGCAGTAGTAAAATAGAGTGCATCATTCAAGTGTGGTGAAGACATTGCAAACTTACTTTCATCCGCCATCTTTCCTTCCTGTTTCGAACAAACCCGCGCATTAGCCTCAAGCCTCAGCCTGAATAGGACATGAAAGCGAGGCAACGGAAGAAAGAAAGAAAATGCAAACGAATAGTTTTTAACGTATAACATTAAAAATATGCAATTTCACATTTTAACGTACTACATTAAATTTTAGTCGGATGGTAGGTTGATCAACAACCTGCTCTGAAAAAAGTTTGTTTTGTTTTGTTTTGAAAAATCTTGCACGGTTTTTTGAATGAGTGAAATTCCGCACAGCATATTCCAATAGGAGAAACATACTAAGTAACCCCCCCCCCCATCCGGGCCAATTTGGTGTTTGGGAAACTCAATCTGGTGAAAAAACTCACCTTTGATAAAGCACCCATAACGAGACATGGCCAACAAAAGTAGGTATTATTTTCTACGTCTCCACAAATGCACATAAATTTCCCGTATGCAGTGTTACTCGCTACGTATTTTTTACGGTAACTTTTGAGCAAGGTCTTCCATCTCTTCTTAACCGAAGTCGTCGTTTGTGAGTGAATCGTCCTTGAGTTGACACAATAGGGAAAATATTGAAAACACCTCAATGGTACTCGCTTTCTAAAACCTGATCCATGTTATAAAGTATAGACACGGCACGGCTCAAAGACGAAAGTTAGCGAGATCAGCGTAGTTGAGATGAATGGTTAGATTGGCCATGGTATGAGAAATTGGAAACTCATACCATGGAAAACAGGTCGCTTTGTTTCACGTTAGGTTTACAACATGCCATGACGTACAGAGGGCCACCAAGACAAAAGTTTAGTGACATCATGGTATGAGAAATGAGAAACTCATACCGTAGCCATAGCTGCCCTCGTAATTCAATAGCTATCAATATTACCTTAGATTATGATTCATAACGGATTAGCAGGTAATTACATATCTTTTGTCGGAACAAGCCAGACACAAATTTACGTTGGCGTTGACATTTGAAGCACCATTTGATCACGTAATGCGCCTCCGCTACTGAGTCAAGCAGAACAGAAGGCTGACACAAAATTTGCGCTATGAATTCTAAGGCTATTTTTAGGGAAGTTTTGAAAAAAGTGGTATGAGGCTCATACAGTTTATACCATTGAGCGCCGCCCCTGCTTGAAAGCAAGGACAGGACCTTGAAAGCAAGAAACTCAAACGAAACCAGCTATCATAAATTCCATTGACAGGATGTCCGAGGAATTAATGGTCTTTTCCTGTTCGAAGCAGATATGAGCATTCTTCCTTGTATGAAGCATCTTCATGAAAGCACATCAGCCATCCTCAAAGCCCAAATACGTGCAAACAAAAAGGAAGCCGTGGTTAATTGTCTCCAGAAGTTGGCCCTTGACTCTGCAGATCAACATTAATGGATGTTGGCTATCAATAATACGGCTGGTAGCCACTTTTCAAAGGCAACCAAAAATTGTGCTGCTTCAGAAAGTCTGTGCAATATTCCTTAAATCTAAACAACGACCACTGATCTAAAAAAATGACTGGAGCGAGCTTCTATTGTTCAGATAATGAAGCCAGCAGAAATCCGCAACCGCCATGTTGGTAGGTCCCACTTCCGATCTCAGATCTGTGCTTACGGTGTAAAGCCTTAGAAACAGCAGAGGAACCTTCGTTCATCACTTCATTCTGGGGGATTTTGAACGATTTTTGAGGTTTGTACACTTTATTTTGCACGTTCTTATGTATTTCTTCGCATTGTTTTATTAATTAAGCTATTGTCAGGGTAGAAATATAGATATTTGCTGCGATATATTTCTGCAGTGTGTGGGTGGGCAGAGAGGCAGATAGGCGAGTCGTACTTCCCTGGGTCGTAGAAGGATCTCAAGATATTTTCTAGATTTATAATGGTTGTGAGGATCATTTCTTCTCCAGAGTAATGCAACTCTTGGTATTATTCTATTTATAAAGGGCAGACAGAGGAAATTAAGTTTTCCCCATCAGCGAGTATCGTAGAGATAACAAAATGAAATGCCTGTCTACATGAATATCAATTTTGCCCTCTTGACTGTCATGTTTCCTCTCTCTCCGGACTGTGGGTGGCCCAACAAAACTCTATTAGATTCGATAAATTTATTTCGATTAAAGATGATGGGATGACTGTTGCTTTGATGATGATAGATAATTGAAGCCTTGCCTCCTCTGCTCAACTTTAATAATAGCATTACAAAGTAAAAGTTTCTTATACTTGGACGCAGCCTGATTCAGTTTGTTTGAACCTTTTCTACGGACTTTACACTTTAATTACATTTATTCTGCCATCAGGTCATATTGTATTCCATCAAAATTTTTCAAACATTGATACAGTACAGTATATACCAAAGATAGATACATCTATTTCAAAATAATGTCAGCTGCATTTCTTTTCCAGGCAAATGTGACAGTCCAAGAACCAATAGAACCAAGGATTCCAGTTTTATCTCCTTGCAGACAAATGGTTGCCTCCTGCTTTGTTTTTCAAGCAAGGAAAACATGTGATGGCATGCAAATTATCACAGAGTGATGCACAAAACCCAAGTTAATGGTGTTGGCATTTTGCATTTGTCTGATAATTTGTGGAGATAATTTCAAATGCTGCTATAATGTACTCAATTGAAATGGTTGGAATGGTCTTCAATTGTTTGGAAATAGTAACTGACTATATTGCCATTTACAAATGGATTCTATGAATTTAAACATAAAATCAAACTGCTGAAATGACATTACTTGCTTGTTGTTTACACATTTTTTTCTTTCATAAGAAACTTTTTGATAAGAGATGGCAAAAATTTGGATACTCTATTTCTACATTTGAGAAGCAATAAGAAACTTTTAAAAGCAGAATTTTAAAGCTTGCTTTGAAAAGAGGTCAATCATCTACAATTATTTTTGAGTTATATTCACTGCAAATATGTATTGAGTGCAACAGAGGAACTATCTTTGCATATGCCAAGAAGTGGATCAATAGCAGTTGTAGAGACTACATCTTAGCATCCAAATTGTAGGGGAAAATCAAGGAATTGGGCAAAAAATTTTCATGTGAATTTAAGAAAGTTTTAGTACTGACTGCTAAACCAAGTTTCTTGTGAAAAGAATTTACAATGGTAAATGAATTGAGAGGGTTGAGTTATCTGGAAACACACATAGTGTCTGCTGATATTTAAACTAACTTGTCTTTCTTTGAATCAAGAATTTATTCCTTGAATTTTATGTTTGATAACAAATAGTCTCGTCTGCTGCATCTTGTTGATGATGGTATCACATGCTGTATTTTATTACCTACAGTATTATAGGTTTTGATGATTAGCATAAACAACTGAATACAATACATATTGCTTCCTTGATGATTGCATCTGCACATCCATAGAAAGACAGCATAATAACAACTTGAATTAACACAAAATACTGTACCAAAAATTTATGATCAGTTCAAGAGAAAAACTGCCAGGAACAAAGAACTTGGTATACTGTATGAAGCCCAGGGGTAACTCAAATCTTGGGATGATGGGGACATGCCACAGGGAGAAGACCCTTGTTTGGGGATTTTTGGATGATTTTCAACCCATTTTTAAGAACTTTTCAGGGAAAAGCATATTGAACTTCCAAAAAAAGTTCCATTTCGCTTTAAGCATACAATTAAGGAGACGAAATTCCCACCAACCAAGTTTCAGAACTGAAACGAAAAAGACTCATTATAAAAATAAAAACTCTGCATCTTCTTGTCACAATTCAAAAAGCTACCTATTTCTAGTGGAACAGTTAGGGTTTGAAACCCATATTTAGGGATTATAGTTTTGATTAGGGGTTCAAGGTTCAAAGCCATCCTTATAGGCAGCATGTACCCATTGCTCCATCTATGTTACCTCCCCCCTCCCCCCTCCTGAGTATGAAGTCTTTAGTCCACTGCAAGGATCATGGACTTTTGTGGACTATTTTTGTCAACAATCAGATAATTTTCAATGATGTTTTGTCCAAAACCAGATTTTTATAGAAGTCTGTTCTCCAAAAATAAAATGGCAAAGAAACTTGTAAGAAACTCTTGAGTACTCAAAATCTGATAATTTTAAGAAACTTTCAGTACTGGCCCAAATTCTTATTTTCTTATAAAAAATATATTAGTCAAAGTGGCCAGGTCTAAACCGCGGACAACGCGGACGACGCAGACACGCGGACCAAACGAGAACAATAGTCCGCGGTTTTCTCGTCTGCGTTTTAGACTTTAACACTGGTAAAATCTAAAACGCGGACAAGGATTTTAGAAGACCGCGGACCATTCAAATATAACGAATTTGAACGTTCGTTACCTGTTTTTCTCCGAAGTAAACATTGTCTCTTTGCATCATTTCTCTCGTATTGCACCAATACTGTTCTTGGAATCCGTTGCACCATTCGTAGACTCGTTCGTAGAGATTGCATGCAGGTGGAGGTGGCCGTTTGGAAGAATGGGCCTAAGTACAGATGGGCGAGGTGAAACTGGACTTGCTACAAGTCTCTCTCTCTT
Organism: Aurelia coerulea; assembly: GCA_039566865.1. Lineage (NCBI taxonomy): Eukaryota > Metazoa > Cnidaria > Scyphozoa > Semaeostomeae > Ulmaridae > Aurelia > Aurelia coerulea. Next base: position 4,152,269 of record CM076959.1, read on the forward strand.
TTTTAGTCCGAATTGTCCCTCTCTCTCTTTTTTAGTCCGAATTGTCCGGAAAATGCTAAAAAAACAGAGAGAGACTTGTAGCAAGTCCAAGGTGAAACAAGCCGAAGGAATGGAAAAAATATATTTCTTCAATCAGTTCTCAATCATTTTTCCTTCTTCCATTTGTTACTAGTTTTATTACAAAGACGGAAACACTAATGAAATTCTTTGAAATTTTGCAAAAGACGAAAAACGGAGATTTAAGGACCGTTTCTCACGGCGTCAACGGACCAGAGGAAATGTATGAAATTGACATTAAAGCTTTAAAGAAGGCGTAAAGATTACTCGAAGTATCAAGTGAAACAAAGAGCTTAGCTTCATTTGGCCTGGTAATTATCGAATTCTGGTCGCAAATGTTTCAACTGGGATCCGCAAATGTTTCTACAGTCACTGGAATCAATCATCAATTAGGCAAGGTGATTACAAGATTTTCAATAACAAATTCGTTATGTTTGAATGGTCCGCGGTTTTCTTGTCCGCGTTTTAGATTTTTACCAGTGTGAAATTCTAAAACGCGGACAAGAAAACCGCGGACAAGTTTGTGACTTGTCTAAAAATCCTGAATGGCTGTGATGATAAAGCTAGTTAACCAATCGAAAAAGGAAACATGATTGAGAACTGACTGAAGAAATGTATTTTTTCGATTCCCTCCGCTGGTTTCACTTCGCGTACTTAGGCCCATTCTTCCAAACGGCCACCCCTACCTGCATGCAATCTCTACGAAGGGTTGCAACAGATTTAAGAACAGTATTTGTGGAATACGAGAGGAATTGCGCAAAGAGACAACGTTTTCTTCGGAGAAAAACAGAAAAATTAGGTAACGAACGTTCAAATTCATTATACTTGAATGGTCCGCGAAATTGTTGTCCGCGTTTTAGATTTTACCGGCGTGAAAGTCTAAAACGCGGACGAGAAAACCGCGGACTATTGTTCTCGTTTGGTCCGCGTGTCCGCGTCGTCCGCGTTGTCCGCGGTTTAGACCTGGCCGCATTACTTTCGAGAAGTATGCTATCAAGGAAATCTGCAGGCATTTTGCCATCAAGATCATAAAGGCCGGCCTAAGTCGCACTGAAGCAACTATGACTTACTGTTAAAATATGACAGAAATTCTCTCTCCAGAGCCAGTTTCTCATCATTGCTAGTATCTTTCTTCCTTCTAATATGGTTCTGATGTTTTCTTTCCCCTTTCCAGTTCACAACAAGCTGAAATAGCAGGATTCTCTTCGCAAAGTCTCCTAATATCCAGTAGGTCCCATACGAATGTTTATGCTCCTTGGGACCTACCAATATGGCGGCGGTCAAAAATCGCGACTAGCGGGTAAATACAGGAATTGCTCCGACCCAAAAATGTTCGTTTTTATTACGACGCCAAAGCTTTCGTTGACGAGAGGAACAGACGACTGAAACTTATCGTTTCATTCATCCTCTCTTTTGAATTTAGCTGAATTTGCCCTCCTTCGCACAAGTTTTATGAGAAGCAAACATGCACAACACTTAGACTCCCAAGGTCTTGGTATTTGTTACTGATTTTTTTCATTGTGACTGTTATTTTGTGTTTCCTATTTTGTGAGTTTGATTGTAGAGAGAAATGAAAACAAAGGGAAAATATGATATGGGTTGTCTTGAACGAGCAAAAATTTCTCAAAATGATGTTTGCTCGTCTTAAACATAGGTCCTAAAGTTTCTTAACTTCATATTGAATAGAATTTCATGCAGACCTCAATTCTCAAGGACAAAGTAAGGGGTTTTGTCATCTTCCCAAGAATCGTATTTGTTTATCTACGAACAAATGGGGAACACACACGCACAGGCAGACGAAAAATGATAGCCAAAGAGACAATCCTTGGTCTAATTATGGTATTGTGCTCCAAAGAAACATATTCCTGGAAGCCCTTTTAGATCCCAACTACATCAACGCACATGATTGATTGTCGCAATCAATTAATTTATCTGGGATTCCCAACACCTCCTTATCTGTTTCCTCCCTTTCTTTTATGTTTTGTACCTTGGACAAAAGGTGATTAGAACGGAATGTTTATGTGTTCGTTTGTTGCTTAGTCCTTGACGTTTCTCTTGTGTTTCATTCTGAAATTCATATGGGAGGGGCTTCGTTCACTGCTGAATCATTGCTTTATTTTTAGGCCTAAGCTGGCCTAGAATCACTTATGACATGCGATATCCCTCATTACGATAAAGAGCCTACTGAGAATAGTCCTACTGCACCTCACCTGTATAAAAACGCATCTTTTTCATATCTACAACAGGAAACAGGGTAGCATGGAAGTTCCCTCGCTGCAAAACATAGCTCCATCTGCCATTGCTGTGAAACTTCGCCAAGTCTCCAGTCAAAGCCTCGGTCACCAACGAACGCAAAATCGTACATTTACGAACATTTTCGGGTCGGAGCAATTCCTGTATTTACCCACTAGTAAATTCTCGGGCTTCAAAATCAGTCCGGGGCGAACAATAGGTTGCTCGATCCAGTCTTTTTTTTAGATCAGTGACAACAACGTGTTTTAGATCAAATGGACCTTTTGCCCTCAAAAAATGCAAGTCTCTTGCGCAAAGTACCAAGCCTAAGCAGCAAAAAGAATCTGATGCTCCAAAACAACTATCAAGCACACTGAATAAAACTGAACGAAACTGTGTGGTCATTACTGCAAGAAATCTGCCACGGACGCTTATCAAGAGCTTACAAATGTAGTGCAGGAAAGCAGCGAGGCACCTCAAAATTTTCTTATGCGTGCTCTTAAATTGCGACAACATGTGTTGTTGGCCAGCCAAGAAAGAGATTCTAAAATTAGATATAAGGAATATCCAATTAAAGTGTTTTTGTCAATGCTGTGGAGACTGGCCTTGCGGATGATGCCATTCGCATCAGCATGCGACCTTTTCTCCAGTCACCAAATGTTTCTGATGAGACTTTGATAAAAGAAATGAATATGGCTATAACAGCAGAAAATGAAAGGATTTCAAAACTCAGCGCAAAAAAAGGTGTTAGAAAGCCCACTCAAATAGCAGTCGCCACGACTGAAGTCTCCACAGGCAAACCAGCTACGCAAGAAACAAGGAAACGTAAACAAGATGCCTCGATTGCCTCGCTTCAGGAAGTTAGGGCTGATGTAGCAAGTCCAAAAGAAGCAATCAACACAAAGCAAGAAAACAAAAGTGCCTCAAGAAAGTCAGCGTGACCTCCGTCTGCATGTGAAGATTGCATTGGAAAGGATTCATCTGTTTGACGTGATCATTGTTTTATTTGCGGCTCAAGCGATCATTTTGCTTGCGGTTGCAGAAAACAGAAACCCCAGGGAAACCGGGGATGGCTTCACCCAAGGGACGTGGTTTAGCTGCAGAAAATGAGTTCCAAGAATCTAAACAGTGTAATTTTTGTGGTTCAATTCGCAATATTCATTTAAGTTGTTGCAAGTGTAAAGTTCCTTATTATTGCAGTAAGAAATGTCAAAACAAACAGTGGCACAAACATTTTTGTGGTTCAATTCGCAACATTCATTTACGTTGTGGCAAGTGTAAAGTTTCTTATTATTGCAGTAAGAAATGTCAAAACAAATATTGGCACAAACATAAGATATTATGCAACGCATTGCATGCTGTCACTGGTACTCAATGGGAACGGCATGAAAATGAAATAAGAAACAATTCTCAATTTACACCAAAAGGATGGACTTTGTTGCGCAGACTCTATACTTTTGAGGAGTCGAGTCTGCAGGCAGGCTAGCAATTACACAATGAATTGAATGTTCCTTGTGACATAGATATGGGAGAGGTGCTAGAGAGGTTAGTTGATAAAACTGCCTTGCCAGAGGGTGAATTTGGGGCTTTTCTAGCATGAAAAATCAGGCCATTTTCATTTTGTCTGCTTCACTGAAGAAGGAAATGCTTTTAGAGGTAGTTTGGTTGAAATTATTTGGTATTATCAAAAGAGAAATGAAAGATTGTGGCTTGACGTCGTCTGGTGCTATCAAGCGAATTGTGATGCGAGTTTATGCTTTTTGCAATGAGGATGTGTTTAAACATTGGTTGAAGCTGTGTTTTGAGAAGGATACGTTGAATGAAGGTGAAATAAGTTTGGGTGCCAGTATTTTGAAAGCTGTATTTGAAAAGATCATTAGTGTCTTAGCAGATAGGATTCAGGAGGCGGATGCGTTAACATGTTCAAACTTTGATGTAGGGTATATGGATTCCGTTGGGCTAGGAAAAGTGTGTTATGTCGGAGATTGGGCAATTTCTATAATTATATCGGATAGCAAGAGGAAATTTTGCAGCAGCCTAAATTCTGTTACGGAAGAAGCAACGAGAAAGGCAGGATTGCACTACGAAAGAGCAAAAGCCCTGCGAAGTTGTTGCATTATACCCTACGGCATTTTGAAAAAGACGACAAAGTACCCACCAACGCTCAAAGTAACGGAAGAGAATCAATACAGATCACAAGGCCTGATTCACATAACTGATAAATGCTACAAGTTCTTCCTGCAACTTGAACAACAACGAGTAAAGTTTATGTCACCATGTATATACAATCAATCATAGATGTACAATTTTCCTTATAACAGATGATACAGTTATGGGTAATATGACAATTGATATACCCCAGGATTACAAGGGTAGAAATTGTAATGTTCAATACCTCAGAGATATTGTGATGGATATTGTAACATCTAAAGGTAAGTGTCTCTCAATTTTACTACAAAGCTCGAGGAAGGAATCATTCTGTTTTACCAAAGCATTTTTGCCCCTTAGCTGTATGAAGATAAGTGCCTTATCCTATCTTGGCTGTATTAATAAATTTTAGGTATGTCAACTGACGATGACTGTGCAATATCTATTGAAAGCTTGCTGAGACAGAAAACAAGGTTTTCCATGTCTAGTTTTTGCTGGGAACGTATTTACAACAAAACAGCAACAGAAGATTTATGAAATATGAAAGACTGATGTACAGTTCGGCCATTTCGGTTGATAACACATTTTTGAAGTATACGATAAGTAGGAATCCTTATTTCTTGTTGACTGCATTATGTTAACTGCTGCCATCTTCCAGCTTTTCTTGTTTTTGCTGCATTTTTCCATGTTTCTGAGAACTCCCCATGTAATGAGTTTTGATTGCTATGATTCAAAGCCCCTTAGACGTTATAATGTTTGTATACGGATCATGACAAATAAAAGATATGTATATAATTCATGTAGCTGTAGATCTTAACACCTAAAAATCCATTTACTCCTCTTCCTTTGTTTTAATAATAGGAATAAATGTAAGCTTGTACGCAAATGTATTGACAAGGATATTTGTGACACTTTTCAAGGCTACTTCTAAATCAATTACCACAATATGAGAACAAGAAACAATCAATGTCTTGTCAAGCTTCCAAATATTAAAACTGAATATGCACGCATATCGTTTCGCTTAAAATTTCCAAAATTAAGAATTTCGAGGATAAGGGCATGCCTGAAATCTTCAAAAACTCATCAAAAACAGGGGATTGATTTACAGCCATTTCAGATCTTCAAAACGACAAGGAGCGTGTTTCATTTCAACCTGGGAAAAGGTAACCCAGTCAGAAGTCTTCAGAGCAAGTTTATAGTCTCTAGGTACTTAAAGATATTCACAGGCAAAATAAAACACGCTCCTCGTTGTTTTGAAGACCTTAAATGGCTTCAAATCGATCCCCTGTTTTTGACGACTTTTTGAGGATTTCAAGCCTGCCATTTTCCTCGAAATCCTTAATTTAGGAGCTTTACTGTAACCAAAAAGATGCAAAAATACTCACGATGTAGGCCAGTCTTTTTGCGACAGAACGACACTTGAAATATTTCAATCAGCCACTTACTTTTTTGACTATGGCAGATTGCGTTGGGTCACTTTTTTCTGGGTCACCCTGTATAATCTTTCTTCGAACTATTACGAAAGAACAAATCAAATACAGTAAAAATCCGCACATAAGAACCTTTATCTGTTAAGAACCTACAGCCTGCACATGTCGTTAAATCATTGAGCTGCTCCGGCTTCTGATTGGTCCAAATAACAATAGAGCTGTAAAACAAAGGAATGAGAAAGAGGCCCATATATGAGGCGCTCAATACAGTGACGCGCGTCATGTTTAATGTGTTATGAACGAAGTGAAACGCGCGGTTTGTCAAGGAACAACTACACTCGCGCAGTAGCCTGCGCAAACATACTTTCGTGCTCTGTGAGGTTACTGCGCAGAGACTTGGTGCCTAACTTGAATTCAATTTATGACGTAAAACCATGAAAATCTATTCTTGCGAAATGCGTTAACTTTGAGGGTGGCAGGGGGTTCAATCTCAATTGAAAGATGCTTCAGTAAGGAAAGTTCATGCTGTAATAAAAGTATAACTCTGAGATGAATGCCCTCCTTCTTCTTCTAATTTTTAGCTCTATTTAGTGAATTACCAGGATATGAAGTTTATGCATTTCCCCCTTCATTTTGGATTAACAATGATTTTATATTGGCAAAGGTCGATGTGGTGTAGCAATCCTTTCACTTGTGACACATTGCCCCCTGTCTAGAAAAATAGTAAGCATAACACGAGATGGGTGGTTGGACAGTCACTTGAATGAGTTCAACCTATAACCTTACGCAACACAAATTCAAATACATTTCACAATTGCACATGTTCAAGTTGGAGTTATAATGTGAGCTAAGTATGAAGTGAAGAAGACACGGAAAAGAGCAACAAATTTTCTCAGCTACATTTGCAACTACAGTATTTGATTGCTGGTATTGATGAATCAAACATTCCCGCGGCCGTTCAAGAGCCAAATTACGGGAAACATTGCATTTAAAGGTGAGTTACTTACATCATACAATCATTCTTTTTGTAAGGAATGTAAGAAACTTACGTGCAACCTTAATATTATTTGGATTCCTGATTTCAAACCCAATCATTATATATTCAAAGTTTCTTGAAGACGTTCTTAAATTTTCAGTAGAATTTTCTCTAGTTTCTTGAAGAGGCAGCTGCAGTTTTTATAAGTAATATCAAGATAATCTTCGCAGTATCTAATAACAACGAAAGAAGTTGCATGTGCGAACAAGCAAATTTTGTGAGACGTGAATCTGAGAAAACGCGCAACATATTTTCAAATTTCCATTACCATGCTGTTTGTAATGGTTTCATTTACCCTAAATATTATCTCCAAATGTGAATCTCGTACAAAGTTGCCATGTGTACTCTCTGTACGGTCAGCAAATTCTTCAAGTGGTACTTCCTTACAACCTCCACTTGGCTCATTTAATTTCAGAGACTCTACAGAGGGGATGGGGCTTAAAACAGTGGGGGGGGGCTAATTGGAGAGGGCGCTTATTCATAAACTCTAATGAAAAGGCTTTAAATGATAGCTTTTTAGCTAATATTTTTTTAAATTAACATGCAACCAAACTTTGAGGGTCAAAAACACAAATTCAGCGCAGTTTTTATTCAAATCTTACGAAAATAAATATCTAAACTTTGTTTCAGGTAAATGGTAGCACCTTCTATTAGATAGAGGGGGGTTTAATAAGAGGGGGCTTATTCAAATCTTCGGTTTGGGAGGAAGGGGAAAATTAGAGTGAGGGCCTTTTAATGGTGGCTTAATAGAGCTTCGGCGGTAAGAAATATAGTACATACATTTTCCTAGACCTAACAATGACACAGTTATAAAGCTTTTTCCACAAAGGTATCAACAGGACCCAATGAAAATTCGTTGTTGTTGTAGTAAATTTATTTTGATTCGATATGGTATTATAGCTAACAATATATAATACACATATACACAAATACAAGTATTAGAGTGATACACATGTACATATAAATACAAAATCAACTAAATCAAAATCGAATATACCTACGGTAAAAAAAAATAGTTTTATAATTATTTACAGGCAGGCAATGACAGGCACTAAATTAGCAAGTAGGTCCGTTCCACTGCTGATTTCAGCTCGTTTGGTAGGCCGTTCCAAATCCTTGGCCCAATAATAGACATCAGACTGTTGGACCCCAATGTTGTCTGATTAGGCCAAACGTGGGCAAAGTTATTTGCATTTCTTGATGAATAATTTGAAGTCCCAATTTAAAAATGTTCTGCATGAAAGGTGGATTTAACTGCTTTACTGTTTTGAATATTTCAGTACAAAGAATTATTTGGCAAGCAATTAGCATTGTTTATCTGATTTCAAGAGCAAATCGTTACACGTATTTTTTTATAAGAAACTGCCCTTAAGAAACTCAACTCTCAGATCGCCAAAAATTGAGAAACTCCAGTACTGGGAAAGTATAAGTTAAGAAACTATGCATTCTGATAAAGGAAATCCTTGACATATTTTAATTTATTTTCACTTGCTTCCTGTATCATATTACTCGTAAGGTACTTGAACAATGTCTAAACATTGGAAAGTCTTAAAAAACCTTGCTTTGAAATGTTCACGAGGGCACAGGTGGTGAACATAAAAATTGTTTTGAAACATCTGAGAAACTAGCATGAAACTCTGAGTACTCAAAATCTGATAATCCTAAGAAACTTCCAGTACTGGCCCAAATTCGTAGTTTCTTATAAAGAAATACGTGTATACGAACTGGTACGATCTTTGTGGAGAAATCTCATACCAGACCAAGGGTTGGTAATTGAAATTATAGCATACAAAGCTCTGAAAAAGAATCTTCTTTTCATTAAAGCCAAAAAAAGTCTGTAATCTTTAATTAACGTTTAATTGTGTTGCAGCTTTTTTGCAACGATTGGAAATATGTGGGACAAATTCAAGTTTATAATCCAACGTAACGCCTAAAAGTTTCACAGTCTCCTCAGATGTGATTGTTTTGTCATGAATATTAATTTGTTCTCCACTAGGGTTGGCCATCATTTCAGTATTTTCTAACCAAGATAAGCATGTCCGTGGTAGTGTGGATTTCTGCAGGGAAAATTTTGAACAAAGTCTTGCTCAGTGTTATCTAACATTACGGGCACACTCCATTACAATAGAGCGAGTACAATAGAGGGTTGAGTTCTCACTTTGACAACGATAACACTTCAACTGGAGGAGAACTGCTAGTCAGCAAACTCTGGAGGAGCTAACCACTGCGCATACACACAATTAACTCAGACTATTTTCAAATTTCTGTCCATAATTAAGACTGATTTAAGTAAGAAACCGATAGAATGCTGTGTTCAGTGATTAAGACTGAGTTAAGTAGAAACCGATAGAATGCTGTGTTCAGTCACTCTATTACTTGTATTTTGAAACACCCAATAAATTACTTTTGTATATCACTTCTTCACAAGGTGATGGTCCCTCAGCCCAATGTTATGTTAAGACGCTGATTACCTTAATACAAGGCTTTCACTGTTTGTTTGTTTTATTCATTTTAGACAATGGTGAGGTCCAATCATCTGTCTCTGAGATTTGAGCAGTTAACATCATTCACACGCTTAAATGCATATGAATGCAAAGTTCCCAAAACCAAGAGACCTGCCAAAGAAACCCTCAGACGGTATGGGGTTGCACAAGCAAATACTTCTCCATGCGACCATTTCTTTATTCCACCCCAAGACGTTCTGATGTCGTGGAAGATGCAACTGCAGAGAGCTAAAGATATGGCAGTTGGTTTTTATTACATAGAATGTGAATTTGGCCGATACAGTATTTTTACAGCAAACGGGGCCCTTCAACTACACCGAGCAAGGGAAATATGAAAGGCCGTTTCTCAAGAGTTGGATTGGCTTTCTGAGAGTTGTCGGAGTCCACCAAATGTAAGCGCCGTACCATCTCGAGTGGTCTTGGATACTTTCCGATCAAAGATCCATAACCATTCGTACTCTGCAGTGCTGCCCGAATTCGGCATGACCCCAGAAGAATTAAGCCGCCTGTGTTGTCAACGACTTCTTTCCGGTGACCATATACGCTTGGTCGTAAAGAAATTAAATACACAGCAACAAGAAATGTTTTGCGTTTATCCTAATTCTGTTTTACACTTTCAAGGGTATGTAGACAGATACTTGGAAACACATCCCTTACCAAAAAGAATTGGCGTAATCTTTAATGTCCAGAAGATCAGATCAGTGAAGAACGGCATTGAAATATGGGAGACAAACGTTCCAAGTGGTTTTGGTAACTTTGGGTCACATTTCTCGATTGCAGTGTTCAATATAGAAGAAAATGAAGTCATCTACGGCGACTCACTTGGCTGGGCGCCTCCCAAACAGCTCCTCCCTGAGATCAAGAAGTACTATAGCGCACTATTTAAACGAGAAATGCCCGAAGTCATTGTACGTGAATGTCACGATTCTACAAGTTCTGGGTTTGGCCACAAATGCGCAATCGATTGCTCGTTTCGCTATCCTCTTCAGAGAGATGGAAACATCTGTGGAATCGTAGCTGTGGTCATGCTTTCTATCGCATGTCTTAGCCCTCAGTATTTCAAACAGATCGTTGATGTCAAACGTGGGAACTGCCGAACAGAGCCTCGTGCATTTATTGCAAATCCAACACAATTCGGGAAGTATCTTCGGCAGGTGGTGATGGCTTGGTACTGCGAGGGACGGGTCGACTTGAGATATCTTCTTTCTGCAAGGGCACTTCAAATTGGTAGCGTCCATCAAGGGGAATCACAAGATAACACAGACGACGCATTTGATGATGATGCTTGCAACGAGGAAGAAGATGATGATGACGACGTTGTCCGAGTTGAATTTGACTTCTCAGGTACAAGCTGTGATGGAAAAGAAGATACCGGTGAGAAAGTTACTCAGAAAAAGGACGAAGTTAAAGGAAATGATGCAGCAAAGCACTCTCTCAAACAGGTATTTTCATTTCATTTATAATTTTTTTAACCACGGTTGCACAGCCTGCAGATACTGCTTTACAGGGGGCCGTGGAAAATACTACTTGACAGGGGGCCGTGCAAAATACTACTTTACAGGGGGCCGTGCAAAATACTATAAATTAAAAACCTAATTTACAGTTAATCTATGATACGATTTAAATAGAAATACTCCGAAATTAATCAAAAGTAAAATGAAAGAAAAACCCAAAGCACTCTACAATTTCTATCGCACGGAAAGATAAGTCAAACCATGAGTGATGGGGCACCAAGTGTGTATGGATGCAAATTTGTTCTCAGTGTTTGAGCCATTAGTTGTTGTTGAGCGACGTTATTGCTGGTCCCCGAATCAAAACTTTTTAGTAGTGAGCCACATGAAGTGTGGAGCCACCTTATCGTAAACCTCCAACAGCTAGAACTTGGTACACACTTGGTATCCTATCCCTCATGGTCAAATGACAATCTTGGGTGATCTCATATGTAAATTTGGTGTTTGCTCTGCATAAAAGATCCTGTCTCAAACACACTCCGTTAATGTGTTGTTGGAAAGCTCTCATTCACATGCTGAAGTGACTGTTGGGTATTTCTGTGAAGCAGACATTACATAAGGCGTGTTCGCGAGCATCTTTTAACGGACAAGAACTCGAACGCTTTTAAACTGCTCGAAACTGTGTAAAACTCCAGTGTAGAGGATTCTTTCACGATTTCGGACGCTAAATTTCCCCTCATCAGATTAACTTAAAATGAGCAATCGGTGCGGTATTGATAAGCAAAGCCTTCACTTAACGACCAGCTTTTGCCACTTAATACCAGGGTAGTGAACTACTCTGCTGGATATTCTCTAAAGCTGATGATCGTTGACGACTTATGAAAAATGTCTGGGAAAATAAAATAAGTTGCTTTTATCTGTTAAATTTTTAGGATGTGAAAGTAAAGGCAGAAGGACATCCAGTGAAGAAAGCATTTCATGGCAAGAACAAATTCCAGTGTCAGCAATGTCCATTTACAACAACAAGGGGCTTTAACCTTCGAAGGCACATAGAAAGAAATCATGGTTTAGAATCGGTGAGGGCAGTGGAAGAAGGAGGCTGTGTTTGTCTTCAATGCGGTCACAAATGCATTTTCATCAAGGATCTGCGCAACCATTTGACAAGAAGTCATGGATTTGTCTTCAGAACCACATATAAGGAATTTGCAACATCAAAAGGTGAGGGTACAATTTGTGTTACAGAAAACAAAGTCTTAGGGCGAAATCAAACTACAAAATGGAAAATCGACACAAACTACAGGTGAATCAAGGAAGTTCTAAATGGTATCTGTTTCTCTTAACGTCAAACGGTTTCTATCTTTAAAATTTTTGTAAAAATGCAGTTTTTATGTAAGAAATAATAAGCTCAAGAGGCAGTCAAACGAGTGTTAACTGCATTTTTGCTTTGTACCTCAAATGATTTCGATTTTTCCAAGACAATAGTCATTGGACTGATTGCCGGTGAAAAGAAAATTTAAACTGCGGTGCAACTGATAGATCACTAAATTAGTGTTTGCCAACTAACTAATTTAAGATTTCTCTACTAAATTTAGAATTCAACGATTGGAAGGCAGAGACAGAAGAAGAAGAGCAAACATCTTTGAAGATGATCGGCCGTTTGAAAAACAAAGAAGGTGACACAGTCGAGTACCATCAATGTAACCGATCAGGTGTTTATAAACCTAGAATCAAAGGAAAGGACAGAAAGCGCCACATGAAAACATCAGGTCAGTATTCAGTTTGTTCAGGTTATTTGAGGTCTTAACTGATTAATTTCATTGTAAAATATCATCATTTTATCCTCCAGCCCATCCCTGGTGGAATCATACATTTTGTTTGAAAGAGTCTCCTATCTGAAACAACCTATATTTTAGTTGCCAATCAAAAGTAGCTCATAGGACTTGTTACCACTGCTTCACTGTTGAGCAGAATGTTACGTTACACCAAGAAGTAACACAAACAAACAGTTTTATGAAGACGTCTTTGGCGGGGGCTCCCATACAGCAAGTTGTGGGTTCACAAATATAACTTTGAAATTTAACGATCTATTTACATGTCAAGGATTGTTTGCTTTGAACTTGAGCTACTGAATGAAGCTTGCAGCAAAGAAGATTAATAAAAGTCTCAAAGTTTCCAGTTTCTTTACTATTATCTCTACTCGTCATATCCTCCAGGGTCTTGCAGAATGGAAAAGAATTGCACATGCACGATAAAAGTTGTACACCATGTTGATAAACGCATCTCTGTTGAGGCTTTCCTATCCCATTATGGCCATCGACGCAACTTGCAGCATATTTGGCTATCAAAGAAGAAACGCCAGGAAATCACGGCTAAATTGAAACAAGGTGTCACTAAACAGAAAATATTGGACGATATACGAGAAAGCATCGGAGCACAATTTGCACGGGACCACTTGATAGACAAGCAGGACATTGCAAACATCAAGCGCAGAGGAGGTATCGATGAAATTCAGAGGCATCCAAACGATATGATGAGTGTTCTCGGCTGGATACACGAGCTAAATAGCAAAGAACAAAAACCCATTCTCTACTATAAATTACAAGGTATGCATGAGACAGTTTACAATAATCAGTTTGTTTGTTAAAATACATCATTCTTTGCCACTTTGAAAACGAGGCTGGAGCGAAATAAGAGAGAACCTAAACCCTAACTACAACGGTTGAACAGCAGAACAGTTGCAAATCTGTTGAATTAGTGTAACTTTGCTCCCTCTGGAAAAAATTACGTAAATCCTACCTATGCTTTGTACTCCTATTCCAACCGTTGCTCATTTGTTATCAGATTTGGTGAGGTGTTGCCACGTAAGATGAAGATACCACTGGCTATAACATTAGTTCGGTGAAATAGGCCAATCTTTTCCATAAACATGGCAACGAGTTAATTAAGTATGAAAGGGTTGCATTGCATGAACTTTCTGCTGCAGAGCGACGACAAGTCCAACGAGTTCTTGATATCCATTGGAGTTCTTCTCCTTTTTCGTAAATCTGGTAAAACAATTTTGTACTACAACAGTTTATAAATATGGAATTGCGACACCAACTACAATCAACTTTTAGAAGTATGTAGGGCCCCCTTCTAAACAGAAAAATTGTCGTAAAAAAAGCTATTTCTTCATAGGAGACAAAGATGACGCAAACAGACTCGCTGAAGAAGATTTCATAATTATTTTACAAACGCAGTTTCAAAGAGAACAGGCACGAAAGTTTGCAAGTAATGGTGTGTGTTGCGATGCTACTCACGGTACAACAGGTGAGTTTTAGCTTTACTACCATTAACCCTATCCAGACTGGGCTTTTTGAGCTACTAGAAGACTGGGGGGGGGCTCATTCAGCCCCCCCTCTCTAAAATCGCCGTTCCTTCACTTACGAAGACGAAACTCACCATGCAGGTAGCCGTACTTATGATCTATCATTTCTAGTAAAAAAAATTCTAAAAATAGATATGACGTCATAATTATTCAAGACCAACTGGCACGTGTCCACGAAAAATAAGAAAAAAACAACTTTTTTTTAAATCTTTATAATTTTCTAAGAATGATTCATGAAACCAAATTATGCCTATCAAAGCATTGTTAGAAGGTGAAAATATACTTATAAAGTGAAAAATTTGATTTTCGCAAATTCAAGATGGCGGACAAAGAGATTAAAAATCTTGTTTTTCAGAAAAATGACAAATCCAGCCATATTAGAGAATTTCTCCATAGTTTACAATGAAAACTACTTCGATGATAAGTGATCGTTGCATACTTCATTTTTCCTTTTGAAATTTTTGTTTTGATTATTGAAAAAAATGCTGACATCAGCATTTTTTCCCAGTAGCAGGCAAATGAGTTGGAAGGAAAAAGGAAGGGGGGAAAAGGGGGTTGAGGATAGTTATTTGGTGGAATTTTGATAATATCTTGACAAACTAAACACTTTCAAGTCAAAAAAGTCTCACTGTAAAACAGATTCTCAAGATATGCATGAAAAATGACCGTTAGTAGTTCTATGTGAGGATACCCCCGGGGAATCTTATACCGTTTGCGGCCAATGATGCACAAAATTCAAACAAAATTACACAGCTTAGGTGGAAACAACCCTGTTGATCAGTTTTAATCTATTTATTGCCGCTGTAAAACATTTGGGGTCGAAATATCCTTGCAGAAAGTCCGCGAACTAATTTTTGCCATTTTCTTAAAGATGACGTCATTGATGAGGTCACGTGACACATAATTGTTCTATTGTTCTTGGAAAAAATTAAAGAGACCTTACAGATTATAAGTTCACAAATGAAAAAGGATATTATCAAAGGACTATGAGGTGATCTGGAATTACATCCATATACAGCTTACCTAAAAGTTGGCCCCGACCACTCTGAACAAAACAGCCACCCCCCGGCCCCCTAAATTTTTTTTTCAAAATCTCACATAAATTCACACTTCAAAAGGATAGAAACTAAAAGTCAAAAAATCATTTCCTGGTTCGTTGAACCAATTTGGAGCAGTGCTCAGTTAAGTAGGTGGGGGGGCTGAATGAGCCCCCCCCCAGTCTGGATAGGGTTAACATGACAGTTTTAATCTCAGAGAGCACCGGAATAGGGTGGCA
Source organism: Aurelia coerulea (assembly GCA_039566865.1). Taxonomy (NCBI): domain Eukaryota; kingdom Metazoa; phylum Cnidaria; class Scyphozoa; order Semaeostomeae; family Ulmaridae; genus Aurelia; species Aurelia coerulea. Next base: position 4,167,770 of record CM076959.1, read on the forward strand.
TTTTCCTTCTTGGTCTTTGCCTCACGCTCTGTTGTTATTGAAACTGAAACTGGGAGAAAGTCAATGTAACAACTCAAAGACGCATTGCACACCAAAAATTTATTTGTAACCTCAGTTCTACGATGCTTTCATATCAGTTTTTGAATGCGAACCAAAGATGCTGTATTGTACATGGCATGTTGACAAGACCTGGCAGGAACAGCTAAGGAGCAAGATACGTGATTTTGAGCTGGAGTCACGAGTCTACAAACAGCTACGAATTGTCCTTGAGCAAACCGACGAGAAAGAGTTTCGTCAGCATCTACAAACGCTCTGTGAACGTCTGCACAACTCTGACGCAACAAAGCAATTTGCTGAATACTTTGATGTCTATTGGGTACCACACGTAACAAGATGGGGCTATTGCTATCGCTGCGGACTGGGTATCAATACAAACATGTTTTGCGAGGCCTTCCACCGTGTATTCAAGTATTGCTATTTGCAAGGGAAGCAAAATCGGCGTGTTGATAAATGCCTTGTCAACTTAGTGAAATACAGCAGGGATAAAAACATCGAGCGGATAATCAAACTCACCAAGGGAAAGCTCGCCAGCCGGATGAAAATGATACAAGAACGTCATCAGAGCAGTTTGCGGCTGAACTTTAACAGCATTCAGGAAGTTTGCGATACAGAATGGAAAGTGTCGGCGGAGTCAGAAGACAGAACGTATGACATCAAATACACCAACGAAGATTGCACAGGACAAAACTGTGTTATGAAGTGTGGCGACTGTAACACATGCATGCATAAATATTCTTGTACATGTACATATTATTTACTGTATTGTACAATATGCAAGCATATCCATCTTGTTCATCGAAACAGGCTGCGTATGGGAACGATTGAAAGTTACCAGATGCCTGATTCAGACCCCAATGAAGAAGAAGCCGAGTTGCCACATCTTCTAGAGATGGTTCAAACTGAACCCGAGAGCAACTTCGAAGATCTGAAGAAGAAAACCACCGATCTACTTCTTTCAATCATCGGCTCCATTGATGATTCAAATCCACGGCATGTTGAAGCACTGCGTCACCTATACAAGGGGGGAACTGCATTGAAGCACACATTTGAATCAACCAAGACTGCAAGCAATGTCATGAATATCGAGCCAGTCATCAAGGCGAACAACAAAAACATTGATCAGCAGCGCAGATTCTTCTCGACAACAAAGCGCAGAAAGAAGGGAAATGTACGATTCGCCAAGCCAAGTGACAAAGACAGACAAGATTTCGCTACCAACGACCAGTTTGTTGTTTTAGGACAAGGCAATAGCACAAACCTGAACAAGAAAGAAAAGGAAGTGCACGGAAAAAGAAGTAAGTTTGATGCTAGGTTTCTACCGGGTGAGCCAGAACAAAGTTCCCACTTTTGAAAATTCATAGCGTGCAGAGTAGTTAATGGGTTGGGATGAATCAATATTTGCTTGACAGCCAAAAGATCGAAGCATTTTCGTGATTTTTCTCACTTTCTTAAACGCACTGGAAAAATTGATAAATTCAAGTTTATGAAAACTTGATGGTTGCAAAATGATTGAAAAAGGCCTAAAATGCTTGATCAAATCATGACGGACTCCTCGCTAAGAAAAACAGAGAAAATGCAATTTCTCATGGGTGAGAGATATCGCCTGCACATCTATTGCCATGGGATAAAAATCCTTTAGTATCTGTTTGAAAATCTATGTCTTATGACTCTTGAGAGAGGTGAAACGCCTGTGTGTATTGTTCTGTGTGAGGAGCGTCCTAATGATTTGATCAAGTGTTTTAGGCCCTTTTCAGTCATTTTGCAACCATAAAATTTTGAAAAAATGAATTTACCTATATTTGCAGTGCTCGTAAGAAGACGAGAAAAATCACAAAAATACTTACATCTTTTGGCTTTTAACTAGAATTTGAATCATTAAATCCATGAAGTACTTGTGGTGCTACGAATTTTCGAAAGTGGGAACTTTTTTCTGGCTCACCCTGTATATTCTACAAATGGGCAAGAGTTTGAAAGCAAGCTGTGGACTGCTATGAAAAACCTTTTGGCCTTAATGATGTCAATTATATGACCTCTCTTTGAGCACTATGTGCATTCAGAAACAATATTTTAGGTAAGCCAAAGTTTAGACAGCAGATCCCTTTGAACATACTGTATACTTCCTCAAGTATATTGATAGAACCTTGTGATAATCATGGGAAACTTTTAGGATTAATACCCAAAACCAAAAAATATCATGCTAAAATTCTTTATAAACATAGGCACCAAGCAAAATTGTGCTACAATTTTAAAGTATTGCAGTTATTCACAGGCCAAACTATCTATTTGCTAAAATAATATTTTTTCACCAATAGTTTCAAAGAAAATGTTGCAGAAGTTGGGTGTGAGGGATGCAATTTTAAGAGAGAACAGAGTTGATGGACTGATTAACATTGGTGACCTAATTGAAACAGATGAGTTTCCTGATCCATCAATTTTACAAACAAACATTGAAAGCATGAAACCTGTCTTCACCCAAGAAGCGTGGGATCATGTTTCAGCCAAAGGTAAGTTGGTATCATTACAGATTTTACTATAAATAAATACTTGGTGCACAGAATTCAATTCTTACTGATATCATAAATCAGTTTCAAACTGGTGACTGCAACAGCTTAAATTGTAGTTTCTGGCTCATTCTTACAAACTGATGCTTGGTTTTTTTAAATTGGAATATCCAGAAAGCAATAATTATTATATGAATATTTAGACAGAATAAGCAACACCTCTCCACATGTTGAAATAATTATGTAGATGGAGAACCACACTAGAAATTCTGGGAAGCTGGAAAAATGCACAAAATTTAAAGTTAATTTCGCAAATCGGCCACAATGGGAAATCTTACAGGAATTAACTTTTGCAAATTAGGTTTCTTATCAAATGTTGATATGTCTCAAATGATTGTTGACACCTCAATGACTCTTTCGAATCTTCCATAAGGATGCTTCTTAGGTAGTAGCATAATTGAAAGGGTTGTTGCTAAACGGGATCATATTGAATTTCGTGGCATTTTACAAAGACATCCAACCAAATAGTGAGGAATGTCAATACTTGATTATATAGATCTGATCCTTTTTCCTTAATTTCATGGTGAACAAACTTTCTTGAATTTTGCATTGTAAGAAATTTCACAGAAGAAATCTTTTACAAATTCTGGCCAAAAAACATGAAAAACACGACTAAAGTAGGCCTGAGAGATTATTTCTCTTGATTGAAAATGACAATCATCTTGTCAGATAATGTAACACTTTATGGTAATCCATATGCATTTGTCAATATAAAATGTCCTCTGAATCAAATTCTCATTCTTTTACTTAGTTGAAATTTTGAAAGAAGACTGGACATGCCCTAAATGTTGTACTCCACAATATGCTGCTATGATCATGTGTGACATCTGTGAAACATGGTACCACTGGTAAGAATTTTAGATCTAATTATATTTCAGATCAATTCCAATGTCAATAAAGGTGGTATGAAACTGAGTGATGATAACTTGGTAAACATTGACTCTTTCATATAGTTTTGAAGATTTTTAAAATAAATGATACTCACAAGCTTTATCCTGATTGCACTATGTGTGCCAAATTGAATTTTGCTTTTCCAAGGCTAAATACAACAAAATTGTTTGCATAAGAGCTCAACTAGCTTTCCAAATTGTTTGTGACAGCCATACTGTAAGTAGAATAGAAATGCCAGTTGTCTAAAGAATGCTTTTCAAATCAAAGCCACAGTGAAACACACTGAAAAATTATCATATGACAACCATCAGAGTATGAAACATCAGGTAATACCCAAACGATTAAATAAGAGTTGAGTATGATATGGTTTTACTTTCAAAGCATCTTCTAATTTTGTAAATAGAAGATGGCTCAAATCCATGTTTAAAATTAAAAATATATAATGAAAAACTTTTGGAAAGGGGATTTTAATCATGAAAATTCATTGAAGATTTCATGCCATTGTTTATGCTTTGGCCTCTTAACAGTTTGGAAACAGAACTTGAAAAATATATCCAGTTCGTCAGGGCACAGGTAGATTATTAGATAGGTAGATTGATTATTAGACTGGTAGATTATTGAAGCATTCTACTTAAAATTATTTTATTACCTCCTTCAAACAGGACCTGTGTTGGCATACTCAAGCAAATTGTTGGTGACTGGTTTTGTGGCTGTGCCAAATGCGATGAAGATGACATATGAAACCATCCAAATTGATGATGATGACATTTGTCTCCTTGCAATGCTTTAGATATCTACAAATTTGAAGAAAAGAAAACATTTGATCTTGATTGGTACATCATACCTACCGGGTGTCCCAAATTGATGTATTGTTGTTTGATTGCTTAGATGTCCATAACCAATGAACCAATTTGCAAAAACTTTGTTTTATTTGACTGCCGGAAGGCTAAATTGTATTTTAAGATGTTGGTTGTGTTTTTACCACGGCCTTTTCATGTCGAGAAGAAGAAAGATAAACTTGCTAAAATTCAAGCCTAAGATGGCACAAGAAAGAAACAGCCTATATTTCCAGTCAACATTTAGATGTAATACAAAAGGCTGAACTTGTATTCGTATTCTCTGAACTCTGAATTCATATTCTCTGAACGCCATATATTCTATGAACGACATATAAGTTCAGCCTTTTGCATCACATTGAAATGTTGAGTAGCAAAGAAGGCTGTTTCTTTCTCATGCTATCTAAGGCTGGAATTTGAGCAGCTTTATTGATCTTCTTTTTGACATGAAGAAATCAGCCTAAATGACAGCCAACATCCTCAAATACAATTTAGCCAAATACAAGTTCTGAAGATTGGTTCATTGGTTATGGAGATTTAAGCAATAAAACAATAATACATCATTTTGAGACAACCGGTATAAAAACTGGCCCCATCCTCTATTGATGACCTGCAGACTTTTAGGGTCTTAGAAGAGCACACATATACATCCGTCTCTCTAGATATTTTGGAAAAAAATGTCTTTCATCTTGTGTTTGAACAAGTTGATATTGTTCATCATGGATTTTAAATCAGAAGATAGGCTATTCCATACTGTTGGCCCAAAGTAAGACAGGCACGGCCTGTGTTACTTGTTTTGAAATGAAAGGTTTAATTTTAACTTGGACCTTCGCCTTACTCGGCTCTGATTAACTGGATGGAATATTTTGTTGATGGCAGTTCCTTTGAAAAATTTCACAATGTAAAAGACACCATAAGCCTGTATGGAAAGTTGAATTTTTGTGCGCCGAACATTGCGCTGATAAAACAATGAAAACTATAGAAACTAAGTGCTCTGTTGTGCGTCGGACATGGAGAAGTCTTTCTTTCCATGGAGGACTGTAAGTCTACACAAAGTCTATACAAAGACGAGGATTTTCATGCATATTCCATTTGTTAGCAAAGCAGACATCACATAACAGAAGACATGTTTTCCTTTGCCTTGCATATATGGTAGGCCTACCTATTATAATTATGTTAGTCAAAAAAATAGTCTATGGTTCAATTCAATTATTTGTTCTCAAGTAGACAATTCCCTACTCACAAGAAATAACACGTGCAGTCTGGGCAGAAAGAGAATTGATATTTTGTTATTTTGTAGTTTGTTATTTTGCCTGGCTGTTTTGTTAGGATAAGTTAGGCGCTATATGGCAAGTTAGGCTGACCATTTAGGCCCCCCATGAGATGAGATATCTAATCTACCTACTTACTGTGAAGGTACTTGAGTTTACAAAATTGCTAGATGGTGTAGAAGTAAACCCACAAAGGTAATAAAATGAAACATACCAGAGAAAAGAAGTTTTGTGTCTCTTTTTGCTTGAGGATGGAAGAATCTTGATGTACTTCGCTTTGCTTTCCGTCACAGCGGGCCTGCTTCTGGCCTAAGTTGAAACCAACATCACTCCAAACGGCTCGCCAACGCCGGCAAATTTATGTCACGCGGCAGCGGCACACGGCTAATCACAGGGAATCAGGAGTGTCAAGATAAGGAGTCCCTATTGTCTCAGTGTTCTATTGTTTTTTGGACCAATCAGAAGCCGGAGCAGCTCAATGATTTAACGACATGTGCTCTGACGGTTTTTCATTTTGGCATTTTATGGGTTCAAAATGCCTTATCGATTTGTGTGTGGCCATATCTCCACCAATCCAGGAGATTAGCCGGCATCCAAACTTTAATATAAATAATGAGATGGCCAATGTCGCGGAATGGATGAGGCTAAATAAACTAAGTTTGAACGCAGATAAAAGTGAATTCATGGTGATTGGCCATTTGAGGCAGCAAAATAACCTGAAAGAGCCAAGGGAAATTGAGGTCAACTTTAAGACAATAGGTAGGGTTACCAAAACAAAATATCTCGGTATCAACATAGACGAAAACCTTAGCTGGAAAGATCAGTACAAAAAAGTTAAGGCTAAGGTTAAAAGTGGTCTCTCTGCACTTAGGAAGCTGAAGGATATCCTTCCCCAGTGAAAGCTAGCTGCAGTTTACCGAGCATTGATCGAGAGTCATCTTAGGCATGGTAACATAATATGGGGGTGCATCTCAGATACCAAGATAAGCACTCTCCAGAAACTACAGTCAAGAGCAAAAACTCTGATTGAAAAGGCAAAGTACAAGGATGGATGGATCTGTGACTGGTTGCCTGTCAAAGAATTGATCATATTCGACAGGTTAGTTATGACACATAAGATCCTTCCTGGAACCTGTCCAGACAATTTGCAAAATAACTTTACTCGGAGGTCCCAGATTTCAAGCTATTCAACGAGGAATAGCCAAAATCTGCATCTGCCTAAACCTCGATTGGAATTTACCAAAATGAGTTTCCAATTTACAGGAGCTACAGCATGGAACAAGATCCCACAAAAGTATAGAAACTTACCCTCTTTAAACGGCTTCAAAAAGGAAGTAAAACAACTCCTCAGGAGCTGAGGTAGGTGAGTTCGTTTTGGTCTCCCTGGCCTCACGATATTTCGGGGACGGTGCTTTATGGGTCTTACTCAGGTCCGTTTTGGACCGGAGTGGGCCTGTGGGGTACCGTCTTTCGGGGGTGTTGCGGGGCTATGGTGGACTGGCCGTATTCATCTACCTCAATGGCAATTAAAGCACGACCCCTAGGAAGAGCAGCCCATTAGGTTTTCAAACATCTTTTTCATTAAGTAGTTTTTCCTTTTTTTTTAATACTTTGTAATTGGCTGATAGGACATCGTGCCTAAATGTTAATGATATGATATGATATGATATAATACCCAAACATCTGGAGAGTAGATTTCTTCAAAAAAATTCGGGAAATTTCAAGCAATTTCTTTCCTGGTCGCGTTTTATGAAGGTAGGTAAACTGTCGAAAAATTGTCATGGATTTCTTTCGCAGTGATATCACTCTCCTACTAAATCATCAGGCCAGAGGTGGAAAAAGTGCGCGAAGCTGCGAAGCGGCTTCGCAGGAAGCTCCATCGTCTGGAAGGAAGAAAAAGGGCAGGAAAAAGAAAAGAAAAAAGGGAGTGTGTGTGTGTGTGTGTGTGTGTGTAGCATTATTTTAATTCGATTATATACACGTAGCTAACAATATATACACTATTTAATAATATATACAAGTTAACTAATCTAAATCGAATTTACATAACTAATAATAAAATAAAAACAAACTTTTTTTTTTCTTACGTTTATAACTAAAACTCTAAACTGGTTGGCACTTGCAGGCACTACATTTGCAATTCGGACCATCCCATTGTTTTATTAAAGCCTTAAAACTTTTGAAATTTTCTGCTGATTTTATTTCGTTTGGTAAGCCATTCCAAATCTGTGGCCCGATAGACTTGAGACTTTTAGACCCAAATGTTGTTTGATTAGGTCTGAAATGGGCTAAATTATTTGGATTTCTTAACGAATAATTTGAAGAGCGTAATTCAAAAATTCTCTGCATAAATGGTGGATTCAAATGATTCAGAGTTTTGAATATTTCAATGCAAAGGAGTCTTTGGCGCGCAACCTGAATCGTGCATTTACTAGATTTTGAAAGCAAATCATTATATGAACTTGTATGATCGTTATAGAGAAACCTTAGGGCACGTTCTTGTAACTTTTCAATTTTCTGTAATGACTTGGAAGATGAGAAATACCACACCAATGGGCAATAATCGAAATTTGAACATACAAAACTCTGAACTAGGATCTTTTTCTCTTTAAAGCCAATAAACATCTTTAACCTTTTAAGAACATTCAATTGTGATGCAGCTTTTTTGCAAAGATTAGAAATATGCGGGTCGAAATCCAGTTTATAATCCAAAGTGACTCCCAAAAGTTTGACAGTCTCCTCAGATTTGATCACATTACCGTTAATGTTAATTTGCTCTCCACTAGTGTTTGTTTGATTTTTTCTGAGCAATAAAGCATGGAATTTTTCAGGATTGGCAATCATTTCATTTTGCTCTAGCCAGGATAAAGCAATTCCTGTTTCCTTTTCCAAAATATTTACAAGATCAGGCATGCTTTTCGAAAAATAAGTAAGCGTATCGTCGTCAGCATAATTGTAGAGAGTTGCCTGTTTTATGAACAGAAATAAATCATTTATATAAAAATTAAAAAGGATTGGGCCCAGGACAGATCCTTGAGGTACACCAGATATCACCTCTTGAAAAGAACTGTACGTATTATTTATCCGTACGCTTTTTTTTCCGTCGTTTGAGATAAGAGTAATTGAGGACAAACGCGTCTTCTTCGAATCCATATGCATGTAATTTTGCAATAAGCAAATCATGTGGAATGCAGTCAAAGGCTTTTGAAAGATCCATTAGGATAGCACCTACAAGATAGTCGTTGTCGAGGCTAGACCTCCAATCTTCTATCAGACGTATTAAGACATGTTGGGTGCCGTATGCTCGTCTATAGGCCGCAATGAAAACAGAAAGTGTGTTGTCTAGATGTTGAATCAATTGTTGCTTTAGGACTTTTTCGAATATCTTTGAAAAGGTATTAAGAACACTAACTGGGCGGAAATTCCTTTCTACTGTGCGATTTGGCTCACCCTTATCTAAAGGACAGACTGCCGCCTTTTTTGCATCATCTGGGAAACAAGAGTTGCGAATGCTATAGTTTATTGCCATGGTTAGTGCGACTGTGAGTTCGTTAGAAGCAAGAGATACAAGCTTCGGGGGTATTTGATCCTCACCAGTAGATGTTCTCCCATCTAGGGATTTTAATAATTTCTTAACCTCTTGGTTGCTTATTTCATGAAAAGTGAAGGTGTTTAACGATTGTTCTGGGTTTTGAATGATAGCTAGGACGCTGGGGTGGTTCTTATATTTGTCGAGAATTAATCGAACAATTTGGCGGTCATCAATGATTCCTGTATCTTTAGCAAGGCTACTAGGCTTCTTGCCGCTAGATTTCTCTACTATATTTACATAATGATCATTGAAAATCTCTGTCAATTCCCGGTCATCTGTTGTAACGGTATCATCTTTCACAAGAGAAATATCGCTACTCATAAGTCCCCCTTTATTTGAAAGAAAGGGTTTAACAAGATCCCAAAATTCTTTATTAGACAGTGTACCATTACTTGTTGCCTCTTTAAAATGGTTTTTCATAGCTTTCTTTCTTAGAGAAACACATTTATTACGCTGCATTTTGAACTTATTTCTATTTTCTGTGGTAGGGTTTTTATTAAGTCTTTTTTTGAGCCTTGATCTAGTATATATTGCCTTTTGTAATTGTTGATTCATGAAAGGGGCAGTATTTCCTCTCTGAACCTTAGTTTTCAAAGGAGCATGTTTATCTACAAGTTTTCGGAAAGCTGATGAGAGATTTCTATAGGACAAATTCACATCGTTAACATCAGCTTTAAAGTTAAACTACGGTAGCACCGTAGGTACGGTAGTACCTACGGGAGAGAAGAAAGAAGGAAAAAGGAGAGAAGAAAGGAGGAAAGAGAGAAAAGAAAAATGAGAAAGAATGAAAGAAAAGGAAGGAAAGGAAGAAAGAAAAAGGAAGAATAACGGTAAGAGGAGGGGAATGACAGAAAAGGGAAGGAATGAAGGAAGTTAAAGAACGGGCCAAGGCGAAAATAAAAAAGGAAAGTAGGAAAACATTGCAGGCAAAGAACAAAGTTTAGAAAGGAGGAAGGACCTGAGTGAAATAAGAAGGCAGGAAAGAAATCTGGGAGGGTGGAGAAGGGCTCGGAGAAGGGTGTGAAAGGAGAGCAAAGGCCGAGGGTGCGCATCACTTTCTGAAAATCTCGTACATCGTTGGCAAAAATCCTTTTGTTTTCAAGAAACATTCGTAAAAATCTGTGAAAATCTTAATGTCTTAAAGAATCTCGCACTCTTTTTCTGAAGGGTAATACACCCCTCTGCTTCGGCAAGCTTTCTTTTTTATTTTACTATGAATCAGTAGCAATACTCTGCAATACAATACTCTGCAGCCTTAGCTGTTGCTGGTGCTTGGAGAGGTACAAATAGGCAAAGACTTTATGAAGAATTAGGATGGGAAAGTCTGTACGACAGAAGATGGTACAGGAGGCTGTGTCATTTCTTTAACTTAATGAAATCGCGATCACCAGGTTACCTTTTTGATGAAATCCCTCCTGAACGTCATCTCAACTGCAGTCTTAGACACTCCCTGGATTATGAAGTACATGTTGCTAGAACCAATCGTTGTTCTAATACTTACTTTCATAATACCCTGTTTTGAGTGGAATATGCTTGGGGAAGAGATAAAAAATTCAATGTCCCTTTCTCAGTTCAAAAGCAAATTATTAAACATCGTAAGACCTGAGCGAAATTCTGTCTACAATATTACTGATATTGAAGGCATCAGATTAATGACAAAGTTGCGTTTGAAGTTTAGTGCACTGAATGAACATGAATTTAGACACAACTTTGATAGTCTTACTCCATTTTGTGCTTTTGTTACCGACAGGGAAGACAATGAGCACTTTCTCCTGCATTGCCCCCAGTTTGACTTGATGCGGCAGGACCTCTTTGATCAGCTCTCTGAAGTTCCTGGTTTAAGTATGAATTTAGATTTTAAACCTTTGTGTGATTTGCTTCTGTTCGGGGACTCACAGTATAATGTCATTATTAATCGAATAATCATGGAAGCAACAATTTCTTTTATCAAAAATACGTTTTCAAATTAAATTCAAACATAAAACAGCAGCAATATTTTCGTTTTATTCGTGGTATTTGTAGCAGGTGTTTTGTAAAGAAGTACTCCCATTTGTATCATGAATAGCAGATCTGATATACTACATAATCCATGCGGTATCTTTAGGTGTCTCATCTATCTGTGCTCGTTCGAGAGTCAAGCAACTGCTATAAGGTCGAGGGAGTTCTTCTTTCTGAGACACCTGTGCTGTTCTTTTTCTTTCTTTTAAAAATTTGATGTAGATTTTACCGTTGATGTAAGTGGCTGCTAGACTTATGACGATGAGTCCCTTGTATCCCTGCGGTACCTTGCTCATAGGGACTCATAATGAAACAGTTAAAAACCTGACCCTATCTTCTGCAATCGATTGATCAAATCTGGATCGAATGTCTGCTTAAGCTCTGTTCAACAGTCAACTCCTCAAAAAGGAAATGCGATAGAAACCACGATACGCAGACATTTAATCAACAAAACTTGGTATTCATCTGATGGAGAAAGTTCACTTTACCTGGTGAGTGCAAAATAAGTCTTTTAATGCTGCAATGTCCTCGTTTTTAAGACCAAAACATAACAGAGAAATCTTCAAGTACCTGCTGCAGCGACTTCCTTCAAATTTAGTAAGCTGCGTCAATCGAAATGAAGATTCGAAACTTATTGTTCTTCGCCAAATCTCGCAATCTGATTGGTATGCTAGGAATCCCAGCATATTAGGTCTAATAGGGTCAACTTTTTCAGAGTAATATTATGAGTCTCTGTTGACTGAAGCGCCATCAAGAAGTCAAAGAGCGCAGGGAAACAAGAGACTCATCGTCATAAGTCTAAGTGGCTGCCGAGTTGGAACTTGATGACATCATGTCCTTTCCAGTTATGGCAGCCACATAATATTTATATTTTGTTGTAATTTCTTCTTCCTGACTTCGACAATACTGAAGTAGGTTGCTCGAGTGAATCCAGATCAAAGAAGTGAGAAGGAAAGGTAATTTAGCTCCACTTACGTCTCAATGACCTAATCCTATGAGTTGTTTGTTGTTTGCCATCATTGTTGCAATTGATGGATCCAGTGTTTATATTAGGCCTGGCTCTGCTGCTTTCTTGAATGCTCACTATTTATCAGTATTTCTTCTGCAACACTAGCCCTTTGTCCATAGATTCCGTTAAGCTAAAATCTTGGACACAAATTACTGGACTTCTGCTGGAACTTGCAATTCCCCCTCCCCCCAAGATCAATGCTGTTATTGACGTCAAATTTCAGGCATGATGGGAGCAGAAACCTTTCCACCAAAATCTCATGTCAGACCAACATTGATAGGTGGGGGGAGGGGGGAATTCTGCTTCAAATTCGATCACATACAGTCCGGATATATTTTGTCCAAGATTGTCTGAAAAATATTTAGACATAGACATTTTTTCGATATCGTTGTTTAGATTCTTTTTCCCAATTCATGTTTCGTAAAATGGTTATGCTACCTGTGTTTGCTTTCTCGATACATCCAACACTTTAACTAGCAAAACATAATTATTTCGAAAAATTAACGGTACATATGCACAAAATTGTGGCACATATCGCATACTTGGCCAAAGTGTGTTGGTTTGATCGTATATGTGATAGTATTTGTAAAATCCATAACTTTCAATAGAGAGTAAAGTCTGTGCATGATAACATTTTCTAAACTTATGGAGTAGATTGGTCAAATGCTTTTCCTTCATACAGATATGAAAAGAAATAAAGTAACCTTGCAGGATTCAGCAGACATTGTGGCACATTACAAAGTAGGAATAAGAGGTAAAGACCTATTGAAGTTGTTTCCACAATATTCTAAGTCCACAATCTATGAACATGCTAAGGGAAAAGTTGGAGAACCACACATTGATAAACGGCACGGTAACAAAGGCAGACCCCCTAAACTTGATGCAAGGGACAACAGATTAATTTTGCGACAAATACCAATATGGAAAGAATATGGAAGTTTCACCTCAATGAGGAAAGAATATGGAAGTTTCACCTCAAAGAGGGTGCAAGTGGAATCTGGTTTTACCGAAACGATCTCCAATCGTACTATTCGTCGCTGTCTGAATGGAAACAGGTTTGGATGCAGACGCTCTCGAAAAAGGGACTCCTCGTTAAAAAGGACCTTTCAAAATGAGCCGCATTCGCGAGGAAGGTGCGGAAACTATTGCCAGAAGACTTTTGGAAAAAGGGCATAAGCTTTTATTTAGATGCAGCTGGCTTCGCCTACAAAACAAATCCGTGCAACGAGGCAGCTTCTCCTGAGGCGAGGGAGTGGCGTCGCGTAAATGAAGGACTGACCCCAGGCTGTACAGCCAAGGGAAAGAAGGAAGGATCAAAACAGGCTCATTTCATAGCTGCTATATCTTACAGCAAAGGCTTCGTATGCTGTGAACAATATCATGGCAAAATGTGTGGCAAATTGTTCTCAGAGTTTGTTAAAGACAATTTTGAAGAGGTTTTCAAGAGGAGCTCGAATCCACGTGCAAAGAGATTCCTTCAAGATGGATGCCCAAGCCAAAATTCCAAAGTCGCGAAAAGAGCTATCGATCGAACAAATGCTAAGATGTTTGCAATACCAGCCAGGAGCCCGGATCTGAACCCTATTGAGATAATTTTTCATTTGACGAAAAGGAAATTGCAAGCTGATGCATTGGATAAACGAATTACCCACAAAACGTTTGAAGAGTTTTCAAATCGAGTCAGAAAAACATTGCTAGACTTCCCCGCTGATGTGATAGACCGTACAATAGACTCAATGGACAAACGCATTGCCATGGTCGTGAAAGCGAAGGGACAAAGCATCAAGTATTAGCTGTTTTGCATAATTTTTGAAATAGTTTTTCATTCATAAATCCGTAATGTACAAGTGAGATCGATTCTTGGATGGCGAATAGGGTTGACATAGTAAGATTTAAACAATTTGCAGATTCCTGCGGTAGGCTGTTTGACTTTCACGAGCAAAAAAATTAGATACAAGTACATTCTGGCCAAAGTCATATCATCAGTTTTACCGGTAGTACTTAAAAATGAGACTAGTAAATTCCCTTCAAGAAATGAAGGGGGGTCAGTGGGTGGGATAAAACAAAGAGTCGATTTGACTAGTGCAACTAACAAAACAAAACAAAAACAACGTACAGTAAGGACTTGTCACTAACAAACTGCCTTGTTGATATGAGCTTGTTTGGTTACTGATCATTTTTGTAAATTACCGGGAACTGACAAAATCTTATAGAGATTATCTGGGGCAAATATGTATATTTTTTATAATATTACAGTAACGCGTGATGTCTTAGGCAGTTTTACATGTAAATGCAAAAATATCTGCAGTAACGTGTGCAGTAATGCTTACAGTACAGTAACACGTGCAGTGACGCAAAATCTTTCTTGTATATATGAAAATAGTTAATGCCGGAAACTGTTCAAATCACCACTACTCATCTCCATTCAATATCAACTCTGTAAAAGATCGCTGACAAGGTGGCACATACTTTTGTTCAGTTTGTGGAATTTGACGGTGAAATTCTACCACTTTCCATCTGACATTCAGCATTTCCGTTTCTCTTTCATCACTTGTGTTGTATGCGCCGCGGTACTTTACTCTATCTTTGCTTGTTGCAAAAATCGGCGTGTCTTTGCATATGACCATATCTCCAGCATACTGGTTTTTAGGAGCAGGGCGTTTCACGGTTTCCATTAAAAGAAGCAAATCTCTCCACGAAATTGTTTCCCTGCTCCATCGAAAATCTTGCAAGATTATCACTTCTGCAGAATCCGCTCCTATCCACGCGTATTATCATTTGAAGGGTTGCTGAAGACATGAAAAATCTTCTCCAGGGTAATAAACATGAATGTTTTTGCGCAGTTGGCTGGGCCGATGATCAAAATGTTGCGAAATTTCCCTCGGCCTTTGATCAACGCTTCCCTGATCAATGCTGCAAATGCTATTTGCTGCATGCCATTTTTGTCAAGCACTTCCACGGCGCATTCTAGCCACAATTTGTTATCACATCCGGTTGCACATGGCAGCTTGAGTTTTTCACGGACCAAATCTATTCTCGTCAATTTCTCTCGCTCAAGCTCACTGTTGGCATTCTCAAGCTTCCACGTGTTTACCATGAGCTCACTGATCGATTTGGAAGACTTTGCTAAAATGAAATTAGACAGGTCGTTTTCCCCTTCATTCTTTCGCATTTTCGCCAAAGCAAACAATTCTTTTTCTCGCTTGATATTGTTGCGGACGATTATACGTGCAACGTCATCGTTAGAAAGTCGTCTTGCTTTCCTCTGTGCCTTGCTGACTGGTTGTTCGCCTGATGATTCAGCCTTGCGTTTACGGGACTCGCGATAGGCTTTGGTGGACTTGTTCGTTTTTGGAGAATTCGCATTTTTCAAGTCGGGATGAGAAGGACTGTGGAAAGCGTTCTTGTCACGTTTGCACAAATAGCGGTAGGCTGCGATGTACTGGTCGTGTTTGTCAGAAAAGTTAAGAACGATCTTTTGCCCTGATGTGAACTCTTTTCCACTTCTTTGGTGCGGACAGTTTTAAGGAGAGATGGTAATGCTGTCCTCCATTCTTGTGGTCTTCTAAGCAACAGGCCCAGTGTTGCACTTTAGCCTTTGATTTGCCCTCATTGAAGTATCTTTTGATGATAGAACCAAAATACTCTCTTGTGGGGAACCTCTTTCTATCTGCTTGTGATCATGTAATCAAATATGTTCTCCGGCCAATCTGCGGGTTCGTCATTTGCGTAGATTGAAAATCATCGCTTCCATCCATATTTGCACCTCCCATTTCACAGTAGCGACGAGAACTGCCCTTTTATAAAATTATAGCAAGCTTTCTAACTCTATCTCAAGTTGCTGTAGCTAATTTGTTTGTTTAATTGTTTTATGGTTATGAGAAAGGATATGGTTTTGGAAAGAATGCATTATAATAGGTTAAAGTTTGCAATGCACTGGACTTTCTTTGTTGGCCATCAATTCACGGCTTGATTCAATGACGCCACATTCAGTGCAGATTATCTAATTTTTGTGAGTTGAGTTTAGTGCTTGAATGTCTTATGCGCCGCCATGTTGAATGGGCCATCTTTGATTTGTTACAAACGCAAAAGTGCAGTTCCAAATCGCAAGTCAACTTATATCGACCAGGCCTGAATAATCATTCAGCGTGGAAAAATCGCAAAACCCAGTCAAAATTGGACACAACAAGTTTTCGTCGACATATTCAACGTGCAAAATGTGAAAGAAATGCATCAGTAAGTTTCTTATGTTTTGAAATATGGCTGGTCGGGTATTAGGCCTTATTTGTTCTATTCAATCGTTAAAAAGTGATCTGGCTGTCATTAAACCATAAAGCAACACAGAATAGCTGCAAAATATATTTTTATTGCACAAAATATCCATGATCCCTTTTCACTTATTTTTCTTCATTTTCAGACAATCTAGGACATAAATTACTGGACTTCTGCTGGAACTTGCAATTCCTCCCTCCCCCCCCCCCAAGATCAATGTTGTTATTGACGTCGAATTTCAGGCTTGATGGGAGCAGAAACCTTTCCACCAAAATCTCATGTAAGACCAACATTGATAGGTGGGGGGAGGGGGGAATTCTGCTTCAAATTCGATCACATACAGTCCGGATATATTTTGTCCAAGATTGTAGGAAATTTTATTACCGTTTTTCGATCTTTTTGGGCAGCCTGCAGGCCAAAAAATTTAAAGAAATCATTAATATATCGATAAATTGGCATCCGAAACATCTAAAAAAAAACCCAGAATAATATAGGATATTGACAAAATATTAAATCAAAAACAACTAAAATTGGCCTGTGTGTGATTTATCACGCCCTGTCGAAAGTGGGAACTTTTTTCTGGCTCACCCGGTACAATTAATTTATTTCAGTTCGCAATTAATCGCATGCTGGCAGGGAGGAAAATTACTTGGCCTAGGCCGTATTCCAACAAGATGGAAAGCCAGATACTATAAGAAGCAGATGCAAAAAACGGAAACTTTTCTTAGCACACTGAGGCCTTTCAATCTTATGTTATCATCAGAGTGTGACTAACTAAAACGATCAAGAAACTATATGTATATAAATTGTAGTCTGACTATTTGACATTGGTATGTGTCAAAGATTAAATTTGATGTCCTGTGGCGAATTATGAAATCACGTTGAAATGATGAGCTATGAGTTTAGGGTGGCATGTCCAGCTTTGAAAAGCTTGCTTTCGTAGTGCAATAAAAGTTTAGGGTCTGTAATTGTCATAAAAACAAAAACTTTGAAAAAAGGTTCTTTGAGCGAATTATTCGCCTTTCCGCATTCAAAAACGTGCTTTGGAAAATTGCATGACGATTTACCAGTTCTGCATTCGGAAATATGATTGTTCATTCTGTTTCGTAAATTTATGGTTTGACCGATGTAAGTGGTACTATTAGTAGTTCCTTCGCATGAATTGCAGGATAAAAAATAAACGACGTTTATGCTATGGCATGAGATTTGGCGTTTGATTTGCCATGTTGTTCCATTTGCTGTTTTAAAAGAAGAAACCAGTTGGAGATATAGTCGGCAAAGTTTGCAGTTCTTTCTGTTGCATAAGATGATTCTGTGTTTTAGATTCTGTGTTAAAAAAATGTGTTTTAGCCCTAATCCTATCAGACTACCAGGGGGTGTTTTTCCAGCCCCCTGTTGGTATCATCTGCACCACACCAAGAAGAAGCTCTTTTTCCAAACATGATAAATTGAACTGTAGTTAATAGATCGAAAGGTGGAGTTTGGACTTAGGCCGGCTTATGATAATTTGCGAAGTTTTCAAAAACTTCGCAAAAACTTTGCAAAAACTTTGCGAAGTTTTTGCAAAGTTTTTTTCGATGTATCCGATACACAAATAGAGAATGTCAAATGCATTGTAAACAACTAATTTAAGCAAATTGAGACAAATAGGATACTTTTAAAAAAACTTCGCAAATTATCAACTGGCCCCCTGATTGATAATTTGCGAAGTTTTTTTAAAAACGGTCCAGAAATTGACAAGCACCAGTGGAGAGCCTTGTGCCTCTGTAGAACATTGTAAAACGCGTCAAATCATGACAGAACCTACGCTTTCAAACTATTTTAGTCGGTTTTTATGACGAGACTTGAAATCTCCACGTGCTTAGGCCTAAATGTAAAATTGTTCAAAAACAACAGGCAAACGCATGCGAGTTACTTTATTTGCCCCTAAACCAGCTTGCCTTGGTACTTTCTTCCTCATAAGATACAACAATATCAAGTATCGGACACGTTTAATGGCATTTTAGAAAAACTTCGCAAATTATCAATTGGGCCCCCTGATTGATAATTTGCGAAGTTTTTTTAAAAACGGCCCAGAAATTGACAAGAACCAGTGAAGAGCCTCGTGCCTCTGTAGAACATTGTAAAACACGTCAAATCATCACAGAACCTACGCTTTCAAATTATTTTAGTCGGTTTTTATGACGAGACTTGCAATCTCCACGTGCTTAGGCCTAAATGTAAAATTGTTCAAAAACAACAGGCAAACGCATGCGAGTTACTTTATTTGCCCCTAAACCAGCTTGCAATTGATAATTTGCGATTTTTTTCTAAAATGCCATTAAATGTGTCCGATACTTGATATTGTTGTATCTTATGAGGAAGAAAGTACCAAGGCAAGCTGGTTTAGGGGCAGATAAAGTAACTCGCATGCGTTTGCCTGTTGTTTTTGAACAATTTTACATTTAGGCCTAAGCACGTGGAGATTTCAAGTCTCGTCATAAAAACCGACTAAAGTAGTTTGAAAGCGTAGGTTCTGTCATGATTTGACGTGTTTTACAATGTTCTACAGAAGCATGAGGCTCTCCACAGGTTACTGGCAATTTCTGGGCCGTTTTTAAAAAAACTTCACAAATTATCAATCAGGGGGCCCAATTGATAATGTGCGAAGTTTTTCTAAAATGCCATTAAACGTGTCCGATACTTGATATTGTTGTATCTTATGAGGAAGAAAGTACCAAGGCAAGCTGGTTTAGGGGCAAATAAAGTAACTCGCATGCGTTTGCCTGTTGTTTTTGAACAATTTTACATTTAGGCCTAAGCACGTGGAGATTTCAAGTCTTGTCATAAAAACCGACTAAAATAGTTTGAAAGCGTAGGTTCTGTCATGATTTGACGTGTTTTACAATGTTCTACAGAAGCATGAGGCTCTCCACAGGTTACTGGCAATTTCTGGGCCGTTTTTAAAAAAACTTCGCAAATTATCAATCAGGGGGCCCAATTGATAATTTGCGAAGTTTTTCTAAAATGCCATTAAATGTGTCCGATACTTGATATTGTTGTATCTTATGAGGAAGAAAGTATCAAGGCAAGCTGGTTTAGGGGCAAATAAAGTAACTCGCATGCGTTTGCCTGTTGTTTTTGAACAATTTTACATTTAGGCCTAAGCACGTGGAGATTTCAAGTCTCGTCATAAAAACCGACTAAAATAGTTTGAAAGCGTAGGTTCTGTCATGATTTGACGTGTTTTACAATGTTCTATAGAGGCACGAGGCTCTCCACTGGTTCTTGTCAATTTCTGGGCCGTTTTTAAAAAAACTTCGCAAATTATCAATCAGGGGGCCCAATTGATAATTTGCGAAGTTTTTCTAAAATGCCATTAAACGTGTCCGATACTTGATATTGTTGTATCTTATGAGGAAGAAAGTACCAAGGCAAGCTGGTTTAGGGGCAAATAAAGTAACTCGCATGCGTTTGCCTGTTGTTTTTGAACAATTTTACATTTAGGCCTAAGCACGTGGAGATTTCAATACTCGTCATAAAAACCGACTAAAATAGTTTGAAAGCGAAGGTTCTGTCATCATTTGACGTGTTTTACAATGTTCTATAGAGGCACGAGGCTCTCCACTGGTTCTTGTCAATTTTTGGGCCGTTTTTAAAAAAACTTCGCAAATTATCAATCAGGGGGCCCAATTGATAATTTGCGAAGTTTTTCTAAAATGCCATTAAACGTGTCCGATACTTGATATTGTTGTATCTTATGAGGAAGAAAGTACCAAGGCAAGCTGGTTTAGGGGCAAATAAAGTAACTCGCATGCGTTTGCCTGTTGTTTTTGAACAGTTTTACATTTAGGCCTAAGCACGTGGAGATTGCAAGTCTCGTCATAAAAACCAACTAAAATAATTTGAAAGCGGCTGTAAAAGAAGAATAGGCGCTTACCAGTTTAGTTGGGAGTTTACCAACATCTGCTGCTGCTCTAATGTTCGCAAGTTTCTGATCGAGCAACTGCAACTTTTCGTCTGTCAAGATGCCAAGTTCTTTCCAAACATTCAATGTATGCTTCGCTGTCCCCAAAAACAAGTTATGCATTGGATCAATTATTGCCATTCTTATGCAGTCATAGTAAGGAAGTTTGAAAAGTTCTGAATACCGGGCCCCATGCTCAGACTGGAGTCTTGGTCTATCTGTTTTAGTTTGGCATTTCATAACCTTGTCCACTTTTCTAAGGTGATCATTGTGATTCCTAGGCTCCCAGGTTGCCCTATCGAATCCTGAATACAGCTTTTCACAGATTCTTCCAGGGAATGTTTTGTTGCAGCGAGAGCATCCTCTTGTCGCACTATGGCCTATAGGGATGACAAAAATAGTATGCAATAAGCTTTGTGTTAAATGATCTGCAATGGCTTACCACTGTTTTATTTTGTGGAAATTGGCAATTCAATTTTAGTAAAAAAAGGCCCCGTCATACGAGGAAATGCATCTTCATTTTTGCTGGAGCAGGTGATTGCTCCTGTTATACTCGTTTTTGCAGGAAACATGTTGCAAAGAAATGGGTAATGGGATAAACTTAATTTTAACATTGCTTTAAAATCATTTCTGAAAACTAAATTATTCTAAATTAAATCATGCATAAAAAGCAGTTGCAGAGACTATCTTCATAATATAAGGGAATGTTCATATTAGTGACTATCATCAATGGGGAGGAGGTTCTGAAAGGGAGCCATAAATTCCATTTTGACGTCTTATTTTGTGGGAACCGAAAATGTCAATTTTTCTAGATATTCAGGGTGTTTGAAACAGAAATTTGACGAAAAATCGTTTGAGACACCCTGTTTACATTTATCAAAGCCCTTCTCCAGTCTAAAATCTTGTTATGTAGGCATTCCTAATCCCAGTTTACGAAATCGCAATCAGGTTTTCAAAAGTTCCGTCTTCATGTGTTTAAGCATCATATGCTACATTCTCACGAAAACAGCTAATAAAAACTAAATATGCAAGCAGAAATTTCTTCATCAGAAAAATCAATTTTTCTCTTAAATCAGTAATTTTAGAATCACTCTTGTTCTAAATATTGAAAGACATAAGTCAGAAAGGCCTTGGTGTGCTCAAAATTGTATGGTTTCATGTATCTGAATTTCAGCATCAAAATTCTATTTTGGCAACTATTTTTACTATCCTAATCACAGGTTTCAGGCGGTTAGTTTCGAACAAATTTTTATTCGCAAAGTTCGTCGAAATAAACTGTAAAAGCGTCTGAGTTTTCTTTCAGTTAAATTTTTGTTGATGATTTTTTTCACTCAAAGCATTCCATGCCGATCTTTGGCTGAAACTGGGTTAATATTATACAATTTTTCCCAAGTGAACAATTCAAATTGTTTGCGATTTTTCGCAAAGTGTCCAATAAAACTTCATCGGAAGGGTTCTGCTGAAAATCGACGGATTGTGACTTATTATGACCACCATGAATGATGAGAAACTGCAATATATATTAAGTAAGAAGCTTGATGTAGAGAGGTTGGACGACAAAAAATACTATAAGCTATGTTTTAACACACTGAGGCCTTTCGGACTTGTGTCCTCATCAGAGTATGATTTCGAATGATTCTAAACTATCAACGATGTGTATATAAGCTTTTGCGAGGAAATTCTATACTTGAGGATTATGATGCACGAGGTAGATATTTAATTAGGAGTTTAGAAGGGCGTGTCCTTCTTTGAATAGTTTTTCTTCATAATATAAAAGAGCAGACGAGTTATTTAGAGCAAAGAATACGAATATTTTGAAAAACGGCTCTTTTAGCTTGTTGTGTCTTATTCCGCATTCGTGGACGTGTTTGGGAAAGCTACAAGTTGAAATGCCACTTCTGGATTCTGAAATATGATTATTCATGCGATTGCGTAAGGTCCGTGTCTGTCCAATGTAACTCATCTCGTTGTTGCACATGTTACATGAAAGGAAATAAACCACATTTTCACTCTGGCAAGTAATGCTGGATTTGATTTCCCAAGTGCTGTTATTTGCGGTCGTGAATGAGGTGACAGGCTGCAGATACTGTTTGCATAGCTTACATCTTTTGTTTGAACAGAGTGAAATTCCAGGGATTCGATGTAGTGGTCGTACGTGTTTGGTCTCAAACTTTGCTTTTGTGAGTGTCGATAATAAGTTTTTAGGTTGTTTCAATGCAACGACTGGTTTCGATTTTGCGAACACTGTTTTTAATTTCTTATCATTGGCATTTTTCAAAAGGTTCGATACGTTCTTCAATACATTGTTAAAACGAAATTGTGGGTAATAAGTTGTAACCAGAGGCACGATATCTTTCGACGGGCATGGAGCAGGGCCTTGTAGTTTTGCATTATGGAAAGCTTTTCGTAGTACATGAAGTGGGTAATGACAGTCTAATAACCAATTTTCAAGCTCTTTAAGGCGAAACTCGACTCTTTTTGGGTCTGAGACGAACACGATAATTCTTTTCGCTAGACTGTAAGGAATGTTTTGTTTAATATGTACAGGATGAGCGCTTTCAAAATTGAGATAGTCGTGTGGGTTTGTATCTTTGTAAAAAATATCGGTTTCAATATATTTGTTATTCTTGATAATGACTTCTATGTCGAGGAAGTTCAGAGACTTAGTGTTCTCTTCCGATTTGTGCTTACTTTTTTCCAGCGTGAAATTTATAGTTGGGTGTAGTTCATTCAATGCGGTCAGAAATAGATCAATGCTTAAATGTTTTGGAAGTGCGATAAATCCATCATCCATATAGCGATAAAATTTGTCTTGTATCAAGGCACAGTCGTTTCGATCAAAGTATTTTGGTAAAATAATAGGAAAGAGTTTCGTTTCTTCTAAATATCCTACGGTTAGGCAAGCATACGGTGGAGCGAATTTTGTACCCATTGCGGTTCCAGCTGTCTGTTTGTAAAGGGTACCATCGAATAAAAAGTTATTGTTCTCTAAAATAAACTTGGCTGCGTTGACGATAAAGTCGCAACTTAACCTTTCTGGAATTAGGTCGTGTCTTTTGTTTATCCAATAAGTTAGAGCTTCAAGGCCGAGTTCGTGTGGAATGCTGGTATAGAGGCTTATGATATCGCAGGAATATAGCTCTACTTCTTGTTCAAATTCTTGTGGTAGTTTACGAAGGAAATGCCAATCATCTTTAATAGTCGTCCAACCTCTCTACATCAAGTTTCTAGTTATATATTTTACCAAGTTTTTAAGTAAGAAGTACATACTTACCAAGGAACCCACATAATTTTCTGCATGCTGGTATGTCACAGCCAACACAAAGCAAAGCAAATCGATACTGTTCAGCTTTATCAGGAGACTCGTGACTTGTCAAGTAGTAGCCATCTTCCCAGCCTTCTATGAACTCTTGGACAAGAGGTTTGAGAAAGGTATTGGTTGGTGGCTCGTGCTTCATCGCAGGGATGATACCAACAAGGATAACGTTTTTTCTCTTGAATCTTTCGCTTCTTGGAAGATTCAGGCACACTAAATATATTCCTCCAATTGAGTACTTCGCATGTTTAAAGGGATTAAACCAGTCAAGATTTAGCATGAATGCAAAGTTTTTTTGTGAATCGTTCAAGAATCTATCAGCAAAATCTTTCCAAATTGCTCCATCATATATATCATCTAAGACATCACCTGGAATTTCTCTTGTCCTCCACCCATTGGTTTTGGAAACCGAGTGTTTCTAATCTCCGAGCCTTCGAGCCTCGAGCCCTCGAGCCTCGAGCCTTCGAGCCTTGTATTTCGAGCTTCGAGCCTTCGAGCCTCGAGCCTTCGAGCCTTGTATTTCGAGCCTCGAGCCTTCGAGCCTTCGAGCCTTCGAGCCTTGTATTTCGAGCCTCGAGCCTTCGAGCCTTGCATTTCGAGCCTCGAGCCTCGAGCCTTCGAGCCTTGTATTTCGAGCCTCGAGCCTTCGAGCCTTGCATTTCGAGCCTCGAAATCATTATCTTTTTGAAAATTTAGGATTCAAGTGAAGGTAATAGCTAGAATTCTTGCGAAATTTGTAATTTGTATATTTGTAAAAATGTGCCAGAACACACATTTTTCTCAAGGACTGAAAAGGCCCAATTTCAAAGAGTTTTTGTCACAGAAAGTAAGACCATCCTACCGCTCAATCTTCGGCCGTTGTTTTAGCACAGGAACGAGAGAACGACTTGTTTAATGGTTTTTTTGAATTTCAATTTTGCCCTAATTTGACTCACACGTTTTTTTATAAGAAACTTGGATCAGCACTTAGTACTAAAAGTTTCTTAATTTCGCATGAAAATTTCGGTGTTTTAGTAGTAAAAGTTTCTTAAATTAGTTTCTTAATTTGTGGGGTCTAAAATTACGTTATGGTTCAAAGATGAGACTTCTTATCGACAAAAGGATTTCACTTTGCATTGATATTGTCACCAGGAATAAGCCATGCACACGAAGGCAAAAAGTTACCCATTTTTGCATTCAAAACTTGATATTTACAAATGCAATGCCACGCCAACCGAGGGGCCTTTCACTCCCAAAAAATCTCGTACACCTTTGGGAAACATTCTTTTGTTTTCAAGAAAAATCCAATAAGTGAAGTGCCCCTCGACACAAATCGTAATCTACCGACTGTTATTCCAGACATAACATTTGAGAGTTTCTTAATTGTTCTTGAACGTAGTGCTAGAGTTTCTTAAATTTTTGGTCATCGCAGTACTAGTTTCTTATAAAAAATAATTGGGATGCATTCCCAGGGACGCCGGAGCGATGGTAGGGCAAGGGGGGCGACTAGGAACGTAAGGGCAATCGAGACCGAAGGCGAGCCTAAAAATTAGGGGGTCCGGGGGTACTCCCCCGGGAAAATTTTTGTGACCACGCCCTTTAGATTGGCTTAGGCCCGAGTTACACGACGTCGGATTGGTTTTCACTTCGGATTGCCTTCCCCAATCCGAAGGAAAAGCACGACGCTTTTTGAAGTGACTACACGACTTCGGATTGCCTTTTGCTCCATTTTGCGTCGCTGTTACACGATGTCGGATTGTAATGTACTGCGCAGACAAAAACCTCTCTTTCGTATTTTGGCGGAGGGCGGAGGAGGCAAAGTGATTAGGAATGAGGTTTCGGAGTGAAAATCCCTTCGGATTCAGTTGTTACACGAGATGGAATGCGAAGCGAAGTACTTCGGATTGATTTTCACTTCACCTCCAGAGCGGAGTGACTTTCACTTCGGTTTCACCCACCGAAGTGCTTCGGATTGCCTCGGCGTCGTGTAACTGAAACCCTTATCCGAAGTGAAAAGCAATCCGCAGTGAACCCAATCCGGCGTCGTGTAACTCAGGCCTTAAAATGCTATCAAAAACGTTTTAACCAACATTAATAATGTTCTTTCCCAAAATTGTTCGGCTATTCCTCCACATGTCTTCATTCCGAATCACATAAAATCGCATATTGCTTATTTTGAAATTGCAATTGCCAGTCATTTTTCGTTACTGGTGTGTTTCTGACAAGGGAATGAAGCTATGACGGCTTTTCTATCAAGTTTCAAAGCAAATTATTGTTTTTCATTGAAAGGGCACTTTTGCCCCCCTTGCCCCCGTTAGGAAAGGGCAGGAGGGGCGCTTGCCCCCCGCGCCCCCCCTCTCCGACGTTCCTGTGCATTCCTATATACCAATTAAAATTTGTTATTATTTTATTATTAGACATTGTTAGGCTTGAAATGCTAGGCTCGAGACTCGAGGGCTCGAGGCTCAAAATGCAAGGCTCGAAGGCTCGAGGCTCGAAATACAAGGCTCGAAGGCTCGAGGCTCGAAGGCTCGAGGCTCGAAATACAAGGCTCGAAGGCTCGAGGCTCGAAGGCTCGAAGGCTCGAGATATAGAATACTCTTGGAAACCAGGGCGTTTCAAAAGAATTTCAAAAGACTCTTTCAGGGATTTGTAGCAATATGATTTGAATGGTATGATAATTTGCTTTCCAGTAACAGTTCTAGAGACTTTGACCAAATCAACACCACATGGAGCTCGGCGGTGTCGCTGGCGATGGTTCGGGAATTCCACAAATGTACATTGCTTTGCATGCTTTTCGCCCCTGTTGATGTAGTAACAATCGTTTACTTTGTAGAGGCTGTAACATTTTGGACAGACGATGAATTTTGAGAATGCACCCCTTTGCATCTTATTTAGATCCCAGAGCGATTTAATTGTCCTGGGAAATTTGTCATATACTGCCTGAAAAAACTTATCAACATTTGTGAAGGCAAGGAACAATACGCTCAAGAAACTTAAAAGTGCAGCTACAGCAGAGTCTGAGATAACAAATCTCATTTGCCAGATCATTATGAAAATGCAAAACCAACGAACAAAAGAAACTTCCATCGTTTCTCTGGGCTGTCGCTCAATGATAATGTCTTCGTTATCATCTTGCGGGAAATCTCTTAATATCTGTTCTGCTTCTTCATCCTGCAGCACCTCTTGCTCGTCGTCACCACTCTCTTCCCCCGAACTTGTACTGGCGTCGTTGTCTACATTAAAAAATGCGTTGATATCTTCATGCTCTACATTATAAGATTATTTCACTAACTCTGCTCTTTGGTGCCATTGTCCCCCCTCTACTGCAATATCATCTTCACCTGACGCAGAATCAGGTGCATCCCCTTGCTCGATATTCATTGCGTTGCATTGCTCATCGCTACTGAGTGATATTTCTGAATCACTTGAAGCAGTTTCTGGAAGACATACTTTGGCACAAAAGTATGTATTCCTTTTATTGTCGAAATTTTCTTCCATATGCGTTCTGTAATATCTTGGGCCAAATGAAGAATCACAGCCAGCACATGTCTTCCTGCCAAGCTCTTGCACAAGCAATGCCTTTGATCCCATTAGAGACTTCCTGCTGATAGACAATATACAATTGTTACGCATTGGAGAGACATTATCGTATTGATTCACATGCATCTTGTACTCTAGTTGTAGAGGTCAAGTAGCCACTGGAAAGTTATCGTGTGAGCGTGAGCTATTTTAGCTACCTCATAGCTATCTAAGCACCAATGTTAAAGTTGAATCTATATCTCAGATGTCTTCTTGCCTGCGCTCAAATTCCTCAGCAACAAAGAGCAAAGAGGGTCTATTTAATGGTTTCTGATCTTGGCACAAATTTGCCATCTCCTCAATTGTGGTAAGATAGCCACTTTTGCTGAAAGATGACAAGCTATGTTTGTAGATATAGCCCAGCGAAAAAATATCGCTATGTGTGGTATACGTTGTAGTGCCATCTAGTACTTCTGGTGCTATCCACACATGAGTATCGTCTTTTAAGGTTGTCTTTCTTTTCGCTTTAACAATTGGGCAAGCTTTCCCAAAATCAATTAGAACTGCCGACAATCTTTGGAGTCTTACGAGGACATTATTTGACTTCAAATCATTGTGTAAAAGTCCAAGATTATTATGCAAGTACATCAGAGCGCTGCACAAACTTGAACAGACTTTCAGCCAGTTTGCTGTGGTAATGTTAAATCTTTTGAGAGTATGTTCATTTGCTAAAATGTGGCTTACAGTTGTTGACTGTGAATCCCTTCCGATAAATTCAGAAACAACCTTCATGGGGGTATTTCTTTCACTTTCATCATATATAACTCCTATCAGATGTTGCAAAAGTGCTTTGACGACTTCTTTATGAAATGTAGAATTCTAATTTCTTGCGTTATGCTTTCAATTATGATTCTATTTGAAAGATCACGGGGCTGCTTTATTGCAACTGGAATTGAATGCCCAGAGTCGTTAGCTTTGTAAGTTCCTTTTGTGACTGTCCCAAAAGTACCCTTACCAAGGTTATCGCCTAAGTTAAGTACAGATTTTTGACTAATTCTTGTACTTTGTATAAGATATTTGGAAGAAACGCTTTGCAACCTATTGGATGATTCTAATGATATAACACGGAGCAATTGTTCCTTCTCTTTCTGCATAAGAGACAATTTAGAGTCGAGATTGCACTGAGTGCTCATATCATGTTTGAGTACCATTGGTAAGATGTTTGACACTTCGTGAGGGGGTTCAATCAAACAAAGCTTGTAGTAGAAGGCAGTTTTTTTCTCGCAGCCCTTGCGTGAATAGTAGAATTCACTTTTGTGAATAGTATGCAATGCTAAACCAACTCTATAAGGGGTAACTTTGACACTTGGATGCATTTCTTTTTTGCATGCAGTTACAATCTCGGAGCAACTGACTCTATTCCCTTGCTTTATAGACGTTATTTTTTTGACCCTGTGTATGATAGAGGATACATCTCTTAGAAAAAAGCCTTAAACGAGATTACTTATGATGACATAGCTTATTCTTTACAGGTCATATTCTTATAAGGGTCTGAGTAAACAAGGAGGGGGGGGGGGGCAACTGTTATTCTGTCGAATAGACTGTTCCTTCCATTGAAAAATTTGCTCTGTTATTTCGATGCCAAAAACCCCTTTTAGATATAGTTTAGTATGTTCAGTCAAATTTTTTTGAACAAAATTATTCTGATGATTCCTCTTTGAGAAATATGCTTCACTCATATCTCAATTCCTGAATTCAATATACCTGGTGACCCTAAAAGACTGAAACATTTTGAAAGCTCATCAGAATTAGTTAGACTACTGATCTTGAAAATCTCTTTCTTTGAATTTCTGTCAATGACTAAACTAAACTAACAAGCCTTGAAATACCCTGAGTACCAGACTCTCTAACAGATAATCGAGAGAAAAGAGAAAATAACAGCAAATCTCCATTTTATATACTAGAGAATCTGTAGCCTTGAAATTGCTTTGAATTTGCGAAAATGTTTGTGTTTACAAGCTACTTGTTTGGAGATATACTCCAAAATCACAGGAAATGGCAATTAAACCTTTACTCCTGCAATACCACGTAAAAACTGGTTGCCTGCGTTCTTGACAAAGCTCTTCTATCATGCAAAGCTCGAGAGCTCGTATTAAATTGCAAGAAATAGGATTTTAGTTAAAAGTAGTTTTTAGACAAATACTTTTGCTCAAAACATGTTTATTCATCCCTTAATTTTTCTCATCTATCTCCGAATTAGGAAAAATCACATTATCTATCCAAGTTACTTTTCGCATAAATTCACGAAAAGAACATTTAAAGATCAGTAGCATGATCAAGTTGTGGTAATTTTTCAAAATGTTTCACTTTTTGGGGTCACCTGACAGACAAGGACACAAAAAGCAATGTTTTCATCTGAAATTTAAAGGGCGGGAATCTTACCATTTTCCGATTTCCTGGATGCTTTTCGATGCTTCCTTGCGTGTTTCTTTTGAGGAACCCAGCCCATTACTAAAAAATAAATTGAAAACAATTAAGTCCATCTGCCAGCTAAAGACCTATATCTATATTCATCAAACATATTTTCATTCAAATACTTATGCCGTCCCTCCCAATGCCATACAACCAAAGAGGGGGCGGGGGTACTTATTGGTCGGAGATGTGCCGTTCTTCGGGGTATTATTTTCACCTATTTTTCTAGTATGGTGTCAAAAGAAAGCAATCATCCCAGCACCAGTTTTCAATGCACGTTAAAAGGAGAAATTTTGTTGGAAGAAATTGTTATATAGTCTAATTCTTGTGTTTTTGAACATACTTTTGACCGATTTTCCTAGAATCGGCTATTGTTTCAACGGAAAAATTCTGGAGCCGCGTAAAAGAAAATTTTTCGTGGGCATTCCCCGGTACAAATTTGAGTTGAATACCCCCCTCCCCGGCATACAACGTTTCTGTGAATGCTATAAACTGTCTTGCCTTGGTACCCACTTTTATGATGAGTTATGGCGCAAAACTGCCCACTTCAAACGATTTTTGCGAATTTCAGCAAAACCCCACCAATGTTTATGGAAAATCTGCCGAAAAAGGACCCTTGTTTATACAATTTTGGGCCCAAAAACCCACCCATATGGGCGGCACATACCCGTACACTGAACATGTTATGTACCCCCCCAACCCCTTTCGGCCTATTCTTGGCAGCATTCGGAATGCTAGACACTTTCCCTTCAAATACTGTGTACCTACCATCTCTTCCTACTATCCGTCCCATCCAATCCTATAGAAACCGTCCCTTACAATGCTATAGACCGTCTCTTAAAATGCTATATACCGTCCCTTGCAATGCTATAAACCGTCCCTTAGAATGCTATCGACTGTCCCTTACAATGCTATAAACCGTCCCGTACAATGCTATATACCGTCCCTTAAAATGCTATAGACCGTCCCTTGCAATGCTATAAACCGTCCATTACAATGCTATAGACCGTCCCTTCCAATGCTATAGACCATCCCTTACAATGCTATGTGCCGTCCCTTAAAATACTATAAACCGTCCCTTAAAATACTATAAACCGTCCCTTACAATGCTATGTACCGTCCCTTAAAATGCTATAGACCGTCCCTTACAATGCTATAAACCGTCCCTTACAATGCTATAGACCGTCCCTTAAAATGCTATAGACCGTCCCTTACAATGCTATAGACCGTCCCTTAAAATGCTATAGACCGTCCCTTGCAATGCTATAAACCGTCCCTTACAATGCTATAGACCGTCCCTTCCAATGCTATAAACTGTCCCTTACAATGCTATATACCGTCCCTTAAAATGCTATAGACCATCCCTTAAAATGCTATGTACCGTCCCTTAAAATGCTATAGACCGTCCCTTACAATGCTATAGACCGTCCCTTAAAATGCTATAGACCGTCCCTTGCAATGCTATAAACCGTCCCTTACAATGCTATAGACCGTCCCTTCCAATGCTATAAACTGTCCCTTAAAATGCTATATACCGTCCCTTAAAATGCTATATACCGTCCCTTCCAATGCTATAAACCGTCCCTTACAATGCAATAAACCGTCCCTTCCAATGCTATGTACCGTCCTTTCCAATGCTATAGACCATCCTTTACAATGCTATTGTCACGAAGCGTGCCCAAACGATCACGAGTAGCTCAATAGTAAACACGCATTCTTCGGCCGTCTACATCTTCAATTTATCTCTCAACTCAACTCAAACTTCATCTCTACTTTCAACTCAATCACGTAATACTTCTCTACTCAAACTCTTCTCACAACAACTCACAATTCTACTTGCTACGCCCCCTTCTAATTCTCAAAATACATCAAGCATAACTTCCATGCTCCTTCACAGTCAATAACTTCACAGTCCACTTATTACACTCCCCCCTCCTTAACAACAGTCATACTTCTACAATAGAACATTAATACATCAGCCTTCATTTTAAACTTTTTTTGTGTTTTTCAGTCCTTTAATGAGTCCATACACAGCTCAAACAACGTATATACAAGACGCTATTTACAAAACAATTTTGCCAATCAATCAATTTGTCAAATAAAGTCCGAAAATGTCTCAAAATGTTTCTCACCAATTCAGAGTAAGTAATTAAAAGTCACTCACCCAAGCTCCAAAGCGTTCTGGTGGTTTTCTTACCCTTTCTGGATTTCTTCTTTCTTGTCTTTCTCTGTCAGCGTCAACAACTTCTTCTTGAGCATCAGGTATGAATCTGATCTCTGGTGCATGTTCTTCAACTCTTGGTGGAACATAAGTATCAATGTAAAATTCCTCCTCATCTGAAGACAAATCGTCTAATTCCACATTGTCAGCATCATCAACAATGACTTCTTTCTCAATATCAGCAAAGTAAGGCTTCAAGCGATTAAAATGAACAGTCTTCAATTTCTGTGTATCAAGTGCACGAATCAAACAACTGCTATCCATTGTGCTAACAATCTCAAATGGACCAATAAACTTGTCGTCTAAGCCTCTTGCTCGTTGATTGCGTAATAGAACAAGATCTCCAGCCTGAAATTCTTTCTTTGATACAACGCGATTTCGCATGTCATACAATTCCTTTTGTTTCTGTTGTGCAGTTCTCTGTCTCGCACCCACAATATCTTTCAACTGACTGAATCGATCCTTCAGCTCTGATAAGTATCTCGCAGGCCCTTGAATGGGCTTCAGCGTGTTTTCATCGCGACTAACTGAGAGTGGTAAAGTAGCTTCACGACCATATAACATTTCAAAGGGACTTAAACCCGTTGTAGCTTGAATCGAGCTTCTATATGCAAGTAGTGCAGCAGCAATCTGCTCATCCCAATTGTCTCTATCACGATTTACTCTCTTCCTCAAAAGAGACTTCAAAGTGCCATTAAAACGCTCACACAATCCGTCAGTTTGCGGATGATAAGGTGTTGTACGCCTCTTTTCGATCCCAAACAAGGAACAAATCGACTTGATAATCTTTGATTCAAAATTAGTGCCTTGATCAGTTAAAATGACAGAAGGCAAACCATGTCTAGCAAATATTTCTTCCAATGCACGTGCAACTGTCTCTGCTTCCTGATTTGGTAAAGGAATTGCTTCCGTATACTTTGTGAAATAATCAATCAAAGTCAGAATGTAACGATTTCCTGCTTTCGTACGTACTAACGGACCAACAATGTCTATCCCAACCATGTGGAAAGGAACCGAAATCACTTCAATAGGTTTCATGGGAAACTTTGGCCTAGGCACAACTTTATTCCGTGCGCAAGTGTCACAAACTTTGCAAAATACCTCAACCGATTTGTTAAATCCTGGCCAATAATAATTTCTCTGTACTTGCTCAAATGTTTTAGCTACACCCATGTGACCGCAAATTGAGTGAGCTTGTGCCACAACTTTCTTTTGCATTCCTTCAGGAACTACAATTTGAATTCTAATCTTTTCACTGTTGTAGTCAAACCATTTCCTGCAAAGAAGACCTTGCTCATTGATCAAGAGGTTGTCAAAAAGATTATAAAGAATCTTCAATACCTGCGAATCACCACTGATACTGTCAGGTCGCACACCATCTGTTACCCATCCAAAAACAGTTCTAAGATCTTCATCAAACAATTGAGCATCTAACAACTCTTCAGCTGACATTCCAACAACTTTTATGCCATTCACTGGAGCTCTTGAAAGTGCATCAGCATGAGCCATAAGTGATCCTGCTCTATGTACAATAGTGTAATCAAATTCTTCCAATTTCAAAATCCATCTTGCCAGCTTTCCACTAGGATTCTTGATGTCTCTCAACCACTGCAAGGCTCGATGATCGGAATATACCACCACTTTGTGGCCATACACATAAGCATTAAAATGTTCCAAACTCCAAACTACAGCAAATGCCTCCTTCTCTGTAGTCGTCCAATTCTTTTCACTTCCTGAAAACGCTCTAGATGCAAAAGCAACTGTCTTTTCAACCCCTGAATCATCCTTCTGCGCAAGAATTGATCCAACACCAACATCAGAAGCATCTGTGTACAACACAAATTCTCGATCATACCTTGGAAACGCCATAACCGGTGCAGAAATCAAAGATCTTTTCAACTCATCAAAAGCCTTCTGACAATTCTCGTCCCACATAAACTTGACATCTTTCTGCAGCAATCTATGCAAAGGTGCAGCAACTTCACTGAATTCACCAACAAATCTTCTGTAATAACCCATCATTCCGAGAAAAGTTCGCAGTGAACTAACATCAACAGGTTTTGGAAACTCTTTAATAGCTGAAACCTTTTCTGAATCAGGAGCAAGACCCTCACCAGACAACTCATACCCCAAAAACTTGACCTTTGTCTTGGCAAACACACATTTCTTTGGGTTCAATTTCAATCCAGCCTTTCGTATCGCTTCAAAAACATCTTGCAAATTCATCATATGTTCTTCCAATGAACTCCCAAAAACCAAAACGTCATCCAAATAGACTAGACATTTTGTACCCAATAAACCTTGCAACACTGTGGCCATCAAACGTTGGAAAGTTGGAACTGCATTAGACATACCAAAAGGCAACTTCAAAAATTCAAAATGCCCACCACCAGGAATCACAAATGCAGTCTTTGGAATACTTTCTTTCTCAACAGGAACCTGCCAATAACCTGAAGTCAAATCCAAAGTGGAGAAATACTTCTGTCCATTCAAAGAATCAACAATATCATTTACTTGGGGCAATGGATATGCATCTTTCACTGTCTGATCATTCACTTTTCGGAAATCTATACAGAATCTCCAGGAACCATCCTTTTTCCGCACTAAGACAATGGGACTAGCCCAAGGTGAGTTGCTCGGCCGAATGACCCCAGCCTCAAGCATCTCACTCACTTGTTTATCCACAACTGGCTTCAATGCTTGCGGCAGCCTTCTAGGCAACTGCTTGATAGGCCTAGAATCTGCAGTATCAACGACGTGTTCTGTAACATGTGTTGTGCCAATTTCTTTGACCGTTGAAGCAAATATGTCTTGTTGATCATGTAGGAAGGCTTGTAAAGTTTCGTTGTCTTTCTGTTCTAACTGTCCAATTTCAAAGTGAAGATCCTTCTGTTCTTGATTCACTATACTGACTCCAGGGTCTTTAAAATCCTCTTCAAAAGCTTGTAACTGACCCAACTTCGTACCCTTGAACAATTTAATACTTTTATCACCAGGATTAACAATCTGAACCGGGACTGACTGACCTTCAGGCCTAACAATCACTCTGGCAACAATTACGCCTTTATTTGCGAACTCTACATTTGGTTCTAAAATTCCATCCGATATGCTTGGGTTACTCAACTTAGCCCTACATATAACCTCATGCTTTCCTGGAACAACAACATCTTCACAAAGTGCAACATCAGGATCAAGCAAACTTGAATCATACAAAAACAATTTAATTTCCCTTCCATTGACAAATGACATCTTCCTTTCCTTCACAAAAAGAGTTATTTCATGATCAATCAACCAATTCAATCCCAACAAAATATCTTGCGACATTCTATCAACAACATAAAACTCCACATCAAATTCATGACCTGAGCAAACAAGCTTCATATTCGTTTTTCCAAGAATACCAAGTGGCATATTGTTTGCAGCTTCAGCCACTATATCAGAGGGCTCCAGTTGCTCACTGATCTTGATCTCATTCCATTTGGCTTGGCTCATTAAACAAATTGATGCCCCTGTATCGATCACACAAAGAACAGA
Source organism: Aurelia coerulea (assembly GCA_039566865.1). NCBI lineage: Eukaryota > Metazoa > Cnidaria > Scyphozoa > Semaeostomeae > Ulmaridae > Aurelia > Aurelia coerulea. The sequence goes on from CM076959.1 coordinate 4,203,250, forward strand.
GTTTTTATTTATTTCCGCTTCCATCACCAAAGTTTGTCTTTTGTTAGCTGCAACAACAGATGACAGCTTTGTTCTAGCTTCAGTTGTTTTGCCTGCAACATTTTTCGAAACATTCCCTTCAACCTGAGGAGGACTCAAATTACTCTGACAATTCCTTGCAATGTGCCCATCTTTACCACAACGATAACAAACAAAACCCTTTTCCTTTGCACCATCACCACTAGCAGCAACTCTCTGACTAGCAAAACAATCTTTAGCCACATGACCTGGACGTTTACAGAAGAAACAAACAACATTCTGTCCAGTATTCCTCTTGGATGCAAAATAACCTTTGTTGCTAGTTGCACAACTTTTAGCAAGATGACCCATTTTACCACAAGCATAACATTTCTTATTTGCAACATTTGCCACAAAACCAACTTGATTTCTTCCCTTCAGAACACCAACAGTGGTCCTTGCAGCCTCAAAACGCCTGGCAACTCCTATAGCCTCATCCAAAGTGTCTTTGGGCTCCTGCAACAACTTGCTTTGAATACTCAGGTCTCTTAGGCCCACAATAAATTGATCTAACAAACGATTTTCAAATTCTTCCCCTTGAAAATTGCACTTTGCAGCATGCTCCTTTAAACTAACGGCAAAATGGTCAACACTTTCACCTGGATCTTGTACCCTTTTTGCAAAATTATATCTTTTCTCCGTAACTGTCGTGTTTTTCTCAAACTTCTGCACCAAAACCTTTCCCCAAGCTGCAAAACCTCCGTCGCCATCTTGCATATTAATCGACTCAGCAACTCTGAACGCATCCTCGCTCAGATTAAACAACAAAGCTAAACGTTTCTTCTTATCCTCTTTCAAGTCAATAGCTTCATAATACAGCAATGTTTTTCTCCAAAATAAATCAAAATCGTCTCCCAACTTAAACTTTTCTGGTCTACGAAAAATCGATTGCAAATTCGTAGCACGATCTTGTTGTGCAGCTCCATCAGCTTGGCCTGCATCCTGTTGTGGCGGAGGCATGTTTATTTACAGATTTACAAACAACACGATCAAATATCTTCAAATATCTCGGTAGAACCTCCAAAATTTTATGTCACGAAGCGTGCCCAAACGATCACGAGTAGCTCAATAGTAAACACGCATTCTTCGGCCGTCTACATCTTCAATTTATCTCTCAACTCAACTCAAACTTCATCTCTACTTTCAACTCAATCACGTAATACTTCTCTACTCAAACTCTTCTCACAACAACTCACAATTCTACTTGCTACGCCCCCTTCTAATTCTCAAAATACATCAAGCATAACTTCCATGCTCCTTCACAGTCAATAACTTCACAGTCCACTTATTACACTATGTACCGTCCCTTAAAATGCTATAGACCGTCCCTTACAATGCTATAGACCGTCCCTTAAAATGCTACAGACCGTCCCTTGCAATGCTATAAACCGTCCCTTACAATGCTATAGACCGTCCCTTCCAATGCTATAGACTGTCCCTTACAATGCTATATACCGTCCCTTAAAATGCTATATACCGTCCCTTAAAATGCTATAGACCGTCCCTTAAAATGCTATAGACCATCCCTTGCAATGCTATAAACCGTCCCTTACAATGCTATAGACCGTCCCTTCCAATGCTATAAACTGTCCCTTCCAATGCTATAGAATGTCCCTTACAATGCTATATACCGTCCCTTAAAATGCTATAAACCGTCCCTTCCAATGCTATAAACCGTCCCTTACAATGCTATGTACCGTCCTTTCCAATGCTATAGACCGTCCCTTACAATGCTATGTACCGTCCCTTACAATGCTATGTACCGTCCCTTAAAATGCTATAAACCGTCCCTTACAATGCTATAAACCGTCCCTTACAATGCTATGTACCGTCCCTTCCAATGCTGTAGAGCGTCCCATCTAATGCTGGGAAGTCTAGCAGACCTTTGGAAAACATGTATCCACCCAAAGGGAGTACTTAGCAGGCCCCCCAATAATTAAAAAAAAAAACAACGCTGCTGCGTCACAAATTAATTTGATGCATTGTTCTCTATTGTTTCAAAAATAATTCCCCCTCCTGATAAGCAACTGCATCCTACGGCCCTGGTACTTTGCTAATATATTTTGCTGACAGGATGCGCACTCATCTTTTCCGTGTATCATTTTCGCCACTTTATTGTAACGCAAGGCATCATAAGGAGGCAATTTTTCTAAAGTTGGTTGTCAAAAGTGTTATTTCATTGCTTTTCGACGAATTTTTGCGTGCCTGTAGTTTCTAAAGCCAGCTATCATTCGAATGATTATAAAGCCAATTGAAAGAAATATATTTTAGAGCACACACTGCTGTACAGTAGAAAGTCAAGTACCCCCCCCCCCCCTTCCCCTACTTATTCTGCACTCGACAGCTGTTTGCTCAGTCTACTCAAGAATGTGTGAAATTATTTACCTCTCTTCATTTGTTTCCTGATTTTCATCTGCCTGAGCTTGTCTCTTTCGACTTTTTGATCCTGATTTCTAAAAATCATGATGTAAAGACGTTAAAGTAATGTCTAGCAGGGTCAAGAAGTTATTATCATCAATCTATAACTTCTTATTTGGTATTTTGAAATCTTTACAACAACACCATGTCTCTGATTCTACAATTAGAATAATGAATAGGTAGTAAAGCATATTAAAATTCAATTATCAATTTCCCTTGGATTAAAATTTCCTATTGCAAACATTTGTGAACAAGGAAACAGACTGAAATCTATGTAAAGGTCTTATGTACAGCAGCGCAGCACGACAACGTGGTCGATGAAATTGGCAGATTTGAGTTTCAAGGAGCATCGCGAAATTTATTTAGGAGTAGTTGCCCAAACATCATAACTCATTTCATAATATAGATTGTTTTAGCTTCCTTTGGAGGTTTCCCGATACGTTTTGTTTATAACCCGTAGCCAGGATTTTGCGATAGTAAATACCAACAATTTGATTTTACTTACATTTGCTCTATGTTCCATAGTGTCAGCAGTTTCTACCTATTCCTGAAAATTGCAGAATGTTATTTGTGGCATAACACAAAATGACGCTAATTCATCCAAATCATAATATTTATATAACTTTTACTTGGTTTACAAGGACGGTCAACTCAGCTTTTCATATGATTAAAAACTACAAGTTGTACAAAAGAGCCTGGACTGGATCGAACGTTATTTTTATACATTTTTATATGCGACGTTCGAACGAGTGGCGATAGAGCTTCTATCACTATTGTGCACATTCGAAAATTCTACAAAATGTAGCAAAATAGCGTTCGATTCTGATTCTTTTCAGAATAGCTAAAAGGTCTATTCACATTTAATTTAAAGATCTTCGAATACGATATCAAAGATTTTTGGTGAATTTTTCGATAAACCATTGATGAATTCTGTTTGGTGACAAATTAAGGAACTCAGCAAGAAACTTTTACTGCAAGAATGAGACAAAACATACCACATAAAGTAGCATGTTTGTGTCCCAGATCCCGGTAAATGTATTGAAAAAATCAAAATGTTTCAACTCACCCTGTTAATTCAAGAAACCAGAATTGTGCAATAAAGCCAACAGTTGCAATTCTTCCACAGAGGCGGATCTAGCATTGTAGTTTGGGGGGGGGGGGGGCCATTTAGTAACAAAATCAGCGGGGGTCTGGGGGCGCAGCCCCCAGGAAAATTTTCGTGACCACGCCCTTCAAACTCTCGGAGAACGAGGGCAACGCCCTTTCTCATTTATTTAATAGATCTTCAATTGCACTATTTGGCTGACTATTTGCACTCATTTTCTATCAGAAACTTTTATTTGAAGGCCAGCTCACTCTGAGAGCACTAGAAAGTTAAGAAACTTCATTACAAAGATGACAAAGTTCAGCTAATCTTCAGAGATATAAACGGAAGAGTGTTCAAACTTTTAAAAACTTTGAGTACTCAAAAAGTAGGAATTTTAAGACTTTTAGTCATTTAGTACTTGCTAAAGTTCTTATTTCCTTATAAAAACACAACCTTTTTTATGAAAGCAAACGTACATTTGATGGGCCTCGGATCATCTCTTCTTACCTGCTCTATCAGTTTGAAAAGTAAGTTGCTAAAGATTGCAGTCACCAAAAATTTTATCGCAATGTAACTGTCACAACTGACTAGTAAATTCGTATCAATTTTGCTTTTATTGGAAATAGTGTCGCTTTTTGGGTAACGCAGACGCCAAGACATGACGAAAACTTTCGAAATTATAATCTGTAGTAGCTTTTCATTTTGCAACCATTGACGTTTTAAGGACCTTTTAAGACGTCATTGATTCATGATTGCAGTCATTATTTGTGTGTCGCACTTAATTTTGTATCAAACTATTCTTTTAGGCTAATCGTAATTTTCCTGTTATTTCCAAATTAATTACTTGTTATGGCCATTATGATTTAAATTACACCATTTCCGGAAATTGCATCTGTTGATGAATCACTTAAATTTAATCACTTTTCAAAACTTTCTCACGCGATTCCGATAAATAAGAGAAACTTTCAGTTGCAAATCATTTTTCTCATTGAAAGCGAGAGTGTAAAGCCGATTTGTATCTTTGATTAAGTGGACTTTGTAATCAAAAACGTGAATTTCAAGCAGGGAATTGGTCCAAAAAGCTCCAAAATATTGGAGATTGAGTACATACAGGTTACTGGAGAATATTTCACTGCCAAAACATCAAGAAATGAAAGGTATGATGAACACGCCCCCTTTAAAATACGCCCCCTTTACTTGTCGTCCGAAGGCAAAGTGTGATCTGAAGCCTGGCCTGAAAACATCAGCAAATAAGTGAATTTCAAGCGGGGCATTCGTCCTAAAAACTCCAAAATATTGGAGATTGAGTACATACAGGTTACTGCAGAATATTTCACCACCAAAACATCAAGAAATGAAACGCACATTAAGCACGCCCCATTTGCACTGTCCGAAAGCAAGGTGTGTTCTGAAGCCTGAACTCGAAGCATTAGCAAATAAGTGCAATTTCAAGGAGGGAAATTCTCCAAACAACTTTAAAATATTGGAGATTGAGTAGATACAGGTTACTGCAGAATATTTCACTACCAAAGCATCAAGAAATGAAACGCACATTGAACACGCCCCCTTTAAACACGCCCCATTTGCACTGTCCGAAAGCAAGGTGTGTTCTGAAGCCTGAACTCGAAGCATTAGCAAATAAGTGCAATTTCAAGGAGGGAAATTCACCAAACAACTTTAAAATATTGGAGATTGAGTACATACAGGTTACTGCAGAATATTTCACTACCAAAGCATCAAGAAATGAAACGCACATTGAACACGCCCCCTTTAAACACGCCCCATTTGCACTGTCCGAAAGCAAGGTGTGTTCTGAAGCCTGAACTCGAAGCATTAGCAAATAAGTGCAATTTCAAGGAGGGAAATTCTCCAAACAACTTTAAAATATTGGAGATTGAGTACATACAGGTTACTGCAAAATATTTCAGTAAGCAAAACATCAAGAAATGAAATACACATAGATTGAATACGCCCCCTTTAAACACGCCCCCTTTGCACTGTCCGAAAGCGAGGTGTGTTCTGAAGCCTGGCCTGGAAACATCAGCAAATACGTGAAATTTCAAGCAGAGAAATTCTCCAAAAAGCTTTAAAATATTCGAGATTGAGTACATACAGGCTACTGCAAAATTTTTCACAACCAAAAGGTCAAAAAATGAAATGTATGCTTGAACACGCCCCCTTTAAACAGGCCTCCTTTACACGTCCGAAGGGCAAAATGTGTTCTGAAGCCTAGCTTGAAAACATCAGTAAATACGTGGAGGTGAAGTCTATCAAATCAAATTTAAAGAAATCTTAAAAAACAACAGGCGTAATCATGCATAAATATAACTTGGAACTCACTTACTTCGGACACCTCTCTCGTTGCTTGTTGGATCTACTTCAAAGACGGCCTGCTCTCTACTTGTTGCATCGACTTCTAACACACACAACCTGTAAATATGTTAAAATTAAGCACCGTCATTCTCCAAAAAACTTAAGATGATTGGAAAGTACATACAGGTTACTGCAAAATATTTGACAACCGAAACATCAAGAAATGAAAATGTACGGTGAACAGGCACCCTTACTTGTCGTCGAAGGTAAAATGTGTTCTGAAGCCTAACGTGAATACAGCAGTAAATACATAGCGGTTGACTCCATGATATCAAATTGTATGATTCTAAGAAACATTAGAAACTATAAAATAGGCCTAATCATACACAAAGTAATTTAAAACGGGGCTATTGCAGTATCGCACACTATAGGATTTTGGTAGGGTTTAGTTAGGATCAGTATAGCAACAGTGTGCGAAACTGCATTAGCGCCAAAACGGGACTTACTTCGGACACTTGCTCTCTCGTTGCTCATTGACTCAACACAACCCAACTGCCCTGATCTTTCTCTGGTCTCCAAATTTGATGCCAAAAACCTCTGCAGACATGCCAATTTCAATCAATCAAAAACATCCAATGAATGGACTGTCACTTCCTGATCACTTCCTCCTAAAATTTTGTGACGTATGTGGACAACAATGGATGACAACTTCCGATGACGTCAATCCTGGACGCAGTAAACATGCGTCTGTTTTCTAGGAATGTCATTGGCTGAAACCATGAAATGTTCACTGTATGTTTAGTTATGCGCGCCATGTCAACGTTCGTTCATTGAGTCTACGAGCCTATTTTAAAGATTTGCTGCTGCTGCGCAGCGCAAATCAACTATAGAAACTCGACTCTTCGATAACAATAATGAACAAACTTCAATACTTGGCCAAATTATTCAAGAAACTCTTTTACTTTTATCAAGGAAATCCATGGCCTTTCTCTTTTATTTTCACTCATTTTTTGCACACATTATTTTTAAGAAACTAAGAATTCGGGCCAGCACTGAAAGTTTCTGGTCAGATTTTCAATGGTCAGAGTTTTTTACGAGTTTCTTAAAGCTCCATCAACAGTCTTCATGCTCACTACTTGTGCCCTCAAAGGAAGGTTTTTTTTAAGTCTTTGCAACATTTAGACATTTACAGAAGCTCAAGTACCTTTAAGTAAGAATGCGTGTGTTGTAAATTGAGGAATTGGCGGGGGAATTGGGTAGATCAACCATCTATTCGCAAGCCTGATACAAAGAAAATGCAGCGAAAAAGATGAAACCACGCAGATTCTCTAAGGAATTCTTAAAAAGCCCAATTCAGTATGAATCTTGATTTCAGGATCTAGAATTAGAGTGAATCTTGATTTTGGGATCTTGAATTAGTGTGAATCTTGAATTCTGGATCTAGAATTAGTGTGAATCTTGAATTCCGGATCTAGAACTAGTGTGAATCTTGGATTCCGGATCTAGAATTAGTGTGAATCTTGAATTCCGGATCTAGAAGTAGTGTGAATCTTGAATTCCGGATCTAGAATTAGTGTGAATCTTGAATTCCGGATCTAGAATTAGTGTGAATCTTGAATTCCGGATCTTGAATCTTGAATCTTGGATCTTGAATGTTGAATCTTGAATTAGTGACTCCCATACATACAGTCCCATACAGTCAATCTGGAGAATATCTAGAGAGGTAGAACGCCAAGGTTGTATTACCCTTCCTTGCCCGTCAGGAAAAATAGCCCTTGTGATAGATAACCTTTCTAAGGAAATCTAAGCATATGAAAGTCACATTCTAGCCAATCACATATCAGTATTGCTTGTTGACTTCAATAAGTTTCCCAAATATGGTACATGCTTAGATTCCCTTCAAGAAACTGATGTACAAAACCTGATGTTAATGCTGTACTACAGATCATTTACGGAAACGATAATGTCGAGGGGCATCTAACCAACATGCATTGCTCTTAATGATCAAATTTCTATAGATTGAATTCATAAGAGGGTGCAATGATTTTCGCCCTCTTTTTCAAAATCATCAATTGCTAGACCTTTTAGTGGTGCCATGTAGCTAATATGCAGAATGTGTGATCAACGTTGTCAGGGTGGCAGACAATTAACTGACAAGCATGGCAAGATTACGTCCCAGTAATATTCAAATCGAGATGTTAGAATACTTTGAAGCATTTTGCATAGATATCAACATATCCCGCAACATATTCGTTATCAACATACATCTCACATATGATTCAGATTCACAACAGATTTTATGGAAAAAATTACTGTTTAATCAATTGGAGATTCCTCGTTTTCATTTCTTTGTGTCCTGACAATTTCCTGATGGGAATCCGGGATAGAATAGAAAGAACCCCTCGCCCCTACGATACCCCTTACTGCATTCTCATCTCATCTGCTTATTTAATTTCCACCAAGACACATGCCATGAAACAATCAGATTTCTCATACATTTTCATAAAACAGTATCATGACTAAAGATCTCCTGTTGTTGAATCTATTAGAAATTGATTGGAATATTCCTTTCTATTACGTTATGTGAGCCCTCTGAAGTGAACCTTCGTTCCCATTTTCATCTTAACCCTATTTGTACTGGGCGATTTTTTAGGTCCATTGTACTGGGGGGGGCGTTTTCGGCCCCACCCCTCTTTTTCTCCGAAACTACACAAGATATAACAATAAGACTTACTCCTATTGTTCTTTAGACAATTGGCTTTTCAAATATAACAATGACAATTAACCCTATAGTGGTTGGGCTATCTGACACGTCCTATTTTGGTTGGGGGGGGCCCCCACCTATCTCTTGACTGGAAATAGATAGAGCAACCAGATTTGGGTTACTAATAGCCCCAGGCATGTACTTTATGAAAATATAAGAATTAACCTAAAATTAGCCATCATTATTGCTTGTGTCGGCATTTTTCCTTGTGTGGTCAAGAAAAGTGTCAAAATTGGTCTAAATCAGGAAAAATGCGATAAAATTTACTTTGGAGCACAATTTCCATCCAAACATGAAGATTATGATAGAATACATCAAATAGCACTACCCTACAAAATATCTTTGCAAAATTTTGCAATTTTGCTGCTTTTTTCGCGAAAATTAATATTTTAGAATTGGCGATTTTGACAGAGTCAGTTCCGGAAAATTGTCTCCCTCCCCCTCATTTGTCAAAATATTTTTATGAAACTTCTTGAGTCATTGCACAATAAGTATTAGCAAAAAGTCAGAAAATTTCCGGGCCATAATTGTCATACTGACAGAGTTATGAAAAAAAGTCTACTAGGGGGGGGGGGGCAAATTTGCCCCCCCCAACCAGAATAGGGTTAATAAGTCACGTGATTCGTTGCTAGGCAACCGAAAGACTGAGGAAAATGGGCAAATTCCTATTTAATCAACCAGTCAACCGATTTTCTCAAAATTTGTTTCAAATGGCAGGAAACATGTGATAGTTCAAAAAGATATACTTTTCAAAATTTTGTTGTTTCTATTTTAGCACAATTAGCTTTAAATTAGCCTTTTGTTGCATGCTTTTATTTTCATACCAGGTTTTTTCCAGTCCTGTCCTTTTATCTGACAAATATAGACTCAAAATGAATCAAATTAATAAGATGAAGCAAATTAGACTAAAAAATTTTTTTATACATTTCTTTATTAGAGCAATGACATCATTAATGGGCATGACATCATAGATATTGAATTTTGCTGACATCAGCAAATATGAACAATTTATATATCAAATGAAGGTACTCATCAATCGAATGGTGCATGTTTGAGATCGATCAAGCAAACGACACGAAAGCTACGGACATTTAAAGGTGACCTGAAGGGAAAATATTTGTTGAAGCTAATGAACTGTTGAATAATAAATGCTCCTGTTTGAATATTTTTGATATCTCATTTTGTTTTGAAGTTATCAAATGATTTTAAGCATCAGCAGTTGACGTAATTTTTTTTGCAAATAACTGGGAAGCAAAATGAAACTAACGGATGTCAGGGCGGAACTGGGCATGTAGCAAATTTTTATGGGGCTCTGTTAAGTTTGTCTCTGCATTCCTGTCTATCGTAAACATACTTGGTGAAACGTTGGAAACTTTTGCCAAAAGACAAGTGCGCTTTGGATGATAGTAAACATTTTCATCTGTTTTTGCAATTCGAATTCTGTTGGAACCCCTTTCTTTAAAGGCGCGCCGCTCTTTCTGTGTTAGTACAATGTCAATGTCCGAAACAGTGTCTTGCATTTGTTTTGAAAGGTTTGGAGAATGTTTCCTCAAGAAATTCAAAAGGAAGCCTTCAGTATGTGCAGTAGCAATAGCATGCTTACATATGGCGTGAAACTTAAAGCGCTGGCAATCGCACTTTATTGCGTGATTTGTGAGGGCGAAACTTACAGCATGTGTCCGCGCGGGATCATAAACTTCTTTGCAACAGTAGTAACAAATAGGGCTTTCGCTGATTGCTGGCAAAATGCATTCTGAATCTGTGTGAAATGAGTGGTTACAACCATGAAAGATTCACTAGCAGGGCTCATCACATAATATCCGGGTTTGTCATATTTTCTGTGAGATGCAAGGTAGCAAGGAAAGAAAAGGCCTTGTGTCAGCCACGAGACATCAGACGAATTGTCTAGCTAATCGAGCGAATATTTGTCTAAGACTGATTCCTCTGAACCAGTAACAAAAGAAAACGGTTCGAGGCCTGTGCAGAGGATGCCCACTTTCACTTGAAATTACCAGCGGGCATCTTGTGCAAATAAACGTTAGTATCAATAATAATAAACATTAACAAATAAACTTATGCAAATAAACATTTTCCGAAATGTGTGCCTGAAAAAGATCTCAGGGACAGCATATCAACCCTATCTAGACTGGGGGGCTCATTCAGCCCCCCTCCCAAACTTTATTCATAAGAAATACATAATACAATGTACTGTAAAACTTATACGAATCAGAAAAAGCAAAGCTTATCTAGTCTGAGCTGCTTTACGAACAAAACAAGCGAAATATATACAAAACGTAACAAGAAGAATAGTAGTAGCAAACTGGCAAAAATATAATGGTGAATATTATAATACGTTAAAGGTTAAAGACCCATTGTCAACCAACAAATCCAGTGTTGTCTAAACCGTGTTGACAAACATTGGCCTCCTTTGGGCGTAGGTTTTGGTCGCCATTTTGTTTTCGAAGCTAGCAGTGACAGAAAACGGCATGGAGAGAACATTCTTGCAATCATGATTTTCACCCATATAAACATGACTGATGAAGACAGATTTATATTTCCAATTGATTGGACTTGCACTGCAAATATTTTTTGTTTATTGATAGGTTAGTTGCAAATGCAATACCACATGCAGAAGGAAAACAAGGAAGAAACTTGATTGCCCTTGCAAGGATGCCGGTCACTTGTGTGATGAGGAGAGGTGTAGTTGGAACAAAAAAGAAAGGCAGTGTCATTTGTTAATCCATCGGATCTGAACAAAAGAGAAGAATGATAATTCCTGAGAAAAAATTATGTAGCTTTGCACATAAAATACATATTGACTCAGTCAATTATATTTGACTACCGAGTGTCCCAATAAAATGTATACGGATTTGGTTGACTCCAGCGATGTGAATTTAGACTGAATCAATGTCTAATCACTCTAAAAATGTTCCCGAATAGTTAACTTGAACATAGGTACCTTGTTTTTTGGTATTGGTGCTTTGAGAGCAAACATGTTAATCTTCAAAGCTCAAATTTGCCTCCTCCTGCAAACCAGAGCTTTAGCCTTTTGGCCTAAGCAAATTCTTAAGACACAGCGTATAAATCAACGATATCCGATCATAACATTTGAAAAATATTAGATCTTGTGTTACTCTGTTTTCCAGGAGTCATCCCCCAGTCACCCATTGGGCAGTTTCTTAATTTTTTCATTAATTTCAGCTTTTAATTTTGACGTGCTTTAGGAACTTGCTTAGGCCAATTGGCCAAAGCTCTGGTTTGCAGGTGGACGCAATTTTGAGCTTTCAAGATTGATATTTCTGCTCTCAAATCACCAATACGAACAAACGAGGGATCTATGTTCAAGTTAACTATCGAGGAACATTGTGAGAGTGATTAGCCATTGATTAAGGCTAAATTCACATCGCTGGAGTCAGCTAAATCTGTATACTTTTTTTTGGGACACCCGGTATTGTTTACAGCATCGTACATACGGGTAGAAATAGTGTCTTAATTGTTCTATTTCTTTGACTCTGCTTGTGCATTTGGTAGGGTATCTCTTGTTCCTTGCCATCTGTGCCATTGTTCATAAAAAACCCCCATGTTTGTGAAATAAGTTGCCTTTCAGACACTAGAGAAAGTTCTCCCAAAAGTTTTATACTATGAACAGTATCTGATTCAGAATCACTTTTTGAATTATAATCTCTGATGACAGAGAGTACCCTGAAAAGAAAACAACACTTTCTTAATAAAATGCAAATTGATGGTTGAACACATAACACAATGATAACAGTACAGTTGAGAAGTTACTTGAAAAGTTATCAGAAATACTGTATATTTGGAATTATATGGATACCAAATAGTAAATATAATCAACGGTTTAGTTGACACTCTTATCATAAGAATCAGATCATCTTTAGCAAGCACCCAGAGCTCTATTTGAAATCTCTTATTTGGTCTTTTTGTAGAAACTGTAACTCGTTTTTACCTGAAATTGAAGGCTCATTGCTCTCATTAAAACCACCTTCTACATCAATTGAAATACAATAGAATGAAAAACAGCACAGTTCTGCTTTGTGTTCAGAGTATCTCTCTCATGGAAAATTATATATTTCAGCTCAATAGCTCAATCCGTTCAAAAGTTGCACCCTTTTGAAATTTTGGGCGTTTCCGGAAATTTTGACAAAAAGGGTATGGCACTTTCATATGTGTCTGTGTCATCACTACCAGAATCACTATCACTCTCAGGATCATGTCTGAACTGGTGTCATGGTCAGCATTGTAACATTTAACTTCTTTATCAGAAACACTGGCAGCTTGAGATGGTTCCAATTCTATTGCAAGTGGTATACGTCGCCTACCATGTGTAGAATATACCAGTACACATATTGTTCGTAAGAAACATTTTTTAACTCAACTCTCAGTTTTTCAAAAGATTATGAAACTCAAGTACTGGGAAAATGTGATTAAAACAAATATCTATTTCGATGAAAGAAATCCTTCATATTTTATACTTCATTTTCACTTGTTTCCTGTTAAGGGGTACTTGAGTAAAATTAAACAATGGAAAGGCTTGAAAAACCTTTATTTGCAATGTTCACAAGGGCACGGGTAGTGAACATAAAGATTGTTATGGAACCTTGTAAAAAACTCAAAGTATTCACAATCTGATCATTTTAAGAAACTTTCAGTACTGACCCAACTTCTTAGTTTCTTATAAAAGATATGTGCATACTGTAACAGAAAGTGACACACAGATTTGTCTGTGGATAGGGTTTCAGTTTTATCAACTTTTATAATTCAATGCTTTTAAAAGTCTAATTGAACCAACACCTTTATGCTCCATTATCATATTGCTGTTCTTTTTAGTTAAAAAGTTTATATCTGGTCTAACAACCCTTGCTTAGCTTACCTCATAAGTTTATGAATAGGGTCTGCAGGTGTACTAAAGTGGGTAGCCTGGGGTAAAATGGGTAGTGTTGATTGCTTGAAAATAGTAGACCCTGATCTGATAAATCAACATTCATTATGTAGCTATAGGAAAACTGTGTTGACGAAGATTTTAGCAAAATCTATCCACATTTTTACACAACCCATTTTACCCCAAGCAATCTTACCCATTTCACTAGAAAGACGACTAAAATGAAAGATGAGTACAAAGCTAAGTTAATCATCAAACTACTTACTGCTTGTTCTGCACAGGCTTTGTGAACGATGGAACTGGTGGTGGTGTTTATGGTGCTTTGCAATTTCTGATCCTCAACTGCTTTCTGCAAAAGCTCCAGCAAATATTATGCAAACTCATTATCACACGCTTTATCCTTGCAAATAGATTTTAAACTTTGCCACGGGTTGTAAACTGGCTCTTGCATCCGAATATGGTGTGATGGAGGCAGTGGACACTTCAGCGTTTTGAAGCATCCATATTGCCACACTGCAAACACGACTAGGCCTAAGCCAACCACACCCCTCGTTGATGTGTTGATAGAAAGCTGTGTAGCTGCGCAATTTTTGTTTTCTGACACAGAAAAGCATGTAACTACGTAGGCGCGATGTTGATAAACAAGGGAAGGCTCCATAACATAAAGGGGCTGCTTTGTTGCTTGACAGTGGGTCTTTAAGTCATTTTGTATTTTATTTAATTTGCTGTTTTTTGTTTCTTTATTTTATTGGTATTGAAGGAGTCTAAGATGTTTTATTTCGTTGGAGAATGATTTTACATTATTGATATGTTTTATTTTATCTGGGAGGTTATTCCAGATAGTCAGACAGAATGTCTTGCAAGAGTTGTCCAAGGTATGGCATAGAAATAAAATGTCCATACATCTTAAGAAATCAATCGTGCGAAGACGCATGGAAAGATCTTGGTTTCATCAATCAAACTTGGGTAAAGTGTCGGACATTGCTGAGAAAAATGACTCATTGTATGAATTTGAGAATGTTTATCTGGGGCTGGGTGGTGGATTATTTAATTTTGAATCATGTAGATATTTTAAATACTTTGGTTTTGTTCATGTTAGTCTTAATCCTATATCCTGAAGGGTGCATCACATGTTATGGTTTGGCTTGGCATGACCGGACATGGAAGGATCCTGAGACCTTAATTCGTCCAAGGAATATTGAATTATAGGGAATACTTACGCATAGTGAGATACCATGTCATCAAGCGCGATTTTGCAAATCAAAACATCAACAATTGGAAGTGGTGGCAGCAGGATGGCGCAACACCCCTCACAGGCGACCAATCTCTGACTTATCTACGTAGACAGTTCCCCGGCAAGGTCATAGGCAAGCACAGTGATGTGCCTTGGCCCCCCCCCCCCAGATCGCCTGACTTGGCAATTTTAGATTTGTTCACATGGGTTACATAAAAAATAAAATTTGGAGCAACATTGAAGAATAGCCGAGCAATGCAGATGAGCTTTGAGCTGGAGTGTGAACTGCTCCCGCAAGACATGGTTGTGAGGACCTTCAATGCTATGATAGAAAGATGCAGACGGTGTATAATTTCCAATGGAAAAAACATAGATAATGAATTGTGTTGCAAAAGTAGAAATATGTCAAATTCTGTCTCAAATTAGATGTCACGTGAAGATGCCTGCCTGCGAATAGAATCAACTGAAGACTTTTGGCTCCGCAGTTATGTGCTCTTGAAAACCCCATGCAACACCAAATTTGAGACAGACTTTAGTCAGAAGTCAAAAATGACATCTTTTAATTCAAGAGGTCTGAAATTTTCACGTAAGTTTTGTAATTGCATAGAATTGATTGATACCTTGTGTTCTTTGTTGTCAAAAATTCTTTACCCAGCACAATTGTGAAAGATTTCAGGTCTCAAGAGGGCTTCTGTTGCGTAAGAAATGAAACAACAAAGTAATCCCACTTTTGCAAAAATTTCGGAATATTCGAAATAAATCAATTAGAAAGAAAGCACTATTGTTCATTAAAAAAAAAATATTGTCAGTAAATGAAGTGCTGCTATTGAAACCTTTTAAACTATAGACAACTTGTGCCTGACTCCCTTTTTAGTCTTGACGATAATCTTGTGTTTCGGAATTCCAAGAATGTTCAACCTACAATGAAAATTGAACTTATGACATCTAAGTTAGCCTTTATGCAAGAAGACTGTCTATGCTTCAAAGTCCTATCATTTTTCAAAATGGCCCTATATTTGAACAAACGGGAGAACTTTCTTTGGGCCACCAGGTAGTCGTTGCTATTAGCCATGGAAAAGGAGTTATTGCTGCATCCCATGTGATGAAATGGACATAAAGTGTTTTGCAGATTTTTGGGTTAACACATTGATATGATGGTGAACACAGCCAAGAAAAATTCATGATTATGTTTGCAAGATGGTGACCCCTCACAAAACAGTGCTCTTGCAAAGAAAGGAATGAAGCCAGTCAACTCGGAGCTTGCCCCAAAGCCTAGTGAACTGCTCGTAGATGAAAAAATTCGCTTTTTGAAAAAGTTAACAGGCCAGGTCTAAAACGCGGACATCATGGACATGTCTGCGCCATTTGCAAGTCCGAGTTTTGGGTTTCACATTGGGAAAAACCTAAAACGCCAACATCGCGGACATTTTCCAGTTCTTCGAAATAAGGTGTTGATAACCACGTTTCCACGATCTTTATGCACACCGCTTCACAGAGAGTCACAGAGAGATAGTTGTTGGCAATTTTCTTCATGTCCGTGAAATCAATGTCCGTGTTTTAGCTTTTCACATGAGTGGAAAAATAACATCTCCACGTCAGCAGTTCGTTCTCCTGGCGACAAACAGGTTTGAGAAGCCACATGTCCTTCCTTTAACAGCGGAAGAGATACCAGCTTCAATGGGGAGGTTGATGTTGACTCCTTCGTTACATAAATGGAGATTTTTGGCAGAGCCTACAGCATTGCGTATTGTTATATTCAACAAACGTTGTGGTAATGAATGCAACAAACTGACAATTCAAGAGTTTGAATCAAGACCGAAATGGTCAGATCATCAATTGGAGGATGTCATCGACTCTCTACAACCATTAGAAAAGGAGCTGTGCAAATGGTACGTTTATCTTTTGAGAACTGTAGTTTTGAACTGTCTTGATTCTAACCTGTTCATAGCAACTTTTGCAGTGCAATCAGTGACCACCTGATATCGAACGGGGTTTAATTTCTGTCTTTATCTTCAATCTTTTGAATTTGGTTTTTTATTTTTTTTCTGCTGCAAAAATTAATGTTCTCTTGCCTTGAATGTTCTTTCATAATGTAGTGAATACTTGTGTACACCTAGCCAAAATATGTTCATGTGATGACTGTTATCGGTGGTGCAAAATTGCATATGGAGGATATGAATGCACAGTTAGACGAACCAGTAGCAGTCCACCATCGTGGTAGGCATACAATCAGTAGTAGTAGTAGTACCAACAGGCCTAGGCCTAACTATCCAGCAAGGCACAGTGGTGAGCAAAATTCCAACAAACTTCCAACATTTTGAAACTTCAAGGCGAAGAAAGAGGCTGAGCGTTTTTTCTTCTCCATAAGAAGCCTTCCATTAGAGAGAAAGAGAGTTGAAGAGAAACCCTTTGTGATACAACTTGGAGTATTGCAAGACAAAAACACAGTGAAACGTGGAGAGAACCTGCCATCCAGACATTTTGAGATGCAAGTAAGAAAGCATATTGTGCCTCAATATTTCTTGTATGCCATACCACAGAGGGGGTATATACCAGATTACTTTGTGCCAAGACTAGCATAGCACCCTTGAAGAGCCTTACTATTAATAGGTTAGAACTTATGTCAGCTAAGATTCTAGTCACATTGATGGAAACAGTTGTAAATGCCTTGAGCTCACAGACTAAGATAGATGAAGTCAAGTACTGGCTAGACAGTAGAACTGCTCTTTATTGGATCTATAATAATGGAGAGTGGAAGAACTTTGTTCAGCATAGAGTGAATGAGATCTTAAAAAAGACAAGGAAAGAAGATTGGGGATATGTAGCAGGAGTAGATAACCCTGCAGATTTAGAAGAGGAGTGACTGCAAGTCATCTTAGAGACAGCAAAATATGGTGGGAAGGACCAGAATGGTTGAAATAGGGAGGGAAAATTGGCCCAAGGTTTGGAGTACATAGTCAAACAACAAGTAAAAAGTCTCCTTCACAATCAGAATTGCAATCTAAATCAGAAGTTAAGTTCACTCAACCTAACAGTGAAGTTTTAACAATAAATCTTCCGACGACTTTATTCTGCAGGCCAGCAGGTCAAATAAACTGCGGGTCAAACACGAAAAATTGTGCCCTATTCGCCTAAAGATTGGGACAATGCGGCGAAAAGATTTTCGCCAAAATTTTGCATGATGATGCTCTTTAGATATTCAATTAAAGTGTGCTACCATCCCTGTAAAAATCCGTTGAGAAATGATGGATTATTATTATTATCATCATTTTATTTAAAGTTGGCAACTTACATAGCTAAATATAAAAAGAAATGCTAATTCAAGCCAACAAATTAATTACAATGATACAATTAAATACAATGATACAAAATATATACCGGGTGAGTCAGAAAAAACGTGGGGTGTTTGGTGGACTGTGACGTCCTGTTAACTGTTGACAGAAATCTGTCTTGGAGACTTACTACCACATGCGCCAAATGACTACTCAAGCTTGCAAAAGATTCCCCAATGTCTGAGTTATCTTGCTTAGAACTTGTGTCTTTGTTGCTATCAATGCTCTGGATATTGAAGCCTGGTGGTAATTCATCTGAACTAGAATCATCTGTCAAGTTAATGTCAATTCTTGGACATTTTGAAGGCAAC
This sequence comes from Aurelia coerulea, assembly GCA_039566865.1. Taxonomy (NCBI): domain Eukaryota; kingdom Metazoa; phylum Cnidaria; class Scyphozoa; order Semaeostomeae; family Ulmaridae; genus Aurelia; species Aurelia coerulea. Next base: position 4,221,666 of record CM076959.1, read on the forward strand.
AGTGGATCTTCATAATCATCAGTATCCTCAATCTCTTCTTCTTTGAGGTTTTCAATGTCAAGCTGAAAAAGTTCACGCCTTGGCATAATGTACACAGTTTTCTGTTGAAACATTCAATGAAGTAGCATACCATAGAATGTTTGCCCTTTGTCTAGCGTCAGCTTCACAATCTCAGTATGTATTGAGGTAGCAATATCAAATACTTCATTTTTACCAAGTATGCTGGAAAACAGATCATGAATTTTCTGTTGTACAGCTTCCAAACTCAATTGCTTGGAAAATGTGTCCCCTCTCCATTAGCTCTATCTTTGGCTGTTGATTAGGGACAGCCTCGTCACCTGGACCCCTGAGGAGAACAACATCCGCATAGAACAGACCCTTGTTAACTGTTGTGGTCTTTTCTTGGCTGACTTTGCTTCCCCTATTGAATTGCTGCTGTTGTTTCTTGTTTCAAATAATTTGTCTCTGTCTGCTTGGCAAGACAGGGAAAAAGAAAGGTCGAAAGACAGGTTGCCTTGCAATCGCTCTTGATATGCCAAGACTTCCTGTTGATGGCGAAGGAGAAAGAATTCCACTTGATGTGGAGGTGGAAGCAGGAGCAGCTGGTAGCCTACTAGGCCTATTCATCACTCTGGGCCCCGTGAATGTTGATGAAACTTCTTCTTCTACGCTCGCTTGTTGTTCTTCAAAGGATTTACTTTCAACTTCAGTGTTCAGAGCCTCCGATAAAGCACTCACGTTGGTTAGTATGCTGTTTAATAGCATGTGCGTCCACGTGCTAGAGGATGCATGGAAGTTCTTCGTGCGAACGGTCGTTAGGATATAAAGTAATCAATCTCACCTTGACTCTTTTCTGTCTGGCATTCTTCGAGTGACTTACTTTGAGACTTAGGCCGATAATAATGACTTCATAGCTATGGCTACAACAACAACAGCATAAGTACACCACCGCAGCCAACAGGGGGGGGGGGTGATCGAAGTTACATCAAAGGGAGAATAGGCTGGAAGTGAGAACACTGGGGACAATTGATTCTATTGTTTTTCTCTACGTCCTTTTTGATAGACGTTTGAGACATGACATCACTTTCTGATCACTGGAAAGCAACATCAACAACGGATAAAATAGACAAGTTGGCTTATAATCGGGGGGGGGGGAGGTTGAAGTTATAAAATGCTGGAAAAGATGGTGGCAAAACACGATGGCATCATAAGAGAACATACTGTGGCCATATTCTTGCCGTTCACTGACAACTATTGTTTGAGAACTGTATTTGTAGATGAAGTACCCCCCTTTTCATCCTTGAATCTAATTGTCAGTTCAGTCATATTAAAAACTAGCACAGTGCAGGAGGCGATAGGCCATTTTAGGCCCAGAAATGGAAGTGGGAAATGAAAGAACTGGATGTCTCTCTGCGGCTTGGCATGTGTATCAAAGAAGGAAGCTGAAGAAGACTCAAATTAGCTGTTAAACATTTGCATCTTGTATTGTTAAGCCCTGTTCACACGACACAAACTAACCCGGAGCAAACCTGGATTAAACTAACCTAGGTTAGATTTTGATAGTGTGAACGCAACTAACCTGGGTTCGCCCCGGGTTAAACTAACCCACCTCAGGAGGTGGGTTCGCCCTGGATCGAACCTGGGTTAGTTGTGGAAAATGTCGTGTGAACGCAAACCTGGGGCGAACCTAGGTTAGATTTGATCTCACGCATGCGCATTAGTGTAGCCGGCCATTATTTGGATTGAATAAAAGCACTGAAGTTGTGTTATCTTTTATTAATTCCATTCTAAACTGTTAGCTATATTAATTAGTCATTCTATGCGCTATGAATTGAGAAAAGATAGACCGAGGATCAACTTGGGAGGACGAAGAAGTTTTTTTATTGATAGACATTTGGGCAGATGAGAAAATTCAGCAGCAGTTGGACAGTTGCTCTCGAAAGAAGCCAATTTTTGAAAAAATGGCGAAGACGCTGGTGGAAGAAGGTGGGTTTACTCAGTCGTGCAACCAGATAAGAGAGAAAATCTGTAATTCTTCTGCAACATACCAAAACACAATAATTTCCCACAAAGAATGCTTGAACTTCGATATAGAAATTTTATTCAACTAATCACCAGTAAGAGACAATTACAAAGAACTTGTTCATACATAATATCAAGTTGATCTTTTTCAGTATATATTCAGTACTTAATGCCTTCTCCTTTACATTTAATAATCATTTTCATGGGTTTTTTCAGTGATTCGATAATCTTATCTATTGTTGCTGTTGCCACTTCATTCATTATTTGCTTTATCCTGCTTTCAAATTGTTCAATCGTTGTTCAATTCCAAAGAAGTTTTATATCAAATTTATATGAGGACTTCTTGGTGGTATATGTAGAAGTTGCAAGTTTACTTGTTTCACTGCTTCTTTCACAAGTTTGGTGTTTTGGGAAGGATCCCAATCTTGAACCCAAACTCTCAAACTTTTTCCCGCTGCTTGAACCATTTTGTTAAAATTTTCTGAAAGAAATTTGGCAAAGAACCTCCCATTGATATTTTCATACCTTTGTGCGCAAACCACTCCTTTGCCATGAGAAATATCGACCACCATCTTTACATGTTTCCTAGTGAATATGGAACTACCAACTGCTGTAATTCCATATTCACAGCAGCATGCAAGCTCTCTCCCTCCTCTTCAGGCAGTAGATCAGTTGTCTTAAATCTGTCAATGAATGGTGGCACACTGAAAACAAACTCATGGATCATGTGAGTAATGTTTTTTACAGGAAAGTACAAGGGAAACAGCGTACCAAATTTGTAGCAAGCATCCTTCACTAAGGTTATTTCTTCATCTCTCAGCATCCTTAGTTTCATAAACAGCAGTGACTGAATCATATTGTAGAGGCTAAATAATTCTAAGAATTGTGTGTGCATATCAGTGTGCAGTGATTCCCTACAAATACATTTCCATGGTAAGCTTGCATAATTGTAGAACAATAATGTTTAATAACTCGAAGATACAACTAACATCGACTATAAATGTTGTAAAGTTGTTTGGAATTAAATTCCTTCTTTAAATGCAAGGCGTAGCAATATACCTTTTAGCTATTCTACAAAAGTGCCTGGACCGAGCGTTATTTTTATACAGGAGGCTCTATAGAGTGGTGTTAACCCTATCTGACCTGGGTGTTTTGAAACACTCAATGCCTGGGGGGGGGGCGGATTCCGCCCCCCCCCCCTGTTTATTTCTGCTGTTGTTAAAGATATGACCACCAAATTTTGAACAAAGGTTGCCTATCATGTAAACAATGGATTTGTACAATTATAATTCAATTAGCGGTGTTGTTATTGTTGCTTGTGCATCATAATCATCATAAGGTAGCAAAAAAAAGCAAAATGTTTCAACATATGTCTAAATCAAATATTTTATTGGAAATTTGCTTCTCAGTGGTATAATCTAGTTTGAAAAAGATGATATTTTACTAATATATAAGTCTAGGATGTGAATTCAATTTTGGCAGGGGGTTGCAATGGCTAAGATTTAGAAACAATAATTTCGGTACACAAGATCTGACAGATTATTGCAATACTTCTCTTAGTGCTTTTTAGTGAAGATTTGGCTATCAAAAGTATGTAATGATATTATTTATAAGGTAAACAATGACAAGCTATCTTAATTGTTCGATTAATATGTTGTTGTTGCTGCTAATTAATAATAATCATCATATTAGGATACAAAAATAATTTAAAAAACGAAAAAAGTGATATAATTTCAATTTCATATGGTAGTAAATCTTGTAACATGCTGATAACAGTTACAAATAGTATATGGTTAATTAATTAATAACTTCGCGAAGACTCAAATTTCTCATTGCTTTACAACAGCGAAACAGATAGATTTCAGAAGGAGAAATTACCTAATTTGAACTTAATTTCGCACTGTTTTGAGGCACTTATCCTAAATTTCGAATTGAAAGGATTCAATAATGCATGGTGATATCTTGATGACGTCACTTGCACTAGCTAAATTATGCTAGCCCTTGATTTACATACGATTTCTCAAATACTATTGAACATTATGTTGAGGTCTTTTGTACTGCAAACTTCCCTTAGATTCTATTTATTCATTTATTATTATTAGAAAGGATCGGTAAACATTCACAATTTACTAGTTTATAGTGAATTAATTGACCACAGCAAATACAAAAAATGTTTCAACTTTCAAGTGTCAAGTTCAGTGTCAAAATTCAACGGCAGTCGTCACAAATCTGAGTCAAGTGTTGGGAACAAAATGACAGACCACATCCTTGACAAACAGTTTTGATCCTTCTTTTTCTTGTAGCCTTCAGTTCCTGATGCTCCTTTGATGCAAGCATGGCATTTCTTGGCAACTGCTCCCTGTCTAGGATGGTCAAGCTTGGGCCGCTCTTTCTCTTTGTAATGCACATCACCAAGGACAAGCTGCATTTTTAATCTGGTCATTTTGCCAAGGCCATGGAGAGATCTTTCCTCTATTTTTGGGATTATCAGTGACTTAGCAAGCTCCCATGCAAATCCAAAAGATGACATTTTACCAGGAACAGAATCCTTGCTGATGGCGTAAACTGTGTTGGCATTGACTCATTGTCTCATCAATGATGTAGGAGAAGGCTACCATTGACCACCTGTTGCTTTTGGGCTTAGCTGACGAACTTGCTATCCTCAAGTCTGCTACATCGGTGCCACCCTTAGTGAAATTGTAGAGCTTGAAAATTGCAGGCTTTGCTTTGTCATAATCTTTGGTGACACCAAGTATAGGCTGGACGGTTGATAAAAGGAGCACATTCTTGATACCTTTTGCAGTGCTTGGGCAGTAGGAAGAAAGAAGGAGTTCAGCATTTCAACCTCCCAGAATATGCGTGTGCTGTAAGGCTCGCGATCTTTGATATCCTTGGCAACATCAGGTATCCCCATTCTATTGGCCATCATTGTTTCAATGGAAGTGATACCTTTGGATAGTAGCCATCTTGTGGTTGATATGGACGTGTACAGCCGATCCATGGAAATATTCCTGCCCTTCAAGGAAACATCAGCTTCGGTTCTGACAACCAATGACTTCACATACTTGAAAAGCATGCCGTATTTAGCTGGTTTGTCTGGATTATACTGCTTGAAACTTATTTGGGTACGCATTGGATACAAAGTTTCATCAATAGTGAGATATTCACTTGGGACAAGGTGCTTGCTACAATTGTCATTAAAAGATTCAAAGAGATGGCGAATGGCCGCAAAGCGATCATGTTTCCAGCGATCATGTCTGGTTTCCTCGTCATCAAAGCAGATATGGGCTGTAAGGAAAACAAACCTATCCTTAGACATTGTTGCTCCAAAAATAGGATGTCCTGTCTCATCTGCAAAAAGGATCTTAGCACAGAGACTGTTTTGGCCAAGTAATCCTCTGATGTACATCAGACCAATGAATGCCCTCATTTCTATCAAATTTGTGAGCTTCAAGTAAGAATATTTATTTGATTCTTTGATGTGGTCTGGAAGCTTCTCAAGGTAAATAGTGATTCTTTTATTGGTCATCTCCAGGATAGTCTCTTGCATGTCGTTTGTGAAAAATAACTCAAAGGTCTTCGTTGGAGTATCAGCTGATTTGGCAAGGGCACCTTTGAGACCTGGCTTCTCTGTAATCACATTATAATGTTTCTGTTTACCCCTAATTACTGGCTACTTTTCGCTCCACTCAATTGTAATTGTGTCGTTCTTCTTTTGGCTACCAAGATACCCAACATGAATTTGGTCATTCTCTTGCAAAATTAATTCCCGAAAGTTTTCCTCATCCAAAGCAGAGTCGATGCTATTCACCAGCTGGTTTTTTGTCAGTTTTCTTTTAGGATTCTTGGCATGGCGTTCCTCCTCTTCATCTTCTTCCACAGTATGTTCTGTGATTTCGAACCCAACATTTCCTTGGTCTTCTGCCACAGCAATTTCTTCAATACTGCCCACCAATTCTTCTCTAACGTGCTGTTCAAACTCATCTTCATTGTACAACTCATGCAAATCATCATCCTCATCACTTTCTGAATCATCTACGAATCTCTCTATTTCTTTCAATGCCTCATCCGAACTCAAAACCTTTCTCTTTTTGCTCTCCATCGTGTTGAAAATTGAAGAACGAATTTGCGTGACTGTAGATTTACGTGTCTTTATCGAAATGTTAGGACACTGCAAAGCCTTGCTATGTATATTGAAAAGTATTGGGCCAGGTGTGCAAACAAGGAAGGGCCAGGTGTGCAAGATAATAAGGAAATATTTGATCAGATAACAAGCTGAGTAGGTGGCATGACAACCCAATGACAATACAAAAGTCATTATTGTAAAACACAGATATATTTTTGCACATAATGTGGATACCTTATGCTATAGATATATAATATCTAATAAACAATATATAACATATAATTAAAGATATAATGGGACACGTTTTCATACATCTAATGTGGTCAGGGGTAATTGAAACTAATATTGTGTGTAAAGGGCATTCAGAGAAAAGATGGCTATCTTTAAAACACGGAATATGGAATGATGGAATGGAATGATGGAATGGAATGATGGAATACCTGTTAACAATATGGAATTTGTCTCTTAAACGTCAATGGGAGGTTAAGTTTGCTTTTAAATAACACTGTGCCGGTGAGAAAATCGAGTAAATAATTCGTTTTCGAGCACCATTCCGTGTTTTCAAAAATCATTCCGTGTTTTCTCAAATCATTCCGTGTTTTCTAAATCATTCCGTGTTTTCTCAAATCATTCCGTGTTTTCTAAATCATTCCGTGTTTTCTAAATCATTCCGTGTTTTCTAAATCATTCCGTGTTTTCAAAATAATTCTGTGTTTTCCTTGGGAATCCCCTTTTCTTCAACACAGCTCTCTTATCACACCATATCACAACCGACCTAAACAATGGGATTTGTAAAGGGATTTGTAAAGTGCATAGCACCTGTGGAATATGTCAAAAATGTATCTAATGGGCCCAAACCCCAAAGGTCAGATCACCTCGTGCTGTTGGTCTTCTGCAGTGCAAGCGAATGAACATGGCCGCATTTAATTTCAAAGTGCCATGAAAAAAGGTTTCAAGGAATGATGAACTTGGAGAGGATCTGCCAAAGTTGCACCGGGACGACATCAGTCAAGGCCAATTGATTGGTCACGGGAGCTTTGGCTCTGTGATGCTGGCCACACTGCAGCAAGACTCAGCGGGGAGGAAGAAAGGAGGGCCGATTGTTATAAAGCAACCGCACAATATAACAGGCCACGAAAGAGAATTTTTGAAGGAGGCAAGATTGCTGCATAGATGGAATGGGCACAAAAACATCGTTGGATTTTTAGGAATTTGTACAAGCCCATTCTTTTCCATTGTACAAGAATATGCAGTTTTTTCATTTAAAGGTCTCGGCGACGAGAAAGAAGTGAGCTCATTGGGGCAATTTTTGAAGCATGCTGATATGGCTTATGATTTTGAAGGATATGAGCATGTAGCAGCAATCATTATGAGTGACGTCACGAATGGGGTGAAGTATCTTCACGATAACGAGGTTGTCCACAGGGACCTGAAACCAGCCAACATTTTAGTGTCGAATAAACACTACGCAAATCTTGGTACAGAAGATTTTTTGAAATGTTGGCAAAGTGGAGAGGCAATTGTGTGTAAACTCACAGATTTTGGTGAGAGTCGCTCCCGCCTAATTCAGATGCAGGCATTGATGAGGTCAAAAGTGACTGTCCTTGACAGGGGGAGCCCTGCCTTCATGGCACCCAAAATCCTTCTGCCGGAACTGAGGAAACAAGGTCAAGGAGCCTCGAACGATGATCTTAAATCTGCAGATATTCGGGCCCTAGGGATGATCCTTTTCGTCGTTACTAATCCAGACATAGCCTATCCTTACATGGGGGAAATCAGCAAAGAGATGACAATGGATCCCACCGTGACATCAAGGAAGGTTTTAGAGGATTTGATTAGAAGTAGGAAGTGTCCAGAAGCGTCACAGAAGTACCAAGTTCAACAAGCAACTGAGTGGTACCAGATTTCACATTTATCTGCAAAATGCACCGATTTTGATATTACCAAGCGAGCAAAAACCATTCAAATGGTTTGCAGTTTCATGTCTGATGATAACAAGGTACCATGTGAGGTGAAAAATTTGCCATTGAGCCAGATCACTGCTCTTGAACAGGCGGATAAGGCAGTTGCAGAAAAAGTTGCAAATGGTGATGTGTTGAACAAGACACTTCTTGTTCCTGATAATGGAAGCAATGCATGTGGCTTTTTGGCACTGAAAATTTGCAGTGAGCTTGCAGATCTAGGCAAATCTGGCAAAATAATGGATAAAGATATCATTTTGTCCATAGGTGATATAGCAGTTAATGTTATTAAGGAGTATCCACTGGAAGTAAATAAGCTTTGTGACAAGAAAAAGCTTTATACACCGATTGATGCCTATTCTCTGGTCAAAGCGAAGCATCATTTGCCTAATATGGATGGCCTTTCAGAGGAACTGCCTTATAACGAAGGAGTGTTTGACAAAGTTAGCAGAGACAGATTGCTGTGTAAGCTGTTAGAATTGTGCACAAAGCCTGATGACTTCTTCAGCATTTTTACCTGTGAGCCATACTCATTGATCATTGGCAGTCTTTCCAGAAGAATGCTGATATAGGATACCCATCCCATTACAGAGGAGCTTGGTGGACACAGTGATCCAGGGTTGGAAAAAATACCCAAAATTCAAATTGAAAATTTGATTTTCGTTTTATTTTTCTGTTGTTCATAAGGAATTTATCACCAAGATGAAAAAAATTTGAAACGAATTGAGCCATCGGTTGCGGAGGAACAATTTGTCAAACTTTCAAGAAATCCTATTGCATCGTTTCTAATCAATTTCAGGAAGAAATTGACCATTGTTTACAAAACATAACAAACTTAAAAACGCTGCTGTATCACACTCAGTACTCCGATTTGCAAAATCTTCTTTTAGTTAAAAGCCAGTAGAGTCCATCTCTGCTCTCCTTGAAAACGTATCTGTTGATAAATTTCATCTGGGCAAATTATTGCAAAATTCAGACTGTACTATTTTTTACAAATTTGGGCCTAAAAGTTGTTGATTTTCAACTTTAACGCTGAAAATAAAAAATAGATGTCAAAAGATGTCTTAGATATTGGTTTAGCCATTAAGTTTAAAGTATTTTGTACATATTGACCAAAAATCTCGTGCAGAAGCGTACCCAAAAAATTGTCACAGGATTTTCAAATGTTTAGCTCTTTTTCAGTACTTTCTCTCAATTTTTGAGAAACATTTAAAGAAACGATGAATCAACTTTAATGATTATTTAAAAGGTGTCAACGATTTAAAATCGATGTATGATGATTTCACAAGGTAGATTAAGAAAGAATTCCAATAATGTTTTGAAAAATTTCGATAATACAGTATTGTTTGTATCATCCCTGAGAATCATCATCCCTCAAGCCATTGTGGAGATTGGTGGAGTCCATGAAACATACATTTAACGTTTATTTGGACATTCAAATCCCACGAAAGCAAATCGCATGTCCCTGTTTCTTTCGGCCTAGCAACAGTTATAGTACTGTTAATGATTTCGCATGGACCTGATCTATGGAAAATGAGACAATTGTTCTGAAATGCTTTTGGACCTTCGCTATCTTTTCCCATCTCCTATTGCTGTCTCAACATGAAGGCAACCTACAGGTACCTAAAGAGAAATGTTGCTAGATATTGTCAAGCTTTGCTGAACTGAAATGATTCAACTGACTGTTCCTTTTTGTCAGTTTTTCTTAGAAACACCCAAAGTTTCCACGTTGTTATGAAGAATTGATACCCATTGAGAAAAGAGCGAAAGAAAACGGTTGTTTTCTATGTAGCAAGCCATGGAGAGCGAATCATAATTGGAATGTACACTTGACTGACATTAGAAATTATTTAAAAGTTAGACTGTATCATTGCTTTCTGATAGTTTTGTGAAAATAACTGCTGTCTTGTTGGCTACTCGTAATCGATTAGCAGACGCCTAAGAAAGGCTGTCTGTAACAGGCTACAGGTTTTAAAATTTTATGTTTCATACTGTAAAAGCTCTTCTCTATTGAGCCCCCCCCCCCCCTCTCGAATGAGCCCCTCCCCTCTGAGCCAAATTTTAAATAACCCCCTCTCTATTAAGCCCCCCACTAATATCAAATTTTACAGATTACCAAAGGTTTTCCATTCATTGAGCTATATAAGCTTGCATGTAAATTTTTTATGGTTTGGGATAAAACTGTGTCAAATGTTGAATTTGTGTATTTGACTCGTAAAATTGTATGCTGAATCCACAAAATATGGTATAAAAGAACTAAAAAGCTGTCATATATATCCTTTTCATTCGATTTTTTGAATCAGCCCCACTCTCTCGTTAGCCCCCCTCTCTTTCCAGCCCCCCTCTGTAGTGCCCGAATTGAAATAAATCCTTTGGGGGCACGAAAGATGAATTTCTTTCGCGGTATTCGGAGTGAAAGATGAATTTCAACGACTTTTAGGCCTAAATTTCTGGAAAATACTTCTTAAGAAATTTTTTCAAAATATAGTTGGAATTTCTTCCTGGTCTACCTTCTGTAATCATCATATATCAATTTTAAATTGTTAACACCTTTTAAATAACCATTAAAGTTGTTTCATCGATTCTTTAATTGTTTCTCAAAATTCGAGAGAAAGTACTGAAAAAGAGCTAAAAATTTGAAAATTCTTTGACAACTTTTTGGGTACGCTTCTGCACGAGATCTTTGGTCAATATGTACAAAATACTTTAAACTTGATGGCTAAACCAATATCTAAGACGTCTTTTGACATCTATTTTTTATTTTCAGCGTTAAAGTTGAAAATCAACAACTTTTAAGCCTAAATTTGTAAAAAATAGTACAGTCTGCATTTTGCAATAATTTGCCTGGATGAAATTTATTAACAGATACCTTTTCAAAGAGAGCATAGATTGACTCTACTGGCTTTTAACTAAAAAAAAGATTTTTCAAATCGGAGTACTGAGTGTGATACAGCAGCGTTTTTAAGTTTGTTATGTTTTGTAAACAATGGTCAATTTCTTCCTGAAATTGATTAGAAACGATGCAATAGGATTTCTTGAAAGTTTGACAAATTGTTTCTCCGCAACCGATGGCTCAATTCGTTTCAAATTTTTTGCATCTTGGTGATAAATTTCTTATGAGCAACAGAAAAATAAAACGAAAATCAAAGTTTCAATTTGAATTTTTGGTATTTTTTCCACTTTTTGACAAATCTGGATCACTGTGCATTCAATTATTTATCATCAAAATGTCAATTTTTGATATAAAAAAATCCCAGTCCTAAATACCCCTAAACATTTTACAAAATGAGCTAGTTAACTTTTACAAAAGCTTTTTGGACCATGCTGTATGAATTAACTAACAATTTTCACAAAATGTAAAGAACTGGAGATGGGGCACTTTTTGCACGATATTCCATCTTTGGGAAAAATTCTATGCCAATAGATGCAAGTTTGGTCTTGGACAGACATGAGGATACCCCCTGTTTTGAACAACTATAGCACAAGAACAAAATGTATCTATATTCAGATGCAATCAATTTCATTATACAACTTCCTCAAATGATTTCTTCTGGAAAAAAGCGTAAATAATCGCATTATGAAAAAATCCGCCTTAAAAATCTTCATTTGTCATGTTACCCCCTGTGTTGGCAAATGTTGCTATTTGACACTCTTCCAGACTCCGTTTGGCTTTCACAGTTGCAAGAGCATCAGTTCTAAGGTGCAGGAGTCCATGTACAAAAATTGCAGGCATGTACCTCCTTGGGACACAAGATTTCTAGCCCATTGAAGTTGGCTGAATTTTGCCATTTTGAGCAAGCATCCATCTTGATAGAGCTATTGTTCTCATGTCAGATCAAAATTTTCTTGGTTTCTACACTTTTTCAGAACTTCTACATGTGCACATTTGGGTGATATGAATAGCTATCTTCAGTGTTGCAAGATTTTTGCAAGATGCTGTTTGAAAAAATGGAAAAAAGGGCTTTTAGGCCAAAATGGACAGAGTTGGCAACCCCCTGGATTAAGGAATTTCGCGAAAATCGTTTGGCCGTTTGAAATGTAGCATTGGGAGTAGATCAATATTCTATTCCATAAAGCTGAAAAGTGCCATGACATTTATCGATCAGAACACCAACAACAAAATCCCTTCCCCAGACACATTTTGGGGTCAAAATCATACTTTGATTCTTTGAACTTTGAAGCAATATCCTACTAATATTGTGGTCTTCAATTACCTGAAACATTAATTTTCCAAAAGAATTTATGGTGTGCTATAACCAAGTGCAGAAAGAGTTAGGATAAGAAATTTTGATTTCCATATATTTGAAGTTGAATCTGCCACCTCATGAAAAAACACACATTTGCATCAACTGGCTAAATATTCAATTGATCATAAAATCTGAACCAAATGAGATATCTTGCTGAAGGTTCTCCGATGCTTGCGTCCCCTTGGTAAAAATTAGAAGGAATTTTGAATACATCACCTGACAGGCATCTGTTGTTCTTATTTGGAATGACCCTATTAAGAAAGCAAAGATTTCAGCCATTTTGAATTGAGCTTCGATGAGTTGGACACATGGGCAACAAAGCTAGAACCATGCAAAATCCAGAACAGATCCCCCTACAGTTTAATTTGCTTCAATGTTAATGCGACTCATGAACCAAAAGCTACAGTTAATGCATTTTATATTATGCGGCAGTAAGGAAATAGCTTAGGTTTGGGATTCATAGGCGGCAGTTATGTCACAGTTATGCCAAATAAAATTGACTCCTACAAATTTTTCATGGCTTGATTTGAGTTCGCTGCGGTATAACTTCGTTCCATGAACTAGGCCCAAGTGTTTTAAAGTGCGGTGATTACGAGAATGCAGGCAGAAAACAGGGAATTTTTTAATTAGCTCAAATTGTATGTAAATTACAGCTTTTGCATGCAAGTACAACCAAGCAAAAACGTGCAAGGAGCAAATGTTTGGATGAAAAGTAAAATGTGCTGCGATCTGGATGATCATGGCAATCGGTAAGTTAGGAATTGAAATTGCAACAAATGTTCAGCAGAATATAGGTATAGCTTAGAGATCACAATGAACATTGATAAGATTGGCTCCTCTGGCATTTTCATAAACAGAGTTGTAAATCGAGCAAAGAATATACATTCTATGTTCCAGCGTGGCAAAATGTTGAATTGTGCAACTTCAATCACTCATTCAAAGTGAGTGAAGCTAAGGAAGTACTTCTCTGATGGATGTGCTGGTCAATACAAACACTGTAAGAATTTTCTCAAGCAATGTTTCCACCATGCTGATTTTCATACTGATTGCACATGGTAATTTTTTGCTAAAAGTCATGGCCATTTGACAATCAAATTTGAAATGCCATTGAAGTGTTAAAGTTCTGCTCTGAAACAAAGAGTGAAAAGCATTCATTTTAAGTTCATACCAAAGGAAACAATTGAAGTAACAAGGGAAAACGTCAAGACGAGATTTTTGCATGCAAATACCATCCCTGGTACATATGATACTCATGGCTGGTTTGTACAATATGGGTACCAGGGATGTGGTTGTCTTTACCCTGCAGGAGAAGGATCACATATTTGGAATGAATGAGAGGGGCAAAGTACCCAGAGGAGCCAAGAGGGTAGGAATCGTGAGGGATAACCGTCAAGTCAAGATCCAATACAAGCACAATCTGACCCCGATGGAAGTTAAGAGAAAGCTGCAAGACGCATTCTCTGGATTTGAATACAGAGATCACCGCAGAATTGCGAAGCCCACCAATATAAGAGCGAGGCAATTGCTGAGATTACAGAGATCGACGTAAGTCTTACCAACTTTAGCAAACTTTTGTTTTATGCCTCAACGTTTATTGTGCATCAAAAGAACTCATTTGTTTTTATAAGAAAATAAGGTCTGGGTTTGGTATAGACAGTTTTTTTTAATCTTTGGGCCATTTTGCTACATTTTGCTAAGTTTCTTACGTGTTTCTTATATATCTTTAATGCCAGAAGTTTAAAGTTAATCTTGTTTTGTATAAAGGGCTCCCAAATTACTTAAGGGTACCATTTTCGGTAGAGATAGTCTAGCCAACGGTGACATTTTCAATACACTCATTTTTTAGTAAGAAACTAAGTTCCAGTGCTGGTAGGCAGTTTCTTGCATTAAGCGGCAATTTTACGAGCGAAGTTTCTTCTGTGTTTTTCGTACTTTGAATGCCGAAAGTAAATAACATAATTTGCACTTAAACTAATGTCCAAACAGTTGCTACAACTGTACAGTGTCAGAACATTTTTAACTTAAGTGCGATAGAAAAATTAAAATTGTAAATTGATTAAAATTGTAAATAAAGAAAATTGTTTCTTCTGTCTATGCGCCCTTGCAGGGACAATCAGAAATTCCAAAAGCAAACATTCTCTCAGGTTTTAAATCAGTACCTAGCCCAGCACTTTCTTCCGCTGAAAACACCCGATTAGGTCATCTCTTAGAGAGTTACTCTGACATTTTTGCTTCGTCAAGTCTCGACCTTGATCACACGGCTTTGAATCAACATCAAATTGACACCGGTGATGCACAACCTATTAAGCAAGCTCCTTATAGAGTTCCTCAGACGCAACGGGACTTGAGAGTTCCAGCACCAAAATTGGATTGCCAAAGAGAATACGTGCACTCTATACCTGATAAGACCCATCAGGACTTGTGAGTACATGCATTTTGAGAACGAGGCTTGGAAAAAAAAAGGTGATATAGCCTCGCATAACAAAAGTATCTTGCAGCAATGGCAGCCAAAGGAGAACTCTGAGGTAGGTGAACTTCAGAATCTAATTTTCCTGTTTTCTTTTTCACACATGAACCTGAATAATTGTTATGGACTATAATAATATACTCTCTGTTGACTAATTATAGTAAATGTATTCCCTGACAAGATGAAGTTGGCCAAAGTAATTCCACTTTTTAAAAAAGGTTGTCCACTAACATCTTCAAATTATAGACCTATTTCTCTTCTCTCTGTCTTTAGCAAAATTGCTGAAAAGTCATGTATGAACGTCTCTATAAATTACTAGAAATCGGTTTTCGTGCTAGCCACTCCATTAACCATGCCCTGGTTAGTTTAACTGAAGCCATCAAAAACTAATTAGACAATAGAAAATTTGGCTGTGGAATATTTATTGACTTGCAGAAGGCATTTGATACAGTGAATCATAATATTCTTTTGATGAAGCTAGTACATTATGGAATTAGAAGAAATGCTTTAGATTGGTTTAAATCCTATCTCTCAGATCTGAAGCAATATGTCTCAGTGAATGGTTCTAATTCCAGTCATCTCAGTGTTACCTGTGGTGTTCCACAGGGTTCTGTCCTTGGTCCCTTTCTTTTCTTGATTTACATAAATGATTTACCTCTTTCATCCTCAAAACTAGACTTCTACTTATTAGCAGATGATATCAACATCTATTATGAAGCTGAAAGTCTTCATCATCTTCAAAACGTGGTTAATAAGGAATTGAAAAGAGTCAAGATATGGTTAGATGTTAACAAATTGTCACTCAACTTTGACAAAACCAATTTCATAATTTGTAAGTCTCCTCAACATTCTGCTCCGGAAACCATCAGTATAAAGATTGGAAGCCGGCAAACAGGCATGTTATGTCAAATTTCTTGGTGTTCTTTTAAGCCTGGTTTTCACTAGAGTCATAAGAATCATGAGATTCATAAGAAACATAATTTTGAAATCTTATGATGCTTACGATCCCTATGACTTTGTTGTTTTCACAGCATCATAACGAGCGTAAGAAACATCCCTGTATTTTCGTAAATCAAATACCCCCCCCCCCCCGGGATAGTCCATTGAATAGACTTGTAGCAAGTCTATAATTTGGGAGACAAATGATTCCTACGAAAGAGGGCCAAATCGAAGGGTGATCACTCTTGGGCGTACGATATTTTTTAAAACAATAGGATTTTTAGGGATTTTTCACAGATTTTTCGTGAGAACAAAAGAATTTTTGCCAATGGTGTACGATATTTTGTGGAATGATATGCCCCATCTAATCGGGCCAAGCAAAATGTCATCTAAAATGGACTATAGCAAAAATTCAAATTGAAACCGAAGGCAGAAATCAATGGTTCAAATTTTTACTTCCGTAAATCATAACAATCAATTCACAACTACGAACAGCATTATTAGACTCACGAAATAGTCTCTGTTATCGGAACAGCAACAGCAATGGCAACAACAAAAAAGTATAATTTTTGCGTCAACCAGCCTATCAATAGCAATAACTATGAACATGCAATCAGTCTACAGCGTTATGAGTTATGAGGCGTCCGTCATAGGAGAACGCTTAAATTCAAACCCTTACCCAAAATTTGGCCAAGAACAACCCCCCCCCCCCCTCGTGATTCAAACCCGACATCACAGACGACTTGCGACTTGAAACACCTCGTTTTCACAGCTATATTACATCTCCACTGGTCCATTGGATCAGGTTTGTGTTGGGGATGGACTGACCAAGGTACTATGGGAGTGCTAAAATGTAAACATTTGCCAAACCCCTTCCTCTACTTTATCTCGCAACAGAAGCGAGATAAGAAGCACGGTTATGACAACTGCTGGGCCTTTTGTCGTGTTTCCTACAGCAACAAAGCAATGAAAGTTACAGCTGGTGATTCCCTGCATCGGCACTTCGGAGGATTCTCGCTCGCTGAACGAGAACTTTGTGCATCAATTTGGGGATCATTTGAAGCAATATTTATACGAATTCTAGTCGAATACACTGTCAAACTCATACTCAAGGTATCCGTAATAAAAGATACAAGATCAAAGTGCCATAGGGCCATTGCTTGGTAAAACCTGCCAATGCTAGTCTACCTGGCTGGCTCCAGAATTTTCCCCTCCAAACCAGGTTAGAAACATGCATTATTTGGTCTATGTGTAGCAGCGAGTGAAATGAATTTAGACCTAGGAGGGTGCCGAGGCTCCGGCCAATGGCCAGAGTTTTGCCAGAGCAAGTGAAAATAAATATAAAAAGGGTATTGGTTGGAACCAGGGAGACAAAGGTCGATGTGGGACTAAAGCCTATAAATAATAAACCACTCTTGATATCAGGCAAGTGTAAAACGCAGGTTTGCAGGTTGGTAAAATGCAGGCGTGCAGGTTGGTGAAACGCAGGTTTCAGGCCAAAGGGCTGTGGCTAGAGGCAAGGGGCCTGCTATTAGTGACCAATCATTTAAATGGGTTTTCTAGAACAACACATGATACTGAACCCTCTGCAATAAATAGGGCAGCTATAGATTATTCAAACTCAAAACAATCATGCTCGACAAGAAAATCATAAGAAGTGGGTACACAATTAAAAGTACTGCTACAAAAACCTAGAGTCAGGGTTCTTAAAGGCAAATATCAGAAAGAAGGAGACTTGGAAAAGAATGGAACAGATCAACGATCTCTCGGTATTTTACAGAAATGGAGGAAGTAACCAATGTTTGTGATTATATTGTTGTTCATGAATTATTTTCTTGGTCATTGGTTGGACTAGCAAAGCACACCCATTTTTAGTTATTCCATTGTCCACATGAGGCAAGCACAATTTATTTTCATTCAGTTCTGAAGTTTTTAAAAACAAATGATTTGAGGAAAAATTGGAGTTCTATGAACAGGAAAAAGAAACTGACAAACGGCACTGTTCCTTTAGCCTTATTTGTTACTGCTTGGGTCTAGATTGTGTAATAGAATACAATATGATACAAGACAACACAGTAGGCTATTTATATATCTAATGATCTGATCTTTATATCAGGTCATGCATTTAAAATTCTCACTATTTTAATACTCACAAGTCCCAAGGAGTTTCAGAAAAGAAATTTGCATTGTTTACCATGTTGCCCTTTTAAATATTACACAACAACGTCTTAGGAGATCATGCCACTGTTGTGAAGAAACCTCTGAATGCATTCCAGTAATATTACCGTATTTTAATTCAAACAAAACAATATGAGTCAATCTGCCAGCAAAAGGCCTTGGTTTCCATCATTCAGTCCAATATTATGCCTTTGGAATTAGAATTTTGAATATAACCAGAAGTTTAAAATAGTAGGCACCTTGCCTCTAGTCACAGCCCTTTGGCCTGAAACCTGCGTTTTACCAACCTGCATTTGCATTTGCATATTTCAAAGAAATTTTCAAAAATTTGAGTTTATAACGAGTCTGCTAAATCGCGTGCCCCACGTGCCCTACGTGCCCTGGTGCCTTCCATGTTGGTGTGCCCTCGTGCCCTCGTGCCCGCGTGCCCAAATTTTTGGCGTGCCCTGGTGCCTTCCATGTTGGCGTGCCCGAGTGCCCAAATTATTGGCGTGCACTCGTGCCTTCCATGTTGGCGTGCCCTCGTGCCCGCGTGCCCAAAATTTTGGCGTGCCCTGGTGCCTTCCATGTTGGCGTGCCCTCGTGCCCTCGTGCCTGCGTGCCCAAAATTTTGGCGTGCCCTGGTGCCTTCCATGTTGGCGTGCCCTCCTGCCCTCAATTTCTGGCGTGCCCTCGTGCCTTTAAATTTCACGTGATTCTGAAAGAACCAAGGCATTTAAAGTAATCAGTTTTGAAGCATGAATAAAGAAAATATGAGCCAAATTTTAACAACAAACGCAAATAATGGTATCTATAAATATTGGAGCAAGTTAAAGTTTCATATGCAACCAGTTTGGCGGGCTGTGAAATAAAAAGTAAGTGGCCGATATTAAAAACTAAAGTGTTAATCTACCATTCAAAGGCCAACTTAGATGAGAAAATTTTGTTTGGCAGAATCATTCACTTGAAAACCCACAAATTGGAAAAATGCTTGTAAGGGGTTTGTATGGGAATCAAGAATTCCACGTTCCATTCTGGTCCATGATTTATTTGGCATGGAAATTTGAGTTCACTACAATTGTCAGTTTCAGAAATAGAATTTTGATTTCAATAGCAAGTAAATCATGGACCGGAATGGAATGTGGAATTCTAGTTCCCATACATGTCCTTTAGAGAAATTTTTCTAATTTTGGGGTCTTAGAGATGAGCAATTCTACCAAACAAAATTTTCTCATCTAAGTTAGCCTTTGCATGATAGATTAACATTTCAGTTTTGAATATCAGCCGCATACATATTATTCCACAGCCCGCCAAACAGGCAAACTTTTTTTTGACTCACCCGGTATATACATTCGGGGTCGTTCATTATTTTGCCAGAGGTGTCTACCGAAGAGAAATTAGTCAGAAATTAGTTAGAAATTGGATATAGCTGCCTCCTTTTCGTCTTGAGCTTTAAGCCATTTCAGTACAAGAAAGATGCAAGAAGTCTGGCTAATCTTGAGAAATATCGTCATCAGTGTGTTCATTTTAACAGGAATGTTTCGATTTGGATCCTTTTTTCACAATAGCTAGGGTCTGGCATATTGAATTGTGCACATGCTCGCAGTTACGTAAAAGATTTGTTACCATCAAACCAAAATCCGTTCGATCACAACCCCTGGCAAAATAATGAACGTTCCCTTGTTGATGAAAACAATTTAAAGCTTTAGGAACAAACAGTAACCAAACTTTAACATAACAACAAACACAAAGAATGATATTCAATTAATGATAGCGATAAAGGCTGCGGTAATGAATGAGATCATATCACAGACGAAATTTTAGTTTTAAACTTGTTTCTTGGTTTTGCACAAATTCTGAACGATTGTGAAAGTCCCATTGTGACTGTCGCCGCTGAAAGACTTTTGTCCCTTCAAACAGATTACACTATCTTTTTATAAAAAACTGCTTATAAGAGACTCAGACTCTCAGATTGCCAAAAATTATGAAACTCAAACATGTTTTTTCTTTATTCTCACTTGTTTCTTGTATCATACAATGTATCATACAATTTTACCCAGCCTCGAAATTTTTAAGAAATTTTCTTTTTGAGCCTGACTTTAATCTGAAAGTATTTAGGTCAGTCATGCGATTCTATGAACATTGCAAAACATGTAACTGATGCAAAATGAGACACAAATATTCCAACTGGTGCTGGCAATATTCTTATAATATTCTTCAAAATTTGGATGATTTGCCTGAATATTCTTATAAACATGATTTTTTAAAAAAAGAGTGCATTACTCGGAAAATACTTTAGTAATGTCTAAACATTGCAACGGCTTCAAAAACACTTTGTTTTGAAGCGTTCAGGGGGGGGGGGAGCACAGATCAGATAATTTCAAGATACTTTTTCAGCACTGGCCCAAATTCTTAGTTTCTTATAAAAGAGTATGCATGCATATATTTCAAACTGTCAAATTCTGTCAATAGATGTGCCCATGTGAGTGGCTCCTTTTATTTTTGATAGAGTACTCAAACATCATCACCTGCTTGCAAAACAAAACACTGAAACATACATACAAATAATGAATTTCAGCATAACCTAATTTTCAATAAACATTAATTGAACAACGACACAAAACAACTCTAGAGTGAAGAATGACATCGTATCACTGGCGAGAATGTGTTGCAGAGTTCAAGATCTCTGAGCTCCCGAAATCAAGAATACAATATAGCATCCTGCCCCCTACCACAAGCACAGTGGCGGAAATTATGAAGGGGGTGTTCGAGTGGCAACTGCCCCCCTCCCCAAATTCGACAAGACTTGCAAACGTACGTGGGACCGAAAGTGCAACGAAGGAACGAGTCACCTTCAACACTATCAAGAAGACGAATATTTAGCTGGAAAGAGCAAACAAACTTCACAAGCTCAAAACCATATTGTAAACCCTGGGGGTACTTGACTAGGGAAGTGACAAGGGTGCGTGGAAAACATCTCCACACCCTGCACCCTGTCGCATAAACATGGACCAAAAGTATACCCTGTCATATATCAATTTTGCCTCTCAAAAACAGAGTAGAGTGCAATTTTTGCTTGTGATACTCTGTCGCATGATTTTCTTACCTATCAAAATGTCTGAGTCAGCCTAAGACAGAAAGTTATGCTTTAATTGAATTATGCTGTTCTTCTACTATTCATTGCGTAATTTCAAGGTAGTTTTCAGTTAGACCTAAAGAAAGTCAGATCAGCCATCAAAATTTCCAATGCGAGGTCGCAAAATCTAGGTTTATATCTTATCAATACCATGAAGTGAATAAAACAACTTTTGAAACGAAAATTTCCTGGCAGCAGCTGTTCAAACGCTTATACTTTTTGGGACACCCGGTACATTTCAGCAAATTCTTACGACACGGAGGTCAGATCCAAGAGCGGTGTATGGTTTACCTTTTGAATATTACGTTATTGACAAAAATGTGGTTGTAAATTCATGGCCTCACGATTTTATTTCAAAACAACGGACACCTCGTCATCGTTATATTCAGGTGGAGTATTACGTCATTAGATTCTAAACCCATTCTAAACTAGACTTAGGAGTTTTTGTCCCTCGTTTCCCTGCGTTCTCTAATTTGCTGCTATCGCTTGATCAATAGGGACTCATACCATTACTCTTATGAAGTGGGCCCCCTTTAGACCGCGTAGAGTGGTTCCTTTTACTGACCAATCAAATCGCTAGAATTAATTCTAAACCAACGAGAAGGCGCTATGTGTTGTTGTTACATACAAAAATGGTTGATACGGCCTAGAGTTCTCATAGCTGCGATGGAACTGTTTTGTTTCTACAGAGGAAGATTATTGCTTGAAAGGTGAATATTTTGCGGTTAATAGGTCAGGAAAACATCATTTTTTGTACTAAAAGTTTGCTTTTTCAATGCTTAAGCTCTTTAAACCAGACTTTCAAGAGATTTTTTGCGTGTATGAGAACCCCCGCTAGTTTAGGCCATTTTGAAAAAGGGGGCCTACTTTTTAAGAACAATGGTATGAGTCCCAATTGACCAAGTAAGTGATATTAGCAAATCAGAGAACGCAGGGAAACAAGGGATGAAAAGTTACAAATCTGATTCTAAACTTCAATGTCAAGTAGTTTTATCACAATTTCCTTTCTATCAGTTGTAATCTGCGGATCACACTCAATTGATAAAGGCTTCTTCAAATTTGTCCACGGTGGAGACTGACTTGTGCAAAATTTGGATGCGCAGCAATAAAATGTTTGGAGCACTGCTTTGTTCTTGTTGAAGGGAACTGTTAGAGCTCCCTCCACAGAGAAACACTCTGTTCCTCTTTGCAAAACCTTCTTGCAGCCAAGACACACTGCACTTCTTTTTTGCTTAACATGCAATGTCCATTTTTGCTCTTGTTCGTAGCCATCATGATCTTTCAAGATTGCGGCAAACTCTCTTTTCGTCTTGGCTGGTGCTCGCTCTTGGACGTACCTTGGGGGAATGGTCTTGCCAGCTGCGTCAAAAATCCGCCTCAAGTCTGCATCACAAAGATAACGGTCCTGCAGCTGGATCTCCATACCATCTCCCGACAAAACAAACAAAACAACAAATAATACGTGCTTGCAAAGCACCTTGGCTCCCTGCTTTTGAAAATCAGGGCACGTGCAAGACGGAGTGTTGCTGATCTCAACCATATATGTTTTCCTCCCAGAAGTGCTACCTGATACTTTGTAAATTCGCTTTAAGGTAGAAACGACTTTATGATCTCTTATTTTCATGCTGTCTACCAGGTTAAGAGCTGCATCACGCCGAGCGATAAACATTCTTTCTATGCTTTCCGTCAGTCCTCTTTTGGGGGGGTTTGAGCCGCCATGAGAATCTATGGTTGGAAGTTTTCTCTTCCCGGTACTTACTGCACTCACCCCATGGTCAAGCAAATCTAATCCTTTTCTTGTTGCTGACTCAATCTCTTGCACCTGTTTACGCTCTGCTAATGCAACCATGCTTGGACCATCTCCATGGCCTTTGGAGCTTGTCATTAGTTGTGTGATCTGTGTCTCAAGAATCAAGGAATCACGGGTGTCAAATTCTGTAGATTCCAATAGAGACAAACCAGTTGAATCTCGGTTTGTCCAACTTGCATGCACTACCTCTGCCAGGTTTGATCTTGGTGCACTCACCGTTGTGAAGGCTCGGAAAATATACTGACGTCTGTCGTGCCACCAATTTAGCCAGCTCTGTAAGCATTTTCGTTCTTCTTTGGCGTTGATAAATTTGCTGATGTCAGAATATGCAGCCTGGTATGCTTCAATAGTACCTGAAATGAAAATCATTTAACCCTATTTTAACTAGGCAATTTTTTTCGATTTTGTACAGGTACAGGGGCCGCTTTTCACCCCCTAATAATCGCACGAGGAAAATTTTTGAAGACAGATCCCTTACTTTGGCTTAGAATGCATCTCCCAATATCATGCTTGCCTTTAGCGACAAGGAAACCTTTATCGTTTTGTGACAGTTATGCTATAAATCAGCGCACAAGGAAAATTTTTGAAGAAAGATCTTTTACTTTGGCTAAGAATGCATCTCCCAATATCATGCTTGCCTTTAGCGACAAGGAAACCTTGATCGTTTTGTGACAGTTATGCTATAAATCAGCACACAAGGAAAATTTTTGAGAAAGATCCTTTACTTTGGCTTAGAATGCATCATGGACTTGGAGTTTTAAGTATAGGCGTAATCTTAAGTACAACGACTTCTTCACCGCCAAGCCTAGCAAAAGCGACTTGTTTTGGTGTGTTTGTCCTCTAAGAAGGTTTTCCCTTATGATTATAGTGTCAGCAGTGTTAGCTTTTGGTAGAAGCGTATACCACCTTTGATGGATAATATTTGTAACCCATGTCTCCTTTATTTTTTGGGATTCATACACAAGTGTATGTTTTCCAACGCCACATAACTACCACCACCGGCACCCCAGTATTGTTCCTTTGGGACAATCTTTGCACAACGACCACCTTTCATTTTTTGTTAGACCGCTTTTTACAAGCCGCGTTTTCTGCTTGCCCCTAAAAATGGAAGCCTGGACAATTTTGCAATGCATCTAAGAAATTTTTTTAAATGTCATCCTCTGCTTTGGCTTAGAACGACTCTCCCAGTTATTGTCATGTATTTCTTGTGAATATTCTAACTGTCGTCATGGATCGACCTTTGCTCAAAAAATTTAAAATCGGACCAACTTTGATTCAAACTATCGTGGACCTTTCGAGCTTTGTCGTGGTTGGTCGGTCCATGAAAAAGTCGGTCTACGAAGTCGGTCCATCCAATTTTGTCGTGGACCGACTTTTGAGAAAATTTGTGGACCGATTGAGAAATTATTGCGGGGGTTTCTCACCCCCCCCCCCCCCCACACCCCCTAATGTACGCTCCTGGTATTTCCTAAATTTATATAAAGGAAAATATGGACGCATTGGTTTAGGTAGCTGAATAAAAGCTCTAAGTTAGCGAACAAAGGCAAGAAAGAACGATACAAAATATTTCCTTTCCTGTTAACGGTTTTCTTCCGTCAGGGGGAGGGAGTCTCACCCGAATCCTTTAAGATTGCCGCTTTAGGGACGAAAATCCTAGCTCAAACCCGTTACCGAGGACGAAAATCCTTAGTCGATCACCCCTAAAGTAAAGAAACAACCACACGTCTCGACATACCTGATAGAAGCATTTGTAATGCAAGATGCTCAAAGGTCTCTTCATCCTCTACCAATCTACGACTGTGTCTGTTCACCGAATAACGATAGTGGAATTCGCATCCTTTAATCTTGTTTCTAATTTCTTCGCCATACATCCTTTCAAGTCCGTTGAAATTGGCTGTTGCCATGTCTGTCGCCCATCCACACGGTGTGAATTTTTCCTCGCATTTGTTCGCTTCTTTGAATGCTTTATTGAAAATGCGCCAAAAAGTTTCAACGTTTTGACTGTCCTCGTTCTTGCACTCCATTATTGCTAGTGGGATTTGTCTTTGGAGAAGGGAATGATAAACACTGGCGGTTAGAGTGATGAAATTCTTTGTGCGCTTTGCTTTTCCGTCAAAGCAGCAAAATTCCTTCGCAAGTGGATGGCTGCTATCGGAGAGCATCTTCTTTGCAATATTCATTTGAACAGTTGAAGTTTTAAACAGGTGCTGATTATTTTCGTCAACCACATACACAAGTAGCTCATCTTTCAAATCAGTGTATTTCTTATATTCTTTCACGGCCTCAAAGTTGTCACCCTTTGGAAGAAAGTGCTTTTTTTGCTTGGTTTTCTCGTTAGCAATTGCCTTCTTATTTGCAACTCTTTTGACAGTGCTTTGGACATCATTCCACGATTTTCTTTTCCTCATATCGGCCAATATTGCATTCCCTTGAATTGCAGAGGGCTTGACAGAGGGATTTACAGCAATCGATGACGCAACAAGTTCTACTGGCCTCTGCTCTACTTGTTTCACTGCACATGTATGTGTACCATGATGGAAAACATGGGCACAACTTCCTTTGAATGCAGTGTACTTTCTTGCTGGGCATGCTATGTGGTCCCCCGTCGCACCACAAATGGTGCATTTGTTACTGCGATCAAATCTCAGTCTGTTTTCAGTTCCAAATTCCCTTTTGAAGAGACATTCACTGTTAGGACACAATGGCATTCCATTACAATTTTTGTATCTCACTGTGTCATAACCAGCCCATTTGGTCCGCGTGTCATGCTTCCACGGACGACCATCTCTGCATTTATCAAGCAATTCACCTCTTGAGTTTGAGTGCAATGAATAACAGCTAAGCTTGTCAATGTTGTTAGGAACTTCGTCGACAGTTTGCAGAGGGCATTTTAACCAGACATTCCTTGAGAAGACAATCTGACCTTGCGAATTCCTCCTTATTTCAACATCTTCACATTCTGAGCTATCATCATCATAGTTGTCAGAGGTTGAATCGCTGTCACTTTCTTGATCAGATGGTAGCCTCTGAAATCGTTTTGTTGGTGGGAGATGTGCAAAATTCTTTGGAGAACAGTTTGGTATATGCTGTTTCAGTTCATTGTTGTCTGAAAAACCCTGATGGCAAATTGGACAGTCCACAACGCCAACGTCTTGATCTTCTCCACTACTATTGCGCAAATTACTCGAATCTGAAATTTGAAAACCGTAAATTTAGAGCTTTGTATCATACACTTTTTTATAAGAATACTATGAATTTTGTCCAGCCTCGATATTCTTGAGAAATTTTCATTTTGAGCCTGGATATATTCTTAAAGTCTTCTTATTTTTTTCAAATCTGGTATATGGTTTCATGTTATGAACATGGCAACACAAGCAGCTGCTGAAAAACGAGACACAAATATGCAAGCTATGAGCAATATTTTTGTAATATTCTTGAGAATTGGATGTGGCTGATCATTTGTAGCAAAATTTGAGCAATAGTACGGCAGATTTAGGGTTGGAATGTTCGTTTTGTGATAAAAGCATGAAACTTGGTGAACATGGGCAGTTTGACACGCTGAAAAATATTGGATATAGAGCCATTCCGAAAAATGCCCCCAAAGGCTATTTTTAGACAGGGGCACTGGAGCCCAATCCCCAAAAGTGAAAAACTGGTGTAACTAATGAAACAAGTGACGGATGAATACATTAATTAGTGGTCTTAACAAGTTTGACATGCTGAAAAGCATGGAATATAGAGCCATTCTAAAAAATGCCCCCAGATGCTATATTTAGATGGGGGCACTAGAGCCCAATCCCCAAAAGTGAAAAACTGGTGTAACTAATGAAACAAGTGACGGATGAATACATTACTTGGTAGTCTTAGCAAGTTTGACATACTGAAAAGCATAGAATATAGAGCCATTCCTAAAATGCCCCCAGATGCTATTTTTAGATGGGGGCACTAGAGCCCAATCCCCAAAAATTGAAAAACTTGTGTAATTAATGAAGCAAGTGACGGATAAATACATTACTTAGTAGTCTTAACAAGTTTGACATGCTTAACAAGTTTGACCTTAGTTTCTTATAAAAAGATATGTCTACTCAAAATATGATAAGTTGGAGAAACTGTCAGTAATGGCCTAAATTTTTAGTTTCTTAAAAGAATACGTGTACAGGAAACAAGTGAACAAAAAGTAAAAATATGTTAAATATTTCCTTTCTCAAAAAAAAGTTTCTGAAATTTCATTTTCCCAGTACTGGAGTTTCCTAATTTTTTGGCGATCTGAGAGTTGAGTGTCTTGTGGGCAGTTTATTATAGCGAAAATACGTGTAGTCAAGTGTTAAACAAAGACGATAAGCCTTGACACGTGCTGAACCAAATTTGGGTAACTGATTTAAGGTGGTACTTAACCCAACATTTTTGAGAGAAAAGTTTTCTCAACCTAAATTTATTTTTTTTTGTCCCAACATATGCAAAAAACATCCAGGAATTACATGCTGTCCCTGGTATTCACATAGCTCTTCAGAAAAAAAGATACTTAACAATTTCTAAGGAGTGTTTTTTCTTAATTCCATAGCAACCAACTTTCTGTAAAAATTTTGTGTTGCTAGTGACAATAATTCAAACTAACCCCTGCCCCCCAGTATGAAGGAAGTGCTGAAATGACGTAGCATCCTCGTTTGAGATTATCAGCCTCTTATTGGGGTCCTTAGCTGGAAGTCCAAAGTCCAAAACAGTCCTCAGCAAAGTTGTGCAAAAGGAACTCTGCCAGCTAGAGTTTACGTTCTATGTTTGTTTGTCAATGAATCATAAAGCAGAGTGACAACAACAAGATGTAAAAGATAGAAGGAAGGGGAGTTCAACAGCAGGAGAAGGTATGAAGTTGATGGAAGGCCAGCCAGAAAGCCCAACCAAGCAGTAGGTAGTGCTAAATCAATCACAAAATTTTGTTTGGCTTAGGCCTAACTAAGCAAACAATAACAGCCAGGTAGAAATTCATTGGAAGGGCTATATTGAATGAAGACAATATGTAAATGAAGATTGCTGCTCAGAAAGTTTTGGGGAATACAAGGAGAGATGGAAAGCCCTAATAGGTCAACAGATCAAGGAAAGTGATGACAAAGCTTACAGTTCTGATGAGGCATTTGGTTTCAAGAAAACACCCGAATTTGGAAAGAAAAGAAAGCAGCAAGCGCTAGGTAAAAAGACCAAAAGGCAATGGAAAGAAAGATATAAGGATGATAGCGAAACAAATGAAGAAATGATATTTTGGGGCAGAAGATGACAATGCAGAACCAAAGATAACATTGATGCTGGATGGAATTGAACAAATTTATAACTCATATGTAACTATGTAGCGCGCATTTGACTTTTGTCACGTAATATAAACATGTTATTCTTAGATTTCTGGCAAAGATTCAAACTGTTAGGCTTTTAACTAAAATCAAAACTAAAAAAAACAACAGTAGGTGAAAAGCATTTGGTCAACATGCAAAAAAATACCAAATACTAGGCGATATTGCCAACATTTAAGCGAAATACTGCAAAAGTTACATTCTCAGACTTTAAAGGCGTTTTTCTCAAAATATTACAAATGGCTGGATGCCTATTTGCTGCAGAATCTCCTGCTAAGAATGTTTAATCTATGGCATTGAAAATTGGCAACAACACTCTCAATACATGAAAATATGATTTGGTCAACATGAAAATATGATTTGGTCAGAAAAAATTTTCAATTTTTTCAAATTTAGGGGGGCGAGTGCTCAAAAACTTTTCTTTGTCCTTATGCTTTACTAACTTCACATATCAATATTTCCTCTGACAGTTTCACAGACAATTTGAAATGCTTTCATTTGATATATTGCAAAGTATCATAGCCTTCTTAATTTTTTAAACAAAATCCGCATTTAACAGCTAGCACTTTTTAGCATTTTTCATTGTTTTTTAACTCAGCATGCAAAGGGGCAGGTTTTTGCCAAATCTCACTTTGATAGAGTGCACTGTTCCCTTGGAAACTCAGTTTAAAGAGAAAACCCAGTTTTTGCTGTTCCAGGGTCTAGTACCACCTTAAGTCAACAGAAAATGCTGATATCTGACAAACTAGAATTTGACTGCAATCTCGAGGGAGGGAGGGGGGGGGGGGATAACTTAAGTTCTCCATGATACGGGGTTGTGCCATTTTTTAGGGTACCTTTTTTACGATAGAGTTCCATATTTATGGGTACGACTTTCAACGATTTCTAAATATTGTCCGGATTTATGGGTATGATTTTTTGTAAAACTTCATTTATGGAATTTATAGGTATACTTTTCAGAAATTTTCTGGATTTATGGGTGGTAGTTCTACGCTTTGAATGGCACAACCCCGTATCATGGAAACTCCCCCCCCCCCCCCCTGGGACTGCAATTTGCTTGAGCCATTTTGACAGAGTTTTGCTCTGTTTGATTAACATTAACAACTGCACTGACCAATGTTTAAAAAAAAAGTTATTTACTTACCTTCCTCGAAGGGAAGCTCCTGCTCTTTTTCGGTTTTGACGGTTATGCCAGAATTCAATGGTGCAGGTTTGAAACCAATAAAAACCACATCTTCATCATCTGGATTCTTCTCATTCATTTCAGGGACCTCAGTTTTGACATTTGACAAATTGATCGAGATTTGCTTCTCAACTACATTAATGATTTCAACGTCTGAATCTGATGAATCACTGTGGAAATCAACTGTACGGGGTAAAACAACATCGAAATGATATGAGAGGCTGCGTGCAAAGTAAATGGTCTTTGAGCAGTGTTTTCCGCCTTGCTCAGGTTGAATGTCCAACAACTCTCAATGGATGATTGTAAAATTACTGTGTTACATTTCATGGTGTTTCCAATTGCCATTAAGAATGTGCCACAGCTATCATTATTGAAAAGGGTGCTTCTGGAAGCTGTCAAGCTCCAATAGCAAATCAACATTTTCACGGCAAAAGCCTTTGTAGAAGGTGAAATTTTGTAAAATGTCACTGCGCAGCGTATCCATTAGAAACTCGATAGTAACATTTTTACCAAGACTTCGCAATCCCTCATTGAATGACGAAAGAATGCAAAGTCCATCACCCGTGATTTTCTTGAGGTAGTAATTTGGCATCTGCTTGTCGATATAATCCTGCAACTTCTCGTAGGAAAGGACTATTTCTTCGTATCTCCTACAAAGGCATATTTTATAAACATCTTGAATACACATTGTGTAAAAGAAACCGCTATAACAAGCCATGGAGAAACTAAACGCTCATGTTTTCCAATAATTGGAATACCACGCTATGTGGATAAAAAAGCCGAGAAATTATTGTAATTGAAGGTAAGTATTAGGGAGTGCGTATTACAAATGTGTTGACATTGTTTTGAGTCCGAATTGTGTCCAACTCTGGAAGCTCATTTAATTATTTATTCATTTAAAAATTTATTTCACTCCACACACTGGCATAAACTATAGGAAATTCAAAAGAAGCTTTGCCAGCAAAATTTCCTTGCTGGCTACCAATCCTGAATTTACATTTTGTGGCTGAAGGCCCTCTACTACCTTTTCCCCGACAGCAATATTCTTCTTGGAGTTTCAATATTTTGCAGACAAATCAAAAAACGAATTGTGCATAGATTGATGTAAAATCCAGCTGAGTAACACAATTTTTGGGTCATACGCCTTTAAGGTAGAACCACTATAATTTCCGAAAATATCTATAGATTTCGTTGTGATACCATATCATGGCAAAATGGTACAGAAATCAGAAAAGCAACATCAAAATTCGGAATCTCCATGGAAAGGTTACCTCCACAAACTCCAAGAGATAAAAATAGGCAGAGCCATAGGATTCCATATTGCTACTCCAAGAAACGTTGTTGACAAAAATGTGGTCTTAAATTTTGGCCACGACTGTAACAGCACATAGATAGCCCCTACAAGTCTCGTAGGGCATGCACAGATTTTCTTCCGTAAAATCAAGTAGATAAAATCTTACAAAGAAGATCATGGAATAACAAAATCGTACCGATCGGCTTTTCCACTGTCGATGTCGTCCATAGTTCCAAAATCGCTACCAGGCCCATCAACTGCAGTTCCGAAAGCTGTGCTGTATCAATGACCTCAAGAAATTTCTCAAGCGTCTACTGACTGAGAGTTTACTCCTTTTTATCAATAAGCGCATGGTTTCCGTTATAGCATCAACAGGCTAAAAGCATTATGGAAAAACGGAAATAAACCGAGCACCAAACTTCAGATCGGCGCCAGTACCTAGCCAAACTATAGCTTAGCACGTACTTGAGAAAAGCAATGCTTAAATGTTTAGCATTTTTGGTAACATCACTTCTCCTCTCAAATAAGTTAACCTTTGGACCAGACTTGCCCCAAGTCTATTTCGTAAAAAACATTTTGAAAGGGAAAAGCAAAGTGTTTCGTATTCTACTTTTCAGACAGACTTGCTGCAGTTGGCGAAATAGACTTGGTTTGGGAGGACGTAATTATGTGGAATATGCGAGCTTTTCACTCAAACTTTGTCATAAGAGACTGTTTATAAGAAACTCAAAGCTTACAGCTTTATTAAAAAACAATTAGATCGACTTGAATTAAGAAGCTTTTTCAATTTTTGTCATTGGCGATGAGTTGCAAAGTTTTTCAAACCAGAAGTGCATTACAGTAGTCCCTTCTTTGGATCTATAGTTTTACACATTTGCAAGCTAAAAGCCTCTTTGTCCCTTTTCATCCAGGAAACGATTGATTGCCCCCCCCCCCCTCCTTCCGGAGTCCTGGTCCCGAAAGCTGCTAATTTGACTTGACCGGGAAATATACGAGATAAAGACCAGCACCCTTTCAATTTTTAAAGATATAGAGTAGCGTCGCCCATTATGGCCGGTCGCCCATTATGGCCGGCTAGCAAGAGAAATTAAATTTCAGGGGACTGACGACTAGTAATAAAATTGCAATTGCGCGGAAAATCTTCGCTGACATCTGTTTTATCATGATTTGACCTTCACTGAAGTTTCAGTTCATTTGCATTGAAACCCGACGACATGTTTTGTGTATATCTCTGATTGATTCTTTCAAGTATTGCAAATGTCATGATTCTATATACATTCCTTCCTTCTTTTTCGTTCGCTCGGCACTTTGCTGTTTGAAATATTTCAAATATGCTTTGATTTTTCAGAAGTCCTGTCTCTTGAGAGGAAATCTACAAAGAACCAAGGCAAAATGACTTCTGATTCAGATTTAAGATTATGAAGTCTGAGTGCTGCTAATTGCTATTTTCGTCGCCCATTATGCCCATCAGTTTACCAGAGAAGTTTCCAATCGCTTCAAAATGTTAAAATGCAACATTTATTTAAAAAAAAACACCAATTTGGGTTAAAATCTTACTTACTGACTTGGAAAATCATCGAAACCCAAAAAAAAAACGCAGCATTATATTAAGTCTATTTTCATTTTAGAAACTATACAAAAACTCATCCATCCATGCACAAGAGATAAGGCAGGATTTAGAACAACTCGAAGCATGTATTTCAATTGCCAAAACTCGAAGTTTAGGTTAATTCTTACTGATCTTTTTGGGTTTAAAGTACCAAATGATAGACAATGAACAGTAATTAAAGCTGTTTTTCTTACTAAAACTTTTTACCGGAGAGTAGTGTTCATTGTTCCTCCTGCGGCCATAATGGGAGACGCTAGAAGAAAACGACGTTTTTACCCCCTTCTTTAAAGTCAGCTCAAATCAGTATAAAGAGTTTACGCAAAAAATCAATACTCTGTGATCTTTTTCTCCATTAGTTTGTGATATAATCTGGCTATTTGATTTTTTCATTAACTGCTCTTTTTGGATCTAACTCGGAACTTCGCGACGACATGGGCAAAATGGGCGACACCACTCTAACGTTAATCAATTGCTTTAACGAGCGTGACGGACTTTCTTTCTTTCTGTCTTTCTTTCTTTCTGACTTTCTGACTGACCTGGAGCCCCCTCTTAGGGCTTGTTTACATGAGGTGGGCCAGCCCACCTATGTGGGCTGGCTCACTCAGGTGAGATGGTTTTCACGTGTGTTTACATGAAAAGAGTTTCATCCCACTCAGGCGGGCTGGCCTCTTTGTCGTGCCATAATTTGGGTACCAGACGCCACAAACAAACAAACCAAACATAAACTTTTGGTTGCGAGCAACTAATTTTTTACTAAAATAGCGGAAAGTTCCGTTGCTATTGCAAAGTTGTCCGGAATACTCGCTCTTCTACTTCAGTTATAAGAAATTTTGATTTTGTGGGCGATTTATCTAAAATATCCGATGGATAGGTTCGTTGCATCTCAGTCGAGGGCACATCACGAGGGCACGCCAACAATTTGGGTACACGGGCACGAGGGCACACCAAAAACGATGGCACGAGGGCACACCAAAAATTTGGGCACGAGGGCACGAGGGCACACCAAAAACGATGGCACGGGGGCACACCAAAAATTTGGGCACGCGGGCACGAGGGCACACTAACATGGAAGGCACCAGGGCACGCCAACAATTTGGGCACGCGGGCACGAGGGCACGAGGGCACACCAACATGGAAGGCACTAGGGCACGCCAACAATTTGGGCACGCGGGCACGAGGGCACACCAACATGGAAGGCACCAGGGCACGCCAACAATTTGGGCACGCGGGCACGAGGGCACGAGGGCACACCAACATGGCACGAGGGCACGATGGCACGAGGGCACGAGGTGATTAAAGGGCACGCAGGGCACGCGATTTAGCAGACTCCACTACAGAACCAATCAGCTCCCACAGTCACATCAGCCATCTTCAACTCGTGGATCTTGAAACATGGGTGTCCTTCCTATCTATTTGGTTTGGGTTTACATTGACTTTTTGGTTTTCATTGAATTCCGCGCTTTGTGCTGGGACCTATGCCTGAGCTGGGACCTATGCCTGGGAACTACAATTCTGCGAAGTCCACGGGGTCCACGTTATAGACCTGGCCTCTTGAGGATATTGGAATTATATACCATGCTGGTTGGTGCATCAAAAGGGCAAGAGAGACATTCAAAAGATGCCCACAATTATTGAAGTTACGACAACAGCTTCAGACAGGATTTTAGTTAGGAAAGAGATAGTAGAAGAAGTCTTAAAGATGATAGTATATGATATGCTAACTGAAAAGATGGATAAAGGTTCATTGTCCATGATAAGTTTTTAGGATTTTCAAGCTACTTCACAATAAATTCTCCAATTCTATGAAGTA
This sequence comes from Aurelia coerulea, assembly GCA_039566865.1. NCBI lineage: Eukaryota > Metazoa > Cnidaria > Scyphozoa > Semaeostomeae > Ulmaridae > Aurelia > Aurelia coerulea. The sequence goes on from CM076959.1 coordinate 4,255,766, forward strand.
AAGCTCAGAAAAAATGCAAACAGATGCCGTTAAAATGTGTTTCAAAGAGCTGTCTCAAGACAAGGAATTAAGAAATGCCTGCAATACTAGCACAGCATCATCCCATTTGGATCTTCATAAGAGAGCTGGCCTCCTCATAGTTTTGAAGCATGGAATATTTCATAAATAGGTACTTAAGACTATGTCTATTGTTTATTGTCTAAAGTTTATTGACTTGTTTAGACATCTTACTAAGTAATTTGGGAGACCTTTTAAGTAAACTAAATGAACTCTACATACACTTCCAGCATCAAAGATATTAGACACATCAAAGAAACTTTTGGAACTTTTGGTTGTGGAATATTTATTGATCTCCAAAAAGCTTTTGATACTGTTCACCATAATATTCTTTTAAGTAAGCTGGAACATTATGGAATTAGGGGAACTGCTCTGAATTGGTTTAAGTCATTTTTAAGTGAGCGCAAGCAATTTGTTTCAGTTAATGGTTATTCATCTTCAATGTGTGACATAACATGTGGTGTTCCTCAGGGATCAGTTCTGGGTCCTCTGCTATTCCTAATTTATATAAATGACTTACCAAACTCTTCTAAGCTATTATCTTTCTTCTTATTTGCTGATTACACCAATATTTAATTTGAATCTGATGATCTCGCAAGATTTACCAAAAAAGTCAATAAGGAACTAAATAAAGTCAAATCCTGGCTTGATTGTAACAAACTTGCACTAAATATTGACAAAACAAATTTTGTATTCTTCCATTCACCTAGAAAGAAGTTGCCAGACTTAATAAACCTCAGATTTGGCAAGAAAAGTATTAAAAGGACTAAATATGTCAAGTTCTTGGGTGTACTTGTTGATGAGCATCTCTCCTGGAAACACCACATCAGTGAACTTCGTAAAAAACTTTCCAGAACAAGTGGACTTTTCTTCAAACTTAGACATTGTGTTCCATTGCCTACTCTTGTCTGCTTGTATAATTCACTTTTTTCATCTTTTCTTGACTATGGTATTACCGTCTGGGGTCTTATTTTGGACACTCACCTTCATCCACTATTTCTTCTCCAAAAGAAAATTCTGAGATGCATAAGATTCCAACCATTTACTGCCCCATCTGCACCTTTATTTCATTCATTAAAGATATTAAAACTTGAAGATATGATTCACTTAAATATTCTAACATTTGTCTTTAAAGCCATCAATAAACTGTCACCAATCTACTTCCATAACTATTTCACTCCAAACTCTTCTACCCATAGGTTTGGAACTCGTCAGGCCACCAGAGGTGATCTATTCCTTTCTCTAAAAAGGACCACACTCTATGGACTCAAAACAGTTCAATATTTTGGCTCTAAATTATGGAATACTCTTCCACTTTTTATACGTGTTGCTGGTTCTATTTCAAGTTTTCGCTCTAAACTAAAAGCTCATTTCATTGAATCATATGTCTAATTTGAAAAATTGTTGAGGTTCATCTGGTTTTGTTTTATTTATAATTGTTTTTAGTTTCTTTGTTTTTATGGGGGGGGGGGGGCTCTCTCTCGATTAGTTTACCTATTTAGAGAGCTCCTCCTTAGTCGGTCTATCCTATATACAATCATTTAATATAGTCTTTGTATTGTTAAAAATGTAGTTTTAGTAGTGTATTCGTATTTAATTGTATTGTAATTGTTTAGAATTGTATGTAGGATAGATTGATAATCAAATGAAACTGAAATGAAACTGAAACTGAACCAAGAAGAGCAAGATGGCCCAAAGATTTAGGAAACTGCCGAAAGCCCTGTACCTTAGTTTCTTTTAAAACATATGTGTATTTATTACCATCGCATGTGATGTTTTAAATGTAAAGAAGCATATCTCCAGTAGAAGTATTAGAGAGTATATGGCAATTTGTGCATCTAAAAAATAAGAGACCATGGCCTGATCTAAGTTTGTTATAAAGCAAAACATGGTTCTAAAGAAGAAGAAATAGCAATACATATACCGTGTCCCCGAGTAAATTCCCGAAAACTATACCCTGTCCCGGAGTAAATTAAAAAAAAAAACAATACCCTGCTCTTGAGTTTCTTCATACAAAATTGTACGCTGCATGTTCATTGGTATCGTTTGAGATAAAACTGTTTCAAATTTATGTATTTGACCTGTAAGATAGCAGGCCTATGTTAGATCCGCAAAATATGGTGTGAAAAACTATGATCATATGTATCATTGTCATTTTATTTTGTGAATAAGCCCCCCTCTCCAATATGCCCCTCTCTTAAAATATCCCTCTCTGGAATGTGGGAAGTTAAATAAGTTCAGTTCAGTTCAGTTCAGTTCAGTTCAGTTCAGTTCAGTTCATATATTTTAAAATTCCTCTACATACAATATCTCAATAAAAACACTAATTACATACAATGACTACAAATTACATAAACATACTTATAACATACAATGAATAACAATTACATAAGATGTTGCATGCAGGGGAATTTATTTAGGAGGACCTCTCTCAATAGCTAAACTAATCGAGGAGAGAGCACCCCCTTTCAAAGATGGTCTTGAATCTTATTTAATCATTTATCGAGGGACCAGAGCGATATTTATCACTTTAGGATCAACTTTGATAGTTCTTCATGAATAAAAAGGCTTTAAGCTTTTGACGAAAACTGAAAGCAGATGACGATGTCTTTATATCAACTGGAATGTTGTTCCAAGATTTAGCACCAAAGAAACGCACAGACCTGATACCGTATTGCAAGGTATTTTTTCGATTTAAGAAAATGTCATTTTTTGAGGCTTGCCGTGTACCATACTGATGAACATTTGTCACTGATTCAAAAAAATTGTGGAAGCAATTAGGAGAGATCTTATTCACACAATCATAAACAAAACAAAGCAATTTTAGCTGAAAAAGATCTTGAAGCTTCAAGATTTTCAAGTCAGAAAAGATAGGAGTGGAGGGTGAGGTGAAATGTTCAAATGCAATAGCTTTTACCACTCTTTTTTGCAACAAATATACAGGCTTTATATGAACATCATATGTAAGTCCCCATACTACTATACCATATTGGAGAAAGGAAGAAAATAATGAATTGTATAGACAGATCAAAACATCGATAGGAAGAAAGTGTCTTATCTTGAAAAACATACCACATGTTCTGGCCAATTTTTTTGAAAGTTCAGATAAATGGTATTTCCAGCTAAGATGTTCATCCAAAAGAATGCCAAGAAATTTTACATACCTAGACTGTTTTACTGGTTGATTTCCAATTTTAATATTTACTGTTTCCAATGATGAATGTTGAGGAGATTTAAATATTATGAAATTAGTTTTATCAATGTTTAATGACAACTTGTTTACATCAAGCCATTCTTTAACCTTTTTTAACTCTCTATTTACTATTCTTTGCAGCATATCAAGATTTTCAGCTTCAAAGTAGATATTTGTATCATCCGCAAATAAGTAGAAGGAGAGTAAAGATGATGAATTTGGTAAATCATTAATAAAAATTAAGAAAAGGAGGGGGCCAAGGACAGAACCCTGTGGAACTCCACATGTAACATTTAGATGGCTGGAGCTAGACCCATTCACAGAAACATATTGCGTTCTACCTGATAAGTAAGATTTGAACCACTCTAAAGCAGGTCCTCGAATTCCATAATTTTCAAGCTTCAACAAAAGAATGCTATGGTTTACAGTATCAAATGCTTTCTGCAAATCAAGAAAGATTCCGCAGCCAAATTTTCTGTTGTCAAGTGAATTTTTGATAGTTTCTGTCATGCTGACTAAAGCATGGTTAATGGAGTGACTTTCACGAAAACCAAACTGAAATGAATATAAGATACTATGCTTTTCTAAGAAGTCATACAAACGTTTATACATAACTTTTTCAGTGATTTTGCTAAAGACAGACAAGAGAGAAATGGGACGATAATTAGAAGCAGTCCACGGGGGGCTTAATGGAGCTTTTAGGGTACTGCTAAAAGCACTCGCTGCTCTAGAACATGGATGGGATGATTGATGGTCAGTCCCTTGCAATTGGTTGCAAACCCAGTGAACCTCGTTGGTCCACACCAAGGTACAAATACTTTTAAAAATGAAGTCTCCAAAGATTGGATCTCTTTCTTCTCTTTGCCGCCTGTTGGTGCTTTCTATCCTGTTCAAGAAGGTCTGATGCCCATATAAATGCATTGAGTCAAATTTCAAAAGAACTCCTCCTCGCTTCCAACACTTCCAACGCTGCCAGTGCATCCAACGCTTCCAACATATCCAACACTTCCAATGCTTCCAACACTTCCAACGCATCAAATGCTTCCGACATATCCAACACTTCCAATGCATCCAACGCATCCAACGCTTCCAACATATCTAACACATCCAATGCTTCCAACATATCCAACACTTTCAACAAGTGATGCCCACATATTAGTCTTGGAAGCGTTGAATTCATGGAAAGCATTGGATGCGTTAGAAGCATTGGATGTCTTGGGATGCGTTGGAAGTGTTAGACGCCTTGCATTTGTTGGCTAACTTTCAATGCAAAAACACTTAATATCCATTGTTTCCAGAAAAGGATGCCAAATCTGCACGCATGTTGCTTCATTAACGTGTCATATATGAGAAAAGTATGCCACATATGCTGGAGCTAATATATTTCTATCCATGTATATCTGTTGGAAGTGTTGGATGAACTTTATCTCCAACGGCAAGTGGTTATGGTCCTGTATTGTAACACATTTTCTTTCTAATGGTAACCTTTAGACCAATGAAGTATTGCCAGGACCGTCGAGAGGGGGGGTTGGAGGGGGTAAAAGGTCCGGGGCCCGGGCCTCGAAGGGGCCCGTAAAAATATCGTTCGACAAAAATAAAATCTCCTTACAGCAACTTTTATGGAAATCTAGCTACCTGCCTTAAAACAAAGACATAGGAAAATAGTTTTCTTATGTGGCTACGTTTAAAAGTTTTTATGTCCGTACTTTAACAGTTTGGCAAAGTCACCGCGTAAGAGCGAATCCTTTTATTGTGATATCTAAACAATTTTTTCTAAAGTAGCCTTCTTGAAAAGGGTGTTTCCTTCATTCTCCGAGAGTCTGCAGGACGTGGTCCCAGAAATTTTCTTCGCCCCCAAGGCCCCCCTAAGGCCCGATCCTAAGAATCGGTCCAGGGCCCAAGCTGGCTCTCGACGGCCCTGAGTATTGCTTATACTTTTAGAGATCATCATAACTGTTGCAACAAAAAGTGAGCATGGGGATAGGCTCTTTGACAAGTCACATGTCTGTTTCTTTTGCAATTCTAAAAAGCCTCAAGACTGGGAGACATTTAGAGACGGTTCATAAGCAAGAGCCCGAAGCTGAAAATATCTTGGATAAATATCCTGGCAATAGAAAGAAACGGTCAAAAGAACTGGACAGGCTGCATTTTAAAGGGGATTTCTACCACAATTTGACAGTCTTAACGACTGGTGGAGAGCTTAAAGTGTACAGACGGCCCGGTCCATGCAGAGTCAATGCTTCAGCATTCAAGCCATGTGTACACTGCTTGAGATTTATAAGAAAAAATGACCTGTGGCATTTGTCCTTTGAGGAACGAGAAAACGACAGTTGAAGATGAAAGCCAAACTTTCCACCGCAAACTCCAATATGAAAGTGAACTGCTGGTATTTGCAAACCGTGTCCCACATGGTACCAGTAAAGGACTAGAATGAACGGTTGTAAGCTCCATGAAATGTGATGAAGTAGCCAAAGCTGTGAAATCTTATAAACTTATTTTGATGGTAGGAAGCTCACTGCTAGATAAATGAAATGCGTCAAAGTAAGCTACATTTCCCAGAGGATGCGATTCCTTGGAAGGTTTGGATTTGAATTCTTCCTTCAAAATCCAGGAGCCACAATTCCCTTTCCCTTTGATGTTTCCACATACCATGACTATTTTGTGTCGCTTTTCAACACATCTTTTAGTTAAAATAAAATTTGCTTCAGGACTGCTTCCTCTAACTCTTCTGGATTCTTAAAGAAATCTCAAGAATTACACACAAATGGTCAGACCTATGTCAAACACATTATACTTTAAGAGAAGGGAAGTAGATGAAGAGTACATGCAATTTGTAAGACAAAATATTTATTGACTTCCTCCTTTTCTTATAAAACCCCTACTATTAAAGTGAATATGACGCGAAAATTTTTATTGTCTTATCTGATGCATTAAATATCGCTGATCACGATGGTGAATTTAATTTTTCGATTTACGCTTTTATTTCGCTGGAAAATGGGGTTAAAGAGCCCCCACTCTGCTTCAAAAAGTGGCGGCAGTTCTGCGCGGTCTAACCGTTGAGTACCAGATCTCTGTGACGTAAAGTGTTTGGGCAACGATACCTCGATACACAAAACAACATGAAAACTGGCCATAAAAGATGAAGTTTGGCTTGATTTTCCACCTGACAAAATGAGCTGACAAAATCGAAGTTCGATGCCTGCTGGCATTACCCACCATCGGTTACCAAAGGATCCAGAAGTGCGAAGACAGAGAATTCATTTCATAAAACGAAATCATTTCATTTCATTCTTTATTTTGTTGCAACTGACTTCCAAAGAACGCATGCCTCCCTGCGTGAATTTAATACCGAAGATATGAAAAACTTCCTTCGACGTGTTTACGATAAAACGCAGTTTGACAAGGAAGCAACCAGGCAGTCCAGACAAAAGAATGGCTATTAGACTATTGTATCTTATTGCTTTTACTTACGTCATTCTCAAAGAAAGATCCAATATCTCGCTGTTGGAAATAATACCCCTTTGAAAAGTGAAAAGTACAATAACCTTGGGCATGTTGACTTCAACTGCCCTGTTCCTAAATATTTCATCAATGCTACGGTCCTTCAGAGCAAACGTTTTTTAAATTTGAAACCAAGCTCTTTGATTCTTTTTCGGTGGGTAGGTACTGCAAACCAATGACTTCGGCCCTCCTGTAGCCCTCCTGTGGGGAGAATTTGATATCTTACTACCTTTGTAAAAGCGGTTTAAATAAAATAAACAAAACTTATTAAAAATTAAATTTTCTATCATAGTTGCTAAAGGCCACTGCAGCCAAAGGAAGGGAAACTGAAGGCAAGGAAACACCCGAAACACAAGAACCGAAATTTAGCTGTTATCTCTCACTGGTCGACTGACTGCTTGCTTAGGCCCCAAACACTTTACGTCACAATTCAAAACCCGCCCCAGACTTCCCGGACACTTTTTCGACGAAACAATCAATTTCAAAACGCTTATATCTACGAAACGACTTAGAATTTGAAAGTCTACAGTTTAGATTCGAAATGAGCGTACTTGAATTGACTAATATCGACAATAAAAATGTTCGCGTCATATTCACTTTAAGTTCGTAATTAAGTTTTTGTTGAACTAACTGGTGATCAGTGGCTCATGTAGAAAGGAAAACTGTCTCTAATTAAAAGCTGTGTTACAGTCAATATATTAGAACCTACAAAATCAAGAAACTGTAGGTTGCTTTTTCCTAAATTATGTATCTTATATCCAGTTAATTAATTACAATTGCAATCATGAACTGCTTTAGTTTGATGAAATATATGATCCTATTGCAGGGGTGGATAAGTTGATGTTTGATTTTTGTTACTACATTCTTTTTTCCAAGTTGGTTGTTAACCCTGTGGTGGATTCCACCCCCCTCAAGGTTTTATTTGCTGCGTTTTTAAATGATCTTTGCTATGTCCTCCAGCCTCCCTGACTTTTACTAATTATCTACTAGCCACATTTTGGTGGAAAAATTTTTGAACAATAGGACTCACAGGTCACGTGACATGCCCATATTTGGAAGGTGGTAGCAGCAAAATCATTGTTTTCAATTATATCAATGGAGTTATTTGATTTAATTATAAAGTATTATACAGCAAATGAATCAGCAAACAATGGGCTTCAATTTCATACCGGCATTTCTGGAATTTGATGATGTCAGCATTTTTTGATAATGACGTCATTTTGGCCGCCATTTTAGATTAATTAGCAATTTTGTCAAGTTTTTTCGAACTTTTTCAATGAAAAACACTCTAATGATACATTTGTTATAGATAATCACCATTTTGCAGGTTCTTTTGGTCTCTTTTTACATAGAATAAATTAATCGCACAAATGACATCATAAAAATCGGCTAATTTCTGCCAAAATATCACTCCAAAATCGTTATTTTCAATAAAATAATATTTTATCACCTCATATGTTGTCAAACTGAACCAAAAACTGCACAAAGTTAATGCAAAATCTTCATTAAACTTGAAATCAACTTGGAAGCCTGATTTTCACAGATTTTCAGCTTTGTGATATCACTGTGACGTCACAAGGCGTGGCAGCCACACCCAAATTACGCTACGAGCTACAAATTACCTGTTTTATAACTGTGCCAAGTTGTATTGAATTCGGACGAGTCTAAAGCAGTTTTCAGAGGGGGAGGGGGGGGGGTGGAAAGCACCCCCCCCCCATAAATGGTAGCTCGAAAAAAGCCCATATGGATTAGGGTTAATATATGATTCTCCTCCCCTGTTTCCTGTAAGCTTAGAATTCGTTATCAGGTCCATAACACCTTTGCCAAAACATATCGCCGGTCAAGACTCCGAAAAGGCCTACCCAAGGCACTGTTCAAACCAGAACCTTTTTACACCGTGAAATTTGTCTTAGCTCCTCTAAAATAGAAAACATTTCCATCAATACTCTCAAACGGAGGTTCTCATATGCATGGATTTACTGCATCCATTGCAAAACAATTTGGTTACAACGTTCTGAAAACTGTTAAAAATTAAAGATTTAATATCACTTTCAATTACTTGCATATATAGGTTTAGGCTATAGGATAATTAATAATTTTGGGTTAAGTGTTTCTCGTTATGCCTTGAGGGATCACCTACCAAATAGCCAAAATGCAGCAAACATCTCTATTTGGGTCATTAAAGTTCATCAAAAACGAGAAATAACCTACCTTAACCCTATTGTGGTTGGGCTATCATATACCAGTCCAACCAGGGGAAGATACGCTTGGGGTGGAAGGGCAGAGACAATCTCAACGTGCAAGAAATGTCATAATCTTTGAGCACTACTAACTTGGTAATTTTAAACAATTTCAATTGTCTACTTGAGATATTTTATCTTCATTAGAACTGAGAATAACTCATTTGGCCTTGGCTCGTAGACCCGTATGGAGAGAATACAAGTCTTGCAAATCACTATTATTTCAAGATCTCGTGCAGCAATTGGCGTAGGAACAAGGGTCAAAAATATGAGAACAACTTTTAGTACTGACTTGAACGACTTTTATTAAACGAATAGAAATATTAGTAAAAGAGGCTGACATTTATCTATATATGAGACTTTGGTTTTTCACGCCAAAAATGGTTGTTGTGGTCGTTGTTGCAATTTATCGAAAGATGGCAGCAATGGCAGTGGATTGCTGATTCATAATGTTATTGCAGAGAATAGAGGATACCTCTCTTTTGAGCTCGGTTGAAGTTGTAGGTAAAAGTTCACTTTTGCTTTGAAATTGGCAGTTTAGTTAGCAAGCCTTGGGTAGTTCATCACTGAAGAATTTGCTCGTTATTTTGCGCCTTGCATGCGCAGGTAGATATAATATTAAGTTATCACCATATAGGCCTACGGCCTAAGTAAAAGCTTGCTGGTTGGTTGGTTTGAATTTTTGTGGAGGGGGTAAAAAGGAAACAAATCAAATATGTACTGCCTAAAGAATCGCATATCTGCCATTAACTTCACATGTTTGACAACTAAAAAGTTAGATTCACCAACATTTGTATTTTTGGTTGGATAAACTAAATATTTGCAAATGGAATTATGTTCTTGCTTCTTCACCTCCTTAGGACATTGCTAGAACTTAGCTGGAGTATTATAGATTTCCCAGATAGTTGATGCGCTTCCTCTTGTGCACAGTTTGCTGGACTTCCTCCACATAATGGGCAGCTTGAGAAAGATCATAAGTTCCCAAATTTTGCAGACGTATTAGCTGACTGCCTACTCTGGTCTGTCACCCTGTCAGAATCTTCTTTTTAGAAGGCAGGCAGTATTTGGTAGATGTAGATGTAGTTATGATGATGAGATGTTACAAATCGTAAATGTTTGTTAAATCAGCTATCATTATGTTATTAATCTTTAGTCAACTGCAAGTACACAGTCACAATCATACCAATTGTGCTATTGTACCAGTTTGTCAACAAATGGTTCTTTTTCAGTGTATAGTTGTAGCTAGCATTTTCTATCATATACAGGGTGTCCCAAAAAAATTGTGCCCCGTTTGTCTGAAGATTGTGACAAAACGTCAAAAGATTTTCGCCAAAATTTTGCATGGTGGTGCTCTTCAGATGGTCAAATAAAGTTTGCCACCATCCCCATGAAAATCCGTTGAAAAATGATGGAGCTATGACCTTCAGGAGACCAAATTTGCCCGATCACTGAAACCAGCGGTCGGCCATTTTGTCTTACTATTTTGCAGCGATAAATAGCTTCATGGATTGAAAATGAAACAGCAGCCTCCAATGTCATAGCTCTCGTGAAAATTCAGATAATCCTCGGAGAGTTCCACTATTTCTGACCTCACAACAATTATTTCTTACCTCACGTGAAGATACTTATCACTGCAAAATAGTACGACAAAATGGCCGACCGCTGGTTTCAGTCACTAGGCAAATTTGGTCTTCTGAAGGTCATAGCTTCATCATTTTTCAACGGATTTTTGCGGGGATGGTGGCACACTTTAATTGAACATCTGAAGAGCACCATCATGCAAACGTTTGTCGATAATCTTTTGCCGTTTTGTCGCAATCTTGAGACAAACAGGGCACAATTTTTTTGGGACACCCTGTAGGTCTAATTGCAGCAACAGGCAGGCATATGATATTCAAGTATTGCACATTTGCAAGTTGCAGCACGGGCTTTGTACACAATAACAAGACATGAATTCTTTACATTATGATAAGAATTCTTGATCCATACAAAGACTTGAACTTTTTCTTACACAAATTCTTATTAGGCTGGAAAAGGATGTTGATGTGGGCAAGTCCTGTACTGTAGTAGCATTATGTAGGGCTTGATACATATGTTCACTGCATTATTTATCATCCAACTTGACAAGTCCTATGTGATAGATTTGTCAGAGTAATCCTGTAAAAGGGGCATTATTTTCCAAATTTGTCAGAGAAAAGCCTGTGAAAGGGGTTATTTTCATCATCCAAGATCAGAGAAACGGGTTAACTTGAAAATTTGCCAGACAAGCATGGTTACACTTGGACCCCTAAAGCTGACCCGCAGGGGAATGAGCCCACTTAAAAGTGGAATTGTATTAATGGTCTGGTTTCTTGAATGAAAGATTATTCCTGCTGCTGTTATCGGCTTTGGAACGATGGTTTCTCTTTTTTTAACTTTATTTTTGGACAGCTGCCGTTCATTGAACCCTGTTGAGTACAACATTCTAGAAAATATAGGGCATTCTCGGGATTCTCCTTCAACTCGTTGTCAAGTTCAAAAATATCAAATTTTTCGTGTAGCTCTTCCATCTCACTTGTTTTAAATACCGGGTGTCCCAAAATGATGTATTATTGTTTATTGCTTACATGTAAATAACCAATAAACCGATTTTCAAACACTTTGTTTTATTTGATTGCCTAAAGGCTAAATTGTATTTTAACCCTAATCCATGTGGGCTTTTTTCGAGCTACCATTAACTGGGAGGAGGGGGTGCTTTCCATCCCCCTCTGACAACTGCCTTAGACTCATCCGAATTCAATACATTTTTTTTATCACAAATAAAAACAACTAACTGCAACAAAATATAAATATAAATATTCTGTGGCTGCCATAGCTGGAAAGGACACAATGTCGTTGAGTTCCAACTACGGCAGCCACTTACATCAATGGTGAAATCTACATCAAATTTTTTTAAAAGAAAGAAAAAGAACAGCACAGGCGTCTCAGAAGGAAGAACTACCTCGACCTTGTGGCAGTTGCTTGATTCTCAAACGAGCACAGATAGATGAGACACCTAAAGATGCCGTGAGGATTATGTAATATATCAGATCTGCTATTCATGATACAAATGGGAGTACTTCTTTACAAGACACCCGCTACAAATACCACAAATAAAACGAAAATATTGCTGCTGCTTTATGCTTAAATTTAATTTGAAAACCTTTTCGTATTTTTGATAAAAGAAATTGTTGCTTCCAGGATTATTCAATTGATAATGACATTATACTGCGAGTCCCCGAACAGAAGCAAATCACACAAAGGTTTAACATCTAAATTCACATTTAAACCAGGAACTTCAGAGAGCTGATCAAAGAGGTCCTGCCACATCGAGTCAAACTGGGGGCAACGCAGGAGAAAGTGCTCATTGTCTTCCCTGTCGGTACCACAAGCACAAAATGGAGTAAGACTATAAAAGTTGTGTCTAAATTTATGTTCATTCAGTGCACTAAACTTCAAACGCAACTTTGTCAGTAATCTGATGCCTTCAATATCAGAAATATTGTAGACAGAATTTTGCTCAGGTCTTATGGTTTTTAATAATTTACTTTTGAACTGAGAAAGGGACATTGAATTTTTGATCTCTCACAAAATATGTGAAGTGCCCCCCCCCCCCGGGAAGAAACTTTTACCGTCGGGAAATGTTTTCGCGATGGTGGTTTTGGACAAGAAACATGATGCCGCTGGGCAATGCCATACACAGAGTTCGCTGCGGAGGTGCTGCGTATTGCGCACGTGCGCAGCCAAACTTTGGCGGTTGCAATTTTGAATATTTGAACACATGAAGAAGGAAGTTTAGCTGACTGAGCTGGATTGGGACGCTCTGCAAAGCAAAAGACGGCTTTGTGACAACACTCAACGTCTCAAAGGATCAAGGATGTGTCAGAGAAGGTTGGCAAGATATTTAGGACAAAGAACATACACACATCCTGATGATGGGTAAGTTTGCAAACCTGTTTGAACAAATCAAACGTCTCTGCTAAATTTGGGCCTAAATTAGTGGGCGTGTTCTCGATTTGAAAACTGTAAATCTTTTATCGCAAATCTTCGCTTCATCAGATCAGAGCCTATCTTTTTAACGGGTTTTTGGGGAGCAGATTGAACTGTTCAACACAGATGGGACAAATTATTTATTGGTCAGGTCAAGTAAAGTCAGTAAAATATGAATCTCTGGCCCTGCCTGGGCTTTGTGAACAAAAACATCAAACTATTATGTGAGGTGCTCAAACTTTTTCTAGGCATGGAACTAGAAGGGGGTACGAAAAATATGGTCCTTTGCAGGTGCCTCCAAGAATTTTTGTGATAAAATGTATTTTTAGATGTAACTTTTCCTCAATAAAACACACACAAATTTATAAGATGACTTGACAAAAAAGTCATGTAGTCATTTTATTGTGATTTCATAAAAACAAAACAAAGAAAGAGGTTCTAAAATTGGGTTCTAAAATTTGACTCAAATATAATTAAAACATTGAGTTCGCATTAATAGCACACTCATGAACATTATCAACCTCTCTTTTCAATCAAAAACAAAAGTTGTGATTTTAAATCGCTCTTGGAATTAAACCAAAGGAATTCCTGAGGATAATGCAATGATTAAGAAGTCTTGGTCTCCACTGCTAATTACTTTAGCATGATTGTAGGATAAGAAGGGCCATCACCATTTTGTCAGCAAAATTTAGGATAGTGTTAAAGGGCATATATCGCGATAACAGTTGGTTGATACAACAAAGAAGCTTGGAGTGGAATTCCATTGTTTCGTGACTTTTAATTTCTGCTTCATGAATTTTTACTGCCGTAAAAATGTAGCCTCAGTCCCGTGCTTTGTACTAAACAAAAGAGATAATTGTATTACATTAGCCAATCAGGTTCACGATACATGCCCTTTAACACTCAGCTATTTATATGGACTTGATGCCTTTAAGTATGGGGCCCCCAAAACACTTTTTTCGCTAAGGACCCCATCAGCGCTCAAAAACAAACTAGCATGGTAGCGGTGCTACCGGGATGGTAGCTGAAATGCTCAAATTTCCCAGGAAGGAAGAGGGGAAAAAGGAAAAAGAAACGGAAAGCAAGGGGAAAGAGGAGAAAACAATGAAGAAAGGGATGGAAAGGGAAGGAAAAGAAACTAGGAGAGTGAGGAAATGGGGCTAGTGTCAGGCAGTATATTGGGAGAGAAGAAGAAAGCATGTAAGAAGAAACCAAGGTGCCTACTTACCTTGCTACCAGTAGGGGCAATTTTTTTTTAGCCCTGGGCCCCACAATGCTCTATTATTCCACTGCCACAAAGGGCTTTTGATACAGTGATTTGGAGCCATCAAATGTGGTTTATCAAATATTGGATCCCGTGGGGGCTACATAACTTGTTGATGGGCAGGTTTCTACTGCCTGGTTCTCAGAAAGCTACCCATTTATGTTGCCAAAATATTCCTTTGTTCCCACTCTTGTCATGAATTTTGGTAAACTGATTTTTGCCAATTTAAGCCAAACCAACCCATTTTTATAGAAATCTTTGAAAAATGACACTTATTTAAAAAGAATTTCGCATCCAAACCAAAAACCCACCCATATTGGTGGCACGTACGCCTGTACCATCAACATCTATTGTATAAATTGTATCCCCTGGATTGTATCAAACAGACTTATTTTGATCCATTTGCACAGAGGTCATCAAAAATAATTAGGGAGCTACATCAATGGATTAGGATACCTTTACATTTTCAATGTCATATAAGACCATGGCTGGGGTTCAAAAATTCAAATCAGGTTTTCCCTGCCATTGGTGGGCCTGGGTACCGTCTTTGTTTTCAATGACAAATATTTTTTCTCTAATCTCTTGTAGATGGTTGGATGAAAATATAGAGTTTACAGGAAGTATATACTGCATCAGACATCACTATGGTTTGGAAGCAAAGTACTTTCTTTGCAGTTGGCGGTCAAAATGTGACGTTTATTTTGGGACAACTTATTTGTAAATATATAAACATATTGTTAAATAGGGTTTTCTACAATGTTATAGACATTTGGATATTCCAAAGCGCCTGGATCAAGCAATATCTTCATACATTTTGTAGAAAGCTGAATAATTTTGAATATTTACAACAGTGACTAAAGCTGGAATTCCACTCAGTCAAACATTTCATGTAAAATGTATAAAAAAGTATTCCTTGATCCAGACTCTTAATTGTAGAATAGCCAAGAGGCATCAATTGAATTTCCAAAAGTTTGCCAGTAAATATCAGTCTTGGGCCAGGCAAAAAGCTTATTCACATAAGTCAGTTCTTCTCTTCCACTTTCCAATGTTATCCTGCAGACTTTGCAAGGGTTTTGAAATGGTCTTTATTGTAAGGAAATTGGTCCTGTATCAGTGAATAAATTGTGTTAGAAGTGGAGCAACAGGATAAATGGCATGACCAATCTCTTTCTTTGCTTTGATATTTTAATTTATGAAGTGTCAAAAACATACTGTAAGAATCAGTCTCAAGAGCTTCAGCTCAAGCAGTTTCATACACACTGTAACTCCCCATAATAACAAAGAGGTCCCTTTCAAAACTATCTATATTTTCAGTAGAATTCATACAAATTGAAAGGCCAAGACAGTTTTATAAGCAGAATTAAACATAGCATAGTATTTTGTTTTCAAATAAAGTTTATGGCAAAAGTGAAAGACAATACATCTGCAGTTATCATTGACTCTTTGTCTTTCTTTCCGCAGTTCAGTGAACATGCAAACATCTGTGCATATTGAGTTACCCACAAAGATTAAAATTTTTGTAACAAAGTAAACTATTTTTGAATCTGCTTGGTGCATATTTGTATGTATTGTGATCTTGGCATGGGAAGAATTACACAAGAGAGTAGGACAAGAGTGGTAGCAATCGAGGTAAAAAGCTAATATCCGCTCTGGTCCCGTGTATCTCTCTTGTAGGGGCTTGCTGTTGACGCTAGCGCTGTTGACAGCTTAAGGCTCATTGCAGTTAGAGCATTTCTTTGCCTGAACAGGCAAAGTTATCCCTTTACCTCACTTCCTACCCATGCTGAGACCACCATACTATGGAATGTATCAAATTATGAACAAAATCACATTGGATTATCACATGGTTCAGTATCATGTGAGAGTGAGCAAGTGCATAAATCATGGGTTGTGATTATACAGCACACCAAATCACAAAGGATGAAAACAAATGATAAATCCAAAATCATAGGTTGTGATTATGCAAGCAATATAATCACAAAGGATCATTGTGTGATTATAGTTTTCAAAATCATACGCTTTGATTTCTTTATGGGTCTGTTCCCATACGATTCCACCCAAGGAAAAAGAATGCTCGAATTTCCAGTCTGCAAAATCAAGAGACAATTTCAAAAGAATAAAAATCACATGCGATTGTACCGTCAGAGAATTCTAGTGCTGCTTCAATTGGGATTTCACATGTTGGTAAATTGGTTCAGTTTCAACTCACCGCGGAGATTTTTTGTTTTCATTGGTCTGCAATGAGAGTGTCTGCTCATACTCACAAGATAATATGCGTTTTGCGCAAAGTTTTTTCGTTTTTCTTCGTTAGAAACAAGGAATACAAACGAGCAATGTTGGTGAGCATTGTAGTGAGCCTTGTGGCGAGCACTGATGACGTAATTCACCATGAACACACACGAACCAGATGGCAATGTTACAGTCGTATATCGATTATAATTGTAAATAGAACATTTTATTCAATTGTATCACTCAAACATATAGAATATCATCACTATAAAATTCTGTTGTAAAAGTGACGTTTATGAACAGCGTTTAAGAACAATATAGCCAGTCAAAGGGAGAATTCCATGCAAATAGGCCAAACGAAAATACCCTCTCCCACCCTAGTTGCATCGCAGTTGCCAGAGTATGATTGAAGGCAAATGAAAATAAGAGTCATACCAATATCTTACAAGATTGAAGCTAAAGGGAAAGTACGTCAAAAAAATGAAAATTTTGAGAAAACTATGCAATTATGCCATTTTCTTGCAAAAATCAAAAATCTCGTAAATTAATTACAGTTGGTAAAAAATTTTAAAAACAACACATTTTGAAACTATGTGTCAATAACATGCCAAGTACAAAATTTCATGCAGTTGGCCTCGGTACTCTTCGCGTAAACTGAAGTCGAAGTTGCAAGCATTTCAGACAATCACTTACAAAATTGTTGAGCCACCCTCA
Source organism: Aurelia coerulea (assembly GCA_039566865.1). Classification (NCBI taxonomy): domain Eukaryota; kingdom Metazoa; phylum Cnidaria; class Scyphozoa; order Semaeostomeae; family Ulmaridae; genus Aurelia; species Aurelia coerulea. The sequence goes on from CM076959.1 coordinate 4,272,972, forward strand.
GATTTTCAGTTTTTTGCCTCTGCTTTCCCCCCTCCCCCCTAGTCAATGTTGAGAAACCACTAAAAAGTTGCCAAACCACGTCTGTCAGCATGACCAAGTACTTTTTTCCAAACAACATTGACATGGGGGAAAGGGGGGCCAAAAAACTCATTTTTTTCAGGGTGGCTCAACAATTTTGTAAGTGATTGTAGGCCGTTGCTGCCCATAGGAAATTAGCAACCGAGAGCCCCCATGTCAGATAATGGCTGCTCAGTCTCTTTAGGAACCAAGCTAGAAATAAAATCAACAATTCGAAGCACTTTCTCAAGCAGTTTTTTGTTTTGGGTACGTTTTATGAAGGTAGATAAAATTTAGAAAAATCTTCAAGGGTTTCTTTTGTCTCCTTCACTTTTCTGCCGTCTGATTGGTCCGTGAAAATGAGGCTTTGGCGGTTTCGACCATGGGCCACAAGCAATTGGCTATGTATGACGAATGATTCCTATGTTTGTCTAGTTGAAGTCATGTTTCTTTCTTTCTTTGTTTTTTCTTTTTGCAGAATAATTAGGCATTAACAGTTGTCTTTGCCAACTTTAAATAAATTGTGCATGATTTATTATTATTAAATAGGAGTCCAGGTGCCGGGCACTGTGGTCACATCGAGAAGAAGGACCAGGAGGTTCCCTCGATAAGTTCAAGCTGCTCAGCCCCCTAATGAAAACTACCTACCCAGGGGTAGCAACAATGCAGGTTTCCTTAGTCATTTTGCCAAACTTCCTCCAACAAAGCTCCGACGGGGGGGGGGGGGGCTAGATGCTTCCGACAGGGGGCTGTAGTCCCCTCTCTCTAGCCCTCTCCTGCCACTACCAATGTACCTACCCTCGGATGCTAGGTAGAAATGTATTGAAAATAAGACAACCATTTTCTACGTGTGTGGACAGCTTCGAGTTTTCTAGATACGCCTCTTCTAGCTAGGCCTTCTGGTGTTTTTCAAATCCTAAATCCAAATACAGGAATCTAGGATGAGAGTGCCAAACTGAAACTAGTATATATTGTGCCTGAAATATTGATATCAATCATCAGATTATTAAGTTTACATGGTATGTTAACTTACCATGAACTTTTAACATCGCTTGCCCGCCCAATCTCTGCTGGCCTAGGTACTTGTCGGGCAACAATGCATAATCATAATAAGGCATTAAGCTGTCAACCCGAGAACCCTGGCTGGAACACAAGCAACTTCACAATTTCTGCATTTTTATTTCTTTCCATTGAACTAAGTATCGTAGGTACTATAACAGTCCATAATCATTGTATAGGCATTTTTTGTTGTCAACCCAAGAACCCGAGAACCCAAGCAACTTCACAATTTCTGCATTTTTATTTATTTTCATTGAACTAAGTAGCGTAGGTACTAAAGTATAGGCATTTTATACTGTCAACCCAAGAACCCAAGAACCCAAGCCAGTATTGTAGAAGTTTTTGTAACAAGGTTTCTGATTGGCTGATCTGCTTCTAATGTTACGGAACATAACAGCGTTATGATTGGCTAGAGATTGGACTACCAATGATGAAATTGCTTTTCGTCCAATCAACGACGGGCAGTAGGGGAATCGCCATTATTTTTCAACCGTCAAATATCCAGACAAAATGGCTGCCGTACCGATCACGCACGACAGCAAGGAAACGATATGGAAAACGAAGCGAGTCAATGATGAAAATATTTTGATACCGACTGGTTATGACAGACATGGTTCCTGCTTCCTTTGAAATTGTTTCCAGATTATAAATGATCGCCAAGTTCTCATCACAATAGTTTGGCTTAGATAAGCTCTTTGCCTTAAATTAAATTTAGGCCAAAACATCTGGCTGTGCTCATTTTGACGAGACAAGCAGCAAAACAACTTCAGCAATAGCAAATGTGAGCCAAATTTGATTGTGATTTAATTCATAAAACAAATTGAGTTTAGTTTGAATTAGTGAGATTATGGTCTTTAAATCTATTCTTAATATTTGAGCCTGAGTGCAAAAATATTAATGAAATGTTCCATTGTTTGTTGTCTTTTAATTCTTGCAGCTGTAACTGGACTCCTTTTTTACAAAAGAAATTGAGAAGCCAAACTAAGGGTTAGAGTTATCTGGTTTGCTTTTATTGTGCTATTAGGGTGATGGGTGTCATTTATATTTTTGGAGACAAATTTTGTGGTAACAGTATCCATCATTCCCTCTGCTAACTAATTTGTAAAATTTGTAAAAGAAATTCATTTGTAAAACCAGGCTGTTTGGTTTCTTATAAACATCATATAAATGTTATATCAAACCAAATGCTGGACAATGACCATGGTGCCATCTGGCAGGCTGCAGTTTCTTATAAGTCAATTTATTGGTGGGGGAGGGGGAGGGGGGCAATAGCCATAATACTTTAAATGCCCTAGGGTTAACAAAATTAATTTTGTTTTGTAACTTCTACATTAATTTATTTATTTTATTCATACACTTTATACTATAAACTTCCACATTGTAGACCAGAGAGATATGTGGTTCTAATCCTTCTTGATGATAGTTAACCCTTTACTTCCTTTATTTCAGGACCAAACAACAATTTCTTGCAGAACATTGAGGATACTGCAATGATATCCTGTATTTAACCATGAAAGGAGAGAAATGCAACATTGTAGCCTAAGAGGACCTGACTTCACTTGCTCAGAGATGAATTATACAGAATAATATTTTTAGCTTCAACCATGTTTGCAAAATCTGTTTGCAAAGACACCTTCCTTGTTGAAAGATTTTTTATCACCATTGAATGTCAAAAGATCTATTTGTTTAACTGAGCATATTGTGTATTTTGTTGTTTCTTTCTTAAAGTCAAACAAGAAACTTAAAGGAAATCAACATAGCTATATCCACAAGCCGCTTTGAATAGGATATAAACACCACCATTGTTTCTTTTGCCACACAATTATATAGCTTGAATATAGATTATATTTTTAATTGAGCCTAGGCCAACTATGTTGATTCCCTTCAAGGCAGTTGGTACACTAACACTATTTTTTTGCTTTAGATTACTGTAGGGCTCTTTAGGTATTTTCTTGCTTTTGATCAGGGCGCTTTAGGAATTCAACAAGCCAAAATTTCTTATCTGCTATAAGAGACTTCTTACGAATTTGTGGAAAATCTTAATGTTAAAGTACATCACAACTTCACTGTATAAAAAGAAAAGACTAGTTTTCCCGTGATGCAGCACTCATTTCTGACGATGCACATGAAAATTACAGCAGGGTACTTTTTAAGGATTTTATACTGGTGGGACAAACAGCCAAAAGGACCCCAACTTTTTACGGTATGACTTTACCACAGAGACAAAAGTAAATTGCTTATCACTTACAAAGTCAGGTCACTACTTTCAAAACTGCATCGGTAAAATAATGTTTTTGATATATACAGGGTGTCCCAGAAAAATTGTTCGATGTTTGATTAAATATTAAAAAGTAACAATCAAATGTACAGGCTCCTAGTTAGATAAACCTGTTCTCATGATTTTGAATCCATTGTTGATGCCATAATCTTGCGAATCCGCCAAGAATTCACGGAGCTATAAGCTTTTGAAATCCCAGTTTGTGCGAAAACTGAAACCAGACCCCCCGAACTGACTTTTTTTTCAAAAAGACGTCCCAAAGTCGAGGTAGAATAAGACTGTCCAATGTTTTACCTCTCCTTGATATCAGAGCCAACAAATTAGGGCTTCAAAGGTAACATACTTCTTGTAATATTGCCAAAATTTGCTTAAGAATGCAAATATCCAAAAAACATGGCATAAAAACTTAATCGATGAGAGACGGGGCCATTTCAAATTAAGCTCAACAGGATTCCTTGAAGCATCCATAACCTTGATTCAATGTTAAAGAAAGCTAGTTTATCTAAAGTGCTTTTTAAGTTCCATTTGATTTGCTTTAAACAAACGAGATTCTACCCTTTCACAAAATATGCAATTTAGGGGCGTCTGGTTTCAGCTTTCGCACAAACTTGAACTTCAAAAGCTCGTAACTCCGTAATGACGTAATCAATCAATAAGACGTAACTCGTAATATTTAGCCGATTCGATTTGCTAGCTTTTGGTGTCTAAAACTGATTTAAAATCTCAGCAGTTTGTTTATCTTGACATAGAGCCCGTTCATTATTTCATTACTTCTTTACATTTGGGCCTGTTTATATTAGTAAAACAACTCACCTGCCACGCCCGGGGCTGACAGGCGAGGTAAATTTGAGCCACTGTTTATATGAGATTTTTACCTCGCCTGTCAGCCCCCGGGCTGAGAGGCGAGGTGGAGTAATGTCTCTCATCCGTGAAATCAGAACGAATTAACCAATAGAAATCAAGGAAGAAAACCAATACACCTCATCATACCGGTAGTGTTTCGTTTATATGGAAAAATTACTATACCGGTGGCGTTGCGTTTGTCATATAAACGTGAAATGAAAAATCAATGGGATTCTATAGGAAGGAGATATCTCACCTGTCAGCCCTGGGTCTGGCAGGTGAGATGTTCTTCCCCATATAAACAGGCCTTTAATGAAAGGCCGAACAAACTTTGGACACCCTGTACACAAATTTAAATAAAAGCAAACTTTTACATAAAAACACACAGCTTTCTATCTTGGCAAGTGAATACAGCCAGCTGGATGAACTCCAACATAGTAACTGTATTTTAGGGGAAGATCTTGATGAATTCACAGAGAGGAGGGTGTGATTTCTGCAATTCAGTGGAGTGGACTATATATGGAATTCACTTACCAGGGTAGCAAATTTCAAATGCTTATATACAATCTATCCAATTCTAGAAACATAAATTTACCAAATCTAAGTCCAAAAAATAATCGATAAGTTTTTCATTCCCAGACTTAGGCCTATATTTTCTTTTCATGTCGAACATTCTTCATGAGCCTGACAAGCATGAAGCATGAAATGAATGATCATCGATCGCCCGCACAAATAACAAAATGGTCGATTGTTCTCATACAATTCATTTCAATAATAGCTTTGTAGCATTTAATAGCAACATCAATAACAACGTTTTGTTTACAAGGGAAAATGAAAAAGGGCCCCATTTTGACTTAGGCCACTGGGGCAAAAGTACTAATTTTTCCTTCACTACTGGGACAAGAAAAGGGCCCACTGGGGCAAATGTCCCACCAGTCAGTACGTTAAAAAATACCCTGAATTACAGTGTGATTTTGGAAATCATAAAAATCATGTGTTGAAAAGCTGATGGCACAACTCTGTGCAAAACATGTGGTGATACCACGAATCTGACTCTTTCTCATAACGGAGATTTTTAGAAATTTCTTAATCGTTTCCTCCAAAAATCTCTGCAACTTTGAATCTCTGTGCCTCTGATTACATTTTCAAGCATTTTACAGCCAACCTCTTACTCAAATTGGGATTTTAGTCTCAAGCGATAGTGATATAAAAACAGTCGGGTATACCTCCAAGTAATCATTTCTTTCTCTCATCCACCTCATCTTTTAAGGTCTAGCACCGCCCCTGGGACTCTAATCTTTAAAAGGCAACAAACACTATTCTATCTATTTTGAAATGATTTTGGATTAAATTTGTATTGAATTTGTGCATTTGACTTGCAAAATTGTATGTTCATTCTGAAAATACAAGATAAGAGCACAGGGGTCCTATGAAAAATTTTAGTGTGCTACGAGCCTTTCGAAATGGTACAATTAGTTGCACCACTTTGTGTGTGAAAATAAGACCCTTGGCTATGCTAATTTTTTGACAAAAACTATCGAAAATTGAGGTTTTTTGGACAATCTTTTAGCTATCCTGAAAAAGAATCTGGATTGAACAATATTCCAATGTACTGTAAACAATTTTAAGAAACTTCAGTACAGGCCCAAGTTATTAGTTTCTTACAAACAAATATGTGTAGAAGCAAAATGGCTCTCTAGAGGCAATGGCTCTTATGTTGTTTTACCGAAAATGCACAAACTGGAAAAAAGCCGTTTGCCTCAGGGAGCCCGAATTTTTACTGACTCGAAAACACAACCCGCTTCGAAATATCCATGTTGCTATTCAAAAAGAAACTAAAACTATGGATCCCTTTGTAAATGTCCAAGAAAAACGTATTTAACTCTCATAAATTCTTATCCTTTAATTGTACATTGTTAAACTATTTTCATTTTATTCTACTTTTTACCTGTAGTACTACTGTACAACGATTGTCAATAGGTATGATTACAACCGATAACATATAGTTTTACGCCTGAACAAGTTAACCTGTCAAAATATTAGTTATCATTATTATTAGTTGAAAATAGCTGTTTAAGTGAGTGCAACTCAGAAGAGTAGTATAAGATAATTCTAGTTTTTCCGCCAACGTTGAGAGGGAAGGGGGGGGGTGCTCACTACCATTCAACTCGCAAGGGAGGATTCGAGTTGAAGAGCAACTCCCGAGCAACTCCAAAAATAGGCAACTGTTTGCATATTTCAAGACATATCTTAGCATGACCCAAATTGATGATACCACTCTTATTTAAAATGAAATATTTCACTCTGGCGCTCAGACTGTAGACGTGCGGCAACATTTGTTCCTGCCCTGTATGTATCCGGGATGTAGATGCGTGGCTGCATCTAATGTTCACGGGGGGGGGGGGGGTTCTTTGCCAAATTTTGGGTAGGGGTGTGCCGCGAGCATATTCAAAATGGTACCGTAGGCTAGACTAATCTTTACGAAAATGGTACCCTTGGCTAGACCAATTTGACCATTCTTTGACCAATTTTTACGAAAATGGTACCCTTGGCTAGACCAATTTTGCGCAATTTTGACCATTTCCTGGACCAATATTGTCAAATTTGTACCAAATATGATATCATGACCGTTCGCTAGACCAATATTGTCAAAAATGATACCCTTGGCTAGACCGTTGTAGGCCAAAATTGCAAAAAAGTATACCATTAGCTAGACTAGAAGTCCGCAAAAGTATACCCTTGCTCGCGGCACATCCCTATGTATCTTTACTATGGAAGAACCCCCCCCTTGCTAATGTTATGCTCTGATAATCATTAATCGTGAAGCTACAATTGTTGTGATGTGGTAAAGTGCGAGTTGCGAGTTGCAGTTGCAAGTTGCGAGTTACACTTATGTTGCGAGTTGCATTTATCATGCAAGTTACGAGTTGCACTTAATTTGCGAGTTGCAAACTCAAAAGTGCGAGTTGCAAACTCAAAAGTGCGAGTTGCAAACTCAAAAGTGCGAGTTGAAACTAAATTACGAGTTGTCTGTTTTCTTTTGAATTAATGCATTTTTCGCCAAATAAAACTGTTTTTTGAAGCTGCAGTTGAATTTGGAACTGTTTTGTAAAAAAGTCGTTTTGTACGGTACTTTATTATTATCATTCGTTATGTTGATTATTAGTGGACATTTTATGACAGTTTAGGACAGTAGAGAACTGGGACCGAGTTTCAGTTATTTTAGTTAGATCTTCGAGAGCACGAGACAAGATGGCGAATCTTAGAGTTTAGCGATTTGTGTGCGGCACATTTCCGTACATACGTGGCGATCCTGCCAGGACACATACCGGGAGAATCATGGCAAATCCATCAACAGAAACAGCAACAGGAGATGGGCAAAATTTAGGCCCAGAGATTGATATCGAGAAGGAAATAGCGAAGTTGAATTATTATACAGAGCAGACAGATGAGCTCATAGAAATTGGAGACACAGTAGAAATGGAGATAGCAACAAATAGGGTGAAGGTAATCCACAATAAGATAATTGATTTGACAGGGAGAATTAAAGAGATTAAATTAGAACAAGGGGAATCATCTAGGTCAGTTAGGCAGTGGAAAAAGGATGTGAAAGATAAATATACAGGAATGTTAGAGCAAAATGAGAAAATGTTGAGAGCTTTAACACAAATGGAAACTCAAAACAAGAGAGGAAGGTCTGAGAAGGGAATTTGAAAGGAAGCAAATTGAGCAGCTAAGGGAAGATAAGAGAATGCTAGAAAGACAAAAGCAATTAGCAGACCATGAAGAGAAAATAAGAAGGGAGAGATACTTACAAGAGAAGTCTTTATGGGAGGAAAGAATGCATGCTGAAATTAAACTTGCAGAGAAAAAGCTAGAAATGGAATGTGGGGCTAAGGCAACCTTTTCAAAACTGCCAGAGCTGAGAGTCACGCCATTTAAAGGCACAATAGCTGACTGGATAAGATTTGAAAACATGTTCACAAGTCAAGTTTTAAGTAAGGGGTTTAGTGATGAAGTTAAATTTGGATATTTGTTAGAGATGGTGAATCCCAGAGTATGGGGTACTGGGGATGTCTATGGTGGCCCAAAACTGCCAAGCAAGTTTTGATTGTTTTTAAGATTATGATTGACTGTTTTTTACTTAATGAAATCATTTTACATTTTTTTTAATTTCTTTGGTAGTTTTTTCTTTATTTCTACTTTAAATTTTTGTTTTTATTGAATTTTTATTTTATTGAATTTCTTTTTTTCTTAAAACTGTTGGAAATTCATTTTAAAATGATTTTATTCCGAATTTAAAATTTTCTTTTCTTTAAATTTTTCATTTGATTTTTTATTCATCAATTTTTTATTTTAGTTTTCATTTTATTTTTAAAATTTAAAACCGTTTCACTCGACGTGGCCCAAAACTGCCATCGGACCAAACCTGCCACAGCCTCGTTATGGTACTTTTCGCGCCAAATCAGAAAGTGGGAATTTCATGAAGTTGGCCTTGGCTTGGTTTGTTTTCCACGAAGCACGATGAATACAAATGTAGATTAGAAAGATGATCGCCAACTGGAACATGTCCTTCGTTTGTATACAAAGCAGGGCCTACAGAGGCTAGAAATTCTAAGCTTCATGGAAAGGGATTTCTCTGTCTAAGAACATTGGATAGACGACTCAGACACTTTTCCATCTACCGATCTGATCGAAACGTCAATCCACAAGAGCTTCGTGCCGCTGTTGAGAGCGAACTGAATATTCCTGGACAGCTGCTTGGGTACAGAGCGATGCAAAATGTAATTCGACAGAAACATAATTTAAATGTTCCAAGAGCTGCTGTACATGACATGATGTACACCATTGACCCGGATCGCCTGAAAGAAAGGCGTCCTGGATCAAAGAGAAGAGCTCGCAAGAAAGGGAACTTCACAACCAAAGGAACTAACTGGACACATTCACTCGACGGACATGCAAAGCTGATGGGATACCAAAGAGACACATTCCCAATTGCCATTTACGGTTGCATTGATACCGCAAGTAGAAAAATTATTTATTTGAAAGCTTGGACTGGCAATTCGGACCCAAAAATAGTTGCAAAGTGGTACTTTGACTATCTCAACGAGAAGAGGATAATTGCATGCAATCTACGTATGGACAAGGGAACTGAAACAGGGGACATGGCTACTTTGCACGCTTACCTCAGAGGCCTACAAGGTGAAGCTAATCCTGTTGATACCATCATCTATGGACCTTCCACTTCAAATCAAGTAAGTTTCTTTCTTTATTCTATACATAATAGATGTCCAGATACTATAAAAGAAGGCCTTCATGTATATGTTTACCCCCTAACTATTTTACTCTTAGAGTGGGGCCATATATGATTTTAAATGTTTTGGAATCAGAAAAGAAGTCAGCATTTGAAACAGCACTAATTCAAATATCAATAATTACTGTTTTAGATAGAAAGATGGTGGAAGGAGCTCCATGACAGGATGGAGAAATATTACAAGCACCATTTGAGATGGCTCAAAGATCAGGGACATTACAATCCACATGATTTGAATGATAGGTCAGTGTTTTGGGGTAACTTTGCTTTTAGCCTACCATTGTGCAAACCCATCCTTCTCAGAAATCATTTAATTGCCCCAAGTGCCCTATAGCACCAGCCGCCACTGGGAACTTGACCAGGTTTTGGTCAGGGACGTGCCATCAACGCTTGTTATACCAATTTTCTGAAAATGTATATCCAACCTTATACCAAAATCGCAAAAATTGATACCATTCCTTATAACAAATTTGCGAAAATCAATACCCTTCCCAATGGCACGTCCCCATACCCAAAATGGGTCTGGAAAAGACACCAACACTTATTACCTCTTTGAAAAGATTGACTGAGGTCATCTTTATTTGAGATCAATTATTTCCTTGCAATATCTTAAAATTTAAAACATATGAAGCCAACTTTCCTGAATGTGATTCAAATTATGTTTCTCATTCTAATAAATTTCTTTTCGATTTCTATTTTGTCTGTGACATTCCTCACAGAAAAAACACTTTGTGTCTTCTAATTCCAGAACCCTTTTAATGAAGGTTCAGGAAATCTTCAATCCAGTTCACTTATTCCAGTCCACTTAATCTATGGACTCAAAGTAACTGTCAACTAACAGCACCTAGATATCCTCATTGCAGAAATCTGTTGGCATTCATATTCATCCCACTTATCCAAAGAGAATTGGACTTATTCAAAGACACAGTTTGGAACACACATAGAATTCGTGGCCAGAAAGATGTTGTTTTGCCTTGTGGAGTACCAAACCATGTTTATGAGTTTCCAGGAGAATATGGCTTGAAGGAGTGTGGTATGTTATTTGAAGCTTTTCAATTTCAAAAAGAAATTGTGCAATGAGTTAAATGTAGATTATGCACTCACAAAATTTATGTGATAAAAGGAGCAATTCTAAAAACCAACACTAACAGTATTCAAGTTATTTCTTAGAACCAACAGTGAACTAGTTGCGAAGAAAATATTTGTGACAATTTGATTTATGCTATGCAGCACTAATTTGACAACAAAAGGGAGTTCCTTCTGTAATTAGATAACAGTAACTATTGCTTTAGACCCAGGGAAGTAGAAAAGTGAAATCAAACTAAACCTAAACATGTTAAATTGAACTGAAATAATATAACTAAGTTTTAACATATAAAAGTATGATGCTATAAAAATATCATGCATCAAATATGAATTAAGATAAGGAAACAAACAAAACAAATGCTCAATACCTTAAAAATGCCACTATGGGCAGAAATAATGCTTTGCTCAATTCCAGCCTTGACCACCCCCATGCAGCCCAGGATTCATTTAAATTTTCTTGCATAAATGCATGGGGTGGGGCAAATTTTTTGACAAATGCCTGAGAGCCGGGCACTGAGAACATGCCATATTTCCAGTAACTGTGCGATGCAAAAGCTCAAATACCTCAGGCCATGGAAAGGGTTAGCCAAATGCCTGTGGGCCATGAATATTCTGTGAGCAAATACCCCTGGGTGTCCTGGGTGTCAGAGCAGGAACTGAATGAGACATAATCATACAATGTAACAAAACACAACATGATAAGTTGTAAAGTAATGAATCTTTATAGCTGATTTTATCTTTCAGGCAAGGAAGTAAGTCTGGATCAGTTGGCACAAGCTGCTATGCATTCAAGGGTATTGGAAATGGATGATGACTACATAGAACCAAATTTTAGAGCATGGTGCGAGTCAATAATACCAGATCCATCTTCAACAGAGGGAAGAGATTGTGCCACAAAGTACTTACTGCTAAAAGAACAATTTAGACAAGCCTTCATTTCCAGCTAGACAGTTAAAAATCAAGTTCTTGCATAGCTGCCTTGAATCCAGTGGTAGACCCAACACCAGTAAATTTGGATGTTTCTGCTTGAGACTCAAAAACTCTATGTGTATGATAAATGGGAGGGAGCTAGGGGATACAGCTTCACAAACATTTTGGTGGCAACACTCATGAAACTCTCTGAAAACATTTTGGAAAAATCCCTTACAGTCAAAACAGAAGAAGCGTACCATGTAAATTTGAAAATTATTTGAAAATAGATTTTCATGATTTGACCATTCGAATATTGCTTTGTTATTTGCTTCCATTTTATTCCAATATTGCTTCTTTTGGGTGGAGCATAAAGGATTGCAATAATAGTTCTTTCCCCTGGAAACTGCAATGAATAAGATTATTCAAGGATGAAAAGAAAATCAAATGAAGATATAATTCTATTTTTGATATTGAAAACACTTGGTACGCTTCTTCCTCTTTGATTGTAACTTTAGTTTCAACATAACTTTAGATTATTTTCACTTTTTTTGTTTCACTACTTTTGTTTCACTACTTTTTGTTTCTACTTTTGTTTCACTACTTTGAAATGTTGATTACATAATAAACATTACTTCCATTTCAATAAGTGAAAATTTCAATCCTTGCCCACGTTGATACGAATATTACTGCATTTTTGAGGAAACATTGAGAATCATATGTGGACCCAGCCATTCCTTTGTGGCTCTACTACTGTCTAGAATCTCCCAAATAGATTTCATATGAAAAGTATATTTCACTTTACAAAGAGGATCCTATGAAAGTTTGTCCAGTCCTATCAACTCACAATAATGGTTACAACTGTGCTCTTCAATAAATAGACTAATAGCATTGGTTGCAAGGTTACCAGCTCCAAACAGGAATTCTCCATCTTTGCGTTGAACAGAGGATGCAATTTCTGGATCATAGAGATTGTAGCAACTGCCTTGTATGTCTAGCAGCATCAATTGCTTTTCAGATTTCTCATAGGAGTAGTGAGCCAGGCATTCCATCTTTTCACCAACTTCACCAAGAGACTGATCTACCTTTCCAGTATTGTTGATGTATTTAACGAAATCCCCTGAAACATACTGCTCAATTGATACCACTTCATCTTGAATCTTGCCAAGAAATATGTCACCATATGAAGGTACTTTGCCAAATTCAACTGGGCATACCTCTGTTACCCTTTTAGAGAGCTGTTGACAAAAGTTTCTTGCCAAAGAATGCATTTGAATGACCTTCTTAGTGTGCTCTTCTACGGTCTGGCCAAGGAGCTTTGTTATGGTTTCTAGAGTTTCTTGTTTATACCGCTTTATCACCCAGGTCCCAGAATAACCAATGGTAGGGCTTGTTGCCTTGAAGGCTTTTCTGAACCCTCCTTCTGAAAAATGACTCTTTGCCAAAAGGAAGTCTACTATTTCAGGGATTACAGTCCAATATGTTTTTTCCATGTCAAATTTGTAGACTTCTACTGTCTCCTTCACATCTGTCTGCATTACTACTTTCCCTAGATTGAGCATTTCTGATACTGATATGCTCTTAGGAAAGATTTTGCGAGGAGTGGCAGTGGGTTTAGTTGGCCAAGTGCTGTTTGAAGGGACTGAGAAGCAACTGGTGCCAGCAGAAGTAAGCTTTCTCTTCTTGTTCGACTTAGCAAATGGGCTTTTACTTAAGATGTCATCATCCCCATCAGAGTCATTGTCATCATCACCTTTCAAGGAGAACATATTTCGATATGAACCAGGCCTATCCAAGAACCGTATGTGAATTAATTTGATATTTGGGATCTGCTCCAGAGTGTGACACGAGGGTCCTTGTTCTCCAGCCAATACATCTACTTCTTGATTACCTTTAGGGCGAAAATGCATTTTGCAAGCATCTTTGATCCCTTGGACAGTGAGATCTTTTGAAGAAGGATAAGGTACAAACTCTCTTGGGCCTAAACGGGCATACTTCTGGGCTTTGCCACATACATTGGGCGACAGGCGCTGTATGGTTAAATGTTTACCTTTCAGATGAGTAGCTGGAGCTTGTTTTCGTTTCTTTTCACCCTTCCGTTTCTCTTCCACTTCTGCTTTTAATTTCTTCCATTCCGCTGCCATGTTTGACGCCACGAAACGATGTCGCAAAGCAAGCAATGTGCAGGTGCAGTGTTCATGTTCATGTGTTCATGTGCTTCCCAATTTGGCGCGAAAAGTACCATAACGAGGCTGTGGCAGGTTTGGTCCGATGGCAGTTTTGGGCCACGTCGAGTGAAACGGTTTTAAATTTTAAAAATAAAATAAAAACTAAAATAAAAAAATTGATGAATAAAAAATCAAATGAAAAATTTAAAGAAAAGAAAATTTTAAATTCGGAATAAAATCATTTTAAAATGAATTTCCAACAGTTTTAAGAAAAAAAGAAATTCAATAAAATAAAAATTCAATAAAAACAAAAACTGAAAGCAGAAATAAAGAAAAAACTACTAAAGAAATTAAAAAAAATGTAAAATGATTTCATTAAGTAAAAAACAGTCAATCATAATCTTAAAAACAATCAAAACTTGCTTGGCAGTTTTGGGCCACCATAAGGCTAAACACCACAGCAGCCTATGTGAAAAGCAGAAAGGTGAAAGTGAAAAAGGTTCAATTTTAACAGGATTCACACCTTCTGTGGAGGAAACACTCCCATCAATTTTGCCTGTAAGAAATGATGGAAAGGTTATTTGGGTATTCCTTGACACAGGTTCAGGAAGGAATTTCATTTCTAAGGATGTGTTAACAATGCTCAAATCAAAACCTGAGAGATATGAAACAAAAGATGTAACAACTATCAATGGAACAGCAAGAAAAGCCATGCCAATCTTTCAGATGACCATACAATCATTAGACAAGAAAGCCAGAGAACATATTGAGGTTGCAGGGGTAGAAATGCATGATTTCACAACAGTCAAAAGGCCAGATTTAAGGAAATTGAAACAGCAGTTTAGACACACCAAAGACAAAGAATTCTACATAACAGCATCAGGGGAACATAAAATTCACATGATTATTGGAGACAAAACATACAGCAAACTGAGAACAGAGACAGTTTTCAAGGGGAATGATGATGAACCAATTGTAGAAGGCACATCATTTGGTTGGATTATTCATGGAGGAGAATTTTCTAGCACAAATTGCATGTTCACCAGAGAGCTTGGAAATGAATATGAGAGATTATACAGCCTTGACATACTTGGGGTTGAAGACAGGGGAGAAGATGACCAATTAGATGTTTACAAAGAGTTCAAAGAGAACATTTCCAGACAAAATGATGGAAGGTATGAAGTTAATGTTCCATGGATACCAGGAAGCAATTTGGCAGAAACAAATGAGATGACATTGTGGCAACTTAAAGAAGTTTTAATCGCCTCTCTATCTTTTTGGCCTTGGTAAAATTTATTAAAGACTATGTTGAAATTATCTGGTTTTTTAGCTAGAAATCCCGAAACAGAACAGTTTAGGTTGCTAGGCTTAGTTTTGACAACCTCTGAAATAAAGCTATCAGACAAATTTGCAAGTTTGGCACAGACATGAATAATTGCCGAGTGAGGAAGGCCATGCTTCTTTCTCAAGTGAATTGAAACATTCAGTTCTGTCTTCATGTGTGTTACTGAGAACTTTTTGCCTGAATTTAATTTGAAGCCATAGTGCATCTCGTTGTTTCTCATTTCCAGATATTTGTTCAACCTTCCCTCTAATTTCTTGCTGCGTCCTCCACAATCCTTCCTTTTCAATCTTATTATGTAGGGAATCCTTTAAAATACGACAGTCTCTCTCCATTCTTTTCTCTTCAAGATTAGTGGCCAATTTGTTAGCTCTTTCTTCTTGGATCTTATTCCAATTCCTTAAAAATTTCCCTCTTTGGTCTTTCTTTAATTTACGGGCAATTTTCATAAAATTTGTTCTTTGTTATTTGCTCATGAACTCCATTCAGCTGTATCATTAACTTTAAACATCATCAGGCCCTCAATTGCCATATCTGTAGCTTTGGGCTTCATCTTCATCAAATGGTCTAGCATCCCAATTCTCTTTCTGACAAAACATTGCTCTTTTGGACACTTTTACTTTCTTCTCTTAACTCGTCATCTTTAGAATCTAGAAGCCATCCCTTGAGATGATCTTCTAACAACATCTTTGTTACTGCAGCAAACCCACTAAAAATAACTTCTAAACACTGCCTTGTTAATTCATCCAATTCTTGACTCTACGTTGAAAACTGGCAAATGCACCTCATCCTTTGACTGTTTTGCTTTCTGTCCCTTTGGTGTCGGTTTTTTTATCTTTCCTCCTCGTGTCTTGTCAGACAGGGGTCGCTCCGAAACAACTTCAATGCCATTTTCATTGCAGAACGCAATTGAAATCTCCTGAAAGGAAAAGGAATTGAGAATTTTTATCAGGATAATAAAATTACAAGCGGAAAAAGGACTGTCAAATTGTCAAATGTGTATCAAAAAGTCAACAATCGGTCAGCTAGGCCTCGTTTTGTTTTACTTTGGCCAAATCATAATTTTGGCCTAAGATAAAAAATACAGCTCTGAAAGATAAAACTTAAAGTGCCACTAAACCTTTTGGGGAGTTTTCCATATTCAGTAGAACTCGTCGAGCTGGTTTCAAATCCAAAAAGATTTTTCAGATGCGATGAGTAGTTTTTTTTCTACGAGTTCTCAAAGTTGGGATTTTGACCATATTTTGCAATCAATTTTGGTCCACGACCGGGCAATCTACGATTGTTAAGAGATCTCGGGCGAGGCGCCTGTGATGTCATACCGGGAATGACGCAATCGCATTCACGATGGGATGAACAGAAACACGCTGCAAACTGAGTGTGATTCTTGGATGGCACTGGAGAAAGAAAATCGGAAGAAAATGTCTATGAGCAGTCAACTGCAGTAACTTGCCTGACAAGGAAGTGGAAATAATACTTCAACGTATTCTTTTTCATAACGATAAACTATTGGAGGCAAAGAGAAGGCAGAAGAACTACAATTTCACGAACTGAACTGAGGTTGAAAGATCGACTAGGTAGGCCTAAGCAAGGCGAAAGGGGAACCAACTCAGCAATACTGCACAGCCCCTCTCTTTTTACGCTGGACAGTTAAGAAAGAAGGATATTTATCCCTGAAAACATTTGGCCACAGATGAATACGGGGCAGCAGCTTCTTTCTCATTTATCGTGGCAACGAAGGATGGAGATATCGTTTCATTTCAACTTCAAGTAGAGAGCTTCGAGAACGGTAGGCATATTTAGCTCATATTTATTATTATTATTCATAGGCCATTTACTTTTCTTCGTAGAGGCACAGGTATTTTGATTAAAAGCTCAAAGTTTTGTTGTTGATAACAAGCAAACTTTGCTTCCTTCGAATAAGGCATTTCTTGGCACAAGGCCAACGACAAGCGGCGCGATTTTCCACATTATCGACCGTGTAGATACTTCGCTTTGGAAAGACGCGTCAAGAGGGACAAATGCCATCCAAGGCTTGGGGTTGGATTTCAATGATGCCGATTGACTTTATTCGACCACAGAGTGTTTCGATTGTGCATCTTTCTGGCTTGTGATGCTCAGAAATGCTTGTTATTTATTATGAGAAAACCTTCATTTACATTTAAACCTTCTGATACAACTTCACTTATTCTTGTTGTATTTCTTATGATACTGATCTTGAAATTTATTACTTGCACTGCTGCACTGTGAAATTCTGAATGAAAGTATGAAAGTAGTTTTATTTGTAACGTAAGAAACTTTATTTGCCTTAAAAATGGGTTTCCTTTTCATAACAAAACTGAAACAAGAGTATCTAACAAGGTGATTTGAGTTGTTACAAGATGATATCTTTGTTGTAGATCCATCAGTCAAATACAAGGAGACACAGACCAGTATGTGTTTGGAGGCATATAAAAGAAAAGACATACAGAATTGCAAGAAATGACATTATATCTCTAGACCATATCATACATTGCATGTCAAAGGAGGATAACATTGTGGTAACGCACATTGCTGAAGGAATTTAAGACACTTATAACAGTAGCAAACTCTTATTTTCACAAAGTTTTTGCTAAAATCATGGTATCATTTTGTACTATGTAAGAAAATTAGGCCAGGATAAACATTTAGAGTTCAAGAATTGTACTAGTTGTTTCTATGGTTGCCATTCTTGACAAATTTGGATTTCCAGGTTTATTTGTGATTCTATGCAGAATTTCTTGAATTCTTGGCCATCCTGGTAGCCCCTTATAAATGAGTTTCGTGGATAAAAACTGTAAACATTCTTCTTTCAAACCTGGCATTTTATGTGAAAATTTTATATTTATTGATAGATCTTGCAGGTTTGTCTGTCAAATTTTTTAAATCATGGGCAATCATGTTAGCTGAAAGGTTGGCAGAGAGTTCTTCCTCAAGTTCATAACAACAAATCGTACCATGAGGTTTTCTTTTCATGCCAGGAAATTCTTTTCTAGGGGCTTTCTAGCAACGAATTGTACCGTATATCATAAAAATACACGACAACTAATCTATTTTCAAAAGTTCCTTTGGGAATCAATATTGGATTTATTGTATCATATTTGCACAAAAATAGTTCTCTTCCACAATCAAGAAAGTTCTCTTTGAAGGTTCTTTCTACCAGCAATCAGGGAAGTCAACATAGACATATTTCAATGGCACGCCACTGATAGATGATTGATTGGGACATCTCTGAGAAAATTCCTTTGATGTGCAAGGTTTTGAAAGAAAACAGGACATTCTTCTGTGGATGTTCACCTGCAAAAATTAAAATATTCCAATTTACAAGAGCATAAGTTAAATTACACCTAATTAGCATACAGCCCTCCATTTCTGTGCAGCATCAACACTTTTTGGCATCCCCCAAGCTATCCAACAAACTTTTTCCCACATTTGCCACAATATATCGAATAAAGCGTGTTTAGATTATAGCTTATGAAGGATTTTCTGTAAATAAATGATTTAATAACTGTGGCAAACTTTGGATGAAATTCTGGCATCAGTTGATCACCCTAGCTGTAAGGTTTCCCAAATGAAAGAGTATAGGCCAATAACAAAAATTAGTTCAGTTCACATGACTTCATAACCAACATCTCTGTTTGTCAGACCAAAAATTGGCAAAAAATTTATATGAAAGGGAAAGAAAGGCATGCTCTCCCAGGGCATGCCTGGATGTGAAACTGTAATTTCTGGCTTCCTGAAACATTCTGGACAAAGTAAACAGACTGGCTATCTGTCAGCACAGGTAAATGGGAAAAATTAGTACAAAAGTAACAGGTAATTTTGTCTAGATTAGAATAGGCCAACCACAACAAGGTTTGTGATACAAACAGTTCTAGTTTCCACTCAAAACAACAGGAAATGTGTGGTTGGCCTACTCCAATCTAGAAAAAATTTGGGAGCTGACCTGTGCTGTCTGGTAATTCAATAATGAATAAATGTTGACCCTGGTATCATTCATCTTTGGCTTTTCATACCAAACCTTCCTGTTCTAATATTTCTGTAAATGCTGTAATTACTTTGGAAAGTCCCATCCCTCGGCAGGTAGTATATTGTTCGCTACTTATATGGGCTCATTCTGGTCTAATGCACACAAGGCCAGGGCCGACATCGATGTTTGTTATGATTGTAAATCTAATCGATCTATGCTAGAATTACACGTACAGACAGCTGATATCGAAGGAAATATTACTTACCATAATTCTGATGAAATAATTCGTCGAAAATGGCAATAATGCAGTCTCTCATTTTGGAAAGTTTGTTCGCTGTTCAATCGACTTTCAATCGACAATAATTTCAGGATTGTCATCGCTGTCTTTTTAGGCCTAACAGCCGTTGCCCGTTGGTGCTGCTCTCGCACTCTCAACTTCTTCGAATTCTGTATCGTAAGCTTCATTGGAAATGTAAGAGAATACTAGCTTTCTGAAGAGCCAGCATCGTTCATGGATGCCAAGATAAAAGAACAAATACAGCGCACGATTCCTCTTTCAATTCCTTCTTTTTTGACTGAACTGCTCTGAACTGACCAAACGCATTGTGTGAACAGTTGAACAATGAAAGCGAGATTCCCGGTATGACGTCGAATGCTGACTAGTTCCCAGCACCCTAAAAACCCGGTCGTGTGCCACGAGTGGGTGTTGTAAAACCCCCCATAGCGGCGAACCCCTTTGCAAAATAAAAAAAGAATGATTGTGCGAAGATGCTCGATGATTGATCTTTCAAATAAGCCAAACTCTCCAAAAGGTTTAGTGGCACTTTAACAGTTCATCGACAGAAACATCTTTGTTGTGTCGCCTTATTCCAAAATGACTGCAACGTCTGTCTAACGAGCGCAAACTCCATGCATATTGTTCGTAATCTCGTTTCATAAAATCGAGGACTTCCTGTCTATAGCCTGGTTTCCATATGATCGTTTCGATTGTCGGCAATCATCGCCAAAATTTGAAGCGATTGAGACGATCCGGACGATCCTTGTGTGTCCTTGTTTCCATATAATCGTTCAGATCGTTCGCAAGCGTGCATTGACAAAAGCACGAATGAGCAAAATAGTTTTTGGCGCCAAATCAGCTTCCTACAATATGGCTGCGGTAAATCGAAGGGCAAAACAGGGATCAAAATAGGCAAAACTCAGTGCTTGTTTGTTGATCGCTATTGCAGTTCTGAAAAAGACGGAGTCGAAGAAAAGAAGTCATAGATTCTTGGCGAGGAAGAAATTGCAGAGAGAAGAGCTGGGGATTTCACGACAGGGAATTTTTCTTCAGATGCCCTTGGACCCCTCGGGAAAATTTGAGGCTGATCAAGATGAAACATTGCATCTTGAGATTTATTTCAATCGTCTCAGTCATCCCAATCGTCTGAACTGGTTTCCATAAATAATTTACGATCGTTTCGGATCGTCCTGATAGAACTCATTTCTATCGAAGTGATCGCGATCGAAACGATCATATGGAAACCAGGCTTATGTAGCCCTTGACTGATGTATTGCTCTAGATCCTTTCGAAAATCTTCATTTTCTTTCCAGCTGTTGTTGCGGACAATGCTCTCGCCGCCATGTTTGGTTTGTTCGCGCCAAAATTGGGTGAATGAGTGGCGCAAAGCTTCATGGTATACTGTGGCAAAGCTCGGCTTGCGGTGTGAAAAATTTTCATTTAAAAAATTTACACCCAAAAAACGCAAATGAATTAAAAAGTAAAACAAAATAAATGTTTTTAGATAAATAAAAAAAAAGATCAAAATAAAAAGAAATAGAAACAAAATTATTTTGAAATCAAAATAACACAAAAAGTTTTTTTTGGAAAATGAAACAAAAATAAAAACAAAAAAATCAGTATAGAAAATGAAAAAACAGAAAAAATAATTTAAAATGGTAACTTTTCAAGATTAATTCTTAATGGCAAACCTCGGCCACCATACTAGAGCCCCATCGCCCTTTTCCGATCACTGAAAAAGAAACCTCGAGTTACTTGGCCCAAGTAAATTTTATCGGAAAAGTCATGCTAATGAATTATTCATTATTTCATAGTTTAAAGGATAGAAACCAGTTATTGTACATTTAGCGACCGTCTTCTGTAAAATCGTTGTCGGAAAACACAGCGATAAAATCGCGATATCTGCATTCCATCGCCCTTTTCCGATTACCGCATGAATTTCGAGCAGGACCACCGCAGAGGGCTCAAGAAAGCGCAGTTTCCAATTGAAACGGATGCTGTACACATAACAGAAGATGTTTAGCTCATGATATCATTTGATAAGTAACATTTTGCCTTCGGTAACATTCGTTCAATAACACCATAAGTACTTTACAATTGAAAGTTACAGTCTAGTACAAGATAACTGGCAACACTATAGCATAGCCCCCTTCCATACTTCAATGGCCCCTGGCATTAATTCAAACCCTACCTCACGCGCATCCAAAGTCAATGAAACCCCCTGGTGAGGTTTCTTTGTTTATTTCACCTTCCTTATTTCACCTGTACTTATGGTGAGGTCTCTTCACTGAGAGAGAATCCCAGAATTTCAAGCCAAACCTCGTGATCGGAAGAGGGCGATCTGTAGCCTATCTGACTGCAGTTACAACTTTACCCCCGGCTGGGAAGCAGAAGATATTATGATCGAAATTTTTTTGTAAATCTTCGCTTAGAGAGTTGGAGTTAAGTTTGAAACGTTTTAAACGGTAACATTCGTTGAATAACACCATAAGTACTTTACAATTGAAAGTTACAGTCTAGTACAAGATAACTGGCAACACTATAGCATAGCCCCCTTCCCATACTTCAATGGCCTCTGGCATTAATTCAAACCCTACCTCAGGCGCATCCAAAGTCAATGAAACCCCCTGGTGAGGTTTCTTTGTTTATTTCACCTTCCACCCCGTCTCTTCATTGAGAGAGCATCCCAGAATTCGAAGCCAAACCTCGTGATCGGAAGAGGGCGATCTGTAGCCTATCTGACTGCAGTTAGAACTTTACCCCCGGCTGGGAAGCAGAAGATATTAGGATCAAAATTTTTTTGTAAATCTTTGCTTAGAGAGTTGGAGTAAAGTTTGAAACGTTTTAACTGCGGTTCTGGTAAACAGAAGCAGAGAAACAAGAGAAACTATAATTGCTGCAAGTAAACACGAAGTGAAATATGGCGGCTACTCACAATTCCATCACAGGTAGGCCTCTTTCATCTTACCATATCGCTGGATAAATACGCCAGAAAAAAGTAAACTACGTCTCAACCTGAAGCTCATAGCGTCTGCAAAGTATTTCTTTGCGCGATTTTTTAATTACAAGACCCATTCCTCTTGTAAACAAACATCCCAAGATTGTACACCAAAGCGCTCTCAGGAGCTAGTGATCGGAAAAGGGCGATGGGGCTCTACATGGGTGAAGGAAATACGCTTGCTCTTTCGGTGTTGTTGTTGAAGTTGGCATTCCTGCAACAAGTCACCGTAGCAATATACAAACATTTTATTTGAAGGAAGATTCACCAAATTACCACAACCACAATTTCCCGAATCAACATTGCAAGCTTGTTCCTGCTGGTTATCAAATTTTGAGAAACAGGCCCCGGAGAAGTCGCTCTCTGTCACCCCTGAACTTGATCTTAGGTGAAGGAGATCGATGTCAGAAGGGTCAAGTCTAGCGGAGGCACAGCTTTCAAAAAAGTTTCCGCTTTCCAAAGACAAGTTGAATAGCCCAAAGATCCAATGGCCTTGCTCTGGACCCCTCCTTGTTCAGTTTTACCCTTCTTGTGTGATAGAAAGCACAAACCTAATGCATGTAAAGGTCCATTTAATAAAAAACAAGCGCAAACTTGAGGAAACAAAAAAGGAGTGGCAATTGCAGATGGTGGACCAGATTGGTCTGCAAAAGGTGTCACAAACTTCTTGTCTCTGGGCCTATTGTGGATGAATGCAGGGGTAGATTCTCTCGTTGTACAGTGCTATGCCCCAAGCCACTCCAGATTGAATCCAAGAGAGAGGACCTCGTCAAACCTGACAAGGAAAATCGTTAGAGTTACTTTGTCAGATACTGTAGATGGAAAGTCCCAAACACTAATGGCGACGAGGGATGGTTGAATGTACTGTATAATGTGACAATGGAATGTGCAAAGTTATGGGAGAATAAGATTTATGCTAGATTTCCTATTATGGTGGAAAAATTCCTGAGCAATAAGGAAATGGTGAAACCTTTAAAGAAGGCATATCTTTAAAGAAAAGAAAATGCCGAATCTGCAGTACTGCAGGCAAGATACACCTTTCTTGTCAAGCATGCAACCAGAAAGGCTTACCAGTTGGAGTTTTTGAAGTGCAAATACGTCAGTTGCCAGCACTGCCAGTCACTGTCAAATGGCAAAAAATGATGCTCTTGAGGTAATCAGGCTGTTTGGTGGTAGTTGCCCTTCTACGGCATTGAGCCCTGTCCATGTTGGCCATTTATCCATAGAAATGTTGCAGCAAGCTGTTTTATCAAATCAATTTACACCTGAAAATAACAAATCCAACAAGTTTTGGAAGATGCCCTCATGGCTGCAAATATGTTTCCTTTTCAGAAGCCTACAGAAAAAGACATACAAAAATTATGAAATGTTGAAAGAAGCCCTTGTTAGATTCTCTTTCAAGAGTGCTGAAAAACTGAACAAGTGTATTTTTCTTCTTCTCTTTGCCTTTTATAATTTCAATGTGCGTAATAACTGATATCAGCTTGGTTTTAGTGTTTGTTTACACATGAATGCACCTTTTGAATTAACAACCTTGTTTTAGAAACTTTTCTTACACTTTTGGGCGCCTCGCTACCATAAGTTTCTTACGTGTTTCCTATAATTCTACAAGGGTTGAAAAAATAGCGGACCACAGCACCCAATGGTCCCAGAAAGCTGTTCAGGTCACCAGAAAGAAATGAAAGAAGAGTGAAATAAAGAAGGATAAGATATTCTCAAAGAAAAATGGGAAAAGGGGGAAATTAATTTTCTAACGTAATGTAAACATCCCAAATTTACTCTTTGCATTTCAAAAAAAGTCTCTGGAAAATTTGATGTTGTTCAACCAACGGAAGCCACTGTTTCCACCACTGTTTCCAGACAAATGACCTGTTCATATGGCGGCGAGCCAGCCCGCTTACCGGGCTGGCCCGCTAAGTGAGCTGATTTCGCATTCTGTTCATATGGCAAATCCATCCTGCCTACTGAGCTGGAATTGGTCATGTGCCATCGTTGGTGGGATTGTTTTGTATGCCCACCCATGCACAGTAGAGACTTTTTCGTCTCGGCAGGAGGGCTGGAGTGTTCATATGGGAAAATTTTGATCTCGCCAAGCGGGATCTCGGCAGTACTTGAGTGAGATCTCGCCTATCGGGCCAGCCTCCCTGCTCATATGAACAGACAACATACTTTGAATGGGAAACAGGGATAAGGTGAGATCTCGGCAAAAACCTCCAACCCGGTAGGCGGTCGCCTCCATATGAACAGGTCCAAAGTATGTTTTGCATCACTGTTTATGAGCTAAGAGTAACCAAATTTGCCAAAGTATAATTTATAACTGTGACTATAAATTGATAAACCTAATCAGTCATGATCTTTGCTTATCTCTGTTCCATACATTTCACAACAACAATGTTTTGAACAGAAAAGGATATATAAGTAAGAAAGAAATTTGTATATAGACCTCAAGAATTCCTTGTAGCTGTATTATATTTTTGTTCGGGCTAAAAATTATGGTAGAGGTTCAATTTTTTTCAAGGTTGCGAGTCAAGTGAAAGAACTTCCAATGAGCCTTTGGCCAATTATGCTCCTCGTGATATCAGTGCTGGAACGGAATCTATACCAGATTTAACGACATTGAGTGAAGGTCAGTATACACATTGTTCTTTCTAGGCACGCAAAGGCAATGTATTTAGTATTGGAGTTCTTCTGATTTGATAATACAGGGTGTCCCAAAAAAACATGTGCGCTGTTTGAGTGGCTTCTGCGGAGCAGTCAGAAATCCAATTTTTCTCTTTTTAAGATTCTTGACAGAAGAGACTTCAAATTAAAGGTTGACACCGAGTTTGAGTAAATCTGATCTCTTGTTGCTGATTTATGGAGCAAGAAAGCCAAAATTATTGGCTGCCTCAAAACCAGAGGATTCATAATTCTCCATTGTGTTAAAATCAATCAAGTTGATTGAAAAAAAAACATACCTAGCCCTGTTGTCTGATGTTTATAAGTGAGATTGATAGTCACTGACTATAGACTGATAATATTGTGACAACCACAGATTTACACAAACTCGGTGCCAAACACTATGTTGAAATCTCTTCCAATCACAAATCTGAAAAACAGGAAAGTTAGATTTATGGCTCCTCCACAGTAGCCATTCAAACGGCGCACATGTTTTTGGGACACCCTGTATATGAAAAGTCTTCCGAAACAAATACGATCTTTTGAGCTCCAGCAGCAACTAATTTTGATATTTTTCGCTCATACGCATTCATGCGATTCTTTCCTACACATTGGGCAGTACTTGCTCAGCACTTGTTGAACTGTTACATTTTACTACTTTAGAGTGACAACGTCTCAACAATGTGAACATATATGCAAAGTGAAGGCTCCAAAAACAGTCTGCTGTTGGCTGTGTATTAAGGTTTGCTGTTGCGTGTCGCTAAGCACCTACGTCCTACTAAGAATTGCCATATGTTTTCTTTGTAGCAAACCATCTTAGGAAGAGATTGTATGGCAGGCTAGTGAAACGGTACCTCAACATGCGCTCAAAGGAGTTCTTGAAAGCTGTAAAAAGAGATGTGAAAATGTTGAAAAATCAAGCATTAAGACAAGCTCTTCAAACAAAGCAAAGAAAAGGGAAGACCTAGGCAAGCCTAAAAAAAATTACTTGATTTTACAATTGAAGATGAGTCGCCCGACAAGATAGTAAGTCACTTAAAGTTACAAGGACATGCTTATGAATGTCAAGACGCATTTACTGGATTCACAAAAGGGCAGCTCTACTATCTATGCTTGTTATATGGTGCACCATTCAAAAAGTCGAAAAAGAAGAAATTAATCTCTGCAAATTGAAGAGCACGTTTGCAAAGGGTAACCAAGATGACATAGCCTCTATTGGCGAAAAAAGCAATGTTCGGAAAAGCCTTGAAGCTGTACAACGAAGGCAGGAAAATAAACAAGGAGAATCTTGGTATGCAAATCGATTTTCCAGTTGTTCCAGTGGATGCAGAAGATGAAATAGAGCCGCCAGCAACGGAGGGCCATTTGTTGCCTCTACTTATGAGGGAGGTGGTGGCAGCCAATCCACATGCTGCATCTAACCGAACCAGAGCAAAGCCCTTCAAGCCAACAGGGGAGCAACAGAACAACGAATGGCAGACAATTAACGCTTTTTGGGGAAGGTTCCAAAAACTATGCGAGAGCAGAGAGCTCGAGCATTTGGAATAAACGAAGCACAAATCCATCGCTGGTACAAGAAACACAATGTTTAAATATGGCCTTGTTGATAGTTATTTACAAAGTCTAGTTAAATACATGGCTGTCCACTGACGTGCAAACATAAATTGAGGAATGGGTACCTTAGGGTGAGTTGTTTTGAACCAACATAAAAAACCTTATGGCGTTTGCTTTTAAAAAGCAAAGCTTCAGTTTCATATTTTAAAATTCCACTACCTACAATTCTATAAACACAAACTAAACATATACCTAATACAAAAGGAACAAAATCAGAATTGATATAACAGATCAACTAAACACAACAATGGTTAAAAAATATGAAGAAAATTGCATTTGAGAAATATACAATAGATTCTAAATTAAATTAAGAACAAGAAGAATTGTAAGTGGGGGAATTTCTTAAGGAGGAGCTCCCTCAGGAGCTAGGCTAATCGAGGAGAGAGCACCCCCTGTTTCAAAGATAATTATTGAAAATTGTTAATTCTTTCATATTGTATATAAATTTGCTAAATTAGTGACATTTCTATGGTTGGTAATTGTTTTCAAAGAAAAAAGCTTTGAGTTTTCTACAAAAGCTATAAGCAGATGGTGAACTTTTTATCTCTACAGAAATGTTGTTCCAGCACTTTGCTCCATGGTAACGCACTCCCCTGAGTCCATATTGCAGGGTATTTTTCTGACAAACAAAATACAATTTTTGGTGACTTGCCGTGCACCATGTTGATGAACAGATGCAACTAATGGAAAGAAAGAATGAAAACAAGTAGTAGAGATCTTATTGATACTATCATAGACAAAATTAAGCAATTTTAGCTGAAAGAGATCATGCAGCTTTAAGATCTTTAAGTCTAAAAAATAGGCGAAGAGGATGAAGTAAAATGTTCAAAAGAAATTGCTCTTACAACCCTTTTCTGTAAGAGAAAAACAGGGTTGATATAAGTTTCATAGGTAAGACCCCATACTAAAATACCGTACTGAAGGAAAGGTGAAAATAAAGAATACATGATATGCATATTGACGTCATAATCACGTTCGAATAAAATTGAGTGGCAAATTGAGTCCATAATGGCGGCCGCGAGCTTCGAGGCTTCGGGCATCCCTGCTTCTGTCCCTGGAATCACATTCTCAGAGTCAAAATATTTTGCAAGAAATCAGCTCAGGAGAAAGCTGAGGCTTTAAAGTGTCTAATTTCATTTCTACTTCTTGCTTTTCGTTCCCAATAATGACGCGACTGATCAAAGAAAATCAATCATGCGGCCTAAGGGTTATTCTGGACCCTTGAAATTCCCACCAAACCGGATTAATCTGTGAAGCGCGCGCAGGCCTCGGGATGAAACAAACATTGGCCTAACATATTTCAAATCAGTTTCTTCGACTTTCAGTAAGAAAAACACTTCCAGGGCTGCTGGTTGTGTAAATACATTGACTCAAAGTGGAGTGCTCAATTTCCATGGAATTCAAAGGAAGCATGCACGAGGTTTTCGTTCGTTTACCACGGCAGAGATTGGAAGCTCTCCTGGCTTTGATACTTGTTGAATTTGAAATCAGTTCTTTCTCCAGGTAGGCCATGTTGTCTATATATTTTGTTTCAATCGTTTCTTTGTCGTTCTCCGTTGCTGGTTCTCATTCAATATTCTGCAAAAATGAGTTGTTTCCACCGTAAATATTTCACACAGAGAAAGGACTCGAAAATAGAATGTGCTTGGAGATCTAATTTTACATTATTTACTCTTTGTAGGAGAAAATGATGGCAAGCTCCCCACATTTGGACAAATGACCTTTCAACTGAAAAAGCACATCAAGAAGACTCCATTTCAGATGTTTACAATGGAAAGTGGTCACAGGAATGCTGCCTTGTAACTGACTTCCATTTTCTTGCATTCAATGAAAGAAGTGTCAGTGAAGTTTTAAAGCTGAAAATAGCTGGTTGGCCATTTATTGTCAAGTGTGCTGCAGCAATCGCAAACAATTTCAACAATCTGCTTGGCAATTTTAGAAGATTCTCATTGCTGCAGAGAATGGTTGGCTGCCAGAAGAACATTTATTCCAGAATCTCTACAAAGTTACAAATTACTCCCAAAGTTTGTGACACAGAAAGCGACATGCTCAGAAAATAAACATTTTAAAAGTTAGATTTTTTGAGATTTAAGATACCTTTGTTGTAGCCATGAATGTTGTTAGTTTCTTTTGCCACATATGACTCATTTTTCATTTCCTACTGCTTCTCTAAAATTCTTCTCAACAATCCAAATTTGTCATATGAAACAGAAAGATCATCCCACCATGAAACTTTTTTCCAGTGATTTATGTAGTAAAGAAGCATCTATTTTGTGGTCATTCATTGAAATTCATCCATAAAGTGTGGGATAAATTTTGGCAGTGAGTTTCATGTATTGTATGAAATTGTCATTGTTCAGCAACATTGAATCCAGTATTTTAAGGGAATTGTCTCTGATAAAGTTTCCAGAATAGCTAAGCAGTTGATTTGTAATATTTTCATGAAACTGTTGAATGATAACTTTCTGATGTGCATTTATAAGTGAAAATCCCTCAGTTCATTAACATTTGCATGAACGAATTTAAAAAATATTATCAGAAGGGGATGCTGTGTGAAAACTATTAAGGGTATTTCTAAAACACAACCATACCTCAAATCCCTCTCACATTTCTATCAATAATTTAATAAAAGCTTGTTTCATAGGTTTCTTTCCAATTTTGGAAATAAAAAACTGCTCTTGCAGGAAATAATTTTCATCCAGCATTAATTATTGTGTTGCTCTGAAGATACAACAAAAGTATATTGGAACTTGGGAAATGTGACACTCTGTGGAAACAAAGAAAACAGAAATACAGTAAAAAACCACGCATAAGAAAATATTGGATTAAGAACCTACCGGCTGAAATTTTGCAATTAAACCCCAATTATAAAAGAACCCATTCAGCCTGGAATTGGAAAAAGGTTCTTATTTTTAGAGAGCATGCGATCTTATTCACAACAGAAGTTTGTGGAAGAATAAAAAAATGCTTACAGTATATTACCTGATGAGAAGCTTTTGAAAGATTTTATCTGGATTATATAAACATTTCGGATTCTTCCACAAATTTCTGTTGGGGAATATCTCATAAATTCAACTGATGTGATCTGAAAGTAAATAATAGGCCTGAAGTTTGAATCTGAAGAAAAGAAACTCCTGAAGGCCATGAATAAAATAAGAACCAATTTAAGAACCTGAAAAGCCTCATTTTCCACCAAATACCCAAAACATAAGAACCTAGTTAGGCTGACTTGCAAAATTGTAGGTTCTTATACGCGGGTTTTTACTGTAGCAGCTGGGGAGTAGCCAAATTTCAATTCAGGTTGTTTCCAACATAAATCAGTGATAAACACTTAGCATTGTTCAGTTCTCAAATTTCAAAAACAAGTATTGTTCACAATTGATATCACAATCCATAGTTGATAATCACCAAGCAAACCAAGAATTTATTTATATGTTGATATTTCCAATATTTATTTGTGCTAATCCTTCCAAATAATCTCTTTACTCTGCTTTATTTTGTCCAAACAACAATCTTACTCAAACCAGGGGTTTTACTTGCAACTTTGCAAAACTTTTGTTCTGTCTTTTTTAAGATCTTGAATTCAATTTTTGTCTAAAGCCAGCATCACAAGATATTTTTCTTCTGAATATTTCTGTGTCACAAACTTTGGAAGCAACAGTTAGTTTGTAGAGATTCTGGAAAAAATGTTCTTCTGGCAGCCAACCATTCTATACATTGCTGCAGCACACATGACAATAAATGGCCAACCAGCTATTTTCAGCTTTAAAACTTCACTGACACTTCTTTCATTGAATGCAAGAAAATGGAAGTCAGTTACAATGCAGCATTCCTGTGACCACTTTCCATTGTAAACATCTGAAATGGAGTCTTCTTGATGTGCTTTTTTAGTTGAAAGGTCATTTGTCCAAATGTGCCAGTATGGAAAGTAGCGCAATTTTCGCTGAGACCTCGGGTGTGCAAGAGGGGTTCTCTATTGTCTATCTATTGTATGTTTTGAATACCCTATTGTTTTTCTTGGGTGTGCAAGTGCCACACTTTCCATACAGGCAAATGTGGGGAGCTTGCCATCATTTTCTCCTACAAAGAGTAAATAATGTAAAAATAGATCTCCAAGCACATTCTATTTTCCAGTCATTTCTCTGTGTGAAATATTTACGGTGGAAACAACTCATTTTTGCAGAATATTGAATGAGAACCAGCAACGGAGAACGACAAAGAAACGATTGAAACAAAATATATAGACAACATGGCCTACCTTGAGAAAGAACTGATTTCAAAATCAACGAGTATCAAAGCCAAGAGAGCTTCCAATCTCTGCTGTGGTAAACGAACGAAAACCTCGTGCATGCTTCCTTCGAATTCCATGGAAATTGAGCACTCCACTTTGAGTCAATGTATTTACACAACCAGCAGCCCTGGAAGTGTTTTTCTTACTGAAAGTCGAAGAAACTGATTTGAAATATGTTAGGCCAATGTTTGTTTCATCCCGAGGCCTGCGCCCGCTTCACAGATTAATCCGGTTTGGCGGGAATTTCAAGGGTCCGGAATAACCCTTAGGCCGCATGATTGATTTTCTTTGATCAGTCGCGTCTTTATTGGGAACGAAAAGCAAGAAGTAGAAATGAAATTAGACACTTTAAAGCCTCAGCTTTCTCCTGAGCTGATTTCTTGCAAAATATTTTGACTCTGAGAATGTGATTCCAGGGACAGAAGCAGGGATGCCCGAAGCCTCGAAGCTCGCGGCCGCCATTATGGACTCAATTTGCCACTCAATTTTATTCGAACGTGATTATGACGTCAATATGCATATCGTGTATTATAGAGGCAAATCAAAACGTGAATGGGTAAAAATTGTCTAACTTTGAAGAACATACCACAGGTTCTAGCAAGTTTTTTTGAAAGCTCAGTCAAGTGATATTTCCAGGAAAGACTCTCATCCAAAAGAACGCCTATAAATTTGACATAAGAGGTTGTTTTGACAGGGAGGCTACCAATTTTGATGCTAACCGTTTCAGTTGAGGAATGTTGAGGCGACTTAAAGATAATGAAATTAGTTTTATCAATATTCAGTGACGATTTGTTCACATCAAGCCACGTCTTTACTTTTTTAGTTCTTTGTTAATCACTTTTTGCAGCTGATTGAGATTTTCAGCTTCATAGTAAATGTTAGTATCATCAGCAAATAAATAGAATGTTAGTTTTGAGGATGATAGTGGTAAATCATTTATGTAAATTAGGATGATGCATTCTAATATTTTTTGCTTAGGAGGGGTGCTGTCCCTAGCAGCGAGTCTCTATTGGATGGAGCCGAATCTATAAATAGCATGTTTTCTGTTTTCATAACATATGAAGCATTTGGGATGCAAGATTCAAATGTATCGTTTCTGTTGCTAAGCAACGTCTTTTTCAGGGTCATTGCACACCATTCCCTTTGGCAGTTGTTGTAACTTTCCCTATAAAGTGCCAGTGAGCATCACAGTGTTTCTCATTTCTGTTCAGCACAGTCAGCAGCCAGATGTGTGTGGAGTGTTTTGTGCAACATGGACTCTCGGAACCTTCAGCTGTACACAATAATACACAACTGTAAAGTGCACTGTTTCTTATCAAGTCAACTTGCCACTTGCCTTACCCTTTGTCTCCAAAAGTAGATGACTGATCAATTACAAAAGGCAATGTCACCTGATCTACATTGTACCTTCTGTTTGGCAGTAATCATCCCCGTTTCAATTTTGCCTTCTCTTCGCCCTTATGAACTGACAGATTTTTCAACTGCTTCTGAAATTAATTGAAGCTTGTCACTGTTTCCCTTTCTCATTTAATTTTTTCTTTTTCTAATAGATATGAAATTGCGTTTTATTTTTGTTTGTTGGCCTGTGGGTGTGCTAGTTTGATTGTGATGGTCATAACTACTGGCGGTCGTTTGCATGCGTTGACATGTTTTTTTATCTGATGGTTTTATGCAATTTGATAATTCTTGACCTTGATTTCTTGTATTGCTTGGGTGGAAATCCTCATTTCATAAAACTTCAATTAATCTAATCACTGACAAACTGCAATTTTCTGCCAACCAATTTAAGGAATAATTAAACAGGTGTGTTGCGCTTATTTTCCAATTCTTTACTATGCTTGTCCTATGCATAAAGTGATTCCAAGGTTAATTAACAGGAAAGAGGTACAACCTCTATTGTTCCTGACATGCAACTTGTGTGACATTATAAATTATAGTGATATTCATCAAATATCAGACTTGCCTTAGCTTCTGCCAGGTGTGGGAGGAGCCAGACCATGGATTGTTACTTAACATGAAGCGAGATATAAAATTTAAATTTTGTCCAAACATGAAGCTTTCAACATTCAAGATGATACCAAACTGAGCCAATCCTGCCAAATATTGGATAAATAACAAAATTGAGCAAGGTATGCGAGAACGTTGAAAATAGGTTTTTATCACTCGACAGTGCTTTTAAGTTGCATGAATGAAAAAATGTCGCTTCACATCGCCTTTAAGTTGATATAAAAGTCATAAGTAGCGTTCAGAGAAGCGTAATTTATATAAGTTAAACCAAGCTGAACCCAGCTGAATCCATCTGAAGCCAGCTGAATCCATATGAATCCATCTGAACCCAGCTGAATCCAACTGAACCCAGCAGAGACCAACCCAACAAAACCTGACGCAATAGAAATCCCAAAAGGGTCCTGTGATTTGTATGAAGCAAACAAGCAGGGAATTGGCATTTAACACTTGTTCATAATGCTAATGGCTCTGTTTGGAATTATAGCCCTTCAGATTAACAAACACGGAAACTCAAAGGACGTTTCAGTCAAATAAATGACGAAAACAATATTGTGTACACGTGAAGGTGAAAAAGTTAGGCCTGATGATTTAGTAGGAGAGTGATATCACTGCAAAAGAAATCTATGATGATTTTTCGACAGTTTACCTACCTTCATAAAACGCAACCAGGAAAGAAATTGCTTGAAATTTCCCGAATTTTTTTGAAGAAATCTACTCTCGAGATGTTTGGGTATTAAAGTTTGGATGCCGGCTAAAATATCTCATGGATTGGCGGAGTTATGGCCACACACAAATCGATAAGGCATTTTGAACCCATAAAATGCCAAAATGAAAAACCGTCAGAGCCAATGAGATCAGAACGATTGTTATTTAGCTGTTTTCATTAACACCATAAAGCGCTAACTATGCTTATCACCCGCTTCTTTTGATACATTGTTCTTGATATTTCCAGACGGAGCCATCACACCTGGCAGGGGAACTCTTGGGAATTTCTATCGAGTCAGGTTGGTCTCTCCTGGGTTCAGATGGGTTCAGGTGGGTTCAGCTGGGTTCAGGTGGATTCAGGTAGATTCAGGTGGGTTTAACTTATATAATTTATGTTCAGAGAAGTCCTTGTATTTTTTCTTCACACCAGCATTCTTCAGCGCCATCTCTACGTGGTCCACTTCCCTCAACTTGAAGCATTTCTTCCACTCATCCCATTTGCCGTGATCATCCTTGTCCTCGACACAGTCCTCAATGCCACTTTTCCACAATATGAATAGCAACTGCTCGCCGGTTCTTTTTTTATTCGGCCTGTTTTGCCTCCCAGTTGTCAAAATGCTTCCCAAAAACCAATTACTTTCTTTGCGAGTACTTATCTCGATCCCTTAGTCAATTACTGCACTTTCCCCAGATTTATTATATCGTAAAAGCGTCGTCCGCTGACGTCTAGGAATTTGGAGAATAGCCCTTGCAGCCTCTCTTTCTCGTGTTCCACTTCCGAACTGATTGTGGGGAAATTAGATAGTTATTGCAATTGGTAGCGTCACTCTCACCAGAAAGACGAGATTTCTTGGCTCCCTGATATTTTCCGTCATTTCCAGTCTCGTGTCTAGAAGGGCACAATGTTAAGGAATTCCATTATCCAAGTTAAGAGTTTATGTTATATTTTCTTAGTACTGCCTGGAGTTTCTTAAACATCTGGAAGTTGAGTTTCTCATGAACAGTTTCTTTAAAAGATACGTGTTGCCAGAATGCTGTAACAACTAGATGCAATAAGCATAAACTCAGTCTTTTTAGGATTGTTTTGTGACAACTGTCTGATGACAAGGGTTAGAATGAGATTTTTTATTCAAAAAGCGCTGAAAAATGAGTTTGTGGTAAGAGGTTTTGGTGAGGATTGTCCGACGAATACCTGAAATGAGAAATATATGACCTTGCTGACCGTGTTATAGCGAGGTTGGCCCAGTGGTTAAGGCGCCGGACTCGCAACCGCAAGGTTGTGGGTTCGAATCCCACCAGGGTCATACTTGCTTTGAAAGTGTGAGGAGAGCTGCTAACTCTCTGTAATTCCAGGCAAAGTCAAAAGGAATCACGAGGTGTGGTCACATCGAGAGGAAGGATCTGGGTCGCCCTGATGGCCCCCCCTGCGCCAAGCGCAGAAACCCATACCTTGCGAGAATAGCAAGTGTATGTGCCTAAAAAGTGAAAGGTTATGTATAACCCGTGTCCCCTGCTGGAAACAAGTCATCTCGAGACTTTCGCAGGCTAGGCACGTTAAATACAAATACTCACTCACTCACTCACTCACTCACTCACTCACTCACTGGGATCGAGTTATGAAATTATTTTGGGGTGTCTTACCCCCTCATTTGCGCCCATGCTGCCAGACTCAGGGGAAAAGGGCAGGAGTGATCTCAGCTACAAACAGTCAAATTTTGTTTTCTCATTGTGACAACTGACGACACAAAATTGATTTCTTGATGGCCCCATGGTGTACTTATGTTGATCTAGCCAACAAAGTTTAGTCAAAGCTTTCTTTTTTGTTGCATTTGAAATCAATTTACAAATGAACAGCGTGGCTTGTTTAAATCCCCTCTAATCCAACTGAAAAACATTTTTAAGTTCCGAATACTCCGGTGATATATCTCAAGCTGTGTCCTTGTTTGTTTATTCCTTGGCCTTGGCATCTTCTTTATCACAGAAACTGATGACGATGGCCTCCCAACACTTTCTTTCTTCTCCCCTGACTATTCTACTTCATCCTACTGGAGCGAACCTTCCAAACTGCCTTCCTCAAAGTTGTCCATCACAAGCTGAGTACGAGAAGTAATATAAGATAAGATAAAAACGAAAGTGTCTCAGTATGCCAAGAAATGAATATGAAGCAAAATGCTGACTCAGCAGTCATACACATTTTGATATGTTGTTGTGGTTGCAATGGACAACAGCTGTGGACAACCATGCCTTGGTAGTTCATATAGCTACAATAATGAATCAAGTTTCTGTTTTTGCTTACAAACCAAACAGCAAATTGTCACTGGCAACAACAACGTAAAGGTTTTCTACTTCTTCCACTGTATTTACAGTGTCCCTTGCCTTGGTGATATATGCCCTGTCAGTCCCATGCTTCACATGAACATACGTCATCAAGTATGACTTGCCTTCAGTGCATGTGTTTACAACTCATTTGCAGAGGACAAACGGTACTGATCCTGTGTTATCTTCCATATGAACACTTGACTCTCAACATAGCCAGCTTCTGTTTTACGTTGCACTTTCCCCATAAATTTTGTGGCAATTTGCTGGACCGTTATTGATTCATTGTTACTTCATTTGGAAATGTCTGCAATGTCAATTGGCTCCATTGATTTTATTGATGGAGGAAAGGAGAACTTGTTATCAAGCACGTTAATTGATGTTTTGTCATGTCATTGACACCTCATGACATTCTCCGGAACAACAGCTAGAATGCCCAACATCAGTTATTGGTGTGTCATTGTTGCCATACTTTTTAAAGTCAAACTGTTATTTTGGAGAATAAAAAGCTAATATCAAAAAGCGTGGTCATACTAAGATTCACAAACAACCAACTACAGACTCGTCAAGATTTCATTGGTTCTGCATTTCCGATACCAGGCTGTGGTAAAAATTTTGTCACAAACTTTGCATGTGTCATTGTTGCGATACTTTTTAAAGTCCAACTGTTATTTTGGAGAATAACAAACAGCTCTCATGCTTCTGTCAGTCGCTCAAGTTTTAAACAGAAGGTATTTTATATGCCAACGCTGAGCAGTCTTCGCATGTGACAACAACTCTATATTTCTTCTTTTTACATTTGATGAATTATATTTCTAATTTACATCAGAAAGTGTGGTCATACTAAGATTCACAAACAATCAACTACATACTCGTCCAGATTTCATTGGTTCTGCATTACCGATATCCAATAACAGGCTGTGGTAAAAAACCTGTCATAAACTTTTGCATTGCAGACATAAATCCGGGTATAAATTTGTTCTAAATAAGCTCCCCCTGGGGGCTTAATAGAGCTTTTACCGTATCTTCTTTTAGGGCATATACAGTGCAGTGAACTTTGCAAATTTTCTTTCTGTTTAAAAACTGTTTCTGTTTCACCCTTCCGAAAAAGTGTACAAGATTTTAAAAAGAAATATGATTTTCAGGGATTTCTTACGGATTTTTCTTGGAAACAAAAGGATTTTTACCAAATGTGTACGAGACTTTTGGAGAGTGATACGCTCCTCATTTATATGCATCAAAACAACGGGAATGGAGACAGTGACTATAACAATCTTTAGCAGGAAGATGCGAGGCTCGAGGACTCCGATGAAGAAAGTGAGCTGGACAATTTTTGATTGCTGAATTTCAATATTGTTGGGAAGAAATTGTTGCATAGTTGATAGCATGAGGTCACATGTTTCTTTTGCAGTGTTTGGTTTTTAAAGCAAGACTTTCGACGATTTCAAGTCGTCATGTAGCAGCGCAGCCCTGAAACAGTTTCTTTTCCTGAGAAGGCAAATTTGATCAAAAATTCTACATTTCTTTCAATACCCTAAGACGCCTCAGAGTTTTGGAAGTGCAAAGGCATTCCCTAATTTTCAGCGTGGTACGAGGGGGTCCATGACAGTATTCCCTTCGCTAGCCTCTAAAGCTGGGTACTCACTGAGGGTTTAAGTGCGTTTATCTTTGCGCGTTTAAGTGCGTTTAAAATTTTGGATAAAATCCAAGATCATACTAACTACCAGAATATAAACGCCAAGACGTAGTTTCAGGAGCAA
Organism: Aurelia coerulea; assembly: GCA_039566865.1. NCBI lineage: Eukaryota > Metazoa > Cnidaria > Scyphozoa > Semaeostomeae > Ulmaridae > Aurelia > Aurelia coerulea. The sequence continues at coordinate 4,310,642 of CM076959.1, forward strand.
TGGACAGGGAAAAGTTGAGGAAAAGGTTACTACTTCTTATCAGAATACAGCGTTTGAGGAGAATTTCAAAAATAAGAAGAAAACAAGTGAGGAGATATTGGGTGCGAGAAATTCTGAAAAATCGAGAAAGATTTGGTACTTTCCACACGCTTGTTGAGGAGTTAAAACGCGACAGATAATATTTTTTTCGTTTTTTGCGTATGACACCAGAAAGGTTGGACCATCTTCTTGGCCTCGTTCGTCCGAAAATTGACAAAAGCGACACAAATTTTCAGAAAGCAATCAAGGCAGAGGAAAGACTTGCACTAACTTTGCGATTTCTGGCATCAGGAGAGAGCTAACAGTCACTTTCTTACTCGTTCCGTATTGGAAGAACAACGGTCAGTAGCATTATTGCAGAAACTTGTGCCGCATTGTTTGATGCTTTGAAGGAACCATATCTTAAAGCACCAAGTTCCCCTGAGGAATGGAAAGCAGTTAGTCGTAGATTCGAAGAAGTATGGAACTTTCCACATGCTATAGGGGCTATAGACGGAAAGCATATTCGTATACAGTGCCCCAAATTGACTGGGACCCTTTATCACAATAACAAGGGATTTTTTAGTATAGTTCTTCTTGCTGTATGTGATGCAGATTATTGTTTCACACTTTTTGACCTTGGCAGTTACGGGAGTAACAATGATAGTTGTGTGCTCTCAAATTCCACCCTAGAAGAAAAGTTTGAAGACGGAAATATGGAGTTACCCCGTCCAGAAAATTTAGATGGTTGCAGTTTTGAGCCATTACCTTATTTTATGCTTGGAGATGAGATCTTCCCTCTGAAACCATGGCTTATACGACCCTAACCTGGTTTAAATATGTCAGAAGAGCAGAGGGTCTACAATTACAGGCATTCTAGGTGTCGTCGAGTGATCAAAAATGCATTTGGAATTTTGGTAGCTCGTTGGAGAATATTTTTGACTCCAATTCGAGCCAGATTACCTAAATTCCGAAATAGGCAGTGTTTCATGGCAGCTGACATATGTAAGGAGAACATACAAGAAATATATTATGAAATGACGCACATAAAGACAAGACTACATCTCTTAAAAATCCAACTATGCTTGTGCTGATAGTTAATAGTTTTTATTGATTTTGATACATGTATCCATGTCCTTGATCCATTTGGAAAGATTGACCGCCTGACTGTATATTTCCTGAAAATCCTTGTACTGGACTCGAAAATGGTGTAGAGGATTGGGATTGGAACTTAGCCATTTGAAATTTTAAAATTACATTGTTTATTTCATGTTTGATTATGCATCTTTCACGCTCTGAGAACTGGCGTAGCTCTGATGCAAGGGAATCACAAAAGGTATCCACTGCGTCCTTTGCTTTCGCTCCTTCCTGGCTCCTCCTGTCATTCAAGATGTCTCTTTCCATCTCTTCCATTAAGCGCAGCTGCTTTTCTTCTATAGGTGACAATTTGGAAGGATTTGATTTGCCTTTTTGCTCTTTGCTCTGCTTCCTTTTCTTAACTGGTGGCTCGATGTCTTTTTCAAAAGTTTGTCGTTCATCCTGCTGTACTTCATCCTCATGTTCAACTACCCGCTCTGTATCATCGATGTCTTCGTCAGAATCAAATATTCCTTCCTCTGGATCTTCAAGCGTACTGACGTGGCTAGCAACAGATTCTTGATCTCCTTCTTGCACGTTTGATTTGGTGTTTCTTGGCTTTAGGAAGTCGTCGATCCAGGAGAAAAATTTATAGGGTTCTAAGTCCTTTTTCGCCTTTTCTACAGCTACAGATGATGTTCCAGATCTATTCGCCTTTTTCGACGCATTTCTCTTCTTTAGATATCTTTTTTTGAAGTTTTAAAAGCACAGCTTTGCCATATTATCATTTTCTACAAATTCTAGCGATCTTGCGACCTCAGACCAAGCATTTCCAACTGCATCGCGTTCTTTATAACCTTGGTGGGATTTGTCATATAAAATTGGGAAATCCCTGATAATTTCAGTGAGCTGTTCTTCTTCTAACAGTGAAAGATTCTTCTTTTGAGAAGCCATCTTTAAAATTTACGAATTTTTTGTAGCAACTCGGCAATTCTTGTTGTAATCCAAACAGATATTTTAAAGGTCAGTTGTTATTAGGCCCAGCTTTATGCAGATGAGAGTTTTACGTCAGTTTTGTGAAACGAGGAACTTGAGAACATGACTAAGAACAAAGTTACGCAACTTTTTTCTAAAACAAGGAACCTGAGAACATCAGCAGTAGGAGGCAACAATAATGGAAAAGACATGAATCATGAAAAAGAAGGGAAAACACCTAGCTTCTTTACGTCAAAGTAATCTTCTTACTGAAAAAGTTATTCTGATGCACCAAAACGAACAACGCAATATCAATTTCAATGGCGATAATCCGTTGCATATTTCGGCGCTTTTGAACTTTAAACGCCAAGATCAAAATTTTTTGATCTGCGCGTTTAACTTTGTTGAGGGTTTAAGTGCGTTTAAGTGCGTTTAAATCCCGAAAATTAAACGCCCACATCATACTCACTGAGGGTTTAACTTAAACGCACTTGGATAAACGCACTTAAACGCACTTAAACGCGCAATGAGTACCAAGCTTAATGGTTTGGAGACACCAAATATTGTTATAAAGGATAGCAATAGTTATTGACTAATGAACATTAAAGTGCATGGCGTTATGAATGATTGAATGGGTTACTTTAATGAATCGCACCAAATTGCATCATTCTCCCTTTTTACCGATTCATGGACCCCAGATATTGAATTTCGATTTATGTTGTTGTTCACAGACCTTAAATATTGATTCGCGATTCCCCTCCCCCTGGGTTTAGAAAACCTGTTTACAAATTTAATTGCAATTATTTATTAGCGCATATACCTATCTGATCAATTTCAGAATGGAAAGATAAAGAACGTTTTAATTTTTGATTACAAAGTCCAACTTTGTAATCTAAGAGGGGGCTCCAGGTCAGTCAGAAAGAAAGTAAGAAAGAAAGAAAGTAAGAAAGTCCGTCACGCTCGTTAAAGCAATTGATTAACGTTTTATCTCTGCTAATTGGCACTGGAATAAAGAAAGCACACAGAAAGCGCATACAAGACAGAAGTTTCCCGCGATCCTATAGCAAAATTTGACGCCGGCTTATTTCATGTTAGGCAGATTTGACACCATAAGATGGATAAATCACCATGATGTTTACCCTGGCACAACAACAAATTTACCCAGAATTGGCACGTTCTTGACATCATTAGCAGCTTAATTATGTTAAAACAATCGTTTTCTAGAACGAACGCATCATTAGCCACTTATTGATAGTATTCATTATGCAAATAAGTCAAGTTTAGAGGATGATGTAACCGGCGGCCTGCACAGAGGCTAGCATTCGCAGCATCACCGAAGGTAGAAGGACCCTCCTCCTACACAGCTACGGATGGAAACGTCGCAGGTGAAGTTGAGAGGAAAGGTGCAGGATCCCGGCAAACAATGACCCCATTAACTGGGGGAAGGCACGTGATCACACTGAACCAAAACATCTTCATGCATATGATTCTGCACAGAGGTTATTTTCGTGACTACTTGTCTCAAACTAGATGCCCGCAAATAGAAACGTTCTTCAGGGTTCTGTATATTAAACATAAGCAATTTTGCATTATCGGAAATCTCACATGACATCTGATTTGAGACATACAAGGCGCTTGATTTTCTATGGAAGGCGACTTTAGGAGCAACACTCATCTCTCTGACTGTAGCTAAAAACAACATCAACGATCATTTGGGGTTATGAAGAAATAAATTTTCAGATTTTCTTATGCTTTTTATAAGAAACTAAGGTCCGGGGCTGGTAGGCAGTTTCTTAAATTTTTGGGCCATTTTGCTACCAAAACTTTCTTACGTGTTTCTTATATTTTTATTGCCAGAAGTTTAGAGTTGATTTTGTCTTGTATAGAGGGCTCCCAAGTTACTTAGTAAGATCTCAAAACGAATAAATAACATGATTCGCACTCAAAATATTGTCCAAACAGTTGCTTTAACTGTACAATGTCAAAATATTTTTGAGTGTGATAGGAAAATTAAAACTGAAAATGACAGAAATTTCTTAGCTTTTGTCAATTCAGGTAGGGTAGTTTCTTAACTTTCGAAAATTGAGCCTACCGTTTCTTATAAGGGGTTTCTTATAAAAAAAATGAGTGTAGTAACAATTGGAACGTTCTGCAGGGTTCTGAATAAGTAATTTTGCGTTATCGTAAATCTCACATGACATCTGATTTGAGACAGATGCACCAATAGTTTCATGCACAAACTGAGCAAATGAGGAGTAATTACTTTTGATTTTTTTGCGGGGCGATTCTTGTTCTTATACAAGGGGCTTGACTTTCTATTGAAGGCGACTTTAGCAGCAACGCTCATCTCTCTGACTGTAGCAAAAAACAGCATCCACGATCATTTGGGGTTATGAAGAAATCAATATTCAGATATTCTTATGCTTGCTTAGCTCATGACAGACTTTGTAATCATCCAAAAGGATCTTATGTTTCGATATGGCACATCAAACTCATTAAACAAACTTTATAGCCACTGTTTGCTTTAAATGATGACGTCATTATCAACAAAGTTGTGTTTATTTATCAGTGCATTTATTTATTTATTATAATGGCAGTGGATTATAATAAAATCGGATCTCACTACTCTATAATATCATTTTTATACACCTGTCTTTTCAAATAATCACGGTATACTGCATTTTCCATTCTGCTGATGTCAGCATTTTTAAACAAACTTTACCCCCTCTTTCTACAAAAACTGCGGGGGCTAGGTATGGGAACTTTTCAGATTATCTTTCCTGGTGTACCTGAGCTCCTTTATCAACTTTGAGAACTTAGATATCAGATATGCACAATGGAAGTTACTTTTTGGACATCTTATCGTTCCCACCATATGGCCTATTTGTTGGTATTAGTGCTGTGAGAGCAGAGATGTACATCTTCAAAGATCAAATTTGCCTCTTCCTGCAAACCAGAGCTTTAGCCTTTTGGCCTTAGCAAATTCTTAAGGCACAGGGTATAAATCAACGATAGCCTGAATAAAATTGGAAAAATATTACATTTGATGTTATTCTGTCACCTCCCATTCACTCATGGGGCAGTTTCTTAATTTGTCATTAATTTCAGTTCTTAATTTCGATGTGCTTCAGGAACTTGCTTAGGCCAAAAGGCCAACACTCTCGTTTGCAGGTGGACGCAAATTTGAGCTTTCAGTATTGATATTTCTGCTCTCATAGCATCAATTCCAACAAACGAGGTATCTATGTTCAAGTTATCAATTAAGGAACATTTTGAGAGTGATTAGTCATTGATTAAAGCTAAATTCACATCGCTGGAGTCACTCAAATCTGTATCCTTTTTTTTGGGACACCCGGTATGAATTGCATTCAGTGCATGTGTTTACAACTCATTTCCAGAGGAAAAACTTTACTGATCCTGTGTTATCTCCCACATCAACACCTGACTCTCAACATAGCCAGTTTCAACAACAGTTCAAACTCGTGGGGGCCTAACTGAACAGAGTCAAGAAAGATACTGCAAAGAAACGAACATTTACTGATCTTGTTCACTCAAATTGATCAACAGGGATGCAGATTAGAGAACTGGTCAACTAATGGGTAAGAAATTCTACAATTATTACCTTTCCTTCCCACAAAATCGGTGCATCATCGCCCATGATTTAATCAATCGTCAAACAATTTTTTGGGACATTCTGCACAAGAGTCTATGACAAGAGTGTATGACTTGAAACCTTTGGCAAGTATATCAAAGACCAAATAATAATCTTTCGATTGGTTTTGAAATTAATAAATTTAGTTTTTTTTAACTGTCTGATTACTAGATTAATTTTTCTTTGGTCATTGAGCTTCCAGCATATCAACAAATGTCAGAAAGAAAATCAAACTACCTTTGTAGATTTGAATCATTGTGAAAAGTCTCATAATAATGGCAAGATTACAATATTGCTGGAAGAATATAGCTCAGAATAAGGATTTTTAATGTATCATTTTATCCCATTTAGTTGATGAAAACAAGCATTCTATCCTTTTAAAATATAGTTGGATTATTGACAACGGAGATAAAAAGGAAACGTTTTGATTTGTTTCAAAATCAAATCTAGGAGATTTTTAAACAGGATTGCTTTTCATTTGGACCTCAGGTATATAGACTGTAGAGACCATAATGAACCGACAAATGCCAACATTAGACACTATAATATGCGGAAAGGAAACTACTAGCTCAAACCTACGAGGCGACAAGGCTGCAAAGAGTCTGGTATATTGATAGGGTTAAAAAAGAGTACTCTTACCGTTCGTTCCCGTAAAATTTGCTGGCCAAATAAGTCGCCGAAGTTTTCTGACTTTCATGCGCTGTCTTATTCCAAACGCGAAAACCACTATAAGCAGCAAACTTAAACTGACTACCGTTGCTTGAAATATTGGGGATTTCAGAACGCTTCTTTCCTTGCCTACAACACAAAGTAGATAGTTTCAAGTTTCAATTAAAAAAAGTATACTGAAAGTGGATCCTCCGTTGCAGAAAACATTGCATAAACTTAATGGACGCTGCATAATTTGTAGCATCATTTTAAATGAGGGCTTGATCGGAAATTCTTCTTTCTCTTTCTGTGATGTTTGCTATGGTCACATTACTGTATTTTCCTGTTGTAACATGAATTGCTTCACTTTCTTGCAATTTGTTTTTGTCGCCAGAAAGTACGGCAACATAACGGTACAATGACACCCGGTCACACAGTGATATGATTTATCATGTGGCAGCTACGCATGGCTGTGACTGGTTCATTCTCCAAAATAACGCTGAAATATAGATCGGGACCTTGTTTTGCCCGTTGCTTTGCATGTGATAATTTTCTTATGGAATCAGCTCTCAGGACCAAAGCGCTGTAACAGCGTTGTATGTGAAAACCAAATGCAGTCACATAACACAGCGTAGTTAACTCGTTGTTTTCAAGGGATACAACGGGGTAAAAACGTCTTGTGTGACCTCAGTCTTTGTCTTTGCGACATTGCATCATTAGCCTTGTTTAAATGTTATATTGCACATGCGCTAAAGTTGTTGTCTTGTCCGAAGCACGAGACTAGAAGATCGAGGATTGAAATAAAGCTTATTTGTAGTAGACTATTATTTTTTGCCCAGGGGGGCACTTAGTACATGCACATACGGGGAGGTAAGTCAGATATTTTTTGGGTCAGAATTTTGCCAAAAGTGATATTTTTGGGTATAAATTAACTGAAATTATGGCAATGATATATTTGGGCAACAAATATAATTCAAATGATCGCTAGAGGCAATCCTGTCCTCGATAATTTGCATTGTTTCAGGTACTTTTATGATCGCTTACAGGCCTCAATGTATGCAATGAGCAGATATTTTTGGGTTGCAATGAAACTAAATTGATATTTTTGGGTTGCCTGAAATTTCTCTGACTGACCACCCCACACGGATGTGCTGAATGCCCCCTGGGGATTTTGTGTTATCTGCTGGAAAACTTTACATGATGTGAGATGAAAAACCCATCTTTGAATTGATGTGTAGCAAATGGAAGACTGCCTTGCTGATTTTTGTTTATGTTCAAGCTGTACAGCGTCTCGACTTCCCAGGAGGTACTCCCTAACTTTCAACACTGGGGAGGGGGGTCCATTCCACTATTTCTTTGCTGACCCCTAAATATTAAGCCTACTGTTTTTGGGACCCCAAATATTGAGTCTAATGTTTTGGAGACCCCAAATATTGTTATTTATTTTTGGGGCCCCTAAAAGGTTTTGAATGATTTCGATTTGAGCTTCTTTATCTTTCACAGTTTTTGAATAATACCAAAATTTGAATATTACAGGTATGTCAAATCCAGATCCAAATGTGCCTGGGCTTAGTGGTGGATTTAGGAAGGGGGCAATTGCCCCCCCCCCCCAATTACGATGAAAACTCAGCTTGGTGCTCCTTTTTTGGTGAGAAAAGCACCCCTAATCCTCACTCAAACGCACACTCTTTTAACTGTTTCGATTTGAATATGGGGGAAACATATAAATCAAGGTGTCATTTAGTAGCAAATCAAATAATTGTTTTAAAGAGCGTCCAAAAAATTTTTCACGCGCCTTTGGCACGCTCACTTTCCATCATATCTTTGGCGTCCTCTTTGCAAGTTGTCCCCTCCCCCCTCCAACTTTGGGCTGGATCTGCCCCTGGTTCATACACCAGTTATATTGTTTTTTCAGCTTGCAACTGCATGGGTTATGTAGAAGTTTTTGTAGCAACCCTTGTGATTGGTTTGTTCAAAATATCTAATTTGCATAACAAAATAAATTCTTACTTTAATTTCTGCCTAATAGTCGGCTGCATGCTTGAAGACCACTGAAGAATAACATCATAATAAATTGAAAAGAGAAACGTACTTGCAGGTCTACATGAGCGTAACGACTGTAACAGATGTAACGGAGCACACATAGCCAGTCTACAGACACCCACACCCCTGTAAAAAGTGTAACGAGCGTAACAAGTGTAATGAGCACACAGCACCCTGGCCAACAGAGTCAACTATAACTTGTGCTGTGTTTTGAGTTTCATCGTACCGCCGGTTCTTTAGTCATAATACGTACCGGGTTCCCCAAAAAAATGCAACAGATTTGAATAATTCTAATGCAAACTGTATCATACTCATTATCCAACGAGTATTCTTCTTATTCAAATGTGCAATAACTAGATCAAATTTTGACATATTTTCGAGTATTTTTGGTAATTTAGCAAACTTTAAAATTGTCCCCAGGTCAAAAAGAGAGCTGCTGCATTAACAATGGTGAATGATAATGTCAAATTGTAAAACATGACAATACCTGCAATTGTAAAGCATTGCTGACAAATACCCAAACACACTATCAAAAACGGGAACAGGAAAATTTCTGAGAAACCTTCTCCGTATGAAGAGGCTCAAACCTTAAATTTGTAAATTATTTGAAAGTACTTCTCTCATGAAATATCCGCAAATTCAAGAAAAAACAATTGATGTGTTGCTCCTGAGTAATTTTGCGTTACTGGCAAGTCAGACAGATTATGACTAAGCCAAGCTAGACAGGCTGAGCTTTTCCTCTTCATTTTTTTATAAGAAACTGGTTCTTAACAAACAATTACTGCAATTACCAAACATTCAAGAAACTTTAGTACTACATTAAAAAACAATTAAGAAACTCTAAAATTTTATTTCTAGAATAAGAGTCGGTAGATTACGGTTTGCGCCTGCCCTGCATGCATTGCGTTATGGTAACTTTTGCCTTAGTGTGCATGACTTACTCGTGATGACAATATCAATGCAAAATGCAAGCCTTTTGTCGATAAGAAAGCTCAACTTCAAACCATAACGCAATTTTTGACTACAAAAAATAAGAAACTTATGAAGAAGCTTTTACTGCTAAAACAACCAAATTTTCATGCAAAATTAAGAAAACTTTAAGTCCTAAGTGCTGATCCAAGTATCTTTTTTGATTACAAAGTCCTTTGTAATCTAAGAAGGGGCTCCGATGTCAGTCAGAAAGTCAGAAAGAAAGAAAGAAAGAAAGAAAGAAAGTCCGTCACGCTCGTTAAAACAATTGATTAACGTTTTATCTCTGCTAATTGGCACTGAAGTAAAGAAAGCGCACAGAAAGCGCATGCAAGACAGAAGTTTCCCGCGATCCTATAGCAACATTTGACGTCGGCCTATTTCATGTTAGACAGATTTGACACCGTAAGATGGATAAATCACCATGATGTTTACCCTGGCACAACAACAAATTTACTCAGAATTGGCACGTTCTTGACTTCATTAGCAGCTTAATGATGTTAAAACAATCGTTTTCTAGAACGAACGCATCATTAGCCACTTATTGATAGTATTCATTATGCAAATAAGTCAACCTTGGGGGATGATGTAACCGGCGGCCTGCACAGAGGCTAGCATTCGCAGCATCACCGAAGGTAGAAGGACCGTCCTCCTACACAGCTACGGATGCAAACGTCGCAAGTGAAGTTGAGGGAAAGGTGCAGAATTCCAGCAAACAATGGCCCCATAGACTGGGGGAAGGCACATGATCACACTGAACTAAAACATCTTCATGCATATGATTCTGCACGGAGGTTATTTTCGTGACTGCTTGTCTCAAACTAGATGCCCGCGAATAGAAACATTCTGCTGGGTTCTGCATAAACATAAGTAATTTTGCATTATCGGAAATCTTACATGACATCTAATTTGAGACATACAAAGCGCTTGATTTTCTATTGAAGGCGACTTTAGCAGCAACACTCATCTCTCTGACTGTAGCTAAAAACAGCATCAACGATCATTTGGGGTTATGAAGAAATCAATTTTCAGATTTTCTTATGCTTGCTTAGCTCAGGACGGACTTTGTAATCATCCAAAAGGATCTTATGTTTTATAAAATAACCTGTAGTGTCTGTGGATCTCCTACTTAAAGGGGCATTCCGCAGAAAAAAACTGGATATCGGTGAACTGCGTTGTTTGCTTTTAAAACGAACATGCTTATCATTATAAACATTTTCCAATGTTTCTCCAACTTGAATAAAGCTCAAACCGGCCAAAAACGAAACAGGTGTTTTTCAAAATAGAGCCCGAGAACTCAGCCATATCCTGGAATTTGAATCCGAGACAGAAAACGAGAATTCTCGGTGAAGCCGATCAATTCTCTTGCGCGTAGTCAACCATGGACACATGAATGAATGACTACAACAAACATTCAAACTAAATTCAACGAGCGACGCGAAACGAGCCTGTCAAGACCCGCCGATGACCGTCCGACAGACAATAACAAAAATGTTCTACCTTTGTTCGCCGAGAACGATGCATGAAATGGTAGGGTATTGAAATTAAAATTGGTCAAATGTTTCCTTCCATATCTCGCGTTTGAGAAGTGCGATCGAGGAAAGGAAAACGATTTCCGAGGGCTGACATAATCTGTTTCTCGATCAGGATCACAAAATGAATCTCTGCATGCATTTAATGGCTTAACTTCAGAATACCCCGCACATAAGGACTAGGTTAAAAAAAACCTGGATACGCGGATACGCGGATACGGAGTAGGTATTTCATAGGCCTACAGTTGATAGCTAAAAATGATAAAAAATTAAAGATGATCAATCTCTCTCAAACTTGGTTTTCAGGGTATTTCATCATGGGTGCTGTATTCGAATTTGGACTCGATTTTAGAACATTTTGCCTTTTTGGGGTTAAATCAGGGGGCAAATGGGGCAACAATGATAACAAATTAAAGTTGATCAATCCTTCTCAAGACTGCTGGTTTCTAGAGCATTTCAGGGGTGCTTAATTCGAATTTGCGCTTGATTTTAGACGATTTTGCCTTGTTGGGGGTTAAATCAGGGGGCAAATGGGGCTAAAAATGATAACAAAAATCAAATTGATAGAGCATGATGACATTTGCAAATTTATTCACCATACATGTCATACTGTACACGGAGATCTACAACAGTCCTGATGTATTATTCATGACTGGCTGCCATGACACTTTCTTAAATCGGTCTCCTTCAAACAGGATGATAGGATAGGCCTAAAATCACTTTGCGCCCTGAACTGAATGGACCATGGACATTTCATACAGCATAAAGCAGGTTAAAAAGTCTGGCAACTCAAAGGAGCTGATGTGGAGCTGATGATACATGATTAAGGAAGACCAGAAGGGGAGCCCTTGTTTTTGTTGGACACATGGAAGGGAACAAGAAGTGCCGAAGCAGGAACGTGTCCCGTGTCCTCGTTATCACACACCAGCAAACTCGTTACCTGTGCACGCCCTTGATATTCATAGAGATAATGAATGATAGACTCGTTCTTATAATGTTCAAACTACTCTACCAGAATTCAAAAAAGTTGAAAAACTGCTCTGGCACCATGTCCTCACACACCACCAGGAAACTTGTTGGTTATTGGACAGTTGCCACCTGTTGTACACAGGCCAAAAATGTTCATGGATACAGTGGGTGATACACTCGTTCTTATAATGTTCTCATTGATGATAGAAGAGCCAGACAGAGAAGGAGTTGTTGGTTGTTGGATAGTTGCCGCCTGTACAGGCCCTACGTTTTCATGAAGACAAAAAATGAGACACTATTTTCATGGACACAATGAATGTACATAATATCCTCCCCGCATATACACTTACCTCACATAAGTATTGCACCACCTAACCCAAAATGGCGCCCAAAAGTGTCTTTCAGCCCAATCAACAAAATTTGCATCACAAAAGCATCAGCATTTAAAGGTTTCTCTACCGGGTGTTTTGGCCGGAAAATAATTGCTAATTCGTTTGCTTTTCATTCATAAGTAAAATGAAACGTTAGTTTGTTGGTTTCTTTGATAAATTAGCAAAAACCCCGGTCAACGCTGCAAAAGATTTTGGAAGCGTATCTGGAGGAGTAGCCAAAACAAAATGAGAAACAGATAGATATCTGGGGGCAAAGATAACTAAATTTTAGTGTTTTCAAATTGGGATTTAACAACATTTATCACCATGATAAAAGATTTCCACTCAAATGCGACAAAAGAAGAAAATTCAAATAAATAACTAAGCCATCATTCAATGCAACTGAACATAAATTTGTCTAAGAAGGAGTCAGGTTTAAGGAAACACGCTCCAGTCACTTGTTAAATTTCAAATTACCTTCAAACTAAATTAAACCGTAGCGATTTCGTTAGGCACATCAAAATCCATATATTTAGGTGTCAACCACCTGCCTAAAGTCTTCCAGGAAGCAAAATTAATGTTAACGTGATAAGAATGATATCTAAGTCTTACGTTACCGTTTCCGTTTGCGATCCGCATGTACGTCATTAAGCATTATGACGAGAACCTAACGTTCATCATGTGCTTTGGACACAAGGAACTAAAGTTTTGGTTTTGGCGGGAAAATTTCTTCTTGTTTTATTTCACTTCACACACATTCTAAAACTTCAACATGCCAAATTTACACGAAATTAGAGGTGCTTTACTTGCAGCCTATGATCTTGGAGCGATAGATGATGTAGAGTTTGCTTTGCTATACGATTTAAACACATCAAACAACCTCGAAATTCCATATTGGCAGTATGAACAATTCGATTTAGAAAATATGAACGCGGATGAATGCAAGGCAGAATTTAGATTCGAAAAAGAAAATCTACATGATTTGGTTGATGCTTTACAACTAGAAGAAGAACAAATAATGTACAATCGATTAAAAGTAGATACAATCGAAGCAGTTTGTGTCCTTTTAAAACGTTTTGCATATCCATGTCGATATTCAGATATGGTGCCAAGATTTGCTAGGCCAGTTGCTGAAATCTGTGTCATCAATAACCATATGATGAATTTAATATATGATCAATGGGCCTTTTTGCTGACAGAGTTTAATCGTGAACTACTTTCACCCCAAAATCTTCAAAGATATGCCAATGCAGTACATGCAAGGGGGGCACCTTTGCAAAACTGTTGGGGATTTGTAGATGGTACTGTTCATCCTATATCAAGACCAGGTCGTGATCAGCGAGTGGTGTACAACGGACACAAACGTGTTCATGCAATAAAATTTCAATCTGTTGCTACCCCTGATGGATTGGTTGGACTACTTCATGGCCCATATGAAGGTAAACGCCATGACAGTGGGATTCTTCGAGAATCAGGCCTTCTCCAGGATCTTGGGCATTATTCTGTCTCCCCAGATGGCCAGGTGATGTGCATTTACGGCGATCCAGCATATCCCCTGAGACAACAACTACAAGCTCCTTTCAAGAATGCAGTACTCACAGATGAGCAACAGCTGTGGACTAAAAGCATGAGCTCAGTGAGGGTCAGTGTAGAATGGCTTTTTGGAGACATTATAAACTATTTCAAATTTTTGGATTTCAAAAAGAACTTGAAAGTACAGCTTAGGCAAAATGTACATTGTTGGAACACTTCTCAAAAATGCAAGAAACTGCTTATATGGTAGCACTACCTCTTCTTTTTTTGATTTAGATCCACCAAATTTAGGAAACTATTTTACAAGGCTTTGATGGCAATTTAACATTGTTTTAATGTAATTGTTCACACTAATGTTATCGAGCTTAGTTACATGGGTAAATATCATTTCAAAATTCCAATTATGTCTGCACTTCTTTTTAATTGGTTTGGCTCTTTTGAAGAAAATCCAAAAATAAACCACCTCCTGCAGACTATTGAAATTTTGGATAAACATTATACACAAAAACAGCATTTAAGAGTATTAATTTTAGCATAACAGTTTATTCAAGAACAATATTTGCACAAATAAAGAGAATGTGTATATGGTGATCATTGTGAATACTCCTTGGGGTAGAAAATATATTTCTGCATATCAAATAAAAAATATTAAGCAACTTTCAGCTAAATCATAAATTGTTCAAGTTAGTCTTTCTTATTGTTATTAAATTGTTGGAACATTGCCATCATCATTTGACCTTGCTGCTGTTGTTGCTGCAGCATTTGCATCATTATTTGATTTTGCTGCTGCATTTGCTGTTGCATGTTCTCCATTGCCCTTGCAACATTCCCCTCCTCACCATTCCCTACATTCCTCTCCCTCTCCTGCTGTTCTTTTATCTCCCTTAGCCTTGCTCTCTCTGCTAACTCCCTCTCCCGCAACTCCATCTCCTGCCTTCTGAATTCTGCATCCACCTTCAATTTATCTTGGAGGAAAGTCAATGTGTCCTTTCCCGAGTTCCGAGCTCTCTTTCCTGATCCTTCACCCTCTCCCACATTTTTTCTCTTTCTCGTCTCTGCAAATGTTTCCAAAGACTGCAGCCGCATATCCCGGGCCTTAGCTATATCAGCTGCAGCCTTGTCTGTTTTTTCTTTATCTGCTGCCTTTTGATCAATAGCAGCAGATTCGAACAAATCAATAAGTTCCTCTATCATAACCTCTATCTCACTGAGCTCATCAGGGGTTATTCCACTCGCACGTTCTTCTTCTCTGTTCTGTGCTTTTAAGCGGTCATACAACCCCTGGAAATGTTCTCTAACTGATCGGGGGCTAACCTCAAATTTGGGCCTGTCTACTCCATTCAACACCCCTGACAATTTCTTCCAACCTTCACCTCTCTCTGAACTTCCTGGTTTTGTCAGCCATATCTCCGAAGCAAGAACCTCTCTTAACAACAATGTATCGTGTTCCTTAGTCCATTTGAATCTCTTTCTAAAATCAAATCACAAATTAATTTCCTTACAGCTTAGCTTAGTTCACAAATAAATTGATGGCATGTTTGTTTGTTTACAATCTGTGGTTTAGTATATAAAGATTTATCAAGAAGAACAATTAAGAGCAAATCACTAGATTTATTTCTTTAAAACTTTATCAGTCCTAGAGGAAGATAAATCTCAGGATTGGTATGTTAACATGAACGGAATATAACAATTAAGAACATTTTAAAACTCATCTTAGGCCCACAGGTCCATCGTTGGGATCCATACTTAGGCCCTTTTTGGGCTACTTTCACTTCTGTTTTTATTTTGATAAAATAATGATTGAAAATGTGCATAAAAGATGAGATTCTTACCCAATGGTCTTCAAAGCACTTGCAGCAGCCATATTTCAGTGTTTCTGTGAAGTTTCGTTTGTTAAAAATGTGAAGAAAGCAAAGTGCGAAGTTAACGTTTACTCAGTACGGTAAGAATGAGGAACTTACGTTCCACAACAGTCATGCAAAACCTTAACGCTAGAGGAATCTCCCTTCGCGCGTGCGCATGATGAAAATTTCTTTAGTTAACGTTAGCGTTGGTGTTACCGTTGTGAATGCTTAAAGTCTCTATTAAGGATATTCTTACCTTAGAATGGTCTCTTACCGTTTTCCCTTTGTGTTTATCCTTCTTGCCTTCCTCGCGGAAAACTTTTGTCATAGCGATAAAGTTTGTAGAATCCTAATTTGAAAACGCCAAAATGTTGTTATCTTTGCCCCCAGATATCTATCCGTTTCTCATTTTGTTTGCCCTACTCCTCCAGCTACGCTCCCAAAATCTTGTGCAGCGTTGTCCGGAGATTTTTGCTAATTTATCAAAGAAATCAACAAACTAACGTTTCATTTTACTTATGAATGAAAAGCAAATGAATTGAAAATTATTTTCCTGTCAAAACACCCGGTAGAGAAACCCTTAGATGCTGATGCTTTTGTTATGCAAATTTTGTTGATTGGGCTGAAAGACAGTTTTGGGCGCCATTTTGGGTAAGGTGGTGCAATACTTATGTGAGGTAAGTGTATATTGCCCCCTCGCTAGATGCTTTGTCCGCCTGACTGTTCTGGCTGCAATGTCACAGCATTACACCACTGCACCACAACACCTTCAAACTACTGTACCATAATCAAAACGCAAAGACGCTCTTCTGGGACCAACAAGATGCGCATGGTTACCATAGCGGGCTTATTGTAATTTGCAAAAATTTTCGCATCATGCGAAATTTCGCAAAATACAAAGCAGGGGCTGGAAATGGAAAAATGGAAAAATGCGAAAAATTCTTACATTCCTGTTAAATCGACAAAGTAACGTTTCTTTCTCGTAAATGATCAAAACAAAATAGCCAAGGAAAATGGGAACAAGGTTACACAACCACCTGGTCTTGTTTTGCTTTGCTGCTGTCGTCCATGCATGCTCTATGGCCTAAATCCGTTCTGATTCCAATGGAGATCCAAAACATAATCAATTGCTTCTTCAAAGTCCACATTTGCCAGTAATGATCACATTTGAAGCCAAATCCATGCCTATAAACCTCAACATGTTGTTACAATACCTCAGAATGGGCAATTGAAAATGTTTTCGCAAATTACAAAATACCATCCACTTTTTGTAATTTGCGAAAAATATCCAAAGTGGCCTAAAACACAAAGTTGCTTTTATGGTGTTTAGAAGAGTCTTTCTTATTCAATGTAAGCATTCAAGCCTCAACAGTTAACAAAAAGCCTTCTTATGGACCGTTTGTTGATTTTTCGCAAATTACAAAATACCATCAACTTTTTGTATTTTGCGAAAAATATCCAAAGTGGCCTACAAAAGGTAACTAAACGCAAATTCATTTTTCCTGGATGACATGCAAATGATCATTGCCATACTCATCAAGCTTCTTGAAAGTATGTGACACAGCTAACTGCAAGGAGCTTGTTTGCAACAATGTTGAATGTGTAAGGAAGAAAAATTTAGCTTAGTTTGGAACAAATGATGGCTCAATATTAGAAAGTCTTTATTTCAAAGTTGAAATTTGTTCAGAGCACAGCCTCCAAATTCCTTCATGAGAAAATTACAGTCTGGGCCATGTTCTGCATCTTCTCCACCGGGTTAAGTTCAGGTTTGGTTTCTTGGTCAATAAGGTCTGCATCGTTTTTAAAGCTCTCATGTGGAAATTCTTGCTTGAAACATCCAAGGTCAAAATAACACCAGTAAAACCTAACCCATTTTTTGGTACTCTTTGTTTTAATAATAATGATAATGATCAGCATCACTCGAATTAGTGTTTTTCATCAATAACATTTTTTGCGTCATATTCACTTTAAATAGATCAGTTGCACAGACTATACTTGTTTTCTTGTTTAAATTGGTTCTACTGAGTCTGCACGCAGGCTAATACTGTAGGACCTTTGAAGAAAAGGCAAACCTACCTCCTTTGGAACTGGATGTTTTACTGCACGTGAAGGGTTCCTTCACCTTGATGTTGGTCTCAATCTCTGTGAAAAGAAAACACTGTGAAAGATACAACAATTTAATTTCAATTATAAAGACTGATCTAACTTTACTTGATGCAAGGAATGAAGCCTCCTCTGCCACATCCAGGGTTGACAGGACAATTTGCATACTCAGAAGCAATTCCAGCTCATAAAGTGCTTTTCAATCAATCCACCCAAAGGAAAAGTGCAACAATCATTTACATCATTACTTCAAACAAAAGAATATAAATCTATATTCTTGATGCTTTAGTATGTAGTACAAGTACGTGCACAGTATCATGGCTCTCCTGCCTAAGAATTCAGGAGAATTATCATGGAATTATTGAGGATTCTTGCTAATATTTTTGGTTTCTCAGGAATATTTGTCTTGAAAAGATCTGCATTATTTATGACGATTCAGGAATTTTTATCAGAATTCTAAGAATTCTTCAGAATTCTGGAGATTTTTTGTCATGCTAACGTGGACAAAGCTTGTATGGTACTTTAAAGGGTCTCTTTCATCCAGCATTCCTTGCAGGTGCCGTCTCTTGGTTTTCCTCTGTTGTCGCCATTTTTATGGGCCATGAAAATGGCAGCAACAAGACCAACCCAGAGATGGCACGTGCAAGGCATGCTGGATGAAACAGACCCTTTAACCTTGGTGGCATCTGTCTTAATTTGTGATGCATACAGTTTCTTGTTAGCTCTATCTTC
This sequence comes from Aurelia coerulea, assembly GCA_039566865.1. NCBI lineage: Eukaryota > Metazoa > Cnidaria > Scyphozoa > Semaeostomeae > Ulmaridae > Aurelia > Aurelia coerulea. The sequence goes on from CM076959.1 coordinate 4,329,108, forward strand.
GCATGGTCTGATGTGTTTGATGCGTTGGAAGCGTTGGATATTGTTATGTGTTGTTGTTGTATGGACTGGGAACGAACAAGTGTTGTTGTGGTTGTTGAATGAAACGCGTGTCTGGCATGTCGGCCTTCGATGATGAAGTGATTATAGTTGCGTTTACAAAATGAGTAGTTACTGCTTACATACTGCTTACATATTACTGCTTGCAAAAAAGTAAAATCACAAATCATTAAGCCACCAGTCCTTGCATTTTTCAACCCAAAAGCTGAGACTTTTGTAACAACAGATGCTTCTGTTGTTGGCCTAGGAGCTGAACTTTCGCAGCGTCAAGAAGATGGTACAATACGACCAGTTGCATTTGCATCAAGGACACTTTCAACTACAGAGAGGAATTTGCTATGGAGTCAGGTACAGGATAAATAAGGTGATATGCATATTGTCGAGGGACTACTGACTTCATTGAGTTGAATCGCGCTTCGTGGAGGAACTCTTTGCTTCGTTGTGGAGGAGCGTATCCTTCGACGAGGAGCTCCACGCTTCGTCGAGGAACTGTTTGATTGACAACAGATCATGTAGGGGAGGGGAACTACGTGTCGTCGAGGGGGTTTATGCTTCGATGAGGAACTAGATATCTCCTTTGAATCAACTTTCAAAACAAATTTAAAAGGGCGTGTTCTTGTGTTGACTGGCAACTACTTCCAGCCTGGAATTTGCATGGATTTTTGCGAATCATGGCGAGTCTGAATGAGGTCATGCTGTAAAGACTGTACTGGTTGCTATGGCCTTTCCAGTCTTCAGCCCTGAAGAAAATCTACGCAATTTTTTTGTAACAAATTTAGAGCAAATATATAGGGATTTAGAGGGCTTTCCACTGGTTGAGGCTACGAAGATAGATCATGCTCTGTACCGGCTTGAACATGTCGCTGTCGTGGCCAGTCAGTGTCAAAGTGTATGGCCTTCTGTTGTTGATGATGTTGCGATCGATTTGATTATGCGGGCGTATGGGATTCTCGAAGATTCAACCAAGGATCGAGTTAATGTTAGACATGATAGCAAACGTGGCAGAGCAAAAATAGACATTCCAAGAGAAACCCTAAAGTTGCATCTTAGATATGGATTTCCAAAATCCAAGATTGCAGAGTTTTTTTCTGTGAGTGTCAAAACGATCTCAAGGCGGATAGAAGCTTTCGGTTTGCAAGAAGAAATTGTGCATCATTCAGAATTGTCGGATGCAGACCTCGATGGTTTGGTTACAGAAATCTTTGCTAATTTTCCGAACTGTGGAATTCGGAGAATGAAAGGGTTCCTTATGTCCAAGGGACTCAAAGTTCAATGGGCAAGAATTCGTGATTCAATGTGGCGCGTTGATCCAACCGGATTAGTTCTCCGGACAACTCAGCTGAATACAGTACGGCGTAGAAAGTATTCCGTCCCTGGAACCTTGGCTCTTTGGCACATTGACGGAAATCACAAACTTATTAGATGGCGTTTCGTAGTTCATGGTGGAATTGACGGTTTTTCACGTCGAGTGGTATTTTTGCAGTGTTCCACCAACAATAAAGCTCAAACGGTATTCGATTTGTTTCAAGAAGCCGTCAGCGAATATGGTCTGCCATCAAGGGTACGCGGTGACCAAGGGGTAGAAAATGTGGACGTCGCTTATTACATGATCAGCCATCACCTACGTGGGCCATCAAGGGGGAGTTTCATTGCTGGAAAAAGTTGTCACAACCAAAGGATTGAGAGGTTTTGGCGCGATCTCTTCAGTGGCTGCCTTTTTATATATTACTATCTTTTCTATTATATGGAAGATCAGGGTTATCTAGAAGTAACAGACGAAATTGATTTGTTCAGTCTTGAAGTTGTTTATCGTCCAAGAATCAACAGGCACATCTCCATGTTCCTTGATGGCTATCATAACCATCCAATAAGAACTGAAAATAATTACACACCAATGCAGTTATGGGTACGTGGCCAGGCAAACTATCATCCAGTTCAAAGCGATACTCTATTGTCAGATGAAATAGAAACATATGGGATTGATTGGGAAGGCCCTTTACCCTCCGCAAGATTTGATGGCCCGAGCTATAACGATGGCATTGTTATCCCAGAACTTAATCCGTCTATAAATGGGACTGAAAATCTAGAGCGTTTGCTTGAAGAAATTGACCCTTTGAGAGAATCTGCGTCAAATGGTGTTGACATCGTTCTTCAAATAAGAGAGGCTATGAAGGATGCAACTGGAAACAATGGGCAACTTTTGTAAAAATCATATCTGTTTCACTGTTCAAGGGCTCTAATCCACCCAACCCAAAACTCACAAAAGAAGAAATCTTGCATGCGAATTCTCGGCGCAAAGAGTGTAACAACAGAAACAACAGAAACAACAAAAACAACAAACACCTCAATGATTTCCAGGAATGAATGTCTCTTAAAACAAACTTATACAGAAGCTCTGTTAATCAAATGCTTTCGAACAGAACGAAACAGCCATAAATACAAAGGTAAATAACAACTAAAGAACGAATGGCTTCGCAGCCGGCTAAAGTCTTATTACATAAATACCTGTAAAGAACATGCGAATTGAAAAGAAAGCATTTTCCATTGCCCTTGTTTTACAATTTTTCGAAGTATCTCTTCCCAGATATTCCCTGGTGTTGCGGCTCCCCATGAGTCCCCAGCAGCCACCACAAACTAACAAAAACAGACTCAAACAATTCCTTTACCTGAAATTTTCTTTACAAAATTCCTCTATAGCCTCCAAAGCTGTAACGCAAAGAATATTTCGGGTAAGTCAGACAAAAGTTCTGACATTCGAGACCTCACATTTTGAGCCATAGGTTTCAGAACATACCGTAAATTTGGCCTTGATTTATTTTAGTATGTTACATCAATTTTCTATTCATGTATGTCCACGAGATTAATTTCTGGTAGGATAAACCTTTCTAAGAATTCGAAATGGGCAAAGAGACAGATCTGCCTGAAATTCTTTGCAGTTTTATCATATTAACATCTTTAAATTAGCGATAATTCTGAACCTTTGAACACAGGGAAACCATTTTTTCTGACAGGCCAAACCTTTTAACAAACACTAAAGTGACCAAGATATGTGAGTACATGCTTAGTGAGAAGCCCTTGAAAGTGAAAGTTAAAATGGGTGAAAGAAATCATCTCTCCTCACTGCCTAAAATCAGAGGCTAAAATATCTCAGAATTAAGAATTTAATACCGGCTATGACGAATGTCAACAAATTTCCAAATTTTGGGCTACATAAAGCGACATAAAGTGCTATCCAAATGAGTAAATATAACTAACAAATATAACCATAGGTGAAACTAAAGTAAAAAAACCACATGCAACCATTTGACCATCTTTCGCCTATGATTCTATTTCTTTTGCAACAGTTGCAGTTTCTGAAACGGTTAATGGTATGCTGAGTACCAATGATTCGCGTACCAAACTTTATACGTACATGTATTCATCACAATTCATCACCATTCAACTAAGGATTTGGAAAACCACGCCTAGCGTGCTTGATTGCAGCAATGATAGATGCTTCAAACTTCTTCTTTGTTGAGTGAACGGTTGGGATTCGAATTATCGACAAACAGGCTGATGAAGTTGGCAGGGACTGACTGTCGTCATCTCGCAAAAACTCTATCTTTATTCTGATGGGTGCTCCGTATGTATTTGGTGTTTGCCAGCCAGTTGTGAATGCTAGCAAAGCCTTTAGCCTTGATTCTTCATCATCTGCAGCAACTTGTTTTGCTCCGTCGTCAATGAACTCGAGAAACCAATCGTATGCTTGCTGCTGTGCGAAATCCTTGGGACTAACTTCTTGCAATAATGCCTTGAACTCCTCTGGTCCAAAAATCTCATCCTTTGCAATGAACAGCTCTTTGAACTGTGTTGGGTGCTTCTTCATAAAGGTATAAAACCCCATACTCTCCATCCCTTGCTTCACCTCTTTGATCAATTCATATCGGGAGCGAATGAGTTCATTATACATTATTTCCTGGATGAAAAGGCTCTTGTTGGCGTTGTTGATTGTTTCATGAGCAGGCCAGTGCGAAGCATTTACAATTTGCCAATACGCTTCGCCTCTTTCTTCTGAGGTGAAAACCTCCTTCACACTTTTGTCATTCACTGCAAGGTCTAGCTCCTCGATTAAATAATGCGCATTTTCGGTTGCAGCTGTCAAGGGAATATCATGCTTGTTCAATTCACTGTAAATTTCGTCAGTGCTCTCTCCAAGCAGACATGAAATGATGGGTGGAGCAAGCTGTGGGAGTTTTTGAATTGGCCCACCTTGCATTACCGTGTGAACTACCATCATGCCACACAAGCGAAACAGAAAGAGTTTGGTTGTGTCTTTTACGGGAACAAGACGTTTTATGTTTCCCTCAAACAGTCTTTTTGTGACATGCTCCCAAGCCATGTTAAATAACTCAACTTTGACTGAGCCTCCATCTAGGCCATCTTCATTTTCAAACGTCACTTCAAACGCCCTTCCAAGAGCAGCAACGTCATTCAGCTTCCTTTTGTAAAATTTCAATAGATCGGCCCAAAAGGAATCTCTGTCAACCTTGACTTCATCGAAACCTGATTTGGCATTGAAAATGCTGAATTCTTTCAGCAACGTGTCGAGACCGACTTTTGGACGAGTCTTCAGCGAGGAATTGCTTGAGCTGAAAACTGGAAAATTATACTTCTCTCCTTCTTTGTCCACTTCATCATCTTTGTCCTCTTCCAGCATATTATTGGCAGCCTCTTCAAGACTAGAGCATCCAATAACCGCAAGATCTAATCGTGCGGAACTGTGATGTGGGAACAACGTGCCAAGTTCCTTTCTCAATTGTGAAGTTTCCTTCAATAAATTGCTTGCAGTTGAAATTTTCTCAATTGCATTTGCTTCGCTGAACTTTGCTTCACTTTCTTCCGCAGCAGTGATAAGTACTTCCTCATCGACGTCATCATCTGATGATAATTCGTTACATATGGGTCTTTCTCTTCCGCTGAAAGTAGATTCTCCTTGCATGCATTCCTCCATATGGCTGCGCATGGTTGCTAGGGGCACCTCTCTGCTGCAGTTTTTGCAGCTACTTTTGATGGAGTCATCTGTTTTTGTGACAACTTTCGTTAGAGGAAGATCGCTCTGAATAGGCCTGATATAGATCATTGTTGTTCCACTGACTTGCTCCTTTAAGTAAGGAATGGTATAACCATGTGGAGACATGTTGATGAGAGCGAGACTTGAATTAATACCACCCCTATCTGCCCGTAGCAATTCAAATGCCCCATGCTGCGACTTGAGTTTTGGGTAGATAGTTTCGAGCACTTGCCTTAGCTTCCCGTGGCTTGATCTCTTGTCATCAAAAGTAATCTTTCTCTTCCCCAGTCCTGCCTCTCTTAATCCAAGAAGCATCGAGCTTGACGGTGTTTTACGTGCACTTTTATCCGAGAGCAGGCAAAAATCATGTGTCCATGACTCTTTAGGCTGAATGAAGACAACGTTTGTCTGCTTTCGTGGCTTTTTCTTTGGTGGAAACATCTGACGGCTGCCTCCACTTCCAATGCTTGGAAAAGCTCGCCTGTTGGTAAAGAGAGGTAGAAGTTACCCCACAATCACTTTCAAATTGCTTTATGGATCGTCACAATGAGCATGGGAAATTAAGGGGGAACCATGAACATAACATCTTTGGTTCCCCCTGATGTAACATGCACGGGGGGGGGGGGGCGTTCTTGGCTAAATTTTGAGTTGGGGTCTGCCGCGAGCATATTCAAAATGGAACCGTTAGACCTTTTAGCTATTCTAGACCAATTTTTACGAAAATGGTACCATTGGCTTGACCATTGCTAGGCCAAAATTGCACATAAGTATACCCTTGGCTAGACTAAAAGTCCGAAAAATTCTACCCTTCATCGCGGCACATCTCCTAGTACCCTTAATATGGAAGAAACCCCCCTCCACCCCCCCCCCCTCGTGGTAACAAATTTCTCTCAGTGTGCGAAAATTATGCACTGAGCCGAGCACTGAGCAAGGCTGTTTGCATCCTTCTATGCTCCAAATCATGATAAAAAAACAGGCAAGTTGCGAAAGAGTAGTTCTAAGTACAAATATTTCATATTGTAAGAATTTCCCAGAATACATTGTGAACAGGTAGTGATTTATTGATTTGCTGATCAAATTTATGACCTCACTTATCTTTCTATTTCTTCTCAGATTGTTCTATCTAAACTCCTTAAACCACCCTCAGGATGGAGAAATTTTTGACACCATTATTTCGAAATGAAATGGAATGAAATACTGAGTGAAATACCTACAGAATACTGCCATTTTAATTGTTATCCGAAACATTAACACTATCTAGACAGATAGATTTTGACAGCTACACGGCAAGGGCGCCTATTGTTTTTTTATCTATAAGACACAATATCTAAATAGATACATGATGGAAATTTCTACCTTTCAACTGCGTAGAGATAAAAGCATGGACTGTTCTTGCGTATTTTTTTGGTGGAGAATCCGAATCTGTTACTTGTTTTGCTTTAACGGTCGTATATGCGAATACATCATCACATTTCTTTGTTTTTTTTTTTGGGTAAAAGTAGCGAAATTGGTGGTTGTGCAAATTTGTCTCTAAATGGTCTTTCGAAACAGGTAGCATTCTTATTTTTGCATCATTTTACAGGAGGAAGATTGAATTTGAATGAAAACATGACTTTGTGCACAAATTATGAATTCTATTGTAAACTTACCATTACTTGTTTTGAAGTGTTCATGGAGGTCACAAGTAGTGACCTCTAAGATTGTTATCGAACTCGTAAGAAACTCTGACAACTGATAATCTGATAATTCTAAGAAACTTTCAGTATTGGCCTAAAAAATTCTTAGTTTCTTATAACAAAATACGTGTATTCAAAGAATTGTCAAATATCTATGTGATAAATTGCTTCATTTGGAAGGGAACACTTCAATTTCTTCAGATTTTCGAAGATTTGCAACATTTTTTTCGAAAGTGTATGAGCTTTTTGCAGTGAATTGCCCCTTAATTATGCATTACGTATTTTTTCATAAGAAACTAAGGTCCGGGGCTGGTAGGCAGTTTCTTAAATTTTTGGGCCATTATGCTACCAAAAGTCTCCAAAAGTCTCTCAGGATTTTAAATGCCGGAAGTGCAGAGTTAATTTTCTTTTTGTCCAAAGGGCTCCCGAATTACTTAATAAGTCTCAAAACAAGTAACTAACATAATTCGCACTAAAATAATGTCCAAACAGTTGCCAAAGGCACGGGGGGGGGGGGTTCTTCCATAGTAAAGGTACCTGGGGATGTGCCGCGAGCAAGGGTATACTTTTTCAGACTTCTAGTCTAGCCAAGGGTATACTTTTTTGCAATTTTGGCCTACAACGGTCTAGCCAAGGGTATCATTTTTGATAATATTGGTCTAGTGAACGGTCATGATATCATATTTGGTACAAATTTGACAATATTGGCACATGAAATGGCCAAATTTGGTCTTGCCAAGGGTACCATTTTCGTAAAAATTGGTTCAGACAAAAATTGGTATCAGACAATATTGGTCTATGGTCAAATTGGTCTAGCCTTGCCAAGGGTACCATTTTCGTAAAGATTGGTCTAGCCAACGGTACCATTTTGAATATGCTCGCGGCAGACCCCTACCCAAAATTTGGCCAAGCCCCCCCCCCCCCGTGGCTAAAGGCCTACACGTATTTTATGATAAAAAACTGCAGGTAAGAAACTCAACTCTCTGATCGCCAAAATATTATGAAACTCCATTACTGGGAAAATATAAGCTAAGAAACTATTTATCGTTATGAAGGAAATCATTGATATATTTTTACTTTACTTTCACTTCTTTCCCATATCATATTATTCGTAAGGTATTTGAGTATTATGTCAAAACATTGGAAAGTCTTAAAAACCTTGGGTCATGCAAAGAAAACAAAATCCAATGAAATGATTATATTTTAAATATCGAAATATAACATAGACTAGTACAGTAGGTGACACGCTTCTTCCGCTCCGCCTTTTGACTGTGAAGCACTTTTCAATTTGGTCTAGGATATCAGGAAATCGAAGATATGTTTCGGTTGTTTCAGTACTGTTTACCGTGCAATCTGTCACTCAATATCTCTTGAACTTTAGAAATGGGAAAGCGGGTATAAAAAATGAATTATCAATGAATTGCTGTTATTATGAATTATTCATTAATGCTGTATTTAGGTGAAATGGCGATTCATCAATTTGATACCCTAGGTTACACCCCTCCCCCGTGCTAACTTCCAATGTGTGTGACATACATAAAAATTCACCAAGTTAAAATTACCTGAAGTCTTCATTGACAGCAGCAACCCTTGAACTTGGCTGAGAGTGAGACCTCGGCTGAGACAACCTCATTGCATTTGTTGCAGCATTTGGGTTTGGGGAAGCGGATGAAGCTCGTTCCAAACGCTCAATTCGCCGAATGGCGTTCTGCAATATTTCCGGAACATCATCTGCGCCTTCATCCTCCATTTCTGCAGTCAACTCAACTCTCGCTTTCTTCTGGTTTAATTTGATTCATTGGCGAGGACGGGGGGGGGGGGGAGGTATGAATTACGAGCAGAACTTTAAGAAAATTAGCTACTTGCAACTTTAAGAAATAAAAAAACCGAAAATAATTATCAAAATATTGCAACGATAATTTCAACAAATTTCAATTGTATGAAAATAGAATAAAATTTTACGGTAATCATAAAATCGAGTACACTTGCACCAGAATAATGATAGTCTGATGAGGCAACCCTGGAATATGTTACCATCAAGGCAGGCTGGAAGTAGCTGCCAATCAACACAAGAACGCGCCCTTTTAAATTCTTCCTCAGCCAAACAATTTGTTTTGAAAGTTGATTCAAAGGAGATATCTAGTTCCTCATCGAAGCATAAACCCCCTCGACGACACGTAGTTCCCCTCCCCTACATGATCTGTTGTCAATCAAACAGTTCCTCGACGAAGCGTGGAGCTCCTCGTCGAAGGATACGCTCCTCCACAACGAAGCAAAGAGTTCCTCCACGAAGCGCGATTCAACTCAATGAAGTCAGTAGTCCCTCGACGATATGCATATCACCTAATTTGTCCAGTACCTGACTCCATAGTTTTTCAGTAATACCTGCATCGTTACAAGGACAAGTGCTACAATTAATACATGAGGGTCATTTTGGCATAGTTAAATGCAAACAAAGAATGAGAGCACTAGCTTGGTGGCCTAAAGTAGATGAACATTGTGAGAGTTTTGTCAGAAATTGTGTTGCTTGCGCAAAGTCTGATAAATCAGCTTCTCAGTCAACAGTACCATTGAAACCTACTCCTTTTCCAGACAGTCCCTGGAAGGAGTTGAGCATTGATATTATGGGCCCAATTGAGTCTGCACCAAGAGGTTTCAGATATTTGGTGGTGCTGCATGATTTTTATTCAAAATTGCCAGAAGCCCTAGCGTCAGATAACGTTGACACAAAAGTTATAACTGATTTCTTACAGAATCGGTTTGCAACATGGGGAGTTCCAGAAAAAGTTGTATCAGACAATGGACCTCAATTTATAAGTGAAGAGTTTGAGTCCTTCATGAAAGTTTATGGTATAGAGCATAAGCCTACACCAATATACAGCCCTCAATCAAATGGAGCTGTCGAGCGTCTTAACCAAACTATCAAGAATTTGTTACAAGTCGGAATAAAGGATGGATTACAATGGAGAGAGAATTTATCAAATGTGCTACTAGCTAATCGTAGCACACCCCACAGTACTACAAAGGAATCACCTTTTCAAATGATGACAGGAAGAGAGATGAGAGTAAAATTATCAGCATTGCAACCTACAGGTGTACAAGGAAAGGAAGTACAAAGAACAGATGCTGTCAGGAAAAGAGTTGTAGAAGTGCAAAAGAAAAGCAAAGACCGTTATGATGCAAGGTTTACCACCAAGGCTAATAGATTCAAGAAAGGTGATATTGTGCGCATCAAACTTCCATCAAGACAAAAGAAACTAGCCAGCAAATACTCGGACCCGATCCGTGTTGAAGATGTTACACAATCTACAGTTACAACAGAGGACGGAAAGAAATGGCATGCCAACAGAATTGTGCCATATTTTGAAAGAGAACACATTGAAACAGACAAAGGTATACCATGGTTCCCAAATAATGAGTTGCAAAGTGATAGGGACATTGCAAGTAGAGGAATAGAAGAACTGAACGGAAGAGAGTTGCGCCCAAGAAGAGTGAGACGACCTCCAGAGTATCTGAGAGACTATGTTGTGGACATGGATTAACAAAAAAAAATCAATTGTGACATTGTTGTTGAATTCTTATTCCAAGAGGGGATGTTATGTGTTGTTGTTGTATGGACTGGGAACGAACAAGTGTTGTTGTGGTTGTTGAATGAAACGCGTGTCTGGCATGTCGGCCTTCGATGATGAAGTGATTATAGTTGCGTTTACAAAATGAGTAGTTACTGCTTACATACTTAACAGATATGTTGGATGCCTTTGAAGCATTGGGTGCGTTGGAAGCGCTGGATGCATTGGATATGTTAGAAGCGTTGGAAGCGTTGAATGTGTTGGATGTGTTTGAAGCCTTGGGTGCGTTGGGTGCGTTGGATATGTCTGAAGCGTTAGATGTGTTTGATGCGTTGGAAGCGTTGCAAGTGTTGGAAGAGTTGAATGTGTTGGAAGCGTTGGAAATGTTGGATGCATTTGAAGCGTTGATTGTGTTGGATGGGTTGGATGTGTTTGAAGCCTTGAATGTGTTGGATGCGTTGGATGTGTTTGAAGCGTCGGGTGCGTTGGATATGTCTGAAGCGTTAGATATGTTTGATGCGTTGGAAGCGTTGGAAGCGTTGGAAGTGTTAGAAGAGTTGAATGTGTTGGAAGCGTTGGATGTGTTCGAAGCGTTATAAGTGTTTTATGCATTTGAAGCATTGAATGTGTTGGATGTGTTGGATGCCTCCCTTTAGCTTCATGTGCAAATTTTAATGCAAAAACACTTACTGTCCATTGTTTCCAGAAAAAGGATGACAAATCTGCACACATGTTGCTGCATTAACGGGTCATATATGAGAAAAATATGCCTTATACCGGGTGTCCCAAAAAAGGTATGTTGAGGTATATTAAAAATTTGGTTCGGGGGGGGGGGGGTTTATGAAATATTTTTGAATTTGTTTGAGGGGTATCAAATATATGTTTGAATTTCAGGGTGGGGTACAAAATTTTTGGCTGAGCCCCAGAAAAATCTTCTTTCACCACACCCTCTATTTTAGCTACCGGGTGAATCAGAAAGAAGGATCCCCGCTTGGAAGGCCACTGCTCCATGAATATCAAAGCCATAATATTGAAAACTGTCTTGTTTTATTGCCAATATGTTCAATTAGGTTCAGTAATTTACCCAGTCTTAATCGTCCATTCCTTCCCATGGATATGGGTGATTTTCTGCAGAACGCCCCTTCAAAAAACCTGCAAAAAGGAAAGAAAACAATCAGCACATTTTCCTTCCTAAAACTGATGACACTCAAATAAAATTCATGTATTTTGTCCTCTTGGGAGAATGGAATCCGACTGAATAGGTCATCGATACCAGGGGAGGACTTGTTCATCTTCCCAAGAGGATAGCATGTGCTAAAGCGTCATTGATGTAAGGCCATTGTAAGGCAGAAATGTTAGGGAAATCTGTTCATGATGTTGGGCACGTTTTTAAGGTTTTTTGAAAAGGCGTTCTAGAGAAAATCCCTCATAATTTCAGAATGGAGTGGCCGATTTCAGTCAGGTAAATCTTAAAGTAGATTTGAACATTTCTATCAATAAACTATATATTTGCCGATATCATTGTCTTGATATCCAGGGAGCCCTGACCTTTCAAACGGGGATTCTTTTTTCTGACTCACCCCATATAAATGTGACCAATACCCTTTCTATAGGCTGACATTAAGATAAATTAATCTGTTTAAATGACACAATTATGGCACCACAATTAGAAAATGACGTCCTGTCAGCGACCGAGCAACAACATGCGGATACCCAACATTTTTGTGACCTCTAATGGAAATAGAAAAATAGAGTTATCGTAGAAAAATCTGAAGCAATGGCACTCCAAAGATCTTTTATTGGGGTGAAGAGCTCTTTATATTTGCCTACTAAGCACGCCTCCACGGAGATCGTGCAACAGTATTCCCTTAAGAAACTTAACAATGCTACTACAAAATAGTTTCCTATTGTACTGTTAATAAATGTTTCGTAACCTTGATGATATGGAGACCTTCCTTGTATGTGCTGTTTAGAAATTCTAACATTGTCAGGTTGACAAGAACGCCAGAACAATGTGCATTTGGTATACACATTTCTGTCATTAGAAAGTCACGAACAATTGTGAAATTTTGCTGAGGAAGAACATTTGTCTCCTGTTGCATTAGCTGTGAAAGAAGAGAGATGCCTTTCTTGCAGACGGTACTTTTCTCAAATGCATCATTTCCGTCTGCTGTTCAAGATCATCCTTCAAATGCTTGTCTTTACTGATTTGCGCCTGGTACGTCTTGATCCAATTTCGCAATTTTGTTATTATCAGTGCGATGATTCCAGCATAAAATATCCCTTCATAGTCAGATCACAGGAAGCCCACATTACAGTTAATTCAAAAAATCTTTCAAACATATTTTATTCAAAAGAAAATACCTTCCCTTAATGGCCCCTGTGTTTTTCAAATTGTTAGTATTGTTTACGGGGGGATATTTAAATCAGAAAGCCGTTGGAAGTGTCGGCTTCCTTTGAAGTGGACCAGATGAAAATGCCACGCTTACGGAGAAACGATCGCTGTCCAAAGTAGTTGATAATTTGCTGCAGTTTGTGGAATTTGATTTCTGAGACTTATCTGAAGGATTTAGACACTGGAAGTTGGAAACCAAGCGAAAACAAAACGGTTGCTGTGACATCGGGCCTGAGAAAGTTTCAGTCCTTGTCCCTTTCTTCTCTCTGGTTCTTATGTTTTTCCTTTTGACTCTCTTGTTTCCTTGTGCTCTCTCAAAATGTCTTGTATTTATTTCACAAATAACAAACTGGAAAGGCTATAGTGACGAAAGGGAAGTTGTTTTCTTTTGAATGAAATATTTTTGAAACATTTTTTTAATTAATTGTAATGTTGCCTTCCTGTGGTCAGACTATGGAGATACAATTGGATTGTTCTTGCAGTATATTTCATATGCACACAATGAATCTTCAGGAATTTATCTCTGATCTTTCTGTACTCGGTCATCAAAGCAATATCCATATTTGGATCTATAACCTGGATGGCGGATTTTACTTGCAACTGACATTGCTTGCTAGCTCGGGGGTCCTTGTTTCCACAATCCGCAGATAACAGGTATGCATAAAACGCATGTAAGATCTTTTCAGAACCTTTTTTTGTTGTGACATGGCAAGCAGAGACAGTAGTTTTGACCTGCCTCACATTGGAAATGTTTTTACTATCACTTTCATCATCACCTGAGAACAGGCAAATCCATTCTTTGTCATTGGGCTCTTTTTGGAGACTTTTGTACTCAGTAATTGAAATGTCATTACACTTTATATGAATGCAGCTTTTGCATTGGTCACAGAAAATTGATTTATTATTGTGTTTGACGCTATTATTGCAAATGCCACAGGTAAATTTTAAATTGGTTGTATCAAATTCTGTCTCAGAAGCTATTCTTGCTACTACTTTATCAGTCTTTTTGGATAAGGTCATCATCTGGTTGTTTGATTACCGAAAAGAAAAAAATATTAACGTAAGAAGAGTGGATAAGAAATTTTTAAAAATAGTTACCAATTTCTTATAACTCAAGAAGGTGTCTCATTAACACAATTTGGCTTTTTACGACAAGAAGGTGACAATCAACAGTGAAAGTTAGCCATCCAATGATACAAAATATGCTGAAGCTTCATCAAGGTCCTCTTCGTTGTATGTATATTTCTTGAAACCTGAGCCATCATCAATGGATAAAGATGCTGGGTATGAAAGCTTCACTTTCCATGTCTTATTGTGAATTAGAAAGTATCTGCGGATCTTGAGGAGTTTTTTCCTATTGATCATTGTTGGTGTAGAAAACAGCTGCTCAACTTTAATTGTTAATTTGATGTTGCCACTTGTTTGAAACTTCGTGTTCATAATCTTTTTTGATTGAGACAAGACTCTGCTTGAGTCCTGCCAAGTTTGAAATTCAGCATAGATAGATCTTGGGGAAGAGTCTTTTCGGTTAACTCTATGGGCTCTATCTATTTTGATCCCTTTTATTCCACATTCATCGAGATGTTTGGTAATTAATTCCTTTGACTGATCCAAGCTTTCATTTTGGGATTCTGGTTCTGGGAATCCATGGAAAACGAGGGTTTTGCGCATAGTTATATTTCTAAGATCCTCAATTTCTTCTTGCAAGCCTTTGATTTGTCCATCTTTCCTTTGTAAGTCTTCCTCCAACTTGTTGTCTTTATTCGAGCTGGCCTGTACCATAGATTCTACTACATTAATTTTATCGAAAGCGATAGTATGATTTGACTGTAGCTTTCCGATACTTTGTTCTGCAATGTCCAGTCTTTTGCATAATTTGTTTTATAGCTCATTAAACCTTTAATCAACCTTAGTTTCAATGACATTTGTTAGATCCTGGCGGAATTGATTCAACCAAGCAGGCTGTTCCAGTTGTACCAGGTCAACCACCTCACCAGCATCTGTCCTAGGCATGCTGACCCAGACGCAGCTTCAACAATTTTCCTGGCTTCTTCGCAATCTTTGCTTTCCGAGTCAGCCGTTCTGCCTTTAGGAGCTCTTCGCGTGTTAGTTTTACTCATAGTTAAATTTCTTCACTATTTGACATAACTAGGATGCAAATTGATTTACATATATCACCAAGTCGAGATAAGCCATCTCACGCCATCACGTCAGTTTGTACGAATTCTGATTTGTTCGTTGCAAGTTAACAAGATTTCAAGCCAAGAGGAGTAACAAACAACTGGACAACTCACCACAAAGAAGGCTGTTCCTTTTTCTTGCTATCTTTTTACAATTATACAAAAGTAAAGTAGTTCATTAAAAAGATATTCATAACATGCTTGCAACATCATTCCAAAAAAATATTTGTGTTGCGTGTAGTAAAGGTCTTGATATCAGGCTATGCTCAAAACGTCGTGCTTATTTCAATTCGCATCAAAGTGCTTATATTTTTCGTTATTTACTTCTAACATCATAGCCTGTTGATAGATCTCCAATATTTGAAAATATAATGGGTTGCAGTACCCTTTCCACTTTGGAATGCGAGGAAGGTTGAAATCGTTAGGTTTTGTTGCATTGTAAAAACAGATGAGTAAATCTGAAGAGGTAGAAGCCTAGATCTTACAATGGGCTGTCCATGTGTGGATGTGTGCCAGAGTTTGTGCCATTAAGAATTTTACATAAGTACAGTAGTTCATTAAAAAGATATTGATAACATGCTTGTAACATCATTGAAAAAAAATATTTGTGTTGCGTGTAGTAAAGGGCTTGATAACGGGCTATGCTCGAAGCCTCTTGCTTAATTCAATTCGCATCAAAGTGCTTATATTTTACTTGAGTTACTTCTAACATCATTGCCTGTTGATAGATCTCCAATATTTAAAAATATGATGGGTTGCAGTACCCTTTCCACTTTCGAATGCGAGGAAGGTTTAAATCGTTAGGTTTTGTTGCATTGGAAAAACAGATGAGTAAATCTGAAGAGGTAGAAGTCTAGATCTTACAATGGGCTGTTGATGTGTGCAGGAGTTTGTGTGGCCAGGTTCACTGCAAAAGTAAAGTCCAAAATAGGTCAGCAAGATAACACCGATTGGAAACTTAAATCAACTAATGTGTCATCTTCAACGTGTGTATCCTCATTCTGACTTGCTTTCATTTCATTTCAAGTGAACGTTTTGCTTTAGAGCTTTCAAGCTCATTGACTCTTATTTAAAATCATGGTAAAATATTAAAATTTTACATAAGTAAAGTAGTTAATTTTGAAAAATATTCAAAAATAGGCTTTTGTCATGCTGTTATATAATAAACATGACATGTTTATTTCAACAGCCAGAGTAAGTGTCAAGACTGTTACCATGGCCCCTGAGTGATTGATTAACTAATAAGACTGATTAGAATGATTAAACAATCATTTGATCAGCTAAGGGATGGAGTTAATGAGTAGTACTCTGCAACAAAATCTTTTATTTCAATCATTTATGCTACTCATGCCCTCTGCATTCATTAAAGGTTAACAGAATTGGGTAAGCAAGTTGCTAAATTTGAGCAAAGATTTGATAACTAAGCGGTTAGGAGTGTTCTTTTAAGATGCTGTAAGTCAGTAAAAACCAACAGTTCAGTTCAGTTTTCATTTTAAACATATTGCGGTAAGTATTGAATGTGAGGCAGACAGGTCTTTGGTATGGACCAAAGAAACCGGGAAATACCTAGGAATTCCTAGGATTTTTCTGGGTAATTTCTGGGCAAAATTCGCTAGCTCCTTAGGATTCCTAGGATAAAAAAAGGTGGGAAAAAGAGCAAAATTCCTAGGAAAGCTGGGAAATAGTGGAAATACAATGGAATTTTTTGGGAACATTTCCTAGCTCTTCGGGCATTGATTCCCAGCTTCCCCAGCTTTCTAGGAAACAGAATTCCCAGCTTGAAATTTGTTTTGTTGAAAAAACTAGGGAAACTGGGGAAATCCTAGCTTTCCCAGTTATCTCCCCAGCTTTTTTGGTACAGGTACTATCAAGCACTAAAAACTTCATGGTGGAAGGGGTACTCTTATGGGTTAGGCTACCTTTTCAGACAGAACAAGGGGTGTGGCTGAAAAGATTTGCAGGGAAGGGTACTGCACCCTTAAATTTTTCTTTTTTGCAGCAAATTTGTTGCAAAATTTAGCCAATTTCCATCATCTTCAGCAATAAACCCAAGAAAATGCAATTTTCTCAAAAATTTGGCGTCTCATCAGCAAATTTGGAGTCTACACGCCCCTAATATGTTCAATTGCCTATTGTAGCAACTGCTTTGGAAATTCTTCAAACAAGGACAAGAAAAGAAAGGGATAAATCGTTTAAAGCCGTTGAATAGCAACCAAGATTGATAAGGATTTTCTTATACGCCAGTGGGCCACAGGTCTACCGATTATATGAGAGCTTTCAGCCTGGGCTGGAATTTCAGCCTTGTAAGCAAAGGTGAGAGTGGCGTGCGATAATATGACAGATGCCAGCCCAGACTCAAATTAACTACCGAGATGGTGCCATTATTGTTTGGTATTGAAAACTTTAAGATAGCTTTAAAATCACTAGGTTTCCACTGACAACATTCTTTGCTTTCATCTCCCAACCCGGCTTTGCGAATCTTTGTGTTATTCCATTTTGGAGTGAAACTATATTCAAACTGTGCATGCACAAAGCAAATGTTCAGCCTGGGCTGCAAAATATTGCTATTACATGAGAAATCTCAGCCCGTTAACCCTATCCAGACTGGGCTTTTTGAGCTACTAGAAGACTGGGGGGGGGGCTCATTCAGCCCCCCTCTCTAAAAACGCCATTCCTTCACTTACGAAGACGAAACTCACCATGCAGGTAGCCGTACTTATGGTCTATCATTTCTAGTAAAAAAATTTCTAAAAATAGATATGACGTCATAATTATTCAAGACCAACTGGCACGTGTCCACGAAAAAAATGAAAAAAACAACTTTTTTTTAAATCTTTATAATTTTCTAAGAATGATTCACGAAACCAAATTATGCCTATCAAAGCATTGTTAGAAGGTGAAAATATACTCATAAAGTGAAAAATTTGATTTTCGCAAATTCAAGATGGCGGACAAAGAGATTAAAAATCTTGTTTTTCTGAAAAATGACAAATCCAGCCATATTAGAGAATTTCTCCATAGTTTACAATGAAAACTACTTCAATGATAAGTGATCGTTGCATACTTCATTTTTACTTTTGAAATTTTTGTTTTGATTATTGCAAAAAATGCTGACATCAGCATTTTTTCCCAGTAGTAAGCAAATGAGTTGGAAGGAAGAAGGAAGGGGGAAAAAGGGGGTTGAGGATAGTTATTTGGTGGAATTTTGATAATATCTTGACAAACTAAACACTTTCAAGTCAAAAAAGTCTCACTGTAAAACAGATTCTCAAGATATGCATGAAAACTGACCGTTAGTAGTACTATGTGAGGATACCCCCGGGGAATCTTATACCGTTTGCGGCCAATGATGCACAAAATTCAAACAAAATTACACAGCTTAGGTGGAAACAACCCTGTTAATCAGTTTTAATCTATTTATTACCGCTGTAAAACATTTGGGGTCGAAATATCCTTGCAGAAAGTCCGCGAACTAATTTTTGCCATTTTCTTAAAGATGACGTAATTGATGAGGTCACGTGACACATAATTGTTCTATTGTTCTTGGAAAAAATTAAAGAGACCTTATAGATTATAAGTTCACAAATGAAAAAGGATATTATCAAAGGACTATGAGGTGATCTGGAATTATATCCATAAGCAGCTTACCTAAAAGATGGCCCCGACCACTCTGAAAAAAACAGTCACCCCCCGGCCCCCTAAATTTTTTTTTTTAAATTTCACACAAATTCACACTTCAAAAGGATAGAAACTAAAAGTCAAAAAGTCATTTCCTGGTTCGTTGAACCAATTTGGAGCAGTGCTCAGTTAAGTAGGTCGGGGGGCTGAATGAGCCCCCCCCCCAGTCTGGATAGGGTTAAGCCAGGCTGAAAATCCCAGGGCGCCAGCAGTTTTGCACACTGTGCCTATACTATACTGCTAACCAAACCCTACCAAAACCCTGTAAGGTGTGCGATACTGCATTAGCCCCAATCCCAGTACATGTAGCCCAGGAGGCTGAAATTCCAAGGTGATCACAAACTCAGCTTTACAAAGAGATGTGACTGGACAGGGGGCTGAGTTTTCAACAACCCGGTTAGCTGGGCTGGAAACTCTCACATATCATCTGCCCCTGAATATATATGTGTAGTTTTCAAAAACATTTTCTAGTATCAGTGCTACCTCCCTTCCTTTTCTTTAAACTTTTGGCAATCTACCAGGCAATGTGACTTACGTTCCATCTTTGGGGCCAATGATATGGTCGCAAATAGTGGTCATCTACCAGGCACTTTCCACACACAAAGTAATAGGGTCCACAGTCTTTGCATCGAAACAAATTCAGCATCTCTGCGCCATCAATTTGCTTGCTGTGGGGCAACAAATCAATACAACAACTGAGGCAGTTTTTCAAAGAGGAAGGGGGTCCTTCTTTTTCGACTGCTACTCGCTGAAAGTCATTTCGAATTAACTCCCAGTTAGCAACATCTTTGATTTTTATCTCCTTGTAGGTCTTCCTGCGATTCTGGGGCTCCCGATTCTTGGTATCGCTTCCATAAGAGTTGACGTTTTGGAATTCCTCTTCAGGCAACGTGCCTAGGCCGAGTTGACCAGGCCTATCCTGGTGGTGGTCGCGATCAGTATTTTCTTTTCCCAATTCAGAATGATGAGAGATGGACGAAACTGCTTTCCGGGGACATACCCATTTTGTTCTTTCTCTGCCTGAGCCACCATCATCGACAATGTTGATCTTCTTCCTTGGGAAAGGCATCTCAATTGTGGGAACTGAAGCACGCGACAGTACACGCTTGAATGGCTTAGGCCTCCCATAGCCTCCACTTGTTGCTAGATCGCTGAATTGCTCACCTCTCTGATTGGTCAATTGAACAATAGGTTCCTAGAACAAAGGAGCCATTACGAGGTCGTATATGAAAACGATTTCGGCTCGCGCGTTAAAAGAAAGCGCCGAGCGCTCGACTGGAGAACGATGGGGAATGGATTCTGCGGACGTTTCCGCAGCTCATCCGGCAGCGCAGGGAACTGCTGCTGGGAAGAAGACGAAGACACACAATGTCGGGAAAATAAGATTGGCCTAATACCTAATTGAGAAGCCGGACGAAAGACACAAAGCAAATGAATTATCGTGGTTTGTAGGATGTCTTCTTTTTTATTTCAACATTGTTTATCTTTTAACACTTGTCATGATGAAAGTAGGTAGTCTTTCTAGTAGAGTACTAGTGGGCCTAAGTCTACATACAGTTGCTACTAGAGAGACTAAAAGGCCTATAAATAATACGAGATAATACGTTAGGTCCTCAAGCCTCCACGAACAGAGCACAACAAAGACAATGATACAAACCAAAACTGATTAGCGAACAGGAGGATTTTCGAATACATGCTGCTAACTGACCTCCAGGAACAGTAGTAGCACAACAAAAAATAATGACACAAACCAAAATTGTTTAGAGTACAGGAGGATTTCGAATACATATACTGCAAACTGACCTCCAGGAACAGTAGCACAACAAAAATAATGATACAAACCAAAATTGTTTAGAGTACAGGAGGATTTTTAATACATACTGCAAACTGACCTCCACGAACAGTAGCACAACAAAAATTTGACACAAACCAAACTTGTTTAGAGTGCAGGAGGATTTTTGAATACATGCTGCAAACTGACCTCCACGAACAGTTACTGGAAGCACCTTAATCTGGGGCCATCAAAGATGGGATCTTTCTTCTAAAAGATACCACCTGTTCACCAGTAGTAAACCCCTGGCTTTCCCCTGTCATAATGAGAACATCAAGCAGGACTCCATTTCTCTTTGATTTATTTGATATATTGCAGCCCAGAGGCTACTGTATATTGCAGTAGTTTGAATGCAAGTATGCCACTTTAGTGTGTTGGCACCTTATTCATTTATTGAATCCCCAACTACGCTTCAGCTCATGAATGTCTGCCTACCTGTCAACCCAACATTCACTGAAAACACGATGCGTTTGGGAGGGTTGCTGCAATTGGTTTTCTTATGACTAGCCGCTGTGCTCTGCAGAGATACCATCATATCATCAGGGCGTTATTTTCCCCGTGACCGCATGACCATTGGTCACAGGAAATCACAGGACAGGAAATTTTCTCACAGGAAATTTTCAGTCATGAATGTGAACTTTGACGTTTCCATCCACTTCACAGGAAGAAACTAAATATTGAAGTTAATAAAATGCTCACAGGAATGAAAATATCTCATTCACACTGAAGAGAGCTTATAACAAACAAGTTAAGCAAATATTTATAGTTTCTGCATTAAATTATGCAAATTTCTTCTCAGCTGTCTTCCATTTGCATAGAATAGTGACCCGAAACTGGAAAGTGAATCAATGCTTGTCACAAAACAATAATATAATATCCTACAGTACAGGTATTGCATGTTGAGACTTTTTCACGTGATGATGAGAATTCCTGAGCCACATATGCAGGGTGTTATTGATTTGCAAGAGAATTGTTAAGAAACCAAAAACATTTTTCGACAGGAAGGGCATGTTAATGCGAGCAAGACCTGTATTCTATACTCCTGTCTTTGGCATTCAAGTTTATGTTTTAGCGATGCTGCCCCTCCTCTTCTTTCTCTCCACAGCAATGAAGGGGGAATGTCTGTCAGTGATCCCTTTCTGAATTTTATTCAAAGAAAAGTATGAACTGTCCCTGCCTGACCACTTTCTCTTCATTCAAGGGCCTATTGCTGTTTATAAATTTGAGCATTGAATATTCAGTCCTTCTTGTACTTGTGTTTGCACTTGATTTTCCAACAGCTTGTCCAGCCTCTGACTCCAAACCAAACCAAACCAAACAAAAAAGAAAGGCAAGGCCTAATAATCCCATGTGTGTAATGATTGCATTCACTTCCTGATGATGCCTCACTCGTAACAACACAGATTCATATTCATCTGTAACTTTATTATCAAGCCTTCATCACATCGCTTTATATGGTTTTTATTGATCATCATGCACCAGAGAATTTACCACGATCAACAAGGAGGCAGAATGTACGCCATCTTTATCCCTGACTATCTCTAAATGAAAACGAGGCCCCTTTGGGATGCAAGAGAGGGATGGCCAATGAGATTCTTTCTGGTTGAAGGAGGGTAATAGGGGAAGGGAAGGAAAACATGAACAGCAACAGCAAATACTATTTAAAGGAAAATTTGATTATTGAATTGATTTGGTCAACTTGATCCATAATTCTACATCTAGAAATTGATTGCAAGTTCTAGGATGTTTATTTTCCGATTGTTGATGAAAAATGCACTTGCATCTGCAGTTGAAGCACCTGTACATACACGCTTTGAAACAACGCATTTTTGCCTTTTTTGTCAGAATGAAACGACATGTGGCATATCATTTAAAACAAAGACACAAAACAAAGAGCATGCTGCCATAGCCCTGCTGATTATATTTTCATGCATCGATATCTGGAAAAAAAGAGTTATGCAGCATAGCACTGCCCCACAACAGCTGCCAAGTACCATATTGCTTTAGAGCGTTCCTGCAAAACAAACGGTCGCGTGTCCTGGTAATTTTCATTGATCATGCCATGTGCTTCTGCCCGATGGCGATGCCTTTCTGGCACTTGTTTCGGGAATACAATTTTGCATCTTTATTCAATATATAGCTCCAATTAGATGTGAATTTGCTATTTAAACTAATTTCCACACGGGCTGTATCATTTATGAACTTTTGATTTGATTTGATTTGATTTGATTTGATTTGATTTGATTTGATTTGATTAATAAACTTTGCTAAATAATGTGAACACAGCGAACGTGAGGGGTAATGAAATACATACCTATAATACTCGAAATAAGGGGAACTTTAGATTACCGAATTCAAGAACTAATTGGGGGAAGCAAAGATCTTCATATTATTTTTTTAAAGAACAGAATGAACAATTTTGAATTGTAACGAAGGACTGTAATCGCTTTTAGCTGTGTAAGATTTTTTAAGTTTAGGTAGTTTACTATTAATTTCTATTTTTTATACCTACATTGTAACTTTTTACTTTTGAGGACCCCCATGAAAAGCACCTCTTGGTGATTGGGGCATCCTCTTTAAAGATATTTAATCAAATCAAATCAAATCAAATTTCTGGAGAAATGGAGATTGACAACGAAGGCTCCATGGGGGATATCCTTGTTGAAAAAGTAGAGAGTTTGAAAGATGCTCAATCTGAATCGGCAACTGCTCAAAATGTCACAGATTTGAATGAAATAAAGCAACTCCTCGATTGTTTGAGTGTAAAAATTGACAGTGGAAGCACATCATCCGATGCAAAAATCAACATGCTTGGCAAAAAATTTGACGACCTAAGCCTCAAAATTGAGAGAAAAATTTTACCAGAAGTCGCTAAGCCCTCTGACATTTCTACTGACGATGAAAGGATTGCAAAGCTTTATCTCTGTAGATCAATTGACGATATTCTGCGAAACTTTCCGGAGCTCTCATATTCGAGATGTGATGGCTACTTCAATTGTGACTTGTGTTCGTCAATGCAAAATGAAGCTGCTATGCCAGTCAAAGGTGCTCGTACTCCGGGGGTTTTCCAGTATTCTCCAGAGGATGGTGAAAATTTTGAAAGTGAAAAACTATTGCCTGATTCATTTCGCAATCTGAAGAAACATCTCAAGAAACATTTCACGACAACCTTGCATGTCGTGAATTTGGAAGCCTGGGAGAATAAAGAGACAGAGAGAAATGCACACGTTGCAAGGAACGTTACAATTGGAATGAGGATCGCTCGCATTTGCTACGATATCTATCAGGGGGGCAAATCATACAGATCATTTGAGAAAGAGATCTTAAAAGCCACTCAAAATGGATGTGATATGGGAGATTTGAATCACTCATTTCAGTTTCTGAGAGACTTCCAGCCATTCGTTGCAGAACAAATCCATTCAAGAGTTGTTACATTTTTCAGCACAAGAATGCAACAAACTGGTTTTCATCCACCTGTCAATGTCCAAGCTGACAAAGGAACGAATGTACATAGAACATAGAACGAGACAATTCACCAGCATGATCACTACAGTTCCTGATAGTGATATACTCCAATTGGTTTTGTGTACATTGGCCAGCCTGTTGTAAAGGATCACAGCAGAAAAGGAATAGCCAAAAGCATCTTCGATCAAACCTTTAGATTCAAGATCAAAAATTCTCAAGTGGAAGGTCAATACTTTTCTCTGAATGTTCCAGATCACAGGTCTCAGTTATATGAACTGCCTTCTACGTTTTTGGCAACATGGGATCCACTTCACAAAGCAGGTCTGGTAGACAACAGAATTAGAAAAGATGCAACTTTCAAATGGCTTGTTGATTTACAATCAAGATGTAGCGAAATTTACAGGAAATTTGATTGGGGCAAAAATTATGAACTTTTGGTTGAAGTTTGTGTCATGTTGGAACAGAATCTAGCTAATCTACATAATTTTCAAGCGACAAGGTTTGCTAACAGTGTTCGTTTTGTTTTTAGCAACTTGAGGAAAGATTATAAACCGGTTACTGAGTGCTTGGAAAAAATAATTAATGACAATGAAAGTGGTAATGCCAAAGAACGGGAAAAGGCTGTTGATGCCAAAAGGTTACTGCGAGATATCAAAAATAAGAAGATGTGTTTGTATTTGTCAGGAACAGCAGATTTGTATGATCAGTTTGGAATTTTAGCTCAATTGTGTCAGATAGTGAACATATTGCCACATGAGCGTGTTGACCAAGTGATAGATGCTGCAAAGTACTTCGAGAAAATGGCAAATCACCCGGATCATACGGATTGCATCAAGTCATCCCGTCTTCAAGCTGAAACGGAAAATAAGAGTCCGGATACACTTCCTGTTAAATGTTATTGGCCTAGATATCATCAAGACCTTGAGAATCTGGTATCCAAGGGAAAATATATGGGGGTGAACGTTTCTGATGACCATGACATGCGTGGATACCAGACAAGATTAGGAGAAAGCAATAACCAAATTAACGTTGTTACGGACCCTTTTGACCTAGCGAAGAAAAACCTGGTTGATCTTCCCAAAACGATGCACAGTGGTTTGATAACCAGTATTTTTGATGAAAATCTAATTGAAACGACTGAAACTATTCGATTCTTAACCAACCTTAAATCCCCTGCAACGAAGTTGAAGGTGCATGGAGCAATGTTAATTGGGCATCAAAATGCAGCATTGTTTGTAGACAAATCTAGAAAACTTACCGATACAGTTTCCTCTATTCCTGACTCGGCAATAAAAGAAACTTACATGACTTTTTGAAAAAGCTTGAAAAGCACACAATCCACACGAAGGAGCAGGATTTAAACAGCTTCAACTTGATAAAAGACTTTCTCGGTTCAGAGCATCATCTTTACGAAGGAGTGGAGCTCGTAATCCATATCATCAGCATCGCAGCAATTAAAATATCCGTTGAAAGTGTTGTAGAAAGTTTAGTTTCGCGATATGAGGTACATTTTGACAAAGAAAGGCAGCTTACGGAAGAACACGCATTAAACGACATGGAAATAGCCGAGAACGGACCAACATTCGCAAAGGTGGACAAAATCCTGAAAGCAGCAATGACTATGTATTGGGGAAAGAAGAGTTTCTCTGGAGAGTGGCATTTCACGCATAGATCGTAAGACATTAGGACATATTCGGGAAAAAGCAAAGTGATGACAAAGCTAATGAACGAAACTTCAAAATTATCTTTTATGGACCACTAACAACATTTCACATTCATTTACTTATATAATTTGGAGACCTTTTGTTGATAATCTCGAATATAAACATTTTATAAGTAACCTAAATGTTGTGTAATCTTCTTGTTTCTCTTTTTTCTCTCCATAAGACATTACCCTCATAGCATATTTGAAAATCAACCAATATTTCGAAACATTTTTTACAGGAAATTTCCTCCCGAAAATCTGCGGTCACAGGAAGTCTGTGAAAAAATAACACCCTGCATATCATTGAAGTCAAATGCAAATGTGCCATTTGAACTCTCATTAATTATTCGCAAAATTTTACTGACAACATCCCCATCTATCCACCTGGTGTCAGCAAGCAGTTTTAAAGAAGAAATCCTAAGGTGAATATTTGGCACGAAGTAATTATCTGGATTATTTTGAATTAATGATATATACTTTACTGCAAGGGCAATATCGATCGGTGGTGTACCAGAAGGCTGGTTGATGTGTTTGCTTATCTTTTCCAGCCAACGGTTTTCAAAGATCAATTCCTTCCGTTCTTCTTTTTGCCTAAAGGCCTCTATGCATTTCTTTAGACCTTTTAAATCAAACGACCTACTCCCTATCTTGGCATAGTAGGCACACTTTTTTAGATTTATGTTTTGCAATGATTTCGTTGATAGCCAATTGCAAACTGTTCTTACAGGGAATGCTAGAAAATTTATTTTCAAATTTCTCCGTGCCCGTTACCTCTTACGCTTCCATATACACCTCAGAACTAACGTGAGGTTCGTGCATATCTGTGGACAGAACTCTTGGCTCTTCCTCAAACACGTCTTTATCCTCCACCACTATAACTTCTTTCTTTGCTTCCTACGGAGAGAAAGGCACTTAGCTTTAAAATTACGCCCTAACAAATCACTGTAGTTACATGCTTTTATTGGCAGTTGCTCTTTCATAGACATATGGCATATAGTTGTTATGAAGAGCAATTGCCAATCAATTAAGAATGTGGATCAGTATTTCCTCGAGCAATAGTAATTTTCCTTTGATTTCTACATGTTGTCGATCGGAGTGTTGTTCAGATGCATGTGTTTCAAGAATATTAAAATTTTGAACGGACGAAAAGTGTCATAATCACAAATGGGGAATCAAAGAGAAAACCTTGCTGTAGTATTTAGACTAGGGCACAGCTAGCCCCGTGTTATGTTATTGGATATTCATGAGTGTTATGTGATGATTTGGTTGCTAGATTCACCTCGTTACATTTAATGATCAGAACACGCTTCACACTATCTTAAATTTGCCAACAAACCTCTCTTTCCTTTGGGCCTCCTACGACAACGTCTCTTTTACATTGCGTAGTCCTACGTCCTTGGTCGCTCATCTGCACCACTGTGTATTCTACAACAGAAATGTGAAGCTTTTAATATGATAGGGCATTACAGTTGCAAGGGACTACCCCTGGTATTTCAACTCTAGCGCTCAAGAAGTAATGAAGCTTGTCCATCAAATGTCTTAGAAAGGGGTGGGGGACTTCAACATTTCAAGTTTCCAGTCAATCCAGGACAGATAAACCAGGAGAATGTGGAAAGATGGTAATCCTTTCAAAATATTTCATCGTTCTTCAAATTATGGGGTGAAACATGTTTCCTGCATCATTGATCAAATGTGAGAAGAAACGGTCACAGAAGTCACCAGAAAAAATAACCAGTTCAACATCCATTTTAGCGGCTTGTGTAAAACGCAGGTCATGCAGGTTAAGAAAACGCGGGGTAAATCATGCGGGTCAAAAATGGTGGCCATGGGCATACTGGCTTTAGGCCCTCCGCCGTTTGCACGGAAAGCGTTCGTTCAGTCGTTCGTTGGATCTGAAAGGACCCCTTGAGTTTTTGATAACAAGTTGCTGGGTGTTTCAAATAAGAATGTGTTACCAAAATAATGAAAATTGTGTAACTATCTTATATTTTGTCTGAGATGGTAATGCGCATATTTCCGCTGTGTTGTGGTATGGTAAAACTCACCAAATGCTTACGAAGGAGAAGAAGGAACCTATCACTAAATACAACAAAAATTTGAGAAGGCTGAGAAACTGCAGAAACCATTGGTACCCATGACCTGGTATTTTTAACATTTTGCTAAAAGCAGCTACAAGCAGACGAAAGCTGACTGATCCAATGCCTAAAATTTCTCAGAAAACTAACAATGATCTTGACAAATTTAGTTCTTACATACAGCGTTTTGAAATAATTTTGATGAGATCCTCATTTGGACTAAGTGCAGCACTCAGAGATTTTATTATGTTGGAGAGGTTTCCCCTAGCAACAAATCTCATTATGTTGACCACAAGCCGCCTCAAATGATAATTTGCATTCAAAATTGCCCCACTCAAATGATCGTCGAGACTTTGAAGGTTTCTTATCACAATGTAACCAGGTAACCTTTGGACTATCTTACTTACAATATCGGTAGGCTGTAAGCCGAAAGCCAGTATGCCCATGGCCTCTAGTTTTGACCCGCACGATTTAACCCGCGTTTTCTTAACCTGCATGGCCTGCGTTTTACACAAGCCGTGTAGCACATTGAAACTTGGTATTTTGAAGAAAAAGTGTGAAATTTGAGATTAGGATGAACAGTGAGAGTGAAAGGTGTAGAGTATCTGGCATATTTCTGAAACATAATCCTTAATCAATATTTAGATAGTTAATAGGAAATAGTTGGATATTGAGAGCTTAACGCTCATGATTAAAGTATTAGATAAGTCTACGTTCATATATTTGCAGAGAAACTAACACTTTAGTGGATGCATATTGCTGCAGATTTCTGATCCATATTTCATATATTTTCATATTTCATACACATATTTTTTATAAGAAACTAAGAATTTGAGCCAATACTTAAAGTATCTTAAAATTATCAGATTTTGAGAAATTGAGTTTCCTATGAGTTTTGTTTAGAGGTTCCATAACAATCTTCATGTTCACTACTTCTGTTCCCTCATGAACATTTCAAACAAAGTTTTAAGGCTTTCCAACGTTTAGACATAACTCCCGTACAAGTAATATGACAGAAGCTCCTACTTGGATGGTCTAAATCTAAATCTTACTTGGACTGTTTCAAATTAGCCTATCACATTTAGCAAATTAATGGATTTATCATCTTCTCAAAATGGAAAAGTAAAAGAGCTATAAAATACTAATATTAAGATTTTCTCTAGTCGACCTTGCCACCAATTTTTTTGTTTGACTGCAAACATCAGGCATAGTTTAGGCCTCTTTGCACAGTGAAGCTTTTCTTTGCCATATGCATTGACATCTTTTGGGAGGGTAATATGTGGAGTTTGCTTAAGATAGCAAACCAACATGAAATTTTACTGAAGGCTATTTCATTTAAAGTAGGATTATCAATGGCAAACACCTTACCTTTCAAATTCACGTCTTTTGAACTGTCAGTAGTTGGCTTTGGAGTGGCTGACATTGATTCAGATGGCATATTCGATTCAGATGGCATATTTGATTCAGATGGTAGATTCGATTCAAATGATGCGTTCGAATCAGATGATAGACTCGATTCTGATTTTGTCGATAAGGCACAATCGAAATCTGGATCTGCCACATTATCATCATTTTCATCATCATCCAAGTCAAATTCAAATCCCTGAAAATATAATGGGTATGAAATTAAACAATATATTTGGATCTTGCTGCAGAACTGTCTTGGTGGCTGCAGACAACGAAGAAAAAAATCTGGTAATAATAGATCCTTGACAATTTGGGGATAAAGCCCCTTTAATGTAGAGGTGCCAGCAATATAAAACCAAACTGATTTGAAGTAAGCCTCTTCTCGGGTACTATATCCGAGAAGTTTATTTTCTTTAATATCCCTGAAAAATCCCCAGATATCTAGAAGATCATTACCTCGGTAAATGAGAAATCAAATGAGATATTTTTGTCAAGGAAATTGCTTGAATTGTTGAGGAAATGATCATTAAAGTTCAAAACGAACCGTTATCCCTTGGAAAGGAAAAACATTTGCACAGTTTGGTTTGTGAATGAACATGGGCAGAGAATTCTGCCAAAACAGAAACAAGGATTAGCAAACAAACAAAGAGATTCTTGCACATGACAGACGGTCTCCTGGATCTTGATTACTTTTTGATTTTGTGAACAAAATTAGAGGCTCAGACCAAAGGGGCAGTCATATCCTTCACAGAAATGCATTTGACCATGCATGCAACATACGGTAACAACCCTCATACAAGAACCTGCAAATAGAAACGACTTTAAGGAAAATGACTGATTTTTTTAGAAATGATATCCTTGAATTCAAACTTTAAAAAGGCACCCTTAATAAACTGGCTGTTTGAAAACAATTTTTTCTATTTTCAAGGTCCTCGCTGTACAATTTTTCAGAAAAAAGTCATGCATAGGTCATACTGAAAATACGAACTGGGAAAGGGAAGGCTATTCGAAATCACCGGCCCCGGCCCCCCGGCCCTCGGCACCATGGCCCTCGGCCCTCGGCCCCCACAATTATAGGTATTTCTTCGTTTCATAACTGTCTGGCTGTTCCCGCATTTAAAATGATCCGAACGGTGCCGTTCAATTGAAAAATCGCAATTTTCGAAGCCTCCAAGAGCTTAAGAAACCCCCTTTCAAGCAAAGTGAGAGAACTTCGAGGGGCCGAGCAGTCATCCGAGTCTCGCAAAACAAGGTGAGTATGATTTCCTAAACAAACCACAAATGTACACACGCCACACGCTCCTTCGCATGCAATTCAAGCGCCTTCGTATTCGTTGGCTCTGGCTAACTGTTGCACTGAAAACCCTTCTTTCCCCTGTTTCGAAATTACGCAGAGTAAATTGTTGGTAAGTAACTCTTTCTAAGAGACTAAACGCACC
Source organism: Aurelia coerulea (assembly GCA_039566865.1). Taxonomy (NCBI): domain Eukaryota; kingdom Metazoa; phylum Cnidaria; class Scyphozoa; order Semaeostomeae; family Ulmaridae; genus Aurelia; species Aurelia coerulea. The sequence continues at coordinate 4,359,635 of CM076959.1, forward strand.
GATGGCGAGATGACCATTAGCAAGAAATTAGGAAACTCTAAAGACTTTGTTGAAGTAGCTTTTTCCATTTTGTTGAAAGAAGTTAATTCCTCTTTTCACTTGCTTCTTGTAACCTGTGCTTGCCTGAGTCCAAGACATTTATTCAGGGACCGCGCAGCGGTTTCAAAGTGGGGGGGGCTGGACGGCGAGCGAAGCGAGCAAAAAGGGGGGTCCGGGGGCTTGCCGCCGGAAAATTTTTGAGACCACGCCCTTTAGAAGGTCGGAAAACGCCCTTTTCAACAAAAGACTTGCCTCTTTACGTCCATATTTATATACAGTTTGGCTCAAAAAAGATTTCAAATATATGAAAAGAGGCGTCATTACATCCAACAAAATTAACAGCATAGCGTTTCTTCTCATAAAAACGATTACTATTGAAGATCTGTCAGAGTAAACATTCTAATTTTTAACGAAATAGTCAGCAGTTGCCAAGAGGGACATCGTGTTAACTCGTTGTTTATGAAAGTTCAATATCGCTAGATTGCTGAAATTCGCTTGCTTCATATTTGAATTTAGTAAGGTTTTGAGACGTCTAGCCATCTAGAAGGTCTCTCAGCAAACGCAACAGTTGCGTGTATGAAAATTTTGAAAATTCCATATTTGTGAAAGAAAGCCCCCCCTAGCCCAATGGCTGCGCGGTCCCTGCTGATTTATTGAAGGTGAAGGGGATCCTGCCGATCTAAAGAATGTTCGTGAAAACGATTTCAAGAGGAACCTTCAAAATTCTCTTTTACATAAGTATTATTCCGTTTTGATTATGGTTTCAAAGTACGCTTTACGTCATGCTTATTCACTTTGGTGTCCTGTCACCCACTCTAAAAGCTGACCGTTCCAAGGGCCAAAAGTGAAGAATAATGTTGAACACTTTGCGGTCCACATATTTGTAAATAATGCATCAAAGAATGCAACCATATGGAATGTGACTCCCTCGATTGAATGCGAAGGCGCATGAATTGTATGCGAAGGAGAGTGTGGCGTATATACATTTGTGGTTTGTTTAGGAAACCATACTCAACTTGTTTTGCGAGACTCAGATGACTGCTCGGCCCCTCGAAGTTCTCTCACTTTGCTTGAAAGGAGTTTCGTAAGCTCTTGGAAGCTTCGAACATTGCGATCTTTCGATTGAACGGCACCGTTCGGATCATTCTAAATGCGGGAATAGCCAGACAGTTATGAAACAAACAAATACCTACATATGTGGGGGCCGAGGGCCGAGTGCCATAGTGCCGAGGACCGGGGCCGGTGATCTCTAATAGCGGAAAGGGAAGCACTCAAGAAATGGAATCTGTTCAGACTTTAAGCCTTCCTTCCTAAAGGATCTTTCTCCTTATAATCAACAAATAAATAATTGTAAGCGATATTTGCATATAACTACCTTGTGAAAAGCCACAGTAGATTGCCTGGCGACTCGAGGAGTTTCAGTCTGTAAAATAATTCAAGTAAAAAACCCATAAATCCACACAAGTAAACACAAAAAGCATAGATGGAAAATACTTTGCTCCTTTCTATGGAATACGTCCATGTGCAGTCTGATATTGACGATCAAACAGATAGAGTAATTTTAATTGGAAAAGAAAGGATAGCTCAATCTTACCATAAAACACAGCAAGGACATAGGGTTATTTGACAGTTAGAAAATTTAGAAGAAACCTATTCCAAACATATTCATATCCTAAAAATCTACATTTTTATTTGCAAAGTCTAAAAGAGTCAACTGTTCAATTGCAGAGCTTTTTCCAGATTATGATGTAAGCAATATTATCTAAATGGTTAAATTCTACGGAAGTAAACTAGCAAACAAGAAATGCTTGCATCACAATCTGACACCAAAGAACATTGACGTCTACTTTGTCAGGAAAGCTTACTATCACTTTGCTTAAATTTAGTAACAATACTCTTTAAAGATGTTTCCTCAAGCCTGACCACACTATTGCTTCAACATATTAGATGACAGTGGTAGTCAACAACTATGGATAATTGCATGAATCTGAAAATTGAGCGCCCACATCAGCCATTACCGAAGTATCAGATGTGATGCTGTTTGTAACTTGCTTTGTTTTGTTGTGCGTTTGTTTCATTAAGCTAGCTTGCACTTGCATCCTTTCAAATAACACTCAGATATTACAATGATCGGGGAAGGCTGCTAATTCTTACATGAAATCTAATATTTTATCAAGGCTGCTGCCACTCTAGAAGAGCCACACTTAATTTTTGAGAGCATCCCTTGCTGGTTACTCTCAAAGAATCATTCATAATAGCATAACATCAGAGATTCCGAATCAGTAAGAGAATCTGGGAAGGTATCAGCCGACAAAGCTGACAAATTGCTTTGAATGACCTGGCAGTTCCATTCATGAGTTCATGAGCTCAAACACGTATCCATGGTGTTCTCACTCTTTGGACACAAAAGTCAAATGTGGAATAACATATACCAAAGAAAAGTTTGTAAACACTACACACGACCTTCTTTCAATTAAAGTATAAACTTACATGCGATTGGTTGCTTTCCTGTTCTTCATCTGTGTCTGATATTTCCGGGAAGTTTCCCTTTATTCCAGAATCATTCCTCATCTCGCTCTGAAATTATTTCAAAGTAGAATTAATAACAGGAAAGTATAACCTTTCCAGCATTAATGATGACGTTACCCTGGGAATCAGATACTGGCAATCATGTTACAAAAGAAGTTGCAAAATAATAATTCAAACGGAAGCAGAATCTTACACAACTTACTTCTTCCAAACTGATATCTAGCACAGAGGGCAACGACTGATCATGTTCCTCTTCATCCTCACTTTCAAAGATGTTGTCCATTTCTAAAAAATAAGCAATATGGTGGAAAACTTATGGAGAGCTACTCTTAACATCCTCAGATAACATTCTGAGATCAACATAGCTCAATATAATCGAGAAAAAAACTAATAGTTCTGAAATACTTATCATTACGATTGCATATTGATTACGATTACATATCATTAGGATTGGCTAAAAATATTAGCACCAGCTTGCGTACCCAGTTGTTGGGTAACTGTTCCGAAATGGAGAATTAGCTTCAAATGATTATTATACTGTTTTCTGAGCATCCACTTACAGAAAAAACCTGCACACAAGAACCTAAGATTTTGAACTAAGCCGGTTCAGGTCCTTATGCAATGAGGTACCTCGAATAATCAGAGTGTAGATTCTTAACATAGGGTTAGGGCTAGCCAAATTTATTATGACTCCTGCCCCTACATATTTCACCCTAAGTGTACCCAGTTTACCTGGCTGCAGTTATTTCCCAATGAATGAATAAATGGAATAAATGAATTAATTAATGAAACCCTTTATTAAGAACCTAATTAAGATATCAGGCTGAAAATGGTTCTAATTTATGTGGTACAAATAAATGATTTCAGGCTGTAGGCTCTTGATGAACGAAAGGTTCTGATATGTGGGTTTTACTGTAAGGCTTACCGTTAATATCTTGCAGAAACGACTTGAAAGTTAGTTTACTTTTCTTTTCTTGCTTTTTCTGCTTCTAAAAGTTATAGAGATGTATTTTGTTAACAGTATTCAGCAATTAACTTTACCTGAAATGTTTTTATCCAGTTCAAATGACTGAGGTGTATTCCCAAGAAAAAACTCTTATGAAATTATCTCTTGTATTATATCCGTTACTATTTGTTTTCAAAATGATTGGCCTCTGTTCCTCATTCAAATTTTGTGCTCTAAAGCACTGTTGGAGCAACGCTTCAGCTTTTCCTCATCTTCCAAAGCATGGACTGGAAAATAGCATAGCTTCCAAATCTTTAACTTGGATTTAAATGGTTGGTTTAAAATTATGTGACTATTTCCTCTGACTGAGTGGCCTGAAACAAATTTTAGTTACTTATCTTTAATTCTGCCATTGGACTTTTCAGAAATTTTCAATATTTTTCGAAATTTCAGTGTATGCTACATTTTAACTCATTTGAGAGTGTGACGTCATCAAATTTCTAAATAATAAAATAATAAACCAGAAAAGTGACAGACATTCATAAGCTATGGTTTTCTTCAACTTATTTCATGTTGCTTCAGACAGTTTAGAAATTACGATGGTTTTAAGTTTTTTTGAAAATTGTCTTGATTTCTTTAAAAAGTAGAAAAAAGACTCTAATTCTGAAAATATTGAAGATTTCATAAAATTCCAATGGTAAAATTAGAAAGAAATAGCTGAAGTTTCTTGAAGTCATTCAGTTAAAAGAAGTAGGTCATAGAAATCTACACTCGAGAAATGAATGAATTACCATATATTTGAAACAGCTTTTTCAGAATGTAGGCATGCTTAAACTAACCAGCAGCATTTCAAAACATGACTGAGACTTTCAGCTACATGCTGTTTCTTGTTTGTGTTCATAACATGTGCTTTCAGGAAACTAAGTATGATCTAGTTCGTGAAGTTTTATTTGTGTTACTCTGTAGATATCTAAAGTCCATTAATCTACCTGCAATTCAAGACAATTTCAAGGAAGTTCCCTTCATTTACAGTAAATTATTGGAAATTGAAAACCAGGCTGTTCCATTTCGGAAAATGACGTGTGCAGTAGGAGAAAAAATTCAACACACTGCGTTTCCTTTTGAATCAATTAGTGGTTTTAATACAGTCTGCCAGCCTCTTGCCTTGACGATCCTTCAAATTCACTTGAATTCACTCTGGGAAAAAACATTAAACAATTCAAATCATTTCAAATGATGCGAACTTTTTGAGATAGCCCAAAAGATACATTTTTATCAATTAACACATGTTATACATCTACCTTTGCTTTGTGTTCAACTACTGTTGAAGTTGGCTGCTTCCTTTTTGTTCCTTTCAATAAAGAAGCTCCCTGAAAGAAGAAAAAATATAAAAAGCTGCAACAAAATAAAACTGACCATAATACCTTTACTTGATATCAAGAAGTGAAAGGAAAATTCCAAAACAATGATAACATCCACATTCAAGATGTATACAGTAATCATTCTTGCAATGGAATTTGATGTGTTTTGAGAAAGGATTGCTAACTGCTCAACAAAACTTATAGAGCAAATCTAATTCCTTTCAGATCTTACTTCCACATTTCATCACATTTTCTATATTGATTTACATTGTGGATGATAATCAAAAGTTGTGAAGGTACCCCAATCAAAAACAAAGTGCATTGTCCTGAGAGACCAATAAGATTGCATAAATCCTAATGAGTCCTAATGAGTCTCATTCTGAATCACAGGGAAAGTAATAGTAGTCAAATAATCAGCACATGCAGGACGAATGAATGAGTAGTTGTAATGTTCCAAAAATTAAAACAAATTGTACTGTTAGAGAAGATATTTCTGAATCTCAGGCTTTCCATAAGAGTTAAAAGAAAAATCAACAACAACTTTCAAAAACAGCAACAAAAACAAACATACTTTACTTACTTTAAATAATTTTCCTGCACTAGACCCTGAAGCTGTGTCTGAGAGAGCATCCTTAGCTGATATATCCCTTTCCTGCAAAAGACCGGACAAAATACTCATAAAATATTCTTCCAAGATATCAACGCAATCTGATAAAGGGAAAGGGATCACAAACTAATTTGAAACTGATACAGTAAAAACGCGCTTATAAGAACCTAGTGGATTAAGAACCTACAGGCTGAAATTTTGCAATTAGACCCACATTGTACAAGAACCCAAGAGATCATGGGGTCCTATTCATAACAGAAGTTTGTGGAATAATCAGAAATGTGTATATTATCCTGGATTATAGAAAAATTTATGATTCTTCCAAAAATTGCTGTTGTGAATAATACCTCATAAACTCAAGTGATGTGAACTGACAGTAGATAATAGGCCTGAAGTTTGATTCTAAAGGAAAGAAATTCCTGAAAAATCGGAATAAAATAAGAACCAATTTAAGAACCTGAACAGCCTCATTTCCCACTAATTACCCAACACATAAGAACCTAGTCAGGCTGACTTGCAAAATTGTAGGTTCTTATACGCAGGTATTTACTGTAGTCTGTGCTGTTCCCTGGCAATGTATGTGTATTAATCTATGGATAAAACACTTTAATGCTTCAACGGTGAAGATCTGAAATTTTCCACAAAACATAATGTATAATTATGTGTCCTAAGAAAGTATGTATCTAAATTGCATTGCAGGATCAAACCCTCTAATGTTTCAGCTCTCAACATTAGAATTGTCTACACAAAGTGTGTAATAATTTGTCCTCGAAAAGTATGAGTATAATTATAGGATCAAACCCAACAATATTTCAGCTCTCAACATTAGAATTGTCCTCACATAGCATGTATAATAATTTGTCCACAAAAAGTGTGTATAATAGGGAGTCGTCATAAAGTATGTATACATATTTCAGGATTAAGAGAAATTGTCCACCCAACATCTGCATAATGTTTTCTCCTGTCAATGAATACCCTACCTAAATTTTGGAAGGATACATGTCAATATAGTTGCAAGATATTTGGCTCATACAACCTAATTACCTTTGAGCGACCAGGCAATGTTTCTTTCAAAATATTGATATCAGCATTGTCCTTACATTTCTGCAAATTAGGAAGGAATTTAAATTGCGTTTAGCAGGGTCAAAAGATGTGGTGATAAACAAGAGGCTTGTCACAAGTAAAGATCTAATAAAATTGGTGAATCCAGCACATGCTCAGCTTAGGATACATGGACAAGGAGTTAATTTTCAAATACTAAGAATAAAGTGTGATGTTAGAGATTATACAATATCACAGAATCTCAAACCTTTCATAATTTTTAAAAAAACATCAGACACTTACTTCAAATGATATTGATGCACTGGACACGAAAGCTGTGGCTGAAACCGAATCTGTCGTTGAGATATCCCTTTCCTGTGTAAAACAGACAAAATCTTTACAAAATGATATTTCAAAATATCAAAGTACAGAAAAGGGACCAGACTTCTATCAAAAAGATATTCTGGGTGTGGTAATAAAGGCTTATATTCTTACAAATAATCATAATTGTGTCCTCACACGTATGTGTATGGATTCCGCAATTAAACTCTTCAATGCATAATGTTCAAGACCTAAAATCAATCACACAAAATAGGTACAATAATGTGCCCTCACAAGCTATGTATTTAAATTGCAGGATCAAACTCTAATAAAATTTTTCACCTTTGCACATAATAACTATCCACACAGTGTCTATAATAATTTGTCCTCACAAAGTATGTGTATAATTTTAGGATCAAACCCTTTAATGTTTCAGCTCTCAACATTAGAATTTTCCACACAAAGTTTGCATAATAATTTGTCCTCACAAAGTATGTGTATAATTTTAGGATCAAACCCTTTAATGCTGCAGCTCTCAACATTAGAATTGTCCACACAAAGTGTGTATAATATTTTGTCCTCACAAAGTATTTGTATAATTTTCGGATCAAACACAACAATGTTTCAGCTCTAAACATTAGAAATGTCCTCATAAAGTATGTATAATAGGAAGTCCTCGTAATGTATGTATACAAATTTCTGGATTTCCTTTTATAATTCTGCAATGTACAAAAGAAATTGTTCACACAACATCAGCATAATGTTTCCTTCTGTCAATGAACACACTACCTAATTTTTGGAAAGATAAATGTTAATACAGTTGCAAACTACAGATATTTGCCTCATACAATCTAATTACCTTTGAGCGACCGGGCAATGTTTCTTGCAAAATATTGATATAAGCATTGTCCTTACATTTCTGCAAATTAGGAAGGAATTTAAATTGCGTTTAGAAGGGTTAAAAGATGTGATGATAAACAGGAGGCTTGTCACAGGTAAAGATCTAATAAAATTGGTGAATGCAGCACATGCTCAGCTCAGGAGACATGAACAAGAAGTTTAATTTTCCAATACTAACTATAAATTGTGATGTTAGAGTTGATACACTATTATATAATCTCCAACTGTTCATTATGTTTAAAAAACATCAGACACTTACTTCAAATGATTTTGATGCACTGGACACGAAAGCTGTGGCTGAAACAGAATCTGTGATTGAGTCATCCCCTTCCTGTGTAAAAGAGACACAATCTTTACAAAATGATATTTCAAAATATCAAAGTACAGAAAAGGGACCAGTGACTTCCATCAAAATGATATTCTGGGTGTCATAATTAAGGCTTATATTCTCCCAAACAATCATAATTGTGTCCTCAAAAGTATGTGTATGGATTCCGGAATTAAACTCTTCAATGCATAATGTCGAAGACCTCAAATTAATCATACAAAATTTGTACAATAATGTGTCCTCACAAGCTATGCATTTAAATTGCAGGATCAAACTCTAAAACTGTCCACCTTTGCACATAAGAACCACCCACACAAAGTGTGCTGTATAATGAGTTTTCCTCACACAGTATGTGTATATTTTTAGGATCAAACCCTTTAACGTTTCAGCTCTCAACATTAGAATTGTCCTCACAAAGTATGTATAATAATTTGTCCTCAAAAGGTATGTGTATATTTTTAGGATCAAGCCCTACAATGTTTCAGCTCTCAACATTAGAATTGTCCTCACAAAGTATGTATAATTATATGTCCTCACAAAGTATGTGTATAATTCTTGGATCAAGCCCTACAATGTTTCAGCTCTCAACATTAGAATTGTCCTCACAAAGTGTGTATAATAATTTGTCCTCACAAAGTATGTGTATAATTTTAGGATCAAACCTGACAATGTTTCAGCTCCAAACATTAAAATTGTCCTCACAAAGTATGTATCATAATTTGTCCTCAAAAGGTATGTGTATAATTTTAGGACCAAACCCTACAATGTTTTAGCTCCAAACATTAGAATTGTCCACACAATGTGTGTATAATAGGACGTCCTCATAAATTATTTATACAAATTTCAGGATTTTCTTTTATAATTCTGCAATGTACAAAATAAATTGTTCACACAACATCAGTATAATGTTTCCTCCTATCAATGAACACACTACCTAATTTAAGGAAAGACAAATGTTAATAAAGTTGCAAACTACAGATATTTGCCTCATACAATCTAATTACCTTTGAGCGACCAGGCAATGTTTCTTTCAAAATATTGATATCAGCATTGTCCTTACATTTCTGCAAATTAGGAAGGAATTTAAATTGCGTTTAGAAGGGTTAAAAGATGTGATGATAAACAAGAGGCTTGTCACAAGTAAAGATCTAATAAAATTGGTGAATGCAGCACATGCTCAGCTCAGGAGACATGAACAAGGAGTTAATTTTCCAATACTAACTATAAATTGTGATGTTAGAAATGATACACTATTATATACTCTCCAACTTTTCATTATGTTTAAAAAACATCAGAAACTTACTTCAAATGATTTTGATGAACTGGACATAAAAGCTGTGGCTGAAACAGAATCTGTGATTGAGTCATCCCCTTCCTGTGTAAAAGAGACACAATCTTTACAAAATGATATTTCAAAATACTGTATCAAAGTACAGAAAAGGGACCAGTGACTTCCATCAAAATGATATTCTGGGTGTCATAATTAAGGCTTATATTCTCCCAAACAATCATAATTGTGTCCTCAAAAGTATGTGTATGGATTCCGGAATTAAACTCTTCAATGCATAATGTCGAAGACCTCAAATTAATCATACAAAATTTGTACAATAATGTGTCCTCACATACTATGCATTTAAATTGCAGGATCAAACTCTAAAAGTTTCCACCTTTGCACATAAGAACCACCCACACAAAGTGTGCTGTATAATGAGTTTTCCTCACACAGTATGTGTATATTTTTAGGATCAAACCCTTTAACGTTTCAGCTCTCAACATTAGAATTGTCCTCACAAAGTATGTATAATAATTTGTCCTCACAAAGTATGTGTATAATTCTTGGATCAAGCCCTACAAAGTTTTAGCTCTCGACATTAGAATTGTCCTCACAAAGTGTGTATAATACAGTAATTTGTCCTCACAAAGTATGTGTATAATTTTAGGATCAAACCTTACAATGTTTCAGCTCCAAACATTAGAATTGTCCTCACAAAGTATGTATCATAATTTGTCCTCAAAAGGTATTTGTATATTTTTAGGATCAAACCCTTTAATGTTTTAGCTCTCAACATTAGAATTGTTCACACAAAGTGTGTATAATAATTTGTCCTCACAAAGTATGTGTATAATTATAGGATCAAACTCTTTAATGTTTCAACTCTCACCATTAGAATTGTCCTCACAAAGTGTGTATAATACTTTGTCCTCACAAAGTATGTGTATAATTTTAGGATCAAACCCTTTAATGCTGCAGCTCTCAACATTAGAATTGTCCACACAAAGTGTGTATAATATTTTGTCCTCACAAAGTATTTGTATAATTTTCGGATCAAAGCCAACAATTTTTCAGCTCTAAACAAAGTATTTGTATAATTTTCGGATCAAAGCCAACAATTTTTCAGCTCTAAACATTAGAAATGTCCTCATAAAGTATGTATAATAGGAAGTCATCGTAATGTATGTATACAAATTTCTGGATTTCCTTTTAAAACTCTGCAATGTACAAAAGAAATTGTTCACACAACATCAGTATAATGTTTCCTCCTGTCAATGAACACACTACCTAATTTTTGGAAAGATAAATGTTAATAAAGTTGCAAACTACAGATATTTGCCTCATACAATCTAATTACCTTTGAGCGACCGGGCAATGTTTCTTTCAAAATATTGATATCAGCATTGTCCTTACATTTCTGCAAATTAGGAAGGAATTTAAATTGCGTTTAGAAGGGTTAAAAGATGTGATGATAAACAAGAGGCTTGTCACAAGTAAAGATCTAATAAAATTGGTGAATCCAGCACATGCTCAGCTCAGGAGACATGAAGTGGAACCTCCTAAAAGTAAGTCCTTTCTCGTTCTTGCCTGGTACAGACCACCAAGTGACCCTGTTGCCTCTTTTGATAAGCTGGAAAAGGTTCTTTCTTTCTTGGACAAAGAGGGTAAAGAAATAATCCTCCTAGGAGACACAAACTGTGATCTCACTCCAAAACAAGCTGAACAGCCTATAGACAACAACTCAAAGCACATGCTTGATCTCTATGGGTTGTTCAGCTTCAAACAGCTTGTTGAGGAGCCAACTAGGGTCACTCTAACAACTTCCTCTATTATTGATCATATTGCTACAACATGTGCCAGAAACATTGTAAAATCAGGGGTACATGAAGTTTCCATGAGTGATCATTATATGGTTTACTGCATTCGTAAATTCAATGGTGCAGTAGAAAAAGACCATAAAATGATCAAAACCCGCAAAATGAAAAATTTCAATGAGGATGCATTTTTGGCAGATGTCTCTGGCATATGCTGGGAGCAAATGCTTACTGAAACAGACGACATCAATACTCTTGTCAATAATTGGTCGAACCTATTTTCCTTGATCATAGACAAACATGCTCCAATAACTGAAATGCGTGTTTCAGAGAAATACTGCCCATGGATAGATAAAGACCTTAGGGACCTAATGCAGACTAGGGATAAGTTAAGAAAGGCTGCTTCCAAAAGAAAATCCCAATTTCTTATGGATTCATATAGGCAGGTCCGCAACAAGGTCAATTCTAGGAATATTCAGTTGAAGAAGCAATATTTCACTGATAAGATCTCTGCATGCCAAGGCAACATGAAAGAATCTTGGAAGGCAGTTAATGAACTTCTCAATAAGAGATCAAAGTCCAGTAACATCAGATGTCTCAAAGTGGCTGGCAATGAAACTGTTCATAAAAAAGGCATTTCAGATGCTATGAACAATTTCTTTTGCTCTATAGGCAAGGAACTAGCAGACAAAATTGATCCTGTCCCCAACCCTCTTCTTACAGGTGAATATGAAGTCAATGCAAATAAGGCTAAGTTTAACTTCAAGACCATTGAAGTTAAAGAGATCAGGGCTGCATTTGCCAAGATTAAAACTGCAAAGAGCTTTGGGATTGACAATATCTCTAGCTACTTTCTGAAACTGGCCTTACCTTTCATTGAAAACTCTCTTCCTTTCTTGTTTAACACTTCCATTGAAACTAGCCAGTTCCCGGATTCATGGAAAGTAGCTAGAGTTACTCCGATTTTCAAAGATGGAGACAAGACTGAAAAATCAAACTACCGTCCGATATCAGTCTTACCCGTTATCTCAAGGCTCTTTGAAAAACTTGTTTTTGACCAGCTGTATCAGTATATGAAAGAAAATGGTCTCTTCTCCCCTGATCAATCTGGGTTTCTGAGGCTTCATTCTACACTTACGTGTTTGCTCAAAAATACTGATGACTGGTACAATGGCTTGGACCTTGGACGGCTTGTGGGATTAGTGTTCATTGATTTGAAAAAGGCTTTTGATACTGTTGATCATGACATCCTCTGTGAAAAACTTCAAATTTATGGTGTTCAGCAGCGAGAGCTGTCTTGGTTTAGGTCATACCTATCCAACCGTAAACAATTCTGCAGGGTTAATGGCGTTGCCTCGGACATAGGGGATGTAGAAGTCGGTGTGCCACAAGGCTCATGTCTCGGCCCTCTTCTCTTCCTCATCTATATCAATGACCTTCCACTGGCCGTCCAGGGTTCAACTGTGTCCATGTATGCTGACGACACCAGTTTGTGTCACCAGGCATTGAATATGACTCAGCTGAATGGTGCTATTAACAATGATCTTAGGCGATTGGATACATGGCTTCAAGGCAATAAACTTTCTTTGAATGTTGTAAAAACACACGCCATGCTTATTACTACCAGGCAAAAACGTAACGTTCTCAAAAGTACAAATCAGAATTTGGAATTGAACTTACGTGACAATGAGCTTGACGTTGTTCAAAAAACAAAATACCTTGGTGTCCAAATTGATTTCTCTTTAGATTGGAAAGAGCAAATAAAGGCTGTCTCTGCCAAGGTCTCAAGGGCCATCGGCTTTTTAAAGCATGCCAAGAAGTTTCTACCAAGGGTAACTCTTGAGAATCTTTACACAGGTATTGTTGAGCCACACTTTCGATACTGTTGTTCTGTTTGGGGTTGTTGTGGTTCTAGTGAAATCAAGCAGCTACAGAAGCTTCAAAACCGAGCTGCCAGGATTGTTACGAATAGCAGCTTTGACTCCCCAAGCAGGCCACTTATCGAAAGGCTGGGCTGGAAGACCATTGAACAACTCATTAGTAATGAGTCAAAAACAATGGTCTTCAAGTCACTCAATGACCTGGCTCCGCAATACTTGAGTAGCCTTTTCAAAAGAAATTCACAATGCTCCACCCGTTGCCTTCGAAACACCGAGACTGACCTGAGGGTACCAAAGAAAACATCTGCAAATGGGCAGAAATGTTTCTCTTTTAGGGGTGCAAAATTGTGGAATAGCCTTTCAGCTGAGTCAAAGCAGGCATCCTCTCTGAATAGCTTCAAAACATCTATTTAGATAACTACAGGGGTGGGGCCTGCGGCGGTGGCGCTGGTTGTCCATGGGTGGCGGGCCGGCTTGGGGCGAATGGCGGTCATGGCTTCGATCGCTGTTCGCTCCGGGTTGTCGTGTCGCCGGGGGGCTGCCGGTGCTGGCGCTGCAGGTTCTGCCCCTGTCAGAGACTTAGGATTTGTTTTTCTTTCTTGTTTTTATTTCTAATATGTATATAAATAATCAATTCTTGTAAATAGGTTTTTAATATTATGGTTTCTATTGTAATTAGGGTTAAGGTAATTTATTTGGTGTTTTTGTACAGTAATAGTTTTTATCGGAGGGCCCCTTGAAAAACGGTTTTTTCCGAAGGGCAACCCTCCTAAAATAAATCAAATGAAATGAAATGAAATGAACAGGAAGTTAATTTTCCAACTAACAATAAGTTGTGATGTTAGAGATGATACACTATCACATAATCTCCAACTTTTCATTATGTTTAAAAAACATCAGACACTTACTTCAAATAATTTTGATGCACTGGACATGAAAGCTGTGGCTGAAACAGAATCTGTGATTGAGTCATCCCCTTCCTGTGTAAAAGAGACATAATCTTTACAAAAATGATATTTCAAAATATCAAAGTACAGAAAAGGGACCAGTGACTTCAATGCATGATGTTGAAGACTTAAATTGTTGACACAACATTTGTATAATGATGTTTCCTCATAAAGTGTGTATCTAAATTGCAGGATAAAACTCTATAATATTTCGCCTTTGAAAATTAGAATCGTCCAAATTGTGTATAATATTATGTCCTCACAAATTATGTGTATAATTCTTGGATCAAGCCCTACAATGTTTCAGTTAACTTCAGAAGAGACTAATCCGAAAAATTTCTTCTCAGCCTGTTCTTTCTCCTTCTGCTCCAATCTTTAAGTCTTTAAAACTTCTTAGACTATCTGATCTTTTTCAGCTTAAACTTCTCACTTTTGTCTTTGAAACTGTATATAGATCATCGCCGAGTTGCTTCCATGACTTTTTCCTATTGAATTCATCCATGCATCAGTATAACACTAGACAGGCTAGTAAAGGTGATTTGTTTCTTGCTCGAAAGAACACCCTTCAATTTGGGCTCAACTCCATTCGATATAAAGGAGCTAAGCTTTGGAATGAAATCCCTGTTGAATTAAGAAACTCTCACTCGAAAGCTTCATTCAAAACCAAGGTAAAGATCTATTTTTTGTGCCACAATTACACCCAGTAATTCACACTTTATTATATGTGTCTTTCTGCACCAGTTTCAAATAACATCTATAGAAAAGTCAATTTTATTTTTCAGATAGGGGGTGTTCCCTCCTCGATTAGCTTGCCTATTGAGGGAGCTCCTCCTTTAAGAAATTCCCCTAATCTCATTATGGCTCTTCATACTTACCTATTTAGTCTGTTTACATTTGCCCTAAGTATCATCCTGTGTTTTTTCAATGTTATTTGTTGTATTTTATTTTAAATTCATATTTGTTAATTAGATAGGTGGGTATGTAGAGTTATAACATGTATTAGATGGATTTTTAAAATGAAATGAACTGAACTGAACTGCTCTCAACATTAGAATAGTCCACACAAAGTGTGTATAATAATTTGTCCTCACAGAGTATGTGTATAATTCTTGGATCAAGCCCTACAATGTTTCAGCTCTCAACATTAGAACTGTCCACACAAAATGTCTACAATAATTTGTCCTCACAAAGTATGTGTATAATTCTTGGATCAAGCCCTACAATGTTTCAGCTCTCAACATTAGAATTGTCCTCACAAAGTGTGTATAATGATGCGTCTTCACAAAGTATGTATTTAAATTGCAGGATCAAACTCTATAATGCATCATCTTTGGACATTAGAATTGTCCACACAAAGTATGTGTAACACAGTAATTTCTCTTCACAAAGCATGTGTAAAGTTAAAGAATCAAACCCTACCATTTGTCAGCTGTGAGCTTTAGAATTGTCAACACAATTTATAGTAATTTGTCCTCGCAAATATGGGGTGCCAACACCGCCAAAATTCAGCCTATTGTTTCAATGAAGAATGCAGCCTTGTTTGTTTTCATGGTGCTTATTTATTAAAACATGGTGCTTATTTATTAAAACATGGTGCCTCTTTATTAAAACTTGGTGCCTATTTATTAAAACATGGTGCCTCTTTATTAAAACATGGTGCCTAGTTATTAAAACATGGTGCCTAGTTATTAAAACATGGGGCCTCTTTATTAAAACTTGGTGCCTATTTATTAAAACATGGTGCCTCTTTATTAAAACATGGTGCCTAGTTATTAAAACATGGTGCCTCTTTATTAAAACATGGTGCCTAGTTATTAAAACATGGTGCCTAGTTATTAAAACATGGGGCCTCTTTATTAAAACTTGGTGCCTATTTATTAAAACATGGTGCCTCTTTATTAAAACATGGTGCCTAGTTATTAAAACATGGTGCCTCTCTATTAAAATATGGTGCCTATTTTTTAAAACATGGTGCCTATTTATTAAAACATGGTGCCTTTTTATTGAAACATGGTGCCCCGTTTAAAATTTGCAGCAGACTGGGGCGAGAAGCCTGGTGTCTGCTCTCTTCTTTGCACGTGTTTGTGCCAGAGTAGATGGATCTAGGCTCATGGATTGAGCAGCATATGAATCAAATGTTTCCGCCAATTTTTGCTCGTGGCCCATAACCGAAAACCTCCAAAGCCTCATTTTCACGGACCAATCAGATGGCGAAGAAGTGAAGAAGACGAAAGAAACCCGTGAAGATCATTCTAAACTTTACCTACCTTCATAAAACGCAACCAGGAGAAAAAATGGCTTGACATTTCCCGAATTTTTTTGAAGAAATCTGCTTTTCAGATGTTTGGGCCTTTGGATTTACAAGTTTAGATGCCGGTTAAAATGTCTCCAGGCATCGAGGAGTTATGGCCTCGCCAATTCACACACAAATCGAGGAGGTACTGAACTTGAACAATAGAGATTCTGGCCGAGAGACAATAGTACTAACAATATTGATCGTCGTTAGAACGACCCAAAAACACCAAAATCTTTGTTTTCAATCGTTCTTGCTATTGTCCTTCCGTCACAGTTCCTTTTGTTCGAGATTCAATGCCTCTGTGGTTTCCATGTGAATTGAAAAAATCTATGATTTGTTTACGCATTCAAGTCATATGGCAATACTCTAGGGGAGTTCCTTGCATTCATGGCTCAAGTTTTCACGGTGCAAATGAATTATAAAATTCAAAAGAGGTGCTATCAAGAGCTTTTATCACCTGACTTGAAGTGGTGCAAACAGGCCTCGACAAGCCTTGGCCGATGCTGTCTATTCAAGAAGCCATAACTCCTCAAAACCTGGGGATATTTCAACGAGAGCAGATTTCTTCAAAAATATTCTGGAAATCTCAAGCCGTTTGTTCTCCTGGCTCCGTTTTATGAAGGTAGGTAAAGTTTAGAATGATCTTCACGGGTTTCTTTTGTCTTCTTCACTTCTTCGCCATCTGATTGGTCCGTGAAAATGAGGCTTTGGAGGTTTTCGGTTATGGGCCACGAGCAAAAATTGGCGGAAACATTTGATTCATATGCTGCTCAATCCATGAGCCTAGATCCATTTACTCTGGCACAAACATGTGCGAAGAAGAGAGCAGACACCAGGCTTCTCGCCCCAGTCTGCTGCAAATTTTAAACGGGGCACCATGTTTTAAAAAATAAGCACCATGTTTTAATAGATAGGCACCATATTCTTATTAATGGGCACCATGTTTTAAAAAATAGGCACCATGTTTTAATAAAGAGGCACCATGTTTTAGTAAATAGGCACCATGTTTCAATAAATAGGCACCATATTCTAATAAATGGGCACCATGTTTTAATAAAAAGCCACCATGCTTTAAGAAATAGGCAACATATTCTAATAAATGGGCACCATGTTTTAAAAAATAAGCACCATGTTTTAATAGATAGGCACCATATTCTTATTAATGGGCACCATGTTTTAAAAAATAGGCACCATGTTTTAAGAAAGAGGCAACATGTTTTAATAAATAGACACCATGTTTTAATAAATAAGCACCATGAAAACAAACATGGCTGCATTCTACATTGAAACAATAGGCTGAATTTTGGCGGTGTTGGCACCCCATACGCAAAGCATGTATATATTTTAAGGACAAAACCCTCCAATGTTTCAGCTCTCAACATCAGAATTGTCCACACAAAGTATGTGTAATAATTTGTCCTCACAAGGTATGTGTATAATTTCAGGATCCAACCCTTTAATGTGTCAGCTCTGAGCATTATGATTGTCCACACAATGTGTGTATAATGATTTG
Organism: Aurelia coerulea; assembly: GCA_039566865.1. NCBI lineage: Eukaryota > Metazoa > Cnidaria > Scyphozoa > Semaeostomeae > Ulmaridae > Aurelia > Aurelia coerulea. The sequence continues at coordinate 4,377,430 of CM076959.1, forward strand.
TCCTCAAAAGGTATGTGTATAGTTTCAGGACCAAACCCTACAATGTTTCAGCTCCAAACATTAGAATTGTCCACACTACTGTATGTGTGTATAATAGGAAGTCATCTAAAGAAAAGTAAATTTTGGTAATCTCCCTTCATAATTCTGTAACGGAGAAGGAAGTGCCCATGCAATGTGTGGATAATGTCTCTCTCAGATGTACAAATATTCTAGTCTAAGTACCTTTCAGTCACCAGTCAATGCTTCTTGTAAAATTTCAATATTCTTTTGACATTGTCATCCTTTTCAACAAGTTAGCAGAGCATTTACAAAGTAATTAGCAGGAGAAATGGTGTGTTGATGAACTGAGCTGGGCACAAGTACAGATAATAATAATATTAATAATAAAAATCAACAATAATAATAATAAGAATAATAACACAAATATTTATACAGGATTAACACGTCAACGTTACTGCTGCATCAATGTATGTCCTGATTAACGTAAAAAGAGATCATAAAAAAAATTAACTAAAAAGTTACAAAGTCTATTTACATTTTGGTTGAAATCAGCATGTGTACAGCTAAAGATACAAAAATGAGTAATGCTCAAAAAAGTAGCATTAAACTGTATTTTAGAGCAGATACAGCATTTCTGAATCTTGGACTCTTCATAGCATTTTAAAAACAAAACACACTTACTGTCAATGTAATTGCTGCACTTGACGCTAAAGCTGCCTCTGAGAGAGAATCCGTGGCTACGTCATCATTTTCCTGAGGAAAGTTTGCGAAGTATTCTTTCAATATATCAAAAATTCCGATGCAAGGATCAGCAACTAATAAGAAAATGATGTTCGTGTTGTATTTTGTATTTCCACAACAAAATTAGAATTGCGTTCACACAAATTATGTGCATAAACTTGAGGATTCAGCTATTCGACGCTTCGATACCTGAGACCTTAACCACTTAGGGTTGGTATAATAATTTGTCCTTAAAAAGTACAATATTCTGGCCTGGAACATTTGCACTGTCCACACAAAACTGTCTAAGATTATTGGAGTCTTCACTTTTTGATTTCAGAGTTATTGCCCGTGGTTTTTCTTTTGTGAATTAGTGCATGCGCCAAAGATCTTTGCCTTCTCCATTGATCAGTGAACCAATCAGAGTAAACATATTTTCAATAGATTGCATTAAAGATGGCGGACAGGCATTTTTTACCATGATGATTTGCATCACATTGAATTATGATTGATCTGATCGGCTGCTCTCTTCAATATGGCAAACGCTCTTGGTTAAAATTCCTTCACACCATCTATAATGCAATTGTCTACTGTGATTTACAACAAGGGGAGTTGGCAGTATCCTGAACAAAATCAAATTGGTGAAATCAGCTTTGATGAGATATGTATAGATGAAATGAACAAGTATACTTCTAATTTTCCTAAAAGTAAGAATAAATGGTGCTGCAGAGAAAATATTTCAGAATCCTAGACCTTTTCATCAGATTTCAAATTCATGACATACTGACTTACTTCCAATGTTTTTACTGCACTGGACCCTGAAGCTGTTCTTGGAAGAGAAGTCATGGCTAAAGTATTCTTTTCCTGAGAAAAAACCATTTAACAGACAAAACCTTAACAACATATTCTCAAAGATGATCAGTTTTGTAACAAGGTTTTCACCAGGAAATGTCAAATGAATATACCTGGAAACAATACCTCCACATATCCAAAAATTTGCTATTCACTCTGTGATTGTGTGCACCTTACAATGATGCATAATCAAGTTCCTCTCTCTCGGCTAATGAACACAACACTGTCAGGTTTATGGCTGCTCGACAGCAACCATAAATAAAACACATGTTATCTGAGACCATACATAGGATAAATGGTCAATTTGCTACATATCCAAAGAGGATTCAGTTACTAAAATAGTTTTACTTTACTTCTGCTTGGTCTACATACAGTGACGAAAATTCAGCTTGACGTACCTTTGCTCGCCAAGGTAGATTTGCAACACCATAATCATAGGATATCTCCTCTTTCAGTAAAATATCTCGCTTGGCAAACAAACAAAGATGGGGTGTGTCTCCAACCATTATTTTGCGCATTCTGCAATTTCCTTCTTTGTTGTCATTCACAAGACGACCCAGACGCTTTGTTGGTTTTGTGGCATCAACACTGAAATAAAGGTGACCTAAGATTAGCTTTGATTTAATTGCAGTGATTTCATCTTACATGACAATTCAGGGTTGGCATGATAGAATAAAAGATTACATTGATATGAATGGTATGTCACACTTCATTCCACCATGTTTTGTCTTTTCTTTGTGGTATTAGCAGTTCAAATAAGAAATGTGTCCATAGTGAAGTCATCAGGCTCAGAGTTTCTAGCCATCTGATGTCAGAGTCAACAAAAACAAGACTGCTGCCCTATTGTTGTCTGGCCAGTGGGATTCAGAGAGGCAAGAAAACAACAGGGCAGTAGCCCACAACAGGGCAGTAGCCCTGTTCCCGCTGAACATGGAATCAGAAAGCATCAATCTTTGAGCATGATGACTTAATTTTGCACAAGTTGCATATATAAACACAAAAGTTCACAAAGAAACAACAAAAAGTGGTGAGGAAAAGGACAAGACACCATTCATGACACTGTAAGCTTTCATCTTACAATAAATCATACATGTCAGGATTGTTCTCTGAGGTCCTACCATTTCATTTGTAGACGTATTAATCAAACAGCCCTACAGTAATACAAAGCTATCTACTGTAGATCTCTCTTTTTACCATATATCAGGTGGGCATAAAAAGTAAGACATGTTTGAACATGGCCATATACTTTTAATTCCACAGCCCACCAAATACATTCAGCTCTTTGAATCCCCTGATAATGAAATTGAAAGTTATTGCAAAGAGCTAAAAAGGAAATATGGCAGTATATGTACTCCCCAGAGGGGGATATTTTTGGAGGAAACCATTCAGGCAACAAAACCCACCTGGTGTAACAGGTTGTTCAACAAGATTAATTTGGGGAAACACTAGATAAAAGCTTCTTTGCTGCATTAAGGCTACCCTCATATGAGAAAACTCAGAATTTTAGATCAAATAGAGATTTGACTGTGTCTGCTAATTTGCCTCCCCTCACATGAGCAGCTCAGCTTATCACTTGCTCTGCACATGCGCATCTCAAAAACCAATTTCCTGAGTGGAAACAAGGCGTGGGTTCCTTTCCGCAATCAGAACCATTATGATTGTACTATTTAGGATTTTAGCATTGCTTCATTTCAAAATATTGAATGAAATCTTAATTGTTTTGATTGTGAAAGGAATGCAAGGAATGCCATTTCACACTTGTTTTGAAACTGTAAAGGGTCTGTTTCATCCAGCATTCGTTTCACGTGCCGTTTCTTGGTTTTCCTTTGTTGTCCAACATTTTCATGGGCCATGAAAATGGTGGCAACAAAGGTCAACCAAGAGGTGGCACGTGCAAGGCATGCTGGATGAAACAGACCCTTTAATTGGCCCTAAAATGAACAAAAGTCTTTCTCACATGAAAATTTCAGGTTGACCTGAAAACTCAGACCGACCTGAGAAAGTGATATGAGTTTCAGGTTCACCTGAGTTTCATTTCGCCTGAGTCATATGAGCACTCCAAGAGCTTTGATTACAGACCAAAATGAGCTTCAAACTGATCTGAAATGGAGACCGGTCTGACTTTCCTCATAATGTGGGGGCACTCTATAAGTTGTGACCACATTTATGTCCGCTCAATGAAAATCTGGCACAAAATTGAATGTTTTCACTGAGCTTGGCAAAATTTGATGCACGTAAATTAATTCCAAACTGATGCATGTTTTGGCTAACCAAATACACAAACTAACAATGGGGTATTTCAAAGAAATACATAACATACCACATTTCCTGTCCAGCATGCTTAAAATAAAACATGTAGCTTCCTGAATTCTTTTTGTTGTACTTCTCCTCTCTTTTTACCGCCTCGTTTTTGTCAATTAGATCTCCATCATAATGAAGGACGAATGACCCTTTGTGTATGATGGTGTGCATGGCATTAATCACACCCCATCCTGATAAAATAGAAAAGTTACAAATTCTATTCAAAATTATTGTGAAAAATGATATTATGGTAAAATAAATGGTCTTTAACAGTGGTGTTTTGCTGCTGTTTGCTATCTTCATAAATCAGCTTTGATAATGTAGCAGAATTTCATTTTATAATCTCTATCAAAGGAAATGTTGCAAAGGAAATGCAACTCAAAGTTGTGAATGTGAGGCTACTAATCAGGAACCACATCTCAAAGACAATGGGACAAGATATGACACTCTAAAGTACTCCCAAATATTTTGCAGAAAGGAACTTGAAAATTGTAGGGCTATGACATGTATGATTATACCAGCAAGTGTAAAACAACATTTGCAGTTGCAGTACATGCCCAATTTTTGCTGAGAGGAACATGTGCTGGCGAAGCCCAGTCCATGGCAACCAAATGGATGGCTGCAAAAATGTCATAATTTAAATGGCATGAACTTGTACTGTCATATATAATGCAAATTTGACAACGAATGGTGATTGATTTACAAAAGTTGAAAGCTTCATCGTCTAATTAAAGGACAAGTCCAGGGTTGGTATGATTGATGATAAAATACAAGATAATGTCACTATGAATAATGTATGATACTTTTTTCCACTATTTGTCCACTATCCAAGTATCATTTTATGAATAACACTATCAGCATGTTCAATATTTGGGCTGTTAAGTGCAACCATCATCTCCAGTTCTGCCCTCTTCTCTGAGAATGGCCTGTGTTTGTTAGTACGAAAGTTATACAAGGAAACATATGACTGATTCAACAGACATACTTATTGCAGCAACACAAATGAAATGGATGATCATTTCGATTTTTTGAACATTTTGTTTTTGCTATTTGGAAAACCTTTTTTGGTCATTTCTTTGCTGCATAAATTCTTTTCATTAAGTGGCAAAACAAACTGCACATCTCCACACATCTCAAAAACTCTCAGAATCGTAAACACAGTTCATTGTCTGGTACATTCACGTTCGATCCAATCTTTTTAAATTTTCAGTGAATTAATGTCTTTCAAGAGCAAACTATTCTCTATGTGAGATGTTGAAAGATTAGCTTGATATTAAAATCAATTATGCTTTTACTATTCTTGATCTTTTAAACCTTTTACTGCAATAACCAATTGAAAATTCCTACTAATTAATCGTTAAAAATTTTAGAAAACAATAATTTTTCTGTCTGCAGATATTTGCTGGATCTAGAAATGTGCCTGCGAGCGGTGCTCGGGCACTTTGTTGATATCTGCCACCATCCATCCACACCCATCCATCATATGCCATAGAGGCGGCGACAAGATTAGAACTCTATGGGAATTGGCTTGGTAGGATACATAAGCCTATTATTACAACCAAATGAAATGATTTTGTTTATACTCTTACCAATCTCATCATTGACATAATGCTTCTCCAAGCCTTGCAAGTCTTGCCTCGTCGATATCCAGTACTTGGCATCTTGTACTGGCTGCTCATCTTCTTCCTTTTCCTTTCTCCTGCTGGATCTCTAGCAGTAAAACACAAAACTCATAAATGTGGAGAATTTGCTGTCTTATGGCAATGAATGATGCACATACATACACTGTCCATCTAAGGTTTACACTCAGTTTTGCAGTTTGGTATCAGTTTGGAATTGCTGCAAAACAATATCCTGTACAGCTGCTTCGCTTGTTAGTGTTTGGCTTAATTGAGAGTTGTATTGGTGACTTTTCAATCAAAGTCTGATAATAGGAAAGCAGTCAAAAATTCTTTGCAATATAGATTAGTAATTAGTAGTCAAATTGAGATATTCCACTTGAGTTTCTAATTGCAGAGAACACTGGGAATTTATGTCTGATGTGCAACATAATTATATGCCTCTTGTGAGCTTTGATTCCCTCCTGAAAGATATTTCACAAGATTAGACTGATTAAAACTTTACTTACTCTAAGATCCATGGTTTATTCTTTTAAACGTGGACAATCTGAAAATCAAAAATTTGATTTTAGCATCGGTCAATAGCATCATGCCTGTTATTTCACTTCAATATGATGTGGCAAAGATGACTCCAGCATAAAAGCCAAATGTTTGGCTAAGCCATCTATAGGCCTGTAGGCCTTCTTGTTGTTTCCAGCTAAATATCAAAACTTTTTAGGGGGTGCACACAAATTGATTCTTTCACACAAAATGTCAATTGGACATTTGCAAAATGCCCCCACCCCTCTCCCAAAACTGTCCCTTGGACATTTTCAAAATACCCCCACCCCTTTCCCAAAAGGTCCCATTGGCATTGAAAATCAATGTAATTTTCCGATTACCTTCATACCATTGTTTTGATGGGGCCTAAGCGATTATGAAGTCATCGTTGATGATGTTTTCTGTGACTACTAGACACACATAAAGAACGGACAAGTTTCTTTCATTGCAGTCAACATTCTTTTGAGAAATGCTCGAAAGCTCTAAGTTCTTTCCATATGTCCTCTTCAGCTCCATTGATTTAGATGCATTACTTAAATTTGATCTGTTTTCAGTTCACTATCCGTATCACTGAGCATCATATTATATTAGTTTAACATGTAGCTTTTACGTTTTAGCTGAGAATTTACATGAAATTGAAAAATTTGCACTAAAAAATATACAAGGCCTGGCTGGCCCATAACATTGAGGTGCGTTTCCAAACGGGCTGACAGAAAATAAATTTCAAGTCCCGGAGGACTGGCAGAGCAGACCTCGTGCAATTTCCATGAAGAGAATGATTATATCGCTGTAACCAAGCAGCTTGCCATCAGTTCAAAATCTTATGAAATCTTCAAAAAATTTAACTTCAACAAGAATAAAATCAACTGAAATCTTACCTTGATCGTTTCCAAACGGACTATTTCAGTAATTTGTCTCCACAAAGTAAACGCCTGGTCGCGTTTGAACAACGAGAGCCACGAGAGGGAAGGCAGGCTGCCAGTTGTTGTGGTTGTTGTTTTCAACCAGCGCCCTCGCAGAGCATGCACCACCCAATCACTCAACCCAAGCCAATGGTCTTTCAGGGCAATGAGGGTCTGGTAAACTCTTATATATCCTCGCTATACATTCACCCAGGGAGGTACTCCCGAATTTTAAATACAGTGGAAGGAAGGGAAGGGCAGGCAGCTAGTTTCCTGATATAGAAACCATACGATATGTTGGAAGTAGACTTTTTTGGCAAATATTACCAAGTGAAACTAAAGATTCTTCCACCCTAGGAGTCTAAGGGTCGCAACAGACAGATGCAACTGCAGGCTTTGCAAGACATAAATCAAGAATCTTGAATTTATTTTAGCTTCTCCATCTGATTTGAAAGCGTGATGTTCTGACTGAAATCACATACATTTTGTGTGGAGTATGATATACGACATCACCATAATCCAAATGTGGTCGGACATATATATTTTATATAATTCATTTAATGTTCGTTGCGGCAAGTATTGTGAAAGGAAGTGTAACATTCTCTTATTCCTTCCCTGCATTTAGTGATAGCTGACTGAATATGACTAACACAGGACAACCTTGAATTTTAAAACTATCCCAATGTGTTTCTGTCCATCAACGTTCATGACAGGAGTATTTAGATAGCATAGGCGGATGGTCTGCGCGGATTCTCTTCCTTGAGACTGCTTGTCTCGTTGGATCAAGATTAACCAATCAGATAGATGTACCAATAGATAGACCAATCAGATTGATGTACCAATAGCCCGAAGCATGTACTTTATGAGAATATAAAAATTTACCTGATATCAACCATCATTATCGCTTGCGTCAGCATTTTTCTTGTGCGTACAAGAAAACTTGGCAAAAAGGTCAAAATCAGGATAAATGTAATAAAATGAAATTTGGAGCACAATTTCCATCCAAACATGAAAATTATGATCTTCAAATATCTGTGCAAATTATTGCAATTTTGCTACCTTTTTCGTAAAAATTAATATTTGAGAATTGCTGAATTTGATAGCCAGTTCTGGAAAATTGTCTCCCTTCCACTCATTTGTCAACATATTTTTATAAAACTCCACGAGTCGTTGCAAAATAAATTAGCATCAGAAAGTCAGAAAATTTCAGGGCCATAATTGTTCTCCTGACAGAGTTATAACGAAGAGTTTACTAAGAAGTAGGGTTAAAAGACATTTTTTCAGTTATGTGCCATAAGTGTCATGATTCATGTCCAGGGCAGCGATGAGGCTAACATTACACCTCAGATAATCAGTCAAATCAATTATGTACACGAGAAAGAAAAAGGGCCCAAGGATTGAACCCTGAGGAACACCAGCTGTAATATTTTCCCAATGTGATACTTTGGCGTTTAGGACAGTACGCTTACGATCAGCTAAAGAAGTTTTCATCTAATGAAAGCAGCTGACCAGAAACCCCAACTTGATGCAGCTTGAAAATCAGACCCTCGTGCCAAACCCCATCAAATGCCTAGATATACCAAGCGCACATTTAGAAGTGGTCAAAAGCTTCAAAGACAGTATGAACAATGGTTACCAACTGATTTATAGTTGAATCACCGGGGCGGAGTCCCGATTGATTTGGATTAAGTAAGCCATGTAAGTTTAGATGCTCGTAAAGAGTATCAAAATCAACTTCTCAGCCATTCTCCCAAAAAGTGGCAAGAGTGAAATGTGGCGATAATTTTTCTACAAATTTGCAGGGACCGTGCAGCCGTTCGGCTAAGGAGCTAAAGCCCCCCCCCACTTTTTTCAAAGTTGGGTCTAAAAAATTTCACAAATATGGAATTTTCAATATTTTCATACACACAACTGCCACATTTGCTGAGAGACCTTCTCAATGGCTAGATAAATATATGAAGCAAGCAAATCTCAACAATCTAGCGATACTGAACTTTCATAAACAACGAGGAAACACGATGTCCTTCTTAGAAATTGCTAACGATTTGGTTAAAAATTAGAATAGGCATCCAACTTTGGCATGTTTTCTCTGACAGCTCTTCAGTACATGTTCTTTTTATAAGAAACTGGTTTATAAGAAACTAGTACTACGATGACCAAAAATTTAAGAAACTCTAGTACTGCTCTCGTGAACAGTTAAGAATCTCTTAAAATTCAATTTCTGTATTCAGTCTCTTTTATTCTATGTCTCTATAACACAGGTACCTTCATCTTTTTTTAAGTTTTAACTGCAAAAATTGGTATTTTTTGCCTGAATGTGCATGGCTTATTCGTGATGACAGTGTCAATGTAAAATGGAAGCCATTTATCGAGAAGAAGCCTCAAATTTGAACAGTATCGCAATTTTAAGCCCAAAAAATAAGAAACTAATTAAGAAACTTTTACTACTAAAACATCGAAATGTTCATGTGAAATTAAGAAACTTTTAGTACTAAGTGCTGATCCAAGTTTCTTATATAAAAAAAACGTGTAGTAATGGTTTTTATGAGAAGAAATGCTTTGCTGTTAATTTTTTGGTTGTAACCATGTGTCTCTTTTCATGGTAATTGAAATTTTTTTTGAACCAAACTGCATACAGTATAAATATTGACGTATTAAGAGGCAATTCTTTTATTGAAAAGGGCTTTTTCCGACGTTCTAAAGGGCGTGATATCAAAACGTTTTCTCGGGGCAAGCCCCCGGACCCCCATTTTTGCTCTCTTCGCTCACCGTTCAGCCCCCCCTCATTTTGAAACCGCTGCGCGGTCCCTGCAAATTTGTACTACTTCTTTTATGTACTGGAACTACATTTGCTTGTTTTCAAACTTTAAGGAAGATGCCTGTAACCAAGCAAGTTTTAGATATTATTCGTAGCGGTAGTAAAATTGCATGATCGCAAATTTTAATCATACGTGCAGAAATATCTTCCCAACGGTGCGCTTTGCTTGGATTTAATGACCGAATAATCCTTAGTCTCTTCTCTTCGGATATTTGGAAATATTTCTATAAAGGGTGGGACAAATGGTGGAACTTTGGATTGTATCTTCCCACCAGTTTTTTAGGGTGGCACACTGGAGCATGAAATAATCGTTAAATATTGGCGCCTTATCAGTAAAATCTAGAACAAAGATGTCACTTGCCACTTATATCCGAGCAATCGTAGAAGATATGAATGTTTGGTTTGCTCCTTAAGTGAAGTACAATGATCTATGTCCAAACAGCACTCCTCATTTTCAAAACATATGAAAATCTCGTGGGATATCACCTTTCAAAAAACTGCAAAATCAACTTATTGTTTACCTTTTAACGACGCAGCCCCATTAAATGTCCCCAGCAAGTGTGCTAACTGTCGATACATAGAGTGTCCCAAGAAAATGTGTGCATTGAATGTCCCCAGAAAGTGCGTACACTGAGTGTCCCCAGAAAGTGTGTACATCGAGTGTCCCCAGAAAGTGTGTATATTGAGTGTCCCCAGAAAGTGTGTACATTGAGTGTCCCCAGAAAGTGTGTACACAAAGTGTCCCCAGAAAGTGTGTAAATTGAATGTCCCCAGAAAGTGTGTATACTGAGTGTCCCCAGAAAGTGTGTACATTTAGAGTTCACATATTTTATGTTCATTGAGCAATATGGAAGCAGAAATGGGGTTAACTCTCATGATAATTCATTCACGTAGTCTTTAGAATGGTATTTCTAACCAAGAAATCCTGTTCTGAAAATATGTCCCCACAAGGTTGATCTAAAACGAACAGACCCCACAATGTGGATACACAAATTTTGATCACGTGTGTAATACCATTAAATTGAATGCAAGGTCATTCCCTTTGTTTTCCTTTGACCCGTTCTCAATGGCTACTTACTGTTGTTGAGTTATACTCAAAAATCAGTGGTCCCCACAACGTATGCCCAGGGTGATAGTCCCCACAACTATGGTCATGTCAGTATGTATGTATGTATGTATGTATGTATGTATGTATGTATGTATGTAAAATTTCGCCATCAAAATAAAAATGAAAAATAACAGATTCAGAAAAAAGATCTAATTACAATATTTACCAGTTTGAAAAGTTACAGGCAAAAGTTACATATCTAATTTAAAATCTAATTTAATAAAAACACCCCATGGTTAAAGATGGCAGGGATAGCATTAAAAGGTCAATGCGACCTTGTTTCCATAATGGTCCCTCCAGGAGTGCCCTTTGCAATTAAGAGAAAGAAAAATTAGCGAGATAAACAGGGAAAGTTTTCATGAAAAACAGAAATTTATCTAGACCGGAAATAAAGCCTTTCTTAAGGATGATAAGTAAGCATGTCTGTAGGTTGTTTTTAGATTCATTTGAGCCACCTTCATCCTATGAAAATCTGCGCTATATAAGTAATTAGTTTCTTATTTTATGATGTCTGAGAAATTTTGCTAAGTAATACTGCATAGTCATCAAGATACAGAAAACAGATTCATGTACTATTAAAATGTTTATACCATATAATTATTGTTCCAGGCTCTTTCTCTTTCTGGTGCCTCGTAGTATTTATCCATTCCTCATGCAGATAAGGTTCTGGTCTATTTAATTCGATATATCTCTGAAAACAATTTGATTTTGAAAAATCCTTCGATAAAAATATTTCATTGGATTTCTATGCAAGCCTATTATTTTTTGTAAATAGCGAATATTGCTTTTATTCTTTGATGAGACATAGTGACATCTGTTCCTTTAAATCTTTTCTTCAGGAAATTCGTGAAAAACAGATACCTCAAGGTTAGTTTCTGCGCTTCTTCTTTTCTATTTCTAATTATCGAAAGGCTCACTCCCAGAATAAGTGTAAGGAAACTAAACTTTCTTGCCTTAATGTAACAAAAGACAGTAACATGTAACATGTGTAAAAAAATGGCTTACAATCTGATCCGTTCGTTATAAAAAAGATGACGAAAGAGAGAATATTGTAGAATATTACTGGCTGCATGGATTGGGCAGACTGATAGAAATCTTTTTAAAATAAATATCTGGGGAAAAAATCTAATGCCAATGAACTGTAATGGCAGTTCTGATCTCCCTGTGATGATTTATATCGAGTTGATAATAATTGTTGGTTTTTTCTTTACAGAAAAGGAGCACGTGCTAATGAAGGTATGTTTTTTAATTTTGATTGAGATAACTTTATTGGACTTTTTTTTATCTCATGTAAAGATTTGGTGGCTAATATAATTTTTCAAGATCAATAGACCTTTTGAAAGAAGTCTGGGAGATGAAAATTCCGATAGATTACATTAAATAGTACTACTATTCAAAGAATATTTGCAGAAAATTGGCGATCTTGATAGAATCAGTTCCTGAAAATGGTTTCCCTCCCTGTTTTTTGACAAAAAGCTTTTATAAACTGCTTGGTTCGCATCATGATAAGTAGCAGTAAAAATTCATAGAGTTTCCCGGTCGTAATTGAGGCTTCAAGCTGAGCATACAGGGATCATACATTGTTTTGATATAAAATTCCTAATAATGATAACGATCTGACTGCTCTATTTTGGGGAAGAAAAGAAAATATTTTTGCAGTTCAAAGTTTGCAGTCATCCACATTGAAGAGATTCAATTCAAATCCCAAAATGATCCCAATTATCGTATTTCATCGCATTTCATCGGAATTCTAGATCTATAATCAATGAGTATTATTTCCGTCTCATTTTTCAGATCATCTAAAAATTTGTATGACAAAAAGTCTCACTAGAAAATTTCATATGGACAATTTAAGCAATTTAGAGATCGTTAGGAATTCTAAAGCGCATTTCAAGTTGCTGTTGCGTGTCAACGGTGGTAATGGGGCATTGTTGGTTTTTCCAAAGATGTATATTTGAGCCACCTTCATCCTTTGAACATCTGCGCTATATAAGTAATTAGTTTCTTATTTTATGATGTCTGAGAAATTTTGCTAAGTAATACTGCATAGTCATCAAGATGCAGAAAACAGATTCATGTACTATTAAAATGTTTATACCATATAGTTATTGTTCCAGGCTCTTTCTCTTTCTGGTGCCTCGTAGTATTTATCCATTCCTCATGCAGATAAGGTTCTGGTCTATTTAATTCGATATATCTCTGAAAACAATTTGATTTTGAAAAATCCTTCGATAAAAATATTTCATTGGATTTCTATGCAAGCCTATTATTTTTTGTAAATAGCGAATATTGCTTTTATTCTTTGATGAGACATAGTGACATCTGTTCCTTTAAATCTTTTCTTCAGGAAATTCGTGATAAAAAGATACCTCAAGGTTAGTTTCTGCGCTTCTTCTTTTCTATTTCTAATTATCGAAAGGCTCACTCCCAGAATAAGTGTAAGGAAACTAAACTTTCTTGCCTTAATGTAACAAAAGACAGTAACATGTAACATGTGTAAAAAAATGGCTTACAATCTGATCCGTTCGTTATAAAATAACATGACGAAAGAGAGAATATTGTAGAATATTACTGGCTGCATGGATTGGGCAGACTGATAGAAATCTTTTTAAAATAAATATCTGGGGAAAAAATCTAATGCCAATGAACTGTAATGGCAGTTCTGATCTCCCTGTGATGATTTATATCGAGTTGATAATAATTGTTGGTTTTTTCTTTACAGAAAAGGAGCACGTGCTAATGAAGGTATGTTTTTTAATTTTGATTGAGATAACTTTATTGGACTTTTTTTTATCTCATGTAAAGATTTGGTGGCTAATATAATTTTTCAAGATCAATAGACCTTTTGAAAGAAGTCTGGGAGATGAAAATTCCGATAGATTACATTAAATAGTACTACTATTCAAAGAATATTTGCAGAAAATTGGCGATCTTGATAGAATCAGTTCCTGAAAATGGTTTCCCTCCCTGTTTTTTGACAAAAAGCTTTTATAAACTGCTTGGTTCGCATCATGATAAGTAGCAGTAAAAATTCATAGAGTTTCCCGGTCGTAATTGAGGCTTCAAGCTGAGCATACAGGGATCATACATTGTTTTGATATAAAATTCCTAATAATGATAACGATCTGACTGCTCTATTTTGGGGAAGAAAAGAAAATCTTTTTGCAGTTCAAAGTTTGCAGTCATCCACATTGAAGAGATTCAAATCAAATCCCAAAATGATCCCAATTATCGTATTTCATCGCATTTCATCGGAATTCTAGATCTATAATCAATGAGTATTATTTCCGTCTCATTTTTCAGATCATCTAAAAATTTGTATGACAAAAAGTCTCACTAGAAAATTTCATATGGACAATTTAAGCAATTTAGAGATCGTTAGGAATTCTAAAGCGCATTTCAAGTTGCTGTTGCGTGTCAACGGTGGTAATGGGGCATTGTTGGTTTTTCCAAAGATGTCCATTTGAGCCACCTTCATCCTATGAATATCTGCGCTATATAAGTAATTAGTTTCTTATTTTATGATGTCTGAGAAATTTTGCTAAGTAATACTGCATAGTCATCAAGATACAGAAAACAGATTCATGTACTATTAAAATGTTTATACCATATAGTTATTGTTCCAGGCTCTTTCTCTTTCTGGTGCCTCGTAGTATTTATCCATTCCTCATGCAGATAAGGTTCTGGTCTATTTAATTCGATATATCTCTGAAAACAATTTGATTTTGAAAAATCCTTCGATAAAAATATTTCATTGGATTTCTATGCAAGCCTATTATTTTTTGTAAATAGCGAATATTGCTTTTATTCTTTGATGAGACATAGTGACATCTGTTCCTTTAAATCTTTTCTTCAGGAAATTCGTGAAAAAAAGATACCTCAAGGTTAGTTTCTGCGCTTCTTCTTTTCTATTTCTAATCATGGAAAGGCTCACTCCCAGAATAAGTGTAAGGAAACTAAACTTTCTTGCCTTAATGTAACAAAAGACAGTAACATGTAACATGTGTAAAAAAATGGCTTACAATCTGATCCGTTCGTTATAAAATAACATGACGAAAGAGAGAATATTGTAGAATATTACTGGCTGCATGGATTGGGCAGACTGATAGAAATCTTTTTAAAATAAATATCTGGGGAAAAATCCAAAGCAAAAGAACTGTAATGGCAGTTCTGATCTCCCTGTGATGATTTATATCGAGTTGATAATAATAGTTGGTTTTTTCTTTACAGATAAGGAGCACGTGCTAATGAAGGTATGTTTTTTAATTTTGATTGAGATATCTTTATTGGACTTTTTTTTATCTCATGTAAAGATTTGGTGGCTAATATCATTTTTCAAGATCAATAGACGTTTTGAAAGAAGTCTGGGAGATGAAAATTACGATAGATTACATCAAATAGTACTACTATGCAAAGAATATTTGCAGAAAATTGGCGATTTTGATAGAATCAGGTCCTGAAAATGGTTTCCCTCCCTCTTTTTTGTCAAAAAGTTTTTATAAACTGCTTGGTTCGCTTCATGATAAGTAGCAGTAAAAATTCATAGAGTTTCCCGGTCGTAATTGAGGCTTCAAGCTGAGCATACAGGGATCATACATTGTTTTGATATAAAATTCCTAATAATGATAACGATCTGACTGCTCTATTTTGGGGAAGAAAAGAAAATCTTTTTGCAGTTCAAAGTTTGCAGTCATCCACATTGAAGAGATTCAAATCAAATCCCAAAATGATCCCAATTATCGTATTTCATCGCATTTCATCGGAATTCTAGATCTATAATCAATGAGTATTATTTCCGTCTCATATTTCAGATCATTTAAAAAATTGTATGACAAAAAGTCTCACTAGAAAATTTCATATGGACAATTTAAGCAATTTAGAGATCGTTAGGAATTCTAAAGCGCATTTCAAGTTACTGTTGCGTGTCAACGGTGGTAATGGGGCATTGTTGGTTTTTCCAAAGATGTCCATTTGAGCCACCTTCATCCTATGAAAATCTGCGCTATATAAGTAATTAGTTTCTTATTTTATGATGTCTGAGAAATTTTGCTAAGTAATACTGCATAGTCATCAAGATACAGAAAACAGATTCATGTACTATTAAAATGTTTATACCATATAATTATTGTTCCAGGCTCTTTCTCTTTCTGGTGCCTCGTAGTTTTTATCCATTCCTCATGCAGATAAGGTTCTGGTCTATTTAATTCGATATATCTCTGAAAACAATTTGATTTTGAAAAATCCTTCGATAAAAATATTTCATTGATTTTCTATGCAAGCCTATTATTTGTTGTAAATAGCGAATATTGCTTTTATTCTTTGATGAGACATAGTGACAACTGTTCCTTTTAATCTTTTCTTCAGGAAATTCGTGATAAAAAGATACCTCAAGGTTAGTTTCTGCGCTTCTTCTTTTCTATTTCTAATTATCGAAAGGCTCACTCCCAGAATAAGTGTAAGGTAACTAAATTTCGTTGCCTTGATGTAACAAAAGACAGTAAAATGTAATATGTGTAAAAAAAACGTCTTACAATCTGATCCGTTCTTTAAAAAAAAGAATAATGAAAGAAAGAATATGATAGAAGTATTACTGGCTGCATGGATAGGGCAGACTGATAGAAATCTTTTTAAAATAAATATCTGGGGAAAAATCTAAAGCCAAAGAACTGTAATGGCAGTTCTGATCTCCCTGTGATGATTTATATCGAGTTGATAATAATAGTTGGTTTTTTCTTTACAGATAAGGAGCACGTGCTAATGAAGGTATGTTTTTTAATTTTGATTGAGATATCTTTATTGGACTTTTTTGTCTCATGTAAAGATTTGGTGGCTATTATAATTTTTCAAAATCAGTAGACCTTTTGAAAGAAGTCTGGGATTCATAAGCTGAAACAGTGTAGTTCTTCCATACAGTTGTAGTTCTGTCCATAGTATTCCAGTGTAGTTCTTCCAAGAAATTCCATTTGCAAAATATCGTTCAATTCTAATTCTTTTCTGAATAGCTAGGGGGCTTCTTATATATTTAGTTGTATTTTAGTTAATCTCCTTCATGTTGGCCCTGGGGTAGTCATGATATTTTGCTCCCCTTTTCTCTTATCCAAACTTTTCTAAAGTGTCGAAAACAGCGAATTGTTCTGAATGGTTAATGTTCTAATTGAGGGGACATTTAACCAAGAGCACCCAATGGCTCTATCTTAGGACTATTATTCTTTCTCGTGTGTATAAATGATCTCACTGCAGATTTGAAATGCAATGTTAAACTTTTTGCTGATGATGCGTCCTTGTTTACGGTTGCCCGAGAAGCTAACAAAGCTGCACAACAGCTGAACCTTGACCTATAACTGATAAGGCAGTAGGCCCATGATTGGAGGATGTCTTTTAATCCCGATCCACAAAATCAAGCCGTTGAAGTACTATTTCCAAGGAAAAGAAATGAAATAGATCATCTAGTGATCCTCTTTAACACCTTATCTGCTGCACTTGCCGTAACAGGAACATGGAGAGGATCATCACGAGAAAAACTGTATGCAGAGCTTGGCTGGGAGTCACTAAGTTCCCGTAGATGGAGTAGAAGCCTTACTTTATTCTATAAGATCATAATTAACCTCATTCCGTTGTATACAAAGAAGCCAATCCCATCTTCTTCAGCAGCCAAACTATTCTCTTCGCAACCAGGATGTTATGGGCGAATAAGGGCAAGAATAGAGAAATTTTTGTCAAGTTTCTATGCCAATTGCATCTATGAATGGAATAAACTTGATCCAGCAATCAGACTTGGACCTTCTGTCTCTGTCTTTTAGAAAAAAGCTTCTGTCAATGATTCGTCTCAATGCAAAGTCTGTTTTCTGTATTCACGACCGAATAGGCTTAGGTTATCTTATAAAAATAAGGGTCGGTCTCAGTAAATGGAATTTTCACAAATTCAAGAACAATTTTAGGGATACAGTGAACCCAATGTGCCCAAAGAATGGTGGCATTGAGGATACAGATCAAGTTTTGTTGCTTTGCTCTTCTTTCAACATTCAACGACAAACTCTTCTCGCTAGAGTTTCAGAATTATTGCGACCATTTGTCCAAATCGACACCCTTCCAGATAATGTTCTAGCTCAATACTTATCATAAGGTAATGAAGAACTTTGTGGCGAAGTGAATAAAATGTACTCCAACATACTCTTAACCCTATCTATCTCACCTGGGACTTTTGAATCCGTCAATGCATATTTTGGTAACATATCGACGTCGACAGGAAAAACTGATATGTGATTGGCTAGACTGTCACTGCAAGTGGCTTGAGCCACTTTTATATGCTTACATGCTTTTATATGCTTTTATGCTCACAAGTTTACAAACTGTTCCACCAATTAAGTCCGTCTCTGGGAGAATTTCCAAACATAATCTATTACTTACAACTTACGAAAACAAGTATTATGTGAGCTTCCTCAGAGTTCTCACGCGATAAAATATGGGATAAACTCCCTAAGATTTAGGAGAGCTATGCTGTGGAATACCCTAAACGATGATGCAAAGAATGTAGCTTCTGTTGAAGCTTTCAAAAAGGAAATTAAGACTTGGGATGGAACCAGTTGCCTTTGTATAATTTGTAAATAGACACTGAATTCCTTTGATTAGCATGTATTACTTTTGCTTATTGTAAATAGTTGTTGTAAATTAGCTTTATTCTTTTAAAACTATGTAAATACCAACTTTAAATAAATACCGGGTGAGCCAGAAAAAAGTTCCCACTTTTGAAAATTCATAGCATGAAGAGTACTGCACAGATTTGAATTGTTCAAATTCTAGATAAAAGCCAAAACATCAAAGTAGTTTTGTGATTTTTCTCGCTGTCTTACGAGCACGAGAAACGTAGGTAAATTCAAATATACAAAATTTCATGGTAGCAAAATAACTAAAAAAGGGCCTAAAACATTGATCAAATCACAGAATCACAGAGCACTCCTCACACAGAACAATAAAGAAAATGCAATTTCCCATGGGCGAGAGATATCCTCTGCACATTTATTGCCATGGGATTTAAAATTTTTGGCATTTGCATTTGTTTGAAATTCTATGTCTTATAACTCATGATAGAGATTAAATGCCCATTACGTATTGTTCTGTGCGAGGAGAGCATTAACGATTTGATCAATGTTTTATAGGTCCTTTTTCAGTCATTTTGTAACCATGAAATTTTTATAACGTTGAATTTACCTAAACCTCTAGTGCTGATAAGACAGCCAGAAAAATCACAAAAATACTTCGATATTTCGACTTTTAACTAGGATTTGAATAATCCAAATCTGTGAAGTACTCTTGGTGCTATGCATTTTCAAAAGTGGGAACTTTTTTTCTGGCTCACCCGGTATATGAAATGAAATGAAATGATTTGCTGCGAGCATTTGGACATATCGATCTTTCAAATGAGATTCTGACGCAACTTTTATTATATGGTGATAAATACCTTCCAACAGACCTCAACAGAAATATACTCGAGTTAACTCTACATTACATCTACGCAACTTGTCGCTATCACCGCAAATCTAGTTAAACGTCACTAAACCACTAAGACCATTTTTGTAAAGTTTCTTGTCGTAGAGTGCTATCCATATATTCGTTTTACATATACACTCTGGAAGAACAGCACATTTTTTTTAGATCTTATTTCATTATTTATAGTAGAAAGAACTGTATTAGGTTTTTAGCTGAAGGGGTTTCGTGTATAAATAATAATAATGTATGTAATGTATAAACTGCGTCGGGTGTCTGCAAACCACGAAACCAGAAAATCACGAAACGAAACAGCGAAATAGCGAAACGAAATGGGAAAACAGCAAAACAGAAAAATTAGAGTTATACGAGTTTGTAAAAGGTTAGCTACAAATTACAAATTTCACCACCAAAAAATTAAATGTGCACAGTAAAAAATGTGTTGTCGTTTCCTTTCATCGCCCGAGTTTTCTGTGCGCAGGCTAGCAATAGCCTTATGCAATTATCAATAAAACGTTGGACCCAACAATTTTGTAATTAATTTAGGAATTTTTTCACGTATTAATTTGAATAGGGGTTGGTGACAGGGGCGGATCCAGCCTAGAGTTGAAGGGGGAGCAACTTGCGAAGGGGGTGCCAAGAATACGGTAGAAAATATCGCGCTGAAGGCGCGCGAAAATATTTGGACGCTTTTTAAAGAAAACTCTTTGATTCATTACTAAATAAGGCCTTGATTTATGTGTTTCCCCCATATTTAAATCGACACAGTTAGAAAATTATGCGTTAGAGTCAGAATGAGGGGCGCTTTTCTCACCAAAACAGGGACGCCAAGCTGAGTTTTCATCGTGAAGGGGGGCACTTTCCCCCTAAATCCGCCAATGGATGGTGAGAATATGATATTACCCGGTCCCTGGGTAATATAACAACGTAGAAAACACTATGATTTCATTTCATATCTCAACTTTGTCAACTTTGTCAACTTCTCCAAAAAACTCAATCCACGACTCAAACCGTAAATCTAACTGTAATAGGAAGTGCAAGGCCTACAATCCCGAATAAGAGCGGAAAAAGCGAGACAAAGTGTCCAGTTCTCTCTTAATTCAGCTCATTTAATGCTCGTAGTATTTCTTCTATTGCACCTTGCAGTAGGGTAAGATGGGGTAAAGTGAACTATTTTTGAGGTTTTTCGAGGATATCCTAAAGAGATTGTAACTGAGGGAAAACTTGTTAACGTTTTTTTTCAATATTTTTCAAATCTTTTTCCATTGTCTTACAAAAGAGCTTTCTTTGGTGGCCGCTCTGCCTAGTTCACTTTACCCCAGGCCGGGGTAAAGTGAACTACTTAGCAATTGTTCGATAAAACCAAAATGATGCTGGTAATACCCGAACACATGATTTATTTTGCAGCTCTAAGGAGTTGTTCGCATGCCAAAACGAAACAAACCCAAACATTTCACAAGAGTGATATAAAAAAAAATTAAATTATGACCTATGTGGAGAACGATATTTGCAGATCAAATATTAACCAAAAACTATTGTCTAGGACACAAATTCGAGTCGGATTTGGAGACCTGAATACAAGTCGATGAACAATAATGGGAATATCCTTGGAAAATACTATATTGCATATAAATACCAATTTACTACAAAGAGAAACATTATTTTCAAAGTTATTCACTTTGCCCTGAAACCTCCGCCCAGAAATGAAACCAAAAATAGTTATAAATCTATAACAATTATCAATATTCTAATTTCAAAGTGATGGTCATTAATCCTTTCCGTGTCGATAGGTATGCTTGCTTCATCAATCCCAACAAAATTCTTGGATCAGAAACATTTTTGAATCAAAGTCAAACTTGTGCTGTCAAATTTTTGGAGGTTTTCAGGGAGCTGGTATCAGAATATATTTCTGTCTCATTAGAGCGAAAAATGATCCTGCAAATTATGATTTGCTGAAGGCAGAACTATGAACCAATTGAGATTGAAAAGGTTCATTCATTTCATTCCATTCCATTTCATTTTTAATTATTTATACAGTGTAGAAGCATCAATAAATATATAAATACTGCTTTACAGCTTGCCCTGTCAAGAAAAGAAAAATAAATTTAAACCCTATTTACACTGTTATTTCACACCTAAAGTAATAAAAGAAAGGAAATGTAGAATCAACATATCTTTGTGTTCACGTGACCGCTTTCTTAAAAGCAGAAAAGCTATTTATGGT
Organism: Aurelia coerulea; assembly: GCA_039566865.1. NCBI lineage: Eukaryota > Metazoa > Cnidaria > Scyphozoa > Semaeostomeae > Ulmaridae > Aurelia > Aurelia coerulea. The sequence continues at coordinate 4,398,998 of CM076959.1, forward strand.
TTTGGCTTCAGAACGCAGTTTGTTCCAAAGTTCAGCTCCCCGGAATGAAAAGCTCTTTTGTCCTAGGGAAGGTTTAAACAGCGGACGGTTCAAATCCAGTTTGGAATTGTGTAATTCTCTGTCGCCTTTATCAGAGATCCTTGTAAACAGACCTTGCAGATAATCAGGCACTTCATTGTGCAGTGACTTGTGAACAATTTTTGTTGTTTCAAAATCTATCATTTGTTGCATATTTAGCCAACCGAGTTATTTGACAAGGGGTAGCGAGGAAGCGTCATAGGGGCTATTCGTGACTACCCTGGCTGCTCTATTCTGCAGCTTTTGCAATTTTTGAAGAGCCGTAATACCACAGTTACCCCAAACAGGCGAACAATATCTTACGTAAGGCTCTACGAGGCTCTTATACATCCTTTGAATGGTCTGTAATGGGAGGTACTTTTTTGACTATTTTAGCATTCCTATTCCTCGATAAATGTTTTTGGTAACGATGCTCACATGCTCATCCCACAGCAAGTGCTGATCAACCTGAACACCCAAATATTTCGCATGTTTAACCATAGTGATTGGCTTCTCTCCTATTTTTAGGGCTGGTTCCGGGTTTTCAGACTGGCCGATCATTTTGAGTCTTCTTCGTCTGATTTCATGTTTACATGTGAAAATAAAAAAATCATGGGTAGTTCACTTTACCCCGGTCGAAGCAAAATATCGACTGGACGGTAGATCTTTTAGAATATCATGTTAGCGTACAAAAAATTCCATAATTTTGTGAGGTTTTTTACTGCCTCGGGTAAAGGGATTCTTTGCAACAACACGAAGAACTATTTTGCAAAATTTTTTCATTTTCTGTGAGCACATATAACGAAGCATTAGGCATAAATCATGTTTTATCATTGCATGTTTACTTTTGGAGAGAAGCGCGATTGTTCTGAGCAGTTCACTTTACCCCGTAGTTCACTTTACCCGTCTTTACCCGATTTTACACCCAGGATGTATTTGCACGCGAAAAGATGCAATCGTTCTAATGGGGCATATTCGTCAAAGCCCCAAATTTCGGAAGCATGATTCAAGATGGGGATGATTGTTTCATCCAATAGGTGAAGGCACAATCCGGGTTGCAAGCCATTGAAATCTTTGCATTTTGAGATAAGAGAATGGCATGCCTTACCAGCTATTAGCTTTTTATTGTCAATCTGTTCTTTCTAAGGGAGAGAGCCAATTTTATTTCTCGTTCTAAATTGTTCCATTGTTTCACACCACGATATGAATACTTCGTTAAATAGAGCATTATTTGTGAAGAAATACCCAGCCATTGAGGATAATAACCCACCAATTTAAGATGATTACCCACCAAGTATAGGATTTTCCACCAATTTAGGCACATCATTTCCAAAGCGCAGATATGCGTCTAGAGTTGTTTATATATTTAGGCCACTGCATTAAATCACTGCAAACGAGATAAAAAGATGAGAATTTTAGAGATTATACAAACCAACCTGAGCAATAACCCAAACTCATTCACTTCTATTATTTGTCAAAATAGGAGGCAATTTTTGATAATCTCTGGCAAAACATGATTTGGGCCTAAGCCATTGTACTGAAGAAGGTATGGTAGAATTTAGATCAAGAGTATCTTTAATTAAATCCTATATTTGATTTAGATCGAAGGTATTATCTAAATGAATCGAGCTCTTGACAACTCTACACAAGAATTCTTGGCACAGTGGTAATATGCAAATTAATTGTATGGATTTCAAAAGTTTGACTTATTTTTCACATTCAATATTTATGATATTTAACAATGTCCTTTAGTCAATTTGAAATGCTTTTATAGCATTGTTGTACACAATTTCTAACAGTACCTCATGCAGGCCTCTAAAAATTCGCAAACATTTTCATTTTCTACTGTGCACATTGATATTTTCTAATGCATTTTGTATAACATCATAGTTTCTCAATTTTAGGAAATCAATTTGATCACATTCGATGATGATCATCTAGATGGCAGGTATGTAAAAATGAAGATAAGTGAATATGCAATTGAGTGAATCATTAAGAAAATAGATAAGCAATTAAGTGAAGAAGTAAATTACAAATTGCCTTTCTTTTTTCAAAGCTGTGGGGAAAATCCCGAAAATTTCTACTTAGGCTCTTTTTCCTCCCAAATGGATCGTGCTCGTTTTCCTACTCAATGCAGTTACTAACTCCAGATTAATTATTAAATACCTTAAAAAGGGTTGAAATAAGGTCCTCCAAAAGTTTGTTTTCAGTCTCTCGATTTATACAGTTCAGAATCAGCCCAAGACGATCGGCCAGTTTTCGTTGATTTTTCAAAATTTTCTCCCAAGTTTTGGACTTATTACATTTGAAGTAAGGGGTCAAATGAGCCGATCGTCCGTTTATGTGCCCTACTCTACAAATTGATTGTGGGAAATACATCGAATAAGATATTCTGAAGTGGAGAGGATTTCCCCGATGTTACTAGGGCTGTCGGGATTGGCCGCGCTCGCCTCAGTCCCTTTTTCCTAATTGGCAAATGGTCTATTAGATAGGTAAGCCAGTAAGTCAGTAAATGAATAAGTAGGCAAGTAACCAAGCAAGCAAGTTCAAAACAAGTAAATGATTAACATTATTACGTAGCAGTAATTAAATTAGTAATTGCATAGTGAGTAATCTAATTAGTATGTAGCACGGTTGATCCGCTATGTTTAGACAAGTTAAGCTAAATACATAGAGGTTACAAAGTTGTAGACTGTAACAATGGCTGCGGTCACACTACTGTATTTCCCGTTGTAATGTGAACTGCTTCACTTTATTGAAATTTATCTTTACCGCCAATACGCACGGCAATATAACGGTACAGTGACGCCCGGTCACACAATGGTATGATGCATCATGTGACAACCACTCAAGGCTTTGATTATTGGTTTATTCTCGAAAACAACGCTAAAGTATAGCTAGGGACCATGTTTTGCCCGCTGTTGTTGCATGTGGAATTGCAGCAACCGCAAACAGAGCCACAGTAGTGGAAATTAGGCTCTACGATGCTGCTATAGAGTCTTCACAACTCCAGCAGGAAGATATTTGTTGGCGTATTTTAAGAAGCCGATAGCTCGGGAAGCTTTTGCAGTGACCGTTATTATTTGCTCCTTCCATGTGAGATTTTCGTCGATTTGAACATCTACACCAAAGTACTTAGTATTACTTGCAAGTTCGACTCTAGTCTCGCGAATGGAAAGCTTGATTTGAAATCTCTAGATGCTTCTTCTTATGTTTGGTGGCAATTAACATAGGATGGGTGATAGTTGCGTTGAAGGATAGTTTGTTCCTCTCTAGCCACGTATCAAATTTTCGTAGATCTTCATTGATAGCCTTGTTCAACTGAGTAATTTCTTTCAAAAATGATCAATACTTGTATCATCAGCATGCATAGACACTTTAAAGTTCTTTACAACGCATGGAAGGTCATTTATGTAGACTAAAAATAGGAGTTGGCCGAGACAAGAGCCCTGTGTCCGAGATGCCTCCATATTAGAGTCTACATCATTAACTCGACAATGCTGCTTTCTGTTGGAATGCTGAAGAGGCTTGGTCAAAGGTTCTCTCAGTTTGTAAACTCCCATGCAATGCTTGACAAAGAAGATATTTTCTGAAAAATGCATCACGTGAGCGATCTCGGTAAGGAAAAGTTTATGATCTAGGTCGGATTGCATGGAATAATCTAGTTAAATGTTGAGAATTTAGATAACAGTATTGCTTGGGTTAGCAAGGGTTATCAAACTTCAGAGCAAAAATTTGTATACAGGCTTCTTGAAGCATCAAGTATTGACCTGTTAGCTGTTCTGGTGTCATGAAAGTAGAGGCAGACACTTTTTAACGTTTAAATTTTTTTCAACTCTTGACAGGGAGAGAACAAAAGAAGAAGAGGATGTCTATGAGGAGAGGAGGAGAAAAGATAGGGAGGTCTATGTCCCTAAGCACAGACGATGAGGTAATTGGGTCCTGAAAAAAGATGAGTCAGAAAAAAGAATCCCAACTTGGAAGACCACATCTCCATGAATATCAAAGCGATAATATGGAAGACTGTCTTGTTTTATTGCCAATATGTTCAATTAGGTTTATTTATTTTGCCTGCCTTTATCGGCAATTTGTTCCCATAGATAGTGGCGATTTTCTGTAGAACGCCCCTTTCAAAAAATCTGCAAAAACGAATAACAATAATGAGCAAATTTCCCTTCCTAAAATTGATGACACTCACATACATTCATGTATTTTGTCCTCTCGGGAGAATTGAATCCACTTGAATAGGTCATTGATACCAGGGAGTTGATTTGTTCATCCTTCCAAGAGGATAGCAAGTGCTAAAGTGTCAACAAGTCAATGTTGTAAGTCCATTGTAAGATAGAAGTGTGTGCGAAATTTGTTCAAGATTTTGGGCACGTTTTTGACGGTTTTGAAGAGGCTTTCTCGAGAAATTCCTCATAAATTCAGAATGGAGTGGCCGATTTCAGTCAGGTAATTTTTACAGTAGATTTGAACATTTTTACCATTAAACTACATATTTGTTGATATCATCGTATTGATATCCAGGGAGCCGTTGTGACCTTTCAAACAGGAGTTCTTTCTCTGACTCACCTAGACCAGGCGACAGAGGGGGTATCGTAAAGTTGGAGGAACTTTGCCAGACAAGGTGGATTTGGTCAATTTTGGGGCGCTGATTCCGAATATGGTTGCTATAACAAAGGGGGTGGTGGCGTTTAGCCTCTATTTCAGTTTTAAACCTCGTTTTCGAAGAAAATCGTAAAACCTCTTTTTGAACCAAATTGTGTATGTATGACGAGTAATGTTTATGTTACTAAAGCAAACGAGGAGCGCTGAGTTCAAATTAATCAATTTCAGAGAAAAAAGACAAACTTTTGCCTCACATTCATACCAAGCCTCACTTTGAAATTAGGCCAAATGATGTATAAAGAGTGTATACAACACGAAATATCACTCATTGCATTCGATTGATACTTTCAGTGTCAACTATTCTCTGCATGAGGCAACACCGAACCACTTCTTGGTGTAAGTCAATAAACTTTTATTAATTTACATCAATCTTTTGCAAAAGTATGTGAAACGTTAGAAGACGATACTTACAACTAACAAACAAAGCAAAATTTCAGGAGATATTTCTGTACTTATAAATCAAAATGTTCCAGTAGTAGGTTTGAGTCTATGTCGTCTTGAAATAAGAGATCCTCTATATCTGCTAGGAAAGGCTCTAAATGTCCTGTACACCCATACTTACTCAGGATTTTTCAAGGTTGACGGTTGATGACTAATCCATTTTGCACAAAAAATCAACCAAATTGGCTCTTTTTTTGGGTTTCTGAAGTGCGATCACAAGCGGGTACACTTAGATATCTGCAAGTCAGTTCTCTCTGCGAAGCCTCTTCCAAAATTGCCCTCTTCTTGCTTGATAAACATTATTCACCCTTCCTTTTCAATGAACAATGCATTATTTCACGTAATTCTTTGGTATAGTCATAAAAATGGAGACAAATACCTTGATTGCATATTTCATTTCGTTTTTAATTATGTATTCAAGATCATCTGTTCGGTTATAAGGACTGCTAAGTTCCCTGCTCAAAAACCTATTCTAAGTACAATATGTCTGTGCAGGAGGGTGTTGAAAAAAGCCCACTTTAAGTCGAGATTCTTTTGAAAATGATCATATTTAAAATAATTTAACACATATCATATGGAAGCACGATTTATTTGTGTGGCAACGGGATATACACAGCCCTCTGCTCCCCGGGTATCGTTCCAGCAGTATTGCATGGTAATTTTATAAGCAGCTTAATTTGCAATATGTATTTTAGCTTTTTCTTGGAGTATGAATAAATATAATCTTCTCTCCGATGATATCTAACTTTTGCACATAAGTTGAATTATTTTTCATTGAATTGTTGTTTCGGTAAGTGAGGGTATTTTAGATTCAGGCCAATGCAAGACCATTTGGGCGAAAACGCACCACGTTCACCATATTTCAGAATTGTAGATAAATTTATCTTATGGGAATAAATGTGTCTGTTTCCTAGCTAATGGCATCCCCTCAAGTGCCTCTGGGCCTAATCTGCTTCAATGAAATATTGTAATCTGTTGCCATTAAAAGGGTCTTAACTTTTCACTTTCAATATCCCAAAAATACTATACTTACTAAAATATGAATTAAATGATCAATAAATTCAGTAAAGTATATCTAAACTTCATATCATCGGAAAGAAGATAGGAAATATTTTCAGATGACGTACATTACATCCATTAAATTCTTATTATTTCTTTTTAAAATTTAACAACACACCCTGTATAATTATTACCTGAACTCTAGATTAACTCAATGCCAGCTGGAGATAAGAGAATTCAGTGTGTATAGCTTTGCCCCATGCCAAAGAAAGAAGAGACGTAATCATTGCGTGTATGCGCAAAAAATCCAATGCTACCACATGTTTGAACGAATGAATGCTGCGTTGAGTTCATGCCTAGAATCTATCTCTAGCAATTACAAAAGGAGCTTCAAGAAAGTCACGAAAAAGCGAACGTATCAGTGTAATTTTAATGATCTAGAATTGTTACCAATGTGTTGAAATACCCGATGGTAAGATCTACATCCTAGATCTAGCCACAGAAGTACGGAGTACCGATGAGAAACAGTGTACTTTTTCAACAGTTTACAAAAATGGTCTTTGAAACTATCCCATCTAGCTTATATCTATATTCAGAATTCAGACCACTCAATAAACAATGCTGAGATAAAACGCAGAGGGCAAGGGAGCAGTACACTGCATCAAATCGCCCATGCACCGCACAGAACGATGCGAGGACAGAACGCATCGATGGATACACAGCACACAATGTTGAAAACACAGCACACAATGTTGAAAACACAGCACACAATGTTGAAAACACAGCATGAAATAATCAAAGGACAGCACATAAGGGTTTGTTCACTGCAGCGAATATGTCGAGCACAGCTCGAAATGGTAAAAACGCATGACAGAGAGTTGAAAACACACAACAATGAAATAAATGCACCGAACGTAAAGTGTTTTGAGCACATAAGGCAGATGTGGCGTTCCATACTGTTCGTAGTTGTGAATTGATTGTTATGATTTACAGAAGTAAAAATTTGAACCATTGATTTCTGCCTTCGGTTTCAATTTGAATTTTTTCTATAGTCTATTTTAGACGGCATTTCAATGTCCTTGCAATGACTAATATGTCAATGTCATGCGACGATTGATTTGTAGATTGTGAAACAACAATAAAATATAACAAACCTGTCTGCTTCGTCCATCTTGTCGTACTTCAGAGGAAGAAACTGTTGCTGTGCTGTCCTTTCAAATTCGATGATTTCAAAGGGGAATCCCCCACATGACTTCGGGGAATTCTCGCTCACTGAACGAGAACTTTGTGCATCAATTTGGGGATCATTTGAAGCAACATTTATACGAATTCTAGTTGAATACACTGTCGAACTCATACTCAAGGTATTCGTAATAAAAGATACAAGACCAAAGTGCCATAGGGCCATAGTGCCATTGGGCCAGGGCCATTGATTGGTAAAACCCTATTATATCAATGATGATTTCACCAATTTTCATTCAACTAAGTAATTAAGTAATTAGTATTCCTTTTTGTGTAAATAGTTGGTCTTAATTAGTTCAATTTTGAACTATCAGTTTTTTTTAACCAACTGTAAATAATGTTATAATAATAATAATAATAATAATAATAAAACTGGAGCAACGGATCTTGGTCTTATGTTGGTCTTAAAGCTTTTATGTCGCTATATAAAGACCGGCAGCCTCGTTTTGCTCATTCGATTTTAATTTTTTAGCTTGCTTTGTGTTAAGTAACAATCCCTGGTCTGTCTGGCTCCTCCCACACCTGGCAGAAGCTAAGGCAAGTCTGATCTTTGATGAATATCACTATCATTGAACATGTCACACAAGTTGCATACGTCAGGAACAATAGAGGTTGTACCTCTCTCCCGCTAATCAATCTTGGAATCACTTCATGCAAAGGACAAGCATAGTAAAGAATTGGAAAATAAGCGCAACACACCTGTTTAATCATTCCTTAAAATGAGATTGGATTGGTTGGCAGAAAAACTGAAGTTTGTCAGTCATTAGATTGATTGAAGTTTTATAAAATAAGGATTTCCACTCAAGCAATACAAGAAATCCAGGTTAAGAATTATCAAATTGCATAAAACCATCAGATAAAAAAACACATCAACGTGGGCAATCGACCGCTGGTAGGGGATGACCATCACAATTAAACTAGCACACCCACGCCATCAAACAAAAATAAAATGCCATTTCATATCTATTAGAAAAAGAAATAATTAAACGAGAAAGGGGAACAGTGACAAGCTTCAATTAATGCTAATATCTCAGAAAGAGTTGAAAAATCTGTCAGTTCACAAGGGTGAAGAGAAGGCAAAATTGAAATGGGGATGATTGCTGCCAAACAGAAGGTACAATGTAGATCAGTTGACATTGCCTTTTGTAATTGATCAGTCATCTACTTTTGGAGACAAAGGGCAAGGCAAGTGGCAAGTTAACTGGATAAGAAACAGTGCACTTTACAGTTGTGTACAGCTTAAGGTTCCGAGATTCCATTTTGCACAAAACACTCCACACACATCTGGCTGCTGACTGTGCTAAACTGAAATGAGAAACACTGTGATGCTCACTGGCACCTTATAGGGAAAGTTACAACAACTGCCGAAGGGAATGGTGTGCAAAATGCAAGGGATTTTTCATCAAATGAATAAGACCTTGAAAAGACGTTGCTTAGCAGCAGCAACCATACATTTGAATCTTGCATCCCAAATGCTTCATATGTTATGAAAACAGAAAACATGCTATTTATAGATTCGGCTCTATCCAATGGAGTGACTGCTTAGAAAATGTGCAAGTTAAATTTTGTTTGCCTTTAATTTCCCCAGAACAAGATTCACTTCAGACTCAGAACAAGATTCAGATTCAGAAAAACTTCCCAATATAATGGCAATAGCAGTGGCGACCTGGCAGGGGGGACCGGGGGGCCACAGCCCCCCAGCGGACATTTTTAGAGGGGCGCCAAGGTTTACAAGGGGCGCCAAAACTTTAAAAAAAAGTCAATCTCGCATCGGTAAGGCAGAAAAGTCGGAGGCAAAAACATGATATAGTTAGATACAGATATAGTTTATGGCTCTCGAGGTTTGGTAGCTGTAGCTTGACGATAGATTTATGGTAGTTTTGTAAACAATTTTCAAATATATGACCATCAGTTTATTTTATAGGAAAGAAGAAGAATTATCGCAATTGGAGGGGCCAACCTCCCAAATGGTGGCCCCTAGCAAAAGTGGCCTTTAGGAGCCCAAATGTAAGAAATCATGCCCTCAGAAAGCAGGATTTGGATATCATTCTAAGAGCGGCACTGGAAGCAGGGGTGCAAATCCCACAGATTATGGAATAAATAGAACTGCCGTAGAAGGGCATTTTACAATCAGAATCTTGAAAGCTTCATGTGTGGACAAAATTTTAATTTTTTAGCTTAAAGACCCTTTACTGACCGGCACCCTTTGCACGCCTTTATTATTGTTTACAAAAGTTAAGGTGGCTACATACAGACTGATTACAACGAGTCCAAGCTATCGTTCGTCATAACGAGACTGCTGCCATTTTGTCAATAGTGATGGATACGATGATGTAATAAATCTAGTGTTCATTCGATCGCACACAAATTATGGCGGCAAGTCAGTACTGATGAAGGATTACTTCCAGATCTCGGCACAAGGCTAAGTGGATATTGGAAAAATAACTGCAGATATCTTTCCTAAGAGGAAGAAGACCAAATTGAATCGATAAACTCTCACCCACCTGTTCTCATTCTGGCCTATTTTTCCGTTGTTGCTTGCACAAGAAGGAGTCCAATCCAATGGGGTCTGTACAGTTCATTACATTTCTCTGTTTTAATCCTTGCGTTTCGAATGCATTTATTTGATGAGTTTATTGCTTGATCATAAGAAACAATTGAAATATATTTGATCTCAGATGCAATCTTTCCCGTAAATAAGATAATTTTCTCTCCACTTTCTCAACATTCTCTCAGTCATTGTGACCCAAATTATTTCGTCTAATTCCCACAACTCCGATTATGCAGTACGAAAATACCTGCTTAAATACATTGTTTATGAACCAAAGAGACTATTGATATAAGTTGTTGACCATTTACGCGATTTCAGTTGAAGATTAAGATGGATTACAAATGCGATAGTTTCTGGATGTCAGAAACTCTAACGAACGGGTCGAAGCTGTGGGGAACAGCAATCGAAGGCCGCAAAGGATGCTGGTCAATAAAGGGTCTTTAAAAATTCCTCTCAAAATAAAGTGTCATAATGTTGATTTCAGTATTTGATGAGCCTGGATAAGGATTTTGTTCGATTGGAAGAGACAGTGCAAGAGTGCATCCAATTGAAGATCAGCCAAACAGAGGCCCATGAAGGCTACATCCAACGGCTGGAGAAAAACGTCATTCGGAAAATTAAAGCTCGGGAATGCCAGGCAAGTGCATCTCATCTCGCTATCTCTTCACTTCAGTTACCATAAATTGCATCAGCCCTCCTAGTCCTAGGCATAAATCATCAGCAGTATAATCAGAAGGAGCATACCTAAGCGGGATTCTTCTTGTTACACTACCTCGTATAAGCAGGCCCGTAGAAAGCGGGGGTGGGGCTCGAGCCCCCCCCCCTATAATTTTGAAAACAATGGTGATACGTCACACAAATTAATTAGATGTATTGTTCTCTATTGTTTTAAGACCAATTGCCCCCCCCCCAATCCAAAGCGTCTTCCTACGGTCCTGCATATAAGATGTAAAATAGAGGTGTTACCAGAGGCGGCACGAGGAAGATCCAAGAAAGCTTATGGCAGAACCCCCTCCCCCTCCGTATTCTGACGCCATCTGCTAGTGCCAGGTATGCCTAAATATTGCTGAACTAACCGCCCTCCCACCCAACTCAATTTTGTAACTGCAAGAAAGCAAGGGAGAAGTATTCACATGATGTAGGATTAAATGCTAGCCATATATATCGCATTTCTATATATAAGTAGTGTATCGGTGTCGTGAATTCTATTGTATTGTAATGTTGATCTAACATACGTTTCCCTTGGCTCTCTTTGTATTGTAAATTTATTATATTATATTACTTTACAGGCTTTTCAATGGCTAAATTTTATCAGCAGTGTGAATGTTGATGGCAAATCTGTCCCTGCGTTGGGCATTAAATCCATTACTGTCTTGGACGAGTTTCAAGATATTAAGAAAGATGGAAGTGCTCCATTATATCTTCATTGAGAAAGCAAAGTGCTAAGGCATTCAATGGTGTTTATTAACGGTTTATCAAGTAATCTACGAAATTGGTACCAACATTTCGAAAAAAATACTTAACAATTTCCGAATGTAAATGGAAATTTCCTGAGAAATGCTGCGTTTTTCTATTTTTCTCCAATTCCAACCACCAACACCCCAACATCTGATAAATAGGAAAATGTGTGATCTTGCAAGTAGAGTTCTTCTGTCTACAAGTTTTCCTTTATTGATTGATGAAGTTGCCGAAATTATTTCAAATTACTTAATCATAATAACAAACTTTTTCGATCTGAAGGAGTCGAAGGCAGCAATGATTGAAATGACTGGCAGTGGAAACATGATTCCGCTGCAATTCGGGAAACCAGACGAGCTGGTAACAGAGCAGGACCTGCAAAAACGTTCTGCTAAAACCCAATGCGTGAAAGGTGAGTTATTAAATGAATGTTATAGATGATGATAATGAACATTTATTTAACAGAACAAAATGGAGCATGCTTGGACGGGAGTGTGCAATGGTAAGTAAGCATTGTCTATAACAAAGTAACAAAGAGAAAACTCTGACATAGCATTGTTATGGGGCTATATATTTTTCACGGTGCATGTGCAATTTCAATTTGAAAGGGATATGTTTTAATTCTTTTGCTATTTACAACAGCAAAACCCAGTAATAAGCTGCGTAACAGGCCGTTTTGAAACTTTTATTGCACTGAACTTCATGAACTCGTTTGAACTCCAGGCAGATAAATTGCTGATGCAACTGTTTCCTTCCAGCTATTAGATTACCCCAGTCAACCTTCTCGGACAAGATGCTGGAATGGATACGCTATGGTGAGTAAAATGTATGAATAACTGATTTTCATGCAAACGAATTTCAAGTTTGAGAAAGCGGAAATATATAAAACCATTGATGAAACTTTTCCAATTCCTAATTCGCAGCAACGACGAGCATTGATTTAGAAGCACGATGGTGATATATGCAACATTATCCGATTTACGTTTACTTGCTCAATCTTCTTTGCAGCTCGTGAAGGTGGGCAAGAGCCAGGAGCTGAAGAGCAGCAACTCTCCTTTTTAAAAGCAGCACAGCTTGAGCAAATCCAGGAGCTGCAAAGAACAGTTGCGGCAGCTTTATCAGGTATGAGCAGCTCTAGATAACGTAAACCATACTTTCTGTTTCTTTGCCATTCCGGTTCGCAATTAATTCCTGTTTCAAAACATATGTTGTTAAATAATTACGAGAGTAAATGCAATAAAAGCTCTGTTTCGGATGTTTGTCTTCACGTATTTTAGTCCTGGGAAATATAGTTTTCGAAATACATATTTTGATAATTGAAGTCCTTGGCATATTTCTAACAGTATTATCAGTTGTACAATGTATCTTATTACTTGCGTTTTGACATGTTCATGAGGAGTCCTCATGAGGAGTCCCCATGAGGGCACAAGGCATGAAGACTGTTGTAGAACCTTCAAGGAACTCGTAAAAGTGGCTTGAGTGCTCAAATTTTGAAAGTTCTAAGAAACTATCCAACATCAGTGCCATTAGCAGTAACATCTCTTCACTTATCTTATATTCACAAGGAACTGCTGATCAAATCAATGAAGATCAGAGCAGCACTATTGTGGTGAGCACCTTGTTTTGAGAATCAATGGCAGAATGTCTTTACATTTGAAATAAAACTTTTTAATTTTTTTTCCCAAAAATCACTTGATACTTGATATCTCTCTCCTATAATAGGAAATAGCTAATGCATAGATTTATTGAATCTTGTAATATGATACGGATTGCTTAATTGCTTCGAAACATTGCTGGAAGCATTTTTAAACAAATATGAGTGTACCATTGATCACTCTATGTTGTGTTTTTAGGATGATATGAGCCCTGCAACCCAATTGGAATTCATGGGATATACCCCTAAAAGAAAGGCTGCATTCGAATTGGTAAGTAATCGCGATGGCATATTTCATGATTTGATATAGCAGGACATAAATACAAAAGACTGTGCACCCCCCCCAGGGGCAACTACAACTACTGCCTACTATCAGAAAAAAGTTTCAGGGATTTTATTAGATCACAAAGAGCCATCAATTTGGGGTGGTGTGACCTTTTTCATGAAGATAAATTCAAAGTATGATTGAAGAAGATACATTACTCCATTACAAGTTACAAATTTGTCACAATTTTAGGATATATCGAAAATGTGCCAATCTTAAAATGCATTAGATATTGACACTTGCATGTTATTAATCAATTTCTTTCCATAAACTAGTTATAGTAGATGATGAAGATGAAGAAACCTCTTTCCAATATGAATACCAGCTTAGGAATTTTGATGTAATTCATCGAAAAATTTGGTTCTCTTTCGAATATCAGGGAGCACGTTGGGTGACAAAGAGGGGAAAAGATGCAGATGATGTGGATGCTGAGCTAGACACGCCAGCATTTAGAAGAAATCTGTTTCCAGAAGGCACAGTTGGAATCATGCGCAGAGGTATGCTAAGAAAAGAAAGTAACGATTGACAACGTCAATTGTCTTTGTGTCTTTGTGTCTTTGTGTCTTCGTCATTGTTTACACGTGATCGCAATCTTCCATCGCTGAAAATTGGGTTTCTAACAGGAAAGATTTTCAACTTAACTCATACGTCCTGTACTGCATATTTGTATTCAGAGGATGGTAGTTGCAAATTTGTAAATTCGTAAAGGAAACTTCTGTAAAAGGCTGGATACTGAATCGACCCAGGTCGACCTATGTTTACTATCTCAGAGCAAAATTTATTATTCTTAGGTACCAGAGAGTCCAGAAATGAAACAGTTGGAGCAGAGCCGGTGTGTAGTACTCCAGTGACTGACGCAGGTAAAGGGAGTATTACTGTAGAAGGGCCATTATTAACATTCATTCACAACTACTAGGACCACTTGCAACGATCTTTCGACAAAATTTTGATTTGAGGGGAAGCTTAGTGCAACCTTTCTTTTCGGGGCAATTTTCCGACGATGCTAATTGTGGTTTAAAATGTTACCCTTAACGTTATTTCATTTACCATATATCGTATTTCAAATGACCTTTTCTGTCAATGTTAAACTTTTCTGTCAATGTTAAACTTGTAGGGTGTTCCCTTAAAACTTTTCAGCATATTTTCTGAAGAATCATCCCAATGCATTATTCTTTTTGTTTAAAGAGAAGACTTCTGAGATGAAAAATGTGACAGAAGGGGAATGCCCCAAAGACACGACCACCACGAGCAGCAATGAAGAAGGCTGTACCAAAGGTGCTGGTTGGCCAGGTATTGCTTCGGCTTCAATTTTACAAATAGAAAATAAAGGTTAATCTATCTTGTCAACAGAAACTTCCCCACCCTTGTTAGCTTGTGAAGAAAAATAGGTGTTGTTGGCAAAATTTGGACCGGTTCAAGTGAAATATGTCGGCCAATATTGATATCTTCAATCCCAAGAAGCATACCTCTGCCATACTCGGTGGCCATTTACCTGAGAAACTCAAACCAGTTTGCAATTTCACCCCGATCTGAGTTGAACTGGTCAAAGCCCCTATAGTGTTTAAATAGAAAATGCGGTTCTCAAACCGGGGTGAATCTCAATTCTCAACTCGCCTGTTCACGTCGGTATAATATTCCAAATTCACATTGGCCTATTGTTTTACTTGGTGCCATAGATTATTTTTGGCACTCGATGCATCTAAGAACAACAACACAGGTCTCGGACCGGGGCGATAATTCATGTAAATGCAACGGGAAATAAGCTAGCAGGCCAATATTCAAATAGGGGTGGACTTCCAAACCGGTTCGAGTTTTGTCATGCAAACGGGCCCTCAAGTTAATGGAAATATTTCGATCACAACGAAAGCCGGGTGCTAATAACTTGGAAAGCAAAATACCCGCTGGGCCCTGCTAGTCTATCCATGTTGCTATAATGCCACCTTTCTTTCAGGTGACGAATCGGCGAAACCAAAGCGTTTGGGAAAGAAGAAACGGGTTTCTGAATTCTGCATTTGTAAAGAGGTAACGAACCCCTAACGAACCAACTTCATTGATTAAATTAGGTACAGGTCAATAACACAACAGATCACGTACGGAATCTACTGGTCATGATTCATTATCATCATCATTCTTATCATTATTACTATTATCTAACATGATAGCTCGCTCAGCAAATTTCATTGTCTATGATAATCAATCTTTGTTACCCATGTCTTCTTTGCTTTGCCGCTATCACAACGTATCTTTTTAGATTGCGTAGCACTTGGCCCTAATCAGCTGTAACCATTCGATTTTCTTAAAGTACATATCAGGGGGATTTAGAATCTTTAATTGTGAAATTTTAAAACCTCCTTCAACTGACCACTTACAAAGTTGCACTTTGTACCGGGTATTGATTGATATCTTACCCTTGAATTTCAGAAACGGTCAACAGAGGAGGAAAATGACATGATACTCTGTCAATCTAAGTGGAGAAAAACTGAGGTAAACTGTAACTTTTCATCTCAAGGTGTAATTGTCTGCTATGCATTGCATCACATTGAACTGATGTTGTTGGAAACTCCGGGCAATTTTTGATAGCTGCTGACAAATGCAAACAGTGTTGGCAACGAGTATCGATTACTATCACAAAGTATCGCATTGAGTGAACTTGCCAGAGTCTCTTCCCCTTGCCAGAAACATTAAAAACCAAAACAATGAAGAGGCCCCCTTTCCTCCCTAATGCAAGGGTAACCTTTAAGGTGGCTGGCAGTTTTTCAGGTTTAAAATACGGAAAAGACTTAGGCAAGTCCACGTATTAAGTTCATGGAAGCAAATTGTCCACTACGTGCAAAGTGAAGTTTTGCAGGCTTTGGGTTAATAAAGTGTCCAGCATCACTAGGAACCTTGTTATGATCGCAGTACTCGGGACTGCAATCTTTTCACGAAGAAAGTGAATTTTATTAGATGACACCAGTGAATTTTCTTTATAGTGCCCGGGAAGAGGCTACTTTCATTTAAATTGCATTGGCCTGAAAAGCCTTCCAAAGGAAAGCCCATGGTGAGTTCATTTGTATTTGTTATTGGTTCTTTTGTGTACTTAACTGGTTCCATAGCACTAAAGTGAAGGTCTGAAGAAATGGTGTGCATAAATCACGGGGGAGGGGGGTTTCTTTCATAGTAAAGGTACCTAGGGATGTGCTGTGAGCAAGGGTATACTTTTTCGGATTTCTAGTCTTGCCAAGAGTATACTTTTTGCAATTTTGGCCTACAACGGTCTAGCCAAGGGTATCATTACATGTTTGTTGACAGCATCTTCCATATGTTATAAATTCCACCAAATATATATAAGGTTGCAACGAAAAAGTACAGTGCACAAGCAAAAATATAATTCGAAACGAAATAAAAAATGTATCTATATACTGTATAGTACTGTACAAGTATATATACAGCAAACAAATGTACAATCCCCGTTCGATATTTTGCTAGGTCGGGTGGTTTTTCGATTAAAATTTCATGTTTTGGAGTATACATTTCACCAATTTCTAGAATTTTTCTAGAATCTGTTATAGTTTCGAGCGAAAAATTCTGGAGCAGGGTAAAATCAAAATTTGTAGGCAAACCCTCGTACAAATGTAAGTCAAGAACCGAAACCGAAAGAAATACAATGGATTTATTAACAAACGATAGAGGGTGACAGATGTTGATTAAGAAATAATTGCTCTTTCAATCAATAGCATACTTCAGGAAAACCTATGAACCTGCTGCAATTTAGTTAGCCTATAGATAATGTGTTTGCGCCTATAATTGTGTCATGCCCTATTCAAAATCACCTTGTTACTACAAAGTCCTTTATTCGCAGGAAATGCAAAGATTGCAGGAAAAGAGTCCCTGGGAAAAAGAAACAGAACTGAAGATTGCAGGAAGAGTCACTGGGAAAAAGAAACAAAACTGAAGAAGAAACAGTTGTCTTTAAACGGGCTCCGTCGCCAAACTGTACGTGGCCATTCTTCTCCATTGTTTTCTGCAGTTTCTTTCAGTGGCGGCGCCAGCCTTAAAAAAGTGGAGGGGACGAAGGAACGGGGGGGTCTGGGGGCTTAGCCCCCAGGAAAATTTTTCAGGACCACGCCCTTTTTATACTCAGGAAACGTCCTTTTTGCAGTCAGGAAACACCCTTCTTTGTCTATCAAACTCTAAAGATACCTACCTAACCCCTCCTAAAACATTTTCTCAACGGATTTAAACGCATTGAAAAAGTGACCTCAGAGAAAAGTGGGGGGGACTTGTCCCCCCCATTCCCCCCCCCCCGTGGCTCTGCCACTGGTTTCTTTGGTAGCTTCACCAAACCCATCGAAAAATGCTCGTCAAAAATCCACTCATATCCAAACAATCGTAAGAGATATGCGTGATACTGCCCACCAAAAACTTAAAAAATCTTAATTTCGACCGAAATTTGGAGACGGAGCCCCTTTAGTGGAAGAAAGCAAGACAAATCAACGTTTGAACCATTAATCATGAATTGTGCAGAGATATTCACGAGCTTTTATATTTAGTGTATATATTAGAGTACAGTTGTCAAAGTATTAAAATTAGAGTAGATTCCAAGAGAACAGAGACTGCATTTTCAATTAGTTTGGTTAATTTTGCTAATCCTGCTAATTCTCCCGCCAATATCGTTGACAATCATGGACCCGTGTTGTTTAATCGTTACCATTTGGATTTTGTCCAAAATAGGCGACAGTTGTCTGACATGAAATAAGTTCTGCGAAAAGTTCCAGCAACTGTTTTTGCAAAAAGGCAAGATTGATTCGAAATATTTTTCTACAGACAGAAAAGCTCTCATGTCGAAAATTATTATTTCTCCAGGGACATTTGTCACCTCCCGCTACCTTTGTAGCAATGTGGAAAACCAATTTTTCTGAATTAAATTCCAAATTGCTGAGAAAAAATTCGTACTTCAGCTATAACTTTCCGACTTATTTGGAAAAAAAGTTAATTTCATTTTCTTGCAACTTATTGCATAAGATCAACATTAATCAAATCTACATGCTTCACTGGATCATTCAAATAAAGTACACTTAAATGTGCTACGTTGCTACCGATATACAGTATTAAACCGCCACCAACGAACTCAGTTTGTAAAAACAGGCTGTTTGATTTCTTATGAATATCATATAAATGTTATATAAAACCAAATGTTGGACAATGAACATAGTGCCATCTGGCAGGCTGCAGTTTCTTATAAGTCAGTTTCTTAGTGGCAGGGTAACACTGTATTAGCAGATATTTGATGGGTGTGTGGGTACTTGAAGAACTCCAGTCAACCAGCATCCTTTGCGCACGTCACCTTTCGACTGCGACAGCCATTTTCATATGACATCGTACATAGCAGTGCTCAGCAAAGCGCGACCGCAATGGATGCTGGTTGAACGGCGTTCTTTAATATCTCTGCTGCTTGCTACCCTTGCTACTAATATTTGATGGGTGTGTGCGTACTTGTAGTGTCTCTGCTATCCATTGCTACTGATATTTAATGGGTGTGTGTGTTCTTGTATGTCTTTGCTACTCTTGCTACCCTTGCTACCGATATTTGATGGGTGTGTGTGTACTTGTATGTCTCTGCTACCCTTGCTACTCATGCTACCCTTGCTACCGATATCTGATGGGTGTGTGTGTACTCGTATGTCTCTGCTACCCTTGCTACCCTTGCTACTGATATTTGAAGGGGGTGTGTGTACTTGTATGTCTCTGCTACTCTTGCTACCCTTGCTACTGATATCTGATGGGTGTGTGTGTACTCATATGTCTCTGCTACCCTTGCTACCCTTGCTACCGATATCTGATGGGTGTGTGTGTACTTATGTCTCTGCTACCCTCGCTACCCTTGCTACCGATATCTGATGGGTGTGTGTGTGTGTACTCATATGTCTCTGCTACCCTTGCTACTCTTGCTACCCTTGCTACTGATATTTGATGGGCGTGTGTGTACTTGTATGTCTCTGCTACTCTTGCTACTCTTGCTACCCTTGCTACCCTTGCTACTGATATTTGAAGGGGGTGTGTGTACTTGTATGTCTCTGCTACCCTTGCTACCCTTGCTACTGATATTTGAAGGGGGTGTGTGTACTTGTATGTCTCTGCTACCCTTGCTACCCTTGCTACCCTTGCTACCCTTGCTACCCTTGCTACCGATATTTGAAGGGGGTGTGTGTACTTGTATGTCTCTGCTACCCTTGCTACTCTTGCTACCCTTGCTACCGATATCTGATGGGTGTGTGTGTACTTGTATGTCTCTGCTACCCTTGCTACCCTTGCTACCGATATCTGATGGGTATGTGTGTGTACTCATATGTCTCTGCTACCCTTGCTACTCTTGTTACCCTTGCTACCGATATCTGATGGGCGTGTGTGTGTACTCATATGTCTCTGCTACCCTTGCTACTCTTGTTACCCTTGCTACCGATATCTGATGGGCGTGTGTGTGTACTCATATGTCTCTGCTACCCATGCTACTCTTGCTACCCTTGCTACCGATATCTGATGGGTGTGTGTGTACTCGTATGTCTCTGCTACCCTTGCTACTCTTGCTACCCTTGCTACTGATATTTGATGGGCGTGTGTGTACTTGTATGTCTCTGCTACTCTTGCTACTCTTGCTACCCTTGCTACTGATATTTGAAGGGGGTGTGTGTACTTGTATGTCTCTGCTACCCTTGCTACCGATATCTGATGGGTGTGTGTGTACTTGTATGTCTCTGCTACTCTTGCTACTCTTGCTACCCTTGCTACTGATATTTGAAGGGGGTGTGTGTACTTGTATGTCTCTGCTACCCTTGCTACCCTTGCTACCCTTGCTACCAATATTTGAAGGGGGTGTGTGTACTTGTATGTCTCTGCTACCCTTGCTACTCTTGCTACCCTTGCTACCGATATTTGATGGGTGTGCGTGTGTACTTGTATTTCTCTGCTACCCTTGCTACCCTTGCTACCCTTGCTACTGATATTTGAAGGGCGTGTGTGTACTTGTATGTCTCTGCTACTCTTGCTACCCTTGCTACTGATATTTGAAGGGGGTGTGTGTACTTGTATGTCTCTGCTACCCTTGCTACTCTTGCTACCCTTGCTACTGATATTTGATGGGCGTGTGTGTACTTGTATGTCTCTGCTACTCTTGCTACTCTTGCTACCCTTGCTACTGATATCTGATGGGTGTGTGTGTACTCGTATGTCTCTGCTACTCTTGGTACTCTTGCTACCCTTGCTACCCTTGCTACTGATATTTGAAGGGGGTGTGTGTACTTGTATGTCTCTGCTACCCTTGCTACTCTTGCTACCCTTGCTACCGATATCTGATGGGTGTGTGTGTACTTGTATGTCTCTGCTACTCTTGGTACTCTTGCTACCCTTGCTACCGATATCTGATGGGTGTGTGTGTACTTGTATGTCTCTGCTACTCTTGCTACTCTTGCTACCCTTGCTACTGATATTTGAAGGGGGTGTGTGTACTTGTATGTCTCTGCTACCCTTGCTACTCTTGCTACCCTTGCTACTGATATTTGAAGGGGGTGTGTGTACTTGTATGTCTCTGCTACCCTTGCTACTCTTGCTACCCTTGCTACCGATATCTGATGGGTGTGTGTGTACTTGTATGTCTCTGCTACCCTTGCTACCCTTGCTACCGATATCTGATGGGTGTGTGTGTGTACTCATATGTCTCTGCTACCCTTGCTACTCTTGTTACCCTTGCTACCGATATCTGATGGGCGTGTGTGTGTACTCATATGTCTCTGCTACCCTTGCTACTCTTGCTACCCTTGCTACCGATATCTGATGGGTGTGTGTGTACTCGTATGTCTCTGCTACCCTTGCTACTCTTGCTACCCTTGCTACTGATATTTGATGGGCGTGTGTGTACTTGTATGTCTCTGCTACTCTTGCTACTCTTGCTACCCTTGCTACCGATATCTGATGGGTGTGTGTGTACTTGTATGTCTCTGCTACCCTTGCTACCCTTGCTACCGATATCTGATGGGTGTGTGTGTGTACTCATATGTCTCTGCTACCCTTGCTACTCTTGTTACCCTTGCTACCGATATCTGATGGGCGTGTGTGTGTACTCATATGTCTCTGCTACCCATGCTACTCTTGCTACCCTTGCTACCGATATCTGATGGGTGTGTGTGTACTCGTATGTCTCTGCTACCCTTGCTACTCTTGCTACCCTTGCTACTGATATTTGATGGGCGTGTGTGTACTTGTATGTCTCTGCTACTCTTGCTACTCTTGCTACCCTTGCTACTGATATTTGAAGGGTGTGTGTGTACTTGTATGTCTCTGCTACCCTTGCTACCGATATCTGATGGGTGTGTGTGTACTTGTATGTCTCTGCTACTCTTGCTACTCTTGCTACCCTTGCTACTGATATTTGAAGGGGGTGTGTGTACTTGTATGTCTCTGCTACCCTTGCTACCCTTGCTACCCTTGCTACCAATATTTGAAGGGGGTGTGTGTACTTGTATGTCTCTGCTACCCTTGCTACCCTTGCTACCCTTGCTACCGATATCTGATGGGTGTGTGTGTACTTGTATGTCTCTGCTACCCTTGCTACCCTTGCTACCGATATCTGATGGGTGTGTGTGTGTACTCATATGTCTCTGCTACCCTTGCTACTCTTGTTACCCTTGCTACCGATATCTGATGGGCGTGTGTGTGTACTCATATGTCTCTGCTACCCTTGCTACTCTTGCTACCCTTGCTACCGATATCTGATGGGTGTGTGTGTACTCGTATGTCTCTGCTACCCTTGCTACTCTTGCTACCCTTGCTACTGATATTTGATGGGCGTGTGTGCACTTGTATGTCTCTGCTACTCTTGCTACTCTTGCTACCCTTGCTACCGATATCTGATGGGTGTGTGTGTACTTGTATGTCTCTGCTACCCTTGCTACCCTTGCTACCGATATCTGATGGGTGTGTGTGTGTACTCATATGTCTCTGCTACCCTTGCTACTCTTGTTACCCTTGCTACCGATATCTGATGGGCGTGTGTGTGTACTCATATGTCTCTGCTACCCTTGCTACTCTTGCTACCCTTGCTACCGATATCTGATGGGTGTGTGTGTACTCGTATGTCTCTGCTACCCTTGCTACTCTTGCTACTGATATTTGATGGGCGTGTGTGTACTTGTATGTCTCTGCTACTCTTGCTACTCTTGCTACCCTTGCTACCGATATCTGATGGGTGTGTGTGTACTTGTATGTCTCTGCTACTCTTGCTACTCTTGCTACCCTTGCTACTGATATTTGAAGGGGGTGTGTGTACTTGTATGTCTCTGCTACCCTTGCTACTCTTGCTACCCTTGCTACTGATATTTGAAGGGGGTGTGTGTACTTGTATGTCTCTGCTACCCTTGCTACTCTTGCTACCCTTGCTACTGATATTTGATGGGCGTGTGTGTACTTGTATGTCTCTGCTACTCTTGCTACTCTTGCTACCCTTGCTACTGATATCTGATGGGTGTGTGTGTACTCGTATGTCTCTGCTACTCTTGGTACTCTTGCTACCCTTGCTACCCTTGCTACTGATATTTGAAGGGGGTGTGTGTACTTGTATGTCTATGCTACCCTTGCTACTCTTGCTACCGATATCTGATGGGTGTGTGTGTACTTGTATGTCTCTGCTACTCTTGGTACTCTTGCTACCCTTGCTACCGATATCTGATGGGTGTGTGTGTACTTGTATGTCTCTGCTACTCTTGCTACTCTTGCTACCCTTGCTACTGATATTTGAAGGGTGTGTGTGTACTTGTATGTCTCTGCTACCCTTGCTACTCTTGCTACCCTTGCTACTGATATTTGAAGGGGGTGTGTGTACTTGTATGTCTCTGCTACCCTTGCTACTCTTGCTACCCTTGCTACCGATATCTGATGGGTGTGTGTGTACTTGTATGTCTCTGCTACCCTTGCTACCCTTGCTACCGATATCTGATGGGTGTGTGTGTGTACTCATATGTCTCTGCTACCCTTGCTACTCTTGTTACCCTTGCTACCGATATCTGATGGGCGTGTGTGTGTACTCATATGTCTCTGCTACCCTTGCTACTCTTGCTACCCTTGCTACCGATATCTGATGGGTGTGTGTGTACTCGTATGTCTCTGCTACCCTTGCTACTCTTGCTACCCTTGCTACTGATATTTGATGGGCGTGTGTGTACTTGTATGTCTCTGCTACTCTTGCTACTCTTGCTACCATTGCTACCGATATCTGATGGGTGTGTGTGTACTTGTATGTCTCTGCTACCCTTGCTACCCTTGCTACCGATATCTGATGGGTGTGTGTGTGTACTCGTATGTCTCTGCTACCCTTGCTACTCTTGTTACCCTTGCTACCGATATCTGATGGGCGTGTGTGTGTACTCATATGTCTCTGCTACCCATGCTACTCTTGCTACCCTTGCTACCGATATCTGATGGGTGTGTGTGTACTCGTATGTCTCTGCTACCCTTGCTACTCTTGCTACCCTTGCTACTGATATTTGATGGGCGTGTGTGTACTTGTATGTCTCTGCTACTCTTGCTACTCTTGCTACCCTTGCTACTGATATTTGAAGGGTGTGTGTGTACTTGTATGTCTCTGCTACCCTTGCTACTGATATTTGAAGGGTGTGTGTGTACTTGTATGTCTCTGCTACTCTTGCTACTCTTGCTACCCTTGCTACTGATATTTGAAGGGGGTGTGTGTACTTGTATGTCTCTGCTAGCCTTGCTACCCTTGCTACCCTTGCTACCAATATTTGAAGGGGGTGTGTGTACTTGTATGTCTCTGCTACCCTTGCTACTCTTGCTACCCTTGCTACCGATATCTGATGGGTGTGTGTGTACTTGTATGTCTCTGCTACCCTTGCTACCCTTGCTACCGATATCTGATGGGTGTGTGTGTGTACTCATATGTCTCTGCTACCCTTGCTACTCTTGTTACCCTTGCTACCGATATCTGATGGGCGTGTGTGTGTACTCATATGTCTCTGCTACCCTTGCTACTCTTGCTACCCTTGCTACCGATATCTGATGGGTGTGTGTGTACTCGTATGTCTCTGCTACCCTTGCTACTCTTGCTACCCTTGCTACTGATATTTGATGGGCGTGTGTGTACTTGTATGTCTCTGCTACTCTTGCTACTCTTGCTACCCTTGCTACCGATATCTGATGGGTGTGTGTGTACTTGTATGTCTCTGCTACTCTTGCTACTCTTGCTACCCTTGCTACTGATATTTGAAGGGGGTGTGTGTACTTGTATGTCTCTGCTACCCTTGCTACTCTTGCTACCCTTGCTACTGATATTTGAAGGGGGTGTGTGTACTTGTATGTCTCTGCTACCCTTGCTACTCTTGCTACCCTTGCTACTGATATTTGATGGGCGTGTGTGTACTTGTATGTCTCTGCTACTCTTGCTACTCTTGCTACCCTTGCTACTGATATCTGATGGGTGTGTGTGTACTCGTATGTCTCTGCTACTCTTGGTACTCTTGCTACCCTTGCTACCCTTGCTACTGATATTTGAAGGGGGTGTGTGTACTTGTATGTCTATGCTACCCTTGCTACTCTTGCTACCCTTGCTACCGATATCTGATGGGTGTGTGTGTACTTGTATGTCTCTGCTACTCTTGCTACTCTTGCTACCCTTGCTACTGATATTTGAAGGGGGTGTGTGTACTTGTATGTCTCTGCTACCCTTGCTACTCTTGCTACCCTTGCTACTGATATTTGAAGGGGGTGTGTGTACTTGTATGTCTCTGCTACCCTTGCTACTCTTGCTACCCTTGCTACCGATATCTGATGGGTGTGTGTGTACTTGTATGTCTCTGCTACCCTTGCTACCCTTGCTACCGATATCTGATGGGTGTGTGTGTGTACTCATATGTCTCTGCTACCCTTGCTACTCTTGTTACCCTTGCTACCGATATCTGATGGGCGTGTGTGTGTACTCATATGTCTCTGCTACCCTTGCTACTCTTGCTACCCTTGCTACCGATATCTGATGGGCGTGTGTGTGTACTCATATGTCTCTGCTACCCTTGCTACTCTTGCTACCCTTGCTACTGATATTTGATGGGCGTGTGTGTACTTGTATGTCTCTGCTACTCTTGCTACTCTTGCTACCATTGCTACCGATATCTGATGGGTGTGTGTGTACTTGTATGTCTCTGCTACCCTTGCTACCCTTGCTACCGATATCTGATGGGTGTGTGTGTGTACTCATATGTCTCTGCTACCCTTGCTACTCTTGTTACCCTTGCTACCGATATCTGATGGGCGTGTGTGTGTACTCATATGTCTCTGCTACCCATGCTACTCTTGCTACCCTTGCTACCGATATCTGATGGGTGTGTGTGTACTCGTATGTCTCTGCTACCCTTGCTACTCTTGCTACCCTTGCTACTGATATTTGATGGGCGTGTGTGTACTTGTATGTCTCTGCTACTCTTGCTACTCTTGCTACCCTTGCTACTGATATTTGAAGGGGGTGTGTGTACTTGTATGTCTCTGCTACCCTTGCTACCGATATCTGATGGGTGTGTGTGTACTTGTATGTCTCTGCTACTCTTGCTACTCTTGCTACCCTTGCTACTGATATTTGAAGGGGGTGTGTGTACTTGTATGTCTCTGCTAGCCTTGCTACCCTTGCTACCCTTGCTACCAATATTTGAAGGGGGTGTGTGTACTTGTATGTCTCTGCTACCCTTGCTACTCTTGCTACCCTTGCTACCGATATCTGATGGGTGTGTGTGTACTTGTATGTCTCTGCTACCCTTGCTACTCTTGCTACCGATATCTGATGGGTGTGTGTGTGTACTCATATGTCTCTGCTACCCTTGCTACTCTTGTTACCCTTGCTACCGATATCTGATGGGCGTGTGTGTGTACTCATATGTCTCTGCTACCCTTGCTACTCTTGCTACCCTTGCTACCGATATTTGATGGGTGTGTGTGTACTCGTATGTCTCTGCTACCCTTGCTACTCTTGCTACTCTTGATACTGATATTTGATGGGTGTGTGTGTGTACTTGCATAGTTCTGCTACCTCTGCTACTCTTGCTACCCTTGCTACCAATATTTGATGAGTGTGTGTGTACTTGTATGTCTCTGCTACTCTTGCTACTCTTGCTACCCTTGCTACCGATATTTGAAGGGTGTGTGTGTACTTGTATGTCTCTGCTACCCTTGCTACTCTTGCTACCCTTGCTACTGATATTTGAAGGGGGTGTGTGTACTTGTATGTCTCTGCTACCCTTGCTACTCTTGCTACCCTTGCTACTGATATTTGAAGGGTGTATGTGTACTTGTATGTCTCTGCTCTCTGCTACCCTTGCTACCCTTGCTACTGATATCTGATGGGTGTGTGTGTACTTGTATGTCTCTGCTACTCTTGGTACTCTTGCTACCCTTGCTACCCTTGCTACTGATATTTGAAGGGTGTGTGTGTACTTGTATGTCTCTGCTACCCTTGCTACTCTTGCTACCCTTGCTACCTTGCTATGGGTGTGTGTGTACTTGTATATTTGACTCTTGGGTGTGTACCCTTGCTACGATATGTGATGTGTGTGTGTACTTGTATGTCTCTGCTACTCTTGCTACTCTTGCTACCCTTGCTACTGATATTTGAAGGGGGTGTGTGTACTTGTATGTCTCTGCTACCCTTGCTACTCTTGCTACCCTTGCTACTGATATTTGAAGGGGGTGTGTGTACTTGTATGTCTCTGCTACCCTTGCTACTCTTGCTACCCTTGCTACTGATATTTGATGGGCGTGTGTGTACTTGTATGTCTCTGCTACTCTTGCTACTCTTGCTACTGATATTTGAAGGGGGTGTGTGTACTTGTATGTCTCTGCTACCCTTGCTACTCTTGCTACCCTTGCTACTGATATTTGATGGGCGTGTGTGTACTTGTATGTCTCTGCTACTCTTGCTACCCTTGCTACTGATATTTGAAGGGGGTGTGTGTGTACTTGTATTTCTCTGCTATCCTTGCTACTCTTGCTACCCTTGCTACCAATATTTGATGAATGTGTGTGTACTTGTATGTCTCTGCTACTCTTGCTACTCTTGCTACCCTTGCTACCGATATTTGATGGGTGTGTGTGTACTTGTATGTCTCTGCTAGTCTTGCTACTCTTGCTACCCTTGCTACTACCGATATTTGAAGGGTGTGTGTGTGTACTTGTATGTCTATGCTACCCTTGCTACTCTTGCTAGCCTTGCTACCGATATCTGATGGGCGTGTGTGTGTACTCATATGTCTCTGCTACCCTTGATACTCTTGCTACCCTTGCTACTGATATTTGAAGGGTGTATGTGTACTGATGGGTGTGTGTGTGTGTGTTTCTGATGAGAGCAAATGCTGTTATGTGTTTTCTTTGCACACCCCCTGTTTAGATGCCCCGCTGAGAAGTTAGATGATGTTCAATGGGGGCTTAGTCACCGAAAAATATGGTCATGTTTTCACTAGGGAGGGGGCTCGAATTACTGTAAAGGTGAACGACATAGTTAGCCGTTATTCTTGACGTTGCCTCATGGCTCATATATTTTAATGATTCTTCCTCAAGTGTCTTCTAAGTCTTCTTATTAGGCACTAAATGGTGCAAAGATATTGCAGCTGTGCTGGAATATCATTCATATTTTGGAATGAAAGAGACATACAAAACAAATGAGCAAGATCGACGTACCTGCATCCACGAATCCCACCAAAATAACAATCAAGAGCTGCCTTCGCAGTGGTGGTGAAAGGCAAAACCTTGGCGAGGTAAAACATAACATTTGAAATTGTTATAGGATAAGACAAAGAAGAGATAAGATAAATATGTACGCACAACTTGTATCCATTACCATGCAAGGATAATAGTGGCCATTTCCATATTTTGCCCGTGCTTCCGTTAGCTTCTCGAAAGGGCCTTCCTTCTTTTTGCCTTCTTTGCTGCGAACGTCTGCAGAATCCTTAATTTTGTGTTCTTTCGTATCGCTCCAGCATATCCATTCTAAAGTGAACAAAATAATGAAAAAAATTGTTTTATCCGTTAAAATGAGTGAGCTTTGGATTTAGCTCTTAATTTTGCTTTGAATTTCACTTGAGAATGACGAAAAAATCGTTCGGTGAGACAAAATGTTGGTTAAAGTTAAGCTCTACACAGCTCTTTGAATATTTAACAATTAGATATAATTACCTCTTTCTTCCAACGAATTTTTTGGTATTCTCTTTCTTGGTGACTGTTCCATGCTATGTTCAGAAACTTGAACTGAAGTTTGGAATTTGGAGCTGTTTAAACGGTATTGACGAAAGGCTGAAAAGCGCGCCAGAAATCTTTATATCCCATCTTCAACGAGCCAATGATTGCCCATATCTTGACTATGAATCAGAATTTATCTTAGGGGGCAGCTATAATGAAAACGCTCAGACTGCATAAATGTCTTTGACGCTCATTAAATTCCCCCGTTTCCCCCGTTCACAAGTCTACAGTTCGCTAACGCCAGAAACCGGGGAAGTTTCAAGTGCTGATTTTTAATTTGCTTCCGGGGGTAAATTTGAATAAGAAATTAAGAATCCAGTGGGAAACTGACAAAGAGCCTATGATTGTTACTCCCTCCCCCAATTAAAGGTAACCTTGATTAAGCACAGCAGATCGCACAAGAAACATGTGTTGGATTTGAAACAATGGAAGTCAAAGCTGTTGCAGTTTTCGTGAAAAGTTGTTACCTCAAGCAGTTTAGTAGAAAATATAACTGCCTTAGGCACATTCAGTCGAAGAAAAGGAAGGACGAAAGAGGCGGGGATGATACTGAGCGTGTTTATGCGAAAAGACTTGCGGCAGCAAATCAAGAAGGAAATCCAACAGCAATCGTTGATCAAAATGTGCAAGTGGAAGAAGACTTTGGAGTGATAGAGGATGCCGACAGTGACAACAGCACAGCAGGGGTTGATGAAAGAAGCGATTTGTCTGATGAAGGAGAACGCAACCCTGATGAGCTGTTCTTGGATTCAAGGATAACAAGAAAAGATCATGCAAGCCAGTATTCTAGAAGTTTTTGTAACAAGGTTTCTGATTGGCTGATCTGCTTTTGCGGTAATTCCGATGTAACAGAATGAAAAATGGTGATTATCTATAACAAATGTATCATAGGAGGGTTTTTTATTGAAAAAGCTCAAAAAAACTTGAAAAAATTGCTCCAAAAAAATGACGTCATTATAAAAAAATGCTCACATCATCAAATTCCAGAAATTCCAGTATCAAATTGAAGCCCTTTGTTTGCTGATTCATTTGCTGTATAATAATTCATAATTCAATCAAATAATTCCTTTGAAATCATTGAAAACAATGATTTTGCTGCTACCTCCTTCCAAATATTAGCATGTCACGTGACTTGTGAGTCCTATTGTTAAAAAATTTGTCCACCAAAATGTGGCTAATAGATAATTAGTAAAAGTCACGGAGGTTTAAAATGTGGTTTAAAAACGTGGTAAATAAAACCTTGGGGGGGGGGGGGTGGAATCCACCCCCCCCCTTTAGGGTTAACCTTCTTTTTTTTACTCACCCGGTCAATAAAATATCAAATGTTATGAATGTAGTTTAGCGCATTACGAATTACATTCATGGATTTCATTGGATTTCATTCAGTGACTGTTTTTGTTCATTGTTTCTAATCTGCATTGTTGAAATATTCCAGCTGTAATGTTTGTCATGCAAACCTTTTGCAATGGATTAGAGCATCCCATGATGGTCCTGTGTGGAATGAAGAAAAAAGTGACGATAATTATCATACATTGAACATACGTTTAACTGTCATGTTGTGTCTGTTTTCGCTAGGCAACGAAACAGAAGAGGAGCTAACAGAGAAATATTCCCTGTGAGGTAACATCAAAAGAAATTGCTTCAGGATATGGATCAATTGTTCAGCAAGGCCTACATTTTGCATATCACCAACTGAAAAAGGCTGCTCTCCAGTTTGGAAAACTGTTCGTTGTTGACCAATTTATCATTCAATGAGGCAGGTAGCTATTTCAACAACCTCCCAACTCTGTACGACAATGATGAGCAAGTAGATGAATCAGACGCTGATGTTGAAGAAAATGAAAAAGACACGTTTCCCAAACTAGATTTAGAAATGCAGAGTGTAAATTGTGAATACGATTACGCAGAGGCAGACAGCGCAATGCTGCACTCACTGATACTCTCAGATCTTGAAATTTTATTGCTATCGCCAATGATTTCCCTCACAGGGTACCAAGGAAATTATTGTGATGTAGAAGAGCGTGGATCGTTGAATTGGAAAAACTCTTTGGTATTCTGTGGGCTCTTGCTTTGTTTTTTCTTCACAATCCCAGATTGAAATGATTAATTTATGATTTGAGAAAGAGGTGAAGATATTAGTTGAGAAAGAGTTTTTAGGATTTTCATAGGAATGCTGTTTGGTCCTAAAGATTTTCCGGTTTTAAGGAGAGAGATTATTTCAGATATTTCAAGAGGAACAGAAGGTGCAGCAAAAAAGAATTACCAATTTTGTCACCCATGAAATCCACAGGTGACTAATTAGATCTTGGTATATTCTTAGTAATATTACGAGAAACATTAACAAAGAACTTATTGAAGATATTTGCAATAACTGCTGGATCTGATAAAATGTTACCATTTGAGTCATTTAGCTTGCTTATAACATTAATATTACTTGATTGCCTAATATTTATAACTGATTTAATTCCTGACCATAATTGTTTCATGTTGTTACTGTTTTTTTGAAAATAGTTGTAAAAATAGTTGGTTTTACTTTTTCTCAAGGAATCCGAAACTTGGTTTCTAAATTTGTTGTAAAGATCTTTAAGAGACTGGTCATTATTCTTTTTCAGCTTTGCAAGTAGCCTGTCTCTGATGCGCATCATATTTTGTATTTTACCATTAATCCATGGTTTTTTTCTGAATTTAATGTCACTCTTGGTTAATTTTTTCAAAGGAGCATGAGTTTTAACTAACTCTTCAAGGATGGGTAAAAATCTGTTGAACTTAGCATTCAAATCTAAACAACTGTCATTTAAAAATGCCAGATCAAGGTTTTCAAAATCATTGAGAAGATTTTGTTCATTGAGCTTAGAAAAGTCATGTTGGCAGTATGATAAATTCTTATAGGGTATGCCTGCATGCTTGACAATCAGAAATTGAGGGAAATGATCTGTTATTTGTGTCAAAATGTTACCACTTACTGTTTCATTATCAGAGATGTTAGCAAAAATATTGTCAATGAGGGTGAAAGAATTCTCAGATACTCGAGATGGGTGAACGATATACGGAAGAAATTGTTTAGAGAAGAGGAAATTAACATAATTAGTAGTTGGTGTGTGAGAGTTGTAATTCAGAAGATTTACATTAAAGTCACCGAGAATAAAAACTTGTTTGTTAGATACAGCTGGATTGGACAAAATTTCCTGCAAATATTCACTAAAATCGTCAAGATCAGAGCTTGGATGACGATAAACACAACAGAGCAAATAATTTTTACAATTTCTATTTACAACTTCAGCCCAAACGGATTCAAAATTAGTGCTATCTTTACCTAGATCAGGTCTAGGAGTTAGGATAAGCCCAGACTTTACATAAAGCGCAACACCACTATTTTGACTATGTGATTGACATGGAAAGTAACTGTAACCAGGAACTTCAACATTAGTTTTTATAGGATTCTCAAATGATTTCCAAGTTTCAGACACACCAATAACATCAAAGTTGATTTTCAGAGCAGCTAGAGTTGAAATGAGCTCATCAAAATGAAATGAGAGACTTTTAGTATTCATATGAAACAAGGAAAAATCATTTTCGGTAGTACTGAGAGTAGATAATTCCTGAAGAGTATAATAACTAGAGTTTACATTAGAAGGAAAATGTTCATCAATATCATAATCATCCAGGTTAGGCAAGTTTGAGAGACCAGAAGTTATCTCAAAGGATGGCATTGAATCAACAAACGATGGAAAGTCAAAGTCATGCAGATTTAAAAGTTCATCATTATCTAGTTGACCATAAGGAAACATCATTTTTGTACATTTCAAGCAAAACCCAAGGCACACTATCAGGTTCTTTTTGCAGCTCTTTATATTCAGAATTAGAAATATTATTGCACTTTATATAAACCCAAAATTTGCAGTTATTACAGTATTCTGATTTGGCAAGAGCAGTTATATTTTTGTGACAAATGCCACAAGGAAGGGTATCAGTTACCATTGATATGTCCTAAAATAACTGAATGAAACTTCAAATAGCAAAACAAGTAAACTGCAACACGATTCTACTAATGTAGGCAAACTGAAAAAGACAAAAAACAAAGAAACACAATGTCTTACACAGTACTTTCAGGAAGGGTTCATGGAAGATCGACAGTGATCTCATCATCCTCATCATTAGACCTGACATTGGTGGCTCTAAAGTTCCTGTCTGGTGGCTTGTCTTTTACTATTAGCTTGTCCTTGATGAAGTATACTATCTTACCCTGCTTTCTCATCTTATCCAACAAGGGAAGTTGGGCCTGCCTTCTAGCCAATGTGTTAGCTGAGTAGTCATTGGAAAACAATATACCATCAGGTTTTTTCTCCCGTGCTGTCTTGACTATCATCTCCTTCTGTTTGTACAAATTTAGCAACAATATGCCTGGGTTTATTCTGGTCATGCCGTGTTGAGCCAGGTTTATGGTTGACTCTACGGCTTCTGTAAAATGCGGGTCCGCAGGTCCGATAAAATGCTGGTCTGCGGGTCTCTTTGAATGTAGGTGCCACGGCCACATACAAACAACCGATGTATGCGGCAAGGAGCCCTTTGTTCAAAACGAAGCGATAGAGCCCAGATCAATTCATCATCGCTGCAATTCATCAAGTAAGATCCATATTGATGGGATTGAATGGTGACGCAGATCGTCAAGAATACATTGTGAACTCGTACCTGATCAATGAAAAGATCCTGAGTCATAGCTTGCAAAGAATTTCGATTCCAATACAAATATGGGAGAACTTTGTACTTTGGAGGGGATCCCTTCACATGGGGAAGTCCCAATGCATCGTTCGATACTTTTTACACAAATAACAATGAATAGCATCTGCACGGTATTCAACGAAAAAAATGAAATAACGAAATAGCAAAATAACGAAATAGGGATATAGTGAAATAACGAAAAAAATGGCCTTTAAAGCTCCAATGCAACGAAATTTTTTATATTAAATGTTTGTGCCAAACGTAAGGTTCAAACCCTTATCTATCAGATGGTATATTTTTTCTGCAATTCTCCGTCTGCATCATCGGCATTTGCGCGTGCAAAGTCGGCAGCTCTTGGCGACAAACGGCTTTTCGGAGTCTGGGCACTAATGACGTCGAACGGTTTGCAAAGTGAAGAGCAACATACAACAACTTAGGCTCAGACAGAAGATTCAACTCGTTGTCGTAGTGTGTATCGAAGAAAGAGTCGTCGAAAAGATGTCAGAAAACGGACAAGATACATCGGCATCTGATTCAAGCCATGAATCATCAGATATGGAAGATATCGGGGAAATATTACCGATATTAGACCCATATGACGGTGAGCCATTGGCTTCCTCCTCTGATGAGGAAGGTGGTGCTGCTGCTCGTCACGAAAATCACGAGGCCGACGAGGATGGAATCCCCTACGCAACATTGGAGGCGAGATTCAGGGGAATAGCAGCTGTTGAGTCATGGTAAGCGCTTGTTTAGATATAATTTGCCACATAACCTTTAAGCCTTGGGCCTAACTGTAGTGTTTTGCAACAAAACAAGCTCGCTTGTAACAAGGTTTGCAAGTTTACAAACAACAGGCCCACGTGGGCCTAAGCCAAGTTGGATGGAGGCGGAGGTCAACATGTTGGATTTGAGCAACCTGTAATCCTTTTGTACGTGATATATGGATGCAATATCTTTACATGTAAACTACAATGGCATGTGTTGAATTCGGTTGTACTCTTTATAGTTTAACAGCCTTGCATCATGAAGGTTTTCGCAAGCAAGATCAGGTTACTAATAATGACCAGTGGTGTATGTCAGTTTACAAATAAGATTTTAAAATTTTCACAGGTGTAGCGGTAATGAGTCCAAAGTGGAGCTCCTAGTTGGCGCAAGAGAGTTTCGTTGCTGCTGGCACATTGCAGAGGCAATTGGAAAGCTGACCTTTGATGGCACAATAGATCATATGCGATACATCACTAGCCACCCCGATTACTTTGCTGTCACAAACCAGACAAACTTAAAAATGGTTGCACCATTTTTAAAAGACAGGACTGGTAAATCGTACAGAAGAAGAGGAAATCAAACTGACAATGAGTAGGTCAAACTTTCAATATTGTTCTTGCTGTGGCAAAAATTCTATGAATTTCTTCTGGCAGTAGAATCAAGGCAAAATCCAAGTTTTGCTAGCAATCTGAGGTTTACTCCCCTTGAAATTGAGCCCTAGGGGAACTCCCTATTGGTAGGTGAAGTGGGGTTATACACAGCTGTTTTTGAAAAAAAAACCAAAGTATACCAAACTTAGAACTCGGCATAGAAGTCATCTTGCCAAATTTTCTCAAAAGCAACCCCAACAATAGACCATTTACACACAAAATAAGGTACCAAAATGTACACCAGACAACATCTGTTGCCAGTACCTAAGGTGTCAAGCCATCCATCCTCACCTACCAATAGGTAGTCTCCCATGGGAAATGGTGCGAAAACATTTGGCAAAGACAATTACTTTAGGTAAATTTTGATCAACTGAACATATATAAATGTTTGAAAAATTGTTCAATTTCCACATAATTCTGAAGTAACTGTATAAGAATCTAATAGACCAGGGGGGTACATAACATGTTCAGGGTATGGGTATGTGCCACCCATCTGGGGCGGGGGGTTGTGCCAAAGTTCTCTAAATGAGGGTCCTTTTTTCTGCAGATTTTCCATAAACATGGGTGGGGTTTCACTGAAGTTAGCACAAAAAAATTAAAATAGGCAGTTTTCTGCTAAAATTCATCATAAAAGTGGTTACCAAGGCAGGTTTCAGTAACTAGAAGAGGGTACCTTTCTGAAAACAGGGCGGCAGTCCATCCACAAGTCATGTACCCCCCCCCCCCCCCCCCCGGGGATTAGACACAGAGTTGACAAAGTGAAGACTATTTATAGCAGTATGTATACTTTATTTTTGTATCTGATGTTATTGTTTGTCATAGTTCAAGGCTTCATGATGCAAAATACTAAGAACTAAAAGCCAATCACTTCTTGTTCAATACAGGTTCATCAGAGCAGTAAGTTACAGATGGTTAATACGATGGATCTGTGGGTATTTAGGGGCCCTTTACATGAGCAAACTCAGACCGGCACGAGTTTCAGATCGGTTTGAAATTTTGCCATGTCTGCTTTTTTGCGTTGCGTTTACATGGAGTTTCAGACCGGTCTGAAATTATACTAGCGTCACATTGCACATGCGTTGAATGCAATTGAGGCAACTGTGACAATGGTTTCTTTTCTCATGTTTTGGATTTAGGCCTATTTTCATTGTTGCGCTAAGTTATCAACAACACAGGATGTTATCAGAGTTGATAATCAAGGATAATCAACTGTACGTTTTTACTGCATTACACATCTATTTTGGTTTGATGGTTCAAATGCTGCTTCAGAACCTGAAAATAAAACAGGAGGCTTTAGTTTTTTATGTTTAGTTTCTTAGTTATATTTTCTTGCGTCTGGAGAAAAACAAATGGACGACCAAACAATGAAAATGGCTCCCAATAGTACAGTTATCACTTCCGCAATTATTCATTTCGCCCCGATCTGAAAAAATTTCTGTTTACATGAGAATTTCAGGTCGACCTGAGTTTTCAGATCGGTCTGAAAGACCGAAACGAACCCAGACCGGCACGAGTTTCATTTCGCCCCTTCTCATGTAAACACTCTAAGGGCCTTGACCAGACACCGAAATGAAACTCATGCCGATCTGAAACTCGTGCCGGTCTGAGTTTGCTCATGTAAAGGGCCCCTTAGGATGGAACAAAACAAGACCACTGCCGGCTTGTATCTATAACAACATTAGAAGTAGGTTTCCAAGTGCAGCTTCAAAAGGATATGCTACAACTGAGGAAAGGGAGTGAAACACTTTTGATGTTGTACATACAGTAAGGCTACACACGTAAGACAAGGCCACACACGTAAGACACCAGCTGAAAGAAACTTTTAGGCTACTGAAAAACTATTAATCCCCATACTTACAAGAACCTCTTGAGGCTGATATCCAAAATAAAGTTTCTTGTATTTTGATAAACGCTAAGTCTTAGGTCTGATGGTTTTGGGGGGTATTCCACTTCACGCAGGGCTCATGAGAAATTGCCACAGAGTTGTCTTAAATTTAACAGATTTATACCAAAATTAAAATTTACTGTATGTACTCTTGACAATGATTGAAAACACACACATGGCTAATATATCTATGCATAACCCCTTTCGGTTCTTACCAATTTTTCCAGGACATTCCAGAAAATAAATGAGAAGCTTAAATAACTTTCAGCCTAACAAAATAAAAAGTACAGTATCATAGATACATAGGTGTGTCCTCAAAGTGGTTTCTTAAATGCGGGGCCTTACTGTATTAATCCTATCACGTACCGGTTGAGAAAAAAATCCCCTTTTGAATAATGGTTTGCAGTTGTAATATACATCTTGTCTATCAGCTGTTTTACTACATGTCAATGTAAATCCTACATTCAAAGTCTCTTGTCTCACATGTAAGATGTCAGGCAAGAACAAACACAATTAAAGTATCTATGGGTAGGCAATTTTGCATTATATCAAATCTCACCTAACATCTAATGTTAGACTAAGACTGACTTTGGTATCTACAGTGAAGGTCATCTCATTCAAACTTTTGAATTTCTCAAAATAAAATCATATGATGCAAAACCTGAATAGACAATTACTGTACACTAAAGGTGGTGGCGAGGAACTTTTTACTAAGATGCATTGCGTTCAAATTACAAATCTTTAACAACTCTATAGGAATTCAATTAAAGGAGCGCAATGCATCTTGGTAAAAGTTCCTCACCGTCATCTTTAGCATAATCGTCTGTTGAAGAAAATTATGAGGAATTTCCGGGTTCCCCACAGGATTGACGCTTGTGGCCTTTCATGGGCTTCTTGCATTTTTTGCATTTTCTTTCCCGTTTGGCTGGTGCCACAAGAGATTCTGCTTCTGCAGCTCTCTTTCTTGATTTCAGCAGCTGCTCTTGTTCTTCCACTGTAGGATTTAGAGATAACAAAGGGCTGAGTGATGTAACATTTTCATTAGTAAGTGATATGGAGCTGTTTTGCACTGGCATTATGTACAGTAAACTACAGTAAATACTGCAAGTCTTTTTATTTGTAAGAATGCTAAATTTTATTGAAGCAACAGAGTGTTTTACTTAAAAATTTAGCACATAAACAGCAGCACCCCATCTCCTACCATCGTTAGTTTTATCAGGGTAACTTGGTACCAAATGGCCAATTAAAACTCAAATGTATATTATGTACTGATACAGATTGGATGCAAAAATTTGAAAATTCTGATTTTTCATCATTTGGTAATTGGTACCAAGCTACCTTGCATTCTATCCTTTTTTTGTCAAAGTATCATACAATTGTAAGTGTCATCCAAAGTAGGGACCAGATGACCTTGTGTCTTTTCCTGCTTTATATAGCACAGTAAGGAGTGATCTTATTTGAGTTTGAATTGTTTTGATGATGATAAAAAAAGAATGCTAAAGTTTAAAAAAGTGCACCTTTAGTTGACTCCTTCCTTTTCTTGATTTACCACAAAAATGTTGCAAAAACCAAATAATGTTACTTTTAGATGGTCAATGTGAACACCCAAATACATGAACAGGTACTGCATGTACATTGTGAAACATGATGTACATTGCATTGGTACAGCATACTGTATACAGTACAGTATGTATCATGTAAAAATTCAAAGTCATGGAATTTTTGAAGGCTGATATTGTATCTTTATGTAAATTCCTGGCACGAGAAACTGATACAGAATGATAAAAATTCCTCAAGTTCTGATAAAAATTCCTGCAAGGAACAGACATCTTGAAACAATAAATTTGAAAAATTGAAGTATCCGAGTGCATAAAAATTACCTTTGACGAGGAATTTCATTTGTTGGACGATCCTCTTCATCATCGGCATCTGACAGGTCTCCCATTTCGATCTTCTCCCATTCGTCTTCCTCCCATTCTTCATCTGACTCATCACATTCCTCTTGGACACCTTCATGCAAACCAATATCGCCTTCAATCATTACGTCTTCAAAAATCCACTTGAGGGTAAACCACTGGTGTTACTTTGATTGATGTCATCGTTTTCAACATCATTATAAGATAAGTTAAGATAAGGCCCGTAGGAAGCGGGGATGTCAGGGGAGGCTCAAGCCCCCCAATAATTTTGAAAACAATGAGCGCTACGTCACAAGCATTAACTAGATGTATTGTTCTCCATCGTTTTAAGCGGTTATCATTTTAAGTTCCCCACCCCAATCCAAAGTTGTTTCCTACTGCCCTGTCGATACCCAGGTTATGTACCCCCATGGGGCTCTATCTTCCCTTGTGCTATTGATTAAGAAACTTACTGATTGGATTTGATCCTTTAGTTCCTGCTTTTTACCTTTTAAGCTTGTAGATATTCTGTTGATATCTTCTCATTTTTAACTTCAATGTGCTGCAGTTGCCACAAGGACCTGTTTCAGATGCTTTCTTTGCCACATCGTTTTCAATGGGTTGAGATTCCTCATCTGCGCAAGCCTCAGCATTTTCATTGACAGTATTGACTGTAGGTATTGCACTCTCCATTTCTACTTCCATTAGCGCTTCAGAATTCTCTGTTGTTAAAGATGACAGTGCGTGTCGCTTGATCTAAAAAAAGCAAACAGATTTTGATCTTCAAAGGGATTCACCTAAAACTAGCAAATCAGCTGAAAAAAGGTCTGCATTTCTAAATGAATACTACTATGTATTACTATACTGTAATGATGATTCAAATTGCCACATCACTCAGCCGATAGCATATTTTCCAAATCCCCACGTTATTCTTGGGTTCACTCCTGGAATGACCGCGCCCCGGAATATTCTACAAATAGGCCAACAAATAAGGTCGGGGTCGAATAAAATCAAAATAAACTGTGGCCCACCTGTCTTCGCTGTCTTGCAGTAGACACTTTCGGTGTTTGTCGTTCAACTGCATCAATCTTCGGCACAGAATCCCTCAACAATATATTCTTTTTCAGCTGTAGCTCACTCAGGATACCAGCAATGTCGAGTCGTCTTTCATAACAGGTTGGCGCAAATTGCATGGAGCAGAGTACCGACGTCGATGATGGCTTCCACTTGCGGCGATGTCTTCTCGCGAATGCAACCCATTTTCGACGAATTTCCTCGTTTGATGGAAAATAGTGCATTTTTACATCTTTGCAGTAGCTCGTATTTTTGCAACTATTGCCGTTAACAGTGCCAGCAACGCAAAACTTTCCTCCTCTTCGAGAGGGCTTTGTGTGAGTTGATAGAGTTGACTGTACACTTTCTGCCATTGTCGAGACTGAGATTCAAGCTTGCAAACCTTCTGACGTCACCACTTAGAAAAGAGGTCAGGCGACCTTGTTGCCCGATTTTTGGAAAGAATGGCAACTTTGAGTCTAGAAATAAGAACCTTCCCGCCCCCTTTTCCCAAAATAAACAACAGATTCGATTTCAGTAGCCTCAAATGTATAATGTAGCGTCAAAATCCTGGAAAACAATTTTTCGTTGCATTGGAGCTTTAAGATTTTGACACAGAGGAGATCACCAAATTATCGTAATGCTGAGCATTGGAAAACTTGTTTATTTTTTCTAGGAATCCGAAGGGTACTTCCGCTTGCTCGTTTATCTTTATAACTTGCTTAATTTGATTGCGAATAAACAAAGACCTAGTTTGATGAAAATGTTTGCAGCATATTCATTAGGCTTTTTTATCAATTTTTTTCTGGAGTCTGGAACAAAGGCTAGGCTGAACGCAAGTATTCAAGGATGAAAAAAGGAAGTGGGCGTAAGCCTCGCAAGACCCGTCAACCGCTGTAGCGCGCCTTACACAACGAGACCCGCACCAATGTTGGAGTGGGACCCGCAATTTATCGGACCTGCATTTTACAGAAGCCGGTTGACTCTATGGCATCTTTCAATTTGAAGCTCTTCTTGTATGCGAAGCTTTTCTTTCACCAGATCCTTAACAATACACTCCGTATCGTCCCAGGTGTTCTCTTCACTTGATTCTGGAACTCCAATCAATTTCAGATTGTTACGTCTACTCTGATTCTCTGCATATTCCTGCTTACCATCTAAGTCTTCAATTTGTTTCTCTGCATCATTCAGCCTTCCTTCAGTCGTACTCAGCCTGATTTCTATCCCTTGAAATTGATTCTGATTTTCTTCACATTTCGCTTGAGAAAATTCAAGACTGGCTTTCACTTCAGCTAAATCTTTTTGTTTTGATTTCATTTCCTCTTTCATCTCGTCAAATATGAGTTTGGATGCATTCGTATAAGCAGTAGATTGCGTATGCAAAAGTTCTTGAACGACTTCCAAAGTAACTTGAGTCATCATTTGAAAATTTAGGCCTGTTAGGCCACCCACGTGCTGAAATGTACACAATTTGTCCACAACAAAATCACAGCGTTTGACGCATAAACCTTCACAAACTGAACTCCATACTTTTTTAAAAACAAATTAATTAACAAAAAATAACGAACAAAGTCAAATAAGATAGACATTAAGCTCCTTTCCCACAGCACCACAAAAGTCGTGTGACCGCCATGTTGATGTCAGAGCAAAAAAGTGCTAGATGAGAATGAGCTAGATGAGGAAAGAATTAAATAATGAAATAAATAGATTGTCGAGTGGTACAACCCCTTGACCCTATCCAGACTAGGCTTTTTGAAACTCTGGGGAGACTAGGGGGGCACAAAGTGCCCCTTGGTTTTTCATAGAATCATAAGTGCTAGAGACTTGAAACTTACAGTAACAAACATGATAAGGCAAACAAGATGATGTGATTTGTTTTTTTTATGTCACGTGATCAATTGCTGATGTCAGCAAATGTTGCTAATTTGGGTGTAAAACCACATGTACTTTGTCGCATTGTATCTCCAAATTGATCAAAGATATCGATGTGATATTTGAAACATAGAAGGATTATATCCTCGTAATTCTTATTTTGAAATTTTTGCTTTGTAACACTAATATTTTTGCTGATGTCAGCATTTATTTATTTTGTACGAAAAAAAGAGCGATTTTTGTCTAAAATTAATTATAAACTACTTTTAAAAATAGAAAAAAATGCTAAATATATGTAACGTGCAACTATTTATTTCCCTTTTTGTGTTTCTATTGTATAGAAGTTTCAGTCATTATCAAGGGACAGGTATTGTCGAGAGACAGTTATTGTCAAGGGACGGTTTAAATGATCTTCGTTATTTTGTTTGTTTAAAGTTTATTTTGATCGTAAACATGTTTTTCGACCTTTGACCTTGTGATACGTGGCAGTTTCTTATTTGTTTATGTCTTGTATTTCCGTTCTTCGTGTTTGTCTAAATATGGTTTGATTAGCCCAGTCTCCGTAGCTATAAATACCTTTGCGCGTGTTTCTGGGCAGTGTCTACGAATCCAGTCATCCAAGTTGGAAAGCAGAGTGCGGATGCGGAGGAGAAGAGTCGTGGGAGCTGAAGGCTCCAGGGGCCTACTTGCTAGCGTGGTTTGGCCAAATTTATAGCTATGAAGTACGAAGGCAAATAGATTGTAAGTTTTTTGTATCAATTTATAACTCTGCTATTTATTCGATATATTTGTATTAGCTTTGCTTTATTCATGAAAGATTTCTGCTGTTTTCGTATGGATTATACTTATTACTTGACACTTTGGATTTATGCACGTGTAGGGAGTAGTTTCTTAATTTCTGTTTCGATTCTATTATTTTGTATAACCAGTTGGCGTATTATTAATGTTCATATTGTAACCTTTTTCTTCTAATTTAGACAAATGTTTATTGTGTCTTCGTTTATTTTAGCAAACCACATTTCGAGTTCTAAGAAACTTTGCTGTTTTTTGATTGCTGTGTTTCTGCGGAGTCAATTAGGACCCGGGAGTGCGTTGATCTGCCTGCCTAAAGCCGATTTCGGTGCTTTACAGTTTGAATCTAGCCGTTTTGTGAAATGGAAGAGCAGAAAATTGACGAAGGGGAGAGGCCCGAAGAAGATTTAGTGAATTTTGGAGAAAGACGAATGAGGCTGCGAGGAAATGACATTCGAGATGTGGTGTCAGACACGAGGAGAATGCAGCATATGACAGTGGATTGGGAAGCCGACAGCTTGGAGAATACACGGATACTGAAGACATCCAGAGCAAATTCAAAGCGTGAATTGACGAAGGCGATCAATCGTGTGTCCGATGCATTGACAGTTGGTGGCGAATCTGGTGGGGTAGAAGCCGCTGCGAAATGGATGGAGTTCACATTCATTGAATTTGGCAAAGCATGTGATATCTACCGTCATTCATTGGAAAACGAAGATGATATCGAAGAGTGCATGGCGTATTTCCATGAAGCAGAAACAAGATTTTTGAGCATGAAAGATAGAGTGGCTTTCTGGAATGATTCATCAAAAATGGAAATTCATCGAAATGAGGACGAAGGAAGAAAAATCAGACCAGAAGACTCGGTAAGTCAAACAAAATCTCATTCTTCTCGTAGAAGCCTGTCTTCAAAGAGCTCAAGAAGTTCAAGAATGTCACGTCTCAATGAAACAATATTGAGAAATTCAACGAAAAGAGCGTCATTGCTGGTTGAAGCATCGATGATGGAGAAACATCAGAGCCTTGCGAATGAAGAAATGCGATTGAAATGTGAAGAAGTGAGATTAAATCAACTGAAACAAAAGTTGACATTGGAGACAGAAATTGCGAAAGTCGAAGCAGAAGAGAAGGCTTGTGCTGAGTTTTTCATGTCAACCGAGAGATACTGCGAAGGAGTGTCTGGTGAGATCGTGCATAGATCAAGAGAGAATGTCATGTCAACCGAGAGACACTGCGAAGGAGTGTCTGGTGAGATCGTGCAGAGACCATTGGAGAATGTCATGCCAACCGAGAGACACTGCGAAGGAGTGTCTGGTGAGATCGTGCAGAGATC
Organism: Aurelia coerulea; assembly: GCA_039566865.1. Taxonomy (NCBI): domain Eukaryota; kingdom Metazoa; phylum Cnidaria; class Scyphozoa; order Semaeostomeae; family Ulmaridae; genus Aurelia; species Aurelia coerulea. The sequence goes on from CM076959.1 coordinate 4,442,621, forward strand.
AAGAGAGAATGTCATGCAAACCAAGAGACACTGCGAAGGAGTGTCTGGTGAAGTGGTACATATTTCAAGGATGGAAGAAAATTCCTCATACAAACCCCCTGTGTCTTTGACACAACCCTACCCTGTGTCTTTGACACAACCCTACCCTGTGTCTATGACACACCCCTACCCTGTGTCCTCGACACGTCCCGACCCTACTCCAGTGATATACCCCCACCCTGTGAGCAGCCAGTTGCAGTCTGCAGTCGATGGCGAGTTAGCATTTCCGAAGTCAGTGATGAACCCTGGTGCTCCTCCATGGCGAAAACCAACTATGAGAGAACCTTTGCAACAAGTGATGAAAACCGAGCCTGTGAGAATGTCAGCATGTCACCATTCGAGCTCACATGATTCAGATGATGCTGGTGCAGAATACCTCGAAACCATGAAAAAATTGGCTGTTGCTACAATGTTGCCGAAATCAGAGCTGACAGTTTTTGATGGTAATCCTTTGAAGTATTTCATTTTCATGCGAACCTTTGAAAACAATGTTGAAAAGGATACTGATGATTATTCTAGAAGATTGCAACTTCTCATCCAGTTTTGTACAGGGAAAGCCAGAAGGGTGATTGAAAGCTGTATCCTACTAGAACCAGAAGAAGGCTATCTGAAGGCAAAGAGAATGTTAGCAGAGAGATTTGGTGATGTTTTCAAGGTGTCGAATTCATGGACAGAGAAGGTATCAAATGGACCTATTATCAAACCTGGTGACCGGGAGGCATTGCAGGAGCTGGCAGACGATCTCGAAAGTTGTGCGATAACACTCAAAGCGACAGGAAGACTGGCACAAATAAACAATGAAGATCGATTGGTTAAGATTTTGGAGAGATGCCCTGGATTTGTAAAATCACGATGGCAATCACATGTTCAAGATATCAGAGCTAAAGGACGAGAACCAAACATTGAAGATGTGCGAAGACTTATCAAGACTGTTGCTTTGGAGAAGAATGACCCTGTATTTGGTAGACTTATGGATGGTGGAGGAAAGGATTCTGCAATCACAGCGAAGTCTGGCAGAAGACTGGCACACTCAACTGTGAGACCAACATTTCAGCGAAACATGAACTTCAGTGTACAGACGCATGGTGAAAATATCAAGGAGATTGGTGAACATGTAAAGTGCTACTACTGTGACAAGAATCATAAAGTTGACAGTTGTGAAGAATTTAAGAAGTTGAATGGTGAAGAACAATTCAAATTCATACGTGCGAGGAAACTGTGCAATAATTGTCTTTCTTCGTTTCATTTTTCTGCTGGGTGCAAACGAAAGCATGAATGTAGAGAACCGGGATGCCAAATCAAATGGAAACATATGACCTCCATCCATGGCCAAGTGTTGGCATTTGAACAAAGACGCAATGAGCAGTGGAGGCAGACAGTTGGTGGAGACCAAAGAGACAAGGCACGTGACCAGAGGCAGTTTGTTGGATTGGCAAGTCAGACTGGGGCCGGATGTGGCAACCAAGCGTTATCGATCGTTCCAGTGAAGGTGAAAGCAAGAGGAAAAGGTAAACTCATTGAAACTTATGCTTTACTTGACAGTGGCTCGACAGCAACATTTTGCAGTGCTAGTTTACTCAGGAAGCTTGGTGAAGAAGGGAGAAGATGTCAGATGTCAGTGGCAACAATAGATGGTATTAATGAAGATTGCAAGTCCTCAGTTACGAGCTTAGAAGTGTTGGATCTTGACGAAGATGTGTTAGTTGAATTGCCCAATGTGTTTTCCATGCAACAGTTAAACATCACAAAGGATGCAATCGGAAGACAAGAAGATGTCGACAGATTGGAGTACTTACAAGGTGTACAATTACCAAGAGCACCTGACCATGGTGAAGTCAATCTGTTGATTGGTGTTGATGTGCCCGAAGCTCTGCAGCCAGCTGAAATACGCAAGTCTAGAAATGGAGGACCATATGCTGTCAAGACAAGGTTTGGATGGACTCTCAATGGACCACTGAATCGATCTAACAGAAGTAAATATTGCTTCTTTATGAATGCAACTTCTTCAAGTGATGAATTCCTGAGCAATCAACTCAAACATTATTTCAATCAAGATTTCAATGAGTCCTTAGCTGATGATGGGAAGATGATGTCAGTTCAAGACAAACATGCTTTGGAAATCTTTGAAGAATCAGCTCAGTTGGTGAATGGTCATTATCAGATTGCGATTCCATGGAAACAAGGTCAACCGTGTATGCCAAACAATAGACGAATTGCAGAACAGCGTCTGGGACATTTGAAGAGAAGACTGGTTCGTGATCCTGCTCTGAAGCAAAGGTATGCAAATTTCATCGATGACCTTCTTGATAAGGGATATGCACGCAGAGTTCCTGACCAGCTGCTCAGTTGCAATGATGAAAATGTATGGTATCTTCCACACCACAATGTAGTCCATGCAAAGAAGCCAGACAAGGTGAGAGTGGTTTTTGATTGCGCTGCAAAATATCATGGTGAATCATTAAATGACAAAATTCTACAAGGTCCGGATTTGACAAATTCCCTGGTTGGAGTGTTATGCAGATTCAGGCAGGAAGCTGTTGCAGTAATGGCTGATGTGGAGGCGATGTTCCACCAAGTATGTGTACACCCTAAAGATGTGAACGCCTTAAGATTTCTGTGGTTTCCTCATGGTGATGTGTCTGCTCAGCCTCGTGAATATCAGATGATGGTACATTTGTTTGGAGGTGTCTGGTCGCCTAGTTGCTCAAGCTTTGCTTTGAAGAAGACAGCGGTAGACAATCATCACAAATTTGATCCAGATGTCATCTCTACATTGAATCGAGACTTCTATGTTGACGATCTGTTGAAATCAGTGGAGAATTCAGAAGAAGCGGTCAGGATGTACAAGCAGTTGTGTGAGTTGCTCTCCCTTGGTGGATTTCGCCTGACAAAATGGATCAGCAATAGCCGAGCAGTGTTGAATGCAATTCCAGAAGGAGAATGGTCAAAGGAGTTGAAAGACATCAGTTTAGAAGATGAAAACCTGCCAACCGAGCGAGCTTTGGGACTTCAATGGAATGCAGAGACTGACAAGTTCACATTCAAGATTTGCAACAAGGAGAAGCCACCGACTCGCAGAGGATTGTTAAGTATAATTTCTTCAGTTTACGATCCTATTGGCTTTGTTTCTCCCTTCATTCTGAAAGCAAAGATCATTCTTCAGAGACTTTGCCGTGAGAAGATAGGATGGGATGCAGACATAGCTGATGTTGATCTTGTACAATGGAATAAATGGTTACAAGAAGTCCCAAAATTGGAGCAATTCTCAGTGGACAGATGTCTAAAGCCTTCATGTTTTGGCAATGTTGTGTGCAACGAACTGCATCATTTCTCTGACGCTTCAGAACAAGGTTATGGTGCAGTGTCTTACCTAAGATTGATGAACGAAAATGGTGATATTCATTGTTCCTTTGTCCTTGGAAAATCAAGAGTCACACCCGTGAAGCGAATTACCATACCGAGGCTGGAACTTTCTGCTGCTACTGTGGCCGTCAAACTCGACAAAATGATCAAGAAGGAGCTGGAGATAAAGGTACACAAATCTGTTTTTTGGACTGATAGCACGTCTGTTTTACGCTACATTCGAAATGAAGACAAGAGATTTCACACTTTCGTGGCGAATAGAATTGCAACAATTCATGATGGATCTGAGCCTGATCAGTGGCGATACGTCGATACGAAGCTCAATCCTGCGGATGATGCATCTAGAGGCCTCTCAGTTGACAATCTTCTCAGCAACACTCGATGGATTAAAGGACCTGAATTCTTGTGGGAGACAGAATTGACGTGGCCAAAATGCGATGCAGTACTTGGAGAAATACCTGAAGGTGATGATGAAGTAAAGAAAACAATGCATTCATATTCAACGCATGTGGAAATGACAGAAGGTATGACAAAACCATTTTTCTCGAAGTTCTCAAGCTGGAAGAAATTGCAGAAAGCTGTAGCATGGATGTTAAGATACAAGAGATGGCTTATGAGGAAAGCTCAGAATGGAGACACAGGTGGTGATTCAATGAAGGGACAAATCACTGTGGAAGAAATGCGGAAAGCCAAATGTTGCATTGTGTCATGCATACAAGAAGAATGTTTTGTCGAAGAAATCAGCATGTTGAGGTCAGGCCGAGCAGTAAAGAAGTCAAGTCCGATATGTCGACTGGATCCTGTTATTCTCAATGGTTTGTTATGTGTTGGAGGACGCCTCAAGCACGCACCAGATGGTTATGATCTTCCTAGACATCCACCGATTCTTCCAAAACAGCACCATGTTAGTGATCTTATCATCAGATATCACCATGAAACATCCGGACACTTTGGACAGGAATACGTCTTATCACTCATCAGAGATCACTTTTGGATCATCCAAGCAAGAGTATCAGTGCGACGTATTGTAAGGAGCTGCTTCGATTGCAAACGAAGGTGCCAAGCCCCACATGAACAGAAGATGGCCGATCTTCCATCTGACAGAGTGACACCTGACAAGCCCCCATTCTCATTTGTTGGCGTTGACTGTTTCGGGCCCTTCATGGTAAAAAGAGGACGCAGCCTGGTGAAAAGGTATGGAGTAATTTTTACCTGCTTGACTATTCGTGCCATACATATTGAGGTGATTCACAGCATGGACACCGACTCATTCGTTAACGCTCTAAGAAGATTCATGGCAAGACGAGGAAAGCCAGAGATAATACGTTCTGACAATGGCACCAATTTTACCAGTGGAGAAAGGGAAATCAGAAAAGCAATTCTTCTGTGGAATCAAAAGAATATCCATGAATTTCTCGTTCAACGGAATGTCCAATGGATATTCAACCCTCCAACGGCATCTCACATGGGTGGTGTCTGGGAACGTGTGATTAGATCAGTCAGGAAGGTAATCAATGCGTTATTGAAGAAGCAAACTATGGATGACGAAGGCATTATGACGTTGATGTGCGAAGTTGAAGCAATAATAAATGCAAGACCACTCACACAGGTATCAGATGATCCTCGAGACATGAATGCACTAACGCCAAACCATCTCTTGCTCATCAAGTCGAATGAAAGTTTCCCTCCAGGAGTTTTTAAGAGGAACGATCAGTACAGTCAACGAAGATGGCGTCAAATACAGTACATGGCAGAAATATTTTGGAGAAGATGGGTGAAGGAGTACCTTCCAATTTTACAGTCCAGGCAGAAGTGGCAACACGTTAAAAGAAATGTTGCAGAAGGAGATATTGTGCTTGTTGTGGAGCAGAACGTTCCAAGAGGTGATTGGCCATTGGGCAGGATCATAGAAGTAAATCGTGGAAGAGATGGACTTGTTCGATCTGCAAGAGTGAAGACAATGAAATCAATGTTAGTGAGACCTATTAACAAACTATGCTTGTTGGAAGCTGCTGATGTAGAATGAAGAAGTTTGCACGTATTATTAGAAGAAGAAAACTGTCTATATGAGGTCGCCAGTTTGGGGCCGGATGTAACGTGCAACTATTTATTTCCCTTTTTGTGTTTCTATTGTATAGAAGTTTCAGTCATTATCAAGGGACAGGTATTGTCGAGAGACAGTTATTGTCAAGGGACGGTTTAAATGATCTTCGTTATTTTGTTTGTTTAAAGTTTATTTTGATCGTAAACATGTTTTTCGACCTTTGACCTTGTGATACGTGGCAGTTTCTTATTTGTTTATGTCTTGTATTTCCGTTCTTCGTGTTTGTCTAAATATGGTTTGATTAGCCCAGTCTCCGTAGCTATAAATACCTTTGCGCGTGTTTCTGGGCAGTGTCTACGAATCCAGTCATCCAAGTTGGAAAGCAGAGTGCGGATGCGGAGGAGAAGAGTCGTGGGAGCTGAAGGCTCCAGGGGCCTACTTGCTAGCGTGGTTTGGCCAAATTTATAGCTATGAAGTACGAAGGCAAATAGATTGTAAGTTTTTTGTATCAATTTATAACTCTGCTATTTATTCGATATATTTGTATTAGCTTTGCTTTATTCATGAAAGATTTCTGCTGTTTTCGTATGGATTATACTTATTACTTGACACTTTGGATTTATGCACATGTAGGGAGTAGTTTCTTAATTTCTGTTTCGATTCTATTATTTTGTATAACCAGTTGGCGTATTATTAATGTTCATATTGTAACCTTTTTCTTCTAATTTAGACAAATGTTTATTGTGTCTTCGTTTATTTTAGCAAACCACATTTCGAGTTCTAAGAAACTTTGCTGTTTTTTGATTGCTGTGTTTCTGCGGAGTCAATTAGGACCCGGGAGTGCGTTGATCTGCCTGCCTAAAGCCGATTTCGGTGCTTTACAATCATGCGCAACAACCAATTGTTGATGATGTCATCAAAAATCAATAAACTATATATCAAATGAAAGCTTGTTTCAAGATGAGTTCAACAATGTTTGTCTAATCGTCATAGAGTCAGTGGTTCCAAAGCTATGACTTAAACGGTATTTATTTGGCGGAGCACTCAATTTAAAGCCATGTGTTGACCCCCGGAATCAGTGTCAAAATTTTTGAAATTGATGTGAAAAGATGTCTCATAGATAGAAACTAAAAGTCATAAAAAAGCTAGACTATTTTAGAGATACTCGACAAGCTGTGCGGAAAAGTTTACTAGGGGGGGGGGGGGGGCAAGTCTGGATAGGGTAACACTCTGAAGGCAGGCTCTGTTGACAATGTGCATATTTTCTGTATGTTTGAGGCAACCGATATAGTCTTGAAAATATGTAGAAAGTGTTTATGCCATACCGTGACCAAATATGACATCTTCAAGAGCCAACAACAAAGATTTTGGGGAAAGAGTTGAAGATTTTTGTTGGTGGTGACTACCACTTTTTAGATGATTGCTTGGGGCATCAAGGCTCTTCAGCATCATTTCCAAGTGATGCGGACCTTGTAGAATTGAAACACCTTCAGACCCATGGGGGGAACCACATACACCCAAGACGTGCAAGGTTGAAGAGAGAACAGTTGCTCATTATGCCCAATTGTGGAGTGAGAACCTCTTAGATACCAGGAGCAATAACAACTTAAGGAAAAATGGAAAATGTCACTATTCTGTGATTGAAAATATGCTGGCCCCTTTAAAATCACTTGCAAACGTTGTCCCTCCAGGCTTGCGTGTCATGGTTGGCATTGTTCTTAATTTATGTAATATGATTTTAACGGAAAACCGAAAAAATGATGAAGTGGATGGATCTGACCACCTAGCAGTAGAAGAAAAGGACATTGTGTCAAATGAATGGAAGATGAAGACCATCCAGTTTGAAAATAAATTGCAGCAACTAACAGAAATAGGAGAAACAGAAGTTGACCTTTACAATAGGTATGCTCGAATAGGTGCAGTCATTTCTGGCAATGCAAAGAGAAGTTCAGAGCTAGCTAAATTGAGCGAATTGGGGAAAAGGGGTTCAAGGAAGAAGAGAGCTTTGGAGAAATGCAAATTGGCACAATGTTGCATAACAACAAGCGGCAAAAACGTTAACTGGGTCCTTTGTGACAGTTGCTCGAATTGGTTCCATACCATGTGCCAAGATATGAGCAATATGGATGAGCTTCAGCTGTCTGAAGAAGCTTCATATCAGTGTCTGGATTGCTCAGATACAGAGATAGGGGGGAACTATGATGGGATATTTTCAGAGACAATGTCTTCTTTAATATCAGAAGAATCTAGCGGGTAAATACAGCAATTGCTCCGACCCGAAAATTTTCATAAATCTACAATTTTCGGTTCATTGGTGTACTAAGGCTTGAGGCGCAACTTCAAAGTTTCACAGTAATGTCGGATGACATCAACGTAGTAGTGAGTTGCAGCATGGTTGCAGAGAGGGGAAATGTTAAGCTTGGAGCTTTTCCCGTTTGCTTTTGTAGATATCCAAGAGTATTTTCCTTGAAATTTTATGACTGCTTTATCTTGGCTGCGATTGGCCATAAATCGGTTCCATACACTATATACCCGCATATAAGAACCTTACATTTTGAAATCACCCTGTTTAGATTCTGATGAATATGATACCATTCTTGAAAACAGAATGCAAGGTTCTGAAACAGGTTCTTATCAAAGGAATTAATTACAGACCTTCGGGAATTTATGCCAAATATAAGGAAACAAGGTTTTCACGTACTCACTATCATGACACTTTTTTTTATAAAGAACAACCTTATCTAGCTAGCCTTATCTGTATCACATCCATTTATAAAAGGAATTTTTTACATATGCTTTGTCTCTACTTCAGTTTTTGGCTAAATTTCTTAAAACATTTTATCACATATTTATTAAAAACCAGTCGTTTACATTTAAGTTTTTTAAGATAAGAACCTTCCTTGAATTTCAGGATGAATAGGTTCTTCTGTAATGGGGTGAAATTAGAACATTTTAGGCCTTAGGTTCTTATAAGTGGGTGGTTCTTATATGCGGGTTTTTACTGTATGGCGACATACAGCGATATGTCCTTTAAATGAAATCAGAAAGTGAAGGAGGACAATGAACATGTTCATAGAAGTCTCCAACATGAGAGTGAGCTGCTTCTGTTTGGAATGCAAGAGGGGTGCAATAGTGCTCTGAGTGAAACAGTGCTTTCAAAGATGAGAATTGACAAAATTTCATTTGTTGCAAAGAGGGATGAGTTGATCATCTTAAATGCTAACGCCCTATTTGAGAAAACAGGCTCCGCAAAAGTGAGCTACACTTCGGAAAAAATGAGAACACTTGCACGTTTGTCAATTGCTCTTTGGCAAGAGGTCACATTCCAAAGCTGCTCCTTGCAATATTTTATTGATCCTGAGTAGTTTGATGACATCATAAAAGCGGTCAGAGCAATGTGCAGCTATAGCCAAGAGGAACAGGAACACCAAGACCACGTTGCATCATTCAATAAACAGTCGCTTGCTCTTAAGATTGGGAATGCATTGAAGAAGTGTCCTTGAAGATGTGTGGCATGGCACTTAGAAAGAAAGACAAAGATTTGAAAGAAACAGTGGAATCGTTTGTTGAACTCATTGACTCAGAATGGTCAACAAAAGTCTCTGCGCTGCTATAAGATCATTAAAGGGGCTTGGGTCACATGTAAGGCTGCGGGATATTCTTGCTGTGGTGAAGCTCGTGGATGGGGTGAATCCATCACGGCAACTGTAGCGAAGTTTTGTAGGAAAGAGAATTGCAGGGCATCAAAAAGATTTGAATGTTTTTCGTCTATTAAGAAATATTTTCGCTTCGCCAAAGCCATGAAGGAAATCATTTAGCATTGACTTCAACTGCACAACATCCAATGTTGGTTGTTGCATTATTGTCATGATCGGGTTGCAGTGTTCAAATATCCTCATGTTCAATTTCAGCAGGAAGATGAACTTGATCCCTTGAATTCTTGAAACCAGTTTTCTTGCCTTCTTGCAAATTTTTGCACTTTCTTCCTTATTTGTAGTAACAACGAAAAGGGCATTTCCAATGGATTCATATGATGAATCAATGACAGATATGGCTGATAAAATATTATTTTATTGAAAATAAATTAGCCGATTCTTATGACGTCATTTGTGCGATTAATTTATTTTATGTAAAAAGAGTGAAAAGAACCTGAAAAATTGTCATTTTTTCTCGAAAAAACTTGAAAAAATTTCTAGTTAGTCCAAAATGGCGGCCAAAATGACGTCATTATGAAAAAATGCTGATATCATCAAATTCAAGAAATTCTGGTATCAAATTGAAGCCCTTTGTTTGCTGATTCATTTGCTGTATAATACTTCATAATTCAATCAAATATTTCCATTGAAATCATTGAAAACAATGATTTTGCTGCTACCTCCTTCCAAATATAGGCATTTCACCTGACCTGCGAGTCCTATTGTTCAAAATGTTCCACCAAAATGTGGCTCATAGATAATTAGTAAAAGTCAGGGAGGTTGGGGGACATAGCAAATGTCGTTTAAAAACGGGGCAAATAATACCTTGAGGGGGTGGAATCCATCCCCCCCATGTTGATTAGGGTTAACAAGACCAAGGAGGATAATAAAACTTTCCCTGAAAGCACTTGAAAATATGGACAACAAAAAGTAATTTTGTATGAACTCTAGAAAGGGAGATGTTGTGTACTTGATATTATTCTATTATGTTAATGTTATATTTATACCCAGGGGACTTTCCTATTAGCATAAACAACCTATAGTATAAAAGCGTATGAGCTGGTCTTGGGTAAACATGTTTTTGAATACTTGATGGCTTAGAACACACACACAGGCCTATTTTATGTGTCAACTCTCAAGTTACACAACGGAAAACTGTAGTCCCTGTCAGGCAGCATGGATGGAATCAGAGATGAGGTTCTTTCCAGGTACAATAAGCTACAGCCAGCAGCATTGCTGGGAAGGTAAATCTTTATGGAGACACCCACCATCCCCTGAGCTACAAAGAAGACATCCTGTTGTATTACCAGAACCTGCACCATTTTATCTCAATGCAATGTTTATTTGGGCACTAGAAACAGTTTGCAAGTCTCTGACGAGGACTTGACAAACCTTGTGTCGTTTTCACTGAAGCTGGGCAGTATTATATATTTGCTACATAGTTGATTTGTGACAGATGTGAAGTCAGGCCTTGGTCATTCAGCTGCTTCCCTGAAATATCTGAAACGTCTACCAGACTGTCTCAAGAATATGTTCCCTGCGAAGATGGCATACAACAAAGCCGTTGATATTGGACTTGTTGACATAATTTGACGCAGTGGCAGAAGTCCGGCAGATATTTGAAATGAGGTGAATGAGTTGGCCTTTCAGAAGTTTGAACGACGGCATCTCCATTACTTGTTGTTCCTTCAAAGTGTCAGAGAGCAAGCTCGGCATGGCAGAAGTTTTGAAAATTTTTTGGGTTGACATTGACACTACAAGCATTTACTTTTGTTTGTTCTCAGATGTTAATGGCTATTGTGGAGAATCTGTATCTGCTGAATTCGTTACCAATTACCTTGTGGAGGACTATGAACAGCAGAAGTATGCAATGTATTGTTTAATGAAAGGAACATTTGGTTCTTACATCAGATCAGATCACACACGGCCATTAGCAAAAAAATTCAGGCACACAGTGGTGCAATGTGGAGCTATTCCATCATGAACGAGTTTTGGGAGGTTCTCAGCTAGGTCATGGTGGAATCAAAATCTGAGAGTAGTCTAAAGTCCTGCTATGCTGGCCTTGGAAGGAGATATGACCTGTCACAAGTTCAACCCTTGCACCAAAATCTGTCCCACCAAAATGGGATGACATGAATTCGGTTGAATTCGGTTGAGCCTGCTGGCCAGGTTGACCGTTCAAATTTTTTTCCGAAAAAGCACATGTTGTGACAAGCTGAATTGTGATATAGTGGAATTTCTTGACTCCTTTTATTCCATTTGTCGTCTTGCTCGCTGTTGTGCGTCAGAAGCTCATCCAGGTTATCTGCGGTTCATTTCAATGATCGGCAATGCTTTCTTCGTTATCGACAGTGATGATCTCCAATGTGATTCAGAACCAACGAAGGATGAATTACTGAAGCATTGCAGGATGAGAATACCGGAACCATACACCCTGGAGAAACGTGTGACAGCAGTGATGTTGGCTTTTCGTAATGTGAAAGATAACAGAGATTTACCATCATTCAACAATCAAATGTTACATGAATGGTCGCTGCAGAGGGAGCATATTCGAAGGGGATGTCTTTCAGACCCATTGGATGCTGGTGGTGTCCTTTACAGGGGCACGGGTAAGTTAACCTTGGCCATAAAATATCGGATGGAACGAAGCTGTCAACCTGGTAGTCTTTGCGTGGCTGCATCCATGACGTCATAGCTGGCTGGGTAACAGGTACCAGAGTATCTGCTCCATTATTCCAAGCCATGTTTGGTGTGGCCAAGTGGAACATGACACGAGCAGCAGAGCACGGGAATCCGAGGATGGGAATCCCTTGGTTTTTAATCCTCTGTTTACGGCTACCATTATGTCTCGTTCAATTCCCACCCTGACCACCCCCCCGGGACACCCCCAGGCATTTGCCCGTAGATTTTTCCCCGGCCCCCGGGCATTTGAATAGCATTTGACTAGAACAGGAGCTTTTGCTTATACAGTAACTGGGAATATGGCATTTTCTCATTGCCCAGCCCCCGGGCATTTGACCACCAATTTTTCCCCGGCCCCCGGGCATTTGAGCAAGGAATTTTTGTTGACCCCCAAGCTGCCGGGGGGGGGGATGGTCAGGGTTGGAAGTGAACGAGACATTAGCACCGTGTCAATGATGGAGTATGGATCACCAAAGCACCCTGATTTCGTTTTGAATGATGTGGATACTAGGGAAACATTTGGAATTGACAATTGTTTCTCAGGTCAAAAGGAAGTGCTGCGGGCGGCCTTTATTTCTGATGGAGAGACAGGTGATGATGCCGAATTGGTCACTATAGATTTGCAGCACACAATTGATTATCTATTAGACACCCAGTATCAGGCACAAGTCTACATGATTTCAGATGATTTAGGTGATCCTAAAAACGATGGAGGTACCAACAGAAGCCCCTCTTCGCAGACATTCAAGCAGTTTCTTGTTCAAAAGCTAGCACTTCTGTGCCAAAACCATTGGTTGGGACAAAATGCAAAGCCGATCATCTACCAGACATCATTGGATCGAAACAGAAGCCATCTGCTCTCAAGCCTATGACATTTGCTGGTATCCTGAAGCCCCGGCATCCTGATCAATGGACTTTGGAGATGAAAGAGATAATCAAGGATTTACTTGTGTCTACGAAATCTCCGGAAAGGTACAAGGAGATCGCAAATGTTAACAACAGGATGGTGCTCGATCGTGCTGATGATAAAAACTCTTTATTATACAGTAACAACTCACGTATAATAACCTACAATTTCGCAAGTCAGCCTGAGTTCTTAAACGGTGAATACAATATATATTGGTTCTTATAAAGTGGTAGCTTCATTGGACAATTTCAGTGGGTATTTTCTTAATCCACTACAATCTTGGCCAAAAGAATGTTACTAGCAATAGTTACTACTAGGTGCCCCACACCAGATATCTCTAGCAGGTATGGTAAACACTAAAAAGGTAGATCAGTGTTGCAGTTTTCACATAGTGATTCCCATATCCATTCTGTACAGGCTAAATATTTGACACTTGTGCATAAAATCTGCCACAGCATGTATTTACAGAAAGCATAGGGCTCGAATCTTTGCTACATAACTCATTAACTATGTTAGTGCTTGGCATAACAACATAACTGATTGACCGTGTGATAACAAAAAATAATCTTGAAAAAATAAAGAGAAAAGATTGAAGTTTGCCTTCTGGCATTAGATTCTTCAAAGCCGAATTTTCATTGCATTTTTCCCAAACGAAGAAAGAAGAGCATAAGAATCAGTCATAACAAGAGAAGAAAATGCCTCAAAAGCACCAAAAACCAAATTAAATCTGCTAATATAGTGAATTAGAATTGTTACAAAAGTATCGTTGGTTACTCTAAATGATAGCAGTTCATAAAAATATACGAGATGTTCTTAAAAATTGGTCATGCAAAATTAACTGACTGGCCTAGGCCTGGTTTGCATCATGGCTTTGTTGAGGTAGTTAGGGGCAAATGCTGTTCCCCTGCTCTGACATGCTCTGCTGGTCTCCTTCTTTTTACCGTCAAAAATTGCCCACTACTCCACTACTAGCTTTGCCAAAAACCATTTGTTTGTTTTGTTTTGTTGTTGTTATCTCAAACAGTTACTATGGACACCCCGGAGCCTTTTTGGCATGGAAAGAAAGAGAATTTCCTCCTCTGTTGAAAGCCCTTTGTTTCAGATACAAGAGTATGCTGAGAGAATACATATTACGTTACGTAATATGTTAACCCCATATGGCGTGATATCATCATTATTCTATTCTCCTTTATAATCCAGCTCAGTAAAATACAAACTACAACGAGTGCAGTAAATCTATGCCTTGCGAACCCGATTAAACCTGTTTTGACAGAAAACCAATCACATTCCACCATTCTCAAACAAGCTTGCGTAAAACCTTGTCAATCCTGTATTACGACGAAAAATTCCAAATATGCGAGGATTTGAGATTCGAAGCCCTAGCCAGTGCAGCCTCGTATGCACGCGGTGGGCTATAAAGCCCCACTTCGGTGTGGGGCAATAAGAATTCTCAATGCCATATAAATTGCTGTGAATGATCCTGAACACAAACTTTAAGAAATCAACAATTCTTAACATTTATTAGACGGGGAAGTCATATATGTGTGTACAACCTGTACTGTAAGAGGGGAAGAGCCAATTGCTACGTGATTATCCTAACAAAATTGAGATTTCATCCAGAAAGAGATTCTTACTGACTCCTTCTTTTAATCAGTTAGTTTACAAATAATGGTAAAGACTAATGGGTATTATTCTTCTCAAGATTATTTTTTCTGCTGGAAAAAAACTGCTATTTGCTTTGAACTTGCAGATTCTTATCAAATATATCAATCTAATTTGCATATTTATCTTCTATTGCTAGATTCGCTTAAATTTTGTTGCATCGTTATGGGTAATGCAAAGTTTTTCTCAATGCACTCTAAATCCTACGCCTCATATCAAGTGTGGAAATAGGGGAAATGGTCTTACATAGACAGGCAAGGGATAAATCAGTCACAAAGATTGATTGATAAGGAGGCCTAAAAGGTTTGGGTGCAGACAATAAGGGCACCACTTAATTGACTATCATTTGTGCTGCTAAACGTATAGCTTTTTTAATATGTCACTTTCCTCTTTTCAAGGAAGGAGGAATTGATAAAGACGTGGCATATTGCATTGAGAAACTGGCATTGACTCAAGGTTTTGATTTGGAGAGAATGATAACTGTACACGAACCATCACATTTTGTTTATAATGAGGAAGAGAGAAATGAAAGGCATCCTGGCCTGCTTTGTAGCAATGGTAACACAACATCCAGCCAGCCCTCATCCAATTCAGAATGTGTTAGTCAAGTTCATGTTTCAAATGCTGACAGTGGCAAGACCATCACTACGTCTATAAATGATATGGGCATGAATGTATGGGATTGTCCTACAATTAAGGAGCTACTAGATACATGCAACATGCAAAGGTTTGTTTTGAGTTGCAATAAACTAGAGGAGTTAAAAGGCCATGTATGCAAGGAAGAAGTGACAGGCAAAATATGTGGGTAACATGTTTCTTGCAATCATGTTCATGGGAAAGGAACCATGCTGAAACTGATGTGGCATTGCTCTAACCAGCATTATGGACAATGGGTATCATCAGAGATTATGACCTTGTACTAACCTCAGCAACTGTAATCCACGGGTCACCAGGTCATGTAATCCTCGGGTCACTATATTAGCGGCCGGTGGCCAAGCGGCTATAGCTGCGAGCATTCTTGCACGTACTGGCGGCTTCTGTAAAATGCAGGTTCGATAAAATGAAGGTCCCAATCCAAAATTGATGGCGGGTCTCATTGTGTAAGGCGCACTACAGCGGTCGACGGGTCTTGCGAGGCTTACCCCACTTCCTGTTTTCATCCTTGAATGCTTGCGTTCAACCTAGCCTGTGTTCCAGACTCCAGAAAAATCAATAAAAAAGCCTAATGAATATGCTGCAAAACTTTTCATCAAACTCTGTCTTTGTTTATTCCCAATCAAATTAAGCAAGTTATAAAGCAAAACGACCAAGCGGAAGTACCCTTCGGATTCGTAGAAAAAATAAACAAGTTTTCCAATGCTCAGCATTACGATATTTTGGTGATCTTCTCTGTGTCACAATCTTAAAGTGCTAATGCAACGAAATTTTCGAATGTCTTTTTTTATCATAATCGGAGACAACTTTATGCGCTGATTATAATGCTGAAAACCGATTTTAAATCAGATGAGTAAAAAATTTTTTATTGCATGTCAAAGTTGGAGATTTTGGTCGATCACGTGCGAATTTTGCTTGTTGCCCGATGACGTATGAAGTAGAACGCAATAAGACAATAGGACACGCTATCCTAACCTAACTTATCACAACAAACCCAAATTCAACATGGCGAGTAACGTTGAGAAAAAGAATCGCGGAGGAAAGCGCTGTGTTGCTGGTGGCCCCAACTTGGTCAGCTGTGGAAATAGCCAGTACTCTGAAGGAATTTCAGTTCACATATTCCCCGATAAAGAGAAAGATAAATCGAGACACCAGAAATGGGTACAGTTTGTCCGACGTTATCGACCAGGCTGGAGCGCTTCGAAGACATCAATTTTGTGTGGGAGTCACTTCGAGGAGTCTTGTTTTACAATGCGAAGAGACATTGCTCTACAACTTGGGATGAAGATTTATCTTAAACCTGATGCTGTACCTACAGTTTATCTTGCCAACGAAGCTCCGAAGACTACCGAGGAAATTTCCGATCGTGATCGTAGACAGGTGAGCAATGAATTAGGCCATTTTTAGGCCACTTCCCGTTTCGTTGTTCTTTACTCATCAACTGGAATGATGTTGATTGTAGAACTAATTTGTTCTGGGCTTTTATTTAATTTAAATCTCATGTACCCTTTTTTCAGATTGTTCGAAGTGCCATAATACCTTCGACAACTACCGAAACAAATGCACAAATTGACGATGAGTTAGAGGAGGTTTCAGTGGCAAATCGAGAAGGCCAGGACGTAGAAGTTCAGACCAATGACTGTGAAAATTGCCAGTTGCATAAAGCTAAGATTGTTCAGCTTCAAAAAAGAGTGAGCAGTTTGAAAAAGAAAAGGGCTGAGCTGTATGCAGAAATTGAACAGGTATTTGCTTCTTCTAATCTAAGAAACAGCTGTTTGATTTGGTCTGACACTGGTCACATCAAATCATAAATGGAAGTGGGATCCAACCAAAAGAAGTGGAATGACAAATAAAGCAGTGCAGTTATTTGAAGTAGAATTAAAATTAAAGCTAGAAATATCATTTTAAACAGGCCGTTGATAACATTATTCATCTGTTTTTGTCTGTGATTCACATTCATCTATTTTCTTTTCATTGCTGCCCCGAAAATAGAATGTTCACTCAGATCTTTTACTGAATTACAGACCTTGTTGATGACATGGTGGCATGAAATCAACTTCATTACCTATTGGGCTATTTTTGCACACTGTGCAACCTTCTGACCGGTGGTTTTTCTGCATCCTGTATGTGCCTTTGTATTATGATGGTATAGGGATTCTAAATCCTGTGTAACATTACATACTGTACATCAAAAGTGTTTGATAGTCTATCCATCTCTTCTTGTAAGCTTACGAATAATGATGATCTGCCTGAAGACATGGATGCCAGTGGCCTTAGTTCAGATGATATAGGGCCAGATGAAATTCACGTTAGCCAAGACTTGACGTTGGAAAATGAGGAGGATGAAGACTGGGCATCACTGGAAGACTCGGCCGACTCTTCAGACAGTGAAGATGATGGAAATCAGTCTGTCTCAAGAAACCTTGTGAGGTAAAATAATTTATTCAGAAACTAAAAATTGAAATTGACGGAAAGAACTGCAGTAAACGCACCAATCTTCCCATTATGCAGTTTGGTCAAACCCAAAGCAAACTTACACCAGTCTATGTCTTTCGCACCCTAATCTCCAAATTGTGGCTGATTAGGAAGTAGTTATAATAGGATAGAAAATATTGTTATTGAGATTTTAGAAACAGTGATGGACACTGGGTGGGGGCAATGGGGTTCCCCCAAATTTTGGCTGGTATTAATATCTTTTGCTCGGAAACAATAGAAATAAGCGATGCTTGTAACTGAAACAATAGCTTCACGCCCCCAATACCCGACAAAATGTCCACTACTGTTTGAAAAGATGCAGCGTTAGCCAAAAAATTGCAAGCAAAAGTATTCGCCTCCCTACCTTTTTCATTAGAGTCTTACAAGGTATCCTTACTTTTCAGCGTAAAACCTGGGACAAGAATTGCCGAAGAGCCCAAGTTTGTGGTTTTTTATAGCATGTTGACGGCAATTTTCAGAATGTTTTGCTTTCGATGCAAAGCTGAAAATCCTTCTGTTGAGGTGCATCGCATTGGAACAATGGCAACTGTGGTGCAGAAATGTAGGGAGTGTGGAAGAAAGTTCCAATGGAAAAGTCAGCCATCGCTATTTGGAAAATATCCTGCTGGCAATGTGATGATGAGTTTTGGCATTTTAACGTCGGGTGTGAGAATAAGCCAGGTTTTGCTGATGTTTAGACATATGGGCCTGTCAGCCATATCTGTGCGAACCTTCTTTTATCACCAGAAAAAGTTCCTCTTCCCCTCTGTGCTTCATCATTGGGAAAGTTATCGCTCATCGCTTCTTGAACAGTTGAAAGGTGTCACAAATGCACAATGGTCTGGAGACGGAAGATTTGATTCGATGGGTCACAATGCCAAATATGGTGTCTACACATTGTTTTCAAATTCTGTTTCCAAACTGGTGCATTTTGAACTGTTACAGGTGAGAACATTTCTAAGAGCCCTTGTTATTTGTGTGCTGCTTTGTTGTAATTATTCTTTAAATTCCACCATCCTGAGCAGTCCAAAAAATTATACAAGCTAGAAAATGAGTTTGCCAATTTCAACTGAAAACAGATTTGGAGGATTTATCAGGTAAAGGTGAAGCATGCCACACAAAGGCTGAAGCCACACAAAGATTGTTATGCTTTTGCGGATGTAAACTGTCGAATACGAGCTAAAATAAAGGACAAGTACGTATTTCTTGACTCAGTTGAAGAACTGGAGAAAACATTGACAACCGAATTACCAAGTGATGATGAACTATCGGTCACCGAAGTTGTTGGACAGAGCGAAAAGGCAGAGGAATCCTAAATTTGTTTTTTTCGTTCGTTTGTTTTGTTTTTTTAAAAAAAAGTTGAATTTTATCAATGTAGCATCCACGCTGAGGGGTTTTTTTAAGCAGTCCGAATGAAATCAGGTATTTAAGACAAGTCACGGAATCATGCTTGAAGGGATCGTCTTCAAAAGTGCCCATTTGAAGTTGAAGCTTTCTGTTTTTCTTTTTCAAAATTAATTCAGGGTTATTCTAGTAAAACTTACAAACATCTGTTGTATTTTGGTTTGGACTGCTTTGGACTCCTCGGTGTGGTTGCAACGTTAATCAGGACTTATTGTTGTTGTTTTTTTTTTCAGATCGGTTGGCATCTATATAGATTTTGGACTTATTTTTGGCCTGGTGCAAGCTTTGTTTGTCAAGGGGCTATATGTAGTATTCAAGAGAAATAGGGTTAAGATTACAAAATGGCATTTTCCTTCATATGATTCCCTCGAAAATCCCAAATTTTGCATTTTGAGTATCTGAACACTACATATTGCCCCTTAACATAATAAATGGTTCGTTGTGCTCGGTGGGGAGGGGTGGGCGGAGCGGGGACGGTTGTTTCCGTTCCGTTCCGTTCGCTTCATCGAATATGATAGCCACAAAAGTTTCTTTCTGCGGAAAACCCCTTATTTGCCGCGCGCTAGAAATCAGCAGTGCCGTTGTTATTCGATTATTTGGTTTAAGTTTTCTCACTATGCAAGTTTTCTTTATTTGGAAGGCGCTTTTTTTTTATTCCCAAAGGGAATATTTATACGGCAATGAATACAAAGATAGCGTTATATCTCCTTAGAGACCAAGACTTTTCCTTATTTAAAGCAATTATTGCACAGAAGCCGGTTTTGTCCAGCAAATCCAATTTTCTCGACCAAACACATTTCCTTACAATGATTTTTTCTCATGCTTTCCTTTCAGTAAAACTTTTACTTTTGATAAATTTTGTTTGTTTGTTTTCTATTCTTCTCTTTGCTAGCTGCATTTCCCTTGATAGCCTTGAATACGGGTTTGCGATATACCCTCCTTTTCGGTGCACCTGTCAGAGAGATCTTGTGCAGAATAAATGCCAATAGGAATAATTGAATGGCGTGCAGGAATATCGTCAAAGTTGAAACTACGGACAGCAGTTTGGAAGCGCGTGAGATTTGCAGGACTTTTCCCCACAGCGTGCATTGCTTGTGCGTACTTGTACCTGTTCATCCTCGTCTCCATTGTTGCATTACCGCTAACTGTTATTGTTCAATCTTTCTCTTCTCTCCTCAGCCCTGAAATTTCCCATTTCTTTGGTATCTGCAATTGTCCCCTTTTTACGTTTTTCAAGCTGATAAATCAGACCTTTTCTTATGGGTTCTCCTTCCTTACAACGCTTTTCAACTGTCTTACTCTAAACAAGAGAATATTCCTTGGCTGCCCTGATTATCGAAAGAAACTACTAGGCCTATTACAGCGTTTCATACATGCAGTTCTTCTATGCAAGTTCCTTGAAATATTGCTTTCTAATAAACACTTCCCTATGAGCATATTTTTGTTAATCGCTGGAGATATTGAATCTAATCCCGGTCCTACCAGCCATGCCTTACTAAAATTTTGCCATTGGAATTTAAACAGCATTTGTGCCAGAGGAAGTGCAAAAATCCCTCTTATTGAAGTATACAACTCTTTACATCATTACGACATCATTGCTCTCTCTGAAACCATGCTTGACAGTTCCATCAGCAGTGAAGATATCTATATTGAAGGCTTTAGTCGCGAGATCTATCGTAATGATCACCCAAGTAATTCCAAAGTTGGAGGTGTTTGTATCTATTTTCGAGATGGACTTGCCATCAAGCAAAGGAGAGATCTTGAATTGATGCAGGAAACTGTTGTATGTGAGGTTAACATTTCCCGCAAGAAAATTTTCTTCATCACTGTCTATCGAAGCCCAAGTCAAAATAGTGAACAATTTGAAAATTTCATTAATAATATGCAGATCATGATAAATCGATTACAAATGGAAAGACCCCACTCAATTGTTCTTACTGGGGATTTTAACTGTAGGACCTCACAGTGGTGGACTGAGGATGCAGAAAGCCCTGAAGGCATGGCACTGGACGAAATGATAGAAGTTAATAACTTGTATCAGCTTATAGACGAGCCAACCAATATCCGCGGTGAGAGCATGTCTTGTATTGATTTGATCATCACAGATCAACCTAATTTGTTTGCTGAATCAGGAGTCCATCCGTCATTAGATAACAATTGTCAGCATCAAATTATCTACGGTAAACTAAATATATCCCTGCCGAATGCACCACCATATAAGCGCACTGTTTGGGAATATGAAAGGGCAAACATTCGTTCAATTAGGGCAGCCATATCAGCATTAAACTGGGAGTCAATATTTCAGGGTCTGCAGGCGGATGAGATGGTTGAGGTCTTTACAGATACAATTTTTGAGATTCTTTCTTCTGAAATTCCTAATAGAACTATCAAATGTGATGACAGGGATCCGCCTTGGATAACTAGCGAGCTTAAAACGGCCATCAAACGTAAACATAGAGTCTACAGAAGATATATTGAGCGAGGCAAAAATCATGATGACTGGTGTCAAGTCAAGATCATTCGTAATGAGACGTCTAGGATGATTGTTAATGCGAAAAATAAATACTACCAAGATTTAGGTCGCAAGCTTTCTGACCCAAACATGGGACCTAAAAAATACTGGTCAACCCTTACAAGACTGATTAACAGTAAGAAGACATGCAATATTCCTCCACTCCTTGAAAATGGCCTATTCATCACAAATCCTGCGAATAAAGCTAGTATTTTTAATGAATATTTTGTTCAGCAATGGTCTACTATAGAAAATACGAGTTCTCTACCAAACTTTCTACCCAGAATCAACAATCAACTAAAGGATATCACTGTCCAAAAAGACAAGGTTTTAAAGTTGATCAGAATGCTTGATACTAAAAAAGCTCATGGTTGTGACGAAATATCAGTTTCTATGATTAAGATTTGTGACAGTTCTATTGTAGACCCACTTTGTATGATCTTCGAAAAATCTCTCATCACAGGGCTTTACCCATCTTCGTGGAAAAAAGCCAACATCATTCCTATCCACAAAAAGGAGAGCAGACAAAGCAAAAAAAACTATAGGCCAATCTCGCTATTGTCAATATTTGGGAAAATATTTGAGAAACTCTTGTTTGATGACATATATGAACATCTGAAGGCCAATCGTCTTCTTCGTGATAATCAGTCTGGGTTTCGTCCAGGTGATTCAACTGTAAATCAATTGTTGGCCATTACCCACAAAATCTACAGTGGTTTTGATCAAATTCCAAGCAGGGAAACGAGGGCTGTATTTCTGGATTTATCCAAGGCTTTTGACAGAGTGTGGCATGCGGGCCTGCTCTATAAACTAGAAAGTAATGGTATTTCGGGAAATCTTCTGAAACTAATCAGAAGCTTTCTCTCACATCGACAGCAGCGCGTGACTTTAAATGGGCAATCCTCTGAGTGGCGGGAGATTTCTGCTGGTGTACCCCAGGGCTCGGTATTAGGTCCATTATTTTTTCTTATCTATATTAATGATTTAACAGATAACTTGCAGTGCGATGTCAAATTATTCGCTGATGATACTTCTCTGTTTACAGTGGTTGAAAACGAAACTGTTTTTGCCCAAAATATGAATAGAGATCTAGAAAAAATTTCCCTATGGGCGTGGCAGTGGAAAATGCACTTCAATGCTGACAAGACTGAAGAGTTACTCTTTTCCGTTAAAAGGTTGCCACCAGTGCACCCTCCCTTGAGACTTGGACATGACGAAATTAAAAGCAAAACTGAGCATAAACATCTTGGAATGATTCTTGACACCAAACTTAGCTTTAAAAGTCATGTGAGTGAAGCTATTCTGAAAGCCAGGCGGGGGATTGGGTTGATAAGACACCTGTCACAATACGTATCAAGGGATGTACTTGATCAAATGTACAAACTGTATGTGCGCCCCCACCTAGATTACGGTGATATAGTTTACCACATATATGATCCTGACTTGTCATCAGTTATTACAAAGCGTCTTGAACAAACGCAGTATGCAGCATCTTTGGCTGTGACTGGGGCATGGAGAGGTACAAGTAGGCAAAAGCTTTATGAAGAACTTGGGTGGGAATCCTTGTACGATAGACGATGGTACAGGAGACTATGTCATTTTTTCAAACTAAAGCTGACACAGTATCCAGCATATCTTTTTTCTCTAATTCCTTCTGAACGGCAGATATCATATGATCTGCGAAACCCTCAAGCCTATGCAAAAAGTAGAGCCAGAACTGATCGTTTCTCCAATTCCTATTTCTATAACACGTTACACGAATGGAACAAATTACCAACAGAAATCCGCGCTTCTAAATGCCTTGCTGAATTTAAGCGGAAACTGATTGCGTTAATTAGACCGGTCAAAAAGACTATTTATGGAGTATTCGACTTAAAGGGTATCAGAAATATAACCAAGCTTCGCGTACAATTCAGCGATCTAAATTCACACAAATTTCATCATAATTTTGAGTGTCTTAGGCCTATATGTAATTGTGGTACAGCTAACGAGGACAACGAGCATTATCTCCTGCACTGCTCCCGCTTTAATCAACTGCGAATGGATCTCTTTGGCACTGTCACAGAAGTGTCGGGTATTGATATCGCAAACCTGGATTCAAAAACATTGTGCAACTTGCTTCTTTATGGCAGTTCTAATATGAATATTATTGACAACAGGATAATTATTGAAGCAACGATTGAATACATTGAAAAAACAAACAGGTTGAATTGACCGTGGGTGCTGGAGTGCTGCCTGGGCGAGGGGGTGAGGTCTTTTTTTCGTCCTTTCCCTTGGGGGGGGCACATCGGTATCCGTGGATCAATATGAAATCAATTTGAAATAACGCAATGATCTAGCAGCTCTCCCTCCTTTCTTCCAGACAGTTCAGCACCAAACCACCCACATTTTCCCATAGTGCTTGACTTCCCTCGTCATTGTACCGTCCAGTAGCTATGTGATGGTACAGGGATGATAGAAGTCTACAATATAAAAGGTTAGACCCATAGCATGGTTTGGTGTGGAACTGCCAGTCTCCTTATTGGTGTGTTGTTTTCTTGTTTTGTTTTGTCCCTCGTATTGCTGTATTATTATTTTTGTTTTATATCTTGAAGTTATTTGCAAATTGTAAGTACCGTTCTTGGTGTAGGCCAGATGACCTTGTGTCTTCTTACACCAAGATCGGTACAGTAGTAATGTATTTAGTTTAGTTTTAATTTATTATGAATAGAAAAAAAAAAAAAAAAGCATGCCAGACAGGCTGTATCATTTGTTGAATGGCATAATGTAAACCAAACACAAGAGGCTATCACGCTAAAGGTGGTAGTAGCATTAATTGTCTCATGCACATAATTTCAGATGGTTTTTGGATGTTCGATAGAGCAAAAAGGATTTTCATGCTCTGTGTTGAATGATAACCTAATGTATCATATAGGGGCAATACTTTTATGAAAGACTCCAAAAATTGTTGATTTTCAGACTTTTCTTCCCTTCTGTCTGCAAAAAGCACTTTTTTATTGCAATAGATTTCCCCTCCCCTCCTTTATTTGCTGGAAACAAGGGGGAATGCCCCATGACCAAAATGTATTAGAATATAGATTAAGAATTTAAGGATATTCACAAATAAAAATTTTCATTTCAAGGCAAATGAATCGGGGTCAAGCAACGCAATGGAACTTGATGGAGCCAAATGTTGTTTTCAGTTCATAAAGGATGCTGGTTTGAAAGTAACTTCATTCATAAGTGATAGACACAAAGGCATTGCAAAGTGGATTCGTGAATCACAGCCTACAATGATTTGTGGCATGTCTGCAAAAGTCTCACGAAGAAAATCTTGAAAGGAAGCAAAGAAAAAGGCTTTGAAGCTCTGAAATTCTGGCTGAAGGGAATTCGCAAGCATCTTTACTGGTGTGCCCTTTCTACAAAGCAAGGTTTCGGCGAGTTGATTGTTGCAAAGTGGAAATCCTTAATGCGTCATATTGCAAATAAGCATGATGAGCATCCAGATCAGTTGTACCAAGAGTGTGCACATGGCGATATTGAACCACGTGAATGGATTCCAATTGGTATGTAATGTTTTCCCCCTATTTTGTACGTATATGCCTGACACTGGTTGCGGTAGAAGAAAATATAACATTCAAACTTTGGTGGAATTTAAGCTACAGTCCGTTATTTGGTAAAATCCTTTTGAAATGTATTTCAAATTTTTGATATTTTGTCAGGTACACCTGCGTATGACAAAGTATTCAAGATCCTTTGCAACACAACAACGATAAAAGATGTAAAGAAGCTATCATGTGATACTCAGACAAGCTGCCTAGAAGGCTTTCATTCAACATTAAACCATTGGCATCCTAAAATGGTTCACTTTTCTTGGCTTGGTACATACTGTAGGTGAGATTTCAAATAATTTTAGCATTGAATATTGTATGTTTGTAATTTTTAATTGGTCATGTGACTTGTTATGTTGAGATGGTCTTGTTTAGTTCATTGGACACAAGATAAAAACAGAACAATTGCAAAGAAATATCCAAACAGGATCATGTCAATGTAACAAGCCAAAATGGTCAATTAATACAAAAAATTTGACTTCAAGAAGATTCATCAAACATGACACATATATTTTTATGTTTCAGACATGCTTTGGCTGTATCTCATTTAAACGAAAACCTCAATCGTGAAGCACAAACAGCATCAGATGGGTCAGTATGCTACTCGATAGTCTACCCAAAATTCAAACTTGGTGAAGAAGTTGTCAGAGAAGTTGCCATATCCCCTACTTATGGTAAGTAAAACCAATTAATTTGTCATCCTACTACTAATTTCTTTCCAAAACAATATCATTTACCATGCAGCGGAATACTTATCTGGTAAGTAAAATCAGTATAAAACAGATAAAAACAGCAGGATTACAGGGTGCACTAGCCCCTTAATTTTTAATACTTCTGCATACTTGCATGAAACATGCTGCTTTTGTCTTATGCTACAAAATTTGCAAAAACCAGTACATAGGTTGTAATAGTGTGCCAGAGTGCAGAGACCACAACAATTTATATCAACTTTTCCTCTCCTTGCAGCGTATGTGGATAGAATAAGAGACGTGTTGTTCAGCACACCATTGGAAGAGCTTGAGAGAATCTTGGACAGGTATAAAAGGAAAGTACCAGAACCTTTAACTGCCCAGTTCCCAGACAGACGCCAAAAGAAAGATGCCATCTCTGAATATATATTGAAACAGAGCACCACTACACCAATGTACCCTGCAGGTAAAATCCTTTCATGTGTTATTTGGACCAAAACTTTAAATCTTGTTGGCATTTGAGAAAAGAATTGCACATAAATAGATAAACAGTAAGAACCTACTGTATATAAAGCAGAAGAAACTATTCTTTTCAAAACAGCATGTTTGGTTTTCTATTAAAACTTATACTGTAGAAGCTCAAGAAATCAGCCTGAGATTTTTTAAAACTGTTTCTATTTTGCGGGTTCTTACTGTTTTTCAAACACAGATTAAATATATTGATAGGTGCCATTGAGCACGGTACCTCAATGCCATCCACAAGTCAGGAGCAGGGAAACAAACAGATGCACCAAAAAATTGAACAATGAGCGTATTTGAAATTGAACATATGGACAAAAACAGTCAATTTTCCAATGACAAGTCAGGTTTTTTGCGCCTTCGGTCCACAGTAACTTGTTTACTTAAAAATACTGATGATTGGTACAATGGGTTAGATCTCGGCAAGCTTGTGGGACTAGTATTCATTGACCTTAAAAAGGCATTTGATACTGTTGATCATGATATTCTCTGCAAAAAGCTTGCCCACTATGGTGTCCAACACCAAGAGCTTTCTTGGTTTAAATCCTACCTTACCAACCGTAAACAGTTCTGTAGGGTTAATGGTGTTGACTCAGACTTTGGGGATATAGAAGTTGGTGTGCCACAAGGCTCATGTCTTGGTCCCTTACTTTTCCTGATCTATATCAATGATCTCCCACAAGCTGTCCGAGATTCCACAGTGTCCATGTTTGCTGATGATACCAGTGTATGCCACCAGTCCAATGATTTGACTCAGCTGACTGAGGCTATTAACAACGACCTTAGGCAACTAGACACTTGGCTCCAAGGCAACAAACTTTCTTTGAATGTTGCAAAAACTCGTGCCATGCTTGTTTGCACCAAACAGAAGCATGCCACTCTCAAAAGTCGGAATGAAGACTTGAAATTGAAAATTCGTGAAAATGAACTGCAAGTTGTTGAAAAAACGAAATACCTTGGTGTATAAATTGACTGCTCTTTGGACTGGAAAGAACAAATCAAGGCGGTCTCTGCCAAGGTTTCCAGGGCAGTAGGCTTTTTGAAGCATGCCAAATCATTCCTACCAAGAGAATCGCTGAAAACTCTCTACACGGGTATTGTGGAGCCCCACTTTCGATTCTGTTGCTCTGTTTGGGGATGTGCAGGTTCAAATGAAATTAATCAGTTGCAAAAACTTCAGAATCGCGCTGCAAGAATTGTAACAAACAGCAGCTACGACACCCCAGGCAGACCACTTATTGAAGGGCTGGGTTGGAAGACCATTCAGGAACTTATTAAAGCTTTTATGTCGCTATATAAAGCTAATGGCAGACATTTATTCAGTCGTGTGATTTCTGTGCAGAGGACGGTCATGGGGATTAATGCGGTTTCCTTTGATGTTAGTTTATTCCGTGTTATGCAAAATTACAATAAACTAACATCAAAGAAAACCGCGCTATCCCCATGACCGTCCTCTGCACAGAAATCACACGACTGAATAAATGTCTGCCATTAGCTTTATATAGCGACATAAAAGCTTCAAAAATGATTCTGGAACAATGGTCTTCAAATCCCTCAATGGGTTGGCTCCACAGTACTTGAGTAGCCTTTTCACAAGAAACTCAGCATGCTCCTCCCGTATCCTCCGCAATACAAACATGGACCTGAGGCTACCTTTGAAAAAAACAGCAAACAGTCAAAGATGTTTTTCTTTCAGAGGAGCGCAGTTATGGAATAGCCTCTCAGCTGAGTCAAAGCAAGCACCCACCGTTAGCTTATTTAAGCAGACGATATAGGGTTTCTTCTTTTTTTTTTCTTTTAATAAACATTAGATATTGTAAATAGATTTATAGATTGTGAAATAGGCTTAGATATTTAGATTCTGATGTTTTTATATTAATCATTTTTGTAATTTAGTTTAGTTTTAATTTATGGGAGGGCCCCTTGAAAATCAGCACTTCTGCTGAAGGGCTACCCTCCCCGTTAGATAAACAAATCAAATCAAAATCAAATCAATGTAAATCAGGTGACATTGCATCTTGTAGTTAGTTGATCAGTCATTTATTTTTGGAGACAAAGGGTAAGGCAAGTTGGAAGTTGATTGCAACAGTAACCATGCATTTGAATCTCGCATCTCAAACGCTTCATATATTGTGAAAACGAAAAACATGCTATTTATAGATTTGGCTCCATCCAATAGAGTGACTGCTTAGAAAATTTGCAAGTTACATTTTTGACTTTAATTTCCCCAGAACAAGATTCACTTCAGATTCAGAACAAGATTCAGAAAAACTTCCCAATATTATCACAACAGCGTAAACAATACAAGTCTTACACAAACCAAAATTAATTTACTGATTAGAACACAGCATTAGCTTCAATTTGAGGGGTCATACAATTTCATACCCCTGGGGGCTCTTCAGGAAAACAGGGAGTTGGTCCCAAAGTATGCAAACAGGGCCTGATTATAGAATGCAGGTCCCACGCAAGCTATCCACAGCGGCGACCAACAACCCACACAGTCGGTCATTGTTATTTTGAGCAATTAGCACATAGTCTGATAGTGTTGTGTGGGTAATTATGTACAAACATTGCACGTACATTGTTCTGAACAAAGGACGCTTATTGTTTCTTACTAACACACTACAACACTCTTTTTAACAAATGAGGCAAGGCCAATGAGTACTGTAGGGCTGGTTCGAAAGCTAAGAAACAACCCTAACTGAATTTAAAAAGCCAAGGAACTGTATTAAAACTGTATTTACAGTTTTTATTTTATGTTTTCTTTCACCAGCGTTTATCAGAATTTCGGGTAATTTCGGAGGCCGTAATTTCATACCTTCATTTAAAAAAACCATTATTTTCAACACTCACCTTTCGTGTTTTTGTTCTCAAAGTTTTCACCTCCCTTCGGCGGCCTCTTCAATGAGTTTTAATTTTCCTATCACACTCAAAATGTTTTTGACAGTGTACGGTTATAGGAACTGTTTCTACATTGTTTTGAGTGCGAATTATGTTTTTACTTGTTTTGAGATCTTACAAAGTAATTTGGGAGCCCTTTTGACAAAACAAAATTAACTTTGCACTTCCAGCATTAAAAATATAAAAACAAGTAAGAAACTGTTGGTTGCAAAATGGCCCCGAAATTATAAGAAACTGCCTACCAGCCCCGGACCTTAGTTTCTTATAAAAAATGTGTATAAGTAGTGAAGATTTGGATTTAGGCTTGCTAGGCCCTCATAGCTTCAAACTCACCGAGGAGGCTCAAGCACAGCTTGTAGGTACATCACTAATCTTGAAAGTTACGCCACATCATTAATGCACTGTACTGTTAGTCTTAATCTTTCCTTCCAAACGCTGTCACAGCCCTGCAATAATACTGCAGAGAAAAACAAAGACAAAGAAGCAGCATCAGGATCGTCTACTTCGCCAGGCATTATTCACTGCCTCTTTCCATTCATGGTAATTGCCATGGCAATTACTATGTGACAAAAGAAAACGACTTCTGTTTTGAAGAATAATGTCTCTTTCCATGGAAACCAGTTGAGTGTAATAGTATAATAAACATAATTGTTAATTATAAAGTTACGCAATAAGCATCATCTGCCTTCATTGAAAGGGGGCAGAACTTATTTGCTGTTTATCAAACAGGGCCTCAAAGTATTTTCTCTCTATCGAACAGGGGCTCAAAGTATCTGCCGTTTAATAATGAAAGGGGTCCATGTATTGCTCGTTTATCAAATGGAAGTTCAAAGTTTTTGCTGCTTATTAAAGGGACTGCAACGTATTTGCCCCTTTATCGACAGGGGGCTTCACGTATTTGCTTTTTGTCGGTAGGGGGCACAGCGTATTTGCCGTTTATCAAACAGGGGCTAAATGTATTTGCCATTCATTGAACGGGGGCTCAATGAATTTGCTGTCTATTGAATGGGGTCTCAAAGTATCTGCCGTTTAGTAATGAAAGGGGTCCATGTATTGCTCGTTTATCAAATGGAAGTTCAAAGTTTTTGCTGCTTATTAAAAGGACTGCAACGTATTTGCCCCTTTATCGACAGGGGGCTTCACGTATTTGCTTTTTGTCGGTAGGGGGCACAGCGTATTTGCCGTTTATCAAACAGGGGCTAAATGTATTTGCCATTCATTGAACGGGGGCTCAATGAATTTGCTGTCTATTGAATGGGGTCTCAAAGTATCTGCCGTTTAGTAATGAAAGGGGTCCATGTATTGCTCGTTTATCAAATGGAAGTTCAAAGTTTTTGCTGCTTATTAAAGGGACTGCAACGTATTTGCCCCTTTATCGACAGGAAGCTTCACGTATTTGCTTTTTGTCGGTAGGGGCACACTGTATTTGCCGTTTATCAAACAGCGGCTAAACGTATTTGCCGCCTATAAACCGGGGGCTCAATGTATTTGCCGTTTATCGAACGGGGGCTCAAAGTATCTGCCATTTAGTAATGAAAGGGGTCCATGTATTGCTCGTTTATCAAATGGGAGTTCAAAGTTTTTGCTGCTTATTAAAAGGACTGCAACGTATTTGCCCCTTTATCGACAGGGGACTTCACGTATTTGCTTTTTGTCAGCAGGGGGCACAGCGTATTTGCCGTTTATCAAACAGGGGCTAAATGTATTTGCCGTTTATAAACCGGGGGCTCAATGTATTTGCCATTCATTGAACGGGGGCTCAATGAATTTGCTGTCTATTGAATGGGGTCTCAAAGTATCTGCCGTTTAGTAATGAAAGGGGTCCATGTATTGCTCGTTTATCAAATGGAAGTTCAAAGTTTTTGCTGCTTATTAAAAGGACTGCAACGTATTTGCCCCTTTATCGACAGGGGGCTTCACGTATTTGCTTTTTGTCGGTAGGGGGCACAGCGTATTTGCCGTTTATCAAACAGGGGCTAAATGTATTTGCCATTCATTGAACGGGGGCTCAATGAATTTGCTGTCTATTGAATCGGGTCTCAAAGTATCTGCCGTTTAGTAATGAAAGGGGTCCATGTATTGCTCGTTTATCAAATGGAAGTTCAAAGTTTTTGCTGCTTATTAAAGGGACTGCAACGTATTTGCCCCTTTATCGACAGGGGGCTTCACGTATTTGCTTTTTGTCGGTAGGGGGCACAGCGTATTTGCCGTTTATCAAACAGGGGCTAAATGTATTTGCCATTCATTGAACGGGGGCTCAATGAATTTGCTGTCTATTGAATGGGGTCTCAAAGTATCTGCCGTTTAGTAATGAAAGGGGTCCATGTATTGCTCGTTTATCAAATGGAAGTTCAAAGTTTTTGCTGCTTATTAAAGGGACTGCAACGTATTTGCCCCTTTATCGACAGGGGGCTTCACGTATTTGCTTTTTGTCGGTAGGGGGTACAGCGTATTTGCCGTTTATCAAACAGGGGCTAAATGTATTTGCCATTCATTGAACGGGGGCTCAATGAATTTGCTGTCTATTGAATCGGGTCTCAAAGTATCTGCCGTTTAGTAATGAAAGGGGTCCATGTATTGCTCGTTTATCAAATGGAAGTTCAAAGTTTTTGCTGCTTATTAAAGGGACTGCAACGTATTTGCCCCTTTATCGACAGGGGGCTTCACGTATTTGCTTTTTGTCAGCAGGGGGCACAGCGTATTTGCCGTTTATCAAACAGGGGCTAAATGTATTTGCCATTCATTGAACGGGGGCTCAATGAATTTGCCGTTTATTGAACGGGGGCTCAAAGTATTTGCTGTCTATCGAACGGGGGCTCAAAGTATCTGCCGTTTAGTAATGAAAGGGGTCCATGTATTGCTCGTTTATCAAATGGAAGTTCAAAGTTTTTGCTGCTTATTAAAGGGACTGCAACGTATTTGCCCCTTTATCGACAGGGGGCTTCACGTATTCGCTTTTTGTCGGTAGGGGGCACAGCGTATTTGCCGTTTATCAAACAGGGGCTAAACGTATTTGCCGTCTATAAACCGGGGGCTCAATGTATTTGCCATTCATTGAACGGGGGCTCAATGAATTTGCTGTCTATTGAATGGGGTCTCAAAGTATCTGCTGTTTAGTAATGAAAGGGGTCCATGTATTGCTCGTTTATCAAATGGAAGTTCAAAGTTTTTGCTGCTTATTAGAAGGACTGCAACGTATTTGCCCTGAGCCCCCGTCCAATAGAGAGAATCGAACAGGGGCTAAAAAAGTATTTGCCATCTATCGAACAGAGGCTCAATGTATTTTGAAAAACCAAAAATTTCCACTTAGGCCCTTTTTTCCTCTCAAATGGATTGGGCTCGTTTTCCTATTTAATGCACTTGCTAACTCGAGGTTAATGATCAAATACCTTAAAAAGGGTTCAAATAATGTCCTCCAAAAGTTTGTTTTGAGTTTCGACATTTATCCGCTTCAGAATCGGCCAAAGTCGATCGGGCATTTTTCATCGATTTTTTGTAAAATTTTCATGTTGCCCCCTGTCGATAAAGGGGCAAATATGGCAAATACGTTGCAGGCATTTTAATAAGCAGCAAAGACTTTGAACTTCCATTTGATAAACAAGCAATACATGGACCCCTTTCATTACTAAACGGCAGATACTTCGAGACCCCATTCAATAGACGGCAACTACTTTGAGCCCCCGCTCGATAGACGGCAAATATGTTTAGCCCCTGTTTGATAAACGGCAAATACGCTGTGCCCCCTACCGACAAAAAGCAAATGCGCGAAGCCCACTGTCAATAAAGGGGCAAATACGTTGTACTCCTTTTAAAAAGCAGCAAATATTCCATTTGATAAACGAGAAATAAGGAGTACAACTCTTTTGCCCCTTAATCGGCAAGGGGCCTCACGTATATGCATTTTGTCGGTCAGGGGGCAGAACGTATTTGCCGTTTATCAAGGGTGGGCTCCGACTATCTGCCGTTTAGTTATGCAAGGGGTCCATTTATTTCTCGTTTATCAAATGGAAGTTCAAAGTCTTTGCTGCTTATTAAAAGGCCTGCAACGTACTTGCTCCTTTATCGACAGGGGGCAACATGAAAATTTTACAAAAAATCGACGAAAAATGCCCGATCGACTTTGGCCGATTCTGAAGCGGATAAATGTGGAAACTCAAAACAAACTTTTGGAGGACATTATTTGAACCCTTTTTAAGGTATTTAATCATTAACCTCGAGTTAGCAAGTGCATTTAATAGGAAAACGAGCCCAATCCATTTGAGAGGAAAAAAGGGCCTAAGTTGAAATTTTTGTTTTTCACCACAGCTTTGAAAAAAGAAAGGGCCGTTATTCTGCGAGTTTTCGAGATAAATTCGAGATTAAAAGTGTTTTAGTGAAAGAATACGGCTTCCCGTCGATTTTTGGCATGGGATCCGTGGGTTGTTGGTTCATATAAAAACATAGCTTATATGCTACCATACGTCTGACTGTGTGGGTCCGTGGGTTGTTGGTTCATATAAAAGCATAGCTTACATACTTCTGACTGTGTGGGTCCGTGGGTTGTTGGTTCATATAAAAACATAGCTTATATGCTATCATACTTCTGACTGTGTGGGTCCGTGGGTTGTTGGTTCATATAAAAACATAGCTTATACGCTACCATACTTCTGACTGTGTGGGTCCGTGGGTTGTTGGTTCATATAAAAACATAGCTTATATGCTATCATACTTCTGACTGTGTGGGTCCGTGGGTTGTTGGTTCATATAAAAACATAGCTTATACGCTACCATACTTCTGACTGTGTGGGTCCGTGGGTTGTTGGTTCATATAAAAACATAGCTTATATGCTACCATACTTCTGACTGTGTGGGTCCGTGGGTTGTTGGTTCATAAAAAACATAGCTTACATACTTATGACTGTGTTGGTCTGTGCGTTGTTGGTTCATAGAATAACATAGCTTACAAATTCTACCATACTTTAGACTGTGTTGGTCCGTGGCTCGTGTATAAAAAAGAGTACCTTCAATGGGACCTGCATTCTATAATCGCTCCGCAACACCGTCCTAAATAAGGCCAAGATTCCAATAATACCACCTCTTCTAGAAAACGGGTTGTTTATAACGGATTTCACTGAAAAGGCACAGATATTCAATGAGTATTTCGTACTCCAGTGTACAACAATCAATACAGGTAGCGTAATTCCACCTAATATGCC
The DNA here is from genome assembly GCA_039566865.1 of Aurelia coerulea. Taxonomy (NCBI): domain Eukaryota; kingdom Metazoa; phylum Cnidaria; class Scyphozoa; order Semaeostomeae; family Ulmaridae; genus Aurelia; species Aurelia coerulea. The sequence goes on from CM076959.1 coordinate 4,476,952, forward strand.
AGCTCCTTCTTCCCTCATAAGCGATTTTCCTATGTCTAACGAAAAGATACTGAACATTATAAGGTCTCTAAATCCTAATAAAGCTCATGGTTGGGATGGAATATCAATCAGAATGATAAAATTAAGTGATACTGCACTAGTTATTCCACTAAAAATAATATTTGAAAACTGTTTGAGATGTGGTTTATTTCCCAAAATATGGAAATATGCAAATGTTGTGCCGGTTCATAAGAAAAATGAGAAAAATTTGAAGGGAAACTATCGACCAATTTCTCTCCTACCAATCTTTGGGAAAATACTTGAAAAACTTATGTACGATTCTTTATACTCACATCTCGTTTCATGCAATTTACTCAATCCGAATCAATCAGGCTTTCGTCCCGGTGACTCAACGGTTAATCAGCTGATTTCCATAACGCACACGATCTTTAAAGCCTTCGATTGTAATCCACCTCTTGATGTTCGCTCTGTGTATCTTGACATCTCTAAAGCATTTGATAGGGTATGGCACGACGGTTTGATTTATAAACTAAAACGATGTGGCGTTTCTGGAGAGCTCCTTTTACTTATCCAAAGTTTTCTTAAGGATAGAAAACAGCGAACAGTTTTAAATGGACAGAATTCTGATTGGGGAGATATTTCAGCAGGAGTACCCCAGGGTTCTATTCTAGGACCCTTGTTTTTCCTTGTATATATCAACGATCTAGCTGCTGACGTGAAGTGCAACGTTAAGCTTTTTGCTGATGATACATCGTTGTTTACCGTAGTAGAAGATTCTAGCTCGGCTGCCAGTGATATGAACCATGACCTAGAGTTGATAAGACAGTGGGCCTACGACTGGAAAATGTCCTTCAATCCTGATCCGCAAAACAAGCTGTTGAACTGTTATTTTCTACGAAAAGAATTGAAATCAATCATCCAGAAATCCGTTTTAATAATATTCCAGTGATGAAAGTGGATAAACATAAACATTTAGGAATTATCCTGGACTCAAAGCTTTCTTTTTCGGCTCATATCCAGGCAGCTATCTCTAAGACAAGGAAGGGTGTCGGTTTGCTGAAATATCTCTCCAAGTACCTACCCAGACATACCCTAAACGAATTATTCAAGCTCTATGTGCGGCCCCACCTGGAATACGGAGATGTTATCTATCATATTCCGGCCAAAGTATGTGAATTTAGCGGTAACACTACTTTGTCAAGTTTGATGGAGAAGTTGGAGTCAGTTCAGTATTCTGCTGCTCTAGCCGTTACAGGAACGTGGAGGGGGACATCGCGAGAGAAGTTGTACGCAGAACTTGGTTGGGAATCATTGAGTTCCCGAAGATGGAGTAGACGCCTTACGTTGTTTTACAAAATGATACATAATCTGATGCCTGAATATACAGCTGATCCAATCCCCCAACTTCAGCAGTCGCATTACTCTCTTCGCAATCAGGATGTCATTGGGCGAATAAGGGCAAGGACAGAAAAATTCAAATCTAGCTTTTATCCCAATTGCCTGTCAGAATGGAATGAACTAGATCCGGAGGTTAGACTTGCACCATCGGTCGCTATCTTTAAGAGAAAGCTGATTTCAATTATCCGCCCCCCTGCTAAATCTGTCTTTGGGATTCACGATCCAATAGGATTATCCTATCTGACTCAACTTAGAGTGGGTCTTAGTAAGTTATGCTTTCACAAATTCAAGCACAATTTTAGGGATTCCATAAATCCAATGTGTCCTACAAACGATGGTATCGAGACTACGGAACACTTTTTGTTGCTCTGCCCCTCCTTCGAGGTTGAACGTCGAAATCTTCTCGCTAGAGTGTTTGATTTGCTGCGACCATTTGAACATATCGATCTTTCAAATGAGGTTTTGACGCAACTGTTATTATATGGCGATAAAAACCTTCCAAAGGACCTCAACAGAAATATACTCGAGTTGACTCTACATTACATCCAAGCAACTGGTCGCTTCAGTTGAGATCACCGTAAATCTAGTTAAACGTCGCCAAACCACTAAGTCCATTTTCGTAAAGTTTCTTGTCGTAGAGTCCTGTCCATATTTTCCTTTGCAAGCCTGTTTCACATTGGATGTTAGGCTTATTTTAGAAATCCAGACACGATAGCGGTGTCTCGAGCGATGGGGACCTTGGGTGGGGAGCAGTGACGGGGACAGTTGTTGTCGTTGTTGTTTCCTCGGCCGGCGTTCCGATTGTTCACTATTATATTTTGGCCTGATATCTAATGTGAAACCGGCTCAAATATTTATTTGTAAAATGTTTTTATAATTAGAATTTCTATCTGTATTAGTTGTAGCGTATGTATAGTAGTTAGTATTAGTTGTATTTTAGTTTATATTAATTCCAGGGGGTAGACATGACATTTTGCTCCTCCTGGTCCCCGTCCTTGTAGTGTGGTATAGTAGATTGTAGGTAGTGTTTAGGTAACTTTGTTGTAAATTTTTATATTGAATAAAAAAAAAAAAAAAAAAAAATGACTGGAAACAGAGTCTCCTCGTTAAGTGAGAGAACAATCATGATGTGGACACTCCGTCTTGAATTTGCAATGCTTCATGGATGTCAACAAGTATGCCATTCTTTAGGAGACACATATTTAGTGTCTCAGGAACAATCGTAGTACGCTAGTAACATCCTGCGTTATATTTCATTAGTAGACACACTTGTAATTAACGAACACCTTGCAGGAACCGACTGTGGAAATTAGTATTATTTGCTTGTTATCGCCCTTGGTTATTTGAGTTGTGTCTTGTCACATACTCATCATCATGATCCATACATGTTTAAGGGTTAACCGTCATAATGTCCTTCACCAATTGTTTCCACATGCTTCTGTCCTCAGCTAGTCCCTCAAGTGTTTCAATTGTTTGTTCAGGTGTCTTATTATTGAAATTTAGTTTGATGTTTACCGATGCAAGGTCTTGTTTTATAATCTTTATCCAAGTTAAACTTGGTCTACCTCTCTTTTTTCTGACAGGTTGCAGTGATTCGTGCAAGGCTAGCCTAACTGGCGTTTGCCTATCAAGTTTCATTAAGTAACCAAGCCAATCTAACCTTCTCTTTCTAATGATGAGTCTTTTTTCGTATGGTCTTTCCTTTGATGAGTCTTTGATGATTCATGATGAGTCTTTAGAAAATTTGATCAGCGTTTTTTGATCATTTTCAGTGTTTTCGAAAACGAAAATGTTAAGAAACTCGCCTGTAGCTCTAAAAATTGAAAATGGAAAAATTTGCAAAAAATCTTAGAATCTAATTCAGGCTTTCTGCTAAAGAGTAAGTCATATATCTTCAAAATCGGTCCAGTGTACGATTTATTGTGGCCTGCCAAAACGTGCATAGTTTATTTTGGCGCACCCGGTAGTATAAAAATACCCCTAGTTTAAAATGGCAGGGATAGCATTAAAAGGTCAGTGCAACCTTGTTTCCATAACGGTCCCTCCAGGGGTAAGGGACAGCACCCCTCCCAAGCAATCAAGAGTGATTGCCATGTCCATCAGAAACCATGGCAGACACTTAGCAGTGGAGCTGGGGAAACAAGATTACAAATTACTTAGCTTAGCAATTGGATATTATGTTTTCTGCGTATACTGTCATTCCCACTTTTGGTATCAAGGTTAACGGTTTTTTTTTATATCGTTCATTTCAAATGTGACTATAAAGTTATGATGGATTTTTCTTGAAAACAAAAGGATTTTGCCAAAGGTGTACGAGATTTTGTGCAAGTAAATGCACCTCAGTTTAGGCCCATTGAACTTCAAAGCTTTGTCTCCAGAATACAATCCTGTTCCTGTTGATGCGTAAAATTCTAGATGCAATATCACAAAGACGCCTATATTGTCTCACTACTTTTGTGCTGTGCACAACACATTTTGGGGTTTCCCTGTTCGCATTCAATACAACAAAAATAACTCTAGGAAAAACCAGCAAAGTCTGCCTGGAAGAAATTCTGATAATGTGACGTCAATAAGAATCCTACATGACGTGTGGAAGTTGTCAATGAAAGTATATGAATACAAAACAAACGATGCAGCCAAATTGATGTAACACACTCTTTTGTCTCGTTTAATATAAACAATACCATTTGTTATGAAGAGATTTGAAAGAAGACCAAAATGGAATGCAGAGAAAATGAGAAAATGCCAGGAGAAAACGCAGAGACGCAGAGACCACAGGGAAGCGCAGAAAAGTTGTTAAGTCAAAAAACGGAACATAAGGCAAAACAAGTTCTGCAAAATACGAAATGATTGTTGTTTACGTGGTTTCTTGCTGCATTCTCAATAAAAAAATAAGCTGTTTTTGAAAAAGAGATAAATCAACAGCGAAATGAACCTGTGGTAAAATAAAACTCTCCAAAATTAATTTCACAGTTTACCAGAAATAAAGAAATTCAAATATTTTTGATTACATTTATTCAGAAATGTTTCAAAAAAAAACCATCCAACTGCGAAGTGTATGCCATTATCTCTGATGGACACAGCAATCACTCTTTGAGTCAAAGGCTGCAATCAAGATCGCGATCACCATTGCGATCAACATTAGCCTCATAATGAAGTTCACATTGGGCTCTTTCTAATATTTCTTGCTTGGGAGGGGTGCTGTCCCTAGCGGCGAGTTTCGGTTACTGTGAACAGCAGTTGTATTGCAATATTGTGAGAGACATCAGAATTCCTAATTGCTTACATCGATTGGAACTCTTTGGACTGCTTTCTCTAATTTGATCATGACATGACTAATAAATCTATGGGATCTACGTTGCAAACATAAACCAAATGCAGCCTGGTTTCACCAATATCATTAAAAAACTGTGCTGGCGGGAATTATGGGATTAGCATTTATATTATGAAATGTATATTATGAAGATTCGTTTCATTTCAGACAGACCAGGAAAATTCCAATATTGTAATGTCAATGAGTGATGCTTCAGCAGAAATAGCAACACTGCCATCATATGCACTAACTCCTAAATCCAGAGGAAATGCCACAATTAATAAAGGGGACACCATCTTCAAGACAAGTTCTCCTGTGTTTATGCTGTATTCAGACAGTGAACTTGCACGTGCAGCTACGCAGGATGAGATGAGCCCAGATCTGATGAAATGACTTGTAAGAAACACCATTGCAAATATGCGCACATCTTGTCAAACTCTTAAGTCTGCCCAGGGAACCAACTTCAAATGAGCTCAAAGAAATGGCAACTGCTCTAAGCCAAAAATATAAAAGCCTTAGTGAGGAACAAAAGGATGGAAAGTCAACTTCTGTAAGTTATACATTCTGTGTTGATTGATAAATCATATGGCTTGGTAAATAAAGATGAACACAAGGAAAAGACGACTTTGAGTTCTTCGCTCTTTTCTTTTAATCTCCTCTGCTATTCTTGATGCGTTTCGACTCTATGGTCATCCTCAGAAGAATGAGTATTTTTTATCATATGGTATGCCCCTTTTATAGCTTTTTTCAGTCACGTTATTTACAAGGGGTCACATGGTGCAAAATTGGTCACATTGGTGCAAAATATAATTTTGCAAAAATTAAATGTTTTCTTGCGTGTACGCGTGATAAAATGTAAGAAATGGCGCGCAAAAATCACATGACCTCCACCTGCCTCCACAGCTTTGAGGTTTCAATGTGATGTCATACATCAGTAGGGGTTGTCGAGCATGGGTAAAAAGCTGACAAACTTTCAATAAAATCAAAAACATTGATATTTTTAGGTGGTTACACTTGAGATGGAATGTCCCTGAGGAGGAAACTTGAAAAGTTAAACAAAGTTTGAAAGAAGAGACGAAGGTATGTCGGAGTCTTTTCTCCCCTATCAATTATCGAGGACCATTGCTTTGGGTTGATATCTATTCTTTATCGAATGAAATCATCTAAAGACTCAAATATATATACTGTACCCTATATATTTGAAAATACTGGACAATCATCGAAGCACTATCACTTGCATCTCCTAAAAGTGATTAATATTGCTTTAAAATGACAGGGCTAAATCGGTCATTATTCTTGATGGCTTGTCACAAGAAAGTCCGAGTACTCACAATCTGATAATTGGAAGAAACTTTCCGTACTGGCCAAATTCTTAGTTTTTTAAAATAAAAAATACGTATAACCGTTACATACATTTCAAAAGGTCTGTTGAAATGCATGCTTTTTGCAGCAGTTTGGAGTACTTTCTATGAAGCCTCTCAAAAATACACTTCAGATAAAAATTCAGGATGTTTCCACATGGAAGTTGATTCAAGGTTTTGTCGATTCAGCCATTTGGTGGAAATAGAACATAAATCTGAGGTTGTGGATTGGTTGCTAGATATTAACAGGAGATAGTCAGTTGGTTTGCTTCATATTTGATCTTGAGCGTATTTTATTCCGTAGAGTAATATTTTTTTTCATTCATTCAGCACAATAGCTTTTAAACTATACGGCTACAATATAACACAACATAAAAAGATAAAGAAAAGTAGTAACTAACTTACTACACCTAAATAACAACAACATGAATTATATACATATATGCGTTCTACAGAGACTTGGGGACATTTAAAGTGTGTAATGTTTTTTCTCGGATATCAGTAATTTGTCCAGTGAATTTTAGGAGATTGTCGATTGTTTCTTGATCCTCACATAAGGACATGAATTGAATCAAATCATCAGGGGTAAGTTGTTTCGTACTTGGATAACTTTCAAAAATTTGATTCAGAAATGCATCGCTAACCATTGAATAGTGTTCACATTTAAGTAGAAAGTGTTTTTCATCTTCAATGAATTCCTCATTACAAATTTGACAGACCCAATCTTCCCTATTAATTTTTTGGGATTGTCTACGGCCTGTCTCAATCGCAAGACAACGGTCGCTGAGTCGAAGTTTACTTGTAATCACCCTGGGCTTTCGTTTGTTATGTTGCATTAAATATGGCTCCAGCGTGATACCTTTTTTATATGGAAGAGGAACTCCCCCTTTTATGAAGAGGACATTTCCCTAATAATGATAACATCATCCAACAGATCGGACATAAGTGCTATTATGGAGGATGAAATAACAACAATCAAGGACTCTCTGGAGGCGATAACTTCCCGATTGATGGAGCAATCGTGCAGCAGCCCTAAGAGAGGCAAAGAAACATCCCTAAGAGAGGTGAGGAAACGAGACCTAAGAGAGGCAAAGAGCTTCTTCGAGTGCACTATATGCAGAGAGGTCATGTCACCAGCAAATGGGGCAAATTATGCCTCTTGCTGCAAGAGGGTAATTGGTTGCATGATGTGCATCAATACATGGTATGACAGACACACAAGGTGCCCTTACTGCAACTCAACTACCGGTGAGATAGAAAGCACCGAGCTGAAGGGAGTGGAAGAGGTGCTCACCACCCTTAGAGCTGTTGATAATTTGAACAGAGGTCTTCTGTTGCCCAGAGGGGGGGGGTACTTCCATTATTGCCTAAGAGGCTACCAAATGGCTGTCAAATGGCCCCGTTTGTCAGACACATTACTAATCAGGGATATTCAACGATCCCTGGTCAGTTGTACGATTTAATCTCAGTAGGCTCTTCTGCATGGCAATATCACAGGGGGGAGGTGCTTAACATATTTTGGGTATGGGGACGTGCCATTGGGAAGGGTATCAATTTTCACGATTTTGGTATAAGGAACGGTATCAATTTTCGTAATTTTAGGTTAAGGGACGATTTTTGTATACTTTTTCGGAAGATTGGTACAAGGTTGGGTATATTTTTTTGCAAAATTGGTACAAGGTCCGGTATACTTTTTCGGAAACTTCCAAAGGAGAAAGCAAAGTGTTTCTTTCGTGGAATGGTGCCCTCTTAGCTCAAGTTCCGTAAGTGCGGGCATTAATTCTATTTGGCAAAAAAACAGGTATCCCACCCTTTCGTATCAATGCGACAAAATTTAGTAGAACAGCAGCAACAGTTGTCCGAGAAAAGCGAGGAGACCTTTCAAGCGATGTAGCCAATCTGATGTGCCACAGGAAAAACGGCAGACAACGCCTACTTTGTAAAGAAAAGGGAAAAAAATGCCATCAAAGGGGCTAAAGGCTTGTCTGAAATCATGAGAACAGCTGCATCCCCTAGAAAAAGTCCTCAAATAAAAAAGAACCAAAGAAAGGAGAGATCTCACAACGATTTGGAAAGAATGCAGGAATCGTCACCTTCCAGAAAACAGTGCACACAAAGAGAAATTGATGCAGTCACTGACGTGTTTGCAGGTATTTAGAATTCTTAATAGCTTTTGGGTGATAACAGTGTTCAATCTACCGGACAAGCAAAACAGATGTGGAACCTGTCTGTAACACTGCAAAAAACTACTTCATAAATTTGTTCTTCGTCTTAATGCGGCCTCAGCATAATTTGGGAAATCCTTTACATAACTTTTGACACATTTTTCCTAGAAAATAGTTGCACTATATGCAGAGAGGTCATGTCACCAGCAAATGGGGCAAATTATGCCTCTTGCTGCAAGAGGGTAATTGGTTGCATGATGTGCATCAATACATGGTATGACAGACACACAAGGTGCCCTTACTGCAACTCAACTACCGGTGAGATAGAAAGCACCGAGCTGAAGGGAGTGGAAGAGGTGCTCACCACCCTTAGAGCTGTTGATAATTTGAACAGAGGTCTTCTGTTGCCCGGAGGGGGGGGGGTACTTCCATTATTGCCTAAGAGGCTACCAGATGGCTGTCAAATGGCCCCGTTTGTCAGACACATTACTAATCAGGGATATTCAACGATCCCTGGTCAGTTGTACGATTTAATCTCAGTAGGCTCTTCTGCATGGCAATATCACAGGGGGGAGGTGCTTAACATATTTTGGGTATGGGGACGTGCCATTGGGAAGGGTATCAATTTTCACGATTTTGGTATAAGGAACGGTATCAATTTTCGTAATTTTAGGTTAAGGGACGATTTTTGTATACTTTTTCGGAAGATTGGTACAAGGTTGGGTATATTTTTTTGCAAAATTGGTACAAGGTCCGGTATACTTTTTCGGAAACTTCCAAAGGAGAAAGCAAAGTGTTTCTTTCGTGGAATGGTGCCCTCTTAGCTCAAGTTCCGTAAGTGCGGGCATTAATTCTATTTGGCAAAAAAACAGGTATCCCACCCTTTCGTATCAATGCGACAAAATTTAGTAGAACAGCAGCAACAGTTGTCCGAGAAAAGCGAGGAGACCTTTCAAGCGATGTAGCCAATCTGATGTGCCACAGGAAAAACGGCAGACAACGCCTACTTTGTAAAGAAAAGGGAAAAAAATGCCATCAAAGGGGCTAAAGGCTTGTCTGAAATCATGAGAACAGCTGCATCCCCTAGAAAAAGTCCTCAAATAAAAAAGAACCAAAGAAAGGAGAGATCTCACAACGATTTGGAAAGAATGCAGGAATCGTCACCTTCCAGAAAACAGTGCACACAAAGAGAAATTGATGCAGTCACTGACGTGTTTGCAGGTATTTAGAATTCTTAATAGCTTTTGGGTGATAACAGTGTTCAATCTACCGGACAAGCAAAACAGATGTGGAACCTGTCTGTAACACTGCAAAAAACTACTTCATAAATTTGTTCTTCGTCTTAATGCGGCCTCAGCATAATTTGGGAAATCCTTTACATAACTTTTGACACATTTTTCCTAGAAAATAGTTGCACTATATGCAGAGAGGTCATGTCACCAGCAAATGGGGCAAATTATGCCTCTTGCTGCAATTGCAACTGCAGTTCATTGTATATCGGTGTTGCTTCAAGTACAAAAAGAAACTACATAAAGCAGCCCATGAGCTATCAACAGCCAGTGTTGCATGTAGTATTGTCTGGTGTACCACCTGTGGCATGAAGCAAAAAGAAGAGAAATGTACATCAAGATATTTTTTGTATCTTTTATTTCAAGTTAGTGATGACCAAGAACCATCTCCAAGAACGTCATATGAACCTGACCAACTAAGCTCAAAATGTTCCATCAAATCTTAGAGTGCATTTTGGAAATAAGAGATTCGCATCACAATGATGACAAAATAATTGATATAGTTATGAATCTTCCTTGCTTGGTTGCAACATTTCACTCTAAACAAAAATAAATGTTGATATAAGTATGAAAATAGACACAAGGGATGATTAATTATTAGAATTAGATGTAACTTGTGAAAGAACGTGAACATTATTTTTAAAACTTATAAAATGCCTTAAAAAGTGAAACCATTAAAAAACATTTGTTGTCAACAACTGGCTGTCTTCTATCATGGTTCTATGAACGAGGGACGGAGGGACACTTTCAAAGTATTCTGAATGTGGATTCACTTTTCAAAACTGACTACAAATGAAGTCTTTTTGTTTTCAGCTATGTTTTGAAGTCATTTCTTTTGCGTTGAGTTTTCTTTGCTGCAATGTTTGGCTAAAATACCAGAACATTGCACAAAACATTATGTTATCTTTTGTATCGGGTGTCCCAAAAACAAGTACTCCCGTTTGAAAAATCACCAAAAATTGATTTTATGGCCGATCTAAAAATGTTCTTTTTCTGTCAAGTATATCAAGGACCAAATTATTTTTTCAATATATCGCTGGTCTTGTAATTGTCTTAAAATTAGCAAATTTAGCTCTTTTTAGGGCCACCTGGTTTTGAACCATACTGCACAAAAAACCTGATGATTGCCAGATCGATTTCTTTGTGCAAGTAAAGCATCTAGTTTGTATAGTATTTTGGTGACCGTAGGGTAGGCTAATAATGAGGCATATCTAGATTCGAATCATCATCATGCTCCCGTACTCATATCTACAACTGCTACCACTTTCACGCATTCCTCACAGTTAAATGTCACATCACGTGCTTACAGTCCATCACGTGATAACTATATTACATCACTCCTTCTTCTTTTAAAATTTGTTTCGAATTTTAATCACAATGTTTTATTATTTTTTTTTGTTATTTTCTGTTCGTGTCCATATCACTGTCCAAAATAAAAGTCAGTTTGTTTCCTTTGCCGTATTGGGTAGCGTCGTTCAACTTGTTCATTTGTATCACCTCCTGGCGCTGTATCACACGGTCTTGGGAAAGTATCGTCCTCATCGATTTCGAAGCTTTTGCGCTGTTCTGGTATTTTCTTGAACCAGGAACAGTTTCTTGTTCTCTGATGATCTGCTCTCTCTGCAGTTATCATTGATCCGTTGATTTCTGTTATCTCATATGGATTTGGATCATAAAAAGTACTCAATTTGTTTTTGCGATCTGTTTTTACTAAAACAGTATCTCCAATGTTGAAAGTATGATATTCATGTTGCTTTCTCTTTTCGGCATCTCCTTTCATCCTTTCTTTTGAAGCTTGGTCTTTTTCTCTGACTCCTTCATCGTTCTGCTTCTTTGCTGCTATTTCAGGCAATTTTGTTGCAATATTTCGTGCAAACATAAGACTAGCTGGTGTCTCTCCTGTTGATACATGTGGCGTTGCTCGATAGTTTCTTAGAAATGTAAACAATTCACGTTGCCACACCTTGTTTTCACTGTGTGCAGCTTTCACAGTTTTGTTCAATGTTCTCATAAATCTCTCGACTTCACCATTTGCGCGTGGCCAGTGTGGCGTAATTTTGCGATGGAGAAAGCCAAGTTCATTCTTAAAATCCTTGAATCTGTATCCACTAAAAGGCGGTCCATTGTCCGACTTTACAACACGAGGAATTCCAAACGAGGAAAAAATTCGATCGAGTTTCGGTATAACCGACTTTCCAGCGGTTGAACGAACGATTTCGATCTCCGGAAAACGAGAATATTCGTCAATAACAACGAGTAAATATTCACCATTAGGGTACGGTCCACTAAAGTCAACTGAAACCTTGTCCCAAGGTCCACGGGGTAACTTGGACATTTTATACGGCTCTAGTTTTTCTTTTGCAGTCGTAGCTTGGCAAGGAATACAGTTCTTTACGATATTTTCAACCATTTGATCAATTCCGGGAAACCATACTTTTTCTCTGAGAAGTGACTTGGTTTTGACAATGCCTTGATGTCCCTCATGTGCGAGGTTAACGACGCGATTTCTGAGTGTACTTGGAATTACTAGTTTTGTTCCCTTCAAAATAAATCCATCGTCTGTCACTGTTAGTTCTTCTTTTACCTTCTTGAAAACCTTCAAGTCTGGTATCTCTGACATTTTGTGCCAGGTTTCATCCAAAATTATCGATTTAAGTTCAGTCATAACTGAATCCTTTGTGATTTCACTTAGAATTTCATGAGAAGTCATGGCAACAGGCGTAACGTGACGTGTGATAAAGTTCACATACTCTTCGGCAATATTATGTTTCTTCTTCGAATTGTTGACTGGATGTCGTGACATAAAATCGGCTGGATTTTCCTTTCCAGGTTTGAATGTGACTGTGAAGTCATAATTTTGTAACCGTAAGCTCCAACGTTCTATTCTTGCTGGCGGTCGTGAGTTTGGATTGTTAAAAATAATTTCCAAAGCTTTATGATCAGTTACAATGTTGAATTGAGCTCCATAAATGTAAAGATGAAACTTTTCACAAGCCCAAAAGATTGCGAGGGCCTCCTTTTCTGTTTGAGAATATCGGCGTTCTACATCCGATAATGTGCGGCTTGCATAAGCACAACTTTTGCTTGAATTGAGCCATCAGGGTTCACTGTTTTCTGTGTTAAAATCGCTCCTAATCCAACTGGACTGGCATCGACAAGAATTTCTGTTGATTTCTTCGGATCGAAGTACGCCACGACAGATTTACTTGTCAGTGCTTCTTTCAGATTGTCAAACGCAGCTTGATGTTGATCAATCCAAGTCCATTTCGTTGATTTTTTCGTTAAATCCCGAAGTGGGGCGGCGATTGTAGCGAAATCTTTGATAAAACGAGAAACGTAATTCACGAGTCCGAGAAAAGAACGAAGTTCAGAAACGGTCTTCGGTGTCGATGTTTCTTTGATAGCCTGAATTTTCTTCTCGTCAGCTTTCATGCCTTCAGCTGAAAATGTATAACCATAGAAGTTAAGATTGGCTTTGTTAAAAGTGCATTTTCTCTTGTTCAACGTGAGTCCTTTCTCGCGGAGCCTCTGAAAAACATTGCGAAGGGCTTGGTCGTGTTCTTGTTGCGTTTTGCCAAATATGATTATGTCGTCACTGAGATTGCGACAACCAGGAATCCCAGCGAGAGCTGTTTGAATTTGATACTGAAAGACTTCGGCAGCGGAAGAAATTCCGAACGCAAGTCTTTGATAGCGATAAAGTCCACGATGTGTTGCAAATGTTGTTATACCTTGGCTGTTGAGGTCCAACTCAAGTTGATGGTATCCTTTGTTTAGGTCGAGCTTAGAAAATACAGTTGCACCATTGAGATCATGAATGATTTCGTCGACGGTCGGTGTTGGATGTCGTTCTCGTGTAATCGCTTGATTGGCTCGGCGCATGTCGACACAAACTCGTATCTCATCGGGATTGTTCGGTTTCGGGAATACTACAAGAGGACTAACCCAAGGAGTCGCTCCAATGGCTGGTTCAATTATATCGTTGTCTTCGAGTTCGTCGAGAGCTTTGTCAAGGGCTTTTCGAATGTGAAAAGGAACTCGGCGTGCTGGTTGGGCGATCGGAGTAACATGTTCGTCGATATGAAGTTTGATTTGCGTGTCCTTTAATTTTCCCACACCAACAAATAATTCTGGATCTTCTTTTATTAAACTTGATGACATATTAGCACTTGGTACACTGCGTCTTTCCATTGGATGAATGGTCAATGACGGATGTTGTGCAGGATTTCCTTCTTGAACGTTATCAATGTTGACTTGTAACAAGTTTAACTCAGTGGCTGTTTGAAAACTCAGAAGGTTCCCTGTTGATTTCCTTGCGACATAAAATGTCCCGAACGTTATTCGATTGCGTGTTTCTACTTCTGTCTCGAATTTTCCAGCAATGTCTAACGGTACGTCTGATGCATATGCAAATATTTTGCTGGTAGATGACGTCAGTTGCAATTTTGGATTTTGTACTTGGATCTTATCAAAAGTGGGTGTATCAAGAATGTTGATGCTTGCTCCAGTGTCAACAATGACATCAATTTTGCACTTCCCAATTTTAACTGTAGTTTTTGGGGGCTTCGAAGTACACCTTTGCAAACTTTGTACTCCGAATAGAATTTCCTCATCTGAAGAGTCTGAAGACTGTGACGTGGATTCGTCAGTGTCTCTTCCAGGTTGAACAGCTTGCACTGCACGATTCGATTTTCGCTGTTTTATTTTCGCGGGATTGTTTGACTGCAGCTTTGAACGGCAAACTTTTTCAAAATGGTTTGATTTCTTGCATGCTCTACACAGTTTACCTTTGGCTGGACAGGGTTTTTCTTGCGTATGGGGATATGATCCACCACAATTAAAACATGTCTTGGCACGTGTTTGCGACCTTCGCTGATTATTGCCTCTTTGTGGCTTAGGTCGAAATTTTACTTTGTTCACCTGTAGATCTGACATGTCTGTTGTTGCATGTTCTATTCCAATAGCTTGGCCTTCCGAAATCTCTAAAGACCGACCAAAGTCAAGTAGTTCTTGCAATTTAAGTGTTGGTTCGCGAAGTGCTTTTCGTCTGACCCTTTTTGACGAGCATCCTGAGATGATTTGTGATTTCACCTCTATATCTTTCTCTTTAAACTCACAATGAGTGGCAAGTTGTTGTAATCGAGTATGATATTCATCTAGCGTTTGACCTTCATGTTGATTAGCTTGGCGAAAAGTATATCGTTCAAATTTGATATTCTTCTTTGGTTGGAAGTATCCAGTCAGCTTTTCAACTGCTTTTTTGTAATCTTTTGCCTCACCAGTGTCTGGTAAAGTCTTGAAAATGCGATAGACTTCTTCTCCACTGAAATGCAATAAAAGTGCATGCTGGCGTTTAGGATCGTCGATTTCCATGGCAGTGAGAAAATTTTCGAAGCGTTCTATGTATTCAGTCCACCTTTGTCCTGTGCTAGAAGGATCTCCCCTTGCATCAAAGGGTGGAAAATATAAACTCGGCAGCATGGCCATTTTGAGGCTTGATTCAGCGCTCCATTAATTTGTTTATATCCTCGTCACCAGATATAGTATTTTGGTGACCGTAGGGTAGGCTAATAATGAGGCATATCTAGATTCGAATCATCATCATGCTCCCGTACTCATATCTACAACTGCTACCACTTTCACGCATTCCTCACAGTTAAATGTCACATCACGTGCTTACAGTCCATCACGTGATAACTATATTACATTTTGGTCATAAATGACAGAAAGAAATGCGCAAAAGCATGGCAGAACTCATTGATGATAAAAAATCTGAAAATTTTGACTCTTAGGCAAGATTGGCTATTTTCCTTAAAAACTATAGATCAAAATAATGTTTTTCATCGTGTGATTATTCTACCTTGTGGCATCTAAAGCAAACGTTTTATTATCTATGAATATTTTTTGGGTCCTTGACAAAAAAACTCAAAAAGAAAATTTCATCAAAGGTTTGATAATCAATTTTTGGTGATTTTTTAAACAGGGGTACTTCTTTTTGGGACACCCGGTAGTAAAGCTTACTTACTGAACAAGGTCAATGAATAATTCAAAGCTATGTTTGATTCTGGCACAATTTCTACTTTATCATACGAAAATCAAATGTGTCCATCATAATTTCAAATTTTTGTAGGACGGGGGGGGGGGCTCTCTCCTCGATTAGTTTACCTATTGAGAGAGCTCCTCCTTTAAGTAATTCCCTCCATACAATTTATTCTTTTCTCTGTATTTGTATATTGTATTAGTTTTCCGTACCAATGTATTAATTTTCTGTAATATTTTCTTTTCCTTGTAGTTTAGTTAGCTGTTAGTATAGTAAATTATAAATGGTATGAAGTGAATTTAAAATATATGAAACTGAAACTGAACTGAAAGCAGAAATTGTTTCCATCGGAATCGTTTTGAAGGCATTTTCTCTGTTGTGTTAACTAAAATACAAGGGCATATTTGAGTTTTCCTTCAAACATCCAACTCAAACAACGAGACTGAACAATCATAAATGATGTTTCTAATCTAAAGAACGTGTTTGGATGTGTTTTCTTTCAAACATCCAACTCAAACAACGAGACTGAACAATCATAAATGATGTTTCTAATCTAAAGAACGAACGTGTTTTGATGTGTACTCACATCAGATGACATGCAATGCATAACAAGTGATATCAACTCAAAGGAAACAAATTGTTATCATTGGTCAAAAGGGATATTCCTCAAACACTGCAAAGGAATTAGAACTTTCCAACATTATAATTACTGGTACAAGCCTTGTTGAGAAACTAACTTAGACAGATGCTCCACATTCAACGTGGAAGGCCAATTACAAATTTTTCAGAAAGACCTGCGAGAGGAAACTTCACATGCACTCGATGAGACGTTTGCTGTGGTCATGAGGCGAAGGGTGGCATCCAATGCTCAATGAGTCAAAACACCACAAGCAAGTCAAACGCCAGTTGCAAGAGCTTGGCTATGAACAGGAAAGGATGAAGACGCTAGCTAGGAGAATAAACAATTCTTGTTGGGATTTTAAGAACTTCCACAAGATTTTTTCCAACCTTGAAAATCATCCAAGGCAAAAACTAGGGATGTACCAGATATGCGGTAGGCCGGATCGCTAATTTTACAAACATTCGGTTCTGGCCGGATTCCTCGAAGAAATCCGGCCAGCTACCGGATTTTCCAGAATTGATTTAGAATTCAAAAAGTTTGCAGATGGTGGCGAAAGTAGTAATAAAAGTGTGAATAAACATACCACAGAACAACTCATGACTTGCTAAAGTGTGAAAGTCGGTCCTTTTGCCGATAATGCCAAATGTTCCTTCATGGTCTATTTACAAAGTTAGGATCGTCCCAGTATACAGTTCAGAAAATGCAATGCCATCTTTGTTATAACAAGCTGATTTTTATTTTATAATAATTTGCCAATGCTTACAAACATGGTAGAATTTCTTGATCAGTCATCATAGTACCAGTTTGTTATAAACGAGTTATTCATACACATATAAAATCATTTCAGGAAAAGGAAGCAAGAGTGTATTAAAGCAGCACCTCATCCTACACATTGCAAACAATGCAACTGGCAGAAAGCAAATAAAGAATTTCTGGGGACCAGTGAATGAACACATATACAAGCCATCATGGTGGCCTCATGAAGGACCATTTTCATCCCCTAACATGCGGAACAGCACTAGATACTAATGTGCCAAAAACTGCGAACATAGCTTGGAAAGCTACATTAGGGTTTCAAGGCATGGGAATTCTTTGCCGTACATAGCCGAATGCTCGTGGCCCATCTCCAAAACCGCCAAAGCCTCATTTTTACGCACCAATCAGACGGCGAATAAGCAAAGAAGATAAAAGAAACCTGTGAAGATTTTTCTAAATTTTACCTACCTTCATAAAATTCAACCAGGACAAAAATTGCTTGAGATTTCCCAATTTCTTTAAGAGTGAATTACTCTCTACACGTTTGGGTGTACAAGTTTAGATGCCGGTAAAAATTTCTCCAGGATTGGCGGAGTTATTTATGGCCACACGCAGACCATTAAGAAACTGAACCTCAAACAATAGAAATTCTGGCCGAGAGACAATGGTAATAACAACAGTGATTGTTGTAAGAAAGACCCAAAAACACCAAAATCTGAGTTTTCAATTGTTCTTGCGGTCTTTCCGCTAATTTTTCCTTTGTTCGAGATTCAATGCTCCAATGGTTTCTTTGTGAATTGAATAAAGTATTCAAAGGCTAGATCACGTATTTCAAGTCATTTGGCAATACTCTTACTTTCTGTATTGTACAGCCTTTTGCATTAATGGCACCAGTTTGCTTGTTGCGAAAAAAGTTGGTTTACTTTACAACAGGAATATGGGTAGCTGATGCTGGCAAGACACTGATTCATTGTGTAAATTAAGAGGATTCAAATCGGATCATATTAAATGAAGATTGTATGACGGAGTCTGTGTCCTTTACGTTCAAGACAAGCCGTCAGTATGGAGCAACTACTATCGTTGTGAGTGACTACGTTTGTGTTGATTGCGATCTAAAGATATTCGTGCAGAAGGAAAAAAGAAACTGCAAGAGTGGTGCATCAACTGCAAAGAAGTCAGATATATTTGGTTGGCCAAAGTCACGGAAGTTGACATGGAGACAAAACGTGCAGCACTTGCTGAGCTGCTTGAAGAAGAACCTAACTGCATCAAATTCAAAATTAGCTCTAAGTGTACTTAACTGTTTTTTAGTTTGACTTATCCCATTGATGCATGTTACAAGGAGAGCCATAGTATTTACTACCTTCAATCAACAAATTAGATGTTTATAATTTGTTGAGGAATAAAATCAGGATTCTTCAGGCAATCAGCATTTTCAGGCGATACTTTGTGCATATAACTGGATAAAACAAACAGCAGCAAGCACATTCTACGACATTAAAGCCGATTTTAGCGCAAGAGTGCTGCATCAACTGCAAAACTTATTTGGTTGGCAAAGTCATTGAAGTTGACCTGGAGACAAAACGAGCAGCACTTTCTGAGCTGGTTGAAGAAGAACCTAGCTGCTTCAAATTCAAAATTGGCTCTAAGTATGCTGAACTGCTTTCTTGTTTAATTTATTCCATTGATGTGTGTTATGATGAGAGCCATGGTTCTTACAACCTTCGATCAAACAAATTAGATGCTCATAATTTTGTTGAGGAACAAAATAGGAATCTTTCAGGCAGTAGTGACAATGGAAGACCATCTTACATCGAATAAAGAGTAAATGAGTTTTGCAATGCACAAGTACATTGAACAAGGGCCTCTTGCGCAGTCATGCACATGCCTCCCGGACACAAGGGTCTTAATTGCAATTTACATAAAAAATTTAACTCATCCTTGTTTGTTGCTTTGTCTTTGCTTTTTAAGAAAGATTTGTCTGTTTACTTTAGAAGAGGAATATGGGGCTCTTTAAACTGCAAAAAGGTTAAGCTAGCAAGACACTGATTTATGATGTTGTTCACCAACAGGCGTTGAAGGAGAAAGTTGACATCATCATAACAGAGCACTGACTTCGTGGACATTTTTTTCTGACAAACTATGGCTATGCATCTTACAAGACACCTGGGGTATTGAAAGGACTCAGTTGCTTGGTGTCACACTCTGACAAGAGGCACAGGAAACACTATCACACAAAAGGGTCTGAACATCTAACCCAGATTGGAACAGTTGTATGGGTCTAAGCTCGATGAAACCACAATTACTTAACCTTTGACTACATATACCATTTATCCCTTTCCATAACCATAAGCATCCTGGAACCAAAGATTAAGAAATTGTGGTCAGGTCAACATAGTAGTATCTCCCTAAGACCTTCAAGGCTGTCTATAAAAAATAGACAATCGATTGCCCTCCTAAGCTCATCAACGTGGGCGATTTACCACCCTGGTGACAATTTCTATAGAAAGAGGCCTATGTTCATGTTGATTTTTATAATCCTGAATCCATAGATAAGTTTAATTTATTTCTTAATTATTGTAAATATTGTAATTATGTAGGATTAATTGATTGTAAAATAGTAGGAGATTTAGAATTAGGTTAATTAAGTAAAGAATTGCGAGGTAAAGATGAGTGAAGACTAACTGCTGGTGCATCAATTAGCAAGATACTCCTTGTTTTCAAGCACATGGGTCTCATGACATACCAAGCCAGGATATTTTCCTTCACCAAAGTAACTTCCTTGTTCCTTCCATCATTCGGCACTGGGAATTGTACAGAGCCTCATTGCTAGATCAAATGTCTCAACTCAATGAAGGTCTGACCATTTGTTGTGATGGCCGGTTTGATTTTATGGGTCACTCAGCCAAATATGGAGCTTATACTATCTTTTGTGAAAATATTGCAGTACATGCCTTGCAAAGATTAACGGGACAAAGCTTATTTACATTATGATGACAATTCTTGAGCCATTTTTAGCCAAATTTACAGAGTCGTCAATTTGTCTAAGCAAGAGAATTCCCTGTCTGCAAGTCAAATGTCAACTTGAGTGAAGAGGTACATTCAAAGATGGGATATGCAATAGCCCTGAGAATTGTTTGCACAAATGCCACATGCAAGTTCTCAAAGCCTTCTACACATCTCCAAATAATGGCCAATCTTTTGAAGTGAACAGGGCAACTGTTTTGCTGGGAGGGAAATTGGCGTTGGTTACAAGGGCTTGACGAAATTCTCCAGTGTGTTGAATATGCCCTTACTGATGAGCAAGGATGCTTATAGAGGCATTGTAAAATCCTTTGAAAATTCAGCAGAGAATGTAGCTAAAAGAAGCATGGCAGTTGCTGCCTTTGAAACGACGGAGAATCATGAGTCTCACACTCATGGAATAATTGACATAGGTGTCTCTGGTGATGGAGCCTGGAGAAAGAGAGGATTCAAATCCTCCATTGGAATCCATACTGTTATGCCTGTGGTGTCTGGAAAATCCTAGACGCAGAAATCATGTCCAAAGAATGTTGTGTGTGCCACATCAACATGAGGAAAGAGGGGACACCAGAGTATGAAGAATGGTGGGAAGATCATCAACATGAGTGTCATATATATTTTTGGCAGAACTTACGAATTCAGAACATCGTTTATATATATATATATATATATATATAAACTATATACCATTTGAAAGCCTGTAGCGTAAGAAGTCTGAATATGCAATAATGGCCAGTGAAGCTAGCCGAAAATTGGGGTATCCGGGGGTACTCCCACAGGAAAATTGTTGTGGCCATGCCCTATGTTCCAACGAACATTTATCATGTTCTTACACACAATTTTCCGGCTGTTTCTCCATATGTCCTCATTCCAAATCGCATTTAACATTGTCAAAGTAAATTATTGTTTTTTATTGAAAGGGAACTTTTGTCCTTCTTGCCCCCCCCCCCATAATACCAAGAGTGACCTGAGAAGCTTCCAAGCAAAACGTATCTGTAAATGGGCAAAATAATTTCTCTTTAAGGGGGGGGGGGGCAAAATGTGGAACAGCCTCAACTGAGTCAAAGCAGGCAACTCCTCTAAATAGCTTCAAAAAATCTTTTTAGAGATGATAAGAGGGGTAGGGCCTGCGGCGGTGGCATGGGTTGCCCTTGGGTGGCGAGGTGAAAAGTGTTCTTGGTTTCTGGGTAGTCGTATCATCCGGGGGTGGCCACTGCTGGTGCGGCGGCTGGGGTTTGCCCCTCGTAGAGTTTTAGGATTTATGTTTTTGTTATATTTATTTCTGTGCATATGAATAATCAGTTTTTGTAAAATAGGTCTTTCAAATTATGATTTTTATCGTAGTTCTTGCAAAGTTGCAAAGAATTGTTGTTTATCAATTCAAAGACCTTGGCCAGCCTATAATTACTTTACAGGGGATATACATTCACATCTGCGAAGTGGTGAAAACGGAGCCGAGTTGGAAGAAGTGAAGGAGCAATTTAATGCTAAAAACGTGACGGTGACACACAAAGAAATTGACTGTGACAATGCTGATAATTTCTTAGCACATAATTTTGTGATCAGCAGTGCGTTATTTTTATCAAAATACCTTGAGGTATGTTCCCGCTCTATATTGATCAACATAACACATGACAATTTAGTTGCTGCATACGCTCCTCCGCCGGTTTATAGATCCATAGTGCATGGCTCTTGGTTCCGTAGTTCTGTAGTCCATGGTTTTGTGGTCCGTAAACCGGCAGAGGAGAGTAGTTTCCGCAGGTGAAACTTTACCATGATATTTTTTACCAGACAATTTTCTCCAAAAATGGATATATGTGATATTTTGCGTGGCTCTTGCCTTCCACTTACATTGCCTTTAAAAACCGGTTCCCCTGTCTCCGTTTAAGTGTTCTCAACTTTGGAGAACTCACTACAAAGAATCGAAAAGAGGTCATCATGTAAATATTGGCCTGATGTAAGGGGTCAGTCATTTCTAACTGAGGTTTGCAATGCTCGGGTGCATTTGTTCAGTAATGCACATGCCTCCCAGACACAAGGGTCTTCCGTTGCCAATGGAATGCCACAACAATGAGAAGTGCTGCCCGTGTTGCAGTGCGGAGAAGCTACCTAGGACTGCTGCTTTGTGAGCAACCGCAAACTCCATTGATAATGCAGCTTCCTTTGTCACAATCCCTGCACTCATTGCACAAGAAAGAGTTGAAGGAGAAAGTGAAAGTTGACAACATCATAACAGAGCACCAACTTCATAGAGATTTACTTCTGACAAACTATGGATATGCATCTAACAAGCCCCCTGGGGTATTGAAAGGATTCAGTCGCTTGGCATCATACTCTGACAAGAGGCACAGGATACACTATCACACAAAAAGTTTGCCACATCGAACCCAGATTGGAAAAGTTGCACTCTAAGAAGAAATAGCCCAAAACTTTGGTTTAAAATAGCAAAGCATGTCTGCCAGTGCTGATGATGCTCATTGTGTTCATTAGATTGTTCCATCAACTCGGTCAGATATTTTGTGCATCAACTGCAAGAGTAGTGCATTAACTGCAAAGAAGCCAGATATTTGGTTGGCCAAAGTCATGGAAGTTTGACCTGGAGACAAAACGAGCAGCATTTGCTGAGCTGGTTGAAAAAGAGCCTAACTGCGCCAAATTCAAAATTGGCTCTTAGTATACTGAATTGTGTTCTTGTTTGATTTATCGCATTGATGCGTGTTATGAGGAGAGCGATAATTTTTACTACATACAAAATTGTAAATTTAATAAGTACAAATACAATGAAAGCAGCATATTTACGATCTTAAAAAACTTAAAAGGAAACAAAATTGCTGGAGGATGTACAGGAATATTCAGGAAGGGAATTCTATTCAACTATATTGACAAATTTATACCCGGATTTATGTCTGCAATGCAAAAGTTTGTGAAGGTTTTTTACCACAGCCGTATCGGATATCGGAAATGCAGAAACAATGAAATCTGGACGAGTATTTAGTTGGTTGTTAGTGAATAATAGTATGACCACACTTTCTGATGTAAATTAGAAATATAATTGATCAATTGTAAAAAGAAGAAATATAGAGTTGGTGTCGCATGCGAAGACTGCTCAGCGTTGGCATATAAAATATGTTCTGTTTAAAATTTTAGCGACTGACAGAAGCATGAGAGCTGTTTGTTATTCTCCAAAGTAACCGTTGGACTTTAAAAAGTATCGCAACAATGAAACACCAATAAATAACTGATGTTGGGCATTCTAGCTGTTCCAGAGAACATTTCATAGTTTTCAATGACATGAGAGAATATCAATTATTGTGATTGATAACAAGCTCTCCTTTCCTCCACCAACAAAATCAATGGAGCCAATTGACATTGCAGACAATTCCAAACGAAGTAACAATGAATTAATAACAGTCCAGTGAATTGCCACAAAAGTTATGGGAACAGTGCAACATACAACAGAAGCTGGCTATGTTGAGGATCAGGTGTTCATGTGGGAGATAACACAGGATCAGTAAAGTTTTTCCTCTGGAAATGAGTTGTAAACACATGCACTGAATGCAATTCATACCTCATGACGAATGTTCGCCTGAAGCCTGGGACTGACAGGGCGTATATCACCAAGTCAAGGGACAATGTGTGTACAGTGGAAGAAGTAGAAAACCTTCACGCCGCTTTGATCGGTGACATTTTGCTGTTTGGTTTGAAAGCAAAAACAGCAAATTGATTCATTCTTGCAGCTATATGAACTACCAAGGCATGGTTGTCCACAGCTGTGAAACCAACATTTCAATTGTAGAAAAAGCTGGAATGTCTTCCATTCATGAAGTGGATGCAGAATGAAATATCAAACGCTCCTTTAATGATGATGACAAGAACAATATGTTCGGAATGATGAGTTTCGCTCAAGACCAAGAACTGTGCTACAGCTAAACAATTCTAGAGTCACCAGAAATGAGCTCTACCCCAAAAAGAGCTATTCCCTGTGTCATAGAAATCAATGATAGCCCCCAACAGCCTCAAGCAGTCCCATGATACATTGGACAGTAGGAGAAATTGTTGTCTACAATTTGCCATGTGGAGGAAAAATTATTGTATCTTTTCATTTCGCTTCGAGATGCAAACTGGGAAGAAATATCTGTAACCTTGGTCGGTAGGAAAAATTATTGTATCTTTTCAATTAGCTTTGAGATGCAAATTGTGAAGAAATATTTGTAACGTTGGTCAGTAGGAACAATCTTTGTCAACACCTTGTCACATGGAGGAAAAATTATTGTACCTTTTCATTTGGCTTTGAGATGTGAAATGTAAAGAAATATTTGTAACCTTGGTCAGTAGGAAAAATCATTGTATCTTTTCAATTAGCTTGAAGATGCGAATTGTGAAGAAATATTTGCAACTTGGCTTTACATCTTCCTGCCACCTGACTGTGCTGAATTCCGTAAAGGAAAGTTGGCGTTAAGAGAGGGCAAGAGAGACAAGAAAGTTAAATATCAGAGCGCAGTTCATGGAGCTCTCTATGAAATATCGACAAAAGGACCTTACAATACATGAAAGTTACAATACAAAAACATTTAATAGAAATTTGATCGATGTTTTTTATCACTTCAGTGTTTATAAAAATTTCAAGTAACCTGATTATACCTCTAAAATTGAAATCAACAAAAATTTAATGTTCCCCTAACTGATATCTTGAGAAATATTCATCATCGGCCCATAAACTATATAGAGCATTTGTGTTCCGCAATTTATACCTGTGACCCAGTTCCGTAATTCCGCAGTTCTGAATTCTGCAAGTCCATATTTCCGTGATTCCGGATTCCCAAATTCCGTAGTTCCGGATTCCGTAAATTACACTTGTCAACAGTGACATGCTTCCATTAATGGGCCAGGTCCATAACGCGGAACTCGCGGAAACCGCGGAACAGAATTTTTCCGCGAGATATAGTTCCGCGTTATTCACTGGCGTATTAGGCAAAAGTCCATAACGCGGAATTGAAAAACGCGGAATTTTTTTTCAAACCCTGAAAATTGCATTCTTGATGCAAAGTCATCCTTGGATCTTCGAAACACTTTCAAACAGTGCACTTGCGCCCCTCCTCAAGTTCGGCCTACTATTGCATCGGTGTTGTTATTATTCATTTTGGCTAGGCCCATCGAGGTCAGTGGCCTAACTATATGAACAATGTTGACATTGTGTTGGCAAATTCAGAAGTAAAGCCACGTTCTCCTTTTAAATCATCAGTAGGAAGAATCAAACAAACAGAAATTCATCTGTTTTTCCTTCAAACTTTGCTGAGAAAATTCTCGAAAAATTTCCGCGAGATTGAGTTCCGCGTTATTCACTGGCGTATTAGGCAAAAGTCCATAACGCGGAATTGAAAAACGCGGAAATTTTTTCAAGCCCTGAAAATTTCCGCGTTTTTCAATTCCGCGTTATGGACTTTTACCTAATACGCCAGTGAATAAAGCGGAACTCAATCTTGCGGAAATTTTTCGAGAATTTTCTCAGCACAGTTTTAAGGAAAAACAGATGAATTTCTGTTTGTTTGATTCTTCCTACTGATGATTTAAAAGGAGAACGTGGCTTTACTTCTGAATTTGCCAACACAATGTCAACATTGTTCATAGTTAGGCCACTGACCTCGATGGGCCTAGCCAATATGAATAATAAGAACGCCGATGCAATAGTAGGCCCAACTTGAAGAGGGGCGCAAGTGCACTGTTTAAAAGTGTTTCGAAGATCCAAGGATGACTTTGAATTAAGAATGTAATTTTCAGGGCTTGAAAAAAATTCCACAATTTTCAATTCCGCGTTATGGACTTTTGCCTAATACGCCAGTGAATAACGCGGAACTACATCTCGCGGCAATTTTGAGAATTTTCTCAGCAAAGGGAAAAACAGATGAATTTCTGTTTTTTTGATTCTCCTATTGATGAGTTAAACGGAGAACGTTTCTTTACTTCTGAATTTGCCAACACAATGTCAACATTGTTCATAGTTAGGCCACTGACCTCAATGGGCCTAGCCAAAATGAATAATAACAACACCGATGCAATAGTAGGCCGAACTTGAGGAGGGGCGCAAGTGCACTGTTTGAAAGTGTTTCGAAGATCCAAGGATGACTTTGCATCAAGAATGCAATTTTCAGGGTTTGAAAAAAAATTCCGCGTTTTTCAATTCCGCGTTATGGACTTTTGCCTAATACGCCAGTGAATAACGCGGAACTCAATCTCGCGGAAATTTTTCGAGAATTTTCTCAGCAAAGTTTGAAGGAAAAAACAGATGAATTTCTGTTTGTTTATTCTTCCTACTGATGAGTTAAAAGGATAACGTGGCTTTACTTCTGAATTTGCCAACACAATGTCAACATTGTTCATATAGTTAGGCCACTGACCTCGATGGGCCTAGCCAAAATGAATAATAACAACACCAATGCAATAGTAGGCCGAACTTGAGGAGGGGCGCAAGTGCACTGTTTAAAAGTGTTTCAAGGTCTAAGGATGACTTTGAATTAAGAATGCAATTTTCAGGGCTTGAAAAAAAAATCCGCGTTTTTCAATTCCGCGTTATGGACTTTTGCCTAATACGCCAGTGAATAACGCAGAACTATATCTCGCGGAAAAATTCTGTTCCGCGGTTTCCGCGGTTTCCGTGAGTTCCGCGTTATGGACCTGGCCTCCATTAATGCTGAGATTTCAGAAGCAGTTGAAAAATCTGTCAGTTCACAAGGGTGAAGAGAAGGCAAAATTAACATGGGGATGATTGCTGCCAAAGAGAAGTTGCAATGTAGATCAGGCAACATTGCCTTTTGTAGTTGATCAGTCATCTACTTTTGGAGACAAAGGGTAAGGCAAAATTGGAAGTTGACTTGATAAGCAACTGTGCACTTTACAGTTGTGTATTATTGTGTACAGCTGAAGGTTCCGAGATTCCATTTTGCACAAAACACTCCATATACATCTGACTGCTGAATGTGCTGAACAGAAATAAGAAACACTGTGATGCTCATTGGCACTTTATGGGGAAAGTTACAACAACTGCCGAAGGGAATGGTGTGCAAAATGCAAGGGATTTTTCATAAAATGGATATGGCCCTGAAAAAGACATTGCTTAGCAACAGTAACCATACATTTGAATCTCGCATCCCAAACACTTCATATGTTGTGAAAACGAAAAACATGCTATTTATAGATCCGGCTCCATCCAATAGAGTGACTGCTTAGAAAATTCAGGTATGGTGAACCTTTTAGTTACAAGCTCTCTCATTGGTTGATACACTATTTGGTCATTCCTTGGGTATCGTGGGTATTCTTCAGTCCAATTGGTTAAAACTAGGTAATTCCCCTGTTAGTCAAATTTGATTGGTTTAACCAACAACAGCAACAGCCATGGACCGACATGTACTAATGGCGGCTTCCAGCACAGCAACGTGGACAACTTTATAACTCGAGTTATAACTTCACCTTCCTCTATTTCTATTTGTCTCAGTTATTACAGAGTAAACAACGACTTCTTCAATGCTCAGTAATGTTTTGCTTCCCATTCATCCTCAACGTGTGTGAAGAAGCATCGACCTTAGCATCTTGGCATTGGGACGGACATCTCATTCATCATCATATCGCAACAAAAACTGACGATGGACTCCAGTCTCAGCACATGTCAACGAGTTCCGGTATCTATTTTTGTAAGATTTAGAATCAATTTAACACTGAGTCTCTAATATGTTGCATTGGTATTTTTCACCTTCTTGGCCGGTTTTTGTCTCAAAAATCGACTCAAACGCCACAACTTTTTCACTTCATTAGGTTAGGCCCATGAAGTTAGGGGCCGCACCACAAATCGATTCTTTTCACGCAAAACGTCTATTGGACATTTTCAAAATAGCCTCTCTCCCCTCCCCCAAAACGTCCTATTGAAAAGCAGATGTGATTTTCCGATCACGAGAATATTTCATACCGTTGTTTCGATCGCCTCTCAAATGTGCCTAACTAAGCGATTTAGAGGAAGTCGTCGACGACCATGTTTTCGGTGTCCAGCCACAACACCACAACAAAAACAGATAAGTTTCTTCCACCGCAGTCAAATTGCACCAAGAAAATAGGCGTAATATAAAATAGAAAATAGGCTTAAAATTTTGCGTATTTATTTAACTTATTACCTTATTTAGCTCAATTAATAGAGAATCTTTGGTAGCCTCTGCAATTTGGTATAAGGGGGTATTGAACATTGATCACTACATCGTATTACACTGACTTTTTATAAGAAACTAAGGTCCGGTGCTGGTAGGCAGTTTCTCAAATTTATAGACCATTTTACTGGCAAAAGTTTCTTCTTATGTCTTTCTTATACTTTTGATGCCGAAAGTGTGGAGCTAAAAGTTTGTTTTTTCTAAAGGGTTCTCAAAACAAGTAAATAACATAATTCGCACTCAAAATAATGTCCAACCAGTTGCTATAACTAACTGTACACTGTCAAAACAGTTTTGAGTGGATAGGAAATTAAAACTGTAAATTACAAAAGTTTCTAAGGTTTTTAGATCCAGGTAGGGTTGTTTCTTACTCGGTTTCTTAACTTTTAAAAAATCGAGCCTACCGTTTCTTATCAGCAGTTTCTTATAAAAACCGAGTATCCTTTGATTAAAACATTTATTGAAAATCCTTTGTTTTTTAGCTTTGACATATATCTGGACCCTGTTTCGCTTGGATGTGGACATAGCCTTTGTACGAATTGCCATGAGCGCATGCTTGCCACAAACAGGCAACTCACATGTCCCTGCTGTTGACAGGCTTTCACAGCTTCATCAGTTGTTCACAACTATCCGCTGCAGCAGGTGATCGAGGATCTGGATGCGAAATGCCTTCACTGTCCCTTTCAAGGGAAATTCAGGGACGTCAGGACTCACACACTGGGGTGCCCTGAAGTAATTGTAACATGCAAAAACGAGGGCTGCGTTGAGAACATAAGAAGGCGAGAAGTGCCAGGACACAACAACGTTTGTCCAATGGCGATTGTCCATTGTCAATTGTGCTTTCTGGACTTTCGCCGAGGCATTTTAACAGCACACCAAAGGAATGAATGTGTTGGCCGCATCATTGGATGTGATTTCGGTTGCCTGGGAAATAATATTA
The DNA here is from genome assembly GCA_039566865.1 of Aurelia coerulea. Classification (NCBI taxonomy): domain Eukaryota; kingdom Metazoa; phylum Cnidaria; class Scyphozoa; order Semaeostomeae; family Ulmaridae; genus Aurelia; species Aurelia coerulea. Next base: position 4,506,049 of record CM076959.1, read on the forward strand.
CAAGGTAGGTAATTTTTTTGGTCAAGGGTCAAATCACGTCGGAAATCTCATAAACGTATTTTTGTATAAGAAACAAGAAATTAGGGCCAGTACTCAAAAGTCTCTCAAAATTATCAGACTTTGAGTACTCAGAGTTTCTAATGAGTTTCGTAAATGTCCCATAGCAATCTTCATGTTCACTTTCCTGTGCCCTTGAGCCTCCAATGTTTAGACATTATGCAAGTACCTTACGAGTAATATGATACAGGAATCAAGTAAAAGTAAAGTAAAAATATGTCGAGGATTTCCTTTGTCAAAGTAAATAGTTGCTGAACTTATATATTTCCAATTACTGGAGTTTCTTAAAGGGCATGTAAACATTTTAAAGTGGCTCAAGCCATTTGCAGTCAAATTCTAGCCTATCAGATACCAGGATTTCCTGTTGACTTAGATCAGCTATCCAAATATGGTGCGGCACGTGTATCGGCCAATTGTCTTTATAAGGTTATTTTTATAAAAGGCTTATATATGCTTAGATATTAGATTCCCTTTAATTTTCTGGCAATCTGAGAGTTGAGTTTCTTATGAGCAGTTTCTTATAAAGAAATACGTGTACACCCTACCTTGAAATCCAAAAAAGTCCGGATCTCATCAATAAATTTTTTGGAATTAAATCTTCGGAAATATCTGCGAAATTGCAAGGATATTCAACTCTCTCTCGTAACATTAGCTGCAATTTTTTTAAAAATTTTGGCAATACTACTGAAGACGTGTTCATCTTGTAACCAGCCAAAAAAATGTCATAACTTTTAACTCAAAAACTAGGAGTTATATTTGACACATGTAAAACTCGACGTTTGAACAGTGGTGGACATTCAGCTCAATATGGGGGGGGATGGGGTGAGGCTATTTGTTCCGTTAAACAACCATTGTTTTATATTGTTTTCCAAGAAAAGATCATTTACGAAAATTAGTAGCGATCACACACACTTGCCCCCTTTCCCGCCAATTGTCTGCCATTGTCGTAGTACCTTCATTGATCAATGCAGATATATTCAAAGAAACCTGCATCTATAATTTGCTGCATTATCCCCATCCTCATAGGTGCAACCAGTTGCTAAATACATTTTCCTGCAACAACTGCGCCAGGCCTTGCCCAATACCGAATAGCCGCTTTTGGGGCAATACCGAAGAATTGCTTCAGCACCAGGACAATGGGGAACAGCATCTTAAGCTATTAATGAAAGAGCAACACCAGCTGCAGACCGCCTGAATATCATAGCCTGCTTGCAAATTCTACTTTCCTCAGCGAAGGAGAGCAAAGGCAGTTCGCAGTGGAAAACAGCGCTTATGTGCAGGCTAGGAATATGATGGTTTGACGAAGTAAAACATGTGCGAATGCAAGTTGATGCGTTCAATTGTCTCACAGGTTTTCCAAGGCAGACAGTTTTCCCCATGTTGCCTATACACAGGAACGCCGGAGAGGGGGGCGCGGGGGGGGGGGGGGGGAGGGCAACCGCCCCTCCTGCCCTCTCAAAAATGGCCCAAATATGTTATTTTCCTATTGCTTTGCCCTCAGATTTTAATCCCCCCCTAAAAATGTAATAGGACTGCACATTTCATCATTCTTGTTATCTAATCACGCTATAATCATATGATCAGTTACTAACATCGCATGCTAACCTTGATGCTTATCGTTACTAATATCACGTGCTAACCTTGATGCTTATCGTTACTAATTATTATTATCAATCAGTATTTTTACGGGGACGTAGTGTTTTTTACTTTCAAGCTTGCGCATTTAATTTCTGTCAATCTTAATTATTTCGTGTATATATTTTGCCACACCTTAATTTGTAAGAGAGTTAGAGTACCAGATTTGAAGAGAAGGTAATGAAAATGTGATCACCAAAAGATGTAGTTTTCTCTGTGCCAAAACCTCAAAGCCTCAAAGCCAAGCGAAGTGCTCCTATCACAATGATGGAGTACCCGGTCTTATTTGCGTTTTTGCAATAAAAGACATGTTTCCGCTCGATGTTGACGGAATAAATTTTAGGGCTGATTCAAGGTCTCGCTGGAGTCGTGAAGACAAACCAAGTTGCCCAAAATGATGCTTGTTTGCAGACCTCGCAACAAATTGCCGAATTAAGTCGAGCTGTCGCTGAATTAACAGCCAAGACACACGCACCAAGCCCATCATATGCAACTCCACGTTTGCCCCAGCTAAGCCTTCCGGAATTCAGCAATGAAGAAAATTTGGACCGTTTCCTCGACCAGCTCCGAGCGATACTCGTTTCCTCTGGAATTCCGGCGAATTTATGGTTGCTCTACCTAAAGCAACAGTGCAGCAAAGATGCTCGTTCTTATGATTTAATTTCAGAACATGAACAACATGTTGATGCCCCCCGTTCGATGCCAAACATGAAGACCATGCTGTCTGGTTTGAAAAATGCCTCGAGACGTTGCATCGCCACCGCGGAATCCCCAAGGACCAATGTATCCAACAATTACTGTCTGTGTACTATACGATGAAACAAAATCATACAGAAAGTGTCGCCGGCTTCGCACATCGTTTTGCGGAACACCAATACGCCCTGGAGAAACTGATTCCTGGCATCCACCGTCCTTCTGCCGGCGATGACACAGAGCTCATTCATGCTTTTGCCTTGAAACTTCGGCAAGACGTTTCTGCTGACATTTTGAGCCGTGACTTCAAATTCCCAAACCTGGCCAGTCTGGTTGAAGCCGCCAAACGCTACGAGTCTCGCAACCCTCCTCCCTCCCAGCCCGTGGATGTGAAAAAATGGACTCCTGTCGCGCATTTTGCTGAACCAAGAAATCGCAACACCTACACCAACAGCCGTGGCTCCCAGAAAACTGAAGAAGTCAAGTTCAGGGACAATTTTCCGGACTCAAAAGCAGGTGATCCTAAGTGTATTTGTTGGTATTTTAATCGCTATCTTAAGACAAATTGTGAGCTGCCAAATGGTCAATGCTCTAATGGCTATCTCCATAAATGCAAAAAGTGCAACAAATTAGGTTGTAAGCCAGCTTTTCATAAGTGTACTGCTCAAAATTCGCAACAGAGCGGTAATGTCTTTCGTGGTAGAAATAGGCCAAATAATCCGCCTGGTCGTCGACCTTTTGCAAATGCCGTTAGTGTCGAATGTTCTGAACAAAATAACGCACAGCATGAACAAGGAGATAAGGCTCTTTTAGTTGCAATTCATGAAACCATGCAGAAACTTGCGAAGGGTTTAAAAGTAGCTGAACAACCGTCTGCTCCCGCAACATCTTCGCAGTCTGAATCGCAAGATCAGCTTTTCGGGATGCCCGCAATAACTTCCTTGCCTGCAAATTTGAATGTTTTGGGACTTGATCTTGCGCAGAAAAACATTTTATGGACTAAAATCACGTCCGCAGGGGTTTCCCTCCCTTTGCCCTTGGATAGCTGTTGCTCCGTTTCTCTCGTCAACCAAAAACACGCCGAAAAAGTGGCTAAATCTCGCCTGGAACTTGCTTTTACAAAGTTGGAGCAACCTCTGAAAGTTTCTGTTGCTAGTCCATCTACTTCTCTTCGTGCTGTAGGGACTATGCAAGTTCCCATCACTTGGGCAAACGGTCGTTCATCTACTTTTGTCATGCTCGTTGTTCCAGGTTTAGCATGGCCTATTTTGTTTGGACAAAACCACTTAGAAGCTACATATGCTTGTGTTCGTTTTAGCAAACGTAGAGTATTTTTTGCTCATCCAGATATGCGTTTTGAGGTTCCAAGTACAAATTCAAACCCACTTGCTGAATTTACTCAGTTAGGGTCAGCACCAAATTCAGCAGCGTCTTCCGCCCATGTTACTTGCTTGGTCACCACGCAACCATCACCAACAGCAGGGGAACAACTAGCTTTGGGAAAAGGGTTTACCCTCATCCCAGTTTTTTTGCTACTCACCGCCTCCCTGGTTGGTTCGTCCCTCTTCTCTGAGCCTTTGTGGCTAGAGGGGGCCTCCCTTGCTCCTGGGATAAGTGTTTTAAGTGGGCCTATTTCGTTGTTGTGCGTTTCGAGCCAGTTGGCTCCGGGAACACCAGTTCCCCCCGCGGTTTCCTCTGTTCGCCCAACTCAAGCTCTTCCAGGCCCCCCGGTTCCCTAGCCTGCGTGCAGACTCTACTGATTTCTTTTCAGAGAGGTTTCCCCTCCAGTAGAGTCTGCGCATCAGCGACCACATCCTTGTTCTAGGTCACGTGCGGTTCGCAGGATTGAGGAACTAACTCATTGAATTAGATTCAATAGAGCCGCCTATAAATAGGATAGACAAAACACCAATACACAAAAGGTTTTCTTTGGCTAGCTTTGTTCATGCATATACCAATCCAATATCAGAAGACTCCAACAAAGACCAGACGCTACTCAAAGAAAAGGGAAGGCTTCAACCAATCAGGAAAGGCTTAGCGTTTCTCATAAACTGAGAACAAGGATTTGGTCGCTGATGCGCAGACTCTACTGGAGGAGAAACCTCACTGTCTCTCTGAAAAGAAATCAGTAGAGTCTGCACGCAGGCTACCGGTTCCCACGCTATGAATCTCATTAGAAAGTTTGCAAGTTGGTGATTGGTCCAGTGATGACAAAAGCGTTAATCTGTCTGAGCCTGACTTATTGTATTACTCAACTGTATTGATTCGCTCCACAAAAGCAAAATTTGTGTGGCCTTTCAATGCTTTGTTGGGTTACATTCGTCCCATTGCTCCGGCAGATGAACAGAGTTTGAATAGTGCTGTCGCTAACACAGCAACTCAATTAGCTAATGAATGGTATTCTTTTGCTGTGAATACAGCCAGTGTGCATAATGAAGCTGCTCTTTCTTCGCCTGCGACCAACGTTGCCATGGGAGACTTTAGATCTGAGTTGCCTAACGAGGTTAAATTTAGGTAAAAACAAACAGCAAGTGCACCTCAGACCGGGCTAGATTCTTTGATTCTTTCCGACTTTTTGGAACCTGCTGATGTAGAGCACCCAAAAGCCCTCCCGCCCATACTGACAATTGTAGGAAGCTCTCTTAAGAGCAATATTTCAAGGAGTTGGTCACAGCTTTAGATCTAGACACGCCCAGTTATGCACATGTGCCTCCAAAGATCTTAGCAGAGTTTAAAAACATTCTGCGCAAGTGCACTTCCGCTTTTTATTTGCCAGATATGCCGCTTTCAACCGTCAAAGGCTTTTATCATTCCATAGATACGCAAATTCACGTTTACCAATATCCGTTTCATACGCTAGGTGTAGATTATGTAGGAGAACTACCCACCACGCCCTCTGGAAACAAATGGATTTTAACTGTGGTCTGCCCCTTTTCAAATTATCTTCGCGCCATTGCGGTGCCAGATAAAAGTGCCCCCACAGCAGCCCGTGTTTTGCTGCACGAAGTATTTTTGCCATTTGGATTTCCATCTGTCATGCAAAGTGACAGAGGTGGAGAATTCCTCAATGCACTTATGCATCGTTTGGTAGCACTTTTGTCGGTCAAACAAGTTTTCACCTCAGGGTACAGACCTCGGTTAAATGGCGCTACTGAACGCGTGGATCGATTTTTGAACAGCGCTATAGCTATCTACTGCGAAAAGAAGCAACATACTTGGCAAGATTATTTACAACCAGCTGTTTATGCGCACAATACCTTGCCAATTTCAGGGACTTCGGAATAACACCTTTCTTTTTGGTTTTTGGTCGTGATGCGCCTTCGCCTGAAACAATTTCTTTAAATATGCCAGCCACCGCGCTGCCTGCGGATCATTATGCAGCACATCTTGTTTCCCGCGTAAAGGATGCACATACGCATTTTCGAGCTATAAAAGCAGATTTGCGCAGACGCCAACACGAGCTTTACGACACTGTTTCTCGCGATATTGATGTACCAGAAGGGAAAACCGTTTATCTGCGAAAGATAACGCGCCAAATCAAGCTGGACTTGCTTCGCGTTTCTTATGCTCTTTCGATGGCCCTTATATCGTCACTGGTCATCCCCACGGTCGTACAGATTTGCTGACAAACCGTCACGCCAAAACAGGTGAGCCTCATCCACGCCAGGTCAACATAGAAAAAATTGTAGTAGTTCCAGAACCGGAACCAGATGATTTGCGTTCACTTGAAGAGGCCTTGGTAGAACCAGATTTAGTAGAAGTAGAACAAGCTCCACGCAATGCCAACTCAGATTTAGCCAATGTTGCATTCGAGTTCGGAATATTTGGAGTCTCTACCTTCCAAGTCTGCAATCTCATCGCAGGCTTGCAAGCATGATTAGAAGCTTGCAAGAAGGCTTGATTATGGCCGCGGTCACACTATGCTTTTAAGCATGCTTTCTTAAAAGGTGTCGTACTAATGGCCTTGCTAAACATTTCTGGAATTTGGTCGGTTTTTTTGCATTTTCAAAGCAAATCCCCTTAATCGTTTAGGATGCTCTGTACCTTCCCAAAACCATGCTAAATACTTGTTATGCGTTCTAAATAAACAAAATCAGGATGTTCTGTTTCCATAAAGGATTACTGATGTGCGTGTCCTTGACGTGTGTGTCCTATGGCGGTTGATATAAAATAAGGCGCACGCATACAATTTTTTTCATTCATAAATTTTTCACTGAAAATTCAACAAGCAAAATTTACAATACAATCATGTCGTACCCTTCCGGATCTGGAGGCAATTCTCAGCAAAATCCGTTTCAGTACCAAATGTATTTGCAGCAAATTGAATTTGAACGCTACCAGAATGCGCGCATGAACTTGAATCCAGGGAATGAAGTTGCAAACGAAGATGAAAAGAAAAAAGAGGAAAAAAATTGTCGCTGGTCCAAGATTCAAGCAAGAAGCCTGATTAAAGAGTGGAAAGAAAATGTCACGGAGCTGGAAAGCAGTCGCAATCGGCAGGCATGGACAAAAATTATAAATAATGTTAACAAAAATGGACCTAAAAAAACTGTCAACCAGGCCAAGAAAAAACTTTCGAATTTAAAAGACACCTACAAGAAAGCAAAGGATAACAATAAAAAGAGTGGCGCAGCTCCAGACTTTCCTCAATTCTACAACGATTTTGATGAAATATTATCAGGCAGGCCTATAGTCCAACTGGACTTGGTAAGAGAAGTTGGGGTAGCTGTCAAGGAGGAAAATAACGACGAAAATAGAAATGTGGCTGAAGAAGGGATAGAGGCTGAAGAGGAGAGAAATAAAGATGATGATGTTGTTGATAATGGCAAGAAAATAGCGAAAAAAAGAAAGAACTGTATGGATAATGATGAAAAAAGGCAAAAAAGTAAAAGAAGATTTCAAAGACAAATTTTTGGAAATGCAAGAGAGGCAGATGGATGCATTTGCGGAATCTGGCCAGAGGAACAGAGAGTTTTTGGTGGAGCTGGAAGAGCAGCAGAGAAAAGCAGCGGCCGAGGAAAACAACGGGACAGAGAATTTTTATGCAGTTGGCAACTCTTTTGGGTAAAAAGTAATGTTTATATTACATTGTCAATTTTTATTATTTGAAATGATTTGCTTATAAAACTTGTAAAACTTATAAAACTTCATTATCGTGATTATATTTATGCTAGATTTTGATTCTGTTCAATTCAATTGTTTCTTAGAAAGTTTGTTATTAATGTACGAAGATCTTCGCCATTGTTTTCAACAACATCTTCGTTTATTATTGTGTTGCCTTGTTGTTCGCGTTCAATAACACGCGCTGTGAATTCTTCGTCCTCCATTTCATCTCCATTTTCTTCGCATATATTATGAAGAACACAGCAAGTTATAATGACCTCAACAACATTACTTGTTCTATTATCAAGCCTTTTTAATAGGCATCTCTAACGGGCTTTTAAAATTCCAAACACCCTCTCCACAACAGATCTGGCAGAAGAAAGAGTTTTGTTATATTTCGTCTGTGATCTTGTCAATGCTCCATTGTCAGGGTACAGCTTTAAAAGCCATTAAATTAGAAGACCATGAGATATAGACACGTGTTGGGCCAAAGTTGTATTATTTCTAAAGACAACTTACAGAATACTCCCATAAGACTAATACTACTACTAACATTAAAATACAACAATTACAAACAATTAATCTAAAACAACAATAAGATACCTAAATAGTGTATATTGAATTTGAATGAATATGAAATATTCCCCCCTCTTAGTTTGAGGATTAAAGCATATATGAATTATTATTAGAGGGAAGAGGAGGGTGGGAAATGTTGTTGCGATGAATATGCCAATTTTCCAGAACTGATCAGAGAATCTGAGCACAGGCTTATATATCATAGCCAGACTAGGCCAAATATGGAAGGAGGAAGTACATCTCCAATATGATTGGCTGAGTGATGCTGACGTGCATGATTGCGAAACAGAAACCAATTATGACACATGGTTTCTGTGGGGGAGTATCCTCATGACTGCCACAAGGATAGGCCGACAAGGTATGCAGCAATATCCTAGCTATAGCAACTTGGGCCCACCTCAGAGTTCCATAATTTAAACTCACATTAAAGTGCATATGAAACGAAATTTTTTATTTTCTATTTTAATAGAAATTTTCATCCTCGTTTTAATGGTGCAATCGGTTTTTTCATCGGCCTTATAATTTTGGAGATACAAAGCTCCAAAAGTGGGAAATTTTTGTCAAAAAGTGGTCCAACCAGAACGCGGTCATACCGTTGCGTACCAGACTCCTGTGACGTTATAGGTTTGTCAATTCTCAAAGGCCTCATTGAAAGAACAAAGGTTGCTCCAGTGATCGCAATGGACGCACTGCAAGGCTCTTCATGAAGCTCGCTTTCTAGTCGGTTTTACAAGCACTTGCTTACGTTTTTGCGACTGAAGGTGGAAAGCAGTATTAATCAGTGATCATGAATTTGACTTAGCAAGCTAAACTTGTCGTCTGGAAGTGGTGAAAATGAAGGACAGATTCCGGCCTTGCGTTGCTTATTATACCTGGCCAGGCGCCTATACACAGCACCGAAGCAAAGTGGGAAGCGGAGAACTCTCGAATGAAAGGGAAATTGAAGCAACTTATATCAATGATGATCCCTGCAATTAATCAAAGCATTTGTTGGTGAAGAGCTCCGATCCTTCAGGTAACCATTTTTGCAACCAAATATCCTATTATCACGCTTTTGAAGAACGAGAGTTGGCCTCGGTATCTTGTCTCTTGATACACAACAATTTCACGATGCACAGATCTAAAAACAAAACCGACGTTTCAACTGAGCTTTATCCATGGTTAGATTTAGAGGGCTGTCAGAAAAAACGGTTTCCTTGATCTCGAAATTCCCTTTATCTCTATTTTGAAGGTGAAGTTGAAGTTTGAAAACATGTGCCTAATTGCCGTATGAATATGAACAGCAAATATTGTATGTAACACCCACCATTCCTTTGTGGTTCCATGTCGTTGAAGCTTCGGAATTTATTCTCTGATCAATCGTAATAGCATGCTTTTATCAGTTCTGACATGAAAGAGGATATACACGTAGGAGTAACGGGTTTAGTTTATGAACTTTTGTTTCGTCAAGTCTTTTCTACAAACTCTTGCTAAAGTTGTAAACTGACATCCTTTCAGTGTTGCATTGAAACATTAATGCCCTCGAAATTCAGTGAAAAGCAGACTCAAATTGAAACGGAATTTTATTTTTAGGCCAGGAAGACTGACCAGAGAGCAGCTTCAGGACATGCACAGAAACTACCAAAAAGCAAGCGAGACTTTATTCACTGTTACTGTACTGTATATGTTGAGGATCATGGACTCAAAGACAGACTCAAAGACAGACTCAAAGACATTGTGTTTTGAGCAAGGTTTTTAAAACAGTTGAAGCCATTTTTCTCATCTTGAAATTGGTGCAATAAATTTTTAAACCATGGTCATCAATAGTGCTCTATTACACTAACTTTTCTTATAAATTAAGAAACTAAGAATTTGGGCCAGTACTGGAAGTCTCTTAAAATTTTCTGATCTGTGCCCTCTTGAACACTTCAACACAATGTGTTTTTTGAAGCCTTTTCAATGTTTAGACATTACTCAAGTACTTTTCGAACAATATGATACAGGAAACAAGTGAGAATAAAGAAAAACATGTTTGAGTTTCTTAATTTTTTGGGGAGTTCTTATAAGAAAATACTTGTAACCTTAGTACTGGGAAAACATAACTAAGATTAATTATTTCGATAAAGGAATTTCTTGACAAATATTTACTTTATTTTACTTGTTTCCTGTATCATAGTATTCGGAAGGTGCTTGAATAATGTCTAAACATTAGAAGGGCTTCAAAAACTTTGTTTTGAAATGTTCAGATTGGAAGAGGGCGGAGCAGGGAGTAAATATGAAGATTGTTATGGAACCTTTAGGAAACTAGTAAAAAACTCTTCTTAGTTTCTTATGAAAAAATATGTGTATGCAACAGATGACAACAAATAGAATCCAGTCAAAGAGGGAAAAGAAATTTCGTATCTGATTATACTATTACAGAAAAGAAATGTCACTAAGGTTCTTTAGGTGTTGCTCATCCACCAGGAAAGTCCTTGCATCCAGCCTTTGCTGTTTGTGTCATATTTTGATATGCAAACATCTACAATTTCAGTGGCTGGAGTTTTGAGTAGCCTTGATTGAGTGTTCTAGGGGATAGGAATGAAGATAATGATCACAATCAACGAGTTACATTTATCTTGATATAATTAGTTTCTGTTGCCTAAGGTGTTTATTTACATGTTTTTGAAGACGGTGTTATTTTTGCAAACTGTTTGTTTACCTGCCTCTGCTGTATTATCAAACTTCTACAAACAACCTTTCTCATGGGAAAAATTATGTGATTTCACTGTTCAAAACAAGAAACTAAAGGTGATAATAGTCTGAGTTAGAGCTTTATCCTTCAGTACATTTTGAACAAGGAAACATTCCCAGAAGAATTGGAGTCTTTCAGCGTTGAAATGAGAGGCGTTTACAAATGAAATTGACCTGCAGTCGCAAATAATTTTGTCAGGCCCATCAGCATCGCGCGTTGACAGAAATGACGTCCTCTGACTCTCGCCCCGACTCGCATAACGCGAATAAAATTATTAGGCAATTCTACATAAGTTGGATAACAGTCTTATTCGCTATTCTACGTTTTCACTAAAGTTCTTGCTTCACTAAAATAAACTTACCATTTGCTAATATGCTGTAAGCAAGAGCAAGCAAGTCGCTTCGACATAGCAATCATATTGGCCTGTGTGTGTTGTTATGGCCAGCCACTTCAATCGATGAATCTTCAGCTAATGAAGCCAACAGCTCATGGTAAAAGACTCAAAAACCAATCATCAAGAGTCGAAGGTTGTTCTTCCATAAAGTACTGTTGTATTGATGCTTTGGATGTCAAAAAATTGCCTCTGAAAGCCTCAGCAGACTCGTCGAGAACGTCGAAGTGCAACAGGCCACTGACCGGCAGTATTACGAAAAGCCTTTGTTCTCGCGATGTTCTTTGTGAACTGACAAACCTATTACGTCAAAGCACAACATCGGTACCAGACCCCTGAACCACTTGAATCGCAGCTTTGAGAGCTAATAACATAGTAACGAATTGCTTTTCGAAATTTTCAGCCACATGTTCGTGATCAGCGACCTCGAATTTACTATTATCGAAAATAAAAAATTTCGTTTCATATGCACTTTAAGAAGTTGTATTATTTCTAAAGACAACTTACAGAATACTCCCATAAGACTAATACTACTACTAACATTAAAATACAACAATTACAAACAATTAATCTAAAACAACAATAAGATACCTAAATAGTGTATATTGAATTTGAATGAATATGAAATATTCCCCCCTCTTAGTTTGAGGATTAAAGCATATAGGAATTATTATTAGAGGGAAGAGGAGGGTGGGAAATGTTGTTGCGATGAATATGCCAATTTTCCAGAACTGATCAGAGAATCTGAGCACAGGCTTATATATCATAGCCAGACTAGGCCAAATATGGAAGGAGGAAGTACATCTCCAATATGATTGGCTGAGTGATGCTGACGTGCATGATTGCGAAACAGAAACCAATTATGACACATGGTTTCTGTGGGGGAGTATCCTCATGACTGCCACAAGGATAGGCCGACAAGGTATGCAGCAATATCCTAGCTATAGCAACTTGGGCCCACCTCAGAGTTCCATAATTTAAACTCACATTAAGGCAACCTGCCTCAATGTATACATTAAATTAGAAGACCATGAGATACAGACACGTGTTGGGCCAAAGTTGTATTATTTCTAAAGACAACTTACAGAATACTCCCATAAGACTAATACTACTACTAACATTAAAATACAACAATTACAAACAATTAATCTAAAACAACAATAAGATACCTAAATAGTGTATATTGAATTTGAATGAATATGAAATATTCCCCCCTCTTAGTTTGAGGATTAAAGCATATAGGAATTATTATTAGAGGGAAGAGGAGGGTGGGAAATGTTGTTGCGATGAATATGCCAATTTTCCAGAACTGATCAGAGAATCTGAGCACAGGCTTATATATTATAGCCAGACTAGGCCAAATATGGAAGGAGGAAGTACATCTCCAATATGATTGGCTGAGTGATGCTGACGTGCGTGATTGCGAAACAGAAACCAATTATGACACATGGTTTCTGTGGGGGAGTATCCTCATGACTGCCACAAGGATAGGCTGACAAGGTATGCAGCAATATCCTAGCTATAGCAACTTGGGCCCACCTCAGAGTTCCATAATTTAAACTCACATTAAGGCAACCTGCCTCAATGCATACATTAAATTAGAAGACCATGAGATATAGACACGTGTTGGGCCAAAGTTGTATTATTTCTAAAGACAACTTACAGAATACTCCCATAAGACTAATACTACTACTAACATTAAAATACAACAATTACAAACAATTAATCTAAAACAACAATAAGATACCTAAATAGTGTATATTGAATTTGAATGAATATGAAATATTCCCCCAAATCCAAAGGATAATGTGGAATGGTTGTTGTGGATGTGGGTTGTGACATAAAGCGTATATTGGTTGTTTATGTTGAAACCTTACCTTGCCTGGCCCTGAAGTACAAAGGGATGGAGCTTGCAAATGGAGAATTATACCGGGTGTCTCAGAAAAAAGTACCCCCTTTTGACTGGAAATAGGAACCAAGCAATAAAATATCATTGCTCCCCGACTTCACAGAAAAAATTTATCAATGTTCAACTTAGATGCACGTACCTTGCATTTAGAAATCGTCCACCAAACACCGGAGATACAGGCTCGCAAAGTCAAAATTTACAGTGCACCCAAAACCAGAGGTTTTGAAAAAGGGCCTAGTCATGATTTGTATCGTGGACAGTTTCCAAAGTACCTGTAGACTTTGTGTTTCCGTGTTTTCCTTTTTAAAAGAATAAAAGATACATGGACATGGCGCTCATTAAACAAATTTAGTAAAAATGTGGTAAGAGCCATAAAATCGTGCCACATCTCCAAAATAAGCGTGCATGTGCTCTTTTTCCTCTTCTTTAATATAAAACACTTGGGATCGAATACAATCATGCAAGGACCGTTTCCTCAAAAGAAAAGTCACTGCAAGCACAATTGAAGTAATTCAATGTATAAATCTTTTCAAAAATAAAAAGTAAAGGTCAAAGTCGAAAATTCGTTTGCAAAATGCCTGTTTGTTGTCAAACTATGGCTAGGCCATTTCTCAAAACCTCTGGTTTCAGGTGCACTCCAAATTTTGACCTTGTGAACTCATATCTCCGGTGTTTGGTGGCGGATTTCCAAATGCAAGGTATGTGCATTTAAGTTGAAAACTAACAAATGTAGCCATGAATTCAAAAATTCCCGAAACATTATCGTTTTGCTGCCTTGTTGAGTCAAAAGGGGGTACTTTTTTTTGAGACACCCGGTATATGATTATGTCGAGATATGATTAATCGAGAACCCTGATGGAAGGAAATGCAAGCAAACTTTGGTCAGTTTATGACCACACAGGTATCCAGTTAATGATGCTGTGAAATCGAGCATCTTGAGCCGGAAACGAGAAACTTGAGGTTTTCTTCGAATGCTAATTGCACTTTTGAGCACTAGTGTACATTGGGCCTAATGCTGGTAAGAAAAATAAAAACTTAAGCATGAAAAGGAAGAGAAAGGAAAAGAAAAGGAGTAAAAAATCCCTAGACAGTTAGAAAGAATCAGAGATGAAAACAATCATATGTCAGAACAAGCTTTTAACAGCTCACAATTCAAAGCTCAAACAATTTGCAGCAAATTTACAAAGTGCAATGTCACATAGGAGGCAGCCAGTCCGGGCAGCTCCCATCGGAGAAAGCCATTTTGAAAAATGCAAAAGAGCAGTACTGCAAATGTTACCACATGACCCAACAGAATTTGATTCATCATGTGTTAAATATGGAAAAGAAATTGGTAAAGGGGTATTTGGATGTGTCAAAAGTGCAATAATCCTTACACTCAGTTCTATTGCAGCAGCTGCAAAAATAATTGCCAGGAAGAATTCCTCATTGCTTGAAATTCAGGCTGAGAGACGGATATTGCATGCTTTATCCGGACAACCATTGTTTCCATACTGTTTTGGGTTCATGAAGCCAAATGTCATTTTGATGCAATTGATTGGAAGTGCTGAAGGTGGTATGCAAACAATATATAAAATGATGGGAGCAAATACTTTAGCTGCAGAAGATTCAACAAAGATATGTCTGCAGATTGTAGAGGGAATTGGCTACCTACACCAAATAATGTTGCTCCACAATGACATTAAATGTGACAACGTCATTATTGAGCCAGTTTCTAAACGCCCTGTTCTGATTAATGCAAATTACTGATCATTTCCCTCAGTTCTTGATTTTGAAAAATACTCAGGTTAGTCATAATAAATCTGAATCATTCAAATATAATTATTCTAAATTTAAGGATGACAAATTCCTCGAGGATTTTAATCAGATTAACTTTACTTATTTAGAAAATAGTGACATGGATGTGAGTAAAAAATTTGATAGATTTTTGCAAGACCTTAGTACTTTGACAAATAAGCATGCACCAATAAAAAAGCGGAGTAGAAAGGAAATAAAATTGAAAGATAAACCGTGGATTAATAATAGAATACAAAAGATGATGAGAATCCGAGACAGAGTTTTGCTGAAATTAAAGAAAAAGGCAACTGATGATAACCTTAAATTGTATAAAAAATTTAGAAATCGCGTTTCCAATGAAATAAAAAGAAGTAAAGAAAGTTATTTCCATAACTTTTTTTCTACTAATACTCAGAATATGAAAAAATTATGGTCAGGTATAAAGACAATCATCTCTCATAAATCTTCTACTTCTTCTTCAATTAACAAAATCAAAGACAAGGATGGAAATGTAACATCAGATCCTTCTAAAATGTCAAATATTTTCAATGATTTTTTTGTAAATGTTGCTGATGAAATAACAAAGACAATCCCAAGAACTCCTAAATCTCCTCTTGACTATTTATCTAACAGAACTTCTAATTCACTTTTCCTTTCTCCAGTTACTTGGATAGAAGTTAATGATCTAATCAACATTTTAAATCCATCTAAATCTGTAGGTCCTAACAGTATACCCACAAAATTACTAAAAATCATTGGATCCTCAGTTTCCCCACTTCTTGCTCTCCTTGTGAATCAGTCTTTCCAGTCTGGTATTTTTCCTGATAAGCTTAAGATAGCTAAGGTGATAACTCTGTTCAAAAAGGGGGAATCCTGAGCTGCCATCTAACTACAGGCCAATTTCTCTTTTGCCCATCTTCAGTAAGATATTTGAGAAGTTGATGTACAGGCGACTGTATAGATTCCTTGAACTACATAATGTTCTTTATTCTTTACAATTTGGATTTCAAGAAAACCACTCTATCGACCATGCCCTTGTAAGTTTGACAGAAGCTGTGAGAAACACACTTGATAATAAAAGATTTGGTTGTGGTATTTTTATTGATTTGCAAAAGGCTTTTGATACTGTTAATCATAAAATTTTGTTATCAAAATTGGAACACTATGGTGTGCGAGGTTGTGCCCTTGAATGGCTTAGATCTTATCTATCTGACAGAAAGCAATATGTTTCTGTTAATGGAAGTAATTCTAACTTACTTTCAATCACTTGTGGTGTACCACAGGGTTCTGTACTGGGCCCATTGCTTTTCCTCATCTACATCAATGATTTACCAAATGCTTCTAAGAAACTTAATTTCTATCTTTTTGCTGATGATACAAACATCTACTGTGAATCCAAAGATTTACCTAATTTAGTTAAAATTGTTAACAAAGAACTTAGATTAATAAAGAAATGGCTTGATGCTAATAGATTATCATTAAACATTGATAAGACAAACTATATTATCTTTCATTCTTCTTCTAGTAATATCCCGTCTGATTCTACCATTAAAATAGGGAAAAAATATATTAAAAGGGTCAAATTTGTTAAATTTTTGGGACTCCTCTTAGATGAACATCTAAGCTGGAAATACCATCTTAGTGAACTTTCTAAAAAATTAGCCAGAACTTGTGGAATCTTTTATAAAATTAGGAACTTACTTCCATTAGATGTTTTGCTTTGCTTGTACAATGCTTTGTTTCTGTCCTTCTTACAGTATGGCCTTATTGTTTGGGGTCAAACATATGCATCATACGTTGATCCAATTTTTAAATTACAGAAAAAAGCAGTTAGAGCTATCTCATTTCAGCCTCGCTTGTCACCCTCTCTTCCGATCTTTAAAGATCTTAAACTTCTCAAACTTTCTGAGATATTTGAACTCAGACTTTTAACCTTTGTCTTCGACTCTGTTAAAGGGAATACAAGCATATATAAGTGGCTCCGAGCCACAAGACCTAAACTGTCAATCAAATTTAACCAATCACAACAAGCTATCTACCATTGCACGTGATCACTTTCACTGCAGCCTAGCCTGCACGAGGGCACGTAACGGGCGATCAGTAATGGCGGGGAAGAGTTGCTTCGTTGTTTCTCTATCCGCTAAGGGGCAAAACGGACAAGAAATGGAAAGAAATATTGCCTGTTCATTGACCACCGTGATGAAGCAGACCTTGTAGCCGCAGAATTTGATGTCCTGAAGAAATCGAAGCGCTTTTGAGTCCATTTACGATACGAATGAATTGCTGAAATGGATGGGTACATCATAAACAAGCACATCTCATTGGGCCTAAACGTATCTTCAGACAAGGGAATCTTCACTAAAGTTAGCCTGACGGAAGCTATGGACAAAGGGCTAGTGTTGCGGGAGAAATACTGATAAATAGTGAGCATTCAACAAAGCAGCCGAGCCGGGCCTAATATAAACACTGGATCCATCGATCGCGACAATGATGGCAAACAACAAACAACTCATACGATTAGGTCATTGAGACGTAAGTGGAGCTAAATTACCTTTCCTTCTCACTTCTTTTATCTCGATTCACTCGAGCAAACTACTTCAGAATCGTCGCAGTCAGAAAGAAGGAATCTTGCTTGCTGGGTAACAATATTGGAAAGTATATCGAGAATCTCCTCGCACTACAAATTTGCAATGCAGAGCTCACTTTCACGTGCACAGTTAGAATGCAACTGCTATGCGCATGCTCTGGTGTATCTATTTATAGAAAGCGCCTGATATATGCTTATATTCCCTTTAATAAAACTTCACCTTGTTGCTTTCATAACTTCTTCCTATTCAATTCATCTGTTCATCATTATTCCACTAGACAGGCCAGTCAAGGTGATCTATACTTATCTCAAATGAACAGTCTTCAATATGGTCTAAAGTCAATTCGATATCTTGGTGCCAAACTCTGGAATTCATTACATGTGGAACTCCGAAATGCTCCATCAAAAATATCCTTCAAAAAACAACTGAAAATTTACTTACTGAACAAGGTCAATCAATAACTCTGAACTATTTTTGATACTTTGACAATTTCTAATTTTATTGTATGAAAACCAAATGCGTATATTTCTCGGAATCATTTAAATCCAACCATAATCATTTGAAATTGTCGTAAGATAGGGGGGGCTCTCTCCTCGATTAGTTTACCTATTGAGAGAGCTCCTCCTTTAAGTAATTCCCTCCATACAATTTATCTCGTACTTGTATATTGTATTAATTTTCCGTATCAATGTATTAATTTTCATAATATTATCTTATTCCTTGTAGTTTAGTTATCTGTTGGTATAGTCAATTATAAATTGTATGTTGTGAATTTAAAATATATGAACTGAACTGAACTGAACTGATTGACTTTGGGAAAGCTACAACCATAAACTGTCCAAGAACCTATTCTTTAAATGCCGAGGAGCGAGAGAAGTGCAATGTACATCACAGACACTTGGCCCACGAACTGCGAAATGTACCCGGAACAAAGCAATCCATGATGACAGATACTTACTCTGTTGGCTACCTAGTAAAGTACATTGGACACAACATAGCTGCAAAGCACCTGTACACCCTTGGGCGGAAACTCAAAACAGTTGATGTTTCTCAAAGAATGAGCCTTTAAATTAGAAGACCATGAGATATAGACACGCGTTGGGCCAAAGTTGTATTATTTCTAAAGACAACTTACAGAATACTCCCATAAGACTAATACTACTACTAACATTAAAATACAACAATTACAAACAATTAATCGAAAACAACAATAAGATACCTAAATAGTGTATATTGAATTTGAATGAATATGAAATATTCCCCCCTCTTAGTTTGAGGATTAAAGCATATAGGAATTATTATTAGAGGGAAGAGGAGGGTGGGAAATGTTGTTGCGATGAATATGCCAATTTTCCAGAACTGATCAGAGAATCTGAGCACAGGCTTATATATTATAGCCAGACTAGGCCAAATATGGAAGGAGGAAGTACATCTCCAATCTGATTGGCTGAGTGATGCTGACGTGCGTGATTGCGAAACAGAAACCAATTATGACACATGGTTTCTGTGGGGGAGTATCTTCATGACTGCCACAAGGATAGGCTGACAAGGTATGCAGCAATATCCTAGCTATAGCAACTTGAGCCCACCTCACAGTTCCCTAATTTAAACTCACATTAAGGCAACCTGCCTCAATGTATACAACTGCTCAGTGGATATGCCCCATCGCCTATAATGAAAGGTTTTACGGGCTGGTTCTCTATATTTGCGAGTGGCCTATTCAGAATATCGCCCCTTTCCGCTGTATGATAAATTGAACTCGCACGTAAAACCCTTGCATCGTGAATGCTGCCTGGAAAACCGGATGATACATCCATAAATTTCAAATTTCCATCGACGACAGCTTGCGTATTTATAGTGAATTTTTGTTTCCTGCAAAAGTAGTCAATGGGCGCATTTTCAGGTGCAACAATCTCTATATGTGTGGCATCAATTGCTCCTATAACTTGAGGGATTTTACATATCTCTGAAAATGTTTCAAAAGCTATAGTTGTTTCTCTCTCATTTTTGGGAAATTTTATAAAATTGCCTGCTCGCCTCGCCACACATTTGCAAAATTGCTTTGTTAAATCGACTGTGCTAGATTTCCCAACACCAAAAACAGCAGCAGTTGATCTAAAACTATTTCCGGTCGAAAGTCTCCATAGAGCAATGGCTATACGTTTCTGGATCGGAATAGCCTTTCTAAATGTGGTGTCCCTTTTTTCCATATCGCCAGCAACAATATTTACGATATCATTGAATGATTGTTTAGAAAATCGAAACTCCTGTTTCCAATAATCATCGAGGGTATCAAACTCTACATTAGCCCATAGTCT
Source organism: Aurelia coerulea (assembly GCA_039566865.1). Lineage (NCBI taxonomy): Eukaryota > Metazoa > Cnidaria > Scyphozoa > Semaeostomeae > Ulmaridae > Aurelia > Aurelia coerulea. Next base: position 4,525,808 of record CM076959.1, read on the forward strand.
ATCAAACCAATGCTGAGGCCTTTCAATAGCCCAAAAACGCTTTGCTCCTCGAAGTAAATTTGCTTCTTTCAACATCCAAAAAGCGTGGCAGTTATTCATTGATGAGACAAAATAGTTTCGTCGTGCTCTGGCCAAAAGAAAAGCTCTCTTTGCCATCATCCGTTTCTTGCTAAGAGCTGATGCTCTTGAATTTGCAATAAATCGATAAACCATGACAAGAAACAAGATAGACGATTGTAGCTCCATCATGATAACGAATAAAGAAACTTTAAATTGGCGCGAACCAAGAAGCATAAATAGTGAAATTTTGGCGGGAAATATACTCTGCGTGTTATAAATGTGCATGTTATTTTCTTGACCTATTAATTCCTTGAAGGTACTAAAGCATCCTTATAAAAAATCAAGTGTGACCGCGGCCTATGTTCCTAATTGGCTGTCCTTATTTGGGTAGTCCTCCATGTGGTTTTAGGGAGTGTGTTCTATCTCTTCATTCACTTGTTCCTGAGTCAATGTGCGATTCCCACTGCTAATCTTGTGCTTTGATTCTGATTATAATTTGTTCTGGACAGTCAGTAAATCCCTATTATCTACATTTATGAAAAATATTTGCTGTGTTCAATGACAAATTGGACTTTAAGGTGTAATTCAGATTCAATTTGACATGAAACGAGTTTTCCATCTTTTTCTGTGTAGTCTTGGATATGCTTTTTATTTGTACACGAGAGCTGCAGTGTTTTCGTATTAATGTTTGCTATATCCCCCGTCTCATTTGTTATTCTACGGTACCAAAATTGATCATTTAAAAGGTTAGAAAGGGCTTCCTTGCCTGCTGTGTAAATAGTTGGATGGTTAGGGAAGACTTTGAGAATTTTTAGTTGTGGTGATAAAACTGACCAAGTTTGCATTGTGATGGGCTGAATTAACGATGACTTTATTCTGCAGGCCAGCAGGTCAAGTAATCTGCGGGTCAAACACGAAAGCAAACATGCGGGTCACCACTAGGGCCAAGGGCTCAGTGGCCTCAGACACGGCAATGAAAATAGCCGGCAATGTATTTCTTACGCCAAGCACGTTCCGTACAGTCACGTCCGTACTGGGTTTGGATAACATACAGTAAGAAAGAACAAAAGGATTTTGCAGAATTTGTGTGGATTTTCTTGGAGACAAGAAGATTTTGGTCAAAATGTAGGAGCTTGAGTGAAATGCCCCTCGCTTGAAACAAACTATCTCTCTGAATCTGATATTTCTGGTTGATTTCATCAATAACAATGCTGTGTACGCCCACTAGACTGACAACGTGATTCCTTGTCTTCATCCAACCTTTTCAATCTGATGGCATTCTTTGATCGGCTTTGTTGACGATTTGAACAGCAGAAAATTCTTTGGCACAAAGCATTTCAATGCCACGAACGAACAGTTCAGTTCAGTTCAGTTCAGTTCATATATTTTAAAATTCCTCTACATACAATATCTCAATAAAAACACTAATTACATACAATGACTACAAATTACATAAACATACTTATAACATACAATGAATAACAATTACATAAGATGTTGCATGCAGGGGAATTTCTTTAGGAGGACCTCTCTCAATAGCTAAACTAATCGAGGAGAGAGCACCCCCTTTCAAAGATGGTCTTGAATCTTATTTAATCATTTATCGAGGGACCAGAGCGATATTTATCACTTTAGGATCAACTTTGATAGTTCTTCATGAATAAAAAGGCTTTAAGCTTTTGACGAAAACTGAAAGCAGATGACGATGTCTTTACAGTAGAAACCCGCATAAAAGAACCTAGGTTTTTTCTGGGCAGCCTGAATAGGTTCTTAATTAAATGGCTGCTATTCTAAATTCCAGCCAGTAAGGTTCTTAAAAAGGTTCTTATATACAAGCAGGCCTTGCACACATTAACACTGTTTTCCAGCCCAAAAAATTCTTGAGATTTCCTGAGAATTCTTGAGATTTTTTGAGAATTCTTGAGAATCCTTGAGAACAAATCTTTTGTACCAATGAAGAAGTCTGATCAGAATTTGAAGAATTCTAAAAATTCTGGTCATTTTCATAATTTACATGAAAGCTATTATATAAGAACCTTTCCCAGTTTCAGCCTCTTAGAGGTTCTTATTTAGCAGGTTTAAAAGATTGAATTTCAGCCTCTAGGTTCTTATAAAAACAGGTTCTTTTATGCGGGTTTCTACTGTATATCAACTGGAATGTTGTTCCAAGATTTAGCACCAAAGAAACGCACAGACCTGATACCGTATTGCAAGGTATTTTTTCGATTTAAGAAAATGTCATTTTTTGAGGCTTGCCGTGTACCATACTGATGAACATTTGTCACTGATTCAAAAAAATTGTGGAAGCAATTAGGAGAGATCTTATTCACACAATCATAAACAAAACAAAGCAATTTTAGCTGAAAAAGATCTTGAAGCTTCAAGATTTTCAAGTCAGAAAAGATAGGAGTGGAGGGTGAGGTGAAATGTTCAAATGCAATAGCTTTTACCACTCTTTTTTGCAACAAATATACAGGCTTTATATGAACATCATATGTAAGTCCCCATACTACTATACCATATTGGAGAAAGGAAGAAAATAATGAATTGTATAGACAGATCAAAACATCGATAGGAAGAAAGTGTCTTATCTTGAAAAACATACCTCATGTTCTGGCCAATTTTTTTGAAAGTTCAGATAAATGGTATTTCCAGCTAAGATGTTCATCCAAAAGAATGCCAAGAAATTTTACATACCTAGACTGTTTTACTGGTTGATTTCCAATTTTAATATTTACTGTTTCCAATGATGAATGTTGAGGAGATTTAAATATTATGAAATTAGTTTTATCAATGTTTAATGACAACTTGTTTACATCAAGCCATTCTTTAACCTTTTTTAACTCTCTATTTACTATTCTTTGCAGCATATCAAGATTTTCAGCTTCAAAGTAGATATTTGTATCATCCGCAAATAAGTAGAAGGAGAGTAAAGATGATGAATTTGGTAAATCATTAATAAAAATTAAGAAAAGGAGGGGGCCAAGGACAGAACCCTGTGGAACTCCACATGTAACATTTAGATGGCTGGAGCTAGACCCATTCACAGAAACATATTGCGTTCTACCTGATAAGTAAGATTTGAACCACTCTAAAGCAGGTCCTCGAATTCCATAATTTTCAAGCTTCAACAAAAGAATGCTATGGTTTACAGTATCAAATGCTTTCTGCAAATCAAGAAAGATTCCGCAGCCAAATTTTCTGTTGTCAAGTGAATTTTTGATAGTTTCTGTCATGCTGACTAAAGCATGGTTAATGGAGTGACTTTCACGAAAACCAAACTGAAATGAATATAAGATACTATGCTTTTCTAAGAAGTCATACAAACGTTTATACATAACTTTTTCAGTGATTTTGCTAAAGACAGACAAGAGAGAAATGGGACGATAATTAGAAGCAGTAACCGAACAACCCTTTTTAAACAGAGGGATAACTTTTGCAAGTTTCATCTTGTCAGGAAATATACCAGATTGAAAGGATTCATTTATGATTTGAGAGAGTGGTAAACTAATTAAGGGACACAGGTGCTTTAGAAGCTTAACAGGAATGCTGTTGGGACCTAAAGACTTACCAGGCTTTAGCAAATTGATAATATCAGATATCTCTGAGGGAACTGAGGGGGCAATGAAAAAAGAGTCACAGTTTCTATTATGGACAAAATCCAAGGGAGACTTTCTGGTTCTTGGTATGTTCTTAGTGATATCATGAGAGACATTGACAAACAATTTGTTGAATAGATTAGCAATTACAACAGGATCAGATGTAAGGGCACCATTAGAATTTTTTAATTTGCTTATGACGTTTACATTAGAAGATTTCCTAATATTTATGACTGATTTAATCCCTGACCATAACTGTTTCATATTTTTACTATTTGTTTGAAAATAATTATAATAATAATTGGCTTTGCTGTCTTTTAAAGCAGTTGCAATTCGATTCCGGAATTTTTTAAAAAGATCCCTTGTAGCCTGATCATTATTACTCTTGAGTTTTTTAAGCAACCTATCTTTGATACGCATCATTTTTTGTATTTTACTGTTGATCCAAGGTTTATTTCTTAACTTCACATCTTTTTTTGTGAGTTTTTTCAGAGGAGCATGAGTCTTCACTAGTTTATCAAGATTTGAGAGAAATCTGTTAAATTTAGAATTAATACTTAGTTGACCATCATTCAAGTAAGTCAGGTCTAAATTTGCAAAGTCGTTTTGGAATCTTTCAGCATTAAGTTTAGAGAAATCATGGTAGGAGTATGATAAGTTTTTGTAAGTTATACCTGCATGCTTTACAATAAGAAACTGAGGAAAATGGTCTGTTATTTGTGTTAGAATATTACCACTTACTGTTTCTTGATCAAAAACAAGGATGACATGAATGAAAACTGTTGTGATGGTCATGGTCCAAGCATAGATTAAAGCTTTACTGTCATTATGAATGCATTTCTAGCCTCTCTTTTATCATTTGTCTTGTGACGCCATGAGAGACGGTTATCAAATCCCTTTGTTTCACCTGTTATGTATAGCTCAATATCAAAGAACACCGCGCTAATCCCATAACCATACTCTGCACTGTCATCAAACGACTGAATTGTTGGCACCAAAAATTACATTTAGTGACAGTAAAGCTTTAAAATCATCACATGGATTGCCTTTGACCATTCGTGCACCTTTGACCATTTGGCGGCCTAACATATACCAAACACAGCACATCAATCGTTGTATTGGGCCCTTGGTCCTACATGTTTGCTTTCGTGTTTGACCCGCAGATTACTTGACCTGCTGGCCTGCAGAATAAAGTCGTCGCTGAATTAAAGTAATTCTAGTATCCATCCTACGATTTAGGGTCAATCTTTCCTTGATGCGAAGTCGTAGGATACTAAAGTCATTCACGGAAACTGGCGAGATTTCGGCTGGATCAACGGATGGCGACTTATTTATAATTTCACTTAATGGCACCCACTCATCAAATTCGTTGCTGTAACCCACATAGTGAACCTTGTTCTTCAATGCACTACCTTTCATGGTGTGCTCTTCTGAGGCTAACACAACGTCATAAAAGTCTGCTTTATTTCCTTTCTCTTTCTTAGTAACATCATCAAATAAGATCTCTTCTACTAACTCCGGGGACTTGAAATCAACTTTACTCACAGCTCTCTTTGGTTGACCTTCCGCCATTTTGTACACTGAAAAAGCTCATGTGCAACACCAAATCGAGGCTCTAAATACATTAACCAATCAGGCTCAAAGAAATCACAATACCTACTTAATATTCACATGAGCGATTTTGGGTGATATTTCCTGTTATGCCCAACCAGACAGGGAGGCAGATATGTTTCTGCAGCCAGCATCAGTCCCACGAGGTGAAAGGTGCTTTGCATCCTAGATTTCCTGGCAAATTTAATCCCAAGAGACAATGAACGAACAGTATCTGATATGGGGGTTCTGCGAGGCTTGTTGTTTCTTATGGGCAACATAGGCCTAAGTTTGAGAGCATCACCCTCATGCAGTGGGTGATTGCAAACACGCGTATTTTCCACACGCTCTTATTTTCCAACAAGCTTCCGACTGCACGGGATGTTAAGGAGTACCTGACAAGGTCATGGAGCTTCCTGGAAAATACGAGTGGGTGAGCGTCCTGAAGTTTGATGATGAGTATCGTCAGCTTCAGGCGATGTATGCTTGTCCTTGGAGTTACGACTCACCTCCACGAGGTTGCTCTTGTGCCTAGGCCTCTGTCTCCTGCTCACTCAAGCTAAAAGCCAGCAGGCTCAACCAATATGCCTCCATCTAATGGTTCGTTCGCCTCTCATTCTAGTGCTGGTTGCCCTATTTGCCGCAAATTCAATCCTAACCAAGGGTGTAAACTGCTCTTGCTCGCATGTTTGCAATAAGAAGCAGAATAGTAAAGTTTGCAAAGCTTCTCACCCATCATGTCGTCATCCTACCCCCTCCCAGTGACTAGGAAGGGTTTCTCTTCCCCCCCTCAATAAGGCAAAATGGGAATTTGAACTTTTAAAGGTTGATGACAGGAATTTTTTGCTTGATGGTATCAACAATGGCTTTCATATTTTGCCTGCGGATTCCACCCTGCTTCCTGCTGAAATGGAAAACTATCGCTCAGCTACAGCTCCTGACGCCAGAAGCAGGGTGGAAGCTACCCGAGGGGAGGAAGTTTCTGAGGGTAATTATGTGATTTCCTCCTCCAAGCCCACTATTGTTAGTGTCCTGGGTACTGTGCCTAAGCCTAATAGTAATGAGCTGCATCTTATTCATGATTGCAGCATGCCTAAGGGTGCAGGGGTTAACTCTTATGTCCCCACTATAGATAAGCTCCAGTTCCAGACCATTGTTTATGCCATCAAGCTTGTAGACCAAGGATATTTTTTAGCAAAGATAGATTTGCGTCATGCTTATCGTTCTGTGCCCATCCATCCTAGCAATTACGATGCAATGGGTATCAAATGGACATTTTCAGGTGATGCTCAGCCAACATATTTGGCTGACACAAGGCTATGTTTTGGGGGAAGGAGATCTCCAGGTATTTTTCATTGCCTTACTCAGAGTGTACAAAGTATGATGCTTCGCAAAGGGTTTCCAGGGGTCATTGTCTATTTCGATCATTTCCTGGTGGTTGCTCCCACTAAGGCTGAATGCGACAAAACTTCACGTTGAAGAATCCTACAGCAGGAAAGAGGCACAAACGATGGTGAGTTTTTGCAAATGCGAACTCAAATGTCATTGGAATTAGATTGTATGCAGGGCGTCTCATAACAAGCTTACCAATTTTAAAATCAAATACCTCTAAACCTGCTTTCCATAGCAAAAAATAAAACATTTTCTAAAAGCATGGTAGTGCAGTTACTATAGGAGCACTCGATGATAGCATTGAGCAATAGAAGCAAATAAACGGGGGAGGGTAAAATCTCAATGAACTTTTTCCTCCCTTTTTAGCAAAAAGGTTTAACTTATTGCCAATTGTTTGATTGATTATTCTCATGTTATACGATAAATCATCTTGTAGCATTATGTCTGGTGAATAGTGGGCGTTGAATGCACTTTACAACGGCTCTTTGTCTTCCACTTTAAAAGGAAATTCAAACAGATTTGCAGCATTCGTTGGAGGCTATGGAACCAAAGGAACAACACAAGGATGAATAGCACCTGCAACATTGGTTAGTTCCCAAAATTGTTCAAGTTTCTACTTCAATCTCATTGTTAGAGCTCTTGTACCCAGTAGCCTATGCTATGATGACGCAATGCTAAATGTGCCGTACATCAACGGCAAACCAAGCGATCTCCCGGTACAGATGCTAAAAGAACCCATACCCAAACGCCACGCATACCCATAATCACACTAACACCCACACTCACACCCATAACCGAACAAAGAGGCAGCTTTCCATCTTCTGGGGTTACTAAAATTCTGGATTGCTTTTTGGATCCGAAATATGGGAAAATGTAAAAAAATCTGGAAAAACATAATTTACAAACAAAATTAAACTCAAGTAACGTTACTAAAATGAAAATACTTAAATATCAATAAATGGGTTAAGGTAAATCTAATCATTCATGGCACAGACTGAGCACCGCTATCCTAAATATATCTGAGTACCCCTTTTGGGCATTCCTGTCAACAATGCCTCGCCAATTTAATTTGTCCTCAGCACCACCCAAGTAGTACTGATCTTTGCGAGGAGAAGAATAGTTGATCTGGAGAAGAGACTGCTAATGTTTTGATTGATTATTCTCATTTTACACGATAAAGCACTGTAGCATTATGTCTGGTGAATGTTAGGCGTTGAATGCACTTTACAACAGCTCTTTTGTTTACAGGGAAATTCAAGCAGATTTGCAACATTTGTTGGAGGCTATGGAAACAAGGAACAACACAAGGACGAAAGCACATGCAACATTGGTTAGTTCCCAGAGTTTTCAATTTTCTACTTCAATCTGATCGTTAGAGTTCTTGTAACCGGCATGAGTGATAGGACACCAATTGTGTGCCACGTTAACGTTAGATTGGTAGCAAGCCACCTTAACCAATTGTTTGTTGTGTGTTTTTACCTATTTTTACTTGGTAGTGAGCCACCTTAAGTGCAGATCCATCTTAACCGTAAAATGAGATTTTGACCAGTAGCCTAGCCTTCTAGCCCCATTTCCTCCCCATTAATATTGCATGACATTGTTAAATCAGACGTGCTACAGTACTAAACTTACCTCCCAGGACGATGATGATGCAATGCTAAATATCCCATACATCACCGGCAGACCAAGTGATCTTGCTGAACAGATGCTTCGAGGGCCAGCACCTGCATCCGCACCCACACCCACACCCATACCATTAAAAGAAAAAGAAACAGCTTTTCACCTTCTACCATTCCCAAGCAAACCCTTGACTTGCAACAACCCAACAAAAATTTGCCAATTTCATCTTTCGCTCAGCACCACCCAACACACCCAACAAGCATTGATCTCTTTGCGAGGAGAAGGATCGCAGAACTTGAGAAGAGATTGGACCAGGAGGCTCAATGGAGGCAGTCGATGGAAAATTTTGTCAGGGAAATGGCCACAAATACGAGGGTAATGCTTCTGATCGATAAGAAATGTTTCAAAAATTTAACTCCAGTACATAATTGTTTATATGAATGAAGCTAGCTATTAGCCAAATTGTTGTAACGTTGTTTTCTTTTGTTACACTAGATACAGTTGTTGTATTGAACTGTTGTAAGTGTCGTTCGTAGTGAGAACTCAATGACTTTGTGTCCTTTCTCGCTACGAACAACATAATTTTTTGCTTTCCTCAATTCTAGTTTAACTGTTGTCGTTGCTTTGTATATTTTAATATTTTATGATATAAAGTGAACGATGAGAAGAAGAGGGACAACATCCACAGAGAGCAGGCATCGAGTTGATCTTTTATGCTTTTTTATTCAGTTATCTGCTAACTATTTTCGCCCACTAGGGCATCTTCAGAGCAACTGATTTATTAAGAGTATCAACTTCTATTTATAGTATTTTGTACCGGGTGTCTCAAAAAAGTACCCTCTTTTGATTCAACAAGGCAACGAAACGATAATATTTCGGGACTTTTGGAATTCATAGCTACATTTGTTGGTCTTCAACTTAAGTGCACATACCTTGCATTTTGAGATAGACTGCCAAACACCGGAGATATGAGTTTACAAGGTCAACATTTGGAGTGCACCTGAAACCAGAGGTTTTGAGAAATGGCCTAGCCATATTTTGACAACAAACAGGCATTTTGCAAACAAATTTTCGACTTTGACCTTTACTTTTTATTTTTGAAAAGATTTATACCTTGAATTACTTCAATTGTTCTTGAAGTGACTTTTCTTTTGAGGAAACGGTCCTTGCATCGGCTTCGATCCCAAGTGTTTTGTATTAAAGAAGAGGAAAAGGAGCACATGCACGCTTATTTTGGAGATGTGGCACGACTTTATCACTCTTACCACATTTTTACTATATTTGTTTAATCAGCGCGATGTCCATGCATCTTTTATTCTTTTCAAAAACAAAACACAGAAACTTAAAGTCTACAGGTGCTTTGGAAAATGTCCACAATACAAATCATGACTAGGCCCTTTTTCAAAACCTCTGGTTTTCGGTGCACTGTAAATTTTGACTTTGCGAACCTGTATCTCCGGTGTTTGGTGGACGATTTCTAAATGCAAGGTATGTGCATCTAAGTTGAAAATTGACACATTTAGCTGTGAAGTCGGGGAGCAATGATATCTTGTTGCGTGGTTCCTATTTCCAGTCAAAAGGGGGTACTTTTTTTCTGAGACACCCGGTATTTCCATATAAAGTTAATTAATTTACAAGTATAATTTTGTCCTTTTAAGGTAAAGTTAGGAATACAGGTTTAAAGTGTTCACTGCAACAATGTCTTTTCTCAGCAACGATGTATAACACTGATAAGAAAGTCACGGTGCAAGGATCCCACAAGGATATGTGGAGGTCAACAGAATATCCTTTATTTGGTAAGTTCTAAGGAGCTTGCTACTTAGGGGACAGACTCTCCTTCACATGTTTATGAAAAATTTGTTGGAAAGGGTCTAACCTGCAGCAACACTGAGGTCAGTGAATCAGTTATTAAAAGTGCTGGTGAAAGTGATGATGACATCACTGATTCTGAAGGAGCAAGTGCAACACCAAGTAAGAAGAGGCAGATGCCATCAGTCAAAACCAGCTGTTATTTCCACACCACTCAAGAAAAATGCCAATGATAAATCAAAGAGAGCAAAGTCTAAAGCCACGACCACAGTGTCTCAAGTAGAAAATGTTTTGCCCCAGAGAGTATCTAACATCGAAGAGGCTCTTATCAAGATGGAGGCGAGAGCCGTCTATGCTATGACTTTCTGGTCATAGCATAGATTCAGTGACACAGGTAAGGGCAAGTTCACAGAAGGGAATTTTCAGGTCTGTTTTTAGATATCTTAAGAGCACATACAAGGATCTGGAAGGCTGTCTGAAATTTAACATTTAATAAAAAAAGGTTACGGGGAAGAGGTATACGTAAATAATGTGCTGAAATATGAGCATAGGGCTACAATGACAAAGTTTAGAATATCCGCGCATTTCCTGCCAATTGAACTTGGCAGGATGCAGAAAAAAAACCGAGATCACAACGTACATGTACAGTTTGTAGGGATAGTCCATTGGACAATGAGGTCCATTTCATACTTGGATGCTCAGAACCAAGACTCGTTGCAGCTAGAAACAAGTATTTTCAAAATATGAATGGCTGTTTTGGTAGTGAATGGAATAGGGTGGACAATGAAATTTTGATCAAAATGCTAGGCAGCATGCATATCACAACAAATACCGCCACCATTATGTTTCTGCACAGAGTACTATGCATATGTCAAGATCTTCCTGTTGAAAATTCAGGTGTAGCAACAAATAAATGCCATCACAACTCCTCTCACTGCTCAAAATGTAGTTAGTTGGTTTGTTCGCACTTATTTCTTTAGATGTTGCCTGTTGCCTTTTGTTTAGTTTCCTTTTTTTGCGTATCCTGTAAGCATTTCGCCAATAGTTCTTTGCAACTCCGGTGTTTACAGTGATAATTGTTATTATTATTATTATTATTATTATATTTTTAGGTTATCTATTCATAACTTTTTACGGTTTGGATAACCCAGCCCGTTGCTGAAATCAATGGCCCAATGGCTATCCTGGTGTGGCTGTGGAAATTTAGAAATCAAACAACAAGAAGTTTATGATGAATGAAATCCACATATATCCCAGCAATCATCAAAGTTATAAACGTTTGGGCTGTTCATCTGTGAAGTACAAGAATCTTTCTTTAAAACAACGCTTTAATTTTGAAAAAATATTAAAATCCTGTGTGATGATATTAACTTCTAAAAGACTGCACAATCGCCGTTTCTAACACAGCGTGGAGATTAATGTTGACAGTCTGTGACAAGCACAGAGTGAACAGAGTGGTAAATGCAGAGAGGAAAACTCCAAAGTTATATTCATTCCATCTCATGTGCATAAGCTTGTGCATTAGTTAATTTCATTCTCCCATTTGTTAATTGAATTCAAACTCACTTCGCTGTTTACATCATGGTACCGATGACTGTTGTTAGAAGGGATTCTCAATGTAAACGTGTCGATGGCATTGGTAATAGCTCCTATTCGCATATCATTCTTTAGTTTCGTTGATGCTGCTTCTATTTTGCGTCGCTGTCTTTCTTTAGGTTGGTCGCTTGCAACCTATGGAATTGAGAAAACTTCTTAAGATAATGCTCTAATTAGATTCATGAAAGAGTAATGATGGAAACCGAACAGGAAAGCCTGCCGGATTTTAAGAGTGCTTTCTAGTGACTCTGTAAATGTATTTTCCCTGTACCTGTATCTTATCATGATTATATACCTAGCAGTTAACGAATGGTTCAATACGTAGTAAAGCCTGTATACAATTTTAGTTGTATGATTAGATGAAATGCTGCGATTTTCACAGGTAGTAAATGGAATATTATTGTACTATTTCACAGGTAAATGGAATTCGCATAAGTCGGATGTTTGCATAAATCAGAAAAATATAGCCAAACCTGAAAATCCTATTGTAATTCTTTTTTTTATTTTGATTTGCATAAGTCAGATGATTTTCCTTGGTCTGACTAATGCAAGTATACGGTACCTCTTTTCTTGTCGACAAAAACACTGTACGATACAGTTACCATTTAACTGACAGCACAACTCACTCGACAAGTTTTACTCAAGAAATTCGATTTGTTGTATATATTCACCTTATAATCCGGGAACTTCAAAATCCTCGCCATGTAAAGCTTGCTTGGACATCCCAGCTTCTTTGTTGATTGAACAAGACTTCTATGTTTTGCAAATACATGATCTTTTTCCTAAATTCAGGAAAGCAGACCTTCAATTTCAGTCACAAACTTGGCAGTAATTTTAAATCTAACAGTTAGGGTCTTGTAGCTAAACATGAAGTCGCAAACATGAACTAGCCACATCTCTTAAAAAGTTTTTAAGAAAATCAATTCTGCAGGACGCATTCCTGTCCCACTTTTTGGCGCATCTTGTGTTGGTTTCTATTCAAAAACTCTTTAAAAATAGTGGTATCCGATTGTGGCTCAATTTTTATCATGGTCAAGGGTACCCACTCCTAACCCTTGATCGTGGTCACATAGACCGTTTAGAAAAAATTTTATGGATGTGAGTCCATTGCTCTCAAGGAAAATCAGCAGGACCATCGAGAGGGGGGGGGGTAGCCAGGGTAGTTACCAGGGGGCCCGGGGCCTTTGGGGGCCCGCAAGAAATAAGGTATGTATCTTTTCTTTGTTGTAGTTTTCTTTCGGGAACGATTTCAGGCCCGTTAGCCCTCGGAGATTCTGAATAAAATCTAAAAGCAGCGTTTTAACAGTGTACAGGAGGGCGTGGCCCAAGGATAAAAGGGCATGGTCCGAAAAATTTTCCGCTGCCTTCGGCGCCGGGGGCCCCCTTCCTAACCTAGCCCTGGGGTCCGGCCGATCTCTCAACGGCCATGAAAATCAGTACGAAAATGTTTTTAACAGAACTCAGCTGAGTTGTAAACAATGTTAAATTTCATCTTTTTTGCAACTTTTTGGAGAAACGGATTCTATCAACTTCTAAGAACTTAAATTTGTTTAAACAAGTTCGCATTTGAATACTAGAAGCTTTTGTGGTTACTTTTTTAGTTTCCTTTTCGTGAAGCTTAGAATGCGATTCACGTAGTTCTAGGTTCTTTGTAAGCCTTTTCAGTATGTAAGTAGGGGTAGTAGTTTGATTAATTTTAAAACCTCAATTTCATCTTTTTGTGCCTTTCTTTTCTTTTTCTGTGGTGCATCGATATCATTGCCTTGATGGCATTGGAACCACTTCCTCCCTGCTATCGAGAATGGTGCTCCATCAAACGCGATTGAAATGCCATCATTTGCCTGCAAATTCCATTGAACTTTTGGTGTCTTTGCACATTCTCTCAATATATCATCTTTACTTTTCTCTGGCAAGGTAAATCACAGAAGTTATTTCTTACATTCACGAGATTTTTTCGAAAAAAATTATACTTTAAAGATGCTTGGACAACCTGCATGCATTGTTATTACATTTTAAGAAACTTTCAGTACTGGCCGAAATTATAAATTTCTTATACCGGGTGTCCCAAAAAAAAGGTAACAGATTTGATGGGGACTAGCGATGAGAGTATAAGTCGAATCGATCCCAAATAAGTTTTGGAGTACTCTTCGATAGTTAACTTGAAGATTAATACCTCATTTGTTGATATTGGCGCATCAAGAGTTGAAATATTAATCTCGAAAGCCAAAATTAGAGTCCATCTACAAACCAGAGCTTTTGGGTTTTGGCCTAAACTGGTAACGCGCTGGTCAGGAGAATCTCCTCAGTCAAAGACATTTTTGAACAAGGATCGGTCCTTTGGGTACCCGTTTGAAAAGAACGTAAAAAACTGAAAACTAACAAACAAATTAATGAATATAGTCACCAAGGAATATTTTGCTCCAGTCAAACTGCATTTACAAAAGTACACCAAGCCAAGCACGAATGAGCATTTTTTATTTTCCCTTGGGCATATACGATCGCTTGTTTCGTAATAATTTCGTGAGAGATGATGCAAAAACATGTCATTCAAGCAATGAAGATTGCAAGAAAGCAAGAAAGTCTAGAAAGACTTATTTCGCTGATGAATAATTTTTCTCAGGCAGGTGTAATTTGAAGTTTTTGTAGAATCAAGAAAGGGGTCCCTTCGGGGCTAAATTCTTGAGTCTGATTGTGAAGGTCAAAATCAGATTTCCACTAAAATGTGTTCCTAAGCACGAGCTTTCTTGTTTGTACTTGGCTATGATTGAGGAGATTCCACAGCACAGCGAGTTAGCAGCTTAGGCCAAACCCCAAAAGCTCTGGTTTGGAGTAGGAGGCAAATTTGGACTTTCAAGATTAATATTCCAACTCTTGATGCACCAATATCAACAAGTAAGGTATCAATCTTCAAGTTAACTATCTAAGAGTATTTCAAAACTTATCAGGGGTCGATTCGACTTAAATTCTTATCGCTAGCCCCAATCGAATCTGTTACCTTTTTTTTGGGACACCCGGTATTATTATTATTATCAATTTCTTTACCGTTGGATACATAAAAAATATAGCTAAAAGTAATCAGCTAATTAATTCCAACGTTAATTAAAATTCTAAAATACAAATGTTACATCAGAAAAAAGGGGATAAAATATTTACAATTCATCAAAAATATACAGTATAAAGCATAAAAGTGTATAAAAGCAGATATTCAAATACTATCATCATAAAAAGCCCAAGTTCGGAATAAAAACGCGGCATAAGCAAAACTACCTGTAATTGTAACCAAGATAAAATAAGAGAACTCTTATTAGTTCTCTAATAAGATGAATATCACATCACATCACAACAGATTATAACATATTTGATCAGTCAGACCCTCCTCCGTGTTGATTATTGAAATTATTCAAACGCCTTACCAAAACTGGATTTTGTGTTGTAACATCTCCAACCAGTCTTTGTCTCGCTCTTGAATTCCTCAAACAGTTGAAATAATTCTTCTTTACTTCCACACACAAGTTCATTGTTGTGGACATCGCCCGCCATTGCAACTTAATATTTCGCGCCAAAAGTCAAGCTGAACGAGGCTGTGCTGCAAAGAGGTCACACCAATAGGAGGCATCATGACGCAATCAACTATTACGTCATGTGAATATCTAGGCTATGATCTAGTGCCTACCTGCTTGGACCATCACAATATTTTTCAAATGCTTTCACAAACTTTTGTTTCAATATCTTTCAACCATGGGATCCTTATTCGTTCGTGGCATTGAAATGCTTTGTGCCAAAGCCAAAGAATGTCTTGCTGTTCAAATCGTGAACAAAGCCAATCTAAAAATGCAGTGGGGGTATAGATTGATTATACGAGTCTCAGTTTTCCACACTGAATTGGATGATAAGGTGAAAGTATAAACATCAGATTGAAAATATTGAACAAAGACAAGGAATCTATGTCGAATGATTGCGAATCGAAACTGATTCGTTAATTTCAATGGTTGAGTTGCTGGAACATTTTAGATGGATTTGGAAATTCTCTTGATATTGTTTGATAAAATTGGTTGATAAATTTGGTTGATAACGTTGCGAGGATACATGAACTATAACTATTATTCAGCACATTTGATTGTCCATTGCTCAATTCTAGACCATGTGCCTTGTAAGTATTTGCAGGGGGAGGAGACTTTCTCAATCTCGATTCGGTGGCTCCCAAAATCAAATAATGAACTGAACATAATCTGAAACTGAAAGTAGGTAGGGAGACTAATTCAAACATAGTCATTCGACTCTCCAATTTGTCCAAAAGTTTGATCGTTCGAGAGTTTTCGATTTTAATGGGGTCTACTTCCTGCCTAAACACTCGGAGATAGAGATGCAGTCATGACTCCGATGCAATCCTCATCGCGAGTGCAGATGATACGATTTGGCTTGACTATTTCTGTCAATCAGATTCCGACTCTTAACTTTTGTTTTTGATTCTGTTAATAAAACTTCACCAAGTTGCTTTCATGACTTTTTCTTATTCAGTTCATCTGTTCATCAGCACTCCACTAGACAGGCCAGTCAGGGTAATTTATTTTTGTCTCAAAAAAACAGTCTTCAATATGGTCTCAAGTCAATTCGATATCTTGGTGCTAAACTTTGGAACACATTACCTGTAGAACTCAGAAATGCTCATCAAAAATATCATTCAAAACAAAACTAAAAATTTACTTGCTAAACAAGGTCAACCGATGAATCTATTTGAAACCTGAACAATTGCTATCAATTTTTAAATAGGAAATGCACAACTTCTATTTTCACCTGATAGTATCTTAGGATAGGGGGGGCTCTCTCCTCGATTAGTTTACCTATTGAGAGAGCTCCTCCTCTAAGTAATTCCCTGCATACAATTTATTTATTTCGCCCTTCTTTGTATTTGTATATTGTATTAATTTTCTGTATCATTGTGTTTATTTTCTGTAACAATTATCTTTGTAGTTTAGTTATTCGTATGTATAGTTAGGTTATAAATTGTATGTAGTGGAATTTAAAATATAAAACTGAAACTGAAACTGAAACGATATTTGTTGTACTGTTATCTAAACCCATTACGGGATGTGCTTGACATAAGCAATACATTTCCAGCTTTTTCATGACATGTCTGGAGGCCACTGAGCCCTTGGCCCTGGTGGTGACCCGCATGTTTGCTTTCGTGTTTGACCCGCAGATTACTTGACCTGCTGGCCTGTAGAATAAAGTCGTCGCCCACAGACAGATTTTACCAGCATTGGCAGATATCAGCAGCCTGCTGCAGCAAGTGCCCTGTTCACAAGTAATGGAAAGAAAGGTTATGGAAATGGGGGTATAAAATGTTTTTTTTGTAATGGAGATCACGTAGCAAGTAACTGTGTTTCTATTACAAACCCTGAGATGAGAATGAAAATTCTGAGGGAAAAAGGAAAATGTTTCCCATGTTTCAAAGGGGGACATTTGGCTACCTCTTGCCCTTCAGGCAACAAGTGTTTTCGGTGTGGCCGTCGCCACCATATTGCCTTATGCGGTGCTCCATTGTCTAAGCCAGGGAAAAGTACGGTTCCCCTAAACACTGTGACAAAAGAAGTGCCAAAAAGCACCACTAACATGTTTCTACATCAGGATCCCACAACTCTTTCGCAAGGCAAAAATTTCTACCCCAACAAATGAAAACGTGTCTGCAAATGTAAGAATATTTGTTGACAGTGGTTCTTCAAAGACGTTTAGTGAAAGGTTGAGTGATATTGAGGCTGACAATTTCTAGTGCTAGGGTTGTGGGGAGTGACTGTCCTCCTCATGATGCCTGGGCCATCTGACCTCTCTGGTGATTGTACAATCTTTCTCTTTCGTGGGCGCCCTGGTCTTTTCTTACCTGCTTGGTTTTTTCAACATTCTTTGATGCCAGCTTCGTCAGACTTTGTGCATTGTTTCGCTTGAGAAAAGCAGCATATGCATCAACTGTTCTCCTTTTTAAAGCGATACCGATGCAATGACTACAAAATCCAGCCTGCTGATAACGAACACAAGCGTCGTCACAGGTTATCTTTCCAGTAGATGAACATGTCACAATATGAGGTCTACCCAAGATTTGACAAGGTATGAATCTTCACTTCCAAAGTTTTTCATCATTGCATTTTCAGCAAAAACTGCCTTGCCTTTCTCAGTACAGCTAATGCTTGTAAAGCTGGCTTGGCTGCAGGAAATGTTCCATTTTTCTTGAGTAAAGTGTGCTGGTCAATGATGTTGAGATTTCCGTTTACTGTTCCTCCTAGATCGGAGACCTCATAATGCAGTCTCACGAGCCATTCGCAATTTTTAATTGGAGTGCGCTTAAACATTGTTTCTTCAAATGGAACCTCCTCCGCCGGTCCATCAGGGCGGAGGAAGTTTTTTGGACTCACCGTTAGGAACAGCACCCCTCCCAAGCAAAAAATATTACGGCTTGTGTAAAACACAGGTCATGCAGGTTAAGAAAACGCGGGGTAAATCATGCAGGTCAAAAATGGTGGCCATGGGCATACTGGCTTTAGGCCCTCCGCGGTTTGCAAGGAAAGCGTTCGTTCAGTCGTTTGTTGGATTTGAAAGGACCCCTTGAGTTTTTGATAACAAGTTGCAGGGTGTTTCAAATAAGAATGTGTTACCAAAATAATGAAAATTGTGTAACTATCTTATATTTCGTCTGAGATGGTAATGTGCATATTTCCGCTGTGTTGTGGTATGGTAAAACTCACAAAATGCTTATGAAGGAGAAGAAGGAACCTATCACTCCAATGCCTAAAATTTCTCAGAAAACTAACAATGATCTTGACAAATTTAGTTCTTACATACAGCGTTTTGAAATAATTTTGATGAGATCCTCATTTGGACTAGCCTGCGTGCAGACGTTGGTTACTGGGGAGGAGAGGAAAGAAAGGAACTACAAGTTCCTTTCTCTCCTCTCCTCCCCAGTGATCAAAGTCTGTGCGCAGGCTACATTTGGACTAAGTGCAGCACTCAGAGATTTTATTATGTTGGAGAGGTTTCCCCTAGCAACAAATCTCATTATGTTCACAAATGATAATTTGCATTCAAAATTGCCCCACTCAAATGATCGTCGAGACTTTGAAGGTTTCTTATCACAATGTAACCAGGTAACCTTTGGACTATCTTACTTACAATATCGGTAGTCTGTAAGCCGAAAGCCAGTATGCCCATGGCCTCTAGTGTTGACCCGCACGATTTAACCCGTGTTTTCTTAACCTGCATGACCTGCGTTTTACACAAGCCGAAAATATTATAAAGAGGCCAAGGTTAACTTCAATATGAGGCTAATGGTGATTGCAATAGTGATCGCGATCTTGATTGCCACTCTTGATTCAAAGAATGATTGCCATGTCCATCAGAAACAATGGCAGAGCTGGGGAAACAAGATTACAAATTACTTATCTTAGCAATTGGATATTATGTTTTCTGCGTATACTGTCATTCCCACTTTTGGTATCAAGGTTAACGGTTTTTTTTATATTTTGGTATTTTGATTCATACAGTAGAAACCCGCATAAAAGAACCTAGGTTTTTTCCGGGCAGCCTGAATAGGTTCTTAATTAACTGGCTGCTATTCTAAATTCCAGCCTGTAAGGTTCTTAAAAAGGTTCTTATATACGAGCAGGCCTTGCACACATTAACACTGTTTGTGTTAATTTATGTTGTACCCTTTTCACAATGACACAGTTAATCCAGCTTTATTTAAACCATATGTTAAATGTTGATCACTCAAAGGCATTTGACTTGTTGGATTGACCAATTAGAATGCAACATACCATAGCCTCATTTAATTTGACTCATGTGAATGGCGTATAAGAATACCTGTTTGAGAATTCTTTAATCTCTTGTACCAATGAAAAAGTCTGATCAGACTGTGAAGAATTCTGAAGAATTCTAAAAATTCTTGTCATAAGCTATTATATAAGAACCTTTCCCAGTTTCAGCCTCTTAGGGGTTCTTATTTAGGGGGTTCAAAAGATTAAATTTCAGCCTCAAGGTTCTTATAAAAACAGGTTCTTTTAGCATAGCCTCCAAATCTTTTCTTTTGTCCGAAGTTCCCCTGGGACGCTGACTCATCCTCTGATCAGATTGCGTTTTCTCCTAAAATTGACCAATCAGGTGCCGTCATTTCATTACTTCCGCGTTTCGCAGCTAGATTTAGGCCATTTGAGTACGCCCCAATAAAAATATATTGCACGCTCGAATAAATCGAATTTTTTGAAAATTTCAACGGGAAAAGGATGCTTATACATAGTACCACAAGTGTTCATGTAACCCCTTTGCCATCACCTAGGATTAAAAAATTACGGCGATTTGAATGTTTGTCTATGGTATTTTTTCAAACAGGTAGCGGCATCCTGCTCACCCTCCCCCAAAAATTAGTTTTTTAGCAAAGTTATCAAAAATGTACATATTTCCATGAATAATTCTTCCAAAATTTGCGCTTTACTTTGCATTGAATTGCGAATTTGTGACACCTCCAAACTCTGTCCTTTGGATGACAACTTATGCCTCTCTCTGGTCTGGACCCAACATAACAGGAAAAGGCGGGAAAAGAAATCTTTAAAGATAATCAACGGAGATAAAAGCCCTGCGCGGAAGAAGTCTGGGTATTCTATTATTAGCCTATTGTATTTGATGACTTCGAGACGTTCGTGGATATTGTTTAGCAAGAGGAACAATAACATGCGTAGAAGTTTTCTTTGTCCTATTTATAGATTGCCTCTTCTTAGCTCCGTTGATTCACTTTAACGGTGGCGTGTCGTCATGCTTTTGTTGGTAAAATCATTTATCGTCTCAAATATTTGTTCACAAATCTATAAGAAAATTGTCGATTACCATTGAAGTTGAAGCAAAGTATCGAAATAACTGCCAATATCTTTAATTCCCGCGCTTGGGATGGAGTGCGAGTGAAACCAAACTGACAGCATTTCAAAAAATTCTCAAAGAAGACGACCGACGGCATTGCATCAGGAGAGATCAAGATCACAACGAAGGAAAGTTTCCTTCTACTTCGTCTTGCAGTGAGGGCATTTCAAATTTTTACATTCTTATCAAAAGACGATTTTGACAATGATTTCCACTCAATTTTAAAATTCAATTTTGTAAAAAATTAAGAAATCTAGGAGAAACTGTTACCCCGGGAAGAACTGGGGTAAAGTTTGTTGTAAAAGTTAGTGCACGAGTTTATAAGAAAATAAAAATTTGGGCCAGTTGTGAAAGTAATAAATGTTTCTTAAGATTATCAGATGTTGAGTAGCTACTCAAAGTTTACCTGTGCCCCCATGAACATTTAAAAACAAAGGTTTTTGAAGCCTTTCCAATGTTTAGACATATAAAAATCTTCATTTTTACTACCTGTGCCCCGTGAACATTTCGAGACAATGTTTTTGAAGCCTTTCTAATGTTTAGACTTTTCTCGAGTACCTTCCGAGCCCATTCCGAGCAACATGATACAATAACCAAGTGCAAATAAAGTAAAAATATCCCAAGGACTTCCTCTATCATAATAAATAGTTTCTTCCCAGAACACGCATTTTTTATAAGAAAGGGTACAAAACTCAACTCTCAGATCGCCAAAAGTTGCAAAACTCCAGCACTGGGAAAATATAACTTAAGAAACAATTTATTTTTTATAAAGATTAAGGAATCCTTGACATATCTTTATTTTATTTTCGCTTGTTTCCTGTAATGCTTAGCATTGGAAAGGCGTCAAAAACCTTGTTTTGAAATGTTCACGAGGGCACAAGTAAGGAACATGAAGATTGTTATGGAACCTCTAACAAACTCAGAGTACTGAAATTCTTTTAAGGAGCTTTCAGTACTGACCCAATTCTTAGTTTCTCATAAAAAAGTATGTGTACAGCAGTTTCTAATAATATTTGGCGATCTGAGGGTTGCGTTTCTTAAAAGCAGCTTCTTACAAAAAGAATACATGTAATGGAATTGTTGGTAATTGTTGTCTGTGAAATTTATTTTTGTTTTTACAACTCCAACAAACCTTTTGGTACAGGGGTAGACTTTTGACTTTAGTTGGCAAAATTCTTGTATATTCTCTCTTGTCGGGACATATCATCAGACAGTCAATGTAAAAAATTTCTTCATGGCGTGTTTCTTTCAATGATTGCTTTGAAGAAGATGTTGCCAAGTCCAAGACGCACTTTCTGATTTAAAAAAAACTGTTGTCAAGCTCTTCAAGTCTGCATGCATTGCATTTAAACGAGATTATTCTTTTCCTTTCCCCATTTTTAAAGAAACATTTGAGACGATAAATGATTTTACCAACAAAAACATGACGACACCGCCACCATCAAAGATTTCTTTTCCCGCCATTTCCTGTTATGTTGGGTCCAGACCAGAGAGAGGCATAAGTTGTCATCCAGGGAAGAAGGACAGAATTTGGAGGTGTCGCAAATTCGCAAGTCAAGGCGAAGTAAAGCGCAAATTTCGGAAATTTCAGAAGAATTATTCATGGAAATATGTATATTTTTGATAATTTTGCTAAAAAACCAATGTTTGGGGGGAGAGCGAGCAGGATGCAGCTACCTGTTTGAAAAAATACCAAAGACAAACATTCAAATCACCGTAATTTTTCAATCCTAGGTCATGGCAAGGGGGTTACATGAACACTTGTGGTCCTATGTATAAGCATCCTATTCCCGTTCAAATTTTCAAAAAATTTGATTTATTCGAGCGTGCAATATTTCTTTATTGGGGGGTATACCCCAAAATGGCCTAAATCTAGCTGCAAAACGCGGAAGTAATGAAATGACGACACCTGATTGGTCAATTTTAGGAGAAAACGCAATCTGATCTGAGGATGAGTCAGCGTCCCAGGGGAACTTCGGACAAAAGAAAAAGATTTGGAGGCTATGCTGGTTCTTTTATGCGGGTTTCTACTGTATATGGGTCATTCCAAATAAGAACAACAGATGCCTGTCAGGTGATGTTTTCAAAATTGCTTCTAATTTTTACCAAGGGGACCCAAGCATCGGAGCACCTCAGAAAAAAAAATTCAGCAAGATATCTCATTTGGTTCAGAGTTTATGATCAATTAAATATTTAGCCAGTTGATGCAAATGTGTGTTTTTTCATGAGGTGGCAGATTCAACTTCAAATATATGGAAATCAAAATTTCTTATCCTAACTCCTTCTGCACTTGGTGATAGCACACCATAAATTCTTTTGGAAAATTAATGTTTCAGGTAATTGAAGACCACAGTATTATTAGAATATTGCATCAAAGTTTGAACCAAGTATGATTTTGACCCCAAAATGTGTCTGGGGAAGGGATTTTGTTGTTGGTTTTCTGATCGATAAATGTCATGGCACTTTTCAGCTTTAAGGCTGAAATACACGATCAGTTTAAACTTATCAGTTTAAACTGTCAATTTTTTTCATCAGTTTTAACTGATCAGTCTCGCCCGACTACACGATCAGTTTAAACTGATGAACTGGGACGGACTTCCTGTATTTTCACAATGGACAGTGACTTGGAATGTGCTGCTGCAGCTATAGTAGTCGCTGTACTTTTTAAGGCGACGAAAGAAAATAATAAGACGCAAAAAGAGATCTGCATGAACCCAGTTAGGTATTTATGACATGTTATTGCATTAACTTTTTTCTTGAAGAAGAAGGAGACTGTAAAAACTTCCTTGTGAATGAGCACAGGAACATTTGATGAATTATTGCAGTTGGTTTTGAATGATATTCGGAAATAAAAGACAGTGGCTCTGCTTTGAAAAAGATTGATGAAATACTCCGTCTGCTCCACTCGTTTTGCTTCAGCAGCCATATTTCCTTTGATGTTTCTTTGGTGTTTCCTTGCGCAACTTCTATCACGCAATGGTTAATCCAAGGACAATGCGTCAATTTGCAGAGCTTCGCGGCGCTATTGATTTTAATCATGATTGACGTTCAGTTTAAACTGAAAAGTTGAACACGTCCAACTTTTAAAAAGACTGATCAGTCTAAACTGATGGTGATAAAAACGTCAGTTTTTTGCCGACTAGACGATCAGTTTTCTGATCTTCAGTTAAAACTGTCAGTTTAAATGGATCGTGTATTTCAGCCTTTATGGAATAGAATATTGATCTACCCCCAATGCTACATTTCAAACGGCCAAACGGTTTTCGCAAAATTCCTTAATCCAGGGGGTTGCCAAGTCTGTCCATTTTTGCCTAAAAGCCTATTTTTCCATATTTTCAAACAGCATCTTGCAAAAATCTTCCAACACTGAAGATAGCTATTCATATCACCCAAATGTGCACCTGCAGAAGTTCTGAAAAAGTGTAGAAACCAAGAAAATTTTGATCTGACATGAGAACAATAGCTCTATCAAGATGGATGCACGCTCAAAATGGCTAAATTCAGCCAACTTCAACGGGCTAGAAATATTGTGTCCCAAGGAGGTACATGCCTGCAATTTTGTACATGGACTCCTGCACCTTAGAACTGATGCTCTTACAAATGTGAAAGCCAAACGGGGCCTGGAAGAGTGTCAAATAGCAACATTTGCCAACACGGGGGGTAACATGACAAATGAAGATTTTTAAGGCGGATTTTTTCATAATGCAATTATTTACGCTTTTTTCCAGAAGAAATCATTTTAGGAAGTTGTATAATGAAATTGATTGCATCTGAATATAGATACATTTTGTTCTTGTGCTATAGTTGTTCAAAACAGGGGGTATCCTCATGTCTGTCCAAGACCAAACTTGCATCTATTGGCATAGAATTTTCCCAAAGATGGAATATCATGCAAAAAGACACAATTGGGTCATTCCAAATAAGAACAACAGATGCCTGTGAGATGATGTTTTCAAAATTCCTTCTACTTTTCACCAAGGGCACCAAAGCATCAGAGAACCTCAGAAAAAATTTCAGTAAGAATATAATTAACCATTCCAGTGAAAGTAAAGTAAACCAGTTTGTTTCCTATTGTGTCTTTTTGCACGATATTCCATCTTGGAAACATTATGTGCCAATAGATGTCAGTTTTGTCTTGGAAAGACCTTAGGATACCCCCTAATTTTAACAACTATAGCACAAGAACAAAATTTATATATATTTGGATGAAGTCAGTTTCATAATACAGCTTCCTAAAATGATTTCTTCTGAAAAAAGAGTAAATAATTGCATTATGAAAAAAATCCCCCTCAAAAATCTTCATTTGTCATGTTACCCCACGTGTTGGCAAATGTTGCTATTTGACAACCTTCCAGACCCCGTTTGGCTTTCACATTTGCAAGAGCATCAGTTCTAAGGTGCAGGAGTCTTATGCACTATCTTACGCACAACTTCAAATAAGCCATATGATACCTACCTACCTACCTTACTTCTGTGTAATGGGAAGGATAGTGTTGTCAAATGTTTTGCTAGTCATTTCCTTGTAGGAGCAAGTTGGTATTTGCAATTTCCAAAAATCAAACATGCAGTGTTGTGTCATGCAAGACACATGGCTTTGTGACATGGTTACATTGGCTAACTGGTCTTCATTACAGAAAGCATGTTGGGTCCATCTCGTTATTCCGACATCTCTATATTCCGAAATCCTATTATTCCGACATCTCCATATTACGACATCTCGTTTTTCTTGAAGGCTGTATCACAGGGATTCTTTACGGATTTCTGTTTCAAATACTGTTAATCGGTTGCCAAACATAAGTTTTTTGAAGTAAAATTTAAAAAATTAGTCTTTCCCAAATTAGATGTCACCTGCAAATGCCTGCGAATAACAAAATAGAAGTGTTTTGCAAATGAATTTTGCATTATCACAAATCTCAAGTGGCATCTAATTTGAGACTGACTTTATGAGTTGGAATATTGGAATATAAGACGTCAAAATAACTAGAGGTCGGAATATCAAGACGTCGGAATATCGAGATATATGTGTATGGAGATTAAAGCAGGGAAAACACCTAT
The DNA here is from genome assembly GCA_039566865.1 of Aurelia coerulea. Lineage (NCBI taxonomy): Eukaryota > Metazoa > Cnidaria > Scyphozoa > Semaeostomeae > Ulmaridae > Aurelia > Aurelia coerulea. Next base: position 4,551,427 of record CM076959.1, read on the forward strand.
ATTTAATGTGTAGGAATATGGAGATGTCGCAATAATGGGATGTCGGAATATAGAGATGTCGGAATAACGAGCTGATCCCAGCGTGTTCATAGTTTTGAAACAACCATTGTTAGAGATCATCATTTTTTAAGAAATGCAGGCTATTAATTGCAGTAATTGGAAGGATATTATTTCTTTAGAGAGGAGCTGAAGAGCGGGATGTTCTTTTAACCGGACCCTACGACCCTACGACCCCGGACCATACGACCCCGGACCATACGACCCTACGACCATACGACCCTACGACCCTACGACTCAAATTTTATTATTTTTATCATTATTTATGAATCGTTTTATTTTCATTCATATTTGATCATTTAGCATACATTTTGCTGTCATTTAGATTTATCAAGCCAGGGTGTAGGCTGTTTGTGCGTGCAGTTTTGAAAACGTAGACATTTTACCATCAGTGACCTTTGTCACGCGCACAATTTGACTGGTTTCCAGTTAGTGAAATTCAGGCTGAAAATCTATTGACAACGAGAGAACAACAACAAGGCTTTTAACTTTGGAGATGTGGTCTGATGTCTGATGTTGGTCTGCTGGGATGTGAGCATTTTCTATTAGCTATGGTGTGAGGTAAGTTCATATGACATCATTTTCGCAACAATTTTAACGGTGGTGGAAAACGCAAAGATTTTTGGCGGCTAATGCAGGATCGCACACCTTATAGGGTTTTTGGTAGGGTTTAGTAAGGATAAGTATAGGCACAGTGTGCGAGACTGCACCAGCGCCGATTTTGCAGGAGGCTCTGTCCGGCTCTGTCGTTAGAGGCTCCTTTCAATTCGTGAAATTTCATTTCATCCCTTGTATGTAATATCATATACTGAGCGTGGTTCATTCACATATATTTTGAAAGCTTCTGAAAGTTTCTTGCCCTCCTTTCGAGGATTCCGATGTTTCGACAGTACAGGAAACAAGTGAGAACAAAGAAAGATCAATTTTAAGCACTGTCTTGTCTCGTCCATTCCCTTCGCTTTCAGTTATGACTGCTCTGACTTACTTCAGGGACTTACTGTTACTTTGTTTCGTTTCCAATAATCACAAAGTATAAGCAAGTCATTTTCTTAAAATGTTTGTTTCTTTACAGTATAAAGGCTGTTTACGGCGCATGGTCTCTTTTGGTCTGTATGTAAATTAGTGGTTCATATTTGATATCTTTTTTGCCTGTGAAAGGTGAATTAAGGTTTTTTTTATGACTAAAAAGTAGTTTTACCATAATCATACCGTTATTGAAATCCAAATTTACGCTTTGATGGCTTTGTGGCTGCTACATAATAGTCCCCCACCCCCCTCTGGGTAACCAACAGACCAAAATACAGACAGATACTTTTCAGCTTTCGATCACAACAGCATAGCAAAATTTTACTAGTTACCTTGTCTGGGAATTATCCCCCCCCCCCGCTCGTGACATTGTTGCATTCTAGATCTTCCATTTCCTTTATTTTCAGATGTCGTCAATATCTAGTGATTCAGATAATAGTGGTGAAGCCCAGTCTATCATTTCACTGTCAAGGTAATGTTATTATTGAACGACTATGATTCATTTTGGCAACCTATGATAGCTTTTAACATTCTGTAGATTGCAAAACGTTTACCTTACTGATTAGATTCCCAACAGTTGTTCATACAGATTGAAAAAAGAGCAGTTTAATCCCCCTTTTTTTTATAAGAAAGTAAGGTCCGGGGCTGGTAGGCAGCTTCTAAATTTTGTTGGCCATTGTGCTAGCAAGAGTTTCTTACATGCTCCTTATATTTCTAATGCCAGAATTGTAGAGATAATTCTGTTTTATCTAAAGTTCTCCCAAATTACTTAGTAAGATCTCAAAACAAGTAAATAACATGATTCGCACTCAAAATAATGTCTAAACACCAAACAGTTGCTATAACTGTACAGTGTCAAAACATGTTGAGTGCGATAGGAAAATTAAAACTGTAAATTACAAAACTTTCTTAGCTTTCTCAGTTCAGGTAGGGTTGTTTCTTAACTTTAAAAAAATTTAGCCTACCGTTTCTTATAACCGGTTTCTTATTAAAAAATGAGTGTATGTGAGTGATCCTGACCCCGATCCTGAAAGCTAATATATTTTTGAAAGACAACTCAACCAACTCTAATAATCATTTCTTGTATTGGTTTCTATATAATGTGCTTGTGACATGCTCATTTTTGCTCTCTTTAGCGATACAGAGATTAGTGATGTTACATATAAACTCGAGAGCTTGGATTCCCCGTCGAAAGAGGTAGGGTTACCAGTGTCTCAAATGGGAATGGAATACCGTAAAAGCTCTATTAAGCCCCCCCCCCCTCTATTAAGCCCAGTTACCAAAGATTCTCCATTTACTGAGCTAAATAAGTCTGATAAGTTTGTATGTTAATTTTGATGTGTCTTGAGTTAAAACTTTGTCGAATTCATGTATTTAACTCGTAAAATTGTATTTTTAAATCGCAAAATGTGGTGCAAAAGGATTAAAAAGTGTCCAATATTAAAAAGCCTCCCAGGGGTTTGATAGAGCTTTTACGGTAAGCAACTTTCGAGAATATTTGTCTTTCATCAAATTTAATGGAAATTCGAAGTTTTTACTGCGAGTAATTTTCAGTAAAATTCTGCTCAGTAAAATTCTTGAGGGGGAGGGGGGGGGGGGTTTCAAAAGTTGTTTACGTCATACAACATCCTACAGGAAGATGTCATACAGGGAGTTTGGTACATAAGTGACTCTGAGAATCAAGAGAGATACCCATATCCGGAGGGTCACATTTTAGCAATATAACTTAATGGCAAGGGTATTATTTAGAAAAAGTGCCCCGTAGCCAGTGCTTGAATTACCTCAAAATCGTGATAAGGATACATACCATTAGTACAGATGAGCTTCTTTTTACGAGAGCTTTGTGACCATGAATTCTTTGAAATGCTGATACAGACCTTGGGTTGCTAAGAGCTAACATTTACCCACAACGACAGCATATCCTCTTAACCCTATTCTACCCGGGCTCCTAGGGTCAGACCACTGCCCGGGGGGGGGGGCAAAAAATGCCCCCCCTAATTATCTACAAAACTATAATTAGTATGCCATTGCAACTTCGCACAATAGTAAGTACATCTATTAGGAGTCTAATTATAGATTTTAATGCTAATTAGTCACGTGATTCGTTGCCAAGCGACCAAACAATGGGACCATGTCAGATATAAGCTTCAGTACTGAAAACACAAAAAGTGCTAATTAATTCAGATAAAATGTATGAAAACCTCAATAAACTACTTAAAAATGAAGAGAATATGTTTATCCATCGATTTATATCAAAATTTGAAAATTTTGTCTTTCTTTATTAGAGATATGACGTCATCAATTTGCATGACGTCATGGAATCTATAATTTGCTGATGTCAGCAAATATGAATAATGTATATATCAAATGAAAGTACTTTGCAAGGGGAATCGTTTGGTACTAATCACAACTTCATCAAGGTTAAGACAAAGGAATTATGACTGTTTGTGTGATTTCCTTTGTGAGTACTTTCCAAATATGGGTATCTACTGGTCACGTGACTTAAATTATGACAATGAAAAGTCTAAAATTTAATTGCCAATTAAAAATTAGGAAAAGTCATGGATGTTTCAGCTCATTTTTCTCTTTCCTCTCTGTTTTATAATCAAAAGTTTGGTTGGGGGGGCATTTTTTGCCCCCCCCGGGTACAATAGGGTTAACCTTATTCGTACTATTCGTTTTTCGTCCCCCCCCCCTCCTACTACCAGACGTTGCTTCACTACGCTAAAAGGACAAGAGATATAACCATCAGTTTTGGTGAATTTTACTCAAATTTCATAGGCAATTAAATTCTTAACATTTTATTGCATTTGATGAATACTTTCATTTGATATATGAATTTTTCATATTTGCTGATGTCTGCAAAATTTGATATATATGACGTCATTCACATTTATGACGTCATTGGTCCAATAAAGAAGTGTACAATATAAATTTTTGTCTGATTTGCTTCATCTTATTAATTTGCTTCATTTTGAGTCTATATTTACCAGGTAAAGAAACATGACTTGAATGAAAATAATTTAAAGCTAATTGTGCTGAAAATAGAAACTAAAATTTTTCAAAGCTATATATTTTAGAACTATGACATGTTTCCTACTATTTGAAACAAACTTGGAGAAAATCTGTTTAGCGGTTGATTAAATAGAATTTTTCTGGTTAAGAAGATATAAACTTGCCAATTTTATTCAGTTTTTCGGTTGCCTAGCAACAAATCACGTGACTAACTAAATTTTCATTGTTATATATGAACAGCCAATTGTTTAAAGAGCAATAGGGATAGATCATATTGTTATATCTTTAGTAGTTTTTGAGGAAAAGAGGGGGACGAAGAACGCCCCCATACCAGTACAAAGTACCTAGAAAACCGCCCTGTGCAGATAGGGTTAAAGCAGACCCAAAGGCAGAAATCCACAAAGAATTACTGTTAACCTTTAGCAAAGGCTAGCAAAGAATTAGCAAAGTATCACAAAACAATCCATACCACGTCCAAGCATATATAACAGTTCCCCCTTTTACTCTTCTTCAATTTGATTGGCGACAAAAGTGATCGGATAAAGTAATCTTTTTCAGAGACCCTCGTTTCAAGATCTATCAAAACGTGCCGCTTGTAGAAGAAAAAAGAGAAAATTGTTTGACATAGCATGGTGAGTAAACTGAACGTTTCCCACATGATAGCCTGTTGTACCCAGAATCACTTCAAATATTGCTATTTGCTTTTTTATATTACAAGTCTCTATAGTTAAAACAGTCGCCGTTTTGATGCAACAGGAGGAGTTCAATCATAAGATAGACGGAAACCGTTCTTTGCAATCTTAAAAATATTCTTGTAGCCTAAAAATATCATGATTTCGTTCCAATAAATAGTAAGACAAAATGGCCGACCGCTGGTTTCAGTTATCAGGCAAATTTGCCCTTTTGGAGGTCATAGCTCCATCATTTTTCAATGGATGTTTGTGGGGATGGTAGCGAATTTTAACTGAATATCTGAAGAGCCACATCAAGCAAAATTTGGCGGGAATCTTTTGCAGTTTTGTTGCCACCTTCAGGCAACCTGAACACCATTTTTTTGGGATACCCTGTACATAAATATGCCAATTGTCTAGTTGAACTTTGACAAATGTTGCTTTTTTCAAAACAGTGAGGGTGCAGACAACTTGCCAGCCAATGATTGCCAAACGGATAGCAGCGACGAAAGTGAAGGCAGCCTTACCGAAGTTGAAGATGTTTCAGTTCCTTACGATACGCAATCTGAAATGGTCCTCTTCAATGATGATCCTCTAACTCCTGTCTACAAATTTACAGATGTACCTGTCACGACAAAGGATGCCTTTGAAAGCATTGTTTTGGAGAAAAACAGTAGCAAAGTTGCCACAGGATGTCCTACCTTCGTTTGCAAAAATGTTTCATTTTTAGTGTCTCTAGAGAAAATTGGCCACTGGAAAGATGTACTTTCAGATATGATGGGAAAATGGAAAAGTACGAGAGTGAAGCATTATTGCTTTTCTTGTAATGAAGAGAATGGTCAAGTTATAGATGAATCTGAGTTCGGGGAGCAAGGAACCTTCCGTGTCAGCCGTTTCATCTATCAACACCAGGAAGCCCCTGACTATCACAGGGTTGTGATCAAGGTAGACTGTCATACAACAAAAACGGTTCCTTTTGTCTATGTGCAATACTACTTTGATGATGGAGAGCATGATGTAATTCCAACGTTACCTCATGGCAAGTCGAAAGGAAAGAGAGAGACTGTCCCGTTCCAACGTACGAAAGAAAGTGTGAAGCAAAGCGTAAAAGAGAAGAGCTCTGGCAGTGGCCCAAAGAAGATAGTTATGGAGTCGTTTGAAAATGCTGGTGGGTTTGAGGGGATACGAAGTGCTGGAGATATGGCTAGAAATCGCAAACAAGTTTCCAACTTTAAGTATCGTGAGAACAAAGAGAAAGTTGAAGATGAGCTTGTGACTGTTATAGACATGTGCAAAGCTCAGGAAAGAGATAAGGCTACTGCATTCCTGCGTCATGTCAGTTGTGCTCCCGAGAAAACAGTGTTTTTGGGAAATGAGCGTCAACTTAATGACCTTGCTAGATTTTGTACAAATGTAGAAAATACGTCAATTGTCGGAATCGATCCAACGTACAACATGGGGAAGTTTTATGTGACTGTGACAACATATCGCCAACCTATGCTGTATGTGAAGGGCACGAACCAACATCCAGTACTGCTTGGACCATGTTTAATCCATACCAAGAAAACATTTGACTCCTATTTTAGTCTGCCAAGTCAAATGCTAAGATTTAGGCCCGATCTGTCAAAGATAAAAGTTTATGGTACTGATGGGGAAGTAAATGTCAGCGACCCTTGGAAATGCTGCATCCCTGAAGGATATCATCTGCTGTGCGACTTGCACATGAAAGAGAATATTAAGTCAAAGCTTCTAGAGCTCAAAGTGGACCAGCAATGTGCAAAAGAGTACCTCAAAGATATCTTCGGCCGTGACATTGGTGATCAAAGAGAGCCCGGGATCGTTGACTCATGGGGGCCAGAAGAAGTAGACGCAAAACTGGCAAGTCTCAAAGATGTTTGGGTTAAACGCCATCCCAAAGGAGAAGCCTTTTATGGATACTTCGAAGTCCATAAAAAAGAGTTGATCAAAGCATGTATGACATCGGGAATACGGTCAATTGCAGGACTAGGCTACCCCCCAAAACCGTACACGCAAAATGCGAATGAAAGCATGAACAATGTGCTGAAAGCTGCAAATGACAGGAAGAAGCATTCATTGCCCCAAGTGATCCAAAACATCCATGCTGTGGTTCGACAACAAGAGCAAGAGGTTTGCATGGCACTTTGTGGAAAAGGAGAATATGAGATCACCCCGGAGTACCAGCAGCTCAAAGTTGAAGAGCGACGTTTTTATCTGATGCAGCCTCCTCAACGGAAAAAGCTTTTGGACAAATTCAATAAAGCCCAACCAGTTGCAAGAAGTATGGTAACTCTTCCATGTGCAGCTTCGCCACAGTCAATGCAACGTGTCTCTTCAATTGCAACGGATATTCCTGAAGAAAGAGAGTGCCACCTGTCTGTTCATCCCCAAGAGAGTGGCATTGGATATCCAAGCATGCAGATTCTCACAGATATGAGTAATAAAGCATACGAGCTGCTTAAGTCCGGAAAGGACATAGTGCAGGCTCCTGGATCTTCTACCATGGATCTCTTTATTGTTACAAACAAGGAAAATCAGACATCACCGCTGACAGTGAAATCATACAGTAATGGAAAGATGGAGTGCTCGCGAGAATGTTGGCGATTTCAAGCCTACAAAATATGCCATCATTGTATTGCCGTGGCTGAGCGTTTAAGCAGATTAAAACTCTTCTTTAGCTGGTTCAAGAAAAATGTTGCATCAAGTTTGGATCGACTTGTCAACGTCAATTTACCAAGTGGTACAGGCAGCAGAGCAACGAAAGCCACCCAGAGAAGACGAGGAGGCCGAAATAAACGTCAAAGTGTGGTGACATCGTACACTCAGCAGGAAACACCAAATACGCAGCATCAATTGCAAAATGTGCCATTGCCGGATCCACTGCCTGGTACGTACGAAGTATACCCATTACGATTCTGCCATAAGCTGACATCAAAGTGCTTTGGGTGTGGTAGCAGTTTGCGAAGCGATGCTCAGGCAGATGCAGTCGTTATCGTTTCCAAAGAGCAAAGAAGTTACAGAGATGAAGCTACTGGTCAGATGAATTCAAAGATTGGCAATACGTATTACCATGCAACTGAGCGTTGTATCAAGCGAAAGAATGCATTCTTTTTACCAATGTTTGTCTATATTCCTGACCAGATAAAAACGTACCTCTCCAGTGAGCATAAGGCTACGCTACGCACACTTGGTTTGCCAGTCTAACTTTATAGAGACTTGTTTGTTGTTTGCACGCTGCACTGTCTATTGTGTTAAAAGTTATTTTTGTTCTGTTCCGCGTTCTGTTCAATGCTGTTTGATTTCATTAAAACTGTTAAGTATATCTTTCAGAGGAAATTCTGAAAGGAACAATTTTGCCAGTTATGTTTAACATAGGTTGAAGAAAATTATAGCAACCAGAATTGTAAAAAATTGAGCCCTGTGTTACTGTTAAATCACTAGATTTCGAAGGCTTTTAAGTTTTTTGATGCAGTGCCTAAGTTGCATTTCATGCATTTTACCACCAACTTGTCAAAGAACCATTGCTCTAACAATTACCACAAGGACATGCTTATTCTTCCATCCAAATAGAAAACCAAGGTACACGAGTGAATCACTTCTAAAAATTGCGTCAAAATTTATGAAAATCTTTCTGTTTTCTCGAAAAATTCCCAAAAACCTCTTTTCTCTCAAGAAAAGCTTCGTTGAGCAGCCATTGGCACACGCGTATAATTGTCGACACAGATGTTGTATTGTGAAATTAGTCTAATGCAGAAAGTTTCATTTTTCACAAACGTGAAGGGTAGCCAATTCTACTACCAAGAGCCTCAATTAAGCATGGAGCATTGCGGACACCTTTATTTAGTAGGAAATTTTTATTCGATACTACTACCTTAAGTCTTTTGCGGAGGAGCATTGCTCGCGAAAAGAGCTACCTCTCTGAAGGAGCGAGCTAGCGTAGCGCTTGAGAAGATTTCAAATCTTCTCAAGCGCTACGCAAGCTCACTCCTTCGGAGAGGTAGCTCTCTTCGCGAGCAATGCTCCTCCGCAAAAGACTTAAGGTAGTAGTATCGAATAAAAATTTCCTTCAAAATTTCCTACAAAATAAAGGTGTCCGCAATGCTCCATGAATTAAGGTGAAAAAAGTACAAAAAGTTGTTGTCCAAAATGTACCGGGTGAGTCAAAAAAGGAATCCCCTTACTATCAAGACGATGATATCGGGAAACAGATTATTTAACAGCAGACATGTTCAAATAGACCCCCAAGTTTATCTCATTGAAATCGGCCACTACACTCCGTTTTGAAATTATGACGGATTTTTCCAGAAAACCCTTCCAGAAACCTTCAAAACAGGCTCAAAATCGCGACCAAAATTTCCTGATATTTCATAGCATGTTTCGTCCTCGTGGGAGGATGCAATAGATAACATCGTCCAGAATAATGTTGTTTTGCTCCAAAGGATCCATCTCATCCTCGCAAAGAGATAAAACTTGCTAAAGCATTTACAAGTCAGTCATTGCTTTCAGAAATTATAAGGCGGACAATTGGTCGTGATTGGATGCCATTTACCATTCTGGAGGTTTCTTGCAGGGTCTTTCTCAAGAAAATCCCTTAGAACGAAATATGTTCATTGTTAAATGATCTATTTGGTAATATCATTGTCTTGATATTCAGCGAACTCTGGCCTTTCTAGCGGAGATTTTTTAGTTGACTCACCCTCACTCGGTATGTCTCAAATTTATTATTTGAAATAGTTGGTGGGAATTTTCTTACAAAATGTGATTGCTTGCCTTGTATTAGAACCCCGGGGGAGGTACATAACATATTTAGGGTACGGGTATGTGCCGCCCATATGGTTGGGTTTTTGGGCCAAAAATTCTCTAAACAAGGGATCTTTTTCGGCAGATTTTCCATAAACAAGGGTGGGGTGTCGCTGAGATTCGCAAAAAAATGGTTAAAATGGGCAGTTTTCCGCCAAAATTCACCATAAAAGTGGGTATCAAAAGCAAGTTTGAGTAATTAGAAGAGGGTAGCTTTCTAAAAACCGGGCGGCAGACCCCCGTCCATCCTCAAGTCACGTACCCCCCCCCCCCCCCGGGATTAGAGTTTCATACGAACGAGAACTGTTGAAAGTTTATTATCTTGTTGGTCGATTCTCTTTAATGGAACACATTTAATTAAACGTTGCATTTGATTCCATTAATAAATTTATTGAAGTATCTGTTGTCTTCTCCACACGTCCATCCATCGAAAATAGCATGCCAAAGCTTTGAAAATGCCTTTAAAAAACTTTTAAAAAATGCCTTTAAAAACTTAAAAAAAGTGTAGACAACAATTGCCATCGCAGAAGAGGATTCCTGCAGTACAAATGTGATAGGTCAAATGTCGTTGCAAATTCACAAGTTCAGAAAAGAACACAGGATTAGAAAAGCAAGTTTCCAAAAGACAATTAGCAAGAAAGAGCCAGGTGATGCTTGTATTGGAGGAACCACTGATCATGCACTGATGGATGATTGGTGAACTCATGAAAGAAATCATTTTGTATTTATACAACCTGTCAAAAATTCGATCGGAAAAGCTAATTGTTGCACCCCCTTTGTAAATTAGTTACCTTTAACAGTATTCGATTAGTTTCTATTATGCTTGTTTAATTTTGTTATTCTTCTTAAATAGTTTTTTACCTTTATGTAAGATTTATAAAAAAATATAAATAAAAAAAATAAAAGATGTGGAATTTTCCAAGCCGCTGAATTTTACACAATATATTCAGTTTCAGAGCAACATTTTCTCTCGTTGTCAATAGATTTTCAGTCTGAATTTCACTAACTGGAAACCAGTCAAATTGTGCGCGTGACAAAGGTCACTGATGGTAAAATGTCTACGTTTTCAAAACTGCACGCACAAACAGCCTACACCCTGGCTTGATAAATCTAAATGACAGCAAAATGTATGCTAAATGATCAAATATAAATGAAAATAAAACGATTTATAAATAATTTATGAATAATGATAAAAAATTTTGAGTCGTAGGGTCGTAGGGTCGTATGGTCGTAGGGTCGTATGGTCCGGGGTCGTATGGTCCGGGGTCGTGGGGTCGTAGGGTCCGGTTAAAAGAACATCCCCTGAAGAGCTTGCCATTCCACTTAGTCACTTGATACCATTTTCAAGCACTTTGAGCATGGATGTCAGCAAATCACCAGCTTCAGTAGCAGACCCAGGAGTAATGGATGAAAGCTTTAAAATTAGAAGATTTGCCAACATTCACATTATACAGCAACAGTGAGCTCGCATTTACTGCAAGCAAACAATCGATGTCGATTTGATTTTTATTTTTTATGTTTTTATGTCAAAATGATTTTTATAAAGATACCAATGCAGCTATTAATGTTCAGGAAAGCTCAGATGATTTGTCCGTGATAGGAGATTTTGAACTGTCAGGTTTGTCTTCAATTTTCAAAGGTTCTTGGACAAATGCTGGGAAAATTATCTTGAAAAATGGAGTTGGCCTTTTCCCAGGAGATGAAGGCAAGAGGGTATTAATTTCATTAACAAGTCCATCATGTCATACAGTCACATTAAATGGAGCTGAAAGGTTAAGCATTAAATGTGACACCACATGTGAAAGGTTCAAAATGTACAACTTGTGTGCACATTGCCTGGCTGTTGCATACTCAGTTGATGGATTGCAGAAGTTTCTGATGCACTGCAGCCCTACATTGAGCTCCCTGATGAAAAATTCAGTCCCAGAGTTTGCAGGTAGGAAAAAAAATGAAAAGAGAAAGAGGAAGCGTAACAACAGCGATCTTCGCGATGCAACGCATGATGCTGACCCACTTGGCAGTGCAATAGCAAGTGATACTTTGAATTCCTTTCAAAACTTTGAACTTGTTTTTATGACAGACACTTTAGCATACAAGTGTTACATATGCCAGGGAAGCACGCGTGAAAGTGGGCATGTAACCCCGCCTGCTGCTCCATATGATGTGTTTATTCGTCATAAAGAAATTAGATCATTTCGCAAGAGAGGGACTACGAAGGTCACGATTGGCACTAAACCAGAGTATGTTTATTATTACCATTTACAGAGCTGTGTTCCAGCAAAACTGACAAAGAGCAGCCTCCTCATACAGGAGAGCACAAAGGAAAGGCTAACACAGCTCCATAAGCAACTGCTTTTGAGAGAGTTTGGACTTTAATGATAACGATAAACAATTCTTTGAATTAGTGCATCCAAGTTGCAATAAAGCGAGGTCCGCATTTAAGAAACCACCTTCAAGAAACGTTTAGGCTACTGAAAATTAATTAGCCCCCTAAATGATTATAAAAACGAAGTGTCTTTTATTTTGATCAACACTAAGACTGGTTTGGCAGTCTGAGGAGTAATCCACTGCATGAAGGCCATGAATTGCTACAAAGCTCACAAGTTCTCAAAGTGCTACAAAGCTCAGGGCTCACAAGAAATTGCAACAAAGATGTCTTCCATTTGACATATTTTTACCTAAATCTTAATCTTAAAGGGGCTTCGTCGTCAAAATGTAAACAAAGCGATGATTTTTTGCAGTTTTTTGAAAGGTGATACCACACAGGATTTTCATTTTTTTTTTCAAAATGAAAGTTGCTGTTTGGACATTAATCATTGTACTTCACTTAGGAACAAATCAAACATTCATATCTTCTACGATTGCTCGGATATAAGTGGATTTTGAACGGTCACTTTTTGGTGGCTTGGATGAAGCCACCAAACAAACTTCAAAAGACAATGGATGAACGATGGATAATTGGTGACACAAGCGAGTTTATGGATTTGTTTACTGTTTAACGACGGACCCCCTTTAATTGATGTTATTGACAATCATTGATAACATACATACACATATGGCTAATCTATGTGACCTATCTATAAATAACCCTTTTTTCTCCAGGATTTCTGAAAAGAAATCAGAAACTTAAGAAACTTTCAGCCCAAAAATTATAAGTTTCATAGATATAAGAAACCTTTCAGGCTGAGGTGGGAGGAAATGGTTTCTTAAATGAGGGGCCTTACGGTTTATCCAGTCTTCAATGAACTTTTCAATTTTCTGATGTTTTCGTATCAGTTTTAAGGACATCAAAATTATGTTTGCCATGTTTCCTGTAATTAATGCATCAGGCACAAATGGTGAGTAGATGCTACAGTGATACTCGTATACGTCGGACTCGCAGGAGGCAAGGTCTTTATGATTAACAACAAATATCTGTCCCATAAGTGGTTCATGGGATCCCTTTGGAGTCCCGTGAGGTGATGACATTGTACCGTATAAGTTGGATTTGATCGTAGACTATGGATGCAATCGAAAAGTTCTCTTTTGATGAGAACTAACTTGGGTTAAAATGGAATTAAGAATAATTTAATAATAGCCTCTACTATTCCTGGGTCCTTATAAAGGCGTTAACCTTCGCACGAGTCGGAAAGTTGGATCACATAAGTCGAATTAATTTTCTCTAACCGAAGTCAATTTCGCGAGCTTGACCAAAACATTATTTTGTTCCCTGCTTTAGTACCCGACTGATGAAGCAATACAAGAATCCCGCCAATACAAGAATGGCACATTTCCCGCAGTTTTCCCGTTGCCTTGTACAATACGACGAGGTGTTTATCACTCTGTAAAAATGTTGTACACCCTTGGCAAAAATCCTTTTGTTTTCAAGAAAAATCCCTGAAAATCCCCAAGAATCCTATTGTTTAAAAAAATCTCATACGCCATTTCTGGAGAGTGATACACCCCTCGTAATACGATACAAGGACGCGTTTTTGTCACCACAGCAACTGATTGAGCCTGTGAGATTTACAATAAACTTAAGCGACATAACCATACCAAAATACGTTTGACTAACTGATATAAGTCAAAATTAAAAGCAATCAGGTAATAAAACTCATACTAACCGGTTTTGTAGTAGTACAGGAAAATATAAAGCCCTTGGTCCTATTGCATAGACCTCGCAAGCTCGGTCTGTACTTTTAAGACCTCGGGTTTCATATTTTGCTGTGCAACACAAAACCGGTTAGAAAAATTGATTTTGAGATTACTATTAAGTTTATTGTTGCTGCCTATTGCAGTTTGCTGCTTCGTTTTGTTATGTTAATCTAGGGGGGGGGGGCTCCACTATCCGGTCACACAGGGATTTGCATCAGTCTGTAAAATCATAAATAATTTATCATTCTGGCGCATACACACCAGTGTGATCCGATAGTGAAGTCTCCCCTATTATTATTGTTTCAGTTCACGTTCGATTGCAAATTTCTGTTTCGTTCTTATAGTTTATTAGTTGATGTTAAATGGTAAGAAAACAAAGTAGGTGTACATTCGTCACTTTTCTAGAACTGCCAATTCCAAATAATTCCAGAAATTCCAAGTAATTACAAATTGAAACCTTTAACCCGAAACCTTAAACCCGAAACCTTAAACCCGAAACCTTAAACCCGAACCTTGAACCCGAAACCTTGAACCCGAGACCTGAACCCGAAACCCGGAAAAAAGTTAGTCCGTTCCGTTAAAGCATCTAAGCTCATCAGGGAAGTTGAAGACACCTAACAAGTTGTAGATGTCATCTTTCCAGAATCTAAACTCTGCCTTGCATTCATTCTCTTCTAGCTGTTCCAGGTCGAACCTCTCATAGTTCCAGTACGGAAAACGAGGATTTCTTGGCCTGTCTTCGTCATGCAGCAACAGTAGCTCTTCATCATTCAATGCACCATCGTTGTGAAGCGCAAACAAGAGGTCTCTGTTGTTCGCCATGTTGATTAAAGCTTTTTGAAATGTGGCGCCAAATAGTCACCGTAGTCTTAGCGGATCGTATCAAAACACTTGGCCCGCAAAGACTACGCAGCTGCGCTAGTGCCATGCCTCTCACCGTCGTGGTAGTGGGCTGCATTGTGCAATCGTAAGTTCGCTATTACTCAATACCTTACGAGCATGATAAAACAGGAAACAAGTGAAAGTACATGTATTTTTAATAAGAAAGTAGGAATTTGTTGCAATTCACTCTGAATCACTCTGAACAAGCCACCAAACAAACTTCAAAAGACAATGGATGAACGATGGATAATTGGTGACACAAGCGAGTTTATGGATTTGTTTACTGTTTAACGACGGACCCCCTTTAATTGATGTTATTGACAATCATTGATAACATACATACACATATGGCTAATCTATGTGACCTATCTATAAATAACCCTTTTTTGTTGCAACATTTTTCTCCAGGATTTCTGAAAAGAAATGAGAAACTTAAGAAACTTTCAGCCCAAAAATTATAAGTTTCATAGATATAAGAAACCTTTCAGGCTGAGGTGGGAGGAAATTGTTTCTTAAATGAGGGGCCTTACGGTTTATCCAGTCTTCAATGAACTTTTCAATTTTCTGATGTTTTCGTATCAGTTTTAAGGACATCAAAATTATGTTTGCCATGTTTCCTGTAATTAATGCATCAGGCACAAATGGTGAGTAGATGCTACAGTGATACTCGTATACGTCGGACTCGCAGAAGGCAAGGTCTTTATGATTAACAACAAATATCTGTCCCATAAGTCGTTCATGGGATCCCTTTGGAGTCCCGTGAGGTGATGACATTGTACCGTATAAGTTGGATTTGATCGTAGACTATGGATGCAATCGAAAAGTTCTCTTTTTGATGAGAACAAACTTGGGTTAAAATGGAATTAAGAATAATTTAATAATAGCCTCTACTATTCCTGGGTCCTTATAAAGGCGTTAACCTTCGCACGAGTCGGAAAGTTGGATCACATAAGTCGAATTAATTTTCTCTAACCGAAGTCAATTTCGCGAGCTTGACCAAAACATTATTTTGTTCCCTGCTTTAGTACCCGACTGATGAAGCAATACAAGAATCCCGCCAATACAAGAATGGCACATTTCCCGCAGTTTTCCCGTTGCCTTGTACAATACGACGAGGTGTGTATCACTCTGTAAAAATGTCGTACACCCTTGGCAAAAATCCTTTTGTTTTCAAGAAAAATCCCTGAAAATCCCCAAGAATCCTATTGTTTTAAAAAATCTCATACGCCATTTCTGGAGAGTGATACACCCCTCGTAATACGATACAAGGACGCGTTTTTGTCACCACAGCAACTGATTGAGCCTGTGAGATTTACAATAAACTTAAGCGACATAACCATACCAAAATACGTTTGACTAACTGATATAAGTCAAAATTAAAAGCAATCAGGTAATAAAACTCATACTAACCGGTTTTGTAGTAGTACAGGAAAATATAAAGCCCTTGGTCCTATTGCATAGACCTCGCAAGCTCGGTCTGTACTTTTAAGACCTCGGGTTTCATATTTTGCTGTGCAACACAAAACCGGTTAGAAAAATTGATTTTGAGATTATTATTAAGTTTATTGTTGCTGCCTATTGCAGTTTGCTGCTTCGTTTTGTTATGTTAATCTAGGGGGGGGGGGGGGGGCTCCACTATCCGGTCACACGGGGATTTGCATCAGTAGTTTATTTTATGGAAAAGGTGTTTTGCGTTAACTGTAAAATCATAAATCATTTATCATTCTGGCGCATACACACCAGTGTGATCCGATAGTGAAGTCTCCCCTATTATTATTGTTTCAGTTCACGTTCGATTGCAAATTTCTGTTTCGTTCTTATAGTTTATTAGTTGATGTTAAATGGTAAGAAAACAAAGTAGGTGTACATTCGTCACTTTTCTAGAACTGCCAATTCCAAATAATTCCAGAAATTCCAAGTAATTACAAATTGAAACCTTGAACCCGAAACCTTAAACCCGAAACCTTAAACCCGAAACCTTAAACCCGAACCTTGAACCCGAAACCTTGAACCCGAGACCTGAACCCGAAACCCGGAAAAAAGTTAGTCTGTTCCGTTATAGCATCTAAGCTCATCAGGGAAGTTGAAGAAACCTAACAAGTTGTAGATGTCATCTTTCCAGAATGATCTAAACTCTGCCTTGCATTCATCCTCTTCTAGCTGTTCCAGGTCGAACCTCTCATAGTTCCAGTACGCAAAACGAGGATTTCTTGGCCTGTCTTCGTCATGCAGCAACAGTAGCTCTTCATCATTCAATGCACCATCGTTGTGAAGCGCAAACAAGAGGTCTCTGTTGTTCGCCATGTTGATTAAAGCTTTTTGAAATGTGGCGCCAAATAGTCACCGTAGTCTTAGCGGATCGTATCAAAACACTTGGCCCGCAAAGACTACGCAGCTGCGCTAGTGCCATGCCTCTCACCGCCGTGGTAGTGGGCTGCATTGTGCAATCGTAAGTTCGCTATTACTCAATACCTTACGAGCATCATAAAACAGGAAACAAGTGAAAGTACATGTATTTTTAATAAGAAAGTAGGAATTTGTTGCAATTCACTCTGAATCACTCTGAACAAGCCACCAAACAAACTTCAAAAGACAATGGATGAACGATGGATAATTGGTGACACAAGCGAGTTTATGGATTTGTTTACTGTTTAACGACGGACCCCCTTTAATTGATGTTATTGACAATCATTGATAACATACATACACATATGGCTAATCTATGTGACCTATCTATAAATAACCCTTTTTTGTTGCAACATTTTTCTCCAGGATTTCTGAAAAGAAATCAGAAACTTAAGAAACTTTCAGCCCAAAAATTATAAGTTTCATAGATATAAGAAACCTTTCAGGCTGAGGTGGGAGGAAATGGTTTCTTAAATGAGGGGCCTTACGGTTTATCTAGTCTTCAATGAACTTTTCAATTTTCTGATGTTTTCGTATCAGTTTTAAGGACATCAAAATTATGTTTGCCATGTTTCAAGTAAATTAATGCATCAGGCACAAATGGTGAGTAGATGCTACAGTGATACTCGTATACGTCGGACTCGCAGAAGGCAAGGTCTTTATGATTAACAACAAATATCTGTCCCATAAGTCGTTCATGGGATCCCTTTGGAGTCCCGTGAGGTGATGACATTGTACCGTACCGGGTGAGTCAAAAAAAAGTTTACACGTTTGGCGGGCTGTGGAATAAAATGTACGTGGCCGATATCCAAACCTAAGATGTTAATCTATCAGACAAAGGTTAGCTTAGATAAGAAAATTTTGTTTGGTAAAATCACTCATCTTTAAGACCCACAAATTAGAAAAATGCCTGTAAAGGGTTTGTATGGGAATCGAGAATTCCACATTCCATTCTGGCCCAAGGTTTATTTTGCATTGAAATTTTAAATTCAATTCAACAGTCAGTTTCAGAAATAGAATTTTGATTTCAATAGCAAGTAAATCACGGACCAGAATGGAAGGTGGAATTCTCGATTCCCATACAAACCCCTTACAGGCATTTTTCTAATTCTTGGGTCTTAAATATGAATGATTTTACCAAACAAAATTTTCTCATCTAAGTTAACCTTTGACTGATAGATTAAAATTTTAGTTTTGAATATCAGCCACATACTTGTTATTCCACAGCCCACCAAACGTGTAAACTTTTTTTTGACTCACCCGTTATAAGTTGGATTTGATCGTAGACTATGGATGCAATCGAAAAGTTCTCTTTTGATGAGAACTAACTTGGGTTAAAATGGAATTAAGAATAATTTAATAATAGCCTCTACTATTCCTGGGTCCTTATAAAGGCGTTAACCTTCGCACGAGTCGGAAAGTTGGATCACATAAGTCGAATTAATTTTCTCTAACCGAAGTCAATTTCGCGAGCTTGACCAAAACATTATTTTGTTCCCTGCTTTAGTACCCGACTGATGAAGCAATACAAGAATCCCGCCAATACAAGAATGGCACATTTCCCGCAGTTTTCCCGTTGCCTTGTACAATACGACGAGGTGTGTATCACTCTGTAAAAATGTCGTACACCCTTAGCAAAAATCCTTTTGTTTTCAAGAAAAATCCCTGAAAATCCCCAAGAATCCTATTGTTTTAAAAAATCTCATACGCCATTTCTGGAGAGTGATACACCCCTCGTAATACGATACAAGGACGCGTTTTTGTCACCACAGCAACTGATTGAGCCTGTGAGATTTACAATAAACTTAAGCGACATAACCATACCAAAATACGTTTGACTAACTGATATAAGTCAAAATTAAAAGCAATCAGGTAATAAAACTCATACTAACCGGTTTTGTAGTAGTACAGGAAAATATAAAGCCCTTGGTCCTATTGCATAGACCTCGCAAGCTCGGTCTGTACTTTTAAGACCTCGGGTTTCATATTTTGCTGTGCAACACAAAACCGGTTAGAAAAATTGATTTTGAGATTACTATTAAGTTTATTGTTGCTGCCTATTGCAGTTTGCTGCTTCGTTTTGTTATGTTAATCTAGGGGGGGGGCTCCACTATCCGGTCACACGGGGATTTGCATCAGTAGTTTATTTTATGGAAAAGGTGTTTTGCGTTAACTGTAAAATCATAAATCATTTATCATTCTGGCGCATACACACCAGTGTGATCCGATAGTGAAGTCTCCCCTATTATTATTGTTTCAGTTCACGTTCGATTGCAAATTTCTGTTTCGTTCTTATAGTTTATTAGTTGATGTTAAATGGTAAGAAAACAAAGTAGGTGTACATTCGTCACTTTTCTAGAACTGCCAATTCCAAATAATTCCAGAAATTCCAAGTAATTACAAATTGAAACATTTAACCCGAAACCTTAAACCCGAAACCTTAAACCCGAAACCTTAAACCCGAACCTTGAACCCGAAACCTTGAACCCGAGACCTGAACCCGAAACCCGGAAAAAAGTTAGTCCGTTCCGTTATAGCATCTAAGCTCATCAGGGAAGTTGAAGACACCTAACAAGTTGTAGATGTCATCTTTCCAGAATCTAAACTCTGCCTTGCATTCATTCTCTTCTAGCTGTTCCAGGTCGAACCTCTCATAGTTCCAGTACGGAAAACGAGGATTTCTTGGCCTGTCTTCGTCATGCAGCAACAGTAGCTCTTCATCATTCAATGCACCATCGTTGTGAAGCGCAAACAAGAGGTCTCTGTTGTTCGCCATGTTGATTAAAGCTTTTTGAAATGTGGCGCCAAATAGTCACCATAGTCTTAGCGGATCGTATCAAAACACTTGGCCCGCAAAGACTACGCAGCTGCGCTAGTGCCATGCCTCTCACCGTCGTGGTAGTGGGCTGCATTGTGCAATCGTAAGTTCGCTATTACTCAATACCTTACGAGCATCATAAAACAGGAAACAAGTGAAAGTACATGTATTTTTAATAAGAAAGTAGGAATTTGGCCCCGTACTGGAAGTTTATCAAAATTATCAAAATTTGAGTACTCAGAGTTTCTTACGAGTTTCTTAAAGGTTCCATAACAATTATCATGCTCATTAACTGCGGCCTCCGGAAAATTTCAAAATAATGTTTTTCTACTTAAGTGCCTTACGAGTAACATGATACGGGAAACAAGTGAAAATAAAATAAAAATATGTGAAGGATTTCCTTTATCAAAAAAGGTCCTTAGCTTTTATTCTCCCAGTACTATTGGAGTTGCGATTAGCCTGCGTGCAGACTCTACTGATTTCTTTTCAGAGAGACAGAGAGGTTTCTCCTCCAGTAGAGTCTGCGCATCAGCGACCAAATCCTTGTTCTCAGTTTATGAGAAACGCTAAACCTTTCCTGATTGGTTGAAGCCTTCCCTTTTCTTTGAGTAGCGTCTGGTCTTTGTTGGAGTCTTCTGATATTGGATTGGTATATGCATGAACAAAGTTAGCCAAATAAAAGCCAAAGAAACCTTTTGTGTATGGGTGCTTTGTCTATCCTATTTATAGGCAGCTCTATTGAATCTAATTCAATGAGTTAGTTCCTCAATCCTGCGAACCGCACGTGACCTAGAACAAGGATGTGGTCGCTGATGCGCAGACTCTACTTGAGGGGAAACCTCTCTGAAAAAAATCAGTAGAGTCTGCACGCAGGCTAAGTTGCGATCAGAAAGTTGAGTTTCTTACGGGCAGTTTCTTATAAAAAAATACGTGTATTACTTTAAACAAAGTTTTATCTGCATACTAACCGCATCTTCTCGTTGTTCCAGTTCAATCCCGCACTGTAACTTTTTTAAACTTGCATTTTCGTGAAGATTGCAACAAGATGCCAAAGTGATTTTTATTGAGAGGTATTTTCCCACATTGGATGGCCTTCTCGTGATATGCCTGGTAGGCTGCGCTGATCGTTTCTGAACACGATTCTCCTTCAACAAACAAGGACCGAATAATCTCCTTGTGATTGCTGTCAGAAAAAAGAGATAGTACTAACTTGGAGTTTCATTTGCGTACATGTATCAGGCAAATGAATCGTATCTGTAACCTCGTCGTAATTAGGAAATCTCCTTACATATTGTCGTGCCAGAGTTGGCTTATAGGCCTATTCACTGTCAGAGTCAACATCACTAAATGTAATTGGAAAATATCGAATGGACAATAATTTCTAATTTTTAGTCTCTAGTTTCTTTCTTTATCATCAATCTATTTATTAACAACCGAAAAGCAGTATCTTACCTGCACAAAGCTCCATTTCTTTATCCTGAGTTCTCCTTGTTGTTGTTGGACGCCATTATAGTTTGTAGATGATACAGTTCTTGAATTTGGCGCGCAATCCCCCTACTCGACAACGAGAACTGTCCGGACCGATTTCTAAATATGATCATGGCAGCGTTACGAGCTCTCTACTGCAGAGCTTTACTGTTGAAAGCTGTGGTGTTTTACACTGTTCCTTCCTCTTGGTTGCTCCTCCAAACGGTTTCCCTCCTGGAGGAGCATTTTACATGTGATAGGCCTAACTGTGTAAGCTGTCGCATGGTGGCTGCTTTTGCAGCGTGTTTGAATATTTTTGATTATAAGATAGCAGATGAACACCTAAGAAGAGCAAACATGGTGGTTTTATCATCTTATTGATGCTAAGCATACTTTAATTAACAAAGGAAATAAGGTTTGTTGCGAATATTGTTGATTTTTGGGCATTTTAGGCCAAACTAGGACAAAGGCTAACATTGTATCTTCATAGAACCCATGGTTTAAGGACCAAATATTCACGCTGTCTTTAACAGAGTCTGGCCTTGGAGCTTGAAGATTCGTGGAAAGGGGCTGGCCTTGGAGAGAAAGTGGTAACATTAAATAAGAATGGAGACCATCAACACACTGAGCAGACTTAGAGGATGCCTATCCCAAGTTGGAAGGTGCTGGTGGGTTCATGTTATAGCGGTCTGGGATGAGGAGCAATGGTGGTGCACGGTTGGAAACTATTACAATACCGTACGGAGGACACTCGGTCTGGTACTTGAAGTACGACTTCCCACTAAGAAGCGCAACATGCTTCATCAGACCGCTCCAACATGATTTGCCGCTTCATTCTCTTCGGGCATCTCAACAAGGAGAGAGTGCTGCAGTTGGAAGAAGAGTAGGTACTTAGGATTTGGTTAGATATTTAGGGCCTATTCTTTTGGGCATCTGAAGTCTGCAAAATGGTAGATTTTGCAGAGAAAAATGTCAGCTACCAAAGAGTGCACATTCTGAAAACATTTGATTTGGTAGACTTTGCAGAGAAAAATTCTAAAAGAATACTCATTCTGATAATGGTAGGGTTGGCAGACATTCCCTTCCACTTCTTCTCGTGTCTTGCCAAGTTATGCTATTTATCCTTGCCCCTGCATAACTTAAAACATCATCTTGTTCCTGCTCACATCTTGTCTGAATGAAAATTTTGAAGAGTTTGAGATTTGAGGTCCAGCTCATAGAAGTTTTCAAGGTGATTAAATTACGTCTAGCGTTTCAGTTAAAAACATGGGCGTATGATGGGAAGCAAAACTACGTTGAGCTGGACATATTAATACTCAACTTGTTGCCATTTCTCCATTAATATTAAAAAAGACCTGGGCTTCATTCCTTCCCAATACAGAAACAGATATGGGTCACGTATGAATTTGACCTTCTCTTCACTCAAAAGTCAACCCAAGCCAACTTATTCATCTTTTTCTTAAGCTTACTGCTTGCTTATATGTTTTGGTATTTATTTTTTTCGTGTTCTTTAACATCTTCTCTATCTAGCTTACTATATACAAAGTATAAGCAAAGTAAACTAAATCTATGAATAGGAATGCATTTGTCTCTATAGATGTTAAGGGCATTAATGCCTACAAGAAATTTGAGGCAGACCCTACCCTGCCAATTCCATGGACGACATGGTATCGGAGGCAACGTAAAATTGAAGGCGAGAAGATTTCAAGCCAGGAACCTGATGAAAAAAGAGATTGCGGATCCTTTAAGCTATTCATACATCACAATTTTTCTATTCAAATGTCAAACATTCCATGAGAATTACATCATCTTTCCAGAATGACAGATGTTGTCAATAGGGAAACAACACCTTGCGCTGTTGACGACAGATGTCGCTTATGGGTGAACTTCAAGGATGAAAAATTAAAATTAGAAGCAAAATGCAAAGGTAATTTCACGTGAATGCAGTTTTAGTAACCAGCAGGTCATCCTGTCATGTCATAGCTGTAGATCAACTCCCTGGGCTACAGCAGAAGATTACTATCTTCATGTAACCAATGCAGTAAATTGCATAGCTGATGTTTACTCGACATTTGCCAACAAACTGCCCTATCAAGAGTGTCAAGAGTGACAGCATCGCCAACACAATGACAGATAAGGTTAATACCAATCATGCTTCGGTAGCTCTGATCAATGAATCTTGGGGGAAGTCCCTAAATGAGCTAAATTGCCACCTGCATCCATTGGACTCCATGTCCACATACTGTAGGAGTGCCATGAAAAAGGTAATGAAAAATGGGCAGTTTACGGCAATGATTGTGTGGCTGGGAATCTTGTGTTGCAATTCAATAAAGTGAGATACAAAGGGGAGTCACTAATTCAAGATTCAAGATCCAAGGTTCAAGATTCAAGATTCACACTAATTCTAGATCCGGAATTCAAGATTCACACTAATTCTAGATCCGGATTCAAGATTCACACTAATTCTAGATCCGGAATTCAAGATTCACACTAATTCTAGATCCGGAATTCAAGATTCACACTTATTCTAGATCCGGAATTCAAGATTCATACTAATCCTAGATCCGGAATTCAAGATTCACACTAATTCTAGATCCGGAATTCAAGATTCACACTAATTTAAGATCCAGAATTCAAGATTCACACAAATTCTAGATCCCGAAATCAAGATTCATACTAAACTGGGTTTTTTAAGAATTCCTGGGAGAGTGTGTGGTTTCATCTTTTTCGCTGTATTTTCTTTGTATCAGGCTTGTGAATAAATGGTTGATCTACCCAATTCCTCAATTTAAAACACATATTCTTTGTTTTCGGTCTGCATCATATTACTAAAAGGTACTTGAGCTAAATGTCTAAACATTGCCAAGACTTTTAAAAACACCTTCTTTTGAGGGCACAAGTAGTGAACACGAAGACTGTAAATGAGAACTTTTAATTAAAGCAAGGGTGTTAGGACACGGATATTTTAATTGCGTATTTATTTACCTTGTTTTGATCTTCGTCTTGTTTTCTTGTCTTGTTTCTTCTCTGTTCTGTTTCCTCTTGCTGATGTAAATGCCTCGTGTTATTTGAATATATCTTCCTTGTATTCCTGTGTCTTAGCGCGCCTTCGTAGAAGAAAGATTTTTAAACCACAATGCCATATTAAATACTAATGGGAGAGTCATCACCGCAAATTTCCATTGTTTTCCATCGTCGAATGCGCAACACATTTTGGCTTCGCAATGTTGCTTGAGCGGAGGAGAAAAGACCACTTCCACTCATAACATTTCAGGGGGCTGGCTCTTGCAAAACCACAGCTGTGCTAACAAGTAAAAACAAAGTTGCTACTTTGACTTGAAACCACGCCTCTGTTTATACAATACTCAAGTGCTGAGTAACAAATTACAATACAGAGCGGATGTGTCTTTCAGATTCCTTGAACTAATTCTTACATTCCTTCTCGAATTTTCTATTTTATATCAAGGACGCCAGAGTTGACTTTCTCATAAGATTTTCTTATGGGGAAATAAAGGCTATCTTTAAAACGGGGAACGGGGAACGGGGAACTTTAAAATGGGGAACTTTAAAACGGGGAACGGGGAACGGGGAACTTTAAAATGGGGAACTTTAAAACGGGGAACGGGGAACGGGGAACTTTAAAATGGGGAACTTTAAAACGGGGAACGGGGAACGGGGAACTTCAAAACGGGGAACTTTAAAACGGGGAACTTTAAAACGGGGAACATTGGGAATTACCATAGCCATTTACCTTTTCTTCATGGCACAGGCATACACGTATTTTTATAAGAAACTAAGAGTTTCGGCCAGTACTGGAAGTTTCTTATAATTATCAGATTTTTAATACTCAGAGTTTCATACGAGTTTCTTAGGGGTTCCATAACAATCTTCATGTTCACCACCTGTGCCCATGAATGTTCACACGTTTCAAAACAGAGTCATTGAAGTCTTTTCAATGTTTAGACTTCACTCAGGTACCTTTCGAGTGGCTATCTTTAAAACGGGGAACTTTAAAACGGGGAACTTTAAAACGGGGAACGGGGAACGGGGAACAGGGAACTTTAAAACGGGGAACTTTAAAATGGGGAACTTTAAAACGGGGAACGGGGAATGGGGAACGGGGAACTTTAAAATGGGGAACTTTAAAACGGGGAACGGGGAACGGGGAACTTTAAAATGGGGAACTTTAAAACGGGGAACGGGGAACGGGGAACTTTAAAATGGGGAACTTTAAAACGGGGTACTTTAAGATGGGGAACTTTAAAACGGGGAACTTTAAAACAGGGAACTTTAAAACGGGGTACTTTAAGATGGGGAACTTTAAGATGGGGAACTTTAAAATGGGGAACTTGGGCTTCTTTGCCTGAAAGCACCATCCTCAGATTTGAAACGAGCACGGTATCCTTATTGTGGTATTTATATTTGAATTTACACGCATTTGTTACAAGAAACTGTATATTTTCTATAAGAATCTCAATTCTCGGATCACCAAAAATTAAGAAACTCCACTACTGGGAAAAAGGAAATCCTTGACATCTTTTTGTTTTATTTTCACTTGTTTCCTGTTTGACATTACTCAGAAGGTGCTTGAGTAATGTCTAAACATAGGAAAATCTTAAAGTAGAGTACTCAAAATCTGATAATTTCAAGAAACATTCAATAGCTAGATACATTCAAACATTCAACAATTATCTGTTGTTTATTTTGTTTTTATTAGAAGCTAGTTCTATTCAGAGTTTTGTTCAGTTTCATAGCATCAGATTAAATTGTCCAATAATCTAGAGTCTTTTTCTTGCTTTCAGTTCATTTCATTTTAAAATTATTTATCCAAGGTAGCCCCGTCAGTCAGTATGACTGATTTTCAGGGGGCTGTGCCAAGAACTTTACAAATTAAAAATCTTCTGAAATTAATGAAGGGAAATGGAAACCATACCCAGGACAGATTTTATGTCGCTAGCTACGGGAGGAAAATTGAAATAGTTGCAAAGGTGCGCTTGCAAGCAGTTGGTAAAAACCCCGTAAAACCTGATGGCAATGAGGGTGCCCCTCGCAGCTATCATATCTCCATCGCAGCTATTTTACATGACTGTGCCACAAGGAAAAGTGTTATATTCTCACAGACCTTATGCTCTCCTTACCAAATATTTAGATATGGGGAGTGCGAAGGAGACTTTGCTGTTGTGGTAAGGAGAGTGGTATCAAACGTGCGCTGCCACTGAGGGAGGAGGGTGGGTCGATTTCGAGTTCACCGATGTTCGTTTTTTCTTGAAGAGGGCTAAAACTGACTACTACAAAGGTTTAAATATGGCCCTTGGACTGTGGGGACTAGGACTAGTCCCAAGATAGGCGATTTTGCAAAAGTTAGGCCCGTGGGACTAAAATATTAAAAATTCCGAGCATTTGGTCCTGTGAGAATAGGTACATGACTGTCATAATGCCCAATGTTGCATGTTCTGGATGCTCTGAATTTACATCTGTTCTTAATATTGCTATACAGTATCCTAAGATAGAAACAGACGAAATACTAGTTTAGAGTACATTTTGCCATTTCCACTCGATTATTTTTCATATTTGAAATAAATTCGTGTTGGACATGACTTATGAATAAAGTAAGTGTCCTCGACTGAACATTCGTACACAGGCCGAAAACTAAAACTGTGCCGTATTGAAGTCGTAACATCTGAAGACCAGAGCAACTGATGTGAGTAGATAAATTGAAAGGGAAGGTGGAGGAAAAATTACAGCTGAGAAATGCATATCCACCAAGAAAAATATACGGCTGGAAAGTTCCCCGTTTTAAAGTTCCCCGTTTTAGAGTTCCCCATTTTAAAGTTCCCCGTTCCCCGTTTCCCGTTCCCCGTTTTAAAGTTCCCCATTTTAAAGTTCCCCGTTCCCCGTTTTAAAGTTCCCCATTTTAAAGTTCCCCGTTCCCCGTTCCCCGTTCCCCGTTTTAAAGTTCCCCATTTTAAAGTTCCCCGTTCCCCGTTTTAAAGTTCCCCATTTTAAAGTTCCCCGTTCCCCGTTTTAAAGTTCCCCATTTTAAAGTTCCCCGTTCCCCGTTTCCCGTTTTAAAGTTCCCCATTTTAAAGTTCCCCGTTCCCCGTTCCCCGTTCCCCGTTTTAAAGTTCCCCATTTTAAAGTTCCCCGTTTTAAAGTTCCCCATTTTAAAGTTCCCCGTTCCCCGTTCCCCATTTTAAAGTTCCCCATTTTAAAGTTCCCCGTTCCCCGTTCCCCGTTTTAAAGTTCCCCATTTTAAAGTTCCCCGTTCCCCGTTCCCCGTTTTAAAGATAGCCGGGAAATAAATGTGCGCTAGGAAATATTCTGGAAGGGCACAAGGAAACAGACAAGAAAGATTGGAAGAAACCTTGTCTCTCAGGCTTCAATATCTGATACACGTATTTTTTCTTATAGGAAATTGCTTATAAGAAACTCAACCCTTAGATCACCAAAAAATTAAGAAACTCCAGTACTGGGAAAATATAAGCTAAGAAACCATTTATTTTGATAAAGGAAATCCTCGACATGTTTTTACTTTACTTTCACTTTTTTCCTGTATCATATTACTTTGAGTAATGTCTAAACATTGGAAAGGCTTAAAAAACCTTGTTTTGAAATGTTCACGAGGGCACAAGTAGTGAACATGAAGATTGTTATGGAACCTCTAAGAAACTCGTAAGAAACTCTGAGTACTAAAAATCTGATAATTTTAAGAAACTTCCAGTACTGGCCCAAATTCTTAGTTTCTTATAACGAAAATACGTGTAATCTAGGAAAATTTCAGCACTGGGTCAAAAGCGCAGTTTCTTATAAAATAAACGTAACGCTGCTCATACTCTGGTCATCTTATTTTGGTCTTTGCCGTGATATCATAAAAAAGCGCAACTTGCATTTTCTGCCTGAGCCTGGTCTCGATTTTCACACTTCGACGAGAGACAAGACAAATGCTCTCGTTTCCTTGAACTCAAAGTATCAAACCAGCTTGGCCGTACCACTTCGTAGTTTGGCTATTTGATCGTGAATGATATTGCTCTGGCAGCTTGCATGCTATCAAACTCATAATTGGTCAAATTCTTCATATTTATCGTTACCTGATCATCTTTGCCGAAACCTCAAAGCACACCTGTGGCTCCTATCATGCTCTGGATACAATTCAAAATTTCCCGCACACTGACACCCTCTAGTTGAAACCTCCTGAAATCCAAGCTCGAAAGCCAAAACCTATCACATGACTGATGACGTGTGCCCGGGCAGACGTCATCAAAAAGTGTCGCGCATTGGACGAAAAGGCTTTATGAGAGTTTGCGGTGATGACTCTCCCATTAGTATTTAATATGGCATTGTGGTTTAAAAATCTTTCTTCTACGAAGGCGCGCTAAGACACAGGAATGCAAGGAAGATATATTCAAATAACACGAGGCATTTACATCAGCAAGAGGAAACAGAACAGAGAAGAAACAAGACAAGAAAACAAGACGAAGATCAAAACAAGGTAAATAAGTACGCAATTAAAATATCCGTGTCCTAACACCCTTGATTAAAGCTGCAAATTACAAAAGTTTCTTTGCATTTTCAATCCAGGTAGGATGGTTTATCAACTTCAAAAAATTGAGCCTTACATCTCTTATAAGCTGTTTCTTATGAAAAAAGCAAGTGTAAGTCAAGATCTATAATTCTATTCTAAATCAAGATTATCTTACAGGTTATTCGGACAGAATTTGAAATAGTAGCCCACGTCACTTCTACTGAGTGGTATGAATGATTCTGTCATAGCCCTTGCTATGATGAGAATCTTAATTAAACCCCTTTCTGTCTTTACGCGCTCTGCAGATATTGTAGAAAATGATTGACATGTTAGCACAAAACAGAAATCTTTAAAAAAAGAAAGACTGTTTGTCAACAAAGCAACGTAAAAGTTATGATACATATACTGTATCCGTAATGCCCTTTGTGCAAAGTGAAATAGTTTCAAGCACACATTTTTCGTAAGAAACTCTTTATAGAAACTCGTTTCTTCGATAACAATAATGAACAAACTTCAATACTGGGCCAAATTATTCAAGAAACTCTTTTCCTTTTATCAAGGAAATCCATGGCATTTTTATTTTCACTCATTTCTTGCACACATATTTTTTTAAGAAACTAAGAATTCGGGCCAGCACTGAAAGTTTCTGGTCAGATTTGCAATGGTCAGAGTTTTTTACGAGTTTCTTAAAGTTCCATTAACAGTCTTCATGCTCACTACTTGTGCCCTGCTCAAAGGAAGGTTTAGACATTTACAGAAGCTCAAGTACCTTTAAGTAAGAATGCGTGTGTTGTAAATTGAGGAATTGGGTAGATCAACCATTTATTCACAAGCCTGATACAAAGAAAATACAGCGAAAACGATGAAACAACATAGACTCTCCCAGGAATTTTGGTTTCGGGATCTAGAATTAGTGTGAATCCTGAATTCCGGATCTAGAATTAGTGTGTATCTTGAATTCCGGATCTAGAATTAGTGTGAATCTTGAATTCCGGATCTAGAATTAGTGTGAATCTTGAATTCCGGATCTTGAATCTTGGATCTTGAATCTTGAATTAGTGACTCCCGATACAAAGATGGAAAAGGGGATCCTGGTGGCTTCATTGTATTTCTTGATGAAAAAAATTGCCCAGGGGTATTCTTCCACGATAAAAGGGAAATAGGCTACACATCCTTTTCCATATTTGTGGAATTGTTATTCAGAATTATGCTGCTTTTAGAGAGTTTTTAAGCTACGGAGCTGCTTGCGGAGGGCTTAGAAAGAGTATATTGCAGGACTTTAGCCATCCCCTGGTGATAGTAGAGATGAGGGTCCTTGGGTTGGATTCATCTTGGGTCCTTTTACGAGGTATAGGGTAGGGATCCTTTCATTTGTCTGAACAGGCTGGCCAGCATTCTGGCAAAGCTATTCAGTCCCTGCTGACAAGCATTCTGGTGCTTCATTTGGCAATAACCAAAACTTATCAGAAATGTTTATGTTTCAGAAAGTCCAAAACAGGAGGTTGCCTATTACCCATTATTGCAATGAAAATTGTTACAATTTAGTTTCAAGGCTAATTATATTGGTATTCTCATTTTTTCAAATCTGATCTGGAAATAGCCACCCAATAGGAAGCACACTTTTTGAATAAACAAGATATTCGCAGTCCCATCAGTTGTGAAACCTCTTGTTTTGCCACCTGGAAAATTGTCTCAAATCTTTGTAAAGAGGGGGGCTGTTTTATGGAAACCTTGATTATTTTCACAGAGTTTGAGATAACAACAGATGCAGATCTACAGGCCTAATGCTGTGATGCCTTGAAAGAGTTTTTTCCCAGAAACGGCAAGTGTAAAACACAGGTTAACAAAGAATCAAATAACAAAGATCAAAGAATCCAATAAATATTCTTACCTGAAGCTCACAAATTTGATAGAAATGAGGGCATTCATTGGTCTGATGTAACGGGTGACCCAGAAAAAAGTGACCCAACTCAATCTCTTACAGAAAATTAAGTAAGTGGTCGATTGAGATGCTTCAAACGTTATTCTGTCGCTAAAAGACTTTTTTATGCTCGATTGCATTTAAGCTCTAAAGGTTGGAAGGAAGGAAGGAAGGAAGGAAGGGGGCTTCGGGAGAGGGGTGCTAGAACCCGCAAACCCGGACAAAAATTAGAAAAAAACCCGGGAGGAAAAATTTCAAAATCCGGAACACCACTTCTGAACAAAAAGTTCGGATTTTCGTCAGTAATCTTACTGTAATCTTCGATGATTATATCATACATTTTCGTTTTAACGGACACTCTGTGCATCGTATATAAATATACAGAAGGACACTGGGAAACTGCCGGGAAACTGCCTCAGAAGAAAAGCATTATACAATCAGAATTTACTGATTTAAAGGGAGAAAAATCCCTGCTCCGACATCTCCGACTTTTCGTTTATTGCATATAGGGGAAAAACGAAAAGTCGGAGGAAAATCTCCGAGGCTATTTCCTAACAACACTGCTACAAAGCGTGGGAAACTACCTTAGAAGAAGGGCATTTTACAATCAGAATTTACAGATTTAAAGGGAGAAAAATCCCTGCTCCAACATCTCCGACTTTTCGTTTTTTGCATATAGGGGAAAAACGAAAAGTCGGAGGAAAATCTCCGAGGCTATTTTCTAACAACACTGCTACAAACCGTGGGAAACTACCTTAGAAGAAGGGCATTTTACAATCAGAATTTACAGATTTAAAGGGAGAAAAATCCCTGCTCCAACATCTCCGACTTTTCGTTTTTTGCATATAGGGGAAAAACGAAAAGTCGGAGGAAAATCTCCGAGGCTATTTTCTAACAACACTGCTACAAAGCATGGGAAACTGCCTTAGAAGAAGGGCATTTTACAATCTGAATTTACTGAATTAAGGGAGAAAAATCCCTGCTCCGACATCTCCGACTTTTCGTTTATAGCATATAGGGGAAAACGAAAAGTCAGAGATGAAATTGCTCCAACATCTCCGACATCTCCGACATCTCCGACTTTTCGGCCTTACCCGAGTCGCCGTTTTGCTGCAAGCTATTGGAGCTGGAGTAAGTTGCAACCACTAATTCCTAATTATGTTCTAGCAGTTCTGTTGTGAAATTTTTGGATCATTTTGCTTGTGACCAAGATCTGTTTTCAGCTTTAGGGGCTTATGTACTATATTTGGTAACCAATAAGTTTTTTGGCTAGTATCTGAGGAAAAGCCAGATAAAATTTGCACCTCACGCAACATTGAATGATTATCTTATCTCTCTATCCACAGATCCAGACAAATGTTGTTACGTCGTTCGAGAAAGCAACAAAAGATGCTTACAGACGATTGATGAAATGTGCCTACGAAATGACAATGAAACCAACAATGCCCCATAGCCATTTTAGTGTCCTCGTTAAATGCCTGAGAGAGAATAACGTTCGCCTGATTGAGAGAAAGGAAGATGGCAGAACGGGACGCGAATTTGTTCATTGCATTTCAGAGGCTGTGCACGAGAAATGTGCCGTAATACTAGCCAGTTCTAGTTTCATGTCCATTCTAAGCGATGGGAGCCAAGCAAGAAAAACAGGAAAAGAGAAGGAGCTAGTGCTTATAAGATGCGAAAGGAATGGGATTCCAACATACATGGTTCTGAGCATAGAAATAAAAGGACTAGAATGCGCGGTCTATTGTTTCGCTTTTGTTTGGTGCGTAATACGCATGGAGAGCAAAGATGGTAGCACCACGTTGGCAAAAGATTCGGATAAACAAAGGACCCGCAGTGGGAAGACCTGCACCGCTCTTCTGTTTTGGTGCTGCTGGCTTGCAGAAAGGCAACGAAATATCGAGAACGAGTCATTTTAAAGTAAGTAGTGCCACAGGCATTTAATTTTGATCAATTATGAGCCACTTTTAGTCGTTTTAGTCATTGATATCGACCTTAGATCGTAGCAACTTAGGCCGAAGTTTGTCAGATCAGCCCACTGGAAGTTAATTGACGTGCTTTAAATGCAACATACCTGCCAATATTTATGTTTTTAACATATGAAACGTGTTTTCATTGCAATTTACATTTCATCTCTGATCATTTACATCTTTAGAATGAAGTCTAAGCTTCAACAAAAAGAGAGAATTGACGAAACTTTTGCGTTGTAAGGCTATAGACCTATCAACAAACTTCAGGCCCTACATGCTTAATCTACCAACATTTGTGGTTTGTCAGTGGCAACAACAATCGAAAGTTTTAATTTGATAAACTCAACAATTTTCAAATTACCCTCCAGTAATGATCCAAGTAAACAATTCTGTCAATTTGAAGCATAAAAAACGCAACGGCAATCAAGATGAGGATGAAAGGTGAAGGACTGCAACTCTAACTT
The DNA here is from genome assembly GCA_039566865.1 of Aurelia coerulea. Classification (NCBI taxonomy): domain Eukaryota; kingdom Metazoa; phylum Cnidaria; class Scyphozoa; order Semaeostomeae; family Ulmaridae; genus Aurelia; species Aurelia coerulea. Next base: position 4,584,598 of record CM076959.1, read on the forward strand.
TAGTTTAGTGATGAAGTTGCCACTGGAGGCACTTTGATTTAGATTTTCTTGCAACAAGATCTGATACAGTATATGTTTGAGGCAACCTCAATAAGACTGCACAAACCTGTGCTCTTTCCCTGGGAAACAGGATATGTTTTCATAAGTCAACGGCTTTAGAATGTCCCCTCACTATTTGTCTAGCTGTGTGCAAGGGGAACATACCATGGTTTTGCTGGTTTTTGGAATTAACACAGAAGAGTACTGGTGGCAACTTTGACGTGGGCTTCAGCTTTAAGAGTGGGATAGTGAGCATTTCCACAAATTTGGTTATTTTTTGTTACATTGTGTGTTGCTCTTCAATTAACATGTCATCTAGCGTCAATAAACAATCTTCTTGGTCCGTAGTGATTTCTTTTTCCTGGCTCACATTAAATATTTACAGACCAAGATCTTATTGTTGCTGTATGGGGCAAAATCAGGGACTTCCTGGCAAATTCATATGCCCTTGAGCTATAAAATGAAGGGAAAGTGGCAAATTTATTCACTTCCTCAGAGTACATTTTAAGCCAGACAATTCATTGCTATTCTTGCCCCTTTCCTAAACTGTGATGTAGCAATTTGGGCATAGTTATCTGCAAGTAATGTCTTTTTCTGCTGAGAATTTTTTTCAACTGTAAAGTGAAGTTTCAACTGTAAAGTTGGGATAAATTCCCCTTCTTAAGGTTTTTGAGCCTAAGTATATCTATTTGTAATGTTTTCTTGAGCTTTTCCTTATAATTTGCTTTCTTTTTTTAGGTAAAATCTTTGATGCAAATGTGTGGTCTGATTTTACATGTTCTGGATCCAAGGCAGGAGAAGTTTCAGGAGGAGCAGGATTAGACAATCTTTTGAGAGTGATCTATATCTTTGGACTTGGTTTCTTAAAGATGTTCTGGACACTAGATACATAGTAGACAGCATCTTTTTGTGAATATTTTTAACTAGAGAATCAGACTTTGGCATAGAAGGAGGTCAGCTGTAATCAAAGGGAGGAAATGGTTCTCACAAATTTGTTGTTATGCTAATTGATGCCAGTTGTTGTGATGCACTGTAATTTAGCTATTTACTGATCGATCTTTTATAGCAGAGTTAAATCAGTGAGCTATTGAAAGTTGAAATAACAGTAGTTTTGAATTGTGTCTGCAATTTTGAATCTTAAGTTTTGTTTATCTTGGAATTCTGCTTAATATTATTTAAATCCCTGGAAAGAGTGAAAAGTATATAAAACTTTTGCCGTGTTTACTCTGTGGGCCTGAGGTTTTTCATGGAAATTTCTCTATGATCTCAGAGAAGATATGAAACTGTAAGGGTTTGGCCAAAACAAACTTCAGGATCAATAACTCCATCAGTTAGCAATGATAATCTGCTCTGGAAGAATACAGAAAAGTGTCTTTACTGGGACAACACTCATTTTTTATAAGGAACCTAAGAAACAGTATGCTCACTTTTTAAAGGTTGAGAAACCATGCTACCTGGATTGAAAATGCTAAGAGCGTTTTGTGATTTGCAGCCTCGATTTTCCTAGGTCACTCGAAAATGTTTGCACCGTGTAGTAAACTAGTCTTAAGAAACTCCAGAAATTTAAGAAACTCCAGAATTGTGTTTGAGAAGCACTAGGAAAGTTTTAAAAGCAACATTCAAGAACATCTTCATAACACTGTTGTTGACCCTTTATTTTTGAGTAATATTCACGAAAGTTATGTCTTCATTGAGCACGCTACAACTCTTTTCCTTGCTTGCTGAACATTATGCTGTATGTCAAGGAAAAAATGAGTGGCAGTGGTGAAAACTATATCACAATTCATGCAGCTAAAAATGAGAAACAAATTAAGAACATTTTCACACTAAGAACCAGAAATTTTCATGTGGGATATTTATGAAACTTTTAGCACTATGAGCTGATCCAGGTTTCTAATATAAGAAAATTGTGTGTTGACATCATCCTGCTTTGGGTGTGATAGTTGTTTTGAGATCTTCATAGGTACTTTGGGTACCTTTTCAACAAAATATGACGAAGCTTACAATTCAAGAGGTAAATATTTGAGAAACTCGTAAAGAAATTTGAAAGCAAAATTTAAAAAGAGATTGGATTTAGACCACAACAGTTAGTTTCTTCAATTGCTTTTTATTTGTTATGTTGATGGGCCTAAAAATCAGTCTTTCATTTTGGCCCGACTTTGGCCACTGTGACTCCTTTGACAGATATTGAAATCTTAAAAATTATATATAATGAATGCAAATTCTAGAACTACGGCTTCAGAATAAGAAGTCGTTATCTCTTCCTAAAGGAATGTGATCCTCGCTCCATCCACGAAACGGGCCTATAGTCTAGTACTTACTGGTGAAACGAAATGTTTTTCTGGCCAGGACGCAGCTCTTTGTCCGGATTCCAACGCTTTTTGCAGCCAAATTCAGTGAAAGAGACAACCATTTTTTTCAAACTAGTTGGACGATCTCTGAAAATAAAGCTACAAATTCCCAATAACTTGTCGAGGAATTCGGAGAGTCCACTGCGATCCACTGTTAGCTTGGATTTCCCGCGGCTTTTTGCCAACGTGGTGCTACCATTTTGGTTCCCCATGGTTGTTACGCATCACGTGACCTACCACGCATTCTAGTCCTTCTATTTCTATGGTTCTGAGCCTCCTGGAAATGCAGAAAATCGGGGGTGGAAATGCAGATGCCATTGTGAAAGGGATCAACAGCCTTTTTGAAGATTCGAGCACTTTCAAACTGCCAGCAGAAAGGTACAAGAATATGGTTGTAAGTGCTACAGCCGATGGAGCAAGCGTCAACACTGGGAAATATTCCGGTGTTTTAACCCAGATGAAACGTGAGCGACCTTGGTTGCTGACAATTCATTGTGCAAACCACCGTGTTGAGCTGGCCGTAAAGTCTGCATTTGATATTCCAGAATTTAAAAACGTGGATGAATTTTGTAAAACAAATTTATATTTGGCAAAGCAATCCGGGACGATTAAAGCCTCTGTAGCTGAATGTGCCGAGGGCTTAGGCATAGACTTCTACAATTTGCCAAAAATTCACGGCACACGCTTTATAAGTCACAGAAGGCATGGCTTCAAGGCTTTGTTAGAAACGTGGCCAGCCTACATCTTAGCTTATGAAAATGTCGTTGCTGATACCAAGGGTCACAATGCTAATACGAGAAGCAAAGTGTCAGGTCTCCTGAAGAAATTCAAGTCTTATCAGTTTATGGGCTACGTGCAATTATACTTAGACCTACTTGAGGACACAGTTCCGACTTCGCTGATTTTTGAATCAGACTTGCTATTTCCGTTTGAAATTCCACTGGGGATTTCGAGAACCAATCTCGATTTGCAGCAAAGACTAGAACTGATGATGAATTCGTGGACAGCTATTTCCGCCGCTTTGATGTTTCCAAGGATGGATTGTTTAGCGGAATATTTGTCAAGGCTATAGATAAAAGAAAGAGAGAGGAACATAGACAATACTTGACAGTGGACGTTTCAATGAATCCATTTTCGTCCGAGAAATGCATTGCAAAGATATGGAGTATCAAGCAAAAAGTCATCCCCTCCATGATCCAGATGTTGGAAACAAGATTTTCCGATTTCAACAGTGAAATCTATTCTAAAATGTGATGGTTCGATCCACAGTTTTGGACAGATGATTGTGATTATGGCAACAACGATTTGTTAGCAGTTGCCAAGCATTTCCAATAGCCGCTTGTGTTTGCTTCCTTCGACAATGCAAAGGTTGTAAGGGAGTGGAAAAGCTTCAAAAATTTTGTGAGGAGTTATTTCGTTAAACTCCCAGCTGCCAAAGATCTCTGGAAGTCAGTGCTCAACTATCGGAGAGATGAGTTCCCACATCTCTGCAAAATTGCAAGCCTAATCATTTGTATCTCTGGCTCCAACTCTAAAGTGGAGAGGACTTTCAGCACAGTAACGAACATTTTATCAGACAAACGTCTGTCCATGGTTCACAAAACACTAAATGAGAACCTAATAGTTTACGGGAATCACACCCTTTGGAGCAATGCCGAGAGAGAAGCGATAATTGAAAGAGCAGTCGAAATTTACCTGAAGTCCAACCGAAGAAAGACTGTCTCCAACCAAATAAAAACCGTGCAACAAAGCGGCGTTCGTGTCGATGACGACAGCCAGTTTGAACTATTTGCAGAGGAACTAGACAGTGAATTAACTGTTAGATGCATTTAATTTTTATAGTCATTTTATAGTGTGATTATCAAGTAATAACGCTTTTATTTATGATTGCTTATCATTATGAACAACTCCTTCATGAGTTAAAGATCAGTTGTTGACAATATAAATAGCGCGCACAACTGAAATGACGTGCGCGATTGACCGCTCGTGTCAAATTCTGAATGCGAAAGGCCTGTGCTCTAGGAAGACTGTTTTATTTCTGTTCTGAACAATTTAGAGCCGTGAAACTTGGCATGTGCATAGTACATCATGAGCTGAGCCCAAAAATTAAATCTATATTTAGTTATGTAACGTGATGTGCTCATAACATCACAATATAGAATTTTCAAAGTCAATAGGGTTCAGTACTAAAAATTTCAAATTGTTGATTGTGAGAAAACGAAAGGCAATAAGGACATGGGTCCAATTTTAGCGTATAATATGGTTTAATAGCTCTTGCTTTGCAAAGAAAAAATTTAAAAAGTGATGATGTCATCACACAGGAATTAGAAGAATGTGTGCATGCGTACAGCCCAAATACGCATTATCATACGTTTACATTACAAACAAATTATGCAGTTGGATAGAGGATCAAAAGTAGCATATATTTCTCCAATTTCATTGTTTTCCTGCATCCGCTGTAGATTTTATTAGCATTTATTGAAATTTTGCACAGACATCTGTCACAAATTGACTGCGTTTACCCCCTCCATTGAATTTAATTTTTCTAAAAAGTTCATTTTTGACTATAAGAAGGATAAAAACTAAAAGTCAGAAAGTTTCAGCGTTGTAAGTGCACTTGGTAAAAATCCACAGAAGAAAGCCACTAGGGGATTCAGCCCCCCCCCCCCTTCTAGGCTTGATAGGGTTTAAAGGGTAAAAAAGGCAGGCAGAGCACTCTTTTTATTCCATATCAGAACGTTTTCGCAGATTTCTGCTCAATGTTATAACAAAGAATGAGTAAGCGTGATAAGTTTTAATCCTATCTGACATGGGTGTTTTGAAACACTCATTGACTGGGGGGGGGGGCTGTTTATCTCTGTTGTCATAAGAGATATGGCAGCCAAACTTGGCTCAAAGGTAGTTCATTATTTAAACAATCAAAATTTGAAATCATAATCCAATTAGCGATGTTGTTGTTGTTGCTAGAGCACGATGATCATTATCATTAGGCTAATCTATTTCTGAAAATGTAGACATCCCTCCAATCAAAAAGCAGTATTTGTGTGTGAAAACAATATTAATTGTTCTATCTACCATTCTTATTTTGTACTCCCTTGCTGTATTATTTGTAAGCCGTTCCGCATTTTCCTCCACTTATTTCTGTGCGATATTTTTCAAATTTGTTAGATGGAGTCATGGAGGATAGAATTGTTGTTGCCATTTAGTCAAAATTTCAAATAAATTTCAAGCCGTTTCAAGAGGCAGTGTACGGAATTTGTTTAGAGTTTGCTACAAATCCTAAAAAATACATACATACATATTTTCATTTCATATATTTATTTAAAGTTGGTATTTACATAGTTTCAAAAGAATAAAGCTAATTTACACCAACTATCTACAATAAACCTAAAGTAATACATGCTAATTTACAATCAAAGGAATTCAGTGTCTATTTACAAATTGTACAAAGGCAACTGGTTCCATCCCAACTTTTAATTTCCTTTTTGAAAGCTGCAACAGACGCTACATTCTTTGCATCATCGTTTAGGGTATTCCACAGCATAGCTCCCCTAAATCTAAGGGAGTTTATCCCATATTTAATCGTGTGAGACCTCTGAGGAAGCTCACATAATACTTACATAGAACAAAACAGCAAATTCTTGGGTCAACAGGTATATCCCAATCCATATACAATAATATAATTATGAGCAAATGCAGAGCTTAATCAGTGACAGTGGGCCACTTTGGTCAACACTATGCTGCATTCGTTTTTTCTATTTGCTTCATTAATATTTACTTTAGTGCTTTACTGCATATCTAAATGTCTAAATATCACAACAAGCACAGCAACCTGCAAGATTATTCCATGTGTGTACAAAAACTGCACAAGAAATCGTCATCAGTAGTGTGCCTTTCATGAATAAGCTTGATGAGATGGAGAGGGATCCACCATGCTTGCTGATCAAGACTTGCTGATCAAGATAATAACCATCTGTTATACTGTTTTGACAACAATTATTGAGCTCTCGCCTCTCTGTTTGCTTAATCAATAATGAGGCAAGATCTGGCAGCCAAAGAAATCTGAGGTTGAGGTAACGCCCAAGGCCTATAGGCTAGAAGAGGAGGCCTAATAATTTACATACTTCCCCTTTAGTGTGAGTGTAACAGCAAAAATCCTGTTCAGTTATGGCATAATTTGAACTTATAATACAATAAAAGCGGAGACATACCCTCCCTGGTGTGTGGCATTGCTATCTTTCGCCTTTTGTAATTTTGCCATCTCTCCAGTTTTCAAGTTTTCAAAATTTACAACAACATAACAACAACAACAACAAGTTCAGTTTCGCGCCCTTTAGGGCGAAAGCGAGGTCATTCGAAAATGACCGAGCAAAAGTTTTCAGAATTTTTCACAACTGATTGAGGCGATTGTCTGAAAGCAACGAAAGAAGGCTCTTACTGACGATTTCATCTCATCTGATGTTATTTGATGGAGTAATCTTGAATATTTCAATGAACTTGAAAATAGTGTGGATTAATAATACTATCAACCTGAAACCACAGAGAACCACAGTAGAGACTTGTTGGCTTGGCCTTTGCCTTTGGGGTATGTATGTGTCAAACACACATAGACATATCCCATCCGATCCAGCATTGATATGATTTCATGCCATGGTAGAACGACAACGATGGATGGCAAAGCATCAGACAGAGCAGGCAGATAACAGTCACTAATTTATAGTAGAGTGCATATAATGTGGTGTATTAACAAGAGCAGAAATGCTCCAGGAGAAGTTACTAAAGCAAAGACTTTGTATCAAAGAGAACAGGGAATATATGCTCCACTTCACCAGTAGTGTCAAACCATGTGATATTATGAACTTCAAAAGACTTTGAAAACTGCTTTATTAGTAAAAACAAAAAATGAATTGGCGTGAGTTGTCAAGCAATAAGCATCAGTAATTAATCAGACCTCTTATGGAGATGAGATTAAACTTTAATTTGCGTTCGACAAGTAAGGAGTGGTAGAATTCCTACCCAAAACTGAGGATGATAGGATCTTCCTGAAAAAAAGGTGTTGGTATGAATTTATAACCCAAAACCGGGGATTGTGAGAAATTTATGACCCAAAACTGGGGACTGATCGGAATTTATGACCCAAAACCGGGGTCCACAAGTCCCTGTACCCCGGATGTGGGTAGCTTCACCCCCGGGCTTTAATAAAGAACAAAAGGATGGGAAGTCAACTTCTGTAAGTTACACATTCTGTGTTGATTTATAAATCATATGGCTTGGCAAATAAAGATAAACACAAGGAAAAGACGACTTGGAGTTCTTCACTCTTTTCTTTTTGTCTCATCTGCTATTCTTTATGCGTTAAGAAGGCCGGTTACTCGTTGCCATTCTAGAAACTTTACTGCATAAGTAAATAAGAATTAGATTCATTTGACATATGCGTTTTTTCATTTCGATACATTTGCTTTTCTCAGAGAGCAATGATCCATCGCCAAATTGTATTAAGAGCCGTTGTATCATCATCATTTCCAGGTTCCTCCATCAGTGATACTTTCTCAGGGACATAAATCCTTTCACTTGTCAATTTCAGATTTACAGATCCTGACAATGAAATCCAAACGGGAGTCTTCTGCCGTAACATCGCGTTGCACACGAGAGAAAAGTTGTCCGAAGAGCAGATTCGTCGTAAGTTTGTCATACTCTCTTCGAGAAATGCTTTTAGCTGTGATGCAAAATAAGAGGGATATTTATGAACCATTTTAGTCCAGCGTGTGGGTAATATATGTCTAAACACATTGGAGACAGATAGTGTAGCCGTGGATCATCACTTAAAATGTTTAATACATCTTTTGTCGTTAGGACTATACATTTCATGGAGTCATTTATTTCCATATTTCCATGGTCTCTTAGATCCCACTCACGCAAGGGAAAATTTGATCTATCTCAAACTGGTTTGAATCGGCTTTGCATTTACACTGATCGATCCTCAGTCCGCGCTGGTTTGGCATCGTTTCCCAGATTGATCCAGTTTGGGATCGTCAGAGCCTCGTGTAAACGACTGGATCAACCCCAAATTGGCACAGATGCAGAACCGAAAGAGAAATTTTTGGCATTTTTATACTGGTACCTTACGGTCACCCTGACAGCAAATCGCGCAAATCTTTATATGGTGTCCGGGAATCAGTGAAAAGGTTCCTGGATCGATCCAGTTTTCTCTAGTGTAAACAGGGTCTTAGATGTGGAGATCAAAATCTAATGGAATAAATATGATATATTGATAAAAGTAAAACATGCAATATGCTTTCTTCATGTTAAGTGTTCAAATTACTTTGATGTATGTATGGCATTCGCACGTATCTGGCAATAGTCTTTGTTGTGAAGCTCAAATTTTGTCTTATTATTTTTTTATTACAGGTGCTTGTTATGGATATTTTAAATCGATACACAAGGAGCACATTCTGCAGCACAATGAGCCTGAAAAACATGCAGAAGCTACCACCAAGAAAAAGTTGCATTCTCGACGACAAAGAGTAAGTGTGTCACTGCTTTTAGGAATCTTGAAGAAAAGAATCCAGGCTTGTTAGATATGTCATTTGTAAACAAGCTTACGTTCAGTTACCTGTGAAGATTTCAACACCTTTTTACTTATGACACTCTTAAGTGCAATCTTCTGCTAAAACTGACATAATGATGTCAGGATGCACCAAAGCTTGGTATACATAACTATTCACAACAGAAAAAAGCTGACCGTAACGATGAATTACGTTTGCTTTTTGTGTATCATAAACGAAAGCTCCACTTGCTTGTTTAGAAAATCTTCTGTGCTTATTTCAATTCACAATATTTTACTTTATTTACTCGTTTAGAAAATGTTAATCGAGGTAATTTTTATGTCAATTTCATCAGAAGCCTGAATGGAACATTTAACTGAGATTTTTTTTACATTCAAAAAAAAAAAATTTACAAAAAAGGGATTACTTATAACATTACGAACTACTTTACTACACTACCAGGAGGAGATACCATGGGGAGCAAAATACCATGACTACCCCATGGCTTTGACATAAAGAAGAGCAACTAAATTAAACCTACATACAATTAAATACAATTACTACTATAGTTACGCGCAAACAATCTCTACTGATAAACACTAGAGTCAGTTTCACATTGGATGTCAGGCAACCATTTGAAGGCTTATGAATTTAACTTAAATTATTTAACTGAGATTGTGTATTGTTCCACATTTTTAACGTCTGAGAGAGCAATGGAAAGATAAAACATAACCTTGGATGAATAAAAGCTAATTGATTGAACCTATATAATGAATACGTAATTATGTGGATGTTGCTCTGTGTATTTAGAACATACTGTACCTTAGCCTCTGATCAAGGTTGGTATATTTATATTTGCCAGAGAGACGTTACCATACTAAGAAATATCTAAAGCTATTTTTTCGGTTTGAGTTGTTTGAGCAACGAAGCAAGCATGTGCTGCCAGGAGAAATGAATGTATGGGAGGACGTCAGCCAGGAGCTGATTTTTTTTTTTTTTTATATATTCAATATAAAAATTTACAACAAAATGACCTAAACACTACCTACAATCTACTATACCACACTACAAGAACGGGGACCAGGAGGAGCAAAATAGCATGTCTACCCCCTAGAATTAATATAAACTAAAATACAACTAATACAAAACTACTACACATACGCTACAACTAATACAGATAGAAATTCTAATTATAAAAACATTTTACAAATAAATATTTGAGCCGGTTTCACATTAGATGTCAGGCCAAAATATAATAGTGAACAATCGGTACGCCGGCCGAGGAAACAACAACGACAACAACTGTCCCCGTCACTGCTCCCCACCCAAGGTCCCCATCGCTCGAGACACCGCTATCGTGTCTGGATTTCTAATATAAGCCTAACATCCAATGTGAAACAGGCTTGCAAAGGAATATATGGACAGGACTCTACGACAAGAAACTTTACGAAAATGGACTTAGTGGTTTGGTGACGTTTAACTAGATTTACGGTGATCTCAACTGAAGCGACCAGTTGCGTGGATGAAATGTAGAGTCAACTCGAGTATATTTCTGTTGAGGTCCGTTGGAAGGTCTTTATCGCCATATACCGGGTGAGTCAAAAAAAACGTGGGGTGTTTGGCACACTGTGACGTTGCTTGTAGCCACCCGATCGTCTTGAAATAAATTTGTCCATGCAGCAAAAGGTCTAACTTAGATTATAAGCCTAACCTCATTAAAATCGGTCACTTTGTGCATTAGTTAAAACGTATTTTCTTTGTAAGGCCTTGTATGGGAGTCTTGCAAACTGATGGAATCTTTAGCCAAGGCCCTTCAGCATTTTAGCCTTACCAAAGTTACAGATACATGTGGTATTATCAGGAGAGAAAACACTATTTCCTAACTATTTCATTCTCCTCTGATAATACCACGTGTATCTGTAACTTTGGCAAGGCTAAAATGCTGAATGGCCTTGCTGGCTAAAGATTCCATCAGTTTGCAAGACTCCCATACAAAGCCTTACGAAGAAAATACGTTTTAACTAATGCACCAAGTGACCGATTTTAATGGGGTAAGGCTTATTATCTAAGTTAGACCTTTGTTGCACGGACACATTTATTTCACGACGATCGGGTGGCTACAAGCGACGTCACAGTCCGCCAAACACCCCACGTTTTTTTTGACTCACCCGGTAGTAAAAGTTGCGTCAAAACCTCATTTGAAAGATCGATATGTCCAAATGGTCGCAGCAAATCAAACACTCTAGCGAGAAGATTTCGACGTTCAACCTCAAAGGAGCTGATGTCCGACGAAGAAGATCTAGGCAGTTCCTTGAAGGTGAAGTCCCCTCACTGGCGATGTTGGGAACTCACTGACCTCCTTGTTGTTCTAGATGAACAAATAAAGCAAAAAAACGCAGAGGAAATGAGGCAGCCATTGTGAAAACAAAGGCTGATTGCTGAATTACCTATGAAAAGACAGCCCTCAAAAACATTAAAAGAAACTTGATTATTGATTCGGACGATGATTGCATTTTTTACATACCCTTTCACATTTACTAATTTCTACCTACCCTAGGAGCGGTCATTTTTAATTAAGGGTAATAGGGCAGAGGAAAATTCGCATATTAAAAAAAATTTCTTATACCGCACCATCCTGCATGTAGAAAAAAATTTTATACCGCACCATCTTTCAGTAAAATGATTTGGCACCCAATCAAAAACCACCTTTAAATGGTCTGAAATAGCTTATTGAGAATTGTACATTTACAGATTTCTGAAGCAAGCTTTGATCTGCAACTGCGAAAGTTTTAGTGCCAGCAAACAAATCTCAATCTCATAATTTGTCACAAAGAAGTTTTATCATTATTGAGATAATTATTGTGAACGTATGTTGTATACACAATCCTCAAAAATGTCAATTTTCATTTAAATGTTGATTGATGACTTCATACGATTTTTCTCAACCAAAATAGTTTCATATCGAGCATAAATTTCCCTTCATATATACGTACCCCCACGACATACCGGGTGACCCAGAAAAAAGTGACCCAACGCAATCTGTTACAGAAAATTAACCAAGTGGCCGATTGAGATGCTTCAAACGTTGTTCTGTCGCTAAAAGACTAGCCTATGCCATAAGTATTTTTCGCAATTTTTTCGGCGCGGTAAATTTCCAAAATTAAGGATTTCGTGGAAAAGAGCATGCCTGAAATCCTCATAAATTCGTCAAAAACAGGGCATCGATTTACAGCCATTTCAAATCTTCAAAACAACGAGAAGCGTGTTTCATTTCAAACTGGGAATAGGTAACACAGTCGGAAGTCTTCAGAGCAAGTTTATAGTCCCTAGGTACTTGAAAATATTCTCAGGCAGAAAGAAACACGCTCCTCGTTGTTTCGAAGATCTGAAATGGCTTCAAATCGATCCCTTGTTTTTGACGACTTTTTGAGAATTTCAAGCCTGCCCTTTTCCTCAAAATCCTTAATTCGGAAACCTTCCCGTGCCCAAAAAAATTGCAAAAAATACTCATAATGTAGGCTGGTCTTTTAGCGACAAAACAACGTTTGAAATATTTCAATCTGCCACTTACTTTTTTCTCTATAACAGATTGCATTGGGTCACTTTTTTCTGGGTCACCCGGTAGTATATAAAAGATTCATACCCGTCAAAAATGCTCCGCCCTTTATCCAGGATTTGAATTTACCTAAAACTTAAGTTAACGTCCCCTTCCTTTAGTTGTAAACTAACATTATGCCAAACGGCTCGCATTTCAATGTTTCTACGTATGATTATTTTGTTTTAACCCTATTCTACATGGGTAAATTTGACCCTAGTATCTCATGGGGGGCAAAAAAGGCCCCCCTGGCTAATTCCTACACGGTAAGTCGTATCATCATATAAGTTGGTAGGTATGATAATCAATCTTTTGTGACTCTAACAATAGTATCAAAAGTTAATTAGTCACGTGATCCGTTGCTATGCAACAGTAGAAACGAGGTCCACTCAAGAAAAAACCACTACTCAGTTGTGAAACGACACAGTTTCAACCAAACTCGTGCAAAATATGTCAAAATCGCATTAAACTGATGTTAATAAGTTAGTCTAACAGTATAAGAAATATTTTTTTCATTTTTAATTATTTTCTTGCCACAATAAAACAACAAATTAAGCATTATGTACAAAAGCATTTTTGGGATAGTCACATCATGAAGCAGTACATTCTTCGGAAAATAAGAATGAAAACAGGATGGTTATTAGTACAAAATTGAACAAAGAACTTTGAGAAATATTACGATCTAAAAATAGAACAATCAAAACAATGTCACGTGTTATGTTGCCTAGCAACAAAATAATGTCTTCAAATGCTCAAGAATTTTGATTTTCTCATAAAATAGACCAACAATCGAAGCTGTTTTGTTCAAAATAAATAAATAAACGCAAAATAATGGCATTTCAATTGTTTGTTTATTATTGGCATTGTTTTGATCAAAATTGGATAAGTCATTTTACTTGCTATGGCCGATTCTTGGTAACATGTTATTGCATTTATCTAAGGAATATTATGATGTCTTTGATTGGGTTTCATGCTTCAAAATGTAAGTAAATTTCAAAAGTTTTGGAAAAAGTATCCAATGTTGCAATTTGATTAATTGAGTTACAGTTGCTAAGTAACAAAAGGACCTGGGTAATATGAACTTTACTCCTCCATCTAATCGCAAACGTGATGGACAAGAACCGAAAGTAAAAAAATTTTGCTAATTGCGTTGTGTTCATCACAGTCACTCAGTCATCAATCTGTTCTCTTGCTTTATCAAGCCGAGTCACTGTCACTTCCCAAATCGCTGGAGCCACACGTGTCACAAACAACAAGAGTATGCTTCTTACATACTGCACTCGAACACAGCTGACATTTTCTTGTATTCTTTGGAAGTCTTTCCCTCTTCTCCTTATAATTTGGGTCACCAACGATACTCTTTATGCATGATGCACAGCGCTGCCTTGAACTTTTCGCTTGATCAGCTGGATCATTCTGTGCAGCCAAAGGTACAAACTTTGCAATGTTTTGCCTGACCTTACTGCCAATTCCAGGAGCAGCTCTACGACGATGAAGCTGTGGCAAAATAAGAGCTTTTCCAAGACTCCAAATAAAATCTCAAGTTGATAATGTTTGATTTGGAAAGAGATCTTTGAAAATAGTGCTAGCATTTACGATGCTAGTATCTAAAATGAAAGCAAAGTTATTCAGTGTCCAGCGGGTGCTCTTCACCTTGACAGTAAACTTTCCTATTTTGTAGTCCACTATGTCCACTCCACCTTTGGTTTTGTCGTAAAAAACGATCGTGTTGGGTTTCTTTCGAGAATCCTTCGAAATGGAGGCGATCTTGTGCATTGTGCTCAAAACAAGCACATTCCTCTTTTTGCCCTTGGATTTGGGCACATAGCTTGTAAGCATCATCTTGCCCTCAGCAGCTTCAAAAAGGACTTTTGTTGATGGTGCTTCCCTTTCATTTGTCTGGAGTATTTCCTTTGGGATTCCTCTTCTGTTGCTCTTGACAGTCCCAACGATTGTAATCTTTCTCTTCAAACATTCTCTTGCAACTGGTATGCTTGTAAAAAAGTGATCAAGGGATATGTTTCTGCCTCTTATATCAACAAAGTTAGATAGACCATCCACAAGATACATGGTGTATCCATCGCTAGTGTTAATGTAATATTGATTAGGGGCTCCATGAGGCTTTCCTGCTTGCATCAGCGAGTAGTACGTGTATCGATCTACACTGTCTGATATGCTTCGATAGAGCACTCCATACTTTGCTGGCTTTGATGGATTATATTGTTTATCTTAGGCAGCAATATTCCTGCTGACTTAGCATGTCGGCTTTCAATAAGATAATAACAAATACTATTGCTGTTGTATTCAGGGGTCAGTATCCTTTCAAAGGCCGTTCGTTTTCTACTGGGTGTCCCATAAAAAAGTACCCTGGTTTGAAAAATCATCAAAAATTGATTATCAAACCTTTGATGAAATTTTTTTTGAGTTGTTTTTTTCATAGATTCAAAAATATTTGTAGATGATCAAATGTTTACTTTTGTTACAGCAAGGTAGACAAATTTCACGTTAAAAACCTAATTTTGAGCTATGGCTTTCAAGCGAAGCACTCAGCTTGCCTAAGAGTCAACATCTTCAGATTTTTTCTCATCAGTTTAGTCTCCAATGATAAGGCACATTCTTGTTGTCATTTATGACCAAATTATGAAGCTTTACATGCAACAAAGAAATTGATCTGGCAATCATCAGTGGTTTTCTGCAGTATGACTCAAAGCCAGGTAGCCCTAAAAAGGACTAGATTTGCTAATTTTTAAGTGAATTAGCTAGGCTATATTTTAGAAAATAATTTGGTCCTTGTTCTATGTGAAAAAAAAAGAAAATTGCAGATCGGCCGTAAAATCAAATTTTGGTGATTTTTCAAACGGGAGTACTTTTTTGGAACACCCGGTAACTCAACGGGTACAGTACGTACAAAATGTCTCTGAGAGATAATCGTGTCTTTAATGTTATTGTAACGTTGCGTCCTGCTAACTGGCTGGGTATTACTTTGGTTAGAATATAGCTTTATCGCAGTTGAAAATGAATTAAAAGACAACATCAAAGCATGGAGTTTCACAGACCAGCTTCTCCACTGGCCCAGTAGAAGAAATTTAATCAAAAATTTTGTCTTCACATACATTGCAATCACGTAAATAATGTAACGAAAGATTTAATGGCAAAGATTATCCATCCTTCAGACAATGTTTCAAGGTCTAATAGGCATTGAAACTCCTGCAATATTTGTGGCTTCTCTTACGCAGAACGAACCCTGCAACCACTGATTGTAGTAATATAGGCCTTTTTGTGTAATTCATACTTTTACTTTGCAATATTTGTAAAGCTTTATGCTAAATTCGTTGGCTCTGTTTTGATAAAATTTATCTGTGCGACATAGAAAAGTTGTGGGAGAAAATATAGTGAAAGGCTAGAAAGAAGTTACTTAAAATGGCTTTGTAGCTAAATAACTTACCAACATTGCCATCCTTTTTATGTGATCTTTATAGAAATCAAAAATTGGCAAAATCAGTATTATTACTAACTTTTCATTTCGATGAAAATAGCAAAATAGTGATGATGCAGGCTTGCTGTTTAGCTACAAAACGGCGTTTATATCATTGTCCTTTGATCCTAGTACTCAATTTTGCATTACAGTTTTCTAAGTTTATTTTATGGTGCACCCTGTGTATTGTAATCTCTGTCATATTAATTTAGATATCGTCCGCTATCTTATGATTCATGCGTATATTTATATATCATCATGCCCTGAAATTGCTTTTCAATTCGTCTCTGCTACATGCATGTTTGCAAAAACAAATTAGGATGACATCATGGGAATGATTGGTTTCTTGGTTGGTGCATCGTTACTGCCGTTTCAAGTATTCTATTTTCCTTCATCGGAGAAAGCGCTCGTGAAAATGGAGGGCCATCTCAAATGGTCAACAATTGTAGTTAAATTGAGCGAAACGAAAGAGAAGATAATTTTCCTTTTCTAGAACTCTAAAATATATATATTGCGCAGAGAAAAATACGTCATAGAATCCCGGCCTACTGCTACGCAATGAACACGTACAATGGAAACTATTGTGAAATTGCAAGAAAAATTATGCATTTAAACTTGCGAAACGCTTAATCTCCTAAAAATGTCCTCTTTACACGTGCGGTGTACAATGAAAACATCAAAGATCTCACAACAGTTTCACGTTGAAACTTGCAATTTATCACGGGTTTCCTTCATTGGAAACGCCGAGTTTGCAACTTGATAAAACATTGGAAATGGAAACGTTCCTTTAACCATAATTTCTCAAGTTGAAAACTAATGCGTAAACCTCATGTTTCCTGTTCGTGTGATTTAGAAAAACTACAGGAAACTGGACCTTTAACAGCAGATTACGTCTTAAAAAACACGATGAAATTTGTGTATTTCTTGCCGTGCTCCCCATTGTCTGGCCTGATGGTAGAGCAAACAAGCAGGTTGCAAGAGTTAGGAGTGAAGGCTGCTTTTGTGGGTGAATTGCAGGATGACCCATTGATAAAACAAAATATAATAAGTGTCCTGTTTGAGCTTGTTCTAATCACCCCAGAGGCAGCCTTGGAGTCTGAATGGCGAAATGTTTGACTTCTCCTGCTTACCGAGGCAAAATCAAGGTTGTGGTTGTTGATGAAGCACACTGTGTTTCACATTGGTGAGTCTTCATAAGACACTCATTTTTTTTATAAGAAACCGCTTATAAGAAACGGTAGGCTCAATTTTTGAAAGTTAAGAAACAACCCTACCTGAATTGAAAAAGCTAAGAAACTCTTGTAATTTACAGTTTTGATTTCCCTATCACACTCAAAAATATTTTGACATTGTACAGTTAAAGCAATTGTTTGGACATTATTTTGAGTGTGAATCATGTTATTTACTCGTTTTGAGATTTTACTAGAGTAATTTGGGAACCCTTTAGACAAGACAATATCAATTCTAAACTTCCGGCAATAAAAATATAAGAAACACGTAAGAAACTTGTGGTAGCAGAATGGCCCAAAAATTTAAGAAACTGCCTACCAGCCCCGGACCTTAGTTTCTTATAAAAAAATTTGTGTATTTGTCTATGGTTCTTCACTGCATTGATTGCATTATAATCATCATGTTAGTTCGTCTCTACATGATGATATTGTAGAGAGTACTATATGGAAATGAAGGGCATTCCATCTTATTTCATTCACTCCATAATAAGAATCTTGCATTCCTTCCTTTTGCAAATATTCAAGAAAGAACTCTGAAAAATGCTTGTAAAATGCTGTGGAGTCAAATAAATGTATTCATTTAGCAAAATAAACAAAATGCACTTTGCATGCTACATTTAACTAAATCTGTTTTACTACGTTCTGCATATTAAACATCATAAGACAGCTTTAACTAGTATTTAACAGTAAATTAGTCTATCACATGAAACATTTTTGGCTGTATTGAGAAGGGAGGCTTCATAGATGCATAGGAACTAGGGGCACTACTGGGAGCACATGCCCCCCTAAGATTTTGCAATAAACAAAGAAGTCCTCTTTTATTTTTCAGAAAGTGCCCCTTCAGCTTAACAAAAAAATGTCCTTGAAGTGTTGTGCCCCCCCCCCCCCCAAGTTTGTGATGCTTCCTTTATACCCGGGAGGCTTGGCTTGCCTATAAAAATTTTCCCACCTTCTAAATATGTGGATTCTTAAGAGTTTGTTTGTATTTTTCAAACATACAAACTTCACTAGTTGTGACCTCCTGGACAATAAAACAACAACACCTTTTCAACAAAATCTTGAAAGGTGAAAGTCATTTTTAAAATTGCAACAACAAATTTAATTTTGAAATTGTTGATGCATATCATAGATTTATTAATAAATTATATGTAAAAAACTCACAGCTGGGAGAAAGTAAAGTCTACATAATGCGGCTTGGTTTGTTGTTTATTATAAGGTCAACAGAATCATGTTCATTCTGCAAAGTATGTAGTTTTTTTAGAAATGCAAACGGTCATTGGCTAAGATACAAAAACTTACAGGCAAGCAAGTAAAGCATTACAAAGAAAAGCAGAATCAGGTGGCATTATTTATGCACAGTTTACTTTCTCCTGTTTGTGAAGTCTGCATGCAAGCTGTTGTTTTCCAGTGACATTGTGCTTACATTATTTCACCAACTACACAATCACCTATTTTTTCCTAAGAAGCTACCCATTAGAAACTCAACTATCAAACTGCAAACAAATCAAGAAACTCCAGCACTGGAAAAACATAACTTAAGAAACTATTTATTTTGATAAAGAGAATCCTTAACATATCAAAAGAAAAGATACTATCCTTCTCCTTTTGTTTCAGTATCTTGTCCTTCTGACACTTCTTTCATACTCTTAACATACCTTCCAAGAAATTTGCAAGCCAAAAAATTCAAAAATTAAGTTTGTCATTGCAAGTTTCAAAAAAACTTTCTACTTTTGAAAGTTGAAAGTTGGCTCTTGTTGTTGTTTTGCTGTTCAAGGTGGTGGTCAAAACTAATGAAGTTTGTATTGTTTGAAATATGCACAGTGGGCTATGACACATTTATGACAACAAGCTTTATTTTAAGTCCAATATAGCAAAAACGGTTTTTAGCCCCAGACCCCGCAAAACTTTGAATTTTTCAACTGAATCTGCTTAGTATTACGCTTCCAACGATTCCTCAATCACTTTGATAGCCTTATCTCTTGTCAAGACTTTCGCAAATGGGAGTTCAAATGTCATTTTAGCCCACTCTGATATACACACAAAACCATAGGCGTAGGAGACAGGAGCACCCCCCCCCCCCCCAACGTCAGAAAATTTTGCAAAAATCAGCCATAATCGGGCAGAAATCAGCCTTATGTCAGGTAAAATTTTCTTAAACAATGGATTTTTTATCGGGTAGCCTCTCCAAATTTTATCTCCCCCTACGCCGATGCACAAAACTCATAATAATCTGTGTTTAAAAGGTGGTGGAAATGTTCCAACCAGGCCACAAAAACCAGGACACAACCTTGATGCAACAATTTACAAGTTTTTACAAACACAAGAAAACAAACGAAAAAGTCTAGTTGTTGCTTAACAACTTTAGCTGTTGTTGTTTGGCCAAAGTGTCTATTTTCTTTTTTAACCATTCTTCAAGTTTCTTCCAATTAACCTTCCTTTTTGCCTTTAACTTTGGAAAGCTTCTGTGCATGCGCCCTGGAATTTCATCAAGTAGATTTTCATTTTTTAAATCTTGCACAAATTCTGCTATCTCTTTTTCAAAATATTGTTTTCTGTGGCGACCTATGCCACTGAACTTTTCTGCTTGAATATCAATGCTTTCTTCAACTTCCTTCAATAGTTTTAATGACTTTCCAACTCTGTCTATTGTCTCTTGAGTCAAGGTACCATACCGATGTCTTAGGTCTGGTTTGACGTCTCCATTGAGCAATTCCAGGGCAAAATCCATGGGGACATTTCTTCCAGCTCCACCATGAAGGCTAACACTTCGGTTATGCAGCAGTTGTGCTGCTTTTCTCTCGCTTAACAAGAATTCAACTTGTGCAATGAGAAGGAAGCTAAGTCCAGCATAGGTTGTGTGGCCAGTTGTTTGGGAATGAGAGAAAATCATGTTTCCATAGAAGGAAATTTTTCTCACCATCTCCCTCTTCACTTGCACATTTCCTTGCAATATCAAGGAGGCCTCCTCTCAGCACCCTTCTGCTGTAGTTGAAGATCCCATCTTCCGTTGGTGCATCTTTTTCTGTACAGTCCTCCATGCTTGAACCTTCCATGAATAGGGCCACTTCACTGTCAATGCATTCGTTAATTGGACTGCTAAAGGCACAATTTGCCCTATGGCGTCGTCTGGCTTCAGTATCTGATTTGAATATCTTTTTGCAGCCAGGAAAACCACACGGAAAGGATGTTGATTTCCTTTTCTTGTCAGGTGTGCTCTCTTCCTTTTCAATATTGTACTGAATTTCAGGAATTTCTTCGTCAGGCAATACAAATGTTCTCAAGATCTTTTTGGCCAAAACATCTAGGTATTTCTTCTTTTCTTCATCATTATCGTTTGGTGCATCTACTGGCTTGTCATCTTTTTCTTCGATTGCAAGGATCTTCATGGCAGCCAACACAGTATACCCATAGGTGACAAAGCTGTTAAATTCTCTACAAGCATGAACTGCTTCTTTGACATTCTTCTTTACATTTCGTCGATCAAACCTTTCCTTTAATTGATACAGGGTGCCTTTTTCTGCCACAGAAGATCCACTGTATAGGTCATTAAAATGCATCTAAAGAAATTAATAAGAGGGATATTGTCTATTACGAGAAATTCTGTACCTTGTGTCTTGTTCAATTCCTACCCTGTCCATCCCCCTAGGACACCCACAGGCATTGACTCAAAAATATTCAAAGACTGTAGATTTTCCCTCATTTACTGGTAATATGGCATATTTTCAGTGCTTGGCCCCGAGAATTTGCCAGAAAAATGTGCCCCAGGCATTTGTGCATACATTTTTCATTGACCCTTTTGGGCTCCCCGGGGATGATGGCTAAGGTAGAATTGAACAAGACATTATTGCAGACCTCAATCAATGCTTGTTCTCTTATAACGTTGATAACATATTATAATTTTTGGTGATTTTTCAAAAGGTTTCCCTTTTCCTCAATGCGTTATCTAGTAGTATTGCGAATATGGAATTTTTAAGGAATTTTGCTAAGATGTTACATAATGGATTGTCTACATGTCTCAATTCTTATCACCTTGTTAGCTCTTAGCTTTTCCAGATAAACCTGATACATATTGTTTGTAAACTGGTTGTCTGTCTCAAAACTGCAACTCTGCTGAAATTTATAAACAAGAAAGTTGTCCTGTTCGTTGAACTTTGTTGAATGATGTTAAATGCTGAATGTCACGTATTTGTAGAACATAAAACTAGAACAATGATAGCAATGGACAAATAAGCAAATTACCGTCTCTGCTTTTTGATGTTCAAAGTGTTCAGTATTGTTGTGCTTGCAAATTGTTTTGTGTTGTCTGCTTCATCTGAATGTTGGTACCAATGAATGTAGATTAATGCAAATCAATTTTGTTACTAAACCATTATCTTTATACTTCTATTTCTATTTTTGGAGGCTACATGAATAATGGGATTTACCTGCAAGCAAAGAACTGCTTCATGCCAGTCCTCAGACTTTAGTATTAGCCCCTCTAGCCTTTGCGTTGAAGCGTCTGCTCGTGCATTCTGGGCTTCCACGCCGCGTTTTGTAGTCAGGCCATCCCCACCACAAAGTAGTGTTTCAATAACTTCATTTTCCACTGGGCAATATTTCTGGTATGGAGATCATGTCCTCTGTGTAGATTTCATTCTTTTGCATTATTCCAAGTGGTACCTGTAAAATTGAGAAAATCTATCTACTCTGTTGGATGTACCCAGAAACCATTCCTTTGCAAAACTGCCATATTTACGAAGCCAAGAGTGAATACAAAAGTTTTGAATGGTTGCCATAGATTCAGCGAAACACAATTTAGAATTCTCATAGATTACCTGCTTCAATTTGGAAATAGATCAATTGGTCTATCTATGATCAGGATTATTGCTTTATTATTTATCAATATACTTTGTACTCCAATGTGATATTCTGGAAAAGAAAGTATTCACTTCATTTTTTGTAAATACACCCAAGACATTATTCTTTGTGGATCTTTCCAGCAGAATACACCTGTCAATTGTTATGGTACTGAAACAAAAGGAGAAGGATGGTATGTTTTCTTTGATTTTGAATCAAAGTCAGATCAAGATGTTGCAGATATCTTTCGTCTTCTACCAGGTGTCCCCAATAAACGCAAACAAAAAACGCTTGTGTGTAAATTAAAAATCATCCTTGAATCTCGGCGACTCCGAGAATCCGCCCAATGTCCTTGGACCATTGTTTTTCCTCGTTTATATAAACAATTTGGCAGACGGCGTGGCCTCAAAGGTAAAACTTTTTATGATACTTCTCTTTTTAAGCGGGTCAGGAACATAAACGGGACAGCTGACGCCCTAAACAATGATTTGTCAGTTATTCAAAACTGGGCTTATAAATGGAAGATGAGCTTCAATCCAGATCCTTCTAAGCAGGCAGAAGAAGTAATTTTCTCCACAAAAACTTCCAAAAAGCAACACCCCCCTCTGATTTTCAATGATTGCCAACTTGTTTCTGAAGGAAGTCACAAGCATCTTGGTATGATATTGGACGAAAAACTTAGTTTTACTGAACATGTAAGAGCAGCAATTATTAAGGCCAAGCGAGGGATAGGAATTATCCGATTCCTCTCGAAATACGTATCACAAGATGTTCTTGATCAAATGTACAAGATGTATGTCAGGCCACATCTCGACTATGGCGATGTAATTTACCATGAGCAAAGCATGCCTCTTTCCCGCAAGCTAGAGTCCACGCAATATCAAGCAGCCTTAGCCGTCAGCGGGGCATGGAGTGGAACTAATACTGACAGATTACTTGAGGAACTCGGCTGGGAATCACTCAGTAACAGAAGATGGTATCGAAGGTTGTGCCTCTTTTACAAAATTGTCAATGATCAAACTCCCCAATACTTCAGAGACTGTATCCCAGCAAGAAATGACACACAGTATAACTTACGACACCAAAGAGCTTTTAGGGAGGACAAGGTAAATACCACGAGATACTCCAAGACACAGTGATCCAGAGCATGGAATAAATGCCAAAACACAAATAGTTGCAAATGCAAAAACTTTCACACCTATCATAGAGAAGACACTTTGAGGTATTCAGAACAAAAATCTGTATAGAAATCGGACCAACTACTGCAGAGAAATTGCACTTTTAAGTTGCCAAAAAATTGCCAGGCCATGTTTTTGTTTACATTTCCGGTGTATCAATTTTGAAATGGGCCTAAACCAACAATTTCAAATGTTCAATTCTCCAGTTGTATTCGTCCGATTTCAATAAAAAATTTTTTAAATTGACCCTCAATGTCTGCGCAATTATACAACGTATCAGTTCTATGAATTTACATCAATGTATTTAATTTATTTGGCACATATTTGTCAACGGGTATTTTTAGCAGTAGAACTACTCAAGACCCCTAAATTTCTTCTTTCCTGGTGCAAACAAAAAAAGTGAGGAAAAAAGAGTATTAAAAACTCATTTCGCACTAAACTTCAGGTATCGATGAAGGTTTCTGTCAAAGGGTTCGTTCAGGTTCGTACATGTAAAACTGTTATAGCTGATATAAAAAATCGAGTCATTTAGGCCTATGTATGCTATTTTCTGTGATTTTCAATGATAGTATGTATATTTTTGTTCTGAGTGTTTCCAATGCATAGTTTTCGTTTTAATTGCACAGCTTTAATAGCGAGGGTTTAAATTCTAAATAAAAAGAGGCATTATTTCATTACCTAACAATCACATTAACATTTAAATGACTTGAATCGTACACGGGTTTAACATGGTTTACACTAAAATCACGGCAACAAGCATCTTATGTCTATGACTGTTAAGATACAAAGCTTGGGCTTGAGGTCCATTTTTTGATCTTGGAAACTGCACTAATAGGTTACAGGAAGGTGCGGTGTGCGGCAAAAGGATTTCTGTCATGACCCACTCCCAGAATTTAGGGAAGATTTTGATACCTAATCTTTGAATACGAGTTACGTTTTCACAAAGAACAATTTTCTTTGCAAAACCACTGCAATATTTTTGTTTCACGTAAACAAAGCATTAGCAGGACTTTAAATTACCTAACGTTAAAGTCACGGGAAACAGAACAGTGTCAGAATGTCTCGTAAATGATAAGCCCCAGTACCAGAAAATTCACAACAAGAATATGAAAGTATACCCCGTTTCTATAATTTCTGACAAAAACTCCCCAAAATGCCTATATGACCAGAAATTTGAGAACCCCCTCGCCTGGGCTTTTAGTCTATAAAGTGCACTTCTGTTGTATAAGTCTTGAGAAACGAACTTCATCTTGGACTTCAAATTAAAGGTCTCACGAGCCTTAGCTTTTTGGTTCATTACATGTCGTGGGCAATGATAAAAACTATATAGTTATCATGAATTTTACGAACTTATAGTTACTCCATAGGCTGTGTATTTATCACTTTATCTTTCTTTATTCAATACCTACTGCTGAATTTAAAAAATCCAAAGGAACTTTACATTCATTTTTGGTTAAGGTTGAAACTGATTACAGAATCGCACAGACTGAAACTATATTCTAAAAGTTATCTGCAGTTTAGAAGACTAAAGGCCGGTTTACAGGGGCGTTTTTTCTTCAATTTTTCATAAACTTTTTCTGAAATTTTCAACATTTAGAAAAAAGTTACCGTGTAACAGGAAAATTCTTACGGTGAAGTTTGATCTTATCTCCCGTTTTTAATCTCGTTAATTGGTTTTAATGAGCCATCGTTGACGATTTTATTCTGATCCAGGGTCAAAATAAAATCGCTTCTAGCATTTTTTTTCAAAGGAGCCGACAAAATTTAAGATAATTGACTGACTTTGCTCAAATATTTTGGCGCGCGATTTGAATTTATTTCACAGAGGATTGGTGGATACTTTGGAAAACAGCATCGAGAGAAGACAAAACAAAAGATTTTTTCTATCAGCAACAGTTTTCAAGAAAAATACAATTCTTTTACATTCAAAACTCGTTTTCGATATCAATTTGTTCTGTTGTATCGTATTGTTCTCCAAGTTCTACTCTTGGTGAAAGGGTGGATGTACTGGCTCTTGACAACGATCGCTGATACGTTTCCCGCATCCGAGATATTCCACTGTCATTCCAATTTTGGTGAACAGGAGTGAAACTTTTGAAGCTTTGTAGACCTTTGTAGATTTTAATTATGAGGTGACATTTCACAAGTCGCCAATTTATGCTTCAATACAGATGGTCCCCAGCATTGGACATTGGTTTGGAAACGAAGTTGCTACTGACGTCATGATCTTATTCCGGTTTTGTCGTGCTTTGCCATTTTTGCAACGAAATCGAAAGGGGAAGTATGCTTATCATGGAGATAATTCTAATCTACAGCCATAAAGTCGCTGAAGAAACTCAATTCGAATTAGTTTTCATCCTCTGTGAAATATATTCAAATCGCGCGCCAAAATATTTGAGCAAAGTCAGTCAATTATCTCAAATTTTGTCGGCTCCTTTGAAAAAAAATGCTAGAAGCGATTTTATTTTGACCCTGGATCAGAATAAAATCGTCAACGATGGCTCATTAAAACCAATTAATGAGATTAAAAACGGGAGATAAGATCAAACTTCACCGTAAATATTTTCCTGTTACACGGTAACTTTTTTCTAAATGTTGAAACTTTCAGAAAAGTTTACGAAAAATTTAGGAAAAAACGCCCGTGTAAACCGGCCTTAAAACTGTCACTTCAAAGAAAACCTCTTGGTTTATAATCAAATTAGAGTTTTTGTGGAACGAGTACATCTGAAAATTTAGAGGAACTTTTGGTTGCAGACTGTGAAAAAGTTTTGTGTCAGTAAATCATGGCCCCTTTGTCCGGATGCTCATCAAATTTGCACCAGATATTCCCCATGCTAGACACGATTAATTGAAGCGAAAAATTCAGGCATGTGAGAATAAGACTTTCTTTGCATCAAACCAAGAAGAAGCGCTTTTTCCAAACATGAAAAAATGAACTATAGTTAATAGATCGAATGGTAGAGTTTGGACTTAAGCCTAGTGTTCCCAAGTCATAGACATAAAATGCTTGTCGGCTAGACTACGTTTGATCCACTTAAATGCTAATATGGGCTTAACTTCAGAATACCCCGCACATAAGGAGTATGTTTAAAAAAACGTGGATACGCGGATACGCGGATACGGAGTAGGTATGTCATACAGTTGAAAGCTAAAAATGATAAAAAATTAAAGATGATCAATCTCTCTCAAACTTGGTTTATGGAGGGTATTTCATGGGTGCTGAATTCGAATTTGGACTCGACTTTAGAACATTTTGCGTTTTTGGGGTTAAATCAGGGGGCAAATGGGGCAACAATGATAACAATTAAAGTTGATCAATCCTTCTCAAGACTGCTGGTTTCTAGAGTATTTTAGGGGTGCTTAATTCGAATTTGCGCTTGATTTTAGACCATTTTGCCTTTTGGGGGTTAAATCAGGGGGCAAATGGGGCTAAAAATGATAACAAAAATCAAATTGATAGAGCATGATGACATTTGCAAATTTATTCACTATACATGTCATACCGTACACGGAGATCTACAACAGATCACTGTGTATTATTCATGACTGGCTGCCATGACACTTTCTTCAATCGGTCTCCTTCACCAAGGATGATAGGATAGGCCTAAAATCTCCCTGAGCTCTGGATTAAGGAAGACCAGAAGAGGAGCCCTTGTTTTCGTTGGACACATGGAAGGGAACAAGAAGAGCCAGCAACCGAAGCATAAACTTCCCCCGTGTCCGCTCTGGCACTATGTCCTCACACACTAGGATACTTGCTGGTTATTGGACAGTTGCCACCTGTTGTACACAGGCCCTAAATGTTCATGGATACAGTGGATGATACACTCGTTCTTATAATGTTCTCGTACATGATAGAAGAGGCAGACAGAACAGGAGTTGTTGGTTGTTGCCTAGTTGCCACCTGTACAGGCTCTACGTTTTCATGAAGGCAATAAATGAGACACTATTTTCATGGACGTACACAATGAATGTTAGCGTGCTTACCCTTGCTGTGCAATGTCAGTACATTGTTTCTTTATATGTCAGAATTCAACAACCAACAGCAACAAAATTTGGTAAGCATTTATCCTAGCTGTGCAATGTCAGTAGGTTATAGAAAAACTGTCATTCTTATAATGTTCAAACTACTCTACCAGAATTCAAAAAGCAGAAACACTGCTCTGGCACTATGTCCTCACACACTAGGAAACTTGCTGGTTATTGGACAGTTGCCACCTGTTGTACACAGGCGCTCTACGTTTGGCATGAGGGTCTCATTTACAAGTTGGAATCCAATGGCTTACATGGAAATGTTCTTCGGATTGTTAAAAGTTTTTTGTCAGATCGTAAGCAACGGGTAGTGCTAAATGGGCAATGTTCAAAGTGGGATACAATTTCCGCAGGTGTACCACAAGGATCAGTTCTTGGACCGTTGTTGTTCTTGATCTACATTAATGATATTACCCACAATGTTAAATGTGGTATTAAGTTATTTGCTGATGACACGTCGTTGTTTACTACTGTTCAAAATGAAAATGTAGCTGCACTTGACTTAAACAGAGATTTGGCAAAAATTAGCTTATGGGCATGGCAATGGAAAATGCAGTTTAACGCTGACAAGACAGAGGAGGTCATATTTTCTTGTAAAAGGAATAAGCCAATCCACCCCGGTCTTGAATTGGGTGAGGAGGTCATTGCATCAAAATTGGAGCACAAGCACCTTGGGGTTACTCTTGACTCAAAGCTAAATTTTAAAAGTCATATTCGAGAGGCTATCTTGAAAGCACGGAGAGGAATTGGTTTGTTAAAATACCTTTCTAAATATGTATCAAGAGAGGTCCTTGATCAAACCTATAAGCTTTATGTGAGACCTCACTTAGACTATGGAGACATCATTTACCATAAATATGACCCTGATATGCAGCTGAACCTTACGCAACAACTAGAACAGACTCAATATAAAGCAGCACTAGCTGTTACTGGAGCGTGGGTAGGTACAAGTAGGCGAAGGCTACTTGAAGAGCTCGGATGGGAAACACTTTATGACCGAAGGTGGTGCCGAAGATTATGTCATTTCTTTTCATTAACCACATCCAAAAGTCCAGATTACCTTTTCAATGAGATACCCGAACAGCGCTCAGTTGAGTATAATTTAAGAAACCCGCGTTGTTATGAGCAAAATGTAGGTAGAACTATGCGCTTCTCCAGCTCTTATTTCCATAACACAATATGTGAGTGGAACCTGTTAGACAAAACTGTACAAGATTCTCCTTCTCTTGCAGTTTTCAAGAGCAAATTGCTTCGAATCATCAGACCCGAGAAAAACCCGGTTTATAGCATCTATGATATTTTGGGTATCAAGCTATTAACAAGGCTTCGAGTTAACTTTAGTCCTCTAAATGAACATAGATTTAGGCATAATTTTGAGTGCTTGAGTCCAATTTGTATTTGTGGTACAGGAAAGGAAGATAATGAGCATTACCTCCTGCACTGCCCCCAGTTTACAGCTCAGCGCCAAGATCTCCTTGGTCAAGTCTCAGATGTCGGATATGATGTTGCTAGCATGAACTCAAAGGATCTTTGTCATTTGTTATTATATGGGAACCCAAATGAAAGCACCTTTGCAAACAGAATCATCATAGAAGCAACTATTTCTTTCATCAAAACTTCTGGACGGTTTAATTAAACTTTCTGGAAAAACAGCAGCCTAACCCTTTTTTTTTTCTTTTAGACTGAAGTGCTCCCGGAATTTGCGTGGGCTGTCTCTGCTCATCGCACTGCTGCCGCGGGTGCATCGGTTGGGGGGAGTCTATGGTAAATTGGAAAGTCTTTTTCCCCCTCGGGGTTGAATCCCTGAAACTTTGTTTCATTCTCCCTGCCGGTGCGCTCGTGGTTGTGGTTTGGTGGGTGGTGGGCTGTTTGTGCGGGTTTTGGGGGTACTTCAGTTTTACCTTGGCTTTTACTTTGTCCTGATTTAGTGTGCATATGTATCTTATTTTTTTGTTTTTTTGTGTTCTATTATTAATTTATTGTTGATAGTACTTAGAAAATTGTAAGTGGCATTTGTAGTGAGGACCCGGTGACCATGCGTCTTTCCTCGCTGCAAATGCCACAGTAATTTGCATTAACTTGTTGTTTTTAAGTTTTAGATTGATAAAAAAAAAAAAAAAAAAAAAACACAGGCGCTAAATGTTCATGGATAAAGTGGATGATACACTCGTTCTTATAATGTTCTTGTACATGATAGAAGAGGCAGACAGAACAGGAGTTGTTGGTTGTTGCCTAGTTGCCACCTGTACAGGCTCTACGTTTTCATGAAGGCAATAAATGAGACACTATTTTCATGGACACAATGAATGTTAGCGTGCTTACCCTTGCTGTGCAATGTCAGTACATTGTTTCTTTATATGTCAGAATTCCACAACCGAGAGCAACAACATTTGGTAAGCATTTATCCTAGCTTTGCAATGTCAGTAGGTTATAGTGGCAGTGTACTCCATTGAGGTACAGACCAAATAGTGCATGGCGGTTTGAAATCAGTGGCGTCGCCACGGGGTGGACTGGGGTGGACATGTCCACCCCAGTTTTCCCAGGGCTCAATTTTCTAATTTCTCAAAATCCGTAAAAAAAACTTTGTGGGGGGGGGGGGAGCGGTACATTTTTATTCACTTGGAACTTCTATGATAACTGGTTTTCCTCTTGAAGTTTCATTATTGAAAATTTCGAGAAATGTCTTAAATTTTAATTTCAAATCACATATTTTCCTTCCACGTAAATTGATATATCATGTACTTTTCTGTTTTCGTTGTGCAAAAATGCCATCTGTTACGAAAGACGCTGCTTGGGATGATTGCTTTTCCAAAAATATCAAAAACGATCATAATGATAAAAAGGGCGTCTCCCACGTTTTCCGAGAGTCTGAAGGGCTTGGTCAGGAGAATTTTTTCTGGGGGCTTTGCCCCCAGACCCCTGAAGCATGTCCACCCCAGATTTTCTGGGCTGGCGACGCCCCTGTTTGAAATAATACTTAGGACTTTGAGAATGGTTTTTTGTCTCATGTGATACAGTCACACATTTTTGGTGGTGCCTACAACATGAGAATCTGCACATTTGTGAGACACATGTCACTGAACACCTGTAAACTGAAAAAAAAGGTTTCCTGAGATCATAGATGTCTGATGTTCTGCTTTTTTGAAACAAAACAAAATGAAAAGAAAGAAACAACATTTTTGAAAACAAAATTTTTTGCTGAGATCATACATTTCTGATGTTTTGGAAGGTTTTAATGATTCTTTGCATAAAGAGATATTAAAGGCTTCTTCCTGGGATTTCTTTGACAAAAAATTGCATCTAACCAGGTAACGTGTACCACATTTTCTATGGACCTTGAAATGCCGCTGCTATTTAGGAATCTGAGCATTTTTTGTACAAATACCCTCAAATGCTAGTATTCTTTTACAGAAACTCCCAAATACACGTTTTTTTACAAGACACTTGCATCAACACTTAGTACTAAAAGTTTCTTAATTTCGCATGGAAATTTTGGTGTTTCAGTAGTAAAAGTTTCTTAATTTGTTTCTTATTTTTGGAGCCTAAACTTGCGATATTGTTCACAAAGGGCTTCCATTTTACCATTCTGGCAAAAATTTAGCAATTTCTGTAGTTAACAGTTAAAAAAGATGAATGTACCTTTGTTAGAGAGACATAGAATACAAGAGACATGCAGAATTTTAATGTTAAGAGTTTCTTAACTATTCGTGAGCGAGTACTACAGTTTCTTAAATTTGTGGTCATTGCAGTACTAGTTTCTTATAAAGCACTCTCTTATAAAACAAACGTGTAGTAGTTTCTGGACCTAAACTTGGGACATTTGGTACCATCAGATTTTCTGATGTTTTCAAAGAATAACTAGGGTCTTAGTGATTCTTCTGCTTTCTTCCTTTTTACTTATGCCACACACGTTTTGGGCATCTTCCATATCATGCAAGATTTCAGAAAGATGTCCCAAAAGAATTCAGGTATCCTATCATTACACATCATGCCCCATTTAAGGGCATCTCTAAATCACGTAATTTGTAAACCACAAAATGTTTCATACGCCCCCAGATCTAGAAGGTGTCCCATAAAAAAGTACTCCTGTTTGAAAAATCACAAGAAATTCATTATCAAACCTTTGATAAAATTTTCTTTTTGACTTGTTTTGTCAAAAGACCCAACAATATTCATAGATGATAAAATGTTTACCTTTGATACAGCAAAGTAGAGAAATCATACGTTGAAAAACCTTATTTTGAGCTATAGTTTTGCAGCAAAATACTCAATCTTGCGTAAGAGTCAAATCTTTCAGATTTTTTATGATTATTGAAGTTTCTAATGGTAGTGTGCATTTCTTTCTGTAATTTATGACCAAACTAGAAGCGTTACAGGCACAAAGAAATTCATCACGCAATCATCAATGCATTTTGGCAGTATGACTCAAAACCAGGTCGCCCTAAAAAGAGCTACATTCGCTAATTCTGAAACCAATTACAGGAATAACTATGTATTGAATAATAATTTGGTCCTTGATCTACTTGAAAAAAAAAGAAAATCCAAGATCGGCTGTGTAATCAAATTTTGGTGATTTTTCAAACGGGAGTACTTTTTTTTGGGAGACCCGGTATTATCAATTTTTCAAAAGGGAGGCAATAAACTGTCAGAGAAACCATGTAAATGACAACAACTTGATATTCTCAATAACAATACTCATATTTCTTATATGCTATTTCTCAGTAAATCCACTGTCATTTGGATTTTCAGTCTGAAGAGGCGTGCCATCTTGCATCATGTCTGCAAACATTTCATCATCATCTGGGTCATTCAGTGCCCTTAAAATGTGCATGTCTTCTTTCATGTGGCTGATTATATTTCTAATAATTCTTTTGCAGGCAGCAATTTTCTCTTCCGCCACCTTGATATCTTTCTTGGCGCATTCCAGCGATGCTGCAGTATCTTCGAATCTCACCTCCAAAAGTTCAATGGTTTGCTGTAATTTTTGGTCCATGTCTCTGCAATAACATAATGAAGTTGGTCAGTTCCTGCTCATGGTGTGCAATGCACCTCAACAGGTGTTAATAGATGTAGAATTTTTGAAGTTGTTTAAAGCATACAGTGCAATGTACCTAAAGATGTCTGCAAGTGTTGGTTACATTCGTTCTGAGAACATTGCTTGCATTTCACTATGCAGTTATTTGCAATATCTTGTTGATAACCCACTAATAAGAAACTGTACTTAAGTACAACCATAAGCTGCACATAGTTAAGACACTTTTACTATCAAAACACCACAATTTTCATGGAGTTTGCTAATTGAATTAACATCTGCTGAGAACTTAAACAAGTTCAAGAATTTGATCAAACAATGGGATTGCCACAACTGTGAATGTAACGCCTCTCAATTCAATGATATCTTGTCCTCATATGTCTTGAATATTTAATTATTTACCTTACAGTATCTGTCAATTTCTTTGTTTCTTAATTTCTACATTTGTATGCTTGATTTACAATAGTTGTATCTATGTAAATCTGTACAGCTAGGTAAAACTTGAATGAAAATAAGTTAATAAAAAGATAACTCTCAGAGATATCCCTAATATTTTTCCACAACTATCAACTACAGTAAACACTCGCGTATAAGAACCTACAATTTTGCAAGTCAGCCTAACTACGTTCTTATGTTTTGGGTATCTAGTGGGAAATGAGGCTGTTCAGGTTCTTAAATTGGTTCTTATTTTATTCATGGCCTTCAAAAATTCCTTCTCTTCATATTCAAACTTCAGGCCTATTATTTACTGTCCGTTCACATCAGTTTAATTTATGAGATATTCCCCAAAAGAAATTTGTGGAGGAATCTGAAATGTTTATATAGTCCAATAGTCCAGATAAAATCTGGCAAAAGCTTCTCATCAGGTAATATAAGCATATTTTTATTCTTCCACAAACTTCTGTTGTGAATAAGACCCCCATGCTCTCTAAAAATAAGAACCTATTTCAAATTCCAGGCAGAATGGGTTCTTATATAATTGGGGTTTAATTGCAAAATGTCAGCCTGTAGGTTCTTCATCCACTAGGTTCTTATCCCAGGGGGGTACTCGGGTATATTTGGGATAGGGGTGTTCAGGCTGCGGTACAACGCATCATCCCAAAAAAATAGTTTCTACCATGAAAGTAGACCAAAACAATAATTTTTCCGATCTTACATACCCAAAAGTTATGAAGTCAGTGCCTTAAATCTACATAAAAGTGCCCTAACTGATTAGATTTCTCATAATGTGTTTGGATATTTAGGTCTTTTTATTTTAGTACTGTTACTTGACTCTAATTTTCTTCGTAAATTATGTTTATCTCAATTTCTTTACTTTCTCTCATATTTGAACCCAAAAAAGTAGGCCAGAATTTCTTGAACCCAAAAAATAACTGTCCAAATGATTGACCCAAAAAAAATAATCCTTGCCTAAATTTTAGACCCAAACAAGTAACCTGAGCCTCCCTATCATGTATATACCAGAGTACCCCCCTGGGGTTCTTATACGCAGGTTTTTACTGTAAATCACCTTTCATCCTGGGAACTCCGATCACTTAGTGTCTATTCCCGCCATGATAGGTACAATAGATTTACTTTTTGAGTTTGTATGTTAATTGATTATATGAAAAAAAACACTAACACATTTGTCTTGAACTTATGACAACATGGAGAACAAAATACTTACAATGTGTAAAGTGACTTGAGTACCTCGTAACGTCTTTGCTACCAGTTGCTTTGTGTTGATAATGATCTTGAGATTGCCATGATTTGTGCCCTTATTTATTGGGAGCTGTTTCCAAGCATTTGTGGAATGCTTTTGTAAAATAGCACATTCATAATCTCCTATTATCACCTGCATTGTGAAGCGAAGAGCATTCTCTTCTTTGGAAGTAATGTCTGCGAGGAGCATTCTTTTCTCATGACGTACCCACAGCAATTAACATCATTAAGCATTGGGAAATGTCTTGCAATTCTGATTCACGTCAACACATTGTCGACACATTACCTCCCTTTATGCCCTTGTTTCCTTTCTTTCTTTTAAGTTGGTGACATACAGTACTTGATAGCTATCTTGAAAGCTAATTAATACGAACTATAAATAACAACAAATTAGGCATTTAATAACAGTAACAGTAATACATGAATGTTTCAATATATAAATGCCAAATACGTTTCATGTTATTTTTATAGCCTACTTCTCCTTTGCACGTACTTTTTTATAAGAAGCGAAAAATATGGGGCTATACTGAAACTTTCTTAACATTATCACATTTTGAGTACTCAAGAGTTTCTTACGAGTTTCTCATGGGTTCAATGACAATCTTCAGCATCACTACCTGTGCCCTCCTGAACATGTCAAAACATTCTTTTTGAAGCGTTCCCAATGTTTACACATTAGTCATACACGTATTTGCTTATAAGAAACTGCCCATAAGGAACTCAGATCGCCAAGAAACTCGAGCACTGGGAAAATATAACTTAGGAAACTATTTATTTCGACACATGTTTTAGTTTATTTTCACTCGTTCCCTGTTTAAAACTACTCGGAAGGTGCTTAAAGTGTCAACATTGCAAAGACTCTGATTTAAAACGTCCAATGGGCACAGGCAGTCAACATGAAGGTTGTTATGGAACTTTGAAGAAACTCGTAAGAAACTCAAGAGTACTCTTTTAAGAGAAACTCGTAAGAAACTCGGCGTACTGAAAATCTGATAATTCTAAGAAAGAATACGTGTATATGGTTTCCAAATGCGGCATGAGCAAGAAATTGCTAATTGAGTGAACTCTGCTCGCAACTTAACTCGCGTTTAAGGCTCTTGAAAGGCTTAATCGTTAATGACCAAGGCGAGAGTATTAAGTTCATTTTTGAATGGGATGGTATAATTTAAGATTCAAGATCCAAGATCCGAGATATTAAGATCCGAGAAACTAAGATTCGAGATATTAAGATCCAAGATATTAAGATCCGAGATATTAAGATCACGTATTTTCTCTATAAGAAACTAAGAATTTTGCTCAGTACTGAAAGTTTCTTGCGAATTTCTTAGAGGTTCTATATCAATCTTCGTATTCACTACCTATGCCCTCGTGAATATTTCAAAACAATGTTTTTGAAGTATTTCCAATGTTTAGACATTGCTCAAGTACTTTTCGAGGAATGAGTAAAAGCACAGTCAAATACAGTATGGAAAAACTTCCTTTGTCAAATTAAACAGTTTCTTAATCAATATTTTCCCAGTGCTGGAGTTTCTTAATTTTCGGACTTTTAGTAAAGTGCAGGGTATACTTTTTTGCAATTTTGGCCTAGCGAACAGTCATGATATCATATTTGATACAAATTTGACAATGTTTGTCTAGGAAATGGTCAAAATTGGCCTCTAGGGCTAGAGCCAAGGGTACCATTTTGGTAAAAGTTGGTCCAGAGAATGGTCAAATTAGTCTAGCCAATGGTACCATTTTTTTTAAATTAGTCTACCTAACGGTACCATTTTGAATATGCTCGCGGCAGACACCTACCCAAAATTTGGCCAAGAACTCCCCCCCGCCCGGTGGGGCAGTTTCTTGCATAAAAATAAGCGTGAATTGAGTTTCTTATGGGCAGTTTCTTGTGAAAAAATACGTGGGTTGTTCTCCATATTGGAAATATATCTACACGTACTTTTTTATGAGAAACTTCCCATAAGAAACTAAACTCTCAGATTGCCTCTTACAAGACGACTTGGGCAAGTCCACAGATCGCCAAACAATTAAGAAACTCCAGTACTGGGAAAATACAAGTTAAGAAACTATTTCTCGTAAGGTATTTGAGTAATTTCTAAATATTGGAAAACATCGTTTTAAATATTCACGAGGGCATAGGTAGTGAACATGAAGATTGTTATAGAACCTCTAAGAAACTCGTTAGAAACTGTGAGTACTGAGCCAAATTCTTAAACAATATGTCATCTTTCATATCTCGGATCTTAATTTCTCGGATCTTAATATCTCGGATCTTAATTTCTCGGATCTTAATTTCTCGGATCTTAATTCCTCGGATCTTAATATCTCGGATCTTAATTTCTCGGATCTTAATAACTCAGATCTTAATTTCGGGGATCTTAATATCTCGGATCTTAATATCTCGGATCTTAATTTCTTGGATCTTAATATCTCGGATCTTAATTCTCGGATCTTAATATCTCGGATCTTAATATCTCGGATCTTAATATCTCGGATCTTAATTTCTTGGATCTTAATATCTCGGATCTTAATATCTCGGATCTTAATTTCTCGAATCTTAATATCTGGGATCTTGGATCTTGAATCTTGGATCTTGAATCTTAAATTATACCATCCCTTTTTGAATCGCTGTTTCGGGACAGCGAAAGCCAGCACTTAAAAGTATGTCAAAGTATGTTGGGTGTAAACAGAAGAAATAATGAAGATTTTCAAATCTATGGCAATAAATGTGCAGATGATATCTCTCATCTGTGAAATATTGTATTTTCTTTATTGTTCTGTGCAAGACATTTCTTTATGATTTGATCAAGTATTTCTGGCCCATTTTTGGGCATTTTGCAACCAAGAAATTTCCCAAAGTCAGATTTACCTATATTTCCAGTGCTCATAAAAACAAGAAAATTACAAAAATGCCTCAATTTCTCGGCTTTCAAGCATGGCGTGTTCCTTTCCAAACCATCAAGTACTCTTGCTGCTATGAATTTTCAAATGTGAGAATATTTCATAGCTCACCCGCCAGGTTTCTATTGAAGACATGCCTTTCTGGCCTATATGTAACTATATATATTCTTGTGCGCAATGACTGGCTAGTTTGATGATATGATGATTAGTTCAGGCGAAAATAGCTACCGCAGCGATTCTAGCAACCTTGATTTTAAAATTTTCTGGGGAGAGCTAATTGTGATTAGATAGGAGGTTAGAAAATTTGATTTTTGTGACAAACTGATGGAATAGGAAGATTGATATTCAAATTTGACCCTTGTCCCAAAAACTGGTTGTTTTGCCCAGGAAAGTTGTACTATGTTATAAAAGAACTGGTTATTTTTTTCCAATTCCTTCGGACAGACGTGGGGTAAAATATTTACAGTACTTGCCCGCCCCTGTGTATCCTATTGCAATCTCATTGTAATCCAGGCATACCGGAATTTGAGTGGTTCCTTTACTAAACCGAAGAGAGGGCAAGATTTCCAAAATGCTGACATTCTAGGACGGACTGAGCTAGTAGAAATGTCTGAAGATTCTTTCAACTAGCTGCAGTGAAAAGTGTGCCACCAGGCTGCAGTGGCGTCGTGGGAGCATGATTTTAGGGGGGAGGAGGCTGAGCGTCAGAATTTTCCGACAAAGAAACATTTTTCCCACAAAAATTAAGCAGGAATATAACGTATACAAAGTGGCAAAATGTCTCAGAACTTTTTTCATATGAAAGTTCCATAATAGCGAAGAATTTTTCAAAGGGACACAGCAGTCCTTTTAAGAGGTGATTCTTGTCGGAGGTGAGGCTGTTGTCGAGACGTGATTGATGTTGGAGGTGAGGCTGAAGCTACAATCCTTGCCAAAACTCTTGAAAAAAATCACATATTTTTGCTCAGCTCTCCCCCCCTCCCCCTTACAATGTTGGTTCCTTGCGTGATTACGCATTTCTCAAGGGCACAACAACGCAGCCAAAGCGATTTTCGTGATATCTGGTGATCAGTGCTTCGGACCAACATTGTTCAGGGGGGGGCAGGGGGGCATGGGAAAAGAGTAGCGTGAAGTTTCCTGCACTGTATTTTGGATGCTTGGTCGGAGAAGAAAAGAGAGAAATGAAATTTTTTTCAAGTTGTTTTGGCAAGGATTGTAGATGCGCAAGGAGGGAGGAAAACTGGGGGTCCGGGGGCTTGCCCCCCGGAACATTTTCTTTGACCACGCCCTTTACATCGTTACAAAACGCCCCTAATTTGAGGTTTTTTCTATTTGTTTTTCATGGGAAATTTCGAAAAAGCACCTCAAAAGCACTGAAAATTGGTTCTTTTTCGAAGAAACTCAAAGTAATCCCATCTTCGTAATCATTTCCATCTTCCTCAACAATATTCACTTGTGCAAATCCTGATGAGCAACTCATTGAAAGCTTAATGCACAAACCATAAATGCATGAAATTTTTTAAGTATGAAACGTGAAAAATGAAATGTACATTTATCGTTTTTAGTCACCAAAATGTAGGTAAAACGACCGAATTTTTGGGGAAAAGTCCAAGAATGTTTTGACCGAAAGCATTTGTCTGAAATTTATTCGTCCGAAACTTTTTGCGCCTAATGTGTATAATTTTCCAATAGAACACACTTTTCTTTCTATTGAAAAAGGAATTTTTTGCATAGTGTCTTGCCGAAAAACCTACTTTTCCTTCAAAAACTACGTTTTTGCGCTCGAAAAAGTGATATTTCATGTACACATTTTGATTGCCATAAAGTAGCTATGTAAGGAAAATGGATTAATTCCATTTTTTTCGATTTTTCCGACAAGAATGGAGAACTGACGAATTTTCCGACAACATTTTCACAGGAGGGCCATGGCCCCCTGGCCCCCGGCCCGGCCACGACGCCACTGACAGGCTAATGGCCTGATAACCAGACCCGAGGTCTAGTTATCAGGCTATAATAAAATATCCTACAAAGTGCTAAGACAAGAATGCATTCCATTACATACAATCCGCACCTTTCTCATTTATTATTGGTCCGTACCTACCTTTTCACTATAACAAAATTATAACTGTCATTGACTAGCTATTGTATTTGGTAAAAAGATACATCTGGAGGAGTACTTTCATATGCTATACTTGGCTTATTTGTATACTGTATAACTTTTCTATTCCCAGGGCTATTCCCTGTGCCATTCCCCCCATTCCATTCCCCTCTTTAGAGATAGCCTTCCAAATATATCTCGTGAATGTAGCAGTTGCGATGTTCCCTTCTTTGTGAAGGGTTCACAAAGCCGGTTTTAGAATTTGTGTGAAAGTGCGTGGACAGAAGAAAACCCATTTGGTAATACCGCATATTACGTAATTGACCATTGAATTCAAGCCTGAGAAATTTTCTATCTTCAGGAGCAATATAGACACTATAATAGGCATCTTTCAAAACTAATGATGCCATAAACGAATTGGACGTAGTGACGTTAGTGGTCTTATTCAATGCCTGCATTTTGACATGGAGATAAGCACGCACTGGTCAAATTGTTTGAGATTCAGTACTGTCCGCTTTTGGACGTAAGAGAATAGGCGCAATTATCCCTAATTCTCCAATTATCCCTGGGGTTCAGGATCCTTCTCATCCTTATCCCATGGGTCTCATAGGTCCAGCTTTTACGGGATGCCACGAACATTCTCTTCCAGGGCATCCAAAAGGATACGGAGGACTGCCCCTTTTGTATGAGCCTTTTGTTATGCTGGTAAAGTTCAAAGCAGATCAACAGCTGGGAAACCTATTACCATGCGCGAGAATCTCTTTGTCTCTTTGCTAATTCTTGTTTGGATTGTGGCCGGATTATCCGCCCACATCCTGTCCACAAAACCAAACACGCTTTCTGCGCATGATCACAGGTTTCCTTTTGGGGGATGACCGTTGCTTTGAACTTTCATGATTCGTATCCCCAACAATATTATGGTTGGTCATCCTGTAAGGAATGGAGTCCTGGAACTAAGGAAGCAGCTACTAATAGCAGAAGGAACAGTGTACCTACCTGTAGCAGACCATTTGGACATTTCTACTCTGTAATATTTCCGATATACACGCATGGGCGTAGGGGGTGGGATCAACTTTCAGGGCCTGTCCGATATAAAATCAATTCTTTAAGAACATTTTGCCCGACTTTTAGGCGGATTTTTCCCCGATTATCGCTGATTTTTACGCATTTTTCCAACGTCGGGGTGGGGAAGTTAAGAAACTATTAATGTTGATAACCTTTGCATTCCTAAACATATTTTTAGTTTATTTTCACTTGTTTCTTGTATCATATTACTCGGAAGCTAACGTCATGACTTCAGTAATGTCTAAACATTGCAAAGGTTTCAAAAAACTTTGTTTTCAAATGTTCACATTGCAACAGGAAGTAAATATGAAGGTTCTTATGAAACCTTTAACCACGCCTTTAACAAACTCGTAGCAAACTCTGCGTACTCAAAATCAGACAATTTTAACAACCTTTTAGTACTGGCCCAAATTCTTAGTTTCTTATAACAAATACGGGTATGCTCTGTACCATTTGAAAGCGAAATTCCATTTCACAAAATGTTTGGTCGTAATAGCTAATACTAGCTATAAATTGCTAATATTTACCCATAACTACGGCCAATCTTCTAAAGCAAACCCATAATTGGGGAATAATTCATAACATCTGACCCATAACCCGGCCAAAATATCAACATTTACCCATAACCCGGGCAGGCACATACATACCAAGCCCCCAATCCAATAGGAATGACCTCCCCCCTCGGTCACAAGGTGATACAGGTAGTCTGGGCTATGTTAGGTTCAATTGTTTAGTGTTTCATCTCTTTTTGCTTGTTCCCTACTTTAGTATAGTTCTATATTGTTTTAGTTTTCTCCTAGTAGTTTTACCTAACCCAGTGCACAGTGATCCAGACCCAGAGGGGGGGGGGGGCTTAATAATTCGAGGTGACGTACCTGTTGCAAAATTTAGGGTCTTGATTTTTGCAATTTATTACCTCTTAGGGTACAAAAAATTTCAAATTTACTACCGCTTAGGGTAATGACAATTTATTTTTTGCGTATCATCCTCGTTTGGCATAAAGATCAAAATATTGCTTTCAAACGATTCTCGTCCTTATACAAGGGGCTTGATTTTCTATTGAAGGCAACTTTAGCAGCAACACTCATCTCTCTGACTGTAGCAGCATCAATGGTCATTTGGGCTTATGGAGAAATCAATATTCAGTTTTCTTATGCTTGCTTAGCTCAGGTCGTACTTTGTAATCATCCAAAAGGATCTTATGTTTAAAATCTTGCCCTCTCTTCGGTTTAGTAACGGAACCACTCAAATTCCGGTATGCCTGGATTACAATGAGATTGCAATAGGATACACAGGGGCGGGCAAGTACTGTAAATATTTTACCCCACGTCTGTCCGAAGGAATTGGAAAAAATAACCGGTTCTTTTATAACATAGTACAACTTTTCTGGGCAAAACAACCAGTTTTTGGGACAAGGGTCATGCAAAATTTTTTCATGAACCACCGGTTTTCGGACAAAGGCAGGACTATAGTTCCCAGTGTGACATGCCCGCCCTTGGATACAAGAAGACACAAGTACAGCACACATTCATTAACATATTGTCATCCCAAGATATCAGCAAGCAGAAATACCTCGCACAATTCTTGCAACAATCGGCAGAACCAGGGACCCCGGACGGGGCACTTTTTTAGGGGGGCCATTTTCGAGAGGGCAGGAGGGGCGGTTGCCCCCCGCGCCCCCCTC
Source organism: Aurelia coerulea (assembly GCA_039566865.1). Taxonomy (NCBI): domain Eukaryota; kingdom Metazoa; phylum Cnidaria; class Scyphozoa; order Semaeostomeae; family Ulmaridae; genus Aurelia; species Aurelia coerulea. The sequence continues at coordinate 4,626,359 of CM076959.1, forward strand.
TCTCCGGCGTTACTGGGCAGAACTCAGAACAAAAACTCTAAACATGCAACCATAAAATTTCCGCTCGTAAAAACACACCAAAACCGAGTATGTTCCCATAAGGGAGTTGTCATTTTCAATGCTGGGTACAGGGGTGGAAGACTTTTTGGAGGGGTATGAAATTTATTTGCCTTGTTTTATTCGGTGATAATTTTTTTTTCCCAACTCATGATGGGGTTTCAAAGTTTTGAATACCAAAGCTTCAACAGTAAAACCACCATTTTCCTTCACATTTCTTAATCCTCTAATATGGAGCTTTGAGATAATGCTTGCAACGTTTCATTACCACAATGCATGTAGATGTATATGAGTAGTAATATCATCGGGGTATGAAATTTGTCAGTATTTCGAAATAAGGTTTCAAATATTATTGAATTTAGTGAATGGGACAAGGAAACTTTTCCATGCGTCTCCAAAATTCTTCTACCCCTGTACCCAACATTTAAAATGACAACTCCCTAACCCACGAACATAATTCCTTTTATTATACTTGCTATTACAAAATATTCCATTACTCCTTTTCGCTGTAACATTCTATCGTAGTTTGTTACAACTGTATTGTTATAAGGGATTTGACCGTGAAAATGACTCTGGGTGTAAACTTTCACCCTCAACGATTTTCACGCTCAACTCCCTTATAAGTTTTTAAACTTCATAACGTCAAGAACGTACAATATCACGGGTGCTTCAATATCCGTTTCTTGTAATTTCTGAGAGAGGTAAATTGCTCTCCTCCGTCGTGTGACAAGATTCCTAACAATTTCATCAAGTGCCCTTTTTCTGGCAATTCGCACCCAAGAATTTTCGTAAGTCCAACTTCCATATTTTCACTGCTCCAACGAAAATGACAACAATACTGTAGTCTCTCAGCTTCTACGCAGAATTTAAATAATTCCAATCTGTTGTTTCGAATTTTAAATGCGGCAACTGTTCTCTAGCTCACACAGTATAATAATCTGTGATCTAGTACAGTCTACTTTGGCACAGGAGATCATTTGACTAGTCGTGTATTTGCAGGTGTAATATGACTTTTACCATATTATCTGTCTATTTCAATCATTCTATATCACTTTTACAATCACCGATATTGCATTTCACTATATCAAATGTATAGTACATTTCAGGTTTAGTTTTGTTCAATGAATATGATAACGTTCTTTTTTATCAAATATGTCCCTTTCTCCTCTTCCTCTCTTTAAATTTACAATTCAAATACAGTACGGCCCACTATCAAAAGGAATGTATATTTTGCGGTAAGGAATCGCCATCAATGGGAATATACGTACTTAATCATGGGCAACAATGCACCGTTGATCTGGCCTATATTATGATAGAAATTGTACTAGCTGTTAATATAGTTAAGTGACTGCAGCTCAAGGCAAGATAACAAATCTGCCTTGCGCGCAATTTATGTGAAAACAATAGCCTTATGTTTGAGAAAAATTAATTTGTGGAAATAGACCTTTAGCTATTCTGCAAAAGAGTCGGGATCGAGCAACATGTTTATACATTTTTATACAAGAGGTTCGATTGAATAGCATTAGAGCTTCTATCACTATTGTGCACGTTGAAGAATTCTACAAAATGTATCAAAATACCTTTCGATTCAGATACTTTTTTGAATAGCTAAAAGGTCTATTCCCCATGCCAAAAATGAAATTCTACATTCAGGTGCCTTCTCAGGGAGCTGTCTCCGATGTTCTGAGGTTGAAACATTCCAAAAAGGACAACAAGTTTCCAAATATGAAGACAGGTTACCACAACTACAAAATCCATTACAGCCAAATGTAATATTGGTCTCAATTATTCAATTTTCAAATTTTCAGGTACAGGTACTGTAGTTAATGTTCATAGTTCAAAAGTTCCTGCGAACTGTATTGTTTTAAACTGCTATATATGGCACTTCACAGTCATATTTGCATCACTGGCTTTGATCATTTCTTCAAAATAAGCTTCACTAATGGTTCATTGTCTGAGCACCCAACTGCATTGATAAGCATCAGCAGGAATAATGAAACAGCTGTATCATCACAACAAACTGTTCTATGTTTAATTTCAAAATGTAGAAAACACCTTTGTATGAGTGAAAAACAATCTTGATTGAAATAGTTCATAATGGGCAATATCTAGTCTTGACAACTATTCAATGGTGCATTCTGCAACACATTGTTTTATTTAATGACTTCCCATCCCATGAATGCAAATCAGATCATTACAGGAACTAGAACAAGCAATCCTTTGGTGCTGCAACAAAAACAGAAACTGAATAAGGTTTTAATGTAAAAGATTCTGTACCACATATTGTGTCACAAAGTAGTTCTATTAATATGATTTTTTTTACAGTTATTTGCTGTATGAAGTATCAACATTGTGGAAAACAGTATTACAACATCATACCGCATGCAAGTCAGACGAATATTCGCCCAGACTCAGTTTCCATTTCCGGACTCAGTTTCAATTCCAGACTCAGATTCAAACTCGCAAAACTAGCAATTTTCTACAAACAAACGAGCTTTTAACAAAAAATGAATGAATTTCAACACGGGAACTTTATCAAACATATCTAAATCCAAAAACATCTTGTCAATCGCATGAATGGATTTTCTGGAAAAACGAGTTGTGTGTCCAACTCCGTCTTAGGCCCATTCCGAAGAATCGCCTTTCAATGGAATATGACACTGAGTCTGGAAAATGACACTGAGTCTGGATGAGTATTCGTCCAACTTGTATGGGGTCAACAGCATTGCACAAAACTTGAAACACTAAATTAGATGTTATGTAGGCTAACCCTGCAATTCGTTGCAAACCTCTGGTGTCAGTTTGGAGGATTCCTCCTTCATCAATCCCCTTGCCGTCGTCGGTGGCACCCAACCCAGACCCAGCATATGTTTGTTTGTGCAAGTCAAAGTCAGTCAAAGTAACCTCTCGAGCTAGGCCCTGGATGGAATCAAAGCCTTGGGATATCGTCAACAGATAAGCTGTACAAGTCATTCCGACTCTGTGAATATTCGAAGCAAGATAGAGTATAAAACGAAATCCTTTCATAGTTGTAATTAACACATAATGTGATACGCACCAGATTGTGACATTCACTTCTTCCTTCTTCGCGTCCTGCAAACAGCTAGCGTTACAAAGATAAACGAGGGACCTCCAAAATGGCGAACAGATCGATACAGATCGAAAGTTGCAGAGGCCCATATATCACCGTAGCGCGAGCCTGTAAATTTGAGGTGCCGGTATATCTGAGGTTTGCCGGTAAATATGAGGTGTCGTGGGACTACTCAAACACCTGGGTTATTGTTTAAGAAGCCATTCAAATTAAACAATATAGTATAGAAATCGCTCATTGTACAAGACACATTACTCTTTTGTGGTCACTGCTGTTGACCGCTTTTTGTCGGGGGGGGGGGGGGGGGGGGGGGGGGGGGTAAGCTTGGTAACAGACAGGTTCAGCAATACCTTGGTCCTTGGAATATTTACTCTTCAAAGAACGTTTAGCAATTCTAGCTAAACAAGATTCATAATTTGTTTCTTTTAATTTAGAAGCCAAATTAAAATGCATTCTCCAATCTACAGCCGAATTTATATAAATCCTATAAGAGTTTTTCATAAGAAACTCTTATGAGCGCTCAGATCACTAAAAAAGCAAAACAAACTTGAGCAGCATAATTTGCATCTTTGTTTTGTAATCTTCATATTTAAAATGAGAGTTGAGAAACGTTGGAGAATCTTTCACGATATCGATTTACGAAACGGTAGCTTTCACGTTCCTATTTAACGCCTGTCTCAGAACGTCTCAAAGATTTGAGAAAATTGAAAAATCGACAAACGATATACGAGGAAAGAGAAAAAGAAGCTTAAAAGATGGGATAAGCTGTAAGGTTTCTGAAAAATGCCACAGGATTTTGGGACGAAAGTGAGTAAGAAACTAAACCAATACCAAGGAAGGGTTCTTATAGACTTATTACAGTTCGTCCCTAGTTTTCGCTCGCTATTGAGTTGAATTACTAATTGAATTGAATGGAATCGCTCTCTCAAACAGGGACTCATAATCAAACTAACTCAAAATCAGGACAAAAACTCGTTTTCACGTCAAGTTCCTGACGTTACAATCAGATTGCAGCATTCGGGGCTGCTCGGCTGTGATTGGCTCATTTAAATTTCCCGCGTAAATTTTTGAGTTTTCGGTAAAATTTTCGGTAGTTTTTGGAATTGTCGGTGCTCTTGGTCGCCCTGCCAATAACACAGCGCTTCGCGTTGCTTTTTGCCAAAATGGAGGTTGTTATCATCGCAGCTACGGACAGAATAAAGGTGATCTCAAAAGGCACTGTACGAAAGAGTTTTGAAGGGAAAGGATGCATTTGTTTGTTTGCCAACTTGCTGTAGGAAGACCCCGGAAGACTTGCTGTTTGGCGAATTTAAATCGTGAAACGCAGGATTCCTTTTTGGCCTGAGCAAAACAAGAAAGGAGCTTGAGGTAAGCACTTCGACCAGGCAAAAAGTTAAGAGAAAACTCACATTCGATGTGGAAAAGATACCCGAAATTTCTTGAAACATTCCTCTATCAGCAGCAGAAGTATTCGTATTTGAAATTCTGTGCAAATTATAGTAAATTTGTCAAAGAGGCTTGAACCTTGAAAACGTTTCTTCGTTCTTGCAAAGTGCCGATCAATTTATCTTTCCTCCTGAAGTTTAAAATCACAGACTACAGTACAAAGCTGCTTAAACAGAAACTATTTTCAATCTTACGAAAAAAATGTTTCATAAGAGTTTTGTGGATAACTATACATTTTTGATTACAAAGTCCACTTTGTAATCTAAGAAGGGGCTTCGATGTCAGTCAGTGAGAAAGAAAGAAAGTAAGTAAGTAAGTAAGTAAGTAACCCACTTCCGTCACGCTCGTTAAAGCGATTGATTAACGTTTTATCTCATCTAATTGGCACTGAAATAAAGAAAGCGCACATAAAGCGCATACAAGACAGAAGTTTCCCGCGATCCTATAGGAACATTTGACGTCGGCTTATTTCATGTTAGACAGATTTGACACCTTAAGATGGATAAATCACCAAGATGTTTACCCTGACGCAACAACAAATTTACCCAGAATTGGCACGTTCTTGACTTCATTAGCAGCTCAATTATGTCAAAACAATCGTTTTCTAGAACGAACGAATCATTAGCCTTATTGATAGTACTCATTATGCAAATAAGTCAACTTTAGAGGATGATGTAACCGGCGGCCTGCACAGAGGCTAGCATTCGCAGCATCACCGAAGGTAGATGGATCCCCCTCCTACACAGCTACAGAAAGTTGCAGAATCCCAGCAAACAATGGCGCCATTGACAGGGGGAAGGCACGAGATCACACTGAACCAAACCATCTTCATGCATATTATTCTGCACAGAGGTTATCTTCGTGACTGCTTGTCTCAAATTAGATGCCCGCGAATAGCAACAATTGAAACGTTCTGTTGGGTTCTGCATAAGTAATTTTGCGTTATCGTAAATCTCACATGACATCTCATTTGACACAAATGCACCAATAGTTTTGTGCACGAACTAAGCAATCTAGGGGTAATGACTTTTGCCCGGGGGGTCTACCTTGGAGAAAAACAACGGGGATGTGCCTGCCAGAACAAAATTTTATGACCCTGTCCTGGAATAAAATTCTGAAAACATAATACCTGTCCTGGAATAAGATCGGGAAAATTGATGGTTCTCGTGAAAATGATGTTACTAAAAGTACTTCTCGCTAATTGCCAACGCTACTAACATTTTAATCTAATAAGTTCATGAATTGGAGTAACTTTTTAAATGATGATCTGATCTGTCCTGGAAAAAGTAGCTCTAAAGGACACACCGGTCCCGGAATTAAGGTGCAAAAGGTATAATCCTGTCCCGGAATTTTCAGCCGAAAATGACATCCTATTGGCAGGCACATTCCCGGGTGGTTATTGTATTAAGTAGACCCCCCGGGGACTTTTGATTTTTGCGTATCTTTCTCGTTTGACATAAAGACCAAAATATTGCCTTTGATGCGGTTCTTTTTCTTATACAAGGCGCTTGATTTTCCATTGAAGGTGACTTTAGCAGCAACACTCATCCCTCTGGCTGTAGCTAAAAACAGCATCTACGATCATTTGGGGTTATGAAGAAATCAATATTCAGATATTCTTAGCTTGTTTAGCTCAGGACAGACTTTGTAATCATCCAAAAGGATCTTATGTTTTAGGAGAATTATTTATAGTTTTGAGAAGCCTTTTTGGGTGTTTTTCTTTTCGAGAATAATTTGTGTTCGTTTCTTGAGCTTCCCAGACCGAAGAACATTCTAGAAAACATTGCAAAGTTCCCCTGAAGATAACGCCAGAAAACTCGCGCATTTTAAGATAAAGAATAACCGAAACTTGATGAAACGTTTATGCTTTGTTAACCATAGTATTGACAGCAGAAATATTAGTGATTGAAATTATTACAAAATAGCTAGTGCAGGTTTTTTGCGTAAAACAGTCTCATAATAGGTTGCAGAAGGCTTCAGCAAAAAGTTTCTGAAATATACCTTGGGTTCCTTTAGCAATCAAAACAATCATGATTGTATTGTTTTAGATTTATCATTGTTTCATTTGAAAGAAATTAGATCCCACTGGCTGGCTGAATTTGACGAAATCTTTATTGTTTTGATTGTCAAAGGAACGCAAGTTTGTCTGGTTCACTCATTCCGAAAAAGTTTGAAGGCGTGGAAAAGTCACATGACCTCCATCACAGCTAGGAAGTCTCCCTGCGGCACGAACAATCAATCGAATCCATCCATCAATCAATCGACCGACCAAGTCTCGGTCAAATTCTCGTACATTAGATTTGTCCTCGTTTTCACATAGCTTTTTTATGAGTCGTAGATTGAGCGAAAGGGTTAAAATCAAAATATAAAAACGAGCGAAATTTACGACGAATTGTAATCAGTCTAGGGTTCTTAAAGAGCCACTGCTGACATAAGTGCTTTGCGCACCTAGAAAATTGAAAGGAGGTAAACAGCTGACATAAGTGCTTTGCGCACCTAGAAAATTGAAAGGAGGTAAACAGCAATGGCGACGAAGAACAACGTTTTGTTTGCGCTTATTATCGTTTATTGTTTTATATTTAGGTCATTGCTGAAAGAAGAGCTGAACATTTCACACGTATTAACCACAATTCTATAGGCCCTTTCTTTACTTATAGCGTCTGTTTTATTATGTTATTTGAAATACAGTCCTCTGGAGGGCAAAATGGCCTCGTCATTTTCTTTCATAATCTAAACTTCGTATTTGAACCATTCGATATGGCAAACTAAACCGTACAACAACGAGAACGAAAGGAAATAATCCACATATTTACGGATCACCCATCATGACCATCCAAGAAGAAAGCGATGAAGATAATGATGGAGGAGGCAACAGTGGAATTGAGGTAGGCTTCTTTCCACATCCACGATAATGTTGATATGCTAGGCCAAAAAGCACTTTCAGACACCCAGAAAGTCAAAGAAGCAATGCATTGTGGGATTCGCACAGGCGCAAAGCACTCATGTCAGCAGTGGCTCTTTAAGTTCTATCTTTCGAAATTTTGAAAGATGTCTCATAATTTTATCAAAATTTAAAAGCCGCAAATAGTATGCGACGAAAGTGAATAACAACCTTAACCCATAATAAGGAAGGGTTATTTGGTTCTACCTTTCGAGAATTCGAAAGATGTCTCATAATTTTATCAAAATTTAAAAACCGCAAATTATATGTAATGAAAATGAATAAAAAATTTAACCCATAGTAAAGAAGGGTTATTTGGTTATATCTTTCGATATTTTTGAAGAAAGATTGGAAAGGCTTGGAAAGGCTTGATACTAGGAAACGAGGGACAGTAGTGAGCATGAAGATTGTTATGGAACCTCTAAGAAACTCGCAAGAAACTCTGAGTACTCAAAATCTGATAATCTTAAGAAAGTTTCAGTACTAGCCCAAATTCTTATATTTTCATATTTCATATTCATATTTAATTCTTTTAAGGAGGGTTGCCCTTCAGCAGAAGCTGGTTTTCAAGGGGCCCTCCGATACAAACAATAATTAAAATCTACAGAAACAAAGTAAAAAGCTATTAATTAAATCAAACTATAAAACCTTATTTACAATATTCAAAACCTATGTACAATAATGTTTAAAATTTAAAATCAAGCGAAAGAAAAAGATGCCTGTACCTAAATAGTCTTGAAACTCTTCAGTGAGGTTGCTTGCTTAGACTCGGCTGAGAGGCTATTCCACAGTTTTGCACCTCTGTAGGAGAAACATCTCTGGCCATTATTTGACCTTTTCTTGGGTAACCTAAGGTCGGTTCCTGTATTACGAAGGTTGTAGGATGAACACTGCGAATTTCGTGCGAAGAGGTCACACAGGTATTGCGGAGCCAGCTCATTTAAGGACTTGAAGACCATTGTCTGAGACTCATAGGCTACAAGTTCGTCAATGGTCTTCCATCCCAGCTCTTCGATAAGGGGTCTGCTTGGGGCATCGAAGCTGCTATGCGTTACAATCCTAGCAGCACGTTTTTGAAGTTTTTGCAACTGATTAATTTCAGTTGAACCAGCACAGCCCCAAACAGAACGACAGTATCGAAGGTGGGGCTCAACAATACCTGTGTAGACAGTTCGCGAAGTTTCTTGTGGGAGAAAAGACTTGGCATGTCTCAAAAAACCAACTGCCCTGGAGACCTTGCTAGAAACTGCCTTGATTTGTTCTTTCCAATCCAAGGAGCAGTCAATTTGCACACCAAGGTATTTTGTCCTTTTGACTACTTCAAGCTCATTATCGCGAATTTTCAGTTCCAAGTCTTTATTTTGACTTTTGAGAATGTTGTGTTTCTGCTTAGTAGAAATAAGCATGGAATGAGTTTTCGCAACATTCAGGGAAAGCTTGTTGCCTTGTAACCAAGTGTCCAGCTTCCTAAGGTCACTGTTAATAGCCTCATTCAGCCGAGTCAAATCATGAGACTGGTAGCATAAACTGGTGTCATCAGAATACATGGAAACGGTGGAATCTTGGACAGCTTGTGGGAGACCATTGATGTAGATGAGGAAGAGAAGAGGCCCAAGACATGAACCTTGCGGAACGCCAAATTCTATGTCCCCAACTTTTGAATCAACCCCATTAACCTTACAAAATTGTTTCCGGCTGGAAAGGTAGGATTTAAACCACGAGAGTTCACGTTGCTGTACACCGTAAAGCTCGAGCTTTTTGCAGAGGATATTATGATCTACAGTGTCAAATGCCTTTTTGAGGTCAATGAACACTAAACCCACAAGCTTACCAAGATCCAATCCATGGTACCAGTCGTCAGTATTTTTAAGTAAGCATGTTACTGTTGAATGAAAGCGTAAAAAGCCGGATTGGCCAGATGAAAATGACCGTTATCATTCATATACTGGTACAGCTGGTTTGTTACTAGTTTTTCAACTATGAAATTAACAAGCATAGTTTTACTCAAGTTTCTTATCTTAGTTTCTTATGGAAATATATGTACGTACTTACGATAGATTTTATTGCATTCTGCAAAGTAAGGAACATTAGGCCAACACGTATTTTGATAAGAAACTGCTTACACGTATTTTTATAAGAAACTGCTTACACGTATTTTTATAAGAAACTGCCCATAAGAAACTCAACTCTCATATCGGCTAAAGATTAACAAACTCCAGTACTGGGAAAATGTAAGTTAAGAAACTATTTACTTTGATAAAGGAAATCCTTGAAATATTTTTACTTTACTTTCACTTGTTTCCTGTATCATATTACTCGTAAGGTACTTGAGTAATGTCTAAACATCGGAAAGGCCTTAATTAAAGACCTTATTTTGAAATGTTCACGAGGGCACAGGTAGTGAACATGAATATTGTTATGAAACCTCTGAGAAACTCGTAAGAAACTCTGAGTACTGAAAATATGATAATTTTAAGAAACTTTCAGTACTGGGCCAAATTCTTAGTTTCTTTTGTAAAAAATACGTGTATATGAAACTCAACTCTAGGATTGCCAAAAACTTGAGAAACTCCGTTTATCACATTTTGACTTGTTTCCTGTATCGTACTAACGAAAATTGGAAGGTACTTGTCTGAGTGATGTTTAAACATCGGAAAGGCTTCAAAAACTTCGTTTTGAAAGGTTCAGGAGAAGGCACGGGAAAGTGCACATGAAGATTATTATTAAAACCTGGAAGAGATTCTGGAAACTCCTAAGAATCTGTAAGAACCTTAGGAACTTATAACTCCGATAATCTTAGTAAACTTTCAGTATTTTCCCTAATGCTTAAAAACTTCTGAAGAGAATCACACGAAAATATACCGCGGAAAGGAAGAAAAACAGCGCTCGAAAATCATAATCTTCATCAACCCAGATACAAAACGGTATTGCAATGGAACGAAGTATTTGAGCAATAAGACAGTTTACTTTCGACTGATAACTTTTAGATGTAGCAAATCCATACCAAAGGAAACCAAATGAAATTGGATTCTAATCGCGGATTTCCTTTCGCAGCAAAAATCCTAACCCCTACCCTTAGAAGTTAAAGGCAATCTGTCCCCTTCGATGAATGAAAATAAAATCGATAAAGATCTCTATTGTATATTCCAGAAGTTGGTGTTGATTCGCTTTATCCAAAGAAATCAGGGTCATAGAGACTCAGTGATGCATGAATTTAGCTGCAGCGTAAATAAGGTAAATAAAGCAGTAACCAAGGTCAGAACAATAGGGGACAGATTGCTTTTAAATCCTAGCGTTTGCTTCCCCGAACGCTGTCAGAAAGAAAAGATTATATGCGGCAGAAATCCTCAGACCGTTGACTCAACCCCCGGAAAAACCTATTGTTTCCTTTGAAACCAGACCTTGTGTCTCACCTTTGTCTAATTCGCAATAGATTATGACTACTTGTCGCCTAAGAAGAATACCTTTGATCTTGCCGACCTCATATTTGCCGGCAAACCTCAAATATACCGGCGCCTCAAATTTACCGGCTCGCGCTACGGTGGACTCTCCAGAGGCCTTGCAGACGTGCAGCTAACAACGCTGTTGTTGTCGTTGTTTCACACAGGAAGCTCCCTCTGGTTTCACCAAATCACTAAATCCACTGATCTGTGACTAATGCGTTACAAAGATAGATAATCCACGGTTTCAAAATTGGACTTGCCTACGACGCCGCTTTGCAGGCGCTTCGCGCTCCGCAGCTGCAATTATTACTCACTGTGCTGTCTCTCTTCCACGGGATTGCGAGTAAAGTTTTATGATGTTGGTTGAGAAGTATCGCTGTGAAGGAGCTCCAACGATTTCAACTGTATTTGAATTGAATACTGGGGCCCGGGGGGGGGGGGTACTTAGTCTATTTGTCCAACAGGGATGTGCCGTTTTTAAGGGTATCGTTTTCACCAATTTTTTCTAGCCAAGGGTATCAAAATGAGGCAATTTTTCTAGAGCAGGTTGTCCAAACATGTCAAGGGGAATATTCTGCCAGATCGGGTCATTTTTGGTCAAATTTCATGTTTTAGAGTATACTTTTCACCAATTTTTTCTAGAATAGGTTAACATTTTGAGCGAAAAATTCTGGAGCAGGGTAACAAAAAAAATTTTTCGTGGGCACACCCCCGTACAAATTTAAATCAAGTACCCCCCTGGGTACTGGGGGCATTCGATCCTTGTAGTGACGATTATCAAGCTTCGCCATACTCGCAATCCCGTGGAAAAAAAACAACACACAGTGAGAAGAATACAATTCCTGCAGTGTATCCACCGTATCCAGTGTATCCACAGTATCCAGTGTATCCAGCGTATCCAGTGTATCCACCGTATCCAGTGTATCCACCGTATCCAGTGTATCCACCGTATCCAGTGTATCCAGTGTATCCAGCGTCTCCAGTGTATCCACCGTATCCACCGTATCCAGTGTATCCACCGTATCCACCGTATCCAGTGTATCCACCGTATCCAGTGTATCCACCGTATCCAGTGTATCCACCGTATCCAGTGTATCCACCGTATCCAGTGTATCCACCGTATCCAGTGTTTCCACCGTATCCAGTGTATCCACCCTATCCAGTGTATCCACCGTATCCAGTGTATCCACCGTATCCAGTGTATCCAGTGTTTCCACCGTATCCAGTGTATCCACCGTATCCAGTGTTTCCACCGTATCCAGTGTATCCACCCTATCCAGTGTATCCAGTGTATCCACCGTATCCAGTGTATCCACCGTATCCAGTGTATCCACCGTATCCAGCGTCTCCAGTGTATCCACCGTCTCCAGCGTCTCCAGTGTATCCAGCGTCTCCAGTGTATCCACCGTCTCCAGTGTATCCACCGTATCCAGTGTATCCACCGTATCCACCGTATCCAGTGTATCCACCGTATCCACCGTATCCACCGTATCCAGTGTATCCAGCGTCTCCAGTGTATCCACCGTCTCCAGTGTATCCACCGTATCCAGTGTATCCACCGTATCCAGTGTATCCACAGCGTATCAATTCCTTCATAATGAAAATTGTCATCGTATTTTATCTATTCTTTAGCTTTTTTAAAACTTGTAAATTACATCTATTTCTTGTAAATAGTTTTGTTTTACTTGGCAAATTTAAACATATAAACATAAACATACCGTATCCACCGTATCCACCGTTTCCACCGGTTATTATACTGATCAGCTGATTTACGTGCGTATCCATCCCAAAAAAAGGGGCGCTGCGCGATGCGGGGTATTCTGAAGCTATGCCCTAATATGCTTGTTAGGTAATGACATAATTCCTCTTTTTGTTTAGAATTTAAACTCTAGCTATTACAGCTCTGCAATCAAAACGAAAATTATGCCATGGAACCACCCAGAAACAAGAGATACATTCTAATCACGGAAAATGACAGAAAATAGCATACATGGGCCTAAATGACTCGATTTTTTATATCAGCTATAACATTTTTACCTGTACGAACCTGAACGAACCCTTGGACAGAAACCTTCATCGTTACCTGAAGTTTAGTGCGAAATGAGTTTTTAAGACTCTTTTTTCCTCACTTTTTTTGTTTGCACCAGGAAAGAAGAAATTTAGGTGTCTTGAGTAGTTCTACTGCTAAAAATACCCCTTGGCAAATATGTGCCAAATAAATTAAATAAATTGATGTAAATTCATAGAACTGATGCGTTGTATAATTGCGCAGACATTGAGGGTCAATTAAAAAAAAAATTTTATTGGAATTGGACGAATACAACTGGAGAAATGAAAATTTGAAATTGTTGGTTTAGGCCCATTTCAAAAGTGATACACCGGAAATGTAGGCTTATTATATTCAACGAAACGAAACGAAACGAAACGAAACCGAACGAAACCGAACGAAACCGAACGAAACCAATTCAATTTGGCTTTTTCCATTCCCAAGAGAACGAAACGAATTGTTTTTAGCTTTTGTTTCATTCCCAAGAGAACGAAACGCAGCCGTTTCGTTCTTCTAGGAACGAAACGACCGTTTCGTTCTCCTGGGAACGAAACGAATTGCTTCCATGTCATGAAAGAAAATATTACGGAGTGCAAACCTTTTGTGATTTAGAAACTCATTGGTGTCAGAATTAGCCTGATAGCCAGAGAAATCCGGTCTGGTCGTCAGGCTAAGTCAGAATTGGACAAAGATGCATGCACTATGCATACAGTAATGAAATAATAGGTACTAGGAGAAAAACGGACGCAAAAAACAGACAGATTTTTCAGCACACTAATGAAAATACAGTAATGAAATGTGTGCGATAGGCCTATATGATATGATGTCTCTTTCGTGAGTGAGCTGATATTGATCGAATAACAGGAAGCCTGCCAATTTTTTGTCGTGGCAATACCGTAAGCCCTCGAATACACTTACACCTTTTTTTATAAGAAACTTGGATCAGCACTTGGTACTAAAAATTTCTTAATTTCGAATGAAAATTTCGGTGTTTTAGTAGTAAAAGTTTCTTAATTAGTTTCTTATTTTTTTGGGCCTAAAGTTGTGGTATTGTTCGAAGTTGAGCCTTCTTCTCGAACCTTGAACCTGTTCCAATTTCTTCTCCTTTCTTTAAATGCCTTTCATCGAAGCGTGGAAGAGATGGGTCAACTGGAGCTTTAGGTGTCGGTAACTTCGGGATTGAAAATGGCACTCTAAACTGATTCATCTAAAAAAAACGCTGAAAACTGGTACTAGCTACTCCTTATCTCTTAGTCAAAGCAAGTTAAGAACGCACGCACAAACAACTCTAAAAGAATGATGTATGAAAAGAATGTATGAGTCTCTCTCTCTCGAGATCACCTACACAATTCCACCAAAATCTATCAACCTGACGTGTTTAGCGCATTAGGAATTTTTTCACACAAATGTTGTTTGAGTTCTTTCAGCACGAAAGATTCGAAACAACTCATGATTTGAAAACAGTATTTCGCTCCTAAGGGATCCACTAAAGGGAGAATCGAATTGAAATCGGTATCGACACATGAGACGTAAGGTTATCAAAATCTAACACAATGTGCCGGCATTGTGTGAACGAAAGGCCTATCCGTCACATTTTTCACCGTTTTCAAAATGTGCCGGCACTGTGTGAATGCAGTCTAAAGCCTGGTTTCCATTAAATCGCAAAGTGTCGCAGAGTGTCGCAGAATTTTGGTTTGCTGAACTCTGCGACTCTCTGCGACTCTCTGCGACAGGACGTTTCCATTGGTCGCAGAGTGTTGCAGAATTTCGGTGCCATGTTTCAAAGACAATAAGGCGGGAATTTTGGAAACAGATCAACATCACGTGACTCTTTTGTTCTGGGATCGCAATTGGTCGCAGAACTTTAGGACAGGTGTTTCCATTGATCGCAGAGTGTCGCAAAGTGTCGCAGAGATAGAAAATTTTCTATCTCTGCGACACCGATCGCAGAGTGTCGCAGAGTGTCGCAGCATGTTAGTACAGCAGTTTCCATTCGTCGCAATGTGTTGCAGAACCAAAATTCTGCGACACATGCGACACTTGCGACACTTTGCGATTTAATGGAAACCAGGCTTAAAATGAATCAATGTCTCTCGTGAGATCACCTATACAATTCAACCAAAATTCATCAACGAACGTGTTCGCGCATTAGGAATCTCTGGACAAATGTTGTATGTGTGTTGATGATTCTTTCCTTGTTAGGCCTATGATTCTTTGATGATTCTTTAGTATTTTAGCACAAAAGATTTGAAAACAATTTCGTGATTTGAAAACAATTTGTTTCGTTCTCTTGGGAATGGAAAAAAGCCAAATTGCTTTGGTTTCGTTCGGTTTCGTTTTAAAAACAATGTGTTTCGTTCTCTTGGGAATGGAAAAAGCCAAATTGAATTGGTTTCGTTCGGTTTCGTTTCGTTTCGTTTCGTTTCGTTTCGTTTCGTTTCGTTTCGTTTCGTTTCGTTTCGTTTCGTTTCGTTTCGTTTCGTTGAATATAATAAGCCGAAATGTAAGCAAAAACATGGCCTGGAAATTTTTGTCAACTTAAAAGTGCAATTTCTCTGCAGTAGTTGGTCCGATTTCTATACGGATTTTTGTTCTGAATACCTCAAAGTGTCCTCTCTATGATAGGTGTGAAAGGTTTTGCATTTCCAACGTTTTGTGTTTTGGCATTTATTCCATAATTTTGACAATCTGGATCACTGTGCAAGAGCTTCTTTCCTTCTGGTGTAAAAAGATGGAATGGCTTAGATTCTGAAATAAGAACCTCTACGACAATATCTCAGTTCAAAAAATCATTGATTTCCATTATAAGGCCTCAAAAAAACCTCATGCATGGAATCACTAACAGCCATGACTCAGCACTCATAACTAGACTTCGCGTTAGGTTTAGTGACCTGAACGAACATAGATTTGAGCACAATTTTGGCCGCAACAACCCAATGTGTACATGCAATGTGGCAGTGGAATCAATTGCCCATTTCTTCCTGCACTGCCAATCGTACTTACACCATAGGGATATCCTGCTTGAAGAACTATCTAACATTGTAAACAACGATGTAACTCAATTACCTGATGATCATTTATGTGATTTATTACTTTTTGGTAGCAAAACCTACAACATAATAGCCAACAAAATGATTCTTTACAAGCTAATGTTTGTCTTTGTGGCATGGGGGATTGGGCGGATTCTCGGATTGTTGGACTATTCTCCTGTCTATTTGCCCTGAATACGTTATCCGTTGGCTTCATTCATTTCTGTGTGTATAGTTTAACTTTCCTTTGCTTGAAAATATAAATATTGTAAATAGGGTTGTGGTGTGAGAGGCAACACGATAACCTTGGTTTTTTGCCTCTCACCCCAACAGTTTAAATTGAAATTGTAGTGTTTTGTTTAATGTATTTTAAATCTTATTTGCTATAGAAAAAAAATAATAATGCGTTTATTCGTATTTCTTCGCAAAGTGATGTCATCTTGATCTTACAGAGCTTGTTTATGTCGCTAACCCTGAATTTTGAATTGAATCGTAGTGATGCAAGAGATGCACATTCTTCCCGAATTTTTCTTTGAAAAACTTTTATCATTGCTGTCTTTATCTGATTGTCATTCAACAGGTGTTTGCTGGCCGATTGATATCTCTTTTTACCAAGTGCTAAAACAGCCTTTCCTATGTATCCTTTTAAATTTCTGCATTGATCCGAATGAACTACCTTGAGAATAATTTTTTGCAATGGCCCTCTTTACCCCTGACTGGACCGTGGATCCCCCTGTCAGACCACAATGGGAGTACCCCCCCCCCGATTCGCAGCTGGTCGCAGCATAGGAATCATTCGTCGTACATAGTGGAGTGCTCGTGGCCTGTGGCCAACACCACCAAAGCCTCATTTTCACGGACCAATCAGACGGCTAAAAAGCGAATGAGACAAAAGAAACCGGTAAAGATTTCTGAATTAACCAACATCCCCGCTTGTACACCCAAAAACATTTAGGTTTGCATTTAGGCTTGTCTGCATTAGATTTTACCACGCAATAAGAAAACACTGTTCGTTAAATAAAAATAACCATATCTTGCATATAACATTCCTTCTAAAATACTACTGTAGGAATATTTGCTTACAAGAATGTACACATAGGGAATTTCCATCTGAAAAAGTAACCAATTTAGGCAGCAGATATTGCATTTTAACCCTATAGTGGTTGGGCTACCTGACACGTCCTATTTTGGTTGGGGGGCGGGGGCAAAAAAGCCCCCCCTACCTAACTCTTGACTGGAAATAGATAGAGCAACCAAATTTGGTTTACTAATAGCCCTAAGCATGTACTCTATGAAAATATAAAAATTAACCTAAAATTAGCCATCATTATTGCTTGCGTCAGCATTTTTTTTGTGTGGTCAAGAAAGTGGCAAAATCGGCAGTTCCGGAAAAATGTCTCCCTCCCCCTCATTTGTCAAAATATTTTTATGAAACTTCTTGAGTCATTGCACAATAAGTATTAGCAAAAAGTCAGAAAGTTTCCGCGCCATAATTGTTATCCTGACAGAGTTATAACAAAAGTCTACTAGGGGGGGCAAATTTGCCCCCCCCAACCAAAATAGGGTTAAGAAATGAAGTAGCCCCCCCTGGGTATACTGCTTCATCTTTTAAAGTAGCCAGTTGCCTATACAGTATCATTGTATCCAACCTAAGTGTTTGACAATTGCCCATGTGAATGGCACTTATTTCCTAAAGAGAAACTTTTTCAGCTTTGTTGTAGGGTTATTTGGGACCAAATTGTCACATCAAAAGTGAGCATATTCTTCATTCCAAGAGGGCTCACTTCCATTGCAATCAAGGTCATGTGAGTGTTCCATTGATAGGAAAATTTAAGCAAGCATGTACAGTACTTTTTGTCACATACAGTACCTGTACAAAAATAGCACAAGTGGTACAAAACTTTTGCTTGAATCAAGCTCTCAGACATACTCAAAACATACTAAAATCATACTCAAAACATTAACAAGTTAGTATCAGCATGAAGCATGTGCGAACATACTAATATTTTGCTAAGGGAGGCTTCTTTGATATATATATAAATAGATGTGCATATGGTAAACGGTATATTTTTGATGGGGGTCCTAGATTTTATCTTCCCGTGTGCTTTTGTATTTTATGGTTCCTTACAAACAGCAGTTAAACTGTTTCATCTACTTTTATTAAAACAAATTTTTGATACTTTGAAAGTCTCAAATATAAGTGCAATCAAACTATTCTTTAAAAAAGCGACAATGTACTGAGAAAATTTAAAAGACAAAGTTTTGAGCTTTGCTCTTCATCAGGTGTGAGAATAAGGTAAATGAGCAATTGTTATTTATTCAAACATTGTTATTTATAAATAAAGTGCCTTGAAATGTTCCCACCAATCACGGTTGACAAGTCTTTGTTCTGCAATCGCTGTAAACCTGGAAGAGAACAAAATATTTGAAGGTTTAAAATTATGAAACTTTATACAATATAGTAATTTACCTTCACTAATTTTGAATTGGTGGATAATCCACGTTTTCGCTTTGGACGGGCATTTGAAGATAATTCTTCAAACCGCAATCTCTTCCGTACAGGAGAATTGGCAGCAGATGTGAGGTAAGATACACGTGAAATTCACGTTTTGGACCACGGCCATTTTCTACTGTATTTCCTATACATGGACCACGGTATGGGGCAAGTGCCTTCTGCGGAGGCGGTACGGTGAGGCATTCTTTTTATCAATGGCGGACAGCTATCATCCAGGAGCTGTGGTGATACATTTCAGAATTTAAAACCTTTATTTAATTTGCTATGTCCTCTCAAGTGAAGCGTAGACGTACTTGGAAGAAAATTGTAAGTATTTTGTTGAATTTGTTACAAAGCCGTACCCAATGTATCGTTTGGTTGTCTTTTTGAATTTTCCTTTACTGAAAGTTTTAGGCCAAGCCACATGTTTGCAGTTCATTTCAAGCTCTCCTTGGAAAATGCCTTGGAAAAACCCTCTGTCTTGTATTACTAAACATAAATTACATGTTTGTATAGGCCAGCAAACCATGTTCTGCAGATTGTAACGGTACAGCAAGAGCAAGGTGGACGAAAATGGTTTGGAGGGAAAGTCACTTTTTTGTCCATCCATAGGCCTAGGCCTATTTATTATATTATTTATGGGCGTACCCATTGTGGCCACTACAATTGACATGATGGATCATTTGCTCATGGATTTCAATGATTTGAATTGAGTGCTGTGACTGTGCTTTGATAAAGGGTCATGAATCCGTTGAAAGTGTCATTTTGGGGACGAAAATCCTGACTAGAAAAGTTGCTTCTAAATAAGAGTTTAAAATCGTAAATATGCTGCTTTCATCGTATTTGAACTTACGAATTTGACAATTAACATTACTTAAACTCACTTTTGTCGAAAACACCGGAAGGAACAGATATTCACTCACTTCACAAGAAATTAAGAATTTGGGCTAAAAAAATACTGAAGTGAAAGTTTCTTAAGATTATCAGATTTTGAGTGCTGAGAGTTCCTTACAAGTTTCTTATGGAGGGTCCATAACAATCTTCATGTTCACTACCTGTGCCCTCGTGAACACTTCAACATAAGGTTTTCTAAGCTTTTCAATTGTTTAGACATTACTCAAGTCAGACTCAAGTACCTTTAGGAGTAATATGATACAGAAAACAAGTGAGAATAAATTAAATAGGTTTAGGATTTCCTTTATCAAAATGAATAGTTTCTTCACTTATATTTTCCCAGCACTGGAATTTCTTAATTTCTTGGCGATCTGAGACATAAAAAATACGTGTAGTTGGGCAGGCAACAAGATAGTTTTAAATAACGTAGGTATTCACATGCTTAGAAGGGCCCAGGAAACTTTTACCAAATGCAAAAAGAGGTTTTTCCGTTAAGCAGGGAGTGGGGAAGAGGTTCAGATATTAACTGACAAAATCCGTCAATGGGTGCGAAAGTCTATTGTTGATGACCCCTAAGAGATAATCAGTCTCTGTCATGAAGAAAACAATTCAATTCATTTAAATTTTTTGCAAATTTAAAGCCAATGACAAGTACATACTGTAGCAGACTGGATAGTTAGAAAGTTTGTATTTGCATGTGCATGTTAAGATGGCCCACGTACATTTTTCATGGAAATTTAGCGGTGTTTGCAGCTCAAAACAAGAGGTGAAAACATTTGGATCTTTTGTTCATTGCCAATTGTGTGGCTCAGATTCCAGTATGGAAAGTACAATTTTCACAGAGACCTCAGTTGTGCAAGAAGGTTCCTCTGTTGCTTATCTGATGCCTGTTTTGAATCCCGCATTGTTTTTCTTGGGTGTGCAAGTGCTATACTTTCCATACCGTTTCAGATTGAAAACTGCATCATAATTTCTGCGTGTGCAAGTCTGTCTGTCTTGACTTACGTAATGTATCTATGCCTAAAAAGGAAGAAGATATTGATCCACCTCATACGTGTATGGGATGGTCAAAGTTTTAGGGTAGCGCTTACTGTGTTTACTGAGTATTTTGCCCAGATGTGATGGTTTAATTGAATTGAAAATGCCACAATGAATCCTTGCGTGATGATATTTTTGTGATTGATTTTTGCTCATTTCCATTGGAATGCTAGATACAGGAGATGGCCAAAAATGCAGATGAATATAGCTGACTTTTCACAGAGTGGTTTTCCTTTGTACTGATCATTTTTACTTTTAGAACAGATCAGTTGCTCTTTGCATTGTGTACTTCAGTGAATATAAACTTCATATATTCAGTCATCCGGAGGATTATTGTCAGTTTTAATATAAAACAAAATGATTGAGATAGGAATCATTCCATATTCTCTTCCATATTGGGTTAACAAATGACTGCTGTTTCAGAAATTGCAATAAACATGGTAAAATGTTGTAGATTGAGCAATTAAAGTAAATGAACGGAGATATAGCGACAATTTCTAAATATAGCACAAAAGAATGGCAGGTGCCATTAATCTTCCTTTTGTTTTCATCGATCAAGAACATCAAATACAATAGGTTTTATTTAGATGGACCCAGTCCTCCTAGCTAAGTTGCTTTTTAACCCCGTTGATTTACTTTAAGGTGAAGATACTGTCATGAGAAGCTTCAACCGGTTTTAACTAATGCAATATACAGTATTGCAATAGAGAGAGTGCAGCAAGTGAGAAGTTAAGAGTGGTTTTAAGTGATAAAGTTTCACTGCATTGTAGTAAAACTTGAACAGTTTGCTTAATTCTGCAAAGTATATGAGATACTTAGGTACTAAATTTGGAGGCCCCCAGGTCTTGGGTCAACTGCAGGTACCTTTATGGCTACCACCAGTGTCCTAGAACATAGGGGCTGACAATTCATCACCTAAGAAAATATTTTTACAATGGCACGGATTGAGATCTGTCCATTTTGATATGAAAATTTTTTCAAATTGCAATTGTATAGCTCATGTACTGTAGACGTATCACTTTCCATAGGTTTCTTTTATCAGCAACCAGAAAAGAAGGCAAAGATTTGATGCTGACAATGTGCGTCAGTTGAAAACAAAGGTGCATCTGATTTGATATTCTGTTGTAGTATGTGATAACAATGAAGATACAGCAATACTGTAGAAAAATAATTTGTACTTAATGTTTGAAATCTATACCTCATAGCAACATTGTATTTCATTTCAGTAGACAAATTGCAATTATTGAAAATCTCCTCCAAACAAGATCAGTAAAAAATTTACAGTATGTTTACACTTTTCAAAACTTGGATTCAAAGTGACTGAATAAGACATAATTCCACCAGTAATATTTATGTAATAGAATTAACAAAGACTTTGTCAGTCATCCTTACCATGTGTTTTGCCATCACTATTTATCATAATTTTAGGTATTAGAATGGCATGTCAAGACTAAAGCTCCTATTGCATGCTTTGTGTACATCAATGGCAGAGTAAATTTCATAACTAAGATACTGTACAGTAAGCTTGGATCTTAATTTAATTCTTTTACTTTTTGAACATTGCAGCTGTGAACTTTGCAAAATTTGAACTTTCTTGGACCTATAAAGGATAGGTTGTATGACCTTTTGTACAGTTGTTCACATTTTTTTTACATGTTTTGATTTCCTAATTTATATTAGAATGGTAACCAAAGGAAGATTAGAATTAATTTTCAGTATTTTTCAGTGCATGGCTCACAGAAGGTTTACCAAATGCAATTTGTTCTCTTGAAAAATAATTATGCAGTCTCCAATTTCCAGAATGGTAAGAAAGGTAAGAAATAATTCTCTTTTAGCAAAACTTACAGGATCCTGGATGGACTTCTATCAGCATGTCTCTTGTTTAAAATATATTTTAAAGGTTACTCTGAGCAACAGACAATTCTTTTTAACAGCTACACCTAATTTACGTGAACTTGGGAGGAATGCAGAGCTTCAAAGCATCATTTCAAGATACACATGTGAAAACAATGCAGCAAGTACAGAAGGTAAGTAGCATAGCAGCATGTACAGTATGTGCTATAGGTTTCCTGAGTAATTAGCAATTTCAATTAGCAGTGAACAATTAGCCATTTCAATTTCACATTTTCATCTCCTATTAAAGATACAATTATAATAACACAATAAATGATAACAATGATATGAACATGTTTTATGACTTTGGTTTCAAGTAATATTTTTCTGTTAGACTCAAGCAGATAAAACAATTTTGCGAGAACTTATGCTGTTTTTCCTTTGTCAGATTGTACTTAACAAATCTTTTAAGGTTTTGATTTTTCTGAAGTTCTTACAAATTGATAGGTATTACTTTCTGTACACAGGTTTTAAAAATAGTCTTCTCCAATTTTCTTGTTATCTGTGCAATCAAAAATGAATTACATCTCTTCATTAATAAATTTTTGGCAAAATTAACAAAATCGTTGATTAGGACCTATTTTTATGATATATATACCCATCTCAATTTAAAATTTATAGGAACTAGACTAGTAAAGAGTTTATTGAGTGGTGTTCTATGCATTCTTCAGTTAATTGAAGTAAGGTATGAATGTAGGAATGATTTCTCTTTAAATTTTTTATAAAACCTTAATGAAAATTAATTTATTTGTTGTATGCACTTTTTGTTGCAACTTATTCTCGTACAAAGGTCGTAAACATGTTTTTTTGAATAAGAAGTTACCAAAACTACATTACAAACTCTGTAAGTTCCACCAGCTTGGAAGTGTCAACAACTTGATTGCCCTCTGTGGCGATTGAAAATTTATTTCAAATAATGTCAAGGCTTTTCATCTTTGTGTGGTAAACTACACATTACTTTCAGAATTTTCTGATCAAGCTCAGCCATTTTATCACTGTATAAACATGATAAGAATTTTGAAGAGTATTCACTCAATAGCTATTTCAAGAGTTATTGTTATAAGAAGTCTTTAGACATATGCAAGACTGTGAATTTTTGTAACAAGCTGAAGAAACTGTAAACTGTTCTGGAATACTGAAGGATTCTTGAGAATTCTTAGGCAGGAAAACTATTGTACCATATATCCACAGTGCTCATAGATGTATAGAATAACAGTTATTTGGGTTGCAGCTTTGAAAGAAACATTGGGAAACATTTCCCAGTTACAACTCAAGTTGTTTCAGTAGAGATGATTGTGCAATGTGTGCATGTATATGTGAATGAGTTATTTAGTTCTTTGAACAATGAGCTACAAC
This sequence comes from Aurelia coerulea, assembly GCA_039566865.1. Classification (NCBI taxonomy): domain Eukaryota; kingdom Metazoa; phylum Cnidaria; class Scyphozoa; order Semaeostomeae; family Ulmaridae; genus Aurelia; species Aurelia coerulea. The sequence goes on from CM076959.1 coordinate 4,650,088, forward strand.
AAGGTGAGCTATTTTCAGTTTGCAATTAAGTGAGTATCGAAAAGAGCCAAAGAGGATTTAATTGAACCAATGTGGAATGGGTGATGTCTCCTATTGTTTTTCATTTACATCCATTTTTGCTCATTCAATAACTGTTTATCCGCTGTGTGTAAATAACAAGCTCCACATGTATAGATAAAAATGAATTCCAACTTTGCCAGCATTTGTATCTCACATTTTCTGATGGTTTTATCGTAATTTACTTAGTTACCTTCAGTTTAGCAAATTACCAAACTTTGTTGCAGGAAAAAGAAATGCTTATTGGGGTGTTGAGCCACGGAAGCCATTTTGGTGGCCAAATGCTATTAGGTTTGTGAGCCCCAAGAACAACCGATCCCCGGATAGACCAAAACGTGCTGATCTGGTAAGAATCATCCAATGTTTTATTGACAGTCGTGCCAGGATGCCGTCAAACACAAATGCAGAACTGGGGGACACCGATGAAGAGGATGATGACAATGCAACCTCAAGAAATGAAGAGATTGAAAGTCTTTGTGATATGATTAATCCAGTGAGGAATTTTCCACCAGAGATGGCTGCTTTTACAAATCTACCATGATGTGCATTGTTCTTTATAAATTTATAAAAAATATCCATCCTACCAAAGGGAACTTCTATTTAATTTGTAGTATATTAACCAAATGTTTTGAATTCACAATTCCTTCTTGTTGCTTGTTTAATGCAGCTAGCATTAGCTGGTCCAATTATCTAATTGCCTCAAAAAATGACCCAACGAAAATGATTCCCAGTTGTAGGAATAGCAGCGTTAGTTTCAGTTGTGGTTATTTTGAGTATTTTATTTTCAGAACATCACTGTTGATGATGGCAAGACTGTTTTGCACAACCTGGCATCCTTTTCGTGGTCCAGTTTAGAGCATGCATCGACAAAGATTGTGGCAACTGCAATGGAGACCTGCCAGTCATTGCTACCAAGGCTTAAATACCCCATACAGGAGAGACATATAAGAATATGGTGAGTTATGGTGTTTTTTGTTGAAATTTACAGTAGTGTTGTAAAGGGAACCTGTAGAATAAGTAAGTCAACACAGTAAAATCCATATTTTTGAAATTCAATTATAAGAAACTACAGGCTGACTTCTTGAAACGTATGTACCAAAATATAAGAAACTGGTGACCCGAATTTTTCCAGTTACTTATGAATTCTTATTAAAAAAAAAGAAAACCTCTTAACAGTGTTTCTCTTGTTTATGTCTTCTGAATCACTTCTATCATGTTTTTTGTAAGTGACGTAATTTAGTTTTCTTTGTACATTCTTTGTAAATAGAAGGCTTGGGATTTCTTCAATTGGCCTATGATAATTTGCGAAGTTTTCAAAAACTTCGCAAAAACTTTGCAAAAACTTTGCAAAGTTTTTGCAAAGTTTTTTTCGATGTATCCGATACACACATAGAGAATGTCAAATGCATTGTAAACAACTAATTTAAGCAAATTGAGACAAATAGGATACTTTTAAAAAAACTTTCGCAAATTATCAATTGGGCCCCCTGATTGATAATTTGCGAAGTTTTTTTAAAAACAGCCCAGAAATTGACAAGAACCAGTGGAGAGCCTCGTGCCTCTGTAGAACATTGTAAAACACGTCAAATCATGACAGAACCTACGCTTTCAAACTATTTTAGTCGGTTTTTATGACGAGACTTGAAATCTCTACGTGCTTAGGCCTAAATATAAAATTGTTCAAAAACAACAGGCAAACGCATGCGAGTTACTTTATTTGCCCCTAAACCAGCTTGCCTTGGTACTTTCTTCCTCATAAGATACAGCAATATCAAGTATCGGACACGTTTAATGGCATTTTAGAAAAACTTTGCAAATTGTCAATTGGGCCCCCTGATTGATAATTTGCGAAGTTTTTTTAAAAACGGCCCAGAAATTCTGAGAGTGATCGCGCCAACAATGAACGTGCAGAGACATTATTTAATTACTAAAAACTTGAAACTCAAATATTCAATTTTCTACAAATTTTGAAACGCTTCACATTAAAATTGCAATTGCTTTGTAGAATTGATAACTCCTTGTTTGGATGACGAAGATAATTTTGGGAGCTTTTGATGATTTGATGTTATTTCTTTTACAACTTCTTTGCCAGGAGAAAATATCAGGAGTAGCTAACAGATATAATCGGCTAAGGTCTATTTTCTACCCATTTCTTGTCATGTGTCCTGGGAAATTTAGTATCATACTACATTTTGAACTCAAGCTTTTGGCTCGAAATGCGTTCACTCACAAATCTTAAAAGATGTTTTGTCAAGAGATTGATTACATGACTTGATTTGGGTACAAGCAAAGCTTAGCCAATTTTGTCTAAATATACCAAGAACGGCAAACATAATTTGGTTATTATAACTTCTTATAGAAAAGCTTGAGATAATAGGCCAAGTAATAAACATTTCCTAATTTTAACAACCATTTTCACTTCACAGAAATTTATGAACTGATTTCTTAAATGTGTTCCGCAACTCGCAAAGGATCATTGCAAGAAAAAGAGTAGAATATACAGGCCAAAATGCGCAAAATGGTCTTAATTCTAAAATCTTTGATTACAACTGTTCTTGGGGTTTTACCAATCAATGGCCCTGGCCCTATGGCCCTATGGCCCAATGGCACTATGGCCCTATGGCACTATGGCACTATGGTCTTGTATCTTTTATTACGAATACCCTAAGTATGAGTTTGACAGTGTATTCGACTAGAATTCGTATAAATATTGCTTGAAATGATGCCCAAACTGAGATGCACAAAGTTCTCGTTCGCCGAGCAAGAATTCCCCAAAGTGATGTGGGGAATTCCCCTTGAAATCATCAAATTTGAAAGGACTGTACGAAGCTTTCACATACATCCTCCAAAGCAACAAACAATTATTGTTTGGCGATTGTACTGGTATTTACCCGGTCTTTACAAGTTAACAGGCAATACAATACAATAATATAATACAACGCAGCACAATTTGGCTCTGGCACATTTTGCCCCACTCCTCAAAGTGTTTTTTGCGGTTTTAGCATGACAGGCTGTAAATCTGTTACATGCAATATCTATAGTAATGCCCCAGTAATGCATGCATCTTTTTTATAAGAAACTAAGAATAGGAGCCACTGCTGAAAGTTCTGAAAATTAAGACATATGATATTAGCTCCGTTGCAATGCGTTGGAAAATACACGTTTTTTTTATAAGAAACTTGGATCAGCACTTAGTACTAAAATATTCTTAATTTCGTATGAAAATTTCGGTGTTTTAGTAGTAAAAGTTTCTTAATCAGTTTCTTATTTTTTGGGCCTAAAATTGCGGTATTGTTCGAAGTTGAGCCTTCTTCTCGAGAAAGGGCTACCATTTTGCATTGACATTGTCATCAAGAAGAAGCCATGCACATCAAGGCAAAAATTTACCAATTTTGCAGTTTAAAGTCAAGAAAAGACGAATGTACCTTTGTTAGAAAGACATAGAATAAGAGAGACACAAAGAAATAAAGTTTTAGAGTTTCTTAATTGTTCTTGAGCGTAGTACTAGAGTTTCTTAATTTTTTGGTCATCGTAGTACTAATTTCTTATAAACCAGTTTCTTATAAAAAAAGCGTGTAGTGGAGATTTGTCGGACCCCTTCCTCTACTTTATCTCACAACAGAAGCGAGATAAGAAACACATTATTGACAACAATGCTGCACCCTTTGCCGTGTTTCCCATAGCAACAAATAAGCAAAGAAAGTTTCAGCTGGTGATTCCCTGCATTAGTACTTCGGGGGAATTTTCGCTCGGTGAACGAGAACTTTGTGCATCTCAGTTTGGGAATCATTTGAAGCAACATTTATACGAATTCTAGTCGAATACACTGTCAGACTCATACTTAGGGTATTCGTAATAAAAGATACAAGACCATAGTGCCATAGTGCCATAGGGTCATAGTGCCATTGGGCCATAGGGCCATAGGGCCAGGGCCATTGATTGGTAAAACCCCTGTTCTTGAGATGTTCTTGAGCTACAACTGTGCTGTTGGACGTTTGATGAACGTTTGTTGCATAAAGATCTGCAGAAAACTCAATATAGGTATCAGAATAGCTCATATCTTCATAAATGATCCAAATTTTGAATTTCCGGGTAGTTATGTGGGTGAAAATGGAGGGGAAATTCAATATAAGTAGGGGAACGTAGGGGGAAAGGGCTTCCGAGATGTAGGGGGAAAGTAGGGGATTTGAGCATGCGCAGTCGGTGGGAACAGCTTTCCACGGCAAGAAATGAGTAAGTTTCCCCTAATTTCTAGCAAGGGAAACGCCGGCATTTCCAAGTAGTTTCCATGACGGAAATTCCACGTTTTCTTATTTCCCTTTAATTTCCCCAGTTGAGAACAATGCGTTGTAATTTCTACTCCGTTTCCAGGCGGGAAATTTACACTTCACATTTCTTTGGTCGACACTTGAAATTTCCCTATACTGGAAATGCGACACTCGAGATTTCACCTGCTGGAAATGCGAAGTTTGATCTTTCTTAAAAGCAAACGGATTTTTGCCAAAGGTGCACGATATTTATACGGAATGATACGTCCCTCGCCTCAATCGTTCTGAACTCCGATTCTCAATGTTATTTCTACGTTATCAATTCTCGATTCTAAATCATCTCGTTTCTAATCTCTCACTATACTTTTCAGTCGATTCTCGGATCTTGAATCACAACAACCAATTCTTTAACTAACTTCAACTTTCATCGTTCAAGTCTTGCGTTCTCAATTATACTGATTACCCTAATTTTGCGCCAACGATAAACTGATATACTAACAATCATAGTGACGTCATTACAATTCATAACAGCAAAACGAGTATTTCATGGTCACAGTGGCGGATTTAGAGGGCAAGTGGGGACAACTGCCTCCCCCTTCACAATGAAAACTCAACTTGGTGCCCCTCTTTTGGCGAGAGAAGCGTCCCTAGTCCTGACTGTAACAAACAATTTTCTAACTGTTTCAATTTAAATATGGCGGAAACATAAATCAAGGCGTTATGTAGTAGTAACTCAAAGAAATTTCTTCAAAGTGTCCAAAAATATCCACCTTTGGCGTGCTCACCTTTTATTGCAAAATTGGCGCCCTCTTTGCAAGTTGCCCCTCCCCCCTCAACTTTGGGCGGGATCCGCCCCTGTGTGGTCACTTTAATACCACTCAATATACTTTTCAAATCAGTATGCGCTCTCTAACTAAACAGCTTTTTTGCCGTTTTTGAAGAGAATGTGTGTGTAGAAAATCACATAAATATAGAGACGAACAGCCCAATTCAAACTAATAAAGTTTAGAAATTGGTTCAAGATTTCCCACCCTTCGACTATTCAACACTTTACCGATACTTCACCATGAAAAACTGTCCAAATTACAAATCTTTAATGTGTAAGATCATGGTAAGATTATGAATTCTTCCCTAAACGTGCTCTTCGTGTTAATCAATTGCCATACACATAGCAGATACCTATTGAAAGTACTATCATATAACAGCCCCGAAGAAGTCCTGCATGTATATTCCGGGTGTCTCAAACAAGTACCCCCTTTTGACCGAACGAGGGAACAAAATGATGAATTTTCGGGATTCATTCTTCGATCTTCAACTTAAATGCATACACCTTGCATTTTAAAATCCTCCACCAATATGGCTAAAAAGTTGACCTAACAGCAACGAAGGTGTTCCACACCATATCATTTGTCGTTGTTCAATATGTCTTTCAATCACAATGCAATTAGGCTTCAAGACTGTTTTCCTCCAACGCTTCTCCTGCAATAGGTTGGATTCACGTGTTGATGGTGTTCGGACGTGTTTTGTGACTTGTTGTGATCATTCGAAAGATACTCAGCTACTATTGCAGTCATGGCTTAATTTCGTCGATGGCACATTGTGCAAGCAACCTAATAGTTTTTAATTCAATTGACGAAATTAGGAACATCAAAAAGAAACGCCCTGACAGACAAACCATCGTCAAGTTTGCTGGCAAGGAATATGGCCTAAGTGCAGAGGACACACAAAATTCTCTTCAATCGCTTCTTCAATCTAAATCAGTTTATGTGAAAGCCAAACGAGGTAAAGAATCTTTCTTTGTCGATATGCTTCAAGATGAACCTGGATTATCCTCGGAAAATAAAGAAACTAACACGGGCAAGGAATTGAATCTTCGTGAAAAGCCCTCAAACTCGTGTGTAGTTAGGCCCTCTGAGTGCAGTCACGAGCAACAAGAAGAGGCGTGAAATGGTAAAATTAGAAAGATATCCAGTGATGAAGAGAGATTGTTGGAATTGAGAACCGAATTAACTGACAAGGCCGCGAGACAAGAAGAGTACACAGAAATCTCAGGAGAAGAAGGAGACAGTGATGACATAGAAAGTTTATCGAGTGACAGCGAAAGTGCTCACAGCCATGAACCTGAACCTGAGATCAAATTTGGGCCACCTAGCATGAATCAAGGTATAGCGTCAGATAGCACTGATCATCGTTTATCAGAAATTGAAAAAAAGCTTGAAAAGATAGAGGCTATGTTGTACGTGTGAACTTACTCTCATTTATATTTCATCTTTGATTCAATCTTCTAGTTCTCTCTTTATCTGCTCATTTCCCTCTTTGTAACTTCTCATTTATTAGGGCCCAATATTTACCTTTTATCTCTCATCTTGTAATAGCCTCACTCTCATGTAACACGTTTCTTTATCTAAAACGAGACTTGTCTAATTCGCCATCTTGATTTTCACTTGTACACGTTGCTCGCTTATCTCGTGTAGTCTCTCGTCTTCATCTGCAACTATCCGAGGTTCTACATGGTGTCAGGTGTGGGATTTGCGTCATCAACTGAGTCTATCTTGAGTGGCTCTTCAAATTCAGGAACAGTTTCAGTGTCATTCTCAGTTGCATTTACTGAACCAATGTAGAATTCAGTATCAGAGGAGGATTCAGAAGTTTCATCGTAACTTTCTTCTTCAATTTCTTGAACTTTTTTTGGGCAATTTTTTCCATGGAAATGATTTTTCCTTGCATAGTGTACATTGAATCTTAAGGATTTACCCCCGTTCGCTTAAGACGCTCAAACCTACATTCCTTGTCCCCTACTCTGCTACGTCGAGGAGAGAGAAATCGTTAGTTGGAATTGTTCGTAAATTTAGCAATGGAAGGTAGAAACGATGCAGCAAGGTTTGCTCAGGCATCCAGGATAATACGTCGCGCAGTTGACGAAATCTTGGCTGCCGAAAGTACTCAACCGGAACCCGGAGAAGGAGCAGTGCAATTTCAAGATGCAGCTTCAAGAGCTGGACTTGGACCAGTAAACGTGGATCCTGCACCTTCAATAGCAGGACCTTCAAGAGAAAGAGCCAATAGTGGTGGAACTAATGTCCGTCGAAGCGCATCTCAAGAGCTTCGCGAAGCGTTTGCTCCATACAGCCGTCAAGCCTACCAATATAATAGGTTTGGTAGAGGGGGTTCTGCAACCTCTTTCTACCGTGGGGGAAGTGCAGCAAGACGTCGATCAGGATCACCATTTTCGCCAGCAAACACTTGGACCCATAAGTTTTGCTTAATCCCTTATAAGGACCAAGTGTATGTTCCGAGTCTCGCGGAAAAAGATATTTGGCGACTGGCAGGAATGGGGGAAAAAACGATCGTCTTCAATAAAACAGGCGACCATAAACACATCGAGGAAAAGCTGTTTGCAGCCTTTCCTAAACTGCAGGAGGCAGGGGGATTTCTTCTTTTGCGGTCAGCCTCCAGAAGTAATTCTGGTGATGGAACGAAGCTCCTCCAAGGTTTGCGGGGTATATATGATGCTGTGTGATCTTGGAGACTTTGGGCTGCAGGGTAGAAGTTTGATAGGGTGGAAAGGGCAAAGGATCTCTGGTGATAGAATTGTGGGCGTAATAATGGCTGAGGGTAGGGCTGACCTTGTCTGGGTGCTGTTTGCTTGCAAAAGATTTGTAACTTTATTGATTGTCTCCATGATTTTTTCATAATCACGATCCCCAATCAAAGACAAGATGTAAGTCTTAAACAATTCAGGTTAGGAATGTGGCATTTTATCCAGAAGAGTTGTGTGCACGCTGCTAAAGTAATTGGCCTTTGCATCATTTAGCTGTGTAATAATGCGGCATTTTTGTTGTTGTCCGTTGTGGAGTAGATGTTTCTTCTCTGCTGTTAATCTGATCTGACTTTGATTCACTTGCAATTTAGGCACGGGCAGATAAATCACACAAACTTGGGTTATACGATTATATACAAAAACACTATGTACAAAGGCTAACGGGTCTCCAGTGAGATCCGGAATTAACGTGTAGCTGGTCGCATACCGAATAATCAAAGATCAACTCAAAAGTTACAGAATATATTAGAAACTACGCGGAAATACGAATTAAGACTAACCAATCAAATACAAGAATAACAGGAAAATGACTAACTTAAGATTTGCGTAAACGGACCAACCTAGGTAATAAAACAACTAGTCATATACCAAAAGTAAATACCGAAAAGGAATGAAAGCAAGGTTCATACGTAATAAATGCTGAAACTATGTGAAACGATACCTAGTCATAATCTGAAAGGAAAATCATTAAAACTTGAATGAATAAACTAAATCTTGAAGGAAAAATATATTCAAATGCATGAACTCATAAAAATCCTAAGAAGTGCCTCTCGTCACATACCATCCCCCTATGTTGAAACGTCCCTTGTTTCAACTGAAACAATATCAAACAAAACAAATAAAGAAATCATATGGCCTAAAATATCGAAATCAAAAATATATCTTTCTATCAGTTCAATATAAACCCAACAAGTATTTACGATAAAATCTAACAATCAAAAATGTGTTACTATAGGTCCAAATTGTTTTGTCCTCCGGTTCTTCAATTCATATCACATGTCCAAGGCTTTTCAACTGTCATCAACTTGCCAAGATCGCCGTAACGAATACCTTTTTCAGAAAAAAAGAAAGTAAAAAGACACAAACCGGATCAATTGATCTAGTCTTTTCCGTGAGACTCCGTGAAGCAATCCCAATACTTCGAAAAACCAATACTGTATCCCTGTACGCACACTCAACTGGATACCATGAGCATATTGACCATGAACAACGTCGTAGGAGTGCATAGTTGACATTTTAACAAAATGTGTAATGTTTCAGTTCAGTGTTTCGCAAAGTACATAATCTCTCAAAGCCATAAAAACCAAATCTGTAAGTGTCGAGTATCAAATATATCCAAAGTCAATCTTCGTCATTAAAGGTTCATCATACAGAACTTCAGCAACCATTTCGTTCGATCCAAATCTATTTAATCTTCTGACATGGGCTGGACACCAAGATCTTCTTTCATCTTGTGCTCCAATTAATCGAATTCCAAAATCCTGTCACCATATGTAATAATGCAGCGTTTTGTTGTTGTCTGTTGTGGAGTATATGTTTCTTCTCTGCTGTTAATCTGATCTGACTTTGATTCACTTGCAATTTAGGCACAAGTGGATAAATCACACAAACTTGGGTTATACGATTATATACAAACACTATGTACAAAGGCTAACGGGTCTCCAGTGAGATCCGGAATTAACGTGTAGCTGGTCGCATACCGAATAATCAAAGATCAACTCAAAAGTTACAGAATATATTAGAAACTACGCGGAAACACGAATTAAGACTAACCAATCAAATACAAGAATAACAGGAAAATGACTAACATAAGATTTGCGTAAACGGACCAACCTAGATAATAAAACAACTAGTCATATACCAAAATTAAATACCGAAAAGGAATGAAAGCGAGGTTCATACGTAATAAATGCTGAAACTATGTCAAACGATACCTAGTCATAATCTGAAAGGAAAATCTTTAAAACTTGAATGAATAAACTAAAGCTTGAAGGAAAAATATATTCAAATTAATGAACTCATAAAAATCCTACAAAACATTGTCACAGCTGTATTGCAAAAGTTCTTAGTTGGTAAACAAGCTCTAGAGCTTTGTATTTGTTGAAATCCACGTTCTTCCTAAGTGTGTATTGTACAAAATTATTTTTTAGGGCAGAAAAGGTATGCTTTTGTTTTTCTTCTATGGCACTCAGTTTATCCAGGAGGGTTTGCAAATCCACTACGTGACAAGACAAAAAAATTAATTTGGTCTGATTTACCTTTTGGTCCGCTGGGATTATCCTGGGGCCATATTGATATGATTCTCTAGAAGGCGTGAAAAGCCAGAAAAAATTGATTTGTGTTTGACCCTTTCAGGCCCAGATATTATTAGCTTGTGGAAACAATTATTGCTCCTGTTTTTATACACATATATGATGTATATTAGGACTGACTATAATTTTTTTTAAATGGCCCCCCACACAGGGAAAATTGAATATGGGTCATATGGCCCTGGCCACACAGGGAACATTATATATGTGTGCTTACATATAGCTATTTGATATAGTGTTACCAAGCATGCTATAAATTTCATCTTTCCCTTCATCCATCCTTTCTCTGTGGGGTTTGAATAGATTGCAAAATGTTTATCATCTAACAATTGCATTCTTTCCAAATAAGTTAGACATGAACGTTGCCTGGTAACGGGCATAAAAGAAGTGGTTCGATCATATGTCTCCTGTATTTAGTATTCATGTGATAGTCCTATCCTTTATACTTGCTGAAATCTTGCAGAGACAAATTTTATGGATATGCTGGCCAATTGGGATATCAATCAGCCGCAAACCAATTTCTATCACTGATGCATCTTGCCAAGCATTGATACCTAATCTTATGGCTAATTACAAAACAAAGAGGTCCATAATTATGCTAAAACACATCTGAAATTTTAATTATTGTTATAGTCAAGATAGCAGTTTCTATTTTCAGTGATGCAAAGCCCCTTTTTGCATTTCCTGCAGCCAAATCTGGTATTTTCCTTGCATACCATGCACCTTGGTCTGTCTGGGCGATGTATGGGCCAGTGATTTGTTGCATCAAATCTAATACCGGCTGGTGTGTCCTTTAAAGATTAGTCTGATCTGAAATTATTTCAATCATATCATCATCAAAGAAATCTTTGAAGTACTGCAATAGGGTCTTGACTTTATCTGCATCAGGTGTTTCACTTGGGACTGAAAAGTCTGTATCCACTGAAATCTGATGCTTCTCAGAACATTACCAGCGATATGCTCCTTGTTCTTTTGTGTTTGTTGTCTTAGATGCTGTTTTCTTTTCTAAATTGTTTCCTAAACAGAAGTTTCATCATCATTTTCGTCATCCACATTGCCAATCTCTGAATCATATGTTGTATCAACAAAAAACTCTTACAGAGCTGTCATCAATAAACCGAATATTGGCAGCCATCTGTAATTCCTATGTTTAAAAATAAAAATTTGATTCACTAAAATGGACAAATAATGTATGTAATTTAAACAGAAGGAAAGTATATTGTTGCAGAAATATGTAAAAATCAACCAAAATATATTCCTTTCGCTTGCAAGTGTACTAGATACAGGTTTGGGGGCCACATTAGATCAGCTGATCTGCAGTTTGGCCTAAACAGTTGTTGTTGTTGTTGGAACCCCGTGTGGCCGGAAGGGCCATATGGCCGGGATAACAAATTTGACACAAGATGGAGCGATTCTAGAATACCAGTAGCATTTCTGTTAAGAACGGTGTATCGAGATACGCCGATACAGCGTGGGTTATTCAAATTCTCAAAACATTTTAAGAACGAAACATTTGATAGAGCTTGCACTGCAAAGTGTACTTTTTTCTGATACGGCGATACACCGATACATCGTCAGCCTTTTTGATCTGCTAGAATTCTGAGGTAGGTAGGTAGGTAATCACATTTAACGTGGCTAGCCAGCGAAAGTTTAAGAGAGACTTATTTCCAGCAGGGGCCACGGATGTTTTACCATCAACCCGCCGAACCTACCAGATTTCCCTCGCATGGCTCTGGTCGACCCGGGCTAGAGTTACGGACAGCGACCAAACTGTCCAGCGCGGGATTCAAACCTCGGCCGTTCTGACTTTTGGTTTACGAGTCAGTCGCCTTAACCACTTGGCCACGCGGGAGTATGTCAATGATCTTTCGTTGCTGTGACACTTCGGAGTATGTCAACCAGGAAGTATGAGAACGTTTTAAGAACGCAAAATTTGATAGAGCTTGCACTGCTGATTCTGATACGGCGATACAGCGATACACCGTCGGCTTTTTTGATCTGCTAGAATTCTGAGGAAGTATGAGGACGTTTTAAGGTTACTGTAACCGTTCAGACGGTGATTAAGAAACTTTGTTTACCATGTCCGTTCCTCAAATATACCAAATAAACCTATAGATCATTCAATGCAGAATTAAACGCAGAATATCATGAAAATATGCGTAGTCGATCTAAAGAAAGCACAAATGATTTATTCCAGGTTTTAGGCAAAATCAACCACCCTAGCGAAAAAATCCTTGTGTACCCCAGCGACCATCGTTGGACTGCGACTATCTATTTACCAAAGACTTAAGGTCTTGAACTCCAAAACCGTGTCGCGCATTTTTGATAACATGTACTGTCTAAATATAATGCCATTTTATATTTGTGTAAATTTCTGAAATGCCGTTTTCAACTTTGAAACCTCTGTAGAAATCGGACCAGTGTATTTGTAGAAAATCGCTGACACGGTTTCGTAGTTACATGCTTTGTGACCATGTGGGCCAAGTTTCAAGCCATTTGATTGGTCCGTTGGGCACACAAAGATTTTTTAGTACCTACCAGTACTCCAGAATCCTGTTTCGAGAAATCATGCTTTTATCAAATTCAGGAAAAAAGTGTGGGAAAAACGATTATGCTTGTAAGTGCAAACATGAAACCACAGGTCAAGCAATAAGGCTTAAAGGTGCCTATCTAGTCCAATTTTGGAAATTGCTCAAAAGGCATTTTTGACAGCTCTAGTTGCACTGATCATGAAAAAAAATAAACAAAAATTTTCTGAATTATCAATTCTGTAAAATAGTGTTTGAAACCGCCGTTTATCAAAAACGTTGCGCACTTGCAGGTCTGGGTCGAGAGCGGCTTGTGACGAACCTTCAGGAACGCCTCCGGAGAGGGCGTTGTGTTTTGAAAGCGTTGCTATAAGAGTAACTATGGAACTCATTCAAAGAAACAGCCATCAAATCACGCAAAATGTCTTCTGAATCGGATCGTACCGAAGTGAACTCGACAGGAAATGATTCGACCGATTATGAAGGAGAGGTAGAAGGTATGTTTGAAGCTGCACCTAACTTAGTCGTCGCTGAAGTTGACAGGCCTTACGCTGGTGAACCCCACGCTGATGAAGACTGGTTGTGAAACTATCGAAGAAGGCGAAATGAGGAAAGGGAAAGGCATGATATGCTGGCAAGACGGCTGAATGGCACAATTCCTTTGATTAATTGGTAAGTAATATCAAAGTTTATTACATAGTATTATTTAATAAGACAAGACTCTATTTTCTAGCTCATTGCATGTGTTGTAGCAGTGTCGTGTCAACAAATCCTCCTAGCTAAATAAGTGAATCGTGGCACACGAGATGTGAGCCTACTGGATATAGGCCTATGTGTGCATGACAGGCCCCTCAAGTGTACGTGATGCCTTATTTAATTTCAGATCAAGTGTGTACAAAGCAAAGAGGGTTTTTAAGCCTTCTTTCAGCTGGAGTAGAAATATATACCGGTAGATATGATTTGATATGATTATATATGAACTGAACTGGAGTGTTGTTTTTGTGAATGAAGGTCATGCTAGTATTTCTAGTATTGGATTTCCATAGACATGTTTTAAACCAGTTTATCACTTACTCCTTGCTTCCTTCTTTTCTTCACCCTTGTTCCTTCATTAAACAGTGAGGATGTGGTCTAAGTGCATACTATTAGGCCTAACTTATTGATTTGATTTCCATTATCCTTTGAAGGTGCAGATGTGATCATTGTGAAACACACAACCTTGCTAATGAACGAGAATGCTGCTGTTGCAGTGAGCTGGAGGCCGTTGCTGTTTGCCTCTCTGATGAGAGAGTCATAGCTGAGGTTGGCAGTGCCCCAAAATGTATAACAGAGCACCCTGCATTTGAGCCTGTAATTCTTGGCAGGTGGTCCCTCCGACAAGCAGCAGACCAGTACAAAACCAAGGCTAAAAGTCCTTACAAAAACACCGGCGATGAAAATAAGTAAGTAATATCCCGCTGTACAGGGTCCTCTTGGGTAAAATGGGTATGATTGGGATACAGTTTTCCAGCGGTCAGCACTACCCATTTTACCCCAGTAGCCCCTTCATAATTATATTTACAGTCATAAGTATCATGCACTTATTACTAAGTACACAGGCTAAAATGCTGTATGTTCTACAAAACTTCATTCAAAACTTACTTTAATTCATCAAATAAATTTTTCCTGAAGGGAGACGATGCAATATTTCCACCCCTTCTTTCAGTGCCAGCAATGATATTTTACAGAAATGTTACATTCTAAACAGATGGTCAGAACTGATCAAGCTTAATAAATTGAACCCCACTTTAGAATTATTGTCTCTTAAATGATTCCAATGGTGCCAAGCTGTGTATAAACTATTTCATTGACTATGCCCAATGCTAAACATGACCAAGTTTCATTATAAAATTTCAATTTTAGATTTCTTCGAGCTGTCTCCTACAGAGAGTTCACCAGGCTGGTCCATGGCAAACTTGGGAATAAGCGAATTCCTCTTCCGACCTGTGCTTACAACAGGATTCGGCAGACATTTCCTGCTGCAGAAATGACTGGATACGAGACTGACAGTAACTAATTTCTAACTATTGTATATATACTGTAGATGGAAACAATTCTAATACTTAGTGAATAAAGATTTACCCTTTCACAAATTAAAGGCTTACCTTCCATGAAACAGAAGCTTTCACAAATCAAAGGTTTACCTTCCATGAAACAGAAGCAGCCTTAAATTCTAATTCAGCATTTCAATAAAGACTTCGTACATGAAATGTCAAAATTGAAACTGCAAGGGCTCCGAAGCTAATTTTTTGCAGATGTGGAAAAAACAGCTTCAATGTTGTCATGTAAGGTTTCCAGAAAGATCGGGTACACTTTTACGTAAATCTTGGCTTTGAACAGTTTTATTTTTTATTCCTTGGGCATTCCACAACATTCTTGTGTCCTTTCATTGGATGCTTGCATATAGTACACCGGCGTGGCTCAGGTAGCTGCTGCTGTTCTTGTTGAAGGCGCTGCATTGCTACTTCCTCAACTGCAGAAATAGAAAAATAATATTGTTGGAGAGATGAGTTGAGTGCCAACTTCGGCCAGGCTAGTGAGGTCTGGTGCCGTACCTTGTCTGCGCAAGCTTAGTAGGCTTAGGCTAAAATAGTTGTTGGTGTTGCTCATATTTTCACATCGGCGCAAATTTCTTTGAAAAACATCAAAGAAGTGATGGCCTAAGGATGGTTTCGATACAAATAACAAATGCTTTGACATTGTTCAAGTGTCAATTATGTGATTACTGGTTTTGGGATGTTAGCAAGTAATTTGACGTCCTACACTCGCCCTACTGACAAAAACAGATTAACTCTACACTTCCGGTTTCAAAATATGTAAGAAAATCGTTAGAAACTTTTGGCTGCATGAGTCCTATAATTTACGAAACTTCTCACAAAGAATGAGTGTACTGTACCCCTCTGCTTGTGCTCGTCTTTGCCTGTGGTTCTATTCAACTGTGTCATAAAAGTTAATCCAAGAGCAAGAATATAACGATCGAACAACTTGGCCACAACCTTCTAACCACTAAAACGAAAACAACTGAAGCCTAGAAACAAGTACTCTTCAGATATTAATCCTATCTGTACTGGGCGATTTTTTAGGTATTTTGTACTGGAGGGGGGGGGGGGCGTTTTTCGCCCCCCCCCCCTCTTTCTCCAAAACTACAAAAGATATATCAGACTTACCCCTATTGTTCTTTAGACAATTGGCTATTCAACTATAACAATGACAATTAATAAGTCACGTCATTCGTTGCTAGGCAACCGATAAACTGACGAAAATTGGCAAATTTATACCTTCTTAACCAGAAAAATTCTATTTAATCAACCACTCAACCGATTTTCTCCAAATTTGTTTCAAATAGTAGGAATCATGTTATAGTTCATATATACATACTTTGCAAAATTTTTTAGTTTCTATTTTTAGCACAATTAGCCTTAAAGTAGCCTTTTGTTGCATGCTTTTACTTTCATCGCAGGTTTTTGCCAGTCCTGCCCTTTTATCTAGTAAATATAGACTCAAAATGAATCAAATTAATAAGATGAAGCAAATTAGACTAAAAAAAAATTATATTTGACACTTCTTTATTAGGTAAATGACGCCATAAATGTGAATGACGTCATAGATATTAATTTTGCTGACATCAGCAAATTTAAAAAAATTATATATCAAATGAAAGTACTCATCAAATGCAATCGAATGGTGCATGTTTGAGATCGATCAAGCAAACGACACGAAAACTACGGACATTTCAAGATTTTTTTTGTTGACTACTCTCCAAATATGGTATTACTGTGGTCACATGATCAGAGGTACAACAATGAAATGTTAAGAATTTAATTGCCTATGAAATTTGAGTAAAAGTCACCAAAACTGGTGGTTATATCTCTTGTCGATTTAGCGTAATGCAGCAAAAAACTGGCAAGAGGGGCAAAAAAGGCCCCCCCCAGTACAAATAGGGTTAAGGCTCTGCCCTGCCTGGCTGGCCTTCCAACCGCTCATCTTTCCTCCAAACGAAATTGCGATTTTAGCGGGAAATCTGTGTTATTGTTGTTGCTGCTGCTCGTAGCTGTGAGGGAGCATAGAAAGATCGATTCTGATTGGTTAAAATAACAGGTTAGTTCGCATGCGCCCCCAAGGTATCACAGATTATTGGTTAGCCGTTATTGTTTTGAAACAAAAGGTTTTACAGTTCATCTCTCCAACAAAATATTCTTCAATCGAGAATCTTTAAAACCCGCTTCCATTTAATGTATCATTGTGTTTTCAAGAGAAGGGAGTGCAGGAGAACAGGGTGCTTTTTTGATCACATGATCATAAATCCTTGCTATTGGATGACTCTGAAAAAATGACTCAATAGCAATGTTATGAAGCTTTGAATATAAAACAAATAGCTTACCTGATGTAGTTGGGGGAACCTCGGCAGTAACCATTGACTTGCGGGAAATGTGTTTTTCAATGGCATCATCCCTATCCTCCTTGTCAAGCGCTGCATTCATTGGCTCGGGAGCTATTTCATTTAGGTGGTCAACAGTAGCACCAAGAGAGTTAGCGGAAATTGCCTCAACTAAGGTATTGTAGATATCAGCAACATAATCTATGAATAGCTGAAATATACTTATTTATTTATGAACTTTCTATTGCATTGTTTAAAGGCAGGTGGAAACCAGTTTTGTGCTTTCAGTTTATTTCTTTTATCTTTCGGACGGTGCATATGTACTGGGGTGGGATGAGGTGGTGTGGTGGAATTTTACATGCGTGTCAAAACGCAAAAGAGGAAAGATGCACAGGAAGGAAAATTGTCTCCTCTGCATCTTTCCTCCTTCGCATTGCACCATGCATGCATAAATTCCAGAGTTCCGCTGCAAAAGACAAAAAGCAATAGACTGTAAGCAAAAAACTTACGTTTCCCTATTGGACATGGATTTTGCTTTACTGGGGAGAAAACTTTTAAATCCTTCAAGAGAAATAACGTATTAACCTGAAACCCCGAAAGGAGAGAGAATAAGTTAATAGCTGCATTAAAGAGCAAAAGAGCAATTATTGTTATCACATGGATTATTATTGTTTCACATGGAAGACAACTTTCTCGTGGCATTGCATGGGTTTCATGAAATCAATACTATATCTGTTTCTGTGACATTTTTTGTATCTATTAGATCAAGGTCTGAATGAACCATTTTTTAGATCCTTACCAAATTTT
This sequence comes from Aurelia coerulea, assembly GCA_039566865.1. Lineage (NCBI taxonomy): Eukaryota > Metazoa > Cnidaria > Scyphozoa > Semaeostomeae > Ulmaridae > Aurelia > Aurelia coerulea. Next base: position 4,668,075 of record CM076959.1, read on the forward strand.
TTCTTCACTCTCATCTCTTTGACAGTTGCTTCCCCATTTTTGAATTTGGGGTAAATGACCTTCAATTGGGGTGTACCAGATCCGCCTTGGCTCAACTTCACATCACGGTGCAAATTAACATTGAAATGGATGATGGCCAAAATATGCCTTGAAGAAATAAATATCTTCAAACATAAAATTGGATAAAAATTATATGCCAACCCCACATACGGTAGTATGTCCTGCCAGTAATCTTTTTACTGATGTGTGATGCCAAATAGCAAGCCTGCTTTATTTGTAGACCTTCTGTATTATGAATTTCAAATGTAAGATTGATGTAAGATCCTTTGATGATACTGTATGTGTTACATATCCAAGCAAGAAATATGAAAGAAATATGTCAAGATTAACATAATACATTTACCAGTAAAAGCCACCTAATCAGCATTCCTGTGTGGCTGAAAGCAATCATTCTGGGAGCAAAATGGTTCAGGACAGAATGAAAGCCCTCTAATGCACTGGTCTGGGAGAGCGGATATGCCTGCTTGATCCCACTCTTTATGTTGCTTTTAGTTAAAGCCTCTTTCACCCTGTCATAGACTGCTGTATCTGCTCAATGAAAAGAGAAAGTCTACAGTAGGAAGTTAGTTATTCAATACTGCAATTACCATATTCCTCTGTCAATTGTTCTTCACTATCATCAACACTGGAAAGTTTGATATGCAAAGTCTACAGTATCTCATAATGTACAAAAGCAAAGAAACACCAATGTTCTACACGTTTTTTGTAAGAAACTTGGATCAGCACTTAGTACTAAATGTTTCTTAATTTTGCATGAAAATGTTGATGTTGTAGTAAGTGAATGTTTCTTACTTAGTTTCTAATTTTTGGGGCTAAAATTGCATTATGGTTCTAAGTCCAGCCTTCTTATCGGCAAAGGTATTGATATTGTCACCATGAATTATCCATGCACAAGGCAAGTTACTGCCCTACCGGGGTGTGGCTGATGCTGTTTCACTTACACAATTGAACAGTTGGCCCTTCTGAAACCTGGAGTTTATTATTTGCTGAAAGAAAGTATTGTTTTCTTTGGAGATCAAATTATCTTGAATTAACAAGCCATAACTCTATAGCATCCACTATGGAATAAAAAGTGTGTGGCCAATATTTGATACAATTTTCCATCTCAGGAACTGAATTTAAATGTCAGTGGCAAGTAAATCGTGGACCAGAATCAAACATGGAATTCTTGTTTCCACATAAACCCCTTGCCAGTGTTTTTCTAATGTCCTGGTCAAAAGATAAAACAATTTCTTTGCATCTTATCCTTTGACTGATAGAGTAATAATTCAATTTCGAAAAACGTCCAGACATTTTTCATTCCACACCCTGCCAAACCTGTTAAAATTGTTTTTGACTCATCCAGTTTGTCAGCACTAACCTCAATATTTTCCTCGTGTGCACAATGGTCAAAAAGTGGATCTCCAAAGCCTTCATGCTCATCAACAATATGGCAGAGGAAGGAAACAAACTTAGCCCATATCACTTCTCCATTACCATCAGGGGTTGAGGTCGCACTCCAATGCAAATGATTTTCACACCCGCTGATCCATTCAGCTAAATCTTCGCAGTCTTTGGCATTTGAAATCTTCAAAAGGACCTTTCGAATTTCTGAAATTATCAAATATTAAAAGCTATTGTCTTGTGGTTCATAGCATAGGTTCCAATCTTTGAATAGGTGCGTTTGTGTAAAATATATGGCCCATTTGTTTTAGCTGAATGACTGCAAACCAACTTTGGCTACTCTACCATTGGACTTTCAGAAATCTTGAACATTTGTTGAAATTGCAGTGTATTTTATTTTCAACTAGACATCATCACATTTCTAAATCATAAACCAGAAGAGTCACCTTTGCTTGATATCATGTTGTAGATATTCGTAAACTATTGAAAATTGTTTCAATGTTGTTACAACGCTTTTCAGTGTTTTTCAAATTCATTGAATTCTTGAACAAGAAGATAAAACACTTCTGAAAATGTTGAAGATTTCAGAAAAGATCAATGGTGGAATTATATCAAAATAGCTAAAGATACTTTAAAACTATTAGTTCAAATAGATAGTAGAATTTTACACCAACCTTTTAAAAATTTAGAACCTATATGCTAATAAATTCAGTAATTCTATTTTTTGTCAAATACATCAATGTTGTGATCGCTGTCCCAAACAATCATGAGATATGAAAATTACTCACTCTTCTTCAAATGCCAAAGATCAAAGTAGTGTGTTACACTTGTCAGCTCCTCTTTTATATATTTCATGATGGACAAGTGTCTATTCGAAACGAATGTTGATACATTAATTTCATTGTTGTCAATAAATTGGAAGCTGTGCTTGAACCCTTCAAATTCCATGGAATTGCTACTTCCAACTTCATTACGCTTGAAATGGAAGAGAGAAACAAGATACAAAGTTTTGAAAAAAACAATTTCATCATACCAGGCCCCTAGGAAGTGGGGGGCAGGGGGGGGCTCAAACCCCCCAATAATTTTGAAAAAATGCTGATACGTCATAAGCAATAATTAGATGTATTGTTCTTTATTGTTTTAAGAACAATTACCCCCCCCCCCAATCAGAAGCTGCTTCCTACGGCCCTGTGTCATACTCCTCCAGCAACATTTTATGAATACTTACTGTAAATGTTCAAATTGTATGATAGTGATCTGTACAAGAGAAACATGCACAATTTGTGATGTGTCACAACAGAAAAGAGTGTAAGGACCAAACTTGGCACTATGTCCCATGCTGTCATGCCTCCCATCCCCAGAAAATGTCAGTTGGCCTCCAGATTCAGCCAATGAACCAATCATCTTTTTCTGAATATTGATCCAATATTTGTAGATGGCTGGGAACAGTTTTTCCTGCAGGAAAAAAGATCTTAAATGCACAGCCTTTTTCTGCACTTTGCTACAGTAAATTGAAATTGAACGGCTGCAATACCTGTTACTCCAGTGTTACAAAATCTGCATACCTACCGTTAGTTCAAATGCTGGAAGACAATTTACTTTGATGGTCTTGTATTGGTCTAAATCTTATTTGCTCAAGATGTAATTTATGTCATAAGTGGGGAGCCAATGAGATTTAGTGACCCGGTGAGAATTTTACACATTTAAAATTGTGGGAGGGCCAAAAATTGCTTTAGGTTCCATTCGTAAGCAGATGCAGAAAACATTATGTACAAATGTTTCTAATTTTCGAAAAGTCTCACCTTTTGGTGTTTAAAGAATGTTGCCAATGAGATACAGGCTAATCCCATATGGTCAAAAATGTGGAATACTTTGCTTGCTGATCCACCACCTAGAAGGATTCCAAACGACAGAAGAAGGTTTTCAGCAGGGATCAGGGTGCCAGTGAAGTCAGGTTGACTTCGCCATGTATTTTCCCAGTGCAAACAATTTTCATTTTGGCATACAGTCTTTACCTCTACCAATGTTCCAATCCTGCTTGTAGTGACATCTGGGTTGTCTGTTTTACACAAGGAACAAAATCGAAACAGAAAAAGAAGCTGTGAGAGGAACACAATAAATTTGGGCTCACTTCGATGGTCAGTTTCTTTTTCACTGTGAAAATGAAATAGGACAATGGAATGAATAACTGAACAGGCTCACGGAAATCATTTAATTGTACAATTGCAGACAGGAGGCCAACTTTTCTGTTAATATCAAACATTTTGTGCAAAATCCTGATATTTCCAATTTTGTGATTCGTTGATTTGTGCTGTATACTTATCATACAAATCAGATACAAAAGAACAAGAATCTAGGATAACATACTAGATTAGTACTGTATATACTAGTAGTATAATACGGGAGTCACTAATTCAAGAACCAAGAACCAGAACCAAGAACCAAGAACCAAAGTTAGACACCCTAATTCAAGAACCGGAATTCAAGAACCAAAGTTAGACACCCCATATTTTATAATACTTTTTGACATTTACCAACAAATCCTGCAGTGTAATGCATGGTTTACATCAATCAACCTTGCATGTTTGATGAAATTTAGTGCCCATTATACCGTCCACTCCAAAGTTAGACACCCTACCAAAATATGACGCCTGTGGGTGAATACCTTCAATAGACATAGCATCATGTCATTTCAAATAACAAACACATTTTATTCTTTGAATTGTTGAATAATTGTTGAATATAAATCTGAGAAATTTAAATCTTCAAAAGTGAAATACTGTAATTCTTCTTTCTGGTCATTCTAATCCAGGCATCCCTGTTCCCTAGAATATTGAAATACACGGTCAGCCTACACTTTCTAATACAAAATGACAGAGCCTTTCCATTACTCCAGTGCAAAAAGACACCTACTGTTGGGTCAGAATCCTCCAGTGCTGGTTCAGCAAGACTTTGGTCTCGATGGAGAACTTCAAATTGCTGTTGCATCTCTTCATCCTCATGATCACCATCAAAATCGCATTGTGCCTCCAATTGACGAGCCTCTTTCTTAGCTTCTCGAATAGCCTGTAGTGATAAATAAATAAACACAAGATCATTTCGGCCTCTCGATCTCATTACTCGTTCAGGCCTATGTTTGTCACACAATCAATTTCATGTAGAACATATGAGCAAAAAGGAATAATGGTCAAAATATGAATAAACAAACAGTCAACTCACCATCCTGTGCTGGCGTGACTTCATAGGTTTTTTTACTCTGGTTGATGTCGATGCGGAAGTGCTAAGCCCACTATCGGCTGTGTTGGCTTCATCCACCTTTCCGGCAATTTATCAGTAAAAATTGATGGCACAGCAGTTATACCAATGTGGTCCCTGACAAGAGATCTCTTCAACTCACTGCCAAAGCCTGGGAGCAGAAAACTTTGCTGTTCAAAATCGTCAGGCTTAAAATGAACAGAGCAAACCACTGAATATTTTGACGACTCCAAATGTGCTCTCTTCGTGCGTACAAAATCAATCCAAAGCTTTCTTTGATGTCTTGCAGTTGGATTTTCATCATTCCAGTACGGTATCCTGTGTACTGAAATCCCTTTCTCCTTGTCTTTTTTGTTGCTGCATCCATAAACAACGCAAACGTCCGGCATTTTATTCCTTTACCACTTCAGTCCACAGATCTCTGCTTCAGTACGGTGCTCTAACATCAACATAAGCACGCGATCTCATGGAACACAATAAGTCTTCTCCTGAATGTACGTCACGCAAGCTCGCCCCAAGCCTTTTCGTAAAGGCGCAACATTTTTTACAGATATGGTCAAAAATTACAATTTAAAAGAGCTGTTTCCCTAATTAGGGAGGACATTTTCGAAACAAATTTTGCCACTATGTCTTGTTATACATTCTTAAGCACTTAAAAAATACTTCAACTTGGGCTAGATAGGCACTTTAAGCGCGGTTTTGGTAAATTTTTTGTCAATAACGCAGCAACGAGGGATTTACGAATGTGGCTGTCACGAAAACTCCTCTTTAAACTCCTTCAATTCAGTTACTGATTTATCAAAAGACTTTTGCAAAACATCTTCCGCTTTTTCACTGATAGTTTTTGTATGATCACGCCAATATTATCGATGTATTGGTTCGGGCAAGCCGAGAACACGGCAGAATTTCCTTGCTGCTGAATAGCCCTTTCCTATTAGCCTAAATGCTATAACAGCCTTTTTATTTACAGCAAACGATCGACCATCTTTAGGACTTATTGGGAATGGCTTCTCTGTGCTTTTTTATGGACAGTCATTATTAGTGCAGTAAATTTCCCAGCTGCCACCGAGGCCCTGACGCTTCTTTTTTTCATCGATAATTTTTAAATCGCTGTGGAATTCCTTGCAAATCAAGGTCGCATTCAATTGGGTTTCTAGTAAGGATAAAACTTATCAAGAAAAGGTTCGCTGATGATTCAGATGCGCTTTCTTTGTCTGTGTCTTCTTCATCCAACTCATCCAACTCCGATTCTGATCCCTCCTCAGCATATAAACTTTCCTGGTCAAACCACGGCCCCTTATCTGATGACGCAAGATTCGTTTTCTCTTCTCTTTCAAAGGATTTTTTAATTCTTTTTCTAAACTTTGGTCATTTTCTCTGCGCCCAGTCAGCTTTTCGAAAACGCCCCATTGTGAATGAATCAGTTGCGAAAGCAAAGGAGTTTTTGTTAAACAAAGTGCAAATATTATATCCGTGCGGATTAAAATTATTGCCTTCTAAACCACAGGAGTATGCGAATCATTCCCAAGGTCAAGTGAGTTTACCTTAATCGCCTAATGTTGTTAGCTCAATTTTTGAGAAACAAGAGCGCTTCTTTTAAAATGCTCAAATTTGCAAGTAATTGGGTTCGTTTTGTGAAGTGAGGTGGCTGAAACCGTACTCGAATACTTGGAGCATCAGAATATGACAAAAACGAAAAATCGAAAAATTCTCGTTTGAACCATTACAGTAACCTTAAGAGCAAAATTTGATAGAGCTTGCACTGGGAAGTGTACTTTTTTCTGATACGGCGATACACCGTCGGCCTTTTTGATCTGCTAGAACTCTGAGGAAGTATGAGCACGTTTTAAGAACGAAAAATTTGATAGAGCTTACACTGCGAAGTGTACTATTTTTCTCATATGGCGATACACCGTCGGCCTTTTTGATCTGCTAAACTTCTGAGGACATCAAAGTACCAGCCCACCCCTGCACTCTGAACTGTTACTACTTGATGAGATGTCCATGCATTCTTTCTTTAGGAGACAAGGGGAGTTTCAGCAAAATCGAGCAAAGACACTGACTGACAAATCACACGGGGAAAAGTGATGTTGATGCTGAACATAGAGCTCTGCATGCGCCTATGACTTACTCTTACCTCTTTGTATATGTGAATAAATAACGGTTTGAAAAAACAGAATCCTTGAATGAGGCCCCCTTCAACAAGCCCCCTCCCCTCAAATTATCCCCACTCTAGAGCTCAAAATATTGATCATCCCAGCCCCTAAATTTTTCTTGCATCAACCAATTTAAGTAAGAAATCGCATTTGTTGATGCATCTTTTGAATTTTCATCCCTTGCTTTTTCACAGTTTCTAACAAACCCCCTCTTATTTTGCCGAAAAAAATTCAGTAATTGAGTTAATTCTAGGATTTACAGTATATCTACTACACTAAACAAGGCGTTAATGATATACTTTAAGGGCATATGAAGCGAACAGTTTTTTCATCGAAATTGGTTAATTTTTGGGTGCTGATTCTGAATTTGTTATCAAAATAATCATTTAATGAGCCATTGTGGCGTAATTAACAAATGAAATCACTCAGATTATAAGGAAAAGTGACTGCGCAGCCTGGTGCGAGTGAGCCGCCTTTCGGTGCGTGTGACGTATTGTGTTGATTACGTTTCGAGAGACGACAAACATTTGCACTCGTGCTTTTTGTATTGGTGCATACTCGAAAGCAAGGAAAAGAAAATGCGGAAATTGTTCGTCTCGAAGTCGTTTGCATTGTTCATCAGTTATTCAGAAAAATAGAGGATGTTTCAGTACTACCGGGTGACCCAGAAAAAAGTGACCGAACGATGCAGACCTTATCAAACAAGAAGCCAAAGCTGAACTGAACCTGATGGAGGATGATGCAGAACATAACCCAGACAACAATTTCAACTTTGAAGAAAGGGTTGTGGGCTTGTTGTCATGGGGGTGATTGTTTGTTCTTGGTTCATGTGAATGGAGGATTATGCAGAGAATGACATATATTGATCAAAAATGAGTTTCCATCAGTTCCAAAACGAGGACTATTTCAGGGGTCCCTAGCTGTCAAGGAAAACAACTCCCACTAAAGCCTTATATTGCATGTGATAATTACATTTTCCGAGACATGTCGTTAAATCATTGAGCTGCTCCAGCAAGTGATTGGTCAATATAGCAATAACATACAGAAACAAAGGGCACGGCCAATTTCATACTGTTGTTTCCCTGTGACTGCAAATTTTCTGTTGCTGGACAAGTTACCCCTCTGCAGTCCGAAGTGATTGGTGCGATGCAATGGAAGCAAGGTCTTTACAAGAAATGTCGTTGTGGAAAACAAATTATTGGGTACATAACATTAAGAAATTTGAATACAAAGGAATTGTGAATAAGTTTGGACAGCGGGATAATTCTATGAATTTGCCTAAAATTTATCAAGCTCACGAGATCACCCTTGCCCCCCCCCCCCAGTACGAATAGGGTTGAATGTAATGCTCTTTTGCCAGAATATATTATAGAGAAATCAGTGGCGGCTTGTAGTGGATCATTCATATTCTGGTACAGCTGATTTGTTACTAATTTTTCAAAGAGCCTTGGTTCGCATTCTAATCTCGCCCCGAGTTGAACAAATTTTGCGTTTACATGAGAATTTCAACCCGTGTTGAAATTTCAACACGGGTTGAGTTGCCGAGTTGAGTTGAACCCGTGTTGAGTTTCCACTCGCCCTCCTTCATGTAAACGCGATGAAGGCTTACACCGTCAACCGAGTTGAAACTCAACCTGTGTTCTACTCAACCCGGCTTGAAATTTCTCATGTAAAGGGCCTCTTACAGGGATAACAAGCAGTGCCGTACAGGGATAGCATCGTGTCATAGCAGGGATGACATCAGTAAAGTAGAGGTTATTCAGTATTCTGCGTGGATAACATCTTGTCGATAGAGGGATCATATCAGTTATTTCAAGGTTATTCAGTTACTGACAGGGATAGCTTCCAGTAAGGCAACGGGATAACATCGTGTCGGTAAAGGGATTACATCAGTTTTTTTTAGGGTTATTCAGTTCTTGCGAGGGATACCAACGATGTACTAGAGGGATCATTTGCACTGATGAAAAATTGTCTATTGTTTTCGAGTAGGGGGGGGGGTTATTGTGTGCTCGCAGCACTGGTTTGCAATTGTGATATTGACAAGAAATGGTTCCTCCTAATGGGGTTATTAATCCTACGTTTGAGGATAAAGTTGCACAAGTAACTATATTGAAATGTGAAAACATGAATGAATGGATTAGATGCTTAGTGCCAATGCGCATAGATTACGTGACAAATCAGCAGAATAACACATGAATCCAGCGTCGTGTCTCATCATTATTCTGAAAAATCAGTTCTCCTTTTGAAAGATATAGCTATGCGTAGGCTAAGATCACATTCGATTTAGCGTGAATCGAATGGGAATAAAAATATGAAGAACAATATTGTTTTCATCAGCCCTGCGCCTGGATGGCAGGAACAACAAACAGAGGATTTTGATAGCTCTCCAATAAAATTGCCAAAACAATTCACAACTGGCTTGATGCTCTATAACAAGCCGTTTCGCGGATTGAATTATCGTTGCAACGAAGCACAAGAGGATTCCTTTGAAGAGGACTCACAGTCACAGATGGCAGAAGACAGCAGCTGGAGATTCACGACTACATACCAACTTGCACCACATGGAAATCACACCTCAAACACGGAGGCAGACAATGCTGGCCAATCACAGCTGACAGAGCCCCGCCAATACATTTCAACCTACACCAGAAAATCACTCCACAAACACCGAGACAGACAGTACACGCGCGGTTGTCTACACTATTCTCAGTTCTTCCAGCATCTTTGAATAAGGACAAGGCCTCGTTGACGTTGCTGCCCCTGCTCGTTTCTGCTGCCCCACCAGTAGAATTTGAATGCTTCCCAAAAACCGATTCTGTGTCTCTTTGTGTCAGGTTGACCTTGTCAAATTGCAAACAACATTACGGCGTGACTGTGTTAGATGCAATTCACGATTATCTGTAGTGCTATTCACTTCATATAACCACCAGTTTTTACGAAAACACATTAAGAATTTCTAAAGAAATTCCCCAAGCTAACGAGTTCATCCAGTCGCCTTACTGGAAGTTATCCCTATAAGTAACTGAATAACCTTGAAATAACTGATGTGATCCTTCTATCGGCAAGATGTTATCCATGCAGAATAATGAATAACCGCTACTTTACTGATGTCATCCCTGCAACGACACGATGTTATCCCTGTACAGCACTCCTCGTTATCCCTGTAAGTAACTGAATAGCCTCACCCTTTGTTTACTGTTTGATGACTGAGCCCCTTTAAATAGGTTTTCGATACCTAAGAATAGAAAACAAAGCAAATAACGAGTATAAACTTCCTATAAAAAGACGAAATTGAAGTAGATATCTCAAGGCAATATGCAATAGCACAGGAAAACCTTAGTCACGAGGTAATAACTGTGTGAGGATAAACTTATTTAGGAAAGCGTGGCAAAGCAAATATATCCAGGAAAAAAGATTAGGCCTACAGTAAAGCTATATCAAAACACAGAAGAATTCTGCACAAGGTGCAATGGCAATTGCCGAAGCATTTGCAAACGACACAAACTCACTTTGTTTCCCCTCAAAGTTTTATCCGTTGAGTGCTTGCACTGTCTCATACATAATGGGAGAAAACACCTTCAATTGCAACTGTGTTGAATAACACCACTTCGTAATCTGCTTAGGCCTATTTCGGCTCAGTCAGTGCCAGCGCACATTTCAGAAAAAAGATGTCCAGAGTTCACAGATGTTTGTCGTTTCTTGAAGAGGGCTAAAACTGACCACTACAAAGGTTTAAATATGACCCTTGGACTGTGGGGGAGTAGGACTAGTCCCAAGATAGGTGATTTGGCAAAAGTTAGGCCCGTGGGACTTAAATATTAGAAATTCCGAGCATTCGGTCCTGTGAGAATAGATTTTTAGCACATGTTAAAGACAAATGCCGGATATATGGCGTCTAGTTTAAAAATAGAACAAAAGATGGCTAGGTGCTTTCATTTGTCAAATTGATTTGCTAGTACCTCGAGATCAACAAATACAATGAAATATTTGGATTCCCCAGGCCCCTAATTTAAATCAACTTATATCTCAGTCATTTGACTTTGATACCTTATTTTGACACTTTTTCATATCGACAATTCTTTTTTCCTAACTCAAAAGTTATCAGTTTTATTATATTAATTTGTACGTAATAATCTACAATAATAATAATGTAATGTAATGATGATAACGGTATGAAAAATCATGTAAATTGATAGTGTGTTATTATCATATATGTGTTGAAGAGATGTTGTAGGGGTAAAACACAGAACCCCCAATGAATTTCTTGATAACATAATTTAGAAAAAGTGTACCAAGCCCATATTTATAGGGACGAATACTACTGAGACTGCAGCAGCACTCGCAATATGCCAGTTTTCCATTGGTGCAACTTTTAAGTGTCCTATGCAAAGTGCCCTATATAGAGGCTGGTAGCTATGCCGAAGAAAGCTCAAGAAGAGTAGGTCTCAAAAGGGTCTCTCAAGCAATGGGTGTAATTTACGGAATACGGAACTACAGAATTTAGGAATCTACTGGGGCGTCTCAAAAAAAGTACCCCATTTTCACTCAACAAGGCAACAAAACGATAATAGTTCGGGACTTTTTGAATTCATGGCTACATTTGTTGGTCTTCAACTTAAATGCACATACCTTGCATTTGGAAATCAACTACCAAACACCGGAGATATGAGTTCACAACGTCAAAATTTGGAGTGCACCTGAAACCAGATGTTTTGAGAAATGGCCTAGCCATAATTTGACAACAAACAGGCATTTTGCACATGAATTTTCTACTTTGACCTTTACTTTTTATTTTTGAAAAGATCTGTACCTTGAATTACTTCAATTGTTCTTGAAGTAACTTTTCTTTAGAGGCGACGGTCCTTGCCGACGGGTGTAATTTACGGAATCCGGAACTACGGAATTTGGGAATCCGGAATCACGGAACTATGGAATTGCGGAATTACGGAACTGGGTCACAGGTATAAATTGCGGAACACAAATGCTCTATATAGTTTATTGGCCAATGATGAATATTTCTCAAGATATGATCAGTTTTAGAACATTAAAGAACATTAAATTTTTGTCGATTTCAATTTTTAGAGGTATAATTAGGTTAATTGAAATTTTCATAAAGACTGAAGTGATAAAAAAACATCAATCAAATTTCTATTAAATGTTGTTTGGTCATTTAGGATTTAGAAATCGATTAATTGTACATCAATTGCATTGTAACTGCACGAGCACTGGTTCTGTCATCCCTAATGCCACCACCAATGTTTCTAACATTCATGAAACTATCTACCAGCCCGGCATCTTGGTTTATTATTAAAGATTAGTGTACTGTAGCACCATTTTTTCTTTCTGGACTTTCGAAAATTGAGCATACTGTTTTAAGCTGTTTCTTATGTACGAAAAATGTGTGCTGAAGTTTTTTGAATCTAGAAATCTCAAGTTTGAGTGTTTTATATTTTGATAAATGTGTTTTGCTTTATTGTAAGCAATCAAGTTCAATTGCTGTGACCAATTAACATTCCTGTGGCACACACAGCGATCTAGAATGGGTAAAGGTCACATTGCTGAATAGGATAAACTGGAAACTTTGTCCAAAGTGCACTTTCTAGACCACCCAATTATCAAGAATGTTGTAATCATGATCCAGAGCTGTAAAAATCCAGACTCCAGACGAGGGCTAGCTAATACATAACTGACCCAACTGAACTGGCTCCTGTATTAAGTCCATCTTTATCTCACCTTTGCTTCTCTTTGCGTTTCCGTCCCACCCGCTTTTTATAGCTCAGTTGGTAACATATGTATTAGCTAGCCCTCGTTAAGATGTTTCTTTTGTTACCCTATTGTAATCTACGTTTATAGGTAGGTCCCCAAATCATTGTACGAACAGTTACTGAAGAAGATGAAAATCGAAACGTTTAAAAAGTCTTAGTGTATTTCTGAATTATCTTTAAAATATTTCATATGCTTAGGTGAATTGGCTATTGAATTATCGTTTTCACAAATGCTTTATTGATTCCTGTCCTGAGACCAATGGAAACCTGACCGCAATGGATGGACCGGGATGGACATTGAATATTAAATAAATAATGAGAAACCAAACCATTTAACAATTCCATATTTTATTTGATAAGGTATTCTGCCTTTGTCGAGTCTTGAAGCTTCTTTCAAAAATAAGGAGAGAGCAGATTTCCGAGAAAACACCGGATTTGGAAGACCTCCATTTTGGGGGCAGGCAAATTGTATGGTGAGAATCGTTCAAAGATATGGTAAAAATGCATTTCCCTAATATTTTCCCCAGGGGACATTCAGCACATACACATACCTTCATTTTGTAAAGTTAAGATTTTAAGGAACTTGATTATACCTCTAAAAATTGAAAGCAACAAAAATTGAATGTTCCCCTAACTGAACATATCTCGAGAAATATTCATCATTGGCCCATAAACTATATAGAACATTTGTGTTCCGCAATTTATACCTGTCACCCAGTTCCGTAATTCCGCAGTTCCGAATTCCGTAATTCCATAGTTCCGTGATTCCGGATTCCCAAATTCCGTAGTTACGGATTCCGTAAATTTCACCCGTCGGGTCCTTGCGTTGCACTCGATCCCAAGTGTCTTGTATCAAAGAAGAGGAAAAGGGGCACATGCACGCTTATTTTGGAGATGTGGCACGACTTTATCACTCTTACCACATTTTTACTAGATTTGTTCTATCAGTGCCATGTTCATGCATCTTTTATTCTTTTCAAAAGCAAAACACGGAAACTTAAAGTCTACAGGTACTTTGGAAAATGTCCACGATACAAATCATGACTAGGTCCTTTCTCAAAACCTCTGGTTTTGGATGCACTGTAAATTTTGACTTTGCGAGCCTGTATCTCTGGTGTTTGGTAGACGATTTCTAAATGCAAGGTACGTGCATCCAACTTGAAAATTGACAAATTAACTGTGAAGTCGAGGAACAATGATATCTGATTGCTTGGTTCCTATTTCCAGTCAAAAGGGGGTACTTTTTCTGAGACACCTGGTAGAATCATGGAATTACGGAATTCCCAATTGCAGAATTACCGAACTGGGTTATAGGTATAAATTGCAGAACGTGAATTTCCTGGATTTTTCTCTATTGACATCAAAATGGCCAAGCTTTGCAGTTTAACATTCAATCGTTTTGTGATGTTTTATGCATTGTACTTGAAGATTAAACTGAAATATCCATCAATCCTACAAAAAATCACTTTTCATCCTGCAGTAAGTTAAAAGGTATATTAATTATTTTCTAGACGTTAGGTGGTATTCAGAGAGGTGCTCTCATCTCTTGACTAGAAATATCATTCTGTTTAACTTTAGTATTTTCTACCCTTCTTTTTGACAGATGTCACCATTCTTTGACAGATGATGACATATTTAGAGATGTCAAAGTATAAAGTGAGTAAAGCATAAAATATAAAGTATAATATAAAGTATAAAACAAAATTATGCTCATTATCGCAAATTGCCAGACATTTTCAGTAAGAGAACACACAGTAAGCTCTGTCTTTAAATTTCTAGAAGCTCACTGTTTTGGTGATACCAATATGGTTTTTCAAACATTTAAATTTGATAGGAGAAACCAGAATAGTGAAGAAGATTTTTATACTTACCTTGCAAATTTGAGGCAGCTTGCTCAAGTATCAGGGACATACAAAGGCAGCCAACAGATGTTGTTGATATGGTTAATAAAACAGGGAAACAAACAGCAATGAAGGATTCAAGTTCCAAACCTGATGCTAAACAATATTAAATGCAAAATTTGTGGAAGAAAGCACTAGTGTAAAGCCTGGTTGTCATATAATCGCAAGGAGTCGCGATACAAGTGACCAGTTTGCTTGTGACTTTGGATTCCTCTCAACTCCTTGCAGTCGCTGTCGCAAAGATAGAAAATATATCTGTGACTCATTGCGGCTTGATGTGATTCGTTGCGATTAATGGAAACCACTGTTCACACATTTTGCAACTCTTTGCAATCAGATCACCCTCGTTTCTGTGATAAATCTCACTTCCACATGGTCAAAGGTCAAGTAAATCACGCTCTTTAACAAAGAAAGCATCTTGTTCCTAGATAAAGTGCATATATTTGATTGATTCTACAACAAGTTCAGCAGGGACTTTAAAAATAAATTCAAGAAGTCTGGATAAATATCGCTTGATAAATATTGGGGACAAGTTTGGGCTTTCCCCTGAAGAAGGCAAGAAAAAGTTTTGAAATATTCAAACAGCATATGGCAGGCACTTGAGGAAAATGAGATCAACCCCTTCTGGGTCTGGTCACAGTGCAGTTTCAAGGTTGACGTGAATCTAGAATGGCTTTCTACTTCTACAAGTCATCAGAAGACTGTTGGCAATTTTGCAGTTGATGAAGATCAAGACGAGGAAGGTGAAGCTGTAGGTAATGATCCCATAATAGGCCTAGGAGAAGAAGAGGATAGCAGCAAGGAAATGTTACCGCGCTACCATGACATTGATGAAGGTGATGGTGTTATATCACAAAATAAGATACAAGATTAAGAAAGTTCAGTTTTTTAGATATGATCTAAACCAAAATATAACTGAATCCGCAAAGCCAATGTACTTCATTTTGTTATGTTACTTTACCCTATACCGGGTGTCCCAAAATGATGTATTATTGTTTGATTGCTTATATGTCCATAACCAACAAACCAATTTCAAAAGCTTTACTTTATCCGATTGCTGAGAGGCAAAATTTTATTTAAGGATGTCGACTGTGGTTTTACGCTAATATGTTCATTTCGAAAAGGAGATAGGTAAACCTGCTCAAATTCAAGTCTTAGATAGCATGAACAAGCAATTGCCTACTTTTCCAGTCGACATTTCAGATGTGATACAAAGGGCTGAACTTATTTACCATGTGTCATACAGAGAATACGAATTCAGTTAATACTGAATTCAGAGAACATGAATACGAGTTCAGCTTTTTGTATCACATCTAAAATGTTGACTGGAGAAATAGGCTGTTTCTTTCCCATACCATCTAAGGCTTGAACTTGAGCAGGTTTATCAGTCTTCTTTTTGACATGAAAACATTGTCGCATAACCACAACCAACATCTTCAAATACAATTTAGCTTTTCGGTAATCAAATAAAAAACAAAGTTTTTGAAAATCGGTTCATAGGTTATATACATGTAAGCAATCAAACGATAATAACGATAATTTTGGGACACCAGATATGTTGTTTGAATTGCACGTGGGAAGTCTTATCCAATGGCTCACAGGATCAAGCTCAATTCCATTTACAATGGGAAAACTTTCATGTTGAAATCACAAAAAGATACGAGTGTGTGGGTGTGTGTGTAAAAGTATCGAACGATGCATAGGGACTTCCCGATGTGAAGGGAGTTCTTCAAAGTACAAAGTTCTCCCATATCTGGATTGGGTTTTAAATTCTTTGCAAGCTGTGACTCAGATCTTTTCATTGATCAGGTACGATTTCACACTGTATTTTTCATTTTGTGACCTTTGTGACGATCTGCGTCACCATTCTATCCCATCGATATTCCAAGGGTTTTGCTTGATGAATTGCAGTGGTGATGAATTGCTGTCACATCAGGAAAGCTCATAGAAACTGGTAACTATCGCTTCGTTCTGTGCAAAGGGCGCATACAACGGCCATTTGTATGTGGCCATGGGACCTACATTCTAAGAGACTCGCAGACCCACATTTTATCGGAGCGATCAGATTTGCTAAGAAAACTCAAGGAATTTGTTTGCACATTATATGGAAAGCGACTTTTAAATGTTGACCTTCTTCGCTACCAACTGTACTGCTAAAAGGGTGGAAAAGTTGAACCAGAAGCTCTACCGCCATGCAAATCAACTCTTGCTTTACATGTAACAACGGCCAATTAGCAGGCGGGAGTGTGGAGAAGAGCCATTTTCCAACTTCCAGATGTTCCATCGCCTGATATTCATGGCTGGGAGGTCAGTGAGGAAACAATAGCAATCAAATGGCTAGCTAACAATCCTGCACCTGATGAAGTCATGGAGCTGTTAAGCTGTCGTTGCAAGAGATCGTGCAAAATTGAATGGCAGGATTGAAGTGTACAGATCTAAGCGCTACCGAATGTGATAACATGGATGTGGGAATTGGCGATGAAGAACAAAACAAACTTGATCAGAATGCTTATGCGACAATTTCAGACAATTATTCTTCGGACTTTGAGGATGATTAATTGATGACCAATAACACTATTTCTTTTCAAGCATTTTCAATTTTATGTTGAGATATTAGTAGAGGAAAATACTAGGAATCCGTGACCAATTTCAGCAGACCTTGTTTTGAAGGTGTTTTCTATATCAGAAAAATGTGCTGAGCAAAATGGGCTTGGGGGACCCTCTCAAAAATTTGAGCATTTTTGGCCAGGGGGTAATGTCTGAAATGGGCCTAATTTTCTCAAAACATCAGCATAATAATAAACTCTGTGCTGTAAAAAAGCACAAAATTTATATGAAATGAACCAATTCAAGGGCCAAGACCTATGAGATATCATCCCTTGGAAAAAAAGGTCTTATATGACATTTTTGACACACATGACACAGGGGGTGTTGCACCTAAACCTCCACTATTTCAATTATAATTGTTATGTTGCACTAAGCTATACTATGGCCATTAGATGCTGTTTAAATACCTTGTTTTACAACCTGAAAAGGAGGGACTACAAGTTTGGACGTTAAAATCTAGCCAAAGGCTATTTTTAGAAACTTTGGAACTCCTTCTGAGAGTTTTTCGCTTGATTTAGTACTTGTAAAGATAAATTCGTAATGGATAAGTAGAGTAATATCGCCCATTATTACCAATCGTTTGTTTATCAGCCCAACTTCTCTTAAGTACAGTAAAAACCCGAACACAAGAATCTTCATCTGTTAAGAACCTACAGCCTGAAATAATATATTTTGTACCCAATATATAAGAACCATTTCAGGCTGATATCTAAAGTAGGTTCTTAATAAAGGGTCTTATTCATTCATAGGGAAATAAATGCAACATTTTTGCCAATCAACCTCTTCCTTGAACTCAAAAACATTCCTTACCGAACTGTGATGGGCAGGGCAAAATGCAAACAAAGTGATGTCACAGTTCTGGCTTCTGATTGGTTGCTGGGAATGCCATCTGATTGGTTATTGCAAAATTTGCCTTTGTGAACAGTGCTGGCCTTGCAAGACACATGAATTAGTTCATCTTTTGTCACGAGAGGAGGCCAAAGAACTTTCTTATTGCAGCGAGCGTAGCGAGGTGGACATTTAGATGCGACAAAATTGCCAATCGTCGATTATGTATGTGGCTCCGCTATACCTGCGCAGCAAAATTGCTCTCTGGGAGGAGGCAATTGTGATGGGATAAAACCAAATGGATAAAACACAATATCTGCATTGTGTCATTTGTCAGGTATTTCTACCTGCAGAGTTCTTTCGGAAACGAAAACAATTCTGGCTACATTCAAATTCAAGCAACTGGTTCTAATTGCTTCAAAATTAAACGATGCCCAAATTTTGAATCACAGGCTGTGGATAGGATGACTGCCAAAAGAAGAAAGATTGCTTTGCATGCCTTACTACATCCACATCCGGTTCTTCAGGGTCCAAATATTGATTTCTTCCTCTGGTACTCCATGCCAAATGTCATAACAAAGCTTTTATAGACAGAATGAATAACTGATATTACTGCTTCTTGGACTGCTTGGGTTTGGGTGGCCATTAAAATCGCAATTTTATGTTTATAGTGGTGCTAATAGCTCCATACAAGTACTTTGTAGAAATAAAGAAATTAACTCAAAATTGGACATCATTAATGCTTATTTCATTAATTCAAGCATTTTCTTTGCATGATTATGATATAATCAAGATCAAAGGACCTTAGAAGTGACTCACGGGCTTAATGATTTTTATTGTGAAATTTTCCAAATTATGTCATGAGAATGCAAAGGAAGATCAGTGCAATTGTATTGCACCTTCCTCGAAATATGAGTAAATATGCTGTAATGTTACGTTACAGAATGCAGTCTGAGGAAGCAACCATCAAAAATTGGCGTGCAGGAAATGTTTAGTCTTTGCTTGAAGATTTTTCAGTGGAGAACAAACAATCTAATTAAACACACGAGCAATCAAATTAATCACAAAATACAGGTTTTTTGTCATTATAAGAAACTTGGATCAGCACTTAGTACTAAAAGTTTCTTAATTTCGCATGAAAATTTCGGTGTTTTAGTAGTAAAAGTTTCTTAATTAGTTTCTTATTTTTTTGGGCCTAAAATTGCGGTATTGTGCATACAGATATAACGTTTTAGAGTTTCTTAACTGTTCTTGAGCGTAGTACTAGATTTTCTTAAATTTTTGGTCATCGTAGTACTAGTTTCTTATAAACCAGTTTCTTATAAAAAAACCGTGTAATCCGTTTTCAGCATGATTAAACAGTGCTAGTGTTAATAAGAAACTCTTTTCAAGAATTCAACTAAGAACTAAACCAGTAAGAACCTCGACTGAGAACTTGGATACTGCTCAAGAAACTTGTTTATTTTGTCTGAGAAGGTAATTCGCATACTGGCGCTGTATTCTGGAAAACTCACGAAATGCTTGGGAAGTTACCTATCAATCAATACAACGAACATGTAAGAAGGATGCGGAGAAACTGCAAAAACCTTTGGTACCCATGATCTGCTAATTTCAACTGTTTACTGAAAGCTAAAAGAGACTTTCAGTACTGGGTGGGAAAATTTATTGGTTTCTTGAAAACTCTTCGATTGTTGTTCTACTTGACTGATCAGCTGCCTAAAAGTTCTTAGAAAACTAACAATAATCTTGAAAAAATGCTAACAAAGAGCTTTTTGAAATAATTTTGATGGGAACGTCATTGAGCTAATTACTGCACTCAAAGAGTTCATTTTGTTGGAGAAATTTCCCTTAGCAACCAATCTCATTCTGTGAAATGATGCATCAACACAGGCGAGCAAGGTGGCTGCCATGCCAATCTCGACAATTTTCCAATCTCGGCCTGTTCTCAGCTGCAGTCCCTCTATTTTCCAGAAGTTTATTATTCACAATTTAGCGCAAACCTCAAGATCAATGTGCTTTGCACAAGTCAACTTAGAGGTCTAGTCCGAACAAAACATTGAATTCAGACTATTGCTGAACAAATTAAAAGTCTAGGCCTACTTTTGAAGCAAAATCGGCTATGCTATGATTCAAATAAAATGCACAGAAAGTTAAAAAATGCAAGGCTTGAATTGAAAATTGATTTTAAGCAGCTACGAAAAAGTAAGTTGATAAACTTCTTGATCAAAGATGAGAGACGTACCTTTCTCTCGTTGAATGCAGTTTTTCATCCAGCATTTTGAGCGTGCAGGCTCCGCGACCATGATTCGTTCTTTCCGTAGAGTGGCCGCGCGTGCTCAAACCGCTGGAGCGTTTGAGCTTTGAGATGTCATACACCTCAGGAGGGCCTCCGCTGAACGACCAGCTTTGAACTCGCATTGTTGCAAGGCTTGATGTGGACTTAATCACGTCCTTCACCCCATGACATAAAGGATTTTGTAAACAGGAAAATGCCCACCACCCCTATGACTTCACTACCGTGCGTCAAAAAAGGGAAAAACATGTTGCAAAAATTGACCCAAATCAGATGCAGGCTTGGTAAAATGCGATAAATCAAATTTGGAGCACACTTTCCATTCAAACATTAGAAGTGTAATAAAATACATGAAATAAGACTGGTTTGCAAAATAAATTTGCAAAGTACTGCAATTTTGCTACTTTTTTCACAAAATTGTGATTCGGGAATTTTGGGATTTTGACACCGTCAATCACAGAGTAGCAGCGAAATACGCAGCTGTAAAGGGTAATAAAATTTCATTGCCATAGATATCCTCATAGCAGGGCTATCAGACAAAATCTACTAGGGGTCCCACCAAAATAGGTCTAGAAAATCTTTAGACAAGACAGCCTTGCGATCAACTGTCAATAGACATCATTTACCTGAGATTCCTTACTGATAATTACCTAATTTTTGGAATTGTACTTTAACTTGCATCTTCCCTTGCAATATCCGTCTTTATGGGGGGGGGGGCCGGATAACTGCTCATAAATTGTAGTGAGTAACCACCCCCTCCAATTCTAATATTGGCAGATTATTCTTCTGAGCTGCACTCACTTAATGTCATTAACAGATGGTAAGTATGAAACAAGGAAGCCTTACACATGGAAAAATAGGGATGCTCCCCCAAAGCAAAATGATTACCATGCTGCAAAATAATGCCCCTTTAACCCTATCAGGCCTAGGGTATTTGGTATCCTAGGAAGACTAGGGGGGCTCATTTGCCCCCCCCTCCTTAATTTCTGTTCTACACAACCTAGAGCCTCGAAACTTAGTGCTGAACCAAAATATGAAATCTATTTTTAGAAATATCACGTGACCTCTTGATGACGTCATCATATCTATGAAGGTAGCTGAAGAAATCGGACATTTCATTGCCTGAATTTTCTAGAATCGTTTAGAATCACGATTTTTAGCCTGAAATAGATAAAGACACATATTTTGAGTACAGTTGGATCATTCATGTTTTGATAATAACATTTTTTGGATAAATAAAACTGATTTCCAAAGTATATGCCAATAGGCATTTATTACATTCCAATAACGATTCACTATGTAACGTTGTTTAACCATATCAAGCCTAGGGTATTTGATGCTCTAGGAAGACTAGGGAGGTTTTATTTCCGTTGTGAACGATATAGAGCCTTGAAACTTGGCTTTTGCATAGTACATCATGAGCTGAACCCAAAAATGAACTATTTTAAAAATCAATTGGGTTCAGTACTAAAAATTTTAAATTGTTGATTGTGAGAAAATGAAAGGCAATAAGGACATGGGTCCAATTTTAGTGTATTCTATGGTAGAATAGCTTTTGCTTTGCAAGGAAAAATTTGTAAAAAGTGATGACATCATCACACACAAATTTGAAGAATGTGTGCATGCGTACAGCCAATATACACATAATCATACGTTGAAATTACAAACAAATTATGCAGTTCAATAGAGGAGCAAAAGTAACATATATTCCTCCAATTTCATTGTTTTCCTGCATTTCCTGTAGATTTTATTAGCATTTATTGAAATTTTGCACAGACATCTCTCAGAAATTGATTGCGTTTACCCCCTGGAATGAATTCAATTTTTCTAAAAAGTTCATTTTTGATTATAAAAAGGATAGAAACTAAAAGTCAGAAAGTTTCAGCGTTGTAAATGCACCACATAAAAATCCACAGAAGAAAAGCCGCTAGGGGGGGGGGGGGGCTGATTCAGCCCCCCCAGGCTTGATAGGGTTAAGGATTGTGGTGGTATGGTCAAGAGAATGATTTGACAAAGGTGCACAAACTGGAAAAAAGCGACCCATACTATATTGTATATCGCAGCCATGTACAAAACCTCAAAAGTTAACGTTTGGCAAAGCCAGAGTCTGCCAAATTCCTTGATCCCAGTTTAGTTGTAGATTGTCAAGCATCAAAGCCCCAAGAAGAAGGCCCATAAGACCTTTCTGAAGATGAATACATTTAAGAGGAAATCGGGAGTGTAGAACTGTTCTCAGGTGATGATGAAAGTGATGGTAAAGATATTTCCAATGTGAGGCAGGTCAAAACTACTGTCTCTGCTTGCCATGTCACAACAGAGAAAGGTTCTGAAAAGATCTTAGATGCATTTTATGCATACCTGTTATCTGCGGATTGTGGAAACAAGGACCCCCGAGCTAGCAAGCAATGTCAGTTGCAAGTAAAATCCGCCATTCAGGTTATAGATCCAAATATGGATATTGCTTTGATGACCGAGTACAGAAAGATCAGAGATAAATTCCTGAAGATTCATTGTGTGCATATGAAATATACTGCAAGAACAATCAAATCGTATCTCCATAGTCTTGTTAATTTCTATGAATTTTTGCGGTCTGACCACAGGAAGCCCATGTTACAATTAATTAAAAAAATATTTCAAAAATATTTTATTCAAAAGAAAACAACTTCCCTTTCGTCATTATAGCGTGTGTTGTTTTCTTAAGCCTTTCCAGTTTGTTATTTGTGAAATAAATACAGGACGTTTTGAGTCAGCACAAGGAAAAAAGGGAGTCAAAAGGAAAAACAGAAGAACCAGAGAGAAGAAAGGGACAAGGACTGAAACTTTCTCAGGCCCGATGTCACAGCAACCGTTTTGTTTTCGCTTGGTTTCCAACTTCCAGTGTCTAAATCCTTCAGATAAGTCTCAGAAATCAAATTCCACAAACTGCAGCAAATTATCAACTACTTTGGACAGCGATCGTTTCTCCATGAGCGTGGCAATTTCATCTGGTCCACTTCAAAGGAAGCCGACACTTCCAACGGCTTCTTGATTTAAATATCCCCCGTCAACAATACTAATAATTTCGAAAAGACGGGGACCATTATGGGAAGGTATTTTATTTTGAATAAAACATTTTTGAAACATTTCTTGAATTAACTGTAATGTGGGCTTCCTGTGATCTGACTATCAAGGGATAATTGATGCTGGAATCATCGCAATGATAATAACAAAATTGCGAAATTGGATCAAGACGTACCAGGCGCAAATCAGTAAAGACAAGCATTTGAAGGATGATCTTGAAGAGCAGACGGAAATGCTGCCTGAGCACATCAAGTCATTCGAGAAAAGTACCGTCTGCAAGAAAGGAATCTCTTCTTTCACAGCTAATGCAACAGGAGACAAATTTACTTCCTCGTCAAAATTTCACAATTGTTCATGACTTTCTAATGACAGAAATGTGTATACCAAATGCACATTGTTCTGGCGCTCTTGTCAACCTGACAATGTTAGAATTTCTAAACAGCACATACAATGAAGGTCTCCATATCATCAAGGTTACGAAACATAAAACGTATTGATCCTATGGTGCTGCAAGAATCATGCTTCCAGACCATGTCTTTTCTTGGGTGGAAACCTATACAAGATTTGTGCGACCACAGATAACTGCCACGCACCACAGCTTCTTGGTCTCGTGGAATGGATGCCCTCTGTCATCGAGTAGTGTGAACGCTGGTATCAATTCAATGTGGGAGAAAACCGGTATACTGCCTTTTAGGGTAAACGCATTCTAAGGTAAACTGTACCAAAGTCTGTTTCATATTAGACGTCAGATGATGATGATTGTGAGGAAAATTTACCCTGGTTTATTTTATTTTATACCACCTCACTGTGATCCAGCTAAAGGAAGAATACACAAAGCGGCGCAAAGACTGTGACATTTTGCATTTTCCCCTCCAGCCGGACTACTGCACCTGCCATCTAATAGTAACCTATTCTCATTGAATTAGCCACTCTCCCTCTCAATTCAACTAAAATACCCTAGTGCGAAGGAAGATCGCTATTTGAGAGGCACTGTTACTAAAGGACAATTTTCACTTCACTGTTCTAGGTTTAAAGGCATGCAAATGCTGTAATAGTTGAAAAGTGAAGTGGAAATGATCACTGTTAGCGGAAAGAACCGTCGCCGAGGGAGGAGAAGTGGGTCGCTTTTACAGGTGTGACTGCTTGTTGCATAGAAAGAGGCAGAATAAACCAATTCTAAGCTTTTAATATCTTGCTTGAGCCTCAAGGGGCTACACACATGGCCAAGCAGATCCCGTGGGGGTAAAGAAGTTTCCATGCATTATTTTGAGATTTTAGAGTAACCCCTTGGATGAGAATAGTAACCTATTCTCATCCAATTAGTCACTCTCCCTCTCAAATCAACTAAGATACTCAAGTGTAACAAATGTAATCGTTTGATGTGTAAAAAAGTTCTACTTTCAGAAATCAACTCCATCAGGTAACACCCAGGATCAGTCTGTGCATGATGCGGTGCCCCGTCCTAATGTGATCACACATGGCAGTCGAGAGTTCTTTCATGATTCAAAAAATTTACCTCATGTAAAAACTAAAGTTGGCAGTCCTGCAGAAAATCTACCTGAATTGACAAAAAAAGTTACAACTTCTTCAGATGGTGTGTTCTCGAAATATGGAATATTATTAATGTCCTATTCCTTATCAATCTTCAGTCAGATTTATGCAACTTTGCAGACGACAACACATTATATGCGTTTGGCCATTCTTTTGAATCAGTTGTTTCAAAACTTGAAAGCGATCTTGAAAAGATCCTAGATTGGTTCTTTAGGAATAATATGGTTGCGAACCCTGGAAAGTTTCAATTGATGTTCCTGGGTATGAAAGAAACTGTGCACTTGGGCTTGAATATCAATGGCCAAATCATACGTGCAAGTGATCAAGTGAAACTACTAGGAGTCACTATCGATAAAAAACTAACTTTTGGCCAACACGTAGAGGATCTCTCCATGAAATTATATCAATTTTAATCAAGCAAGGGTCGTATTCAACGCTGTTATACTATCACATTTCAACTATTGCCCCCTGATTTGGCTATTTTGTTGCAAAGCTGCCAACAGTAACATCAATCGAGTACATAAACGTGCTTTAAGGGTTTTATACCAGGATTTTGAATCCTCTTTTGAAGAACTTCTATTTAGGCATGATGATGTTACAATACATGTAAAGAACCTACAGAAACTGCTCTTAGAAGTTTACAAAACGCTCCACCAATTAAATCCGTCATACCTTTGGGAGAATTTCCAAACAAAATCTATTACTTACAACTTACGAAAACAAGTATTATGTGAGCTTCCTCAGAGGTCTCACACGATAAAATATGGGATAAACTCCCTTAAGATTTAGGGGAGCTATGCTGTGGAATACCTTAAACGATGATGTAAAGAATATAGCGTCTGTTGCAGCTTTCAAAAAGGAAATTAAAACTTGGGATGGAACCAGTTGCCTTTGTTCTATTTGTAAATAGACACTGAATTCCTTTGATTGTAAATTAGCATGTATTACTTTAGGTTTATTGTAAATAGTTGGTGTAAATAAGCTTTATTCTTTTAAAACTATGTAAATACCAACTTTAAATAAATATATGAAATGAAATGAAAAATCAAGCGAGGCAGCAAATATCTTAGGGGCATGCAACTTCCCTAATACAGAAACCTTTCATCAACCAATGGATAAAAAGGTTTCTAAATTGAACGGGCCGATGGAGTTCTACTCGATACCCCATAGAGCAGGTTATGATGGGTGACGACAGTTGACCGATGTATGGACGCACGTTTTGAACAAGGTGATGGCATGTGTCAATCCATATTGTGACTGGGTGTTCAAAGGCCACTACATCAAGAAGGCTGGATCGACAAAATCATCCCCGTTCTTCACATGCAGTGCCTATTGTAAAATAAAAGGTTGCAGATGCTCTGTTAAGATTGCCATAAAAAGAGCAAGAGACTCTTATGCAGATGCCTCCTTTGCAGGTGATATATCCCATGCCACTGGATCAACTGCCGCCCAGCAACTAAGAGGCCAATTGCGGCAGGAGATAATGAATTGGTTCGAGAAGAACCCAAATCTTCCACCTTCCAATGTATATTGTGAGAAGCTCTCGTCAATCTCAGGAAAACAATTTGAATCTGGCAACAGAAATGCAGCAGCAACGAAGAAAGTTTTTCAAAACATTAAATCTGAGGCGGCCAAACATAATAGCACTATCAAGGGGATGCATGCATCGTTACTTGTACTGCAAAAGAAATACCACCTTGAAGATGAGCAAGTAGCCCTCTCTCTCGGGCAAGGCTACAGCAGGTTGTTTGGTTACATCCACAGCATCAAAATAACCAATGATGAAATCAAAGTCTCTCTGTTCACAGAAGGGACAGTCCGCTTTTTTCATCAACTTTACAGGAAGGATATCCTTTATATAGATGCAACTGGCAGTTTTGTAAATAAAGCCAAGTCTTTCAAAAGGATTTTCAATTACTGTCCACAATAAGGCATCCACTTGGAAAGGCCCCTCCACTGCCATTTCTAGAGAGAAAGAAAGTTTAATCTTTTGCTCAAGAAACACCCCAAAATTGATCATATGCGACTTCAGCAAAGTCCTCATCGCTGCTGTGTTGTATGAGTTCAACGGAGAGACTGTCCAAGAGTACCCGGCGAGATCATTCCACATTATCACAGGCAAAGCAACAGCGCAAGACCTTGCAAAAGCCTTAATCCATGTGTGTTCAGCCCATGTAATATGAAACATGAAAGAAGTTCTGAGGAAAAATTATCCAAATGACAGTTCAAAGGTACATTTGGGATGAGGATCATTGGGAGAATGATGATGATCTCTGACCTGAGGGTTTGCGAGAAGTTTCTACGAGCTGTGACCACAGTTATGACCACTGACAGGGTAACTGCTACAGTACAAAAAGCTGCAAATGAAATTGACGAGCCACATTTTCTGATTTGATTATTGATGATAATGATGATGATAAAAACGATAACACGGATGGCAGATTTGAAGATGCAGAGGAGAGAGAAGATTTTAGTGACTCAGGCAGTGGTCTGCCGTGGAAGGATTACTGGGAAGAGAAGGTACCAGAACATGCAGATGGGCTTAAAGATGCCACAGAGATGCTGGATGCACATATAAACAGGTACCACATGCCAGAATTCTACTCGTACTTAAGACGCAATTTGATGCCACAGTTCCCTTTATGGTCGAAAATCATACTCCAAGACCTAAGTGTATTCAACAAAGAAAGCTACAACAACTATCTACAGTTGCCAAAGTCCATCACAACGAACATCTGGGTCAAGAACCAAACAAATGCTACAGTTAAGAATGTTTTTAAAATGAAGAAAGGAGACAAAACCCAACTGAAGGTGTCAATTCCTTACTTTATGGAAAAAACTGGAAAGAAATCAAGGGTCTGCAGAGACAATTAGTAAATGAACTTTGCAAAGCAAAAAAAGATTCTGTCGAAATCTGACCTTAGCAAAGCGGACATTACAAACCTCTCCAACATTTCTACCTCCGTAAAATCTGAGACCCCGAAGACAATCTTCACCAAGGCACAGAGCTTGGTAAGGGTCGAATGGGAAAAAAAGTTGAACTTCCTTTGAATTAAAGAAACTATCGTCAACACTGAGATTTTGATAGGAAAGAATACAAAATCCTTCCTCTTGAACAAAGCAAGTTTTGACATTTTTCGTACATGACGTCGTTTACTCGCCGCTAGGGACAGCACCCCTCCCAAGCAAAAAATATCAGAAAGAGGCCAATGTGAACTTCATTATGAGGCTAATGTTGATCACAATGGTGATCGCGATCTTGATTGCAACCCTTGATTCAAAGAGTGATTGCTGTGTCCATCAGAGATAATGGCAGACACTTCGCAGTTGGATGGTTCATTTTGAAACATTTCTGAATAAATGTAATCGAAAGTATTTGAATTTCCTTATTTCTGGTAAACTGTGAAATTAATTTTTAGGAGTTTTATCACAGGTTCATTTCGCTGTTGATTTATCTCTTTTTCAAAAACAGCGTATTTTTTATTGAGAATGCAGCAAGAAACCACGTAAACAACAATTATCTCGTATTTTGCAGAACTTGTTTTGCCTTATGTTCCGTTTTGACTTAAACAACTTTTCTGCGCTTCCCTGTGCCCCTATGGTCTCTGCGTTTTCTCCTGGCATTTTCTCATTTTCTTTGCATTCCATTTTGGTCTTCGTTCAAATCTCTTCATAATAAGTGGCATTGTTTATTGTTTATGAAACAAAAGAATGTTTTACATCAATTTGGCTGCATTGTTTGTTTCGTATTCATATACTTTCAATGACAACTTCTGCACGTCATGTAGGATTCTTATTGACGTCACATCTGTCAGAATTTCTTCCAGGCAGACTTTGCTGGTTTTTCCTAGAGTTATTTTTGTTGTATTGAATGTGTGCAGGGAAACCCCAAAATGTGTTGTGCACGGCACAAAAGTAGTGAGACAATATAGGCGTCTTTGTGATATTGCATCTAGGATTTTACGCAACAAACAGGATTGTATTCTGGAGACAAAGCTTTGAAAATTAATCTGCAAGCTCAATGGGCCTAAACTGAGGTGCATTTTACTTGTGCAAAATCTCGTACACCTTTGGCAAAATCCTTTTGTTTTCTAGAAAAATCCATCATAACTTTATAGTCACATAGTCACATTTGGAATGAACAATATAAAAAAAACCGTTAACCTTGATACCAAAAATGGGAATAACAGTATACGCAGAAAACATAATATCCAATTGCTAAGGTAAGTAATTTGTAATCTTGTTTCCCCAGCTCCACTGCTAAGTGTCTGCCATTGTTTCTGATGGACATGGCAATCACTCTTTGAATCATGAGTGGCAATCAAGATCGCGATCACTATTGCGATCACCACTAGCCTCATATTGAATTTCACCTTGGCCTCTTTCTAATATTTTTTGCTTGGGAGGGGTGCTGTCCCTAGCGGCGAGTACGTCGTTTCCTGGGACTTTTTTTCACTGTTAACGTTCTTCGTCTGCTGTTATAGTATCTTCTTAAGGACTCGATTGTCTCTTTCTTTCCTGTCATAGGATAACCATGTGCCTCAAATTCATCTATTGTTGTTTTGAAAAGTTTCTTCTTTTCTTCATTTGGCAGTGCTGCCCATTCCACCTCCAAGATGCGCTCTGTGGTGTCTTCATTTAGGGTGAAGGCACTCTTCAATATGTTCTGTCAATGCAACCACAAATGATAAATTCATGTTGGTGTCAGTTGCAAAGATAGTTGAAAATAATTATAGGAAATAAACTAGTCTCAAATAGAGTATGAAAAGGTAAGTAGAAAATAAAGTATGGCAGTTACTAAGTAAGGGATATGGGAGTACACAAAAGAGGCAGTTGTGTCATGTATCATTCCTATTTTTTGAAGTATACATGTGACTTTGATAAGAAACTGCCCATAAGAAACTCAACTCTCAGAGTGCCAAAACTTAAGAGACTTCAGTACATTTTC
The DNA here is from genome assembly GCA_039566865.1 of Aurelia coerulea. Lineage (NCBI taxonomy): Eukaryota > Metazoa > Cnidaria > Scyphozoa > Semaeostomeae > Ulmaridae > Aurelia > Aurelia coerulea. The sequence goes on from CM076959.1 coordinate 4,697,882, forward strand.
GTGTCCCCAGAACAAGATTCAGATTTAGAATCACATTCAAAATCAGATTCAACAAATGAAGGAAACATGGCCCCCATCCGGTAAGGCCGAAAAGTCGGAGATGTCGGAGATGTTGGAGCAATTTCTCAAACTTTTTCATCTCTGACTTTTCGTTTTTCCCCTATATGATATAAACGAAAAGTAGGAGATGTCGGAGCAGGGATTTTTCTCCCTTAATTCAGTAAATTCTGATTGTAAAATGCCCTTCTTCTAAGGCAGTTTCCCACGCTTTGTAGCAGTGTTGTTAGAAAATAGCCTCGGAGATTTTCCTCCGACTTTTCGTTTTTCCCCTATATGCAAAAAACGAAAAGTCGGAGATGTTGGAGCAGGGATTTTTCTCCCTTTAAATCTGTAAATTCTTATTGTAAAATGCCCTTCTTCTAAGGTAGTTTCCCACGCTTTGTAGCAGTGTTGTTAGAAAACAGCCTCGGAGATTTTCCTCCGACTTTTCTTTTTTCCCCTATATGCAATAAACGAAAAGTCGGAGATGTCGGAGCAGGGATTTTTTTCCCTTTAAATCTGTAAATTCTGATTGTAAAATGCCCTTCTTCTACGGCAGTTTCCCACGGTTTGTAGCAGTGTTGTTAGAAAATAGCCTCGGAGATTTTCCTCCGACTATTCGTTTTTCCCCTATATGCAAAAAACGAAAAGTCGGAGATGTTGGAGCAGGGATTTTTCTCCCTTTAAATCTGTAAATTCTGATTGTAAAATGCCCTTCTTCAAAGGTAGTTTCCCACGCTTTGTAGCAGTGTTGTTAGAAAACAGCCTCGGAGATTTTCCTCCGACTTTTCGTTTTTCCCCTATATGCAATAAACGAAAAGTCGGAGATGTCGGAGCAGGGATTTTTTTCCCTTTAAATCTGTAAATTCTGATTGTAAAATGCCCTAACTGATAGTAACTGTTTTGACATTCTTTTCACACGAATTATGTTATTATCTGCTTTGACATCTTACCAAGTAATTTGGAAGCCCTTCTAACGAAAATAAATTAACCATACGCGTACACTAAGGGTATTGAAAACATAAGAAACTCTCCCTAAACCTTTGGTAGCAAAGATGTCTCGAAATCAAGAAACAACATTTTTTTTATCAAGATTAAAAAACTACAATATTTATACTTACATTACACTGTACCATCCATAGTGAAGAAAGACATAAAGTCACCGGGTCTTCACTATGGATGGTACTTACAATTCAAATCAATCTTCAATACACAAACAAAGAACCAAAACGACAAAATTAAAGATACATTACACAAAACAGACAACAAAACGACAAAGCTAAGGCAGATTACCAGTTAAAAAGGAAGATTTGAACTTTTAAACTCATAGGTGTAAAAGGAGAAAAAACAAATTTCAGTGTTTGTTCCGGTAATCTACCTCAGCAATGAAAAGGAGAACAAAACTAAAAGGGAACTGCTATTGCTAATATGGCATCGCTGGATCAATCAAGATCGGCTGGATCGGCCAGAATTTTTTAGAAATGAGATCGTCGCATCCAGTATTACTCTATTTTCAATAGTACCTAAGGATGGATTTCCAAACAAATGTCGATCACAAAGAGTGAAAGATCATCTATAATATCATCTATAGATCATCTAGTAAGGCTAATTTCCAGTCAGTGGAATTTTCCGAGCGGGCGGAATTTTAGACAATAAAAGGTCGCTCAGCCGTAACTTTCTATTCAATTCCAGAGCGACATTTTCTCTCGCATACAATAGAAATTCCGCCCGCTCGGAAAATTCCAGTGACTGGAAATCAGCCTTAAGGTCATCAAGAACAAAGATCATCTATATTATTGATACTGGCGATACATAGTCCTGGGACATCAGAGAGCTGGTCAAAGAGATCTCTATGAAGTACATCGTATAGGGGGCAACTTGTTTTTCAGAAAAAAATTTGACTTGTTGAACATCCCATGTTTTTTCTGACTCACCCATTATGTGGATGCAAATTTGATGCAAAGCTATTTTTCCTAGGTAATGTCACATATCTGAGCCATCAAGTCCAAAATGAGATAATCAATGTAGTTAGCACAGTGATTTCTGACAAAATCGTTCATCACCTCAAGGAGGAAGTTTCCTTTCCCTTAATTGTTGATGAGACACCTGACACTAGCCATAAAGAGCAGCTGTCCGTCACTGTCAGTTATGTGTATGCCGAAAACGTTGAAGAAAGACTGCTTTCAGTCAAGAAAGTAGACAAAACATCGAGTGAAACGTTGTTCAAAACGGTTTGCCAAACATTCGAGGAGCACCACATCCATGTGAACAATTTAAGAGGGAGCGAGCAACGTATCTGGTAGCCAGACTGGTCTTCAGGTGAGGCTAAAAGAGCTTTCACCCTCAGTGATGTTCGTCCATTGCTATGCACATGTGCTCAACCTTGTGATTGTCGACACCATGACCAGCAATCGAACAGCAAAGATCGTTTTGGAGTCCTCCAACATTTGTACGTCTTCATCCAAAAGTGTACAAAGCGCCATGCATTATATGCAAAGAAACAAGCAGATATCCATGAAGAAGACCAGAACCCAAAAGAGATGTCAAGTGTGCACATTAAAGAGCCTGTGTGAGACCCGCTGGGCATGCAGAGCAGACGCCATCAACACAATCAATGCTTCGCTGAAAGCAGTTTATCGCACATACACGAGACAGAGAGAAAGGCAAACATTGCAGCTGAAGCAAAAGGTCTCTTGGCCAGCATCGATTTTGACTTATGCTCTCCTTGAAGTTTTTTTCACCTAACAGGTGTCTCAAAAAAAAAGTACTCCTGTTTCAAAAGTCACCAAAAATCAAATATCAAACCTTTGATAACATTTTCTTTCTGACTTGTTTTGTCAAGGACCCAAAATATTTATAGATGATCAAATAGTTGCTTTTGATATAACAAGGTAGAAAAGTTACACGTTGGAGAACCTTACTCTGCGATACAGCTTTTAAGAAAAATATTCAATCTTGCCTAAGAGTTAGAATTTTCAGATTTTTTTATCATGATTGAAATCTCCAATGAAGGTACACATTTCTCTCTGTCATTTATGACCAAACTAGAAGCTTTACATGCACAGAAAAATTGATCTGGCAATCATGAGTGCTTTTTTGCAGTATGATTCAAAACAAGGTAGCCATAAAAAGAGCTAAATTTGCTAATTTGTAAACCAATTACAAGATCAACTAGGTCTGGGACAATAATTTAGCCCTTGATCTACTTGACAAAAAAAGAAAATTGAAGATCAGTCATGCAATCAAATTTGAGGGATTTTTCAAACGGGAGTACTTTTTGGGACACCTGGTATTTGTTATCTTTGTAGTAAAATCCAAAATCGAAGAACGGTTGATTTCACAATGCTTCAGAATTTAATGGAAATAATGAATTGAATCTTTTTGGAAAAATTTTCTTCCAGCGAAATTTTGATTCTCTAGTAACCTTCCCCTGCACAGGTAAAAGAGTGGTGAAAATTGCCAGTGGTGAAATTCACCAGACTGTGAAATTCAACGTAAAATCCACCAGTGAAATCGACTGCATACAATTTCACTGCTGTGAAATTTGCCACACCATGAAATTCAATGTGAAATTTGCCAGTGTAGAAATTGATCGTGCAATTTTACTTGCAAGTGAAATTCAACACACTGTGAAATTCAGTAGAAAATTTCCAGTGAGAAAATTGATGGTACAATTTTACCCGTGTGAAATTCAACCCATTGTAAAATTCAATAGAAGAGTTTCAATGACATATGCATAGCATTACTGCACATGCCCAGAACATATTTACAGTGTCCCACAAGTGGTGCATCATACCTTCTAATGCCCTCAAGTAAACTGATTGATTGAGACATAAATACTTTCCCTTCATTAAAAGTTTAAATGGAAGCATTTTTTGGGAAGACATGCATCGCAAATTGCTGTTACTGTCCAATTGTGAATATGAAGCTCTTTCTGGTAAATTTGTCAACTGCTATCATTCTAATCTTGGCAGTTTCTCTGCAAACTATTGTAAAAATTCCTTTCAAAAGCCCCTTAAAGACCAAATATTGGACATTAAATTATAAAAAAATTATTCATAAAATATGGGAATCAGCATATAAAAAATAATCCAATGGTGAATTATACAGGCGATTTCACAAAGATCGTTGATGTAAAACTGGCTATGTCCAATTTAACATCGTGCTGAATGCGCTTTCTATTTATGGTGGATCTCACCAATATAGAGTAACTGGTGAATTTCACTGCTGACAAAGACAATTTCAAAGACACTTTCACAGAGAATTTCACCACTCTTTTACCTGTGCTGGGTACCAAAGCCTCAAAAAAAGGGGGAAAGAAATGAAAGAAAAGGAGGGTATTGTAACCTCTTCCATAAAATTAAAGAACCCTGCTAAAGAGTTCAGAGCCAAGTTCTGTTGAAAGAATGAGTGTGCACTCAGGGTGTAAGATGTCTGAATGTTGACTAAATGTATTTTACAAGGTACTCGATCATGTTCTGATTTTGAGCAAAGGAGTATCAGACAAGCTGCAGTCCGAAGATCTTGACATCATAACTGGTTGTGATAGAGTCAAACACCTACTTGTGGCAGTTAAAGAAATGCGGAACAAGACGTGTTTTGAGCGCTTTTGGGATAAGTCAACGGAAAAATGTGACCAGTTGAAAATTAGAATGCCTGGCGAGGAAAGACAGAGGAAATTAACAAATAGGATGGATGACCGACCAGAGACAGCAATCTAATTACCTCACAAAGATCAACTTAGAGCCGGTTTTTTCTATTGGGTAAGTGTGAATTAAAAAGTGCTTGTTTATTTCATTGACATACCCGAAATTCAATGACAATGACTGTATCCAAAAAAAAATTCATTGTTGCAAACATCTGCTGTAAATTTCCAATGGCAAAATAAGTGGAAATTTTGAGCTTAAAAAGAATCTCCATTCTTTGTTGTGTATTGTTTCATAAAATAATGTAAAGAGGAAGGATTTTGTATTCTTTCCTATCAAAATTTCAGTGTTGACAATAGTTTCTTTAATTTTTTTCCCACTCGACCCTTCCCAAGCTCTTTTCTCTGTTTAGATACTTAGATCTTTTATCACATATGACATTGTCAAAGATCACGGAGAGTGTTTGATGACTGGCATCAGGGAGATTGCGAGCGGAGATTCCGCTACACAGTTAAAAGTTTTGCAAGATGTTCTTGGTGATGTTTGCTTGATGTTTGAGGATTCTGGTCTTGTTGGTGAGGGTGGAGTGAATGATTGGGTTAAAAAATTATTAAAAATATAAAGAATATGATGTCAGATCGCTGTGACGTTCAAAAAAAGGTTTAATGAATTGTTTACTTGCTTCAGGAAAGATGTTTTGCCAAGTGTTGTTGAGGGTTGGGATTCTCTGACTAATGTGGAAAAAGAAAAGTTAAGTGGAGTGAATGACTTTTTTTGTGGGTTGCATTATCTTGTAGCACTGGCAGATCAAGCAGAGGCATGTTGTAAAATGTGGGATACTTTGTGTTGGGAGGACAAGAAAGTTGGTTCTTTGGCACAGTGGGGGTACAGCAAGGGTGAATCTGGGGCTCACAGACTGATGAAGACAGTTTGTCAATCAGTGCAGGAGAGAGGGTGTGAGAAGTCTGGACGGATGATCCATGTCAAAACATTTTTAGAACAAAAAAGAAATGTTCATGAAATTCCTTTACTCCCCTATTTTGGAAATCACTTCAACATTTTATTTCACAATGCTGCTGGAACTTATTATTTGGAAGAACATTTAAAGATATCTTTTTAGCGTTATGAGGAAGACAACACACTCTTCTCAGCAGTAAAACACGATCTTGATGTTACATCTTTTTTAACAGCATGCAGGGCTTTGGGTATGATTGACAAATGAATTACTGGTCCATTCTGGAGAGTAATTTCAAAGGATGGACATATTTTAGACATGAATGTTTTTTATCAAAGATTGTATGATAAATTTATGTTGTGGGGCTCACATGCATCTGAGTTTATGACAGGTGATGTGAAATTATTTGGAGATGACATTTTGATAAACAAAGATTGTATATATGAGTATCTTTATTTGGCTAAAGGGGAAGAACATGAGCAGATGACAAAGCAATGCTTGGAAATAATTTTTAGTGGCTTTGCAGTTGTTACAAAGAGGTTGCTGGAAAATCATATGGAAGGGGGGAAATTTTGGAACAAAGATCAAGATCAAGCTTTCAGAAAAGAAACAAAGAATGTTGAGAAAAGTACTGTCAAGTCGGAAAGGGACATTGGAATGCTTGATTATCAAATGAAATTGAAGCCAAAAGCAACCGATTTTGCAATTGAAGGAATCATAATGTTCAAAGCCAACAAGACAGGTGATTGGAGGGAAAAACTTACCAATGAGAAAAGAAAGAAGTTTCTAGAAATTGCAAGGAAATCCAAAAAGATGCAAAGAGAAAAATACCTTTCAACAAAACAACAAGTAGCTACTCAAAGAGCACAAATTATGTCTGAAAAACTTAAAATATAGGAGCAAAAAGAAAGACAACAACGCATTTTAAAGGAAATTCTTCATTCTAAAATTGAAAAATTTGGTCTGTGGAAAACTAAAGAGGAAGTGATTTCAGGAATGGGTAAAATTGCAGGAATTGGAAAGAAACGGGAAGCCCTCTGGTTGCGAATACGTTTCAGAAACAAAGTCCTGGGCAATAAACATAGCGACAAGAGTGTTTTCCAATTAACTACTAAAGCCATCATGACCAGCTGTGTGCTTGAAACCATTTCGCTTTTCTAGTTCTCCCCATGTGTCTTTGCCAGTTTTCTTGTTCATCTTCAAAAATGTATATGGGATATGTACAGTCAGCGTCAAGTAGCTGCCTAGCTTGGGCCAAATATTTAACCCTATTTTAACCGGGTAAAAAAAGTGATTTTCTACCGGGAGGGGGCGTTTTTGGTCCCCCATGTTTTTCTCCGCAATTATAACAGCTATGACAATTAAACTTTTCCTGTGTCATTATTGAACAAAGGAGAATCTAAAAATAGCATAAATCAATCAATAGTCACGTGATTGGTTGCTAGGCAACCAAAAACAATGCAAATTTTGAGAAAATCGAGCTATTTGCAGAAAAGGGCCCAACCAAAAACAATGCAAATTTTGAGAAAATCGAGCTATTTGCAGAAAAGGGCCCATAATTAGTAAATAGCTAGATAAAATTGGCAAAAAAAAACTATCCAAATACCTGCTTGACACCATTAATTTTTAGTTTCATATGATTTTATACGGATATTTTTGGTTTCTAATAAATTAAACAATTAAATAATGAAAATTTGATTCAATGCAAAATAGTTAGCTCAATAATTATGATTTAAAACCATTAATTTGGCATATTATTGGTGAAATCAAGTACCTTCATCGATATTTGAGGTAATTACATCATTTTTACATGAAAAAATTATTCATTCATTAGGAATATGACGTCATAAAGATTGATGACATCATAGAAATAATAAACTGATGATGTCAGCAAATATGAATAAATTATATACCATATGAAAGTACTCATCGACACGAATCGAATGGTATATATATTGTTGAGATTTAGTAGCAAAGGAAGAAGTTAGAGCCGTTTTAAAGAATTTCTTTGTGACCACTCTCCAAATATGGGCATGTGGTGGTCACGTGGTCAAACAATAGGTGTTGAAATTTCTATTTTCTGATTGCCAACTAAATTATAGGAAAAGTCAAGGAGGTTCAGCATTGTAGGTAGCATCGTTTGGGAGCTATTAAAAAAATCCGATAGGGGGAGGCAAAAAACAACGCCCCCCCCCCCCCCCGGTTAAAATAGGGTTAAAGAGCCACTGCTGACATAAGTGCTTTGCGCGCCTACAAAATGGAAAGGAGGTAAACAGCAATGGCGACGAATATTTGCGCCAAATATCAAATACACTGAACTGAACAATGTTTTATTTGTGCTTATTATGGCATTCAAGTTTAATATACTGCAGTTTTAAAAGTGAAGGAAAGGGTTACTGACCTCAGAAAGCACGAAAAAATGCCAGATGTAGAAATTTTTCATAATTATTTTTTTTTATTAAACCAATAAATAGGTATGAGAAAAGGAAGCACAAGTTAGTTTCAGGTGTATCAGATCCTCAGCACATTCATGTGATAGAAAAAACAAAGATGATTAAAATATTGTTGAACAGATTAGATGAAAGTGAAGGGAGAATAAGATGGTTGATTGATATATTAAATGAGGAGAAAGAAGGAAAGAGAATTGCAGAGGGTGATGCTAAAATATTTAAGGATGAGTGCAATGTTGCCATCAATGATTTGAAAGCCAAGGAGGAGGAGTTGAAAGTTCTTGTTGAGAAAATTGGTGCATTAAATGCAAAAAATGTCAACAGAAAAATTAAAAGATTGCGCACAAAATATGATGAATTGGAAGAGGAGAATGAAGGGATGATTGTTGATTTATCAACTGAGTTACTGGTGAGAGACGAAGAGCTTGCAGAGAAAAACCAGGAGATTAATGAATTAATAGGAAATCTAGACAAAGCCATTCATGAAAAACTATGTGCACAAAGAAGTTTCAGTTTCAGTTTTCATTATCAACAAATATATCTAAATACATCAATACATCAAAGACTACAAATAAATTACAATTTTTACCTAAATTAAATAAAGACAATCAATATACAGATGACAATATATTAGTACACAAGGATACACTACAAGGATACAATTACACCCAACACAAAGAAATGAAAAGAGACATGGTACAGTACGAAACATAAGTATTTAGATATATTTGTCTAAGGAGGAGCTCTCTAATAGGTAAACTAATCGAGAGAGAGCCCCCCCCATCTAAAAACTAAAGAACAAGGACAAACTTTTCTTAAGAATAAACACAAAACCAGAAGATGCCTCCAAAGAACTAAATGTTGGTGTAAAATCAAAGACCATAACCATTGACAAAGAATTCCTTCAATTTTGATTTGAAAATATTAAATGAAACTGACATTTTAATGAAAATAGGTATGTCATTCCATAGTTTAGCACCAAAATACTTTATAGACCTTAGACCATAGAGAAAGGTATTCCTTATGGATTGAAAAATGTCACCCCTAGCTGCCTGACGAGTTTCATGACTGTGAACAGTGTTACTGAGCGTAAAGTAGTTGAGAAAATGAGAAGGAGAAAGTCCATTGAGAGACTTGTAGACAAATTTGAGTATATCATGATGTATCATGTCTTTTAGTTTAAGAATTTTTAGAGAAAAGAAGATTGGTGTTGAAGGAGAGAAAAGGGGCTGAAAGGAGATAGACCTGAGTACTTTTTTCTGCAACAAGAAGAGAGGTTCAAGGAAAGTATCATAGGAGAGACCCCAAGTTGATGAACCATAGCTAAGAAAGGAAGAGAAAATAGAGAAGTAAAGATTTTTCAGAATATGAAGAATGAAATCTCATTACAGAACTGAATTGAAAAAGAAATCTGTTGACAATAGCAGCAAGATATTTAATTCAAAGATTGATGATTTCAAGGAAAGAATAACTGAATTGGAGAATGAGAAGTTCGAAATTGAGGAAAGATTAAATGTTTTTTTGAAGGGAGACGAGATTTCCTTTTTTGAAAATGGGAAATATGTTGATGAAATTCGAATGTTGTATGAAGATTTGCTTTGTTTAGGAGTTAGCACCAATAATGTTGAAAATGTTTGAAAGTCGTTGGAGTCAATGTTCATAATCTCCCAAAGGCCACATTTGCAAAGTACATGCTGTATGAGGCAAGGTCACTGGCACAACTTCATGTTTTTGATGAATTGAGGGAAAACTGGAACACAGAGAACAGGACTTTGCATTCTGATGGTACTTCAAAGAAAGGCAGATCTTTTATCACATATGACATTGTCAAAGATGATGGAGAGTGTTTGATAACTGGCCTCAGGGAGATTGCGAGCGGAGATTCCGCTACACAGTTAAAAGTTTTGCAAGATGTTCTTGGTGATGTTTGCTTGATGTTTGAGAATTCTGGTCTTGTTGGTGAGGGTGGAGTGAATTATTGGGTTAATAAAATTATTAAAAGTATAAAGAATGTGATGTCAGATCGCTGTGCCGTTCAAAAAAAGGTTAATGAATTGTTTACTTGCTTCAGGAAAGATGTTTTGCCAAGTATTGTTGAGGGTTGGGAGTCTCTGACTAATTGGAAAAAGAAAAGTTAAGTGGAGTGAATGATTTTTTTGCGGGTTGCATTATCTTAGAGGAGAGCAAGTTCTTGGAAGAGAAGGATAAATTATTAAAAAACCGGCAGAGGCAATCCTGTCCTCAATTTGCTTTGTTGCGGGATCTTGTATGTTTGTTTACATATGTATAAAACGAGCTGATATTTTTGGGTTGCCTGCAAATTTCTTGGACTGACCCCCCACATACTGTAAAATTTCCATTAAGCCCTCTCTCTATTAAGCTCCCCTCTCTAATAAGCCCCTCCCTTCTGAGTCAAAATTTAAATGAGTACCCCTCTCTAATAAGCCCCCCCCCCTCTGGAGGGTTAAAAATCAAATAATCCCCTGGGAGCTTAATAGAGCTTTTACGGTACTGGGGGAACTTGTATTCTGGACAAAATAAATCTGTGCCTCTAAGGAACAATCAATATTGATATATAATATAATTGAATGATACATCAATAAAAAAACAGCATTGGTACTTGAATCTTTGCAAAGCTGTAAAATTAGGGAGTTCACATGACGTCACAATCCGCCCCAAAATTTGTGATTTATTTACCTTCTGAAAATATCTAGTCAACAGCAAATTGCAAACATGTGCAAATAACTTCACTTTGTGATATTTTGCTTCAGCATAAATCAAGGCTTTATTTCATATATCTTAAGCAATGATAATTGGCTAGATTTTGCGTAGAACAGCGCATTTATCTTGTCTGATCGTAATTCCTTCGTTTTGCCGCCATGCTTCGAAGTTGATCCAACCGTCAAAATCCGGCGGGTTTTCCAAATCACTTTATTACGGGCTCTTGGAGGGCTATGACTTCTAATAAATGCTAATTATAGAACAAATAAAGCCCCCTACAGATAGTGAGACCCACCAGAAGTCTTTTAAATGTCATGATCCACATGAAATTTGCCGTTGAAAACTTTGCATCGCAAAATTTTGCATTCATTTAAAAAATTCCTACTTCTGGAAGCTCACGTTATCTTCAATGAAGCTTGCTCTAACGAAATATAACAAAAATATCACCAAATTAGTTGCTATCAGCTCGTACGAATCGAAAATATAAGACCTGATTAGGCCGGTTCCGTTTCTGGATAATTTCATTTGGTAGCGGGGGAGGAGAACGCATTGTTCTCAAAATTTCAAAATGGCGGACGAGGAAGACACACTGGAAGACGCCACAGCCCTTGTTCCTCGTAACAAAGATGTTGTCCACATTTCTGAGAAGATGAAAGGTAAGGGATGGATGGCAGTTGTTCAAGAATACAAGTCCCAGTTTGGTTTAGATGCAACAATAGCTGATCTAACTGCATACAGCAAACTAAAATCTGTGGTTGGTAAACTTGGTAGCCTTTGAGGGAATGCCAAAGAGCTTTTCCTTTCAAAAAGGTTTGATAGACCAGTGGGTAAAGCAGTGTACCTATCAAAGGTTATGAAAGACTCACCAAGAAAAAAGAGACTCAGGGCTGATCTTTTGACTTCAGAACATGAGAATAAAAGGCTAAGATCCTCACTGAATGAATGTAATGATGAATTAAGCAAGAAGAATGTTGTGATTGACGATTTAAAGAAGGAGTACCAAGAATCATTAGAAAGCCTTGGAAGCCTTGAAATGGAATATGTGAAAAAGATCAAGGCCTTGACTGAAACCAATTCAACAGCTAAAGAAACATTAAAAGATTAACTTTTCAATCTGCAATCACAATATGATCGTGTTGCAAACAAATTACTCGAAACAAAAAACATACTTGGAAAAAGGTCCAGTGATGTTGTGAGGAACCTTACAAAGAAGATCAGCAGAAGGGATAAACAAATTTGTAAAGGCAAAACAGAACTGAATAAAAGCGCAGAACGATTGCAGATGATAACCAAAGAATTCCAGACCTCATCAAATAAGTTAAACTTGGTGGAGAGTGAATTGAAAATCAAGGAAGAGAAGATAAGGAGTCTAAAATGTGACAGAGTGAAGCTCCAAAAGAAAATGAGTGGACTGAAAGGAAAATTCACTCAGTCATTGCAGTTCATGGAACATTTCGAAGATGAGATGCAGAGCGAAGGAGATGAAATTGATAAAAGAAAAAAGAGCAATTGAAATCAATGAAAAAGAAATTGGATATTTACAAGTAATGCTTAAAGGCCTTATGCAATGAAAAATTGGCTTTCGATTTTTGTTCGTATTTTCAAAAACAAAAATCCCGTCAAACGATTGCAAAAAACCAAATTGAAATATCTTTTATCGTTCAAGAGTTACAGCGTACGAAAGTTTCTGTTTTGATAAGTTTTGCCGCGAAAAATTTGAGTTTGGCGTGACGTCACAGTTATGATCAGACAAGGAACCAGGAAGTATATCGTATACAAGATGGCTACTTCGACCGAAAAAACGAAGTCTTCAGCTAGACGTGGTGGGAGATCTTGTGTTGCCGGTGGGCCAGGTGGCAGTAGCTGCAAAAATAAGCAATTTACGGAGGATATATCTATCCACACTTTTCCGAATAAAGATCTAGACTCTTCGAGATACTGGAAGTGGGTTTCCTTCATTCAGCGGCATAGGCCTAACTGGTCACCAACCAAGTCGTTGATCCTCTGTTCGGTTCATTTTGAAGATAGTTGCTTCAGCATGCGAAGGGATGTTGCTAAAGAGCTTGGGATTAGGAACAAGCTTACTAACGATGCAATACCAACGATCGATGTTGCAAACACCGCTATGGAAACAGAAGAGCTGTCTGACAGGAGCAGGAGACGAGTAAGTTTTCAAGACTGCATTTTCTATGAATCATTATTTTCTCGTTGTTTTTTTCGATATTTCATGACTACAACATTGCCTATCATTCTCTTTCCTATCTCTCTTTTGCTGGCCCCGTCCTTACTTGCTAAAATTGTTTTCACATATATTAAGACAATCAGTACCATCAACTTCAACGAGCACAAACGTTTCAGAGGAAGCAGAACTTGTTGAACCAGATCTCGAGCCTTTGTCATCACCAACCACAGAATGCCAAAATTGCCCCGTGTTGAAAGCAAAGCTGCTGCACTGCCAGAAAAAGTTGTGGCTATTAAAAACGAAAATTAAATCCCAGGGAACTGCTGACACTCTTGATCGTCAGGAATTTGAGGTAATCAATTTTTCTTCACGATAAATTTATGTTTTGATCTCTCCTGATCTAAATTTATGTTCTCGTGAAATTAAGAAACTTTTAGTAGTATCTGCTTATCCAAGTTTCTTATGAAAGAAAAGGCGTGTGGTGCAGGAATTTTTACTGTGAACATGGCACATAAATTATGATCAGCTGATTATACTATTGAGATTTGATGATAAATCAAGATAGATTACTAAATTACAAGAAGATCTTGTTTTATTCATTCTCTCTGATTGTTGTCATGATGATGATGATGATGATGATGATGATGATGATGATGATGATGATGATGATGATGATGATGATGATGATGATGATGATTGATTATGATTATGATGATGATGATGATGATGATGATGATGATGATGATTGATTATGATGATGATGATGATGATGATGATGATGATGATGATGATGATGATGATGATGATGATGATGATGATGATGATGATGATGATGATAAGCATTCAGTTCTTTTTACTAAACATATTTTAGGTCAAAGATGAAGACAGCATTTAATGAGAATTTGCCTATTCACTTTGACAACATTCTCCTTCCAATAATAGACAAAATTTTTTTTTCTGAGATTTTGCCATAATTATATTGCGTGGTTTCACAATCCAATCTCTTTTAGACAAATTGATATTTTTGTATGAAACAAATCTTTATTGAAATTCTTTTCATTTTCAGAGTTGAGCCTGACACCAAACCCGCAGATGAGCCAAAATTTGTTGTATTCTTCAGAGTGTTGTTCAGTTTATTTTGTTTCAATTGTAAATATGAAAAAACCAAAAGTCCAGATTGTAACAAAAGGATCAATGGCAACTGTTGTTCAAGATTGCAGTCATTGTGGAAAGAAATTCAAATGGCACAGTCAACCTATGGTCTTCGGAAAGTATCCTGCTGGCAACTTAATGATAAGTTTTGGAATTTTAATGTCTGGAGTACGAATAAGTCAAATACTCCTAGCTTTAAAACACAAGGGATTGCATGCAATTTCTCCCAGGACCTTTTTCTACCACCAGCGCAAGTTTCTGTTTCCATCTATTCTCATGCAGTGGAGGAAATACCAAGCAAAGTTTGTAGAAGATTTGAAACAAAATGATGATGTTGAATGGTCAGGAGATGGTACATTCGATTCTATGGGGCACAATGCCAAATACGGAATGTATACAATGTTCTGCAATACTATTTCCAAACTGGTGCACTTTGAATTGCTGCAGGTGAAGTATAATTGGAACTTGCTAAAAACTCCTGTTTTTAGCAAGTTCTAACAGGGCATGGGCACAGTGATCCAGATCGACGAAATTATGGAATAAATAGGAAAAAATGAATTTTCAAAAAAATGCAAATTTTTACATCCTCATTAAAGAGGGTATCCTTGGGCCTAACAGAAAGCAAAACTTTTCAAAATCGGACTATCCAATGACGAGAAATGGAATTTTGAAGTTTGTCAACATTTCAAGTGGTTGTTTACATTAGAATTTCCGATGCAATGTTGAGTTTTGAGCCAACTTTAAAGTGTCATAAATCAGCCTAGAAAAGACCGATTTTCATGATTTTTGTACGAAATGGTCAGCAATTTAGTTGTGCTCAACATATTTAAAAATGTTGTATATTGAATGTAAGATCATGGGTAGATGGACACTATTTTGATGCTTACTTTTTACGACAAATTTCGTGAAAAATTGCTACTCAAAGTTGAAAACAAAAAATCTATGTAATTCTAGGTGTTAGATATTAATATATTAAATTACTAGAACCTAGATACCTCTTTTGAATTCTTGAGAACCAATTTCGCAAATCTAGAGCTCTTGCCTTGAAGAAAACAGTCACGGCACTGTCACAGTTTTGAAAGGAAATCAGGAAAGAAAAACCTATGTCACATGCAATCTTCAAACTTTTTTTGCGACAAAATTAGAACGATTTGAAACGGGCCCTTTGGCAGGAATGCTCCAAATAGGTTCTAGTAATTTAATATATTAATATCTAACACCTAGAATTACATAGATTTTTTGTTTTCAACTTTGAGTAGCAATTTTTCACGAAATTTGTCGTAAAAAGTAAGCATCAAAATAGTGTCCATCTACCCATGATCTTACATTCAATATACAACATTTTTAAATATGTTGAGCACAACTAAATTGCTGACCATTTCGTACAAAAATCATGAAAATCGGTCTTTTCTAGGCTGATTTAGAACACGTTGAAGTTGGCTCAAAACGCACATTGCACCGGAAATTCTAATGTAAACAACCACTTGAAATTTTGACAAACTTCAAAATTCCATTTCTCATCATTGGATAGTCCGATTTTGAAAATTTTTGGTTTCTGTTAAGCCCAAGGATACCCTCTTTAATGGGAATGTAAAAATTTGTATGTTTTCGAAACTTCATGTTTCCCTATTTATTCCATGCTCTGGATCACTGTGATGGGGTGAATGAAGTTGCTCATGTTTCATTAGGTTTGAGAACTTGCACAGCATTAGTTTCATTGGGTACTTGCAAAGCAGCTATATTCAAGTCAAAAAGCTACTTGGCAAGAAATTTACAAATCAAATCTCAAACACCATATAACCAAATTAAAAAATATACAATTTGGAACAAGTTACTGCTGTATGACAAATGTAGTCTTACAGACAGCAGTAAGATGTTTCAATTTGCAAATTTTGCCAATAAAGTATAGGAATTTATTGGTGCAGATAACATGCTGAAACAAACACTGTTTTTGAAGTCTTGTCTACAAATTTTCTCCCAAGCCTTCAAAATGTCTCAGGACGTTCTGATCTCAAATAATATTGAATTGAAGGAAATGCTTCACTTCGATTTTAGTCCAATGAAACGGGCAGCAGCAATGCAATGGAACTTGCTGGCGCAAAGCGGTGTTTTGAATTCCTCAAAACTGCTGGATTGAAAATATCTGCTTTCATCAGTGATCGGCATCTAGGCATCGCCAAATGGATTCGAGAATCCGAGACAAAAACAGTGCACTATAATGACTTGTGGCATGTTTGCAAGGGTTTGACAAAGCGGATTTTGAATGCAGGAAAAGAACAAGGAAATGAAATAATCTTGGTTTGGCAAAGGGCAATAAAAAAGCATTTGCATTGGTCGGCAGCATCTACAACTCAAGGTTTCAGAGATCTTATCGTTGCAAAGTGGAAGTCACTTATTAGACACATTGCGAACAACCATACCGATCATTCAGACCCGTTGTATGAAGAATGCGCTCATGCTGAACTAGAAGAATGTGACTGGATTTATGTTGGTAAGTAGAGTTCTGATTTCACTTCAAAAATGCAGGTTAAATGAAGCAATTAGCTTGAAATTAGCAAACAGGTCCAAAATAAGGTTAGCAGAACACTTTTTTTATCCACAGCACATTGTATTGTATGCCTAGCTGTCTTGGGAATGGTTACGTTATCAATTGTTAGAAATTCACTTTTGCATTTTTCACAGGGACTCAGCCATATGATCGCCTCAGTGGCATCATATTGGACTCGAGAGTTATTGCGGGAGTCACTAATTCAAGATTCAAGAACCAAGAACCAGAACCAAGAACCAAGAACCAAACACCCTAATTCAAGAACCGGAATTCAAGAACCAACTTTGGACACCCTAATTCAAGAACCGGAATTCAAGAACCAACTCTGGACACCCTAATTCAAGAACCGGAATTCAAGAACCAACTCTGGACACCCTAATTCAAGAACCGGAATTCAAGAACCAACTTTGGACACCCTAATTCAAGAACCGGAATTCAAGAACCAACTTTGGACACCCTAATTCAAGAACCGGAATTCAAGAACCAATTCTGGACACCCTAATTCAAGAACCGGAATTCAAGAACCAACTCTGGACACCCTAATTCAAGAACCGGAATTCAAGAACCAACTTTGGACACCCTAATTCAAGAACCGGAATTCAAGAACCAATTCTGGACACCCTAATTCAAGAACCGGAATTCAAGAACCAACCTGGGACACCCTAATTCAAGAACCGGAATTCAAGAACCAAAGTTAGACACCCCATATTTTATAATTCAAGAACCAAAGTTAGACACACCATATTTTATAATATTTTTGGCATTTACCAAAGAATCTTGCAGTGTAATGCATGCTTTACATCAATCAACCATGCATGATTGATGAAATTTAGCTTACTCATAAAGAAAATGTATGATTATTTACGGTGGAATCATGCCATTATTTAGCCTGATTCGTTTGGTCGTTGAATTAGGCTATCCATTATTGCTCTATGTTTTAAATTTCCATAAACTTGTGTGTTTGTGATACACTTCTTTGGAAAGAGTTACATCACTAACTTTGTGACCAACCATTGTCTATATATATGGCCTGATCCAGACAACATTGGCAAGTTTGTTAATTTCATACTAATTTTCCACCACTACTGCTACTTGTGACTGCAGACAGCAGCAGAGGGTGAATCTCTGTTTGGTATTTGCATATTTGTGATTACTTGGAATGGATAGTTGTCATTCACTATGAAATTTGTCAAAAGCAAAGAGTATAAAACATAGAAATGTATGTCGTATTGCTAAAAATCAATCATAAAATATTGGCCACCACCACGCCACTGGCCTGCATCGGCAGAATGCTGCATATTCTAAGCCTGTTTTGAAATAAATGTGATGTGGCATAAATTATGTAATTTTGAATCATGAAAAGCAAGAGAAGGCTGAAAATCTTTTGCACACAGAATTTCTAATTCTGAATTCTGGAATCTAAACTTCATAACACTGCAGGGTCCATTGGTAAATGCCAAAAATATTATAAAGTTTGGGGTGTTCTTGAATCCCGGTTTTTGAATTAGGCTGTCCAAAGTTGGTTCTTGAATCCCGGTTTTTGAATTAAGGTGTCCAAAGTTAGTTCTTGAATTCCGGTTCTTGAATTAGGGTGTCCAAAGTTAGTTCTTGAATTCCGGTTCTTGAATTAGGGTGTCCAAAGTTAGTTCTTGAATTCCGGTTCTTGAATTAGGGTATCCAAGGTTGATTCTTGAATTCCGGTTCTTGAATTAGGGTGTCCAAAGTTGGTTCTTGAATTCCGGTTCTTGAATTAGGGTGTCCAGAGTTGGTTCTTGAATTCCGGTTCTTGAATTAGGGTGTCCAGATATGGTTCTTGAATTCCGGTTCTTGAATTAGGGTGTCCAAAGTTGGTTCTTGAATTCCGGTTCTTGAATTAGGGTGTTTTGGCTCTTGGTTCTTGGTTCTGGTTCTTGGTTCTTGAATCTTGAATTAGTGACTCCCAGTTATTGCTGATGTGAGAAAGCTCTCATCTGATGGACAAACAAGTTGCTTGGAGGGATTTCATTCCCTGCTTAACCATTGGCACCCAAAAATGATCCATTGTTCATGGCTTGGTACGATTTGCAGGTAAGAAAGAATCTTTTCCCTATAGTTTTAGCAATATGATGCCATCATTTTATATAATGTTTGTCAGAAGTTGAAAGTATACTTCTGTCACAGTGATAGAACTTCAAAAGGTTAGTTACATGCCTTTAGAACTCCCTTACCAGAATGTCTATGACCAAGGACAGTAGACTGCCACAAAATTAAAGCTAAGATGTTAGAAATTTTCAAAGGAAAACAACATGCTGACCAATTGCCCAATATCAACTATGATGAAATCAGTTATGTTTATAAAATTTATACAGCAGCAAGCCAAACAACAATGCAAACATGATTGTTGGCTGTGCCAGCATCCACACAACTGACTAAAGATTATATGTAGAATTACTGTGTCTACAATCTAAAGGATAAATCATGAGCTTCCTCAATTACTATACAATAATTAACAAGAATTTTCAAATTGTACTTTAGGTTTTATAGCTAGGCCCCCATTATTGTAAGGTTAGTTCTAATGAAGCAAAAAGGGAATGATAAAGCCAAGTGTCTATTTTTTGAACATCCTAATTACGATCTAAAGAGTTTTTCTAATTCTAAAGGCGTACCCTGGCTATGTGTCATTTCAACGAGAATGTTTTCAGAAAGCAGCAGAAAGCACTGGATGGATCATTGTACTTCAACGTCATTTATCCAAAATACAAACTTGGAGATGAAGTGGTACGAGAAGTGGCTATTCCACCTACCTACAGTAAGTACAAATGTGTGACGGTATGTTTTGAACAAAACCTACACAAAATAAAGCACAGCATCTACAATTCAGTTTTTCAAATGGGTTCATTTTTCCAACAGACTAAACTGCAAATAATTCACAGACTATTTCATAAATGCTGGAATAGAGAAAATATGTATCAAAGTTGGTTCCTTTTCTTTTGCTGCTAAATCTTCCTTTGCATTTAATACAGTGGTTTGTATCGTCAAATTTTGGATGTGAAATTAAGCTTGGTCATTTTCACTTCTTTAGATTATGTTTCCGATATCAAGAGCACCATGTTCCAAAGTACACTTGCAGAAATGAAAGAATTGACTGATTCTTACAAGCAAAATGAGCCAGAGCCATTGAATAGGCAATTTGGAACTGACCGTCATCTGGAAAGAAATCAGAAAGTGACTGTGTTATTTCCACCAGGTAATTAATACATCTTTGAGGAAATGTGTGCATGTGAATGGAAAAAGTTCTCAGTGAACTGACCACAGGCAGAAAATTTCAACACAAAAGGCAAATTGTGTGACAGGGTATCCAGCACCTATCACTTCTCTGTTTGGATATGCACATATTTCCTCACACGATGCCCTCTTGATGAAAGTGCCAAATGCTACCTTCTCTTGGTTTTGTAAACTGCCAGGAAAAAAATTCTTTCAGCTCTAACTTTAGTGGAAAAGGCAAATGTTTTTACTGCATACTCTCTTTTTCAGCAAAAGAGCAAGATGAAATGCTGAAAAAACACGAGGAGCAGCTGCAGAGGGAAAATGCTGCCAAATCTGGGAAAAAGCCATGTGCTCCACGCCATTGCCGCAAATGCAATAACCCCCTGAAAGGTCATCCAAGGGGCAAATGCCCCACTACTGAAGACCAGCCTGGTCAATAGGAATAATCTACTGCAGACATGTTTCATTAGCGTGTTCCTGTTGATGAAAATAGAAATGGCTAAATCATGACAAATACTGTACTGTAAAAATTGTTTGTACACTTTCATGTAACTTATATGAGATATACAATATCATATACCGGTATGATCTTCATCAACACATATTAGCCATGTCTATGTTCATGAACAAGTACATGTATCAGTACTGTAGATAAAAGTTGCATTTTTACCTCTATTCATTATAGAATACATATATTTACAATTGAAGCATCAAGTAAAAGATGTAATTGTACCTCAAGCTCTATCTTCAGCCGATAAGTATCCCTTTGATTCATGTGTGGGATACTGGGATCTGAGATGATGGTATATGCAAGCTGGTAAAGGGCGGGTGTTATCCCATCCCATGTAACCAAACAGGTATCGTGCAACCCATCAATAACCAACTGCTCTCATATACCTGAAAGAACATTTCTCTTCAGATTTCCCCAAATTGTACACATGTTTACATCTGAAAGATAAAAGATATGATAGGTGGGCAAACTATATGATTGTCTGAAAACAGGAGTTGCAAGTCTAGAATTCAATTGTGGATGTATGGGCACAAGATTTGCATGGGATGTTTCTAATTAATGGGTATCAGGTTATTAAGGACTTTTACCCATTTTTGGTCTGGCCAGCTCGTTGCCTGTACTGTCTGCCATCTTTGCCTCTCAATAGCGGACCAACATGGGTGAGGACGACATTGCTTGTCATTGACTTGTAATCATTGAACAAGGTAATGCAATTAATATCATGGGAAAGTCCCTCAAACACCACTTTCCCGAATGCCTCATGCACTTCTCTGCAGCATCGATGCTCCAGTGCTCCATTCAAACCTTCAACATGGCAGCAACCACAAGTACACCTGGTAAAAAATAGCAGCAGACTATAGTGTTCAACCCAATGTAAATAACTAATGATAGCAGTGTGAGACATACTACTGCTGGCCAATGAAATTCAGAAACTGAAATTAGCTAACATCCAACTTGGTACTTCTGGTTCTAGAGTACTCCTGTCCTTCTTGGCAGGCATTTGACAAATCTAAAGGCTAGGAATCATTTCAAAAGTCGGACTGTTGTATGTTGTTAGATAAGATTTGGAGGTAAAAATGAATTATAAATAAACAAGAAGTCAAAAATTGGTGGTAATTCCAAAAGTATAGCAGATTTAACGGGCTGTGAAATTGAAAAATATTTTATTACTCCTGTGTGTTTCTTGGTATGCACTGATCCTATTTAGGCCAAGGCCTGTGTAAACACAAAAAGCCTTCATAATACAACAGGTTGTGTCGACCCGACCCCTCTTGTTTGTTTGGTAATGAAAGCTGAATTAGGATAAACGTGCTAATGACTTACTTACCATTCTTCTACTCGAGTACGACCTTCGTATCGATCAGCCAAAGTTTGACGAGAGAGGCCATCTTTGTCTTCCCCATCATCGCGTCGACGTACTGCAGCGCCACCTTCCCTTGGCCTAGCAAGGGGCTCGTCTTGATATGGAACAGCAGCAGCTTCCAGGCAAACAACTCCATAATCTTCTTCACTAGAACTCTCTGGTGAAGTGTTCCTACTAGAAATACTCTCAGATCCACTTCTGTTACTGTCCGACATCGTTGTCAATATAATGCAGTGTATTTACCGAGGAATCGAAGGCAGGCAGGTCTAACAAAATTCTTGAAGCAGTCTCCACTCCAGCGGATTCATAACAGCGTGGGATGTGATCATAATTTTGACGTCACGGCGCAAAAACAATTTTTCCCATGACCTGCCCAACTTTGCGGGGCAAAAAAACCTAGTTGACCACCAGAAACTGAATAAAATTATACATCAATAGAACAAGCAAAGATTGAATTTTATGAAAAATAGAAAAAAAGTGGGTCAAAATTTTCATTGCATAAGGCCTTTAATGATGATGTAATCAAGACTTTTGAGGATGGAAAGTATATGGACAATATTAGGTTGACAATCATGGAACTTCTTTCAATGAATGTATCAGTGAACAAGGTCAATGACGTCATTAGAACAGTAATAAAAAGATTGACCAACAAAAATATTGATAGGCTACCATCAGTGGGTCTCCGGTCCCAGTTTCTTATTGAAGCAAGACACTTGGATGGAACAAGGAAATACCACAGGCACTATCAGAATGTTCAGGTTACAACTGCTGCTGGCAAATGTTTGTCTTCAGGGCTATGTGAAGTGGTAGGACAGGATGCTGCAACAATCCTCAAGACTTGGCAAAAACGTGTTATTGAAATTGCAGCATTTGAGAAAGCAGTACTTGAAGGAAAAAGCAAATGTGCCTTGCCTTCTGGTAGTGAGTCAGGAACCGTGAGGTCTATTCGAACAGTTTGTTCCGCCTTTCAACAAAGAGGCAACCAACAAGCTGGCATGTCAGAGAATTTCAAGGCTTACCTGGATGAAATTGGCAGCCCTCTGCAACTAGTCCAATTCGAGGGAAACCGGTTCAATGTTGTGTTCCATAATGGAGGGCACGGCAAGAAAAGTGAAAATTTCCCCTAATCTCCGATGGTCGAGATTTCAACGTGTTCGACAAGTTTCCGAAATAGAAATTTACACTTCCAGTTTCCATTTGATCTCCACACAGTGAAACGTACACCATGAATTTCCTATAGTTTCCAACACAGGAAATAGAGATTTCTAATCTCTATGGGGGAGATTTCCTCTCTTGAGATTCATCACTCTCCACCGTTCTGTTAGTTCCTTTTTGTAAGAGCATTTCAATCATAGAAATAGTTCTATGATTTCAATACATTACGCACAGGGTAGCATAACCAATTTTTCAGACTACTATTGGTAATAGGACAACCAACAATATACACTAAATTGTTTTAAAGAAACCGCCTATATATAAGAAACCGCCTCAAGTTTTCGAAAGTTAAGAAACAACCCTACCTAAATTGAAAAAGCTAAAAAACTTTTACAATTTACAATTCTAATTTTCCTATCGCACTGAAAAATATTTTGACACTATACAATCCTAGCAAATTGTTTGGACATTATTTTGAGTGCGAATTATGTTATTTACTTGCTTTGAGATCTTACTAAGTAATTTGGGTGGCCTTTAGACAAAACAAAATGAACCCTATACTTCAGCAAAATGGCCCGAAAATTTAAGAAACTGCCTACCACATAAGCGTACGGGGCGGCAGCCCCCCAATGTTGGAAAAATCATTGAAAATCAGCCCCAATCGGGCAAAAATCTACCCTCAGTTGGGCAAAAATGTTGGTAAACAATGGACTTTGTGTCGGGCCACCCCCCTAGATTTTTCCCGTACGCTTATGGCGTACCATCACCAGACCTTAGTTTCTTATAAAAGAACAATGAGTGTATTTTTTCAATATTAAAGAGAATGAGCTTTAGACAAAGAAACCACCGCAGGAAATCATATTATAATATGACTAACTTCATTCAATCACCTGACTGAAGTCAATGAAGACAGCATGAAGACAGGCAGGTTTTGAATGATTGCCAACTATGCGTTATACAACGGATTTGGGCGCCAACTATTTCTTTTGCTTCGTGCATCGTCAAAGACAGAGTAAAGACACCAACGTTGCAATTTTCAACCAGTTATCTTCCATATGATGGCCAGTAACAAACAAAAGTCATTCTGTCAAGGAGAGTCAGGTTCGTAAAGCTTTTCTAACTTTAAACGTTTTCCGAGTTCTTTCTCATGATAAGTAATTTCCCGCTGTTGCTTTGGGACTGCTCCAGTCCTGCATGCTTAGGCATGTGTCAAAGTTTTGCGTGACTAATGCAAAAACTTTGCTAAGAGGACGGAGATGGGAACCAAAGGAACACTACCCTTGGCGGTTATTGCTCTTACTCACAAATATAAAGTAAGGGGAGACTGTACCTCCTTGATATCAAATGTTAGATGGCTCGACCAGTGCAAGTTTGTATCAGTTGGCGCCATCATTCCAACTTTTATCGAACCTGCGTGCTGCCGATCTGCGTCTAGAATGCACGATTTGTACAAGTGGTCAGTTGTCTTCATTTGATAGATGGGAAATGTCTCGTATTAATGCCAAGAGAACATCTCTCATATTTGAAAATTATATTTAGAAATGCAGGTGGTACATTGATTTCTGTTTTGTTTTTTCAAAGCTCAAAAGTTGGTACAGTATCTCAGCATTACAAAAAAGAGGCCGATCCAAGACAAGGTATGTATTGAAAGTAGACTTTTCTTTCCCTTTAAATATCACTAATGTTCCCCTTTATTCGGCTTTCAATAAATTGTTGGACAAGGACATGCTTGCGTGATTGTACTAAAGATGGCATGGCGGTGAGGAACTTTTTACCAAGATGCATTGCGCTCGAATTACGAATCTTAAGCGATTCTATAAAATGCCCCCCCCCCCCCATCCAAACTTTCGAAAATAAAACCAAGAGTGAAGAGGATAGCGAGCTGAGACCAGACTTATGACATTTCGTCCCTTGTTTCCCTGCGTTCTTTGATTTCCAGATATCACTTGCTCGATAGGGACTCATATCATTACTCCTATAAAGTGGGCCCCCTGTGTCAAAATGGCCTAAATTGGTGAGAGTAATGATATAAGTCCCTATTGATCAAGTGATATCTGCGAATCAAAGAACGCAGGGAAACAAGGGATGAAATGTCATAAGTCTAAGCTGAGATGTCAATGACTTTTTCTAATTATGTATCCTATTCTATATATGGGTACACCAAGTGCCACTTTCTCATGAGGGAGGGGGGCAAGAAAGGCCCTTCCATATTTTCTATGCAACCCTAAAGCCTAATGACGACGCAACTTGCTACACATGATTACCAACAATTAATGATCATAGAAATAGCATCATATGCTAATTAGTCGCATGATCTATTGCTAGGCAACGCAAAACAATGAAATTTTGCTGATTTTAGTTCTTCACCTAAAACTTGAAATTTTAAACAAAAGTGATCAATAAATAACTTTAAAGTTATCGATATGATACATATCAGTTTTCCTTGATGAGAACCTGTTGAAAATCTATTTTTGGAATTTTATTGTTATAATAAGGAACTTTTTGACCAAGACGCATTGCGTTATTTCATTGAATTCCTATAGAATTGTTAGAGGTTCGTACTTCGAACACAATTCATCTTGGTAAACAGTCACCGCCATCTATTACAAAAACCATAAAGCACATAGCTCCTCCACAGCAGCGCACAAATTGGGTGCAATTTTGGGACACCCTGTACATCATCAATCACTTTTTAGGATGCTTAATTCAGGCCCCACAAACATGATTCCTTGCAATACACATTTTTCTCAAAAGGAACTAATAGTTTGGGCCACTACTGAAACTTTCTTAAGATTATCGGACTCTGAGTAACCAGGGTTTCTTACAAGTTCCTTAGAGGTTTCATAACAATCTCCACATTGATTACCTGTGCCCTATCCTATTGAACATTAAAAAAAATGTGTTTTAGCCCTAATCCTATCAGACTACCAGGGGGTGTTTTTCCAGCCCCCTGTTGGTATCATCTGCACCACACCAAGAAGAAGCTCTTTTTCCAAACATGATAAATTGAACTGTAGTTAATAGATCGAAAGGTGGAGTTTGGACTTAGGCCTAGTGTCTCCAAAGTCATAGACATAAAAGGCTAGTCGGCTAGGCTTTCGCAAACCATGTTTGACCCACTTAAATGCTAATATGCTTGTTAGGTAATGAAATAATTCCTGTTTTTATTTAGAATTCAAACCCTCGCTATAACAGCTGTGCAATTAAAACGAAAATTAAGCATTGGAGCCAACCAGAAACAAAATATACATTCTGATCACGGAAAATCACAGAAAATAGCATACATGGGCCTAATGACTTGACTTTTTATATCAGCTACCGGGTTTCCCAAAAAAAAACGCAACGGATTTGATCGGGACTAGCGACAAGAATTTCAGTCCAATCAATCAATAATGATTCTTTTTATAATCCTCGATAGCTAACTTGAAGATAGATACCTTGTTTGTTGATATTGGTGAATGGAGAATGGGAATATTAATCTTCAAAGTTGAAATTTGCCTGAACCTCCAAACCAGAGCTTTTGGGTTTTGGCCTAAACTGCAAACGCGCTATTCTGGGGAATCTCCTGAATTATCGTGTAATAAGAGAACAAAGCCTCATGCTGAGGAAAATATTTGAATAGAAATTCAATCAAATTCATCAATTTTGTCCTGAAAAGCAATCTTTTATTATGCTTCAAAAGTTTCGAAAAGTTAACATTGCATCTGTCTCATAAAAGAAATTAATACGCGAAATAGTTTGCTTGGGTGTGAAAAATGAATTAGTTCTTGCAATCTTCATGACTTTAATGAAATGCATTTTGTTTAATCTTTCTTCGAATTATTACGAAACAAGAAATCAAATATACCCAAGGGAAAATTATCCATGGATATGATCCTTAATATTGCTCATTCGTGCTTGGCTCTTGGCTTTGCAGGTGCACTATGATTGAACAAGTATCTTCCTTTGTGAATTTTCCCTTCGACATTGTTATGTTTGTCAATTTTTAGCTTTCAAATTTCAATTGAAATGTGTGCCTAAACATGTGTGCCTTAGCATGCTCGCAATACTACACTATGCAATGACTGAGGCGATTCCTCGAGACGTTTTCAGTTAGGCCAAAACCTGAAACCTCTGGTTTGGAGATGGAAGCAAATTTGGACTTTCAAGATTGATATTCCAACTCTCCATGCACCAATATCAACAAACGAGGTATCTATCTTCAAGTTAGCTATCGAGGATTATATCAAAAATTATTTTGGATTGATTGGACCTAAATTCTTGTCGCTAGTCCCAATCAAATCCGTTGCGTTTTTTTTTGGGACACCCGGTATAAAATGTTTACCAGTACGAACCTGTACGAACCCTTGGCAGAAACCTTCACCGATACCTAAAGTTTAGTGTGAAATGAGTTTTAAGGCTCTTCTTTCCTCACTTTTTTGTTTGCACCAGGAAAGAAGAAATTTAGGGGTCTCGTGTAGTTCTTCTGCTAAAAGTACCCCTTGAAAATATGTGCCAAATAAACAAATAAATTGTTGTGGGTTCATGGAACTGATACGCTGTATGACTGTGCAGACTTTTGAGGGTTAATAAAAACAAATTATTTAAATCGGATGAATACAACTGGAGAAACAAAAATTCTGAATAGCTCAGAGCATTTTCTCTATGGTGGTATGTTTGAAAGTTTTTGCATTTGTAACGTATTTTTCATGAGGATTCTAATTTATGAGAGAGAGCCTGATACGAAATGGTCAAAAAATTTATTTTGAAACTGGCAAGCATGGGATCGGGAGAAGTGCGCTTAGCCAAAGTAGAGGGCATGTCCTCAAAGAATTTCCTCGCTCCCAGGCCTCGTTAGGTCCCTCGTTGCATTGCTCCTAATTAAGTGGTATGAACAGCTTCCTATACGTTCAATCGGTCTGAAAAATTTAGTCGGTTCAAAGCATGTTGACACCCTCCCCAACAAAATTTGAATGTACGCCCCTGATTTGTCTACCGCCATTTAAAGAGGGGTGGAAAACACGGTCAGACCACGAGCAGCAAAGGTATTTCAATTCTTGTAGGTGCAAGGGAGAACGTAAAATCTCTATTAAGCCCCTGGGGGCTTATTTAATTTGAGGCACTCCAGAAGGGGAGCATATATACCATAGCTTTTTAGTTCTTTTACACCATATTTTGCGGATTGAACACACAATTTAAGAGTGAAAATACACAAATTCGATACAGTTTTATTTCTATTTTCTCAAACCATATCAAAATTAACATGCTGTAATAACTTGTGATTTAGGCATATTCCAATGCACGTGTAATAAATGCAGTTTGTGGCACGAATTTATCAATGTGTAATAAAATAACTTTGAACTAACTTGGCAATTTGATTGCAGAGCTGGATGAAAGGCGTCAAAGACGGATGGCGGAAGAAGCAAGGCAAGTTTTGCGAATGAGAAGGCTTCTTGCAGAGTCACCAATGGAAAGGAAACCTTAAAAGAAGTCCAAAGAAACACTTGTTCGAGACTCAAGTGACTCTGATGAGTAGAAAGTATATGTTCTTTCAACTGCATAGCCAGCCATTCATAACTATGGTATGCTAACATTCGTTAAAAGTACATATCGGGTGACCCAGAAAAA
This sequence comes from Aurelia coerulea, assembly GCA_039566865.1. Taxonomy (NCBI): domain Eukaryota; kingdom Metazoa; phylum Cnidaria; class Scyphozoa; order Semaeostomeae; family Ulmaridae; genus Aurelia; species Aurelia coerulea. The sequence goes on from CM076959.1 coordinate 4,726,457, forward strand.
AGTGACCCAACGCAATCTGTTATAGAAATAAAAGCAAGTGGCCGATTGAAATATTTTAAACGTCGTTCTGTTACTGAAAGACATGCCTACATTACGAGTATTTTTTGCAATTTTTGTAGGCACGGTAAAGTTCCCAAATTAAGGATTTTGAGGAAAAGGGCAGGCTTGAAAACATCAAAAAGTAGTCAAAACAAGGAATCGATTTAAAGCCATTTCAGGTCTTCAAAACAACGAGGAGCGTGTTTCATTTTGCCTGAGAATATCTTTAAGTGCCTAAGGATTATAAACTGGCTCTGAAGACTTCCTACTGGGTTGCCTATTTATTGCCAGGTTGAAATGAAACACGCTCCTCGTTGTTTTGAAGATTTGAGATGGCTGTATATCGATCCCCTGTTTTTGACGACTTTTTGAGGATTTCAGACATGTCCTTTTCCTTGAAATCCTTAATTTTGGACATTTACCGTGCTGAAAAAATTGCGACAAATACTCATAGCATAAGCTAGTCTTTTAGCAACGGAACAACGTTCGAAATATTTCATTCGGCCTCTTAATTTTCTGTAACAGATTGTGTTGGGTCACTTTTTTCTGGGTCACCCGGTAGCCGTATTCAAATTCTACTGGATGTCTAAAAAAGTACCCTCTTTTGACCAAATAAGGGAACAAAACGATGACTATCGGGACGTTTTGACTGCATACCTGTGACATTTTCGATCTTCAACTTAAATGCACTTACGTTGCATTTTAAACCGGAGATACGAGTTCCCAAGGTAAAATTTTGGTGTGCACCTGAAACCAGAGGTTTTGAGAATGTGCCTAGCCATGATTTGACATCACACATTTTGCACAAGAATTCTCAACTTTGAGCGTTAGTTTTTATTTTTGAAAAGAATTATATACATTAAATCCCTTGAATTAATTCAAATGTTCTTGAAATGACTTTTCTTTTGATGAAACGGTCCTTGAATTGTGTTCCACCCCACGTGTTTTGTATCAAACACGAGTAAAAGGAGCACATGCATGCTTATTTTGGGGATGTGGCACGAATTTATCATTCTTGTGACATTTTGTTATATTTGTTTAATCAGGGTCATGCACATGTCATTTTTACTCTTTTCAAAACAAAAAACTGAACATTAGGGGCTACACTTGCATTGGAATATGCCTAAATCACAAATCAAATCCCTTTTCAGAACCTCTGCTTTTGGGTGAGCTGGGAATTTTGACTTTGCAAACTTGTATCTCCGGTGTTTTGTGTACGATTTCTAAATGCAGGGTTTATACATCTAAGTTGAATATTTATAGATTTAGCTGTGAAGGCGGGGAGCAATGATATCTTATTATTTTGTTACTATCTCCAGTGAAAAGGGGGTACTTTTTTCTGAGACACCCGGTACTCAGAAATTTGTAAGTCAACCAGGATCGTAAATATTCATGCAGAATATCTTGCGTGGTCTCTACTTAAACGAAAATGCAACTTTCTTATTCAATAATTCTCATTGACACGGAGATATATTTTCATGGAAAAAGCTTATGCATGTGTTTATCACTGTATTGGAAAATATGCTTCTTTCACCTGATTTTCCTCACAGTTTGCAAGTCTCAGTTAAGAGAGGTTGACTGTTACTCACTTTTTCATAGGGTTTGATAAAATATCCAATTTAACTCACAAGCGTTTTTTCTAGCCAAGTAGCAGGTCCTAAGTTTGTTCGTATTCATTTCTAATTAGGAACTTGGCTCTGAACTTGTTTGAAGTACGGTTTCTAAGCTTTGAACAATTCATTCGGGCTCAATTTCTGGGCATCTCAACGGCAACCCAATTCATAAAGTAGAAATTTCTTGGAAACGAGTTTCCTTATTTCTATGAATTGTATTTCAGAGCTATAATATGGCTTTCTGAACCCAAATGATTGCAAGAATTAAGAAACTGGCATAATTGAAACAAACTTATAATTGTTGAAAGCAAAGTCTCGAATTGAAATAAAATTGCTGCTCGCATTCTTACCATTTTGGAAAAAGCTATGATATAAGTTTCTTCATCGAAAGTTCAACATCATGGAAAGGTTTTTTCGCTGCCACTCATCGGTTCAAACGAACTTGTTTTGCAGTGTACATTTCTGTCATTATTATATCACAAGCTGAAGATGTCATTGGAAAGAGTCTCCACGTTTTGAATTTAGTTTCATGTAGTATGCAGGGCCGTCGAGAGCCATGTCGGGTTCTGGAGTGATTCATAGGATCGGGCCCAAAAGGGGTTTGGGGGTGAATCCCCAAGAAAATTTTTACACGGTCCGGCCCTTCAGACTCTTGGAGAATAAGGGAAACGCCCTTTTCAAGAAAACTAGTCGGAAAAATTGTTCAGATATTCCGTGAAAAAGTTATCAAGAAATTGGTATTGACGGTAAACAATCAAGAGATTGAAGACTCACTCGTACGTGGACTTGCAACAAGTCTTCCTTTTCGTTCTTAGTAGCTAGCTCCACTGCGCGCTCGTTGCTCATTCGGCGCTGGTCAGTGGAGCTAGCTACTAAGAACGAAAAGGAAGACTTGTTGCAAATCCAACTCTTACGAGATGACTAAGTTTCAAAGGAGGGCACAAACTTTTACGCATAGCAAATAAGAAAATTGTTTTCTTACGACTATGTTTTTAAGGTAGATAGATAGCCATAAAAAGTTGTTGTAAAGAGATTTTACAGCAATAGTTAATTTATGCGCAACAATATTTTCATTTTTCATTTTTATTCATTTAGGCACGGTAGCCCCGTCAGTCCATAAGAACTGCTTTTCAGGGGGCCGTGGCAAAACATTTTGACGGGCTCCTCTGGAACCCGGGCCCTATGGGACTCCTATCCCTCCTAATCCCCCCCCCCCCGCCTCTCGACGGTCCTGGTAGTATGTATTTGTTGGCATCGTTAATTACTTGTGAGGATCAGCTGTTGCGTTCATGACTGTTTAGAAGTTACGTCTTTCCATTGAATGAATCAAAGTGCCAGTGATGTGATATATTCTTCTTTCTGAATTAATACTTTGCATTGCGCACAAAAAGAATGGCAAAGGACGGGATGATTAGTGTTTTTCCAAATATATAGCCATGATGTTTAAAATACGAGTCAAGCTTAATCAAAATAATAGAAAATTATGATTTTGTCCCGTACGTTCAAAGAGGACGCAGAATCTGAATCAGAATCTGAGTGCTGCAAAGAAAGAATCCGAGAAAAATTTGGAAGACCTTCAGAGAGAAGAATCCTCTGGAGAAGTTTTATCTGGGATGATTCCTATAATGTCAAACCAGTACGCGTAGTGCTGACCATATTTGATGTTGCACCAAAATATCCAATAATTAAAATATCATGCGTCTCTTGAAATAGTATAATGGACAGGGAACCTATCAGATCCCCTAAAATTTCCTACCAAAACATCCATAATTTAGACTGAATTTCCTACTAATTTCACCAGAGGAAAATTTTGGTCTCCCAAGAATTTCCGACAAAAAAATTCATAATTTCGTTCGGATTTCCTACTAAAATCATTGGGGGAAATTTGGCGTTTCACCTCAATTTACCTAAAGGAGCACGAGCAAGTATGGAATTTCCCCAAAGTCTCCCAAAAACATGCCCAATATAGACTAAGTTTCCAACTGTTGGAGATGCTAAATCTCACTTGGGAAACTGTGGGTAAAAGTATATTTCCCTTTACCCGTAGTTTACCCGTGGGGAAACTACGTTGGAAATTTGATGTGTAAAAAGCATTTGTTGTTGGAAACGGAAGGGAAATGGCCTGTTTACCTCTAATATACAACGAAAAAACTATGTCGAAATTCGAACTTTTCTTGCCGTGGGGGCTGTCTACCATCATCTACAGCATATTTTAGACTTTATTGATCAGAAACATACCCAGAATCGCCTTCTACAAGCAGTAGCAGAAGATTTGAAAAATGATGTCTTTGTAGCTGGCACAAGAGCATTTGGAATAGTATCCAAGTTAATAACAGGTCCTTATTTCAGGCTTGTTGGGGAACTCAAGTCAATATTTGAGCTGAATCCCTTTCTTGCTCAACTACAAGATACTTTGCACAAATTATCAAAAGATGCATCCCCATTGTTGGAGGGCAAAGTGATTTTTGATGAAGAGTTTGCCAAAATCAAAAGGGATGTTGTCTATGAAAGCCTTATGTCAGAGTAGCACAGTGATGAGTTCCAGGTTCTTACTCAACAGATACTGGAAATAATCTGCGCCACAATTTTGATTGTTTTAGAGAGGCAGTGTTCTGACCAGCTCCCTGGAGGCAAGTATTATGAGCCTTCAGATCAATCCACCTTTTTGACGCAAAATCCACGTGTTACTGATGGTCATGTGACCTCTAAAATAGCGCGCTATGATTGGCTGAGGTCTCATTTTTGTAAACAGCCGGTGCGAAAACTAGGACAGATTTGCTTCGAGCATTATAAAAGTTTTCGATAAATTTCAGACATGGAAGATTTCGGCAATTTCAGCTCTACGAGCCAGTTATTAAGTGAGATAGACAAAATGAATGTTTACAACTTGAGAAATTTCCTGCTATCAAAAGGAATCACTGTAGCGAAATGCAAGGAAGCAGACTTGGTGAAGCTGGCGAAGGCTGCAATCAACTTAGTCCTTGAAGGTAATATTGATTTTTCGAAGATTCTCTTGATCTATCAGAAAGACTGATAATAAAGGGAGTAAATCTTCCAGACCCTTTCTCCCTTGATGCTAAGGATTTCACTGCACGAATGGATCATGTACCACCTTTTGGGATCGAGGACATTTTTAATTTTTTAATTTTCAAATCTGTTGACTACGACAGACAGAAGGTTGTGTCGTAAAAGGCATTCGAGGACTATGGTCTCTTTCAGGATGGGTATGTTGAAGAACGTATTGTGATGGAGGTGCAGAGTCATTTTATTTTCCGTGGCAAAATCAGGCCAACCATGGTAACATCCATAAGCAGCTTACCTAAAAGTTGGCCCCAACCACTCTGAAAAAACAGCCACCGCCCACCCCCCCCCCCCCTGAATTTTTTTTTCAAAATTTCACACAAAATCACACTTCAAATGGATAGAAACTAAAAGTCAGAAAACCATTCCTGGTTCGTTGAACCAATTTGGAGCAGTGCTCAGTTAAGTATGTGGGGGGGCTGAATAAACCCCCCAGTCTGGATAGGGTTAATGCATTCTACCATACTATCTAATTACTATACAAAAATACGGGGATGATACCATGAGGAGCAAAAGAAAATGACTACCCCATGGCCAATATATAAAGATGCACACCGTACTACTAAGATGTGGAACCCAAAACCACCCACAACAACCCAAAACCACATCATAACCACCCAAAACCACCCAAATTTCTAAGATTTAACATCAGGTCCAAAGCCATCAAAAGTTTCTAACATTTAGCATCAGATCTAGCAAGGGGAAAGTCCGCGTTTTGTGGGCATTTGCTAATTCACGGCACCACGGCACTACGGTACTACGGCACTACGGCACTACGGCACTACGGCACTAAGTATTTTGATCTTACGATTTCATAGAATTCTGATTAAATATCTTGTGAGACTGCAGTCCTCGCAAAAAGTCTTCGTTAATTTGTGCAATTTTTAGAAGATCTGAACTTAGATCATATCAGCACGAGTCAAGAAGGAGAGTTCCGTCTCTTGAACATTACGAGTTAGCCTCAACAGGACATTTTCATCAATGTGTTCATTGGATAATACCTCAGTGCCATCAAAGCCCCTTTCCTACTTAAAACATACAAGAAGCCATTCTTTCACCTAAACTCAAAATCAAACTGGAGACACTCGCCCTCCACCCGATGATTTCTCGATGGATTTGGTTTGATGAATTCGAAAATAATGAGTCCTTGATAAGAGGGGACTCTTGCCCCCTCAACCCCCTTCCCCTGCCGGGCAGGGAGAAGGGGTGCTGCGGCACTACTACCTGCTGAAACCGGCCGAAATGAGAGTAATTTGAAGCAAAAACAAACTAAAGTAGGATACCTTTACTTTCAAGAAAGATCCCCAAGAAAGATCCCTAAAAAAATCCGAAAAAAAAACAAATATCTTTCGACTTCGAGTGTTTCATTGGCTCTTTTGATAGAGTGACTTCTGCTTTGTAACCAAAGAAAAAGTTCCAAGGAAATCCTATGTGAAGTGTATTTACTTTACTATTTTTTGACAAAAATGAGGCCCCCAAAGGGGGGGTCCCTGGAGCACTGGAGCCCATCATTTTGACAGCATGGAGCCCTGGAGCCCAAACGATTTCCATGGTGGAGCACTGGAGCCCATCGCTCTCTCCATGTGGAGCCCTTGATCTCAAACAATTTTATTTGTGAAGACCAAGCAAAAAAAGGACAACGTTTAATTACGAAAACTATACGAATATGTGAAACTATCTGAGCTTGTTAGTAGATCTCAACATCAACTTTGAAATTGATTTTTGAAGTCTCCAGATTTCTTCGAGACATTGTTTCTGGAAATCTGGCCATTTACTTATGATTGGAAATCTTTCAGTTAGAATTTCAATCCTTATGAGCTAGGAATTTTATACTTTTTGTAGCTCATTGCGCCAGAACGCATGTGTTCCCTGTGGTAGAAAGATCGGAACTTGCAGTGAAAATTGATAAACAGATAACGTTGCAAGGAGATTTATTTTCGCAAACAATCTACTTTCAGACCTTAAGGAAGCGGCGTGGCCAGGGTAAATTAAGTAAGGGGCATTGACAAGGGGTTTTGCCCACAGGAAAATTTTTGGGACCACGCCCTTTACTTTGGCTCAGAATGCATCTCCCAGTATCACACTTGTCATAAGCGATATGGAAACTTTTACAATTTTGTGACAGTGGCAGTCATTCTATAAGTCAGAGCATGTGAAAATTTGTTGGAAGAGATATCTTTTATTTTAGCATAGAAGGCATATTTAACAGTGCTAAAATGGATGGTTTAATAGTCTTATAAATGAGCTAATTGAGAAGACATCGTGCTTTGTGGACTACATAGCTGCCCAAGAAAACTTGAGTACTCTCAAGCTTCTCTTACAGTTGTATGAAAGAACTTATTGGTTCCAGCAGATAAAAGATGCCTTCATTGATAAGAGTAGTCTTCCCGTTTTTCACAAGACGCATTAACCCCAAAAGCTCTCAGCACAATACTAAGATAACCCACAGTACCGGGTGTCCCAAAAAATATATACGGATTTGATTGAATCCAGCACTGTGAATTGTTTCAGTCAATGTCTAATCACTCTCAAGATGTTCCTCGATAGTTAACTTGAACATAGTTACCTCGTTTGTTGATATTGGTACTTTGAGAGCAGACATGTTAATCTTGAAAGTTCAAATTTGCCTCTTGCTCCTGCAAACGAGAGCTTTAGCCTTTTGGCCTAAGCAATTTCTTAAGGCACAGCGTATAAATCAACGATAGCCTTGATAAAATTAGAACAATATTGGATCTTCTGTTATTCTGTTTTCCAGAAGTCACCCCCATTCACCCATTGGGAAATCTCTTAATTTTTCATTAATTTCAGCTCTTAATTTCGATGTGCTTCAGGAATTTGCTTAGGCCAAAAGGCGAAAGCTCTGGTTTGCAAGTGCACGCAAATTTGAACTTTCAAGATTGATATTTCTGCTCTGCTCTCGTTAGCACCAATACCAACAAACGAGGTATCTATGTTCAAGGTAACTATCGAGGAACATTTTGAGAGTGATTAGCCATTGGTTAAAGCTAAATTCACACCGCTGGAGTCAACCAAATTTGTATACATTTTTTGGGACATCTGGTATTTTTTAGGGGACTTGTGCTTGTTATCAACTTTAGTTGCGCATATTCAGTTTAATTAAACCACTAACTGAACTGCACTTTCTCGTTCAAGAAACAACGAGTGCAGTCTGGCACTACGCGGCTTGATAAAACTGACAAAATCATTTTTTCGCTAATTTTAAGAAGTGGAGCCCTGGAGCCCGGAAAAGTATGCAATGGAGCCCTGGAGCACAGCAATTTTGCCTTTCGGAGCCCGGAGCCCATTGAAATATGCCCTGGAGACTCGGAGCCCGAGATCCCTTAGGGGGCCTCAAAAATATGTATTCAGCTGTAGCTATAGTTGTTGTTGTTACACGATTTGGTGTACACTGCTGATGTACACCTTGGCGTTTACAGGTCAGACAATTGCCAAAACTATGCTCTTGAAGATATTTAAACAGAATTCTATAAATTAGTAATAAAGTACCCTGGGTACCAGCCTCTCTAACGTTAGAGAGTCTGGTACCCAGGGTAATAATGAAGATACTCAGTGCCGTAGTGCCGTAGTGCCGTAGTGCCGTAGTGCCGTGGTGCCGTGGATTAGCAAATGCCCGTTTTGTGCCCAGGTATGGGTCTCAGCACAAAACGTGGACCTTATAAAATGTGAAAGTTTCTAGAGAATCTAAAGGAAGGATGACAATTAATGTGTGGTTTTTGCAAAGAAAAATCGTGTTTTAAGTTTGATTTGACTCATATTTGCGCGATTTGATGCACTGGGTTTTTGTCGACTATTTGGCCCAGCCACGAATTTAGGCCCTGCTTGAAAAATCAAAATAGGTAAAAGTATGGAGTGAAGAAGACCAAAAGCATGTTTAAGAAACAAGTGTTTGTCTCTACTCTTCATCGTCAAATTTGACTTGACCGTGCATCAAAGGGGAAAGTCCGCGAAGTCCGCGTTTTCTGCCCAGGTATGGGTCTCAGCACAAAATGTGGACCTTATAAAATGTGAATGTTTCTAGAGAATCGAATGGAAGGACGACTATTAATTGGTGGTTTTTGCAAAGAAAAATCTCATTTTAAGTTCGATTTGATTCCTATTTGCGCGGCTCCATGAAAAGCAGTCTCTGCAGGCTGACGGGGCTACCGTGGTTGAAAAATTTAAAATGAAGTATTGAAAATTAATTTGATGCATTGGGTTTTCGTCGAATATTTGGCCCAGCCAAGTATTTAGGCCCTGCATGAAAAAACCACATAGGAAAAGTATGGAGTGTAGAAGACCAAAAGCATGTTAAGAAGGTTACTTTTAAGAAACCAGTGGTTGTCTCTACTCTACATCGTCAAATTTCACTTGACCGTGCCACTGTGATCCAGCAAGAGGAAAAAAATGCAAAATATCGCAAAAATCAAATTTAATCGAAATGGTTATTATTATATATGGTCTTAAAGAGGATATGTTAAGGATGAAAACAAAGCAAAAAGTAAACTTTTATGATTTCTGAGTCTGGATATATTTGCTTCCAAAGTTGGATGAAATTGACATTGTTTACTTTTCATGTAATTTTTGGTCGATTTCTACAGAATGCTCATTATAACAACAAGTTCATTTACTAATATCTTTGCCCAGGGTTATCCGATTTTAATTCTGTTTGTTTTAATTAATAGAACAACATGTCCACTTACAAGAGAGTCCCTTATTGCTTGTTCCAGAACCCATTTCTTTGTTTTCTTGTTATTTTTCCTAAATGCGCTTATTTTCCTGAAATAGACACCAAAAATGCATAATTTGAGATTGAAAGTACAGAATAAAATAATTAAGGACGAATATGTCTACCGAACCTAGATTTTATTACAGCAGCACATTTCAGCAGATAGTCTGCGAAAGCAATCACTCAGGATCGTGCAGGGAAAAAAGTTAATTTATTTTGAAAGTGGCCACTACCACTTTTTTGCTATTTTGAGCCCCCATTATTTTCATGTGCACCTTTAAACAAACGCAAATCCTGTAACTCATGCTTACAATATACCATTCTGAATGGTTTTATCCTTGTTAACCCTATCTGACCTGGGGGGGGGGCGGATTCCGCCCCCCTACTACTTTTTTGTTTCCACACTGCTCTACATATGTAGTAGGCATCTCAGATTCAGTAAGTTTAACTTTGTATCATAGAGTAATGGAACTGTGAAAAATTCGACATTCTATATTTGGTACTGTCTCCATGGTTACCAAGTTGTCACAGCTATGTCTGTTAAATTGAAGTTCATACGGCTCTTAGTCCTTTTTAGTGGCCCGATTAAGCTGAAATTCTGGATTTGTATATATTTTGATCTCTATTTTTCATTTATTTAAAAAAAATTAAGTTTAGTACACTTTTAACATTCTTTCATAACTATGACGTCAAATAAAATGTTTACAATTGTATGACGTCATTGTTTATATAACAGAGAATTTTTTCTTGCAAAATTAAAGTACTTTGATGAATAAACCCTTGCAGCAAGTTTCAATTTAATACCTTAAATTTGTTGTATGAAAATTTAGCAATAAGATCTGTTGTTTTTGATAAATTGCATTCATTTCGTTTGTACTTTTTGATACTGAAACTCCATAATCTTTTCTCTGAATGCCCTTTACGCACAATATTAGTTTCAATTACCCCTGACCACATTAGATGTATGAAAACGTGTCCCATTATATCTTTAATTATATGTTATACATTGTTTATTAGATATTATATATCTATAGCATAAGGTATCCACATTATGTGCAAAAATATATCTGTGTTTTACAATAATGACTTTTGTATTGTCATTGGGTTGTCATGCCACATACTCAGCTTGTTATCTGATCAAACATTTCCTTATTATCTTGCACATCTGGCCCTTCCTTGTTTGCACACCTGGCCCAATACTTTTCAATATACATAGCAAGGCTTTGCAGTGTCCTAACATTTCGATAAAGACACGTAAAATCCACAGTCACGCAAATTCGTTCTTCAATTTTCAACACGATGGAGAGCAGAAAGAGAAAGGTTTTGAGTTCAGATGAGGCATTGAAAGAAATAGAGAGATTCGTAGATGATTCAGAAAGTGATGAGGATGATGATTTGCATGAGTTGTATGATGAAGATGAGTTTCAGCAGCATGTTAGAGAAGAATTGGTGGGCAGTATTGAAGAAATTGCTGTGGCAGAAGACCAAGGAAATGTTGGGTTCGAAATCACCTAACGTACTGTGGAAGAAGATGAAGAGGAGGAACGCCATGCCAAGAATCCTAAAAGAAAACTGACAAAAAACAAGTTGGTGAATAGCATCTTCTCTGCTTTGAATGAGGAAAACTTTCGGGAATTAATTTTGCAAGAGAATGACCAAATTCATGTTGGGTATCTTGGTAGCCGAAAGAAGAAAGACACAATTACAATTGAGTGGAGCGAAAAGAAGCCAGTAATTAGGGGTAAACAGAAACATTATAATGTGATTACAGAGAAGCCAGGTCTCAAAGGTGCCCTTGCCAAATCAGCCGATACTCCAACGAAGACCTTTGAGTTATTTTTCACAAACGACATGCAAGAGACTATCCTGGAGATGACCAATAAAAGAATCGCTATTTACCTTGAGAAGCTTCCAGACCACATCAAAGAATCAAATAAATATTCTTACTTGAAGCTCACAAATTTGATAGAAATGAGGGCATTCATTGGTCTGATGTACATCAGAGGATTACTTGGCCAAAACAGTCTCTGTGCTAAGATCCTTTTTGCAGATGAGACAGGACATCCTATTTTTGGAGCAACAATGTCTAAGGATAGGTTTGTTTTCCTTACAGCCCACATCTGCTTTGATGACGAGGAAACCAGACATGATCGCTGGAAACATGATCGCTTTGCGGCCATTCGCCATCTCTTTGAATCTTTTAATGACAATTGTAGCAAGCACCTTGTCCCAAGTGAATATCTCACTATTGATGAAACTTTTTATCCAATGCGTACCCAAATAAGTTCCAAGCAGTATAATCCAGACAAACCAGCTAAATACGGCATGCTTTTCAAGTCTCTCAATGATGCCAGGTATCCTTTTACATACAAATCTCTTGTTTACGCTGGTAAACCTGAAATCATTGATGATGCTCCCTATTTCATTACTGGAACGGAAAACTATGTGAAGTCATTGGTTGTCAGAACCGAAGCTGATGTTACCTTGAAGGGCAGGAATATTTCCATGGATCGGTTGTACACGTCCATATCAACCACAAGATGGCTACTATCCAAAGGTATCACTTCCTTTGGAACGATGATGGCCAATAGAATTGGGATACCTGATGTTGCCAAGGATATCAAAGATTGCGAGCCTTACAGCACACGCATATTCTGGGAGGTTGAAAATGCTGAACTCGTTCTTTCTTCCTACTGCCCAAGCACTGCAAAAGGTATCAAGAATGTGCTCCTTTTATCAACCGTCCAGCCTATACTTGGTGTCACCAAAGATGATGAAAAAGCAAAGCCTGCAATTTTCAAGCTATACGATTTCACTAAGGGTGGCACCGATGTAGCAGACTTGAGGATAGCAAGTTCGTCAGCTAAGCCCAAAAGCAACAGGTGGTCAATGGTAGCCTTCTCCTACATCATTGATGAGACAAGAGTCAATGCCAACACAGTTTACGCCATCAGCAAGGATTCTGTTCCTGGTAAAATGTCATCTTTTGGATTTGCATGGGAGCTTGCTAAGTCACTGATAATCCCAAAAATAGAGGAAAGATCTCTCCATGGCCTTGGCAAAATGACCAGACTAAAAATGCAGCTTGTCCTTGGCGATGTGCATTACAAAGAGAAAGAGCGGCCCGAGCTTGACCATCCTAGACAGGGAGCAGTTGCCAAGAAATGCCATGCTTGCATCAAAGGAGCATCAGGAACTGAAGGCTACAAGAAAAAGAAGGACAACCTACCAAGGATCAAAACTGTTTGTCAAGGATGTGGTCTGTCATTTTGTTCCCAACACTTGACTCAGATTTGTGACGACTGCCGTTGAATTTTGACACTGAACTTGACACTTGAAAGTTGAAACATTTTTTGTATTTGCTGTGGTCAATTAATTCACTATAAACTAGTAAATTGTGAATGTTTACCGATCCTTTCTAATAATAATAAATGAATAAATAGAATCTAAGGGAAGTTTGCAGTACAAAAGACCTCAACATAATGTTCAATAGTATTTGAGAAATCGTATGTAAATCAAGGACTAGCATAATTTAGCTAGTGCAAGTGACGTCATCAAGATATCACCATGCATTATTGAATCCTTTCAATTCGAAATTTAGGATAAGTGCCCCAAAACCGTGAGAAATTAAGTTCAAATTAGGTAATTTCTCCTTCTGAAATCTATCTGTTTCATTGTTGTAAAGCAATGAGAAATTTGAGTCTTTGCGAAGTTTATCCTGTATTTACCCCTTGTCAGGCTGAAATTGACGAAAAAATAGGAAATTAATTAACCATATAATATTTGCAACTGTTATCAGCATGTTACAAGATTTACTACCATATGAAATTGAAATTATATCACATTTTTCGTTTTTTAAATTATTTTGGTATCCTAATATGATGATTATTATTAATTAGCAGCAACAACAACATATTAATTGAACAATTAAGATAGTTGGTCATTGTTTACGTTATAAATAATATCATTACCTACTTTTGATAGCCAAATCTTTACTAAAAAGCACTAAGAGACGTATTGCTATAATCTGTCAGATCTTGTGTACCGAAATTATTGTTTCTAAATCTTAGCCATTGCAACCCCCTGCCAAAATTGAATTCACATCCTAGACTTATATATTAGTAAAATATCATCTTTTTCAAACTAGATTATACCACTGAGAAGCAAATTTCCAATAAAATATTTGATTTAGACATATGTTGAAACATTTTGCTTTTTTTTTTGCTACCGTATGATGATTATGATGCACAAGCAACAACAACAACACCGCTAATTGAATTATAATTGTACAAATCCATTGTTTACATGATAGGTAACCTTTGTTCCAAATTTGGTGGTCATATCTTTAACAACAGCAGAGATAAACAGGGGGGGGGGCGGAATCGGCCCCCCCCCAGGCATTGAGTGTTTCAAAACACCCAGGTCAGATAGGGTTAACAAGTGTTCTGGCATTTCGAAAAGTAAAATTAAATTCACCATCTCCTCCGCAGAGGCCTTTAATACTTTTTTTGATGGAACTATCTTAAACATTGGGACTCATATCTGTATGCAATTACCAAAAATATTGTAATAATAATTTCTTTAATGTTTTTTCAACTCGCACAAATAAAAATGATCCATACAAAGTTGAAGATGTCATCAGTGATGGTTCCTCAAGACTGGTAGAGTTAGAACTGTGAAATGTTATAGTTTTGACTTGATTACATCTATTTCATGGTAATTACTGAAGTGAAATGATCAGGATGCGCACAAAAACATCACACATAACATTGTCCATATAATATTGCCTTGTCTTGAAGCTGGTTGGCTACAAAACGTTCCTCGTGCACTTTTTCAAGGCTGAAATTGCATGTTCAGACTATGCTATCCCAGGGCTCAAGACAGTTTAATTAGAGAGCCACAAAATGCCTCTGCGGAGGAGCCTTTTCATCCAATTTTACTATCACTTTTGTCAGAACACTTGTTGAAAAAGGATAAAACCATTCAGAATGATATATCTTAAGCATGAGTTACAGGATTTGCGTTTGTCTGAAGGTGCACATGAAAATAATGGGGGCTCAAAATAGCAAAAAAGTGGTAGTGGCCACTTTCAAAATAGAATAACTTTTTTCCCTGCACGATCCTGAGTGATTGCTTTGGCAGACTATCTGCTGAAATGTGCTGCTGTGATAAAATCTTGGTTTGGTAGACATATTCGTCCTTAATTTTTTTTTATTTTGTACTTTTAATCTCAAATAACGCATTTTTGGTGTCCATTTCAGGAAAATAAGTGCATTTAGGAAAAACAACAAGTGAACAAAAAATTGGGACCCAGTTGAAGCAATGAGCAACTCCCTTGCAAGGCGACAAGTAGTTCTATCAATTAAAAGAAACAGAGCTAAAATCGGATAACCCTGGGCAGAGATATTAGTAAATGAATTTGTTGTTGTAATGAGCATTCTGTAGAAATTGACCAAAAATTACATGAAAAGTAAACAATGTCAATTTCATCCAACTTTGCAAGTGAATATCTCCGGACTCAGAAGTCATAAAAGTCTACTTTTTGCTTTGTTTTGATCCTTAACATATCCTCTTTAAGACCATATATCATTACGACGGTTTTGATTAAATTTGATTTTTGCGATATTTTGTATTTTCTTCCTTTATTTTTGCATTCTGGATCACTGTGCGTGCATCAAAGGAGAAAGTCCGCGAAGTCCGCGGTATGTGCCCAGATGTGCCCAGGTATGGGTCTCAGTACAAAATGCGGACCTTATAAATTGTGGAAGTTTCTAGAGAATCTAAAGGAAGGACGACAATTAATTTGTGGTTTTTGCAAAGAAAAATCTTGTTTTAAGTTTGATTTGACTCATTTGCGCGATTTGATGCACTGGGTTTTTGTCGACTATTTGGCCCAGCCACAAATTTAGGCCCTGCTTGAAAAATCAAAATAGGTAAAAGTATGGAGTGAAGAAGACCAAAAGCATGTTTAAGAAACAAGTGGTTGTCTCTACTTTACATCATCAAATTTCACTTGACCGTGCATCAAAGGAGAAAGTCCGCGAAGTTCGCGGTATGTGCCCAGATGTGCCCAGGTATGGGTCTCAGTACAAAATGCGGACCTTATAAAGTGTGAATGTTTCTAGAGAATCCAATGAAAGGACGACAATTAATTGGTGGTTTTTGCAAAGAAAAATCTCGTTTTAAGTTCGATTAGACTACTATTTGCGCGATTTGATACATTGGGTTTACATTGACTTGTTGGTTTTTATTGAATTCCACGTATTGTGCTGGGAACTATGCCTGAGCAAAAAATGCAGACATTCACGGACGCGGACTACGATTCCGCGAAGTCTGCGGGGTCCGCGTCATAGACCTGGCCACTTGAGGATATTGGAATTCTATACCATGCTGGTTGGTGCATCAAAAGGGCAAGAGATGATATTCAATCGATGCCCACAATTATCGAAGTTATGACAACAGCTTCAGACAGCATTTTAGTTAGGAAAGATATAGTAGAAGAATATAGTAGGATATGATATGCTAACTGAAAAGGATGGATACAGGTTCATTGTCCATGATAAGTTTCTAGGATTTTTCAAGGTGCTTCACGATAAATGTTCCAATTCTATGAAGCAAAGCTTAGAAAAAATGCAAACAGATGCCGTTAAATGTGTCTCAAAGAGCTGTCCCAGGACAAGGAATTAAGAAATGCCTGCAATATTAGTACGGCATCATCCCATTTGGATCTTCATAAGAGAGCTGGCCTCCTCATAGTTTTGAAGCATGCAATATGTTTTTCTTAAAATCAAAGCAAAAGTGTTTGTGTGGCAAGATGCATCTGGTCCTGATCACAACAGTGTTTCATTGAGACAAGAATTGAGATGTGCCAAGAAAAAAGCAGCATCTGCTGCAAAAAGGGCAACAATTGAGGCCGAAAACCATGGACCAAGTGAGGAATGTGACCCACTGGCAAATTAAACCAAGTAGCCACAGGAAACCAAGGAGAGAGAAGTGATAAAGACACCAGAGTTTGCATGTCACGTAGCAGCCTCCAAGACTGGAAATTTGTTGAACATATTGTCTTGTTTTCGATTGCTTTTCCTTCTCACAGCTAAATTCATATTTTGCTATCAAAACACTTCATTTTGCTTTGTTTTTCCTTTTTTTTCATTTCTTCCTTGATTGCGCGATCGATAAACAAAGTTTTGGCGGTAAAACAATTGGATTCCAGTCCCTGAAATGGCCGCATAACGGCTGAACTGTTTTGGGGTTGAAAGGCTAATGGTCAAATTTGACACCATTTTGTTTCAGTTGTCCGTATACTTTCGTAACGGGAGTGTATAATAGGATGCAATGCACTTATCCAACTTGGGAGATTGACGAAGAGGGACTTGTTTTGAGACTTGACACTTGTGAAAGGTCATAGTCGTTTGTTTCTTGTTTTGAGTGATAAAAATTCTGAGAAGAAAATCTTCTGGGCTTATTATATTCAACGAAACGAAACGAAACGAAACGAAACGAAACGAAACGAAACGAAACGAAACGAAACCGAACGAAACCAATTCAATTTGGCTTTTTCCATTCCCAAGAGAACGAAACACATTGTTTTTAAAACGAAACCGAACGAAACCAAAGCAATTTGGCTTTTTTCCATTCCCAAGAGAACGAAACAAATTGTTTTCAAATCACGAAATTGTTTTCAAATCTTTTGTGCTAAAATACTAAAGAATCATCAAAGAATCATAGGCCTAACAAGGAAAGAATCATCAACACACATACAACATTTGTCCAGAGATTCCTAATGCGCGAACACGTTCGTTGATGAATTTTGGTTGAATTGTATAGGTGATCTCACGAGAGACATTGATTCATTTTAGACTGCATTCACACAGTGCCGGCACATTTTGAAAACGGTGAAAAATGTGACGGATAGGCCTTTCGTTCACACAATGCCGGCACATTGTGTTAGATTTTGATAACCTTACGTCTCATGTGTCGATACCGATTTCAGGGGCGCACATTAGGGGGGGTGTGGGGGGGTGAGACACCCCCCCAATAATTTCTGAGTCGGTCCAAAAATTTTCTCAAAAAGGAAAAGTCGGTCCACGACAAAATCGGATGGACCAACTTCGTGGACCGACTTCGTGGACCGAATTTTTCATTGACCTACCAACCACGACGAAGCTCGAAAGGTCCACAATAGTTTGAATCAAAGTTGGTCCGATTTTAAATCTTTTGGGCAAAAGTCGACCCATGACGACAGTTAGAATATTCACAAGAAGTGCTTGACAATAACTAGGAGAGTCATTCTAAGCCAAAGCAGAAGATGGCATTTAAAAAATTTCTTAGATGCATTAGAAAAATTGCACAGGCTTCCATTTTTAGGGGCAAGCAATCATTGGCTTTTAAAAAGCGGTCTAACACAAAATGGAAGGTGTTTGTTGTGCAAAGATTGTCCCAAGGAACAATGCTGTTACAAATACTCAAAATTTCTAATCTGGCACTGGGGTGCCGGTGGTGGTAGTTATGTGGCGTTGGAAAACAGACACTTGTGTATGAATCCCAAAGAAGAAAGGAGACATGGGTTACAAATATTATCCATCAAAGTGGTAAACGCTTCTACCAAAAGCTAACACTGCTGACACTATGATCATAAGGGGAAACCTTCTTAGAGGACAAACACACTAAAACAAGTCGCTTTTGCTAGGCTTGCCGGTGAAGAAGTCGTTGTTCTTAAGATTACGCCTAAACCTAAAACTCCAAGTCCGTGATGCATTCTAAGCCAAAGTAAAGGATCTGTCTTCAAAAATTTTCCTCGTGCGATGCTTTATAGCATAATTGTCACTAAACGGTCAAGGTTTCCTTGTCGCTAAAGGCAAGCATGATATTGGGAGATGCATTCTAAGCCAAAGTAAAGGATCTTTCTTAAAAAATTTTCCCCGTTCACTGATTTATAGCATAAATGTCAAAAACGATAAAGGTTTCCTTGTCACTAAAGTCAAGCATGATATTGGGAGATTCATTCTAAGCCAAAGTAAGGGATCTGTCTTCAAAAATTTTCCTCGTGCGATGCTTTATAGCATAATTGTCACTAAACGGTCAAGGTTTCCTTGTCGCTAAAGGCAAGCATGATATTGGGAGATGCATTCTAAGCCAAAGTAAAGGATCTTTCTTCAAAAATTTTCCCCGTTCACTGATTTATAGCATAAATGTAAAAAACGATAAAGGTTTCCTTGTCACTAAAGGCAAGCATGATATTGGGAGGTGCATTCTAAGCCAAAGTAAAGGATCTTTCTTCAAAAATTTTCCCCGTTCACTGATTTATAGCATAAATGTAAAAAACGATGAAGGTTTTCTTGTCACTAAAGGCAAGCATGATATTGGGAGATGCATTCTAAGCCAAAGTAAAGGATCTTTCTTCAAAAATTTTCACCGTTCACTGATTTATAGCAAAACTGTCACAAACGATAAAGGTTTCCTTGTCGCTAATGGCAAGCATGATATTGGGAGATGCATTCTAAGCCAAAACAAGAGATATTGCTATCTGAAGATTTGCGCTGTGAACTGCGACAGTATTTTGAGGATAGACGCAAGGGTGAAGATTATGTCATATGTATTGTTACAAATGAAGTTTTGTTGCAAACTGTGCAGGAATGATAATGAATGTGTATGATTTGTGTAGAGCACACAGATTACCTCGAAGAATGCTTGCTTGCACGTCTGCAAGTTTTTTACCTGTCCAGGTTACTGTGGTATATCTAGGATAGGGGTGGTCAGGTTCCTTTTTGGGTCTAAAATTTGAGGAAAGCAAAGCGATGGGAGTATCATTCTTCCAGAAAAGCGTAAGAGATTTTTTAAACACTAGGATTTTCAGGGTTTTTTTGCAGATTTTTCCAAAGATGTACGAGATTTCTTTCGAAAATGGTACGCTCTTCGTATGCTGCAATATGAAATTTATTACGGAGAGCAGGGAGACAAAAATGACAGAAATACAGAAACGTTTAGCAGGAAAGCATTTATTTACTCAACTGAACATGATATCGATAAATTTGATATAAAGTTTTATTCTTTATTTATAATGCAATATCTTAATAAATGTCACAATGCACTGAAACATGCGAGGCAAAGGCAGGAAGGTGAACATGAAGAAAGTGGAGAGCATTTTTCTGTACAAATGGTTGCTGTGTATTTCACGGGATTTTCACAAAAGATTTTGGAGAATATCGCGAGAAATTCAACCCCTATTCAACTCTCTTCTGTTCTTTACAATGCCATGGATCGCATTTTGATTATTATACACACGCAATTACCACAAGACACTGGCAAATAATCTTTGCACAACACAACACAACTGCCCTGATCTTTCTCTGGTCTCCAAATTTGATGCCAAAAACCTCTGCAGACATGCCAATTTTAATCAATCAAAAACATCCAATGAATGGACTGTTACTTCCTGATTACTTCTTCCTGCGCGCGCTTAAAATTTTGTGACGTATGTGGACAACAATGGATGACAATTTCCGATGACGTCAATCCTGAACGCAGTAAACATGCGTCTGTTTTCTAGGAATGTCATTGGCTGAAACCATGAAATGTTCACTTTATGTTTAGTTATGCGCGCCATGTCAACGTTCGTTCATCGAGCCAACGAGCCTATTTTAAAGATTTGCTGCTGCTGCGCAGCGCAAATCAATAAAGGGCGTAGCCCCGAATATTTTCCTGGGGACCCCCTCGTTTCAATACCTCCATTTAATTTACCCTGGCCACACCGCTGCTTGCTATACGTTCAGTCGGTCCGAAAAAATTTAGTCGGTCCAGAGCATGTTGACACCCCCCCAAACAAAATTTGAATGTGCGCCCCTGACCGATTTCAATTTGATTCTCCCTTTAGTGGATCCCTTAGGAGCGAAATACTGTTTTCAAATCATGAGTTGTTTCGAATCTTTCGTGCTGAAAGAACTCAAACAACATTTGTGTGAAAAAATTCCTAATGCGCTAAACACCTCAGGTTGATAGATTTTGGTGGAATTGTGTAGGTGATCTGGAGAGAGAGAGACTCATACATTCTTTTCATACATCATTCTTTTAGAGTTGTTTGTGCGTGCGTTCTTAACTTGCTTTGACTTAGAGATAAGGAGTAGCTAGTACCAGTTTTCAGCGTTTTTTTTAGATGAATCAGTTTAGAGTGCCATTTTCAATCCCGAAGTTACCGACACCTAAAGCTCCAGTTGACCCATCTCTTCCACGCTTCGATGAAAGGCATTTAAAGAAAGGAGAAGAAATTGGAACAGGTTCAAGGTTCGAGAAGAAGGCTCAACTTCGAACAATACCACAATTTTAGGCCCAACAAAATAAGAAACTAATTAAGAAACTTTTACTACTAAAACACCGAAATTTTCATTCGAAATTAAGAAATTTTTAGTACCAAGTGCTGATCCAAGTTTCTTATAAAAAAACGTGTAAGTGTATTCGAGGGCCTACGGTATTGCCACGACAAAAAATTGGCAGGCTTCCTGTTATTCGATCACTATCAGCTCACTCACGAAAGAGACATCATATCATATAGGCCTATCGCACACATTTCATTACTGTATTTTCATTAGTGTGCTGAAAAATCTGTCTGTTTTTTGCGTCCGTTTTTCTCCTAGTACCTATTATTTCATTACTGTATGCATAGTGCATGCATCTTTGTCCAATTCTGACTTAGCCTGACGACCAGACCGGATTTCTCTGGCTATCAGGCTAATTCTGACACCAATGAGTTTCTAAATCACAAAAGGTTTGCACTCCGTAATATTTTCTTTCATGACATGGAAGCAATTCGTTTCGTTCCCAGGAGAACGAAACGGTCGTTTCGTTCCTAGAAGAACGAAACGGCTGCGTTTCGTTCTCTTGGGAAAGAAACAAAAGCTAAAAACAATTCGTTTCGTTCTCTTGGGAATGGAAAAAGCCAAATTGAATTGGTTTCGTTCGGTTTCGTTCGGTTTCGTTTCGTTTCGTTTCGTTTCGTTTCGTTTCGTTTCGTTTCGTTTCGTTGAATATAATAAGCCATCTTCTGTATATTTCTGTTGATTGCCTCATCGTTACACTGCTCGGAAATGGTTTGTGACAGGAGCGGGATCATCGAAGCTGAGAAGTTTCAGAACCCTTGTTTGAATCATTTTGGAGAGAACCGCGGATAATTTCGGACAGTGAAGCGCTTATAAGTGAAGAGTATGTACGTAAACTTTGTATATACATCTTGCTGGACATTTCTTGACATTTACTGTAAATATATATACAGAGATCAAAACTTGTAGATAAATAGACGATGGTAAATGGTGCAAGAACAAAAGGGAGAGCCACAATGATGTCGGATGAGCCGTCACCCTTATTGGCAGAGAGATCGAGAGAGAATGGACACGAGACGGAGCTGAAAACAGTCGTACAACCAACAAAATTATTTGGCAAGGAATGAAAACACGCAAACGGAAGATTGTGTGAAGAATTATTCATGTACTGCTTTGTTCTTGGGAATCATTCCAAACAAATTTTACAGCAGCCAGGAAACTTGCGGATCTTAAATAAATAATTCATATATTTCATTCATTTCATTTTAATTTCTTTAAGCACGGTAACCCCGTCAATCGATAGATTGCTTTTCAAGGGGCCGTGCATAAAACGTTACAAATTAAGTTAAAAATAAATACAAAGCAAAACCCTAATTTAATTACAATGATGAATAAATGAATAAATAAATAAACTATTTTTTTAAAGCTTCTTTAAATGCTTTCAATGAGGATGCCTGCTTGACTTCACAACCCGAGAGGTCCCAAACTCCAGCACCACGATATGAGAAAGCTCGCTGACCATTACTTGTTCTCATTAGTGGGACTTGAAGATCAGTTGCGGTGTTTCTCAAATTGTTCCTACTGCATGTCGAATTTTTAATGAACATTTCTGACAGGTAATCAGGAGCAAGGTCATTTATCGATTTGTAAACCATGCAAGCTGTCTCGGTTTTTATCATATCTGCTACAGTAGGCCAATTCAAACTTTTAATCAAAGCACTAGCAGAAGAATCATAACTGCTGTTGGTCACAATTCTAGCTGCGCGGTTTTGAAGTTTTTGCAGCACCTGCAATCCTGCCCCCCCCCCCACATGCCCCCCCAGACTGAACAGCAGTAGCGGAGATGCGGTTCAACGATACCACGATATATTTTAGAGAGAGTGTCTTTTGGAAGTAACTTCTTGGCATATCTAAGAAATCCAATAGCACGAGAAACCTTAGATCGTTCAAAATGGATATGTTCATCCCAAGCTAAATGTTTATCAATTTGCATCCCTAAATACTTGACCTTATCAACCATTTCAACTTCAGAGCCACCAATAGAAAATAATGGTGGTTCCACTGATTTTGTCAAAATCTTCTTAAGGTTAGGCCGAGATCCAATGACCATCGCCTGTGTCTTCAGGACATTCAATGATAACTTATTGCCTTGGAGCCATTCCCTTACAGAATCAAGTTCTTTGTTAAGCGTCACGTTCAGATCGCTGACGTTCCTTGCAGAAAAGGAGATACTGGTATCATCAGCATACATAGTCACCTGGCAGTTGTCCAGACAAAACGGAAGGTCATTGATATAAAGTATAAAAAGAAGAGGCCCAAGACAAGATCCTTGTGGTACACCACAGTGTATTTCTTCTATTTGTGACGAAACACCATTGACCTTGCATAACTGCCGTCTGTCTTGGAGATATGATGTAAACCATGCATGCTCGATACCAGAAATCACTAGCCGGTAAATACAGCAAAGCTCCGGCTCCGAAAATATTCCCGACAATATTATCGTTGAGACTAACCTTCGTATTTCTGTCTTTCGGAGAAGATATAGCGGCATACGACATTTGTTTGAGCATGCGCTGCGACCTTCAGGGATCTCGAAGTGCATCAAAAAACAGTACGTCATAGTGTACAGTGTACTTGATGTACAGCATCACAAGCATGCGCAAAAGAGAAAACAGGGACTTTGCCAAATTCGTTTGAATTGTTTAGGGCCTTTACTTGATGACGTAAATTGGTACTGCTAAGAATATTTTTGAAAGAACATGGCAATAAATAATTTTGATGAAATAATGGATTAAGAATAACATGCTTTCAATTTGCAAATGTAATTCTAACATTCATTTGAATTGCTTCACTATCTATTATTGTTTTCGACCTATGCGGAAGTTGTCTCTTATTTCAAACGTAGACATTCAAAGAATGCTGTCTAATTGTTTATGTGCACAGAAATAGATTCATCTTTGACCATCTTCAAAGTTGGAACCACAGGTTGTCCATAATGATTTGGACTCGATTTACTATTGGTTGGAAGGAAGTCAGACAGAATGAAAAAGAAATGTATACAGTTATACAGTTACTCATTATGTTAGACATTTTTTTTGGATAAAATTGCCGAATTTTATAATCAACATAAACCTTGATTTTTGCAACAATATTCTTATCTGTACCAATTTACGTCATCAAGTAAAGGCCCTAAACAATTCAAACGAAATTGGCAAGTCCCTGTTTTCTCTTTTGCGCATGCTTGTGATGCTGTACATCAAGTACACTGTACACTATGACGTACTGTTTTTTTATGCACTTTGAGATCCCTGAACGTCGCAGCGCATGCGCATGCTCAAACAAATGTTGTATGCCGCTTATCTTCTCCGAAAGACAGAAATACGAAGGTTGGTCTTAACGATAATATTGTCGGGAATATTTTCGGAGCCGGAGCTTTGCTGTATTTACCGGCTAGTCAGAAATCCCATATTCCTGCATCTTTTTTGGCAGGATATCATGATCTACAGTATCAAACGCTTTCTTTAGGTCTATGAACACCAATGCAGTGTATTTCCCAGTATCCATGTTATTATACCAATCGTTAGTGCAGGACAGTAGACTTGTTACAACAGAGTACAGGCGTCTAAAACCGGATTGTTTAGAAAACAAGTGTTTGTTTGTATCCAAGTACTTATAGAGTTGGTTGAAGATCATTTTTTCAAAAGTTCTCGAAAGAACAGGGAGAACAGATATAGGTCTGTAATTAGAACGATCATCAGTTTGACCACTTTTGAAAATAGGAGCAACCCTAGCAATTGTCCAAGAATCTGGAAAAACTCCTGTGGCAATAGACAGATTAAATATATCACAAAGGGAGTCTGAAATAACTGGGAGACCGATCTTCAAAAAATGATTTGCTATGCAGTCAGTGCCAAAACCCATAGATGTTTTGAATTTCCCCAAGACACTTGCGACCTGGTGTGAATTTACAGGTTGAAAGTGAAACCGTGTTCCTTCTGGGTTTACGGAATATTTACCCTCAAAAAGCGGGTTTTGTGTGGCAGGAATTTTCTTACTAAGGTCTTCACCGACGTTACAAAAATAGGTGTTCATATGTTTTGCGATAGCTTCATGATTGAAAATTTTTTCCCCATCAACATCTAGAGTTGTAATCTGCGTGGTCTTTGACTTTTTGTTTGATACCAAATTGATAGTTTTCCACGTACTTTTAATGTCACCTTCGTTAGAAGCAATTTTGTTCGAGAAATAATTGCGCTTCAGATCAATATTGACCTTATTTACTTTATTTCTCATTTGTTTATACGCATCAAATAAAACTTCAGATTTAGATTTAATAGCTTGCTTCTCAGTGTGTCCCTTGATGCACACAAGTTTGAAGTCTTTGGTTATCCATGGACAGAATCTTTCTGAAACTCGCCTACTGCGTAAGGGAGCATGTTTCTCAAGTACAAGGGAAAACATAGATGTCCATTGTTCTATGGCGCGCCAAACCGGCCAAAAACATTTAATTTGTTGACTGCAATGTATGATAAGTTGTTGATCATGTTTTGATTTTTGTTGACAGATTTTACATTTTTGCAGACACAATTTACATTTTTGCAGACACACTTTGCAGTTTTGCTGTCACAAGTCTTCCTTTGGCAGCGAAGAAACTCAGTTTTTCTGTGACAGCAATAAACTTCAACAACTACAGCTACGATTTGCTGTCAGCAACAAAGTTTTGCTGTCAGCAAAATCAAATGCGTTTACATAAGGCCGGGGGTCAACTGATCAGTCAACAATTGTCCACGGGGGTTCACTCACTTATTTCTTCGTACTCATCAATGGGGAATCTCCTCTTCGCTTCCTTGACCACAGACCACTTGTGACAGTGATTGCAGTTGTTCGGGGGCAAGAAGATGCAAGATGGTCCCCGCACAGGAAGATGAAGCGGTCAGAGAGTTGATATGAGCATTGCCTTCCATAGGTATCTGTTTTCGACACACTGAGAAGTCCACGTTTGCTTTCCATCCCGGGGGGGGGGTACTTGATTTAAATTTGTACGGGGGTGTGCCCAGTGGCGGACTAGCCCATCCTCAAAATCTTGCTAAAAGGGCTCAATTTTTGCTAGAAATTGCCCTTTAGCAAAATTAGGAACTTCTTCAGTAGATCTGCATTCTTGAATAATGGACATGTCACTTCACATTTGAATCCTTCCGTGTTAGTGAACTTGTTCAAAGAAATGAATACAGTTTAGAGTGAAGCCAAAAGAAGGATCTCGAGATTCCTTCAAAGAAATAGTTGAGTGTATAGGTAGTGTATGGTAAGACTCCGATAAATGCTAGAAAATGACTGGGAGAGTCGTTCTAAGCTAAAATAAGGCTGCCTGTTTCAAACATTTTCCGAGGCAAATTTTGTCAAGGTCTCCACTTTGGGGGCACGCAAGACGTAAAAATTGGGTTGCTGCGACAAAGTAAAAGCCTTTGTGCGAAGATGTTTGTAACAGTGTTGATCGATAAATTTTATCAATTTTATTGGAATTAGGAGAAGTGCTTTAAGCCAAAGTAGAGGGGGTATCCTCAGAGGTTTTCCTGGAGACTTTGAAAGACTTTGAAAGCCCCCAGACCCCTCATTTTGGAACTCCATCAGTTAATTTTCCCTGGCCACGCCACACTGCTACGAGGTTTGGGAAAGAGTTTGAGAAACGAAAACATTACACATCGTATGGCCCACAATACTAAGAAATGTCAAAAATACTTTTAAAAAGTAGGGACTACGTAAAGATGTTAATCATGCGATAAGAAGATACAACCCTCTTTTTCAAAGGAAGCACAAAGGAAGCGAGTTTAGCTTTGCTAAGGAATGGCGAGGAATTTTGCTCATGGCCACACCCTCATGATTTAGGCCACACCCACTTAGGGCCCCCTTTACTCATGCATGGCTAGTGTAAAAATCGGAGCCAGTCCACCACTGGGTGTGCCCACGAACATTTTTTATTTTTACCCAGCTCCAGAATTTTTTGCTCCAAATGATAACAGATTCCAGAACAACTTGGTGAAACGTATACTCTAAACATGGAAATTTGATCGAAAAACTACCCGATCTAGTAAAATATCCCCTGTTGCCATGTTTTGACAACCTGCTCTAGAAAAATTGCCTTATTTTGATACCCGGTGCCAGACAAAATAGCTTCAGTATTACTTACGTTTTTTCCTGACTCTTATTCCTTTTCGGTATTTACTTTTGGTAACTGACTAGTTGTTTTTCTACATTTTTCTGCATACGCCTATGCTATTCTGACTTTAGTCACTTTAGTCAAATGGTTCCATGCAACTTCTTATTTAAACTGTAAAATTGTAGCAATCTTTAATTCACTTCTATGCGATCAACTAGAGTAGTTCCATATTCTCTTTCATGAGTTTATGGTTGTTGGATTTATTATAACTTGGAAAATATACAAGTTGTCATTTATTTACCGCTCAAAATCTCTGCCATCACAATTGGTGACAAGGATCTAGGATTTGATTAAATAGTGCCTAGATACTAGCGGGTAAATACAGGAATTGCTCCAACCCGAAAATTTTCGTTTTTATTACGACGCCAAAGTTTTTGTTGACAAGATGAACAGACGACTGGGAAACACCGTTTCATTCATAAAATCAACAAATGGTTCATAAGTCCGCAAATTACAAAATACCATCAAATTTTTATAATTTGCAAAAAATCAACAAACGGTCCATAAGAAGGCTTTTTGTTATCTTTTGAATGTATTGAATGCTTACACTAAACAAGAAAGACTCTTCTAAACACAATAACCTCAACTGAATTTGCGTTTAGTTACCGTTTATAGGCCACTTTGGATATCTTTTGCAAATCAGTTGATGGTATTTTGTAATTTGCGAAAACATTTACAATTGCCCATTCTGAGGTTTTGCAACAAAATGTTGAGGTTTATAGGCGTGGATTTGGCTTCAAGGGTGATAATCATTGGCAAATGAGGACTTTGAAGAAGCAATTGATTATGTTTTGGATCTCGATTGGAATCAGACTTTTTTTAGGCCATGGAGCATGCATGGACGACAGCAGCAAAGCAAGACAAGACCAGATGGTTGTGTAACCTTGTCCCTGTTGTCCTTGGCTTATTTTGTTTTGAGCATTGACGAGAAAGAAGCGTTAATTTTCCGCACCTATTTTGTATTTTGCGAATTTTCCCATTTTTCGCATGATGCGAAAATTTTCGAAAAAATTACAATAAGCCAAGGGGAAAAATATGAATTAAGGCGTTATTTTTGCAAAAAACAAAGGAATGTTCTTGAACAGGAATCAAAACTTGTTCGCATTTTCTATTGTACTATGGGTGCCCTTTTTGCAGGTTGTCCCCTTGTCAACCTCAGACTCGATATGCCCCTGCACCAGAAGCCAGCCATTTCATTTCACTAATGTGTGATGCAATTTGGAAATTGTTCTTGTTATCGTAGCAACTGGGAACTGCTAATGTTAATTTTGAGTTTGTAGAAAAAGGAGATCCATCAAGGGTCAAAAACAGCTCCTTTTCTTGTGATAGGATCCTTGGGCAGCCTCTTTTATTTTTCGTGAAATTTGACCAACATTCTTATCATAATTACCATTCTCGTTCATATTTTTGTGATTATGGTGCACAAGACGAAACCCATTCTTTGGTTTTACGAAATTGAAAAGGGCAACTAATGTCTGATAATCTGGCAAGCCAGTATACACATTGATTGCTTTGTTGTCATCTTTGAACTTTTCTACAAAGAATGACGGTTCTGACCTGATTACTTAAGTTTTTGATTTCTTTTTTCTCAGGTATCGTTGACATTTTGATTCATCCCTTTGGTATATCCTCACTTTTTGGGGGTCCAGGCAGTATCAGTTCTTCATTTTCTGTCCTTGCGATTAGGGATTGGTTTTCCTTGTTCTGACGGCTCTCTTCTCCTTCATCTTTTAGTTCTATGTAATAATCATGATGATCCGTGTTTGTTAACTTTTTGTCCAATTTTCTGTCCAATTTCCTTCATCAATCTCACATCCAGACAACATAAGCACCTTCAACCTCGACTGCTGTTCTTTCGCCTCTAACATTTCCTTTAATTTGCTTAAATCTAAATGATGTTCTACTATTTTACAACCCTTTAATACTACTTTATTACAATATATACAATCCTTAAACAACAAATTCAACTTATCTACAGATACATTACTAACATAAACAGAAACTAAATTCAATTCAATTCAATTTCAATTCAATTTCGTTTGAACAACAAATTTAATCTACTACATTTCTACTTGTTTGAAAGATTTAAATAGATAAAGAATAAAAAAGCTGTTCAGGGTACTTGGATACCCTAGGGAACAACAGAAGTTCTTCTCTAGAGAAACCCCGGAGGGCTGTCGAGCCAAGTACCCCTTTTTCAAGGAGATAGCTTACATATTTTGAAAAATTCACTCATACATGATACGTTCTAAGCAAAAATATCATGATATTATCACATTTTTTTTCAAATATATACAAAAACATCAAAGATAAGGAACAAAGAAAAAGAAGAAAAAGAAAAAAAAAGATAATAATGGTAGAAACAGTATTTTGTGGGCTGGTGATGCATAACATTTGCAGACATGTAATGAAATTAGTATTTTTTTCGCAGGTGTTCAGAAAAAGTTTTGCTAAACATTGTTTTTGTTTTTAAATTCTTTATCTCGCTTGGAATTTTATTCCAGGTGATGGCACCAGTGTATGTTATGGTGCGTTTAACGACATTTAGTTTTGTTTTTGGAAGAATGAAATCATTTCTGGTAGCCTGTCGTGTACATCGTTTGTGTCGTTCATTTGTTTTTTTAAACATTTCTAAGGAAGTTTGATCCAAGAGTCTATTTTCAATAGAGAACATGAATTTTCCTATTTCTAGCTCAATTATGTCGTCGAAGCATAAAAGATTTTGTTTCTTGAAAAGTGGCAGACTGTGATCACGAGTTTTTGCAAAGTTTATAGCTCGAACTGCCTTTTTTAAGCAACGCTTTATGGGGGTTAGATTGGTCTTTGTCGCTGAGCTCCAATTAATCAAGCCGTAATTAATATGAGGCATGATGAACGCGTTGTAAAGAGATGATAAGGTACTTTTTGGCACAAAGTGTCTTAGTTTATAAAGTAGTCCTGTGTATTTTGAAAGTTTTGTAGACACATGGCTAATATGTTTTTTCCAGTTTAACTTTTGGTCTAAGATTACACCTAAATATTTTGTGGAATCTAACTCTTCAATTTGATCACCATTAATTTCTAGTTTAATCTTACGAGGAGTTTTTTTCTTGCTGACCTGAAGATGACGCAATTTGATTTTTTAACGTTAAGAGATAATTTATTAGACAGGAGCCATTGAAAAACGTTTTTTAATTCGTCGTTTAGAGTTTTTTCAATTTTGTCTATGCTTTTATCCGATAGAAATATGCTTGTGTCATCTGCAAAGAGATGGAACTTAAGCAATTTAGACGAGTTTGGTATGTCGTTAATGTAAATTAGAAATAATAGGGGTCCAAGAACGCTACCCTGTGGAACCCCAGACCGAATGTAGAGCTCTTCTGACTTTGTGTTACCAATTTTAACGGTTTGAGGCCTATTATGAAGATAAGATTTAAACCATTTATTTGTTACGCCTCTGATTCCATAATGCTCTAGTTTTGAGTGTAAGATATCATGATTAACGGTATCAAAAGCTTTCGCAAAATCTAGGAAGACACAGCACGAAAAAAAGGTATTTTCCATAGATTTGGTTAGATTAGTATAGATATCGAGTATAGTGAGTGACGTAGATTTATTTTTTTGAAAACCAAATTGGTGTTGAAATAAAGATTTATTTTTATCTAGGAAATTGATGAGTCTCTTGTACATTAATTTCTCCAGGATTTTATTAAAAGTTGGTAAAATTGATATTGGACGATAATTTGTCATATTTAGTTTAGAGTTGCCTTTATGAATCGGGGTTACACATGCGAATTTAAGCTTGTCTGGAAAGATTCCATGTTCAAATGATTGGTTAAAGATTTTTGACAATTGAGCAGAGATTAAAGTTTTACTCATTTTAACTATTTTTATGGGAATTCCATATGATCCAGGGGCTTTACTTTCATTTAGGACAGAGATTTGATCTTCTACTTCAGCTGGGATAATAGGTGTCAAGAACAGACTATTTATTGAAGCATTAGACAGGTAGTCATTGAAATGTTTTGATGATTTTTTCATTTTATTCACAAGATTTGAGGCGACGTTAGAATAAAAGGTATTGAAGCTATCTGCAACTTGTTTTTGGCAAGTAACGAAATTATCTTCTATTTCAAGGCAAATATTTGAAGATGATGATTTGTTGTTTTTGTTTATAATTTCCTTGATTCCAGACCATATTTTCTTAGAATCGTTTTTGAAATTTTGGAAGTAATTCGAGTAGTATTTTCGCTTACTAATTCTTATTAGATGGTTTATTTTATTTCTGTGTGACTTATACTTTACCTCCCATTCTGGATTCTTGGTTTTGATGAATTTTTTATAAAATTTGTCTCTCATCCGAATGGACTTGAGGATTTCTTTGTTGATCCATGGTTTCTTTTTCATTTGTTCTTTCCTTTTTGAGAGCTTTTTGAGGGGAGCGTATTTATCTAGGCACTTTATGAAATGGTCCTGGAATATGTCATAGTTGTGATTTACATCCTTCGAATCATCAAAGCCTTCCATTGTGTGGAGATCTAACATGAAATTATGCTTTTCAAAATTTTTAAAGTCCCTAACCATGATGTTAGTTGTTTTTATTGGATTTTGGTTCCTGCTTTTCATGAAAGTGAAATTTGGCAAATGATCACTTATTTTGGGGATTGTATTACCGCTATATGTATCCTTCTCGATCGAATTGATAAATATGTTGTCGACAAGTGAGGGCCTGCTTTCATTTGAAAATCTGCTTGGTTGCGTAATCATAGGTTGGCAATGATTTGAGAGCATTAAATTGAGAAAATCTTTTATTCTGTCATCTGTGTCATGTTTCAAAAGGTTTAAGTTAAAATCCCCTATAATCACGAGAAATTTATTTTATTTTTTGATTTTTTCAAAAATGTTTTGCATGTAAACGATGAATTGGTTGTCTGTTTTTCTAGGATGTCGATAAATGCATCCAAGGAGTATGTTTTTTTGCTTTTCGTTTACAATTTCGATCCAACTTGCCTCAAATTCCGAGTTGATGTTTTCTACTTGTGTATCAAATTCTGTTCTGGGCTTGAATTTGAGAGTTTCGGTAACGAAAAAGCCACAGCCGCCTTTTAGTGTACTGCCTTGCGTGCCATGGTATGGTTGATAGCCATTGAGGACAATGTCTTTGATCGCTTTGTCGTTCTTAGAAGAGTGCCAAGTTTCTGTTAGGGCTATGACGTTAAATCTATGATCTAAGCTAACCAGTAGTTGATCAATATCCTCAGAATGTTTAAGTAGAGAGCAAATATTAGTATGAGTGATGCTAAAGTCATTTTTTATGTTTAAGGTTTTATTATTCAATAATTTATGAAATTTATGCGTGTCGTAGTAATCAAAATCATTTTTCGATGGTAGTTGGTTGTCGATATCATCGCTAGAATCTCTTGAATTTTTGTTATAGCCTATTGAAAGGGAAAATGTTACTCATGCAAGAAAGGCACCGCCAATTTAACGGAGCGCCTCTGGTTAAGAGTTGATGACGTGAGAGTAGAGTGCATTTGGTGTGAGCCAATGATTCGCAATGCGAACAGGAAATTGCACTTGTCGGTGATTTGCAAATCTTGTCACACACGGAACAAATGTTTGACTTAGGGATATATTTACTGGATACTTTTTGAACATTTTGAGTGGCATGGTTCGTGTTAATCTCGTCACTTTCCTTAAAAAGTTTGCCGAACTTTTTGTTATCTAAGGCTTGAAATGGTAGAATCGCTTGAAGGCAATTTCTACACAACCAATGTGATCTTTCTTTTTGAAGGTTTTTGAAATCAACTGACGAAACGCCACAGCATTTTAGATGAAATGTATTTTTACAGATTTGACAATTTAGTTTTGAAGGATGTTTTGCCTTTTTCAGGCATGTGCTACAAGTTTCATTCAATTGGATGGGATTCGAGTATTGTTAAGAGTATGGATCCCTAACATAACATTTAAAAGTTCATAAAGTTTCGAAAGAAAGAGTGTCTTCTTAATGATATAAAAGAAAGTTTTTACTTAATTTTTTCAAGGTCTGCCTCACTCTTTATTGCCAGGATGGTGGATTCAGCATCTTTCCTTGCAAAAACGTTGCCATTGTTTGACCAGGCTATCTATATCCTTTCTCTTTCTTTTTGGCTCTTGTCAGTCGAAGTAGGTTCTTATTTCGTGGTGTCAGACTTTCGTTAATATAGAAGCTACTTTGTGGGTATCCAAAATCGGTTGCCGTTTTTCCCGATAGTTTCTTTTTGTTTGCCATGATTCCTTGTTTGGTTTTGTGCGATTTGAATTTGACAATGATCGGCAAGTTGGTCTTCGTTCGAGATTTTACTCGATGGGCTGCTTCGATATCATCTGGCGTGACTGTGAGTTTGCATGCTGCTGCAACTTTGATAACCAGTTCTTCGAGGTTTTCATTGGCTTTGGCTGGGAACCCATCAAATTCTATCATTTCTCTCCTTCCATATTGTTCAAGATCGTTGATGGCAGACTCGTTATCTTGGATGTTCTTCTCTAATTTTTCTATGGTTTTGCGAAGCTCGGTGTTTTCGGTTTTCATTTGCTGGTTTTCTGCTAATATTTCCTCCAATTTTGCTTTAATATCTTCGTAGCTATCACTGATGAATTGTTGATTTTTGTCGATTGAATCCACGGTAGAGCGCAATCCCTTGATTTCGGTTTGAAAGAAGTTGCATAAATCCAATTTCATCTCAGCAAGTTTAGTAGTTAATAGTTCTTCCATGTTTGGTTACTGCATTTGCCTTTATGTTTCGTGCTTAGTCTGCTTGTAAATGTGTTTCTATTCCATTTAAAATTAAAGTTAAAACAAGAAAAAATTACAGTGTACGATAAAAGAAAAGTTAATGATGTCGTATTGAAGATTACATGATCGCGTGTTAGAACGCTCCTTTGAAGTATCCGCGCCAGAAAAACACGTCTGCCCCGCTGGCAAGTTCAGACGATCACCTCATAACTAAACCAAAATATTTAAAGTATTTAAATAAATTAAAGTTATATAATGAAAACAGGTGAAGATAAACTTTTTTAAATTGTTGTAATAAGTTATTTGTATGTGC
Source organism: Aurelia coerulea (assembly GCA_039566865.1). Taxonomy (NCBI): domain Eukaryota; kingdom Metazoa; phylum Cnidaria; class Scyphozoa; order Semaeostomeae; family Ulmaridae; genus Aurelia; species Aurelia coerulea. The sequence continues at coordinate 4,760,509 of CM076959.1, forward strand.
GATTTCGATAAGTTTCTCCGCATTTGATTGATCGATTGACGATTTAAGATCAAACCAATTGAGTCCTTTCGAATATTTGGTGGGATGCATAAAGCGAATAATGAATTGGTCGATGATTTCTGTAATAAGTTTCTTGTTACTACATACACATTTTGGGTTCAAATACTCCAAAGTACAAACCAGAGCTTGTCCAATATGATTCAGTCTCATAAAAACTCAATTGCCCTAACTGACTCTTCCTCAGAAATGGGCTCTGGTTTAAACCATATGTACAGCTGATGATCATCTGCATAGCCATGAACATTTGGGAGGTGTTGGCTAATGACATCATACAAAGAACTGATATAAAGAACAAATAGCACCGGCCCTAAGCAGCTTCCCTGAGGAACCCCACAGTTCAAATTCATCGCTTCAGACACTATATCATGAACAATAACCCTTTGTTTCCTACCATCTAGATATGACCTAAACCAATCAATGACTGTTCCATTTATGCCGAAGCAAGACTCCATTGTATTCAACAGCATTTCATGATTCACAGTATCAAATGCAGCACTAAGATCTAGCATCACAAGTAATATCATATTTTGATTATCCATAGCTGCAAGCATATCCGACTGAACCTTTCTCAAAGCTGACTCTGTGCTATGATCCTTCCTATAAGAAGAGGCTTTCTCTGGTAATAATCCATTTGATTCAGTATGCTCATTTAATTGATGAACAACTGCTTTTTCAGTTAGCTTGGAAACATATGGTTAATCTGAAATTCTTGAAGAGAAGATCCAGTCCAAGCTTTTTTAACAAGGGTCTTATTAAGGCACATTTCCAGGTATCTGGAAAACGTCCGGATGAAAGAGATAGATTGATGATGCGTGTGATCACAGGGAGCAGTACATCTATACATTCCTTGACCAGCCATGTCGGTGCTGGATCAAGTTGACATTGTTTGCTTGCTGATTTTGTGATAAAGTTTCTTACATCTTCCTCAGAAAGCACATTAAACTCACTGAAAACGGCACTAGATTGATCATTTGTTTCTATAGCCTCAGACTCACAAATATTGTCAATTCCTTTTTGTATTTTCTCTATTTTTTCACGAAAAATTCTCCAAAGTCATTCGCTAACAAATATTGATCACGATGATCTGGCAGTGAACCAGCTTTCTTATCTCCTGTTAGGGATGAAACAACCTGGAATAGCTTCTTTTGATCACCACCGCATTCAGATACTAGATTTGACAAATATTTACATCTATCTGCTTCAATTGTGTTAGCAAACGTATTTCTAGATTGTTTATAGACTTTGTGATCGAATTCTGTCCTTGATTTAATCCATTTCCTTTCAAGCTTTCTCCTTTGTCTATTCAATTTTGCCAGATTATTACTGTACCAAGGTTGTTTTCGCCTAACAGTTATACGTTTCCTCTGCTCAGGAGCGTGCTTATCTATCAGTTTAATCAAGGTTGCATTATAGCATGATACAAGTTCATCCAAATCCATGAAATCCCGACTACACAGCTCAGATACCTCAATGTCATTTTTAAAAGCATCAAAATAGGGTTAAAGAAAGATTTAGTTAAACTGGGAACCTCAATGAGGACGAAGAAGAGGGTCGGTACATATATATCGCAAATACTGCTAAGAAATTTTTAAGGACAACTGATTTTGCTCTTCATTTTGCAGTTCTTTCAAGTTTCTTATTAAAATCAAATGTTTTGCTAAAGACAAATCGAGAAACATTGACATTTTAGAGTTTGTTTGGGTTCTCTTCACCTTATTTGCTGCACTAGTGGTTAGCCTTCACAATGGGTTTCTTTTGTAAAGAAGTCAAAGAGCTATTCTGTAAAATAGTATGAGCACCGAGTGATGACTGAAGGAACAAGTTTAAATCAAGACGGCTTCGTTCCAAAAGTCTTTCGTAAACGAAATCCTGTTGGAGCTTTGGGCGAAATACGTTTTTGCGGTCAATAGCCCACATAAAACATTTTGCGAGGGCGCTGGCGAGGCCGAGGGCGATTGCCCGCGTAAAACGAAAAGGCCTGTCCAAGGGTAAATGCTAATTGTTGCACCTCGAGGGTGGTAACTATTTTTTACAATCACTGCAGTATTAACATGTCTTTAAAATGTTTTATGCAAAACAGCTCTTGCGAATAGCATTTTAAGAAAGGCTTCAGTTTTTAAAAATCTGGTTATCATTAAAATTTCAATTTGGGAAATGCCATTTATCTCAAAATATTGATCTTTGCCGTAGCACTGAGACTGTCATTTTTCAAGAAACTTTTCTTGCTTGAGTAGTGTTGAGCAACAGGAGGGATGGTGTTTCCCAAAATAACATCACTTACTTCTTCCGCGTAACCAGTCAAGTCTGCACCCAGGCTACCTTTTAGGCAATGTGACAATAATTACCTTTGTCAAGAACAGAATTCATGAAAACAATAGAATATTGTACTGCAGAGAAAAATGCGCGCCAAGACAAGGTTGCAAAACTACAGCCTCGGAATTTTACGCAGAGCAAATAAACATTGCATTGTATTCCTTTTTTCTCTTCGACAATTATCTCCCTTCATTTGAGCATTCGTCTGTCACTATAACTTAACCTAACAAATAGACTGAGATAAAAATTTGTACTTTGCATCATAAAAATCTTGGGGCCGGGACCCAGCGCCATAGGACCGGGGATTGCTACAAGCCCTCTCAAGATACTATCAGAATATGAGAAAATTCTTCAAATTGTAAAGAATCATCAATAATTCTCAAGATTTCTTGCCTTTTGTGTGCTGGGTCTGTAAAGTGTGCATCTTGATTAAATTGCAGTTTTATTTCCTAACCAAATGTTGTGGAATCTTGGTAATTTACATACTGTATAAACGCTTCAAAATAATGTGACCAAAGCAACACAATGGCAAATTTGTTCTTCTTCTTTAGAGCTGAAATATGTTCTAAAAGAACTAAAGATTATTGAGGCACAAAAGCTGTACTCTCAACTGTCAGAAGAAGAAAAAAGAAACTTGAAGCAGATGCCAAAAGTCTTTCGGAGATGAATGTCAATGACATGAGTCAACATGAGAATAATGACAGAGTGATGCAAAGTATGCGCAGCATGTTGAAAGAGGTACTCCTATGAAGAACATTTTCATATCACTTAAAATTATCTTCCCTACTGGAATATGCCCAGTGCATGTATTTTTTATAAGAAACTACTAGAGTAAAGTCGCCCATTATGGCCGGTCGCCCATTATGGCTGGTCGCCCATTATGGCTGGCTAGCAAGAGAAATTAAATTTCAGGGGACTGAGGACTTGTAATATATTTGCAATTAGGCGGAAAATCTTCGCTGACATCTGTTTTATCGTGATTGGACCTTCACTGAAGTTTCAGATCGTTTGCATTGAAACCCAACGAGATGGTTTGTGCATATCTCTAATTGATTCTTTCAAGTATTGCAAATTTCATGATCCTATTTACATTCCTTCCTCCTTTTTCATTCGCTTGGCACCTTGAGGTTTGAAAGGGTCAAATCTTACTTCCTGGCGTGGAAAATCATCAAAACCCAAAAAACGCAGCATTATATTAAGTCTTTTTGCATTTTAGAAACTTATGCCAAAACTCATCCGTCCATGCACAAGAGATAAGGCAGGATTTAGAGCAACTCGAACCGGCTTCTGTAAAATGCGGATCCACAGGTCCGATAAAATGCGGGTCTGCAGGTCTCTTTTAATGTAGGCCCCACGGCCACATACAAACGGCCGCTGTATGCGGCAAGGAGCCCTGTGTTCAGAACGAAGCGATACAGCAATTCATCATCTCTGCTATTCATCAAGTGAAACCCATATCGATGGGATTGAATGGTGACGCAGATCATCACAAAGGTCACAAAGAGAAGAATACATTGTGAAATCGTACCTGATCAATGAAAAGATCCTGAGTCACAGCTTGCAAAGAATTGCAATTCCAATGCAAATATGGGAGAACTTTGCACTTTGGAGGGGATCCCTTCACAAGGGGAAGTCCCAATGCTTGCAGCAAAAGCTATTTCTGGCAACCAGGAGATGATCTACAAAGAGTTGAAAGAGCTGATGGAATCCAAATTGTATGGGACTAATTACAAGCGTGCTTTAGACATTAAATTACGTCATCTCAAGGTTAGGAAAGGCAAATTGCACTTTTTGTTGGTGATTTAAAGATTACAATTCACGAGCTGCGTGAAATTGAACAAGAGGAAGCTATGGAGTGTACCGGGTGTGGCAGAATAAACTATGCACTTTTTGCAGGCCACCATATATTGCACACTAAACAGTTTTTAAGATCTGAACCCAAATTAGCACCATTTGGTTACATCAGCATTTAACGATATGACATAGACTAAAACAAATTAAGTAATCATTTTTGCCTCATTGTGTTTGTAACTTGTGCCAAGCTTCAAGTCTCAGCACTCATGGTTCTGAGAATAAAGAAGGGGGGGGGGCTTTTTGTGCCCCTGTTACCAGTCCCCAAAAGTTTCAAAAAGCTTAGTCTGGATAGGGTTCACCATTAGCGATAACCATGAGTAACAGCCAAGGTAAAACCGAGGAATGGTCGTCAAATTCGTTTTTGTTTATTCATTTTTTAATTATAATTTCAGTGTCTTCAATTCATTGCTCCAGCTCTTCAAAGTGAGAATCAAATGCGGCAAATTTTCTTTCAAGAATTCAAATCTTGTTGCAAAGCAATGTCACTGCTTTTTCAATTTCAGTTTGCATTTTTTCATTGATTTTCCTTTTAAGATTCCCCACTAATTCTGTGATATATTATTTGACATGCTTCATCTATGATTTGCATGACTTCATCCATACCTCGTGCCATTGCTACTTACGATTGCATACTTACAAGTAGTGAACATTAACGTGGAACTTTGAAGAAACTTGAAAGAAAGCCTGCTGGACTTCTTCACAATTTGGCCTTCAAGACAGAACATTCATTGCACATTTGAAATTTTAGGATCAGCTCTGGAAGCGCAATCGCAAGTAAGTCATCAGTCTGCTTCTATTAGAGCTGGCTACCTTTTCAGTTCCAAAGATTTACCTAACTTGATTAAAATTGTTAACACAGAACTTAGATCAATAAAGAAATGGCTTGATGCTAATAAATTATCATTAAATATTGGTAAAACAAATTATATTATCTTTCATTCCTCTTCTAGGAATGTTCCTTCTGATTCTACCATTAAAATAGGCAAAAAATATACTAACAGGGTCAAATTTGTTAAATTCTTAGGACTCCTCTTAGATGAATATCTAAGCTGGAAATACCATCTTAATGAACTTTCCAAAAAATTATTCAAAACTTGTGGAATCCTTTTCAAAATTAGAAACTTACTTCTACTAGATGTCTTGCTCTGCTTGTACAATGCTTTGTTTCTGTCCTTCTTACAATATGGCCTTATTGTTTGGGGTCAAACACAGGGGCCTCACCAGCCCAAAAAATCTGGGGTGGAAAAACAGAAGGGGGTCTGGGGGAAAGCCCCCAGGAAAAAATTATCCTGACCACGCCCTTCAGACTCTCGGAAAACGTGGGAGACGCCTTTTTTATTATTATGATCTATTTTAATATTTATGGAAAAGCAATCATCGCAAGCGGCACTTTTAGTAACAGGGCATTTTTGCACAACGAAAACAGAAAGTACATGATCTATCAATTTAGGATGAAGGAAAAGATATGATTTCAAATTGAAATTTAAGACATTTCTCGAAATTTTTCAATAAAAAAACTTCAAGATAAAGACCAGTTATCATAAAAGTTCCAAGTCAATAAAATTGTGCTTGAATTTGTTAAAGCATAATAGGCCGTAGTCCATAAAGCTCTAACATATCATCGCCGTTGCACACACTTTGAAACTAAGGACTTTAAAGGACATATCGCTGTGTGTCGCCATACATTAAAAACCCGCATATAAGAACCACCCACTTATAAGAACATAAGGCCTGAAATGTTCTAATTTCACCCCATTACAAAAGAACCTATTCATCCTGAAATTCAAGGTAGGTTCTTATCTTGAAAAAGTTAAATGTAAACAACTGGTTTCTAATAAATATGTGATAAAATGTTTTAAGAAATTTAGCCAAAAAGTGAAGTAGGGACAACGCATATGTTAAAAACTCCTGTTATAAATGGATGTGATACAGATAAGGCTAGCTAGATAAGGTTGTTCTTTATAAAAATGTGTCATGATAGTGAGTACATGAAAACCTTATTTTCTTATATTTGGCCTAAATTCCCGAAGGTCTGTAATTAATTCTTTTGATAAGAACCTGTTTAAGAACCTTGCATTCTGTTTTCAAGGATGGTATCATATTCATCAGAATCTAAACAGGGTGATTTCAAAATGTAAGGTTCTTATATGCAGGTTTATAGTGTATGGAACCAATTTATGGCCAATCGCGGCTAAGATAAAGCAGTCATGAAATTTCAAGGAAAAATACTCTTAGATATCTACAAAAGCAAACAGGAAAAGCTCCAAGCTTAACATTTCCCCTCTCTGCAACCATGCTGCAACTCACTACTATGTTGATGTCGTCCGACATTACTGAGACACTTTGAAGTTGCACCTCAAGTCTTTGTACGCCGATGAACCAAACATTGTAGATTTATGAAAATGTTCAGGTCGGAGCAATTGCTGTATTTACCCGCTAGATTCTTCTGGTATTAAAGAAGACATTTTCTCTGAAAATATCCCATCATAGTTCCCCCTTTCTCTGTATCTGAAAAATCCAGACACTGATATGAAGCTTCTTCAGACAGCTCATCTATATTGCTCATATCTTGGCACATGGTGTGGAACCAATTTGATCAACTGTCACAAAGGACCCTATTAACGTTTTTGTCGCTTGTTGTTATGCAACATTGTACCAATTTGCATTTCCCCAAAGCTCTCTTCTTCCTTGAACCCCTTTTCCCCAATTCGCTCAATTTAGCTAGCTCTGAATTTCTCTTTCCATTGCCAGAAATGAATGCACCTATTCGAGCATACCTATTGTAAAGGATAACTTCTGCTTCTCCTATTTCTATTAGTTGCTGCAATTTATTTTCAAACTGGATGGTCTTCACCTCTCATTCATTTGACACAATGTCCTTTTCTGCTACTGCTAGGTGGTCAGATACATCCACTTTATCATTGCTTTGCCATTACGTTAAAATCATATTACATAAATCAAGAACAATGCCAACCATGACACGCAAGCCTGGAGGGACAACGTTTATAAGTGATTTTAGAGGGACCAGCATATTTTCAATCACAGAATAGTGATATTTTCCATCCTCCCTTAAGTTGTTATTGCTCCTGGTATCTAAGAGGTTCTCACTCCACAATTGGGCATAATGAGCAACTGTTCTCTCTTCAACGTTGCACGTCTTGGGTGTATGTGGTTCCCCCCATGGGTCTGAAGGTGTTTCAATTCTACAAGGTCGGCAGCACTTGGAAACGATGCTGAAGAGCCTTGATGCCCCAAGCACCATCGTATCCTTGGCCACGACAATAACTGAGATCAAGGCCTAAATCTTTGATGCATCTCATAATCATATCCACCATTTCCCTTCCTGTTAAGCCTTTGAAAACCCAAGAAAAGCCTCGCGTATCATTTCTGATTTATCGACAAAGCGAAGTACGATTGCCATTTGCTCTAAATTGCTAATGTCAGCTGCTTCATCCGCAAGAATGGAGAAATACTTTGCTTCCTTCAGCTCATTTAGGATTTTCTCCATTATCATTAGACCACATATTCGAACTATTTCATTCTGAGTGGTCTTTGACCGGTAGGTTGCAGATCGCTGGGCATTTTTGATGTGTTCTTCAAACAACTTATTATTTCCACACTTAACAAGGTAGCTCAAGATTGCCTGAAGGTTGCCACAGTTGTTGGTAGGATCATCAAATACTTTGAGTCATCACGATGGCCTCTAAGAGCAATGTTTTGTCTTCCACATAACATGATAGCCTCCACAATTGGCACTAACTTTGCTCTGTTCACCCCAACTTGTCTTGAAACAACTGAATCAAGCTGAACATCTACATACTTTGATTTATCCTCAACAAAAGCACGAAACTGAGCTGACCTCAGAGTGGCTGTTACATGGACGTAGGACTTTATTGCATGGTCATTCAATCGTTGAAGAGCCGTTGACCAGTCAGTTAGAGGAGTTTTGAAGAGTTGTGAAAGCTTTGAAGCATTATGTGTGCTTTATCACCAAATGTAACACAGTTTATGCAGAAGGCACCATCAAAATCTCTGCATTACACAAGCCATGGAAACCTATCAAACCACTTATGCTGGAATATTCTACCAGAAGAATTAGAAGGGAAGCAGTAAGTAGAGTCTGGCTTCCAAATATGTGTGAGCAGTGAATGCTTTTTATCATCAGAAAACGTGGACATTGATTTGTAGAGCTTTCCTATGTCATTCTCTGGACGATCAACCATGACCATTTCTTGGTTCAAATAAATCAAGTTATCATGAAATGTGGTTTGTGGCCTAAGTCTTGATGCACTTGATGTATTCTGAAACTGAGGTTGTGAAGGGAGAGTTTCTGAATCTTTGGCAGCTGTATCATTGACATTTCCCCGAGGAGCAGTTGTGTTGCCAGGTGGGAGGGATATTTCCTTTGTTGGTTGGCTGCATTTCTCAAACATGGTATCAATTTTGGTTTGGCGTTTTGCAGATTGCAAAATCAATGGCTTAGTATGAGTATGTCTGGCAGAAGAAGAATGGGAGGAGGAAGGAACTTCATCAATTGTGATAACCTGAGGAGCAATAACAGGTATTGGATTGAGCCTTTAGATGGGTTTGAAACTATTTCAGCTGCTTTCCTTTTCTTTCTGCCTGTGATGTTTGCTGCAGCTCTTAGCTTGCTGGGGGAAACAGGGGAACAAAATGATACTTCCTCTCTGGGATGATCTCGGTGTACAAATACTAAATTGGCACATTGAAACAGGTGAATTTTCTCATTACTTTGGGAGATACTTTCCCAAGGCATGATACAACCATTGAAAATCAGCTCAGATTTTGTCAAATGCTCAGCATCATCTTGGTGATCATTGACTATTGGAAAGTATGATTCAATAGGCTGGCCAATAACTCTTGACAGGGCAAGCAAACACAGAAAAGAGGAATACCGGGCATCAAAAACATTAATCTGAGCTTCCTCACAAACAGCATAGGTATAATCACCAAGGACATAATTACCAAATGCCTGAAATGACAGGGAGTTAACAAATGATGATTTTTTATTGACTTTCCCTGACTTTTCAAGATCTTTAAAGTGTGGATGATCAGCATAGTAGCTTGCATAAACATACACCTCTATGCATGTCAAGGCTCTAAGACAATTTGTCAAGGATTCATCTCCAATCAAAGCAATCGAACAAGCATTATACAAACAATTGCCATTTCCAGTAGCTCTACAAATATCAAAAAGTATCCTTTGCAAGAATTGCAAACCCACAAATGCTTTGAATTATTTTGAATGAACGAAAGCATCTTGACACAGAAACTAAACCAGAAACATGAGATTATCTTATACAGTAGTTATGTGATGAAATGCCAGAAGCTGATTTTTGCTTAGTAAAATGACAAACACTTTTTGCAGTTTATCTCTGTGTTTTTTGCATGCGATCAAATTTCACAATTCTGTACCCTCAAAACATGTGCTGAAGCTGTAAACCGTATACCCCTGTTTTTAATCACCAACTAAATTCCAGCTGAATTAAATTTCAAACTATTTCAGCTCTTGGTTCCCGCGGCAAAGTACTTTAAATATTGGACTAAGTATTTATGTCCGCTTTGGCGCGCCATAGTTCTATGCCTATTGAATTAACATATATCTAAGCGCGTGTGACCCCAGCTCATCCTCGATTGCATACCTCAACCCATGCAAGTAAAGAAAAGAAAGGAAACCACAGCAAAAACAACAGCAAAAAACTGCACTATGGATACCACCTCAAACACCACTGCGAACACCGCCGAAATGGATGTCGACACCAATGACATAACAACAAACAACTCAAACTCAATTACAGAAAGTGGTAAGCTTATATACTGACACATCTTATACATTAAATACATGCTTTTAATCATCACTTTTGTGCTTAACTCGAATCTTCCTTTTCAGCCTAACATACATACCTTTTGGTCTCGCCCTACATATACTACTTAATATTGTCAATTTAATCACATTAGTTTTTAAGATCTCTTCAACTGAACGTTTTATATGAAAACTACCACCAGCTTTCTATACATATTTAGTATCTTAAATATTTCCTGATAGTACAACTGGGTTAAACCCTCGAGAAAGACGTGTAACTCTTTAAACTGAAGAGAAATGCAAATTCCACACGGTAAACATGCACAACAAACCTCGTACCTCATTCCCAAACATCTGCGAGTATAAATAACTAACTATTGTATTCACTCTTTTTCCTAGTACCTTGCCGCTCAGGGCAGATCACTAAAGAAACGATGCACGCAATTATAACCACCAAAGAACTGTCAAGAGAAGAAGAAGATGACATTCTAGCCTTGACAGACGACATACAAATATGCGACGATGATCAAATAAAACCTGCTCCTAGACAGGATTACAAAGGCAAACAAATACTAAGCAAAAAACTGGGCCTAAAAGGTAATACAAATAAATTTAACCCGCCATCTAACAGTGGCTTACTCCCTACCCCTTCTACTTTCTCATTCATTCGCTCTCTTTATAGCCCCTCTTGCTCGCATTCTATCCCCTCTCGTCCAGGGCCCTCGGGCCTAACTTCACACGCTCCCTTTCCTTCTCCTAACTCTCCTAAAATTCACGCCTTCGACACACCCACTTCACGTGGTTTCGTCCCAGCAATTAGCTCCTCCGCAGCTCCTATTCCTTCTTCACTCCTCCCTTCTCCCTTACTATTCTCTACTCCTTCTCTCCGATCCTCCAGCTCTAATCTCCCTAGTTCTGCTCCTGTTCTTATAGAGAGACTTCCTTTACCGCTTCCTCAAACTTTCGTTAATGATCTATCTAGACATTACTGTTCCCTGACCTACCATCAAACCAAAGAATCTTTTTTTTCCCGCAGCATTGAATCAAGCTACTTTCCACCTTTTACTCTCCCTCACTTTAACCCTGATCTGACTCGGGGCCTTAGCCACAATCTTTCTGTACAATACGCAGATGCGGTAGCTACTCTAAGACACAAAATCTGCCAAATAATGAAGGACCACCACAATATCCTCCAACGAGAGGAAACAATCAGAATAAACGCTATTGTAGACAGCATGAACAACCTATATGAACAGGACATAGTCCGAATTATCACCGAAAATGCAAAAAGAACAGCGAGCAACAAGAACAGCAACATGAACAATAACAGATGAGGAAACAGACAATGAACTTTATATAACTTTGTATATATAATACCATTTATTACTTATCATTTATTATTTATAATCGCTAATATTTTCAATGTTGAACTTGGGCCAAAATTGATGAGTCTTTTCTTCTCACTCTCTATCATGACCACAGGTACAAAGAATGGGGCAAATATAATTAAGAAAAAGAGTCGGAAAAAAACAACATTAACCCTATCTGACCTGGGTGATTTGAAACACTCAATGCCTGGGGGGGGGGGGGCGGATTCCGCCCCCCCTGTTTATCTCTGTTCTCATAAGAGATATGGCAGCCAAACTTGGCACAAAGGTAGTTCATTATGTAAACAATGAGAATTTGAAATCATAATCCAATTAGCGATGTTGTTGTTGTTGCTAGAGCATGATGATCATTATGATGTCATATGACGTCATATAAATGAAAGGTTGCTAAAAGGTCATGAAACTTTATTTTTCATAAAGAAACGAAAGATATAGATCAAAATATATATAAATTCTTAATTTAGACTTAATTGGACCAATTAAACATGATTAAAAGAGATACAAAGTATGTTTTTCACAGAGTGCAGTATGAAAAATTGGTTACCATGGAAACAAGGCTAAAAATAGAATGTCCAAATTGTTGCAATTTTATTGCCCTATGATACAAAGTTAAACTTACGAAGTATCAGAGGCCTGCTGCATGTGTGGAAAACGATGTAAACAAAAATTTACTAGTGGGGCCGAATCCGCCTCCCCCAGGTCAGATAGGGTTAAGGAAAATTTTGAATAAAAATCGGAAAAAGGAACACGGCACAATTGGAACAAATGCGATAAAAAAAAAAAGCTGCGCAGGGCGGTTACACAATACAAACCAATCAACAATATTGTCAATTTAGGGACAACTACATTAACAATGGGGGAAACTTTACTCCTTCAAAAAGGTCTATCTTTCATACCCACCCCTGTACGGGTACAGCAGAAAGATGTTACGAAAGGGCTCGCAGAATTCACACGTAGAATGAAACTACAATTTCATTTCTTATATCACCCTACACAAAAAAATTATGAACCATTTAATCTGGAATCCCCTTGGGTCCCACCAGGAGATACTTTTCCACCTCTACAAGAATATTTTGACAAAATAACAGAAGATATAACTAACCACACTCACAACATGAGAGAGGCAAACACATCTAACATGTCTCCAAATGAAGGAAAAGCAATAGATACACTAGCCAAACAGAAAAAATAGTTATCCAAAGGGCTGACAAAGGAGGAGCTATTGTACTATTATGGCCTAAAAAATCTTACCTAGCAGAAGCGTCAAAACAACTTGAAAACACACGCCACTATACAAAATGCCAAACAAATGATATCCCAGAAATCACTGCTCAAATTATTTCATTTCTGGCAGACCTGTTAGCAAAACAGAGCATTTCTACTAAAGCACATGAATTCTTAGAACCCAGCAATTCCCCCCGGACCCCTAGATTCTATTTGCTGCCAAAAATACACAAACCAAAAATTGATAATATTACCCCAGGGAGACCTATTGTCTCGGGATGTGGTTCACCCACTGAAAAACTCTCACAATACCTAGACTACTACCTCAAACCAATAGTCCAAACAATTCCTTCATATATCAAGGACAGCAAACATTTCCTACAAATAATAATGAACAACAGGGCTACTATTCCAGAAGGAGCCTTGCTAGCCACTCTAGATGTTAAATCTCTATATACAAATATCCCTCAAAATGAGGGAATACAATACTGCCTCGATGCCATGCAATGATTCTATAACCAAAACCTTCCTCAACCAATCTACAAACTACATCAAATGTTTGAATTTGTACTCAAAGGTAACTACTTTGAATTCAACGATCAGATATATTTACAGATACATGGAACTTCTATGGGCACACCTATGGCACCCAATTTTGCAAACATATTCATGGCTCACATAGAAAACACCATAATCACACATGCCCCTGGGGACACTACAGCCACTTCTATGGAAAAGATATATTGATGAGATGATATCATTTGGCAACATGGGGAACAAGCCCTCAAAAAATTTCTCAAACATGCTAACTCTATTCATGAGACAATTAAATTTGAAAGTGACTACTCCAAAGATAGAGTCAATTCCCTTGACACAACAATATACTTAAACGATAACAAGGTATTAGAAAGCACGATTTTCATCAAAACTACAGATATATGTACATTACTACAAGCATCATCTTTCCACCCACCTCACTGCAAAAAAGGTATCATCTATAGCCAAGCACTTAGATATAGAAGACTTATCTCTGATGATATGATACTAGTAAAACATCTAAACTACCTAAAAGAAAACCTGATAAGAAGAGGATACGACATATCACTGATAGAAAATGAATTTGCTAAACGTTCAAACATATGCCAAAACGATCTACTATTCCCAAACCAAACCAGGGAACTTAATGGGCCTAAACCTATTACCACGAACAGTAGAAAGAACAATCAAGATAAAGTAATACCCTTCATAGTCCCATATGATTCGGAAACAGCGGATATTGGGTCCATTCTCATGAGCCACTGGTACCTTATCAGTAATAATCCAGTCCTTCAACAGGTTTGGAAGAACAGCAAACCAATTTCATCCCTTCAGAGAAGGCCTAACCTAAAAGACAAGCTGGTCCGAACAAAACTGCTCCCATCACAGAAACAACAACAACCACCACACACAAACAATCAATTTCCAGGAACCCAAACGCGAGAACAACAACAGCCGCAACAACAGTCGCAACAACATAAACAACCGTGAGCGAGATCGACAGGAGATACCAAGCCAAAAAGAACTTACCTACAGAACACAAATATGAATTTAGGATTGATCATATAATGGATTTCAATCATTAAATTACGCTGGAGAATATTGGAAATTATTATATTGGAGAATATCAAAGATAACTTTATTGGGACTTTGAACTGAACTTAGCAACTGTGGTCCTGGACGCAGGACTGCATGGGGCACCCACATATGAAAGGATATACTAAAATGAAAGCTCCGAAATATCCATGTGGGATTTTTTAGCTGATGAGTTGCGATAAGTCAGATATCAAAGCATAGACATTAACTATCAATCCGCATACCTACTCCGACCATTGTTACATCAAAGAATCACTATTATGAGATACAACATGCCATTCCGAAACCACCACCATGCCAACAGTACCCGATCCATCAGCACCAGCATGAAGTACACACGTTTATATTGGTTCCACCCTTTACAAGCTTTCCTGACACACCCTGCATTACCACAGCTGGCATAGCATATAGGTGCTAGGTATTACTCCCTCTTTATTTGGTTACCTTTACCATTTGTTGCCTTAGTATGGAATTTTAGTAGCATCTTAACGTTTGCTTTCATTCTGTGCTATCCGAAAAAAGTTTTGCCATCTCCTTCCTCACATCGCGAATTTGGGCTGGCCTATCTCCGTCAAAGTCAAGACCTTCAAATTCCATTTTCACCTTGTGGGCTTTCAGGCAGGCTAGGAGATCTGCAACCATTTCAGATGTCCACTTAAATGGTTTCTTTTTGTTGACATTTTCTTTGGCCAGGTAAAAAACTCGGAGATGTCGGAGCAAAGATCCTCCAACGTTTCTCAACTCTGACTTTTTTTACCTGGCCTTATATGCTCTACTAAAAAAGTCGGAGATGTTCAGAGATTGCATATAATGTGATTCTCTACAATTCAAATTCTCTTCATTCGCCGTCACAACACTCAATGAATCTTTATAAGAAACTAGGCTCTGAAATAACTTTTTCTCAACATCTTAATTTATCACTATTCATTGTGGACTATAAATATAGTTCTTTGAACCGAGAAAATAATGAGAAATAAAGAAAACATAAATAGAAGAAAGCATATAAAAGTGGCTCAGCCACCTGCAGTCGAATCCAAGACAATCAGATATCAGAATTTCCCGTTGACATAGATCATTTATCCATGATTTTGGACGGGGAAACAAACATTTCAACGGGGAAATAACAGAAACAAGGCGGGAAATGTTGCAACTCAAACAAAGTGAGGAAACAAATTTTCTTGGCCGGTCATCCTTTACCTTGGGGGGGGGGGCATCGTTTCAGCGGGGTCGTTACTGGGGGGGGGGGTATATACAAGGAACAAGTGAAAAATATAATGAAAGAAAGTGTCTTCCAGATTGCTTTTACAGATTGCTCTTACTAAAAATGACGTTTTTCAACTAATTCTTGCTATAAAGTTTCTTATAGAGTTTCTTGAAGGTAATATACACAGGTATCTACGTTTATTTGTAAAGGAAACAAAAAAAAATCGGTCAATTTCACCAATTTCAATTGTTTTTTGCTCGTGAACAACCCCTTGTTAATTATAAAAGTCATCTCCGACTTTTTTAGTGGATCATATAGGGCCAAGTAAAAAAGTCAGAGTTGAGAAACGTCGGAGAATCTTTGCTCCGACATCTCTGACATGTCCGACATCTCCGAGTTTTTTACATGGCCCATTTTCTTCACTTCTGTTCGAATTTGTTTATTTCAAGCTTGAAGATTTATTGATTTGGTCGGCCATTTTTGATTTGGTGATAAGATAGAAATTGATTGGCGCCAAATTGTTCGCGCTTGGGTACAACGGAAAATCCCAGCCCACCTCGATTGGCTGGCCCACCTGTTCGCGTTTACTTGTTCAATTTTCATCCCACCTAACGCGGATCCCACCAGCCTTTCTCAAGCATCTCACTGAAGTGGGCTGGCCCACCTACATGTAAACGCAATCACATATTAACAAAAGACTGTACTGAACACACAGATCTCACCTGAGTGAGCCAGCACACGTAGGTGGGCTGACCCACCTCATGTAAACAGGCCCTAAGACTCCTTCCAATGTTATATGTTCATTTAGAAGTTCAGCACCATTCTCATTGCCACTATCTTCAAGTCTTGCACCAAATAACAACAGCCAGCATAACTAGTAATCATCATTAGCATTATTAGCAAATACAGCAAAATATTTTCAGCTTTTTTCGCAAACAGCACTCAGCAGCCCCTTTGGTTCTCATTGCAGTTGTGATATCGTATACCTAAGCTCTTATTCTATGCGCTTGTTATCACTTTGCTTCCTTGACAACTTCCTTTTTGCATCCCATTGACAGCTAAGCAGCAAGCAAAGCTACTGCGTTTCCTTTGCTGAATATGGCCATAACTTCATGATCTATGGCGAAGCTGGTACAGGAAAATCTAAAAATGTAAGTACAAATTGTCTGCTCAACTGGTGTTGCCTGTGACGTGTACGAAGACATCGATGATCTGGCAGCATTGCAACCAGTTACAGTAAATTCACTTCTTGGTATCTACATGGCCGAAGCCCCAGGCAATGACTTTGTATCAAAATTGTTGAATACTGAATTCGTTTGCAACAATGTTCAAAGCATTGGCATAGTGATATGGGATGAGGTATCAATGAACGTCGTACCTTTGAACTATTTCATGTCATTGCAAGCTCACTCAGGGGAAACAATAACCCATTTGGGGGTCTTCAGGTCATTATTGTTGGTGACTGGGTGCAGTTAAAGCCAGTGCGTAGCCTGTTTGACCATGGTGATATGGCCTACTACAGCAGATACTTCACTGAGCTCATACCGCACATCATCAAACTGGACTGTGTACAGGCAACGCAGTGCGAGCATCTTCAAAAACGTTTTGAGTGAATTGAGAGTAGGGAAGATCTCCTCTGTCAGCGAACAATTTCTTAAATAATTCTTGTGTCCAATAGAAGTGCAAATGGAACAACCACACGTAATTTATATAAGTTAAACCCACCTGAACCCACCTGAACCCATCTGAACCCACCTGAACCCAGCTGAACCCAGCTGAACCCGGCTGAACCCAGCTGAACCAACCAGATGCAATATAAATTCCCAAGAGGTCCTATTATTTGTCTGAAGCACGCGAGCAGGGAATTTGCATTTAACACTTATTCATAATGCTAAACGCCGCCGAAACTCAAAGGAATTCCCAAGAGGTTCCCTGCCAGGTGCGATGGGTCCGGTTGGAAATATCTAGAACAATCTATCAAAAGAAGCAGGTGATAATAAGCAGTTAGTTCTTTACGTTTACGCAACAATGATCCTGTCCATAAAAAATAAAGGTATTTTGGCGCAGGAGCGTATCACTCTTTCAAAAGGCGTATGAGTTTTTTTAAAACAATGAAAGCTCTTTGTGTATCTTTTCAGGATTCTTCTTCAGAACAACATGATTTTAGCGCACGAGATTTTAAGGAGTGATATGCCCATCGCTTCCAGTTTTGTATGATAATTTTAAGGATTTTATACGGATTTTCCTTGAAAAGATAAGGATTTTTGTCAAAGCGGTACAAGATTTAGAGGGTGAGACCCCCTCTGATAGATGAGACAGAACTATTCTCGAAGCATCAAAACAGCGCGTGAAAGTTGGATCCGAGTTTAGTGAATCGCTAGGGATCAAATCAGGTGTTCTACAAGGGTCAGTACTTGGACCACTTTTTTTCAATATCTTCATTAATGATCTGCTTCGCGCAGTTAAAGAATCTGAAGTTTGTAACTTTGCAGATGACACTACAATATATACGTTTGGGAAGGATATTGAAAGTGTGATATTAAACCTTGAGGAAGACCTGTGTAACACCCTTAACTGGTTCAGAGATAATCATATGGCAGCCAACCCTGCAAAATGTCAGGTTATGTTTTTAGGGCTGAGAGAGGAACCAAAATTCATCCTCGAAATCAATGACAAAATCATCCCCCTTACGGACAAAGTTAAATTGCTAGGAGTCACTGTTGACTCTCAGCTGAAATTTGATGACCATACAAAAACCCTCTGTCAGAAAGCGAACAGGAAAGTGAGTGCTTTTTCGCGCGTGGCTCCCTATCTGAACCAAGAAAAGGGTAAGATCCTCTATAATACATTTATTATGTCTAATTTCAATTATTGCCCTTTGATCTGGATGTACCATGGGAAGACATCAAGCAACCAGATAGACCGTGTCCAAAAAAGAGCATTAAGAATTTTGCACAATGACTTCAATATGCCATTTGAAGTACTACTGGAAAGAACAGTTGAACGAAAAGTCCACATCAAGAATTTGCAAAAATTGATGCTTCAAATCTTTAAGTGCCTTTCAGAAGAAAATCCATCATTTATGTGGACATTTTTTGACATAAAATATGAATTACGAACAAAGAATCTGTTGCAATTACCGAAAAGAAATGCAAACTCATTCAGAGTTAATTCACTTGCATTCAAAGGCGCTCTGCTATGGAACACTCTACCAGATACCATAAAAAATTCAAACTCAACAGCGATATTTAAAAGAATGATCAAAGAATGGAATGGGCAAAATTGCACATGCAAGATCTGCAATTAAATAAGAAACTTAGGTGATAGTGAGGATCCCATATTTTTATTTTATTAATTCGTAGTATTGTAAATAGTTGGTTTGAATTAGTTTTTTACTATGTATTATACCAACTGTAAATAATTTGATAATAATAATAATAATAATAATAATAATAATATTAAAACAAAACCACCATCAAAAATAACAGAAAAAAAAGTATATGAAAAACAAAACTGTTAAAAGCAAAACGTTTCGATTATAAAATCTTCATCAGTTGTTCTCTAATAATACTAATAATAATAATAATAATAATAATAATAATAATAATAATAATCAAATTGGTTCATCATGGGTTCATTACACTCATTTTTTTTATAAAAAACTGCTTATAAGAAACGGAAGGCTCAATTTTTTGAAAGCTAAGAAACAGCCCTACCTGAATTGAAAAAGCTAAGAAACTTCTGTAATTTTCAGTTTTAATGTTCCTTTCACATTCAAAAAATATTTTGACATTGTACAGTTAAAGCAACTGTTTGGACATTATTTTGAGTGTGAATCATGTTATTTACTCGTTTGAGAGACTTACTAAGTAATTTGGGGGCCCTTTAGACAAGACAAAATCAACTCTAAACTTCCGGCAATAAAAATATAAGAAATACGTAAGAAACTTTTGGTAGCAAAATGACCCAAAAATTTAAGAAACTGCCTACCAGCCGCGGACCTTAGTTTCTTATGAAAAAAAAATGAGTGTAATTCATGATTTCTTCCCTGTTTTATACGATGCATAGTTTTCAAGAGAAATCCCAAAAGGAGTTTGTTGGAAACACCGGTGACATCACTCTCCAACTAAATCATCAGGCCTAACTTTGTCACTCTCACATTCTGTGCACACAATATTGTTTTCGTCATTTATTTCCCTCCTATTGGTTTCAGTGTTTGTTAATCTGAAGGGCAATAATTCCAAACGGAGCCATAAGCATTATGAACAAGTGTTAAATGCAAATTCCCTGCTCTCGTCCTTCAGACAAATCACAGGACCTCTTGGGAATTTCTATAGCATCTGGTGGGTTCAGCTGGGTTCAGGTGGGTTTAACTTATATAAATTACGAACAACCACATCTCTTTTACACAAATGATGAAGTTAGCTTTAATGTATGTATTGAATGTATTGAAATTTTCAACACACGAAGGTCAGCAAGAGAGTTTAAAAAGCTTTGATGAAGGCAATGTTGCAGGGATGAAAACCCTAGCAAAAAAAGTGTTGCATGTCAAACCTGGATGCCCAGTGATGGTCATTTATAACATCAGTAGTATTTTGCATAACGGAACAGTTTGCAAATATATAATGTCTCGTTCAATTCCTACCCTGACCATCCCCCCCCCCCCCCGGGACACCCCCGGGCATTTGCACAAAAAAATTTCCCGGCCCCCGAGCATTTGACCGTACATTTTTCCCCGGCCCCCGGGCATTTGAGTAGCATTTGGCAAAAACAGGAGCTTTTGCTTATATAGTAACTGGGAATATGGCATTTTTTCAGTGCCCGGCCCCCGGGCATTTGAACATCAATTTTTCCCCGGCCCCCGGGCATTTGAGCAAGGAATTTTTGTTGACCCCCGGGCTGCCCGGGGGGGGGGGATGGTCAGGGTAGGAATTGAACGAGACATAAGAACGTTGGATGAAAATAGTTGTGTTGTTAAAAAGGATGGTGGAATTGTTAAGGTTTATCGCAAAACATAGATGCATGTGGATATATATGGAAATGTATCAGGAAGCCGCTCGCAGATTCCTTTAAACCTATTTTGGTCATCAACTGTGCACAAGGTCAAAGGCCTTGAACTGCAGTCCGCCAAAATTCACTCTGGGTACGAATTTGTTAGTGGCTTGGTTTATACTGCATTGTCAAGGGTGAGAACATCTGATAATGTACGGCTTGACAATTTTGAGGCAGTTCATGTGAAACATAGAGATCATGAGTCGGATTTTACCAATGGAATTAGATTGGTAGTCCCTGATCCTGGCCTTAGTTGTTGTGGTGAGCAGTCTGTGGTTATTTCCTGTCCAGATTCCATCCAAAATATTGACAAGGGCATTATCATCATCTAACTTCATCAGCTAGAATCAAGTAAAGTGTGCAGGCTTCAATTTCTTCAATAATTTGGGTGTTGAGCATTTCAGCACAGCAAGAAATTAGGTCATTCTGTGTTGCTTTTGACCCCTATGTTACATTCAGTGGAGCTGTTTCAAGATGCTGTTGCAAGACTTCATCACCACTATCAATTCTAAAATCTAGCAAGGCTTGAAAATATCCGCAATCATGCTGGTCACAAAAGCTTCAATCACGGGAAGAGCATTAAAATTGTCTTTTAAGATTTGGGCAATTTGATCCTAGGTGTTGGTTTCTGCAGCGGACATGCAACAAATTGGTACAAGTATATCAACCAAAAAGCCAATTTTTGAAAATAATGCATAGAAAAAGAAACTGCTACTGTTGTTTGGGTCTTGACACATGGCTAAGCCTCAAAAAGCAAAAAACCAAAAATGGATATTTTCACTCTGTAATGGTTATCTTCAACCTTAAGGTTGTTCAGTAACTGCCAGGGATACAAACAATGCACTAAAGGGATCATGTCCACTGATGACTAAATTGTCTATTGTTTTCGAGTAGGGCACAGTGATCCAGATTGCCGAAATAAGGGAATAAATACGAAAAAATGAAATTTATAAATTTGCAATTTTGCTAGCTATAATCAAAAAGCATACCCTGGCATACATAATAAAATAAATTTCAGCAAAATCAGACGTCTGAATGCAGAGATATGACATTTTGAAGTTGGAGGAAATTGATTAGGTCAAAGGTTAGTGCAATTCGTGGTCGAAATTGACATTGTTGGCAGATTTCAATATCTTTCAGGCAGAGTTTTTTCCACTTCCCGAACTCCGATTGCAGCCATTTTTGTTTTATTTTGTAGGTTGTTGCCTACATTTAACTACTATCTATTCATTCATACAATCTGATCGAGAATATTTCGTTTTTTGCATGTCCTTTAATCTATGCTCTTTTTGGCTCTACATCTCCGAAAAACTGAATACAAAAGGCTGAAAACAAAAATTAGGCGGAAAAGGCGGAAATGGCACCTATTCCTTGTGGAACTGCTATTTCCAATGGACATTTGTGCCAAAGGATTCGTACAGGTAAAAGTGCTAAGCTATTTTGAAAAACATCATTCTGGCTACTTGATTTTAGTGAAAAATCGCTTTTTTCATAATTTTGTATTTCTTTCCTAATAATTCCATTCTAAATGTTTTTACACCATCCTTACTACTTCGAACCAATTAAATTCATCTTTCTCTATTATTCTAATGAGCTCTAGACTATGATAAAACTATGATTTGAGTCCAATTTCCTCAATAAATCGTCAAGCAATTTCGTACATAGATTGTACGATTGTCTCTTCCTCTGGTAGCGGACGCACTAGATTCTTTTTTGGCGATTTTGCTTCACAAGGATGCTTGTGGCTTTAGAGATGACTGGTGAAGATGTTACAAGCATGCGCACAAAAATGTCATGGATGTTTTTTTGGACAGAATTTTTCCTTGCTCTACACCCTGCACCACTTCTGAAATTTCGAACATGTTTATTCCACACCTCAACTCTGCTCTCGGACCAAACGACAATGGGTTTTCCCTCTAGGATGTAAACAAGCTCCCAGTAATGTTCCAACATTAGAGCCCTCATCTGTACCGTAGGGAAGTGCAAGGCTAATGTAATACAATAATTGAATCACAGAAAAAACTTGATATACTCAAAATATTTATAATTGAAACATGCAACTTTCCATGCAGTTGTCAAATCCAAAGAACTGTTATCACTGTTAAAGGTTTTGTTGAAATTTACATGCTTTTCTACATTGATGTCAAATATGTATTGGTGGTTATTCCTACAAGTGGTAGCTTGCTGTCTCTTACAACAAGTGGAACTTAAAATAGCAAACTTTTTAGAATTGCTATCACTTCATTCTCACTTTTTAGAATTGCAAATTCTGTCCAAAACAACATCCATGACATATGCTTGTAACATCTTCACAAGTCATCTCTAAAGCCAGAAGCATCCTGGTGAAGCAAAATCGCCAAAAAAGAATCGAGGAGCGTCCGTTGACGGAGGAAGAGACAATCGTACAATCTATGTGCGAAATTGCTTGACGATTTATTGAGGAAATTGGACTCAAATCATAGTTTTATCGTAGACTAGGGCTCATTAGAATAATAGAGAAAAATAAATTTGATTGGTTCGAGGTAGTAAGGATGGTGTAAAAACATTTAGGATGGAATTATTAGGAAAGAAATACAAAATTATGAAAAAAAAGCGATTTTTCACTAAAATCAAGTAGCCAGAATAATCCTTTTCAAAATAGCATAGCACTTTTACCTGTACGAATTTGTACAAATCCTTTGGCACAAATGTCCTTTGGAAATAGCAGTTCCACAAGGGATAGGTGCCATTTCCGCCTTTTTCCGCCTAATTTTTGTTTTCAGCCTTAAAGTCAAATTCTTCAGTTTTTCGGAGATGTAGAGCCAAAAAGAGCATAGATTAAAGGACATGCAAAAAACGAAATATTCTCGATCATATTGTATGAATGAATAAATAGTAGTTAAATGTAGGCAACAACCTACAAAATAAAACAAAAATGGCTGCAATCGGAGTTCGGGAGGTGGAAAAAACTCTGCCTGAAAGTTATTGAAATTCTGCCAACAATGTCAATTTCGACCGGAAATTGCACTAACCTTTGACCTAATCAATTTCCTCCAACTTCAAAATGTCATATATCTGCATTCAGACGTCCGATTTTGCTGAAATTTATTTTATTATGTATGCCAGGGTATGCTTTTTGATAATAGCTAGCAAAATTTAAAATTTTACGAGTTTCATTTTTTCCTATTTATTCCGTTGCCTGGATCACTGTGTAGGGGGGGTTATTGTGTGCTCGGAGCACTGGTTTGCAAACTGTGGTATGACAAGAAATGGTTCTTCCTAATGGGGTCATTAATCCTACGATGGAGGATAAAGTTGTACAAATAACTACATTGAAAAGTAAAAACATGAATGATTAGATTCGATGCTTTAGTGCCGATGCGCATAGATTACGTGACAAATCAGCAGAATAACACATCAGTCCAGTGTTGTGTCTCCTCATTATTCTGAAAAATCTGTTCTTCTTTTGAAAATATAGTTATGCGTAGGCTAAGATCACATTGGATATAATGTGAATCGAATGGGAATAAAAAAGAATTGAGTCCAGACTGATATGACTCCAGTGACTAATTATCAAACTAAAACTTGACCGATAACTCTCTGCTGGCTCAGTCTTTTTTCCGTATTTCTTGTTTGGCTTCAAGGTAACACGCGCTAAGATTCACGTATCTTGAATTAAAGTATCATGAAGAAGAAAAATAGGGTAGGGTGGGGTAATGTGGGTCTAAAATGAGGAAAATCTCAAAATGGATAGCTGGTAAAACGAGACTAAAGTGCAAAACATTTCAGAAGTTTCGTTTAATTGACATTCAGTGCTTCTTCTTTCTTGGGAAAAGATTTCAGCTTTGTCAAAGGCAGTTAAATATTTAAAAAAAATGTTCTCTTTTGGCAAATAGGCTGAGGAATTTAGGCATAGTTTAAACGTTGCATTTCTGCCGCATCAAATTAAATCAAGCAGCCTAGAAAACACTGTGTGTTATTCGATACAAATGTGAAGTTTAATCCCCTTGTCGCATTAAATGATTAAATGTGGCAGTAGATCACCAGACTTGTCGCATGATATGGCACAAGTGCATTTGGATTTAAAGGGTCACATCTGTGCCGCATTGACTTAAATTGTTCAGAACATGGTCCGTAGATTAGCAGCAGTTTGCAGGATTTCACATGAAGAGTGCATGAATTAAAAGAATCTGATCATACAAAATGGCGCTGTGTATGGCAAGCAAAAGTCACCAAAATCAGATAAACTGATTTCTCTGAGAAAAGCTCGGTTTTTCTAACAGAAAAAGCCCGTTTTTAGAAAAAAACAAAGTTTATCTGCAAAAAAACTGAGTTTATCTGCAGGAAAACCTAATTTTTCAGAAAAACTGGGTTTATTGGAAAACCCGGTTTTTATCAGAAAGTTTACCAGAAAGATAAAAAAAACCTTACTGTAGGCCTAGTGCAATTGTGCAATGATAAACAAGTAAATCAAGTAAAATATAAGCACTTTGATGCAAATTGAAATAAGCATGACGTTTCGAAGCCTAAATTGGCCTTGTTAATGGTCTATTCTCGTCGTGCTTATTTCAATTCACATCAAAGTGCTTATATTTTGTTTATATTTTACTTTATTTACTTGTTTATTTACTTGTTTATACGCAATGCAGGAAACATTTTTTTGCGAGATAGGTCCAGAGGAAGAATTCAAAGTTAACTGGAAGGATAAAACAGATCACAAAGGGAAATTGGTGTAAATAATGATCCAAATTTTCCAGTAAGACTGAGATGGGAAAGAAGAGCTTGTATTAAACATTCATATCTATTTAACAACAGCTCTTATTCAAGTTCAGGGTGCAATGCTTGAAACCGTCATGGAAAATATTTTCCCAGCCATACATAACCTGGTTGGAATGGATGTTAAAAGTCACCAAAGCGCTGAAACATCCCAAAGAAACATCACTCAGCAAGAGGTGTCTGCTGGGCCAGTAGTTGAATCTGACATAATCAAGGAAGTCCAAGAATCCCTGCAAATTTTCAGGAAGATGAATCTTCAAAGTTTTTTGACTCACATACAAACTGCCCAGGACAATTTAGCATCTCGTCTGCAAAGCCATGCCAACCTTTCAAAGAAAGTTGTAGACAATGAAGCAACAGTGATGAGTGAGATATTCAAGATTGATGTAGATAAGAAGCAACCTCTTGTGTCCACTCCACAGGCAGTAAGTCAGAAGAAAAAGCAAAACAAGAGCAGATCATCTCCTCCATTAGCCTGCGTGCAGACTGGCAAAATGAAAGGAAGGGACAAAGTAGAGTCTGCGCAACCGAACAGACTTTCTTGTTTGCTGACATCAGCATATACAACAACAACGCCAGTTTGTCATTCAACAGTAATGGCGGATCATGGCAGATGCTACGAACAGTTGTAGAGCTGTAGTTTGCGGTATTTGCTATTCGAAATTGTGTAAAAAGAACGACTTTAATCTTATCAGTGGAAAGAACGGTTATAATAAAGATTTGAGAGAACTGCCAGTTGGACAGAGACTGCTGATAAAGGCAAACTTGATTGGCCGCTTTAACAATAGGCATATGACATAGGAGTCAGTCACTTTGAGACATACCGGGTGAGCCAGAAAAAAGTTCTCATTTTCGACAGGCCAGGATAAATCACACACTAAGCCAATCATAATTGTTTTTGATTTAATCTTTTGCCAATATCCTATATTATTCTGGGTTATTTTTGTAGATTTTTCGTACGCCAATATATTAACAATTTCTTGAAATTGTTTGGCCTGCAGACTGCCCAAAAGGATTGAAAAACAGTGATCAA
The DNA here is from genome assembly GCA_039566865.1 of Aurelia coerulea. Lineage (NCBI taxonomy): Eukaryota > Metazoa > Cnidaria > Scyphozoa > Semaeostomeae > Ulmaridae > Aurelia > Aurelia coerulea. The sequence goes on from CM076959.1 coordinate 4,786,848, forward strand.
ATTTCCTAAAGATTGAGCTTGGCAGAACGAAGGGAGTGCTTTTCGAAATGACCAGGGACTTTGAAAATGGAAATGATTGCGCAAGTTTAATGTCATTTTTATTAGAACAAAGACTCTCAGTTGTTTTATTATTTCTTTGAAATTAAACTTGCACAATCATTGAACGACCGCACGTTCGTGGGACAGATTGTACATAATCTATTTTGTTTTTTATTTCTAAGACTAAGACTTTGTTTTGTTTTTTATTCTCTTCAGCTGGGAAGAATTTAAATATTGAATTCTCTTCGGCTCGACCGTTTTATGTTTCAGATTCTTTCGATTTCTCATGACATTTTCTTTCGTCTTTCGGTTAAGGAACTTTGTTATAATATATGGATCTCCTTTGGATGTTTTAACTCGATGGCAAGCAACGACATCACTCTTTTTGACGGTAACTCCGATTTCTTTGCAGATATGTATCACAATTTCCTCTGTATTTTTGTCATCGGTTGGCGGCACTCCATTTATCTCTATGCATTCACGAAGGCTGTACTGTTGGAGGTTGTTTAGCTCACTTCCTTGTTTCTTAAAATCTTTTTTCAATTCTATGATTTCTTTGGTGAGATCAGCATTTACTTGTTCAAGCTTCATTTGGTCCTTGATAACGGATTCTGTCATTTGTTTCTGAGACTCATATTGGTTGTTAATGAACTCCGCTGACTTTTCGTGGCTGTCGATTCTCACGGCAAGAAATACACAAATTTCATCGTGTTTTTTAAGACGTAATCTGCTGTTAAAGGTCCAGTTTCCTGTAGTTTTTCTAAATCACACGAACAGGAAACATGAGGTTTACGCATTAGTTTTCAACTTGAGAAATTATGGTTAAAGGAACGTTTCCATGTCCAATGTTTTATCAAGTTGCAAACTTGGCGTTTCCAATGAAGGGAACCCGTGATAAATTGCAAGTTTCAACGTGAAACTGTTGTGAGATCTTTAATGTTTTCATTGTACACCGCACGTGTAAAGAGGACATTTTTAGGAGATTAAGCGTTTCGCAAGTTTAAATGCATAGTTTTTCTTGCAATTTCACAGTAGTTTCCATTGTACGTGTTCATTGCGTAGCAGTAGGCCGGTATTCTATAACGTATTTTTCTCTGCGCAATATATCTATTTTAGAGTTCTAGAAAAGGAAAATTATCTTCTCTTTCGTTTCGCTCAATTTAACTACAATTGTTGACCATTTGAGATGGCCCTCCATTTTCACGAGCGCTTTCTCCTATGAAGGAAAATAGAATACTTGAAACGGCAGTAACGATGCACCAACCAAGAAACCTATCATTCCCATGATGTCATCCTAATTTGTTTTTGGAAACATGCATGTAGCAGAGACGAATTGAAAAGCAATGTCAGGGCATGATGATATATAAATATACGCTTGAATCATAAGATAGCGGACGATATCTAAATTAATATGACAGAGATTACAATACACAGGGTGCACCATAAAATAAACTTAGAAAACTGCAATGCAAAATTGAGTACTAGAATCAAAGGACAATGATATAAACGCTGTTTTGCAGCTAAACAGCAAGCCTGCATCATCACTATTTTGCTATTTTCATCGAAATGAAAAGTTAGTAATAATAATCATTTTGCCAATTTTTGATTTCTATAAAGATCACATAAAAAGGATGGCAATGTTGGTAAGTTATTTAGCTACAAAGACATTTTAAGTAACTTCTTTCTAGCCTTTCACTATATTTTCTCCCACAACTTTTCTATGTCGCACAGATAAATTTTATCAAAACAGAGCCAACGAATTTAGCATAAAGCTTTACAAATATTGCAAAGTAAAAGTATGAATTACACAAAAAGGCCTATATTACTACAATCAGTGGTTGCAGGGCTCGTTTTGCGTAAGAGAAGCCACAAATATTGCAGGAGTTTCAAGGCCTATTAGACCTTGAAACATTGTCTGAAGGATGGATAATCTTTGCCATTAAATCTTTCGTTACATTATTTACGTGATTGCAATGCATGTTAAGACAAAATTTTTGATTAAATTTCTTCTACTGGGCCAGTGGAGAAGCTGATCTGTGAAACTCCATGCTTTGATGTTGTCTTTTAATTCATTTTCAACTGCGATACAGCTATATTCTAACCAAAGTAATACCCAGCCAGTTAGCAGGACGCAACGTCACAATAACATTAAAGACACGATTATCTCTCAGAGACATTTTGTACGTACTGTAGCCGTTGAGTTACCGGGTGTTCCAAAAAAGTGCTCCCGTTTGAAAAATCACCAAAATTTGATTTCACAGCCGATCTGCAGTTTTCTTTTTTTTCATATAGAACAAGGACCAAATTATTTTCTAAAATATAGCCTACCTTGTAATTCACTTAAAAATTAGCAAATCTAGTCCTTTTTAGGGCCATTTGTATTCACCGGCATTGGAATACTGGCATCGGCATTGGAATTGGCATTGGCATTGGAATTGGCATCGATTATTGCGTAAATCCATAAGTACTATGGCGCATGCAAAACTAACCAGGGGGTGCGTAGCAGCGATTTGCGCGCGAGTCTCTATTCATGTATTTCCAATGATCTCTTATTCAAAGTGATATGGTAAAATTCTAAGTTGGAACAATGGTGCCATTATGTTATGATGCTACCAGCCTCGCCTTCTCATTTCCGCTATCTTCGCATCGCATTACCACAGTCATGAAGCGAAAAGGGAAGGAAGCTGATAAAGGGAGAGATTTCCGACGAAATCTCAACCTTCAGTTCATGAATGGTAAGTTTTGTAAATTTTACAATATTCTAGTACATTTTTCATTTTCGTGTTTCTTGAATTAGCCAAATCGGGGCCGATTCTCACATGATGAAAGCTTTCACACTCTTTCTATAGAAAGCAGCAGCGAGGACAGTGAAGAAGATGACAAGGTTTGTAGAATTAACTTAAATATTTTCGAACACCCAATGTTATCATAAGTGGTACACCAGAGGGTACCAATATATCAAAACCCAAATGGGCTTTTCGGTAAGGGCTTAAGGGGGTTAATCGTTACTGAGCGCGGTGCGGAGAAAACAAAAGAAGTTTCATAAATCCTAGCAGTCTCAACAAATATTAATTTAACCCTGTCTGAAGCGAGCTTTTGGGAGCATGCTCGTCCTGCTCGTCCACGGAGATGGCGTTAAATTAGCCCCCCCCCCCCATTCAGAAATCTTAATTGAAAATAGCTTAGAAGAAAGAAGATTGCTGCACGTATTTTTTATAAGAAACTGCCTATAAGAAACTTAACTCTCAGATCGCCGAAAAATTAAGAAACTCCAGTACTGTACTGGCAAAATATAAGTTAAGAAACTATTTATCGTTCATAAAGGAAATCCTTGACATACTTTTACTTTACTTTCACTCATTTCCTGCACCATATTACTTGTAAGGTACTTGAGTAATGTCTAAACATTGGCAAGGCTTAAAAACCTTGTTTTGCAATGTTCACGATGGGAACAGGTAGTGAACATGAAGATTGGTATGGAACCCCTAAGAGACTCGTAAGAAACTCCGAGATAATTTTAAGAAACTTTCAGTACTGGGCCAAATTCTTAGTTTCTTATAGAAAAAATACGTGTATCTTATGCAATTTGATGTGAGAAGTGTAAGTATATAATCTATTCAAGAAGTATGTTCAACTTTCATTGTCTTACACCAAAAACAGTACTCACACAGATTATGAAATTGACGTCACCAATGATGTCATATTTGTAAATAAATATAATTAGGTTTGCTCCAGATTCTCTCATTCATTGATGTTTATATCGAAATTTCATCTAGTTATCTTACTTCTATCAACAACTACAGTTCTCAAAAAATGGTAACTCTATGTGGGTGATTGGGGTGAGAAACTCCGCCTCCCCAAACATGCAAAATAGGGTGAGCATAAGCGTTCTCATAAATGCTAAACAATTCCATTTCCTCGATTTCGTTTCAGATAAATGACGTGGGATTGATTGGGGCACCTGTGCGAGCATCTAGTCCCAGGTAAATACAAGCACTGTTTTATGCCCGGGTGGTACTCTCATTATGGTCCAGTAAGAGGGTCCAGTCAGGGTTAAAGAGGGCCAAAGCAAAAAGTTTGACAAATAATCTCAAATAGTAGTCTTACAAATTACAAATTAATTACTTAATATAGCGCAGTTTTGATGTAAAATCTTCAAGTGCGCTTTACAGTTCCTAAAGTCCCTAAAAACCTAAAATGTCCATTTAAAACTTATTGAAAAGAAATGTTTTTAACTTTTTCTTAAATGTTCCAATATCACTGCATTGTTTTATTTCATTAGGAATGTCATTCCACAGCCGAGGTCCCATCACGCTGAATGATCTGTTGGCAAAAGATTCTCTCTTTACTCTAGGAATATCTAGTTTCATGTACATCTTGTTTGATCTTAATAGTCTCACACTTTCACTTAGTTTCAGCATATCTTTTAGGTATTGAGGAGCTGTGCCTTTAAGTGCCTTAAAAACTAGAGTTAGAATTTTATGTTCAATTCTGAGATGTATGGGTAACCAATGAAGTTGTTTTAGACATATTGTGCTACTTTCATGGGCTTTCCTTCCAAGTACAGATCTGGCAGCTAACACTTGTTCTCTTTGCAGTCTATTGATTTCGTGTTTTGGTAGGCCTATTAAAATTGCATTTGGTAGGCTTATTACAGAGACCCCCAAATTGTTGTTCATGGACGTAAAATATGGCCATTTGGTAGCATATGGTAGTGAACATTTTATGCAGTTTTTCATTATTTTATATTGTAAAAACTGTTTGAACAAAGCAAGAAAACTTCGAAATGCATTAATGATTATTATTGCAACGACCATATTGCTATAGGGAGGAGCGTACTAAGTTGACATTCTATAATTGATTGACCAGGAATCTGAGAATTCCCCCAATGGGTAGTATGTGTTCCTGTATGTGTTTAACAAATAGGGCAGCCTGTGCAGTCGTCAATAAACCATCTATTATGATATCTAAAAGCAAAAGTCTTCCTTTTATTTGACGAATTCTAAATTTTTAAAAACTTTAGACCACCTGAGTTGACCACAGTTCATCACCGTTTGATATCAATTGTTGTGAACAAAAGCATGATTGTTTGATAACAATGTATTAAGAAAAATGTGAACCAGTGTCTTTCAAAACGAAGCTAAGAAAATATGGCTGGATTTTTCATTTGTTGCAGATTTGCTACACTGCCCCTAAAAGGGTTAAGACCCCATATGGTCTACTCTCTTGCCCATGAGTCATCATTAGCTGGACCGGGCTTTTTTGAGCATCCTCAGGCCGAGGGGGGGCTAAATTAGCCCCCCCTCAGAACTCCGAATTGACAAGGGCTAGAAAGATGAAATTTTGTCATAATATGTAACTTAATGTGAAACGTCCGAATATCTAATTTATTTTACTCTAACTGTTGTATTTTCGATGACGTCATCAATTTTCTTTGTTTCAGGCCAAAAACAGTACTCTTACAGATTTACCTGTAAAAACGTACTCACGAGAAATATTATGCTTCTTGTAACTTTAATTAACAGATAAAATATCTAAGTTTCTGAAAAACATAACTTTTTGAAAAAATTATGAAATTTATAAACTTATATTTATTACCTAAATTCATTAGATATATGACGTCACGAATGACGTAATACAAAAGAAAAACCAAAAAAATTGATTATTTCCATATTTTCTTATTGATATATGGTTGCTCTGAAAATTTCATCCATTTATCTCACTTCTGTCAAGAATTATCTTAGTTTGGAGTTATAAAGGTTTTGACCGTAAAACAAAGAAGATATTGAAACTACTCTCTGAAAAAAATGTTATATTTCCAAAAATACATGGCATATCTTGTAGAAATTTTGGTGACAGATGTGAAAAGAATAGTTAGGAAAATTCACGAAAAATATTTTGCCTAGAAATTATCGTAAAAAGATACCCGGACAAAACTGGTAGGGGGGGCTATTTTAGCCCCCCCCCCGGTCCAGATAGGGTTAAAAGGAAAATGTCCAGGTTTGATGTTTCAAACAGCAGTACGAATATAAGTACTACCCTGCATCTATTGATTATTGCTTAGCTAGACTACAAGGAGCCCCCGGAAAAGTAGTAGAAACTAAACGAAATGCAGTTTCTGCGCGAAAGGAATGGACAAAGTGTAGCATCTGCGAAGGAGTAATGAGAAACGAACAATGGGCGTTTTGGAGAGGAGAGGGGGGAAAGACCGGAAGAGAAAGCTTGCAGAGGAAAGAAATGAAGAAAAGCAAGAAGGAGAGGGAAGCAACTGGCTGAATACCATGACATTTAAACTTCTATTTTTTCCAAAGTCATGCTTCCCTGTCTTCCTTTCTCTCCTGCAAAAAGCTTCTTCTCTAATTTGTTCTATCTCTTCATTAAAACGCGCGTCAGTCGTTCGTCATCGCTCCTTAGCAGTTGCCGCCCTTCATCCAGAGCCGCAGTTCGTTTCGTTTCTACTACTTTCTAAGGGGTGATGCCCCGTTACCTATGATACAAAGATCCGCAGTTAAAATGTTTCCACTCTTTGTAGAGAAACAGAGATGAACGTAGAAGATTCGAGTTCTGATTCCAGGTAATATATACAGTTCTGTTACACACTTCAATCATTATGTACTGGAACTATTTTAGTGAAATCTGTACAAAAGGTTCATACAAAATAGGTGGACTTTTTCGAAGACTTCTCTTAGCACAATAAGGCCCTGCAGTCTTGCGTTACCGTCATGAGTTTCATGATATTAGAAAGTCTTTCAATAGACTATTGCGCTGAAGGTCGCATCAGATACTTTTTTACCTACCCTGGGGACCAGATCCAAAATCTAAATTTGGCACTGGCACCCAGGGTATTTCTTACCATGATTATTCGCAACCCAGTAAAAAGTGACTGATCAGAGTACATACATGATTGTTCATCATTTTTGTTTCAACATATTTAGGGTAGGAATGGATCTTGAAGCAGAGAATGTGACTTATGCCTTGGCGAAGCTCCCATCTCCATCAAAAGCAGAAAGGTACCAGTCAACTTTGGTTATATCTAATTTCTAATGAATGTCAGTGAAATACCTCCAAGTTGGCACGGGGTCCTACAATCTCAGACAAAACTGTTGAGACATTCACAAATGGTATGGTCTCTTTTACCCCTGTCCCCTATTTCAATGTTACTTATTAAAAAGGTCACACATCTTGCATCTGAAGTGAGATTCACAACGTGTCGATCTGCTTTCATTTTCAATTATGTGCGAGTCAACTTTGATGGTAAGATTTCACAAATTTGGTTGTTTTCCAACGATGTTTTCTGAGAATGTAGGTGTTACAGGAATCACCGCAATAATCATGATATCAATTTTTATCTTTGTCATTTTGGTGACAATGAGTCCATATCTAGATAAAGAGCAACAGAAGTAAACCTTATGCCCAAAGGTAGCATTGCTATCAGTTGTTCGTGCTTTTGAAGATCATTCTATTTTAGAGAATATTGTGATGTTTTTCGTCATAGAAGAACAATTAGAAGAAAATTTAGACCCACATTTGACAGATAAAGAACAATGCTGGATTAAAGAAGCACACAAGCATTTGCAATGTGCAGCTTTAATTTTTCTCATGCGAATTATATCATTTATTGTTTTCAAATCTTAGCTGAGTATTTTCGAGGCATCTTAATTTAGGGGAAGGGTCATTGATAGGCTGATTTAGTGCATTAAGAATATACGTGAGTCATCAGTGACTTTTGGCAGCCACAATTTTATAGACTAAGAGGAAAAGTCCTCCAACCATGTACCTAAATTTCGTACAAAACGATGAGAGTAGCGTTAAAACCAAACCACATAGTCACGACTTGGTTTAACTCGTTTCCCTTCTTCTTTTACTGCCGAGTCAGTTACATTGCTAAAAGTTTAATGTAACTTCGTTTTTTCTTCGGAGTTACAGTTCTTGCTGTTAACTGTTTACTTTTCTACTGTCTTTCAGAAATGCTGCAACAAATGATGAATATGAAGTAGTTGAAATAGATGACAGCACATCATTTGAAGATCCAACTTCTACTTCAAGGTTAGCGTCAATTCCATTCATAGAAATGCAATAGTGTTTCAGATTATCGTTTTGATTTTTACAAAGCATGGATAGTACATTGGATATAAGCATTGATAATGTATGCTTAACTCCCAGGTTATTTGATGCTCTAAGAAGACTTGGGGGGGGGGGCTAATTCGCACCCCTGTTTTATTTCTCTTCTGGACGACCAAAGAGCCATTAGAATTGGAATGTGCACAGTACTTCATGAGCTGAACCCAAACATGAAATCTACTTGTAGTTATGTCGCGTGACTTGCCCGTAACGTCACGTTAAAAACAATAAGGGCGCAGTTTGAGAAAACGGAAAGCAGTATGAGCATCAGTCAAATTTCTGTGTATTATGTGTATTATTCATTTGCAAAATTCCAAGAATTCGCGCTGGCGTAATGCCAATATCTGCATAATTATAAGCTTAATTTACAAAGATCTTAGTTTGTTGGACAGAAGATCAAGAATACCATACCAGCCTCGTCTTGTGTGATTTTATCACATTAGCTGTAGAATTTATTGGGACTTCTTCGAAAATACTGATTTAGCCCCCCATTCAGTTCTTAGGCATGATAGGGTTAAGTTTGAAATATGCAGCAGACTGCAGTAATTTGGTCATGAGTGTTTCATAATCAATGCCCTCCATCAAATATTTTGTTCGTATTTCGCATTTCTATGGTGCTCGTATTTCTTGCATACTGATAGACATGTATATTGTTTTCATTTCATATCTTTTCAGTTGTTCATCCGTCATTGCCAATTACCCAGATTTTCTTACAAAAGAAATGAAATCACCTCATGACACCAAAATGTTTGTGGGTTTGGTATTCCCAACAGCCCAGTCAACGTACGACTACGTGCAGTTAATGATGGGAAATGAGGTCAAACCGTACATCATTAAGAACTGTCTTCCATGGCATGTGAATGGTAACATCACCTTCTTCGTCGACAGCGATTCTCTGCAGTGCCGGTCCGATATAGGTGTTGATGCATGGAGATGGGAAATATATAAAACCCAGACAACTTCGACAGACGACCTTTCCGACGAATCATTGTATGTTGTGAAAGACAATGCACGATCATTCCGAATTGTGAAGAGGTACTATCGCTCCAAGAGCAATGATGATTTGAAGCGGCAAATTGTAGCCGTGTATCCACCAAAAGTACCATGCAAAGCAAAGAGCAACCCATTTGAGAACTGCGAGGGAGTGGTCATCATCTCGTATAGTTTTGGCCAAGAAAGGTTGATAAAACCAGATAAGAATGTAAAAGTGTACCAAAGTGTAAAGGCAAATGTAAGGGAGAAATTGAAATCTGGCCATAAACCTGCTCGGGCAACATATGAATCAGAGAAGGAACTTGGAGGACTGGATGGTATTGGAAATGCATCGTCACTGCCAAGGCGCAGACATGCATATGAGGAAAATCGCAAAAAAGCTAAAGTCGACATCCCAGATGATCCTCTGCGAGATTTATTGACGAAGCAGAGGCAAGAAGGCCGAACAGGCCATCCAGTCATAAGAAGAATAACTTTGGATGAGTTTTCCTATTCAATTGTGCTCTTCAATGACAATGTTATTCGAAACATTGCCAATTATTGCTGCAGCGAGAAAGAAAGGTACAAATCACCTCTCATCTTCGATTTCACATTTGAGCTGTTGAAACAACCACCTTTCTATGCCCTCGTTGGATCGTACAAGAACACTTCTCTTTATGTCAAGGGAGCTGCCAGGAGCCCAAGTATGCTTGGTCCAGTTTTCCTTTGTCATTCCAGAAAGGAAACAACAACGAAGGTCCTCTTTGACGCCATGCTTGAAGCATGCCCAGGACTTGCAGGATATGTTCAAGTAATTGGATATGACGGGGAGAAAGCACTTTCAAACAATGGATGTGCTGCCTTTCCTGCAGCCCTGCTTTTGCTTTGTGCAAACCATGCCAAGAAGAACATCCAAGAAAAACTGCGAGATTTAATCAATGATTCATCCTTAAGGAAATCGATATACTCTCAGATATTTGGTGATGAATTCTCAAATGGCCTTGCTTTCAGTCTGTCTCCTGACGCTTTTGATGAAAGACTCCACATCCTTACAACTGAGTGGCACAAGGACGAACGAATCCACAAATTTGCCCAATACTTTGAAATCTATAAAGCAGACCAGTTCCGATACCATCTTGTGAAAGGAGTAGTTGACAAAGCTAAGATTGTGGATGTTGATGGACTCTTCACTACAAATCAGGCTGAGTGTATCAACTCCGTGATTAAATCGTGGCAAAATGGAAAGCTAGATCCACTGAATTTCTCCATTGCATACGAGAAGATGCTGGAACAACAAGAAAGCAACGTTTTGCGTTGTTTCTTACACCTTGACAGCCCATACGAAGTTCGCGAAGAGTTTCGGAATTCCTGTATTGATTTCAGTTCTGTGTATGCACAGAAAGCAGCCGAAGAAAAAGAAGCAGTGAAAAAAAGGCTCACCAATGTGCTGGTAGATGAGCCTCGATACAACGAAGTGATGAGATTCAAACCTGGTCCTGTAGCCGTCGAAAGGGTAAGGTCAAATGTCACTTCGTTGTTTCAGCCATCCCCAAATGAAGTGGATGCACAACCAACTTGTTCCTCTGCTCAACAGCCTTCTGCTCTCCCTCCCACTGAAGATAATGCAGACAATGGCGATGGGAGACAACATAGATTAAAGGCAATTGACGAATCCGACACTTCATTGCCAAGCTCACAAATCAGGATAAGGGAACATTATCAATATCAAGCATCTACAAAAGAAACATGCACATTCCTGGTGAGTAATGCTAAACCACATCTCACCAATGACGGCATAATGGCAACTGTAGCAAAGGCCATGGCAATCGCGCAACGAAAAGAAATTCTGCCTGGTTTTGATGAAGGAAAATATTTGGTAAAGTCTTACACGAATCAGCAACCGCACGTCGTGACATTGAAAAATGCTACAGGTGACATAAAATGTGATTCAAGCTGCCTGCACTTCAAGCACGAGGCCTACTGTGCCCACACACTTGCAGTTGCAATTTTTGGGCATTGTGTGGAGAAATTTGCTGCATATCTAGCAAGAACAGATAAGCATTCAATCAATGCTGTTGGAGCTGCAAATGTAAACACTTCCAAGGTTGGAAAAAAGAAGCCACAGCGTGTTCGTCAACGCAAGCAGGTCACTGCTACCTCTAGCAAAGATTCATTGGCCTTCGAAAATATTACAGTTACAAATCCTGTCACAACTGTGAATGCATCCTTGACAGGACTTGAATTTGGAGCCACCGTAATGCAGCAGCCTCAACCGCAACAACCTAACCTGCCAGCGCCAGTCCTCCATCATTCCTACCTGCAACAGCTTAGCCTGCCACTTCCCAACCTTCAACAGCCTTGCCAACAGCAACACATCCCTACACAGGCCAAACAATTACGTCAGCCTTTAGCATCCCCCCCAGCCTGGCTTCACAACCAGCAGCAATTGCATGGAATCGGCCAGCCTCCAAGGAGACAGTTCATATCACAGTCTGGTGCATACACAGGGAGTCATAACATGCTGGCCCCAGGTCAAGTTGTTTTGACCTCCTTACATGCATCTGACAGCAGAGTGTCTTCGTGTTATGGATGTGGCAAGAGTCTAAGAATGAAGTTGCAAGATGGACGAAGAATAGTGCCAAATGCACCTAATGACCTTGTCTTCATTGCAAAGGTGCATCGAGCTTACAAGAAAGATGGTGTTACAAAGGTCAGTCCAAGCCCAAGAAATGTTTACTTTCACACCACAATCAACATGCAACAACTTGAATGCGTCAAAAATGTTGTAAACAGCAACCATGAAAGGATTCAAATAGATGCCAGCTGCCTTCCTTATCTGAATCAATGTCATGTTGGATACATTCTTTTCACACTGGATCTCCCACACCTTGCACCACACCTTGCGTTAGTAAGAAACTGAAAAAGCAAGGAACTCAAAACGGAACCTGCAATCTTAATTGTAATGCATACCATCTATTTATACTTTTTGCCAAAGAAGGTTTCAGCATATGACTTGTTTATTGGAAGCAGCTTTCTTTGTTTCTTAAAAATTGAGATGCCAATATAAATTTGCTAATTTGCGAAGACCTCTTTCGTGTTTGGCATTTCTATTCAAAATCTTAGGAGCTCCTGGCATGAATTTTCCTCTCTATAAAGTTTGTAGGCATTTGCATTTATGGATAAATTATCACTTATCACAGTAACCCACTATACCAGTTCTGGGTGCAACAAAAACTTGCACAGAAAAAAGGTAACGCTCTCTAAGTCTTTCTAAGACTCCAATTTGGGTGGACCTGTCATCAGTGTGTGACAGGGCGTCAGACAATTATTGGGTCTTCAAAAAGCTGACCCTCTATATTTTTGGGACCACAGTCAGAAATATTTAGTAGATTTTTAGGGCAGAATGAGATGAGACGAATTCAGTAGAAATTAGCCTGCTGTATATCTTACAAGTGCAATTGTGGAAATCTGTACAGTTGTGGGTCTTAAGGTCAGAAGATCAGCAGTTGTGTGCTTTTGAGAAAGGTGTTGTGTGTGAATGAGCCCGCCCCCTCAATCACCTCACAATAGCAAATCCCCAGTTGGTAGAATTTTGAGGTTCTATCTTGATTAGAATAATGGCCTTTTTAACTGTTGGAAATTCATTATCGAGCTTGAGAACTTGAAATCTATGTTCTATTTGTAAAAATAGTTGGTAGATACATGGTCTGAGTTTGGGGAGCAAAACCTGGTCAAGTCCCACGGGGGCATTTGGCATACAATAAATGAATAAAAATATACATTTTCACATTGGCAACAATGTTTTGTGATGTGAGCAAAGGGGTTATACTTTAATTCATAAAATGGATACTATAAGGTGCGGATGAAGAACGAACGAGAAATAGACAAAAATTTGATGTTTTTATAGCACATAAAACATCAAATTTTTGTCTATTTCTCATTCGTTCTTCATCCGCATTTTATCATTTTGCCGGATTGTTTTAGCTATCATTGAAGACTTGTATCATTTTGCCGGATTTTTTTAGCTATCATTGAAGACTTGTATCATTTTGCCGGATTGTTTTAGCTATCATTGAAGACTTGTATCATTTTGCCGGATTGTTTTAGCTGTCATTGAAGACTTGTATCATTTTGCCGGATTGTTTTAGCTATCATTGAAGACTTGTATCATTTTGCCGGATTGTTTTAGCTGTCATTGAAGACTTGTATCATTTTGCCGGATTGTTTTAGCTATCATTGAAGACTTGTATCATTTTGCCGGATTGTTTTAGCTATCATTGAAGACTTGTATCATTTTGCCGGATTTTTTTAGCTATCATTGAAGACTTGTATCATTTTGCCGGATTTTTTTAGCTGTCATTGAAGACTTGTAACATTTTGCCGGATTGTTTTAGCTATCATTGTAGACTTGTACCACTTTGCCGGATTGTTTTAGCTACCATTGTAGACTTGTACCATTTTGCCGGATTGTTTTAGCTATCATTGTAGACTTGTACCATTGTGGACTTAAAGGAAAATGGAAAATTCAACCACAATAGCTCATAGGCAAGATAAACGATGTATAGTATAGTATGGAATAGCTCAGAATGAGGCTTTTCAAGGCGTTATTTCATACCCTTTAAGTATTGAAAGCAAAACCATCATCAAATAATTTTGGATCATTGGCAGAAGAGATAAAAGAGAAGAAAATATGTTTGCATTTCTTTGAAGAGTATGGTTTCGCAAATATTGTTCCCAGCACTGAAGTTTTCAAAATTTTTGTCGTGATCTGAGAGTTGAGTTCCTCAATATAGGGTTTCTTACAGAATTATGTGTGCTTTTACTTTGAACAATGTTGGATGAATGTCGTGAAGAAACGTATTATTCAGAGCTTTGAAACTTAGTATTCCATACGCCCTGTCTCTTTTAGGCCCCTGTTGGGCCCTTCAAGTTTAAGTGAGCCCTCCTCCCACCCTAGATAATAGAGCTTATGTTAGGAAGTGCTGCTTTTTAGAGAAGTGCACATGGACGATTATTACTTATTCGTGTTAATTCTACTAGACGTAATATTTAACTATTTGACCGATGTTCAGTTCTTATATTTATCGCAGTTTTGTTTGGTTTTACATGAAAAAGGATGAAGTCTCGATTTTTTAATGGTTCTCTTGTTGGACCCATTTTACTGCAACATTCAGCTGAAAATGATATTTTTCCATTTGAGAGTTTTCATCCCAAGCAACCTTGTTAATATGCCAGCAATAGTCGTTCTGAATCACCAAGGACCGAAAAAGTGGAGGTATCGAGCTCATGCGAATTAGCCTCTTTCCCATGTCTTAAAACGATTCCTGTCTTTTTATGTGGCCGACATAAGTTGTCATTTCATAATGAACTCATACAAAAGCGCAAAAAAGCAGCACTTTAGGCCGGTGTTGTGAAAAAGAAAGCATACAAGGTTGGTGTAAGATTCAATGACCTTCAATAGTTTCAGAATCGGAGTGTTTTCATATTTTTCAAGAATTCAAGAACAATTTTCAAAAAAACTTTAAATCCGTCGTTATTTCAAATGCAATTGACGCAACATGAATAAATTTCCAAGAAAACCATAGTTTATGGATATCTACAATATGGCATCAAGCAAAGTCTGTCACTCTTCTGGTATATGATTTTGGAAGTTGATGGCGTCACACTGTGATGCGTTTTGAGAGACTAGCCTCGATCTGATTGACCGTGAACAAAGACCACAAAAACATGCTTTTAACTTTGCTGACTGCACGTACGATTGCGAAGGTTTTTACAGCTAGAACCGATCGTTATCATTAATTCAGTTACTGAACGTAAATGGATTTGAGCATTATGAATGAGGATTACTGATATTATACGGAGAGTTTTAAATCCTATAAGAGCATACCTGAATTCCTTAATTACGCTTTTATAGGAACACTTTGAACTGAGCTAACATTAGATTTGATTTCTGACTTTACCCCGGCTGTAGCGGTAAACGACTTGTTTTGAGAAATGTACCCTCTTCAAATTACCGAAACTTGCCTTGGTACCCAGATTTATGAAGAGTTAGTTTTTTCGGAAAGCTCCACAGGTGTAACTATTTTTGCACCTTTCAGCGAAACCCCACTAATAAATGGAAAATCTGCCGAAAATGACCCTTGTTTAGAGAATGTTGTTTAATGAAAGTTGGGCCCAAGAACCCACCCATATGGGAGGCACATACCATTACCCTGAACATGTTATGTACCCCCCTCCCGGGGATTTTACGTTAAAAGCAGAACAGAGCTCTTCAGAATTGAAAGGTCACCAGGGCTTGAAGTTTTGAACCTTGCATAGTCTTTGAATCTCGTGAACTTATACTTAATTTTAGAGTAAAAGTTTGATCGTGAAGTTACGTATAATTCGTGCACTTATTACCCTTATTGAGACTACTCTGGTTCAACTTCAAAAGTTTGGTTCATTTCAAGAATCATCATTGCTGAAACATAAATTGGTGGCAGCATATTTTACTGTCTAAAATACCTGTAATTTTGAAAAATATTCAAAATAGTCCTTCTGTAATTCTAAAACAACGTTCAAATCGAACGATGTTGACCTGGAAAACCGACAGATGTGAATAGATTACCGGAGATCTGAGCACAAAAAAAGCATCAAGCCCTCAGCCTTGGGGACAAAAATTGGCCAAACCCGCAACCCATCAAAGCACAAAGCCCTTTCACAGCCTGAGGAGAATTGTCTTTGACGTCGCTTTCCGGTTTGATAGTTTTGCAGTTATTGAATTAACAGAGTTTGTTCACTGCATTGATTTAGAATCATGCAAATTACTGTCACGGACCCCCTGGCTAGTTTTGCATGCGTCATAGTACTTATGCAATATCGATGCCAATTCCAATGCCAATGCCAGTTCCAATGCCGATGCCAGTATTCCAATGCCGGTGAATACAAATGGCCCCTTTTTAGGGCTACCTGGTTTTGAGTCATACTGCAGAAAACCACTGATGATTGCCAGGTCAATTTCTTTGTTGCATGTAAAGCTTCATAATTTGGTCATAAATGACAACAAGAATGTGCCTTATCATTGAAGACTAAACTGATGAGAAAAAATCTGAAGATTTTGACTCTTAGGCAAGCTGAGTGCTTCGCTTGAAAGCCATAGCTCAAAATGAGGTTTTTAACGTGAAATTTGTCTACCTTGCTGTAACAAAAGTAAACATTTGATCATCTACGAATATTTTTGAATCTATGAAAAAAACAACTCAAACAAAATTTCATCATAGGTTTGATAATCAATTTTTGATGATTTTTCAAACCAGGGTACTTTCTTATGGGACACCCAGTAGAAAACGAACGGCCTTTGAAAGGATACTGACCCCTGAATACAACAGCAATAGTATTTGTTATTATCTTATTGAAAGCCGACATACTAAGTCAGCAGGAATATTGCTGCCTAAGATAAACTACTTTTTCCAAAAAGGGGAGGGATTCTCCGAGAAGGCCCCTTTAAAATGATTTCGATAGTGGTCCAAAATCACGACCGAATTCCCCCTCGATTTCTGCCCCACTAAAATGAATTGCGTACACTTAGCACATGTTTTCCTCTTTGGACAACAAACAATTCTTGCCCAGTAGTATAAGAAACTTACCTTGCGTTCCTTTGGCAATCAAACAAATCAAGATTTGTTTGATGGTACAATCACTTTGGTGAGCAATTTGAAATTCTGCCCTCATTTTCAGAAATTTGCCTGACAGAGGTAGAACCGCTTTTGTGAAAAATTAGAGTTTTGGGTCTTTTTTCTGTACATTTGGTGGACAAAGGTAGAACCCCTTATGTGAAAATTTGAAATACACGTATTTTTATAAGAAATAAAGAATTTTGTCCAGTACTGAAAGTTTCCTAAAATTATCAGATTTTGAGTACTCTGAGTTTCTTTTGAGTTTCTTAGAGGTTCCATAACAATCTTCATTTTCACTACCTGACCTTGTAAACATTTCAAAGCAAGGTTTCTGAAGCCTTTCCAATGTTTAGATATTACTGAAGTACCTTGCGAGTAGTGTGATACAGGAAACGAGTGAAGGTAGGGTAGAAATATGTCAAAGGATGTCCTTTATCAAAGTAAACAGTTTCCTAACTTTTTCTCAATACTGAAGTTCTTGATTTGTTGGCCATCTGAGAGTTGACCAAAAATTCTCTGCAAAAATTGCATACACCTTTGGCAAAATATTTTGTTTTGAAGGAAACTCTTTAAAAATATACCCAACAAATCCAATGTTTTTATTTCTTGTACGCATCTTTGGAAAAGTGATACGCCCATCGCTTGAATGATCAGAACTCCGTTTTGTTTACCCAAGAAATCTGTCACATCGCATAGAAATACTAAATAAGTTAGTGTTCTGGCTTGTTTTTGGGTAGTTCCGCCTGTTTATAGGTTGTTCCTGGCTTGTTTTTGGGTAGTTCCGCCTGTTCTTAGGTTGTTCCTGGGTTGTTCTTGGGTTGTTCCGCCTGTTCTTAGGTTGTTCCTGGGTTGTTCTTGGGTTGTTCCGCCTGTTCCTGGCTTGTTCCTGGTTTGTTCCTGGCTTGTTTCGGTTGTTCTTGGGTTGTTATGTGGTGTTCCGTCTTTTAGTAATGACGTTTCACAAAAACTCAAACTTTTTTGCACACGCATAGAACGATAAATTTCACATACGTTTTTATTGGCACTAAGCTCTGCGTCTTCTGCTCTTGACAACCCTTGCTGCACGTCTCTCACGCCCCTCCGACGGCTATGTCCAAACTCAACAAATCACACTTCTCGATCAAAAACCAAAATGTGACTTCAATTGCAAAGCCAGCAGATGAAAAAATATTGTAAGAGGACCAGGTCGAAAACGCGGAAAACGCGAAAAACATTTGAAGTTTCTGTGATAAATAGTCTTTATCATGTTAAAATATAGGTAAGAAACCTCTAAATAAGCCAAATATTCCATTAAGAAGACAAACAAGAAATTTCCGCGTTTTCGTTTTTGCTATAGGTGATTTTTGAAAACGCGGAAATATCTTTATATAAACTTTATATATCTTTATAGGAGCATACCGTATTTGGTGTTATTGCCACTAAATATTTTGTTGTATTCCTGCTTTTGTAGTTAGAATACGTCTCAGCCTGTGCTTTGAGGGATTTTGAATGCTGAATCTGTAGTTCAAAACAGTCTATGATGGCACGTGTGTTTGGGAATTCTCTAAATTTTTCAGCAACATTCATAGCAATGACATCTTTTCCTGGCCAGACAATGAATTTTTCTAGTAAGGGCCTCAATAGCTTTGTCCAAGTAGTGAATATACTTGAGACATTGGATGCTGAGATTTTGAACCGAAAGGCAAGTTCTTGGAATTTCAAATTCAAGTCCAAGTTTTCATTTTAAAAATTCCAAGATACAAATTCCAGCTAACAACAAGTACAAAACTACATTAACAACAACAAATAATATCAAAGTATACAAAAAGAACTAAACTAATTTAAAGGAAGTTTGTAGGTATGGAATTTCTTAAGGAGGAGCTCTCTCAATAGATAAACTAATCGAGGAGAGAGCACCCCCTGTACTAAAAGTCTATTATTTTATGGTACTAACGTTTTTAGTTCATTTGATGATTGTAGAAATCTTCAGAGACATTTTAAATTAAACTTGGTATTTTGTAGAGAATATATAAGATTGGAGTTTACTACGAAAAATGAAAACTGAAGGAGATTGTTTGATGACATCAGTAATGCTGTTCCAGGATTTCGCGCCTGCATATCTAACAGATCTTAAACCATATTGCAAGGTATTTTTACGAGTCATAAAAAAGGTTTATTATTTCCCACTTTCTTTCTCTCTTTTAGCATGTCTTCAACGCCACAAAAAGAAAAAATTGGGTTTTTTATCATTTCCCAAAGAACTTCTTAAGACCATATGGCCCCGCAGAGGAGGTCCCAACCGAGGAAACGGTGTTCAAGCGCACTTCTGTGAAAAATTGTGAGTGGCTCGTGAGACCGCATTATGCGGTCTCAGAGCTTGACTCAACTGTCAATGGCAACTTGGCAATCATAAAGGATCACCCACTCATGAAGAAAACGACGTCCTTTGCTGCATGCCAAGGTTTCAAAAAAATTGTGGAAAAAGAAAGGAGAAATCTTATTGACAGATTCATACACAAAAGTAAGCAGCTTTAAATCAAATAAATCATATAACTTAAGAATTTTTAAATCAGAGAAAATTTGAGTAGATGGAGATGTAAAGCTTTTGAAAGCAATAGCTCTGACAACTTTCTTTTGAAGTAGATATATTGGTTTAGTGTGGATGTCATATGTGAGACCCCAGACAATGATTCCATACTGGAGAAATGAGGAAAATAAAGAGTTATATAAAGAGACTAGAACACTAGTTGGTAGAAGATGCCTTATTTTGAAGAATATGCCAGAAGTTCTTGACAGTTTCTTGGAAAGTTCACTTAAATGATATTTCAAACTTAGATTTTCATCTAAAAGGAGACCAAGGAACTTGACATATTTAGCTTGTTTTACATATTGATTACCAATTTTTATATTGATGCTGTCATTCAACGAATTTTGTGGAGAGTGAAAAATTACAAAGTTTGTTTTATCTACATTTAAAGCAAGTTTGTTAGCATCTAGCCACTTTTTGACACGGCTGAGCTCTTTGTTCACCACTTTTTGAAGATTAGTCAAACTGTGAGATTCAAAGTAAATATTTGTGTCATCAGCAAAGAGATAGAGGGATAACATGGAAGATGAGTTGGGAAGATCATTGATGTAGATTAGGAACAAAAGTGGACCAAGGACAGATCCCTGAGGTACACCACAGGTAACATTCAAATGACTGGAATTGCAACCATTCACTGAAACATATTGACTTCTGTTGCTAAGATAAGATCTAAACCAAGCTAGGGCTGTTCCTCGAATACCATAGTGTTCCAGTTTGTCAAGAAGGATCTGATGATTAACAGTATCAAAAGCTTTTTGTAAGTCAAGAAAAATGCCACACCCAAATTTTTTGTTATCCAAAGAATTCTTGATCGATTCTGTCATACTGATCAATGCATGATTAACAGAGTGACTAGCACGAAAACCAAACTGGAGGTCATATAAGATGTTGTGTATTTCTAAAAAGTTGTATAACCGCTTATACATCAATTTCTCGGCAATCTTACTGAAAACAGACAAGAGTCATTCAGGAGACATTTGATGAGCCAAAGAAAAACTGGTCTTGCTTTCCCAACTTCTTTTCCATTGATGTTTCCTGCTCAATTTTGGGGACCTATCCAGAAATGCAGGTTTTCGATATATGGTGATATTCTTTCATACAACGCAGTGAAAAGTTCTGGAATGTAAAATTTGAACACGTTTGCATTTGCCAAAACATTAATGCTCAAAAATTTAGTTTCCTCCTTTGCATTTGAAAGTTGTTTGTATTTTAGTTCTAATAACTCTTCAAGGTTTTGCACCTTGTCTTGTAATTCTTTTAATGCAGCCTTGTCTGATGAAATTGACCTTGAGATTGATGAAGTTGACGTATTTGCAGAATCCTGTCTCATTCGTTTAGTTGCCTGTTCATTGCTTTCGACAGGTGGTGGTAGGTGTCGCTTAGCATTAGAAAATTGATCACTGCATAGTATAGGGTAAGGGTGCTCTTGTGATGGACAATCATCAATGAAATGAAGGCTACAAACTGGTGTGTTTCTTGTCCACAAATCAAAGTTTAGGTCTAAGTTACTTTTCCAAATTTCTTGCTCAGTGGGGCTCTTAGTTTGAACATAAAACTTGTGATACCCTCCAGGTGGTACACATGGACCAAAGCCTTTTCTTTCCCGTGAGCAAAGCAGAACTCCTTTTTCCAAATTCTCAGTAAGTCAGTGTGGCTTTTGCAATCCTTGACAATGCACTTTGTTTTTCCCATGATAACCAAAACATGAACAGCCAACGTAAACAAAGTGTGTATAATAAAACCAATTAGAAGTGTTATATAAATCTAGGGATAGAGTTTCAATGATCCAGCTCTTGAATCAATGAATTTCTTGAAAAATAACTTGCAGGCTGTCCCTGGGAAGTACAGAGCTACAATGACGTTGGATAAAACAACAAATTACGATAAACCATGTCACTCATCATCATCAACCAGTTTCAGCACTTGAATCCTCACTTTCCCCTTCATTTTCACCATTTAAACTGCTCTCTGACTGGGACTGTCCTATAAGATTTAAAAATTAATTTTCTGTTTCAAAATATTTGAACTTGCAATCCAATTTGAAGCACAACCTGCAATTTACATCTGCGAATGCAAAATTGTCATTGTTTCCTTTGAGCTTTTTGTTTGCACATATGATTAAATCCAAATTACTCTTTGTGAGATGCAAATTAATTTTTACTTTCAATCCTGTGTCCATATTCTAAATTTTTCCGACAATTACTTCACAACTGAAATTATCCAGGGTCAGAACAACACGTTTCTTGTGTGCTGCAAAATCTTTGTGGACAAGTGTCAGCTCCAGGGCCTGTTTTGGTAACTTGTGGCGAACATTGTGGAAAACATTTTCGATTGGGTTGAGGTCAGGGGATCGTGGGGGGATTTCTACGACGTTTGCAGCTATTTCTGTCAATGCAGACTTAGCAGCAGCACTTTTCTGACAGGGGTTGTTGTCCATTACAAAATACTTCATGCCCCTAGCTTTTCTGTCTTTCACAGTGCCTCTCCAGAGCCTTTTCAAGGTCATTTTTTACAAACTCTGCAAAGTATTTCCCAGTCATGTGCTGGAAATTTTTCACGGATGTTACCCCCACTCCAAATTTAGTTCCAACCAGCACATATATATGACGCCCCCAGGCAAGTTCTTGCTTCCTTTTGTCATCCATTGCAACCCTTAGCATGCTTTTCTCCACATCCGGCCACTTGGTGTCTTTGCCTCAAAAAGGGGGTTAAATTTGTGAACAAAAGACAACCCATCTAAATATATTCCAACATCCTCGGTCTAGAAACTACTGCGGTGTTTTCTCAACATCTTACGGGCATATTGCAGTCTTGCCCGCTTATCTCTGTACGACAGGAGACTTTTTTTTCTGGGCTGCAAATTTTTAAATCCTGCTCAGTTCAAAATACGAGCAAATGTGGGGTAGCTTGCTAGCCCTTGAAGTGACAAGTGACTCAAATCAATTGCTCTTGAAATCACACAAATATCAGACCACAAGAACATATAAACCTAGTCATTAAATACCTACAAGCTTCTGGGCCTCCATTTCCGGTTCAGCTTCTTGTATGTCTCTTTCCCTTCTTTTTTCTGGCTCTGATAGCTTTCAAACGAGAAAAAAATACATATTTAACAACAGGTTGTTAAGAGGACTTAATGATTAAACTCTGTGAATAACTAACTGATAATAGATTTTTACCTTCTAACCAAAAATCCAGCATATTTTCCATCCTTGCACACTGTTCAATCGGGATCTTATCATGAATGGTGTTATGCAATAGGAAAGGGTATCAAGGCTGAAATACACAATCCATTTAAACTGATCAGTTTAAACTGTCAGCCTCTTTCGTCAGTTTTAGAAAGAAAGAAAATAAAAAAACGCAAAAAGAGATCTGCATGGGTTAAACCTTGACTCTAAAAGCGAGCCCAGTTGGGTGTATATGACACGCTATTGCAGGAACTTTGCCTTGAAGAGGAAGAAAACTATAAAAAGTTCTTGCGAATGAGCATAGAAACATTCAGCGAATTATTGCAGTTGGTGTCGAATGATATTCAGAAACAAGATACAGTGATGCGTGCTCCAATTGCTCCAAAAATTAAACTAGCTGCAACCATCAGATTTTTATCAACTGGTGCTAACTACGCTGATCTCCAGTATCAGTTTAGAGTACATAAGAGCACTCTGAGAACCATCATACCAGAAGTTTGTGAGGCAATTTACAAGAGGCTGAAAGATAACTTCTTGAAAGTAAGTAAGATTTTTCATAATCATAATCAATTAGTACATTTATGTTGAAAAATTAAAATTATTGTTCTGCGGGGAGCTTAAATTACTTTTACTTGTATTCCCTTGGTAGAGCTGTCCCATAAATGATTCTTTTGGTGGCACAACATTATACTGCTGGTGTTGAGGCAACTCAAGCATTCCAAACTGTGCTTGGAAAAGAATCTCCTGAATTTTCACCTTAGCATATTCACGTGCTCGTTTATCTGGTATTGCACGTAAACTGTGCGTAACATTTTGACCGAACACCTCCTCGGAGTCTACAACTTTTTTCTGTCTTGACAAGTGGACCGATGCTGCCTGGTCAAGGAAGCAGTCTTCTTTGCTTTTATTTTCTTGTTTCTTCTTTTTAGGAAGGGGTCTTTTCGTTGATCTTGGAGGCTCTGCTTCTTCTTCCCCATCATCATATTGCAGTTCTTCTTCTAGATTATCTGTTTGTTCTTGTGTCTGATCTTCTAGAGATGTAGCTACTGATTTATTATCACTCCATCCTTATTCCTATACAGAAAAATTTAATATTTTAGACACCATCAACAGCAGAAGAATGAAAATCAATAGCAACGCAATACGAAGAATTATGGAATTTGCCAAATTGCATAGGGGCAATGGATGGAAAACATATACAGATAAAGCCACCAAGAAATTCTGGATCTTACTATTTTAATTATAAAAACACATTTAGTGTTGTCTTACTGGCACTAGTTGATGCCAACTATAAATTCATTTATGTCGATGTTGGGTGCAATGGAAGAATTAGCGATGGAGGTGTTTTCAGAAATTCCACGCTCTCAACAGCTTTGGAAGAAGACCTTGTTTGTGTTCCAAAACCACCACTAAAGAAAGAACAGCGTGTATGAAACTATAACTTAAAATTGATGGGAACAGTTCACTGGAAGTCTCAATTTTAATCTCAGAGAGGGGACTCACTTCTAAGCTCATAGATCATATTAGTTTCAGGGCTCAAAAAAATATTTTCTTTCCTCGTAGCAGTTTCTTCTTACGCACTTTCTTGTTCTTTCCCTGTATACTGCCCAATTATATCCCTTTTTCTTCTTCTTTATTTCCCTTTCCTTCTTTCATTTGCTTCCTTAATTTATTTCTCTTCTTTTCCATTTCCTTTTCCTCCCATGTCTTTTCCCTTTTACCCTTCTTCCTTCTTAAAAAATTTAAGCATTTCAGCTACCGCCACTACCACGCTATTTCGTTTTTTGAGCCCTGATTAGTTTTAATCTAAAACAGGTTTGGAATAGTCAAAAACGAAGAAAGAGAAACTGAGACTTCTGCAACTTGGCAATCCATTATAGATGATTACGCTTAAGATGGCGGTGAGGAACCTCTTAGCAAGATGTTTTGCATTCTAATTAGAGATCCATAATAATTCCATGGGAATTTGATTCAAGAATACAGTGCATTTTGGTAAAAAGTTCCTTGCCGACATCTTTTGTGCAATCATTTTGTCACCATAAATTGGGGTAGGTCCAAAAGAATTACTTCACTACGGAAGTTTTCTGGCCATGAACAAATTAATTCATCCAGACTGCTGGCCAGGATTTTTCAATTAGCATGAGCTGCATACAATATCAAATTGCCGCTGAAGTCCTGACACATCGTAACAAAGATAATTTCTTCAATGGTGATTGGCTTATTGAAAACTTGAAGGGAAAAAGGGTCACAAGTGTGAGTTCCTTTCCCTCTTTTTCTTTGCCTAATTGAAAACACTAATTGCCTTTTGTTAATGTATTAGTTGCCATTTCAAATCAAGAGCAATAAACAAATTGTGATGAAACAATATTCTAAATGGAATTCTTCGAGTTGAGAACAGTGTGTAACTCATTGGCTTCGCTAGTAGTTGTAACAGTATTTCAATTTATTCAATGATCTTGATAGCGCCTGCTGATAAGAAGCACTGACCCAGTCCTAATTTTCCAAATTTGGTTCCATTTAGGGATCGTCTCCATCGTCGATCATCTAGGGTTGTTGTAGGGAGCGCGTGGCCGAGTGGTTAATCTCGCACTGGACAGTTTGGTCGCTGTCCGTAACTCTAGCCCGGGTCGACCAGAGCCATGTGAGGGAAATCTGGTAGCTGCGGCGGGTTGATAGTAAAACATCCGTGGCCCCTGCTGGAAATAAGTCTCTCTCAGACTTTCGCAGGCTAGCCATGTTAAATATGATACCTAACTACCTACCTGTTAATTATCGTATAGCTTTTATACGAATTGATACAAATTCAATTGCACACTCCCGTCACGAAAGTATCCAGACAGCCGAAACAAAATGGCGTCAAATTTGACCGTTGGTCCTTCGACCCCCAAACGGTTCAGCCGTTATGCGGCCATTTCAGGGAATGGAAATAAACGATTTTACCGCCAAAATTGTGTTTATCGATCACGCAATCAAGGAAGAAATAAAAAATTGAAAAACAAAGCAAGATAAACGTGTTTTGATAATAAAACATGAAATTAGCTGCGAGGAGAAAATGTAATTGATAACAAAGGAGCCTCCCAACTTAGAACTGATATTTAAGATACTCTTCCAAATAATACGTTCACTGGAATAGCATCACTTGGTGTAGAAAAGTCTGAAATTTGCAAATATGAAAGAAAATTCAAGTAAAATCCAGATATAATGAAGTTATAAATGAAAAAAGAAACAGTTGCTGCGATCGAGGTAAGGTTTCGTAACAACAGAATTATTGCAATCAAACTCAATACCAAATTGTTGCAAAGAAAATTCGTTAGGGACTGCATAATTTTGCTCAGATTGATTCCCCTATGTAAGACGTACAAAATGATACCAGCTTTAGGCCAACATTTGGCATTAATTATATTTTTGAGGCTTTGATACAAATTTAAACTTACCTTGGCAAAGATGATATCGCAATCCTACAGCCATGGGAGACTCAAATTTAATTTTGCCATTTTATAGCCAAGTGTCTTTTTGCTATCATTCACATGATTCCTAAAACGGCGATCTTTTCTACTTCATTTGACATAAAATACAATCTTCTCCTGTCAGGTAGCAGCCTCCAAGACTGGACATTTGTTGAACATATTGTCTTGTTTTCGATTGCTTTTCCTTCTCACAGCTAAATTGAAATTTTGCTATCAAAACACTTCATTTTGCTTTGTTTTTCATTTTTTCATTTCTTCCTTGATTGCGTGATCGATAAACAAAGTTTTGGCGGTAAAATAATTGGTTTCCAGTCCCTGAAATGGCCGCATAACGGCTGAGCTGTTTTGGGGTCGAAGGGCTAACGGTCAAATTTGACGCCATTTTGTTTCAGCTGTCCGTATACTTTCGTGACGGGAGTGTATATGGGATGAAATTCGTATAGCCACAAAAGTGATACGAATTGTATACAAATTTTTTGATTTCTATACGAATTATTTCTGATTTCTTTCCACAATGTTTTGTTTGATTGCATCAACTTCTGTCTCAAAAAGTATACTGTCTTCCATGTTGTTAGTAGTCACAGTTGCTGGATGTGCCCTGGTATGCAAATTGTAGGAGGCGGTTTTCTCGTTTGAATTTTGTGATGCTTGCAATTTTAGAGCCTGCTCAACTGATTTCTTCCAAGACAAGACTTGTTTGAATGGCAATTCACCAACACTTTCAATCTTTTGTATCATAGATTTGGAGCTCACAGACAGACCTTGGTGAATCTTTCATATGCCTGCAGAAATTCAAATAATATGATGATCAAATTAAAGTTCCAGTCTTTGAGATGATAATTTTTTAATGGGGCATTAAAATGGTCTGTTTTCTCCATACACTACTGGCCTTGCACACTTTAACCATATGGTTTTCCTGCCTAAGAATTCTGAAGAATTTTATTCAAATAACTTCCGCTGAAGCAAGCCTTCTCGCAACAACTGGACATCACGATATCGCAAGACTTTTGGAACAACTTGCCATACTGATAGAACTGTCCACATATTATCAAATCATAAAACATTTTATTGAAAGCGGTAGTCTACCGTCTGCAGAAAATTCTATAGCCCCTCATGATGGCCAGGTCCATAACGCGGAACCCGCGGAACCCGCGGAACTCGCGGAATTTTTGTTCCGTGAAGTTGAGTTCCGCGTTTTGTTCTCGCAGTATGGGTCCGAAAACCAAAACGCGGAACTGGCGGAATTTTTCTTCCGCGGAGCTAAGTTCCGCGCTTTGTCCTCGCGGTATAGGGCCAAAAACCAAAACACGGAACTCGCGGAATTTCATCTATAAGGCCTGCTCTTCCTCCACTTGCCTACAAAGAAGTTTACTTGCATTTTATCACTTTTAATCAACTTTTGATCGACTGTTCTTCCCATGCCAAGAGATTTGTAGCATTTTCTTAAGCAGCTACTTTCACGTATGTTACTACGCCGTCAGCCAAATCTGCTTCGAAAATGAGTCAAAAATGGTCCGTTTAATTTCCCTCTTTCTGCAAAATCCATTGCAAATCTCAAAAACATACAGGTGAATTCAATAATTCAACTCTCTTCTGGCAAATTGAAATCGAAACAAACTGACTTTCTCACAGGATTGAAGGCATATAAATTGAGATGAAATTTTCCACTTCGGCTCCAAGCGATAGGAGATTTGTAGGTAGGCCATTTGTTGTCATTTGCAAATGCCGTATTGCTTTGGTCTTGGACTCGATACTCGATACTTTGATCACCTGGAGCTGTGGGAGAGCTTCGAGGATAAGGATCGCGTGTCACATGAGGCAAAGAAATGTACATTGTGAGCATACGCACGCGAAATGTTAAAAATGCTATTCTTGTCCATTCCCCCACTTCCTGACCCCAATCCCCTTGACTAGGATTGTCGAGAGTATTGGATTATTTATGCCCAATAAAAACAGAGGTCTGCGAAATATTGTTTGTCGCTCAGCTGAACAGCAAAACTACATCGCTACTTAGTTGTATCCCATCCCAGTTGTATATAAAGGAAAGAAACTTTGGTTTAATCGACCAAAATCAACGTAAAAAGAGTTTCTTATGTTGACAGACAAGTTCCGCGAAATCAAGTTCCGCGTTTTGTTTTCGCAGCATAGGGCCAAAAACCAAAACGCGGAACTCGCGGAACTTTTGTTCCGCGAAGTCGAGTTCCGCGTTTTGTCCTGGCAGTATGGGGCCGAAAACCAAAACGCGGAACTCGCGGAATTTCATCTAAAAGGCCTATTCTTCCTCCCCTTGCCTACAAAGAATTTTACCTGCGCTATATCAATTTTAATGGATTTTTTTTAGTGGACTTCCTGACCCCAATCCCTTCGACTAGGATTGTCGAGAGTATTGGATTATGCCTAACAAAAGCAAGTCCTACGAAATATTGTCAAGGGGATTGGGGTCAGGAAGTGGGGGAATGGACAAGAATAGCATTTTTAACATTTCGCGTGCGTATGCTCACAATGTACATTTCTTTGCCTCATGTGACACGCGATCCTTATCCTCGAAGCTCTCCCACAGCTCCAGGTGATCAAAGTATCGAGTATCGAGTCCAAGACCAAAGCAATAGGGTAGGGTGGGGTAATCTGGGTCTACGGGGTAAAGTTGGTCTACTGGGCTTTTTGCTAGAAATATCCTTCCTCGTTAAAGGGAAGAAAGGGTGGCTATTTTTCTTTTAATGTCTGCATAATAACCTCCTTTTTTACATAAAACATTCGTCTTAGATGTATCTCCACTCGTTTTATAAAATAACTTTACTGAACGGCCTATTGTGCAAGAATTTCAAAGTCCAGGAAAACTTTCTCCTGCCACTGTTGTTTTGCTTTTCTGGTCAATTTAATGACCATGAGGTGAGAATTTGGTCTTTTACAAATGAAATAACGTTTATTTCGAAGTCATTGACGCGATCGTTCTTTTTATCTTTATTTTTTACCAGGTGGGGTAATGTCGGCCTACACGTTTTTTTTTTTATAAGAAACTGGTTTATAAGAAACTAGTACTACGATGACCAAAAATTTAAGAAACTCTAGTACTACGCTCAAGAACAGTTAAGAAACTCTAAAACGTTATATCTGTATGTCTCCCGTATTCTATGTCTCTCTAACAAAGGTGCCTTCGTCTTTTCTTGACTTTTAACTGCAAAATTTGTAAATTTTTGCCTCGATGTGCATGGCTTCTTCTTGATGACAATGTCAATGCAAAATGGAAGCCCTTTGTCGAGAAGAAGGCTCAACTTCGAACAATACCGCAATTTTAGGCCCAAAAAATAAGAAACTAATTAAGAAACTTTTACTACTAAAACACCGAAATCTTCATGCGAAATTAAGAAACTTTTAGTACTATGTGCTGATCCAAGTTTCTTATAAAAAAAAAACGTGTACTGAGAATTCAGCCATATTTCAAATTCAATGAAGCCTTGAATTGCTTAAAATTTTCGCACTTATATTCATCTTGCCACGTTGTTTTCTGTCTAAAATGCGAAAACGGGTTTCCTATTACCGCAGTTGCTGTCTTGTAACCACTAAATTGGAGTAAACATACTGCAAACATCTTTATTTGACTGTTATTATCAAATTCGATCACTGACTTGCAAGTCGCAACGATTGTGGATCACAGCATAACGACCGTAGTTTTATTTTCGTTGCGGGAACAGGATTGCTTGCGATAAAAGGCAAAGACTGTGATTTTATTGAATAGAGAACAGTTGGAAAATGTAAGTCCATTAATTTTTTTAATCATTTAGCCTTTCATATTCCGATTTTGTACAAGTTTTGAAAATAGACCCACTTTTCCTGCCCGTTGGAAAAAGTGGGCCTATTTTAGTTGCCAAAAGAGAAAATTTTTTTAAAATATTTAATTGCCTTTGTCAGAGCTGAGATTTTTCCCCAAGATAGAAGAAGCACTGAATGTCAATTAAACGAAACTTTTGAAATGTTTTGCATGTTAATCTCGTTTTACCAGCTATCCATTTTGAGATTTTGCTCATTTTAGACTCACATTACCCCACCCTACCCTAGGGCATTTGCAAATGGCAACAAATGGCCTACCTACAAATCTCCTATCGCTTGGAGCCGAAGTGGAAAATTTCATCTCAATTTATATGCCTTCAATCCTGTGAGAAAGTCAGTTTGTTTCGATTTCAATTTGCCAGAAGAGAGTTGAATTATTGAATTCACCTGTATGTTTTTGAGATTTGCAATGGATTTTGCAGAAAGAGGGAAATTAAACGGACCATTTTTGACTCATTTTCGAAGCAGATTTGGCTGACGGCGTAGTAACATACGTGAAAGTAGCTGCTTAAGAAAATGCTACAAATCTCTTGGCATGGGAAGAACAGTCGATTAAAAGTTGATTAAAAGTGATAAAATGCAAGTAAACTTCTTTGTAGGCAAGTGGAGGAAGAGCAGGCCTTCTAGATGAAATCGGATGAAATTCCGCGAGTTCCGTGTTTTGGTTTTTGGCCCTATACCGCGAGGACAAGGCGCGGAACTTAGCTTCGCGGAAGAAAAATTCCGCCAGTTCCGCGTTTTGGTTTTCGGCCCCATACTGCGAGATCAAAACGCGGAACTCAACTTCACGGAACAAAAATTCCGCGAGTTCCGTGGGTTCCGCGGGTTCCGCGTTATGGACCTGGCCCCTCATGATTGCCCAAAGGAGACATCATCAGGTGGTCGGTCAAGATATCGGATAGACCCCAAAGATATTAATTCTTTGAATGAATTGGGCTTTTCTTGGGTGGCAATAGCCAGGTTTCTTGGAACCAACGAGAGTACAATCAGAAGGAGGCGTGACGAATTTGGCATCAACTTCAGCTATAGTGATATCAGTGACGAAGAACTGGATTCAGTAATCAAGTCTATTTTACAGAGCACCCCAAATGCTGGAGAAACTCTGGTAATTGGCAGTCTTCGAGCAACGGGATACAGAATTCAACGCCAAAGAGTGCGTGATAGACTTTGTATCATAGATGGATTGGGAAGAGCAATCAGAAAACGATTCAGAATTAGCAGAAGGGTGTACAGCGCAGAGGGCCCCAATCACCTATGGCACGTTGACACAAGCCATATGCTGATAAATTGGCGCATAGTTTTACATGGTGCAGTTGATGGGTTTCGTAGAACTGTGCTTTACGTTAATTGAGTTAATAACAACAGGGCTGAAACTGCGTTGGGTTGTTTCCTTCAAGAGGTTGAACAGTTTGGCTTACCATTGAAAGTACGCACAGATAAAGGTGTGGAAAACTGGGAAATCGCAAGGTATATGGTCAGATCAAGGGGTATATTGGCAAAGGAAGTATTATTGCAGGAAAGAGTGTTCCCCGGCGGGTGCACTTCTATATAAAAGGTGATACACAAGCTTGTCTGAAGCTTTCCAAAATATGCCCTTTTCACTGAGAAAAGTGTCAGCAGTTAGACCCTATTCACTGACATTTTATCGCAATGTTTTAGAAATTTATACCCCTATTTTGGAGAATCACTGACATGCCCTCCAGGCGGTTTCCTTTAAATGTCACTATATTTAGCCCTTAAATACTGGAAATACTACTAACTACTCAAAATGGAGCAGAAAATGTGTATATCTCCATTACACATCCATACACTGAAGCACAAATATGGTTTGAGCCATACAGTATGGTATGGTTTCAGTTATTAACTCTACAAACTTCAGCAAAACATTGGTTTTCTGCAATCAAAGCTGCCCACAGATTCCTTGATTGATGTATTTCCTGCACTATGGAAACCATTCACTATAAATTAATAAGATTTCATTTGGAACTCATTTTCATTACATTACATACATCCCATTTATTTACTTTGCATTTAGGATTTAGGATGTTATTGATATGATGTTGTGTAAAAGTATGGTAAAACGCATTGAGTACATTGCATCTTTTTAAAAGCATTAAGAATTTTATTTATTTTCAAGGAAATTGTAAACAAATCTGCTGCCACTGAAACATGTAGCAGCGGCAAAAAATGACACGTTCCTCTGGCTTTCCCTCGGCAATTTTTGTTCATTAACATCATTAACTGCGTAAGGAACCTCATCAGCTTATCTAGGTCTCAAAATTACTTCAAATGAAATGTAGCAGCGATACATCCTCTTCCTTTTTCCCGCGTTTTTTCACTAAGCCTCGAATTGCAAAAGAGGCCGTTGCTTCCGGGTTGCTTCCATGAAAAGATGGCTGTGTGTCAGAAAGTAGAAAGGGCAGAGTCTGTTTATATCGTAACAACTTTCAAGTGAATACTGCACTACCATGAAGTTACCTGTGGTAACATGTTTTAGTATGAAGATGCCTCTACCTATGCAACTCTGAGAAGATGTTTCCCATCAAACAAAACTGAAAATCTACTGAATGAAAAGCTGATCAAAATAGATCAAAACTGACGACTGAGAGTCGACTGAGAGAGAAGCAAAAGAAAATAATCAAAGAGAGAGGCAACGTAGAACGCT
Organism: Aurelia coerulea; assembly: GCA_039566865.1. Classification (NCBI taxonomy): domain Eukaryota; kingdom Metazoa; phylum Cnidaria; class Scyphozoa; order Semaeostomeae; family Ulmaridae; genus Aurelia; species Aurelia coerulea. The sequence continues at coordinate 4,819,346 of CM076959.1, forward strand.
TTTTCTACCTGAAACAGCAGTGATGCCAATCAGAAATACAGACTTATTATCCATTTTGTCACCAAGGAAATCATAATATCGGGTTTGATACAACCATATACAATAATGTTATTTTATGGAGCTGCAGATTGGAGCATTAGAGCACTTCTCGATATATAACATTTTCCAGATCAAAGTTGACTGATTTGCCGTTAGTTTAGGCCTGATCTGATACATCAAGCACATGACTACTGCAAGTATCACCCATAGTACTAACATGGCTTTACCTAATGGAAAGGAAACACAACCAACACCATTTCAAGAATCTGCATGTTAGCTACTACTTGCCTTTGAATATTGTTCAACAATTGCTGGGTTTTATCCCCTTTTCTACACCTGAATACATAGAACTACTGATGACTTGCTATTAGTGAGAAAGCTATGCCTAGATTTTTATTAGACTTCAATTGAGGAATTTGATCTGGCCAAAACAAAGATAGTTACATCACCAAGTCCCCAAGTGTTTTGTATTCAACATTGTACAGAAAAAGTCTATTATAATTCATGACTTTGAAATCATTCAACATCAAGTTTATTGCACGTAATGACTAGTCAATTGTAACTCACAAGAGGAAACCACAAACAACAACCTTATTCTTGAAATTAGTTGTTTTTAATCAAGTATCTTTTTAAAATCTGCTGACCAAATTGTAAAATAACCCCCCTTTTTTCTAAATCCTAGGTCCTAGGATTTGAAAATTTTTTCACCCTATCTCAGTGAATTTACAGACAAGCTTGCGTATCACCTTTTATATAGAAGTGCACCCGCCGGGGAATGAAGGAATACTTGGTTCACTTGATGAACGCCATCTGCTTGCCCTTCATTATGTTTTCATTCCAAGAATAAACAGAAGCCTGCAAGAGTTTAAAGATCAGTGGAACTACCACCCCTTGCGAACAATGAACAATAGATCTCCAATATGTCTATGGGAAACAGGAAAGCATCCAGTGACAGGCAACGAGTTGGCAACTATGTCACCAGAGATGCTTGAACAGAATGGGGTTGACTACAAAGGCATTATTGTTCCTCCCAGTGAAGACCATCAAGTGATAGTACCAGAGATAACCATTGAGACTCCATTTGATTTGTGGCAGTATGTAGGAAGCATGATCGAACCATTGTCAGATGACGGTAATCATGGAATAAATATGTACCTTTCACTTATTGAGCTAATTAATCAGTCCATTTAGTCAGTGAAGCTCTTAACAGGTGCAAAGTGGTGATCCGTTGTGTATTTTATTTTTGCCATAGATCACCTATAAAACTCATTTACATATGATTTTATAAGAAACTCTAAGCCCATTCTCTGTATTTGTTACCATCTAAACTTCATATTGCTTCAATGTTACAGAAAGATTTGTATTTCATGCAATCTGTGATAGTATATCTTTGGAGACATCCAGCATAATGAAAGGGTCCAGATACTGTCCAAACAGTAGCAGGGTTTCATTAATACTAATGTAACAGAAATGTTGGTGCATGTCTTTGCATGAGAATCAATATTTTCTTGCTTTTCCGTAAAAACAATTGGAGCCTACTGTATCTATTTTGATGCTCCAACACCTAAAACTACAGTAGCATTGCAGGGTAAATATTCCTACATTCTATGAGGGAAATCCTTAGTAAAATGTTAGAGCACTTAGTGACTTCTGAAAGAAAAATTAAAATGGCAAAGAGAAAGGAAAGAAATATAGAATATTTACCCCTGCAGAACAATAATTCAAAACATTCAATACGATGCTAAATTGAACAATACTTAACTTTAACTAAACAATAGAATGTAACTGCATTGTCAGTGTGTGTTCAAAAATGAATGAGCACACAATATGGTTCTGTAACAGTGCAAATTCCTGTTGAGTTTCTAAAAAGTTCAACAAATCAGCAATGTACTTTTCACATTTGGTCCCCTAATGGGGATTGTGGAAACCTTCTAGCCAATACTTGATATTGACATTTAAAATCTTACAACTGTAATTAATGTACATGTAATTCATCCTGTCATCCTGAAGAGGGTCAAAATGAAACTGTTTATTGTTACATTGGTTATAAAGTATATTTTTTGGCTGTGCTTCCCAAAGCATAATTCATTTACCTGGCTTATCATTTGGTGAATCACAAGATGTAAAATGTCTCCAGTATTGCATCAATCACAGCTCCTTTTTAAATGCAATCCTATACCACACTCTGAAAATGAAATGATTTTGTGGAATATGCTGTTTCACACGCACTGTACAGTCAGGTGCGAAAGTAGGAGTCCTAATTCAGTTGTTGTCTTTTAATCAAAACAACCATACCAAATTCGATTCAATAACAGTGATTTGTTGTTTCAGGTGGCAAAATTAATGGCTTTTGATAAATAATGACCAGGTCTGTAGGGGTAAAATGGGTAGGCAGGAAAAATGAGTAATACTGATTGCCCAAAAATGGTAGGTGGAATGTTCAGTCAAGAAGAATCAAAACTTGAAGGAGAGACGCTCTAACAGATGCAGCTTTGAAAATCTGTATTCAAAGATTTTTTACAATTCACGTTTTTTGTCCTGCCCATTTTACCCAAAGCTTACCCACTTTAACCCAGCAGACCCTAAGAAACCAAAATGGGAAATGGATTTGGAATTATAAAACAAACCATCTTTCATCATTTTATGAAATTCTTGCAAAGATCTATTCAATTTTTTCATCTTTTGAAACTTATTCAGGGGTTCGTGAATTGATGATAAGATGATAATAAAAGGTCACATCCTCAAAACTTTAGGTTCTTCTAAAATTCACAACTGGCTCTGTACTGTCATTAGTTACAAATCATTTAAACCACCCCAAAGCCTGGTGAATTAAAGATATCCTCTGCAAAATTCTTGAGAAATGAGTCACTTGCGGTGTATCTGCAAGTAGCTGGGCTGAATGAGGTTCTTGATTAACTGATACCGTAATCAAGTCCAGCCTGCATAGGTTCTTAAAGAGATTCTTATACAGGGTGTCCCAAAAAAATTGTGCCCCGTTTGTCTGAAGATTGCGACAAAACGACAAAAGATACTCGCCAAACATTTGCATGATGGTGCTCTTCAGATGTTCAATTAAAGTTTGACACCATCCCCGTAAAAATCCGTTGAAAAATGATGGAGCTATGACCTTCAGAAGACCAAATTTGCCTGATGACTGAAACCAGCGGTCGGCCATTTTGTCTTACTATTTTGCAGTGATAAGTATCTTCACGTGAGGTAAGAAATAATTTCTGTGAGGTCAGAAATAGTGGAACTCTCCGAGGATTATCGAAATTTTCACGAGAGCTATGATATTGGAGGATCCTGTTTCATTTTCAATCCATGAAGCTATTTATCGCTGCAAAATAGTAAGACAAAATGGCCGACCGCTGGTTTCAGTGATCGGGCAAATTTTGTCTCCTGAAGGTCATAGCTCCATCATTTTTCAACGGATTTTTATGGGGATGGTGGCAAACTTTAATTGAACATGTGCAGAGCACCATCATGCAAAAATTTGGCGAAAATCTCTTGCCGTTTGGTCACAATCTTCAGAGAAACGGGGCACAATTTTTTTGGGACACCCTGTACCTCATAGAGTTTTTATGGATCCCAATGCAGTCATTCATCCACTTGAAGATGGATACTATAAGAGGAAGATGCAAAAAACAGAAACTTTTCTTAGCACACTGAGGCCTTTACAAAAGATTGAAAGGCCTCAGTGTGCTAAGAAAAGTTTCCGTTTTTGCATCTGCCTCTTATAGTATCTATCTTTTAAGTAAACAAGTTTTTACCAACATCCACTTGAATATATATTCTATTTAATAATGTAATGAAGAGCTTGAAGGTGAAGCAGTTGGTTGTGATGTGTGCCTAGTTTGGTTCCATTTGGCATGTATTGGAAGACAAAAAATTCCCAAAACGAAGCATTGGATTTGTAGAGCTTGTTATAAAGTGTAGAGTGATTTGCCGTATGGCCGTCTTTCCATTTATGGCTCTTTAACAAAAGAAGTGGAATTGTAGGGGCCTGGAGCTAGTATCAAGCTTGGCTTTAACCCTATCTGTACTGGGCGATTTTTTATGTATTTTGTACTGGGGGGGGGGCGTTTTTCGCCCCCCCACTTTTTCTCCAAAACTACAAAAGATATAACGATGAGACTTACCCCTATTGTTCTTTAGACAATTGGCTATTCAAATATAACAATGGCAAATAATAAGTCACGTGATTCGTTGCTAGGCAACCGAAAAACTGACGAAAATTGGCAAATTTATACCTTCTTAACCAGAAAAATTCTATTTAATCAACCACTCGACCGATTTTCTCCAAATTTTTTTAAATAATAGGAAACATGTTATAGTTCAAAAATACAGACTTTGCAAAAATTTTTAGTTTCTATTTTTAGCACAATTAGCCTTAAATTAGCCTTTTGTTGCATGCATTTACTTTCATCGTAGGTTTTTGCCAGTCCTGCCCTTTTATCTGGTAAATATAGACTCAAAATGAATTAAATTAATAAGATGAAGCAAATTAGACTAAAAAAATTTATATTTGACACTTCTTTATTAGGTAAATGAGGTCATAAATGTGAATGACGTCATAGATATTAAATTATGCTGACATCAGCAAATATGAAAAATTTATATATCAAATGAAAGTACTCATCAAATGCAATCGAATGGTGCATGTTTGAGATCGATCAAGCAAACGACACAAAAACTACGGACATTTTAAGCTTTTTTTTGTTGACTACTCTCCAAATATGGTAATACTGTGGTCACATGATCAGAGGTAGAACAATGAAATGTTAAGAATTTAATTGCCTATGAAATTTGAGTAAAAGTCACCAAAACTGGTGGTTATATCTCTTGTCGTTTTAGCGAAATGAAGCAAAAACTGGTAGGGGGGGCCAAAAACGCCCCCCCCCCAGTACGAATAGGGCTAAACTGTTTCAAAAACTGACGACTGAAATCACCACAATGACCATCGAAATGTGGCACAAGTTTTTTGCACACCTATATATCGTCTCACGAAAATGCTGTTTGTGCTCCCATCTTTAACCCTATTCCACCTGGGGGGGGGGCATTATGGCCCCCCAACCAAACATTGATATACAGCTCTTTAACGACATGAGACAGAATGCTGGTACCAACTGACTTTTCCTAAAATGTAATGCTCTACAAGATTCTACAAATTTCGTTTTAATTATATGAGTCATGTGACCACTGAATGCCCTTATTTGGAGAGAGATGTCACAAAAGAAAACACTAAGTTGCTTATATTTTAGTCAATCCTTGTTCGATTTTGTTGTAATAAGGTTCATTGGATTGCTCTCATTGAGGGCTTTCATATGATATATAGTTTGTTAATTTTCATTCATGTTTAGAGTTTTTTAGACATATGACGTCACATATATTTATGACGTCATTGTTCGAAAAGGTGTGAAAAAAATTAAAAATTGATATACTATTTTGCGGGAAAATATGATGTTGTACACTATTTTTAACAGTTTATAAGAGCAAACTTTGTTTTCTCTAAAATATAGGACATTATTGTTGTTTCCATACATAAGCTTATTGCAGACTGGCCACAACATATCTAGTTGCCTAGCAACAAGTCACGTGACTAATTAAACGTTCATTACTTAATTAGAATCACAAAAGATTGTTGATACTGTGTACAAAGTTACAACTTCATAACTCTTTTGGTTTTGGAAATAATTAGGGGGGGCATAATGCCCCCCCCCCAGGTGAGGAGTGAATAAAAAGAGCCCAGGTGGAATAGGGTTAAAAACTTTAAAATTCCATTTCTAGAGTTAATGGGCATTGTTGAAACATTCGATGTTTTTCCATCAGTTCGTGATATAAACCGTCCATCACACTCATTTTTTTTTCATAAGAAACGGTAGGCTCAACCCTACCTGAATTGAAAAAGCTAAGCAACTTCTGTAATTTACAGTTTTAATTTTCTTGTCGCACACAAACACGTTTTGACATTGTACAGTTATAGCAACTGTTTGGACATTATCTTGAGTGCGAATTAAGTTATTTACTTGTTTTGAGATCTTACTAAGTAATTTGGGATTCCTTTAGACAAATCAAAAATATAAGAAACCCATAAGAAATTTTTGGTAGCCAAATGACCCAAAAATTTAAGAAACTGCCTACCAGCCCCGGACCTTAGTTTCTTATAAAAAAAATGAGTGTACTGTATCTTTGAAAGTCTAGTTGGGATAATGAAGATATCAAGACCATAACTGGTGACGCACTCGAAGTGTTTTTAATTCAACATAATTAGTGCCTATGTAGTTTGCCATGGGCTTCCGTTTCGATTAAAAAATGTGTTGGTATAGTCAGAAAATTTTTGACTTTTACCCTTTCACTATTTGTTGGCAGATTTGATTAACAGATTTTTCTACTTCAATGTTTCACATGAAATAATGAGCTAATGAGCGGAGACCCGCAAAAATTCCTCATGTGTGCAGTAATAGATGATAACAAATAGTTATCTTCAAGGATTTTATGTTTATGGAGTAGCATGCGGCACTTCTTACTGTCAGCAGTCACATATTTGTTTAGAAGAATACCGCAATAATACGGTTCTTTAAACTGACTTGTGTTTTTCTTTGATTTTCTAAGATGAATATTTTTAGTGCACCTTCATGGCAATTGTTCTTCATTCCATGACCTTCAGACCTCAGTTGCGCATAGAATAGTTATTGAGTCAGCATTTTTGAGTTTTGAGCAGGGCTGTTAAGAGCCAGCTCGGTCGTCGGAGTTATTTTTACGAAGGGGCCCCAAGAAGAATGTTTCATGACCACACCCTTTTAAACTCCCAGAAAATGAGGGAAAAATCGTAAAGATACTTTTCTCTTACTGGAACAGCATTTTACGGGCCCCTTTGGAACCTGGCTTGGGACCTGAACCTGGCTGGCTTTGGCTGTTACACTTTCTTATGAACGTCTCTTTTTTTCATGAAAACTTTTCTTTTCTATAATACCCCTGGAGGGACCATTATGGAAACAAGGTTGCACTGACCTTTTAATGCTATCCCTGCCATTTTAAACTAGGGGTATTTTTATACTAGATCTTTAGTTTTTATTACCATTTTATACATGTAAATAGCCTTTCTTTCCTTTATCACATTTTCAATTTTTACTTTGTATGGCAAAATTTTACATACATACATACATGGCCCTGGATCTTTTATCCCCCACCAACCCCTCTCTCAACGGTACTTATTTTGAGATCAATTGATGGCAGGGACATTCCTTGCTCGGGTTGTTTTCACAGGTCTCATGGGGCTTCCAAATTTCGGATAGGGATGTGGCCATTGGCCGTATCCACTGGGGTTCTTGGCCAAATTTTGGGTAGGGGTCTGCCGCGAGCACCTTCAAAATGGTACCGTTGGCTAGACCAATTTTTACGAAAATGGCATTCTTGGCTAGACCAAATTTGACCATTTCCTGGACATATATTGTCAAATCTTTACCAAATATGATATCATTACCGTTCGCTAGACAAATATTGTCAAAATTGATACCCTTGGCTAGACCATTGCCAAGCCAAAATTGCAAAAAAATATACCCTTGGCTAGCTACCCTGGGTGCCAGAGCCAAAAATTTATATTTATAAAAAAATCTATATTTATAAAATAATTAAAAAAAATTTGGTTTTAATTTGGCTTGATTTAATTTGGCTCTGGTACCCAGGGTATTGGCTAGCTAGCCTAGACGAGAAGTCCGAAAATGTATACCCTTGCTCGCGGCACATCAGGTACCTTTACTATGGAAGAATCCCCCCCCCCCCCGTGGCGGTATCCACCTGAAGATGGTCTTGTGAGGTCTTGGCAAGTATCCCTTTTTTGAAAGATCAATGACGTCTGAACCCGGGGGGGGGGGGGGGTACTTGACTTAAATTTGTACGGGGGTGTGCCCACGAAAAAAAATTTTTTTACCCTGCTCCAGAATTTTTCGCTCAAAATGATAACCTGTTCTAGAAAAAATTGATGAAAAGTAGACTCAAAAACATGAAATTTGACCGAAAAAACGACCCGATCTAGCAGAATTTTCCCCTTTGACATGTTTTGACAACCTGCTCTAGAAAAATTGCCTCATTTTGATACCCTGTGCTAGAAAAAATTGGTGAAAACGATACCCTTAAAAACGGCACATCCCCGTCGGACAAATATACTAAGTACCCCGCCCCCCGGGCGTCTGAAACAAATCCTTTTGTTCTCGCACAAAATATTGTACGTTTTTGGGAAGTTAAACACTCCTGTGGGGTGCCGCTTTATTTGGTACTTTTGGCTGAACGAACTACTTTTTGTGATGATACACATGGCAAGACACGAAAGTGTCAACAGTTCAAGGGGCAATCACTCCATAAGAATTGTGTACCTTTTAGTTCAAGGTAAATGGACAAAACTCCTTTAAAATCCCCTTCTTGGAAATCTCGTATGCTGTTTGAAATATAAACCCTTGAAAATTTTAGGTTTTTTTCCAAGCAAACGATGATAAATTTGGCATTTTCTAGGCCAAAAAATAACAATACTTCATTCTCCTTAGATCAAAGCTTCCCTTCAACTTCATTTCCCTCATGCCATGGTGCAATCTTTGTGAACAAAACAACCATCCCATCCCTTTGTGTGATACTGAATGCTGGAGTCTATGCTGATTTGCCAAAATCGAATTCAATCAGTACATTTAATTTTCAGCTGGACCCATTTTTAACAAAACAAATATTTGAAGGCATTTGGTGATGATTGCAGACAATAAGTCAAGGAAGGCTTCCTGAATACAAATCACTGGAAACTATCAGGCCTAAGATTTGTACCATACTTGTCATCATCTCATACATATGTGCGAAATTGCTCCCGTATTAGAGTATTGGCGATACGGGATACGGGAGTGTTTGCTACCATGTTTGTCATACGCATGCGCAAAATTACTCCCGTATTCACAGGGGATCGCGATTGGGATACGGCTCCCGTACTCGTAGCCACGGGGTATTTTATATCCTTAGGGGCAAAAAATACACTTCTACAAGACGCATGTTACCGGTGTGTACTCCCATGTGCAGATAATATCTTATCAGTACATTGATTGCCAAGGATGGTCACATGATTCTGACGGCCAGGTCCATAACGCGGAACTCGCGGAACTCGCGGAAACCGCGGAACAGAATTTTTCCGCGAGATATAGTTCCACGTTATTCACTGGCGTATTCGGCAAAAGTCCATAACGCGGAATTGAAAAACGCGGACATTTTTTTAAGCACTGAATGTTACGTTCTTTATTCAAAGTCATCCTTTGATCTTCGAAACACTTTTAAACAGTGCACTTGCGCCCCTCTTCACGATCGACCTACTATTGCATCTGCGTTGTTATTATTCACTTGGCTAGGCCCATCGAGGTCAGTGGCCTAACCATGAATGATGTTGACATTGTGTTGGCAAATTCAGAAGTAAAGCCACGTTCTCCGCTTAACTCATCAGTAGGAAGAATCAAACCAACAGAAATTCATCTATTTTTCCTTCAAACTTTGCTGAGAACATTCTCGAAAAATTTCCGCGAAATTGAGTTCCGCGTTATTCACTGGCGTATTAGGCAAAAGTCCATAACGCGGAATTGAAAAACGCGGAAATTTTTTTCAAGCCTTGAAAATTACATTCTTTTTTCAAATTCATCCTTGCAGTTGAAAAGCGCTTATAGAATTATCAGCTGGGCATTAGATGATTTTCTGTTTGTTTGATTCTTCCCACTGATGAGTTAAGCGGAGAACGTGGCTTTACTTCCGAATTTGCCAACACAATGTCAACATTGTTCATAGTTAGGCCACTGACCTCGATGGGCAATAGTACGTCGATCCTGAAGAGGGGCGCAAGTGCACTGTTTAAAAGTGTTTCGAAGATCCAAGGATGAATTTGAAAAAGAATGTAATTTTCAGGGCTGGAAAAAATTTCCGCGATATTCAATTCCGCGTTATGGACTTTTGCCTAATACGCCAGTGAATAACGCGGAACTCAATTTCGCGGAAATTTTTCGAGAATGTTCTCAGCAAAGTTTGAAGGAAAAATAGATGAATTTCTGTTGGTTTGATTCTTCCTACTGATGAGTTAAGCGGAGAACGTGGCTTTACTTCTGAATTTGCCAACACAATGTCAACATCATTCATGGTTAGGCCACTGACCTCGATGGGCCTAGCCAAGTGAATAATAACAACGCAGATGCAATAGTAGGTCGATCGTGAAGAGGGGCGCAAGTGCACTGTTTAAAAGTGTTTCGAAGATCAAAGGATGACTTTGAATAAAGAACGTAACATTCAGTGCTTAAAAAAATGTCCGCGTTTTTCAATTCCGCGTTATGGACTTTTGCCCAATACGCCAGTGAATAACGCGGAACTATATCTCGCGGAAAAATTCTGTTCCGCGGTTTCCGCGAGTTCCGCAAGTTCCGCGTTATGGACCTGGCCTGATTCTGACCTCACTTTGAACCTCTTGCTCAGATCCCTGGTTTCCTTGTCAATGGTATGCGCAAAAATATATTATCTAGTCAATTGGTTCTGAAAATAATTTGTATGTGCTACTTAGGATAGGATAAAGATTGCCCTATATTTAGTAAGGAACGTTGTTTATACGACTTCATTGACTTTTAACTTCATTTTTGATGATTCATTTAAAATGCTTCAATGGCAATATTTTATTGACTGAAGCTTAAGACTAAAGGAAAGATGATCGGAAATTTGGAAAGAGCGGCTCTTTCCGGGGGGTACTCCCATTATGGCCGAACAGGGGGGTCCAGTCGGTTTGAGGGTCTTACAGAATGGCTACCGAATGGCCTATTTTGTCAAACTCATACTACCAATTGGGGGTATTCCAAGATTCTTGGCCAGTTATAAGATTTCAACTTAGTAGGTTCTTCTGCATGGCAATAAGGTTGTTGCAGTAATAATGATCATTGGATCTAAAGTTTTATTCCTTTGTTCAATCAGTTTTTACAATAGAAAATTTTGAAAAACTGCATAAAAATTTTGCTACCAGAAACTATCAAATGACCCAATTTTACTGCTTTATCATATCAACAATATCACCTCGCATAAGCTGTGCGGCTGTCTTCGTAATGAAATCTTTCCTGTCCTTCATAAGGCTAGAAACTGTGGTATTTATGAGTGCCTCCCTGCTTATAATGATTTGAGCTTCACGGGAAGACACGGTGAGGAAGAGGATACTATCACTGAACTCGGCTTCTAACCTCTTTTTAACTGTTGAGCATAGTCTGCTGTCTTCCTTGTTGAAACCATACATTTCGGTTAAAGCCTTCATTGAGACGGATTGATTTCCACCTATAACATGATTTGTTATATATGAACAGACAGAACCAAAGTCAGTTGTAGGCTGTTCGCTTGCCTCAAGTACTTCGTCAGTGGCATCGTGTACAGCGGTAGAAGCAAGGGCAGCGGACTGTTTACTGCAAATGACTGTGTACTTATTGTAGCATTTTGTATGAATTTTGCATTCTTTGGCAATGAGATCAATTCCTGAAATTTCTGCGAGCATATTTTCATCCTCTCTCAACGCTGCAGCTTGTTGTAGAGTTCGGCATGATGAAAATGTTTGAATTAGTTTCAATGGTTGCTTCTTTCCCTTGACTTTGATGGGCCTTGATGATTTGCATATCATACAAATATTTGGAAATAAGATCTTTGATGCTTGCTTTGATCGCTGTAACAGGGCAACATTTCGTTTTCAATAGACCGAGAAGTTTGTTTTGATTTGGGGATTGACCAATCAGATCACGCTATTTTCAAAGATGGCGGCCCGCTGTAAACAAGCAAACCTCCGAAAAAGGGCTAAAACCTATCTTTGTTTTTGTTCCACGGATTTGCGGTTCTCAAATATTTTCAAACAATAACAACAAATTTCTTATATATGAATTGTGATGCACACTTCCAATGTGCATTTTCCCGATATTCGGCCTAACTCAAGAGTAACAGGGTGTTGAAACTAAGGAAAAAATTGCACGCTTCCAGACCATACCCTCGCCATTACTTGTTCAAATAATTTGCAGGAAAATTACTTGGAAATCAAACAAACCCAAAAAGATTATTTTACAAGTCATTCCACTTTGAAATTGACAAATAAAAATAGATCTTTAGTCATAATGATTTAAAGTCAAAGGGGTTGACTGCTTTGTCTATCAAAAGTGTAGATTTCCAGGAAGGGGGCGTGTTGCTATTTTATGTTAAGGGTCATAGAACCATATCAGTTGGTCATTTGCAACGAACTGAACTGAATTGGCAAGCGCTTTGCAAAAACCACGTTACATAAAAATAAACTATCAAAGCTAAACTTTAACTGAACTAACAACCATTGCTCTGGCATATCAGATTGGCACCATCTCAAGATTCTGTCCTCCAGTATCAGCGCCCTTTTATCGTCTGTTGCCTCCAGCCCAACAAATTCATCTGGCACTGTTCCATCATTATCGTTATCGTCATCTCGTTGTCCTATCAAGATATCATCGTCTTCAGTGAGTTGGAAGCCACATTAGAAATTGATGAGTTTGCCTTCATCGCCATTGTTTCCATCTCCCACTCAAGAATTTGCAACAAATAGGGCACTCGCTGAATGCTGGCAAAATGCATTCTGAATCTGTGTGAAATGAGTGGCCTCAACCATGAAAGATTCACTAGCAGGACTCATCACATAATATCCGGGTTTGTCACATTTTCTGTGAGATGCAATGTAGTATTCTTGAAGTTCAGAAAGCCTTGAGAGCAGGGTTGGATCCACAACTCCCATAATCCCATATAGCTACAACAGACATGCAGTCTAATGTACAAAAAAAAGGACGGGTAAGTTTTACATTTACTGTGATGAAAGTTTTTTCGTTATACCGGGTGCGCCAAAATAAACTATGGACTTTTGTCAGGGCACGGTAAATCGTACACCGGTCCGATTTTGAAGATATATCACTTAATCTTTAGCAGAAAGCCTGAATTAGATTCCAAGATTTTTTGCAGATTTTTCCATTTTCAATTTTTAGATCTACAGGCGAGTTTCTTAAAATTTTCGTTTTCGAAAACACTGAAAACGATCAAAAAACGTTGATCAAATTTCTAAAGACTCATCATGAATGGACAATGAGAAAATGTTTTCAGCGTGATTTGGGGATTTGGAAATTGATCATTGTAAACTTCTGCACGAGTGTTATTTTAAAAATTGGCTTGTTGCGAAATTCTGTAGTCGTTTCAATAAAGTGCCGCCCCAAAAGCCGTCACAAATCAAAAATGTAACAAAACTCCATGCTTGCTGGCCCCATGACTCTACTTCTCTTGTCTTTTAACCCCCTTGATAAAGGAACACAGCCTGCAGCAAAGCATACATTCAATGACATTTCAAAAGAAAAGAAATTTCTTTATATTCTTGAAAATATTATTACATTTCTCACAAGATAGTACAAACTCTCGTACAGCAGCTTACAATTAGTCGATTTCTAAATCCCAAATCACCATGAAAAAGTTTTTTCTTTGTCCATTCATGTCGATTCTTTAGAAAGCTTGATCGACGTTTTTTGATCGTTTTCAGTGTTTTCGAAAACAAAAATTTTAAGAAACTCGCTTGTAGCTCTAAAAACTGAAAACAGAAAAATTTGCAAAAAATCCTAGAATCTAATTCAGGCCTTCTGCTAAAGATCAAGTCATAAATCTTCAAAATTGGTCTTGTGTACGATTTATCGTGGCCTGCCAAACGTGCATAGTTCATTTTGGCGCACCCGGTAGTTGGCAAGACTGTCCCATTCATGGTAAACAATTTTATAATCGCAGTTAAAAGTACACCAAGTCACCAAGTCAAGACGCAATACACGTATTTTTTTATATGGGCCAGTACTGGAAGTTTCTTAAAATTATCAGATTTTGAGTACTCAGAGTTTCTTGCGAGTTTCTTAGAGGTTCCATAACAATCTTCATGTTCACTACCTGTGCCCTCGTGAACATTTCAAAACAAGGTTTTTTAAGCCTTTCCAATGTTTAGACATTACTCAAGTACCTTACGAGTTACGAGTAATATGATACAGGAAACAAGTGAAAGTAAAGTAAAAACATGTCGAGGATTTCCTTTATCAAAATAAATAGTTGCTTAGCTTATATTTTCCCAGTACTGGAGTTTTTTAATTTGTTGGAGATCTGAGAGTTGAGTTTCTTATAAGCACTTTCTTATAAGAAAAAATACGTGTACGAATTATTTTTCGTTGAATCAAAGTTGTTGAACCAATTTGACTCAATTGAAATCGTGGAAAAAAATGAGATTTTGCATTCTAAGGGCCACATTCGCAACAAAATTTGTATAACAAAGAGGTTGAATTAAAGTTTACAACTAGAATATTTAAAGGGTATACGCGTATCGTTTTAATGCAAGAAACTGCTCGTGAGAAACTGCAGGCTTTGTTTGTTTTTTCAAACATTATGAAACCAAACTACACACTCGTATTCAAAAAGCTACGAACCTTTTTAATTTGAAGTTAACATTTTCCTAGGTCACCTGAAAGTATTTTGGTACTGTGCAGTACTGAAATATTTCTGAATTGTTTTAGTGCAATTTCTGTTAATACTTGCTTTGGAATTTCATCATAAAAGGTACTCCCAAGGCATAAAGAGGCTAGTCACAAAATTTTTGAGTAAAATGGCCTAAAACTTAAGAAACTGACTAAAAAATTTGTGTAACCACTCATAGTGTGCATAAAAGCCATTATGGTGATCACAATGAAATATTACAAACCGCATCAACCAACTGGTCATTGCTCTCGTTGAAGTTTGACCATCTTTTGCCAATTTCTTTAACACGTTCAGTTGCTTTTGAAGGCCATTAGATTTGATATTAACAATCTCCGTTTCTGTATCATTCTTTATTCATACTTCATGTAATGGAAAGGGATTCCCACATTTCTGTGAAAATCCTCCAGGCATCTCGCGAACTTTTTCCGTAAACACAGGCATACTTCAGAACATTAGGCCAAAATTTGCACTGCACGAAATTTTGCATTTACACTAATATTAAAGTTCATGTAAAATCGTTGTAAAGGGCATATTTCACTGAAAATTTATGAATTTTACAAATTTTGTAAAGATCGATCTTTACATGACATTTACTGTTCAGACTAAAGATTGTAAAGTGCCACCTTTTACATGACATTTACAAACCCATGTAAGGTCGATGTAAATTCAACATTTACAAAGATTTACATCAACTTGTAAATCGGTATTAAATAAGATATTTGCAGTCTTTTTCTCGATGTAAATTTGATGTAAATTAGGTATTCAGGAACATTTTCAAGATCGTAAAAGTCGGGATTTTAAAGGTCTAAAATATTGCGCCAGAA
Source organism: Aurelia coerulea (assembly GCA_039566865.1). Classification (NCBI taxonomy): domain Eukaryota; kingdom Metazoa; phylum Cnidaria; class Scyphozoa; order Semaeostomeae; family Ulmaridae; genus Aurelia; species Aurelia coerulea. Next base: position 4,834,738 of record CM076959.1, read on the forward strand.
AGTTGCAAATTTTGTATTCGCTATGCTTGTACTTCTGGTTTTTTTTACATTATGGAGTTCCTAGTTGCTTATGACATACTGTATCTCACTTGAGAATGCTTCAGTTTGGAAACAGAAAATCAAAATTTTCTTGGGAGAATTGCTATCTTCAGAAAGACTCTCCACTGATAAAGTAACTGGGAAAAATGGCACAGTTTATAAATAGGAAAAGATCTTTCGCCAACTTCAAATGGGAAAAACTCAGTTCATTTGTGTCGAGAAACAGGTTTTACGTGCAAAAATGAACACAGCACTGTAAAATACGGCAGTTTATAATATTAAATAAAAAAGATGTAAACAAGGTAACACACATAATTGAAAGATTTAACTCTATTTGTGAATATTACTATCTGTGAGAAACGCAAAGTGTTAAATCGTCTGAATAAGATATTTTAAATACATACAAAAATGCTTTAAGTGACTTTCAAACTTCAACTGATCAACATTTATCACACATCCTTTTAATCTCTTAATATTTGTTGCAATGGGATAGATGTTAAGAACATGAACATGGTAATTTAGCATAAAGAATTTCAAAAGGCACCTTAGAAATGTGTGAATTACCAAATAGCCAGAAAGAAACTGTAACAAATTATTGACAGGGTTAACAGTGCAGAGCAGACCAGTTAGGATATAATCAAGGACAACTTATGACAAAAGCTTGTGGAAAATCTAGATTCAGAATCGCCTTATAAATATCAATAAAGATAGCTACGGCTTTCTTGTTCTATGTGAAGGAACTGATATCTTTTACCTCTCTTGTTATCAACATTGTTCTCTTGGACACAAAAATTGACTCTTTACAAGGGTAACTGCAATTTAAAGGAATGTGCAATGGTAAATAGGCTTGTCTAGCCTAATAAAACAAAGAAAACACTCAAACACAGCAGTGTTTCTATAGCGAGCTGTTTTCCACTGTGCATATGTGCTACTTTGATTTGAATGGGGTAGGTTTAGATTCTGTAGCTCTTTGCAAATGAAAGCCTTTAACCTTGCACAAACCCTTTAAGAGGTGATCAAACTAAATATACCAAAGTTTAAAGACATAAGCTATATTTAGAGTCAATTATTTATTGCCCATAGGATAGTGTCATTCACTTTGCTTGGAACTGGTCGCCTAGAAGGTTCACCCTCGACCCTTTGCAAGTACTGTCTTCTGCTCCTTGCCGTCATTTTCTTGGTGAACTTTTGGTCCAGCTGGCTCTTTATGTGCTGCATTTCTGGTGTTACCCAAGGCAGTGGTCTGACAATGAACACAGAATTGCCATCTTCCTCTCTGTCTCCCTCCGATGACATCAGGTCCATTGTCAAGGCAGCCTGCACCTTCTTCTTTTTTTCGCTAGACCATGATGTCTTCTTCTGCACCATGCTCAAGCGCCTTCTGCGTTTCTATAAAATAAGACAATACAACTACAACAAACAATATCAGGAAAGGGGAAAAGGGGTAAAAATTCAGAAACTGTTGCAAATAATGGTGCTACAAAATTGATCTTATTGATAATGTCATCATCGCTATGTGGAAAGAGAGAGAAAACTTGCAGCCAATGGTAATGGAACTACAAAAACAGGTGGCAGTCTTAGATTGGACACTATTTTGAACATCCTTTTTTGCATTATGACATGAAAATGGAGACCCAAAGTAGTTCAGGAATTCGAAATGGTATACAGTTTTAAGAAGAAAATTAAATTAAAAGGTATGCGTGTTCTAAAATATACTGGGTGTACCAAAAATTGCACATTGATTTGCAGAAACCTGAAAACAAAGCCTTGCTTGAAAACACTTGAGTGGTTAATTGGATTAATCGATATGGAAGTTAACTTTTGAAAAATTAATGACCAATATTGGTGTCCTAGTTACGCAATTAATAATCATGGAGATACTGCAGTTGCCAAAGCCTTAAACCAGAACCTAAGCTTGAAGGAAAAGGCATCTCTACAAGGATATTCAAGTTTGAAAGAAATATGACACATGGTAATAGACAAGAAGCAAGTAGCATTACTGCATATCATTTCACCATTGAAACCATTCTTTGATCATAACTAAATGAAGCAAAGTTGCTAAAGGCACCCTGTTATCAATTAGATGATTACTGAAATTGGCAATATGTTAAAATATGTCTTTTAAAGATCTTTTGCTGAGGTGCCATCATTAGCATCTTAGTATCAGGTACTGCTTTTTTGGTTGTTGGGGGGGGGGGTGGAAACTCATAGCATCTTTGATGGTGACTATCATGATACTCTGGTGACCAATAATGACAGCCAGCAATATGCTAAAATCGAAGAAAACAAATGAAAAATGTAATGAGCAATATCTACCAGGTGAGTCAACAAAAAGGCCCAGTGTTTGAAAGAATGCTGCTCCTTCACTATGAAAGCAATAATATTGAAAACTGTCTTGTTTTATTCCTGATATCTTCAAATTAGGTTCAGCAATTTACCCAGCTTTAATCAGCCATTCCTGCCCATGAATATGGGAGATTGTATGCAGAAAGCCCCTTTTGAAAACCTACAAGCATTCATACTTTGCAATCTTGAGAGAATGTAATCCCCCTGAATAAGTTATTCATGCTAGGGGGAAGACTTTAGGTTTCTAAAGGGACTTTTAGAAAAGCCCTGGTAGAGTCTGAATGGAGTGACCAATTTCACCCAGAACCAATTCTACAAATAATTGAACATATTAGCTACTTACTGTAATCAGATATTGCAAATGTGAATGCTGATATGTTCAAAGAGCAGTAGACCTTCAAACGCTGGGCCTTTCTTTACTCGCCTGGTACAATTATGATGGAGGTTTAAGCAAATCTGTTTGAAAATTTGGGACACCATTTGGGATCACCTCGCCATGACGATATCAATTCAACTTTACCTGATTCTTTCTTTCATAATTCTTTTGCTTGTCTTTGTGCTCAAGCCCACCTGACCGGTTCCGAGATGCCCCTTCTCTTTTCGTCTGAAAGTACCTTTTCAGGCCAGCTGCAAAGAAAAGAGGCATTTAGTATAATGAAGGGGCATTTTCATCACAAATACATGGTTGATTCACTTGGGATTATTCCTAGTGTTGATCTAAGCAAAGGCAAGAGATATGTATTGTCTGCACCAGTAACTGTTTGCCTGTATGTACAAGTTGTCACTGATCCATTTGCCACATTGATAGCAGATGAAGAATTATTTGATTGCATTTGAAGCTGGTCACTTTACATGAGCGTCCCACATGTTTCTGACTGTTTTGTTTTGTCACCTTAGGCAACTTGACTTACTGTCACTGTCCTCCTTTTGCATCACAAAAATCATATTAGATCTTCAAATGTAAAGCAACTAATGAGTTACTTTAAAATATAACATAATTAACCCTTTCATGTATCATGTTTTCATGTACCATTTCTGCAGATGATCACACTACTTTGATCCAATCCCAAACAAATTTAGCTTGCACTCGATATATATCAGGTGGGTAGAAGTTTGTACCATTTGCAAAATTTTAGAAAATAATCTTTACAGCATATCAGAAAATTCTTACTTTTATCTATTATTTTTAACTTAGATTTACGTTTAGGGAATGAATTCAGACACAAGTCAACAGTTAGTTAGAAACAACTCTGAGCCTGTCTTAAGTCCCAGCAAAAGCTTGAATTTACCTGACTACAAATTCTATCACTTTCATGACAACCAATTATGAAATAGATGCTGAAACTTAATTGAAGATAGGTTTTATCAACAGATTTCGAAGCAAAAATGACTCTTAGTACAATATATCTGAAATTTTCCAAGAGTTGCAACATATTTCAGTCACTGGGTGGACTCCGTTTTCAATGTTGGCTATTGAATTTTTAATCACATCAATAAAGAAGGTATTTACCATGCAGAACATCATCTCCTACATTCTTTGCAATTCCTCTAACGTAGTCTCTGACAAACTCAGTTGTGCTTTTGTTTTCTTCAGAGTCTAAGCTGGAAATTAAAATACACAAATCAGACACAGTCTAAGGTAGCTTCACGGATTCAATGCCATGAAATATTCAGAAAATACTTTGCCCGTACAGAATGCATAGCGTAGTTTGTTGATGGTACAGATGGAATGAGTGAATCCATACAAACCTTTTTCCCTTTTCAACATTCCATTCTGGATGTTGCCCACCAACAGCTTCCTTGTATCCACTGTGCAGCAAGTTCTGAATGGGAAAATATTCAACAGCTTTAATGTGCTACTCATAAGCTTTCATTTGACATTTACAAAAATTCAACTCAAATCTCCCCAGGGCTAAAAAAATCAAGTAGCATGGTAACGGCAGTATCAGGAAGATAGCATGCTAAAATGCTTAAATTTCCCAGATAGGAAGAAGGGAAAAAGGAAAATAAAACAGAAGGAAAGGGAAAAGAAGGGGCAGAAAGAAAAAGGGATATAATTGGGTGGTATACAGGAAAAGAGGAAGAAAGTGCATAAGAAGAAACAAAGGTGCTAAGCTTACTTCAAAGAAGGAATATATTTTTGAGCCCTGAATCTCCCAACAGAAACTATCCTTATGAGTGGAAATGAAAAAGAGAGACTACAACCAAAGGGTGATAGAAACAGAACACGGTATAGTCAGCCCCACAATAAAGATCAGATCAACTTGCCAACAATCATAAATCCTAAATTATTATACCTTGATAAAATTTGGTACTTCTACATGCTTTGTGGCTGTCTTGGCATTGGTTTGTTGTGTTAACAGAGCATCCAATTTTGCCTGTGTTTGACGCTGGGCATTAACAAGATCATGCTGTGCCAAAATAAGTCTTTTCAAGATTTCTTTGTTACAAACAAAATTTTCTAGAAGGAAGAAATAACATGAAGTCAAAATAAACATGAGGAATTCAAGGTAAGATCTTACATGCATCACATGCAATGCATACATTAAAACTGCTTCATTGCCTTTGCCAAAACTCCTTTGCAATCAATTTGTTAAAATGTTTCAACATCAGTAAGAAACTATGAATTTGATCTTCTCAAGGTTCCGATTTCAAAACTATTAACAACATATGTAGAATATTCCACCATACATATGAGAATTCATGCAATGCTCAGGTATTTATTGATTAATACAAATACACAACTACAACATCTGATAGTCACCTTGATCTCGAGAAGCTGATGAATGACTTCTTGCGACAATGGAAGTTGGTGAAGATTGTTCTGTTGGTGATTCTCCACTTTCTATTTCTGCATCACTAAAATCTATGGGGAAAAATTCAATTTAAGATGGGCCCCAAAATGGTGAATAGGTGGAACCAGGAACAATTTTACTTCACACTAATCACAGCCAATGTCAATTTCAACACAGCCTTCTGAAAACAGCAATGGCTCTGACAAAGGCAGTTTTCCATCAAAGTTTCTTATTGCACAGTTTAATTTTCTATGCCCTAACTTAAAATTTAGTAGTTTAATATAAACATTAAAACCATGAAACATGATTGTATTAAGCTTTCTTGTTATATGGTAGGAAAAATTATGAACTGAGATTACAAGTAAACTTCAAGGAAAAAATTTCATTTCATATCTTCAAAGATGATAATATCAATTTGTTATCATTACATATAAAAATACTGACCCAGGCTTGAAGCAGACAATGCACTCATGATGAAGCTGACAAAGAGAAAAACAAATCTATTAAAACAATATATAATCTAAATATACATGATTAACATCACATCCTATTTGATAGAACCTATGATTTCAGGAAACAAATATGATTCCCCATATATAATTGCAAGTAAAACAAGTTTACATTAAACCAGGTTTATCAAATGTTGCCTTGTAATTGGTCAATCCAAAAATATGAAATCATTTGATAGGTTGAATGTAACCTGATTTTCGACAAAGATGGTCTTCCTGCGTGGGGTCGTAATCTCTAATACAACAGGAGGGCCATTCTGCAGAGTGTGGCCACTGCAACCACAGGATTTTTTTCGAAAATTTTGTGTGCAAGCCAATTTTGAATGAGATCTTTAATACATTACTTTGAAAACAAAGGAATCAAAGACCTTACACACAAGCACACCACTGCTTCATTGGTCTGGACGCCCGGGATCTTGTGGATAACTGCCATACTCTGCATACTGGGAGAAGGGTACCTCTCAAATCATGATCAGGTGGGTGGCTCTACAATCTACAATGTCAATCTCCAAAAAGGCTCAGCCCATGACGGAGATACACAATACTCACACTACATCACACCTACTTTACGTAACTACATAGAACTACATACGATATGTTAACGGATTAGTAGTTTTGGTGCAAGAGCACTTGGTCAATATATTTTACTTTGGCTGCATGGCAATGCATACATGCTACAGTTTGAGTGATATGACAGATATGACATAATATGACAGATATGCTCCCATACTCTTGTGTCCCATGAGCCAAGGTTAAAATAAAATGAGTTAAAAGTAATCCATCTTTAAAGTGAGTCAATATACATATCAAATGCCTTGAACCTATTTTTGGATAATTTATGAGAATTTGAAGTTATGCCAATTTTTCCACTAGTTGCTTGAGTTGTTTCATCCTATTTGTGCTGTCTGAATAAAATTCTGAATTGCCAAAGGCTGCCAAAGGTAGAACAAGCTGTTGTCATTGCAGTTGGGTTAAATTCAAGATGCCTTCATTAGCACCAGTTTTTTGCATTCTTTGCAGTGGCGCCACTTTGACTACTTCAAGCTGAACCCACACCTCAACTCTGTAAAAGTGCCACCCCGGGCAGTTTGTTTATACAATTTAGTACGCAATCTTAGTACCCCCAATCTTCAGATGTGCCAGAACTTAATTTTGAATGAGCTTCCCCTGCCGAAATCAAATAATGCAAACTGGCACTAAAATTAGGTGGGTTAAAAGACACACTGATCCACTCAGACACCCATTTATTCATTGATTATACTTGCCCCATTTATGCCCTGCCAGGTTGGAAAACTTGCGTTCTCTTTCAACAATTAAACTCTGTCAAACTTGAGGCTAATATAAGGGTTCTTGCATGCGAGAACAAAAGATCTATTGTTAGTTTTGCCTCTCTTGCAGCTTTTTAAAGTTTACTGGAAGCTTGCGCCTTCAAATTTGTTTCACTTGCTACTAGGCCAAATCATGCATGTTTCCAACCTGGGTGCCCTGGTCAGAAGAATGAAGTTCAGCTCCGCAAACAAGACAGGCCATACTTTTTAACACCTCTCTCCAAAATATTGAACTGAGTTAGTTTTTGGACTATTAATACTAACAGGTTTCCTGGTGAAGCATTCACAACAAATCACTAGGAAATTTTGAATTGGAGCTCATCTTGAGATCGAATTTCCCTCAAGATTGAACGAATCCTCTGATGCAATACACATGTCAGGTGCAGATACAGCTTAGCTTGCTTTATTAGGCCTCTTTTCGTTCAAGTTTCTCTAACCAAAGTATCTGCAAGCTCAAAACGCATTCGGAAATAAACGTTTGACTCAATATACCTTCGCCAGGAGAGATAACATTAACTTCCTTATCATGGGCCCATTTGACTGAATACGGATTTTCTGCCTACCATTAAACCCTGGACAGAACTGAATTTTAGAAACATGGCGCCAACCTGCCTTGTACCCTCCTCACCTCAGCCTTTGCAATACACTTACCTCACATAAGTATTGCACCACCTTACCCAAAATGGCGCCCAAAAGTGTCTTTCAGCCCAATCAAAAAAATTTGCATAACAAAAGCATCAGCATTTAAAGGTTTCTCTACCGGGTGTTTTGGCCGGAAAATAATTGTTAATTCGTTTGCTTTTCATTCATAAGTAAAATGAAACGTTATTTTGTTGGTTTCTTTGATAAATTAGCAAAAACCTCCGGACAACGCTGCACAAGATTTTGGGAGCGTAGCTGGAGGAGTAGGCCAAAACAAAATGAGAAACGGATAGATATCTGGGGGCAAAGACAAAAACATTTTATAGTTCTCAAATTAGGATTCTACAAACTTTATCGCTATGACAAAAGTTTTCCGTGAGGAAGGCAAGAAGGATAAACACAAAGGGAAAACGGAAAGAAACCATTCCAAGGTAAGAATATCCTTGATATCATTTTTATCACATTAAAATTAATTTTGCTTCCTGGAAGACTTTAGGCAGGTGGTTGACATTTAAATATATGGATTTTGATGTGCTTAACGAAATCGCTACGGTTTAATTTAGTTTGAAGGTAATTTGAAATTAACAAGTGACTGGAGCGTGTTTTCTTAAACCTGACTCCTTCTTAGACAAATTTAAGTTCAGTTGCATTGAATGATGGCTTTGTTATTTATTTGAATTTTCTTCTTTTGTCACATTTGAGTGGAAAACTTTTATCATGGTGATAAATGTTGTTAAATCCCAATTTGAAAACACTAAAATGTTGTTATCTTTGCCCCTAGATATCTATCCGTTTCTCATTTTGTTTTGGCCTACTCCTCCAGCTACGCTCCCAAAATCTTGTGCAGCGTTGTCCGGAGGTTTTTGCTAATTTATCAAAGAAACCAACAAAATAACGTTTCATTTTACTTATGAATGAAAAGCAAACGAATTAACAATTATTTTCCGGCCAAAACAGCCGGTAGAGAAACCTTTAAATGCTGATGCTTTTGTTATGCAAATTTTGTTGATTGGACTGAAAGACACTTTTGGGCGCCATTTTGGGTTAGGTGGTGCAATACTTATGCGAGGTAAGTGTATATGTGGAACTTCAAAAACAAACAACAGGAAAACTTCGAAAAGGGATTCAAAGGATACTTATCCGTATATATTTCTGCAGCATAGCTTTCAAGAGACCATTGCATTGATTTGCTTCTCTATTTGCGCCTTTTCTGCTTTCGAAGTCTGTTGCTCTGCAGATAGATTGCTTTTGACTAAAAATGGCGCCACTTTGTGTAACGGTCAAACGAAAGTGCGCGGGGGCGCGCAGCGAGAACCACAAACAGGAGAAACCTGAATAAAGCCCATATGGGGAGGGGGTTGGTTGGAGTGGTTGTGATTTGGATAGTAGACAGTTGTATCTAATAAGAAATTTGTTTGCAAAGCTAATGTATAACATTCATAGGCAATTTTCTTCATCAAGGCGCCGAAATATAGGCTAGTGGCCTAACTTTGGTGGGTTAAATGCACACAATAATATGGAGAGATGCTCCAATGTAACTTTTTGGGATAAGACTTACCTTTGACAACTTAAGAAGCAAAATTTAAAGATTTAATTTCTGATGCTAGCTGCCCTGCCTACCCTGCAGAAATTTTCGAAAAACTAAACTCTTGGTGCAGTGTGCAGTGCACGAAAATTTGTTTCTTATTCGATGATTTGGCGGGCTTTTCAAAAATGTCATACCTTAGAAGGAGTCATGGTCAGAGACTTGACATGAGAACAAATCCAATGAATGACATTTATGCCTTTACAGTCATGACAAGAAGTACTTTAAGTTCAGGCGCGAAAGCTAGCCTCGTATTGATGATTATTGTGGACATCGCTCATCGCTTCATGGCTAAATCATATAGTGGCAAACTGGTGGGAGAGGGGCGCGGGAGGGGGGAGGGCATCGAACGTTTGCCACTGTTGTTAGAAAGAACTGTTAGAAACAACTGTTAGAAAGAAGTTACATCCAATTGTTCACTCCATTTTCCTGTTCTGTGATTAATCAGTAAATTATTTTTGATTCCAATTTGTATTGTACATCGAAATGGAATATATAATATCATGGGAATAGAATATTGAAATATTTGATCCAAATTCACAGAGCCATGTTTTGGGAATTTTTTGCTTCCAAATAGGAATTTCGTTTACACCAAGTAGAATTCGTCACAAGCTACGAAATTCTGAAACAATGCATTTTCTACTTCAAATGAAAATGATACCAATTGAATTCTCTGATTGTAAATTTCCGACAGCAAGGGTTTACAAAATGTTACCATTTAATGGTCAGACAGAACAGGTCTACACTATTTCATGAACCTTGGCCGCCTCATTAGCTTCAAACAAGGTGAATGGACTTACATTCATTTCTTTATGAGAAAGTAAGGTCCGGGCTTATTATGGTTGGTAGTTTCTTAATTTTGCTACCAACATTTTCTTACGTGTTTCTTACATTTTTGATGACGGAGATGTGCAGAAAGAATGTGTTTTTGTTAGATCCCAAATTACTTAGCAATATTTCAAAGCAAATAATAACAAAGTTTACATTTGTCAAAACATTTTTGAGGCCAAATTGAAAAGGTTTTTTGTCATTTAGCTCAAATTTCGAAAAATTGAACTCATCCTTTCTTCTTATATGATTTTGTGAAAAATTAAGTGTATTTCTCTGCAAGAAACCAGCGCCACAGTTAAACCCTAAGTGTATAGCAGGCACGACGGAGGCTGGCGGGGGGGTTCGCGGGGGATTCAGCGCCCCCCATAATTTGCTGCAGTTCGTTCACTTTTGCAAGTAAAGAAGGCTGTGAAAGCCCATGTCGTAGAAAGGAAGATTTAAACTTTTCTATATTTGAGGAGGCTATTAGAATTTATCAAGCTATCATCCTTGATATTATGGAGTGCAAATATAAATCTATATCCTCGTGAAATTGAAGACCTATTTTTCAAAATTTTCCAAGAAAGACCCCCAACACTTCATTCTTTGCCTTTTCAAATGGCCATTTCTCCAGAAATGGGACGCTTTCCAACGATCTAAAGGGCATGGTCATGAACAATTTTCCCCCGGACCTCCAGTCTTCACTGCTCCGCTTGCATGACGTTTCAGCCCCCCTAATATGAATTTCGTTCCGACAGGCCTGTGTAGTTAATCTATTTCTACTAGGAGGGCTTCCAAATTACTTATTGTAGTGTCTCAAGACTGGACTTTCTCACGACTAAACTTTCTTCAAGTTTTAGTGATCCGAGAGCTGGGTTTCTTGTTTAAACAGTTTCTTACACAAGATATGTCTCTATTACTTTTTACAGCGTCAAAAAATCCCCGAAGGACGCGGGAAAATCCCACCTGCACATTACAAAAAATTTCTTAGCTTTTTCAATCCAGGTAGCAAATAGCAAGCTATCTTAAATTTCAAATTGAGTCTGCCAGTTGTTTGTGTTTTGTTTGCCAAAAGATGAAAAATAGATATTTGAGACAATGAACAGAAAATGATAAAAGTTAGATGTCATGAAGTTAAAAGAATTGACTACAGCATAATCAAGGGCAAGAGACAGGATTAAAATGTCAATGTCCTTCTTTCCTTCGGGGACTAGTGAAACGGGAACATGCATAATTGCTTTTCCTACATTTTTTTGCGAAAATGTCATTGATTCAACTTCATTTAATTTTAACTTCTACACTTGGTACACAATATTGGAGCGTTGTACAAAAAAACTAATCAATAAAACAAGTACAATGCTATTACAATTACATTATTTCATTCCTAACCTGAGATCAGTTGTTTTGTTTTTTGGAGAGCCTGATGTCAGGCTTTTTCATTCCTGGACATCCCACCCTCATTTTAGAGTCTGCCCCAACAAAGAAGGGATTATGAAGCCCTTTTTCCACCTTATTTTTCCCAGCAGTTACTCAAAGATCACATGTATTTGAAATTGATATTGGGAAAGAATGGGGAATCATTCGTCATACCATATGACGTTTGACCTGGCAACACCCTTCATTGAATAAGCTTCCTAAATATTCTGAAATTAACAAACACGGAAGTGACTATGCTGTAAAATGCATTTTGATTTATTTTGAACATGCACCTTACTATTCATTACTTACGCATTGCAAAATATACGGACCACTGAAACAAATCTGACACAAAACTGCAGATTACTATGACGTCAATGAATGGCAACCAAAGTCGAGGCTTCCGCATTACGGCATCATGAATGAAAGGCGATACTTCTAAAACGTCATGAGGTAGCATAGAACGATAATTATAAAAGCGTGGAAATAAAGTTCCAACAATCATTCAAGAGTCTGACAACGTGAGAAGAATTCTGAAAGCGTGCTCTGACATCATCAAAAGACCAGTTTTCACCACTCGGAAAAAGAGCAAGAAAAAGCGAAAGGTAAGATTTTTCACAGTTTCATGTCGTTCAAATATAGCATTTAATAAACTCATCGTGATTTTTATAAAGGTTTTGTTCATTTTGTTCAATTTATTCATGCTCAATTTATTTATTGCAATCCTGCAATAAAGATTGTCTTTTACTCTAAAATTCATTCGACAGACGATAGTAAATTTCCTTCTAAATTATTTTGACGTAGAAATCATTGAAATTTCCACATCTTATTAGATTCACTTATGAACAGGCACATTTGTACGCTTTGAATGAATTATTTTTGAAAATTTAAATTTATTGTGGACGGACGGCCATTCATGTTCAAGGCACTTTTACAGTACCTACCTTTCTCGTGAAAAGTACCTACCTTTCTCAACGAGCATTATTTCAAGTATTTGGACGGAAGAAATCATTGAAATTTCTACATATTATTAAATTCACTTATGAACAGGCTCACTTGTACACTTTGAATGAATTATTTTTGAAAATTTAAATTTATTGTGGACGGACGGCCATTCATGTTCAAGGCACTTTTACAGTACCTACCTTTCTCGTGAAAAGTACCTACCTTTCTCAACGAGCATTATTTCAAGTATTTGGACGGAAGAAATCATTGAAATTTCTACATATTATTAAATTCACTTATGAACAGGCTCACTTGTACGCTTTAAATGAATTATTTTTGAAAATTTAAATTTATTTTGGACGGACGGCCATTCATGTTCAAGGCACTTTTACAGTACCTACCTTTCTCGTGAAAAGTACCTACCTTTCTCAACAAGCATTATTTCAAGTATTTGGACGGAAGAAATCATTGAAATTTCTACATATTATTAAATTCACTTATGAACAGGCTCACTTGTACACTTTGAATGAATTATTTTTGAAAATTTAAATTTATTTTGGACGGACGGCCATTCATGTTCAAGGCACTTTTACAGTACCTACCTTTCTCGTGAAAAGTACCTACCTTTCTCAACGAGCATTATTTCAAGTATTTGGACGGAATAAATCATTGAAATTTCTACATCTTATTAAATTCACTTATGAACAGGCTCACTTGTACGCTTTGAATGAATTATTTTTGAAAATTTAAATTTATTTTGGACGGACGGCCATTCATGTTCAAGGCACTTTTACAGTACCTACCTTTCTCGTGAAAAGTACCTACCTTTCTCAACGAGCATTATTTCAAGTATTTGGACGGAAGAAATCATTGAAATTTCTACATCTTATTAAATTCACTTATGAACAGGCTCACTTGTACGCTTTGAATGAATAATTTTTGAAAATTTAAATTTATTTTGGACGGACGGCCATTCATGCTCAAGGCACTTTTACTGTACCTACCTTTCTCGTGAAAAGTACCTACCTTTCTCAACGAGCATTATTTCAAGTATTTGGACGGAAGAAATCATTGAAATTTCTACATCTTATTAAATTCACTTATGAACAGGCTCACTTGTACGCTTTGAATGAATTATTTTTGAAAATTTAAATTTATTTTGGACGGACGGCCATTCATGCTCAAGGCACTTTTACAGTACCTACCTTTCTCGTGAAAAGTACCTACCTTTCTCAACGAGCATTATTTCAAGTATTTGGACGGAAGAAATCATTGAAATTTCTACATCTTATTAAATTCACTTATGAACAGGCTCACTTGTACGCTTTGAATGAATTATTTTTGAAAATTTAAATTTATTTTGGACGGACGGCTATTCATGCTCAAGGCACTTTTACAGTACCTACCTTTCTCGTGAAAAGTACCTACCTTTCTCAACGAGCATTATTTCAAGTATTTGGACGGAAGAAATCATTGAAATTTCTACATCTTATTAAATTCACTTATGAACAGGCTCACTTGTACGCTTTGAATGAATTATTTTTGAAAATTTAAATTTATTTTGGACGGACGGCCATTCATGCTCAAGGCACTTTTACAGTACCTACCTTTCTCGTGAAAAGTACCTACCTTTCTCAACGAGCATTATTTCAAGTATTTGGACGGAAGAAATCATTGAAATTTCTACATCTTATTAAATTCACTTATGAACAGGCTCACTTGTACGCTTTGAATGAATTATTTTTGAAAATTTAAATTTATTTTGGACGGACGGCCATTCATGCTCAAGGCACTTTTACAGTACCTACCTTTCTCGTGAAAAGTACCTACCTTTCTCAACGAGCATTATTTCAAGTATTTGGACGGAAGAAATCATTGAAATTTCTACATCTTATTAAATTCACTTATGAACAGGCTCACTTGTACGCTTTGAATGAATTATTTTTGAAAATTTAAATTTATTTTGGACGGACGGCTATTCATGCTCAAGGCACTTTTACAGTACCTACCTTTCTCGTGAAAAGTACCTACCTTTCTCAACGAGCATTATTTCAAGTATTTGGACGGAAGAAATCATTGAAATTTCTACATCTTATTAAATTCACTTATGAACAGGCTCACTTGTACGCTTTGAATGAATTATTTTTGAAAATTTAAATTTATTTTGGACGGACGGCTATTCATGCTCAAGGCACTTTTACAGTACCTACCTTTCTCGTGAAAAGTACCTACCTTTCTCAACGAGCATTATTTCAAGTATTTGGACGGAAGAAATCATTGAAATTTCTACATCTTATTAAATTCACTTATGAACAGGCTCACTTGTACGCTTTGAATGAATTATTTTTGAAAATTTAAATTTATTTTGGACGGACGGCTATTCATGCTCAAGGCACTTTTACAGTACCTACCTTTCTCGTGAAAAGTACCTACCTTTCTCAACGAGCATTATTTCAAGTATTTGGACGGAAGAAATCATTGAAATCTCTATATCTTGTTAGATTCACTTATGAAACAGATGTACGCTTTTAAAAACGATATTTTTGAAATTTGAAAAATTGTTGGTTGATTTGGAAGGTTCCTTTTTCAGTAACTACCTTTGACACAAAATGTCCACCTTTCCCTTATAACATCTTTTGATGTGTTGCACTGAGAATCTTTGACAACTTTTATTATTTCTAGTAATTCATGAACAGCCGTATTTATCAAATCCAATCACATTTTCAGTTAACGGTTATAGCAACCTCTTATTGCGAAATGGAGACAGTCGAGATGAAGAATGCAAAGAGAAAGGCAGATACTTTAAAATGGTAAGAATAATTGATTTCTATTGAGAACTTGGGTATGTTTTTAAAGCGTGTCACCAGAATTGGTTTTCTTGCTCCTTTTTTTGGATATTCAGATGTCAAAGCCTGCTGCAATGCTGAGTTTTTTAAAGTTAGTAACAAAACTGTACGGATTAGTTGGCACTAGTAAATTCTTGCATGAAAGAATATGCACGAAAATAAGAACATGAAGGCTGTTTTTCCTGAAATATGCACCTTCAGTATGAGAAACAGCTATGTTCTTATCACAAGCGCAATAAAGTCGATTTTTGATCACTCTAATTACGTTCCTCTTTTGTCCCAGTTGGCTGTTAAAATGTGGACTTCCTCCCTTGCTATTTGTAAGCTTAAACTCAGATGTAAGAACAAGGTTGATAATAACATTTCCAAAAAATGAAAGGTTTTACAATCTCTTGGTGATGGGGATGACTCCTGTTGTGATGCTCATTTGATAGAAATTTACAACTTTTAGAACCTGAAATAAATCTAAATACCATTGAAATAAGAACCTAATTCAGTCTGGCTCTCAAAAAGTAGCTTGTTGTAGGCGGGGATTTACTGTAGAACAAACAAGAAGATTATAATAATATAGTTTTTTACTTGTAATATAAATACGCGTATTTCTTTATAGGAAACTAAGAATTTCGGCCAGTATTGACAGTTTCTTAAAATTATCAATTTTTGAGTAATAATAATAATAATAATAATAATATAATTCTTTACTTGTAATATAAATACACGTATTTTTTATAGGAAACTAAGAATTTCGGCCTGTACTGACAGTTTCTTAAAATTATCAGATTTTAAGTACTCAGAGTTTCAACGAGTTTCCCAGAGGTTTCATAACAAAATTCATGTTCACTACCTGTACTCTGGTGAACATTTCAAAACAAGGTTTTTAGCCTTTCCAGTGTTTAGACATTATTCAAGTACCTTACGAGTAACAAGATACAGGAAACAAGTGAAAGTAAAGTGAAAATATGTGTGAGGGATTTCCTTACTCAAAATAAATAGTTCATTAACTTATATTTTCTTAGTACTGGAGTTTCTTAATTTGTTGGGATCTGAGAGTTGAGTGTCTGATGGGCAGTTTCTTATATAAAAAAAGTGTAGCTGTGTTCAAAAGATTTTATTGTACAGACAAGGAACTAGTGCCACAGAGTGCCACATTGCTAAGATATTTACGTAAGGAACCGTTCCAAGGCCTAGAAAATGTGCAGATACGGTGCGACATAATTTGGTTCCTGTCGAGTGGGTATGCTGTGTAAAATTTTCTCAACGTTCTTTCGGAAAGCCTGAAGACACAAAAATCCGAAGGGTGAAAACCCTTCCTTTCGAGGCATTCAGTGTTTGACTGGAAACGTATCTTAACAGTGAACAGGGTGAAGGAAGCTTCTTTGCTTCTTCGATTTGGAAGCCACCGAGCTCTCTGTGGAGATGGGACTCGGGAGTTTTCTCTTATCCAAGCACTTACAGTGCCCTTTCAGCATCCATTAGAAATAAAAATCCAAAATCTTGTGGTCCCCCAGCTCCATCTTTACGCTAGTGATCGACAAAATCTGTACTTTCATAATTTCAATTCTTACGATAGGGTGAGGACAAACATTGTTGCTGATGCAAATGGGAGAGTAAGCACTGCTGCAGCAATTAATAAATGTAAAATAGACCTCCAACGAAACGACATTAGTATGCAATATTTGGGGAGGATAATTGCCGAGGTCCATCCATATCGAATACGTACCAATGAGAAGAAGCGAAAGGGGGAAGAAAAACGACAAAATGTTTATTATAAAATTCGAATGCTTTCAACGTCGCCAGCCTCGGATGAAGTTGTTGAAAACAATGAAACAAGGGAAGAGCAAGAAAAATCTCCATCTATTTTGCCGGAAAAATCTTCATTCAATTACAATACATTTGTACTTAAAGAACGGGATGATTTACTCGTAGAAATGTCTAAGATCAACGAGAAAAAAATATTCATAAGCAACACGGCGATCATAGAGAAAACAAGGATACGAGAATCAGACATCACAACATTAAACGAGATTGGGCGCGGCTCTTATGGGGTCGTATACAGAGGCATCCTTAGGCGCTCAGATCGCACCTATGAAACAGCAGTGGCAATCAAACGCATAAAAGATGTTCACAATCCTCATATGACCCGAGCAACGATCACAGAACTCAAGATACTGCATTTTTTACGCGTGATGAAGATAGCACAAGTGCAATATCTTTATGGTGCAGTTTTTGATGAAGAGAAGCAATTGCCATTAAAAGTTGTTACCTGGTTTGTTGGAAAAGATAGGGAGTCGACAACATTGAGCAAAGTCTTAAGTAGTGATAGCAAATTCGAATTCACGGTTGTAGAATTTCTAAAGTTCTGCCACTCATTGTGTTTTGGTTTGCTCAGTATCCATAAACATGGGATTCTGCACAATGATCTTAAGCCAAATAATGTGCTTGTTGGCCTTGAAGATAGCTCTGCAAGGATCATTGACTTTGGACGCTCGTGTCTTCTGCATAATGCCAAAATAAAGAGCGCCAAAAGAGACCAATCAGTAGTGTATTGGATAGCACCAGAAGTCAACAACTGTTCATGTGCACCCAGTGTTTATAGCGATGTCTTCAGCTTTGGCTACGTTATAAGTTATGGCATATCGAAATTTCCTGAATGTGACTCACTTAAGAAACTAAAACTTATTGCAAGTCAATGTCAATCATCAGAACCATATTGTAGACCACCTATCCGATTTGTAGAACACAGTATCGAAAATTTACCTGAACTGTACATAGCTTATCATAAGTAACCAGTCAAAGTGAGCTTGTAAATTTCCCATTTAAAAAGGGAAAGCAGATTCATATGTGACATTGAATGCATTGAATATAGCAATAACATATAATTGACGAGCTGACGTTTTCATTGTATTGCACTCATGACTTTGCTGCACTTAAGGAAAGAGTGATAATGCTCTTCTCTGACTATCGAGTAAAAAGGAACCCGAAAAAATAACCTATCGAACTGACAACGCACCTTTACAATATCCTTATAAATTTTCGTCGTTTTTAAAACATAAAGCCTGAACTCAGTCTTTCAAATCCAGTTTCCGTTCCAGTTTCATATTTTTTCCAGGCTCTGTCAAAAGAATTGTTTAACCAATGACTGAATTATGTTCAATCCTCCTGGCTGATGGGTGTAATCTTAAAAGCATTACATGAATCGGTCAAAAGTTATTACTAGATCTAGCAAATTCTTCAATTCTACCATTTACATTATTTACAACAATTAAGCAATAAAAGAAAGTTTCTTTTGCTAATTTCTGGTCTCTACAGGGAAATGTTTCACGTAAAATTCTAGAGTCAAGTTTCAAAAGTGGAGATAAATTTGACGGGTATAAATACAGTATCTTTGAAAAAGACAACACAGACTGGAATCATATATCAAGAATATAATAGTCATTATGTTGTGTCCCATAGGCAAGCTGATCGCAATCAATCTCCTCTACTGGTGCCTGTGTTTGTATTCTAGATTGAACTAAATATTTTCACTTGCTTACAGTTTGTGATTATGACAAAAAGGATGGTAATTCACACTTTCCTTTAGCTGTTAATGTCTCGTTCAATTCCTACCCTGACCATCCCCTCCCCGGGACACCCCCGGGCATTTGCACAAAAAATTTTCCCGGCCCCCGGGCATTTGACCGTACATTTTTCCCCGGCCCTCGGGCATTTGAGTAGCATTTGGCAAGAACAGCAGCTTTCACTTAACTGGAATATAGCATTTTTTCAGTGCCCAGCCCCCAGGCATTTGACCATCAATTTTCCCCGACCTCTGGGCATTTGAGCAAGGAATTCTTGATGGGCTGCCCGGGGGAGGGGGGGGGGGGGTAGTCAGGGTAGGAATTGAACGAGACATAAACAACACTTGAAATCACGTGATCATTTATATGCATCTACACATGTAAATCCCCTGAAGGACATCACACTGACGAGTATCTGGTTATTGAACTGCATAATTTCCTCATAAGATTTCCCAAGGCAATAAAGGGCAAAGTTAAAATTATCTCTCTTCTTCTAGGTTAAAGAAACGACCATACTGCGAGGGTTGCAATGAAACATTCTCTCACAAATTTTTCAAGCGACATTTGAAAGAAAATTTTGATGAAATCACTAATACATACAAATGTGCAAAACATAGAAAGGGGTCAACCAGCGAGTCTGATATCGAAACAGCAGATTGGGATGGGGAGAGTGTTGTCTTTGCAGAAGCTGATCAAGAATCAAATTCAAGTGCAGAAGAGGCAGCCAATCGTCACATGGAGAACACATTTGAGGCCAGAAAGCGATTTTCTCAACCAAACGTAGATGAAAGTGACTTGAGAAACTTCTTTGATCTACCTGTATCTGCTCAATCAGAACATGAGTCATCGGATGAAGATTGTGATATTCAACAAGGTCAGGATATTTGGGTAGACGACGAGGAGCTTCAAGATCTTACACATGACTGTGAAACTGGCAACCATGAGATTCCTGTGGAAGAAGATAACTCGTCATATTTTTGTGGCATTATTCTACGCTGGTTATGCTTGTTCATTGCACAGTGGCAAACAAATAATGTGGTGTCTGACACAGCTATTGGCAACCTTTTAAAATTCTTAAGTGCCTTTCTTTTTGTTCTCTCAAGTAGATGCTCATTTCTTGAACCACTAGCAAAGGAATTTCCCAAAACAATCAGACGTTTGCACTCTTACCTTGGCTTTGGCTCAAACAGCTTCAACAAATTTGTTGTGTGCCCTGCTTGTTTTACATTATATGAAGAAAAGGACTGTTCTTATATATATCGAGGTGTAAGGCATCCTGCAAAATGCAAATACATTGCATTTCCAAATCATAGACAAAGGCATCTAAGACGTCCATGTGCAGCTGAATTGATGAGACAAATTACTGCTCCAAGTGGGAAGAAAGTCCTCGTTCCATATAAGATTTACTGCTACAATCCCTTGAAAGAAAGTATCCAGAAACTTTTTGAAAGAGCAAATTTTGAAGAACAATGCCAGCTGTGGAAGGAACGAAGCTTGCCAGCAAATACTTATGAAGACATCTATGATGGAAAAGTATGGGAAAAATTCAGCCACTTTTTCAATGAGTCTCCAAGGAACATTGGCTTGATGCTAAACCTGGACTGGTTTGATCCATATAAGCATGCAACCTATTCTGTTGGTGTAATTTACATGGTATGTTTAAATCTACCAAGGACAGAAAGATTTAAACGCAAAAATGTAATTCTGGTTGGAATCATACCCCATATGAAACATGAGCCACCAACCAATACCTTTCTTGTGCCATTAGTAGAGGAGCTGAAGACAGGCTGGAGTGATGGTTTCTCAATATATAGCAGTTCATCTCCAAACCACCAGGTCACCTGTAAAGTTGCACTCCTCTGCGTTGGATGTGATATTCCAGCTTGCCGTAAACTCTGTGGGTTTCTAGGTAAGAAAACAGTACCTACAATAAACTTTTGATTCATGAAAGGTATTAACTCTTGTTTCCAACATTAAGTCTAGCATCAGCGGTAAACTATCACAAGACAAAAACTTTTGACACAGACATTATTTGGAACATACTGTAGAAATATAGGGCAAATGTTTACATTTAACCAAATGTTCTTAATGTTGTTTTTACTTGGTACAACCAACCCGTGCTTTTACATTCTAAATAAACAAGCTCACAATTTAATTTTTGGGAAATGTACAGACCCTTTGAAAGAATTGGTTGTCTCTAGTACCACAGTTTTCATTGAAAAAGCTACAGTAAGTTTCTATCTGCTTGGAAACTTGAGTAGTACATTTATAGTATGGGCATTATACAGTACAATATATTGTTTTGAGAATTTCCTATCTGCATTGATGAATTCAAAATGTTTTTTTTCAGTTATATGCAACATCATTTGGTTTTGACAAAACAGTGTTATCTATTTCTATTGCTGCATGCAGAATCTGTCTCAATGATTTAAATTCTAATCTTGGAGACATTAAGATAAAAGCAAATTGCATAGATTGTGTTACTGTACCTCTTCTGAATGTTGAATCTTGCATTTTAGGTCACAGTGCAACTCAAGGTTGTTCAAGATGTTCGAAATCATTTCCTGGTGGAATAGGAGAGAAAGTTTATGGAGGGTTTGACAGGAATAGCTGGCCCATGAGGACCCATGAAATTCATATTCAACAAATGCGTGAGATTCAAAGTTCCAGGACCAAGGGGGACAAGGAGGATCTTGAACGAAGATATGGAACAAGGTACTCTGTTCTTGTTGAGCTGCCCTATTTCAAACCAGTACAGATGGCCATAGTTGACCCAATGCATAATTTGTTCTTGGGGACTGCAAAACACATGTTGAATTTGTGGAAAGCAAATAACATTCTCGATAATGACAAATTTGATCAAATTGACAGTAGACTAAAAGGAATTGAAGCAGCAAGTGATGTTGGAAAGTTACCAACAAAATTAGTAAGTTCCTACAATAAATTTACTGCAGATGAATTCAAAAACTGGACACTTCTGTTCTCTCTTTATGCTTTGAAGGATGTCATTGATGACAAACATTTTAAGTGCTGGCAGAAGTTCGTTTTGGCATGCCGTTATCTTTGCTCCCGGGTGATCACATCAGATGGTATCAAAATTGCAGATAATCTGCTGTTAGGTTTCTGCAAATCTTTTGAAAAGCTATTTGGTCCTGAAAAGGTCACCCCAAATATGCACCTGCATGGCCACCTTTCAGAATGTCTTTGGGATTATGGGCCAGTTTACTCCTTTTGGCTGTTTAGCTTTGAAAGGTACAATGGAGATCTTGGGGGTCTTCCAACCAATAAGCGCATAATTGAAGTACAAATAATGAACCGGTTTATCCGGGATGGAAGTTGCCACAATGTAGAGTTTCCTTTGGAATTTAAGGAAGAATTTTCTTCAATTCTTACAGAGCAACGTGACCCAAAAGATCGAGGATCATTGGTTGAAATGGTGTATAATACATTGTACCACAGACTTAAGTTTGCATCAAGGGGGCTCAGTCTTTCTGATGGGATTTGGAGTGATTTATCTTACATCACATTCAAGATACGGAATAAAAATTTTACATTAACTGATCTTGAAAAAACTTACCTCCAGTCTATGTACAAACTTCTGTATCCAAATTCAGAAGTACATATTCACATCTCGTACAGCTCCATTCAGCATGTTTATGTGGGAGGAGAATTATATGGCTCAAGCAATTCACGCACAAGAAGATCAAGCACAATTATGGCTTTCTGGGCAGGTTCTGATGGTGAAATAGAATTATCACAAAATCCAGCTATGAGGCCAAGACCAGGTTTGATAAGTAACTTCATGTTGCATATTGTTAAAGTGAATGGAGTACCTTTGCAACATCTACTTGCTAGAGTTTCTTGGTACACTGCAATACCAGATCACAAAGATTATTTTGGTAATCCACATGAAGTATGGTACTCAAAGCTGTTTGACATGGGAGGCCCTGCAACATTCCTTCCTGTGCAAAGAATCAAGTGCAAGTTTGTGAAAATAGAGCGTGTGATGTTCAACAAGGATATTCTGGTAACTTGTCCACGGGATAGAGCAGTTAATATTTAACAAATTTCAAATACACACGCATTTTTTATAAGAAACTAAGAATTTGGCCCAGTACTGAAAGTTTCTTAAAAATATCAGATTTTCAGTACACAGAGTTTCTTATGAGTTTCCCAGAGGTTTCATAACAAAATTCATGTTGTTCACTACCTGTAGCCTGGTGAACGATTCAAAACAAGTTTTTCAAGCCTCTTTGATGTTTAGACATTACTCATTTCAAGTACCTTATGAGTAATATGATACAGGAAACAAGTGAAAGTATAAATACTTTTAGTTTCTTAACTTATATTTTCCCAGTACTGTAGTTTCTTATTTTTTGGCGATCTGAGAGTTAGAGTAGTATCTTATAAAAAACATGTGTAATGTGAAAAAGAAAAGTTGTACTCAAGTATGATATCATAGATGATATCTATAGATTCCTAACAACTATAGCACAGTCATGAAGATGGATAAGTTTTGAACCTGTGGGACTTTGCAAAACACACAATACAAGCAAATAATCAATACATTTGCTATGTCACATTTGGCATGGTCTGCTAGCTTGCTTAGCTTATGGAGATTTCAGTTGAGAAAAACAATTATTTCGACAAAATCCCCTTTTCTTCACAACACTTTTCACAAAAAATTGATTGCTGACCAGCCAGCAGAGAGATTCGATTTTTCACAAATTGAAATTAACCGCAAAAGGCTCTACTAAGCCCCTCCCATCAGAGCAAAACTGTCAAATAAGCCCCCCTCTCTATTACGCCCCCCTCTACTTATATCAAGTGCCAGAGGTTACCAAAGATTTCCACTTATTGAGCTAAAGGTTGCACGTTAATTTTGAAATGGCTTGAGACAAAACTTGAGAAAATTTATGTAATTTGCCTCATAAAATTGTACGTTGAATCTAAAAAACATGGTGTAAGAGAGCTCAAAATCTATGGCTTGTATACTTATCATTTGATTTTGTTTTTACATACACCCTCCGGGGAGTGTCAAAAATTAACCCCCCCCCACCAGGGCTTAGAGCTTTTAAGGTATCTCATTATTCCTGAATAAGAAGATAATAAATAACTGCATAAGTTTTGGGTTAGTGTAAAAAGAATATTTTGTGAAATTATTGAGTTTATTTCTTTTCACCACCTTTTTTGTGCCAACTGCCAAGAAAGAGAAATACAATAAAAAGTGGAATATGTTTCTCGCTCGGCGAGAGTGTTGCTCACACAGTGATACTTAGATTCTTTCATGTTATTATGATTACATCATTTGTATCTGATTACATGTTTCTTACCAAAATATGAAACGGACACCATCACTGATGATGTGTTTCCTGAAGAAAGAGGGCCTAAAATGATGGGCATCAAAACCATTAATTGGGCCTAGGCTACACTACAACAGGTTACAGGTTAGCAACTATGAGTGCATCCTATCATACTTATTCAGGTTTATTTTACATGGTGAAGATTTAAAATGTTCAAATACATACCGACAACTCCGAGGCTCTCTGTCTGCTGTCATCCATCATAACAGTCTGCTCTTTTTTGCACTGAAGTTCGATCCCCGTTCGATCAAGACAAAAAATCCAGCGGCCGCAGAGATCTGCCGGGCGGGGAAGGGGACTTCGGGTTATTTTCAGAATGAGGATATTTTATAAAAGAAACAACTTTACAGTCATTTCGGGGTATTTACAATTATGTAAAAGCCATTGTGACATTTAACATTACATTTTTGGAGATTTACATTCATTGTAAAGGACGTAGAGACCTTTACAAGTTGTAAAGGCTTGCAGAAATCAAATACCGTATTTCAATGATATTTCCAGTAATACAAAATTTGTTGTAAATGCCCAATTCTATGCAGTGTTGGCTTGCACAAGAACTAAGATTTTCCCGCCAAAACTTTCCCGCCCAAACATTCCTATAAAATTTCGCCCCCTTGGAGAGCTGAGATGAACAGTGAAGGGGTATGTGAAGAGTGAAAAACGCACTTTGGTTCTTACAGCAAAAATATTGAGTCCCTTCGTCAGAACATGTTTTGCAAAATATTAGTTAGGCAAGAGATACACTGTTTCTATAAGCAATAAAAAGCCACTTGACCTTTATGGGCTCCTTCACAAGTTGGGATTCAAAAATAAATTTGAAAGTGTCAATTTCAAGGTCGTATGACTTGTGAAATAATCTTCTCGGGTTTGTTTTGATTTCCAAATAATTTTCCTGCAAATTATTTGAACAAGCAATGGCGAGGGTATGGTCTGAAACCGTGCGATTTTTTCCTTAGTTTCAACACCCTGTTACTCTCGAGTTAGGCCGAATATCGGGAAAATGCACATTGGAAGTGTGCATCAGAATTCATATATAAGAAATTTGTTGTTATTGTTTGAAAATATTTGAGAACCGCAAATCCGTGGAACAAAAACAAAGATAGGTTTTAGCCCTTTTTCGGAGGTTTGCTTGTTTACAGCGGGCCGCCATCTTTGAAAATAGCGTGATCTGATTGGTCAATCCCCAAATCAAAACAAACTTCTCGGTCTATTGAAAACGAAATGTTGCCCTGTTGATCGCTGTTTTCTCTTTAAAGGAGATGCCTTTTTGCTTATTTGCTTCCCCTTATGTGCTTTGTTGGCAAAGACAGATACGGCCTTTGTAAAGTTTTGATAACACTGGCGATGTACGAAATGCTCACCAGGAATAAATTCATCTGGGATGGATCTGATTTGCCTTTCATGATGATGGGCACCACCGAGTTGTAGTCTTGCACTTTTACTTTGCACCAAGCGTCCATAACTTTCATTCGTTAAAGGGCGAAGGTTCTCATCTTCAATGACTAAATGACTGTAATGAACAACACATCCTCTTTTTCTGTTCGCCATATATTCTTAAATCTTTCATAGTTTACTCTTGCCTTTGATAACAGAACATTGAAAATGATGGTGAATTTGAAACCAATAGAATTGTAGTTGTGAGGTCATTTGATAGGAAATTGAAACCTTTGCACAAGTATTCAATGTGGGCAGGTAATTATCGTTAATGGCTGTGAGCTACATTCAAATTACAAGTAACTGTTATTCTGTCATCAAACAAATAAAAGCATGAGTCAGTGGAAGTACTTCTCACAAGATTGGCCGTGGGCCTCGTTTCCTTTGTGACCCATAGCAATAAAACTATATAGGCCTTGCACAGGTCTGAGAAACCCATGTCTGTGGGTACATAGACCCAATTCCCAGTGTAATCATCACACAGTACTCCCTTTATTTACGAAAAATCAGCTTCCTTTTATATACTTCATTATAAATTTTTGTTACGGAATTTTTCGTATTTTGTACTCCCCCTTAAGCTTTCTATGGCCCCCTAAATTCGTAATATAGATATTCATTTCCAAATAACACTCAACGATCATAAATATAATCAAGGAACTGATCTGTCTGCATTTTATTGACATTTAATGAAGAAAACAAATTTTTAGCAACTAGCCCAAAAATCGGACTTTAGACCCCCTGTATCTCGGAAAAGCCCCCTAAAACACGTGATCAACACCCAAATTCGGAATCTACACAAAAAAATGATCCAGAATAGCGTATTCCCATAAATTCTCCGATCGGGTGGTGGTGGACCAAACAAGAACAATAGCCTGCGGTTTTCTCCTCCGCGTCTTAGACTTTAACACCAGCAAAATGTAAAACGAGGACAAGGATTTTAGAAGACCGCAGACCATTCAAGTATACAAAATTTGAACGTTTGTTACCTAATTCTCTGTTTTTCTCTGAAGTAAACATTGTCTTTTTGCATCATTTATCTCATATTGCACCAATACTGTTCTTGGAATCTGTTGCACCCTTTGTAGACTCATTCGTAGAGATTGCATGCAGGTGGAAGTGGCCGTTTGGAAGAATGGGTCTAAGTCCAGATGGGCGAGGTGAAACTAGCCAAAGGAATGGAAAAATACATTTCTCCAATCAGTTCTCAATCATTTTTCCTTCTTCCATTTGTTACTAGTTTTATTACAACGACGAAAACACTAATGAAATTGCTGTCAATACTGTCAAGGTAGCTAGCCCGCAGCTAGGCTCAGCTTCTAGGTTGCACAAATTTTTCTGGTGCACAAAACTTCAGCAAACTTCAGGAAGAACTCTCCAGTCTCCAATCCCTGTAATTGACTTGTGGTCTGGAATAATTAATAATTTTTCAAAAGCCTATACATGTATTTTTTACAAGAAACTAAGAATTTGGCTCAGTACTGAAAGTTTCTTAAAATCATCAGATTTTCAGTATTCAGAGTTTCTTACGAATTTCTTAGAGGTTCCATGACAATATTCATGTCCCCCCCTGTTCGCAAAAAGTTGTAGGAAAAACCCCGAGGAACCTCAGTTATTTTGTCAGGATTTTGTTGTTCTCTGTCCATTCCTTTTTCAAGGGTTTATATCATGAAACTGAGGCTACTTGCTGCTAGGTAACCGATGTTTTGATAGATTATGCTCTAGTTCATTTCAACGTTTTCAGTTTACATAAATGTCTCCCAAGGATACACGCAAGTTTTGCAGTATTAGAAGAAAGAAAAGAAGGTTTACAGGAAATAGGTACATGAAGGTGTGATGATAGAAAACGCAGAAACGTTGCAGCCAGGCGAAAGAGCTGCAGAAAGTGTTAGCAGCGTTTACAAAAGCCTTGGCCTAAATTTAGGCCCATCATCATCAGTTCGTGAGGACAATGATGAATGGATTGACATGAATGATGATGTTGATGGAGACGAGAGTGCAACTCCAAGGGCTAGAGCACCTGTATCTGTCCTAAAATTGACAGCAAACAGTAATGACTCTTCAGAGAATACGGAAGGAGAAGGGGAGGAAAACCAAACACGACCAGACGGCAATAGATTTGTTGACCTATCCATCCTTCAAAAGATATTTGGGATGCTTCTTGGTCCTGAATGCAAAAGGGGGACAGTAGCAATAACTGAACTCTTTAAAATGGGGTTTGCCACAGAAATGAAAGTTTGCTGTGAAAGTCTAGAGCACCTGTATCTGTCCTAAAATTGACAGCAAACAGTAATGACTCTTCAGAGAATACGGAAGGAGAAGGGGAGGAAAACCGAACATGACCAGAGGGCAATAGATTTGTTGACCTATCCATCCTTCAAAAGATATTTGGGATGCTTCTTTGTCCTGAATGCAAAAGGGGGGCAGTAGCAATAACTGAACTTTTTAAAATGGGGTTTGCCTCAGAAATGAAAGTTTGCTGTGAAAATGAGTGTGCGTCTGTGTAAAATTCAACACATCAAAGAGAGTAGGTCATTCCTTTGAAGTAAACAAGCAAGTGGTCTTGGCTGCTAGAAACATTGGTGTTTTACATCAAGGGTTAGTAAAGTTTTCTGGGTTGATGATCTTTAGTATGCACCCAAACCTATCTCCTCCATAACAGCTCTTGCTGCTGTGAACCACCTCCGCAACCTCATGAACCACGATCACATACCGACAATGATCGTTCCGAAGGAATATTCGTTTTCGTTACTTCGTTTTCGTTTCATCACTTCGCGAGCCTCGCTCCCAGTACATGAAAGTAAATTATTTGGCGGGAAATGTCTGGCAAGGGGAAATTCTGTCTCAACTAAAATGGCAAATGAACAGGAACCTTCAAAAACAACACTCAAAGTTGACACATTGGAAGAAGCACTAACCTTACTGAACGAGCACGAGCTTCAGAACACATTACGCTTTGCTACTTTTTATGGCAGGAAAGATTTTGGCAGCACTGGTAAGCACAAGTAATTTTTTTGTGAGACACTCATTTGTAATAAGAAACTAATGGGATGGCTAAAACGCCGGGGGAGGGGGGTACTCCCATTATGTCCAGTCGGTTTGAGGGTCTTACGAAATGGCTACCAAATGGCCCTAATTGTCAAACACATACTACCAATTGGGGGTTATCCAAGATTCCTCGCCAGTTATAAGATTTCCACTCAGTAAGCTCCTCCGTATGGCAATACGGTCGTTGCAGGTATAATAATCAATGAATTTTGAAGTTTTCTTGCTTTTTTTCAATCAGTTTTTAAACTAGAAAATTTTGAAAGACTGCAGAAAATTGTCAATACTATATGCTACCAAATGGCCCAATTTTAGGTCCATTAACTACCATTTGAGGGTTTCTGTAAAAAGATACTACCACCGTTGAAGGTATTTTTCAAAATTTTAGCTTTGGGCCTCTCTGACTGGAACCCCCTGTCAGGCCACAATGGGAGTACCCCCCCCCCCCGGGCTAAAACCATATGGCTAAAACTTAAACTCTAGAACTACATTAGATAAGCACTAAGAGACTTTTCTAAAGATAAATTCTAAGCTTACTGTGACAAAAATGCCATTAGAATCCTATTCTTGAGCAATTTTTTGCGCAACTTCAGATATTTTGAGTCCAGTACAAGCTTTTTTCTTGCCAACTTTTGTTTTATATGTAAAGAAATTTCGAAAAAAAGTTAGAAAGTTTCAGTTCTAAAGAGCAGAGACTTTGCAATGATGTAAGCCCAAACAATACAATAATGGTAGTTTTGTTTCACTTCTACAAGTAATTCTCAGTTTTTGCAAGCATGACCAATCTTGATATTGCATATATCCAATTTTTTTAATTCATAGACCTTTATGCAAAAAGCCACAAGATTCTTTGGCAAGATGATGATGTGGATTACTCGGGGGTTCCCTTTGTGGTTGTAAACCAAAAATGTTTTGACTGTCAACATGGCGTGGACCGCAATAAAGAAGCAAAGATTCAAAGAAGAAAAAAAATAGAAAATGCGAACGTGAGTTCAATTCACAATACAACTTCATAAAATTGATGCTAAGTTGAATACTATTATGCCAGGTGACTAAAGAAAGTTTAACTAAAAAATTAACAATGCTAGAAATGAACTTATCTCCTTTTCAGCTTAAAAAAATCAGGAACTCTAACACTATGAAGATCAAATACCACTAACAACTACTCCATCTACAGGTTATGTTGATTAATCACAAATCATGTATTTGGTATTCCATAATTTAATTACAGTGATTTGCCCCCATACATATTATTGAAATTTAGAAAGCTGCAAAAACAGCTGTCTGTCAACATTCTTAAGAAAGCACCATTATTTTTAATCTTTTTTTGTACAAAATATTTGGTTTTTGTTGTTTCTGTTCTTTCATTGAAATTTTTCTTTCAATGACACCTCAAGAGGGACCACTGTGGAAACAACCTTTTAATGCTATGCTATTTAATACTTTTGATATATTATAATCTAGGGGTGTTTTCCGATTAAATTTTAACTTTTATATCTGTATCAAATTAATTTGTAGACTTTTTTCCCTAAATACTACATTTAATGTTTTAATTCTATATGACAAAATCATACATACATAGATACATCCATACATACATACATTTTATTACATATCGCAAATGAGATTATGAGAATATACCTACAGTACATCAAAGCCTTTCTTTACAGAAACAAGATCACTGTTTCAAGAGAAAATATAACTTGTTCCAGAACACAAAAAAATTCAATTGCCCAGCTCAAGTTAAGATGAAGGAAATCCTTGAATTTCCAGAATATTCTGTAAGTATACTTGATTAATATTTAACTACTGAAGTGGAAAGAAATAGCTTAAGTCTACAGTATCTCAAGTTCGATTTCACGTGAGATTTGCTACACACAAAATCTTGCAAAACTCTTCAATTGTTTTCTATCTGCAGGCATTTTCACATGGCCCAAAAAATCTTTTTGTTGCGTTTGGTTGCGTGTAGTGCAATTGTACAATGATAAACATTAGTATATAAAATAAAATATAAGCACTTTGATGAGAATTGAAATAAGCACAACGTTTCAAGCATAGCCCGTTATCAAGCCAGTGATAACGGGGCTTGATAACAGGCTATGCTCGAAACGTCGTGCTTGTTTCAATTCGCATCAAAGTGCTTATATTTACTCTATTTACTTGTTTATCATTTGCACGTGGCATTTAACCTAAAATTTGTTTGACCATAGCCAAGCCAAGAAATTCCTGGGGACAACATTTTGCAACTTATTTCGAGTGATCTGAACCACCTTGATCAAATATCATTGTTGTCCTTAATCTATGTCTATAGTGTAATACCTACAGTAATTTTATGATGTAGGATTGTAGAAGTTCAAAGGTTATCACTTTTTATCAGGTCATCAATAAAATAATCTTTTAAAAAATCTGACCCCTTGACTCCAGGGTACAGGGGGCATTTAACCGCAAGTATTAAGTTTGAACCATATACACAATTGGTCTTCTTATTTCAATGGTTTTTAACTGTGTTTTTCTACAAATAACTGGTACATGTGCAGGTAAACATGAAAAGCAAGAAAGAATAAGTTATATTCCTGGGAGAAGGTACAGTATATCTCTTAAGATTACAAAGATTTGCGGAAGAAGATATATTTCCGGAAGATAGATTGAAAACAATGTTATTGCCTCCTTCTATTCTACTGTATCATTTCTTTACAAGCTTACCACCTATTTCCAGATATCAAGTAACATAAAATGCAGAAGGGAAAAAGCTTCAAAATGTGTTCGGGAAAGGATAGCTCAGAAGTCGGCAGTGTTTACCAGGAGAATAGTGATCACGCTTCCCATGATTAGCCAACACGAGAACCACAAGGTTGGATCGGTAAGAAAATCTCATGACTGTAACCTATCTTCCATAAATATTGAAAAGAAACTGACTATTCGAGCAAAACATTTCTCAGATGCTAAATTCTACAACTCAAAATGTGAATAAATTGCTTTTTCATGGAAATCAGAAGCACTTGGCATGAACAAATAACTCTGGATTAAATTCCCTGTAGATAAATCTTCCAAGCTCGACACAGATTCACAGTCATGTTACTGTATTTGTTGTTGTTGCGACTTGCTGTTTAAGAAGTAAAAAGAGCACAGATTTTGGATATAGCTAGAGTAGAGCTTTATAGCCATATACATTAAGACGTCAGCGGCTGCATAGACCAAAAAGTAGCCTTTTTAGGCTCAATTCTGTCTGGCCCCCTTCTGCAAGCTCAAATCTCGAAAATGTTTCATGGCACGTTTCCCGTACTCTTTAAAAAAAGGAGCTGTTATTGAGCAAATAGAGCCGAAATGGCATAGAACACATTTTATCTCTAAATAGTGTTTAGTTTTCTTTAGAGCAGTCAAATAATCGAAGATATTTCTTTTAGGCAGCAGGAATTTCTCAAACCATCGACTCGTATCTTGCCAAGAAGATAGAAGAACTGGTTAAAGAAGATGTTAGCAGTGTGAACGAGATGCGTCGTCATTTGAAAGTAATTGTTAAACGGGAATTGTTCCAAGAAGAAAGTTTACCACCAAAAACTAACAAAAGATACTTTCCTCGCCCCAAAACAATCAGGAATCACATGGTAAAAGCAACAAGAAAGCTACGAAGATCGTTAATTGACCAGGAATGCCTTGTAGATAAGATAGACCAATGGAGACAAGAAGATCCTGCCACGAAAATCTATTTTCGACCAAAAGAAAAGCCAGGCAATGTTGATAAGGATGAACACAATGAAGGCAATAGCGACTCGAACGAAGAGGACCTGGATGAAAACGATGAAGTGAAGATAACTGAAAATGATGGGAATTCGATCCTCTTTGTTTATCAGTCTGAATGGCAGCAGCGACTTCTCGCTCGTTATGGAAATGAAATGGCATTTCTTGACGCCACGTATAGAACCACACGATACGCCTTACCTCTATTTTTCCTAGTCGTCAAAACGAACGTAGATTACCAGATAGCTGCAACATTCATCTGCGAAACTGAATCTACTGATGTCATAAAGGAAGCGTTGAGCATCTTGAAAGAATGGAACCCACAATTTTCGCCCACGTTCTTTATGACAGACTACAGTAACGAAGAAATCACGGCTATTGAAACGCTGTTTGAAGGTAACTGAATGACTGTTTTCATTTTCTTGCCTTACGGCTCGGGAAGCAGCTTTAATTGAAATTATTCAGGGGGTGTATGGAGCCAACTGCAATACTCTAAGCGAAGCGAATTGAAATTCTTCTTGTCTGACTGAAAATTGCGTTCCTTATTTTATTTCATCTCAGCAAATAGGAGGCATGGTCTTCCCATCTTCGTTAGTTCAAAAAAGGTTTTGTGCAGGTTCATTCACGGAAAAGCTACATCGTCCATACAAAACAGCCCCAAATGAAGTCATATGATTTCCAGGAAAAAAGATAACAAAATCTTGATTCTTTTTTTCAGATTCGTTCGTTTTCATTTGTGACTTTCACCGAGAGCAAGCTTGGGAAAGATGGCTGAGTAAGAAGTCAAATGGGTGCTCAGATTCAAAACAAGAAATCCTTGCCAAACTTCGAAGAATAGCGCATGCGATGACTGAAGAAGAGTGCGATCTGGCGATCAGAAGCATGAAACAATCCCATTTGTGGAGAGATCCATGTTACGCAAAGTTTGTGGAGTATATTGAGCGATATTGGCTGAAGGAGAAAAAAGTAAGTTGTAGCCTGTTGAATGAATTTGATAGTAGTATCCATAACAACCAGTCACAAGTAGAAAAAGTCAATAGTTAGCTTTCTGTTGACTATGCTACAGCGTCTTTGCTTTTCATAAGTGGACACCATCACAACAGAAGGCTTGCACCAATCACGGCACCAATTCGTTTTAAAGACGCTTTATGACCAAAGATATCTGTTCTGCAATGTATAAGATCAGAAAGGCTCGTTATGCAGCCTAAACCTATTGCCATAAAAACCTTTGAAACATAGTATATCGTGAAAAGCTAGCCAGAACATACAGAGGAAACAAATGCTCTAGCAGTGCGCTCTGCTACTTAATTTTGTAAGCGATCGTTTATAATAATGTTGCACCATCATCACTCGTAATGAACCAGGGTCAGGGATACAACGTTAACGTTTGACCTTGATTACACAGAGCATTAATAAACAGAAGGGGGTGCTATTTTCATCCAACGCGTGATAGTTAGGGATCTTTTGGATTCAGAGGCTTGTCAGGCACAAATAAAGAATACGCTTCTCCTCAATGCAATCCGCATGTTGTATTTACAATGAGATCGCCGGTTTCTAATCATTATATTTTGTTACGCTGCAGAGATGGGTGAGTGCCTATCGACAAGATCGACTGCTGGCTAGTTGCAACACAAATAATGGTACTGAAAGGCAAAATGAATCATTTAAGTACAGCTACCTCAACAAAAAAGGAAAGTCATCGTTGACAGGCATGCTTTCTACACTTGTGCAAGAATTCTTCCCAGAGAAATATGAAAGGTAATATATAATTTTATAATTGAAATCTAAGGCAACAAACTAGTGCAATTAACAATCACAGAGACCTTATAAACATGATAAAAACAGTCTTCCCAGTGAAGAGCAGCCATTGAACACCTAAGATATTTTTGCTACATTTTCATCCTTTATCTCTCTATCTATCTTTGAAGAACTTTGCTTGGAGATGTGGTGACTGATAGGTCTATCATCGACATTCTTAAGAAATTCTCGTTTTGAGCCTGAATATAGTCTTAAAGTAATTGTATTCTTTCAAATCTGCTATGGTTTCGAATAGGAACCAAGCTTTTTCAAAAAACGAGAAATGCCAGTCATGCAATTCTCTATTGTGAACAACTACTGAAAAATGAGACGCATATATGCGAGCTGAGGCTGAGCAATATTCTTATAATATATTTAAAACTTGGACGATTTTGAGCCTGAATGTTCTTAAAAACACTATTCTTATAAAAAAAAGACTGTAGCAAAGTACAACCAGGAACTATGTAGAGTAAAACTGTTTTTGGCCATAGAACTACACGATTATTTTCCAAAATAATGCCAACTAGGCATCATTCGAAAGAGCTTAGCGAGCGGAGCTTGATTCTTGCAAGCATTGTAAAATGTTGTTTACTTACGGACGGAGGGCTTAGTCCCTTGGGATATTAGGAAGTTTTGCGTTGCTAATTTTTCAAACCTCCTATACGTCATTCGAAAGTTCAGGTCTTCGCAAACAGTGGTATGAAGTTAGATCGTGCATAAAATGACTAGTTTGACCGTCGTGTGTCACCGAATGCACCAAGGTCAGTTTTTGCTCCTATACTTTGTTAACAAAATTTAACAGAAATAACCTCGACCAGGGGCTATTTCGGAGCTCACTGTTTCATAAGGAACAACTCTTATACCATATTATACGTGGAGATTCCTAGTCAGACAGCATCACAGTTTTATATAATGCAAACTTTATCTCAAATTAAATCTAAAGGAAAAAACTAAAAATAATGCTTGAAAGATTCAAATTCTGATTTCAAATATTTTTTAAATAATGACGAGTATGCAGTGTTTTGCAATATACTCATTTTCCTCTGCACATTTTTTGGTTGTACTTTGGTTTTTTTGCATTATCAAAGAGGCTGTATGATGTCTTAAGCTTTCCTCAAGGAGTACTTATTTTTGTCTCTTGAAATGTATTAACCCCATTGCAGCCAACATGTGAGGATGGGGGGGGGGTAACTTGTCGCCAGATGGGTGTCTTTCTCTCCATTTTTTATATTATATAATGTAACTATTGTTGTAATAAATTTTCTTGAGGACAACCCATTTTGACTATCTTCAAATTTCAGAAGCATACCAATCTTAATGAAGAATCTGCCTGGAACAAATCGCATTATCAGTCATGTCTCGGCAAACCTGATGACCATAAACATAGGGAAACCAGATAAATTATATTTAACTTTGCAGTCATAATGGCTCATTAGCTTTGTAACCATAATGTAATCAGAGCTTCATTTACTGTTTTATATACAGTCGTTTTATCTTTCCTTTCTTCTTTAGATACTGTGAGTTGAATATCAAGGCAAGCACAAACTACCGCAGCTATACAGAATCCATTCCAAAGTATCTCCTAAACCGTCCACGAGATATGGTCGCGCACTCAGTGGAAAAAATAGCACTTGCTGAAAACATTGATAAGAATGGTATAATTATGCTGGAGCATGGTAAATTCATTGTGCCCAGCGAAACAGTTGGTCAAGGGAAGAGGTATGAAGTCCATTTTGGGAGTAACAATACCTTACCACAGTGTACATGCCTTGATTGGTATCGTTCTCCTTATCTATGCAAGCATTTCTTTGCAGTGTTTGCCAGATTCCCTTCTTGGTCTTGGGATGCTTTGTCTGCAACTTACAGAAATTCTCCTTATATGATCTTGGATAAATTCTCTGACAACTCTACGGTTGAAGCCAATACCACCACAGGCAATGTTGACATTCAAATATTAGAAGATACCAAACCTGACCTTCAGGATGGTGATGCTGACATAAATGATACCAAAATCGACTTTGCAACAGTCTTGGGTCAAGAAAAAAAGATTCCGAGTAATGATGGACCTGCCTGCAGAGCACTTCTGGATGACATCAAGAGACTGACGTTTCTTATAGAAGATCAGCACCAACCAATGAAGCAGCTTCGTGATCATCTCAGCAGTCTGCGAGCTGAAGTTGACAAAGTAGTACCTAGGGAAAGAGGAATTCCACTCAGAAAAGAAGAAACGACGATGAAAACAAATATGTCACAAAAAGAAAATGGTAGAATAACCGCATTGCAGCACAGGAAGCGGAAGGGAAAATTTTCAAGGAGAGTTGGAGAGAAGAAAGAAAAAGCGATGAAGTCAATGAATTTCAGAATAAATGATGGTGCTGATGAGCAAATGGATGTCGAGGAGGAGATAATAATGGAAAGCTGTGGATCTGCATTAGAATTTAGAAGCACAACCAAAAGAATTATTGACATTGAGTCATCAATGGAGGCAAATGATAACAATGAATCAAAAACTGAACTCCGTTTTCAAGAGCTAATAGCAAAAGAAAAAGAGGAGAGCAATCGAGACATGGTATTGATGGAGGAAAGAAAGAGAAGTAGCATTGAATCTTTCTCAATTACATCAGCAAAACAAGAGCTTGATTTCTCGTTGAATAATGTGCATGAGCCTCTGCGGCAATTTCTAACAGCAGGTGGTTTGCGAAATGTAAGTCACAAGAAAGCCATTCCAGGGGATGTAATTGCTATTCTACAAAAGATGCTGAGGAGCCAATATGCACATGCAGATGGCTTGCAAGACCCTCTGAATGGTGTAAAGCTGAAATTTCGGGTATACAAGAAAAATCCTTTTGTTCAAGTGCTGCATGATGGCAACTACCATTGGATAGCCATAAGCACATATCACTGTCAACCTGGTGAAGTTATCTACATGGATAGTCTCTTTAGTGGAGTAATTGCCAAACATGTTAAAAAGCAAATTTGTTCAATTATTCGATATGAAAAATCACCACTCACCATCAAGGTAATTCCAGTACAACAGCAACGGCACTTTGTTGATTGTGGCTTATTTGCAGTAGCTTTTGTACAATATGTCCTGCACCACAATGAGTATCCATCATCTGTGTCATTTGATCAATCAAAAATGAGGCATCATGTGTTAAGAGCTTTCGCTGCAAACAAGTTGGATCCATTTCCAACTCATCAAACAACTGTGAAAAGAAACCGTGAGAAGATAATTGAGATTGAACTCTACTGTAGCTGTCGCTTACCTTGGTCACAGGGTGATAATGCTAAAACAAACAGGTAAGAACAGAAAATATTTATTTTTTTGTGTTGAAGACATTTTTGCCAGGTACTTCTCCACAACCGTAGGCCAAACAAAGGGTTAGTTTTGTTGTTATATACTCAGATTGAAACATCAATCATCAAACATCAATCAAAAGCATACAGTATGCCCCAGGGGGGGGTACTCAGGTATATTTGGGATAGGAGTGCTCAGGCTGGAGTACAATGCATCAACCCAACAAATAATTTCTAGCATGAAAATAGACCCAAAAAAATAATTTTTCCGATCTTACATACCCAAAAGTTATGAAGTCAGTGTCTTAAATCTACATAAAAGTGCCCAAACTGATTAGATTTCTCATAATGTGTTTGGATATTTCTGTTTTTTTATTTTAGTACTGTTACTTGACTCTAATTTTGTTTGTAAATTATGTTTTTTCTCAATTTTTTTACTTTCTCTCATATTTGAGACCCAAAAAAGTAAGCCAGAATTTCTTGAACCCAAAAAAATAGCTGTCCAAATCATTAACCCAAAAAAATAATCCTTGCCTAAATTTTAGACCCAAAAAAGTAACATGAACATCCCTATTCTGAATATACCAGAGTAACCCCCCCCCCCCTCCCCCGGGCAGTATGCAGAGGTGCTGTTGCCAGCTCAAAATGAGCTCCATATTTGAAAAAATGCTCATCTCACCGTTAGATGGCAATAAATTGGAATTCATTACTGTATGTCAGAAGACTAGAAACGCTTTATCCATAAAACAATAAGAATGATATCCCCAGTGCATACAAGCATTGTTACAGAGATATTCCAAGAAAGGTCTCCTGGGATCTTGGTTGTTCACAATTATTTTAATGGAAAGAACCATTGACAAAATAGAATTGATCCGAACTATGCAAATTAATTTTGTTAGCTATGCTTTTGATCCCTTTTAACGTGTTAACTGAAAGAGGAGCAGGTTTGTTTGCCATATAATGTAAGATGCCAATTAACTGATTGACCATCATGTGGCCTCTTTTCAAATCTATGTTACTCCTTTTTAAAACAGGCAAATGGCACTATGCAATGGCTGCAATGAATGGTATCATAGAGAATGCAAAAGAATACCTAAAGAAGTATTTCAAAAAAGTGATGTTGATTGGCTATGCGAGTCATGCAACCAAAATAGCACAAATTAGTATAAATGGACAGTTGGCAAGTGGAGTGCCAAGGGGGGGGGGTACTCATTGACTTTCAATATTTGGGGTCCATGCCAATATTTGGGGTCCAAAATTTTACGTTAAATCAATATTTAGGGTCTGTGAATTACAAGATGGACCAAAATTCAATATTTGGGGTCCACACATCTGAAGAAAGGAAGGATGGTGCAATTTGGCCCTCAAGTTGCGAATCATGAGATAAATGTTATGGTATTATTTAAAAACTGAGAAAGATCAAGAATCTTTAATTGAAATCATTCAAAACATTTTAGGGGCCCCAGAAATAGAAAGCAATATTTGGGGTCTCCAAAACATTAGATTCAATATTTGGGGTCCCCAAAACAAGGCTTAATATTTAGGGGTCAGCAAAGTAATAGTGGCATGGACCCCCTCCCCCGTATTGAAAGTTAGGGAGTACCCCCTGGTTGTTGTTGTTGTTGTTGTCATTTATTCTAATTCGATATTTACATAGCTAAACAATATATACAATATATACAAAGTCAACTAATCTAAATCGAATGAAATTAAAATGTATAAGAAACTTAATGCTGAATAAAATTAAAACTACTGCAGGCACTACATTTTCATACTGGGCCATTCCATTGCTTTATCAAAAGTTTAAAGCTTTTCAAGTTTTCTGCGGATTTCATTTTGATTGGTAGGTCATTCCATATTTGAGGGCCAATGGACTGAAGACTGTTTGAACCAAAAGTTACTTGATTTGGTCTTATATGTTTTAAGTCATAAGGATTTCTGGTAGTGTAACACCTGTGTCACAGGGTTCGTAAATGGCGGTGTCCATCGTCAATGGTTCAGATTTAACAAGGAAAACGAGAGATTCAACTTTATGTATTATAGTGATATTACTATGTATAGGCCTACACACCGTAGCTGTTTCCCAACGATTTGGATACGGCGAGGCGACCGAAGTCCCTGCCATTGTACCCCAACTACGAACTCCCCTGTCAAAACTAACACATGCACATTTATACCAAACAGACAATAAACTATTTTTGGTACGTAAATTATGATTGATAGTCGGTAAGCTTTTACCCTTAGTGGACTAATTATCTTATTTGTCTGATGTCTCCATGTTCCGTGAACGACGACTGATATCTCGATTTTGTCTAATCTATCATTTCATCATTTCGTCAATACACAATTAACTTCTCGAGACGCATCACAATCTTGCATGATTCCAAATCTTAAGTTAATTCTCTCATCTCTCTAGAATATTCTTTCGTCTATGATTTTCTGAACAATACCAAAATGGCTGAGCATTTAGCAATCTCACACATCTCACAGTAGAAGATTGTGAAGATCTGAATTTGAAGAAATTTTTCATGAATGGTGGATTTAGATTATTCAATGTTTTGTAAATTTCATTGCAAAGAGTTCTTTGACATGAGACTTGCATAGTACATCTTCCTGACTTTTGTCTCAAATCATCATATGAGCTCTTATGATCATTGTAAAGAATCTTAGTGCCCCTGGTAGAAAAAGCATGGGCAAAAGCACGGAGTCCATGGAACTTCCATGGAAGCTCCATGCTTACCATGCTTTCCCATGGTTTGAAGTCTAACTCAGCCATGAAGGTAGCATGGAAATGCATGGAAAAGCATGGAGAAATTATTCTTAGCACGGAAAAGCATGGAAAGCAAGGGTAGATCTACTCTGGACAACTTTTGCAGCATGGATAAGCATGGAAAGCATGGATACTTGCAACATGGAAAATTTGTATAAGCACGGAAAAGGATGGAAAGCATGGGTAGATCTACTCTGGACAACTTTTGCAGCATGGATAAGCATGGAAGCATGGATGCTTGCAGCATGGAAATTTTGTAAAGCACGGAAAAGCATGGACAGCAAGGGTAGATATACTCTGGACAACTTTTGTAGCATGGATAAGCATGGAAAGCATGGGTAATTCGTAAAAGCATGGAAAAGCAGGGGAAAGCATGGACAAAGATCTTTCCATGTCCCCAAATCATCCAAAAACAACAACCACCTATTCTCAATCGTGGCCCTATAATTTGTTTCAATTATTTCGCAAGTACATAGCTGAAGTGTTTTGCAGAAACTCTTGAGTTTGTTCAAGTCTTGATTTATGGGCTTGCACTAATACTGTGGGAGTTATATTTCTTTGACGATCATTATTGGGCTCATGCAACAGCAATGCATGCTAGGTCCATGGTGAGTTACTTTGGTTGAGCCTGCGAGATATAAATACCCTGAAGCGTTCTGTTTCCTCTGTAATCAAGATTCATACTGTGGCGTGTTTATGGTTGCATCTGCCTTACAACTACGAACTACAAACGCAGTCTCCCTCTCCTTGTTTTTTGAAATTGGTGAAATTGGTGAAAACGATACCCTTAAAAACGGCACATCCCCGTCGGACAAATATACTAAGTACCCCCCCCCGGGCGTCTGAAACAAATCCTTTTGTTCTCGCACAAAATATTGTACGTTTTTGGGAAGTTAAACACTCCTGTGGGGTGCCGCTTTATTTGGTACTTTTGGCTGAACGAACTACTTTTTGTGATGATACACATGGCAAGACACGAAAGTGTCAACAGTTCAAGGGGCAATCACTCCATAAGAATTGTGTACCTTTTAGTTCAAGGTAAATGGACAAAACTCCTTTAAAATCCCCTTCTTGGAAATCTCGTATGCTGTTTGAAATATAAACCCTTGAAAATTTTAGGTTTTTTTCCAAGCAAACGATGATAAATTTGGCATTTTCTAGGCCAAAAAATAACAATACTTCATTCTCCTTAGATCAAAGCTTCCCTTCAACTTCATTTCCCTCATGCCATGGTGCAATCTTTGTGAACAAAACAACCATCCCATCCCTTTGTGTGATACTGAATGCTGGAGTCTATGCTGATTTGCCAAAATCGAATTCAATCAGTACATTTAATTTTCAGCTGGACCCATTTTTAACAAAACAAATATTTGAAGGCATTTGGTGATGATTGCAGACAATAAGTCAAGGAAGGCTTCCTGAATACAAATCACTGGAAACTATCAGGCCTAAGATTTGTACCATACTTGTCATCATCTCATACATATGTGCGAAATTGCTCCCGTATTAGAGTATTGGCGATACGGGATACGGGAGTGTTTGCTACCATGTTTGTCATACGCATGCGCAAAATTACTCCCGTATTCACAGGGGATCGCGATTGGGATACGGCTCCCGTACTCGTAGCCACGGGGTATTTTATATCCTTAGGGGCAAAAAATACACTTCTACAAGACGCATGTTACCGGTGTGTACTCCCATGTGCAGATAATATCTTATCAGTACATTGATTGCCAAGGATGGTCACATGATTCTGACCTCACTTTGAACCTCTTGCTCAGATCCCTGGTTTCCTTGTCAATGGTATGCGCAAAAATATATTATCTAGTCAATTGGTTCTGAAAATAATTTGTATGTGCTACTTAGGATAGGATAAAGATTGCCCTATATTTAGTAAGGAATGTTGTTTATACGACTTCATTGACTTTTAACTTCATTTTTGATGATTCATTTAAAATGCTTCAATGGCAATATTTTATTGACTGAAGCTTAAGACTAAAGGAAAGATGATCGGAAATTTGGAAAGAGCGGCTCTTTCCGGGGGGTACTCCCATTATGGCCGAACAGGGGGGTCCAGTCGGTTTGAGGGTCTTACAGAATGGCTACCGAATGGCCTATTTTGTCAAACTCATACTACCAATTGGGGGTATTCCAAGATTCTTGGCCAGTTATAAGATTTCAACTTAGTAGGTTCTTCTGCATGGCAATAAGGTTGTTGCAGTAATAATGATCATTGGATCGAAAGTTTTCTTCCTTTGTTCAATCAGTTTTTACAATAGAAAATTTTGAAAAACTGCATAAAAATTTCGCTACCAGAAACTATCAAATGACCCAATTTTACTGCTTTATCATATCAACAATATCACCTCGCAAAAGCTGTGCGGCTGTCTTTGTAATGAAATCTTTCCTGTCCTTCATAAGGCTAGAAACTGTGGTATTTATGAGTGCCTCCCTGCTTATAATGATTTGAGCTTCACGGGAAGACACGGTGAGGAAGAGGATACTATCACTGAACTCGGCTTCTAACCTCTTTTTAACTGTTGAGCATAGTCTGCTGTCTTCCTTGTTGAAACCATACATTTCGGTTAAAGCCTTCATTGAGACGGATTGATTTCCACCTATAACATGATTTGTTATATATGAACAGACAGAACCAAAGTCAGTTGTAGGCTGTTCGCTTGCCTCAAGTACTTCGTCAGTGGCATCGTGTACAGCGGTAGAAGCAAGGGCAGCGGACTGTTTACTGCAAATGACTGTGTACTTATTGTAGCATTTTGTATGAATTTTGCATTCTTTGGCAATGAGATCAATTCCTGAAATTTCTGCGAGCATATTTTCATCCTCTCTCAACGCTGCAGCTTGTTGTAGAGTTCGGCATGATGAAAATGTTTGAATTAGTTTCAATGGTTGCTTCTTTCCCTTGACTTTGATGGGCCTTGATGATTTGCATATCATACAAATATTTGGAAATAAGATCTTTGATGCTTGCTTTGATCGCTGTAACAGGGCAACATTTCGTTTTCAATAGACCGAGAAGTTTGTTTTGATTTGGGGATTGACTATGGTGGCCCAGCGTTATCATTCAAAAATTCAAAACATTTCTTTTCGTCCCCATTTTTTTTATTCTATTTTTTGTTATTATTTATTTTATTCAAAGATTCTAAAGTTTTATTTTCATTTTTATTTTTCTGTTCCGACCAAGTTTTGATTTGATTTGCAAATGAAATGCAAGTGCATATTTTCTCTGCAGTAAATAAAGAAAAAATTAAAAATCTTAAAAAAATCTTTTTAAAAATTGTCAACTTTTTATATCAGTTCATTTTGATCACCAGTGGACATTGAATTTGAAATTCGTTTTGAAAATAAAGAGTTTGCTTGCGGCCCAGCCTTATCATAGTATACCATCATGCTTTTCGGCCAACGTGTGTACGAGGCTAGATTTTGGCGCGGAATCTAGCGTTGTCTCGTGGACGTGGAAGGACGTGAAGGTGGCTAGAAACTTTACTTGCTAACTACAATTTATTCGCGTTGTATTCGAAATGCCTTTGCCTGCAAACCGAAAACGCCAAATGGTATGGGAAGAGCTACAAGGCAAAATGAAGGAGAAGAGGACAATGCCAGATGCCATGAAGCGAGCAAAAGGACAAGGCTTGTCAGCGCCGCACGAAGTCATCGTCCAAAAACTTTCATCAGAGGCAGACACCCGCCAGACCTATCGCCCTATTCAACCAAGAGAGTTTGTGGAGTTTCCTTTTGAGGATTTGACCTTGGCTAACTTAAAGAGTGCTTGTGCTGCACACTTCAACTTCCCCATTGCTTCATGTGATATTTTGGTGACGAACAAAGGCCCATCGTGCAACAACATTTCGCAGATACCACACCGAAAGGACAAGGTAAGCCTGTCACGACGGCGCAGCAGGTTGGCATTCGCGATAAATAAATGAATTTTGGGGTCTTCTTGATGATCCTCTTCTGTCGACTGTTGTCATTTTGCAGACTTTTGATTACATATTTTGATTGTCGACTGTTGTCATTTTGCAGACTTTTGATTACGTATTTGATATGTTTTGTCTAAAAATACACTGTTCAGTTTCTCTGCCAATCCAATACACGCCAATA
Source organism: Aurelia coerulea (assembly GCA_039566865.1). Classification (NCBI taxonomy): domain Eukaryota; kingdom Metazoa; phylum Cnidaria; class Scyphozoa; order Semaeostomeae; family Ulmaridae; genus Aurelia; species Aurelia coerulea. The sequence continues at coordinate 4,879,116 of CM076959.1, forward strand.
CAAGTTTGATTCATGGTAAACTAGAGGCACTTAGGAGGCCAATCTCTCCTTAAGTTCCTAAATATATATATTTTAAAAGAATTTAAGCCAGTATTGACAGTTTCTTAGAATGATCAGATTTTAAGTTGGGTTAATCTTTGCGAAATAAAAACCTTAGAAGTTAGAATGCATCTCACAATCCAATGTCAATGATTGCTTGCCCCAAAAAATGCAAGCCTGGGCCATTTTAAGAAAGTGCCTCTGGAAAATTTTTTGAAACACCAGCTTTTATTTTGGCATAGAATGACTCTCCCAGGCACTTTTTAAAGCAATTCGCATGAAATATCTGCCCATCATGGACTGACCTTTGCCCAAAATATTAAAGAATTGGGCCAATTTGGATTTGAACCATACAAGCTTTGCCATGGTCCAACCAGAAAACTTTTCCCTTTTCTCAAAGTTACTTTTCCCAAACAAGTGTCTCACCCCCATACCCCCTTATGTGTGCCCCTGACAGTACCATACCTTTTGGCACACAACTATTTATTGTTTGCTTCAAACCTTAGGTATATCTTGTCCGCTTCATGCATGTACCAGATGATGCATCAAGCTTGTCTGCGCCTTCTGTGTCACAAAGTGGTGATGATGAGCTGTTGGTGTCACAATTTACAAGAAATCGTAGCAGTGTTAAAAATCACTCATTGCAGAAACCAAGAAAGATGCCACTGCACTCCGAGTTTCCAGCTTCCATATCTATTGGAGAATTATTGCGCGCTGGAAAACTTGTTGCTCCTGTTGGCAAACGCAAAATTTGGCTTTCCTTGGAAAGTTTCAATATTGGAAACCAAGAGTGGAAGGAAGAAAGGAAGTTAGAGTTTACAGTTTTTACAGAAAAGTTTTCTGAAGGAGGTTTTCGCAATGCATTCAAATGCTCCCAGTTTGGTGAGAAAACTGAACCTAAGAGCTGGGTACTGAAGCTGTACAAAGAGCACGTAAAGGAGACCATTGGAGATCAACTAGGTACAACTACAGAAATTCATGCACGTAAACAGGTGCAGATGCATGAGGTGGCCAGGTACATTGCCAAGAAGCTTAAAGCCAAAGCAGCTCCATCGTATGGTGATACCTTTGAATACAATAAGGTTTTTTTCACAACATATGATGGAGAGCCAGCTACGATTGAAGAATTTATACCTGGCCAGTTCATAAAGTATGTCAATAATAATGGTGCTTGTGGTACACTGCTGCCACATTTGGCTGCTGAAAAGGAGCTCTATTACAAAGCCGAGGCATTAGTTCACTTTAGCCACGAGGAAACGCAAGGCAAAATGATGCTTTTGGACATCCAAGGTATTGGACTGTCTTTGTGTGATCCAGAAATAGCCACATCAACCCTTACAATGGAGAGTGACTGTGAATCAAATAAAGAAGTTCTTTTTTGCTGTGGGAATTTGTCTGTTATCGCAATCAACCGGTTTCTTAAAGAACATCATTGCAATGAGTTTTGCATCATGCTTGGTTTAAAAGAGAATACACAGTCAGAAAGCGAGTGAACTCTTTTAAAATGCTTTGATCAACACACAGCACATGTTATCAAAAGTTTAGAACATCTAATGCAACATTCAAACAGGACTAAACTGCTAAACTAGGGAGCTACTGTATAGTGAGTTTTTAAGAATAGATATGTGTCTGCAGCATCTTTAGGATCAACAGCATCCACATAAGGTATGATTCTTTCACACTCTGCTCTTATTTGAGGTTCCAGGTAATCAGTGCCATAACCTATTATACCAGCAAATTGGGCTACTTCATCCAATATATCAGCAGATACTGCTTTACCTAAAAGTGTTCGAAAGGAACATGATACAGTATGCCATACAGAACATGTTGTTTTTTATGTTCAGATAAAATGTTTACAAGTTCTACTATATAAAACAACCATTTTAAAAACAGGGACAAGACCAGAGGGAGCAAAATGTAGTAACATGCTTTTTTGCTGTACCGGGATCAATTTTTAATCCATGATGTTGCTGTGCAGCAAAAAATCATGTTTAAATTCAACATTGTTATTGTACTGTGACTGTACAGCCATGGTTGCAAAAAGTTGAGTTCAACTCAACGCTTCTGATGGCCCTGTTCTTTCCCAGTGTGATTGGGATGTTGACAACGTTCTTCAGAAACTGTTTCCATGTCGTCACAACCATGCCTGATGCATCCTGGAACATGCCACAACATGTCACTGGCTGTAACGATCATATGGAAACAAGGCTTTAGCAACCTTGTTTCCAATCAAAACATGATGTTTCCAAATCAAGATGATCATATAAAGCTGAAGTTGCTTTCTTTCTATATACAACAAAACTCTACTGTACATACCGCAATCCTCAGCACCATAGTTTTCAGGAAAGGCATACAAATGGTCAGGAATCCCTTTTGGTACTTGAGCTTCCTTTTGTTTTCTCACCCTGTGTGAATTCCACGCACCGACAAAGTTGTCCATTTCTTTTTGTACGACAGGTACAAATACAAAGGCAAGTAAGGACCTAGAAAAAGAAGGCAGTAACTTCAAGAGACAAAAGGGATATCCCCTTGTTCCACTTGATGCAGGGATTTTTCATCAGACAAAGGATTGATTGCCACTCTTTTCCAGTATAAATGTTCATGCTGTATTTCCTTCGTCTCATATTCATTTTACTGATGAGTGAATGATGATGGCCTTAAAGTATAGGTTTACCTGTCAGTAGCAGCATTTGGATCATAGGCACCTTGTTCTAACAATCTCAATAACTGTCTCTTGAAAAATTTCTCCAGTCGAGTGTGGAGCTCACGCCACCATCTCTCAATCTGTCAGATGAAGATGTTTAGCATTTTAGATCCAAGTCATTACCTGAAAAACTTGTAAAAATTCTTGCTGTATAATCCAAAAGATCTGCAGTGTCAAAACAAGGAATCAAAAAAGAAAAGTGGCATTTAATGTTATGCAGACAAAATTTATATTCATATTGAAAGGAAAAACCTGTGTTTGTATTGAAAGGAATGTGTACCTATAAATGAAAAGAAATGGCTTTTTAAATTACTCATTTATCAGAATTTACACAAACATTCTCCACCTACTCATTTTTTTGTAAGAAACTAAAGAATTGTGGCCAATATTGAAAGTTCCTTAAAATTGTGATAACTTTTAGAAGAATTTCTTGCAATTTCCTTATGAGTTTCATGACAATCTTCATGTTTACTTTCTACACCCTTACTGTATGTGAACATTTCAAAACAAAGTTTTTTTTAAGCTTTCCAATGTTTGGGCATAGCTCAGGTACCTTTCAAGTAATACAGTATGATACAGGAAACAAATGAAAATTGAATAAAAATGTGCTAGAATTAGGATTTCATTCACAAAACTAGGTACTGTCGTTTGTTTCACCAGGGGGGGGTACGGGGGGGGGGGGGGTACTTGACTAGGGAAGTGATGGGGGTGTGTGGAAATACCTCTCAACACCCTGCACCCTGTCGCATAAAAAATGGGCCAAAAGTATACCCTGTTGCATAAAAAATGGGCCAAAAGTATAGACTGGCTACACAATCTCTGTATGCTACTTCAAACTGATTTGTCGCTGGCCATCAGCAACAACGACAACATCAAAATTGAGGGACTAGTGAAGCTAGTCTACCAAAGTATACCCTGTCGCATAAAAATTTGTCTCTCAAATACAGAGTAGAACGCGATTTTTGCCTGTGATACCTATTATAATACCCTGTCGCATAATTTTTGTTGCAAAAGGACACCCTGTCACATAACTTTTACTGCAAAAGGACACCCTGTTGAGCGGCACATCCCGTCAGGTCAAGTATGGGAGTACCCCCCCCTCTGGGTAGTTTCCTAGCAAACTTTTTCCCAGTATTGGAGTTTCTTAATTTGTTTGCAATGAGTTGAGCTTCTTATAAGGATTTTGTTATAAAAAATATATTTTAATCTAATTTATTACCTTGTTATTTGTTGAAGGACCATAAGTAACCTCCTTCTCTGGTGCCTGGGTATCACCAGCCTGTGCGCGTAGATATGCATGAATTGTAGCCATGATGCCCGTTTCAGTCCCTTTATCCAGCCTTAAGCGCTGAGACATCACTATAGTAAATAATCACAACATGTTTTCCATGGTTAGGTTGGCAGCTTACAAGAAATGCTGTTTACAAGAGGACTGGTAAACTCTATAGAAAAGTATAATTTGCAGAAACCTCTAAGGTGTGATGAGATGGACAGAGCTATAAAATTGCATAAAATCATGCCATAGTGTATTCTGACTGAAGGAAGTGCAAGGAAAAACATATCAATCAAGTGTTGCTTTGTTTCAGGATCTGTTTCAAAGAGTTTGCATAAAGGCTGATTTACACTCTGTTGAAGTTTCCAAGGGGAAATAATTTCGTATAATAAAAGGTTGCGAATTGCCTTCAAACAATAGATTTCCCCAATCCTCTCAGAAAATTCACCAGAGTGGATTTCAGCCTTTATGAAAGTATTTTGGGATTTGCGATGTATTATCAACATCTTTTCACATTCAGTAATTCTGCCTTTATTATCTTTTCTTAGCTTTCTATTATACACTAAACCAGTTGAAATGTATTGGTTTTAAATTTGCTGAGAATATACATTGAATACTTGAATACTTCATTGACTGCACAAAGCAAAATGAGCAATAAATCATTGCAAAGCATCAGTTACCTTTCTTCTCATGCAAATAATTTATATACCAATTTCCAATAAGATGCGGATCTGAATTGGAGGTCCAAACTCTCAGGAACATTAGACGGCCACTAAAAACATCTTGCCAGCCATAAACTGCCAGTGGGAATGTGTTGTTCATAAACCCCATCAATTTATCATGCCCATCTGCTGAAAATGTGTGATTTGGGCCCTAAGAAACATGATAGGTTTGACCAGTAGGAATTGATAAGTTGGCTGAAAATTTGGCCAAGTTCTGCCAGAAAATCATGCCCTTTAAGCATTTCAGCAAGATAAGATGAGACTAACATCATAACTGGTACTTGGGTATCTAGTGTGTTGTAGGTTATGTTACAAGAACCATAAGTATCTGTTTGATGAATATATAAATCATCATGGACATCATCTTTATTTAATTTTTGATGTTCATCTGGCCTAGCGAGGATTGTTTGAGAAATATTGAAGAACTGAAACAAAAATATTTCAAATGACTGATATCAGTGGTGGGGCCGAGGGAGGGTATGACAGGACAGGACAGGGGCAAATAAATGCACTATCACTTTCAAAAATTTTGCAAATATTGATTGGTTAGGTTTGCCACCTCATTATTTTTGTCGGGCCCCGTCACTGATTGATATCAGAGTTTATGGTAAAGGAATGTAAAAGAGACTTACCAAAGATGTAAAAGTGCCAACGGCTCCCCTTCTTTTCTTTACCTTTCCAACGACTTTTCTCTTTTCAAGACCCGCTGCATCCTCAAGTGTCATGACATCATATACAAGTCCACGTGGGATGGCAAGGCCATGAGCTTCGCGTAGCCGTTGGTGCATCGCTCGATACCCGAGCAGCTGGCCAGGACCAGTATTTTCAGCCCTGAACGCAGCCCTCACATCCTCTAAGGCAGTGTTGTACTCAATATACTTTATTCCAAAATGTTTCATGCGACGACTCAGGGTAATCATACTCCAGGTGTACTGCGGGAAATCCCTTTCCAAAAAATCAATCATTTCACGTCTACGAAAGTTCTGCAGCACGTATTGCCGCGTCGCTTCTGCAAGCTCAACGTCATCTTTCCAGTCGGAATTTCTCATGTAACAGTGCGCTGCCATTTTCTTCCAACTTCAACTTTTTTCCTTTGCTTGAGATTCCGCGCCAAAATCTAGCCTCGTACACACGTTGGCCGAAAAGCATGATGGTATACTATGATAAGGCTGGGCCGCAAGCAAACTCTTTATTTTCAAAACGAATTTCAAATTCAATGTCCACTGGTGATCAAAATGAACTGATATAAAAAGTTGACAATTTTTAAAAAGATTTTTTTAAGATTTTTAATTTTTTCTTTATTTACTGCAGAGAAAATATGCACTTGCATTTCATTTGCAAATCAAATCAAAACTTGGTCGGAACAGAAAAATAAAAATGAAAATAAAACTTTAGAATCTTTGAATAAAATAAATAATAACAAAAAATAGAATAAAAAAAATGGGGACGAAAAGAAATGTTTTGAATTTTTGAATGATAACGCTGGGCCACCATAATTGACCAATCAGATCACGCTATTTTCAAAGATGGCGGCCCGCTGTAAACAAGCAAACCTCCGAAAAAGGGCTAAAACCTATCTTTGTTTTTGTTCCACGGATTTGCGGTTCTCAAATATTTTCAAACAATAACAACAAATTTCTTATATATGAATTGTGATGCACACTTCCAATGTGCATTTTCCCGATATTCGGCCTAACTCAAGAGTAACAGGGTGTTGAAACTAAGGAAAAAATTGCACGCTTCCAGACCATACCCTCGCCATTACTTGTTCAAATAATTTGCAGGAAAATTACTTGGAAATCAAACAAACCCAAAAAGATTATTTTACAAGTCATTCCACTTTGAAATTGACAAATAAAAATAGATCTTTAGTCATAATGATTTAAAGTCAAAGGGGTTGACTGCTTTGTCTATCAAAAGTGTAGATTTCCAGGAAGGGGGCGTGTTGCTATTTTATGTTAAGGGTCATAGAACCATATCAGTTGGTCATTTGCAACGAACTGAACTGAATTGGCAAGCGCTTTGCAAAAACCACGTTACATAAAAATAAACTATCAAAGCTAAACTTTAACTGAACTAACAACCATTGCTCTGGCATATCAGATTGGCACCATCTCAAGATTCTGTCCTCCAGTATCAGCGCCCTTTTATCGTCTGTTGCCTCCAGCCCAACAAATTCATCTGGCACTGTTCCATCATTATCGTTATCGTCATCTCGTTGTCCTATCAAGATATCATCGTCTTCAGTGAGTTGGAAGCCACATTAGAAATTGATGAGTTTGCCTTCATCGCCATTGTTTCCATCTCCCACTCAAGAATTTGCAACAAATAGGGCACTCGCTGAATGCTGGCAAAATGCATTCTGAATCTGTGTGAAATGAGTGGCCTCAACCATGAAAGATTCACTAGCAGGACTCATCACATAATATCCGGGTTTGTCACATTTTCTGTGAGATGCAATGTAGTATTCTTGAAGTTCAGAAAGCCTTGAGAGCAGGGTTGGATCCACAACTCCCATAATCCCATATAGCTACAACAGACATGCAGTCTAATGTACAAAAAAAAGGACGGGTAAGTTTTACATTTACTGTGATGAAAGTTTTTTCGTTATACCGGGTGCGCCAAAATAAACTATGCACTTTTGGCAGGCCACGATAAATCGTACACTGGACCGATTTTGAAGATATATCACTTAATCTTTAGCAGAAAGCCTGAATTAGATTCTAAGATTTTTTGCAAATTTTTCCATTTTCAATTTTTAGATCTACAGGCGAGTTTCTTAAAATTTTCGTTTTCGAAAACACTGAAAACGATCAAAAAACGTTGATCAAATTTTCTAAAGACTCATCATGAATGGACAATGAGAAAATGTTTTCAGCGTGATTTGGGGATTTGGAAATTGATCATTGTAAACTTCTGCACGAGTGTTATTTTAAAAATTGGCTTGTTGCGAAATTCTGTAGTCGTTTCAATAAAGTGCCGCCCCAAAAGCCGTCACAAATCAAAAATGTAACAAAACTCCATGCTTGCTGGCCCCATGACTCTACTTCTCTTGTCTTTTAACCCCCTTGATAAAGGAACACAGCCTGCAGCAAAGCATACATTCAATGACATTTCAAAAGAAAAGAAATTTCTTTATATTCTTGAAAATATTATTACATTTCTCACAAGATAGTACAAACTCTCGTACAGCAGCTTACAATTAGTCGATTTCTAAATCCCAAATCACCATGAAAAAGTTTTTTCTTTGTCCATTCATGTCGATTCTTTAGAAAGCTTGATCGACGTTTTTTGATCGTTTTCAGTGTTTTCGAAAACAAAAATTTTAAGAAACTCGCTTGTAGCTCTAAAAACTGAAAACAGAAAAATTTGCAAAAAATCCTAGAATCTAATTCAGGCCTTCTGCTAAAGATCAAGTCATAAATCTTCAAAATTGGTCTTGTGTACGATTTATCGTGGCCTGCCAAACGTGCATAGTTCATTTTGGCGCACCCGGTAGTTGGCAAGACTGTCCCATTCATGGTAAACAATTTTATAATCGCAGTTAAAAGTACACCAAGTCACCAAGTCAAGACGCAATACACGTATTTTTTTATATGGGCCAGTACTGGAAGTTTCTTAAAATTATCAGATTTCGAGTACTCAGAGTTTCTTGCGAGTTTCTTAGAGGTTCCATAACAATCTTCATGTTCACTACCTGTGCCCTCGTGAACATTTCAAAACAAGGTTTTTTAAGCCTTTCCAATGTTTAGACATTACTCAAGTACCTTACGAGTTACGAGTAATATGATACAGGAAACAAGTGAAAGTAAAGTAAAAACATGTCGAGGATTTCCTTTATCAAAATAAATAGTTTCTTAGCTTATATTTTCCCAGTACTGGAGTTTTTTAATTTGTTGGAGATCTGAGAGTTGAGTTTCTTATAAGCACTTTCTTATAAGAAAAATACGTGTACGAATTATTTTTCGTTGAATCAAAGTTGTTGAACCAATTTGACTCAATTGAAATCGTGGAAAAAAATGAGATTTTGCATTCCAAGGGCCACATTCGCAACAAAATTTGTATAACAAAGAGGTTGAATTAAAGTTTACAACTAGAATATTTAAAGGGTATACGCGTATCGTTTTAATGCAAGAAACTGCTCGTGAGAAACTGCAGGCTTTGTTTGTTTTTTCAAACATTATGAAACCAAACTACACACTCGTATTCAAAAAGCTACGAACCTTTTTAATTTGAAGTTAACATTTTCCTAGGTCACCTGAAAGTATTTTGGTACTGTGCAGTACTGAAATATTTCTGAATTGTTTTAGTGCAATTTCTGTTAATACTTGCTTTGGAATTTCATCATAAAAGGTACTCCCAAGGCATAAAGAGGCTAGTCACAAAATTTTTGAGTAAAATGGCCTAAAACTTAAGAAACTGACTAAAAAATTTGTGTAACCACTCATAGTGTGCATAAAAGCCATTATGGTGATCACAATGAAATATTACAAACCGGATCAACCAACTGGTCATTGCTCTCGTTGAAGTTTGACCATCTTTTGCCAATTTCTTTAACACGTTCAGTTGCTTTTGAAGGCCATTAGATTTGATATTAACAATCTCCGTTTCTGTATCATTCTTTATTCATACTTCATGTAATGGAAAGGGATTCCCACATTTCTGTGAAAATCCTCCAGGCATCTCGCGAACTTTTTCCGTAAACACAGGCATACTTCAGAACATTAGGCCAAAATTTGGCTTGCACAAGAACTAAGATTTTCCCGCCAAAACTTTCCCGCCCAAACATTCCTATAAAATTTCGCCCCCTTGGAGAGCTGAGATGAACAGTGAAGGGGTATGTGAAGAGTGAAAAACGCACTTTGGTTCTTACAGCAAAAATATTGAGTCCCTTCGTCAGAACATGTTTTGCAAAATATTAGTTAGGCAAGAGATACACTGTTTCTATAAGCAATAAAAAGCCACTTGACCTTTATGGGCTCCTTCACAAGTTGGGATTCAAAAATAAATTTGAAAGTGTCAATTTCAAGGTCGTATGACTTGTGAAATAATCTTCTCGGGTTTGTTTTGATTTCCAAATAATTTTCCTGCAAATTATTTGAACAAGCAATGGTGAGGGTATGGTCTGAAACCATGCGATTTTTTCCTTAGTTTCAACACCCTGTTACTCTCGAGTTAGGCCGAATATCGGGAAAATGCACATTGGAAGTGTGCATCAGAATTCATATATAAGAAATTTGTTGTTATTGTTTGAAAATATTTGAGAACCGCAAATCCGTGGAACAAAAACAAAGATAGGTTTTAGCCCTTTTTCGGAGGTTTGCTTGTTTACAGCGGGCCGCCATCTTTGAAAATAGCGTGATCTGATTGGTCAATCCCCAAATCAAAACAAACTTCTCGGTCTATTGAAAACGAAATGTTGCCCTGTTGATCGCTGTTTTCTCTTTAAAGGAGATGCCTTTTTGCTTATTTGCTTCCCCTTATGTGCTTTGTTGGCAAAGACAGATACGGCCTTTGTAAAGTTTTGATAACACTGGCGATGTACGAAATGCTCACCAGGAATAAATTCATCTGGGATGGATCTGATTTGCCTTTCATGATGATGGGCACCACCGAGTTGTGGTCTTGCACTTTTACTTTGCACCAAGCGTCCATAACTTTCATTCGTTAAAGGGCGAAGGTTCTTATCTTCAATGACTAAATGACTGTAATGAACAACACATCCTCTTTTTCTGTTCGCCATATATTCTTAAATCTTTCATAGTTTACTCTTGCCTTTGATAACAGAACATTGAAAATGATGGTGAATTTGAAACCAATAGAATTGTAGTTGTGAGGTCATTTGATAGGAAATTGAAACCTTTGCACAAGTATTCAATGTGGGCAGGTAATTATCGTTAATGGCTGTGAGCTACATTCAAATTACAAGTAACTGTTATTCTGTCATCAAACAAATAAAAGCATGAGTCAGTGGAAGTACTTCTCACAAGATTGGCCGTGGGCCTCGTTTCCTTTGTGACCCATAGCAATAAAACTATATAGGCCTTGCACAGGTCTGAGAAACCCATGTCTGTGGGTACATAGACCCAATTCCCAGTGTAATCATCACACAGTACTCCCTTTATTTACGAAAAATCAGCTTCCTTTTATATACTTCATTATAAATTTTTGTTACGGAATTTTTCGTATTTTGTACTCCCCCTTAAGCTTTCTATGGCCCCCTAAATTCGTAATATAGATATTCATTTCCAAATAACACTCAACGATCATAAATATAATCAAGGAACTGATCTGTCTGCATTTTATTGACATTTAATGAAGAAAACAAATTTTTAGCAACTAGCCCAAAAATCGGACTTTAGACCCCCTGTATCTCGGAAAAGCCCCCTAAAACACGTGATCAACACCCAAATTCGGAATCTACACAAAAAAATGATCCAGAATAGCGTATTCCCATAAATTCTCCGATCGGGTGGTGGTGGACCAAACAAGAACAATAGCCTGCGGTTTTCTCCTCCGCGTCTTAGACTTTAACACCAGCAAAATGTAAAACGAGGACAAGGATTTTAGAAGACCGCAGACCATTCAAGTATACAAAATTTGAACGTTTGTTACCTAATTCTCTGTTTTTCTCTGAAGTAAACATTGTCTTTTTGCATCATTTATCTCATATTGCACCAATACTGTTCTTGGAATCTGTTGCACCCTTTGTAGACTCATTCGTAGAGATTGCATGCAGGTGGAAGTGGCCGTTTGGAAGAATGGGTCTAAGTCCAGATGGGCGAGGTGAAACTAGCCAAAGGAATGGAAAAATACATTTCTCCAATCAGTTCTCAATCATTTTTCCTTCTTCCATTTGTTACTAGTTTTATTACAACGACGAAAACACTAATGAAATTGCTGTCAATACTGTCAAGGTAGCTAGCCCGCAGCTAGGCTCAGCTTCTAGGTTGCACAAATTTTTCTGGTGCACAAAACTTCAGCAAACTTCAGGAAGAACTCTCCAGTCTCCAATCCCTGTAATTGACTTGTGGTCTGGAATAATTAATAATTTTTCAAAAGCCTATACATGTATTTTTTACAAGAAACTAAGAATTTGGCTCAGTACTGAAAGTTTCTTAAAATCATCAGATTTTCAGTATTCAAAGTTTCTTACGAATTTCTTAGAGGTTCCATGACAATATTCATGTCCCCCCCTGTTCGCAAAAAGTTGTAGGAAAAACCCCGAGGAACCTCAGTTATTTTGTCAGGATTTTGTTGTTCTCTGTCCATTCCTTTTTCAAGGGTTTATATCATGAAACTGAGGCTACTTGCTGCTAGGTAACCGATGTTTTGATAGATTATGCTCTAGTTCATTTCAACGTTTTCAGTTTACATAAATGTCTCCCAAGGATACACGCAAGTTTTGCAGTATTAGAAGAAAGAAAAGAAGGTTTACAGGAAATAGGTACATGAAGGTGTGATGATAGAAAACGCAGAAACGTTGCAGCCAGGCGAAAGAGCTGCAGAAAGTGTTAGCAGCGTTTACAAAAGCCTTGGCCTAAATTTAGGCCCATCATCATCAGTTCGTGAGGACAATGATGAATGGATTGACATGAATGATGATGTTGATGGAGACGAGAGTGCAACTCCAAGGGCTAGAGCACCTGTATCTGTCCTAAAATTGACAGCAAACAGTAATGACTCTTCAGAGAATACGGAAGGAGAAGGGGAGGAAAACCAAACACGACCAGACGGCAATAGATTTGTTGACCTATCCATCCTTCAAAAGATATTTGGGATGCTTCTTGGTCCTGAATGCAAAAGGGGGACAGTAGCAATAACTGAACTCTTTAAAATGGGGTTTGCCACAGAAATGAAAGTTTGCTGTGAAAGTCTAGAGCACCTGTATCTGTCCTAAAATTGACAGCAAACAGTAATGACTCTTCAGAGAATACGGAAGGAGAAGGGGAGGAAAACCGAACATGACCAGAGGGCAATAGATTTGTTGACCTATCCATCCTTCAAAAGATATTTGGGATGCTTCTTTGTCCTGAATGCAAAAGGGGGGCAGTAGCAATAACTGAACTTTTTAAAATGGGGTTTGCCTCAGAAATGAAAGTTTGCTGTGAAAATGAGTGTGCGTCTGTGTAAAATTCAACACATCAAAGAGAGTAGGTCATTCCTTTGAAGTAAACAAGCAAGTGGTCTTGGCTGCTAGAAACATTGGTGTTTTACATCAAGGGTTAGTAAAGTTTTCTGGGTTGATGATCTTTAGTATGCACCCAAACCTATCTCCTCCATAACAGCTCTTGCTGCTGTGAACCACCTCCGCAACCTCATGAACCACGATCACATACCGACAATGATCGTTCCGAAGGAATATTCGTTTTCGTTACTTCGTTTTCGTTTCATCACTTCGCGAGCCTCGCTCCCAGTACATGAAAGTAAATTATTTGGCGGGAAATGTCTGGCAAGGGGAAATTCTGTCTCAACTAAAATGGCAAATGAACAGGAACCTTCAAAAACAACACTCAAAGTTGACACATTGGAAGAAGCACTAACCTTACTGAACGAGCACGAGCTTCAGAACACATTACGCTTTGCTACTTTTTATGGCAGGAAAGATTTTGGCAGCACTGGTAAGCACAAGTAATTTTTTTGTGAGACACTCATTTGTAATAAGAAACTAATGGGATGGCTAAAACGCCGGGGGAGGGGGGTACTCCCATTATGTCCAGTCGGTTTGAGGGTCTTACGAAATGGCTACCAAATGGCCCTAATTGTCAAACACATACTACCAATTGGGGGTTATCCAAGATTCCTCGCCAGTTATAAGATTTCCACTCAGTAAGCTCCTCCGTATGGCAATACGGTCGTTGCAGGTATAATAATCAATGAATTTTGAAGTTTTCTTGCTTTTTTTCAATCAGTTTTTAAACTAGAAAATTTTGAAAGACTGCAGAAAATTGTCAATACTATATGCTACCAAATGGCCCAATTTTAGGTCCATTAACTACCATTTGGGGGTTTCTGTAAAAAGATACTACCACCGTTGAAGGTATTTTTCAAAATTTTAGCTTTGGGCCTCTCTGACTGGAACCCCCTGTCAGGCCACAATGGGAGTACCCCCCCCCCCCGGGCTAAAACCATATGGCTAAAACTTAAACTCTAGAACTACATTAGATAAGCACTAAGAGACTTTTCTAAAGATAAATTCTAAGCTTACTGTGACAAAAATGCCATTAGAATCCTATTCTTGAGCAATTTTTTGCGCAACTTCAGATATTTTGAGTCCAGTACAAGCTTTTTTCTTGCCAACTTTTGTTTTATATGTAAAGAAATTTCGAAAAAAAGTTAGAAAGTTTCAGTTCTAAAGAGCAGAGACTTTGCAATGATGTAAGCCCAAACAATACAATAATGGTAGTTTTGTTTCACTTCTACAAGTAATTCTCAGTTTTTGCAAGCATGACCAATCTTGATATTGCATATATCCAATTTTTTTAATTCATAGACCTTTATGCAAAAAGCCACAAGATTCTTTGGCAAGATGATGATGTGGATTACTCGGGGGTTCCCTTTGTGGTTGTAAACCAAAAATGTTTTGACTGTCAACATGGCGTGGACCCCAATAAAGAAGCAAAGATTCAAAGAAGAAAAAAAATAGAAAATGCGAACGTGAGTTCAATTCACAATACAACTTCATAAAATTGATGCTAAGTTGAATACTATTATGCCAGGTGACTAAAGAAAGTTTAACTAAAAAATTAACAATGCTAGAAATGAACTTATCTCCTTTTCAGCTTAAAAAAATCAGGAACTCTAACACTATGAAGATCAAATACCACTAACAACTACTCCATCTACAGGTTATGTTGATTAATCACAAATCATGTATTTGGTATTCCATAATTTAATTACAGTGATTTGCCCCCATACATATTATTGAAATTTAGAAAGCTGCAAAAACAGCTGTTGTCAACATTCTTAAGAAAGCACCATTATTTTTAATCTTTTTTTGTACAAAATATTTGGTTTTTGTTGTTTCTGTTCTTTCATTGAAATTTTTCTTTCAATGACACCTCAAGAGGGACCACTGTGGAAACAACCTTTTAATGCTATGCTATTTAATACTTTTGATATATTATAATCTAGGGGTGTTTTCCGATTAAATTTTAACTTTTATATCTGTATCAAATTAATTTGTAGACTTTTTTCCCTAAATACTACATTTAATGTTTTAATTCTATATGACAAAATCATACATACATAGATACATCCATACATACATACATTTTATTACATATCGCAAATGAGATTATGAGAATATACCTACAGTACATCAAAGCCTTTCTTTACAGAAACAAGATCACTGTTTCAAGAGAAAATATAACTTGTTCCAGAACACAAAAAAATTCAATTGCCCAGCTCAAGTTAAGATGAAGGAAATCCTTGAATTTCCAGAATATTCTGTAAGTATACTTGATTAATATTTAACTACTGAAGTGGAAAGAAATAGCTTAAGTCTACAGTATCTCAAGTTCGATTTCACGTGAGATTTGCTACACACAAAATCTTGCAAAACTCTTCAATTGTTTTCTATCTGCAGGCATTTTCACATGGCCCAAAAAATCTTTTTGTTGCGTTTGGTTGCGTGTAGTGCAATTGTACAATGATAAACATTAGTATATAAAATAAAATATAAGCACTTTGATGAGAATTGAAATAAGCACAACGTTTCAAGCATAGCCCGTTATCAAGCCAGTGATAACGGGGCTTGATAACAGGCTATGCTCGAAACGTCGTGCTTGTTTCAATTCGCATCAAAGTGCTTATATTTACTCTATTTACTTGTTTATCATTTTCACGTGGCATTTAACCTAAAATTTGTTTGACCATAGCCAAGCCAAGAAATTCCTGGGGACAACATTTTGCAACTTATTTCGAGTGATCTGAACCACCTTGATCAAATATCATTGTTGTCCTTAATCTATGTCTATAGTGTAATACCTACAGTAATTTTATGATGTAGGATTGTAGAAGTTCAAAGGTTATCACTTTTTATCAGGTCATCAATAAAATAATCTTTTAAAAAATCTGACCCCTTGACTCCAGGGTACAGGGGGCATTTAACCGCAAGTATTAAGTTTGAACCATATACACAATTGGTCTTCTTATTTCAATGGTTTTTAACTGTGTTTTTCTACAAATAACTGGTACATGTGCAGGTAAACATGAAAAGCAAGAAAGAATAAGTTATATTCCTGGGAGAAGGTACAGTATATCTCTTAAGATTACAAAGATTTGCGGAAGAAGATATATTTCCGGAAGATAGATTGAAAACAATGTTATTGCCTCCTTCTATTCTACTGTATCATTTCTTTACAAGCTTACCACCTATTTCCAGATATCAAGTAACATAAAATGCAGAAGGGAAAAAGCTTCAAAATGTGTTCGGGAAAGGATAGCTCAGAAGTCGGCAGTGTTTACCAGGAGAATAGTGATCACGCTTCCCATGATTAGCCAACACGAGAACCACGAGGTTGGATCGGTAAGAAAATCTCATGACTGTAACCTATCTTCCATAAATATTGAAAAGAAACTGACTATTCGAGCAAAACATTTCTCAGATGCTAAATTCTACAACTCAAAATGTGAATAAATTGCTTTTTCATGGAAATCAGAAGCACTTGGCATGAACAAATAACTCTGGATTAAATTCCCTGTAGATAAATCTTCCAAGCTCGACACAGATTCACAGTCATGTTACTGTATTTGTTGTTGTTGCGACTTGCTGTTTAAGAAGTAAAAAGAGCACAGATTTTGGATATAGCTAGAGTAGAGCTTTATAGCCATATACATTAAGACGTCAGCGGCTGCATAGACCAAAAAGTAGCCTTTTTAGGCTCAATTCTGTCTGGCCCCCTTCTGCAAGCTCAAATCTCGAAAATGTTTCATGGCACGTTTCCCGTACTCTTTAAAAAAAGGAGCTGTTATTGAGCAAATAGAGCCGAAATGGCATAGAACACATTTTATCTCTAAATAGTGTTTAGTTTTCTTTAGAGCAGTCAAATAATCGAAGATATTTCTTTTAGGCAGCAGGAATTTCTCAAACCATCGACTCGTATCTTGCCAAGAAGATAGAAGAACTGGTTAAAGAAGATGTTAGCAGTGTGAACGAGATGCGTCGTCATTTGAAAGTAATTGTTAAACGGGAATTGTTCCAAGAAGAAAGTTTACCACCAAAAACTAACAAAAGATACTTTCCTCGCCCCAAAACAATCAGGAATCACATGGTAAAAGCAACAAGAAAGCTACGAAGATCGTTAATTGACCAGGAATGCCTTGTAGATAAGATAGACCAATGGAGACAAGAAGATCCTGCCACGAAAATCTATTTTCGACCAAAAGAAAAGCCAGGCAATGTTGATAAGGATGAACACAATGAAGGCAATAGCGACTCGAACGAAGAGGACCTGGATGAAAACGATGAAGTGAAGATAACTGAAAATGATGGGAATTCGATCCTCTTTGTTTATCAGTCTGAATGGCAGCAGCGACTTCTCGCTCGTTATGGAAATGAAATGGCATTTCTTGACGCCACGTATAGAACCACACGATACGCCTTACCTCTATTTTTCCTAGTCGTCAAAACGAACGTAGATTACCAGATAGCTGCAACATTCATCTGCGAAACTGAATCTACTGATGTCATAAAGGAAGCGTTGAGCATCTTGAAAGAATGGAACCCACAATTTTCGCCCACGTTCTTTATGACAGACTACAGTAACGAAGAAATCACGGCTATTGAAACGCTGTTTGAAGGTAACTGAATGACTGTTTTCATTTTCTTGCCTTACGGCTCGGGAAGCAGCTTTAATTGAAATTATTCAGGGGGTGTATGGAGCCAACTGCAATACTCTAAGCGAAGCGAATTGAAATTCTTCTTGTCTGACTGAAAATTGCGTTCCTTATTTTATTTCATCTCAGCAAATAGGAGGCATGGTCTTCCCATCTTCGTTAGTTCAAAAAAGGTTTTGTGCAGGTTCATTCACGGAAAAGCTACATCGTCCATACAAAACAGCCCCAAATGAAGTCATATGATTTCCAGGAAAAAAGATAACAAAATCTTGATTCTTTTTTTCAGATTCGTTCGTTTTCATTTGTGACTTTCACCGAGAGCAAGCTTGGGAAAGATGGCTGAGTAAGAAGTCAAATGGGTGCTCAGATTCAAAACAAGAAATCCTTGCCAAACTTCGAAGAATAGCGCATGCGATGACTGAAGAAGAGTGCGATCTGGCGATCAGAAGCATGAAACAATCCCATTTGTGGAGAGATCCATGTTACGCAAAGTTTGTGGAGTATATTGAGCGATATTGGCTGAAGGAGAAAAAAGTAAGTTGTAGCCTGTTGAATGAATTTGATAGTAGTATCCATAACAACCAGTCACAAGTAGAAAAAGTCAATAGTTAGCTTTCTGTTGACTATGCTACAGCGTCTTTGCTTTTCATAAGTGGACACCATCACAACAGAAGGCTCGCACCAATCACGGCACCAATTCGTTTTAAAGACGCTTTATGACCAAAGATATCTGTTCTGCAATGTATAAGATCAGAAAGGCTCGTTATGCAGCCTAAACCTATTGCCATAAAAACCTTTGAAACATAGTATATCGTGAAAAGCTAGCCAGAACATACAGAGGAAACAAATGCTCTAGCAGTGCGCTCTGCTACTTAATTTTGTAAGCGATCGTTTATAATAATGTTGCACCATCATCACTCGTAATGAACCAGGGTCAGGGATACAACGTTAACGTTTGACCTTGATTACACAGAGCATTAATAAACAGAAGGGGGTGCTATTTTCATCCAACGCGTGATAGTTAGGGATCTTTTGGATTCAGAGGCTTGTCAGACACAAATAAAGAATACGCTTCTCCTCAATGCAATCCGCATGTTGTATTTACAATGAGATCGCCGGTTTCTAATCATTATATTTTGTTACGCTGCAGAGATGGGTGAGTGCCTATCGACAAGATCGACTGCTGGCTAGTTGCAACACAAATAATGGTACTGAAAGGCAAAATGAATCATTTAAGTACAGCTACCTCAACAAAAAAGGAAAGTCATCGTTGACAGGCATGCTTTCTACACTTGTGCAAGAATTCTTCCCAGAGAAATATGAAAGGTAATATATAATTTTATAATTGAAATCTAAGGCAACAAACTAGTGCAATTAACAATCACAGAGACCTTATAAACATGATAAAAACAGTCTTCCCAGTGAAGAGCAGCCATTGAACACCTAAGATATTTTTGCTACATTTTCATCCTTTATCTCTCTATCTATCTTTGAAGAACTTTGCTTGGAGATGTGGTGACTGATAGGTCTATCATCGACATTCTTAAGAAATTCTCGTTTTGAGCCTGAATATAGTCTTAAAGTAATTGTATTCTTTCAAATCTGCTATGGTTTCGAATAGGAACCAAGCTTTTTCAAAAAACGAGAAATGCCAGTCATGCAATTCTCTATTGTGAACAACTACTGAAAAATGAGACGCATATATGCGAGCTGAGGCTGAGCAATATTCTTATAATATATTTAAAACTTGGACGATTTTGAGCCTGAATGTTCTTAAAAACACTATTCTTATAAAAAAAAGACTGTAGCAAAGTACAACCAGGAACTATGTAGAGTAAAACTGTTTTTGG
The DNA here is from genome assembly GCA_039566865.1 of Aurelia coerulea. NCBI lineage: Eukaryota > Metazoa > Cnidaria > Scyphozoa > Semaeostomeae > Ulmaridae > Aurelia > Aurelia coerulea. Next base: position 4,898,544 of record CM076959.1, read on the forward strand.
CCATAGAACTACACGATTATTTTCCAAAATAATGCCAACTAGGCATCATTCGAAAGAGCTTAGCGAGCGGAGCTTGATTCTTGCAAGCATTGTAAAATGTTGTTTACTTACGGACGGAGGGCTTAGTCCCTTGGGATATTAGGAAGTTTTGCGTTGCTAATTTTTCAAACCTCCTATACGTCATTCGAAAGTTCAGGTCTTCGCAAACAGTGGTATGAAGTTAGATCGTGCATAAAATGACTAGTTTGACCGTCGTGTGTCACCGAATGCACCAAGGTCAGTTTTTGCTCCTATACTTTGTTAACAAAATTTAACAGAAATAACCTCGACCAGGGGCTATTTCGGAGCTCACTGTTTCATAAGGAACAACTCTTATACCATATTATACGTGGAGATTCCTAGTCAGAAAGCATCACAGTTTTATATAATGCAAACTTTATCTCAAATTAAATCTAAAGGAAAAAACTAAAAATAATGCTTGAAAGATTCAAATTCTGATTTCAAATATTTTTTAAATAATGACGAGTATGCAGTGTTTTGCAATATACTCATTTTCCTCTGCACATTTTTTGGTTGTACTTTGGTTTTTTTGCATTATCAAAGAGGCTGTATGATGTCTTAAGCTTTCCTCAAGGAGTACTTATTTTTGTCTCTTGAAGTGTATTAACCCCATTGCAGCCAACATGTGAGGATGGGGGGGGGGGTAACTTGTCGCCAGATGGGTGTCTTTCTCTCCATTTTTTATATTATATAATGTAACTATTGTTGTAATAAATTTTCTTGAGGACAACCCATTTTGACTATCTTCAAATTTCAGAAGCATACCAATCTTAATGAAGAATCTGCCTGGAACAAATCGCATTATCAGTCATGTCTCGGCAAACCTGATGACCATAAACATAGGGAAACCAGATAAATTATATTTAACTTTGCAGTCATAATGGCTCATTAGCTTTGTAACCATAATGTAATCAGAGCTTCATTTACTGTTTTATATACAGTCGTTTTATCTTTCCTTTCTTCTTTAGATACTGTGAGTTGAATATCAAGGCAAGCACAAACTACCGCAGCTATACAGAATCCATTCCAAAGTATCTCCTAAACCGTCCACGAGATATGGTCGCGCACTCAGTGGAAAAAATAGCACTTGCTGAAAACATTGATAAGAATGGTATAATTATGCTGGAGCATGGTAAATTCATTGTGCCCAGCGAAACAGTTGGTCAAGGGAAGAGGTATGAAGTCCATTTTGGGAGTAACAATACCTTACCACAGTGTACATGCCTTGATTGGTATCGTTCTCCTTATCTATGCAAGCATTTCTTTGCAGTGTTTGCCAGATTCCCTTCTTGGTCTTGGGATGCTTTGTCTGCAACTTACAGAAATTCTCCTTATATGATCTTGGATAAATTCTCTGACAACTCTACGGTTGAAGCCAATACCACCACAGGCAATGTTGACATTCAAATATTAGAAGATACCAAACCTGACCTTCAGGATGGTGATGCTGACATAAATGATACCAAAATCGACTTTGCAACAGTCTTGGGTCAAGAAAAAAAGATTCCGAGTAATGATGGACCTGCCTGCAGAGCACTTCTGGATGACATCAAGAGACTGACGTTTCTTATAGAAGATCAGCACCAACCAATGAAGCAGCTTCGTGATCATCTCAGCAGTCTGCGAGCTGAAGTTGACAAAGTAGTACCTAGGGAAAGAGGAATTCCACTCAGAAAAGAAGAAACGACGATGAAAACAAATATGTCACAAAAAGAAAATGGTAGAATAACCGCATTGCAGCACAGGAAGCGGAAGGGAAAATTTTCAAGGAGAGTTGGAGAGAAGAAAGAAAAAGCGATGAAGTCAATGAATTTCAGAATAAATGATGGTGCTGATGAGCAAATGGATGTCGAGGAGGAGATAATAATGGAAAGCTGTGGATCTGCATTAGAATTTAGAAGCACAACCAAAAGAATTATTGACATTGAGTCATCAATGGAGGCAAATGATAACAATGAATCAAAAACTGAACTCCGTTTTCAAGAGCTAATAGCAAAAGAAAAAGAGGAGAGCAATCGAGACATGGTATTGATGGAGGAAAGAAAGAGAAGTAGCATTGAATCTTTCTCAATTACATCAGCAAAACAAGAGCTTGATTTCTCGTTGAATAATGTGCATGAGCCTCTGCGGCAATTTCTAACAGCAGGTGGTTTGCGAAATGTAAGTCACAAGAAAGCCATTCCAGGGGATGTAATTGCTATTCTACAAAAGATGCTGAGGAGCCAATATGCACATGCAGATGGCTTGCAAGACCCTCTGAATGGTGTAAAGCTGAAATTTCGGGTATACAAGAAAAATCCTTTTGTTCAAGTGCTGCATGATGGCAACTACCATTGGATAGCCATAAGCACATATCACTGTCAACCTGGTGAAGTTATCTACATGGATAGTCTCTTTAGTGGAGTAATTGCCAAACATGTTAAAAAGCAAATTTGTTCAATTATTCGATATGAAAAATCACCACTCACCATCAAGGTAATTCCAGTACAACAGCAACGGCACTTTGTTGATTGTGGCTTATTTGCAGTAGCTTTTGTACAATATGTCCTGCACCACAATGAGTATCCATCATCTGTGTCATTTGATCAATCAAAAATGAGGCATCATGTGTTAAGAGCTTTCGCTGCAAACAAGTTGGATCCATTTCCAACTCATCAAACAACTGTGAAAAGAAACCGTGAGAAGATAATTGAGATTGAACTCTACTGTAGCTGTCGCTTACCTTGGTCACAGGGTGATAATGCTAAAACAAACAGGTAAGAACAGAAAATATTTATTTTTTTGTGTTGAAGACATTTTTGCCAGGTACTTCTCCACAACCGTAGGCCAAACAAAGGGTTAGTTTTGTTGTTATATACTCAGATTGAAACATCAATCATCAAACATCAATCAAAAGCATACAGTATGCCCCAGGGGGGGGGGTACTCAGGTATATTTGGGATAGGAGTGCTCAGGCTGGAGTGCAATGCATCAACCCAACAAATAATTTCTAGCATGAAAATAGACCCAAAAAAATAATTTTTCCGATCTTACATACCCAAAAGTTATGAAGTCAGTGTCTTAAATCTACATAAAAGTGCCCAAACTGATTAGATTTCTCATAATGTGTTTGGATATTTCTGTTTTTTTATTTTAGTACTGTTACTTGACTCTAATTTTGTTTGTAAATTATGTTTTTTCTCAATTTTTTTACTTTCTCTCATATTTGAGACCCAGAAAAGTAAGCCAGAATTTCTTGAACCCAAAAAAATAGCTGTCCAAATCATTAACATACAAGCATTGTTACAGAGATATTCCAAGAAAGGTCTCCTGGGATCTTGGTTGTTCACAATTATTTTAATGGAAAGAACCATTGACAAAATAGAATTGATCCGAACTATGCAAATGAATTTTGTTAGCTATGCTTTTGATCTGAAAGAGGAGCAGGTTTGTTTGCCATATAATGTAAGATGCCAATTAACTGATTGACCATCATGTGGCCTCTTTTCAAATCTATGTTACTCCTTTTTAAAACAGGCAAATGGCACTATGCAATGGCTGCAATGAATGGTATCATAGAGAATGCAAAAGAATACCTAAAGAAGTATTTCAAAAAAGTGATGTTGATTGGCTATGCGAGTCATGCAACCAAAATAGCACAAATTAGTATAAATGGACAGTTGGCAAGTGGAGTGCCAAGGGGAGGGGGGGGGTACTCATTGACTTTCAATATTTGGGGTCCATGCCAATATTTGGGGTCCAAAATTTTACGTTAAATCAATATTTAGGGTCTGTGAATTACAAGATGGACCAAAATTCAATATTTGGGGTCCACACATCTGAAGAAAGGAAGGATGGTGCAATTTGGCCCTCAAGTTGCGAATCATGAGATAAATGTTATGGTATTATTTAAAAACTGAGAAAGATCAAGAATCTTTAATTGAAATCATTCAAAACATTTTAGGGGCCCCAGAAATAGAAAGCAATATTTGGGGTCTCCAAAACATTAGATTCAATATTTGGGGTCCCCAAAACAAGGCTTAATATTTAGGGGTCAGCAAAGTAATAGTGGCATGGACCCCCTCCCCCGTATTGAAAGTTAGGGAGTACCCCCCTGGTTGTTGTTGTTGTTGTTGTCATTTATTCTAATTCGATATTTACATAGCTAAACAATATATACAATATATACAAAGTCAACTAATCTAAATCGAATGAAATTAAAATGTATAAGAAACTTAATGCTGAATAAAATTAAAACTACTGCAGGCACTACATTTTCATACTGGGCCATTCCATTGCTTTATCAAAAGTTTAAAGCTTTTCAAGTTTTCTGCAGATTTCATTTTGATTGGTAGGTCATTCCATATTTGAGGGCCAATGGACTCAAGACTGTTTGAACCAAAAGTTACTTGATTTGGTCTTATATGTTTTAAGTCATAAGGATTTCTGGTAGTGTAACACCTGTGTCACAGGGTTCGTAAATGGCGGTGTCCATCGTCAATGGTTCAGATTTAACAAGGAAAACGAGAGATTCAACTTTATGTATTATAGTGATATTACTATGTATAGGCCTACACACCGTAGCTGTTTCCCAACGATTTGGATACGGCGAGGCGACCGAAGTCCCTGCCATTGTACCCCAACTACGAACTCCCCTGTCAAAACTAACACATGCACATTTATACCAAACAGACAATAAACTATTTTTGGTACGTAAATTATGATTGATAGTCGGTAAGCTTTTACCCTTAGTGGACTAATTATCTTATTTGTCTGATGTCTCCATGTTCCGTGAACGACGACTGATATCTCGATTTTGTCTAATCTATCATTTCATCATTTCGTCAATACACAATTAACTTCTCGAGACGCATCACAATCTTGCATGATTCCAAATCTTAAGTTAATTCTCTCATCTCTCTAGAATATTCTTTCGTCTATGATTTTCTGAACAATACCAAAATGGCTGAGCATTTAGCAATCTCACACATCTCACAGTAGAAGATTGTGAAGATCTGAATTTGAAGAAATTTTTCATGAATGGTGGATTTAGATTATTCAATGTTTTGTAAATTTCATTGCAAAGAGTTCTTTGACATGAGACTTGCATAGTACATCTTCCTGACTTTTGTCTCAAATCATCATATGAGCTCTTATGATCATTGTAAAGAATCTTAGTGCCCCTGGTAGAAAAAGCATGGGCAAAAGCACGGAGTCCATGGAACTTCCATGGAAGCTCCATGCTTACCATGCTTTCCCATGGTTTGAAGTCTAACTCAGCCATGAAGGTAGCATGGAAATGCATGGAAAAGCATGGAGAAATTATTCTTAGCACGGAAAAGCATGGAAAGCAAGGGTAGATCTACTCTGGACAACTTTTGCAGCATGGATAAGCATGGAAAGCATGGATACTTGCAACATGGAAAATTTGTATAAGCACGGAAAAGGATGGAAAGCATGGGTAGATCTACTCTGGACAACTTTTGCAGCATGGATAAGCATGGAAGCATGGATGCTTGCAGCATGGAAATTTTGTAAAGCACGGAAAAGCATGGACAGCAAGGGTAGATATACTCTGGACAACTTTTGTAGCATGGATAAGCATGGAAAGCATGGGTAATTCGTAAAAGCATGGAAAAGCAGGGGAAAGCATGGACAAAGATCTTTCCATGTCCCCAAATCATCCAAAAACAACAACCACCTATTCTCAATCGTGGCCCTATAATTTGTTTCAATTATTTCGCAAGTACATAGCTGAAGTGTTTTGCAGAAACTCTTGAGTTTGTTCAAGTCTTGATTTATGGGCTTGCACTAATACTGTGGGAGTTATATTTCTTTGACGATCATTATTGGGCTCATGCAACAGCAATGCATGCTAGGTCCATGGTGAGTTACTTTGGTTGAGCCTGCGAGATATAAATACCCTGAAGCGTTCTGTTTCCTCTGTAATCAAGATTCATACTGTGGCGTGTTTATGGTTGCATCTGCCTTACAACTACGAACTACAAACGCAGTCTCCCTCTCCTTGTTTTTTGAAATTGGTGAAATTGGTGAAAACGATACCCTTAAAAACGGCACATCCCCGTCGGACAAATATACTAAGTACCCCCCCCCGGGCGTCTGAAACAAATCCTTTTGTTCTCGCACAAAATATTGTACGTTTTTGGGAAGTTAAACACTCCTGTGGGGTGCCGCTTTATTTGGTACTTTTGGCTGAACGAACTACTTTTTGTGATGATACACATGGCAAGACACGAAAGTGTCAACAGTTCAAGGGGCAATCACTCCATAAGAATTGTGTACCTTTTAGTTCAAGGTAAATGGACAAAACTCCTTTAAAATCCCCTTCTTGGAAATCTCGTATGCTGTTTGAAATATAAACCCTTGAAAATTTTAGGTTTTTTCCAAGCAAACGATGATAAATTTGGCATTTTCTAGGCCAAAAAATAACAATACTTCATTCTCCTTAGATCAAAGCTTCCCTTCAACTTCATTTCCCTCATGCCATGGTGCAATCTTTGTGAACAAAACAACCATCCCATCCCTTTGTGTGATACTGAATGCTGGAGTCTATGCTGATTTGCCAAAATCGAATTCAATCAGTACATTTAATTTTCAGCTGGACCCATTTTTAACAAAACAAATATTTGAAGGCATTTGGTGATGATTGCAGACAATAAGTCAAGGAAGGCTTCCTGAATACAAATCACTGGAAACTATCAGGCCTAAGATTTGTACCATACTTGTCATCATCTCATACATATGTGCGAAATTGCTCCCGTATTAGAGTATTGGCGATACGGGATACGGGAGTGTTTGCTACCATGTTTGTCATACGCATGCGCAAAATTACTCCCGTATTCACAGGGGATCGCGATTGGGATACGGCTCCCGTACTCGTAGCCACGGGGTATTTTATATCCTTAGGGGCAAAAAATACACTTCTACAAGACGCATGTTACCGGTGTGTACTCCCATGTGCAGATAATATCTTATCAGTACATTGATTGCCAAGGATGGTCACATGATTCTGACCTCACTTTGAACCTCTTGCTCAGATCCCTGGTTTCCTTGTCAATGGTATGCGCAAAAATATATTATCTAGTCAATTGGTTCTGAAAATAATTTGTATGTGCTACTTAGGTAGGATAAAGATTGCCCTATATTTAGTAAGGAATGTTGTTTATACGACTTCATTGACTTTTAACTTCATTTTTGATGATTCATTTAAAATGCTTCAATGGCAATATTTTATTGACTGAAGCTTAAGACTAAAGGAAAGATGATCGGAAATTTGGAAAGAGCGGCTCTTTCCGGGGGGTACTCCCATTATGGCCGAACAGGGGGGTCCAGTCGGTTTGAGGGTCTTACAGAATGGCTACCGAATGGCCTATTTTGTCAAACTCATACTACCAATTGGGGGTATTCCAAGATTCTTGGCCAGTTATAAGATTTCAACTTAGTAGGTTCTTCTGCATGGCAATAAGGTTGTTGCAGTAATAATGATCATTGGATCTAAAGTTTTATTCCTTTGTTCAATCAGTTTTTACAATAGAAAATTTTGAAAAACTGCATAAAAATTTTGCTACCAGAAACTATCAAATGACCCAATTTTACTGCTTTATCATATCAACAATATCACCTCGCAAAAGCTGTGCGGCTGTCTTTGTAATGAAATCTTTCCTGTCCTTCATAAGGCTAGAAACTGTGGTATTTATGAGTGCCTCCCTGCTTATAATGATTTGAGCTTCACGGGAAGACACGGTGAGGAAGAGGATACTATCACTGAACTCGGCTTCTAACCTCTTTTTAACTGTTGAGCATAGTCTGCTGTCTTCCTTGTTGAAACCATACATTTCGGTTAAAGCCTTCATTGAGACGGATTGATTTCCACCTATAACATGATTTGTTATATATGAACAGACAGAACCAAAGTCAGTTGTAGGCTGTTCGCTTGCCTCAAGTACTTCGTCAGTGGCATCGTGTACAGCGGTAGAAGCAAGGGCAGCGGACTGTTTACTGCAAATGACTGTGTACTTATTGTAGCATTTTGTATGAATTTTGCATTCTTTGGCAATGAGATCAATTCCTGAAATTTCTGCGAGCATATTTTCATCCTCTCTCAACGCTGCAGCTTGTTGTAGAGTTCGGCATGATGAAAATGTTTGAATTAGTTTCAATGGTTGCTTCTTTCCCTTGACTTTGATGGGCCTTGATGATTTGCATATCATACAAATATTTGGAAATAAGATCTTTGATGCTTGCTTTGATCGCTGTAACAGGGCAACATTTCGTTTTCAATAGACCGAGAAGTTTGTTTTGATTTGGGGATTGACTATGGTGGCCCAGCGTTATCATTCAAAAATTCAAAACATTTGTTTTCGTCCCCATTTTTTTTATTCAATTTTTTGTTATTATTTATTTTATTCAAAGATTCTAAAGTTTTATTTTCATTTTTATTTTTCTTTTCCGACCAAGTTTTGATTTGATTTGCAAATGAAATGCAAGTGCATATTTTCTCTGCAGTAAATAAAGAAAAAATTAAAAGTCTTAAAAAAATCTTTTTAAAAATTGTCAACTTTTTATATCAGTTCATTTTGATCACCGGTGGACATTGAATTTGAAATCCGTTTGAAAATAAAAAGTTTACTTGCGGCCCAGCCTTATCATAGTATACCATCATGCTTTTCGGCCAACGCGTGTACGAGGCTAGATTTTGGCGCAGAATCTAGCGTTGTCTCGTGGACGTGGAAGGACGTGAAGGCGGCTAGAAACTTTACTTGCTAACTAAAATTTATTCGCGTTGTATTCGAAATGCCTTTGCCTGCAAACCGAAAACGCCAAATTGTATGGGAAGAGCTACAAGGCAAAATGAAGGAGAAGAGGACAATGCCAGATGCCATGAAGCGAGCAAAAGGACAAGGCTCGTCAGCGCCGCACGAAGTCATCGTCCAAAAACTTTCATCAGAGGCAGACACCCGCCAGACCTATCGCCCTATTCAACCAAGAGAGTTTGTGGAGTTTCCTTTTGAGGATTTGACCTTGGCTAACTTAAAGAGTGCTTGTGCTGCACACTTCAACTTCCCCATTGCTTCATGTGATATTTTGGTGACGAACAAAGGCCCATCGTGCAACAACATTTCGCAGATACCACACCGAAAGGACAAGGTAAGCCTGTCACGACGGCGCAGCAGGTTGGCATTCGCGATAAATAAATGAATTTTGGGGTCTTCTTGATGATCCTCTTCTGTCGACTGTTGTCATTTTGCAGACTTTTGATTACATATTTTGATTGTCGACTGTTGTCATTTTGCAGACTTTTGATTACGTATTTGATATATTTTGTCTAAAAATACACTGTTCAGTTTCTCTGCCAATCCAATACACGCCAATACAAGTTTGATTCATGGTAAACTAGAGGCACTTAGGAGGCCAATCTCTCCTTAAGTTCCTAAATATATATATTTTAAAAGAATTTAAGCCAGTATTGACAGTTTCTTAGAATGATCAGATTTTAAGTTGGGTTAATCTTTGCGAAATAAACACCTTAGAAGTTAGAATGCATCTCACAATCCAATGTCAATGATTGCTTGCCCCAAAAAATGCAAGCCTGGGCCATTTTAAGAAAGTGCCTCTGGAAAATTTTTTGAAACACCAGCTTTTATTTTGGCATAGAATGACTCTCCCAGGCACTTTTTAAAGCAATTCGCATGAAATATCTGCCCATCATGGACTGACCTTTGCCCAAAATATTAAAGAATTGGGCCAATTTGGATTTGAACCATACAAGCTTTGCCATGGTCCAACCAGAAAACTTTTCCCTTTTCTCAAAGTTACTTTTCCCAAACAAGTGTCTCACCCCCATACCCCCTTATGTGTGCCCCTGACAGTACCATACCTTTTGGCACACAACTATTTATTGTTTGCTTCAAACCTTAGGTATATCTTGTCCGCTTCATGCATGTACCAGATGATGCATCAAGCTTGTCTGCGCCTTCTGTGTCACAAAGTGGTGATGATGAGCTGTTGGTGTCACAATTTACAAGAAATCGTAGCAGTGTTAAAAATCACTCATTGCAGAAACCAAGAAAGATGCCACTGCACTCCGAGTTTGCAGCTTCCATATCTATTGGAGAATTATTGCGCGCTGGAAAACTTGTTGCTCCTGTTGGCAAACGCAAAATTTGGCTTTCCTTGGAAAGTTTCAACATTGCAAACCAAGAGTGGAAGGAAGAAAGGAAGTTAGAGTTTACAGTTTTTACAGAAAAGTTTTCTGAAGGAGGTTTTCGCAATGCATTCAAATGCTCCCAGTTTGGTGAGAAAGCTGAACCTAAGAGCTGGGTACTGAAGCTGTACAAAGAGCACGTAAAGGAGACCATTGGAGATCAACTAGGTACAACTACAGAAATTCATGCACGTAAACAGGTGCAGATGCATGAGGTGGCCAGGTACATTGCCAAGAAGCTTAAAGCCAAAGCAGCTCCATCGTATGGTGATACCTTTGAATACAATAAGGTTTTTTTCACAACATATGATGGAGAGCCAGCTACGATTGAAGAATTTATACCTGGCCAGTTCATAAAGTATGTCAATAATAATGGTGCTTGTGGTACACTGCTGCCACATTTGGCTGCTGAAAAGGAGCTCTATTACAAAGCCGAGGCATTAGTTCACTTTAGCCACGAGGAAACGCAAGGCAAAATGATGCTTTTGGACATCCAAGGTATTGGACTGTCTTTGTGTGATCCAGAAATAGCCACATCAACCCTTACAATGGAGAGTGACTGTGAATCAAATAAAGAAGTTCTTTTTTGCTGTGGGAATTTGTCTGTTATCGCAATCAACCGGTTTCTTAAAGAACATCATTGCAATGAGTTTTGCATCATGCTTGGTTTAAAAGAGAATACACAGTCAGAAAGCGAGTGAACTCTTTTAAAATGCTTTGATCAACACACAGCACATGTTATCAAAAGTTTAGAACATCTAATGCAACATTCAAACAGGACTAAACTGCTAAACTAGGGAGCTACTGTATAGTGAGTTTTTAAGAATAGATATGTGTCTGCAGCATCTTTAGGATCAACAGCATCCACATAAGGTATGATTCTTTCACACTCTGCTCTTATTTGAGGTTCCAGGTAATCAGTGCCATAACCTATTATACCAGCAAATTGGGCTACTTCATCCAATATATCAGCAGATACTGCTTTACCTACAAGTGTTGGAAAGGAACATGATACAGTATGCCATACAGAACATGTTGTTTTTTATGTTCAGATAAAATGTTTACAAGTTCTACTATATAAAACAACCATTTTAAAAACAGGGACAAGACCAGAGGGAGCAAAATGTAGTAACATGCTTTTTTGCTGTACCGGGATCAATTTTTAATCCATGATGTTGCTGTGCAGCAAAAAATCATGTTTAAATTCAACATTGTTATTGTACTGTGACTGTACAGCCATGGTTGCAAAAAGTTGAGTTCAACTCAACGCTTCTGATGGCCCTGTTCTTTCCCAGTGTGATTGGGATGTTGACAACGTTCTTCAGAAACTGTTTCCATGTCGTCACAACCATGCCTGATGCATCCTGGAACATGCCACAACATGTCACTGGCTGTAACGATCATATGGAAACAAGGCTTTAGCAACCTTGTTTCCAATCAAAACATGATGTTTCCAAATCAAGATGATCATATAAAGCTGAAGTTGCTTTCTTTCTATATACAACAAAACTCTACTGTACATACCGCAATCCTCAGCACCATAGTTTTCAGGAAAGGCATACAAATGGTCAGGAATCCCTTTTGGTACTTGAGCTTCCTTTTGTTTTCTCACCCTGTGTGAATTCCACGCACCGACAAAGTTGTCCATTTCTTTTTGTACGACAGGTACAAATACAAAGGCAAGTAAGGACCTAGAAAAAGAAGGCAGTAACTTCAAGAGACAAAAGGGATATCCCCTTGTTCCACTTGATGCAGGGATTTTTCATCAGACAAAGGATTGATTGCCACTCTTTTCCAGTATAAATGTTCATGCTGTATTTCCTTCGTCTCATATTCATTTTACTGATGAGTGAATGATGATGGCCTTAAAGTATAGGTTTACCTGTCAGTAGCAGCATTTGGATCATAGGCACCTTGTTCTAACAATCTCAATAACTGTCTCTTGAAAAATTTCTCCAGTCGAGTGTGGAGCTCACGCCACCATCTCTCAATCTGTCAGATGAAGATGTTTAGCATTTTAGATCCAAGTCATTACCTGAAAAACTTGTAAAAATTCTTGCTGTATAATCCAAAAGATCTGCAGTGTCAAAACAAGGAATCAAAAAAGAAAAGTGGCATTTAATGTTATGCAGACAAAATTTATATTCATATTGAAAGGAAAAACCTGTGTTTGTATTGAAAGGAATGTGTACCTATAAATGAAAAGAAATGGCTTTTTAAATTACTCATTTATCAGAATTTACACAAACATTCTCCACCTACTCATTTTTTTGTAAGAAACTAAAGAATTGTGGCCAATATTGAAAGTTCCTTAAAATTGTGATAACTTTTAGAAGAATTTCTTGCAATTTCCTTATGAGTTTCATGACAATCTTCATGTTTACTTTCTACACCCTTACTGTATGTGAACATTTCAAAACAAAGTTTTTTTAAGCTTTCCAATGTTTGGGCATAGCTCAGGTACCTTTCAAGTAATACAGTATGATACAGGAAACAAATGAAAATTGAATAAAATTGTGCTAGAATTAGGATTTCATTCACAAAACTAGGTACTGTCGTTTGTTTCACCAGGGGGGGGGTACGGGGGGGGGGGGGGGGTACTTGACTAGGGAAGTGATGGGGGTGTGTGGAAATACCTCTCAACACCCTGCACCCTGTCGCATAAAAAATGGGCCAAAAGTATACCCTGTTGCATAAAAAATGGGCCAAAAGTATAGACTGGCTACACAATCTCTGTATGCTACTTCGAACTGATTTGTCGCTGGCCATCAGCAACAACGACAACATCAAAATTGAGGGACTAGTGAAGCTAGTCTACCAAAGTATACCCTGTCGCATAAAAATTTGTCTCTCAAATACAGAGTAGAACGCGATTTTTGCCTGTGATACCTATTATAATACCCTGTCGCATAATTTTTGTTGCAAAAGGACCCCCTGTCACAAAACTTTTACTGCAAACGGACACCCTGTTGAGCGGCACATCCCGTCAGGTCAAGTATGGGAGTACCCCCCCCCCCCTCTGGGTAGTTTCCTAGCAAACTTTTTCCCAGTAGTGTATGGTGGCCTATGAGTGCCATAGGAAAATTTGCTATGTTTTTCTCTACATTGTATGATTTCATAGTACTATTCGATTGTTTCCTTGCTTCTATTTGAAATTATTTTCAAAATGTTTTGAAAACATAATTTATTTTAAAGTCATTTCTTTTATTTAAATTTATTTTCTATTTTCATAAATATTCTTTATTCTTAAAAAAAAATTGAAAACACAATTTATTTTAAAGTACTTTTTTTATTTAAATTTCTTTTCTATTTTCATAAATATTCTTTATTCTTAAAAAAATTTCAAAACAGAATAAAAGTTTTGCGAAAAGTTTTCATTACGAAAATAATTTTCAAAGTTTTGTTAGAAAATAAAATTTTTGACGGCCTAGGAAGGCCATAGCCCACAATGCTTTGCGCAACTGAGCCAAAGCGAGACTACACTCAGTGCGCGTCAAATGACCAAAATGGCGATCAGAATCAGGAATAAACCTGGCAAGACGATGAAGCACTTGAAGAGGATTTGTTGTTTTATGTAAGCAAGAATCTCAAGAGGGAGGAAATGCTGGACTTCCTTTCCGAAAAGTATCCGATGTATGCTTGGAGTCTTCGAACACTAGCTCGTCGGTTGAATCATTTTAACATTAGATATGTTGAACGCGATACAACTCTGAAAGAAGTCGAAGAAGCTGTTCGTGTAGAGTTGAATGGACCTGGGAAACTACTAGGTTATAGGGCATTGCACAAAAAAATACGCGAAGTCCATCAATTGAAAGTTCCACGGGATGTTGTTTATGCCATGATGGAGGAAGTTGACCCAACTGGCCTTCAAGAACGGGCAGTTGTTGGCAAGGCAAAGAGACACCGAAGAACCGGCGGTTTTTCATCCGAGGTACCTATCCTATATATCAGTTCAGTTTTCATGTTTTAAATTCCACTCTACATACAATTTATCAATAATAACTAGACATGCAAACAACTAAACTACAAGGAATATAAGATATACAACAATAAATATTACAGAAGATTATACAATCAGCATAGTCACAGGAAATTAGTACCTGAGTCAGGAAATCATGCAAATAATCAACAAAAGGAAGCATTCAATCTGATAAATACCAACGAAGACCCAGGCAACATTTTATCTATTGGAAAATATTTAAAGGAAGCATTTAAAAGCACAATGGATATTAGCTAAAGGAGGTTTGATCTCTCTGTCCATTGGCTTCAAACCATGTTCATTTGTTTCTTTTTACTGTTCGCGTTGGTTTTTACTTAGTTATAACTTATGTCCGTAGCTTTAATTTCATTATTGTATATTCGTAGATTTAACTTGACTGTAGAGACCATGTACAGTACCTCTGGTATAGTGTTGTTGATTGAAAAATAAAAAAGTAGTTAGACCAATTGAGCAGAAAACAACCCCTATTATAAAAGTATCTCATATAAATTTGATTTCTTTCATTGACATTATGATAACGACACCTGTATGGGGGGGGGGGGGGGGCGGATGATTCCAGCATTCTTCAAGTCTGAAAAGATTGGTGCAGAAGGTACCTAAAGTATTGAAATGAAATTGCCCTTAAAGCCCTTTTCTGTAACAAAAACACTGGATTGATATGTGTGTCATATGTAAGACCCTAAACTAAAATACCATACTGGAGGAAAGGTGAAAACAAAGAGTTGTAAAGACAGACCAAAACATGCACTGACAGTCTGGCTAGAGACATACAGTAAAGTTCTGTCTTTGAGAAGCCCATTGTTTTCACCTCAACCTATTGTTCTCCAAAGCCAATCGTCTCTTACTTTTCTAGATCCTCTAAGTTTCTTGTGAAGTGGTTTTTTAAAGATGGGACTTTGCAGCATGTAATTTGTCATAACAACAACAGTTTTCAAAAAATTGTAAACAATGAACTCTACCTTATATAATGACATTTTCTGCTTCTCAAGGGCTCTGATTGGACAATGTCATTGGATGGGCATGACAAGCTCTGCGGGTATCAGAAGGCAACTTTCCCATTATGCATTTATGGTGGATTAGACACATACAGCAATAGAATTAATATTCTACGAATATGGACAACAAATAATGAACCAAAGATCATTGGTAGATTCTACCTGGAATATTTGAATGATTGCAGAGGTTTGAATTTTACTACCTACTTCTAGACAATTAATTGCACCAAAGATGGTTGGGAAGCTCTACCAGGAGCAGTGCCAGACCAGAAAAAGTAGGATGGGCAAGGGACAGAATTGATTCCCACAAGCAAGTGATACCTAATGTTTTTACATGCCAACCTGAGAAAAATGAGTTAGAAATGGCCACCCCAGTCCACCCCCTTGGTGGATCATTTGATCAAAGGATCTTTGAGATGCAAACCATTATGGCAAAAAATGTCCTGATGTCATCTTCAATGCAGTCATTGTTTTTATTGAGTCACAATCTCATTTTACTGACTGGATACTTTTTTTTAGCCACATATGACATTAAGTTCAAGCAGCTTAGCAGTTGACTTAGTCTGGTGACACTGGTCCTGTGGTAATACCATCAACAATTGTTTATCTATTTTATGTATATCATTACTTGTTACTACCCTTTGGTCAGGACCGCAAACCTGGTGATCAATCTGATTAGTGGAAAGTGCTCAAAACTGACATTAAGTAGGGCATTATTTCTGAGTACGGACTGCTGTGAAATGGATTGTCAATGAAAAATTATGAAACTTACGTTTTCTAGGGCTATTTTTGAAGGTCTCATGTCAAATTTCATAAGTCTGTTTCAAGAGCGAATGGTCACAGGCTTCAATGCAGTCGCTAAAACCGAGACAGCCATGCCGCCTCTGTGGCAGCATGTGATACCATACCATGAAATAAATTTTTCTTTCTCTCTACAGTTCTTCCATCACGACTGCGAATTGATAAGGGAACTGAAACTGGAATTTTAACTACCATGCATTCATATCTCAGAAGCTTACATGGTGATTTGGCAGATCCTGTAGACAGCATACTCTATGGGCCATCAACTCAAAACAAAATTGAGAGATGGTGGAAGGAGCTATTAGAGAGAATGGAAAGGTTTTTTAAGGTTCAACTGAATACACTTGTTGAGGATGGTGAATATGACCGTGATGATGACGTTCATAGGTTAGCTGAAAACTTCATTTCTTAACTGTTTTGAAAATCTTATCAAATGTTGTACTTCTGTTGCAAATGATGGTAGAAGACGTTAAATTTGCCAGATTCACCAACAATGTAATTTATATTTTCGTTTTGTATGTCATTTTCCCATTTTTCTTTTCAGGAACCTCTTAGCATTTGTTTACATCCCAGTTTTACAAAAGGAATTGGATATCTTCAAGGAAAGTGTTTGGAATAATCACAGGTGCAGAAAGCAGAAAACTAAAGTACTTCCAAATGGTATACCTGAACATATTTACCACTTCCCTGAAAGGTTTGGAGGGGTGAAATGTGGTCTGCATGTGACTGAGAATCAATTGAAAGAAGTTGCAGAATTGTCTGATGTATTAGAGGGAACTAATGATTACTTGGAGCCTGAATTCAGAGCAAGATGTGAAGTAGTAATCCCTAATGTACATGAAGTAACACCTGAAGAAGCAGCAAATGCATATTTGTATTTGAAAGAGAACTTTGCCTAAAATTTGGTGTATATGTATCATTTCAGCTTAGGTTTCAAATCTTTAAATTGGCGTAAAAAGGTGGTTGTAAATATGTGACTTATTTCTTATAACTGAATGGCTTTAAAGAAACTTTAGCTACCTATCTATAATTCTACTGTTGGACTTTTCAGAATTTTTGAATTTTTTTCGAAATTACAGTATATTTTATATTTCAGCTCATTTGAGGATGTGGCGTCATCAAATTTCTAAATCATAAACAAAAAAAGTAACAGGGACTTTTTCTTGATATACCATATTGTACGCATCCATAAACTATGGTTTTCTTGCAAATTAGAAATTATGATGGTTTCATTTTTTTTATAATTTTTCTTGAATTCTTGAGAAAGAAAACTCTAATTTTGGAAATGTTGAAGATTTCAGAAAAGTCCAATGGCAAAATTATAGCAAATTAGCAAAAGTTTCTTTGAAGCCATTTAATTCAAAGAAATAGGTCATTGAATGTTACACCAACCTTTTTAAAGATTTGGAACCTATGCTGTAACATTTCACATTCCTTGGAAAGATTCTTTCTGATATCTTGTGGCTTGATTCACATTTAGTAATTTAATTTGAAGATCTTTTACAAACTCTGCCCTGTTGCCCAAAGAAAATGTAACAGAAAGACATCAATTTTGAATGGCAGACAATGTCAATACTGTATCTTTCTCTAGAATTTAAGCAGTTTAGGATAGACCGCTGTGTAAAACAAAACTGATCTTTAACAACATAAAAAACAAAACATTTTACTTCAAATTTGTAACAAAGGAATTTCTTTATATCCTAGGTCAAGCCTAAAGTATATGCCTACAGTATTAAGACTTTCAGGTCCATTTTCCATGTTTGCCAAGGGGAGAGGGGGTACTAGCCTAGTGTTCCTTTAGCAATCAAAGCAATCCTGATTGCATTGTTTAAGATTTTAACATTGTTTCAATTCAAAGCATTTAGATCCATCTGGTTGACTTTGAATGAAAACTTGATTGTTTTGATTGCCAAAGGAATGCAGGGCAGTCTGCTCCAAAATATCATATCTTATGGATAAGTCTTTATACCACATGCTGTGTGGCTCATGGTTTTCCTGCCTAAGAATTCTTAAGACTATTCTTAGTTTCTTGAAAATTCTTGTTTGAAACAATTAACACATCTTTTGTGTGACCCAAGATTTATTATCAGAATATGGAGACTTCTGCAAAATTCTTGAGACTCTTTGTAATTTGTTATTATTCACAAGCCTTTACAGTACTGTACCTGTGGATTTATATTAACATTACATAATCCACATGGTTTACTTTGAAGAAAATCATGGAAATACAAATTAGTTACTGCCATACAACCATTATTATGAAAGATAATGTATTTGGTATTGCAAAGTGCATTTTTAAAACAAAACTGCTTGAATGATTTGAAACAAAATGATTTGATGCTCTATATATTTAGTATCGGTTCTCTTGCAGTCAAAGAACTTTACATACTAAAGGGGAAAACAACCATGGAGAACTATTAACCTAAGGTGTGTCTCACATTGGATGTCAGGTGAAATTTGTGATAATGCGAAAATAGTCACGCAAAACAGTTCAATTGTTCAATTTGCAATTTCACTTGACATCCAATTTAAGCCAGATAACAAATACTAAATAACAAAACTTGAGATAACAAACAGCAATTAAATGTGTCTCAAATAAAATGGTCTATATTGTATAAAGTTGTGACACAGTCAGCATTCCACAGTATTTATTGCATATGTGCATCTCTAAAAAACGGTTAATTGCTTGTACCGAGAGGTTTCCAGCACAGAATTGGACTGAAGACTCATATTCATCCAGCAAATCTGTGCTGGCAATTTCAGGATCATACAGTGAATATCCAGTACCCTGAATATCCAAAACCATCAGCGACTTCTCTGATTTAACATAGGTGAAATGGGCAAATGCCTCCACTTTTGCAGCAATCTCACCATCTTTGACAAGAATTTCTCCATTGTTGTTGATGTATTTCTTGAAAGTGCCTGGTATGTAAGGTTCAACTGTCACACTTTCATCTCTCAGTTTTCCATAATAAACTTTTGAGTATTGCAAAGTCTCACCATAGTTATCTGTGCATAGTTTTTCCATGGCAATGGCAAAATATCTGGCAAGACTGTGCATTTGCACTGATTTCCTGGTATGTTTCTCAACTGAACCAAAATGGTCAAGTATAGTTTGTGTTCCTTCAGGTTTGCATCTTTTTAGCACATACTGCTGCCTTTTTAGACCAGACAGTGCTTCCACCAGAAAAGCATTTCTAAAACCACCACTGGCAAATGAAGTTTTACACACAGATAGTCTTGCTTGGAATGGGGTAAGCCATTCTCTCTTCTCCACATCAAACTCTTCAAGTTGGATTTCAACTACTTCTCTGCTCGGAGGTATGAATTTTCCTAATTGAAGAAGCTTGCTTATGGGAACAGAGTCTGGGTATTTTTGCCCCTGATTTTGTTGCTGTTTTATGCCATCACTGTTTGGCACATCACTGCACGACTTTGGTCTTTCCTCTCCTCTGTTCGGTATGGAGCTGGGTATGGTGGATGAAAGTATGGTGGATGGAAGCTTGTTAGAATCATCTGCCTGGTCTGCAACAAATTCCCTTCCAGTGCGCTTTTTGGTTGTTGGTCTTCTTCTTGGGGTGAAACACGAAAGAGTGGGTAAATCCAAATCGTCCTCTTCATCCTCCTGGTTCTCTCGTACGAATCTTACGTGAATAACTTTTAAGTTTTTTATTTGGTCAATGTGTGCGTATGACGGGCCCCTCTCTCCGGCGAGAACGTCGCATCCCATACCTGGAGGAACATTGAAATGCTTTGTGCATGCCTCTTTGATGCTTTCAAGGTCCAGGTGCTCGTGCTTGTAGGGTACAATCGCCAAGGGCCCAATCCTGGAATACTTTTGGCATTTTCCTTCAACTTTGGCCGAAAGCCTTTGAACAGTAATGAAATCTACTGGATCTTTCTCGGTCTTTCGTCTTCGTTTCTGTGAATTCTTCTCCTTGAATGCCTCCCAATTAGCCTTCTTTCTGGACATATTTACAGTGGCGTGCAACCTCGACGAGACCTCATCCCACGAGGTAAAATTACAAAGCATTATGGGCCAATATAGCAAAGCATTGTGGGCTATGGCCTTCCTAGGCCGTCGAAAATTTTATTTTCTAACAAAACTTTGAAAATTATTTTCGTAATGAAAACTTTTCGCAAAGCTTTTATTCCGTTTTGAAATTTTTTTAAGAATAAAGAATATTTATGAAAATAGAAAAGAAATTTAAATAAAAGAAATGACTTTAAAATAAATTGTGTTTTCAATTTTTTTTTAAGAATAAAGAATATTTATGAAAATAGAAAATAAATTTAAATAAAAGAAATGACTTTAAAATAAATTATGTTTTCAAAACATTTTGAAAATAATTTCAAATAGAAGCAAGGAAACAATCGAATAGTACTATGAAATCATACAATGTAGAGAAAAACATAGCAAATTTTCCTATGGCACTCATAGGCCACCATAGGTAAACTCTATAGAAAAGTATAATTTGCAGAAACCTCTAAGGTGTGATGAGATGGACAGAGCTATAAAATTGCATAAAATCATGCCATAGTGTATTCTGACTGAAGGAAGTGCAAGGAAAAACATATCAATCAAGTGTTGCTTTGTTTCAGGATCTGTTTCAAAGAGTTTGCATAAAGGCTGATTTACACTCTGTTGAAGTTTCCAAGGGGAAATAATTTCGTATAATAAAAGGTTGCGAATTGCCTTCAAACAATAGATTTCCCCAATCCTCTCAGAAAATTCACCAGAGTGGATTTCAGCCTTTATGAAAGTATTTTGGGATTTGCGATGTATTATCAACATCTTTTCACATTCAGTAATTCTGCCTTTATTATCTTTTCTTAGCTTTCTATTATACACTAAACCAGTTGAAATGTATTGGTTTTAAATTTGCTGAGAATATACATTGAATACTTGAATACTTCATTGACTGCACAAAGCAAAATGAGCAATAAATCATTGCAAAGCATCAGTTACCTTTCTTCTCATGCAAATAATTTATATACCAATTTCCAATAAGATGCGGATCTGAATTGGAGGTCCAAACTCTCAGGAACATTAGACGGCCACTAAAAACATCTTGCCAGCCATAAACTGCCAGTGGGAATGTGTTGTTCATAAACCCCATCAATTTATCATGCCCATCTGCTGAAAATGTGTGATTTGGGCCCTAAGAAACATGATAGGTTTGACCAGTAGGAATTGATAAGTTGGCTGAAAATTTGGCCAAGTTCTGCCAGAAAATCATGCCCTTTAAGCATTTCAGCAAGATAAGATGAGACTAACATCATAACTGGTACTTGGGTATCTAGTGTGTTGTAGGTTATGTTACAAGAACCATAAGTATCTGTTTGATGAATATATAAATCATCATGGACATCATCTTTATTTAATTTTTGATGTTCATCTGGCCTAGCGAGGATTGTTTGAGAAATATTGAAGAACTGAAACAAAAATATTTCAAATGACTGATATCAGTGGTGGGGCCGAGGGAGGGTATGACAGGACAGGACAGGGGCAAATAAATGCACTATCACTTTCAAAAATTTTGCAAATATTGATTGGTTAGGTTTGCCACCTCATTATTTTTGTCGGGCCCCGTCACTGATTGATATCAGAGTTTATGGTAAAGGAATGTAAAAGAGACTTACCAAAGATGTAAAAGTGCCAACGGCTCCCCTTCTTTTCTTTACCTTTCCAACGACTTTTCTCTTTTCAAGACCCGCTGCATCCTCAAGTGTCATGACATCATATACAAGTCCACGTGGGATGGCAAGGCCATGAGCTTCGCGTAGCCGTTGGTGCATCGCTCGATACCCGAGCAGCTGGCCAGGACCAGTATTTTCAGCCCTGAACGCAGCCCTCACATCCTCTAAGGCAGTGTTGTACTCAATATACTTTATTCCAAAATGTTTCATGCGACGACTCAGGGTAATCATACTCCAGGTGTACTGCGGGAAATCCCTTTCCAAAAAATCAATCATTTCACGTCTACGAAAGTTCTGCAGCACGTATTGCCGCGTCGCTTCTGCAAGCTCAACGTCATCTTTCCAGTCGGAATTTCTCATGTAACAGTGCGCTGCCATTTTCTTCCAACTTCAACTTTTTTCCTTTGCTTGAGATTCCGCGCCAAAATCTAGCCTCGTACACACGTTGGCCGAAAAGCATGATGGTATACTATGATAAGGCTGGGCCGCAAGCAAACTCTTTATTTTCAAAACGAATTTCAAATTCAATGTCCACTGGTGATCAAAATGAACTGATATAAAAAGTTGACAATTTTTAAAAAGATTTTTTTAAGATTTTTAATTTTTTCTTTATTTACTGCAGAGAAAATATGCACTTGCATTTCATTTGCAAATCAAATCAAAACTTGGTCGGAACAGAAAAATAAAAATGAAAATAAAACTTTAGAATCTTTGAATAAAATAAATAATAACAAAAAATAGAATAAAAAAAATGGGGACGAAAAGAAATGTTTTGAATTTTTGAATGATAACGCTGGGCCACCATAATTGACCAATCAGATCACGCTATTTTCAAAGATGGCGGCCCGCTGTAAACAAGCAAACCTCCGAAAAAGGGCTAAAACCTATCTTTGTTTTTGTTCCACGGATTTGCGGTTCTCAAATATTTTCAAACAATAACAACAAATTTCTTATATATGAATTGTGATGCACACTTCCAATGTGCATTTTCCCGATATTCGGCCTAACTCAAGAGTAACAGGGTGTTGAAACTAAGGAAAAAATTGCACGCTTCCAGACCATACCCTCGCCATTACTTGTTCAAATAATTTGCAGGAAAATTACTTGGAAATCAAACAAACCCAAAAAGATTATTTTACAAGTCATTCCACTTTGAAATTGACAAATAAAAATAGATCTTTAGTCATAATGATTTAAAGTCAAAGGGGTTGACTGCTTTGTCTATCAAAAGTGTAGATTTCCAGGAAGGGGGCGTGTTGCTATTTTATGTTAAGGGTCATAGAACCATATCAGTTGGTCATTTGCAACGAACTGAACTGAATTGGCAAGCGCTTTGCAAAAACCACGTTACATAAAAATAAACTATCAAAGCTAAACTTTAACTGAACTAACAACCATTGCTCTGGCATATCAGATTGGCACCATCTCAAGATTCTGTCCTCCAGTATCAGCGCCCTTTTATCGTCTGTTGCCTCCAGCCCAACAAATTCATCTGGCACTGTTCCATCATTATCGTTATCGTCATCTCGTTGTCCTATCAAGATATCATCGTCTTCAGTGAGTTGGAAGCCACATTAGAAATTGATGAGTTTGCCTTCATCGCCATTGTTTCCATCTCCCACTCAAGAATTTGCAACAAATAGGGCACTCGCTGAATGCTGGCAAAATGCATTCTGAATCTGTGTGAAATGAGTGGCCTCAACCATGAAAGATTCACTAGCAGGACTCATCACATAATATCCGGGTTTGTCACATTTTCTGTGAGATGCAATGTAGTATTCTTGAAGTTCAGAAAGCCTTGAGAGCAGGGTTGGATCCACAACTCCCATAATCCCATATAGCTACAACAGACATGCAGTCTAATGTACAAAAAAAAGGACGGGTAAGTTTTACATTTACTGTGATGAAAGTTTTTTCGTTATACCGGGTGCGCCAAAATAAACTATGCACTTTTGGCAGGCCACGATAAATCGTACACTGGACCGATTTTGAAGATATATCACTTAATCTTTAGCAGAAAGCCTGAATTAGATTCTAAGATTTTTTGCAAATTTTTCCATTTTCAATTTTTAGATCTACAGGCGAGTTTCTTAAAATTTTCGTTTTCGAAAACACTGAAAACGATCAAAAAACGTTGATCAAATTTTCTAAAGACTCATCATGAATGGACAATGAGAAAATGTTTTCAGCGTGATTTGGGGATTTGGAAATTGATCATTGTAAACTTCTGCACGAGTGTTATTTTAAAAATTGGCTTGTTGCGAAATTCTGTAGTCGTTTCAATAAAGTGCCGCCCCAAAAGCCGTCACAAATCAAAAATGTAACAAAACTCCATGCTTGCTGGCCCCATGACTCTACTTCTCTTGTCTTTTAACCCCCTTGATAAAGGAACACAGCCTGCAGCAAAGCATACATTCAATGACATTTCAAAAGAAAAGAAATTTCTTTATATTCTTGAAAATATTATTACATTTCTCACAAGATAGTACAAACTCTCGTACAGCAGCTTACAATTAGTCGATTTCTAAATCCCAAATCACCATGAAAAAGTTTTTTCTTTGTCCATTCATGTCGATTCTTTAGAAAGCTTGATCGACGTTTTTTGATCGTTTTCAGTGTTTTCGAAAACAAAAATTTTAAGAAACTCGCTTGTAGCTCTAAAAACTGAAAACAGAAAAATTTGCAAAAAATCCTAGAATCTAATTCAGGCCTTCTGCTAAAGATCAAGTCATAAATCTTCAAAATTGGTCTTGTGTACGATTTATCGTGGCCTGCCAAACGTGCATAGTTCATTTTGGCGCACCCGGTAGTTGGCAAGACTGTCCCATTCATGGTAAACAATTTTATAATCGCAGTTAAAAGTACACCAAGTCACCAAGTCAAGACGCAATACACGTATTTTTTTATATGGGCCAGTACTGGAAGTTTCTTAAAATTATCAGATTTTGAGTACTCAGAGTTTCTTGCGAGTTTCTTAGAGGTTCCATAACAATCTTCATGTTCACTACCTGTGCCCTCGTGAACATTTCAAAACAAGGTTTTTTAAGCCTTTCCAATGTTTAGACATTACTCAAGTACCTTACGAGTTACGAGTAATATGATACAGGAAACAAGTGAAAGTAAAGTAAAAACATGTCGAGGATTTCCTTTATCAAAATAAATAGTTTCTTAGCTTATATTTTCCCAGCACTGGAGTTTTTTAATTTGTTGGAGATCTGAGAGTTGAGTTTCTTATAAGCACTTTCTTATAAGAAAAAATACGTGTACGAATTATTTTTCGTTGAATCAAAGTTGTTGAACCAATTTGACTCAATTGAAATCGTGGAAAAAAATGAGATTTTGCATTCCAAGGGCCACATTCGCAACAAAATTTGTATAACAAAGAGGTTGAATTAAAGTTTACAACTAGAATATTTAAAGGGTATACGCGTATCGTTTTAATGCAAGAAACTGCTCGTGAGAAACTGCAGGCTTTGTTTGTTTTTTCAAACATTATGAAACCAAACTACACACTCGTATTCAAAAAGCTACGAACCTTTTTAATTTGAAGTTAACATTTTCCTAGGTCACCTGAAAG
This sequence comes from Aurelia coerulea, assembly GCA_039566865.1. Taxonomy (NCBI): domain Eukaryota; kingdom Metazoa; phylum Cnidaria; class Scyphozoa; order Semaeostomeae; family Ulmaridae; genus Aurelia; species Aurelia coerulea. Next base: position 4,923,881 of record CM076959.1, read on the forward strand.
TATTTTGGTACTGTGCAGTACTGAAATATTTCTGAATTGTTTTAGTGCAATTTCTGTTAATACTTGCTTTGGAATTTCATCATAAAAGGTACTCCCAAGGCATAAAGAGGCTAGTCACAAAATTTTTGAGTAAAATGGCCTAAAACTTAAGAAACTGACTAAAAAATTTGTGTAACCACTCATAGTGTGCATAAAAGCCATTATGGTGATCACAATGAAATATTACAAACCGGATCAACCAACTGGTCATTGCTCTCGTTGAAGTTTGACCATCTTTTGCCAATTTCTTTAACACGTTCAGTTGCTTTTGAAGGCCATTAGATTTGATATTAACAATCTCCGTTTCTGTATCATTCTTTATTCATACTTCATGTAATGGAAAGGGATTCCCACATTTCTGTGAAAATCCTCCAGGCATCTCGCGAACTTTTTCCGTAAACACAGGCATACTTCAGAACATTAGGCCAAAATTTGGCTTGCACAAGAACTAAGATTTTCCCGCCAAAACTTTCCCGCCCAAACATTCCTATAAAATTTCGCCCCCTTGGAGAGCTGAGATGAACAGTGAAGGGGTATGTGAAGAGTGAAAAACGCACTTTGGTTCTTACAGCAAAAATATTGAGTCCCTTCGTCAGAACATGTTTTGCAAAATATTAGTTAGGCAAGAGATACACTGTTTCTATAAGCAATAAAAAGCCACTTGACCTTTATGGGCTCCTTCACAAGTTGGGATTCAAAAATAAATTTGAAAGTGTCAATTTCAAGGTCGTATGACTTGTGAAATAATCTTCTCGGGTTTGTTTTGATTTCCAAATAATTTTCCTGCAAATTATTTGAACAAGCAATGGTGAGGGTATGGTCTGAAACCGTGCGATTTTTTCCTTAGTTTCAACACCCTGTTACTCTCGAGTTAGGCCGAATATCGGGAAAATGCACATTGGAAGTGTGCATCAGAATTCATATATAAGAAATTTGTTGTTATTGTTTGAAAATATTTGAGAACCGCAAATCCGTGGAACAAAAACAAAGATAGGTTTTAGCCCTTTTTCGGAGGTTTGCTTGTTTACAGCGGGCCGCCATCTTTGAAAATAGCGTGATCTGATTGGTCAATCCCCAAATCAAAACAAACTTCTCGGTCTATTGAAAACGAAATGTTGCCCTGTTGATCGCTGTTTTCTCTTTAAAGGAGATGCCTTTTTGCTTATTTGCTTCCCCTTATGTGCTTTGTTGGCAAAGACAGATACGGCCTTTGTAAAGTTTTGATAACACTGGCGATGTACGAAATGCTCACCAGGAATAAATTCATCTGGGATGGATCTGATTTGCCTTTCATGATGATGGGCACCACCGAGTTGTGGTCTTGCACTTTTACTTTGCACCAAGCGTCCATAACTTTCATTCGTTAAAGGGCGAAGGTTCTTATCTTCAATGACTAAATGACTGTAATGAACAACACATCCTCTTTTTCTGTTCGCCATATATTCTTAAATCTTTCATAGTTTACTCTTGCCTTTGATAACAGAACATTGAAAATGATGGTGAATTTGAAACCAATAGAATTGTAGTTGTGAGGTCATTTGATAGGAAATTGAAACCTTTGCACAAGTATTCAATGTGGGCAGGTAATTATCGTTAATGGCTGTGAGCTACATTCAAATTACAAGTAACTGTTATTCTGTCATCAAACAAATAAAAGCATGAGTCAGTGGAAGTACTTCTCACAAGATTGGCCGTGGGCCTCGTTTCCTTTGTGACCCATAGCAATAAAACTATATAGGCCTTGCACAGGTCTGAGAAACCCATGTCTGTGGATACATAGACCCAATTCCCAGTGTAATCATCACACAGTACTCCCTTTATTTACGAAAAATCAGCTTCCTTTTATATACTTCATTATAAATTTTTGTTACGGAATTTTTCGTATTTTGTACTCCCCCTTAAGCTTTCTATGGCCCCCTAAATTCGTAATATAGATATTCATTTCCAAATAACACTCAACGATCATAAATATGATCAAGGAACTGATCTGTCTGCATTTTATTGACATTTAATGAAGAAAACAAATTTTTAGCAACTAGCCCAAAAATCGGACTTTAGACCCCCTGTATCTCGGAAAAGCCCCCTAAAACACGTGATCAACACCCAAATTCGGAATCTACACAAAAAAATGATCCAGAATAGCGTATTCCCATAAATTCTCCGATCGGGTGGTGGTGGACCAAACAAGAACAATAGCCTGCGGTTTTCTCCTCCGCGTCTTAGACTTTAACACCAGCAAAATGTAAAACGAGGACAAGGATTTTAGAAGACCGCAGACCATTCAAGTATACAAAATTTGAACGTTTGTTACCTAATTCTCTGTTTTTCTCTGAAGTAAACATTGTCTTTTTGCATCATTTATCTCATATTGCACCAATACTGTTCTTGGAATCTGTTGCACCCTTTGTAGACTCATTCGTAGAGATTGCATGCAGGTGGAAGTGGCCGTTTGGAAGAATGGGTCTAAGTCCAGATGGGCGAGGTGAAACTAGCCAAAGGAATGGAAAAATACATTTCTCCAATCAGTTCTCAATCATTTTTCCTTCTTCCATTTGTTACTAGTTTTATTACAACGACGAAAACACTAATGAAATTGCTGTCAATACTGTCAAGGTAGCTAGCCCGCAGCTAGGCTCAGCTTCTAGGTTGCACAAATTTTTCTGGTGCACAAAACTTCAGCAAACTTCAGGAAGAACTCTCCAGTCTCCAATCCCTGTAATTGACTTGTGGTCTGGAATAATTAATAATTTTTCAAAAGCCTATACATGTATTTTTTACAAGAAACTAAGAATTTGGCTCAGTACTGAAAGTTTCTTAAAATCATCAGATTTTCAGTATTCAGAGTTTCTTACGAATTTCTTAGAGGTTCCATGACAATATTCATGTCCCCCCCTGTTCGCAAAAAGTTGTAGGAAAAACCCCGAGGAACCTCAGTTATTTTGTCAGGATTTTGTTGTTCTCTGTCCATTCCTTTTTCAAGGGTTTATATCATGAAACTGAGGCTACTTGCTGCTAGGTAACCGATGTTTTGATAGATTATGCTCTAGTTCATTTCAACGTTTTCAGTTTACATAAATGTCTCCCAAGGATACACGCAAGTTTTGCAGTATTAGAAGAAAGAAAAGAAGGTTTACAGGAAATAGGTACATGAAGGTGTGATGATAGAAAACGCAGAAACGTTGCAGCCAGGCGAAAGAGCTGCAGAAAGTGTTAGCAGCGTTTACAAAAGCCTTGGCCTAAATTTAGGCCCATCATCATCAGTTCGTGAGGACAATGATGAATGGATTGACATGAATGATGATGTTGATGGAGACGAGAGTGCAACTCCAAGGGCTAGAGCACCTGTATCTGTCCTAAAATTGACAGCAAACAGTAATGACTCTTCAGAGAATACGGAAGGAGAAGGGGAGGAAAACCAAACACGACCAGACGGCAATAGATTTGTTGACCTATCCATCCTTCAAAAGATATTTGGGATGCTTCTTGGTCCTGAATGCAAAAGGGGGACAGTAGCAATAACTGAACTCTTTAAAATGGGGTTTGCCACAGAAATGAAAGTTTGCTGTGAAAGTCTAGAGCACCTGTATCTGTCCTAAAATTGACAGCAAACAGTAATGACTCTTCAGAGAATACGGAAGGAGAAGGGGAGGAAAACCGAACATGACCAGAGGGCAATAGATTTGTTGACCTATCCATCCTTCAAAAGATATTTGGGATGCTTCTTTGTCCTGAATGCAAAAGGGGGGCAGTAGCAATAACTGAACTTTTTAAAATGGGGTTTGCCTCAGAAATGAAAGTTTGCTGTGAAAATGAGTGTGCGTCTGTGTAAAATTCAACACATCAAAGAGAGTAGGTCATTCCTTTGAAGTAAACAAGCAAGTGGTCTTGGCTGCTAGAAACATTGGTGTTTTACATCAAGGGTTAGTAAAGTTTTCTGGGTTGATGATCTTTAGTATGCACCCAAACCTATCTCCTCCATAACAGCTCTTGCTGCTGTGAACCACCTCCGCAACCTCATGAACCACGATCACATACCGACAATGATCGTTCCGAAGGAATATTCGTTTTCGTTACTTCGTTTTCGTTTCATCACTTCGCGAGCCTCGCTCCCAGTACATGAAAGTAAATTATTTGGCGGGAAATGTCTGGCAAGGGGAAATTCTGTCTCAACTAAAATGGCAAATGAACAGGAACCTTCAAAAACAACACTCAAAGTTGACACATTGGAAGAAGCACTAACCTTACTGAACGAGCACGAGCTTCAGAACACATTACGCTTTGCTACTTTTTATGGCAGGAAAGATTTTGGCAGCACTGGTAAGCACAAGTAATTTTTTTGTGAGACACTCATTTGTAATAAGAAACTAATGGGATGGCTAAAACGCCGGGGGAGGGGGGTACTCCCATTATGTCCAGTCGGTTTGAGGGTCTTACGAAATGGCTACCAAATGGCCCTAATTGTCAAACACATACTACCAATTGGGGGTTATCCAAGATTCCTCGCCAGTTATAAGATTTCCACTCAGTAAGCTCCTCCGTATGGCAATACGGTCGTTGCAGGTATAATAATCAATGAATTTTGAAGTTTTCTTGCTTTTTTTCAATCAGTTTTTAAACTAGAAAATTTTGAAAGACTGCAGAAAATTGTCAATACTATATGCTACCAAATGGCCCAATTTTAGGTCCATTAACTACCATTTGGGGGTTTCTGTAAAAAGATACTACCACCGTTGAAGGTATTTTTCAAAATTTTAGCTTTGGGCCTCTCTGACTGGAACCCCCTGTCAGGCCACAATGGGAGTACCCCCCCCCGGGCTAAAACCATATGGCTAAAACTTAAACTCTAGAAATACATTAGATAAGCACTAAGAGACTGTTCTAAAGATAAATTCTAAGCTTACTGTGACAAAAATGCCATTAGAATCCTATTCTTGAGCAATTTTTTGCGCAATTTCAGATATTTTGAGTCCAGTACAAGCTTTTTTCTTGCCAACTTTTGTTTTATATGTAAAGAAATTTCGAAAAAAAGTTAGAAAGTTTCAGTTCTAAAGAGCAGAGACTTTGCAATGATGTAAGCCCAAACAATACAATAATGGTAGTTTTGTTTCACTTCTACAAGTAATTCTCAGTTTTTGCAAGCATGACCAATCTTGATATTGCATATATCCAATTTTTTTAATTCATAGACCTTTATGCAAAAAGCCACAAGATTCTTTGGCAAGATGATGATGTGGATTACTCGGGGGTTCCCTTTGTGGTTGTAAACCAAAAATGTTTTGACTGTCAACATGGCGTGGACCGCAATAAAGAAGCAAAGATTCAAAGAAGAAAAAAAATAGAAAATGCGAACGTGAGTTCAATTCACAATACAACTTCATAAAATTGATGCTAAGTTGAATACTATTATGCCAGGTGACTAAAGAAAGTTTAACTAAAAAATTAACAATGCTAGAAATGAACTTATCTCCTTTTCAGCTTAAAAAAATCAGGAACTCTAACACTATGAAGATCAAATACCACTAACAACTACTCCATCTACAGGTTATGTTGATTAATCACAAATCATGTATTTGGTATTCCATAATTTAATTACAGTGATTTGCCCCCATACATATTATTGAAATTTAGAAAGCTGCAAAAACAGCTGTTGTCAACATTCTTAAGAAAGCACCATTATTTTTAATCTTTTTTTGTACAAAATATTTGGTTTTTGTTGTTTCTGTTCTTTCATTGAAATTTTTCTTTCAATGACACTTCAAGAGGGACCACTGTGGAAACAACCTTTTAATGCTATGCTATTTAATACTTTTGATATATTATAATCTAGGGGTGTTTTCCGATTAAATTTTAACTTTTATATCTGTATCAAATTAATTTGTAGACTTTTTTCCCTAAATACTACATTTAATGTTTTAATTCTATATGACAAAATCATACATACATAGATACATCCATACATACATACATTTTATTACATATCGCAAATGAGATTATGAGAATATACCTACAGTACATCAAAGCCTTTCTTTACAGAAACAAGATCACTGTTTCAAGAGAAAATATAACTTGTTCCAGAACACACAAAAATTCAATTGCCCAGCTCAAGTTAAGATGAAGGAAATCCTTGAATTTCCAGAATATTCTGTAAGTATACTTGATTAATATTTAACTACTGAAGTGGAAAGAAATAGCTTAAGTCTACAGTATCTCAAGTTCGATTTCACGTGAGATTTGCTACACACAAAATCTTGCAAAACTCTTCAATTGTTTTCTATCTGCAGGCATTTTCACATGGCCCAAAAAATCTTTTTGTTGCGTTTGGTTGCGTGTAGTGCAATTGTACAATGATAAACATTAGTATATAAAATAAAATATAAGCACTTTGATGAGAATTGAAATAAGCACAACGTTTCAAGCATAGCCCGTTATCAAGCCAGTGATAACGGGGCTTGATAACAGGCTATGCTCGAAACGTCGTGCTTGTTTCAATTCGCATCAAAGTGCTTATATTTACTCTATTTACTTGTTTATCATTTGCACGTGGCATTTAACCTAAAATTTGTTTGACCATAGCCAAGCCAAGAAATTCCTGGGGACAACATTTTGCAACTTATTTCGAGTGATCTGAACCACCTTGATCAAATATCATTGTTGTCCTTAATCTATGTCTATAGTGTAATACCTACAGTAATTTTATGATGTAGGATTGTAGAAGTTCAAAGGTTATCACTTTTTATCAGGTCATCAATAAAATAATCTTTTAAAAAATCTGACCCCTTGACTCCAGGGTACAGGGGGCATTTAACCGCAAGTATTAAGTTTGAACCATATACACAATTGGTCTTCTTATTTCAATGGTTTTTAACTGTGTTTTTCTACAAATAACTGGTACATGTGCAGGTAAACATGAAAAGCAAGAAAGAATAAGTTATATTCCTGGGAGAAGGTACAGTATATCTCTTAAGATTACAAAGATTTGCGGAAGAAGATATATTTCCGGAAGATAGATTGAAAACAATGTTATTGCCTCCTTCTATTCTACTGTATCATTTCTTTACAAGCTTACCACCTATTTCCAGATATCAAGTAACATAAAATGCAGAAGGGAAAAAGCTTCAAAATGTGTTCGGGAAAGGATAGCTCAGAAGTCGGCAGTGTTTACCAGGAGAATAGTGATCACGCTTCCCATGATTAGCCAACACGAGAACCACAAGGTTGGATCGGTAAGAAAATCTCATGACTGTAACCTATCTTCCATAAATATTGAAAAGAAACTGACTATTCGAGCAAAACATTTCTCAGATGCTAAATTCTACAACTCAAAATGTGAATAAATTGCTTTTTCATGGAAATCAGAAGCACTTGGCATGAACAAATAACTCTGGATTAAATTCCCTGTAGATAAATCTTCCAAGCTCGACACAGATTCACAGTCATGTTACTGTATTTGTTGTTGTTGCGACTTGCTGTTTAAGAAGTAAAAAGAGCACAGATTTTGGATATAGCTAGAGTAGAGCTTTATAGCCATATACATTAAGACGTCAGCGGCTGCATAGACCAAAAAGTAGCCTTTTTAGGCTCAATTCTGTCTGGCCCCCTTCTGCAAGCTCAAATCTCGAAAATGTTTCATGGCACGTTTCCCGTACTCTTTAAAAAAAGGAGCTGTTATTGAGCAAATAGAGCCGAAATGGCATAGAACACATTTTATCTCTAAATAGTGTTTAGTTTTCTTTAGAGCAGTCAAATAATCGAAGATATTTCTTTTAGGCAGCAGGAATTTCTCAAACCATCGACTCGTATCTTGCCAAGAAGATAGAAGAACTGGTTAAAGAAGATGTTAGCAGTGTGAACGAGATGCGTCGTCATTTGAAAGTAATTGTTAAACGGGAATTGTTCCAAGAAGAAAGTTTACCACCAAAAACTAACAAAAGATACTTTCCTTGCCCCAAAACAATCAGGAATCACATGGTAAAAGCAACAAGAAAGCTACGAAGATCGTTAATTGACCAGGAATGCCTTGTAGATAAGATAGACCAAGAAGATCCTGCCACGAAAATCTATTTTCGACCAAAAGAAAAGCCAGGCAATGTTGATAAGGATGAACACAATGAAGGCAATAGCGACTCGAACGAAGAGGACCTGGATGAAAACGATGAAGTGAAGATAACTGAAAATGATGGGAATTCGATCCTCTTTGTTTATCAGTCTGAATGGCAGCAGCGACTTCTCGCTCGTTATGGAAATGAAATGGCATTTCTTGACGCCGCGTATAGAACCACACGATACGCCTTACCTCTATTTTTCCTAGTCGTCAAAACGAACGTAGATTACCAGATAGCTGCAACATTCATCTGCGAAACTGAATCTACTGATGTCATAAAGGAAGCGTTGAGCATCTTGAAAGAATGGAACCCACAATTTTCGCCCACGTTCTTTATGACAGACTACAGTAACGAAGAAATCACGGCTATTGAAACGCTGTTTGAAGGTAACTGAATGACTGTTTTCATTTTCTTGCCTTACGGCTCGGGAAGCAGCTTTAATTGAAATTATTCAGGGGGTGTATGGAGCCAACTGCAATACTCTAAGCGAAGCGAATTGAAATTCTTCTTGTCTGACTGAAAATTGCGTTCCTTATTTTATTTCATCTCAGCAAATAGGAGGCATGGTCTTCCCATCTTCGTTAGTTCAAAAAAGGTTTTGTGCAGGTTCATTCACGGAAAAGCTACATCGTCCATACAAAACAGCCCCAAATGAAGTCATATGATTTCCAGGAAAAAAGATAACAAAATCTTGATTCTTTTTTTCAGATTCGTTCGTTTTCATTTGTGACTTTCACCGAGAGCAAGCTTGGGAAAGATGGCTGAGTAAGAAGTCAAATGGGTGCTCAGATTCAAAACAAGAAATCCTTGCCAAACTTTGAAGAATAGCGCATGCGATGACTGAAGAAGAGTGCGATCTGGCGATCAGAAGCATGAAACAATCCCATTTGTGGAGAGATCCATGTTACGCAAAGTTTGTGGAGTATATTGAGCGATATTGGCTGAAGGAGAAAAAAGTAAGTTGTAGCCTGTTGAATGAATTTGATAGTAGTATCCATAACAACCAGTCACAAGTAGAAAAAGTCAATAGTTAGCTTTCTGTTGACTATGCTACAGCGTCTTTGCTTTTCATAAGTGGACACCATCACAACAGAAGGCTTGCACCAATCACGGCACCAATTCGTTTTAAAGACGCTTTATGACCAAAGATATCTGTTCTGCAATGTATAAGATCAGAAAGGCTCGTTATGCAGCCTAAACCTATTGCCATAAAAACCTTTGAAACATAGTATATCGTGAAAAGCTAGCCAGAACATACAGAGGAAACAAATGCTCTAGCAGTGCGCTCTGCTACTTAATTTTGTAAGCGATCGTTTATAATAATGTTGCACCATCATCACTCGTAATGAACCAGGGTCAGGGATACAACGTTAACGTTTGACCTTGATTACACAGAGCATTAATAAACAGAAGGGGGTGCTATTTTCATCCAACGCGTGATAGTTAGGGATCTTTTGGATTCAGAGGCTTGTCAGGCACAAATAAAGAATACGCTTCTCCTCAATGCAATCCGCATGTTGTATTTACAATGAGATCGCCGGTTTCTAATCATTATATTTTGTTACGCTGCAGAGATGGGTGAGTGCCTATCGACAAGATCGACTGCTGGCTAGTTGCAACACAAATAATGGTACTGAAAGGCAAAATGAATCATTTAAGTACAGCTACCTCAACAAAAAAGGAAAGTCATCGTTGACAGGCATGCTTTCTACACTTGTGCAAGAATTCTTCCCAGAGAAATATGAAAGGTAATATATAATTTTATAATTGAAATCTAAGGCAACAAACTAGTGCAATTAACAATCACAGAGACCTTATAAACATGATAAAAACAGTCTTCCCAGTGAAGAGCAGCCATTGAACACCTAAGATATTTTTGCTACATTTTCATCCTTTATCTCTCTATCTATCTTTGAAGAACTTTGCTTGGAGATGTGGTGACTGATAGGTCTATCATCGACATTCTTAAGAAATTCTCGTTTTGAGCCTGAATATAGTCTTAAAGTAATTGTATTCTTTCAAATCTGCTATGGTTTCGAATAGGAACCAAGCTTTTTCAAAAAACGAGAAATGCCAGTCATGCAATTCTCTATTGTGAACAACTACTGAAAAATGAGACGCATATATGCGAGCTGAGGCTGAGCAATATTCTTATAATATATTTAAAACTTGGACGATTTTGAGCCTGAATGTTCTTAAAAACACTATTCTTATAAAAAAAAGACTGTAGCAAAGTACAACCAGGAACTATGTAGAGTAAAACTGTTTTTGGCCATAGAACTACACGATTATTTTCCAAAATAATGCCAACTAGGCATCATTCGAAAGAGCTTAGCGAGCGGAGCTTGATTCTTGCAAGCATTGTAAAATGTTGTTTACTTACGGACGGAGGGCTTAGTCCCTTGGGATATTAGGAAGTTTTGCGTTGCTAATTTTTCAAACCTCCTATACGTCATTCGAAAGTTCAGGTCTTCGCAAACAGTGGTATGAAGTTAGATCGTGCATAAAATGACTAGTTTGACCGTCGTGTGTCACCGAATGCACCAAGGTCAGTTTTTGCTCCTATACTTTGTTAACAAAATTTAACAGAAATAACCTCGACCAGGGGCTATTTCGGAGCTCACTGTTTCATAAGGAACAACTCTTATACCATATTATACGTGGAGATTCCTAGTCAGACAGCATCACAGTTTTATATAATGCAAACTTTATCTCAAATTAAATCTAAAGGAAAAAACTAAAAATAATGCTTGAAAGATTCAAATTCTGATTTCAAATATTTTTTAAATAATGATGAGTATGCAGTGTTTTGCAATATACTCATTTTCCTCTGCACATTTTTTGGTTGTACTTTGGTTTTTTTGCATTATCAAAGAGGCTGTATGATGTCTTAAGCTTTCCTCAAGGAGTACTTATTTTTGTCTCTTGAAATGTATTAACCCCATTGCAGCCAACATGTGAGGATGGGGGGGGGTAACTTGTCGCCAGATGGGTGTCTTTCTCTCCATTTTTTATATTATATAATGTAACTATTGTTGTAATAAATTTTCTTGAGGACAACCCATTTTGACTATCTTCAAATTTCAGAAGCATACCAATCTTAATGAAGAATCTGCCTGGAACAAATCGCATTATCAGTCATGTCTCGGCAAACCTGATGACCATAAACATAGGGAAACCAGATAAATTATATTTAACTTTGCAGTCATAATGGCTCATTAGCTTTGTAACCATAATGTAATCAGAGCTTCATTTACTGTTTTATATACAGTCGTTTTATCTTTCCTTTCTTCTTTAGATACTGTGAGTTGAATATCAAGGCAAGCACAAACTACCGCAGCTATACAGAATCCATTCCAAAGTATCTCCTAAACCGTCCACGAGATATGGTCGCGCACTCAGTGGAAAAAATAGCACTTGCTGAAAACATTGATAAGAATGGTATAATTATGCTGGAGCATGGTAAATTCATTGTGCCCAGCGAAACAGTTGGTCAAGGGAAGAGGTATGAAGTCCATTTTGGGAGTAACAATACCTTACCACAGTGTACATGCCTTGATTGGTATCGTTCTCCTTATCTATGCAAGCATTTCTTTGCAGTGTTTGCCAGATTCCCTTCTTGGTCTTGGGATGCTTTGTCTGCAACTTACAGAAATTCTCCTTATATGATCTTGGATAAATTCTCTGACAACTCTACGGTTGAAGCCAATACCACCACAGGCAATGTTGACATTCAAATATTAGAAGATACCAAACCTGACCTTCAGGATGGTGATGCTGACATAAATGATACCAAAATCGACTTTGCAACAGTCTTGGGTCAAGAAAAAAAGATTCCGAGTAATGATCGACCTGCCTGCAGAGCACTTCTGGATGACATCAAGAGACTGACGTTTCTTATAGAAGATCAGCACCAACCAATGAAGCAGCTTCGTGATCATCTCAGCAGTCTGCGAGCTGAAGTTGACAAAGTAGTACCTAGGGAAAGAGGAATTCCACTCAGAAAAGAAGAAACGACGATGAAAACAAATATGTCACAAAAAGAAAATGGTAGAATAACCGCATTGCAGCACAGGAAGCGGAAGGGAAAATTTTCAAGGAGAGTTGGAGAGAAGAAAGAAAAAGCGATGAAGTCAATGAATTTCAGAATAAATGATGGTGCTGATGAGCAAATGGATGTCGAGGAGGAGATAATAATGGAAAGCTGTGGATCTGCATTAGAATTTAGAAGCACAACCAAAAGAATTATTGACATTGAGTCATCAATGGAGGCAAATGATAACAATGAATCAAAAACTGAACTCCGTTTTCAAGAGCTAATAGCAAAAGAAAAAGAGGAGAGCAATCGAGACATGGTATTGATGGAGGAAAGAAAGAGAAGTAGCATTGAATCTTTCTCAATTACATCAGCAAAACAAGAGCTTGATTTCTCGTTGAATAATGTGCATGAGCCTCTGCGGCAATTTCTAACAGCAGGTGGTTTGCGAAATGTAAGTCACAAGAAAGCCATTCCAGGGGATGTAATTGCTATTCTACAAAAGATGCTGAGGAGCCAATATGCACATGCAGATGGCTTGCAAGACCCTCTGAATGGTGTAAAGCTGAAATTTCGGGTATACAAGAAAAATCCTTTTGTTCAAGTGCTGCATGATGGCAACTACCATTGGATAGCCATAAGCACATATCACTGTCAACCTGGTGAAGTTATCTACATGGATAGTCTCTTTAGTGGAGTAATTGCCAAACATGTTAAAAAGCAAATTTGTTCAATTATTCGATATGAAAAATCACCACTCACTATCAAGGTAATTCCAGTACAACAGCAACGGCACTTTGTTGATTGTGGCTTATTTGCAGTAGCTTTTGTACAATATGTCCTGCACCACAATGAGTATCCATCATCTGTGTCATTTGATCAATCAAAAATGAGGCATCATGTGTTAAGAGCTTTCGCTGCAAACAAGTTGGATCCATTTCCAACTCATCAAACAACTGTGAAAAGAAACCGTGAGAAGATAATTGAGATTGAACTCTACTGTAGCTGTCGCTTACCTTGGTCACAGGGTGATAATGCTAAAACAAACAGGTAAGAACAGAAAATATTTATTTTTTTGTGTTGAAGACATTTTTGCCAGGTACTTCTCCACAACCGTAGGCCAAACAAAGGGTTAGTTTTGTTGTTATATACTCAGATTGAAACATCAATCATCAAACATCAATCAAAAGCATACAGTATGCCCCAGGGGGGGGGGGTACTCAGGTATATTTGGGATAGGAGTGCTCAGGCTGGAGTACAATGCATCAACCCAACAAATAATTTCTAGCATGAAAATAGACCCAAAAAAATAATTTTTCCGATCTTACATACCCAAAAGTTATGAAGTCAGTGTCTTAAATCTACATAAAAGTGCCCAAACTGATTAGATTTCTCATAATGTGTTTGGATATTTCTGTTTTTTTATTTTAGTACTGTTACTTGACTCTAATTTTGTTTGTAAATTATGTTTTTTCTCAATTTTTTTACTTTCTCTCATATTTGAGACCCAAAAAAGTAAGCCAGAATTTCTTGAACCCAAAAAAATAGCTGTCCAAATCATTAACCCAAAAAAATAATCCTTGCCTAAATTTTAGACCCAAAAAAGTAACATGAACATCCCTATCCTGAATATACCAGAGTAACCCCCCCCCCCCTCCCCCGGGCAGTATGCAGAGGTGCTGTTGCCAGCTCAAAATGAGCTCCATATTTGAAAAAATGCTCATCTCACCGTTAGATGGCAATAAATTGGAATTCATTACTGTATGTCAGAAGACTAGAAACGCTTTATCCATAAAACAATAAGAATGATATCCCCAGTGCATACAAGCATTGTTACAGAGATATTCCAAGAAAGGTCTCCTGGGATCTTGGTTGTTCACAATTATTTTAATGGAAAGAACCATTGACAAAATAGAATTGATCCGAACTATGCAAATGAATTTTGTTAGCTATGCTTTTGATCTGAAAGAGGAGCAGGTTTGTTTGCCATATAATGTAAGATGCCAATTAACTGATTGACCATCATGTGGCCTCTTTTCAAATCTATGTTACTCCTTTTTAAAACAGGCAAATGGCACTATGCAATGGCTGCAATGAATGGTATCATAGAGAATGCAAAAGAATACCTAAAGAAGTATTTCAAAAAAGTGATGTTGATTGGCTATGCGAGTCATGCAACCAAAATAGCACAAATTAGTATAAATGGACAGTTGGCAAGTGGAGTGCCAAGGGGGGGGGGGGTACTCATTGACTTTCAATATTTGGGGTCCATGCCAATATTTGGGGTCCAAAATTTTACGTTAAATCAATATTTAGGGTCTGTGAATTACAAGATGGACCAAAATTCAATATTTGGGGTCCACACATCTGAAGAAAGGAAGGATGGTGCAATTTGCAAGTTGCGAATCATGAGATAAATGTTATGGTATTATTTAAAAACCGAGAAAGATCAAGAATCTTTAATTGAAATCATTCAAAACATTTTAGGGGCCCCAGAAATAGAAAGCAATATTTGGGGTCTCCAAAACATTAGATTCAATATTTGGGGTCCCCAAAACAAGGCTTAATATTTAGGGGTCAGCAAAGTAATAGTGGCATGGACCCCCTCCCCCGTATTGAAAGTTAGGGAGTACCCCCTGGTTGTTGTTGTTGTTGTTGTCATTTATTCTAATTCGATATTTACATAGCTAAACAATATATACAATATATACAAAGTCAACTAATCTAAATCGAATGAAATTAAAATGTATAAGAAACTTAATGCTGAATAAAATTAAAACTACTGCAGGCACTACATTTTCATACTGGGCCATTCCATTGCTTTATCAAAAGTTTAAAGCTTTTCAAGTTTTCTGCGGATTTCATTTTGATTGGTAGGTCATTCCATATTTGAGGGCCAATGGACTCAAGACTGTTTGAACCAAAAGTTACTTGATTTGGTCTTATATGTTTTAAGTCATAAGGATTTCTGGTAGTGTAACACCTGTGTCACAGGGTTCGTAAATGGCGGTGTCCATCGTCAATGGTTCAGATTTAACAAGGAAAACGAGAGATTCAACTTTATGTATTATAGTGATATTACTATGTATAGGCCTACACACCGTAGCTGTTTCCCAACGATTTGGATACGGCAAGGCGACCGAAGTCCCTGCCATTGTACCCCAACTACGAACTCCCCTGTCAAAACTAACACATGCACATTTATACCAAACAGACAATAAACTATTTTTGGTACGTAAATTATGATTGATAGTCGGTAAGCTTTTACCCTTAGTGGACTAATTATCTTATTTGTCTTATGTCTCCATGTTCCGTGAACGACGACTGATATCTCGATTTTGTCTAATCTATCATTTCATCATTTCGTCAATACACAATTAACTTCTCGAGACGCATCACAATCTTGCATGATTCCAAATCTTAAGTTAATTCTCTCATCTCTCTAGAATATTCTTTCGTCTATGATTTTCTGAACAATACCAAAATGGCTGAGCATTTAGCAATCTCACACATCTCACAGTAGAAGATTGTGAAGATCTGAATTTGAAGAAATTTTTCATGAATGGTGGATTTAGATTATTCAATGTTTTGTAAATTTCATTGCAAAGAGTTCTTTGACATGAGACTTGCATAGTACATCTTCCTGACTTTTGTCTCAAATCATCATATGAGCTCTTATGATCATTGTAAAGAATCTTAGTGCCCCTGGTAGAAAAAGCATGGGCAAAAGCACGGAGTCCATGGAACTTCCATGGAAGCTCCATGCTTACCATGCTTTCCCATGGTTTGAAGTCTAACTCAGCCATGAAGGTAGCATGGAAATGCATGGAAAAGCATGGAGAAATTATTCTTAGCACGGAAAAGCATGGAAAGCAAGGGTAGATCTACTCTGGACAACTTTTGCAGCATGGATAAGCATGGAAAGCATGGATACTTGCAACATGGAAAATTTGTATAAGCACGGAAAAGGATGGAAAGCATGGGTAGATCTACTCTGGACAACTTTTGCAGCATGGATAAGCATGGAAGCATGGATGCTTGCAGCATGGAAATTTTGTAAAGCACGGAAAAGCATGGACAGCAAGGGTAGATATACTCTGGACAACTTTTGTAGCATGGATAAGCATGGAAAGCATGGGTAATTCGTAAAAGCATGGAAAAGCAGGGGAAAGCATGGACAAAGATCTTTCCATGTCCCCAAATCATCCAAAAACAACAACCACCTATTCTCCATCGTGGCCCTATAATTTGTTTCAATTATTTCGCAAGTACATAGCTGAAGTGTTTTGCAGAAACTCTTGAGTTTGTTCAAGTCTTGATTTATGGGCTTGCACTAATACTGTGGGAGTTATATTTCTTTGACGATCATTATTGGGCTCATGCAACAGCAATGCATGCTAGGTCCATGGTGAGTTACTTTGGTTGAGCCTGCGAGATATAAATACCCTGAAGCGTTCTGTTTCCTCTGTAATCAAGATTCATACTGTGGCGTGTTTATGGTTGCATCTGCCTTACAACTACGAACTACAAACGCAGTCTCCCTCTCCTTGTTTTTTTGCAGGAAGACATGACTGAAATAAGTTTATGCCTCGAGGGCTTCCATTAGCATTATAGTTCTCTGTCCTTATGGACTTCGAAACAGTTCCTTTCTTTGCATAATGAATATCTGTTGTTAAATCAGTCTCAAGGGGTCCATTGAGGATTTGAAAAAGTTATTGTTTTATGGAATTTCTTGAAACAATGAAGAAAATGAGCCTGGCCATAAATAACGACTGAAGGAGCCTTCTGGGAAAATTGGACGATGTGTTTGTTTGTTGTAAAAAAACGTTAGGTTTAAATTTGAAAAAAGGCGCAAAGCACACAACAGTTTCATGCTGTATGACAAGAATTTTGTTGGATAGCTTTGTTGGATGTAACGTTCTGTCGAAGATTCATGGAAGATTCGTTGTAAGAAGCTTTAAATCATTGAAACAAAGTAATGGTTATTATGCAACTATTACGTGAGTACAAATATCATATCAACATCTAATTAATATCACCATTCTAATTAGTTCTCTCATTGCAATCGTTAGGATGTCAATAGAGATCAAAATACCCTAAAAAGCACAAAAAACGCTGCATCTTATATAACCAGATCTTCATATTATTACGTGGAATTTCTATCCTTATGGATACATCTCACAATCATTCAGTTGTAGATACTGTATCTTGGAGGCCACTAAACTATCGAGTGGTTTTCTCTCGAAACGATCGACGATGATCAGAAGAAACTTTAAACAAGCAATAAAAAATCAGGTTCTCTAACATCTGAGAACACGAAGAGCTTTCCAATTTTCTATTGTTGGAAAATGGAAACACACTGTTCTGCCTCTTGCAACCATTTGTCAGCAAAATGTGCTCTTTTCCCTCTATTCCAATCCATTAAGAATTTTTATGGAAAACTGAGGGGCATTTCACTCTTTCGAAAAAGCGCACAAGATTTCTTCAAAGCAGTTTCGGTTCATATATATATATTTCAAAACAAAAAGATTTTAGGCAAAAGTATTCACGAAATTTTCTGGGAAAGACATGCCCCTCGTGGAAAACATTGGTACAAAGTTGAGAAGTTTCTTACCGTTGATGATTAAAACGATTTAGGAAATGAAAATGTCATGCTCTTCTTACTTATGATCATAGCTCATTTCTATGTAATTCGTTTGCAAATCTTAGCAACAGAAGTGAATATAACTCGTTTGGTATAATGTCAAAGAAAAACAAGATCGATCTTACGTTAAAACATGGTTTGAATTTTAGGACAAACACTGCATAAGTATTCCAGAAAGGGGGCTACACGGGAGGGCAGAAGAAACGTTAGAAAGTGCTCAAAAATCAGCCTTTTTGGGCAAAAATCCACGCTTATTTGGGTGGGCAGTGGACTTGCTCTAAGTCTCGCTCTTGATCAGGAAATAACAATTCATGGAAATCTTCACAAAACTAGAGGGGTAGAAATTTTTTGTACAATAGCAATACTTTTTAGTGTCAAGTCAACGTTTGTAGATTTTGTGTATGCTTTTAAATGTTCACTTGTGCAACGATTACTGTGACATAACTGATTCAAGGAGTACATGTTTTTTATAAGAACCTGGATCAGCACTTACACGTTTTTTTTCTAAGGAACTGGTTTTAAGAAACTCTTTAACTTTTAACTGCAAAAATTGGTAATTTTTTGCCTGAATGTGCATGGCTTTTTCGTGATAACAATGTCAATGTAAAATGGAAGCCCTTTGTCGAGAAGAAGCCTCAAATTTGAACAATATTGCAATTTTAGGCCCAAAAAAATAAGAAAATTAAGAAATTTTTACTACTAAAACATCGAAATTTTCATGCGAAATTAAGAAACTTTTAACACTGTGCTGATCCAAGTTTCTTATAAGAAAATATGTAGTACAAAAAGTTTCTTAATTTCACATGAAAATGTTGATGTTCTAGTTGTAAAAGTTTCTTAATTAGTTCCTTATTTTTGCAGTCTAAAATTGCGTTAAATATGGTTTAAATGTAAGCCTTCTTTTTGACAAAGGGCTTGCATTTGGCATTGATATTGTCACCACCACCACCACGAATAAGCCACAAAATGTTTCGCAGTGAAAATTTGATATTTACAAACACAATGCTGCGTGAACTGTAATCGACTGACTCTTATTATACAAATAACATTTTAGGGTTTCTTAATTGTTCTTGAACGTGTAGTACTTGTTTCTTTTGATAAAAAAACGTACAGGCTACCAAAATGCTTGAAAAATGGAAGATAACCATTTAGATTCGTGTGTTTGTCGATTGTGTGCCATTTTACTATGTACTAACAAGTTGAAAATACAATTTTGTGTTGCAGCCCCCAGCCCCAAACCCTAATATTTATACAAGGCACAAATAGCCCAAAACGATTACCCCAGCCCCAAGCCCCTGCAAGGGCAAATTTGGACCAGATCACCAATGGTTTCGCTGGATTTCCATGGATTGGCATGCTTCCATGGAATCCCATGGAATTCCATGGTATCACTACCCATGCATTCCATGCTTTCTCCGTGCTTTTTCCCTGTGGTGATTTCACCATGCTAGCATGGAAAGCATGGTAAAATTCCCCATGCTTTCCATGGAATTTTGCTCCGATGGATTTCCATGGAATTTTCCCCATGCTTTTTCCATGGAATCCCATGGAATTCCATGGATCCACTACCCATGCTTATCCATGCTTTCTCCATGCTTTTTCCCTGTAATGATTTCACCATGCTAGCATGGAAAGCATGGTAAAATTCCCCATGCTTTCCATGGAATTTTGCTCCGATGGATTTCCATGGATTTCAAGGATTCCATGGATTTTTCCCCATGCTTTTTCCATGGGATTCCATGGTTTTTCCATGCTTCTTCTACCAGGGACGCTCTTGTAACTTTTCAATTTCATGAAGCGACTTCATGGAAGAAAAATACCAAACCAACGGACAATAATTAAAGTGAGAGTAAACAAAGCTTTGTACAAGTACCTTTTTCTGCTCAAAACCAATAAATGATCTCAGTCTTTTCAAAACGTTTAGTTGTGTCGCAGCTTTTTTCCTGGGGTGGAGTGAATCAATTTGTTGGATTTAAATGCAACATATGGATGAAATTACCAAGTTAATTTACCAAATGATAGCCTGATATACTAAATTTTGTCTTGAATACTATGCATTGTGTTGTTCTAATATGAAAAATTGTTCAGTTCAGGCCATAGTTAACAGGTACGAGAAATCTTCATTTTCAACAGGACAAATTTGCACTTGAGTTAATAAGTACTAAACATTTGTTTGTTTGTTTCTTTTGTAAATGCATGAATTATCAAGTTTCTAACACTGCTGCAGGTTTGTTTTGGCATATAAAAACATCAAATTGGAAGTATATGGCCCATATAGAAACAGCATTTTATTTATTACGCTCACAAGGTAAGCATTGCAAGTTAATATTCATTAAGAATTTCAATTTGTGTCCAATAACATGCCATAAATCCTTGAATTTAACTTTTAAAAGTTTCCTTCCTCCTTTGAAAAAATGTCATGTGGCACATAGATGCAAAACAATGATTCAGTGAATCCAAAAGTATCCTATCAAAATTCATTCTTTGCCTTTGTAGATGAAAAGCTTAATACTAGGCCTACCCATTTCTATGGGCCTACCTAGGCGGGCATACAGTAGGTCTACAAAACGCAAAAAGTACTAAAAATGTGAGGTCGCGGCACACTCTTGGAGCTAAAATATTTCTTATTAAGAATTGTTCAAAATTTAAGTCGGGCATTCCTACCTTGTTAATTCTTCGTAAATTAGCATTTATTTTATTTGCCTTCTTCGCTTCGCTGTAAAGTGCTTGCTACCTTCACCCTCTTTGTGTCAGTTTGAATTTCTCGAACAAGGACGAAATCGTGCAATTTTCGTCGTTTCGTGTCTTCTCTTCTCGTTTGCTCGGAAGACGACACAAGACGACAAGCCCTCGTCACATCGTCTGCTGTCAATGACATTGCGAGGGTTATTGTTAAATTTCTGCTATGGAGGAGATAGGTTTTGGTGCATACTAAAGATCATCAACCAGTTTTCTGTTGCAATGAATATGCCACCACCAATGAATAAGAATTCATACAGGGATTCTGTCAAGACCCTGAACAAAGCTGCAAAGAATATTGCAGAAGAAAGCATGTCAAAGGCAGCTGCTGAGACCAAAGAATAGTATGAAGAGAAAGATAAAGATATGTTTGATGTTGCAGTTTCTGGGGATGGAGCATGGTAGAACAGAGGATACAGCTCATCTGCTGGAGTTGTTACTGTAATGTCTTTAGTAGGCTATTTTAGCAAGAAGACGCGAGTCGAGAAGACGCCAGCAGAATTCTTTTTTCAGATTACAATATGTCAACTTTTAGGTACTTGCTGCATCGGTCCTACCAAGTCTGGATGAAATGGATGCTCGCTGTGGGGTATTTAACAACATGATTGCCACTGTTTGCACGGGAAAAGGGGTTGCATTTTTGGATCTCACTTCCAAATTCCCACACCAAAAGAGGTATCTTTGGTCCTTTTGTAACTCGCTTCATGTGCGCGAGGACTATGGGGTACCTCTGTTAATACGAGAAATACGCAAGTGCCTTGATAGCCTGAAGGAGGCAGCAACCAGAGCTGAGACAGCGAGACCTGCCAATATTGAATGCCTTCCATGGTTACGGAGGGAGCTGTGTCACCAAAACTCATTAGGTTGATGGTTTTTAAGTTCTTTACGTTTTCAGTATGACCGCTGCTATTCAACAACATGCTACCAGGAAGGAAATGCACACTATCATTGGAGACTTCAATGCTGGTCACTTTTAGACAAGATTTAGCATTTTGCTTAAAAATTAAAGCTCAAAATAAATTGCTTCAATGTGTATTTTTTCTACCTTGTTGCATCAAAAGCAAATATTTTAGCATCTATAAATATTTTTTGGTCTTTGACAAAGCAAGTTAAAAAGAAGATTTTATCAAAAGTTTGATAATCAATGTTTGGTGATTTTTTAAAAAGGAGTACTTTTTTGAGACACCCGGTAATATTCACAATCCTTTTCAAACAACTAGAAAGACTAACTCAAATAACTCATATTGCCTACTGTAACAGGCCGTCCTTGATCCATTTCTGTGAAACACGACTTTATTTGCTGCCGCTAACTTTGAGTGATCCATCCAAAAAGGAAAGTTGGGTCTTTTCAAACGACCGAAACCTGGTTTACGACGGCAACCAGTAAAATAGTTGAAGTTGCAATACCCATTTGATGCCCATTTGACATAGACATTGGACAGTATGGCATGCAGTATGGCTATCGTAAGAAGACATGCACCTTAAGGTTCACTTGCTATGTCATTCCTGTACAAGATAAAATTACAAACCTCCCTTCCTTGGAGGATAGACATATCTGCATGCAGGCTTACACATATGTAATAAACTCTCCTTCTCCTTCTTATAAAGAATTCCTTAACAAGCGAGACAATCGTTTCAAGTTACAAAACAACCAAACATCTTTGATGTATATACATGGGCTGGAATAGAATGTGCATTATGGCCAAATCTATACCCATTTACCTCTTGGTCTGAAAGCATTCAGGAAGGTGGTGAGAGTCGTAAAAGCTCTAAGATTTCTTGCATGGCCAAGTGTCTCTCTCCAATCATTGACTATAGCCACAATTATTAGTTGCTCCAGTTCGTTGTGACAGATGGCTGTACAAGAATATAACTAGTGCTATCAACTCTGCTCGTCTCCATAGCCGTGAAGAAGCTTTGCCTTCTGCTTTTTATGCATTGCAGGACGAACCTTTTTCTATAGGTTATTGGGATTGGCAGCACCGGTATCTTGTAGATACTGTACACCAGTTTGGTCTTCCTTCTCTGTTTATTACCATTAGTCCTTCAGAATGGTCGTTTCCTCTTCCACTCTGGCTTGATGGCATTTCTGCAGGGACAGGCTATGGTCATACAACAATGCGTGTCATGAAACTTTGCATTTCGTGCACGTTTTGGAACAAATTGTGCGTGGCTACTTATGTGGCTCCACTGGCGCAATCATCTCTTTCCTTACAATAGGACTGCCAAAAAAATGCGAATGCCTTTTTCTACTGCTTCTAATTTCGGAAGCGTGGAACCGTTCATATACACTTGCTTGTGTGGCTGAGAATGCCACAATATATCGATCTCCAACGGTTGCACGCACACGTGCCAACACAAAACGCTATTCTTCAATATCATGTGGAGAAGTTTCAATGTGCACAAAGTCTTCTTTACCTATACACGATCACCCCATCACCTTACTACAACTTGCGCCACACAGATACTCACCAGCACCCACTCAACCACTCTTCATCAACACCTGCCCGTATCCACAGTCATTACGACCTACACCATGTCCATCTCCACACCCACAATCATCCTCATACCTCATACTCATACCATTAGTTAGTTATGAGAAAAATGAAAAACCAAGAAAAGATAATGAATTGCAAAAAACCATTGTGAAAGAGTACCAATAAAATTTGGATTGTTTTGATTTGTTTGACCCATTAACAGCTGATGGATGGAAGATGACTTAACTACTTGGCCACTTGTTGACTTAGGAAAAATTTTCCATTACATAATCTCGAAGAAGGCATTTGAAGCTGACTATGTTGGACAATATAAAGTGAAGAAAGCTTATTCTTATTTCAAAAGTGGTTTTGTTGCCCAAGTCCTCTCTCTGAAACTGACTGGTGCAAATAAAGATAAAATCCTGCTGAAGACCAGTGTGTTGCCTTCACAAAACGTTAATAGCGCTGAACATACTGTATGGGTCCTTGCTGATAAGGGTAGTGATGTGCTCACTGCTTATTGTGCCTGTACTGCTGGTCTTTCACGTTGCTGCAATCATGTAATTGCTGTCCTTTACAAGATTGAATATGCTGTTTCTCAGGGTATGACCAACCCTACTTGCACTGATGTAAAGTGCAGATTCAATGACAGGTCAAAGAGGGTAATAAAGAGATGCAGGGTTAATGACATAGTCCTTGAGAAACATGTTGTTTCCAAAAAAATCAACAAAGCAGTCCCTTTGCTCCAAAATGAAAATAGCATTTGACCCAAGGCTTGGTAACAAAAGCTCAATTGATAAGAAATGCTTCTTTGAGGAATTAAGTGTCACCAAACCAAATGCATGTGTATTGATGAGCCTCCCTGGAAGCACCGTAGGGCTTACTCCTCTTCCCCTCCCAAAAGTTGCAGAGGTGACATTGAGAAAAAACAATGGTGAGCCATATGAGACATTAGTCAAAGAACTCCTGGCAGAGGCTGTTCTTACTGACGCTCAACTAGGGGAACTTGAAAAAATAACACGCGAACAGGCACAGTGCAAAGATTGGCACAGTCAACGAATTGGTAGACTGACAGCATCATGTCACATGCAAATCCATCAAAATGGAATCAAATTATGCGTCACAAGAGGAATGTTCTTATCACTCCTCTTTTGTCTAAAATCATTGGCTGTAGAAGAAGCATTAAAAGTTTACCACAAGTTAAGTGGGGAAATGATCATGAGGATGATGCAGCAGCCTCTTTCTGTGGATAAGGTATACTCGAAAACGCGGACATCTCCGAAATCTCGGATACCTCGGAATGAGATGTAAATGGATAAGTTAAAGTCGAATTTGAGCATAAGTTTGATGCATTTTATCGCTTTACGAGCAAAGCACAATGTTACGACCGCACTTGTCCTACTTTCCAGACAAATTACTGTGAACAGAAGGACAAAAGGGTAGAACAGAAGCAGGCCCGATACCAGCCTTAATTGTTAGGGGGGCAAAAAACTAAAATTTTCCAACGCTCTAAAATCAACAAGAACAACAGCAACAACCCCAATTTTAGGAACATAGGTTAAAACATGCACCAAGGGACTGATGTGCTCCTTTAATGACTACATTTCCAAAGAATCAAGTATCAAAAGCAAGTTCGGTAATTAGAAGAGGGTAGCTTTCTGAAAACCGGGTGGCAGACCCCCATCCATCCGCAAGCTTAGTACCCCCCGGCAGGTCCTGAAAATGTTGGTGTCTGCAGCCAGTAATTTGATTGCATCTTATACACAGTTCTTACCCTTCCAAGACCCATGTGCTTGAATATAGTGATGACCTTGCTGATAGATCCACCTGCAAATAATGTGGCCATTGACAAAAGCAAGTTTCCAGTAGGCATCTTTGAATCTTTCCAGTAAGGCTGGCTGCACAATCTGTGTTGGTAACCACATGACATGTTGCAGCAAGTAGCTTTTACCTCCACCATTGTTCCTTTCTGGCTGGTTACAACAAGTGGGTTGTCTGATTTGCAAACAAAGCAAAATTTAAACAGCAGTAAAAGTTGAGACAAGAAAACAATATGCTTTGGCTCATTTCTTACATCTCCTCTTTCAAATGTCAGGCTGCAGCTGCAAGAGAGAGAGAAATTTTTGAAAAATTAACCCTTTTCAATAGAAGACTGCACTAAAGATGGCAGTGAGGAATTTTTTACCAAGATGCACTGCGTTCTTTGATCAAATTCCTATAGAATTGTGAAAGAATCTTCATTAGAACGCAATGCATCCTGTGGTAAAAAATTCCTCGCTGCCATCTGTAGCACAATCGTCTATTCAAATCTTACAAGTTTCATCTAAATTTCCAGCTTCCTCTCCTCTCCTCTACTGTACTGTAATTTATTTACATCCAGATACTGTATGTACAGTATCAGACCTAAAGTGGATTGATGAATCTCACTGAACCTATGCTGCTAGCAATTTTTTTTTTACAAAAAATGGTGCATAACTGAAAGTAATCTGTGCTGCTCTTTCCATGCATAACATATTGGGCTCTTGTGAACTTATGGGGATTTCAACTTTACATGCTTACAATAACTTTAAATACTTTTCTGTCTCCTGTTTCAAGTCCATATCGCTATCTGAATCCATTTCCATGTCCCGGTCTGGTTCATACAATTCTTGCTCTTCATCAGCTGATTCAAGTTTCTCATCAAGTTGAAACACCTCTTCAGTTTCATCGGTTTCATCAGCTGAATCAGATGGTTCTTCCTCAAAGTGGGTACATGGATTTAATTTTTTTTCCCTTGAAAATAAAACACTAATCATTTACCTGTATTTGATAACAGCAGGGAGATCCAGCCACATTATGGCCACACCCTATTGAACACAAGGATCATGATGATATTTTAATTCTGAAACCATCTGTTGACACATACAATCTCAAAATCAGTACTTGTAGCTGGTGGCTGGTACAACTGTTTGATCCATGCTACCAATAATCTAGGCAAGAGTAATGAAAAACTGCAACCTTGGCTGGGTAGATCTGAAAAAGATTGATCTATTACTGTAGGTGACCAAATGTCTTCTTTTATGTCTATTGTTGAAACCCTATTGAATACTTCCATTATACAAGTGGCCTTACCTCCACACATATGTACTGTATAACAATTTATTAAACATGCATGCATATTCAACTGGTTTTGAAAAGAGGAGAACAAGTACAAGTGGGCAGCTATACTTACTGAATATGAACTTCCTTGCTGTGTTTCTTTGAATATTTAGTCTGGCTCGCAATGTTATGACTTGGTTTTTTAGTCTGCGGTTGTCTTCTTTTAGATATTTACACTGAGTGCAATGCTCTGTCGTTTGACAGCATGAATCTTTGAACTGTGGGAAAATGTGAATTACAAACTAAAAAGCTAGATTGTTCAGGTGATACCATGAACTGCAACAGAGTTCATATAATGATAAATAGAAGCTGCAGAGTTTGTTTGGTCAAAAAGGACAACAAAGTGCATAAATTATTATAAATTCTTAGATTTGTTGGTAAGAAACATATGTTTTGTGGTTTACTATCGTTGAAATTTATTTTTATGCAGGAAATGTGTAGTAAAAATTATATTCACAAAATTGTCAATTCTGACACTGCCCCTCTAGTCTGGCTGATGTAAGAAACCAAATGATCACCAAGTTTTGCTCATCTTACATCACCCTTCATTTACACTTACTCCAGATAAACAACGATAAACTTACCAGCTCTTCATCATGTTCAAAACCTTCAATGATATCACCGGCACTGAAACTGGCTGCAAGTAATAAATTTTCGTCCAAGACTCCAGGATCGTAAACCGTTGTCTCACTTTCAGAAAGGATATGTTCTGCTTCATCACCTGCTGCAGTGGCACTTCCTCCAGATTGACGTGAGTTTTCAAAATTACGTGATTGACGTGAGGTTTCAGACATGATTTTTCGAAATGCGTGAACAAAATTTTGCCCGCAGGTGCACTTTAATACACGTATTTCTTGTAAGAAGTTTAATTCCATGTGTTGTGGCCAGTTATCTTAAATTTTACAAAATTTTTGCTGCCAATAATTTCTTATCAATTTCTTATGCTCTATAAGTTAATATATCTCATTCTTATTTTTAATGTTCTATTAATATCTCAAAAGACGTATAGCAGAAATTACACTCCAAACAACTTCAAAATACTTATCAACACTTCACAATGTCAAAATGTTTTGGCGTGACCTAGGAAAATTGAAGTTGCAAATTACAATCTGAAATTTCAATTTTCCTAGGTTTCTTAGCTTTTTTTAATTCAGGAAGCACAGCTTCTTAATTTTTGAAAAATTGAGCTAACGGTTTCTTATAAGTATGGTTTCTTGTAAGAAATACATGTATGTATACCATCCATCCATCTCATCCATTCATACTTAAAATGCCCGAAGTCCAAAAACATAAGCTGAAATGTTGATGGATTTGCAACCATCATATGTGATTCCTGATGTTTTGCTTGTTTGCTTGCTTTTGGATCCTTGTTATGGCAATCAGCGGATATCAAGTATTTATAAAACTAATCAAGAATGTTTTCGCACAATGATTTATTTGTTTTGTGATATTTCTCATGTATTTGTTGCTCAGGATACGTATCCAGTTCTGGAACTGATGACAGTGTTTCTTCCCTGTCGCTGTTTCCTGATTCATCACTGTCATCCTCCAGGCCTTCATCATCCTCCACAAATCGCTCTTCTTGATAATCATTTTCAGGTATTATATCCTCTTCTGGTATAAGTTTTCTGTAGTTTACGTGTGACATGCCTGCTTTCCTCTCGACAATCTTGGCATTGCTTCGAAGCATTGTAAACATCTTGGTTCCTTTTTCTAGTTGATGATGTCCAACTAGATGTGGAACAAGGCGCTGCACGATTGATCCACAGCCTACAAGAGGGCATTTATGTGCTTGATGGCGATCTTTTTCCTTTGGAGGCATTCAAGCACCTTGCCAAGTGTATTCTTTGCACTTGTTGTGGTGAGCAGGCAGAGCTATGCATTCCACTTTAGTCATTTTGTGGACGTTCTTCATGTGTCAAACAAAGCATGCAGAGCTCACCTCTTTTCCACAGCGCATAACTGGGCATGTTTTTCTTATTCGTTTGCTGTTGTATACTTTAGGCACTGAAAAATGACAATAACAATGCTTTGAACCGTTGAAGTTCTGAAACATGTGAAAAAAGAATCTCTTATTGTATGATGAAAAAGGTACAAGAATTTCAATTCAATTTTATTTCATTCATAGAATGCATCCTAATCCAAGGTTAACATCTGCAAAACTAACAAATGCATTTCAATGAAAAGGACGATATGTAGGATTTGTTAACTAATAATTTTTGATAATTATTCAATGATATACGCTCCATGTTTTTGCTAACACCTTTATCTGTTTTATGCTCTTAACATTGATAGGGAGGTCTGTCTGCAATCGGGTCCCTTTGTTTGACAGCATTTTATACCCAATTTTCTTTGTGTTTAGCCATCTTGTAGTTGTTACTTTGGCTTGTTTAAAAATTATTCAAAAAATGAAAGGCCAGGGTACCAGCGTCTATTTTCCGATCCGAAGATGCTTGCGGTGACAAATAAATGAAATTAATTGGTAGGCAGAAATACGGCAACATGACAAAAAACAACAACAATTGCGTGTGAATGAAACATTTGTTACTGATATAAAGTATTTTTTGAAATACGTTTGGCACGTTTTTATCATTTTGGGTACAGGATGTGTTTTTCTGGTGGTAGGATGATCCTAGCACGTAAACGATCATCCCTCTCCACTGCATTCATTCCATCACATTTCATTGTTGTAAGGCAGGAAAACTGACAAAATTTGGTCACAAGATAAACTCTTTTATCAGTTTTTTGAAACATTCATACTTCAGAAAATCCCATAACATCGAAGAGGAATCGCTAACATGCTAAATTTAAACGAACTATAGCCACTTGAATATGTCAGCTATCCCTGGGAGGGGGGGTGGTACTTGATTTACAAAAATACGAGGACGTGCCGCTGGAAAATCTAAAAAGGCACCCTGTTCTGGAGTAAAGTTCCCGAAAATGATACCATGTCCCAGAGTAAAACTTTTAAAACGATACCCCGTTGTTGGGTTTCTTCATAAAAAAATGTAGGCTGTCCTGGGAATTGGATAGAAATTTGATAGAAATCTATCAAAAAATGTGGAAATGTTGCCATCCAAACCATTTAAATCATATTCGCAGAGTGCAAATAGCTTACACGGAGTGCAAAGACGACACATAGTCATTTATACAAAATATGGACCCTGTCATGGAGCCGACTATGCAAATGTGATACCGTGTCCCAGAGAAGGAATCCTCAAAGTGATACCCTGTTCAGCGGCACGTCCCTGTACGGAAAAGTAAATGAGCACTGTGCTGCGTATTTAAAGAAGGAAGCAAGGAAATCAACATGATGAACATCAAACAGAAGTCATACTCCACTGTAATAATGTAACATAGTTAAGTGTAAACATAAGCATGAAATGAAAATTAAAGAAGAATGTCCGTTGATGTTACTGTTTGTCACTTCTTGCCCTTCTTCTTCCTGTTGTCTTTTGTGACAGGGGGTTGTGCTATGGGTGCAGTGGGTGCAGTGGGTGCAGTGGGTGTAGGTAATTTGGTCTTCTTAGTTTTTTTACGCTTCTTTGGTGGTGGGGGTGATGGGCAAGTAGGTCACAGTGGGGCATTTGTACAAGGCATCATGACATTCGCTATTTAAGAAGAATTTTTTGTTTATTCTTAACAATTCATGCTTAAGGTTTTACTGTAACTATGTGATAATATGTTTGAAATAAATTGGTTGGTTAGAAAACATGCAAATTAATTTCGTTTATTTTCTATACTCAATTACAGTTGTGATGATGATTATTATGACTATTTTGGAGGGTTTTACAATGAAACCAGAGATAATAACTGCCAAAAATTTGTGTGCATCATGACGTTTTCTGTTGCTATGGATAATATGAAAGCCCTTTGTAATTCTTGACCGTTTTAAGGATTAAATTATAAAAATATTGTGGTTTGTTCTGCTCAGTACCCTGTAGACCCACAATAGCTCCCTTGTTTGCCCATGGCCCCTTTCTTTGCAGTTTTCTTTTCTTTTTTACACTTAAAAACCATTTGACATCAATATTTATTGGGTCAGCTGCCTTAGAATTAGATTTCAGAGGCATAGAGTCCTAAAGTGATGCCTTCGCTCTTTTTTACTTCCATTATTTCATAAAAAACGGAGATATTGTGACAGATTTTCCTTCAAATCCGCAAATTTCCGCAAACAATCCTTTCAACCACGTTATCATGGACTCTTCAGGTACAATTTAAGCATAGTGTGGTTTGTCTGCTCTTGTCTGCACGTTTTGTATCCAACTAGAAAGGTAAGTGTGTTGCTAAGAATGGCCTAAATAGCGCAGTCAATGGTACACCGATCAAAATATTAGCAAAAAATACGAAAAATAGTCTTTTGTGCTGTCAACGTAATGAATATTGTCCGCTAATGGCTAAAAATCAAACGGATATAAAGGTTTATCATGCAACATCCACTGAAGGAGCTACAGAAGGCAGATAAGGTAGCTTAATTTTCAGTGATCTGCTGCACTGGAATTGTCTTGCTCCTGTTGGTGAGAAAGCCTAGTACTTAAAGGCTCGTACATTCTTTCAGAAAAGGGATAGAAAGAATTTTTAAAAAGTTTCGTGATCCCCAACCTTTACTCTTTCAAAATAGGTAGGTTTGGAAGTAGTTGAAGGAATTTGAATTTTTGGTCTATGTCATGATGATGCCCCACTGTGTAGGTGGTGAAGAGATTTTGGTGCATGGTGGTGCATTGCTGTGCTGTCTCTTTGGTGCTGATGTAGTGGGGGTGTGGTAAAACTGTTGCTGGATTTGGTGATATGGTGGGAGTGATATTTGTGGTGGAGAAAGGACCTGTCTGTGCTCATGGGTAGGGAGAGTGGGGAGGTATGAGGATGATTGTGGGTGTGGAGATGGACGTGGTGTAGGTCGTGATGACTGTGGATACGGGCAGGTGTTGATGAAGAGTGGTCGAGTGGGTGCTGGTGAGTATCTGTGTGGCGCAAGTTGTAGTAAGGTGATGGGGTGATCGTGTATAGGTAAAGGAGACTTTGTGGCACATTGAAACTTCTCCACATGATATTGAAGAATAGCGTTTTGTGTTGGCACGTGTGCGTGCAACCGTTGGAGATCGATATATTTGGCATTCTCAGCCACACAAGCAAGTGTATATGAACGGTTCCACGCTTCCGAAATTAGAAGCGGTAGAAATAGGCATTCACATTTTTGTGGCAGTCCTATTGTAAGGAAAGAGATGATTGCGCCAGTGGAGCCACATAAGTAGCCACGCACAATTTGTTCCAAAACGTGCATGAAATGCAAAGTTTCATGACACACATTGTTGTATGACCATAGCCTGTCCCTGCAGAAATGCCATCAAGCCAGAGTGGAAGAGGAAACGACCATTCTGAAGGACTACAGTAAAACCCCGCAAACAAGAACATACTTTCCTAAAAAACAGACTGACTAGGTTCTTATGAATGTGGTACTTATGATATTTTCAGGGTGTGGTTCTTATTGCAAGGACAGTTACAGCTATGATGCATAGAAAACTAAACAGTATGTATACAATGGACTTGAGTGTGGCGCGATTGAATTTCAAATGTTGGAGGATATGGAATTTTTTTGTTAACAAACCAATTTTCAGTCACACAATTTCATGAAACAATTTCCTTATCCCTTGGTATTGTTTCATGTGTCCAGTTATCAAAATTTTAGAAAATGTTTTGGAGTTTGTATACACTGATATGGTAAAATATTTCAAAAATACTTGGCTCCCATGTTCACAAGATTACTTTTGGTAATTTTTCGACAAATGGAAAAGTGTGACCACAATATTCACAAAATTAGATGCTCTTGTCATCCATGATATGATCTAGTCTAGCTAAATAAAAGCATCACACAAACAAAATGTTTACGTCTATTGCACGTCACTGTCAAAAGAGTAACAAGAAATGAGTTTTTTTGAATGTCTAATGTCAGAAATATCAATTTTCAGTCTTCCCTCTGCCTCCTCTGAAAATAGTCGCTTTTTAGTTTTTTGTAAGTCCTTTTGCAATGTTTTAAGAAAAGTCAAGTTTCCAATAAATCTGTAATCCATGGGGAGTTCTACCCCTTTTCCAGCACCCTTATTAATCCTGCAGCCAATACATTCTGCCTCAATTTCACCATAATCTTCAAGAAATTTGTGAAAGAGAGACGAAAGTTCTTCTGGAACATGTCCAACAATTTCACTATCCTTCGTCTTGATGGCAACTGCATTATCATCATATTCATTATCACCTTCCATTTCACAAAACATAATTTCTCCAATGCTTACTCTCCTTTCATTCATGTAGGCATGATAACCTCGCATTGTTGATTCACAAAACAACTCCATCTGCTTAGCCATTCTGATTCTCGGATTCACAATGTTTTCTGGCTTCGTTTTATTAGGCCGCATGTAGAAGGGGCTGTGGGCTCTACCATTTTAATCTCTTTTCCACGGAGTAGCCTCGAGATGAATATCTTATGGCGGGAAAGTAAGCCTCGTTCGCAGGACTGGGGAAGGAAAACCGAAAACCACGAGGAAAACAGAATACTTGGCGGTCGTGCAAATGCAAGTATTTCTCTTCAAAACGTTTAATGATGCAGGGAACACTATTTAGATTTGGTATCACAAAGAAAGTACAAGTTGCTTCTGGTCGCACTTACGATGTCACATCATCAATGCCAATGTCTGCAAAAATGTCTGCAAATGTCAAAGAAATTCAGTGTGCGATATGCAAATGCAAATTCACTTCCCAGCAATATCTTGACATTCATGTTCATTGGAAACATAACAAATCAACTATTGCATCCGAAGAAACTGTTAACAGACTGAACATGTCAAATGCTCATCCAGTATATCCGGTAGGCACTGAGCACAGTGATTCTGTGGATCGAACAAATAAAAATGGGGACTGTCAGCTTTCTCAAGTAAGTCAAATCCAGAAGTCAAAAGGGGATAGTCAGAAAGGCTCCTCAAAGAGGAAATCCTACACTCTAGAGTTCAAATGGAAAGCTCTTAAACTACTTGACCAAATGACACAAAAGCAGGTGAAGAATAAATGGCAGAAAGTTGCAAGCATCATGGGAATTCCAAACAAGTGTTTGGTTGTAAAGTGGAACAAGCAGCGTTTGAATATCAACAATGAGATGAATACAAACAAGATCAAGAAAGGGAAGGGAAATATAGTAGCAGCAAGGCAAAGGAGAAAAATAACATCAGATAAAATTGAACAAAGAGAAAAATTTCCACTTGCAGCAAAGTTAGTTGTATCTGAGTTTAAGAGAAGAAGACAACAGGGTATTAAAGTTTCAAAATTATGGTTATGCAAGAAAATGAAGTGCAAGGTTGAACAGCTATATGGGGCAAACAAAGCTTCATATTTCAAAGCAAGTAGGAGTTGGTTCCAAAGATTCAAAAAAAGACACCAAATTACCTTGCGTAACAGAACCAACAAGAAAAACATTTCATCAGAGGATTGTAGAGAAACCATTCAGATGTTTCATAGAAGTCTTAGGAAATCTCTAAAGACATGCAGACAGCGAAATACAAATGCACACATTCATCCAAAATGGGGCCGGTGGCTCCCTGAGAACAGGTATAATGTGGATCAAGTTCCACTACCTTTTGTTGTTAATCAAGGACAGACCTATGCTGATAGGGGTTCCAAGCAAGTATGGGTTAGTCAACCTTCAAGTGGCTTGGACAAAAGGCAAGCTACTTTGCAGTTGTGCATCAGAGGATCAGGCAAGCAATCAGTAAAACCAGCCATCGTGTTCAGAGGTAAAGGCAATGTAGCTTGGATGAGAAATCACAGTATGACGGTAGAATTGATATCTACTTCCAGCAAAATGCATGGATGGATTGTAAAACAAATAGAGAATGGACAGAGAGAACACTGATGCCAGGAATAGCAGATAAGAAACATGAGAATGTATTATTTGCAGATAATGTCTCATTTCAAACAGAAAAAGTTTTTCACGAAACTTGCAGAGAGAAATGTAACACAATTGTTTATATGCTTCCAGACTCGCAGACAGATAAGGCGCAACCAATAGATGCAGGCATAGGAAGGTTGTTCAAAAAGAAAATAGAGGATCAAATGGATAAATGGCTTGATGATGAAGACAACATAGAAAAATGGCATGACAAGATAAGTGCCAGGCAGAGACGCATACTGATGACAAAATGGGCAGGAGAGGCTTGGGAAGAGCTTCAAAAGTATGAAGATATATTCAAGAAATCATTTGAGAGAACTGGATGCTTAATGACCATTCATGGCTCTGAAGATCACCTAATTAAACCACAAGGACTTGAAAACTATACTTTCTGACCAGAGACTTTCATGTTTTATTAATAAGGTATCATCTTAAAAGAACATTGAAAGAAGTCAGTCTGTTTTGGTTCTTATCTTTGGGTGTCTTTTTTGACAAAATCAGTCTGCAGGTTCTTATTTATCTATGTTCTTGTTTGCGGGGTTTTACTGTAATGGTAATAAACAGAGAAGGAAGACCAAACTGGTGTACAGTATCTACTAGATACCGGTGCTGAGCATAGGTTCCAAATCTTTAAAAATGCTGGTGTAAAATTCAGTTACTTATTTCTTTGAACTAAATAACTTCAAAGAAACTTCAGCTATTTCTCAATAATTCTACCGTTGGACTTTTCTAAAATCTTCAATATTTTCAAAATTAGAGTGTTTTTCTACTTTTTCAAGAATTCAAGAAAAATTTTCAAAAAAACTTAAAACCATCGTAATTTCTAAACTGTTTGAAACAACATTAAATAATTTCGAAGAAAACCATAGTTTATGGATATCTACAATATGGTATCAAGCACAAGTCTGTCACTTTTCTGGTTTATGATTTAGAAATTTGATGACGTCACACCCTGAAATGAGTTGAAATGTAGCATACGCTGAAATTTCGAAAAATATTCAGAACTTCTGAAATGTCCAACGGTAGAATCAAAGACAAGTAACTAAAGTTTGTTTCAAGCCACTCAAACAGAAGAAATAGATCACAGAATTTTACACCCACCTTTTTGCGCGGAGTTAAAGATTTGGAAGCTATGCTCCGGTGCTGCCAATCCCAATAACCTATAGAAAAAGGTTTGTCCTGCAATGCATAAAAAGCAGAAGACAATGCTTCTTCACGGCTATGGAGATGAGCAGAGTTGATAGCATTAGTTATAGTCTTGTACAGCCATCTGTCAAAAACGAACTGGAGCAACTAATAATTATGGCTATAGTCAATGATTGGAGAGAGACACTTGGCCATGAAAGAAATCTTAGAGCTTTTACGACTCTCACCACCTTCCTGAATGCTTTCAGACCAAGAGGTATATGGGTATAGATTTGGCCATAATGCTCATTCTATTCCAGCCCATGTATATACATCAAAGATGTTTGGTTGTTTTCTAAGCTCGAAAAGATTGTCTCGCTTGTTAAGGAATTCTTTATAAGAAGGAGAAGGAGAGTTTATTATATATGTGTAAGCCTGCATGCAGATATGTCTATCTTCCAAGGAAGGGAGGTTTACAATTTTATCTTGTACGGGAATGACAGAGCAAGTTAACCTTAAGGTGCATGTCTTCTTATGATAGCCATACTGCATGCGACGGTACTGTCCAATGTCTATGTCAAATGGGCGTCAAATGGGTATTACAACTTCAACTATTTTACTGGTTGCCGTCGTAAGCCAGGTTTCCGTCGTTTGAAAAGACCCAACTTTCCTTTTTGGATGGATCACTCAAAGTTAGCGGTAGCAAATAAAGCCGTGTTTCACAGAAATGGATCAAGGACGGCCTGTTACAGTAGGCGATACGAGTTATTTGAGTTAGTCTTTCTAGTTGTTTGAAAAGGATTGTGAATATTACTGGGTGGCTCAAAAAAGTACTCCTTTTTAAAAAATCACCAAAAATTGATTATCAAACTTTTGATAAAATCTTCTTTTTAACTTGCTTTGTCAAAGACCAAAAAATATTTATAGATGCTAAAATATTTGCTTTTGATGCAACAAGGTAGAAAAAATACACATTGAAACAATTTATTTTGAGCTTTAATTTTTAAGCAAAATCCTCAATCTTGCCTAAAACTGACCAGCATCGAAGTCTCCAATGATAGTGTGCATTTCCTTCCCGGTAGCATGTTGTTGAATAGCAGCGGTCATACTGAAAACGTAAAGAATTTAAAAATCATTAACCTAACGAGTTAAGGTAACTGGCATTCAATATTGGCAGGTCTCGCTGTCTCAGCCCTGGTTGCTGCCTCCTTCAGGCTATCAAGGCACTTGCGTATTTCTCGTATTAACAGAGGTACCCTGTAGTCCTTGCTCACATGAAGCGAGTCACGAAAGGACCAAAGATACCTCTTTTGGTGTGGGAATTTGGAAGTGAGATCCAAAAATGCAACCCCTTTTCCCGCGCAAACAGTGGCAGTCATGTTGTTAAATACCCCACAGCGAGCATCCATTTCATCCAGTCTTGGTAGGACCGATGCAACAGGTACCTAAAAATTGACATATTGTAATCTGAAAACCCCGAAAAAAATGCAAATATAAGGATATTTCGATTTCAAGGAGACAATATATACATACGTCCTTGTCCTTCGTGTAGAGTTGTTAGCCCTCTGGGATTCTTTTAATAGCTTCCAAACGATGCTTGGTATGAAGCTGAAATTTTTTGACCTTATTTAATTGGCAATCAGAAAATAAAAATGTCAATACCTTATGTTTGACCACATGACCAGCACAAGCCCATATTAGGATATTTTTCACAAAGAAATTCTTTAAAATGGCGCTAACTTATTTGTCTGTTACTACATCTCGAAATATATATATACCATTTGATTTGTCTCCATGAGTAAGTTTCTTTGACAAATAATATAGCTTTTACGGTATTCATATTGTTCTTATCATTCAGTCATGTGCGTGACAGATTGCCTTTTATACCAAAAAGTTCATTATGTGAATGTAAAGTATCCGAAAGCAATGAGCCAAAGGTAGGCCAACGGTGAGCCAAAGGTAGGCCAAAGGTAGGCCAATGGTGAGCCAAAGGTAGGCCAATGGTGAGCCAAAGGTAGGCCAATGGTGAGCCAAATGGTAGGCCAATGGTGTAGGCCACGTTTTGTAGACACCCATGACAGCTCCCTTATTTGGAAAATTATTTGGAAAATTGTAACCAAAAAACATTGGAAGAAATGCTGTATTTCTTTACCTTCCTGTCCATTTAGTGCTCTCCTAAAGGGAATATCCCACCCAGGACAACACTTGCAAACTATTCACAATTTCTTGGATGTTTTTAATTATGTATTATTGTAGTTTTAATGGAGGGTCCCTTGAAAACCAGCTTCTATGCACAAAGGTCACCCTCCTTAATAAATTTAAAATTAAATTGATAAATTGAATTGTGACAAGGTCTGTTATTCCACTGTAACAAAAGCTCACATTTTCTCTTGGATTTTTCGAAAGAAATTTTCACATTTGTTTATGCATTCATGGGTACAGGTTTTAAATTTCTTTCAATTTCGTTTTTAGTGAAAGTGACAAATCCCGTCTGGGCCATGTCATAAATCAGAGTTTATTGGAGAGAATTACAGCACTTACTGCTGTCAAGACAACTGGTGCGTTTTGTGTGGTCCTCTGACCACAAAATGGTACTTGAAATCTAAATCGGCTTGCTCTTTGTGGTTTCAGTCACCTTTCTTTATTTTGGTTGATTACAATAAGGAATTAATATGGATTTAGAAAGGGAAACTTGGGGTGACTACTAAAATTTGTCTTTGGAATCACCAATTAAAATGTAAGCATGCGAGAATGTTGTCAGATATCGTTATTGCATCCCCTTGCTGCATGAAGCTAAAAACCCAAAACCTTCCCACTACTTGACCTGATACGATATATCTAAAAACCACAACATTCTGTATATGATTTGATACATTCGAGATCATGGAGATAATTTTCCGGGGGACAGCTATTCTTCATCGAAGGTGGGAGCGTTGACCGCCTACTGCATGTAACAATTTCTAATTTTTCACGAGACTTCTAACTTATTTTAGGAAAATGAAGAAAGATAAATTTAAAAAAGACCAAATGAAAGCAGAAATAAATTGCTTAAATGGAACAGTCGGAAGAATTCAAAATGAATTTGAGGTAATGAGAAAATCAGAATCAGAAAAAATGAAAAAAATCCAACACCAGAAATCTATGTTGACAAATGAAGTAGAAAGAAAAGTTCAAGATGACAGATAAAGACTTGGGGTCCTTTATTTCCAGTTGAATTATCTGATTTTGTGATTTTCAGCATGATATCTAGAAGCTCATTATGCATTGTTTTTTAACCCTATTTTGGTTGGGGGGGGGGGGCAAATTTGCCCCCCCCCCTAGTAGACTTTTTGTTATAACTCTGTCAGAATAACAATTGTGGCCCGGAAACTTTCTGACTTCTTGCTAAAACTTATTGTGCAATGACTCAAGAAGTTGCATAAAAATATTTTTACAAATGAGGGGGAGGGAGACAATTTTCCGGAACTGACTCTGTCAAAATCGCCAATACTCAAATATTAATTTTCGCGAAAAAAGTATCAAAATTGCAAATCAAAATTGCAAAATTTTGCAAAGATATTTTGCAGGGTAGTGCTATTTGATGTATTCTATCATAATTTTCATGTT
Source organism: Aurelia coerulea (assembly GCA_039566865.1). Classification (NCBI taxonomy): domain Eukaryota; kingdom Metazoa; phylum Cnidaria; class Scyphozoa; order Semaeostomeae; family Ulmaridae; genus Aurelia; species Aurelia coerulea. Next base: position 4,962,720 of record CM076959.1, read on the forward strand.
TGGATGGAAATTGAGTTCCAAATTAAATTTTATCGCATTTTTCCTGATTTTGACCGATTTTGCCACTTTTCTTGACCACACAAAGAAAAATGCTGACACAAGCAATAATGGCGGCTAATTTTAGGTCAATTTTTATATTTTCATAAAGTACATGCCTAGGGCTATTAGTACACCAAGTTTGGTTGCTCTATCTAATTCCAGTCAAGAGTTAGGTAGGGGGGGGGGCTTTTTTGCCCCCTCCCCCAACCAAAATAGGACGTGTCAGATAGCCCAACCACTATAGGGTTAAGTAACTTTGAACACAGTGGCTCATCCTACATGCTGGCTTAAAACAGAATCAAGGGATGTAGTGAAATTCACTAATCCGAGAAAAACTCCTGGATTATCCGTGCCAGCAGATTCATCATGCCCCTTCAAGGCTAATTCGAAAGCTCTGCAGAATTGTATGCAGTCAATGATTTTTGAAAGCACGTGGCAATTTTTCTCCACCTCAACATTATGTTTCTGGATGCTAGCATGATAGGCCTCGCTGAGTTGTTGGGCAATGTTTGCTCTACCAAAAAATGCTAGCTTCAAACAGTTCTCAACATGGCAGCTACACTTTACATGCTTTTTTGCTTTTTCTGAAAAATGTTTCCAGTCATTAACACCAGACTCCGTCCAAGCTTTGTCTCGATGAGACTCCCCAAACAAGAGGCAAGGAAAACAGTACACCTTCCCAGACTCACCGCAACTTGTAAGCCAATCGTACCTTGAGTACAAGCTACTTATAAATATCCCAATATCCAAATCCAATCATGGGGGCATATTTCAATCTTGCTCTTATATTTTGACGGCATCAGCCTACGACACTTGTGGAAGCCCCTGGAGTTTATATTTTTTGAATTTTGAATGGATCCAGACTGGAAAGTTGTATAACCTCGCGAAGGATACATTTGAATAGAAATTCAAAGACTGAAAAAATACAATAACATTGACAAAGTTAGTCACCATGGGACATTTTATTAATGAAAAGTGCTTCTACGTACTAGATATCCAATGCGAGTAGACATTTGAGTTTAGTTCATTAACTACAGGCAAATGTCCCCAAGGTAGATACATTTGGTTAATGTTGCAATCACCTTTTGAAAGGGACATCTTGCGACTGATGCTTTATTTCTTTCAATAATGCTGTGCTGTGATATCAAAAGATTTCACTATCTTGACTTTACTTATTTTTTGTCAAAGAAACTTTATAAATAGATTTAGGACCCTGCTGAAAACGATCCTTGATTTTTGAAAATTGTTTGCACGTTTACTAAACTAGCGCGCCATTTTTGCGTCTACTGTCCCTGAGGTTAATAAGCCAAAAACATGCCTATATTTTCGACGGCAAAGGGTATTTAAGGCCTTTCTTTTCTCTTTCCCCTTCTCTCTGATTCAGTCTTGCTCACAATGGTTCAGCTAACTAAAGATCAACGTGTACAGAGATGGTTCGCATAAATAACGCACACCAGGTCAGGCGGTCTTGGGTGGACCACTGGCCTGGGATTCCAGCACCAGCAGTAAAGAATATTTTGGCTAATTATAAGAAATACAAGGAGCATGGTACGAGCCTCAACAGAAATAAAGAAAATAGTGGTAGACCTAAGGCTATTCGATCGGCAGATAACATCAATAGGGTACGTCGGTCTTTGCAGCGGAATTGGAAAGCTTCTGCGAGAAGAAATGGTCTTGGCATATCAAAAAGTTCCTTTAGTAGGATTGTACGTCAGGACATCAACTTTCATCCTTATGTCCTCGTTAAACAGCAAGCATTACTTCCCCGCGATCCTGCCCTTAGATTAGAGTTTTGCCATTGGTTTATTCAGAAATGCGAGGAAGATCAAACATTTTTGTCAAACTTGATCACATCCGATGAAGCCATATTTTCGTTAAATTCTGAGGTGAACACGCATAATGTTATAAACTATAGCCCCTATGGACAAGGTCATCCTGATGGTCATTATATTGATCATCAGCAAGGGGCCGGGCAAGTATTGGTATGGATTGGTTTGACAGGCGATGGCAGAATTTTGGGCCCACATTTTGTTAACGGAAATTTAGATTCACGAGAGTATCTACGCATTATTCGGTATAATGTTATTCAGAGAGAATTCGCAGCCTTAGACATAAATCAGGAGAATGTGTGGTGGCAGCAAGATGGGGCCCCGGCTCATACAAGTAACCAGACAATGCAATATCTCCATGGTCGCTTTCCCGGAAAAGTGATCTCAAAGCGTGGAGATTTCTTGTGGCCTCCAAGATCACCAGATCTGGCAATTTTAGATTTTTTCCTTTGGGGTTACCTCAAGACCAAGATTTGGGATGTGCAAAGAAATATGCAGCCTACGACGATTGATCAACTGAAGAATGCGATCAGACGCCAGTGTAGAGACATCCCAAGAGACTTTATCTTAAATGCATTTCAGGGAATGCTTGCAAGATGCAACAAATGCATCTATGCCCAAGGGCATCATTTCGCCGATGAATGAACTATTATTTTGAATGTCAAAGTTATGAATTGAGTTGTAGAGTTTCTTGTAGATGAGGAACGATGTCCCATGATGACCAACTTTGTCAATGTTACTGTTTTTTTTTCAGTCTTTGAATTTCTATTCAAGTTTATGCTTCACGAGGTTTGCGAAATAATTCGGGTGATTCCCCAAAACAGCGCGCTAGCAGTATAGGCCAAAACCCAAAACCTCTGGTTCGGAGATGGATGCAAATTTGGACTTTCAAGATTAATATTGCAACTCTCAGTGCACCAATATCAACAAACAAGGTATTTGTGTTTAAGTTAACCTTCGAGGAATGTTTTGAAAATTATTTTGGATTGATTCAAGCTAAATTCTCATTGCTAGATCTGATCAAATCTGTTACCTTTTTTTTGGGACACCCGGTATGACAACCAACGCCTTTATGTCTCAACTACTGTTGAACAAGAATTTAATGAGATGACAGAGGAAATAGTGAGGGATGTGCTCGCGTCAAATAACAATGTCATTGCATGCAGGGATGGCAGAATGGACTCCCCAGGGTTCAGTGCTACAAAGAGAAGTTACACTCTTATGAATTACAACTCCAACAAATTATTGACAATTGAAGTTGGAAATAAACGCGAGGTTTGTTCTAACTAAAATATGCACATAATTACAACAGGAGCCCATATGCTTGTTGAAAATGAAATTCCTATTGGCAAAATGTAAAGCATATACACATGAAAATAGATTGTCGTTAATAAACACATATGGGTACTTGCTGTAGTTTTATTGGGCATAACGGAATAACCAGACCCAGGACCAATAGGACCGGACCCGAACGGACCAGACCCTAGGGGAATGCCCTACCCTCGCTTTGACGTTGGATAGAAAGTCAGTCACCAGTCACCGAAAGGAGGGGAATTTCACTCAAAAAAATCTCGTACATGAAATCTTTCTGTTCTAAAAATATCTCGTACACTTTTGCCAATGAGTGACCCTCAAATTTACATATGTTCTGCGAGACACTCAGGCCCACTCAACTGAGTTCATCGAAGAGAAGCTTTCAGATTGCCCAGCATCCAAGCTGCAGGTTCTCAGCGCTTAGAGTTCAAATTTATCAGGCACGAAGGTAATTTCGGGACTTTGTTAGCTCCCATGGTGGCCCCAGAAAATTATGGGGGGGGGGGGAGTTGGTCACATGTATCTTCTAAATATGGGTTACACTCATATTTTTCGATAAGAACTGATATGAGGTCCGAGGTCGTTAGGTAGTTTCTTAAATCTTAGGACATTTCGCCACCAAAGTTTGTAATTTGTTTTTTTTTTTCAATTTTTAGTGCCGAAAATGTAGAATTAATTTCGTTTTGTTAGAAGGGCTTCCAAACTATTTAATAAGATCTAAAACAATAAGTAATAACATAATTGGCACTCAAAAATAATTGGACACGGTCAGTAATAGCAACAGTAATAGTATTTTTGAATAAAAATTACGAAAGTTTCTTAGCATATTGGTACAGGCGGTGTGGTAGTATTTTTCGAAAATTTTAGCCTACTGTTTCTTATGAGCTGTTTCTTATAAAAATACAGGCCCGTAAGAAGCAGGGGGGCAGGGGGGTTTAAGCCCCCCAATAATTTTGAAAACAATGGTGCCACGCCACAAGTATCAATTAGATGTATTGTTCTCTATTGTTCTAAGAACAATTCCTCCAATCAGAAGCTGCTTCCTACGGCCCTGTAAGAAGGTGAGTGCACAAGCATGATACGAGAAAACAAATGCACACAAATGCACATTCTGAGATGCAATATTGTGATCATGGGATTTACCAAAGACAAGTGGTGTCAATGCCCTGGTCAATGCGTGCCTTCACAATAAACATTACAAACAAATATGTTTTCAAAAAGGTGCCTGCTAAATGATTTTGCAGTCCCAAACTAACTTGCTAAGAGCATGGAGAAGCCAGAATCAAGTCCAGAAATTGAGATTGTGGAGATGGAATACAACGTGGCTGGCATCACGACGTCATTGCAACAACTTGAATCACCAAGCAACGCAGAGAGGTAAAATATTTAGGCCATGTAGTTAAATGCTTAGGCCCAGTAGGCAATGGCTTGAGGCTGGATCAAAGTTTGTCTACTGGTTAGACGATTTAATATACCATGCAGTTTTGCGTTTGTTCTGGCATCCAGAAGGTAGAATTTACTTACAGCAGTGACTGCCTTATCTTAATTTGGAGCGAACTTCTGTGTTGGCCGCCATTGCAAAAAAACGCTGGAAGGAAAGTAATGGGTATTCCCCTAGGGTCTGGTCCGTTAGGGTCCGGTCCTACTGGTCCTGGGTCTGGTTATTCCGTTATGCCGTTTTATTGTGTAATAAATTTCAAAACTACACTTAGAAATTGGCCTGTGGTATTTGAGGTACATCACTTCGTCAAAATCTTTACAAGATTTCTATGAGAGCAAGTTACTGTAGAAGGAATAAAGAGATGGTGGAAACAAAATGAGTTTAGAAGAAAATGTATTGTAGATATAGCAGATTCTTAGAGTGATTTCCCCCTGAGAAGCTTTCTTTTTCTGTGTTTTTTATCAATAATAACAATAAAACATTAATCATCAGGTTGCATATATTCAATAACTTATCTTCAGCTTTATGTACGTACAGTGTGCTCAGGCAATGAATTTTTTTCTCAGATTGCTAGCAATTTTTAGGTGACCAACAAACATGCACTGAGAATCGCTGTCTTTCAAGCAGGTCATAGGTACATCAATGTTCTGTTTCTCCTATCAGGTAAATCTCAAAAAGTCACTGAACTGGATCCTTGAGAGACTGGATGGTCTTGTGACAGAAGTTTGCACTGATGCTCACACATCAATTGCCAAACTAATGAGTTAATGGTTATATCAACCACTTTTTTTTGCATAAAATACACATTTTTGTGCTGTACTTCATTTTATTATCTGGTGACACTTTGGGAAGAACATATCAAACAACAATGTATACCAAGTCTCAAGTCAGAACATATCATGTCTCCCTCTATTGATAAAGATAATCACACTACCGTAAAATTAATATTATCATTATGTTTATGTGTTAATGAGTTTGTAGGGCTATAAACTGCATTTAAAGATATTTTGTGTACTACTCGGAAGTTTCTTCATCGGTAAACTCACACTTGTCAGTGTCTGATTCGTTTGTACTATCAATGTCAACAGGACAAATCTGTCTGCTCTGTTCATTTTCAACATCGGTATCGATAATAACGACCTTTCTTGGTGGGGAGGCTGTTTTTGTCTTTCGGCATTTTGAAGGGTAAATTCCCACTGCCCGTTTAACGATGTGTTCTCTTTCGATTGGAGACCAGTTCTTGTCATTAGCACTTATTATCATTATTGACTCCATCATTCTATGCTTCATCGCAAGACGCCGGTTTGAAAGGATAGATGTCAGTGTTCTGAAGGCTCGCTCGACAGTAGAATTAGATCCACTGATTGTAATAAAGATCTCAGCCAAAGCACACATGTTTGGAAACTCAGTTCTCTTTGTTTGTAAAATGTTATTCCAAAGGTACTTAGTATCTTTGTTTCGCCACTTGGGACTTTGTCAAAAGTGGTATGGGATCTGTCAGTTATCACAGTTTATTGAAGTGCATGCTTTGATATTGGTATTGAAGTGCATGCTTTGAATCTAGTATGTTTCGAGATTCAAAAAGTCCAGTAATGTGTATAGCAGGGCTGCAACATGTTTGCAACATCCACCTTGTCCGGCTTTACAACTGCACTTAGCATACACAGCCTCTGCCGTATCCTGATTCATGTGACAGTACACAGTGTATTTTACGCTGTTCATCAACGCAGACACACTTGCCTTTGCCAGGCACAACGTGACAAGGCCCGCCATTACCCCAGGTTTAACCCTGACCCGTTAAACATAGCCCTCTTTCCAAAGTTTGTAACCCTGCATCTTGTTACGGTAGGCTTTTGGGGCAGCCTTGTCTGGCATCGTTTCAGAATCTTCAATTAACTTTTTGTTCAAATTATCTTCTGCAAACTTTGGCATTTTCGATAAATCTATAGTCCATCCCTTGTTGTTTGAAGGTGTTGTGGCGCAGTGGTGTAATCCTCTGACTTTGCAGCCAGAACAGTCAGGCGGAGTGGGTTCGATACCCGGTAGGACCCCACCACTTGAGCGTGATGACAAGGGGTCGCGGACTCGATTAGGTCTGCTCTATTTCTGCGATCCCAGCGCTTGGCGCTGAAAAACGCAACTTCACCTTCACCTTCACAACGAGGTGGCCGTGATTTCTGGCCTAAGGGCTTGGTTTGTCACTGCAGATTCATTCCCTTTACCTTCATTTTCCATGGTTTCAAGAGGCTTTTCTTGACTTTGAATGCTCCCGGTACCCGTGCAAGAGTTAAAAAAAAACAGCCAGGTCAAGTTTTTCGTACACATCTAGAGAAAGGAAATCAATGGTTAAGTTAAGGAATCAGCTACAAGTAAGGTTTACGATCAATTTAAGAATAGTTTTTGATACCTTATGCTGTTGCTGACAAAAAAAGGACAGATTTCGTTTTTGACCAATCAGTGCGTTTGTTTACATCCATGAGATTAACCAGTCATGTTGGAGGTGAATTCATCTATTTTCGCGAAGCTGTGGACAGAGCATAACAAATACCACACCTCACAAACCTCGCGTTGTGCAAGGGGATTTTTGATCTTTCATGAAAATTATAACTTTTTCCTTTAAAATGGGAGTTTATCTAAATTTCTGTCGTCTCGGTTTTTGACATTTCACTTGGATGCGGAGAAATTAGACTTTTAATATCGGCCTAAAATACACACCCCATGCGGATAGGCCTATCGAGCAGGCATCTCCAACGCATCGTCTCGTGCTCTTCCGAAGCCTTACGTATTTGCAATCTTTGTTGTCTCCTTTTAACCAAATTATTCGGCATTTTAAGCCAATATTTAAACCTAAAGCCCCCCAACCGCGCCGACCGATGATCCACTTCCAGCGCGGAAGTGAAGGCAGGGCAAAGGTTATCCTTACCTCGTCTTGACTCTGAGTTGAAGTTTTTATTAATCAATCAATGCTGAAACAGACTACGCCAATCAAAAGATCAGAGATGAGATTAATTCCACATCGCTATCAACGCACAGTGTTCCATGGCATGTAATTAATGTGAAAAATGAAAGTATCAGAATTGTACCAATCTGATTTTTCTATTGTTAACCGTAACCTGAGGTATATCAAAACCCAAACATTTTTCAAATCGGACAATCTAGTGCTGAGAAAATATTATTTCAAGTTAGGCCTAAAAAGTGTACTTCAGGCTTCTTTCTAAGCACAGCAAGGCCACAAAATAGCACTAAGTTTCAAATTCAAATTTCCTGGCTTGCACTCACCCGATTCTCATGATCTTTGTTTTGTTCAACAGATTAAACCTTGCAGAGTATGCAGTGAAAAAGTGGATTAAAAATTTTATCTTGGGATGCGGAAATTTTGCGAATTCATAGTGGTAACTAAATGTTAAAAAAACTAAAATTGAATCACGCAGCGCTTCTTCAACATTAAAAACAAAAAATATATGTTTCAGAATTCTCGGAAAGTCTATTGCAGAATCAAGTTTAAGCTATTGGCAACACGTTTGCAAAAGTGCTTAGCAGAATAAGCTCTCAAATAATTTTGGCGAATTTTTCACGAAAACCAGTTTTGTACCTTTTCAGAGTAAAAAAGTGCATTTTTATGACGAAAACCTATTAGCAAAGGCAATATTTCATCATATCTCCACAATTTCAAATACATGCTTTTTGGTAATAGTAGTATAAAGTATTTTTACATAATTAACTAATTTTTAAGGTTTTGAAAACATGCAGCCAACTCTACAATGATTTGTTATATCCCAAGGTGAAAAATGCGCCTAGTAACATCGAAAAACAGAACAAACACCAAAATAGATACCTAATATGATTAGGGAGTTGATCTCTAACCTCTTTTTTACTATAAGAGGGAAATATTTGTTTCATTGAACATCTAGTTCAGTCTATAGTACATTGGCAAATACAGACAGAATTTGCTAAAAAAGACTTCTTCTTCACTGGCCTTCGTGAAAAATTCGCCAAAATTAATTGAAAGATTATTCTACTTAGCCCTTTTGCAAAAATGTTCCCAATAGGTCAAACTTGATTCTGCAATAGGCTTTACGAGAAACATATATTTTTTGTTTTCAATGTTGAAGGAGCGTTTCGTGATTCAGCTTTAGTTTTAATGAACGATTGGTTACCATTATGGATTTGAAAAATTTGCATATCCCAAGATGAAATTTTCAATCGACCTTTTCACTGCATATTCTGCAGGGTTCAGTCTGTCAAACAAAATGAAGATCATGAAAATCGAGTGAGTGCAAGCCAAGAAATTTGAAATTGAAAGTTAGTGCTATTTGTGGGCCTTGCTGTGCTACAAAAGAAGCCTGCTGTACACTTTTTAGGCCTAACTTGAAATGATATTTTCTCAGCACTAAATTATCCGATTTGAAAATTTTTTGCGTCTTGATATACCTTAGGCTACGGTTAAATAGAGAAAAATCAGTTTTGTACAATTCTGAAATTTTCATTTTTTGGCATTAATTACACTAAAACGGAAATCTGGATCACAGTGCAACGAAGAAGAATACTACATAGTTCAAGAGTTACATCGTCTCATACTTTAACCTACTCTAGGGAGCAATAGTGCACAGAGGCCTTGAGATTTATTTCAACTGGTTTACATCATTATTACTGAAAAAGTTGAAATTATGTCGTATCGGTTCATTTTTCACTTCGATTTCCATGTTGTCTTTTGGTTTTGCAGTTCGCTTATCAATCATTTGGGAATTCACTGTATCCTTTTTTTGATTCCCAGTCATCAATTTCACAACCGTGGCTTTCTTTCTCGCCATCACATTGGTTTTTGATCGGTTTTTGGCGGGAAAATTAGCCCCTGAATTGAATTGGGTCTGCTCAGTGTTCGTGTTAGTTTTGTAAATATGCCTAAATTCAAGAAGAAATGCAATAACCCTCTCCACAAAGAATGGAATATTGGTGAGCAGACTGATGATTTGAAATTAGTCAGCCTGCGGGCTCGTGCCCTTGGAGAAATATTTGAAATATGCAAAATAATTTTGAACGAAAGAGGAAAAGAAGCACACAACGTCGGCAGTAATATGTGTGGCCTTTGCCTGCAGAAGTGTATAGAAATGCCTCAATTTCTTAAGCATTTTTCATTTGCCCAGTGTTCCTCATTGAGAAAAAAGGTGAGCTTCTTCGCATGTTTTGTGCTACACGTTTTCCGTGAATATCCTATATAAATTCATGACAGTAATGCTATCAAATTTGCACACAAGGCAGGGCATATCCCCATTCTAGGCAATGAACATTTAAGTTCTGTTATTTGTAAAAATTAACTTTTGTTTATCTGATAGTTGTGATTGTGTTGTTTTCCTTGACTTGATATCATGTACATCATAACAACTAGCAATTGCACAGTGATGAGATTTCTAACTGTGTGCATCATTTTTTATTAAAAATGGAAACACAAAAGAGATTATGGCAAGCCAAGGCAATGCATGAGTAAAGACAAGCAAACTTTTGTAGGGTTGCTGTGCCACCAGAGGCATCAGAGGAAATTTGAAACATTGTACATCCAACCTAATGCTGTAAATGACATTTAGTTGCGGATAGAGTGAAGAAATTTCATTTAACAAAACACATCTGCCCACAGCAATGAAGAAGTGTCTGTTATAAGGAACTATTTTATGAGAAAATTGTTTGCAAATATGTTGTTGAGCCTATATGATAAGTAATATTAACTAACCATTTATGATTTTAACATAATAGAACACTTTTTATTCTTATATGATGTTTTAATTGGCAAGAAACATACTGTATCTGCAGCAGTGTTATAGACCACCATTTGAAAATTCATACATTCAAAAAAGAACAAACAAAATTTAAAAACTTTCACGAAAATTTTGTCATTGAAAGAAGAAACTTTCAGTACTATCATGGCTTGATCCAAGTTTCTTAGAAAAAATACGTGTATTCACATATTGATGTAGCCATTTCAAGAGGTGGGAAGTCTGGAGAAAAATACAGTATATTTCATTTTTAATGTTAACAGGACAAGAAAGAAACAAAACTTCAGTAATACAAAAATTGTTGTTTACTCTAAATGGCGAGGTAGAACCACAATTCTTTACTTTGCCACTCTGGCTACATCCTTGGTTCATACCGTAACAGATAATTTGGAGATATTCTAGTAATGAGTAGCATTGCAACAATAATTTGCTGACTGAAACATTTAGTCCTTCCTCTCTTGTCTTCCTTCAGATTCAGGCTGTGCTGAATGTTAATAATGTCACAGAAAATCTACCAAGCTCAGTTGTTAATGTAGTATATGAACCAGAACAGTACATTGATGATGAAACAACTGCAGATAGTCAGTCAGTGCAGGTTTATTCTGAGTCAACATGGAGTGCTTTCAGCCAGAATAGTATTCAGTGGCAGGAATCTGAAGAAATGCCAGCTGTAGTAGATATGCAGGATAAGGAATGCCAGACAGTTCCAGTGTATGTCCTAGAAGAAGAAGAATATAATTATTTAGTTGCAAAAGCCAGTGCTCATTGTGATTTTAAGGAGGAACTTGATAAAATAAGAACTTCTCTATCCACTAAGGAGCAAAAACCAGACATGAATCCTGAAAACTTTGAAAAAATTTGCAATGAGGCTGGCGCAGGAATGATTTTCAGGAAGATTCACGAATCTATGTGCTCTGAAAGAATGTCTGAGAGTAGACATAACCTGAACAAACTTAGGACAATGGTAATCATCTACATGCTCATTTATGGTCGCTGTCAGAGGGCTAATTCCTTCCAAGTTGCTCTCTCAAGAACATTGAAACAGTTTGGCATTAGTGAGCAGGGCTTAATTTCATTGAGAAATTTGGGTATTGCTGCGCATCCACATACAGTACGAGCTGCTGCAAAATCTTCTGCTGCCTTGCACTCTGACAATCTTCTCAGTTTCTTCCAGGAAGCTGTTCAGAGTAAACATTTCATTGTTGTGATGATCGATGATTATCACAACATACACACAAAACATCGACCTGAAAAGAAGACCTAGACAGACACTGTCCATATGTCAACATTGCTTGTGAAAGTTTTCCCACAAGTAAAAGCAATAAGCAAAGATGAGACTCAAATTCCTCTGTTAAGCAAAGATCCTGTTCAGATTGAAGCAGTCCAAACAATCCTTGGTGAAAAAATGTCTTTGTTAAGTGGCTCCTATGCACAAAACATGCCAAACTGGGTAGTTGCAAAATATTTTGACCCAAATTTTGAGCGGCAACGGCTCATGGTTCATGATTACCAACAAACAGAGCTTCGGAAAATGAGATGCATGGATGGCTGCAAACTTGTTGACTCCATAGAACTGCCTCTCAAGTCATCAGCAGATATCCTTTCTGCCTTCAATCACATGCTCTCTAATGGTCTTTCAGTCTATCTTGACCAGTTTCTTGCCCCCTTTGTTGGTGACTGGCCAACGCAATTTTACATGCGCCAAATTGCCTACTGTAATGATGGTAGTGTGCCAACTCTTTGCAAAAACATTGCTCCAGTTATTGGTCCTCTTCACATTTCGTTGAATTCCAGGGAATGCGTTGTCCTAAACTTCCATTCTGTGTTTGCTGACCTTTATTCTTATCTCTTTGGAAAGAAGGCAACTTTGGCAAAGAAACCTAAACCCTGGAGGATGTCCCTTCTCTTAGAGGTTCTGTATGGTGGGTGGACCCTTATTCGAGATACAATCTTACCAGTCTTCTCTGCTTGCAAAGATATTGAGTATCTTACTCTCTTGAACCTGGTTGATAATTATATTCCTCTCGTGTTAAGCTTGTACTCAATCATTTTCAAGTGTAATGACTATGAGAATTACTACTTGTCATTGTTGCGCTGTTGGGTCATGATGATGGTTTATCAGAGGCGTCATTATGACAAAGCATTGTTGATTGCTCTCTCTCTCTTTGATCATTGGAAAACAACTTCTCATCCATTTCATGAGGCTATGGTAAATGCATTGTCAGCTTTTGATGAGTATCCCGTGGAAAATTTCCACTCTGTCCTAAGGGGTAGAACAAAGGAAACAGACACAGCAAGTCAAATTACTCTGATGGCCAAAGAGATCGATGCTTGTAAGCACGAATTGAATGACTTTAAATGCTGGTTTGTTCCACCAAAGAAATTCAATTTCAGCCAGAAGAGGATCGATGATTTGAAAGTGAAGGCAGCTAGCTTCCTAACAACCAATTCAAAGCCATCAGTGAAAATGGTGGAAAGGCCACTCAGCTTCCCCAAGTCCATGGACAACGAAAGAATGTGTCAAAATGGAAACTTCCAAATATTTTTGGGGATACCACAGTCACACAGAAAGTTCTGCCTCTTGGTTTCACAACCCTTGGAAATCAACCTAACCCTAAAAAGTAGGTACCTTGCCGTAAAAGCTCTATTAAGACCCCCTCTCTAATAAGCCCCTCCCCTGAGCCAAAATTTTAAATAAGCGCCCCCCCCCCCAACTTTCATCAAATTCTAAAAGGTTGCCAACAATTTTCCATTTACTGAGCTTAATAATTTTGCATGTTAATTTCAATTGGTTTGAAATAACACTGTTGAATTTATGCACTGTAATTTGACTTGTAAAATTGTATGTTGAATCCAGAAAATATGAAAAAACTAAAAAGCTACGTATCAAAATCCTCATTGTCATTTGATTTTGAGAATAAGCTCTCCCCTCTCAAATAAGCCCAATCTCTATTATGCCCCCCTCTGGAGTGTTCGAAATTAAATAAGCCCCCCAGGCTTAATAGAGCTATTACGGTTCTTAAATTTTCAATTTGTCTATATTGCTAATACACCAGTTCACAGTTTCAAAATTTGTCTGCACATGCAACTTTGAGAGATGAAAACGATTTGAATTACATTATGTTTCATCACAAAAATTTTTGCGCATACATTAATGTGCACTGATTGTTTTCCAAGAACTGTGAACTGGTTTATTGTTTGAAGGGCCTTTACAAGATTTAGGGGGCAAAAGACAAATAATAGCTAGCCAATGCCATACACTGTGTTTTGAGGCAGCAAGCAAGGGGGATTTCATAAAGTGAAAAAAAACACTAAAACCCCCCGAAATCACATTCTTCCAAAAAAACTGGTTTTCTTCACAACCTTCAACAACATGGAGGGGAAGGAAAAGGTTTGAAAATCTCAACACCTGTAAAATAAGTTCTTTGTCTGGGTTCAAGAATTTGTGTCCACTCAAAATGTACAATCCCTTCAAGCTTGCTATCAAGGAAAGGTTCTTGCATTTGAAAACAAAGGGTCCATCATTAATTTTGTGACTCTCAATAGCTCTTGCAGCTTTTTTAATTGAAAAGTTTCTTACAGCAGCTTGTAAAATTTATTTCGCTTATGTGGCCAAATCTTGGATGTTTTCCAATTCTATTTGTTTGGCAGGGAAAGGGTATGCAATCAAATTAAAACCTCAAAAAAATCTTTCTGTTGCGTGTAGTGCAATTGTACAATGATAAACAAGTATAAAATAAAGTAAAATATAAGCACTTTGATGCGAATTGAAATAAGCACGATGTTCCGAGCATACATAGCCCGTTATCAAGCCATAAATTAAAACCTCATTGGTAAACGTAAAATATGAAGGCTCACCTTTAATCTTGCACAGAAAATGCGACAAAATCCAATGTACACGATCGAGTCATCTATGGAAGTTGTTCTTGGGATGTGGCCATTCCTTTCACGTGGAGTGCATCCTACCGAACCTCGATGTTTGTCATGTGTGTGATGAGACTCTGAAGTCAAAAGTCGCATCACTGGGGAGGAAGGCAAACGAAGCAGTGTTGAGTGGTTCCTTTGGCGATCAAGAAGATGAAGATGACGTTGTGAGTGGTCAAAATGAAGCTGATGCAGATAACGATGATGACATCCCAGATTTTAATGATGATGACATGCTTGGATCATCAGAGGAGGAACGAGAGATGCATCGATCTGCAAGAGTGCTGACCCTTGTGTCAGATATCAATGAATGGTCCCGTGTAGCAGCTCCTCGTGGATAGGTTAAAACAGTTAAAGTATGAGACGATGTAACTCTTGAACTATGTAGTATTCTTCTTCGTTGATAGCGATGTGGAATTAATCTCATCTCTGATCTTTCGATTGGCCTAGTCTGTTTCAGCATTGATTGATTAATAAAAACTTCAACTCGGAGTCAAAACTTCAACCTTTGCCCTGCCTTCACTTCCGCGCGGGAAGTGGATCTTCGGTCGGCGCGGTTGGGGGGTGTTAGGTTTAAATATTGGCTTAAAATGCCGAATAATTTGGTTAAAAGGAGACAACAAAGATTGAAAATACGTAGGGCTTCGGAAGAGCACGAGACGATGCGTTGGAGATGCCTGCTCGATAGGCCTATCCGCATGGGGTGTGTATTTTTAGGCCGATATTAAAAGTTTAATTTCTCCGCATCCAAGTGAAATGTCAAAACAGAGACGACAGAAATTTAGATAAATTCCCATTTTAAAGGAAAAAGTTATAATTTTCATGAAAGATCAAAAATCCCCTTGCACAACGCGAGGTTTGTGAGGTGTGGTATTTGTTATGCTCTGTCCACAGCTTCGCGAAAATAGATGACGTCACCTCCAACATGATTGGTTAATCTCATGGATGTAAACAAACGCGCTGATTGGTCTAAAACGAAATCTGTCCTTGTTTACCACACAATTGAACTGAATCGCTACATAGAGATCATTCAAAATTTGACTCACCCTTGAATTTTCCATCATTGCCGCAAGCTCTGTAGCCTTTAACAGGACATGAGGTTGACACCCTCATTGAACAGCAATTTGTCTCTTTTCTGTGATAAATCAAAACCAAATTATACAAGGACTTGGATGGATATTCTAGGTTGTTACATGTGACACTCTCTGGGAATGCCCAGTGACCAATAATAGACAAACAGACAAACTTTCTAAGAAGCATTCCATCCATTTTTCAAAAGGCATCTCACATGCATATTGTGGCAAATTTAAAGCTATTTGTTTTTGGTAAACTGAACTGAACTAAACCTAAAATAAGGCTGGAACAAAATGGATGAAAATGGCAGATACCATATTTCCAAACAAAGGTATAGTATATGCACTTGTACTTAAAGTGCATTTTAATGAATCAAAAGCAGGCAGCAAATACTGTTTGCTATAGCATGAATAACTGTCACCACAACATCTTCAAATTACTCTGATTGATAGCAGACATGATCAAATGTTTTTGTACCAAATTTAGTCTCATTATTTCCATATACAAACAGACAACATGGAGCAAGTTCAAAGGGACAAGCTTTCATTAAATTCTTGCAAAAAATTCATATATAGCCACATGTGCATTTCATTTCCAGTGCATATTTATATGCCAGCAAAGGGTAAGGGAATCGCACGAGGGAATGGTGGTATAAAGAAGAAGCCTTGCGAGGGAAGGTTGGTACAAAGAAGAAGCCCTGAGAAGAGATGGAAGACAAGATACTACTTCATAGGAACAACATGTTACCTGCATCATATTTTTCTTGCAACTGCTGCAAATCTTGCCTGAGCCTCATTACTTCCTCTTCACTAGATTTGCATCTGCTGCATGGAGTGGGTGGCTTAATGAGTGTTTCATCGCCATCAGCACCAGCACCAGCACCAACAACATCAAGAGATACAGCAATCCCCATTCCTATTGCAGTTGAAGTGTTTATCGTGCTTTCCGATAAATCGGTTATCTGTGTGGCATCTTTTGGCGATTTATCTTGGATGTGATGCATTGCAATAGGGGTGAGGCCAGCAGTTTCAATGAGACTAAAACTATCTGCATGGTTGGTGCTGGATAGCCTACCGGCTGGTGGTGGAGTTCTTGCTCCCGTGATGAAAGCAAAAATTCCTTCAACTGAAACATTACAGGTGTCAATCTTATCTAATGTTGACATAAACTCCTCCCACCACAAGACGCAGTCCTCATCTGCCTCTCTCTGATTGGAGCCTTGAGGAGAATATACAGGTTTGTATACAGTAGAAACCCGCATAAAAGAACCTAGGTTTTTTCTAGGCAGCCTGAATAGGTTCTTAATTAAATGGCTGCTATTCTAAATTCCAGCCTGTAAGGTTCTTAAAAAGGTTCTTATATACAAGCAGGCCTTGCACACATCAACACTGTTTTCCAGCCCAAGAATTCTTGAGAATTCTTGAGAACAAATCTTTTGTACCAATGAGGAAGTCTGATCAGAATGTGAAGAATTCTAAAAATTCTGGTCATTTTCATAATTTACATGAAAGCTATTATATAAGAACATTTCCCAGTTTCAGCCTCTTAGAGGTTCTTATTTAGGGGGTTTAAAAGATTGAATTTCAGCCTCTAGGTTCTTATAGAAACAGGTTCTTTTATGCGGGTTTCTACTGTAGTTTCAATAGATCTGAAGCCAAAAATGCCTCCTTTCCAACAGCAGTAAAAAGCAATTCAAATTCTTCACTAAATTGTTGAATTGCTTCATATACAGCTTCAAGGGCTTTGATCCCAGCCACAAATTGCCCAATTGCAGCTTTTGTGTGATGTATCACAAACAACTTGCAGAGAGATTTCACCAATTGATCATTTTCATCTGCTTTCCAATGTAACTTGGAGATACCACAACAGTTGAGTAGAAAGTCTTCCTCATTATCAACAACTTTTATGAAAGCTTCTCCAGCAGAATTGGCAAACTAAATTTAGAGAAATAAGTGGTATGTGTCACAAGGCTTTGCACTTTTTTTTGCAGAATTTACATTGAAAATTCATAAATGATATGCAGGCTGTCAGGCCAGGTCGAAAACACGGAACTCTCGGATCTCTCGAACGAACCTATTCCGAGGTTTCCGTGATTTCCAAGAGTTCCGTGTTTTCGAGTAGACATAGGCCATACTCGAAAACACGGAGATGTTAAAAATGTACAGTAATGGCGTCATTGAATGCTGTGACAATGATTGCTTGGCATTTGTTGTTTGGATAGCGTTTTGCCTGATCTGTTGCATGCATTGCTTCAATACACAATCAACGAAAACATAGAGTTGATGCACATCAATGGTATCCTTCTGCTCTACACTTCTGTCCTCCTGTTCACAGCAATTTGTCTGGAGAGCTGGACAAGTACGGTCGTAACATTGTGCTTTTCTTGTAAAGCGATGAAATGCACCAAACTTGCGTTTAAATTCGACTTTAACTTATCCATTTACATCTCATTCCGAGATTTCTGAGATGTCAGTGTTTTTGAGTATATCCTATGCATACTCGAAAACGTGGACATCTCGCTATCTTGATTATCCCTAGCCCGTGTCCCTGCTCCAGGCACCTAGATGATTGGTTATCGAACGATTGGATGCTCTACCGTTCTGCCCTTCTGTTCACAGTAATCTGTCTGCAAAGTAGGACAAGCACGGTAGTAACATTGTGCTTTGCTCGTAAAGCGATGAAATGCATCAAACTTACGCTCAAATTTGACTTTAACATATCCATTTACATCTCATTCCGAGATATCCAAGATTTCCACGTTTTTGAGTATACCCTATGCATACTTGAAAACGCGGACATCTTGGAAATCTCGGATTGAGATGTAAATGGATAAGTTCAAGTCAAATTTGAGTGTAAGTTTGATGCATTTCATCGCTTTACTAGCAAAGCACAATGCTACGATCGTGCTTGTCCTATTTTCCAGACAGATTACTGTGAAGAGAAGGACATTCAGACTCAGGACTATTTTGAATCATTCCATCTTTTTTGCAAAATCCGAAAAGAACAAAATCCGAGAAGAACAGGAGATTGGATGTCTGGACACCATAGAGAAAAGCATCTTAAAGCAATTTAAATTGAATGTGCCCAGAAAAACTATTGAGGATATTGAGCAACCGCCATACAGCGACAATAAAGAGGGGCAAGCAAGGATGAAGGATAGAGAATTATCGGCACTTGCAAGGGAGCGGGCAACTTTCATTAGCAAATTTGATTTTTTATGCTCAAGCGAAGACAGGAGGAGTTCAGTGCTGTGGAACACATTCCATGCAACTGACAAGCAAAATCAACCAATCAGAACAACTTCCACCCATTCCGGTCATGCAATTCATCTAATTTGAATCTAATATGAGGGGATGGTTATGGTACTCTGTGCTGAGGCTAAAATTTTGTCTATATCGCTTGAATCATTTGACTCCGAAGAAATAACTGGTGCAGAAAACGATAGGGTAGATGAATCAACGAGGGTTAGGCTATCGTTTACGGAAAAAGAAGAGCCCATGTAGTTGTTGTGGTTGATGTATGCAGTTGGTGAAGTAATGGCGGCACGAGTAGTGAACCTTTCTCTCATGGAAAAAGCAGTGGATGCTACCCAGAGTTTCTTAGAGTTTCATAGACTTGGCCAGAGTCAATTATATTTTTGGCAGTACAGAAGTATCTGTATTGGTCGTACCATTTCTTGAGGCGTTCTGCCTGGCAAGCGATTGCTCTTGCGATCTCTAAATCCTCTGTCTTTTTCATCTGAAGCTCTGGATGCCTTCTAAGAAACCCATACAACCAATCTTTCTTTGGTCTGTTATTCGTGAATAGTGTTTTCCTCCTATCGGTATCAAGGATCTTCTTCACTACCTCACAAACTTGTTCCTTTGTTCGACCAAAACAAAGTTTTGCCATTTCCATTAGAAACTACCCGCAGAAAAAACTACCCGCAAAATTTAATATATATGACGTCATTCACATTTATGACGTCATTTCTCTGATAAAGAAGTGTAAAATATAAATTTGTTTAGTCTAATCTGCTTCATCTTATTAATTAGATTCATTTTGAGTCTATATTTACCAGATAAAAGGACAGGACTGGCAAAAACCAGCGATGAAAGTACATGCATGCAACAAAAGGCTAATTTAAGACGAATTGTGCTAAAAATAGAAGCAAAAAAATTTTGAAAAGTATATATTTTTGAACTGTGACATGTTTCCTACTATTTTTTCTTGTCATCAAACAATAAACATTTTGTTGTGTCAAGTATCTTGAATTACACTCAAGGATATTTTAATTCATTATATATTGCAGCTTTAACTCAAATTGTTCAAAATTATCTCTTTGATCTTGGCTCTCTCTCGTTTCACTGTATTCCTATCAAACCACTTTGTAACATCTTTGAAAGAAAATAAGTCATTGTTTAATAAATAGGCACTGAAATTATTTGGTTACAGAAAATTGCAGAGGTCGAGAATTTAATGCATGCCACAGTCTGTTGCATTATTTTGTTATGGTACATACAAGACTGTTCTCTTTAAGGACTGCCAAAAAATCTCAAATTTCCTAAGCAAGAATTTCAATATTTGCTCATATAGACTATGCGTGTGTATAGTATAGACTCTTTCGATATAGACTCTGCGATACAAGCACTAGAAAAAACAATAATGTGCCAGTGGCCATGGGAGCATATTGGAACAATGACGATATCATTGTTGGTCATTTCTTTTAAGTATGAGGATGCACTTTGATAAATGTCCTCCAGGCTTCTAACATCTGTAATTTCTTGAGAAAGCGTGAGATAGAAAATGCTGTCAACTATCTTCACTTCGCTTGGCTGGGTATGTTTTTTCCAATGACTCTGCTCATGTACACAACTATGTTGTCTATGATCTAGCCTCCATCTTCTAAAGAATCCAAATCCTCTTTAAACAATGGAACCCCTTCCAAAGTGCACAAAGAAAAAGAATCTTGAGTTGCTACAATATTGTTCTCTTGTGGCTCCTCTTTGATAGTTACAATGTCTTCCCTTGATCTTGCCATAGTTCTTGCTGTTTTGTTGTCCTTTATGATAATGGGTAAAATCAAACATATGTAAAATTCCCTTACTATAGTTCTGACATCTTATTACTGAAGAAACAACTTGTGATGAAGAACTAACCTTGATTAAATTGCTTCAATAAATCTGCAGTCCTTCTTGATTCGCTGCAAGGCATACACATCGATCCAACAGGTGTTGTGGCGCAGTGGTGTAATCCTCTGACATTGCAGCCAGAACAGTCAGGCGGACAGGGTTCGATCCCAGGTAGAGCCCCACCATTTGAGCGTCATGACAAGGGGTTGCGGACTTGATTAGGCCTATTCTACTTCTGCGATCCCAGCGCTTGGAGCTAAAAACCGCAACTTCACCTTCACTGACAGACAAAGATATGGTAAAAAAATCCACCTTGGCACAAACAGCCACCCCCTGTCTCTCGCTCTTAGTGTAACTGGAATATTCGGATTTCTTTTTTTATTTTGGGTCATCACAAGTTGGAGCAAAGACTTTCTAAATTCTATTTGTGAACTACATTTATTTTCATTCTGCTTTTTTTGATAATTGATGATTGACCTTTTAACACACTTATGAATGTTTCCAAAGCAACCACAACTTAACACCAATAATGATTCAGTCTAATTTACTACTTTGGGAATGATTGTTTCCAGATGCTCATCTTTTTGCTTTTTTAGCTTGATCACTTGACTTTGGACAAACTGAAATATTGCAGCCACAATGGCTTGGACAACACAATGGAATTTGTCATCATTGCCTTGTAAACTGTTCTTGGAAGCCCACTTTGAAATTGTTGATGACTTGTCATACATCATGTCTCTGACGTGAAATGTAAATTTTATTCCGTACTTTGCTTGTCTTTCCTTTGGTTTGATGTTTAGTATCTGATTCTTGAGCTTGGAAAACAATTCTTTTGTCAAACTATTGATGTAATTGGTTGTACATAGTAACTTGAGCAGCTCTTGACGTTTTGCATTGTTTTTAATATGCTTCTCATTGTCAAGGAATTTTAAGACATGGCTCACAACATCAACAAGATCAAGACCCTCTTTCAAATCTTTTTGCCGTGGACAGGAATCTTGCATTCTTCTTTGAACGGGACTTTCGTTTCCGATCATGCTGTTCCAATCATGCTTTTATCACACCCTTGTCCTTCGCTTTCCCAATCACTAAACTCGCGTGGGCCTGGCTCCATCCCATATCATTCATACATACTTTGGATACATTTTCAATATTTTGGGCTTTGCTCCTTTTCTTGCATGTTTCTAGGGCTTCATATTTAATAGTGACATCGATTGTAGCGATTGAGTTTCCATTTGTGGCAGCATTACCTTGGATTTGACGAAGTGGGTCTTGATATAGAGGATTGGTACATATTTGCCAGGTACCATGAGCATCAGATGCCATTGAATCCAATGGGAGATTCACGTCATGGTGTAAAGTTGGGCAGGGCACATATCCTCTACATTGACAAATTTTTGCTTTCTCCTTGTGGGGTTATGAATCTTCAAGATTTTGAGTGTGCGAGAAAAGACATGCAGTTTGGGCTAACCAAGAGGACCGTCAATCCAGCTGATAGACAAGACTTAGACGACATGCTGACCATGTTATCAGAAAAGGCAAGGAGAGATATGTATGCAGAGTCAGACAACATAACAACAGTGGTGTACTCATTTATTTCAAGAACAATATAATCAATTTGGAATGCTGTGACCTCCTAATTACAAGAAAACTGTTTTTTTGTGTGGATTAACTGAGAGAATAGTGCTGGGTTGGCGAAAACGTTCTCAAATTTCTAAAAACACTTCTTATATTGTTCTTTCTGGGCTATCTAGACAAGTCTTTTTAGAATATAGAATGGCATTGGAGAATAGTAGAATAAAGAGTGAAAAATACTTAAAAATTTGCGTGAATTGTGGAGCCACTTAAAAAAATGCCAACAAATGTTATTTTTAGACAGGGGGTACTAGAGCCCAGTCCCCCAAAATGAAAAACTGCTGCTACTAATAGACAAAGTCATGAATAAATACAATACTTGGTATTCTTAGCAAATTTGATACGCTGAAAAACATGGAATACACGGCCATTCCAAAATCCCCTCTATGCTATTTTTAGATAGGGGCTTGAATTCCCAAAAATGAAAAACTGCTGTAACTAATAAAAGAAACGACGGATAGATACATTACCCTGTAGTCCTGGCAAGTTTTACACGCTGAGAAATATGGAACGTACGGCCATTCCTAAATGTTCCACAATGCTTTATTTAGACTTGGGCACTTGGAATAATCCCCCAAACCGAAAAATTGATGTAACTATTGAACTTTGCAATCTAAAGTTACACACAAATTTTTTATACAAAGGCAGTCTGCACTAGCTAGCTGTGTTGGGAGTAGTTGGTTCATTTGAAAATAACTGGATGGTTTCCAAAAAATCTTATGAAACAAAATGAGGACAAATGCCACTTAATGATTTTTGGTGCAAAAGGAAATAATGAAATATCAATCAAAGTAGGCGAGACCTGTGTGAAAGAAAGTACTGAGGAGATTATTCTCTGTATACATTTCGATCAATTACTTTCTTTCAAACAACATGTCAACCCCCTCTGTAAAAAAGCTGGCTAAAAACTCAATGCTCTTGCTCAAATATCACGTTACATGGGCTCTGAAAAACTGCAGCAGTTAATGAGGGCATTTGTTTTATGTGATTTCAGCTACTGTCCCCTTGTTTGGATGTTCTATGATAGAGCTTTGAATCATAGAATAAATCATATTCAGGAAAGGGCATTATGCATAGCATACAAATATTGTGAGAATGATTTTGGTTCTCTCCTGGAGCTGTTTAAGTCCGTGCCAAAACATTTCAGAAACCTACAGTTAATTATGACTGAAATTTATAAACAAAGTGCAATATCTATCTGTCATGTCTTTTATTAGTTACAGCATTTTTTCATTTTTAGGAATTAGACTGCTGCCAATATCTAAAAATAGCTTCGGGGGGGCAGGTGGTGGGATTTTGGAATGGCAGTGTATTCCATGTTTTCCAGCGTGTCAAATTTGCCAAGAATACCAAGTATTGTACTAATTCGTCACTTTGTTCGTTACTAACAGCAGTTTTTAATTTTGGGGGACTGGGCTCTAGTACCCCTGTCTAAAAATAGCATATAGGGGCATATTTTGAAGTGGCTCTTTATCCAATAGTTTTCAGCTTGTCAAACTGCTTGTGTTCACCAAGTATCATGCTTTTGTCACAAACTAGCGGGTAAATACAGCAATTGCTCCGACCCGAAAATTTTCGTAAATCTACGATTTTCGGTTCATCGGTGTACGAAGGCTTGAGACACAGCTTCAAAGTTCACAGTAATGTCGGATGGCATCAACGTAGCAGTGAGTTGCAGCATGGTTGCGTTGCAGTGAGGGGAACTTGGAGCTTGGAGCTTTTCCTGTTTGCTTTTGTAGATATTTAAAAGTATTTGCCTGATGCCTGCAATTTTTCATTGAATGTGCTTTATGTTTCATGACCGCTTTATCTCATGGTGGTCGTCCGGCTCCATATCTGCGTCCTTCGTTTTTCCTTTGTGAATTTGCCACACAAGGCGCTTCACCCATTCCATTGCTCACAGCGAACCAATCAGAAATATCGTCTTTTCCACTGTGATTTAAAAAAAGGGGAGTTCGCAGTATCCTGAACAAAAAATTGAGTTGTAATCACCAGTTTTACCTGTTGATGTTCGATGGGTTTCCAGGAATCTGACAATCAAAACATTACATCGGCCATAGATTATGTATTTTGAATACAACATTCATTTGAAAATTAAAATGATAATGCAGCTGCGCAATTGTTAGTCAAAATCGCTTTGATGGAGCATGAACCATGATAATGACATGCAATGCAAGACTACAAAGGTATGGGAGGTATGTCTGTTGCTAAGGCCCCTTTGAAATTAGAGAAAGGGAAATATCAACTGTTGGATTCTACGTTTTTGTCTGCGCTAAAGACACATTGTCGATCATGATCCTTTGTGTACCAAATGAAAAGCAACGCAAAGAGATTTTAGGCCAGAAACAACTTTCAGATAATACAACAGTCGACTTTGGTGCCACAAAGGATCATGGTTATCAGTGTGTCTTTGAAAACAAGACAGATATTGTTTATGAGAAGCTTCATCAAAGAATCTTCTGTCTAACTGTACAAATTTAGAAGCTTTAGCTGGGAATATGATTCAAGTAACTTTCGTATATTCAAGAAAATCAATAGCATCTTTTACTTTTTAAAGTCTTTTCTTAAAAGTTACAAAGTAAGAAAAAAATAACAACAAAGCAGAAAAACTTTGCGGGAAGATTTTAAACTTTAGCGCAAAAACAAGAGCCTGGGCCTTTTGCCTGCAAGTTTCATACAACTTGTGCGAAGGAGGATAATGAATTCACTTCAATTCAACACGACTAAACCGATAAAGTCATATTCGCCTGTTTATCTCTATCTCGTCAACGAGATGTTGTGCATCAGATTCAAAACGATAATTCTCGGGTTGGAGCAATTGCTGTATTTACCCGCTAGTTGTCACAACAATCTGCTGTACTATTGCTACTTATTCATAAACTTGGATGACGTCATAAATGAATGATGACATCATACCTATAAATCAAAAGGGAGCAAAAATAGTAAATATATACAGTATTCAAAAGCGCTGACTGTGTGATATTCAAATATGCAATTTGTTTGGCAGTAGTAGTTACGAGAAAAAATTTGGAGCGGTTATAAGGGCATTTTCTCGAAGTTGATGACGTCACCAAAAAAGTTGACTTCCGGTCAAAAATTTGTTTGGCCCATCTTGGATTTGAAATCTCCATAGTCAATTTAGTGAAAATACAAAATAAAATTTGAGGTTAGCCACTTTGCCAGTTGTTTAAAGAAAAAACCGGTCTAATATGCATAACAAAGTCTGTTGAGTCTCTGATGTATGATTTTGTCTTCATTGCTGCTGGCTTTAAAAACTATCAATCTAGCCGTGCATGATTAATAATCGCTACAAGTTGGTCGTAACGGTGGAAAGTTGCTGAAACTCTTGTGCATCTTAGGTAAACCATAAAAACAGGGTGTTCTTGATCCTTCTCTAAGTCTTGTCTCCTCTGTTTCTCCAATCTAGGCAAGGTTGCTCATGTCACTGATTATTCCATCTAATTCTCTACGGTAGTTAGGGTTAGGATCTTCTGAAACATCTTCATAGTCGTTCTTATTATTTAGTGTTTCTAAACATGCCTCATGGTAATCATTTGTGTCCATGATGACAATACCGAATAACAATGACAATACCGAGTTATGAATAACATAACTAGTAAGTTTTTTTATTGGAATGGTGGAATGGAAACAAAATAGCTAATTGGAAGCCAATTGACAACTCAACATGTGATCTGATTTAAGCACAAGTGTAATATTGATGTAACTAATGCTTAATGCTGCTGAATTTGATATTAATGATAACCAAAGGGTCAGTTGCCAAAACTGCTCCATAGCTACCTGATTTAAAAAAGCTAAGTGCTTCAATTAATAACTTATACCAACTAATGATTTTGTTGAATAGAAACATGGCCTAGATGTATAGCTTTGACAATTACCGCAGAAAACCTTTGGATAGGTGACAAAAGCACCGTCTATATCAAGATGGAAGTTCAGCATTTAACCCTATTTTAACCGGTACGGACGAAATCCCACCCATCAGGAGTAGCCACTGCGGGCCTCCTTCGCAGCAACTCTGTACGAAGTTTTCGTTCGTCGAATAAGTGAATTTCCGAAAGATCACCGCCTGCCGAACTCCGAGTGGCCAGTGGCCACCGAGAAATGCCTTCATGACCTCCGTCTCTTTTCGAGGCTTCAGCCAAAATTGGCGGGAATTACAGTTCTCAAAAACATGGCGGGGAATTCTCTACAAACTCAAGAACCACGACAAGAACTTTGGGAGCAAATTTTCCTGAGAAAATCAAGTAGTTTGTGTGGAATAGTCAGCAGTATTGATGCAGTAAACAAACTAATAACGAACTACGAAGTATCAACTGTCAGTAAATTTTGCATTTGGAAAACAACGACTCGGGGTTTTGGTCAGACAGGTAAGAAGGCCTATGCTACTAAATATCTAACATAACATAAGAATATTATGTCCATTATTTAGCATCTCATGATAAGATAAAGAAAACAATGAAAATAAAGTACCATGATGAAAGGAATAGAATACTTTAATTTCCTTGAATAGTTGCTGAAGTTTCTCATGAAAAGTTGTATATTTATGTAGATTTATGTATTTATGTAAAGTTGTGTAGTCCTACTAACTTGATATAATTAGTTGTCAGTCAGCACAGTTCGTTTTCCAAAGACGTTTCATATATGCAGAAAACTTAAAAAAACATATTTTGAGGCAGAATCACCCAGCTTGTTGACACAGCTCTATGCATACTGCACCAGTTCACAATTCAGTTTCTTTTTTCCTAAGTCCTAAAGAGTGGATCATTGCCGAAGATTTATTGGTGGGATGAAGTTATTCCATATATCATCGTTAATACCAGGATACACAACTGTCAGCATGGTGTGGACCGGTGTAAGGCCAAGAAAGAGAAAAACAAATTAATGGTAAGGTTTTAAGTTGATTTAAAGCTCTGATGCTGCTCACTACAATCTGCAATGTTACTATTCAAAAAGGCTCAGCCCATGATGGAGATAAATAATAACAAAATTCTGGCTACCACCCATTCTTTGGTTTTTACGGTAGTCCTACATGTTACAAAGTTCTTAAGAAAAAGGTGTTTGCTTTGTATAATTCTTTTCATAAGAATTTAACAAAAATTTTCCAATTCCAATTTCCAACAAATAAAACAACTTTAAATTTGAAGATGATTTTTATTAAAACCAGAAACAAATATATCCATTATTTGAAGAAAAAAATCATTAATTTCTCATGAACTTTGTTTGGTAATGGAAGGTAACATTTAGTCATTTATAGTGACTTGGATGTTATTATGTATGATATTTTTCTGGAAAGCTACTGTAAAAACAAAAAAGAAATTTGTATCTAATTCTAAAGCCAATGATTTTGTTTACTCAAAGCGATCAAATAATGACCATGGTTATAAAAAGAAGATCAAGCAAGTACAAGAAACAAAGAAATTCAATTGTAAAGCACAGATAGTTGTCAAAGAAATTGTAGAGTTTCCAGACCACAAGGTAGGGATATTATGCCAAAATAAATTGTTATTCTGCACCTTCCTAACAAACCATATAAACTAAAGACTAAATTAAGAGATAATCACATAAAATTTTGAACATGTTACAATAAATTAAAACATTAAAACAGCAAAGGAAGGAAACATTTTTAGAAATTTCCAACATCTGTATCCAAATTTTTATAAGATTATGTTAAAATTCCTGAAACAAGGTTTTGCTGCATAAACTGTAGAATAGGAGAGGAGCAGAATCTCCCAGGGGGGGGGGGGGTACATAACATGTTCAAGGTACGGGTATGTGCCGCCCATATGGGTGGGTTTTTGGGCCCAACATTATCTAAACAAGGTCCTTTTTCTGCAAATTTTTCATAAACATGGGTGGGCTTTCACTGAAATTTGCAAACATGGTAGGAAATGGGATATTTTCAGCCAAAATTCATCATGGGTACCAAGGCAAGTTTCGGTAATTGGAAGAGGGTAGCTTTCTGAAAACCAGGCGGCAGACCCCCATCCATCCACAAGTCATGTACCCCCCCCCCCCCCCCCCCGGCAGAAACTATAAATTTATTTCGTTGCTGATCTTATTGTAGCTGAATGAAACATCTGTGTGGAGAAGGAAAACCATATCTAACACAATTAGGCAAGAGCTAGCAAAGGAGGTCATTTATGTAAGGATGTCGCGTTGCTTCAGCATAACTTTGCCAAGAAGAGAAGACCACAGCCAGCATCCAATTGGCAATGTAAGAGAAGAATTTTCAATTAATAGTTCTCATCCAAAAACTTAAGTTGAAAGAATAAATCTTTCAACAGCAAGATGTGTTTGCTCTATTTGGAATGCTGTACAGTACCATCTGAACTGTTTAGTCAGAACTGTTTTAAGTTGTTCTTCAGATGGCTTGAACAAAGTCAGCCAAGGTAATTTATCTGTCTATGAGCAGCACCTGGCGTGGACTGGGGTGGATATTTTTCCCCAGTTTTCTCAGGTTGGTGTTTTTTCTCATGCAAAAATGATGCAAAACAGATACAGTAGTTATATGTTGTGGTACTTAATTCTATCCCTAGTCTACCCCGCCTTTTTTCAGGGCTGGTATGCACACCATGAAAATAAAAAAGTTGGTGGCCGCACAAGCTGAAGTTGCCGAAAAAACAGCATACGCTGTACTAGCGACAAAATAAGCACTAAAACATGGCGAAGATAAGGAAAGCTAGCAACGTACATTAACAAGAGAATGCTACTACCACAGACTCTGCATCGTTCAGCCAGGCCCAGGACATGTCACTGGATCTTGGCAACAATGAAATGAAATAACAATGAAAAACATCCCGAAGACATTAATCATTTACTTATCATGCTATCATTTCAGCAATCAAAGCTTCATTTATGGCTCAAAAACTGTAATCGTTACTTATTGGTTCAACTCACAGCATGTTCACTGTTTGTTTAACTGCAAATTATCATCCTACGAAACAAACCTTGAAATTTAACAACACAATCATCTTTTACAGGCAGCAGCTATATTACAGCCATTGGATGGGGAAATCATCAAACAAATAAATGAATACGTTATTGATGGTGTAGATGAAGTAAGCGCTATGCAAAGACATTTGCGTGCTTATGTAAATCTAAACTTCAAAGACCAGGCAACTGACCTGAACAATCGCAGATTCCATCCCACTGATAAGGTTGTAAGGGATCACATGTACCAAGCAAGGCTTCGGCAAATGCACTCAAAAGATGATCAAAAAATCTTCAGTTCAAACTTGAAAAGTGGAAAGAAAGTTGACCGAATGACGGCCAGGCCGAAAACACGGAGACGTCGGAGATGTCGGAGATGTCGGAGTTGTCGGAGATGTCGGAGAAAATATCGGAGTTGTCGGAGATGTCGGAGAAAATATCGGAGTTGTCGGAGAAAATATCGGAGTTGTCGAAGACGTCGGAGAAAATATCGGAGATGTCAAATATTATGAATTGTACAATTCTGAAAATATAACATTGGGGAGTACAAAGAGTACTGGCACTACAGGGGGTTTTTGGTTTTCCTTTTATTTTTCTTTTGATTAAATTCGAGACATTTCTATGTGTATTAGAATAGAATAGACATTTCGTAGATTTGTATGTATATCTGTTGTTAAAGCAGTCTCTGCAGGCTGACGGGGCTACTGTGGTTAAACAATAAAAAATGGAAAATGAAATGAAAAAAATGGGAAGAACTAATCACTTGCAGTTTTCTGTTTTGTTTATGAGAATGGTTCACAACGAAATTTACAAAAACAGTCTTTCTTGGCTTTTTTCCTGATGAATATATTGGTAACTAACATGGAAAAATGTTGAAGGGAATATCTTTAAGAGTGGCAACTGTTTCGTTGTAGCCCTACATGGCTCTAGTTGATGGAAACTTGCAAAAGGACGTTTTTCGGATAGGGGGCTTCAAACAAAAATACCCAACGAATGGCAACACATTGCAATTCTTAAAATGAGGGTCCAACTCTCTGACATCTTCAGAAAACATCTCAGAGATTTTGGAGAGGACAAATATAACTGAAGTTTTGAAACAACTCAAGTCTGCATATTAAAGCCATACCTCTGATTATATAATCTTTCTGATCCTAATTCTTCTTATAAGCCCTTGAAAGATCGGAAAGGCAAACGTGTAGGTAGGCTTCCATGATCAGGTGTTGAGGCAAGGGTTGGCAGTGTCTTTAATTTGGAGAAGTTTTGCTACCTTCTGTCCTAGACATGCACGTACACGTATTTTTCATAAGAAACGCAACTCTCAGTTCGCTAAGAAACTCCAGTGCTGGGAAAATATAGTACTATTTATTTTAACCCTATTTTGTTTGGGGGGGGGCAACCCCTCCCTAGTAGACTTTTTGTTATAACTCTGTCAGGATAGCAATTATGGCCCGGAAACTTTTTGACTTTTTGCTAATACTTATTATGCAATGACTCAAGAAGTTTCATAAAAATATTTTGACAAATGAGGGGGAGGGAGACACTTTTCCGGAGCTGACTCTGTCCAAATCGCCAATTCTCAACTATTAATTTTCGCGAAAAAAGTAGCAAAATTGCAAAATTTTGCAAAGATATTTTGCAGGGTAGTGCTATTTTAAGTATTCTATCATACTTTTAATGTTTGGATGGAAATTGTGCTCCAAAAAAAAATTTATCGCATTTTTCCTGATTTTGACCGATTTTGCCACTTTTCTTGACCACACAAAGAAAAATGCTGACGCAATCAATAATGACGGCTAATTTTTGGTTAATTTTTATATATTCATAAACTACATGTGTGGGGCTATTAGTACACCAAATCTGGTTGCTCTATCTATTTCCAGTCAAGAGTTAGGTAGGGGGGGTTTTTTTTGCCCCCCCCCAACCAAAATAGGACGTGTCAGATAGCCCAACCACTATAGGGTTAATAAAGGAAATTCTATGGCCATATTTCTTATTTTCTTTTCACTTTTTTCCTGTGTTACAATGCTCAGAAGGTACTTTAGTTATGTTTAAACAGTGGAAATTTTATTTTGAAACATTCAGGATGGCACAGGAAGTATACATGACGAAAGCTTGCTATAGAACCTTTTAAGAAATGCGTAAGAAACTCCAGAAACTCCAAGTACATAAAATCTGATAATTTACTAAAGAAATAATAAAAAAAAGCAAGAAAAGAGAAAGGATGAAATATGAAATAAATATGAAATATACGATAATTTACATGCAGGCCAAAAGCTTAACTGTGAATCTCTGAGAACTACGTGATTTTCTTCAACAGCTCTAACAACTCTGAGACAATCCTGACGTCTCCGACATCTCCGAGATTTTCTCCAATATTTTCTCCGACATCTCCGATATTTTCTCCAACATCTCCGACAACTCCGATATTTTCTCCGACATCTCCGACAACTCCGATATTTTCTCCGACATCTCCGACAACTCCGATATTTTCTCCGACATCTCCCACAACTCCGACATCTCCGACGTCTCCGTGTTTTCGGCCTGGCCCCGAATGACCTGTTCTTTTATCGTCCGAAGGGGACAATTGGTGAAACGGATGAGCAAGATCTACTATTTGTTTATCAGTCGGAACAACATCGTCACCTTCTGGATCGCTATGGTACCATATGTATGCTAGATGCAACATATAAAACAACGAAGTATACCCTGCCATTGTTTTTTGTTTGCGTGAAAACTAACGTTGATTATCAGGTTGTGGGGGCATTTATATGTGAGCATGAAACAACAGATTCAATTCTGGAAGGAATAAGAATCTTAGCAGATTGGAATCCTGATTGGAAACCTCGTTATTTCATGACAGATTTCGACGAGAAGGAGATAAATGCTCTCGAATCTGTTTTCCCTACATGCAGTGTCTATTTGTGTGACTTCCACCGTGAGCAAGCGTGGACACGCTGGGTTAATAAAAAGGAGCACCAGGTCCCACATGTAAAAGATGAGGTCTTGGCGAGATTGTGTAAGATAGCTCATGCTGAAACACTCAAAGATTTTGAAGCTGCAGTTGAAGAACCGTATAAATCTACCGTTTGGAAGCGTTACGTTAAATTGAGAAACTGGTTCAGTGTATACTGGTATCCTCATCACAAGGTACATGGAAAGTTTCTTTTGTTCTAAATTTACTCGTATAAATAAATTTTACATTAACCTTTCTCGACACTTAGGGTAATGCCCCTTTCATACCAGAAATCGACAGATCGTCTGGACGGAAATGTCATCTGACAGTCATTTGTGTGAT
Organism: Aurelia coerulea; assembly: GCA_039566865.1. Classification (NCBI taxonomy): domain Eukaryota; kingdom Metazoa; phylum Cnidaria; class Scyphozoa; order Semaeostomeae; family Ulmaridae; genus Aurelia; species Aurelia coerulea. The sequence continues at coordinate 4,995,098 of CM076959.1, forward strand.
GTGAATTGAAGTTGAACCTGTGTGACAGGTTTTGACAAAAACAGACGAACATATAGTCAGACAAAATCAGACGACACCAACCACACGTTTTTTGTCTGGATGACTTGTCCTTTCTGTCGACTTGTTTGTTGTATTGTGTAAAAGGGCTGATGACGGACTGTGTCAAAGTCTGTTTTAAGTACTGAGCAATCTGGCTTTATTCAGGCGATTTGATAACTTTGTCACAGGTTACTTAATGGTTTTTTCATTTAAAATATATCTAAGGACAAGGACGGTGTGTGGAAAACTTATAGTGAGCACCCTTTATTGGTGCTTACACAAAAAGAGGGATATTTATGACAACGAAACCATTTCATTCAATAGCAAATCTCCCCTATGGGTCTATGCATTTTTCTTGCACTACGGTATTCCTGCTTTACCAACAAGTTAAGTAATCTTACATTGACATCATGGCAAACATCCTATTGGATCAAACAAGCACCGCTCGTCAAGTGCCCCTTTCTTCTTATATGCGCTTGCTATACCTTGATTTATTAGACCGGCTTACGAAGACATAGCATGTGTTACCCTATCTATTGCAGTTGCAAAGAATAGCGTGACTCTGGGGGGGGTTACTTGACTTAAATTCGTACGGGGGTGTGCCCACAAAAGTTTTACCCTGCTCCAGAATATTTTGCTCCAAATTATAACCGATTCTAGAATGAATTGATGAACAACATACTCCAAAAACATGAAATTTGACCGAAAAACGACCCGATCTAACAAAATATCCCCATTTCACATGTTTTGACAACCTGCTCCATGAAAAATTGCCTTATTTTGATACCCTAAGCTAGAAAAGTTGATGGAAACGATATCCGGAAAAGCGATACCCATCCACGTTGGACAAATGTACAAAGTACCCCCCCCCCCCCGGCATGACTGTAACCTAACATTTAAAGGTCTCCTTTCGTATCATTCGTCTTGTTTTTCTTTGCAGCGATGGGTTTGGGCCTTCAGGCAAGACAACTTTCAAATACTTGTCAAAACCAACAACGGTATTGAAAGGCAGAACAAGAGTTTCAAGTACGAATACTTGCGAAAGAAACGAAAAAACACTTTAAGCAGAATGGCAACAATACTTATTGATCAGTTTTTCCCTGAAAGGTACAAAAGGTAGGTAAAGATACAATCTGCTCATGCAACATGACAAATTGATTAAAATGTGACAAAAATTCTCCTTTTCATTTTCATGTCAGCTGTAAAAAACAAATTGAAATGAATGGTCGATTTTTGCATTTTCTTGGTAGCTAAATTACTGTACACTGGTATAGGATCACAGGATAGACATACATAAACACTGGGTACAAAATGAAATTCCAAAAAAATGAGTACTGTAGCTGTGTTACAGCAGGAAGGGAACAAAACGTGTCAAATTTTTTTTGATAAATTATAGAGGCTATGTCATTCAAATTACAAAAACATCTGAAACAAAAGATACAGTCAAGCAAGGACGAAACATAGAGAATACTTGTTCACCCTTTTCATTTTGGAAATGAATGTTAAAAGTACCCCCTTCTGACTGGAAGTAGGAACAAAACGATAAGCTAAAGCCTCAATGTATCGATCTTCAACTTAGATGCGCATATCTTGCATTTACAAATCATACACCAAACACCGGAGGTACAAGTAAAAAATGTACAGTGCACCCGAACCCTAACCATGATTTGTATCATGGACATTCCCAAAGCACCTGTAACCTTAGTTTTCAGTTTTTTTGCTTTTGAAAAGAATAAAAGACACATGGGCATGGCCCTGGCCCTGCTTAAATGAATATGATAAAAATGTGGTAAGAATAATAAAGTCGTGCCACATCTCCAAAAGAAGCGTGCAAGTGCTCCTTTTCATTGTCTTTGATACAAAACACTAAGGGTGGAATGCAATGCACGGACCGATTCCTTAAAACAAAAGTTATTACGAGAAAAATTTAAGCGATTCAAGGTATAATTCTTTTCAAAAATAAAAATTAAAGTTGAAAATTCTTTTGCGAAATGTTATGTTATGTCAAATCATAGCTAGGCCCTTTCTCAAAACCATGGTTTCAGGTGCACTTCAAATTTTGATCTTGTGAACTCGTATCTCCGGTATTTGGGGGACGATTTTGAAATGCAGGGTATGTGCATTTAAGTTGAAGATCGACAAATGTAGCTGAGCTAAAAAAAAATCCCGAAATTTTATGGTTTTGTTCCCTTGTTCAGTCAAAAGGGGGTACTTTTTTGAGACACCCGGTATGAATTTCGTACATCTGCTTGTATGATTGTGAAAGCTCTTGTGCTATTTTCATTGAAAGTTGTCATGCATTAGTAGGTAATTAATGATTGTTATATTTTTCATTGATAGGTACTCCTCTCTCAATGCCCAGTTTTCTAGTGGTTACCGACGCTATACATCTTGGGTGCCACATTATTTGATGAACAGGCCAAGAAAATTTGTGACTCACTGCATGGAGAAGATAGCATTGGCGAGCCGCATTTCTACTGCTAACATTCGTGAGGAAAGTGCTGGAATTGTACAAGTTAAGAGTGCAGAGTCATTTGGAACAGTTTCAGCGGGACATACTGTGCAACTAAATAAGAATGGCATGCCAAGCTGCCAATGCTATGATTGGAAGCAAAATGTTTTACCTTGTAAACATATGTTTGCAGTAATACTGCACATGCAGAATTACTCATGGGAGGATATACCAGCAGCATATCGAGATGCATCATATTTTACCTTGGACCCTCACTGTGCCATCAAGCAGAACAATACAATCACTGATGAACCAGAAGTTCATATCAACATCAATACGGCAAGCGAGGCTAATGATGATATTGCTGAAACTAACATAAAACCAACGTCTTGTCAAGTTAAAGATCTGCCACTTCCAACCAGCTTTACCCGAAAAGGTGTAGGGTCTGCTTGTCGAGATATACTTGACCAACTCAAGAGCTTGACATTCAATGTTGTCGATCAAAATTCACTGGAGGAATTGCAAAAGAAATTGCTGGAATTGTTAAAAGAAACAAGGGAAACTACTGAGAAACAAGATAATCTTATTGTTGAAAATGATGATACAAAAGTTTACAAGCGACCATCACGCGATCACCATCGCATTCAAGCTGGAATAAATGCAAAGAGGATGAAAGTATGCGACAATAAGCAGCATATTCCGCTTCCAAGCAAGAAAAAACAAATTCAAGATCAAAGAGTTGGTTCAAAGGCTGACAAACAACGCAGTCAAAGAGCCTCATACCTGAATGTGAACACTGGAGAAATAGGTATGCAAACTAAGTTAATTGCTGACCACATTGTATTCTCTCAATGATGCACCTGTAACACTGAAATACTAAATGTTGTTCTGTTCCTCAGAGTTGAAACATTTTACTTTGACAACATTTGTGATAAACTATTTAATCAAAATGGTTTTAATTTCAGTGAAATGCAGTAAGATGATGCAAACTATTTGATTGCTGAGCTGCTGTTATAGGGCAGCCATAGTCTGCATCAATGCCCTGTTGCAATTACAGTACAGTCACTGTGCACATTAACATCTCAAAATTCTTATCAATAATGCAAAACAATCTTTGAAACCTATAACTTTTTCAACAGAAATAGCAAGGAAGAACAGATTTGATATTACCAACAGCTCTAGCAAAGAAACAACTGAAAAGGTAACTGACATTATATCTGAATGATAACTATATAGCAATTGCTTGAGATAAATATTCTTAACTTTAAAGCAATGACTGAACACCTTTGGGATTATTGATGCAAAGAGATACATTTCTTGACACGTAAGACATATTTTGGAAAAAATTTCAGCAGCTTTGTGACTTGAGTAAACTGGAGGTAACATGCACTGAAAATTGGATCCGAATTTCACTGAATTTACATAATTTCATTAAGATATGTTGAAAACAGACATATTTTGCTTGTGTGACATCACAATTATGATCAAAAAAATTCCATAATGTTCTTAACAATCAATAAGCGATAACATGTATCAGCAAAATCCTTTCTCGCAAAGTAAAACGTTTTTGAGTGGCAGAAATGAATGTTATTGTGGTAGAAAGTTTCTAAAACTGGTTTGCATGCAGATGTGATAATAATTGTGATGTCACATAATAATTCTGTTTGCGTGTCTGAAAACACCTTTTGCAGAGTAAATATACCATTTAAATACAAATAAAAGATGTCAAATGATACACCATTGGAATAAGGAGAAATGTTAATATTTCCTTGTATCAGACATTTGGTGTTTATAAAATGTAATTAAGAAACTCAATGTACAGTATATGGTACATGATTACTGTAAAGTGTATCACCTCAATTTGCTTAAAATGCACAACCAACTGTTTTCAAAATACACACCGAAGCCTAAGTGCCAATTAAACATTGTACATCTAAAATACAGCAGGAATGAATTGTTAAAAGGAGGCTGGCCTGAGAGATTGGCTTACTGAGAAAGGGGAATTGATTGAGTTTTTATGAATATTAATCTCAATATTACAAAATATATAAATAAAAAAACATATGTAATCAAAAGCTCAATCATTGAATTGTATTTAAAAAATATCGACTCAGAAAATACACCTTTTTCAAAAACCTTTCAGCATAACCCTTCATCAGTGATACTAAATATTGATTTAATCTCTGCAACTGATGACACTGTAATCATTCAGAAAGAGAAACAGTAAGTTATCATCTTTCAGCCAATTTACTAACTTTGATCATTTGATTGTGATATTACCGTAGCCTTTTCTTTTTCCAGTATCTTGATATTGAAGAAGAAGAAATCGTTTCTGATTGTGAGATAAGTATCCATTCAGATTCTGACACAGGTGAAACACAGTCAAACAGAAAAGAAGAAAATGTTCATGTAACAGTCAGCAGCGATAGTGAAGGTGATTTTGATGCATCAGAAACCTGGATGACCGTAGGAAATGTACAACTGAAACATGATGAAGAAGCAATTCTTCGTTCTGATGATATGTGGTTGAATGATTTGATAATTAATGCTGCTCAAAATCTATTGAAAGTTCAATTTCCTCATGTAGGTGGATTTCAGGACACAATCCTTCAGAAAAATCTTTCATTCAAAATCGAAAATGGGGAATTTGTGCAAGTCCTAAACAAAGGAGGTAATCATTGGATCACAGTCAGTACTATTGGGGTCAATGATATGTCATCCGTTCGTGTTTTTGATAGCCTTGGGAGCACAAAGTTTGATTTTGAAATGCAAAGCATTATTGCAAGCTTGGTTCACACAAAGAAACCAGAGATTCTTGTCAAAGTAGAAGATGTTCAGCACCAAGAAGACAGTAGTAGCTGTGGACTGTTTGCAATAGCCTATGCTGTTTCACTTTGCTTCACAGATGATCCCAGGCAAATACAGTTTGACAAGAATGTCTTACGAGCACATCTGCTGCAATGCCTTGTTCAGCGCAAGATGTCAAGATTTCCCCAATTAAGTGGAAGTAGAAAGCCAAGTCTTGGCAATTTGGTATCAATAAGTGTCCATTGCACTTGCCGGTTGCCCTTAGATCCAGATGACGTCTCAATGGTTGAAAAGTGTTCTCTTTGCAATGATCACTACCACAGAGAATGTGAGGCAAACAAGAGAAGGCTAGTGATTTCCAGAAATGGTACCAAGATGTGGATTTGCAGCAAATGCAGTGACCAATGCAATCTCCATGCCACCTATGAGATAACAGATCACAGCTCATTTCATTCTACAGTTGCAGTTCCTAATGAGACTCATTGAAGGATTATCCTTAGTATTTTTCCTGTCATTTCTGAAACAGTTTTGTCACTAAATCTGATACCGGTTTCAGTTTCAGGTTAATTGACAAACATATCTAAGTACATATAAGAATACAGCATACATAACCTAACTTTAAATAAACAATTAATATGCATACATGATACAAACTACAAACTACAATGCAATCAAAAATTACCAAGGAGAAACATTACAAGACAAAAGATGTTTGTACTTAGATATATTTGTCTAAGGAGGAGCTCTCTAATAGATAAACTAATCGAGAGAGAGCCCCCCCCCCCCCACCCCAAATAAAAAGACTAAAACTAAAAAAGAAATAATTTTTTGTTAAAAAAAAACACAAAACCAGTATAGCCTCTAATGAACAACTGACATGTGCAAAGAAAGACGCAAAAAAACAACAGCAGTTTTCCTCTGTGCAAAGAGTAATTAAAGACCATATCCGATGACAAGAAATTCCTTAAGTTTTGCTTTGAAGATGTCAAAAGAAACTAACATCTTGATAAAAGTTGGGATACCATTCCACAGTTTGGCACCAAAATATTTTATTGATCTAAGACCATATAGAAAGGTATTCCTTATGGATTGGAAAATGTCGCCTCTGGCTGCCTGACGAGTTTCATGACTATGAACTGTGTCACTGAGCTGAAGATAGTTGAGAAAATGAGAAGGTGAGAGGGAGGTGAGAGACCATTAAGAGATTTATAAACAAATTTAAAAATATCTTGATGAATCATATCTTTCAATTTAAGAATTTTCAGGGGGAAGAAGATTGGTGTTGAAGAAGATGAAAAAGGCTGAAACATAATGGACCTCAATATCTTTTTTGCAATAAGAAAAGAGGCTCGAGATAGGTGTCATAAGAAAGACCCCAAGTTGATGAGCCATACAAAAGAAATGAAGAGAAAATGGAATAGTAAAGATTCTTTAGTATGTCAAGAGGAAGTAAATGTCTGATTTTGAAGAAGATACCAGATGTTCTTGAGAGTTTTTTAGTTAGTTCAGCAATATGACATTTCCAGGAGAGATACCATTTGCACTCTTCAATGCGTATTTGAAATGGAAAGAGATTCGGATGCAAAAAAGAATTTGCACACCAGGACCTTTCTGACTCATGTTGTCATCAAAGTATGTCATCAAAGTCAAAATTTCATTTCTGTTTCTAATTCTGATGAAAAATCTAAATCTTCTCATTTTTTGCATCTGAATCTCATTAATTTTTTGTTAAGTACATTTTGTTTCAAAGTATGGAATGGAGATATCTTGAATGTTGTTAGACAGCTGATAGTGCCAGGAAGATGAGAGGGGAGGGGGTGTGGGCAGATTTACACAATGAATGTTTACGAGATAACAATATTTACCTGCCACACTCTGAACACAGCTAGGGACCATAGTAGAAGAACTTAAATCCCTGAATCCATGGAAAATTTTAGCTGTGGATTCAGAACAATGGACAGTGAAGACTTTTCCATTTCAAATAATTATGTATTCAGGGATTCAATGGCATAAAATAGTATCAGATTGAAATCTTTAAATCAATGGAGTTATTCTGAAACCTGTACGCAAGCTATTTTGAAATGAGCTTTCTCAAAAGCTGCAAAAACAAACAGTTTTGTTAAATATATTATTTGATTCCCTAGACTTGGGTAATACCACACTTTGTATAGAATTTTGATAGAGCAATTGGTTCCAGAAATTAATAAGCCGGAGAGGCTGATTTCTGCAACACAAAAACATTTTGGTTTGGTTGAGTTTGCTTCACACATTAAAATGTAGGGTCTAATTTGCGTTATTTGTAATTTGAACACAGAACCTCTTAACGTTTTCAAAAGTCGAATCAATACTGAAAGAGAATGAGCTTTTAGGTTCTTGCAACTCATGCTATATTTGGGGCTAGAGTCAAGCCTGGTCTAGGCAGTTTTTTAGGCCCATAAGGGTTCTCTGGGAAGGCTTTTAAGGCAACCACCAGTGCAAAAATGAAATGCTATTTACCTCATTGATTGCACAACTTGCAGATTTGCTCCATGGAAGCTTCAGCTTGCGTGGCATGTGTGAACCTTAAGCCCTCACTAGCTGCAGCGCCAGCCGTGCAGCCATTTTCATTTTTTCTGAACTCTCCCGTCAGCTTGCACGGTACTCGGCCAGATCTCGCCGACCAAGCCAAGCCACCGAACCAGGGCCGTAGCTCTGAAACATTATCGCCCAGGTTGTTGCGCAGGAGCCTCGCAGCACCTACTTCTGTTGGGTGGGATTTCGTCCGTACCGCCATAACTTGCTGGCTAGGATTCATATGACCTATTGCCTTTCTCGTGTTGTTCTTGAATTGCTTGTTCAAGTTTTCGATTTGTCCATGAGACTGTGGATGTCTTGGCTTTCTATGCTTTATTCTAATCTCACTTTCTTTTAAAAGGAGTTGGACCATTTTGCAAGAAATTCTGACCCATTATCAGACTGCAGGATTTCGGGAAATCCTTCATGCTGAAACAAGAGACTGTCAGCTCCAAAAATATGTTTTGCATGCTTTGATTTCAATGGAAACAAACCAGCAGTATTTGGAGAAGCAATATTTCATTGAGAGAACATAGCGGAACTCCCATTTATTCTCTTTCATGAATTCTCTTGTTCTTGGAGCCATATCAACAAGATCAAATTGAATTTGATCAAGTGGTCTATCAGATCGTATTGGCTTTGGAGGGGGAGTAACAGTTGCACAGTGATCCAGAATGCAAAAATAAAGGAAGAAAATACAAATATCGCAAAATCAAATTTAATCAAAACCGTCGTAATGATATATGGTCTTAAAGAGGATATGTTAAGGTGACGTTACTAAAACACGGAACAAGCGAAACAAGGCAGTAACAAGCGGAATGAGTGCAGAACAAGCCACTAACAAGCGGAACAGGTCAGTAACAAGTGGAACAAGCGAGGAACGACCCAGTAACAAGCCAAACAAGCAAGGAACATCTGTCTCTATCCCAAGGGAAGTTCGAAATATGTTGAAATGAAAGAGGAGCGTGTGGCATTAGATAATAAGTCAAGAAGAAAATAGGGTAAAGAGCAGAAAAAAGGGCTTTTTCGACCATCGTAGTCCCGGGGGGGGGGGGGGAGTGCCCCCCCCCCCTCCGTAACTTCGCCAATATTGCAGATATGAGGATGAAACTTAGTACAATGGTGTATAGGAACAAAATCTACACAATAGGCTACTTTTTTAATTTTTCATTACATCCATGACGTCACAATGATGCCATAATTGAGGAAAATTGCACTTTTTGCTTACTATTAACAATATTGGCAATATTTAAGTTCTTAGTTGATAATTTCTTTCATACTGCTACTAGAATGTATCCCAAAGCATCACTGAATAAAAATTGGCAATGAAATGTCAATTTAAGCTTGTTATTTATATTATATATTCATCATTTATTTGCATCAGTTTGTCATTGTTTCATTTAAACCCCTAATTACTGATGAAATTTCTCTAAAATGCCTTAAAATTGTTCATAACAATCAATAGAACCAATTTTGACCATTTAAAGTTATCTAATACATTTGTTATTATATATATGACGTCATAAACTTTGATGGCGTCATGAACGTAAAATTTGCTGATGTCATCAAAAATGGATAAAACTATAAATCATTTGAAAGCTCTCATCGAGAGCTATCGAATGGTGGTATTCTCGATTTTCTACGACCATCCGTGCTAAAACTGGACTCGCTTTTTTAATTGTCTGGCTGACCACGTGTTGAAAAGAGGTTGGTCACGTGATCAGTATCTACCATTTTGAAAAAAAATTACAAATTTTAATTAGTCCATGAAATTTTAGGAAAAGTCGCAAAGTTTCAGCTCTTTATCTTTTGAACTGACGACACTACATCAAATAAACTCTGCCGCGGGCACTTTGTGCCCCCCCCCCCGGTAGTAATAGGGTTAAACAACAGCGGATAGAATAGTAGCCTGCCTGCAGACTTTGGTTACTGGGGAGGAAAGAGGAACTACTTCTAGTTTCTCACTCCTTTCTCTCCTCTCCTCCTCAGTGATCAAAGCCTGTGTGCAGGTTAATAGAATAGACGATTAGGAAAAAGATGGCGTTGGGAGGCATTTGACCAAAATGCATTGCGTTTGCATGCTATAATGCAATCAACCCTGACCGTGATTCTATAGAAATTCATTCATCAAATGTAATGCATCTTTGTCAAATGACCCTCGATGCCATCTTTTCCGGAATCGTCTATTGGTATTGATTTTAGATATTCATGAGCATTGACTGGACGGTTGGGTTGGGTCGGCCCTGGGTGGCTCTTAGTGAACCTCAAGGATAATGCCTTTAATTCTTTTCCTAATACTGTGAACAAAACATACGCAAATTCAAAGTATCTCGGCCTTGAAAAGCGTTTTGATGAGACAGAAGATAAAATAATAACAAATAGTGAAAAAATTGATACTGAGAAATAATACTGATATAAACAAAAGATACCAAGGGAGGATAATTTCAACCCCACCCCCCAAGGGCCCACAGCAAATTGTTACTAGTGTTGTCAAGTTGTTGTAGGGTTAAATCATAGTTGTTTTGATGAGACAGAAGACAAAATAATAACAAATAGTGAAACAATTGATACTGAGAAATAATACTGATATAAACAAAAGATAACAAGGGAGGGTAATTCCAACCCTACCCCCCAACCGTTTGACCATTCAACGCGAAAGAAAGCCACAAAGAAAACAAAAGAATGGCGAGAAAGTTGTGGCAACAATAAGCAGCAGAAGAAAGAACAGACATACACCTTTGCTTCCTTATTCATGTTCCCTTGCAACGACTTTGGACTCCTTTGGGACATGCGGCGCCTTTTTTCTGCTCTTTACCCTGTTATCTTCTTGACTTATTATCTAATGCCGCACGCTACTCTTTCATTTCAACATATTTCGAGCTTCCCTTGGGATAGAGACAGATGTTCCTTGCTTGTTCGGCTTGTTACTGGGTTGTTCCTCGCTTGTTCCGTTTGCTACTGACTCGTTCCGCTTGTTACTGCCTTTTTTTTTTTTTTTTTTTTTTTTTTTTTTATATTCAAATATGAATATTTACAAGGTGTTTTACGTTTAACTATACCTTTCTAATTACTATACAACACTACAGGTACGACACCATGGGGAGCGAAAGACAATGACTACCCCATGGCCAATGTAAAGAGACACGTAACATTAAACTAACTACAACTACACTACAAACGATTAAAACTATTGGATAATGTACTAGGATTCTGTTCCACATCAGATGTCAGGTCAGGGTTTCGATGGCTTAGATGATGTTACTGCCTTGTTCCTCTTGTTCCGTTTTAGTAACGTCGTATGTTAAGGATCAAAACAAAGCAAAAAGTAGACTTTTGTGACTTCTGAGTACGGAGATATTCACTTGCAAAGTTGGATGAAATTGACATTGTTTACTTTTCATGTAATTTTTGGTCAATTTCTACAGAATGCTCATTACAACAACAAATTCATTTACTAATATCTCTGTCCAGGGTTATCCGATTTTAGCTCTGTTTCTTTTAATTGATAGAACTACTTGTCGCCTTGCAAGGATGTTGCCCATTGCTTCAACTGGGTCCCAATTTATTGTTCTCTTGTTGTTTTTCCTAAATGCACTTATTTTCCTGAAATGGACACCAAAAATGCGTTATTTGAGATTAAAAGTACAAAATAAAAAAAATTAACGACGAATATGTCTACCAAACCTAGATTTTATCACAGCAGCACATTTTAGCAGATAGCCTGCCAAAGCATCACTCAGGATCGTGCAGGGAAAAAAGTTATTATATTTTGAAAGTGTCCACTACCACTTTTTTGCTATTTTGAGCCCCTTTATTTTCATGGGCACCTTCAGACAAACGGAAATTCTGTAAGTCATGCTTAAGATATATCATTCTGAATGGTTTTATCCTTATTCAACAAGTGTTCTGACAAAAGTGATGTAAAATTGGATGAAAAGGCTCCTCCGCTGAGGCATTTTGTGGCTCTCTAATCAAACTGTCTTGAGCCCTATGGGGTGCCGTTACCGCCAAAATTCAGCCCTTGTTATTCTATAAAATGGTACCCTGTGTTTTATAAGATGGTACCCTTTATTTTGTAAAATGGTACCCTATATCTTCTAAAATGGTACCCTTTTTTATAAAATGGTACCCTATGTTTTATAAAATGGTACCCTATATCTTCTAAAATTGTATCCTTTATTTCGTAAAACTAGCGGGTAAATACAGCAATTGCTCCGACCGGAAAATTTTCGTAAATCTACGATTTTCGGTTCATCGGTGTAGGAAGGCTTGAGACACAGCTTCAAAGTTCACAGTAATGTCGGATGGCATCAACGTAGCAGTGAGTTGCAGCATGGTTGTGTTGCAGTGAGGGGAACTTTTAAGCTTGGAGCTTTTCCTGTTTGCTTTTGTAGATATTTAAAAGTATTTGCCTGATGCCTGCAATTTTTCCTTGAATGTGCTTTATGTTTCATGACTGCTTTATCTCATGGTGGCCGTGGTATTGGGCCTAAACCGGCTCCATATCTGCGTCCTTCATTTTTCCTTTGTGAATTTGCCACACAAAGCGCTTCACCCATTCCATTGCTCAGCGAACCAATCAGAAATATCGTCTTTTCCATTGTGATTTAAAAAAAGGGGAGTTTGCAGTATCCCGAGCAAAAAATTCAGTTGTAATCACCAGTTTTACCTGTTGATGTTCGATGGGTTTCCAGGAATTTGACAATCAAAACATTACATCGGCCATAGATTATGTATTTTGAATACAACATTCATTTGAAAATTAAAATGATAGTGCAGCTGCGCAATTGTTAGTCAAAATCGCTTTGATGGAGCATGAATTATGATAATGACTTACAATGCAAGACTGCAAAGGTATTGGAAGTATGTCTGTTGCTAAGGCCCCTTTGAAATTAGAGAAAGGGAAATATTAACTTTTGGATTCTATGCTTTTGTCTGTGCTAAAGACACATTGTCGAACATGATCCTTTGTGTACCAAATGAACAGCAACGCAAAGCGATTTTAGGCCAGAAGCAACTTTCAGATAATACAACAGTCAACTTTGGTGCCACAAAGGATCATGGTTATCAGTGGGTCTTTGAAAACAAGACCGATATTGTTTATGAGAAGTTTCACAAAAGAGTCTTCTGTCTAACTGTACACATTTAGAAGCTTTAGCTGGGAATATGATTCAAGTAACTTTCGTATGTTCAAGAAAATCAATAGCATCTTTTACTTTTTAAAAGTCTTTTCTCAAAAGTTACAAAGTAAGAAACAAATAACAACAAAGCAGAAAAACTTTGCGGGAAGATTTTAACCCTATCTGACCTGGGGGGGGGGGGGGGCGGACCGCCCCCCCCCCCCCTAGTACATTTTTGTTTACACCGTTTTCCACACATGCAGCAGGCCTCTGATACTTCGTAAGTTTAACTTTGTATCATAGAGCAATAAAATTGCAACAATTTGGACATTCTATTTTTAGCCTTGTTTCCATGGTTACCAATTTTTCATACTAAACTCTGTGAAAAACATACTTTGTATCTCTCTTAATTATGTTTAATTGGTGCAATTAAGTCTAAATTAGGAATTTACATATATTTTGATCTATATCTTTCATTTCTTTATGAAAAATAAAGTTTCATGACCTTTTAGCAACCTTTCATTTATATGACGTCAGATGACATCATAATGATCATCATGCTCTAGCAACAACAACAACATCGCTAATTGGATTATGATTTCAAATTGTCATTGTTTATATAATGAACTACCTTTGTGCCAAGTTTGGCTGCCATATCTCTTATGACAACAGAGATAAACAGGGGGGGGCGGAATCCGCCCCCCCCAGGCATTGACTGTTTCAAAACACCCAGGTCAGATAGGGTTAAACTTTAGTGCAAATACAAGAGACTGGGCCTTTTGCCTGCAAGTTTCATACAACTTGTGCGAAGGAGGATAATGAATTCACTTCAATTCAACACGACTAAACCGATCAAGTCATATTCACCTGTTTATCTCTATCTCGTCAACGAGATGTTGTGTGTCAGATTCAAAACGATAATTCTCGGGTCAGAGCAATTGCTGTATTTACCTGCTAGTTTCGTAAAATGGTACACAATGCTTCATAAAGTGGTACCCTTTATTTTGTAAAATAGATATCTAAAATGATGCATGAAAGTTCTAAAATGGTACCCAGCAGATTATTCAGAGGTCTGGATCCTAATGGTGTGGGGTCTGGGCATTTGTCTCGATCAGTCATGACCATGAGCCCTGGTTGCTCACGAAACAACATGGACGACGATGGCGAGAAGCTGGCGGCGTCGTCAGACCTGGAAAATGCTGCCAGGCTACTAAACAGGGTGGCATCGGGATTGTCATCAGCAACTGTTCCTGGTGCAGCTGCTGCTATCATCAGTGTGTCCAGTTCTTTTTCGACTGCTTCATTATCAAGTTTTCAAACTCAACAAAGAAGACCCGCTCTGGGTGAGTGAATAAGTGTTGGAAATGAACTGAAAACATTGTTTCCGCATCATTTTGGTGACAGAAAAAGCAACACGAATTTTACAAAGCGAAGTAGTGGTAAAGGGCGCTCAAAAAAGCGCACAGCTACACTGAAAACGAAGGAGATAGTCAGAAGGTTTGTTTGCCTTGCTGACAAGGAACAGGTGGAAAGTGCCGATGCTGAGGAAGTATGGTAAATTGTTGACTTCATATTCAGTACTTAGGCCAGAAGTGTAGTTCTATCAAGGAGAGCAGTTCAAGTGGTTCTCGTTAGAGGAAAATTGTGAAAAATAAGCGGAATTTTTCCGAGTTTTCCACCCCACCATCATAAGTACAGCTTACCCATTTTACCCACAGTAGACCCTGCTAGATTCTTATAAAAGAACATGTGTACATTAAATTCAGCCAGTACAATTATAGATATGTATCTGCATCGACAGTATTGGCCTTGTGCACAGTAACGTGGTATCCTGCCTAAGACTTTTCAAGAATTGCTTGGAATGTTTTAGTTTCTCAAGAATTCTTGTTTATGACAATTTACAGTCATTCATATGGCTCAAGAGTTCTTATCAAAATGTGAGTAATTCTTGAAAAACCTACAGAATTCTTGGAAATTTTTGTCATAATAATGTAGCCTCATAATTCAGGTAAACTTTCACTGACACAGGAAGCCTCAGCAATTTATGATCTCTTTCAATCAATTTTTTTTTACTTTCCAATCCAATAAGCAAATCTGTTTTGAAATGTTCTGTTTTCTTTTGTTTGTTAATTCAGGCTCCACATGGTTAATTCTGGAACAATCCAGTGGCGGACACCTGGGGGGAAGGGGCCAGGGGGTGCGATGGCCCCCCAATGTTGGCTAGAACAAAGATATTTTGTTCAAAAACAATATAAACAAACAATGCTTTTTTGCCGAAACAATAGCTTTGCCCCCCCCAATATTTGGCAAAGTGTCTGCCACTGGAACAATCAACCATTTCAATGAATTTGAGTGGACAAAGACATCTGCTCAATATTTTGTGGAGTTGTGTTTAAAACTTCAAACCTACAACTTTTGAATTAACTCATAGATTGTTCCTTTTCCAATTCAATTGGCCTTAATTTATTTGACAGCAACCAAAGTCCAATTCCTGGATGAGGTGGATTTTCGATCAGCATTTTCGACAGGATTGTTGCCAGCAAAGAGAGCCCCCCCCCCCGCCCTGCCACTCAGCATTTTAAGAATTACAACTAGCTGTTAACGCAGTTAAGTAAGTGCTGCTCATAATATTAATCATAATAACATTTCGCAGATTGTCAAAAAATAAATGTCACAGTGGATATTTCGGAGCATGTGTTTGAAATCAAAGTTAAATTGCAGCTTTTTGAGGTTTAACAATTAAAGAACTATGAGAGCTGTTTGTAAATTTCAAGACTGCATTACACGAATACAATGCTCATTAAAGCTCAATGTGATATTAATCTCAATTCAAGTCTTCCATTGCAATTTTAAAACTCAGTTAATCATTGTCAGTTCATTTTGTACTTTCTTGGACTGCAAGGCTTTCTTTTCCCCAGGTGGTACCTCAAACAGTATATGATTTTCTCATGGGCCATAGATCAACACTGGTATTTTGAAGTAAAACTAGTTTTGATGTTTTAGAAGCAATGCAGTAGCTTTCATCATTTCTTTGTAATTAGCTCAGAATGTCAATTATCTGCTTCCATCTGCAGTAATCAGCCTCTTCAATAATATCAAAACAACTTGATACATGATGGCAACACACAAAGTGTTCCCCTTTTCAATTCTGTGTCAAATAACAGATTTTGTATTATGCCTCAAATGAAAGCAAGTCTTGAGGGTATATGATGCACAACAGTTGGCCATAACAATTCTTCAAAAGTTCATCTGGTAACAGTTTGTATCCAAGTTAAAAGTCACAAGGTGAGAAGAATGGTCACAGAAGCAATGCTGATCCAATACTGTTTGGTCTTTGTAAGAATGTGCATCCAGCAGTTATCTTATGCTGCGTTGGTCTTTGAATGTCAATGGTTAAAAAGAAGCAAATACTGATCCAATGCTGTGCAAACAGTTACAGGAATATGAACAGTTAATACGCAGATAGTGATCAAATGCTGTGTTAATCTTTACATGGGCTGTCACAAATTAATAAGATACCTTTCATTTCTGCAACAAAATGTAAATGAGACATTAAGCTTTTGTGTATGAGATATATATGTGCATGGTCATATGGCAACATTCAAGGGGCCTTTGCAATGAGCATGGTTTGTGAATACACCACTTGTGGTCTTTTCGTTGTCACCATTTTACAGTCCACAAATATGACCACCAATAAAAAGATGGCACATGGTGGTATGGTGGTTGAAAAGGCCGATTTAGGTACCTAAGTAGATAACAGAAATATACTGACAAAAAAATTTGTGCTAAAGGAGTTAAAGGAGGGGAAAATTAATCAAGGAGCCAATCAAAATTCTTTCAGGTGCAAAGAATCATGGTTGAAAGATCCTTTCAATTATCTTTCTTTTGCATTACTCTCTTGTGATTTTCTATGCAATGGGAAATTACTCTTCTGTTCTGAAACAATCCAATCCATGGCACATTTATGCACCAGATGTTTGCAGTTTTCAAAGCAAAAAGAAAGCTACTGTTCTAAAGTGCAACAATACTCTACTAAAAGATGATTTCTTGCCTATTCTAATCAAATTAATAAAACCATGAGTTAGGATTGTGAATAATAGATGCCATGTATCTATCTAATAAGAAAATTGCATGGTTGTTATCTGTGAAAACATTTTCAAGTGCTGTATGCAAAGGAATGAAGGCCTAGTCTAAAGCAATAAAACAAGGAATGAATGCTGAATCATTATCATCTTGTGTATTACTAAAGAAAGAGCCTTGACAAATATTTCCAAAAGTAATAGAGCATCCTGAATGATCAGATTCGTTTAATTTGCTGTTTCTTTCAGTTGGTTTTGAATGGTTTGGAATTAGTAGCTTTTGTTGCCACAATAAAGGCAATTCGATTTTTATCACCACAATGGGTGATTTATTTTTCTTTCCACAATAGGAAAGACACAGTTGTTGGATGCCTCAGTGGGCATTTCTGATATATTTGCTTTAGTTGCTACAAGTGGCAATACCAAAATGGGTTTATACGTTTCATTTGTTGCCACAAAGGGCAGGTCATTGCTGTTTATTTGTGAAAGCGTAAGAAACGCGCTTAGGCCTTCGTTGATGAAATTTTCCTGCCACTTCTGGGGCCTATCCGCTGCAGAACAATGAATTGTCAACACAGCAGAGAGGATAAAAAGAAATCCTGTCATATTTACTATAAATGAGATTTAAAAAAATTATTTGATACGTACCAGAGTCAATGAAAATCCCCTTCTTCTTCTCGCAATGAACGCGTGAGCCAATTTCTGGCAGTCAGCAAAGCAAGCAGGATGCCAGAAATTCTGTTGTTGTTGTTGTTTGTTTTTGCATCCATACGTGGAGATCGACACAGGAATTTCAATCAACCCGTCTAAATGTCTGCTACACGTATGCACTTAAGCAGCAATGATTACATTTCCTTGATTGATGATTATGAAGAAGAGGATCCAATTTTCTTGGCAACTCCTCAAGCCAGTATCGCTGAGTCCACAGCTGGTCAGAGTGTGGTATCAGGAAGTAGTAGTAGCAAAAATGCACAAATGTTCATACAATATTTTATTTCAGCCAATTTGAACTTCCAGGATGATGAAGACAAGCAGCGTATAGTAGTCAGCAGCTCTTAGTTATAGTGGATGGCCTTAGAGGTCTTAGGGTCCTGTTTTTGCAACATGCCCAAATAGATATTTGATTTAACTAATTCATCTGAAACTGGTGTTTGTTGGATGATGACAAATTTTACGCTTTTCTTGCACTCCATAATCTTGTTGATATGAAGTTGACCATATGTGCACAGCTTTTTTATACTCCTGTTCTGTTTGTGCCATTCAATGCCTTTAGGAAGCCCCTCTATGATAAAATCCCCTTTCAGATATAGAACTCTGGCAGACCTTGAGTAAATTGCTTCTGCTAGGAAGGAAAAGGGTTTCAAAGATGTCTAAACAAAACTGAAAGTAATAAAATAAAATATTTTGTATATACTGGGTGTCCCAAAAAAAAAAGTATACTAATTTGGTTGACTCCAGTGCTGTGAATTTAGCTTGAATAACTCTAAAAATGTTCCTTGATAGTTAACTTGAACATTGATACCTCGTTTGTTGATATTAGTACTTAGAGAGCAGAAATATCAACCTTGAAAGCTCAAATTTGCCTCTTCCTGCAAACAAGAGCTTTGCGTTGATTTGCCACAGTATCAATGTCAGCCTGTAGAAATATTGCTAGTTATTGCCTCTGGAGTGGTGGCCTGCGTACTTACTTAGGCCCATCTCAAAAAAGCAACCTTTGTCCTTTCGAGATAACTTAGTTTCTGCTTTATTTTTGTGACAAAGTTTACAAAGACACTCCAAGACTTCATCAGAAACCAAGAATAGCTGTCTCAACAAATGACTAGCCTATCCAGCGAGTTCCGAGCGATGGAGTTTCGCGTTATTGATTTTTGCATAAGGCGAAAGTCAATGACGCGGAATTAGATCAAAGGGAACATTTTGCAATTTAACAAATGCGTTGTTTTGCCAAAGTATCAATGTCAGCCTGTAGAAATATTACTAGTTACTGCCCCTGGAGTGTTGGAACGCTTGTAAAACAGTTTTTACTTAGAAGAATGTTTTTGGCCTGCGTACTTACTTAGGCCCATCTCAAAAAGCAACCTTTGTCCTTTCGAGATAACTTAGTTTCTGCTTTATTTTTGTGACAAAGTTTACAAAGACACTCCAAAACTTCATCAGAAACGAAAAATAGCTGTCTCAACAAATGACTGGCCTATCCGGCGAGTTTCGCGAGATGGAGTTTCGCGTTATTGATTTTTGAATAAGTCAATAATCCGAGAGTTCCGTGTTTTGGACCTGGCCTTATTCGCCGGGTATGTGCTTATCTTCATTTGTTGTTCTAATTTTTCATACAAGTTGTCCTCCTTTTCCTTTTCTTCTTTGTTTTGCTTTTTTGTAGTATTCACCTTTGGTTTGTAATATCTGTTGTTTCTCTTCAACGATTTCTCCGTATTTATTACTTATCATTTCTTCTTCATTGAATGTTTTCTTTACGTTTCTGATTACTTTCCGGAAGTCTGGTTTATCTCTACATTGTGTATCTATCATTTTCTCAATCTGTCTGGCTTTCGTATTGTCAATTAGGTTGTTAACCATATCCTTCTGAGTTATACAAAGCTGTTTGAATTCTTCCTTTTTCCTTTGGTTATTTTCTCTTTTCTAGGATTGCATTAATTCTCTTCTCCTTTTGATTGCATCTTTTATGGAGTTGTCATATCCAAGCATCCTTGCCCTTTGTTATTTTTATAGTCTTCTCTTTCATTACGCTCTGACGAGCATCTTCTGACTAGTATGTTTCTATGTTATTGTAAGCTTTCTCCCTTTGTCTTGTTATAGTTTTGTTTTATTGTACTTCTCAACTTTTCTCTATAGTGCTCCCATTGATTCTCTATCACTCTTATGGTCTTTAATTTATTTTTTCTTTTATTTATTTGCTATTGTGATGAAAGGGAAGGTATTTTCTTTTGAATAGAATATTGTTGACACATTTTTTTAATTAACTGTAATGCGGGCCTTCTGTGATTAGATTAGTTATTTAGGGGCAAAAAGCCCTGAAATTCAAATCACTTGCAAAGAAACTTTGGTAAATACTGTTCTTTCCCATGTAAAAATAGATTCAAATTGAATAATACATTGCTTTATTGCATCAATGCACCTAGTTTCCCAAAGGAAATAATTGTCTTGCTAGTTAGAACAGGCATTTCTTTAACCCTATTAATACCAGGCTTTGTCGATCATCATAGTACCGCGGGGGGGGGGGGGGCACAAAGTAACTTTATTGCAGATATGAGGATGAAACTTAGTACAATGGTGTATAGAAACAAAATCTACACAATAGGCTACTTTTTTAATTCTTCATTGCATCCATGACGCCACTATGACGTCATAATTGAGGAAAATTGCACTTTTTGCTTACTATTAGCAATATAGGCAATATTTAAGTTCTTAGTTGATAATTTCTTTCATACTGCTACTAGAATGTATCCCAAAGCATCACTGAATAAAAATTGGCAATGTAATGTCAATTTAAGCTCATTATTTATATCATATATTCATCATTTATTTGCATCAGTTTGTCATTGTTTCATTTAAACCCCTAATTACTGATGAAAATACTCTAAAATGCCTTAACATTGTTAATAACAATCAATAGAACCATTTTTGACAATTTAAGGCTATCTAATACATTTGTTATTATTTTTATGACGTCATAAACTTTTAAGACGTCATGAGCGTTAAATTTGCTGACATCATCAAAAATGGATAAAACTATATATCATCTGAAAGCTCTCATCGAGAGCTATCGAATGGTGGTATTTTCGATGTTCTATGATCACCCTTTTTAAAACTGGACTCGCTTCTTTAATTGAATACAAACCTATATAGGTCGACAACTTTATTCTGCAGGCCAGCAGGTCAAGTAATCTGCGGATAAAACACGAAAGCAAACATGCAGGGCCAAGGGCCCAATACAACGATTGATGTGCTGTGTTGGGTATGTTAGGCCGCCAAATGGTCAAAGTTGTACGAATGGTCAAAGGCAATCCTTTTGATTATTTTGATCTATGTCACAAGCTTTTGTTTCAACGTCTTTCATTCATGTGATCCTTGTTCGTGTTGTGCCAAAGAATTTCCTGCTGTTGAAATCGTCAACAAAGCCAATCTAAGAATGCAGTGGGTGTATAGACTGATTATATCTCAGTCTCAGTTTTCTGCACTGAATTGAATGAAGACAAGGAATCACGTTGTCAGTCTAGTGGGCGTACACAGCATTGTTATCGATCAAATCAGCAAGAAATATCAGAGAGATAGATTGTTTCAAGCAAGGGGCATTTCACTCATTCAAAAAGCGTACGAGATTTAAAAAAAAAAAGGATTTTTACGGAGTTTTTGATGGATTTTTCTTGACAACAAAAGAATTTTGACCAGAGGTGTATGAGATTTTTTGGGAGTGAAATGCCCTCGATTTCAAGGTGCATTTCATTCCCAAGATGCTCTCATATTTTTGACCAAAATCCTCTTGTTTTCAAGAACATCCACGAAAAATTCTGCAAAATCTTTTCGTTCTTTTTTTCTGCTTTTGTGCAGTATGCTATCCAAACCCATTACGGGAATGTACGGGACATGCTTGACACGCAAGCAATACATTGCCAGCTATTTTCATACCGTTTCTGAGGCCACTGAGCTCTCGTCCCTGGTGGTGACCCGCATGTTTGCTTTTGTGCTTGACCCTCAGATTACTTGACCTGCTGGCCTGCAAAATAAAGTCTTCGTATCTGGGAGGGGGTATGGAATTGTGTCATATAATGTTGGAGGGGGCTCCAAAATTTTCAGGGAAATCAAAGAGGGATTAGGAAAATGTTATCAAACATTCGTAAATGTCTTCCAACCCACTCCCCATAAATACTTAATGACCCGTCCCTTAATTATTTGTGGACCAGAAGTAAATTTTTGCATCGATATCTATTCTTTGTTTCAGTTAGCTGTGACTGCACCTCAACATGCCAAAAAAGAGGTTGTCCATGTAGAAGCGCAAATGAGTATTGCGGAGAAACCTGCCACTGCAATGCAAAGAAAAAATGTGAAAACAAAACGGAGGTAAGACAATTAAAAAAATATACTTGCCAAGCCTACATGTGATAAAAAATTTGGTGCTCAACAACAATAATTTACTATTCTTGAATGAAGTAGTAGGGTCTGATAAACTTCAGTCTAAAAATTAGACATTAGAACTAATTCTTTTAAAATTGTTCATGCTGACTTAGCTGTGTACAATTATTGCCACTTTTGCATGTGAGCTCAGTTATCTAGCCCCCATCCCCAAGACAACCCCCCTTATCCCTACTCAAAAAGTCTTTCTTTTAAAATAAATGTTATAATTTATGTTTTAGGGTAAAGTAGAGCAAAGAGGCATAGTTTCAAATCCAGGCGCAAGAAGAAAAGTAATTCCAGTTGACGATCCAGTGGAAGCTATTGATGTTGCGGTAATACACTCATGATATGCCTTGTTTGAGCTTTCAAGCTTTAGTCAAAGGCTTTCAACAATAAATGCAGCAATTGCTTCAGAGCCAACTGAATGTAATAACCATTTATTTACAGTCCTATACAAACAAACAAACAAACAAACAAACAAACAACAACATATGCACAGTAATAAATAACGTACAGTAGATGTCAAATATATACATAAGCTCTTCGTTGGACAAATAGTATGCACCAAATCAAATGATGAAACTTAAGAATTCAAAAACTAAAGAAGGTACTGTACTGTATATACAAAATTGGGATAAAGTCCATCCTTGCGTAATCAGATTTCCTTGCAGGTTTCCTACCTTGCATGCTTTTCCCTATTTATATTCCATATTCATTTATTAGCAATTTATCCTCAAATTTTGTATTTCTTTGCTATCATAAAGAAATTCAGAAATGTTTTCCCACAATAAAGTTGGATTCTAGTGTAAAATTCCTGACATTACATTGAAGGGAAATTTTATTGCTTTTTTTAGGATGAGCTCGAGAAGATGACACATGGAGAACTGCTAAAACTCTCCATGGCATTCTTCCAAAACAAACCCAGTTTGTTGCACGATTATATGTTAAGAAGGCAGGAACCTGCACCAATGGTCCTCATCAATCTCCTCCGAGATGGTGCAAATGCACTTTGAAATGCACATTTAAATGCCTAATGCCAAAGAGAGGAAATGCTTTGGGAGAAGGAACTGCATAACGAGTGACAGAACATTTCATGAGATTTGTGTAAATGGAACCAACTTGGAAGTTGCAATAAATTCCAAGTCTAATATTTACGTTTCTGCAACCACGCTTTGACAATGAACCATTTGGGATATCGCCAGTTTGTGATGTGGCAGCATGGCTCTGAATTAGTAGAAATTATTTCTTTTTCGTAAGTGGTCATTGTTATTTCCCCTTAGCAACGCCATAGCAACACTTTTTTCTAATGTTCGAGAAAAAACAACCCAGAAATATATCAGGAAACCCCCAAGAAGCCCAGTTGTCTTTGCCTCGTAGTCAAGCAAATCTAGAACGAGGGAATACCATGGTAAAACAGCTACGATAAGACTGCAGTTAGAAAATGCATGGACAATCACGAAACATTCAGTGGCAGTTTTTGATTTTTGATTTATTTAGAGATGATAGATCGTCATTTGCAGATTGTCAGATTAAGATGTGGGGAGAAGTAAAGGGAAAATGAAGAAGCAAGTGTTTTGTGGCAATAACTTATGGATGCAATGCTTGGGCAGGCCAACTATTTGGCATTCATTGCTAATATTTTTGAGGACAAAAGTGCCACACCAAAGGAGAGGGCAAGACCAAGATCAAAGTTTTACTTATATTAACAATGAGAGCTGATGAAACAAATTTGAGAACAGTCACAGAAATAATTCATATGCTACATGCAGACAGTTCTAGACAGGAAGGGGTTCATTGTAAACAAGAGAAGAAGAGTAGAAACATGTATGCAACACTTATTTAGGCCTATGTGGCAAAACTTTGAAGTTGGTTTTCTCAGTTTTGGATTTTGAATGCCTATCAAATTTCAAAACAGGCTTTCTCCAAACTTGTAGAACTTACATGCCTAAAACTTATCATTGTTATTTTCTTTGAGTTCACTCCTAAAGTTCATCGTTTGGAGGAATTGTTCATCATCAAGCGTCAAGCTTCAACAAGTAGCCTCAGACACTCAATACTTTTTTCAGTATTCCAGCTGTTCCAAGGAGGGCTGATTTCTGGATGCAATGAATATCATCTGACATTCCTAAACTCTTCAAATGTTCTCTTAACTTTTTTGGGATGGAAACAAATGCCCCAACCACTATTGGAATCACTCTCGTTTCAACATTCCATACATTATTATTATTATTGTTATTATTATTATAAACTAAACCACATTCAAAGTAAAACAAAAATAAAATGATAAAACACACAACAGTTTCAGGGCAGACGTTTCGATATAAAATCTTCACCAGTTCACTGAAGAAGATTTGATATCAAAACGTCTGTCTTGAAACAGTTGTGTGTTTTATTATTATTATTATTACTATTATTATCATCATTATAATTATCATCATCATCATCATCATCATCATCATCATTACTATTATATTGTTTATCATTATCATTGTCTTCTTCGTTTTCATCATCAACATGAATGCTGACCGAACCTCCACCTTGTAAATCATCCTCCTCAAGCTGTGCCAAACCTCCAGAGTTGTTATCCTCTTTTGCTACCGGGTGAGCTGGAAAAAAGTTCCCACTTTTGACAGGCCAGGATAAATCACATACTATGCTAATTTTAGTTGTTTTTGATTTAATCTTTTGCCAATATCCTATATCATTCTGGGTTATTTTTTGCATATTTTTCAGACGCCAATTTATCGAAATATTAGCAATTTCTTGAAATTTTTTGGCCTGCAGACTGCCCAAAAAGATCGAAAAACAGAGATCAATTTCCTACAGATTGAACTTGACAGAACAAAGGGAGTGCTCTTCGAAATGACTAGAGACTTTGGAAATAGATCAGGTACAATCTGTCGCGCCAGCGCGGTTGTTCAATGATTGCGCAAGCTTAATTTAAAAGAAATGATAAAACAACTGAGAGTTTTTGTATTCATAATGTCTCGTTCAATTCCTACCCTGACAATCCCCCGGGACACCCCCAGACATTTGCACAAAAAATTTTCCCGGCCCCCTGGCATTCGACCATCCATTTTTTCCCAGCCCCCGGGCATTTGAGCAAGGAATTTTTTGTTGATCCCTGGGCTGCCCCGGGGGGGAGGATGGTCAGGGTAGGAATTGAACGAGACATAAAAATGACATTGAACTTGCGCAATCATTCAACGATCGCTCATGCGACAGATTGTATCCAGTCCATTTCCAAAGTCCCTAGTCATTTCCAAGAGCACTCCATTTGTTCTGCCAAGTTCAATCTGTAGGAAATTTGATCACGGTTTTTCAATCTTTTTGGCAGTCTGCAGGACAAAAAATTTCAAGGAATCATTAATATATCGATAAAGTGGCATCTGAAAAATCTGCAAAAAATAACCCAGAATAATATAGGATATTGACAAAAGATTAGATGAAAAACAATTTAAATTGGCCTATTGTGTGATTTGTGATTGATCCTGGTCTGTGGAATGTGGAAACTTTTTTCTGGCTCACCCGGTACAGTGGTTGGCTTTATCAAATATCCTGCAGCCATGGTTGCTCTTATCATGCCTGATACAATAATGGTTCTATGTCCACTTCTGATCACCCGCCTGTTCTCGTTATTTCTATTCAACAATCTGAACTTGCAAATAATTTGCGACTTGCTCATTTTCTTTACTTTTCCAAAAACATCTTTCTGCAACACGAGAAGAGTAAGGGGCTTGCCCTTTTGCCCACAAGACAGAAATGATGCCCATTCGCCATTGAATACTGTGCACAGCAGGGGCAGTTTCTTGTTCGTCACAAAATCTAGTAGTGTGTCGTATAATCTCCACTTCTCGTCTGCACCAAAGCTTTTGGATTTCAACCCAAATGCAATGGCGAGTCTCTAATTCACGATTCAAGATCCAAAGATCCAGAATTCAAGATTCAAAATGAAACACCCTAATTTAAGATCCAGAATTCAAGATTCAAAATGAAACGTCCTAATTCAAGATCCAGAATTCAAGATTCAAAATCAAACGTCCTAATTCAAGATCTAGAAATCAAGATGGCGTTCCAGTAATTTGTTAATGAACTGCGCTAATTTAGGAAACTTAAGGCCCAATCTTTCTGACGTTTAAAAACTATACTAACTGGATTAAAACAGCTAAGAAACCTTCGTAATTCATATTTTTGGAGCAGTACAGTAAATAAAAATTTTTAATAGCATTTTAGGTGCTTGTTTAAGAGAGCTTCTAAGAAATGTCAAAGCCCCTTCATGTAAGCAATGCTGGACACTGACTTAGTATCTGATTTTCGCATTCTCTCACAGTAATAGCAACTGAAAGATGGGTATACTTGGTGTGAAAATGTTATCTCCAAATTGTCCGTTCATCAACAAGTTTTTCAGTGTTTCAATTTCTAAAACTTCTTACCTTGAATTGTGGCTTCCTTGGCCCTGATGAGTTGAGGGTCTCAGATCATGGATATTTATTTGAATTTCTTTCAAATGATTTCAGCTCTTAAATATACATTGCAATATGATTTCCACTGTTCCAAATGTTGACCAATATCGAATAGCGAGAAAGTTCCTTGTTTGGCCTAGGCACAAATTCATGCTTAGGCCATACAAGAAGCCTTATCGCGACTCACTATTTGTCATTATCCAGAATAGTGGATATCATATTCCAGTACAATATTCCAAGTACTCCAGACAGCTTTGGTACTGATGCATTTACTAACTATTTATGGCGACCAACAAGATCAGCTACAAAATAGAGTGCGATTATTTAAACATTGGATACTGAAATGAGAATGTTGTTTGCCCCTGGTTGGCTTTCTAAGCTAAGACTCGGCACACAATACTCAATGCCCCTCTGTGACTCAGGCCTACGTCCACAGAGTTTCAAAACCATTCCACTGCAGTAAGCAGAGGAAGAACTCGTAAATTACTGCTTTCTCGACATTACAAGCTCTTCAGACAATGTTTAAAGTTGAAATCTGCAAAGTCCGCGGAATTCATTTTCCCCAAATGCCAAAATGAGTTTCACGGATACAACCGCGGCGTCCGCGAGATCCGCAGAATTCACCTGGCCCAAAATCTCTGAGATGCTTTCTGAAGACGTTAGAGAGTTGGACCCTCATTTTAAGAATTGTGATGTGTATTTTTGTTTAAAGTCCCCTATCCAAAAAGGTCCTTTTCCAAGTTTTGATCGGCAGGAGCGTAATTTATATAAGTTAAACCCACCTGAACCCAGCTGAATCCATCTGGGTTCAGATGCTCTGGGCTCAAATAGCTAAGCCATTGAGTAACATGGATGAGGTAATAATTGCTGTATCCTTTCATTAAATCTATTGGTCAAGGGATCAATACAAAATTTGTATCGACCTTCAACTTTTGAAATACTCTGCATGAACCTTTTTTTTTACATCATTTAATAACTTACAATACATATTACTTTCAACATTACTTACAAAATACCATACCCTACTACTAATACAATACCAATTGGAGCGAAAACTACGACTACCTCATGGCAACATAAAACAGGAAATACGAACATGCCACTGCACGTAACTAATAGAGAGAGAAATAATTTCTAAAACTACACGTAACTACAAAAAAGAAAAAACATTTACTTTAAAGGGGACATAAATATAATACAGATTACATTTTACAATACTTTCTAATTACAAATAAGTAGGTTAGGCCGTTGGGCACAAGATTTAGGGATATTCAATGAAGAGGACCATTATATTATACAAAGCGTTCCGTTCTTGAAATATACAAGATGGTTGATTTTAAGATGAAGTTATTTACTTCAAATGGCAACTTTTTATCGCCGTACAAAAGAATCTGTAAAAGGACAGGATTTGGAACGTCGATAATTTCAAATGAGTCCAGCACCGGAAGGACACCAGCGAGGAGGTCACGCCTTTGTTATTCAAAAGAAGCGCACAACAACAGGTAGCACAGTGATAGAGCTAAAAATCTCGTAGAGCTAAAAATTCACAAAGTTAACGTAAACAAATGAAATGCAACATTTAGTCAATTTCAGGATGAAATCCACTATTGCCTGCAATAAAGAAATTTTCAAATGTCTGTAGAATCACTTTGCCATATCGGATCTTTACAAATTTTTTTTTACTTGAATGAGAAACACTTTGACTATAATGTGACTTAAAAGATAAATTTTTGCGATTTTCATTCCTTTCAATTTTTGCGAATGCCGAGATGTACTTTTTGTGAATGCTTAGGCCTGAAAATTGTTAATATTTTGAAATTTGAGTTAAAAACATGAAATACATGTCAAAACATGTCTTCACAACATTCTTTGTCGTTAAATTTGAAGCATTGGCTGCACTTTTACCAAAGGTTTCGTACATATTCGTACCCAAAAATTTGTCATGCAATTTTCTTCTTTTCTGGTATTTTCGGGGAAATTGGCAACTTTCTGCAACAATTGTCATATGATATGAAATGTGTTTCTGAAGTTGTGATATACGTAAAACCGTGGATGAACCAAATGAAGATATACTTGCAGACAATCTAAATGCCCTTTTATGCTACCTTTACCAGCATATTGTACTCATTTTGTTCGTGAGCAGCGTTCAAAAATCCAAAATTATGAATGGAGATATGGAAACTAACAAGAAAAGAACACATATATTTTTGAACGTATACTGTAACCATAGTTGTAAGTCAGCAAATATACATGGAGTTTATGACCATTTAATTCTTGGTTAAAGTATCCAGAATTTACGTTTTAAAACTTTCTGATGTCCTTTGGCTATATCTCTACAATAGTACCCATTAACTATTTGTATACAGTTTCAGCCTTATTAAATTTTGAGCCATTTCTTTTTCCAATTGTATATCGTTTCATGTAAATCAAATTTTTGTCCTTTCATCCCGCAAATCGTGTTCGTAAGTTACCGGGGAGTTAGAAAGCACGCAGTAAACAAGGCAGCGCTGAATAAAGCAAACCTTCATTAGAAACTGTCTCACATAAATAGAAATGTTTTACTTCAACAACTTCTTTCGAAAAAAACATGGTGCAGCTAAAGCTACTCAAAAATTTTTTGTTCTTGAGAAGTTTCAACCAACAACTGCTTGGCTTTGGTCCGAAATAATTTAATAATTAATAGATGTTACTATAAAAGCTTCTTTGCTGATTGCAGAAATCGAACACAAAAAGAGAAGTCACTTTCATATTGACCTATTTTTATATTTCTCTCCTTGTGAATTCCCTAGAGACCTATTTTGCAAAACTTACAAATCAAATGAAACCATACAAATTGAGCTTTCAGAGCATCATTTTTCAATTTATTTCCGTTCAGAGCTTTTGTTCCGGAGAGTGTCAGTCTTGAAGTAACCCTTTGTTTTGATGCACCCTATGTATCACCATTGCATGTTACAATTTTAAAACACTGCCTCGCGAACAAAATGAGTATAATAGGCTGATAAAAGAAGCATAAAAGGGCATTTAGATTGTCTGCAAGTATATCTTCATTTGGTTCATCCACGGTTTTACGTATATCACAACTTCAGAAACACATTTCATATCATATGACAATTGTTGCAGAAAGTTGCCAATTTCCCCGAAAATACCAGAAAATTGCTTGAAAAATTTTTGGGTACGAATATGTACGAAACCTTTGGTAAAAGTGCAGCCAATGCTTCAAATTTAACGACAAAGTATGTTGTGAAGACATGTTTTGACATGTATTTCATGTTTTTAACTCAAATTTCAAAATATTAACAATTTTCAGGCCTAAGCATTCACAAAAAGTACATCTCGGCATTCGCAAAAATTGAAAGGAACGAAAATCGTGAAATTTTATCTTTTAAGTCACATTATAGTCAAAGTGTTTCTCAGTCAAGTAAAAAAAAAGTTTGTAAAGATCCGATATGGCAAAGTGATTCTACAGACATTTGAAAATTTACATTATTGCAGGCAATAGTGGATTTTATCCTGAAATTGACTAAATGTTGCATTTCATTTGTTTACGTTAACTTTGTGAATTTTTAGCTCTACGAGTACAACTTCAATTAGAATTAGGTTTTTTGTGTTAAACTAATCCATGTGTTATCTTTGGAGTAAAAATAGAGCAAAAATCATTTTTCAAAATTTGTTTTTTGGTATTTCTGGACTATTTTCTCAATTCTGGATCACTGTGGGTAGTGTTCCGTATCCTCAGGACCGTCGTTGATTGGACACATCGGGTTGATTGTGTCACTAAAATTATGTCTGAATTTGTGAAAATTCAGTTTGCTCAACCCTAACCTAAGCTGAGTTAATAAAGAAAGCCCTCGTGGATCATAAATACCGAAAACTGGGTTAGAAGCATGAACCTTGATGTTATGAATACAACGAGGCTTGCAGGTGGTAAGTGGGTAAGAGAAAGACATTATGCAGAAAAACAGAAATGGTAAGAAAGTATAACAATATTAGAAATAGAGAAAACGAGCGAAAACAAAAGTACAAACTTAGAGTAATGTATGCAAATGCTAATGGGCTAAAGTCAACTTCTTGTCCTAGGCAGTGTATTGGCTGTATTGAGTCTTGTTTTGAGGTCTGTTTTAAGCTGTTCCATTTCTTGCCTTTCAATAAAGAAGGAATGAATCCCCTTAACTTCTTCTTTGCAGAACTTCTGGCCAGACAGTGGTCACTGCAGACTGGCCCTTGCTGCTAAGCGCTTAAGAGTTACTCCAAGGCCATCACATAGAGATTTGCCATGGCTCCTTGCAAAAAACGACCAACTGCATTCCACTCCAAAATCTTTTTGATGTAGACATAAATTGCTGAAGTTCTTGTAGTTTCTATACTGTCCAGCACAACCATCACTAAAGTAGAAAACTTTAGCAGGATCTTTGCAAATTCTCTCTTTTATGAACTCAGATTGAGCCATTACTTTGTACAGAAATGGAGTATCATGGGTCAGATAATCAGATATAAAGCACAATGAGTGTTCTTTGAGCTCAGTTCCTTGGTAATAGTATATAACGATTGGATGTAAGGTGCAGGATTGCTGATTCCAATGGTATCCTTCTACTTCATCTTGAATAACAAATTTGTAATTTTCGGCAAAATCATCCAGGATAATAGCTCATTTTCTTTCAGATCATTTTTGCACTTCTTTAAATACTTAGCTCGAGATTTAGCTATATAGGAATGAGCAGTAAGATCGTTCAGTTTTTCAACAACTAGGTCAACAAAGTCAGTAACTGGCAAAGACTTCCGAACAAGCTCTGATCTATCAACCGTCATCCATTGTTGAAATTATATCCTCTCCTCCTTAATCTCTGTTGTATCCATTGCACCATCTTGAAGCTCTTCTCCCTCAGATTTCAGCTGCTGTAGCAGATAATTCTCTACTCTGGCTTCCGGAGGACAGTTAGCACAACGGTGGGTCATGCATTGCTTTGATTCTCGGTCACAAACCATTAAAGGGGCCTGTGCAAGATAGAGCCTTTGCGCGCCGACTTCCACTTTCTGATTATCAGAAAGTAAGATGGCTACTGCACAGCAGCAAGTTTCTTGTTTTCAGCATTTTCCGTTTTGTGTATTAGGTGTCTGGCACTGGCAGTAAGCTTGAAAGACCAAAAAGGGGAGCAAATGGACCTGTTGTGTATTTTTCCGAGTTGATATATGTTCTGGATAAGAGGAAAACAGTAAGTTCAAATTCAAACCGCGGTGCTTATAAATATAAAGGTGCTTTTTCTACGAACCCCAAATTTTGGTGGTCTATAGATTTAGGTGATCTAGGAACAATCTATAGATTTGCGGGCATGTTGGCCATATCATGACGATCGAATTTCAAGCTTTATTTACGACAGAGAAGATCAGGCCATGTTTGTCTTCAAAAGGACTGTATTTCGATGTAATGTGAACACAACAGAACGCTTTTTTGTGAATAAAGGGTTTAAACAATGTTGGGTAATCTGTGTTGAAATATTCAGCAATATTTCCATCAGTTATTGTGTAACTTACTCGGCTCAAATCAATAAAGACAATAAGCATAACAATCATGCAAATTAGCTTAATTTTGCTCAGTTGAACGGAACGAAATTGATTCCTGTTCACTGTACCGAAAGGCCAAGTATTTGTTTTGATTGCATCCACGCCCGCAAAGGCTCTATCTTGCACAGGCCCCTTTAACCCTATCCAGACTGGGCTTTTTGAGCTACTAGAAGACTGGGGGGGGGGGGCTCATTCAGCCCCCCCTCTCTAAAATCGCCATTCCTTCACTTACGAAGACGAAACTCACCATGCAGGTAGCCGTACTTATGATCTATCATTTCTAGTAAAAAAAATTCTAAAAATAGATATGACGTCATAATTATTCAGGACCAACTGGCACGTGTCCACGAAAAAAATGGAAAAAAAACAACTTTTTTTAAATCTTTATAATTTTCTAAGAATGATTCATGAAACCAAATTATGCCTATCAAAGCATTGTTAGAAGGTGAAAATATACTTATAAAGTGAAAAATTTGATTTTCGCAAATTCAAGATGGCGGACAAAGAGATTAAAAAATCTTGTTTTTCTGAAAAATGACAAATGCAGCCATATTAGAGAATTTCTCCATAGTTTACAATGAAAACTACTTCGATGATAAGTGATCATTGCATACTTCATTTTTCCCTTTGAAACTTTTGTTTTGATTATTGCAAAAAATGCTGACATCCGCATTTTTTCCCAGTAGTAAGCAAATGAGTTGTAAGGAAGAAGGAAGGGGGAAAAGGGGGTCGAGGATAGTTATTTGGTGGAATTTTGATAATATCTTGACAAACTAAACATTTTCAAGTCAAAAAAGTCTCACTGTAAAGCAGATTCTCAAGATATGCATAAAAACTGACCGTTAGTAGTACTATGTGAGGATACCCCCGGGGAATCTTATACCGTTTGCGGCCAATGATGCACAAAATTCAAACAAAATTACACAGCTTAGGTTGAAACAACCCTGCTGATCAGTTATAATCTATTTATTGCCGCTGTAAAACATTGGGGGTCGAAATATCCTTGCAGAAAGTCCGCGAACTAATTTTTGCCATTTTCTTAAAGATGACGTCATTGACGAGGTCACGTGACACATAATTGTTCTATTGTTCTTGGAAAAAATTAAAGAGACCTTACATATTATAAGTTCACAAATGAAAAAGGATGTTATCAAAGGACTATGAGGTGATCTGGAATTATATCCATAAGCAGCTTACCTAAAAGTTGGCCCCAACCACTCTTAAAAAAACAGCCACCCCCCGGCCCCCTAAATTTTTTTTTCAAAATTTCACACAAATTCACACTTCAAAAGGATAGAAACTAAAAGTCAAAAAATCATTTCCTGGTCCGTTGAACCAATTTGGAGCAGTGCTCAGTTAAGTAGGTGGGGGGGGGGCTGAATGAGCCCCCCCCCAGTCTGGATAGGGTTAAGTCAATAATTTGATTCCGATCTTTATCCAGCTTTACTGCACTCAACATAAGTGCAACATTTTGATGAATTATGCATACGCAAACACTGTGTGTACCAGAGCGTTCAACTAGTATGCACCACTTTGGTTGTAAACTGCAAAATGTGGAGAATCCAATCTTAATGTCCTGATGTAAGTCCTTAAAAATGGTATATAACTCTTGTAAATTGCAGAGAAGAAGGCTCTTTTGGACCAAGACATTTCTTTTGATGCTAACAGTGTCCTTTTTGCCAGGCATCTGCCTACTAAATTCATCATCACAATAAAAGTCAACCACCCTCCTTCTGATATTTTCTGATAAACTCTTGCCTTTCTTCTGATCCGGCACTTCAAAGACTCCGTTTTCAGCAGCAAT
Organism: Aurelia coerulea; assembly: GCA_039566865.1. Lineage (NCBI taxonomy): Eukaryota > Metazoa > Cnidaria > Scyphozoa > Semaeostomeae > Ulmaridae > Aurelia > Aurelia coerulea. The sequence goes on from CM076959.1 coordinate 5,029,105, forward strand.
CTTCCTCCCTTGTCTCACCATGTATTCAGAAACATTGAATTCATTTGCTGTGTGCTGTATGGACCAAGAATGGGGGGGGGGGGGGGGGGGGGCCATCGTAAGGATTTGAATTTTCTTTTAACGATTGGATATTTTGAGTTTTTCCTTCATTAGAGAGACCAGGATGTCGAAATCATTAGCCTCCTTCTCAATTTTGCATAGTCACTTGGTACTGCACTTTGCATTGGTTTGATTGATTCAGGCATCACATTGATTACTTCTGCCACATGTTTCTGAATAGTTTCACCTTGCTCTTTAAGTTTGCTCTGTACCTGTTCAATCTTTATTTTACCATAGGCAATTTTAGAATGACTTGGAACTGCATGAAGCATTGGGCTAATATCCATGCTTTCTACGCTCAAGTCAACATTCTCCCTAACTTTTTCTCTTTGAAAATCTCCTTCAAAGCATTGCTCACTGTCACTGATATATGTGTCATCTGCTGCTGCTGACTCTATCTCTTCATCATCAGCATTCTTTATTCTTTTCAAGACCTCTCCACGACACGTTGGGCATAGCTTTTCTCCTGGTATCACAATAACATTGTTCATTTTGTTCTCTTTAGAAGCTTTCAAAGTGATCTCTCTAAGGCTTACGTTATAAAGCCCAACTTTTGTCGCGCTGAACTTAATTGTTATTTAAGTCCGGCAAACAAGCGACACATGACCCGGACTTTTCAATTAAGCTCGAGTTTTTTAAAAAGTGCGGCAGGATTTGCCGAACGAAAAGGCAAAAGTGTGGGTTCAGGTTATACGCCGCTCTTTTACTTTGCTAAACTAAATGATTCCATCGCCTCCTCGGGAGGCTCCGTTTTCAAAATCGCTGGCAAAGAAGAAGCTCCTTCACAGCAACAATACGTTGTTTTTCCAATCAATTCCAATGGCCAATTTAGTTTATTGCGACAACAGTGCGACGCATAACCCGAGTCTGCAATCAGCGCCGGCTTTTTGCCAAACGAAATGAATTAAGTTTAGCGTGACAAAAGGAGGGCGTTATAACCTAAGCCTAAGTGATCCTTTGCCTGGCTTTTTATGTTTCAAAAATGGGTCACAGCAACGTCATTGCAGAATGCTGTATGATTAAGAAGAGATTCCTCTCTCTTCTCTCTCTTCCTCTCTGGTTCAAGATGATCAACATCTAGAGACACGGTAGGTAGAGCATGCCGCAAGTGAAAGAGGCACAAGTCATTCCGAGCATGAATGTAAGCAATGGCTGTCTAGATATAATGATGCGTGTGTCCTTCTTGCTCTAAGAACTTCCGTTGATATTGATAAGGCTATAAACTTCATTGATCTTTTGCACAAAAAACATCTTTGCCTGTTTTTGATTCGCGGTGTATTAAGCACCAAAGGCTGATCGTAGTATTTGGAAGATACCTTCTTGTCTCGATAAAGAGACTGTTGATTTTATCGTAGATTTGTTGGGAAGTGTCACATTTTAAGGCTATTGGTGCCGATGTGGAATATAATGTGCTCTAATGTCTCTAGGGATGGCATTCTGGACTTGCGACATGAAGTTATGTATATCTTCAATTTTAGCGCCTTGCAACGTACTTATCCTTGATTTTTTGCCTTATTGCATACTTTGACGTCCTGAAACAAAGAGAAGCGCGTTGAATGTACAACAACAAAGCAGCAAACAGAGGAAACAAATGAAGAGGCACATCTCAGATTTTTTGTGCACATCATTACTATTTCCCTGCAGAAGATGCATTTCTAAGCTTTTGTTTACCTGTGTCGATATGCTGGCATGGACTCTTCTTTGACCTTGATTACAGTGGGATGCTTTCTTTTACCTGTGGTATGAGGAAATAAATCAAGAATTGTTTTCTCTGAAAATATCGAAGAGGTATACATGGCGTCCCAAAAATTGTGCGCCATTTGAATGGCTACTGTGGAGGAGCCATAAATTTTACTTTCCTGTATTTCAAATTTGTGAATAGAAGAAATTCTAACTTAGAGTTTGGCACAAAGTTTGTGTAAATCTGACTAGTGGTTGCTGATTTATTGAGAAAGAAAGTCACAATCACTGATTGCTTCAAAACCAGAGGATTTATCTCTGTACTTAAAGAGCATACGTCACGAAGCTGATTGGTTCATGCAATACAATCCCCTCTATTGTTTATTACAAAGCACAGGATAGAGGCTGATTTTCATTGCAATAGAAATTCATGAAACAGAAATAAAAAGTCTCGTAACAATGGAATTCCAGTCTAAACTTGTTTGTTGTATCATCTAATTGCTAATGTAACCTATGTGCTTTAACCTTATAACTTGAATTTTAACATCAATCCAGCTTAAACTTTACATGTTATTCATGCAAAGCATGAATTTAATTAATTTTGCGAAGGAGCGCCTTTAAAACCATTCATCAGTTTCTACAAATTCTCTCGATGCAAAACCCAATCTCGAACGTAAATCGTCTGCTGATTCAATATTTAAAAAAAATGTCTTTCAAAGCAAAGGACATCGATCACAAAGAGAAGGACATAATTTTCTAGCCAACAGCATTCTGCCTACAAAGGATTGTTGGCGGATTGTTAAGGGTATTAAGAAAGCACTGAATAACATATCAAGACACAGGCAAATTTTATCACTCAACATACCCCTTGGCAACCATTCAGTCTATATTTCAATAAAATGATGCAAGTTATATAGGATTCCCTGCCATTGAATGTATCAGCCAATCAACATATAAGGCGGGAAAACGTAGCTCACCACTGTCCAACCAGTAACCAGGGCGGAAAAGCTTAACCAATCAGAGCCGTCGTTCTGCAGCACAATATATCGTTTATCAGATTGCTAGTAGTTCTAAATGTTGAAGCAATCAAGCAAAGTCACTCTTGCTTCAAATTCCCAAAACGAGATGCCGCCAATTCAAAGAAGCAGGAGAGACCCAACGAGAGCGAGCACTCAAGCCAGTGGTGCCGCCAATAACGAAAATCATAAAGCAAACTGAGGGGCATGGTCTATTAACCAGACCCTGATCTACTAGGACCCCTAGGACTAGGATCCTTGGATTATATAGGACCATGACCCATACTGACCAGACCTTGGAGGAATCCGATTATCCCCACTTTTGATAAGGCAGAAGATAGAATAATAACAAATAGTGAAAACAGATACTGAGAAATAAAAATGATATAAACATAGGATAACAAGAGAGGGTAATGCCAACTCCACCCCCCCAGGGGCCCACAGCAAATTGTTACCAGTGTTGCAGAGTTGTTGTTGAGTTTTGACCGTAGTTAATCAGTATAGGTTTTAAGAAACCGTGGTTAATGAGTATAGGTTGGCAAGTGTATATTGAAGTAAGAAACTTTTAATTGGTGAGTTATTAGTGTACTGTTAAATATTGAAATTAAGATGCAAATCTTCAGCCGATGTCCTGTTACCACAGGGTCCTTCAGCCACCCCAGGGGTTCAAACCGGGCCAGTGCAGCAAGTGCATAGCCCGGCCCCCTAGAGTAGCCCAAAGGCCCCCCACATTTCGGGGCAATTAAATCGGAATGTTTTTTGTGGTACAGGTGCCCCAGCAGACCAGTATCCTGGTCCACCAATGCATCTGGTAGTGTGTATTTTATTTGATAGTAGGTATTGTATGCAGGTATCTTGTCGGTTAAATTTAGATTTTACTAGTTTATCTTTAATATTCTTGTGTCTTTTTAGGGCAACAAAAGGTTGTTTTGTCCATATTTGTTTTAGTATATCATCATTTTCAATAGATCGCCAATTTTCCTTTAATATTTTTCCAATTTTTATTGATGTGTTGTCATACGGAATGACAAAGGGGAGGTTCTTAGCTGTGTGTGTAGTTTGTTTTTTATTGTCAACTAGTAGATCTGATTGTGAGTATTGTTTGATTTTATTGAATTGTGTGTTGATTTCAGAGAGGTTGTAGCCCCTCCTAATTAAGTTGTTTCTAAGTATTTCTAATTTCTCTTCAAGTTGTGTATTGTTGGTGATGATTCTCCTGTATCTCAGTGCTTGGCTATAAATAATGCCCTTCTTACAACTTGAGGGGTGAAATGAGTAGTTGTGCAAGAGAGTGCAGATATCTTGTTGTTTGACAAAGAGTGTACTTTCTAATGTACCATCCCTGTTGAAGTATAGTGTCGTGTCTAGGAAGTTAATTCGATGACAAGAGTGCTCTGCTGTGAATTTAATAGTAGGGAAACAATGGTTGCAATGATGTAAGAACTTAAGGAGTGCCTCCTCTCCATGTGTCCACACTAAGAATATGTCATCAATAAATCTTTTCCAAATTAGTGGTGTTTTTTGATCTGCCGCCGTGTGTAGCAAATGGCTTTCACAGTTATGCATAAATATGTTAGCGAAATTTGGTGCAAATGGGCTGCCCATTGCAGTGCCGTGTATTTGTAGATAGTGTTTCTTGTCAAATTCAAAATAATTATGTTTGAGAATGAAAACAAACATTTGTTCCAAATCTTTTATTGGGAGGGGAAGATCCCCTTGGTAAAAATTTAACATTGCTTCCAGGCAGTATTGAATGCCTTGATCTTGTGGGATGTTGGTATATAATGATTTGACATCCATTGTTACTAGAATGTTGCCTGGTTTTATTTCTGTGTTGAGATTTAGTGTAGTTTGTAAAAAATGGTTCGTGTCCTTGATATATGAGGGTGTTTCCTTGACAATTGGTTTTAGATAAAAGTCAAGATATTGAGATAGTGCCACTGTTGGGGACTGGCAGCCCGAAATTATTGGCCTACCAGGGCAACCCTCTTTGTGTATCTTTGGTAACATATAGAATGTTGGTGTTTTGTAGTTAGAGGGTGGGGTAAGAAATGAGTAACAATCCTCATCAATGCTCCCTTTCGTGTGTAGATGTGTTAAAAATGTTTCTATTTCCATTGATAGAGCAGGTATTTTATTCTCAGCTTGTTCCTCATAGTAGTTCTTGTCCTCAAGTTGTCTGTTAGCCTCTTCAATGTAAAATGTTGTAGGCCAAAGTACAATTTTACCACCTTTATCAGCTGGTTTGATTATCATTTCTTTTCTCTTCTGCAAGTTAGTCAAAGCTGTGACCTCAGCAGGGCTGAGGTTAGTATCGTTTAGTTTGGGTTGGTCATAGAGTTTTATCAGGTCTTTGCTGACATTTTCAAAGTATGAACGCAAGGTTTTTTGTTTGTAGCTTGGTGGTTCCCAATTGGAACCTAATTTGAACTTGTTTGGTAATGTTTTGCTTTTGTTATTATTAGGCTTTTTGAAGAAATGATAGTGTAAGAGCATGTGTCTCTTGAATTTGAGAAAAGCTGCGAAAACCTCCTCCTTAGTGACGATGTTAGGTGAATACACAAAGCTGAGGCCCTTGTTTAGAACATTTCTTTCTGAATCGTTCAAGGGAAAATTTCCCATGTTATAAATATTATCAATTGGTATAGTAGTAGCGATATGCTTGTGTAAATATTTTTTGACCGAGTTTTTGTGTTTCTTGTTTTCTTTCCGTAGTTTACGGCTCTGTCCTAATACTTTGCGCAGAGTTGGGATATTAGGCGCATTATGCAGTGCAGCTAGAAGAAAATACGCAGAATAAGTGTGTAAGAGTTTGCAACATGCTTAAAATATATACAGTTAGGTATAAAAATAAAAATGTAAAAGCGTAAAAATGCTCAAAGTTAAAAGTTTGGTTGGTAAAAAATGTTTTGTTTAGCGTTGATTTCTGTGTCTCTTTTCACGGGATCTACCCCTTGAGGGGCTTCGTCTTCTTTTATCTCCGTTGTTAGTGTTGTTGGTCCTGTTTCTGTGTTTTCTTCGTTTTGTTTCTCGTGCTTTATTAAATGCGTGTTCCCTGGCACGTTTTAAGGCATCCTGTACCAGGGCGTGGTCGTATATCGTATTCGCCTCATGGACAAGGGCGTTTATTTTTTCGAGCTCACTTGTGGCTAAGTGAGCGAAGTTTTTAGCATGTATTGTGCAGATTTTTTCTTTGTATTGTCTAGTTTGTTGTTCAAGTTCGTCGGCGAACTTTCTTGTGAGGCCAGTTTGCGGGTCGCTTTGAAATTGGAGACTTGTGATGGAGGGGAAAGGGCCGTCTGTGGCAAACCCCTCAAAAATTCTTATTCTTGATTGGTAATACGAGTATGACCGCCAGTAATTGCAGAGATCTTCGTAGATGTGGTTAGGTAGTTTGTTTGATAATTCTGGTGTCCGACTCGGTGATGAGTCCCTGTTGTTGGCAGGTTCTTGGTACGGTGCGAGCATTTCATCTTCATCCTCTTCAGCCGTTGATGGTATTCTTGTTGGTGATGCCGGAGCGAGATTTACGTTTGCTGAGGTGGACACATTTTCTTCTGTGTAGTCCATCAGTGATGTTTCTTCTGCGAGGAGCTCCCCAGCAGTTAGTATTCCCGCTTGACGACAGCTGGGAGGTATTGGTGTGGTATTCTTTGTTGGTCTTCTATCAGTGGCTAAGGTAGAAGTTGTAAAGTTGTGTTAGTGAACAAGAGGTAATAAGGTATGAATTGGAAAACCAGGCGGACGTGTAGTCAGCGATAGAAAAGTAATGGCAGGAAATTATGCGTAAGTAAAATAATAAGGGCCTAAAAACATGTGAAAACGCCTTCACGCGAGGCAGAGCAGGTCATAGGACAAATATTATAAGCGCGTAAATAGCGTAGTTACCAAAATACTGGGTAAGATATTGCTATATTATAGGCGGAAAGTGGTACAAATGTTATGGCAAATGAGAATTAGGCTTGAATAAAGATAAGTGAAGGTAAATAAAGCATGAACTTTAAACTTACCATTCTTGGAAGGTCTTTTGAATCCAAGTCCTTTGGAGGCCATGCTGCTTGGATTTGTAGATGTCGTAGGTGAGCGTCTGAAGTCTAATATGTAGAGAAGGGAAGAGAGCGTGCTTGGGCGTAACGGACCTTATAAAGGTGATCGGGGGTATGATTGGCAGGTACACATGACAGTGGTACTGCGGAACGACTAAAAAACGCTGTGCTGCAAAGTGGCTGCGCTGTGCTGCTAAGTAGCTGCGCTGTGCATTGTTTATGTAAGGACGGAAGCCATGCAATTCTGGTATATGAAAAATAATGCATGGTGAAGTAGTGACGGAAACGAGGCAACAGGGCCCGAACCAGGGAATGAGGAGCGCATGGGTATGAACTCTGGTACCTAAACAAATGATAAAACTGGACGAATTGGTCTCAGGAAGTCAGTGGTGGTACCCCTATGTGAGGGGTTAGATATTATGGTAGCATGTTATGTACCCAATGACAGGGTGGGTGTAGTGTTAGTAACAATAAACTAAAGTGGTCCCGTAGGAGGAGGGGTGATACCTTAAGGTATGCTAACGGGTTCCCCTTATATGTAAACTTTTGATAAGGCAGAAGATAGAATAATAACAAATAGTGAAAACAGATACTGAGAAATAAAAATGATATAAACATAGGATAACAAGAGAGGGTAATGCCAACTCCACCCCCCAGGGGCCCACAGCAAATTGTTACCAGTGTTGCAGAGTTGTTGTTGAGTTTTGACCGTAGTTAATCAGTATAGGTTTTAAGAAACCGTGGTTAATGAGTATAGGTTGGCAAGTGTATATTGAAGTAAGAAACTTTTAATTGGTGAGTTATTAGTGTACTGTTAAATATTGAAATTAAGATGCAAATCTTCAGCCGATGTCCTGTTACCACAGGGTCCTTCAGCCACCCCAGGGGTTCAAACCGGGCCAGTGCAGCAAGTGCATAGCCCGGCCCCCTAGAGTAGCCCAAAGGCCCCCCCACATTTCGGGGCAATTAAATCGGAATGTTTTTTGTGGTACAGGTGCCCCAGCAGACCAGTATCCTGGTCCACCAATGCATCTGGTAGTGTGTATTTTATTTGATAGTAGGTATTGTATGCAGGTATCTTGTCGGTTAAATTTAGATTTTACTAGTTTATCTTTAATATTCTTGTGTCTTTTTAGGGCAACAAAAGGTTGTTTTGTCCATATTTGTTTTAGTATATCATCATTTTCAATAGATCGCCAATTTTCCTTTAATATTTTTCCAATTTTTATTGATGTGTTGTCATACGGAATGACAAAGGGGAGGTTCTTAGCTGTGTGTGTAGTTTGTTTTTTATTGTCAACTAGTAGATCTGATTGTGAGTATTGTTTGATTTTATTGAATTGTGTGTTGATTTCAGAGAGGTTGTAGCCCCTCCTAATTAAGTTGTTTCTAAGTATTTCTAATTTCTCTTCAAGTTGTGTATTGTTGGTGATGATTCTCCTGTATCTCAGTGCTTGGCTATAAATAATGCCCTTCTTACAACTTGAGGGGTGAAATGAGTAGTTGTGCAAGAGAGTGCAGATATCTTGTTGTTTGACAAAGAGTGTACTTTCTAATGTACCATCCCTGTTGAAGTATAGTGTCGTGTCTAGGAAGTTAATTCGATGACAAGAGTGCTCTGCTGTGAATTTAATAGTAGGGAAACAATGGTTGCAATGATGTAAGAACTTAAGGAGTGCCTCCTCTCCATGTGTCCACACTAAGAATATGTCATCAATAAATCTTTTCCAAATTAGTGGTGTTTTTTGATCTGGCGCCGTGTGTAGCAAATGACTTTCACAGTTATGCATAAATATGTTAGCGAAATTTGGTGCAAATGGGCTGCCCATTGCAGTGCCGTGTATTTGTAGATAGTGTTTCTTGTCAAATTCAAAATAATTATGTTTGAGAATGAAAACAAACATTTGTTCCAAATCTTTTATTGGGAGGGGAAGATCCCCTTGGTAAAAATTTAACATTGCTTCCAGGCAGTAAGCAATTGCTCCCTGGGGTGGCTGAAGGACCCTGTGGTAACAGGACATCGGCTGAAGATTTGCATCTTAATTTCAATATTTAACAGTACACTAATAACTCACCAATTAAAAGTTTCTTACTTCAATATACACTTGCCAACCTATACTCATTAACCACGGTTTCTTAAAACCTATACTGATTAACCACGGTCAAAAAACTCAACAACAACTCTACAACACTGGTAACAATTTGCTGTGGGCCCCTGGGGGGTGGAGTTGGCATTACCCTCTCTTGTTATCCTATGTTTATATCATTTTTATTTCTCAGTATCTGTTTTCACTATTTGTTATTATTCTATCTTCTGCCTTATCAAAAAAAAAAACTCTTGTTATCCTATGTTTATATCATTTTTATTTCTCAGTATCTTTTTTCACTATTTGTTATTATTCTATCTTCTGCCTTATCAAAACGCTGATGGAAATGGTCATAGAAAACACTAGGTATGAATGACTGAGGGATGACTGAGGTGAAAAAAGAATAGTAATTTTCCATTTGTTTGGCACATTGAACATTGCCTAATGTAATGTATTTGCTACCATGGGTATCAGGGCCAGACAAATTAAGAATTGAAAGATTTTAAGAAAATAAAGAAGGAAAAGAAAGACGAAAGATCTTCTCTGAAAGAAATGCTTTCTCCTTTCTTCTTTTTCTGTTCTCCCTTTCACAATTTTACTTTCCTATATTTTCGAGGCCCGGTATGTATTTGGTTATCTTCTGCCCCATGTAGTGTCATTGCAAAGCAAATGGTGTAAACAAAGGTTATGTAAGGTCACAAAGGGTGTAGGCATTGCATTTAAACACCTTCTATTTACTTGTGTCTGTTCCCTATTCATAACATCAGTAGGGTATTGAAAATTTAAGACTTCTGCAAAATATTCTTTTTCGGAATCAATACTAGGACGCAGCACTTGTGTGTGTCAACACAGGATTACAAAATATAACTTGGTCTTTATATTGTTTGCATCAACAATGCTCTTGGCCACATATGTTTATTTGCAAAAAGCGCTTGTAGCGTGAAGGAATTTAATTTGGCAAAATTTTGTTCTTCAACGAACTACTGGTCTGCCGTTTGGCGTAATTTATATAAGTTAAACCCACCTGAATCCACCTGAACCCACCTGAACCCAGCTGAATCCATCTGAACCCACCTGAACCCAGCTGAACCCAGCTGAACCCATCTGAACCCAGCAGAGACCAACCTGACTCGATAGAAATTCCCAAGAGGTCCCCTGCCAGGTGTGATGGCTCCGTTTGGAAATATCGAGAACAATGTATCAAAAGAAGCGGGTGATAAGCATAGTTAGCACTTTATGGTGTTAATGAAAACAGCTGAATAACAATCGTTCTGATCTCATTGGCTCGGACGGTTTTTCATTTTGGCATTTTATGGGTTCAAAGTGTCTTATCGATTTGTGTGTGGCCATAACTCCGCCAATCCAGGAGATATTTTTAGCCGGCATCTGGAGAGTAGATTTCTTCAAAAAAATTTGGGAAATTTCAAGCAATTTCTTTCCTGGTTGCGTTTTATGAAGGTAGGTAAACTGTCGAAAATTTGTCATGGACTTCTTTCGCAGTGATATCACTCTCCTACTAAATCGTCAGGCCTAACTTTTTCGCCTTCACGTGTACACAATATTGTTTTCGTCATTTATTTGACTGAAACGTCCTTTGAGTTTCCGTGTTTGTTAATCTGAAGGGCTATAATTCCAAACAGAGCCATTAGCATTATATGGACAAGTGTTAAAGTGAATCAACGGAGCAATGTAGAGAGGGTCGTTTAGGGGGGGTATATGTTCCCCTGTTCCCTGTTAAATTTCCGCTTGTTCCCCTGTTCCCTTGAGAAAATCCGCTTGTTCCCCGGAGTTTTGGTAGGCATATCTTTCACATTGATAGTTGATATCTTAACTACGCTTATTTTTGAAAGTTTTTCCAAGAAGAAGACGAGCGTAAAAATGTGAAGAAACCTGGGTTGACTTTTGATAAAACATTGAAAAACGTTATAAAATAAAAAATGACCGGCCAAAGTATTCTTAAATGTTATGCGGCTACTTCTTAAAGTATTGCAACCAAAATAATTTCATCATTTGCATCAGTATTACAAGTTAGTGTTCGCACAATCAGGAGAGAGGCAAACATCTCAAAATGTGCTCCCGGGAGTTTTCTTTTTCTTTTATTATCATTCTCATTCCTTCAAATTGTGTAAATCCTGGAAAATTCTTTTCTCCTCTTCTTCTGTTAATTTATCTTACTCTTGCTTGATCTCTATATTCTAAGACATATGCCAGGAGATTGTGATACGCCTCTTCTTGGATAGTCAATTCTGATTTATCTTCTGAATAAGATCCTGGAGGGGAGGGTGTACGTAACCTAAACATGTACTGGGATGTGCCCACGAAAAAAAAAATTATCCGGCTCCAGCATTGTTCCCTTCAAATGATAGCCGATTGTAGAAAAAACTCGGTCAAAAGTATACTCCAAAACACACAAATAATTGACTAAATAACAACCCGATATCTAACAACATTTCCCCTTGTGACATGTTTTGACAACCAGCTCCAAAAAAGTTGCCTTCTTTTTGATACACTGCTCAAGAAAAAAATTGGTGAAAACGATACCCTGAAAAACGGCACATCCCCGTCGGACAAATATACTACCCCCCCCCCCCTCGACATGACAGATAATACCTTTGGTGTGATTAGCTACCTTTCCTCCTTTGTGCAGTGGCGTGGCCAGGGTAAATTATGTGGGGGTATTGAAATGAAGGGGTCTGTGGGCGAGGCACCCAAGAAAATTTTTGGGACCACGCCCTTTACTTTGGCTTAGAATGCATTTCCCAATATCATGCTTGCCATTAGCGACTAGGAAACTTTGATAGTTTTGTGACAGTTATCCTATAAATCAAGAGCACGAGAAAAAGTGACATTTCTTGAAAAATCCTTACCCAACCTATACCCAGCTATTTTGTCTTCGTTTTTAAAGGAATCTCGAGGGCCGTCTTTCGAAATGATACTTGATTTCGGGGAAGTGCAACAGGCTTTCTCCCAATGTCCTTAAAAATGAGTATGAAAATGGACTGAAAATCCTTAACCATTGGTCTTCCCCTAATGAGTGGGATCGAGGGCGAAGCCTCCAGGAAAATTGCTGAGGTCACGCCCTTTACTTTGGCTGGGAACAGTCCTACCGACACCATGTTAGTCAATGCTAAACAGAATTGTTGATCATTTGATAACAGTTGCTTTTATAGATTGGCATCCCCAGGCGAAAATGTTTTTAAGATAAGTTGATTTTTTAGAATGTCTGTCTTCATCCCATCTCCGCCACCAGTGCCAAATTAGAAACGTTCATAATTTTGTGACAGTTGTTCGTGGATCACCACATTGGAGAAAGTGTGGGCCAAAACCACATCACACATTCCCGGTTCCTTTGTTTGCATTTGTCACAATCCAATTTGCTTGTCCCCAAAATGGAAGTCTTGACGATTCTGTGATAGTTTGTCAAGGAAAATTTTCAAAAAGACGCCGTTACTTTGGCTTAAAATGAATCTCAAGGACCATCTTTCGCTTTAGCAGAAATAAATTCCATTGAATGTAAAAATCCTTGAATTAATTATTACAAATAGAAATTTCCCTGATCCCTGGATAAGATCTGAAGTTCCCTTGTTCCTTTTTAATTTTGGCCATGTTCCGTTGTTCCCTGGATATATTTCGCATGTTCCCCTGTTCCCTGGAACCCCTAAACGACCCTCAGTAGAGGCAATCTATAAATAGGACAAAGAAAACTCCTACGCATGTTATTGTTCCTCTTGCTAAACAATATCCACGAACGTCTCGAAGTCATCAAATACAATAGGCTAATAATAGAATAACCAGACTCCTTCCGCGCGGAGCTTTTATCTCCGTTGATTCTCTTTAAATGCCAATTCCCTGCTTGTGTGCTTCATACAAATCACATGACCTCTTGGGATTTCTATTGCGTCAGGTTGGTCTCTGCTGGGTTCAGTTGGATTCAGCTGGGTTCAGCTGGGTTCAGCTGGGTTCAGCTGGGTTCAGCTGGGTTCAGCTGGGTTCAGGTGGATTCAGGTGGATTCAGGTGGATTCAGGTGGGTTTAACTTATATAAATTACGCCAAACTGAGGTGCTTCTGTAGTTCAGCCAGTGATTCCGGCCAACAATGACGCTCCAGCAGCTGCCCGGGCACCCGGAGAAGATGCTTTTCATCGGAGCAAATGTGGCAAGTGTCACAAATGGTAAAAGAAGCCATCGATGCAGCAACTATGCAGTGCTTGGCTGGGAGTCACTAAGGTCCCGTAGGTGGAGTAGACGGATGAGGTTGTTCTATAAGATCATGAATAATCTCACTTCCTTGTATACAAAGATAGATACTATAAGAGGCAGATGCAAAAAACGGAAACTTTTCTTAGCACACTGAGGCCTTTCAATCTTATGTTATCATCAGAGTGTGACTAACTAAAACGATCAAGAAACTATATGTATATAAATTGTAGTCTGACTATTTGACATTGGTATGTGTCAAAGATTAAATTTGATGTCCTGTGGCGAATTATGAAATCACGTTGAAATGATGAGCTATGAGTTTAGGGTGGCATGTCCAGCTTTGAAAAGCTTGCTTTCGTAGTGCAATAAAAGTTTAGGGTCTGTCAATGTCATAAAAACAAAAACTTTGAAAAAAGGTTCTTTGAGCGAATTATTCGCCTTTCCGCATTCAAAAACGTGCTTTGGAAAATTGCATGACGATTTACCAGTTCTGCATTCGGAAATATGATTGTTCATTCTGTTTCGTAAATTTATGGTTTGACCGATGTAAGTGGTACTATTAGTAGTTCCTTCGCATGAATTGCAGGATAAAAAATAAACAACGTTTATGCTATGGCATGAGATTTGGCGTTTGATTTGCCATGTTGTCCCATTTGCTGTTTTAAAAGAAGAAACCGGTTGGAGATATAGTCGGCAAAGTTTGCAGTTCTTTCTGTTGCATAAGATGATTCCTGGTGTTGGTATGACTACGGGGTAGTGTTGAGAGATGAATTTTGCTTTGGTAAGAAGTGATGTAAGGTTTGGCGGCTGTTTCAAAGCTAAGATTGGTTTGGTGTTCTGGAATTTCTCTTTTGTCGATGGATCTGTAATGCCGTTGATTAATGTGGATACTGTTTTGATGACGTGTGTGTAACTCAGGTTGGGATAATAAGTGGTGACGAGTGGGATGACGTTTTTCTCTTTGAAGAGAGCGGGTCCTTGAACTTTTGCCCTGTGGAAAGCCTGTTTTATCAAATCTTTCGGATAATCACAGCGTAGAAGCCAGTTCTCGAGTTCTTAAAGACGGAATTTTATGCGTTCAGAGTCAGAAACAAATACTATAATTATCTTTGCTAAATTGAACAGGATCGTTTGTTTGATGTGGGAAGGGTGGGCGCTGTGGAAGTTGAGGTAGTCGTGTGGATTAGTTTCTTTATAATATATATCAGTGGTAACGAATTTGCCCTCTCGTAAAATGATTTCTATGTCTAAGAAATTCAACGATTCGATGTTTTCTGCTTTCTTATTTCCAGTTTCCATCGTGAATTGTATGGCTGGGTGAAGTTCATTTAGAGCTAATTTCATTAACGTTGGATCGATTTCTGTTGGTAAGGCTAAAAAGCCATCGTCCATATATCTAAAGTAATTATCTTCTATGTATTTACAAAGTTCACCATCAAAATATTTTGGTAAGACGAGCGGAAAAAGTCGTGTTTCTTCTAGGTACCCAACTGTTAGGCATGCGTACGACGGTGCGAATTTTGTTCCCATTGCGGTTCCTTTCAATTGTTTATACAAGACTTCATCAAAAATGAAATTATTATTTTCCAGAACAAACTTTGCCGATTCGATTACAAAAGATTTGCTGAAACGTTGTGGGATAAGGTTTCTCCTGTTTTCAATCCAAAAATCGAGTGCTTGTAATCCGAGTTCGTGTGGTATGCTCGTATAGTGACTTGTTACATCATACGAATAAAGGGAAGAATGTTCAGCGAATTCAGTTGGAATTTTACGTAAAAAATCCCAGTCATCTCTTACATAGGTTTTTAACGTTGTTGCCAATGGTTTTAATAATGTATCTAAAAATTCACTTAGTCGTTGCGTAGGGGAGGTTGGTCCAGCTATAATTGGTCTGCTTTTTAAAGTAGAGGGTGGTTGCATTTCGATGAATTCTGCATTCGATTGTGTTACTTTTTCGATTATGTCTTTGCTTTTGTGAATCTTTGGTAAAACGTACAGATGGCTTGTTTTCCAATCGAAATTAGTTATAAAATCTTGTTCTTTGTCTGTTAAACAATCTTTGTGCTTTTTTACGAGTGATTTAAGGTTTTTCATGACTTGTTTAGATAAACGGCATCTAACGGCATCTAACGGCAGTGCTTGATAGTCGTTGCTATTGAGATGACCTTCTAAAACCAATTGGTCTCGGTAAAAAGATTTATCCATAAGCACGAAATTTCCCCCTTTATCTGCTTTTTTAATTATTATGTCTTCGTTATTTGTTAAATCTTCTAATGCTTGGCGCTCTTCTTGAGTTAGATTTTCTGCTGCTTTTATTTTCTCAGGTTGTAGTATTTCGGCTAATTTGCAAATGTTGTTGATTTCTTGATTATCTGTAAAGACTGGTCTGTTTGATTTATTTCTATGAAGTGATTGATCATTTGATTCTCTTCCCCAGAAAACATCTCTTATTCTAATTTTTCTAGTAAAGTCTTTGATATCACTTTTAAAAGAAGACTTTGGTGGAGTTGTGGGTGTGTACTTGGGTCCTTTGGTTAATAATGAAATGTGTCTTTGTGCCAAGGAGAAGGACGAAAGGTTGAGAAGTTTGGCTGATGGAAACGGGGTGGTGGCTGGTAGGGCTGGCTGTGGTAGTTTTTTTGGTTCTGGTTCCAATGGGTGTTAGGTATGGAATTTCCTCCTTGTTGATTTTGTGCTGAGTGGTTTGTTCTTTGATAGCTATTTGGTGGGTGATAAGGACGTTTCGGTTTTGTACTTTCTTCGTGTTCGGCAAGTGGTTTTGTCTTTTCCTTTTCAAAGAGCGCTTTTTCTTCAGCTATCTTTTTCTCCCATGTTTTCTTCACATTGCTTTCGTCGATATTTGCATTGTTTTGCCACTCCTGCTTTAAATCTTCACAAACATCTTTGTTTGGGTTTTTGGATTCGAAAAAAATATATATTTCTTCATCGATTTTTTTGATTCTTTCTTCGTCATTTTTTGCTCTTAGAGAGAGGATGTTTATCTCTGCTTCTAATTTTTGCTGGCCAAGTTTATCATAGACTGACTTTTCTTCTGCGGACAATGTATGGGCGGTGTCTTCTCTGAACTTCTTTGGAACATATGGAGGCTCTTCGGCGAGGCATTGATTGTACAATTCTGATAGCTCGGTTGAGCGTGAATATTTCCAAAAGGCATCCTTGCGATTCTTGAGGTTTCGGTTTAAGAAACCTTTGTTGACTTTTTCGAAGTTGCGAGCTTGTGTAGAAGGTGAGGCGATTCTGCTTTCACTTTGTGTTCCAACTGCATTGGCTGTTGTCGGAAGGTTTGCTTGGAGTTTTTCTTCGATAAGTTTTTCCGTTACTTTGACAAGAACTGGTGTTATTTCGTTTATAATTGTTGGTAAGATTTCCAAAATGCTTGATAATACTGTTTCTTTGATTTCTTCGAGCTGTCGTTGCGAGAACGTATTAGAATCGTTTTCGTTAAATGGCATCCTTACTGAGATATTGGTAAAAATTTGTTTACTTAAAGATAGATACTATAAGAGGCAGATGCAAAAAACGGAAACTTTTCTTAGCACACTGAGGCCTTTCAATCTTATGTTATCATCAGAGTGTGACTAACTAAAACGATCAAGAAACTATATGTATATAAATTGTAGTCTGACTATTTGACATTGGTATGTGTCAAAGATTAAATTTGATGTCCTGTGGCGAATTATGAAATCACGTTGAAATGATGAGCTATGAGTTTAGGGTGGCATGTCCAGCTTTGAAAAGCTTGCTTTCGTAGTGCAATAAAAGTTTAGGGTCTGTAATTGTCATAAAAACAAAAACTTCGAAAAAAGGTTCTTTGAGCGAATTATTCGCCTTTCCGCATTCAAAAACGTGCTTTGGAAAATTGAATGACGATTTACCAGTTCTGCATTCGGAAATATGATTGTTCATTCTGTTTCGTAAATTTATGGTTTGACCGATGTAAGTGGTACTATTAGTAGTTCCTTCGCATGAATTGCAGGATAAAAAATAAACGACGTTTATGCTATGGCATGAGATTTGGCGTTTGATTTGCCATGTTGTCCCATTTGCTGTTTTAAACAAAGGAGTCAATCCCACTACTTCATCAGTCGCAATACTCTCTTCACAATCAGGGTGTTATTGGGCGAATATGGGCAAGAACTGAACGGTTTAAATCTGGTCTATATCCTAACTGCATTTAACAAACTCGATCCTGGGATTAGGGTTGCACCGTCCATTGCTGTTTTTAAGTCAAAGCTTCTATCAATAATTCGTCCCCCGGCAAAACCTGTCTTTGGAATTCATGACCCAATAGGTTTATCATACCTTTCCCAATTAACCCTATTTTAACCGGGAGGGGGGCGTTTTTCGCCCCCCCCTGTCGGATTTTTTTAATAGCTCCCAAACGATGCCACCTACAATGCTGAAACTCCTTGAATTTTCCTCAAATTTAGTTGGCAATCAGAAAATAGAAATTTCAATACCTATTGTTTGACCACGTGACCACCACATGCCCATATTTGGAGAGTGGTCACAAAGAAATTCTTTAAAATGGCTCTAATTTCTTCATTTGTCACTAAATCTCAACAATATATATATACCATTTGATTCGTCTCAATGAGTACTTTCATTTGATATATAATTTATTCATACCGTATTTGCTGACATCAGCAGTTTATTATTTCTATGACATCATCAATCTTTTTGACGTCATATTCCTAATGAATGAGTAATTTTCCATACAAAACTGATGGAATTACCTCAAATATTGATGAAGGTACTTGATTTCACCAATAATATGCGAAATTAATGGTTTTTAATCATAATTATTGAGCTAACAATTTAGCAATTAGTTAATTTATTAGAAACCATAAATATCCGTATGAAACCATATGAAAATACACATTAATGATATCAAGCAGGTATTTGGATGGATTTTTGCCAATTTTATCTAGCTATTTGCTAATAATTGGCCCTTTTATGCTAATAGCTCGATTTTCTCAAAATTTGCATTGTTTTTGGTTGCCTAGCAAAAAATAACGTGACTATTGATTGATTGGCGCTATTTTTAGATTCTCCATTGTTCAATTATGACACAGTGCAAGTTTCATTGTCATAGCTGTTATACTTGCGGAGAAAAACAGGAGGGGGGGGCCAAAAACGCCCCCCCCCCCTGGTAGAAAATCACTTTTTTTTTACCTTGTTAAATTAGGGTTAAGAGTCGGTCTCAGTAAATTAAATTTTCACAAATTTAAGTACAACTTTAAGGACACAATAAACCCAATGTGCCCTACGAATGACGCCTGTAGTACTGGATTTTGCGTGGCAACCTGTAACTGCATGGTCTTGCATGCAACGGCAAGATTGGCGTCTGCAAACTGGGATTTGGCAATCGCATTGATAGATTGTATGAAGCACAGTGCACTAATCTCCTCGAAAAGAGATTGAGTTTCCCAATCCGAATTTGGTACAAGATGATGTGGTCAAGAATGGTGGTTGGGAGAAGCATGGAATCATAGAGTTTTGGAAAGCGATGTTGCCAGAATTTTGAACAATATAAAGCATAAACATTTTCTCTCAACACTAAAAGATTATTGCAAAAGTAAGAAGTCACACGATTATCAAACAGTTTTCAAACAGCCCCCGTAATATCAAGATCTGTCACAATATCATCTGATTCAAAGTCTATTCAAAGTCAGTTATTTCATCGAAATTTTCCTGAATGTCTGGCCTGGCGTCTATTTTGGGACAAACTTTGAGTTAATTTTAAATGGCCGCAGGGTTGTTGTGAAATTCCATGCTCCCTGTGGCATCGTTGTGTAATCGTATGTGATTGTGTGTATGTAGGTTGTATTTGTAGTTTAGATATATTGTAAATATTATGAGCATACAAAAAAAAAAAAAAAAAAAAAAAAAAAAAAATTTCAACTAAGTCAGCATCTGCGTACTTCTGCATGTAAGCACCCCGAGCTTTCGAATGGAGGTTGACAAGACGCTCATCTACCTCAAAATTCTTCTTGAACCGTTCACTCACTTTAACTATAGCTTCGATTGTAGTGACAGCAAGACCATTGCGAAGCTTCGTCTCATTGTTATTAATCTTTGAGAAAGTTCGCTCTACTGCAGCAGTGCTTTGTTGTAAAGATGTGACCTCTAGCATAAATTGGGCCAGCTTTTGATACTCTAGACTTGCCCCAAGTCTATCTCTTCCATCCGTCTACCGTTCCCTTTACGGTAGTTCCTGGATCCGCCATTTCCTGGATCCGCCATTCCAACATTCCATCCAGAGAGAGCGAGAGATAGACTTGTATAATTTGCAGCCTTATGAATTATTAATGAGATATATGTTTTGTTTTATGACGTAGGCGGACAGAATTCTGTCCGCTGCTGGCATTCTCAGATCTTTCGCAGTAGCCAATCAACATCATAATAGCACAAAAGGTTTATCGGATTAGAGTCAACGGCTGGAACCTCAAAGGGGGGTCGCGTCAAACATTTTTGCGTGAGAAAAACACTGCAAATCTATAAAAAGACTCGCAAAGGAGATTTTATCTCAGTTCTAGGAAATTATGGCAATGAAAGCGCGAGACCATATTTCATTTTTCATTTGTCAACTTTTTAAAGAGCTACAAGGCAAGAAAAGTAGACTTTAGTTATTTTTGAACAGTTTTCATATACTTTAATAGAGACTTTAAGCATTTGCAACGGCAACACCAACGCTAACGTTAACCAAAGGAATTTGCATACTGCCCACGCGCGAAGGGAGATCCCCCCTACGCTACGGTTTCAGGTGACTGTTCTGGAACGTAAGGTCCTCATTCCTAACGTACTGACGAAACGTTAACTTCTTTATTTGCTTCGTGTGCATTTTCATCAAGGAAAACTTCACCAAAACTTTAAAATATGGCTGCTGCAAGTGTGTTGAAGACAAATGGGTAAGAATATTATCTTTTATCCTCTTTTCAGTCATAATTTCACTCGAAATTCATATAGACCAAAATGATACTCAGAAATGGGCCTAAACTATGGATGTTGATGATGATAAACAGAGGGGCTTGGCAAGGACCTCTCTCACTTTTTATTCGTTTGAAGTTAGGTACCAGTGCTGCTGTTTTCTTCTATTACGAATGACGAAGTTTAAATGATTAGAATTGTACAAAGATCTTAGCAATGAATGATATAGATAATTGTAAACAAGTATGCCAGATTCATTTGTCAACAAAGCTGTAAGGAAAACTGATTTGTGATTTGGTTTTAGAAAACGATTCAAGTGGAGTAAGGAGCATGATACATTGTTGCTGAGAGAATTGCTTGCTTCGGAGATATGGCTGACAAAGCCAGGAAGTTTAGAGAGAGGTGAAGGTTGGAAGAAGTTGTCAGAGACTTTGAACAAAATTGAGAGGCCTAAGTTTGATGTAAGCCCCCGCTCTGTAAGGGAACATTTCCAGGGGTTGTATGACCGTAGAAAAGCCAAGAACAGAGAAGAGGAACAAGCTAGTGGTATAGCCCCAGATGAGCTGAGTGAGGTTGAAGTAATGCTTGATGAGCTGATTGGGCTGTTTGAATCTGCAGCTGTTGATCAAAAGGCAGCAGATAAAGAAAAAACAGATAAGGCTGCTGCAGATATAGCAAAGGCCCATGACATAAGGCAGCAGTCCTTGGAGACCTTTGCAGAGACAAGGAAACGAAAAAACTTAGGGGAGGGTGAAGGGTCAGGGAAAAGGGCACGCAATTCAGGAAAGGACACCTTGACTTTCCTACAAGATAAGCTAAAATCAGATGCAGAGTTTAGAAGGCAGGAGATCGAGTTGCGGGAACGGGAGCTGGCAGAGAAGGCAAGGCAAAGAGAGCTGAAAGAACAACGTGAGAGGGAGAGAAATGCAGGGAATGGTGAGGAAAGGAATGTGGAAAGGACTATGGAGAATATGCTGCAGCAAATGCAGCAGCAGAATCAAATTTTGATGCAAATGCTGCAACAACAACAGCAGCAAGGTCAAATGATGATGGCAATGTTTCAGCAGTTAAATAACAATAAGAAAGACTAACATCAAATATAATTCTGTTTAAAATAGCTGAATCCTGGTTATTTATAATAAGTATACAAATAGTTCTTTGCCACATCAAAATTATTGATAATGGTCATCGTGTATTTTTTTCTATTTGTAAATTTAATCTTGAAATAAACTGTAACTCTAAAGTTGCATAATTCTTTAAAGATGTTTGGAGCAAAAATGAATTTGTGGAAAAATTTGTAAATCATAGAGGTAAAGTTATTGGAAATTTGGAATGGTATATAAATTATCCTGACTTCTGAGTTCAGTAAGATTACTCTGAAATGTTACATCAAAGATATGTATTGGAAATAAAAATTTCCAAAGTCTCACAAAAGAATGTTCCAAATTTGGCGGATCTAAATCGAAAAAAAAGAAGAAGTAGTACTGCCGTACAAACAATTTCTTGCATTTTTAAGGATTGTTCCAACAATGTACATTTTGCCTACAGCACTGAGTTGGACTTTTAACCCTATTTTAACCGGGTAAAAAAAGTGATTTTCTACTGGGGGGGGCGTTTTTGGCCCCCCTGTTTTTCTCCGCAAGTATAACAGCTATGACAATGAAACTTGCACTGTGTCATAATTGAACAAAGGAGAATCTAAAAATAGCATCAATCAATCAATATGTCACGTGGCAACCAAAATCAATGTAAATTTTGACAAAATCGAGCTATTTGCAAAAAGGGCTCATGGTTAGCAAATAGCTTGATAAAATTGGCAAAAAACCATCCAAATACCTCCTTGACACCATTATTTTGTAGTTTTATATGGTTTCATACGGATATTTGTGGTTTCTAATAAATTAACTAATTAAATAATGAAAACTTGATTCAATGCAAAATTGTTAGCTCAATAATTATGATTTAAAACCATTAATTTCGCATATTATTGGGGAAATAAAGTACCTTCATCGATATTTGAAGTAATTACATCAGTTTTGCATGAAAAAATTACTCATTCATTAGGAATATGACGTCATAAAGATTGATGACGTCATAGAAATAATAAATTGCTGATGTCAGCAAATATGAATAAATTATATATCAAATGAAAGTACTCCTTGAGACGAATCGAATCGTATATATATTATTGAGATTTAGTAACAAAGGAAGAAAATATACCCGTTTTAAAGAATTTCTTTGTGACCACTCTCCAAGTATGGGCATGTGGTGGTCACGTGATCAGACAATAGGTATTGAAATTTCTATTTTCTGATTGCCAACTAAATTTTAGGAAAAGTCAAGGAGTTTCAGCATTGTAAGTAGCATCGTTTGGGAGCTATTAAAAAAATCCGACAGGGGGGCGAAAAACGCCCCCCCAGTTAACATAGGGTTAAGTTCTTCTTGAAATCCAGAAATTTGAAATAATTTACAATATCCCCAAAAAGCCATTCCTCACTGACCCTCACTGAGCTCGTGCTTTTGTTCCATAGCTGTTGCTCTTCTGTAAGGATGGCATTCCTGAATGGTGCCTGTAGCTGTTGTCTAAGTGGATATGCTGGATCACCATATATACACATCATCTGCCCATTTGGAGACACAGAATACTGCTCGAGATCCTAGAGAAGACCTGATTCTCGAAGAATCCCATTGTCATGGCGTTTACCTTCATACGGGCCATGTAGTAACCCAACCAATCCATCAGGCATAGCACCAGATTGAATTTTATTGCATGGACACTTTTGTGTCCATTATACACCACTCGCTGATCTCGACCTGGCCTTGATATAGGATGAACAGTACCATCTACAAATCCCCAACAGTTGTGCAAAGGTGCATGTACTGCATTGGCATATCTTTGGAGATTTAGGGGTGAAAGTAGTTCACGATTAAACTCTGTCAGCAAAAAGGCCCATTGATCATATATCAAATTCATCATGTGGTTATTGATGACACAGATTTCAGCAACTGGCCTAGCAAATCTTGGCACCATATCTGAATATCGACATGGATATGCAAAACGTTTTAAAAGGACACAAACTGCTTCGATTGTATCTACTTTTAATCGATTGTACATTATTTGTTCTTCTTTTAGTTGTAAAGCATCAGCCAAATCGTGTAGATTTTCTTTTTCGAATCTAAATTCTGCCTTGCATTCATCTGCGTTCATATTTTCTAAATTGAATTGCTCATACTGCCAATATGGAATTTCGAGGTTTTTTGACGTGTTTAAATCATACAGCAAAGCAAACTCTACATCATCTATCGCTCCAAGATCATAGGCTGCAAGTAAGGCACCTCTAATTTCATGTAAATTTGGCATGTTGAAGTTTTAGAGCGTGTGTGAAGTGAAATAAAAAAGAAGGAATTTTCCCGCCAAAACCAAAACTTTAGTTCCTTGTGTCCAAAGAACATGATAAACATTACGTTCTCTTCACAAAGCTTAATGAGGTACATGCAGATCGCAAACGGAAACGGTAACGTTGGCGTTGTCGTTATCGTTGTTCATGCTTAAAGTCCCTAATATCTCAGCACTGTATGCTGGGGCAGTTTCTCTGAAAAACTTCATTGAGCTCTTACTTTGTTGCAGCCAATTAGACAATTAGCACCCTGCAAAGAAAGTTGCCCATGGGGACAATTTAAAAGAAACAAAGTGTCCTGAAACAGGGTTTTACATGTTAAATATCTAGCAGTTGACACTTCAAAGTGAAAACTTCATTGAGTCAAATGGACTTGCTCCATGGGAACGATCATGTGATACAGTTCACGTGTCACTGTGAACAAACAAAAAAGATCCGCTGTAACACAATGCATTTTATGTGATCAGTTTCATAGGCTAAGTTGTCAGCCTCAAGGGATCCCCCAGGAAGGGCTCCAGATCGCATGCACAGTAACGATTTACTTCACTTGTATAATATGCAAATTAGCTTCACCGTTGAGAACAAGGGAAGAAACAAAGGAGTGATGCGCATTACAACGTGAGCCCCAACATCAATTCGCTCTCGACAAAGCTGAAACACAATGTATCAAAACAATAGGGTCAGCACTTCATCTCCCCAACAAGAATGCTTTATTGCTATATTTTTTTAAGGTTTGTTGATAAAGATCACTTTTGAAATGTCAAACTAAATATTTGCATTCTTATGTAAATATATTAAATTGTGTTGAAGCTTGACTTAGACTTTTGTGCAGTGCTCATCTTCAAACAAGATCTCTGGAGCAAAAACTGAAGGAGAAGTGAAGTCAAAAGAACAAGGACGCATTTTCACAAGGATGTTTATGCACTTGCCTTATAGAAATGTTTGATTCTTTGCTCAATAATGGGCTGTTCTTAGAACTTTGTTCTTTATCCAATTCATATCAAACTATTTTACTTGTTTTACTTGTTTATCTTTATAGAAATGTTAGAATATGCAAAGACAAGGCTGTTTGAGGAGGGCTTACCATCCACATCAACCATGAGTCTGATCAAGGAAGATTTCAACACAGACAAAACATCAATGTAATCCTACACTTGTGAAATACTAAACGATGTGAAATCCAACAAGACATTTCACATTATCTGCCATTTCGTGTATCTTGTAATACCCTAGAAAGTGTAATTCTTTGTGGCATTTCAAACTTCATGTAATGGATTGTGGTATTTCAACCGTGAAATCCTAATGTGGAATACAAGGTGGCAAGTAATCCTACACTTGTGAAATACCAAATAATGTGAAATCCAACAAGCCATTTCACATCATCTGTCATTTCGTGTATCTTGTAATACCCTAGAAAGTGTAATTCTTTGTGGCATTTCAAACTTCATGTAATGGATTGTGCTATTTCAACCGTGGGATCCTATGTGGAATTTCTTATTCATGCAATTCCACGCAGAGTTACAAGGTTACAAGAAATCCTGCACTTGTGAAATACCAAACTATGTGCAATCCAACAAGCCATTTCACACAATTGAACCTTTGTGTATCTCGTAATACCCTACGGGGTGAGTCAATAAAAAGAATCCCCCGTTTGAAGGGTCATGGTTCCATGGATATAAAGACTCTGATATCGCAAATATATAGTTTAATGGTAGTATGTTCAAATCCATTTTGAAATTTATATGATCGAAATTGGGCACTCTGTTCTGAAATTGTGAGGGATTTTCTTGAGAAGCCACTTTAAGAAACCTTCAAAACCTTCATATCCACGCGAAGGAATGACCGATTAAAGCTGATAAATTACTGAACCTAATTGAACGAACATATTAGCAATAAGACAAGACAGTTTTGAATATTATCGCTTTGACATTCAGGGAGCAGTGGTCTTTCAAAAAGGGATTCTTTATTTTGACTCAACCGGTAGAAAGTGTAATTCTGTACGGCATTTCAAACTGTATGCAATGCAACATTCCATGCAATCGCACATAGAGTTATAAGGTGACAAGAAATCTTATGTTTGTGAAATACCGAACTTTATGTAAATCAAATGAGCTATTCCAAATATGATGATATTTCATTAAGAGACATCAAACATATGAAAATTCCTTTGGAGTTTTTTATCATTATATATATGATGCTATTTCCTGCTATTTTTATGCTCCAAAAACTAATTTCTTGTGGTACGCCCTTACGGCTGTGGAATTTTGGTTTACAAACATTTTGAAATATCCTAGTAATGCACTTCCACATGGCATTTCAAATATTATGTTGTAATGTTTTTGACAGCATAGTCAATAAAATTTTCGATTTCTCATCGTGCTGCATTGCTTTGAGTGCCAAATGAGATGTCTATACTTGTAACTTAGCCATAAGTATTGAGTTGCCAATGCTGCAAGGCACAACTCTTTGAGCCAATCTGTAAACACTCAGTATGTTGTATCCTTGGTAAAAAACCTTTTGAATTCGACAGAGGCCTGTCTTCCTCTCTGTCGATACTCTAGAGCTGTGAGGTTTGTACCATTTAACATATGCAAGCTTCAATTTCTTCCTGATGGTTTTTTCAGATTCTCTGCATTTTATTACAGCGTTGATTGTGAAAAAGAACTCAATCTTGCAAAAGTATGGCTGTGGAAGCTCGCTTTCATTCACTGCCCAATATCCTTTGCAATATGATGAACGTTCAGATCTGCTCATTGATGAGCTAAGAAGCATTCCATTGACAAAGCATCTTCCAAATTTGCAAAATGCAGGTGACAGATGCACCAGTCTCTCTTCGAACACATCATTCAAATGATCATTGGTAGCCGTGAACATTTCATCACTCATTATCTTTCCATTTCTTTGCGGTGGCCACATTGCAGCGTCATTGAAAGGATATGTGCTTTCTTCCCTTTCTATGGCTCTCTGTCTCTCAAACGAATCATTATCCTCCTGTCCACGCAGTGCAAGAAAATGTTCTGCTCTAATTCTTTCGATATGTCTTTCATGTTCCCTCTTTTCTGTCTCTTCATCATCTCGTCCGCTTTCTGCTAACCTTAAGAGGTTCGGGAAATCATCCCCAAGGTCTTGGTGCAATTGCTGAGGAAGTGATTGGAATACATCCGTTATTGAAAGTTGCTGCTGCATGGAGAATCTACGAAATACCTCCTTCTCCACAGATCTTCCACTGGTTGGCAAGCCAGTCAAAATCCCATTCAATCTTTCAGACGCAAAGCACCAAAACGTATGGCAGGGGCCATACGACACCATGATATCTGCGAGGTGCAGTGCCAAGTGGTTATTTATTGAAACTTTCCACTTACCATAAAGGCTGCCAAACAATTTGTGGTGTTTCTTTATCTTGTCTTCCAGAAGAGAAACTTCCGCAATGCTGATCCTGTATGTGGCACAAGCCTCAACAATCTCACATAGAAGGACAAGACATTTGTAGTTTTGCTCTGGAATCATCTAAAAAAAGCAGGGTCTTGCGTATACAGCGGCAAAGAGTAGCCATTGTTGAGCTGTAAAGCCATCCAGTGTTGCCTTTTCAAGTAATGCCGTTGAAAGTCGACCACAATCTGATGGTACCTCAATTGCCTTCAAACGTTTTTTCAGTGCCTGTAGGTCTCTTGGGTTGAGCATGGGTGGAGTGCCTTCCTCGTCAGGAGCTTGACTCAAAAGGAGATTTACCTCCTTCTTTACTAGACCAAGCAATATGGCATGCATAGGATCCACTGCACACATCTCCACAGGATCAAAGTATGGTAGTCTGTGCAACTCTGAGTAGCGAACGCCGTTCTTTCGAGCAATTTCGTCTGCAGTTGTCTTATTAGGAGCACTCAGAAATTGTTCTGACTGCCTGATAACTTCCTCTTTCGTTCTCGATTTAAAATTGAAGCTGTTTGCCAAATAACTCATTCTTCCTGTTACATTTCCGGCTTCATCTCTTTCTCTTTGGGCCATAAATTCGTATTTATTGCAGCCCTTGTTGGCTGTGTATGAAAGGAATTGACTCACTTTCCGCATTGCTGGTGTGTCGCCTGACAAACAGAGAAGGATCGCCCTGACCGTAATCGTTTGACCGAGATCTCTAACGACCACCTCAATGCCTCTCCACAAATCAAGAAGATTATCTACCAACGGCTTCAAATAGGTATTCATGTGTTTTTGGGCTCGGTAGGACCTGGTATAATACCAACAACACACATCCACTTCTTCAAAAACCGTTCTGCGCAAGGAAGGTTTAATACGGCAAGATAGACTGTCCCGATGCTGTACTGGGATCTTTGGTATGGTCTTACCCAGTCAACGAAGAGCATAAATGCAATATCATATTTTTCCTTTAAAAATCCATTTGCCTCGTTTATTAATTTTTGCCATAGCTGCCCATCCCAGATATCTTCCATTTCTACTGTGGGACGCGGTGAAAACCTTTTTTCAAGAAGTTCTCTGAATTTCTCTGATAGCACCATTTCCTTCAGCCACTCGGATGGAGCCTTAAACACGAAAGTTTTGTATGGTACTTATGACGTTCTGTTGTTCGAGAGTCCCTTTGTAAACAACAAATTTTCCTGGCACAAATTGCGGAAGGACTTTCTGCTGCATTTCTTGGTTGTCTTTATGCCATTTCTATCTTGAAACGATTCGCAGAACTGGTAAACGGCATTGCATTCGTCTAACGGACAAACAACCATCGTTTCATAACCACACGAATTTACCTCACTTGATTTTCTTGATTTGCTAAATAACATTTTGCCTATTTATTAGTTTAATAGCACCATAAGCAATTTACAATTGAAACTTGTAGGCTTTCAACTTTACAAGATAACTGGCAACATTCTAGTATAGCCCCCTCCCTATACTTCAATGCCCTTTGGCATTAATACACCAATTTCATATCCGCGGCCTCGGTTCCATGCGGGGGCTCAGGACTAGATTTTGGGTGAAACTTCACATGTGGGTTTGTAAAATAGAAATAGAAGGACTAGAATGCGTGGTAGGTCACGTGACGCGTAACAACCATGGGGATTCAAAATGGTAGCACCACGTTGGCAAAAAACCGCGGGAAATTACTGCTGACAGTAGGCTCACCTAACTTCTTGAAAAGTTGTCACGAACTTCGAGCTCACATTTGCATGAATTTGAGAGGTTGTTAGAAAAATTAAAAATGGTTGTGTCTTTTGCAGCATTTGGCTGCGACAATCACTGGATTTCTAGGAAAGAGCTGCGTCCTGGACAGAAAAACATTTTGTTTCACCAGTAAGTAGGCCCGTCGTGGAGCGGGGATTACAATCCTTTTTAATAAAATGATAAAATTTTTATTCTTAAAGTATATCTCTGAAACTTGCATCTGTATGGTTCTCAAGCTTCAAAACATTTGTCAATAAATATGATTCGCCGTGGTCCACGTCGGGTCGAAATGAAAGACTGATTTCTAGGCCCATCATGAACATCACTTCGAACTTAGCAACTGGATATGGCCCCAGCTAAAGACATTTTTCCGCATTCTCCAAAAGAAGGTGATTATTTCTAGCTGCATCATTGCTTGAGTTAGTAATATCAAAACCTGTTTTGGCCAAAAACTCATTGAGATCTTCCCCAAGAAAAAAACCCTGAAAAGACCTCAGGCCCACACAAATGTAAACACAGTTAACAATATATGCATTACAGGCTGATGAGAGATTTACGTAATGATAAGAAGTCCAAGATAAATGAACGCTTTGGAATCAATATTACACATAAATCAAAGATTAATTTAGATTCAATTTCTGACAGGTTTCCACTCCACAATAAAAGATTGCTAGACAAATGGCTTATTGCAATGCGTCGCAAAAGCTGGCATCCATCTGCATCACAACAAATTTGTGAGAGTCACTTCCTCCCTAGTGATTACAGCTACCCTCCTTCTATGCCAAACTCTGAATATCTTGGTAGAAAATATTTGAAGAAAGATGCTGTCCCGTCTGTATTCAGTTTTCCAGAACATCTTAAGAAAAAATTCCAAAGATACGAGCCACTTTGAACAGGTCTAACCCAGTTCCTCCTGAAACATCTCCTATGTTGGATCCAAAACATGTACGAATGTACCACACATATGCATCAAATATTTCACCTAGAAAAATGAAAGCAAACTATAAGGAAAAGCTTAGTAAAAAGAACAAAATAATAAGCAAACTTAGGTCTAGAAACTTTAGGAAGGAGAAAACTATCAAGGGACTCATGTTCCAATTGACAAAATTAAAGTTATTATCTGAAGAAAATGAACAATCAATCATTGATAACTTTGGCCACATGGCTACTGAACTGTTTAAAAATGAGGCAAAGAACTGCAGTAAATTATCTGGCTCCAGGTACTCTCAGGAAATTAAAGAATTTACAATTTCCCTTCATTTTTACAGCCCAAGGGCATATAAATTTTTTAGAAACTCCCTAAATTTGCCTCATCCAGCAACAATAAGATCATGGTCTGTGAATATAGAATGTGAGCCAGGATTCTTGAAGAAGCCATTTGAGTTTGTTGAGGGCAAAGTTAATGAGGGCCAGAAAGATTGTGTATTGATGCTGGATGAAATGTCAATTAAAAAACAACTCCAGTGGGACAAAAAAACAATCAAAATTTGTTGGAAATGCTCACTATGGCACTTTCAAAGCTGAAGCCAGTGACACAATTGCTTCTAATGCTCTTCTTTTCATGGTATGTGGGCTCCAAAAACCATGGTATGTCCCCATTGCATACTGTTTAACACACAATTTAAATGGAGACATTCTAAAACAGTTAATATAAAAAGCCATCAACCTGCTTACTGAGAAAGGGGCAGAGGTATCTGCGGTTATTTTTGATGGTGCATCAAAAACATTAGCATGGATGAAAAACTTGGGTGTAACATTAAGAAACTGGAAACATCCTTTCCCCATCCATCAAAGCCAAATCAAAAAGTTTATGTCATTCTTGATATCTGCCATATGCTCAAGCTTGCTAGGAATGCCTTTGCTGATATCAAGATCTTTTGTACCCCTAGTGGAGAAAAAATATCATGGGAGTATGTCCTTGCTTTGCATAGAACACAACAGAAAGATGTCTTAAATCTTGCAAATAAATTAAAGTCAAAGCATGTCCAGTGGCAAAATCACAAAATGAAAGTCAATGTTGCAGCCCAAACACTGAGCCATTCTGTTTCAGCAGCAATAACATTTTTACGAAATCTTCAAATGCCAGAGTTTAAAGATAGCAAGGCAACCAGTGAATTCATCCTTTTGATGAATAAAGCCTGGTTTCCGTTAAATCGTAAGGGGATCGGCAGCAGTCTGCGATCGTCGGCGATCCCTATCTTCCGTCTGCGATTTGAGCAGAGTGTTTCCATTCGTCGGCGACGGTCTGCGACAGTCTGCGACGCACCTATACCATGATCCTTTTCAAACCCACAAAAAGGCGCGCCAAGTCGGATTAAAAAAGTGCGCAAATTCGAGTTGGATGGAAATTCAAAATGGCTGCCATAAATAGACGTCTGCTGTTGAAAGCTCAACTGGTTTTACTTATTGCTTACATGAGGCTACGGAAAAGAAGAAACAAGATAAAAAGGAAACACAAGTTCTGGGTACGCGAGATATTTCAGAACAGAGCTCAACACGGTCAATTTAACACACTTTTTCAGGAGCTGAGACTGGCTGACAGAGAATACTTCTTCAGGTAGGCCTAAAATCAGTTTACATTTCTAAAGTTCTTGCTTGTGTCTTTACTATATTTAATTTTCCAGAATAATTTAACCATCAATTCGTGTCCAGACCTGCAGTGTAGAGTTATCTACTCTCGATTTTCCAATGCAAATCCACTCAAATCCAGAAAGAACCTATTTGATAAGGCTCCCTAAAGAAAATTAGAAACATTGTGGAATCTGTTAAAATAATTTATGTGCCAGTTAAAGTACTACATGAGCCCATTCCTACCTATGATATTATTGTGAATGTCTACTTTGTTTTTAGATGGCTGAGAATGTCACCAGAACGACTTGAACACCATGTCCAGCTTGTTGGTCCATTCATTGCCAAGAAACAATGCAACAGTCGAATACCAATACCACCAGCCGAAAGAATTGTCATCACCCTCAGGCATCTGGCTTCAGGTGACTCGCAACAGTCGCAATCATTCAATTTTAGAGTTGGAAGGGCAACTGTTTGCCATATCATACGTGAAACTTGCTGTGGCATTTGGAATGCCCTTGGTGACACATATTTGAGAGGCCCAGAATCAGAAGAAGATTGGAGAAAAATTGCAAATGACTTTGAATCCCAATGGATCTTCCCACACTGCTTGGGGGCACTAGATGGAAAACATGCAGCTATGGAGTGCCCCAAGAATGGAGGGTCTTGCTATTATAATTACAAGGGATTTCACAGCCTTGTGCTGATGGCTATGTGCGATGCAAACTACTGTTTTACCCTGGTGGACATTGGTAGTTATGGAGGAGACAATGATGCCTCCATTTTTAGTCAGTCTGAAATGGGGATTGCATTTGAAAACAAAACCATAGACATTCCAGAACAAGAAGCTGTCAATGGCAGTACTCTCCTTTTTGTTGTTGTGTCTGACGAGATATTTCCATTGAAACAGTGGTTAATCAAGCCATACCCTAGGAAAGTTCTCAGTGACCAGAAATTAATCTATAATTATCGGCTCTCAAGGTGTAGACGCACAATTGAAAATACGTTTGGTATTTTGGCAGCAAGGTGGAGGATATTTCGAAGGCCAATACGTGCCGGCATCAGTACAGTGGAAGGGATAAT
The DNA here is from genome assembly GCA_039566865.1 of Aurelia coerulea. Classification (NCBI taxonomy): domain Eukaryota; kingdom Metazoa; phylum Cnidaria; class Scyphozoa; order Semaeostomeae; family Ulmaridae; genus Aurelia; species Aurelia coerulea. Next base: position 5,061,402 of record CM076959.1, read on the forward strand.
GAAGGCATGCACCTGTCCTCATAACTATTTGATGCAAACTGAAAATGCTGGCTATGTGCCTATGGGTTTTGTTGATGCTGAAGATGAGACAGGTCGTATAATTCCTGGCAGTTGGAGATCTGAAACTTCTGATGACAGCTCTGCCATTCAACACATTGGCAAGGCTGGAAGCAACAACTATAAGGCTGATGCGAAAGAAACTAGAGACAACTTCATGACCTATTTCAACAGTTCATCTGGTTCTGTTCCATGGCAGCTGAGACATGTCGCAAGCACTGGAGAGAAAGTCCCATAATTTTCAAATATATTAAACTTTGCACTAGTAACTAATGTGCAATCAAAATTACTGCCATGGTTTTCTCAGAAAAGTTTACCTGGATAAGATTGGAGAATAAACAATTAGCATTGAAAGCCTGAAGAATAAATTTCCTAAGAAAAGATGGCAAGTAATACAACAATCAGAAATGTATAGTTTACTGATCAATGAAACTGAACTTATTAAGAAATTAAATTGTGTCCACAAGATATATCAAAGCAATATTTTTAATCATGCGAAACAGCTTTCATGGTTATGTCATTTAGTAAATAAAATAATAAGGGCTTGACATACTCTCATTTTTTATGTGAAACTGCTTGCAAGAAACTGTAGGCTGGAGGGGCATGAACGTTGTCCTACTTAAACCCCAAAATTCCCTAAAACTGCCCACTCCAGTTCTAAAAACTTCCAGATTCTGAAATTGTGTCCCTAAGGTTATGACTCCTTTCATTTGCAGATTTAATTTCCACTCAAAATTGTTTGAACATTGCATAGCATGAAAATTTTTTCACATCATTTTGCCTCCAGAATTTTATTGAGATCTTACCAGGCATTTTGAAACCCCTTTTGAAACAAATTATAAAAGAACATAAATTGATTCTTCAAAAGGCATTAACAATTTAAGAAACTCACAAGAAACTTTTGGTGGCAAGACTTCTTAAAATTTAAGAACAATTGCTACCAGCCCCAGAACTCAGTTTCTTATAAAAAATGAGTGCATGTCAAATGTGTGAGTTGTTTAATTTTGTCCTGCCAATGTTGCATTAGTCCTGTTTTGTCAAAGAATAGCTAGTGATGGTGAATTTTGAGACAACCTGCCATCAACATATTCTTTTTCCCTTGTACTATCATGCATTTGCATTTCTTGAGAAAAATGTCTTTCCATCATTTGACTGCTTCTGCCGAAGTGCTGTGGCTGTTGAATGGGCTAGTAAAATTGGTGGTACGCATTTGCTTCATTCTTTGACAAATGGGCATGTCCACCAGGGAGCTGGTGGTGTTGAGCTACTTGCTGTGAATCTTTATGCCATTCAATGTCATTGAAGACTTTCATTATCTGTAGCTTGGCCATTGACTTGTACCTTGGCTCTAAAGACTTGAGGGGGCCGACAAGACTTAAACAAAAATGCGCATCATCATCAGAACCAGATAGTTTGTGCACAGTTGCTGGTTCCACAATTGCTTTCTGAATGCTATTCATAGTATTTAGAAATTCTCTGTCCATCTCGCCAGTGTTACAAGGCTTACTTTCTTTGGACCAGGCTTTCTTCTTGGATTTGGGGGTCGCAGAGGGCAGACTTTTGCGTGTTGTAACATTCTTCTTCTTTGCAATACCCATGACAGATAGCGTTGGTGAGGCAGAGCATGTTGATGATGCTGAACTAGGAAATTGTGGGGCCAATTCCAAGATAGGAGCTGGAGACAGTGTGGTGATTGAGCTTACTTCATCATCCAAACCAGTTGGTGAATATGTAGACCCTGCTTGGTTTATCACCTGAAGTAATTTCTGTTGCTGATTCCTCCTGTGTCTTTTTTTCTAGATCTACGGAACAATCCTCAATATCATCAACCTCAATCTGTGTTTCTTCTTCGCCAGATTCGTTATCGGTTAGTTCGGACATCATTGCCTGAACAACTTCTTCGGTCGTTCTCCGCTTAAAATTTGTCGTGCTGGGTCGGTGTCTGATGTGAGTTACTAACCATCGTAGGTATTTGAGGTCTTCTCTCAGCTGTGGCACATCGTTGCGACCTGAACCAGATCTGACACTGCGTAAACGTTTCACATACCTCAAGAACATTGTGCGAATGTTGTTGTATCGCTTTTGGGCCTCTGCAGTTTCAATCCCCAGCTTCTCGCTGATCTCTTTCCATGCATTTCTTTTTTTCAATGGAACTTTAAAGTCCTTAGAGCTCTTGTCGTACACCACCCGATAGTGTTGTATGCAATTCATGAGCGTTTCGTTGTCAACTTCATATTCGTCGTTGTTCGCCATTTTGGATGGAGCTGAAGTGAAGATGGCGCGCAAACGTAGCAACAACAACCTCTATCATCTAATTGGCTAATCAGATCCACGTGATCATAGTTTAACAAAAGCGCGTCTGCGATGATCGCCGATCGTCTGCGATGCGTGTTTCCATAAAAATTTTCCCAGATCGGGACAGTCGTAACGATCGGGAAAGTTGAACTCAGTTCAACTTTCCCGACGCTTACGATCCACGATCGCCGACGGTCTTAAGGATCGTACGCAAGAGTTTCCATTAAATCGGGAACGCAACGCAGACGATCGCAGACGAGCGCAGACCGTCGCCGATCTCCTTACGATCGCTCTACGATTTAATGGAAACCAGGCTTAATTTATTTGACATACCGGGTGCGCCAAAATAAACTATGCACGTTTGGCAGGCCACGATAAATCGTACACAGGACCGATTCTGAAGATTTATGACTTAATCTTTAGCAGAGAGCCTGAATTAGATTCTAGGATTTTTTGCAAATTTTTCTGTTTTCAGTTTTTAGAGCTACAAGCGAGTTTCTTAAAATTTTCGTTTTCGAAAACACTGAAAACGATCAAAAAACGTTGATCACATTTTCTAAAGAATCGACATGAATGGACAAAGAGAAAACTTTTTCGTGGTGATTTGGGATTTAGAAATCGATTAATTGTAAGCTGCTGTACGAGAGTTCGTACTATCTTCGGAGAAATGTAATTTTATTTTCAAGGATATAAAGAAATGTATTTTCTTTTGTAATTTCATTAAATTTATGCTTTGGTGCAGGTTGTGTTCCTGTGTCAAGGGGGATTAAAAAGACAAGTGAGGAAGCGTCCTGAGGCCAGCAAGCATGGAGTCTTGTTGCATTTTGATTTCGTAACGGCTTTTAAGGCGGCACTTTATTGTAACTACTGCAGAATTTCGCAACAGGCCAATCATTGAAATAACGCTCGTGCAGAAGTTTACAATAATCAATTTCAAAATCCCCAAATCACGCTGGAAACTTTTTCTTTTTGTCCATTCATGTTGAGTCATTAGAAAATTTGATCAACGTTTTTTGATCGTTTTCAGTGTTTTCGAAAACGAAAATTTTAAGAAACTCGCTTGTAGCTCTTAAAACTGAAAACAGAAAAATTTGCAAAAAATCCTGGAATCTAATTCAGGCTTTCTGCTAAAGATTAAGTCATAAATCTTCAACATCGGTCCAGTGTACGATTTATGGTGGTCTGCCAAAAGTGCATAGTTTATTTTGGCGCACCCGGTATTAAATTCAAAGAGCAAATTTGGCAAATATACAAAGAGGCCTATTACCTTGGAAAATTGTTATGAGATTGAAGGATGCCTAATGGATGGAATTGAAACTCTTAAATTCTTGAAATACAGTGCAGGTACTCCTATCATCAAAGGTCCAAGGAAAACCTTTGTTCCGGGGTTTACCATATCAGCCCTTTCAATTATCAATATCAGTAAAATATTATTGGAAAGAACCGAAGCACCCTTTGAATACATCTTGACATATCGCTTCTCTGAAGATCAAATTGAAATGTATTTCTCAAAAATCAGGAGTCGCTTTGGTTGGAACAACAATCCAACTGTACTCCAATTCAAGTATGCTTGGAGACAATTGTTATTAAAAAACAAAATTGAACCTCCATCCACAGCAAATTGCGTTGATGTTGCAAATGTGAATAACAGTTGTGAAGTAAACAAACTTGACTCACAAATATCAGAAATGTTGCTTTCAAAGAATGTTTGGAGGTCTGATGTCCTCCATTACATTTCTGGCTATATCATTAAGAAAATGCTAGAATCTTTAGAATGTCCAGATTGTGCAGTGTCACTGTACCAGAACTCTGACAGCTCAGCTGATCATGGCTACCAAAGCCACCTCTCTCTGCTGTCATGCAAACGGTATGGAAACTTGCTGGTTCCATCTTGGTCAGTCTACAAGGTGGTTGAATGCGCAGACAAAGTTGCAAGAACAGAGTTGTGCAAGTGGCAATGTACCTCAAAAGAAATCAATGTAAAACTAACAACAGGCCAGTCTTTTTAAACCTCGCTCGTTTAACGGTTTTCCCAGCGATGACATAAATGAATGGCTCATGAAATTTGATCGTTTCGCAAAGTTTTACAACTGGTCAAATGCGAAAAAACTTGGAGCAATGACTCTACTCTTGGACGGTCCCGCTCTTGCATGGTTCCATACACAGACCGCAGAAACAGTTGCCAATTTTCAGTCTCTTACTGATGCTTTAAAAGCCCGTTTCGGAGCACAAAACCTGGAGTTCATTTTTCGTCAAGAGCTCTATTCACGAAAACAAGGTCGAAATGAGCCACTTTCGGTTTTTACCGCGGATATTATCAAAAAGTGTCAACGTCCTAGTATCGCAGACAAGGACATGATGAATATTTTGTATCAATGGGCTGACAGATGAGATAAAAAATCACGTGATCCTAAACCAGCCAGACACGTTTTACAAAGCAGAAAATCTTGCCCGTTTGTGCGATGCTGTCACAAAAAACAGCAGTGTTCACGACTTGTTAGCCACCGCTCGTAGTATTTCACAGGCAAGTCGTATAAAAGAGTTAGAATGGCAAGTCAATTTACTGGTTTCAATGGCATCCCAGTCAAATAGCCCAAAAGTTTCTGCCCAGCCAATCCAAGCAATTGCATCTGGTTTTTCGGAAAAATTTTCTGTGAACCCGAGCACGTTTGAGCAAAATCAAAGTTTCTCGCCCCATGCGTCTACAATTTCTAAGGAACTCTCTGGGTTCAAACATGAAATGCTTGCTGCAATTGATGCAAAGTTTGCCAGGGAGGGACAAAAACCCGAAAAAGGAAAATTCTTCCAACAAAAGAAAGGCTACGCTGGTGCCTGCGGGCGCAACTTGCGCACAACAGATGGGCAGCCAATATGTAACAACTGCCAAAGAGTCGGTCACGGGTCACGTGGCGCGTTATTGTCGCTCAGCACCTCAACAGCAGCAACAACAACCAGCTGCATTTTTCCTGCAACAACAACAACCACAGCAGCCACGGTCATTTCCTTATAGCCAGGGAGCCTACAATCAGGGAAATTATACTCAGGGAGGTTATAACCAACAGAATTTAAACGGTGCAGGGCCTTCTAAATGGGGTCAGTGAAGGTCCAAGAAACAGTAAGCAGCTCAGGACATCCCAATTTTTGCAGATTTGAAAACGACAATGAACTTAATCAGTGGGCTGAAAAACGTAAACTTTTGAAACCGATTTCTGCAGTGACAGTTTCTGCAGAGACGAACACTGTCAAATCGCATGATAATATCCAGTTTGTAAATAATGTAAATAATTCGAAGTCACCTGTTTCGGTAAAATCAACGCAGACTTTTAGAGAAACTGTTAAAAGTTCTCAAGATAACCCCTCGACCGCATCCACCAAGTTACCTTGTTCTTCTAACAATGAAATTCCCTCGATTTCGTCAAATCTTACTGATTCTCCTTTGATTCCTACAAACGTACTAGTCTGGGGAACTGTCGAAAAACAACCCTTTAAACTCCTAGTTGACACCGGAGCAGCTGTGACTGTTGTTAGTGATCGCTTTTATAACAACATTTTACGCGCCACGCATGGCTTGCTGAAACAAGAAGGACTCTCTAGCGTCAGAACCGCCGATGGAAGTAGCGTTCCTGTTACTGGTGCCGTTTCTTTTCCAGTATTAATTGTAAACTGTACATATTTGTGTAATGCTTCAGTTGTAGTTGGACTTGCTTATAACATTGTTCTTGGAAGAGATTTCCTTCACGAAAATCATGCCATAATGGATGTGCGTGAAGAATTTGTAACATTTTTCGGAGACAATAAAGTTTCATTTGCCTCAGGAAGTTCCTTTCCGCTCGTTTATTAAGTTAGAGCCTCAAAAACATTCGTTATAGACGCTCAGAGTGAAGTTGTCATTCCAGCCCGCCTTGAGACATTTCCATTTTCGCCAGTTGTAGGCCTAATAGAAGCAGTACCAAAGCTCTCTGATCGTTATCATTTGATTGGTGCATCTATGTTGTCTTGTCCTAATAAGGACGGTGAAGTATCGTTTAGACTGTTGAACCCCTCGGACACGCCTATAATTTTGTACAAGGGTTCTACTATTGGTAAATTTGAAGAAGTTTGTTCAGATGATGACATTGTTTCATTAGAATTAGCATCTGAAGCTGCCGTTTCTTCTCTCGATGCACCCTCGCAGGGACAATCAGAAATTCCAAAAGCAAACTTTCTCTCAGGTTTTAAATCAGTACCTAGCCCAGCACTTTCACCTGCGGAAAACACTCGATTAGGCCATCTCTTAGAGAGTTACTCTGACATCTTTGCTTCGTCAAGTCTTGACCTTGGTCACACGACTTTGATTCAACATCAGATTGACACCGGTGATGCACAACCTATCAAGCAAGCTCCTTATAGAGTTTCTCAGACACAAAGAGCTGAAATTGATAAACAAATTTCGAATATGCTTGACCAAAACATTATCAATGTTTCTATTAGCCCATGGAGCTCTCCAGTTGTACTTGTAAAGAAGAAGGACGGTACAACGAGATTTTGTATTGACTATCGCAAGCTCAACGCTGTCACTCGCAAAGATAGTTTTCCTTTGCCTCGTATAGATGATGCTCTTGATGCACTTTCAGGCTCTAAATATTTTTCAGCGCTCGATCTACAATCTAGTTATCATCAAGTAGCCATGCATCCAGACTCAAAACACAAAACTGCATTTATTTCGCATGCTGGATTGTATGAATTCAATGTTTTAAGTTTCGGATTGACAAATGCTCCTCCGAATTTTCAACGTCTGATGACAAGAGTGTTGCATGGTCTTGATTGGAAGATATGTTTGATCTACATCGATGACATTATCATTTTTTCGTCTAACTTTGAGGATCATTTGAATCGTTTAGGCCAGGTCTTTGATCAATTGTGAAAAGCTAATCTTAAGCTCAAACCTTCAAAGTGCTATTTTGCTAACTCCTCGGTCAATTTCCTTGGATTTGTTGTGTCATCTGAAGGAATTTCGCCTGATCCTATCAAGATTAAAGCAGTAAGACCTTGTCCAGTGCTCAAGTCAGTTAAGGAGGTTCGTAGTTTCTTGGGACTTTGCAATTATTATCACAGGTTTGTGGAGAGCTTCTCAATAATTGCCTCACCGTTGAATCGTTTAACCCGAAAAGATGTGTCATTTGTTTGGAGCCCTGAATGTCAATTAGCTTTCCAAACACTGAAGGATTGTTTGTGTTCGCCACCCATTTCATTTATTTACAGACGCTAGCCAGTCAGCATTGGGCTACGTTTTGGGACAGGTAATTGATGGTAAAGAATGTGTAATTGCGTATGGAGGTCGAGAACTAAGCTCAGCTGAAACTCGTTACAGTACGACTGAGCGCGAAGCCTTAGCAGTTGTTGACGAGATTAAGCGATACCAGCCTTATTTGTTTGGAAAAAAGTTCCATATTCACACTGACCACGGTAGTAATCACACTGACCACACTTACTTGGTTAATGCGTGTTAAAGATCCTACCGGTCGCCTTGCTCGTTGGGCACTTCGTTTACAGCAGTACGATTTCGAGATAATTCACCGTCCAGGCACAGCTAATGGAAATGCTGGTGCACTTTCTCGTTGTAGCTACTCTGAGTTTAAATCTAATTCGTCAGATGAACAGTCTGAAATCTCTCTGCCTTTAGCCAGTATCGGACATCCTTGTCCCCCAGCACAGACACTGTACAATTTACAACGCAAGGACTGTGATCTTCACAACATTATCGCGTATTTAGAATCCTCTCAGTTACCGGAGCATGATCCACAAGCTCGTGCATTATTGCTTGCTATTGACTCCTTTGATTTGGATGAAAACAGAATCCTTTGTCATCTCTGGACTCCAGGTAAACGTCGAGCGAAGTCTCTTTGTAGTCAAGTCGTCATTCCTGCTTCACTTCGCCACAAGATCCTTGTTGCTTGTCACAATGATTCTACCGCTGGTCATCTCGGTGCCAATAAGACTTATGAGAAAATTCGCGCCAGGTATTATTGGTCTGGTATGTATAAAGATGTCGAGCATTGGTGTCGCTCGTGTGTTGATTGCGCAATGAAGAAAGCTTCTCGCGGTAAGCGCAAGGCCCCACTTTTACCTATACCAGTGGAAGGTGCATTTGATCGTGTTGCCATGGATATTCTCGGACCGTTTCCTGTTAGTGATGATGGAAACAGATACATAATCGTTTTCTCGGATTATTACACTTGTTGGCCTGAAGCATTTGCTTTGCCATCTACAGAAGCCCTGCATGTCGCTCAGTTAATAGTTGAGGAGATCCTTGCTAGACACAGTGCCCCTCGTACGTTGCTATCGGATAGAGGCCCAAATTTTTTGGCATCTATCGTGAAAGAAGTGTGCAAAATCATGAACACGCGCAAAGCCAACAACACGTCGTACCACCCCCAAACGGATGGTCTCGTTGAAAGGTTTAACGGTACACTTGCAGAAAGTTTATCGATGTACGTGAGCAGTCATCAGAAAGATTGGGATCGTCATATGCCAATGATCTTGTTCGCATACCGCGCCTCATGCTTCCACCGGTGAATCTCCATTTTTCTTGTTATACGGACGCGAACCTCAATTGCCGTTAGATGCCTCTTTGCTGATGCCAGATTCACAATTATCGTCTTCCGTTGCAGAACATCGTGTACGAATCGTTCAAAACCTCGAAAATGCGCAGATAATCGTTTCTTCTAACACACAACTAGCGCAGATGAAAATAAAGGAGTATTACGATAAAACCAGCAGTGAAATTGGAAGTAAAGTTTGGGTATACACCCCGAAAACCAAGAAAGGTCTTTCAAAGAAGCTTTTGCACAACTTCCATGGTCCTTATTGAATCGTTGCCAAGTTATCGCCCGTACATTTCCGATTTTGCACGCTTGACAATCGTCCAGTGTCCGTACCTGTTCACGCTAATCGCATGAAACCATATTTTGATCCGAACGATCGCCCGATATTGCCGCCGCCAAAAGCAGATGCGTCCCTGTATTTAGCGGACAGTGACTTGCCAGACACTAGTTTCAAGCTCGACAGACACAAACGAGACAAAGTAATGATTTCTGACGATAACACGAGAAATGACTCATTTTTTTACCGGATGAACCACGGACAACAAGACCAGAAGATGGGCATGAACCTTCACTAATCATTAATCACACCGTTACATCAAACCAGGGGGTTTGATTCTAAGGGGGGAGATATGTTACGGTATGGGGGTCTATGGCCCGTGATGTGTACAAGCTCACAATGAACAATTCACGTGTTCACTTGATGCCAGAAGTACTGTGGTGCAATATTTAACGTCACGCTATTGGTTCGGCCTGATGCCAAAACTCGATACTGTTCAAGTAAATGTTGATTGGTTTAAATATATAATTGTTCTTATAATCAGGTTTTCATTGGTTCTTATTTACGTAATTAGGCCTTATTAGGAACTTAAGGTGTGCCAAGAGTTTGTACATCAGGTAGCGTCAAATGACTTTTATTCAGACGAGACGTAGAGACGCTAGACGCAAGAACTGTCGCCGACCTCAAGCCGCCGAATTTACTGAAGGACCAAAGATGATAGTAGTCGTTGTTAGTTAAAGTTTAAATATTTTGCCGTTACTGTTGCTGAGATCGATCATAAAGTCGAGTAAAGAATCGAGTCGTTCCTGTTGTTGTCCTAAAGTCGCTGCCGAATAATTGAGGTCGTAAGTTTGACGTTTTATATATTTTTCCGATGAGACTGATCTTTATGAAAGAACTCACACTATTTAGACCTTTTAGAGCCGCGGTCTAACATTTCTCTGGCACTATCATATCTAATCATGAGATAAGATCCAAAGAACAGGAGCAAATGATCTCTCTCCTTTCTTATCTGAACACTTTCTGTGACCAGTGTCAGAGGAAAATATTCAGCAAGGACTCCGGTATTCAGCAGGTTTCTATGGTTTCTCAAGTTATGTACGGCATAAAAACTTTAAGGTTATTCTTTTGTTGGTCATTTATCAGAAAATGTTTGACAGGAGACTCGTGTTTGAAGGACGATTGTTTGATGCCACTGCAAAAATGTCAAAATTTCCCTTTTGTTTCTGCTTGGAAATTTATTGGAAACGGACAAGTTTATCTGGGAAATTGAAGGGAAACGGACATTTCCATTTCCTTCTTGGGAAATTATGGGGAAAGTGTCCATTTCCCCAAAATTTCCCCATGAAAAAATGTAGGGCAATTTTATCATTTTTTGCAGTGTGCATTCTTACTTTTGCATTATCCCGGAGTAGGCATCTACGTAAATTTTACTGCTGTGTGGTATAATTGAAAACATTTCTTTTCAAGGGGCAAATATTTCAGTTAAGATCATCGGGAGGGGGGGGGGTAAATTTTGATCAGGTAATAGACTACTTCTCTAGAAATAATAAAGCTACCACCAAGTTATTCATTTTCAAATGTGTGTCCGTCTACTTCAATGCACTTTCTGCAACGCCTCAACATCCCATCAAAGGAATTTCTTATCATCTCCCTGTTAATGCCATTGCATGCACGTATGATTGCGTCATGCAACTGCGGCAAATTCTGTGGTTGAAGCTCAACAGGAACGTTCCAAATTGTTTGCTGGAGGTAACCCCACAAGAAAAAGTCACATATTGCCAGATCAGGGGATTGAGGAGGCCATGGGATATCTCCTCTTCTACTGATTACCTTTCCTGGGAACTGACCCATTAGATATTGCATACACTGGTTGCTGGTATGTGCTGGGGCGCCATCCTGCTGCCACCTAATTCTTTGGCAGTCAATGCCTTGTTGGTGAAATTCCCTCTGGATAACATTGTACCTTACAATGCGCAGGTATTCTCTGGAATCAAGCTTTCCTTCGACGAAATGGGGTCCAAACATAGCCCCATTTTTCATTACTTCAACCCATACCATCACTTGACCTGCCCTTGCTTATATTCCACAAAATGGTTTTCTGGGTGTCCGTCACGTGATTGTGCATAATGGACAAGGTTTTTTCGATTTACCTCTGAATTGAGGCTGAAAATGGCTTCGTCAGAGGTAAGAAGGTTGCTCATCATGTCAGGATTCTGGGCAACGGTATCTAGCAACCAATTGCAAAATTCGAGTCGCTGAGCAGGATCACCAATTTCAAGCTTTTGACATTTTGTGAGAATGTATGGGCGGAATTTGAGCTCCCTGACAATGCGGACGAATGATGATTGGGAGACACCAAGCCAGTTGCGCCTTGAACTTCTAACTCCATATTCGAGTAGCTCCTCGCGCACTCGTTCAACATTCTCCCGCGCTCTTACCGTGGGGCCACGCCCGCTATTGCCTCTGTTTCTGTTCAAGCACGTACCGTGCCTTTCAAATTTCTGAAAGTTACGCGTTATAGTCCAAGCTGAAGGGGCTTCAATGCCAGGCCAATTTCTTCGACTTTCTGCGACTTCTTCAGCATTTCCCGTACGTGCCAATTCACTGCACACCCAAACTCTCTGGTCTACTGTCAAGCAAGGCATGTTTGAAGGGAAGAGTTGCCAGTCAGAAAATATATTAATGTAATGGATTATACAGAAGAGTGACTGGCAACAGAAACACTTAGAAATTGCTTGGCACGTGAAAATCTCTTTTTGAAGCATGCAACAAGAAGCATACAATAGAACCAAACATTTTACATCAAATGAGTAATGCAGCAATTAGAGATACTGTAAATCTGCTGAGATTATTTAAAGCCGGTTTCCATTTTGTTCATTTTTCGTGCGAACGTGCAAGGCGCACATTTTCGAACACAAAACAGGCTTGTTCCGTTGAAATTTGATTCAAAAGGCGCAATGTCTGGCTCTTCGCTCCGTGTGAAGAGAATGTGATCTGTTTTCCACTTTCCACTCATTCTCGCTTAGATTTTTCAAAGCACTAAATCGCTTCACCACAAAGTTATTCAGGAGTCTGCTTTTGGGTTTGTGCCATTAGCTGGCCTTGGCATAAGAAACTTTCAAGGAACAGCTCCTTTGAGTGTTCTTTGTGATTTCGTAAAAGCTGGGCTCCTAGGCTTCCTATCAAAGGTCAATGGAAAGCATTTACGTATACCAGGGGGCACTTGGTACCAGGGGCAAATAATTCCAAAAATAGCGTATGAGCGTATGATTTTTGAGATTTTTTCTTAAATTATCAAATATATTTTAAGATTTCTAAGACTTGTTGAGGTTTTTAGCTTCTTGAGACTTGTAAGATTTTTTAGGATTTGACAGATTTTAGAGTTTTCTTTGGGATTTCCAAGATTTTTTTAACATTTCTGAGATGTTCAAGATCATTCGAAAATATAGGATTTTTTCAAGATTTTTTACGGAAGTATACCTGCGAGATTTCCAGAGTGATTACCCCTCGATAAGTGCTATTTTTTCTGCCAGGATTCCATTGCGGTAGGACTGGCTAGGTCATTTACACAAATGTTTGGTGAATGTTACTTGGATGTTCTCTTGCAGTTATATTGACGTCTCGACTTAGCTTCAAGAAATGAAAGAATTATGAACAAAACAATCATTAACTGATATTTTCATGTCTGAACAGCTCTTGCAACTTTCTCAATTCCTTCATAACCGTTCATCGCGAGAGGTGCATCATTCAGTAAACATCTCACACACCGTTGGTTGGCAAAAATCCTTTTGTTTTCAAGAAGAATCCATGAAACTTCCCCAAAAATCGTATTGTTTTGAAAACACCTTTTCGGAAAAGGATACATCCCTTTTGGGGGAATACTTTAAGCCAATACGCGTATATGCTAGGAAATATAAAGCCTTAAATCAGGTCATTCGATACACCAGCTTTTCATTATTCTTGAAAACGAGCAAGGTAACCCTCGATTTTCATCAGCCAAAATTCAAGGTACACATATTTTCTTTATAAGAAACCGCTCATAAGAAACGGTAGGCTCTGTTTTTCGAAAGTTAAGAAACAACCCTACCTAAATTTAAAAAGCTAAGAAACTTTTGTAATTTGCAGTTTGATTTTCCTATCACACTCAAAATTGGTTTGACACTGTTGAGTTATAGCAACTGTTTGGACAATATTTTGAGTGTGAATTATGTTATTTACTTGTTTTAGAATTAACTCTACACTTCCGGCATTAAAATTATAAGAAACACGTAAGAAACTTTTTGTAGCAAAATGACCCAAACATTTGCAAAACTGCCTACCAGCCCCGGGCCTTAGTTTCTTATGAAGAAAAGTACGTGTAGTGCGGCTCAATCGGCCGTTGTTAGCGAGCAGGGAGCCCCATTGTAATCTTATAGTGCGTTGAACTGGTTGAAAGATATCTCTTCACAAGACAAAGAAGCACACTTTTTCAATGCCTTTTAAACATATTCTATGCGCAGGGAGCAGGTTATGACAAGGCATCCCAGGAGAGAAATCACTATTTCCTAACTATTTCATTCTCCCCTGATAATACCATGTGTACCTGTAACTTTGGCAAGGCTAAAATGCTGAAGGGCCTTGGCTAAAGATTTTGTCAGTTTGCAAGACTCCCAGACAAGGCCTTACGAAGAAAATATGTTTTAACTAATGCACCAAGTGACCGATTTTGATGGGGTAAGGCTAATAATCTAAGTTAGACCTTTTGCTGCACGGACTTATTTATTTCACGACGATCAGGTGGCTACAAGCGACGTCACAGTGCACCAAACACCCCATGTTTTTTTATATATGACATATCATGAAGTTTAGGTCATAGGTCATTGACTGAACTTTGCATTTCTCTACTCAATATTCTGCTGGATTTCTCTTTGACAACACTTGCAGCAATCTAAATTTATTACATAGCTCAATTTCAATAGTTCTCCCACTGTTTGGTGCTTCAACAACTGTCCCATTTAGCCTTTCATAGCCAAAATACCAACAAACATGAGCTGGTCCATAATCAAGTGTTAGCTGAATTCAAGCAACAAACATTTCCTTCCAGCGCAATGTATCCATAAACCAAACCTTTTAACCTTTGATCTTGTCTTGTTTGCTGGTGCCACATTTCATTTAGGTCCTCTTCTTCCAACCTAATTTATCAGACGATTTATTGATTGAAGTTCACAATGATTGAAGTTCTACTGATGTAAATTGGCCTGCCATTTTGTAAGTTGGTTTATTCTTCATAGTCCGATATGGTTTGAAAAAACCTCGACAAGTTGAGAAGAGGATATCAATTTTGTGTGGAAAATATCACTTCACTTTTACTGCTATAACAAACATGCCCTAACGGTGTGGAGGACTGGGAGCTAATGGGAGGCATTCATGTGTCAACTTGTCGTTAAAATACAGTTATGCGAGCCTAAATGTTTCATTTTTTCCGAAACAACAGATTTTGATTGTATTTTTCTAAATGCTAATTAATCAAGTTACAAAAAGTATTATTTTCAAATGATAATTTTAAGGGAAATTTAGAGACTTCTTCTTCCATTCAACGTAAAGAATATCAATTTATTTTGAAAAGGGAACCTATTATAAGAAACTGTAGCAACCTCTTCCGGAAAATTAAGAAGCTTCACCAAAAGAAATCAAAAGCCAATTCGGAATAAAATAAGTTTCCAAATTTTTCATTGCAATTGATGTATTTAATAAAAGTGCATTACTAACCAAAGCTGCACGAAAAAGTACACCATTTGCAATAAAAAAGTAGTTGTTTTTCATATGAAATTTGTTATTCATTCATAATGAGTCTAAACAGATATTCATTTGAAGCTATTTCAACTAAATTCGGTAAACTTCCATTCAGCAAACTATGGTCACAACAACTGAGGTAAATCAACCTCGACCTACCTTCAAGCTCTCTATGCTTCCTCCTTGCATGAGCCATTTTGCACGCAATTCTTCATTTTTCAATAACTTTGTGTACATGTGCTGCAATAGGTCTTCACCATGACAGCTACCTTGTTTGGGGATAGATATTCAATTCAATTTGATGACTGTATAGTTAATTTTGTATTGTGATTTTTGTTGCAATGGGTATGAAGAGATATGAATTGGGTTTGGATTGAAAGATTGGATAATGTGTTGAACTTAGGCCTTGTAGTTGTAATTAGTGGTTGTATCAGTTTATCAGCTTGCCATGAAATTATGGAATGGAGCCAATTGCACACAAAGCACTGGCAAGGGGAAGCATAAATGTGGTAGGGGTAAGGGAATGGTCTTAACGTTTTATGCCAAGTTTGGAGGAAAAGGTACTGGTGAATTAATCAACAAATTAAAGACTGTGTATGAACATACCATTTGTGTATTTGTATGGTTTTTTCTTGTCTTTTTAGTTCTGTTTGTCTGCATGGAGGCTTGCTTGGTTTGTTCTTTAACTGGCCATTGAATTGTAAGTTTACATGTAAGGTATGTCTACTAGCAACTTGGCATGGTGCGTCAATGATGGCAGAAAATCAGGAGTGAAGAATGTTCTCTTAATGGAATGCGTGAAGCCAAGGGCAAGGGAAATGAGGTGACGAAATATCCTCGGGCAAAGACACAGCATGAGGCAGACAGCGATCCCTCAATTGGGATGCTTGGTCTCCCCCTAAATGCCAATTTATTTGAAGAAACAAAAGTAAAGTTCCTTTTTTTCTTATACATCATTTAATAGCTTACAGTACATATTACTTTCAACGTTACTTACAAAATACCATACCCTACTACTAATACAATACCAATTGGAGCGAAAACAACGGCTACCTCATGGCAACATAAAACAGGAAATACGAACATACCACTGCACGTAACTACCAGAGAGAAAAATGATTGTTAATCTAGCAATTAACAGAGACCAGCGGTGATTTATTTTCTGAACTGAACTTTTCCGGCATGCACAAGGATACAGTATTTTTGTCTTTGAGGGCTAACTGAAAATAGACCAGTTTTACCAGTATCATAAACATTGTGAACAGCATGACCGATAGTGCAACTGAAGCCGACATACACATCTTAAGCTCAGCAGGACTTTAATTTGGATTTGAAAAGTACAGTAGTACAGCGCATGCCTAGCACACATTACATTATCTACATGCCAAAGAATTCTTAAGAATTCTTGAGGATATTTTCAGTTTCTTAAAGGCATTGAGTCATGATAAATAGCGATTCTCCGCTGGGGGTCTGTCTGCTTTCATGTGATCAGTCTGTTTTCATGTGATCAGATATGAACTTCACATATCCCAGATCCCGCTTACTGTCCCGCCCATCTAGGTAGAGGTTTTAACAACGTCTCCTGTGATTGGTCAATAGCATGTTGGAGATTCCTCTCGGTAGCAAAGGTAGCAACCTTCTGATTGGTCAAATTAGGGGAATCATTTAATAGAAAGCGAATGGTTATTGGTTCCTGTGAAGCCTATTGTTTCTTAACCAATCACATCCTGGCTGCTAGCGCATGTCAACTGACCCGAAGCCAAAGGCAAAAAGAGACCAACGAATTTCAAAATGGCGTCCGTCGTAACAAGATATGACGACAAACAGGAAAGGATGCAACGTCAAACAATAAATAAATGCCTATATTTATTCAACGATCCAAAATGCCAGAGTATTGTGCAATTTTCCATTTCTACAAGGATAAAGAAACATGAAGTTAAAGTGTTTATGCAATGTGAAAATTGATTCTTTGTTCTCATTAAAGACAATAAATATGTGTCAATGGAATAGTATTCCAAAAAACAGAATTGAAATATCTTCTTCCGTTGCGAAAATATTGCCTCCCAAAGTGTAGGATTCATAGGAATCAGAGGTGAAATGGTTAATTATTTGATCCTTCGATTGTGACGTAGCAAGTAGTAGCCATTCAAATCAGCTGAATCAGTAATGGCGACGACCGCGTGCTCGAGAGTTTCGACCGTACCTGTTGGAGGAAAACGTTGTGTTGCTGGTGGACCGAACGGGGTCAGTTGTGGAAATAGTCAGCATACGAAAGGTATATCAATCCATCATTTTCCACATAAAGTAAAAGATCGGGAGCGACATCTTCTATGGGTACGCTTCGTTCGCCGGCACCGGCCTAACTGGAATCCGTTAGACCAAACTGTTTTGTGTGGAATTCATTTTGACGATGCCAGCTACACCATGAGACGAGACATAGCATTGTCGCTCGGAATTAAAGTTTATTTAAAATCAGATGCTGTTCCATCGATTGACGTCGCAAATTTTAGGGAAGAACATGACAGTGTGCCCCTCCAAGCTCGTGAAAAGAGACAGGTAAGAATTACTTCCTTGTTGTGCTCTGGCCTAGGCTTATGCCTTGCCAATCTCGATTATTTTCAAGTTTTCCTTTTAGCTAGTCGCTTCGATTTACTTCATACCCTTGCACACAAACCCCAATAAGAATTAGGCTGCTCTATAATAGTTTTAATATCTTTGAACGTAGATTCTTCGGAACATGATTCGAGAGAAAAGACTGGACAACCCAGCTATTGAAGAAAACATGATGCCAAACGAACCCAGTGACCATGAAAGTGCCAACAAAGCGGACCAACGCGGAATAGACATGGCAAAAGATCGTGAAATCGAAAAAACCAATTGTGAGAGTTGCAATATTCGACAAGACAAAATTACCAGATTACAAAAGAGAATTCACAACCTGAAGAAGAGGAGGGATGAGTTGAAAGCCAATGCCCAACAGGAAGTAAGTTTTGATTCAGATATTTTGACACAATATGGGTTTCAGAAAGTGCAGCAGGTAGGGGGCTAGGGGATGCTGCTTCCTGGATTTTCCCAAGAAGCTGAATGACCTTCCAACAGAGACAATTTGTGATTCTTTTTCTAAATTACTTTTTCAATTTTAGAAAACTAAATGTTCAACAACATATTTGCCATAAAGTCTCTGCATTTAACTTGCAAAAGTTTCTCATTATTTTCAGACATTATTTCCCTTAAGTCTCTTAAAATTACCTTATTTTCTTAAAAACCAGATTTGTATCAGGGATGGATCCAGTCCAAAGTTGAAGGGGGCAACTTGCAAAGAAGGCGCCAAGAATGTAATGGAAAGTGATTATTTAAAGAAAATTCCTTGATTTACTACTAAATAACACCTTGATTTATATGTTTCCCCCAACATCAGGCTCAGGATGAGGGGCGCTTTTCTCGCGGAAAAAGGGGCGCCAAGCTGAATTTTCATCTTGTAGGAGCAATTACCCCCACTTGCCCCCTAAATCCGCCACTGATTTGTATAAACAAACGTTAAATCAGCTGTGATGTATTTCAACTTATATGCAGGCTCCTGAATATGATGACAGTGATGATGATGATGATGATGATAACAATGACAGCAGTGTAACAAGAAAGAGAACATTTTCAGAGATCAGTGAAAAGCAACCTCATGACGAGACTGAAATTGAAGAACAAGAACTTGATACAGACTGGTCAAGCCAAGAAGAAACAGAATGTTCATCAGATGAAGAAATGCCAGATAGTGATGCAAAATTTAATAAAAGAAACAGAGTTGAGTAAGTAAACATTATAATCAGGTATATCCAAGCAAAATCATGGTGGTGGAAGCAACACAGAGTGATATAAGGGAATTAACCGCTCTCAATAATCCTATTACAGTCCAAATTCATAAGGGGAAGTGTACAGGGAGGGATCATATAATTATGCTGACTTTTCTTAATTCCTGGGTGTAAATTGTCGTTTATGAATAAGATACAGCACAAATGGAACTGTTTCTGAACATTTTACTACATTACTTGAAAGAAAATTTTTCCAAAGATAACAACCTCAAAGTGCATTCTTTTTTATTGAATGGAATGTTTACACCTCTTTCTCTTTCTCAGCTGTAATCCTGAGACTAAGCCTACTGAGGAGCCAAAATTCATAGTCTTCTTTGGTATGCTGATGGCAATATTCAAACAGTTCTGTTTCCATTGTAGAGCAGATAAGCCCAGTGTTGAAATACGACAAACAGGATCAATGGCAACAGTTATCCAGTCTTGCAGGCAATGTAGAAAGGAGTACAAGTGGAAGAGTCAGCCATTGCTGTTTGGAAAAGTACCTGCAGGAAATCTTATGATGAGTTTAGCCATTTTGACATCTGGTGTTTCCATAAGTCAAGTTTTCCTGATGTTCAAACACATGGGATTATTGGCTATATCAGTGCGTACTTTTTTTCTTCATCAAAGAAAGTTTCTATTTCCCTCTGTGCTGTTGCAATGGAACAAACACCGCAAATCACTGATCGAAAAAGTGAAGGATCTGCAGGATGTCCAGTGGTCAGGAGATGGACGTTTTGATTCAATGGGGCACAATGCAAAATATGGCGCTTATACAATGTTCTGCAACTCCATCTAATATCCAGTGAGTCCAAGGAAGGACTTTACCTCTTTCTTTGTTCTTGGTCTTGGTGCATCTCTAACTTTCTTGACATTCTCATCATGTAAACCAAGTTCACCCCTCCCAATCTGTTGTCCAATGAAGTCAACTGCTTCTCCTCCAAAGACACATTTTGAAGGTCTTGCAGTGATACCCCATTTCAACATACGATTGAACAACTCTCTCAATGCTTGCATATGCTCTTCCCACGTTCTTGTATGAATCAGGATGTCATCTATGTAGCTATCTATGTTATCTAAACCTGCAAGTAATTTCCTCATTGCTCTCACTAGTGTTGCAGCTGAATTCACCATCCCAAAAGGCATCTTTAAGAATTCATATGATCCATCCGGAGTTACAAAGGCAGTCTTGTGGATGTCATTCTCTGCTACTGGAATCTGCCAATATCCTTTACTCAAGTCGATCTTTGAGAAGTATTTATCCTCACTGAATCTTCTGAAAAGATCTTCTGATGTTACCATAGGCTGTGGATCAAACACTGTTAACTTGTTGAGTTTTCGATAGTCAACACAAATTCGATTTGAACCATCCTTCTTCTTGACGATAACCACAGGTGATGCATATGGTGAATTTGAGTCTCTAATGATACCAAGGTCCTGCATCTCTTGAATATCACTCCTAAGTGACTCTCTGACTCCGTATGGCACTGAATAAGGCTTTGATCTAACTGGTAAGTCGCTTGTCAAATCGATGGTATGCTCTATCAACCTGGTTGATCCTGGTTTGTCAGTGAATAATGGCTTGAATTCCTGAATTAAAGACTCTAAATCATCTGACTGTGTTGTTACAAGCTTTGGTGACACCTTGATATCTTTGTAACTCTCTTTCAAACTTAAACTACCTATCTCTAGTAAATTCTCCTCATGGAACATATCCTATTCTCATTCTTTTCCTACATCTCCTGCAGCTGCTTTCAGTAATTCACTACTCCTTACATTCTTTGAAACATCTCTTTCTTCTTTGTTCAGATACTTTCTTAACAAATTAGCATGGTACACCTTTGACTTAGTACCAATCTTGATCACATAGTCATTCTTGTTTACTCTCTTCTCCATGTTATACGGGCCTTTCCACTGCATAAGAAGCTTGTTGTTGTTAGTTGGTAGCAGGACTAAAGCTTGATCACCAGGTTGGAAGCTTCTCTCTTTGGTTTTCTTGTCAAAGTACTTTTTGTAACGTCCTTGTGATTTCTCTAGTGATTCTTGTGCAATCTTTAGGGTTTGATCTAACCTCTCTCTCAACTCTACAACATACTGATAGCTGGTCTTGACTTCTTCTTCCTGTACTTCTTTGGTCCACAACTCTTTCAGTATCTGTATTGGTCCTCTCACTGTTCTCCCAAATAACAACTCAAATGGCGAGAACCCAGTAGATTCTTGAGGTACTTCTCTGTATGCAAATAATACTGCATTGATATATCTAGGCCACTGTCTTGGCTGTTCACTGCATAATCTCCTCAACATTGCTTTCAAGGTTCCATTAAACTTCTCTACTAAACCATTACACATCGGATGGTATGGCGTTGAAGTTAGCTGCCTGATGCTAAGTAATCTTGAAACTTCTTCCATGCATTCTGATATGAACTGTGAACCATTATCACTTAAAATTTCATCTGGAAAACCTAGTCTGCTGTACATGTCAAGCAAAGCTTCTGCAACAGTTTCTGTATCAATGTTCTTTAATGGTACAGCATCAGGATATCTCGTAGCATAATCAACCAAAGACAAGATATAACGAAAACCTTTCTCTGAAGAAGGGAAGATAGGCCCAATTAAATCAACTGCACCCTCTTAAACGGCGTGTCTATCAAGGGCATCTTTTGTAGTGGCACTTTTGCTGTCCTGCCTTTGCTCTCAGTCTTCTGACATATATCACATGTCCTGCAGAATCGTGTAACGTCATCATTAAGGCCTGGCCAATAAAAGTTACTCAAAATTCTGTCACTTGTCTTTCTTACTCCCATATGACCTCCCATTAACGAACTGTGCGCCAACTCGATGACTTGATTTCTCAGATTTCCTGGTACAACTACTTGCCGTATTTCATTGCCTCCATTTACCCTTGGGTGGCTAAAAACACGATACAAAATTCCTCCTTTCTCTTCAAAGTGCACAGATTGATCCTCTTTTATCTTTGGCTCTGTGAATTTTCGAAGCTTCTCTAATGAATTGTCATCATGTTGAAATTGAATTAGCTGTTCTCTGGTAACCGTTGCACATTTTGTCACATCAGGTACCTTAAGTGGTGGTATACCTTGCCCTTTCTTTGCTTGAGCTCTTGTAACGGCACATGGTCCCACGATGGGTCAGGATCTTCAGGGCCCCTAGCATTTGGTATATTCCCAATAATCACGTCATACATTGCATCTGGTAAACATTGAGCCTCTGCTTCCCCAGTAAAATATGGTGTGTCAATGAAAACGCTTGCAATAGGTACTTTTCTAATTGTTTTGTCAATCAAAAGCATGTAACCAAATCTGCCTGTTAGTTCCTCTTCTGTGACCAAGTCTCTCTTAATAACAACGCCACAGCAGCCTGTGTCTCTCAATACACTCACTGATCTGTCCCCTACTCTCCCTGTTACAACTGGCATGCTATCTTCACTCCCCATTGCTGGCTTGATACATGCAGATTCGATGATGGGAATTCTCTTGCCACACCCTATAGTAAGCTCATTCCCTATTATGCACGATTCAATATCTGCCTGTGTTGCTGCTGCCTCTGTTGCTACCCGAACAATGTTCTCATCATTGTTCTCTTTATCAACTAGCTCTTGTTTGATTGACAATGATCCTGCAGCCTTTGTCGGTGGTTTCTTTCTACCCTGCCCTGGAGAAGGACAGTCCTTTGCTTCGTGATTTAGGCCACCACAGTTAAAACATTTCCGCTCTGGTTTCTTCTCAAAATTACACTCGAAAGCTCTGTGACCCGTTTTATGGCAAATAAAACACTTGAATTCCCCATAATCCTTTGCTTTAACGTTAGCTTGACCTTGGCTGCTTGAAGATTCTAGGTTATGTCCAACTCTATTCCTTTTGCGAGCAAGCTGCTTCCCATGTGCACTAAGATATTGCTGTGCATGCTTTGTCACTTCATCGTGGTCACGTGGAGCCACTTCTTTCAAATAGATTGCTAGGTCTTGCTGGCATCTGCTTAGAAATTGCTCTTTATTTATCAACTCCTTCAATCCTTGGTAAGACTTTTCCGTTCCCGAAAGCTCAACCCAACGGTCTAAGTACCCATCAATCCTGGCATAAAATTGATGAGGAGTCTCCCCCTCTTCTGGGTCTGATTCTCTGTATCTTTTCTTGAACCCCTCTTCTGTTAATTGATATCTAATCAATAATGCGTCTTTAACCTTCTCATAATCTAACGCAGTGTCATCTGGCAACCTTGAATAAACATCCAGTGCTTTCCCTGTTAATAGGGCGCTTAAGGCTGTCGCCCACTCATATCTCTCCCATCCATTACTTATCGAAAACCTCTCAAATCTCTTCAAATAACTGTGCAAGTCGTCTTTCCCATCAGCAAAAGCAGGCAACTTAGGGCCCTTAGCTCTTTGCCTACCCTCTGTGCCTTGGAAATTCATTGACATATCTACGCCCTCACTTTTCAGCTCCAAAACAGCCTGAATTTTTAACCGCTCTTGCTCTAAAGTCTCCTTTTTCTCTTTCTCTATAGCAACCTTGAATTCCAATTTTGCTAACTCTACTCTTCGATTTTCTGCCCGCTCATCTCTCTCGATAATCTGCTGCTCTTCGATAAACCGCTGTAAATCCTTTCCTTCGAGACCAAGCTCGCAACCACACTGTATTAATCTATCCATAATTACTGGCTTCTTTTCGCTGTTATTTCGCTTTATTCAAAACTTTCAGCTTAACGAACGAAATCTCCCTTGATGTTTGCCACCGCGCTATGAAATTCTATTGATTCCCAATAACCAATCTTCCAAAAAGCGATTTTAAAACATCACAAATTCAGCTCCCAACAGCTTGAAAATACAGGAAACCTCATCTTTTCGCTGACTGACGTTTTGTTGCCATTCCCGGCTGAGCCCCCAATTGTCACGAGTATAATAAATGGCCTAAAAGCGACTTGTAATCAAGAAACCATACTTCGGATAAATTAATACCAACAACATTTTCCAACGCGCTAACTCCACCCAAAAAACAAACCTTCCCCCAAAACGATAAACAACCTCACTCAATTACGTTGCGTTACAAGTCACACCTTCAATAAATTAACGATGTGTGTCCAGTCCTCTTGGGGCCTCTACTCAATAGTCAGTTCACTACAATATAAGATACTAGAAGACAATACAACAAACAAAACACGGGAACAAACAACACAATACACGACTGAACATAAATGTGTGACAGACCCCGTGGACGTTCCCGAGACTCATGACTTTCCGGTCCACGAATTCAGGGTCGGCGTTTTAGAATTTTGCTATAGGCTGAAATTCTAAAACACGGACCTGTATCTCGCGGACTTTTTAGCAGGTCCGCGAAATCAAGGTCCGCGTTTTAGAATTTTACTATAGGCCAAAATTCTAAAACGCGCACCTTTATCTCGCGGACTTTTTGCTAGGTCCGTGAAGTGAAGGTCCTCGTTTTAGAATTTACGAAATTCTAGACCGTGGACCTTGATTTCGCGGACTATTTACCAAACTTTTAAACTTAGCCTTTCTATCAAAATCTCATTGAAAATCGAACCAATTAGACAAGAAATAGGATCTTGAGAACCATCGCCAGTATCCCTCAACGTTTTTACTGTAGTTTTAGGCCCAACGGCAAGATATGTTTCGATCAATGGCTGTCGGAGGATAGTTGTATGATAGTCGGAGGATTAATATCTCCAATACAAGACAAATATTCTCAAAACTCTGTCAAACTCTGGCAAAATTGCTAAAGAGCGCTTTCTTACACACAAATACGTGGAAGCCAGTTCTCGCCTTTGCAACGCTACACTCATTAATCTTTTTTCATGACAAGATTTCAAGACTTCTACAAGATCAGCAATTCTCTGGCAACCGTGATTACTAAATGCCTCCCACCGTAGCATTGTGAAAAAAGAAACAATTTACCTATGGAATGGCCTTGCCCTTTTGCAGCCGAGTAGGCCTAACAAATTAACTATCTCACTTTCCGTAAGTAGTTTTGCTTCTTTTTCTTCTTACAGGTCAGATTGGAAGACATGTAGACATGATTTTTTTAAAGGACGCAGGAAGCATCTCAAACTAGGGGGGACACTGCACTAGAAGGGCACTATTTAACTAAGCTGAAGGGGCACTTCCTGAAAATAAAAAGGGCAGTTCTTGTCTATTGCAAAATCTTCCCTCGCTTTAGAATTTTGCCCAAAAGAAAAGATCTAGAACGCGAACCCACACTTTGAAGGACCAATATAATTTCCTTCTGCTAGATCATATGACATCAGTATGATACAAGTCAAGGCACGACAGGGACAGTTACGTTTTGGAAAAAGTGGATCTACATTCGCAGTGCAAACAAATGTTGTAAGTTTATCAGAGTTTTGAGAACATTTATCTTGTGTTTGGAGATATTAATCCTCCGGCTATCAAACAACTATCCGCCGACAACCTTTGATCGAAACATATCTAGCCGTTGGGCCTAAAAAAACAGTAACAACTTCGAGGGATACTGGTCATGGTCCTCAAGATCCTATTTCTTGTCTAATTGGTTCGATTTTCAATGATATTTTGATAGGAAGGCTAAGTTAAAATTTGGTAAAAAATCGGCGAAATCAAGGTCCGCTGTCTAGAATTTTGGCATATAGTTAAATTCTAAAACAAGGACCTTGATTTCGCGGACCTGTTAAAAAGTTCAGCCTATAGCAACATTCTAAAATGTGGACCCTGATTTCGCGGACCGGAAAGTCATGATTCTCGGGAAGGTCCTCGGGTCCGCGTTATAGACCTGGCCCATTAAAAATGTAACAAGTAAGAAACTTTTGGTTGCAAAATGGCCCAAAAATTCAAGATACTGCCTACCAGCCCCGGACCTCAGTTTCTTATAAAAAAATCAGTGTATCGATGGGTATGACATTCACTATAAGGAATTTACTTTCACATCACCAAAACTTTAAGACATTTGTATGGTAAAAAACTATGGAAAAGTTTCACTGGCTGTTTGTTTCATCTTGAATCTGAAGCAAAGATAAGCTTGTATCCTTTACATTTTACTGGGTATCACTTGTTGAACGTCTAGATAACTAAGAAACTTTCAATAATTTTTACCACGAACTGGCGCATTTTGAATCTGACTTTTGAGAGAAAATTTATCTACCCTGCCATGGAATATTTTCAAAATTTTTATTCCCAATGGCAATAAATCCAACTTAACACCATTATTATTTGTTTCTTACCATCATTCCAGAATGTTGCAAGATAATTGTTATTAGGAGTTGTACTGCTGTCATTCTTGAATATCTATTTTTTAAGCAAACAGTAGCTGCGGTGCAAACTGCTGGGATCCAATGTGAAACTTTCTCTGATTTTCCATTTTTAAAGATTGCTGTTTTTAGCACAGCCTAGAAAATTGGTCCATTTGTTCTCAATTCTCTATTCAAATCATCAAAGTTGAAGTTTAAAATTTCTTCTTCTGATGTTTTTTGAAGCAGACTGTTCTTCTTTAGAGAGCATGAATTGGCACATTCTTTGTTTATGTCTCTAAGAATAAGAGGGACAATTTCTTTCTTCGGTTTGTTGTTCTTCCGCACAGTAGCAGCAATCTCCTTGAATGTTCCTCAACAAAGAATTTTTCCAATGTTATCTCAACCACTTGCCAAAACTCTCTTCCTCATCTTGCTGACCCATTCCACTACAATTGTAACCTTTGTCTCAGGCAGGGTATCTGTTTGCTGAGTGGCTTGTGTTTTGCTGAAAGAGGCACATCCAGACTGTTCTTCGTGCGTGGAACGACATATTGACGACTTTCAAACGAAAACGTATCTGTAGATTGCTAAACGATGTTGAATCGTATGAGAACTTTTCAACGGTCACTGAAGTGTAACGTATTGTGACACTTCACTACATGAATATTTTCGGCGAAGCACAGCTTTTTATAAGCAGAAATCTCCAGTGATTGTCACGTCAAATTGCCTGTGGAACAACAGGATCTGATTGGAGAGATTTTATCACGTGATATCTGAATCTGACGTCAAAATCGTCAATCAGTTCTTCTTGACTGGTTGCTGGTGCTCCTCCGCACAAGATAAACGCGCCAAATATGGTATAGAGTTCTACTCAAATATTGTGAAAAGAAAATTTAAGGGTTTTTCAACTTTCGAAACGATGTCAAAATAGCGTATCTTGGCAGCTATCGATTGATGTCAAATTTGTTGAAAGTGAATGAACGGAGCTAAAAGGAGGTCATCTATAAATAGGGCAAAGAAAACTTTTCAGACATATAGGCAACAGGCAATCATTCTCGAAGTCTCCTTCAAGCTCATTCGAATCATGGCGAAGATGCGACATTTTATCCATTGACATTACTTTCCGGTATTGCTAAACTATGGAATCACCCAAAATGAACTAAAACGAACCAAAATGAACCAAAATGACCCAAAATGGGCCAAAATGACCCAGAAAAACCAGAAGAACGTGCCAAAATAACCCAGAATGACCTAAAAAGACCCCAATTATCATCATTAGATCTGACCCCACGAAAAACAGCTTGACTTTCAACACATTTTAGGGCCACATTTAAATACTCTCATCTTGTGTTGGGATAACTAGCTTTTTTATGAGATTACCAAAATATTCTCGTAAACGTCACTGTGACCTCACTACACGATGACGCAGAATTTTGAAATAGAGCCATAATATATATATTGTAAATACGTCTAAAAATAGGCAGAGCAGTTGCATATTGTCATGTAAAAAAATGCCACCAGATGATTAGAATTATGAAATTATTATTATGAAATTATTATTATGAAATTATTAGAGGTCTTAGAGTCTGCAGGAGTAAAACAATGGGAGGGGTGAAAATTTGTAATTTTGATTGCTAAATATGGTAGATCATTAACTGTTCAGTCAGCATTCAATTCTTCGCGGCAGGTGGAATAAACAAATGCTGGAGAAGAAAAATGTCGAAAATTGGTCTGAAATTGGCATTGGGCTTTTTAGCTTGCTTTTTACAGTTATTGATGCATCAATATGAGACTGCCCACGAACAGTGTTGCATTAAATGGCCTAAATTCAGGCCTCTGCTCACGATTTATTGGTTCATTGGGGGTCACTCTGGCTCTGTTTGGGTCATTCTTAGCGTGTTTTGGGTTGTTCTGGATCATGTTAGCTCGTGTTTGGGTCGTTCTGGGTCATTCTAGCTTTTTTTAGTTTCTCTGGGTCATTTTGGATCATTTTGGCTTGTTTTGGATCATTTTGGCTGATTCCATAGTTTAGTAACACCGATTACTTTCTGCCTTCGTGAGGAGCACATCTGCTGGAGGTTCTCATCTATACCCATGGGTATTGTGGACACAATTTGTGTGTATCCTGTGCACAATACCTGGTCTAAATGTTACTAAATTAATAACCTTGTTTATAATGTCTTTTAAAAAGACGTTCTCCAAGGAATGACACAAGTAATCCTCAATTTTTCACCACCAGTATGACGATCACTGCACCTCTACTTCAGTGCCTATAGCTGTCAAGGAAACATAACCGATTGTGTGCTATGGAAATAGCAACAGACTTATCAAGTGGAATATTCAGCATGCAAGCAAATTGATCATTGATATTTTTGAGCAATGTCAACTTTTCGGCCAAAGAATGCATGTCATATGTTCCACAGTAACTCTCAGGCATGTACAGGATCAGGTCCCCATTTGAATGTTGTATCACTTCTTCCACAGAAAGGTTAGGCTGCTGGTCAATTTCATTGATAGATCCATACAAGACATTCCCTTCCTGCATGATCTCCCAGAAATACGTCGCCAAAGATCCTGTGTCGTCGAAATGGCTTTCTTTGAGAAACTTTCCCCTCAAAACATACTGGCAAACAAGAGTTGCAATGGCAGTGCAATAGTTGCTTTCTGCGCCATATCTTAGACCAGACTGGCAAATATAACTGGGAATTGTAAATCCGGTTATTTCCCCTGCACCAAGATGTGAAAGCGCAATGAGGGAATCATTTGTTGTGCACACCTTGCCAACATGTCAGTCGCAATTACAAGTAATATCCCTATCTTTTCGGGAGCAGATTTTTCCTGCACCAAGAGGGCACATTGTCTCTGGACCTTTCTTGTGACCCTTCTTCATATGGCCAGTATTATTATTGCAGGAAAGAGTGTTCACAACCAGAGAATTGAGAGGATGTGGGGAGATATTAATAGGGTTGTGGGAAGACACTACAAAGGTATATTTCAGTACATGGAGCATGAAGGAATACTTGGTTCACTTGATGAACGCCATCTGCTTGCCCTTCATTATGTTTTCATTCCAAGAATAAACAGAAGCCTGCAAGAGTTTAAAGATCAGTGGAACTACCACCCCTTGCGAACAATGAACAATAGATCTCCAATATGTCTATGGGAAACAGGAAAGCATCCAGTGACAGGCAACGAGTTGGCAACTATGTCACCAGAGATGCTTGAACAGTATGGGGTTGACTACAAAGGCATTATTGTTCCTCCCAGTGAAGACCATCAAGTGATAGTACCAGAGATAACCATTGAGACTCCATGTGATTTGTGGCAGTATGTAGGAAGCATGATCGAACCATTGTCAGATGACGGTAATCATGGAATAAATATGTACCTTTCACTTATTGAGCTAATTAATCAGTCCATTTAGTCAGTGAAGCTCTTAACAGGTGCAAAGTGGTGATCTGTTGTGTATTTTATTTTTGCCATGGATCACCTATAAAACTCATTTACATATGATTGTATAAGAAACTCTAAGCCCATTCTCTGTATTTGTTACCATCTAAACTTCATATTGCTTCAATGTTACAGAAAGATTTGTATTTCATGCAATCTGTGATAGTATATCTTTGGAGACATCCAGCATAATGAAAGGGTCCAGATACTGTCCAAGGTTTTCGTTAATACTTTGTGTAATGTTCATGAGGGCATAGGTTGTCAATATATCTTTCAAGGCAACTCCTAAGAAACTTTCAAGAAACTTTTGGGTTTAGGGAAACTTTTGGGTTTGAGTCATTTATTCAAATATTAGGCTTTTGATATTGATGAATCAAATTGTTGGTTTTTTATAAATGATAGATACATGTAATTTTCAGAACAAGAACCCATAGCAAGATAAAATGCGAGTTTGTAAAAAAGCTGAATATAATACTTTGAATATCATGCTTTGACTAAAAAACAGAATACAAAATCAGCTAAAAGCTACAACAACAGCATCACTGTGTTAATGTAACAGAAATGTTGGTGCATGTCTTTGCATGAGAATCAATATTTTCTTGCTTTTCCGTAAAAACAGTTGGAGCCTACTGTATCTCTTTTGATGCTCCAACACCTAAAACTACAGTAGCATTGCAGGGTAAATATTCCTACATTCTATGAGGGAAATCCTTAGTAAAATGTTCGCGCACTTAGTGACTTCTGAAAGAAAAATTAAAATGGCAAAGAGAAAGGAAAGAAATATAGAATATTTACCCCTGCAGAACAATAATTCAAAACATTCAATACGATGCTAAATTGAACAATACTTAACTTTAACTAAACAATAGAATGTAACTGCATTGTCAGTGTGTGTTCAAAAATGAATGAGCACACAATATGGTTCTGTAACAGTGCAAATTCCTGTTGAGTTTCTAAAAAGTTCAACAAATCAGCAATGTACTTTTCACATTTGGTCCCCTAATGGGGATTGTGGAAACCTTCTAGCCAATACTTGATATTGACATTTAAAATCTTACAACTGTAATTCATGTACATGTAATTCATCCTGTTATCCTGAAGAGGGTCAAAATGAAACTGTTTATTGTTACATTGGTTATAAAGTATATTTTTTGGCTGCGCTTCCCAAAGCATAATTCATTTACTTGGCTTATCATTTGGTGAATCACAAGATGTAAAATGTCTCCAGTATTGCATCAATCACAGCTCCTTTTTAAATGCAATCCTATACCACACTCTGAAAATGAAATGATTTTGTGGAATATGCTGTTTCACACGCACTGTACAGTCAGGTGCGAAAGTAGGAGTCCTAATTCAGTTGTTGTCTTTTAATCAAAACAACCATACCAAATTCGATTCAATAACAGTGATTTGTTGTTTCAGGTGGCAAAATTAATGGCTTTTGATAAATAATGACCAGGTCTGTAGGGGTGAAATGGGTAGGCAGGAAAAATGAGTAATACTGATTGCCTAAAAATGGTAGGTGGAATGTTCAGTCAAGAAGAATCAATACTTGAAGGAGAAACGCTCTAACAGATGCAGCTTTGAATATCTGTATTCAAAGATTTTTTACAATTCACGTTTTTTGTCCTGCCCATTTTACCCAAAGCTTACCCACTTTAACCCAGCAGACCCTAAGAAACCAAAATGGGAAATGGATTTGGAATTATAAAACAAACCATCTTTCATCATTTTATGAAATTCTTGCAAAGATCTATTCAATTTTTTCATCTTTTGAAACTTATTCAGGGGTTCATGAATTGATGATAAGATGATAATAAAAGGTCACATCCTCAAAACTTTAGGTTCTTCTAAAATTCACAACTGGCTCTGTACTGTCATTAGTTACAAATCATTTAAACCACCCCAAAGCCTGGTGAATTAAAGATATCCTCTGCAAAATTCTTGAGAAATGAGTCACTTGCGGTGTATCTGCAAGTAGCTGGGCTGAATGAGGTTCTTGATTAACTGATACCGTAATCAAGTCCAGCCTGCATAGGTTCTTAAAGAGATTCTTATACTTCATAGAGTTTTTATGGATCCCAATGCAGTCATTCATCCACTTGAAGATGGAACAGGCCTCAGTGTGCTAAGAAAAGTTTCCGTTTTTGCATCTGCCTCTTATAGTATCTATCTTTTAAGTAAACAAGTTTTTACCAACATCCACTTGAATATATATGCTATTTAATAATGTAATGAACAGCTTGAAGGTGAAGCAGTTGGTTGTGATGTGTGCCTAGTTTGGTTCCATTTGGCATGTATTGGAAGACAAAAAATTCCCAAAACGAAGCATTGGATTTGTAGAGCTTGTTATAAAGTGTAGAGTGATTTGCCGTATGGCCGTCTTTCCATTTATGGCTCTTTAACGAAAGAAGTGGAATTGTAGGGGCCTGGAGCTAGTATCAAGCTTGGCTTTAAACTGTTTCAAAAACTGACGACTGAAATCACCACAATGACCATCGAAATGTGGCACGAGTTTTTTGCACACCTATATATCGTCTCACGCTGTTTGTGCTCCCATCTTTAACCCTATTCCATCTGGGGGGGGGGCCATTATGGCCCCCCAACCAAACATTGATATACAGCTCTTTAACGACATGAGACAGAATGCTGGTACCAACTGACTTTTCCTAAAATGTAATGCTCTACAAGATTCTACAAATTTCGTTTTAATTATATGAGTCATGTGACCACTGAATGCCCTTATTTGGAGAGATGTCACAAAAGAAAACACTAAGTTGCTTATATTTTAGTCAATCCTTGTTCGATTTTGTTGTAATAAGGTTCATTGGATTGCTCTCATTGAGGGCTTTCATATGATATATAGTTTGTTAATTTTCATTCATGTTTAGAGTTTTTTAGACATATGACGTCACATATATTTATGACGTCATTGTTCGAAAAGGTGTGAAAAAAATTAAAAATTGATATATTATTTTGCGGGAAAATATGATGTTGTACAATATTTTTAACAGTTTATAAGAACAAACTTTGTTTTCTCTAAAATATAGGACATTATTGTAGTTTCCATACATAAGCTTATTGCAGACTGGCCACAACATATCTAGTTGCCTAGCAACAAGTCACGTGACTAATTAAACGTTCATTACTTAATTAGAATCACAAAAGATTGTTGATACTGTGTACAAAGTTACAACTTCATAACTCTTTTGGTTTTGGAAATAATTAGGGGGGGCCATAATGCCCCCCCCCCCAGGTGAGGAGTGAATAAAAAGAGCCCAGGTGGAATAGGGTTAAAAACTTTAAAATTCCATTTCTAGAGTTAATGGGCATTGTTGAAACATTCGATGTTTTTCCATCAGTTCGTCATATAAACCGTCCATCACACTCATTTTTTTTTTATAAGAAACGGTAGGCTCAATTTTTCGAAAGCTAAGAAACAACCCTACCTGAATTGAAAAAGCTAAGCAACTTCTGTAATTTACAGTTTTAATTTTCTTGTCGCACACAAACACGTTTTGACATTGTACAGTTATAGCAACTGTTTGGACATTATCTTGAGTGCGAATTAAGTTATTTACTTGTTTTGAGATCTTACTAAGTAATTTGGGATTCCTTTAGACAAATCAAAAATATAAGAAACCCATAAGAAATTTTTGGTAGCCAAATGGCCCAAAAATTTAAGAAACTGCCTAGCAGCCCCGGGCCAGCCCCGGACCTTAGTTTCTTATAAAAAAATGAGTGTACTGTATCTTTGAAAGTCTAGTTGGGATAATGAAGATATCAAGACCATAACTGGTGACGCACTCGAAGTGTTTTTAATTCAACATAATTAGTGCCTATGTAGTTTGCCATGGGCTTCCGTTTCGATTAAAAAATGTGTTGGTATAGTCAGAAAATTTTTGACTTTTACCCTTTCACTATTTGTTGGCAGATTTGATTAACAGATTTTTCTACTTCAATGTTTCACATGAAATAATGAGCTAATGAGCAGAGACCCGCAAAAATTCCTCATGTGTGCAGTAATAGATGATAACAAATAGTTATCTTCAAGGATTTTATGTTTATGGAGTAGCATGCGGCACTTCTTACTGTCAGCAGTCGCATATTTGTTTAGAAGAATACCACAATAATACAGTTCTTTAAACTGACTTGTGTTTTTCTTTTATTTTCTAAGATGAATATTTTTAGTGCACCTTCATGGCAATTGTTCTTCATTCCATGACCTTCAGACCTCAGTTGCGCATAGAATAGCGCCTTTGACCTGGCCCCTATTGAGTATGTGTCAGTCAAAACACTTTGCTTACTGCCAGGAATGTTTCTTAGCTTGTGGGCTAGATGTCTATGCCACTGATTGTACATTTGATGTTCCTTAGATTCAGGAATAATGTAGTATACAGCAGGATTGGCAAATGTGGTCACTTTGCCAAAATCAATAACCTTAACCCTATTTTAACCGGGGGGGGGGGGGCGTTTTTCACCCCCCCTATCGGATTGTTTTTAATAGCTCCCAAACGATGGCACTTACAATGCTGAAACTCCTTGACTTTTCCTAAAATTTAGTTGGCGATTAGAAAATAGAAATTTCAATACCTATTGTTTGACCACGTGACCACCACATGCCCATATTTGGAGAGTGGTCACAAAGAAATTCTTTAAAACGGCTCTAATTTCTTCATTTGCTACTAAATCTCAACAATATATATACCATTCGATTCGTCTTGATGAGTACTTTCATTTGATATATAATTTATTCATATTTGATGACATCAGCAGTTTATTATTTCTATGACGTCATAAATATTTATGACGTCATATTCCTAATGAATGAGTAAATTACCTCAAATATTGATAAAGGTACTTGATTTCACCAATAATATGCGAAATTAATGGTTTAAATCATAATTATTGAGCTAGCAATTTTGCATTGAATCAAATTTTCATTATTTAATTAGTTAATTCATTAGAAACCACAAATATCCGTATGAAACCATATGAAACTACACATTAATGATATCATTCATGTATTTGGATGGTTTTTGCCAATTTTATCTAGCTATTTGCTAATGATGGGCCCTTTTCTGCAAATAGCTCGATTTTCTCAAAATTTGCATTGTTTTTGGTTGCCTAGCAACCAATCACGTGACTATTGATTGATTGGTACTATTTTTAGATTCTCCTTTGTTCAATTATGACACAGTGCAAGTTTCATTGTCATAGCTGTTATATTTGCGGAGAAAATAGAAAATCACTTTTTTTTTACCCGGTTAAAATAGGGTTAACAGTGTCAGCTAAAATAACATTGTAAGCCTTAAATATTGTTATGCAACAGATTCTTTGAGTGCATAGAGGAAAAGGCAACAAAGATACTTTCAAAAGCAGACTTCAGTTCAGCAGGTTTAAGATGTTTGCATTTGGAGGCCAGTGTTGGAAAGGCAGCTTTGTGATTAAATGCAAAATACTCCATCAAGATGATGTTGTCACCAAGAAGACCAAAGCAGTATGGAAAATTGTGATGACCACTCAGAGAGAGGCCAACAGCTGCTTCATCCTTGATAGCCTTTGATGAGATTGAGGAAGCATCCAGCACTTCTGCTGCAACCTTAATGCCAAACTCGTTCAATGTTGCAACCTTAACAACTCCAAATAGACCTTTTCCAACTTGTTGGTCAGTGACAGTTACCCCATCATCAGAAAATACAGGAATTCCTTGCAGTGATCCAATGAGGGCATCTAAAGAGCCGCCTGTCTTTCTGCCAACTCCGGCTTCTGTAAAATTCGGGTCCGCAGGTCCGATAAAATGCGGGTCTGCGGCTCTCTTTGAATGTATGTCCCATGGCCACATACAAATGGCTGTTGTATGCGGCAAGGAGCCCTTCGTACAGAACGAAGCGATGCTAGTCACCAGTTTCTATGAGCTTTCCTGCTGTGATCGCAATTGATCACCGCTGCAATCCATCAAGCGAAACCCTTGCAATATTGATGGAATTGAATCATTTCTATGGATTGAATGGTGACGCAGATTGCCACAAAGGTCACAGAAAGAAAAATACATTGTGAAATCGTACCTGATAAATGAAAAGATCCTGAGTTACAGCTTGCAAATAATTTCAATCGCAATGCAAATATGGGAGAACTTTGTACTTTGGAGGGGATCCCTTCACATGGGAAGTCCCTATGCATCGTTCGATACTTTTTACCATAGAAATAGTAGGCACTCGCGCCTTTTGTGATTTCAACATGAAAGTTTACAAATTTTAAGTTTAGTTTCTTACGCTGTTTCCTATTTCCTATTGACTTTGTTATTTCTTGGTAATCATATTACAGATTATAACACTGCTGCAAATATGTTCCTTGACATATGCAAAACGTCAGGTATGGGAAGAACTCCCAGGGGAACATGTACATGTTCTTTTCTCCGAAACTTGTGCTTGACTAGATTGGTACATCGCTGTTATATCATATGAGTTCCTTGGTGAAGTTTGGCACCAACGGTACATCCTTGCTAAAGGTAAACAAACCAGAACAAGCCCTATCTTCTGCGCAGTGTTGGATTGAACGCAAGCATTGCAGGATGAAAACAGGAAGTGGGCATAAGCCTCGCAAGACTCGTCGACCGCTGTAGTACGCCTTACACACCGAGACCCGCCACCAATCTTGGATTGGGACCCACATTTTATCGGACCTGCTGACCCGCATTTTACAGAAGCCGTGCCAACTCTGCCAAATCCTCGTGCTGCTCAACGAGTTGGTCCATTTCATCAGCATTCATTTCATCATCATCAATTGGAAGTGCATAATCTGCTGTATCTCTCTTATCTGCAAAAGACAGTTTACAGAGCTGACCATGATTCTGATTAGTTCCCGCTCCTCTGGGGCGCAGTTTCTTTCAAAATCAATTTTGATTTTCGCAAATTTTCAAGTGACAGTAGTGTGACCGTCATATTGCATAGTACTCACAGTGAAGGCATGGGTCACAAATATCTGATGTTTTGATTGTGAGATCATTTGGTAAAAAGATGGCACAATGTGTGAATCTGATAGTTTCATAATGAAAAGTGGAAGGCATAGTTTCACAGTATGCAGCTGGTTTTCCGGTTTTTCGTCCTGTAGAGAACCCCTGTTGAATCACGTTTAAGGAGGTTAAATTTTGACAAAGAAAATCATTGACAAGGTTTGGCAATAGCAAGCAGCACCAAAAAGTCCCTTAAATGCCTAACAGTTAATAAGGTTGTGCTAAATTCCATCCACTTGGGGTAAGATTTTCGAACTTCCCTCTAGCATTACACTCCATCCGCAATCTTTGTTGATGGTAACTTCAATGTGGGGTACATTTGTCTCTCATTCTCAAAATGGTAAAAGTGTGCCTCATTTTCATGTTCCTCAAAGCTATGCTTCCACTTTTTATATCGTTAAAAAATTATCTCTTTTCAGAATATCTGCTGTCAGCTCAATATCCAAACGTTGCTCCTGGGATGACTCAAATTCTTGCTGCTCGATTGTATCAGACCGAAAATATTCTTGCAGCTCATCGTTTAGCAATTCAGTAGTTTTCTTCACTCTGAATAAAAATACCACCTTAGACAGCCTGCTTGTTTCCCGAATCCCTCTGAAGCATTATTTTGAGATCTTCACAGGTAGTTACTCACAGCTAGAGAGCTAATGTAAACAGCAAATATTTTGCAAAAAAGGGATGCAATGGGTTGATATTGTTCATTACTATACCGCCTATATGGTGATGAAGGGGCCACTATATTCAGGCCAGTATAGAGTAGAAGCTCTTCTGGGGACAATGGCATTCTACTGTTGAATATAATAGCAATGCAGTTGTTAACCTCACTAAAGCTGTCAAGCAAAGTGTCTTGACACATTCTGCATCTATATGCTCTTTCTGCTCTGTTTCAATTGTCTACTCTGATCAGTAGAAGTCCAACTGAAGCCATCTCCCATTCACATAATTTGCTCTTCTTTGTTGTTCTTACATCATTAATTAGATCTTCAAAAATTTGACTGAAATTAATTTTCTTTTTGACTGACTCCAGAAACTTTGTTGACAAGCGAGGTTGCATAAAAGGTGCAGATATGAAACAACTTGTTCTTCCCACATGATGTTTCGCATGTCAAGGAACATTGCAGCAGTGTTGTAAACTGTAATATGATTACCAAGAAGTAACTGACTAGGAAACAGGAAGCAGCGTAAGAAACTAAACCTTTAAATTGCAAAACTTTCATGTTGAAATCATAAGAAGAAGACGCGAGTGTGTATGGGTGTGTTGTAAAAAGTATCAAACAATGCATAGGGACTTCCCTGCGTGAAGGGATCCCCTCCAAAGTACAATAATGTAGGCTAGTCTTTTAACGACAGAACAACCTTGAAGCATTTTCATCAGCGACATATTTTTTTCCTAAAGCAGATTGTGTTGGGTCACTTTTTTCTGGCTCACCCGGTATATCAAATGAAAGTACTCTTCGAGACCATTCAAATGGTGTATATAACATTATCATTAGGGCTTTCTACAAGAATTTAGCGGGGATTTTATTTGTGAACAGTCTCCAAACAAGGGCATCTGGAAGTCACGTGGTACAACAATGGACCATGAAGTTCTTAAAATTTGATGGCCAATTAAATTTTAGGAAAAGTCAAGGGAGTTGCAGCACCATATCTACAACAGCGGTGGAAATATTTGAGGAGGTTTGGTAGAGGGGTAAAAAAGACCCCCCCCCCCTACTTTCAAGTTTTGAAGGCTGTGGCAGGTCTTTCTTGAAAAAAGCAGACTGGACTTGTTCTCAATGAAGTGCAGATGAAGAGTGGCAGAATCTGCCTTGAATTACGAGGCAAACAACTTGACATAGAAGAACTGTCTCGTGGAGATCCCTTGCATGGTGCAAGAGCAATAATAATTAAAAATGGTACAGCAACATTCCAGGTCTTGCACAAGCAACAGTACACCTTCCAGCTTGCCGATAAAGAGTCATTTATAGATGACAACGCCTTCCAGAATCTCTTGTATCTTTTAGTGAAAATCACTACTTGTGCGTGGGTGTCAGTCCATCAGAATTAGCAAAGATGTCTGATGAAATACATATCAATTTGAAAAACAAAGTGGTTCTCAAGCACCCATTCCAAAGGCTTCACAGTAGTCAGTGTCAAGGCTGGTATAAAATAGCAAACAATATCGGCAGAGATCAAAAGCAAGGTGGAGCCACATGTGGAAAATGCAAATATGTTTACAAATATTTATAAGTCATCTTACTATAAAGGGCACTATTGGTGCAGCAGTATCACATAGCCCTCCCAACAAAGGCTATATATACACTTTGGTGCTAAAGGTTGGCAAATGCCTGGAGGGCAATAGATATGGGTTTGCCATTCTTGCTGAAAGCTTCTTTTGGCCAGATTTCACTGTAACAGTCATTGGAAGGCTCATCTGACATACTGCCTGTTGTATCTGACTCATTCATGTCAATAATCGCATTTTCATGTTTTTCTTATTTCACTTTTGTAAAATCAATATGAGAGCTTCAATCATCACTGAACAAATTCTTAGTTCCACTATCTACTGGATACTCTCCCTTGTCTGAGCTAATCACAATGTATTCACTCCTGACCTTCTTTTCCAGGCTTGATGTTGATTCATCAGGTCGCTATAAAAATTAACCAAATATACAATATACTAGTGATGAAATAATAGTGGTGAGAAATGGGACATTTCAATTCCTGCAACATGTGTTTTAAATATTTTTCAAGCAAACAATGCATCTATAACTTGCCAGAGTGGGTTAAATTCCGGTGAATTCTTATTTTTGTCTCATATCTTAACCCTACCAGGCCTAGGGTATTTGATGCTCTAGGAAGACTAGAGGGGGGGGGGCTGTATCCCTCCAAGTGAGAATTGCTTTGTTGATCATATGCTTACAAAACTGCTTACAAGAAACGGTAGGCTAAATTTTTTGAAAGCTAAGAAGCAACCCTACCTGAATTGAAAAAGCTAAGAAACTTTTGTAACTTACAATTTTAATTTTCCTATCACGCTCCAAATGTTTTGACACTGTTCAGTTATAGCAACTGTTTTGAGATTATTTTGAGTCTGAATTATGTTATTTACTTGTTTTGAAATATTACTAAGTTATTACGGAGGCTATTAGACGAAACAAAATTAACTCTACACTTATAGCATGAAAAATGGCCAGGTCTATAACGCGGACCCTGTCACGAGTATAATAAATGGCCTAAAAGCGACTTGTAATCAAGAAACCATACTTCGGATAAATTAATACCAACGACATTTTCCAACGCGCTAACTCCACCCAAAAAACAAACCTTCCCCCAAAACGATAAACAACCTCACTCAATTACGTTGCGTTACAAGTCACACCTTCAATAAATTAACGATGTGTGTCCAGTCCTCTTGGGGCCTCTACTCAATAGTCAGTTCACTACAATATAAGATACTAGAAGACAATACAACAAACAAAACACGGGAACAAACAACACAATACACGACTGAACATAAATGTGTGACAGACCCCGCGGACGTTCCCGAGACTCATGACTTTCCGGTCCACGAAGTCAGGGTCGGCGTTTTAGAATTTTGCTATAGGCTGAAATTCTAAAAGACGGACCTGTATCTCGCGGACTTTTTAACAGGTCCGCGAAATCAAGGTCCGCGTTTTAGAATTTTACTATAGGCCAAAATTCTAAAACGCGCACCTTTATCTCGCGGACTTTTTGCTAGGTCCGTGAAGTGAAGGTCCTCGTTTTAGAATTTACGAAATTCTAGACCGTGGACCTTGATTTCGCGGACTATTTACCAAACTTTTAAACTTAGCCTTTCTATCAAAATCTCATTGAAAATCGAACCAATTAGACAAGAAATAGGATCTTGAGAACCATCGCCAGTATCCCTCAACGTTTTTACTGTAGTTTTAGGCCCAACGGCAAGATATGTTTGGATCAATGGTTGTCGGAGGATAGTTGTATGATAGTCGGAGGATTAATATCTCCAACACAAGACAAATATTCTCAAAACTCTGTCAAACTATGGCAAAATTGCTAAAGAGCGCTTTCTTACACACAAATACGTGGAAGCCAGTTCTCGCCTTTGCAACGCTACACTCATTAATCTTTTTTCATGACAAGATTTCAAGACTTCTACAAGATCAGCAATTCTCTAGCAACCGTGATTACTAAATGCCTCCCACCGTAGCATTGTGAAAAAAGAAACAATTTACCTATGGAATGGCCTTGCCCTTTTGCAGCCGAGTAGGCCTAACAAATTAACTATCTCACTTTCCGTAAGTAGTTTTGCTTCTTTTTCTTCTTACAGGTCAGATTGGAAGACATGTAGACATGATTTTTTTAAAGGACGCAGGAAGCATCTCAAACTAGGGGGGACACTGCACTAGAAGGGCACTATTTAACTAAGCGGAAGGGGCACTTCCTGAAAATAAAAAGGGCAGTTCTTGTCTATTGCAAAATCTTCCCTCGCTTTAGAATTTTGCCCAAAAGAAAAGATATAGAACGCGAACCCACACTTTGAAGGACCAATATAATTTCCTTCTGCTAGATCATATGACATCAGTATGATACAAGTCAAGGCACGACAGGGACAGTTACGTTTTGGAAAAAGTGGATCTACATTCGCAGTGCAAACAAATGTTGTAAGTTTATCCGAGTTTTGAGAACATTTATCTTGTGTTTGGAGATATTAATCCTCCGGCTATCAAACAACTATCCGCCGACAACCTTTGATCGAAACATATCTTGCCGTTGGGCCTAAAACAACAGTAAAAACTTCGAGGGATACTGGTCATGGTC
The DNA here is from genome assembly GCA_039566865.1 of Aurelia coerulea. Lineage (NCBI taxonomy): Eukaryota > Metazoa > Cnidaria > Scyphozoa > Semaeostomeae > Ulmaridae > Aurelia > Aurelia coerulea. The sequence goes on from CM076959.1 coordinate 5,102,736, forward strand.
CTCAAGATCCTATTTCTTGTCTAATTGGTTCGATTTTCAATGATATTTTGATAGGAAGGCTAAGTTAAAAATTTGGTAAAAAATCGGCGAAATCAAGGTCCGCGGTCTAGAATTTTGGCCTATAGTTAAATTCTAAAACAAGGACCTTGATTTCGCGGACCTGTTAAAAAGTTCAGCCTATAGCAAAATTCTAAAATGTGGACCCTGATTTCGCGGACCGGAAAGTCATGATTCTCGGGAAGGTCCTCGGGTCCGCGTTATAGACCTGGCCCATTAAAAATGTAACAAGTAAGAAACTTTTGGTTGCAAAATGGCCCAAAAATTCAAGATACTGCCTACCAGCCCCGGACCTCAGTTTCTTATAAAAAAATCAGTGTATCGATGGGTATGACATTCACTATAAGGAATTTACTTTCACATCACCAAAACTTTAAGACATTTGTATGGTAAAAAACTATGGAAAAGTTTCACTGGCTGTTTGTTTCATCTTGAATCTGAAGCAAAGATAAGCTTGTATCCTTTACATTTTACTGGGTATCACTTGTTGAACGTCTAGATAACTAAGAAACTTTCAATAATTTTTACCACGAACTGGCGCATTTTGAATCTGACTTTTGAGAGAAAATTTATCTACCCTGCCATGGAATGTTTTCAAAATTTTTATTCCCAATGGCAATAAATCCAACTTAACACCATTATTATTTGTTTCTTACCATCATTCCAGAATGTTGCAAGATAATTGTTATTAGGAGTTGTACTGCTGTCATTCTTGAATATCTATTTTTTAAGCAAACAGTAGCTGCGGTGCAAACTGCTGGGATCCAATGTGAAACTTTCTCTGATTTTCCATTTTTAAAGATTGCTGTTTTTAGCACAGCCTAGAAAATTGGTCCATTTGTTCTCAATTCTCTATTCAAATCATCAAAGTTGAAGTTTAAAATTTCTTCTTCTGATGTTTTTTGAAGCAGACTGTTCTTCTTTAGAGAGCATGAATTGGCACATTCTTTGTTTATGTCTCTAAGAATAAGAGGGACAATTTCTTTCTTCGGTTTGTTGTTCTTCCGCACAGTAGCAGCAATCTCCTTGAATGTTCCTCAACAAAGAATTTTTCCAATGTTATCTCAACCACTTGCCAAAACTCTCTTCCTCATCTTGCTGACCCATTCCACTACAATTGTAACCTTTGTCTCAGGCAGGGTATCTGTTTGCTGAGTGGCTTGTGTTTTGCTGAAAGAGGCACATCCAGACTGTTCTTCGTGCGTGGAACGACATATTGACGACTTTCAAACGAAAACGTATCTGTAGATTGCTAAACGATGTTGAATCGTATGAGAACTTTTCAACGGTCACTGAAGTGTAACGTATTGTGACACTTCACTACATGAATATTTTCGGCGAAGCACAGCTTTTTATAAGCAGAAATCTCCAGTGATTGTCACGTCAAATTGCCTGTGGAACAACAGGATCTGATTGGAGAGATTTTATCACGTGATATCTGAATCTGACGTCAAAATCGTCAATCAGTTCTTCTTGACTGGTTGCTGGTGCTCCTCCGCACAAGATAAACGCGCCAAATATGGTATAGAGTTCTACTCAAATATTGTGAAAAGAAAATTTAAGGGTTTTTCAACTTTCGAAACGATGTCAAAATAGCGTATCTTGGCAGCTATCGATTGATGTCAAATTTGTTGAAAGTGAATGAACGGAGCTAAAAGGAGGTCATCTATAAATAGGGCAAAGAAAACTTTTCAGACATATAGGCAACAGGCAATCATTCTCGAAGTCTCCTTCAAGCTCATACGAATCATGGCGAAGATGCGACGTTTTATCCATTGACATTACTTTCCGGTATTGCTAAACTATGGAATCACCCAAAATGAACCAAAACGAACCAAAATGAACCAAAATGACCCAAAATGGGCCAAAATGACCCAGAAAAACCAGAAGAACGTGCCAAAATAACCCAGAATGACCTAAAAAGACCCCAATTATCATCATTAGATCTGACCCCACGAAAAACAGCTTGACTTTCAACACATTTTAGGGCCACATTTAAATACTCTCATCTTGTATTGGGATAACTAGCTTTTTTATGAGATTACCAAAATATTCTCGTAAACGTCACTGTGACCTCACTACACGATGACGCAGAATTTTGAAATAGAGCCATAATATATATATTGTAAATACGTCTAAAAATAGGCAGAGCAGTTGCATATTGTCATGTAAAAAAATGCCACCAGATGATTAGAATTATGAAATTATTATTATGAAATTATTATTATGAAATTATTAGAGGTCTTAGAGTCTGCAGGAGTAAAACAATGGGAGGGGTGAAAATTTGTAATTTTGATTGCTAAATATGGTAGATCATTAACTGTTCAGTCAGCATTCAATTCTTCGCGGCAGGTGGATTTGACAGAGGCAGATTCAGAATAAACAAATGCTGGAGAAGAAAAATGTCGAAAATTGGTCTGAAATTGGCATTGGGCTTTTTAGCTTGCTTTTTACAGTTATTGATGCATCAATATGAGACTGCCCACGAACAGTGTTGCATTAAATGGCCTAAATTCAGGCTTCTGCTCACGATTTATTGGTTCATTGGGGGTCACTTTGGCTCTGTTTGAGTCATTCTTAGCGTGTTTTGGGTTGTTCTGGATCATGTTAGCTCGTGTTTGGGTCGTTCTGGGTCATTCTAGCTTTTTTTTAGTTTCTCTGGGTCATTTTGGATCATTTTGGCTTGTTTTGGATCATTTTGGCTGATTCCATAGTTTAGTAACACCGATTACTTTCTGCCTTCGTGAGGAGCACATCTGCTGGAGGTTCTCATCTATACCCATGGGTATTGTGGACACAATTTGTGTGTATCCTGTGCACAATACCTGGTCTAAATGTTACTAAATTAATAACCTTGTTTATAATGTCTTTTAAAAAGACGTTCTCCAAGGAATGACACAAGTAATCCTCAATTTTTCACCACCAGTATGACGATCACTGCACCTCTACTACAGTGCCTATAGCTGTCAAGGAAACATAACCGATTGTGTGCTATGGAAATAGCAACAGACTTATCAAGTGGAATATTCAGCACGCAAGCAAATTGATCATTGACATTTTTGAGCAATGTCAACTTTTCGGCCAAAGAATGCATGTCATATGTTCCACAGTAACTCTCAGGCATGTACAGGATCAGGTCCCCATTTGAATGTTGTATCACATCTTCCACAGAAAGGTTAGGCTGCTGGTCAATTTCATTGATAGATCCATACAAGACATTCCCTTCCTGCATGATCTCCCAGAAATACGTCGCCAAAGATCCTGTGTCGTCGAAATGGCTTTCTTTGAGAAACTTTCCCCTCAAAACATACTGGCAAACAAGAGTTGCAATGGCAGTGCAATAGTTGCTTTCTGCGCCATATCTTAGACCAGACTGGCAAATATAACTGGGAATTGTAAATCCGGTTATTGTGTGTGTGTGTGTGTAATCTTATTTTAATTCGATAATTTTTACATATAGCTAACAATATATACATCATTTAAATATATACAAGTTAACTAATCAAAATCGAATATACAGAACTAATAAACAAAATTAATATTTTCTAAATAATACAATTAAGTTGGTAGGCAAGCACAAGCACTACATTTGCAGTTGGGACCGTCCCATTGTTTTATTAAAACCTTAAAACTTTTCAGATTTCCTGCCGATTTTAGTTCATTTGGTAGGCCATTCCAAATTTGTGGCCCAATGGACTTGAGACTCTTGGACCCGAAAGTTGTTTGATTAGGCCTAAAATGTGCTAAATTATTTGGATTTCTTGAAGAATAAATTGAAGAACGTAATTCAAAAATGCTCTGCATAAATGGTGGATTCAAATGATTCAAAGTTTTAAATATTTCAATGCAAAGGAGTCTTTGGCGGGCAACATGCATCGTGCATTTACTCGATCTCGAAAGCAAATCATTATACGAACTCGTATGATCATTATAAAGAAATCTTAGAGCACGTTCTTGTAATTTTTCTATTTTCTGCAATGATTTGGAAGATGAGAAATACCAAACCAAAGGACAATAGTCAAAATTAGAATATACGAAACTCTGAACAAGGATCTTCTTCTCCTGAAAGCCAATGAATGTCTTTAATCTTTTGAGAACATTTAATTGCGTTGCAGCCTTTTTGCAAAGATTCGAAATATGTGGGTCGAAATCAAGTCTATAATCCAAAGTGACTCCTAAAAGTTTCACAGTCTCCTCAGATTTTATTATTTTACCGTTAATGTTAATTTGTTCTCCACTAGTATTTGTTTGGTTTTTTCTGAGCAGTAAAGCATGGAATTTTTCAGGATTAGCAATCATTTCATTTTGTTCTAGCCAAGCTAGAGCAACTCCAGATTCTTTTTCCAAAATATTGATAAGATCGGGCATACTTTTAGAGAAATAAGCAAGAGTATTGTCGTCAGCATAGTTATAGAGAGTTGCCTGTTTTATGAAAAGAAACAAATCATTTATATAAAAGTTAAACAGGATTGGGCCCAGCACAGATCCTTGGGGTACACCAGAAATAACCTCTAGGAAGGAACTGTAAGTATTATTTATCCGAACGCTTTGTTTACGTCGCTTGAGATAAGAATAGGTAAGGACAAGCGCATCTTCATCGAATCCGTATGCATGTAGTTTGGCAATAAGCAAGTCATGTGGAATGCAATCAAAAGCTTTAGAAAGATCCATCAGGACTGCACCTACGAGGTAATCGTTGTCGAGGTTAGACCTCCAATCTTCAATCATTCGTATTAATACATGATGGGTGCCGTAAGCTCGTCTATAGGCCGCAATGAAAACAGAAAGTGTGTTATCTAAGTGCTGAGTCAGTTGTTGTTTCAGGACTTTTTCATATATCTTAGAAAAGGTATTAAGAACACTAACTGGGCGGAAATTTCTTTCCACCGTGCGAATTGGTTCCCCCTTATCTAAAGGGCAGACCGCAGCCTTTTTTGCATCGTCTGGGAATCTAGAATTTCGAATGCTACAGTTTATTGCCATGGTTAGTGCGACTGAGAGTTCGTTAGAAGCTAGAGATACTAGCTTTGGGGGTATTTGATCCTCACCAGTAGATTTTTTTCCATCAAGGGATTTTAATAGTTCCATAATTTCTTGATTGCCTATTTCATGAAAGGAAAATGTATTCAATACTTGTTCTGGGTTTTGAATGATAGCTAGGACGCTAGGATGGTTTTTATACTTGTCAAGAATTAATCTAACAATTTGTCGGTCATCAGAAATTCCAGTATATTCAGCAAGGTTAACGGGCTTCTTGCCGCTGGATTTCTCTACTATGTTTACATAGTGATCGTTGAAGATCTCTGTCAATTCTTGGTCATCTGTTACAACAGTATCGTTTTTCACAAGAGAAATATCGCTACTTGTAAGTCCCCCTTTATTTGAAAGAAAGGGTTTTACGAGATCCCAAAATTCTTTATTTGAAAGTGTACCATTTTTTGTCGCTTCTTTAAAGTGGGTTTTCATAGCTTTCTTCCTTAGGGAAACACATTTGTTTCGCTGCTTTTTGAATTTTCTTCTATTTTCTTGTGTAGGGTTCTTATTTAGTCTTTTTTTGAGCCTTGATCTAGTGTAGATTGCCTTTTGTAATTGCTGATTCATAAAAGGGGCGGTATTTCCTCTCTGAAACTTAGTTTTCAAAGGAGCATGTTTATCTACAAGTTTTCGAAAAGTAGATGAAAGATTCCTATAAGACAAATCTGCATCATTTGAATCTGCTTTAAAATCAGTATTCTTCACATCTTGCAAAAAATTTTCAGGGTCAAACTTTTTATAGCTACGGTACTTAACAATCTTGGGTTTTAGGCGAGGTATGTGTATTTTCATTAAAGTTAAAACAAGGCCATGAAAGTCACTCAGACCGGTTTCAAAAACAGACGTATTTTGAAAACATCTTGGTTTATTTGTGAGCATAACGTCAATTGACGAACAATGATTCTTTGTGAAACAGGTTTTATCCTTTACCAAATTGGATAGTCCAAAAACATCACAAAACGAAATTAACTTTGTATATCCTGGATGCTGAAAATCATGAGTGTCAATGTTTATATCGCCCATAATCATAACATTATCGTATTTGTCCAAGGCCGAGTTTAAGAAAAAAGATAGTTCCCTGAAAAATAGTTCCAGGTTGCTAGCATCTGGGGGTCGGTAAATGCTAAAAATAGCCCATCTCTTTTTACAAACCATCAGATCAGAGCAAATGATCTCGATATAGGGACTCTCAAAAGCAGAAACTCTATTGCAGACAACTCCTTTCCTAACAAATTGCATCAGGCCCCCACCAAATTCATTCCTATCACGACGAATCGGTTTTTGGTAGTTTTTTATTAGAAAGGCCTCGGTTTTGAAATCTGAATTTAGTTTTGTTTCTTCTATTACCAAAATATCAGGCAAGCATCTTTCCACCACCATTCTCAGATCAGTTATTTTGTTTCGAAGACTGTTTATATTTAAGAAACCAATTAAAGGATTATTTGGATTTTTCGCTCTCAGATTAAAATCTCCCCAATATCACTCGAAATATTCTGTTGTGTGGATCCGATTGAAGATGCAGAAAAAGAAAGTTCACTGCGCGCATTAGAAGTATTTGAGGTAAGATTTGAAGGAGAGGAAGGTAAAAAGTGTTGGACGGGTGACCTACAACCATGTGAGGGTTCTATTCGTGAAATGCTACCTAAACTTGGGCTTAAAGCCAATGGGCATGTTAATGTATCAGACATTTGTGAAAGTGTTGAAAAGGAATTGTAATATGTACTGGATTTACTTTCAATTATTGGCACCGAAGGTTTTATATCCGATAAGCAGTTTCGATCATGTTCAAAATAATTAGAAAGTAGTCATACATTGTTGATATAGTTGACAAAATCATTTCCTAAAACGTTTGTACCATCATCATTCAAATGGATTCCATCATCATATAATAAGAATCGCCAATCATTGTCAAAGACTTCGTGCTCGATGAAGTCAATTTCGTTATCTGCAAGTGATTTCTTTAGCGTCATATTTACCTGTACTCGTTTCCTTTCCAAAAGATCAGAGTCTCCTCGTGCCAGTATACTGGAAACAGCCACTTTATTGACGGTCTTTTTCGCTTGTATTGCAACTCTTGTTATTTTGTTGGCTATTTTTCCAGGATCTTCCTTCCTTAAATCGTTAGTTCCACAATGTATAATCAAAACATCAGGATTTCTTTTCAAAGTAGGAATAATGTACGATTCCATGTCCTCGGTTGTCGCTCCGGGAAACGTTTTTACGAACGAATTATATTGATGCACATTTCGATTTATTTCTTGCTTTCGTATTCCCCTTATGATGGAGTCTCCAACCACAGTGATGACTGGCTTTCTGCGATGTTCGTAAGGCTCTTGGATTCGTGATTTTACTGATCTTGCATGATTCTTTGGTACAGGGCTTGACAGCCCTCCAGTATTTGTCGCAAAACCTTTTAAATCAACGTGGAAGACTTCTTGCTCTTCAGTAATGTTGCTTGCGGGCTGTTGGGCATTTGACGATGTTACTTGCCTTTGCGGACTTGACCTATCAACATTGGGTTTGCGTTGTTTTGCTGCAGTGGCCTCAGCGAAACTAAGTTCTCCAGGGACAATGTTTCGAACAGTTTTCTTTGGCGTCGTCGTTGACTTTTCAATCCCTAAACCATCGAATCTATTATCAGTTTTAACTGGCATTTCAATACTCTGACGCGACTTGGCAGTACGTTTAGGGAATTGCCAATGGTCTTCCTCTATTATGAAGTCGGCAGTACGACGTTGTACGGACGATCTATCCTCCCTCGGGATTATAAAATTTTTTTTTGTTTACATACGTGGTTTTTTTATCTTGTTTTTCACAATTTTCTCCAGTTAATTTTTTTCCAAGAATTTCTTTTAAATCTACAATTTCTAGTCTTAAAGCGAAATTTTCATCTTTTAGATCTCTTTTTTCTCTTTCCAATGAGTTAATTTTCGTCAACATTTCATAAAAATCAGTGTGCCTACTTTCAATGTTTACACTCTCTTCGCTGTCTTTATCGAGTCGTTCAAAAATCGTTGCAATTTGCTTTTCTAGTCTTTCGAAACGTTCGTCGACTCCATAGTTTCCTTCCACCTTTTCATTTTTGTTTTGAAAATATGCATCATTTTTTTCAGTGGAAAATTTTTCCTTTGCATCTGGCTTGTGCAGTGCCTTCTTTCTCTGAGGTTTGGGAGTGGCAGCAACAGACAGGAGTTCATCTCTACATTCAGCGAGTCTCTCCTCATCACCAGAAATGTTTCTAGCTTTTTCTTTTTGCTTCTCTGTTTTATCTGACTCACACACTCGAAATGATTCACTGCCTCCAGTCCTGGTATCTTCTATCTTCCCTTCAGCTAGCATCATTGCTAGCTGCAGCGAGGTTGCGGAATCGTTTAGGCCATGCGTCTTCAGCAAAGATTTGCAAACTGAAATCGAATTTGCACGCTTCTTTTTAACTTGTATATCTTGTATTGCATCCAATATAAGTTCTTCTACTTCCCCAGGTTCAATAATCATTTTCGCTGCCATAACAAACTTTATCCATTTTCAAATCTATAATCTAAGACAGGAGCGCGATGTGACACGTCCGCACTCCACGAAAAAAAAAAAAAAAAAAAGACTAGCCTTATTTCCCCTGCACCAAGATGTGAAAGCGCAATGAGGGAATCATTTGTTGTGCACACCTTGCCAACATGTCAGTCGCAATTACAAGTAATATCCCTATCTTTTCGGGAGCAGATTTTTCCTGCACCAAGAGGGCACATTGTCTCTGGACCTTTCTTGTGACCCTTCTTCATATGGCCACATTTCTTGCAATGGGGAGGTCTCTTCTCTGTTGAGAGTTGAAGGTGCGTTTCTGCGGCTGCTGAACTTTCCCTTGAAGGCAAGAATGTATCATCATCATCATCATCTTTAGTATGGCCACTGAGCACAAAGTCTATTTCTTTGGCTATGAACAAAGTGATCCGACTGTAACTTTTGCCAATTCTTCTTTGTACTTCTTCAAAACAAAGGACTGGTTGGAACCTGGCATCTGGATGACTTCACTGCCATCCGGGTACAACAGAGCATATTCAACATCATCCATCGTTTTATTGTGCTTCAGGTGTTGCTGGACAGCAGATTTGAGGATGATATCCCTTGTAGCAGAAGGCTGAACAGTAACATAGAGTGTCCGGCCTCTGCAAACTTTCAGTCTGTCTTCTTTGAGCTGCATAATACCAACAGCTATACTGACAGGAAGAACATCCATCCCTTCTTTGATTTGAAATGGTCGTAAATTGATCCCCTGTTTTTCATGACTTTTTGAGGATTTCAGATGTGCCTTTTTCCTCAAAATCCTTAATTTTGGAATTTACCTTGCCAAACAAAATAGAGAAAGATACTAATAGGATAGGCTAGTCTTTTAGCGACAGAACAACGTTTGAAGCATTTCAATCCAGCACTTACTTAATGTTATGTAACAGATTGTGTAGGGTCACTTTTTTCTGGGTCACCCGGTATATACCGGCGCGCCATTGAACAACTCTCATTTACAACAGGCTACTATAAATACTCCCAAGTACTAATCATCCTCCCTCCTCCCCTTATTAATTTTTGAAAAATTGAAATGATAATGTAGTGTAGCGTAGAGGTAATATTAGGTATAGAGATAATATTAGGGGTGTAGCTGTAGTAGCGGGGGTTTGGGGGCAGCAGCCCCTAAAATGATTGGTCAAATGCTTGTATGTTTGTCTTTTATAGTATTTATTCACAAATGTTTGAACATTTATATCAATGTTTGGCCAAATCTTATCATCAGAAACTAGTATATTATTGTAGCAAATATGTGAACAATGTTCAAGGTTGGAAGTCATCTTGTTGACATTTCTACCCAACAAGAATTGTTTGTTCCCTTGGCTAGGGTCTTGTTAGCCAAGTTCTTGCAACTAGCGTTGGACTTGCCCGTAGTGTGTGACTAGGGTCTCCTCGTAACCACATTAAACTTCTGATCGAGTGCATCCGAAGTTTCATCTCACAGGTATTTCTGAAACATTAGTAACAAGCCTCTCACATCGAATGTGGAGTATCTGTCTAAGTTGGCTTCTCAACAAGGCTTGCACCAGCAATTGCATTGTCTTTCCATTGCGTAGATTGTGTGTGTACAAACTTATAGGCCAAACCACCAACTGCTCTCTGCTATGTTAGGCCAACCGTCAAAATCGATCATATTTGGATTGAAGTGAATTTATTAGCAAATAGCTAGATATAATTGGCAAAAAACCATCTAAATACATGCTTGACACCATTAATTTGTAGTTTCATATGATTACATATGGATATTTTTTGAATAATGAAAATTTGATTTGATGCAAAATTGTTAGCTCAATAATAATGATTTAAAACTATTAATTTCGCATATCATTGGTGAAACCAAGTACCTTCATCAATATTTGAGGTATTTCCATCAGTTTTGCATGAAAAAATTACTTATTCATTAGGAATATGACGTCATACAGATTGATGATGTCATAGGAATAATAAACTGCTGATGTCAGCAAATATGAATAAATTATACCGGGTGCGCCAAAATAAACTATGCACGTTTAGCAGGCCACAATAAATCGTACACTGGACCGATTTTGAAGATTTATGACTTAATTGTTAGCAGAAAGCCTGAATTAGATACTGTGATTTTTTGCAAATTTTTTCATTTTCAATTTTTAAGGGTTAGAAGCGAGTTTCCTAAAATTTTGGTTTTCGAAAACACTGAAAACGAAAAAAAAAATAGGTCAAGTTTTCTAAAGAATCGACATGAATGGACAAAGAGAGAACTTGTTCGTGGTGATTTGCGATTTAGAAATCGACCAATTGTAATCTGCTGTACGAGAGTTCGTACTAAGCTCCCAAATCTCCCTGAAAGCGTTTTCTCTTTGTTCATTCATGTTGAATCTTTTAAAATTTGATTGACGTTCTTTCGTCGTTTTCAATGTTTTCGAAAACGAACATTTTAAGAAACTCGCTTCTAGCTATAATAACTGAGAACGGAAAAATTTTGCAAAATATCCTAGAATCTAATTCAGGCTTTCTGCTAAAGATTAAGGCATAAATCTTCAAAATCGGTCAGTGTACGATTTATTGTGGCCTGCCAAACGTGCATAGTTTATTTTGGCGCACCCGGTATATCAAATGAAAGTATTCATGGAGACAAATAGAATGGTATATATATATATATTTGAGATCTAGTAACAAAGGAAAGAATTAGAGCCGTTTAAAGAATTTCTTTGTGTCCACTCTCCACATACGGGCATGTGGTGGTCACGCCATCAAACAATATGTGTTGAAATTTCTATTTTATGATTTCAAACTAAATTTTAGGAAAAGTATAGAAGTTTTAGCATTGTAGGTAGCATCGTTAGGGAGCTATTAAAAAAATCCGATTTGGGACGCCCCCCAGGTTAAAATAGGGTTAAGATATGTGCCTTCATTTCTTATCCCCCCCGGTTAAAATAGGGTTAAGATATGTGCCCTCATTTGTTATTATGTTTGATTCAGTCTGGCAATATTGTTATCATCGTAATAAATTATCATAATTAACTGTATAATTTAGGCCTTGTGTCCTGTCCGGCTCTCTGTTGTTTATGATATTGGTGAGCCTACACATTGTTTTTCTCTCCGATATATTTCTGGTTTATGGTAGATAACACTGGTAACAGTAGCTTTCGAACCCTGCTACCATTTCTGCATTGAATATCATGTTCAGCAAATTAGAAAAGTTCACTGGAAATGGGAACGTCAACCTAAATCAATGGCTAAAAAGTTTGGAACGTTGCTGCGTAATCGCCAAAAAGAAAGATGACCTTGTTCTAGGCCAGATTTTGATGCTATGCGCTGATGGCCGCGTGAAAGCTCGCCTGGATCAATTTGAAGCTGCTAAAAACGAACCACAAAAATTTCTCGCCCTTAAAAAGCAGCTTCAACAAATCTTCGACCCTGCCTCCGATCCTGAAGCCAAAATGTCCGATTTTGAGCAATGCATTCGAAAAGTCAACAAAAGTTAAGAGGAGTTTATGACCAGCCTACTACAAACATTTTGCACTGCAAATCCGTCAGCAAAAGATGAAGAAATCAATCAGGCAGTTAAAAGAAAATTTCTACAAGGAATACCTGTGTATTTGCGACAAAATCTGTTCATTTTCTGCCAAAATCCTTATGATGAAAAAGTCACTCCCCAAGATCTCGCGCAGAAGAATCAAGCTGCCACAAATCGAAGGATATGAAACGTTAGATTTGCAACAAATAAACAATACTTTATTGATATTTAGAAGAACTGAAGAGCGCATTCAAAAAGAGGTGGTGGAAAGGTTAGTTCTCGATGCATTTTATAATCCTTACTGAGTACACTCGTTTGTAGTATTTGCACTGCATTTGCCGATTGATGGTTTTTATTTGTTTGGTTGGCCTAAAATTTAACAATGCTCAAAATGAAAATCAAGCAAAATCAAGACTTGGTTTTGGCAAAACAAGGATCTTGCTTATCCAGATTGTCTTGGGTTTTTGTGAAAAATTTAAATCACCCTTTTTATTGTCTTCTTGTCAACAGTGAACAAGTGACTGCCGAAGAAGATGATTTGAATAAGTCCCTGTTTGAATTGACTCTAGAAGAATGATGAGGAGTCACAGGTGTACTGTGGGATGCAAGGGGATGTGTAAACAGGCTTGTGCTTGTGTCAAACATGGCATAAAATGCGGCAAGAACTGTAAATGCAAGAAGGCAAAATGTGCAAATAAAAAGGAAAAAGTTTGGAATATAGTCTGATGGTAAAAGTATATCATTTTTAACTACTCATAATATATTTATTTGATGGGAAACTAACAATTTACGTAGCCTTTTACTGAATTTATAACAAGATGTTTATTTAGAATTCTTGCAATGAACCTCTCACAAGCTATATTTTTCTTTTGAAATCCAGCCTGTTCCTCTGTGGAGAAAGTCCCAGAAGAAGCAAGGATTGTTTGGTGAGAGGGGTCAGTAATCTAAATCAGATATGTGTTGGAAAAGACACAGTGTTGGGATTAAGATGAATTTATATCAAAACCTAAAACACAATACGATACAGTAAACAGTCATTTAACATATTATTGAATAATTATTACAGTATAGTAATAATCTGCCAAATCCAAAGGATATTGTGGTAGGTGGAATGTTATTGTTGTGGTATATGTTGTGAAAGAAGAGTGGTAGCTTTGACTCTGATGTCAAGGGAGACAGTGAGGTACAAGAGAACCGCATTAGACTTCCAGTTACCCAAAATCTTGATGATCTCAAGGGGTAGACCAACTTGGAAGGCTAATGATGCCCCCCCCCCCACAACGAAAGGAATGGGAGCCAAAATCCATTCCATTGAGGCCACATTCTTTGAGGCATGAACGCAGCTTAGCCATGGAAAACCCATATGTGAAAGGCCGAATAGTCAGGGATGAATGTACCCATTAAAAGGCTTGAAAATCATTTGATACATTAGGGGTGAAGGAGAAAGATTGAACGATAGCGGAGACAGGGCAGAAAAGGGAGCCTGGGACTTGCATCAGGGGTATCTGCACCACCCTTTCCCTAACTTGTATAATTTTACTCCAGCGCAACCGGATCAGGGCACCCCCAGGAAAGAAAGAGAAGTCGGCCTTGGTGAGCTGCTTAGCAGGGTCAAAGCTTCCACTGTTATTGATAAGTACGTGCGATTTTTGGAACATACCAAAAAGGCAACCAGGCATATGGCCCAGAAGGCAGCATCAACACTGTAGGTAGGATTGAGCTGCGAATGAATACCACACAAGATATCAAAATTGATTGGGAGCTTCTGTTTGGGGTCATTGCCATGTACCATTTTTACTCCTGTGAGCAGGGAAGAAAGTTGCCAATTGCCAATGAGGGGGCTGGTAAGACCAAACTGTTTATGCATTAGACCAATAATGCCAAGGTACTGCTTGATGCTAGAGAATTTGAGCATACAAGCCAAATCCAAATAGGCTGCATATAAACAAATCCCATGTGTAGAAGTCGGCACTGAAGGAATGCTCATAAATTGGCAAAACCGGAAATAGGTATCTCGATGTGTGCTATAGGTTCGCTCGGTGCTTGGGGCAAATGTCTGGTTGCGAAAGAAGGCAATCTCCTCAATGAGCTCCTTGTAAACATGTGCAGTATCTAGAACGAAGAAACATAGCACTGCTTGGAGACATATGGTTCACAAGGAGCTCACTGGATACAACCTGAGATAACTCTGAATATAACATAACTCTGAATATAACTGAATGAGTGCAACGCCATTATGCATACGGGATATACAGTCTGCAGGAATATTGTCTATGCCTGGAACATAAACAGCGGTAAGCCGAAAGTTATGAATAGCTGAGAGCCAGAACAGATGCCTAAGCCATGACATGATCATTGGATTGGCAGTAGTGCCCTTATTAACCATGGCCACCGCGGCTTGATTATCACAATGGACAATCACATGATGGTTAGCCCATTGGGGACCCCACCTCTTAGCAGCTAGATAGATTGCAAATGCCTCTTTAACATTTATATGGAAGGGAGCTACAAGAGGGGCATCTGCAGGGAGAAAAGAGTAGGCCCAACCCCCCTAATTTTATGATTGATCATCTGTTAACTAGGATTCTACCTTCTCTAGGAAGATGTATATGCCTGGCCCTGGATATGCCTTAGCCCTATGTTGGGAATGACATTCGTGGCAATCGTGACAGTTGGTGTTATATGTTATCGTCATGTTTTAGGGTCTGTGTTTTGCAATCTGCAAATTCATATTAGGGCCAGGGCAAACAAGGAAATATTTTTCGTACATTCATGGGCTTTGACTAAACATAATTCACTCAAGTGAGCTTGGAGAGCTTATACAAGTGTGCTTCCCTTTGTTGAAAGGAAAAGGATCACAAACAACAATACAACAACAAGGATCAGAAAATGGGCATGCTTTTGTTCTACACAATAGAATCGAGACCTCCTCTCCCCAACAAGTCTTGAACGAAGAAATCTGATCACTTTCTGAACTGTTCTGCAGCTTCAGGTTCAAATGGAGTACCTCGTTGAAACTTTTTGAAATTTTTACGCTCTTCTTAGGTTTTCCCTTAACCCTATTTTAACCCGGGGGGGGGGCGTTTTTCACCCCCCTGTCGGATTTTTTTTAATAGCTCCCAAACGATGCAACCTACAATGCTGAAATGTCTTGACTTTTCCTAAAATTTAGTTGGCAATCAGAAAATAAAAATTTCAAGACCTATTGTTCGACCGCATGACCACCACATGCCCATATTTGGAGAGTGGTCACAAAGAAATTCTTTAAAACGGCTCTAATTTCTTTCTTTGTTACTAAATCTCAACAATATATATACCATTCGATTCGTCTCAATGAGTGCTTTCATTTGATATATAATTTATTCATGTTTGCTGACATCAGCACTTTATTATTTATATGACGTCATCAATCTTTATGACGTCATATTCCTAATGAATGAGTAATTTTTGCATGCAAAACTGATGGAATTACCTCAATTATCGATGAAGG
Organism: Aurelia coerulea; assembly: GCA_039566865.1. Lineage (NCBI taxonomy): Eukaryota > Metazoa > Cnidaria > Scyphozoa > Semaeostomeae > Ulmaridae > Aurelia > Aurelia coerulea. Next base: position 5,118,368 of record CM076959.1, read on the forward strand.
TACTTTATTTCATCAATAATATGCGAAATGAATGGTTTTAAATCATATTTATTGAGCAAACAATTTTGCATTGAATCAAATTTTCATTATTTAATTAGTTAATTTATTAGAAACCACAAATATCCGTATGAAACCATATGAAACTACAAATTAATGGTGTCAAGCAGGTATTTGGATGGTTTTTTTTGCCAATTTTATCAAGCTATTTGCTAATAATTGGCCCTTTTTTGCAAATAGCTCGATTTTCACAAAATTTGCATTGTCTTTGGTTCCCTAGCAGCCAATCACGTGACTACTGATTTGATTGATGCTATTTTTAGATTCTACTTTGTTCAATTATGACACAGTGCAAGTTTCATTGTCATAGCTGTTATACTTGCGGATAAAAACAGGGGGGGGGGGGCGAAAAAGGCCCCCCCCGGTAGAAAATCACTTTTTTTTACCCGGTTAAAATAGGATTAACATGGTTCTAAGATTCATGAAAACTTTTGTTAACAGCAAGGCCAATCAAAGATGGGATCTTGGAAGAAGTTACTTTGCCTATTCGCATTTTAAACCACACGTTTGAGCCCTGTTTGGGATTTTCGCTGCCACAACCTGACAATGAGACTTCTTCCACTTCGTTTACTTGATTGCAAATTGCTTTCTGACCAGCTTTTAGTATTAAATACAACATACTGCCAGAGCTTGATTCTTAAATGTCATGTCCGTGAGTTATAAGAAAAGGTATGTGTTTTGTTTTCTCTTTTTCTGGATCTTGCTCTGCACGCAACGAAGGTTCGCCCCATTGTTTCTTTATTTCAATACATGAAAGCATTCTTTGCAGGGAATTGTTGTTGCCCATTGCACATTCAACAAATTTATAAGCAAGTGCAGCAACATGCGTGCAAAAGCCCCTTTTTCCAGCTGGACAATTTCTGTCTATTGCTCTCAAAATGTCCCCAGTATTTAAGGAGTACAAAATGTTGCAACGGTATAACCCTGCTCCCTTACTGATTCCTCTTGATGACTTCATGGGCGGTCTGGTATAACCTTCAAGGAGGAAATAGTTTTCGTTCCACAGAAAAAATATCATTGGTTTTCCGCTGGTTTCGAATTTCATAGTTTTTGAGAATGTATAGCCTTCTTTGATGTGCTTCTGATCTCCACTTTTTTAGAAGTACTGTTGAACTCCAGAATGTACGATTTTATTGAGGGGAAGGCCAGCTGTTAACTGTGTCCACTTCTGATGAGTTGGTGATGGGGGACTCTCTACAAAGTTTTTGATTTTGTGTTTTTCTTGTGACATGTCTTTCTCCATAGCAGCTTTGATTTGAATTCCACCATCAGGATATTTTAACCTTGTCTTTTTTCCAACCACTGTTGATGTAAAGTTGGATCATACTACCCGATCATATTACTAAAGGTGATGTCTATCTATTTGCTGACGATACGACATTCTATTATATAGGGCAAAATATTGAAGAGGTCGTCGATACACTGAATGAAATTGGGGTAGAGATAAAACAGTGGTGCGAGAAAAATCGGCTAACAATCCATAGTGACAAATCTGAAGTAATGATGATAACAAGGCAAGATTTCGTTGGTCCTTTGCGCCCAGTAAGGATTGGCGATAATATCATAAAGTACAAAAACAGCGTAACATCTTTGGGAGTTACCATAGACAATCATCTAAAATGGGATCAACAAATAAAGAAAGTTACAAAATCTTACAGAGCAAAAATGAGCCAATTTAGGAGAATGACATACCTCCCAGTCGCCACCCAAGAAGAGATATATTTCAAAACCGTAATTGCTGCAGTAACGTATGGAATAGCAGTTTGGGGAACATGTTCCCAAGCACTTTTATCGCAACTTGAAAGAATTCACGCTAGGGCTGCTAAACTCATTCACAAATTACCAAAGAACATTTCAGATGAGGAAGCGTTGTCACATGCGAATTGGATAGACTAGATTACATCTACAAAAGACGAATCCTGACGATAATGCACAAAGTATGTAATGATGATTGTCCAGAAGACTTTAAACAGCTCTTTGACAAAAATTGTGGCCGTTATGCGCGAAATAATTCATTTGTTCTACCGCGAGTAGCAATGGAACAAGGAAGGATGCCAGCAAGGCTTTGTGGTCCAAAGCTATTGAATCAGTTGCCAGAGACTCTAAGATCAAATCATAACCAAGAAACTTTTAAAAGGAACATTAAGACTGCAAAACAAGTCATAACAACATCAAGTTTTCAAAAAGAAGCATCTGTAATAACTTTTAAACAGCAAGATTTTATCTATTATTAACTCTTTTACATGATTCTTTTTTAAGACCTTTTTTATATTGCATTCCGTTTTTCATAAATTTTAGAACTGACAATTTTAAATGGACTGTAAAAGTAGCTAGATAGCAGGTCCACATCAGCTAGCGCTGCCGTAGTTTTAACCTGCTTAAACAAATAACTTATGTATGTATGTATGTATGTATGTATGGACTCTGAAATAAAATAAAGCAATTATTAGAAATCAGAGCTTGTGCACGTACATTGCAACAATCAGAATTGACACATTATGTACAACCTGGTTGAATTAAAACGACAATAATTTCAAACGAGTTACTCTATTTTCTTGCAATTCTTTCAATGAAAGTTTGCTTAATCTTCTAGCGTTTTGATACTTTAACCATCTCAATGCTTCTTCCCTTGTCATCTTCTCAAGGTGAATTGAAAGAAAATCCTCCATGTTTCTTCCGTGATGGCAGTGTAAACAAGCCAAACAGCAATTTTTTTAGAAAATGATGACACAGGTGTAAACAAACGATAAACTACATCTTCTGGGATTGAGCTAACTCGATATGTACAAAATTAATCTTATAAAACAATACATACCGGGTGACCCAGAAAAAAGTGACCCAACGCAATCTGTCATAGAAAAAAAAGTAAGTGGCAGATTGAAATATTTCAAACGCTGTTCTGTCCCTTAAAGACTAGCCTACATTGTGAGTATTTTTCGCAATTTTGTGGACCCAGGAAAGTTCCCAAATTAAGGATTTTGAGGAAAAGGGCAAGCTTGAAATTCTCAAAAAGTCATCAAAAACAGGCGATCGATTTGAAGGCATTTCAGTTCTTCAAAACAACGAAGAGCGTGTTTCATTCTGCCTGAGAATATTTTTTAGTACCTTGGGACTATAAACTTGTTCTGAAGACTTCCAACTGGGTTACCTATTCCCAGGTTGAAATGAAACACGCTCCTCGTTGTTTTGAAGATTTGAAATGGCTGTAAATCGATCCCCTGTTTTTGACGACTTTTTGAGGATTTCAGGCATGCTCTTTTCCTCGAAATCCTTAATTTTGGAAATTTACCGTGCCGAAAAAATTTCGAAAAATACTCATAGCAAAGGCTAGTCTTTTAGCGACAGAGCAACATTTGAAGCATTTCAATCGGCCACTTACTTAATTTTCTGTAACAGATTACGTTGGGTCACTATTTTCTGGGTCACCCGGTATAACACCACTTGAGCGATAGCGAGAACTTCCTGAAACTTCTGAAAGCCTGTATTTGTTTACGGTCAAGGTTTTATCGCTGCAGCAAAAAGAATTTGATTATTACAAAACCAAGCAGTTGCTAGGGGGCATTTTCCCAACATTCATTGCGTGAAATAGGGTCGGCCATCCTTTCTGTAATCGTCTATTTCACAACAAAAAAGATGGCAGCGTCACAAGAAGGCACATTCTGTAGCTGTTAATTTTAAAAAGGAGAATGTGGAAAAGACTTTGGCTAAAACCAATGAAAAAGTTTTATTTGTAAAAGAAAATATTTCTTTCGGCATTTTAGGATGAATATTGAGAAGTTTGAGCAGTTGCTGAAATTAGTTGCTCCAAAAATTGTCAAAAGTCGGCAAAGTAGATCCGTAACTTTGGGAAAAGGATTTGCTGTAAGGGTTGGGTCTGTGGGGCTGGGACTTGAAGCAGGTGGTCTGGTCCTTGACTGGCTGTGGCTCGGAAGACCTGCTGCTGGACTCGGAAGAGACTGCCGGTGAATGGGTCCAGCTTGCCAGCGATGGCAGTTTGGCAGGCAATTAACAACCAACTTAGAACTGGTACGCACAAGGGGAATCCGACTGTTTAATTAAAACAAAGCATTGCGATGACCAGAAACGGTGTTGACGCAATGTGATTTCTGCCTAGTGCTCTGAATGTCAAAGTGAAGAAATTCAACCAAGCGCGGGTAAACGGTGGGAGTAACTATGACTCTTTTAAGAAACTCTTGGGCATATTCTGCAGTCTTGCCCAAGAACGTATGATCCAAGGATAAAAAGGCATAATCATATAATGGACTACTATATAATCCTTAGAATAGTCGTTTTTCGTGTTCTTTGTAAAACACGTATCTAACATGGGTACCACATATGTAAAACACGTATGTAACACGGGTCAGACAAACAAAGGAGAATAAATTTAATAAATATAGTAAGTACATTTGCTTAGCAGGAATTATTAACAAAACAATTTTCACTATTATTTCTATTTTTCAAGAATTAATAAAAGGGCGGGTTGGAATAAGAGTGGGGGGGTTGGAAAATTTCTCAAAAATTGATAAGCGGGGGGGGGGGGGGAGATTATTCAGTACTTGAGAGTAATTGAATCAGCCAAAATTTACACATTACGCATGTGTTCATAGTCCCCGATGGAATATCCACGTCCTATTCAACGTAAGCTTGCACATATCCCCAACAAAGTTTGCATTGAGGAAAGCAGCAAATACGCTTATTTGTTTTATTTTGGATATTTTTCGGTAAACTTTATTGTCAAATCGCTGAAGAATTAAGACGTTGAACTAAGATGGAACGTTTTCACTGGAAGGTAATATGTTTCCCTTTCTTTTCTTTATTTTGGGTCATTACAGTTGTTCTATGGTCGTTACTGTGTCACTATTCCGATTGTTACTGGTCTGTTCCTATTGTTGTTGCCTTTTACTGCATTGTTCCGTAGTTGTGCTGCTTGCTACTGGCTTGTTCTGCTTGTTCCGTGTTTCAGTAACGTTGCATATGTATAAGAGTTGGGCACAGGGAATGCATACCACATTTTAGTCCTTTTCCTCCACTTTCTTGCAAACACCTGGGAACTTTATTTGCGATGTAACTGTGGCCAATTGAAATGTGCTTTACAGTCTAAATAGGCAAGCTCACATCTAGTATATGGTTGCCGAAAAATAGCATCATTCAAGAATTTTGTATTCTAGTTGGATGTATAGGTTATAAGATTGGTTTGAGATGGTGTTGTGGCGAGTATTTGGTAGGAGTGTGTTCAAATTGATGTATTCTGTTGCTTTTATAGATTTCATCAACGATGGGGAGAGTGGGGGCTATGCGCTGAGAGGTGAATGAAGCAGACACTCAATGTTACCTTGGGGTAATGAGGCATTTGAGGCGGCTGTGGTGGTTGTTGGAGGCTATGCAATGGCAGCTGGGGATGGTTTTGGCTGGATGGCTTGCTGCAGGGCATCTGTTGCTGGTGGTGGAGAAATAGTGAAAGCTGGTGAGAGCTGGAGGACGCCAGAGTAGGAAGGATTCCTGGCAGGGTGCTATTTGGACTCTGGATACTTCTTCCATTAATGTCCTTGATTGAAAGTAACAAAAGAAGTCCTCACCTCCGGAGTATAAGGCTAGTTGGGTACGAGAGCATCTCGTTCGCCAGCTGATGAGGTTCCTGGTCTTGGGTCTGCTCCAGAGGTGCTCAATTCATTGTCAGACGCCAGTACATCAAATAGGCTGTACAGTTGCAAAGTGATCATTTCCTTCTTCCCTGTCTCCTCAACACCATCCAATCTTCATAAGATTCTTCCAGCCCGCTAAAGTATGACAGGCATCCCTTCTGTTGCTCTATTTACCGGGTGTGCATCTGACCTGGTGATGAAATAGCTTTGACAGCAAGGCTTTAACCCTATTACTATTGGGCTTTTTCAATACTTTTTGCTTACTTTTTGCTTACTTTTTGCTTACTATTAGCAATATTGGCAATATTTGAGTTCTTAGTTGATAATTTCTTTCATACTGCTTATTAGGGTGTAACTGACTGTTTTGTATCTTCACAGCCTGCAAATCTTACTCCTCCAACAACAGCTCAAGACTGTCCAGTACTTGATCTGATTCCATAATCTGCAAGTCTGAGCCACAGAGTACAACCGGAAACTTGGTCGTTTGCGTCATAAACTCAGATTTGACCATTATTATTGTCACCAAATTTGCTTGGTATTGAATGCGTGTCGATCAAAAATAAGGCGTCTCCAATTCTTCCCACTACAATGGCATATGGTCCACAAGTGAAAATTGAGACAAAGTCTTTGTCATTACCATTCAACTCTTCCAGCTTCTTTGGCAACTGTTGCCGGCTGATGTTTCTAAACGCACCATCTGAAATTCCTGATTGTCTATGGTTACTAATCCAGTTTAGTTTGAATGTGAATCCCCGTGTAGGCAATCAAAGAGTTTTTCAAACATTATCACATCCTTTGCTTTGACGATGATGGCTGGCAAGCAGTTCTACTCTTTTATGGTGTGCTGAGAATAAAAGTTCTTTCTCACATCTAGTCTGCATTTGTTCAAAACTATTTTGTATTTATGACCCCTTGTCTTATTGTCGTTGATTTTAAAGAACTTTGAGGGGTCAGTGTCAACGAGGCCATGAAATATTTTATAACTTGTATAAGTTGTAATTTTATAAGTTGCTTTTACAGAACACAGAAAATATTTAGGCTGTTACAGTTATAGACTTGAATTTGGTAGTTGATTTCAGGATTTGAGCATAAATTGCCGGCGAACACAACAAGAATAAAGACACAGGTATGATTTATTAACAAATTTTGTTTGAGAAAACAAAACATATTGTTTCCTCGAACCCATGGTTGTATTTTATATTTTTGACAGATAATTGCAAAGTGATTCATTTAATGAAAGGCATAAACGACCTTTTCAAGTCAAAGACTTCAAAGCACAAAAAGCAGGACATTTTCCACATAGTAGAGGTAATTATGAGAACCTTTTTTAGAGCTTTACTGTTCATCATTTTGTACCCTCTGCAATAAAGCATGGTATATATGCGGTCTGCTGTAATGCCTCATTCTTTTCCTACCCCCTGACCATCCCCCCAGGACACCCCCAGGTATTCATTCACAAACTATTCCTGGCCCATGGGCATGATCCTAAATTTTTCACCGGCCCCTGAGCATTTGAATAGCATTTGACAAGAACAGGAGCTTCTGCTTATACATAGTAACTTGATGTCATTTTCTCAGTGCCTGGCCCCCGGGCATTCACCACATCAAATGTGCCTGGCCCCATGCATCAAGTTTCAATCAATGTATTGGTTCTTTGTCATGGAGATATACTTTCTTCAATTTTCTCCTGACTATTCCATTAAAGATATGGGCACTGTGAACCATTTCTTTAAAGCTGATTGTGATTCTTGTTTTACTGAAATGGTATCTGATGACACTCATTCTATTTTACCAGGATGGTGAGGATCCAGATGAGTGGAGAATAAAACGACATGGCTATGCCCCTGGCCTTATTGCCACAAGAAATGGGGCAGTTATAGTTTTAGGGAAGGAGATTTTCATCATTTTCAAAGAAGATGAGCTGGTGAAGGCAGTTGTTGCTTTTATGGCATCATTTTACCTGCTGGATTTAGATTATCCAGCAAACTGGCTACTTTCACTATCAGTGTTGCAGCGATTGGTATTTAATGATATCAAAATTCATCCAGATGTGAAAGTAGATGTTGTTAAGGCACTTGAGGACTTTGCAGAGTACTGTTCATAAACTGACTTTTTTTTATGCGTAAACGACAAAAAGTTTTAGTGAACTTGAAATTACAAATGTCGAAACAATTTCAAAGTATTTTTGTTTGAAAACATCAAATACCTGATAAGATCAATAAAAAACAGCAATAAATGATCCATTTAATTGAAATTTGCCCATATTAAATGGTTTTGGTTGTGTCAATGAGGAATGCTAAAATTGTAGAGAATTCTTGACTGGCTATTTGCAACCTAATGTACCAGTTGTAATTTGATTTTTATACGTTCATATTATCTGTCACCAATGCAAGATATTAAAGATATCAATATATTAAAATATATAACATACAGGGTGTCCCAAAAAAATTGTGCCCCGTTTGCCTGAAGACTGGGACAAAACGCAAAAAGATTCTCACCAAATTTTTACATGATGTTGCTCTTCGGATATTCAGTTACAGTTTGCTACCATCCCCGTAAAAATCCGTTGAGAAATGATGGAGATATGACCTTCACAAAACCAAATTTGCCTGATGACTGAAACCAGCGGTCGGTCATTTTGTCTTACTATTTTGCAGTGATACGTATGTTCACGTGAGGTAAGGAATAATTTCTGTGAGAATAGAAATAGTGGAACTCTCCGAGGATTATGGAAATTTTCACGAGAGCTATGACATTGGAGGCTGCTGTTTCATTTTCAATCCATGAAGCTATTTATCGCTGCAAAATGATAAGACAAAATGGCTGACCGCTGGTTTCAGAGATCGGGAAAATTTGGTCTTCTGAAGGTCACAGCTCCATCATTTTTCAACGTATTTTCATGGGGATGGTAGCACACTTTAATTGAACATACTAGCGGGTAAATAAAGCAATAGACCATTCCCATGATTACATCACCACTAGTGCGGCGCGCAATGCGTGCTGGTACTTGTAGTTAAGCACCTGGCCGAGTTAGTGTATTTTGTACAGGAAGTGTATGATAAGTGGTGTATTGCGTTGGAAATATCGAAGAAAATTCGAAAAATCAACTAAATTTACTGTAGAACATGTCCCTAGATGTTTAACCCTATCTGTACAGGGCGATTTTTTAGGTATTTTGTACTGGGGGGGGGATGTGCCAATCATAATCAGCAATGTTGTCACACAACATTTAAATGGGGTTAAGCTGGCAGTTACTGCTGATACTGAAGTTTCTCCATTTCCAAAGCAGTTTTATGACAGTGACTGGTGTACAATCAAGCATCCAACTGTAACAGATGTTATTTCCTCTCCAGATATTATCTCAGTAAAAGTAACTAAGTATCTGCATACCCAGGGAAAACAGCAATATTCTGCAATGGTTGCAAGAGAAAAATGTTGCTGAAGAAATGTAAGCCTAGCCTACATTCAATTGTCAAATTGAAATTGTCTAAGCCTGGGTAGGGTAATACAATGTTTGCACACATATACCGGGTGAGTAAAAAAAAAAAACGTGGGGTGTTTGGCGGACTGTGACGTTGCTTGTAGCCACCCGATCGTCGTGAAATAAATTTGTCCATGCAGCAAAAGGTCTAACTTAGATTATAAGCCTTACCCCATTAAAATCGGTCACTTGGTGCATTAGTTAAAACATATTTTCTTTGTAAGGCCTTGTATGGGAGTCTTGCAAACTGATGGAATCTTTAGCCAAGGCCCTTCAGCATTTTAGCCTTACCAAAGTTACAGATACATGTGGTATTATCAGGAGAGAAAACACTATTTCCTAACTATTTCATTCTCCTCTGATAATTTAAAAATTAAACGAGACTTACCCAGTAAGTTGAAGTTTGATTGTAATTCTTCTCTGTCATCAGCAGGAACGAAGGGATCACATGAGAAGCGAGCGCGCAGGCGCAGCAAGTCATTTTTTAACGCGAGTGACTGCAGGATTGAAGGGATCACAACAGGGAGGGATAAACCCCAAATGAATGCAAATATTGGGAGGGTGTGATCCCTTCGTTCCTGCTGATGACAGAGAAGAATTACAATCAAACTTCAACTTACTGGGTAAGTCTCGTTTAATTTTTAAATTCTACTCTGTCATCAGCTACGTCACTATGGGATCACATGAGACTTTAAAGCCCTGCAGTCATGAGCATACACAAAAAGAAAATCTCAACAATTTTCTCAAAACCATAACAAAACATACGGTTAAATATTGTCCATGCTCAGAATGTAATAAGTTTACAAACAATCGTTCTATTCAAGTAAATTTCTCTAAGACCTTATGTCCATAGTTTTCCTTGATAATGTTCTTATCATAAAACTTTCCAAAAGTGGTGCAATTAGACCATCCAGCTGTATTCATTATTTCTACCAAGCTCAAACCTGCACTTTTTGTAGCAGAAGCAGATGCAGACCTACAACTATGAGCTGTGAACTTTTCAGTATCTATTCCAGAAGCTTTAAGTGTTGCTTTTACCCACCGACTGATTGTATCTTTACTGACTGGTTTGAAAGGTTTCTGAAAACTTATCAGTAATTGGGTGTTTCCTTCTCGTAAGGTGGAAGTTCTGAGTAAATATTCTTTGAAAAGGCGCATAATGCAAAGATCTGGATCACTGGGATATGCCAGCAGCTCTAAAGGCTTGATATGCCGACCTGGTTTTGTAGATTTCAATGTATCTTTTATTGTAATTCTAATCATATTGGGCAAGTGTTGTATGTGTGAAGTGTCAATCTTATGAATAGTTTGGCAACGTTGACCTGTCAATATACATAGCAATGAGGTCAGTTTCAAAGATATTTCTTTGAGGCTCAATTTTTCTAATGGAGCTAGCTTTTTCAAATAGACCAACAAAGTATTCACATCCCAGATGGAGGAATATTTTGGCAAACTCGGTCTCAACTCAAAGATACCTTTCAGAAATCGTTTAATCATAGGATGCTCTCCTATAGGAACATGCCCCAAAGTTACAATAGAAGACAAGGCAGATCTTGCCGTATTAATAGCACTATACCCAAGACCCGTGTGAAACAATTGGGTTAGAAACTCCATGACCTGTTCTACACTTGGTTGATACACATTGATATCATGGTCATGGCAAAACTTAGCCCATCTATGAAGATAGGAATCATACTGTTTTAGGGTACCTGGTCTCCAGGAAGCTAATAAGATATCCTGAGCTGGTTTCGATAGCGATGATGATGTTACTTTACCCCTGATAAGTGACATACAATCAGACGAAGTTTCTCGTGCAACGGATGAACAGTTTTGCTGTCTGTTGCTAGACGAAGTAGTGACTGGCTGGGCTGTAGAATTACAGGAGATCCTACCATCATTGTCATTGCCTTCGAGTACCACGCTTGTGTTGGCCAGTGAGGAAGTATGCATATTGCTTGTGCTTGATCTTCCAGCAATTTCCTCAGTATTTTGGGTACGAGACTAAAAGGGGGAAATATATAATTCTTGTACATCGACCAGTCTAAAGTAAATGCGTCAACCGCAAATGAATCTGGTTCTGGTGTATATGACACATAGGCCTGAAATTGCCTGTTTAAACGTGAGGCAAATAAGTCCACCTTAGGACTGAAATCAAATTTTTTCAGGCATGACTTAAGGATGTCGGAATTAAGCATCCATTCTGTGCTACTTTTGTGAGCACGTCTAGATTCTCTGTCGGCATCCACATTGAGTTTGCCTGGAATATGAGCGACAGAGATCCATATATTTCTGTGAATACACCATTCCCAAATAGATTTACACAAAGGGTTACAAGACTGGGAGTGATTTGTACCCATATGGGTCAACACTGCGACTGCAGTTGTGTTATCAGTCATAATTCTGATATGGCAATCAGTGTAATTTATAGCAAATATTTTCAAGCCAAAAAATATAGCAAGCATTTCCAGGTAGTTTATATTATTCGATTTCTCTGAAATAGACCAGAGACCACCTGTTCTCTCATTGTTGCAGACCGCACCCCAGCCATTTAAAGATGCATCTGTTGTGATCGTAAGACCTGGCTTTTGTACAATGAGTGGCTTTGAAAATTGTTTTGAATGCGTTACCCACCACGTTAACTCTTGTATACTATCTTTGGATAGCTGCATAAAAGAATCAAAGTTGCCTTTGTGCATTTTAAGGGCAGAAATTTTATCGTATTCAATATTACGGTAGTATAATGGCCCATAAAGCGTGCCCGGAAAACATGAAATCATTTTTCCCACAACTTGTGCGACTTGGCGAATAGGCAGGCGTTTTTGTTGGATCACCTGACTGCAAACGTGCGTCACTGAATTAATTTTTTCTTCAGTTGGAAAAACAGTCATCGTTTCCGAATTCAGAATAAAGCCAAGCATCTTTAATTGCTTTGATGGCATGAATGATGACTTGTTTGGATGAATAATAAATCCAAGCTTTGTGAATATACGTATTGTTTCTATGACATTTGTAATGCAATTTTCAAACGTATCTGCTTGAATATAAACGTCATCAATATAGGCTGTCGTTATATGACCCGCTTTATGAAGTGTGGATAAAGGTGCTTTCAAAAGTTTTGTAAAGATTCGTGGGCAGCACGCTAATCCGTTTGGAAAAGAAGTGTATTGGAATGTGCTACCATTGAACCGAAAACGTAAGAACTTTCTATCTTTCTTAGCAATGGGTACACTATAGTATGCGTCTTTTAGATCTACTGACGCCATGAAACAGTCTTTTGACATCAAATTGACTATTGTATTCAAAGTGTCCATTTTGAAATGCCGATAAACAACTTGTTTGTTAAACTTTTTCAAATTCAGTATCATGCGATGTGAACCATCTGGTTTCGGTGTAAAAAATATTGGCGAAATGACTTCACCAACACATGGCTTCGCAATTTCGAGCACCTTTTTTCGTAACAAAGAACTGGTTTCATTTTCGATAAGACTTTTCTCCTTTTCACTATGTTTCGTTTCCCTTTGAGATCCTTTCTCCTGGGGAATTTCTTCACATTCTATTTCAACTCCTGTTACGTAAGACAAAATTTGAGGGTCGGAGGTAATTTTTCTCCATTCTGAGAGATAGTTCGAAATTCTACCGGCTTGAAATGACTCACATTCAAATGTCAAAAGAGAAATTGAATAAGGCAATCGATCAGAAAATTCATTTACATCAAATGAGTCTTGAATTCTTTGTAATTCATCTAAAATTTCTTGGCGTTTCGTTGGGTTGATTGATTTTGCTGGTTCGGGTTCTGATTTCTCTGCTGATAAAAATTTCGTTTTCTGAACGGGCGGGAGCGGCCTCGGTATAAAAAATCACTTCTTCTGTTGTACGAAGACTGGTTTTGGTTTGATGGGCCCGGTTTATTACGGAATTTGTTATCATTTGGGCGAAAGCTTTTCCGCAGATAGACTTAAGCTTATCGGGAGACAAGTGTTTTCCCCAGCGTTTATTTACTATGGCTGCTAATTCCCGGCTAACATCATCGCTAGTTTTCTCGTCAGTTTCCAGGTCTTCTGCTAGATGCTGCAGCAGTGCACTTGGCTCGATTGGCTCAAAAGTAGCGTCACTATCGAGATCGTCATCACTGGCGATGATGCTTAATGTTTCATAAGGGTCATCATGCATGTCAAAATTACGAGCTTGTTTAGGAGCACTAGATGAGGCTGAACCATCACCCATTCGCTTCTTGCAAGTTGTGGACTCATTTAACATTGTCCCTGTGGGATTCAAATGCCCTGTGGGCAAGCCATCAGATGGTGGGTCTTGCATCTGAATTTGTCCAGTGGACGACAAATGCCCTGTGGGCAAACATGGGCGGTGCCCGACCTGTAAGTTCCCCTCAGTGAGAGCTTGCAAAAAGTTCGTTATTGAGGCCATATTTGTGTTAAGAGCCGAAAGAGTTTTCCTAATTTCGGCGTTTGAATCGGCACTAGAATCGGCGTTAGATTCTAAATCGCTGTCCGGTTGTCGCACATCTTTTTCCTTAGCAGACTCCATTGGTACTCTGCGGAAATAGTACAAAACCTAATGAATGTGCGGTAAATACGTCCAATTAAAACAAGATGAAATTTGACTTATTCAAATAACAAGTCTAGTAAAGTTATAAACTCACCAAAACTTTGTCTTTCTCGCAAAGCGGCGGGAGCGTTCTTTTTTGCGTCTTGACTTTGCTGAATACCAAACTCGCAATGACTTGCTGCGCCTGCGCGCTCGCTTCTCATGTGATCCCATAGTGACGTAGCTGATGACAGAGTAGAATAGGCTACAAGCGACGTCACAGTCCGCCAAACACCCCACGTTTTTTTTGACTCACCCGGTAGAACTGTGAGATGGTTGCACAGAAAATTGTTGGACAAAAAAAAACAGTGGAACAAGATGTACCGAAAATGTCAAAGAAGAGGCTAGACAAGAAAGAAGGGTCTAATGATGACTACATCACAGTGCAACGTTTGTCAGCTCATGTCCCAAAGTCCAAAAATATACGAGGATAGGCCCATTAACCTATGAATGGCAGGGAAAAGACACTGGAAGCCATGGAGGACGCTTGTATCCAACAGTATAACATCAAACGAAGAGACTACGACTGTGACCTTCTTGCTAGGGAGTGAGGTCATTCATTCACCTCATTAGGACAAATCACCAACTGGAAGACCATTCATGTTAGATTTGTGGAGCAAGCACATGCTGATAGGCCCAGCAGTGGTAGTGGACAAGCCAGAGAGCAAAAAACCCACAAAGAGCCTGGAAGTGAAGAAAGAAAGACAGCTTTCTCATCAGCAATTCCAAGCACAAAAACTTTTGCGTGCATTATGTATGTTAAAGCCATTGCATGCATCAAACAGGGAGGAAACCCACAAAAACCCTTCTCTGCCTCTCTAATGTCACAATCAATGTTAAAAAAATCTGTGCCTTTGAGCGAAATGATCAAATTGAGAAAATTAATTCCTCCGTGCCGAGAAATTGTAGCTCTAGAGCTTGAATCTTTTGATTTTGAAAGCTAAACATTGCTTGACCCTATTGAGGTTAGATTGTCCATGAGTAAGCAGAAGTTTGCAAGTGGAGGGTGCAGGGATGCCTTTCTTGCCACTGGCCTTACAGGCCTAACTGGTAAGTTGGTATTGAAGAGATATCGCAAGGAAAGAGTGAATGATATTAGCAACCTATTTACATCTGTGGAAGAACATACAAGGAAAGCTGTGCAAATGCACTCTTTAGCCAGACACTTAACTAAGAAATTGCAAGATGAGGCTCCCTTAACATTTGGAAAGACATTCACATACATTAAGTCATTTTATGGAAAACTTGGTCGTGAATGCATCACCGTAGAAAACTTTTTGGATGTTGATTTTACTAAATATGTCAACAATACTGGTGACATTTTGAGGGAAGAGAAAGATGAAGTTGCATTGAAAGCTGAAACATTTACACACTATTCTTACACCAAGTCTAACAAGCAGTTGATGGTATTGGACTTACAAGGTGTTGGCTATGCATTATGTGATCCAGAAATTGCCAATACTGAATTATACAATGATGACTTATTTATATTCGAGGAAGTTATTAAAATTTATCAAGCTATCATCCTTGATATTATGGAACTCAAATATAATCTATATCCTCATGAAATCTCATTTTCAGAATTTTCTCGGAAAGACCCCAATCATATTTCATCCTTAGTTCACCCACCATCAACTCTACTTCATCTTCATAAACGATTTTTTTATGCCTTCCAATTGAATTGAAGTTCTCAATTTGAATGTCAACATTGCGCTCTATTTCTCTTGTTGCCTTCAACGATCTACCAACTCTGTCTACTGTTTTTTCGGTCAACACTCCGTACTTGTTCTTTAGGTCAGGTTTTATTTCACCATTGAGGAGCTCAATGGCATAGTCAATTGGGACATTCCTGCCTTCTCCTCCATAAAAGTTGACTGTCCTGTTATGTAGTAGTTGTTTTGCTTTTCTTTTGCTCAAGAGGAATTCCACTTGAGCTATCAGATAGAAGGCCAGCCAGGCATATGTTGTGTGGTTGGAAGCAGCAAAGGAGATGAAGTCCTATTTCCAGAGGAGGAACGTTCTATCTCCATCCCCCTCACTGCTTGCATCCTTTCGTGCTAGGTCCAATAGACCTTCCCTTAAACCCGTTTTGAATAATTGAGAATGTTGTCTTGCTCGGTTTTATTATCCTCCACATCTTGGCCATTGATTTCGTCTGATGGATTCTCAATATCATTCTCCCTTAAAGGGACAACTTTCCCTATGCATCTTTCTCACAACACCATTTGATGAGAATTCTTGTGTGCATCCTGGGAATCCTCATTTGTGTTTTTCTCCTTTGCATCTTGAACGGGTATCAAATATGCTTTCTTGCTCTTCATATTTATCAAAATGAATTGGGGATTCTCTGCATCTGATAGCACAAACTGTGTGATTATTTTGTTCACCAATTCATCAAGGTATGCTGATTTTTGATTATCATTCATGCTTTGATCCATGTCTGAGGGTGCCTCATCTTTGTTTTGCAGTTGTAAGCTTTTCATAGCGGCAATGACTGTGTAACCATATTTGACAAAATGAATTAACTCTCTTGAAGCATGGGTAGAACTCTTCACATCTTTTTTTACATTTCTTCGATCAAATATTATTTTCAATTGGCAAAGTGTTCCTTGCTCTGCTGCAGAACTTCCCTTGTATAGGTCATCAAATAGCATCTGTAATGATAAGAAATACTTTATGAGTCCTACAGACTGAGGAACTGTAGATCAACAATAGCCAAGGTTGCACATCTTGTAATCTATCAGTTACATTTTGAATTTGGAAATCTGAAACAAGTTTGTTTTATTGCATGGAAAGTTGGTGATAAATCACCATTTTAATGACATTGAAAATAAAAAATTGCAGCAAGGGCTTTTCACACCCAGCAATCATTTCAAGGATTCGTTGCATTCCATTGAAGAAAAACCAGAACATATGCCATTGTTTCTTTCAGCATCACTGTCTTTGGTCACAGTTAGATAAAGTTATGCAATTTTAACGCTATGAAATCTCTGCTCCTTAGCTCACTTGTTCTTGTTATTCACAAGTGGTCGGGGTGCAGTGCTCATTGGTTTCCCAAGAACCAAGAACCAATATCCCAAGAACAAAGCTCCAAGTAACTTCATTAAAGAAGGACTGCAATTTGTTCTCTCACCTTGATGTTGGCTGTCAAACATGAGACCGAAACCTAGATGATTTCTTTCGTCATGAAAATCAATCTTGCCCACCTTCACTCTCACATCTTGGTAGTATTAGATTGGTAGCATGCTTTCTAGACCAGGCTGTACTGGCGCTAGGTACCACTTTTTGGCGGATAAATTGGGACTATGATTTTTGCATAGCTACATACATTGGTATAACAATAAATTGATGGTAAACAGGAAGTGTATAATGATCTTGCGGGAAAGGCGGCATTTACCGTTGGGTACTTAGGCCCAACGCGCGGTTCTCCTAACTTCCATTACTTTCTTAGGTTGCGATTGCCTATGACGCTTTTTCTTCCATTTTCTATTTGCAGAAATGTGAATCGCATGAAATTGATGTACTTAAGCGTACAGAAGATGACATTTATCTAACAATGTGATAATTTGAGCTGACGACATCATTTAATATGACGTCATTACTGTGAAGTGAAACATTTTGCAGCAAATATGCATAAAATTCTCTCGTTAAACACTTTTGGTCAAAATGTCACTTATTCACTATAAGTATGCTTTATCTTGAATTATCCAGTTCTGTGGACACCTGGAAATTCCGGACAATTGCAAACAACGGGCATGTTCTTTCCTTTCTTTGTGCTAATGTGCTAAAATCCTCATGCTCAGTGCACAATAGTAATTTAAAACTTTGGAGTACAACGCTGTTTGACAATTTTTGCCACAAAGTGAAGACTTTTGAGAATCAAAGGAATACAATATTGAAAGAATGTGACATTGATATCATAATCGGCCGTATGGTAGCAAAGAAAAGAACAGAGTTCAAAAAATATTTTCAAATTTCGAGACAAAAAAGATGTGAAATAATTCCCGCCTTAGTCAAAGAAAGAAGTTTTGACTTAACCAAGATGGTTTCCGAAATAGTGAGGTGAGTATGACTCCTTGTAGCTCAATATGACTACTTTCGTTTGATTCTCATTTCAAAGCTTGGTTTTATATGACAAAACAGTTGCAACACTCGAATCAAAAGGCAGTTGCTTATGCAAATTTCACCTTTATTCATAGATATGGATGAGTGTAATTGTATCGTTCACTACGAAATCAGAGACGCTAAATACAGTAACTTAAAAGAAGTTTCGTTTATCAATAAAGAGACAATTTATGCAGCAAAAAATCTTTGGGAGTCGTTAGATGGTCCAAATCAACATGCAGATCAGTGTTGACTTATCCCTGAAGAAATTGACCCAGTTCAACATGGTATACACCCTGTTCCTTGTTATAAAAAGTTCACTTTGATACTCTCTAAAGAAAGAGGTTTTTGCTCTGACAAATTCGTCGGCGAAAGCTCCTTGTTGTCGTCGCGCCTAAAGCGGGCAAAAACAGCTGATGGTGGTACATCTAGCAATGTTTACCCAAATAAATGCAATTTTTGCAGCAAGTATAAGATAATGAAGAAGAATGAAATTCACTTCCAAGCAACTGTTTGTACGGTAAAAGCTGTTCAAACCATTAAGGAAGCTGTGGAATCAAAAGAAGATCAAAGCCTGTTTTTTGAGATCAAAGATGCCGACTTGATTGCAAGAGAGTTCAAATACCATGAAAGTTGCTACAAGGAGTTTACACGAAAAAATAAATCTTCTGTGAAGCCAATCGAAAACAAACGCTCACTGGGAAATTTGATCTGGTGAAGAAATGTGTAGAAGAGAAAGGTGAAGGTGAAGTGAAGGTGAAGTTGCGTTTTACAGCGCCAAGCGCTGGGATTGCAGAAATAGAGCAGACCTAATCGAGTCCGCGACCCCTTGTCATGACGCTCAAGTGGTGGGGTCCTACCGGGTATCGAACCCACTCCGCCTGACTGTTCTGGCTGCAAAGTCAGAGGATTACACCACTGCGCCACAACACCTTCAATCTTTTCCCAAATCTTTTCCCAAAACCAGGCAATATCAATGCGTATTTTGCATGATCAGTTTGGTGTTCATACTGAAGACACAAGGTATCGCAGTAAGTTGAAAGCAAAGAAACAGGCAACCTATCCAGACAAGTTGATGCAAACACCCCTGCAATTGTTATAAGTGCAGACACCATAAACTCTAATACCCTCGTCAATGAGCGCGAGCATTTGTTAAAACAAGCTGCAGAGTGCCTGCATGAAGATATACTCGAGCATGCTCAAAGTATTCGAGATTTGGCTTGGCCCCCAAGAATCGAAGAGCTCTCAAGTGATGCAAGAAGGCCACCAGAAACTTTGGAGTCCTTTTTGAGTCACCTGTTAAAGAATAAAGATCATCCCAATCGTGATACTGCAAATAGATCGGTTCACTCCTATTCCTTGGATTTGATTCATGGAGTAACACGTGGGAAAACGAGAACTGCAAAGCATTTCCTTCTTGGTCTATGACTTCATAATAGAACGGGGCAAAAAGTACCAATACAGGTAATGCATCACCTTGGCCATTGCATTGACTACAATTTGGTTTGTGAAATCGAAACAGGCCAAGCCGAAGCAGCACAGCAAATTGCCAATAGCAGTGGTGCCCTTGCAGTCAAACCAGTGTCTTCAAACCAAAGTGTATTCACGTACTTCTGGGTTGACAATTTTCGACATGAATCTAGAGACACAGACTGGACATGGGGCAATCAACTCCACCCATATGGTTGCTTTTCAAGAGGAGTCACTGTTGGCAATAAAACAAAGCATTCAAATCAACCTCCCAAGAACGAAACGGCGGTCCTTGGAACTTCTTGAAACTAAGCCTCCTGAAGTTATTGTAGACACAAAGAAAGAGCCACCCCTCACATTTTTCAAAGTTGAATCAACGGTAAGAGAAATCTTTTAAGAATCTCCATACCTAGCCAATTACTTGTTATGGGTCATAATGCATAAAATGAATGCAGCAGACCAAACTGTCCCCACATACTCGGGCTGGAGAACACATGTAAAGAAGCTAAATTCTTCAATCGTCCTCAAGAAGACTGTTCTTACATATTTGCCCCCCATTAATGCAAAAGTCACTAATTTGCTACGATCTATCGATACCTAGAGTACCTGCAACGACTTGCCATTGAAGTGAATATGCCATATGTAAATGTCACATTAGATGTCGGTGCTGCAATGAATGCAGAAAGGATGCTGTGGAATTATCCTGCTACTTTCAAAAATGTGCTCATTCATTTAGGATACTTTCATTCCATGAAGGAGAACATTGGTGTGATCGGAAAACTTATCAAAGGATCTGGATTTGAAGATGTCATATTTCACGCAGGAATAGGCTCTACCGGCAGTCTCAACGGTGTCCTGGTAGGTTCTAACTATAACCGTGCTTGGACAGTGCACCGTGCCTTTTCAGAAGCCAATTGAATAATCTGGTGAAAGTAGTCCATCTTCTTCCCCTGTCTCAGTCTCATGGTCAACTTTTACTGATTGTTCCACCACAATCGATAATCTTGAGGATCAGCTTTTCACACGAGCCCCTAGTTTGCACACGGTGTCACTTTTCGCATCTTTTACCTTTTTTACGATAGAGTTCCATATTTATGTGTATGGCTTTCAAAGATTTCTAATATTGTCCGGATTTTTTGGTATGATTTTTGTAAAACTTCATTTATGGGTGAACTTTTTCGGCTTTTCCGGAATTCATGGGTATACTTTTCAGAAATTTTCCGGACTTATGGGTGGTAGTTCTACGCTTTGAATGGCACAAACCTGTATCATGGAAACTTAAGTCACCCCCCCCCCCCTGGGACTGCAATTGGCTTGAGCCATTTTGACAGAGTTTTGCTCTGTTTGATTAACATTGACAACAAGGGAAGCTCCTGCTGTTTTTCGGCTTTGACGGTTATGCCACAATTCAATAGTGCAGGTTTTAAACCAATAAAAATGACATCTTCATCATCTGGATTCTTCTCATTCATCTCAGGGACCTCAGTTTTGACATTTGACAAATTTATCGAGATTTGCTACTACTACATTACATTAATGATTTGAATGTCCGAATCCGATGAATCACTGTGGACATCAACTGTACGGGGTAAAACAACATCGAAATGATATGAGAGGCTGCGTGCAAAGTAAATGGTCTTTGAGCAGTGTTTTCCGCCTTGCTCAGGTTGAATGTCCAACAACTCTAAATGGATGATTGTAAAATGATTGTGTTACATTTCATGGCGTTTCCAATTGCCAAGTGTCACAGCTATCAGTATTGAAATATTGCAAAGGGTGCTTCAGGAAGCTGTCAAGCTCCAATAGCAAATCAACATTTTCACGGCAAAAGCCTTTGCAGAAGGTGAAATTTTGTAAAATCTCACTGCACAGCGTTTCCATTAGAAACTCAATACACATTGTGTAAAAGAAACCGCTATAACAAGCCATGGAGAAACTGAACGCTCATGTTTTCCAATAATTGAAATACCACGCTATGTGGATAAATAGCTGAGAAATTATTGTAATATAAGGTCAGTATCAGGGAGTGTGTATTACAAATGTGTTGACATTGTTTTGAGTCCGAATTGTGTCCAACTCTGGAAGCTCATTTAATTATTCATTCATTTATTCATTTATTTTACTCCACACACTGGCATAAACTATAGGAAATTCAAAAGAAGCTTTGCCAGCAAAATTTCCTTGCTGGCTACCAATCCTGAATTTACATTTGTGGCTGAAGGCCCTCTACTACCTTTTCCTCTGTATGAGACTGGGCTGAGTGACTGTCATGACCTTATAGCCACTACGATGAAATCTCATATCCCTTGCCTTAAACCCAAGACGATTATTTATTGAAGCTTTACACATTTTAATTCAGATGAATTTTTGCTTGATGTAAGAAATTTTGGTGTGGACTGTAATGTTGATGACCCTAATTTTTTGTCCACTGACCTCACAGTCAAGTTTTGGAAGGTTGTTCATGAATAGAAAATTTAAAAAGGCATACTATGTCAGAACAAATTTGAAGAAAAAGCTAATCAAAAATCCAACCAATGATAATAAAGCAAGATTCAAGAAAGAACGCAATAAGTATGTTTCTTTGAGGAAAAAGACATAAGAGACCATTTTAAGAATTCAACGAGTAAAGGCCTCATGTCGAACAAAGATTTTTGGAACCTAGTCAAGCCTTTCCTTTCCAACAAAGGGGGTCTATCCGATAGCAATTTTACATTAGTTAAGGGCGAAAAAATGATAACAGATGATGCAGAATTAACATAAGTTTTTAACGACCATTACATAAACATTGTTCAGAAATCTAGTGGCAAAAAACCGAGCAGTGTGGCCGATAATTACGGAATCAACGATGATCGTGAAGCTGTCAAACTGATTCTTGTAAAATACGAAAACCATCCAAGCGTTTTGGCAATTATTCAAAACCCGGATAACAGAGAAAGGAAAACGTGCATCTGTCTGTCCTTTAGACAAAGGAGAGCAAGATAAAACAGTTGAAACAAACTTTCGGCCTGTGAGTGTTCTAAACGCATTCTCCAAAATATACGAACAAGTCATCAAAAAACAACTGATCCCTCATCTTGAGAAGTCTCTTTCCATTTTTATTGCAGCTTATAGAGAGCGCTATAGCACCCAGCACATTTTGATAAGACTGATAGAGGAGTGGAGG
This sequence comes from Aurelia coerulea, assembly GCA_039566865.1. Lineage (NCBI taxonomy): Eukaryota > Metazoa > Cnidaria > Scyphozoa > Semaeostomeae > Ulmaridae > Aurelia > Aurelia coerulea. Next base: position 5,140,887 of record CM076959.1, read on the forward strand.
TCAAGATTAGATAACGATTACCTAGTGGGGGCTATCCTTATGGACCTTTCGAAGGCTTTTAATTGTATCCCTCGTGATCTTTTGATAGCAAAATTGTCCGCATATGGGCTTGATAAAAACTCTTTAGTATATATCTATTCCTACCTTAAAAGATGAGAACCATGTGTCAGGATAAATAATACTTATAGTACGTTTCAACTCATTCTATCGGGTGTCCCCCAAGGCTCCGTATTAGGCCCTTTTCTTTTTAACTTTTTCATAAATGACCTTATTCTGTTCATCAAAAAAGCATCTGTCTATAACTATGCCGATGATAATACTCTTGTTTATTCTTCTAAGACTATGTCCGATCTTATAGATGTTTTGTAGAGCCAAGCAAAGCTTTCTTTGGTATGGCTTAAGGATAATGATATGATTGCAAATCCTGAGAAATTTCATGCACTTTTGCTTTTCAAGGAGCGTCGATTTACAACAACCTATCAAGTGACGTCAGAAATGAAAAGTACTTTGTCAATTTTAAAAGGAAAATAGATACACTGTGTTTTTAAATTCAGAACATGATTGTTATTAAAGTTTTTACACTTGTTACTCTTGCCTCTTGTAAGTTTTATCCCTTTATTTTACAAACTTTAATTGTAACAGGACCCTTAGTGATAGCAGTAAGACAATTACTGACAAGGCAATCCTGTATAAATATGGTGTATTATTGTTATTATTATTAAAAAGGATCAATCTGAATCTAGCGGTGTCAATATCAGTATCCAGGGAAAGAGCATGAAATCGGAAGAAAGTGTAAAGCTCTTAGGCATAAAACTTGATAATAAGTTAAACTTTGATCCACATATTTCTGACCTTTGCCATAAGGCTGCAACTCAGCTTAATGTCCTGCAAAGGCTCAAGTCTTTTAGGGTGTTTGAAAAACTAAGACCCAGAAAACGAAGACCTAAGACCATGAAAACAAAGACCACGAAAACGAAGACCACGAAAACAAAGACCACAAAAACGAAGACCCAGAACGAAGACCACAACAACAAAGACCACTCATTCGAACCTCGCGTATATGAATTTATCTTTGTTTTTGAAGGAATTTTTCTAACGTTTTTCAATAACTGCATTCCCCTGTGAGTTTAAAGAACTTCTTCCGCACGCTTCACGTTCCACACAGGAATTCAAGTACCTACCCAAGGATATAAAAAGAATGAACACAAACAACTCTCCAGCTCGGAGTTTAGGTTATTGTGTTAAAAAGGGGGGGGGGTAGCTATTGCAGTTTTCTATTATTCAATTATTCGTTGTGTTCAGTGTTATTTAAAATGTGATTTTGCAGATGTTCATTGTTTGATTATTGATTTTGGCTGTGTATGATAGTTAACGCCACCACTCCTCGCTACTCCTAACACGTGGTTTTTCTAGTGTAAATTCGCATAAAAATAAAAGGTTCGTGATGGATAAGAAAATGAAAACATGTACAGAGATATCGCTCGACCCAGACTCTTTTAGAATAGCTAAAGGGTCTGTTCTGGATTGGAATCATAACAGAATTCCTTCCTGTCCTTATTCAGTATGACAGAGGATAGTGGACAGCCCATATTTACAGGACCGTTATGTTCAAGTTTATCTTGTATTCATATGCGGTATGTAGAAAACTACGTAATAAATTGTTAATTATCATGAGCTAATTACACGTATTTTTTTGCAAGAAACCAAGAATTTGTTTTCCAGTAGGAGTACTCATAGTTCCTTCTGAGTTTCTTAAAGGTTCCATATAACTTTCATGTTCACTGCATGTGCCCTCATGAACAGTTCACAGCAAGCTTTTTTGAAGCCTTTCCAATGTTTAGACATTCCGAGTAATATGATACAGGAAACAAGTGAAAATAAAGTAGAATTATGGGGGTCTTCGTTTTCGTGGTCTTCGTTTTTGTGGTCTTCGTTTTCTGGGTCTTCGTTTTCGTGGTCTTCGTTTTCTGGGTCTTCCTTTTCTGGGTCTTCGTTTTCGTGGTCTTCGTTTTCGGGGTCTTCGTTTTCGTGGTCTTCGTTTTCTGGGTCTTCGTTTCCGTGGTCTTCGTTTTTGGTTTTTGTAGATAATGTATATGCACATCATCGTTCGTTGTAAGAACATCAAACGCAATATGGGTCACAATAGGTTATATTTAGATGGACCCTGTCCCCCTAGCTAAGTTGACTTACTTTAATTATATCAGATCTTGAGTACTCAGAGTTTCTTACGAGTTTCTTAAACAGATGCCATGCCCTCATAACCATTTCAAAAAAAGGTTTTTGAAGCTTGCCCAATGTTTGGACATTTCTCAAGTATTACCTTCCGAGTAATAAGATAAAAAAAACTAAATAAGAAATAGAAAGGAGAGAAATAGAAAATATATGCAGCTCGCTTTCAGAAACCTTTGGTTTTTGTAGATAATGTATGCACATCATCGTTCTGCTATCATTTAAACCATATATGCTGGGGTCTTCGTTTTCTGGGTCTTCGTTTTCTGGGTCTTCGTTTTCGTGGTTTTCGTTTTCTGGGTCTTCGTTTTTGTGGTCTTCGTTTTCTGGGTCTTCGTTTTTGTGGTCTTCGTTTTCTGGGTCTTCGTTTTCCAAACACCCATCACAAAGACGCCTATATTGTCTCACTACTTTTGTGCTGTACACAACACATTTTGGGGTTTCCCTGTGCACATTCAATACAACAAAAATAACTCTAGGGAAAACCAGCAAAGTCTGCCTGTAAGAAATTCTGACAGATGTGATGTCAATAAGAATCCTACATGACGTGCGGAAGTTGTCATTGAAAGTATATGAATATAAAACAAAGAATGCAGCCAAATTGATGTAACACACTATTTTGTCTCGTTCAAATAAACAATACCATTTATTATGAAGAGATTTGAATGAAGACCAAAATGAAATGCAAAGAAAATGAGAAAATGCCAGGAGAAAACGCAGAGACCACAGGGAAGCGCAGAAAAGTTGTTTAAAGTCAAAACGGAACATAAGTTCTGCAAAATACGAGATGATTGTTGTTTTGCTGCATTCTCAATAAAAAAATATGCTGTTTTTCAAAGAGAGATAAATCAACAGCGAAATGAACCTGTGATAAAACTCCCACAAATTAATTTCACAGTTTACCAGAAATAAGGAAATTCAAATACTTTCGATTACATTTATTGAGATATGTTTCAAAAAGAACCATCCAACTGTGAAGTGTCTGCCATTATCTCTGATGGACACAGCAATCACTCTTTGAATCAAGGGTTGCAATCAAGATCGCGATCACCATTGCGATAAACATTAGCCTCATAATGAAGTTCACATTGGCCTCTTTCTAATATTTTTTGCTTGGGAGGGGTGCTGTCCCTAGCAGCGAGTTTCTGCAACCACCCATAACAAATCTATCATTAAGTCTTTCGGACAAATTGCCATGTGGAATTGATTGAAAAGAATGCTCTGTATTTTCTAAATACACCAGAAGCAATCGTTAGATACCCTGGCTTTGAAGCTGCTGAACAATGTAAAAAGTTTATGGCAGATGGTGCAAACGGGCAGTTTAACTTTGTCAAAGATAGCAAGGAATCTAAAGTAACATGTGACTGTGAAAGGTTTAGGTAAGTACATTGATCCTATTTCACACCATGTTCACTTACATGCTTTGAGAACCTCTTTACCAGTGGCAGTTGGTGCAATAGGGCACTTGGGGCAATGCTCCACCAGCAAATCTCAAAGAAAAGTAAAATATTATCAGAAAATCAACAAATAATTTTGTGTTTCATTAGAATAAAACATTGGCACTGTATTGGAAGTTATTGTGTGAGCCCTATCAAAAGTGTGGTTGTTGCGTCGTTGTTTCTGTTGATACGTGACATCTAAAGCCGGTTTTCCACTAGGCAAAGATTTTAGGGCAAAGCAAATTTTTTCGTGTACAAGCATGTGCATTTTGATTTCAACAGGCGCCATATTTTCGCTGGCTACTATTCTCTGCGAAAAAGTGAGTTTGAACAGTTGCTACTTTTCAGTGTTAAATCTTCAGCACTATCTTGACAATTTTTTCATTGCAGGTAAACCACATTAAGAAGAGTGTCAGGTTGCTTTCAATAGGTGCTTTCAAATTTGAAAACAGATTGGTGTGTAAACAAAGCATCTGTACAAGAAAAAATGGACAAACACAACAAAAAAATTAAATATAAATGCAAAACTACAGAAACATGACATGAAAGTACAAGAATACAATGTCTCAAGGGCAAACGCTTCTCAAAAAATCCAGAAGGTTCTCGAAATTCCTGATGTGTACAGCTTTAAATCTGTGGGCAGTCTCTTGCACTCTCTGGAAGGTCCATAATCAGAGGGTAAAAACATTATGCTTCCCTTCTGCTGTGATGCGCAATCGCTCCTGATCGCAGCGTGTGTTAACTTGTACAACAAAAGGAAGATTTGCAGTCACAGGGAAGCAATAGTATGAGATCTGCACTGCCCTTTGTCTCTGTAGTCTATCGCTATGCGGACAAATCAGAAGCCGGAGCAGTTCAAAGATTTAACGACATGTATTACTGAGAGTAAACCGGATATTACCATGAGCAGAGATGACACTGATTTGTTTCGGTGATATGGTAAAGTGCGAGGTGCGAGTTGCGAGTTGCAGTTCTGAATTACACTTATTTTGCGAGTTGCAAGTTGCACTTATTATACAAGTTGCAAGATTCATTGTTTGGGATCCATAGTCTCAAGTGGCCCATGTTGAGGAAATTCTCTTTGGTGCAGCTTTTTGGGAAGAAATGAAAAAGAGCCTTTTGATTTTCTTCAAGCAGTATGTTGCCAAATATCTCATCAGGGTCTAAATGATAAAATACTGTTGATCATGTGGCACATATTGCTCGGAGGAAAGTAAAGCGAAAACAGCATCAGATGCATGTTTCCTCTGCTCAATATGTGAAGTCCAATTTCACAAGTGTTGCAGCGAGGTTCTTGACAATGTTTGCGAATGTTGCCTTGTTAATGATTTGGAAGAAAATTTTGATGAAATTGCTATATAATAAGTGTTATTGACAAGAACAGTTTATGTTTGGTCAGCTATTCGTTTCCAGCAGCACTCTGTTTTGTAATGTGTAAGAATGTTGCACTTTCGTTATGGCAATCAAGAATTGCATGATTTTATGATGGATGTTGGTAATAGCTATAAAAATTGATCAACCACAACAAGATGAACAACAAAAAACCTTTCACATCTCAAGTTTGTTCATTTCTCAATAAAATATGTACATACTGGCTTCCAATGAATAATCATTTAACATTGAACACTTAACGTTATCAAAATAAAGCAGTTTTTCAGAACTGAGATCAAATAATTTCACAACCAACTGACTGAGATTATTGACTTAATTATGTCATAGTCACAGGAGAAAGATAGTTGTGAAACGAACAAAAGGCTATTGAATTCAGCTATTGTTCGCTCTCTGATGTTGATACGCGCTCGTTCTCAGTTTCCTATGTGCACATAAAATCCAAAACATGGCGTCTGCTAGTGGGAATGACAGTGATTTTTTCTCCTGTGATGATTTGGATGCCGTTTTAGCAATTCTTGGCGAAGATTTACCTGCGGAAAATATTGATTTTGATGAAGACTTGAATGTCCTTCTTGAAGAAATCGAGTCTGTTTGCTCCTGCTGAAGGATTTTCATGCGATCAGTGTGATAAAGTATGCAAAACGAAGCGAGGTTTGACCCGGCAACACAAATGCAGCTCATGGTCAGCGAAATGTCAAAGCTCCTGTTCCTTTCAAACGAAAAACACTTTCAAGAAAATCTTTCAAGAAATTTATGGAAACCAGCGTTACTAAATTGACTTCTGATGAATGTTATTCAGATAAATTGCGCGCTGAGTTATCCAACTATACAGTGGATTTCGATGATGCAGCCTTGTCCTACCAGTATGTAAGAGATGTGATTGGCAGTTTCAAGGGGAATGCTGAGAAGTTCTACCCAAAATCTTACAAGTGGGTGTCCTCTGAGGAGATTGTTTTCAAGGATCTTTCTCAGAGAGGTTCAATCATCTTGGGATTTGAAATTGCCAATCATGTCTTGGCACATCTAACTGGTGCAACTGTCATGGAAGGAAACATTACTTTCAGTGGTCCTATTTCATTTTCACCTAAAGAAGTTAACCTTATACAGTATCTGAGTGGCTATGTTTTTGGTACTGTTTATCGGCGCATCAGGAGATCAAAACCTGCCAGAAGTATGCTTGGACTTCAGAGTGTGAGCATTTTGCTTGCTGGAAAATCAGCTTTGGAAAGCAGCTCATCTGAAAGGAATAAATTCACAAATGCAAAGGATAGAGGAGGGCTTTGGACTGTTTCATCTGAAGTATTTGAAATTTTTTCTCTTGTGGAAACAAAATTTCGGCAGTTCACAAGTAAAATAAGCAAAATAATTGACAGTCAGTTGGTTGAATTTTGTTCTTGGGTTAGTCTTACTTTAGATTAACTCAAAATTTCATGTTGTAGATTTCTATTTGTTGGACCAGCCTGGAAAAGTTTATCATAATATTGTTTGGTTATATCCAGAATTTTTGGTGTGTTTGAATGTGATACTCCGTTTTGATCATACAAGGAAAGAGAACTGTTTCCTTCGGACTTTATTTTTTCCATCCTTGAATAGTACGAAATGTTTGCTTCGTTTTCTTCAAATTTTGGTAAACGAGCTCTTATTCTATGTCCCTCGGATTTTTAAGAAGGAGTTCCTTTTGTCTTTTTAGGATACAGTCCAATTCCTTTTCTGCTTGTATTGAGAAATTTTGATCTAACAATGTTTCCAGTCTTGACCCTTCATTTTGTAGACTTTTCTCAAGGTCTAAAGAAACACGTTTTTCCTGAATGGAAAACATAATGGCTATCGTTTTAACCAGTTCTTTTGCTCTGTCCCACCACTCCAAGATTGATGAAAATTTTCTTTTGGCCTGTCTGAAATACTTCCATTGGTCTTCAGTTTCCCTTAAGAAATTTGCGTCTTTTAGAAGCTAGTTATTCAGGGCCCATTGTCCAGATCCTCTTTCGTGGGGTTCGTTTATATCTAATACGATAATCTTATGATCTTTCCATGGCACAGTGATCCAGATCGACCAAATTATGGAATAAATAGGAAAAAATGAAGTTTCGAAAAGATGCACATTTTTACATCCCAATTAAAGAGGGTATCATTGGGCCTAACAGAAAGCAAAACTTTTCAAAATCGGACTAGCCAATGACGAGAAATGGAATTTTGAAGTTTGTAAAAATTTCAAGTGGTTCAGCAGACTGACAACTTTTCTTTAAGATATCGTGACGGGATTTTGCCACCAGTCGCCATGAGGCTATCAACATCCGCGCAATAATGTATTCGAGTAAGCCTGGCCCTACATCCAGTTCCATTTCGAAAAATCCTGATGCGCTTGCCCCATCCCTCCAAGCCAGTTTACGACCAAGCTGCAATTGGTCCACCCTCATGCATATCAAAGAGCTCCCAGTTATGGGCCAACATTTGATGAACAGATGGGTTAATTTGGACCCATGGAAAATGAAGACATAGGTGGATCATCGTTTCATGGCAGTGCTGTTTCATGGCAGTTTCATGGCAGTTGACGTGAAGGACATTGCTTTTGTCAACACTTTCCGAAACAGCGAGCCAAACATTAAACTGGCTAAGAAGGATAAGAATTATACACATTTGTCTTCATTTTCCATAGATCCGAATTAACTCATCTGTTTACCAAATGTTTGCCCATAACTGGGAGCTCTTTTGAGATGCTTGAGGGTGGACCAATTGCAGTTTGGTCAGAAAGTGGCTTGGAGGCCAGGAAGAAGCACATCAGGAATTTTCGAAGTGGAGCTGGGTGTAGGACTAGGCATACTTCAATTAAAGCCAACCTCGAAGACAATATTGTGTGGATATTGATAACCTCATGGCCATTTGTGGCGAAATCCTGTCACGATATCTTTAAGAAAAGTCGTCAGTCTGCTGAACCATACGTTGAAGCAACAAATGATAGCCTTGTGATTGATTCGATGTACTTTTTTGAACTAAACAATTCAGTCTTGAGATGGCGAAACTGTTTTGACTCTATTAGTTCCACTAGATTTAGATATCAAACAAATTTTAACATATCATATATCAAAGTATTAAGCATATCTCAATTGGTTGGACCTTGCAGAAAGAAAGAGACAACAGATTCTGTTTTCCAATGTAGGTCGATTGTTTCACAGCATTAAGCTATTGTCTCACAAAAATTGGCTATTGTTCCTATCATTGCATAGCGAATACCTCTTTTGAATTCTTGAGAACCAATTTCGCAAATCTAGAGCTCTTGCCTTGAAGAAGACAGTCACGGCACTGTTACCGTTTTGAAAGGAAATCAGGAAAGAAAACCTATGTCACATGTAATCTTCAAACTTTTTTTGCGACAAAATTAGAACGATTTGAAACGGGCCCTTTGGCAGGAATGCTCCAAATAGGTTCTAATAATTTAATATATTAATATCTAACACCTAGAATCACATAGATTTTTGTTTTCAACTTTGAGTAGCAATTTTTTACGAAATTTGTCGTAAAAAGTAAGCATCACAATAGTGTCCATCTACCCATGATCTTACATTCAATATACAACATCCAAATTTTTGTTTTTTACATCATTTTACTCCAAATTTCATACTCTGTCACCTCATGGACTGGTATAATATCTTTGGACCGCTATTGGGGGATCAGGGGGCATTTGTTTACCCCCAACTGCTGTTGAAATTGCTGAAATATCCAGTAAATATCACCAAACTTTCAACGCGATTTGCTCTGAAACTTTTGGGCCTATCTTCGAAGTTGAAACGACTTCTGGTTCCGCTTTGACTACTGATCCCCCTGATTGCTACACTCAAAAGGCAAGTGATTGTTTTTATCCAAAATCCATCATAGAAAGGAGAGCAGTCTCCTCCAATCATATTCAAGTAAAATCTAAAAGACCAATGAGAAGGCGCGCTGTAGCTACTTTGTCCCGTCATATTGTATAATAGTCGGGAGGTACAGTATTTTAAACCAATGAGAGAAGCGAATTCCTGTCTCACCATGACAACCAGCGTTGCCAGTTTCATCAGCTGGTCAGTTCAAAATGTCGGGGAAAAGTGACCAGAGCGTGTTCAACAAACATCGGAAATTCCGAAGCAGAAGAAGAAGTAAGAGAAAGTTTGCAGGAAATCGATTTGTAACTGCTAGCAGGGAACCAGTTGAAGAGGAAGAAACCGTTGCAGAACAAGACTTTATGATGCCTGCCAATGAAAACGAAGACGAAACGGTTAGTAGTAGGCCCATCCCCATGGCCATCCATAAATCGTATGATCAATATTTATGTTCCTTCTTGTCGATGATGCATTGCTGTTATTTGATGTGTCTCGCTTATGATTCTGCAAATTTGCTGTCTCCGTGGCTCAGTAATGTTTGGTATGCATTTAGGCCAGGTCTAAACTATTTTTCAAAGTGGTGAAATTATTTCAGATTTAGTTATTTCGTTTTGCTTTAGAAACAGTTGAGACTTGGCCTAAATGAGCATGAGTCATTGCACGCAAGAAGTAGTAGCTTTCCTCAAATTGTATGTAAAACATGGAAGTACCTACACACACAAAATATGATAAATGTTCTTCACCCCTTTGCTAGCTAACACCTTTTGCTGAACTGAGAAGGCTTACCAAATAGCTACTGATGTTTGTATCATAGCCAGGCCTAGATAGCTCATAGTTGTTTTTATTCCATTTTAGGAAAGCATAACTCAAGCAGAAACAGCTGGTGCCAGTGAAAGAAAACTTGCTCCTACACCAGTGCTAGCCCCCAAGGATCAGTTGGATGGCTTTCGCATCATGCACATTTCCTTTTTGAAAGCACTGTTGGAAGCTGTTGTTTGTGGCAAATGCAAGTCTGGCAAGATGATTGTGAAGGAGAATGCAGGAAAGAAGATGGGGCTTGCTTCATCATTCACCTTTGAGTGCAGTGCCTGTGCCAGCGGCTGTGAAATATATACATCACCACGCTGTGAAGGCTCAAGATCATATGAAATAAATCGCCGTATGGTACTTGGGCTGCTGGAAATAGGTGCTGGAAAGTCATCATTGGAAAAGCTGTGCTCTATCCTGAATATGCCAAAGGCAATGTCTGATGACGCGTATGGTAGCTCAGTTGCAAAAATCAAAGATGCACTCGAAATTGAAGCAACGGTGAGCATGGAAAAGGCAGCAAATGAAGAGCATGACATTCTTGGTTCTCCTTTGAATGAAGTTGCAGAATGCAAAGCAATGTTTGACGGCACATGGCGCAAAAGAGGGTACTCCTCCCTGCAAGGTGCAGTAACTGCTATTTCTGCTGAAAGTGGAAAATGCATTGACTATGAAGCTCTAAATAAGGTCTGCTTTAGTTGTGCACGATGGAGCAAGAAGGATGATGATGCTGCAAAAGACGCATGGCGCGCAAATCACAGATGCCAAATAAATTTTACAGGCTCTGCTCCTGCCATGGAACCAGAAGGAGTAAAAAGAATGTATGCACGTTCTGAAGGTTCAAGAAAGCTCCAGTATACTGGTTACATAGGGGATGGAGATTCAAAGTCATTCTCCTCAATAAAGGCCAGCAAACCCTATGCTGACAAAGATATTGTGAAATATGAGTGTGTTGGTCATGTCCAAAAGCGGATGGGGACATCCCTTCGAAAACTAAAAGCCCAAAAAGGAAAGCAAAAGCTCAAAGATGGCAAAACAATTGGGGGAATGGGAAGGCTGACAGGTGCAAGGATAGACAAGCTTCAGGTCTACTATGGGCTTGCCATACGACGCCATAAATTTGATCAAGAAGGCATGAAAAAAGAAGTATGGGCAGGGTTATACCACTCTGCGTCTTCTGACGAAAACCCACAACATCAGAACTGTCCTGAAGGGCGAAATACATGGTGTAAATATAACCTGGCAATGCTAGAGAGAAAACCTTTCAAGCACCCAAGCCCATTGCCCAGTGCCATTGTAGATGAACTGAAGCCCATTTATACCAAACTGACAAAGGATGATATAATGAAGGGTTGCCTGGGGGGCTACACACAAAACAATTGTGAGGCAATTAACCATCTAATTTGGGCAAGATGTCCCAAATCTAAGCATTCTGGAAGGGATCATCTTGATGCTGCAGCTGCAGGAGCTGTAATAGCCTTTAATGATGGGAGCAGTGGGGTTGGAAATGTGCTGAAACACCTGGGGATACAACCTGGACAAAATATGATGTCGGCCGTCCTCAAAAGAGACCGCAAACGCAAGAGAGAGAGCAACACAAATGCAACTATATTGGCCAAAAAAATTTGAAAATCTAGAAGAAAAGCAAAAAAAAATGTAGAGGATAGTGTTTTAGATAAGGAGGGAGTAATGTATGAAGCTGGGGGTTTTTAAGGGGTATTTCTGTGGAGTTCTGTACCAAAACAAAATATATTTTCCAATCGCAAATTTTTAAAGTGTGTTTTCTTCAAACTCAAAATTGCGGGTTTGTATGGCCTTGTGACACCTGTAAAATTATCAATTTTAAAGATATCAATGCCAAATTTTCACAAATTATCAACTGTACTGTGTTCAATGCAATGGACTTAAACTTCTTGGTATATAAGCTAGTACATTGATGCAAACTTTGATGAAAGTTTGTCTTATTTCTTTAAATCGGAAATCTTAAATTGAAAATGTCCAAATTATAAAAATATGAAAGATACCCCAAAGACTGAAGTCCATTGTTCAGATATGCTATCCCTTTATAACTTGTGAAAATTTGAAGAGATTATATCATATCATCTGCCTACAAGAGGTGTCACAAAGTGTATATGTATTTCGTGACATTTAACATGAAGCAGTCAGCAAAAATGAATTATTTTTAGCTGATCCAATATTTGTTCAGCAAACATGTCATTTAAACAAGAAAAGTCATTCTTGACTGATCATGACACCTAGATATGACTGAACCCTGAGAGTGATTAAATTGCTGACCATTTCGTACAAAAATAATGAAAATCGGTCTTTTCTAGGCTGATTTATGACACTTTAAAGTTGGCTCAAAACAATACATTGCACCGGAAATTCTAATGTAAACAACCACTTGAAATTTTGACAAACTTCAAAATTCCATTTCTCATTGGATAGTCCGATTTTGAAAATTTTTGGTTTATGTTAAGCCCAAGGATACCCTCTTTAATGGGGATGTAAAAATTTGCATGTTTTCGAAACTTCATGTTTTCCTATTTATTCCATGCTCTGGATCACTGTGAATCGGTGAGTCCTCTATGGCGTATCTTTTCCTGTGGCCATTCAAGGTGGACAAAATGGGCTTTATTTAGTCTAAATGAGAAAGGAAGAATTGAAATATTTTGAAAGACGTTTCATATTCAAAACATAGTGTTGCATATTTGATCAACTTGTTGGGGATACGAATCGTCAAAGTTCAAAGCAACGGTCATCCCCCAAAAAGGAAACCTGTGATCATGTGCAGAAAGCATGTTTGGTTTTGTGGAAAGGATGTGGGCGGATAATTCGGCCACAATCCAAACAAGAATTAGCCAAGAGACTAAGAGATTCTCGCGCATGGTAATAGGTTTCCCAGCTGTTGATCTGCTTTGAACTTTACCAGCATAACAAAAGGCTCAGACAAAAGGGGCAGTCTTCGGTATCCTCAACAACAACTGAGTTCGTTCTGAAGCATCTTTTTCTCCAGTTTTAGTATTTCGAGCAATGGTTATCCGAGAAGCAAGAAGAAACGAATTTAGAAAGCAAAAAGAAAAGTGAAATGACTTATTCCAGATTGTGGTTCCTCAATAATAGATTTGATAAGGCATCTGACAGAAGTGCACGACTGGGACAAAGTAGATGCAAAAGCAGCGAGAGGGAAGTATGGGCTAAGAAAACTATGTGAAGTCAAGGGAGGCAGAGTTAGAAAGAATTGAAATCGAAAGTAATGCCCAATAAACACTTGCAGGAAAATTGTTGCAAGATTGGGCAACCATCTGCGCCAGGTTCATAACCTAAAGGACCATAGGGTCTTAAAAACTATGGTTTCTACTGCCAGGAAACAGGAATCAGAACTAGTCCGGAGGGAGAATGAGGTGTATTATCACCAGCCGAGAGATTTTATGGGATGTAGTTTTTCTGGGGCAATTTTGGGCGTAGATTTCGAATCCGGATGTTGAACAGGCGGGAGAGGGGGCGTTTTCAAGATACAGGGGGAATAGGCTGTAATTTTCTAAAAATAAGGTAATACTCATTTTCTCTATTTAGCACTCATTTATACCAGGTAGTATTCTGGAGGATAGAGCTCTCCATTTTTTTATTGAAAAATTAAAATTTGGGGGCCCTGGGGGCGGGCGGAAATATTTTTGTGGGATATTATACTAAGGTGCACGAAAAAGTAACAAGTCAGTTTTTGATATGTTTTTGCCATTTAGACCTCACCTTCATCAGATGAATGTAGAAAAAGTTCATAACCCTCCCCCCTCCCCCCTTACATCACCATCGGTAGTGACAAGAAGTTCAGCAAGGGTTTCGGGATATGCTTCAGAAATCCAACTTAATCTGGCAATCAATACAAACAGCTATGATCTTTGAGCACAGTGTTGGAAGGATTCCTTGCCATTCTCCTTTGCAATGAATAAACACAATTATTCCAGATACGGTGCCTACTACTGCCGTCAATGACAACCTGGAGGACACGCACCCAGGTGCTAAAGTGGAGTTACAAGAAAAAGTACTCTCTGTATGCCGAAATTCGCTCAATATCGGACAGTCTATTGATGGTGCTGGCGAGCAAACATTCATGAGGAGTTCGAAAACAGCTGGTAAGTAGCATTTTAGTTGCTGCTTTTTCACTTTTGAGTTTCAGTAGTTAACAAATCCAAGTAAATAGAACTGGATATTTGTTAATTTACACCTTATCACTATCCTATTTGATGTAACAAAGCAGCACCACCAAAGGCATATTTGCTTCATTTGTTACAATGCGTTTATAATCGTTAAATAATAAAGAAGAAATTTATTCAGTTAACCTACAGTATTTCAACACGACAAAGTGGATGAAATTTAAAGAAGTTTTTGGAGAATATATGAATGCTTGATAACATTGCTCTTCGCTACCAGCTCTTCAATGTTTCTTTTAATGAACACCAACCCTACCATCTTGTGGTATTTTTGCTGACCAAACAGATCTAATGACAAATGCTTCTTTCAATACTAACAGGTTCTAATGCTCAGCCAAGCTAACAACAGTTAAAAAATGAACGCAAATTACTTTCTTCTTTCAGGCGGGATAAAGGATTTCGTTCAGCAACATGCCACTTAAGAAAAATGAGTCCTTAACAGACCATTTCAAGCTCAGATTTTGCATTCACTGCTCACTTTTGCTGGAACGGATAAGGTCTCGTCAAATCCCCGCAAATGTTTGAGGAAGCATGAAATAAGCAAGTCAGAGAAGAGAGTTTCAAAGATTATGAATGTTCTCAAAGAGGATTTCTTAAACCCATTCAACAGCCCTCTACACAGGGATAAATTGTACAATTTCTCTACACAGGGATAAATTGTACAATTTAGGATCTGGGCGGCCCTACCTGATAGCATAGCAGACGAATTGCTTGGTTCGTATGAAAGAGGAAGGGAAATGGCTTCCACGTTCCAAAAGCGCTTGGAGATAAACGAAGAAGAAGATGTAGGCTTCTTTGATCCTTAAAAAGATGCGTCTGGAAAGGATTTGGGGATGCAGAAAAGAAAATCAAGGTGACTGAAAAGAGCAAGTCGAAAGTTATAGAAGTCTAAGAGATATTTAGCCAAAGAGATATTTTGGGTCTACCTGTTGCATCATCCTATAGGGAGCAATCATTAGTAGACATAGACAAGGCACTTAGCTTCCATTTGGCACCAGTACCACTCTCATTGGCGACCTGTGATGGCAATCGTAAATTGTTAGATGCGGCACTTTCTTCCATTGTGACAGAACTTGATTCGCTAGATGATGCACAGATATATGTTTTTTATGTGATCGCTACAGTGCGTTCAATTGGTGTCGTACCTGATGCCTTTCGGGATCTTGCGAGAAAGTTGCTCCGTGATATTCCCAATCAGTTTACCTCAATCTATGCTGCATGCGACTGCTAGCTGTAAATGTCGATAAAGAATGCAGAAAGGCAATTCAGAGGAGAAGCTGACAAGTTCATCATCAAGGTGCCAGACATCAGAATCCTTCCATATTTGAAGAGATTTGGGGACAACAAGGGGAGATTGTTTGAGCTGATCCAAGAAGTGTGGGTACAAGAAAAAATGAGTATTGGTCAAAGAGTAATCTACTTTGCAAGAAAAAACAGATGCACGCAGATTACATGCAATCATTCAATTTCTGCTCCAGAATGAGATACGAATCACGAGGAGACAGACACCAAGGTATACTACCTGCTTGATCATGCGTCACAAGGCAACACCACTCAAAAAAGTACATGTTTGTTGCGCTCTTCCTGAGGAGACACTGACTTTCCAATAATTTTGTTGGCTAATGAGCAAAGAAATTTAATAATCTTCATCGATAATGGAACGGGTAAAAGCAGGAGGCTACTTGATTTATCTGCTTGTGATCTCAGTAATCAGCAGAAGCAAGCACTGCTTGGTGTGCACTCTTTCACCGGGAATGATTATGTCTCGTCATTTCTACGAAAGGGAAAAAACATGCTAGAAACTGGTGCAAGATAACCAGGAGTTTCTAACGACTTTCAGTAATCTGAGTACAACTACAGAAGTATCGGAGCAAACAATTGCAGGTCTTAACAAGTATGCCTGCCAACTTTATGGCGAGAAGAGAACGATCTCAGTTGATGTAGCACGTAGGAACATTTTCTGGCGAAACTTTTCTACTACAAAAACATATCAAAAACTGACTTTTTTGTGATTCTTAGTATAAGATCAAGTCCCCCAAAAATATTTCCGCCCGCCACCCAGGGCCCCCAATGTTCATTTTTCAGTAAAAACTTAGAGAACTCTTTCCTCCTGAATACTAGATGCTAATCTACCTGGTATAAACGAGTGCTAAATAGAGAAAATGAGTATTACCATTTTTTTCAAAATTACAGCCTATTCCTCCCTGTGTCTTGAAAACGCCCCCTCCCCCGCCTGTTCAACATCCGGATTCGAAATCTACGCCCAAAATTGCCCCAGAAAAACTGCATCCCACAAAATCTCTCGGCTGGTGGTAATACACCTCATTCTCCATCCGGACTAAACAGGAAATAAGCTAACTGTGGAGACAAAAAACCGGAACTATGACCGAAGTCAAGATCTTTGCAGTGAGAAACGTGAAAGCCTCGAAGAGCATGACGAGGACAGCGAATTTGAAGAAGATGATGAAGAAATAGCAACCAAGGATGAGGAGCATATTGATGCTGCTTCAGATGAACAGTCTTGGCTGCTTGTTCCTGCTGATGACAAGGCTGAAAGGACAGCAGC
The DNA here is from genome assembly GCA_039566865.1 of Aurelia coerulea. NCBI lineage: Eukaryota > Metazoa > Cnidaria > Scyphozoa > Semaeostomeae > Ulmaridae > Aurelia > Aurelia coerulea. The sequence continues at coordinate 5,157,385 of CM076959.1, forward strand.
ATTCCCGAATAAATCATGGGTTGAAATCGTTGATAATTCTTCCTCCAAGCTTGCAATGCCACTCAAGTTTATTTCCTCCCGCGGTCTGGGTTTCACTTGCACACTTTGAAGCGAATCAATTTTCTCCTTGAGCTTCTCTAATTTCTGGAAAATTACTAATTTAATACTTCCGATCGAATCCTTAAATAGGCTTTCAAACTGTTTTTGGCGCTCAAGAAGTTCCTCTCCCAAATTCTCCATTTTCTTCAGCCTCCTGTCCAATCGCTCATACTCCTCTTGCTCGTCGGCTGTAAGGTTTCTTCCCACTTTCTGGTTAGCTCCCATCGCCAGTACCTCTTGTACATCCCCTGGATCCATGTCTTCATCTCCCAATGTTGTGCTTTTATCTAAGGTTGCCTCGTAATCTTTAAGTTTCTGTGGGAGTGTTTCCTTTTCTCCTGTGCTCAATTTAATGTATACGCTTTTTCAACATTTTCTTTGGTTCCTGCTTCTGTGAATGCGTTGGCCCTGCCGCTGTTCTTAACGCTTGCCACCCTGTTGCATCAAGGTTTCTCTTTTTTCCCTTTATTCTTAACTTCCAAATCCACGCTTCTCGTTGCTGTTTCTTACTGTCCCTCCTTTTCTGACTTGTTAACTGCATCTGGTTTTGCTGCTTTCTCCCCTGATTTTTTTTCTTGGGAATTCTACTTTCAACATGTTGTTGGTTCTGCCGTTTGAGTTGCTCCATCACGTTATTTTTATCTTCCTTGATTTGCAGTACTTGCTCATACTTAATGGCTACTGGGACCTCAGTTTCATCATCTAAATCCTTGGCTACAAATAAAACACAACGATACGGATCATTTATTTTTACTTTGTAGAGTTTTTCGTCTGTAGTAGATATAAGCCGGTCTTCTCTGCATAATCTCATGATTTTTTCTCGTTTCGTTTTGAGTGTCCGGGGTAAGATTCTTTCTTCTTCGGATGCTCTGATCTTGCATGCAACAAATTGAACACCTTTCCGATAACAGGTGGAAATAAATTTTCAATACTGATGATATACACGCATCTTTTTATGAGGAACTGCCCTTAACCCTTTGCATGCTGCAGGCCCAAATTTGGGCCGAGCAAAACTTCCACTTCCATGCTGCGGGCCCAGATATGGGCCGAAGTACCTCCTATACTTTACTTCCCATCCAAGGATCGATCGGATGCAAAACAGGCGGAAATATTTTGCTCAATGTTTTTAACAGGGAATTTAGTGTTGTCTGTGACAAAAATTTACCATGGTTTACAGTGAAGTTTTACGATTTATTGGCAATCCAAGTCTCTCCGACTTCATCGCGTAGTTTTTCTTTGATTTTTCTCTAACTTCTCCAAATTTTCAAAAAAAAGTTGTCGGCTTATTGTAATTTGCAAAAATTTTCGCATCATGCGAAAAATGCGAAAATTCGCAAAATACAAAACAGGTGCTTGAAATTGTAAAATGCGAAAATTCTTAAATTCCTGTTAAATCGAAAACTAAACGCTTCTTTCTCCTCAATGATCAAAACAAAATAAGCCAAGGACAATGGGGACAAGGTTACACAACCACCTGGTCTTCTTTTGCTTTGCTGCTGTCGTCCATGCATGCTCCATGGCCTAAAAAAGTTCTGATTCCAATCGAGATCCAAAACATAATCAATTGATTCTTCAAAGTCAGCATTTGCCAGTCGTTACAAAAGCTCAGAATGGGCAATGAAAAATGTTTTCGCAAATTACAAAATACCATCAACTTTTTGTAATTTGCGAAAAATATCCAAAGTGGCCTATAATCACAAATTCAGTTGAGTTTATGGTGTTCAGAAGAGTCTTTCTGATTTAGTGTAAACATTAGAGGCATTCAAAAGATACGAGAAGTCTTTTTAGGGACCGTTTGTTGATTTTTCGCAAATTACAAAATAACATCAACTTTTTGTATTTTGCGAATTTTCGCATTTTTCGCATGATGCGAAAATTTTCGCAAATTACAATAAGCCGTGGTCGTCTAACTTGTTGTGTTGATTTGAACTGAGGTAAGCAAAGTTGTTTAAATTAACCGTTTTGTTGTTGAAATATTGATTTTGCAAGTACTTTTCTTCATTCAAAGTAGCATAACATAAAGGAAGAATTGGTTCAGTAACATGTAAGCGTTTAATAAGTTTAAATTCTCAATTAGGCTAGGATTTGCCTTGTGAATGAAAGGAAACTGTAGAATTTGAATGAAGAATGCATTTGAAAAATATTTCTTAACTTGGAACTTGACCTCTTTTTTTATCATGGTTTCTTAACTTTCTGGAGGTGCAGGTAAATTTCTTGAAAGCCGTTGCTTATAAAAACATGTAATGATTGTTATTCTCAGGTTGTCAGGTACTACTCTACTCTCGTCCTCCAATAATCTTGAGGATTGGCTTTTCACGCGACCCCCTAGTTTGCACACAGTGTCACTACTCACATCTTTTACCTTTTTTACGATATAGTTCCATATTTATGTGTATGGCTTTCAAAGATTTCTAATATTGTCCGGATTTATTGGTATGATTTTTTTGTAATAACTTCATTTATGGGTGAACTTTTTCGGCTTTTCCGGAATTAATGGGTATACTTTTCAGAAATTTTCCGGACTTATGGGTGGTGGTTCTACGCTTTGAATGGCACAAACCCGTATCAACCAAGAACAACTAAGACGTATTATGAACGTGTTGGTTGTCATGCCTTGCCTTGTAATATACAATTCCGTGCAGTCAATGATACATCGAGTTTTTGCATTATTTGCTTGAAATACAGATGGGAGGTTGGTGTAGATGCTTTCCCTTGGAAGCCACACCTTCAAAGCATCACCAAGAACTTTACTCAAAAGTTTTATCCAGGTGCAGAATATTCCTGAACAGGTTCCCACAGAAATACAAAATCTGTCTGCCAAATCCTCTATAAGCAGACCAAGGCGTATGCAAGGAGAGGCTGGTCCCTTGCAGTAATTTTTTGTGTTCTTCTCTTCACCAATTTGCTTGAGACCACCTTCCTTGTTGTCTGTTTATCTCCTCTCCAGAAATTCATTGACTGAACAAATGGCTTCAGGGGGTTGAATAACATGCCAAATATTGCTACAGTTTGTAGCCCAGTGAAGAATTTCATTTTCCGATCTGTCTTGATGCTTGTCGTAGAAAAGGGTTTGCGATACAATGTCAGTCTGTTGACTTTAGCTGTTTCTTCTGCGACTTTCTGGCTCAGGTCATTCCTCTCAATTGACAAGGAATCCAATTTCTTACTTGTTGGAGAGACGAACTGGCTGCTGACTTGGGCCGCGCATGGGTTTTAGAAAGAAGATTGGGTGCTAACCTTTTTTTGCGCAAGCGCACTACAACTGTTGCATCTAGGTTGTTGTAGTTGGGTCGAAATCTACGGTCCCGTGACAACTTTTAGGAGACCTTGTTTTGAAAGTTTCTTTTGGTATTTCAAAGTATGCTCTACAAAATGGGCCTGGGTACATTTTGATTTTCGATGGGCGTTGGCCGGAAATGACGTCATAAGATTAGCACCTAGAAAATCCTGTTTACGGTCATAACTTGGGACAGTCGCATTCATCCAAGTGATGCACCATTCGACTCCTCGTGAGAAAAGCTTTCGATTGATGTATACTAAATCCTATTTTGATGATATCAGCAATTTGTGTTATGACGTCACTGAGTGTTGATGACGTCACAAACAAGATCCAAAGCATGCAGTTCTGACATCACTGAGATCGAAAACATTTCAAATTTGATTATTGTTTTGCAATATTTATGTCTTCTGATACAAACTTATCAACTTTCCATGTCAAAAATTGGAATTAACATATCATGTGCTGAAGTCACTGCCTTAACAGAAATAACTAAGTATCATTATAACAAATGTTTGTGAACTGTCTGAAATATAAAGTGGGATGCTGATGTGAAGAAACAGTCCATCCATGATTAGTTATCAAAAATATCAATTGCACCATCTAGTTCTGAGTTGCTGTTTAAAAGCACCTCAGAGTCTGGTTCGGATTCATAGTCAATGTTCTTAGCATCTTATTCGTTGAAACGATTCACCCGAGGAACTATCACATGATCGGGAATTGCTTACAGCTTGGAGTGTTGACAGAATAGACCTTTTAGCTATTCTACAAAGAGCCTGGATCGAGCGCTATTCTTATACATTTTTATACGCGAGGTTCGATCGAGTGGCGATAGAGTTTCAATTATTATTGTGCACATTTGAAAATTCTACAAAATGTAGTAAAATAACGATTGATTCTGATTTTTTTAGAATAGCTAAAAGGTCTATTGGTTATAACAGCCCTACTGAACTGAACTTCCATCTTTGCGGTCAAGGAGATGGAGGTTACTCTGCTTCATGAAAACGTCTCAAAATGCTACATTGGTAATTTGCTCCTCGGTAATGCTGTGCCAATGAATCTTCGTCAGGAGGAAGCCTTCTTAGTTGTGTTAGGTCTGCAAGGATTGGCTTGATACATCACAATAATCACATTTGGTGGTTAATTTCGGTAACTTTTGCACAACCTCTGGAAATAGTTCAGTTTGTTATCCAAGATCAGAAATAAAAGTGCAAACTCTGGAGTTTTTTTTCACTTTCTCCAACGTAAGGACTAGTCCATGACCAAATAAACCGTTGATTGCATCTGCACCTGTGAAAGCAAGAACACGCTTGGCCAATAAAACAGATGGCCTTTCCGATACATAAAAGAGCATTTGGACAGGAAGCGCATGAGCAGCAATTGTACCAAGATCCATATCTTCACTGTTGATTATGATCAGGTTTCAGCATTGCAGGAGCACTAGAGGCATGAAAGAAAAGCCTCAGGGTGTCGACGGTTGTAATCGGACGGCGGTGGTAATCGGACATTTGCGAAAATATCTCGAAAACCGACACAAAAGTATGTTACAAATGAAATCCATCAAAGTGGGTATTTCTTGGTAACATTACATACAAATACTAAACAACTGTACAAAAAGCCTTCATGAATGTAAAACACGCTAAAGAAGTTGCTTTCGTTGGGCTTGGCAGTGTAGAAGCTGTCGTTGTGAATATCACACACCAGATTCAATACTCTGGATCCGTTCCAGAAAGAAGCAAACATCTGAAACAATCACTTAAATTGGATGTATAGCATTTAAATAACGCACAGCATTATGCAAAATAGTATTGCCAAAATTGATGTATTTTTGGGTCCAAATAAACTGAAATTATGGCCATGATAGTTTTTGGCATCAAATATTGTCAAGATTATATTTTTGGGTTCTTTAGAGGCAATTCCGACTTTCCAACTTGCACTGTGCCGGGATATCTTATGTTCGTGTACAATCTACAATCTACAATGTCAATCTCCAAAAAGGCTCAGCCCATGACGACGGAGATACACAATACTCACACTACATCACACCTACTTTACCTAACTACATAAAACTACATACGATATGTTAACGGATTAGTAGTTTTGGTGCAAGAGCACTTGGTCAATATATTTTACTTTGGCTGCGTGGCAATGCATACATGCTACAGTTTGAGTGATATGACAGATATGACACATTAATATCAACAGTAGGCTTGCGTGGTTTGCAATTTCAGATATCAAGGAGAGCAATACATGAACCTAGGCTTTATACCGACCAAGTGACCTCAGACCAAAAGAAATCAAAAAGAATTTTTTTTTTGCACCGATGTAAAGTTAAGATACAGATATAAAATTAAAAAAGGAGCTGACATTTTTTGGTTGCAATGAGACTAAACGGATATTTTTGGGTTTCCTGAAATTTTCTCAAACTGACCCTGTGTGCGCATGTATTGAGTGCTCCTCTGGGACACTGGCTTTCATTTGGTTTGCAGAGGCTGTGCCTTATTGGTTTTCTCTTGTGTGAAGAAATTGTAACAACCGTTTTCTTTATTCTGTCTGATATTTGCCTCTTTGATGAGAAAAATCTTCCTTAAAAATGACTGGACCCGCTTTTCACCTTCTTTGTATGCACTTGAGATCTCTTCAACAAGAATGGGGGGATGCAAGCAATCCAGATTCAAGTGACTGAAGGTGCTTGTGTTGCTCGTCAAAAGGATCACACCTTTAATTTCCCTTTCCATTCGTTCATCAGTTTCGGTGCCACAACAATACCCAATATCTGCCATGACGGCATAGGGGGCAAAGAACAAAAGTTTTCCGACAGAAAATCATCAATTACAAAAGCAACAGCAACAGTTTTACGAACATACGTTGCATTCATGCATGGTATGACTGAGCCAAGCATTACCTCGCAATCCAATCTGGCAGCTCACACAATTAATAAAGATTTATCAAATGCATGCCACAAATTCAATAATTCCTGCTAGACTTGATTTTTTAGCGTTGAAAAAATCATGTTCTGTGCATCATTTCTCCTTCAAAAATCTTCCAAAAGTAGACCTGTAAATCACAAAAAATCCGACAAACGAGTAAAATTTCCGACAAATAGTCTGCAGGGGGCGCTCCTCCCCCAATGGCTTGGGCCCCGGCCGCAACTTTATGTACTACTATTTCAACCAACCAGAAACCAGAGTAGGCACCATTCTCTTGTGTTAGAACCAGTTCTGTCGACACTGCAAGCTGCGAGCAATTCCCGATGTTAAAAACATATACTATGAATCCGAACCAGAGTCTGAGGTGCTTTTAGACAGCAACTCAGAACCAGATGGTCCAATTGATATTTTTGATAACTAATCATGGATTGACTACTTGACAGGATGTGTAGAACTGCATGTTTCTTCACATCAGCATCCCGCTTTATATTTCAGACAGTTCACAAACATTTGTTATAATGATACTTAGTTATTTCTGTTAAGGCAGTGACTTCAGCACATGATATGTTAATTCCAATTTTTGACATGGAAAGTTGATAAGTTTGTATCAAAAGACATAAATATTGGAAAACAATAGTCAAATTTGAAATGTTTTCGATCTCAGTGATGTCAGAACTGCATGCTTTGTATCTTGTTTGTGACGTCATCAACAACACTCAATGAGGTCATAACACAAATCGCTGATATCATCAAAACATGATTTAGTGTATATCAATCGAAAGCTTGTCTCACGAGGAGTAGAATGGTGCATTACTTGGATGAATTCGACTAATCTGTCCCAAGTTATGACCATAAAAAGGATTTTCTAGGTGCCAATCTTATGACGTTATTTCCGGCCAACGCCCATCGAGAATCAAAATTTACCCAGGCCCATTTTGTAGAGCATACTTTAAAATACCAAAAGAAACTTTCAAAAGAAGGTCTCCTAAAAGTTGTCACGGGACCGTAGATTTCGACCCAACTATATTTTCATGATAAGAAGGTATAAATTTGCCAATTTTCCTTTATTTTTTTATTGCCTGACAATGAATCATGATTAATTAACTGCCATTGTTAGAATAGTAACAATAGGGGCATGTCTCATTGTTATATCTCTTGTAATTTTGGAGAAAAGAGAGGTAAGTTTTCAACATGATGAGAACATTGTTTATTCATCTATAATATGATGTTTTGAGTGGCAAGAATCATAGAATATCTGATCTGCATCAGTGTTACTTATCATATTGATAATTCATGCATTCAAACAATAAAAAAATTGTTGGTACTATGCCCAGGGGGGGGGGTCAGACCCATATGCACATACGCATATGGGGGGGGGTCAGACCCAAAAATATCAGTTTAACTTCATTACAACCCAAAAATATCAGCTCATTTTATACCTTGGCAGATATATATATATTCAGCAATGGAATTAAATTAATATTATTACAAGTATTAGTCTCCCACGGCAAGAAATGAGTAAGATTCCCCTAATTTCTAGCAAGGGAAACGCTGGCATTTCCAAGTAGTTTCCATGACGGAAATTCCACGTTTTCTGATTTCCCTTTAATTTCCCCAGTTGAGAACAATGCGTTTTAATTTCTACTCAATTTCCAGACGGGAAATTTACACTTCACATTTCTTTGCTCTACACTAGAAATTTCCCCAGTTGGAAATGTGAAGTTTCTGTCACTGATCTTCGAGCTGCAAAACGATAAATTTTTCGGGTTTTGTGTGTCAAGAAGAAAATCGTCGGTAGTATGTAGCAGTATGAGGAACTAAATCATAGTTCATACCTTTTAGCACTGCAAGCTGAGCCAAGCGAGTTTCTTATAGAATTTAATATTACAAAAGCATAGTTTTTGTTTATGACATTGATCATAGATTGTCTGATCAATCAAGAAACTCTGAAATGATTGCACGAAGTTTAGTGTTTTTTAAGATGCAGTTGCCAGTTTTTTCTGTGTCGAAAGAACATTGATCATTTGCAATCAAGATAATTCTCTTATTTTATCTTGTTGCAATGCATGGCCATTGTCAGGAAAAAACACGCTTTTTATAACTATTTTTCACTGGTATTTCTAGTCTTTGTAGTCGCAATTCTGTGTTCGTATTGTGTTACAATAAATAGCTCTTTCTTTACGTATTCTCCCCTGAAAAGCGCGACTTTTGTATTGTAGCGGCTTTTAGCGGCTTATTACATCTCTGGTGTAAAGTTTTCCCGGGATAATAACAGCAACAACAGCAACTGCACAACCGTTTAATTTTGTCTTACGAAAAAGAGCGCCATAAAATGCTTGAGTTGACTACGACTGGGAAGGAGCAGGAACGCCGGAGAGGGGGGGTGCGGGGGGGCAAGCGCCCCTCCTGCCCTTTCCTAACGGGGGCAAGGGGGGCAAAAGTGCCCTTTCAATGAAAAACAATAATTTAGTTTGAAACTTGATAGAAAAGCCGCCATAGCTTCATTCCCTTATCAGAAACACACAAGTAACGAAAAATGACTGGCAATTGCAACTTCAAAATAAGCAATATGCGATTTTATGCGATTCGGAATGAGGACATGTGGAGAAATAGCCGAAAAATTTTGGAAAGAACATTATTAATGTTCGTTAAAACGTTTTTGATAGCATTTTAAGCCAATCTAAAGGGCGTGGTCAGAAAAATTTTCCCGGGGGAGTACCCCCGGACCCCCTAATTTTTAGGCTCGCTTCGCTCGCCTTCGGTCTCGATTGCCCTTACGTTCCTAGTCGCCCCCCTTGCCCTACCATCACTCCGGCGTCCCTGGGAAGGAGACGACAATGGTTGCAAATTACTGGGGGAGTTTCAATTGGAAATCAACCGACAGGTTAGCTTTGGTTTGCTTCGTATTTTTCATTTCTTTTTATTATTGCACCAATTTGCTAATCAACTGACTTGATGCTCCAGTCCTGCATATGGAAGTCTGTATGTGTTGTGGATCTGCGTGTCGAATGCACGATCCGTGCAAGAGGACGGAGACTTTCAAGCCTGTCTGTTTAGCGAATTCGGGATCAATACAAACATATTGCCTCAAATCTAATACATTAAACCAAATTAACCATGAATTATTATCTTCATTTAAGCTCACATGAAACTGCAAGTTGCTCAAACAAGGAAAGATATCAGGTAAATCTTCGCATTTTCATTTTTTTACACCAAGTTTTCTGTTTAGGCCCGATACTGTCTCATTTTCATTTGCAAGACAGGGAAACTCAATTTAAACGTGCCATTCTACTCCTGAACCAATTGCCATCAGCAAAAAGAACCCTGAAGAACACAGATTTCACTTTGAAGTCATATACTTTGTTGTGATCGTTTGTAGCATATTACTTCGAAAGTTTTAATTCATTTCAGTGAAACCCCGCCAAATGCAACAGCATGGCCAGGCCGACACTCCCTCCGAGCGGAAGAAACTTACAATTTGGAAGAAAATTACAATTAAGGTATGTTCCATGATATTCAAATAGTCATGCTTTTGCAGTGTTCTCTGTGACTCTGTTATCCTTCCCCCCATTTTAGAATTTACAAATTTTACAAATGTAGGTGCCTTTGGACTTGGTTGGCTTATTGGCCTCTATCTATTATTCTTTGTGAAGCAACATTTTTCTCTCTTGGGAAAGAATCACTGAAAAGAATTAAGAAAAACAATTTGCAACAATCCTTGACAACAGAGAACATATCACTGCAAATTCCAAAATTCTCATCAAGAAAATTTTTCTTTATTTAAGATTTGTTTTCTTGTTTCAAGATATTTTTTCTCAACAAGAAAATAGAAAATTCTCTCGCAGAATAACTTTCTTGTTTTAAGATTTATTTTCTTGCATTAAGATATGTTTTCTTGCCAAGATAAGCATAAGCAGCTTTGTAAGATTCAGATCTTATTTTAAGAAAAAAATCTTATTTTGAGATTAAATATCTCATCAAGAGAAAAGACATGGGATATTTTCTTGTTTCAAGAAAAGTTACTAAACCTTGAAAAATTATATCTCATGGACATACCATACCTTATCAAACGAGGCCTTCCTTTAAGGATGGTATTTACATTTTGAAATACATTTTTTATAAGAAACATCATTCCATTGTTGATAGCGAATATGGTATCGCAAGGAAAGGAATTCACTTTCTGACACGGCTGTGGGTAGCCTAGGCTGTGGGCAGTTGTTCACGCTACAGACTACAATAAAATTTGATTGATTTCCATGCATGATAGAGATATGCCTTATCAGCCCTTTCTTTTCAAAGTTCAAAGTTAAAGCCAAGAAAACCAAACATAACGAGCATCGCAAGTTGTTCGCCATCATTCGATTTCAGAAACATTGGAGTGAAAAACTATTTTGAGTAACCTGAAAAGCCCTCTGTCAATTTTTGTCTTACTGAGCATTTTGGGATTTCGCGCGCTTTATGCAAATAAGTTCCAGTCTTTTGTCCGAAGACGATTCGATCGCTGCTTGAGGAATTCAACCGTCAACCGTCGCTGTGCCGCTTGCAACTGAAGCTAAAGGTGAAATTCGTCCAGTGGATAAGAGCTTGTGAAGGTAAATTTTATTCGCCTATGTGTATGTCGTCAAAGTTTGTTTTCTGGTGTTAGAATCGGTTGGAATGTTTTGCCATGCCATGTTAAGCTTGAAAATATGGTTGGCCATCATGCATGGCCTTGGCCTAAACAAGCGGCTGTTAGTGTTACAAGTGAAGCCCCGAGTGAAAATCATGTGGAAAACTCATGGAAGCTACATTTACGTTGTAACATAAGTTTGCACGTTTCGCAAGTTGGTAAATCTTGTAAATTTTAGATATATTTGAGTGTAAACTTATTTATTGTTGGCTTGTTGCTTTCCAGCAAAGTTTGCGCGCCAAAAAGTTCAAAGGATAAAAGTTTAAAGTTCATCATGCTCGTCGCAAAACAAATTTATTTCAATTTTTGATATCTGTTTACTTACATTACAAAAAGGACCTTGAACTCAGGGATTATTTGATGCTGAGCAAGGTGATATCTCTATTTATTTGGCTACTGACTGTTTTCTGAGTTACACTTGATGTATCAAAGTGACCCGATAAAGCATAGATACCAGGGGGGGGGGGGGGACTTGACCAGGTTTTGGTTGGGGACGTGCCATCAAAGCTTCAAAAACATACCCGTACCTTTACCAATTTTCCAAAAAAGTACTCCCAACCTTACACCAATTTTCCGAAAAAGTACACCCGACCTTGTACTTATACCATCAAAATCGCAAAAATCGATACCGTTCCTTATACGAAAATTGCGAAAATCGATACCCAAAATATGTGCAGTACCCCCCCCCCCCCCCCGGGCACAGATATAGCACCCTTACTCAGCTGGACAGCATAAAATTACGCATCATTGTGTCTCTTTTCATTGATAGATTGTGAAAGCAGTTTAAATTATTCTATGAACATGATAAAGCATAGATACCAGGGGGGGGGGACTTGACCAGGTTTTGGTTGGGGACGTGCCATCAAAGCTTCAAAAACATACCCGTACCTTTACCAATTTTCCAAAAAAGTACTCCCGACCTTACACCAATTTTCCGAAAAAGTACACCCCACCTTGTACTTATACCAAAATCGCAAAAATCGATACCGTTCCTTATACGAAAATTGCGAAAATCGATACCCAAAATATGTGCAGTACCCCCCCCCCCCCGGGCACAGATATAGCACCCTTACTCAGCTGGACAGCATAAAATTACGCATCATTGTGTCTCTTTTCATTGATAGATTGTGAAAGCAGTTTAAATTATTCTATGAACATGAGGTCATTGGATGCTATTGAAAAAATCAAAGAAGATGAGCCCAAAGCATTTTATACTCTCCAGGGTAAGCTATTGCATTTAGAAGTAATTTATTGTTCTCTTCGCCAATGTTGCTTTTGCGCTGTAATTGAGAAAATGTTTTTCACCTATTGCACCAGTTCACAGTTTCCAAAGTTATCTGCGCACCACGGGTTCTTCATAGCAAAGGTACCTGGGGATGTACCGTGACGAAGGGTTATACTTTTTCGGACTTCTAGTTCTAGTCTAGCCAAGGGTATACTTTTTTGCAGTTTTGGCCAGCAACGGTCTAGCCAAGAGTATCATTTTGATAATATCGGTCTAGCGAACGGTCATGATATGATATTTGGTACAAATTTGACAATATTGGTCCAGGAAACGGTCAAAATTGGTCTAGCCAAGGGTACCATTTTCGTAAAAGTTAGTGTAGCCAACAGTACCATTTTGGATACGGTACCATTTTGGATATTCTCGCGGCAGACCCCTACCCAAAATTTGGCCAAGAACCCCCCCCCCTCCCCCCGTGCTGCGTGCACACAGCTTTTTGGGGAGGAAACTAGTATGGTATTAATTGCAAGAAAAGATTACTTAATTTTCTTCCCTAAATTGCTTTCACACACTTAAAATCAATAATGCATGCGGCTCATTTTCCCAGAACTGTGAACTGGCGTAACACAGCAGGAATATGGGAAGATCCCAGTAAAGCAACATGAGGCAAGAATAAACATATTTGATCATACATACATACATACATACATAGCTTTATTTGTTAAAGCAGGTGATAGTTAGCAGCACAGAAGTGCTGATGTGGACCTGCAAATTAAAGTTTTCTAAATAATTAAAGTAAAAACGAGCTAATTACAATTGTTAAAATAAGTTCCTAAAAATAAATAAAATCATCTTTCTTGTTAGTTCCAATTGATGCTTCCTTTCCATAGTGAATTTTCTCTAGTTCACAAAATTTTAATTTCTTCTTTAATTCTGGAGTACTTAATGTTTTAACTGATTCAGGTAGATTGTTCCAGGTAAGAGGACCGCGATAACAGATAGATGTTCTCCCATGTTCTGTTCTAGGCCTTGGTATCGCATAGTTGTTTGCTCCCCTGGTTTTAGAACATTTATTCTTTTCAAACATTTCAGTTAGTTCTATGTTCAGCTCATTTCTATGCACTTCGTGCATTATTGTTGCCACTCTTCTTTTGTAAAGATAGCTTATAGGTTTCCATTTAGCTACCTCTAGTGGATCCTCACCCCTTTTCACATCATATATCAGTTTTGCTGCTCTCTTATGTATCTTCTCGATTTCATTTAACTTAGCTGTGGCACAGTTTCCCCAAACAGATATACAATAAACCACCCCAGTTATTACCGACTTGTAATAAATTTCTTCTAGTACTTTTCTTTGTAGAAAATTCATTCTCTTGAGTTGCGATAGTTTTGCACTAAAAGACTTGGCAACAGATTTTACTTGTTTACTCCAGTTTAAGCCTTTATCAATATGAACCCCAAGGCATTTCGCTGAGTCTACAAACTGGATGGTTTCACCTCCAATTGACAGCCTCCTCAGGGGTCCAACAAACTTTTGTCCAGTTATGAGCATCGCCTGAGTTTTTTCAGTATTGATAGTCAACTTGTTGTCAATACACCAATGATGTATTGTTTCTGCTATTCTATTTAGACCATCAATAACCTCTTCCACATTGTTTCCTATAAAGTAAGCTGTAGTATCATCAGCGAACATATACAGCTCTCCATCATTGATGTTGTCTGGTAAATCATTAACAAAGATTTTAAACAACTTTGGTCCCAGTACGGATCCCTGGGGTACTCCGTATAAAACTTCACATTTCTTTGATCTTGATCCATTAACTTCAGTATATTGCTGCCTATTATTGAGGTAATTTTCAACTATTCCAAATAAATTTCCACATATGCCAAATCCTTTCAGTTTCTCCAACAAGATGTCGTGGCTTATTGAATCGAAAGCCTTCCTTAGATCAATATATAGTACTCCTACTACTTTGCCCCTGTCTATAGCTGTCTTCCATTTTTCCGTCAGAAGTAACAGTAGAGTTTCTGTTGATTTTCCTTCAGAATATCCCCATTGCTTTGCACTATACAGTTTATTCCTCTCTGCATGTTTGTCAATTGGTTTACAGATTTGACCCTCTAGCATTTTACTTAATATGCTTAGCATGGATAGTGGCCTATAATTGCCTCTGTTGGTTGGCATTCCGCTTTTATAGGCAACCTTTAATTTGCCACATTTCCAGTTTTGTGGAAATTCTCTTTGGTGCAGTATTTTGTTGAATAATTCCCTTATTCCGTTTATTATAAACTCCCCAGCTATGCTTAGGTCTTTTGCTCTGATGTTATCCGGCCCTGTGGCTTTTTCTGGCTTGATCTTTGCCAATTGTTTACTAAGATGCTGATTGTCTACTGAAACACTGTCAATTGTTGGTGTTATTCTATTTATAAAACTATACTTTTCCTTTTGACTCTCTGGGAGTTTTTCTGCTAGTTCCTGTCCCACATTACTAAAGAATGCGTTTAATACTTCTGCTTTAGAGGCATCTTCTGTATGAATTTGGCCATTTTCATCCTCAATTGGCCCTAGTCTCTTTATAACTTTCTTCCTTTCTACCCTTTTAACTGTCTGCATGATCACAAATGATCATGAACCATAAAGCATTTGCTCCTGTTTCTGTACATCATAATGAGCACAGAAGTGGAAAGCCTTAGGTTTCGAACATTTTTAAAGCTATAATGAAGAAAGTCTTGTCTGTCTGTCATTCATTCATTATGTTTAAGAAACAACTGTCTTTCTTTTCCTTGTTTTTCCAAATTGATTATTGGCTTCCCTTTGATGTATATGAAAATCATATCTTGTGTCAATATCAATTCACAATGTCAATAATTACAATGTTTGATTATGAAATTAACTCCTTGATTGATTTAGATACCAAAAATTAATAGAGGGTTTTGAACTGAACCACATGATGCTGAAAGTGATATCCATTTTAAAGTTGAATTTGCTTTGGCTGAATGTTCTCAGTTTGGGAGGGGTTGAAAATCAATCAAGAAAATAATAGATGTCTTAAATTTTTTATATATACAGTAAATGGAGTTATTTTCACAATCAAACACAACACTTATTGTCTGCCACAACAGCATAAGCCATGTACCCTTTAACATGAAAAGAATTTTCAACAAATTTGAAGAAGTCTTGCAGTCAATAATTTGAAAACCTTCCAAAATTCTTAGGAAAAGGCCCTAGCAACTACTGTTTTTGTTTTCCTTGTTTTTTCCTAATTGGTTATTGGCTTCACTTTGACCTATATGAAAATCTTATCTTGTGAAGATCATATCAATTCACATTTGTCAATAATTACAATGTTTGATCATGAAAATAACTCCTTGATTGTTTCAGTAACCAAACATTATTTGAGGGTTTTGAACTGAACCACATGATGCTGAAAGTGATATCCATTTTAAGTGGAATTTGCTTTGGCTGAATGTTCTCAGTTTGGGAGGGGTTGAAAATCAATCAAGAAAATGATAGCTGCCAGTGCCTTAAATTTTTGATATATACAGTAAATGGAGTTATTTTTCACAATCAAACACAAGACTGATTGTCTGCTACAGCAGCATAAATAATTTGAAGAAGTCTTGCAGTCAATAATTTGAAAGCCTTCCAAAATTCTCAGGAAAAGCCCTTAGAAACTACTATTGTTTTCCTTGTTTTTCCAAATTGATTATTGGCTTCCCTTTGAGGTATATGAAATCATATCCTGTGTCCATATCAATTCACAATGTCAATAATTACAATGTTTGATCATGAAAATAACTCCTTGATTGTTTCAGTAACCAAAAATTATTTGAGGGTTTTGAACTGAACCACATGATGCTGAAAGTGATATCCATTTTAAGTGGAATTTGCTTTGGCTGAATGTTCTCAGTTTGGGAGGAGTTGCAAATCAATCAAGAAAATGATAGCTGCCAGTGCCTTAAATTTTTGATATATACAGTAAATGGAGTTATTTTTCACAATCAAACACAAGACTGATTGTCTGCTACAGCAGCATAAAGAATTTGAAGAAGTCTTGCAGTCAATAATTTGAAAGCCTTCCAAAATTCTCAGGAAAAGCCCTTAGAAACTACTATCTTTGTTTTCCTTGTTTTTCCAAATTGATTATTGGCTTCCCTTTGAGGTATATGAAATCATATCCTGTGTCCATATCAATTCACAATGTCAATAATTACAATGTTTGATCATGAAAATAACTCCTTGATTGTGTCAGTAACCAAAAATTATTTGAGGGTTTTGAACTGAACCACATGATGCTGAAAGTGATATCCATTTTAAGTGGAATTTGCTTTGGCTGAATGTTCTCAGTTTGGGAGGGGTTGAAAATCAATCAAGAAAATGATAGCTGCCAGTGCCTTAAATTTTTGATATATACAGTAAATGGAGTTATTTTTCACAATCAAACGCAACACTTATTGTCTGCCACAACAGCATAAGCCATGTGCCCTTAAACATGAAAAGAATTTTTCAACAAATTTGAAGAAGTCTTGCAGTCAATAATTTGAAAACCTTCCAAAATTCTTAGGAAAAGGCCTTAGAAACTACTGTCTTTGTTTTCCTTTTTTTCCAAATTGGTTAGGGTTAGGGGGGGGGGGGGTTGACCTATATGAAAATCTTATCTTGTGAATATCATATCAATTCACATTTTGTCAATAATTACAATGTTTGATCATGAAAATAACTCCTTGATTGTTTCAGTAACCAAAAATCATTTGAGGGTTTGAACTGAACCACATGATGCTGAAAGTGATATCAATTTTAAGTGGAATTTGCTTTGGCTGAATTTTCTCAGTTTGGGAGGGGTTGAAAGTCAATCAAGAAAATAATAGATGTCTTAAATTTTTGATATATACAGTAAATGGAGTTATTTTTCGCAATCAAACACAACACTTATTGTCTGCCACAACAGCATAAGCCATGTGCCCTTTAACATGAAAAGAATTTTCAACAAATTTGAAGAAGTCTTGCAGTCAATAATTTGAAAACCTTCCAAAATTCTTAGGAAAAGGCCCTAGAAACTACTGTCTTTGTTTTCTTTGTTTTTTCCTAATTGTTTATTGGCTTCACTTTGACCTATATGAAAATCTTATCTTGTGAATATCATATCAATTCACATTTTGTCAATAATTACAATGTTTGATCATGAAAATAACTCCTTGATTGTTTCAGCAACCAAAAATCATTTGAGGGTTTTGAACTGAACCACATGATGCTGAAAGTGATATCCATTTTAAGTGGAATTTGCTTTGGCTGAATGTTCTCAGTTTGGGAGGGGTTGAAAATCAATCAAGAAAATGATAGATGCCTTAAATTTTTGATATATGAATGGAGTTACTTTTCACAATCAAACACTTCATTTGTTCATACTTGTAAAAATGTGCTTTGTTCACTTCTGGAAGAATGGCAATGGATGATTTGAAAAATTTCCCAGATGAATACTGCATTATTTATTTTCATCTTGTAGATATGATATTGCTGTCTACACTTTGTTGTGCACAGGGCCGACAAAACAATTACTTTATCAAATAGATCTTCCTAACATTTTACAACATAAATTGTCATATTTGTGCTAAAGTTTACCTCATAACATCTTGAAAAAATATGGTAAGCTGACAACTTTGCACTTAATGTTTAATTTTTTTTCATTGTTATACATTTTGTGCACAATAGATTTTTGTCACATCTTTTAACACAATATTTTTCAACTAATGCTGCACGAGTAGATGAAGATATCCTCATTAATTTTACTCATGATGATTTGAAAGACTTGTTTGATGCCATGGAAAATTTTCAAACAGGTGCTGAGTGAATTACTAAATTATGGAAATTTCTTTGTAGAATAACGAAAATCCAAATAACTTTGTTGTAAAGAATGAACGCTATGCGCCTTCATTGCTGATGACAGATGTTGGTGCAATTTTATTGTTTGGAAAGAAGATTTTCGTAAAATTTCCTTCTGATGAGATGATGGCAGCTGTCATCACATTGATGGCATCCTTTTACCTGCTTGATATGGACTACCCAACAAGCTGGATGGTGCCATTGACAGTGATGCAAAGGATGATTTTCGGGGACAAAGCTGTGTTCCCACAATGCAAAGAAGATGTGGCGAAAGCAATTGCAGATTACCTTGGTCCTTTCAAATTTCACCTGCCTCTAATTTTCGCCCCGGAGGGGGGCAAAAGTTAAAGGGGGCGAATTGTGGAAATATTTTAGGGGGTGAAAATTAGAGGGAGCGAAAAAAGCTATTTTCTATGGAAAAAACTTTAGTTTTGATTGTAATACAAAATACAAGACATTCATTACTCTTCGATAACAATGATATTGTCCTCCCCTGTGTCTGAGGGGTGATTTTGTTGTTCTAGTTCCACCGTGTTCTCTTCCTCGGGGCCATATTCATCTAAATTAAGTCATATCAATCCAAACCAGGGGGGCGAAAATTAAAGGGAGCGAAACTCTCGCGAAGCTTCTGCACAAGGGGGGCGAAAATTAAAGGGAGCCAAAATTGAAGGCAGGCGAAATTTGAAAGAACTAAGGTACGGAAATTTTTACATTAGACGAGGAACATCAAGTGATTATGTACAATCTTATATGCCATCTTCAGTAACATTGGACCTTTGACAGTTGTTTTCAAATATCTTAGTTTACTTTTATTTAACCTTATTCTAATTTCCCATCAGTTGTACTTTGACTTTGTTCAAAACTTTAAGTGTACGAAAGTCTGATTGAAATCGGACTTCACAGGTGAAATGTAACAAAAAGCCACTTTCCTGAATAGTCAACGTACCTCTTTAAGCAGGCCCAACACCAGCCATGAATTCATAGGGGGGGGGGGGGGCTAGGAACTACAATTTTCTGACACCAAAATCAACAACAACAACCCCAATTTTCGGAAACATGCACGAAAAGACTGATGTGCTCCATTAATGACTAGATTTTGAAATTATTTTCCATTTTCAACGTTGGAGCCTTCAAAATTAGTGAATATAAAGCAAAAATATGCTGTAGATTCAAAATTCATGCCAGAATTTATGCTCGAAATCAATAAATTCATGTTCTATGCATCATTCTCCCAATTAAATCGTCTAAATGTGGGCCTGTAACCACAAAAAAATCCGACAGGTCGTGTGACATTTCCGACAAAGAGCCTCCTGGGGGGCACTCCGTCCCCCGTCCCCCCCCCCCACTTGCTTCGGCCCTGTCTTTAAGTTTATACGATTTGATGAGAAACATGGACCAGCTCGTTGTAATTTAAGTTTGATTTTGAAAACAGTTAGAGTTTAAACTTTTGTGATGACGTAAATGCTTCTCTTCAGTTTACTTGTTTCATCCGAAACTTTTTCAGTTTGATAGATTTGTTCGTTCTGAGTCAAATCGTCTCGAAACAAGAAATAAAATCCCTCAAAAACTATGTAACAATGAGAAATCTCAAGAAAAGTTGTCTTATAATAGGAATGATCATCTCAAAACAAGAAAATGTTTCTGACATGAACAATCCAGCAAAATCAAACTTAAGAAATGTTTTCTAAAATCAAGAACTGTAATCTGAAATCAAGAAAAATTTTCTTGTAAATTGAAGAAGTCCTTTCTAAAATCAAGAAAATTAGTCTTAAAACAAGAAAATATTTCTGATTTAGAAAATCGAGCAAATAAAAATTAAGAAACATTTTCTAAAAACAAGAAACAAAATCTGAATTTAAGAAATATCTTCTGATGAACTGAAGAAACTTTTTTCTAAAATCAAGAAAGTTTGTCTTAAAATAAGAAAAAATTTCTGATTTAGACAATTGAGCAAAATCAAAATTAAGAAATATTTTCTAAAAACAAGAAACAAAATCCGAATTTAAGAAATATTTTCTGATGAATTCAAGAAATTTTTTCTAAAATCAAGAATGTTTAGTCTTAAAACAAGAAAAAAAATCTGAATTTAAGAAATATTTTCTGATGAATTGAAGAAACTTTTTCTAAAATCAAGAAAGTTTGTCTTGAAACAAGAAAAATTTTCTTGATAAGATATCTATGCAAGAAAAATTTTCTTACAGACGGGAGGAGATAATTTTTCTTGAAACGAGAATTTGTTTCTCAAAACAAGTTTTTTTTTCTCAAAATAAGAATTCAGAATTTTGCAGTGTACCAATATAAGAAACATGTAAGAATTTTCGGTAGAAAAATAGCCTAGGAATTTAAGAAACTGCCTAGCAGGAGGATGGTAACAGGTAAATAGTACCACAGGGGCAGTACCAAGTACCAACATGCCCGGTACCCGTTACCATTAAGGTCAGTACAAGGGGACATCATAGCAGGAAAACAGTACCATTTTAGATTGAAAATTACGGTAAAATACTGGGGAAAAGTTGGAGTGAATAGATGTGATATTTTCCGTGTTCCAATCCTCAAAATATGTCCTTGGCACCACAGTAATTCTTACCAGTACCCAGTACCAAAGGTATAAGTGCCAGGGCCAGGTACCACAGGGGCCAGTATCATTACCATCAATGCCCCCTGTCACCATCCTCTAGCAGCCCCGGACATTACTTTCTTATAAAAATACGAGAAAACGGATAATGCAATCAAAAGATCCTTGGGGGGTACTCACTGATATTTAACAAACTGTTCGGTCTTAGACATAGTAAATAGCCTCAGCCATGGTCCATTGATAAAAGCATACACATTTTTATAAGAAACTGGTTTATAAGAAACTAGTAACGATGACCAAACATTCAAGAAACTCTCTGGTACTATGTTCAAGAACTATAATTAAGAAACTCTAAAATTTTATTTTTAGAATAAGAGTCAGTAGATTAAAAGGTTAACATGGCAGGCATTGCATTTGTAAACATCAAGTGAGAATGAAAATCTTTGTTGGTGACACCCAGCGGTCGCATTAGAGAGTGTCTGTTTAGAACGGTCCTATTCATTAAAAAACAAAATTAATTCAAAATGCAAGCTATTTGTCAACAATAAGGCTAAACTTCAAACCATAAAGCAGTTTTAGGCCCCAATAAATGAGCAATTAATCAAGAAACTTTTACTACCAAAAAATCAACATTTTCATGCAAAATTAAGAAACTTTTAGCAATAAATGCTGATCCAAGTTTCTTATAAAAAACTGCCCATAAGAAAGTCAACGCTCAGATCGCCAAAAATTAAGAAACACCAATACTGGAAAACATAAATGAAGAAACTATTTACTTTAACAAAGGGAATCTTTGACATCTTTTACTATAATTCCACTTGTTTCCTGTTTCATATTGCTTTGAATGATTAAAGTCTAAACATTGGAAAGGCTTGACAGACTCTGTTCAGGGGGGCACAGGTGGTGAACATGGAGGTTGTTATGGAACTTTTAAGAAGCTCATCAGAAACTCTTGAGTACTGAAAATCTGATAATCTTAAAAAAACTTCCAGTACTGGACAAAATTCTTAGTTTCTTTTGAAAAATTATGTGCATTTGCAGTTACAATAGTTTGCATGAAATCTTCTGAAGATATACTAATTAGCCTTAATCATATTGGCAGTTGTTTATAACCAGCAATATATCTATCAAGTCACCGGTGATTTCAACTGCCGCTCGGCTCACTGGTGGGAAAATGATGTTGAAAATGATATAGGAATAACTATTTGAGCCAGTAATATCTTAGCCTGCGTGCAGACTTTACTATTGTGGAGGAGTTAGAGGCGAAAAGGGAAAGGTAAAGTCTGCGCATCCACTCAAGTTTTTCTGTTCCAGCGATAAATTTTATCCCCCGTCCTCATTGTCTAAGAATCAATCACGTTCGCCTTTTGATTTCTCGAAAGTATTGTTCTCTCTCACCTTGCATCTGATTGGTTACAACTAGAACAATTGTTCTAGTTGTAACCTATCAGATGCAAGGTGAGAGAGAACAATACTTTCGAGAAATCAAAAGGCGAACGTGACTGGTTCTTAGACAGTGAGGACGGGGGATAAAATTTATCGCTGGAACAGAAAAACTTGAGTGGATGCGCAGACTTTACCGTTCCCTTTTCGCCTCTAACTCCTCCACAATAGTAAAGTCTGCACGCAGGCTAGTAACATCTGATCTTGGTCTTCATCAGCCAATTTCAGAACCTTGGATTTAAGTTGAAAGTTAATGAAAAAATGTAGCCATGTGCCAGTTTGCAGAGTATGGCAGTTCTCGACGAGATCTCGCGAATGCAGAACAAGGAAACAGTGGTGTTCTCGCGTGCAAGGTCTTTAATTCCGTTGTTTGCAAAGAAGTAGTGAACAAAAGATCTTGTTCAAAATTTGCGTGCACACAAAATTTTTGAAAAAGATCTCGTGCGTGCAGCTTCCACACTCTGCAGACTGGGCAATGTACTCGGAAATTTCCGATACTTGTTTGCTTTGTTCCTTTTTTAGTCAGAAATGGGTACTTTTTTATACACCCAATGCAATTGTTTTTGGTCTTTCTATCTCAACTGAAATTGTTTCTTTTACCAGCAATAGACTGTAATGAACTCATCTATATATCTTTTCAGATATCAAAAGTGCTTTCTCATTGCAATTACTGTAGATTTGTGGTGCCTACCAACATCTGGCATTGGGACCCCAACTTGGAGTTTACAGTAACGAGAAACTGCATTCGCATATTGTGAAAATGTTTGTGAACTTTTTCAGCTGAAAGTCTAATTTGCACAAGAGTTGTATTGAAATAGAGTACGCAAGGCCCTACAACAAGGTATTCAAACATCAATGAGTGCTGATCTTATAAAGTAAATGACACTCTGTCTCTTTTTTTGTTTAGTTGTTCGAAACGATGAGCAGATATCAGAGAAGATGAGGTTGCATTATGGGCACAGGAGCCCAGAAGCCCAGGAGTGAATGGCAAACGAAGAAGATTTTGGGGACTCGCTGAAAGTCAAAAGTTCACTTTAACGGTCTCAGGTACTCAATAAGCTGATTTGGCAATGACAGACAAGACACAATTTCTTGGACAACCAACATGTTGTGAGGAAACAAAGAATAACCCGCCCAATCACCAATGAAAAGGAAGCCGTCTAAAAAATTGAATTGAAATATATCAGACGAAACTATTTAGACCTAAAAATTAAGGGCTTGGTCTCGTAACTGTCAGCAAACCTGCAATCTCAATAATCTATATTGTTTCAGGCATGTGTCCATGGTGTTCCACACAAAGTGTGTGGATGGGATGAATCCACAATCCATCGATATCTCTCTACATCTTAATGTTTCTTTTCGCGCTGTGACATTCAAGAATCCATCTTAAAAATTGGAAAAATAGTGAAAAATCTGTTCGATGACTTACCAAAACACTGCAAAATCATCGTTTCAAGAGAGGATTGTTTACAGTTACGTGACCCAGGTCCTTGCACATTTTCTAATATGGAATTTTTTGAAATAGTTCTTGCCCTTTCATTTAAGTGACCATTTTGAGCTTTGAAGGAAACAACTAAAAGCTCTATTTAGCTTCCCCTCTGATAAGCCCTTCCTTCAATTATTTCAAATGTCAGTTGTTACAAAAGACTGTCCACCAATTTAGCTTAACAAAATAGCATGTAAATTCTTATATGATTCCGGATCAAAAGATTTCGAATTTGTGTATTTGACTCCTAAAATGGTCTGTTTTATTTCGTAATAAATGGGGTGAAAGATTTAGAAAGCTATCATTTATATCCTCGTAATTTGAGTTTGTAAAATGAGCCCCCTTCTCTAGTAAGCCCCCTATCCTTTAAGCCCCCATCTGGAGTGGAGTCTCTGAGATTGAATAAGCAAACCCAGGGGACTAAATATGGCTTTACGGTATTTGCTACTGGTGCTCTTGATGTGTATCACCCCATAAACATATCTGTTTACATCAATCTAAAGTTTTACAACAACTGAACATATACCGGGTGTCCCAAAAAAGTAGATAAATTTAGTTGACTCCAGCGATGTGAATTTAGCTTTAATCAATGGCTCATCACTCTCAAAATATTTCTCGATAGTTAACTGGAACATAGATACCTCGTTTGTTGGTATTTCTGCTTTGCCTTAAGAATTTGCTGGCAAAAGGCTAAAGCTCTGGTTTGCAGGAAGAGACAAATTTGAGCTTTCAAGATTAACATGCCTGCTCTCAAAATACCAATACCAACAAACGAGGTATCTATCTTCAAGTTAACTATCGAGAAACATTTTGAGAGTGATTCGACATTGATTGAAGCTAAATTCACATCGCTGGAGTCAACCCAATCCCTATAAATTTTTTGGGACACCCGGTATATAACACGATGCCACAGGGAGCATCAGAATACATTGCAATCCCTGGAGCTAAACATGAAACATTTGCATGGAACTAATCAACCAACAGATTAAGCAAAAAGTACAATTTAAGAAAATGAGAAAATTATGCAGAGTTGGAAGAAAGGGAGGAAATTTCACAGAAATCGTCAAAAATCTCTTCGATGATTCGATGATATTTAGGGGTGCTCCGCGATTTTTTTTTCATTTGATTCAAGGGTAACCTTGCACCAATTTTTGAACACCGTCATTTATGGGACAGATTGGGTTTACTTTGTGGGTATAGTTGTCTGAATTGTGAAAATTATGTATACTTGCCGTAAAAGCTCTGTTAAGCCCCCGGGGGCTTATTTGATTTCGAATACTTTAGAAGGGGGCTTCAAAGAGGGCCTTATTAGAGAGGGGAGTTATTCGCAAAATCAAACGACAAGGATATATGTGACAGCTTTTATTATTTTATCCCATATTTTGTGGATTCAACATACAATTTTACGATTCAATTTCAAAAGTTTCACACAGTTTTATCCGAAGCCTCGTCAAAATTAAAGATTTGTCCTTGTTGTTGTTTGCTGACTTTTCACTTCATGGTTTTCATATCTACGTTCGGTAATTAGTTGCTACCGTTGTCTTATGACAAGTATTTTCGTGTAAAAATGTATTGCTCTCAGCTACATATCTGGCTACATATTATAGATTTTGAAAATAATAACAGCAACAACACAAAAACTCTGATGATATCTTGACAAATACGAGAAGTTAATAATAGCAAGCTTATTTGTCAATATAGAGCCAACCATCGAAATGTCGTATTTCAAATGGCATGGATGCTGCAAACTGCAAGTCCCAACAAGAACAACTAGGAAATTATTCACCCATCAAAAGAAATTATCAAATGCCAACTGTTACAGACGATTTTCTATTTATTAGCTAACAAGTGTGCATGTTAATGAAGCGTTACCGAGTCCTAGAAATTGGTCATCGTCATATTTCACGTATTTTTTAGAAGAAACTAAGAACTTTGGCCGGTACTGAAATTTTCTTAAAGTTATCAGATTTTCAGTACTCGGAGTTTCTTACTAGTTTCTTAGAGGTTCCATACAATCGTCAGGTTCACTACTACCTGTGCCCTCTAATGAACATTTCAAAACAAGGTTTTTTAAGCCTTTCCAATATTTAGACATTACGCAAAGGCCTTACGAGTAATGTGATACAGGAAATAAGTGAAAGTACCGTAAAGATATGTCAAGGATTTCCTTTATCAAAATAGAAAGTTTCTTAACTTATATTTTCCCAGTACTGGAGTCATAGGCGTATGAGACAGGGGGACAGGGGGGGCTGCAGCCCCCCCCCCCCTCAACGTCAGAAAAATTTGCAAAAATCAGCCATAATTGGGCAGAAATCCGCCTCAAGTCGGGCAAAATTTTCTCAAACAATGGACTTTTTATCGGGCAGCCCACCCAAATTTTATCTCCCCCTACGCCGATGACTGGAGTTTCTTAATTTGTTGGCGATCTGAGAGTTGAGTTCCTTATGGGTAGTTTCTTATGAAAAAACTACGTGTAATGGAGTTTCTTAATTTTTTAGCGATCTGAGAGCTGAGTTTCTTATGAGCAGTTTCTTATTTAAAAAATATACGTGTAGTCGCAAACATTCGATCCAAGGAAAGGAATGATAGCATACATTGTAGATCACAAAAGTGTAACTTAGGGGTTATGAACTTTGTATTGTATATCGACAACGTTTTTAGATTCTTTAGCATTGTATGAATATACCGTATCTATGTGAGTGACTGCCTCTTTAGGGGTCTTTTAGATGCTGCGATTTAGTCTGAAATCCTATAGATGTCGAAAATTATGCAATGATTTCTTTAAAAACATGTTCCTCTCTTTCTCAATTTATCTCTGGTATAATGCCATGGACGTCAACATCCTAGCTGTTGGGCAGAAGTTTCACCAACATTTCAAGTTGAAAGACGCGAAGTGTAGTGCGATCGCCGACCTGCACTTCGAATTTCACCACAATTTCCTCTTGCACACTGCGAGTTTCCTCTCAATTTACAGATAACACTCGACGTTTACCGTCGTTGGAAATCGTGCGTTTCTCAGTTTCACCAAAATTTCCAGTTGAAACACGCGAAGTGTAGCGCGATCGCCGATCTGCACTTCGAATTTCACCATAATTTCCTCTTGCACACTGCGCTTTTCCTCTCAATTTACAGATAACACTTGACGTTTACCGTCGTTGGAAATTGCGCGTTTCATGTTTGGAAAACATAGGGAAAAGTAAACTCCCTTTTCCCACTAGTTTCCGGGTTTGGAAATCTTACATTTCTACCACATTTCCAACTGGGGAAATCATTGGAAATGCGAAATTTCCCAACAATTTGACTACAAAACACTATGTCGAAACGTGATCATTTCTTGCCGTGTCCGTTATACAATGCCCTTTCTAGTTATAAAACATGATGCAAATGAAACGTTCCTGAGAACTTCTGACGTTAAATCATCTACTTAACGACGATCAAATGTTGTATCATGTCTCCACTTGAGACGATCAAACGACCAAAGGTCGCACTTTGTTCACTGACTGTCTTAGATGCCACATACTAGTTCTCCGACGCTTAGGAGGTGGCAAGAGATACCATCAAAGCTCCACAATTAGGTCTATTTGCGTCCCTTTTTAGAAGTTTCTGTTTCGATGTTGACTAGAAAAGGGTCCCTAAATGGGCCCACCAAATGATACTATCAATATGGGGTTAATGGTTAATTATCTGGAAGAAATGTTTTACACGATTACTAAACAAAACGCAAACCGTCTTCTCATTAAAGCTAAGCCAGCTTTATCTAAACGAGGTTAACTTTCAACCAATCAAATGCATTCAATTTGTTGAACTGACCAATTAGAGGGCAACATTCGATAACCTGGTTTAGTTTAAGCTGGTTTAACACAAAAAATGCGAACAGGATATTTGAATCTATAAGCAACATAACAACAGCCTTAGCCAAACAACACCCTTGTTACAAATTGATACAAAAGACAACATTTCATGCTAAAGACAACCCAACATAAAGAAGGACTTATCGTGATCTCTTATAAGGTCTGAAACAGTTTCTTGCTGAAAGTCATTATTTTCGCATGTAAAATTCTGAAAATTTCCGCAACAAAACTGTTTCGTACTGTGATACCTAAATAGCTATTTTAAGAATCGCTCAAAAATCTTACTATCCAATGAATTGTAAAAACTAATGCCTACTTTACACACACAACTGAGACTCAAATCAATGATGTAACGATCACGATGCCAGGCATCAATTGGTAGCAATTTTTTCATAAAGTAGCACTTTCTTTTGAATAAATGAGGCGGGAACAAAAATGGTGATCAAATAACAAATCCCTGAAGCATCAACATAATCGAACATAACTATTGTTTGTAAATAATGAAATAAAGTCCATCCGGCAGGGTATGCAAATTCACACCGTTCCAAAACCCGGTGCTTCTATTATGTCCTGAATCATGTTCTCGGTGAAACTTTCACCGAAATAACGCTCTGTCACAGGAATCACGATCTTCAAGGTACATGTGCTTGACGTGATGCGACGGCCGAAGTCACTGCAATCATGTAGGAACACGATTTTACCTTTTCCCAAGCTCAAGGGAGGAAGAAACTTGGATCCGGAAGCAAAGAACAGAATATCTTCCAACTTGATTACTATCTTTGAATCGCTTTGGATATCTGTGATTCCTATATCTATACGATCTGTACTTGGCACAAGACCCTTCTCGGCCTCATCCAAAAAAATACACCAGTTGAACATGATATCTCCCTCTTGTTGTCGTTCCACGGTTCCATCCTCGGAGAATTCGCATTGGAACATTTCTCGAAGAATCTTTGCGGTCAAATGGCCAGATTCGTAAATAAATTGCTTCACAGCGTCTTCACCATGTCGCCTGAGCATTTCCAGAACTCCATTAGTTTTCAGACCCTTTTCGAAGGAATTTAGCTCTCTTAATTGACGCATGATCGCCCAGTGACTGCTAATCTTTGCAATGCAGTCTGCCTTATCTTCCAGTGAAATGATTGGTTTGTTATATCCTGCCTCAAATCTTTCGTCTAGATTGGAAACAATTGCATCTAACCGCGCTTGATCATTGCAACTGGCCATCTCTTCAAGTTTAACCCTCAAATCATAATCAGGTACATCATCGTAGCTTGCTTCATTGCTTCGTAAAATTAGATAATTGGCAAGAGAGGCACTGAAATTGCGCGGCCCTGAGAATCCATGAAGAAAGGCCAAATACGCTAATTTGCCAAACATCTCGAAATGTCCTTTTTCTAGTTTGAGCACATCATGTTGAAAGACATACCTTTTTTCCTCGCCGCACATAAGTTTCTGAGGGACCCCATCATACATCAGCGTGAATAGCTCACGTAGTGGTCCACCCTCGTCAGCTGCTTCTTCGCCAATGAATTCCACTGTTATGGGCTTCAGGTCTCCCTCTTGAAAAAAGATACTCATTTTCTTCAATACATCTGCAATAAGATTGCTTCGGCGGACAACAAACTTGACCGGCTCGCAAGATTGCACAAATCGCCTTGCCTTAAATGCTATTTCATCTCTAAGGCAATCGAATTGCTCATTTGTCTGCACACATGTTGGCAGTCTTCCTGCTGGTTTAGAGCTGCAGTTACTGGCATGCATTTCTATGCTGTCAGATGGGAATCCTTCTTGGCAAATAGGGCATGTGACTATTATGTGATGTTCCACACCCCCCAAAGCTTCTGATGGCTGTTGACTCTCAAATCTATAATTCATTGCTGCGTCAAGGCTGCATTGCGCTCTTCCTGGCAATGGTGCTGTTACTCCTGATCCGCATGGCTGATCCAAAGAGCTGGTATTGCTGTCTGTATAGGTGTATGGATATAGCAGTTCACTGTCCGATATTTCATCTAGGTTGTTTAATTCAACGACATTCAAATTTACATTCAATGCCTCAGTCTCCTCATTTGACAAATCATTTTCAAATGCAGATTGGTTGGACAACATATCCATCATATCTTCAGTCGCTCTGATGAATATTGGTTTATCTCCCCTTGGGCCACAAACATGCTTTAACACTTCCCCGTTGATCTCCTGGTCATTGATGACTCTGACAATCTTCTTTTCTACTGCTCGTACAAAGTGAAATTTGCTTGAACTCTTTATCTTTGCAAACTTTTCAGCAAGTTCACGTTCGATTTCCAAAGAAATTTCACTTTCTGTTGCAGTGCTGTTTAGCTTGAAACCGGAAATCACAAAGCCATCGTCGTACAATGTTTCTCGGGCAACACCTTTGGGCACCATACTAATTCTTGGGGATGGTAACAGGACAGTGGCGGCTGGCACGAAAAATGAGATGGTACTAGAAAAACAAAAATTTGTGAGCGAAGCGAACAAATTTTTGTCTCATGACCAGCTGGGGGGATGGGGGGCGCTGTAAGCCCCCCATTGGGGTCCAGGGGCGAAGCCCCTGGGAAGCTTTGCATTTTAAAGCAAATATCGTCATGGATTGTCTCTAAATTGCAAGCTAAATGATTTCCCCAATAGATTTTTGAAAAAGTTGTGTAGGTGGATTTTTAAGTAAAACGTAGCAGGGAAAGCATAACATTTATTGATGAAACTGCAAAACGCTATTTATCTGGACATTATAGTATACATCTTTTTGCAAACCATGCTACTTACTTCTAATGAATTCAGTTTTTGAAAATCTTTTCAAACGATGCTGGCTGCATTGCTAGGCTAAGACCGCTGCACCGAAATGCAGTGAGTCATGTCGATTATTGGCTGCGGCCACTTAAGAGGCACGTGAGCAATACATTTGATAAGTTAATCATTTGCGGCACCCAGTCCACCGCTTGCTAGCCGCAGTTGATGGAAGTACCAGAAATGAAATTCTAGTAACGTGGGTTTCTCGGAGGTTTCTCGTTCAATTTGTGGTGTGCACAAAATCGCATTTTTACTTATAGGACAATTTGAATGGTTCCATTTGCACCAGAAATGTATGGGAGCAGGAAAACAGCTGCCAATTGTTGCTGTTCCCTTCAGTTAACAAAGTTTAAAAGAAGAATCTACATCTTGGCCACGCATCCAGGAAAAGTGGTAGCCAACTCCTGCGACACGATTCATTTTCTGCAGAATCCTAGACAGCTAAATAGAAAACAGGCCTAAAAGTTTTTTTTGAATACCTCAGTATCATTCAATAAACCAGCAAAGTTTGACCATTGTGATTTGATACTGCTGAAAAGACTGCGGGGTCGATTTCGTAATCTTGTTTGGATGTGTTATTTTGGCGGCCATTCAGCATTACCAGAAAGAGGAATCTAGTACTGCGAACGAATTTACTATTGTTGGACTTGTGGATACACAAAGAGTTTTACGTCATAACAAGTCACAAACCACAATAGGATTACTTTCTGCAGTACTGGATGAACGATGTCTGGTACCATGGAGTACATAAAGGCCTCATTCAATACTGCTCAATCAACAAGGATTAAAACGAGGGAGGGTCAGATGTTGAGATATTGGCTCTAGTGTGCTCTACCGCTCTTCCTTCTTTTTGTTTTCTTGGTCAATTCAATTTGTTTTATTTTTGAAATATTAGAAAATAAGACCATTAAAATATATTTCAAGCTTTCAAATTAAAGTGGTACTAGACTAGTACCACTAGTACCGCTGCCAGCCGCCACTGTAACAGGATCACATCCTTTATCCACATCTTGGATGCTTTCTTCTTAGGAATACATGATGATGGCTTTGCTGTCTGAGGTCTTTTTCTAGCACCTCCTGAAACGTGACTCCTTCTTACAAATTGCTGGTTGAATGTACCAACCGGAAGCCTCGTATTGTTGCCAATTGCTGCATTTGTTGATGCTCTTGAAACTATCGACGAGAAAAACGGATATTTAGTTGTAATTAAGATCATCAAATGATAGCAAGATTGATGATACGAAATAAACAATTCAGGGCCGAAGCCAGTGGGGGGCTGGGGGGTGGAGCACCCCCCAGAAGGCCATTTGTCGGAAATTTTACTCCAGCTGTCGGATTTTTGTTGCTGTTACAGGCCCACATTTAGGAGATTTTACTGGGAAAATGATGCATAGAACATGAATTTATTGACTTTTGAGGATAAATTTTGACATGGATTTTGAATCTACGGCATTTTTTCCTTCATATTGACCAATTTTGAAGGCTCTAACGTTGAAACTACAAAATAATTCCAAAATCTAGTCATTAAAGGAGCACATCAGTTCTTTGGTGCATGTTTTAAAGTATGTTCCTAGTTGCTGTTGTAGTTGTTGTTGATTTTAGAGCATCGGAAAAGTTTGCTTCTTTGCCCCCCTAAGAATTAAGCCTGGTATCGGGCCTGAAATAATTACAATGTTATAAAGGTTAAAAAGGATAAGAAGCAATTCTACACATTGTTTATTATTGGAAACTATGATTTTGCTGTTTTTTGGGCAGGTGACATCAAAACTAGAAACATCAGACCCTCAGACGGATTCCATGAGACCCGTTTTACTAGACTTTTCATTTTCAAGCAGTGAAAGACTTGTAACGCAGTGATTAAAAAAATACCCAACTGGGGAAGGGGGTGTACTTCATTGTTATGTCATGCTAGCCGAGCTGCACACATAGGTGGGTTATTTTGTCCAACATAATGACTTAATTTTGATAAATGGGTTGGTATGTTCATAATTTTCTCAGGGCCTGTTTACATGATCCCGCCTTGCCGGGATATTTATCCTGTCCCGCCTTTGTCTCTTATGTAAACCCAAAGAGAAAAAAACATTAACCCGGCAAGGCGGAATCATGTGAACAGGCCCTTACAAACGGGTCCCATAATGATTACACATTTTTTTATGTACGAAGTAAAACGAGTACATATAGGAGTGGAGTTGTGTAACGCCTTCAGTAACTCACGAACCAAGAACGCATTCCGCGAACCAGCTAAGAATGCCAAGAATGCAATCAGTTGCCAACTGCTGTGTTGTTGCTGCGCCTCCGCACCATCAGATCACTGCATTTGCTGAGACTTTTTTGGCAGAGCACCAGGAGAACAAACCATTTGCACTAATTATTTTCGATGTCATGTGATCAACGAAAGTTCTAGAAGAAACGTTGTGACGCAGTCGATTCATGTCCAATTAGACCACAAATGAGCCCATTAACCATATTGCATGTTGCTCTCTTTACAAAAGTGTTGGCAGATTTTCAATTCAACAATTTTGGATACTGGAAGTAAATATCTTCATTGGTACCTGGACTTCTGCTTCGAAGCCAAATCCCACAAAGGCTACGTTGCTTTTATGTGCCACCGCAGAGGTCGCCGCGTTCGACCTCAAAGATACTTGCAGGCTGGTTGGGTTAGAGCTTCACTATCGTACACATTCCAAAATTCTAGAAAATCTATAAAAATATTGTAGATTCAGATTTTTCTAGAATAGCAAAAAGGTCTATTGTAGATCGCAGATGCTGTAACTGCTTTTGAAACCTGACACGGGACTGTTGACGTCAGGCTTCAATCAATAACTTGATGGGGTAAATGAACGTCTGTTTAGAAATGTTACTTTCTTGGGGCAAATGTTACAGTTGACTCGAGTTGACTATCCCTTGATGCTTGCACAGCGGCACAGAGTTAACTTGACTATGTGCCACTGTGCAAGCATCAATCCACGGGAACATTTTTTTCCTTTTAGGTCGAACAAGGGATGCAAGGACCCCTTAAAAACTAGTTCTTGTGTGCTGAAGGACTGCCCCCTCCAGTAGAAAATAGAAATATGAAACAAGAAAGTATCGGAATTGCCACAGCTTCGAAGAACCTCATTGCTCCTATCTGAAGGTCACCATGTGTATGGTGGCCCATCGTTATCATCCATCTTTTCATGTTATTGCATTGAAAATAAATAAAATTTATTTAATGAAATTTTTACAAAAAAACTATTAAAATAAAATTTATAACAAAAAAGTTGTATTTTAAAATTCCTTTTATTGTTGCCGTAATTTATTTTTTATTATTTTTATTTTTATTGTTTTTCAATCTTCACGCGTGGCTCATCGTTATCATTATCAGAGCGAAAACGAGGCTACATGTTCCCGCCAAAATGTCCTGTACTTCGCCTGTTCGCACATGCTACCAGGTGAAATTGCATCGCCTTGGCCTATCTGCGCTGTTATCATAGACATGTCCAACAAGAGAAAGACGTGGGAATTGTACGAAAAGAAATGTTCAGCAAAGAGGAGAGGAGAACCTGCCGTAAAGAAGAAATCAAGTGCACCTAGCAGCATAATGGTGCAGCGCATGAGTGCTGATGCAAACCGCCTGAAAAAGTTTGAGCCGCTGGACACACGTGATTTCGTTGACTTTTCAGATTATGAAGAGATCTCGATCGACAACATCAAACTGGCCTGTGAAAAATTTTACGAAATGCCCAAAGGTTCATGTGATGTTCTTTTGGGTGACAGAGGGCCATCCTGCTACTTAACGGAGCAAATTTTAGGGAAAAAGGTATATTTTATACGTTTCTTGGACCCTACAAAGAGGGCCAAGAACAGCAAGGGCACTCAATCACAACTTGAAACAGGAAGGAAGAAGAAAATTATGGAAGATAATGATGAGTCAAATGTAGGTGTGTCTAGTTTCAGAGAAAGGCATCAACAAAGCACAATGTTTTCTGACACCACCTTTCCAAAGGTACCCCAGACCGCATTCCCAAAGTCAGTATCCATAGCAGATCTGCTGCAAGCCCGTAAGCTAATTGAGGCTCCAGACATTTCTACTGTTAAAATGGTGCTTGAGTCTTACAATGTTTATGACAAGGTATGGGAAACTGTAAGCACTGTGGAATTTCTTAAGGAGAATAAGCATTTTTCAGAAGGAGGATTCCGCAAGGCGTATCTTGCTACATCAAAACATCCAGGTTTCCCCAAAAAATGGGTTATCAAAGAATCAAAGGAAGAGAAAGTTGCTCTGTTGGAAATGACAGTCAAGTTAAGCAATGCCCAACACACACGGAAGCAGGTACAAATGCACTCAGTTGCAAGAAACATTTGCCAGAAATTTGCTAGGGAAGTTCCTTTCATTTTTGGTACATGTTTCAATTACAAGAAAGTGTATTTTTCAATGATGAATGGTACCCCAGTTACCGTGGAAGAGTTCATTCCTGGTGACTTTGAAAAATATTCAAACAACACGGGATTGATGGCTGCAATTAAATCTGACGAGCACAAAGAATTCATAGAAAAGGCTGAATGTTTCATGCATTTTTCCTATGTGGTTACAAATAAGCAGTTGATGGTTGTTGATTTGCAAGGTGTGGGATAAAATCTCTGTGACCCAGAAATAGCAAGTATGGTGTTATTGGAGGAAGGGCAATTGAATTTCTGTGCAGGAAATTTGTCAGTAGACGCAATTGAGACCTTTATGACTCATCACACATGCAATAAATTTTGCAAAATGGTCAAACTGTGAATGGCGAACTAACTCTGATATTTATGACAAGATTTTGTTGGTATTTTAGTTCAATTGTTAAGTTAGATTCCAGGGAATCAGGGTTTGGAACAGAAAATTGAAGACTTTTGGTGAAAAGTTCAGCAATAATTTGTAAGAACTGAAAAGGTGCTGATCTTTTTTTGGATAAAAAGTGAGCATTTGAAATTGATATGACAAGAAAGGAAGGCAATTACAGTAAGAGTCTCAATGGTACTTTTAAGAAATTAAAGAACTCTAGGCATGTATGAACACAACACAGCATTTATGTATGGTTTTCTATAGATCTTTTGGCTATCTGTAAAACATGGAGTGTGGAATGATGGAATGGAATGATGGAATGGAATAATGGAATGGAATGATGGAATGGAATGATGGAATGGAATGGTATAGATGGAATGGTAGATATGGAATAGCTAAACTACTGGTCGCTTTGGAAAAAAAATTACACCAATGTGTTCCTCAAGATCTTCTTAGTTTATTTTACATATGTTTTCTTGAAAGTCTCATGAAATTCCCTTAACTATCGACTGAAACAACAAGCATGATAACAGACTGTGTGGGCAGACATCAGTTAAGTCGTTTAATTGATGTGAGTTGTAGGGAAAAAATCTGTAAAACATGGAGTGATGGAATGGAATGGAATGGTCGACATGGAATAGCCAAACTATTGGTCTGTTTTGAAAAAAAATTACACCAATGTGTTCCTCACGATCTCTTCAGTTCATTTTGCGCATATTTTCTTGAAAATATGCTGGAATTCCTTCAGATTTCAACTGAAACAAAATTGAATCTATGCTAGGCTCGCGTGAACACAGCTGTGGAATGTTGAGAAGTGACAGGGATCAATGACAGTTTTAATCCTTATCCTGTAATGGCGCCAAGATAATTTTTATCATAAACGGGGGCTCGTAAGAAACTTTAGACAACAGCAAATTGAGTTATTGCTGCCCTCATGCACTCACTCGCTATTGTTTGAAAACAATGCCCAGTTGTTCATCATTTGCACAGTTTGTGGTATTGTTTAGATTTCATTTCAGGTTGTGCAACTGTGAACTGAACTGCGTCGATTTTTCAAAAGCTATATATGCTTCACCACGTTGTGACTTTCGTCGGAGAATCCATAGTTTTATGCTGCTGGCATATTTTGTCTTATCGGGTACCATTTTATTTTCAGAATTTTTAGGCACTAATGGTAATTTTGTCTGTGCAGCAGGCTTCACCATGGTGGACTTTGCTTTACATACAGTCAAGCACGTGTGTGCTCCCAGAAAACTGTCTTGCAGAATTTCAGTAGCTGAAGAAGCCAGATTTAATTTCCTCTGGGCTTGCTACTTGATAGAGGGAATGTTTGGGTCTTACGGTCACGGGGTTTCACCATATTTTGTAATCTTGCACGCTATGTTTCGGTTTGATGTAAAATATCGCAAAATGTTTTGCATTTTAAATTTTGAGCGGTTTTACGGTTTTGGGACCCCCAAACATCCCCTGTTGGTACTGTCAGAAAAATCACCAAATTCACATCAACAATCATGTGAAAGAAATCTACAAAAGTAACAAAGTTGTATGTGGTAGAAATGTTCGGTCACTGATCTGTACCTTCAGAGCTTTGGCTATGGGAGGTGAGCTTCTTTGACAGTTCGAAATATTTGCTTGAAAGAAGGTAAAAAATGCGTTGTAATAGTGACCATGCTAAAAAGGAAATAGTCCCCCAAATGCTATATTAGTCCCCCCAAGAGGTTCAAACAATTAGATTTTGAGTTTTCAAGTTTTTATGGCAAGGAGTCACTAAAATTTGCTAAAGGCTGGCACCATCGATGTGTTGATTTTTCCAGGCACTTGCCACGCCATCCCCATGTGCAGAGATTCGATTGAAATTAGACGGGAAGTCAGAACATTATGATTCACAGCTGGTTTGATTCCGGAAGAAATTCTCAACAATAATACACTCATTTTTATAATAAAAGTGGTTCAAGTTGCTCTAGCCATATCGGATATCAGAATTTCCTGTTATTTTTGTCAAAGGTTTATAGATCCTGAGATTCCCTTTAAAAAACTAAACTATGAATTAAAAATACGAAACTTTTGTAATTTACCGTTATAATGTTCTCCGGTGACTCAAAATATGTTTTAACTATTTTTAAATTGTCTTGAGCGCAAATCACTTTATTACTAGTTTGAAATCTTATTACAAAGTGATTTAAGAGCTCTTCGAACAAAAATAAATCATTCCAGAATGGAAATTAAAACTCATTCAGAGACTTTAGGTAGCAAAAGTATCCTAACATTTAAGAGACTGTCTGGCAATCTTTGACCTTAGTTCTTAAAAAAAATTAGTTTAGACGTACTTTTCTTACAATTTCTTATTTTTGGGAAGTCCAAACATGACAAAGATTCTGGGGACTGAGGTTGAAGAAACGTTCTTTTTTAGCTCCCTAGCTCCCCTCTCTAATAAACCCCTCCCTTCTAAGCTAAATGTTCTAAAGAAGCCCCACTTTCCATCCTCCTTCATTTGTATTAAAAGGGATGTCAAATTTCAGTTTATTTAGCTAAAAAAGTGTGCAGGTTAATTTTGATACTGCTTTGATAAATATGTCGAATTTGTTCATTTGACTCGGTAATATTGTATGTCATTCCTCAAAATTGGGGATAAAAGAGTTAAGATGCTTTAATTTATATCCTTTTCATTTGAGAATAAACCCCCTCTCTAGCTGACAAGCACCCTCTCCCTTAAAGCCCCCTCTGGAGTCTCCAAGATTGAGTAATAAGCACTTGGGGCTCAAAATAGCCTGTGTTCCAGACCATTACGCAAATATAATTTATTTTTCTGGAGTCTAGAACACAGGCTAGCTCAAAAAAGCTTCTTGCTACTAAGAGTTTCTTGGAGTCTATCAAATTTGCACTATTTTTCAGAATCATTCTGTTTTTTAAACAGGGCGTCCAACGTAACCAGTAAGATAAAACAATCTGTGGTACAATCTGCGTTAAAGTTATCCATTTTCATAGCATTTTGAAGGCAGTGTTCATGCTCTAAATGACAATCGTGTATGTAAAACCCACCATGGTGAAGCCTGCTGCACAGGCAAAATATGCTAGCAGCTTAAAACTTTGGATTCTTCGACGAAAGTCACAACGTGGTCAGTGGCGCCGCCAGGAATTTTTATTGGGGGGGGGCGAAAGACAACGGGATCTGGGGCGGAGCCCCAGAAAAATTTTCTTGGACCACGCCCTCTACTTTGGCTGTAAATGCGGCCAACGCCCCTTATTAGGTTGACATAAAGATAAATGTGTCTGTTGAAATAACACAAGTAGGGTACCACAGTTAGAAAGTGACGCCCTACCGGCGACCGAACGACGAACTTCGAATTTCCAAAAATTTCCGCAACGAATCTAAAACGTCACTCCGTAATGGAATTATCGAAGGGATGTCAAGTTCTCTCAGATTCAGAAATCTGAAGTATATGGTTTGTGAAAAAGAGGGCATCGGGACCAGCAGAAGCTTTCAAGTTCAGTATATATTCAGGGGCGGATCTAGCCGGATATTTTAATGAGTTCCCATGATGAGATCGAAGGTGAGCGAAGCTAGGGGGTGCTCCCACGAGAAAATTTTTGCAGCCACGTCCTTTAGATTCCCTTAAAATGCTGTCAAATTTTTCTTAACTAATTAATAACTGATAAAATTTTGAAATGAAAAGCATCCCACGAAACCAATTTTGGACCTTCATATGATCATAAGGCCTAAGTTTACCTCAAATGTTTCTCCTTCAGTCAGCCACATTTTGCCTTATTGACACATATAAGGGGCCTAGTTTGTAGCCCCTTATATAAGCGCAATTGAACAGATTTTGAAATCGTTTGTTATTTTCATCGCGGATCTCATTTCATAATTATCGTAATTCTATTCTCAGAGACAAATCTATCTATGAAATCTTGACTAAGTTCCCAAACTCATGGAACTCACGTCAAATCCGCCACTGGATGAGGGGGTCTGGGGGCAAAGCCCCCAGGAAAATGTTCGGGGACACGCCCTTTACTTTGGCTTAGAACACTCCTACCGATCACAAGTTACCTGGTGGTGAAATAGAATTGTTGATCATTTGTAACAGTTGTTTAAATTAGCATCCCCTGGAAACTATTTTTGTAAAAATATGATATTCTTTGGTTTAGAATGCATCCCATCTTTACCAGTGCCCAATTGAAAACTTTCATAATTAGGTAACAGTATTTTTATGAATTACCACCACAGGAAAATTTTTGCGCAAACACACTGTAATTTGTCCCAAAACCGTTCTAACAATCCAATTTGCCTGGCCTCAAAATCGAAATTTTGACAGTTCTGTGATAGTTTGTCTCGGAAATTTTTCAAAAATCCAACCTATACATTGGCTTAGAACGACTCTACCATTCACTTTCCGTCATTTCTCCGAAAGAATCTTACCCTACTACCCATCCTATACAGAACTACTTTCTCCTCATTTGGTTTGTGAAAAAGATCTTGACTTAGATCTTTCACAAGCTATGTTGTTGAGATGTGCAAGCTCGGAGGGTAGGGCCTTCGCGGGGGGCTAGGGCCTTCGCGACCAGAAAAAAATTCCGAGTCAGTGCCCTACAGATCGTTGGAAAATGCAATAAGACAGCAAGATTGTACAAACCGATACTCACATTATAATTGCCAAAGATCATCGGCCCCCCCCCCCAATAATTTTACACCAGAATTAGACGATCTAGAAAAGTGGTCCTAGAGAATATTGGGGGGCGACCGCCCCCCCCCTTGCCCCCCCCCCCCCCTCCCGGCGCTTCTGAACGTGGTGAAGCAAGAAGCATAGCTTTTGAAAAATCGACGCAGTTCAGTTCACAGTTGCACAACGCGAAATGAAATATAAACAATACCACAAACTGTGCAAATGATGAACAACTGGGCATTGTTTTCAAACAATAGCGAGTGAGTGCATGAGGGCAGCAATAACTCAATTTGCTGTTGTCTAAAGTTTCTTATGAACCCCCGTTTATGATAAAAATGATCTTGG
Source organism: Aurelia coerulea (assembly GCA_039566865.1). Taxonomy (NCBI): domain Eukaryota; kingdom Metazoa; phylum Cnidaria; class Scyphozoa; order Semaeostomeae; family Ulmaridae; genus Aurelia; species Aurelia coerulea. Next base: position 5,197,436 of record CM076959.1, read on the forward strand.
CGCCATTACAGGATAAGGATTAAAACTGTCATTGATCCCTGTCACTTCTCAACATTCCACAGCTGTGTTCACGCGAGCCTAGCATAGATTCAGTTTTGTTTCAGTTGAAATCTGAAGGAATTCCAGCATATTTTCAAGAAAATATGCGCTAAATGAACTGAAGAGATCGTGAGGAACACATTGGTGTAATTTTTTTTCAAAACAGACCAATAGTTTGGCTATTCCATGTCGACCATTCCATTCCATTCCATCACTCCATGTTTTACAGATTTTTTCCCTACAACTCACATCAATTAAACGACTTAACTGATGTCTGCCCACACAGTCTGTTATCATGCTAGTTGTTTCAGTCGATATTTAAGGGAATTTCATGAGACTTTCAAGAAAACATATGCAAAATAAACCAAGAAGATCTTGAGGAACACATCGGTGCAATTGTTTTTCCAAAGCGACCAGTAGTTTGGCTATTCCATATCTACCATTCCATCTATACCATTCCATTCCATCATTCCATTCCATCATTCCATTCCATTATTCCATTCCATCATTCCATTCCATCATTCCACACTCCATGTTTTACAGATAGCCAGATCTTTTAGCTATCCTGGCTAAAAGATTAGCTATCTGGATTGAGCGTTATTTTTATACATATTTATATGCAAGGTTCGATCGAGTGCCACTTGAGCTTCTATCACTATTGTGCACATTCAAAAAGTCTACAGAATATTGTAAAATATTGTTCGATTTTGATTCTTTGTAGAATTCTGTAGCTAAAAGGTCTATTGAGGCATTGATAGACTTAGGCAAAGGGGGAGATAGAATTTAAGGGGACTGCTTGATGAAAAATCCATTATTTGAGAAAATTTTGCCCAACTTGAGGCGGATTTCTGCCTGATTGTGGCTGATTTTTGCAAATTTTTCTGACGTTGGGAGGGCTGCAGCCCCTCAGCCCCACTGTCTCCTACGCCTATGTTGATAGACCACCCTTTGTACCTCTGGCTGCCAACTTTAGATCAAGGGTAATTCCAGCTTCAAATATAAATGAGTTTTCATTTTGCTTTTCCAACTGCCATAAAAGCTCTTCTTTAATAACCCCCACTTTAATAACTGCCCTAAATTTTGAATATATAGTAAATTCAGTGAGTCATGGTTTATGACTGAAGGGGAACTGCTATCCTGTTTGTTTCTGATGAATATTGATGTGTACTATGTAATTGAAAATAACACATATTTCTGTAAATTTCTTGCTTTCAATCCTCTAAATGTGTGAACATAGTATATATCAGCTATAACCAGTGGTGGATTTAGGGGGGTAAGTGAGAGCAACTACCCTCCTTCAAATGAAAACTCAGCTTGGCACCCCTTTTTTGGCGAGAAAAGCGCCCCTAATTCCGAGGCACAATTTTTTAACTAATTTTATTTAAGAGATGGAGGAAACATATAAATCAAGGTGTTGTTTAGTTGCAAAATCAATTTCTTTGAAAAGCATCCACAAATGTTTCCTCTTATATCTTTTCAAGTTACCCCCCTTCAACTTTGGGCTGGATCTGCCCCTGCCCCTCCTGGCTATAATACATTTTGCATGCAATGTCTGACTTTCCCCTTTTGTTGCTCCTGGAGATTTAATGGAAGTATAGAATATATTTAAGCAACCACTTTGCAATTGACTGGAGACATGTCAGATAAGGGCTAGACCACTGCCTTGAAATGAAATAAATGTTATCCACACTTTTCTGTTTATCCATTCCTGCAAGAAAACAAATAAAGATTCAAGGTTTTGTTGCTGCATGTCCTTTGTCTCTATCAAGTAAATAAATTGTGTTTCAAGAAAAGATAAGAGTTCTTGGCATCTTTGCTTTGGATTTTCTCTGGATTGGGTATCTTTGCCCTTAAAGCCTGCTTTAATTCATCTTCAATGAATTCACTTTGTGCAGCCTCTATACCAGACAGCTCTGCAACCTCCACTAATTGCTCATTCAATATGGGAATGCCCATGCTCTCAGCCCCATATCTCTCTGGAAATGAAAACATATGATTTGGAATTCCAGTTGGCAGCTCCAAATCTTTCTGTCCTCTTATTCTATGATTGTTCCACATGTCTACAAAAATGTTACACTCTCTTTGCATTATTGGCACATACACATAAGCCATGATCTTTCTGTGTAAATAATTGTGTGGATCATATTCTTGTTCCTGTAGCAATTCTTTCAGCTGAGTTTTGAAAAACTTTTCTAATCGCTCATGGAGGTCTCTCCACCATCTCTCTATCTTATTAGATGTTGATGGGCCATATGCTATTGAATCCAATGGATCTTCAAAAATGTCATTCTGGGACATTAAGTATGTGTGGATGGTAGCCATTTTGCCAGTTTCTGTCCCCTTGTCCATTCTTAAGAACCTTGGAGCCATTTTCATTTTGTGCAACAATTCTGTATATAATTGACCTATGACCAATGGGTCTGAATTTGAGACTACAACAGACAAGGCAAGGATTTTTCTGGAGAAGGTGTCAATGAAACCATACACCCCCAAAGGAAATGTCCAGTTCTGGTAACCACACAGTTTGTCATGACCATCAACTGAAACAACCCACATTGATCCTTTAGAAGTGAAGTGTGTCTTCTCTCGCTTCCTCTTTTTCTGGAGACTCCTTTTGGCAACACCCTCTGGATCAATGTCTGAAAGAATATTGTTGACTAAATGCCTTGGAACCTTTATGTCATGATGCACTCTTAGTTTTTGAGACATGGCTCTGTAACCAAGGAGCTGCCCAGGGCCATCAAGCTCAGCTCTAATTGCACATTGGACATCTTCTACGTCGACAGTTTCATCAATGTAATGTATTCCAAAATGGCGCATACGCCTGTCCAAAGTCGGGAGACTCCATTTATAACTGGTGTAGTCACGCTGCAAAAAATCCAACATCTCTGCTCTTTTGATATTCTGACAAACATAATTTTTCATGTCTTCAGCAAGATCGTAATCATGTTTCCAACCCACTTCCATCGTTATGGCAGATGGTGTTCAAGATCATGCTTCACAGAAAAAGCGAAGAGAAAGGAATTGAGATAAAAGTGGAGGACATTTTGGCGGGAACATGTAGCCTCGTTTTCGCTCTGATAATGATAACGATGAGCCACGCGTGAAGATTGAAAAACAATAAAAATAAAAATAATAAAAAATAAATTACGGCAACAATAAAAGGAATTTTAAAATACAACTTTTTTGTTATAAATTTTATTTTAATAGTTTTTTTGTAAAAATTTCATTAAATAAATTTTATTCTGTTGTGAAATATAATTATTTTCAATGCAATAACATGAAAAGATGGATGATAACGATGGGCCACCATACATGTGCTCTTTCCTGTCTGCAATGGTTATTTGGAAGCATTTACCCTAAGCTATTTTAAACTTTGTTCTGTACCAGCGTTCTTCGTACATGGCTAATGGGCCCCTTTATTTAAGAAAGTAAGGTTGGGTGCTTGTAGGCAGTTTCTTGATTTTTGGGCCTTTTTGCTGCCAAAAGTTTCTTACATGTTTCTTATGTTTTAATGCTGGAAGTGTAGACTTCATTTAATTTTGTTAGAGGGCTTTCAAATTACTTTAGTAAGATCTCAAATCTCAAAACAAGTAAATGACATAATTCGCATTCAAAATAATGTCCAAACAGTTGCTATAACTGTACAGTGTCCAAACATTTTTGAGTGCGATACGAAAATTAAAACTGCAAATTACAAAAGTTTCTTAGCTTTTTACCTTTTTAACTTGAGGTAGGATTGTTTGTTAACTTTTGAAAAATTGAGCCTGCCGTTTCTTACAAGCGGTTTCTCATTACAAAATACGTGTGTCCGCATAAAACAAATGAAAAGGTCTTTTAAGATCGAGATCGGCATCGTCTTTTGTGAACAACGGCAACAACAACGTCCAGCCAAAGTGGAAGATTTTAGAATGGACATTTTCCAAAACACGTATTTCTTATAAGAAACTGCCCATAAGAAACTCAACTCTCAGATCATCAAAAAATTAAGAAATTCAAGTTTTTGAATTTTTTTACTTGTTTCCTGTATCATATTGCTCGTAAGGTACTTGAGTAATGTCTAGATATTGTTTTGAAATGTTCACAAGACACGGGTAATGAACATGAACAGAGTGAACAGAGACTATGACATGAAGATTGTCATGGAACCTTAAACCTTTAAGAAACTTTTAAGAAACTTTGAGTACTCAAAATCGGATAATTTTAAGAAACTTTTAGTATTGGCCAAAATTCTTAGTTTCTTATAAAAAAGATAAATGTATAGCAAAGGATTGTGGGCCATAAAACCGACCAATTTCGTAAACATGGGTTGGAAATTTTTTGATATTCATGCACATGGGTTCGAAATTGTGAAATTCAGCCAAGTCCAGATGTAGGTCTAACCATGGTCACGATGAAGTACGCCCCCCTCCGGGAAAATTCTTTGGGACTCATAGTTTGAAATCATTACAGCTAAAGTAGTTTAACAAAAACCATAAATTTGATTTTCTGATGCTAAAGTTTTACGATGTTTGTGTTTTTCGTTTGGTAATGTCACACGTATTTTTTTTTATAAAAAACTAAGAATTTTGGCCAGTGCTGAAAGTTTCTTAAAATTATCCGATTCTGAGTACTCAGAGCTTTTAAAAGTTTCTTAAAGGTTCCATGAGAATTTTTGTGTTCACTATCTGTGCCCTCATAAACATTTCAAAACAACGTTATCTAAGCCTTTTCAATGTTTAGACATTACTCATAAGTACCTCACGAGTAATATGATACAGGAAAGGAGTGAAAATAAATCAAAACTATGTTAAGGATTTCCTTTATCAAAATAAATAGTTTCTTCCCAACACTGTAGTCTCACGAGGGTTGCGTGCACGCAGGCTACAGCACTGGCGATCTGAGAGTTGAGGGGCAGTTTCTTATAAACAAGAAAAAACGTCAGGCCCGTAGGAAGCGGGGGGGGGGGTAGGGGGGCTTAAACCCCCCAATAATTTTGTAAAACAATGGTGCTACGTCACATGACTTAATTAGATGTATTGTTCTCTATTGTTTTAAGAACAATTGCCCCCCCCCCAATCCGAAGCTTCTTCCTACGGCCCTGAAAAACGTGCAATAGTCTGTCTGTAAATTTGTATTTCTAATATCAGGAAAGCGAACCGAAAATGGGCTAGAATGAAACAATCGACTTTTTCAGGACTGTTTCAAGTCTATTTCTGTTACACTCATTTTTTTTTATAAGAAACCAAGGTCCGGTGCTGGTAGGCAGTTTCTTAAATTTTTGGGCCATTTTGTTACCAAAAGTTTCTTATGTGTTTCTTATATTTTTGATGCCAGAAGTGTACAGTTAATTTTGTTTTGTCTAAAGGGCTCCCAAATTACTTAGTAAGATCTCAAAACAAGTAAATTACATAATTCGCACTCAAAATATTGTCCAAACAGTTGCTATAACTGTATGGTGTCAAAACATTTTAGAGTGCGAAAGGAAACTTGCGCTTTTTCAATTCAGGTAGGGTTGTTTCTTAACTTCAGAAAAATCGAGCCTACCGTTTCTTATAAGCGGTTTCTTATAAAAAAAAAATGAGTGTATTAGACATCTTTTCAACAATACTAGGAAATCAAAGGAGATAATTACAAATAACTTAGATCAACTCATATAAGGTTCAGACAAACAAGGTTTTGTGCTCGGTTTTGTGATTACTAATGGGAGTAACTACTCTTATTATGAACCCTGAAAGAAAACAAGATTAAATTACAAAGGATGACCAAAGCAATTTGAAAACACAACAGATAGCAGAATGAAATGGCAAAGTTGCAGACAACGGCGTACCTTTTGCATGACAGGGGGGTCGTAGACAAATTTCGGCCAGGGTTAAAAGTGACGCTTGATGGGTATCAATTTGTAAAAATCTGCTTCACCTTTGGCAAATATCCTGTTTTTGAGGAAAACTCCATAAAAAACCCCTAACAATCCTGTTGTTTTAAAAACTCTCGCACTCCTTTTCAGAAGAGTGATACACGTATTTTGTATAAGGAACCGCTTATAATAATAAGAAACCCCGGCTCTCGGATCACCAAAAATTAAGAAACTCTAGCATGTTTTTCATGTTTTGGACCCTTTGGAGTATACCGTACTTTTCGCCAATTTTTTAGAATTGATTCTCATTTGGAGCGAAAATTCTGGAAATTCTAGAGCAGGGTAAACAAGCTATCGTTGGCACACCACCATACATGTCAAGTAAGAAAAACTTAGTTCCTTAGTTTTCAAGAGAAAACTTGTGACAGCAAAACTGTAAAGTTTGTCTGTAAAAGTGTAAAATGTGTCTGCAAAAATGTAAGTTGTGTCTGCAAAAATGTAAAATCTGTCAACAAAAACCAAAACATGGTCACGACTTATCATAAACTGCAGTCAACATATCTAATGTTTTTGGCCGGTTTGGCGCACCATAAAACCACCTGAAATCGCCTGAAACCACCTGAAATCATCTGCAAATCATCTGAAACCACCTGTAAATCACCTGCAAATCACCTGCAATCGCCTGTGATCGGTAGTTCTTAGGTCTCACGCTTTTTGTCTCATTCAAATTGCTTTGTGATTGAAGTTTCTCAGAATAAGAAAACATTTGAAATTTTTAAAAGCTTGCTTTAAGTTGCTCGTAAAATTGCTCGTAAAATAGAAATTAAGAAACTTTTAGTACTAAGTTTTGATTGAAGTTTGTTATACCGCAAAAAAACGTGTATTCGAAACATAAGCTTCGTGGCGGCCATGACACTTAAATGCAAATTCCCTATATCTTGACTGTGAGTCGCAGTCTCGAACTCGGTCTCAAAGTTTGAGTGAGTTTGGTCTCGGTTTGGTCCACACGCATCTGGATACGCATCTTTTTAGCCGTTGTGGTTTCACGCCCACAAGTGGACGGCGTTTTCGGTCACCCAATTTCAATTATCGCAGGGTTTTCGTGTGGACAATTTCAAAGATGCTCCTTGTGTGGATGCAGAATGCGGATCCTTTTATATGAATAGGCCTATAAATATATTAGACTGATAATTCAAGTTCGTAGACTTGTTACATAAGTCCCTCTAACTTTTCCTGTTGTTCTTGTTGAATATAGCTTCTGTGTTGTAGCGAAAAGTCTGCAGGGGGAGCGAAACAAGAGACTGTTTTGGAATTAGTCTAACCAGTTCGTAGTTATCGCCATACAAATGTTGTTGTTGTTGCTGTTATTGCGATAACTGGAAATATCTCGTGAGTCTTGAAATTTATATGGAGCATACAACTTTTCAAAAATATCCGGATACGTGTGGACGTAGCTTAGCTTTTATACAATTTAGATAAAATACTAAGATCAGCCCAATGAGACCACAAAGCAATTTGAATGAGACAAAAAGCGTGAGACCTAAGAACTGCCGATCACACCAGTAGGATTATTTGCCTTTTTAGGTGTTAATCATTTGATTTCAACTTCAGGTTTGTATGATCAAATTCAAGCCAACGACTAATTTTCTTTCTACTCTCTGGGGTATTACTGCTTGTGTTGTAAACATTGACATTTTATTGTTGTTAAATCCCTCCTTGTTTCCTCATTTCTTTTCAAACAAAAGGGTTATCTGCATGACTGAGACCACAGAAAATTCATTCAGCATAATTTCATTTTTACTCGTCAGTGATAGAGAGAATACCAGCAATAATAATAGCAAGAATATCTTGGCGGCCAGCGGGCCGGGGTCTGCGGCATGGTCCAATGGTCCAATGGTCAAATGGTCCAGAGGGTCCGGTAGATAGAACATGCCGTCTTTTTTCATGATTTGACCTGACCTTTTCATATATGTGAATGTACAAAACTTTGAGAGTCATTCTTCCTCACTGGTCATATAATACATTGAAAGCCATAAATTTCAATTCCCGATGTTTTTCATAGAGCTTTTGATTTTTTTCAAAGAAATTAATGAAAGGCTGATTTCCACTAAAATTGATCCTATAGCTAGATTTATAAAAAAGGTCAGGAATGAAGAAATCTTTGATGAGTATGTTTATAAACTGATTGCAGACAAAACCTGTCAACCACAGTACAAAGATTAATCTTCCAAATAGAGTCAGATTAACATATTTGATAACTTTAAAAACACAATTTTCCTTCAGTTTCCTTTCCATTGAAGTTTCAGTTTCCATTCAGTTCAGTTTCCTTCAGTTTCAGCTAAGTTTCCTTTGTTTTACTTAACTATTTTTGTTTTTACCACATCATCAGTTGTTTTTGTCTTTATTTACACTGGCACCACTAGAAAAAATGCAACACTAAACAATATCAAATATGAACATACCTATAAACCCTACTGCAGCCTGGAAAGTGACATGGGAAGCTATTCGTCTGTTGTCTTGAATCATTCAAACCTTCCGTAATTACTGCTGTTTCTTTGGACTGAGGATCAATCACATACCTTGTCAGGATTGTCTCAATGTGTTTGCACAACGAAAAAGGCCCCCCAGTACAAAATACCTAAAAAATCGCCCAGTACAGATAGGGTTAGGCCCCCTCTCTATAAACCCCTTCTCCAATAGGCCCCCCCCTTCAGATCTTATGTCAAATAGGCCCCACTTATATAAAATTCCAGAGAAAACCAAAGATGTTTCCATCTATTTAGCTAAACAAGTTTGCATGTTACTTTTGATCTGATTTGGGATAAATGATAAGCCCCCGGGGCCGGAGCTTTTTACAGTATACCATACAGCTTCTTGGCATGGAATAAGATACAGAACTTGCCTACATTTCAGCGATTTGTCTGATCATCAATCTCCTTTTCTAAATTCATATGAATTATTACAATGATGCATGTTAAATCTACATGTATTTAGTCTGTTTATTCATTCTAAACCAATTCTTTTTCTGAAAGACTCGCGACTTGTTGTCTTTCTTGTTCTTACTAGTATCTTCATTTTGGCCGGTACTCAGTCATTTTCACTTGTATTCACCTGTATTCACCTGTGTTCATCTGTGTTCACCTGTGTTCATCTGTGTTCACCTGTGTTCATCTGTGTTCATATGTGTGGTGTTTTAGACTAGATCTGTCTCAACTGGAGAAATTCATCTCCAAGACAATCCTTTGGGCTATAAGTCCAAAAATTGTTCTTCTTTGGATTTTTTCTAAAGGCGAGAACAACAATTTCACAATCGTGGCTAGCAACCATCTTGTCGACCTGCAAAGACATAGCAGAAGAGCTTCTAAAACAATGATAAATATTTTCAATAAAAACAAAAACAAACTCTGCTCACTATAAATCAAATGACAAATGAACAAAAACTTGCAGAGTAGACAAGATAGGCACTAAATCCTAACTGGCTAACGAGCTTGGCACGTGACAATCTCTAAAACCAATCAATGGAGCGGAAAACCGACCGGGAAATTTGCAAAGTCAAATTTAGGTCGTTTTTGGACGATTTTACCACCCTTCACCAAAAAATGATTGTACGGAAGGAAAATTAAGATTTTCAAAAAATTTCTTCACAGACCTGTTCCCAATACTTGAATACATACCTATTCACGGGGGCTAAGAATTATCTCAAAATCTCATGAAAGGCCAAAGTTTTGAATTTGACCTCACTGACCCCACTGTAGCGTGTCATAGTAAAAACCTCAGTAAACATGGGAACACAGGAACGTATTCACATGCAACTAGAGACTAAATCCTTTGCTTCGAAGGTCTTATTATGTGTGATTAAGAATCTTCAGAACATCTTTAAAGATGCCAAACTTAGAGCACTACAGCACAGGTACAAAAGCAGTGAAATACGCCGGACTGTGAAATACACCACTTTGGTGAAATGGACTGTGAAATACTCCAACTTTGGCGCATTTCATTAATCATGAAATACGACAGATAAAATACGCCGGACTGTGAAATACACCACTTTGGTGAAATGGACTGTGAAATACTCCAACTATGGCGTATTTCATTAATCATGAAATACAACAGATGAAATACGCCGGACTGTGAAATACACCACTTTGGTGACATACACCAGCTACGGCGTATTTCATTGATTGTGAAATACAACAGATCAAGATCATACACTTCAAGACTGTGCACACTTTTTATTCAAAGTTATGTGTCCCTTTCAAGGGTGTGGCCCAGAATTTGCACTGAAGCTCAATTCCATGTATTCATGAGTCGATGTTGTCTTTATAATAAGATCATACTGGGGTCATACTATAACAATTTTTCGATAAGAAGTTCTTCACAAGAGACCCAAACTCCAGGTCTCAAAGAAATAATTTAAGTTGTAAGGAAATTCATCGATCATTTCTACTGTGTTTAATTTTCCTTCATTTGTTGAATCATATTATTCCAAGGAAATGTTCATCCTCAAATATTCAGAAGGGCACAGGAAGTATGGCATGCAGCGGCGTGGCCAAGGTAAATTAAGTGGGGGGAAATTACGATGAGGGGGTCTGACTTCGACATTACTAAAACACGGAACAAGCGGAACAAGGCAGTAACAAGCGGAACGAGTGCAGAACAAGCCAGTAACAAGCGGAACAGGTCAGTAACAAGCGGAACAAGCGAGGAACAACCCAGTAACAAGCCGAACAAGCAAGGAACATCTGTCTGTATCCCAAGGGAAGTTCGAAATATGTTGAAATGAAAGAGTAGCGCGCGGCATTAGATAATAAGTCAAGAATCTAATAAGTCTACGGCATTAGATAATAGGTCTACCTCCATAATTTAAGATTTAAGAAACTAAATAAATTTTCTTTATTTCATTTTTTTCCTGTATAAAACTATTCAAAACTTCAAACAGCTTTGTTTCAAAATATTCAAGTGCACAGACAATGGGAAAAGATGAATGGGAAAGAAAGCCGAAAGGATTAATAAGATTATTTTATTATTTTTTATTTTTAAATATTTATACAGGTTACAGATTTCAGTATAATAGATAACTGTTTTACAAATTGACCTGTGCAAAAATAGGAAAGCCTAAATTAAAGAAAATTACAATATATACAATATCTAGATATGGCTTATATGATATACTTGTGATCGAGCATAAAAACTAAATTAAATAGAAAAATAAAATGTACCTCTCATATGGATTTTTTAAAGGTAGCCAGGGACGGTGCCAATTTAGTTTCCGTATTTAGCTCATTCCATACTTTTGCTCCTCGATAAGAAAATGCTTTTTGACCTGTGCATGTTCTTAATAGAGGTATCTGCAAATTTTGTGTGTCGGTAGAGCGAAGATTGTGATCACTACTCTCTGAGCATTTAGTGAAAAGTTCCCCTAAATATTGAGGAGCAAGTGAGTTCAATGCTTTATAGGTCAGCGATGCTGTTTCTTTTCTGATAAGATCTTTAATTGATGGCCAGCCAAGGTTTTTGAGCAGAGGGACAGCAGAAGCATCGTAAGGACTATTTGTAGTTATTCTTGCAGCTCTATTCTGGATCTTTTGGAGAGAATTAAGTTTGGTTTCACTACAACAACCCCAAACCGAGCAGCAATAACTAAAATGTGGCTCAACAATTCCTCTATACATTTTCTGCAGATCACCTGATGGAAGAAATTTCTTGGCATGCTTAATGAGACCGAGAGCTCGTAGTGCCTTAGCCTTAACTTGTTCAATATGGCGATCCCATTGAGTTTGTCATCAATTTGAACCCCCAGATACTTTGTATCGGTTATCATATTGATCTTTTGATCACCTATTTCAAAACTAGGCTTAGCGTCAGTCTGCTTTTCGATCTTTAGAATATTTGGTCTGGATCCTATTATCAGAGACTGTGTTTTTACAACGTTTAGAGACAGTTTATTGCCATGTAGCCAGTCCTGTAAATTCACAAGATCCCGGTTTAAATCATCCTGCAGTTCAGAAAGGCATTTCGAGGAATGCGAAATCGCAGTATCATCAGCGTACATAGTGACCTTTCCTTTCTTTAGGCAGAATGGTAGATCATTTATATAAATAAGGAACAGAAGTGGGCCAAGACAGGAGCCCTGGGGGACACCACAACCTATATCGTTAATACTAGAGGAGGTGGAATTAACCTTGCAGAATTGCTTTCGCTCTTGCAAGTAGGAAGTGAACCAATCAAGCTCTAGTCCACTTATTCCGTATTTTTCTAGCTTCTTCAGTAGGATATCATGATTTACTGTATCAAATGCCTTTTTTAGGTCAATGAAAATCAAACCAGTGTACTTGCCCCTATCTATATTCAAATACCAGTCATTTGTGCCAGCCATAAGGCTGGTGACGACTGAGTGTAAAGATCGAAAACCAGACTGATGCCTGTATATGAGCCTATTACTATCTAAGTAGTCATACAATTGATTATATACTACTTTTTCGAATGCACGAGACAATACAGGCAACACAGAAATCGGTCTATAGTTAGAACAATCATCTCTCGCTCCGCTCTTGTAAATTGGGGCAACACGCGCTATTTTCCAATCTGTGGGAAATTTTCCAGAGAACAAAGACATATTAAAAAGATCGCATAATGATCCGGAGATTAATGGCAAAGGAATCTTTATAAAAAAGCTTGCGATACCATCACAACCAGAGCCATGCGAAGTCTTCATTTTCTTCATAACTTTCGTTACATCATTCTCTGAAACAGCTTTGAAAGAGAAATTTGTTACAGCGTTACCCACTTCATACTCGTTGGATAAAAGTGGGTTGGGTTTTTCTGGAATTTTGCCACTCAGTTTATTTCCAATGGTACAGAAAAACTCATTCATTGATGAAGCAATCTTTTTGTTGTCTTTAATCGACTCACCTTCCACATTAAGGGACGGGATAGAAGTGGTCTTGCTTCTTTTGTTTATGACTTGGTTAATAGTCTTCCAGGATTTTTTAAGATCCCCATGACATGCAGAAATTTTCTTAGAGAAATATTCTCTTTTTAGGTGGAGATTTAACTTGTTTACACGATTACGAATTTGCTTGTAACAATCCATCAAAAGGGTGGATTTACTTTTTACTGCCTGGATTTTCAATTTATCTCTCGTCTTAGCAAGCTGGAAAAACTCATTATTGAGCCAAGGTGTATACTTGTCTGAAACCCGTCTGGTCAGGTTAGGCGCATGTTTATCAAGAATAAGCGAAAAGATGTTTGTCCAGCTACGGACCGCATCATCAGAATCACTAGCATTCGCAATTATTTCTTCCCAGTTAACCTCAGACAGGTCAGAGAGAAAAGCTGTTTTATCAAAATTTTTTAGTTGTCTTGATGTGATATATTTATGTTGACGTTTAACCCCTCCACGAAACTTCCTGATACAATAAATCAAAAAGTGATCACTGAGGCTAGTTTTAATAACACCGCTCTCCAAAGTATTTCTGTACTCTGAAGTGGCTATGTGGTCAATTAGGGAAGAAGAATGCAGGGTGATTCTTGTTGGCTCTTTAATCAGTTGCCTAAAACCAAATAAGTCATAGATCTCTTGCAGATGTGAGGTGTGATTTGCATCGCTAGGTCTAGGAAGGCTGAAATCACAGTTCGTATCACCTAGTATAATAATCTCTTTGTTTTCTCAAGAATGGCGAGAAAGTTGCGGGAACAATAAGGAGCAGAAGAAAGAAGAGACACACCTTTGCTTCCTTATTCATGTTCCCTTGCAACGACTTTGGACTCCTTTGGGACATGCGGTGCCTTTTTTCTGCTCTTTACCCTTGCTCTTTACCCTTGCTCTTTACAATCTTCTTGTTATCTAATGCCGCGCGCTACTCTTTCATTTCAACATATTTCGAACTTCCCTTGGGATAGAGACAGATGTTCCTTGCTTGTTCGGCTTGTTACTGGGTTGTTCCTCGCTTGTTCCGCTTCACTGTGATCCAGCAAGAGGAAAAAAATACCAAATATCGCAAAAATCAAATTTAATCGAAACGGTTATTATGATATATGGTCTTAAAGAGGATATGTTAAGCATCAAAACAAAGCAAAAAGTAAACTTTTATGATTTCTGAGTCCGGAGATATTTGCTTCCAAAGTTGGATGAAATTGACATTGTTTACTTTTCATGTAATTTTTGGTCAATTTCTACAGAATGCTCATTACAACAGCAAGTTAATTTACTAATATCTTTGCCCAGGGTTATCCGATTTTAATTCTGTTTGTTTTATTTGATAGAACAACATGTCCGCTTACAAGAGAGTCCCTTATTACTTCTTCCAGAACCCATTTTTCTTTTCTTGTTATTTTTCCTGAATGCGCTTATTTTCCTGAAATAGACACCAAAAATGCATAATTTGAGATTAAAAGTACAAAATAAAAAAATTAAGGACGAATATGTCTACCGAACCTAGATTTTATTACAGCAGCACATTTCAGCAGATAGTCTGCCAAAGCAATCACCCAGGATCGTGCAGGGAAAAAAGTAATTTTATTTTGAAAGTGGCCACTACCACTTTTTTGCTATTTTGAGCCCCCACTATTTTCATGTGCGCCTTTAAACAAACGCAAATCCGGTAACTCATGCTTACAATATACCATTTTGAATGGTTTTATCCTTGTTAACAAGTATTCTGGCATTTCGAAAAGTAAAATTAAATTCACTATCTCCTCCGCAGAGGCCTTTTATACTTTTTTTAATGGAACTATCTTAAACATTGGGACTCATATCTGTATGCAATTACCAAAAACATTGTAATAATAATTTCTTTAATGTTTTTTCAACTCGCACAAATAAAAATGATCCATACAAAGTTGAAGATGTCATCAGCGATGGTTCCTCAAGACTGGTAGAGTTAGAACTGTGAAATGTTATCGTTTTGACTTGATTACATCTATTTCATGGTAATTACTGAAGTGAAATGATCAGGATGCGCACAGAAACATCACACATAACATTGTCCATATAATATTGCGTTGTCTTGAAGCTGGTTGGCTACAAAACGTTCCTCGTGCACTTTTTCAAGACTGAAATTGCATGTTCAGACTATGCTATCCCAGGGCTCAAGACAGTTTAATTAGAGAGCCACAAAATGCCTCTGCGGAGGCGCCTTTTCATCCAATTTTACTATCACTTTTGTCAAAACACTTGTTGAAAAAGGATAAAACCATTCAGAATGATATATCTTAAGCATGAGTTACAGGATTTGCGTTTGTCTGAAGGTGCACATGAAAATAATGGGGGCTCAAAATAGCAAAAAAGTGGTAGTGGCCACTTTCAAAACAGAATAACTTTTTTCCCTGCACGATCCTGAGTGATTGCTTTGGAAGACTATCTGCTGAAATGTGCTGCTGTGATAAAATCTAGGTTTGGTAGACATATTCGTCCTTAATTTTTTTATTTTGTACTTTTAATCTCAAATAACGCATTTTTGGTGTCCATTTCAGGAAAATAAGTGCATTTAGGAAAAACAACAAGAAAACAAAAAATTGGGACCCAGTTGAAGCAATGAGCAATTCCCTTGCAAGGCGACAAGTAGTTCTATCAATTAAAAGAAACAGAGCTAAAATTGGATAACCCTGGGCAGAGATATTAGTAAATGAATTTGTTGTTGTAATGACCATTCTGTAGAAATTGACCAAAAATTACATGAAAAGTAAACAATGTCAATTTCATCCAACTTTGCAAGTGAATATCTCCGGACTCAGAAGTCATAAAAGTCTACTTTTTGCTTTATTTTGATCCTTAACATATCCTCTTTAAGACCATATATCATTACGACGGTTTTGATTAAATTTGATTTTTGCGATATTTTGTATTTTCTTCCTTTATTTTTGCATTCTGGATCACTGTGCGCTTGTTACCCCCTCTCCCAATTATTCTCACCCCCCTCCGTTTATTTGGTACTAGAGAGTAGCTGTTCTTTTGTGGCTGAATGGGGCACAAAATTTCTCTAATAAAGGGCTTGGGCTGAGCTATGAGCTATGTGTTGGATCCAGATTCCAGTCTCCTTTTGGCGCGACATCCTGAGAAATTCAAATGGAAGTTCGTTGAGCAAGGCAAACAAAGCGTGTTTTAGATAAATATTACTTTAAAAATTGAAGCAAAGTCCAGAAAAAGAGATGGGGTTTCCAAATGAAAACAGAGAGAAAAGTGTCAGTGGTTATTCCTACGCTACGGTAAGTCGAATATTTCTTTCATTTAGCTCAGGCATACCATACCATTCTAATTTTTATAATATTGGCCTAAATTTTGCGCCCTTCCGGCAAAAATTTTCCGGCAAGCAGCTGCAGATACATTGCAATTGAAGATCTTTTCTACATGTTTGAAAGGTATAGAATTTCATAAAGCAATCAGATTTGTTATACCATCAACGATGTTGGAGATACAGCTGGATTCTGGTACACAAGTTTTTTAGCCTAATTAGGGGAAGGCCTTTATTGAAGGCTGGAGAAATTGGAGGCCTTTATTGGAGGCTGGGCACGCGTCGCCAGGTGGAGAGGAATTTCTCATTTAAATTTCATTAAATGAGGAATTTCTCATTCAAATATCTTTGTTTGATGAAATCTGAAAGGTCGACTATTTAAAAATATAAAATATGAATGTAAATATGAAATATAATAGCAAAGCATAATGGCTACATATGCCCTTCTTTTCAGATTGCTGTGTAATTAATGGTTCAGAGGGCTAAACAAATTTCTCTTTTTACTTTCAGGAGAAGCAACACATTTATGACACAAGATACAACATTTGAGTTGGACTTTATCTGAGTTGGACTTTGTTCAGAATTCATTAGAAGCCGTCCAAAAATCCATTTCATCACAATAGCGGAATTTGGCCACTAAATACACCTTTTCAACCAGGCGGCCTCGTTTTGGAAATTTTCAAAATTTCTCCAAATTGTTTCATATGAAATTTCTGACATCAGACTTAGATTCAGCGCCTAAATTTTTGTCCGGTTGCTAATTTTCATAATTCCAATGCAATTTTGATTTTATCACAATAATAAAGTTGAAAATTTATATGGGATTTGACCATAAATAATGACTGAGGGTGTAAAGTTACACCCCAAGCCGAGCAATTTCCACCTGGTCAAATCCCTAATAGATTTTCAAACTTATTATCGTCATAAGATCAAAATCGCGAACAGTAGGATTATGAACATTTGCATCTAGACTAAACTTTGGCTGCTGAATCCAAATTCGTGGTCCAAAGTTTAGTAGGAAGAAATTTTCAAAAATTTCCAAAACGAGGTCGTTCATTGACAAAGTATATTCTGATACCCCCTCCCCTAACAGATAGGAAAAATCTTGTGTTTACCCACCTCACTAACATTCTTATCAAGATCAATATAAACCTTTACCTCTGAGCATGGAAGACTTCTTCTTCTTAGGCCCTTTCTCTCTCTGTTTGACATTATCCAGCATTGAAACCTTGCAGAATATTGTGGTAAAAATTTTCAGGTTCCATTCTGTCATGCTTAGCGGATTGTTAATAAACCCCCTCCCCTCCCCCTGTAACAGCTAAATTGCGCCATCTGTGACAAAATGGATTTTTGGACAGCCCCTTATTAAAACATTATTGAGAACTTACACGGTATATAACGGAGGGGGTCATTGATGGGTAGTAAAATCCAATAATCTGACAAAAAATCAAGAAAAAGGGGAATTAACAAAAATTTAGTTGAATGCAGAATCTGTTCCTATTTAATTTATGTCCAAGGATTGAAATTAGAGGCAATAGCAGATTTGATGTGATCAAGATTGTTCAAAAATCCAAAATTGCTATGGAATGCGCATAATTTTTATCAGAAAAAATTAGAATTTGTGCTAGTTCTGAAAGTTTTTGAAATTATAAAGATTGTTTTGAGTAACCAGAGTTTCTGAAAAGTTCAGTAACAGTCATCATGCTTACTTGAACCTGTAACCTTTGTGAACATTTCAAAACCATGTTTTTGAAGCCTTCCAATGTTTAGACAGTACTCAGGTACTGTGCCTTCTGAGTAATATGATAGAGTACGAATGTGACAATGATTTCCTTTATAATAGTTTCTTAGTTTATACATTCATAGTGCTGGAGTTTCTTAATTTGTTACCAATTTCCATATGTTGAGTTTCTTACAAGCAGTTTCTTATTTGAAAAACGGTTACAAGAAACTCCAATTCAAGAAACTTCAAAATTAAGAAACTTCAGTATTGGCAAAATATATCTTAAGAAACTATTTATTTTGAGAAACGAAATTGTTAAAAATAACATAGTTTTATTTTATCTTCACTTGCTTCCTGTATCATATTCCTCGGAAGGTACTTGAATAAATTCTAAATATTGGAAAGGCTTCAAAACCTTATTTGAAATGTTCACAGGGGCACAGGTAGTGAGCATGAAGATAGTTATTTTGAGAAACTTATAAAGAAACTCTGAGTAATGAAAATCAGATAATTTTAAATAGGCGGGTATCACAAATATGTTTGGTTAGTGTAAACCGACCGTCCGTACTCAAAAATAGAAAAACCCGAGATTTAGAGTCGGGCGTAAAATATTTTCACAGAGGACCGACTCGTTTCTCACTGCTTCTGAAGTTGAAAGAGCAGGAAAACAGTACTTATGGGCCTAAATTTTTGAAAAACCCGAAGATTTTAATTGCCGACCGACCGACTCGGATTTTCAGGTCCGGTTTTACACTAACCAAACATATTTGTGATACTCGCCGCAGGCTACCTCCTAACTGACAGAGGCTGTTGTAACTATTTAAATAGTGACCAATTCTGAAATTTTTATCACTATAATTCTCTTCTGTCTTTTCCATCTCAATTCTCATCTGTCGGAGAGTGACTTTCAAGATTGCTTGTATTTCTGTAGTCCTTCGTTTGAAATTTTAATTTTTCCAGCACACGAAGCAACTTTGCACCCAAAAAGCACAACATACTATATATTAAGTGATCTTCCGTTTTTCAAAAACCTTTTAAACTTTGCCTAAATATTCTATGAATCATGTAGTTCCATTCATAAAGAAACTGTTTACGCCACATGCTCTTCAAATGATAAAGGTTTCAAAAATGTTTACAGATCTCAATTCTGTAGACTATAGGCCCCTCTTTTTTTCGTTGGAAAGCTGGTGCTCAGAAAGCTGCATTGAAAACACCAAAGCGGCAGAAACTTCAAAAGAGGTCAAATGACCACGGCGCATTTCACTATCCAGTTCTCGGAAGATTTCACAGCCGATTCCACAACATTTACCATCCAGAGTTACGGCCGATTTCACAGAGGATTTCAAAGTCAATTTCACAGAAAATTGAATGAAATGCGACTCGAAATTAGCTGTGAAATCGGCCGTGGAGTATTTCACCGGTTGCACAATCTTCCGCTTCACCGGACGATTTCACCACGGCGAATTTCACAGAGCATTCCCTGTAGCGTGGACGATTTCGCAGCCAACAGAGCACATTTCGAAGCGCATTTCACCACTTTTATACCTGTGCAGTGTTTAAATCTTGTTTAGTTTGAAGCTAACATGAATACCACACGCGATTTTCAATATTTAATGATGAGGGGTAGGTGCGAAACGGGAAGATTGCAATGCACTGGCCTAACAAAGCATCACACTGTCGATATAAATAAAGACATATTAACAGATACTTACATTTCTATCTTGCAAAATGAGGACCACAAACTGAAAATATAAAGCAGCACAAATGCCAAAAGTATTTCAATTGGTTTTGATAGCAAAAATCCACTTTGTTAACCGTAATCTGCAGCCAGTTTCTCCAACAAATCGTTCAGACTTACCTCATCGTTGCCAATATAAAGGGCGCTGAAATTTCAGTGATCAGCCGCATGCTAGTTACCGTCACATAACATACAATTCCAATAAACTTTGAACAAATAACAATTATCTCGAGAATGGCAAGAGCTGTAACATCCAACGTGGCCAGAACGACAGATTTTGTGACGTCCTTTTCGATAACCATTGCTCCCATTCCTTTATCCAATTCTGCTCTCATCGTTTTGTGATTGAATGGGAATCAGCAATTACATGAGCCAAAACATTGTCTAAATTCATGAATTGTGTCCCTTGCTTTTTAGCACAGGAAATGGCTAACGTCACGTCTAGCAGGTACATGAAATGAATATGAAATGCTATATTTAATTCTGCATAAGAATACAATAACAAATTATAAGTTACCTGGGCCCGGTTGTTCAAAACTCCGATTAGAGCTGACCTTAGATTAAAATGCTTAATCCAAGATTAAAACTTAAACTCCGATTAGATTCAGTTGCTCAAAGCCCGATTAAAGCTAATCGAGGATAAATCAGTGGATTAAATTTAATCCAGCTGGGTAGGCGTATTAGCTTCAAATCCAGGTATTAAATCAGAACAAAATGGCGGACTTCTTATTTCAAAATTTAGTAGTAGCTCAACAAAGACGTCCTCAAAATTATCGTTTCAACACGCATGTTTTAAATATTACCGATGAACAGCTCCGTGCTCGCTATAGATTTGGAAGGGCATCATTGACGTCATTTTGGATTCAATGGAAGAGGGTTTGAAAAGAAAAACAAAACGCAACCACGCACTACAACCCATTGATCAGATTTTAATTGCATTAAGATTTTACGCAAGAGGAAGTTTTTTGCAAGTTATTGGAGAAACAATTGGGGTAGACAAGTCCACAGTGTCAAGAGTGGTCCACAATGTATCCAGGCTCCTAGCAGCGAAACAGGTAGGTAGGTAGGTAGGTATCATATTTAACGTGGCTAGCCTGCGAAAGTCTGAGAGAGACTTATTTCCAGCAGGGGCCACGGATGTTTTACCATCAACCGCCGCAGCTACCAGATTTCCCTCACATGGCTCTGGTTGACCCGAGCTAGAGTTACGGACAGCGACCAAACTGTCCAGCGCGGGATTCGAACCTCGGCCGTTCTGACCTTTGGTTTACGAGTCAGTCGCCTTATCCACTCGGCCACGCGCTCTCTTAAATTTAGTAGTAGCTCAACAAAGTAGTTTATAAAGTGGCCAACTGACTTGCAAGATGTTAATGAAAACAAGAACGGTTTCTACAGACGAAGACAATTTCCTGGTGTGATTGGATGCATTGAGGGGACCCATATTCGGATCTATGCCCCACACAGCCAAGAAAATGACTTTGTCAATCGTAAAGGGTTCCATTCCATCAATGTTCAAGGAGTTTGTAACCATAAAGGTACGATTTTATTGATGCATTTTGACTGAACGTATGTTTCAAGAAACAAAGCTAGTCTACCTTTTTAAAGATTGTTTCTCAATGAGGTATTCAAGGTGTTTAGGTATTCAAGTTTAGCTAAATTTTAAAGCTTTGGCAGCTATTTTACCCGCTCGACTGCCTTTGCAAAGTGTTATACCGGGTGAGTCAGAAAAAAGAATCCCAGTTTGAAAGGTCACGGCTTCCTGGATATGAAGACAATGATATCGGCAAACATATAGTTTTATGGTAGAAATGTTCAAATCTACTATAAAATCTACCTGACTGAAATCGGCTATTCCATTCTGAAAATATGAGGGATTTTCTCCATAAAGCCTCTTAAAAAAACCTTCAACACGTGTCCAAAATCATGAACAGATTTCCCTAATATTTCTGCCTTACATACAATGCCTTACAGCAATGACTTGTGGACGCTTTAGCACGTGCTATCCTCTTGGGAGGATGAACAAGGCCTCCCCCTGGTATCGATTACCTATTCAGGGGGATTCCATTCTCCCAAGAGGACAAAATACATGAATTTAAGTGAGTATCATCAATTTTAGGAAGGAAACTTTGCTCATTGTTTTCATTCGATTTTGCAGGTTTTGGGAGGGGCTTTCTGCAGAGAATCACCCATATCGATGGGAAGGAATGGCCAATTAAGGCCGGGTAAATTACAGAACCTTATTGAACATATTGGCAATAAAACAAGATAGTTTTCAATATTATTGCTTTTATATTCATGGAGCAATGGCCTTCCAAGCGGGGATCCTTTTTTCTGACTCACCCGGTATGGTTGGAGAAAAGGAAAAGATTGATTTCTTTGTATCCAATGTAAAACATGATTAAACAGCCGCAACAAATCTATTGAAGTAATATACAGAATCTATGAAGTGTCATCAAGGCCAAAACTCGATTTCGATAGGCAATAAGACATTTTGACAAATGGAAACCCTAAAAGAAACATCAAAGTGACAAGCTTAAACTAATGTTGATAAATTGACACCCTAAACCGAAACTCCAGACAACAAAATGAAACTCCAAAGCAAAACCCTGAAGTGAAACCCTAAAGTCCAAAGTGAAACTCAAAGGTTCCCTGCTTTTTGGAATTCTTCATATTTTGAAACCTTCCCAAATACAACAACCCCCTTCTAAATGCTTTGGCACATGCAACCGCCAGTAATTTCCCCCCGACTCCGGTCACTCCTGACTTAAGCGAATTTAGATTCAGATCTACAGTTTTTACAAAATGAATTCAATGTTCTGTCTTATCATAATTTTGTGAACTCCCATACACACGTATTTTTTATAAGAAAGTTTAATGTCCAATGTTTAGACATAACTCAAACTCAAATACTCTCTGAGTGATTTGATCAATATGATACAGGAGAGGAAAGAAGTGAAAACAAAGAAAATAATATGTTAAGGATAAAAATTTGACCGTAAAATCGGAGTTTGGGCAAAAATTTGTCTAAACTTTGATTTCATTCATTTCATTTCATTTCATTTTTAATTATTTATACAGGGTAGAAGCATCAATAAATATATAAATACTGCTTTACAGGTTGCCCTGTCAACAAAAGAAAAGAATATGGACCCTATTTACAGTGTTATTTCAAACCTAAAGTAATAAAAGAAAGGAAATGTAGAATCAACATTGTGTTCACGTGACAGCTTTCTTAAAAGCAGAGAGCTATTTGTGGTTTTGGCTTCAGAACCCAATTTGTTCCAAAGTTTGGCTCCCCTGAATGAAAAGCTCTTTTGTCCTAGGGATGTTTTCAACAGCGGAAGGTTCAAATCCAGTTTGGAATTGCGTAATTCCCTGGCGCCTTTATCAGGGACCCTTGTAAACAAGATAATTAGGCACTTCATTGTGCATTGACTTGTGAACAATTTTCGTTGTTTCAAAATCTATCATTTGTTGTATATTTAGCCAACCGAGTTGTTTGATGAGGGGTCCCGAGGAGCCAGGGTGCATTCCATGTACTTAGGCCGGAAGATCTTTGGCGTAGACCTGACTTTTTGTCGTCGTAGTGGCCTCATTTTTTCAATAAAATCAGTTCTTGGCGTGACGGAATACGAAAATGTGCCTACCTTGGCGATAATTTGAAGTTTTCCTCGATCTTTTCTTATGTGAATAAGCAGTCTCTTTTGATATGATCAAATATATATGACGTGTATTCTCTCTCCCTGAAAATACCTGGCGTACGAAAGCTTAGGGCTCGCGTGCCTTCGGCGTAGGTTTTACATGGAATGTACCCTGGGCGAGGAGGCGTGACAGGAGCTATTCGTGACTACCTGGCTGCTCTATTTGGGAGTTTTGCACTTTTTGAAGAGCCGTATTACCACGTTACCCCCAACAGGTGAACAATATCTTACGTAAGGCTCTACGAGGCTCTTATACATCCTCTTTGAATGGTCTGTAATGGGAGGTATTTTTTGAGTATTTCAGCATTCCTATTCACGGTCAAAACCCTTATGACTTTCAATTATTAAAATTGTCATAATTTTGAAATGAAGACACATATCAATGTGAAAATTTGCTACTTTGCTAAACTTTGTAGTCTCAAAATGCAATATCTCAAATAACAAAATACTTCCGCTTTCGCGCCTCTTATCTTGAAAAGGTGGATTTCTATCATCAAAATAAATAGTTTCTTAAGTTATATTTTCCCAGTACTGAAGTTTCTTAATTTTTTGGCGAGTTTCATATGAGCAGTTTCTTACAAAAAATAAGTGCATACTTTATTTGAAAGCTGAAACACAGCGAAGAAATGCAAAACGAGGCTAGGAACAAACCTTCCGCAAAAGAAAATTAATGGCGGACCGGTTTAGAGCCGGCGGATGCTAGTCTCTGGTTTTAGCACCCGATCACCGTGTAAGAGCCAAAATATGCGCCCGATTCAAATCAAAACAGTCTCATGGGAGGTTGGTGAAGCTGCCAGAGCAGAAGATCTCCAAAGATTTATCAAAGAAGTTTCAGGAAATGCATCGGTTGCTGTTACCAAAAAGGTGCAATTTTGTCCAATAACCGCGATTTATTCAAAGTGAAATAAAAGGAAAACTGGTCCTGGCCCTACGATCTAACTTGGTGGAACAAAACTTCAGGATACAACAAACATGGTGGACAAGGCTGGGAAAATTTGCAAACTATTTGTAAATTCCTGTTACTTTGCTCAAGTCACAATATCTCTATTTTCCCGTAACAGTACCACTCCCTCGTCAAATTGGCATTTCTCCATCAGTTATTGGAATTAAAGGCTGAGAATAGTTCGAGAAAACAGTGGAAAGACCCTTAATTTGATTTTTGTTTCTGGATTGAATATTTTCCCTCCCGTTTAAAATATTTATGGAAAAGTAGCAGATAAACATTTTTATGCCTGAAATTGCAGCCCTTCAACTGACCTCAGGGAAATTGTTGTAAAAACAAATCCACTCCTGGCCCTACGAAGAAACTTCGTAATTTTGAAATTAACATGTTGGTTAACATGGCAGTGTACTGCGATTATCTAGGAAAATTTGCAAAATATGTTATTTTCGTTTTTGAAAAATTTCATTTCTGACGGTAATTTCTCTTATAAACAATGGCCTATGGGCCTAGGCACTGCTGTGTTTTGAACAGATGCAAGTAGGCTTGTTTATGTTATCTTCAAATAGATTAAGAACAAGATGAAAGGGTGGAAACTGATTATCACTTCACATATTATGAATGAAAATAAAGTTGACTGCTAATCTCAAACAATTGTTTAACAAAAAGAAGTATTTTAATCAAAACATTGACCCAATTGTTGTTCTTGGTTGAGTTTAAGTGCACAGCTGCAAACTTCAACTATTATATGCAGGACTTGTTCTTAAATTTTTCTTGTTTTCCTGTGCATTGAACAAAATTAATTTGAGAAGTAGAGGAAGAGGATGGCAAATAAATAATCATTTTATTTGATATATTTACATACATATATTTTACCCTGTAGAATTTCCCTTATTTTGCATTGTTTTTCATCCTGCATCCCTCCCTTGAGCACACACTCCCTTAAAAGAAATGCCAGTACAGGATTTGGAAATCAGTCATGAAAGCATTTTTAGTGCTCAGCAGTTTTTAGAAAGAACTAGAATTTCCAGTTGCGCACTGATATACCCATGTAAAATTTTGGGGGACTTGCATGTTCAACTGTATATCTTCAATGTGGTTTGTATCTTTGATTTACAGACATGCTGCATTCTGTTGCCTGTGATTGCTGATTAAAGTTGCTGTTTTGAGAACAGATTCTGGGAGAAGATTGTGTGCAGCTTCCCTTTGAATGGATGTTCTAGATTTCAGCAGCAAAACAATCTAAAATCATCACATTTTTCTCAGACTATTTTCTCTTTGTAAAAGTTACAACCCATTAGCTTCAATTACCAACAAACATTTATCAAAGTAGAGGTAGAGAGACAAGGAAGTATTTCTTTTGAGAAAGGCAGCTTGCTATTTACACACTATTAGTGTAGAAAAGTGATACTTTGTGACTGTATTTTCTTGAATGAGCACTCTCCCTTTGCATGGCTGCCCTGTCCCCAGAATTAAGGGGTATATGCTCCCCAGGGGGTCTACTCTGGTATATTTAGGATAGGGATACTCAAGTTACTTTTTGGGTCTAACATTTTGGCAAAGGTTATTTTTGGGTTACAGTAGTCAGGTAGTCATTTGGAAAATTTTGTTTTGGGTCAATTTTTATGCCGGAAATTATTGTTTTGCATTGATTTTTTGTTCCCCAGTCTTGAGCACCCATATTCTACTCATACCACAGCAGCAAAAATTAAGAGCAGCAAGAACATCTTTGAATCTGAACTGAAGGGAGGGAAAGCGGACGTGCTCGCATAAACATGTTTCGTGTTCCTTCATTATTATCGTCGATGAAATTGCGAAGTGTGTGCATTGAGAGTCCTGAAAAAAGTGCTTTGCTCAGTTCAGTTTCATTGCTTTGCAGTTATTTCTTCTTTGTTTGGACTAACAAGTAACCAAATTTGCATGTGGCCTCCAGGACGTCCTTTCCAACTCAATGGAGCCTTTCACTATCTCATGAAAGAAGCACATCCATCCAGTATCATATCAAAGCGCGTGTTGCGTTCTCCGCTTTAGGCCGTACCTTTCCGGTTTTGAAAGCCGAAGCTGGACGGTCAGCCATTACGGCCTCGTTTTCGTTTTGCATTTTTTCGCTGTGTTGAAAGCTGATACTTTCTATTTCAACGCATTCTTGAGGGTGTCATGAAAAGTCAAGCAGAGACCATAATTGTTTTCGTCTGTAGGGGATCTCCAGGGCTTAGCGATCTGTGTGTAGCACAATTGTTCGGAAGTGTCCCGGAACTGGGAGATCATCACAGCCCATTGGCATCATACCCTCAACATCCAATACAAAATTGTCATGGCTCACGGAGACAAGAATCGGAACGAGGCAGGGGTAGCTCCTTTAGTGAAGGGGAACCCCTATCGCTTAGCGGTTGACTGACTGGGGAGGTCCTACTGTAAGATTCTAGAGTTTCACTTTGGAGTTTCGCTTTAGGGTTTCATTTTGGAGTTTCACTTTAGGGTTTCGCTTTGGGGTTTCATTTCGGAGTTTCACCTTGGACTTTAGGGTTTCACTTTGGGGTTTCGCTTTGGAGTTTCACTTTAGGGTTTCGCTTTGGGGTTTCACTTTGGAGTTTCACTTTGGACTTTAGGGTTTCACTTTAGGGTTTCGCTTTGGTCTTTAGAGTTTCACTTTGTCGTCTGGAGTTTCGGTTTAGGGTGTCAATTTATCAACATTAGTTTAAGCTTGTCACTTTGATGTTTCTTTTAGGGTTTCTGTTTGTCAAAATGTCTTATTGCCTATCGAAATCGAGTTTTGGCCTTGATAACACCATTTTGATAATATAATACAATTTCAATGAAGCTTGGCTTGTGTAAGGAGTTTGAAACGTCATAAATGTACCTTAGAAATGTACAACTTTGTTCAACTGCTCCAAGTGAACAGATCTGCCACAGATATCAACAGAGTACCTTTTACCGCATATTCAAATTACGTACATAAGTTTGAAAAACTTTCTAAAACGCAACAACTCTCCTTATCCCAATTCTAAATTGTGCAGGTATGTTCACAAATATTGTCGCTCGCTGGCCGGGAAGTACTCATGACAGCCACATATTCCGCACATCTTCATTGTGTGAATATATTGATACCAACAACCATTCATTAGATGATGGCATCCTTCTAGGTGACTCAGGATATGCCTGCAGCCCATACCTCATGACCCCTTATGCTACACCATCCTCGCCCGCAGAAGAGCAATTCAACACTGCTCCTACCAAGACGAGAGTGGCTATTGAGCAAACTTTTGGCCGCTGGAAAAGAAGGTTTCATGTGCTCCATTCAGAAATACGAATGGCACCTGATAGGGTTTGCATGGTCATTGGGGCTTGCGCTGTCCTGCACAACATTGCGATATTGCTTAACCCTTTCCGCCTCTGCGTCACCATCGGTCCCCACACCAAAAATACGACCAAAAAATAAAAATCACCCGATTGGCTCCAATATCGGTAAAAAGTACCTTTTTGACCTGCTGATTTCAAATCTGGAGACCATTTTTAGAAATTTTGTCACAAAAGTGGCACAAATGCACTTTAATGTCACAAAATGCTCTGCTGATTATCAAGAGGTAATGTTCATCCGATTTTGACCATACTTGGTACAAAGTATATTTTGGACTTGCTGATCTCATGTCTCATAGCAGATGTGCCAAAGAATTGTTACAAAACTGGCACGAGTGCTCTAAAATGGGACATATAATGTTTGTCCCACATAGAAAATGCCCGAAAGTTAAAGTCACCCGATTGGCTCCAAAATCGGTAAAAAGTACAATTTGGACCTGCTGATTTCAAATCTGGAGACCATTTTTAAAAATTGTGTCACAAAAGTGGCACAAATGGATTTAAATGGCACAAAATACTCTCCTAATTATCAACAGGTAATGTTCATTCAATTTGGACCATACTTGGTATAAAGTATATTTCAGACTTGCTGATGTCATGTCTCATAGCAGCTTTGCCAAAGAATTGTCCCAAAACTGGCGCAAGTGCCCTAAAATGGGACAGAATGTTTGTCCCACAAAGAAAAATGCCAAAAAGTAAAAGTCACACAATTGGCTCCAAAATCGGTATTAACTAGGACCTGCAAATTTCAAATCTGGAGACCATTTTAAAAAATGTTGTCACAAAAGTGGACCAATTGGATTTAAATGGCACAATATACTCTCCCGATTATCAACGGGTCATTTTTATTCAATTTAGACCATACTTGGTATAAAGTATATTTCAGACTTGCTTATGTCATGTCTCATAGCAGCTTTGCCAAAGAATTGTCACAAAACTGACATGAGTGCCCTAAAGTGGGACAGAATGTTTTGTCCCACACAGAAAAATGGCAAAAAATCAAGGTTTTTCGATTGGGTCCAAATTCGGTACAAAGTAGAATTTGGACCTGCTGGTATGAAATCCGGAAACAATTTTTGAAAATTTTGTCTCAAAGATACAATAATAAAATAATGAATTTCATTGCAAAAGTTTCAAAGAGGATCACTTGAAAATAGCTCGAAATGGCGAAAGTCAGGTAGATCACTAGCAAATGGTTGCGAAGCCGTCAAACAAAATCTGTTCAGCATCAGAGCTTGAAAAAAGGAGTTAAGTTTCCTTCCTAGGCGGCAGTTCCTTCAAAATCAGTTCACTGCATAAGTTTTAGACTGCCTATCGCAGAGGATTTGCTAGAAATTTTAACCCATTTTGTCCTTGGAAATGTTAAAGCCTGGTTTCCAGATAGCCGTAAGATGCCGTAAGGTTGCCGCAGCCATTGCCGGAACCATTGCCGCTGGCATGCCGCAACCATTTCAACTTGAATAGAAACCACTTCTCCCAGTACCGCCGGCAGCCGCAACCATGATGGTTGTGGTACCTTAACGACTTGGAAAAAGTTGAATCATTTCAACTTTTCTCGATCCTTACGGCATCGTTTCCATTACGATCGTTCGACTGCGGTACCGGGGGCATGGATGGCAGAAGACTGCCGCCCGCAACCTTACGGCACCTTACGGCTATATGGAAACCAGGCTTAATATTCATAACATACCATTGCAAAACATCTAAGAGTAGCAATGCCTAAATATTTCAGTCCTAGTTGTCCATCTCTTGTGACTGACTGCTTGCAACGTCGAATTCTCTCCTCGCGTGATAGTTGTTCCAACAGTCCTTGTCTCAAATGAACATAGGACCAAGGGGTCACCAGGTTTCAAGCACTTTCCACATTTGAAAGATGTCTTGTGCTTACAAATACAGCACTTTAATCTGCATCTTTTACCTGATGAATCACTTGGATCAATCCTTTCAGCATTGTGATGACCCTAGCTTCCTTGGTGATGTTAGAGTTTGATCCAATTATCGTTTTGTTGTACTAGGTCGGAACCCTGTGTATTGAAGTACCTCCATCCTGCCATTTGTCATCTTGTACATCGCATACCAGACTCTTATCACCTCAAATCTGAAGGAACTCTGGGAGATTGCATCCTTTGACAACCCATCCGTCAGGTTTGGTAAATTTCGCCACAGTGTGTGCCCATTCACCAAGACATACATCTCACTGAGGCAATCAAAGACACGATTCTGCTTGCGGATACTTCGACACTCGGTGTTGTAATAGGACAGTTGTTGATTGGACCTGTCCACCCATCCATAAATTTCCCTGTACAGCTAGGCTACTTCAGGAACATGAATTACAGCTTGTTCTACACCCTGATTGACTTCCATAGTGTCCCAACATTCTCTCCAGGACCGTGTACCACTGTCCAAGAAGACAACTATGTTGTTATCGTTCCAATACGTGATTGTCAAGAATTCTGAGTGAAGTGTTTGGGAAAATCCTCTTGCAAATCCTTTTGCTGACCTAACATTCTCTTTGTGATTCTTTGGTAAATGTGCTGTGTTTCCTCGCAGTGTTGAAATGATCCTTGTCCTCCACTGCTCTTTTGCATCATTTACCAACTTGACCGTTGGGAAGCCACTGTCCATTACAACTAGCCTTCCACTCTCTTTGAGGCCATCCATTAGCTGATCAACAATATCATAGTTCTTCCCATGATCCACATTTCTGTATGTTTTTTTCCAACTTTAACCACATGATTTCCGACATAGTTTCCGCCACGAGTACCCTTGTCGCTGATCTTGCAGACTGTCCATCCCATTCTAATTGGCTTGTCCGGATTACGGGATTTATAGGGGTTACGTTTGCTTTTACTCCTAATTCTTCCTTCGTCTATGCTTAATTTCCAGCCCATTGACCAAAAATTCAGTGACTTTTCTCTGAGATATTCGACTCCCGCATTTATATTTTGCAGTGGATGGAAATTGGGAGACTCCTTTGGTGGCAATATTGATTGCTTTACCACGCAGAAGTGCTTCAACAGAAGCGAAAATACACGAAGTGGCATCACTTTTTTTATTTCGGTTTGGCATCGCAGCGGGTCTTCATTCCATGCCCATTTGAGCTGTGGGTACCTAAGAAGTCTTAGGTGCCACTTAATAGCAATGAATCCTCTAAGGAAACATATTCCCTTGTCGTCACTGGGAATTTGGCCTATATTAGCAATGAAATTTGGATCTAAAGATCCATGTTCATTTGTAGCATCAATGCACATGTGAATAAATGCATCATCCATGATTTTCTCAATGATCATGTGTGGTTTTGTTCCATCCTCGAAATCACAACTTGGCTTGCCATATTCTGGAATATTTTCGTCCGGCAGTAAGGCCTCTTGTCTGCCATCTTCCTTAGTTTTTGACCAGTGGCAACAGCCATTTGCATCATCGTCACTATCTACTCCATCTGGGTTATACGATTCCTCACTTGTTTCGCGATAATAATCGTCAGAAAATTCATCATCAGAAGCATCTTCAGTCTCAAAAGCATCAGCAGAACTATAATCAACTGAGGAATCATCATCATCAGACGAATAGTTGTCATCTTCCATGATCACAGTTTAGCTCATAGATTAACACATTCTGCTTCACTGACAATATGCTGACGCGAGACTTGCAAGAAATTTCCCGCCTTTTTTAGCTAGACTCGAACCCAGACTCCAAACTGCTTTGCTTGCGAAAAACTGTTTCATTTGTGGAACCTAACACTTTAACAAAGAAACTTTGTGATTACATTACAGCCAATGCCCTTTCAAATGTGGAAAGTGCTCGAAACCTGGTGACCCCTTGGTCCTATGTTCATTTGAGACAAGGAGAGACTGTTGGAACAACTATCACGCGAGGAGAGAATTCGACGTTGCAAGCAGTCATTCACAAGAGATGGACAACGAGGACTGAAATATCTAGGCATTGTTAACTCTTAGATGTTTTGCAATGGTATGTTATGAATATTAAGCCTGGTTTCCATATAGCCGTAAGGTAGCGGGCAGCAGTCTTCTGCCATTCATGCCCCCGGTACCGCAGTCAAACGATTGAAATGGAAACGATGCCGTAGGGATCGAGAAAAGTTGAAATGAGTCAACTTTTTCAAGTCGTTATGGTACGGCAACCATCATGGTTGCGGCTGCCGGCGGTACTGGGAGAAGTGGTTTCTATTCAAGTTGAAACGGTTGCGGCATGCCAGCGGCAATGGTTCCGGCAATGGCTGCGTGCTGCGGCAACCTAACGTCGACCTTACAGCATCTTACGACATCTTACGGCTATCTGGAAAC
Source organism: Aurelia coerulea (assembly GCA_039566865.1). Classification (NCBI taxonomy): domain Eukaryota; kingdom Metazoa; phylum Cnidaria; class Scyphozoa; order Semaeostomeae; family Ulmaridae; genus Aurelia; species Aurelia coerulea. Next base: position 5,229,306 of record CM076959.1, read on the forward strand.
CAGGCTTTAACATCTCCAAGGACAAAATGGGTTAAAATTTCCAGCAAATCCTCTGTGATAGGCAGTCTAAAAATTTTGCAGTGAACTGATTTGGAAGGGACTGCCGCCTAGGAAGGAAACTTAACTCTTTTTTTCAAGCTCTGATGCTGAACAGATTTTGTTTGACGGCTTCGCAACCATTTGCTAGTGATCTACCTGACTTTCGCCATTTTGAGCTATTTTCAAGTGATCCTCTTTAAACATTTTGCAATGAAATTTATTATTTTATTACTGTAGAAAAGTATTTTTTGCCATTTAAATGCATTTGTACCATTTTTGTGACAAAATTTTCAAAAATTGTTCCGGATTTCATACCAGCAGGTCCAAATTCTACTTTGTACCGAATTTGGACCCAATCGAAAAACCTTAATTTTTTGCCATTTTTCTGTGTGGGACAAAACATTCTGTCCCACTTTAGGGCACTCATGTCAGTTTTGTGACAATTCTTTGGCAAAGCTGCTATGATACATGACATAAGCAAGTCTGAAATATACTTTATACCAAGTATGGTCCAAATTGAATAAACATTACCCGTTGATAATTAGGAGAGTATATTGTGCCATTTAAATCCAATTGTTCCACTTTTGTGACAACATTTTTTAAAATGGTCTCCAGATTTGAAATTTGCAGGTCCAATTTGTAGTTAATACCGATTTTGGAGCCAATCGTGTGACTTTTACTTTTTGGCATTTTTCTTTGTGGGACAAACATTCTGTCCCATTTTAGGGCACTTGTGCCAGTTTTGTGACAATTCTTTGGCAAAGCTGCTATGAGACATGACATCAGCAAGTCTGAAATATACTTTATACCAAGTATGGTCCAAATTGAATGAACATTACCTGTTGATAATTAGGAGAGTATTTTGTGCCATTTAAATCCATTTGTGCCACTTTTGTGACAAAATTTTTTAAATGGTCTCCAGATTTTAAATCAGCAGGTCCAAATTTTACTTAACACCGATTTTGGAGCCAATCGGGTGACCTTTACTTTTTGGCATTTTTCTTTATGGGACAAACATTCTGTCCCATTTTAGGGCACTTGCGCCAGTTTTGGGACAATTCTTTGGCAAAGCTGCTATGAAACATGACATCAGCAAGTCCAAAATATACTTTATACCAAGTATGGTCCAAACTGAATGAACATTACCTGTTGATAATTAGGAGAGTATTTTGTGCCAATATAATCCATTTGTGCCACTTTTGTGACACAATTTTTAAAATTGGTCTCCAGATTTGAAATCAGCAGGTCCAAATTGTACTTTTACCGATTTTGGAGCCAATCGGGTGACTTTAATTTTTTGGCATTTTCTATGTGGGACAATGATTATATGTCCCATTTTAGAGCACTCGTGCCAGTTTTGTAACAATTCTTCGGCACATCTGCTATGAGACATGACATCAGCAAGTCCAAAATATACTTTGTACCAACTATGGTCCAAATCGGATGAACATTACCTCTTGATAATCAGCAGAGCATTTTGTGACATTAAAGTGCATTTTGTGCCACTTTTGTGACAAAATTTCTAAAAATAGTCTCCAGATTTGAAATCAGCAGGTCAAAAAGGTACTTTTTACCGATTTTGGAGCCAATCGGGTGATTTTTATTTTTTGGTCGTATTTTTGGTGTGGGGACCGATGGGGACGCAGAGGCGGAAAGGGTTAATGAACCATTGGAAGATGAAGAACTGGACGATGCAGTTGTAGCAAAACGAAGGCAAATTTTGTAATAGCCAATCAGGAGGCGTTGTCAGCAACCAATCAGAAGCCAGAATGGTGATGTCACTTTGTTTACATTTTGCCCACCTCCCCCCCAAAAGCTCTGGGGAGAACCTTGTCGCACAAATACGGCCATCAGCAATACATACTTCCTTGAAACTCTCCCAGTTTTCGGTAAAATCTTTCTTAGGAAACAACTCGTAAAAAACTTGCGGCCCTAAGCGATCGCTTCACAACATTTTTCCGTAGCGACGTTCAAATGTCACGCTCTCAAGTGGCATTTTCGATGAGCCTAGGCACCAGGGAGGTTGACTCCCACGCCAAAAGAACATAATAATTCGCCACCAAGACCGCAAACTTCCTCAAGGGAACCCTTTTTTAACAGCTCCTTTATTTGATTTCTTATCAATTGTAAATTTATCTTTCCCCCCGCCCTTCAAAACAATTATGCCATGGGACATGGTACAGCTAGTAAGCATGAAAATTTCATTTGGGAAAATCTTTTGGAGATAATAATACAAATTAATTTCTTTTTTTATATAATCAGTTAAAACGTTTACATACAGAAGGTACCTAATACATTACATATGAGCTATTGCCCAACACTACGAGGACCATGCCAGGGAGAGCAAAAGACCATGACAACTCCCTGGCCATTCCACAAATTAGTTAACACATACGTAGACAGGTTGACAAGATGGGAAAGTTTGTCAATTTTCAAAATATATGAAATATTTACAGCAAGTACATAACCTTCCTTTGAAACCAGAGTGAGTGACCCTGACATGGGCTCCAAAATGCTTTATGAAGAAATTGATAAGACATGCAATATGTTGATGTTTGACTTTCTCCAAGTCTCAATGACAACGTCATGCAACAATCAAGACTGACATAACACCCTGACCCGGGGGGGCCACTTGGTACCTGATGTGTTATCATGCGCGTACAAAAAACGCGGGAAAGGGTGTCTTTCTTCAAAGTAGGCACGGGCCCGCGCGGGCCCGTGTTTAGGGGTGCCAAATCGACCATAATTTCAAAAAAGGGTGTCTTATTTTGCATTTGATAAGTTCCTAAACTCCTGTGCAATGATATTCTAATCAAAATTTCTAAGATAGAATTTGTAACGAGTCAAAGAACTTGAAAAAGCAGACCAGCACAAGATGAGGTAGGAATTCGGGAGCATGAAATAGCATCTGTAAGTTGTAACACCGTTTTAACATTATCAACATCATGGCAGTACAGTGGCATGGCCACGGGGGGTATGGGTATGGGGGTCATTGCCCCACCACTTTTTTCGAATTGTTCTCGAGATTCTTTAAAACCAAAGAGAAATTGGCTTGGCATAGGTTGGGTAAGAATTTTCTGATAAATGTCAAAGCTTCCATTTTGGCACTGGCGAAAATGGAATGAGGGGATGCATTCTATGCCAAAGTAAAGGATGCATCTTCAAAAATTTTCCTCATGCTCCGATGTATAGGATAAATGTCACAAAACTGCAAAGGTTTTCTTGCCACTAATGGCAAGCATGATGTTGGGAGATGCTTTCTAAGCCAAAGTAAAAGATATTTCTCCAAAAATGTTTCTCGTGCTCTACTTATATTGGACAACTGTCACAAAACTAACAAAGTTACCTTGTCGCTATTGGTAAGCATGATATTAGGAGATGTATTCTCAGCCAAAGTAAAGGGCGTGTCCCAAAAAATTTCCTGAGAGCTTCGCCCCCAGACCCTCTCATTTCAATACCCCCACTTAATTTACCTTGGCCAAGCCACTGTGGTAGCATCTATAAAATGGTATTTTAGAGTCGTTTTAGAGTCTGGTACCCAGGGTACTCCTCTTCAAATCACACCGGCAACATTAGCAATTTTAATAACTGGCTTGTCAGCGATTAGGGTACCTGAAATTGAGAAGCTCTATTTTGACGCGGGAAAGGGTATGTTCTGAAGAAAATTTTACGCGATTAGGGTATGTATTTTGCTAAAACAGGTCAGCGTTTAGGGTGCATATGTTGAACCTTTGTACGAGCATGATACTATAGGAAACTATAGGAGTGGCCCCCCCGGGCACCCTGACTCGTCCATCCAGAGGGGAGGGGTACTTGGTATATTTGTCTGCTGGGGATGTGCCATTTGCAGGGTATCGCTTTCGCAAATGCAATTTTTTTCTAGAAGGGGGTATCAAAATAAGGCAAATTTTCTAGAGCAGATTGTCAAAACATGCAAAAGGTGATATTTTGCTAGGTTGGGTTGTTTTCCGGTCAAATTTTCATGGTTTGTTGTATATTTTTCACCAAGTTATAAGATTTTTGAAATTTGGATACCCCTTTTTGAGATTGACATGAAATTATCCAAGAATTCTCCTTTAAAGGAAAAGGAAAGGAAAACCAAAGAGCAAAGTGAGGTCGACACAGAGGCCACATGAAAAGTGAACAGCATTTTGTTTGTAGCTTTGTAATCACTGGCAATTCTCTAGTTTCCATTTAAAGAGTCTAATCTGAAGACAAAATCGTACAAATTGAGCGTCTGTGTCGAGACATTGATAACCCGGAAAAGGAAGAAACAGAAGAGACAAATCAAGCTATTTTTAGGGAGAGCCAGAGCATTGTAGTGGATGCATTAGAAGAGGAGTCCGATATTTATGTGCTAGTCATCAAACAGCGCCGGTTTAAAACTAGCATTGTACGAGAGCTTGCGAATAATGACAAAATTTCAGCTGATCGTCTTTTGAGAATCAAACAGTCAGCTACTCTGTTAGCTTTACAAATTAACATTTATTTCAGCTAACCACTAACACTCTGTACGAAATACTTATTGTAGGTAATGTACATTATTGGATAGATAAATAGATAGATTGCCTGTTCAGTGATTCCATTAGATTTGTTGTTTTTGGACCAGCTTCCCCAATACTTTCATCTAGGACTGAAAATGACTTTGTAAACATTCTCAAGTGATTTGTTCGGCACCACCAGCCATCCCAATGTCGCAATCTTTTCCATTGAAGCATTAGGAGTTTCTGTGGACTGTTTGGAGAAAGACAAGGAATTTCAGAAACCTACTGCACGGGTATTTACCAACTACATTGAGTATCCCAAATACCATCAGAATGTCTTCCTGCTTCTCCATCTCCGGGATTTTCTTGCCAACCTTCAGGAAAACAATCTTTTCCTCTGCAGACTGTTGGACTAACTTTGCAACGTGATTTAAACCTATCCAGACTGGGGGACGCAAAGTGCCCAATTTTCAACACATCTCATCAAGTATCGCTAGAATAGTCTAGATTTTTTGTGACTTTTTGTTTTTATCTAGGAGGCCCTTTGCATGAGAAATTTCAACCCGGGTTGAGTTGAACTTGGGTTGAGTTGAAAATACGTTGAGTGTAAGCCTTCATCCTGTTTACATGGGTTAAATTTATCCTGTAAAGGGCCTCTAGGAGACATCCCTTTGTGTCAATTTCAAAAATTTTGAAACTGATTCAGGGAGTCAACACATAACCATAAATTTAGTGCTCATTGCCTGTTTTTGGATGCTGCAAAATAAGCCCCCCTTATGTAGTTATTTGAGCAACTCTTGAAACTTATCTAGAAGGCTAGTAACGTTCTCATTTCCCCTACCTTCTTCAGCTTGGGTCACTTTGATCAGGAACCCTAACGCTTTATTGCTAGGTGTGACTTGGGTGACATATCCAACATATTCAGTTGCAAAATTTGTCACTTCTTTTAAATTGTCCCCTTTCTAGCCCAAGCATTCATCTTTCACAATCAAATCACGGTCCTTGCTTCTAAATTGTTGGCATGTCTTGTGTATTCTTATTAGCCATAATGTACTTTTACTTCAGTTTACTTCAACATTAATAAGACAAACTAATGTGCAAGCAACTCTTACAAATGAATGCTTTTTATGAGGTCCTTACTTGTTGAATTACAGGTCTATCTCGGCAATTTGGAACAAACTGCATAAATGTTTCCAAAAGATCTTTGAACCCCCATTAACCCCTCGCCATGAAAAGGTTTTCACACACGGCTGTTTACAGAAAAATAGCTATCATTATGTTGATGAAGATTGTAAGACTTTTCACCTCAACAATTACATGTATTGGAAGTGACCTCTTCCCCCAAAGAAGCATGGGCCCATCCAAAATCATGCATAAGGTCAGATCTAAAAATAACTTAAAGACAACCTCTCTGAAAAGAAAACCAACCTTTAGTATGATAAAATAATATGAAAGAGGAAAGGACATGATACCAGCGTCGATTGGCGGATCTGAAGATGCTTGTGGTGACAAATAAATTAATAAGAAAGGCAGAAGCACCACAATACAACAAAAACAAAAGCAAATGGTTGAATAAATGTAATTTTCAAAGTTCAAAATTAAAGTTAAAAGTTTAATTTTGTTGTGCAAATTTCAGCTAAACCCCACCCATGTTTATGGAAAATCTGCCGAAAAAGGACACTATGTTATGTACCCCCCCCCCCCCAGTCAATAAACCATCCTACCTGGATTGAAAATGTCAAGACACTTTTGTTTCCATCAGCATAACTGCAGGCTTTGAGGCAAACACCTTCTCCTTTGTTCGATCCATCGGTTTATAAGATAAAGAAATCTCAACTATCAGGGGCACGCACAAGCAGGGCATCAATAAGAAGTTGCTTGATTGTGTTGAACCCTGTTTCACACTCTTGTGTCCAGTTGAATGGTGCTTCGGTTTTGGTGAGATGATGAAGTGGAGATGCAATTTTTGAGTCATGGGGAAGAAAACGGTCACAAAATTGAGCCATGCCTATGAATTCTTTCAATTTACGAGCAGTTCTAGGGGCTGAACAGGGTCCCCAGGCCCTTTTCTAAATGTCAAAATGGTCTATACATTGAACGCGTGCAGGGTCTAAATGAATTTGACCGTGGTAAATGATATGTCCAAGATAAGGCAATGTTGTTTTTCAAAAAACAGCACTTTAAGGCATTGAGAGTGAGACCAGCATCCCTAATTCTTGTAAGCATTTTGCGGACATTTCATAGATGCTCTTCAAAGCTTGTTCAAAGCAAAGCAAAGATTTTGAAGACAGCATCATGATGGTGTCGAGGGTATGATCTGCAAGGGGTGCTGGAAGGGCTGGGAGGCAAATTGGGCTGGCAGCAAGGACTTTGGGGGAATAATGTTCATCAATTGGGGAGGTTGGAGTGGAGAGATGAACAATGGGGTCTCGGCTGGCTTTGAGGAGATCTTGGGTAGTGACTTTCTCATTATAAGGATTTTGGCAGAAAATGAACAGGTATTCCTTGTAGAAATTTTCTTTTGACTGCCTGATCGATTTCTTCATCTTTTGCTGACAGATTTGCGGTGTGAAATGTCTGTAGTAGGCTGGTCATAAACTCCCCTTCGCTTCCGTTTACTTTTTGATTGCGTTGCTCAAAATCGGACATTTTGGCTTCACGATCGCAGGCAGAGTCAAAGATTTCTTGAAGCCGCTTTTTAAGGACGGAAAATTTTTGTGGTTCGTTTTTAGCATCTTTGAATTGATCCAGGCAAGCTTCCGTACGGCCATCAACGCATAGCATCAAAATTTGGCCTACAACAAGGTCATCTTTCTTTTTGGCGATTACGCAGCAACGTTCAAAACTGTTTAGCCATTGATTTAGGTTGATGTTTCCGTTTCCAGTCAACTTTTCCAATTTGCTGAACACTATATTCTATGCAGACATAGTAGCAAGGTTTGAAAGCTACCGTCACCAGTGTTATCTACCATAAAACAGAAATATATCGGAGAGAAAAACAAAGTGTAGGCTCACCAATATCATGAAGAACAGAGAGCTGGATAGGACACAAGGCCTACATTTACACTTACTTATGATAATTTATTACGATGATAACAATATTGCCAGACTGAATCAAACATAATAACAAATGAGGGCACATATCTTAGTGAAGGTATATTGTGTGAAATTAACCCTGGTTTATGCATCACATGGTCCCTGTCAGCCAGTCTACGCTAGGGATTCAATCTGCATTTAGCAGGGATCTCTGAAGTCATTCAATTCCAGTTAAAACCCGAAAACTAGCATAAAAACATCAAGCCCTCAGCCTTGAAGGCAAAACTTGGCCAAACCCGCAACCCATCAAAGCCCAAAGCCCTTTCACAGTATGAGGAGAATTGTCTTCGACATCGCTTCCTGGTTTGATAGTTTAGCAGTTATTGAATCGACAGAGTTTGTTCACTGCATTGATTTAGACTCGTATAAAATTACTGTCACGGACACCTTGGCTAGTTTTGCATGTGTCTTAGTACTTATGCAATATCGATGACAATTCCAATGCCAGTTCCAATGCCGATGCCAGTATTCCAATGCCGGTGAATACAAATGGCCTATATCATATGAAAGAATTCAATGAGACTAATTAGAACAAAATTAGCCAATGATTGGCAAAATTAGAAGCATTTGACTGTTTTCTTTTGTGACCTCTCTCCAAATAAGGGCAATTAATGGTCATGTGACACATTAAATTCAAAAAAAATATTCAGAATATTGTAGGTCATTAAATTATAGGAAAAGTCAGCAAGTACCAGCCATCTAACTGCAATGGTTTAAGCACTGCATAGCAATGTTTGGTTGGTCGGCCATAATGCCACCCACGTGGAATAGGGTTAGGTGCCCCCGAATGTAGGGGGCCAGGCTATGCTCTAGCAGCAAAGACTCGGTTTGAACTCCCGTGGTAGCTAAAGGACCGTGTGGTGACAGGACATTGGCTGAAGATTTGCATCTCATGTTTGAAACTGAATAATATTTATAAACAACTTACTAATAAAAAGTTTTTTTATTTCAACATATGCTTGTAAACTGGAACTGATAAACCACGATCCAAACCCTACAACAACTTTACAACATTAGTAACAATTTGCTGTGGGCCCTTGGGAGTTGGGTTGGAATTACCCTCCCTTGTTATCATTTGTTTATACCATTTTTATTTCTCATTATCACTTTTTCACTATTTGTTATCATTTTATCTTCTGCCTCGTCAGAGAATACTGTTGGGTCAATACTTATACCATACAGATGATCAGAGCTTGCGGAAACAAAAGCTTCATCTATTAATAAAGATGCTGTATTTTGGTGACCTAGTTGCTCATATATATTTTCTTGCACTTCTGACAGCGTCTCGGTCGCCTTTGCTTACTAGGTTGGGCATCTGGTACCACAGCAGCTTCAGCTGAACATCTCTGCAAGCTTTCCTGTTCCTCCTCTGAAATGGAAAATAGAGAGACTATTTAAAGAGGTCATCAAGGGAGATTAATGACACTCTCTACGTATGTCTTTGGAGAACCAGTAAAAACTGTTCTGATATCAATGAAGAAACAACAGTCTTTATCTCAATTGGTAAAAATCTTCCATTTTTGTTCTCCCATAATATGTAATTGTATAAAAAATGGTGGGTTTGACTAAATGATGGTTAAGGCAGGCCTTTTTGCAAAATTATTAACCTGACAAGAGTATCATTGTATTTTATTTTCTGTAAATAAATTGGTAAGCACCAAAATGGTCACCTAAAGGATAGAGTTGTGTAATATTTCTATTCCTTTGTTGCTGCCGCTCAATTGCTTCAGGCTTTGGTAATCTCTCTCCAAACTGAGTATTCAGGGGTGGTGGCTGGCGCTCAAGGTATGCAGTCAAGATTTTTGATCTTTCCTCATCACTGGCACTGAACAATTCAGTTTTTACATCTCCAACATAGGCTAGAAAGAGCATACAGTACAAACAATTATTTTCATATATCACCGTAGCGCGAGCCTGTAAATTTGAGGTGTCGGTATATCTGAGGTTTGCCGGTAAATATGAGGTGTCGTGGGACTACTCAAACACCTGGGTTATTGTTTAAGAAGCCATTCAACTTAAACAATGCAGTATAGAAATCGCTCATTGTACAAGACACATTACTCTTTTGTGGTCACCGCTGTTGACCGCTTTTTGTCGGGGGGGGGGGTAAGGTTGGTAACAGACAGGTTCAGCAATACCTTGGTCCTTGGAATATATACTCTTCAAAGAACGTTTAGCAATTCTAGTTAAACAAGATTCATAATTTGTTTCTTTTAATTTAGAAGCCAAATTAAAATGCATTCTCTAATCTACAGCCGAATTTATATAAATCCTATAAGAGTTTTTCATAAGAAACTCTTATGAGCGCTCAGCTCTCAGATTAGATCACTAAAAAAGCAAAACAAACTTGAGCAGCATAATTTGCATCTTTTTTTTCGTAATCTTCATATTTAAAATGAGAGTTGAGAAACGTTGGAGAATCTTTCACACGATATCGATTTACGAAACGGTAGCTTTCACGTTCCTATTTAACGCCTGTCTCAGAACGTCTCAAAGATTTGAGAAAATTGAAAAATCGACGAACGATATACGAGGAAAGAGAAAAAGAAGCTTAAAAAGATGGGATAAGCTATAAGGTTTCTGAAAAATGCCACAGGATTTTGCGACGAAAATGAGTAAGAAACTAAACCAATACTAAGGAAGGGTTGTTAAGTTCTATCTTTCGAAATTTGGAAAGATGTCTCATAATTTTATCAAAATTTAAAAACCGCAAATAGTATTCAACGAAAATGAATAAAAAAATTAACCCATAGTAAGGAAGGGTTATTAAGTTCCAACTTTCGAAATTTTGAAAGATGTCTCATAATTTTATCAAAATTTAAAAGCCGCAAATAGTATGCGACGAAAGTGAATAACAACCTTAACCCATAGTAAGGAAGGGTTATTAAGTTCCAACTTTCGAAATTTTGAAAGATGTCTCATAATTTTATCAAAATTTAAAAGCCGCAAATAGTATGCAACGAAAGTGAATAACAACCTTAACCCATAGTAAGGAAGGGCTATTTGGTTCTACCTTTCGAGATTTTGAAAGATGTCTCATAATTTTATCAAAATTTAAAAACCGCAAATTATATGTAACGAAAATGAATACAAATTTAACCCATAGTAAAGAAGGGTTATTATGTTATATCTTTCGATATTTTTGAAGGTTGTCTCATAATTTTATCAAAATTTAAAAATTTATTATTTTACTCGTGAGGTACTTAGTAATATCTAAAGATTGGAAAGGCTTAGAAAGGCTTGATACTAGGAAACGAGGGACAGTAGTGAGCATGAAGATTGTTATGGAACCTCTAAGAAACTCGTAAGAAACTCTGAGTACTGAAAATATGATAACTTTAAGAAACTTTCAGTACTGGGCCAAATTCTTAGTTTCTTTTGTAAAAAATACGTGTATATGAAACTCAACTCTAGGATTGCCAAAAACTTGAGAAACTCCGTTTATCAAATTTTGACTTGTTTCCTGTATCGTACTAACGAAAATTGGAAGGTACTTGTCTGAGTGATGTTTAAACATCGGAAAGGCTTCAAAAACTTCGTTTTGAAAGGTTCAGGAGAAGGCACGGGAAAGTGCACATGAAGATTATTATGAAACCTGTAAGAGATTCTGGAAACTCCTAAGCATCTGTAAGAACCTTAGGAACTTATAACTCCGATAATCTTAGTAAACGTTCAGTATTTTCCCTAATGCTTAAAAACTTCTGAAGAGAATCACACGAAAATATACCGCGGAAAGGAAGAAAAACAGCGCTCGAAAATCATAATCTTCATCAACCCAGATACAAAACGGTATTGCAATGGAACGAAGTATTTGAGCAATAAGACAGTTTACTTTCGACTGATAACTTTTAGATGTAGCAAATCCATACCAAAGGAAACCAAATGAAATTGGATTCTTCTCGCGGATTTCCTTACGCAGCAAAAATCCTAACCCCTACCCTTTGAAGTTAAATCCTAGCCTTTGCTTTCCCGATATGCGGCAGAAATCCTCAGACCGTTGACTCGACCCCCGGAAAAACCTATTGTTTCCTTTGAAACCAGACTTTGTGTCTCACCTTTGTCTAATTCACAATAGATTATGACTACTTGTCGCCTAAGAAGAATACCTTTGATCTTGCCGACCTCATATTTACCGGCAAACCTCAGATATACCGGCGCCTCAAATTTACCGGCTCGCGCTACGGTGGACTCTCATTATTTTCACTGATCAGTTATTGTTTTTCACATCAAGGGAAGGTGTTTTTTTCGGTTTGAATGTATGCGGCTGTGGATGAGGGCATATATGTCCAAAAAAATCAGGGACTACTTTTTTGAAAAATTTTTGAAAGTTTCTAAGAAGTCCTGTACATGAAACCCGACATGAAACTCATACAGGCATTAGTTTCATATCAGTTGCTGGTCTGACCTACTGTTGTGTTTACATGATGTTGGGCTGTTCTGGCATGCTTTTTTATGCCCTCCCCTCACATACAACTCATGCTGATTATGCATGCTGCATGCAACTCATGCAGTTACGATTCTTCTGCTAGTGCTTTGATTAAAAGTTTGAATTGGCCTACTGTAGCAGATATGATAAAAACCGAGACAGCTTGCATGGTTTACAAATCGATAAATGACCTTGCTCCTGATTACCTGTCAGAAATGTTCATTAGAAATTCGACATGCAGTAGGAAAAATTTGAGAAACACCGCAACTGATCTTCAAGTCCCACTAATGAGAACGAGTAATGGTCAGCGAGCTTTCTCATATCGCGGTGCTGGAGTTTGGAACCTCTTGGGTTGTGAAGTCAAGCAGGCATCCTCATTGAAAGCATTTAAAGAAGCTTTAAAAAAATAGTTTATTTATTTATTTATTCATTTGTTCATTATTGTAATTAAATTAGGGTTTTACTTTGTATTTATTTTTAACTTAATTTGTAACGTTTTATGCACGGCCCCCTGAAAAGCAATCTATCGATTGACGGGGTTACCGTGCTTAAAGAAATTAAAATGAAATGAATGAAATGGCATGAAAATCTCATGTAAACACATGTTTCTCATATCAGGGTGATTTGCAAACCAAATCGCCTTTGTTTTCTTTCTCAAATATTGATGCCAAGTCATACAAATGCTGCATGACATTGTGACAAATTTGATATCGGTTCAATATCGGGCCTCATATTGCCCTAAATTTCATGTGGGGTCTCATGTAAATGGCCTCTAAAAAGCTGTTTTAATCTTAGCAGTTACTTTTATAGAAGTTAATGACCTAATTAACATCTTGAATCCATCTAAATCTGTTGGTCCTAATAGTATACCCATAAAATTACTAAAAATCATTGGATCCTCAGTTTCCCCACATCTTGCTCTCCTTGTAAATCAGTCTTTTCCAGTCTGGTATTTTTCCTGAAAAACTCAAGATAGCCAGGGTGATAACTCTTTTCAAGAAAGGGAATCCTGAGCTACCTTCTAACTACAGGCCAATTTCTCTTCTTCCCATTTTCAGTAAGATATTTGAGAAGTTAATGTATAGAAGACTTTATAGATTCCTTGAATTACATAATGCTCTTTATTCTTTACAATTTGGTTTTCAAGAAAAGCACTCTATCGATCATGCCCTAGTGAGTTTGACAGAAGCTGTGAGAAATACACTTGATAATAAAATATTTGGTTGTGGCATTTTCATAGATTTACAGAAGGCTTTTGATACTGTTAATCATAAAATTTTTGTTATCAAAATTGGAACACTATGGTGTGCGTGGTTGTGCCCTTGAGTGGTTTAGATCCTACCTATCCGATAGAAAACAATATGTTTATGTTAATGGAAGTAATTCTAACTTACTTTCAGTTACTTGTGGTGTACCTCAAGGCTCTGTATTAGGCCCCTTACTTTTTCTTATCTATATTAATGATTTACCTACTGCTTCTAAGAAGCTTACTTTTTATCTCTTTGCTGATGATACAAACATCTACTGTGAATCCAAAGATTTATCTAATTTAATTAAAATTGTTAACAAAGAGCTTAAATCAATAAAGAAAAGGCTTGATGCTAATAAGCTATCACTAAACATTGATAAGACAAATTATATTATCTTTCATTCTTCTTCTGTAAATGTTCCTTCTGATTCTGCCATAAAAATAGGGAAAAAACGTATTAAAAGGGTTAAGTTTGTTAAATTCTTAGGACTCCTCTTAGAAGAGCATCTAAGCTGGAAATACCATCTCAGTGAACTTTCTAAGAAATTAGCTAGAACATGTGGAATCTTTTTCAGAATAAGAAGCTTACTACCATTAGATGTTTTACTCTGCTTGTACAATGCTTTGTTTCTGTCCTTTTTACAATATGGTCTTATCGTCTGGGGTCAAACATATGCATCACACATTGAACCAATTTTTAAACTACAGAAGAAAGCTGTCAGAGCCATATCATTTCAGCCTCGCTTGTCACCCTCTCTGCCAATCTTCAAAGATCTTAAACTTCTCAAACTTTCTGAAATTTTTGAACTCCGACTTTTAACTTTTGTTTTTGATTCTGTTAATAAAACTTCACCTAGTTGCTTTCATAACTTCTTCTTATTCAGTTCATCTGTTCATCAATATTCCACTAGACAGGCCGGTCATGGGGATCTATACTTAACACGAAAAAACAGTCTTCAATATGGTCTAAAGTTGATTCGTTATCTTGGAGCTAAACTCTGGAATACATTACCCGTGGAACTCCGAAACGCTTCATCAAAAATATCCTTCAAAAAGCAACTGAAAATTTACTTATTTAACAAGGCTAGTTTTTTGATAATTGCACAACTTCTATTTTATAGTATGAAAAGCAAATGCGTGTATTTCTTGGAATCATTCAAGTCCAACCAAATTTATTTGAAATTATTATAGGATAGGGGGGGCTCTCTCCTCGATTAGTTTACCTATTGAGAGAACTCCTCCTTTAAGTAATTCCCTCCATACAATTTATCTCGTCTCTCTGTATTTGTATATTGTATTAATTTTCCGTATCAATGTATTAATTCTCTGTAATATTGTCTTATTTCTTTGTAGTTTAATTAATTGTTGGTATTGTTAATTATGAAATTGTATGTAGTGGAATTTAAAATATGAACTGAAACTGAAACTGATCTTTTCCACTTGTTTGGCTGACTGATTTACCCTACCCCTATGCTTAACGACAGGAGCTCCCCTTTTGAAAACAAGAAGGAAAAAAACAAAAATGTATTGAATTTTCCAATTACGATGGCAAATGAAATACTGTATCTGAATTACAGATCTTTATCAGTTTGCATTAACAGAATATCTACTTTATACATACCATATGTTGGGGGAACAGCAATCTCTCTAACAATTTCCTCTCCAAATTTATATTTTGGGTACACAACATTTATATAGCTTGTGGCATCCTTTGCTTTACGTTTCTCACGCTTTAGATTTTCATTGAAAAGTAGAATGGCCAATATATGTCTGAAAATAGTGACATGAACATGAGTAAAATATGTTGAAATGTTTAGCGCCTAGCCACTTTTAAAGTAAGGTAAACTGTAGGTAATACAGGTAATACAGTAGATTTAGACCATATCACAGACTAGTGGAAAGGAATTGTAATGACCTAGGACACAAACTTTGCAGAATTATCATTCAAATTGAGTGTATCAGCCACATATTTTTCAATCTTATGAAAATATTGGTAGAAAGTTGCACAAATATACAATATAAAAGAAGTACTCTGATGAAGACACAAGTCAGAAAAGCCTCAGTGTGCTACATATCTTGTCTTTTTGCATCTGAACTTCTTTTATACAATTTTTTCAATCTTATGAACGTATGCATATTTACAATTCTTCATATTGTTGAATATTGTGTACACACCTACAATAGGTACCAAAACATGAATAATGCGTCATTTTGGGGTGCCAGTGGTTCAATGTCGAGTGGAAACCCTCCAAGCAACTTGTTTGTGCATCTGATGAAGCCATGCTGATATCATTCAGTGTCATTTTATTCATCATTATACTGTATAGCCTGTCATGAGGTTGTGTTCCTATTCAAATAAGATGATTCATTTCATTTACTCTATTTTTGGTTTGATTGATTGCTTGAGTGTTTGTATACTGTACTTCTGTGATGGGAAGCTGATGTTTTCTTCATTTTTTATTATTCAGGTAGTTACATTGTCTCATTCACTGATGATTTTGGAAATAAATGAGGACACAATGCAGCAAAATGTTAATGCCAACATATGATGCTGCAATAATGGACATTGCAAATAGAGATAATTGTATAAACTTTCAAATAGCATTTCAAGATTGATCATATTATTTGTCACCATTAAAATGTCTGAAGGAGATCTCTAATTTGATGGCTGATGTAGAAGCATACCCATCAGTTGAAAAGTTTGAAATTTATTGCTTTGGCATGGCAATATACAGTGTGTCATTTGCAAATTCATCAGAAATCAACTTTGACACAAATACAGTAAAATTTGAATTGATTTACCAATTTTGAAGTAGTCACGTTTTTTCAGCTCACCATGTGCACAATTACGAAACAGGGGGTCTGGATGATTTGTATGCTTATTTGCGATGTGTCTCATGATTGATTTCCATTTAGCGACAATGAGATCTCCAAAATCCTTGCTTTGTGGATAAAGCACTCCAGTAAAGATGATTTTGAATGCCTTTCAACCAGTCTTGTATCTTCTCATTGCCTTTCTCCTTGCTGGCTTGGACAACCTTTTTTGAAAAAACTTTAACAATATGCCAAAGGTCATGAAACTGCCGTGTTCCTGTCTGAGATTCTCTTATCCACTTTGCAATACCCCCGTGCCTGTCACTAATGAATTATGGTATTTGCAAACCAGCCTTCCTGGCATATTGGAAGCAAAATTATGCAGCACCAAGCTCCATGGCATTGCTATTTCCTGTTTGGTTGGACTGGTGAAAAAATAAGATACTAAACAGAGTGTACACAAAGTTTGCAGATAAATTTTTCCAAATTATATACAGTGCAGGCCTTGCGCACATGAACGTGATTTTCCTGCCAAAGAATTTTTATAATGCTTGAGAATATTCTTAATTTCTTAAAATGTCTTTTTTGAGAATTAACGGTTTTTCCGATTTGTCAAGAATTCTAATAAAGTGTCAAGAATTCTTAAGAATCCTTATCATGTTAAAGTGCGCAATGCATGTACTCTATATACTGTACAGAAAATCATTTTTGTGAAAAATTTTGTATGTCAAGTCTTGAAAATTGTAAAGACTTATCAGTGTGTCTTGCATTGCCACGTTATTTTGACAATACACCGGTTCACAGTTCTAGGAAATCAATCCACGCATTTCTTTTTGGAAGAAAACTGATGCAAGCTTTCTTCCTAAGAAGGTGCGCATGCAGATATTTCTTGAAACTGTGAACTGGTAAGTGTTTGTTTACTTAATTCAAAGTAAAGAAATATACAATAAGAGATCCCATAGAAATTCCAAAATGCAAATATATGTCCCTAAACCTCTTTTTGGTACCTGTACCTACTGGGGTCACAGGCAAGGGTCACAGGCAAGAAGAGAAGATGTTCAAACCAAGTATTATTATTATTACATTTATCAAGTACCTGTAATAGCTCAAAGTGCACCAGTTTAGATATGGAATTGCAAAACATTGTGTAAACACCATACTGTCCATTGTGTCCCATCAAATCGAACCTGCCGTCTCCAGACAATTGGGCATCTTTCACACCCTTAAGCTTTGCTATCAAGGCTGCACGATACTTTTCCAAGAAAACAGACGGAAATAGAAACTTCCGCTGGTGGGAAATATAGGAGCGTGGCGATATTGCTGACAAACCCATGTGGCCAAACATAAGGAGAACTTGACTGATATTGACACCATACAGTAAGATACCCAAACTCATCATGATGTTTCCAGCAGGATGCCTTCCAAAGATGAATGGCTGACTTCTCCACTTAAGTTGTCGATTCTTTCCACAGTGATTGCAGGTCTGAGTGACTGTGGCCATGGATCCAGTGAGCTTTATCTCAACCTTTGGGCTTTCTGTCTTACAATTGAAACAAAACATTTGGAAGAGAGTCATGAGCATGCCATAAATACAACAAAGTTTGGTTCATCTTGGTGTTGTGTTCCATGCTCCACACTAAAATCAGATAAAAAAGTATGAGGTTTTCTAAGCATGGGCTCTTTGTGAACTTTTCTCAAAATCATAGGGTTTCTTCTAAAGGTGTACAGCATTTCTGCAGAGTTGCTAATGAGTAGAGCAAAACTGAGACGTTATCTATATGATCTATATCAATATTTACATACAACATTGAAAGGAACCTTCACAACATTCTAACAAATGAAAAATGATGTTAATATAATCTATACAATCGTATGGTACTTGAACTGAACCTGGTTCCAACTGACAGCTCCGTGTAACAGATACAACACAGCAACACAGATCTAGTAACAAACAGTAACAAAATTGGATAATAGACAAATGTTTCACTGGATATATACTGTATAAAATTAGCTCTTTATCAACATACCTAAATGTGTTCTTGGAGCAGCTATCCTCAGGTTCATCTTCACTTTCTTTTTCAGGTATTGTTGCCGATTCCTCACAAAAATAGAAGTCAGTGGTATCTTCCACTTCAACTTCTTGATGTCAGTCTCAGAAGTCCAGTCTCATTTCAAATGACGACGTTGTGATAACCACATAAACTGTTGATTCTGATTGCTTGAATTCGTCAAAGACCAATGATTTGTTATTCTCGGTTGTCGAGCAATGAAACATGGCAATCAGACACTGCCGAAAGTTCATTTCCTCGTTGCGGAACTGACCTGTTCTAGTTGTAGATATTTGCTACCGTCTTCGAGTTTCTATAATAGATAGTTGTTTCAGTGCATTCTGCTTATTTGCTCCTAGCATTGCTTGCACCCAGCTCTTAAAGCATTGTCACTTCTACACATGTTCACAACTGCATAATAAAATTTGATCTCCCCACTGGGACTAACACTGTACTGGAATCATCAAACAGTAGACTCTTGCATATGTCACCTCTCATTAGCGCTGTGGCTGTTGCAGTAAGCGCAGTGTAGCAAACTGTATGGCATATAACAGATCGTAAATTGCCAAGCTTGCGATATGTCGGTCTGAAATCATTGCCCCTAAAAAAAATTTGACGAGGGCCATGGACTACTATCTACTTATAGCAAACTACTACTGGGTGACCAAGAAAAAAGTGACCCAACACAATCGGCTCTAGAAAAAAAGTACGTGGCTGATGGAAATGATTCAAACGTTGTTCTAATGCTGAAAGACTAGCCTACATTATGAGTATTTTTTGGAATTTTTTTCAGGACTGTAAATGTCCCGAATTAAAGATTTGGAGAAAACAGGCCAGCTTGAAATCCACAAAAAGTCGTCAAAAACAGGGGATCGATTTAAAACCATTTCAGATTTTCAAAACAACGAGGAGGGTGTTTCATTTCAGCCTGGGAATAGCCAATTCAGTTAAAAGTTCCCAGATCAAGTTTATGGTCCCAAGGTACCTAAGCATTTGGAGCAGAAAATAAATGTTCTTTGTAAACTTGTGGAATTTCAAAGGAATTCAATTTTCCATGTAGATCGAAATGTTCAAGAATTGCTTGTAGAAAAGCAGTAGTATCCTTGTCCCTTGAGACAAGAATATTTTAGGTATCTAGGGACTATAAACTTGCTCTGACAACATTCAACTGAGTTGCCTATTCCCAGGCTGATATGAAACACGCTCCTAATCTTTTTGAAGATCTGAAAAGGCTGCAAATCGATCCCCTGTTTTTGACGACCCTTGGAAGATTTCAAGCATGCCCTTTTTCTCATAATCCTTAATTCGGGAAATTTACCGTGTCGCAAAAAATTGAGAAAAATACTCATAACGTAGGCTAGTCTTTTAGCGACAGAACAACGTTTGAAGCATTTCAATCAGCCACTTACTGTTTTTTCTATAACAGATTGGGTTGGGTCACTTTATTTGGATCACCTGGTATAAAGGTGCACACGGATTTTTGGAGTGATAAACCCCTTGTTTGAAACCAAGACAAAGCACAAATTTCACACATTATATCAGTGAAAGTACTCTTGTTTGGATCACTTCAAAGGTTTGAGTGCTATGAAACATATTTGCCTTGTCTTCCTTTGAATAAACACCTGGCCTACGGTCTATGGCCTCTTTCCAATCATTCAGACATTTAAAAAAGCCATCCTTCAGGAAAACAAATATCTCATCATTTTCTGAAACATATGGATCAAATAAGGCTTTCCTTTGTGTGCCACCTCTTCCAATGACCTGGTATTGCAACAATGAAAAAACTTGTCTGCCACCAAAATTAACTTGGCTGTCTCGGATAAAGCTGGTGGTCTATATGAGGCCATAATCTTGCTAACAATCTCACTCCTGACTTGAGCAGCCCAATTTACTCTCATTTTAGAATAGGGGTTCAAATTAATGTGCCCATTTGTCCAGGGGCACACATTAGGGGGTGTGGGTAGGGGGTGAGACACCCCCAATAATTTCTGAGTCAGTCCAAAAATTTCTCGATAAGGGAAAAGTTGGTCCTCAACAAAATTGGATGGACCGACTTTGTGGACCAACCAACCACGACAGCGCTCAAAAGGTCCACGATAGTTTATATCTAAGTTGGTCCGATTTTAAATGTTTTGGGCAAAGGTTGACCCATGACGACAGTTAGAATATTCACACAAAATGTTTGACAATGATTAGAAGAGTCATTCTAAGCCAAAGCAGAGGATATGGAACGCTGTTTGCACAAAAATCACATAAACATAGTTTCTTAGGCACTCAGGTTGCCTTTGGTCTGGGGAATCAATATGCCTTTGTGAATATCCTAAATGCTTTTAGCAAACTCTGGGTCACGATTAAAAACATTGTTGATGAGTGGATGGCCTAGCGAATGTGTTATGGGTAGAGTTTCAAGTTTATCCTATTCAGCAACAACAGCACAAATTTTAACCATGTAAGAATGCTGTGCGTGCCACCAGAATGTTAATTGGTTACATCAACCCAACTATATTGCTTACACAATCAAGCTAAACAAATTGATCAAGAAATTTCTCGCTCTCAAGCTTGGGATTTCTAGATTTGAAAACAACTTCAGCACACATTTTGCTTTCACGGGGAAAAAGAGAACTTGCCGTTTTTATTCATTGGACAATCTTGTATTCTTAACGGGGATCAAGAGCATAAGAAATTGTTTAAGGGAGCAGGGAACATTTTAGAACCTCCAGTGAAAAATATTTCTTCACTTAAAAACAGAGAGAACCATCATAACAATCACATAAGTTCCCTATTTTTTATATGCATAAATGTGAGAAAAGAGTGACTTGAGTCACGACAGTCCATTGACACAATGAAACAAATAAAGAATCAATGTCATGAAGTTCTTTGCGATAACAGTGTGCTAAATATTTTAATTGAGGCTGCTCGTTCCCGTTTAGATGGTGGTAAGAAACATGAAAATTAAAGTCCTTGTGCCTATCGCAGCAGCTATATACGAGAATGCAGATGTTGGCAATTATTGCCAAAATGACGATAAATTATATGCAAAGTTATACGCCATCCTGATTCGCGTAAAATCTTTTATATCACTTACGCGGTTGAACAGGCCAATTAAGTTCGCAATGTTGCCACAAAGCTATGTGAAACTTTACGCCAACAACTTTCGCGTAAAGATCGATAACCTTACGGACTGTTTTCGCCAATCTAACCTGCGTTCTAGGCACGGCTAATTTACATACTATTTATAGGCACTGATATACCCCAACCTGATTTGCGTAAATTTGCAAATATGTAGCGATCCATATGCAATTTTTTTTTTCACGCCAAAATGGAATTTTGAGGGGGGAAGGGAGTTTTAACTCCATTGTCGTTTTCCTACTTTGTCTTGGTCACATGGTGAGGGTCTGAGGAAACCAAAGAAGTGCCAAAAATGTGGACTGTCGGGGGGGGGGCTCGTCAGATTTGCTTGCAATAATGCTATTCAAACATATTTCAACTGTTACGATGACCTTTTGTTGATTCTAACACTAATTCTTCCATAGTAAAGGTACTTGGGGATGTGCCGCGACAAAGGGTATACTTTTTTGCAATTTTGGCCGTCAGTGGTCTAGCCAAGGGTACCATGTTCCCCTACCCAAAATTTGGCCAACAACCCCCTCCCTGTGATAATGACGCTCTTATTATTAGTGTACCAAGTTATCATTTTGAAAATTTGAATTGTTTTCTCTTGTGGTCGGTGGGATACTTTGCCTACCATGATGGGGTGCTAACTTAGGAACTGACCGCTTCAAAACTCCTGGGTTGGTGATATAGAATTATGCGAGAGGCAAATCACTCCTTAAAATGGTGTACGGGGAGTTTTTTGTGATACATTACATATGGAAAACGCAAAATTTGGAATTTCCTTTTAACAAGTGTTTCGTCAATTGTGGCAATGTAACTATCAGGAGCAAGGTAACCACACAGACAGTAAACTCAGACTCAAATTAAACTGACTTAAAAGAATTGTTGGCAACTTAGCAACCTCGTTCCCAAGGGTATCTGTTGTTTTCAATAGGATGCTAGACCTCAACAGATACCCTTGGGACCGGTTGACAAATTTTGTCAATTTTGATCGGAATAATTAGCATAAATTGGCAGACAGCAGGTCCTTTCGAATCCCATATTCGACATTTTCGAAATGTATATTCCATGGTTCAAACACCACTCATTGTATCCAGAGCCATTCGAATGTTCTTCATTTCGACTGAACGCCAGGGCTTCAAAGGTGAGAAACTTCTTTTGTTTCGAAAAGAGCCAATCAAATAGCAGAATAGCCTAACAGGCTCCAGGGTCAATGTAGGCGTTGAAGTTTACGGAAAACCTTCATTGTCACTGGGTACGAGGTTGGGCAACTTAGCAGCAAATTTACAGCAGCAACGACATGGTTTGCCTAGTGACCTCGGCGTGAGGACGAGGCTTCGTTTTTGCTCCATGGAAATCAGTCTAGTTGATGTATGGATAAGGAAATAAAGAGTTGTTGGGATCATTTTATAATTTCCTAAAGCTGATCAGGAATATGAATGCTCTTAACCCTATCTCACCTGGGCGTTTTGAAGCGGTCAATACCTGAGGGGGGGGTGGATTCCACCCCCCCCCCTCTTTTTCTTCGCTATCGTAGTAGCTACAATCTTTAGAATTGGTAAATATATATACTTTGATGCAAACAATCAAAATCACATGATTAAATCAAATTATCTCTATTGTTCTCGTTGCTATGACAATAAGAAGATTTTAAGTTATGATTATCATGATTGTTACCAACATGATTGAAACAATGAAATGAGGCACTAAATTGAAATCTTTTGTTTCAAATTGAGTTGGATATCATCAAATACATGTGTAAGTATAATTTTGCATATATTTGGGATTAAAATTTGCAACAATTAAAAAAAAGTATACAGATTTTGTTGACTACATAATAAAACATTGGTTGCCATGGTTACGAGGCTATATTTAGCATCTTGAAATTTTCATCATTCGATACAGTATAGATATAAAGTCAAAGTAGCGGAGTCTTGGCATCCTGCATTGCATATTCTAGCATAGGCGAATAAAAGTTTGGTTGGGGGGGGGGGGTAGAATCCACCCCCCCCACCCAGGTGAGATAGGGTTAATCATGACATAATAGCACAGGGGGTCAAGTAATGTCAGCAAAGACTGTAGTTTTGGATTCTTCGTTCCTTGTGATCCGGAAAAGATTCTTCTAATGTAACAATAGCAGGCCGACGGATCACAGGGAACCAAAGAAACCAAAACTACAGTCGTCACTGGTATTTTTGGACCCCCTGTCATAATAGCCGGAAAAACAGAAATTGCTGGATTGAAAAATAACTTAATTCCTACGTCCGTTGTAGGAAATGCCACCAAAACTAATGGGTATCATTTATCAAACTTTATAAGAAAAATAAATATTGGCACATTATGCTTGACCTGAACCACATTAGGTATTTCAACCGAAAGAACTTTCTGGAATGTGGAATGTTCACGCACCTCATGGCGTGATTCGATGCGATTCGATTTTCGAATTCCAATGTAAGCGCAAACACTCACAAAGCTCAGTGGGAAGTTTTGAGTCAAAATGGCAGTCAAGGGCATTTTGCTCGTGCTGCTTGGATTGTTCGTAGTTTTATAAATCAAGGATGTGAACGAGTATCCTTGCGTTATTCCTCTCTATGCAAAGGAAATATTGAAGCCAGTTCTGTGGTTCAAGAGGAAAACTTCCAAAGCAAATTGTCGGACGGGTCGAGTCCAAAGTGGAAATTTGTCTGTATCTTTCATCAACAACGACAATGGAAAAGAAGCTCTTTCCGTTTTGCTTCTGATGGCAGGAGATATTGAGTCAAATCCTGGACCTCAAGAAGATAATAACTTGAAAGAAAGGTATGTGCAAAACATATCATGTATTAATTTAATTGTTTTTGTACAACTACAAAGCATTGTTTAAAACTGGTAATTCTGAGTTGTCAACTTCTCCTACATTCTCTATCCAATGGTGCCGTAAAAGCTCTACATGTATTTTTTGTAAGAAACTGCCCATAAGAAACTCATCTCTCAGATCACCAAAAAATTAAGAAACTTGAGGACTGCCCCTTTTATCTAAGCCTTTTGTTATGGTGGTAAAATTCAAAGCAGATCAACGGCCGGGGAACTTATTCTCATGCGCGAGAATCTCTTTGTTTCTGTGTTTTTTTACCAGGAGGGGGCGTTCCCCCCTCTTTTTCTCCAAAACTACAAGAGATATAACAATGAATCTTGCACCAATTTTGGAAATTAGCTTCACAAAACCAACAATAGAGGTTTAATTGGTCACGTGAGTCGTTGCTAGGCAACCAAAAAAATGGGAAAATGGTCAAATTGAGCTGCTGACTTAAAAATTGAAATTCGCCCAGTTTAACATGAAACAGGCAGAATTGTAGCCAGAAGTAGCAAATAAGAGTAGAGAAAGATATTCACACAAAAATTTTCAATTTAACTTGCAACTCTTGCTAATTAAGAGGAATTAACAATTGAATAGATGAACTGAGATTTCTATTGTGAATTATTTTCTGTTTTTAGACTTATAACTAGCTGTTAACGTAAGTAAGTTAAGTTAAGTAAGTGCTGCTCGTAGCATTATTGATAATAACATTCCGCAGATTGTCAAAAGACTAAATGTCAGAGTGGATATTTTGGAGCATGTGATTGAAACCAAGTTGAATTTAAGCTTTTTAAGGTAAAACAATTAAAAAAACCATGAGAACTGTTTGTAACTGTCAAGACTGCATCAAACGACTATAATAATCATTAAAACTCAATGCGATATTAATCTCACTTCAAGTCTTCAATTGCAATTTCAAGACTCAGTTAATCAATGTCAGTTCATTTTGTACTTTCTTGGACTGCAAGGTTTTCTTTCTCCTAGGTGGTACCTCAAATAGTGTATGGTCTTCTTTCTCATTTGGCCATAGATCAACACTGCTATTTCAACACACAAAGTGTTCCCCTTTTCAATTCTGTGTCAAATAACAGGCTTTGTACTTTGCCTCAAATGAAAGCAAGTCTTGAGGGTATATGATGTACAACAGTTGACCACAACAATTCTTCAAAAGTTCATCTGGTGACAGTTTGTATCAAAGTTAAAAGGTCACAAGGTGTGAAGAATGGTCACAGAAGCAATGCTGATCCAATGCTTTTTGGTTTTTGTAAGAATGTGCATCCAGAAACTAATTTGTAAGATAACTTTCTTATGCTGCGTTGGTCTTTGAATGTCAATGGTTAAAGAAGCAAATACTGATCCAATGCTGTGCAAACTGTTACAGGAATATGAACAGCTGATATGCAGAATGTGATCCAATGCTGTGTTAATCTTTACATGGGCTGTCACAAATTAATAACGTTATCTTTCACTTCTGCAACAAAATACATGAGATATTAAGCTTTTGTTTATGAGATGTATATGTGCATGGTCATATGGCAACATTAAAGGGACCTTTGCAAGGAGCATGGTTTGTGAACACACCATTGTGTGGTCTTTTCGTTCTTGCCATTTTTACAGTCCACGAAAATGACCACCAATAAAAAGATGGCACATGCAAGGTATGGTGACTGGAAAGGCCGATTTAAGTACATATATTCCAACTGAGTAGATAACAGAAATATACTGACAAGAAAAATCTGTGCTAAAGGAGGGGAAAAATTAATCAAGAAGCCAATCAAAATTCTTTCAGGTGCAAAGAATCATGGTTGAAAGATCCTTTCAATTATCTTTCTTTTGCAATCCTCTCTTGTGATTTTCTATGCAATGGGAAATTATCTTTTCTGTTCTAAAAAAATTCATGGAACATTTATGCACTAGATGTTTGCAGTTTTTAGCAAAAAGAAAACTAGGCCTGCTGTTCTAAAGTGCAACAATACTCTACTAAAAGATTACATAAAACCCTGAGTTTGTATTGTGAAAAATAGATACCATGTACCCATCTAATATGAAAATTGCATGGTTGTTATTTGTGAAAATCTTTAAGTGCTGTATGCAAGGGAATGAATGGTGAATCATTACAATAATGGGCAATTCACTGTTTATAACCACAAATGGGTGATTCACTTTTTCTTTCCACAATGGGAAGTCACTGTTGTCAGGTGCCTCAGTGGGAATTTCTGATATATTGGCTTTTATTGCTACAAGTGGCAATACCACAATGGGTTTATACGTTTAATTTGTTGCCACAAAGGGCAGGTCATTGCTGTTTATTTGTGAACGTGTAAGAAATGCTTAGGTAGGCCTAGTCTAGGCCTTCGTTGATGACATCTTCCTGGAACCTGTCCGCTGCAGAAGAACAAATTTTCAACACAACAGAGTGCATAAAGAGAAATCCTCTCTTATTCACTGTGAAATGAGATGTAAAAAATGATTTGATACGTACTAGAGTCCGTGAAAATTCCCTTCTTCTTCTCGCAATGAACGTGAGTCAACTCCTTGCATCCAAAATCAAAGCGGTGGGTGGGAAGCATTTCAGTCGGCGAGCACGATGCTTGTTTGGTTGCGTGGGCAGCATTTCAGTCGGCGAGCACGATGCTTGTTTGGTATTTGCATCCATACAAACATACAAACAACACACTCATCGACACAGGAATTCCAATCAACCCGTCTAAATTCTGCTACGCGCATGCGCTAAGCAGCAATTAGTGAAAATAGTTAGCAATAAGGAACCTGGGACTGTTTTCTGCACATTTTGAGATACATTCATTCTAAGACGCCATAAAGATAAACAACGTCGCGGATATCAAAATTTGCTGATGCTAGCAAATATAAACAAACCATATATCAAATGAAAGTGGTCTTCAAAACTAATCGAATGGTGTATATAACTTTATCATTAGCGTTATTTGCAAGAATTTAGTGAAGGAATTTTTAAAATTTGATGGCCAATTAAATTTTAGTAAAAGTCAAGTAGTTGCAGCACCATATCTACAACAGAGGTGGAGATATTTGAGAATATTTGGGAATTCCCCCGGTCCAAATAGGGTTGAGGTATTTGAGTAATCTCTAAACATTGGAAAGGCATACAAACCTTGTTTTGAAATGTTCAGGAGCGCACATGTAATGAAAATGAAGATCTTTATAGAACCTTTAAGAAACTCGTAAGAAACTCTGAGTACTCAAAACATGATAATTTTAAGAAACTGTCAGTACTGGCCCAAATTCTTAGTTTCTTATGAAAAATACATTTATTACGCCCGGTGGCTTATTTAATTTTGGACACTCCATAGGGGGCTTAATAGAGAGGGGGCTTATCAGAGAGGGGGGCTTATTCACAAAATTATATTATAAGGATATAAACTATAGCTTTTCAGTCCCTTTACCACAAGTTTTCAGATTAAAACACAATTTTACGAGTCAAATACATAAATTCGACACAGTTTTATCTCAAACCAACCAAAGTTAACATGCAAACTTGTTTAGCTGAAGAATTGGAAAATCTTTGGTAAATTCTTGAATTTGATATAAACGAGGGGGCTTATTAGAGAGCCCCCAGGGGCTTGATAGAGAGGGGGACTTATTTATGATTTTGGCTCAGAGGGGAGGGGCTTATTAGAGAGGGGCTCATTAGAGAGGGGGCTAAATGAGCTTTTACGGTACTCATCAAATTTAAGGACTTGACTCAAAACGCTGTGCTTACTATTAATAATGTACATACATTACTTTTTCTTGTGTTCCGCAGAATATCAGGGGTACGTACAGAAAGAGGGAAAAACAATTAAACACAGTGCATCCATACAGCGACCCCACAAAAGTCATCTTTTGGTCAATTTGCGATGCAGGATAGTAGGATACACTTTGAGTATATATGTTTGCAACTGCAACAGTTTTGAAGCTTCCCATCTTTTATTTTTAGTTCCAATGCCAAGACATCATCGGACTGGATGAAGTGGATCCGTCTCCCGGAGCGCGGAGAAAAATGCAGATACGAAATTGAGAATGTGGACTTCGGCGAGGAGATAGGAGAGGGAGCGATAGGAAGAGTTTACAAAGGCACATACAAGAACAATGCAATAGCAATTAAACAGTTCAAAAAAATCGATACAGTTGACGGCAAATATATCATCAAAGAAAGCAATTTTTGGAAAGACTTAGGTTCTCACAAGAATATAGTGCAATTTGTTGGTTGTATGATTTCGAAAAGGGCACTCGTTTTTGAGCTTTGCGAAATTTATATTGCAGGAAGTGTTCTGCACAATCTAAAGTCAGTTTTGAATATCCTTGGTCAAATCCCCCTGGTCATCAGCCACTTGAACCACGCATTGCATTTCTGGACGATATTTCTGCAGGACTACTTTACATTCACTCGCAAGGAGTAACTCATGGAGATATAAAACCGAACAACATCCTAGTGACAGGAACAATGGAGAAACCTCACTGCAAACTGGCTGATTTCGGAACATATAGTATTCTAAAACAGCAACAATCCATGACATCAACATATGGGTTGATAAATGTTATGGGAACAACGGCATACCTGGCTTCAGAGCTATGTCATCCAGCATCAGCAAAACCCAGTGCAGCTACAGACATGTATGCATTTGCAATGACAGCATTAGAAATTCTAAAACCAAATCTGCCTTACCCTTGGCATGGCGATATATCAGTCACCACAGACCCATGGCCAATATACAGGGCAGTAAAGGAAGGCAAGAGACCAAGCTTCCACGACTTGTGTACCTTCTATCCGGAAGAGTTTGAAAGCAGAGTAAACAATTTGGTAGCGATGATAAAAAAATGTTGGCTACAAAATCCTTTGCATCGAATAGGGGCAGCAATGGTACAGATAAGTGTGCAGGAATTGGATAATTCTACAAAAGTGAGACAATCCCCACGGTTAACACCAACGAAATCTCCCTCAAAGCGAAAGCTCTCGCAAAGCTGGAACCTGGAAAGCACTCCAAAGTCTCATGGGAAACGTCAGCTTTCATTATCAGCTGTTTTCGTGTCTCGCAAAAACCAAACGAAGGATGTTGATTGCTCTTCCTTAGATAAAACTCCACAATCCACGAAGAATGAACAGTCAAACTGTAGCCACTCAATTCATGATGCATCGAGTATCGAAGATATATTAGCTGAGAACTCATCTACTCGTATATTGCCGTTTCTTTTAGAGGACTCTGAAGCTTTACTTGACAGTAGTGGTGAGGAAGAACTATCAACAATGGATCTAATTGAGGCCAGCCCGTCTTTATGTCCATCAGAGCAAACAATTTCTAAAGATAAGGACTTTACGATTGCAGATGTGCTGAATTTACTCGGTATAAAAGAGCTGAAAGTTTTTCAAATGCAGGCAATTGATGTTTTGACCAAACAAAACCAGTCTCTCCTTCTGGCAAATAAATGTGGATCAGGAAAAAGTCTTTGCTATGTGGTACCAGCTATTTACTTCAATAACAACTTGGGAAAATTGACACTGGTTGTGGAGCCGTCTGTTGTTCTAATTCAGGAACAAGTGAAAGTTCTACAGGATCAAGGTATTTCAGCAATTGCTCTTGGTTCTCCAGCAGGCAGCGCAGAACGATCGAGTAATTACCGGCTCCTACTCGAAGGCAAAGAACTGCCAGCTCTTGTATACTGCACGCCAGAGTACCTCTTTGACAAGAATGGTACATTGGAGCAACTTCAGCCTCTTTTTCGTGAATCTTTAGCCCTGCTTGTTCTAGATGAAGTGCATAAGGTCGTAGACCGTCAAGGAAGATTTAGAATGTCGTATGATGGCTTCATTGGATTTGCTGAAAGCCTTGCAATACCTGTCTTGGGATGTTCTGCCACAATTTCGACTAAGTGGAAAAACATCTTAATGGAAAAATATATGCCATCGTCCACTCAGATTATTACAAACAGCGTGATTCTGGAAAATGTGAAAATAGAATTCCAAAAATATGAAAGAAGCAAAGCGAAGGCGGACCACGGATGTAGCAGTGGAGACGTTGATGAAAGTGGTAGCTTGGAAAAACAGCCATTTTCCACTTCAAACCACTGGACATGGGAAAAAGTGATAGGTGAATTGAAATCTGTCCTTGAAGGCCAAGTGGCTGTATGTTTTGTTGATTTTCAACAAGATGCAGAGAATATTGCGATGTCTTTGTGCGAAGCTGGACATTCTGCAAGGTATATTGTTGGTGGACGTATGATGGCAAAAGAAAAACAAATAGCCTCGACCTCATTTAAAGAAGGCAAGGAGAAGACCTTAATTGCCACAGAGACATACGAATGTGGCATGCACAATAAAAATTGCACTATGTCCGTTAGGATTGGATGTGCAAGAAACACTGGAGTCTTTATTCAAGAGATGGGCAGAACAGGCAGGGAAGGTAAGGAAGGAAAATTTTTGTGCATGTGGAATGAATTTCACGATGACCAAAGGTTAGGAAATTGGGTCAAACATTTTAGAGATCAAAGAGGAATTGTTAATAAAGAAAATGACGAGGTGCAAGGATTGATAAAGGACTTTGTCGCTTCGTGGAAATTCATTTACAGCCAGTATCTTGGGATGTGTGCAAAAAATGCTCTCGCTACATTCTTTGAAAGCCCAGGTGATCAATTGCATCCCGCAGAATTTGGAAAGAGGGAAGGGTGTAACTGCCAGGTATGTTTGCAAGATTCCCCTGCAACAGACATACAGAAGTACTTCATTCTTCTTCTTAAAAGTATCAACGACATGCTTTCAGTTACCGACACTGTCACAATGGCGCAACTTGCTGGATATATGCTGCAAAGCAACAAAAAGTGGTACAGAGATCGTCCCCAGTTGATCCAATTAGGCAGCTATGGATGTTTTACAACGACGAAGGGAGTGTCTGTGGAAGTAGCGAGCAAGTTGATACGGATAGGAATCTGCAATGGATTCATAATTTTAGATTATAACTTTCTTACTCTTGGCAGTGGGACTTTGAGATGCTTTAGACGAATCTCCGTTTCAGAAATTGGAAATGAATTTTTGCTCGCCCCAAGACCCGTTTATGCACCGGATCCATTTTCAGTTACAAAGGAAACCGAAGCCAATAAAAAGGAGGGTAAACTGAAAGGGACAAAGAGAAGTCAAAGTCAAATATTTCTCCCCACTGTAAAAGATATGCTCCAGAAACCAAATGAGTGGAAAAAAATAATTTCAGAGAAAGACTACAGGCTCCTTGGATATAACATCAGCTACAAAATGCCATATATTTACTTCGCATCTAACTGGAGAGAAGTTAAATCCGCAGCTGGGAGGCAGTTCATGAGGAACGATTTGCAATTGACGAAGGGTCAGGGACAAAGCTTGAAACAGTCAGTTCATGATGTGACAATGGAAGGCAGAAACGAAAGATTAATTATCCAAATAAACAAATGCAAAGGATGCAAGAAATGCCCAAGTAACGAATGCAACAGAGGATTTTCAAATTATTCACGCAGTAATGCTTGTCCAGAGCACGCCAAAGATTTTCCAAATCTTGTTGTTTGTGGTGAAGACTGTCCAGTCCACTTTGTGTATGTTTATCCACTTGATGAGAAAGACAACAGGCAGTGGCTTGGGTGTATAAGCCGAGTACGCAGTGATCCCAATGGGCATAACCATCCGTTTCCAGCCGATTGGAAACTTAAATCAAAGACAAAAACTGACTTACGAGAGGTCCTGACTGCTAATCCAGGCATAAAGCCAAAGGAACTTCAAAAGGAAAAGGGCCTGAAGTATGAGCCAATGATATGTGACCCTGCTGCTAGTCATTCTGGGCGCATTCGTAGAGAGCTTTCAAAGGCAGGCTTTCAAACTCAAGAAACGGACAAATTTAGGGCTTTGAAGGTTATGGAAGCTTTTCCAAAAATTTGAGAGGAAGTGGAAAAACGGACAGACCCAAATCTGATAGACAAGGACATTGAACGTGAACTAACTGAAATGATGGGAAATTATTGCACAACTGACCATACGTGTATGATAGGCGAAAGAATTTTTGGATTCTTTGTTGCAAATTGGCAGCTGATGATGTTTAAGGATATCACACATCTGTACATGGATATAACGTATGTAAAAAATTCAGATTTTCCTGGACTTCTCAACCTTGTTTCGCCTTGTGATGCCTTAAAATGCTACGTCCCCGTTGCTAGAGTTTTCCTCAATAAACAAGACACATTGAGTATGGCATTTGCCTTAAAGAAACTCTTCACCTATATAACCGAACATTGTCGAAACTTTGCCATGGGAAGAAACCTACAGCAATTGATGGTAGACTTCAGTGATGCAGAAGATCGTGCAGTTTGAGAGGTTTTGCCTGAAAATCTTGTTGAAAAAATTTTCAGAGGCTGTAAGTTTCATTTCATGAAAAGCGTAGAAAAAGTTGCTACCCTTGTTACTGAGACTGAGAACCAGAAAGCTCTGTTTGTGCACCTGGCAAGCAAAATTGCAAACTGCAAAGATAAGGAAACTGTCAAATTGATATTCAATGTGCTTTGTGGGGAAGCTGAGACAAAGGAAGTGTGCCATCTTGTCACTGATTCCAACCTTAGGGAAGCTGCAAAGATCATTGAAAATTCGGGATGGAGAGGAACATCGTTCTGGGCACAATGGTGGCAACGGAAAGAACATCTGGCAAAGCTTTCACTGGCTTTTTCACAAATGAGTGCAGATGCATGGGAATCAAGCCAAGCAACCAACAATCCGGTGGAAAGCATAAACCGAGTTTCAAAAACAAATACACTGTGCAGCATTAAAGAGGCGATAGAGCATGTCTACTACGAAGACAGGAGATTCGCATTTATGCTTATTGCAGCTCGACATGGACGAAGTATCACTTACACGTAAGTATCGATTTGAAACATGATAAATTTTGAAAAGCAATCAAACAAGGGGACTATCAGTGATTAATAAAATGAACCTGTTTGTTAAAGGCTGCAATACAAGCAAAGATATATCAACAAAAATACAGAAAATATCTTAATCTTTCAACGGTTAGCTGTTCAAATTTAAAATTCTTAAAATAGTCTTATAAACATGAGTGATATGTATTGGGAGGAAAGAGAAGTTTTTTCGTATCATTTCTGGGTGTACTTTATTTTGCTTCTTGTGTGGACCTGTTCGTTACATAAATAATGGGGCTGAGTTGGCAGCAATTTGAAATTGAAATCACGAAACAAATTTTCAAAACAAGAGACTTTTCAAGAATTTATGGAAAATACAATCTTTTTTTAGGTGGTTAGCAAATAACAGATTTCTGCTTAATATCCTGAATAGTTTGGTCCTTCTATGCATGTTTTCACCATTGCTATATTTTTGTAGTAAAACAAAGGCAAAGAAACGATCAAAGAAAAGATGTATGGGAAATCCAGAGAATCCACCTGATTCAAGAGATAAAATCAGAAAAAAGGTCCCAAAAGGAGTTAAAGCTATTGGTCACCATGTTGTAGTCGAGTACTTCTCTTCCGATGACAACTCTCAGACAGAATGGTGCAAAGGAAGAGTTATCATGTACAATGGTACCAAAGGCTATTTAATCCGTTTTGATGACTACGGACCAGAAAGTGATGCATGGGAGAAGAATATTGGAGGTGATGACGTTAAGTTTTTGGATTGAATATTTTGTGCACTATCAACTTTTATAGTTGTTAGATAATTTAATGTTAATGTTATAACTTGGCTCGTTCACCTTGACAGCCACCTTTGAAACTTCGCTCCGTACCAGCCCCCACTCGAATAATACACCTATTCACATTGACATACTTAACCCAGCTTATCTAAACCAGGTTAAAATTCAGCCAATCAAATGACTTTGATTTGTTGAATTGACCAAATAGACATTCATTAACTTGTTTTTTTATTAAGCTAGTTTAACTAGCCAGTGTGAATGGGCTATTAGCTTGTTATTAAGAGAAAATCATTTACTGACTCGTTCTGTTAATTTTGTAACCCTATCTTAACTGGCCCCTTGATTTCACCAAATATATGCAAATTTTATGGTGCTTAATAATCATTATTGTGCAAACGACTTTGCATCAAATTGTCCTTATTTCATTAGTTAATCAATTAGGAACCAAAATTATCCATATGAAACTATGTAATTTTGCAAAATAAGGATATCAAGCATAAGGATATGGATAGTTTTTTGCTGCTTTTATCCAATCATCTAAAAAATCGATATTTTTCGTGTAGCTCGATTTCGTCAATAATTTGTACTGCTTCTGGTTGCCTAGCAACCGATGACATGGCTGTTATACTTGCGGAGATCATTAGCCTCCGCCCCCCCCCCCCCGGTAGAAAATCACTAGCACTTCACCTGGTTAAAATAGGGTCAAGAATCTATTCTCATCAATTCGCTTTTGCTTAGATTATTTGGTATTAACTGGTGGTAATAACCATTATGTTATCCAAGTTAAAAATGTTATCTTTATTATCGTGATTTTTAGGTTTTCATATATTTTGATGGTTAAATATTTGAATATAAGTTTAAGAAACTAGAGCAGAACGAGATATAACAACAATTTCTTGGAAATTGGAGCAAAAAAGAACATCTTCATTTTTCAAATATTGTGCAAAAGAAAAGATTGCTAGCTCCATCTCATGTTGTTCTTGTTTTATTTGAAATATTTACTCATAATGAAAGATTGAATTGTGGCTCTTTTGCACATTGAATAATTTACGTATTAGGAATTATGATTTGTGCAGCGCTATTTTCATCATGTTAGGATCCCGTTGTATCTCTTGGTATTATATGTGCAGCAGTTGAATATAGTCCATTGAAACTTAGAAAAGATTGTAACCAAGCATAAAAGTACAATGCAATCTTTTTGGATGTTTAGTAGATCCAACAGTTCCATCTTTACGAGGGTTTGAAATTACATTGTCTAATTTAGTTTGCATGGTACATAGGTCTATTTGGTTTTTGACAACTGGCCTAGAGAAAAGAGGGTCTCTTAATCGTTAGTTTAGTTATAATTTGTTTGTTGAGAAGTTATTGCTCATTTTTGTCATGCATTATAAAATAAAAAAAAAACAAGAATATTTCCTTGTTGTTCATTTAAACTTTCACATATCTGGCATAACTGTTTGTATGTGTATATGTAACACTTTTATGCCAATTACTGCTGTGGCTTCCGATGAAATATATGTAAGGCTTTTATGCCAATGAGGTTGGCATTATTTGTTTGATAATACATGTAATGATATGTAAACAGTTACTGCCAACCGCATCAACCAATGTTGAAACATATAGAAAACATGTATATGTGAAGCTTTACGCGAACATGAACCCGAGTATGGAGCATATGTACAATGTGTCATTAAATGCCAATGTGGTTGGCATTAATATACACAGATGTTATCGGATAGTTTTACGCGAACCTGGTTGGCAAAACTTTTGTCATGTTGGCGTATTTTGTCAGATATAATATGAAAGTACAGTTGGCATAAAATGAAATGATATAATATATCGATAATGTTGGCAAAAGTTGCGATTGTGTAATAACCGACGGGTTACACTTAGTCACTGTTTACTCTATATTCTGGTATGAAATTAATACGTCATGAAACTGTGCTGCATTGGCCTCCCAGTTATACTATGCAGCATAGCTTTTACTTGAATACTGCATGCTAACTGCCTTCGGGTCTCAACTGCATTGTCAAGTTTTTTTGCCCCAACTCCCAAATTGTAACTTGCAATTCTCAACTCGGACATCGTAATTAATATCAAAAATAAGCAAATAAACACAACTTACAAGGTCGACCTAAATCACCCCCACCTTACCCTAATCAATCACATTTCCATCCCTAGCTCCATCACAAGCACCAGGAATGGTAGAGATTATTGAAAACAGACACAACAAACTTGGTATAACTTGGAAACAAGTGCCACCCCAGCACTTGAACGAGGAACTGCTTGGATACAAGTAAAGAATATCTTTAGTAAAGAGAGGTGGCAGATTGATATACACCGAAAAGACAGAAGAAAAATCCACTCATCCATCCACAAACGCGATAACCCTGTCAGACCTACAACCGAATTCAAAATATTTAGTTTCTGTACTAGCATATAATAAATTTTTAGGTCTTTCTTCTTCCCCAAACATTGGGGGTAAATCGACCTCAAGCAACTATCACTATTTTCATCTTTCCCTCTTTATTCCAACAAAAAAAATAAACTGTAGGGGAGATCAGGGCTACATACAACTACTCTGCAACTGCCCCCAATATTTGTCCCGGTTGTAACCAGCACTTTGGTTGCTTCAACCAGTCAAAGTTTCCTGCACAAAGTGCTGGGGATAATAGTTTCTCGGCTGCAACAACACTGTTTTCAGCTGCTTGCAAACCTTCATAAGGACGCATGGGGCTCAATCCAGAACAGTGTTTGAGTCATTCCTTAACCCCAGCAATTTCAGTGTCGGACAATATCCCACCAGTCCCAGGTTATATTGCCAATATGGTTAAAGGAGAATTCCGGGATAATTTTGACTTCGGCATTTTAGATGTATCTCGGGGCGCTGAAATCATTTGTGAAAACATTTTGCGAAATTCCTAACAGATTTGGAGTTGTCGGCCCCCAAACACCACCCCAAGTCCATTTCTGAGAAAGCACGGGTTTGATTGCGCTTTTATCCCGTGGGACACTGTGACGTCAAATGTGATCAGTGGTATTGAGCGACATCTCAGTCAGTACTGTGGCTGAGTGCGATAAAGTTGTTTGGTTTGAATCATTTCCAGTCTTAATTCTTGCTGATAATATTGCTCACAGTTCTGAAGAAGAACTATTCGAAGACGAAACAATTACAATCTATCGTTATCCACTGCAAGCTTTCATCTTTGAGCCTGGTGAAGATACAAGGACCGAGAAAGCGAACAGCAGTCAACTGAGAGGACAGCAGCGAAATTTTTCATCGAGGACAGCAGCGAAAGAGGAAGAACCAGATTTCAATCTGGAGCGAATTGGTAACACAGCATGGTAAGAAAACATGTTATCAATTAACTAAATTTATTTTTCTCATACAGGAGTGAGTAACGAAGCATTGATGTGCAAACCAGGAGTCATTTTAAAGGCAAGATCTGCAAGGGAGAGTTAGATATCTAGGCCGTCTAGGCCTATCATCAAATATTTTCAGGAGCGAGTGTGGAAACTGTTCGCAAATGCCAACAGGTCGGGAAATTTTATGTTGTCGAGAGATAATGCGAGTCAGATTGAAAGCTGCTGAAAATAATCCTGTTTGCATTTCTGACGATGGTGATTTCAAAGAAATCTGCTTGAACCAAGCTGTTGTCCTCAATAACCTTAGATAAATGCTTTTTTTTAGAATCTGTCAAGATGGAAATTCTCTTTATAGTGCATGTTCACGGGCAGTTGTTGGTGATGAGTCAATGTCGATTTGTTTAAGAGGTCTCACTAGTGTTGAGTTGTTTCTAAATGCAGATTATTATGCTTGTCATACATTGTTTGAGAATGTTGGAACTAAATCAGGCCATCCAAATGTGCTTAAGTATGGATTTTCAGTTCAAGCCCTTGAGTCTTACACCAGTGACAACCCAATTGCTGCGATACAGGCAGAAGCATTATGTAATGCAGAGAACTATAAGCATGGTTCTTTTGTTTGCATGCTGGCCTTGTCAAGTGTCCTTCAGCAGCCAATCGAATCTTACTTCCCAATTGCAGATGCAGACTATTTTAGTGCCAATGAGTTGCTCCTCAACAGTTTGATATTGCCAAGACTTGATCTCGACCTAGATTCTCAAGTGATTCATATCTTTTGATGCGGGGTGATACCCATCAACTACATATGAGGAAATTTTTCAGAAGACAAGAATCATTATGTGCCTCTGTTGCCTTCTAAGGTAGTTTGTGATGAGGTGATGAATCCCACCAAAGTAAGACATCAATCAAAGTTAGCAAAGTAGGGGGTCACGCTGTCAGCCAATCATTTACTTCCTCAACCACTGTTCCCATATCACCACCAGGTTTCCTCTCAATAGGTAGACCATTGTTGCCAAATAACCCTGATACTAAGCAGCGGAATCCAACCCAGAAAAGGAAGCAAATGTCAATTTTAGATACCATGTTAAATAGGAAACCAAAGGACGTTGATTTCACTGATGTGGATATGGTGTCACCAACGATCACCAATCCTAAACCCACAGAAACGGCCAAATCTGCTATTTCTTCTTCCTATCAATCATTTCAGATCATTGATTCGAGTGCTGCGGTAGTTAAAAGTGAAATTCCCGAAAATGCTTCGGCAAATGCCTCCTTGCCTTCAACAGGTCATGAATTTGATATAGGCACCTACTACCAGAGCGCCCATTCTCTTTCACACAGTCAAAAGTACAACCTGATGCAAAATACGTGGAAGCCTCCTATGTCTTACTCTTTTCCTTCCAACTCATCTCGCAGAAGATTCCAGTTCAAGTCGTTTACAAACTTTAACTGGTCCTATTCCGCTGTACTTGACGGCACCTTTTGCATCAATTGCGTCTTGTTTGGGGGAGAAAGCAGCCACAATGCATCAAAGCTGACATACCTTTACAAACTGCCATTTAACCCTTTCCGTCTTTGAGGTCCCATATTGGACCCCCACAGTGAAAATATTGGTAAAAAGTAAAAGTTGTCCAATCTTCACCAAATTTTGTACACACCTACGCTAATATAGGAAGAATTGGTTCCAAGAAAAATTTTTTTTAATTGGCTCATTTGTGCCAACTGTGGCCCTTCACAAGTGCCACAATGAGGAGCACAAGTGCCAAAAAATGAAAATCGTCCAATCTTCACAAGATTTGGTAGTTAGATACCCAAATATAAGAAAGACTGGTTCCAAGAGAAAAAAAGTTTTGAATTAGCTCATTTGTGCCAATTGTGGCCCTTCAAAAGTACAAAAATGAGGCAAAAAATGAAAGCTCATCAATAAGAAACATTAATGGGACATTTTTTCAAGACCATTTTCTAAGATCATCTACTGTATTTTCTTATGGTATTAAGAAGTAGATATAGCTTCCGGTGCAATCATTCTATGAATAGCTTCAATTAAATATGATTTTCTTCGACTGACCTGCTTCTTCATGAAACAATATCCATCAATAAGAAACATTAATGGGACATTTTTTCAAGACCATTTTCTAAGATCATCTACTGTATTTTCTTATGATATTAAGAAGTAGATATAGCTTCCGGTGCAATCATTCTATGAATAGCTTTAATTAAATATGATTTTCTTCGACTGACCTGCTTCTTCATGAAACAATATCCATCAATAAGAAACATTAATGGGACATTTTTTCAAGACCATTTTCTAAGATCATCTACTGTATTTTCTTATGGTATTAAGAAGTAGATATAGCTTCCGGTGCAATCATTCTATGAATAGCTTCAATTAAATATGATTTTCTTCGACTGACCTGCTTCTTCATGAAACAATATCCATCAATAAGAAACATTAATGGGACATTTTTTCAAGACCATTTTCTAAGATCATCTACTGTATTTTCTTATGATATTAAGAAGTAGATATAGCTTCCGGTGCAATCATTCTATGAATAGCTTTAATTAAATATGATTTTCTTCGACTGACCTGCTTCTTCATGAAACAATATCCATCAATAAGAAACATTAATGGGACATTTTTTCAAGACCATTTTCTAAGATCATCTACTGTATTTTCTTAGGATATTAAGAAGTAGATATAGCTTCCGGTGCAATCATTCTATGAATAGCTTTAATTAAATATGATTTTCTTCGACTGACCTGCTTCTTCATGAAACAATATCCATCAATAAGAAACATTAATGGGACATTTTTTCAAGACCATTTTCTAAGATCATCTACTGTATTTTCTTTGGAAAGTAAGAGGTAGATGTGGCTTTTGCTAAATTCGCTCTATTAATAGCTTTAATCAAATATTTTTCTCTTCGACTGCCTGCTTCTACATTAAACAGATTCATCAATAAGAAAAATTAATGGGACATTTTTTCAATAATATTTTCTAATATCATCTAATGCATTTTCTTTGGATAGTAAGTAATAGATATAGCTTTCAATGCAGTCATTTTATAAATAGCTTTGATTGAATATGATTAACTTCGACATG
The DNA here is from genome assembly GCA_039566865.1 of Aurelia coerulea. Lineage (NCBI taxonomy): Eukaryota > Metazoa > Cnidaria > Scyphozoa > Semaeostomeae > Ulmaridae > Aurelia > Aurelia coerulea. The sequence goes on from CM076959.1 coordinate 5,269,543, forward strand.
CCTCCTCCTTCTACTTGAAAGAAGATTTATCAATAAGAAACATTAATGGGACATTTTTTCAAGACCATTTTCTAAGATCATCCACTGTATTTTCTTTGGAAAGTAAGAGGTAGATGTAGCTTTTGCTAAAGTCGTTCTATGAATAGCTTCAATCAAATATTATTCTCTTCGACTGCCTGCTTCTACATTAAACAGATTCATCAATAAGAAACATTAATGGGACATTTTTTCAATAATATTTTTCTAAAATCTATACCGTATTTTCTTAGGATAGGAAGTAGTAGATATGGATTTCACTATTTGGTTTTGGCAGCTTTAATCATATATGATTCTCTTTGACTGATGCTTCTTCGGGAAACAATATTCATCAATAAGAAACATTAATGGGAATTTTTTTCAATAACATTGTCTAATATCCTCTAATGCATTTTCTTTGGATAGTAAGTATTAGATATAGCTTTCAATGCAGTCATTTCATAAATAGCTTTGATTGAATATGATTAACTTCGACATGCCTCCTCTTCTACTTGAAAGAAGATTTATCAATAAGAAACATTAATGGGACATTTTTTCAAGACCATTTTCTAAGATCATCTACTGTATTTTCTTTGGAAAGTAAGAGGTAGGTGTAGCTTTTGCTAAAGTCGTTCTATGAATAGCTTTAATCAAATATTATTCTCTTCGACTGCCTGCTTCTACATTAAACAGATTCATCAATAAGAAACATTAATGGGACATTTTTTCAATAATATTTTTCTAAAATCTATACCGTATTTTCTTAGGATAGGAAGGAGTAGATATGGATTTCACTATTTGGTTTTGACAGCTTTAATCAAATATGATTCTCTTTGACTGATGCTTCTTCGTGAAACAATATTCATCAATAAGAAACATTAATGGGACATTATCTCATGCATTTCCCTATATGTCATATTCAATGATTTATAAGGATAGTAAGAAGTAGATATAGCTTCCGCTGCAATCATTCTATGAATAGCTTTAATTAAACATGATTTTCTTCGACTGACCTGCTTCTTCATGAAACAATATCCATCAATAAGAAACATTAATGGGACATTTTTTCAAGACCATTTTCTAAGATCATCTACTGTATTTTCTTTGGAAAGTAAGAGGTAGATGTGGCTTTTGCTAAAGTCGCTCTATGAATAGATTTAATCAAATATTATTCTCTTCGACTGCCTGCTTCTACATTAAACAGATTCATCAATAAGAAACATTAATGGGACATTTTTTCAATATTATTTTTTTTTAATCTATAACGTATTTTCTTAGGATAGGAAGTAGTAGATATGGATTTCACTATTTGGCTTTGGCAGCTTTAATCATATATGATTCACTTTGACTGATGCTTCTTCGGGAAACAATATTCATCAATAAGAAACATTAATGGGACATTTTTTCAAGACCATTTCCTAAGATAATCTACTGTATTTTCTTAGGATATTAAGAAGTAGATATAGCTTTTGATGCAGTCATTCTATAAATGGTTTTAAATAAATATGATTAACTTCGACAGGCCTCTTTCTACATGAAAGAGGATTCATTAATAAGAAACATTAATGGGAAATTTTTTCAAAACATTTTCTAATATCATCTACTGTATTTTCTTTGGAAAGGAAGAGGTAGATGTAGCTTTTGCTAAAGTCGTTCTATGAATAGCTTTAATCAAATATTATTCTCTTCGACTGATGCTTCTTCATGAAACAATATTCATCAATAAGAAACATTAATGGGACATTTTTTCAAGACCATTTTCTAAGATCCTCTACTGTATTTTCTTAGGATATTAAGAAGTAGATATAGCTTCCGGTGCAATCATTCTATGAATAGCTTTAATTAAATATGATTTTCTTCGACTGACCTGCTTCTTCATGAAACAATATCCATCAATAAGAAACATTAATGGGACATTTTTTCAAGACCATTTTCTAAGATCATCTACTGTATTTTCTTTGGAAAGTAAGAGGTAGATGTGGCTTTTGCTAAATTCGCTCTATTAATAGCTTTAATCAAATATTATTCTCTTCGACTGCCTGCTTCTACATTAAACAGATTCATCAATAAGAAACATTAATGGGACATTTTTTCAATAATATTTTTCTAAAATCTATACCGTATTTTCTTTGGATAGGAAGTAGTAGATATGGATTTCACTATTTGGTTTTGACAGCTTTAATCAAATATGATTCTCTTTGACTGATGTTTCTTCGGGAAACAATATTCATCAATAAGAAATATTAATGGGACATTTTTTCAAAACCATTTCCTAAGATAATCTACTGTATTTTCTTTGGGAAGTAAGAAGTAGATGTAGCTTTTGCTAAAGTCGTTCTATGAATAGCTTTAATCAAATATTATTCTCTTCGACTGATGCTTCTTCATGAAACAATATTCATCAATAAGAAACATTAATGGGACATTTTTTCAAGACCATTTTCTAAGATCATCTACTGTATTTTCTTAGGATATTAAGAAGTAGATATAGCTTCCGGTGCAATCATTCTATGAATAGCTTTAATTAAATATGATTTTCTTCGACTGACCTGCTTCTTCATGAAACAATATCCATCAATAAGAAACATTAATGGGACATTTTTTCAAGACCATTTTCTAAGATCATCTACTGTATTTTCTTTGGAAAGTAAGAGGTAGGTGTAGCTTTTGCTAAAGTCGTTCTATGAATAGCTTTAATCAAATATTATTCTCTTCGACTGCCTGCTTCTACATTAAACAGATTCATCAATAAGAAACATTAATGGGACATTTTTTCAATAATATTTTTCTAAAATCTATACCGTATTTTCTTAGGATAGGAAGGAGTAGATATGGATTTCACTATTTGGTTTTGACAGCTTTAATCAAATATGATTCTCTTTGACTGATGCTTCTTCGTGAAACAATATTCATCAATAAGAAACATTAATGGGACATTATCTCATGCATTTCCCTATATGTCATATTCAATGATTTATAAGGATAGTAAGAAGTAGATATAGCTTCCGCTGCAATCATTCTATGAATAGCTTTAATTAAACATGATTTTCTTCGACTGACCTGCTTCTTCATGAAACAATATCCATCAATAAGAAACATTAATGGGACATTTTTTCAAGACCATTTTCTAAGATCATCTACTGTATTTTCTTTGGAAAGTAAGAGGTAGATGTGGCTTTTGCTAAAGTCGCTCTATGAATAGATTTAATCAAATATTATTCTCTTCGACTGCCTGCTTCTACATTAAACAGATTCATCAATAAGAAACATTAATGGGACATTTTTTCAATATTATTTTTTTTTAATCTATAACGTATTTTCTTAGGATAGGAAGTAGTAGATATGGATTTCACTATTTGGCTTTGGCAGCTTTAATCATATATGATTCACTTTGACTGATGCTTCTTCGGGAAACAATATTCATCAATAAGAAACATTAATGGGACATTTTTTCAAGACCATTTCCTAAGATAATCTACTGTATTTTCTTAGGATATTAAGAAGTAGATATAGCTTTTGATGCAGTCATTCTATAAATGGTTTTAAATAAATATGATTAACTTCGACAGGCCTCTTTCTACATGAAAGAGGATTCATTAATAAGAAACATTAATGGGAAATTTTTTCAAAACATTTTCTAATATCATCTACTGTATTTTCTTTGGAAAGGAAGAGGTAGATGTAGCTTTTGCTAAAGTCGTTCTATGAATAGCTTTAATCAAATATTATTCTCTTCGACTGATGCTTCTTCATGAAACAATATTCATCAATAAGAAACATTAATGGGACATTTTTTCAAGACCATTTTCTAAGATCCTCTACTGTATTTTCTTAGGATATTAAGAAGTAGATATAGCTTCCGGTGCAATCATTCTATGAATAGCTTTAATTAAATATGATCTTCTTCGACTGACCTGCTTCTTCATGAAACAATATCCATCAATAAGAAACATTAATGGGACATTTTTTCAAGACCATTTTCTAAGATCATCTACTGTATTTTCTTTGGAAAGTAAGAGGTAGATGTGGCTTTTGCTAAATTCGCTCTATTAATAGCTTTAATCAAATATTATTCTCTTCGACTGCCTGCTTCTACATTAAACAGATTCATCAATAAGAAACATTAATGGGACATTTTTTCAATAATATTTTTCTAAAATCTATACCGTATTTTCTTTGGATAGGAAGTAGTAGATATGGATTTCACTATTTGGTTTTGACAGCTTTAATCAAATATGATTCTCTTTGACTGATGTTTCTTCGGGAAACAATATTCATCAATAAGAAACATTAATGGGACATTTTTTCAAAACCATTTCCTAAGATAATCTACTGTATTTTCTTTGGAAAGTAAGAGGTAGATGTAGCTTTTGCTAAAGTCGTTCTATGAATAGCTTTAATCAAATATTATTCTCTTCGACTGATGCTTCTTCATGAAACAATATTCATCAATAAGAAACATTAATGGGACATTTTTTCAAGACCATTTTCTAAGATCCTCTACTGTATTTTCTTAGGATATTAAGAAGTAGATATAGCTTCCGGTGCAATCATTCTATGAATAGCTTTAATTAAATATGATCTTCTTCGACTGACCTGCTTCTTCATGAAACAATATCCATCAATAAGAAACATTAATGGGACATTTTTTCAAGACCATTTTCTAAGATCATCTACTGTATTTTCTTTGGAAAGTAAGAGGTAGATGTGGCTTTTGCTAAATTCGCTCTATTAATAGCTTTAATCAAATATTATTCTCTTCGACTGCCTGCTTCTACATTAAACAGATTCATCAATAAGAAACATTAATGGGACATTTTTTCAATATTATTTTTTTTAAATCTATAACGTATTTTCTTAGGATAGGAAGTAGTAGATGTGGATTTCACTATTTGGCTTTGGCAGCTTTAATCATATATGATTCACTTTGACTGATGCTTCTTCGGGAAACAATATTCATCAATAAGAAACATTAATGGGACATTTTTTCAAAACCATTTCCTAAGATAATCTACTGTATTTTCTTAGGATATTAAGAAGTAGATATAGCTTTTGATGCAGTCATTCTATAAATGGTTTTAAATAAATATGATTAACTTCGACAGGCCTCTTTCTACATGAAAGAGGATTCATTAATAAGAAACATTAATGGGACATTTTTTCAAAACATTTTCTAATATCATCTACTGTATTTTCTTTGGAAAGGAAGAGGTAGATGTAGCTTTTGCTAAAGTCGTTCTATGAATAGCTTCAATCAAACATTATTCTCTTCGACTGCCAGCTTCTACATTAAACAGATTCATCAATAAGAAACATTATTGGGACATTTTTTCAATGATATTTTTCTAAAATCTATACCGTATTTTCTTAGGATAGGAAGTAGTAGATATGGATTTCACTATTTGGTTTTGGCAGCTTTAATCATATATGATCCTCTTTGACTGATGCTTCTTCGGGAAACAATATTCATCAATAAGAAACATTAATGGGAATTTTTTTCAATAACATTTTCTAATATCATCTAATGCATTTTCTTTGGATAGTAAGTATTAGATATAGCTTTCAATGCAGTTATTTCATAAATAGCTTTGATTGAATATGATTAACTTCGACGTGCCTCCTCTTCTACTTGAAAGAAGATTTATCAATAAGAAACATTAATGGGATATTTTTTCAAGACCATTTTCTAAGATCATCTACTGTATTTTCTTTGGAAAGTAAGAGGTAGGTGTAGCTTTTGCTAAAGTCGTTCTATGAATAGCTTTAATCAAATATTATTCTCTTCGACTGCCTGCTTCTACATTAAACAGATTCATCAATAAGAAACATTAATGGGATATTTTTTCAATAATATTTTTCTAAAATCTATACCGTATTTTCTTAGGATAGGAAGGAGTAGATATGGATTTCACTATTTGGTTTTGACAGCTTTAATCAAATATGATTCTCTTTGACTGATGCTTCTTCGTGAAACAATATTCATCAATAAGAAACATTAATGGGACATTATCTCATGCATTTCCCTATATGTCATATTCAATGATTTATAAGGATAGTAAGAAGTAGATATAGCTTCCGCTGCAATCATTCTATGAATAGCTTTAATTAAACATGATTTTCTTCGACTGACCTGCTTCTTCATGAAACAATATCCATCAATAAGAAACATTAATGGGACATTTTTTCAAGACCATTTTCTAAGATCATCTACTGTATTTTCTTTGGAAAGTAAGAGGTAGATGTGGCTTTTGCTAAAGTCGCTCTATGAATAGATTTAATCAAATATTATTCTCTTCGACTGCCTGCTTCTACATTAAACAGATTCATCAATAAGAAACATTAATGGGACATTTTTTCAATATTATTTTTTTTTAATCTATAACGTATTTTCTTAGGATAGGAAGTAGTAGATATGGATTTCACTATTTGGCTTTGGCAGCTTTAATCATATATGATTCACTTTGACTGATTCTTCTTCGGGAAACAATATTCATCAATAAGAAACATTAATGGGACATTTTTTCAAGACCATTTCCTAAGATAATCTACTGTATTTTCTTAGGATATTAAGAAGTAGATATAGCTTTTGATGCAGTCATTCTATAAATGGTTTTAAATAAATATGATTAACTTCGACAGGCCTCTTTCTACATTAAAGAGGATTCATTAATAAGAAACATTAATGGGACATTTTTTCAAAACATTTTCTAATATCATCTACTGTATTTTCTTTGGAAAGGAAGAGGTAGATGTAGCTTTTGCTAAAGTCGTTCTATGAATAGCTTTAATCAAATATTATTCTCTTCGACTGATGCTTCTTCATGAAACAATATTCATCAATAAGAAACATTAAAGGGACATTTTTCAAGACCATTTTCTAAGATCCTCTACTGTATTTTCTTAGGATATTAAGAAGTAGATATAGCTTCCGGTGTAATCATTCTATGAATAGCTTTAATTAAATATGATTTTCTTCGACTGACCTGCTTCTTCATGAAACAATATCCATCAATAAGAAACATTAATGGGACATTTTTTCAAAACCATTTTCTAAGATCATCTACTGTATTTTCTTTGGAAAGTAAGAGGTAGATGTGGCTTTTGCTAAATTTGCTCTATTAATAGCTTTAATCAAATATTATTCTCTTCGACTGCCTGCTTCTACATTAAACAGATTCATCAATAAGAAACATTAATGGGACATTTTTTCAATAATATTTTTCTAAAATCTATACCGTATTTTCTTAGGATAGGAAGTAGTAGATATGGATTTCACTATTTGGTTTTGGCAGCTTTAATCATATATGATTCTCTTTGACTTATGCTTCTTCGGGAAACAATATTCAACAATATGAAACATTAATGGGAATTTTTTCAATAACATTTTGTAATATCATCTAATGCATTTTGTTTGGATAGTAAGTATTAGATATAGCTTTCAATGCAGTCATTTTATAAATAGCTTTGATTGAATATGATTAACTTCGACAGGCCTCCTCCCTCTACTTGAAAGAAGATTTATCAATACGAAACATTAATGGGACATTTTTTCAACACCATTTTCTAAGATCATCCACTGTATTTTCTTTGGAAAGTAAGAGGTAGATGTAGCTTTTGCTAAAGTCGTTCTATGAATAGCTTCAATCAAATATTATTCTCTTCGACTGCCTGCTTCTACATTAAACAGATTCATCAATAAGAAACATTAATGGGATATTTTTTCAATAATATTTTTCTAAAATCTATACCGTATTTTCTTAGGATAGGAAGTAGTAGATATGGATTTCACTATTTGGTTTTGGCAGCTTTAATCATATATGATTCTCTTTGACTGATGCTTCTTCGGGAAACAATATTCAACAATAAGAAACATTAATGGGAATTTTTTCAATAACATTTTATAATATCATCTAATGCATTTTCTTTGGATAGTAAGTATTAGATATAGCTTTCAATGCAGTCATTTTATAAATAGCTTAGATTAAATATGATTAACTTCGACAGGCCTCCTCCTTCTACTTGAAAGACGATTTATCAATAAGAAACATTAATGGGACATTTTTTCAAGACCATTTTCTAAGATCATCTACTGTATTTTCTTAGGATATTAAGAAGTAGATAGAGCTTCTGATGCAGTCATTCTATAAATGGTTTTAAATAAATATGATTAACTTCGACAGGCCTCCTCGTTCTACTTGAAAGAAGATTTATCAATAAGAAACATTAATAGGACATTTTTTTCAATTACATTTTCTAATATCATCTAATGTATTTTCTTTGGAAAGTAAGAGGTAGATGTAGCTTTTGCTAAAGTCGCTCTATGAATAGCTTTAATCAAATCTTATTCTCTTCCACTGCCTGCTTCTACATTAAACAGATTCATCAATAAGAAACATTAATGGGACATTTTTTCAATAATATTTTCTAATATCATCTAATGTATTTTCTTTGGATAGTAAGTATTAGATATAGCTTTCAATGCAGTTATTTCATAAATAGCTTTGATTGAATATGATTAACTTCGACAGGCCTCCTCTTCTACTTGAAAGAAGATTTATCAATAAGAAACATTAATGGGACATTTTTTCAAGACCATTTTCTAAGATCATCTACTGTATTTTCTTTGGAAAGTAAGAGGTAGGTGTAGCTTTTGCTAAAGTCGTTCTATGAATAGATTTAATCAAATATTATTCTCTTCGACTGCCTGCTTCTACATTAAACCGATTCATCAATAAGAAACATTAATGGGACATTTTTTCAATAATATTTTTCTAAAATCTATACCGTATTCTCTTAGGATAGGAAGGAGTAGATATGGATTTCACTATTTGGTTTTGACAGCTTTAATCAAATATGATTCTCTTTGACTGATGCTTCTTCTTGAAACAATATTCATCAATAAGAAACATTAATGGGACATTATCTCATGCATTTCCCTATATGTCATATTCAATGATTTATAAGGATAGTAAGAAGTAGATATAGCTTCCGCTGCAATCATTCTATGAATAGCTTTAATTAAGCATGATTTTCTTCGACTGACCTGCTTCTTCATGAAACAATATCCATCAATAAGAAACATTAAAGGGACATTTTTTCAAGACCATTTTCTAAGATCATCTACTGTGTTTTCTTTGGAAAATAAGAGGTAGATGTGGCTTTTGCTAAAGTCGCTCTATGAATAGATTTAATCAAATATTATTCTCTTCGACTGCCTGCTTCTACATTAAACAGATTCATCAATAAGAAACATTAATGGGAAATTTTTTCAATATTATTTTTCTAAAATCTATACCGTATTTTCTTAGGATAGGAAGTAGTAGATATGGATTTCACTTTTTGGTTTTGACAGCTTTAATCATATATGATTCTCTTTGACTGATGCTTCTTCATGAAACAATATTCATCAATGAGAAACATTAATGGGACATTATCTCATTCATTTCCCTATATGTCATATTCAATGATTTATAAGGATAGTAAGAAGTAGATATAGCTTCCGGTGCAATCATTCTATGAATACCTTTAATTAAATATGATTTTCTTCGACTGACCTGCTTCTTCATGAAACAATATCCATCAATAAGAAACATTAATGGGACATTTTTTCAAAACATTTTCTAATATCATCTACTGTATTTTCTTTGGAAAGGAAGAGGTAGAGGTAGCTTTTGCTAAAGTCGTTCTATGAATAGCTTTAATCAAATATTATTCTCTTCGACTGATGCTTCTTCATGAAACAATATTCATCAATAAGAAACTTTAATGGGACATTATCTCATTCATTACCCTATATGTCATATTCACTGATTTATAAGGATATTAAGAAGTAGATATAGCTTCCGGTGCAATCATTCTATGAATAGCTTTAATTAAATATGATTTTCTTCGACTGACCTGCTTCTTCGTGAAACAATATCCATCAATAAGAAACATTAATGGGACATTTTTTCAAGACCATTTTCTAAGATCATCTACTGTATTTTCTTTGGAAAGTAAGAGGTAGATGTGGCTTTTGCTAAAGTCGCTCTATGAATAGCTTTAATCAAATATTATTCTCTTCGACTGCCTGCTTCTACATTAAACAGATTCTACAAGAATCATTAATGGGACATTTTTTCAAGACCCTTTTCTAAGATCATCTACGGTATTTTCTTTGGAAAGTAAGTATTAGATATAGCTTTCAATGCAGTCATTTTATAAATAGATTTGATTGAATATGATTAACTTCGACAGGCCTCCTCCTTCTACTTGAAAGAAGATTTATCAATAAGAAACATTAATGGGACATTTTTCAAGACCATTTTCTAAGATCATCTACTGTATTTTCTTTGGAAAGTAAGAGGTAGATGTGGCTTTTGCTAAAGTCGCTCTATGAATAGCTTTAATCAAATATTATTCTCTTCGACTGCCTGCTTCTACATTAAACAGATTCATCAATAAGAAACATTAATGGGACATTTTTTCAATAATATTTTCTAATATCATCTAATGCATTTTCTTTGTATAGTAAGTATTAGATATAGTTTTCAATGCAGTTATTTCATAAATAGCTTTGATTGAATATGATTAACTTCGACAGGCCTCCTCTTCTACTTGAAAGAGGATTTATCAATAAGAAACATTAATGGGACATTTTTTCAAGAATATGTTTCTAAAATCTATACCGTATTTCCTAAGGATAGGAAGTAGTAGATATGGATTTCACTTTTTTGTTTTGGCAGCTTTAATCATATATGATTCTCTTTGACTGATGCTTCTTCGGGAAACAATATTCATCAATAAGAAACATTAATGGGATATTTTTTCAATAACATTTTCTAATATCATCTAATGCATTTTCTAAGGATATTAAGAAGTAGATATAGCTTTTGATACAGTAATTCTATAAATGGTTTTAAATAAATATGATTAACTTCGACAGGCCTCTTTCTACATGAAAGAGGATTCATTAATAAGAAACATTAATGGGACATTTTTTTAAAACATTTTCTAAGATCATCCACTGTATTTTCTTTTGAAAGTAAGAGGTAGATGTAGCTTTTGCTAAAGTCGTTCTATGAATAGCTTCAATCAAATATTACTCTCTTCGACTGCCTGCTTCTACATTAAACAGATTCATCAATAAGAAACATTAATAGGACATTTTTTCAATAATATTTTTCTAAATTCTATACCGTATTTTCTTAGGATAGGAAGTAGTAGATATGGATTTCACTATTTGGTTTTGGCAGCTTTAATCATATATGATTCTCTTTGACTGATGCTTCTTCGGGAAACAATATTCAACAATAAGAAAAATTAATGGGAATTTTTTTCAATAACATTTTGTAATATCATCTAATGCATTTTCTTTGGATAGTAAGTATTATATATAGCTTTCAATGCAGTCATTTTATAAATAGCTTAGATTAAATATGATTAACTTCGACAGGCCTGCTCCTTCTACTTGAAAGACGATTTATCAATAAGAAACATTAATGGGACATTTTTTCAAGACCATTTTCTAAGATCATCTACTGTATTTTCTTAGGATAATGATATTACATTTTCTAATATCATTCAAATATTATTTTCTAAAAATGTCTTTACATTTTCTAATATCATCTAATGTATTTTCTTTGGAAAGTAAGAGGTAGATGTAGCTTTTGCTAAAGTCGCTCTATGAATAGCTTTAATCAAATCTTATTCTCTTCCACTGCCTGCTTCTACATTAAACAGATTCATCAATAAGAAACATTAATGGGACATTTTTTCAATAATATTTTCTAATATCATCTAATGTATTTTCTTTGGATAGTAAGTATTAGATATAGCTTTCAATGCAGTTATTTTATAAATAGCTTTGATTGAATATGATTAACTTCGACAGGCCTCCTCTTCTACTTGAAAGAAGATTTATCAATAAGAAACATTAATGGGACATTTTTTCCAGACCATTTTCTAAGATCATCTACCGTATTTTCTTTGGAAAGTAAGAGGTAGATGTAGCTTTTGCTAAAGTCGTTCTATGAATAGATTTAATCAAATATTATTCTCTTCGACTGGCCTGCTTCTACATTAAACAGATTCATCAATAAGAAACATTAATGGGACATTTTTTCAATAATATTTTTCTAAAATCTATACCGTATTCTCTTAGGATAGGAAGTAGTAGATATGGATTTCACTATTTGGTTTTGACAGCTTTAATCATATATGATTCTCTTTGACTGATGCTTCTTCGTGAAACAATATTCATCAATAAGAAACATTAATGGGACATTATCTCATGCATTTCCCTATATGTCATAATCAATGATTTATAAGGATAGTAAGAAGTAGATATAGCTTCCGCTGCAATCATTCTATGAATAGCTTTAATTAAACATGATTTTCTTCGACTGACCTGCTTCTTCATGAAACAATATTCATCAATAAGAAACATTAATGGGACATTATCTCATGCATTTCCCTATATGTCATAATCAATGATTTATAAGGATAGTAAGAAGTAGATATAGCTTCCGGTGCAATCATTCTATGAATAGCTTTAATTAAATATGATTTTCTTCGACTGACCTGCTTCTTCATGAAACAATATCCATCAATAAGAAACATTAATGGGACATTTTTTCAAAACATTTTCTAATATCATCTACTGTATTTTCTTTGGAAAGGAAGAGGTAGATGTAGCTTTTGCTAAAGTCGTTCTATGAATAGCTTTAATCAAATATTATTCTCTTCGACTGATGCTTCTTCATGAAACAATATTCATCAATAAGAAACATTAATGGGACATTTTTTCAATATTATTTTTCTAAAATCTATACCGTATTTTCTTAGGATAGGAAGTAGTAGATATGGATTTCACTATTTGGTTTTGGCAGCTTTAATCAAATATGATTCTCTTTGACTGATGCTTCTTCGGGAAACAATATTCATCAATAAGAAACATTAATGGGACATTATCTCATTCATTTCCCTATATGTCATATTCACTGATTTATAAGGATATTAAGAAGTAGATATAGCTTCCGCTGCAATCATTCTATGAATAGCTTTAATTAAACATGATTTTCTTCGACTGACCTGCTTCTTCATGAAACAATATCCATCAATAAGAAACATTAATGGGACATTTTTTCAAGACCATTTTCTAAGATCATCTACTGTATTTTCTTTGGAAAGTAAGAGGTAGATGTGGCTTTTGCTAAAGTCGCTCTATGAATAGCTTTATACAAATATTATTCTCTTCGACTGATGCTTCTACATTAAACAGATTCATCAATAAGAAACATTAATGGGACATTTTTTCAATAATATTTTCTAATATCATCTAATGCATTTTCTTTGGATAGTAAGTATTAGATATAGCTTTCAATGCAGTCATTTTATAAATAGCTTTGATTGAATATGATTAACTTCGACAGGCCTCCTCCTTCTACTTGAAAGAAGATTTATCAATAAGAAACATTAATGGGACATTTTTCAAGACCATTTTCTAAGATCATCTACTGTATTTTCTTTGGAAAGTAAGAGGTAGATGTGGCTTTGGCTAAAGTCGCTCTATGAATAGCTTTAATCAAATATTATTCTCTTCGACTGATGCTTCTACATTAAACAGATTCATCAATAAGAAACATTAATGGGACATTTTTTCAATAATATTTTCTAATATCATCTAATGCATTTTCTTTGGATAGTAAGTATTAGATATAGCTTTCAATGCAGTTATTTCATAAATAGCTTTGATTGAATATGATTAACTTCGACAGGCCTTCTCCTTTACTTGAAAGAAGATTTATCAATAAGAAACATTAATGGGACATTTTTTCAAGAATATGTTTCTAAAATCTATACCGTATTTCCTAAGGATAGGAAGTAGTAGATATGGATTTCACTTTTTTGTTTTGGCAGCTTTAATCATATATGATTCTCTTTGACTGATGCTTCTTCGGGAAACAATATTCATCAATAAGAAACATTAATGGGATATTTTTTCAATAACATTTTCTAATATCATCTAATGCATTTTCTAAGGATATTAAGAAGTATATATAGCTTTTGCTGCAGTCATTCTATAAATGGTTTTAATTAAATATGATTAACTTCAACTGGCCTCCTTCTACATGAAAGAGGATTCATTAATAAGAAACATTAATGGGACATTTTTTCAAAAAATTTTCTAAGATCATCCACTGTATTTTCTTTGGAAAGTAAGAGGTAGATGTAGCTTTTGCTAAAGTCGTTCTATGAATAGCTTCAATCAAATATTACTCTCTTCGACTGCCTGCTTCTACATTAAACAGATTCATCAATAAGAAACATTAATGGGACATTTTTTCAATAATATTTTCTAATATCATCTAATGCATTTTCTTTGGATAGTAAGTATTAGATATAGCTTTCAATGCAGTTATTTCATAAATAGCTTTGATTGAATATGATTAACTTCGACAGGCCTCCTCTTCTACTTGAAAGAAGATTTATCAATAAGAAACATTAATGGGACATTTTTTCAAGACCATTTTCTAAGATCATCTACTGTATTTTCTTAGGATATTAAGAAGTAGATAGAACTTTTGATGCAGTCATTCTATAAATGGTTTTAAATAAATATGATTAACTTCGACAGGCCTCCTCGTTCTACTTGAAAGAAGATTTATCAATAAGAAACATTAATGGGACATTTTTTTCAATTACATTTTCTAATATCATCTAATGTATTTTCTTTGGAAAGTAAGAGGTAGATGTAGCTTTTGCTAAAGTCGCTCTATGAATAACTTTAATCAAATATTATTCTCTTCCACTGCCTGCTTCTACATTAAACAGATTCATCAATAAGAAACATTAATGGGACATTTTTTCAATAATATTTTCTAATATCATCTAATGCATTTTCTTTGGATAGTAAGTATTAGATATAGCTTTCAATGCAGTTATTTCATAAATAGCTTTGATTGAATATGATTAACTTCGACAGGCCTCCTCTTCTACTTGAAAGAAGATTTATCAATAAGAAACATTAATGGGACATTTTTTCAAGACCATTTTCTAAGATCATCTACTGTATTTTCTTAGGATATTAAGAAGTAGATAGAACTTTTGATGCAGTCATTCTATAAATGGTTTTAAATAAATATGATTAACTTCGACAGGCCTCCTCGTTCTACTTGAAAGAAGATTTATCAATAAGAAACATTAATGGGACATTTTTTTCAATTACATTTTCTAATATCATCTAATGTATTTTCTTTGGAAAGTAAGAGGTAGATGTAGCTTTTGCTAAAGTCGCTCTATGAATAACTTTAATCAAATATTATTCTCTTCCACTGCCTGCTTCTACATTAAACAGATTCATCAATAAGAAACATTAATGGGACATTTTTTCAATAATATTTTCTAATATCATCTAATGCATTTTCTTTGGATAGTAAGTATTAGATATAGCTTTCAATGCAGTTATTTCATAAATAGCTTTGATTGAATATGATTAACTTCGACAGGCCTCCTCTTCTACTTGAAAGAAGATTTATCAATAAGAAACATTAATGGGACATTTTTTCAAGACCATTTTCTAAGATCATCTACTGTATTTTCTTTGGAAAGTAAGAGGTAGGTGTAGCTTTTGCTAAAGTCGTTCTATGAATAGTCAAATAATAAGCTATTCATAGAGCGACTTTAGCAAAAGCCACATCTACCTCTTACTTTCCAAAGAAAATACAGTAGATGATCTTAGAAAATGGTTTTGAAAAATGTCCCATTAATGTTTCTTATTGATAAATCTTCTTTCAAGTAGAAGGAGGAGGCCTGTCGAATTTAATCATATTCAATCAAAGCTATTTATAAAAAGACTGCATTGAAAGTTATATCTAATACTTACTATCCAAAGAAAATCAAATATTATTCTCTTCGACTGCCTGCTTCTACATTAAACAGATTCATCAATGAGAAACATTAATGGGACATTTTTTCAAAAATATTTTTCTAAAATCTATACCGTATTTTCTTAGGATAGGAAGGAGTAGATATGGATTTCACTATTTGGTTTTGACAGCTTTAATCAAATATGATTATCTTTGACTGATGAATCTTCGTGAAACAATATTCATCAATAAGAAACATTAATGGGACATTTTTTCAAGACCATTTTCTAAGATCATCTACTGTATTTTCTTTGGAAAGTAAGAGGTAGATGTGGCTTTTGCTAAAGTCGCTCTATGAATAGATTTAATCAAATATTATTCTCTTCGACTGCCTGCTTCTACATTAAACAGATTCATCAATAAGAAACATTAATGGGACATTTTTTCAATATCATTTTTTTTAAATCTATAACGTATTTTCTTAGGATAGGAAGTAGTAGATATGGATTTCACTATTTGGTTTTGGCAGCTTTAATCACATATGATTCACTTTGACTGATGCTTCTTCGGGAAACAATATTCATCAATAAGAAACATTAATGGGACATTTTTTCAAGACCATTTTCTAACATCATCTACTGTACTTTCTTAGGATATTAAGAAGTAGATATAGCTTTTGATGCAGTAATTCTATAAATGGTTTTAAATAAATATGATTAACTTCGACAGGCCTCTTTCTACATGAAAGAGGATTCATTAATAAGAAACATTAATGGGACATTTTTTCAAAACATTTTCTAATATCATCTACTGTATTTTCTTTGGAAAGGAGGAGGTAGATGTAGCTTTTGCTAAAGTCCTTCTATGAATAGCTTTAATCAAATATTATTCTCTTCGACTGATGCTTCTTCATGAAACAATATTCATCAATAAGAAACATTAATGGGACATTTTTTTCAAGACCATTTTCTAAGATCATCTACTGTATTTTCTTGGGATATTAAGAAGTAGATATAGCTTCCGGTGCAATCATTCTATGAATAGCTTTAATTAAATATGATTTTCTTCGACTGACCTGCTTCTTCATGAAACTGTCAGTACTGGCCCAAATTCTTAGTTTCTTATGAAAAATACATTTATTACGCCCGGTGGCTTATTTAATTTTGGACACTCCATAGGGGGCTTAATAGAGAGGGGGCTTATCAGAGAGGGGGGCTTATTCACAAAATTATATTATAAGGATATAAACTATAGCTTTTCAGTCCCTTTACCACAAGTTTTCAGATTAAAACACAATTTTACGAGTCAAATACATAAATTCGACACAGTTTTATCTCAAACCAACCAAAGTTAACATGCAAACTTGTTTAGCTGAAGAATTGGAAAATCTTTGGTAAATTCTTGAATTTGATATAAACGAGGGGGCTTATTAGAGAGCCCCCAGGGGCTTGATAGAGAGGGGGACTTATTTATGATTTTGGCTCAGAGGGGAGGGGCTTATTAGAGAGGGGCTCATTAGAGAGGGGGCTAAATGAGCTTTTACGGTACTCATCAAATTTAAGGACTTGACTCAAAACGCTGTGCTTACTATTAATAATGTACATACATTACTTGTTCTTGTGTTCCGCAGAATATCAGGGGTACGTACAGAAAGAGGGAAAAACAATTAAACACAGTGCATCCATACAGCGACCCCACAAAAGTCATCTTTTGGTCAATTTGCGATGCAGGATAGTAGGATACACTTTGAGTATATATGTTTGCAACTGCAACAGTTTTGAAGCTTCCCATCTTTTATTTTTAGTTCCAATGCCAAGACATCATCGGACTGGATGAAGTGGATCCGTCTCCCGGAGCGCGGAGAAAAATGCAGATACGAAATTGAGAATGTGGACTTCGGCGAGGAGATAGGAGAGGGAGCGATAGGAAGAGTTTACAAAGGCACATACAAGAACAATGCAATAGCAATTAAACAGTTCAAAAAAATCGATACAGTTGACGGCAAATATATCATCAAAGAAAGCAATTTTTGGAAAGACTTAGGTTCTCACAAGAATATAGTGCAATTTGTTGGTTGTATGATTTCGAAAAGGGCACTCGTTTTTGAGCTTTGCGAAATTTATATTGCAGGAAGTGTTCTGCACAATCTAAAGTCAGTTTTGAATATCCTTGGTCAAATCCCCCTGGTCATCAGCCACTTGAACCACGCATTGCATTTCTGGACGATATTTCTGCAGGACTACTTTACATTCACTCGCAAGGAGTAACTCATGGAGATATAAAACCGAACAACATCCTAGTGACAGGAACAATGGAGAAACCTCACTGCAAACTGGCTGATTTCGGAACATATAGTATTCTAAAACAGCAACAATCCATGACATCAACATATGGGTTGATAAATGTTATGGGAACAACGGCATACCTGGCTTCAGAGCTATGTCATCCAGCATCAGCAAAACCCAGTGCAGCTACAGACATTCTTACTTCTACATTCTATTCTACATTCTTAGGATAGGAAGTAGTAGATATGGATTTCACTTTTTGGTTTTGACAGCTTTAATCATATATGATTCTCTTTGACTGATGCTTCTTCGGGAAACAATATTCAACAATAAGAAACATTAATGGGAATTTTTTTCAATAACATTTTGTAATATCATCTAATGCATTTTCTTAGGATATTGAGAAGTAGATATAGCTTTTGATGCAGTAATTCTATGAATGGTTTTAAATAAATATGATTAACTTCGACAGGCCTCTTTCTACATGAAAGAGGATTCATTAATAAGAAACATTAATGGGACATTTTTTCAAAACATTTTCTAAGATCATCCACTGTATTTTCTTTTGAAAGTAAGAGGTAGATGTAGCTTTTGCTAAAGTCGTTCTATGAATAGCTTCAATCAAATATTACTCTCTTCGACTGCCTGCTTCTACATTAAACAGATTCATCAATAAGAAACATTTATAGGACATTTTTCAATAATATTTTTCTAAAATCTATACCGTATTTTCTTAGGATAGGAAGTAGTAGATATGGATTTCACTATTTGGTTTTGGCAGCTTTAATCATATATGATTCTCTTTGACTGATGCTCCTTCGGGAAACAATATTCAACAATAAGAAAAATTAATGGGACATTTTTTCAAGACCATTTTCTAACATCATCTACTGTACTTTCTTAGGATATTAAGAAGTAGATATAGCTTTTGATGCAGCCATTCTATAAATAGCTTAGATTAAATATGATTAACTTCGACAGGCCTCCTCCTTCTACTTGAAAGACGATTTATCAATAAGAAACATTAATGGGACATTTTTTCAAGACCATTTTCTAAGATCATCTACCGTATTTTTTTAGAATATTATAAAGTAGATATAGCTCTTGATGCAGTCATTCTATAAATGGTTTCAAATAAATATGATTAACTTCGACAGGCCTCCTCGTTCTACTTGAAAGAAGATTTATCAATAAGAAACATTAATGGGACATTTTTTTCAATTACATTTTCTAATATCATCTAATGTATTTTCTTTGGAAAGTAAGAGGTAGATGTAGCTTTTGCTAAAGTCGCTCTATGAATAGCTTTAATCAAATATTATTCTCTTCCACTGCCTGCTTCTAAATTAAACAGATTCATCAATAAGAAACATTAATGGGACATTTTTTCAATAATATTTTCTAATATCATCTAATGCATTTTCTTTGGATAGTAAGTATTAGATATAGCTTTCAATGCAGTTATTTCATAAATAGCTTTGATTGAATATGATTAACTTCGACAGGCCTCCTCTTCTACTTGAAAGAAGATTTATCAATAAGAAACATTAATGGGACATTTTTTCAACACCATTTTCTAAGATCATCTACTGTATTTTCTTTGGAAAGTAAGAGGTAGGTGTAGCTTTTGCTAAAGTCGTTCTATGAATAGCTTTAATCAAATATTATTCTCTTCGACTGCCTGCTTCTACATTAAACAGATTCATCAATAAGAAACATTAATGGGACATTTTTTCAATAATATTTTTCTAAAATCTATACCGTATTTTCTTAGGATAGGAAGGAGTAGATATGGATTTCACTATTTGGTTTTGACAGCTTTAATCAAATATGATTCTCTTTGACTGATGCTTCTTCGTGAAACAATATTCATCAATAAGAAACATTAATGGGACATTTTTTCAAGACCATTTTCTAAGATCATCTACTGTATTTTCTTTGGAAAGTAAGAGGTAGATGTGGCTTTTGCTAAAGTCGCTCTATGAATAGATTTAATCAAATATTATTCTCTTCGACTGCCTGCTTCTACATTAAACAGATTCATCAATAAGAAACATTAATGGGACATTTTTTCAATATCATTTTTTTTAAATCTATAACGTATTTTCTTAGGATAGGAAGTAGTAGATATGGATTTCACTATTTGGTTTTGGCAGCTTTAATCACATATGATTCACTTTGACTGATGCTTCTTCGGGAAACAATATTCATCAATAAGAAACATTAATGGGACATTTTTTCAAGACCATTTTCTAACATCATCTACTGTATTTTCTTAGATATTAAGAAGTAGATATAGCTTCCGGTGCAATCATTCTATGAATAGCTTTAATTAAATATGATTTTCTTCGACTGACCTGCTTCTTCATGAAACAATATCCATCAATAAGAAACATTAATGGGACATTTTTTCAAGACCATTTTCTAAGATCATCTACTGTATTTTCTTTGGAAAGTAAGAGGTAGATGTGGCTTTTGCTAAAGTCGCTCTATGAATAGCTTTAATCAAATATTATTCTCTTCGACTGCCTGCTTCTACATTAAACAGATTCATCAATAAGAAACATTAATGGGACATTTTTTCAATAATATTTTCTAATATCATCTAATGCATTTTCTTTGGATAGTAAGTATTAGATATAGCTTTCAATGCAGTCATTTTATAAATAGCTTTGATTGAATATGATTAACTTCGACAGGCCTCCTCCTTCTACTTGAAAGAAGATTTATCAATAAGAAACATTAATGGGACATTTTTTCAAGACCATTTTCTAAGATCATCTACTGTATTTTCTTTGGAAAGTAGAGGTAGATGTAGCTTTTGCTAAAGTCGTTCTATGAATAGCTTCAATCAAATATTATTCTCTTCGACTGCCTACTTCTACATTAAACAGATTCATCAATAAGAAACATTAATGGGACATTTTTTCAATAATATTTTTCTAAAATCTATACCGTATTTTCTTAGGATAGGAAGTAGTAGATATGGATTTCACTATTTGGTTTTTGCAGCTTTAATCATATATGATTCTCTTTGACTGATGCTTCTTCGGGAAACAATATTCATCAATAAGAAACATTAATGGGAATTTTTTTCAAGACCATTTTCTAAGATCATCTACTGTATTTTCTTAGGATATTAAGAAGTAGATATAGCTTTTGATGCAGTAATTCTATAAATGGTTTTAAATAAATATGATTAACTTCGACAGGCCTCTTTCTACATGAAAGAGGATTCATTAATAAGAAACATTAATGGGACATTTTTTCAAGACCATTTTCTAAGATCATCTACTGTATTTTCTTTGGAAAGTAAGAGGTAGATGTAGCTTTTGCTAAAGTCGCTCTATGAATAGCTTTAATCAAATATTATTCTCTTCGACTGCCTGCTTCTACATTAAACAGATTCATCAATAAGAAACATTAATGGGACATTTTTTCAATAACATTTTCTAATATCATCTACTGTATTTTCTTTGGATAGTAAGTATTAGATATCGCTTTCAATGTAGTTATTTCATAAATAGCTTTGATTGAATATGATTAACTTCGACAGGCCTCCTCCTTCTACTTGAAAGAAGATTTATCAATAAGAAACATTAATGGGACATTTTTTCAAGACCATTTTCTAAGATCATCCACTGTATTTTCTTTGGAAAGTAAGAGGTAGATGTAGCTTTTGCTAAAGTCGTTCTATGAATAGCTTTAATCAAATATTATTCTCTTCGACTGCCTGCTTCTACATTAAACAGATTCATCAATAAGAAAAATTAATGGGACATTTTTTCAATAATATTTTCTAATATCATCTAATGCATTTTCTTAGGATAGTAAGTATTAGATATGGATTTCACTATTTGGTTTTGACAGCTTTAATCAAATATGATTCTCTTTGACTGATGTTTCTTCGTGCAACAATATTCATCAATAAGAAACATTAATGGGACATTATCTCATTCATTTCCCTATATGTCATATTCACTGATTTATAAGGATATTAAGAAGTAGATATAGCTTCCGGTGCAATCATTCTATGAATAGCTTTAATTAAATATGATTTTCTTCGACTGACCAGCTTCTTCATGAAACAATATCCATCAATAAGAAACATTAATGGGACATTTTTTCAAGACCATTTTCTAAGATCATCTACTGTATTTTCTTTGGAAAGTAAGAGGTAGGTGTAGCTTTTGCTAAAGTCGTTCTATGAATAGCTTCAATCAAATATTATTCTCTTCGACTGCCTGCTTCTACATTAAACAGATTCATCAATAAGAAACATTAATGGGACATTTTTTCAAGACCATTTTCTAAGATCATCTACTGTATTTTCTTTGGAAAGTAAGAGGTAGATGTGGCTTTTGCTAAAGTCGCTCTATGAATAGATTTAATCAAATATTATTCTCTTCGACTGCCTGCTTCTACATTCAACAGATTCATCAGTAAGAAACATTAATGGGACATTTTTTCAATATTATTTGTTTTAATCTATACCGTATTTTCTTAGGACAGGAAGTAGTAGATATGGACTTCACTATTTGGTTTTGGCAGCTTTAATCATATATGATTCTCTTCGACTGATGCTTCTTCATGAAACAATATTCATCAATAAGGAACATTAATTGGACATTTTTTCAAGACCATTTTCTAAGATCATCTACTGTATTTTCTTTGGAAAGTAAGAGGTAGATGTAGCTTTTGCTAAAGTCGTTCTATGAATAGCTTCAATCAAATATTATTCTCTTCGACTGCCTGCTTCTACATTAAACAGATTCATTAATAAGAAACATTAATGGGACATTTTTTCAAGACCATTTTCTAAGATCATCTACTGTATTTTCTTTGGAAAGTAAGAGGTAGATGTGGCTTTTGCTAAAGTCGCTCTATGAATAGATTTAATCAAATATTATTCTCTTCGACTGCCTGCTTCTACATTAAACAGATTCATCAGTAAGAAACATTAATGGGACATTTTTTCAATATTATTTGTTTTAATCTATACCGTATTTTCTTAGGACAGGAAGTAGTAGATATGGACTTCACTATTTGGTTTTGGCAGCTTTAATCATATATGATTCTCTTCGACTGATGCTTCTTCATGAAACAATATTCATCAATAAGAAACATTAATGGGACATTATCTCATTCATTTCCCTATATGTCATATTCACTGATTTATAAGGATATTAAGAAGTAGATATAGCTTCCGCTGCAATCATTCTATGAATAGCTTTAATTAAATATGATTTTCTTCGACTGACCTGCTTCTTCATGAAACAATATCCATCAATAAGAAACATTAATGGGACATTTTTTCAAGACCATTTTCTAAGATCATCTACTGTATTTTCTTATGGTATTAAGAAGTAGATATAGCTTCCGCTGCAATCATTCTATGAATAGCTTTAATTAAACATGATTTTCTTCGACTGACCTGCTTCTTCATGAAACAATATCCATCAATAAGGAACATTAATGGGACATTTTTTCAAGACCATTTTCTAAGATCATCTACTGTATTTTCTTATGGTATTAAGGAGTAGATATAGCTTCCGCTGCAATCATTCTATGAATAGCTTTAATTAAACATGATTTTCTTCGACTGACCTGCTTCTTCATGAAACAATATCCATCAATAAGAAACATTAATGGGACATTTTTCAAGACCATTTTCTAAGATCATCTACTGTATTTTCTTTGGAAAGTAAGAGGTAGATGTGGCTTTGGCTAAAGTCGCTCTATTAATAGCTTTAATCCAATATTATTCTCTTCGACTGATGCTTCTACATTAAACAGATTCATCAATAAGAAACATTAATGGGAAATTTTTTTAATAATATTTTCTAATATCATCTAATGCATTTTCTTTGGATAGTAAGTATTAGATATAGCTTTCAATGCAGTCATTTTATAAATAGCTTTGATTGAATATGATTAACTTCGACAGGCCTCCTCCTTCTACTTGAAAGAAGATTTATCAATAAGAAACATTAATGGGACATTTTTTCAAGACCATTTTCTAAGATCATCTACTGTATTTTCTTTGGAAAGTAAGAGGTAGATGTAGCTTTTGCTAAAGTCGTTCTATGAATAGCTTCAATCAAATATTATTCTCTTCGACTGCCTACTTCTACATTAAACAGATTCATCAATAAGAAACATTAATGGGACATTTTTTCAATATCATTTTTTTTAAATCTATAACGTATTTTCTTAGGATAGGAAGTAGTAGATATGGATTTCACTATTTGGTTTTGGCAGCTTTAATCACATATGATTCACTTTGACTGATGCTTCTTCGGGAAACAATATTCATCAATAAGAAACATTAATGGGACATTTTTTCAAGACCATTTTCTAACATCATCTACTGTACTTTCTTAGGATATTAAGAAGTAGATATAGCTTTTGATGCAGTAATTCTATAAATGGTTTTAAATAAATATGATTAACTTCGACAGGCCTCTTTCTACATGAAAGAGGATTCATTAATAAGAAACATTAATGGGACATTTTTTCAAAACATTTTCTAATATCATCTACTGTATTTTCTTTGGAAAGGAAGAGGTAGATGTAGCTTTTGCTAAAGTCCTTCTATGAATAGCTTTAATCAAATATTATTCTCTTCGACTGATGCTTCTTCATGAAACAATATTCATCAATAAGAAACATTAATGGGACATTTTTTTCAAGACCATTTTCTAAGATCATCTACTGTATTTTCTTGGGATATTAAGAAGTAGATATAGCTTCCGGTGCAATCATTCTATGAATAGCTTTAATTAAATATGATTTTCTTCGACTGACCTGCTTCTTCATGAAACTGTCAGTATTGGCCCAAATTCTTAGTTTCTTATGAAAAATACATTTATTACGCCCGGTGGCTTATTTAATTTTGGACACTCCATAGGGGCTTAATAGAGAGGGGGCTTATCAGAGAGTGGGGCTTATTCACAAAATTATATTATAAGGATATAAACTATAGCTTTTCAGTCCCTTTACCACAAGTTTTCAGATTAAAACACAATTTTACGAGTCAAATACATAAATTCGACACAGTTTTATCTCAAACCAACCAAAGTTAACATGCAAACTTGTTTAGCTGAAGAATTGGAAAATCTTTGGTAAATTCTTGAATTTGATATAAACGAGGGGGCTTATTAGAGAGCCCCCAGGGGCTTGATAGAGAGGGGGACTTATTTATGATTTTGGCTCAGAGGGGAGGGGCTTATTAGAGAGGGGCTCATTAGAGAGGGGGCTAAATGAGCTTTTACGGTACTCATCAAATTTAAGGACTTGACTCAAAACGCTGTGCTTACTATTAATAATGTACATACATTACTTGTTCTTGTGTTCCGCAGAATATCAGGGGTACGTACAGAAAGAGGGAAAAACAATTAAACACAGTGCATCCATACAGCGACCCCACAAAAGTCATCTTTTGGTCAATTTGCGATGCAGGATAGTAGGATACACTTTGAGTATATATGTTTGCAACTGCAACAGTTTTGAAGCTTCCCATCTTTTATTTTTAGTTCCAATGCCAAGACATCATCGGACTGGATGAAGTGGATCCGTGAAATCGATACAGTTGACGGCAAATATATCATCAAAGAAAGCAATTTTTGGAAAGACTTAGGTTCTCACAAGAATATAGTGCAATTTGTTGGTTGTATGATTTCGAAAAGGGCACTCGTTTTTGAGCTTTGCGAAATTTATATTGCAGGAAGTGTTCTGCACAATCTAAAGTCAGTTTTGAATATCCTTGGTCAAATCCCCCTGGTCATCAGCCACTTGAACCACGCATTGCATTTCTGGACGATATTTCTGCAGGACTACTTTACATTCACTCGCAAGGAGTAACTCATGGAGATATAAAACCGAACAACATCCTAGTGACAGGAACAATGGAGAAACCTCACTGCAAACTGGCTGATTTCGGAACATATAGTATTCTAAAACAGCAACAATCCATGACATCAACATATGGGTTGATAAATGTTATGGGAACAACGGCATACCTGGCTTCAGAGCTATGTCATCCAGCATCAGCAAAACCCAGTGCAGCTACAGACATTCTTACTTCTACATTCTATTCTACATTCTTAGGATAGGAAGTAGTAGATATGGATTCCACTTTTTGGTTTTGACAGCTTTAATCATATATGATTCTCTTTGACTGATGCTTCTTCGGGAAACAATATTCAACAATAAGAAACATTAATGGGAATTTTTTTCAATAACATTTTGTAATATCATCTAATGCATTTTTTTGGATAGTAAGAAGTATATATAGCTTTTGCTGCAGTCATTCTATAAATGGTTTTAATTAAATATGATTAACTTCAACTGGCCTCCTTCCACATGAAAGAGGATTCATTAATAAGAAACATTAATGGGACATTTTTTCAAAACATTTTCTAAGATCATCCACTGTATTTTCTTTTGAAAGTAAGAGGTAGATGTAGCTTTTGCTAAAGTCGTTCTATCAATAGCTTCAATCAAATATTACTCTCTTCGACTGCCTGCTTCTACATTAAACAGATTCATCAATAAGAAATGTTGTGTTGGTTGGGTCGAGCCGATATGAGACGAAGAAGAATACCACAAAGTTGACGTTTTCTCTTTATATATCAAACAGCAACTAAACAGTAACGATTATGACTATAATAAATGGTAAATAAAGATAAATGGATGCAGTGAATTTGAATTGAACGCCTTTATGCGAACTTTTGTCTGTTACCAAAAACTCTTCGACCTTATTGCCGAATGATCACATGTTTTTCTTATGTCTGCACTCTACGTGCTCTTAACTCGAACTACCAGTTACAGAGGCACGGCCAGAAGTCTGGGTTCGAGAAGGAAGTCACAACATCACGCAAGGGCACGGTGCCAAACAAATGAATGAGTTGTCATTTCCTTCACAATACACTCCCCCGAGTTGATACATAACAAATCAACTCAACTACAAAATGATCAACATACTACTCAACTACAATTAATATCTACCATATCGTTCCAAAAAATATGCAAAAGTCCTCTGAGCGGTATCTATCAAATAATTAACTACTCATACCCTTTCTACGTAAATCTGCGATCACGGCTGCATTGCGCTTAGGCCGACCTGTTGCGGGGGTGCTACTTATAGCTGCTGGGATGGCGGCAGGCGTGGCTGCATGTGCGCTGGCTTGGCTGGCGACAGGTTCCTTTTGCGCTGCATTTGCTGCTGCTTGCTGCGCGGCTTGCGACACTTCTA
Source organism: Aurelia coerulea (assembly GCA_039566865.1). Lineage (NCBI taxonomy): Eukaryota > Metazoa > Cnidaria > Scyphozoa > Semaeostomeae > Ulmaridae > Aurelia > Aurelia coerulea. The sequence continues at coordinate 5,296,947 of CM076959.1, forward strand.
ACGGAACCAAAAGTTTAAGAGGTCTGGTGAAAACTCTTTTATTCTGGTCTGCAACGAATTGTATCTTTGCTGCTCGTGTGTTGCCATCAGTACCTGAAATAAGCTGAATGATTTTACAAAATTTCCAAAAAGATCGCTTCGTTTGGACATCTTTCAAAATGACAATGTCACCAACGCTTACAACAGGTTTCTTACCATTGGCTTTAGATTTGTAAGACTCCATAAGTCCTAGCAAATACTCATTTTTCCACTGTTTGGTGAACTGACTCAAAAGTCTATGGTGGTACTTGGCTCTCGCTGATAAAGACTCATACGTACTTACCACTTCACTGTATTTCTCATTCATTTCGGAGACATTTCGACCATATATCAGGTGTGATGGTGTAATAGCATATTCAACACCGTCTTCATCTCCGTATAAATACGTTAATGGTCTACAATTTATGACGCCTTCTACTTCGGTTAAAATTGTACTCAGCTCAAAGTAACTAAGTGATGCACGTCCGATAGTTTTAATCAAACAACGTTTTACGCTACGAATAAGACGTTCCCAAGCTCCACCCATCCAAGGACTTAAAGCGACAATGAACTGCCAATTTACCTTTCTATTGGCCAAATACTCGAATATTTTGGGTGAGCGCACCAACTTCTTTATTTCTATTGACGCTGATTTGAAATTCTTTGCGTTGTCACTCAATAACGTTGCGGGCAATCCTCTACGGGCACAAAATCTTCTAAACGAACGAATAAACGATTCTACATCTAAACCTTCAACTAATTCTAAATGAACAGCTCTCGTGGAGAGGCACGTGTATAAGCAGACATAGCATTTCATTAAGTCCCCATTCTTACCTGTGACCAGTAATGGCCCTGCGAAGTCTAAACCTGTGTGAGAGAAAGGTGCATTATCATCAACACGAAACCGAGGCAAATCGGGTAAAACGCAACCTACAAATGGCAAACCTTCCGCTCTTTTGCAAATGACACATGGCCTTATAATCTTTTTTACTGCTTCTCTTCCTCTCAATATCCAATATTGTGTCCTGACATGATTAAGCGTTTCTCTTAACCCATTATGAAACACTAATTCATGACTTTCGCGAATGATCAAATTAGTGTAATGATGGTCTCTGGGCATCAAAATGGGTCGTTTGCTTGCATCTGAAATAGAAGCATTGTTAATACGAGTCCTGCAACGCAAAATATCGTCATCGTCTAAAAACAGGTTAAACTGTGAGACATAAGTTGGGGGTCTGGAACCTACTTTCGATTTACTCGCAACAAATTCGATTTCTTTCGAAAAACATTCGGCTTGCACTGCTCTAATCACGAAATTCTCTGCACAGCGCAATTCTGCTCCTTCTAATGGGCCTAGCTTCGGTCCCTGTTTATTTACGATGGCCTTCAAATTCGACACAAATCTAAGAATCCACGCATACGTTCTCAATAGTCTGGTCTTGGTGCTAAACCTCTCGATACTTACCAAAGGTTTGGTCTTATCAACTGGAATTTGCTTACCTAACATCACATGGGTTGGCTCAGTACTTACTTTCTCCTCCGCAGCAACAGCTGGGTCGATTTCTTGGTTTGATTCCAGTTTAGGCCATTCCGAAAAAGGCAATACAAGAAAATGTGGGCCTTCCCACCATACCTTATTTGCACCAACATCTTTACCATAAATACCCCTTGAAGGTAAATCGGCGGGATTCAACGAGCCTGGGCAAAAGTGCCACTCCTCACGATTTGACGATTCTAAAATCTTTTGCACTCGGTGTTTAACGAATTGCTTCAACGGTTTATTATTTTTAATCCAACATAAAGTTGCGACAGAATCTACCCAGTAATGTGTCTCAATAGGACCTTGGCCTAATTCTTCCTGTAAAGCTTTCTTGACGGTGTCCACTAAATTTGATAGCAAAACAGAACCCATTAACTCTAAACGAGGAATTGTTTGTTTCTTGATCGGTGAAACCTTCGCTTTCGACGTTACGAATCTTACCTGTACCTCACCTGTCTCATACTCAACACGCAAATACACTACCCCTGCGTAGGCACGTTCACTGGCGTCTGAGAATCCGTGTATTTGTACATTCTGCACTTTCTTACCTTTCAGAAAATAGCATCTGGGAATTGACACATTTTGCAACTTTGCTAATTCTGATATGAACACTTCATACTTACGACGTTCATCACCAGACAATCCCTCGTCCCAGCCCCTTTTGTCCAAACAAAACTGCTGGAACATTACCTTCAAATTAATCGTGAATAAACTAAGACATCCTAAGGGGTCAAAGATCTTCGCAGCTATTTTGAGTAAAGAACGCTTTGTAGGAGGTAACGAATTTGCGAAGTCAATTACATTCTGCACGTCAAAATAAATCTTGTCCGAATCACTATCCCAATTTACACCTAATATTTTCGCCTTATCGTCACTACACGGAGGGCCTAAAGCCGAATTTACATACGATTGATCTTCTTCGGAAACTTTTGTTTTATTCTCGTTTTGTTTCACATTACCTTTCTCAACCTCTAACGATCTGATGGCACTCAATACCTCTTTGTCGTTCGAATTCCATTTTCGAAGATTAAACCCACCTTTGTCTAAGATTTCCTTGGCATCCTTGTAGATTTTCAACGCCTGCTCAGAGTCATTCGTACCGCCTGAGAAGTCATCTGCGTAAAGATGTTCTAGCATACTTACTGCTTGCGGGTGGCTTTCTTTGAATTTACTTACGTGTTTTCTGATTGTCTCTCCTAAGATGGCCGGACTTGGGGTCAAGCCAAATGGAAGGCGGGTCATGCGAAACTGAACAATAGAGGGAGAGTCACTACTCACGTCATCATACCATAAAAACCTGAGAAAATCTCTGTCGGCTTCCTTGATTTCGATTTGATGAAAAGCCTTTTCGATATCTGCTGTTAACGCTATTGTGTGACTCCGGAATCTTACTAACGTATCGAACAAATGTGGCATGTAATTTGGCCCAACTTCAAGACGGTCGTTAAGCGTTGACACATCATTACTACCTTTAGCACTACCGTCAAAAACAATACGAACCTTTGTTGTATCATGATTTCTATGAATAACACAGTGATGCGGAATAAATTTGGCGTCTACCTTGTTTTCTGTACCTGCGGGAACCTTTTCTATTATACCGCTTTTCAATTGCTCCTGTATAATAGCGTCATATTCTTGGCGTAATTGTGGATCTCTTTGTAAGCGAAAAAATACCGATTTCAATCGTGAATGACACAAATCATAATCAGAAGGCAAAGGTTCTGAAATGTCATCCTTCCAAGGAAGGCTTACCTCGTAATTCTTGCCATTGAATGTGATGTCAAATTCTTTCTTCGGATTTTCTGCATTTGGATTATCGCTTGTTTCAATCCCTGTACTTTCTGTTTTCCAAAATTGTTTCAAGGTTTCAATAAGCTCCTTCTCATTGTCAACTGCTGTTTGTTCTCTGACAATAGGCTCTTTCTCACTGTTCGCGTTTTCGTTCGCCAAATTTTGATCTACAACACAACAAGAGACAAAATTAGAATTTGTACTCGATTCATTTGAAGATAAATCTACGGGGCCAGATATTAACCACCCAAGCTTGCTACTTATTGCGACAGGGCCTGCGCTCCCCCTTCTTATCTCGCCTGTAACTACTTCATAAAAATGATCTGCGCCCAGCAATATATCTATCGCGTCATTACCTGAATCTAGGCTATCCGCAAAATTTAAACCTTGCAAATGTGCGTATTGCTTGTACTCTACTGGGGTCGCAAGAGGAGAGCAAATTACGGGATGGGTTAGGGCAGTTATGCTAAGAGCTCTATCGCCTAAATCTATGTTAAAGCTAACTTGGCTACATTTTTTCTTCTTAAACCGCTCAGATCCGAACGTGTTCAAGTTTATTTCTTGTGTGTTTTCTTCGGTTAGCTGCAATTTGCTCTTCAATTCCTCCGTGATGTATGTTCTTTGGCTGCCATTATCCAACAGTATTCTTGCCATAACCTTGTTCTCCCGTTTTTCACCAAACACATGTGCTCTGGCTGTCTGCAATAACACTGTTTGTTTGCGTGAATCTACTTTAGCCGTTGCTGTGACAGTTTCACTTCCATTTGCGCTTTTCCTTGTTTCTTCTTTCTCGGACTGAGATTCTTGCTTCTTCAAACAAATTGATTGATGATGCTTGTTATTGCATTTTCGGCATCTTCGATTACTGTTACAAGAATTCGCTCTATGTCCCTTTTTTAGGCAAGCAAAGCAACGTCTCTGCTTCGCTAAAATCTCCTTTCGCTTGTTCGGATCCGTGACCTTTTCGCATTGATATGAAAGATGTTCCCCCTCACAAAAGTAGCACTGACTGTTTGCATTTGACTGTTCCTTTGCATGAAATGATGAAACAGTACCAGGGGCTTGTCTTGGTCGATGGATTGTTACTTTTTTCTCTGTTTCTCCAACGAACGAACATGTTTCCCTCGCTTCGATTTCCTTTCGTATAATTCCTAAGATATCCTTCATCGACCAGATATCCGATTTTGTTTCTCGAGACACTTGCAACGCGACATCCTTTGGCATTCGCTTCATTACAACAAGGATAAGTAAACTTCCATAATTTTCTTGCTTTACTCCCAACGATTCGAGGCCACGTATATGAATGTTTATATTGTCGAAAATTTGTCTCAACTGGGTGACAGTGTCATTCGGGCTGTACTGCAAATTTAACAAACTCTCCATATGTACTTGCACGATTTTCTGCTTGTGACCGAAGCGTTCGTGTAAAGTCTCCTTGGCGTGATCATAATTTTCTTCAATGATCTCTAATCCTTGAATAACGCGAAAAGCTTCTCCTTCTAAGATATTAACCAAGTAGTTAAACTTGTCTACTGGTGTGAGACTATCGTTTTTGTCGATCGAACTCTCAAAGCTTTGCCAAAACGAATAAAATCGAGTTATATCCCCATTAAATCGTGGCAAAGTTATCTTCGGAAGTCTAACTCCGCTATTTTGGCTTGAACTACCAGAGTTATTTGAAATATTCTGGATTCCTGCCCCTGCTCCTTGTGGGGGTCTTATTGGTGAACTGGTCGTAAATGCATTCGCTAAATTGGCATCTCTATCGGGTAATTTTGTCTTCTCTGCTTTCTTGGTAAAGCTTTCGATTTTGTTCACAGTTTCTGTCACACGAGCTGTAACATCCGTTGATTCTTCTATGATTTTCTCGATCTCCGATACCTCACATTTTAACAACAACTTCTCGTCTATATCTTCCAAGATCTTCAATTTTCCCTGCAGCGTAGTTTTGATCGACGCGATTTTTATCAAAACGTTCTCGTCTGCAACCGTTGGGTCTGTACTGTTCAAAATATGTTCCGCTTGGTTTTCGAATTTTGTAATACTTGAACGTGTCCCTCTTCTTGCGTATTTCAGTCGCATTCCACTATCATCTCCCGTTCTAGTGCCTTGACTTTCGTCGTCACTGCCCATCCTGCAAAATACTTCGAATCAATCGCTCTGCCCCACGTTGGGCGCCATATGTTGTGTTGGTTGGGTCGAGCCGATATGAGACGAAGAAGAATACCACAAAGTTGACGTTTTCTCTTTATATATCAAACAGCAACTAAACAGTAACGATTATGACTATAATAAATGGTAAATAAAGATAAATGGATGCAGTGAATTTGAATTGAACGCCTTTATGCGAACTTTTGTCTGTTACCAAAAACTCTTCGACCTTATTGCCGAATGATCACATGTTTTTCTTATGTCTGCACTCTACGTGCTCTTAACTCGAACTACCAGTTACAGAGGCACGGCCAGAAGTCTGGGTTCGAGAAGGAAGTCACAACATCACGCAAGGGCACGGTGCCAAACAAATGAATGAGTTGTCATTTCCTTCACAATAAGAAACATTAATAGGACATTTTTTCAATAATATTTTTCTAAAATCTATACCGTATTTTCTTAGGATAGGAAGTAGTAGATATGGATTTCACTATTTGGTTTTGGCAGCTTTAATCATATATGATTCTCTTTGACTGATGCTTCTTTGGGAAACAATATTCAACAATAAGAAAAATTAATGGGAATTTTTTTCAATAACATTTTGTAATATCATCTAATGCATTTTCTTTGGATAGTAAGTATTATATATAGCTTTCAATGCAGTCATTTTATAAATAGCTTAGATTAAATATGATTAACTTCGACAGGCCTCCTCCTTCTACTTGAAAGACGATTTATCAATAAGAAACATTAATGGGACATTTTTTCAAGACCATTTTCTAAGATCATCTACTGTATTTTCTTAGGATATTAAGAAGTAGATAGAGCTTTTGATGCAGTCATTCTATAAATGGTTTTAAATAAATATGATTAACTTCGACAGGCCTCCTCGTTCTACTTGAAAGAAGATTTATCAATAAGAAACATTAATGGGACATTTTTTTCAATTACATTTTCTAATATCATCTAATGTATTTTCTTTGGAAAGTAAGAGGTAGATGTAGCTCTTGCTAAAGTCGCTCTATGAATAGCTTTAATCAAATATTATTCTCTTCCACTGCCTGCTTCTACATTAAACAGATTCATCAATAAGAAACATTAATGGGACATTTTTTTCAATATTATTTGTTTTAATCTATACCGTATTTTCTTAGGACAGGAAGTAGTAGATATGGACTTCACTATTTGGTTTTGGCAGCTTTAATCATATATGATTCTCTTCGACTGATGCTTCTTCATGAAACAATATTCATCAATAAGAAACATTAATGGGACATTATCTCATTCATTTCCCTATATGTCATATTCACTGATTTATAAGGATATTAAGAAGTAGATATAGCTTCCGGTGCAATCATTCTATGAATAGCTTCAATCAAATATTATTCTCTTTGACTGCCTGCTTCTACATTAAACAAATTCATCAATAAGAAACATTAATGGGACATTTTTTCAATAATATTTTCTAATATCATCTAATGCATTTTCTTTGGATAGTAAGTATTAGATATAGCTTTCAATGCAGTCATTTTATAAATAGCTTTGATTGAATATGATTAACTTCGACAGGCCTCCTCCTTCTACTTGAAAGAAGATTTATCAATAAGAAACATTAATGGGACATTTTTTCAAGACCATTTTCTAAGATCATCTACTGTATTTTCTTTGGAAAGTAAGAGGTAGGTGTAGCTTTTGCTAAAGTCGCTCTATGAATAGCTTTAATCAAATATTATTCTCTTCGACTGCCTGCTTCTACATTAAACAGATTCATCAATAAGAAACATTAATGGGACATTTTTTCAATAATATTTTCTAATATCATCTAATGCATTTTCTTTGGATAGTAAGTATTAGATATAGCTTTCAATGCAGTTATTTCATAAATAGCTTTGATTAAATATGATTAACTTCGACAGGCCTCCTCTTCTACTTGAAAGAAGATTTATCAATAAGAAACATTAATGGGACATTTTTTCAACACCATTTTCTAAGATCATCTACTGTATTTTCTTAGGATATTAAGAAGTAGATAGAGCTTTTGATGCAGTCATTCTATAAATGGTTTTAAATAAATATGATTAACTTCGACAGGCCTCCTCGTTCTACTTGAAAGAAGATTTATCAATAAGAAACATTAATGGGACATTTTTTTCAATTACATTTTCTAATATCATCTAATGTATTTTCTTTGGAAAGTAAGAGGTAGATGTAGCTTTTGCTAAAGTCGCTTTATGAATAGCTTTAATCAAATATTATTCTCTTCGACTGCCTGCTTCTACATTAAACAGATTCATCAATAAGAAACATTAATGGGACATTTTTTCAATAATATTTTCTAATATCATCTAATGCATTTTCTTTGGATAGTAAGTATTAGATATAGCTTTCAATGCAGTTATTTCATAAATAGCTTTGATTGAATATGATTAACTTCGACAGGCCTCCTCTTCTACTTGAAAGAAGATTTATCAATAGGAAACATTAATGGGACATTTTTTCAACACCATTTTCTAAGATCATCTACTGTATTTTCTTTGGAAAGTAAGAGGTAGGTGTAGCTTTTGCTAAAGTCGTTCTATGAATAGCTTTAATCAAATATTATTCTCTTCGACTGCCTGCTTTTACATTAAACAGATTTATCAATAAGAAACATTAATGGGACATTTTTTCAATAATATTTTTTTTAAATCTATAACGTATTTTCTTAGGATAGGAAGTAGTAGATATGGATTTCACTATTTGGTTTTGGCATCTTTAATCACATATGATTCACTTTGACTGATGCTTCTTCGGGAAACAATATTCATCAATAAGAAACATTAATGGGACATTTTTTCAAGACCATTTTCTAAGATCATCTACCGTATTTTTTTAGAATATTAAGAAGTAGATATAGCTTTTGATGCAGTCATTCTATAAATGGTTTTAAATAAATATGATTAACTTCGACAGGCCTCTTTCTACATGAAAGAGGATTCATTAATAAGAAACATTAATGGGACATTTTTTCAAAACATTTTCTAATATCATCTACTGTATTTTCTTTGGAAAGGAAGAGGTAGATGTAGCTTTTGCTAAAGTCCTTCTATGAATAGCTTAAATCAAATATTATTCTCTTCGACTGATGCTTCTTCATGAAACAATATTCATCAATAAGAAACATTAATGGGACATTTTTTTCAAGACCATTTTCTAAGATCATCTACTGTATTTTTTTAGGATATTAAGAAGTAGATATAGCTTTTGATGCAGTCATTCTATAAATGGTTTTAAATAAATATGATTAACTTCGACAGGCCTCTTTCTACATGAAAGAGGATTCATTAATAAGAAACATTAATGGGACATTTTTTCAAAACATTTTCTAATATCATCTACTGTATTTTCTTTGGAAAGTAAGAGGTAGGTGTAGCTTTTGCTAAAGTCCTTCTATGAATAGCTTAAATCAAATATTATTCTCTTCGACTGATGCTTCTTCATGAAACAATATTCATCAATAAGAAACATTAATGGGACATTTTTTCAAAACATTTTCTAAGATAATCTACTGTATTTTCTTTGGAAAGTAAGAGGTAGATGTGGCTTTTGCTAAAGTCGCTCTACGAATAGATTTAATCAAATATTATTCTCTTCGACTGCCTGCTTCTACATTAAACAGATTCATCAGTAAGAAACATTAATGGGACATTTTTTCAATATTATTTGTTTTAATCTATACCGTATTTTCTTAGGACAGGAAGTAGTAGATATGGACTTCACTATTTGGTTTTGGCAGCTTTAATCATATATGATTCTCTTCGACTGATGCTTCTTCATGAAACAATATTCATCAATAAGAAACATTAATGGGACATTATCTCATTCATTTCCCTATATGTCATATTCACTGATTTATAAGGATATTAAGAAGTAGATATAGCTTCCGGTGCAATCATTCTATGAATAGCTTTAATCAAATATTATTCTCTTCGACTGCCTGCTTCTACATTAAACAAATTCATCAATAAGAAACATTAATGGGACATTTTTTCAATAATATTTTCTAATATCATCTAATGCATTTTCTTTGGATAGTAAGTATTAGATATAGCTTTCAATGCAGTCATTTTATAAATAGCTTTGATTGAATATGATTAACTTCGACAGGCCTCCTCCTTCTACTTGAAAGAAGATTTATCAATAAGAAACATTAATGGGACATTTTTTCAAGACCATTTTCTAAGATCATCTACTGTATTTTCTTTGGAAAGTAAGAGGTAGATGTAGCTTTTGCTAAAGTCGTTCTATGAATAGCTTCAATCAAATATTATTCTCTTCGACTGCCTACTTCTACATTAAACAGATTCATCAATAAGAAACATTAATGGGACATTTTTTCAATAATATTTTTCTAAAATCTATACCGTATTTTCTTAGGATAGGAAGTAGTAGATATGGATTTCACTATTTGGTTTTGGCAGCTTTAATCATATATGATTCTCTTTGACTGATGCTTCTTCGGGAAACAATATTCATCAATAAGAAACATTAATGGGAATTTTTTTCAAGACCATTTTCTAAGATCATCTACTGTATTTTCTTAGGATATTAAGAAGTAGATATAGCTTTTGATGCAGTAATTCTATAAATGGTTTTAAATAAATATGATTAACTTCGACAGGCCTCTTTCTATATGAAAGAGGATTCATTAAGAAGAAACATTAATGGGACATTTTTTCAAGACCATTTTCTAAGATCATCTACTGTATTTTCTTTGGAAAGTAAGAGGTAGATGTAGCTTTTGCTAAAGTCGCTCTATGAATAGCTTTAATCAAATATTATTCTCTTCGACTGCCTGCTTCTACATTAAACAGATTCATCAATAAGAAACATTAATGGGACATTTTTTCAATAATATTTTTCTAAAATCTATACCGTATTTTCTTAGGATAGGAAGGAGTAGATATGGATTTCACTATTTGGTTTTCACAGCTTTAATCAAATATGATTCTCTTTGACTGATGCTTCTTCGTGCAACAATATTCATCAACAAGAAACATTAATGGGACATTATCTCATGCATTTCCCTATATGTCATATTCAATGATTTATAAGGATAGTAAGAAGTAGATATAGCTTCCGCTGCAATCATTCTATGAATAGCTTTAATTAAACATGATTTTCTTCGACTGACCTGCTTCTTCATGAAACAATATCCATCAATAAGAAACATTAATGGGACATTTTTTCAAGACCATTTTCTAAGATCATCTACTGTATTTTCTTTGGAAAGTAAGAGGAAGATGTAGCTTTTGCTAAAGTCGTTCTATGAATAGATTTAATCAAATATTATTCTCTTCGACTGCCTTCTTCTACATTAAACAATATTCACCAATAAGAAACATTAATGGGACATTTTTTCAAGACAATTTTCTAAGATCATCTACTGTATTTTCTTTGGAAAGTAAGAGGTAGATGTGGCTTTTGCTAAAGTCGTTCTATGAATAGCTTTAATCAAATATTATTCTCTTCGACTGCCTGCTTCTACATTAAACAGATTCATCAATGAGAAACATTAATGGGACATTTTTTCAATAATATTTTTTTTAAATCTATAACGTATTTTCTTAGGATAGGAAGTAGTAGATATGGATTTCACTATTTGGTTTTGGCATCTTTAATCACATATGATTCACTTTGACTGATGCTTCTTCGGGAAACAATATTCATCAATAAGAAACTTTAATGGGACATTTTTTCAAGACCATTTTCTAAGATCATCTACCGTATTTTTTTAGAATATTAAGAAGTACATATAGCTTTTGATGCAGTCATTCTATAAATGGTTTTAAATAAATATGATTAACTTCGACAGGCCTCTTTCTACATGAAAGAGGATTCATTAATAAGAAACATTAATGGGACATTTTTTCAAAACATTCTCTAATATCATCTACTGTATTTTCTTTGGAAAGGAAGAGGTAGATGTAGCTTTTGCTAAAGTCCTTCTATGAATAGCTTAAATCAAATATTATTCTCTTCGACTGATGCTTCTTCATGAAACAATATTCATCAATAAGAAACATTAATGGGACATTTTTTTCAAGACCATTTTCTAAGATCATCTACTGTATTTTTTTAGGATATTAAGAAGTAGATATAGCTTTTGATGCAGTCATTCTATAAATGGTTTTAAATAAATATGATTAACTTCGACAGGCCTCTTTCTACATGAAAGAGGATTCATTAATAAGAAACATTAATGGGACATTTTTTCAAAACATTTTCTAATATCATCTACTGTATTTTCTTTGGAAAGTAAGAGGTAGGTGTAGCTTTTGCTAAAGTCCTTCTATGAATAGCTTAAATCAAATATTATTCTCTTCGACTGATGCTTCTTCATGAAACAATATTCATCAATAAGAAACATTAATGGGACATTTTTTCAAAACATTTTCTAAGATAATCTACTGTATTTTCTTTGGAAAGTAAGAGGTAGATGTGGCTTTTGCTAAAGTCGCTCTACGAATAGATTTAATCAAATATTATTCTCTTCGACTGCCTGCTTCTACATTAAACAGATTCATCAGTAAGAAACATTAATGGGACATTTTTTCAATATTATTTGTTTTAATCTATACCGTATTTTCTTAGGACAGGAAGTAGTAGATATGGACTTCACTATTTGGTTTTGGCAGCTTTAATCATATATGATTCTCTTCGACTGATGCTTCTTCATGAAACAATATTCATCAATAAGAAACATTAATGGGACATTATCTCATTCATTTCCCTATATGTCATATTCACTGATTTATAAGGATATTAAGAAGTAGATATAGCTTCCGGTGCAATCATTCTATGAATAGCTTTAATCAAATATTATTCTCTTCGACTGCCTGCTTCTACATTAAACAAATTCATCAATAAGAAACATTAATGGGACATTTTTTCAATAATATTTTCTAATATCATCTAATGCATTTTCTTTGGATAGTAAGTATTAGATATAGCTTTCAATGCAGTCATTTTATAAATAGCTTTGATTGAATATGATTAACTTCGACAGGCCTCCTCCTTCTACTTGAAATAGGATTTATCAATAAGAAACATTAATGGGACATTTTTTCAAGACCATTTTCTAAGATCATCTACTGTATTTTCTTTGGAAAGTAAGAGGTAGATGTAGCTTTTGCTAAAGTCGTTCTATGAATAGCTTCAATCAAATATTATTCTCTTCGACTGCCTACTTCTACATTAAACAGATTCATCAATAAGAAACATTAATGGGACATTTTTTCAATAATATTTTTCTAAAATCTATACCGTATTTTCTTAGGATAGGAAGTAGTAGATATGGATTTCACTATTTGGTTTTGGCAGCTTTAATCATATATGATTCTCTTTGACTGATGCTTCTTCGGGAAACAATATTCATCAATAAGAAACATTAATGGGAATTTTTTTCAAGACCATTTTCTAAGATCATCTACTGTATTTTCTTAGGATATTAAGAAGTAGATATAGCTTTTGATGCAGTAATTCTATAAATGGTTTTAAATAAATATGATTAACTTCGACAGGCCTCTTTCTATATGAAAGAGGATTCATTAAGAAGAAACATTAATGGGACATTTTTTCAAGACCATTTTCTAAGATCATCTACTGTATTTTCTTTGGAAAGTAAGAGGTAGATGTAGCTTTTGCTAAAGTCGCTCTATGAATAGCTTTAATCAAATATTATTCTCTTCGACTGCCTGCTTCTACATTAAACAGATTCATCAATAAGAAACATTAATGGGACATTTTTTCAATAATATTTTTCTAAAATCTATACCGTATTTTCTTAGGATAGGAAGGAGTAGATATGGATTTCACTATTTGGTTTTCACAGCTTTAATCAAATATGATTCTCTTTGACTGATGCTTCTTCGTGCAACAATATTCATCAACAAGAAACATTAATGGGACATTATCTCATGCATTTCCCTATATGTCATATTCAATGATTTATAAGGATAGTAAGAAGTAGATATAGCTTCCGCTGCAATCATTCTATGAATAGCTTTAATTAAACATGATTTTCTTCGACTGACCTGCTTCTTCATGAAACAATATCCATCAATAAGAAACATTAATGGGACATTTTTTCAAGACCATTTTCTAAGATCATCTACTGTATTTTCTTTGGAAAGTAAGAGGAAGATGTAGCTTTTGCTAAAGTCGTTCTATGAATAGCTTCAATCAAATATTATTCTCTTCGACTGCCTACTTCTACATTAAACAGATTCATCAATAAGAAACATTAATGGGACATTTTTTCAAGACAATTTTCTAAGATCATCTACTGTATTTTCTTTGGAAAGTAAGAGGTAGATGTGGCTTTTGCTAAAGTCGCTCTATGAATAGATTTAATCAAATATTATTCTCTTCGACTGCCTGCTTCTACATTAAACAGATTCATCAGTAAGAAACATTAATGGGACATTTTTTCAATATTATTTGTTTTAATCTATACCGTATTTTCTTAGGACAGGAAGTAGTAGATATGGATTTCACTATTTGGTTTTGGCAGCTTTAATCATATATGATTCTCTTCGACTGATGCTTCTTCATGAAACAATATTCATCAATAAGAAACATTAATGGGACATTATCTCATTCATTTCCCTATATGTCATATTCACTGATTTATAAGGATATTAAGAAGTAGATATAGCTTCCGGTGCAATCATTCTATGAATAGCTTTAATTAAATATGATTTTCTTCGACTGACCTGCTTCTTCATGAAACAATATTCATCAATAAGAAACATTAATGGGACATTATCTCATGCATTTCCCTATATGTCATATTCAATGATTTATAAGGATAGTAAGAAGTAGATATAGCTTCCGCTGCAATCATTCTATGAATAGCTTTAATTAAACATGATTTTCTTCGACTGACCTGCTTCTTCATGAAACAATATCCATCAATAAGAAACATTAATGGGACATTTTTTCAAGACCATTTTCTAAGATCATCTACTGTATTTTCTTTGGAAAGTAAGAGGTAGATGTGGCTTTTGCTAAAGTCGCTCTATGAATAGCTTTAATCAAATATTATTCTCTTCGACTGCCTGCTTCTACATTAAACAGATTCATCAATAAGAAACATTAATGGGACATTTTTTCAATAATATTTTCTAATATCATCTAATGCATTTTCTTTGGATAGTAAGTATTAGATATAGCTTTCAATGCAGTCATTTTATAAATAGCTTTGATTGAATATGATTAACTTCGACAGGCCTCCTCCTTCTACTTGAAAGAAGATTTATCAATAAGACACATTAATGGGACATTTTTTCAAGACCATTTTCTAAGATCATCTACTGTATTTTCTTTGGAAAGTAGAGGTAGATGTAGCTTTTGCTAAAGTCGTTCTATGAATAGCTTCAATCAAATATTATTCTCTTCGACTGCCTACTTCTACATTATACAGATTCATCAATAAGAAACATTAATGGGACATTTTTTCAATAATATTTTTCTAAAATCTATACCGTATTTTCTTAGGAAAGGAAGTAGTAGATATGGATTTCACTATTTGGTTTTGGCAGCTTTAATCATATATGATTCTCTTTGACTGATGCTTCTTCGGGAAACAATATTCATCAATAAGAAACATTAATGGGACATTATCTCATGCATTTCCCTATATGTCATAATCAATGATTTATAAGGATAGTAAGAAGTAGATATAGCTTCCGCTGCAATCATTCTATGAATAGCTTTAATTAAACATGATTTTCTTCGACTGACCTGCTTCTTCATGAAACAATATCCATCAATAAGAAACATTAATGGGACATTTTTTCAAGACCACTTTCTAAGATCATCTACTGTATTTACTTTGGAAAGTAAGAGGTAGATGTGGCTTTTGCTAAAGTCGCTCTATGAATAGCTTTAATCAAATATTATTCTCTTCGACTGCCTGCTTCTACATTAAACAGATTCATCAGTAAGAAACATTAATGGGACATTTTTTCAATAACATTTTCTAATATCATCTAATGCATTTTCTTTGGATAGTAAGTATTAGATATCGCTTTCAATGTAGTTATTTCATAAATAGCTTTGATTGAATATGAATATGATAGTAATTCTATAAATGGTTTTAAATAAATATGATTAACTTCGACAGGCCTCTTTCTATATGAAAGAGGATTCATTAATAAGAAACATTAATGGGACATTTTTTCAAGACCATTTTCTAAGATCATCTACTGTATTTTCTTTGGAAAGTAAGAGGTAGATGTAGCTTTTACTAAAGTCGCTCTATGAATAGCTTTAATCAAATATTATTCTCTTCGACTGCCTGCTTCTACATTAAACAGATTCATCAATAAGAAACATTAATGGGACATTTTTTCAATAACATTTTCTAATATCATCTAATGCATTTTCTTTGGATAGTAAGTATTAGATATCGCTTTCAATGTAGTTATTTCATAAATAGCTTTGATTGAATATGATTAACTTCGACAGGCCTCCTCCTTCTACTTGAAAGAAGATTTATCAATAAGAAACATTAATGGGACATTTTTTCAAGACCATTTTCTAAGATCATCTACTGTATTTTCTTTGGAAAGTAAGAGGTAGGTGTAGCTTTTGCTAAAGTCGTTCTATGAATAGCTTTAATCAAATATTATTCTCTTCGACTGCCTGCTTCTACATTAAACAGATTCATCAATAAGAAACATTAATGGGACATTTTTTCAATAATATTTTCTAATATCATCTAATGCATTTTCTTTGGATAGTAAGTATTAGATATGGATTTCACTATTTGGTTTTGACAGCTTTAATCAAATATGATTCTCTTTGACTGATGTTTCTTCGTGAAACAATATTCATCAATAAGAAACATTAATGGGACATTATCTCATGCATTTCCCTATATGTCATATTCAATGATTTATAAGGATAGTAAGAAGTAGATATAGCTTCCGCTGCAATCATTCTATGAATAGCTTTAATTAAATATGATTTTCTTCGACTGACCTGCTTCTTCATGAAACAATATCCATCAATAAGAAACATTAATGGGACATTTTTTCAAGACCATTTTCTAAGATCATCTACTGTATTTTCTTAGGATATTAAGAAGTAGATATAGCTTCCGGTGCAATCATTCTATGAATAGCTTTAATTAAATATGATTTTCTTCGACTGACCTGCTTCTTCATGAAACAATATCCATCAATAAGGAACATTAATGGGACATTTTTTCAAGACCATTTTCTAAGATCATCTACTGTATTTTCTTTGGAAAGTAAGAGGTAGATGTGGCTTTTGCTAAAGTCGCTCTATGAATAGCTTCAATCAAATATTATTCTCTTCGACTGCCTACTTCTACATTAAACAGATTCATCAATAAGAAACATTAATGGGACATTTTTTCAAGACCATTTTCTAAGATCATCTACTGTATTTTCTTTGGAAAGTAAGAGGTAGATGTAGCTTTTGCTAAAGTCGTTCTATGAATAGCTTCAATCAAATATTATTCTCTTCGACTGCCTACTTCTACATTAAACAGATTCATCAATAAGAAACATTAATGGGACATTTTTTCAAGACCATTTTCTAAGATCATCTACTGTATTTTCTTTGGAAAGTAAGAGGTAGATGTGGCTTTTGCTAAAGTCGCTCTATGAATAGATTTAATCAAATATTATTCTCTTCGACTGCCTGCTTCTACATTAAACAGATTCATCAGTAAGAAACATTAATGGGACATTTTTTCAATATTATTTGTTTTAATCTATACCGTATTTTCTTAGGACAGGAAGTAGTAGATATGGACTTCACTATTTGGTTTTGGCAGCTTTAATCATAAATGATTCTCTTCGACTGATGCTTCTTCATGAAACAATATTCATCAATAAGAAACATTAATGGGACATTATCTCATTCATTTCCCTATATGTCATATTCACTGATTTATAAGGATATTAAGAAGTAGATATAGCTTCCGGTGCAATCATTCTATGAATAGCTTTAATTAAATATGATTTCCTTCGACTGACCTGCTTCTTCATGAAACAATATCCATCAATAAGAAACATTAATGAGACATTTTTTCAAGACCATTTTCTAAGATCATCTACTGTATTTTCTTTGGAAAGTAAGAGGTAGATGTGGCTTTTGCTAAAGTCGCTCTATGAATAGCTTTAATCAAATATTATTCTCTTCGACTGCCTGCTTCTACATTAAACAGATTCATCAATAAGAAACATTAATGGGACATTTTTTCAATAATATTTTCTAATATCATCTAATGCATTTTCTTTGGATAGTAAGTATTAGATATAGCTTTCAATGCAGTCATTTTATAAATAGCTTTGATTGAATATGATTAACTTCGACAGGCCTCCTCCTTCTACTTGAAAGAAGATTTATCAATAAGAAACATTAATGGGACAATTTTTCAAGACCATTTTCTAAGATCATCTACTGTATTTTCTTTGGAAAGTAGAGGTAGATGTAGCTTTTGCTAAAGTCGTTCTATGAATAGCTTCAATCAAATATTATTCTCTTCGACTGCCTACTTCTACATTAAACAGATTCATCAATAAGAAACATTAATGGGACATTTTTTCAATAATATTTTTCTAAAATCTATACCGTATTTTCTTAGGATAGGAAGTAGTAGATATGGATTTCACTATTTGGTTTTGGCAGCTTTAATCATATATGATTCTCTTTGACTGATGCTTCTTCGGGAAACAATATTCATCAATAAGAAACATTAATGGGAATTTTTTTCAAAACCTTTTAGTAAGATCATCTACTGTATTTTCTTAGGATATTAAGAAGTAGATATAGCTTTTGATGCAGTAATTCTATAAATGGTTTTAAATAAATATGATTAACTTCGACAGGCCTCTTTCTATATGAAAGAGGATTCATTAAGAAGAAACATTAATGGGACATTTTTTCAAGACCATTTTCTAAGATCATCTACTGTATTTTCTTTGGAAAGTAAGAGGTAGATGTAGCTTTTGCTAAAGTCGCTCTATGAATAGCTTTAATCAAATATTATTCTCTTCGACTGCCTGCTTCTACATTAAACAGATTCATCAATAAGAAACATTAATGGGACATTTTTTCAATAACATTTTCTAATATCATCTACTGTATTTTCTTTGGAAAGTAAGTATTAGATATAGCTTTCAATGTAGTTATTTCATAAATAGCTTTGATTGAATATGATTAACTTCGACAGGCCTCCTCCTTCTACTTGAAAGAAGATTTATCAATAAGAAACATTAATGGGACATTTTTTCAAGACCATTTTCTAAGATCATCTACTGTATTTTCTTTGGAAAGTAAGAGGTAGGTGTAGCTTTTGCTAAAGTCGTTCTATGAATAGCTTTAATCAAATATTATTCTCTTCGACTGCCTGCTTCTACATTAAACAGATTCATCAATAAGAAACATTAATGGGACATTTTTTCAATAATATTTTTCTAAAATCTATACCGTATTTTCTTAGGATAGGAAGGAGTAGATATGGATTTCACTATTTGGTTTTAACAGCTTTAATCAAATATGATTCTCTTTGACTGATGCTTCTTCGTGCAACAATATTCATCAATAAGAAACATTAATGGGACATTATCTCATGCATTTCCCTATATGTCATATTCAATGATTTATAAGGATAGTAAGAAGTAGATATAGCTTCCGCTGCAATCATTCTATGAATAGCTTTAATTAAACATGATTTTCTTCGACTGACCTGCTTCTTCATGAAACAATATCCATCAATAAGAAACATTAATGGGACATTTTTTCAAGACCATTTTCTAAGATCATCTACTGTATTTTCTTTGGAAAGTAAGAGGTAGATGTAGCTTTTGCTAAAGTCGTTCTATGAATAGCTTCAATCAAATATTATTCTCTTCGACTGCCTACTTCTACATTAAACAGATTCATCA
Source organism: Aurelia coerulea (assembly GCA_039566865.1). Lineage (NCBI taxonomy): Eukaryota > Metazoa > Cnidaria > Scyphozoa > Semaeostomeae > Ulmaridae > Aurelia > Aurelia coerulea. The sequence continues at coordinate 5,316,414 of CM076959.1, forward strand.
ATAAGAAACATTAATGGGACATTTTTTCAAGACAATTTTCTAAGATCATCTACTGTATTTTCTTTGGAAAGTAAGAGGTAGATGTGGCTTTTGCTAAAGTCGCTCTATGAATAGATTTAATCAAATATTATTCTCTTCGACTGCCTGCTTCTACATTAAACAGATTCATCAGTAAGAAACATTAATGGGACATTTTTTCAATATTATTTGTTTTAATCTATACCGTATTTTCTTAGGACAGGAAGTAGTAGATATGGATTTCACTATTTGGTTTTGGCAGCTTTAATCATATATGATTCTCTTCGACTGATGCTTCTTCATGAAACAATATTCATCAATAAGAAACATTAATGGGACATTATCTCATTCATTTCCCTATATGTCATATTCACTGATTTATAAGGATATTAAGAAGTAGATATAGCTTCCGGTGCAATCATTCTATGAATAGCTTTAACCCTATCCAGACTGGGCTTTTTGAGCTACTAGAAGACTGGGGGGGGGGGGCTCATTCAGCCCCCCTTCTCTAAAATCGCTATTCCTTCACTTACGAAGACGAAACTCACCATGCAGGTAGCCGTACTTATGATCTATCATTTCTAATAAAAAAATTTCTAAAAATAGATATGACGTCATAATTATTCAAGACCAACTGGCACGTGTCCACGAAAAAAATGAAAAAAACAACTTTTTTTTAGATCTTTATAATTTTCTAAGAATGATTCATGAAACCAAATTATGCCTATCAAAGCATTGTTAGAAGGTGAAAATATACTTATAAAGTGAAAAATTTGATTTTCGCAAATTCAAGATGGCGGACAAAGAGATTAAAAATCTTGTTTTTCTGAAAAATGACAAATGCAGCCATATTAGAGAATTTCTCCATAGTTTACAATAAAAACTACTTCGATGATAAGTGATCGTTGCATACTTCATTTTTCCTTTTGAAACTTTTGTTTTAATTATTGCAAAAAATGCTGACATCAGCATTTTTTCCCAGTAGTAAGCAAATGAGTTGGAAGGAAGAAGGAAGGGGGAAAAAGGGGGTTGAGGATAGTTATTTGGTGCAATTTTGATAATATCTTGACAAACTAAACACTTTCAAGTCAAAAAAGTCTCACTGTAAAACAGATTCTCAAGATATGCATGAAAACTGACCGTTAGTAGTACTATGTGAGGATACCCCCGGGGAATCTTATACCGTTTGCGGCCAATTAGGCACAAAATTCAAACAAAATTACACAGCTTAGGTGGAAACAACCCTGTTGATCAGTTTTAATCTATTTATTGCCGCTGTAAAACATTTGGGGTCGAAATATCCTTGCAGAAAGTCCGCGAAATAATTTTTGCCATTTTCTTAAAGATGACGTCATTGATGAGGTCACGTGACACATAATTGTTCTATTGTTCTTGGAAAAAATTAAAGATACCTTAGCGATTATAAGTTCACAAATGAAAAAGGATATTATCAAAGGACTATGAGGTGATCTGGAATTACATCCATAAGCAGCTTACCTAAAAGTTGGCCCCAACAACTCTGAAAAAAACAGCCACCCCCCGGCCCCCTAAATTTTTTTTTCAAAATTTCACACAAATTCACACTTCAAAAGGATAGAAACTAAAAGTCAAAAAATCATTTCCTGGTTCGTTGAACCAATTTGGAGCAGTGCTCAGTTAAGTAGGTGGGGGGGCTGAATGAGCCCCCCCCCCCCCCCCAGTCTGGATAGGGTTAATTAAATATGATTTTCTTCGACTGACCTGCTTCTTCATGAAACAATATTCATCAATAAGAAACATTAATGGGACATTTTTTCAAGACCATTTTCTAAAATCATCTACTGTATTTTCTTTGGAAAGTAAGAGGTAGATGTGGCTTTTGCTAAAGTCGCTCTATGAATAGCTTCAATCAAATATTATTCTCTTCGACTGCCTACTTCTACATTAAACAGATTCATCAATAAGAAACATTAATGGGACATTTTTTCAAGACCATTTTCTAAGATCATCTACTGTATTTTCTTTGGAAAGTAAGAGGTAGATGTAGCTTTTGCTAAAGTCGTTCTATGAATAGCTTTAATCAAATATTATTCTCTTCGACTGCCTGCTTCTACATTAAACAGATTCATCAATAAGAAACATTAATGGGACATTTTTTCAAGACCATTTTCTAAGATCATCTACTGTATTTTCTTTGGAAAGTAAGAGGTAGATGTGGCTTTTGCTAAAGTCGCTCTATGAATAGATTTAATCAAATATTATTCTCTTCGACTGCCTGCTTCTACATTAAACAGATTCATCAGTAAGAAACATTGATGGGATATTTTTTCAATATTATTTGTTTTAATCTATACCGTATTTTCTTAGGACAGGAAGTAGTAGATATGGACTTCACTATTTGGTTTTGGCAGCTTTAATCATAAATGATTCTCTTCGACTGATGCTTCTTCATGAAACAATATTCATCAATAAGAAACATTAATGGGACATTATCTCATTCATTTCCCTATATGTCATATTCACTGATTTATAAGGATATTAAGAAGTAGATATAGCTTCCGGTGCAATCATTCTATGAATAGCTTTAATTAAATATGATTTCCTTCGACTGACCTGCTTCTTCATGAAACAATATCCATCAATAAGAAACATTAATGAGACATTTTTTCAAGACCATTTTCTAAGATCATCTACTGTATTTTCTTTGGAAAGTAAGAGGTAGATGTGGCTTTTGCTAAAGTCGCTCTATGAATAGCTTTAATCAAATATTATTCTCTTCGACTGCCTGCTTCTACATTAAACAGATTCATCAATAAGAAACATTAATGGGACATTTTTTCAATAATATTTTCTAATATCATCTAATGCATTTTCTTTGGATAGTAAGTATTAGATATAGCTTTCAATGCAGTCATTTTATAAATAGCTTTGATTGAATATGATTAACTTCGACAGGCCTCCTCCTTCTACTTGAAAGAAGATTTATCAATAAGAAACATTAATGGGACAATTTTTCAAGACCATTTTCTAAGATCATCTACTGTATTTTCTTTGGAAAGTAGAGGTAGATGTAGCTTTTGCTAAAGTCGTTCTATGAATAGCTTCAATCAAATATTATTCTCTTCGACTGCCTACTTCTACATTAAACAGATTCATCAATAAGAAACATTAATGGGACATTTTTTCAATAATATTTTTCAAAAATATATACCGTATTTTCTTAGGATAGGAAGTAGTAGATATGGATTTCACTATTTGGTTTTCACAGCTTTAATCATATATGATTCTCTTTGACTGATGCTTCTTCGGGAAACAATATTCATCAATAAGAAACATTAATGGGAATTTTTTTCAAAACCTTTTAGTAAGATCATCTACTGTATTTTCTTAGGATATTAAGAAGTAGATATAGCTTTTGATGCAGTAATTCTATAAATGGTTTTAAATAAATATGATTAACTTCGACAGGCCTCTTTCTATATGAAAGAGGATTCATTAAGAAGAAACATTAATGGGACATTTTTTCAAGACCATTTTCTAAGATCATCTACTGTATTTTCTTTGGAAAGTAAGAGGTAGATGTAGCTTTTGCTAAAGTCGCTCTATGAATAGCTTTAATCAAATATTATTCTCTTCGACTGCCTGCTTCTACATTAAACAGATTCATCAATAAGAAACATTAATGGGACATTTTTTCAATAACATTTTCTAATATCATCTAATGCATTTTCTTTGGATAGTAAGTATTAGATATAGCTTTCAATGTAGTTATTTCATAAATAGCTTTGATTGAATATGATTAACTTCGACAGGCCTCCTCCTTCTACTTGAAAGAAGATTTATCAATAAGAAACATTAATGGGACATTTTTTCAAGACCATTTTCTAAGATCATCTACTGTATTTTCTTTGGAAAGTAAGAGGTAGGTGTAGCTTTTGCTAAAGTCGTTCTATGAATAGCTTTAATCAAATATTATTCTCTTCGACTGCCTGCTTCTACATTAAACAGATTCATCAATAAGAAACATTAATGGGACATTTTTTCAATAATATTTTTCTAAAATCTATACCGTATTTTCTTAGGATAGGAAGGAGTAGATATGGATTTCACTATTTGGTTTTCACAGCTTTAATCAAATATGATTCTCTTTGACTGATGCTTCTTCGTGCAACAATATTCATCAATAAGAAACATTAATGGGACATTATCTCATGCATTTCCCTATATGTCATATTCAATGATTTATAAGGATAGTAAGAAGTAGATATAGCTTCCGCTGCAATCATTCTATGAATAGCTTTAATTAAACATGATTTTCTTCGACTGACCTGCTTCTTCATGAAACAATATCCATCAATAAGAAACATTAATGGGACATTTTTTCAAGACCATTTTCTAAGATCATCTACTGTATTTTCTTTGGAAAGTAAGAGGTAGATGTAGCTTTTGCTAAAGTCGTTCTATGAATAGCTTCAATCAAATATTATTCTCTTCGACTGCCTACTTCTACATTAAACAGATTCATCAATAAGAAACATTAATGGAACATTTTTTCAAGACAATTTTCTAAGATCATCTACTGTATTTTCTTTGGAAAGTAAGAGGTAGATGTGGCTTTTGCTAAAGTCGCTCTATGAATAGATTTAATCAAATATTATTCTCTTCGACTGCCTGCTTCTACATTAAACAGATTCATCAGTAAGAAACATTAATGGGACATTTTTTCAATATTATTTGTTTTAATCTATACCGTATTTTCTTAGGACAGGAAGTAGTAGATATGGATTTCACTATTTGGTTTTGGCAGCTTTAATCATATATGATTCTCTTCGACTGATGCTTCTTCATGAAACAATATTCATCAATAAGAAACATTAATGGGACATTATCTCATTCATTTCCCTATATGTCATATTCACTGATTTATAAGGATATTAAGAAGTAGATATAGCTTCCGGTGCAATCATTCTATGAATAGCTTTAACCCTATCCAGACTGGGCTTTTTGAGCTACTAGAAGACTGGGGGGGGGGCTCATTCAGCCCCCCCTCTCTAAAATCGCTATTCCTTCACTTACGAAGACGAAACTCACCATGCAGGTAGCCGTACTTATGATCTATCATTTCTAATAAAAAAATTTCTAAAAATAGATATGACGTCATAATCATTCAAGACCAACTGGCACGTGTCCACGAAAAAAATGAAAAAAACAACTTTTTTTTAGATCTTTATAATTTTCTAAGAATGATTCATGAAACCAAATTATGCCTATCAAAGCATTGTTAGAAGGTGAAAATATACTTATAAAGTGAAAAATTTGATTTTCGCAAATTCAAGATGGCGGACAAAGAGATTAAAAATCTTGTTTTTCTGAAAAATGACAAATGCAGCCATATTAGAGAATTTCTCCATAGTTTACAATAAAAACTACTTCGATGATAAGTGATCGTTGCATACTTCATTTTTCCTTTTGAAACTTTTGTTTTAATTATTGCAAAAAATGCTGACATCAGCATTTTTTCCCAGTAGTAAGCAAATGAGTTGGAAGGAAGAAGGAAGGGGGAAAAAGGGGGTTGAGGATAGTTATTTGGTGCAATTTTGATAATATCTTGACAAACTAAACACTTTCAAGTCAAAAAAGTCTCACTGTAAAACAGATTCTCAAGATATGCATGAAAACTGACCGTTAGTAGTACTATGTGAGGATACCCCCGGGGAATCTTATACCGTTTGCGGCCAATTAGGCACAAAATTCAAACAAAATTACACAGCTTAGGTGGAAACAACCCTGTTGATCAGTTTTAATCTATTTATTGCCGCTGTAAAACATTTGGGGTCGAAATATCCTTGCAGAAAGTCCGCGAAATAATTTTTGCCATTTTCTTAAAGATGACGTCATTGATGAGGTCACGTGACACATAATTGTTCTATTGTTCTTGGAAAAAATTAAAGATACCTTAGCGATTATAAGTTCACAAATGAAAAAGGATATTATCAAAGGACTATGAGGTGATCTGGAATTACATCCATAAGCAGCTTACCTAAAAGTTGGCCCCAACAACTCTGAAAAAAACAGCCACCCCCCGGCCCCCTAAATTTTTTTTTCAAAATTTCACACAAATTCACACTTCAAAAGGATAGAAACTAAAAGTCAAAAAATCATTTCCTGGTTCGTTGAACCAATTTGGAGCAGTGCTCAGTTAAGTAGGTGGGGGGGCTGAATGAGCCCCCCCCCCCCAGTCTGGATAGGGTTAATTAAATATGATTTTCTTCGACTGACCTGCTTCTTCATGAAACAATATCCATCAATAAGAAACATTAATGGGACATTTTTTCAAGACCATTTTCTAAGATCATCTACTGTATTTTCTTTGGAAAGTAAGAGGTAGATGTGGCTTTTGCTAAAGTCGCTCTATGAATAGCTTTAATCAAATATTATTCTCTTCGACTGCCTGCTTCTACATTAAACAGATTCATCAATAAGAAACATTAATGGGACATTTTTTCAATAATATTTTCTAATATCATCTAATGCATTTTCTTTGGATAGTAAGTATTAGATATAGCTTTCAATGCAGTCATTTTATAAATAGCTTTGATTGAATATGATTAACTTCGACAGGCCTCCTCCTTCTACTTGAAAGAAGATTTATCAATAAGAAACATTAATGGGACATTTTTTCAAGACCATTTTCTAAGATCATCTACTGTATTTTCTTTGGAAAGTAAGAGGTAGATGTAGCTTTTGCTAAAGTCGTTCTATGAATAGCTTCAATCAAATATTATTCTCTTCGACTGCCTACTTCTACATTAAACAGATTCATCAATAAGAAACATTAATGGGACATTTTTTCAATAATATTTTTCTAAAATATATACCGTATTTTCTTAGGATAGGAAGTAGTAGATATGGATTTCACTATTTGGTTTTGGCAGCTTTAATCATATATGATTCTCTTTGACTGATGCTTCTTCGGGAAACAATATTCATCAATAAGAAACATTATTAGGGAAATTATCTCATGCATTTCCCTATATGTCATATTCAATGATTTATAAGGATAGTAAGAAGTAGATATAGCTTCCGCTGCAATCATTCTATGAATAGCTTTAATTAAACATGATTTTCTTCGACTGACCTGCTTCTTCATGAAACAATATCCATCAATAAGAAACATTAATGGGACATTTTTTCAAGACCACTTTCTAAGATCATCTACTGTATTTTCTTTGGAAAGTAAGAGGTAGATGTGGCTTTTGCTAAAGTCGCTCTATGAATAGCTTTAATCAAATATTATTCTCTTCGACTGCCTGCTTCTACATTAAACAGATTCATCAGTAAGAAACATTAATGGGACATTTTTTCAATAACATTTTCTAATATCATCTAATGCATTTTCTTTGGATAGTAAGTATTAGATATCGCTTTCAATGTAGTTATTTCATAAATAGCTTAGATTACATATGATTAATTTCGACAGGCCTCCTCCTTCTACTTGAAAGAAGATTTATCAATAAGAAACATTAATGGGACATTTTTTCAAGACCATTTTCTAAGATCATCTACTGTATTTTCTTTGGAAAGTAAGAGGTAGATGTAGCTTTTGCTAAAGTCGTTCTATGAATAGCTTCAATCAAATATTATTCTCTTCGACTGCCTACTTCTACATTAAACAGATTCATCAATAAGAAACATTAATGGGCCATTTTTTCAATAATATTTTTCTAAAATCTATACCGTATTTTCTTAGGATAGGAAGTAGTAGATATGGATTTCACTATTTGGTTTTGGCAGCTTTAATCATATATGATTCTCTTTGACTGATGCTTCTTCGGGAAACAATATTCAACAATAAGAAACATTAATGGGAATTTTTTTCAATAACATTGTCTAATATCATCTAATGCAGTTTCTTTGGATAGTAAGTATTAGATATAGCTTTCAATGCAGTCATTTCATAAATAGCTTTGATTGAATATGATTAACTTCGACAGGCCTCCTCCTTCTACTTGAAAGAAGATTTATCAATAAGAAACATTAATGGGACATTTTTTCAAGACCATTTTCTAAGATCATCTACGGTATTTTCTTTGGAAAGTAAGAGGTAGATGTAGCTTTTGCTAAAGTCGTTCTATGAATAGCTTCAATCAAATATTGTTCTCTTCGACTGCCTGCTTCTACATTAAACAGATTCATCAATAAGAAACATTAATGGGACATTTTTTCAATAATATTTTTCTAAAATCTATACCGTATTTTCTTAGGATAGGAAGTAGTAGATATGGATTTCACTATTTGGTTTTGGCAGCTTTAATCATATATGATTCTCTTTGACTGATGCTTCTTCGGGAAACAATATTCAACAATAAGAAACATTAATGGGAATTTTTTAAATAATATTTTCTAATATTATCTAATGCATTTTCTTTGGATAGTAAGTATTAGATATAGCTTTCAATGCAGTTATTTCATAAATAGCTTTGATTGAATATGATTAACTTCGTCAGGCCTCCTCCTTCTACTTGAAAGAAGATTTATCAATAAGAAACATTAATGGGACATTGTTTCAATAATATTTTTCTAAAATCTATACCGTATTTTCTTAGGATAGGAAGGAGTAGATATGGATTTCACTATTTGGTTTTGACAGCTTTAATCAAATATGATTCTCTTTGACTGATGCTTCTTCGTGAAACAATATTCATCAATAAGAAACATTAATGGGACATTATCTCGTGCATTTCCCTATATGTCATATTCAATGATTTATAAGGATAGTAAGAAGTAGATATAGCTTCCGCTGCAATCATTCTATGAATAGCTTTAATTAAACATGATTTTCTTCGACTGGCCTGCTTCTTCATAAAACAATATCCATCAATAAGATACATTAATGGGACATTTTTTCAATAATATTTTCTAATATCATCTAATGCATTTTCTTTGGATAGTAAGTATTAGATATAGCTTTCAATGCAGTCATTTTATAAATAGCTTTGATTGAATATGATTAACTTCGACAGGCCTCCTCCTTCTACTTGAAAGAAGATTTATCAATAAGAAACATTAATGGGACATTTTTTCAAGACCATTTTCTAAGATCATCTACTGTATTTTCTTTGGAAAGTAAGAGGTAGATGTAGCTTTTGCTAAAGTCGTTCTATGAATAGCTTCAATCAAATATTATTCTCTTCGACTGCCTACTTCTACATTAAACAGATTCATCAATAAGAAACATTAATGGGCCATTTTTTCAATAATATTTTTCTAAAATCTATGCCGTATTTTCTTAGGATAGGAAGTAGTAGATATGGATTTCACTATTTGGTTTTGGCAGCTTTAATCATATATGATACTCTTTGACTGATGCTTCTTCGGGAAACAATATTCATCAATAAGAAACATTAATGGAAATTTTTTCAATAACATTGTCTAATATCATCTAATGCAGTTTCTTTGGATAGTAAGTATTAGATATAGCTTTCAATGCAGTCATTTCATAAATAGCTTAGATTACATATGATTAATTTCGACAGGCCTCCTCCTTCTACTTGAAAGAAGATTTATCAATAAGAAACATTAATGGGACATTTTTTCAAGACCATTTTCTAAGATCATCTACTGTATTTTCTTTGGAAAGTAAGAGGTAGATGTGGCTTTTGCTAAAGTCGCTCTATGAATAGCTTTAATCAAATACTATTCTCTTCGACTGCCTGCTTCTACATTAAACAGATTCATCAATAAGAAACATTAATGGGACATTTTTTCAATAATATTTTCTAATATCATCTAATGCATTTTCTTTGGATAGTAAGTATTAGATATAGCTTTCAATGCAGTTATTTCATAAATAGCTTTGATTGAATATGATTAACTTCGACAGGCCTCCTCCTTCTACTTGAAAGAAGATTTATCAATAAGAAACATTAATGGGACATTTTTTCAAAACATTTTCTAAGATCATCTACTGTATTTTCTTTGGAAAGTAAGAGGTAGGTGTAGCTTTTGCTAAAGTCGTTCTATGAATAGCTTCAATCAAATATTATTCTCTTCGACTGCCTACTTCTACATTAAACACATTCATCAATAAGAAACATTAATGGGACATTTTTTCAATAATATTTTTCTAAAATCTATACCGTATTTTCTTAGGATAGGAAGGAGTAGATATGGATTTCACTATTTGGTTTTGACAGCTTTAATCAAATATGATTCTCTTTGACTGATGCTTCTTCGTGAAACAATATTCATCAATAAGAAACATTAATGGGACATTTTTTCAAGACCATTTTCTAAGATCATCTACTGTATTTTCTTTGGAAAGTAAGAGGTAGATGTGGCTTTTGCTAAAGTCGCTCTATGAATAGCTTTAATCAAATATTATTCTCTTCGACTGCCTGCTTCTACATTAAACAGATTCATCAATAAGAAACATTAATGGGACATTTTTTCAATAATATTTTTCTAAAATCTATACCGTATTTTCTTAGGATAGGAAGGAGTAGATATGGATTTCACTATTTGGTTTTGACAGCTTTAATCAAATATGATTCTCTTTGACTGATGCTTCTTCGTGAAACAATATTCATCAATAAGAAACATTAATGGGACATTATCTCATGCATTTCCCTATATGTCATATTCAATGATTTATAAGGATAGTAAGAAGTAGATATAGCTTCCGCTTCAATCATTCTATGAATAGCTTTAATTAAACATGATTTTCTTCGACTGGCCTGCTTCTTCATGAAACAATATCCATCAATAAGAAACATTAATGGGACATTTTTTCAAGACCATTTTCTAAGATCATCTACGGTATTTTCTTTGGAAAGTAAGAGGTAGATGTAGCTTTTGCTAAAGTCGCTCTATGAATAGCTTTAATCAAATATTATTCTCTTCGACTGCCTGCTTCTACATTAAACAGATTCATCAATAAGAAACATTACTGGGACATTTTTTTCAATATTATTTTTTTCAAATCTATACCGTATTTTCTTAGTATAGGAAGTAGTAGATATGGATTTCACTATTTGGTTTTGGCATCTTTAATCATATATGATTCTCTTTGACTGATGCTTCTTCGGGAAACAATATTCATCAATAAGAAACATTAATGGGACATTTTTTCAAGACCATTTTCTAAGATCATCTACTGTATTTTCTTAGGATATTAAGAAGTAGATATAGCTTTTGATGCTGTAATTCTATAAATGGTTTTAAATAAATATGATTAACTTCGACAGGCGTCTTTCTACATGAAAGAGGATTCATTAATAAGAAACATTAATGGGACATTTTTTCAAAACATTTTCGAATAATATCTACTGTATTTTCTTTGGAAAGGAAGAGGTAGATGTAGCTTTTGCTAAAGTCGTTCTATGAATAGCTTTAATCAAATATTATTCTCTTCGACTGCCTGCTTCTTCATGAAACAATATTCATCAATAAGAAACATTAATGGGACATTTTTTCAAGACCATTTTCTAAGATCATCCACTGTATTTTCTTTGGAAAGTAAGAGGTAGATGTAGCTTTTGCTAAAGTCGTTCTATGAATAGCTTCAATCAAATATTATTCTCTTCAACTGCCTGCTTCTACATTAAACAGATTCATCAATAAGAAACATTAATGGGACATTTTTTCAATAATATTCTTTCTAAAATCTATACTGTATTTTCTTAGGATAGGAAGTAGTAGATATGGATTTCACTATTTGGTTTTGGCAGCTTTAATCATATATGATTCTCTTTGACTGATGCTTCTTCGGGAAACAATATTCAACAATAAGAAACATTAATGGGAATTTTTTTCAATAACATTTTCTAATATCATCTAATGCATTTTCTTTGGATAGTAAGTATTAGATATAGCTTTCAATGCAGTCATTTTATAAATACCTTAGATTACATATGATTAACTTCGACAGGCCTCCTCCTTCTACTTGAAAGAAGATTTATCAATAAGAAACATTAATGGGAAATTTTTTCAAGACCATTTTCTAAGATCATCTACTGTATTTTCTTTGGAAAGTAAGAGGTAGATGTGGCTTTTGCTAAAGTCGCTCTATGAATAGATTTAATCAAATATTATTCTCTTCGACTGCCTGCTTCTACATTAAACAGATTCATCAATAAGAAACATTACTGGGACATTTTTTCAATATTATTTTTTTTAAATCTATACCGTATTTTCTTAGGATAGGAAGTAGTAGATATGGATTTCACTATTTGGTTTTGGCAGCTTTAATCATATATGATTCTCTTTGACTGATGCTTCTTCGGGAAACAATATTCATCAATAAGAAACATTAATGGGACATTTTTTCAAGACCATTTTCTAAGATCATCTACTGTATTTTCTTAGGATATTAAGAAGTAGATATAGCTTTTGATGCAGTAATTCTATAAATGGTTTTAAATAAATATGATTAACTTCGACAGGCCTCTTTCTACATGAAAGAGGATTCATTAATAAGAAACATTAATGGGACATTTTTTCAAAACATTTTCTAATATCATCTACTGTTTTTTATTTGGAAAGGAAGAGGTAGATGTAGCTTTTGCTAAAGTCGCTCTATGAATAGCTTTAATCAAATATTATTCTCTTCGACTGCCTGCTTCTACATTAAACAGATTAAACACATTAAACATTAAACAGATCAAAGTTTGTCTGCTGGTTATAAGATTTGAAATACCATGCATTTTGCGTTGTTGTAGCATCCAGAAGGTAGAATTTACATACAGCAATGACTGCCTTATCTTACTTTGGAGCGAAACTTCTGTGTTGGCCGCCATTGCAAACAAAAGCTGGAAGGAAAGTAATGGGTATTCCCCGAGGGTCTGGTCCGTTAGGGTCCGGTCCTACTGGTCCTGGGTCTGGTTATTCCGCTATGCCATTTAAAATATACGAAACTGAAAATGAAACCATGCCTTTTGAAGGCTGATCGAGACATTTCAACATGCGGAAGTAATGTCAGATGACGACAAAAGTCTGTGTCATATTTCTCGAGAACTTATTGGTTGCCCCCTACCCGTAATCGTGATTAAACGCTTTGAAAATTCACTGAAACAGTTATTTTCCAAATTCAGTTGAATAATTTGATTTAACGGAAGTTGTTTTCAAAATATTTGAGGAATCAAGGCACATTTAGACTTTAACACAATCTGCTTGAGAAGTCTGACATTGAAAACAACATGGCCGCCTCCAATGAAGATGGGCCTAAGGCAGCGCTGACTAAACTTCGATTGGAGGCGCCACTGAAGTAATTCGAAGGCGTCCAACCACTAAAATCATCATCAGGAAGGTAAAAGGTATGTTTTAAACCAAAAATTAAATCGCCCGCAAATTTTTCCAGTGTGCATCCCCGTAGCGACCTGACTAATACTAGGAGTAGTCTTATTTATCCCTGTGGTAACTTTTTTGACACCTAGCTTAAAAATTCTAAAGAATAAATTGATGATAGTAGCCACAATGATGGTATGACGAAAGTTGTCCAACTAGCTATTAATAAAGCCATCAGATGAATAAAACATCCGTTAGATCTGTTGTATTTCAGGTGCTCTGCATGTATGAGTCGGTCCCCAGACATTTTCCGTTTTTAAGAAGCTCTGACAATATTTTTTTGTACTTCTGTATTCTCAGGAATATCATTGTTCAAAACCAAATCAATAGGTGGTAAAATATGTGGATAATTTTCAGGGTTCTCCACCTTGGGTTGTATTTTGATGCCTTTTTCACTAAAATGATCCTTAAAGAAGGTTGTAAACTTATCCGTTGATACGAAATGTTTTGTGGATTTTTTCATCATTCTGTAATCCTTACTTAATCTAATTCTTCCTCTACTCTCCTTGACTCATTTGCCATATTAATGTTCTTTGCCAGCTCTGAAAAATACTCATTTTTTAGTTTTGATCGCATATTTCGTATAGGCTTGTTCAGTTCTTTCAGATGTTTTGGGTCTTTACATTTTCGGTGTTCATGTAGCATTGATAAGAACTCCTCGTTAGTCCATGGACACTGTTTTGAAGTTGCTTGTTCTTGGAATTTGCAACCAGAAATGCGTTAATAGGGGTTAAAAGATCTTTTGGAAACATTTATGCAATTTTTTCCAAATTGCCGAAATAGATCTATAATTGGACAAGTAAGGATCTTATAAAAAGCATTCATTTGTAAAAGTCTCTCATCTCACGGCCTATTATCGTTCATGGTAAAGGAATCAATGACATCATGACCCCGCCTAATAGCGATGACGAAGATGGCCAATAAAGAGCTAAGAGAAAGAGGATGGAGGATCTAGCAATTGGAAAAAGGCCCTTGCAAAATCAATGGTCCTGATACCGGTCAGAAATAACACAAAACATGACAGGGCTGGTATCAAGATCAGTAACTGGAGCAACTAGAGACAATTCAGGAGGCAACGTCAGCCAGCACAAGCATGCAAGCCCAAACAGCAAAGAATGGCTTTACCACAAATGGGTAACTCAGGAGGTAAAGGCATATGGAGATAATTTCATCAACAGGTTCATCGTCATGTGATCATCAAATTTCTGGTCAGCGAGCACAAGCATGCAAGCCCAAGCAGCAAAGAATGGCTTTACCACAAATGGTTCAATGAATGGCTTTACCACAAATGGGTAACTGAGGAGGTAAAGGCATATGGAGATAATTTCATCAACAGGTTCGTCGTCTTGTGATCATCAAATTTCTGGTCAGCGAGCACAAGCATGCAAGCCCAAGCAGCAAAGAATGGCTTTACCACAAATGGTTCAATGAATGGCTTTACCACAAATGGGTAACTGAGGAGGTAAGGTTCATCGTCATGTGATCATCAAATTTCTGGTAAGTGGTAATGTCAAAACATGTCAAAACGGTTGCTAAACATTTTTGTATGACCTGGGATCTTTGCTTTTTGAGTTTCTTAGTTGTTCCGTAACTTTTGAAAAATTTGAGCCTTGCATTTCTTATTAGTTGTTTCTAATAATAAAGGTGTCCCAAAAAAGGGTCTCACTTTTGAATTTAAATAAATCAGGAACTATTTGATCTAAATAAACCTTTCTGGTATTATTTGAGAGCTGAGACATGTAATTTTCTTTTGTGCCTGTTACACTTCAAATTTAACAAATACAAAGAAACCAGGGGGTTCTCAAAGTTATTATCAACTTTTCATAAGTTACCTTTGCTCTGCTAGTGTCTAACTTTACAGTGATACTTACTGTTGGAAAACCAGACTGGCCTTATTCTTAGTGGAAAAGTCTGTTAAGAAATAAGAATAACATTGGATAATGGTAGAGTAATGAGTGAATAGCAAATAAATATTGGCATAAATTTAAAGGAGCCCCCTGGTTTCCTAGAAATTTCCAAATTAAAACAGGAATAGACTGAACAGAAAAATATATGTTTAATCTTTCAAAAAATGTCCAAATGCTTCATATACATCAAATAGTTTCGGACATGTTAATATTTTAAAGTCGGACACTTTTTTGGGACACCCTGCATGTGTAGCTTCACGTATTTGACCTGCAGACAGAAGCGCCGGGAGGGGGGGGCAAGGGGGGGCGGTCGCCCCCCCCAATATTCTCCAGGACCACTTTTCTAATTCGTCTAATTCCGGTGTAAAATTATTGGGAGGGGGGGGGTAAGGCCGATGATCTTTGGCAATTATAATATGAGTATCGGTTTGTACAATCTTGCTGTCTTATTGCATTTTCCAACGATCTGTAGGGCACTGACTCGGAATTTTTTTTCTGGTCGCGAAGGCCCTAAACCCCCGTTCTATGTGCCCTCCGAGCTTGCACATCTTAACAACATAGCTTGTGAAAGATCCAAGTCAACATCTTTTTCACAAACCAAATGAGGAGAAAGTAGTTCTGTATAGGATGGGTAGTAGGGTAAGATTCTTTCGGAGAAATGATGGAAAGTGAATGGGAGAGTCGTTCTAAGCCAATGTATAGGTTGGATTTTTGAAAAATCTCCTAGACAAACTATCACAGAACTGTCAAAATTTCAATTTTGAGGCCAGACAAATTGGATTGTTAGAACCGTTCTGGGACAAATTATAGTGTGTTTGCGCAAAAATTTTCCTGTGGTGGTAATTCATAAAAATACTGTTACCTAATTATGAAAGTTTTCGCTTGGGCACTGGTAAAGATGGGATGCATTCTAAACCAAAGAATATCATATTTTTACAAAAATAGTTTCCTGGGGATGCTAATTTAAACAACTGTTACGAAATGATCAACAATTCTATTTCACCACCAGGTAACATGTGATCGGTAGAAGTGTTCTAAGCCAAAGTAAAGGGCGTGTCCCCGAAAATTTTCCTGGGAGCTTTGCCCCCAGACCCCCTCATCCAGTGGCGGATTTGACGAGAGTTCCATGAGTTTCAGAACTTAGTCAAGATTTCATAGATAGATTTGTCTCTGAGAATAGAATTACGATAATTATGAAAATGAGATCCGCGATGAAACTAACAAACAATTTCAAAATCTGTTCAATTGCGCTTATATAAGGGGCTACAAACTAGTCCCCTTATATGTGTCAATAAGGCAAAATGTGGCTGGCTGAAGGAGAAACATTTAAGGTAAACTTAGGCCTTATGATCATATGAAGGTCCAAAATTGGTTTGGTGGGATGCTTTTCAATTCAAAATTTTATCAGTTATTAATTAGTTAAGAAAAATTTGATAGCACTTTAAGGCAATCTAAAGGGCGTGGCTGCAAAAATTTTCTCGTGGGAGTACCCCCGCACCCCCCCTAGCTTCGCTCACCTTCGATCTCATCATGGGAACTCATTAAAAAATCGGGCTAGATCTACCCCTGATTGTATGCTGAACTTTGAAGCTTCTGCTGGTCCCGATGCCCTCTTTTTCACAAACCATATACTTCAGATTTCAGAATCTGAGAGAACTTGACAGCCCTTCGATAATTCCATTACGGAGTGACGTTTCAGATTTGTTGCAGAAATTTTTGGGAATCCGAAGTTCGTCATTCGGTCGCCGGTAGGACGTCATTTTCTAATTGTGGTACCCTACTTGTGTTATTTCAACAGATTCATTTATCTTTATGTCAACCTATAAAAGGGGCGTTGGCCGCATTTACAGCCAAAGTAGAGGGCGTGGTTCAGGAAAATTTTTCTGCGGCTCCGCCCCAGACCCCGTTCTGTTTCGCCCCCCCCAATAACAAATCCTGGCGGCGCCATTGCCTGCAGAATACTGCCAAACTTATTTTTGCATCCCTGCTTCTAAACAGCCAGGGGCGGCGCTGGGGGGTAATCAAGGTAATTGCCGATTACCTAATTTTTTTGAAGGGTTTTGGACCTTTTTCATTTCTCACAAAACTAATAAAAAACAGAACGTTTTCAAATCGCTGAACTTTTGTTGTAATGCGTTATATTCACGAGGCAGAGTGTTCTAACGGTGCTCTGTGAAGTATATTGATTGCCATTTCGCGTTCTTTTGCTATGGTTTGACAGACAGTCGATAATTAGTTGTTAATCTTTCTGCGTAAATTATCTTTGTTGAATTTGATAGATATTGAATTCGAGGATTAGGATGACCGCGTACACCCTTGGGTGATGCCGTGAAGTAATCGTGGCCCTTCCTGATTACCACACATTTATTTTCGTGGGTGTCGTGACGTAAATTCTCTATTCAGCAGATCAACAGATAGCGCCTCGCAGCAACTTAGTCATTCCGCAACCTGATTACCTTAACACTGTTGCTCTTTAGAAATCTGTTCAAATCTTCTGTCATGGATCGAGTTTTGGGAAAGGAGTATAGATGGGGTGTTTCTAAGATTTTTTCACTGCGTGCAGCACAGAATAACAATTTAAATCAAGAGCAACGATTGCGCTTGAAGAAGGATGGATGGGAGGCCGTGTCCAAGAATAAAGTATGCGGGGAGAACAAGTGTTACGGTGTATGAGTCTTTTCCGTGGATATGTGGCGGAGAAAATGAAGAAGGCAAAGAGACGTTTTACTGCTGGCCCTGCCTAGTGATGGGTGACATATCAACGGTCAGTGTGCATTTTACTAATAATTTTCGAAATTATTTCATCTGACTAGATTCATTTTTCTATCAGATTTGCACATCACATAGAGTTTAATAAGTAAACCGAAATATATCAAATAGAACAGCATGCACAGCATTAATTAGGCTGGAGTCGCATAAACATTTCCGGGATAGTTTAGAAATAACATTATACCAAAAATTGCGATCCATGGTCATTGGACAGTCTACATAACAAAATATCTTCGGCTAAGGTAGTCAAGTCTGCCAGCGATTACCGTGCCCTTTTGGAGGCTAGGAGTATGGTATGGAGGCCGTGGAGGGCAGACATGAAGCTGGTTTAATCCCAAATGAAAAAGAGATGCGGGCCTACAACCGCTGCATGAACCATAACTCGTAAACTGCTTGTAAGAAACTGAACTCTGATATCGCCAAAAATGTTAAGAAATACCAATACTGCGAAAATATAGACTATTTATTTTAGTAAAGAAAAACCTTAACATATTCTTACTTACTTTCATTTGTTTCCTGTATCATATCACTCACTTGAGTCTTGAGTAATGTCTAAACAGCGGTAAGTCCTAAAAACTTTTGTTTTGAAATGTTCACGAGGGGACAGGGAACCTTTAAGAAAGTTACGAAAATGATACAAGTATTTTGAAGAAATTGCATATATAAGAAACTCAACTCTCAGATCGCCAACAAATTAAGAAACTCCAGTACTGGGAAAATATTGCAGAAGATTATCTGGTTCGAAAATTTTTCTTGATTTTTTCTATTTTCGGGAGGTTCTCTGGCTGTGTAAGTTTTTTCTTCTTTGATCTTGAAGTTGTGTATATTTGTTGTATGTACATCTAATCTTGAATTTTATCTAATTCAATAGATAAAAGGGTCATACAGAAGAAAGGGTCATACAGAAATCAGCCTGTATTACAGGAGTGTTTCTAATCTCCGAGCCTTCGAGCCTCGAGCCCTCGAGCCTTGCACTTCGAGCCTCGAAATCATTATCTTTTTGAAAATTTAGGATTCAAGTGAAGGTAATAGCTAGAATTCTTGCGAAATTTGTAATTTGTATATTTGTAAAAATGTGCCAGAACACACATTTTTCTCAAGGACTGAAAAGGCCCAATTTCAAAGAGTTTTCGTCACAGAAAGTAAGATCATCCTACCGCTCAATCTTCGGCCGTTGTTTTAGCACAGGAACGAGAGAACGACTTGTTTAATGGTTTTTTTGAATTTCAATTTTGCCCTAATTTGACTCACACGTTTTTTTTTATAAGAAACTTGGATCAGCACTTAGTACTAAAAGTTTCTTAATTTCGCATGAAAATTTCGGTGTTTTAGTAGTAAAAGTTTCTTAAATTAGTTTCTTAATTTGTGGGGTCTAAAATTACGTCATGGTTCAAAGATGAGACTTCTTATCGACAAAAGGATTTCACTTTGCATTGATATTGTCACCAGGAATAAGCCATGCACATTAAGGCAAAAAGTTACCAATTTTTGCATTCAAAACTTGATATTTACAAATGCAATGCTACGCGAACCGAGGGGCCTTTCACTCCCAAAAAATCTCGTACACCTTTGGGAAACATTCTTTTGTTTTCAAGAAAACTCCAATAAGTGAAGTGCCCCTCGACACGAATCGTAATCTACCGACTGTAATTCCAGACATAACATTTGAGAGTTTCTTAATTGTTCTTGAACGTAATGCTAGAGTTTCTTAAATTTTTGGTCATCGCAGTACTAGTTTCTTATAAAAAACGTGTAATTGGGATGCATTCCTATATACCAATTAAAATTTGTTATTATTAGACATTGTTAGGCTTGAAATGCTAGGCTCGAAGGCTCGAGACTCGAGGGCTCGAGGCTTGAAATGCAAGGCTCGAAGGCTCGAAGGCTCGAGGCTCGAAATGCAAGGCTCGAAGGCTCGAGGCTCGAAATACAAGGCTCGAAGGCTCGAGGCTCGAAATACAAGGCTCGAAGGCTCGAGGCTCGAAGGCTCGAGGCTCGAAGGCTCGAGTTATAGAATACTCGTATTACAGAGCAGAGCCTTCATATTTTCATATCTATGTCGTTTCAAAATCAAGGCATTATTCGTCATGGAGAGCGTGCGTACTTATATCTTGAAAAAATAGTGTCAAATTCAATAGGCAATGCTTAATTTAAACACGATTAGTGTCAACTACAACCAGAAATTAATGCAATCATGACCATGAGCTTCGTCACAAATGTTTTCTCTCTTTCTGTGCGCACAAGATTTTTTATAAGAACTTCGATACAATATCAGTGTGAAAATCTGAAAAATATTCTTGTATTTCGAGTTAGAAATCCTAACTTTCAGGCTGTCGGCTCTTAATAGATAAAGGCTTTTAATTTCTGCACAGTGAAACCCATGATGGATTTTTAACCTGATTGTGAATACATATTTCTATTAGGTATCTTATTATTGGTTTGCAGTTATTTCTGTTCGGGAATTTGTTGTATCATGTTTAGATTAGATGCGATAATTACTTTGAGATTGTTGTCTTTTGTATTACAATACCAATTGCTCAAAGACTTGCAGGATATGTTGTTGATTTTTACGAATTAGACTTCAGAGGATCGGGTGCACAGGGCAGTGGGTGTGGTCTTATCATAAGCGAAATATGGGCGTTTCCCAACATAAAAAGGGCGTGGCCCAACAAATTCAATTAATTAAAAAAGGGCGTGGCCCGGACCCTCCTCACTACGGCTATCAAATTGGCTTCGCCAAATTGAATACCTCCTTTTTTCCCCTTTGAGCCGCCCCTGTAAACAGCAATTCTATAATTACTATACCTCACTCAGTATCCTTTCTCCTTTCCATAGATAAAATTGATAATCGCTCATGACAGCTTCAAAGCAAACTGGGGTCAGTGCAATGGTGAAGAGTTGAGCCAATTTCTTCTCCCACAGCTGCTGTCTACAAAGGTATGCCAAAGTTTCATTCAAAGTTTTATTTAGGAAAACAAATGTACAACAATTGATATAATACTTGAAAATGAGTACATCACTCCTGACAATAAACAAAAGCTTTGACAAAATTGCGTTCTGTGATGTCAAACTTTTGCTTGATTTTAAATTTGATTAATATTGCTGTTCTTTGTGCTTGAGCTATATGATACAATGCCTGCCAAAAGTCCTTGGAACTTTTGGTTTTCGTTTTTAATTAAAGTTTCTTATGAAAATATTTAGTTTTCCTTAAACGTCCGATTACCACCGCCGACACCCTACTCAAAGTGATTTCTTCATTTATTTACAGGAGATAAACAAACCTTTTTTTTAGTCTGTTAAAGATTGTTTATCTACAGGGTGTCCCAAAAAAATTGTGCCCCTTTTGTCTGAAGATTGTAACTAAACGGCAAAAGATCCTTGCCAAACTTTTGAATGGTGATGCTCTTCAGATGTTCAATTAAGCCTGGTTCACACTTAGGACTCATCGCGTTAGCTGCGCTAGTGTTAATTTTTTGACGCGTTTAACCCCAGTGTGTACCTAAAACTTGACGCTTTATAACCCACCTCTAACCTACAAACGCGAGGCGTCAAATATCAATTTTTTTTATATTTAACGCTCTTGACGCGGAAAACATTGCTGAACTTGTGCCAAGTCACGCAGGTGTTTGCTAAGTCAGTCCAATATGGCGGCAGATAACATACGAGAAGATGTGCAATTCGATGAAAAACTTGCAGAATATGTGCGAAAATTTCCTTGCCTCTTCGACAAATCAAGCAAGGACTACAAGGATAAATTTGTCGTTGCTAATGCCTGGGAAAAGGTGGAACAGGAAACCGGGTTGGAAGGGGGTACGTAGAAATAGACCTTACTTTTATTTATCACATGATTTAGCCATAGGTAACGGGGAAAAATTTGCATAAAAGTAACAGTAGGCAAGTACCTCCATCTATACTTCAGTGTTTACCAAAAATTTGCTAATTTTGTCTAGTGGAAATCGGAACTCTTTGGATCACAAACATTGTCGTGGCTGGCCTAAACGAATCAAGACAAAATTAGCAAATTTGGTAAACACTGAAGTATAGATGGAGGTACTTGTTACTTTTATACAAATTTTTCCCCGTTACCTGTGGATTTAGCATGTGATCCCTTACCCAGAACCTCCTTTTTTGTCGCTTTTTTTTTTCGATTCAAGTCTCCTTCTTCTTTTTCTCAAAACATAAATACAACCCATCATACCAAGAATTTGTTCTCTTCCAAAGGACGCCATGCTTGCACGAAATTATGGCGGGAAAATCCACCTTACCACCGAACGCTATAAACCACAGTGTGAACAAATGTTAACGCCATAGACATATCGCGTCAAGAAACTAGCACTAACGCCTAACGCGTTAAACCCTCTAGTGTGAACTGGGCTTTAAAGCTTGCCACCATCCCCATGAAAATCCGTTGAAAAATGATGGAGCTTTTCAGGGCACAATTTTTTGGGACACCCTGTACATCGTGGATATTAATGATAACTGGCCAGCATTCGAGCAGAAGAGATATTTTTCAGAGCGGGGGAGGCATGGCGACATTGCTACAAACTCACAACAACATTACTTGCAAAAATAGAGCCTTGTGATTGGTTCCTCTAAACTATTTTAACAAACATGTTAAACTGTAAAAAACAAGCTAAAAAATTTTTGTCCTCGCTTGCTCAATGAGCAAAAATCTTGCTCGTCGTCAACATAATGAATGAGTGTCAACCCAGTTTTTGTGGCGCTCATCCGAAGAACCCACCTTTACCACGATGATGAAGGAAGGCGCACAAATCTCTGTGGTTTTGCCTTCAAGGCAAACATGACATGCTGGGCTCATAACTGCATTTTCAGATTACTAATTTCTTCCCAAGATATGCCAAACTGTAAGTTGAAATTTCGAGCATGCAACTAGGAGGAATAGAAACTTATTAATTCAATGGTTTTGCTCTGTGTTCAATCAAACGCAGGAATGTTTGGGGGCACCTGGTATTTCCGCATTCTTTCTTGCTCCCCATAATTACAAATTTGCCTGTTAACTCTTGGTGATTTTGGTGTATGTTGGTTTTGACAGTTTTGGATATTTGTAATTTTTCTAAGATCTTTGGTGCCTCACAACGATGCACGTGATTAACTGATCTATTCTGCTATGTTTGCTAAGTCAGAAAAGAAAATTGAAATAAGTTTCATTGTCAATTCCTTTGAAGTTTAGAAGGAAAAGAGGGTGTGGGCAAATTGCTGAGATCACATGGTCGACTAGGTAAATAAATGGATTTTCCACCTTTGAAAATAAAGACAAACCTCATTTGAAGTTGCTAGCTACTCTCCGCTAAGTGCATTTATCGAAAATATATTCCGAAATTGTAAACACAATGTCAAATTGCTATTATTGTAACATTACTGTAGGACGCAGAGATTGGAGGCACTGTCCTGCAGGTGGTAGCGTCCGACAAAGACCGTGGGACAGAGTTGCTGTATAGCATCAAGAATGACAGCTCGGTGAGTTCTCCTTTTAAAACTTTCAGTATCAACTAACATGTCACCCAAAAGTAAATTAGATTTGGTTAGTTCTGCAAATTGAATTCAGCTTTCATGGTGAAGAGAGGTCCATTCAAAGTGCATTTACAGAATGATTCTGCGGTACCAAAAAGGTTTGGAATAGTGATTTGTACTGCTGACCTATTATGCAAATTAAAGTCACGTGTGTTACGTTTTATTTTGACATAGTCTTTACCCAGTTTACTTTTTTCATTATCTTGTTTAAAATGTTTTTGCATTCCATTTTGTTGTGCCTTTACCTTATCTGACCTGGGTGTTTTGAAACACCCAATGCTTGGGGGGGCCGATTCCGCCCCCTGTTTATCTCTATTGTCATAAGAGATATGGCAACCAAACTTGGCACAAAGGTAGTTCATTATATAAACAATGAAAATCTGAGATCATAATCCAATTAGTGATGTTGTTGTTTTTGCTAGTGCATAATGATTATTATCATGTCATATGACGTCATATAAATGAAAGCTCGCTTAAAGATCATGAAACTTTATTTTTCATAAAGAAATGAAAGATATAGATCAAAATACATATATAGATTCTTAATTTAGACTTAATTGGACCCAATTAGACATGATTAAGAGAGATACAAAGTATTTTTTTCACGGAGTGCAGTATCAAAAATTGGTAACCATGGAGGCAAGGCTAAAAATAGAATGTCCAAATTGTTGCAGTTTTATTGCTCTATGATACAAAGTTAAACTTACGAAGTATCAGAGGCCTGCTGCATGTGTGGAAAACGGTGTAGACAAAAACACACTAGGGGGGGGGGGGCGAATCCACCCCCAGGTCCGATAGGGTTACCCCTATTTTACCCAGGTTAATTGGGTCAGACCACTGGCTGGGGGGGGGGGCAAAAGCACCCCTTTATGGTTGGCTACAGGAAATCAATAGTGTGTGCTAGCTGGCAGGGAGAACAATTCTTGGTAAAAGTTTGGCATAGCATCAAGGCAACATTGATCCAGATGCTTTTGATGAAGTCTCAAAAATGCTTGGCACCTGATCTTAACAAAGATTATTGGATATGAATTTATTTGGGATCCTCCTGTAAGAAACCTTCCTAAATCAGGCTGATAAATTTTTTATACGAGGGCACCATTTCTCAAAGATCAGCCTGAGGTTTCCTCTAAAGTGGTTTCTATTTTGCAGGTCCTTACTGTATCCTACAGCCTTCATTCGAAGAGGAAATCAAGCTAAAAGATTGTCAGCGTCTGTTAGACATGACACTTAACCTTATTATTATTGTGTATAACCTCGTTTTGTTTGTAGCCTCGTTTTGGGTTTTGTTCGTTGATTTGAGAATACAACATGGCGCTGCGAGCACGCGAACACAACTAGCTGATTGTTTTGGATTGAAAATCTGGAAGAAAAGGTCTCCACATTATGGCAGACCTCTTAAAAAGCGCCTTGAACCCGCCGACCCTCGATTTATCGGTGGATCGGTACGCAGCCTGGACAGTTTGGAGGCAGAAATGGAATGATTACTCATTATTAACAAAACTAGCAGAGCAATCGAAGGAATACCAAAGCGCCCTTCTTCGCTACACTTTCACGGATGAAACCAGAAATGTCTACGAGTCTTTCAGCCTAAGCACAGAGGATGCTAAAGATCCCAGTAAAATTTTAGACGCCCTTGAAACTTTTTCTCGTGGCATGGTGAACGAGACACTAGAGAGACACTTGTTCAATTCGAGAAAACAAGATGAGGGCGAAAAATTCGACGATTTTCTCACGGATCTCAAGATTCTTAGCAAAAATTGTAATTTCTGCGACCAGTGCTACCCAGGATTACTGCGAGATCGAATTGTGGGTGGTATTCAGGATGACAAGATAAGACAAGCTTATTGGCTGACAACAAATTAACACTAGAAAGAGCAGAACACCTTTGTCGTGCAGGGGAAAAGGCCGTGGAGGGTATGTCCACCTTAAAAGGAAACAACAAAAGTAAGGAGGAGGAAGTAAGTTTTGTTGATTCAAGGGGACCAAAGAGACAAGGTAAGAAGCAATTTTCTTCATTACCTCAGAATGCTGCTGCATCACGTCCGCACCCCACATCAGCCAAATTATGCAAATTCCGCTTGCGCACGCACCTTTTTGGTCGCAACAACTGCCCAGCGGCTGGTAGGCGCTGTAACACCTGCAAGCAACTTAACCACTTTGCAGGAAGCTCTGTTTGCTGCAAAAATCCGTCTCAGAAGTAGAAGAAAGTACTCTGGAGGTGGACAATCTTTTTTTGGGGAGCGTAGACCTCAGTTGTGAGGATGAAGCCAAAAATGAAACAGAGAATGATTGGCAGATTCAGATGAAAACCACAGGGGGATCTTTGCTTTTCAAGGTAGACACAGGGGCAGATGTTACTGTTGTTGGACAGCAACACTTGCCACAATTCAAATTATCAAGAGCAGATTGCCGCAAAACTAAGAAATCTCTGAGGGGACCCGCCAACCAGCAATTATCCTGCCTTGGATATATCAAAGCTAACCTCTCTTGGGGACAAAAAACTGCATCCCAGATCATTTATGTATGTAAGAACATAGTCACATGTCTCTTGGGAAAACCAGCAATCAAAGCCTTAGACATGTTGAGATTCAGTGCTGGATCAGAACTCTCTTGTTGCTCATTAGAGTCTCAAGAGGGTCAAGATATCTTGAATAAGTTCCCAGAGATATTCCAAGGACTGGGAAATATTAAAGGCGCCCCTATCCACATTAAGATCCAGGACAACGCCACACCATACCATTTATCCACGCCACGCCACGTTGCCTTGCCATTACTTGACCCCCTCCAAAAGGAACTATCTAGAATGGAGGAAATGGGGGTTATCCGCAAGGTCGAAGAACCCACAGACTGGTGCCACCCTATAGTGCTGGTCAAGAAAGATAATGGCAGCATTAGGCTGTGTTTAGATCTCACATGTTTAAATTCAGCTGTCAAACGTGAATTCTATCAGCTGGAAATTGTGGATGAAACTTTTGCCAAACTCGGAGAGTGTAAAATTATGACCAAGCTTGATGCAAACTCTGGGTACTGGCAAATGCCCTTGGATGATGAAAGCCAATTAAAAGCAACGTTTATAACCCCTTTCGGTCGCTTTTGCCCAACTCGTGGCCCATTTGGTTTGTCATCCATGCAGGAAATCTTTAACAAGCGATTAGACAAAATCATTCTTGGATTGCCTGGTGTAGTCAAAAGTACAGATGACTTTTTGGTAACGGGAAAGAATATGGCTGAACATGATGAATGCCTTAGAGGATTACTGAAGCGACTCTCAGACCATGGGGTTACCCTCAACCCAACCAAGTGCAAGTTCCGCCAAACTGCAGTAGATTTTTTGGGGCACAACATATCAGCAGCAGGAATTAGGCCACTCAGTACCAAGGTTGATGCCCTGCTCCAACTCCGCACCCCGGAAAACATCACTGAACTGCGAAGATTTTTTGGCATGGCTCAGCAGCTCTCTAAGTTCACACCAGAATTAGCCAGAGCATCAGAGCCACTGCGAGGCCTGCTCAGTACCAAAAACTCATGGGTATGGACAGCCAACCATGAAACAGCCTTTAGAGAAACAAAGAAAGTTTTGGCTAAAGCACCAATCTTAGCCCATTATGATGTAAGCAAGCCCACCAAGCTGCGCACAGATGGAAGCTTACTAAATGGCATTGCAGCCATCCTGTACCAACAGCATGGCGACCAGTGGAAACCAATAGAATTCGCTTCCAGATACCTCTCTGATGCAGAGAAAAACTACCATAATATTGAAATTGAAATGCTTGCAGTCACATGGGGTTGTGAAAAGATGTCAAAATACCTCCATGGCCTCCACAACTTTGTCGTACAAACTGATCACAAGCCTCTCATACCTATTCTCAACTACAAACCCCTCGCTGAGATGACACCACGCATACAAAGGATGCGTATGCGCCTACTAAAGTTTAATCTTGCCGCTGAATATGTGAAGGGCAAAAACCTTGCCGATGCAGATGCCCTTTCCCGGGCACCCTGGTCCGAGGCTACCAAAGAAGATGAAATTGTGGAACAAGAAATAGCTGCTCATGTGGATACAGTCATTGGCAATATGCCTGCCACGGAGCCCCGCATTGAAGAAATAAGAAATGAAACAAGAGCTGATTCCACCCTTCAAAAATTGATAAACGTGCTACACAAAGGATGGCCTTCCACCATAAGAGAGTGCCCCGAAACTATACGACAATTTTGGCATTGCCGTCAAGACATAACAGAGACAAAGGGACTCATACTGAAAGGAAGCCAAATTATCATCCCAGCAAGTATGAGACGGGACATGCTGGATCGAATCCATGAAGGACATTTAGGCATGGAAAAGTGCAAGCGACGAGCTCGACAATGCGTATACTGGCCAAATATGAATAACCAAATAGAGCAAAAGATTCAAAGATGTGGGGAATGTACAAAGCTTCTGCCCTCAAAGCCAGCAGAGCCATTACTACCACATGAGTGTCCAGAGCGACCATGGCAGAAGGTTGGCTCTGACCTCTTTCAATGGGCTGGAAAAATGTATGTCATAATTGTTGACTATTTTTCCCTCTGGCCTGAAGTTTACCTGTTAGGAAGACCCGACTCACCAAACGTAGTGCATGCAATCAAGGAGGCATTTTCACGACATGGCATCGCGCAGGAGCTCGTGTCTGACAACGGGCCACAATACATCTCCCGAGAGTTCAAATTCTTCAAATCCCAATGGCAATTTAAACATACCACAAGCAGCCCCCACTACCCCAGATCAAATGGCCTTGCAGAGTGCACAGTCAAAGCAGTGAAACGGCTTATAAAAAAGTGCCACCGCTCCAACCAAGATATCCTGCAAGGATTGCTGATACTCCGAAACACACCAATCAAGTGCGGCCAGTCCCCTGCCCAGCTACTCAAAGGTTACACCCTCAGAGATAATCTTCCCAGATTCCAAGAGGATCATTCGCCACCGTTACGTCTCCCTTCAAAAGAAAGAGCTCAGGCAAAAGCATATCATGATAGGAAATTCACCACCACGAGGGGGCCCAGAGAAGAGTTCCAGCCAGGCCAAGCAGTTGCTATCCAGCATGAAACAACAAAAGAATGGTCTGTCCACGGCAAAATACTACAGCAAGTTGCCCCACGATCCTATGAAGTTCAGCTACCAAATGGAAGGAAATTGAGGCGAAACCAACGTTTCATGCGTAAACGTTACATCAACTTCACAGCAACCAGAGGTGGCCCAGCCAGCCTATTAATAAGAGCCCCAGAAAGAGCCACGGACGAACAAGAAGAGGCAGAAGACAGTGCCAGTAATGATGATGACACAATTCCGTACAACCAATCAGATAGTGATTCCACAGAACCATCCAGTGAGGAGGAGGATGCCGAGGAGGCAGCCGCAGAAAACCACAGAACAAGATCAGGGAGAATGATCAGAAGGAAAGCACCAACTGACTATGATGACTTGTGAATTGTAAAAGTATCATATCCCTATGAGAAGGGAGATGTTAGACATGACACTTAACCTTATTATTATAGAAGGCCTTCGATTCAGTCAGTAGAGAGGGTTTATACATTGTTCTCAGGAAACTTGGCTGTCCACAAAAGCTACTAAACTTAATTCGCTCGTTACACATGGGTATGATGGCAACAGTTGTCTATGAAAATGAAGAATCCAAAGCATTCTCGGTTAATAACGGAGTGAAGCAAGGATGCGTCCTTGCTCCTGTTCTATTCAACATATATTTTTCTTACCTAATAAGACATGCTTTCGAAGGAAATGATGAAGGGATCTATCTCAGAACCAGACATGATGGCGGACTCTTTAACATCTCTAGATTTAGAGCAAAGACCAAAGTGAGAGAATCGACTGTACGGGAACTACTCTTTGCCGACGATGCGGCGCTAGTTGCTCACAGTGAAGAGTCTCTGCAAAGGCTTCTGGACAAATTTTCAGAGTCATGCAAGAGTTTTGGGCTCAGGATAAGTTTAAAGAAAACTGTGATAATGCATCAGGGATCAGCGGGATCCAATTCTGAAATTACTTTAGATGAAAATAGTCTTGGCAGTGTCGACAAATTCTGCTATCTTGGTTCCACAGTAACAAAGAACTTAGATCTAAACGATGAAATATCAAAACGAATCGGCAAAGCAGCTATGAATTTTGGGTTACTAAAGAAACGAGCGTGGGAAAATAATAAACTCTCTACCAAGGTTAAGATTCGCATATACGAGACTTGTGTGCTTTCTTCGTTGCTATATTGCTCAGAGACATGGACTACGTATGCTAGGAATATTAGAAGGCTAAATAGGTTTCACATGAGGTGCTTACGGAAGTTGCTGAAAATAAAATGGCAAGACAAGATACCCGATACAGAGGTACTAAAGCGAGCGGGGCTAACACACTTGGAAACTATGATAATGCAGAAACGGTTGAGATGGCTAGGGCATGTCAAAAGGATGGATGATAGTCGTATTCCAAAGACAATTCTTTTCAGCGAAGCTCGTGATGGCTCTAGGAAACAAGGACGCCCGTTGTTAAGATATCATGATAATTGCAAAAGTGACATGAAATCGTTTTATGTGAATGTAGATAGCTGGGAGATTTGCGCAACACAACGTTCATCATGGAAAGAAAATGTGACCATGGGAGCAAGAAGATATGAACAAGCCCTTATACAGAGAAAAGAGGAGAGCAGGAAAAGAAGAAAGCAGCCCTTGACAAACTTGGATGCGAACGATGATGCATTTATTTGCGAACACTGTAACAAACGCTGCCGTTCAAGAATTGGATTGTTTAGTCATATCCGGACTCACCAGGACTAAAACTTTATTTAATGCGTACACCACGATCTTTAAGATCGAAGGTTGCCTACTAAATTATGTATAACCTCGTTTTGTTTGTAGCCTCGTTTTGGGTTTTGTTCGTTGATTTGAGAATACAACAGCGTCTAATCAATATGCTAACCGCCATATTGCAACCTGACGAGAGTGTGCTGATGAAATCACAAGCACATAGAATGCAGGTAGGCTCAAAAGTATAAAGGACTGTTCCAATCGACAGAGAGATGCTACCAGCTCTTACTGACTGTGCCAATAACATCTGCATCAAGTGAGAGAAGCTTCTCAAAGCTGCAGCTCATCAAAACCTTGGTGAGACTGTCCATGATAGAGGAGAGGCTATACGAAATGATGATCCTGGCATGCGAACAAGATGTTACTGATACTATTGACCTTGATGGCATAATAAACCGATGGCATAATAAACTGCGAAATAAGGAAAAACATGTGCCATAGTTAAGAATACTTGAAAACTCCAAAATTTTCAAGAGCTCTCTTTGGGTTAGATTATGTAATGTAAAGAGAAACAATGTAAACTTGAAGGGATTAGGTTTGTATAAAAACTATTAAATAGTACTTTTGTGTATGTTGTGAGGACCTTATGCAATACATTATTTACCGATTTCTTAGCAGAACGATAGAGCTGGCAATCCCTAAAAGAGTTACAATTGACAAGATCAATACATTTAACTAAACATTGTGCATAGCGGAGGATTTCTATCCTGATTAACAGCCCACCTGTTGCAGCTTACATATCAGACAAAGGAAGTTTCTTTTATATGCTTGATGTCAGTTTTGTCACAAATATTCTATATACGCTCAGTCGGTCCAAAACTAGTTGTGCTACAGTCTACAGTCGCTCCAGAGCGCGTTTACAAAGCCCCCTCCAAATAAAATTTCAATGTGCGACCAACATTGACCTATTTACAACATCCAGTTTCACATCGTATCCAGGAAATCGTGCCTTCCTTTGTTTTCTGAAGCAGTATCTAAGCTAGAAATGAGGCTGGCACAATTCTCATATGCAGCATTTAGAGGAATATACTGCATTGTAACCTTAAAGGAATTGAGTCCATATAAATAGCTGAGCGTTAACGCTATGCTGACAAACTGCTGACGGCCCTTTGTTATCGCACAATTGGGATTAAGAAGTCTTTGATCTCCACTACTAATGACTTTAGCACAATTGTGCGATAACAAAGGGCCATCAGCAGTTTGTCAGCATAGCTGTTAACGCTCAGCTATTTATATGGACTCAATTCTTTTAAATATGGCTGAGCCTGGATCACCAGAGCTGAGAAAATTATACAACCATTTTGGAAATTGAGGCTAACTTTGATACTCCAACAAAAATGCATGAGTCTTCATGTTACCCACGAACTTGAACAGGGCTAAGTTACAGTAAGTCCCCAAATATAAGAAATGGACATAAGAGAAACTGCAGCCTGCCATCATAGAGAATAATTGTCTGAATTGTCTGAATAAGCAGCCTGAATTTTTTCAAATTTCTTTTAAAGTGGCAAAAAATGCTCAAATAAGGAATTCAATAATGAGTTCCCCAACAACGTGGCTAAAAGAAATGCCACAATCAGAGGTATTCAGAATCAATGAGATTCAACAGGAATGTAACTGATGTGCAAGAAGATATCTGGGATGGAGACATTCAGAGAGAACTTTCCTATGACACAAAGGGGCCTGGCTTTCTCAGTCACAAATACAATAGGGCTGTAACAGTAGGGAAAATTGTTATGGATTGTTGACACATGCGTCTTGGCTCGTGTCAGAAGCGCGCCTTTTTAACAGCGAAGGAAGCTTGCTGCAAGATGAAAATGATGGAACTAAAAATTGGTTTCGCTACACCAATTGAAAGTAAAACGGAATTGATCGAGTTTTATGTCATTAGCTATTTCATGTCACCAAGAATCTATAAATCGCTCCTTGAATGCAAGCATAACAGGAGCAGATGATCGCTAGTGACAGTGACATGTATGCTTAGGCCAGTGGATATCATGGTTCTCGGGAAGGTCCGCGTTATAGACCTTGCCGTTACAAATGATATAAGCAACCTTGATGAGCAACAACCGCCCTTCAAATGCAGTGCCCCTGGTTGCAGCAAAGAGTACCACTACAAAAAGGCTTGTGTGTCACATGAAACCAAAGTCCATCTGGAACCATAATTGCCCATCTGGGAAAGATTTCAACTTCAAAACCATCTGCATCGGTTAATAGCAATAACAATGCATTTTAGCATATATTTGGAAGCTGTCACTTTGTTAAAAGAAGAGCAGTGGAGAATCCAATTTTTCAGAATTATGTAGCAAGGAAAGTCTGAAGATTCAGTCTGATAAAAGTACACCAGTAGTGGCCAGCAACTGAACAGAATTTGATAGGGGTTTCCTTGAAATGAATGTATTTTGTGTATGCAGTAGTGGTGGGGAACACTTCAAAGAAATGAACCTAAATGTGAGCACCTTGCGCAAGAAGCAATAAATTCAGGGATCTACCTTAACCCCTTGTTGGAAGTATAAACCAAATAAACGCCTCATTTTGTAAATGTTAATTGATATGCAACCACATTATTTTTCGAAAATCTATCACATCTACGCTGATTGTGCATTTGAAATCTTGATACAACATTTTCTTTAAAAAATGGCTGTCTGGTAAGCCACCGTAAAAGCTCTACTTGCAAAATCACCAGCATTTCTTTTTTCCTTTGCTGCATGCTTGATCTTGCAGGTGCTACAACTCGATTCATTCGGCTAAAAACCCTTTCACAATGGACGCTGGTCAGTGGAGTTGTAGCTGCAAGCTCTAGCAGTGTCATTGTTTGGGGGAGAGAATCCTCAAGTTTTGCCTTTTTATAACCATTAAAAGGTCTTGAATGCTTGGTGAGCCCTCGTTCTCAGAATCTATTTTGATTTCCGAAACTAGCTCCAATTCGAATGCATCACTCTCTTCTATGTCCATTGGATAAGATCCATCCATCTGAATTTCTTAAGGTTCTCAAAACGCCAACTCAGCTGCTTTGAAAACTTTGCTGTGATGGTCAATGCAAGTTCTCGTAACGAAAACGTCCAGCTTTCTTGTGAGCCATCATTTCTGTTCTCGATTCCTCTCCATCCACTTATTTCACGCATCACTGGAAAATCAGGGGCGCCTGTATTGTGTCCTCCCATACTTGATCCAAATTAAAGTTGTTGAGTAAATGTTGGAAATTGTCAATCATTGATCTCAGTTGCACGGCATCCATTGTTGGTTTTTGCATCATGGTCATGATTGGTGTGCATTGCTCAAATATCTTTCTGTAAAACTTGAGAAGGAAGACAAATTTGACTTGTTGCATTTGAATGCCAAGGCCCCTTGCTGTACTTTGGGTGTCGGCTTCCTTGTTTTGATCCCTTCAAATTTCGTACAACACAGTCCCAATAGTGGTTGGTTGTCATAATGGTTGTCAATGACACGTGTGGCAGTATCACGTCACAGCCACCGTGTATCTCCAGGTTTGGAAGATTTAGTCCAACACATCCGGTGCGCTTTGTACTACTTCTAAAAAAGCAACAAGCTCATTGTCTGTGCCGAAAAAACTTAGCAACATTTGGAATTTTAATTGCTGACTGTGATGCACAAAGGTATAATCTGTGAGCAACACAGTGTTAAGTTCCTCTCTCATTGTGGGGGCACCATCGTATGACTGACAAATGAGCTTGTTTCCACCAGTTGCTGGCTTTGTTTTGTATTTGTTCAATGCTGACAGCATAATTTCCGTCAGGGTATCAGCTGACTGGTCATCGGAAGCATCAATCATGCCTAGCATGTGCTCTTCAACTTCACCATTATAAACCAAGCGTACAGATACTGTTTATTGCTCAACATTGCTAGTGTCACTGGTGTCATCCATCATGGCGGCAATAAATTTGAACTTTCAATACGTTTTTGGATCTCCTTCCAAATTTTCTTGAAAATGCATTCTATCTTTGTCATGACCACAAAATGCAGAGTGAAAAGTTTTGAAGGGGATTTGGGAGTTTAGGACGAACTCTCGTACAGCAGATTACAATTCTTTGATTTCTAATTCGCAAATCACCACAAACAAGTTTTCTCTTTGTCCATTCATGTTGATTCTTTAGAAAACTTGATCAATGTTTTTTTATCGTTTTCAGTGTTTTCAAAAACTGAGATTTTATAACATATTTCTATAATTGGTAATTGTTTTCAAAGAAGAAAGTTGGATCTTTTGAAAACATGCAATTGAAAGACTAACAGATTAGACTTTGACATTTATAGTCAAGTCTTATTTCTATTTGTAGGCAAACCGCTAAGAACTGCAGATGGAAACATCTATATCATTAAGGATGGAAAACGTATCAATGTGAGTGTAAAAGCAAAAGAAAGTAATGTATCAATGGAGCAAAATTGCATGCCAAATTCTAGACCAAGCCTTAATAGCAAGCAAGCAACTAACTAATTTTGCGACAGGAAAAGATCTGCCTTCAATTCATGTAGATAAAACAAAGAAAAATGGTCAGGAAAAGGTCACCGATGAAAAGGAAGATGATCAAAATGAAAATAAAATTTGGAGGAAGCAAGAAACAATCAGCCTCCTTGAATTGTACAAAGAAAATATTTTAGAATTTGAAAATAAAAGATAGAAAACGAAAAACGACATGTGGGTGGCACTGGCAAAGGCTCTTGCAGAAGATAGAATTTATGCTACTGCAAGTCAATGTGACAGCAAGTATCGCAACTTGCTCTCAACCTATAAAGAGAACAAGGACAAAAGAAGTGGAGATGCAGCAAAAACATGGGCATATATGGTAATTATGGATGAAATACATGGCTGCGAAGCAAATACCAATCCACAAAAAATAGAATATGCTGGCAGTCTTCCCATTGCAGGAAATGAGTTGAATACTTCATCATCATCTGATGCTTCAGCGCCAACTGATACAGAGCAAAGCAAAGGCAAAGAAAGAAAGAGGAAGACAGGATCAGCTGAAAAATTGCCCCTCGCCAGAAGAAGTGCCAAAACTAAAAGGGGAAGGATCAAAGCTGACATTCTTGGGCAACAGAACTCAAAATAAAATGATTGACATAATCAGCAGTGCCGTCAAGGGAGGAATAAGCAGACAGGTAAATGATAGTTTAGCATGGACTTTGATGGCAGACACAACACCAGATGTCAGTTGTCAGGAACAGCTGAGCATTTGTGCTCGCATTGTCTACACTGATGGATCATATTCTGAGCACATGCTAAATTGTATCAAGGCTAGTGGAGCAAAAGCTGATGAACTGTTCAAGGTCATTGTAATGCTGCAAGTAAATGCTGGTGCTTTTGTTATGTAAATTTTGTTGGTTGGGCTAAAAGACACTTTTGGGCTGCATTTTGGGTAAGGTGGTGCAACACTTATGTGAGGCGTAGTTTTTGGTGTCTGCCAGTTTCGATTCAGAGTTGGTGGTCACTGCTTCGGAATTTGGCGATAAGCTTCCTGAAGTTGAATTGGTAACTCATAATTTATTCAGAGTAGCACACTCATTAAAGATCCAAATGACGGATATATGGCGCCTAGTTTAAAAATAGAACAATAGATGGCTGAGTGCTTTCATTTGTCCAATTAATTTGCTAATCTCTCAAGATCATCAAATACTATGTATACAATAGGAATACAAATACAGCTGGTATCATTGGTGTGATCCAAGAGAAAAAGGGCGCAGTCCGAAAATTCTTCCAGGGCCTGCCACTTCTACCCCTTAGGGCCCGGCTCGTCTCTCGACGGCCCTGCAGGTGAGCAAACAGAAAAACATGCAGGAATTTTCAATTTTTTGGTGATCTGAGAGCGACTCAGAGTTTCTCATAAGCGGTTTCTTATGGGGGAAGATAAATTTATATTTGTGAGAGAATAGGGAAACCTGATGTAAATAAATGTGGCATGGTGAAAAAACTTACACTTGCATAGTTGTGGAGCTTGATTGGGGATCCAAGGGCAGATCTCGTTGCATGGGTCTTACAAAACATGTTGCACTTCGTAACGGTGAATCGTACTTTAGGTATGGTATAGTATATCCACCAAAAGGAATAGTGATCAGTTGTAGCAGGACATCATTGCTGGAGTTTTGACGCGTGCCCGATCTCATCAGCAAAAATCCGCCAGCATTCCTCAACTTTGGAAATGCTGAGAAAAGTGTTTCCTCTATGTGCTCCCACCGTTCTTGTCAGTAAAAACGACAGATTTCTCGCCCAGGCCTGCTGACCGCCAGGAGTCTTTCTCCTGGAGCGAGGGAACGTGCTCATGTTCTTTAAACGGAATCACACAAAATTTATGTGTCCAAGTATTGTTAAAGTTGCTATATTTCTTTGATCCGCCACGACTACTGGGGGCACGATAAAAAGAGGACGCCCCACCACGTCTTGAAAATCTATTTGCTTGGTACGCGTGGCGGCTGTATGGAGCGAAAGCATCCCTAAACTCCTGACTGGCACTCCGATTGTTGTTTGTAGCAAAATTGTTCCTCCCTTCACTTGCAAGAGTGGTTTGACCGGTTGGCCTTGCGATATGCGAATTTATATCTCCGGTGGGGCTTGAAAGGCTTGGAAGGCGATTTGTTTCAGAGACGGCCGGCCTCCTAGTTGCACTTGCACTTCCAGAAAATCTTGTTCCATTTTCACGATTTTGATCCGGCCACTGGAAAAGATCCACCACTCGACGAAGTGGGCGGGATGCTTCCGTAAATCTCTCAGGATTAACAGGATTTTGATCTGCCATTTTGTTGGTTACGTGACGTTAGCAAGGTCTCTGTGTTCCAGTAGTTTGCAGGGATTACACAATGACACATATGACACATGGGCTGTGGGGATGACAAATATGAGCTGCAATGATCTCCCGTGCCGAGACACTTCCAAACAGCAACCCGGGGGGCAGGTGGGTACAGCATTATTAGAACTTGTTTTTTAGATCATTTAGGCCACTCTAACGAAATTGAATTAACGCTAAAGTTTCTATATTTAAAATGTAAGAAACCAAGAAATTCATCAGATACCTTTGGTTGCAAAAGTTTTACAAAATTTAAGAACCCAGGAACTACCCGGTGGTAGTACTGGGGATATAAACCTCCCCGTAGGATTTTGCAATAAACAAGGGAGTGCCTTTTCTGTTTTCGGGAAGTGCCCCTTTAGCTCACTGGGGAAATAGCCCTTGAAGTGTCGCTCCCCCCCCAATAAATTTGAGATGCTTTCTTTGTCCCTGTACGAATCTACATAGGGCATTTAGAAGAAAGGGGAAGTGTAGGAAAGTAGGAAAGTGTCAAAATATGAAGAATTAAAGAAACGCAGGGAACCTTTTAGGAACACCGGCGTAAAAAACTTTCTGGGCGTGCAGGTATTTTCTTTAAGTTTTGGGCTATTTTGCTACCAAAGGTTTCTTGCATGTTTCTTTGTTTTGTCTTTAGGGTTCAAGATCTGAAAACAAGTAAAAACATAATTTGCACTCAAACTAATGTCCAAACAGTTGCTATGATATAATTTATATTTTCAAAACATTTTAGACTGCGATAGCAAAATTAAAACTGTACATTACGAATTCACCCTGGAAATATGGTTGGTGCCAGAAATTTTCCGACAAAGGGGCTGCAGTTTCAGATAGGGGCCTAAAATGGCTAAAAATGCAGGATTTTGTACGCGATTTTGTCAAATTTCCTCCAACAATAACCCCAATTTTGCTCCGACAGGGTAGCTATATGTTTCTGACAGGGCCTGCAACCGCATCTCGCCTTCCCATGGCGCCATTCCTGCCTGGAAAATAAACTTGTATGATAAGTCAGATGATCTCTACCGCCAATAGTCCAAAATCCAAAATAAAATTGTCATCGATTGCTCGCTCATGGAAATATAAAATCAGGACGAGGGGGAGGTAACTCCCAAGTGAAGGGGAACCCCTTTGTATGTATGTATGTATGTATTATGAATATTTTAAAAGGATATGTACATTTCAGCTTAATAAAAAAACTGCTATCAACATGTGTCCTTTTAAATCTAAATAAAGAGAACATAAAGACATTAAATGAACAAGTAAATAAGTAGAGATACACTAACAATTCAATCCAAGCCTATAAAATGTCATGCGATGTAAAATTTATTTAAAAAATGAAATTACTTTGTCCTCAAAATCATCTGCACTTTCTCTTATATCTTTAGGGAGTGAGTTGTATAATCTTGCACCCATAAAGAAAAAGTTTGAGTAAAAGAATATTACCGTTCCTTGTCCTCACTTTGTGTTCGTTGATCATGAAATAATCCTGAAAGTTTGTACATACATTTCTATTTAGACACTTTTAGACCAGACGGAAATGGCGGGGAGTACCACTTTGGGTCGGGGAAATTTTAATTACCAGTTTCGAATTCTCTGTCAACTGGAAATTTGGAAATGTGATGGTAAACAGGGATTTTCCGCTGTTTTTTGGGGTAAAATGGGGGTAAAACGAGGAGTAGGTACTGCTTCGCCTCTGCGGAGGAGAAACACAGCTAAAGCAGCGTTTTCACTGGAGGAATACTGCCTAACCCGTGAAATATGAAAAGTAATGTAATGTTTTGGTCAATCTACTACATTCATGGTAGAAAATAGGGTTTTAATTGTTCATGTGACGTCCAATTACCCCATGTCCTTATATGGGCACCTCTTTAAAATGGGCCAAACCTCTGCTGTTAAACGTCAAAAATTCACGACGAAAGCCTGAAATTCATTATCAACAAGCCTGGAACGCACTTTTTTGGTACCTATCATGGATTTTCTTCGAACTTAGTCCTGCAGCTTAAAAGGATACTGTTGTTACCTGTGCTTTCCCACGTACAGCCAATTCATATGTCAGCCTTCATTAAGATAACGCATGATGTACTTACATTAATGTGATTAATATGTCCATTTGATAGTCAGTTGCATCCTCATCTTCACTCTACTCTCTTATCCATACAAAGCTCCATCTTCGGCATTATGGTCCTCAGTCCATCCAAGGTTAATTACCATATTGGTTGGTCGACAGACTTCCAAATTTTTACAACGACAATAGTACGTTGCGATTTCAAGTTTAGAACAGACTGGCAAGGTGGCAATAGTGTCATGTCGATTACCTTCTCATCCTCATTGATCTTTTTTTCGAGAATTTTGTGCGTAGCATCATCTATTTTTCTCAGTCTGCTAGCTTTTGAATAGTACGACAATAGTACGTTGCGATTTCAAGTTTAGAACAGACTGGCAAGGTGGCAATAGTGTCATGTCGATTACCTTCTCATCCTCATTGATCTTTTTTTCGAGAATTTTGTGCGTAGCATCATCTATTTTTCTCAGTCTGCTAGCTTTTGAAAAATCTCATCCGTAAGATCTCAAAATGCCAAGAACTCGCCAACATTGTCCTTTTCCTTTCGAAAAGAAAAATGAGATGTAATCGTTTCATGTGAACGCATGAAGCCCAACATAACAAACATTCCTTTCGATCAATGTCCATTTCAGTTTCATGTGTAAGTACAGTCCTTTTGTGTAAATGCCTGCTTTAAAATCAAGGAATACTCGGTATTGAGGCTCAACCTTTGCAAGCCTTGTAACAAAGACATCGATGTTTGCCGATGGAGATCAAACGCTGAATTTTTTTTCATTCTTTGAACGGGAGTGAAGGCAATGCAATCTTAATTTGGTATCTGCTTTTTCTTGACCACCATGCAAGTTTCTTGTTCCGTTGCTGTGGGAAAGGTCATTCTTGTGCAAATATTTTCGGCTGACAGTTTTATTTTATTGCAGTTTTGCAAATCGAGTGCTTTGAAACATTACGGCCCTCTCAAACCTTAAAATCTAAAAAACGTGTATTTAAATCGATGTGTCAAAGACAAATCAAATATGCAAATGAATATGCTAAACAGCGATCAAGAAGGCATTTTGAACAGCGATCAAAGAAAAAGCAGATACCAAATTAACTTTGCATTGCCTTCACTCCCGTTCAAAGGATGAAAACAATTCATCTTTTGATCTCCATCGGCAAACATCAATGTCTTTGTTATAAGGCTTGCAAAGGTTGAGCCTCAGAACCGAGTATCCCTTGATTTTAGAGAAAGTAGGCATTCACAGAAAAGGAATGTACTTACACATGAAACTGAAATGGACATTGATCGAAAGGAATGTCTTCTTGGGTTTCATGCGTTCACATGAAACGATTACACCTCATCTTTCTTTTCGAAAGGGAAAAGGACAATGCTGGCGAGTTCTTGACATCTTGAGATCTTACTGACGTGAGATCTTACGGACGAGATTTTTCAAAAACTAGCAGACTGAGAAAAATAGATGATGCTACGCACAAAATTCTCGACAAAAAGATCAATGAGGATGAGAAGGTAATCGACATGGCACTATTGCCACCTTGCCAGTCTGTTCTAAACTTGAAATCACAACGTACTAATGTTGTTGCAAAAATTTGGAAGTCTGTCGACCAACCAATATGGTAATTAACCTTGG
This sequence comes from Aurelia coerulea, assembly GCA_039566865.1. Lineage (NCBI taxonomy): Eukaryota > Metazoa > Cnidaria > Scyphozoa > Semaeostomeae > Ulmaridae > Aurelia > Aurelia coerulea. The sequence goes on from CM076959.1 coordinate 5,357,284, forward strand.
ATGGACTGAGGACCACAATGCCGAAGATGGAGCTTTGTATGGATAAGAGAGTAGAGTGAAGATGAGGATGCAACTGACTATCAAATGGACATATTAATCACATTAATGTAAGTACATCATTCGTTATCTTAATGAAGCTGACATATGAATTGGCTGTACTTGGGAAAGCACAGGTAACAACGGTATCCTTTTAAGCTGCAGGACTAAGTTCGAAGAAAATCCATGATAGGTACCAAAAAAGTGCGTTCCAGGCTTGTTGATAATGAATTTCAGGCTTTCGTCGTGAATTTTTGACGTTTAACCCTATTGTACCCGGGGGGGCAAAAAATGCCCCCCCCCAACCAAACTTTTGCTTATAAAACAGAGGGGAATTAGAAAAATGAGCTGAAACATCCATGACTTTTCCTAATTTTTAATTTGCAATAAAATTTTAGATTGTTCATTGTCATAATTTAAGTCACGTGACCAGCAGATACCCATATTTGGAAGGTAGTCACAAAGAAAATCACACAAACAGTCATAATTCCTTTGTCTTAACCTTGATGAAGTTGTGATTGGTACCAAACGATTCCCCTTACAAAGCACTTTCACTTGATATATAAATTATTCATATTTGCTGACATGCAAATTGATGACGTCATATCTCTAATAGAGAAAGATAAAATTTTCAAATTTTGATATATATCGATGGATAAACATATCCTCTTCATTTTTAAGTAGTTTATTGAGGTTTTCATTCATTTTATTTGAATTAATTAGCTCCTTTTATGTTTTCAGTACTGAAGCTTATATCTGACATGGTCCCATTGTTTGGTCGCTTGGCAACGAACCACGTGACTAATTATTATTAAAATCTATAATTAGACTCCTAATAGATGTACTTACTATTGTACGAAGTTACAATGGCATACTAATTATGGTTTTGGAGATAATTAGGGGGGCATTTTTTGCCCCCCCCCCCCCACTGGGCAGTGGTCTGACCCTAGGAGCCCGGGTACAATAGGGTTAACAGCAGAGGTTTGGCCCATTTTAAAGAGGTGCCCATATAAGGACATGGGGTAATTGGATGTCACGTGACCAACTAAAACCCTATTTCCTATCATGAATGTAGTAGATTGACCAAAAAATTACATTAATTTTCATATTTCACGGGTTAGGCAGTATTCCTCCAGTGAAAACGCTGCTTTAGCCGTGTTTCTCCTCCGCAGAGGCGAGGCAGGACCTACTCCTCGTTTTACCCCCATTTTACCCAAAAAAACAGCGGAAAATCCCCGTTTACCATCACAATTCTAAACGTCCAGTTGACAGAGAACTCGAAACTGGTAATCAAAATTTCCCCGACTCAAAGTGGTACTCCCCTCCATTTCCGTCTGGTCTATTTCTAACCAGTAAAATAGCATGCTCATCGATTTCGTGCTTTAAATCGACTGTCTTTGATTTCAATATAGAGGAGGCCCGTGCCTCTATCGATATCAATTTCTTAAGCTGGGTCCTTGTTAGGTTCAACCGAACGATGCAGTTGTATATAAGGGCTGGAATGATGGCACTCGTGTAGATGGCGTTTGCCGCTTTAATGGTCATTAACGGCTTCAACTTGCGCAAGAGGCCAAGTTTAGATGACGCTTTCTTGTACTTCTGGTCAAAATTTGCAGCGAGGTTGAGGTGTTGATCCAAAATGGTACCAAGATATTTATATGACTGAGTAGAATTGATCTTTGTACCATTGCAAAACAGGTTTAGATCTCTCGAATCGGGTGCAACAGTTGCTATACGTTGGTGTTGTGTGACTGGAAAGGAAGAGACTATGGACTGTGTCACAGGTTATAAGACCTCCAAACTTGCTTTTGTATGTGCAGGCAAGCACACCTGTAGGTAAGGCAACGGCGGCAGTTATTTCATTCGTTATGCAATACGAAATGCATTTCTCTAACAAAGAATGTCTTCCCAGTTCCAGGCTTACCAACAACTAAGGGGAAAAGCTTCCAGTTAATGTCGCTTGAAACATCTTCTCCATCACTTAACCCTATTACTACCGGGGGGGGGGGGGGCACAAAGTGCCTGCGGCAAAGTTTATATGATGTAGTGTCGTCAGTTCAAAAGATAAAGAGCTTTGCGACTTTTCCTAAAATCTCAAGGACTAATTAAAATTTGTGATTTGTTTTCAAAATGGTAGATACTGATCACGTGACGAACCTCTTTTCAACATGTAGTCAGCCAGACAATTAAAGAAGCGAGTTCAGTTTTGAAAAGGATGATCGTAGAACGCTGAGAATACCACCATTCAATAGCTTTCGATGAGAGCTTTTAGATTATGTATAGCTTTATCCATTTTTGATGACATCAGGAAATTTAACGTTAATGGCGTCATCAAAGTTTATGATGTCATATAAATAACAACAAATGTATTATATAACCATAAATGGTCAGAATTGGTTCTATTGATTGTTATCAAAAATTTTGAGGCATTTTAGATTATTTTCATCAGTGATTAGGGGTTTAAATGAAACAATTAAAAACTGATGCAAATAAATTATGAATATATGATATAAATAATAAGCTTAAATTGACATTACATTGCCAATTTTTATTCAGTGATGCTTTTGGATACATTCTAGTAGCAATATGAAATAAATTATTGACTAAGAACTTAAATATTGCCAATATTGCTAATAGTAAGCAAAAAGTGCAATTTCCCTCAATTATGACGTCATAGTGACGTCATTAATTTAATGAAGAATTAAAAAGTAGCCTATTGTGTAGATTTTGTCCCTGTACACCATTGTACTAAGTTTCATCCTCATATCTGCAATAGTGGTAAAGTTACAGAGGCCGCCCCCCCCCCCCCCCCCCCGGTACTACATGGTTGAAAAAGCCCGGTAGTAATAGGGTTAAAGTGAAGTAAGAATATATGTCAAGGATTTCCTTTATCAAAGTAAATAGTTTCTTAACTTACTTTCTCCCAGTACTGGAGTTTCTTAATTTTTTGGTGATCTTAGAGTTGAGTTTCTTAAGGCAAGTATATTATGAAAGAATATACGTAGGGATTGGCCAGACAGACTTATGCAAACAGATTTGGGGCAAATTTGACCTGGTGGAAAATATGGATTTTACTCATTGGAAAGTGGAACATCCAACAGCAAGGTGGGTGCAACTCCTATAGGTCCTATGTCATGGGGTTATTCACAATATGATCCTGGTTATGGATCCCCCCTCTGGATTCTTAGAAGTACACACATAGGGCCTATAGGGGTTGAACCCACCTTGCTGTTGGATTATGATTATCCCAACTTCGTACTGAAGCTTTCCTTCTAATGATGATGAGTAAAAGTATTGTACAAAGTACCAATTAATCTTTTTTTATAAGGTAAAATATGCCAAAGAATGCAGAGAAATAAAGGGCAGTTTACGAGATGCTGTCTTGGCATTAGGGAAACACAAATTTCACTCAGGCAATTACGCATTTAATGAAAGAGCCTCAACTGAAGGCTGCAACGATAAAGCACTTTTGGCGTCTCATTAAGGAGGAATGTGCAAGAATCGCGTCACCAACGTTCAATTCAAAATATAGAATGAGCAAAGTAGACGACATGGTAAAAATGAAATTGAAAGATCTCAATGACGAGTTAAAAGTCAAATGCACCATTCACGTTCACTGCTCTGTGGCATCTCCGAAAAACATTGCAGAAGAACAACAAGAAATCTGAGTTGCGAGCTTCCGTTGCGTTTGGCATGATGATAAATCAAAGGAATCAAATATGAATGTTATCCAAAAGCTTTGATGTGTTCTGCTTTACCGTGCGAGAGCTAGAAAGTTAAAAGTTAAAGTTAAAAAGATAAAAAGCCTCAAAAAATATGAACAAGGCAAGTCTGACTCAACAATTACAGTAAAAACCCGCACATAAGAACCTAAGATTTTGAACTCAGCCTGTTTAGGTTCTTATGCAATTAGGGACATCCAGTAATCAGGGTGTAGGTTCTTAACAAAGGAAATATCTGAATCTAAATCTTAGCCATACTTATTTACACTCTTGGCCCTATCTATTTCAATCCAAGCTTACCCAATTTACCCCTGCAGGCCCTGCCTATCACAGTTCTTCAAGTAATGTTTTGGAGTTCATGAAAGAGGTCAATTGGCAAACAGATTGCATTTATTTCCCAATGAAGGAATGAAACCCTTTATTAAGAACCTACACTCCTGGGCAAAAGGTGTTGAGAAAAAAGGAATTTTCCTGCATTTTTTAGACCTTGCTACAAAAATTCCGTGAAAATGTTAACTTTTCCCCTCCCCCCATCTCAATGTTGGTTCTTTGTGATGAGTAGTCATCACTAATTGAAGAAGGCGTGTTAAGTCAGTCCTCACAACAAGTTTTAATACCGAAATGGAACAATTTGACGGATGTACCATTTTTCTACTCAAGACTTGCATGAAAGCGAGGCTATATGTGCAATTCATGTTAAAATCATACATCAATTGAATCATTAGATACTTTAAAAACTGGGGGGCTTGAAGGAATCTCCACACAACAATTACAACATGGTCTATCACAGACGCATTTCGCCTGAAATTTGGGCCTATAATAAGCTAGACAAGGAAACTAATGCTAAGCAACTTGGAAAGAAGTTGGGCGTGTCTCTAGCACAAGTCTATCGTATAAAAAAGGAGCCTTTAAGGCATGTTTCACGCAAGAACTATACGAGCAAGAAAGCTTTCTGCCGTCCAGAGAAACTGGATGATAGGAGCAAAGACACTTAATTAGACAAGTACATACTCTTCGTAATAGGGAACCAAACTGGATGGTGAAGCGCCCTATCGAAACAGCTGATGTAAGGAATGTATCTAGGAGAACAGTTAGCAGATTTTTAAACAAAAACGGATATAACTATTTGCAAGCAAGACGAAAAGGATTGATGTCAGACAAAGACCGGCTAGCAAGAGTTGCATTTGCGAAAAAGGCTGCGAAGGAGCACGGAGAGACCCTTTGGACCAGAAAAACTGCCTTTTATCTCGATGGGGCAAGTTTTGCGCACCAAAGAAACCCGAAATCTCAAGCCCAGGCACCGAAAAGCCGAGTTTGGAGGTGCCAGTCAGAGGGGCTGCAGCCAGGATGTCTTGCAAAAGGCAGTAAATGCTGCACAGGAGGAAAAATGGTTCAAATGATATTGCAATTTCATATGGCAAAGGGGTAGTTGCCTGTATTCTGTACGAGAAGATGGATGGTGATTTTTTGCTTCTTTTATTCAACAACATTTTGAAACGATGGTTGTAAATGCTGGTAAAAATTCCCGTAAATGGCTTCAGGATGGAGATCCTTGACAGAACGGTGCAGCAGCAAAGAAGGCTATGCGAGAGGTGAACTCGGATTTGTTCTCCATTCCACCCAGAAGCCCACACATTAACCCCATAGAGAACTGTTCAACCTTGTTAGAAGGCGACTAGAAAAAGACGCCATAACAGAAGAAAGATACAAGGAATTCAAATCGAGAGTGAAGAGGACGATGAGTGACGTTCCATTGTCATCTATCAACAAAACCATCGAATCAATGCCAAAGAGACTGCAAGAAATTATAAAACAAAATGAGCGGCGACTGAAATATTGACTTTAACGTGGATGTAGCCAAATTTTGCATGGAAGTAGAATTTTGCTAGCTTTATAATTTAGGATTAGATGATTCCTGTATAGCGAAACTGTAAATTGTTCATTTGTTTTCGTTATCTTTTACTTATTAATAACTAACAGACCGCCTTAGAATATTGTACAGCAATCTGGTTCAGGAGGATAGAAAAAACATTAGGCCTGAAACCAAGTTAAGACGGCAGACTTATTTCCAACATCTTAACAAACGCATGATGCAGAGCTTCTCAATGAATGATCATGTGGCTGAGCGTATGATCCGTTCGCGTATTTTTCTTGAGAGGAATATGATTTTGATTAAGGTATCCAAGTGTCACATCTTTGTTGCCGCTAAAACATGGCAACTACCAAAGCGTGGACATTTTATAAAACGTTGATAATGGCTCAAGAATATTTCCCAACGAATAACGCACGGGTAACGAAACGGTTAACAAAATATTCTTGTAAGATCCAGTACTGAAGTTCAACGGGTAACAACGGGTAACGCACTATTCATTGAAATAATACCTATTATTTTAATAAATAGTGTGTTACCCATTGAAATTCAGTACTGAACCTTACAACAATATTTTGTTAACCGTTTTGTTACCCGTGCGTTATGCGTTGAGAATATTTGGTGAGGTTTAAAAATGTTACTGATTTTTTTTTCTGAGAGGAATATGATTTTTATTAAGGAATCCAATTATCACATCTTTGTTGCCGCTAAAACATAGCAGCTACCAAAGCGTTGAAATTTTATGAAACGTTGAAAATGGCTCAAGAATATTTCCCAACGAATAACGAAACGGTTAACAAAATATTCTTCTAAGGTTCAGTACTGAATTTCAACCGGTACCAACGGGTAGCGCACTATTTATGAAAATGATAGGAATTATTTTAATAAATAGTGTGTTACCCGTTGTTGTTACCTGTTGAAAATCAGTACTGAACCTTACAACAAAATTTTGTTAACCGTTTCGTTACCCGTGCGTTATCCGTTGAGAAATTTTGTGGCGTTTAGTAAACAAATGTCCCTACCAATTCCAATCACGCAGGCCAATGTGATAAGATAGAACTTGCGAAAGAAGTAATGACATATCAAGTGTAGTTTGAACATGAACAAAACGAGATCTCACATCAACATGAACACAATTATATTTAATAAGCAGTCATTGTCAATAGTTCTCAGCAAAATGTTCAGGCATCATGTCCTAGCATAACCAGCTCAGCAAAGCAACGTGCGCAAGGGGGGATAGTTTTCTGATCGGCCTGGGCAATCTGATGTGTGAACTCAAATGTGCGCCATCGTGCCTCCATCATTTCTGTTTCACGAGGATCGGAAGAATTATACTTTCCAACGAATGTAATTTTTGACTTACTTGTGGCAAAGATAGGTGTGTCCTTCTCGAGGTATATGTCATGAGCATACTGAGACTTAGGGGCAGGAAAATGGAGTCCTTGCCCCTCTAGAAGGAGAAGTAAATCCTTCCAAGCGATGAGTTCGCTTGACCACCTGAATTCGTTCACAAGAATGATTTCTGCATCCTCGACACCAAGCCAGGCATAAGTTGTAGTTGCGGGGTTTTAAAGGGAGAAAATGTAGTTCTGAGTGGCTCTAAAAGAATGTTTTGCCACAATTTGCAGGCCCCGCAATCATGATATTTCTATATTTTCCACGCCCTTTCTCTAGTAATGATCTAGCTGCATCAGCAAACAGGTATGCGTGTATCTCGTTGTTTTTTAAAACCTCTTTAGCTGACTCGAGCCAAAGTCCAGAACAGCCAGACACGCAATCTTTGGTTAAAGTCTCCAGAACAGTTTCCATACATGGCCTGTTCTGACGCTCATAGTCAGGTCGCTAGGGTTGCGCACACCTGCAAAATTTGCGGGCAACGTAATTTTTGCAAAAAAACATTATTTAGACATTAATAAACATAAATTTACCTGTTGGACATGCTGAATTTTCTTCAGAGGCCATTCCATCAAGTTATTAGCTAGCAGCGTTGCTTCTCGCTCTCGGAGCACGAGCGCCATTTTGAAATAGGAGGAGTTTTCATGAAACCGAGGTTAAAACAACATGTCGGCTGGAGTTTATGCGAATTCGAGGCTAAATCAATATGTCTGCTTGAGTAGGTGATAGGAGACCATCTGATTAGCTGTACGACATATATCAAATAATTTCATCTATTTTACCGCAATGACATGAAGATCTTCCAGTCAGATGGACTTAAAATTAGTTTTGAGTCCCAAAAAACGGAGAAAGAATGGCGGAGTGGCAGAAAATCAATCTTTGACACAAGAGCGTTTGTGTGTAGTGCACAACAGAATTTACGACAAGGAATCAAAAATATCTGTATTCACAGAATCTTTGTGGAAAAGAGTAAAGGATGCCAAGTAAGCATTACATTTTTTTTATAAGAATGTTGCTTATAAGAATATTCAGGCTCAAAATTATCCAAATCTTAATATATTATAAGAATATTGCTCAGCCCCAGCTCGCATATGTTTGTCTCATTTTCCAGCAGTTGCCTGTTTTGCGATGTTTATAACAGAGAATTGCATGACTGACCCATCTGGTTTTTTCAAAAGTGTGCTTAAAAGTTTTTGATTGTTAAGAACATTTTTATTGTTATAATTGCTTACATTTTCTTTCGTTCGACCTTTTCTTCATCATGATATGGCATTTCTTTTTAAGTTTTTAACTGTGTTCCCCTAGAAACCCTAGAAACCATATCAGATTTGGAAAAATAAGAATACTTTAAGAATATCCTAAGGCTTGAAATGAAAATTTTCTTAAGAATATTGATGCTGGAAAAAATTTATAGTATTCTTATAAAAAAAGAGTGTAGTTACATATAATTGTTTGTAATTCTTTCTGTCTCATAATGACTTAGATTTGAGGCCCGGGGGGAGGGGGTATATAACATGTTCATGGTACGGGTGTGTGCCCCCCATATGGGTGAGTTTTTGGGTCCAAAATTCTCTAAACAAGGGTCCTTTTTTCGGCAGATTTTCCATAAACATGGGTGGGGTTTCACTGAAATTTGCAAAAATAGTTTTAATAAGGCAGTTTCCGCTAAGATTCGTTATAAAAGTGGGTACCGAGGCAAGTTTCGGTAATTAGAAGAGGGTACGTTTCTGAAAACCAGGCGTCCATGCACAAGTCATGTACCCCTCCCCCCTCCGGGATTCGAGGCTTTCCTTTAGATACAGTTTGAGGCTCGCTTTGAGATATAAAATAAGTATTCAAGTATTCGCATGTTTTGTTATTCTCTTCTATTTTCGTCCCTTTAGCATTGTGCGTAAAAGCGAAGAAATAATACACATAAAGCGCGAACTTGGAGTGAATCAGGTTCCTGACCAAACATTTGGCTACCATCGAAAGTGCTACTCGTATTTCACGCATAAAAACACATTGGCAATACTCAGAAAGAAGCGCGGAAGTGAAAAACCTGAATTTAAACGACTATCAGGCAGAAAGAGAGACAGACATGGTGAGTAATTTATAAAAATAACTAATTCATTCAAAAACTAACCAGGTCATATTTACCCGATGGAGCCCTGACCTTTCTTCCAAATTTTTTCATCATAAATGTATTCTATTTCGCTAGGTTATAGAATCGGTGTAAGATTACAAAAATCATTATCATGATTTTCAAAGTTGATGCCAGCCCAGCCTACATATCGTGTCTTTCTAAGAACAATTTTGCACCCCTGTAGGATATTTGTCAATTTGACCGTGACATGACATTAGTGAAACCAAATTTTATACGAAACACCTACGACGAGAAAACAAAGGTTAACAAATATTTCTTCTATGGTGATATGTACATAGGAAATCCGAACACTTAAATGTAAAATATAAATTGATGAAAGACTGAAGTATCGATAACTAACAAGTATCAATAAAAACGTCTCGCTTCAGAACATTCGAATTCATATTTCATCATTGCTGCTTCAATTTCCAGTATGAAAATGAATATCATAATGTAGCATGAAATAAGAAATGACTATTTTCCTTCAGGTAAGGTCATCGCTGATCAAGAATGCTGCATCTGTACATCGAAGAAAACAGCCAAGGGGGGCAGTGGTCACGAGAAATTAGAAAAATGCTTGACAGAAATCGGGGCAACGTCCCTTAAGGAGGCAGCTATTTTGAAAAAGGATAACCCTGACCTGCTAGCTAACGTTGTTGGTGTAAATTGGGAAGTGATAAATGCACGAGAACTATATTATCACCGTTCATGCTTTAGAAGCTATACACGGAAGGAAAGAAAAAGCAAACAGAGGAACGATGTACTTGCTTTTCAATCTACCATTGAACATATAGAGCAGAAAGTTTTTTCTGAACGAAGGACTGTAGGGGTTCCTGAATTGTTTGACCGGTATCAGAATATCTTGGAGAATGAACCATCAATGCCTAGCGAGACATGTGACATAAGAACGTTCCGTTCCAGATTATTGAAACATTTTGGGCCAAATCTCGGTGAGTGGAATTCACAGAACAGTGGCTACGTTTTCTACGATAAAGAAATTCCTATTGAACAAATATTAGAAGTGACGAAAAAGCTGCATACTGAAACGAAAAATTTGAAAGATGCTCCAATAGATGAAAGAATTAAAGATGTCGCATCTGAACTTCGAAAGGAAGTGCTTGACATGAACGATTCTTTTTCAAACTGGCCACCAACAGAAGATCAATTAATTGAGTCTGAAACTACTATCCCATTGCTTCTAAAAACATTTCTGACAGCGCTTTTGTCTAAAAGAGCTCAACCAAGCTCTCGAAGGCAGGCAAAGATTGACTCTATTGGCCAGGATATCATATATTGTATCAAAAATGGAAAAAGTCGCACATTGAAGCACACTCTGTTGTCACTCTGTTGCAAACGCAAAACAGGATCTCGTCAGGTTGTAAAATGGTTGAACAGATTCGGCCATGGAATCTCATATGACGAGGTATGCGTTTTGGAGACAAGCATTGCATTGCAGCAAACGAAGAATCAAATACAAAGAAATTTTGTTCCATCTATCATCCAACCGTCAAAGTTTATAACGTTCGTATGGGATAATAACGACATAAATCCTGAATCACTAACAGGGGTGGCAATGCACTGTACGAATGGTATAATTATTCAGCTTGCCGACAGGGCACCTTCCTTGGTCAGGGAAAGCCGAGTTCCACATCATTTGGCTGAAAAAAGGGAACGATCTTTCAAAGGCATGCCAACGATCATTGATCCAATTATCTCTAAAAAGAGAACCAATCCTGCCACACGAAATGCAGAGCTGCTACCTACAAGTAAACGGGAGCTGCACTCAAGGAGTCTTGATAATGCATGGGTTATGTTGAGATACCAAGCTTCATCTCATGGCATACAGTTTGCAGTCCCTAATTGGACCGGGTATAATTGTTTGATAACGGAGAAAAATGATTCATACCATCAAGTCGCCTACTTACCGGCAATTGACAAGTCACCCTCAAAGCTAGAAACCGTTGCAGAACTTCTTCAACAGACAAAAGCAAAGGCAGAAGCACTTGGCCTATCAGAAACCGATCTTGTTGCTGACCAGGCAATATATGCCAAGGCAGTGGAAGTGCTCATGATGCCACAGTACGAAGTTCTGAAGAAGTTCATCGTTTTGCGAATGGGAGCCTTCCATACATCGTGTACATTCTTAGCAGTGATAGGGAAAAGATTTGCTGATGCAGGGCTACGTGATATCATTGTGGAAGCCAATTTACTCGGTAGGAGTTCCTTATTCCTTCTTCTGTTATTGCCTATCTCTGTAATTGTACCCAAATAAATTGGGGGTATTCCCAGGACGGGGTAATCCCATGAAAATATATATTGTCTGGTGACCAGCGATTTTTGCCATTGATTGGTTATAATTTTGAGGCATGTACTCCAAACCAGGGTGTGTATTTTACGGCGAAACAAGGTGTGATTGTTTAACTTTTCTCACAACATTATTTACAGGAGCCCAAACTTCTCCAAACTGTGCAGTTTTGGAGACCTTCGCTCCAAATCAGGGTGGGTTTGCAATTTTTCAGTCACAGGCCCCACTTTATCAACTACCGTAGTCCAGTGAGGTCCAGTGATGAAGGAGCTAAGAACATCTCATTGTTTTCAGGTGAAGGCTCAGTGGAAAAAGTATTGCAAGGAAAACACTACAACAAATGTATGCGGGTGTTGAAGTATGTTTTTGATGCGCTGACACGTTTGAAACTCCAGAGCTTTGAAAGTTGGCTAATAAAGCAAGATTCCCATGACATACTTGAAAGGCTTTCCGAGTCAGAAGAGATGCAAAAAGCAATACACGATCTGAATGGCAAAAGCCTCGCTGACCTGATGCATGAGCACAGTGCAGTATTTGATAAACTCAACGAGTATGAAGAGCACTTAGAGAAAGACACTGAGTCTGGACCAATGTCAAGATTTTGGCAGTCGTTCCTGAATATGATGTGTATTCTATTTGCATTCATTCGATCAATAAGAATGGGAGACTGGAAACTACACTTGGAGTCTACACAAAGAATGTTACCCTGGATGTTTGCATATGATCGTCCAAACTATGCGAGATACTTAACTTTCTATTGGTCTGAGATGCAAGCTCTCCCAGAAAAGCATCCTGCAATTCATATGGAGTTTGAGTAAGTATGATAATACTTTTCTCTAAGGGTATGAAACTGCGCTCAACAGGAACCATGCCTTAATATATCTAAGCAGGCCTGCACTACAATTCTTGCAACATTTTGAGGCAAAAATTGGGAGAAATCAGTCTTCCATCATGGGTTGATTTAGTGTCAAGGAATTTATAAACAATGTTTTATTTGTAGGATGAAATGTACAGTGACACTGTAATGTCACGATGGGTGCTACAAAATAGAATCATTTTAAGTTTCACTGCGGTGCCAGTCGCAGTCTTTGCGTGGTGGTTATTGGTGATTGAATTGAATTATGTTCACAAGTCTCAATCGTAGCCTTTCTTTTAAGGAATGGGAATTTCTCCGTACGCCGTCAACCGGGATTCTTCAACGCAGTTGCTTCTGATCAATGCATAGAACAAACCATCAATAGAGAGCAAAAATGCAGAGGCGGTATAAGTGGATATAGTACATCAGCTGGTACCGTGCAAAGGTGGGTACTGACCAGTCACTGTGCAGCAAAAGCTCTTGGGAAGATGGAAGCTATGATAAGTATTGACCAGGAACTATCAGTTACAAAAGATGTGGGTATGAAAAGGATGAATTTTGACGAGGAGAAAGTGTCAGAAGCAATAGATGTCATTTCGACCTGGGGAAATCCATTTGACGAAAGTTCCAGCCTCATCAATATGGCCTCCGGTTTGGAAGCTCCAGATGATGTTCAAAAAGATCTCCTTGAAGCTCAAAGCCGTGGAGAGTTTGCCTTAAGTGAATTCGTTGAGAAAAGAATCAGAACGAGCGACACCGGTTTTTATGACCCAATCAAGAGATGTAAGCTCAAAACGTTTGCCACAATGAAAGCTAAGAAAATTTGCAAAGTGAAGGAGAAAGCCGTTACGATTGGTGCTGAGCGGGGAATATTCGCCAAACTTCTTGTTATAAGAGAAAAAAGAGACACAGTAAGCATGAAAGAACTGATTTCTTACTCTCTTGGCCCAATACCTTGGTCACTAGCTTTACCTGATGGAGGATTGGTGAAAACAGTGAAATCTAAGCTGCTCAATGCTCTCGAAGCTGATGTTCCACATCTGGAAACTTTGCCGCAAGGAACAACATTTGTCTTCGATGGGATGGTCATTTTACAGCAACTCAACACCTCCAATCTTGATACCTTCGGAGACATATCAGACTTTGTGTTTAAGAGAATATCAAGGGGGAATGCTACGACAATCTACTTTGTGACAGATCAGTACCTGGAGCACTCAGTTAAAGAGATGGAAAGGAAATAGCGTGGGAGCAGTGGTGTACTTCGCATAAAGCTTGAAAGACGCGAGCAAAAGACACCTAAACAGTTTAAGAAGTATTTGGCTGACCCAAAGAACAAAATAGAGTTAGTGAAGTTTTTGCTAAGTGACTGGAGTCATCCAAAACGCTTCAGAGATAGAATCCGTAACAGGACCATTTATGCGACAGTCGAGGACAAGTGTTTTGCCATTTCTGTAGTTAATGAAGACGTATGTGCAGTTGAAGTGGAGATGCTGTGTTCTAACCAAGAGGAAGCAGACACAAAAGTGTTCTTGTGTAGCAAACATGCTGAGCAGTGCAGAAATGAAAACATTTGCATTGTTACCTAAGCAGTGATATTGCGATATAAAGTGTATACTTTGCTGATAAGTTCAACAGCAACATCTATATTGACATTGGATCAGGGAAGTTTAGGAGAATTCTGGATGTCAAGGCTATCTTCGATAATATAGGTGGTTCCATTGCACAGGCGCTTCCAGCCTTGCATGCTTTCACTGGAAATGATTACACAAGTGCCTTTCACGCGATGGGAAAGATAAAATCCTACAAAATCCTCAAGAATTTCGAGCATTTTCAATACGCTTTTGGCATGATTGGTGAAGACTTCGAGTTTGACATGGAATTATTTGAAAGTGTTCAGGAATTTGTTTGTGCGCTTTATGGCCTCAAATCGATGGCTGATGTGAACGAAGCAAGATAAGTGAAGCTCTGTTCAAAGAAAGGAAGAATGCCAGAACCACAGCTGCTCCCACCAACAAGAGATGAGCTATTACAGCACTGCAAACGAGTCTCGTACGTCACTGCAATCATAAAGCAAGCTCTGGAGCTGAATGTAGAGTATCCATCACCTCAAGGACACGGTTGGATAATCACTTCCAGTGGTGATTTAGAAATTGAATGGATGACTCAAAAACCCGCCCCTGACTCAATTCTTGAGATGGTGTCATGCAGTTGCAAAAGGTCGAAGTGCCATTCAGAAAGCTGCAATTGCTTTGCCCATGGACGGATATGTGCAACTGCAGCCAATGCGAGAACGAATTTGACGACAATGACTTTCAGGGTAGTGCTAGCGATATTAGTGACGATGATGATGTGGAGATGGGGGACAATGCAGAGGATTCAGACTAAACATTTTTGACAATTTTTCAGAAAAAGAATATTCGTAGAAAAGGTGAATGATCCCTTGCGATGATAGGAGGGGGCTTTGGGCTTTCACAAGTTGCGGGCTTGGCCAATTTTAACCCTTGGGTTTCAGTCTTTTATTCAAAATCCAGATTTTGTCCGGTTTTCAATATCATGCAGTTTGTGCAATTAATTGAGATAGAACAACCAGCTTCCCGATGCTTAAAACCATATAAATGAGACAAATGTTAGGAACCATCAATGATTGCTGATGCAAATTGAAGAGATTTTCAAAAGTACTGTTTCGGATTTTCCTATTTTGCCTGTATATTTTTGGGTTTTTCGATAATTTTGGC
Organism: Aurelia coerulea; assembly: GCA_039566865.1. Lineage (NCBI taxonomy): Eukaryota > Metazoa > Cnidaria > Scyphozoa > Semaeostomeae > Ulmaridae > Aurelia > Aurelia coerulea. The sequence continues at coordinate 5,372,328 of CM076959.1, forward strand.
TTGGGTTTTGCAGGCTCTTCTGGTACCCTCTAATTAGGCCCCCTCACCTTACGATGTTACCATGTATCGACATTTTCTGTCCTAATTATTTATGAACGACTTTTTGTCTCAATGACAGGCTTAGGACCAACTTGAAGTCATTCTAAACTAATCTTATCTCCTTGCTTGGAGAGCCGATGTCACTCATAATTATACAGCACGATATTGTGGAAACGTGAATAGATTTGTAAGGGCTAATGGCAATGCTAAGTATGCTATAAAGCTAATACAAAGACCTTCCTGTCACCCACGTGGACACCCATCGCAGCCAACATGTTGTTTTAACCTCGGTTTCATGAAAACTCCTCCTATTTCAAAATGGCGCTCGTGCTCCGAGAGCGAGAAGCAACGCTGCTAGCTAATAACTTGATGGAATGGCCTCTGAAGAAAATTCAGCATGTCCAACAGGTAAATTTATGTTTATTAAGGTCTAAATAATGTTTTTTTGCAAAAATTACATTGCCCGCAAATTTTGCAGGTGTGCATGCGTTTTTTCCCCGTAGCGACCTGACTATCAAGGGATTTTGCGGCATTTCTCATCCCCCATGTTGAGTTGATCAGTTTGTTTCTGACCTTGCATCATTTCCCTAAAATCCATTCAGCCAAACCAATTTTCCCTCCTTCTTTTTGCACATTAGCAAGAGCTAAAAGCTCAGTTTCTTTTGTAATATTGTACTTCAAATCACTTCAGAAACATCAATGTTTGAGAGGCGTCTTTTTCTCCGTACCCGACTACAGCTGGCAGAACTGTTTCCCCGCTTGTCTGCCTTTTTTCTGGAGAGCCTGTGTTCCTAGCTTTGTTTGAGGAGAGCAGGTATTTGCTAAATTAGGATGGTTAGGACTATGTAGGGCCTCTTTCTCTTTTTTTTGCGGTATGCTTGTAGGAAGAATAATAGTTGTCATGCTTATTAGCAAAATGCACGGATATGCGATGACGTTTCAAGAGGTACTTCTTCATCGGCTTCCATCGTTTGTTTTCACTCAGTTTTATAGATAAATGATAATGTTTGCCACCATCTTCATGTGGCACCAAACTACACACCCAATGAGCAACTCTTATGTGACTCTCCTTGTACAAGAATGCCTCCACCACACAATTTGCAAACGACTCACGACTGGGGAACCCCTTCAAATCTGCCTGAATGTACGTTATGAGGTACACCTAATAATTTCTAGTTGTTTGGTTTATTTTGATTGTTAAAAACAGATATTGCGCTTACAAATAATTGCACCATTCAAGATGGATAATGACTTCTTTTTCATTTCTTTCTCTAGAAAAGTGTGCCCCACTGTCCTTGTTCCGGGATATGGAAAGCAATACAAGTTGACACTGGTCAAGCTCCTTGATGAAAATTGAACATTGCTATGGGAAGCCCCTGTATTAGACCCATTTTGACAAAATTTCATGGGGGCTATTTGAAACAAACCAAGCAAAGCTAAGCTGGCGTATGAATATCATTTCTTAACCAGATAAATACATTGCTTTGTGAAGCTGTGATGAAACACTATCGCGAGTGATTCTGACTAAAAACTTTTCACATTGCTCTCTCATCGTTGGTTCTGTGGCGGCATACCGGAAAGAGGACTCACACCAGGACCTAGAGCCGGAAGAGGACCCAAGGGAGGACCTTAGAGATGACTTTAAGGAAGATCCTAACCAGTAGGTTGTTTCAAAGTGTTTGAAATAAGAAATAAGAGGGATTTAAGAAACTCGTAAGAAAATCTAAGCTGTAAAAATGGCCTAAATTATTGAAAGTGCATTTTTGAAAAGATGATTGATAGATTCATGAATTGTTAAAGCAGCCTTTCGGCAGAGCAACACATAACACGCTTAAAAGCAATCTGTCCCCTATTGTTTTAACCTTAGTTACTGCTTTATTTACCTTATTTTAGCTGCAGCTAAATTCATGCATCACTGAGTCTCTATGACCCTGATTTCTTTGCATAAAGCGAATTAACACCAACTTCTGGAATATACAATAGAGATCTTTTTCGATTTTATTTTCATTCATCGAAGGGGACAGATTGCCTTTAATCTAAATTTTGAATTTTGAGTCAGAGGAGTATGAGTTCCTTTCGAAGGATACCAATTCCTATGAGAAATAAGAATTCCTTTTTTTCCGGGGATTTCTCGAGAAAACAGATCCTCAAAGTTCCAAGCAACGGTTAGGAACATTCTTTGAAAGCTTACTGGGGGATCTTTTGGCGTGAGCAAATTGAATAGTTTAATTAACTGCTTGGCAAAGTTTCAAATGTCCCAGAAAGCTGTTTTCCAAGAGAGGCATGTCCAAGAGAGGCTCTTCCTGTTGGCTTCTGGCCCCCCACTTCTACAATGCTTTTCTCTTTCTGGTCTTGAATAATCTGGTCATACTTCATGTAGAGATCTGGATCTCTTTCTAATCTGTTGATTAGCTTCTCCAGACGAGCTAGACTCCCTGCTTTATTGTCTGGTAAAGGTGGACAGTCTCCTTTCCACAACAAGCCTGTTTCAAAGAACCCCTCAGGTTTCTGCTCTAATTGCTCCAGGAGGGTCCCGAAGTCACGGACTTTTCCGTGAACGTTCCGTGACGACGTTCCGTGGTTGCCCGTGACGAAATTGAGTTTATTTACGTCACGGACCATATTCACGGACAGTCTGGAGAATCCCTCTGAAATATGGCCACAAACTTCCATTGTTGCTTGCATCTTTTCTTTAGTGCAGGCTGTTTCGTTCGAGCTTTTGTGTTGACGTTCCAACGCACCTACACGATTTCGTGATAAGGCAGCGGACAATGAAATTTACAAAGCACAGTGTGTTTATGACATCAAGAGACATTAAGCAATACATTTGTAAAGTGATTATGTCTGCTACATAATATCGAAATAGTATACTAATAGTACAGGCGACTTAAAGGTGCGAAGGATGATATAATGCTCTATTATGACTCCCATGTTGTCAAAGGTGTGAACGAGATTCAAATGAAATTATTATCTCAAAGTTACACCACACTGTTTCTTGTGACGTCAGGTGACGCCTGAGCTCGTCTGAGACGTTGAGCAATACTTTTATTTGGGTGTTAATCTGGTTCACACCTTTGGCAACATGTCGAATAATAGAGTATTATTACATCCTTCACACCTAAAACTCGTTTACACAATTTCGTTTTTATGTAGCAGACAGTCAAATTGTCAAGAAACTATTATTCCTTTATGACGCCAAGCGACCCAGCGACCCTCTAATCCCTCTGACGCGAATAAGTTTAAAATTTCGACGCTGTGCATTTTCACTTTAGTATTTGCTTCGTATGCAGTTTGTATGCACGCTGTTGAGAGGCTAATTTTTTTGAGTTACTGTCATGCGAGTACTTCTAAGTTTTTGAAATGACGGATAAAACGGGACAATCAGATATTTTGAAGAGGAAAGACGAAGATCCTACCACAAGCAGAAGTGACGAAAGAGCCGAGGGAGAGCCCCCTGCAAAGGTTAGTAAAAGAGATTATTTCTTAATTTAATAATTTTATGTGATTTTCTGTGAAATATATTTCCAGTGAGACCTCCGATTCTATGTAATCTGATTGGATCTCGCTTTTACAACACCATCAGATCTCAATGGACCAATGAAACGCGTTTTTCACAATGAAAATCGCCAATAATCAAATGTTTAATTGAAGAAACTCCAATACTGGGAAATAATACCTAAGTAGGTATCTATTTCAACAAAGGAAATCCTTAATCCTCGCCATATTGTTATTTTCACTTGTTTCTTGTATTATATTACTCGACGTAATGTCTAAACATCGGAAAGTCAATATTTCGTTTTGAAATGTTCAAGAGGGTACATGGAGTAAACGTGAAGATTCAAATTCTCAGTTTCTTAGAACAAATACGTGTTGGCATTAAGAATTCCAAAGATGTGCGAGATTTTTTAGGGTATTCTTATGCGTCTCTCACACATAAATATTCTCAAATATCATTTTTTAGATCAGAGGTCAAGGCAATCAAGAAACCGAGAACCAAGAATGGATAAAATCCGCCATGCCAAAAGAAACGCAAAGAAAAGAGGTTAGTTCAGCTATTTCTAACTAGAAAGTGATTGGATGTGGTAATTGAAAGATTATGTAGCAACGGATAAAAAATGGGGCCATTTGTTGAATCTATTCGTCACAGGAAATAAGTTAAGAAACTATTCATTTCGATAAAGGAAATCCTTGACACCAACCTCGTCCCCAGAGCCTTTTGTCATTTTGGGACAGAGACGAAAAAACCTGGGGACGACGTTGCCTTGACTCAAGTTTACTTTACTCTCACTTGTTTCCTATATTACTCTTAAGGTACTTGAGTAATGCCTAAGCAATGGAAAGGCTTCAAAAATTTTGTTTTGAAAAATTCACGAGGGCGCAGGTAGTGAACATGTAGATTGTTATGGAACCTCTAGGAAACTCGAAGAAACTCTGAGTACTGAAAATATGATGATTTAAAGAAACTTCCAGTACTGGCCCAAATTCCTATTTTCTTATAAAAAAATACGTGTTTTATAAGCAGCGGCTGATCCAGGAAATATTCTGACTTGACTACTGCCAAGAGCTGCCAAGGTGAGGTTATTCGAAATACTAGGGTGCTGTCGCAGTAGTCTGGATCCGCCCCTGTTAGAAGTACGTAAAATACCACTTGCAAACTTAGCAGTCAAAGCCAGTTTTCATAAAACGTTGTTATATGCTTCAAATGACATGACCAGATGTTATAGATCCTTTAACAACTTTGACGTATGAAATTGGATAATCTAGGTGTAAATGTTCTTTTGATGAAGATGGTTTTTCTTTAAAGATTGCTTTTTAAACTGGTGTCCAGTGTGAAAAGGTATACAAGCCGTAAAATCCTCGATAATACATAATTCACTTGAATGAAATAACCTAGGATAACCTTCTTCCATTTGATAGGGAAATCCAGCTACGTCCCCCATGAAAAATACCCAAAGTGAGGTTGATCTCAATTGGTTATCTTCGCTGATGACCACATCAACGGTTAAGGTGAGTGAAGGCCCTTGCCTATATACTCCTTTTCAACCAAAAGCCCACCAAAAGCCTTGTCTCGGCAATTTTCAGATTGTTTTCTCCGAGAGGTGTATCACTCTTTTTGGCAAAGGTGTACGAGATTTTTATGGAGTGACATGCCCCTCGGTTTTCTCTTTGAATCAAGATTTACACTTCGTCTGATTGCTCCAGCGAAAAGTCATATGTTGACGGGGGGAAAGAGACGTAGGAACACGGGGGGCGCTGGGGGCACGTGCCCCCAATATTTTGCAATAAATAATAAGAAAGTGCCCCTTTAGCTTAATGAATTATAATGAAGAAACCGCCCTTGAAACCGACTTTCTATCATAGGGCATCACCAGCAGTGCTTCTAGGCCCATCATGTTGTGACAAAATCTGTTGCGTATTTTTTAAAATTAAAAAAAGTATTGACTTTTCTCTTGTGGCATGTTGCATTTGAAATCAGCCATATGAACTGAAATGTCAATTAAATGATAAATAATTCCAGTACTGTACCAAAACTGCATAAGAAGAGATTGCACTTTGAGATGGTATACGTTAAATCTTCTAAAAGTTCATCATTTTTCAATGATTTTCAGTTATAATTGGGTTGCATGTTTCCTGATACACCCTGCATAGGAAAATAAAAGTTAGTTTTCTTTAAAGCCCATGTAAATGCCTGTCGGTGACGGATAATGTTCACGAATATTTAGGACAGCACAGGAGGGTACTACTCGTCGGTTGCCTTTACCAAGGTAGCCATGTTGCCACAAAATAAACTGACGATATGCTGCCTTTCGAAATGCCCGTGTGCTGCTGTCCCTTTGATCATTACGCAAGTCTGTGATACTCTTGATACACATTTCTAAGTTTTCAGGGTCAAGGCAAAATTTTGTGAATCTCCTCCTTTCAGTTATGCACGTTCTTTTGTTGCAACATTTGTTTTCAATTTCCCTCGGCATGATTTTGCATTTGCCGCATTTGCACCAGACAGGGGCAGGCACCTTTCTCTCCTCTGCACGTTCTTCACCAGCCTCTTGATCATCTTTTTGCAATTCATGCACCAATGTTGTGATGTGCTCCATACTTCCCCTTCCATTTTGGAACCGTTTTAAAACCAAGTATCTCAAGTATTCTTCACTTAACTGGCCGACATACTCCTGAAAAAAGAAATGAATAATTATATAGTGCAATGAAGGTGCAGAAATATTAACGTTGAGCCATCCTTCGGCTTGTGTCCTACAATAAATATGGGTAAAAAAGTGACGGGAGCAGTGTGCCCATTTGCTGGAAATTCTACTTGAGTCTTCTTTACCAGTTTCTTGAGGCCATCTTTTGGGATATTTGGAGATTTGAAAATGTTTTGAAAATCCAGTACTGGGATAATATACAACTTAAGAAACTTTTTTTCTTTCAATGAAAGGAAACCTTAGCATATCTTTACTGTATTTTCAGTTTTTCTTGAATCAGATAACTCAGAAAGTACTTGAATGATGTATAAAGATTGGAGAAGGCTTCTCAAACTTGTTTTGATATGATCATGAGGGGACAAGTAGTACACAGAAAGATTGAAGGAATTCTTGGTCCTAAAATTTGAAAAGTTTTAAGAAACTTCAGTATTGGCTCAAACTCTTAGTTATCTATAACGAAATGTGGATTATTAATGAGCTTTATATCAATTTGTTACTGATCCTAGAAGTTCCAAGTTGTTATTTATCTTTCTTGAATTGTGTGTTGATTTTTACCAATCATATAAAAGTGTAGTTATCTACAACGAGGTAATTATGTTTACGGTTTATGACAGTTGAACATTACCTCCACTAACTGGTTTTCATTAGCATCTTCCCTGTCTTGGTCCATGCTCCGATCAGATGCTTTCTCCTTGCTCGATGTGGCATTCCTTGTTTCCTTACTTCCCTGAACAAAGAAAAATGGTTTTGTGAGAATCGAGCAACATTCTAATTTTTCATCTGAAAGGCAAGCAAAAGAACGATGCTTCATGTAAATAGACATTTGAAAGAATCAGCAGGTTGGGTCTTGCTTGGGTCAACAACTTCATTAATACTTGATATGAAATTCATTGATAAGGATGGTTGTTATTACTCATCAAATTCATTGATAAGTATGGGCATCTTTTTACCATTAATAGGGAAGGACAAAAAGCCAGCCTATTTCTGCAACAGAGAATTCTCTGTGAAAAATATCAAGCAAACTGAACCCAAAATGACTGTCATCTAACACAAGTGTATTGAAGTACTCACCAGTAGCCTGACAAGTCTGTATTTAGCCAAAATAAACATCAACGTAATGAACCCTGGATACAATGTAGCTGTAAATGAACCTAAAAATGTCAAATTATTATAACTAGGCCTATTTTTACCTTGTTTCTGCATGGTTTTTGCACATTTTTGTCGCAAGGGCAAAACTCTGAACAGTTTCTGCTTGCATCCCTACAAGTGCAGCCACGTCGCTTTTCTGTGGTCTTGCTTGCACACTGCCTACCTTTGCAGTCGCACGGAGGCAACCCTGGCTGAAAATGAAGAAGAATGTCTACGTTAAGGCCCATCAATCATGATCATTTCATCGCAGACGTTTTTCAAGCTTGCTTGGCCAAGCAAACCAAGAAGCTTTGCAATCTTGTTGTACGACATTTACATCATTACTATCGTAATCTAAAGAAATAGAATGGTTTATTCTTCTCACCTCGATAAGACCTGACCAATCTGACTCGTTTTCTTCGCCCGATGAAGATGATGGCGAAAAATCCGCTCCAAGTGTGTCTTTGTCCGCCATTGCAATTCGATGAAATTGAGCGTATTCGCAATGCAAACTGGGATTGTGCCACGCAGATTATATCGCCCGCGTTTTGCGTCTGACTGCCCCTTTAAAGGATCTGTTTCATCCAGCATTCCTTGCACGTGCCGTCTGTTGATGTTCCTTTGTTGTCTGCCATTTTCATGGGCCATGAAAATGGCGGCAACAAAGGCCAACCAAGAGATGGCACGTGCAAGGCATGCTGGATGAAACAGACCCTTTAAGATGTGGTATCACAATGCTGGGCACAGCTCATGCAAAATTTAATAACAAAAGGAAACATGCCATATCCTCATCTCAGGACCCAGATATCAAGGATGTGTGCAGCTCACGCCATACTGTCACAGGGTATCTTTTTGGGGACGATCTCCCAAAAGCCATAAAAGATGCCAAAGAAGTCAGTAAACTGACTAAGTCAGTTGGCCCACAAAATCAATACCAGAAGGATAAGAAAAAACAGCAGTGTGTCCAGCAAGGCGGAAATCCCAACTACAACAACAATAACAACAATGTCAGAAATCCCAGCAATAAGAGCAGTTTTTTTCAGAAGGCCAAGAAACCATATTGCAAGCAGAAGAGGCCTTTCAATCACAAGAACTGATTAAGGTAAAATTAGACCCATCGTATTTTGTAAAAATTCAACCGAATTTATTATCATTGTTTTGGTCACAGGTTAAAACATTCAAGGAGGGGAAAATTTCCCATTACATGGACTGCTGGAGGGTAATCACATCTGACAGTGAGGTTCTCTCAACTGTGAAAGGTATGCCAATAGAGTTTGTCAACCTTCCTCCGTCAATAGTTGCACGAGTAAACATGATTGGCAAATTCTGAGGAAATTCATATGCAAAATGAAATTACAAAATTGCTACAAAAGGGGGTCATGGTGGAATGCCCCCAAGAGAAAGGAGAGATAATATCTCCAGTATTTTTCAGGCCCCAATCTGATGGAACATACAGGCTTATTCTAAACCTTAAGAAGGCAAATGAGTATGTCCAAAACTTCCATCTTAAAATGGATACCATTCACAAAGTCCTAAACCTTGTTAAACCAAACTGTTTCATGGACTCTATAGACATAAAAGATGCAAATAACTCAGTAAAAATCAAGGAAAAACACCAGAAATACATGAAATTTAATTTTCAGGGACAAGATTATAAATTCACGTGTCTGCCAAATGGTCTCTCATGTGGACCACGTCAATTCACCAAACTCATGAAAGTCCCTCTTGCAGAATTAAGGAAAAAGGGACATCTGGTGTCTTCATTAATTGATGACCTTATCCATTTTGGTGACTCTGATGAGGAATGTATTCAGAATGTAGTGGACACAATTACAATATTACTAAAGTTAGGTTTTGCCACCCATCTGGAAAAATCACACCTCATTCCGACCCAGGACTAGGGGGTAAATACAGCAATTGCTCCGACCCGAAAATTTTCGTAAATCTACGATTTTTGGTTCATCGGTGTACGAAGGCTTGAGACACAGCTTCAAAGTTCACAGTAATGTCAGATGGCATCAACGTAGCAGTGAGTTGCAGCATGGTTGCGTTGCAGTGAGGGGAACTTTTAAGCTTGGAGCTTTTCCTGTTTGCTTTTGTTGATATTTAAAAGTCTCTGCCTGATGCCTGCAATTTTTCCTTGAATGTGCTTTATGTTTCATGACTGCTTTATCTCATGGTGGCAGTGGTATTGTGCCTAAACCGGCTCCATATCTGCGTCTTTCATTTTTCCTTTGTGAATTTGCCACAAAAGGTGCTTCACCCATTCCATTGCTCAGCGGACCAATCAGAAATATTGTCTTTTCCACTGTGATTTAAAAAAAGGGGGTTTGCAGTATCCCAAACAAAAAATTCAGTTGTAATCACCAGTTTTACCTGTTGATGTTCGATGGGTTTCCAGGAATTTGACAATCAAAACATAACATCGGCCATAGATTATGTATTTTGAATACAACATTCATTTGAAAATTAAAATGATAGTGCAGCTGCGCAATTGTTAGTCAAAATCGCTTTGATGGAACATGAACCATGATAATGACTTGCAATGCAAGACTGCAAAGGTATGGGAGGTATGTCTGTTGCTAAGGCCCCTTTGAAATTAGAGAAAGGGAAATATCAACTTTTGGATTCTACGCTTTTGTCTGCGCTAAAGACGCATTGTCGAACATGATCCTTTGTGTATCAAATGAAAAGCAATGCAAAGAGAATTTAGGCCAGAAACGACTTTCAGATAATACGACAGTCTTCAGTCGACTTTGGTGCCACAAAGGATCATGGTTAGCAGTGGGTCTTTGAAAACAAGACAGACATTGTTTATGAGAAGCTTCAAAAAAAGAGTCTTCTGTCTAACAGTACTCTTAGGATTCTGTCTTCCAAACAGCGAATGAAACATCTTTCGTAGTGGATGGGCTTATTTTCCTGATTTCGCATTAACCTTTTATTTTCCTTAAGGCTTTACGTGTCCGCTTCAAAAGCAGAAATTTTGTCAAAAATATGTTTCTTGAAATCCTGAAAATCACTACGAAGGTCGGTACCTTGGTCCGTTGCGTTGCTTAACGGTACATTCGTCGGCTGCGACTCTACATTTACATTACCATCATCAATTTCACTGGATTTCTGTGACGAAACTGGGACCAATGAATCTCCTTTATCTTCGTTCGACTCGCTGGTTTCGTCTAGGCCCTTCTTGTAGGCAAGCAGCCTAGCGATCAGTTTGTCTTTCTTGCCCTTCCTTGTAAGTCCTCTCTTCAATAACTCAACTTTCAATTCCGCAACGCTTAGTGCCATGTTTTCTTTATCAGTTATCTCGCTCATATTTAAATTTTCAAGCAAAAAACGAGTTAATGTATCGCAGTTGAAGATCACACGTCCGTCACCTCATGGGCGTGAAATTCACACTGGCACATTACTGACTTACCTTTTTCAGTGCAAAGCTTATCTGGACACATTGGACATACTCTACTTTTATCCTTACCTTTATGACCCTTGATAACATGGTGGCATATCTTACAATGATTACCCATTGAAGCTCCTTGTCTGATGACACTTACCAAAACAGTATTCTCCACCGACAATGATGGTGGGCTTAAACGTAAAATTTCACTTTCCAGATCAACAATTGCTTTGTTAACTTCAATGTCAGATGTTTCACTTACAGCTGGATTTTGGTCACTTACATCATTTTCTGAACTTTGATTTGAAGAAGCAAATGAAGGATTAGATACAGCATTTTTGGCAACACTTGCTAAACGAGAGATCTCTTTACAAATATTTCATTTGCATATTGGGCTTCGAAGGCTTCGAAGTGTCATTCAAAATACAGCCTGGAAGGTCACAATGCTTATTTGAATTAGGGATTATCTTTGAATGGTAACCCAGTGGGAGGCACTGCCTTGGAATAGCCTCACTGCCCCAAAGTTGCGAATCAATGTCAACATTTCCATTAGAAAGATTCTTACTTTTATCAACAAATATGCATTTCAATATTGTTGCAGCCTTTATCTTTAAGGAATTCAGTTGCTTACCTGTAAAGGAATAATACTGAGGGGGAGTAAGTGCACTGCGGAAATTATGTTGCTCTGACTTTGATGCAAAGATACTCTTTGCCTTTTGCACCAATTGTACCACGGAGTAATATGACTTGGTTTGTGCTCTCAAAATTGAGTGTGTATTCTCCACTCCATACTTATCCAAAAGTGTTATGTTATCTCTTACAATATTAAAGATGTCAGGGCGAAATTGCTGCCAATAGAGAATGTTGGATAACCAAATAAGTGGTGCTTTGTCATAATGACGTCTGCTAAAACAGTAAAACATGGCCCAAACACGTATGACTGAGTTAAAATAATCAATACATTTATTGGACTTGAATACAACAGAGTATATAGCAAGTACCAAGGGTAAATAATTGTCAAGCAAATTAAGCAATGCACCATACTCAGGATCCCTGCAAGAAGAAAAAGTTGCCAGAACAGCAGAGCGAATTAATGTCCAGCCACCATAAATTAATTCAAGGAGGAGAGTTCTTCGCCATGGCATGGGCTTATCTGCCAACTTGCTGTGTGGAAAAATACTTTCATAAAGGTACTTCATAAATGGATGGTACATTACTAAAACATTCTCCTGTGCATTTAATGAAATATGCAAAGCTCCTAAAGTTGGGATTATTGACAAGAATGGCAGAGTATCTACATATGTGGTGGACTGTTGATCTGCTTCTGATGGTTGCTCTTCAGCTTGCTGCTCTCCAGTCATTATCTGAGACTCGCCATGATTTAGCTGTGCCATTGATATGTCATACATATGGTCTTGAAAAGCAGAAGCATAAAAATCTCTAGAAACATAAGAAATGTTAGGAGGAGTAAGATGCTGATAGACAAGTTGCCTCAAGTAATACTGAGTTGGCCAATCACCTAAAACAAACAGGGCATAATTAGAAGCATACTCTGTGATCCTATTTGTGAAAAGATATCCAAGAGCCCTTCTGTAATCATCAACATTTTTCAGCCTGCATTCCTGAAAATCAACAAGATATAGATTATCAAGCTGTCTCATTTGTCTGACATTATCCGATTCCTTGTACTGGTGTGTTTCTAGCCTTTGTCGCACTGTATCTGGGTTAAAAAATTGAGATATCATTGCATTAGACATTGTTGAAGCATAAGTAGATGATAGTGGATGAAAATACTTATCTGATGTCAACTGTCTAGCCAATTCACCTGGAAGAACAATGTTAGGATCTAAATGGGTATTGCCATCCACAAGGGGTATAGCTGGAATGCCTGGAAAAACCCGAAGAACCACCGTACACATGCATTTGGCATCAGAAGTCCTTTCACTGTCAGGCCTCCTATGGCTATGAATAGTGGTGAAATCATCAATTATTGCAATTACAAAATGCTGATTTTGTATTGCATTATTGATGACTTCATCAATTTCACGCTCATAGTTAGCAATGAGCCTTGCCTCATGAGTTCTCTCAGTTGTGCTGGTGCAAGTAATCCCAAGTTGCCTGGCAGTGTTAAGTGCCTCCCTATTCAAATTTTCAGTTCTTAAGAAGATACTGAAATCTTTCTGAAGATAATTGCACTTTTGGCTTAGCCCAAAACAAAGTATGTAAATAATATTAATTGTCAGCCTGTCCACAGTTGATTGACGTCGATCATTTCTTCTAGGTGAAGACATCATGCTTCTTATAAAAGGAAAAATGTTTGGTGCGCCAGCATCAATGCAGAACTGCTGAAATTGAATTGGATCATAAATTGGATCACAATTCCTGAATGCTCTGATGATGCTGTCTTTCACCAAACATACCTCATTGGCTACCTGTCCATTCCTTGTGAGTCTCAGCATGAGATCTTCAAGCATACCTGGAGGAAGTAATGATTCTCCATTTGGGCCTTGTCTCACAGTTCCAAATTGTGTGTTTCCTGAGATGTGCCAGTCAGCTAAATTGATTACATTAATTTCTTCTGCCACATCATCACAAGGAGAACTGGAATCATTGTTGCAAAAAGTTTGAGCCGAAGGTGAAGCCGCTTCGCAGTTAGACTCAAGTGCACATCCATAGAGGAGCTTTCGACGGCGACCAACTCTGTTTGGATTGTTGTTTACCTCCTAGGAAATATTAACAAATTCTTAAAGCCTTCAAAGAACAGAACCATTCAGACTTTAAACTGACAAGTACTGTATCAGTATGATTTTGTCACCGTCTCGAGAAGTTGCTGTATTGTTAAAGTATTATTATTCCTAAATAACTAGCGTCATAATAATGGATAGAAAATGGTAAAATGAATTAACTGCAAGTAAACCTCAACTTTCAATGTGAAAAGATTCTGTTCTGATTGAAACTAGATTTCTGCTTGATATCCCTGGCATGTTATTGATTCTTCCCCAATGGATGTGGGCTAGATCTCCCAAAAGAGATCAAAATAATAATTATGATAATAATAAGAGAAATATTTATGCAGGGTAAAGCCTTGTCAACACTACAAGTACTGTTATCAATAAGGGCCCTGTATCCATCCTAGCTACCACCAGGGGCTGCCACTGCATTAAATTCTTTGAAGAAAGTACTTTAGTTCCAACATATATTTGGTAAAGGTGGTACGATAAAATATGGTATTAAAATGGCAGATGCAACGAACGAAACGAGTCTAAATAATTGGCACACTGAGCCTTTCAAACTTATGTTATCATCAGAGTGTGACTAACTAAACCAATGCAAACCTTTATATACGTAGCTAGTAAAAAATCTGTAAATGAAGCTTCCGTATAAAAATTGGTTTAGTTTCACACTCTGATGATAACATAAGTTTGAAAGGCCTCAGTGTGCCAATTATTTAGACTCGTTTCGTTCGTTGCATCTGCCATTTTAATACCATAGTTCCAACAGATGTAGCTAGAAAAATCTGTAAATGAAGCTTCCAAAAATTTATTCACATTTTGTCACACCCATTTCCCCCAAGCTGACCATTTTACCCCAGGAGTAAAATTATGTGTGTAAATTCTTTGAAAAGGATAGCAGAGTTTTATAAAACTTATCGTACAAGCTCTATTAAGCCACCCGGAGGCTTATTTAATTGCAGAGACTGCAGGAGTTCTCTTACCCTATACTTTATGGATTCAATACATAATTTTGGGAGTGAAATATACAAATTCAGCACAGTTACATTCATTTTTTTTATAAGAAACGGTAGGCTCAATTTTTCGAAAGCTAAGAAACAACCCTACCTGAATTGAAAAAGCTAAGAGACTTTTGTAATTGGCCAGGTCTATAACGCGGACCTCGCGGACCACGCGGACTTCGCGGACCAAGACCAGGAGGTAAAATGGTCCGCCAATTTTGAGGTCCGCGTTTTAGGATTTCGTATAGGGGAAATCCTAAAACGCGGACTTCGCGGACCTTATTTGTTTTAGTTCCTGCTTCCAACGCTGACTGGCAAATTCATTACGATGCGTACCTTAGTTTCTTAAAAAAAAAATGAGTGTACTATATCCCAAACCATACAAAAATTTACATATGCAAATCAGTGTGTACAGGAACATTTTTTGAAAAATCTTGTGTATGCAGTTGCCATGCTCTGCAGTCTGGAAGAGAGGGGCTACATAGAGCTGTGAGACGGTTGCCACATTTGTGCTGATTTTACCCCCCCCCCCCCCCCCTCCACCAACTTACTACCCCATTGTGGACGCCTCTTTGACCGAAAAAATTCTAATTCTGACTAGAAGCTTTTAAACATTGATAGAAAAATTTGGGCGCACCGAAGGAAAAATTGAAACAAAGCTTGGGAATATCATTGAAACAAACATATATAAATTACAAGTACTTAAAAGTGAAAGGCATTTTGTTTTTGTTTCATTTGAAATTAGGGGTGGACTTGCCATGTCCATGGGCCATGTCTGATGAATGAAAAAACGCTCGTACTTACTTGTGGCGTTGCTCTTTTTCCAGTGGCCTTGTACCTGGTTACAGAGCGATGACATGTCTTACAAAGAACACCCTCTCTGACGTTGGACAGGCTAAACGTTTCTCTCACATCCTTCTTCTCTAAGATATTGGAAGGAATCTCGATAAACTGCTCGTCTGATTTCCTCCCGCAGACTTGGCATCCTTCCCGGCTGCGCTGCAAACCTTGTGGCGTAGCACACACGAATCCAAATAAATGGCTCAAAATGAAGCACAACAAAGCCAACACACACAATTTCATTTCTTTTCAAGTTGAAATAATGATGAAAATGACAAACAAAGCTGAGACAATTTTCCT
Source organism: Aurelia coerulea (assembly GCA_039566865.1). Taxonomy (NCBI): domain Eukaryota; kingdom Metazoa; phylum Cnidaria; class Scyphozoa; order Semaeostomeae; family Ulmaridae; genus Aurelia; species Aurelia coerulea. Next base: position 5,387,962 of record CM076959.1, read on the forward strand.
AGAGACAGCTGATTTCCGACATTTACGCGCCAAATTTTGCCGCTGCAAGTCTGCAAGCCAATTGGCTAAACTGAGCCTCGTTTTCGTTTTACATTTTTTCTGTGTGTTCCTGTTATCTCATGTTAATCTGGATGATACTTGCTGTTTGAGTCAGTAGCTTGATTTTGACCATTTTCCCATTGTTTTGGTTGCCTAGCAACCACCCACGTGATCAAATAGACCTCTATTGTTGTTTTTGTAAAGCTAATTGTCCAAAGAACAAATGGTATGAGTTTCATTGTTTCATCTCTTGTAGTTTTGAAGAACAAGAGGGGGGGGGGGCAAAAACGCCCTCCCCCGGTCAAAAATATCAAAATGTCAACACGGTCCAAATAGGGATAAACATCATTTGGCTGAAATTGGGAAAAAGTAGTCAAAAACGGGTAGCTTTCCGCCAAAATTCATTATAAAAGAGGTTTTTTTTTCGGTTAGAATCAATGAAAACATACTTTAGATTTAAAACAAAAATTTGCTGCTTCAAAAGTTGTTAAAAATTTTCTTTACAATACATCATGTCTTAACGGATCTTGCCATCCATGGGAAGTTGTAAATCAAATACACCCTCCAAATTCATGTTGCTTCATTTTCTTTTTTATAAAATTAATTATATTTGGAAGTTTGGAAGTACACTCATCGTCAAACTATTGATTAGTATGAAAGTTTAACTAGTTTGGAAATTTGTTGATTACCACTGTTGCATCTTCAACTTTCATGCATAATTTCTTTATGCTTTCCGAAGCCATGCCTTTGCATAGTATGCTTCTTGGGTGAGCAGAAAAACCCATGACTGTATAGTGATTGACACTCAAACCTAGACCCCTTTGTGTATATAGAATGCTGACTGGTTATGTTATGTTCATGTTTTGAGATTCAAGTTAGCGTGTTCTATGTTAAGAACCGTTGGACATACAAAATTATAAGATAAGAATACAACAAACTTGATTAGCCATCAAACCTTGCTGACATAGTCCACAGCCTTGCAGGTAGAGTGCAGAGTCAGAGTGCATATTGTTGAGATGCTGAACGATATAAAATAAAACTTTTTTACGCCAAAAACTCAATTGCACTCACACCAGTGTAGGTTATGTATAACATTTAAACACAAGTATACATTTATCAGGATGTTTTATTGGTCAACCATCAACCACGAACTTCGCTAAAGACCTATAACTGCAAATTGTAATCAAGTTGTTGCGTAATTTATATAAGTTAAACCCACCTGAATCCATCTGGATTTAGCTGGATTCAGGTGGGCTTAATTTGTATAAATTACGATGTTCATGATGTCTGCTGAGCCTCTACCATGTGCTGCAAACCATCCGTGCTTTGCCACTACCAGTGCTGCAAACAATGTTTGACAAGGCAAAGCATACATACATGTATATTGTCGAGCCCAGATTTCTTAGTCAAATAGCCTTGAGCAACGAATGGATAGTTGCAGGCCACTCAAACAGAAGCTTCTGTATAAGACCAGGTAAAGGCGGCTCATTGAAATGTGACTGCAATTGCAAGAATCATTCAACAGGAATATGTGAACACACCATCGCCGTGGCAGCTCATCAGGTTTGGAAAGGAAAACAGGGAAGCTTATGAATGATGGCAAATTGAACATGATTGCCAGATAAATCACAAAGAATCGTCTGGTTCCATTGAAACTGCTGGAGCGGTTCAAATGTTTGAACGATCAGTTCCCTTTTTAAATCTTAGGTAAACTGGTTCTATTGGAGATGGTGATTCCAAAGCACATCTAAGCATTGTTGAACCTGCTTCATATGGAGATGAAGAGATTAAAAAATTAGAGTGTGTCGGGCATGTGCAAAAAAGATTGGTACAAGGCTGTGTAATTTGACCAAAAGTTTGAGGGGCCAACAATTAGCTGATGGGAAAGGAATTTCTGGAAAGAACAGGTTGACAAAAAAAAACTATAAACACCATTCAAAATTATTATGGAATGGCTCTAAGGCAAAATCTGGACAATGTCTACACAATGAAGAAAGCTATTTTTGAGATTCTTTTTCATTGCTCTGAAAATAAAGATATAGAAGGGAGGCATACATTTTGCCCTAGATCTGCTGATAGCCGATGTAAATATCAGTCAGATAAAGTAACTGGAGAGCCCACATATAAGGAAAAGATATGCTTGCCACTTGCAGTCAGAGATGTTTTAAAGCCCATATTCACTGACTTGAGCAGTGATGATCTTTTAGAAAAATGTGTTCATGCTCTGACACAAAATGCCAATGAGGCTCTACATGGAGTTTTGTGATCTAAGTGCCCTAAAGACATCTTCAATGTCAGACCAATTGTAGAAATTGCAGCATCCTCAGCAGTGGTTAATAATAATAATAATAATAATAATAATAATAATAATAATAATAATATATCAATATTTATACAGGTTTACTTGGTCAACTCAGAACAGCTGCTATAAATCAAGGACCTGTGTCTAACGAAAAGTAGTAAAACTATTATTTACAATATAAGGTTCTTCAAAGTTGAAAATTAAAATCAAAGTCATTGCACCCGTTCCTGAATCTCACAACTGAGTTTTCATTTTTTAGTTCAGGTGGCAATCTGTTGTATATCTGTACACCTTGATAACTAAATGTTTTTCGGGCGGTTTCTGTCCTTATGCGAGGCACCACGAGATTTGACTTATTACCCCGAGTGTCCTTTTGGTGATCCAATCTTTTAAAATGATTCTCTAATATCTTTGGTGCAAGGCCGTTCAGGCACTTAAATACTTCAATAGCACAACGTTTATTTCTTGCATGATTTATTGATGGAAAGTTAATTGTGCCATTTTGTCCATTTATGATCCTCATTGCACGATCTTGAAGTTTTTCAAGCTTTGATTTGTGTGAGTCTGAAATTCCAATGCTTATGTTGCTGCAGTATAGGAATATGGGCAAGATCATTACTTTATATATGGTTTCAGCGGTTGTAGGGCTCACATTCATGCACACTCTCGCGATCAACTTGATCTTTGAAGATACTTTTTTGTACATTTTTTCAAATTGGCTCAATAGATTTAGGTTTTTATCAAGTGTTATCCCAAGGTATTCGTATCTATCTGATTCGACAATCTTTTGCCCGGTCATGTTAATCTCTATTGTATCGGCTTTTGCTAATTTCTTCAATAATGGTGCAAGAGGGATCAAAGAAGTTATGAAGAGGCTTTGCATAGCTCCCGGACGATTCATGGCTAGAGCTGGAAGACATAAAGATACAAAAAGACTTGATGACAGTATCAGAAGGTCAAGTGAAAAGGGAAAAAGAGAAGAAAGTCAGGGCAGTCAAAAAGGGTTTTGAGGACAAAGAGGACCAACAAGACAGTTATAAAGCTGGTTCATATTGAATGCTTGCCAAATTATTGAGCAGTAAATTGTACTTAAAACTTTGAGGCCATTTGCTCACATTTCCCAAATGTGCATGATTTCAAAATCTGACGGTTTGTAAAATCAAAAAGGCATGCTTGATATGGTAGAAATTTGGCAGATATACTCCTCATTGATATGTTCATCCACTGAAGTACCAATTTCTAATTCACTATTCTATAAATGCAAATTATGCAAATTTGCGGACATTGCGTCATTCGGTACAGAATTGTGTTCTCAATAATTCTTTAGAAACAAAAGCTATCAAGTAGATTTTATTTCAATGGAAGCAAACAATAAGTGCCCTACTTCATGCAAAATGTCAACCATTTTGCTCACTCCAATCCTGTTTAATCAATTGTTTCAGTTTGAAAAATTGATGGTGTGCCCATCATAATTCATGCATACATTTTGAATGTAGTAGAACGTATAGTAGGATGTAGATGTTACATGTATTGTATCATTTTAAATGACTGAAAAAAATTCAGCCTATGCCTGTCTTCCAACCAGCAGTGGAAGTGGAAGTCTCGTCACGTGATACAAGAACTGGATCGCAAATCTTGATATGTTTATCACTGTCAGTGGGATTACTGATCTAAAGAGAAAAAGGACATTCCTTCTATACCACGCTGGGCTCAGGAACAGCGAAATCTTCAAGCAAATGCCAGATACTGGAAATGAAGACAATTATAATCTCTCTGAAATAAGGCGAAAGAATGAAGAAAAATTTAAATAAAGAAAAATTGAGAAAACATTTTGAACCTCGGGAAAATCGTAGGTACAAAGTATACCGATTCAGGAAAGCAACACAGGAGTCACAGGAGACCTTAGATCAGTTTCACGCAAGATTACAAAGTCTCTGTAAAGTTTCGCCTTTTGAAACATCACGCTGCCACAGTTTTCACAGAATATTTCTCTTCCGAGCACTGAACATCTCCTAAGGCCATTTTGCCTTCTAAAGGATAACTTTGATTCCCTTGTTGACAAATTTGACTTAAATAGGCATAAATCAGGCTTTGAGCGATTGATGCGTCTTTGGCGGATCTGCAAGCCATGACCAACCGGTTGAGTCAAAAAAGGTCCGGCGTTTGAGAGGTTACTGACACATGAATATAAAAGCAATTATATTTTACAATATTTACTTGAATAGCTTTTTTCTGATTATTACACCAGTAAGCAAAGACCCACATTTTTTGCAACAATTGGCCTTTTTATTACTGCGGATGGCTTCACAAATAGCAAGGTCCCTTCTTCTCCTCTTGACAAGATGCCTATTTGCCTGGTTGCAATGATGGCATGATCAAAGACATCAGGAACAAAGCTGTCATAGAAGGAGAGGGATACATGTGCTGTTGATTCCCGCAATGTGACAAGAAATCTCGCAAGAAGCCGAGAATTGTGGCATATCAAATTTTTAATTTCACCAGTTTGATAACCTAATGTTGAATAAGCTTATATCAACATGGTAAAGTCGGCTATCTGTAAAACATGGAGTGTGGAATGATGGAATGGAATGATGGAATGGAATGGTATATATGGAATGGTAGATATGGAATAGCCAAACTTACACTTAATATTTAATATTTAATATTTATTAAATTAATATTTAAATAAACAATACTTAATATTTAAATAAACACTTAAAATTTACACCAATGTGTTCCTGAAGATATTCTTAGTTTATTTTGCATATGTTTTCTTGAAAGTCTCATGAAATGCCCTTAAATTTCGACTGAAACAACAAGCATGATAACAGACTGTGTGGGCAGACATCAGTTAAGTTGTTTAATTGATGTGAGTTGTAGGGAAAAAGTCTATTTTTTTATTTGCTCTGCCTTCCCCTCTTCATCATCACTGTTGGGGGGTGTTATGATTTCTGCCGCCGTCTTTCTCTGCAACCCTCTCTTAAAATTTTTGACGGCAACTTCATCCCTGACAGAAAGTGTGCCTTCCTTTATAGCACTTGTTACATGGTTATTCCATAATCTCTAAGACAAAGAAACAGGAAAAGGTTATGAAATTTACAAATGGGCTGTTTGAAATTTCTTTGATGTGATCATATTATTACTTGTTACCAAGTAATTGCGGAGCCTTTCTAACAAACCAAATTAACTCCACACTTCCAACATTAAAAACATACAATAAGCTCTGTTGGAAACTTTTGGCAGCAAATGTCTTAAAATTTAAGAAATTGCCCACCAACCTGGACCCCAAACTTTCACAAAATTGAGTTTGTATACTTTACCACTTCACCTTCTTATAGAAATCTATCACAATTTCTTCATAATGAGTAATTTTTGCGAGAAAAATACCCAGACCCTTTTTTGGGAATAATAAACCTGGATCCGGCGATAGTGCTACACAAGTTCCTCAATATTCCATCTTAACATCCATTTAATTTCCAATTCTAGTAACAGTTTCTTATGAGAACAACAAAACAGTTGCATGTTTGACTTCTCAAGAAAACTATTTTGTAATTAACTTTTTATTTGAACAAAACCAAATATTAAAATATCAACATTAACTTTACCCAAAAGGCGTGCCTAATGTGCTTTAAAACCCATGTATCTCCCAGTTGGGGAAGGGTAGAACTTTCGAATTGTTAAGACAACACAAGAAGGCAAAATTCTTCGATTAGACTTGCCTAACCACCCATACTTCCAAAGAGCAAATTGGCGATAGCCTGCCTTACGAAAGGCCTTCATATTAAAGTCCATGTTATCTGCTCTCATGTCACAACGAGCTATGATGTTTAATTTCAAAACATCTCTGTTGAGGCAAAGTTTCTTGAACATGTAATATGAAGTCACACATACTCCTCTGTTGCAGCATTTGTTTTCATCTGGGTCAGGCATAGCTTCACAAGACCCACACTTACACCAATCTGGGGCTGTAGGCCTGAACACATTTCTCTGTGGATTCTCAACAATCAGAATCATCTCCTTCACAAAGTCAAGGCTTCCTTCTCCACAAACAGCTAGCTCAACAAGCAATTTTTGCAGTGTTTCCATGGAAAGATCTTTGACCAATTCCTATAACATATATACAGTTCATTCAGCCACAACACTGACCGCAAATGGACAAAGATTTTTCATTGAATATACTGTTTTATAATTCCCCAGTTATTTTTTTGTAGTTTTTAGCGGCAGGTGTAATTTGCATGAAGCAGGTTGCATAATGCAGGTTGCAGGTTGCATAAAGCAGGTTGCAGGTTATCATTTATGGCCATGGGCTGTATAGCCGCAACAACCGGCCGTCTCCTGGATGAAACTGAAATGTTGAAAACACGGAGGTTGTCATGAGTTGGCATGTGAGAACAATTGGTCCTTATGTGAGATATTGCTCTGGGATAATTCTCTCGAGCCTTTTGAATCTGATGCGAATACCTATTTCTAAAAGGCTAAATAATACGTATAAATATCATGCACGTCCAGCTCATCAAAATTTCCTCCAAATCATAACCAAATCATATCCCCATTGACAGCAAGTCGTTGCATTATAGCTTGGATTGCAAATAGTTAACGCAAGTCTGCAATGGTAAATAGGCTCCTCTATAAATAGAACAAAGAAATCACGCAGACACACCATAGCTGACTGTATTGATCTGCTTATCTCATTATCAGTAATTCAAAAACATGCAAACTCATGACAACCTCCGTGAGACTGACATTTTAGCTTATCGAGAAAAAGGCCCGTTGTTGTGGCTTTACAGCCCATGGCCATAACTGATAACCTGCAACCTGCTTTATGCAACCTGAAACCTGCATTATGCAACCTGCATTATGCAGATTACACCAGCCGAACGCTTTGTTTAGAATTTTCAATTTCCTGTTCCATGTTCACATGTCCATTTGCATTCCTAGCATCAGTTGCTGCCGGAGGGGTGGCATTTTCTAAATCACCCTGAAGCCGGGGCTGCAATAGAAAATGAAGAAGGTGAATACTTTGTTGTTTTTAAATGATCTCTTTGGTTTCAGTGAATGCAGGCTGTTTAACCCTATTCCACCTGGGCTCTTTTCATTCACTCCTCACCTGGGGGGGGGGGCCATTATGGCCCCCCCTAATTATTTCCAGAACCGATAGAGTTATGAAGTTGTAACTTTGTACACAGTATCAACAATCTATTGTGATTCTAATTAGGTAATTAAAACTTAATTAGTCACGTGACTTGTTGCTAGGCAACTAGATATGTTGTGACCAGTCTGCAATAAGGTTATGTATGGAAACTGCAATAATGTCCTATATTTTAGCGAAAACAAAGTATATTCTTAAAAATGGTTAAAAATCTTGTACAACATCATATTTTCTCATGAAATAACATGTTAAGTTTTAATTGTTTACACACCTGTTCAAACAATGACGTCATAAAAATCTATGACGTCATACGTCTAAAAAACTATAAACATAAAGGAAAATTAACAAATCATATATTATATGAAAGCTCGCAATGAGAGCAATTCAATGACACCAATTAAAACAAAATTGAACAAGAATTCGCCAAACTAGAAGCAATTTAGTGTTTTCCTTTGTGACATCTCTCCAAATAAGGGCATTCAGCGGTCACATGACTCGTAAAATTGAAACGAAATTTGTGGAATCTTGTAGAGCATTACATTTTAGGAAAAGTCAGTTGGTACCAGCACTCTGTCTCATACAGTTAAAGAGCTGTGTAGCAGTGTTTGGTTGGGGGGGCCATAATGGCCCCCCCCCCCCAGGTGGAATAGGGTTAAAATAAAAACCATAAAAAGCTCCGTAACATAATCTCGGAGACTCCAGAGGGCGCTTCAAAAAGAGGAAGTCTTACATAGAGGGGCTAACCCACAAAGTCAAATGGCAAGGATCTATAGACAGCATTTCTTTGTTCTTTTGCCCTATGTTTTGCAGCACCAACATGCCATTTTACCCAAAATTCACACTTAATTAACACAGGTTGTGTACTCAAACTCCCAAACCATATCAAAATTAGCATGCCATTGTTTAGTTAAATAAATGGAAAATCTTTGCGAACTTCTTATATTTGACATAAGTGGGGGTGCTAAATAAAGGGGCACAGGCTACGAAGGGGTGTTTTTTTTGTTTTTTGGGTATTTTATTGTTTTTTTGTGTTTTTATATTTTTTGATAATGTCATATGAGTTGTACAATCGCCTGTCTGTGTATGTAGGTGGTGGTTACACAAAAGTGAATTGAGATGGTGTTAAATGTTGCAGGAAAAGTAAATCCTCCAATCTGCGTACTCGTGACAATGCAACATATAATGTACCTGGTGGTGCCGTCATTGTGTCAATCCAGATGATAGCCTTTGCAATGGTTTGTCCTTGCACTTTTGCAATTGTAGACAAGTACGCAGGTTGGAGTGGGTAGTAACTAGATGTTGAGTGTGCAGTTGTGATCGGGTATACATTGATGAAATGTCCCATTGGACGTTGCACAAGAACTGTAGCTCCTTCTAGTGAATGCACACTGCAGATTTGACCATTGACAAACCCAATGCTCTTTTGTCGATTTTCTAGCAGCATCACAGGCATGCCATGGTAAATTGGGGTTCTTCTCATGTCACTTGTACACATAATGTCACAGATAAGGGGATGCTTCTGTTGTGCACCTATAAGTGTATCATTTATAAAATTAGTTGCTGCATTTGAAACTGTTAAGAAGAGAGCATTAGGCTCTGCAGTAGCAGCAGCGATGATATCGTTATCTGTGACAGTAGTGTGACAAATGACACAGCCCTCATGTAGGCGTTGTAATTGCGATACAGTTGGTTGCCAGTGACGTACATGGTTCAGGAAAGAGAGCAGGAAATTGTCTTCCACTCGAAACTGGGTTGTTAGGTCAGCTTTGCAGCATGCATCCATAAGATGTGCCTCAGTATGTATGTTTGGGACCTGTGTAGTTCTCCCATCGACAGTCTGTAATGGTTGCTGTTGAGCAAAGTCTCCACATTAAATGAGTATTGGTCGCACAGGCAGAATGCTGATCGTTGTCATGATATGCTGAAAGGTGGGCACGGACAGCTGGGAAATTTCGTCAATGAATAGAACATCATGGAAGCCTATATCCCAATTGGCAGTGGATTTCTTGTTCTGTGCGCAGGGTATCTTAAATGTGGCATGTACAGTGTCTGTTGCTAATTGATCACCGTACATTCCCTTATACACAGAAGCAAGTGTTCCAGTTAGAGTTGCAATGTACACTGTCAAGTCCTCATCTAAACAGTGTGATATACAGGCTTGCATGGTGTAGCTCTTTCCTGTGCCAGCTTTTCCTGTGACCATTATGGGCTTCTTCCAGCTTATCATGTCACGGTCGTTGTTAAGGTATTCTGCCTCGCGAGCAGCAAGGAATTCTTTGAATATATGGAGAACAGACAGCTGCTTTCCTGATAACTGAAATTCTACTGGAGCTACTGCCATTTGTAGTGGTGAAGTACATGGCTGTAGGTACTGATGTTCATATGCAAGCAACATATCCTTGAGACTGGAAATGTACGCTAATGCAGTGTGTATATAATGATCTTTGTTCCCTTCAGACTCAAGGATATGTTGGAAGTTATCATTTTGTAGAACATCAGGTATCAGGAGAGAAGCAGTCTTGAAATGGCGCAACTGCGATGGAAGGTTGTCATGAGTCAGCAAGATGGTATTTAAGCTGTTGTGTGAGAAATTCATGAGAAGATACTGGAAAAAGTACACTTCATTGAATAATGACAAAAAATTTATTCCCACGAACACAGGTAAATAATGACCACAATTCTTCTTGGTGTTAGCATGGTGCTTTCGTAACCACTCAGTAAATGTAAGTGCGTGATGCATTTGTGCTCGAGCATAATATGAGCGTAGAAGTGCATTTTCAGGGAGTGGGTACAACAAAGTCAACTGTCACTCCGTGGGAATGTGCAAGTTTATGTGATGATAATAGAGACCACATTTCTGGCTCACATAGGTTTAGATTGACGAGATAGCAGAAAGCTGCTGAAGATGGATTCACATCACGTGCAAACATACTGTCTCTATGAAACGTCTCACTCCACTTGGATACATACGATGCAACATACCGTAGGATCATGCCCTTGCCATTGGTAGTTTGCACATCCATAGAGCATGCTAATGATGGCAAGATGGTATCAATGTATGTTCGTAGGTTAAGTGCAAATGCGTCGGAATTGTGTGCTATGTGCAAGATCTCTTTGCCATCGTTCGTGTCAACATGGGAACAGTTTGCAAAACTAGAGATGGTGATGGTTTTTTTTATTTTTGATGTTTCATGACACATTGATACAATTCAGAGTGAGATGGTTCAGAGCCAAATAAAAGAGATGGGAATCCTTGGAGATTCATTGCAAAGCCGAAGGCTATTAAGCTTTACTCGGAATTTATGGGAGGTTTAGACAGGGCTGATCAGAAGGCAGCATATAATGTCAACGTACATCGCTGCATGCAGTGGTGGAAGGAGGCTTTCTTTTATATGTTGGAGGTAGCAGTGGTGAATGCTGGCATTATATACCAGGCCTTCTATCAGCCCAGGGTCTCCAACTCCCGTAAATTTCGAATAAACCTCATTGAGCAACTTCTGGATGGCTATGAGAGGGCAAGCTACGGGCCAGGCTGAAGATCTCAAGATGATCACAACCCCCTGAGACTTTCAGTAAGGCGTTTTATGGGAAAGGTGGAAGGTACGTCCAGGCCTGAATGTGTAGTATGCTCTCAAAGGAAGGATAAAAGACCACCCTGATGGTCTAGTCTAAAACACCACACGAGTGAACACAAATTACCACGAATGAACACGAGTGAACACGAATGACCAGAAATGAACATGGATAAATTTTATTTTGTATATTTAGTATATTGGACAAAGGCCACAAGTCAAATGTAATTGCATTATTTGTTCAAATTTAATCCGTTTAATCTTCTATCCATACAAAAAGATAATTATCAGAAATGATCAGAAATGATAATGATAAAGATAGGAATCACTGAACAAGATATTGATTGTAACGTCATTCTAGAGATAGGCATCAGCAAAATCGCTAATGGACTCATCATTGAACTGCTGCTGTATTGCAACATTCACTCGTTACCAGTAGGATGTTTATATTCTTGGATGCAAAATTTAGCTGAGCCATGCAATTTAGAAGATATTTGCAGTCAAAAGAAATTCATAACAAAAGCGAGGCGTTTGTAGGAACATTTTGATAAACTAAGAAACTTAGCAGCAAAACGGGCAGAAAAGGAGAATTTTCTTGAGTGTATTTTTCAATTTGAAAATGGTTTGGAGGAAGGAGCCATACTCGTAGATGTGACGAAGAAAACCCTGGAGAGAAAAAATGATGAGCTGAGGGAAGTAACAAATACCTTTAACCAACTATCCAAAGAAGCAGAGTCTTTGAAGCATTCAAATGATTTGATAAAGCATGATTTTGAGAAACTTTTGAATATGAACGATCAGTTAAAATTAGAAATGCCAACATTGAAGAGGAAAACAGAGTCCTTACAGACATTATTTCTAATGAAGATACATTAATTGAAGAGCAAAGCAGACATAGACAGAGCAGAAGTTGATTCTTGAGAAAATCACAAAGGAAAGAAAGGTAGCTGGTATCCAGAAAGCAAAGATATTTTGGAAAGAGAAAGCAACACGGGCTCATTCCATCAGCTCTATTGATTTAGATGCATTACTTAAATTAGATTGATCCGTTTTCATTATCCGTATCATTTAGCATCATATTTTATTAGTTTAACTTGTAGCATTTATCTGAAAATTTACATGAAATTGATTCAGTTTTCATCAATTATGTCCTAGTCCACTATACCGGGTGTAGTAAATGATGTATTATTGTTTTATTGCTTACATTTGCATAACCAATGAACCCATGTTCAAACAATTTGGATAGCAAACCAAACATCAAGCAAAGTGTGCAAAGAATTATGATGGATCAGCCAATTCCAGTTGGCCAAAGTAATTCCTCTTTTCAAGAAAGCTTGTCCACTAACTGCATCCAATTATAGACCGACTTCTCTTCTCTCTGTTTTTAGCAAAATCACAGAAAAAGTGATGTATGAACGTCTCTACAACTTTCTTGTCAAACATGAAATTCTATATGCTTTGCAATTTGGATTCCGTGCAAGCCATTCAATTAACCATGCTCTGGTTAGTCTAACAGAAGCCATCAAGAACTCATTGGATAATAGAAAATTTGGCTGTGGAATTTTCATTGTTTTGCAAAAGGCCATTGATACAGTGAATCATAATATTCTGTTGACAAAGCTTGAACATTATGGAATCAGGGGAATTTCTCTAGACTGGTTCACATCCTATCTCTCAGAAAGGAAACAATATGTCTCTGTAAATGGATCTAACTCTAGCCATCTCAATGTTACCTGTGGGGCCCCACAGGGCTCTGTTCTTGGCCCTCTTCTCTTCCTAATTTACATCAACGATTTACCACTATCATCCTCAAAACTAACATTCTAATTATTTGCTGATGATACAAACATTTACTATGAAGCTGAACATCTCAATCAGCTGCAAAAAGTGATTAACAAAGAACTAAAACATATAAAGATGTGGCTTGATGTGAACAAATTGTCACTGAATATTGATAAAACTAATTTCATTATCTGTAAGTCCCCTCGACTGAAACCGTTAGCATCAAAATCGGTAGCCTCCCTGTCAACAAATCCTCTTATGTAAAATTTCTAGGCGTTCTTTTGGATGAGAGTCTTTCCTGGAAATATCACTTGACTGAGCTTTCAAAAAAGCTTGCTAGAACCTGTGGTATGTTCTTCAAAGTGAGACACTTTTTACCCATTAACGTTTTGATTTGCCTCTATAATTCTTTATTTTCACCTTTCCTTCAGTACGGTATTTTTTGTGGGAGTTACCTATGAAACTTATATCAACCCTGTTTTTCTCTTACAGAAAAGGGTTGTAAGAGCAATTTCTTTTGAACATTTTACTTCACCCTCTTCGCCTATTTTCTTAGACTTAAAGATCTTAAAGCTGCATGATCTCTTTCAGCTAAAATTGCTTAGTTTTGTCTATGATAGTATCAATAAGATCTCTCCTGCTTGTTTTCATTCTTTCTTTCCATTAGTTGAATCTGTTCATCAACATGGTACAAGGCAAGCCACAAAAAATTGTATTTTTGTTTGTCAGAAAAATACCCTGCAATATGGTCTCAGATCAGTGCGTTACCATGGAGCAAAGTGCTGGAACAACATTTCTGTAGAGATAAAAAGTTTACCATCTGCTTATAGCTTTCGTAGAAAACTCAAAGCTTTTTTCTTTGAAAACAATTACCAACCATAGAAATATCAATATTTTTGCAAATGTTTATACAATATGAAAGAATTAATAATTTTCAATAGTTATCTTTGAAACAGGGGGTGCTCTCTCCTCGATTAGCCTAGCTACTGAGGGAGCTCCTCCTTAAGAAATTCCCCCACTTACAATTCTTCTAGTTGTTAATTTGATTTAGAATCTATTGTATATTTCCCAAATGTAATTTTCTTCAGTTGTGTTTATCTCAATAGTTATGTTAATTCTGATGTTGTTCCTTTTGTATTAGGTATATGTTTAGTTTGTGTTTATAGAATTGTAGGTAGTGGAATTTTAAAATATGAAACTGAAACTGAAATTTAAGCTTAATCTTTCATAAAAACCCAGAGCAAACACTAGCTGACAGTATGTTCTCGTTACCTAGCATTTTCTCTAAATTTACTCGACGATAGCATACATGTCAAGGTTATCATTATAGATAGAGATGCCTTTGCTTGAAATATCTAAAAAGGTTGGGCACCTGAGTTTCACAAAGATTTTCAAATATGAATCAGGCTGAGAAGTTTCTTATATGAGGGCAACATTTCTCAAAAAATTCAGCCGGAGGTTTCTGATAAAGTGGTCTATTTTGCGGGTTCTTACTGTATGTTGTATCCTTTAATGACAGGCAGCTTGCAAGAAACGACAAGATCAAGAACACTAGGCCTAAGAGGTGGCTGATCAACCATATCTTACAATATAAGACACTTACTGATCCATTACTTTGACATTTTGCATGTTGAATATATCGATGAAGGATTGTTGTGTCCCGTAATCTTCCACATTGGGTAATTATTCAGGCAGGGTCGCGCCTGTTCTGGCTGAGTTGACTAAAGATTTGAAAATTCACTCTCTCACTCTCAGGCTTGCAAAGGCCCAGTGGACCGCACCTCAAAAGCAGGGAACAAAGTGGAGATCATTTGCAGCCCTATTGAAAGAGTTGACAGAGGAAAGTTCGGACAAGGATGATGACATCCCACCAGCGTCACCACCTGCGAAGAAAACAAAAACACAAAAATACCCTAAAAAAACCAAAAAGGGATATGAGAAAACGAGGAGACCTCAGTGACCTGGATAGCGATGACGAGCCAAGCACCTCTGCGAAAGCATAACTGCTCACATTGAGACATTGCTTTGAACAATAGACTTAGCTGCTGCTGTTGACTTTCTTCTTAATTCAATCAATCAATCAATCAATCAATCAATGAAAATCAATGAAAGGAAACTTGTGTGCTGTTCAACCTTTTGTTATATCCAATAATGCAATGTTTTTGGAATTATGCTCATCGAGAGAGAAATATAAACTAAACTGTTCAAAAATAACTGATTTTGAGAAAAATAATTTGCAATTGGATCACCATCCATCAGAACAGGCAATTTTTGGTCCAGTTGAAATGCAACAATTTCAATGTTGTCTAAGAATAAAAATGCTTGGAGAAGGGAAAACTTTTGAAAACAGATTACAAGCCACCAAAAGTTAAATCATGTAGAGAATCACCTGAAATACTTGACACTTATGAAGTAAGGGAAGAAGAAATGTTATCAGAGCTTGATCAAAGTATTGAAAAAATAAGCGAGAACATTGTTCAAATTATGAATGGATAGAACAGAAACCCAAAGTCTTTGCATTGGAAGTCAAAGAAATAAACCAACAGTTAGCACATTATGGGGCTAAGAACACCAGGAAGCGAGAAGTTAGGAGAAGTGATAAATCACCACTCTTGAAAATGAGATATGGGAGCTGAAAGAAAGAATGAAAAGAATGGAAAAAAGACCTGAAAAGAATGATAAATATTGTTCCAATAAAAGAAAGAAAGTGTCAGAGTTAACAAAAAGATTGGAAACTCTTCAAGATAAATTTGAGAACACTGAAGCAAATTTGAAATACTTTGAAGATTTATTTGCAGATCTCCAATGCCAAATTCAGACTTAAGAGAGGGATGCAATAAAAACGTTTCAAGATGGAAAATATACTGATGAAATTCGTACAGTTTACTATGAGATGCTTCGTAGAAATGTCAGCGTTAAGAAATGTGGTGACCTGGTATGCATAGTACTTAAAAAACTGGCTAATGTAGATGTAGATAAACTCCAAAAAAAGAGCTTGGCAGCAACAATGCTTGTTGAAATGGAAACTTTAGCAAAGTTGCAAGTCCGGGAGGCGTTGTTGTCAAACGATAATAATGTTATAATTTTGAGGAGGTATGAGGTTTTTAGTGACCACTGCAACTGGAGCATACACCTTAGCCACAGAAAATATGCATTCTGGTGAAGCTGCTACAACATACATTAATATGTTTTTAAGGATATGGCTGAGCTAGTGGTCCCTGAAGGGGCAGTAGATGAAGATGTTGGAAAAATCATTTTTTCTTTTAAAAGTTTAATGACTGACTGCACTATTATGAACACCACTCCCTTTGATCAATTTAGCCATTGGAGGATTGTGAGATTGATGAATGGAATTGGACAGAGATGATTTACGTTATTGCGAGGATCAAAACAGTTTGGTTGTCGGAGATTAAAATGGAGACAAGCGAATGGGTCAACTTGGTTAATGTTATTGAAGAGTATAAGAGATTGGGAAAATTGAAGTTGGAGGAGTTGAGATTGTATGGTTGCAACATTGATGATGAATTGAAAGAAAGGGTAAGAAGATTTAAATATTTTTCCTCTTTTGATGAATTATAATAAATATTTCTTCATTTCAGCATTTTATTTTCTCATGTTTAATTATCATAATATTCCAAGTTTCATGTGTTTTAGAAGTAATTTTAAGGTTATTGAAATTAACTGGATTGTATTCTTGTTGCATAAAATAGTTTTACAGATGATTTAATTCATAAAATTTATTAAATGTAAATGAGGCATCAAGGAAAGGAAATTTGAAAGGGTCATTGTGGGTCAGCTAGAAATTGGCCACACTTTGGTGCTTTCCATGATTTTAGTAAATCACTCAGATTTATCTTGGAAAGAACACAAACCCACATTTTGGTTAATCACTGACAAGGGTGTCTTGGGCGGGCAGATTGCTTCTGGTTGCTTCCTGTCTATGCCAAAAGATGCTCCTGGAAAAAGCAATAAACCTATGGTTCAAATTATTCATTTAATATGTCTAAGAGTTATGTGACTTTGGTAGTCCTGCATGTAATTCTCAATGATACAAAATATCTTTCACATCCATTTTATGCAATTTTATCATTTCATATGAAATCCCAGCCTCTTCCCAAAAATTAAGAAGACCAGCTAGAGCAATTAACTTATAGGTTGATTAGATTAAATTTTCCTCAGTTTTTGGTAATAGTCGCAATATGCAGTACAAAGCCAAATGACAGTATGAGGTACAGTATGGGATGTACAGGGGTAAATAAGTAATGTTGGTCAGAGAGAATGGTATGTAGTGAACTGCCAACATTCATTAACCATAGAAGGGTAATTATAACAGCAGCATCTACACCAGAAGTAGCTAGAGAAAACCTAATTTATCTGATGAAGATTTTGTCAAATTCATTTAAATTTTTCAATCTTTCCCCTTTTACCAGAATCTCACAAATTTTAACACCACACCAATAGGCCTTTGCCTTTGTATGTATGTAAGTATGTGTAAAGTGTGGATTCACATCAAAAAGAAGTTAAGCAACTACAAAAGGAACACATGCAAGTGCAACAAGAAGAAAGTTCAGAGCAAATAAGGAATTTGTATACTCTGCAAATGCATAAAACTAAAGAGATACTTACTATGTCTTTTTACATTGCCATTTAAGTCCCGAACAGTTATTTCCTTGAACTCAACATTGAAGACTGATTTCATCACCACTCGGAAATAGTTCTTATATAAAGGCCTCATCCCTGAATCCGTGGCTTTTCTCAAATATTTTTGGTATGCGTCATCAATTGTGACTTTTTCTCATTGTTGCTGATGGTAAATAGTCCTTGTACAATTTCCTTGTGGCAGCTATAAATAAATAGAATCATAATGTGAAAATTTAGATTGCTACTGGTAGTGGTTTTCCTCCCAGCAAATGGGCCTAATATAGACGTGCGGCGATTTCAAGAAGCAACTATTTCACATATAAGTTATCATAGCCTTGCTTCGTTTGAAAATATCAGCAGCTAGCTTGGTATGAATAACTAAGTGAGAAAAAATCAAATTCTTACCCGAAGCTCTATTTACCACAGAAGCTGTACGCTCCAACAGTTGCCATCTTTCATCAACCATGTTATCAATCCTTTTTGAAACTGGCGCACTCTTGTTAAATTTTGTAAAAGCGCGCGCAACCACATCACCCCCAATCACATTTCGCGAGGTGTCAGGACACAGTTCTATATATGGTAGTGGCTGGGTTACAAGCCTTGGTAAACGAGGAAACAATAAGAGACGGCGCATGTCACACCCATCCTCCCTCTCCTCCCTTCCAACGCTGGCGTGAGATTAACCTCAATTTTGTGCTTTTGTTCAAGTCAGTTCTCCCAATTCAAAATGGAAGATGATGGAGCATGCGGTTAATTCCAACTTGAGAAAGGATGAGATATAATATGTTGTTTAAAAAGCAAAACCAAGAAAATTCTTCATGAACAGGATATGGAAAGGTAAGTTTTACACACGTTAGAACTTAACTGCAGTGGGAACAACTATAATCTTGTCTTTCGGCCCTTGTTACAACATTATACAAATAATACAGATAAGTAACCAATACACCAATACAAGAGGCGAGGTGGCCCGTTAGCAAGATGGCTCCCCTTCAGGTGAGATCCTACTTACCTGGTCACAGCTTTGTAAACAGCAGTTTGTGTTTATATGTATGCCGGGCTGGCCAGTCTTGACAAGATCCCGGATATCGACAATGCACATGCACACACTATGCACACATTAGAACAGGACGTACGGTGAAATGAAATGAACGTGAACCAATGGCATAGGAAACCACACTAGCATGGACGTTAATGGGTGCAATTCAAGATCATCAACAAGACAGAACCAGAAGCTGTGTAATTGTGATGGTAGAGAAGACTGAAGAAGATGCTTGGAGAAGGAAGAACTTTTGAAAACAGACTACAAGTCACTAAAAGTTAAATCATGTAGAGAATCACATGAAATACGTGACACTTATGAAGTAAAGGAAGAAGAAATTTTATCAGAGCTTGATCAAAGTATTGAAAAAGTAAGCGAAAAAATTGTTCAAATTATGAATGAAAGTTTTGAAGAATCTGAAAAAGAGACTATACTTAAAGATAGGAAACTGATGGATTTAAAGGGCAAACTTGAGAGGGAAGAACAGAAAACCAAAGCTCTTACATTGCAAGTCAAAGAAAGAAACCAACAGTTAGCACATTATGGAGCTAGGAACACCAGGAAGCAAGAAGTCAGGAGAAGTGAAAAAATCACCACTCTTGAAAATGAGATAAGGGAGCTAAAAGAAAAAAAATGAAAAGAATGGAAAAAAGATCTGAAAAGGATGATCCAATTGTTCCAATGCAACGAAGAAAGTTTCAGAGTTAACAAAAAAATTGGAAACTCTTCAAGATAAATTTGTGAACACTGAAGCAAATTTGAAATACTTTGAAGATTTATCTGCAGATCTCCAATGCCAAATTCAAGACTTAGAGAGGGCATTTAAAGATGGAAAATACACTAATAAAATTCGTACTATGAGATGCTTCGTAGAAATGTCAGGGTTAAGAACTGTGCTGATCTGGTACGCATAGCACGTAAAAGATTGCCTAATGTAGATGTAAATAAACTCCCAAAAAAGATCTTGGCAGCAACAATGCTTGTTGAAATGGAAACTTTAGCAAAGTTGCAAGTCCAGGAGGCGTTGTTATCAAACGATAATTATGTATTCTGTTTTGCACTGTGACGGTACAAAATATAATGTTGAGGAGGTGAGGGGTTTTTAAGTGACCACTGCAACTGGATTATACACATTAGCCATTGAAAATATGCATTCTGGTGAAGCTGCAACATACATTAACACTTTGCAATATTGGTCCCTGAAGAAGCAGTGGATGAAGATGTTGGACAAATCCTTTTTTCATTTAAGAGTTTAATGAGTGACCGCACTATTATGAACACCACTTCTTTTGAGCAATTTAGCCATTGGAGGAAAGAAGTTATACCTTTAGTAGTAAAAAACTACGGGCTATTACCAGATGAAGAATAGGAAAAAATAAGCAGAATGCATCATGTATGATCTTACATCTAAGGTTACGAGCAGTGCATTCATGGGTATTTTACCAATATTTGTTATTTTGTTCAATAAGTCTGTAGTGTTGCGTATGTATGATCGCACTTTTTGCGCAAGGGGTTCTATATAATGATTGATGTATTTTGATATTTTGGTTGTGTGGCAGTTTGTTCATGCCACAATTGGGCGGCCTGAATTATTATTTTTATGAATTTTTGGTAGTAGATAGAATCTAGCCGGTTTAACTTCTTTAGGAACCTTTAAAATCTCAAATGCTTCTGCATCAATTTTAAGGTAGGTCACTGGTCGAAAATGAAAAAAAAATCAATTTTTTGTTTTTGATGGAATACATCCCTCCCATCTTCGTAGAATCGGGGAATTGCAATTATAGAGCCAAAGTACTTACGAAAAATTATTTAGATGCACTTTCCTTGTGCCTAGTACTTGAAATCAGCTGATTATTTTCATTTTTGATCATAAACTGCCATGATTTGAAGTGAAGTTCCCTCGAAGTTCCTACAGTCTATCATCGTGGAATGGCTAGGCCCAATATATCATTTGAAAGCCCTATGCCTTCCCTGCCGGAATCTACTGTGTATTTTAGTGGTTGGGCATCCTGTGTTCATAGATTTCACTGTTTTCAATAGCACAAAACGATAGAAATCTTGTTTATCCGGGATATGACATCACAAGGTCACTCCTCATTGGCTGCTTCAAAAGATAACTGCGTTTGATTGGACAAAATCAAATTAGCATATATTAAGATGGCCGCCCAACGTTAGGAAACATTCCAGCAAGTTACAAATTCGACAGCTACATATTCGTCTTTCTCGACTAAAAAGTTGCGTAAACTGTTCACAGAGATTTCCGTTTTGTTCAAGAAACAAGTTCTCAGAAGCTTTATGACTTGGACAGCATGGGAAGAACAAAATTTAGGTCGCTGAAGCCATACATGGGAAGACGAAAGCAGAAGCGTCGCAAAGCAGAATTGACTTCAAACACGAAACCTTCAACTTCAACAAGTGATAAAAAATTGAGCTGCTTCGGAATTACTTTCGATGAACTGCAGAAAAGAAAGCAAAAAACTACTAGTGAAGCTAACGAAAGTGAAGATAGGTACTTATTTGTCCAGCAGTCATGTCTGCAAAGTCTGGTAGGCCAATTACTTTGTCCAGCTTGCAAGAGGCCTGGTGGTGTAACTATTAATGTTCCTGACACTGCAATTCAAGGGTTTGCTGCAAAATATGTTTTGTGTTGCACAAACTGCAAACATTCTATTGACGAAAGCTTCCTTTGTGAGAGAGCTGATCATTCTTCTTCAGGACGTGTCCCCTTTCAAATAAATACCAGGGCTACGCTAGCTTTCAGGAGTGTTGGATGTGGCTTTAGCCAAATACAACAATGGTGTGGATCAATGAACATGCCTTACAACATAAGCCATGATACCTACAGTAAACACCATGATAAAATTCATCAAGCAAGTATTGCAACTTTTGAAGGAATCACAAAAGAATCGGTGAAAGCAATCCAGGCTGCCTACAAAGATATAGGAGAACTGCCAGATGAAAATGGCATTTTAAATATTTCAGTCTCATTTGATGGTTCGTGGCAAAGAAGGGGCCATGCATCCCATAATGGAGTTGCGGCAGCAATAGATTTGCTGACTGGACTGCCTGTTGACTACGAGGTGTTGAGCAACTTCTGCCTCAAATGTAAGGTTGCAGAAGACAAGCCACCAAATCAGCCTTGGAAGGAAAAGCATGCTGACAACTGCCCGAAAAACTTCAATGGCTCTTCGAATGCAATGGAGGCAGAGTGTGCCAGAAGGATTTGGGGAAGATCCGAAGAGAAGAACCATCTCCGTTACACAACTATGTTGTGTGATGGAGATAGTAAATCCTACGACTCTGTGGTTGCTGACAATCCTTATGGTGCTGCTGTGAGAATAGAAAAGGAGGATTGCATAAACCATGTATCCAAAAGGATGGGCAAAGCTTTGAGAGATCTCATTGCTGTTTCAAAGTCTCAAAAAGAGAGCATTTCTGGCAAAGGCAAGCTTACACAAGAAAAAGTTGTAAAGATCCAGAATTATTATGGCAGAGCCATAAAGGACAATTCAGATAATGTTCCTGTGCTCAAAAATCGTATTTTTGCTATTCTTTTGCATTTATCATCATCAGACACCAATCCAAAACACGTTCACTGCCCCCCTGGTGAAACATCATGGTGCTTCTGGCAAAGGGCAGTGGCCAAGTCAGAGACGCCAGGCTCACATGCTGACCATGAGACCCTCCCTTTCGATGTTGGCAAAAAGCTAGTGCCAATTTTTCAGCGTCTTTCGGAAGAAAATCTCCTCAAAAGATGCGCACGTAGTGCAACTCAAAATGCAAATGAATCACTGCACCATCTTATCTGGAAGCAGTGCCCCAAAACAACATTTTGTGGCAGAAAAACAGTAGAAACTGCAGTTTCTCTTGCCCTATGCCAATTTATGATGGGTGCGACATCCCAGTCAGTTTTATGCCGAGTGCTGGGGATTACACCAGGAGTGTACCTTGAAAGGCATTCAGCAACAAAAGATATAAGAAGACTTGAGAAAGCTGAGATGGCAAGTCAGGAGAGGACAAAGCAAAGGCGAAAGCAATTGAAATACAAAAAGACCGTCAAAGACAACCAAGTGAAGCAGAAGGAGGGACAAACTTATAAAGGCGGACATTTCAACTTGTGATAACAATGAAAATTGACACAAAATCAATTCTTATTTGGCTAAGCAACAAAATTCTATTATCCTTAGGTGTGTAGCAAGTTGTTTCTCCATTTCCCAGAGTTAGATATGTCTTTCAGGTACCATATATACAAAAAGTAGTTCCGTAAAACTTTGATTGACTTTTTCTCAAGTTAAAGTTTGGCGAAAGTCCTTTACCCTAATGAAACAGTTTTGCATTCCAAAAGAACCCTAAACCTTGTAAACTATATACCAAAATGATCCCTGCACAGCAGAAAATGCAATAAAAACACTTTTTCTTGTATTTAAAAAACCACTTTCATGTGGCTTTCTCACAATGAAAGAAATTTCCTTTGACGGATATCAAGATGATTTATCTACCAAAATATTTTAAGGTTGTATGCTTATATATGATGCCAACATGTTTTGCTTGCATTAAACAGACTATAAGGATCAATTTGATACCTTTAAGACCAACAGATCTTTTGTGACAGCAGAGATCAATGCACACTTAGGATAAGGATGTATGTTTATTGTAATTAGGCCGTTGCCATGGAAACCAATTATCAAATGTAAAAATAAATATGATTTTTGAAATCAGCATCTTCAGTTACCTCTAGCAAACTCCTAGTTAAGCTATCATAATTCATAGTGTTGACATCAAATGAGAAAACCTATGTGGTTCCCATTCAGAGCAGTGACCTACCTTAACAGTTGGCACACTACCATCATTACAGTAGGCAATTTGGCGCATGTCTAATTGTGTTGTCCCGTCACCAACAAAGAGGGGCAAGAAACTGGTCCAGAGAGACTGAAAGATGCAACTGATGCATCTGACGTCCTTGAAGAGCAAGAAATCGTAGATAACGGTGTTGTATCACCAACACCAACTGTGCCATTGCTGAGTTCAGAGGAGAGTCTTGAGGCACATGACTTCTTTGACGTAATATTGGAAATCAAAAGGAAAAAACAATGCCTCTTTGCTGACAATATTGGTCATTTAAGATACATACTAAGGACATAGTATTGATGCACATTGCAGATGTAGTGTATACTCAGTTCACTTTCAGTTTCATATATTTTGAAATCAGTTTCATATGCCTCCCCAAAACTTCCAAATCCACATTGAAGACACACTGCTTTTTCATGGGACAGAGAAGAACTGAGGAAAAAAGTTCACATGTATGAGACAAGAATAAAGGAATATCACATCTACCGGGTGTCCCAAAATGATGTATTATTGTTTGATTGATTACATGTCCGTAACCAATGAACCGATTTTCAAAAACTTTGATTTATTTGTTTGCCTGAAGGCTAAATTGTATTTTAAGATGTTGGTTTCGGTTTTACCACGGCGTTTTCATGTCAAAAAGAAAATCGATAAACCTGCTCAAATTCAAGCCTTACATTGCATGAGAAAGAAACGACCTATTTTTCCAGTCAACATTTTAGATGTGATGCAAAAGGCTGAACTCGTATTCGTATTCTTTAAACTCAGTATTATCTGAAATCGTATTCTCTGAATGACATATATTCTCTGAGCGACATATAAGTTCAGCCTTTTGCATCACATCTAGAATATTGACTGGGAAAGAAGGCCGTTTCTTTTTCATGCCATCTAAGGAATGAATTTGAGAAGGTTTATCCATCTTCTTTTCGACATAAAGAAATCGGCCTAAACCACAACCAACATCCTCAAATACAATTTAGCCTTTCGGCAATCGAATAAGATAAAGTTTTTGAAAATCGGTTCATTAGTTATGGACATATATGTAATCAAACGATAATACATCATTTTGGGACACCCGGTACTTCAATACGGAAGGCTCTGTTGAGGTAAAGTATGGTGGCCCATCGTTATCATCCATCTTTTCATTTTATTGCATTTAAAATAATTATATTTCACAACAGAACAAAATTTATTTAATTAAAGTTTTACAAAAAAAAACTATTAAAATAAAATTTATAACAAAAAAGTTGTATTTTAAACTTCCTTTTATTGTTGTCGTAATTTATTTTTTATTGTTTTTCAATCTTCACGCGTGGCTCATCGTTATCATTATCAGAGCGAAAACGAGGCTACATGTTCCCGCCAAAATGTCCTGTACTTCGCCTGTTCGCACATGCTACCAAGTGAAATTGCATCGCCTTGGCCTACCTGCGCTGTTATCATAGAAATTTGAACAATGTCCAACAAGAGAAAGACGTGGGAATTTTACGAGAAGAAATGTTCAGCAAAGAGGAGAGGAGAACCTGCCATAAAGAGGAAATCAGGTGCAGCGCATGTGTGCTGACGCAAACCGCCTGAAAAAGTTTGAGCCGCTGGACACACGTGAATTTGTTGATTTTTCAGATTATGAAGAGATCTCGATCGACAACATCAAACTGGCCTGTGAAAAAATTTACAAAATGCCCAAAGGTTCCTGTGATGTTCTTTTGGGTGACAGAGGGCCATCCTGCTACTTAAAGGAGCAAATTTTACGGAAAAAGGTATATTTTATACTTTTCTTGGACCGTACAAAGAGGGCCAAGAACAGCAAGGGCACTCAATCACAACTTGAAACAGGAAGGGAGAAGAAAATTATGGAAGATAATTATTAGGACAAAAGCAACTCGTTGCAATCCTTTCAAATGAATTTGGTTTTTCCAGATAGGTACTTAAACTTTTTACTACACAGATATTTTAGTTTTCCGGAAAAGACAGATATATCAAAGGTTCCTGATGTGTTGAGGGTCTTGATGTTTTCAGCAACACTGGTATATAGAATATAGACTTGTTTTCCTCTTTGTGCATATAGTCTATGTCCAAGCAATGAAGTGTTTGTGATCGTGTGCACTCAATAAGGCCATAAGTCTAACAAGTCTGTAAGTGAGCTGTTTCATTGTGATATCATCACAT
The DNA here is from genome assembly GCA_039566865.1 of Aurelia coerulea. Lineage (NCBI taxonomy): Eukaryota > Metazoa > Cnidaria > Scyphozoa > Semaeostomeae > Ulmaridae > Aurelia > Aurelia coerulea. Next base: position 5,413,503 of record CM076959.1, read on the forward strand.
GCTGGAAGGGATGACAAGTACTGCAATACAGCCCTTGCATCATACATTACATTGTATTTTGGTAAGGATCATCCAAATCCAAATCATGAATATGTACGAGCTGGGTCCGTCTCAAGAACTAATATCAGCCTATGTAGGCGTAACCCACACTGGGATAATGAAATTATCAATCATTTTGCAGAGTATGGAACATTGAAACTATTCACAATAGATGAACATCACCCTACAAAGACGATATGACGAACGATGTCCTCAAAGGGTGCTAGATATATAAATTGCAAAAGCCGAGCATCTACGAAGATCAGATCAAGCAAAGGTTACTTGACAATGGGATCTGTGAAATTGATTCTCTACCAGCAAAGAGAGGATACTCAACTCTTTCATTTAGATCACGGAGGGGGGGGGGGTTTCTTGGGAAAATTTTGGTAGGGGTCTGCGGCATGCATATTCAAAGTGGTACTGTAAGCTAGACTAACTTTCTCGAAAATGGTAGCCTTGCTAGAGCAATTTCTACAAAAATGATACCCTTTGTTAGACTACTATTGAAAAACAATAGCCTTGGCTACATTCATTTCACGGCTATTCAAGTCAGCAGATGTCTCAAAATTGATGGTTTGAACTCTGAAATATCAATGGTTGATTAGAGATCACCGGCCCCGGATCTTTATATGTAGTTCTAGTAAACATGTAAGTGGTTTTTCATGACTATTGATTCTCTCTTTAAAGATAAAGAAACGTGATAGAGTTGCTGAGGATGGAGGCAAATCATGTAAAAGAAAACTGTTGGTACGTTGCAGTTCATTTCCTTACCTGATAAACGAGAGCAATGATTTCCAATCTTCAAGAGAGGAATCAATGGAGTGATTCTAGATTACCCTACGCAAATTCAAAAGACAAACCTTTCTGAAGGTTGAAACGCAATGACATAGGAGGTCTATACTAATGTTCATTGCAAGAAAAAGGACACCCTTTGCATGCACTACTCCACTGACTTGGTTTATTACATTTTGTAAAAGTTTAACTAAAACAATTAAAGATAATCATACAATCTATACTTTTTTTAACTTGGATAAACTTGAAAATTTAAGTTCTATAACACAATAACAGTTAAGAAAGTTTCAAAATTCAAACAAATTAGGACCTGATATATTCCTATTATGTTGCTATGCTGCTACGAGGTAAGAGATATGAAGGTAGAATATTTTACTACAACATTGCTATGCTGCTCTATAGTCAGAGAAATAGAGGCCTAATATTTTCCTGCTTTGCTGCTACACAGTAAGAGAAATGAAGATAAAAGAAAAACTGCTACGCTGCTAAAAATTCAGAGAAATAGAGGCCTAATATTTTACTACTACGTTGCTATGCTGCTCCATCATCAGAGAAATAGAGGCCTAATATTTTGCAGCTACGTTGCTACAAAGTAAGAGAAAAAGAGGCCAAGTATTTTACTGTTACGTTTCAAGGAGAGATTTTCATCACAAGTCATTTTTGATCGAGTGCCTTCACAACAATATTTCATTTTTTACAGAAGCTTCACATTTCTAAATCATGTCTATCCGTTTTAAGTTGAAGGCTGTTATATCACTGTATCCAATGATTTTATATGTTCAGGTTCCAAGCTACTGCATCACTTTGAGGGATCCCTCAAACAACGTAATTTTCCCCTCGATGATGAGATGTTTGTTGTGATGCATGCAAGCCACCCACCCTTGGTTGAGAATAGGGGCTCCGCTCAGCCAGCACAAGGGCCAGTTTCCAGACCTGGTCCGTCAAAAGCAAGTGCAGGACTCAGGGACTTCTTGCAGCAAGAGCAAAATGCCAATCCATGCACAGAAACGCAAAGTGCGCAGAACACTCTTCCAAACCAAAAGAAGATGGCAAAAACCATCTCCAAATCTATCAGATTTGGAAGCATTTCAGCTGCTAATGATGTAAGTTGGAAAAATAACAAAAATAACTAAATCATGATAGAAGGTTTAAAAAAGAAGGGTGTAAAAGTTATCCTACCACACAAAGTCACTCTTAACTATCACTGTACATACTTGGTGGAAATTTGGCTGTTTTTGAACAGTTTGTTTTAAAAATTCATAGAAAACCCAAGAGAGATTTGAGAAAATGCAATTGTGGCAAATTTAGTGTCAGGGATAGCGTTTTGCTAAGAAATCCGATAATTGCAAATGCCAAAAGAATGATAAGCTGTGACTTATTTCAACCACTAAACATTGTCAGTGAAATACCCAAAGTCATGACAGTCGGCATGCATAAAGTGACGCTCCCGGAAGATGATATCACCTTCTAAAAAGCCATTTTTGCAGGAGAAACAATCCTCTTTAAAGAGGCCGAGTTTCAAAAATTCCTCTCCCAGTTCCTCTGAAACAATTGTCTCCAAAAAGGCAAATTTCTGATTTTGCTCTGGAAGTAAGAAAATTCATGTACAGGAATAAAAATAGATGCAATAAAACTTTCTACTCGAATATAAATGATCTTTTTGCAAAATATTTTGATGCGCTTGATTGCAGAGTTCAAATTACAGCCCTGAAGAAGTCCTGATGGGTAGGACTAAATATTGGCATAAAATAGATTCTACTATTTGCTGTTGTTTTTGTTGTAATTCGGTGTTTCTGCCTTTAAACTTATTTATTCATTCATCACCGCAAGCATCTTCCAATCTGACAATCGATGATGGTATCGCGGCCTTTCATTTTCATATTGTTCTTGCAGAATGCTATAGAGGCAAAAACGAGGAAAAACAAAAGGATTTGTATGATTTATACTGTAGCGAAATAGATGCATGAAAACAAATGTCTTTTCCATACTTTTTATATGGCACTGTTCGTTGCGAAAGAAAAAGAAAGGCATGACTTAGTGATAGACTACTACAATTTCAGCGCTCTGATTGCAAACATAGGTGCGTTGATTGTTTTTTGAATGAATCTTCAGAATACAGACACACATGCTGTCAACAAGATGCGGCTAGCTTTGCCGAAATGTGTTTGTTGTGAATTTCTCCACCTTAAAAAAAAAGCTGTCAAGCAAAGGCCAACAAAAGAAACTAGGCACTCAAAGCCAATGCCTCAACATCTTCCAAGCCATTGGCTAAGAAAAGGAAAATGAAAGGAGAAAAGAAGGAGAACATCAGGGCACTAAAAAGAAAGAAAACACATGGGGCTATATCAATTCTAGCAACAAACAAATCCGTAAACAGTAAACAATAAACAATAAACAATACGACAGTAAACAATATGTCTACTGTCTATGAACCTTTTGAGATGTATCAAGTCTATGAAGGTGACCTCAGATATAAGATATCTGTCCCAGTTGAGATTATAAAACCATCAGAAGACCATTGCGTTGAAGAAAAAAGTAATCCTGGTCTCCAGGAAAAAAGTCAAAATGTCTATTAGGAAGTAAATTGCCTTCCTTGAAGAAAAGAATAAATTTCCCGATCCAAAAGTAGAAACATTTGATTTGAAAGGCTAGATTTGGAAACTGGTTGTGATGTCGGATTTGCAGAAGAAATGTTGAGCTATTTCTTGTACATAGTGTGTTCACTGCTTTTCCAGAAGAGTTACGTCAAGATTCTGTTTGCAACCAAAAGGGCATTAGGAAGTAAATTGCCTTCCTTGAAGAAAAGAATCAATTTCCCGATCCAAAAGTAGAAACATTTGATTTGAAAGGCTAGATTTGGAAACTGGTTGTGATGTCGGATTTGCAGAAGAAATGTTGAGCTATTTCTTGTACATAGTGTGTTCTGAATTGAATTGTATGCGAAGGAGCATGTGGTGTGTGTACATTTGTGGTTTGTTTAGGAAATCATACTCAACTTGTTTTGCGAGACTCAGATGACTGCCCGGCCCCTCGAAGTTCTCTCACTTTACTTGAAAGGAGTTTCTTAAGCTCTTGGAGGCTTCGAACATTGCGATTTTTCGATTGAACGGCACCGTTGGGATCATTTTAAATGCGGGAACAGCCAGACAGCTATGAAACGAAGAAATACCCATATTTGTGGGGGCCGAGGGCCGAGCGTCATGGTGTCGAGGGCCGGGGCCGGGGCCGGGGGGCCGGGGCCGGTGATTTCTAATAGCCAATCTATACTTTTTTTAACTTGGATAAACTTGAAAATTTAAGTTCTATAACACAATAACAGTTAAGAAAGTTTCAAAATTCAAACAAATTAGGACCTGATATATTCCTATTATGTTGCTATGCTGCTACGAGGTAAGAGATATGAAGGTAGAATATTTTACTACAACATTGCTATGCTGCTCTATAGTCAGAGAAATAGAGGCCTAATATTTTCCTGCTTTGCTGCTACACAGTAAGAGAAATGAAGATAAAAGAAAAACTGCTACGCTGCTAAAAATTCAGAGAAATAGAGGCCTAATATTTTACTACTACGTTGCTATGCTGCTCCATCATCAGAGAAATAGAGGCCTAATATTTTGCAGCTACGTTGCTACAAAGTAAGAGAAAAAGAGGCCAAATATTTTACTGTTACGTTTCAAGGAGAGATTTTCATCACAAGTCATTTTTGATTGAGTGCCTTCACAACAATATTTCATTTTTTACCGAAGCTTCACATTTCTAAATCATGTCTATCCGTTTTAAGTTGAAGGCTGTTATATCACTGTATCCAATGATTTTATATGTTCAGGTTCCAAGCTACTGCATCACTTTGAGGGATCCCTCAAACAACGTAATTTTCCCCTCGATGATGAGATGTTTGTTGTGATGCATGCAAGCCACCCACCCTTGGTTGAGAATAGGGGCTCCGCTCAGCCAGCACAAGGGCCAGTTTCCAGACCTGGTCCGTCAAAAGCAAGTGCAGGACTCAGGGACTTCTTGCAGCAAAAGCAAAATGCCAATCCATGCACAGAAACGCAAAGTGCGCAGACACGGCAAGAAAGGGCAAAATTTCCTTATAGTTTCTATGTAGGAATCTTGTAGGAAACGGACAGTTTCCACGGGTGTACTACGAGGAAATTATGAGGAGACGTCAAATTTCCTCCAAGGTTTCCAATGGGGAAAATCATCGGAAAGGAACATTTCCGTTTCCCCACAATTTCCAAATTCGAGACTTTGCATTTCCGACATGAGGAAACCATGGACAGACCCCTTCTGTAGGTAGGAAATTCGTAGGAAACGGACAGTTTCCCCCAATGTTTTATGACAAAATCAAGTGGAAATGTCAAGTTTCCTCTAATGTTTCCATTGGGAAAATTGCCTGAATAGGAAATTTCTTCTTCCCTACAATTTCTAATAAGGAGATTCGGCATTTCGGACATTGGGAAACTATGGAGAGATGTCCGATTTAAATGGGAAAACGTAGCAGAAACGTGGGATTTCCTAACTTTTTGTTAAAAATCTTAGATTCTTACATTTCTTGCTTCTTGGAATACTTTTAAGTAGAACATGAACGCGATTTTTCTCAAACAGTCTTCATTTTCTCCAACTTTACTCATTCCCGTTGGCAGAGGGAACAAACTAGAACTTGCCTCGCAATTTCAGTTTAACAGAAGAGTTCAGCGAGGATGGGAATTTCTCTAATAAAACATTTAGAGACTCCAGTCCAATCATTGTTCTGAACAGGAGAATGAGCAACCTGATCACACTAAGTAATGCCTCCAGAGCAGTATCAGATACACCAAACTTTACTTGCCATAAGAAGAGAGCAAATAAAGTGTATTGAATTAGCATGTGATAAACTGGCAGGTCATCTTGGGTTGAAATCACAAAATCTTCATCTGGTTGCTGGTTTTCATCAACCAATACCTCGTCAAAGTATTCAGTATCCTCCTGAAATTAACAATTGGGCAAATAAAAGATTACTAAAATGAGGAATCGGGGAATATGGAGACTACATAAGCTACGGGAAACTTTCAAACGGCAGTATAGAGATTTCCTTGGAATTAAGCTAATTCTCTCTCGAGCTTTGTGGTTTTATCTTCGATAGATAAGCCATAGCAGAGCTCTGAAGTTTGGATTTTTCATCATTATACGAACATGAAGCCATTAAATTTATGTTTGGTCTGTGCAATACGACCTCGTTTCATGTCCTCGTGCAGCTTAGTTCATGGCACTAATATCATTTTTTGTGGGTTATGTCGAAGAATATTCAAGCTATGTTGAAAACTTCTTCTGTCCATGGCAATTGAATCAACGCGTTCCTGGTGGGCATTCATCCAAGCCTGTTGGGGGTAATTGCTTTGTCAAATTCATGGGACGACACCAAACTAAATTTTGTTGATCTTTTTTTGAAATCACATACATATTCTTTTGATATCAGAACCTGGTTTATATAAAACAAGTACTAAGATGACCAATATTTTAACAAACTCTAGCAATGTCTGAGGAGACATCAAATAGCATACATCCTTATCCATTTCTGACGCAACTGTGTGCACAATGGTCTTAAATCAAAATTCTCAAATATTTTCGGCTGTCTTCATCATGACTTACTGGTCTTTAAAGTGAAAAGAAATAGCAATGTTTGTCATCTTTTTTTAGCCGAGTGTGTTGTGGCGCAGTGCTGTGATCCTCTGACTTTGCAGCCAGAACAGTCAGGTGGACAGGGCTCGATACCGACAGAGCCCCAATTGAGCATCATGAAAAGGGGGTCACGGACTCAATTAGCCCTTAGCTGCTTCTGTGATCACAGCACTTGGCGCTAAAACGCAACTTCACTTTCACCTTCATTATTGGTAGATAATAATAATGATTTATGGTTCAGATAGCATACTCACATCTCTCTCTTGCTCCATGGTCTCATCACAATCAACGTCTTCTTGACTATCATTGTCACCAGAAACATCTAATTCATCTGAAGTAGGATATTGGAAAAGCACAATGAATAATTCAAATTCAAGAACTTCTTGCATCATATGGCTATTCATTACAACGACCCTCCCAGCCTGCAGATATATATGTCCTTAACATTTGTAATTCTTGTAACTGAAGGAGCAAGGGAGGAATGCAATCAATCATCTTTGAAAAAAATAACTCTACAGATAGAGTTTTTCTCACCCACCATCAGAGTATTAAGATTATAAGCAAAGGAAGGCTGAGAAAAAGAAGATATCATCATGGATCTATTACGGAAATCTGAATCAACCACGGTTAATTCGTTACGTTGCACATTTTCTGTAACAAATTAACAGAGTTGACCCAGATGTTCGTGATAAATTTAGCCGAATCCAGCAGGTACCGTCGGGTTTGAATTTCGACTTTTGGGCTTAATGTTACATACAGAGCCAAAGCGAGAATGACGAATAAGGCCAACTACATGAGCTTCATCCGCTAAATTAGTCGAGTTTTGATAAAACGTTCAAGCAGAAAGTTATCTGAGATTTTTTGCCTGATAAATGAGCAACATTTTGATGTGTTGTTTTGCATGTTTGGATGAATACTGATGCAACGCGGGAGAAAAGAAAACAGTTGCTGCTGATCTGTTTGCATTTATGGCCAGTATCGAGCAGGCAAGAAAACTTCATATTTAAATCCTATTCAAAAAGAGATTCTAAGATCAGATAAGATAAGATAAGATTTTGATACATCATGCGTCAGAACGTAGGAAAGCCCCCTCACCACAATAGTCTGGATCTCCTGTGACCATACCAGAAGAAGGCATAACTTCTGCTGCTGAATCCACAGATGATGGAGAGGGAGCAGTAGTGTCTGATTGCTTTGGTCGCTGTCTGTCTGAACTGATTTTGGCAACTTTCTCTTCTCTGTACCATTCTCCCTGCCGGCAGTACAGGTCTTTGTGGTTGTAAAAGGTAGATTTTGACACCGTTTCATTGCAATGAGGGCAAAATCTCCTCTTACACGCAGGCATTCTGTTCGATGATGCTCGATGATTGACCGAAAACATGATCTATTGATTGATTGATTGGTTGATCGATTGGCTGTTCGATGTTTGTTGCTACCAGCAACGAATCAACCAATCGAATCGATCCCATAGTCATGTGACTTCGCACTTGCTAATATGCGCGCGAAATTCATTCACCAATGGACGACCCACTGCAAAGCTGAACAGCGAACAGACTTCTTTTCACCGACGCTCAACGAACATGTCTGGAAATAGACACAAGGCGAAGGTATTGAGGCCTATCAATAGCAACCACACCACGACAACCCATCAACATCCATCAACAAGCCCATCTGAACCCAGCTGAATCCATCTGAATCCATCTGAACCTAGCTGAATCCAACTGAACCCAGCAGAGACCAACCTGACGCAATAGAAATTCCAAGAGGTCCTGTGATTTGTATGAAGCACACAAGCAGGGAATTGGCATTTAACACTTGTTCATAAACACGGAAACTCAAAGGACGTTTCAGTCAAATAAATGACGAAAACAATATTGTGTACACGTGAAGGTGAAAAAGTTAGGCCTGATGATTTAGTAGGAGAGTGATATGACTGCAAAAGAAATCCATGGCAATTTTTCGACAGTTTACCTACCTTCATAAAACGCAACCAGGAAAGAAATTGCTTGAAATTTCCCGAATTTTTTTGAAGAAATCTACTCTCGAGATGTTTGGGTATTAAATTTTGGATGCCGCCTAAAATATCTCCTGGATTGGCGGAGTTATGGCCACACACAAATCGATAAGGCATTTTGAACCCATACAATGCCAAAATGAAAAACCGTCAGAGCCAATGAGATCAGAACGATTGTTATTCAGCTGTTTTCATTAACACCATAAAGCGCTAACTATGCTTATCACCCGCTTCTTTTGATACATTGTTCTTGATATTTCCAAACAGAGCCATCACACCTGGCAGGGGACCTCTTGGGAATTTCTATCGAGTCAGGTTGGTCTCTGCTGGGTTCAGATGGGTTCAGCTGGGTTCAGATGGGTTCAGATGGATTCGGTTGGGTTCAGGTGGATTCAGGTGGGTTTAACTTATATAAATTACGCCAAAGGATGCATAGCTCCTTTATTCTCCATTTGATTTTCCATCCTGTATGTCTCTCCCAAAGCAGTAGTAATTGATTCCTTCTTGGTACATTGGTTTCCTTTGAATCACAGGTAGAAGTGTAGTGTAATCGGCCAGGAAGTGAAATAGGCCGTGATGTGAAATTGGCTGTGTAACTCAACACATGTACTACAGTAAAAACCCTCACATAAGAACCTAAGATTTTGAACTCAGCCTGTTTAGGTTCTTATGCAATGAGGCACATCTAGTAATCAGGGTGTAGGTTCTTAAAGGGTCTGTTTCATCCGGCATTCCTTGCATGTGCCGTCTGTTGATGTTTCTTTGTTGTCCGCCATTTTCATGGGCCATGAAAATTGCGGCAACAAAGGCCAACCAAGAGATGGCACGTGCAAGGCATGCTGTATGAAACAGACCCTTTAATATAGGAAAATATGTGAATCTAAATCTTAGCGAAACTTATTTGCACTCTTGACCCTATCCATTTCAACTCAATTTTACCCAGTTTACCCCCTGCAGGCCCTGCCTATCACAGCTCTGTAAGTAATGTTTTGAAGTTCATGAAAGAGGTTGATTGGCAAAAATGTTGCATTTATTTCCCAAGGAATGAATAAAACCCTTTATTAAGAACCTAGCTTAGATGTCAGCCTGAAATGGTTCTTATTTATTGGGTACAAAATATGTTATTTCAGGCTGTAGGTTCTTAATAGATGAAGGTTCTCATGGGCAGGTTTTTACTGTATCTAGAATGGTTGTTGGAAGTCTACCACAGTCTGAAGGCATCTTGATCGATTTTAAACGCTTCTTTAATATTTCCTTCTTTTCTTGTGTAATTGCAAAATTGGAAGTGTCAGAATTTGTATCTTCATCAAAGTGAATTTTTGCTTCTTTTTTAATAAGGCCTAACATTAATGCATGCATTGGATCCACTGCACAGCTTCTTACTGGATCAAAATAGGGAAGCCTGTGTAGTTCACAGTAGCGCAGCCCAAATCATTTTGCAATATATTTTTCTTGTGTTGCATTTTTGGCGTATAAATATGCCTCTGACTGTCTCAAGATTCCGTAAAGTTCCGTAAAGTGAATACAAATTATTTTGAGTAGTATGACATGTGTCCTGTCACCTGTCCATCTGTGCCAGTTTCTCTTTCTGCAGAAAATTCACAAACATTACAACCTTTGTTGGACTTATGGCTTAAAAATTTTGTTACTTTCCTGATGGCTGGTAAGTCACATGAAATTCCAAGGAGGACTCCATGTACTGTTATCGTTATTTGGAGATCTCTTACCTCAACATCCACACCTTCCCATGAAATCAATAGCTCATCAACTAGTGGTTTGAAAAATGTATTCATATGCATTTCAGGCTCAGAAGGCCCTGGAATAATGCCAACAATAAATGTCCATTTTCTTAACAATCGCTCTGAACGAGGAAGGTTTAACACTGTCAAGTATATCACTCCAGTCTTATAATGTCTTCTTTTAAATGGCTTTACCCAATCCACATTCATCATAAATGCTATGTTTTCCAACTTTGACAGCAATGGTTGGCCATTTATTGTATCATACTGAAAATCCTTCCACAGTTGGCCATCCCAAATGTCCTCCATAACGTCACCTTTTCTTTTCTTTGTATCATGAACTTTAAGGAGTTTTCTAAACTTTGGACCCTGAAACAGTTCTTTGATCCAAGATAAGGCTCAAATCCTTACTGGTTGCCAGAGCATGCGGAAATCATCCAATTTCATGCTTGTCAGCCAATGTGATCACCGCTTTCTAGCCCCTGGAGACAAAATCGGTTGTTTGAAGTAAATTTTCTAGTACCCTCACTAAAACTGAAATGGATGCTAGAATACTTCAGTTATTTGCAATTTTTTTTAATAAATCAGTTGTGGGGATGTCCGTCCAGAGTTGTTTACATGTTTAGGCACACAGCTCGTTTGGGGCCGGAGCTGCGTTCATTTTCCAGTCGAAGAATATTGACCTTCGTTGAAATATCTATAGAAATCGCTACAAATGAGATATACAGATAAGAATTTCAACGATTACGCATACTGACCTGAGCAATAACCCAAACTCCTTTACTGCTATCATATCTCAAAATTGGAGGCAATTTCTAATGATTTCTGGTCGAGATATCATTTGGGCCTAAGCTTGTCCTCGCTTAAAACTCATTCCATTGCACTTAAAAAGTAATGGCAAAATTCTAGAGCTGAATAATGCACTTACCCATGACACAGGTACCAGTTTGACTTCGTTTGCCTTTTTTACATTAGCAAATTTCTATAAGAAACGACCAGTTGTGGGTGAATTGCAAAACTTTGCTCGGTCCATATTTTTATCTGCACAGTCGGGGGCACAGTCTATCCGCTTCAAACAACAAACAGTGAACTTTGTATCATAAAAGTTGCAAGCTAGCAGCAATTTTATTTGCATATTTCAATACAAGAGGGCTATATACCCCTGAAATTTTGTTGCTGACTTGCTTGAAAAATGAATATCAAATTTGCAGCTTATTATGAATTTTCCAAACTCTTGTTTCATTTCATCAAGTGGCAGTGTCAGCTTCAGAGTTAAGCATACAAAGTTTCTGAATATTGTACGTTAATCTTCGATCTCTCACATATGTTTTTGCACTCGTGACATCTTTCAACCCATTTAAACCCTCACCTGACATCTGATATGAGACAGAATCTAGTATAGTATCAATTAATCTTTAAGTGTTTCATCGTTTCATAATGTGTCTGTATACAGTTTAATGTTTCATGTTTTTATATATTGGCCATGAGGTAGTCATTGTATTTCGCTCCCCATGGTATTGTACCTGTAGTGTTGTATAGTAATTTAGATAGGTATAGTACCGGGTGCGCCAAAATAAACTATGCACGTTTGGCAGGCCATGATAAATCGTAAACAGGACCGATTTTGAAGATTTATGACTTAATCTATAGCAGAAAGCCTGAATTGGATTCTAGGAGTTTTTACAAATTTTTCCGTTTTCACTTTTTAGAGCTACAAGCGAGTTTCTTAAAATTTTCGTTTTCGAAAACACTGAAAACCATCCAAAAACGTTGATCAAATTTTCTAAAGAATCAACATGAATGGACAAAGGGAAAACATTTTCAGCGTGATTTAGAGATTTGGAAATTGATTATTGTAAACTTCTGCACGAGCGTTATTTCAACGATTGGCCTGTTGCGAAATTCTGTTGTAGTTACAATAAAGTACCGCCCCAAAAGCAGTCACAAAATCAAAAATGTAACAAGACTCGATGCTTGCTGGCCCCATGACGCTTTCTCGCCTGTCTTTTTAACCCCCTTGACACAGGAACACAACCTGCACCAAAGCATACATTCAATGACATTACAAAAGAAAAGACATTCCTTTATACCCTTAAAATATTATTACATTTCTCCCAATATAGTACGAACTCTCATAAAGCACCTTACAATTAGTCGATTTCTAAATCCCAAATCACCACGAAAAAGTTTTCTCTTTGTCCATTCATATCGATTCTTTAGAAAGCTTGATCGATGTTTTTTGATCGTTTTCAGTGTTTTCGAAAACGAAAATTTTAAGAAACTCGCTTGTAGCTCTAAAAACTGAAAACAGAAAAATTTGCAAAAAATCCTAGAATCTAATTCAGGCTTTCTGCTAACTATTAAGTCATAAATCTTCAAAATCGGTCCTGTTTACGATTTATCGTGGCCTGCCAAATGTGCATAGTTTATTTTGGCGCACCCGGTAGAATGTAACATTATTGTAAAATAAATATCATTTCCTAGAAAATCTTTCCAGACGTCTTGGATTGTTCTCTTTAAATCTCTTCACAATATTTTCGTAGAAATTAGATTGTTTCGATAGCCATCTAAGGAGGCCATGCTCAACTTGCAACATGACAAGGTACTCCTCCCTTGCTTGTAGCATTTGCGACCTTGATGCTGAGACAACCCGTTCCATTCTGCTGAACACCCTTCCGCAGTGCACGCTTGTCAGTGGTGTTACAGCCGCAATCTCCAAAAGGAGCATTGCTTGTGGAAGTGCATCTGCAAGGCCTGTATCCTGCACCACGGTGAGCAGATCTTCAATGCATAATGCTCATTTGTTGATGAAGTCAGTGTCAAGCCCAGTGAATTCGCTAGCCTCAAACTCATCATTCTCCGCCACATTTCTTTGCTCTTCTTCTATCACTTCATCGTCAGATGCAACTTCAGCTTGATAGCATGCTTTGATCCTTTTCTGCTTAGCCTTTCTTTTCTTGACCTTATGGTCCATTTCACTGGCACACTTGCGAAGCAGCAGTGATATCTCGCTATTGTTATGGAGCACTTCGAGGTTATTCTCTGCTGAACTTATGTCATCCAAAGCAAATGGGTAGATATCCATGAATTCTCTCAGCAAAACTTTGATTTCTCTTGAAGCCAACTTTCTACTTTGAGTGAACTAGGTCCACCACCTAAACTTTTCAAGATTCTGGAATCTCCACGAAATCTGGTTTGAACACTCAGTGCAGATTTTCTCTTGAACAGCTGACAGTGTCTGCTTCCAATTCTCCTGAGATCTATTATTTTCATATTCTGCTCCCCTCCATCCAGTTCTAGGACGTGTGAAAGGAAAATTTGGGTCAGCTTGAAGAGTTTCTTCCCAGATCTGGTTGAAATCCAAGCCAGCAAGGAAACGTTGAAAATCGTCCAGCATCGAGCGAACCTGAACTGCATCTAAAGTTGGCTTCTGCATCATTTTTAGAATCGGAGCACAATGCTCAAAGATCTTTCTATATAGATTCAGCAAACAAAAAAACTGACATTTTGGATACTAAGAGCAAACCCTCTTGCCGTTGCTTGAGTCTTAGCTTTCTCTGCGCTATTGGTAGAAATCTCATACAAAGCTGTGCCAATGGTTTCGTAAAAGGAATCTACTGCAATCACGGATGTGTCACGAGAAAGCCACCTTGTGTCACCAGGCTTCGGAAGATTGTGCCCAAGATTCCGTGTGCGTTTAGGGCTATTCCTGAAAAAAGTTATCAGCCTTTCCAATGTTCTAAAAAATTTTGCAACTTCAGGAATCCTATTTGCTGATTGAGATGCACACAACAACATTCTATGGGCAACACAATGTTTGTAAGCAAATGGATAGTGATCGCTCACTTGCTTTTGCACCCCGTTTAACGCCCCACTCATGGTTGCAGCACCATCATAAGATTACCCAATAAGTTTAGTTTTACTTGTCTCTGGAGTAATCTTGTAACTGTCTAGCGTTTCCAGCAAGATATTAGTCAGACCATCAGCAGACTGATCATCGGAAGAATCAATAAGACCAAGTAAGTGCTCTTCTATCTTACCATCGTGGATCAATCTCACAGAAATTGCGGACTGTTCAGTGTTGCTTAGATCACTGGTATCATCCATCATTATGGAAATAAATTCGGATTTATTTATTCTATTGTGAATTTCACTCTTTACCTCTTCAAATATACATTCAATTAATTGATTTTGTGGCCCATGAGAGGTATAAGTAATACGATTTGTATCAAGGAATGTTCGCAAATCTTGACTATAGTCCCCTAACAGGTCCATCATCATCTCATAGCTTCGTTAATATTTGCAGCCCCGCAAAAAAGACACATGAAACTAAAACAATGTCTATACACGAAAATAGAATTTAGGCCATTATTTTCATAGATTTATGGTTCTTTCAACAAATAAATCATAACTGTGTAATCAATAACGCTATTACTACTCAATATATAAAGGAAGATATCAATTCTGTCTATTTTTGTTGTGTGCTCGCAGTTATCTTTTGATTCTTAAATGATGTTCAATATTTAAGGCGTTCTCCTTTGCATTTGATTATCTCTTTCATTCTCTTTGGGAGTGAATGTATTGTTTTGTTGATATGCTCCAACGGTATGTCATGCATTGTCTGTATTATTCGAGACTGAAAGTTGTGTATCATTTCGAACATGATGTCTCTGTCTATCGCATCTTTTGTGAGTTTTCTTCTCACCAGGTGAAAAAAGTTCTCTATGCAGGCCCGTCGGAACGAAATTGATATTGGGGGGGCTGCGAGCAAAGCGAGCTTAAATGGGGGTCCGGGGGCTTGCCCCCGGGAAAATTTTTGGAGACCACGCCCTTTAGATCACTGGAAAACGCCCCTGTTGTACAAATTGCACTATTTAATTGATGAACCAATAATGATATTTTAGATGTCCAAATGACGAAGATCACTATTTAGAAAATTTTAGAAGTGGAGGTTTAAAATTGGCTGGAATCAATGCATTTTCAAGTCATCCTCTAACGTTACCTTTCAATTGGATCACTGTGGCTGAAAAACGGTAACGGAATACTTTACATTTACAGTCATTTACAGCAAACTCTTTTGCTGTCTCCGTGCAATTCGCGCTAGTAAAGACATAATTCAAGAAATCATAAACACTGCCATACCAAAACTTTCCATCTCTTCTTAAAACTGTTATTCTATCATCTAAAATCTATGTTTGTGTGCCTTTATGTGCTACATCAATTTTCATGTGCAAATCTCTGTTCGAAAATAGTCCAAAGATCTGCTTTCTGGTATCTACCCTTTCAACAAAGTCGTTTGCAACGTTAATCAAACTAGTATTGTCAACTCTCTCTTTCTGCACATGAAGCATCATGAGGTGGTTCATTCTGCTATCTGTCGTCGTTGATCTCAAGTATGTTTTGACTCGTTTCAAGGCAGAGAAAGATCTCTCGCTAACAGCATTTGTTGCCTGCATTACTAGGAGAATCTTTGCAGCTTTGATCACCTCTGACATTGCAACTTTTCTTGAATAGTCAAGTCCTTGAAACAATTTTATCAGATCATAGATTGTAAATTTGTTCAACTCAAACTTCACAGCAATCGCGGTTGGTAGCAAAAGAGGTAGCTGTGCTTCAAGACTATACTTGTCGATATCACCACTGTAGGTGGAGCAGACCTCTCTTAACTCATTCTCCCATGGCTCATTCTTGATTTCTTTCAGAAACATTTCCTGCAGAACGACGTACTTTCTGAAATCTGGCTGGTCAAATCTCTCTTTGATGCAGTTTATTGCTGCATCAAGTGCTTGAAAGTAGATCTGGCGATAATGATCTTTTGGAGTAGAAGGGAAATGATGTGTTTCAGCACTGCCATCTTTGAGTCTTCGTGGTAGCCTCCTTTTGCGAGGTAGTTTTGGATCGTTGACATTTAGCTCATCTTTCCTTTTGCATACTCTTTCCCAGAATAAATCGTAAGCACTATCGTTGCGATCTTTTGACAGTGTCTTGATGACATCTTGCGCAATAGCATTACCCTCTGCAGCTGACATCTTAGGGTCTTGTAGGGTTCTACTAAGATTGTCAGTTTGCTTCAGCAAGAGTATTCCCAAACAGCAACCATACACAAAATCGAATGTCGGCATATTTGCCTGGACACCTCGAATTCTTGCCTTCATTTCAGTGTCACGGAGAGTGTCAATAGACCAGTCCCACAAATTCATTAACTCGATGTAATTGTTTAAAATTGAATTGAGGGCTTCGCCACGAACGGTCCACCTAGTTGGACATAGTGCATGGATCCCTTTAGAATCATTTTTGACTTCTTTCTCCTATCATCCAGCTTCGTGTTTCGTTTGGGGGATTTCTTAATCAGTTTGCAAATCTCGCGAACTACTTCAAAGACTCCTTTCAAACACTCGACTGATTTGATCGAGTCGCCAACCGCAAGATTTAAAGCATGTCCGTAACAGTGGGTATAGAGGCATTTACCATTGATGGCTTTTATTTGGGTTGCAACGCCAGTCTTTGCTCCTGCCATCGCTGCAGCACCATCATAGCACTGGCCGCGCGCATCTTCAAGCCTCAGATTCATCCTTAGCAATATATCCTTAATGATGAACACAATCTGATCTGCGCTAGTGCCTTCCATAGGATGCATTCCAATAAAATCTTCATGGACAATGAGCTCATCATCAACCCATCGGATGCAAAAAATCAGCTGCTCCTTATTCGAGACGTCAGCACTTTCATCGGCCATTATTGTATAGATCACGGCACTTTGGATGTTTTTTGCTTTTTCCCGAAGTATTCCTAAGGCCATAATCTCGAGCATTTCATTTTGTATGTCAGCTGATGTGAACTTGTATTTTTTTTTTGCAACCATTCTACAATCGTTTCCTGATCAATTCTAAGTACACTTTCCCAAGACTGGGTCACTTCAATTGGGTTTAAATTATACATCTATGAACCAGCAATGAATGATTGAAAGGGATGACTGGTTCATGTTTTGTTATTTTCGAAAAAGTAAGGAACGAATATTTGCAGATTATTGGGGGGGCTGAAGCCCCCCCAGCCCCCCCCCCCGTTCCGACGGGCCTGCTATGGGGTTTATATCCGGACTACGAGGAAGGATTGGAAATAACTCTGCTCCAATTCCATCCATCTTCGCTCTTGCAACCGCACTGTTTTGCGAGGGGTCACCGTCCTGAAGCCAAGTGTTTGTATTCTTTCCAGAGGCAAGGAACATAGTCTCAAACTGTTCACTTATAAGCGAGGCAAAATAGTTTTCGTCCATTTTTCATATGAGACATGTGCTACCACACCATTATCATACGATATCACTGTGATAATTCGAACGTACTTCCAGCCGGAGCCACTCTTGCTGCCCTTGCTTGTGCATCCTGATAATAGCCCCTCCAACTGACATCTCCAAATCCTCCCAGTTGGAGCTTGTCGCTGACTTTTTGGATTCCTTTTGTAGGCAAAACTAACACCATCGAGGTGAAATGCAATCTTTTCTGTCCGTTCCATTCTGTCGTCGTAATTTGAAAGTACCATTTTTGCAAAATCAACCCGAGTTTGTTTTTCTTTGATTGACAGCAAACCCTTTCTCCTGGTTTGGCGATATTTATAGCTGTGCTCGTTTAAAAAGTGACTTACTGTCCGAAATGAAACATTTCCAGAAATTCCTGCACTCTCTATTAGCCGTTTTATAGTCCAGTTAGGCTCAGTCTGGCAAAGAAGTTTCATTTGGCGCAAAATTTGTCATTTCGTTGGTGCATCCAGCTTAGAGGGTTGACCACCGAGATTTCTCTTTGTTGTTCTCGCACTGTGCTTTACTGGTGGCTCTGCCCAAATACGATAAACTTGTCGGCAAGAGACTTTGAATTCTTTGCTTAAGTCGGAAGTTTTTTTCTGAATATCTCAGCTTTATAAGAGCCCTCACAAGAGGTTAAATTGCTCGGTGGTAAGCCATTTTGCAGTAGAATCGTTTTGTTTTTCCATATGCAAGCGTCAAAGAATAGCGAATGGTTTCATCATAAGATTTTATAGTCTTGTGAAATCAATTACTACGTCAAAATAGCAGTCATGATTAGTATGCTCATTGTGATTAAATTTTTTAGAGAAGCATATAGATTTGATTTTATCAAGATTCAATTACTGTCCCAACTGATTTTGTCTTATTTTTAGTGCCCAATGTACACCACCTTTTTACCTGCGCCCAGACAATCCTCGCCAAAACCCTTGGCACAAAAGAGGAACAAATAGATACTGAGAATGGAAACCCTCCTTGCCCCCCCCCCAGTCAATGTAGCGGATTTCTCTAAATCGGAAAATATCATGCAACCATGGGCAATAATGCACCGTTGATGTGGCCTATATTTGGATCAAAATTGTATTTTTACTTACTCTGTTGTTTCTCTTCCACAATATTGCAGGTAAAGAGTTTGATAATGTTGCTACTCCTTCGTTCTTCTCTCGTCACAACAAGGAATCAAACGCGGCCAATATTCAAATTTCAAATACAGTTGAAACGGTTGGAGCTCCTTAGCAGCGATACATCTCATTTCTAACTTCCCTTTAAATAGTGGCTGGGTATGCAACGGAGCACAACTCGCTAAGCCAACTTTCGTCAACAGCTCGACCAATGCGGTTTACTAGAACAAAAGAATGGTGAACAAAGGGCTTTGCAAAGCCCCATTCTACCACGGGGGTTTCATAAAAGGTGCTCTTTGCAGAGATAAAATGGCGAAGAAGAATTCTGCACCCGCCCACTGAATCAATAAATCTACATTGCTCAGTTATGTGGCAAAGTTGTTTGTATTTAGCTTTAGTTTGTATTGTAGCTTTAGCTTGTAGCTTTAGCTTTAGTATTTGTAGCTTTAGCTTTAGTATTGTAGCTTTAGCTTTAGTTTGTATTTAGATTAACTTTACTTATTTAGAAAATAGTGACACGGATGTGTGCAAAAAATTTGACAGATTTCTGAAAGACCTAAGTACTTTGACCAATAGGCATGCACCAATCAAAAAGCGGAGTAGAAGGTAAATAAAATTGAAAGATAAACCATGTATTAATAATAGAATACAAAAGATGATGAGAATCCGAGACAGAGTTTTGCTGAAATTAAGGAAAAGATTTGGTTGTGGTATTTTCATTGAATTACAAAAGGCTTTTGATACTGTTAATCATAAAATCTTATTATCAAAATTGGAACACTATGGTGTGTGTGGCTGTGCCCTTGAATGGTTTAGTTCTTATCTTTCTGACAGAAAGCAATATGTTTCTGTTAATGGAAGTAATTCTAATTTACTTCCAATCACTTGTGGTGTACCACAAGGTTCTGTTCTGGGCCCATTACTTTTCCTTTTCCATCAATGATTTACCAAATGCTTCTAAGAAACTTAATTTCTATCTCTTTGCTGATGATACAAACATCTACTGTGAATCCAAAGATTTACCTAACTTGATTAAAATTGTTAACAAAGAACTTAGATCAATAAAGAAATGGCTTGATACTAATAAATTATCATTAAATATTGATAAAACAAATTATATTATCTTTCATTCCTCTTCGTCTAGTTCCTTCTGATTCTACCATTAAAATAGGGAGAAAATATATTAAGAGGGTCAAATTTGTTAAATTCTAAGGACTCCTCTTAGATGAACATCTAAGCTGGAAATACCATCTTAATGAACTTTCCAAAAAATTATCCAGAACTTGTGGAATCCTTTTCAAAATTAGGAACTTACTTCCACTAGATGTCTTGCTCTGCTTGTACAATGCTTCGTTTCTGTCCTTCTTACAATATGGCCTTATTGTTTCGGGTCAAACATATGCATCATACGTTGATCCAATTTTTAAATTACAGAAAAAAGCAGCCAGAGCTATCTCATTTCAGCCTCGCTTGTCACCCTCTCTTCCAATCTTCAAAGATCTTAAACTTCTCAAACTTTCTGAGATATTTGAACTTCGTCTTTTAACCTTTGTCTTTGACTCTGTTAATAAACTTCACCTAGTTGCTTTTCACAACTTCTTTCTACTCAACTCATCTGTTCATCAATATGCCACTAGACAGGCCAGTCAAGGTGATCTATACTATCTCGAATGAACAGTCTTCAATATGGTCTAAAGTCAATTCGATATCTTGGTGCTAAATTCTGGAATTCATTACCTGTGGAACTCCGAAATGCTCCATCGAAAATATCGTCCAAAAACAACTGAAAATTTACTTACTAAACAAGGCCAATCAATAATTCTGAACCATTTTTGCGTGAAAACCAAATGCGTATATTTATTGAATCATTTAAATCCAACCAAATTCATTTGAAATTATTGTAGGATAGTGGGGGCTCTCTCCTCGATTAGTTTACCTGTTGAGAGAGCTCCTCCTTTAAGTAATTCACTCCATACAATTTATCTCATTTCTCTGTATTTGTATATTGTATTAATTTTCCGTATCAATGTATTAATTTCTGTAATATCTTATTTTCTTGTAGTTTAGTTATCTGTTAGTAGATTAATTTATAAATTGTATGTTGTGAATTTAAAATATATGAACTTCACTACACTGAACTGAACTGAACTGTAAACAATTTTTTTCATATTTCTGATGTAAATGTCAAAGTGTAGAATGAGAATGGAGTCACTATTTAAACACCTAATTTCCGTTGTAGATTTTGTGTGGTGATTAAAAATATTTTCGATCTAATTCAGCTTGATTTAGCGGAAATTTGATTTGAAGGAAGCATATTGAACATAAGATATTCGTGAGATTCTGAAGATTATTCATTACATCAAACTCTTTGCTTCATGATGGAAAGCTTTGAACATGTCTTGCTCGACTCCCCCTGGAGATAGCACCCTCGCATTCCTTCACAAGGCTATTGGTTTCGGAGTTGTGACGTTTAGCATGGCAGATTCCAAATATGGTGTGCAAAATTGGTCGAGCTGTTGACGGAAGTTGGCTTAGCGAGTTGTGCTCCGTTGCATACCCAGTCACTATTTAAAGGGAAGTTTGAAATGAGACGTATCGTTGCGTAGGAGCTCCAACCGTTGCAACTGTATTTGAATATTGGCAGCATTTGATTCCTTGTTGTGACGAGAGAAGAACGAAGGAGTAGCAACATTATCAAGCGCTGTACTTGCAATCTTGTGGAAGAGAAACAACACAGTGAGTAAAACTACAATGTTGATCATAATATAGGCCACATCAACGATGCATTATTGCCCATGATGCAACAAGTGTCCTAACCAAGAAAAAACAACATTGACTTCGGGGGGCGGGGGAAGGGGAGTTTGGTAAATATCTAAGTTTAAATGGTAGGCAGTGCGATTTTTTGCTGAAAAAGCCTTAGAAAAGGAGTTTGTGACAAGAGGTTTTGGCGAGGATTGTAGATATCTTTGAACCTTCCAGCATTAGTTTGCCATTCTGGTGTATTGTACACACACATACGCTGTGTTTTCCACTACCACCTGGTGATACCACATTCTTTGGGCAAAAGGAGGCAAGTTTTGAGAACCCAATTTTGATATTGGTCTCATCTTTGAATTTTCCGTAAGCTTCCTTTAGGTTGCAGAAAATAAGACGTTTATGTACCCTAACCCTATAGTGGTTGGGCTATCTTGACTACCCTATTTTGGTTGGGGGGGGGCAAAAAAACCCCCTATCTAACTGCAGATTAGCAACAGATATGAATACCTAAATTGGCATGTATATAGCTCGTAACATGCACTTTCTAGAAATATATACGTAATGCTAAAAACAGAAGCAAAAAATTGCTGACATCAGCAAATATTGACTGTGGTCATGAAAAATTGTCAAATTTGGCATGTTTCAACAAAATTAGCCAGAAAATTATTATTTTTTATTGGAAATAGAAAATTTCGTCCCAATTTTGAGGAAGGATGCCGTTGGAGCTTCACGCCAAAAATTTAGCAAAAATTTGAGTCTTTTTTGGAATTTTTTTTGGTGACGGCTAATTTGACAATTTTGCGAGAATTTTGAAGAGTCACAAAATTAGCAAAATTTGACAATTTTGCGAGAATTTTGAAGAGTCACAAAATTAGCCAAATTTTGCCCATTCTAAATATTCACACTATAATAACAATTTGGAGTGCTTTTGTACCCAGTAACGAAAGAATGAACATCTAGAGATGAATCTTGCAAACTTTTTTGCTGATGTCAGCACTTTTTATAGAAATCACCTTTTCACAGAAATTTGAACGGAATGGCAAATAAATGACAGAATAAATGTGTTAGTCTTATCAGGTGATCTAAACTATGAGCACGGGTAAGTGCAAACTTTTTCATACAGGTAGGTGTTACTTATGGTTCTTCATTCAATTGTTCCACACATGGGTTGCAGACCATTTTGGAATGCGTTTTACAGATGGTCAGCTGACAAGATTCGCATGTCCACTTTGTTTTAGCAAGGCACTGCTTCTTTTGCTTGTAATCGGCCGTGCCTCTGATCCCTCCTAAACAGATATGACATCTCTTCCGATCTGTAGATGCAGCTGGTGGTCTTTGCTGTACAACAGGCTCAAATCCCAACACTCTGCTAATCTGATTCAACACACTACTTTGCAATCCTACGGGGTTTCAATGACGTTCAAGAAGATGTGCTTTGACCAAGGCCTCTCCTAGTTCCCAGCAGAATTCAAAAGAACTCCTCTTGTCATTTGCATTGTTGTCTTTGAGAATGGTTTGGGCATTAGTTCTTGAAGTATCCAATGCATATGCTAGTGCATTCACAGGCCATCTCTTTGACTTGATTCTCGTAGAAAGGTTTCCGGATATCATGTTCATGACATCAATCCCACCTTTTGTACAGTCATAAAAGGTTATGACATTTGGTTTCCTTCTCAAATCGCGTATAGCCTTGACAGAATTGTGCATTGTACTCAATACAAGCACATTTCTCTTTCCGGACTTCTTCTGGACCACATATGGCACTAGCAGCTTGTCACCACCATCTGCAAATGCGTACTTCACAGAGAGATCATCTCTGCCAGCATTTTGGACAAGCTCCTTTGGAAGCCCAACACGATTTGCTTTTATTGTTCCGACCAGTGTCATGTTATTTTCAAGGAGATACTCTGCAATTGTCAGGCTCGTGAAGTATCTATCCATGGATATGTTTCTGTCGGTAAGTTTCACATATTCCTTAAGAGAATCAACGAGAAACCTTGTGTAGCCATCTGTGCTTGAGATGTAATATTTGTTTGGTACCCCTTCTGGTTTACCTGCATAGCCGATACTGTAGTAGGTATACGGTACCCTTGCATCTGAAATACTTTGATAGTGTAGCCCATATCGTGCAGGCTTACTTGGATTGTATTGCCGAATTCGAACATTGCCTCTATATGGATAGAGTGTTTCGTCAATACTGAGATATTCAGAAGGTACACGCATCTTGGCACAATTCTTGTTTCGTTCTTCAAGGAAATCTCTGAATGCAGCAAACTTATCTGACTGCCATCGCACTTGTCTGGTTGTGAAATCATCAAATTCAATGAAACGTCGTAGGAACTTGAATCTCATGGCGTTCATTGTTGCAGAAAAAATATCATTGGAAGATCTGTGGTAGAAAATTTCATCTGTTTTCCTCAAATTTAGTTTCAATGCTCCGCGGAGATAGAGAATGCCAAAGAAAGCTCGAATCTTATTCTTGGTTGTTTTCTTGTAGTGAGAATACTTGTTGTTGCTTTGAAGTAGATCTTGAAACTTTTTGAGAAACTCCTCAATTTTCATGTTGGTAAAATGTGTGATGGCCTCAATCATGTCATCAGTTATGAACAGTTCCCAGGCTTTCAACGGATCATTCGCATGCCCCGCCAAACGACTGGCCCCAGGAGTCCCTCTTGCAATGTTTCTTTGAGGTACTAGCCCCACATTTGTTTGAGCGGTCTTCCAAGAGATCGTTGTCTTTTGGTCTCGGCTTGTGTAGACAAATGTGTAATCTGCTTGAGGAGGCAAGTCGTCATAATTGCCTTCATCCAATCTTTCATCTAAATTCTTGAAAGTTTGCTTTCGTACTTCTCTTGGTTGAACTTCGGCAACTGGCTCTTCATCATCTACATTCTCTTCATCATTTCCTTGATCC
Source organism: Aurelia coerulea (assembly GCA_039566865.1). Taxonomy (NCBI): domain Eukaryota; kingdom Metazoa; phylum Cnidaria; class Scyphozoa; order Semaeostomeae; family Ulmaridae; genus Aurelia; species Aurelia coerulea. The sequence goes on from CM076959.1 coordinate 5,437,834, forward strand.
CCATCGCCCCTATCGTCATCTGCTATGTCTGCTATCCAATTTCCAGCATCTTCATAATTTTCATTGTCTGAATCTTCAAACCCTTCAACTTCTGAATCCGACAAGAGCCCATCATCTTCAATAAGCTGTGATACAAAATTTTCAAGATCTCTTTCTGAAACAGGTCTTCTTGTCTGCCTCGCTGGTGCCATGACTCATCTGAGCCGCGCTTCTTTGGAACTGAATTTTTCAAAACAAACCAACTATTTCATATTTCAAATGTCTGCTATACATAGAAAATATTGCAAGGCAATGGTTTCAAAATCGTGTTTATGCTTTTTCATTGAAAGATCATTTCCTACTTAGGAAATAGCACGAAGATGGAAACAGAAGAACATCCTCCTGCATGCAGAGGTTTCTTCCTGTGATCCATGTTATGACGCTGGTCCTATGTAAAATCACACGCATTTGTAAAAGGACGAAACCTTGCTCCCAAGAGAGGTTTTTCCTGTGATTTATTTTTCACGTTAGTATTAAGATCATGGTATAGATATGACAAAGAAAGAGTATTTTACTGCATGCAGTGATCCTCCTTGAAATTTACACCATCACACTGTTGATCAATTGCATGGAAAGAAGACCGATCAAAGTTGCAATATGGCTCTTTCCGGAAAAGTTCTTTTTACTTCGCCTTGTGATTTATACAAAACTTCAATTCAGCAATATTTTTTACAAAAAGACAAGTAAATAAACTAAGATATGAAAATAGGAGACCAATTTCACTGTATGGCAAATATAATTTGATCATATGGGCAGTAACAACGAAAATGTATGCGATGGAGAAATGCATCTGAATACTTTGGTAAAATAATCACTGCCAAAGAGTAGTATGAACCACATTGTGCAAATAAACATATACTGTAATGTCAATAAATTCAATTAGAAATATACTTTCATTCTATCACAGACATTTTTTGTGAAAACTAACCATACAGCTCTTTGAAAAACAAAAAATTCCTATCAGTCGTAATTTTTCAGATTTCAAATGTTCAAACACCCCCCTCAAAAATATGGTCCCTACCCACCCCTGATTACATTTTTACCAAAATAATTTTATCAGTAGGCGTCTGAGAAGTTTTTAGGAAAAGTCAGAAAGTTTGAAGAAGATATTTGTATTCAATTTGGAGTTATGAAGCAAAAACCAACAGGGGGTAAATTTGCCCCCCCCCCAACCAAAATAGCGTTAAAACTGATAGCTCTCCTTCATATAACGTATTATTAGCTAACTTTTCTTCACACACTAATCTGCCATCACAAACTAATTGTGATGCAGCCCGTTGCAGTGCCACCATGGAAGAATTTTGCATAAATGCTCCAATTTTTACCTACATCTTTCACCCATTTCCTATGAATTGCAGAGGACCCATTATTTTATGGAAGTTGTACACGCCATAAGACCTATGTTTCAGGTTTACTTTGCCACTTTCCACGAGAACACATGTAAAACCCTTTTTCCCATGCATTGCAAGTATTTCCAGTCATGTGACAAGTCTCTTGCAGTAATAACTCTATCATTTCTGCAAGAGCCCTGAAATTCCTTCATTTCTCATATAGATGACATCATAAATTTCATTATAAACGTTTTGAGATAATTTTTAAACCTGCATGTTGATAAGTACACAAAATTGTACACTTGTGCCAATTCTGCTCAGCTCTCCCCATTCCCCTTACAATATTGGTTCCTCGTGCGATTACGCATTTGTCACAGGCACAACAACGCAGCCAAAGCGATTTTCGTGATATCTGGCGATCAGTGCTTTGGACCAACATTGTTCAGGGGGGTTTGGGGAAAAGAGTAGTGTGAAGTTTCCTGCATTGTATTTTGGATGCCTGGTCGCAGAAGGAAAGAAAGAATTGAAAGGTTTTCAAGTTACTTTGGCAAGGATTGTAGACCACACGAACATATAAACCTAGAAATTAAATACGCACAAGCTTCTGGGCCTCCATTTCCAGTTCAGCTCCTTGTGTGTCTCTTTCCCTTCTTTTTTCTAGCTCTGATAGCTTTCGAATGAGAAAACAATACATATTCAACAACGGGTTGTCAAGAGGATTTAATATTCAAACTCTGTGAATAACTAGCTCATAATACACTTTTAACTTCTAACCAAAAATTCAGTATATTTTCCATCCTTGCACACTGTTCAATCGGGATCTTATCATAAATGGTGTTATGCAAATGGAAAGGATATGAATCAAGTAATTAAAATATGTAGTGAGTAGTTTTTGACAGGCAATCAAAATCTTAGTATGAACAAAAACATTTTCGTAACTGCATTAAAAAAGATATTAGTTGGACCCTAACAAATAGTGCTAATAATTTAGATGGGTTGAAATTCTGATTATTCAATTTCCTTTTGTATTTACCTTGGGCAATCACAACTGATCCTTGGCAATAAGCTAGGTTTTACTGAATGCAGCTGACAAGAACTGTGATAATTACAGTGTATTAACCGTCTGGAAAGGAAAATTTACTTGCAACATCAGATGACAGACTGAAACCTTTCATCAAAATGGCTGAGCTCCTTCAGTGAATCATCCTGAGATGGAACATACTATCATTCAAAAAAAATATTAATTTCACCCAAAGACTCCAAGTGATTTTGGGAGAAACTCATTGTACAATCAAGTTACCATGATGTTTTTTATTATATTGTACTTCATACAGCATATAAAATGGAACAGTAAGCAATTTGTCTTCTCATTCTTAGCTTTCATCTTCCAATTTCTTTCGGATTTGGAATGTTTAGGAGTTTACCTCTTTGAAGACACTTTAGGTATTTATATCTATTTTGCTTGCCTGTCCCACCTTTGATATTGAGAAAAGTTTATTCATCTTGTTTCTGGTAAGAAATGCCTTGTTTGTTCACAAATGAACCGGGAGAGTTAAATTTCACAAGAAAAAAGCATTATATGCTCAAATAATCATATTGAATAACTTTTACTTGAAGCGATTATAAACAAATTATAATGCGAGGACAACTAAAATTTCATCATCAGTTACATTTTAGAGTTTTAAACTATTTTAATTCATGCAATGTGGTTCATGAGAGTTTCCGCTTGTTTACTTTATTGGTATCATGCCCGTGATGTCTATGGAATGATATTTTTCAGCAATCTAATGAGCTATCAACAGAATTTTTCAGTTCTAAATATATTTGCAGGAGAGTCCATCTTATCTTTCCATCTGGTAGTTTCATGCTATGAGAAATTGGAATCAAACATTTTTGTTTCAGATAGCATGCCTTCTTTCTGGCAGGTGTAAAACAGCTTGACAGGTTGGAGAAAAATGCAGGTTCACAGGTTAGAGCACAATAGTCAACTTCAGAAAATGTCTGTGCAATGAAAAATATTTCTTGAGAAATCAGATCATTTTGCCGGCCATTTGTATTCACCAGCATTGGAATATTGGCATTGGAACTGGCATTGTAATTGGCATTGATATTGCATAAGTACTATACCACGTGCAAAACTAGCCAGGGGGTCCGTGACAGTAATGTGTACGAGTCTAAATCAATGCTGTGAAAAATTCTGTCAATTCAATAACTGCTTAAGTAACAAACCGGAAAATGATGTTAAAGATAATTCTCCTCATACTGTGAAAGGTCTTTGGGCTTTGATGGGTTTTGGGTTTGGCCAAATTTTGCCCCCAGGGCTGAGGGCTTGATGCTTTTATGTTATTTTTCGGGTTTTAAGATTTTAAGGTTTTAAGATTTTCGCATTACAAGTCATTTGAGAGTGTGTTTTAGATTTTAAAATATGCTGCCATCAATTTCATGTCTCAGCAATGATGATTCTTGAAATGAACCAAACTTCTGAAGTTTATACATGACTTCACGATCAAACTAACAACTTTCGCTCTCAAATTTAGTTAAGTTCACGAGATTCAAAGATATTCAATGTTCAAAGCTTCAAGTTCTGATGAACTTTTAATTATGAAGAAATCTGTTCTGTCTGTAACGTAAAATTCACTGGGAGCGGGGTGCATAACATGTTCAGGGTAATGGTATGTGCCGCCCATATATGGGTGGGTTCCTGGGCCCAACTTTCTTTAAACAATATTCTCTAAACAAGGGGCATTTTCGGCAGATTTTCCATTTATTAGTGGGGTTTCGCTGAAAGTGGCAAAAATAGTTACAAATGTGGATTTTTGTTAAAAAATACTTCATAAATCTGGGTATCAAGGCAAATTTCAGTAATTAGAAGAAAGTACATTTCTGAAAACAAGTTGTGTACCGCTCCAGCCGGGGTAAAGTCAGAAATCTAATCTAATGTTAGCTCAGTTCAAAGTGTTCCTATAAAAGCGTAATTAAGCAATTCAGGTATGCTCTTATGGCATTTAAAACTCTCCGTATAACACTGCAACAAATGTAAAAATGTTCCTTCAGTTTCTGCATGGAAATTTAGGGAAAGTGGACAACTTTATCTGGGAAATTGACAGGGAAACGGACATTTCCATTTCCTTCTTGGGAAGTTGTGGGGAAAGTGTCTGTTTCCCCTAAATTTCCCTATGTAAAAACATAGTGAAATTTGGTAATTTTTTGCAATGTAATATCAGTAATCGTCATTCATAATGCTCAAATCCATTACCGTTAGATAATTGGGAATAAATTAACAGAGACTCGCGCAAATTGCTGTTGCGCACCCCCCTGGTTAGCTTTAAATGCGCCATAGTACTTGTGGACTTTCAGATAAGTTACCCAATCTCGTCAATTGTCTTCAATTTCTCTGTAGTAACTATGAAACTTTTCTATCAATAAGCAGAAAGATACACGAGCTGAACCAGTCTTTATACCTGAATAAGGAGCGATTATAGAATGCAGGTCCCATTGAAGGTACTCTTTTTTATACACGAGCCACGGACCAACACAGTCTAAAGTATGGTAGAATTTGTAAGGTTGTTCTATGAACCAACAACGCACAGACCAACACAGTCATAAGTATGTAAGCTATGTTTTTCATGAACCAACAACCCACGGACCCACACAGTCAGAAGTATGGTAGCATATAAGCTATGTTTTTATATGAACCAACAACCCACGGACCCACACAGTCAGAAGTATGGTAGCGTATAAGCTATGTTTTTATATGAACCAACAGCCCACGGACCCACACAGTCAGAAATATGATAGCATATAAGCTATGTTTTTATATGAACCAACAACCCACGGACCCACACAGTCAGAAGTATGGTAGCGTATAAGCTATGTTTTTATATGAACCAACAACCCACGGACCCACACAGTCAGAAGTATGGTAGCATATAAGCTATGTTTTTATATGAACCAACAACCCACGGACCCACACAGTCAGAAGTATGGTGGCGTGTAAGCTATGTTTTTATATGAACCAACAACCCACGGACCCACACAGTCAGAAGTATGTAAGCTATGTTTTTATATGAACCAACAACTCACGGATCCCATGCCAAAAATCGACGGGAAACCGTATTCTTTCACTAAAACACTTTTAATCTCGAATTTATCTCGAAAACTCGCAGAATAACGGCCCTTTCTTTTTTCAAAGCTGTGGTGAAAAACCAAAAATTTCCACTTAGGCCCTTTTTTCCTCTCAAATGGATTGGGCTCGTTTTCCTGTTAAATGCACTTGCTAACTCGAGGTTAATGATTAAATACCTTACAAAGGGTTCAAATAATGTCCTCCAAAAGTTTGTTTTGAGTTTCGACATTTATCCGCTTCAGAATCGGCCAAAGTCGATCGGGCATTTTTCGTCGATTTTTTGTAAAATTTTCATGTTGCCCCCTGTTGATAAAGGGGCAAATATGGCAAATACGTTGCAGGCATTTTAATAAGCAGCAAAGACTTTGAACTTCCATTTGATAAACAAGCAATACATGGACCCCTTTCATTACTAAACGGCAGATACTTTGAGACCCCATTCAACAGACAGCAAATTCATTGAGTCCCCGTTCAATGAATGGCAAATACATTGAGCCCCCGGTTTATAGACGGCAAATTCGTTTAGCCCCTGTTTGATAAACGGCAAATACGCTGTGCCCCCTACCGACAAAAAGCAAATGCGTGAAGCCCACTGTCAATAAAGGGGCAAAAACGTTGTACTCCTTTTAAAAAGCAGCAAATATTCCATTTGATAAACGAGAAATAAGGAGTACAACTCTTTTGCCCCTTAATCGGCAAGGGGCCTCACGTATTTGCATTTTGTCGGTAGGGGGCAGAACGTATTTGCCGTTTATCAAGGGTGGGCTCCGACTATCTGCCGTTTAGTTATGCAAGGGGTCCATTTATTTCTCGTTTATCAAATGGAATATTTGCTGCTTTTTAAAAGGAGTACAACGTATTTGCCCCTTTATTGACAGTGGGCTTCACGCATTTGCTTTTTGTCGGTAGGGGGCACAGCGTATTTGCCGTTTATCAAACAGAGGCTAAACATATTTGCCGTCTATCAAGCGATGGCTCAAAGTAGTTGCCGTCTATTGAATGGGGTCTTGAAGTATCTGCCGTTTAGTAATGAAAGGGGTCCATGTATTGCGCGTTTATCAAATGGAAGTTCAAAGTCTTTGCTGCTTATTAAAAGGCCTGCAACGTACTTCCCCTTTATCGACAGGGGGCAACATGAAAATTTTACAAAAATCGATGAAAAATGCCCGATCGACTTTGGCCGATTCTGAAGCGGGTAAATGTCGAAACTCAAAACAAACTTTTGGAGGACATTATTTGAACCCTTTTAAAGGTATTTGATCATTAACCTCGAGTTAGCAAGTGCATTTAATAGGAAAACGAGCCCAATCCATTTGAGAGGAAAAAAGGGCCTAAGTGGAAATTTTTGGTTTTTCAAAATAGATTGAGCCTCTGTTCGATAGATGGCAAATACTTTTTTAGCCCCTGTTCGATTCTCTCTATCGAACGGGGGCTCAGGGCAAATACGTTGCAGTCCTTTTAATAAGCAGCAAAAACTTTGAACTTCCATTTGATAAACGAGCAATACATGCACCCCTTTCATTACTAAACGGCAGATACTTTGAGACCCCATTCAATAGACAGCAAATTCATTGAGCCCCCGTTCAATGAATGGCAAATACATTGAGCCCCCGGTTTATAGACGGCAAATTCGTTTAGCCCCTGTTTGATAAACGGCAAATACGCTGTGCCCCCTACCGACAAAAAGCAAATACGTGAAGCCCCCTGTCGATAAAGGGGCAAATACGTTGCAGTCCTTTTAATAAGCAGCAAAAACTTTGAACTTCCATTTGATAAACGAGCAATACATGCACCCCTTTCATTACTAAACGGCAGATACTTTGAGACCCCATTCAATAGACAGCAAATTCATTGAGCCCCCGTTCAATGAATGGCAAATACATTGAGCCCCCGGTTTATAGACGGCAAATTCGTTTAGCCCCTGTTTGATAAACGGCAAATACGCTGTGCCCCCTACCGACAAAAAGCAAATACGTGAAGCCCCCTGTCGATAAAGGGGCAAATACGTTGCAGTCCTTTTAATAAGCAGCAAAAACTTTGAACTTCCATTTGATAAACGAGCAATACAACATGGACCCCTTTCATTACTAAATGGCAGATACTTTGAGCCCCCGTTCGATAGACAGCAAATACTTTGAGCCCCCGTTCAATAAACGGCAAATACATTGAGCCCCCGGTTTATAGGCGGCAAACACGTTTAGCCGCTGTTTGATAAACGGCAAATACAGGAGTCTGCTAAATCGCGTGCCCTGCGTGCCCTTTAATCACCTCGTGTCCTCGTGCCCAAATTGTTGGCGTGCCCTCGTGCCTTCCATGTTGGTGTGCCCTCGTGCCCTCGTGCCCTCGTGCCTATATCTTTGGCGTGCCCTCGTGCCATCGATGTTGGTGTGCCCTCGTGCCCTCGTGCCCGCGTGCCCAAATTGTTGGCGTGCCCTGGTGCCTTCCATGTTGGTGTGCCCTCGTGCCCTCGTGCCCGCGTGCCCAAATTGTTGGCGTGCCCTGGTGCCTTCCATGTTGGTGTGCCCTCGTGCCCTCGTGCCCGCGTGCCCAAATTGTTGGCGTGCCCTCGTGCCATCGATTTTGGTGTGCCCTCGTGCCATCGTGCCTGCGTGCCCAATTTTTTCGGCGTGCCCTCGTGCCATCGACGTTGGTGTGCCCTCGTGGTGTGCCCTCGAGCCCTCATGCCTGTGTACTACATAGATTTCTTTTACATAAAAAATTAGGCCTATGTATTTGCAGAAGGCAAAAACAAAACACTATAGCTAGTGCACTATGGGGCAAAATGGACGGCTCAGACAGACAGAACATGACAGAACATGACTTAACATAGAACATGATTTATGATTCATACCCAATGCTTTATGGCTCACAGAAAATCAAAAAATTTGCAAAATAGTTCTTTCTGTTGTTGCAAATGCCAGCTACCATAATATTCTTAAAGATCTACTGACATATTATTCTTACTATTCTTAAAGATCTACCTTTCAGTTCAGTTGATATATTGCTTCGACCGGGGTAAAGCTAACTACCCACAATTTTGATTTTCTCATGTGAACTTGAAGTCAGATGAGGAAGGCCCTTTTTAGACTGTGTTCACACGATACCAGCACATTTTGAAAACGGTGAAAGACATGACGGTAACAAAATTTGAGCTAGCGTTCACACGATACAGTTTTCGAAGAGTTACGTTCTCAAAATCTACCGTTTTCAATTCAGCCGGCAAAAAATGTGCCGTTTTCGGCCTATCCGTTACATTTTTCACCGTTTTCAAAATGTGCGGCATCGTGTGAACGCAGTCGTAATATCATCTATACATCTTTATATCTTCTTTGAAAATATTCTGATACCAGCTGCCTGCAAAATCTCCGAAAACTTGATGGTTTGATAGCCAAATTTGGCCTTCATTATAAATACGGTGACAGATCCAAGGATTTTAATAGGATTAGATGAAGCAACTATCGACATGGAAGGGATAAATGGACATCACTGTCTAATTAGGATATTGATAATTCTCTATTTCATTATTGATTAGATTTATAACTATTTTCGATTTTACTTCTGGGCGGAGGTTCAGGGCCGTTCAGGGCAAACTGAACTACCTTGAAAATAGTGTTTCTCTAGAGGGGGGGGGGAGTATTTATCTGCAATCCCGGGGGGGGGTACTCCCATACTTGACCTGACGGGATGTGCCGCTCAACAGGGTGTCCTTTTACGGTAAAAATTATGCGACAGGGTGTCCTTTTCTAACGAAAATTATGCGACAGGGTATTATGATAGGTAAAAAATTTATGCGACAGGGTATCACAAGCAAAAATTGCGTTCTACACTATATTTGAGATGCAAATTTTATGCGACAGGGTATCACAAGCAAAAATTGCGTTCTACACTATATTTGAGATGCAAATTTTATGCGACAGGGTATCACAAGCAAAAATTGCGTTCTACGCTATATCTGAGATGCAAAATTTTTATGCGACAGGGTGTACTTTTGGCCTAGTTTTTATGCGACAGGGTGCAGGGTGTGGAGAGGTTTTCCGCACACCCCCGTCACTTCCCTAGTCAAGTACCCCCCCGGGTCTGCAATACAGTGTAGTATTTTCCAAGTATATTCCCATTATTGTTTAGCGACTTGTATTCAGGTTCCGCAATTTAACTCGAATTAATGACTTTAACGTTAGTTTTTTGGTAATATTCGATCTGCAAAGATCGTTCTCAACATAGGTCACTATTTAATCTTTTTTAAATATCGCTCTTGTGAAATTTTTTGGTTTGTTTCGTCTTGGCATGCGAAGAACTCCTCAGAGTTGCGAAATAAATCATGTTTTCGGGTATTACCAGCATTAGTTTGGTTTTATCGAACAATTGCTAGGTAGTTCACTTTACCCCAGCCTGGGGTAAAGTGCGGTCGCCGCAGAGCGGCAGAGCGGTCGCCAAAGAAAGCTCTTTTGTGAGACAATGGAAAAAGATTTGAAATATATTTTTGTTGGATAAACTGACCCAAAGACATAATGTCAAAACAACGTTAAAAAGTTTGCCCTCAGCTACAATATCTTTAGGATGTCCTTGAAAAACCTCCAAAAAAGTTCATTTTACCCCGTCTTACCCTATTTATAGATACCATTACTTGCGCTTGTTGTTAAAAAATGGCTCATATTTTCTTATATAAACTAAGACTTTAAATGCCTTGGTTCTACTATCAGAATCACTTGAAATTCAAAGGCACGAGGGCACGCCAGAAATTGAGGCACGCTGGCACGCCAAAAATAAAGGCACGAGAGCACGAGGGCACACCAACATCGATGGCACGAGGGCACGCCAAAAATATGGACACGAGGGCACGAGGGCACGAGGGCACACCAACATGGAAGGCACCAGGGCACGCCAACAATTTGGACACGCGGGCACGAGGGCACACCAACATCGATGGCACGAGGGCACGCCAAAAATATGGGCACTAGGGCACGAGGGCACGAGGGCACACCAACATGGAAGGCACCAGGGCACGCCAAGAATTTGGGCACGCAGGCACGAGGGCACGAAGGCACACCAACATGGAAGGCACCAGGGCACGCCAAGAATTTGGGCACGCAGGCACGAGGGCACGAAGGCACACCAACATGGAACGCACGAGGGCACGTAGGGCACGTGGGGCACGCGATTTAGCAGACTCCAAATACAGTGTGCCCCTACCGACAAAAAGCAAATACGTGAAGCCCCCTGTCGATAAAGGGGCAAATACGTTGCAGGCAAGCAAGCAGCAAAAACTTTGAACTTCCATTTGATAAACGAGCAATACATGGACCCCTTTCATTACTAAACGGCAGATACTTTGAGCCCCTGTTCGATAGAGAGAAAATACTTTGAGGCCCTGTTTGATAAACAGCAAATAAGTTCTGCCCCCTTTCAATGAAGGCACATGATGCTTATTGCGTAACTTTATAATTAACAATTATGTTTATTATACTATTGCACTCAACTGGTTTCCATGGAAAGAGACATTATTCTTCAAAAGAGAAGTCGTTTTCTTTTGTCACACAGTAATTGCCATGGCAATTACCATGAATGGAAAGAGGCAGTGAATAATGCCTGGCGAAGTAGACGATCCTGATGCTGCTTCTTTGTCTTTGTTTTTCTCTGCAGTATTATTGCAGGGCTGTGACAGCGTTTGGAAGGAAAGATTAAGACTAACAGTACAGTGCATTAATGATGTGGCGTAACTTTCAAGATTAGTGATGTACCTACAAGCTGTGCTTGAGCCTCCTCGGTGAGTTTGAAGCTATGAGGGCCTAGTAAGCCTAAATCCAAATCTTCACTACTTATATACATTTTTTTATAAGAAACTAAGGTCCGGGGCTGGTAGGCAGTTTCTTATAATTTCGGGGCCATTTTGCTACCAACAATTTCTTACTTGTTTCTTATATTTTTAATGCTGGAAGTGTAAAGTTAATTTTGTTTTGTCAAAAGGGCTCCCAAATTACTTTGTAAGATCTCAAAACAAGTAAAAACATAATTCGAACTCAAAACAATGTAGAAACAGTTGCTATAACCGTACACTGTCAAAAACATTTTGAGTGTGATAGGAAAATTAAAACTCACTGAAGAGGCCGCCGAAGGGAGGTGAAAACTTTGAGAACAAAAACACGAAAGGTGAGTGTTGAAAATAATGGTTTTTTTAAATGAAGGTATGAAATTACGGCCTCCGAAATTACCCGAAATTCTGATAAACGCTGGTGAAAGAAAACATAAAATAAAACTGTAAATACAGTTTTAATACAGTTCCTTGGCTTTTTAAATTCAGTTAGGGTTGTTTCTTAGCTTTCGAACCAGCCCTACAGTACTTATTGGCCTTGCCTCATTTGTTAAAAAGAGTGTTGTAGTGTGTTAGTAAGAAACAATAAGCGTCCTTTGTTCAGAACAATGTACGTGCAATGTTTGTACATAATTACCCACACAACACTATCAGACTATGTGCTAATTGCTCAAAATAACAATGACCGACTGTGTGGGTTGTTGGTTGCCGCTGTGGATAGCTTGCGTGGGACCTGCATTCTATAATCAGGCCTGAATTTGAAAGAAACAAAAGAACGCAAATTTGATGATCTTATTGGAAACATCAAATCCAATTCCACAACAACTACTCTAAGTGAATCAAGAAATATTGTCCAAACCATACCAGAAGATTTACCATTATCCTCTGCGGAAAGGAATGTACTCAACAAAGGCCTTAAATTTGTTGCACAAAGACAGCATGTGGATGAATTCCAAGCAAAGCATGATACCAAAGCAGTCTTCCGACATCTTTGTCTCAAAGCTCACTTTCATGAAAGGAATTCAGAAGGATCTTCACAACAAGACAACAATTAAATTTCCTCTTCTCCTGAAGAAGACAACATAACTACTATTAATACCCTTTTCCATATCAAATCAGCATGGACCCCAAAACCTGGAAAACATTCAGCACTTGACCTCTACATTGAAAAACCTGGACCAGACACCATCGATGATTCTCTTGTGCATGCATTAACTTCATCCATTGTGTTGCCAACTTAATGTCGAATTTAGGTCAACGAGGGCCTGCACGTGCAGCTCTGTTTTGTAGAAAAAAGGCTCTGACACTTCCAAAATGTTAATCAAATATTAGTAAATTTCAAATCAAAATCTGCAGTGTAAATTTGAAAGCAATGTAAGCAACCAAAATCAGTAAGATTGACAAGGAATTGCCAGCTAAATTTTCCACTGCCACATTCCACAACCAACAACAATGACTTGTGGGGAGATGAGTGGGCTGTTGACTATCGGTTGGCTTTGCCTGAAAGGAAATTAGATGAACTGACCATACGCTTTGATTCGGGACAGCCTGCCACAACAGCTATTGAAATGAGACAAGAACTGTAAGGTTAGCCTATGTTGGTGTCAGCTTCTTCATGAGCTGTTGCTAATCCAATTTCCTGAAAGCTTCCCTCTTTGAAGATATTAAAGCAGCAGTACAGTGTTTCCTAGAAAAATTAACAACACAATCTCTTTGAGATGAATGCATTTCTTCTTTCCAGACCTCTTCCTTTAAAGACTAGCCACACTGCTGAGCAATGTGGTTGCCTTGATTTGTCGACACGGCCCATGTCTAGGCCGTGTCACTTCGCATAATGAAATTATATATGCAGTTACGGGATGCAATCCAGCAATCATGAACGAAGTTGCCGGATAGGGAACTGTAAAGTCTCCACTTTGTCCCTTGGAGCTGTTGTACATTATCAGTGTGCCAACAGGTTCCCCATTCCAATCATCCCACGATACATGTTGCCACTCGACATTTACGGCCAATTCTGAACATTGGTACTGGGATACGTGGAATTGGTTATAGGGATTATATATCATTGCAAATAATCAGAACTATCAGGCCTACCTTTGTGTACTTTTTCTGTCTCCATATTCAACGTCTTCCAGTTCATTTTACATCTTTACGTCGTTGCGAGCTCGCTTGCCCCAGTCGGCCATGTTAGAATGTTTAAATCTAATGAATGTTGTTGTACGTTGTACCATGCTACTTCTCAGGGAGGCGCGCAGCGCCAACCTGTGACCAACGGAAGAAGCAAAGCAAATGGGAGTGCAATGATTTCAGTTCTTTTGAGCGCGAGGCGCGCTACATTCCATGGTCTCAAAAACAATAGGTGGCATAGTGACGTAAGAACCATGGCAAATCTTGCGCATGACAGCACTTGAACTGGCTTGAACTCAGCTCGAGGACGGGGGGTACCTTCCTAATTTTGTGAGTAGCTCAGCCTCACTTGGGAGTCACTAATTCAAGATTCAAGATCCAAGATTCAAGATCCGGAATTCAAGATTCACACTAATTCTAGATCCGGAATTCAAGATTCACACTAATTCTAGATCCGGAATTCAAGATTCACACTAATTCTAGATCCGGAATTTAAGATTCATACTGAATTGGGCTTTTTAAGAATTCCTTGGAGAATCTGTGTGGTTTGATCTTTTTCGCTGTTTTCAGGCTTGTGAATAAATGGTTCATCTACCCAATTCCTCAATTAAAAACACACATATTCTTCGTTTTCTGTATCACATTACTTAATGGTACTCGAGCTAAATGTCTAATCGTTGCCAAGACTTTTAAAAACACCTCCTTTTGAGGGCACAAGTAGTGAACACGAAGACTGTCAATGGAAACATTTAATTAAAGCTGCAAACTACAAAAGTTTCTTTGCATTTTCAATCCAGGTAGGATGGTTCATCAACTTCAAAAATCGCCTTACATCTCTTATAAGCTGTTTCTTATGAAAAAAGCAAGTGTAAGTCAAGATCTGCAATTCTATCCTAAATTAAGATTATCTTACAGGTTATTTGGACCATTCGGACAGAATTTGAAATAATACACGTATTTTGTCTTATAAGAAATTGCTTATAAGAAACTCAACTCTCAGATCGCCAAAAAATTAAAAAAATCCAGTGCTGGGAAAATATAAGCTAAGAAACTATTTATTTTGATAAAGGAAATCCTTGACATGTTTTACTTTACTTTCACTTGTTTCCTGTATCATATTACTCGTAAGGTACTTGAGTGATGTCTAAACATTGGAAATGCTTAAAAAACCTTGTTTTGAAATGTTCATGAGGGCACATGTAGTGAATATGAAGATTGTTATGGAACCTCCTCTAACAAAATCGTAAGAAACTCTTGAGTACTCAAAATCTGATAATTTTAAGAAACTTCCAGTACTGGCCCAAATTCTTAGTTTCTTATAAAAAAATATGTGTAGCCCATGTCACTTTTACCGAGTGGTATGAATGATTCTGTCATAGCCTTTGCTGTGATGAGAATCTTAATTAAAGCCCTTTCTGTCTTTACGCGCTCTGCAGATATTGAAGGAAATAATTGACATGTTAGCACAAAACATAAATCTTTAACAAACGAAAGACTGTTTGTCAACAAAGCAACGTAAAAGTTATGATACATATACTGTATCCTGATGCCCTTTGTGCAATGTGAAATAGTTTCAAGCACATATTTTTAATAAGAAACTATAGAAACTCGACTCTTCGATAACAATAATGAACAAACTTCAATACTTGGGCCAAATTATTCAAGAAACTATTTTCCTTTTATCAAGGAAATCAATGGGATTTCTCTTTTATTTTCACTCATTTTTTGCAGACATTTTTTTGAGAAACTAAGAATTCGGGCCAGCACTGAAAGTTTCTGGTCAGATTTTCAATGGTGAGAGTTTTTTATGAGTTTCTTAGAGCTCCATCAACAGTCTTCATGCTCACTACTTGTGCCCTCAAAGGAAGGTTTTTTGAAGTCTTTGCAGCATTTAGACATTTACAGAAGCTCAAGTACCTGTAAGTAAGAATGCGTGTGTTGTAAATTGAGGAATTGGTGGGGGAATTGGGTAGATCAACCATCTATTCGCAAGCCTGATACAAAGAAAATACAGCGAAAAAGATGAAACCACGCAGATTCTCCAAGGAATTCTAAAAAAAGCCCAATTCAGTATGAATCTTGATTTTGGGATCTAGAATTAGTGCGAATCTTGATTTTGGGATCTTGAATTAGCGTGAATCTTGAATTCCGGATCTAAAATTAGTGTGAATCTTGATTTCGGGATCTAGAATTAGTGTGAATCTTGATTTCGGGATCTAGAATTAGTGTGAATCTTGAATTCTGGATCTAGAATTAGTGTCAATCTTGAATTCCGGATCTAGAATTAGTGTGAATCTTGAATTCCGGATCTAGAATTAGTGTGAATCTTGAATTCCGGATCTAGAATTAGTGTGAATCTTGAACTCCGGATCTGGAATTAGTGTGAATCTTGAATTCCGGATCTTGAATCTTGGATCTTGAATCTTAAATTAGTGACTCCCGCCTCACTTTGGTTACTCAGGGAATTTCAAGTGTTTTTGATCATTGGTCCCATTTGGTCAATGTATTCTAGGACTTTTTACAAGCTTTTCCGTTTAAGTTGTTAGAGCTAGAAGCGAGTTTCTTAAAATGTTCATTTTCGAAAACATTGAAAACGATAAAAAAAATGTCAATCAAATCTTAAAAGATTCAACATGAATGAACAAAGAGAAAACGTTTTTGGGGGGTTTTGGGGGTTTAGTACAAACTTTCGTAAAGCAGATTACAATTGGTCGATTTCTAAATCGCAAATCACCACAAACTCTCTTTGTCCATTTATGTCGATCATTTAGAAAACTTGATTGATGTTTTTGATCGTTTTCAGTGTTTTCGAAAACTAACATTTTAGGAAACTCGCTTTTAGTTCTAAAAACCGAAAATGAAAAAAAATTACAAAAATCCCGGTATCTAATTCAGGCTTTCTGCTAACGAATAAGTCATAAATCTTCAAAATAGGTCCAGTGTACGATTTATTGTGGCCTGGGAAACGTGCATAGTTTATTTTGGCGCATCCGGTATGCTACTAGTTGTGTCTGTTCACGCAGACTTATTTACTCATACATCAACTTTACTTTGAATTTAAACAAATGAATTTTACATAATCTAACATATCATCAATACATCACATCAACGTCGTAGTGATTTTTAGAGAGGCTAGATAAAGATTGCAGTTTTGCTAATCTTATCAATTTAATGCCGGTTTGTATTTAATTATGAAGTAGTTTTCTTTCTCTTTTAGGAGTGCGTTGTCTTGACTGTGTAATTTAAAGAATGGACAAATGGTAAACATGGGTGATTTTGATTTGGCACATTCCGAAATATGTTTGCTAACAAAAAGTTTCCGATATTTTGAAAGGGAGATTTGGTTTCTGTGAAGTGCTGCTCTACCGGGTGAGCCAGAAAAAGGTTCCCACTTACGACAGACCAGGATAAATGACCCACTAGGCCAATTTTAGTTGTCTTTGATTTAATCTTTTGTCAATATCCTATATTATTCTGGGTTATTTTTTGTGGATTTTTTGGATGCCATTTTATCAATATATTTCGATGCGATTTTGGAAATGATTGCACAAGTTTAATGTCATTTTTATTAGAACAAAGACTCTCAGTTGTTTTATTATTTCTTTGAAATTAAACTTGCACAATCATTGAACGCCCGCACTTTCGTGGGACAGATTGTACCTAATCTATTTCCAAATTCTCTGGTCATTTCGAAAAGCACTCCCTTTGTTCTGCCAAGCTCAATCTTTAGGAAATTTGATCACTGTTCTTCGATCCTTTTGGGCAGTCTGCAGGCCAAACAATTTCAAGAAATTGTTAATATATCGGCGTACGAAAAATCTACAAAAATAACCCAGAATAATATAGGATGTTGGCAAAAGATTAAATCAAAAACAATTATGATTGGCTTAGCGTGTGGTTTATCCTGGCCTGTCGAAAGTGGGAACTTTTTTCTGGCTCACCCGGTATGTCTCAAAGTGACTGACTCCTATGTCATATGCCTATTGTTAAAGCGGCCAATGAAGTTTGCCTTTATCAGCAGTCTCCGTCCAACTGGCAGTTCTCTCAAATCTTTATTATAATCGTTCTTTCCACTGAAAAGATTAAAGTCGTTCATTTTACACAATTTTGAATAGCAAATACCGCAAACTACAGCTCTACAACTGTTCGTAGCATCTGCCATGATCCGCCATTAGGGGCCAGTCATTTATAACTCTGGGTACCGGGGCGTGTTAGAATTGGTGGGGGTATGAAAACTATTCAAAGGAAAATGGGGGGGGGGTATGAAATTTTTTTGGGAATTTTTGAGGGGGTATGACATTTTTCCAAGTTAAATTCTGAAGAAAACTAATTCAATGAGATGCAAAGTTCTAGTGACCACTATATCTTAGTAGATGTCACATCTGCCTTTATACCATAAATTTTATCATTCCATGACATCGTTATATCACAAATGCAGTAATTTTTCTCTGTTTCAAGTTTTCAATTGTGCGTTGTTTCTTTTCTGTACTCTTATCAGCATTCATTGAAGATGTTGTTGCAAGGGAAGTTTCAAGTTTTTTGGCTGTGTCTGTGACCTTCTTGGAGCTTCCATCATGGTCTGCAAATAAACCCTTTTCAAGAAGAAACTTAATCCCACGAAGATGAAATTTTGGCAACAGCTTGTCGAAACTCTGAAGATCGAGCATATCCATTTCAAGGAAAAATTTGTGTTTTCCATTCCAGATGCGATGTGCATATGACCCACCATCTTTGCATATAATGTGCAGAACATCACATGCACTTTTTAGAACCCTCTGTTTCTTCTCTTTCTCTGATTTGGCAGCATTTGCTTTCTTTCTCTTAATTGTACTTTTTCCATCACAAGAGAAAGAAGTACCTTTCAGCTTTAAATTAATTTCACCCGCAATGCTAGCAAGTTTATTGATGACAGGCATCAAATCTTCTATTATGCGGGTATAAAACTCCAACTCGTTGGCCTTCCATGGCAGTACTTCATTGTGATGAAATAAGTTTGCTCTTCTTTCTTTCACCTCTTTCAGAAGAACAGAATTTGTTTGTTATGTTATTTTTATTCGATTTTTTACACCTAGCTATACATATATATATACAAATATATACACATACAACTAATCTAAATCGAATCTACTAACAGATGGAAAAATAACTTTAAGGAAATGAATACGTATATACAGAAGATAAATATCAAACTACATGGACATAAATGGACAAAATCTACATGATATCATTATATTTACAAACGTTGCATTTACAGGTGGGGCCATTCCATTGTTTTATCATAACCTTGAAACTGTTTAGATTTTCAGCTGATTTTAGTTCATTTGGCAAACAGTTCCAAATATGAGGTCCCATGGCTTGAAGGCTCTTGGAGCCAAAAGTTACCTGATTTGGTCGAAAATGATTCAAATTGTTGGGATTCCGAGATGGATGATTTGAAGTTCTTGAACTAAAAATATTACGCATAATGTGGGGAATGACATAGTTACATAGAAACGAGAACAATAAGCTTTTGAGAGTAAGGCGGACTCATTGAGCCGTGAGGAAATTGAACAATGACATGTTGTAAAAAGAAGAGATTGAGAGAAGGTTTACGGGAGACATTATCAAACCGTGAGAAATATTATCGAGAGAATCGAAGCCAGAAGAGATTGCGGGAGTGACCCGTTACAGACTTACGTGAGATCGTTCATTTATTTACTTCTTGTTGTGCATTTATTTGGGTTGCTGGATCTTTGCTGAATTTGTTTATGTTGGGAAAAGTCTGCGTTTTTATTTGTTTACAGGCTTTGTATTCGCTTTTGTTGAGCACTGCGATGTGATTTTATTCCTTTATCGCGCTTTATTGATTTATTCCGTAAGTTTTGTGGGATTCCAGCTTAATTCACCACAAAAGTGGCACCTCCGGCGGGACTGTTTACTTGCGAGACTGTGATTTAATCAAACTTCTAGGTTTTACGGAATATATCTGCAAATTTTATCATGTCCGTGACGAGAGGGAAAACAAAGGATCTTGAAGCGAATATGCAAGAGGGTGGAAGTGAAGCTGCTGACAATAAATCTGAACTTGCATCGAAGCAGTCTTCCTTCCAGTCTGCCTTAAAGAAATTAGCTTATTTTGATAAATCTACCAAGACTATTTTGCGAGATGGGGGACAGGGGAAAGTTGATCGCCAACGAAAACTTTTAGGAACTAAAATAGACGAATGTTTTGACCTGATTCAGGACATTCAGGGCATTTTTATCGATTTAGACGAGCAGGAAGAGGCCATAGATAGCTGGACAAACAAAGCAAAGGAATCTCTAGAACCATATGAACGTTCCATTGATAATCTTGATTCGAAATTATCAGTATGCGAAGAGCAAATGAGAGAAAATCAGAGAGTAGAGCAACTAGAACGTGAGGCTAGGATGAAAGCGAGGTTGAGAAAGGAAGAGGAAGAAGCTGAGGTGGCACGACAGGTTAGACAGGAAAAATTTGCGCTGGAGCTTGAAAAGAAAAAGCTGGATTTGGCTGAGACAAAGCGAGTTCAAACAAAGCTTCCAGATTTGCAAATCTCAAAGTTTCAGGGCACTCATTTAGACTGGGTAAGATTCTGGAGCCTCTTTCACACTCAAATTGATAAAGCTCCAATCAATGATGAAGCCAAGTTTTCATATCTTAAGGAGTTTGTCATTCCTAAAGTTCGATCAACAATTGAAAAGCTTCCAGTTGACAGTGGGGGGTATGAACGAGCCAAAACAATTTTGCTACAGAGATATGGAGATTCTGCAGAAGTTGTGAATGCACATATACAGCAGATTTTTGCCTTGCCAACCATTCATGGAACATCTCGTCCTAAAATCCATGAATTTTATGATCAACTCCTTTGTCATGTTCAAGCTTTAGACACACTAGGCAAACTAGGGAATGTTGCAGGAAATGTGCGCATGACATTAGACAAACTTGAGGGTATCCGTTCAGACATCACTAGAATGGATCCAGAGTGGAAAAACTGGGGCTTTCATGAGCTACTTGAGGCACTCAGGGGGTGGATAGACAGAAACCCTTTGCAAATTGGAGAAACACAAACACAAACAAGAACACAATCAAGAGATTTTAAGAGAGAGAAAACATTTTCAACAAGGGATCAAACCAAACCACGATCATGCATCTATTGTGATAAGAGTGACCACAAAGCTTCAGACTGTGAGTCAGTGAAAACTGTGGAGGAGAGACGAAAGATTTTGAGTAGCAAGCGACTTTGCTTTAACTGTACTGGGGAGAAGCACAGAGCAAGTGACTGCAGAAGCAAAACAAATTGTCAAGTCTTTCATAAGAGACACCACACTTCAATATGTGACAACAAGCAAAGAGAGCCGGGAATGACAGCAGCTAACAACAACACTGTGATACATCCAGTGGTTGTAATCAAGGTTGAGGGAGTAAAGTGTAGGGCGCTCCTTGACACAGGATCGAGCAGTAACTACATGTCTTCCACGCTACTGGATTTGATCAAAAAGAATCCTGTGAGACAAGAGCACAAATCAATTGAAACATTATTAGGGACATCAGTTAGAAACATAAACGTATATGAGATAGAAATCAGTGATGTTGCAGAGAAATTCAGTATAAAATCAGAGATGAATGGAGTCGACAGAAAGGTTCTCCTCAACTTGCCAAATCCGAGATATCAGGAAGTTATTGATGCAACTGCACATCTCAAAGGAGTGAAAATGGAGGATGATGACAGGAAAGAAATTTTGCCAGTTCATGTCATTTTAGGGGCAAGCAGTTATTCAATAATCAAAACATCAACACCAACAAGAGTGGGGGAGGCTGGAGAACCTATAGCAGAGAAAACTAGCTTTGGGTGGGTGATAATGTCCCCAGGCAGGGAAGGAAAAAATTCAGCCCTCATGTATACTAGAAGCTCTCGTGATGACTACATGCAACTGTGCAGTCTTGATGTGCTCGGAGTTGAGGATAGACCAGAAGGCGACCAGCAGAGTGTTTATGAAGAATTCAAGGAACAACTTGTGCAAAGGGAGGATGGGAGGTACGAAACATCACTTCCATGGAAGGCAACACATCCAGCATTGCCAACAAATGAGACAGTTGCGAAAGCAAGATTCAATTCATTGATGCGACGTTTAGAAAAACAACCACAGCTACTGCAAGCGTATCATGCAATCATTCAAGAACAATTGAGAGAAGGGATTGTGGAAGTTGCACCAGAGACACCAGAGGGGCCAGAACATTACATTCCACACAAACCAGTGGTGAGGGAAAACGCGCAGTCCACCAAAGTACGTATAGTATACGACGCATCAGCCAAAGCAGATTCTGAGTCTCCATCACTTAATGAATGTCTAGACATAGGCCCACCGTTACAACAAAAGATTCTAGATATCCTTTTGCGAGTTAGATTCAAGCCAGTGTTTCTAGCAGGAGACATGAAACAAGCGTTTCTCCAAGTTGTGATCAGAGAAACTGAGAGAGATGTTCTACGATTCTTTTGGGTTGAAGATTTAGAAAGCATGAAGCCGGTTGTTTACAGAGTAACAAGAGCTTTGTTTGGATTAGGTCCCAGTCCCTTTTTACTAGGGGGAACGCTGGAACAGCATTTGGATAAGTTTGCAACACAATACCCAAGCCAAGTGAAAGAGATTAGAGAGGGAATCTACGTTGACGACATTAACATGGGGGGAAACAACGTAGAAGAGATCAAAGATTTGAAAGAAACTGCAGTCAACATATTCAAAGCTGGAGGATTTGAGCTCCATAAATGGCACTCCAATGAAATTCAATTAGATGGAGAAGCAACTAATGATGATGAGTCGACCTTTGCCAAAGAAAGCCTCGGAACGAAAACATCCGAGACGAAACTTCTTGGAATAGGATGGGACAAAATGAATGATAATCTTTCAGTCTCATTTCCAGAAAGTGAGCCAACTGCAACCAAACGTATAGTGTTGCGCACCATAGCCAAGATATATGATCCCATGGGAATTGCATCACCTATGCTGTTGACAGCCAAATTAATCTTTCGTGACCTCTGTGAAAGAAAGATTCCATGGGACAGTGAGCTTCCAGATGATCTAAAGAAGCGATGGGAGAAATGGCTTAAAACTTTGCCATCAGAAATAGTGATACCAAGATGCATTCCACAAAGAAAGGAAGAAATAACCTCCATAGAGCTACATGGATTTTCTGACGCCAGTATCTCAGGATGCTGTGCTACAGTGTATGCGGTTGTAAAGCAAGGGGAAGAAGTCACTCAAGGTTTACTTGTAGCCAAGTCAAGGCTTGCAAAACGTGATCTTACCATCCCAAGATTAGAACTTGTGGGATGTCATATGACTAGCAATTTGTTGGAAAACACAGCAAAAGCCCTTGCACAGTACCCAGTGACAGCAATTTATGCATGGACCGATTCAACTGTTTGTTTGCATTGGCTTCGAGAGGGGGTAAAATACAAGCAATTTGTATCAAACAGAGTGAAGAAGATAAACGAGAAAAACTACACATGGAGGTATGTCCCCACTGATGAGAATCCAGCAGACATAGGAAGTCGAGGAGGAAGTAATTTGCAAGCAAACGAGAAGTGGATGAGAGGACCAACCTGGTTAAGCACACCAGAATTGTGGCCAACTATGATTGTAACCAAGCCAAGCGAGGATTCAGATTCAGAGAAACAGCTCGTGAAAGAAATTATGCAAGTATCTGTTGAGAGAGAAGCAGACACAATCGATGCCTTACTTGAAAGAAAAACCTGGTGGACCACGGTTAGAGTCTTAGCTTGGATGAAGAGATTCATCAACAATTCGAAGAACAGTCAGAGAGTCAGAGGCCCTTTAACAACATTAGAGATCCAAGAGCAAATCAGTTTCATGATAAAGAGGGCGCAGAGAGACGTTGAAGAGACAAGCCAATTCAAGAACGATTGTCAGCGACTAAACTTAGTCAAGAATGAAGAGGGTGTCTACGAATGTAGAGGACGCAAAAAAGGAGTTTACCCTGTTTACCTGCCATTTAGACATTTTATCTCGGAGAAACTTGTGGAAAATGCACACATGCAGACATTGCATGGGGGAGTTTCACTTACCATGTCCAAAGTTCGAGACAACTACTGGATACCAAAGCTGAGAAGCATTACAAAGAGAGTCTTAGCAAAATGCTCTGGATGCAAGAGATTTCATGCCACAAATGCACCAGCTCCTCCGCAAGGGAATTTGCCTCGAGAAACATCTGAAGGAAGCATACCATTTGATGTGGTGGGAGTAGATTTCGCAGGTCCAATCACAGTGAAGACAGGGAACAAAGCTACAAGCAAAGCATACATCATCCTTTACACATGCAGTCTAACCAGATGTCTGCATTTAGAGCTGTTGCCAAACATGACATGCGAGGAATTTCTATGTAGTTTCAAACGATTCATTGCAGCAAGAGGGAGACCATCAAAGATTATATCGGATAACGGAAGCACATTTATCGCTGCATCCAAGTGGATAAAGAAAGTCAGGAAGAGTGAAAAGATTCAAGAGTATCTCGTAATGTTTGAAAGGATGGTGAGCATCGTGAAAGCAGCAATGTACAAGGTCATAGGAGCAGCAAAACTTTCGTTCAAAGAGATGCAAGAAGTTCTTCTAGACATTCAAATCGTGCTTAACAACAGACCGTTAACCTGCTGTGAAGATGATGTAGAGATGCCCGTACTAACACCGAACATGCTCATTTTCGGGAAGGCCAATTACTTGCCAGAGGAAGAACCACCGGATATTCAAGATAGAGATCTGAGAAAGAGAGCAAAGTACTTGAGTAAATGCAAGGACGTTCTTTGGAAGAGATGGGAATCAGAGTATGTAAGAGCTCTCAGAGAGAGGCACAATGCTATCCATTCTTGCAAACAGGCACATCTAGAGCTAGGAGACGTAGTCATGATCAAAGGCGAAGAGAAGAATCGCGCACTCTGGAAGATAGGAATAATCACAGATTTGATACCAGGAAGAGACAACATCGTGCGGGCAGTGAGATTGCGAGCCGGTAAATCATTCATGGAGAGACCAGTTCAGTTCCTATATCCACTCGAACTGCACTGCAGCAGACGCAAGGAGAAGCAGGATAAGAAGTTAGATGCCGAAGCAAGAGAATTTCGACCAAAAAAAGCGGCCATCGATGCTACAGCCAATGTTCAAGGAACACTTGATTATGAAGAAGAGAATGACATTTGAACTTGACTTTATATTTGACATCCTTTAGATTCAAATAGGGGGAGTGTGTGGGGAATGACGTAGTTACATAGAAACGAGAACAATAAGCTTTTGAGAGTAAGGCGGACTCATTGAGCTGTGAGGAAATTGAACAATGACATGTTGTAAAAAGAAGAGATCGAGAGAAGGTTTACGGGAGACATTATCAAACTGTGAGAAATATTATCGAGAGAAACGAAGCCAGAAGAGATTGCGGGAGTGACCCGTTACAGACTTACGTGAGATCGTTCATTTATTTACTTCTTGTTGTGCATTTATTTGGGTTGCTGGATCTTTGCTGAATTTGTTTATGTTGGGAAAAGTCTGCGTTTTTATTTGTTTACAGGCTTTGTATTCGCTTTTGTTGAGCACTGCGATGTGATTTTATTCCTTTATCGCGCTTTATTGATTTATTCCGTAAGTTTTGTGGGATTCCAGCTTAATTCACCACAATAAAAGATGGATTCAAGTTTGTTATTGTCTTAAAGATTTCGACACAGAGAGTTCTCTGACGAGCAACTTGCATTGTGCATCTTTTTGACCTAATAAGAAGATCATCATAGGAGCTTTTATGATCATTGTACATAAATCTTAGCGCGCGTTCCTGTATTCTTTCAATTTTCTGGACTGATTTTGAAGATGAAAAATACCAAACTAAAGGACAGTAATTTAAATTTGAGTATATGAAACTTTGAACCAAAACTTCTTTTTCAGCAAAACCAATAAATGACTTAAGTCGTTTAAGAACGTTTAGTTGTGCCGCGGCTTTTTTGCAAAGGTTTGATATGTGTGGGTCAAAGTTCAATTTGTAATCTAGTGTTACACCTAAGAGTCTAACAGTCCCCTCAGATTCGATAGAATGTCCTTGGAAATCAAGATTTATGCCACAAGTGTTTGTCTGGTCTTTTTTAACAATAAGTGCATGGAATTTGTTAGGGTTAGCAATCATTTCATTTTGTTCAAGCCAAGAGAGAGCGCTGCTTGCTTCACTTTCCAAAACCTTGACAAGATCTGGCAAGGATTTGGAAAAGAAAGCCAGCGTGTTATCATCAGCATAATTGTACATGGTTGCTTGCTTTATGAAATAGAAAAGATCATTTATATAGAAATTGAAAAGAATAGGACCTAACACTGATCCTTGGGGGACTCCTGATACTATTTCTTGAAAAGAACTGCAGACATTATTTATCCGGACACTCTGCTTCCGTTTTTTTTTCAGATAGGAATAGACAAGAACCAATGCATTTTCATCAAAGCCATATGCATGAAGTTTGGCTATTATTAAATCATGCGGGATGCAATCAAAAGCCTTTGACAGATCCATCAATAACTACAATGAAGTTATTGTAAAGTTTATATTTCCATTCTTCTACAAGTTCAATCAAAACATGCTGTGTACTGTATGCTCTTCTGTACGCTGCAATAAAGATCGAAAGGGTCTTGTCAAGGAAGGGGCTAAGCTGCTCCTTTAGAATTTTTTCAAAAATTTTGGAAAAAGTGTTAACCCTATAGTGGTTGGGTTATCTGACACGTCCTATTTTGGTTGGGGGGCAAAATAGCCCCCCCCCCCCTACCTAACTCTTGACTGGAAATAGATAGAGCAACCAAATTTGGTGTACTAATAGCCCTGGGCATGTACTTTATGATAATATGAAAATTAGCCTAAAATTAGCCGTCAATATTGCTTGCGTCAGCATTTTTCTTTGTGTGGTCAAGAAAATTGGCAAAATCGGTCAAAATCGGGAAAAATGTGATAAAATTTAATTTGGAACTCAATGTCCATCTAAACATGAAAATTATGATAGAATACATCAAATAGCACTACCCTGCAAAATATCTTTGCAAAATTTTGCAATTTTGCTACTTTTTCCGCGAAAATTAATATTTGAGTAGTGGCGATTTTGACAGAGTCAGTTCCCAAAAATTGTCTCCCTCCCCCTCATTTGTGAAAATATTTTTATGAAACTTCTTGAGTCATTGCACAAGAAGTATTAGCAAAAAGTCAGAAAGTTTTTGGGGCCGTAATTGTTATCCTGATAGAGTTATAACAAAAAGTCTACTAGGGGGGCAAATTTGCCCCCCCCCCAACCAAAATAGGATTAAGTATACCGACTGGACGATAATTTCTCTCCACAGTACGAACGGGTTCACCTTTGTCTAAAGGGCAGACTGCTACAGTTTTTGCATTCTGGGGAAATATGAAATTGCGAATGCTGCAATTGATAGCGTTAGTAAGAGGGACAGCTAAATCATCGCTAGCCAGAGAAACAAGCTTTGGTGGAATTTGATCAACACCTGTTGATTTACTGCCATCGAGCATTTTGTGATAAAAGCATGAAACTTGGTGAACATAGGCAGTTCGACACGCTAAAAAATATTGGATATAGAGCCATTCCAAAAAATGCCCCCAAAGGCTATTTTTAGACGGGGGTACTGGAGCCCAATCCCAAAATTTTTTTTTTTTTTTTTTAATTCATTTAAAAATTACAATATAAGTTTACAAGCTACACTACTTTACAAAATTACTATACAACTATACAATACTACTGGAACGATACCCCGAGGAGCAAAAGGCTATGACTACCCCGAAGCCATTTTGACATAGATATTAAAACTAAAGATTAAAACTAAAGTCTAAAACTAAAGCTAAAGTCTGTCTCAAATTACATGCCACGGGAAATGTCTGCGATCGAAACAAAATGTAAGTGTTTGGATGGGTAATTAGACATTGTTGCAGATATTGCGTGGCATCTAATTCGAGACAGACGTTCAACATACAGCGAAAAAAAGAACAAAATAGAAGCAAAGAAAAGAAGAACACATTTACTTAAATGAGACATGGTGGTTGTGATTGTGTGGCTTATAACGGAGTGTGAAGTTTTCTAATCAAATCGACCGGATTTGTGGATAAATTTTAAAGTTAGTAGGAGTATATTTTTATTGAGTTCGTTGGGAAAATTTTTATCACCATACAATAAAATTTGCAATAGAACGTTATTTTGGAGATTAGTATATCCAAATGGTCGTAATAAAGCAAAAACTCCAGCGAGAAGATCTCTGCGTGGTACTGCAAAGGATGGGCAAAGCAACAAAAAGTGTTCTGTATCCTCGATACCATCGTTCGTAGGGCACATTGGATTTATGGTATCCCTAAAATTGTGGTTGAAATTGTGAAGGTTTAATTTGCTGAGACCAACCCTGAGTTGAGTGAGATAGGATAGACCTGTTGGGTCATGAATGCCAAAGATAGATCTTACAGGGGGTCTAATTATTGATAAAAGTTTCTTCTTAAAAACAGAAACAGACGGTGCAAGTCTAATCTCAGAATCAAGTTCGTTCCATTCAGATAAGCAATGAGGATAGAAACTAGACTTAAATTTTTCTGTTCTGGCCTTTATTCGCCCAATAACATCCTGGTTGCGAAGAGAGTAATGTAACTGTTGAAGTGGTGGGATTGGATCCCTAGTATAGACTGGAGTTAGATTATTAAGGATCTTGTAGAACAAAGTAAGGCGTCTGCTCCACCTTCGGCAGCTTAGCGATTCCCAGCCAAGTTCTGTGTACAGCTTTTCTCGTGATGTTCCTCTCCATGTTCCCGTAATTGCTCGCGCAGCAGAATACTGGACAGACTCTAATTTTTCCATCAAGCTCGGTAAAATGATGCTACCACTGAACTCGCATACTTTTGCCGGAATATGGTAAATAACATCCCCGTAGTCAAGATGAGGTCTTACATAGAGCTTATATAACTCGTTCAGAGTATGCCTGGGCAGATATTTGGAGAGATATTTCAGCAAGCCAATACCCTTCCTTGATTTGGAGATAGCTGATTTGATATGGGCAGAAAAAGACAAATTCAAATCTAGTATGATTCCTAAGTGTTTATGTTCATCTACTTTCATTACTGGTATGTTGTTGAAAAGAATTTCTGGATGATCAGCTTTAATCTTTTTCCTTGAAAATGTGAGTTCCACAGCTTGTTTTCGTGGGTCAGGATTAAACGACATCCTCCAGTCATGAGCCCACTGACTTATCAACTCCAAGTCATGGTTCATGTCATTAGCGGCCGAATTTGAATCTTGAACGACCGTAAATAATGACGTATCATCAGCGAAGAGCTTGACATTACACTTTAGGTCGTCGGTTAGGTCATTTATATACACAAGGAAGAATAAGGGCCCTAGAATAGAGCCCTGAGGTACTCCTGCCAAAATATCTCCCCAAGAAGAACTCTGCCCATTCAGAACAGTTCGCTGCTTTCTATCCTTGAGAAAACTTTTGATAAGAGAGAGAAGATTTCCAGAGATGCCACATCGTGTTAATTTAAAGATAAGACCATCATGCCAAACCCTGTCAAATGCTTTGGAAATATCAAGATACACAGAACGAACATCAAGAGGAGGATTGCAATCAAATGCTTTAAAGATGGTATGTGTTATTGAGAGCAACTGGTTGACTGTAGAGTCACCTGGACGAAAACCTGATTGATTTGGGTTAAGTAATTCAGATGACACAAGATGTGAATATAGGGAATCGTACATGAGTTTTTCAAGTATTTTCCCAAAGATTGGAAGAAGTGAAATAGGACGGTAGTTTCCCTTCAAATTTTTCTCATTCTTTTTGTGAACAGGCACAACGTTTGCATGCTTCCATATACGGGGAAATAGACCACATCTGAGGCAATTTGTGAATATTATCTTCAATGGAGCAACTAATGCAGTATCACCTAGCTTTATCATTCTCACAGATATTTCATCCCATCCATGTGCTTTATTAGGATTAAGTGATCGTATGATTTGTAGTATCTTTTCCTCAGAGATAACAAAGCTATCTATCAGAGTAGAAGTCAAGGGTGTATGTTCTGGAATTACACTGCCTGTGTCAATAGTCGTACACTGAAGTATGAAATAATCATTGAATAACTGTGCCTTTTTAGTAAAGTCAGTCACAAATAGCCCATTCTCTAAAAGTGGTGGTATTATTGGAATCTTGGCCTTATTTAAAACAGTATTGATCAAGGACCAATACGTTTTACTAGGGGTTCCAGGGCTAGCTAAGGTTGTGCCTGCCTTAAGAAAATATTTCCGTTTTGCATCCTCAATCATTCTTGAACCTTCAGATATCATATTTTGTATCCCCGCAAGCTTGTCGTCCGGTTGACCATTCCTCACGAAGCTTTTATAAGCACGACTCTTGTTCCTCAGAAAGTTTTTCACAGTTTGCGTTATCCACGGTGCTTGACAGGGTCTAATCGTTTTAATTTTGTTTGGAATAAAGTTGGAATAAATGTTCAAAATGTTGTCGAGATGCTCTCTCCAATTGAACATTTCAATACTTTTCATAATGGCAACAAAATCTGCCTTGTCATAGTACCAAATCCTGCGGGTGTGAGGGGGTAGTGTTATGCTTGAAACTGATAATTTCCCACGAACAATTTGGTGATGACAGTGTTCATGCAGAGACGGATGAACACCAGATTCAATAAAGAGGTTAGGCTGATTGGTAAAAATCAAGTCAATACAAGATTTAGAACCCCCAATTAAATGAGTTGGTTCTGAAATTAATTGGTGAAGGCCAAGTTCAGAAGCAAAAGGCTCAAGTAATTTTCCCTCGTTATTTTCAATATCATCTTCCCACCATTGAGTTGAGCGACAGTTGAAATCGCCGGTGATAATAACACAAAATGGATTTTCATCATGTATCTTGGATAGCAATAGATCGAAATTTACCATGAAGTTATCAAACTCTCTCTGGTCCTGGCTTGGACTACGATAAATCACGGCAAAAAAATATTTTTTCCTGTCTATTTGAATCTCAGATACAACACATTCAGGGAGAGTCACCAAGTCAGGACGATTTTTTGAAGGAAGAGAGTCTTTGACATAAAGCCCAACGCCGCCCCTTTTCACATTCTGAGGATGGTTGCTTTTATAAAACGTGTAGCCATCAAGTGCTAGCCTATCTTCATTGATAGTGGTGTCAAGGTGGGTTTCAACAATACCAATCAGGTCATAATTGTACACTGAATTGTAGGCCTCTAAGAGAGAAACTCGCAAGAAGTCATGCGCAGTAATACTATTTAAATTCCAGGTACAAAAATCCAGTGTTTCAGGGCCAGGATTCATTTCTATATCACCGCTTAGCAGAATCATCTTGAAAACCAACCATTGCGTATGAAGTGTATAGCAAGTTATGCATCCAGTGTAAAAATACGTGTACAGAAAGAGAAATTGCTTGACAGCTGAACGCTTATTGTGAACAAGACTAAAGACAGCATGCGGAATACGCTTGAAAAGTTCAACAGTCGTGTAAATTACTATCTTCGCAAGGCGATGCACGCGAGCAAACAAAGGCAAGAAACATAGCTGTGCCTCCACAGAGTGGGCAGCAAGAAATTGTATCATTAGTACCAAAGGTAAAACAATGATTGAAGTTGCAATAAAACAACAACAAAGCCAGTAAAGCTTGAGGATGCGAATAACAAAAGAGAACGGCCGAATATTTTTACACAGGGGAGACGATGTTTGAATGGATACACAAAAACACCCTATTGTTGCTCGCCATTGATTGATTTCAACCGGCATCATCAAAAAGAAGTCCTCCCGCTGGTCCTAGGGGGCAATAGGCCACAAACGGGAAAATAGGGCTTTTGCTTGGAAACATTGCTTTGTTTGACAAGAAAAAGTTATATACTAGGTAGAAACTGGTGTAACTAATGAAACAAGTGAAGAATAAATATATTACTTCGTAGTCTTAGCAAGTTTGACATTCTGAAAAGCATGGAATATAGAGCCATTCCAGAAAATGCCCCCACATGCTATTTTTAGATGGGGGCACTAGAGCCCAATCCCTAAAAGTGAAAAACTGGTTTAACTAATGACACAAGTAACGAATGAATACATCACTTAGTAGACTAAGCAAGTTTCACTTATTTTCATTTTCATAGAGACATAACGAACAATAACTTCATTTAGATGCAATAGTTCTAGATTCTATAGATTAATTGTGATTTGGGCAACAAGAAGCATGAAGAAGTTGTTCTAATTATGCAGCTTTAGAAGAATTCACAAAAGACAGCACATTCTTTATGTGATTAAACCAAAAATCTTATATCATATGAAGATGATAGGACCCTCTTTGCCCTGATCTTTCCAATAACATGCAATTGTGAAAAAGAATTTTTTGTAATATACCTTCATTTCAAACAAAACTTAATGCTCAAGAATCCTTTAAGGCATACATAACTACACAATACTAATTTATACTACCTTCTTTTTATTTCATTTACACCCTTATATGGAATAGACATATATCTATATCTCATAGCCACTATAAATAGGCTAAAGAAATGCCCACACATCCATTGTCTCTTTAGCTACACAATGATACCACAGGTAAGTTGTCAAATACAATACAATACTGTAGATTGTATTCTATTTCTAACTTGGAGATCTTCTACTTCTAACAGAATAATCTGCATCTGCATATGTGATCCCCTTTTCTCTGTTTTTCTAATGAGAATTGTTTCAAACAGTGAATCTCACCTAAAACGACCACTTCTTTCTTAGTTTTCTCATCAGTGTTGTCTTGTTGCTAATAATAAAACATGATTTAGGCCTAGCTATGCTTGTTCTTGTTGGGCTATCTATCTATTATTGTAGATCAGGCTCAGAAACACCATGCTGCAACTGCAGTAGAATAATAGAGTAATAAATGTTTGCTAAACCCACCAAGTCATGTCAAATCTTTGATTGCTACTTTGCTTTACAGGCAGACATCTTTCTTTCCTTTTCCCGCCATTTATTTTCGATATTTTTTCGATCATCGATTTTATTCAATTTGTCTACTACAGCCTCGATTTGGCTATGAATTAGAGGCTTTCATTTCACAGCAAAACAAACTAGGTGTGAAGTGTCAAATGGCCTAAGTGGAAGAATTCAAGCACAAAGATCACAAAAAACTGAATTCAGATTTGGTCTCCATGATCATGAAGTTGGATCGCATTGAAGTTGATGTATGTTTGATGCATAAGTAAAATATCAGGCCCAAAAATTCAAACATGGCATGATGTGAGACTAAATATATTGTATTATAGACTAGTGCTTTTCATCTCATCAGGACCAGGTATTATCAGCATCATCTACCACTTGCCTTTACTTAGCTCTACTTTAGGTTTAGCAGGCCAACATAATAATACTCATCTGCACCAAAGAGAATATTTGTAATAGCAAGAAATATACTTTACTGTAAGCAGTATTATTAGCTGAATGTATAGCTAGAAGGAGTGTGTAGAATTTTCTGGCCTACTTGTTTCAACAAGCACATATCTAATGTTGTGTGGAACCCTTATCCTGCCTCATCATTAGTAGTCATGGTACTTTGAGTCTCAGTGTTATAAACATCTATCCTTTTTCAAAAAATGAAGTTATTTTTCACGCTTTTGTCTGATCAATGAAATACTTTGATGAAATTAAGCAATTCACTTCTACTCTTTCTGCTTGTAGCATTTTGAAAACCAAAAACCAATCCTTTTTTTTTAATTCCCAGACAGATTTCTGTAAAAGTACCCCTTTTTCTTAAATTCTAGGTCCTTGGATTCCATTGATTTTGTACCCCTTTCTCAGTGATTTTGTGGACACGCATGATATACATTTTTCCATAACAGTGCACCCGCCGGGGCCTAAACATGTAAACAACTCTGGACGGACATCCCCACAACTGATTTATTAAAAAAAATGCAAATAACTGAAGTATTTTAGCATCCATTTCAGTTTTAGTCAGGGTACTAGAAAATTTACCTCAAACGACTGATTTTGTCTTCAGGGGCTAAAAAGCGGTGATCTCATTGGCTGACAAGCATGAAATTGGATGATTTCCGCATGCTCTGACAACCAGTAAGGATTTGAGCCTTATCTTCACACCAATAAGGAGACTGCCAGTTCCACACCAAACCATGCTATGGGTCTAACCTTTTATATTGTAGACTTCTATCATCCCTGTACCATCACATAGCTACTGGACGGTACAATGACGAGGGAAGTCAAGCACTATGGGAAAATTTGGGTGGTTTGGTGCTGAACTGTCTGGAAGAAAGGAGGGAGAGCTGCTAGATCATTGCGTTATTTCAAATTGATTTCATATTGATCCACGGATACCAACGTGCCCCCCAAGGGAAAGGACGAAAAAACCTCACCCTCTCGCCCAGGCAGCACTCCAGCACCCACGGTCAATTCAACCTGTTTGTTTTTTCAATGTATTCAATTGTTGCTTCAATAATTATCCTGTTGTCAATAATATTCATATTAGAACTGCCGTAAAGAAGCAAGTTGCACAAGGTTTTTGAATCCAGGTTTGCGATATCAATACCCGACACTTCTGTGACAGTGCCAAAGAGATCCATTCGCAGTTGATTAAAGCGGGAGCAGTGCAGGAGATAATGCTTGTTGTCCTCGTTAGCTGTACCACAATTACATATATGCCTAAGACACTCAAAATTATGATGAAATTTGTGTGCATTCAGATCGCTGAATTGTACGCGAAGCTTGGTTATATTTCTGATACCCTTTAAGTCGAATACCCCATAAATAGTCTTTTTGACCGGTCTAATTAATGCAATCAGTTTCCGCTTAAATTCAGCAAGGCATTTAGAAGCGCGGATTTCAGTTGGTAATTTGTTCCATTCGTGTAACGTGTTATAAAAATAGGAATTGGAGAAACGATCAGTTCTGGCTCTACTTTTTGCATAGGCTTGAGGGTTTGGCAGATCATATGATATCTGCCGTTCAGAAGGAATTAGAGAAAAAAGATATGCTGGATACTGTGTCAGCTTTAGCTTGAAGAAATGACATAGTCTCCTGTACCATCGTCTATCGTACAAGGATTCCCACCCAAGTTCTTCATAAAGCTTTTGCCTACTTGTACCTCTCCATGCCCCAGTCACAGCCAAAGATGCTGCATACTGCGTTTGTTCAAGACGCTTTGTAATAACTGATGACAAGTCAGGATCATATATGTGGTAAACTATATCACCGTAATCTAGGTGGGGGCGCACATACAGTTTGTACATTTGATCAAGTACATCCCTTGAAATGTATTGTGACAGGTGTCTTATCAACCCAATCCCCCTTCTGGCTTTCAGAATAGCTTCACTCACATGACTTTTAAAGTTAAGTTTGGTGTCAAGAATCATTCCAAGATGTTTATGCTCAGTGTTGGAACACCAGAGTCCATTTCACCATCCTCTTTGCTACTTTCCCCTCTCCCATTGAAAACAATGTTGTTTTATTCCATCACTATCGCGTGTTTGAGTGTCATCTTGAACTGGCTGCTATGGCCATTTTGCACTTAACAACATTGTTTGAGAGGGGAGGGGAAGCCTCTCCTAGTGCCATTGTGGCCGTTATGATAGCTAAACAAAGTTCCTGTGCTTTTTCATTAATTTTGTGAGGTGTTCCAAGGACTTTTGGCAGGCATTGTTTGAATTTTTTTTAAAACAGCATTGTCGAACGAAATCAATGGTACCTAGTAAGGGGTTTTTGATGATGATGATCTTTGGTGATGTTTTTAATTTCATATTTTGAGTTGATGCCGTCACAATGCCTGTTTTGTGTTAATTCTATTGGATTTTGGTCCATATTCTCGCATAACTACTCTGTAGAATTAAAACAAGGCAAATTTTAGGCAAAGCTAAGGTAAAACATGTTTAGAAAATAAATGCAATGGAAGGATTGTCATGATAATGATGCTCAACGACTGTTAGTCTACTTCAAAACTAGAACGAGGCCAGAAAATAGGTGGTCAAAAAGCTGGGATTCAAATTTTTATTCACAATGGTGACCTTCCATGATTACATAGATTTCATCAAAAACTTTAATACAATGGCAACTATTAATGAATATAATGACGGTCACAGAGGACTCAAGGTAGCGGACGCCAGGAAGGTCTACTTGATAACATACAGCGATGCTTCTTTGACAGAAGAATGTTTGCAAACGCTGTTCTCAAATCTTTTGAGGCAGTAACATCGCCAAAAGTCACGCAATGGGCTTGCTGTATGGAGAGGCACAGAGCGGGAAACAAGCACTTTCATATGTGTGTTCTTCTAGACAAGCTTCACAGATGGCTCAAAGTAAAGAAGTTTTTGAAGGATAACTTTGGCATAATCGTCAATTTCTCTGGCCACGAAGGCTACTACAAGGCCTTCAACTACGTCATCGAGGAAGACAGCGAGCTCATTTTGAAACAGAAAGTGAAGCAGGCACTTGCAAGAGCATACAAAATACAGGGAGAAACCAGGCTGTATGAGTTGTTCTCGACAGGGGTGATAAAAAGATCAATTAATTGATCGAAGCAGTATGGCAAATGGAATTAGCCAAGGAAATGATTGACAGGGCTGCAAAGACCAGGCTTCAGATTTTTAGAGATGAGCTTGTGAAGGAGTGCATTTGCAAAGGTGAGTGGCTAAGTTGTGACCAAAATGCACATGTTGTCGAAATTGACGCTTCCTGGAGAAAGCTACCAATAAAAACTTCTTGTGGGGGAAAACGTCGTCTTGGAGGAGAATGGACTACTTTCTTCAGCAACATCATCAATAAGCATAACCCACACTGTATGTTTGCCTTCAAGAAAAATAATATTAAACAACAAGGTTCCTGAAAGCAAAAAAGTCCCTTTTTAAAGCTGATGCTATTTGCACCATTAGTCCTTGCCAGTGCAAGGCACTGCTGCAGATTCAAAACGAAACGTCAAACCAAATGATTTTGCAGTTTGTTGGAAATACTGAGCATGACTCATCGATATTGAAAGCACTAAGAATAACTGGAAGTGAAAGGCAGAACAATAAGCAGCAGTTTATCGACAGCAGGCAAAGTCCATCAAGCTATTACCGCAACAAACTGTGTGACCTTGACAATGAATCATACGCTTCAGTTAACAGATCAGGCAGGGGGTGAATCCAAAAGCTTTTCAACACATATCATCAGAGGCAAATGCAGTCCGCAACAACGTTAGCATTGTGGCGGACAAGATACAAAAATGTGATGAAAAAATTTGTGAGGAAAATCAGCAGCTACACGAATCCGTAATGAATTTAATTCCTGGCTAGCTCTATCCAGTCCCTGGGGGGCTAATCTCAGATACTCTAGTAGAAGGGGCTCGAAATAGGGGGCTCATTCACAAAATTAAATTACAAGGATTTATGATTGCTTTTTAGTTCTTTCACATCATACGTACGAGTCAAACACATTAGATGTTGACACAGTTTTATCTCCAACCATACATGAGCTACTTATTTACTGTAGGTAGCTCAATAAATGGAAAATTTTTGGTAACCTCTTGGAATTTGATATAGTGGGGGGGGGGGGCTTATTCAAATTTGGTTCAGAGGGGAGGGACTTATAAGAGCGAGGGCTTTAGAGAGGGGCTTAATAGAGCTTTTACGGTATTTGGACAGCCAGTATGGCAGTCATTTGTTACTTTTGTAATGCTTTCTTGTTGTGTTTTGAAGGCTACCTTTTACTTTCAGAAAATAAAAGGAGGATTACCGTTTTGTTTTAGATTGAGAATCATAAAGAGATGAAATTGTATGTCAATTTCAATTTTTGTGTTATGATTCGAAATGCAATTTTCATAAAGGGTCTCCCAGAAAAATGATACAGATTTGGCTGGGTCCAGCATTCAGAATGTAGCATTATCCATTTCAAAAGGTTCCTTGATAGTTAACTTACTCTCAAGTACCAAATAAACGGGGATGAGAATAATTGGGGGGTTGGAAATAGTTCAATATAATAATAATCAGGGGGGTTGGAACAATTGGGGGGGGGTTGGAAAAATTGAGAATAGTTGTTTTTCGATTTCTTAGTAAAACACGTATCTTTTTTATATTAGTCATGTTACTAATACATTGTACTTAGTGATGTTACTGATACAGACAAACAAAGGAGAATAAAATTAATAAATACAGTAAGTACATTTGCTTAGCAGGAATTATTAAAAAACATTATGTTCACAATCTTTTCTATTTTTCAAGAATTAATAAAAGGGGGGTTGGAATAAAAGTGGGTAGGGTTGGAAAATTTTCAAAAATTAATAAGCGGGAGGGGACGATTATTCGGTACTTG
Source organism: Aurelia coerulea (assembly GCA_039566865.1). Classification (NCBI taxonomy): domain Eukaryota; kingdom Metazoa; phylum Cnidaria; class Scyphozoa; order Semaeostomeae; family Ulmaridae; genus Aurelia; species Aurelia coerulea. The sequence goes on from CM076959.1 coordinate 5,475,613, forward strand.
AGAGTAAACAAAGATACCTCATCATTTGTTTTGAGAGCTAAAAAAGTATTTTGAAAATTTAATTTCTCTCCATGTCCAAACCAAGATGTTTAATTTGCCTTTTTTTGCCCAAGCAATTCCCAAATCACATCAAAACTAAATTTAAAGAAAATGAAAAATGGCACAACGGGCAACTTATAGATGACAGAATATAATGTGATATAAATTTTTCATCATTTTGTCAAGGATATTTGTTGATTCATTTGCTGTGCTTGGAGGATTTACTAGACCAAACATCAATGCTCTGGTTTGCAGGTGACAGCAAATATAAGTTTTAAAGATTAATATTTCTACTCCCAAAGCACCAAATATCAACAAACAAAAGTTTGTCTATGTCCAAATTGACTATTGAGGAACATTGATTAGCCATGGATTAGATCTAAATTCTCATCACTGAACGAAACTAAATATGATAATTTTTTCTGGGATATCTGGCATTGAATATGGCAAAACTCTCATCTTGAAAAATCATCAAATACTGCAGACAAATCAGAGACTTCTTGAAGCTGTGTATCTGTGACATAATAGGCACAATTTTCAGCTCCATAGCTACCAGGGAAGTTATATATATGCTCAGGCACTCCGCAAGGTAGTTCTTTTGCTCTTTGTTTGCGACCACGGTGATTATTCCAGATGGTTTCCTGGAATATGTCCAGTTGTTTTTGTACGACTGGCACATAAACAAATGCCAGAAGGGACCTAAGAAAGACAAAGAGAGTTTTTCAGTGACATTTATTTCACTGCTTCTTGGTTAGTTTGTATTGTTGGTTATTTTGTAAACTTCATACATTGCTTCAACTGCAGGTTCATTACAAAATGAGGGTAAAAAAATAATGAACAACAGGGTAAAGTCTGCTTATTTGAGAACACCTGTAAGAAAAGAATAAAACTTTAAGCTGCAAATAAAGGGTCCCTGATGTATTATCATAGGATAGGGTACCTTGCATTAAATAAAAATAACATTTTATCACATCCTGGAAGCAAAGAAAAGCAATGCTTAAAAATTCTACAGCACAGGGTTTGTGCATGTTAACATAGTTTTCCTGCCTAAGAATTCCTAAGAATGTGTCTAGTTTCTTAAGCATTCTTGTTCAGGAAATGAGAAAAATTCTTTAAAATCCTTGAAATTTCTAATCATTATTTTAACAGCCTGTGTGCTATATGGCTTTACAATGTCAGAATCAAGGCATAACTTTTACCTGTGAAGCTGATTATCCCTGTCATAATGACCATCTTCTAAAAGCCTCTTTAGTTGGTCTTTGAAGTATTGTTCCAAGCGCTCATGCAGTTCTTTCCAAAACCGCTCAATTCGATTTTCTGTTGATGGGCCATAAATAACAGTATCAGTTGGATCATCTACGTCTTCATGCATGTTTCGCAAATAACAGTGTATTGTAGCCATAACACCTGTCTCTGTGCCTTTATCCACTCTGATTCTTGATGGCAATGCTAAAAAATTGAAAATTATTCATATGATTCAACAACTCTAAATACTCCATGCATGTACAGTACGTAGATAAATTTCATATATTATTGTACTTCATATATCATTGTACTTCATATATTATTGTACTTCATATATTATTGTACTTCATATATATAGGAGGAATTAAAAAAATCCCAATCACACTTTGGGAGCATGCACTTCCTGCTGATATAAGTCAGATTTTGGTACCTCAAATGCAAGGGTACAAAATAGCTTTGAAGGTGGAACACTCTTTTAAGCAATAAATTTGCCTGGAAAATGTGATTTTACAACAATTGCCAATCATTTTGTTATGGTTAGAATCTCCACATTCTTGCACATCAAATGATGTATAGTTATGTTCCATTGCTAGTTTGGCTTGTAGGGAGAGAAAGCCAAATCTTGTGTTACAAGCGTTTACCGTAACCTTGAGGAAACAAGCTTTGATAAATGGTAAAGCAGCCAATTTGCTTACATCGTGTTGCAAACAGGTGTTCCAGATAAAATCTTCCAATCACATTTGGGTTGTTGTTAGTGGTCCACAATCTTAAGAAGTGAACTTTGCTGCTGAACGTATCCAGTCCCCCGTATATGCACAGGGGGAATGTTGCTTTTTGATAGCCACACAGCTTGTCGTGACCATCAAGCGACATTGTCCAATCTGAGCCCTAGACAATGAAAGGAAGATTGTGACCATGGTTAAAAGGAAAAAATTTATGTCGACCTTCATGCCCTTGAGTCACTAGAATACCAAAAGATTAGACCTAACTAAATCCCAACTAACAGCCTCAGTTATAAATGTGTGCTGCTACAGCAGAGCTGACAATGTGGCCCTTGCTTATCAAGATTTGGCAATTACTATTTAGCTGTCATTGTCATTCTGCAATGAAATAGTTGCTTTTTCAGCCATACTTTAGCTACAAGTATTTTTTAATAAGAAACTAAGCATTTGGGCTAGTACTGAAAGTTTACTAAAATTGTTAGATTTTGAGTACTCAAAGTTTCTTACGAGTTTCTTAGAGTTAGAGGTTCCATAAAAATCTTCATGCTCACTACCTGTGCCCTCATGAACTTTTCAAAACAATTTTTTTAAGCCTTTCCAATGTTTAGACATTACTCAAGTCCCCTACAAGTAATATGATACAGGAAACAAGTGAAAGTACAGTAAAAACACGTCAAGGATTTCCTTTATCAAAGTAAATAGTTTCTTAACTTCTATTTTCCCAGTGGAGCTTCATAATCTTTTTTGGCGATCTGAAAGTTAAGTTTCTTATGGGCAGTTTCCTATAACAAAAAATACATGTAACAGCTGACTCAAACATTTGTTCTCATGCATACAAATCATAGGCCTAAAGAAATACACTATTATACAGTACATACCTTTGATGTAAATGGTCTTGGTTTCCTGTGCCGTTTAGGTTTCCCAACGTTCCGTCTGTTTTCGAGGCCAGTAGGATCGACATCAAACATCATGTTGTACACCAAAGTCCTGGGTACCTTCAAACCGTGCACCTCTCGCACTTTTTTGTGCAGCGCACGATATCCCAAACATGCTCCGGGGCCATCTAGCTCTTTTTGTATGATCTCCCGTAGATTGTCAGTGTTTACACCGTAATCAATGTAAGTAATTTTAAAGAAAGCAAGGCGACGAGTGAGGGTGCGCAAGCTCCAAAGGTACTGAGAATAATCCCTCTTCATGAAATCCAGAATCTCCGTTCTCTTAAGGTTTGCCTCAACATACTTTGCGAGATCATCACCCAAAGTTTGATCTGCCTTCCAGTCACCAGCAGCAGCGGCCATTTTTACACACAAAAACTCCGATATCTTTTGCTTTCTTTTGGCGCGAAAAGCTGGTTGCTAGGTACTTGTGCGAATACGAGGCTGTTGCTATGGCCTTCTTGGGCCGCAAAAAATTTTGTTTGCTTTACAAGATTTTTCTTCAAAAATTCAATAGAGATAATAAATAATTTTGAAAGAGAACTGATTGAAAAGTGAAAGAAAATAAAAAATTAAAATTGACAGAAAATAATATGAAAAATTAAAAAAAATTAAAAAAAATTAGAATATTTTGAAAATTTATAAAAAGAGAAAAATTAAAAAATTAAAAGAATATCAAAAAAGAAAAAAATGTCATGATTTTTAACAAAATGAAAAATAAAACAATAGAAAATGAAAAATTTAGAAAAGAAAAAATATTAATTGAGGAAAAAGAAAAAACTACAAAAGAAAATACGAAAAAACTTAAAAAAATCAAATGGCCCTCATGGGCCACCATAAATTGACAGTGTCAGGTATTGGTTGGACAGTAAAACATCACTGTATTGGATCTTCAATAGAGGAGAATGGAAACAATTTGTCCAACATAGAGTGAACGAGATTTTGCTTGCAACAAATAAAGGTGAGTGGGGCCATGTGAGTGGAATAGAAAACCCAGCAGATCTTGGGTCACGTGGCATGAAAGCCAGTCAAATTCAAGACAACAAACTTTGGTGGGAAGGCCCTACCTGGTTAAAGAAAGGTGAGTCAGAATGGCCTAAATCTTCCATTTTAGAAGGCTCTGAAAATGTAAATGAAGAGAAGAAAAAGGTTACAGTCCTCTTGAGTATACAGAGTGAGCCGCATGTGCACAAAATCTCATCGGTCATTGAAATTGGTAGGTATTGTTCCTTGTTGAAACTATTGAGAGTTACAGCTTTGGTGCGGAGATTCATAAATAACATCAAAGCAAGAAAGGCAGGTAAGAATCTTTGCACAGGAAAGTTGGATTCTACGGAAATCAATGAAGCTGAGAAGTTATGGCTGATCGACGCTCAGCTTTCACTTCAAGGGCAGCCAGACTTTCCCAAGACAATGCAAAATTTAGAAATTGTTTTACAGGATCAAATTCTTGTGTGTAAAGGAAGGTTGGAGAATTCTGACCTTTCTGATGAGGCAAAATACCCTATAATTTTGCCGAAGAGTCATAAATTGACAGAACTCCTTGTTTTTGAGTGTCACAAGAATGTAAAGCATTTGAAGACTGAAGCTACCCTTACAGAATTTAGGAGTAGATTTTGGGTAACTAAGGGTAGACAATTTGTGAAAAAGCTTCTAAAAAATGCTTTCTTTGCAGGAAACATGATGGAAAACCGTACCATGAACCACCATCTGCACCACTGCCAAAGTTCAGAGTATCCGAAGCTCCCCCTTTTACTCATGTCGGGGTTGATTTTGCTGGACCTTTGTACACAAAGGGAGTCCAAGGTATGATGAGCAAATGCTACATTGTTTTGTTTTCTTGTTGTGTTACAAGAGCTTTACATCTTGAACTGATTCATGACCTTACATCTCTTAACTTTATTCATGTTTTGAGAAAATTCTGTGCCAGAAGAGGAACACCAAACTTGATTGTCTCTGACAACGCAAAGACATTCAAGTCCACTGTGAAGGTTTTGAAGAAAATACATGACAACCAGCAAGTACAGGACTTCTTGGTCAGCAAACACACTCGTTGGTTATTCAATTTGGAGCGCGCTTCTTGGTGGGGCAGCCATTTTGAAAGGATGGTAGGTAGTGTCAAACGTTGTTTAACCCTAATCCACATGGGGGGGGGGGTGGATTCCACCCCCCCTCAAGGTTCTATTTGCTGCGTTTTTAAACGACGCTTGTTAGCCCCCCAGCCTCCCTGACTTTTACTAATTATCTATTAGCCACATTTCGGTGGAAAAATTTTTGAACAATAGGACCCACAGGTCACGTGACATGCCCATGTTTGGAAGGAGGTAGCAGCAAAATCATTGTTTTCAATGATTTCAATGGAATTATTTGATTTAATTATGAAGTATTATACAGCAAATGAATCAGCAAACAAAGGGCTTCAATTTGATACCGAAATTTCTGGAATTTGATGATGTCAGCATTTTTTGATAATGACGTCATTTTGGCCGCCATTTTGGACTAATTAGCAATTTTTTCAAGTTTTTTCAAGCTTTTTCAATGAAAAACACTCTAAGGATACATTTGTTGTAGATAATCACCATTTTTCAGGTTCTTTTGGTCTCTTTTTACATAGAATATATTAATCGCACAAATGACGTCATAAGAATCGGCCAATTTCTCCCAAAATATCACTCCAAAAGCGTTATTTTCAATAAAATAATATTTTATTACCAAATTTGTTGACAAACTGAACCAAAAACTGCATAAAGTTCATGCAAAATCTTCATTAAACTTTAATTCAACTTGGAAGCCTGATTTTCACAGATTTTCAGCTTTGTGACGTCACTGTGACGTCACAAGGCGTGGCAGCCACACCCAAATTACGCTACGAGCTACAAATTACCTGTTCTATATCTGTGCCAAGTTGTATTGAATTCGGATGAGTCTAAGGCAGTTTTCAGAGGGGGGTGGAAAGCACCCCCCCCCATAAATGGTAGCTTGAAAAAAGCCCATATGGATTAGGGTTAAAGAAGGTCTTAGGCAGTGCGAAATTATCTTTCATTGAATTGGAAGTTGTTTTATTTGAAGTTGAAAATACTTTGAATTCACGCCCATTGACATACAATCAAGAAGAGTTAGAAGAACCTATCACGCCATCCCACTTACTTCATGGTAGAAGACTCTCCCATTTATCATCAGGTGTCTACTTTGAATCTGATTTTAAAATCATGATAAGCTCTCCAAGAGGTTTTCCTATTTGACTTTGAAATTAAGTCATTTTTGGAAAAGATGGAGAGGTGAATATCTTGCAGGTTTGAGAGAAACACACAGACTGCAGGACAGAGAACCAGTGGAAATTAAACCAGGTGACATTGTGTTGGTTGGTGATGAAAACAAGAAACGTGGATTTTAAAAAATGGGAATTGTAGAAGAGCTAATAGTTGGCAAAGATGGACACACACGTAGTGCAAAAGTTCAAATGCGTGGAGCTGGTAAGCCAGATTATTTGAACAGACCTTTACAGAAATTGTATCCCTTAGAACTTTCTGTTATGAATGTGAATGAAGACGAAGAGAAGATTATGGAGTCTGAGGATCCTAAGATAGAGAATGGTGAGCAAGGTCTAGAAAACGATGTGGAGTTTAGGAACCCTGGGAGGAATGTGCCGCACAGAGCCGCAGCGCAGGACGCACGTATGCGCACCCAGCTGATGCTTGACAATGTCTAGTCAAGGAGGGGGGTGAACGCAGCAGCATCACCCAACAGTTACGCAGTAGATATGACCTTTGACTTGTATTGTTTTGCTTGCACAATATTGCAGACTCTGTAGAAACATACCGAATGTTCTAGAAGGTTGCATCATAATAATTAGCAATACAATGTTGAGTTGTAAGCATATGATTGGTTTCTTAAAGTCGTATGACTCTCATATCATAAAACACGTGTAGGCGTAACCGTAGAATATTATTCGGTTGTGAGTGAAGTAAACATGCGGAGTAAATAAAAATGGAATATTGGAGAACTGAGTTGTGTTTATTTTGTGGAGTAGCCTGATAATTATATCATAAAAGAATCAGCGGAGTGAGGGTAGGATATTCTTCACACAATCGGAGTGAGGGTAGGATATTCTTCACAATCAATCTGCCACGCATGACATGGGTATTCTGATGTTAGCAATAACATTAGAGTTTCTAAACTACAATATTTTGATTAGAATTCAAATAAGACTAAAAGAAGAAGGGAAGCTGTCATGGATTGCTTTTTAAAATAGCATCGAAAGTTTAATGAACCTATTTCATCTGCTTGTTTTGTTCAGGTATATTCTTGTTTTTGTCCTGGGAGTAGGCAACTCCAAGTACGTAAATTTTCATCTGCAACTTTAATTAACTTAGCCCTTTTATTCTTCGATTCTGGGTGACTTTGTCTAAAAGAGGGTGTTTCCGGCATTCTAAAGGGCGTGGCCCCCGAAAATTTTCCGGGGGCAAGCCCCCGCACCCCCTTTATTGCTCGCTGCGCTCGCGTCTTGCCCCCCCAAAGACAGGACCCTGGCTACGCCACTGTTGGGAACCCCACCTCCTAACAACGAGATAGATTGCAAATGCCTCTTTAACATTTATATGGAGAGGGGCTACAAGGGGGGCATCTGCAGGCAGGAAAGAATAAGCCCAATCCCCCCGAAAATAGGAGCCGACAGCGTCCTGAGAGGCATCTGTTTCAACATCAGCTATTGGAACTTTGTTGTGAAGTAAACGTTTGCCGTTGAAAGCAGCTAAGAAACTCTGCCACCAGAACCCGACCCAAGAACCCGAGAACCCAAGCATCTTCACAATTTCTACATTTTTATTTCTTTCCATTGAACTAATTAGCGCAGGTACTATAACAGTCCATAATCATTGTATAGGCATTTTATGTTGTCAACCCAAGAACCCGAGAACCCAAGCATCTTCACAGTTTCTGCATTTTTATTTCTTTCCATTGAACTAAGTTGCGTAGATACTACCCGGTGTCTCAGAAAAAAGTACCCCCTTTTGACTGAAAATAGGAACCAAGCAAAAAGATATCATTGCTCCCCGACTTCACAACTGAATTTATCAATGTTCAACTTATATGCACGTACCTTGCATTTAGAAATCCTTCACCAAACACAGGAGATACAGGTTCGCAAAGTCAAAATTTACGGTGCACCCAAAACCAGAGGTTTTGAAAAAGGGCCTAGTCATGATTTGTATCATGGACATTTTCCAAAGTACCTGTAGACTTTAAGTTTCCGTGTTTTGCTTTTGAAAAGAATAAAAGATGCATGGACATGGCGCTGATTAAAAAAATATAGTAAAAATGTGGTAAGAGTGATAAAGTCGTGCCACATCTCCAAAATAAGCGTGCATGTGCTCCTTTCCTCTTCTTTATACAAAACTACATTTTATAGGCATTTTATGTTGTCAACCCAAGAACCCGAGAACCCAAGCATCTTCACAATTTCTACATTTTTATTTCGTTCCATTGAACTAAGTAGCGTAGGTACTATAACAGTCCATAATCATTGTATAGGCATTTTATACTGTCAACCCAAGAACCCGAGAACCCAAGCATCTTCACAATTTCTACATTTTTATTTCTTTCCATTGAACTAAGTAGCGTAGGTACTATAACAGTCCATAATCATTGTATAGGCATTTTATGTTGTCAACCCAAGAACCCAAGAACCCAAGCATCTTCACAATTTCTACATTTTTATTTCTTTCCATTGAACTAAGTAGCGTAGGTACTATAACAGTCTATAATCATTGTATAGGCATTTTATGTTGTCAACCCAAGAACCCAAGAACCCAAGCATCTTCACACTTTCTGCATTTTTATTTATTTCCATTGAACTAAGTAGCGTAGGTACTATAACAGTCCATAATCATTGTATAGGCATTTTATGTTGTCAACCCAAGAACCCAAGAACCCAAGCATCTTCACAATTTCTGCATTTTTATTTATCTCCATTGAACTAAGTAGCGTAGGTACTATAACAGTCCATAATCATTGTATAGGCATTTTATACTGTCAACCCAAGAACCCAAGAACCCAAGCATCTTCACAATGTCTACATTTTTATTTCTTTCCATTGAACTAAGTAGCGTAGGTACTATAGCAGTCCATAATCATTGTATAGGCATTTTATGTTGTCAACCCAAGAACCCGAGAACCCAAGCATCTTCACAATTTCTACATTTTTATTTCTTTCCATTGAACTAAGTAGGGTAGGTACTATAACAGTCAATAATCATTGTATAGGCATTTTATACTGTCAACCCAAGAACCCGAGAACCCAAGCATCTCCACAATTTCTGCACTTTGATTTCTTTCCATTGAACTAAGTAGCGAAGGTACTATAACAGTCCATAATCATTTTATAGACATTTTATGTTGTCAACCCAAGAAACCCGAGAACCCAAGCATCTTCACAATTTCTACATTTTGATTTCTTTCCATTGAACTAAGTAGCGTAGGTACTTTAACAGTCAATAATCATTGTATAGGCATTTTATACTGTCAACCCGAGAACCCAAGCATCTGCACAATTTCTGCATTTTTATTTCTTTCCATTGAACTAAGTAGCGTAGGTACTTTAACAGTCAATAATCATTGTATAGGCATTTTATACTGTCAACCCAAGAACCCGAGAACCCAAGCATCTTCACAATTTCTACATTTTGATTTCTTTCCATTGAACTAAGTAGCGTAGGTACTTTAACAGTCAATAATCATTGTATAGGCATTTTATACTGTCAACCCGAGAACCCGAGAACCCAAGCATCTGCACAATTTCTGCATTTTTATTTATTTCCATTGAACTAAGTAGCGTAGGTACTATAACAGTCCAGAATCATTGTATAGGCATTTTATGTTGTCAACCCAAGAACCCGAGAACCCAAGCATTTTCACAATTTCTACATTTTTATTTCTTTCCATTGAACTAAGTAGCGTAGGTACTATAACAGTCCATAATCTTTGTATAGGCATTTTATGTTGTCAACCCAAGAACCCGAGAACCCAAGCATCTTCACAATTTCTACATTTTTATTTCTTTCCATTGAACTAAGTAGCGTAGGTACTATAACAGTCCATAATCATTGTATAGGCATTTTATGTTGTCAACCCAAGAACCCGAGAACCCAAGCATCTCCACAATTTCTGCACTTTTATTTCTTTCCATTGAACTAAGTATCGAAGGTACTACCGGGTGTCTCAGAAAAAAGTTTGCCATTTGACTGGAAATAGGAACCAAGTAATAAGATATTATTGCTCCCCGACTTCACAGCTAAATTTATCAATGTTCAACTTAGATGCACGTACCTTGCATTTAGAAATCGTCCACCAAACACCGGAGATACAGGTTCACAAAGTCAAAATTTACAGTGCACCCAAAACCAGAGGTTTTGAAAAAGGGCCTAATCATGATTTGTATCGTGGACATTTTCCAAAGTACCTGTAAACTTTAAGTTTCCGTGTTTTGCTTTTGAAAAGAATAAAAGATGCATGGACATGGCGCTGATTAAAAAAATATAGTAAAAATGTGGTAAGAGTGATAAAGTCGTGCCACATCTCCAAAATAAGCGTGCATGTGCTCCTTTCCTCTTCTTTATACAAAACTACATTTTATAGGCATTTTATGTTGTCAACCCAAGAACCCGAGAACCCAAGCATCTTCACAATTTCTGCATTTTTATTTCTTTCCTTTATTTGTTGTTGTTATTCTCTATGTTATCAATCCTATGTTAAATGTTATTTACTTTTATTATCTATTCTTTGTACTTGGTATCCAAGTAGTTCTTTCCTTATTCTGGAAGGAAATTTCATTCTGGAATGAAATTCTATTACCATACCAGTGTAGTGTCACTGTTTAAATTTCATTATGTGATACATCGAGGCACTACCGTGCAACATGCGGTTTAAAGAATATTCTGGACTTTTCAACCTTCCAAAACTTGTCAAACCAATTGGAAACATAGTGGCTATTGGTTTGTTGATTGATTTTAAAGGGTCTGTTTCATCCTGCATGCCTTGCACGTGCCGTCTCTTAGTTGGCCTTTGTTGTCGCTATTTTCATGCCACACGTGGGTCTGGAACACAGGATAGACGCATCCTGCAGAAATGAAACGGTGTTACATCACTTTATGAGGACTTATATTCCTCACTTGATTAATCAGAGCTGCGTTTGTTTACCCAAATCGCATGTCAAATCGCATGGAAATACTAAATGAGGTCTTGTTCTGGCTTGTTCTTGGGTTGTTCCGCCTGTTCTTAGGTTGTTCCTGTGTTGTTCTTGGGTTGTTCTTGGGTTGTTCCGCCTGTTCCTGGTTTGTTCCTGGCTGGTTTCGGTTGTTCTTGAGTTGTTCTGGGGTGTTTTGTCTTTTATTAACAATGGTCTGGCCTTACTTTCTTTGTTTATGGAGAGTTTGCATAGCCTATGGGTAGACCCATTATCCCAAAGGAGGAAAGAATCTACGAGACAAAGAGCAAAGGTTTGCTACGGCCGCCCAATTAACTATCCTAATCCCTTTTTCAAACGTGTTAGCCTGCGTGGCACACCTTTTCCTTTTGGAATTCGGTCTGCAATGCAGGCTAGATACGTGTGGACGTAGCTTAACTCTGATCAGCCCAATGAGACCACAAAGCAATTTGAATGAGACAAAAGGCGTGAGACCTATAAACTACCGATCACACCAGTAGAATTATTTTGCCTTTTTAGGTGTTAATGATCAAAGGTGAAGACAATAACTCTTTTTCCCATTCATCAAAACAATGAGCAGATGATTTGCAGGTCATTTCAGATGATTTGCAGATGATTTCAGGTGGTTTCAGGTGATTTCAGGGGATTTTAACTTTGATAACATACGACCTGGGTCATTGCCATTCACTTCAATCTGAAGCAGAGGGTTCAAAATTCTTCCAAAACAAATGTTATTTGACAGTTTCTGGACATAACAAGTTGCAAAATACATTGCTAGGGCGTTGCTATGGAATATATTTGGTACCTGTTCCTCTGTTTGATTACATTTGGTACATTTAGGGTAATGGAAGGCCACTATTGACCTTGTAATCACATTCCCAAATACATGAGGTACAAAAATAAAACAAAATTGTTTCCTCAAATTTGACAAAAAAACCATAAAATTATAACCTGCATCCACCTTAAACTGACCAATCAATGATCAGAGGAATGACCATTGCGGAACCCAAATTGCATTTGAAACAGGATTGTGTGAAGTTCTAGAAAATTGTACAAACGTTGATGCATGAGCTTTTCAAAGATATTACTAAATACTGACAGCGAAGAGATCGGTTTGTAATTTGAATTCTTGGAGGCATCACCTTTTTTGAAGATAGGAATAACTTCAGCAATCTTTAATTGATCAGGAAATATATCATTCAGACCAAAAATCAATAAACCATACAGGGTCTCCCAAAAAAGTGTCCAACTTTTAAATTTGAATGAATTGGGAAATATTTGATCTATATGAACAGTTTTGATATCATTTTGAGAGCTGAGACATGTCATTTTCTTTTGAGCCTATTGCACTTCAAATTTCACAACTACAAAGAAACCAGGGGGTTCTCAAAGTTATGGCCAATTTTTACATATTTCCTTGACCTATGATCTACTATTGTCTACTGTTGTCTACAGTCATACGTACTGTTGGAAAATCAAACTAGCCCTATTCTTAGTGGAAAAAATGCTCCAGGTTTATTTCTTTGAATCTGAGTTACTCCAATTGCCCGAAATTTAATTATTACTACTGGTAAGGAGGTATGTTGCCCCCAGATAATACAGCAATGCATTATGTCAGTATTGACCTTGACATGTCCATACTTGGAGAAAAGAAGATCACTGCCTGGTTCTGAAGGAACGATTGAACAAATTTGCAAATACCATCAAAGAAACTGTTAAACTGTCCGAGAGGCATTAAATTTCAAAGTGGAATGTTTGCATAATGACCCAAAATTTAACAAAGCTTAGAGGCCCTTTACATAAGAAATTTCAACCCGGGTTAAGTTTCAACTCGGTTGACGGTGTAAGCCTCCATTGCGTTTACACGAAGGAGGGCGAGTTGAAATTCAACACGGGTTCAACTCAACTCGGCAACTCAATCCATGTTGAAATTCTCATGTAAACGCAAAATTTTTTCAACTCGGGGCGAGATTAGAATGCGAACAAAGGAGATCAAATCTATTTCCGCAATCATTCAAATATTCGAGTGGGCTCACATTTCTTCTTATATTGTTTGCCACCATGTGGCCTAATCTCAACCTGTGTTGAGATTTCATGTAAACGCAAGGAAAAATAAGCAATGCTGTTGAAACTCAACCCGTGTTGAAACTCAACACGGGTTGAAATTTCTCATGTAAAGGGCCTCTTACATGTTCACCACCAGGCTAGGAAGAATGTGTTTTATAACTAAGTTTTAGATAAAGATTTGGAAATTTTTGCAAGTAAGTGAATTACGCTCTGAGGTACCAGTACTGTTCTACAAGTACTTTAATTGTATTTTCTGCACTTTCTAGTCAATCTATTTGGAAATAAGAATAACAGTGGAGAATAGTAGAGTAATGAGTGAAAAACACTTAAATATTAGCGTCAATTTTAAGGAACCCCCTGGTTTCCTGAAAATTACTAAATTGAAACAGCAATAGACTTAACGGAAAATTGTATGTTTCAGCTTTCCAAAAATGTCCTAATGGTTCATGTACCGGGTGTCCCAAAATGATGTATTATCGTTTGATTGCTCATGTATCCATAACCAATGAACCGATTTTCAAGAACTTTATTTTATCCGATTGCAGAAAGGCTAAATTGTATTTGAGGATGTTGGTTGTGGTTTAGGCCGATGTCTTCATGTCGAAAAGTAGCTCGATAAACCTGCTCAAATTCAAGCCTTAGATGGTATGAAAAAGAAACGGCCTTCTTTCCAGTCAACATTTTAGATGTGATGCAAAAGGCTGAGCTTATAGGTCGTTCATAGAATATATGTCGTTTAGAGATAACGAATTCAGTTAATATTGAATTCAGAGAATACGAATACGAGTTCAGCCTTTTGTATCACATCTAAAACGTTGACTAGGAAACAAGGCCGTTTCTTTCTCATGCCATCTAAGGCTTGAATTTGAGGAGGTTTATTAATCTCCTTTTCGACATGAAAACACCGTGGTAAGACCACAACCAACATCTTAAAATACCATTTAGTCTTTAGACAATCAAATAAAACAAAGTTTTTGAAAATTGGTTCATTGGTTATGGATACATGAGCAATCAAACGATAATACATCATTTTGGGACACCCGGTACATCAATTTGTCTCGCAAATATTCAAATTTAAAAGTCAGACACTTTTTTTGGGACACCCTGTATAGTAATTAGTCACACAGGTTACACGGTTACAACACTTTTGTTCTTCAGGCTTTCCCATTGGTTCACATTTGCACCAATCCTGACATCCAGGCCTTTGCACTATATTTTCAGGACGCTCAATAGCCTGAAACAGATCTTTAACAAAGTCTAGACTCCCTTCAGTCACTGCCAACTCCAAAACAAACTTTTGCAGGGTCTCCACTGAGAGGTCTTTAACTACATCCTGGAAAGAAATTTTGAGGACATTGATATGTGTTTACAGTTATGTTCATAGTCTAGAGTCTGCTGTCCCATATTTCTTGGTTTTTATCATTCATCAAAAAGCGTGCTGAAACAATAACTTTTTACCGGGGAGCCAATACCATACACAGGCATAAAAGTTAAAATACCATGTTTAGGTGGATGTATGATGTTTTTAAGAATGACAGAAACATCCAAATTGGTTGTGGACTCAGACATTTGAACATGAAAGCATAAGATGTATAAAATGTTGTAATAGTTAACTAAAGCATAAGCACAAACTTTGAAAAAACTGTCACACAAAGTATCTGTGGTAGAGAGTATGTATGTTAGAATTTGTCATAAAATTAAATGTTTACAGTGTTTCAAATAAATATAAAATAGTTAAAATACAATTGACATACTGTAACAACTTTAATGAACATATTTTAAAAACACCCCTAATCATAGTGGCAGGGATAGCATTAAAAGAATGAGTTGACCCTATTTCCATAATGGTCCCCTTAGAGGTGGTTGCAAAAAAAATCATAAACAATACCGGGTGTCCCAAAATGATGTATTATCGTTTGATTGCTTATATCTCCATAATCAATGAACCGATTTTCAAAAACTTTATTTCATCCGATTGCCGAAAGGCTAAATTGTATTTAAGGATGTTGGCTGTAGTTTAGGCCAATTTTTTCATGTCGAAAAGAAGATCGATAAAGCTGCTCAAATTCAAGCCTTAGATTGTATGAAAAAGAAACGGCCTTCTTCGCCAGTCAACATTTTAGATGTGATGCAAAAGGCTGAACTTATATGTTGTTCATTGAATATATAGCTTTCAGAGAATACGAATTCAGTTAATACTAAGTTCAGAGAATACGAATACGAGTTCAGCCTTTTGAATCACATCTAAAATATTGACTGGAAAGATAGGCCTTTTCTTTCGCATGCCATCTAAGGCTTGAATTTGAGTAAGTTTATCGATCTTCTTTCCGACATGAACACGTCGTGGTAGAACCATAACCAACATCTTGAAATACAATTTTGCCTTTAGACAATCAAATAAAACAAAGTTTTTGTAAATTGGTTAATTGGTTATGGAGATGTAAGCAATCAAACAATAATACATCATTTTGGGACACCCGGTATATTGTATGTGTTTTTGAATGACGCATATTTTAGTAAGGCTGGATCACTGATAAATATATTGAGGTATGAGTCCTCTAACAAACATAAAAATATGGAGTGCCAAATTCAAAAATAATCAAATTTCCATGGATGAGCGATATTTCCATTACAAAATAAATAAATTTTTATTGTAAGCGTAAGTTATCATTACATGTTTAAAATAACACAGCATTTTATTCATTGTACTGCATTTATTTTCATTGCATGCGAATAATACTATTGCACTGAATAATAGGTGCGGTGCTTCATCATTTTTACGTACAAAAGTTGCAAGTGTCCTATTGTCCATGCTTATTGGTATTATATCAACATTCCTTATTTTTATTTTCGTTGCAAAAGCAACCCTACATTTTTATTACAAAAGCAAATTTCTATTGGATATTCCTGTTGCAAGTATTTATTGCTCTTTCAACCATATATTTGTATTGCGAGCGTGTATCTCTTGTAAGCACATATTTATATTGTAAAAGGGCAAATTTTTATTGCAGCCACAATGAAAAATTTCCCACGCTCTGCTAAATATTTCTCACGCTGCGTTAAAAATTGTTCACGCAAATGAGGTCATTTCTCACGTTTTGGCGCGAAATCATCCAAGAACAATAACATGGAAACGAGACGGCCTAAGTTTCGGCGCTGAGCTTCTTCCCATGTGACCTAGATGATTTGGACTTATCCATGGAGATGGCAGGTCCCAGCAGCAGCAGACCGTCGTTTATGGAGGAAATTGATGCAGCTACCAACAGTAGGGCGCTGGGAGTTCTGTCTTCCGCAGTCAGCGAAGACAGAACCAGGCCAAACAGATTACAGTTTGAATCTCCCTTCGAAGAAAGAGCTGCCCTTTTTCGAAGGGGGAATAATCAACGACAAACACAATCAACTGCCGGCCGGGGCGGTAATAATGGCAGCACTTTCACCACTGCAAGGAGATATGGCCGTATAGGAGCAACCAATAACATGCACACATTCAGAAACCAACAACGTGGTCGTTCCCATAATAGAGGCAGAGGCGCCGCCGGAGGAAGGCCATATTCATATGGGCGTAACCACCACGAAGCAACTGCCTCCACATCGCGGCAGTTGTATGGTGGACCAACATCAACAAGAGAACCAAAGCTCGTCTGCAGAGATGTCTATCTCGTGGATGTGGACGTTACCAATGCTCCGCGTGGAACCAAGCGGGCACCTTTATTCCAAAACGGCCAAGTCAAACGTAATTTATATAAGTTAAACCCACCTGAACCCAGCTGAATCCACCTGAACCCACCTGAACCCATCTGAACCCAGCTGAACCCATCTGAACCCATCTGAACCCAGCTGAACCCATCTGAACCCAGCAGAGACCAACCTGACTCGATAGAAATTCCCAAGAGGTCTCCTGCCAGGTGTGATGGCTCCGTTTGGAAATATCAAGAACAATGTATCAAAAGAAGCGGGTGATAAGCATAGTTAGCGCTTTATGGTGTTAATGAAAACAGCTGAATAACAATCGTTCTGATCTCATTGGCTCGGACGGTTTTTCATTTTGGCATTTTATGGGTTCAAAGTGTCTTATCGATTTGTGTGTGGCCATAACTCCGCCAATCCAGAAGATATTTTAGCCGGCATCCAAACTTTAATACCCAAACATCTGGAGAGTAGATTTCTTCAAAAAAATTCGGGAAATTTCAAGCAATTTCTTTCCTGGTTGCGTTTCATGAAGGTAGGTAGGTAAACTGTTGAAAAATTGTCATGGACTTCTTTTGCAGTGATATCACTCTCCTACTAAATCATCAGGCCTAACTTTTTCACCTTCACGTGTACACAATATTGTTTTCGTCATTTATTTGACTAAAACGTCCTTTGAGTTTCCGTGTTTGTTAATCAGAAGGGCTATAATTCCAAACAGAGTCATTAGCATTATGAACAAGTGTTAAATGCCAATTCCCTGCTTGTGTGCTTCATACAAATCACAGGACCTCTTGGGATTTCTATTGCGTCAGGTTGGTCTCTGCTGGGTTCAGATGGATTCAGCTGGGTTCAGATGGATTCAGATGGATTCAGCTGGGTTCAGATGGATTCAGCTGGGTTCAGGTGGGTTTAACTTATATAAATTACGCCAAAGATCGCCAAAAAATTAAGAAACTCCAGTGCTGGGAATACATAAGCATAACTTATAAAACTATTTCTTTTGATAAATTAAAGTCTTAACATATCTTTACATCATTTTGCCAAATTCTTCCGAAAATAACTCAAAATTTCCTCTGATGGGGGATAAATTCTTCTAACGGCGGAGGGGGAGTAGCCCCTGGCCGTGCCTATCAAATCTTGATTTTTAACTGATTTATTGTACCCATTTGACTGGGAGGCTTATTTAAGTTCAGAACTCTGCAAGTGTCATCCTTGATAAGTGACATCTTTATAAATTCTGTCTCCTCCTTGTTAAGGTTACAGCAAAAAAAATCAAAGATTGAACAAATTGGGTCACATCACAATATCTACAAATAGGGCCGCCAAGAGGGGGGGGGGCAGAGGGGCAATTTGCCTCAGGGGGCCTCATACTTGAAGATTTTTAACACTTCAACTGCAGGAAATGTTCTCAAATGAATTTTAAGCTAATCTAAAGGGCGTGGGTCAAACTTATTTTCTGCTAGCTTCGCTCGCAGGCCTGTGTGCAGAGTATGGCACTTGCACATCGGAGATTTTCAATAGCCTATTCAAATTAGACAATAGAGAACAAAGAAATATCTCTTTGCACAACGGAGATATCGTCGAAAAGTGCCATACTCTGCAGACTGGCTCGCAGGGGGCCTCATTTCAGAGTTTTGTCCCTGGGCCTCCAAAACCTCTTGGCGGCCCTGTCTTTAATCCAGGTCCAGTACTGACAATTGTTTTGGTTAATTTTTGGGTGCTGATTTTGTCTATGGTGGTTCCCCTTTGTGTAATTTATGTAAGGCCTGGTGTTTTTGTGTTAAAGACAAATGTTTGTTGCAATAAATCTGAGTGGGAGCCACTGCTCCTAGGGTAGTACTTCCTTGTCCTACATGAAGTTAACAAAAACCAAATAGATTTTACTAAAGCTTTCTGGTTGTGAGAAAAATGAGTTGTCAGTTTCTGTTGTTTTACATTTATTTGACATTAAAGCTGCCAAACACGTTTTGAAGCAGATTTGATGATTTAAGAAATAGCAGATTTTGCATTCTATGATATCACTATCACCCAATTTGATTTATTTTGAAGGTTTGAAGTGATGAAGTATGTCAATGGTGTCCTTGTTAAACCTTCCTTATCAAGTGGCGAAAGCTGGAATGGGGTAAATGTATTGGCTAATGCAAAACAAGGAGATATATATATCCGTGCTTTACATCCATTAGTAAGTATGTGACTAAGACAGTCACAATCCATCTGTTGGCAGTTCAAAAAGTTTTCTTTCCACATGACAGTTAAATGATTTAAATATGAAATAATATTAATTATCTACAGTCATAGGCGTAGGAGGTAGGGGCATGGGGGCAACAGCACCCCCATGTTCCAAACTTTACAAAAATAGGTCATTGGGCAGAAAACCGGCTTATATTAGGCAAAATGTTTGTAACCTATTCTATGGATTTTATCTCCCCCTACACTTTGTCCACTTTACCTAAGCTATTTCTAAGTACAGAAGAAAGGAAAATTTCAAGGTGGGCAATTCACAATCATACTGCAAGCTCAGGAGAGTGATCTATGGCTAATGGCTCTCCTCAGATGGTCAAGTATGACTCATTATTGACATAACTTGATGTCACACAGAGCCCTTCACTAAAAGAAATAACAAATACTTTATATGCAAATGCATCACCTGGACATGAATTAAAGTATGCAAAGCTTTTAGATTTTAAATATTTCCATATATTTAGATCAAGAATCTTACAAAAGTAACACCATCATCTCACCATAAAGTTTTCTTTCCACATGACAGTTAAATGATTTAAATATGAAATAATATTAATTATCTACAGTCATAGGCCTAGGAGGTAGGGGCATGGGGGCAACAGCACCCCCATGTTCCAAACTTTACAAAAATAGGTCATTGGGCAGAAAACCGGCTTATATTAGGCAAAATGTTTGTAACCTATCCTATGGATTTTATCTCCCCCTACACTTTGTCCACTTTACCTAAGCTATTTCTAAGTACAGAAGAAAGGAAACTTTCAAGGTGGGTAATTCACAATCATACTGCAAGCTCAGGAGAGTGATCTATGGCTAATGGCTCTCCTCAGATGGTCAAGTATGACTCATTATTGACATAACTTGATGTCACACAGAGCCCTTCACTAAAAGAAATAACAAATACTTTATATGCAAATGCATCACCTGGACATGAATTAAAGTATGCAAAGCTTTTAGATTTTAAATATTTCCATATATTTAGATCAAGAATCTTACAAAAGTAACACCATCATCTCACCATAAAGTTTTCTTTCCACATGACAGTTAAATGATTTAAATATGAAATAATATTAATTATCTACAGTCATAGGCCTAGGAGGTAGGGGCATGGGGGCAACAGCACCCCCATGTTCCAAACTTTACAAAAATAGGTCATTGGGCAGAAAACCGGCTTATATTAGGCAAAATGTTTGTAACCTATCCTATGGATTTTATCTCCCCCTACCCTTTGTCCACTTTACCTAAGCTATTTCTAAGTACAGAAGAAAGGAAACTTTCAAGGTGGGCAATTCACAATCATACTGCAAGCTCAGGAGAGTGATCTATGGCTAATGGCTCTCCTCAGATGGTCAAGTATGACTCATTATTGACATAACTTGATGTCACACAGAGCCCTTCACTAAAAGAAATAACAAATACTTTATAATGCAAATGCATCACCTGGACATGAATTAAAGTATGCAAAGCTTTTAGATTTTAAATATTTCCATATATTTAGATCAAGAATCTTACAAAAGTAACACCATCATCTCACCATCTTTATATTTCTTTACATTTTCGGAGACAAAAAGTTGTGGCAAATATTCTCATTAGTTGAGTTCTGTCTGCTTTGATATTTGCCAATTTAGTCATAACCTCGTTCCTTGGTACCTATCAAGGAGTAACAATGATGTAATTTTCTTCCGCACAGCGCATCAGTGAACAGCAAAGAAGTATTCTAGACTTCTGCAGACAAGACTCCCTGACAGAGGATGCTCCCCAACATGATGTGGTATGTCTTATAAGTTTGACCTCATTGTTGATATAAATAGCTTTGTTGTGTAAAACTACATATTTTGTGGCACTACATTGCGATTCAGATATCTGCATCTATTGAGATAATGTGATAAAGAAAAGTCTTCCTTGTTTAAAAATTTATGGTAATTATAAGGCATATCATAGACATCATGTCTCAATAGCTCGCTGCTTGGCAGGAAGGAGTACACAACCTGTGCTCAGGGGCGCACATTAGGGGGGGTGTGGGGGGGGTGAGACACCCCCCCCAATAATTTCTGAGTCGGTCCAAAAATTTTCTCAAAAGGGAAAAGTCGGTCCACGACAAAATCGGATGGACCAATTTCGTGGACCGACTTCGTGGATCGACTTTTTCATGGACCGACCAACAACGACGAAGCTCGAAAGGTCCACAATAGTTTGAATCAAAGTTGGTCCGATTCCGATTATAAATGTTTTGGGCAAAGGTCGACCCATGACGACAGTTAGAATATTCACAAGAAGTGCTTGAGGGTCGTTCTAAGCCAAAGCAGAGGATGGCATTTTTAAAAAAATTTCTTAGATGCATTACAAAATTGCACAGGCTTCCATTTTTAGGGGCAAGCAATCATTGGCTTGTAAAAAGCGGTCTAACACAAAATGGAAGGTGTTTGTTGTGCAAAGATTGTCCCAAGGAACAATGCTGTTACAAATACTCAAAATTTCTAATCTGGCACTGGGGTGCCGGTGGTGGTAGTTATGTGGCGTTGGAAAACAGACACTTGTGTATGAATCCCAAAAAAGAAAGGAGACATGGGTTACAAACATTATCCATCAAAGGTGGTATACGCTTCTACCAAAAGCTAACACTGCTGACACTATGATCATAAGGGAAAACCTTCTTAGAGGACAAACACACTAAAACAAGTCGCTTTTGCTAGGCTTGGCGGTGAAGAAGTCGTTGTTCTTAAGATTACGCCCATTCTTAAAACTCCAAGTCCGTGATGCATTCTAAGCCAAAGTAAAGGATCTTTCTTCAAAAATGTTCCATGTTCCCTGATTTATAGCATAAATGTCACAAACGATAAAGGTTTCCTTGTCGCTAAAGGCAAGGATGATATTGGGAGATGCATTCTAAGCAAAAGGAAGGGGTCTGTCTTCAAAAATTTTCCTCGTGCGATGATTTATTGCATAATTGTCACAAAACGATCAAGGTTTCCTTGTCGCTAAAGGCAAGCATAATATTGGGAGATGTATTCTAAGCCAAATTAAGGGGTCTGTCTTCAAAAATTTTCCTCGTGCGATGATTTATTGCATAATTGTCACAAAACGATCAAGGTTTCCTTGTCGCTAAAGGCAAGCATGATAATGGGAGATGCATTCTAAGCCAAAGTAAAGGATCTTACTTCAAAAATTTTCCTCGTTCGCTGATTTATAGTAAAACTGTCACAAACGATAAAGGTTTCCTTGTCGCTAATGGCAAGCATGATATTGGGAGATGCATTCTAAGCCAAAGTAAAGGATCTGTCTTCAAAAATTTTCCTCGTGCGCTGATTTATAGCATAATTGTCACGTATAACGATCAAGGTTTCCTTGTCGCTAAAGGCAAGCATGATATTGGGAGATGCATTCTAAGCCAAAGTAAAGGATCTTTCTTCAAAAAATTTCCTCGTGCGCTGATTTATAGCATAATTGTCACAAAACGATCCAGGTTTCCTTGTCGCTAAAGGCAAGCATGATATTGGGAGATGCATTTTAAGACAAAGTGAAGGATCTTTCTTCAAAAAATTTCCTCGTGCGCTGATTTATAGCATAATTGTCACAAAACGATCCAGGTTTCCTTGTCGCTAAAGGCAAGCGTGATGTTGGGAGATGCATTCTAAGCCAAAATAAAGGGCGTAGCCCCAACAATTTTCCTGGGGACCCCCTCATTTCAATACCTCCACTCAATTTACCCTGGCCACACCGCTGCTTGCTATACGTTCAGTCGGTCCGAAAAAAATTTAGTCGGTCCAGAGCATGTTGACACCCCCCCAAACAAAATTTGAATGTGCGCCCCTGCCTGTGCTTAGTCAAATCTCAACTTAGATAACAACAACAACAAAACATACAGATGCTTCATGTATTGTAACAATATGTGGATAAAAAAGTATTTTCAAAGTTTAATTCCCTTGTGTGGAGATATTTTGATGTTGATCTCCATGTGAACAATACTGGTTACGTGTGTCCGACCTTAGAAGTTGAAGTAGAATTACAGTAAGTTCTAATCAGTTAGACACAGTCGGGGCACTGCCATGTGCCAATCAATTGTATAACCTCTGGTTGTAGCACCTGCATGCTCCAAAATTCTCAAATGGAGAGGCCTTTGTGCATTTTGTGTACTGTAGGAATGTACAGCATTACTAAACAATTTGATAAGTTTATGAATTAGAAAATGACTGTAGCCTTGTTTAGTCTCTTTGTGTCTTATTGTGGCACAGTGTGCTCTTGTTTCATTTGAGGTGATAATTACTGCATGACAAACCTTGACTTTTGAATGTGAATTCCAACCTTTATTGGTAATTCAGTTACAGTATGCTTCTGCAGATCTTTTTCCTACAGAAAGGGAGCATGCATATATCTATATGACTGTCTACTTTTATGCAGGCTCACACTGAGGAAAGCGAGAGATATTTCGATGATACCATTAATGAAAATGATACCTACTCACATCTGCAAGAAATGTTTCCTGACATTACAGAACAAAGGTTACTCCAAGCAACTGCCGATGGAAGGGATGTGAATGATGCTGCAGAGTTATTGCTTCAAGAAGGTATATACAGTATCATGTTTGTTATGAAAATTTGCTGGTTTCATTTTCTGGTTTCATTCACTCAAATTTTGTATGGATCTTTACTCTGAGTATTGTATGTCACAGTAAATAATTTAAAGCAAGAAGATGATGCAGTGGGGGTGTCCTGAAAATGGCTACAGACTGTATGATCAGTACTGTCAAGGTATTGAGACCTTGTATCAATTGATGATCCAGACTGTCTTTGAAAGAATAATTCTTAAAGTTAATCAGCATGGTTAAAAACATGTAGATGTTCTATTTATAGACAATATTATTTACCTCTTTGCCTTGGACTTAAAGTTTGATACCTTTTGTGTTGGAAGGTGTGCAGTTTCAGCAAATGTATTTGATTCAATATTTATATTTTCAAAGCAGAACATTTGTCCTGACGCAAAGCACTGAGATGTGGGGATCACATCAACTACAGCAAAGAACTAAGCAAGGGCAATTTCCTTTGAAGTTTCTTTTAGCAAACATGCACTTAACCTGGGAGGTTGAAGTTGTTATGTTATTTTACTGTAACTGTCTACAGAAAGTGGTTATTCCTAGGTGCCACTCTGAATGCTTTCATTGCAGCACCCTTTGCTAAAAATTCATCAGTGGAATTCAGCCTTAAAGTCAGAATGTTAGTAATGAATCATACTGTAGATAATGAAAATTTGTTCTCCTTCTCCAGATTCTACAGCAGTGTTAACCTCTGATGAAGTTGATGATGATGATGATATTGATGATGATGTTTCATTAAAGACAGCTGGTCAGTCTTTTGCAACTGAGTCATTCACAACTTTTCTTTCCTCAAAAGTAATAGACAGTCAAAAGCAGATGCTTAACGTTTCACGGGGCAACCTTTTGAGACAGTGCTTCAGGATGCTGAAATCGAAGCAATTTGTTTTGAGAATGGCACCTGATGTTAGCTTCATAGGCGAAGATGGCATAGATGCAGAGGGCCTGACGCGGGAATTCTTGACATCAGTCAATACAGCAATCAGAGAGGGTGAACGGCCAATAACTTTGTTTGAAGGGGAGTTTCCCCATCTGGTCCCAGTTCACAGCACAGACCTTCTAACATCAAAAATGTTTTTCTATGCTGGACAACTTCTATCATATTGTATTGCTCATGGTGGAATTGGCTTTGTTGGCTTATCACCTGTTGTGGCATCCTATTTAGTTCATGGATGTATAGATGGTGCATGCGATTTGATTGAAATAAGGGATATTGCTGATTGCACACTCAGAGAAATGATTGGCAGTGTAAGTTCATCTTTTCATCCTAAATAGAGAATTTTAGCAAATAGCTTTTTATGCATTAGATTGATATTTCACAAGTGCAAAATAGTTCCTTTCATAATGCACTTGGTGGCATGAAACTTTGTTTACCATTATGTTTACTCTATGCGCTGCAAAAAAGTTTATATTTGCATGAGCTACAATTTAAGAAAAAGTTGCTCTGCAAAATCTGCCCCTTCCAAAATCTATATTTGGGGTTCACAACCCAAGAGGATTATAGTTTCTTACACAACTTAGGGTTGGTCTTTGCAAATTGAACTTTCACAAATTCAAGTACAACTTTAGGGATACTATAAACCCAATGTGCCTTACAAACGATGGTGTCGCTGGAGTCCTTGCATTGGTACAACCATTTGGACTCGGTAATCCTTCAAACAAGGTTTAAAACAAACTGTTAATGTATGGTGATATAGAATTCTCTGATGAAATCAATAGAAATATCTTTGAGATAACTCTACATTTTATATCCATGCAACTGGTCGATTTGATTGAATTCATTCAAATTTCTGCCATCCATCAAGCAATCGCCAAGTCCTCTTTCTAGTAAATTTATTTTTTGATGTGGTAGTTATATGTAATTTTCGCACTTTTCTTTTCCTCCCTCATGCCACGGGGTAGACATATATCTTGCTCCTTGTGGTATCGTATTTGTGGTATTGTAGAGTATTTTGTAAGTAGTGTAATAAGTATCATGTATTTTAAATTTTTGATTGATGATACAAATTGTGTTAGTAAACGATTTGGATATCCTAGCCATGAAGTCAATTTACTGCCTTACAGTGGTGTGTGTACTGTAGCTCTTTATTTTTAAGCTCTATTCTGATCTTTCACAGATAAATGATGCAAGAACTGAAAGTGACATTACTGGTCTAACCAATGAAAGTGAAATTTCAAATGTACTTGCAAACTCAGGATTCACAGAACTTCTTGGGATTTCTAATAAACAACGGGCCATCCAATACATTATGTTGAATGACATCATTCTGAAGCGAAAGTCTGAAATCGAGCAGCTCAGGGATGGTATGGATGAACCTTTTGGGATCATAACCTACCTAAGGACACACAGTTCTCTGAATTTGAAATATGCATTTCCAAGCCCAGATGAAGTCAAACTGAAACCAGCGGCAGTTCAGCAAATTGTTTCCCCCCTTGAACCTATAGATGAGAGGGAAGCCAATGCCTTAAGGTGGTCCTACCAATATATACATGAGATTGGCAACAAGGAGGATACAGGTAGGTTTTTTATTTAAAATCCCTTCATAATCTCCTGAACAGCATGAAAATATGGTATTCATGTCTTCGGTTTTTGTGCAAAAACAGTAATAAGTAGAAGAAAACATAAGTAAAGTAAAAATATGCTTAGGATTTCCTTTATTGAAATACTGTAAAACCTTTTCTTAAGTTACATTTTCACAGTACTGTCGTTTCCGGTTTTGGGCGATCTGAGAGTTGAGTTTCTTACAAGCGGTTTCTTATAACAAAATACATGCAGTTCATTTTCAAATTCAGAAACCTCTTTTTGTTAATACTGTCTTACACAATAATGTTTTATTGTTCAAAAACACATAGGGTTTCATTGATATGCTTGGTCTTTTTTGTGGTCTTCTTTTTCTTTAGGTCTTCCTTTTCCAAGTCTTAGTTTTCCAAACATCCGGAGAAATACATAATTTTAAAGAATTACAAAGAAATGCGTGGTAAAGTAACAATATATCGTATCATACAGATGTACAGCAACTTTGTAATATTGCCATTTGTGAAATAAATGTAATAAATAACAACAATACTTTGATGAAAGATATAACTTCTCCATTTTATTTCAACCATCATTTCAACAAAAAACACTTTTCAGCTAACATAAACTAAAAAATTGAAATATGTGAAGCACAAATACAGAGATTGAAGGATGATGATAAATCATGCAGAAATGTCATTTGCAACTACCTTTTCTATGAGGGGGGCTTTGTTAATGAAAAGGGAGTATTGACAGGCATAGAAAGAATGACTGTGCTGTAAGAGATGCGATAGTTATAGGCAGTTTGTTTATGTGTCTTACAGTACAAGGGTATGTAGTACATTGTTTTGCCACCATTGGCATACCAAACCATCCCTGCAAGGGGATCCTAAACAGGCAATACACATGTTAAATGTTACATCCATTTCTTTGTTATTATCTTGTTATCAAAACATTTACTGTATATATGATGTACACATTTTCAAGAGATGCCTTCCTTCTAGACAAAGATACTGTCAACCTAGAGAAAATGATGATTTTTATTACTGGAAGTTCTTTGATGCCAAAGGACAAAATTTCAGTCACATTCAGTAAGGGTGACAGCTTGGTGCCAGATCCAGATTGTTGTTTTGCAAGGATAGAACTACCTACAGCACACCCTGATTTCAACAGCTTTGCAAAGAGCATGAATGGTGCCATCTCTTGCCAATACATGGGCACTGGTCGATGTTAGTCAACAAAGGTGATGTAAGTGTAAACAACAATGCTTCTGCTGAAACTTTCAGCCTGAAGGGTTTCTGTTCTGTTGATTTTGTTATGTTGATATTTTTATATTTGAATATAGTATAAATAAATTACATGTTTTGTTGTGCCTGTACATAACTTTCCAAGTTTATAAATGGTTTTCAACTTGAATCAGTTATCCATCATAGTTAGCATTCTTAACACAGAAAGATAATTATTGATACCAAAGTTACCATCTTCAGCAAGAGTATCAATTGACTCTCTGATTCTGTTTAGCTGATCCTCTGTAATTGCAACTGCAACTTCTGGTACTTGCACATTTTCCCATGAATTATCTTCCTCCACATGGAAGTCAATCACATCATCATCATCTTCTACTCCAAAATTGACAATATCAGTTTGTTCATTAGGTAAGGGACAGTTGTACAGGATACAGCCTTGCATGTGCACTTGTAATGGTGAGAGATTTCTTGCAGTCCGCATAGGTCTGTGATTGGACATAGCAACAAATTCATCACAAGCTCTGTTTAAACGTGGCAAGAAAACATAATGCAAAGCAAACAGATGGTGTTCATTTAAAGGGTCAAGAAAACCACTCTGCTCCATGAAATAGAACAAGTTCACAAAATGTGAAACAATAACCCTGTGCACATCCCTCCACAATCTTTCGATTCTCTGATTGTGGACGGAAGTACCTGTGATAAAGCTTCCCCTGTTCATGCCTCTCTCTTCCAGCATAAAGTCAGCAACCATAACGTTTTCCCCTCCATAGTCGGATCGCACTCTAGATGGAATATTCCAGTTTGAGCAAGCATCAATGAAAGCCTGATATACAGTCTCTGCTCGATTGTTAGTAGAGCATTGAAGAAAAACCACACATCTTGAATAACCATCAATACCTTGGAAATGAAAAATTAATCATGAGCCATACAAGGTGCAGTCATGAGCCTTGAATGGTGTTGTCTTTTGAGATGCAATTAAAGAGAACTAAACTGGATGACTCAAAATAACTTCACAAGCTAGATACCCGCTTGCCTCCTTAAACCAAGTGATGTTAATGAAATGTTTGTTTCAAACTTGAAATGCCATAAGCTATCATTTGAGATGTTACTGGGTCAGTTTAAGTTGCAACTATCCAAAAAGAGCATCAGGTTCCAAATCTTTGAAAAGATTGGTGTAAAATTCTTACCAAGGTTTATGGTTTATGTCTACAATATGTTATCAAGCTAAAGTCTGTTGCCCTTCTACTGTAGTTTGTGATTTTGAAATTTGATGACTTGATGAATAATTTGAGAACTATTCTAGATTTCTGAAAGTCTAACCATGGCATTATAGATTAGGGGTTGAGGTCATAGGATTCTACATCCACCTTTCCCCACCAATTTGAAGATTTGGAAACTATGATTCCAAAAAGTACTTTCCAAGATTCTATCTTTTCTTACTGCATGTTTCAATGTTATGTTTTGGAAGATACTAAAGTTGCAACCAAAATATATGTAGAGTAAAATGGTTTCTGGTCATAGAATTATCATGATATATTTTATATATATATTGCAAAATACTGCATGCTAGGTATCATTTAAAACAGATTCGATAGCAGAGCTTAAATATTTCAAGGGTTATGGAATTTTGTTGACTTTAGGGGGCTCAGTCCTTTGGGAATTAATTGAAGTTTTTGTTTTTGTGATGACATGGGCAATATGGGTGACACCACTGTAGGGCGTAGCATAGGAACATGAAATTTTGAAAAAGAGCAGACATCAGCCTGCACATCATAGATTCCCCAAGGCAACTTCCAATGGATTTCCATCCTGCACCTTTCTAAAATGCAGACTGGAAGAAGGATTGCAAGTATTTCAATGTGAACAAGAGATGTAGGATTTCAGATTTTCTTTAAATCCATTTTCAAGGGTAATCACAACTTCAAATGACCAAGCAGCATCTCCAAAACTTATATGCCCAAGTCTTGCAACTAAATGCAGATGAAGCGCAAGCACTGATAACTTTTTACTTTGGTTAACTGGGTGTGATGTAACTTGTTAAGCTTTTTTGGGCATTGAGCATAATAATGTTACAGGTGATTTTTCCGTACTTACTAAAGTGCGAACAACCCAAAACAAGCCATAACTTTTTGGTTAGGTGGTTGTGGTTCCTTGTGGGTTGTCTTGGTTCGTATTGGGTGGTTATAGCCGGTTGTGGATGTTTCTTGGTTGCTCCGCAAGTTTAAATGCACCACTTCAATTACTAGCCTCCTTTTGGAAATTATTCAAGGTTCATTGATACCAAATTTTCAAGGTCGAATTTGGATTTAGCACCTAAACTTTAGTCTTACTATGAGTTTTTATGTTGCTAGCGGTGGTAATGTTAATTTTATGGCGATTCAAAGTTTGCATACCTAACAGATTTGACTGTGAGAAATGAGTCCAGGTGTAAAGTTTCACCCTGGATGCTTTCAAATCAAATCCCTCATAAATTTTTGAACTTTGCATAATCATAAAATCAACATCACAATCGCCAGCAGTTTAAATACACGCAACTAGACTAAAGTTTGGGTGCTAAATCCGAATTCAGCCTCTAAAATTTTGCATCAAGTAATTGCGAATTATTTCCAAAGCGAGGCTGGCAACTGAATTGGTGTATACATTCATTCAGTGTATTAGGAGCAGGCTCCATGCATATATAATACTGGGTTTTCCAAAGAAAAAATTGCCAATTTGAAAAAGGGGCAGGAAAAGAATCATAGACACGTTTTGTGCAATCTAAACAGCAGCATTCAATTTAAAGGCCAACAGGGATTTGATTAATATTTTTCCATTTTTGTTCCGACTCTACATCAACTTAAGCTCACAAAACCTTTGATCTTTTATGCCATTTGTGTGAAGAGCGAACAAAAACTTGCCAATTTGATCAATTCTTTTGAAACCTTGCAAATGCGGACCATTGATATTTCTTGAAAGATTCCCCAAAATTCTTATTTTATCAGAGCATTTGATGTAAAACTACAATATTATTTTTCTGGGATCCTATGTGCTTTCAGGGTCTTTGTTAATAGTATGTTCCAGACTGTTGCAAGATAGAAACAAAGGGCAACTGCTCAGACCTAAGTTGGGCTTTCTGCAGTAATATGCTACTTGAATCTGTAGCACCAACATACTGCTTAACTCAAACACAAATTCAAACTGGTATACTTTTTTGGAACACCCAGTAGTTGTTGTTGTAGTCTTTATGTTCCTAACATGTTTGCGCCTTTGAGCCATGTGGATAAATGGTGCAATATAAATGCCTTTTATTATTATTATTATTATGTTCTCATTATTCACTATTAGTTTGGTTAGGTATGGAATTCAGTTTATGGTATAAACCTATGTTTTAATGTATCAGAATTAATACTTTATTAATAAATGTACATACAACTATACTGATACAGTATAATAGTATATATTGTTTAGTTGCAGAAATTTCTTTGCCAACTTTTTATGCAAACATACCTCCATGAATGACAAATCTCCATCTAATCAATTTATGGTGACCATCTATGTGCCTGAAAGATTTATCAAGTGTCAAAAAAGTTTGGAGTACTTGCCTTGTCTAAAGTAACAATAGTTTTTTGTCTAAAATTCTTATAAAATTATGAAGAATTCTTGAGAAATTCTAGAAGGCTTTATTGATGGTAAATCTTAAAACTCTAGACAATTGTTTCTTGGTGTCATCATCTTGAAAAATAAAGCAGAATAGACGATTGCGCTAAAGATGGCAACAAAGAACTTTTTACCAAGATGCATTGCATTCTTTAATCAAATTCCTATAGAACTGTTAAAGATTTGTAACTCAAACGTTTTTCTTTAATCTTTGTAACCTTTACAAACCTTTAATCTTTGTAAAAAGTCCCTTGCCGCCATCCTTAGCGTAATCGTCCAAATTGCATTTGATGTGGAGCAAAAAATTTGCCAAATTTTTTTTGTTTCAGATTGCCACGCAATTGTTATAAGTTGAAAAGTAAATTGTTCGAAGATAAAACAATTAAATCTGAAAATAAATATTGACAAAACTAGAAGTCAAAACAATGTCAAAAAAGTTGTTGATACTGACAGTGTCAAAATATTTTTGCAAATTAAGTTTTTTAATCTAGCCCAGTTGCAATTTTTGTGAAAATTGAGCCTACAGTTCTTATCAGCGGTTTCTTATAAAATATACATGTGCAAAAGCATACCACAGTGCATTGGGACCTGGAACATTGTATTGCCTCCTGAATAGTGTTCGTCGCCGTCTACAAGCTCTTCCTATTGGGTCTACCCTCAGTATGGAATCTCTTATACGTGATCTTTGTAAATGAAAACCACGTGCTCTCAGTGCTCCTATCATGTAGCGTTCTCCAGCATCAGGAGTTATATGTAGTATTGCAGTTACTTCGGCATCCAAATGATAGTCGGAAATATTAGAGAAGCGATTGATCCCTAATGGCAAGTTGAGCTCTCTCCTGCGATTACGGAGTGTTTGAGTGGAAATCCCAAGTATATTTGCACATTGTGTGAAGGAAAATCCAAATTCTTCAAGAGCTGTCAGTTGTTCTTGCGGTATTGTCAATTTTGGCCTTCCCCTATGCCTGTTCCTTTCAGGAATGCAATGAAACTGGAAATTTTCGTTGTTGTGAATGGCAAACTCTTGTTCATTCGTTCCCAGAAGAAGATCATCAACACTGCCAGAATGAGTTTCCACAACATCACTTAATTGGTTGTGCAATGAATGCAGGGATGAATATAGCTCGTCTACATCAGAAGCTGGAAATTCTTGCAACTCATCATTCAAATACATTTGAACCCTCCTTGTTAACAATCCAAGGGTTCTTAGGTACTCAGTGCCTATCATATAGAGATAATGAGACCTGTCTACACCAATAACTGATGGATCCTGCTGCAACTGCCGAAAAACACCAGGTAGCTCATTCAAAAAGTCTTCCACAGAGTCACCTCTGAATTCAATAATGCCAGAAACACTTACGATGAGATAAAAATAAAGTAGCAACATCGTAGCAAGTTTGGATTAGGCCTAATCATCTCCAAAACTTAGGCCGTCTCGTTTCCATGTTATTGTTCTTGGATGATTTCGCGCCAAAACGTGAGAAATGACCTCATTTGCGTGAACAATTTTTAACGCAGCGTGAGAAATATTTAGCAGAGCGTGGGAAATTTTTCATTGTGGCTGCAATAAAAATTTGCCCTTTTACAATATAAATATGTGCTTACAAGAGATACACGCTCGCAATACAAATATATGGTTGAAAGAGCAATAAATACTTGCAACAGGAATAGGTGTATCCAATAGAAATTTGCTTTTGTAATAAAAATGTAGGGTTGCTTTTGCAACGAAAATAAAAATAAGGAATGTTGATATAATACCAATAACCATGGACAATAGGACACTTGCAACTTTTGTACGTAAAAATGATGAAGCACCGCACCTATTATTCAGTGCAATAGTATTATTCGCATGCAATGAAAATAAATGCAGTACAATGAATAAAATGCTGTGTTATTTTAAACATGTAATGATAATTTAGGCTTACAATAAAAATTTAGTTATTTTGTAATGAAAATATCGCTCATCCATGGAAATTTGATTATTTTTGCATTTGGCACTCCATACTGTACTGTATGATCGATGCCTCCATAAAACCAATCCATCCCAACAGAGATAGTCACAGATGTATTGAACAATATCTAAAAAGAGCTCTGGCAAATTGCAGGTGTAGATAGGTACAATTTTCAACATGAAGCAGATGGTTCCAGTAAATTCTCACATCAATTTTTCTTGCAAAACGTCGAAGGTGCCCAAGATCTAAATAAGAACTAAACCAAAGAACTAAAGACCCATACAAAAAGTGGTATGCATGCTTGATATCATACCTTCCCATTTACACACTTTTGGACAATTCTCCCACCTTTCTCATTCCCACAAAGGCACTCAGCACAACACACAATTCTGGCATCTTTGCAAGGGCATCCTGGTCGCTTCCACCTTTTTTCGAGCAGACACCTTTGCAACAATATTTACGACCACTTTATTCTGCAGGCCAGCAGGTCAAGTAGTCTGCGGGTCAAACACGAAAGCAAACATGCGGGTCACCACTAGGGCCATGGGCTGAGTGGCCTCAGGTTTGGCATGAATAGCCGGCAATGCATTGCTTACGTCAAGCACCTCCCGTAATGGGGGTTTGGATAACAGTACAACAAATTATCGCTATCATCAGATCATAATTAGGTTGACAAAAGACAGCAATGTGAAATGGAATCGTATGATGATACATTAGGGGGTAGCTGCACTCACCATCAGATGAGGAATGCATCACAGTCATGATTAGCTCCGAGTCTTTGGACAGGAACTTCACTCCTCCCACCCAATTGATTTAAATTTTTTTTCGTTGCTGTTGCTGCTATTTTTGTTTCATTTCATGTTAGCAACTATTTTCAAAGATATTGTCTTTATTGCTATAATAAGAGAGCCTTTTTGTTAAACTATGTGCCAGTTGGTATAGTGTTGCAATAGATTATACTTACAAAATATTTTTACTGTTTTGAAAAATCATACAGGGTGTCCCAAAAAAATTGTTCCACTTTTAACGAAATACACGTATTTGTTTTTCATATGAAAATATGAAACTAAGAATTTGGCCCAGTACTGAAAGTTTCTTGAAATTATCTAATTTTGAGTACTCGGAGTTATGAGTTTCTTAGGGGTTCCAATAACAATCTTCATGTTCACTACCTGTTCCTTCGTGAACATTTCAAAACAAGGTTTTTTTTAAGCTTTTCAATGTGGCATTTACTATGTTTATACATTACTCAAGTACCTTACGAGTAATATGATATTGGAAATAAGTGAACGTAAAGTAAAAATATTAACTTATATTTTGCCAGTACTGGAGTTTCTTAATTTTTTGACGATCTGAGAGTGTAGTTTCTTATGGGCAGTTTCTTCTAAAAAAGCGTGTAATGAAGGGGCTCCATTTTAGCATATCCATATTGCTGAGATTTTGAATTAATTTTACATACCAGAAGCTAGCAAATCCGCTAAGAATTCACGGTGTTACAGGCTTTTGAAGCTCAAGTTTGTGTGAAAGCCCCGATTGACTTGTTTTTCAAAAATGCGTCCTAAAATCGAGGTAACAGAAGGCTTTCCAATGTTTTGCCTCTCTCTCATAGCAGAGCAAACCAAATAGGACTTCAAAAATGGTTTAATTATTGTAACCGTTGCCAAAAAAATGTAATAAATCTAATCGGAAAGTAACGTAATTCACAATAGAGGAATCATTTGTGGAAGAATTATAACTTTCCTCATAACTATTTATGAACAACTGTATTTTTAATCTATTGATCAAGAACAAAGAACCTGTTTTAATGTTCAAGCTGAATGGGTTCTTATATAGTTGGGCTCTACAAATTTCAAGATCAGGCATGGGTATTTAGACACTGCTGGTGTGCTTCTATGGAGGAGCGCTGGATGATATTTTCGTTCTTTCGATATCTCCTCCGCAGTACTATAAAAATTTCCTCCGCAGATGCATATCATTTAGCGCTCCTCCATAGAAGCACACCAGCAGTGTCTAACTACCCATGGATCAGGTTCTTGATTCGCTAGGTTCTTACGCGCATTCTCTCATTCCGCGCAGTAGAACGTGTGCGCGTTTACGGAGAGTTGAATTACTCTCTCTACGCCCAGTGTCAGGTCAGATATATTCAGTTTATCATTTGATCTTGGAAGCCACCGAGATGTCTCCCCTGGCAAATACTTACGAGGCATGTGGTCTATAATTGAGCAATTAATCATCTAATCTGCTGAATACTAGTTCATGTATTTTATCCTCGCAATCTTGTTCACAAAATTCAAATTCAAATTTGTTTAAAGCAAATTTATCAGCAATTTCATAACACAATATCAAGAAAATTTCCCAAGCCCTGATCCTAAAATGCGTCACCAACTCAACCATAGGAATTAATTAATCATTCGATATTGATTCATCTTACATGGACCCATCATTGACATGGACCCTGAACCCATCAAATCAACCAAATGGTAAGGAATGCTCCTACCCTGAGTCTGAGACGGAGCCGCAAGCAGGAAAAGAAAAGTCCTTCAATGTCAAGACAAAATTGAAGTACTGAAAATCTCATAATTCAAGAAACTCGCATTACTGTCTCAAATACCTAGTTTCACAAAATATTTGACTGTGTCCACAAAAGTGCACAAAATGTACAACAACGAAAGGCCCACACACTTCAATTTTTGAAAGATAGTTTATCATCAATAATCAAAAGGCTATTTGTTTTAAACACAATTCTGAATATGGAAAGAACTGTTTTGGAACGCAGGAGAGTTGCAAGTAGCCAACCTATTCAAGAGACACTTTATGTGTCTGTGCGCTCTCAAGATTTCGAGAATGCAGTCCAACCAAACTGCTGATATGTGATTTGCATTTAGCACACATTCTATGCAAATGTGTGGAGCTTAGGTCACGTGACCTACGCTCGTTGCAACACAGCAAGATGCAAACGTCTGTGGGGCACGGATGTCAAGGAATTGGGGCAATTTTTAATAATTTTGCTCACGTCGGAGGAATATATTCCAATTATTATTTCACAATCCACACAGCCATCTAACCAAATTTATCAACCGATTTCATGAAACAATATCAAGAATATTTCCCAAGCCGTGATCTAAAATGCGTCATCAACTCGACCATAGAAATTAATTAATCATTCGACATTGATTCGTCTTGCATGGACCCATCATTGACATGGACCCTGAACCCATAAAATCGACCAAATTGTAAGGAATGCTCCTACCCTGAGTCTGAGACGGAGCCGCAAGCAGGAAAAGACATGGAAAGCAAGGCTTGAAAATAACAGCAGGGCGAAAACGTCCTTCAATGTCAAGACAAAATTTAAGTACAGAAAATCTCATAATTCAAGAAACTTGCATTACTAGTTCAAATACCTAGTTTCATAAAATATTTGACTGTGTCCACAAAAAGTGCACAAAATGTACAACAACGAAAGGCACACACACTTCAATTTTTGAAAGAATGTTTTTTGCATTTAGAACGGATGACCATGCTACAATTGTTCATCCGTTCAAAAAATGCTACAATAGCTATCATTGAAGGCTATTTGTTTTAAACACAATTCTGAATATGGAAAGAAGTCTTTTTGGGACGCGGGAGAGTTGCAAGAAGCCAACCTAAATTTATTTTTTTACAAGAAACTAAGAATTTCGTCCAATACTGCAAGTTTATTAAAATTCTCAGATTCTTAGTACTCGGAGTTTCTAACGAGTTTCTTAGAGGCTCCACAACAATCTTGGTGTTCATTATCTGTGCCCTCGTGAACATTTCGAAACAAGGTTTTTAGGCTTGTCCAATTTTTAGACATTACTTAAGTACCCCACGAGAAATATGATGCGGAAACGAGTGAAAATGAAGTAAAAATGTGTCAAGGATTCCCCTTTTTCAAAATGAATAGTTTCTTAAATTATCTTTTCTCAGTACTGGAGTTTCTTAATTTTAGGCCATCTGAGGGTTGAGTTTCTTATGGGCAGTTTCTTATGAAAATAGGTGTATTTCGAAGAATTTCCTTCATCAAAATAAATAGTTTCTTTTTACTTATATCTTCCCAGTACTGGAGTTTCTTAATTTTTTGGCAATCGGACAGTTGAGTTTCCAATGGGCAGTTTCTTATAAGAAAAATAAGTGTATTCAAGAGACAGTTCATTTGTGAATTCTGCGTTCAATTCAAGAATGCATTGTAACCAAACCGCTCATACGCGATTTGCATTCCGTAAACATTTCTACGCGACTGTGCAGAGCTTAGGTCACGTGATCTACATTCGTTGCAACATAGCAAGGTGCAAATGTTTTTGGGGCGGGATGTCAGGGCATTGGGGCAATTTTAAGAATTTTGCTTACGTCAAAGAAATATATTCCAATTATCATTTCGCAATCCACATGGCCAGTTCTCCCTATAAATACCCCATCCCTGCCCTCCAAAAACTGTCTGGGATTTCAGATTCTGCTGCTTCAGCTCGCTCAAGAAATCTGTCTGCAAGCAACCTTTTGCTCTAACGTGTCAAGATGTTTAATGGAAAGAACTCGTCATCTGAACGGTAAGTGACATGTATTTTCTTAACATAAAATTTAAACAGCCTCACAAATGACTTTGTTGACGAGATGTATGGAT
Organism: Aurelia coerulea; assembly: GCA_039566865.1. Taxonomy (NCBI): domain Eukaryota; kingdom Metazoa; phylum Cnidaria; class Scyphozoa; order Semaeostomeae; family Ulmaridae; genus Aurelia; species Aurelia coerulea. The sequence continues at coordinate 5,513,326 of CM076959.1, forward strand.
GGCACTATACTATGGTGTAACTTACACTTTTGCCAACCAAGTTACTGTACTTGAAATATTATTATTATCATTTAGAAGACACTAATGCTGAATACATGCATTTTCTGTTACAAATCGTGGCTAATTTATGATTACAATACAGTAAAAAGCCGCAGAAGAGAAGGTCACGTACGCACTATCATGACACAATTTTATAAAGAACAACCTTATCTACCTAGCCTTTATCTGTATCAAATCCATTCATACAAAGAATTTTTTACATTTGCTTTGTATCTACTTGAGTATCTGGTTAAATTTCTCAAAACGTTTTATCACATATTACCAACCAGTAGTTTACATTCAACTTTTTTAAGATAAGAACCTCCTTTGAATTTCAGGATGAATAGGTTCTTCTGTAATGGGGTGAAATTAGAAAATGTTAGGCCTTGGGTTCTTATAAGTGGGTGGTTCTTACATGCGGGTTTTTACTGTAAAGCGAGGCTCCATGTGTAGAAATCTTTATTAAATGTGTCCTATTGTTTCTTATTTCTAGCTCTGCCGAATCAATCAACTCGACTGTATCTCCGTACGATGATGCACAAAGAAATAGACCAACCAGATTGTAAGTACACCTTTTCTTCATGTCAATAAATGCAGATTCCGAGAAAGCTTCCTTCAGAAACTGTAAAACCATTGCAGCGTATTACAGGGAATCGAGCTGTTTGTTCTAGTTTCCGAATGACATTTCCCAAGATTCACCTCACCTCACCTCACCTCACCTCACCTCACCTCACCTCACCTCACCTCACCTCACCTCACCTACATATTTGAAAAATGCTTGCTAAACTATTTCCTTATACTACAGGGTGTCCCAAAAAACATGTGCGCTCTTTAAGTGGCTTTTGTGGAGCAGTTTCATGCAGTTTCGCCCTTGTCTGAGATTATTGTTGTTGTTCATCGATGTATTGAGCGCCAACAGAGATAATCTAATGGAGCCAAGTAAAACAATAGGCGAATTTGAACTTTGAACCTGAGACAATGCATCTCAAACCGATTTGAAAATATTTTGCGTTTACATGGTGGTTTCAAACCAATTTGACATTTCCAACCGATCTGAAAAGGCGAGTTGAGTTTCACGCCGGTTTGAGTTTTTCCATGTAAAGCAATGTAAAGGCTTTAAGGGCTTTGACCAGACAACGAGTTCAACTCAGATCGGGGTGACATTTCACACCGGTTTTAGTTTCTCATGTAAACGCCCCTTAATTGAAATCTCGTCCATTCAAAATTTGAAAAATGGGTTAAGTTTTATTTTATGGCCCCCCACAGTAGCCAGTCTAACGGCGCACATGTTTTTTGGAACACCCTGTATGTTTCCAATAATTATTGACCAATATTTGATAAATCTGCGACGTTTTTCACATAGCCAACTTAGGTTTGCATTTGGTTGTTCATCGCAAAGTAGCATCGGAGGTTTGGATGTATGATTTTCGAGAATTTATAAGGACTTTTAAACTTTTGAGAGATTTTCGAGGTCTTTAAAATTTAGGAGATTTTAATACTTAAAAGAGCACTTGACCATAGATTTTGGTCTGGAACGTGCCATCGAAGCTTCAAATTTTGCGAAAAGTATACCCGACCCTATCTCCATTTTTCAAAAAACTACACCTGTTCTTGTACCAAAATCTGCAAAATCGGTACTGTTCTTTATACTAAGTTCGTGAAAATCGATACCCTTAGCGATGACACGAGATTTGTGATTAAATCCAGCTAAATATTGAGCTAAAATCCAGACTTTAGCTTATAAGATCTTTTGCACATCATTTTGCATTCTGTTTGTTGACCTACAAGCGAGTTTCTTAAATTTCCGTTATCGAAAACGCTGAAATGGACCAAAAAAGAGAGTGAAAAGAAACACATTTTCTTCCTTCCTTCCTACTCTTCAGAATATCCGCTCTCTAAGACTGAGATTCTAGCAATTCAACTAACGAAGCAGACTGCAACAAATCACCACAAAGTTCTTCTGCGATCATTTATGCCGAGTTTCATGAAAAATTGATCCACGTGTTTTCATCGTCTTCATGGTTCTATTTCGAGACCAAAAACTATAGCTCAAGAAACAGAAAACTGAACAATTTACAAACAAATCTCAGAATTTGAGCATCCGGTAGTAGTGCCATCAAGAAAACTAATACACAAGTTCTTAGTGGAAGAAAATTGGAGAAAATTCTGAATCTTTCGAAAGAAGATTCCCTTTTACCATCACATGTTTGACTTTTAATCTACCAATTTTAGCTGTCTAAGTCGATTACTTTTTTTGCAGTATACTTATGGAAAATGATGGGAGCAAGAATACCTATTTGTCCAACGAAAAAGTAGTCCTCCCACAGCCTGGAGATGGCCACTGTATCATCCATTCTGTGCGTGCATCTTTGGTCTATTCAACTGTCAAAGCTGTGCCAAGTGTTCTAGGACTCCTTGAAATGGTGCGCTGTGAAATTCTTAGGAATCTGGACTACTACAGAGGCTTTTCAAACTCACCGGACATGGCTTGGGACTTGCACAAATATATAACGGAGAAATCGTATGACCGTGATACTCTCGACCTTGTGATATTTGCCCTCTCCAACTGCCTTGGTGTTGTTCTGAGACTTTTCCAGTTTGACGAAGCAGATCAGCAATTCATCCTGTATACTGTGCCAATTGTTCCTGCAAGACAAAATGATCCGCCAAGAGCTGTTCTTGACATTTTGAAGGCAAGTCGTGACCATTACGACGCGCTGGTGGACAGGAATGTGTTTGAAGAAGGTGAGTTCTTGACAGCAAAATGCTATGTGTCTTTTTGTAACTTTGGTGTTTGGACGTAATATTCTATCCAGGATGATTGATATCCGCTATTACAATGTTCATGTTTCCCTTTTCATTTCTAGGACAAGAATGGAATAAGATCCCTAAGAAAGCTGGTGGAAAGAACAAAACGTTTTCGACATCGACGCCTGTTTCTGTGCGCAATTCTTACTCGGCACTCGAAGTAGAAGAAGAAGATGATGACGATGACGATATAGACCTGCTGTTAGATGAGCTGGAAGTACCAATGCCGCTTTCAAGGAAAATGAGAAAGGGGAGAAAGGCCAAGAAAATTTCACCACCTGGTCGTGATTTCAACGGTAAGACTCAAATGCAGTTTATCATCAAAACCAAGATAAAATAAGAACTCGTATCAATAATCTTCAATTATTGGCAACAAATGTTAAAAGATCGTCATAAAAAAATGCTTTTATCATTCTTGGCTTGAAACCTTTTTTTGGATTCAAGAAAAAGCCTGCGTACATCAACTACTGTTTCCGCTTAGTTGAATTTAGTTTAAACTCGACGGAAACGGAAAGGGATTCATAAACAATCGGACATTAATATTTTCGGACATTTAAAACCCGTTCAGAAAACTTTACTCTGCATATCTTTTGGTCTAAAATATGTACTGAATGGAAACATAATGAAATATGTATACTGTATTTATGTTATTCGTTTAACATACTAACCATCCAACTTTCTTCTGCAGTTTCTGATTCAATGGACAACAGCTCTCCAATGAGCAATGAGGAATTTGATGATGATTATGAATCAAAGGACTGTACGAGAGCATCTAGTCAACCCTACCAAAAAACACCGGAAAACGTCATTGTCATAGAGGTAATTTTAATGAAAATAATGTTGAACAGTAAATTGATGCACTATATATGACTGGCCAGAAATGCGCCTGGCATCTTGTGTTCGTCATTTGCAAACATTTATTGGTGTTTTTTCCAAGGCCGACATTCAATCAAAGCAAAATCGTCTTTTATACCAAAAAATTACCAACTTGCTCGTAAAACTGTGTATGGGTACGAGAATTCCACTTTTGATTAAGGTCCATAAGCTATTTAAAATACAAATTCAATGCAATTGTCTGCTGCAGTAGCGCAATTCCAATGTCACCGGCAAGTTACTTATGGACAGCGTGGAACGTGGAATTCTTTTCCAGTGCAAACTCATCGCCCACATTCTTCTAATTTATGGGTCTTAGAGATCAGTGCATTTAGCAAACAAAATTTTCTTATCCATCAGATAGCCATTCCAGTTTTCAATATCGGCCACGTACGTTTTACGCCACAGTCCACCTACCGTGCTAACTATTTCTTTGACTCTCACGCATACGGTGTGTGAAATTTTGATGTGGCTGGTGCCAAGCGAAAGATACCTGGCACATATGATTTCGTTGCTCATTAAAATCACTTATATCTTGTTGCCTACTATCCACTTACAACCACGTAGCAAAAGGACAATATTTTGAATTGAAATGAAAAGTACAGAATCCATTATCATATGTATGTATCACATAACTGATATTCCAAAGTTCTATTTCAAGTTCCATTTCATGAAATTTAGCACTTATTTCTTGTTGGCGAGACTGCAATGTGCCAGCATACTACCGGGTGTCTCAGAAAAAAGTACCCCCGTTTGACTGGACGTAGGAACCAAGCCATAAGATATCATTGCTTCCCGACTTCAGAGCTAAATTTATCAATGTTCAACTTAGATCCACGTACATTGCATTTAAAAATCGTACACTAAACACCGGAGATACAGGTTCGCAAAGTCAAAATTTACAGTGCACCCAAAACCAGAGGTTTTGAAAAAGGGCCTAGTCATGATTTGTATCGTGGACATTTTCCAAAGTACCTGTAGACTTTAAGTTTCCTTGTTTTGTTTTTGAAAAGAATAAAAGATGCATGGACATGGCGCTGATTAAACAAATATAGTAAAAATGTTGTAAGAGTTATAAAGTCGTGCCACATCTCCAAAATAAGTGTGCATGTGCTCCATTTCCTCTTCTTTAATACAAAACACTTGGGATCGAATGCAATGCAAAGACCGTTTCTTCAAAAGAAAAGTCACTTCAAGAACAATTGATGCAATTCAAGGTATAAATCTTTTCAAACATGAAAAGTAAAGGTCAAAGTCGAAAATTCGTTTGCAAAATGCCTGTTTGTTGTCAAATTATGGCTAGGCCATTTCTCAAAACCTCTGGTTTCAGGTGCACTCCAAATTTTGACCTTGTGAACTCATATCTCCGGTGTTTGGTGGTCGATTTCCAAATGCAAGGTATGTGCATTTAAGTTGAAGACCAACAAATGTAGCCATGAATTCAAAAAGTCCCGAAATATTATCGTTTTGTTGCCTTGTTGAGTCAAAAGGGGGTACTTTTTTTTGAGACACCCGGTAGTACTTTTGAAAGTTCTGACGGACGTCTTCGGACGACGAATCTAAGTGATCAGACGAAACTTACTGTTTGCAGAATTGCTGCGTGTCTTGGTCTGGTGACCCTCTTATCCAATTATTTCTATCAGTCGAAACATTTTCAATATTTTGTTCTGCAGGATACTTCTACTTCATCTGCTAGCAAAAGCAACAGCAGTGGTGATGAATTTGAACTTAGCAATCAGCCAATGCCAGCCAAGAGAAGGCGAGTAAATGATGCTTTCAAGATTGTGTCAGTTGACGAAGACAAAGGTTACGAGAGCCCTGATGAAGAAACAGAATACTTTAGGGGTAATGAAGATATTCCTATTCTTAAAAGGGGGAAATCTAACTGGGGAAATCAGGAACTAGCAGATCTTTTACTAAATCGAAAATCGAGCAGGATTTGTTCTAACCGACCCCTTGCTCCACAGGAGACTTGTTCTTTCCTAATTGACACGTCAAAACTTGGTGACATCAATGATTGGAAAGCTGATGATCATGGCAGCTGGAGAAATTGTGGCAGTTCTGGGCGGATTGTAACAGTAAACAATAACAAAGTAATATATAATTGTAGGATGCCCAGGAGTATAGGGAAAAGACCTAAGTTGCAAAATAATCAGCATGAATTTCGTACCACTTACTTCCGTCACCTTAAATATTCAGACTTTAAAAGAAGGTCCATAATCGCATATAACGATAACAACAAGCAGGAAGAATTAGTTATCATCGACTATTTCTTTACAGGTAGCGAACACCACGTAAGCCCTGCGAAACATGGTAATGCAAAAGGCAAGAGGAAATTTATCCCAACCGCTGCTAGCACCAAAAAGCGTCTTGCGTCTGCGTTATCAAACACTGCACGAGGGCCCTTGTCTGTTTTTGACACCGTTTCCGAAGAGGTAGGAGGTCTACAAAATACTTACGCAGCATCCGACTTGCCGCGGAGTGTAAATCAAATTTGGCATATGCGCCATAATTTGCGCCAAAAAGGGGTAGTTGATCAGATTGCTGAATTAATTGATAAAGCGCATAGTTTGCCAAATAACCTGCATTGCTTGCAACTAACTCCTTCTGTCAGATTTGTAGTTTCAACACCACAAACTATAGAAAATATGGACGCATTCTGCACCAGTTACGGAAACTGTACTCCCTTCTGTATAGACACCACATATGGCGTTGGAGATTTTTATGTGACAACAACCTCTTACAAAAATCTTAAATTACTCAATGAGCGCACCAAGGAGCATCCTTCTTTTCCAGGGCCAGCACTTTTCCATGTTGACCAAGATGAAACAGTTTTCAGTTACTTTGCACAAACTTTGATATCTCTGAAAAACCAAATCAAATCTATCCTCTTTGTTGGCAGTGACCGAGATAAGGCCCTTGTAAATGGTACCGCTAAACATTTCCACATTGCAACGAATCTATTTTGCAAAAAGCACCTTGAGGATGACATAATGCGAAAGTTTACGTCTATTCCTCATCTGACAGCTGACATGAAAAAAACCATCATGACAGACAGTTTTGGGTCGGAAACCAAGCAGATAAAAGGTCTTATCGATTGTGACTCTGAGGTGCAATTTGAAGATCAGTGCTATTCATGTTATAGGAAATGGGATACCCTGGAAAGATCAGGTAGAGAGTCGGTTATCCCCCAATTCTCTTCTTACTTCAAGACCTATGTAGAGAGCGACATGAAACAGGGTGCACTATTATTCAAACGTAGACTTGCAGGACTTGGTGACAACTTCTTTTACAACAATGCTACGGAGTCTATCAATTTTCGTTTCAAAAATAAGATACGGCAAAAAAAATCTGCATCTGAAACATCGGGCAGACCTGCATCAAAATGTAGTCTTGCAGAAGCTGTTGATATTTATAAGGAAATGCTAGACGAGTATGAGCGCAACACAGAACGAGCAATTATTGGTTCAGGACCATTTCTTCTTGCACCCGAGTTTTCACTTTTTCATATCCCCGAAAATACATGGGCACAACTGTCACCAGAGATTAGGAAGCGAAAAATGACTCAGTTCAACAACGCCACAATTTCATTATTTGACCGAGAGCAGGAAGCGTCCAACTTTAGTTCTTCAACACCAACCATCCCTTCTGAAGCAGAGGTGAGGGGGCTATTAACAAATAACTGTACTCAGACAGTAAATAACCCAAGGGAATTTGAACAACTAGGTGATTTTTCAATGTCTGGTCTGAGTCAAAATTATAGAGTTGACTGGCAAGGTGCAAATTCGATTCTTTCAGATAATGCTATGATAAGAGCACCATGGACAGAGGAAACCTACATGGTAAGATCAGATTCAAATCCAAAAGAGCCCCACGCTGTTTCTTTTGTAAAAGCTGCTGCAACTGTCAAGTGCAATTGTCAACGGTTTAGGTTCCATGCAATCTGCAAGCATGTAATTTCTGTGGCAAGTGTGGAAGGATTCCTTATTAAATTTTTGCAAAAATGGTCACCAAATTTGTCAAGACAAATGCAAGATACAGTGCCACCTCGAGCAGGGCTAAAGAAGAATGACCGTGGGCAAAGAAAAAGAAACCCGGTTCAACACAGGAATGTGCAAAATTTTCAAGGTCCACACTCAGCAAATGCTGCTGCACCAGCTGATGACAAGCTAAATGTCATCTTCTTGAAAGTTACCAAGGCAACAACATGCTATGGTTGTAGTGGCAAGTTTCGTACAGCTGAGGACATGAAATTAGGCATTGTCCCCCCAGTGCCATATGATATTGTCTTGACCAGAAGGGAGCGTCGCGTATTTCAGCGGAAAGGTTCGCAAAAAATAGTTATTGCAAGGCCAAAGGAGAACGTTTATTACCACGCAAAGAGAAACTGCCTGAAAGCTAAGGTAACTTTGTCTCCTGCAATATTCCACATAGATGCAGCGGTGGTGCAAGATTTAAGCCCTGCGCATAAGAACCACTTGAATTCTGAATTTAGACTTGCACTTTGATGATGGAGATCATGATTCTCTGCTTGATCGATTATACATAGCAAGTAAGAACAGTGAAAGTGATATAAAAATGAAGTATTAATGGTACTACCCACCATTCAAAAGGGTTAAATATGGCCAATGTATGGAGTATTTTACTTTAATATTTGTGACAAGACATTCTTCCGAACCAATAATACATGCTACACAATAACAAAATACTTGCACAAATACACTAATGAATTAACTTAATTCGAAAACATTAAAACACATTATGCTATGTATTTAAATATATTTGTCTAAGGAGATGCCCTTCCCTCCCTCCCATCTAAAACTAAAAAGAAAAGCAATAAAGGTTTGCTTAGTAAAAAGAAACGAGGAAACTTCCAAAGAACTACACTCTTTTTTTTTATAAGAATATTGTTTATAAGAATATTCAGGCTCAGAATCATCCAAATTTTAAGAATATTATAAGAATATTGCTCAGCCTCAGCTCGAATATTTTGTCTCATTTTCCAGCAGTTGCCTGTTTTGCGATGTTCATAACATTCTTATTGTTACAATTGCTTAGATTTTTCTTTCGTTCAACCATTTCTTCATAATGATATGACACTTGTTTGAATTATGTTCCCCTCAAACCATACCAGATTCGAAAAAATAAGAATACTTTAAGAATATGTTAAGGCTCAAAATGAAAAATTACTGAAGAATATTGAGGCTGGAAAAAAGTTATAGTATTCTTATAAAAAAAAGAGTGTATTTAGAAACCACAACAATGTTTATGACTTCCTTCAATAAAAACGACTTCTTGTGAAAAAGTGTCATTGTCATGAGATGAGATGTGTTTGCAATGTTTTTACTGTCGACCAAACATTGTCATTGTGATTACGCCATGTTAGCATACGATAAGACCGGTTTTAGTTCAAGAATGGGCATATCGATAACTATGTAACAGATTAAATAATATCAATCCATGCTGAACTTGCCATGTTGCCTCGAGCTGCCTTGACGCAATGATAAACGTGAAACTCGAGAGGCATTTCACTCATTAGCAAAGGCGTACCAGATTGTTTCAGAACAAAAGGATTTTCTTGAAATTTGTTTTGCTAAAGATGTACGAAATCCTTTGGAAGTGAAGTGCCCCTCGGTATAACTATGTGCAGTGCAGCCGTACGTCGAGTTCTATCTTTGATGTCACCTATTTTGAAAATCCCCACAAAACATAATCTACCATAGGCCACCATAGTCACCTTTCTTATGACTATTATTATGGTTTTATGGGTTCTACATTGAGCGGCCTATTGTATTCAATTGTATTCGTGATCTCGAGAGATTATTAAATCAATTGGACATATGCAGCGACCTTTTGTTCTATATTTAGACCAGGCACTTTATCTGTAATTTGTCTTTAAAATTTGGAACGGCTCCAAAAACCCTGGAACACCGTACTATCCTATTTCCTAGGCAGAGGTTCCTCCAGTACGCACTATATGCAGTATCCCAAGTGAAATTGAAACAAATCAAAATTGAAACAAAACCAAACATAAACATCCCCTTTTTGTGTGTGGTCAGAATTCTAGCACTTGCAGGTATCTTCTATGCTTATCTGAATTTTTCTGAAGTCTCCACTCCTTCTGTGTGCAATGCTAATAACATATAGCAATATTCACAATAACACAAAAACAGATATTAACCATTTCAGGGCCTTTCAGTGAACCATTATCAATAATAACTGTCCTGCCATGCCCATCGGCATCACAGCCTGCCCTGTGCACTATGGCGTTCATTTATGAAATGTAGAATGTATGAAATGTATTATTGTATAATAATCAGAAACAAAACATTTTACCTTCGACTCTTCTTTTCTCCGCTGTATCTCTCTGATATTTCTGGTTGATTTGATAAATAAAAATGCTGCGTCACGCCCACTGCATCCTCGCGTTGGCTTTGTTCGCAATTTGAACAACGGCAAATTCTTTGACACAAAGCTTTTCAATGCCACGAAAATACAATGATCAAATGATTGAAAGACAGTTAAACAAAGCTTGTGAAAACATTTGAAAACTGTTGTGATGATTTGATAGAGCCTTTGACCATTTGGCGGCCTAACATACCAAACGCAACACATCAATGGTTGCATTGGGCCCATGGCCCTAGTGGTGACCCGCATGTTTGCTTGCGTGTTTGACCCGCAGATTACTTGACCTGCTGGCCTGCAGAATAAAGTCGTCGGCTATGTACAGCAAAGAATTCCCATGCCTTGAAGCCCTAATGTAGCTTTCCAAGCTATGTTCGCAGTTTTTGGCACATTAGTATCTAGTGCTTTTCCGCATGTTAGGGGATGAAAATGGTCCTTCATGAGGCCACCATGATGGCTTGTATATGTGTTCATTCACTGGTCCCCAGAAATTCTTTATTTGCTTTTGTGCCAGTTGCATTGTTTGCAATGTGTAGGATGAGGTGCTGCTTTAATACACTCTTGCTTCCTTTTCATGAAATGATTTTATATGCGTATGAATAACTCGTTTATAACAAACTAGTACTTTGATGACTGATCAAGAAATTCTACCATGTTTGTAAGCATTGGCAAATTATTATAAAATAAAAATCAGCTTGTTATAACAAAGATGGCATTGCATTTTCTGAACTGTATACTGGGACGATCCTAACTTTGTAAATAGACCATGAAGGAACATTTGGCATTATTGGCAAAAGGACCGACTTTCACACTTTAGCAAGTCATAAGTTGTTCTGTGGTATGTTTATTCACACTTTTATTACTACTTTCGCCACCATCTGCAAAATTTTTGAATTCTAAATGGCTATTGTACTTCTCACTTTTCAAAGGGGTATCATTTCCAACAGCGAGATATTGGATCAGGCTTTGAGAATGACGTAATAAAAAACAATAAGATACAATAGTCTACTAACCATTCCTTTGTCTTGACTGCTCGGTTGCTGATCACACTGCGTTGGATTGTAAACAGTAGGCACAGCATCACGTCGAAGGAACTTTTTCGTATTTTCGGCATTAAATTCAGGCAGAGAAGCATACGTTCTTTGGAAGTCAGTTGCTAAAAAATGGTCTGAGCAAAGGAACGGACCAGTCGAGTATGATGAAGCATTGAAATCCATGCGGTATCGTTTTATGAAATGAATCCACTGTCTTCGCACATCTGCATTCTTTGGTAACCGATGGAGGGTAATGCTAGGCATTGAACTTCGATTTTTACAGCTCTGTTTGTTTGGTAACCCAGCACAGCAGTACTTTCCTCCATAATCGTATTTTGTGGACATTATGGCTTAGATTTTGGTAGAGGATGAGATTTCTTGGGTAAGTTTACAACTTTATTGTACGTTGTATCGAATCGAGCCAGACTAAAACGTACAGAGCTGTCATTTACATCTCATTCCGAGATTTCCGAGATGTCCGTATTTTCGAGAATGTCCCCTATGCATACTGGATAACGCAGACATCTTGGAAATCTCCAAACACATCGTTTCTTTGTTAAACAACGCATATTTCTGCTATCGGGCACCTAGTTGATTGGATGTCGAACGATTTGATGCTCTACCCTTATGTCCTTTTGTTCACAATAATTTGTCTGGAAAGTAGGACAAGCACAGTTGTAACATTGTGCTTTGCTAGTAAAGCGATGAATAACTAAATGAACGAATAAATGCTGACAATGTTTATCCAGGTTCAGCACTCTAATGCTGTTATCAACCACAGCCCTGTATTGCAATGTTTAGACAATTAAATGCTGTTTATGATGTTTAGACAATTTGACTCAATTGAATGATGTTTAGACAATTGGACTCAATTTTTTTGAACTCAATTAATCAATCACTCAATCAAACCTTGAGAAAGTTTAAGAAATCACAGAGAGAAATGACTCATTGCAAAAATTTAAAAATGTTTGTCTTGACTAGCATCCATTATATAATTTTCTTTTATGTAGATACTTTAAATATTTTGAGTTTGTTGTAGTTAATATTGACAATTCTGTATATGTACCCGGTGAGTCAGAAAAATGTGGGGTGTTTGGCGGATTGTGACGTCACATTCAGCCACCCGATCGTAGCGAACTACATTTTTTCTTGCAGCCAAAGGTCTAACTTAGATCATAGGCCTTTCCCCATTGAAATTGGTTTCTTGATATATTAATCAGAAAATATTTTCTTTGTAAGACATTGTATGGGAAGTTTGCAAATTTATGAAATCTTTGATAGAGCCCCTTCAGCAATTTACCCTTGCCAAAGCTGCAACACGTGGTATTATCAAGGGAGAATGAAATAGTTTTGTCATGAAACATGACGTTGATCTTGTTAAAATAAATCTCCTTACAACACAAATAAGCATGGGTTTTTACTGTCTCTGAAACATATTCTCATCGCAGGACAAGTGATGACGTCTGGACTGTTTCATGCTCCCCGGAAAATACCACGTGTACCTGCAGCTTTGGCAAGGCTAAAATGCTGAAGGGGCTTGGTTAAAATACAAAAGAGACAGCAATAATAACCGCAACAATGCCTTGGCGGCCAGCGGGTCTGCGGCATGGTCCAATGGTCCGGAGGGTCCGGTAGATAGAACATGCCCTTGCATTTTTTTTCTTTACGAGTTCTGTTAGTCATTCCTTTCGTCAATCCGTCACTAAATACTCGTTTGCTACCGAGCCTTTTGCTCCAAATGCTACTGAAGAAGGAACATAAGGCTGGCTTGATCTTTCATTGTTTCAGGAAGCCAACATATCTTTCAACATGACCAGTGGTGGAAGATGGTATGTCAATGGTGAAGCCTTTGCATCTTTTATTGAAGTTATTGCAGCTGCCACAGAGTATTTTGCTCCAAAGGGAAATTGACAGAAGAATAAACGATATGCAATAGTTCATGAAGCCTTCGTTGTAATATTTGTTATAGGGATAAGAGCTACTGTCTGATGTCACCTTTCGCTCTAGGGGGTCCAGCTTGGATCTCCAATATTCTTTGATTGAGTTTTTTTCGCCATCAGCAGCTCTTCTTCCTCTACCTTGAAATCAATTATTTTTTCTTTGGTTTCTTGTTGTACAGAATTAAGTTCTTCCATGGAAAATTCTATTTCATTTGAAAAGCCGTTTATTGAATTGTTGAGTTCTTTCACGGCAGTTAAGACCTCGGGGGTAACTTGACTTCATCACTATGGATGCAGCCTTTACTAGAACTGTAGCTTCTTGTAAAGTACTGCAATTTATCAATCTTCCAAAGAACCGCTTAACAAAGTGCCGTTGGGAGCTTTCAGTTTCATTGCCTTGCTGTGCTGCACAGCTGCATGTTTCTTTATGTTCTTCGTTATGTGTGCAGTGCAGAGCCTTTCAAGATTGTCTTTCTTTCGTTACCCATCATTATCTAAAAAATTCTTTCAAGATAGTTATGATACTTCTCTCCGTTGTATTCTTCTCTCGCAGCAGTTATTATTGCCAGCGAGAAGTCTGTCATAATGGCGAGTGGGGTTGAATTTCCTGACCGCTTATATATCATCCGCTCCTTCACGCGCAGCTCTTGAAACATCTTGCGAATCGAATCTGCGGTATGCTCATTCGTTATCATTTCAACAATAAGTAATGGTGCAGAGGCATTGAATGGATGTCCCAATACCATGGCATAATAAAGTAGCCAGCAGTAGCCAGTCTGCCAGCATCTCGAGTCTTTTGGAAAAGCCCACCGGTTGCATCCACATATACTAAAACAGTGCACTTGGCCTTATTGTGGTACAACCTTGTATCCCCTTCCAGCATTATCACCCGTAGACTATCTTCAGTGATGAAATTCAGTTAAGATGCCTATAACCTGGATATCAATGAAAATCGGATCAATTTTGCTTTCAGATGCTATGCGTCAAATTCATTCAACTATTATCATATTCTGAAAAATCTTGAATATAATTGTGCTGCATTTTTGGGAAACACCCTGTGTATTTGCAACTTATGCAAAACAATCTATCAACATATTATTATGTAATACTTTTGTAGAGTAAAAGCATCAAATAACCTCAAACAATGTTAGAGCTAGGTTGAGGCGCATTCAATCCCTAACAGAGTATTTAGATTTCATGACTGAATATTTAGTTTTGCTTGATATAAACAAAATCTATATTTTCGGAAATGTGAAAATATTTAAGGAATAGACATTTTAATTATTCTACAAAAGAGCCTGAATCGAGCGATATTTGTATGTATACTTATATGAAAGGTTACATCTTTTTGGGTGGCGTTAGAGCTTCTATCACTCTTGTAAACATTAAAAATTCTACAAAATGTATAAGATATCATTCGATTTAGATCCTTGGTTGAATAGATAAAAGGTCAATCAAAAAAGTTTCAGATGAGAAATCCATCAGCTGCTAATGAACTAAATACTGACTCACAGAAGTCATCATCTACAGTTACTGTGGATCCCAACGTAAGACACGTTATGTCGTAGCTTATTATACTGTGATTCCTTTTATCCTTTATAACCAGGGGCGGCTGGGAGTTGGAATGAGTTGCTATTAGTCGCAAGCAAAGTGAGTAAAAAATGGGGGTCCGGGGGCTTGCCCACCGAAAAGTTTTTGGGACCATGCCCTCTAGTCTCCCCGAGAAACGCCCTTTTTCTGGGTGAAGCCAATTTGATGGCGTTTATTTAACCTCTCAAGTTTGCTTTAAAGCTTCAGCCCCCCTTCCCATAAGCTTTAAAAATAAAAGCTCATCTTGAATTTTTGAAATTTACTTACATATGTCTTGGCTTAGACGATTTCCTATGAAATAGAGGATATTTAACTCAAATACAGTCGTAAGATTACTGATTTATTTCTTTGAAAATCCTTCTAAACGATGCCTATTTCTCATCTTAAACCTCATTACAATGCTTTCGTGAAAGTCAGGCTTGTCAGCGAGCCAACGTAACAGTTTATGTTCGACTTGAAGAAGGACCAAATGGTTCTTCCTGGTCTGAAGCATGCGAGACCTCTTAGGAGCAATAACTCTCTTCATTCGGCTGAAGACCCGCTAACAGTGCACACTTGTAAGGGGTATCACTACTGCAAGCTCCAGCAAAAGGACAACATGTGGCAGTGCCTCTTGGAGATCTGCTTTCTTTATGACCATTAATAGGTCCTGAATACCTGCTGACCCAACCTTTAGAGTGTCAAGATTGATTTCATTTCCTGTCGTTGTCTCAAATTCATCTCGGTCTTCCACGCTTGACTCCTGCTCGCCCTCCTCTGTGTTGCCAGTTTGCCAGCTCCTATGTCAGCCACTGCAAACGGATAGAGATCCTGGACACAACGTATCAGGGCCTTTTGATCTTGAGATGTTGCTTTTCTCCTCTCTTCAAACTTTGCTGGATGAACCAATTCTATCCATCCTAACTTTTCCAGGTTTTGGAATCTCCAAGATACCTGATTGGAAAATTCCTCCATTAACAATGCACCTGTTTCAAACAGAGATTTCTGCCACGATTTTTTGGATCAGTCGTTTTCCTCTTCCATCCCTCCTCTCCAACCTTCTCTTGCAAGAATGACGAGCAACGCAGGATCCATTTCCATTGACTCACTCCAAATCTGATTCAAGTCAAATCTTTCCAACAAACGAAGGATATCATTTAGCATTGACTTCAACTGCACAACATCCAATGTTGGTTGTTGCATTATTGTCATGATCGGGTTGCAGTGTTCGAATATCCTCATGTACAATTTCAGCAGGAAGATGAACTTGATCCCTTGAATTCTCAAAACCAGTTTTCGTGCCTTCTCACGAATTTTTTGCATTTTTTCCTTATTTGTAGTAACAACGAAAGGGGCATTTCTAATGGACTCATATGATGAATCAATGACAGATATGGCTGATAAAAATATTATTTTATTGAAAAAAAATTAGCCGATTCTTATGACGTCATTTGTGCGATTAATTTATTTTATGTAAAAAGAGAGAAAAAGAACCTGAAAAATGGTGATTATCTATAACAAATGTATCCTTAGAGTGTTTTTCATTGAAAAAGCTCGAAAAAACTTGAAAAAATTGAAATTGCGGAGGCCCTGCAACTCATCACAAGGTACTGTACAATAGTACATAAGGTTGAGCTGAATCTATATTTAAAGGCATGGTGGGGCAAGGCAAATTTTTTTTTACAGTAAGTGAGTTGATGGCAGTTTGAGAATCTAAGTTCCGGAAACTGAATGCCTAAGAGGCTGCCTTATGATGAAACCAGAAACACGGACTTTCAAATTCACGGACTTAAGATCCGCGGTTTAGGCCTATTTGAAAACCTATAAAGCGGACCGTGGACCATTGTGTCGGAGGTCCGTTAAGGTAGTCAACCCCCTTGAAAAAGCAAATTTTGGTCAAAATATCAAAATTTTTGAGAGTCTGGGAAAACACAGTTCAATGTATCCTCTGCCATATGAAATAAGAAAATTGAAGTTAATTCCTGACCTGATTGGAATTTTTTGCCCTTTTATAGAAGGAGTGGTGCAATATTTACCTTAGCAACGCCTTAGCAACCGTTGAAATATGTTGCCCCCTTTCTCCCAAGTCCCCCAGCACAAATAGTTGGTTCCTGGGTGTTCATGTAATCGAGGCTAGGCAAGACAGAGGCTCGTGACTGAAACTGGGTCTTACATGAAGTAGTTTGGAGAAGTTTTCTGGTGTGCCAGGGGCGGCGTGGCCCACCGGGACACCGGGAAATTTTCCCGGTGGCCCCCAGAAATCTTACAAACATGGGCCCCCTGAAGCTAAACTGGAAACAAATTTACATGTATTAAGTCTACCGGAAAGTATGGCTCGTATCTTTCGTTAATTTATCCCTTCATTTGTTTGAGTGGCCACAGTAAACAATCAGAGGCCCTGTATTGATATTTAAAACTTAACTTACAATCCCTCTCTACAATACCGGGTGAGCCAGAAAAAAGTTCCCACTTTTGAAAATTCATAGCACCAAGAGTACTTTGCAGATTTGAATGATTCAAATCCTAGTTAAAAGCCGAAAGATCGACATATTTTTGTGATTTTTCTCGCCGTCTTACCAGCACTAGAAGTATAGGTAAATTCAACTTTATAAAAATTTCATGGTTGCAGAATGACTGAAAAAGGGCCTAAAACATTGATCAAATCGTTAATACTCTCCTCAAGCAGAACAATACGCAATGGGCATTTCACCTCTCTCATGTGTTAGAATACATTAATTTTCAAACAAATACTAAAGATTTTAAATCCCATGGCAATAAATTTGCACAGGATATCTCTCACACATAAGAAAATGCATTTTCTTTATTGCGTAAGGAGTGCCTTATGATTTGATCAATGTTTTAGGCCCTATTTTAGTCCTTTTGCAACCATAAAATTTTTGTAAAGTTGAATTTACCTGCATTTCTAGTGCTCGCAAGACAGCGAGAAAAATCACAAAACTACTTTGATCTTTTGGCTTTTAATTAGAATTTGAATCATTTAAATCTGTGAAGTACTTTTGATGCTATGAATTTTCAAAAGTGGGAACTTTTTTATGGCTCACCCGGTATATTGAGAGGTTGTGCCATGTTTGTTTTTGTTGCGAACTCTTTTCTTCTTCATCACGAAATTTTGTAGATCGAAATTAGCTCATCAGTTATGGGTCTTTGCCTAAACAGAATAAATGTCACAACTCCTGCTTTCGCTTGTGAAAGCAACATCCACCAGTGGAGAGTCACTGTTCGTGAAACACAACCTAGGCTCGATGTAAGAAACTGTGTGGGAGATCCTTTGGTGGGGGCACAAGAAAATGGATGTTTGAGAACTAACGCTGGAAAAAGTAGGAAGACCTTCAAGAGACAAGAAGGCCAAGAAGGCTCGGCCCTATTGGTGAAACCAGATGGCTTTCAAAGTCCCAAGCCCTGACCAAGATATTTGGCACTTATTCAGCACCACACAAAGGCCTATATGCTGAAATGCTTTTAGTGCTTGATGCAATAGCTAGTAACATCATTCCATGCATCAACTCGCAGCGATGCAAAAGTTTTAATGGATCACTTTCAGAAATTCGAGACGATCCTAACAGCTTTCATATCCTTGAGAGTCTACAGTATAACAACGCAATTGTCTTTGTATCTGCAGACAAAAGGCTTCGACATGCGACAAGAAAAGATAGTGCGTAGGAAAAAGCGCTTAGATGGTGAGCAATGCCAGGATGAAGCAGTTGTTGATGAGCTGCAGTCATGCGTCAATACGTTCAATTTGATGATGGATATCGCATAGTCACAAATATGAAGAACAGATTTTTTAGATCATAAGGTGCTGTACAAAGGTTTCTCTTGCTGCAACCTAAAGCGATTCAAGGAGCTGAAAGCATCAGGAATTCCAGCAGCCGTAATGGCCAAAATTTGTGATCTCCTTGGGAGCAGAGTCGACAAAAATGATTTGTTCTTGCAGCTCGAGAATTTTGTCAATTCGTTTTCGAGATTCTTTTTTATGTCATTGCCAGAAGAATTTGAAACCATAAGATGGGAGGAAGTTGACGATGGAGCAGAGAGCGCTTACAAGCAAACTTCAAAGCTGCCTTTCGTGTTTCACTTGTACATATAAAGTTCTGCATGAGCATAATTTGAACTGTGTAACATACGTACTTGCAGCTTTATAGAGACTGTCAGTTTTTGCTGATGCTTGTTGAATGTGAAAGAAAAGAAATTTCTCAAAATTGAACCTTATCAAGACCAGGTTGAGGTTATCTTTGAGCCAAGAAAACCTTTTTTCTTCGTGCTCTGATAACTGCCACAAAACGATCAAGGATTCGTGTCGCTAAAAGCAAACATGATATTGGTGGTGTGCTGTGTGGGTTGTTCTTACGATTGCTAAAAAGTTTGTTCTGGGTTTTCGTGATGGGAAATCCTAAAAATAGAGAAAGGAAACCCTCAAGAAAGAGGAAATACAAGTGTAGAAAGGAAGATGGAACCAAGAAGCAGAGGAAAGACGATGGAAGCATACAGGTTGCTTTGGAAGCTGAAGTTGAGGAAGTTAGGCCCATTATTGGCATTGCTGATGATAGTGATACAAGACCTGTTGTGGAAGAAGTTAGAACGCCTGTCCATGGTAGCACTTCAGCATCAGCAAGGAAGATTAATTTGGCCAATTATATGACCCCTGATAATCAAGCTAATAATACTGCTTCATTTTTTGTGATGTTTGATGTGGAAGTTTTGCAAGGTGTTTTCTCAAGTCTAAGCTGCCCCGAATGCAATCAAACTGGTATGTTACAGTTGTCAGAGCTAAAGGAAAAGAAAATGGGCTTTTGTCTTGGTTTCATCTTGCAATGTTCATCTTGTCTTTGGGAAAATAAATTCATGTCATCAAACTCTGTAGCTGATAAGAACAAGAAAAGTTTCGAGGTAAACCTTCGCATGGTGCTTGGTTTTCGTAACATTGGTATTGGCTATGATGGAATGGCAAACTTTGCCACAACAATGAACATGAACAAGCCTATGACCAGGAAAAATTACGGTAATGTCATTGACTTGCTCCATGAAAGTTATCTAGCAGAAGCAGAGGCAAGCATGATGGCAGCTGCAGAAGAAGTGAAAGCAAAAGTAGGAACAATAGACATAGCAGCAAGCTTTGATGGAACATGGCAAAAGCCAGGCCATGCTTCACTGAATGGTGCTGTTACCGCCATCTCAAATAAAACAGGGAAAGTAGTTGATTTTGATGTTCGCTCAAAGAAATGTCAATCATGTGTGTCCAAGAAGCACCTTGATAAAGATTCGGATGAATACGTGGCATGGTGGCTTGAGCATGAGCCTGAATGTCAGATGAATCATACTGGTTCGTCTGGTGCAATGGAGGTTGCTGGAGTTAGGACCATGTATCAGCGGTCCCATGCAAAATATGGCCTGAGGTATACAACATACATTGGTGATGGAGACTCTTCATCGTATGCAACAATTGCTGGAGAAAAGCCATATGGAGACAAAATTGAAATTGAAAAGAAAGAGTGTGTAGGCCACGTGCAGAAAAGAATGGGTACCAGGCTAAGAAAACTGAAAGCAAACTTTGGCAACAGAAAGTTGAAAGATGGAAAAACGATTGGAGGCAGAGGCAGACTAACAAATAAGATCATTGACACCATGCAAAACTATTATGGTCTAGCCATTAGAAAGAATCCTGGAGATCTGAATGGAATGAGGAATGACATAATTGCAGGTCTCCATCATATCGCCTCAACAGATGCAAAGCCCCAACATAGCAAGTGTCCAAAAGGAGCAAATTCTTGGTGTGGGTGGCAGCGCGATAAAGCAAATAAAACAAAGAAGTTCAAGCATACACATGATGTTGACCAGGCTGTTATTGATGAAATAAAGCCAATTTACGAGCAGCTGCGTGACAAAGCCTTATTGTCCCGATGTTTGGACTCATTTACACAGAACCCCAATGAGGGGTACTTCGGGGTTTGCGGTATTGCGGTATCGGGGGTAAATTTTGTGCGGTATTGCGGTAATGACGGGAAAAACTTGCGGTATTGCGGTGTCGAGCTTTCACAGCACGGTATGCGGTATTGTACGAACATTAACATCCAAACTTCATGTAATGCCATTTTCCTGTTGAAGAACAAAGCATCTTCGAGACGAATTGACAGAGGAAAGAAAAACGAAGGAGAGGGAGGTCCCTTATCCCTTTCTCCTTGTGCCTGCTCCACCTGCTCTACCTTGAAAAAGTACCTGCGGAGGAGAGCACGCAACATTTTTATCTGAAGAAAAAGAATCAAAATATTTGCACGAATCAAAACTTTAGATGTGGGAAAATCACCCCTATTTTCAAATCAGGCAATCCGGCAATGTTGGACAACTATACGCCTTTCACGGTAATTCCTGCTCTATCAGATCTAAGTTGTCTGATCATTTATAATCAACTGTCCCAGTACCTTGAATCGAATGGCCACATCAGTTTCGGTTTAGACAAGGGAGATCTACGCAACATGCAGGTACCTTACTGTCAGAAAAGGTTAGACAGAGCGTTGGAAAAGGGCTACTTTGTGGTGCTGTCTATATTGACCTCTGTAAAGCCTTCGACACATTATACGTCATGCAACCTTGCTGGAAAAATTACCAAGCTATGGCATAGATGATGTGGAATCATTACAATGGATAGATGATTATCTCTTTAATAGGAAACAATAAGAAATCTTTGATAACACCAGCTCATGCGAAGAAAACGTTACATGTGGTGTACCACAAGGATCCGTCCTGGGGTCCCTTCTCTTTGGGCTGATAATCAACGACATCCATGTTCCGCTCACTGATGCTGGCATTATATTATATGCCGACGATACTGTTTATATTGTGCAAGAAAGAACTCAAATGAAATAGAACATTTACTTAAACAATGAACTGCAGAAAGTTGCAAATTGGCTTGATGAAAATAACCTGTTTATTAACTTGAAAAAAGGTAAAACTGAATTTGTGCTATATGGATCACATCAAAAGTTGTCCAACAGCCAAACGTGGACATCAAAATCTACAATCAAACTATTCATGAGACAAAATCATACAAGTACCGTGGTGTAGATTTGGATAACCATATGAACCTACATCGACATTTGGAAAATGTGTACAACAATGCGTCAGCCAGAGTAAACTTTTTATCTCGTATTCGCCTTTATGTAGCAGAATCGATATTCAAAAAAATGATTTGTTCTACCGGGTGACCCAGAAAAAAGTTCCCACTTTTGAAAATTCATAGGATCAAGTGTACTGGATGGATTGGAATGAATCAATATTTGCTTGACAGCCAAAAGATCGAAGTATTTTTGTGATTTTTCTCGCCTCGTTACAAGCATTGGAAAGATGGTAATTTCAAATTTAGAAAAAAATTGTGGCTGCAAAATGACTGAAAAAGGCCTGAAATACGTGATCAAATTATAAAGGACTACAACATAGAAAGAGCAATTTCTCATGGGTGAGAGATATCGTCTGCACATTTGATTAATGTATTATTGCTCTTGACAGAGGTGAAGCGCTCGTGTGTATTGTTCTGGGTTAGGAGAGTCCTAACGATTTGATCAAGTGTTTTAGGCCCCTTTTCAGTCATTTTGAAAACATGAAACTTTTGTAAAGTTGAATTCACCTATATTTGCAGTGCTCGTAAAAAGACGAGAAAAATCACAAAAATATTTTGATCTTTTGGCTTTTAATTAGAACTTGAATCATTCAAATCCATGAAAAACTTGTTGTGCTACGAATCTTCGAAAGTGGGAACTTTTTTCTGGCTCACCCGGTATAATTCATAATTTCTGCCGTCAATGCAGTTGTACTGAAAGCACATCAATGAAACGTTTCCCGTCGTTCTCACGTCACATTTTGGCCTGTAAAACATCTAACTACGATTTAATAGACGAAACTGCAAATTTTGATGAAGGAAGGTGGATTTAGGTTGGAATCAAACTGCTACAGACCGGTATACTGTATTAAGAGCGCTGTTTTTAGTTTTCTAGCGTTTGCGGTATTTTACTATTTTTTGGTGCGGTATTGCGGTATTTGGTGTCATTTTCGTGCGGTATTGCGGTATTGGGACCCCCCCGAAGTACCCCTCTTTTTATAGGAATGAAAACGTTTTTCTATGTTTACGTCGCTTTTTCTCCAATTTTGAAAAACGACCGTATTTTAGTCTTTGTAACAGTGCTACTTCTGCTGTGGTTAAGCAATTGTGCTGAAATTTTCAGGATATCTTTACTATTACATATGCTAGGGAATAAAAATAGTTTGGAATGCTTCTCAAATATATCAAGTGCTATTAGGTAACAAGAAATCCTATTTATTTACCGTTACGGATGGATAACCAGGATTTAATGTGATTTTCTGAAACACTGGAATATTTTCACCAAAAAAAGACTTTCATTCCCCAGACCTGTCTATCATCAACATTTCTGCAAAGTATCAGCACATTAGAGCCATTAACCAGGAAAATTATTTGTAATCAGTATGTGATGGTTTTTCTCCATTGTTGTATCCGCCATTTTGCCTAATTTGCATATTTGAAAGAAATTTTCAAAAATTTGAGTTTATAACATAGCTTTCTGCCTGTGTAAAAGATTTGAACTGGATACCTTGTGGAACAAAAAAGTTATGTCCCAAAGGGGTTGACTACCTTAAGTCTGCGTGGTCCGCATTAAAGACCTGGCCGATCTCACGAGTAGAATAGGCCTAGTCGAGTCTGCGACCCCTTGTCATGACGCTCAAGTGATGGGGCTCTACCTTGGATCCAACCCAGTCCACCTGACTGTCCTGGCTGCAATGTCAGAGGATTACACCACTGCGCCACAACACCTTCAACACCTCCAGTGACACTGTGAGTTGTGTGACAACTCCTGAAAAGTTTTTCTTGCTATCAACAAGAGCTGCCATTTTATGGCCAAATAAGTTGTTTTGAGTGTATGAAAATAACGGTGCGAAGTACTACCTTAAACAATGTCAAATAAGAGACTCTTTTAAGACTGAGATTATCAGTTGACATCATAGCAATACTCCCATTTTGCAACCAATCATAAAGTCAAAAGTAGGCATAGTTGCATTCACTGACAGAACCCTTGCTTTCATATCCGTGTCTTTCCAGTTTTTTGAGTGTCCAATCTCACAACTCAAGCAGCTCAAGGTAATTCAATAGAATTGATTGTACGGCCTCACCTGAAACTGCCCAACACATCGGGCAAAGAGCAGAAATGCCTTTGGAATCATTGTTTGACTTACTCTGCAGGTCTTTGGCAGTCTCTTTATAAGTTTACAAATCTCATGAGCTGTGTCAAAAAACTGCCTGCAAGATCAAACTGCTAGATTTAATACATATCTGTAGCATTGTGTGTACAAGTACTTCCCATCCAACAATGTTATCTGTGTCGCAACGCCCGACTTTTATTGAGGGAAGAAAGCGAAAATCAATACTTTCTATTCAGCAGAGTTAATTACAGAGAGGACATGTGTGCAGATTCTATTCTTCGGATTAGAATGGGACCAGCAGAAGCGGCATCATGATATCATCAGTGTTATGTTCTGCAAGAGTACTGAAAAGA
The DNA here is from genome assembly GCA_039566865.1 of Aurelia coerulea. Lineage (NCBI taxonomy): Eukaryota > Metazoa > Cnidaria > Scyphozoa > Semaeostomeae > Ulmaridae > Aurelia > Aurelia coerulea. The sequence goes on from CM076959.1 coordinate 5,537,572, forward strand.
TAGAACACGTCTTCTCGTCCAAGTGAACTGATGTACAAGGTATTGTTTTAAGCGATTCTATTCCCAAACAGAGTAGTCTTTTTCATTACAGTGCTCACAGAGGGATGCATAGTTTTGAAATAGTTGCCCTCGTACAGAATTTCGACAAGGAAGTTGCCTTTTTGCTTTTGCTTCATACCAGTTTGATCCCAGGCTGTTTTGATTTGTTTATTCCAATTCATGGTGAACATTTCAATATCTCAGAGGCACACCCCTCTACATTTTGGGGTCAAGTGCCCTCCTCTGGGACTTACAACTAGATGTTGCCTGAAGTCTGTTTCTCTGTCATCCTGCTCCTCGACCATAACAGTTGAATCCTCAGTACAGAATTTGACTGTCATGATGTTAGTAAGAGTAATTCTGATACACATATATATCTTGCCGTAGACTCAAAGGTCAGACTGGACTACTTCAGGAAGGCCATATCTAAAGATGCCAGGAAGCAGCTCGACAAAATGCGATCATTGTGCTAAGAATACCACGTAAGTTAGCACTCTGAATCTGATCTTGAGATTGTCACTGTACACTGTGCCTTCCGAGTAATATGATGCAGGAAACAAGTGAAAATAAAGTAAAAACATCCCAAGGGTCTCATTCATGAAAATGAAAAGTTTCTTGTTATATTTTCCATTACTATAAATACAGTACTGTGGCTATTTCATCTTTGGCAATCTGCGAGTGAGTTTCTTATGAGCGGTTTTTTAAAAGCACTTGAAGGATGTCAACAACCATCTCCAATTTTGTCTATCAACTAAATATTCCTTGATCGGTAGAAGTCTTAAATATTTCAGATCCAACTGCAATAATGGTTTGTATCGTCAGGAATTAGTTTCCTACAGGAATTTTGGTTGCCGTCCAATGAATCCCCAAAGATTCACATGGAAAATGTACCATTAACAGCTACAATCTCTTACAAGAGTGTTGGATCCCTATTGAAAAATTTGAATTTTTGTCTCCCCTCCCCCTGTTCCAATGTTGATTACCTGGCAAAGAGATGTTTTTCATGCAGATCCACCAAAAGAATCATTCACCAATGCAAGCAACATTGAAATGGGGGGAGGAAAGAAAATATTTCCGAAAAACATAGATTTTCATAGAGGTCCAACACTTTTGCAAGAGATTGTAGTCCCATTTCACCTCTGCAGGGATTCCTTGTTGCATGGGTGATCCACTATGGACATGTTTGGGTGAGCATTGTCGATGAAGGGACAGCCCTGATTTCAAGCATCCTGAAGCGTTGCCTGAAACATAAACAACCACGCTGGTGTGAAGGCATGGCACTTTGCCTCTACACAAAAATTAGGGTAAGCATCCAAAGCTATGTACTACTGGGTGCGCCAAAATAAACTATGCATGTTTGGCAGGCCACAATAAATCGTACACTGGACCGATTTTGAAGATTCGTGACTTAATCTACAGCAGAAAACCTGAATTAGATACTGGGATTTTTTCCAAATTATTCCGGTTTCAGTTTTTAGAGCTAGAAGCGAGTTACTAACATAAATACTGAAAAATACTGAAAACGATCAAAAACATCGATCAAGTTTTCTAAAGAATTAACATGAATGGGCAAAGAGAGAACTTGTTCGTGGTAATTTGAAATTGATTAATTGTAATCTGCTGTACGAGAGTTTGTACCAAACCACTAAATCACCCTGAAAACGTTTTCTCTTTGTCCATTCATGTTGAGTCTTTTAAAATTTGATCAAAGTGTTTTGATCGTTTTCAATGTTTTCGAAAACGAAAATTTTAAGAAACTCGCTTCTAGCTCTAAAAACAGAAACTAGAAAAATTTACAAAAATTCCTTGAATGTAATTCAGGCTTTCTGCTAACGATTAAGTCACAAATCTTCAAAATTGGTCCAGTGTACGATTTATTGTGGCCTGCCAAACGTGCATAGTTTATTTTGGCGCACCCGGTAGTTGATAGGATACACGTTAGATTACTAGAAATGTAAAACAGAGAACTAAGATTTGGTGTCATATCTGGTAGTGCAACATGATACTTCAAATTTGACACTGGTAATTACAGCCTGATAACTAATGTCGTTCTTCCATGGAGTTTTTAAATATCTCATCTCATAAAAGGGCATTGCCAATAAAAGTAGCCAAAATTAACTTGGACCATAGATTTGAGATCTATCAAAGAGGTACTTTCACCTCTGAAACAGCACCTTTCTTGAACACAACAATGCCTATGATAAATACCTTACCAATCAACTTTACTTTCATCTTAGTATCTAATTGCAATCAGATATTGTTCAGGACATTGCAAATTGCATCGACAGCCAACTGACCGATTCTTTTGAGACAAAAGATAAGTTTTATTATAATCGACAGTCCTCAACAGTTCACGTTTGGGGGCATCTGTTGCACATAGTCTAATAACATGGATTCCGACAAATGGATTCCGACTCCAAAACGGCAATCTTCACTTTATAAGGTCACTCATTCATGTATCCACCATTTTCCACTCAATCAGGCCGTTATTCTTGACGTTGCCTCATGGCTCATATATTTCAATGATTCTTCCTCAAGTGTCTTCTAAGTCTTCTTATTAGGCACTAAATGGTGCAAAGATATTGCAGCTGTGCTGGAATATCATTCATATTTTGGAATGAAAGAGACATACAAAACAAATGAGCAAGATCGACGTACCTGCATCCACGAATCCCACCAAAATAACAATCAAGAGCTGCCTTCGCAGTGGTGGTGAAAGGCAAAACCTTGGCGAGGTAAAACATAACATTTGAAATTGTTATAGGATAAGACAAAGAAGAGATACGATAAATATGTACGCACAACTTGTATCCATTACCATGCAAGGATAATAGTGGCCATTTCCATATTTTGCCCGTGCTTCCGTTAGCTTCTCGAAAGGGCCTTCCTTCTTTTTGCCTTCTTTGCTGCGAACGTCTGCAGAATCCTTAATTTTGTGTTCTTTCGTATCGCTCCAGCATATCCATTCTAAAGTGAACAAAATAATGAAAAAAATTGTTTTATCCGTTAAAATGAGTGAGCTTTGGATTTAGCTCTTAATTTTGCTTTGAATTTCACTTGAGAATGACGAAAAAATCGTTCGGTGAGACAAAATGTTGGTTAAAGTTAAGCTCTACACAGCTCTTTGAATATTTAACAATTAGATATAATTACCTCTTTCTTCCAACGAATTTTTTGGTATTCTCTTTCTTGGTGACTGTTCCATGCTATGTTCAGAAACTTGAACTGAGGTTTGGAGTTTGGAATTTGGAGCTGTTTAAACGGTATTGACGAAAGGCTGAAAAGCGCGCCAGAAATCTTTATATCCCATCTTCAACGAGCCAATGATTGCCCATATCTTGACTATGAATCAGAATTTATCTTAGGGGGCAGCTATAATGACCAACCATTTGTGATACCATATGACAACACCACCATACAAATTGTTAAAACACTTAAAGCAAACTGCCACATAATTGAAGATGATGTTTCCTTAAAAACATTTGGATGATAAAACCATTCGTAGTATTAAAAGAAATATAAAAACCTTAAGACTCACTCGTTGGGTCTGAACTCAACATGGAATGACAGCTTATACAATCAATTAAGTAACTAAATAACAACAGATGCAATGGTGGACCAGGACGCTGGTCTGCTGGGGCGCCTGCACCAAAAAGACATTCCGATTTAAGTGCCCCGAAATGTGAGAGGGGTCTTTGGGCTGCTCTGGGGGGCCGAGCTATGGACTTTCTGCATTGGCTCGGTTTGAACTCCTGGGGTGGCTGAAGTACCCTGTGGTGACAGGAAATTGGCTGAAGATTTGCATCTATAACCTTACATATATTTTATAGCACCGCCTTAAAAACAAAATAAACAATAATATATTTACCAATGCAACTAAATGTATGGCATTCAGACATCAAGTCTAATAAGCAACACAACAAACAATTTCAACAAATACAACCCAATATATGAATTGCGATTGTGAGGGACAACATGCCGTTCCGAAACCACCACCATGCCAACAGTACCCAATCCATCAGCACCAGCATGATACACGCACATTAATATTGGTTCCACCCTTTACATACTTTCCTGACATACCCTGCATTACCACAGCTGGCATGGCATATAGGTGGTAGGTATTACTCCCTCTTTATTTAGTTACCTTTGCTATTTGTTCCCTTAGTATTGTATTTTAGTAGCATCTTAACATTTGTTTTCACTCTGTGCTATCCGAAAAACACTTAAAGCAAACTGCCACATAATTGAAGATGATGTTTCCTTAAAAACATTTGGATGATAAAACCATTCGTAGTATTAAAAGATACATAAAAGCCTTAAGACTCACTCGTTGGGTCTAAACTCAACATGGAATGACAACTTATACAATCAATTAAGTAACTAAATAACAACAGATGCAATGGTGGACCAGGACGCTGGTCTGCTGGGGCGCCTGCACCAACAAAACATTCCGATTTAAATGCCCCAAAATGTGAGGGGTCTTTGGGCTGCTCTGGGGGGCCGAGCTATGGACTTTCTGCATTGGCTCGGTTTGAACTAGTGGGGTGGCTAAAGGACCCTGTGGTGACAGGAAATTGGCTGAAGATTTGCATTTATAACCTTACATATATTTTATAGCACCGCCTTAAAAACTAAATAAACAATAATATATTTACCAATGCAACTGTATGGCATTCAGAAATCAAGTCTAATAAGCAACACAGCAAACAATTTCAACAAATACAACCCAATATATGAATTGCGATTGTGAGGGACAACATGCCGTTCCGAAACCACCACCATGCCAACAGTACCCAATCCATCAGCACCAGCATGATATACGCACATTAATATTGGTTCCACCCTTTACATACTTTCCTGACACACCCTGCATCACCACAGCTGGCATAGCATATAGGTGGTAGGTATTACTCCCTCTTTATTTAGTTACCTTTGCTATTTGTTCCCTTAGTATTGTATTTTTAGTAGCATCTTAACATTTGTTTTCACTCTGTGCTATCCGAAAAATGCGGATTAGGGTTAACCTTTTTTTTTACTCACCTGGTCAAGAAAATATCAAATGTTATGAATGTAGTTTAGCGCATTACGAATTACATTCATGGATTTCATTGGATTTCATTCAGTGACTGTTTTTGTTCATTGTTTCTAATCTGCATTGTTGAAATATTCCAGCTGTAATGTTTGTCATGCAAACCTTTTGCAATGGATTAGAGCATCCCATGATGGTCCTGTGTGGAATGAAGAAAAAAGTGACGATAATTATCATACATTGAACATACGTTTAACTGTCATGTTGTGTCTGTTTTCGCTAGGCAACGAAACAGAAGAGGAGCTAACAGAGAAATATTCCCTGTGAGGTAACATCAAAAGAAATTGCTTCAGGATATGGATCAATTGTTCAGCAAGGCCTACATTTTGCATATCACCAACTGAAAAAGGCTGCTCTCCAGTTTGGAAAACTGTTCGTTGTTGACCAATCTATCATTCGATTAGGCAGGTAGTTATTTCAACAACCTCCCAACTCTGTACGACAATGATGAGCAAGCAGATGAATCGGACGCTGATGTTGAAGAAAATGAAAATGACACCTTTCCCAAACTAGATTTAGAAATGCGCAGAGGCAGACAACGCAATGCTGCACTCACTGATACTCTCAGATCTTGAAATTTTATTGCTATTGCCAATGGAATTTTAGTAACCCCAGAAGATGGAAAGCTGCCTCTTTGTTCGGTTATGGGTGTGAGTGTGGGTGTTAGTGTGATTATGGGTATGCGTGGCGTTTGGGTATGGGTTCTTTTAGCATCTGTACCGGGAGATCGCTTGGTTTGCCGTTGATGTACGGCACATTTAGCATTGCGTCATCATAGCATAGGCTACTGGGTACAAGAGCTGTAACAATGAGATTGAAGTAGAAACTTGAACAATTTTGGGAACTAACCAATGTTGCAGGTGCTATTCATCCTTGTGTTGTTCCTTTGGTTCCATAGCCTCCAACGAATGCTGCAAATCTGTTTGAATTTCCTTTTAAAGTGGAAGACAAAGAGCCGTTGTAAAGTGCATTCAACGCCCACTATTCACCAGACATAATGCTACAAGATGATTTATCGTATAACATGAGAATAATCAATCAAACAATTGGCAATAAGTTAAACCTTTTTGCTAAAAAGGGAGGAAAAAGTTCATTGAGATTTTACCCTCCCCCGTTTATTTGCTTCTATTGCTCAATGCTATCATCGAGTGCTCCTATAGTAACTGCACTACCATGCTTTTAGAAAATGTTTTATTTTTTGCTATGGAAAGCAGGTTTAGAGGTATTTGATTTTAAAATTGGTAAGCTTGTTATGAGACGCCCTGCATACAATCTAATTCCAATGACATTTGAGTTCGCATTTGCAAAAACTCACCATCGTTTGTGCCTCTTTCCTGCTGTAGGATTCTTCAACGTGAAGTTTTGTCGCATTCAGCCTTAGTGGGAGCAACCACCAGGAAATGATCGAAATAGACAATGACCCCTGGAAACCCTTTGCGAAGCATCATACTTTGTACACTCTGAGTAAGGCAATGAAAAATACCTGGAGATCTCCTTCCCCCAAAACATAGCCTTGTGTCAGCCAAATATGTTGGCTGAGCATCACCTGAAAATGTCCATTTGATACCCATTGCATCGTAATTGCTAGGATGGATAGGCACAGAACGATAAGCATGACGCAAATCTATCTTTGCTAAAAAATATCCTTGGTCTACAAGCTTGATGGCATAAACAATGGTCTGGAACTGGAGCTTATCTATAGTGGGGACATAAGAGTTAACCCCTGCACCCTTAGGCATGCTGCAATCATGAATAAGATGCAGCTCATTACTATTAGGCTTAGGCACAGTACCCAGGACACTAACAATAGTGGGCTTGGAGGAGGAAATCACATAATTACCCTCAGAAACTTCCTCCCCTCGGGTAGCTTCCACCCTGCTTCTGGCGTCAGGAGCTGTAGCTGAGCGATAGTTTTCCATTTCAGCAGGAAGCAGGGTGGAATCCGCAGGCAAAATATGAAAGCCATTGTTGATACCATCAAGCAAAAAATTCCTGTCATCAACCTTTAAAAGTTCAAATTCCCATTTTGCCTTATTGAGGGGGGGAAGAGAAACCCTTCCTAGTCACTGGGAGGGGGTAGGATGACGACATGATGGGTGAGAAGCTTTGCAAACTTTACTATTCTGCTTCTTATTGCAAACATGCGAGCAAGAGCAGTTTACACCCTTGGTTAGGATTGAATTTGCGGCAAATAGGGCAACCAGCACTAGAATGAGAGGCGAACGAACCATTAGATGGAGGCATATTGGTTGAGCCTGCTGGCTTTTAGCTTGAGTGAGCAGGAGACAGAGGCCTAGGCACAAGAGCAACCTCGTGGAGGTGAGTCGTAACTCCAAGGACAAGCATACATCGCCTGAAGCTGACGATACTCATCATCAAACTTCAGGACGCTCACCCACTCGTATTTTCCAGCAAGCTCCATGACCTTGTCAGGTACTCCTTAGCATCCCGTGCAGTCGGAAGCTTGTTGGAAAATAAGAGCGTGTGGAAAATACGCGTGTTTGCAATCACCCACTGCATGAGGGTGATGCTCTCAAACTTAGGCCTATGTTGCCCATAAGAAACTACAAGCCTCGCAGAACCCCCATATCAGATACTGTTCGTTCATTGTCTCTTGGGATTAAATTTGCCAGGAAATCTAGGATGCAAAGCACCTTTCACCTCGTGGGACTGATGCTGGCTGCAGAAACATATCTGCCTCCCTGTCTGGTTGGGCATAACAGGAAATATCACCCAAAATCGCTCATGTGAATATTAAGTAGGTATTGTGATTTCTTTGAGCCTGATTGGTTAATGTATTTAGAGCCTCGATTTGGTGTTGCACATGAGCTTTTTCAGTGTACAAAATGGCGGAAGGTCAACCAAAGAGAGCTGTGAGTAAAGTTGATTTCAAGTCCCCGGAGTTAGTAGAAGAGATCTTATTTGATGATGTTACTAAGAAAGAGAAAGGAAATAAAGCAGACTTTTATGACGTTGTGTTAGCCTCAGAAGAGCACACCATGAAAGGTAGTGCATTGAAGAACAAGGTTCACTATGTGGGTTACAGCAACGAATTTGATGAGTGGGTGCCATTAAGTGAAATTATAAATAAGTCGCCATCCGTTGATCCAGCCGAAATCTCGCCAGTTTCCGTGAATGACTTTAGTATCCTACGACTTCGCATCAAGGAAAGATTGACCCTAAATCGTAGGATGGATACTAGAATTACTTTAATTCAGCGACGACTTTATTCTGCAGGCCAGCAGGTCAAGTAATCTGCGGGTCAAACACGAAAGCAAACATGTAGGACCAAGGGCCCAATACAATGATTGATGTGCTGTGTTTGGTATATGTTAGGCCACCAAATGGTCAAAGGTGCACGAATGGTCAAAGGCAATCCATGTGATGATTTTAAAGCTTTACTGTCACTAAATGTAATTTTTGGTGCCAACAATTCAGTCGTTTGATGACAGTGCAGAGTATGGTTATGGGATTAGCGCGGTGTTCTTTGATATTGAGCTATACATAACAGGTGAAACAAAGGGATTTGATAACCGTCTCTCATGGCGTCACAAGACAAATGATAAAAGAGAGGCTAGAAATGCATTCATAATGACAGTAAAGCTTTAATCTATGCTTGGACCATGACCATCACAACAGTTTTCATTCATGTCATCCTTGTTTTTGATCAAGAAACAGTAAGTGGTAATATTCTAACACAAATAACAGACCATTTTCCTCAGTTTCTTATTGTAAAGCATGCAGGTATAACTTACAAAAACTTATCATACTCCTACCATGATTTCTCTAAACTTAATGCTGAAAGATTCCAAAACGACTTTGCAAATTTAGACCTGACTTACTTGAATGATGGTCAACTAAGTATTAATTCTAAATTTAACAGATTTCTCTCAAATCTTGATAAACTAGTGAAGACTCATGCTCCTCTGAAAAAACTCACAAAAAAAGATGTGAAGTTAAGAAATAAACCTTGGATCAACAGTAAAATACAAAAAATGATGCGTATCAAAGATAGGTTGCTTAAAAAACTCAAGAGTAATGATGATCAGGCTACAAGGGATCTTTTTAAAAAATTCCGGAATCGAATTGCAACTGCTTTAAAAGACAGCAAAGCCAATTATTATTATAATTATTTTCAAACAAATAGTAAAAATATGAAACAGTTATGGTCAGGGATTAAATCAGTCATAAATATTAGGAAATCTTCTAATGTAAACGTCATAAGCAAATTAAAAAATTCTAATGGTGCCCTTACATCTGATCCTGTTGTAATTGCTAATCTATTCAACAAATTGTTTGTCAATGTCTCTCATGATATCACTAAGAACATACCAAGAACCAGAAAGTCTCCCTTGGATTTTGTCCATAATAGAAACTGTGACTCTTTTTTCATTGCCCCCTCAGTTCCCTCAGAGATATCTGATATTATCAATTTGCTAAAGCCTGGTAAGTCTTTAGGTCCCAACAGCATTCCTGTTAAGCTTCTAAAGCACCTGTGTCCCTTAATTAGTTTACCACTCTCTCAAATCATAAATGAATCCTTTCAATCTGGTATATTTCCTGACAAGATGAAACTTGCAAAAGTTATCCCTCTGTTTAAAAAGGGTTGTTCGGTTACTGCTTCTAATTATCGTCCCATTTCTCTCTTGTCTGTCTTTAGCAAAATCACTGAAAAAGTTATGTATAAACGTTTGTATGACTTCTTAGAAAAGCATAGTATCTTATATTCATTTCAGTTTGGTTTTCGTGAAAGTCACTCCATTGACCATGCTTTAGTCAGCATGACAGAAACTATCAAAAATTCACTTGACAACAGAAAATTTGGCTGCGGAATCTTTCTTGATTTGCAGAAAGCATTTGATACTGTAAACCATAGCATTCTTTTGTTGAAGCTTGAAAATTATGGAATTCGAGGACCTGCTTTAGAGTGGTTCAAATCTTACTTATCAGGTAGAACGCAATATGTTTCTGTGAATGGGTCTAGCTCCAGCCATCTAAATGTTACATGTGGAGTTCCACAGGGTTCTGTCCTTGGCCCCCTCCTTTTCTTATTTTTTATTAATGATTTACCAAATTCATCATCTTTACTCTCCTTCTACTTATTTGCGGATGATACAAATATCTACTTTGAAGCTGAAAATCTTGATATGCTGCAAAGAATAGTAAATAGAGAGTTAAACAAGGTTAAAGAATGGCTTGATGTAAACAAGTTGTCATTAAACATTGATAAAACTAATTTCATAATATTTAAATCTCCTCAACATTCATCATTGGAAACAGTAAATATTAAAATTGGAAATCAACCAGTAAAACAGTCTAGGTATGTAAAATTTCTTGGCATTCTTTTGGATGAACATCTTAGCTGGAAATACCATTTATCTGAACTTTCAAAAAAACTGGCCAGAACATGAGGTATGTTTTTCAAGATAAGACACTTTCTTCCTATCGATGTTTTGATCTGTCTATACAATTCATTATTTTCTTCCTTTCTCCAATATGGTATAGTAGTATGGGGACTTACATATGATGTTCATATAAAGCCTGTATATTTGTTGCAAAAAAGAGTGGTAAAAGCTATTGCATTTGAACATTTCACCTCACCCTCCACTCCTATCTTTTCTGACTTGAAAATCTTGAAGCTTCAAGATCTTTTTCAGCTAAAATTGCTTTGTTTTGTTTATGATTGTGTGAATAAGATCTCTCCTAATTGCTTCCACAATTTTTTTGAATCAGTGACAAATGTTCATCAGTATGGTACACGGCAAGCCTCAAAAAATGACATTTTCTTAAATCGAAAAAATACCTTGCAATACGGTATCAGGTCTGTGCGTTTCTTTGGTGCTAAATCTTGGAACAACATTCCAGTTGATATACAGTAGAAACCCGCATAAAAGAACCTGTTTTTATAAGAATCTAGAGGCTGAAATTCAATCTTTTAAACCTGCTAAATAAGAACCTCTAAGAGGCTGAAACTGGGAAAGGTTCTTATATAATAGCTTTCATGTAAATTATGAAAATGACCAGAATTTTTAGAATTCTTCAAATTCTGATCAGACTTCTTCATTGGTACAAAAGATTTGTTCTCAAGGATTCTCAAGAATTCTCAAAAAATCTCAAGAATTCTCAGGAAATCTCAAGAATTTTTTGGGCTGGAAAACAGTGTTAATGTGTGCAAGGCCTGCTTGTATATAAGAACCTTTTTAAGAACCTTACTGGCTGGAATTTAGAATAGCAGCCATTTAATTAAGAACCTATTCAGGCTGCCCAGAAAAAACCTAGGTTCTTTTATGCGGGTTTCTACTGTAAAGACATCGTCATCTGCTTTCAGTTTTCGTCAAAAGCTTAAAGCCTTTTTATTCATGAAGAACTATCAAAGTTGATCCTAAAGTGATAAATATCGCTCTGGTCCCTCGATAAATGATTAAATAAGATTCAAGACCATCTTTGAAAGGGGGTGCTCTCTCCTCGATTAGTTTAGCTATTGAGAGAGGTCCTCCTAAAGAAATTCCCCTGCATGCAACATCTTATGTAATTGTTATTCATTGTATGTTATAAGTATGTTTATGTAATTTGTAGTCATTGTATGTAATTAGTGTTTTTATTGAGATATTGTATGTAGAGGAATTTTAAAATATATGAACTGAACTGAACTGAACTGAACTGAACTGAACTGAACTGAACTGAACTGAACTGAACTGAACTGAACTGTTCGTTCGTGGCATTGAAATGCTTTGTGCCAAAGAATTTTCTGCTGTTCAAATCGTCAACAAAGCCGATCAAAGAATGCCATCAGATTGAAAAGGTTGGATGAAGACAAGGAATCACGTTGTCAGTCTAGTGGGCGTACACAGCATTGTTATTGATGAAATCAACCAGAAATATCAGATTCAGAGAGATAGTTTGTTTCAAGCGAGGGGCATTTCACTCAAGCTCCTACATTTTGACCAAAATCTTCTTGTCTCCAAGAAAATCCACACAAATTCTGCAAAATCCTTTTGTTCTTTCTTACTGTATGTTATCCAAACCCAGTACGGACGTGACTGTACGGAACGTGCTTGGCGTAAGAAATACATTGCCGGCTATTTTCATTGCCGTGTCTGAGGCCACTGAGCCCTTGGCCCTAGTGGTGACCCGCATGTTTGCTTTCGTGTTTGACCCGCAGATTACTTGACCTGAAGATTACTGCAGAATAAAGTCATCGTTAATTCAGCCCATCACAATGCAAACTTGGTCAGTTTTATCACCACAACTAAAAATTCTCAAAGTCTTCCCTAACCATCCAACTATTTACACAGCAGGCAAGGAAGCCCTTTCTAACCTTTTAAATGATCAATTTTGGTACCGTAGAATAACAAATGAGACGGGGGATATAGCAAACATTAATACGAAAACACTGCAGCTCTCGTGTACAAATAAAAAGCATATCCAAGACTACACAGAAAAAGATGGAAAACTCGTTTCATGTCAAATTGAATCTGAATTACACCTTAAAGTCCAATTTGTCATTGAACACAGCAAATATTTTTCATAAATGTAGATAATAGGGATTTACTGACTGTCCAGAACAAATTATAATCAGAATCAAAGCACAAGATTAGCAGTGGGAATCGCACATTGACTCAGGAACAAGTGAATGAAGAGATAGAACACACTCCCTAAAACCACATGGAGGACTACCCAAATAAGGACAGCCAATTAGGAACATAGGCCGCGGTCACACTTGATTTTTTATAAGGATGCTTTAGTACCTTCAAGGAATTAATAGGTCAAGAAAATAACATGCACATTTATAACACGCAGAGTATATTTCCCGCCAAAATTTCACTATTTATGCTTCTTGGTTCGCGCCAATTTAAAGTTTCTTTATTCGTTATCATGATGGAGCTACAATCGTCTATCTTGTTTCTTGTCATGGTTTATCGATTTATTGCAAATTCAAGAGCATCAGCTCTTAGCAAGAAACGGATGATGGCAAAGAGAGCTTTTCTTTTGGCCAGAGCACGACGAAACTATTTTGTCTCATCAATTTTAACCTCGTTAGGCAACTCAGATCTAAAGTCTCCCATGGCAACGTTGGTCGCAGGCGAAGAAAGAGCAGCTTCATTATGCACACTGGCTGTATTCACAGCAAAAGAATACCATTCATTAGCTAATTGAGTTGCTGTGTTAGCGACAGCACTATTCAAACTCTGTTCATCTGCCGGAGCAATGGGACGAATGTAACCCAACAAAGCATTGAAAGGCCACACAAATTTTGCTTTTGTGGAGCGAATCAATACAGTTGAGTAATACAATAAGTCAGGCTCAGACAGATTAACGCTTTTGTCATCACTGGACCAATCACCAACTTGCAAACTTTCTAATGAGATTCATAGCGTGGGAACCTGTAGCCTGCGTGCAGACTCTACTGATTTCTTTTCAGAGAGACAGTGAGGTTTCTCCTCCAGTAGAGTCTGCGCATCAGCGACCAAATCCTTGTTCTCAGTTTATGAGAAACGCTAAGCCTTTCCTGATTGGTTGAAGCCTTCCCTTTTCTTTGAGTAGCGTCTGGTCTTTGTTGGAGTCTTCTGATATTGGATTGGTATATGCATGAACAAAGCTAGCCAAAGAAAACCTTTTGTGTATTGGTGTTTTGTCTATCCTATTTATAGGCGGCTCTATTGAATCTAATTCAATGAGTTAGTTCCTCAATCCTGCGAACCGCACGTGACCTAGAACAAGGATGTGGTCGCTGATGCGCAGACTCTACTGGAGGGGAAACCTCTCTGAAAAGAAATCAGTAGAGTCTGCACGCAGGCTAGGGAACCGGGGGGCCTGGAAGAGCTTGAGTTGGGCGAACAGAGGAAACCGCGGGGGGAACTGGTGTTCCCGGAGCCAACTGGCTCGAAACGCACAACAACGAAATAGGCCCACTTAAAACACTTATCCCAGGAGCAAGGGAGGCCCCCTCTAGCCACAAAGGCTCAGAGAAGAGGGACGAACCAACCAGGGAGGCGGTGAGTAGCAAAAAAACTGGGATGAGGGTAAACCCTTTTCCCAAAGCTAGCTGCTGTTGGTGATGGTTGCGTGGTGACCAAGCAAGTAACATGGGCGGAAGACGCTGCTGAATTTGGCGGTGACCCTAACTGAGTAAATTCAGCAAGTGGGTTTGAATTTGTACTTGGAACCTCAAAACGCATATCTGGATGAGCAAAAAATACTCTACGTTTGCTAAAACGAACACAAGCATATGTAGCTTCTAAGTGGTTTTGTCCAAACAAAATAGGCCATGCTAAACCTGGAACAACGAGCATGACAAAAGTAGATGAACGACCGTTTGCCCAAGTGATGGGAACTTGCATAGTCCCTACAGCACGAAGAGAAGTAGATGGACTAGCAACAGAAACTTTCAGAGGTTGCTCCAACTTTGTAAAAGCAAGTTCCAGGCGAGATTTAGCCACTTTTTCGGCGTGTTTTTGGTTGACGAGAGAAACGGAGCAACAGCTATCCGAGGGCAAAGGGAGGGAAACCCCTGCGGACGTGATTTTAGTCCATAAAATGTTTTTCTGCGCAAGATCAAGTCCCAAAACATTCAAATTTGCAGGCAAGGAAGTTATTGCGGGCATCCCGAAAAGCTGATCTTGCGATTCAGACTGCGAAGATGTTGCGGGAGCAGACGGTTGTTCAGCTACTTTTAAACCCTTCGCAAGTTTCTGCATGGTTTCATGAATTGCAACTAAAAGAGCCTTATCTCCTTGTTCATGCTGTGCGTTATTTTGTTCAGAACATTCGACACTAACGGCACTTGCAAAAGGTCGAGGACCAGGCGGATTATTTGGCCTATTTCTACCACGAAAGACATTACCGCTCTGTTGCGAATTTTGAGCAGTACACTTATGAAAAGCTGGCTTACAACCTAATTTGTTGCACTTTTTGCATTTATGGAGATAGCCATTAGAGCATTGACCATTTGGCAGCTCACAATTTGTCTTAAGATAGCGATTAAAATACCAACAAATACACTTAGGATCACCTGCTTTTGAGTCCGGAAAATTGTCCCTGAACTTGACTTCTTCAGTTTTCTGGGAGCCACGGCTGTTGGTGTAGGTGTTGCGATTTCTTGGTTCAGCAAAATGCGCGACAGGAGTCCATTTTTTCACATCCACGGGCTGGGAGGGAGGAGGGTTGCGAGACTCGTAGCGTTTGGCGGCTTCAACCAGACTGGCCAGGTTTGGGAATTTGAAGTCACGGCTCAAAATGTCAGCAGAAACGTCTTGCCGAAGTTTCAAGGCAAAAGCATGAATGAGCTCTGTGTCATCGCCGGCAGAAGGACGGTGGATGCCAGGAATCAGTTTCTCCAGGGCGTATTGGTGTTCCGCAAAACGATGTGCGAAGTCGGCGACACTTTCTGTATGATTTTGTTTCATCGTATAGTACACAGACAGTAATTGTTGGATACATTGGTCCTTGGGGATTCCGCGGTGGCGATGCAACGTCTCGAGGCATTTTTCAAACCAGACAGCATGGTCTTCATGTTTGGCATCGAACGGGGGGCATCAACATGTTGTTCATGTTCTGAAATTAAATCATAAGAACGAGCATCTTTGCTGCACTGTTGCTTTAGGTAGATCAACCATAAATTCGCCGGAATTCCAGAGGAAACGAGTATCGCTCGGAGCTGGTCGAGGAAACGGTCCAAATTTTCTTCATTGCTGAATTCCGGAAGGCTTAGCTGGGGCAAACGTGGAGTTGCATATGATGGGCTTGGTGCGTGTGTCTTGGCTGTTAATTCAGCGACAGCTTGACTTAATTCGGCAATTTGTTGCGAGGTCTGCAAACAAGCATCATTTTGGGCAACTTGGTTTGTCTTCACGACTCCAGCGAGACCTTGAATCAGCCCTAAAATTTCTTCCGTCAACATCGAGCGGAAACATGTCTTTTATTGCAAAAACGCAAATAAGACCGGGTACTCCATCATTGTGATAGGAGCACTTCGCTTGGCTTTGAGGCTTTGAGGTTTTGGCACAGAGAAAACTACATCTTTTGGTGATCACATTTTCATTACCTTCTCTTCAAATCTGGTACTCTAACTCTCTTACAAATTAAGGTGTGGCAAAATATATACACGAAATAATTAAGATTGACAGAAATTAAATGCGCAAGCTTGAAAGTAAAAAACACTACGTCCCCGTAAAAATACTGATTGATAATAATAATTAGTAACGATAAGCATCAAGGTTAGCACGTGATATTAGTAACGATAAGCATCAAGGTTAGCATGTGATGTTAGTAACTGATCATATGATTATAGCGTGATTAGATAACAAGAATGATGAAATGTGCAGTCCTATTACATTTTTAGGGGGGGATTAAAATCTGAGGGCAAAGCAATAGGAAAATAACATATTTGGGCCATTTTTGAGAGGGCAGGAGGGGCGGTTGCCCTCCCCCCCCCCCCCCCCCCCCGCGCCCCCCTCTCCGGCGTTCCTGTGTATAGGCAACATGGGGAAAACTGTCTGCCTTGGAAAACCTGTGAGACAATTGAACACATCAACTTGCATTCGCACATGTTTTACTTCGTCAAACCATCATATTCCTAGCCTGCACATAAGCGCTGTTTTCCACTGCGAACTGCCTTTGCTCTCCTTCACTGAGGAAAGTAGAATTTGCAAGCAGGCTATGATATTCAGGCGCAATATGTACTCACTGCCAAGTGACAATGGAGGGCGGTCTGCAGCTGGTGTTGCTCTTTCATTAATAGCTTAAGATGCTGTTCCCCATTGTCCTGGTGCTGAAGCAATTCTTCGGTATTGCCCCAAAAGCGGCTATTCAGTATTGGGCAAGGCCTGGCGCAGTTATTGCAGGAAAATGTATTTAGCAACTGGTTGCACCTATGAGGATGGGGATAATGCAGCAAATTATAGATGCAGGTTTCTTTGAATATATCTGCATTGATCAATGAAGGTACTACGACAATGGCAGACAATTGGCGGGAAAGGGGGCAAGTGTGTGTGATCGCTACTAATTTTCGTAAATGATCTTTTCTTGGAAAACAATATAAAACAATGGTTGTTTAACGGAACAAATAGCCTCACCCCACCCCCCCCCCATATTGAGCTGAATGTCCACCACTGTTCAAACGTCGAGTTTTACATGTGTCAAATATAACTCCTAGGTTTTGAGTTAAAAGTTATGACATTTTTTTGGCTGGTTACAAGATGAACACGCCTTCAGTAGTATTGCGAAAATTAAAAAAAAATTGCAGCTAATGTTACGAGAGAGAGTTGAATATCCTTGCAATTTCGCAGATATTTCCGAAGATTTAATTCCAAAAAATTTATTGATGATATCCGGACTTTTTTGGATTTCAAGGTAGGGTGTACACGTATTTCTTTATAAGAAACTGCTCATAAGAAACTCAACTCTCAGATTGCCAGAAAATTAAAGGGAATCTAATATCTAAGTATATATAAGCCTTTTATAAAAATAACATTATAAAGACAATTGGCACGTGCCGCACCATATTTGGATAGCTGATCTAAGTCAACAGGAAATCCTGGTATCTGATAGGCTAGAATTTGACTGCAAATGGCTTGAGCCACTTTAAAATGTTTACATGCCCTTTAAGAAACTCCAGTAATTGGAAATATATAAGTTCAGCAACTATTTACTTTGACAAAGGAAATCCTCGACATATTTTTACTTTACTTTTACTTGATTCCTGTATCATATTACTCGTAAGGTACTTGCATAATGTCTAAACATTGGAGGCTCAAGGGCACAGGAAAGTGAACATGAAGATTGCTATGGGACATTTACGAAACTCATTAGAAACTCTGAGTACTCAAAGTCTGATAATTTTGAGAGACTTTTGAGTACTGGCCCTAATTTCTTGTTTCTTATAAAAAAATACGTTTATGGGATTTCCGACGTGATTTGACCCTTGACCAAAAAAATTACCTACCTTGTAATATTATTTCCCAGGCAACCGAAATCACATCCAATGATGCGGCCAACACATTCATTCCTTTGGTGTGCTGTTAAAATGCCTCGGCGAAAGTCCAGAAAGCACAATTGACAATGGACAATCGCCATTGGACAAACGTTGTTGTGTCCTGGCACTTCTCGCCTTCTTATGTTCTCAACGCAGCCCTCGTTTTCGCATGTTACAATTACTTCAGGGCACCCCAGTGTGTGAGTCCTGACGTCCCTGAATTTCCCTTGAAAGGGACAGTGAAGGCATTTCGCATCCAGATCCTCGATCACCTGCTGCAGCGGATAGTTGTGAACAACTGATGAAGCTGTGAAAGCCTGTCAACAGCAGGGACATGTGAGTTGCCTGTTTGTGGCAAGCATGCGCTCATGGCAATTCGTACAAAGGCTATGTCCACATCCAAGCGAAACAGGGTCCAGATATATGTCAAAGCTAAAAAACAAAGGATTTTCAATAAATGTTTTAATCAAAGGATACTCGGTTTTTATAAGAAACTGCTGATAAGAAACGGTAGGCTCGATTTTTCAAAAGTTAAGAAACCGAGTAAGAAACAACCCTACCTGGATCTAAAAACCTTCAGTATTGCTGAAGTTTAGATAAGATCGAATTTGATTGGCTTAGCATTACTGAGGGGGATGACCTAGGTTCCAAAGGTTCCAGTGATTTGATTGGTCAATTGACTGGGAATAATTTAAAGCTAAATAATATGATTGGTTCAAACCTATAGAAGAGTAAAGTTCATGGAAGATATCTGCTGATTGGTTGAAATCAAATATTCATTTCTTTACAATGGAGGATGTGTAGCAGTTCGGTGGAATGGAAAATTAATGCCTAAAGTAGGGTTCCAAGGGTTCCAGTACTGCGTTTCTATATCAACAGTCTATATCTCAAGGTACCGAAAAGGTTCCAGTACCAATACTGCATAACTGTCTTTTTTATGTAAATACTACATTGAAAAGCAGGGTTCCAAGGGTTCCAGTACTGTGTTTCTATATCAACCGTTCATATCTCAAGGTACCGAAAAGGTTCCAGTACAAAAACTGCATCACTGTCTGTTTTATGTGAATGCTTCATTGAATAGTAGGGTTCCGAGGGTTCCAGTACTGTGTTCCTATATCAACAGTTCATATCTCAAGGTACCGAAAAGGTTCCAGTACAAATACTGCATAACTGTCTGTTTTATGTCAATGCTTCATTGAATAGTAGGGTTCCGAGGGTTCCAGTACTGTGTTCCTATATCAGCAGTTCACATCTCAAGGTACCGAAAAGGTTCCAGTACAAAAACTGCATAACTGTCTGTTTTATGTGAATGCTTCATTGAATAGTAGGGTTCCGAGGGTTCCAGTACTGTGTTCCTATATCAACAGTTCATATCTCAAGGTACCGAAAAGGTTCCAGTACAAATACTGCATAACTGTCTGTTTTATGTGAATGCTTCATTGAATAGTAGGGTTCCGGGGGTTCCAGTACTGTGTTTCTATATCAACAGTTCACATCTCAAGGTACCGAAAAGGTTCCAGTACAAATACTGCATAACTGTCTGTTTTATGTGAATGCTTCATTGAATAGTAGGGTTCTGAGGGTTCCAGTACTGTGTTCCTATATCAACAGTTCATATCTCAAGGTACCGAAAAGGTTCCAGTACAAATACTGCATAACTGTCTGTTTTATGTGAATGCTTCATTGAATAGTAGGGTTCCGAGGGTTCCAGTACTGTGTTTCAATATCAACAGTTCACATCTCAAGGTACCGAAAAGGTTCCAGTACAAAAACTGCATAACTGTCTGTTTTATGTGAATGCTTCATTGAATAGTAGGGTTCCGAGGGTTCCAGTACTGTGTTCCTATATCAACAGTTCATACCTCAAGGTACCGAAAAGGTTCCAGTTCAAATACTGCATAACTGTCTGTTTTATGTGAATGCTTCATTGAATAGTAGGGTTCCGAGGGTTCCAGTACTGTGTTTCTATATCCACAGTTCATATCTCAAGGTACCGAAGAGGTTCCAGTACAAATACTGCATAACTGTCTGTTTTGTGTAAATACTACATTGAATAGTAGGGTTCCGAGGGTTCCAAAGGTTCCAGTACTGTGTTTCTATATCAACAGTTCATATCTCAAGGTTCCAAAAAGGAAAACAGTGCTGGAACCTTTTCGGAACCCCTTTTTACATTTTAAATTGAAAATAAATACACTGTACTGGAACCTTCGGAACCCGATTTCAAGAAAGGGGTTTAGCAGGAGAAATATACAGTATATAGGAAGATAATAATGGAACCTTTTCGGTACCTTACACTTTTGAAATTCAATACAGAAACACTGTACTGGAACCTTCGGAACCCGATTTCAAGAAAGGGATTTAGCAGGAGAATTGAAGTACCGGGTGTCCCAAAGTGATGTATTATCGTTTGATTGCTTATATCTCCATAACCAATGAACCGACTTTCAAAAACTTTTCTTTATCCTATTGCAGAAGGGCTAAATTGTATTTGAGGATGTTGGGTTTGGTTTAGGTCAATTTCTTCATGTCGAAAAGAAGATCGATAAACCTGCTCAAATTCGAGCCTTACGTAGATAGCATGAAAAAGAAACGGCCTTCTTTGCCAGTCAACATTTTAGATGTGATGCAAAAGGCTGAACTTATATGTCGTTCATAGAATATATGGCGTTCAGAGAATACGAATTCAGTTAATACTGAGTTCAGAGAATACGAATACGAGTTCAGCCTTTTGCATCACATCTAAAATGTTGACTAGAAAAATAGGCCGTTTCTTTCTCGTGCCATCTAAGGCTTGAATTTGAGGAAGTTTATCAATCTTCTTTTCAACACGAAAACACCTCAGTAAATCCGCAACCAACATCTTAAAATACAATTTAGCCTCTAGGCAATCCAATAAAACAAAGTTTTTGAAAACCGGTTCATTGGTTATGGACATGTAAGCACTCAAACAATAATGCATCATTTTGGGACACCCGGTATATCGGAAAATAACACTGGAACCTTTTCGGTACCTTATACTTTTAAAATTCAATAAAAAAACACTATACTGGAACCTTCGGAACCCTTGGTACCTTCGGAACCCGACTTCAAGAAAAGGGTTTAGCAGGAGAATTAAATTATATAGGAAAATAATACTGGAACCTTTTCGGTATCTTATACTTTTAAAATTCAATACAGAAACGCTGTACTGGAACCTTCGGAACCCTTGGTACCTTCGGAACCCGATTTCAAGAAAGGGGTTTAGCAGGAGAATTGACGTTGTTATGAAAATAATACTGGGACCTTGTCGGTACCTTACACTTTTAAAATTCAATAGAGAAACACTGTACTGGAACCTTCGGAACCCTTGGTACCTTCGGAACCCAATTTCAAGAAAAGGGTTTCGCAGGAGAATTAAAGTCTATAGGAAAATATTACTGGAACCTTTTCGGTACCTTACACTTTTAAAATTCAATAGAGAAACACTGTACTGGAACCTTCGGAACCCTTGGTACCTTCGGAACCCGATTTCAAGAAAAGGGTTTCGCAGGAGAATTAAAGTACTGTATATCGGAAAATAATACTGGAACCTTTTCGGTACCTTATACTTTTAAAGTTCAATACAGAAACACTGTACTGGAACCTTCGGAACCCTTGGTACCTTCGGAACCCGATTTCAAGAAAGGGATTTAGCAGGAGAATTAAAGTATATCGGAAAATAATACTGGAACCTTTTCGGTACCTTATACTTTTAAAGTTCAATACAGAAACACTGTACTGGAACCTTCGGAACCCTTGGTACCATGGTCTTTATAGGGTGTGCAAACTTGCATCAACGCCAAAAATCCTTAGTAAGAGGAACTATAAATTTGTTCTTGTTGTCTGTATGATTTTGGCAAATAATATTCGACATTAATGCTCTATTGTTATGCAAATGAGAATTTCTATTCCAGCCAATCACAGAGCATCTTATCTAAACTTCAGCAAGACCCAAAACCTTAGAAACTTTTGTAAGTTACAGTTTTAATTTCCTATCCACTCAAAACTGTTTTGACAGTGTACAGTTAGTTATAGCAACTGGTTGGACATTATTTTGAGTGGGAATTATGTTATTTACTTGTTTTGAGAACCCTTTAGAAAAAACAAACTTTTAGCTCCACACTTTCGGCATCAAAAGTATAAGAAAGACATAAGAAGAAACTTTTGCCAGTAAAATGGTCTATAAATTTGAGAAACTGCCTACCAGCACCGGACCTTAGTTTCTTATAAAAAGTCAGTGTAATACGATGTAGTGATCAATGTTCAATATCCCCTTATACCAAATTGCAGAGGCTACCAAAGATTCTCTATTAATTGAGCTAAATAAGGTAATAAGTTAAATAAATACGCAAAATAAGTGCCCCCCCCCCCCCTAGTGAATTTGCCACACAACTCATTGAGTATCGCTAGAATGTTGTAGCATCCTTTGATCTCAATTTTAAGTCTATTTTCTATTTTATATTACGCCTATTTTCTTGGTGCAATTTGACTGCGGTGGAAGAAACTTATCTGTTTTTGTTGTGGTGTTGTGGCTGGACACCAAAAACATGGTCCTCAACGACTTCCTCTAAATCGCTTAGTTAGGCACATTTGTTAGGCGATCGAAACAACGGTATGAAATATTCTCGTGATCGGAAAATCACATCTGCTTTTCAATAGGACGTTTTGGGGGAGGGGAGAGAGGCTATTTTTAAAATGTCCAATAGACGTTTTGCGTGAAAAGAATCGATTTGTGGTGCGGCCCCTAACTTCATGGGCCTAACCTAATGAAGTGAAAAAGTTGTGGCGTTTGAGTCGATTTTTGAGACAAAAACCGGCCAAGAAGGTGAAAAATACCAATGCAACATATTAGAGACTCAGTGTTAAATTGATTCTAAATCTTACAAAAATAGATACCGGAACTCGTTGACATGTGCTGAGACTGGAGTCCATCGTCAGTTTTTGTTGCGATATGATGATGAATGAGATGTCCGTCCCAATGCCAAGATGCTAAGGTCGATGCTTCTTCACACACGTTGAGGATGAATGGGAAGCAAAACATTACTGAGCATTGAAGAAGTCGTTGTTTACTCTGTAATAACTGAGACAAATAGAAATAGAGGAAGGTGAAGTTATAACTCGAGTTATAAAGTTGTCCACGTTGCTGTGCTGGAAGCCGCCATTAGTACATGTCGGTCCATGGCTGTTGCTGTTGTTGGTTAAACCAATCAAATTTGACTAACAGGGGAATTACCTAGTTTTAACCAATTGGACTGAAGAATACCCACGATACCCAAGGAATAACCAAATAGTGTATCAACCAATGAGAGAGCTTGTAACTAAAAGGTTCACCATACCTGAATTTTCTAAGCAGTCACTCTATTGGATGGAGCCAGATCTATAAATAGCATGTTTTTCGTTTTCACAACATATGAAGTGTTTGGGATGCGAGATTCAAATGTATGGTTACTGTTGCTAAGCAATGTCTTTTTCAGGGCCATATCCATTTTATGAAAAATCCCTTGCATTTTGCACACCATTCCCTTCGGCAGTTGTTGTAACTTTCCCCATAAAGTGCCAATGAGCATCACAGTGTTTCTTATTTCTGTTCAGCACATTCAGCAGTCAGATGTATATGGAGTGTTTTGTGCAAAATGGAATCTCGGAACCTTCAGCTGTACACAATAATACACAACTGTAAAGTGCACAGTTGCTTATCAAGTCAACTTCCAATTTTGCCTTACCCTTTGTCTCCAAAAGTAGATGACTGATCAACTACAAAAGGCAATGTTGCCTGATCTACATTGCAACTTCTCTTTGGCAGCAATCATCCCCATGTTAATTTTGCCTTCTCTTCACCCTTGTGAACTGACAGATTTTTCAACTGCTTCTGAAATCTCAGCATTAATGGAGGCCAGGTCCATAACGCGGAACTCACGGAAACCGCGGAACAGAATTTTTCCGCGAGATATAGTTCTGCGTTATTCACTGGCGTATCAGGCAAAAGTCCATAACGCGGAATTGAAAAACGCGGATTTTTTTTTCAAGCCCTGAAAATTGCATTTTTTAATTCCAAGTCATCCTTAGACCTTGAAACACTTTTAAACAGTGCACTTGCGCCCCTCCTCAAGTTCGGCCTACTATTGCATCGGTGTTGTTATTATTCATTTTGGCTAGGCCCATCGAGGTCAGTGGCCTAACTATATGAACAATGTTGACATTGTGTTGGCAAATTCAGAAGTAAAGCCACGTTATCCTTTTAACTCATCAGTAGGAAGAATAAACAAACAGAAATTCATCTGTTTTTTCCTTCAAACTTTGCTGAGAAAATTCTCGAAAAATTTCCGCGAGATTGAGTTCCGCGTTATTCACTGGCGTATTAGGCAAAAGTCCATAACGCGGAATTGAAAAACGCGGAATTTTTTTCAAACCCTGAAAATTACATTCTTAATTCAAAGGCATCCTTGGATCTTCGAAACACTTTTAAACAGTGCACTTGCGCCCCTCTTCAAGTTGGGCCTACTATTGCATCGGTGTTGTTATTATTCATTTTGGCTAGGCCCATTGAGGTCAGTGGCCTAACTATGAACAATGTTGACATTGTGTTGGCAAATTCAGAAGTAAAGAAACGTTCTCCGTTTAACTCATCAATAGGAGAATCAAAAAAACAGAAATTCATCTGTTTTTCCCTTTGCTGAGAAAATTCTCGAAAAATTGCCGCGAGATGTAGTTCCGCGTTATTCACTGGCGTATTAGGCAAAAGTCCATAACGCGGAATTGAAAATTGCGGAATTTTTTTCAAGAATGTAATTTTCAGGGCTTGAAAAAAATTCCGCAATTTTCAATTCCGCGTTATGGACTTTTGCCTAATACGCCAGTGAATAACGCGGAACTACATCTCGCGGCAATTTTTCGAGAATTTTCTCAGCAAAGGGAAAAACAGATGAATTTCTGTTTGTTTGATTCTTCCTACTGATGATTTAAAAGGAGAACGTGGCTTTACTTCTGAATTTGCCAACACAATGTCAACATTGTTCATATAGTTAGGCCACTGACCTCGATGGGCCTAGCCAAAATGAATAATAACAACACCGATGCAATAGTAGGCCGAACTTGAGGAGGGGCGCAAGTGCACTGTTTGAAAGTGTTTCGAAGATCCAAGGATGACTTTGCATCAAGAATGCAATTTTCAGGGCTTGAAAAAAAATTCCGCGTTTTTCAATTCCGCGTTATGGACTTTTGCCTAATACGCCAGTGAATAACGCGGAACTATATCTCGCGGAAAAATTCTGTTCCGCGAGTTCCGCGTTATGGACCTGGCCCATTAATGGAAGCATGTCACTGTTGACAAGTGTAATTTACGGAATCCGGAACTACGGAATTTGGGAATCCGGAATCACGGAAATATGGACTTGCAGAATTCAGAACTGCGGAATTACGGAACTGGGTCACAGGTATAAATTGCGGAACACAAATGCTCTATATAGTTTATGGGCCGATGATGAATATTTCTCAAGATATCAGTTAGGGGAACATTAAATTTTTGTTGATTTCAATTTTAGAGGTATAATCAGGTTACTTGAAATTTTTATAAACACTGAAGTGATAAAAAACATCGATCAAATTTCTATTAAATGTTTTTGTATTGTAACTTTCATGTATTGTAAGGTCCTTTTGTCGATATTTCATAGAGAGCTCCATGAACTGCGCTCTGATATTTAACTTTCTTGTCTCTCTTGCCCTCTCTTAACGCCAACTTTCCTTTACGGAATTCAGCACAGTCAGGTGGCAGGAAGATGTAAAGCCAAGTTGCAAATATTTCTTCACAATTCGCATCTTCAAGCTAATTGAAAAGATACAATGATTTTTCCTACTGACCAAGGTTACAAATATTTCTTTACATTTCACATCTCAAAGCCAAATGAAAAGGTACAATAATTTTTCCTCCATGTGACAAGGTGTTGACAAAGATTGTTCCTACTGACCAACGTTACAAATATTTCTTCACAATTTGCATCTCAAAGCTAATTGAAAAGATACAATAATTTTTCCTACCGACCAAGGTTACAGATATTTCTTCCCAGTTTGCATCTCGAAGCGAAATGAAAAGATACAATAATTTTTCCTCCACATGGCAAATTGTAGACAACAATTTCTCCTACTGTCCAATGTATCATGGGACTGCTTGAGGCTGTTGGGGGCTATCATTGATTTCTATGACACAGGGAATAGCTCTTTTTGGGGTAGAGCTCATTTCTGGTGACTCTAGAATTGTTTAGCTGTAGCACAGTTCTTGGTCTTGAGCGAAACTCATCATTCCGAACATATTGTTCTTGTCATCATCATTAAAGGAGCGTTTGACATTTCATTCTGCATCCACTTCATGAATGGAAGACATTCCAGCTTTTTCTACAATTGAAATGTTGGTTTCACAGCTGTGGACAACCATGCCTTGGTAGTTCATATAGCTGCAAGAATGAATCAATTTGCTGTTTTTGCTTTCAAACCAAACAGCAAAATGTCACCGATCAAAGCGGCGTGAAGGTTTTCTACTTCTTCCACTGTACACACATTGTCCCTTGACTTGGTGATATACGCCCTGTCAGTCCCAGGCTTCAGGCGAACATTCGTCATGAGGTATGAATTGCATTCAGTGCATGTGTTTACAACTCATTTCCAGAGGAAAAACTTTACTGATCCTGTGTTATCTCCCACATGAACACCTGATCCTCAACATAGCCAGCTTCTGTTGTACGTTGCACTGTTCCCATAACTTTTGTGGCAATTCACTGGACTGTTATTAATTCATTGTTACTTCGTTTGGAATTGTCTGCAATGTCAATTGGCTCCATTGATTTTGTTGGTGGAGGAAAGGAGAGCTTGTTATCAATCACAATAATTGATATTCTCTCATGTCATTGAAAACTATGAAATGTTCTCTGGAACAGCTAGAATGCCCAACATCAGTTATTTATTGGTGTTTCATTGTTGCGATACTTTTTAAAGTCCAACGGTTACTTTGGAGAATAACAAACAGCTCTCATGCTTCTGTCAGTCGCTAAAATTTTAAACAGAACATATTTTATATGCCAACGCTGAGCAGTCTTCGCATGCGACACCAACTCTATATTTCTTCTTTTTACAATTGATCAATTATATTTCTAATTTACATCAGAAAGTGTGGTCATACTATTATTCACTAACAACCAACTAAATACTCGTCCAGATTTCATTGTTTCTGCATTTCCGATATCCGATACGGCTGTGGTAAAAAACCTTCACAAACTTTTGCATTGCAGACATAAATCCGGGTATAAATTTGTCAATATAGTTGAATAGAATTCCCTTCCTGAATATTCCTGTACATCCTCCAGCAATTTTGTTTCCTTTTAAGTTTTTTAAGATCGTAAATATGCTGCTTTCATTGTATTTGTACTTATTAAATTGACAATTTTGTATGTAGTAAAAATTATCGCTCTCCTCATAACACGCATCAATGCGATAAATCAAACAAGAACACAATTCAGTATACTAAGAGCCAATTTTGAATTTGGCGCAGTTAGGCTCTTTTTCAACCAGCTCAGCAAATGCTGCTCGTTTTGTCTCCAGGTCAAACTTCCATGACTTTGGCCAACCAAATATCTGGCTTCTTTGCAGTTAATGCACTACTCTTGCAGTTGATGCACAAAATATCTGACCGAGTTGATGCAACAATCTAATGAACACAATGAGCATCATCAGCACTGGCAGACATGCTTTGCTATTTTAAACCAAAGTTTTGGGCTATTTCTTCTTAGAGTGCAACTTTTCCAATCTGGGTTCGATGTGGCAAACTTTTTGTGTGATAGTGTATCCTGTGCCTCTTGTCAGAGTATGATGCCAAGCGACTGAATCCTTTCAATACCCCAGGGGGCTTGTTAGATGCATATCCATAGTTTGTCAGAAGTAAATCTCTATGAAGTTGGTGCTCTGTTATGATGTTGTCAACTTTCACTTTCTCCTTCAACTCTTTCTTGTGCAATGAGTGCAGGGATTGTGACAAAGGAAGCTGCATTATTAATGGAGTTTGCGGTTGCTCACAAAGCAGCAGTCCTAGGTAGCTTCTCCGCACTGCAACACGGGCAGCACTTCTCATTGTTGTGGCATTCCATTGGCAACGGAAGACCCTTGTGTCTGGGAGGCATGTGCATTACTGAACAAATGCACCCGAGCATTGCAAACCTCAGTTAGAAATGACTGACCCCTTACATCAGGCCAATATTTACATGATGACCTCTTTTCGATTCTTTGTAGTGAGTTCTCCAAAGTTGAGAACACTTAAACGGAGACAGGGGAACCGGTTTTTAAAGGCAATGTAAGTGGAAGGCAAGAGCCACGCAAAATATCACATATATCCATTTTTGGAGAAAATTGTCTGGTAAAAAATATCATGGTAAAGTTTCACCTGCGGAAACTACTCTCCTCTGCCGGTTTACGGACCACAAAACCATGGACTACAGAACTACGGAACCAAGAGCCATGCACTATGGATCTATAAACCGGCGGAGGAGCGTATGCAGCAACTAAATTGTCATGTGTTATGTTGATCAAAATAGAGCGGGAACATACCTCAAGGTATTTTGATAAAAATAACGCACTGCTGATCACAAAATTATGTGCTAAGAAATTATCAGCATTGTCACAGTCAATTTCTTTGTGTGTCACCGTCACGTTTTTAGCATTAAATTGCTCCTTCACTTCTTCCAACTCGGCTCCGTTTTCACCACTTCGCAGATGTGAATGTATATCCCCTGTAAAGTAATTATAGGCTGGCCAAGGTCTTTGAATTGATAAACAACAATTCTTTGCAACTTTGCAAGAACTACGATAAAAATCATAATTTGAAAGACCTATTTTACAAAAACTGATTATTCATATGCACAGAAATAAATATAACAAAAACATAAATCCTAAAACTCTACGAGGGGCAAACCCCAGCCGCCGCACCAGCAGTGGCCACCCCCGGATGATACGACTACCCAGAAACCAAGAACACTTTTCACCCCAAGCCACCTCGCCACCCAAGGGCAACCCATGCCACCGCCGCAGGCCCTACCCCTCTTATCATCTCTAAAAAGATTTTTTGAAGCTATTTAGAGGAGTTGCCTGCTTTGACTCAGTTGAGGCTGTTCCACATTTTGCCCCCCCCCCCCCTTAAAGAGAAATTATTTTGCCCATTTACAGATACGTTTTGCTTGGAAGCTTCTCAGGTCACTCTTGGTATTAGGGGGGGGGCAAGAAGGACAAAAGTTCCCTTTCAATAAAAAACAATAATTTACTTTGACAATGTTAAATGCGATTTGGAATGAGGACATATGGAGAAACAGCCGGAAAATTGTGTGTAAGAACATGATAAATGTTCGTTGGAACATAGGGCATGGCCACAACAATTTTCCTGTGGGAGTACCCCCGGATACCCCAATTTTCGGCTAGCTTCACTGGCCATTATTGCATATTCAGACTTCTTACGCTACATGCTTTCAAATGGTATATAGTTTATATATATATATATATAAACGATGTTCTGAATTCGTAAGTTCTGCCAAAAATATATATGACACTCATGTTGATGATCTTCCCACCATTCTTCATACTCTGGTGTCCCCTCTTTCCTCATGTTGATGTGGCACACACAACATTCTTTGGACATGATTTCTGCGTCTAGGATTTTCCAGACACCACAGGCATAACAGTATGGATTCCAATGGAGGATTTGAATCCTCTCTTTCTCCAGGCTCCATCACCAGAGACACCTATGTCAATTATTCCATGAGTGTGAGACTCATGATTCTCCGTCGTTTCAAAGGCAGCAACTGCCATGCTTCTTTTAGCTACATTCTCTGCTGAATTTTCAAAGGATTTTACAATGCCTCTATAAGCATCCTTGCTCATCAGTAAGGGCATATTCAACACACTGGAGAATTTCGTCAAGCCCTTGTAACCAACGCCAATTTCCCTCCCAGCAAAACAGTTGCCCTGTTCACTTCAAAAGATTGGCCATTATTTGGAGATGTGTAGAAGGCTTTGAGAACTTGCATGTGGCATTTGTGCAAACAATTCTCAGGGCTATTGCATATCCCATCTTTGAATGTACCTCTTCACTCAAGTTGACATTTGACTTGCAGACAGGGAATTCTCTTGCTTAGACAAATTGACGACTCTGTAAATTTGGCTAAAAATGGCTCAAGAATTGTCATCATAATGTAAATAAGCTTTGTCCCGTTAATCTTTGCAAGGCATGTACTGCAATATTTTCACAAAAGATAGTATAAGCTCCATATTTGGCTGAGTGACCCATAGAATCAAACCGGCCATCACAACAAATGGTCAGACCTTCATTGAGTTGAGACATTTGATCTAGCAATGAGGCTCTGTACAATTCCCAGTGCCGAATGATGGAAGGAACAAGGAAGTTACTTTGGTGAAGGAAAATATCCTGGCTTGGTATGTCATGAGACCCATGTGCTTGAAAACAAGGAGTATCTTGCTAATTGATGCACCAGCAGTTAGTCTTCACTCATCTTTACCTCGCAATTCTTTACTTAATTAACCTAATTCTAAATCTCCTACTATTTTACAATCAATTAATCCTACATAATTACAATATTTACAATAATTAAGAAATAAATTAAACTTATCTATGGATTCAGGATTATAAAAATCAACATGAACATAGGCCTCTTTCTATAGAAATTGTCACCAGGGTGGTAAATCGCCCACGTTGATGAGCTTAGGAGGGCAATCGATTGTCTATTTTTTATAGACAGCCTTGAAGGTCTTAGGGAGATACTACTATGTTGACCTGACCACAATTTCTTAATCTTTGGTTCCAGGATGCTTATGGTTATGGAAAGGGATAAATGGTACATGTAGTCAAAGGTTAAGTAATTGTGGTTTCATCGAGCTTAGACCCATACAACTGTTCCAATCTGGGTTAGATGTTCAGACCCTTTTGTGTGATAGTGTTTCCTGTGCCTCTTGTCAGAGTGTGACACCAAGCAACTGAGTCCTTTCAATACCCCAGGTGTCTTGTAAGATGCATAGCCATAGTTTGTCAGAAAAAAATGTCCACGAAGTCAGTGCTCTGTTATGATGATGTCAACTTTCTCCTTCAACGCCTGTTGGTGAACAACATCATAAATCAGTGTCTTGCTAGCTTAACCTTTTTGCAGTTTAAAGAGCCCCATATTCCTCTTCTAAAGTAAACAGACAAATCTTTCTTAAAAAGCAAAGACAAAGCAACAAACAAGGATGAGTTAAATTTTTTATGTAAATTGCAATTAAGACCCTTGTGTCCGGGAGGCATGTGCATGACTGCGCAAGAGGCCCTTGTTCAATGTACTTGTGCATTGCAAAACTCATTTACTCTTTATTCGATGTAAGATGGTCTTCCATTGTCACTACTGCCTGAAAGATTCCTATTTTGTTCCTCAACAAAATTATGAGCATCTAATTTGTTTGATCGAAGGTTGTAAGAACCATGGCTCTCATCATAACACACATCAATGGAATAAATTAAACAAGAAAGCAGTTCAGCATACTTAGAGCCAATTTTGAATTTGAAGCAGCTAGGTTCTTCTTCAACCAGCTCAGAAAGTGCTGCTCGTTTTGTCTCCAGGTCAACTTCAATGACTTTGCCAACCAAATAAGTTTTGCAGTTGATGCAGCACTCTTGCGCTAAAATCGGCTTTAATGTCGTAGAATGTGCTTGCTGCTGTTTGTTTTATCCAGTTATATGCACAAAGTATCGCCTGAAAATGCTGATTGCCTGAAGAATCCTGATTTTATTCCTCAACAAATTATAAACATCTAATTTGTTGATTGAAGGTAGTAAATACTATGGCTCTCCTTGTAACATGCATCAACGGGATAAGTCAAACTAAAAAACAGTTAAGTACACTTAGAGCTAATTTTGAATTTGATGCAGTTAGGTTCTTCTTCAAGCAGCTCAGCAAGTGCTGCACGTTTTGTCTCCATGTCAACTTCCGTGACTTTGGCCAACCAAATATATCTGACTTCTTTGCAGTTGATGCACCACTCTTGCAGTTTCTTTTTTCCTTCTGCACGAATATCTTTAGATCGCAATCAACACAAACGTAGTCACTCACAACGATAGTAGTTGCTCCATACTGACGGCTTGTCTTGAACGTAAAGGACACAGACTCCGTCATACAATCTTCATTTAATATGATCCGATTTGAATCCTCTTAATTTACACAATGAATCAGTGTCTTGCCAGCATCAGCTACCCATATTCCTGTTGTAAAGTAAACCAACTTTTTTCGCAACAAGCAAACTGGTGCCATTAATGCAAAAGGTTGTACAATACAGAAAGTAAGAGTATTGCCAAATGACTTGAAATACGTGATCTAGCCTTTGAATACTTTATTCAATTCACAAAGAAACCATTGGAGCATTGAATCTCGAACAAAGGAAAAATTAGCGGAAAGACGGCAAGAACAATTGAAAACTCAGATTTTGGTGTTTTTGGGTCTTTCTTACAACAATCACTGTTGTTATTACCATTGTCTCTCGGCCAGAATTTCTATTGTTTGAGGTTCAGTTTCTTAATGGTCTGCGTGTGGCCATAAATAACTCCGCCAATCCTGGAGAAATTTTTACCGGCATCTAAACTTGTACACCCAAACGTGTAGAGAGTAATTCACTCTTAAAGAAATTGGGAAATCTCAAGCAATTTTTGTCCTGGTTGAATTTTATGAAGGTAGGTAAAATTTAGAAAAATCTTCACAGGTTTCTTTTATCTTCTTCGCTTATTCGCCGTCTGATTGGTGCGTAAAAATGAGGCTTTGGCGGTTTTGGAGATGGGCCACGAGCATTCGGCTATGTACGGCAAAGAATTCCCATGCCTTGAAACCCTAATGTAGCTTTCCAAGCTATGTTCGCAGTTTTTGGCACATTAGTATCTAGTGCTGTTCCGCATGTTAGGGGATGAAAATGGTCCTTCATGAGGCCACCATGATGGCTTGTATATGTGTTCATTCACTGGTCCCCAGAAATTCTTTATTTGCTTTCTGCCAGTTGCATTGTTTGCAATGTGTAGGATGAGGTGCTGCTTTAATACACTCTTGCTTCCTTTTCCTGAAATGATTTTATATGTGTATGAATAACTCGTTTATAACAAACTGGTACTATGATGACTGATCAAGAAATTCTACCATGTTTGTAAGCATTGGCAAATTATTATAAAATAAAAATCAGCTTGTTATAACAAAGATGGCATTGCATTTTCTGAACTGTATACTGGGACGATCCTAACTTTGTAAATAGACCATGAAGGAACATTTGGCATTATCGGCAAAAGGACCGACTTTCACACTTTAGCAAGTCATGAGTTGTTCTGTGGTATGTTTATTCACACTTTTATTACTACTTTCGCCACCATCTGCAAACTTTTTGAATTCTAAATCAATTCTGGAAAATCCGGTAGCTGGCCGGATTTCTTCGAGGAATCCGGCCAGAACCGAATGTTTGTAAAATTAGCGATCCGGCCTACCGCATATCTGGTACATCCCTAGTTTTTGCCTTGGATGATTTTCAAGGTTGGAAAAAATCTTGTGGAAGTTCTTAAAATCCCAACAAGAATTGTTTATTCTCCTAGCTAGCGTCTTCATCCTTTCCTGTTCATAGCCAAGCTCTTGCAACTGGCGTTTGACTTGCTTGTGGTGTTTTGACTCATTGAGCATTGGATGCCACCCTTCGCCTCATGACCACAGCAAACGTCTCATCGAGTGCATGTGAAGTTTCCTCTCGCAGGTCTTTCTGAAAAATTTGTAATTGGCCTTCCACGTTGAATGTGGAGCATCTGTCTAAGTTAGTTTCTCAACAAGGCTTGTACCAGTAATTATAATGTTGGAAAGTTCTAATTCCTTTGCAGTGTTTGAGGAATATCCCTTTTGACCAATGATAACAATTTGTTTCCTTTGAGTTGATATCACTTGTTATGCATTGCATGTCATCTGATGTGAGTACACATCAAAACACGTTCGTTCTTTAGATTAGAAACATCATTTATGATTGTTCAGTCTCGTTGTTTGAGTTGGATGTTTGAAAGAAAACACATCCAAACACGTTCTTTAGATTAGAAACATCATTTATGATTGTTCAGTCTCGTTGTTTGAGTTGGATGTTTGAAGGAAAACTCAAATATGCCCTTGTATTTTAGTTAACACAACAGAGAAAATGCCTTCAAAACGATTCCGATGGAAACAATTTCTGCTTTCAGTTCAGTTTCAGTTTCATATATTTTAAATTCACTTCATACAATTTATAATTTACTATACTAACAGCTAACTAAACTACAAGGAAAAGAAAATATTACAGAAAATTAATACATTGGTACGGAAAACTAATACAATATACAAATACAGAGAAAAGAATAAATTGTATGGAGGGAATTACTTAAAGGAGGAGCTCTCTCAATAGGTAAACTAATCGAGGAGAGAGCCCCCCCCCCCCGTCCTACAAAAATTTGAAATTATGATGGACACATTTGATTTTCGTATGATAAAGTAGAAATTGTGCCAGAATCAAACATAGCTTTGAATTATTCATTGACCTTGTTCAGTAAGTAAGCTTTACTACCGGGTGTCCCAAAAAGAAGTACCCCTGTTTAAAAAATCACCAAAAATTGATTATCAAACCTTTGATGAAATTTTCTTTTTGAGTTTTTTTGTCAAGGACCCAAAAAATATTCATAGATAATAAAACGTTTGCTTTAGATGCCACAAGGTAGAATAATCACACGATGAAAAACATTATTTTGATCTATAGTTTTTAAGGAAAATAGCCAATCTTGCCTAAGAGTCAAAATTTTCAGATTTTTTATCATCAATGAGTTCTGCCATGCTTTTGCGCATTTCTTTCTGTCATTTATGACCAAACTAGATGCTTTACATGCACAAAGAAATCGATCTGGCAATCATCAGGTTTTTTGTGCAGTATGGTTCAAAACCAGGTGGCCCTAA
Organism: Aurelia coerulea; assembly: GCA_039566865.1. Classification (NCBI taxonomy): domain Eukaryota; kingdom Metazoa; phylum Cnidaria; class Scyphozoa; order Semaeostomeae; family Ulmaridae; genus Aurelia; species Aurelia coerulea. The sequence goes on from CM076959.1 coordinate 5,572,697, forward strand.
AAAGAGCTAAATTTGCTAATTTTAAGACAATTACAAGACCAGCGATATATTGAAAAAATAATTTGGTCCTTGATATACTTGACAGAAAAAGAACATTTTTAGATCGGCCATAAAATCAATTTTTGGTGATTTTTCAAACGGGAGTACTTGTTTTTGGGACACCCGATACAAAAGATAACATAATGTTTTGTGCAATGTTCTGGTATTTTAGCCAAACATTGCAGCAAAGAAAACTCAACGCAAAAGAAATGACTTCAAAACATAGCTGAAAACAAAAAGACTTCATTTGTAGTCAGTTTTGAAAAGTGAATCCACATTCAGAATACTTTGAAAGTGTCCCTCCGTCCCTCGTTCATAGAACCATGATAGAAGACAGCCAGTTGTTGACAACAAATGTTTTTTAATGATTTCACTTTTTAAGGCATTTTATAAGTTTTAAAAATAATGTTCACGTTGTTTCACAAGTTACATCTAATTCTAATAATTAATCATTCCTTGTGTCTATTTTTATACTTATATCACCAATTATTTTTGTTTAGAGTGAAATGTTGCAACCAAGCAAGGAAGATTCATAACTAAATCAATTATTTTGTCATCATTGTGACGCGAATCTCTTATTTCCATAATGCACTCTAAGATTTGATGGAACATTTTGAGCTTCCATTGGTCAGGTTCATATGACGTTCTTGTTCATCACTAACTTGAAATAAAAGATACAAAAAATATCTTGATGTACATTTCTCTTCTTTTTTCTTCATGCCACAGGTGGTACACCGGACAATACTACATGCAACACTGGCTGTTGATAGCTCATGGGCTGCTTTATGTAGTTTCTTTTTGTACTTGAAGCAACACCGATATACAATGAACTGAGTGACACCCAGTACATTGCCAACACAAATCTTCATCCCAAGTGATTATCCCAGCTCAGTAGAGACCATCTAGATATCTTGTCTGCACAATGTAACTGTTGCCTGTAGTGAGAGCATTTGTCTTTGTGTCTCGCCTGACCTTTGCATTGGAGAACTTGTATGTCATCCCCACCTCCACTTGATCAGCAAACAAACCCCAACGAGAGATACTGGTAGATCCACTTACATCTCCAAGAATGGCGTCAGTTTCGCGTTTCTTCCCGACCGTGTATCTCGAATCTTGGGGCCCGAGCTTCATATTCCCTTCGTAACAATAATGACTGATTGGCCTGGCACAAGTTCCTGCATGCCGGCACAATTGGTGTTGTCCTTGAGGTTCAATATATGGGAATACGAAGAAAAAATTGTATCTGTCAAATACAAGACCACTAGTACGAATAACAAATATCACAAGTTAGAACTTAACCCTTCTTTTCCTCTTTCAAAATAAACTTTAGAATGGAGAAATATTTGTAATCCGCATAGTGTTTGGTCATTCTCTAACTTTAAACATTTTCATATCATTTACAGTAGATTGCTTCATTTTCCAATAAAGATTCTCAGAAAATTGCTTTCTATCAACGTTTCCTGAAGATAATTCACAAGTAGTTCAATGAAATGCATTCCTTAATTTTGAAGAAGGTCACATACTGGTCCTTTGGCTTACTCACCCAGGAAACTATCAAAATTGAGATATTCTCTTAAACTAATGCGAGACACCGAAAAGTACGCTTCATTCAAAATCTGTATCAGATTTAATGTTTTCAACTGTTTCTGCGCAAATCTAAAATTGTGAGTTTGATTAAATAACTATTTTCTAGGAAAAATGTGTCAAAAGTTATGTAAAGGATTTCCCAAATTATGCTGAGGCCGCATTAAGACGAAGAACAAATTTATGAAGCAGTTTTTTGCAGTGTTACAGACAGGTTCCACATCTGTTTTGCTTGTCCGGTAGATTGAACACTGTTATCACCCAAAAGCTATTAAGAATTCTAAATACCTGCAAACACGTCAGTGACTGCATCAATTTCTCTTTGTGTCCACTGTTTTCTGGAAGGTGACGATTCCTGCATTCTTTCCAAATCGTTGTGAGATCTCTCCTTTCTTTGGTTCTTTTTTATTTGAGGACTTTTTCTAGGGGATGCAGCTGTTCTCATGATTTCAGACAAGCCTTTTGCCCCTTTGATGGCATTTTTTTCCCTTTTCTTTACAAAGTAGGCGTTGTCTGCCGTTTTTCTGCAGATTGGCTACATCGCTTGAAAGGTCTCCTCGCTTTTCTCGGACAACTGTTGCTGCTGTTCTACTAAATTTTGTCGCATTGATACGAAAGGGTGGGATACCTGTTTTTTTGCCAAATAGAATTAATGCCCGCACTTACGGAACTTGAGCTAAGAGGGCACCACTCCACGAAAGAAACACTTTGCTTTCTCCTTTGGAAGTTTCCGAAAAAGTATACCGGACCTTGTACCAATTTTGCAAAAAAATATACCCAACCTTGTACCAATCTTCCGAAAAAGTATACAAAAATCGTCCCTTAACCTAAAATTACGAAAATTGATACCGTTCCTTATACCAAAATCGTGAAAATTGATACCCTTCCCAATGGCACGTCCCCATACCCAAAATATGTTAAGCACCTCCCCCCTGTGATATTGCCATGCAGAGGAGCCTACTGAGATTAAATCGTACAACTGACCAGGGATCGTTGAATATCCCTGATTAGTAATGTGTCTGACAAACGGGGCCATTTGACAGCCATTTGGTAGCCTCTTAGGCAATAATGGAAGTACCCCCCCCTCTGGGCAACAGAAGACCTCTGTTCAAATTATCAACAGCTCTAAGGGTGGTGAGCACCTCTTCCACTCCCTTCAGCTCGGTGCTTTCTATCTCACCGGTAGTTGAGTTGCAGTAAGGGCACCTTGTGTGTCTGTCATACCATGTATTGATGCACATCATGCAACCAATTACCCTCTTGCAGCAAGAGGCATAATTTGCCCCATTTGCTGGTGACATGACCTCTCTGCATATAGTGCACTCGAAGAAGCTCTTTGCCTCTCTTAGGTCTCGTTTCCTCACCTCTCTTAGGGACGTTTCTTTGCCTCTCTTAGGGCTGCTGCACGATTGCTCCATCAATCGGGAAGTTATCGCCTCCAGAGAGTCCTTGATTGTTGTTATTTCATCCTCCATAATAGCACTTATGTCCGATCTGTTGGATGATGTTATCATTATTAGGGAAATGTCCTCTTCAAAAAAGGGGGAGTTCCTCTTCCATATAAAAAAGGTATCACGCTGGAGCCATATTTAATGCAACATAACAAACGAAAGCCCAGGGTGATTACAAGTAAACTTCGACTCAGCGACCGTTGTCTTGCGATTGAGACAGGCCGTAGACAATCCCAAAAAATTAATAGGGAAGATTGGGTCTGTCAAATTTGTAATGAGGAATTCATTGAAGATGAAAAACACTTTCTACTTAAATGTGAACACTATTCAATGGTTAGAGATGCATTTCTGAATCAAATTTTTGAAAGTTATCCAAGTACGAAACAACTTACCCCTGATGATTTGATTCAATTCATGTCCTTATGTGAGGATCAAGAAACAATCGACAATCTCCTAAAATTCACTGGACAAATTACTGATATCCGAGAAAAAACATTACACACTTTAAATGTCCCCAAGTCTCTGTAGAACGCATATATGTATATAATTCATGTTGTTGTTATTTAGGTGTAGTAAGTTAGTTACTACTTTTCTTTATCTTTTTATGTTGTGTTATATTGTAGCCGTATAGTTTAAAAGCTATTGTGCTGAATGAATGAAAAAAAATATTACTCTACGGAATAAAATACGCTCAAGATCAAATATGAAGCAAACCAACTGACTATCTCCTGTTAATATCTAGCAACCAATCCACAACCTCAGATTTATGTTCTATTTCCACCAAATGGCTGAATCGACCAAACCTTGAATCAACTTCCATGTGGAAACATCCTGAATTTTTATCTGAAGTGTATTTTTGAGAGGCTTCATAGAAAGTACTCCAAACTGCTGCAAAAAGCATGCATTTCAACAGACCTTTTGAAATGTATGTAACGGTTATACGTATTGTTTATTTTAAAAAACTAAGAATTTGGGCCAGTACGGAAAGTTTCTTCCAATTATCAGATTGTGAGTACTCGGACTTTCTTGTGACAAGCCATCAAGAATAATGACCGATTTAGCCCTGTCATTTTAAAGCAATATTAATCACTTTTAGGAGATGCAAGTGATAGTGCTTCGATGATTGTCCAGTATTTTCAAATATATAGGGTACAGTATATATATTTGAGTCTTTAGATGATTTCATTCGATAAAGAATAGATATCAACCCAAAGCAATGGTCCTCGATAATTGATAGGGGAGAAAAGACTCCGACATACCTTCGTCTCTTCTTTCAAACTTTGTTTAACTTTTCAAGTTTCCTCCTCAGGGACATTCCATCTCAAGTGTAACCACCTAAAAATATCAATGTTTTTGATTTTATTGAAAGTTTGTCAGCTTTTTACCCATGCTCGACAACCCCTACTGATGTATGACATCACATTGAAACCTCAAAGCTGTGGAGGCAGGTGGAGGTCATGTGATTTTTGCGCGCCATTTCTTACATTTTATCACGCGTACACGCAAGAAAACATTTAATTTTTGCAAAATTATATTTTGCACCAATGTGACCAATTTTGCACCATGTGACCCCTTGTAAATAACGTGACTGAAAAAAGCTATAAAAGGGGCATACCATATGATAAAAAATACTCATTCTTCTGAGGATGACCATAGAGTCGAAACGCATCAAGAATAGCAGAGGAGATTAAAAGAAAAGAGCGAAGAACTCAAAGTCGTCTTTTCCTTGTGTTCATCTTTATTTACCAAGCCATATGATTTATCAATCAACACAGAATGTATAACTTACAGAAGTTGACTTTCCATCCTTTTGTTCCTCACTAAGGCTTTTATATTTTTGGCTTAGAGCAGTTGCCATTTCTTTGAGCTCATTTGAAGTTGGTTCCCTGGGCAGACTAAGAGTTTGACAAGATGTGCGCATATTTGCAATGGTGTTTCTTACAAGTCATTTCATCAGATCTGGGCTCATCTCATCCTGCGTAGCTGCACGTGCAAGTTCACTGTCTGAATACAGCATAAACACAGGAGAACTTGTCTTGAAGATGGTGCCCCCTTTATTAATTGTGGCATTTCCTCTGGATTTAGGAGTTAGTGCATATGATGGCAGTGTTGCTATTTCTGCTGAAGCATCACTCATTGACATTACAATATTGGAATTTTCCTGGTCTGTCTGAAATGAAACGAATCTTCATAATATACATTTCATAATATAAATGCTAATCCCATAATTCCCGCCAGCACAGTTTTTTAATGATATTGGTGAAACCAGGCTGCATTTGGTTTATGTTTGCAACATAGATCCCATAGATTTATTAGTCATGTCATGATCAAATTTGAGAAAGCAGTCCAAAGAGTTCCAATCGATGTAAGCAATTAGGAATTCTGATGTCTCTCACAATATTGCAATACAACTGCTGTTCACAGTAAATGAAACTCACCGCTAGGGACAGCACCCCTCCCAAGCAAGAAATATTAGAAAGAGCCCAATGTGAACTTCATTATGAGGCTAATGTTGATCGCAATGGTGATCGCGATCTTGATTGCAGCCCTTGACTCAAAGAGTGATTGCTGTGTCCATCAGAGATAATGGCAGACACTTCGCAGTTGGATGGTTTTTTTTGAAACATTTCTGAATAAATGTAATCAAAAATATTTGAATTTCTTTATTTCTGGTAAACTGTGAAATTAATTTTGGAGAGTTTTATTTTACCACAGGTTCATTTCGCTGTTGATTTATCTCTTTTTCAAAAACAGCGTATTTTTTTATTGAGAATGCAGCAAGAAACCACGTAAACAACAATCATTTCGTATTTTGCAGAACTTGTTTTGCCTTATGTTCCGTTTTTTGACTTAACAACTTTTCTGCGCTTCCCTGTGGTCTCTGCGTCTCTGCGTTTTCTCCTGGCATTTTCTCATTTTCTCTGCATTCCATTTTGGTCTTCGTTCAAATCTCTTCATAACAAATGGTATTGTTTATATTAAACGAGACAAAAGAGTGTGTTACATCAATTTGGCTGCATCGTTTGTTTTGTATTCATATACTTTCATTGACAACTTCCACACGTCATGTAGGATTCTTATTGACGTCACATTATCAGAATTTCTTCCAGGCAGACTTTGCTGGTTTTTCCTAGAGTTATTTTTGTTGTATTGAATGCGAACAGGGAAACCCCAAAATGTGTTGTGCACAGCACAAAAGTAGTGAGACAATATAGGCGTCTTTGTGATATTGCATCTAGAATTTTACGCATCAAACAGGATTGTATTCTGGAGACAAAGCTTTGAAGTTCAATGGGCCTAAACTGAGGTGCATTTACTTGCACAAAATCTCGTACACCTTTGGCAAAATCCTTTTGTTTTCAAGAAAAATCCATCATAACTTTATAGTCACATTTGAAATGAACGATATAAAAAAAAAACCGTTAACCTTGATACCAAAAGTGGGAATGACAGTATACGCAGAAAACATAATATCCAATTGCTAAGCTAAGTAATTTGTAATCTTGTTTCCCCAGCTCCACTGCTAAGTGTCTGCCATGGTTTCTGATGGACATGGCAATCACTCTTGATTGCTTGGGAGGGGTGCTGTCCCTTACCCCTGGAGGGACCATTATGGAAACAAGGTTGCACTGACCTTTTAATGCTATCCCTGCCATTTTAAACTAGGGGTATTTTTATACTACCGGGTGCGCCAAAATAAACTATGCACGTTTGGCAGGCCACGATAAATCGTACACTGGACCGATTTTGAAGATATATGACTTACTCTTTAGCAGAAAGCCTGAATTAGATTCTAAGATTTTTTGCAAATTTTTCCATTTTCAATTTTTAGAGCTACAGGCGAGTTTCTTAAAATTTTCGTTTTCGAAAACACTGAAAATGATCAAAAAACGCTGATCAAATTTTCTAAAGACTCATCATGAATCATCAAAGACTCATCAAAGGAAAGACCATACGAAAAAAGACTCATCATTAGAAAGAGAAGGTTAGATTGGCTTGGTTACTTAATGAAACTTGATAGGCAAACGCCAGTTAGGCTAGCCTTGCACGAATCACTGCAACCTGTCAGAAAAAAGAGAGGTAGACCAAGTTTAACTTGGATAAAGATTATAAAACAAGACCTTGCATCGGTAAACATCAAACTAAATTTCAATAATAAGACACCTGAACAAACAATTGAAACACTTGAGGGACTAGCTGAGGACAGAAGCATGTGGAAACAATTGGTGAAGGACATTATGACGGTTAACCCTTAAACATGTATGGATCATGATGATGAGTATGTGACAAGACACAACTCAAATAACCAAGGGCGATAACAAGCAAATAATACTAATTTCCACAGTCGGTTCCTGCAAGGTGTTCGTTAATTACAAGTGTGTCTACTAATGAAATATAACGCAGGATGTTACTAGCGTACTACGATTGTTCCTGAGACACTAAATATGTGTCTCCTAAAGAATGGCATACTTGTTGACATCCATGAAGCATTGCAAATTCAAGACGGAGTGTCCACATCATGATTGTTCTCTCACTTAACGAGGAGACTCTGTTTCCAGTCATTCATTCCAAGGAGGCTTTTGCATTCACAATGTGTTTTCATCTACAAAAATCTAATTGTAATTACACTCCATATTCCCTTATTAGGACACATTCCTCATTTTCCTGGGAAGACCCCCATACATACAAAATTGTACAACCCCTCAAAACGAAGGTAATTGAGTGTTCTAATCAGTAAATTGGTTTTTGACTGATAAATTTTACCATTTTGAGACAATGGCCTTTGGTACAGTGACAAGAGCCTACTGACTGTTTGCATACTTTGGGACCAACTCCCCGTTTTCCTGAAGAGCCCCCCAGGGGTATGAATTTGTATGACCCCTCAAATGGAAGCTAATGATGTGTTTTAATCAGTAAATTAGTTTTGGCTTGTGTCAGACTTTTATTGTTTACGCTGTTGTGATTATATTGGGAAGTTTATCTGAATCTTGTTCTGAATCTGAAGTGAATCTCAAAAATGTAACTTGCAAATTTTCTAAGCAGTCACTCTATTGGGTGGAGCCGAATCTATAAATAGCATGTTTTTCGTTTTCACAACATATGAAATGTTTGGGATGCGAGATTCAAATGTATAGTTACTGTTGCTAAGCAACGTCTTCTTCCAGGCCGTATCCATTTTATGAAATCCCTTGCATTTTGCACACCATTCCCTTCGGCAGTTGTTGTAACTTTCCCTATAAAGTGCCAGTGAGCATCACAGTTTTTTCTCATTTCTGTTCAGCACAGTCAGCAGCCAGATGTGTATGGAGTGTTTTGTGCCAAATGAATATCGGAACCTTGAGCTGTACACACAATACACAACTGTAAAGTGCACTGTTGCTTATCAAGTCAACTTCCAACTTGCCTTACCCTTTGTCTCCAAAAATAAATGACTGATCAACTACAAGATGCAATGTCACCTGATTTACATTGATTTGATTTTGATTTGATTTGATTTGTTTATCTAACGGGGAGGGTAGCCCTTCAGCAGAAGTGCTGATTTTCAAGGGGCCCTCCCACAAATTAAAACTAAACTAAATTACAAAAATGATTAATATAAAAACATCAGAATCTAAATATCTAAGCCTATTTCACAATCTATAAATCTATTTACAATATCTAATGTTTATTAAAAGAAAAAAAAAAGAAGAAACCCTATATCGTCTGCTTAAATAAGCTAACGGTGGGTGCTTGCTTTGACTCAGCTGAGAGGCTATTCCATAACTGCGCTCCTCTGAAAGAAAAACATCTTTGACTGTTTGCTGTTTTTTTCAAAGGTAGAGGTTCAAAGGTCCATGTTTGTATTGCGGAGGATACGGGAGGAGCATGCTGAGTTTCTTGTGAAAAGGCTACTCAAGTACTGTGGAGCCAACCCATTGAGGGATTTGAAGACCATTGTTCCAGAATCATTTTTGAAGCTTTTATGTCGCTATATAAAGCTAATGGCAGACATTTATTCAGTCGTGTGATTTCTGTGCAGAGGACGGTCATGGGGATAGCGCGGTTTTCTTTGATGTTAGTTTATTGTAATTTTGCATAACACGGAATAAACTAACATCAAAGGAAACCGCATTAATCCCCATGACCGTCCTCTGCACAGAAATCACACGACTGAATAAATGTCTGCCATTAGCTTTATATAGCGACATAAAAGCTTTAATAAGTTCCTGAATGGTCTTCCAACCCAGCCCTTCAATAAGTGGTCTGCCTGGGGTGTCGTAGCTGCTGTTTGTTACAATTCTTGCAGCGCGATTCTGAAGTTTTTGCAACTGATTAATTTCATTTGAACCTGCACATCCCCAAACAGAGCAACAGAATCGAAAGTGGGGCTCCACAATACCCGTGTAGAGAGTTTTCAGCGATTCTCTTGGTAGGAATGATTTGGCATGCTTCAAAAAGCCTACTGCCCTGGAAACCTTGGCAGAGACCGCCTTGATTTGTTCTTTCCAGTCCAAAGAGCAGTCAATTTGTACACCAAGGTATTTCGTTTTTTCAACAACTTGCAGTTCATTTTCACGAATTTTCAATTTCAAGTCTTCATTCCGACTTTTGAGAGTGGCATGTTTCTGTTTGGTGCAAACAAGCATGGCATGAGTTTTTGCAACATTCAAAGAAAGTTTGTTGCCTTGGAGCCAAGTGTCTAGTTGCCTAAGGTCGTTGTTAATAGCCTCAGTCAGCTGAGTCAAATCATTGGACTGGTGGCATACACTGGTATCATCAGCAAACATGGACACTGTGGAATCTCGGACAGCTTGTGGGAGATCATTGATATAGATCAGGAAAAGTAAGGGACCAAGACATGAGCCTTGTGGCACACCAACTTCTATATCCCCAAAGTCTGAGTCAACACCATTAACCCTACAGAACTGTTTACGGTTGGTAAGGTAGGATTTAAACCAAGAAAGCTCTTGGTGTTGGACACCATAGTGGGCAAGCTTTTTGCAGAGAATATCATGATCAACAGTATCAAATGCCTTTTTAAGGTCAATGAATACTAGTCCCACAAGCTTGCCGAGATCTAACCCATTGTACCAATCATCAGTATTTTTAAGTAAACAAGTTACTGTGGACCGAAGGCGCAAAAAACCTGACTGGTCATTGGAAAATTGACTGTTTTTGTCCATATGTTGGTACAACTGGTTGGTCACAAGTTTTTCAAAGAGCCTTGAGATGACTGGTAAGACTGATATTGGTCGATAGTTAGACTGATCAGTCTTTTCTCCATTATGCATTGTACCTTCTCTTTGGCAGCAATCTTCCCCATGTCAATTTTGCCTTCTCTTCACCCTTGTGAACTGACAGATTTGTCAACTGCTTCTGAAATCTCAGCATTAATGGAAGCATGTCACTGTCGACGGGTGTAATTTACGGAATCCGAAACTACGGAATCGGGAATCACAGAACTTTGGACTTATGGAATTCGGAACTGCGGAATTACGGAACAGGGTCACAGGTATAAATTGCGGAACACAAATGCTCTATGTAGTTTATGGGCCGACGATGAATATTTCTCAAGATATGATCAGTTAGGGGAAAATTAAATTTTTGTTGATTTAAATTTTTAGAGGTATAATCAGGTTACTTGAAATTTTCATAAACACTGAAGTGATAAAAAAACATCAATCACATTTCTATTAAATGTTTTTTGGTGATTTAGGATTTAGAAATCGATTAATTGTACATCAATTGCATTGTAACTGCACAAGCACTGGTTCTGTCATCCCTAGTGCCCCCGCCAGTGTTTCTAAAATTCATGAAACTATCTACCAACACGGCACCTTAATCTTGCAGTGATCCCTCGGAACGCTCATTTTCTGCTCTCTCTTCGTTGATTGAAGCCTGTAGCAAAGCACGCTCCTCTTCTATGTTAGACATGCAAAGGAATTGGTCACAAGGTGTGGCATTGCGACAAGTTTTTAGCAAGACGTTCAGCGTGCTGAGCATTAATAGATGCATCCAAAAGCATAGAATCATAGATTCTGGTAGTGCATGGTCTTCTTTCCCTTTGTCTTGACTCAACCTTCTTCAATTGGTTTCCGCTTTGTTGCATCGTAAGATGTTGTCGCATTTTGTGCACATGTCTAGGTATGATACATTTCAAACTTTTTATTGTAAAATAAGAGCTTATCAGACACTTACTGGACACAATTTAAGCTCACCAGTTGGTTATAGAAGTTTCTGACATCAATTAAAAACTGTCAGCCTGCAATTGCTTACCTTGTGAGTCAGTTTTGTATGTGTGGGTTGTTACTGTACTACAGTTTGTTCACTGTCCACATCTAGAGATACTTTCTATATGGTTGTGCTAATAGCATATTTGATATTTTCATGTATTGTAAGGTCTTTTTGTCGATATTTCATAGAGAGCTCCTTGAACTGCGCTCTGATATTTAACTTTCTTGTCTCTCTTACCGTCTCTTAACGCCAACTTTCCTTTACGGAATTCAGCACAGTCAGGTGGCAGGAAGATATAAAGCAAAGTTACAAATATTCCTTCCCAATTCGCATCTCAAAGCGAAATGAAAAGATACAATAATTTTCCTCCACATGGCAAATTGTAGACAACAATTTTTCCTACTGTCCAACGTGTCATGAGACTACTTGAGGCTTTCGGGGGGCTATCATTGATTTCTATGACACAAGGAATAGCTCTTTTTGGGGTAGAGCTCTTTCCTGGTGACTCCAGAATTTTTTGGCTGTAGCTCAGTTGTTGGTCTTCAGCGAAACTCATTGTTTCGAATATCTTGTTCTCGTCATCGTCATTCAAGGAGCGTTTGACATTTCATTCTGCATCCACTTGATGAATGGAAGAAATTCCAGCTGTTTCTACTATTGAAATGTTGGTTTCGAAGGTGTGGACAACCATGCCTTGGTAGTTCATGTAGCTGCAAGAATGAATCAATTTGCTGTTTTTGCTTAAAAACCAAACAGCAAAATGTCACTGACCAAAGCAGCGTGAAGGTTTTCTACTTCTTTCACTGTACACACATTGTTCCTTGACTTGGTGATATACGCCCTGTCAGTCCCATGCGAACATTCGTCATGAAATATGAATTGCATTCAGTGCATGTGTTTACAACTCATTTCCAGAGGAGAAACTTTACTGATCCTGTGTTATCTCCCACATGAACACCTGACTCTCGACATAGCCACCTTCTGTTTTACATTGCACTGTTCCCATAACTTTTGTGGCAATTCACTGGACCGTTATTAATTCATTGTTACTTCATTTGGAATTGTCTGCAATGTCAATTGGCTCCATTGATTTTGTTGGTGGAGGAAAGGAGAGCTTGTTATCAATCACAGTAATTGATATTCTGTCATGTCATTGACAACTATGAAATATTCTCTGGAACAGCTAGAATGCCCAACATTAGTTATTTATTGCTGTGTCATTGTTGCGGTACTTTTTAAAGTCCAGCTGTTACTTTCGAGAATAACAAACAACTCTCGTGCTTCTGTCAGTCGCTTACATTTTAAACAGAACGTATTTTATATGCCAACGCTGAGCAGTTTTCGCATGCGACGCCAACTCTATATTTCTTCTTTTTACAATTGATCAATTTTATTTCTAATTTACATCAGAAAGTGTGGTCATACTAAGATTCACAAACAACCAACTAAATACTCGTCCAGATTTCATTGTTTCTGCATTTCCGATATCCGATACCAGGCTGTGGTAAAAAACCTGTCACAAACTTTTGCATTGCAGACATAAATCCGGGTATAAATTTGTCAATATAGTTGAATAGAATTCCCTTCCTGAATATTCCTGTACATCCTCCAGCAATTTTGTTTCCTTTTAAGTTTTTAAGATCGTAAATATGCTGCTTTCATTGTATTTGTACTTATTAAAGTGACAATTTTGTATGTAGTAAAAATTATCGCTCTCCTCATAACACGCATCAATGCGATAAATCAAACAAGAACACAATTCAGTATACTAAGAGCCAATTTTGAATTTGGCGCAGTTAGGCTCTTTTTCAACCAGCTCAGCAAATGCTGCTTGTTTTGTCTCCAGGTCAAACTTCCATGACTTTGGCCAACCAAATATCTGGCTTCTTTGCAGTTAATGCACTACTCTTGCAGTTGATGCACCAAATATCTGATCGAGTTGATGCAACAATCTCATGAACACAATGAGCATCATCAGCACTGGCAGACATGCTTTGCTATTTTAAACCAAAGTTTTGGGCTATTTCTTCTTAGAGTGCAACTTTTCCAATCTGGGTTAGATGTGGAGACCTTTTTGTGTGATAGTGTATCCTGTGCCTCTTGTCAGAGTATGATGCCAAGCGACTGATTGATTTCTTTGTTACTCTCTTCTGGTTTTGGCGTTTGTTTTCTTGTTTTGATATGGGATCCATTTTTGTTTTTTTGGAAAACTAGGCCAATGATGAAAATTCTTATTGTTTCCCAAACTTTTAAGGTCATAGGGTATGCTTTTTTGGAAAAATAGACCGATTATGAAATTCTTATTTTTTCCAAAACTTTAAGGTCATGAGCTTTGCTTCTTTGAAAAAATGAGCTCATTTGAAAATTCTTATTTTTTCTCAAACTTCAAGGTCATAGTCTTCCATTTTTTGGCGAAAGTCGCTGATTCTGAACATTTTTGTGCGCTGATGGTTCATTTTATCAATTTCAGTAGAAAACAAAAAGACACATGAAACGCGTTTGAACTTCAGTGTGAATCGAACTAAAAATGACAATAACATAGAAACAGTAAATATCAATGCTTATGCTAGCATATCAAGCAAAATTATGTCTGAATGAAATGTTATTAGTTGTAATGTTCAGCATTATTGGTCAGCATGTTGTCAAATGTTACTGCTGTTTGCAGGCCAAAGCGTTCCCGCCATAGATATTCGTCCAAGTATGATGGAACCATGTGCAGCCTTGAACCATACCAGCCTTGAGTTTTTGTTTCCCCCTGGACCAATATGCTTCAACCCCGTGGGTGTGCACACCAGTGACAGGGTTGACAAAATTATCTGTGTGTATGACTCTCGTGCCCATAGCCGATGTTTGGCAAATTATTATAAGCTTGCCAACCGTCTGAATATATCATTGTTCCGGGACCAACATATCGCTGTATGATAGGCAATAGTGTGGGTGCAAATATGGCAGTGGGGGTGTTCGTAAACCTTTTATAAACCATATGATATTTTAAAACCAAATATTGGACAATGACTATGGTGCCATCTGGCAGGCTGCAGTTTCTTATGAGTCAGTTTCTTGGTGGTGGGGTAATACTTTATTGTCGTTGGATAATCACCTAAAAGCAATACTGGACCAATAATGGGAACTGTACAGCTTGATGAGCGCCCTGGTGTTGGTGCTTATATTGTATCGCTTTTTCAATAAACCCCAGTCAACTTGGGATTTCTCATTCCGTTGATTCTCCACGGAGAATACCGTATTGCCTTGTTCATCTATAACCAGAGTGACATCGTAATGGATTCCTGGCTGTACGTAGCGAACTGTGTGCATGTCAATCTCCAGTGCCCTTCCATCCCTTGTGGTTGCCCGCATCTCAGCCCGTACACCTTCTGCTTGAAATGATACGCTTCCTCTTCTTTTTGGAGGTATACGGAAATTTCTTGCTGGAATGTCACTTCCAACTGCCAGAAGACATTCAATGCTCAGTTTGTTATCAATCAGATAGACTGTGTCGAACTGGTCCTCTTTAAAGAGATGAAAATCCAATCGTCAACAGACAAAAATCTTGTTTTTGAAAGTAAAATGTCAATAGATACAGTCTTCGTACAAAGAAGCTAGCCTGTTGCTTTGGAGCAATAATTGTATGAAATCCACAAATTGCAATGAGATCAAATGTTCATAGTTTTCAAATCAAAGGCAGTCATCCGCAAGGCAGGGAAGACCTGATAGCACGTCCAATGAGACTTTATAGCACGCCTTGATGTCATGTCCTATGGAAATATTTCTCAGCATTCCTTTTACGGGAATCACCCAGAGCCATAAGGACGAATATCATATTAGATAAATTGCCCATGTACTGTATATTGAGTTGCAATGAGTTGGTGAAATGGAACAGATTGAGATAAAATGGTAGATATAGGATTTACCTGTTGCAGTCTTGTTATGCCTTCTAAGACAAAGGTTGTATCCCTATAGAGAATTGACCAATGGAATTAGTGTGGTTTAAAAAACACGTTTAAGGTTTTACTACATTTTTTCTGAAGAAGATTTCAAAATTCTCACATTTCTGGCAATAAGAAGTTAGAATTTAAGAACAAAAGAATTCCTGGAAAAATATAACTTATTATACAGGGTGTCCCAGAAAAATTGTTCGACAGTTGACTAAATGTTAAAAAATAACGATAAAACGTACCGGTTCCTCGTTAGATAACCCTGTTCCTAACATTTTAAATTAATTTTAGATGGGTTGCTAAGATTACCATGTATTAACATTTGCAACTGATGCTGACCCGGTAATGTTTCAAGTTCTTTGTTTAAAGCATTTATTTTTTATTAAAAGGAGCTTGTTCCATTTGTTGATTCACGCTTAATAATGCTCGAGATAGCAACTGTTGCTGTAGGAAATTTTGCTTTTATTTGCTGGACTAAGTTTTTTATTTGGGCAACTATGTCGGCCAGGTCTAAACGGCGGACAACGTGGACGACGCGGACCAAACGAGAACAATAGTCCGCAGTTTTCTCGTCCGTGTTTTAGACTTTCACACCGGTAAAATCTAAAACGCGGACAACCATTTTGCGGACCATTCAAATATAATGAATTTGAACGTTTGTTACCTAATTTTCTGTTTTTCTCCGAAGAAAACATTGTCTCTTTGCGCAATTCCTCTCGCTCAATTTGAAACTATTATTATGATTACCAGGGTTCACAATTTGAATGTTCTTAGTTACACCTCACAAAGACTGTTCTTACATACATACATACATACATACATACATACATACTTTAGCATTTATTGGTCAGAAATACCATACTACAGCCCACTTAAATGAATTATCCTGAGAGTTAACCCAATTTGGCTTCCATGATGGTCACTGAACATAAGATATGTGAACTCTCAATGTACACACCTTCTGGGGACATTCAATGTACACACTTTCTGGGGACATTCAATGTACACACTTTCTGGGGACATTCAATGTACACACTTTCTGGGGACATTCAATGTACACACTTTCTGGGGACATTCAATGTACACACTTTCTGGGGACATTCATTGTACACACTTTCTGGGGACATTCAATGTACACACTTTCTGGGGATATTTAATGTATAACAGTTAGCACACTTTCTTGGGACATTTAAGCTTGATCATGTCTTGTGGCATTTACATGATGCATGATATCCTGGAAAGATCTCAGGAGTCCCTAATTCAAAATTCAAGAACTAAGAACCAACCACCATGATTTAAAAAGCAAAATCCACCCTTATTAAAGAGCAGGAATTCAAGAACCAAAGCTTATACATCCTGATTTAAGAACTGGCATTCAAGATTTGTGCTTAGATATGCAACTGTAACTAGCTGCTGAGGAGTTCATTCAAGAACCGTAACTCAAGAAACACGTTTAGACACCCTTATAAAGGAATCGGTTTTAAAAACGAGGTTCAGACACCTAAATTCAACAATCAGGATTGAAGAGCCATTAGACACTCTGATCTAAGAACAAGCTCAAGCCAGAACTTACAAACCAAGCCTAGAATTAAGAACTAGTTTCACATATCTAAAAAGAAAAGCTGTGATATTTCTGGATCGTTGGATTGTGGCCATGTGTTTATTCAGAATTCTGATTTCTGCAAAATCATATATTTTATCTTTTATCTTCCCTTTGCAAAAGACTTTGGAACAAACTTTGGATTGAAAAGATATCAACGGCTTTTATATTCAACTAAAACAGTTTCAGATATTTTTTTTCTAAATATTTGCTTGCAAATCATTCTTCCCTGATAGAGGTATACTCTCCTATTTCTGTGATGCCTAGTAAAAAGACCTTCTAAAAAGCAAGGCCCAGTGAAGTCCATACACTTTAACAAGCATTGTTTTGTTGCAAATGCATTCTTTTTAGATTTTAAGAAACATTTAGTACTGGCTCAAATTTTTAGTTTCATATAAGAATTATATGGTATGCTAAAAATGAATAATTTCTGTTTACGATTTGGTTCTCTTTGTTCAAAATCAGTCTTGATAAACTTTGAAAATTGAGAAGATCAATTTCATGAAATCTAAAAAATTCTGCGAGAGACTCCCATCATAGAAAAGTCCATATGAAAGAAAGCCCAGGACAAATTTCAGGGTCCAGTGCCTTGAAGCAGAATGAGTGTATTGCTTCAAGGTTCAATGTAATTATGCCATAATATCCCTCAGGTTCTCATTGACCCCTTACATGCTAGCTTCTTATCAAAGAACTCATTGTGAAAAAGCTTGTTCAGTTTGGAATTTGAATTATGAAATCCATCATCTTCAAGACAAAGGGCTATCACACGTCCTAGTTTTTACACCAAAACAAGACTATTTGTCATTTCATCTCATTGATAACATAAGGTTACTTTGATTTCTATAATTCAGCATTCCGGGGGTACTTCATTGTTAAGTGATATGGGTGGGTTTTTACATCTGAAATTGCATATACAGTAGGTCTGTTTTTAACCTAGGGTTAGGGTTGTTATATGGGTTAAAATATATTGGTTGTTTTTTTAGAATTTTCTTATCAATGGGTCCCATAATGATTGTCTGCATCAAACAACTGAAAACCTCCTCCTATTTCCAGTATGGAGAGTAGGGCAATTTTCGCCGAGACCTCGAGTGTGCAAGAAGGGTCCTCTATTGTTTATCTATTGTCTGTTTTGAATACCCTATTGTTTTTCTTGGGTGTGCAAGTGCCACACTTTCCATACACGCCTATTTTTGCCTGAGAAACGATTAATTCAAGAAAATACGATAAAATGTATAAGATATGATTGGATTTAAACGTTGTTGAATGTCATATAAGTTTGCATCCACCTTTTCACACCAATTTAAAGAACCCTGTCAACATGTCGGTCTAGGGGTAACTGTCCTGTGACTGCCAAGTCAGAGGATTACACCACTACTGCGCCAACAGCTAGAGAAACGACTGGAATTGAGAGAAGGTGAAACGAAAATCCAAATAACAAACAAGACCTTGCTTGTCGTTGGCTTGAAGAACTGTGTAGAGGACAAGATCCACAATGAGAAGAAAATAATTTTCGCGCGCAATATTTTTAGCATATTTTTGGTCACGTCAAATCTTGGGCCTAACCTGTTGACATAAGAAACAAAATTTCACATTACCCTAAATCCAATTTGTACTTACAATTAGTCATCTTCCGTAATGATCGTCACTGACATCTTACTCTGAAATTTATAGCCGTCTCCTCTTCTGTTTTTCGGCCAAATTTTCCCATCACACGCTCAATGTGAAACAGAAATGCCGCCACATTTCTTCAAGGAAACAACAGCAACAACTGTAGATTCTCCTTTCAATACAACAGGTGGGAAGGAGGGGGAGGAGGGGAAGGAGGGGGAGGGGCAGGGGGCAGACTATTCCTGTCCCTGATCCACTGAACGTGGAGATTGTATTAACTACAATATACAAAATCAATACAGTATACCGAAAACTTTCTTTCAAATAATGAATACGTTTTTATAACAAACCTTTTCTAAATAAAAGGCCTAAAAATCAAGGTTCAATGTCAAAATGCGTAAAAACCAATGTTTCAACTTTTCCCCCGTCAAATGTTCCAATTGAATAATTTCAATCCAATATTATGATCCTACACCAAAAGAGCTTTTGAATCATGTATTACTTTTGTAAGAACCCCGTTTGTGAAAGGCCTGAAAATCATCGGTCAAAATACGTAAAAACCAATGTTTCAACTTTTCACCCGTTACATTTTCTGATTGAATAATTTCGATCCAATATTATGAATCTACACCAAAAGAGCTTTTGAATCATGTATTACTTTTGTAAGAACCCCGTTTGTGAAAGGCCTGAAAATCATCGGTCAAAATACGTAAAAACCAATGTTTCAACTTTTCACCCGTTATATTTTCTGATTGAATAATTTCGATCCAATATTATGAATCTACACCAAAAGAGCTTTTGAATCATGTATTACTTTTGTAAGAACCCCGTTTGTGAAAGGCCTGAAAATCATCGGTCAAAATACGTAAAAACCAATGTTTCAACTTTTCACCCGTTACATTTTCTGATTGAATAATTTCGATCCAATATTATGAATCTACACCAAAAGAGCTTTTGAATCATGTATTACTTTTGTAAGAACCCCGTTTGTGAAAGGCCTGAAAATCATCGGTCAAAATACGTAAAAACCAATGTTTCAACTTTTCACCCGTTACATTTTCTGATTGAATAATTTCGATCCAATATTATGAATCTACACCGAAAGAGCTTTTGAATCAAGTATAACTTTTGTAAGAACCCGTTTGTGAAAGGCCTGAAAATCATCGGTCAAAATACGTAAAAACCAATGTTTCAACTTTTCACCCGTTATATTTTCTGATTGAATAATTTTGATCCAATATTATGAATCTACACCAAAAGAGCTTTTGAATCATGGATTACTTTTGTAAGAACCCCGTTTGTGAAAGGCCTGAAAATCATCGGTCAAAATACGTAAAAACCAATGTTTCAACTTTTCACCCGTTACATTTTCTGATTGAATAATTTCGATCCAATATTATGAATCTACACCAAAAGAGCTTTTGAATCATGTATTACTTTTGTAAGAACCCCGTTTGTGAAAGGCCTGAAAATCATCAGTCAAAATATGTAAAAACCAATGTTTCAACTTTTCATCCTTCATATTTTCTGATTGAATAATTTCGATCCAATATTATGAATCTACACCGAAAGAGCTTTTGAATCAAGTATAACTTTTGTAAGAACCCGTTTGTGAAAGGCCTGAAAATCATCGGTCAAAATACGTAAAAACCAATGTTTCAACTTTTCACCCGTTATATTTTCTGATTGAATAATTTCGATCCAATATTATGAATCTACACCAAAAGAGCTTTTGAATCATGTATTACTTTTGTAAGAACCCCGTTTGTGAAAGGCCTGAAAATCATCGGTCAAAATACGTAAAAACCAATGTTTCAACTTTTCACCCGTTACATTTTCTGATTGAATAATTTCGATCCAATATTATGAATCTACACCGAAAGAGCTTTTGAATCAAGTATAACTTTTGTAAGAACCCGTTTGTGAAAGGCCTGAAAATCATCGGTCATAATACGTAAAAACCAATGTTTCAACTTTTCACCCGTTACATTTTCTGATTGAATAATTTCGATCCAATATTATGAATCTACACCAAAAGAGCTTTTGAATCATGTATTACTTTTGTAAGAACCCCGTTTGTGAAAGGCCTGAAAATCATCTGTCAAAATACGTGGAAACCAATGTTTCGATTTTTCACCCATCATATTTTCTGATTGAATAAATCCAATCCCGTAATATTAATCTGCAGGGCCGTCGAGAGCCAGCTCGGGCCCTGGACCGACCCTAATGATCGGGCCTCAGGGGAGCTTGGGGGCGAAGCTGCCAAGAAAATCTTCTGGGAACACGCCTTTCAGATTCTCGGAGAATGAAGGAAACGCCCTTTTTAAGAAAGCTACTTTAGATAAAATTGTTTAGATATTCCATAAAAAAGTTGTCAAGGAAGCGGTATTTACGGTAAACAATGAAAAGATTCACGCTTACGAGGTGACATTGCCAAAGTCACCTCGTAAGGTACGGACACAAAATCTTTTAAACATAGCCACATAAGAAAACTATTTTCTTATGTCTATGTTTTAAGGCAGGTGAATACTATAAGCTATGTTTTAACACACTGAGGCCTTTCGGACTTGTGTCCTCATCAGAGTATGATTTCGAACATTCGAAATCATACTCTGATGAGGACACAAGTCCGAAAGGCCTCAGTGTGTTAAAACATAGCTTATAGTATTTTTTTGTCGTCCAACCTCTCTACATCAAGTGTCTAGTTATATATTTTACCAAGTTTTTTTGTAAGGCAGGTAGGTTGATTGCCATAAAAGTTGCTGTAAGGAAATTTTACAGCAATAACTAATTTTTGTCGAACGATATTTTTACGGGCCCCTTCGAGGCCCGGGCCCCGGGCCGCGGACCTTTTACCCCCTCCAACCCCCCCTCTCGACGGTCCTGTTAATCTGTATCAAAAGAGCTTTGGAATGATGTATTACTTCAATAAGAACCCGTTTTCGAAAGGCCTAAAAATCATCATCCAAAATTTGTAAAAACAAAGATTTCAATTTTTCACTCGCGAAATTTTCCAATTGAATGAATCCAATCCAATATCATTAATCTGCATTCAAAGAGCTTTCGAATGATTTGTTACTTCAATAAGAACCCGTTTCTGAAAGGCCTAAAAATTATCATTCAAAATGCGTAAAAACAAAAATTGCAATTTTTCACTCGCGAAATTTTCTAATTGAATGAATCCCATCCAATATCATTAATTTGCATCCAAAGAGCTTTCGAATGATGTGTTACTTTAATAAAAACCTGTTTTTGAAAGGCCTAAAAATCATCATTCAAAATGCGTAAAAAAAGATTTCGATTTTTCAGCCGCGAAATTTTCTAATTGAATCTATCCAATCGCATAATACTAATCTGCTTCAAAATTTTGTAAAAGAGCTTTCAAAAATGATGTACCAGTTAAGTTTTTGAACCCGTTTCTGAAAGTTGTACTTCATTGCCGCCGAGGGGTGCATCACTCGTCCAAAAAGGCGTAAGAGATTTTTAAAAACAGTAGGATTTTTAGGGATTTTTTGCGGATTTTTCTTTAAAACAAAAGGATTTTTGCGAAAGGTGTTCGAGATTTTTACAGAGTGATACGCCCCTCGATTGCCGCAGTTTTGTTTTATATCGGAGGAAAGCACTGACCGTTGACCGTGCAGCAGAATTCTCCTTCGGTGGAAGTTTATATTCGGAAAACCTTTGGGGGGAGGCTTTCTCGACCTACCACCTGACAGAGAGGGGCCATTTTTCCCTATAAATTGGTACACATATTTCCGAAAATCTAATGAAAATCTGCGCCATGATTCCGGAAATTATGAATAATTTCCTGTTATTCCTATGCATCTGCGTAATTTTCTCCAGAACAGGACCATAATTCTGCAAATTTTCGAAAAGGATACCCATGCATAACTCGGTGAAAGGTGTGAATATTGTGAGACTGATACCCATAATTCCAGAATGGTTGACAAAAGTACCCCAACAATGGCATGTCCTTGTCCCATTAAATATGCTAACATTGCCCCCTTCAGTGGCGGAAATTCAGCTTTTTGAGTGGGGAGGCAAGCCGTAAATTTTCCGAGTCGGAGGAAATGCTTTTTTTCTCAGGCATTTTGCTGGAAGACTTAAACCTGACATAAATAGGGTCCTTGAATGTGCTAAGGTCGTTGTATATCAGATTTCAAAACTATTTATATTCAGCAGTTGATAGAAAAAGGCAAGAATGTATTATGAACGTACTGTCGGTAGGCTCAATAGCTACGAGGACGCTGGGGGCGACGCCCCCAGGATAATTTTTGAGGACACTCCCTCTATTTTTGCTTAGAATGCCTTTCATGACCCTATGTTTGCCAGTACTGAATTGGGATTTTGACAATGTTGTAACATTTTTTCAGAGTAGCATCCCAAGGAAATTTTTTGGGTAATCAGATAGTTTACTTGGTCTTAGGAGAGCTCTTGGATCCATTGTTTGCCAGTGCCAAATTAGAATATTTGATAATATGAATAACCAGTTCTCAAAACAGTTCTGCGTGAAGAACCTCTCCTTTGTCTTAGAACGCTTCTCGCAATTCAGGTTTTGCCTGCCCCCGCCCCTAACATGGAAACTTTGAAAATTCGCTGATAGTTTATGTTAATGTGGCGTCCAGGAAAATTTTTGAGAACTCCACCCTTTACATTGGCTTAGAATGCCTCTCCCAAAGCTCCAAAATCTCGCGGAAATATTGCTACTCTCTAACTAACCCATACCCAAGAACTTTCTTCTCGTTTATGAAATAAATGAAAGTGAATAAAAACTTTAGAATATGCTTTTTGAGCTTGTGCATTTCGTTTGCTCTTTCTATATAAAGCTCGTCCACTTCTTGAGGGTGACTCGTTTCTTCACTACAGTTTCAATCCCAAGAGCGAAATGTCCGACTTTTAAGAAAATTTCCGAATCTTATCGAATTGGGGGGGGGGGCAATTGCCCCTCAAACCCCCCATAATTTCCACCACTGCCCCCCCCCCCTTAGACTAGAAATCTTCTTATTGACTATGGATACTTTTTGTCAATGGTTGGGGTTTAACCCAAAGGGGGGGGGGTACTCTGGTATACTTAGAATAGGGGTGCTCAGGTTACTTCTTTGGGTCTAAAATTTGAGCAGGGGTTATTGTTTTGGGTCAATGATTTGTACAGTTATTTTTTTGGGTTCCTGAGATTCTGGTTTACTTTTTTGGGTCTAGAATATGGGACAAATTCAAAAATTGGGAAAAATATAATTTAAAAAAGGAATCAAAATCAAATAACGTTACTAAAACCAAAACCTTAAATATCCAAATATAATACGGAGAAATCTAATCAGTTAGGGAACTTTTTACAGATTCAAGATACTGATTTCGTAACTTTTGGGTATATAGCGTCAGAAAGATTATTTTTTTGAGTCTATTTTTATGCTAGAAATTATTTCTTTGGGTTGATCCGTTGTACCCAAGCCTGAGCATCCCTATCTTAAATATGCCTGAGTACCCCCCTGGGGGTTTAACATGCTTATGTGCAAAGTGGTTTTTACCGATTTTTGTTTTCAGGGAATGGAAATATTCCAAATTTCCAATTCAAATTCAGTTTCTTTCCTTAAACCATCTTCTTTCATATTCTCTGTAGTAGAGCACCATGGATTGAATCATCACTATAAAAGTTTCTTGCAAGTATCTCAGTTCTTTATTTTATTGATTCTATATAATTAATGTCATTGAGAACAGTTTAATACCCTGGTTCATTGGGTTGGGAATGGCAAATAGAATGAGAACGATGCGGTGCGCCGCATTTGCAGCTTTTGCGGAGGAGCAGTTTAATGTGTTGGAAAATACCACGCTGTGCTGTCTCCTTCTTTCTGCATTTGAAATCACGTCGAAGCATGTTGACATTCTGGGGACGGATTAAATCCTGCTAATCACAGGCTATGGTGAGTTGAATTATTAGATTTTTTTCACGTAAGGCTTTTGAAGCTTACATTTTGCTTTCGAAATGTCATATTGTGGTCTTTAACAGGCCTAGTTGTTTCAAATATACAGTTTAGTTGAGCGATCCTGTCGCACAAACATGCGGTGTTTTAGCATAGTTTAATTTCAGCTGAAAATGAAGCCCAGCCCCAACCCGCACTATCTTGGATGTATTCATGCGGTATTTGTTTAGTGTGGTATTTCATTAGATTTGTGGCACTTGTGGCTTTATTTAGCCACAGACTTATCACCATCACTTTAGCTGTGCGCTACCATTGTTGTGGTTGGGCGGGAAAATTACATAGATGCTTGTGCAACTTGACAAAACAGGTGAAGATGTACCTGTCTACTATGAGTAAATTCTGAATGTATTATGAATGAATTTTGAATATCATTGAATGTATTATAAGTGATTGAAATAACTGAAATAGAATGCTCTATTTGTGCGCTTGTGTTGAACATGGCAGTTCTTAACATCAAGATCTTTTTTTTAAGTGCAGACCAACAAAAGGCCATGATTGGTGGGGTGTGTGCATGTGCATTCCTTTATTTTTAAAGTTGAGAACAAAAGATCTTGTTCAAAATCGGTGTGCACATCAACATTATGTGGAAAATCTTGTGTTTGCAGTTACCATGCTCTGCAGTCTGGATGTTTAAGGACCTGATCCCTGTTTCTAAGAGTTAAGAGCTACCCTCCCCCTTGGCGCTTGTACAGAATCGCACCTGTGCCTGAACTGAGATCCTAACTGAACCCTACCAAAACCCTACCTCCATTCGTCGAAAATTTTGATATTGAAAATTGAAACATAATTTAAATAATGTGCATTTCCAGGTACCAGACTGGAAAGTTTGTATTTTACGCTTGCAAGTTCACATGACCCAAGTAAGATATCACTGAAATTTTGCCGTTGAGAACAATAGATTAAAACAATAGATCTTTTGTTTATTGCCAACTGCACGGCTCAGATTGAAAACCACGTAGGTTCCTGCACGTGCAAGATATTGCTCACCCTATACAAACTTTCCAGTCTGGTCCAGGTATACACCCAAAAGCGATTTCTTGGCATGTTCTGCATCAAGAACTACTGTCAAAAAGCCATCTCCGAGATCAGTATGAAAAATATATCACCAAAAAGGGTAGCACCAGGCAAAGTTGGAAACTAAAACTCTGTGAGAAAATACATGTCCTTTCACCTTGTAACTTTTGTATGTCAGGAGGGCACCTAAGGCTCCGGCAAATGGCTGGAGCCTGGCAGGAGCATTGCCGGAGCCGGTGAAAACAAGTACGAAAAGGGTATTGGCCAGAATCAATGTTAATGGTGGGAGACAAAGGTCTATGTGGGACTATAGCCTATTAATGATAAACCACACTAGATATCAACACCAAATCTTGTTCTAGCATCTCTTAAAAAGATATTTTGCAGTTTTACAAGTGTTTCACATTTCTCAGTTTTTGGCCGGAGCCTGCTGAAGCTGGCCGGAGCAGTGAAAAAAATACAGAATGGGCCAAGCTCCTGCCACCTTGGCACCCTCCTATTATGTCCATCGTTAATTTTTGTCATTTGAGAATTCTGTTTTTCATTACACGACTGCCAGCACCCTACACAAAGTTAAATTTTCTTAGTGGAATTTTATGCATCAACATGTTTTATAAATCTGTACCTTTTTTAGACGAGCAGGCAGCGACGACTCAACCCTTCGGCAGAGGCCAAAATTTGGATTCAAAGAAACAATGATAAAGAGGGTTTTAAGAAAAAGATTGTTGATGATGATATAGGTGAGATTGATTTTTCATGACTTTTAAAGGGGGTCTAAGTACAAAAAGAGTGAGGTCAAATGCTACCAGGTCTCAGTGTTTTCTATTGACCTAGATCAGTTTATGGTTTGGTGCTTGTCACAGTCTATTGTCTTTGCACGGCAATTTTATCAATTCATTTTATGTGGCCTAAGCGAAAAATATCTGTTCAAGGGATTAAGATTGAGATCTCAGAAAATAAGGCAGCCCTCCTAGAAGGGCTAGCCCATGAACAGCACTAAGAGTTGTATTCAGAAAACAAGAAGAACATACAGTAACCCTCAGTTTTCCAATTCTCTCATGATGGTGGCATATAGTTGTGTGATTTTATGCAAATTTTTTACAGGTTGGGGTGTCTTCGCAACTAAAGAGCACCCAAGAGAGTCCTTTCTCCTTCAATACGTCGGTGAACTTGTTTCAGCGGAGGAGGCAGAAAAAAGAGAGAAGAGGTACGCAAAGAAGAATCTGGGGAGTTATTTGTTCTTCTTCTCCAACAAGGGCAAGGAATATTGGTAAGTTTATACTTTTTTCCTCTGCAAAATGATGTTTGTTTCAGTTCCTCATTTCAATTTATACCCAAGTCTAACAAGAAGAGGTTTTCTAGTCCAATAGCATCCAGTGTGCATTCCATGCACATTGGCCCAGAGATCTTCGGCATGGAAAATAAAGTTCTTGGCATATGGGCATGAAAATCTGATAGAATGAATAGAAAATTCGGGTCCGCAGGTCCGATAAAATGCGGGTCTGCAGGTCTCTTTGAATGTATGTCCCATGGCCACATACAAACGGCTGTTGTATGCGGCAAGGAGCCCTTCCTACAGAACAAAGCGATGATAGTCACCAGTTTCTATGAGCTTTCCTGCTGTGATCGCAATTCATCACCGCTGCAATCCATCAAGCGAAACCCTTGCAATATCGATGGGATTAAATCATTTCTATGGATTGAATGGTGACGCAGATCGTCACAAAGGTCACAAAAAGAAAAATACATTGTGAAATCATACCTGATCAATGAAAAGATCCTGAGTCACAGCTTGCAAAGAATTTCAATCCCAATGCAAATATGGGAGAACTTTGTACTTTGGAGGGGATCCCTTCACATGGGGAAGTCCCTATGCATCGTTCGATACTTTTTACCATATAAATAGGAGGCACTCGCGTCTTTTGTGATTTCAACATGAAAGTTTTAAAATTTTAAGTTTAGTTTCTTACGCTGTTTCTTATTTCCTATTGACTTTGTTATTTCTTGGTAATCATATTACAGTTTATAACACTGCTGTAAATATGTTCCTTGACATATGCAAAACATCAGGTGGGAAGAACTCCCAGGGAACATGTACATGTTCTTTTCTCCGGAACTTGTGCTTGACTAGATTGGTACATCGCTGTTATATCATATGAGTTCCTTGCTGAAGTTTGGCACCAACGGTACATCCTTGCTAAAGGTAAACAAACCAGAATAAGCCCTATCTTCTGCGCAGTGTTGGATTGAACGCAAGCATTCCAGGATGAAAACAGGAAGTGGGCATAAGCCTCGCAAGACCCGTCGACCGCTGTAGCACGCCTTACACACCGAGACCCGCCACCAATCTTGGAGTGGGACCCGCATTTTATCGGACCTGCGGACCCGCATTTTACAGAAGCCGTAGAAAATTATTCTAATTTGATTGATATATTCAATAGATTTATTGTTTTCCTGGCCTAAACAACTTTGTTGTCAACATAACCTTGAGTGTAGAGTTCACATGGAATGCACAATGTTATGCATCAGTGCTTTTGATTGGCACATGAATTAAAAGCAATTAGCTACTGGACCAAGGTAGCTCTCTCAACCAGAAATTCAATACAAACAAATTCACAAAAGTCGTTAATGTGCACATGAAGGATAATTTTGATCAGAAGTCATTTGTTTATAATGAAAGGAAGAAGGATTATTTCTTTGACTTAGAAGCCAAGCAGAAGGCATTGAAATACTCCTTGATTTAGGTTTAAATATAACAATCATTACTCTGCTTCTGAATCTGATAAATAAAATCTGCAATTGGCTGATCTTTAGATTTATCCTTCTTCTTTTGTTATAAACTCATGACTTACCTTAAAACCACCGTTTGCATGCACAAGGTAGCAGTTTGCCTCCCTGTCCTTTGCCTGCGATTGCAAATCACTTTGAATTGTGGTGTCAATCAAAAGCAACTGATGCTATTGTATTGCAAAATCTGTCCTTGTTCCCCTGTCTAAGTAATGACACAAACAACATTGGAAAGTGTGGCTCACAAAGGGCATTTCAAAATCACCCTTAATGAAGAATAAATGATACAAAAACTTCTTGACGTCACCAATGCACTGTGTCATACGAAGAAACACGTGTTGAATTTCCAGCCATGGTGTTGGTTTATATCATGCTGATTTGTATGTTATGGGGTGTAAGTGTAAGTGAATATTATTTTACTTTTACATTGAGAAGAATATATCTAGATTGTTTTATTCATCACTTTATTTTAAGCAGGCTGGAAAAATAATTAGCTATATTTCAGTGAACTTTGCATTTGTCATCCAGGCATGAGACCCCAGTTTAGCATCCCTTCTAAAGAAGCGTTGTGTCTGCGGTGTGTGCTGTCACTGAGTGTAGGGGACTTGCAACAGCATTTGGAAAAGGTGCCCAACTATTGGCCTCCCTCCCCCTTTTAATGTTGGTTTATTTTTGGAGAAAAGCAGCAAACGTCACAAATTTTATCAACATGTTATGTCCAGGATTTAGATAATCAATTAAAAGCTGTTGTTTTTTTTAGTGTTGATGCTACTCAGCCTGATGGCCGCCTTGGCCGCCTTGTTAACGATTCTTCTCAACCAAATTGTGCAATAAAGGTGATCGAATTTAATGGCTGCAGTCACCTTTGTTTGTTTGCCATTAAAGATATCCAGTTAAACGAGGAGCTCAGATATGACTATGGTATTGATGATCTCCCCTGGCGTTTGAAGGTATGGTATCACACCCTTTATGATATACGGTTCCTTGACCCCTTTTTTTGGAACAAACCAACTGCTTATGTATACTCAATGTTTTTAAAGTTAAGAAACTACCCTACCATAATTGAAAATCTACCAACCGTCAGAGGACAACTTGTTTTTGTTTTTTTGTGCAAAAATGACTATCTACTGTATGTGTATATGTGTAAATTTGCCAAAAAAGTAAAAAGTTACAATTATTAAAATATAACAAGATCGTTTCAATACAATTTCCATAATACAGTGCAATAAAAAGAAATTAAAAAAACCCAGAATTATAGTAGCAAGGGCAGCATTAAAAGATTGGAGTTGACCATTTTTACATAATGGTCCCCTTAGAGGTGGTTGCAAGAATTAAAAACAATGTATTTTTATGTGCTTTTGGATAAAGCATAATTTAGTAAGGCTTAACCATAAATGTGAGAGAAGATGTGTGGTTTTAATAGAACACCTATATGTTTTTTCTTCTCTCTGTATATACTAAATTTCAAGGACAAGTCCGGGGTTGGTATGATTGATGATAAAACAGAAGAATATACTGTTATGAATGGTGTATCATTCTTTTGACCACAATTTTTCGTTTTTCCCTGCTAAATTACGTATTTGAATGAGCGATTTCTATATTGTGATGTCATCGCACAGAAATGTTTCTACCAGATCTTTCGGTAATGATGATGACATCACAACGCACCAGTCGCTTATCTGAATGCGTAAATTCTAAAAAGGAAGGACAGAAAATTGTTGGAAAAAGCACAATACACCATTCATAACAGAATGATGTTCTGTTTTATCATTAATCATACCAAC
This sequence comes from Aurelia coerulea, assembly GCA_039566865.1. Taxonomy (NCBI): domain Eukaryota; kingdom Metazoa; phylum Cnidaria; class Scyphozoa; order Semaeostomeae; family Ulmaridae; genus Aurelia; species Aurelia coerulea. The sequence goes on from CM076959.1 coordinate 5,602,691, forward strand.
CCCGGACTTGTCCTTTCAGATGTCCTAACACTCTCTGATAGTGATATACAGTACCTACCTGATAAGGTCATTCTCCTTAGCTAATTTGATCAATGTATAAAAAGTTGTGAAATGCTTAAAATACTTTCATATTTTATAGAAAAAGAAAAGGGATGCCGAAAGTTTATCATCAAACACATTACCTGGCAGCTCCAAGGTAAGTAGGATATAGAAGGCATATATCTGTAGCTTGCAACTGTACCCTTATCTTATTCTAGCAGAAATGATATATTGTCATCATTATTATCATAATGAGGGGAAACATTATGGAAACATTGTGTGGACAGTTTCTCTTCAACAATCCATAATTATGAAGGGAGATCCTGAGTTTTATATACATACTTTGTGAGGACATGTTATTGTACACACATTGTGGGGACAATTCTAAACTTCAGAGATAAAACATTGCAGATTTTGATCCTGAAATTTATACACATACTTTGTGAGGACACATTTGTACACATTTTGTGGGGACAATTCTAAACTTTAGAGATAAATCATTGCAGAGTTTGATCCTGAAATTTATACACATACTTTGTGAGGACACATTTGTACACATTTTGTGGGGACAATTTTTGATCCCAGCATGATTTAATTGGAAAACTACATGGATCTAAAGCTGATACCCAGATTTTGTGAGGTCACATCATTGTACACATGTTGTGTGGACATGTTGAAAATAGTATTGGAAAGCATTAGATTTACATTTCATCTGCTCCCCTGATAATTGAAATGTTTGTCACTTTACTTCAAGCAGTATTATGTTTACATATTTTATATTCTGCCTTTAGATCAATTCATCATTAGAATCAGGCCCAAATGTTGAACCAAGAAATGACAAGGGAAATGCTATTTTGAAAGGTGATAGAACATGCAAACCACTAACTTGCGAAACAAAGGTTTGTAATTTATTTACATCTTAATCTCTCACTTGGTTCATTTCAGCATATTTATTTTTGGCATTAAGTATCAATCTTTGTAGACTGTTATGGAGAAACATGATAGACAATCTATTTGCAATTTGCACATTTTAAAGCCTGAATGAAGAAAGGATATGATACAATACAATATACATAGTGAATGAAAGTAGTTGTAGCAGATTGATCAATAAAAGAAATCCCATTATGTACATTAGTGATTTGTTTCCAAAATGGTCTTATGGTATTGTTAAAGAAGACTTCAACTATCAGGGGTCCACTTTTCTTTGTTTTTAAGTTACAAGAATGACTATGTATGTGTTTGTGTCAAAGTGCCAAAAAAGCAACAATTTTTAGTGGTTAACATACAGCAAGATAGTTACAATTCAATTTCCATAATACAGTGCAATAAACAGAATTATAGTAGTAGGAACAGCATTAAAAGGTTGAGTTGACCTTTTTTCCATAATGGTCCCCATAGAGGGGTTGCAAGAATTAAAAACAATAGATTTTTATGTGCTTTTGGATAAGGCATAATTTAGTAAGGCCTACGAATGAATGTGAGAGAAGATGTGTTGTTTTAATATAACACATATACTGAAAGTTGTTTTCTTCTCTCTGTATATCCTAAATTTCAGATGTCCTAGCACTCTCTGATAGTTATATACAGTACCTACCTGATAAGGTCGTTCTCCTTAGCTAATTTGATCAATGAATAAAAAGTTGTGAAATGCTTAAAATACTTTCATATTTTATAGAAAAAGAAAAGGGATGCCGAAAGTTTATTATCAAACACATTACCTGGCAGCTCCAAGGTAAGTAGGATATAGAAGGCATATATCTGTAGCTTGCAACTGTACCCTTATCTTATTCTAGCAGAAATAATATATTGTCATCATTATTATCATAATGAGAGGAAACATTATGGAAACATTGTGTGGACAGTTTCTCTTCAACAATCCATAATTATGAAGGGAGATCCTGAGTTTTATATACATACTTTGTGAGGACATGTTATTGTACACACATTGTGGATACAATTCTAAACTTCAGAGATAAAACATTGCAGATTTTGATCCTGAAATTTATACACATACTTTGTGAGGACACATTTGTACACATTTTGTGGGGACAATTCTAAACTTTAGAGATAAATCATTGCAGAGTTTGATCCTGAAATTTATACACATACTTTGTGAGGACACATTTGTCCACATTTTGTGGGGACAATTTTTGATCCCAGCATGATTTAATTAGAAAACTACATGGATCTAAAGCTGATACCCAGACTTTGTGAGGTCACATCATTGTACACATGTTGTGTGGACATGTTGAAAATGGTATTGGAAAGCATTAGATTTACATTTCATCTGCTCCCCTGATAATTGAAATGTTTGTCACTTTACTTCAAGCAGTACTATGTTTACATATTTTATATTCTGCCTTCAGATCAATTTATCATTAGCATCAGGCCCAAATGTTGAACCAACAAATGACATTGGAAATGCTGTTTTGAAAGGTGATAAAACGTGCAAACCACTAACTTGCGAAACAAAGGTTTGTAATTTATTTACATCTTAATCTCTCACTTGGTTCATTTCAGCATATTTATTTTTGGCATTAAGTATCAATCTTTGTAGACTGTTATGGACAAACATGATAGACAATCTATTTGCAATTTGCACATTTTAAAGCCTGAATGAAGAAAGGATATGATACAATACAATATACATAGTGAATGAAAGTAGTTGTAGCAGATTGATCAATAAAAGAAATCCCATTATGTACATTAGTGATTTGTTTCCAAAATGGTCTTATGGTATTGTTAAAGAAGACTTCAACTATCAGAGGTCCACTTTTCTTTGTTTTTTGGTTACAAGAATGACTATGTATGTGTATGTGTCAAAGTGCCAAAAAAGCAACAATTTTTAGTGGTTAACATACAGCCAGATAGTTACAATTCAATTTCCATAATACAGTGCAATAAACAGAATTATAGTAGTAGGAACAGTATTAAAAGGTTGAGTTGACCTTTTTATCCATAATGGTCCCCATAGAGGGGTTGCAAGAATTAAAAACAATATATTTTTATGTGCTTTTGGATAATGCATAATTTAGTAAGGCCTACGAATGAATGTGAGAGAAGATGTGTTGTTTTAATATAACACATATACTGAAAGTTGTTTTCTTCTCTCTGTATATCCTAAATTTCAGATGTCCTAGCACTCTCTGATAGTTATATACAGTACCTACCTGATAAGGTCATTCTCCTTAGCTAATTTGATCAATGAATAAAAAGTTGTGAAATGCTAAAAATACTTTCATATTTTATAGAAAAAGAAAAGGGATGCCGAAAGTTTATTATCAAACACATTACCTGGCAGCTCCAAGGTAAGTAGGATATAGAAGGCATATATCTGTAGCTTGCAACTGTACCCTTATTTATTCTAGCAGAAATGATATAATGTCATCATTATTACATAATGAGGGGAAACATTATGGAAACATTGTGTGGACAGTTTCTCTTCAACAGTCCATAATTATGAAGGGAGATCCTAAGTTTTATAGAAATAATTTGTGAGGACATGTTATTGTACACACATTGTGGGGACAATTCTAAACCTTAGAGATAAAACATTGCAGATTTTGATCCTGAAATTTATACACATACTTTGTGAGGACACATTTGTACACATTTTGTGGGGACAATTCTAAACTTTAGGGATAAAACATTGCAGAGTTTGATCCTGAAATTTATACACATACTTTGTGAGGACACATTTGTACACATTTTGTGGAGACAATTTTTGATCCCAGCATGATTTAATTAGAAAACTACATGGATCTAAAGCTGATATGATACCCAGACTTTGTGAGGTCACATCATTGTACACATGTTGTGTGGACATGTTGAAAATAGTATTGGAAAGCATTAGATTTACATTTCATCTGCTCCCCTGATAATTGAAATGTTTGTCACTTTACTTCAAGCAGTATTATGTTTGCATATTTTATATTTTACCTTTAGATCAATTCATCATTAGCATCAGGCTCAAATGTTGAACCAACAAATGACAAGGGAAATGCTATTTTGAAAGGTGATAAAACGTGCAAACCACTAACTTGCGAAACAAAGGTTTGTAATTTATTTACATCTTAATCTCTCACTTGGTTCATTTCAGCATATTTATTTTTGGCATTAAGTATCAATCTTTGTAGACTGTTATGGACAAACATGATAGACAATCTATTTGCAATTTGCACATTTTAAAGCCTGAATGAAGAAAGGATATGATACAATACAATATACATAGTGAATGAAAGTAGTTGTAGCAGATTGATCAATAAAAGAAATCCCATTATGTACATTAGTGATTTGTTTCCAAAATGGTCTTATGGTATTGTTAAAGAAGACTTCAACTATCAGAGGTCCACTTTTCTTTGTTTTTTGGTTACAAGAATGACTATGTATGTGTATGTGTCAAAGTGCCAAAAAAGCAACAATTTTTAGTGGTTAACATACAGCAAGATAGTTACAATTCAATTTCCATAATACAGTGCAATAAACAGAATTATAGTAGTAGGAACAGTATTAAAAGGTTGAGTTGACCTTTTTATCCATAATGGTCCCCATAGAGGGGTTGCAAGAATTAAAAACAATATATTTTTATGTGCTTTTGGATAATGCATAATTTAGTAAGGCCTACGAATGAATGTGAGAGAAGATGTGTTGTTTTAATATAACACATATACTGAAAGTTGTTTTCTTCTCTCTGTATATCCTAAATTTCAGATGTCCTAGCACTCTCTGATAGTTATATACAGTACCTACCTGATAAGGTCATTCTCCTTAGCTAATTTGATCAATGAATAAAAAGTTGTGAAATGCTAAAAATACTTTCATATTTTATAGAAAAAGAAAAGGGATGCCGAAAGTTTATTATCAAACACATTACCTGGCAGCTCCAAGGTAAGTAGGATATAGAAGGCATATATCTGTAGCTTGCAACTGTACCCTTATTTATTCTAGCAGAAATGATATAATGTCATCATTATTACATAATGAGGGGAAACATTATGGAAACATTGTGTGGACAGTTTCTCTTCAACAGTCCATAATTATGAAGGGAGATCCTAAGTTTTATAGAAATAATTTGTGAGGACATGTTATTGTACACACATTGTGGGGACAATTCTAAACCTTAGAGATAAAACATTGCAGATTTTGATCCTGAAATTTATACACATACTTTGTGAGGACACATTTGTACACATTTTGTGGGGACAATTCTAAACTTTAGAGATAAAACATTGCAGAGTTTGATCCTGAAATTTATACACATACTTTGTGAGGACACATTTGTACACATTTTGTGGAGACAATTTTTGATCCCAGCATGATTTAATTAGAAAACTACATGGATCTAAAGCTGATATGATACCCAGACTTTGTGAGGTCACATCATTGTACACATGTTGTGTGGACATGTTGAAAATAGTATTGGAAAGCATTAGATTTACATTTCATCTGCTCCCCTGATAATTGAAATGTTTGTCACTTTACTTCAAGCAGTATTATGTTTGCATATTTTATATTTTACCTTTAGATCAATTCATCATTAGCATCAGGCTCAAATGTTGAACCAACAAATGACAAGGGAAATGCTATTTTGAAAGGTGATAAAACATGCAAACCACTAACTTGCGAAACAAAGGTTTGTAATTTATTTACATCTTAATCTCTCACTTGGTTCATTCCAGCATATTTATTTTTGGCATTAAGTATAAATCTTTGTAGACTGTTATGGACAAACATGATAGACAATCTATTTGCAATTTGCACATTTTAAAGCCTGAATGAAGAAAGATATGATACAATATGATACAATACAATATACATAGTGAATGAAAGTAGTTGTAGCAGATTGATCAATATTAGAAATCCCATTATGTACATTAGTGATTTGTTTCCAAAATGGTCTTATGGTACTGTTAAAGAAGACGTCAACTATCAGAGGTCCACTTTTCTTTGTTTTTTGGTTACAAGAATGACTATGTATGTGTATGTGTCAATGTGCCAAAAAAGCAACAATTTTTAGTGGTTAACATACAGCAAGATAGTTACAATTCAATTTCCATAATACAGTGCAATAAACAGAATTATAGCAGTAGGAACAGCATTAAAAGGTTGAGTTGACCTTTTTTCCATAATGGTCCCCATAGAGGGGTTGCAAGAATTAAAAACAATAGATTTTTATGTGCTTTTGGATAAGGCATAATTTAGTAAGGCCTACGAATGAATGTGAGAGAAGAGGTGTTGTTTTAATAGAACACGTATACTGTATGTTGTTTTCTTCTCTCTGTATATGCTAAATTTCAGATGTCCTAACACTCCTGATCAGGTCATTCTCTTTAGCTAATTTGATCAATGTATAAAAAGTTGTGAAATGCTAAAAATACTTTCATATTTTATAGAAAAAGAAAAGGGATGCCGAAAGTTTATTATCAAACACATTACCTGGCAGCTCCAAGGTAAGTAGGATATAGAAGGCATATATCTGTAGCTTGAAACTGTACCCTTATTTATTCTAGCAGAAATGATATAATGTCATCATTATTACATAATGAGGGGAAACATTATGGAAACATTGTGTGGACAGTTTCTCTTCAACAGTCCATAATTATGAAGGGAGATCCTAAGTTTTATAGACATAATTTGTGAGGACATGTTATTGTACACACATTGTGGGGACAATTCTAAACCTTAGAGATAAAACATTGCAGATTTTGATCCTGAAATTTATACACATACTTTGTGAGGACACATTTGTACACATTTTGTGGGGACAATTCTAAACTTTAGAGATAAAACATTGCAGAGTTTGATCCTGAAATTTATACACATACTTTGTGAGGACACATTTGTACACATTTTGTGGGGACAATTTTTGATCCCAGCATGATTTAATTAGAAAACTACATGGATCTAAAGCTGATACCCAGACTTTGTGAGGTCACATCATTGTACACATGTTGTGTGGACATGTTGAAAATAGTATTGGAAAGCATTAGATTCACATTTCATCTGCTCCCCTGATAATTGAAATGTTTGTCACTTTACTTCAAGCAGTACTATGTTTACATATTTTATATTCTGCCTTCAGATCAATTTATCATTAGCATCAGGCCCAAATGTTGAACCAACAAATGACATTGGAAATGCTGTTTTGAAAGGTGATAAAACGTGCAAACCACTAACTTGCGAAACAAAGGTTTGTAATTTATTTACATCTTAATCTCTCACTTGGTTCATTTCAGCATATTTATTTTTGGCATTAAGTATCAATCTTTGTAGACTGTTATGGACAAACATGATAGACAATCTATTTGCAATTTGCACATTTTAAAGCCTGAATGAAGAAAGGATATGATACAATACAATATACATAGTGAATGAAAGTAGTTGTAGCAGATTGATCAATAAAAGAAATCCCATTATGTACATTAGTGATTTGTTTCCAAAATGGTCTTATGGTATTGTTAAAGAAGACTTCAACTATCAGAGGTCCACTTTTCTTTGTTTTTTGGTTACAAGAATGACTATGTATGTGTATGTGTCAAAGTGCCAAAAAAGCAACAATTTTTAGTGGTTAACATACAGCAAGATAGTTACAATTCAATTTCCATAATACAGTGCAATAAACAGAATTATAGTAGTAGGAACAGCATTAAAAGGTTGAGTTGACCTTTTTATCCATAATGGTCCCCATAGAGGGGTTGCAAGAATTAAAAACAATAGATTTTTATGTGCTTTTGGATAAGGCATAATTTAGTAAGGCCTACGAATGAATGTGAGAGAAGATGTGTTGTTTTAATATAACACATATACTGAAAGTTGTTTTCTTCTCTCTGTATATCCTAAATTTCAGATGTCCTAGCACTCTCTGATAGTTATATACAGTACCTACCTGATAAGGTCATTCTCCTTAGCTAATTTGATCAATGAATAAAAAGTTGTGAAATGCTAAAAATACTTTCATATTTTATAGAAAAAGAAAAGGGATGCCGAAAGTTTATTATCAAACACATTACCTGGCAGCTCCAAGGTAAGTAGGATATAGAAGGCATATATCTGTAGCTTGAAACTGTACCCTTATTTATTCTAGCAGAAATGATATAATGTCATCATTATTACATAATGAGGGGAAACATTATGGAAACATTGTGTGGACAGTTTCTCTTCAACAGTCCATAATTATGAAGGGAGATCCTAAGTTTTATAGACATAATTTGTGAGGACATGTTATTGTACACACATTGTGGGGACAATTCTAAACCTTAGAGATAAAACATTGCAGATTTTGATCCTGAAATTTATACACATACTTTGTGAGGACACATTTGTACACATTTTGTGGGGACAATTCTAAACTTTAGAGATAAAACATTGCAGAGTTTGATCCTGAAATTTATACACATACTTTGTGAGGACACATTTGTACACATTTTGTGGAGACAATTTTTGATCCCAGCATGATTTAATTAGAAAACTACATGGATCTAAAGCTGATATGATACCCAGACTTTGTGAGGTCACATCATTGTACACATGTTGTGTGGACATGTTGAAAATAGTATTGGAAAGCATTAGATTTACATTTCATCTGCTCCCCTGATAATTGAAATGTTTGTCACTTTACTTCAAGCAGTATTAGGTTTGCATATTTTATATTTTACCTTTAGATCAATTCATCATTAGCATCAGGCCCAAATGTTGAACCAACAAATGACAATGGAAATGCTATTTTGAAAGGTGATAAAACATGCAAACCACTAACTTGCGAAACAAAGGTTTGTAATTTTTTATATCTTAATCTCTTACTTACAGTAGTTCATTCAAGCATATTTATTTTTGGCATTAGGTATAGATGTTAGCTGAATTTTTCCAAGGTCCTTCACTGCATCATAGACAACTATTTGCAATTTGCACATTTTAAAGCCTGAATGAAGAAAGGATGTATATGATACAATACTAAATTGTAAAGAGATTCAGATGTAAAAAACGTGAAGATTTAGCACAATATACAATATACAATATACAATATACAATATACATAGTGAATGAAAGTAGTTGTAGCAGATTGATCAATAGAAATCCCATTATCTGTATTAAGGATTTTTTTTTCAAAGTTATCTGATGGTACTGTTCAAGAAGACTTCAACTATCAGAGGTCCAATTTGTTTTTTACAAAAATGGCTGTGTATGCCTATGTGTCAATTTGCCAAAAATGTCATAATTTTCAGTGGTTAAAATATAACAAGATACTTAGAATACAATTTTCATAATGTATAAAAAGTTGTTAAATGCTTAAAATACCATTGTGTGGATAGTTTCTCTTCAACATTCAAGAATTATGAAGGGATATCATGAGATGTATATACATACTTATGTGAGGACATGTTATTGTACACACATTGTTTGGACAATTCTTTACTTCAGGGATGAAACATTTTGAAATTTGATCCTGAAAGTTATACAGATAATTTGTGAGGACGCATCGTACACATTGTGTGGGGACAATTTTTTATCCCAGCATGATTGAATTAAAAATCAACAGCACTGACAGCAGTCATTTCATATACTGGACCCTGATTTGCATTTATTTGACAATTCTGTCTGAAATACTGCTCAAAACTGTTAAGAATATATGTCTGCATTTCTGTAAGATTATTCTATAATTTTTTTTGCCCATGGTTGGTTCTAGAAAGTTGTCAAATTATTGTAAACAGAGTCAGGTATAACTGGAATATGTAACAAATTTTGGAGAATGCCTTTACTGAATGGAAAGGTATGTTACCACCGACATTTTGACCTGCAAAGACAATCTGGCACATTTTTGGCCTTAGTCAGATTTTGTCTAAAAAGTGGGAAATGTTGCTCAAGTATTTGGTATTGGCTTGTACGTATCTGATTGGGAATTTGCTACATTGGTATGGTGTTTTTACTGATCATTTTTGCTAAGTTTTTTGTGAAACAGATAGATGTTAAAAGAGGAGGAAACAGTGATTTGAAAGCACCACAATTTCTTGAAAACTTGAAATATATTAATGGCTGTTAATACAAATATGAACCAACATATGTAAATCAGGTTTTTTAACAATGTTCTGGAAGTTTCAGTAATCTTTTGTCCCAATTGCGTTCTATGAAGAGTCGCAACATTTAGCATAATTTGTTTGACAGCTATTGTTGTTCTTTCAGGAACCTTCTTTATCAAAGGAGAGAAAAAGAAAAAAGCCAAGATCAACTGCAGTGAATCACAATGCAAAGGTATACCTATCTGAATGACTTCATTATCAATTGATGAGCATTTAGCTTCACTGTAGGGTATTAGAAATAATGCTTCATTTGAAACAGTTTATGTTGCTTAATGCCATTCGATTCCTTGAAATTAATTCAAGCAAATTTGAAACAAATTTAAAGTAACTTTGAAAATATTTGAGCATATTTGAAACAAAGTTGCAAGCAAACAAACTTTACAGCCAATAATATGTGTCAGTATTTACAGAGACCAATTTCTAAAAGTTTGTTTCATGTAATGTAAGGTAATAGTTGTTGTCCCAGAAAAGGGTATACATATTTGATTGAGTCTAGCATTCAGAATCTACCTTTAATTAATGGCTTTTTAATTTCAAGACTTTTTCGCTCTGTAGTAAACTTGAAGAGACTAGGTACCCCATTTGTTGCTATTGATGTTTAATTGAGAGCTGAAATGTTAATCTTCAAAGTTCAAATTTGCCTTCACGTCGAAACCAGAGTTCTGGCCTTTGGCGTAACCACTCTCTCATTGAAGTTTTAAAAAGTGTCCCAAAAACTTGTGTGCCATATGAATGGCTGCTGTGGAGGAGCTTTGGTTTGATAATTTTCTTGAAAGCTTTATGCTTTAGTATATTCTATTAATATGTTTCTTTTGCTTGCGTTTTGTGAAGAATTCACTTTTCAGACATTTGATATTCTCAGTTCCCAGTTTAGTTTTGAGTGATATTGATCAGGGGCTTGATTTTATTGGTAAGAATTGTTTGGTTTACTCGATTAATCTCTCTTATCTCAGAAAAGGGTGAAATTTAGCTGAATATACTTGTCAGTGAGGTAAACTTGACAGTAACATTTCAAGAAAAGTTAATTCCTGAACACTTTGACAGAATACATCTTCATCCTTTTTAGAAGCGGAACAAGCAAGATGTTGAAGGTCCTGTGAAGTTCCAGTCTTATTTGCAAGATATCATTGGTAAGGCAATATACAATAATGCAAAGATGGTGGATCCAAAGACTGCTATATTTTTCTGCAAAGCATGCTGGTAAAAAGCTCTCAAACTATCACTTAACAATTTAAAAATTATGTTTGTCATTTAGACTAGCTAGCTTGGATTCAAATCAATCTTGAGTTCAAATGTAACGGAAGGTACCATTCCAAACAGAAACAAATTTAAGTTTTTATTTGAATTTAAGTTTCACGTTCGAATTACAAAGTTGTTCTATTTGTTTACATTGATTTCTTGTTGAAAACTTGTACACAGCAGTCTAATCTAAATGATAGATCAAATTGATTACGCCGGTAGGTGGTCATTAGGAGCTCTTCTCGGCATGCTTGCATGGCTAGCCACCATCTTTAGCATTTTTCTCTTGAATTGGATGTTTAACAAAATTTTGCAATTCCTAATTGTTAGAATTTTTAGACATCGATCTCAGATTGTGATCTGATGCACTGCTAGTAGAATTTTATTGGCCACATTAGAATGTTTGCAAGGATCGCTTTCTAGAACTTCTTCACTATCAATTTATTAACTTTCAGAGTCTGAAACAGTCGATGAAAGCGATGATGAAAGGGATCAGGCTCAGTCATTGCCTTCTTTCCAAGAAATTAGTGTGGAAGAAGTAAGTTGATTTAAGATCCAGCCACGGTTTGGAAGGTTATTTTGTAATTGCATTTTATAACATGATTGATAGTAATATAAGGGTAATGCAATATATGAAGGTTATTTCTCTAGCTTACAACTGTAGTGTTGTCTCATTCTTGCAACAATGATTTATTGTAATGCTTATCACAGGGGAATTGTTATACACGGGTTTGTCAACAGTTTCTTATCTTCCAAATTGCAAATCATAAATGTAGATCCTGAAATTTTATATATACATACTTTGTTAGGAATCTTTTTTTATATATGTACATTATGTGGATGATGTTTGATCCGCAACATTCAAGCACTACAGTTTGATTGTGAAATTTATACACATGCTTGGTCAGGATGCAATCCTGATTTGGTTGTGGGAAACACGCGTCATTAAATCACATAGAACAGCATTTACATATCAGTAGCTGATACCTTTACTGTACTCAAATTTGCAACAAGCACAGGGAAATTTTTAACGAATCATATGCATCGTAGGAACTATTATTGCCTAACTTCTTTTTTGATACCCAGTTACAATGTATGTTTATTGCTTTTTTAGCTCAAGACAAAGAAAAAGGATGTCCCAGAGGAAGAAACAATAAAGATAGACAATTTAACTGAAACATTGCCTGGCAGCTCAAAGGTAACAGAATTTACTGCTAGAGGCACATCTTTATAGCTTGCCACTGTTTTCTTGTGTTACTGTTGCAGGAATGATTTATTGTAATGTAATTATACCTTTGAATTAAACTCGAAGAGTATGGAAACACTAAAACAATATTTTCAGTAAATGATCCACAAATAGAAGGTAAAACACTTTGAGTTTGGCATGGTTATGAATAATGTTGGGCTTAAAGGTCAAGTTGCAGGAGGAAACAGGAAAGATACAATCTTAAATGTAAATTAAATTGAATGTATAGCCTCTGTAAATGATCTTATTTTAAAATTTATTTTCCTTCCAGGGCAAGACAAGAAAATATCATGGCAGGAGAAAGAATTTACAATTTAAAAGTTTCTTAGAGGAAGTTAAAGGTGGGATATTCACAAATTTTTCCCTACCTTCATGCCATTTTCCATTTATCTTTAAACAGGTGCCATTTATAGACATGCCAGATACTTATATTTAAACATTATGATTTGTTTGGAGTAGCCAGCGCAGGGGCGGATCCAGGAAATATTATGACTACCGCCAAGATGAGGTTATTAGGTTGTTGCCCTTTGAAAATAGGCGTGTACCTAAATAACTAGTTACAAGGATCTGACAATCTGACTACTGCTTCAGCTAGTTGCAGTAGTGTGGATCCGCCCCTGCAGCTAACAATTTCGTCTACTCAAAGTAAACTCAGGGAATTTGTAGTCTTGTTCCAAACGTTTACACAGTATTCTTATCTAAACAGCAGGTCAAGATCTAGGTGGTTGCCAGGGAGTTTCTGATGATTTGATGCACTGTCAGTAGAGTTTTGTTGGCCACATTAGAATGTTTGCAAGAATAACTTTCTATGACTTCTTCATATTCATTTTCTTAACTTTTAGAGTCTGATACCATTGATGAAAGAGATGATGAAGAGGATCAGGTTCAGTCATTGCCTTCTTTCCAAGACATTAGTGTGGAAGACGTAAGTTGATCAAAGATCCAGCTTCTGCTTGAAAGATTATTTTGTAATTTCTTTTTGTGACATGATTGATAGTATCTGATCCATGTGGAGACTATGAACCCCTGAAATTTTCAATGAAACTTTGTCACTAGTACTGGGATCTCAAAAATTATACTTTCAGTAATTATCATGTTTTGGAATTATTGTAGAATGAGATGAAGAATGATTCTGGCATCAAAGGGGACTTTCCTGATGTAGCGGATACAGATGAAGAAGGCAGTGAATCACATGTAAGTTCACATTTAGCTTGAAGAAAGGTCTTGACAGCCCAGATCTTGCATTCATCAACAAACATGTCATATGTTATTTCACCTATCATTTTCCTGTTGAAGGAATAAGAATACTATGGAGGGTGTTTGAGCAGATGAATTCTTCAGTGGAGCTGCCAACTCATTCAAAGCAATCACAAGTTCCCCTTAACTAATTTGGGATCTCTAATATTATCCTAATATGGATTATTCTAAGGTAGTGTAACCAACAAAGAATTTTCTCAGAAATCAAGCTTGGCACTTAATTGGCAACTGTTGCTTTAATAAAGGAACAAATTTCATGTCAGTAGTATCAGCCATTCCTGATCATCGCAAAATCTAAACATTTATTTCAAAGTTGCAAGTGCAAGTCAGCTTAAAGGCATTGAATCTTGATAATTATTGAAAATCATGAAGATAATTGAATCTGCTCTGTTGTTGCACATCATGTCAACCATATGCCGTAAAGATAGAGAATCATTCATAACAAATGAAAGGACTTGCTGCTACACAATGCCTGTCATGTGATCAGTTTCATTTGACATGAACGTTTGCCAATGAAATGTGCCATTGAGAACCACAAGGCAGCATGACCTCATTGTTCAAACATGGCTAATGTGGGGGCTTTAAGTCTCAGATTTGTGGAATGATTCATATGTTTCTGATTACCACTATCCTCGAATATACTGTTTGAGCAGAAAAATGTTCAGAATTTTGAAAGCTGTTGGTTCTCAAACCATTCATTATATTCCTGTATAAACTGGCAATCTCTGCGTAGCCAGCATGTTAGCTTAGATGTATACAAAGCTTTAATTTGTCAACACTTGTGTCATTCTCAAATTACAAGGGATTTCATAAAGAAGTTTGATCTCAAAATCCTTCAAATCAGGCCTAAAATCCTTGATCAAATTTGCTGGCAATTCAGCTTCAACCTCATATACGAAACAAGCCCGAATGGCAGTTCCAGGTCTATGTGATTGTACATCAACCTCTATATACACTTGGGATACAAAAGTATCTGGATGATTGATTCAAATTGTAGTTGGAAATGTCCAACCACCAATTTTTTTATATTGATGGATTTTTCACATTTCTCAGGGACTGGACAGTATTCCTGGAGACTCAAGTGAGGATGATCAAGCAATGGATCCAAATTTTGAGTGGCAGTCTTCTTCCAGTGATTCAGATTCTATTGACAGCATACCATCATCTACAGATGAGTCACCCAAACCAAAAAATGTATCAACACCAAAGATACATGGCAAACCACCCCAAGAATTTAAAGGTACAATAGCAGTACAATTTCTAAAATTTACCTTGTTGCAGCTTTGTTTAAAATTAAACTCTACAAACCAGTTAAGCAGATACTATTGATTATGGTGACAAACTCACTTATATGAATGTAACAAAGGCAGGTTTATCTTTGCAATCTCTTGAAGATTTTCTGTTTGCTTTTACACCACAACTACTTATGTTTAATCTACCTTCAAGAATTTTATTCTCATTTCTAAATGATCAAAAAGCTTCTCGTTCCCCTCAGCATACCTCATTAATGTGCAAGAGCACCGCTCGCAGGCACATAACATCATGACACATGATTTGCTAGCACCTTAACTGTTCTGAGAGTGGTTTGATTGCAGGCATATTTCCCCAACCATTTGCTTGCAGGCACAGAATATATTTAATGAGGCCTGCCATACAAATGAAGTAACCATTCTTAAAAGTGGTATGGCTTTTCCTTGTGAAGAGGCAAGGTGTTTCACCAACACATCACTTAGTATATTCTGTTAGCTTTTCCTCATTATTATGCTGTAGAGTGTTCTTTTCACAAATTTTCAATTTTAGCTCACAGAGATAGTTCTTCACTCTATTTAGATACTAAAACTACTGCAGAGAGCTCCAGAGCAAATTCAGAGCACATTAAAGAGTCAATTGAAGAGAAATCAGGTAAAATTCTTCTTAGTTGAAATAGTACATTATGATGTTTTTCTTCATAACAAGGCAGAAAGTGCACAACATTAAAGCAAGTGTGCAATGGTAAATATGCTCCTCTATAAATAGAACAAAGAAATAACTTAGACACAGCATTGTCTCTTAGCAAGATAAAAACTCATTCTTAGGCTACCCTTTGTTGACACTGTGCGCAACTTCGATTTGAATGGGGTGTTTTTAGATTGTTCTGCTCTTTGCAAATGCAAGCTTTTGACCTTGCACAAACCCTTTAATTTTATGATTTCTTTATTAACTTAAATTGTTAGAAGGTCATATCTCATTCAGTTCCTCAGCATTCACCAAAAGATTCCTCTACTTCAGTAAATTCAGAAATTTAAGGTTATATAATTGGTCACATTTTGAAAAACTACAGGATGAGTCAAACAAAAATTTGGAACTTTGACAAGATTTACTGCTTGAGCTTTCTCCCTACATTTATTCCTTTTAAAGTTGTTGTATTCATGAAGATTTTAACGAAGACAAACACTTATATGTTCAAAATTTACCTTCTTTGTTCTTCTCTGAAACGCAGTTTTTGTAAGAAATGCTGTGCAGCTTTTTAAAATATGACTTCAGTAAGCTTCATATTTCTGCACAATTTTTGCACATTTCTGCTGAAAATTACAAATTTTATGCAAAAGAGCTATTCATTTATTTTTATTAAGTTGACATTGTTCTGGAGCTAAAGTTTCACTAACTGTTGTGTTTGATAGGTTATGCATGTGCTGCCAATGTTATGCGCTAAATGTGCTGATGTGTAGACATAAGAAATTTTTCAAATGCGAATTTCCTTAGGCTCGTGCACTTTTGTACATAGGAATAGGATACTGATTGATTTTTAATGTCTATAAAAATCTATAATTGCAATCTAATCTATTTTTAGTGACCATTCCAAGAGCTGCAAAATCAGAAGTTGGGTGTCGAGTGTATGACAAAACCTATTCATGTTTCTTTTGCGAAAAGGAAACAGCAAAGATCCCACGTCACTTCAGAACACATCATAAAGATGAGCCAGAGGTTTTGAGGATTGAGGCTATAGCTGATAAAAAAGAAAGGCAACTGGAGCTTGATCGTTTTCGCCTAAAAGGAGACTTTTACCACAACTTGAAGATACTAAAGTGTGGGGGAGAACTAAAAGTGTTGCGTAGACCTTGTGCCAGTGAAACGATATCCTACAAGCAGTTTGTTCCATGTCCCCACTGTTTAGGCTTTTTGCAGAAACATGAGTTGTGGAGACATGTTTCAAAGTGCCCATTCAACAAAACAAGATTATCTGAGGATGGTGCACAACATCGAAAGCTGCAATTTGAGAGTGAAATGTTACTATATGGAAGCACAGATAGCAGTACTGCTGCTTTTCGTGATTCTGTCCTTGCAGTTATGCGGCAAGATGATATATCATTTGTGGCAAAGAGAGATGACTTAATCATAAAACTTGGTGCAATGCTTTTTGAAAAAGATGGATCAGCCAAAGCAACAAATATAACCCAGTGCATGAGGTCATTGGCAAGACTGTTGATTGGGGCAAGAAAGGTCATTGCAAGTGACAGTGTTGATCTTGCAACTCTGATCACACCATCTCATTTTGACGATATTGTGTTGGCAACAAAACTGCTGTGTAGTCATAAGGTAATGGAAAGCAATGACCACCTTTCCTCATTTCAACGCCCATCTCTTGCCTTAAAGTTGGGTCATTATCTTAAAAAATGTGCTGGGATTCTTAGGGGGGTTGCATTACGAAAAAAGCGATCAGATCTGAAGCAAGATGTGGATGCGTTTGCTGAATTGCTTGATGCAGAATGGTCGAGCAAAATTTCTACCACTGCGTTGAGGACACTGAGTGATGGGCAGTTCAAGAAGACCCCAGTACTACCAGTCACAGCTGATTTACTCAAGCTTAGAGAGCACTGCCTTGCAGAAATTCAGAAGAAATGTAAGGAGATGATTGAAAGTCCAAATCTTGAAACTTGGAGACAACTGGCAGAACTTACTGTAACCAGAATTATTACACTAAACAAGAGACGTGGGAATGAGGGTGCAAAAGTCGAAATTGTGCAATTTACTGATAGGCCTAAATGGAATGAGATTAGTATGGAGGAGATGACCAGATCATTAAAGCCACTTGAACTGCAACTCTGTAAGAGGTAAGCTTACATTTTTCAAAGATTATACGCATTTTGCTATCGTAACATCTCTTACTGATTTTGTCGTGCTCGAGCATCAGTGCATCGTTGCAAGTTAGTTATGATAGCTTAACACATAGTGCTATGAAAATTGAATGTAGAGCTACTATTGTAAAGACTGTATGCCATGATACTGCATTACCTCACTTCTAAACGTTAGATAGACCGACATACTTTGGTTTTGAAGTGATATGAAACTTTCGGTACCACCGTGAGAGACTTGGTTCGCTATAATGTGCATGGCTTATTCGTGGTGACAATATCATTGCCAACATATATATCATTGTCGATAAGAAGGCCCAGGGGAAGGGGAGGGGGGTACTACACATATTTTGGGTACGGGGACGTGCCATCGATTTTAGCGATTTTGGTATAAGGAACGGTATCGATTTTCAGGATTGTGGTATAAGGAACGGTATCCATATACTTTTTCGGAAAATTGGTATAAGTTCGGGTATATCTTTTCGGAAAATTGGTATAAGGTCGGGTATGTTTCTGAAATTTCGATGGCACGTCCCCGACCAAAACCTGCTCAAGTACCCCCCCCCCTCCTGGTAAGAAGGCCCAACTTCGAATCGTAACGCAATTTTAGACCTAAAAATAAGAAACTAATCAAGAAACTTTTACTACTAAAACACTGACATTTTCTTTCGAAATAAGAAACTTTTAGTGCTAAGTGCTGATCCAGGTTTCTTATAAAAACGTGTAAATGTTTTGCTGAGGAGGGGCGGATCTTACCGGTCTTATTAAAACAACCGTTACTTTCAACCACACATATTTTGGCAAGTACAACGAAACTCTGCAGATTCTATGGTAGCCGCATGGTATCTTTCTAAAAACAAGGCAACATCTCTCATTATTCCATGCAAACGTATATGTAAATAAAAGGAGGGCGTTTGAATTTATGGATTACAAAGTTTCACTTGTTCGTTTTTACGAAAGTCAAAAGGAAAAAGGAAGGGCATTGTTCAGTCCAGTTCATTCATTCGCACCCTTCTTGCACCAGAAGCTTTCAAGATATATATGCAATTGATGATTTGTACACGAAGTTTGCATCAAATCGTATACGCAATTTGTATACTTAATTGATATAAAATCGTAGGCAGGGTTCCTTTACGCAATTCGTATCGAAAATCGTATAATTACATCATTCATATACACAATTCTTATCAAATTCGTATACGCAATTCATATCACATTCGTATACGCAATTCGTATCACAGTTGTATACGCAATTCGTATCTAATTTGTATAAGCAATTCGTATAATCAAAGTCGTATCAAATTCGTATCAAATTCGTTTCATAATTCGTATAGAAATCAAACAATTCGTATACAATTCGTATCACTTCTGTGGCTATACGAATTTAATCGTATAACACCTTTTCCCGTGTACGATTGAATTTGTATCAATTCGTATAAAAGCTATACGATAATTTGGAGACGATCCCTTACTAAGCATATTACAATTGCCAGTTAATCAACATCCATTTATTTAGATTGTGATATCATATTTGGGGAATCTCATGTCTTAAATTGACCTATATCTCATATTTTAGCTAAGATGTTGATTGATTACTTGCATCTATATTTTTAGATCACTCTAAATAGGCTTGACGTAGCGTACTGTTTGTTTTTGGTACATGGTAATGTTAATGTGTTTTTACTTTAAAGGTTGGATCTTCTCCATGTGAGAGGCAAGCGAGGGAGGAAGGTCCCTATCCTGATGACCCCTGAGATAGTGGATGCAATGAAAATCCTTATAGAAGCAAGACAGTTGGTTGGAGTTAACCCAGGCAACAAATACATATTTGCAGCGCCAACACGTGGCTCCTTGAAGTATTTACGGGGCCCAGACTGTCTTGGTGCAGTAGTCAAACAGTGCAAATTGGAAAATCCATCTGCAATAAAAAGTACACAGCTTCGCAAGTATGTTGCCACAGTGTCTCAGATAATTGATTTAAATGAAGGGGAGCTTGAATGGCTTGCACGACACATGGGGCATGACCTTGCTGTTCACCGAGAATACTATCGATTGCATGACTCGACGTTGGAGCTCGCCAAAGTTAGTAAATTGCTGCTAGCTGTGGATGAAGGGCAAGCATCTAAATGGCAAGGAAAGAAACTCAGCGAAATAGAGCTGGATGGTATGCCTTTTAGTTTCTCGATATTGCATTACAACTTCACAGTAAACTGTAAAACTTTACATTCGTCCTAAAGAAGATGGTTATTTTACAATGTAATCATCAGTTTTGTGGATGTATTTGTGCCTATTGAAAGGGCTGTACAAACCAGCGCATGTGACCAATGCCTGCAGATTTAATGGCGGCCAGTTTCATCACAGCTTCTACTTAACTTAAGTTGCATTGCAGTGTTTTCTCATCATGTCTATAAAATGAGATCCGACTTTAAAATCCATTAAAAATTTCCAATATTCGATGTTGAAACAATTAAACAAAATCCACCAAAGCTTGATTACTGAGATTGTCACAGACACTTTGGATGACTATGCTCTATGTGAAATCACCATTGGCTGTGTTATGTTTAGCCTAAACACATTCAATGATTTGACACGCAGCGCCATGCAGAGAGGACGAGTTGTACAGCCCCTTCAATGCCTGAGCTTCAACCTCCTCATAATAAGTGCAGCTACTTCTGAGCCTCGATGTTAAGACGTTATTTGTTCATGAGCCCGAGGTAGAAGAAAAGTACTTCCAAACTAGATTGACACAACGTTTTTCAGCAATAGAGCTTGTAGTAACGCCACCAACCCATTGAGACCCGCACAAGATCCACACAGTAATACTTTTTCTCAAAATGTCTTTTCTAATACTAAAACTAACACTAAAACAACTAAGCTAAATTTGCACAGTGGGGACAGCCCCACTGGCCTAACATGCAAGTCATACATGACCTTATTAATTAAGCCATCATTAAGAAACTATAGTCGGAGGCCACCAAAAGTGGCCAGGCTGCCCTTTTCTATAAGATATGACTGATCCGCAAGGGAAGTTAAAAATGAGAATGATCCATGTGTTTTGATATGGGAGCTCAAGAGGGTGATTCGAAATTTGAGTAGAACTTTTGAGCCACAACTCAATCATTCGAGAGAAGCAAGGTGGAAAAAACAACGTTTAGGGTACTGGAAACTATCAGAAGGCCTGGTTGTGGAGGAAACTAGGAACTAGTCCAAGGTGGGAGGCTTGGGGGTGTTTGATAGATGAAATTACAATGGTCTTGTTGTTAATAAAACATAAAAGGTTTATTTTAATGTTGACATTTCACAATTACCTTCATGTGAAGTAGTGCCTTCAGGTGAACGCCTAACCAGAGATTAACCCTATCTGACCTGGGGACGGATTCGCCCCCCCCCCCCCTCCTAGCATATTTTTGTTTATAACTTTTTCCATGTATGCAGCAGGCCTCTGAGATTTCCTTAGTTTAACCTTGTATCATAGAGCAATAAAATTGTAACAATTTGAAGATTCTATTTTTAGCCTTGTCTCCATGGTTAACAATTTGTCATAACACACTCTGTGAAAAACATACTTTGTATCTCTCTTAATAAGTTTTAATTGGCCCAATTGAATTTAAATGATGACTTTATATATGTTTTGATCTCTATCTTTCATTTCTATATGAAAATTCAAGTTTCACAACCTTTTAGCAAGCTTTCGTTTATATGACGTCATATGACATCATACCGATCATCATGCTCTAGCAACAACGACAACATCGCTAATTGAATTATGATTTCAAATTTTTATTGTTTATATAATGAACTACCTTTGTGCCAAATTTGGTTGCCATATCTCATATGACAACAGAGATAAACAGGGGGGGGGCCGAATCCGCCCCTCCCCAGGCATTGAGTGTTTCAAAATGCTCAGGTCAGATAGGGTTAATGTACAAATTACATTGATTCAAAGAAGTGAGACAAGGCTTGTGAGCCGCACTACAAGTTCATTTTCCTTCAAGTTTGAAAAAAATACCATCTGTTCTTATGTTGAACGTAGGAAGTAGCGGTTGTGTAAATTTTTAAGATGGGACCAAAATCTAAATGTGAGCAGTTCCTTTATTTGATTTGAGATTGGATCTTTTTTAGCTCCACTAGATGGAAGCAATTGTATAAGACTTTGTATGAAACTGATTTACAGCATTATTATCCAATCTGACATTATAGCCATTTGATTGAAGACCGCTTTCTTGTAATAGGCATGCGAAAAATGCAAGAGAATTCGAAAGATATATTAAGAAAATCTTTAGAAGATGAACCAGACATGATTTTATTTCAACAGATGTTCCTTTGGAGGAAGAGAATGCAGATAACAGTGAAAGCGAAAGTGGTGATCTTAATGAACAAGCAAAAGAAGCAGGTGATCTTGAAAATGATGGAGAAATTGAACCTGAGAAAGAAGATTGCCCTGCTACAGCCAGTTCTTGTGGTAAGTTTTATGGTATTGAGTTTATGGTATTGAGATAAAAGAAATCTGCTTATGTGAAAAGGCGTCGCATATTCATACCATAAAAGTAGCCACTTTTTACAGTAGATGATGCAAAGAAGCTTGTGTGATGGGCATGGTTTATTTCTTATCTTTCTGACAGAAAGCAATATGTTTCTGTTAATGGAAGTAATTCTAATTTACTTTCAATCACTTGTGGTGTACCGCAAGGTTCTGTCCTGGGCCCATTACTTTTCCTTATCTACATCAATGATTTACCAAGTACTTCTTAGAAACTTAATTTCTATCTCTTTGCTGATGATACAAACATCTACTGTGAATCTAAAGATTTACCTAACTTGATTAAAATTGTTAACAAAGAACTTAGATCAATAAAGAAATGGCTTGATGCTAATAAATTATCATTAAATATTGATAAAACAAATTATATTATCTTTCATTCCTCTTCTAGGAATGTTCCTTCTGATTTTACCATTAAAATAGGGAAAAAATATATTAAGAGGGTCAAATTTGTTAAATTCTTAGGATTCCTCTTAGATGAACATCTAAGCTGAAAATAGTCCAGTCGCTACGGGGCCAATTTGGTGTGTACACTGGAAAAATTTGCGGGCGATTTAATTTTTGGTTTAAAACATACCTTAGACCTTCCTGATGATGATTTTAGTGGTTGGACGCCTTCGAATTACTTCAGTGGCGCCTCCAATCGAAGTTTAGTCAGCGCTGCCTTAGGCCCATCTTCATTGGAGGCGGCCATGTTGTTCTCAATGTCAGACTTCTCGAGCAGATTGTGTTAAAGTCTAAATGTGCCTTGATTCCTCAAATAATTTGAAAACAGCCTCCTTCAATTCAAATTTTTCAACAAAATGTTTAAAATAACTGTTCCAGTGTAATTTCTAGGGGTTTAATCACGATTACGGGTAGGGGGCTACCGATATGATAAGTTCTTGAGAAATATGACACACAATTTTTTTGTCATCTGATATTACTTCCGCATGTCCGCATGTGGATATGTCTGGATCAGCCTTCAAAAGGCAGCAAATTCAACGGGCAACCCAATGCAGGGCTCCAGTTAGGGGATAAATAAGAAAGTGGTACCATACTAAATAATTGGGGTATTGCCACCCCTCCCCAAATGAGCTAAAAGTATCACGAAGGAACAATTATTGTCCACTAAATATGAGGCAGAAAAGTGAAACTCTCATCAACAAACTGTTTTTTATTTCGTCTAGAAAATCCGTATCATATTTTCGCCATGTCTTGTCCTATTTTTTTTTTTTTTTTTTTTTTTATATTCCAATAAAAAGTTACAATATATTTACGAGCTACACTACACTACTTACAGAACTACTTTACAATATGAGCTACCCTACACTACTTACATAGTTACCCTACGATACTACTACAACCATACCCCAAGGAGCAAAAAAGCAATGTCTACCCTGAGGCCATTAACATATAGATATATAATATAAGAAAAAGAAGAAACTAGTCAAAATATAAGACAAGAAAATAAATGACATGAACAAAAAGAACAACTACATAAAATCTACTCGTAAATTACTACTAAACGGTGAAAGGTGGTGGCATGTAATGAAGTTTGGAATTATCTTAATCAAATCGACCAGTTTTATGGATATACTGCAAAGTTAATTGTAATATATTTCTATTAACTTCATTGGAAAGTTCTTTATCACCATACAGTAAGAGCTCCGTAAGAACCTTATTTGAAGGATTAATGTACCCAAATGGTCTCAGTAGCGAAAGGACTCCAGCGAGAAGATCACGTCGTTCCTCATCAAAAGAAGGGCAATGCAACAAAAAGTGTTCAGTATCCTCAACACCGTCATTTGTGGGGCACATTGGATTTATTGTATCCCTAAAATTGTGCTTGAATTTGTGAAAGTTCAGTGTGCTTAGGCCAACCCTTAGTTGAGTAATATAGGATAATCCTTTAGGGTCATGAATACCAAAAACGGATTTTGCAGGAGGGCGTATTATGGATAGCAGCTTTGACTTAAAAACAGCAACAGTTGGTGCAGTTCTAATTTCTGGATCAAGTTTGTTCCATTCAGATAAGCAGTGAGGATAGAAGGCAGACTGAAATTTTTCTGTCCTTGCCCCTATTCGCCCAACGACATCCTGATTGCGAAGAGAGTATTGGGACTGTTGAAACGGTGGAATTGGATTCATGGTATATGCAGGTGTTAAATCATTCATAAACTTGTAAAACAGGCTGAGGCGTCTACTCCACCTTCGAAGGTTTAGTGATTCCCAGCCCAACTCCGTGTATAGCTTCTCTCGCGATGTCCCTCTCCATGTTCTTGTCACAGCTAG
The DNA here is from genome assembly GCA_039566865.1 of Aurelia coerulea. NCBI lineage: Eukaryota > Metazoa > Cnidaria > Scyphozoa > Semaeostomeae > Ulmaridae > Aurelia > Aurelia coerulea. The sequence continues at coordinate 5,627,471 of CM076959.1, forward strand.
TGCAGCAGAGTACTGAACAGATTCTAATTTTTCCATCATATTTGACAAGATGATATTCTGACTGAATGCACATATTTTTGCAGGAATGTGGTAAATCACATCCCCGTAGTCTAGATGGGGTCGCACATAGAGTTTGTATAGTTCATTTAAGGTATGCCTGGGCAGATAACTGGAGAGATATTTCAACATACCTATACCCTTTCTTGTTTTAGAGATAGCTTCTTTAATATGAGCAGAAAAAGACAATTTTGCGTCAAGGACAATTCCTAAGTGTTTATGTTCATCTACTTTCTTCACCGGTGTGTTATTAAAAAAAATGTTTGGATGATCAATTTCGATTTTTTTCCTTGAAAATGTCAATTCAACAGCTTGCTTTTGAGGATCAGGATTAAATGACATTTTCCAGTCGTGAGCCCACTGTCTTATCAACTCCAGATCATGGTTCATGTCATTCGCAGCTGTATTGGGATCCTTTACTACTGTGAACAACGACGTATCATCAGCAAATAGCTTTACATTGCACTTTAGATCTCTAGTTAGATCATTTATATACACAAGAAAGAATAAAGGACCCAAAATAGAGCCCTGGGGCACACCAGCAGAAATATCTCCCCAGGTAGAACACTGCCCATTCAGAACGGTACGCTGTTTTCGATCTTTTAGAAAACTTTGGACAAGAGAGAGAAGTTTTCCTGACACACCACAGCGTTTTAATTTATAGATTAGACCATCATGCCATACCCTGTCAAATGCTTTAGAGATATCAAGATATACAGAACGAACATCAAGAGGAGGATTACAGTCGAAGGCCTTATAAATCGTATGTGTTATTGAGATTAGCTGATTGATTGTTGAGTCACCGGGACGAAAACCTGATTGATTCGGATTTAGTAGGTAACACGACACGAGATGTGAGTATAACGAATCATAAATGATTTTCTCAAATATTTTCCCAAAAATTGGAAGAAGAGAAATAGGACGGTAGTTACCTTTCACATTTTTCTCATTTTTCTTATGAACTGGGACTACATTAGCATATTTCCACATTTGGGGAAATGAACCACTCCTTAAACAGTTTGTGAATATTATCTTTAATGGAATGACTAATGCAGCATCACTTAATTTTATCATTCTTACAGATATATCATCCCAGCCATGTGCCTTATTGGGATTAAGTGATCTTATGATATTTAGTATCCTATCCTCAGAGATGATAACATCATTTATCAGAGTTGCAATTACTGGGCTATCTCCTGGAATTTCACTGTCTGTGCCAATTGTGGTACACTGAAGTATAAAATAATCATTGAACAACTGTGCCTTTTCAGTAAAATCCGTTATAAATATTCCATTCTCTAAAATAGGTGGTATTATGGGAATTTTTGCCTTGTTCAAAACAGTATTGATCAAAGACCAATATGTTTTGCTGCAAGTCTCAGGATTAGCCAAATCTTTCCCTACTTTTAGAAAGTAATTTCGTTTAGCATCCTCGACCAATTTCGAACCTTCAGATACCATTTTTTGTATACCCTCAAGCTTGTCGTCTGGCTGACCTCTCCTGACAAAGTTTTTATAAGCACGATTTTTGTTCCTTAAAAAATTTTTGATATTTTGCGTTATCCAAGGTGCTTTGCGCGGCCTAATCGTTTTAGTTTCGTTTGGTATGAAATTAGAGTAAATATTCAAAAGAACCTCGTTTAGTAATTTAACCTGTTCATTAGGACATGTCATTTTGTCAAGTTGTTCATACCAACGAAACATTTCAATGCTCTTCATAATGGCTACAAAATCTGCCTTATCATAATACCAAATCCGTCGTTTGTAAGGAGGCAGTGCTATGCTTGAAACAGATAACTTTCCATAAACAATTTGATGATGACACTGCTGATGCAATGATGTTACTCATTATTAGTTGAAACAACGTCAGTAAGAGCCGGAGAAAGCAAGGGATCACTGTTTGGAAAAAGGGTACAAAATTTTAAAAATGCAATTTTTTGGGATTTTTATGGAGTTTTCTTGAAAACGAAAACGGAAAAGGATCCTTATCAAAGGCGCCTGACATTTTGGTGGAGTGATATGTACCTCGGCGTGAAATAAGGACAGCACGGTAAACAGCGAAAATTGGATCAAAGTCTGTTTGAAGAAAACATTTAAAAATTCTGATTACAAAAACAATGGGAACTTTGAGAAGACAAGCATGCATGAAAACTTTAAGATTTTCAAGGAACTGTTGGGCCAAATCAGAGTAATGACATATATCTTTCGAAGAAACTTGTCCTCATTAAAAAGTGTGGCTAACTTAAGATAAACAGTACCAGTGGTATTTTGTCCTCATCAAGGCATTATATGTATAATTATTATATTGGTACCATTTTCTTGGGCTCTGAGTTTGTACCAGTTATCATGTCCATCATATATTTCTCCTTCTTCGTCTACAGCATTTTAATATTCTCACAGCTAAATGCATCCAAATAGGTCTGTTCATCTCAGTCACACTATTACCAATGTATCCACATTTCTCCAAATAACACTTGATTTCCTTTGCAGCTACACGTTTCTTTTTAGAAACTGGTTGAAAAGACTACACATATTTTTTGTAACAAAGTACTTATAAGGAACTAAATTCTCAGATCGCCAAAAATTAAGAAATTCCAGTGCTGGGAAAATGTAACTTAAGAAACTATTTATTTTGTTGAAGGAAATCCTTGAGCATATTGTGTTACTTTATTTTCGTTTGCTTCCTGTATTATATTACTTGAAAGGTAGTTGAGTATTACGTCTAATCTAATTGGAAAGGCTAAAAAAAACCTTATTTTGAAATATTCACTAGGGAACAGGTAATGAGCACGAAGACTGTAATGGACTTTAAGAAATTCGTAAGAAACTCGAGGTACTCAAAATCTTATAATTTTAAGAAGTTTCCAGTTCTAGCCCAAATTCTTAGTTTCTTTGAAATCGTGAAAACGATACTTTTCCCGATTGCACATCCCCAGTACCCAAAATATACATAGTTCCACCTACCTGGGATTAAAACTTGGACATTTTCGTTCAAAGTTAAAAACATTTGGTATCAAGGACAGATTTAAGTTTCCATGAATTAACGAACTCCGATATGAGAATCCATAATTGAAGTTTGTTTCGATTTGGATTGAAGTGAAGTTAGCGCAGAACTTGGTAATTTCATTCCTGTAGGTATGCAATTATTTCTTTATGAGAAACTAAGAATTTGGGCCAGTATTGAAAATTTCTTTAATGAGTACTAAGAGTTCCTTATGAGTTTCTTAGACGTTCCATACAAATGAGGCATGATTTAGGATGATTTTTTCTTTGTAGGTTCCACCGTAGGGAGCCTACACCCTACAGGTGCGTGCGCACCTATATTTTGTTGTTTGCTGCAGCGACGACTGTGGCCTAGCCTAGCGCCGGATCTGAAAAAATTGTCTTTAATGCAGAAAGCTTTTGGAATTGAAGCTGTGTATTTTTGCCATGACATTAAACCTTTCACACCAATTTTGCGAGCATCAATATTTCCAATTCTCTCACTGAATTTTTGGACAAATTGAATTTTTTAACAAATGCTTAGCAATTTTGTCTTCTTTTGAGTTTCTAACTGCCGTCTCTATGATGCAAAGTTTCCTTTTCTTAAATTTTCCGATCTCTGAAAGTTGCTCGAAAGACAGCGAAGCCATTTTAGTTCTTTCCTGATGAGTTTGTTGTTTCAGACAGGGTTGATTAGGACTCTAAAAAATATTGGCACAGCACTATCGCACAGCCAGTGTTAACACTTTACTGTTGATGCCACCAAAACCGGATTTCACACTGCACCGAATACCGGGTGCGCCAAAATAAACTATGCACGTTTGGCAGGCCACGATAAATCGTAAACAGGACCGATTTTGAAGATTCATGACTTAATAGTTAGCAGAAAGCCTGAATTAGATTCTAGGATTTTTTGCAAATTTTTTTGTTTTCAGTTTTTAGAGCTACAAGCGAGTTCCTTAAAATTTTCGTTTTCGAAAACACTGAAAACGATCAAAAAACATCGATCAAGCTTTCTAAAGAATCGATATGAATGGACAAAGAGAAAACTTTTTCGTGGTGATTTGGGATTTAGAAATCGACTAATTGTAAGCTGCTTTATGAGAGTTCGTACTATATTGGGAGAAAAGTAATAATATTTTAAGGGTATAAAGGAATGTCTTTTCTTTTGTAATGTCATTTAATTTATACTTTGGTGCAGGTTGTGTTCCTGTGTCAAGGGGGTTAAAAAGACAAGCGAGAAAGCGTCATGGGGCCAGCAAGCATGGAGTCTTGTTACATTTTTGATTTTGCGACTGCTTTTGGGGCGGTACTTTATTGTAACTACAACAGAATTTTGCAACAGGCCAATCGTTGAAATAATGCTCGTGCAGAAGTTTACAATAATCAATTTCCAAATCTCCAAATCACGCTGAAAATGTTTTCCCTTTGTCCATTCATGTTGATTCTTTAGAAAATTTGATCAACGTTTTTTGATGGTTTTCAGTGTTTTCGAAAACGAAAATTTTAAGAAACTCGCTTGTAGCTCTAAAAAGTGAAAACCGAAAAATTTGTAAAAAATTCTAGAATCCAATTCAGGCTTTCTGCTATAGAGTAAGTCATAAATCTTAAAAATCGGTCCAGTGTACGATTTATCGTGGCCTGCCAAAAATGCATAGTTTATTTTGGCGCACCCGGTAGAAACAACGCATTGTTAGCTACTGGTGGCAAACAGAGATCATGGAGACAGTTTTATCGTCCGTCGCACAGAATGACTTTGATCAGGTGGGTGACTTCCCAGTAAGGGGGCACTCAGCACATACACATACACGGGTTAGGTACGAGAAATGTGTAGGCAACCCAAAAAATATCAGTTTAGGGACCGTTCGTTATTTAGTCAGGGGTTGGTACTGAAGAGAACTTGGTTGGGTAAATAAACTTTTCCACACTAAAAAGGTTGGGTAAAAACAATCTATTTATAAAAAATGCTGGGTAAAAATTTTTCATGGTGCAATTATCAAAATATAGCAAGGTAGTTTGAAATGTCAGCGCTCAGTTATTATCACTGGAATCGCTCAATGAAAAGTTTTCTGATATGGAGTCTTTTTCAGCAATATTAGCAGCAGGAATATTATCATCAGAATTTTATGCCAATCTACCAATCATTTCAAGATATGAAATTGAAATAATGATTGTTTCAAAGGAGTCATTCTGTCAGACATTTCTTCAACTTCAAGATCTAGCCTAAGTTGGGTAAAGTTTTTTTTCTATGATGTGCTGGGGTTGGGTGAAATTTTTTTTCATATTCTTGCAGTTGGGTAAAAGGTAATTTCACTAGGAAATTAATTTCTCTTTGGTACCGACCCCTAGCTAAATAATGAACGGTCCCTTAGCTTTATTGCAACCCAAAAATATCAGCTCATTGACATCTAGGAAATTAATTTCTCTTCAGTACCGACCCCTAGCTAAATAATGAACGGTCCCTTTGCTTTATTGCAACCCAAAAATATCAGCTCATTGACATCTAAATCTGTAAATTGAGGCCAGGATTGCCTCTAAGGAACCCAGAAATATCGTCTTGACTATATTTGATGCCCAAAAATGCATGTGCTGAGTAGGGGTGACTTTGATCACTCAACTCATGCAGCTCCCCTCTCTATTAAGTCTCCTATGTAATAAGACTCTGCCCCAAATTTGAATAGACCCCCCCCCATACTTATATCAAATTGCAGAGGTTACCAAAGATTTTCCATTTATTGAGGTAAATAAATTTTTATGTTAATTTTGATATGGTTCGAGTTGAATCCGCAAACGATGGTGTGAAAGAACTTAAAAGCTTTCGTATGTATTGGTATCATTTTACTTCATGAATAAGACCTCTCCCTCTCTTTTAGGCTCCCTCTCTGGAGTGCCCAGCATTAAATAGCATTAAATCATGTCTATGATTAAATTGGGCGTTTACGGTATACCATAAATGGCACGTACTGGGTCGATTCTCAATTATTTTGTAAGCCAAGAAGCCAAGGCTACTAAGAGTCACATTTGAACTACCTTCCAAAAATAGATGCTCACTTGGATTTTTTATTCATGAGAAGCAAGAACCACGAGGGCTGAAAATTGACGAAACTCTTGTACAAACTTGAAAAGAGCTCACAAACTTTCAATTGCTAGATTATTCCAAAGTGTGATATTTTGAAAGCATATTATTGGGTGACTTTAGCCCTTATCATGAGGATTTATGTTTCTAGAGACATCTGTAGCAGGATCGAAAACCATATCATAATTTGTTGATTAAAGAAAGGGAACGCATTACACTCTTCTTTATAGAATACTATAAATTTTGTCAAGCCTCGATATGCTTAAGAACTTTTCGTTTTGAACCTTACCAAATTCTTAAAGTATTCTTATTTTTCAAATCTGATATGGTTTCAGGCCAGAAATGTGATGTCGTCACTAGGAAATGGTTGAACTCGAACGAAAGAAAAATTTAAGCAATAATAACGAATGTTTTTAACCATCATCAAGTTTTAAACATGCTTCTTGAAAATATAAATGAAATACGTCAGTCATGCGATTCTCTGTTATGAACATCGCAAAACAGGCGACTGCTGAAAACTGAGACACGAATATGCGAGCTGATGCTGAGCAATATTCTCATAATATTCTTAAGATTTGCATGATTCTACAATCACTTACAAAATTGTTGAGCCACCCTGAAAAAAATGAGTTTTTTGGCCCCCCTTTCCCCCATGTCAATGTTGTTTGGAAAAAAGTACTTGGCCATGCTGACAGACGTGGTTTGGCAACTTTTTAGTGGTTTTTCAACATTGACTAGGGGGGAGGGGGGAAAGCAGAGGCAAAAAACTGAAAATCTGAGGGTGGCTCAACAATTTTGTAAGTGATTGTCTGAAATGCTCGCAACTTCGACTTCAGTTTACACAAAGAGTACCGAGGCCAACTGCATGAAATTTTGTACTTGGCATGTTATTGACACATAGTTTCAAAATGTGTTGTTTTTAAAATTTTTTACCAACTGTAATTAATTTACGAGATTTTTGAAAAAGGCACTTTTTCGCCATTTTGCAAGAAAATAGCATAATTGCATAGTTTTCTCGAAATTTCCATTTTTTGACGTACTTTCCCTTTAGCTTCAATCTTGTAAGATATTGATATGATTCTTAGTTTCATTTGCCTTCAATCATACTCTGGCAACTGCGATGCAACTAGGGTGGGAGAGGGTATTTTCGTTTGGCCTATTTGTATGGAATTCTCCCTTTGACTGGCTATATTGTTCTTAAACGCTGTTCATAAACGTCATTTTTACAACAGAATTTTATAGTGATGATATTCTATATGTTTGAGTGATACAATTGAATAAAATGTTCTATTTACAATTATAATCGATACACGACTGTAACATTTGCCATCTGGTTCGTGTGTGTTCATGGTGAATTACGTCATCAGTGCTCGCCACAAGGCTCACTACAATGCTCACCAACATTGCTCGTTTGTATTCCTTGTTTCTAACGAAGAAAAACGAAAAAACTTTGCGCAAAACGCATATTATCTTGTGAGTATGAGCAGACACTCTCACTGCAGACCAATGAGAATAAAAAATCTCCGCGGTGAGTTGAAATTGAACCAATTTACCAACAATGCTCGTTTTTAGTACCTTTAAAATATTTTTGAAATCCTTTTTAGTAGCTATAAAAGTGGGAATTGTTGAAGTTTTAGTCATTTTGCATCTAATCAGTGTAGAATTTTTGAGTAAAACGCTAGCCTATGTGTACCCACGGGCTTTTGCTACATCTTGGGTGGCTTCGGTTATTTGTTCGTCAACTTTCTTGGACGCACAAGAAACTTTAAAAAGTGAGAATTGTTGGCGAGCAATGTTCAAGATCACTCACTCAGTCTATCATTTAGTGATTTGACCTCTTGAACAATTGCAGTTCAGTGGTCCGATGATAAATTGTTTGTTATCGTTTATAAGTAGTTCCAAAAGAACTAATGCTGGTTTCAAAGGGGAAACATATACCCTTTTCATTCATTTGGCATTTAAAGAATAGAGGAATATTGGCCAATAAAGCATGGAGCCGTTATTGTCACCCCTCAAGCAGCATGACAAATACTGGTAGCAACATTACTTTGCGATTGCGAACCGAACAAACAAGGTTAAACAATTTTCTCAGTTGTCATATGTTTTAAGGTGAAATTTCTCGATCATGACGGCAATGAAAGAATTTAGACAAAGGCCTGTGTTTCTCCGTAAACACAGGGCAGCGAGTTGTCATCGTATGAAAGTAATACCGATGGTAATGAAAACCCCCCATTCTTATGCCGTTCAAGTGAAGTTTCCCACATTGAAATGCGGATAATCCTTACTGCAAAACACTCAACCACAACATCTGTAAAACTGTGACGACTTGGAAACTTGTCTAAGTCACCTTGACTGTAGGTGAGGAGCAAGATGGTGCTCTGTGGTGAACTTGCTGCCATTTTGAAGTCGAACTGTCGAATTTTCAAATTTCCCGCGCTCACTCAAGTGCATAAATTCCCTTCTAAATACAACAATATGGGATATATTTTGTCGATTATGGAGGTAATTGTAGAACAATATGTTTTATATCTCGAAGATACAACTAACAGAGACTATAGATGTTGTAAAGTCGTTTGAAAATTAAATTCCTTCTTTAAATGCGAGGCGTAGCAATGGTAAATTTAGGACGGCTGCAGGCCTACAAGTCTTCAGGCAGAGGGAAGTAATGGTACACACGTTATCTGTTTAAAAGAGTCTGTATTTAAACGTGTATATTGCCATGTTTAACAAAATAAATTTTCCAACTTCGAATTATCGTTTCCCCATGCATCAGTCTTTATTTAAAAAACAGGCAGATTCCGATGAATTACCCAATTTTTTTGAAAAGCACGCAGAAAATGGGAAGTTGTGCTGCTTCGCCATTTTCATTTAAAAAATATAAGTTAGTAATTCAAAACGTTGATTCGAATTCTACTAATGCAATAACAGTAAATATCTTGTCATGTGCCAACGCCTCAGCTGCTTATTAAGAGATGTAACCAACTAGGCCAATGGTGTAAAAATAGCCAAAATGAGCATATTTTCTAAGGGACGCTGCGAGGCCGCACTAGCGTTTAAAAATTCAAAAAAAAATAGAGGACTGCCTTTATGCAATTATTGCCAGCCCTGTTAATTTGAAAGTATTTGAAGGAAAGACCTTAAAGTTATGACGCCTTAAAGGTACAACATTTTCAGACAATCACTTACAAAATTGTTGAGCCACCCTGAAAAAAATGAGTTTTTTGGCCCCCCTTTCCCCCATGTCAATGTTGTTTGGAAAAAAGTACTTGGCCATGCTGACAGACGTGGTTTGGCAACTTTTTAGTGGTTTTTCAACATTGACTAGGGGGGAGGGGGGAAAGCAGAGGCAAAAAACTGAAAATCTGAGGGTGGCTCAACAATTTTGTAAGTGATTGTAGGCCTGAATATTCTTATAAACAATGTTCTTATATAAAAAGAGTTTAAACTTAAGAGGAAAGCGCATACATTTTCTTGTGAAATTTTACCCTTGGTACCAGACTCTCTCTAACGTAAAATGGAGAATGTGTATTTATCCAAGTTTTTTATAAAAAGAAGGTATTGACGTAAATTTAAGTCAGATCTCGCTGCATTTATACAAATTATACGATATTGATTTTGAAAATCTGCTTGAACATTCTCCTGACTTCACTCATTTTTTCATAGGAAACCGCTTATAAGAAACGGTAGGCTCAAATTTTTGAAAATTAAGAAACAACCCTACTGGAATTGAAAAAGCTAAGAAAGTTTTGTTCTTCCCTGTTTATATGAGGCGGGCCAGCCCGCCTAGCCGGGCTGGCTCGCCTAGGTGAGATCTGAGTGAACAAAGACATCCTTTGTTAAATAAAGTTGTGTTTATATGAGCAGCGGGCCAGCCCGGTCAGCTGAGATCTGTGAGTTGGGTAGGCGGGATCCCGGTGAAGCGAGCTCATATAAACAGCGTCAGGCGGGCTGGCCCGGTATAACTGATTGATTGATTTGCGTAACTGATTTGCGTAGGCGAGATTGCATTGTTTAATTTGAAAGTGGTTGTCTGGCCATTGTCTTTCAAAATCCCTTGATACGTCATAACATGCAGCATTACGAGGCCAGCCCGTCTGGCCGGGATAGTTTTCACTCATATAAACACAAACTAAAATCATTCCGCCTAGACGAGCCAGCCCGGTCAGGCAGGCTGGCTCGCCTCATATAAACAGGCCCTCAAAAATGATTTAACATTGTACAGCAATACAGCAACTGTTTGGACATCATTTTGATTGTGAATTATGCTACTACCATGGGTAGTTAGACACTGCTGGTGTGCTTCTATGGAGGAGCGCTGGATATTATGTATCTGCGGGGGAAATTTTTTGCAGTACTGCGGAGGAGATATCGAAAGAATCGAAAGAAAAAATTTTGTCATACTTCCTTGGGGATCCTAGTAGTACTTTGAAAGCATTTGAAATAATATTTAGAGCATAAAGAATTTAAGAAAACTGTAAGACACTTTAGGCTGTAAAAATGGCTTAGATTATAGAAATTGATACGTGATGATACGTGATGTGAGCTTCTTGCGTAAAGGAATCGCACAAAAACAATGCAACCTAAGTTAGGTTATAAGTTGATGCACAACTTTCTTTATTACTAACAATTGAATTGGGCCAGTACTGAAAGTTTCTTAACATTATCAGATTTTGAGTACTCAGAGTTTCTTATGAGTTTCTTAGAGGTTCCATAACGATCTTCATGTTCATTACCTGTGCCTTCGTGAACTTTTCAAAACAAAGTTTTATAAAATCTTTCCACTGTTTTAACATTATTCAAGTACCTTACGAGTAATATGATACAGGAATCAAGTGGAAGTAAAGATATGTCAAGGATTTCCTTTATCAAAGTAAATAGTTTCTTAATTTATTTTTTCCTAGTATTGGAGGTTACAAAAACTTTGTACCAGCATTTTGTTTTAAATTTTATATATTCTGTAAAAGAATAAGAATCAAACGATATTTCTACCGGGTGTAGGGTAGTGTAGGGTGTAGGATAGTGTAGGGTAATGTAGGGTGTAGGGTAGTGTAGGATACTGAATGCTAGTGTAGGGTAATGTAGGGTGCAGGGTAATGAAGGCTAGTGTACTAACATTGTTCTCAAAGCGGCTCAGACTAGATAAGCTTTGCTTTTTCTGAGTCGTATAAGATTTACAGTACATTGTATTATGTATTTCTTATGAAAAAAGTGTAGGGTAGTGTAGGGTGTATGGTGGTGTGGGGTGTAGTGTAGGGTAATGAATGCTAGTGTAGGGTAATGTAGGGTGTAGGATAAGGAAGGCTAGTGTAGGGTAATGTAGGGTGTAGGGTAATGTAGGGTGTAGGGTAATGTAGGGTAATGTAGGATGTAGGCTAGTGTAGGATAATGAATGCTTTTCTAGGGTAATGTAGGGTGTAGGGTAATGTAGGCTAGTGTAGGGTAATGTAGGGTGTAGGGTAATGTAGGGTGTAGGGTAATGTAGGGTAATGTAGGGAGTAGGCTAGTGTAGGATCATGAATGCTAGTATAATTTAATGTAGGGTGTATGGTAATGAAGGCTAGTGTAGGGTAATGTAGGGTGTATGGTAATGTAGGGTGTAGGCTAGTGTAGGATAATGAATGCTAGTATAACGTAATGGAGGGTGTAGGGTAATGAATGCTATTGTAGGGTAATGTAGGGTGTAGGGTAATGGAGGCTAGTGTAGGGTAGTGTAGGGTAATGAAGGCTAGTGTAGGATAATGAATGCTATTGTATGGTAATGTAGGGTGTAGGGTAATGGAGGCTAGTGTAGGGTAATGTAGGGTGTTGGGTAATGTAGGGTGTAGGCTAGTGTAGGATAATGAATGCTAGTATAACGTAATGTAGGGTGTAAGGCAATGAAGGCTAGTGTAGGGTGTAGGATAATGAATGCTAGTATAACGTAATGTAGGGTGTAGGCTAGTGTAGGATAATGAATGTTATTGTAGCGTAATGTAGGGTGTATGGTAATGGAGGCTAGTGTCATGGTAATGTAGGGTGTAGGGTAATGTAGGGTGTAGGGTAATGAAGGCTAGTGTAGGGTGTAGGATAATGAATGCTAGTATAACGTAATGTAGGGTGTAGGCTAGTGTAGGATAATGAATGTTATTGTAGCGTAATGTAGGGTGTAGGGTAATGGAGGCTAGTGTCATGGTAATGTAGGGTGTAGGGTAATGTAGGGTGTAGGGTAATGGAGGCTAGTGTAGGGTAATGTAGGGTGTAGGGTAATGGAGGCTAGTGTAGGGTAATGTAGGGTGTAGGCTAGTGTAGGTTAATGAATGCTAGTATAACGTAATGTAGGGTGTAGGGTAATGAATGCTATTGTTGGGTAATGTAGGGTGTAGGGTAATGAAGGCTAGTGTAGGGTAGTGTAGGTTAATGAATGCTAGTATAACGTAATGTAGGGTGTAGGGTAATGAATGCTATTGTTGGGTAATGTAGGGTGTAGGGTAATGAAGGCTAGTGTAGGGTAGTGTAGGGTGTAGGATAATGAATGCTATTGTAGGGTAATGTAGGGTGTAGGGTAATGGAGGCTAGTGTAGGGTAATGTAGGGTGTAGGGTAATGTAGGGTGTAGGGTAATGTAGGGTGTAGGGTAATGTAGGGTGTAGGCTAGTGTAGGATAATGAATGCTAGTATAACGTAATGTAGGGTTTAGGGTAATGAATGCTATTGTAGGGTAATGTAGGGTGTAGGGTAATGGAGGCTAGTGTAGGGTAATGTAGGGTGTAAGGCAATGAAGGCTAGTGTAGGGTACAAGAAAGTGCAGGGTTGGTAATGAAGCATTGTGTATGTTGTAGAGTGAAGTGAAGGGTAATGAAGTATGTATAGGGTGTAGAGTGTAGGGTAATGAAGGCTAAGGTAGAGAAACGAAGGTTAGTGTAGGGTGTATGGTAGAGTAGACCCCCACATATTTGCAGGTGATGCCAACCTTGAACCCATAGAAAAAGAAGCAAATACTTGTTAGCTAAATACTACGTTATATGGTTGTCACCAACTATTCGCTCATCTTCCTTTGTGTCAGCAGGGTTTTTCTTAGTACCACAACAGAATTTGAGTTTTTTTTATTGTTATGCAGAGTAGCCTATCTACCTGGAAGGTACCTGTTACGTGTAGGGTAGCGTAGGCTCCCTACACTGACCCTACACAATCAATGCTATCCTAAATTGTGCCTGGTATAGTTCCATAACAATCTTCATGTTCACTATTCACCACATATTCCCTCGTGAACATTTCAAAACAAGATTTTTTTCAAGTCTTTCCGATGTTTAGGCACTACTCAAATACCTCCTGAGTAATACGATACAGGAAACAAGTGAAGATAAAGTAAAAATATGTTAAAGTTTCTTAATTTTTGGTGATCTGAGAGTTGAGTTTCCGTTGCAGGTAATTTCTTACAAAAATACATGTAAAACATCAATAATTACGGCAGAGATTCCCTTTGTGACATTTTAGGTCAGAAGAGGGAGGGGTTGCAACGTCCCCTTTGTTTAGTTTGTCACCTCTTTTCCTTTGCCCTACTTTGACTTTGGGCTTTTGACTTTGGGCAAGTGCACCACAATGAAGCCCTGTATTGGGTCGCCCGTTGAATTTGCTCAATTTGCGTTGAATTCGTAGGAGGGGGGGGGGGGGGGCTCTCTCCTCGGTTAGTATGTAACTATAGAGAGAGCTCCTCCTTTAAGTAATTTCCTCCCATACAGTTTATCTCGTTTCTCTGTATTTGTATATTGTATTAATTTTCGGTATCATTGTATTAATTTCCTGTAATATTGTCATACTTCCTTGTAGTTTAGTTATTTGTTGGTATAGTAAATTATAAATTTTATGTAGTGAATTTAAAATATATGAAACTGAAAATGAAACCATGCCTTTTGAAGGCTGATCGAGACATTTCAACATGCGGAAGTAATGTCAGATGACAACAAAAGTCTGTGTCATAATTCTCGAGAACTTATCGGTTGCCCCCTACCCGTAATCGTGATTAAACGCTTTGAAAATTCACTGAAACAGTTATTTTCCAAGTTCAGTTGAATAATTTGATTTAAAGGAAGTTGTTTTCAAAATATTTGAGGAATCAAGGCACATTTAGACTTTAACACAATCTGCTCGAGAAGTCTGACATTGAAAACAACATGGCCGCCTCCAATGAAGATGGGCCTAAGGCAGCGCTGACTAAACTTCGATTGGAGGCGCCACTGAAGTAATTCGAAGGCGTCCAACCACTAAAATCATCATCAGGAAGGTAAAAGGTATGTTTTAAACCAAAAATTAAATCGCCCGCAAATTTTTCCAGTGTGCATCCCCGTAGCGACCTGACTAAAATACCATCTTAATGAACTTTCTAAAAAATTTTCCAGAACTTGTGGAATCTTTTTCAAAATTAGGAACTTACTTCCACTTGCTCTGCTTGTACAATGCTTTGTTTCTGTCCTTCTTACAGTATGGCCTTATTGTTTGGGGTCAAACATATTCATCATACGTTGATCCAATTTTTAAATTACAGAAAAAAGCAGCCAAAGCTATCTCATTTCAGCCTCGCTTGTCACCCTCTCTTCCAATCTTCAAAGATCTTAAACTTCTCAAACTTTTTGAGATATTTGAATTTCGTCTTTTAACCTTTGTCTTTGACTCTGTTAATAAAATTTCACCTAGTTGCTTTCACAACTTCTTTCTACTCAACTCATCTGTTCATCAATATTCAACTAGATAGGCCAGTCAAGGTGATATATATATATATCTCGAATGAACAGTCTTCAATATGGTCTAAAGTCAATTCGATATCTTGGTGCTAAATTCTGGAATTCATTACCTGTGGAACTCCGAAATGCTCCATCGAAAATATCATTCAAAAAGCAACTGAAAATTTACTTACTGAACAAGGCCAATCAATAATTCTGAACTATTTTTGCGTGAAAATCAAATGCGTATATTTCTTGAATCATTTGAATCCAACCAACTGAGATATTTTCACACAATTTGTTTTGTATGTTCTTATTGTAAGCTGTATAGACAAAGCAGACTTGATATTTGAATTTATTTTGATTTTCTCTCCGCCTAGCATCTTCAAAATCAAGAAAAGCTGTGAAGATTCCATGGACGAAAGAGGAAGCAAAAATTGTATTGACATATTTTGCAGAGCAAATCAAAAAAGGTGTTACACCTGGAAAATTGCAGTCAACGAGATGCATTGATGAGAACAACATTCTCAGGCGACGTACATGGACTAATGTTAAAGACTTTGTAAGAAACCATATTGTTAAGTCCAAGAGGCTTGGATCAAAGTAGGAAGCAGTACTCTCTAGTCCAAGCCATTTCCGGGGCAGTGTTTTCAGGTAACGAAAATTATCAAAACTTATATGCTAATGTCATTCAGTTTTGGTTCAGATTGAATGTCTGTTGAGATTTGCGTTATCTCAAAATTTCTCATGCAAATCATTTTAATTGTTGTTATTGGTGAGCTTTTCAAGCTGTTTGTACATGAAAAAATCACAAAATGAAATGGTGAAACCAGATTGATCCCTACAGATATATATTAGATATACATAGTACCAGGTGACCCAAAAGAGTCTTCACAAGCCAGATCGCATATTATTTCCTGAAGCAAATGTTATGAATGCAAACAAGGCATCAGCATGTGGCTGAAGGGCTGAGCTATCTTTTGAGATGTTGCTTGATTAATGTAAGTTACACTCACCATCTGAAAAGACGGTTTCAACTATGTTTCACACTATCCCTCCCCTTTTCAGTCCTTGTTTTGGAAAAATTTACTTTGGATGAGGAAATTTGAATGAGGAACAGAGGTCAATCATTTTACGAACAACAAATTTCCCTAAGACGACTTCAAATTATCGCTACATTTTCTCTTCACAAAATTTTCACTAGAAAATGATGGCAATTATTTCACTAGCAATTTTATTTTAATCTGGCTTTTCGGAAAGTAATGTTTGCTTAAAATGAGTATGCAGCATCCCAAAAGGTTGCTAAGCCTTTCAAGTAAACTGTGATACAAAGTATACATATCAACATAAGTTTTGATTTCAGCTTACACACCCAGTGGTAGTAAAATATGAAAACTTGAGAAAAACTAATCCAAAACGAATCAATTGCAATCCTCATTTCTCAAGAAGTTATTATCTTATACTGGGTGGGCTATAATCCTATTTGCGGTGGAAAGCAGTATACTGTGTGTGTTATAATCCTAAATGCAAAACATAACCTTACACAGCAAGGCCCACTTTTAATAAAGCACCTAAAAGAAACTTTTAGGCTACTGAAAATAATTAGCCCACTACTTACAAGAAACTCTTGAGGCTCACACCCAAAATATTGTCTCTTGTAATTTGATTGACACCTGATGGGATCCTTCCAATTCCCACAAGGTTCATAAGAAATTGCTACCAGCATATATTAGATTTAACAAATTTCTAGTACCTTAATTTCATTTTATGATCTGGCCAATCATTGATTACTTACCATTGATCACTATACCAATGAAAAGTTTGAAATGTCTCTCCCCATTTTACAAAAGGTTTTCCGCAAATAGCATCCAATTATAGACATCATCCAATTTCTCTTATTCAGTCTTTAGCGAAATAACATAAAAAGTCATGTAAGAGCGTCTTTGTAATTTTCTGGTAAAGCAGTAAATCTTGTATAAATTACGATTTGGATTTTATGTTAGCCATTTCATTAACCATGCTCTGGTTAGTTTGACAGAAGCTATCAAGAATTCACTAGACAACAGGAAATTTGATTGTGGAATATTTATTGATTTGCAAAAGGTATGCCATGCATTTGACACAGTAAACCGTAACATTCTTTTGATGAAGCTTGAACATTATGGAATTAGGGGAGCTAATTTAGATTTGTTTCAGTCCTATCTATCAGATAGAAAGCTATATGTTCCAGTAAATGGATCAAACTCAGTGTTGCCTGTGGTGCTCATCAGGGTTCTGTCCTTGGCCCCTGCGTTTCCTAATATACATTAATGCCTTGCCTCACTCATCCTCAAAACTAAATTTTCATCTATTTGCTGATGATGCTAACATTTTCTATGAATCTAACAATTTTGATAACAATCTTGAAAGTCTTATGCCTTATACAATTGTGAAACTGAATAAACAGATTGTATTTGCCAAGTTTTTTAATCATTTTTAAGACAGGGAGTGCTCTCTCCTCAATTAGCTTAGCCTAGCCTAGCTACTGAGAGATTTCCTGAAGAAATTCCCTCACATACAATTCCCGTGATTTGTAATATTTAGTTTGTCATTATTGTATATTAGTTAATTATGTCAGTTTGATTTTCTGTATGTGTGCAATGGGTCTTTAAGAAAATTCCAGTTTCTTAAGTTATATTTTATTTGTGTTGTAATCCTCTGGTGTAATTTTCTTTGAAGGTGTTGTGGCGTAGTGGTGTAATCCCCTGACTTTGCAGCCAGAACAGTCAGGCGGACAGGGTTCAATACCCCGGTAGGGCAACCACTTGAGCATCATGGCAAGGGATTGCGGACTTGATTAGCGCTTAACTACTTCTGCGATCCTAGCGCTTGGAGCTAAAATCCGCAATTCCACCTTCACCTTAGTTTTGCATCTCTGAAGCTTGGTTTCTACAAGATATGATAAATTCCTTTGTTTTAACCCTAGTTGGAACACATTCTCTCTAGATCAATACACGGTCTAGAACTGATGTTAAGTTTATTGTGTTAGTTTAGAGAAGGGCATTGCAGTTAAAAACAGCGTTAAACGTGTGTTAACGCCTAGCAAAAACCAACCTCGAATTCCTCTCCAATCCCCAATTCCTTGGAACATGATCAAAAAGATTTGCATTATCAGGTAGCATGTCTTGCAAAGAAGAGCACTAACGCAAAAATCAAAGGTTGTGTATACTTTGTCCCCATAACTTCGGTGATGACATTTTGACATGAACTTACATTTGTCCTCACAAAAGTACACATACATTTATACATGCACCTTGTGGGGACGATGCCAGAATCAGTCGCAAACAAGTGGAAATGCATTTTCCAGCAAAATACAGTGATGTATATTGTGGGGTCACAATTTTTGTCCCCACAACTCGAACAGTCCTCATAACGCGGGTGTGTAAACCATAACATGTCCTCACAATGTAGGTGATGTCGGAACATACATACATACATACATACATACATACATACATACATACATACATACATGATTTATTTGATTACGCAGGTCATCTAATTTAGGCCACACTAAGTGCAAATGTGGACCTGCGGCTAAAAACTATAATTATTAAAACCAATTGTCCGTAATGTAACAAAATTAAAAGGTTTATTAATGTACACACAGAATGTAAAGTCTTATTAATGTCCACACAGGATAAAAGGTAACTAATAGTAATAAAAGTTCTTGTTCTTATTATTTATCATGCAACTATCTTTTTCAAATGAAATTATATTTATTATTGACAAGGCAACTTTAAAGCAGAAATTTCATCTGAAAGTTTTTGAAGGTCAGTAAAAAGTTTACAATGCAAAACCGGGAATCTCTTGCTCCATCAAAAACACCCAATAGCTTGCTAGTTTTAACAGAGTGCGTCCTCTCACAGTTTTGGAATTGTAACAAAAATTTTGTGGAAGAGCCACCATTGTCTCCCGTGACGAGAACATGTAGGCAATCTACTGGTGTGTTTGGGATAAGTCTCTTATTCCTGTGGAGTGCAAGTAAACTCTTTTGGATAACTTCAACAATGCTTGTGACTCTCAGAAAAGAAACTTCCTTCCCTTCTGCCTGAAAACTGCCAGCCTCATAAACAAATTCCCCATGCTCCTTTAGACCTTCTCGCAATTTTGATTCTGTGCCCATAAGGTCAACCCCTAAGTTGTCTTGAAGTGTTCGTTTGACAAGTCTCCATAAATCTAAGGGCATTGGACTTTTTAGGCCAAGTGTTACCTCTGGGTTCAATTTGAACTTTTTGAAATTTGTTACACCTGCTTGGACTGCACTTTGGAGAAACCCCGGCTTGTGACGCCTGATCATAGAGGCCCTTTGAGATACTACGTCACCATCATCGTCTTTTGGCGAGACACTAGCAACAAATTTGTCAACCTTTCCTAATTTTGCACTACGTGCTTGCAATGATGGTGATGAGCCCTCTCAGCTTCCAGTCTCGGGTTTACGTAAGACAGTTAGATGTAGTGGTCTACCCCTTTCGTTCTTTGCAGTCAGAATGCCATCAGGGCTACGTGCTATTTTGTGCTTTAAAATCTTTGTGAAAAGCACTTCTTGGTCATAGTTAAGATTGCCTTACAAATTTGTAAGGTTTTTGTACCGGCCCTTAGTATGAATAAAGGAACTTTGGATCTTAATGAACTGGACTTGGCAATCATCTAGTCTATCTTGCAATTCAGTTAGGCTAGGTTTTTGATTGAGACGAATTACACTCAAAAAAAGCGATTTGAAAGAGTGCACTAGGAGCTTCCCTTGATTAACGTCTGAAATGAGCGCAGGGGCAATTTGACAAACAAGGGGATACCACAGGGCTTTATCATATTCAGTAATTAAACTGAAAATGAAGACACACACCAGCTGCATTAGCAAAAGCTCTCTTGGACTAAGAAAGGACAATAATCGAATCAAAACATCCTTTGGTAAATTGATCAATTCAATTTGAGGCCCTCTTTGTGCAAGAGTTTCAAGATTATCGTGTTTAGACCTTTTTTTGGCAGTGCAGGTTTCGTGTTGTGGAGAAAGAAAGTGCTTTGTGCTCTTCAAAATGGCCTGTTTCGCATGAGATTTGCCAATTTTTCCTTTTGAATCAACAAGCATATGATAAGTAAGACTTGTATTTTGCTTGTGTCTACTTACTGAACGACAACAGGCCTCGCACTGAACACCTTCTCTCTCTTCCTGCAACTCAAAACATTTTGATAAACAGCCATGTTCAAACTTGTTTGTGTCTCTATACCTCTTTGAACTGGTGGTCTTACATATGCAGCATTTTTGCTTCGGCATTACATCGCGATCCAACAAAATCTGTTGAAACTTTTGCACAGTTTCCCCAAGCTGGCACCTCTTGTCTGGTCTTGACCTGGAATGATCGAACGAGGAAGTTGCGAAACATGAAATCAGCTGAGAGCTTGCTGCTTGCAGCCATTATGGAAATTCCTAATTGACAGCAATGCGCTTGCGTGCTAAGACAGACAGACGCCACTGACCAAAGGGATCGCAGACATTAGATTAGCGCTCGAAACGGTCGTGAATGATGCACACAATTCAAACAAAATTACACAGCTTAGGTGGAAACAACCCTGTTGATCAGTTTTAGTCTATTTATTGCCGCTGTAAAACATTTGGGGTCGAAATATCCTTGCAGAAAGACTGCTAACTAATTGTTGCCATTTTCTGCCATTTTTGACGTCATTGATGAGGTCACGTGACACATAATTGTTCTATTGTTCCTGGTAAAAATTAAAGAGACCTTAATAAATTATAAGTTCACAACTGAAAAAGGATACTATCAAAGGATTATGAGGTGATCTGGAATTACATCCATAAGCCGCTTACCTAAGAGTTGGCCCTGACCACTCTGAAAAAACAGCCACCCACCGGCCCCCTGAATTTTTTTTTCAAAGTTTCACACAAATTCACACTTCAAAAGAATAGAAACTAAAAGTCAAAAAATCATTTCCTGGTTCGTTGAACCAATTTGGAGCAGTGCTCAGTTAAGTAGGTGGGGGGCTGAATGAGCCCCCCCCAGTCTGGATAGGGTTAAAGAAGTGGGTATCAAAGAATCATCGGAGATAATTAGAGTAAGGCTTGAAATGAAAGATACAGGGAAAAATCTAGGGCAAGAAAGAACATGTGCGGGGTGCAACAACGAACAGAAAAGTACAGAACATATAATGAAGTGTAAAGATATATCCGAGATGATAGGAATGACAGGAAATAGGATGTGGATAAATGGAAGACAGCAGAACTAAAGAAAATAACCGAATTCATCAACAAATATATAGAAAAGAGAACATAAAAGACTACTAAATAGTAAAAAAAATATTGCGGGAGAGCCTGGCACTGTCTTGAAAGAGGCTGTGCTTGCCTGGTGTGGCAGAGAGGGCGCCATGCAGATTCAAAAGATTCAAAAAGTAAAACCTAAACTAAATACAATACATTATTGGTCCCATACACAGTGGGAAAAGACACACAGTCTTCTAGTCCCCATTGCAGATGGGACTTACAAACTAAGGAACACAATTTCTGAAAGGAAAAAACAAAGAAACAAACAATCAAAACAACATTAACAACAAAAACAAAAACCAAGAAAGGAAAAGTGAAACAGGGAAGTCGCTGCTATGAAATTACTGGAAACTAGGAGTTCAAACCAAGCCAATGAAGGAAGCACATAGCTCGCCTCCCCCCACAGTAGCCAAAATGCCCCTATATTTCGGGTCAATTGATTTGGAATGTTTTTGGTGCAGGTGCCCCAGCAGACCAGTGTCCTGGTCCACCATTGCATATGTTGTTATTTAGTTACTTAATTGATTGTCCAAGTTATCATTTCATGTTGATTTTAGACCTAGATCTTTCAGGTGTTTAGTTCTTTAATGCTACAAATGTTTTTTCGTCCAAATACTGTTAAGGAAATCATCATCTCTAATTATTTGCCAGTTCGCTTCAATTTGTGTTAATGATTTATCCTCGGCCAGATCAAAGAGTCTCATAATTTCGTCAGTGCAAAATATTCATCATCCCATTTCATTTCAATACTGGTTATGGGGTGCGTAGCTTGATTAGAACTACTACTCATGCCACACAAGCTGGGGAGCCAATTGACTGTCTATCTCTGATAGGTCCTCTGTTCTAATATGACAACCTTACATTTTGCAATTAGTCTGAAGTTGCATGGTTTCTTTAGCTGTTTCAAGAACTGCAGGGACTTTATTGAAAGGATTTTTATTGATGCTCACTTAATCTCTATCTGTTTTTAGTGGTGCCTCATACTCAATATCATGTTTACAGCACAGGCAATAATTTCCAGCGTATGTGCAAGCACATCTTTGCATATGATCTATGAGATTAAATAGTGACTAAATCAAAAGAGAAGGATGGACTTACGGTTGAGAACAAGATGACTCATCTAAGTATATAAGTGATATGGAAATATGGGGATTAAATCCACTTCAGTAGTTCACAAAAAATGCATAATCAAGAAGATATAGGCCAGGACTGAAACGTCTAAATATAGAATCTATCTTCACTGCCTGAATGGAATGAACTGGGATCATGGCATATCTTGTGTTGTTTCTGAGAAACTGCTGCTATCAGAGGAGAGTGCTGATACTCCGGCCGGAGCCAATAAAAAACTGTTATAAGTGCATTGGCTGCAGCGACATTGTGTCTAAAGCACTGGCCGGAGCTGAAATTTTCACCAAGACAGTATTGCAAAGAACTTGCATTAAGCCTTCGATTCTGACCCTTCAATTTGGATTTAACCTGATGTAATATACTAAGTCCTTCTTTTTCATTTATATTTTCGTATTCAAATAACAACTTGAATAACTTAATCATATATCCGAGTTGGGCGATTCTAACAAATCGAAGAACTCCGCACCCTCCACTGTACTCATGATAGCCCTCCACCATACTCCAAGATAGCCCTCCACTGTACTTGGCACCCTCCACTGTAATCGGCACCCTCCACCGTAGTGTGAGTACTGCAAATCTGCTTCATATTGCTGCTCTGTGCTTTCTCTGTGACAATTCGATATGCTTGGTTGATGTATTGCTGTAGTATTTCATTATTAAATTTGTGCAAACATGCAAGGATAACGGCATAGCTATTTATCAACCATGATAAGTGCTGGCTGACTGGAATTTCCATTAAATATCATTTTTTCTTGTTCCCTCAAACAAGGGCAAACTTCTGCTAATTGCCTCCTTTGTATGGCTACTGCTGAGAAATTCAGTGACAGCAATGTCGGTGATGTTCTATACGGATGTCAAACCCATAATGAACAGAATAAAATTCTTTGGACTGATTTCAGTTGCTTTACAAGGGTACCAGTGGCATCAAGGTACAAAATATCCCTTGGTGCCATACCATGGTAAAGCCTAATAAATGGCTCGTGAAGCATAACTAAGCACAGATTTGGTGCTAGTTCAATGCAATGGAGGAAACCAACAAGTTTCCTCTCAAAATGTTGCAGCTCCATAGCCTTTCCTTCGAAATCCTTCTGTATTGCTAGCAGCTTTGCATTAAGCAATGGTTGCTCTATGTGCTCTTTCTGAACCTCGTTTTTCAGTTGCTGCATAACTGTCTTTGAAACTCCTGCACCTGTTCTGTCACAAGCAGTAAATGTTCCTGCTTTGAAATCAGCTAGGTCTTTTCTGTAAACATCTGAAGGGGACATGTTGAGATTTTTTTCAAATGTCGTTTTCCGACTATTCCACGTTTCTCCTGCCATACTTCTTGCTCTTCGTTTTCTCTTGATTTGTGTTTTATCACCCCTTTAAAATAGAAGTTCATTCTTTCCATATCACTTTTAGAAACATTGAAATGCACTTCTGCTTTGCAATGAGGCCGATGTGCACATACAGTAAAGCCACTAACATAGGGGCAGTTCTTTTTCCTTGACTGGAGGCTGGATACATTATTGCCTTTACATACAAGGCTGCAAAGTGGATTTTGTTCCTGGATCAATTTGTGCAAAAATGATATCCAGTCTCCTATTAATCTTGTTGGTCCGATATACATGTGCCAACTATCTGGCAACTTAATGGATGTGTTCGATGGTAGGGCAGCTGTAAATATGCCATCTCTTGGTAAGTTGCTGTCAGCTGCCATACTTAGTGTCAAGGGTTTGATTCCTTGAGTCGAGAATGTGATTTTGTCAGCCTTAATATCATCATCGCTGTAAATTGTGGCTGTGGATCAGCTACAGCGTCTTTCATACCTTGTAATCCGCCGTCTTCTTGCCTAGCACTTTCAGTTAAAGTTTTCCTGCCTTCTAAAATGACTTTGTCCCTATTCTGCATGCCACATAGTTGTTGTTATAGCGGTAGCATCTCCTTAGCAATATCGCAAGCTATTCTGGAACATATGCTCGCTGCATTATCTGTCAAATTTAATGTCCCTCTTTGATTGCCTTTGGTGTGACATCTAGCAGCGAAGTCCCTACCAGGCGCGGCCCAAATCTGTTCTTTATAAACAGTATTCCCTATGCAGTTGTTATCGATATTTTCCGGTTGCATTTTACTCCCAACAGCACCATTGTGCCAAGCACTAGTCTTTACATTGTCTCCGCATGAGCCCGAGTAATATGGTGTAACAGATCCCCCATTTTCGTTGATCTCTTTCCTGGGTGAGGCCCTCTCCACAGATTTCTTGCAACGTTTGTCGCTATACATACTTACATTTGAGTCAGATTTGTTATTTTCAAACTCAGCATCCTATAATCCAGCATCTGAAATGTCTGAATCCAGCCGTAATAAAATGCTACTGAAAGAAGAAGCATCATTGGAATTGCTCCTTTCAACTGTCTTCGGTGTTTTTTCCTTGATAATAGTCTCGTCTGGTTTATAGCTGTCATTGTGCAATTATCTTGTTTAATGACTAAATTTAGCAAAGCTTAATTTGGATTTTGAAACTCATCAGATGCTTGAAACTGAAACTCATCAGATGAAACAGATGTAAAGAGGACCCCCAGTTGTAAATGTAAAGGGAAGTGCAAGCGAGGCTGTCCATGCAAGGAGGCAAACAACGGGTGTAATTTACGGAATCTGGAGCTACGGAATTTAGGGATCCGGAATTACAGAACTATGGAATTACGGAATTTGGAACTGTGGAATTACAGAACTGGTTAGTAGGTATAAACTGCGGAACACAAATGTTCTATAAAGTTTATGGGCCAATGATGAATATTTCTCAAAATATGATCAGTTAGGGGAACATTAAATGTTTTGTTTTCAATGTTTAGAGGTATAATGAAGTTCCTTAAAATTTTATTTCCAAAATGAAGGCCCCCCCCCCTCTGTGCGGATATGCTGATAATGATGATAATAATAAACAATTTTTTTAAGTTAGCAAAGACAAGCTAATTTAGGCCAACAATACAGAATATATACAAAAGTCTAATTACAACGAACCTAGATTTGATAAAAAAATTTTACAGAATTGAAAGCTGCAGTCAAAAGTTTTGATGGACTTAATATTTCTTTTAGAAATCTCCAATGATTGGGACTCTTTGATTTCTCTTGGCAGAGTCTACCATAGTTTTTGAACAACAAACCTGATAGTATTAATGCCATATTGATTCATCCTAGCTCAGGCAAAACAAGATTATTATTGCCACAAAGCAGAATGTCCCCAGGGGAAAATATTTGTGGAAATGCATTTTTACCATATCTTTGAACGATTCTCACAATTCAATTTGCCTGCCCCCAAAATGGAAGTCTTCAAATTAAATGATCGATTGTGTCAGAAAATTTTTAAGCCAACTACTCTCCCAGTCAATATCATGTGTTTCTCGGAAATCTGCCCTCTCCTTGTTTTTGAAAGAAGATGGAAGATTCGAGGACGATCTTTTGATACAGCCAGAATACCTTATAAAATAAAATCTGCAATATACTGTTATAAAATATACTGTTATCAGAGTTTAAAAATTTTGCTACAAAGACTAATAGAAAGGAAAGAAATATACACTGCTTTGAAAAGAAAAATTGAGAGACACGACACATGCCATTATGATGTTTATGATGGTGCAACCTGGCACAACTTCACAGACTCACTAGGTGAACCCTACTTCAGTGATAAAAGAAACCTAGCTGGTATGTTCAATATTGACTGGTTTTAGCCATTTGAGGGCAGTGATCATTCTACTGGAGCATTGTACATGGTTTTAGTGAATCTTCCACGAGAAATAAGATTTAAAAGAGAAAATGTTATACTGATTGGAATAATACCAGGCCCCAAAGAGCCAGCATTGAACGTTAACTCCTTCTTCAAGCCACTTGTAAACAAACTGCTAGCTTTCTGGAAAGGAGTTAGTTTGTTTGAGAAGAATTAATTGCAGTTTTATAGATTTGTTTGCTGTGTATTTCTTCCGATTTGCCAGCAACAAGAAAATGTCGTGGTTTTCTATCATACAATGCTAAAAAAGGTATCTAACTTTATTCCTTTCTTCATTTGTTTGCTTTCTTCTTTGTTACTTATGACAAGTTCCAGAACAAGTTGACTATTGACTGTTCACAATCGCTACTGACATTTCTGCTATTCCAAAGCTTTCTCAAAATTGCATTTGCTTTTGTTTGAGGATCTCTTGCGTTTCTTTCAAATACAGAAAATAGCCACTTGTTGAAAAGTTTGGAATATCATTCAATACTTTCTCTTTCTGATACTGCAGGTTGCAGCAAATGTATGAAGTCTTTCCCTAGAGAAGCGTTTGGAGATAAACCACATTATTCAGGGATTAACATACATGAATGGATACCAAGAAATGGCCACCAACATAAGAGGTTAGCAGCCAAAACCGTTAAAGCGCCAACAAAGACAGAGCGAGCTGAGCTTGAATCTGCCTCTGGTGTTAGATACAGTGAATTGTTTCGCCTGCCGTATTTTGATCCAATACATGCACATGTGGTTGATCCAATGCACAACCTGTTGCTTGGTACGGCTAAGCATACTTTTAATGTCTGGGTTGATACTAGCATGGTCACAAATAACACAATTGCCCAAATCAACAAATTGATGGCAGATGTGTCAAAAGGAAAAGAAATCGGAAGAGCAACAAAATCTTACCACACAAACAATAGGGCTCTTAGCATCACAATGATGAGAAAGTTTATCAAGGGAGTTAAGATCTTTGCATCATATCAACAAATGGAAGTCGATGATTTACACTCTTTGAAAGAATTTAATTTAACAAACGATCATTTCACATCTACATGTATTCCTTTGGATTTGATTTGGGCGAAAGGATTTTCTAAGTGACTGTGATTTAAGTGCCATATTACATTGTAACATTTCAGTGCCAAAATTAGATTCGCTGAGGGAACCTGAAAGAGATGAGCTGAGTGGAATGATTACATCATTATTCAACAAGAAACAACTTATTCATTTGTCAAAATTTGTAAAATTGCACAATTGTGTTCTGCTACGAAGGGAAACATTGTGTACACAGCATTACCGTGGTGGCTCTTTTAAAGATAACTTTGTTTTGTCAAGGTATCAAGAAAATGGCCATTCTGCGGCTCGTCCTGCCTCTGTTGATGCTCTTTTTGAAATTGAATGTGAATTTGAAGATGAAGGAGGCCATGTCGCCACAGCAGAAATGATGTTCGCCATGCTCAAATTCTTCGCAAGCTATCCAGAAGCAGATTTTTATGGGGAAAGATCTCCAATGAAACTTTGGTCAACTGAGATCTCAATTACAAAACTTGTTCCGATTAATTTCATACAGAAGAAAGTTTTGGAAACGAAAGCAAAAGCATATTTTGAACACACTGTTGTAACAAACAACAAGAGAAGTAGAATTAAAATTTCATTTCGATATTCTGATAGCACATGTTTCAAACTCTTTTGTTGTGAGTCATGGGTTCGTACGCGATTTCTAAGTGGTGAAAATTACCAATTTAATAATAGTGTCCGCAGACTGGAGGTGTGACCCTAGCATTCTGCAAAACCTGGTCCTGATCCTCTTGTATCATTTGTTCTGTGAGCCTTGAGCTTGGTTACTGCTGTTCTTGTTTTGCTTTGATAATTTTGCAGCCCTAACAGCCTGAATTTGAGGGTTTTTGAAGTTCTTTCTCTTTCATATCGACCAAGATTTCTTTTGGTTATCAATGTCACTCTGTGTTCCGTGTCAGCCATCTTATTCTCGGGCAAAGACACAGGGAAACAAGGTCAACAAAGTATAACACAGGGTACCAAGGGTCTAAATCCCCTTTAGAGATATTTGGGGAGCAAAATGGGGCTGATAGGGAAAAATAAGTACTCACAACATTAAGAAATGTTTTGTTTTTTTAGAGTACACATTATGATTTCATTTTTAGCACAGAAATGAGAGGAGGTACATGCAAGGCGATCACAGAATCGCATTCCTTGGTAAATTTTGGTCCTGGTAAGAATAATTCCCAAAAAACTACAAAAATTAACCAAATCTGTATTCTTTTAAGCTTGGTACTCACTGCGCGTTTAAGTGCGTTAAAGTGCGTTTATCCGAGCGCGTTTAAGTTAAACCCTCAGTGAGTATGATGTGGGCGTTTATTTCTCAGGATTTAAACACACTTAAACGCACTTAAACCCTCAAAAAAGTTAAACGTGCGGATCAAAAAATTTTGATCTTGGCGTTTAAAGTTCAAAAGCGCCGAAATATGCAACAGATTATCGCATTGAAATTGATATTGTGTTGTCCGTTTTGGTGCGTCAGAATAACTTTTTCAGTAAGAAAATTACTTAGTTTGGTCGTTTTTCCGGGTTTTTCCCTCTTTTTCGTGATTCATGTCTTTTTCATGATTGTTGCCTCCCACTGCTGTCTTTTCTGACTGATTCTAGTACCCACATTTTTTTATTCATATCTCCTAACTTCTTTTCTTCTTGCAATGTTTAAAAATTCTCCTCAAACGATGTAGTCTAATAAGAAATAGTACTCTTTTCCTAAACTTTTCTCAGGTGATCCTTCTTGAAACTACGTATTGGCGTTAATGTTGGCGTTTATGTTCTGGCAGTGAGTATGATATTGGATCTTATCCAAGATTTTAAACGCACTTAAACGCGCAAAGGGATTTTGTCAGAACTTAAAGATATTTGATGGATTTTTCTTGAAAACAAAAGGATTTTTGCAATAGGCGTTCGAGACTCTCTGTGGAGTGAAATGCCCTACGGCCGTAAGGTCACAGAAAATGATCAGTTTAGTCCTGTTTGTTCCTCGGTTTATTCTATTTCGCTCGAGTGGATAGCAAGTTTTTTCCGCGTAATTCACTTTGGCCTTACACCTATTGATTCCGCGGAAGCTATTGTTCTCGTGAAAACAATAGTTTCCGCGACTTCTGTGGAATTCACCTGGCCATCAACTTCCATCTTTCCTGATGATCCCATATGATTCGTTCCGCAAACTAAAGCATGGTTGAGCTTCCATGCTAAGTATTTTTCACTTGTTTGATCCATATCTTTATGGGCTTCACAGCTTTTACATTTATTTTTTACTTCACCTGGAAATCTAGGACCTTTCCATTTGACACAATACCATTTAGGGATGCATGCCCTGGCTTCTGCCAAGAACCATCCAAGCTAGCAGCAATATCTGTTGACTGTTCTTTTGCTATGACCTCTTCAGCTGCATTTGTCATGCTTTCTTCTGCCTCATTCATATACTGAGTATGCAGAGAGTCAATCAATTTGCTATAGTTATTCTTTGTCATTGGTTGCTGCATATTCATATGCATACAAAAGCGTTCAAGGCCATCATGGCCAATTCCAAGATTGCACATTGCCATTATTGCTCTTACATTTACTTCAAAGCTGTTCTTTGACTTCTTTCCCTCAAGATTGGCAAAATTGCTTGAATAAAATTCATGCTCCCACAAACACACTGAGCATTGCATTTGAAAAGCAGCAGCAAGTCCTTCTTTCTTTCCAAATATCTTTTGGATCTTTGGCCTTTCACTTTTACACCCAGGGCAAGATACGACTTCTGTAAAATGCGGGTCTGCAGGTACCATAGAATGCGGGTCTCTTTGAATGTAGGTCCAACTGCCACAAACGGCCACTGTATGCGGCAATGAGCCCTTTGTTCAGAACAAAGCGATACAGAAATTCATCATCGCTGCAATTCATCAAGTGAAGTGAAACCCGTATCGATGGGATTGAAAATGGTGACGCAGATCGCCACAAAGGTCACAAAGAGAAGAATACATTGTGAAATCGTACCTGATCAATGAAAAGATCCCGAGTCACATACAGTCACAGCTTGCAAAGAATTTCAATTCCAATGCAAATATGGGAGAACTTTGCACTTTGGAGGGGATCCCTTCACACAAGGAAGTCCCCCGAGGAAGTTTGATACTCTTTATACGGCTAACAAGGAATAGCATCTGCACGGTATTCAACGAAAAAGCGAAATAGCGAAATAAGGAAATAGCGATATAGTGAAATAACGCAAGAAATGGCCATTAAAGTGCTAATGCAACGAAATTTTCGAATCTCGTTTTTTGGCTTTAAAAGAAACTTCAATCTTTGCTGAGCAATATGATATAAAGATAGTCAACAGGAACAAATTAAATTGTTGCAAAAAGGTCCGACAAAGGTGTGAGGTCAGGGCGAATTTCTCTCATCGCGTGTGACGTATGAAGTAGAACGCATTCAATTTGATGATTGCATTGCGAAACAACAACAAAGCGCACTCCAGTCAGACGTCAGTGTCTGCTTATTTTAGTTTCTCGAAGGCAGATTCATTTTAGTTTTATCAAATCAATGCAAGATGTCGGACAGCGAATACAGTAGCAACGAAAGTGTTCCGCAGCAATCGTTCTCAGACGGTGGTTCAACCGATGAAGATTATGGTGTTGTAAACCTGCAAGCTCACGCTCCATATCAAAACGAGCCACTTGCCATACCAGGACAACCCAGAGTAGTATATGAGAGTAGTATTCCTCGTGAAACCTTAGAGGCCAGATTCGAGAAGAGGATTGCTGTGAATGATTGGTACGTGACCTTTATTAATACGAAGGTTTTGATACATTCTTATCTGAGCAACTTGGGCATTTCTGGGGCCTAAATAGCCTGCAAGCCTAATCGAACTAGGGTAGGCCTAAAAGGTTTATTTAGGCCCCAAAATGTGACTGAATCATTTACTACGAGCCTTGTTTCAAACCACACGAAACTTTCATCCGTAATTTGTGAAATTTTTTCAATTAGAATCACATTTTTACCATAACTCTCTCATTTATCTCCTTCCCTTCTAAAAAGGTGCTCCTGTTCACATTGCAAAGATGAATTGTTGGCTGGTTCACTTGAGTATAGATGCTGCAGGGAAGTCCACTGCACCATAGGAAAGGCAGTTTTCGATGGCACCATAGACAAAATAACGTGCATTACTCAGCACCATGATTTCAATGCAATGATTAATACAGAGGTCTTAAAAATGGTTGGGCCTTTATTGAAAGACTCACAAGGGCGAGCATACAAGCAAAGAGCTGGACAAGGCAGAAATGAGTATGGCCACTATTTGTTGCAAATTATTTGTCATCTTTATTTCTAAGTCTAAAATCTGGGATAAAATACCATATGTGTTTGAATCCACACCGCCATTAATATGTTGACAATTAGCTGATCATGTCTCAACATGGAGCAGTGCGCACCCGCCACTAAGAAACTCATTTTGTAAATCCAGGCTGTTTCCTTTCTTATACAATTCATATGAATGTTATATCAAACCAAATATTGAAAATGGCCATGGGGTCATCTGGCAGGCTGCAGCTTCTTATAAGTCAGTTTCTTAGTGGCGGGGTAAAAATGTATATCATATGCAGTATTACATATATACATTTTAATTTCACTTTGAAGAGAAGTATCTACTTCCCTTGAATCACATTATAAATTGAGGAAACGTCTTCTACTGTAAGATTGGCCATTTTACCCCTAACTACCGTATTTTGTTCCTCCAACTGCAACAGATAATTATATAATCCTGAACAGATAAGACAACATGAGCAATGATTCTCTAAGACAACTTGGAAACACGTCTTGTGGTTCCTTTGGTCAGTTATTAACTGTAGTATACATATGTCCACTAGACTGTAAGAAATGAATCAAATGGATTGGCGTCTGGCAAGTGTAAGGAACGGTGAGCTCTGTTTATCAATATACACTTCCTTTGTTGTAGGTACCTCAGAGCTGTTGCCTACAGATGGCTGGTTCGTTGGTTCTGTGGCTACCTTGGTTGGGACAACAGAAGGCCACTGCCAGCCTGCATATACCACTTCATAAGGACAAAATTCCGTACAGCAGCTAGTACTGGCTATGCAGATGCTGAATAGGGCAGTAAACAATAAAAATTGTGATAGCAACTATTTATACTTTACTCCTTTTCAATGAAAAACCTTGCAAAAACTTCAAGTATGCATAAAAACATGCAAAATGAGTTATATAGTTTGGATTTTTCCCACCTAGTTGACTAGCATATGGTCAAAAAGATCAGTATAAATAGCAGTTGCTCTCAGAATGTTCATGCCTGTTTAGAAGGACAGAGTATACATATTCAACTTTTGTCATATATTTTTAGTTGTGGTAAATTTTAAACTGAAGGACTTTTTTGGAATAGAGCAAATGTTTCTTTTTGTGTCAAATTTTTAACCTCTTGTAATTTTCAAAAGCATCTCCTGTAAACAATACTATAAATATTATTGAATACAACAGCATAGAGAATGGAGAGATCTGAAGTTCTGCACCAAAAAATCAGTCACACTTTCCGCGTTTGTGCCCCTTCATTGGCTTTCCACATTTCTGGCAGCAGCGTTCAGCCTTTCTCTTCCTTGTATTTGTCGCCAATGCAGCCCGTTCGATTAGGCCTATTTGTAAGGAGTCTTGTTCATTTTCTGTGGAAAAAGTACAGCAGATAAAAGTACCCCTATGATAGTCGAATAGGCAAAAATTTGTCACAAATGAAACCTGTTTAGTTTTGTCACAAGATTATTCATCTCCAGGAACAATATTTCAGAGACGAGAAATGTTTCAAAAGAAAAAGGGTATTGTTCAATTTTTTGGTGCATCTGTTTGTTTCCCTGCTCCTGACTTGTGGATGGCATTGAGGTACCATGCTCAATGGCACCTATCAATATATTTAATCTGTGTTTGAAAAACAGTAAGAACCCGCAAAATAGAAACAGTTTTAAAAAATCTCAGGCTGATTTCTTGAGCTTCTACAGTATAAGTTTTAATAGAAAACCAAACATGCTGTTTTGAAAAGAATAGTTTCTTCTGCTTTATATACAGTAGGTTCTTACTGTTTATCTATTTATGTGCAATTCTTTTCTCAAATGCCAACAAGATTTAAAGTTTTGGTCCAAATAACACATGAAAGGATTTTACCTGCAGGGTACATTGGTGTAGTGGTGCTCTGTTTCAATATATATTCAGAGATGGCATCTTTCTTTTGGCGTCTGTCTGGGAACTGGGCAGTTAAAGGCTCTGGTACTTTCCTTTTATACCTGTCCAAGATTCTCTCAAGCTCTTCCAATGGTGTGCTGAACAACACGTCTCTTATTCTATCCACATACGCTGCAAGGAGAGGAAAAGTTGATATAAATTGTTGTGGTCTCTGCACTCTGGCACACTATTACAACCTATGTACTGGTTTTTGCAAATTTTGTAGCATAAGACAAAAGCAGCATGTTTCATGCAAGTATGCAGAAGTATTAAAAATTAAGGGGCTAGTGCACCCTGTAATCCTGCTGTTTTTATCTGTTTTATACTGATTTTACTTACCAGATAAGTATTCCGCTGCATGGTAAATGATATTGTTTTGGAAAGAAATTAGTAGTAGGATGACAAATTAATTGGTTTTACTTACCATAAGTAGGGGATATGGCAACTTCTCTGACAACTTCTTCACCAAGTTTGAATTTTGGGTAGACTATCGAGTAGCATACTGACCCATCTGATGCTGTTTGTGCTTCACGATTGATTTTTTCGTTGAAATGAGATACAGCCAAAGCATGTCTGAAACATAAAAATATATGTGTCATGTTTGATGAATCTTCTTGAAGTCAAATTTTTTGTATTAATTGACCATTTTGGCTTGTTACATTGACATGATCCTGTTTGGATATTTCTTTGCAATTGTTCTGTTTTTATCTTGTGTCCAATGAACTAAACAAGACCATCTCAACATAACAAGTCACATGACCAATTAAAAATTACAAACATACAATATTCAATGCTAAAATTATTTGAAATCTCACCTACAGTATGTACCAAGCCAAGAAAAGTGAACCATTTTAGGATGCCAATGGTTTAATGTTGAATGAAAGCCTTCTAGGCAGCTTGTCTGAGCATCACATGATAGCTTCTTTACATCTTTTATCGTTGTTGTGTTGCAAAGGATCTTGAATACTTTGTCATACGCAGGTGTACCTGACAAAATATCAAAAATTTGAAATACATTTCAAAAGGATTTTACCAAATAACGGACTGTAGCTTAAATTCCACCAAAGTTTGAATGTTATATTTTCTTCTACCGCAACCAGTGTCAGGCATATACGTACAAAATAGGGGGAAAACATTACATACCAATTGGAATCCATTCACGTGGTTCAATATCGCCATGTGCACACTCTTGGTACAACTGATCTGGATGCTCATCATGCTTATTTGCAATATGACGCATTAAGGATTTCCACTTTGCAACAATCAACTCGCCGAAACCTTGCTTTGTAGAAAGGGCACACCAGTAAAGATGCTTGCGAATTCCCTTCAGCCAGAATTTCAGAGCTTCAAAGCCTTTTTCTTTGCTTCCTTTCAAGATTTTCTTCGTGAGACTTTTGCAGACATGCCACAAATCATTGTAGGCTGTGATTCACGAATCCACTTTGCAATGCCTTTGTGTCTATCACTTATGAATGAAGTTACTTTCAAACCAGCATCCTTTATGAACTGAAAACAACATTTGGCTCCATCAAGTTCCATTGCGTTGCTTGACCCCGATTCATTTGCCTTGAAATGAAAATTTTTATTTGTGAATATCCTTAAATTCTTAATCTATATTCTAATACATTTTGGTCATGGGGCATTCCCCCTTGTTTCCAGCAAATAAAGGAGGGGAGGGGAAATCTATTGCAATAAAAAAGTGCTTTTTGCAGACAGAAGGGAAGAAAAGTCTGAAAATCAACAATTTTTGGAGTCTTTCATAAAAGTATTGCCCCTATATGATACATTAGGTTATCATTCAACACAGAGCATGAAAATCCTTTTTGCTCTATCGAACATCCAAAAACCATCTGAAATTATGTGCATGAGACAATTAATGCTACTACCACCTTTAGCGTGATAGCCTCTTGTGTTTGGTTTACATTATGCCATTCAACAAATGATACAGCCTGTCTGGCATGCTTCACCTTTACCTGATAAATCCTCCAAATCTGTTTTCAGTTGAAATTGGCAAACTCATTTTCTAGCTTGTATAATTTTTTGGACTGCTCAGGATGGTGGAATTTAAAGAATAATTACAACAAAGCAGCACACAAATAACAAGGGCTCTTAGAAATGTTCTCACCTGTAACAGTTCAAAATGCACCAGTTTGGAAATAGAATTTGAAAACAATGTGTAGACACCATATTTGGCATTGTGACCCATCGAATCAAATCTTCCGTCTCCAGACCATTGTGCATTTGTGACACCTTTCAACTTTTCAAGAAGCGATGAGCGATAACTTTCCCAATGATGAAGCACAGAGGGGAAGAGGAACTTTTTCTGGTGATAAAAGAAGGTTCGCACAGATATGGCTGACAGGCCCATATGTCTAAACATCAGCAAAACCTGGCTTATTCTCACACCCGACGTTAAAATGCCAAAACTCATCATCACATTGCCAGCAGGATATTTTCCAAATAGCGATGGCTGACTTTTCCATTGGAACTTTCTTCCACACTCCCTACATTTCTGCACCACAGTTGCCATTGTTCCAATGCGATGCACCTCAACAGAAGGATTTTCAGCTTTGCATCGAAAGCAAAACATTCTGAAAATTGCCGTCAACATGCTATAAAAAACCACAAACTTGGGCTCTTCGGCAATTCTTGTCCCAGGTTTAACGCTGAAAAGTAAGGATACCTTGTAAGACTCTAATGAAAAAGGGAGGGAGGCGAATACTTTTGCTTGCAATTTTTTGGCTAACGCTGCATCTTTTCAAACAGTAGTGGACATTTTGTCGGGTATTGGGGGCGTGAAGCTATTGTTTCAGTTACACGCATCGCTTATTTCTATTGTTTCCGAGCAAAAGATATTAATACCAGCCAAAATTTGGGGGAACCCCATTGCCCCCACCCAGTGTCCATCACTGTTTCTAAAATCTCAATAACAATATTTTCTATCCTATTATAACTACTTCCTAATCAGCCACAATTTGGAGATTAGGGTGCGAAAGACATAGACTGGTGTAAGTTTGCTTTGGGTTTGACCAAACTGCATAATGGGAAGATTGGTGCATTTACTGCAGTTCTTTCCGTCAATTTCAATTTTTAGTTTCTGAATAAATTATTTTACCTCACAAGGTTTCTTGAGACAGACTGATTTCCATCATCTTCACTGTCTGAAGAGTCGGCCGAGTCTTCCAGTGATGCCCAGTCTTCATCCTCCTCATTTTCCAACGTCAAGTCTTGGCTAACGTGAATTTCATCTGGCCCTATATCATCTGAACTAAGGCCACTGGCATCCATGTCTTCAGGCAGATCATCATTATTCGTAAGCTTACAAGAAGAGATGGATAGACTATCAAACACTTTTGATGTACAGTATGTAATGTTACACAGGATTTAGAATCCCTATACCATCATAATACAAAGGCACATACAGGATGCAGAAAAACCACCGGTCAGAAGGTTGCACAGTGTGCAAAAATAGCCCAATAGGTAATGAAGTTGATTTCATGCCACCATGTCATCAACAAGGTCTGTAATTCAGTAAAAGATCTGAGTGAACATTCTATTTTCGGGGCAGCAATGAAAAGAAAATAGATGAATGTGAATCACAGACAAAAACAGATGAATAATGTTATCAACGGCCTGTTTAAAATGATATTTCTAGCTTTAATTTTAATTCTACTTCAAATAACTGCACTGCTTTATTTGTCATTCCACTTCTTTTGGTTGGATCCCACTTCCATTTATGATTTGATGTGACCAGTGTCAGACCAAATCAAACAGCTGTTTCTTAGATTAGAAGAAGCAAATACCTGTTCAATTTCTGCATACAGCTCAGCCCTTTTCTTTTTCAAACTGCTCACTCTTTTTTGAAGCTGAACAATCTTAGCTTTATGCAACTGGCAATTTTCACAGTCATTGGTCTGAACTTCTACGTCCTGGCCTTCTCGATTTGCCACTGAAACCTCCTCTAACTCATCGTCAATTTGTGCATTTGTTTCGGTAGTTGTCGAAGGTATTATGGCACTTCGAACAATCTGAAAAAAGGGTACATGAGATTTAAATTAAATAAAAGCCCAGAACAAATTAGTTCTACAATCAACATCATTCCAGTTGATGAGTAAAGAACAACGAAACGGGAAGTGGCCTAAAAATGGCCTAATTCATTGCTCACCTGTCTACGATCACGATCGGAAATTTCCTCGGTAGTCTTCGGAGCTTCGTTGGCAAGATAAACTGTAGGTACAGCATCAGGTTTAAGATAAATCTTCATCCCAAGTTGTAGAGCAATGTCTCTTCGCATTGTAAAACAAGACTCCTCGAAGTGACTCCCACACAAAATTGATGTCTTCGAAGCGCTCCAGCCTGGTCGATAACGTCGGACAAACTGTACCCATTTCTGGTGTCTCGATTTATCTTTCTCTTTATCGGGGAATATGTGAACTGAAATTCCTTCAGAGTACTGGCTATTTCCACAGCTGACCAAGTTGGGGCCACCAGCAACACAGCGCTTTCCTCCGCGATTCTTTTTCTCAACGTTACTCGCCATGTTGAATTTGGGTTTGTTGTGATAAGTTAGGTTAGGATAGCGTGTCCTATTGTCTTATTGCGTTCTACTTCATACGTCATCGGGCAACAAGCAAAATTCGCACGCGATCGACCAAAATCTCCAACTTTGACGTGCAATAAAAAATTTTTTACTCATCTGATTTAAAATCGGTTTTCAGCATTATAATCAGCGCATAAAGTTGTCTCCGATTATGATAAAAAAAGACATTCGAAAATTTCGTTGCATTAGCACTTTAAGATTGTGACACAGAGAAGATCACCAAAATATCGTAATGCTGAGCATTGGAAAACTTGTTTATTTTTTCTACGAATCCGAAGGGTACTTCCGCTTGGTCGTTTTGCTTTATAACTTGCTTAATTTGATTGGGAATAAACAAAGACAGAGTTTGATGAAAAGTTTTGCAGCATATTCATTAGGCTTTTTTATTGATCTTTCTGGACTCTGGAACACAGGCTAGGTTGAAAGCAAGCATTCAAGGATGAAAACAGGAAGTGGGGTAAGCCTCGCAAGACCCGTCGACCGCTGTAGTGCGCCTTACACAACGAGACCCGCCATCAATTTTGGATTGGGACCTTCATTTTATCGAACCTGCATTTTACAGAAGCCGCCAGTACGTGCAAGAATGCTCGCAGCTATAGCCGCTTGGCCACCGGCCGCTAATATAGTGACCCGAGGATTACATGACCTGGTGACCCGTGGATTACAGTTGCTGAGGTTAGTACAAGGTCATAATCTCTGATGATACCCATTGTCCATAATGCTGGTTAGAGCAATGCCACATCAGTTTCAGCATGGTTCCTTTCCCATGAACATGATTGAAAGAAACATGTTACCCACATATTTTGCCTGTCACTTCTTCCTTGCATACATGGCCTTTTAACTCCTCTAGTTTATTGCAACTCACAACAAACCTTTGCATGTTGCATGTATCTAGTAGCTCCTTAATTGTAGGACAATCCCATACATTCATGCCCATATCATTTATAGACGTAGTGATGGTCTTGCCACTGTCAGCATTTGAAACATGAACTTGACTAACACATTCTGAATTGGATGAGGGCTGGCTGGATGTTGTGTTACCATTGCTACAAAGCAGGCCAGGATGCCTTTCATTTCTCTCTTCCTCATTATAAACAAAATGTGATGGTTCGTGTACAGTTATCGTTCTCTCCAAATCAAAACCTTGAGTCAATGCCAGTTTCTCAATGCAATATGCCACGTCTTTATCAATTCCTCCTTCCCTGAAAAGAGGAAAGTGACATATTAAAAAAGCTATACGTTTAGCAGCACAAATGATAGTCAATTAAGTGGTGCCCTTATTGTCTGCACCCAAACCTTTTAGGCCTCCTTATCAATCAATCTTTGTGACTGATTTATCCCTTGCCTGTCTATGTAAGACCATTTCCCCTATTTCCACACTTGATATGAGGCGTAGGATTTAGAGTGCATTGAGAAAAACTTTGCATTACCCATAACGATGCAACAAAATTTAAGCGAATCTAGCAATAGAAGATAAATATGCAAATTAGATTTATATATTTGATAAGAATCTGCAAGTTCAAAGCAAATAGCAGTTTTTTTCCAGCAGAAAAAATAATCTTGAGAAGAATAATACCCATTAGTCTTTACCATTATTTGTAAACTAACTGATTAAAAGAAGGAGTCAGTAAGAATCTCTTTCTGGATGAAATCTCAATTTTGTTAGGATAATCACGTAGCAATTGGCTCTTCCCCTCTTACAGTACAGGTTGTACACACATATATGACTTCCCCGTCTAATAAATGTTAAGAATTGTTGATTTCTTAAAGTTTGTGTTCAGGATCATTCACAGCAATTTATATGGCATTGAGAATTCTTATTGCCCCACACCGAAGTGGGGCTTTATAGCCCACCGCGTGCATACGAGGCTGCACTGGCTAGGGCTTCGAATCTCAAATCCTCGCATATTTGGAATTTTTCGTCGTAATACAGGATTGACAAGGTTTTACGCAAGCTTGTTTGAGAATGGTGGAATGTGATTGGTTTTCTGTCAAAACAGGTTTAATCGGGTTCGCAAGGCATAGATTTACTGCACTCGTTGTCTCTTTCTTTCCATGCCAAAAAGGCTCCGGGGTGTCCATAGTAACTGTTTGAGATAACAACAACAAAACAAAACAAACAAATGGTTTTTGGCAAAGCTAGTAGTGGAGTAGTGGGCAATTTTTGACGGTAAAAATAAGGAGACCAGCAGAGCATGCCAGAGCAGGGGAACAGCATTTGCCCCTAACTACCTCAACAAAGCCATGATGCAAACCAGGCCTAGGCCAGTCAGTTAATTTTGCATGACCAATTTTTAAGAACATCTCGTATATTTTTATGAACTGCTATCATTTAGAGTAACCAACGATACTTTTGTAACAATTCTAATTCACTATATTAGCAGATTTAATTTGGTTTTTGGTGCTTTTGAGGCATTTTCTTCTCTTGTTATGACTGATTCTTATGCTCTTCTTTCTTCGTTTGGGAAAAATGCAATGAAAATTCGGCTTTGAAGAATCTAATACCAGAAGGCAAACTTCAATCTTTTCTCTTTATTTTTTCTAATGAAGAGGTTTTATCATCAGCACGATCGAGCACCATCCTGTTGTAAACATTCGCAATCTCCTTGTACCTCTCCGGAGATTTGGTAGACACAAGTAAATCCTTGATTATCTCCTTCATCTCCGAAGTCCATCGATTCGGATGCCAGGGTGTCAGGACACCAGCAAATGTCATACGCTTGGAAGCAGATGGCTTCTGTTTCGATCCAATGATGTCTGGTAGATCATCTGCTTTGCGTTTTGTCCCAACCAATGGCTTTGGCACAGAAGTGCTAGCTTTTGAACAAGAAACTGCTCGAACGTCTGCGTCTGCGAAGAGGGGGGCTTCCGTTTGTACCTCCATTGTTTCAGGAACACCAAAATCATTTGAAATCATGTCGCCTTTTGCCTGATACTGGGTGTCTAATAGATTATCAATCGTGTGCTGCAAATCTATAGCGACCAATTCGGCATTGTCACCTGTCTCTCCATCAGAAATAAAGGTCGCGTCCAGCGCTTCCTTTTGACCTGAAAAACAATAGTCAATGCCAAATGTTTCCCCAGTATCCACATCATTCAAAATGAAATCAGGGTACTTTGGTGATCCATACTCCATCATTGACACGGTGTTAATGGTAGCCGCCAACAGAGGATTAAAAACCAAGGGCATCTTCAGCTTCCGGTGCTCTGCTGCTCGTTTCATGTTCCACTTGGCCACACCAAACATGGCTTGGGCTTGGAATAATGGAGCAGATACTCTGGTACCTGTTACCCAGCCAGCTTGATGGGGATGAAGTCCTTCCAACTGAGAAGAACCACGCAAAGACTGCCAGGTTGACAGCTTCGTTTCATCCGATATTTTACGGCCAAGGTGAACATAACCAGTAAATCTGTAAAGAACACCACCAGCATCCAATGGGTCTGAAAGACATCCCCTTCGAATATGCTCCCTCTGCAGCGACCATTCATGTAACATTTGATTGGTGAATAATGGCAAATCTCTGTTATCTTTCACGTCACGAAAAGCCAACATCACTGCTGTCACACGCTTCTCCAGGGTGTATGGTTCCGGTATTCTCATCCTGCAATGCTTTCGTAATTCATCCCTCGTTGGTTCTGAATCACAGCCCAAGCTTCTCTTTGCTTGGAGATCATCACTGTCGATAACGAAGAAAGCATTGCCGATCATTGAAATGAACCGCGGATAACCTGGATGAGCTTCTGACGTACAGCAGCGACCAAGACGACGAATACAATGAAAGGAGTCAAGAAATTCCACTATATCACCATTCAGGTTGTCACGACATGCGCTCTTTCGAAAAAATTTGGAACGGTCAACCT
Organism: Aurelia coerulea; assembly: GCA_039566865.1. Lineage (NCBI taxonomy): Eukaryota > Metazoa > Cnidaria > Scyphozoa > Semaeostomeae > Ulmaridae > Aurelia > Aurelia coerulea. Next base: position 5,669,182 of record CM076959.1, read on the forward strand.
GGCCAGCAGGCGCAACAGAATCCACGTCATCCCATTTTGGTGCAACAGATTTTGGTGCAAGGGTTGAAGTAGGTGGTGAGGCACAGCAATACTTGTCCACCCATCGAAATTTTGGCTTCTCCACTTGTGCCAGGTCGTGTCTCCTTCCAAGGCCAGCATAACAGGACTTTAGACTGCTCTCAGATTCTGACTCCACCATGACCCAGCTGAGAACCTCCCAAAACTCGTTCATGATGGAATAGCTCCACATTGCACCACTGTGTGCCTCAACTTTTTTTGCTAATGGCCGTGTGTGATCTGATCTGATGTAGGAACCAAATGTTCCTTTCATTAAACAATACATTGTAGACTTCTGCTGTTCATAGTCGTCCACAAGGCAATTGGTAATGAATTCAGCAGATACAGATTCTCCACAATAGCCATTAACATCTGAGAACAAACCGAAGTCAATGCTTGGAGCGTCAATGTCAAAACCCAAGAAACTGTCCAAATTTCTGCCATGCCGAGCTTGCTCTCTGACACTCTGAAGGAGCAACAAGTACTGGAGATGCCGCCGTTCAAACTTCTGCAAGGCCAACTCATTCACCTCATTTGAAACATCTGCCGGACTTCTGCCACTACGTCGAATTCTGTCAACAAGTCCAATGTCAACGGCTTTGTTGTATGCCATCTTTGCAGGGAACATATTCTTGAGACAGTCCGGTAGACGTTTCAGATATTTCGGGGAAGCAGCTGACCAAGGCCTGACTTCACATGTGTCACACATCAACTCTGTAGCAAATATATAATACTGCCCAGCTTCAGCGACAACGACACGAGGTTTGCCAAGTCCTCGTCTCTTCGCTTTGCCATGGCAGCCTTCAGTTTGACAGGGCAGAGATGGACACAGTGACTTGCAAACTGTTTCTGGTGCCCAAATAAACATTGCATGGAGATAAAACGGTGCAGGTTCTGGTAAATTAATCGCACAAATGACGTCATAAGAATCGGCTAATTTATTTTCAATAAAATAATATTCTATCAGCCATATCTGTCATTCATTCATCATATGAATCCATTGGAAATGCCCTTTTCGTTGTCACTACAAATAAGGAAGAAAATGCAAAAATTCGCAAGAATGCACGGAAACTGGTTTCGAGAATTCAAGGGATCAATTCATCTTTCTGCTGAAATTGAAGATGAGGATATTCGAACACTGCAACCCAATCATGACAATAATGCAACAACCAACATTGGATGTTGTGCAGTTGAAGTCAATGCTAAATGATTTCCTTCATGGCTTTGGCGATGGGAAAATATTTCTTAATAGACGAAAAACATTGAAATCTTTTCGATGCCCTCCGATTCTCTTTCCTACAAAACTTCGCTACAGTTGCCGTGATGGATTCACCCCATCCACGAGCTTCACCACAACAAGAATATCCCGCGGCCTTACATGTGACCCAAGCCCCTTTAATGATCTTATAGCAGCGCAGAGACTTTTGTTGACCATTCTGAGTCAATGAGTTCAACAAACGATTCCACTGTTTCTTTCAAATCCTTGTCTTTCTTTCTAAGTGTCATGCCACACATCAACAAAGGACACTTCTTCAATGCATTCCCAATCTTAAGAGCAAGCAGCTGTTTATTGAATGATGCAACATGGTCTTGGTGTTCCTGTTCCTCTTGGCTATAGCTGCACATTGCTCTGACCGCTTTTATGATGTCATCAAACTATTCAGGATCAATAAAATATTGCAAGGAGCAGCTTTGGAATGTGACCTCTTGCCGAAGAGCAATTGACAAACATGCAAGTGTTCTAATTTTTTCGGAAGTGTAGCTCACTTTTGCGGAGCCTGTTTTCTCAAATAGGGCGTTAGCATTTAAGATGATCAACTCATCCCTCTTTGCAACAAATGAAATTTTGTCAATTCTCATCTTTGAAAGCACTGTTTCACTCAGAGCACTATTGCCCCCCCCCCACTTTTTTGCAAATTATGCCTTTAAGAAATTTGTTATAAAATATCTTAATCATCTTTAAAAACCCCTGTTCTGTTCATAGGTGACATTTTCTTTTGAAACTAACTACATATCCAGTGGCGGCGGGCAGTGCTAATAATGCTAATACTTTATTAGCAGTTTTTTTCCAAAGTAATTGTAAACGATAATGTATAAAATAAATCACAAAATGAGAATTCAAAAATTTTGAAACTGACTCGCTGATCCATGATAATGTGAGATATTTGCATTTCTTGGTTGCTGCAATATCAAAAACAATAATTTGCGTGACCCTTTTAATTCTTTTCTGTAGTCTAATCCTGACAAAGGAGCCGCCCGCATTCCTTTCCCATTGAAATGTTAGCCCTCCTCAATTCATGGGCATACCGGAAAACGAGGACCTAGGACCATAAGGCAGGACCCAGGACCCGGGACCCGGGACCCAGGACCCAGGACCCAGGATCCAGGACCCAGGACCCAGGACCCAGGACCCAGTTGATATTGATTATATGATATTTCGTGTTTTTTAGACACAAATCTTCTGTTATTAGCATGCTGATTTTATTTGATCACTTTGGCAAATGATTTCATCAAATAGCCAGGTCTTATCTAAGCAGACTGATGACTTACTTGCGGTTGCACTTCCACAGCTGAACCACAGCAGGCTATGGCACGCGAAAATCACAAAAACCCGATAATCCTAGTTTATCACTGATAAACTAGGATTATCACTTTGATAAACTAGGTTTATCACGATAAACTGGGTTTATCAACTGATAAACTGAGATTATCAACATTTATTCGATAAACTGGGTTTATCAAAGTGATAAACTAGGTTTATCAACCAAAAATTTGATAAACTAGGATTATCAACTGATAAACTAGGTTTATCGAATTCTGTTGTTTATGATATTATCTCGTACCTATTGTTCGTAAACAAGACGCGCTTCAAACGCGAGTGCGTGTTCATGTTTTTTATTGTTGCAATTCCGGCCTAGCAACGGTCTAGCCAAGGGTATCATTTTTGACAATATTGGTCTAGCGAACGGTCATTATGTCATATTTGATACAAATTTGAATGTTGCGTATTGGTCCAGAGAATGGTCGAAATTGGTCTAGCCAAGGGTGCCATTTTCGTAAAAATTGTCTAGCCAACAGTACCATTTTGAATATGCTCGCGGCAGACCCCTTCCCAAAATTTAGCCATGAACCCCTTCCCCCCCGCCCGTGTTCCGCACATATTTGGTTTGAGCACCAAAAACATGAACGCGCACCCGCGTTTAAAATGCTTCTTGTTTACGAACATTAGGTACGAGATAATCTCATAAACAACAGAATTCGATAAACCTAGTTTATCAGCTGATAATCCTAGTTCATCAAATTTTTGGTTGATAAACCTAGTTTATCACTTTGATAAACCCAGTTTATCGAAGAAATGTTGATAATCTCAGTTTATCAGTTGATAAACCCAGTTTATCGTGATAAACCTAGTTTATCAAAGTGATAATCCTAGTTTATCAGTGATAAACTAGGATTATCAGGTTTTTGTGATTTTCGCGTGCCATAGCAGGCAGCCTCATTTAGTAATTTTAATTTTAGTTTGCATGTGATTAGTTAAATTCTACCAATCACAGTGCGCTCTTTGAGGCTCCTCGTCAGTATCAACATACTTTGACAGAGTGCATACGTGGCTGTACGTATATGGACACATGGACAAATGAATTCCCGTTATAGCGATGTTGTAGTTATTACTACAATCCTGGCCTAAAGAAGCTGGGACACAGGCAAATTTCAGTGTCTTCATGATGTTTCCTAAAATATCAGGAGAAAACATACGTTTAGAGTCTCCAAATCCCCCCTCCCCCCTACTTCAATGTTGAGAAGGTCGAATGGCGTTTGATTCAAGCAACTTTGAAACGGGGGGAGCGGGGGGCACGTAATCAAAGAACGAAGTAGTGCAATTTTATGATTTGTCCCAAGTATTTTGGCCAAGATTGTAGTAATAGCTGCTGCTAAAATGCCCGCGATTCTGAAAAAGATTAGTAAAATTCATCCAATTGAAAACCCCAGAAAAAAGTCTCGCATCAGAAAGAAACACAAGCAATAAATAAAAATTTGCCAGTGGAATCCTCAAGTACCCAGAAAAACAGCTTGGGTTTCAGACAGGCCTAAATGCCTCGTTTTCTCTTCAGAAGAAATTACGATCTCTCACCCAATGTAGACTATCTAACATCAGCCACTCAGAAGTTTCCATGACTTCTTTGTGTTTACAAGAAACATGCAGAAAATTTTGGCCTATTCAACGATCAAAATATGTCACTGATCAATGAAAGGGCCCTGGTCAACATCGATGCTTGCGGCCCTCGGCTATTATCAAGATCATATACGATTGTAGCGCATTGATTAGCCAATGGTTGGTTGCCGAAGTTGGTCGAATCGCTTCAGGTCCTCTTTGAAAAAAAACGCTGCTGCAAAATCTTTTGGTTGGAAAAGGCAGGAGTTTCGGCTTCTGAAGCATGGCGAGGTTTACCAGCCATTGACCCTGAAGAGTGATATAGTTTGGCTGATCTCCTCTATTTTACCTTTGGTCCAGCGCATACCGACATGTCATGTTATCTTATTGTCTTGTCTGTCGTGTAGACACTTACTAATCATTTTCCCCAAAATATCTACTGAACAGTTTGCATGCAACAAACTTTGCCAAACACATAATAATTACTTGAGCTATTTGGCATTTTAATTACCGCAGAAACTATCTTTAGAATTGTAACTAAACAAGTAGTAATAGGTCAAATGTCTCCTCTTCCGTGATTTGAAAGGACACGCCTCTCTTGGAAAACAGCTTTCTGGGTCATCAGAAATTTTGTCAAGTAATTAATAAAACTATTCAATGGCTCTATCAATTTGCTCACGCCAAAAGATCACCTAGAAAGCTTTGGCAGAAAGTGCCTTTCTGCACTTTTTCGAATGCGTTCATTTTATATTCATTTTATAAGAAGCCGCTTGTTTGTTGTTGGGGAGACGAAGTGCTGGCCTATTGTTTTCACACATTGTCTTTCGGCTTTGTTGTGAACGAAGCCTCATGTTGGGGCTCACGTTATCATGCACATCGCTGCGTTTGTTTTCTTCTCTTCTTTTGAAGGGTCAAGCTACTTCGCATAGTACCTTATTCCCATCAAATTTCGCCTGCCTTTAATTTTCGCCCCGGAGGGAGGCGAAAATTAAAGGGGGCGAATTGCAGAAATATTTTGGGGGGTGAAAATTAGAGGGAGCGAAAATTAAAGGAAGCGAAAAAATCTATTTTCTATAAAAGAACTTTAGTTTTGGTTGTAATACAAAATACAAGACATGCATTACTCTTCGATAACAATGATATTGTCCTCCCCTGTGTCTAAGGGGTGATTTTGTTGTTCTAAATCCACCGTGTTCTCTTCCTCGGAGTCATATCCATCCAAATTACGTCATATCAATCCAAACCAGGGGGCCAAAATTAAAGGGAGCGATACTCTCGCGAAACTTCTGCATAAGGGGGGCGAAAATTAAAGGGGTGAAAATTAAAGGGAGCCAAAATTGAAGGCAGGCGAAATTTGAAAGGGCTAAGGGTACGTCTCATGCGATCTGGATACAAGGCGTCTAGTTTAAAAATGGAACAAAGGATGGCCGGATGCCATCATTTGTCCAGTTGTTTTGATAATCTCTCGAGATCATCAAATACAATGGAATACAATAGGCTAACTTTAGATTGCCAAAGCCCCTGATTTAAGTTGCCATATATCTCCGTCATTTGTCTTTAAGAAACTTTTTTGGAACAGAAAGCGTTTTACCATCCCAAATAATACTCTAAAAGACCAAGTTCTCCTAATGATTTGGTTGTTAATTCAAAAGGCAGTCCTCAATGAACTTTGATAATTGTGGAATACAATTTCATGACAATTTAATAAACTCACTGGAATTTTTTACGATAAAAAGTTAGTTGCAGAGCTAGGAAACCCTACTGCAAGGTTTAGTGTTCTTACAAAATAAAAAAATTCAATTCAATCACCATTCAAATAAAAGAAGATTGGTGTCTGCACAACATGAAATATCAAAATTGCTAGAATTCCTAAGGGAGCCCCCTGAATGAGCTGGGTCTCAGATCCTAGGTTTTGAGTTAAAGGTTCTGACACTAATGAAGAGCCTCAAAGAGCACACTGTGATTGGTAGAATTTAACTGATCACATGCAAACTAAATTAAAATTAATAAAATGAGGCTGCCTGCTGTGGTTCAGCTGTGGAAGTGCAACCGCAAGTAAGTCATCAGTCTGTTTAGATAAGACCTGGCTATTTGATGAAATCATTTGCCAAAGTGATCAAATAAAATCAGCATGCTAATAACAGAAGATTTGTGTCTAAAAAACACGAAATATCATATAATAAATATCAACTGGGTCCTGGGTCCTGGGTCCTGGGTCCTGGGTCCTGGGTCCTGGGTCCTGGGTCCTGGGTCCTGGGTCCTGGGTCCTGCCTTATGGTCCTAGGTCCTCGTTTTCCGGTATGCCCAATTCATGGCCACGCTATTACTCGGCGAGTTTTAATAGTGAATGCAGAGGAGCAATTGAAATTTGCGTCATATTTCCCTTTGTTCATGATGCATTGCCTTTTGTGAAATATGCAAATGATGACGCCGTGCTAATAATTCTTGAAAGTTAGTAGCATAGGATCAGTACTGCCGTTTCAACATACCGCATGAACGAACCGACCCAAATCGCAGAGTTGAATCAAGTCGCATCAGGTGGAGTTAGATGGGGTGTTTCAAAACCCTTCTCGCTTTCATTGCACAAGGAAAATTAAGTCATGAACAGCATCTCTTCGTCTCAAAGATGACTGGCGACCCGGGCAACCATGTCCTCTTGTTCCCATAAAACATCAAACCTCTGTTCTGTATGCACTGTAAGGAGTGGTGTAGGATACCGGGAGAAATGCATATTTTTCTTACTCTTGTCTTGTCATGGGAGATCTCTCGATTCTCAAAGGTACGATTTCTTGCTTGTATTTATTTTAATTTAAGTGAAAACATTAAAGGCTCAAATGTATTTTCGAAAAAAGGATTCGTTTCAGAGTAAAATATGGCCAGTCTAGGAAACTTGGAACTTTCTTGGAGAAACTAATTCCAAATTTCACCAGCATCATCATTACTTTGATTAGTTTGCTTTCTTGCCTTAGTAAATTTTACAGGGATTTTATGTTGAAGATTCCAATCGAAGTCTGAACACACGACAGCCACGCCATATAAAGGTGCCGTCCAGTGCCGTACAGGCACAGAAGGCGGCCATGCTATTACAATTTGGAATTTAATACTGGGGCTATCATCAAGCGGCAGGTGGCCTCGAAGGCAAAACTAACCGTCCTAGAGAAAAGCCGCACCTCCCAGACGAATGCGGAATTAATGAACAATCATGTGAACAATTGACTTTGTGAACTTGATCGATCAGAAATGCCATTCGATTCCAGATGAATTTTTATTGCAGATGAAATGGGTTTATTATGTAAGACCCACTGGGTTTGGTTCAACTAGTAGAAACACCTCCTGTTATTTCGTGTTTTGAAAAATCCTTCCCGATATTTTGTGAAAGCTGCATATTCTTGTTCAATGTTAAAACTTTCTGCAAGGTTTATAGTGATTAAAACTGTAGGAATTACGAAACTGTAATAAAAACTAAAATATACCCTTTTCACCTAAGTGGGCGTTTCTGCCAATCTAATGGGGCGTGACCCAGAACTTTTTTCCGGGTGAGAGTCCCCTGACCCCCTATTTTTCGCTCATTTTGTTCGAAAGTATTAGTAACTTAATTTACCTCCCAGCCGCCCCTGACATATCTTATAACCTTATGCACAGTAATAGTAGGTTTTCAGTTACGTCAAGAGCTAAACAACGTAATGTCTTCTAATTGGTATTCTATTCATCGCCTCTCTGGCCCCGATGCAACACGTTGTTTTCAATTAAATTTGAGATTGCATAACAAAAACTAAAGAATTACGTCATGAGGATTTTGCAATGCAAAGGTTTCAGTCGAATGAATCAGTCCATCCTCGAATCAGTGTCATTTGAATTGAATCAGTGGTGAACGTTTGATGAGAAGAATGGTGCCGTGAAGGTGAGAAAGTTTTTTTAACATCTCGATTTCAAGCAAGGGACATGGTACCCCCCCCCCCACTCAATAAAACTAATATGGTACGGGTATTAGCTGCCCTTTGCAATTACTGGCCTAGGATTTTTGGTCCTAAATTCTTATCGCAAGGAATTTTATAGCTGTCAAGAAACCTGCAAATTTTGTTTGATCAATTTACTTAATTAGAATCGATTTTGCAAAGTCTTTTGCAAATACTTAAAAAATTTGCAATTTGCCCGAGATCTAACATTCTAGACACTTTCTAGACTTCCTTGGCACTTTCTTATTCACTGTACAGGTACACTGTACATCTCCTTTTGCGCTCTCCTTACACACTGTGTTCTGACTATTTTCGCAGCCATCCTCTTCATGTTCAAATACCCCAGATACCTGAAGCATTGTTGTGTTTGATTTCACTGTGCTGAAATCAAATATAATTAAATATAATGTTGCATGAAAAATATGGGAACAAATGGGCAATTCTGTTTGGGTTTTTTATCAATGCAACTCACTCCCAATCCATGACCAAATTACAAAAAAAATATTTAGGAATTGGGGGAGGGGAAACTGAATGTGGCTCAAAGCCTTGTGATACTGAGAGAATCATTGTTCTGTGAGCCCATATAGGGAAAAATGGAAAGTTACTTTTCGGGACACCAGATTCACAAATTTCAGGAAGTGTGCACAGAAACATGCATAGTTTGATAGTGGCAACTGAAGTTTGAACACCAGAACTTTTGATGTGCACCAATCATTTACTGAACAACACTTTTTTCTAAAAGCGTATGGGAAGAAAAAAATCTAGGGGGCTGCTCAACAAGTCAATTGTTTACTAACACACAGCAGATTTTTGCCCCATTGGGGCTTATTTTTAAAAAAAAAATTCCAAATGTCAGCCCCCCCCCAGACCACCGGCTCATACACTTATGTTTCTTTCCATGCAGGTCTATGTGAGTGCTTTTAATAAAATTACAGAATTTTTTAAATACCTCTCTTCTTCTACTGGGTAAACAGAGCTGACGTCTAAAGATGCTATCAGTCCTCTTTTTGCATCAACACCATTATCGTCCACATTTCTATTTTCTCTTTTTCTTTGGTCCCTTCTTGGAAAGGGATTGGACATCAGGTTTGATGTTTGAGGTGAAGTAAATCCTCTGTGAACGAGAGAAAGGAAAGGAAATTACACTCAATTGAAGGCCTAATAAATAATAGACGAGGCCCATCTGAGCCCAGCTACCTTTAAAATTGAGATGCTGTTAATGGCTTTGATGTCTTGATATTATATTTATTAGATCTACAAACTTACCTTTCCAAATTTATTCTGTATGACTCCATCAACCAGGGCCTCCGACGACAGAGGGGGGGGCCATGCCCCCCCCCAATTTTTTGCAAATTATGCCTTTCAGAAATTTGTTATAAAATATCTTAATCATCTTTAAAATCCCAAGTTCATTTAGTTGAGCAGTAAAGTGTTCTTGCATTCCCTTGATTAAACCCCTGTTCTGTTCATAGGTGACATTTCTTTTGAAACTAACTACATATCTTATAACCTTATGCACAGTAATAGAAGGTTTTCAGTTACGTCAAGAGCTAAACAAAGTAATGTCTTCTAATTGGTATTCTATTCATCGCCTCTCTGGCCCCGATGCAACACGTTGTTTTCAATGAAATTTGAGATTGCATAACAAAAACTAAAGAATTACGTCATGAGGATTTGCAATGCAAAGGTTTCAGTCGAATGAATCAGTCGATCCTCGAATCAGTGTCATTTGAATTGAATCAGTGGTGAACGTTTGATGAGAAGAATGGTGCCGTGAAGGTGAGAAAGTTTTTTTAACATCTCGATTTCAAGCAAGGGACATGGTACCCCCCCCCCCCCCCCTCCCCACTCAATAAAACTAATATGGTACGGGTATTAGCTGCCCTTTGCAATTACTGGCCTAGGGTTTTTGGTCCTAAATTCTTATCGCAAGGAATTTTATAGCTGTCAAGAAACCTGCAAATTTTGTTTGATCAATTTACTTAATTAGAATCGATTTTGCAAAGTCTTTTGCAAATACTTAAAAAATTTGCAATTTGCCCGAGATCTAACATTCTAGACAATGACAATGGACATCTACAACATGTTGAAGAATTAAAATGCACTTTTTCAGGATGTCAAAATCAAGACAAATCACAGAATTCTTTGCACGATCGTGTGAAAGCGTCTCAAGCTCGTCAGCTAACAACGAAAGCAATAACGAAGATATCGCGGAGTCAGCAAGTCAAAATCAACTACATCATCCCTTCACATTTTCCTCGCCATTGAATTTGAACCAAGGCTCACCCGCAATAGTAATAAGAGACAAGCCATTTCACCCGGGGAAAGGTTTTAAGTTCCCGAAAACAAAGTTTGGTTCCAGAGAGAGGTCATGTCAATGTTCATGGTTCGAGTCCTATAAATGGTTACATTACAATCAAGAAAATGACTCAGTCATGTGTTTCATTTGTGCCACAGAAGAGAAGAAAGGCAATTTGAGGAGTGAAAGGATGAAGGAATTTGCCTACATATCTTGAGGGTTCCGTTCTTGGAAGAAAGCTCCAAAATGTTTTGAGGAGCAACAAGCTTCATCATGCCACAAAACTGCTCTCTCTTTTCATGTGCTTGTCCCTCAATGTGGAGATGTTGTGGAAATGGTTAACGATCACCTGGTCAAATCAAGATTAGAAGAACGTCATTACTTCTACAAAGTCATGGAGTGTGTGCAGTTTCTTGGTAGACAAGGTATAGCGTTTCAAGGAAGCAAGCTGGAGCAAAATGATAATTTTACGCAGTTAATGCTGTTGAGAGGCAAAGATGACCCAATCATTGTTGAAAGGTTGCTAGGGAGCAGGGGAGACAAGACGAAATATACCCATGCTGATTTTCAAAACGAGCTGCTATCAATCATGGCCAATCAAGTCGTTTCAAAAAAGCTAGAGTCAATCAGAGAAAACGGGTTCTTTGCAATAATGTGTGACGAATACACAGACATTTCCAACAAAGAACAGTTATAATTTTGTGTCCGTTCTGTGGACTCGGTCCTAAACATCAAGGAAGATTTCCTGGGATTTTAAGAAATTGATAACATTGAAAGCAGCACTATTGTGGCAACAATTAAAGATGCATTTCTTAGGATGCAGCTCTCCTTTTCCGACTGTAGAGGACAAACGTATGACGGGGCCAGCAACATGCTGGGTAGAAAGTCCGGAGTTGCAACCCAAATTTCTGCTGTTCAGCCCAAAGCCTTAGTCACCCACTGTCATGGCCATTCATTGAGTTTGGCTGTGAAGGATCTAACCTCAGCATGCAAGATATTAGATGATGCCATGGGCACTGTTGGAGAGATATGTGTACTTGTCAAGTTTTCACCAAAACGAGAGAAAATGCTTGGCGCTATTCAAGAAAATGTAGAAGGAGAGGTGTCCGACGAGATGATTCGGGACAAGCGTACCTATGCGTTACTAGATGGACAGTGCGTGCATCTTGCTTCTTAAAGATCCTAAACAACTACGATGAGTTTCTAACTCTGTGGCAAGAGTGCCTTCGCCAAAAGCTGACAACCGATATCAAGGCAAGAATTATTGGATGCGATGCACAGATGCAAAGGTTCTCGTTTTATTTTGGGCTCTCAATTGGGCACAGGCTATATTCTTTAACCGACAACCTTTCAAGAACGCTGCAGAAAGAGAAGATGTCCGCTGTTTCTGGCCAGCGCCTTGTGAACTTGACCGTAAAGACACTGGAAGGAATGCGTAGTGAAGAAAATTTCAAAATGTTTTTCGACACAGTTGTGAAAAAGGCCCAGAAACATCCCTCACTTGGAGCGCCAAGCTTGCCAAGGAAAAGGAATCGGCCAGACTACTCTATCTTGCAGTACATGGAAGGATATGGTCAAGGAACTGCAGCCAATCATCCCCAAACAGTTGATGACCACTACCGGCAGATCTATTATGAAGCAATTGATGTGGTTGTTGCTTCAATAAAAGAACGTTTCAATCAACCCAGTTACAAAACCTTTGCAGCTCTGGAAACGATGCTCCTAAACATGATCGACGATAAGCCATTTAAAGATGAATTGCAACATCTACAGACCATATATGGTGACGATGTTTCCATAGAATCCCTGCAAGTCGAATCTGGCATCTTCAAGCAGCTCTTCGCAAATGATCCAGCTCGTTGTTTTGATGATATCCATGAAAGATTACAGAATGCAAATGAAGAGAACTATCTTATTCCAAACGTCATCACAACCTGCAAATTACTTCTGGTCAACCCACCAACCAGTGCAACACCAGAAAGATCATTTTCATTGGCTCGAAGAGTGAAGACATGGTTGCGTGCCACCATGACCCAGAAGAGATTTAATGCCCTGGCAATGATAAATTATCACCAAGAAGTCACAGATGCATTGGACCTAGTCAAAGTTGGCAACCAATTCGTTTCGTTGCACCAAGAGCGCTACCAGAAATTTGGCAATTTTCAGGCATCAGACATATCAAGAAACTGTAGATGTTAAAATACAGTAGAGTCAGTCCAGGCTGAAAAGTTCTCAGTCCAACAGGGAACATGTGCCATAAACCTTATGACCGAATAAATGTGATCAACGTTTCAGGCGTATAACACAATGCCCAGTCCGGCTCAGAAATTTTCAGCCACCCCACGCATATTCTAATGCTTGAACTGAAACTTGGTTTATGCTTTTATTTTGAACTTAGCTTTTGGCCGTTAACAGATAAAGTTAACAGAATCTGTTTTTGTTAGGAGCATAGCGTTTAGTTGTGGATGTGCTAAACGATGTCAGGCTTTGTCACAAGTGCTTCACATTTCATTTTTCATGAGTTAAACGTTAAATTGAAAATATTATCTGCATGTGCTAAAAATCATTTTTAATTGCATAAGAGTAAACGCAGACCGATTTTCATGATACCAAGATTTTTACAAAGGCAGCTCATCATACTGTGGTAATTTTTGTGTGTCAAGTTTGGCCCCCCCCCCCCACTTTTCTGATCTCGTCGGAGGCCCTGTCAACGCCAAAGCCAAATCATTGTCCGTTGCAAATCCCAACGAAGCAAAAACTCCGCCAGAGCTCAAACGTGGAAGTCTGCAGAGGTACTTTGCTGTACCTGGTCTTCAAAGCTGCATCTTTCTTTTTTCTTCCCCGTGCATCCTTCCCTTTCACATTTTCTCCACGAGAGGCCATCGTAACGACATAGTCAAAAGCTGCTGTAATGTAAGCTGTGGTGAATGCAAATGGCCGCTAAAACACGCCTTCGCAGGCTCAGCGCTCCCTTGATTCGCAATATCATTCATTAAGAATTTATATATATTTTGATCTATATCTTTCATTTCTTTATGAAAAATAAAGTTTCATGACCTTTTAGCAACCTTTCATTTATATAACGTCATATGACATCATAATGATCATCATGCTCTAGCAACAACAACAACATCGCTAATTAGATTATGATTTCAAATTGATTATGATACAACTTGGTTGAAGCTTGCAGGAGGAAAAAGAACAGCTCATTTGTAACTAACTCAAGAATGCTTAATGTGAATGAGGAATGAAGATGCTACTTGCTACTTGAAAACAAATTGTCATTAGTGCTGGCCACTTGAGCAAGTTCATGGATTCAAAACGCAGAAATTTTTCATGTATTTTCAAAACCAAGATTAGAAATCAAAAATATGCTAGTCTAGCAATCTGCTCTTTGTCTCAACCACCACCAACAATCAAAGATTTTATTTATATTGGAAATTATGATCTTACCACTTGTCTCCTTCCTCCTATTATTGACTATTACTGATGTCAGCAAACCTATGTTGCATTAGGAATCGCTGGTTAATATCCACTATGGTTGGCAATTTTTTGTATTTGAATTTAATTTGAATTGAGTCAAATTGATATCCGATCCTTGGGCATTAAATTGAAACAATTGTGTTGCAATAGTTGCACACAAGGATTGCAAGTTGCAATTTTCAGCCATCCTTGCATCGCATGTGATTCTTGTGACTGTATGGAAACCAAACATTATAATTAAATGCAGGCAGACCTTGTTTAAACTCCTTTTTGCCTTGGATAAAAGTGGATACAGAGGATCAAAATGGATAATAATAGTAGTAATGCCTGGGGCGGAAAAAGCTGAACCATATGACTTTTGGTCAGTTGTGGTAAATGCTATATGTGGGAAACCCTGCGAAGACGTGCTTGTATTTTGTGACGCATCTGCTCTTTGTATGTTGCAGTGTTGTATTAGAGGTGGTCTTATGTTTCCACAGTAGACATGTTGGACTATAATTAGAGTTGCGGCGCCTATGAACTAAGAAGTAATTTGTCATCATGTTGATTAATTTGCTCCAATGTAGATAGACAGTTAAGATTCAACTGGTTGACTATCATCGACATATGCATTCACAAGCAAAGTGCCTGGCTCATCTTTAGTGCTCGTATTTCGCACACTTTGCTGGCACTTAGGCATGAAAGGCAATTCTTCAAAGCTCAGTGCACATGGAGGCCTGCTGTAGTAGCTGTTTTTCTATGTTTTGTAGTTAAAACTGCTCTTTGAAAACAATACCCGAGATGATGAAATCAGGCCTGGAAAAATCAAGGACCTGTCGTGAATCATGGGTGAATCTACCTCTCATTTCGGAAAAGAGATTTTTGACCACCAACAAAGTGAGAAGTATGTGCAGATGTTAAGAAATCAGGATTTATTGTGATTACCATAGATTTCAGATCTTTCAGGGCGGGGCATTATGCAACTTTTTATGTCCGATAGCGGTTGAGAAGACATCGTGCCTTGTGGACCACATAACTGCCCACAAAAACTTGAGTACTCTCGAGTTTCTCTTACAGTTGTATGAAGGAACTTATTGGTTCCTGCAGATGAAAGATGCATTCATCGATAGAGTGGTCTTCGCTTTTTTTTACATGACGCATTAACCCCGAAAGTTCTCAGCACAACACCAAGATAACCCACAGTATTTTAAGGGGACTCGTGCTTGGTATCAGCTTTAGTTGCGCATATCCAGTGTCCACAACAAAGATAGAATTTACAAACCACAAACTATACTTTCTCGCTCAAGAAACAACAAGTGCAGTCTGGCACTAAGGCCACTATATGCTGCTTGCTAAAACTGACAAAATCATGTGTTCACTAATTTTAAGAAGTAGAGCCCTGGAGCCCTAAAAAGTATGCAATGGAGCCCTGGAGCACGGCAATTTTCCCTTTGGAAGCCGTTGGTATCAGCTACCAGCACCAGAAAAGTGGTAAAATTTACAAATGAAGAATACAGATCTATTAGCCTGGGGTTACATCAAGTTACTTTTTTACACAATTTGTCAGTAATTCGTTTACTGTGTGTGCATATGCCATACCTCACTAAACTGCATTTTCACATCTTTTTTAGATTGCTTTGGGAAATGTTACTCAAGAAATTGCTGTTGACTGTGAATTTGACGTAAACCTTGTTAGAATATCAAGATCAGTTCAGCCAAATCTTGATCAATCTTGATTATTGATAAATCTGGTGTATCAGCCCTATTTCTGAAATATGACCCTTCCTTCAAATTCAATTTCAGCTTTGTCCGGCTGTTGTCAAAATTGGTATCAAAGAAATTCAAACCTCATTCCAAACCTCAAAGATAAAGCTGGAGGTATAGGGAACACTAGATAAAAATCAGACAACAGTAGTGAAGGAGAGAGGTCAAAGTCTAAAGCATTATCAACTGAGGACATTGCTGAGGATCTTGAGATATTGCAGTTTAGTGAAATCTTTAATTTAAAAGGGCGTAAGCTATCATCCTGAATTCCAAAAAACAATAGCATGTTGTCGCAAATGTTTAACAGAGAACTAACAAGAGAACTCCATTCATCTAAGACATGAACAGGACAATGGGGATGATAAAAATTCAGTTTCAGTGGAGACTGCAGGGTCACTGGAAACCTATTGGGTATATTGCAGCGAAAAAGTACCAAAGGTGCACAATGCAATGCTCGGTAATGAGATAAAATCAACAACTATTAGAGACATACTGCAAAAATATATCTATGCAATACAAAACTTTATGTATGTTCCCAAAATACCAGTGGCAAAAACAGGGCCATAGTTTGCATCATGGCAATTATTACACTTAAAGTGCACCTGCGGGCAAAATCTTTTGTCACATAACCACAGTAAATAAGTGCCATAACAGCCGGTATGACCCATTGGATGAATCACATCTGGAAAATGAACTAGGAGATTTAACACTTGAACCGCAAGCACGCAACAATGAAGGAGCACAGTGGTGTGGGATGCCACATAAGTCTGTCAGGGTCGCGGATGAAGAGTACATGGTAAATCACCGAAGGCAAGTTGCTGAGTGACTTGAAAGATTAAAGATCCTGACAGACTACCTTGAAGGGAGAATCAACATTGCTGACTGGTAAGTTAAACTTTGTAGCCTTGGAGGAGAAAGAAATATCTTGCCTTAAACCCCGTTTAGTCCTATATGACTCCTTTGTTGTTCCAGGGTCTTGTCGTGTCTGTTTACTTCAAACAGTTAGGCCCTGGCCTAAAATATACCCACTGAGCAAACAATCTGCAGAAAATTATTAAAAACTTCACATTTTGTTTTTGGGAGACCCTGCACAATCCTGTTGCAAGAGTGCTATGTGACAAGCAAGATGAAAATTCCTACGGAACAATGTTCACAAAAATTTTTCAAGCAGTAACGAGGCAATTTCTAGACTTTAAGGATAGCAGGAACCTGGAGTTAATTTTGGTTAATTTTGACGACTCCCAAGCAAATGGCCTGAAGGAAGCTCTTGGCACAGAAAAATGTGGTAATGCTCTTTGAGGATGTCATGTCCACTGGACTCACTCATTGGATTGTGTTTCCAAGTTGGCTACGAGGTCACAACAAGAACGAGATTTGTTGATTAATATCGGTAGAATGATACCAAATGTCAGGAGCAAGGATACAGTTATTCAGCTTTTCAATTTCCTTGGTGGAGAGTCCCCGGTCAGCACAGTGCCAGACCTCGGGAGCGTTGCTAACCGAAGCATAAGCACGAAGCATTGGTCCCAATCGAGATGCTGGGCAAAATGGTGGTGTCGACCAAACCACCTACAAATGTTTACACGAGCATATTCTCTCCTCTCTGATGATTTGTGGAAGTCTAGCCCAAGGACAACAAATCATGTGGAGTCCATGAACAGAGAATCCATACACCAGAAAGGATGCAGTTGCTTGGCATTGCTGGAAAACATATATTCTGAAGATCGAACATATGCTGCAAGACTTGCTGCATGTGCAAAAAATGTGACAACGTCTTACCATGCAACAAAATGACCAAACAACAGAAGATGGTTGAGTCACTGCAAGTAGAAAGAAGATAATGCACCTCCAGATAAAAGAAGGCATATTGACTCGTCGCCGAAACAAACAAGAAAACTTTGTGAAGATCAGAGGAGGGGAAAGGATTTTATAGGACAGCGATTAGAAACCGAATAGGAAGAAGAGACCAGCAACAATGGCTCAAAATATCTAGGTTGGTTCCTCTGGGACAATCGTTGCTTTCAACAGCCGCCAAGGTTATTTCATGGAGTACAACGCTACTGAGAAAGATGGGACCATGGTGCAAAGCTCGGAGAAACCACTTTGGCTAAACTAGCTAACTTTGTATACAAGAGTCAAAAAATATAGCCAACCTTCCGTACCGTACGCACAGTAGGGCAGACAAACTTAGCCAACATGCAGTATGACAGACAAACTTAGCCAACACCTTCGCTAATTTCCCCCACAACACATGCAGTATGACAGACAAACTTAGCCAACACATTCGCTAATTTTCCCTATATCACATGCAGTATCACAGACAAACTTAGCCAACACGTTCGCTAATTTTCCCTATATCACATGCAGTATGACAGACAAACTTAGCCAACACGTTCGCTAATTTTCCCTATATCACATGCAGTATGACAGACAAACTTAGCCAACACGGGGTGAGTAAAGAAATTTTCAACACCTGTGGATTGAAAAGTATGTGGCGGATATTCAAAACTAAGATTCTGATCTATCAATCAAAGGTTATCTTAGGTAGGAAAATTTTACTTGATAAATCACTCATGTTTCAAGACCATCGAAAATTAGAAAAATGCCCTCAAGGGGTTTCTATCGGGAATCGAAGAAATCCACATTCCATTCTGGTCCATGATTTATTTGGCATTGAAATTTAAGTTCAAGTCAATAGTCAGTTTCAGAAATATAGTTTTGATTTCAATGGCACGTAAATCATTGATCAGAAAGGAGGGCGGAGTTCTCGATACTCGTAAAAACCCCTCAGAGGTATCTTTCTAATTTCTTGGTCTTAAATATGAGTGATTTTATAAAACAAAATTTTCTCATGAGATCTTTGTCTGATAGATTAACATCCTCGTTTTGAATCCTGGCAACATATCTTTTATTCCACAGCTCGCCAAACGTGTAAACTCTTTTTGAATCATCCGGTAGTAGCTGCAATGATGAAAATGCCAGTCACCGAATGAAAACGTGTTCCATTTTACGAATCAAGGTACCAGTAAGCAAATTAACTGCAAGTGATAAAACCAACCTGTCTTTTTGTGGAAAATTTCAAATAGCTAAAACATCCAACAGCGAGAGGCAATGGTCCACAGGCACAAGCACAAATTAACCACTATATATGATATTTTGAAGCACATTTTCATTCATATAAAACCAATATATACGGTTATAGTAGAATCAAGATCAACTGATATGATGCAAATATAAAGGCTACATAAAATGTCCAATTACAGTGCACATCCAAAGCGCTTAATAATGGAGAGCTCTTTGTTTTCTTACATAGGTATGACTATGACATTGAAGAAATCTTGATGCATGACGTACACAAAGAGAACTTGGATAGTGTCAGAAGTGGCCCAACTTCATTGAAGGGAAGAGTAAGATATGCACTGGAAAGTCTGCAATGCGATGATCGGTGGTCAGACCTTTTTGCGAAGGTTGGACTGGACACAGTTTTTAGGTGGTAGATAACGTACGATTCTCAAAATATTTTGGCTAATCTACAGCCCTCAGTGATGAACAACGGCATGGCATACATGTTGTCACTGCCTGAATTCGATTCTCAATTGAAGAAAGTGTCTGTTCTGAGAAGGTCTATTCCGAAAATGGACATTAATCGTTTTGTTGATGGTGTTGAAAGGCGAAACTTAAAAGGTCAGGGAAAGCAAAATTTAGGGGGAGGTTACGCCTTTATGCTAAGGTGGCATGACTGTTGTTTCATGTGGTATGCTGCAGAAAAAGTTTTGATTTTAACCAAGGCTCATTTGAAAGTTGGCATGGAGTGAAAATTTTTATTGATGCAAATGAATAGCACTGTTGAATTATCAGAAATAAGAAGAAGGGATTTTAACCAATGCTCCTTTCAAAGGTGTCATGAAATGAACAGTTTTACTGATGCAAATGAGTAGCACTGTTAAATAATAAAAAATCCTTTTCAAATTCAGCAGTCAGCAGCCAATCCTGCAAAATATCGGATAACTCAAAAATTGAGCAAGGTATAAAAAACGTTGAAAATAAGTTCTTATCACTCAACAGTGCTATTAACTTGCATCAATGAAAAATATCGCTTCATATCACCTTTGAGTTGATCTATAAATCGTAAGTAGCGTTCAGAGAAGTCCTTCTATTTTCCAAAGTTTGATGTAATTTTCCTTTACACCAGCATCCTTGAGTGCCTTCTCTACGTCTTCCACGCCTGTCAACTTCATGCATTCCTTCCACTCCTCCCAGTTGCCCTGATGATCCTTTTCCTTGAAACAGTCCTCGATTCCACTTTTCCACAATACGAATAGCAACGGTTGGCCGATTCTTCCCGTTACTTGGCCTGTTTTGCCTCCCAGTGTTCCAAAGGCCTCCCAAAAGCCAGTTACTTTCTTCGGGAGTACTTCTGTCAGTCCCTTAGCCCATGCCTGCACCTTCCCCAGATTGAGTATCTCGTAGAATCGTCCTCTGCTAACATCGAAGAATTCCGAGAACATCTCGTGCAGCCTTTCTTTCTCGTATTCCACTTCCGAAATTATTCTTGCGATTGGTAGCGCCATTCGCACCAGAGAGACGAGATTTCTTGGCTCCCTGATATTTACAGTCATTTTCAGTCTCATGTCTAGGAGGGCACAAGGGGGGCACAATGTTCCGGGATTCTGACACAAGTCATCACTTGGTACAGCAACTTCGCCTTTTTTATGAGTGTGCCGTATGGGCACTGCTGGTCGCATATGCATTTGTCCCTCATTGCATGACTTTTTACAATCTGGTAAGATAAGATAGACAATGATCAGAAACTGCATCTATTATTATTGTTATAATTGTTGTGATTATTATTGCAATCATGGCGCGGGTGTGCAACTAGGTTCCCCTCTCTGAAGACGTTCACTTTGGAAACCACTACCTGGCTTATTAAACTACGATTTGCATTGCATTATTTATGATTGCTCAAGGTATGTTCTCCTAACTATAGGAAGACCTGCGATGAAGCAAGATCACGATGTTCTCTATGCTGAGAGTCCATGAGATTTTCTTGAGATTTTGAGAATTCTCATTGTTCACATTGGCAACAAGACGATTATCAAAAGCTATTATTCACACACATGTCATCCAAAAGATACTGGAAATATACGCAAAAATTGCGCCGTTCTTTAGGCAGTCGACCCCGGACCATACGACCCCCGACCATACGACCATACGACCTTACGCCCCAAGTTTTACAAAATGTTATCATTATTTATTACTATTTAGTTTCATTTTTATTTGATCATCTAGAATTTATTTTGCTGTGATGGAGATCTATCAAGATTCATACAATTCCATTCAATGGTTTCCAGAAAGTTTTCAAACAAGTGGGAAATATTTTTGCACACCCTTTAAATCACCAGGTTTGGTGTACATGCGTTATTCTCCATTAGCTCTTTTTTTCTCTTATTTTCACTGTTTTTCTGTGGCTGTTTTGTTCAAATATGTTTGGTAGGTGTTTTTTTTCACGAACTCTAGTCAAGCACAAGTTCCGAAGAAAAGAACATGTACATGTTCCCCTGGGAGTTCTTCCCACCTGACATTTTGCATACGTCAAGGAACATATTTGCAGCAGTGTTATAAACTGTAATATGATTACTAAGAAAAAACAAAGTCAATAGGAAATAAGAAACAGCGTGAGAAACTAAACTTAAAATTTGAAAACTTTCATGTTGAAATCACAAAAAGATGCGAGTGCCTCCTATTTCTCTTTCTATGGTAAAAAGTATTGAATGATGCATATGGACTTCCCCATGTGAAGGGATCCCCTCCAAAGTACAAAGCTCTCCCATATTTGCATTGGGATTGAAATTCTTTGCAAGCTGTGACTGTATGTGACTCAGGATCTTTTCATTGATCAGGTACAATTTCACAATGTATTTTTCTTTTTGTGTCCTTTGTGGCGATCTGCGTCACCATTCAATCCATATAATCCATTGAATCGATATTGCAAGGGTTTCACTTGATGAATTGCAGCGGTGATGAATTGCTGTCGCAGCAGGAAAGCTGATAGAAACTGGTGACTATCACTTTGTTCTGTACAAAAGGCTCCTTGCGGCATACAACAGCCGTTTGTCTGTGGCCATGGGACCTGCTTTCAAAGAGACCCGCAGACCCACATTTTATCGGACCTGCGGACCCGCATTTTACAGAAGCCGCATGATTTTGCCCATTTCTTTCTGTCATTTATGACCAAACTAGATGGTTTACAGCACAAAGAAATTGATATGGCAATCATCAGTGCTTTTTTGCAGTATGGTTCAAAACCAGGTAGCCCTAAAAAAAAGCTAAATTTGCTACTTGTTAAGCCAATTACAAGATCAGCTATATATTGAAAAATATTTTGGTTCTTGATATACTTGACAAAAAAGAACATTGAAGATCAGTTGTGAAATCTATGTTTGCTGATTTTTCAAACGGGAGTACTTTTTTGGGACACCCAGCTGATTCAGCCAGAGATATTCAGCCAGCTGATTTGGTAATTTATCATCATAGGCAATGTGTTCATTTAAGTACAGCCACATATACACTCTTGTCAAAATATTACAACAAAAAGCTGACAAAGAGTCCCCAAAATCACATGCAAAACTAGAATTTAAATTTCACAACGAGGCTGTATCACAAAAGGCTGTATGTGTCTTTACTGGTTAAAACAGTGCTCAATGCCATGTAGGCTAATATGGTACGCTATAACTTATATGATATGATGCCCATGAAAGGTGCACATCTGGCTATTGTTTAAGAAACTATTATTCTATTGTTCTTCCTTTGTCATCATCTGTGCTCAGAACATCAAAAGCAGTCTTTCCTCATAGAACATTCCAAAAAAGTATAAACCAAACCAAATGTAATATTTAACAAGCATGGGTTGTTTTATTCTGACCTTAGAAAAGGGGTCATCACATTCATCAAATCCAGTAAAGTCACGCTTTTCTAAAAACTTTGGACATCACATACTCTTGTGCACTATATAGTCAAAAATTTTACCGCAGTGTATATGATGACTTCCTTCTTGAAGTTTCAAGGTGTAGCATGTAAGACATAACTTCAGATGCAGCAAGGAAAAATAGGTCAGCAAGGTTTTTCAAGATAAAAAGGCTGAAACAATGACTGGCTCCTGAATGAATTTATTATGTATGGGTTTCTTGTTGAAAATTAGTTATATTTGTGGGTACTACTAAATATAACTATTTGAGTACTACTAACAATCTGTCTGAACACCCCTTGTGACATCCCTGGGTTTGCACCAACGTGGTCTTAGAGTTCTAAAGAGAATAACATTTGGGCCCAGAGCTTAAAAATGGAAGTTATCAACATGAAAACTCTGTTACAATGCCTGATTAACAATGCTTCAACAAGTAAATTCTCCGTCAGTCAAACGCATTCAGCATTGCATCCAACATTTGAAACAAAATTTGTTTTTGATCTCCATCAAACTTCATGCAAGATCAATTTGCAAATGTTATCCAACATGGTTGGTCAAACGCATCCAACATATAATTAAACAAAGGTCTCCAGCATGTTGGATGAAATATTGGATGCCTTTGACCTGGGGTTAAGACAACTTCTAAGCATACCAGTGGTTTAAACACCAGTGATATTGTTTTTTTTTTCAGCTTGCAACTGCATATCATATGTCAATGACAAAAGCCCAAAGATTGTCTGGTTTTCTGCCACTCTTGAGGAAGTTCACAGATCTCTGATTTGAAGAAAAGATTTGAAAGAACAAACTTTGACAAAGACATTTTTAAAATGAGAGGCATATGAGCTGTTGGGACTTTAAGTTTACAGGATGTGTAATTTTGGCTGATGCAATTTGAATGAGTTGGATGGAATAAATTACTTTGTTAGATATGGTTGATTTTCTCAAATTTACGTTGTTTATTTTTACTTAGATTTTCTCTTTGAATGAGTGAATGGCATTTTCCTTTCATTGTGACTGAATTGAAAAGCCCTGCAATTTGTCAAATTGTATGTTTTGTCAGGTTGCTGAACCCTTTCTTGTTTATGCTTAGCAGGGGTCCAATCAGCAGGGGCACAACTACGGTGGGGGTCCTGGGGGTCCACACCCCTGCCCTTTTTGGAAAAGGGCAAATAAGTGCCCTTTTTAGGGAGAAAATTATGTTAATTTGACAAGTTACTGACCGGTACTTTTAAGGGTTCTTGGGATGAAGTATCAATATTTGTTGAATGCTTTCTTGAATTGCTAAGATCTTGAACATACAGGGTGTCCCAAAAAAATTGTGCCCCGTTTGTCTGAAGATTGCGACAAAACGGAAAAAGATTCTCGCCAAACTTTTGCATGATGGTACTCTTCAGATGTTCTATTAAAGTTTGCCACCGTCCCTGTAAAAATCCGTTGAAAAATGATGGAGCTATGACCTTCAGAAGGGTTTTACCAATCAATGGCCCTGGCCCTATGGCCCTATGGCCCAATGGCACTATGGCCCTATGGCCCTATGGCACTTTGGTCTTGTATCTTTTATTACGAATACCTTGAGTATGAGTTCGACAGTGTATTCGACTAGAATTCGTATAAATATTGCTTCAAATGATCCCCAAATTGATGCACAAAGTTCTCGTTCAGCGAGCGAGAATTCCCCGAAGTGATGTGGGGGATTCCCCTTTGAAATCATCGAATTTGAAAGGACAGCACAGCACAGCACTATAGAAAAAATTCAAATTGAAACCGAAGGCAGAAATCAATGGTTCAAATTTCTACTTCTGTAAATCATAACAATCAATTCACAACTACGAACAGCGTTATTAGACTCACGAAATAGTCTCTGTTATCGGAACAGCAACAGCAATGGCAACAAAAACAGAAGTATAATTTTTGCGTCAACCAGCCTATCAATAGCAATAACTACGAACATGCAATCAGTCTACAGCGTTATGAGTTATGAGGCGTCCGGCGTTGGAGAACGCTTAAATTCAAACCCTTACCCAAAATTTGGCCAAGAACAACCCCCCCCCCTCGTGATTCAAACCCGATATCACAGACGACTTGCGACTTGAAACACCTCGTTTTTACAGCTATATTACCTCTCCACCAGTGGCGTCGCCACGGGGTGGACTGGGGTGGACATGTCCACCCCAGTTTTCCCAGAGCTCCATTTTCTAATTTCTCGAAATCCGTTAAAAACGTTACGTTGCGGGGGGGGGGGGCGGTAGATTTTTATTGACGTGGAACTTTTATGATAACTGGTTTTCCTCTTCAAGTTTTGCTATTGAAAATTTCGAGACAAGTCTTCAAGTTCAAATCATATCTTTTCCTTCCTCGTAAATTGATATATCATGTACTTTTCTGTTTTCGTTGTGCAAAAATGCCCTCTGTTACGAAAAGTGCTGCTTGCGATGATTGCTTTTCCAAAAATATGAAAATAGATCATAATAATAAAAAGGGCGTTTCCCACGTTTTCCGAAAGTCTGAAGGGCGTGGCCAGGAGGATTTTTTCTGGGGGCTTCGCCCCCAGACCCCCTCGTTTTTTTCCACCCCAGGTTTTTTGGACTGGCGACGCCCCTGCTCTCCACTGGTCCATTGGACCAGGTTTGTGTTGGGGATGGACTGACCAAGGTACTATGGGAATGCTAAAATGTAAAGATTTGCCAAACCCCTTCCTCTACTTTATCTCGCAACAGAAGTGAGATAAGAAGCACGGTTTTGACAACTGCTGGGCCTTTTGTCGTGTTTCCTACAGCAGCAAAGCAATGAAAGTTACAGCTGGTGATTCCCTGCATCGGCACTTCGGAGAATTCTCGCTCGCTGAACGAGAACTTTGTGCATCAATTTGGGGATCATTTGAAGCAATATTTATACGAATTCTAGTCGAATACACTGTCGAACTCATACTCAAGGTATTCGTGATAAAAGATACAAGACCACAGTGCCATAGGGCCATAGGGCCATAGTGCCATTGGGCCATAGGGCCATAGGCCATTGATTGGTAAAACCCCCTTCAGAAGACCAAATTTGCCTGATGACTGAAACCAACGGTCGGCCATTTTGTCTTACTATTTTGCAGTGATAAGTATCTTCACGTGAGGTAAGAAATAATTTCTGTGAGGTCAGAAATAGTGGAAATCTCTGAGGATTATCGGAAATTTTTCAACGGATTTTCATGGGGATGGTGGCAAACTTTAATTGAACATCTGAAGAGCACCATCATGCAAAAGTTTGGCGAGAATCTTTTGCCGTTTTGTCGCAATCTTCAGACAAACGGGGCACAATTTTTTTGGGACACCCTGTAGTTTAAGAATTCACTATGCTTGAATTGGATTTATCGTTCCGAAATTATCAGCAATTTTCTAAACATTGAGGCTCAAAAACTTGCAAATTCGGCTGAAAATTTCAACAGATTTCTGCAACTCCTTTATGTCTTATATGGCACATGTGAAAAGCACTTACAAATTAGATGCTCAAAGACAAGACTCATTTTGTTATAAGAAGCAGTTGCAAGAAAATTTTACGACCAGGTGAGCAAAAACAATCCCATTTGAAAGACCAGTGCTGTCTGGATATGAAGGCAAAGATATTGTTCATGTTCAAATTAATTTTACATTTGCCTAATGAAATCGGCAACTTCATCTCAAAATTTTCTCAAAAAACAAAGCCCATTCAAAAATCTTCAAAGTAGGCCGAAAATTTTGACCAAATTTTCTTCCTCGCAGCAATATGGCTTTTACCAGCTTTTAGCACATGTTATCCCTTTGGAATTATGAATGTGTCATTTCTCGCCCTGGGAGCATAACAGCATAATTCCAGGTGACATTGTCCTCCCAAGAGTATAACACAACACTTGCCAATGCTTGTTGAAGTCATCACTGTGAAGCAGGGATATCAGGAAAATTTGGTCGTCATTTTGGGCCGGTTTTAAAGGTTTCCTGAAATGGCTTTTTCCAGAAAATCCCTTACCATTTTAGAGTGGAGTGGCCGACCTCATTCAGGTAAATTCGTAAAAGGATTTGAACATGTCCACTATTGAATGATATATTTGCCAATATTTTTGTTCTCTTATCCAAGGAGCAGTGGCCTTTCAAATAGGGATTGCTTTTTGTTCTCACCCTGTAAAAGAATTGGCCCAAAGTTGCAAAACCAAACAACTTAAAGGGGCTGTGGCATATTTTTGTAAACAAACCACGTTTGCGGGACAATGCGCGCTTCGTATCAAATGACACCAATGATCAATGGCGGACTGTTGTCGTGCAGCTTCGAAGCTCGACGCAGATTGACATTAGAGCGGTTATTGGATTTTGCGGTTTCTTATTTGTCATGGATGATATTTAGTACGATGTTGTTGGTCTTGACGAAGATAAAAAACTTGATTCAAGTGAAACAGAAGATGAGAATGACGCTTCGTTTTCCGTAGAAGCGGCGGCAGAATTTGGGATAAAGTTATGGGCCTAAATTACGTCTCTCAGGCTCTCTCAGGGTGCAGGGCAAGGAGGGAGCATCAAGTATTGTTGAAAGTTTGATCTGGGAGGCACACCTTTTGCCTGTTTTACAGGGAAATCACCTGGAGAACTTCAGGTCTGGCCATTCAAGGGGAGCCATAGCTCTTGCTTCCCTCCAGAGGCTCCCCTCAAATGCAAGAGGGGAGCTGTAAAGTCGCTCTTCTGAACTGTTCAAAGAGAAAAATTGCTCTGTTTGAAATCATTGTTCTTTAGTCTTCTATCGATTCAATTAGGAAAAGTTCACTTGAACATTACCAGGAGGAACAATTTACTGCTCCCCTGCTAAAAGTTTTATGCCCAGGCCTGGCCAGGAAATGCATTAATTTTTGTTGAAAAAAAATTGGTCATGTTGAATCATTTACGGCCTTTCATATGCCCATTTGAGTTGTTTGAGGCTGACAACCTATAGACCAAACACATATTCTTTTCTAACAAACAAAGAATTTGGGTCAGTACTGAAGGTTTCTTAAAATTATCAGGTTTTGAGGACTCAAGAGTTTCTTATAGTTTCCATAAGTCTTCATGTTTACTTCCTGTGCCCCTATCAACAAACATCTCAAAATTAAAATTGTTTAAAGCCTTTCCAATGTTTAGACTTTACTCAAGTACTTCCCAAGTAATATAATACAGGAAACAAGTGAAAGTAAAGTAAAACTATGTTAAGGATTTCCTTTATCAAAATAAATAGTTTCTCAAGTTATATTTTCCCAGTACTGGAGTTCCTTACTTTTTGGTGATCTGAGAGTTGAGTTTCTAACAAAATAATTTGTGTAGACCTGATTGTTCCAAAAATAAATTTACTTTAAAAGTGTTTCTTATGTCTCTTCAATTCCTGCCTGGGACCTCCCCCAGACAGCCTGGGCGTAAACAGAACTGTTTGAACAAATACCAGAGGCAGGCAGGAAATTTTTTGGTGAATTCCCAGTGCTGCAACATGCCATATTCTCAGTTACAGTTTAACCTTGAACTGCATAATTAGATCCTGATGTTGTCAAATACCCCAGAACCAGGACAAATTTACTTCAAATATAAAGGGCATGGTGGGGAATATATTTTGCGCAAATACCTAGGGGTATCCCAGTGGGGGATGGGCAGGGTAGGAATTGAAAGAGACATGTTCCATCATCAAATGAGAGTCCTAAAAGAGGAGGATGAAAAACGAGAACAAGCTTGTAATGCGATGAGTTCAATATCAAACATTCAGAAATGTTCTCAACATCAACAAGTTTTGTTTTATCTTCATTTGCTTTTTCAGCATTGCAGCCGCTCCCATGTATGGTCTAATTGGTAAATGTCTTTGCTCTTTGTTGGTGCTGACACATCTTGCTGCCCTAAAAAGTAAACAATGCAAAAAGTTTAAGCGATCAAAAAGTAAAAAAAAGGAGACCTGACAGAGATACACCAACTTTGTATAAACCATGTTAAATTGCAAGTGTAAATGGGGTATAACTTTTCCTTTATCAATTCTCATTCATACTCTGATAACGCAAGGGCCGGTTTTCCTTTTTTATATCAATTGAGACAGAATTCAAATGTGCAAAAAACTGTTTGAGGTGTTAATGATTGGGCATGAAAATTTCTTGGTTGGGAGGTAGGGGTCTGGAAGAAACATCTTCAGAACATTTCTCACAACAGATTGATTGGCAAGTCTTCCCCTTTGAGGGAGAGGGGAAGGTTTAAGCAGCACACCAGAAGCATGGTGTATAGTGAAATATCAAAAATTTAGTTTCCTTTCAAGAGTGCCATTATTAGTCCAGAAAATTTCAAAAGGTGTATTTTCCTGTACTGTAATTAACATTTTTATCCACAAGCAGATGATAAAACATACCTTTGTCTTCCTCTCTATTGCCTCCTCTACTGGCAGCACTTTTTGGTTTCTTCAAGTTAAATCTACAGAAAAAAGGTGTAATAGTCTTAGAGCTCAGTTGTTGATAAAGCCTAGACTATTTTCAGACAAGAACAATCCTTGTGTGGTACTTTTATGAAAATAGAGGAAGGAGGGGCAGAAAGTGTTATTGAATACACATGATTTGTAAAAAAGAAACTTTATTATAGTTTTCAGGAAAGAACCGAGACTGAGAGCTCACCACACACAGCACCGACTGACAGCAGGAAAATTAAACCAGGTTTTGATACAAAATAAAGAAGGCTGGCAAGCAAATTCATCACAACAGAAGAGGCATAATAATGTTGCATAGTTTTATATGTGGGGGTGGAATGGTTTTCAAGTGCAGTGTTTATGTTAGGCCCAAAAAGTAGTTTTGGGGTATTTTGCTGGGATGTTTGGTGTTTTGAAAGCTGGCTTTGCAAATAATTCCAGTTAAGACAAATATGTGTTGAGTTAAACTGGCAATCTAATGCTTTTCGTAAAGTATTCTATGTCGTAACATCTCAAAGCAAAACCACCCCGTGGTAGGCCCAACAACCATATAACAGTCAAAAAATATATGGCCTAAAGTAGTTACCAAATATGGCCAAAAATAGTTCAAAAGCATACCTCTCTCCGGATGAATTCCAATGAAATACGGAAAGGAGATAACTCAGAATCATTTTGAAACAGTTCTGCCAATCTAAAAGAATACCACTGCTAACAAAATCCTGTCTCTGAGGTAGATTCCGTAGCGAGATTTTGCCAAACCTTGCGGTAAAGTTTCTGTCCAATGGCTGCCGCAGTCGTCCAAATCATTATCATTTTCTCGGGTAATTCCATCCGACTTCATCCAAAATAGTATAGTAAATATATTGATAAATCCTTTCTGTAATATTTGCACCAAGAAATACATTAAAAAACTGCATTCTGTGGTCGATGCGAGCGGATATTTCGAAGCACTATTTCACAATACAAATCTTCCATTGACAAGTTGGTGTTTCACCCAAACAACTTTCACGTCTTCAAAATTTTTGCCACGCGCGTTGTCCCGCAGCACAGCCCCTTTAAGAACTACAATTTAAAGGACGTATACAAAAAAATGACGGATACGAATAGAAACAAGAAAATAAGTGCATTTATTGCCATTCTATTTTAGAAAACTAGGAAGTTAAGCGCGAGCTTCGCTCGCGCTTCAACATTCCTAGCTCCTGCGGAGTGCTGTTAGATGTAGTAAATCACATATCGAGTAAAAGCAGACTACTTGAATGTCATATTATTTTATCAAATTTAATCAAATGCGACATATCAAAACTGCGTCATAGTTAGGCGTATACGGTAGCCTTTGAGACGGCTGAAGATGTAACAGATAGGTTTAAAATACTGCAAAAAATATAAAAATTTCATGACAATTTTTCAGTTGGAAACTCAGAGGAAAGGGACAATTTCCTCTGATTTCTGATGCAAGAAACGGGTGGGGTCGTATCGTAATTAATCGCACCTTTTCTTCGGAGAGAACCCGCTGACAGAGCATCAGTGCATGCTTGCTGTTTATAGTTTATATTTACCTGTGTGTATCTCGGCACGGAGACGTACCCGAAGCCGCCATCTTACCAGAATCTTCCATTTCACCTTTCCCGTGAAAAGTTGCTATAATCCTCCATTTTTTTTTCATTTGCATTATCTGTTTAAAACCAGGCTAGCCTCAGTCGTACGTAATCTTTGGCGCCTAAACACTCACTACCCCCCCCCCCCCCCCAAGGCCGGCGGGTACAACAGAACACAAACTAACCAAACAATTAGCGAAATTCGAATTCCGGTCTTCCTAGAACCATGCTTTTGTGCACTGGGTGTTCCGTTTTGTCTTTCACAATTGATATTTGCATACGAAAACTCCTGATGAGCCTCCATTCCGTTTAATTATTATCATTATTATTATTATTGGTTTATAATTTGTATCATTATTATCATTAATCTTGTTTTACGCGTTTAAAAGGAGGTGGTTTTAATAGCATACGCCCTACTGCTACTCTCGTTTGTGGGGAATTGCGAAGCAATTTGTGGCGGTGAAGTGCCTGTTTAAACAAAACACTTCAAACACAAACTCGAAAAATGGTCTAACATCAAAATAACGTTCATGGTTCCTCATGACAAGCTTGGAGCCAAAATCCTCCACAGTTGTCATGTGCTCCTGTTTCCAGTAGGAGCCCAAATTCAGTATTTCGAGTCGGGGCCCATCTCCCCCGCACCAAAGTCAGTGTTTCGAATCGGAGCCCACCTCCTCCGCATGCACGCAGCAAAAAATCACGAGGCCCATCTCCCTCGTTGGGGACCGCGTTTATAGGTAAGGATAGAGCCCCTGGCTTGTAGGCCCATCTCCCGACAGGCTAGGTCGAGGCCCAGCTCCCTCCATGACTCACCAGTGGGTACTGGGTCCCAGCTCCCCCGACACCACACTCGAGGCCAAAATTCCTCGAGTTTCTATTCTATTAGGTTACTGGCATCTCACCGTCGCGAGGCGTTTCCATTCCCCACACATTTGCACATCATGAGATTGAGATTTATAATGGAAATAGAATTGAGATTTATAATGGAAGTAGAACGGAGATTTAGAATGTATTAGCTGCAAATTATGTTGTGGATGATTTGACTGGTGAAAGATAAGATTCCTTTTTGGGCCTGTTTACCTTGATTTTCTGGAAGGGGAGAAATTAAATTTTAGTAAAAGGAAGATTTTACTTCGGTTAATTTCGACCCTGGAAATCACTAAATTCTTAACTTGTTTATCTTTTAATGCATCTCATTACGATCTGCAAATCACGGCGTCTAATTGATCCCCTTGCCAACCAATAAATTTCATTGGCTCCTATCTTCTGCAGATCTTAGAAAAATCTGCTTCGCGAATCATAAATTATCCCCATTGTCAGTAATTTGAGGATAGGCAGTTCTTTCGTAATAGCTTATTTTCAATGGCATACTGGAAAAACCGGACCCTATGACCCTAAGACCCCTATGATCCCTAGGACCTTAAAGTACTGAGTTTTGAAAGGACCCTTAACACGGAAGGATCATCCCCTCTGCATAAGGGCTAAATGCTAATCAGGATGCTATATGCTAATCAGGTTACTTGTGCGATAATTGCTCAAATTTAATGTCAATACCATTCATTGCAGCCTGGGGGGGGGGTTAATACCCTTCAACAGACGTAGCATCAGTACAAACAACAAACACATTTCATTCTTTGAATAGTTGAACAAGGAGTGTTTGATCCCCCGGCAATGGAAGAATTTCCACCCTTTATCAGTGATTTAACAAATGATTCTTTACAGTGAAATGATGCCATTACTATGTTTTAAATTGCCATTAATGTCGCCAACAATGGCTCTTTCATTTTGTGTCTAAAATTAGGAATACTGTAATTCTACAAAGGTCGTTTACATACTTTCAACATAAAGGTTTTCATAATTTGTTTTCTTCAGTATGAGCACTGATAAAGGGTGGAAATGCTTCCATTGCCGGGGGATCAAACACTCCTTGTTCAACTATTCAAAGAATGAAATGCGTTTGTTGTTTTTACTGATGCTACGTCTGTTGAAGGGTATTAACCCTCCCCCAGGCTGCAATGAACGGTATTGGCATTAAATTTGAACAATTATCACAGAAGTAACCTGATTAGCATATAACATCCTGATTAGCATATAGCCTTTATGCAGAGGGGATGACCCTTCTGTGTTAAGGGTCCTTTCATAACTCAGTACTTAAAGGTCCTAGGGGTCATAGGGGTCTTAGGGTCATAGGGTCCGGTTTTTCCAGTATGCCATTTTCAACACGTATGGCAGTAGGCATGTAGGAAAAATTATTGTCTATATCTGGTCACGTGGAGGAAAATTTATTGAATGTATTCATTTGCGATTGAGATCTTCCTGCCACGTGACCATAATAAGATTAGGCAGGTCGGAAAAAGTTTTGTCTTCATTCATTTTGTCACATGACGGAAAAATTATTGTATTTTTCATTTACCATTGAGATGCCAATCTAAAAAAAATATTTGTAGCCTTGGTCAGGTAGGAAAAATTATTGTCTATATCTGGTCACGTGGCGGAAAATTTATTGAATGTATTCATTTGTGATTGAGATCTTCCTGCCACGTGACCATATCAATTAATGGTTAGGGCGAATGAATCCCATTACATGCGGAATTTTGCATGGAGTACCAAGCTGAAGAACCTTCGAGGATACCAAGCCAAATTTCGAAAAGAAAAGTTGACTTTAAGAGAGAGGGAAGAAAGTTAAATATCAGAGCTCAGTTTATGGAGGTGTTTCGACGCAAAGGCAAGTTTCTTACAGTTTTATTTGACATCTCTTTGCTTCACTAACCCTGTCATACATCCAATGGCATAATGTTTATTTGGGGTCATCTACTAAAGACTTGTCGTGCCCGTTAAGATCTGCCTCCCATTCCTGCTAAACTTTTTTGCCTCCGGTGAAGGTTGCCGAGTTTCCATAGGCCCGCAAATATTGTTGCTAGAATCTGAATGTTTAGAGGGGGGGGGGGGGGGGTTGCTGTATATTTTGTTAGTATGAAAGAATGTCGACTGCATTCAGGGACGTAAGAATCATCTCATTAGGAATGCATAGGAAGAAGTGCTCCAATCGAAATTGTATGGGCGGAAGAAGACTTCAAAATGGGCAGGATTTTAATTTTTGCATCAAGCACCCCTATCCCAGAGTACCCCCCTGGGACATGAAAGGATTGATTTCCCGGTCATGCATCGAAAAGATTGATTGTTCAAATTCAATGATTTATTGTTATCTTACAATGGAGTAGTGTTAAATTGACAATGCTTGACAAAAGAAGAAAGCTAATTGGATAAACGACTTCGTGCCTTATATATATAGATTATATGCTAGAAGGGACTTTAGGTACAGAGGTGGAACAAATATTTTCCTTTCTGGGAACCTTAGGTTTATAGCTGAAAAATGTCTGCAAAATTTTATCAGAATTTAATCAAAAAATGAGTAAAACACGACAGGAGATCACAAGCTCTGTCGCATGAGAGGGACAAACAAGACTTGACAACCACCGTATTTATGCAGCATTTAATTCATCAATTCTAGGCTATCATCTGCGGTTTTTTTTCAACATCTGATCAGTCGTTGCACCCTTGCTATTTCATTTTCAATCCGACTCGGCAAGAGACGATGTTTAACTCAGGTTCTTAAGCACGGCAGATTCCCCCATCTTCAAACCAGTTTGATTCGACAACGGCAAGAATACTATAGGATGTACAGCTGACAGGGAGCTGACAATAGTTAAACCCTTTTCCTTTGAAAACAAATGAAAGCACCGAGATCCAGGAGCATTAGCGCACGGGGAGATGAAATTTGATGGGGGGGGGGGGGAGGCTGCCTGATAGAAAATCTAATGTTTACGAAAATTTTTGCCCAATTATATAGCTAATTGTTCCAACATGAGGATGGCTGTAGCCCCCACTCCTAGCCCCTGTCTCCAACGCCTATGCTGCCAGGCTCGACTATGTGTTCCTGTAGACTTTGTCCCAATTTCTAACTCTTTGTTGGTGTACATGTAGGTATCTATCTATATGAGACCCAGGAGACCCATTTTCTGACTCTGTGTTGGTGTGCATGTAGGTATCTATGTGACCCTCGAGACCCAGGAGACCCACTTTTTAACTCTCTGTTGCTGTGCATGTAGGTATCTATCTGTATGAGACCCTCGAGACCCACTTTTAACTCTGTGTTGGTGTGCATGTAGGTATCTATCTATATGTGACCCTCGAGACCCATGAGACCCACTTTCTGACTCTCTGTTGGTGTGGATGTAGGTATCTATCTATGTATATATGAGACACTCGAGACCCAAGATACCCACTTTTAACTCTGTGTTGGTGTGCATGTAGGTATCTATCTATATGTGACCCTCGAGACCAAGGAGACCCACTTTCTGACTCTCTGTTGGTGTGCATGTAGGTATCTATCTGTATGAGACCCTCGAGACCCACTTTTAACTCTGTGTTGGTGTGCATGTAGGTATCTATCTATATGTGACCCTCGAGACCCAGGAGACCCATTTTCCGACTCTCTGTTGGTGTGCATGTAGGTATCTATCTATATGTGACCCTCGAGACCCATTTTCCGACTCTCTGTTGGTGTGCATGTAGGTATCTATCTATATGCGACCCTCGAGACCTAAGAGACCCACTTTTTAACTCTGTGCTGGTGTGCATCTTGGTATCTATCTATATGTGACCCTCAGGAGACCCACTTTCTGACTCTCTGTTGGTGTGGATGTAGGTATCTATCTATGTATATATGTGACCCTCGAGACCCAGGAGACGCACTTTCTGACTCTCTGTTGGTGTGGATGTAGGTATCTATCTATATGCGACCCTCGAGACCTAAGAGACCCACTTTTTAACTCTGTGCTGGTGTGCATGTAGGTATCTATCTATATGTGACCCTCGAGACCCAGGAGACCCACTTTCCGACTCTCTGTTGGTGTGCGCATGTAGGTATCTATCTATGTATATATGTGACCCTCGAGACCCAGGAGACCCACTTTCTGACTCTCTGTTGGTGTGCATGTAGGTATCTATCTATATGCGACCCTCGAGACCTAGGAGACCCACTTTTTAACTCTCTGTTGGTGTGCATGTAGGTATCTATCTATATGTGACCCTCGAGACCCAGGAGACCCACTTTCTGACTCTCTGTTGGTGTGGATGTAGGTATCTATCTATGTATATATGTGACCCTCGAGACCCAGGAGACCCACTTTCTGACTCTCTGTTGGTGTGGATGTAGGTATCTATCTATGCATATATGTGACCCTCGAGACCCAGGAGACCCACTTTCTGACTCTCTGTTGGTGTGGCATGTAGGTATCTATCTATGTATATATGTGACCCTCGAGACCCAGGAGACCCACTTTCTGACTCTCTGTTGGTGTGGATGTAGGTATCTATCTATGTATATATGTGACCCTCGAGACCCAGGAGACCCATTTTCCGACTCTCTGTTGGTGTGCGCATGTAGGTATCTATCTATGTATATATGTGACCCTCGAGACCCAGGAGACCCATTTTCCGACTCTCTGTTGGTGTGCGCATGTAGGTATCTAGTATGTGTCCATATGTCTATGCATCTGGTATGTGTCCATATGTCTGTGTCTGTATGCATCTATTATGTGTCCATATGTCTGTGTCTGTATGCATCTAGTATGTGTCCATATGTCTATGCATCTGGTATGTGCCCATATGTCTGTGTCTGTCTGTGTGCATTCGTTTTGTGTCCATATGTCTGTGCCTGTATGCATCTAGTATGTTTCCATATGTCTGTATGGATCTATGCGTATCTATGTGTTCATATGTCTCTGTCTCTGTCTGTGCATTCTTTTTCTGTCGTTATGTCTGCGTCTGTGTTCTATTGTATGTATATCTAAAATCTAAAAGATTTTTAATCTTTTCTATTGTATGCAAATGAGAAAATTCAAATTGGCCAATAGGAGGGCCTGTTAGATTCTAGTACATGATGCCCCGAATCTAACAGGCCCTCCTATTGGCCAATTTGAATTTTCTCATTTGCATACAATAGAAAAGATTAAAAATCTTTTAGATTTTAGATATACATACAATAGAACACAGACACAGACATAACGACATAAAAAGAATGCACAGACAGAGACAGACATATGGGCACATACCAGATGCATAGACATATGGACACATACTAGATGCATACAGACACAGACATATGGGCACATACCAGATGCATAGACATATGGACACATACTAGATGCATACAGGCACAGACATATGGACACAAAACGAATGCACACAGACAGACACAGACATATGGGCACATACCAGATGCATAGACATATGGACACATACCAGATGCATAGACATATGGACACATACTAGATACCTACATGCGCACACCAACAGAGAGTCGGAAAATGGGTCTCGAGGGCCACATATATACATAGATAGGTACCTACATCCACACCAACAGAGAGTCAGAAAGTGGGTCTCCTGGGTCTCGAGGGTCACATATATACATAGATAGGTACCTACATCCACACCAACAGAGAGTCAGAAAGTGGGTCTCCTGGGTCTCGAGGGTCACATATATACATAGATAGATACCTACATCCACACCAACAGAGAGTCAGAAAGTGGGTCTCCTGGGTCTCGAGGGTCACATATATACATAGATAGGTACCTACATCCACACCAACAGAGAGTCAGAAAGTGGGTCTCCTGGGTCTCGAGGGTCACATATATATACATAGATAGATACCTACATCCACACCAACAGAGAGTCAGAAAGTGGGTCTCCTGGGTCTCGAGGGTCACATATAGGTAGATACCTACATGCACACCAACAGAGAGTTAAAAAGTGGGTCTCCTAGGTCTCGAGGGTCGCATATAGATAGATACCTACATCCACACCAACAGAGAGTCAGAAAGTGGGTCTCCTGGGTCTCGAGGGTCACATATATATACATAGATAGATACCTACATCCACACCAACAGAGAGTTAAAAAGTGGGTCTCCTAGGTCTCGAGGGTCGCATATAGATAGATACCTACATGCACACCAACAGAGAGTCAGAAAGTGGGTCTCCTGGGTCTCGAGGGTCACATATATACATAGATAGATACCTACATGCGCACACCAACAGAGAGTCGGAAAATGGGTCTCCTGGGTCTCGAGGGTCACATATATACATAGATAGATACCTACATCCACACCAACAGAGAGTCAGAAAGTGGGTCTCCTGGGTCTCGAGGGTCACATATATACATAGATAGATACCTACATGCACACCAACAGAGAGTTAAAAAGTGGGTCTCCTGGGTCTCGAGGGTCTCATATATACGTAGATAGATACCTACATCCACACCAACAGAGAGTCAGAAAGTGGGTCTCCTGGGTCTCGAGGGTCACATATAGATAGATACATACATGCACACCAACACAGAGTTAAAAGTGGGTCTCGAGGGTCTCATACAGATAGATACCTACATGCACAGCAACAGAGGGTTAAAAAGTGGGTCTCCTGGGTCTCGAGGGTCACATAGATACCTACATGCACACCAACACAGAGTCAGAAAATGGGTCTCCTGGGTCTCATATAGATAGATACCTACATGTACACCAACAAAGAGTTAGAAATTGGGACCAAGTCTACACGAACACATAGTCGAGCCTGGCAGCATAGGCGTTGGAGACAGGGGCTAGGGGTGGGGGCTACAGCCATCCTCATGTTGGAACAATTTGCTATATAATTGGGCAAAAATTTTCGTAAACATTAGATTTTCTATCAGGCAGCCTCCCCCCGCCCCTATCAAATTTCATCTCCCCGTGTGCTAGTGCTCCTGGATCTCGGTGCTTTCATTTGTTTTCAAAGGAAAAGGGTTTAACTATTGTCAGCTCCCTGTCAGCTGTACATCCTATAGTATTCTTGCCGTTGTCGAATCAAACTGGTTTGAAGATGGGGGAATCTGCCGTGCTTAAGAACCTGAGTTAAACATCGTCTCTTGCCGAGTCGGATTGAAAATGAAATAGCAAGGGTGCAACGACTGATCAGATGTTGAAAAAAAACCGCAGATGATAGCCTAGAATTGATGAATTAAATGCTGCATAAATACGGTGGTAGTCAAGTCTTGTTTGTCCTTCTCATGCGACAGAGCTTGTGATCTCCTGTCGTGTTTTACTCATTTTTTGATTAAATTCTGATAAAATTTTGCAGAAATTTTTCAGCTATAAACCTAAGGTTCCCAGAAAGGAAAATATTTGTTCCACCTCTGTCCTAAAGTCCCTTCTAGCATATAATTTTCTAAAATAGAATAGCAATAAACGCACTTATTTTCTTGTTTCTATTCGTATCCGTCATTTTTTTGTATACGTCCTTTAAATTGTAGTTGGTGTCATAGGCACTTTAAATAGGCAAAAGGGTCTTCTTGTTCTATGTCATTTTTGGTAGCATCATCAATTTTGGCCATTTTGATATGAATTCTTTTCGACTTACATTAGCAATAGCGAGACTTATGCTGAGACTTGAATTTAGTTTGTTAAATGAGCATAAATTCCGCCATAATTTCCAGTGCCCGAGTCCCATGTGTGCTTGTAATACTGGAATTGAGGATAATGTGCACTTTTTCCTGCATTGCCCTTTGTTTGTTCCTATGCGTAATGATCTCCTTGGACAGCTTTCACACCTTCCAGATTTTGATGTAAACAGCATGGATCCAAAAGCCCTGCTTAATTTGCTTCTTTACGGTAGCCCAATTTTTGATGAAACTGACAATCGAATGATTTTAGAGGCATCCATAGCATATATCAAAGCTACTAGCAGGATTAACTGAGGTGTTCCCGGGGATTCTGTGGGCTGGAGGTGTCTTTTGGCCATGGAACTGCCGCTTTGCTGCCGGGTGCTGCGGGCTGGGCGTCATTCGGGGGCGCTTGGTGGGTGGGGCTTGGGCCCTGTGGTGGTTGCGGTCATTGCGGGGCTCGGGCTCTGCTTGCTCGGCTCATTTGGGTGATGGCTGGTTTGTTGTTTTTTGGCGGTGGAGTGGCGGTTTTGTGGCCGGGGGCGTTTCTGGTCTGTGGGGTCTTTGGGAATTCTTCGGAAACTTGATGAAAACCTGACGATTGGCGACCCCTTATTCTTATTTATGTTTAATCTTGTTTTGAGTAAGCCCTTTGTGAACCATGGCACCAGTCATTGGTGACTCACATCCAACCATCTTTACACAAGTTTTGCACCAGTGAATAGTTTTTAGTTTTTGTCTTTATTTCTGTTTTGTTTGTTTGTTTGTTTTTCCTTTTTTGTTTTACAATAATTCACCTACTAAGCTGGCGTATGCTAGCGTCTGCCAAAATGGAATGGTGCCATGGTACACAAAGTGCTTAATAAGATTGCTGTTAAAGGAATTGTCAAGTGCCGTTCATAGCCAGAACCAGATGACGTCATGTCTATTTCTGCTATGGACGGCACAGAATATTGTATTTGTATATTGTTGAGTTTTAACTTTGATATAAAAAAAAAAAAAAAAATCGTGATAGACGAAGAGGGCGTGGCTTCTATTTGAAAAAAATAAGAATACTTCAAGAATAACACAAACTTGGCCTTCTCTATGGTATCTTTCGTGAACCCCATCAAAAGCACCAGAGTCCAGAAAAGGCCACGGCTCCACGGATGTGAGCCGGAGGAAGGTTTTGCTTGCTAATGACATATTTGAGGAAGGTTTAGTCATCTTTTTAGAAATTTGAGAAAATTGTGGAATATTTTGGCAATATGAATTATAAGGTTCTATTGATTCAACGCTTAGAAGAGGGTTATTTTGACTTGATGAAACAAGGAAGGTTTAACTCATCAAATTTTTATCTTAAGGTTTGACTTTTTTCTGGACTCTGAAAAGCACGTTGGTTTATTTTTGTTCCCAGGACAAAGGGAGCTGGGAGGGGATTCGGGGGCTTGCTCTGAAAATTTTTAAAATCACGCTCGCTAGATAGTGAGAGAATGCCTGTCTTAAAAAGAGGTCAACACAAGAAGAGAATGAAAGACACCCGCCTAGGCGAGACAAGTAACACTGAAAAGACTGCTCGTACACGCTTTTTATGAGAAATTGTGCTCTGAAGTTTGTTGTTTGGTTTTGCAACTTTGGGCCAATTCTTTTACAGGGTGAGAAAAAAAAGCAATCCCTATTTGAAAGGCCACTGCTCCTTGGATAAGAGAACAAAAATATTGGCAAATATATCATTCAATAGTGGACATGTTCAAATCCTTTTACGAATTTACCTGAATGAGGTCGGCCACTCCACTCTCAAATGGTAAGGGATTTTCTGGAAAAAGCCATTTCAGGAAACCTTTAAAACCGGCCCAAAATGACGACCAAATTTTCCTGATATCCCTGCTTCACAGTGATGACTTCAACAAGCATTGGCAAGTGTTGTGTTATACTCTTGGGAGGACAAAGTCACCTGGAATTATGCTGTTATGCTCCCAGGGCGAGAAATGACACTTTCATAATTCCAAAGGGATAACATGTGCTAAAAGCTGGTAAAAGCCATATTGCAGCGAGGAAGAAAATTTGGTCAAAATTTTCGGCCTACTTTGAAGATTTTTGAATGGGCTTTGTTTTTTGAGAAAATTTTGAGATGAAGTTGCCGATTTCATTAGGCAAATGTAAAATTAATTTGAACATGAACAATATCTTTGCCTTCATATCCAGACAGCACTGGTCTTTCAAATGGGATTGTTTTTGCTCACCTGGTCGTAAAATTTTCTTGCAACTGCTTCTTTTAACAAAATGAGTCTTGTCTTTGAGCATCTAATTTGTAAGTGCTTTTCACATGTGCCATATAAGACATAAAGGAGTTGCAGAAATCTGTTGAAATTTTCAGCCGAATTTGCAAGTTTTTGAGCCTCAATGTTTAGAAAATTGCTGATAAT
The DNA here is from genome assembly GCA_039566865.1 of Aurelia coerulea. Classification (NCBI taxonomy): domain Eukaryota; kingdom Metazoa; phylum Cnidaria; class Scyphozoa; order Semaeostomeae; family Ulmaridae; genus Aurelia; species Aurelia coerulea. The sequence goes on from CM076959.1 coordinate 5,710,716, forward strand.
TTCGGAACGATAAATCCAATTCAAGCGTAGTGAATTCTTAAACTATTTTCAAGATCTTAGCAATTCAAGAAAGCATTCAACAAATATTGATACTTCATCCCAAGAACCCTTAAAAGTACCGGTCAGTAATGTGTCAAATTAACATAATTTTCTCCCTAAAAAGGGCACTTATTTGCCCTTTTCCAAAAAGGGCAGGGGTGTGGGCCCCCAGGACCCCCACCGTAGTTGTGCCCCTGCTGATTGGACCCCTGCTAAGCATAAACAAGGAAGGGTTCAGCAACCTGACAAAACATACAATTTGACAAATTGCAGGGCTTTTCAATTCAGTCACAATGAAAGGAAAATGCCATTCACTCATTCAAAGAGAAAATCTAAGTAAAAATAAACAACGTAAATTTGAGAAAATCAACCATATCTAACAAAGTAATTTATTCCATCCAACTCATTCAAATTGCATCAGCCAAAATTACACATCCTGCAAACTTAAAGTCCCAACAGCTCATATGCCTCTCATTTTAAACATGTCTTTGTCAAAGTTTGTTCTTTCAAATCTTTTCTTCAAATCAAAGATCTGTGAACTTCCTCAAGAGTGGCAGAAAACCGGACAATCTTTGGGCTTTTGTCATTGACGTATGATATGCAGTTGCAAGCTGAAAAAAAACAATATCACTGGTGTTTAAACCACTGGTATGCTTAGAAGTTGTCTTAACCCCAGGTCAAAGGCATCCAATATTTCATCCAACATGCTGGAGACCTTTGTTTAATTATATGTTGGATGCGTTTGACCAACCATGTTGGATAACATTTGCAAATTGATCTTGCATGAAGTTTGATGGAGATCAAAAACAAATTTTGTTTCAAATTTTGGATGCAATGCTGAATGCGTTTGACTGACGGAGAATTTACTTGTTGAAGAATTAATCAGGCATTGTAACAGAGTTTTCATGTTGATAACTTCCATTTTTAAGCTCTGGGCCCAAATGTTATTCTCTTTAGAACTCTAAGACCACGTTGGTGCAAACCCAGGGATGTCACAAGGAGTGTTCAGACAGATTGTTAGTAGTACTCAAATAGTTATATTTAGTAGTACCCACAAATATAACTAATTTTCAACAAGAAACCCATACATAATAAATTCACTCAGGAGCCAGACATTGTTTCAGCCTTTTTATCTTGAAAAACCTTGCTGACCTATTTTTCCTTGCTGCATCTGAAGTTATGTGTTACATGCTACAACTTGAAACTTCAAGAAGGAAGTCATCATATACACTGCGGTAAAATTGTTGACTATATAGTGCACAAGAGTATGTGATGTCCAAAGTTTTTAGAAAAGCGTGATTTTACTGGATTTGATGAATGTGATGACCCCTTTTCTAAGGTCAGAATAAAACAACCCATGCTTGTTAAATATTACATTTGGTTTGGTTTATACTTTTTTGGAATGTTCTATGAGGAAAGACTGCTTTTGATGTTCTGAGCACAGATGATGACAAAGGAAGAACAATAGAATAATAGTTTCTTAAACAATAGCCAGATGTGCACCTTTCATGGGCATCATATCATATAAGTTATAGGCAGGGACCGCGGAGCCGGGGGGGCTGGGGGGGCTTTAGCCCCCCCAATAATTTTCAAGATATAGTTTTTCGATTTCTAGAAATTATGTTAAAATGAGCTCAGCAACTTCTTTTGAAACGTGAAACGGTGTGTGCAAATATGATTCAGAAAGAGTAGGTGGCCACTTTGGCTTCATGAAAAATAAGAACTTTTGAGGCATTGGATCTCATTGTTGAAGCAATCAATGAGAGGTTCAACCAGCCCAGCTTTATGTCTTCCAAGAATCTAGAATCTCTTCTCGTTAACTTCGTTAATGCAAGCGATGTTTCGTCTGAAATGAAATACGTCGAGGAGAATTATGCCGACGACGTAAAACTTTCACTTTGTTACCACAGCTTGAAATATTCAAACTTTTAGTGAAAGATGTGAAGATAGATTGCTTTCATGATATCTGGATGTTTTTGAAACAAATTCCAGTTGCTCAAAGATTGCTAATAAGTGAAATTGTCCAAATTTTTAAACTGCTGAGTGTCAATCCTGCAACAAGTGCAACTGGCGAGCGATTATTCTCTTTAGCAAGGCGTCTAAAAACTTGGCTTCGCTCAAGAATGTCCCAAAAAAGGTTCAACAACTTAGCAATTCTTCACAATCACAAACAAAGGACAGACAGAATAAACAATATCGTAGTTGCAACTATTTTCATCAATAGAAATGAGAACAGGATACGAAATTTTAGGAAATTTCATTAAAATGTTGATTCATTGACGATACAAACTTACTCAGAATAAACAATGTTCGCGTTTTTAGGTTCTGTTATGTTTAAAATGCTTAACTCTGAAAGTATGACAGCGTTATGTTATATTACCGTATTATCTATTTCTTAACTGAAATAATTCCAAGAGATATTTAACTTCGACATAAGACTAAAGCATAGCGTTCCTTTAGGCCTTTTCCTTTATACCAAAAGATGCTGCGTGTGGTCCCCGAGCCTTCGCTATCAAATGTTAGACGTACTATAGACTGCAAACTATTTTCCACTTTTATGGCGATTTACAGCAGGATTTAGTGATTAAATATGCTGCAAATGAATATCTTTTCCCGGGCGTTTCTTGGCATGTAAAGGGCGTTGGTCGCATTTATAGCCAAAGTAGAGGGCGTGGTCAGGAAAATTTTTCTGGGGGCTTCGCCCCCAGACCCCGTCAGATTTTCTCCCTACTTTTTAGCCCCCCCAATCGAAATTATGCTCCGCGGTCCCTGACAGCTGAAAAGTTACAAACCTCTCTATTACCAATAATAACCATGATGTTTCTTCGGATGTATAGACATCCGCGAATTTCGCTGTTTCGACCAGTGGTAAACAGAATATCCTGTCGCCGTTTTACGTTCTGTAAAGGATGAGAAGTAAGAGGAAGTAAAGATGAACTAATATACATAACGAAACGGATATTTCGCAGTTAAGTAACGACTTAACTGCGACAACTCCATTCTGTTATGTATTATGTGATCATATCTTATAACGGATCAACTTTTTCGCGATGGATGTAATCATTCGCGATATTTCAATTTTGTTACACAAATATGTATAACGAAACGGATATTTCGCAGTTAAGTAACGACTTAACTGCGACAACTCCATTCTGTTATGTATTATGTGATCATATCTTATAACGGATCGACTTTTTCGCGATGGATGTAATCATTCGCGATATTTCAATTTTGTTACACAAATATGTATAACGAAACGGATATTTCGCAGTTAAGTAACGACTTAACTGCGACAACTCCATTCTGTTATGTATTATGTGATCATATCTTATAACGGATCAACTTTTTCGCGATGGATGTAATCATTCGCGATATTTCAATTTTGTAACACAAATATGCATAATGAAACGGATATTTCGCAGTTAAGTGACGACTTAACTGCGACAACTCCATTCTGTTATGTATTAAATGATCATACCTTATAACGGATCGACTTTTTCGCGATGAATGTAATCATTCGCGATATTTCAATTTTGTTACACAAATACGTATAACGAAACGGATATTTCGCAGTTAAGTGACGACTTAACTGCGACAACTCCATTCTGTTATGTATTAAATGATCTTCCCATATAACGGATCGACTTTTTCGCGATGGATGTAATCATTCGCGATATTTCAATTTTGTTACACAAATAAACGACTTAACTGCGACAACTCCATTCTGTTATGTATTATGTGATCATATCTTATATCGGATCGACTTTTTCGCGATGGATGTAGTCATTCGCGATATTTCAATTTTGTAACACAAATATGTATAACGAAACGGATATTTCGCAGTTAAAGATCTAAAGATTTAAAGATCTCATACGCTTTTCCAGAAGAGTGAGAGTGATGCACCCCTAAAGCGAGCCGGGGCTTGAGTTTCAACTCAATCATCGTGTACATTCATTTTTGTTTTGTAAGAAACCGCTTATAAGAAACGTTAGGCTCAATTTTTCGAAACTTAAGAAACTTTTGCAATTTACAGTTTTAATTTTCCACATAAGAAACTTTTGGTAGCAAAATGGCCCAAAAATTTAAGAAAATGCCTACCAGCGCCGGATCTTAGTTTCTTATAAAAAAATGTGAGTGTAAGCCACCCGTCAGTCCATCAGCGTTGCCCTGCCCTCAGCATTGAGGTTGCTGATTTCAAAGATTTGAATGAATTTTTCAAAAACCATACCCCAAAATTTACGAGCATTCAAAATAGATATCCTAAAATTGTGACAAAGATTCCCTGAAGCGTTATTCTTCTAAAACGACACCCAAAATGTATGTCAATTTGTGATCTTAGGGGTAATCGACAAAAGATTTTCGTCCCCGTTAATGGATCTTGTCCATTAAGATCTGAACCCCTTCCCCACTGCTTAACTGTCAATTTTTTTGCCTCGGGTCAAAGTTTGCTTAGGCCCTCCGAGGCCTGTAAATACCTACGTTATTTCAATTCATTTTCTTGTTGCCGGCCCAACCACCTTCCGGTTTTTTTAAAGGCGAGTATAGGTACTGTAAATTTTCAAAGTCGTAAGTATAAATGCGACGAAAAAAGCTTATTAACGATCTTAAAGTCTTGTTTAGTTAGCCACATTTCTTATCAGGATTTTCGTCCCCGAAACGAAATTTGAATGGATTCAGGTGAGACCTCCACCCCCTCCCCCTAACGGACAAAATCCGTTAACGGGGACAAAAATTTGTTGTCGATGACACCAAAAATGACACCCTAAAAACTAAACATTATTTTCAGCATGGAGCCCCAAAAAATGGCACATTCCGTACTGGTATATATGGTACACGTTTTTTTATAAGAAACTTGGGTCAGCACTTAGTACTAAAAGTTTCTTAATTTCGCATGAAAATTTCGGTGTTTTAGTAGTAAAAGTTTCTTAATCAGTTTCTTATTTTTTGGGCCTAAAATTGCGCTATTGTTCGAAGTTGAGCCTTCTTCTCGAGAAAGGGCTTCCATTTTGCATTGACATTGTCATCAAGAAGGAGCCATGCACATCAAGACAAAAATTTACCAATTTTGCAGTTAAAAGTCAAGAAAGGACGAATGTACCTTTGTTAGAAAGACATAGAATAAGAGAGACACAAAGAAATAAAGTTTTAGAGTTTCTTAACTGTTCTTGAGCGTAGTACTAGAGTTTCTCAAATTTTTGGTCATCGTAGTACAAGTTTCTTATAAACCAGTTTCTTATAAAAAAAACGTGTAGTTACCCCCCCCCCCCCTTCCAGGGTGGAATCCATGCACCCTACTCCAGAGATCTCCGGCGTGGAGTCATGATATTCTATTGTTTTTCCATTGTTTTGGCAAGAATCTCCGGCGTGGACTTTGCATGGTTTCCACTAGGGCCCCCCTTGGGTCCGCAAGACAATGTTTCATTACGATTTTTGTGTTGATTACTCGACGTTTGTTGGCACGAAAAATCGTTGCGGTATTGCGGTAGGCCTGATAGAATTTGATCGCGAAAAAGTTGATCCGTTATAAGGTATGATCATTTAATACATAACAGAATGGAGTTGTCGCAGTTAAGTCGTTACTTAACTGCGAAATATCCGTTTCGTTATAAATAGTAGTAAATGAATAAAGATATACATAACAGAATGGAGTTGTCGCAGTTAAGTCGTTACTTAACTGCGAAATATCCGTTTCGTTATAAATAGTAGTAAATGAATAAAGATATACATAACAGAATGGAGTTGTCGCAGTTAAGTCGTTACTTAACTGCGAAATATCCGTTTTTTTATGTATATTAGTTCATCTTTACTTCCTCTTACTTCTCATCCTTTACAGAACGTAAAACGGCGACAGGATATTCTGTTTACCACTAGTCGAAACTGCGAAATTCGCGGATATCATATGATCCGTTTCTTCGAGAGCTTTCACTTTCTTTGGCCTAGCTTCTTAGGGTAGGCCTTCATCAAGTCACTTGTTATCTCATAGGATTCTGCAGTATTGCTTACAAAGACTTCCAGCACAATCAGAATGTTTCAATTGGCAAATTTGCAAAATATTACTCCCATTTTATGCACGATTCGCATGCCTCCTCGCTGAACTAGTAGTCGAAGTATCTCACCAGACTCACAGCCAGCTTCTTCATGACATGTTGTGGTTGTTGTTGCCTCTGATAAACTTGTCAACCGTTTTCAGACATATTGCGATGTGATTGGCCAAACCTTTTGTGATTCCCCTCAAGAGCCAATCAGAATTCAAGTTACTTCCGAGACCCTAGAAATCCCCCTCTAGCAAGATCAACCAATCACAGGCGCTGTTAGATCAAGTACATGACTACTGTTTTGTGATAGCGTACCATATTAGAAATCTCTAAGATAAAAGGGCCTCCAATTTTTTACGGTACAAATTTACAACAAAGGCATAAGTCAATGCGCATCATCAGTCACAAAGTCACTCACCCAAAATATATTAAAATCCAAAAAAGGCACAAAGCTTCAAACTGCATTGTTTAAATAATGTTTTTGATATATATATATATACACACACAACATGATAAGCTAAAGAAGCACACTGTTTTGTTCACAAGGGAGAATGAAAAGGGCCCACAGACAGGGACATTGTTCCACCAGTCAGTACGTTAAAAAATACCCTGTGATTGCCATTGGATTGGATGATTGTGAAGTGTTTAGTGAAAGTATTATTGTACAAAACAAATTGAATTGAACTGTCAAAGGCTTATAATAGCCTCCACAGTACATCGATAATAATGATGTACTGTATGATATGAAACGTTCACAAATTGTTGAGTATTTAAATAATTTACGATGCAGATGCTTTTGTGTCTTCTTGTTTGTTGTTGCGAGGGTCCTAGGCCTAACTAGGCCTTGAGGTGTACTGTCCTAGGCCAAACTAAAGAAGTAAGGCACACAAAGATCGGTGAATCATGGTTTCATAAACAATAAGTGGCTTTGCAACCTGGGACAACGAAGTTCTATCAACAAAATAAGATCAATTTCATTCATTAGTAGTGTCGCAACAGCTGAAAAGTTACAAACCTCTCTATTACCAATAATAACCATGATGTTTCTTCGAGAGCTTTCACTTTCTTTGGCCTAGCTTCTTAGGGTAGGCCTTCATCAAGTCACTTGTTATCTCATAGGATTCTGCAGTATTGCTTACAAAGACTTCCAGCACAATCAGAATGTTTCAATTGGCAAAGTTGCAAAATATTACTCCCATTTTATGCACGATTCGCATGCCTCCTCGCTGAACTAATAGTCGAAGTATCTCACCAGACTCACAGCCAGCTTCTTCATGACATGTTGTGGTTGTTGCCTCTGATAAACTTGTCAACCGTTTTCAGACATATTGCGATGTGATTGGCCAAACCTTTCGTGATTCCCCTCAAGAGCCAATCAGAATTCAAGTTACTTTCGAGACCCTAGAAATCCCCCTCTAGCAAGATCAACCAATCACAGGCGCTGTTAGATCAAGTACATGACTACTGTGATAAGAGCCTGCAGGAATTTTCATAAGAAATTACACAGGATCCTAAATAGGGTCTTGCATAGGATCCTGATAAGATCCTGTAGGCATTTGGATAAGAACTTACACAGGGTCCTACATAGAATCTTGCATAGGATCCCAATAAGATCATGTAGGAATGTTCATAAGAACTTACACAGGATCCTGCACTGGATCTTACATATGATCCTGATAAGATCCTGCAGGAAGTTGTCAAAATATCCTAAATAGGATCCTGCACAGGATTCATACATACCGGGTGCGCCAAGATAAACTATGCACGTTTCGCAGGCCACGATAAATCGTACACAAGACCAATTTTGAAGATTTATGACTTGATCTTTGGCCAGGTAAAAAACTCGGAGATGTCGGAGATGTCGGAGATGTCGGAGCAAAGACTCTCCAACGTTTCTCAACTCCGACTTTTTTACCTGGCCTTATATGCTCTACTAAAAAAGTCAGAGATGTCTTATCTCCGACGTTTTTCAACTCCGACTTTTTTACCTGGCCTTATATGCTCTACTAAAAAAGTCGGAGATGTCTTATCTCCGACGTTTTTCAACTCCGACTTTATTACCTGGCCTTATATGCTCTACTAAAAAAGTCGGAGATGTTCAGAGATTGCATATTATATAACTCTCTACAATTCAAATTCTCTTCATTCGCCGTCACAACACTCAATCAATAAGAAACTAGGTCCTGAAATTTGTAGTAACTTTGTCTTAACGTCTTAATTTATCACTATTCATTGTGGACGGTAAATATAGTTCTTTGAACCGAAAAAATAACGAGAAATAAAGAAGACGTAGATAAAAGAAAGCATATAAAAGTGGCTCAAGCTACCTGCAATCGAATCCTGGACTATCAAATATCAAACTTCCCGTTGAAATAGATCATTTATCCATGATTTTCGACGGGGAAACAAACATTTCAACGGGGAAATAACAGAAACAAGGCAGGGAAATGTTGCAACTCAAACTTAGCGGGGAAACACATTATTTGGCGGGTCATCCTTTAACCTTGGCGGGGCATCGTTTCAGCGGGGTCGTTACTCGGGGGGGGGGGTGTATACAAGGAACAAGTGAAAAATATAATGAAAGAAAGTGTCTGCTAGATTGCTTTTCAGATTGCTCTTACTAAAAATGACGTTTTTCAACTAATTCTTGCTATAAAGTTTCTTATCAGTTGTAAATGAAACAAAAAAACCTGTCAAACCATTGGTCAAACTCACCCATGTCAATTGTTAAAAGACACTTGATCTTTAGCAGAAGGCCTGAATTAGATTCTAGGATTTTTTGCAAATTTTTCTGTTTTCAGTTTTTAGTGCTACAAGCGAGTTTCTTAACATTTTTGTTTTCGAAAACACTGAAAATGATCAAAGAACGTTGATCAAGCTTTCTAAAGAATCAACAAAAATGGACAAAGAGAAAACTTTTTCGTGGTGATTTGGGATTTTGAAATCAACTAATTGTAAGCTGCTGTACAAGAGTTTGTACTATCTTGTCAGAAATGTAATAATATTTTCAAGAATATAAAGAAATTTCTTTTGTAATGTCATTGAATGTATGCTTTGCTGCAGGCTGTGTTCCTGTATCAAGGGGGTTAAAAGACAAGCGAGGAAGAGTCATGGGGCCAGCAAGCATGGAGTTTTGTTACATTTTTGATTTGTGACGGCTTTTGGGGCGGCCCTTTATTGAAACTACTACATAATTTTGCAACAAGCCAATCTTTGAAATGACACTCGTGCAGAAGTTTACAATGATCAATTTCCAAATCCCCAAATCACGCTGAAAACATTTTCTCATTGTCCATTCATGACGAGTCTTTAGAAAATTTGATCAACGTTTTTTGATCGTTTTCAGTGTTTTCGAAAACGAAAATTTGAAGAAACTCGCCTGTAGCTCTAAAAATTGAAAATGGAAAAATTTGCAAAAAATGTTAGAATCTAATTCAGGCGTTCTGCTAAAGATTAAGTGATATATCTTCAAAATCGGTCCAGTGTACGATTTATCGTGGCCTGCCAAAAGTGCATAGTTTATTTTGGCGCACCCCGTAGGATCCTACAAAAATCTTACAGGAAAAGGCTGGATAGGATCCTATATAAGATCTTATATAGGATCCTATTTAGGATATTACTGAAATAGGATCCTGGTAGGATCTTGAAAGGATCCCGTTTAGGATCCAATTCCTATAGGATCCTGCAGGAATTTGCACCGGGGATGGCTTTACAAAACATTTGGGTCTTGTCCATCACTAAGCCCTCTATCTGATGATGCTGATTGCTCAGCCAGCTCCTTAATTGCCAAGCAAAATTTTTTTTACATTAAACACTACAATATCTGATGGACTGGCAGCCACTACACTGCAGACACTTCTTGTTTCTATCTTTGGGGAGATGACAGTTATGACAATTACAGTTATGACAGTTATGTCAAACTTTTAAAACTTCTTTATTTACATGAAAACAATGTTGTATGGCATTTTTCTTGGTTGCAATGGTCTCTATAGCTCAAGAGCTTTCATATGACATAAAGAACAAGTTTTTAGGGTAAATATTAGGGAAGTTACAAAATTTGGGGTCAATTGAGTTCACCGCAGAGGTCGAAAGTTCCATGGTCCATAATTCTGAAACCACTGGAGATAATTCTTTCAAATTTTTCACAAAATGCATAGCTCAACAAGGTAAACAAGCTGACAAACTTTCAATAAAATCAAACACATTGATATTTTGAGGTGGTTACATTTGACATGGAATGTCCCAAAAGCTTTTCATTAACTGAATTAAAACACACTATCTGACAAATATCATTGATTTTGGCCCAAAGTGACTTTTATGAAATTTCTTACCATGATGATAAACAAATTGATAATTTTTACACCACTATTCAGATAATTTAAAGTTAGTTGATGGAGCTAAAGCCAACGGCTTTCTAAAAATAAGTTAACTTAAAAATAAGACTTTCCAGCAGCAAGGGGCATACATAGCAATATGCCTTGCTAGCGTGATTTTTTGATGAAGACAACCAACCTCGAGCCCACGCTGCTTCTCCCATTCTCTCCTGTATTTCTGAGCTCTATACTTCTTATTTAGATCTTTTGGCATCCTGTTTGACACAAATTTCTTCTCGTCGTAGAATGGAACAATATATTTGAAAACACGTTTCACTTTTGGTCCACCAGAACTAACCTTATATCAATCAGTGAGAGAGTTTGAATGTTGTGTTCGGCCGAACGAATTGAAACCATTGCAATGCATTATACTTGTGTTAATACCCCATTCAGGCTTGCACCATCGGTTGCTGTTTTTAATCAGGCTAAATAATACTTAATCAGACTTGCACCATCGGTTGCTGTTTTTAAAGGGGCATTCCGCAGACAAAAACCGGATATCGTTGAACTGCGTTGTTTGCTTTTAAAACTAACATGCTTATCATTATAAACAGTTTCCAATGTTTGTCTAACTTGAATAAAGCTCAAACGGGCCAAAAACGAAACAGATATTATTCAAAATAGAGACCGAGAACTCATCCGAGACAGAAAGCGATAATTCTCGGTAAAGCCGATAAATTCTCTTGCGCGTAGTCGACCGTGGGCACATGAATGAACGAATAAAACAGGGCATTCAAACTCAATTTAACGAGCGATGCACAACGAGCCTATGAAGGTTTGCCGATAACCGACCGGCGGACAATAACGAAAATATGCTGCCTTTGTTCGCCGAGAACGATGCATAAAAATGGTAGGGTATTGAAATTAAAATTCGTCCATATGTTTTCTTCCATATCTCGCGTTTGAGAAGCGCGATCGACGAAAGGAAAACGATTTCCAAGGGCTGACATAATCTGTTTCTCGATCGGGATGACAGTATGAATCTCTGCATGCATTTAATTTTTGAGGAATGCCCCTTTAAGAAAAAGATTTTGTCGATAATTCGCCCTGCAAAATCTGTATTTGGTATTCATGACCCAATAGGCCTGTCGTATCTTACCCAAATAAGGGTCGGTCTGAGTCAATTAAATAGTCACAAATTCAATCATAATTTCCGAGATAACATTGACCCAATGTGCCAAACGAACGATGGCAATGAGGATACGGAGCACTGTCTGTTGCTCTGCCCTTCATTTAACATTCATCAACGAGATCTTCTTGCTGGAGTTTCGGAATTATTGCGACCATATGTTCGAATAAATTTAGTGCACTGGTCCAAATTTTATTGTATGGTAAAAAAGACCTTTCTATTGATGTTAATAGAAACGTACTCAAGTTAACCCTAGATTTCATTCACAAAACAGGCCGGTTCAATTGAAGTGGTTTAAGCAGCTGCTATACCCCCCCTTCCCGTTCGCAAAGTCTCTTTCTCTCCTTTTATTCGTTAGTCCCGGTCCAAAAGTCTGTTTCACATTGGATGTGAGGTTCGACAATTTATCTACACAAATTCAAACATCAAAATATCTACGTTATTGTGATCAATAAACCCAGACAACATACAGGCGCTATGTCTTGGGCAGTAGGGACTCTGGAGGGGGTCAGTAACAACAGCAATTGTTGCTGTTGTTGGTTGTTCTCTCAGCCGGGGATTCTATTGTTCAGCATCAGGCACCTCTGTCACTGACCTGACAACCAATGTGAAACAGACTCCAGCATATATTAGTATCTTATCGTATGTATATCATTTTGTAGGTGTTTATGTAGTTACTTAGTTGTATGTTTTTATGTGTTGGCCATGGGGTAGACATTGTCTTTTGCTCCTCATGGTATCGTCCTTGTAGTGTTGCATAGTAGTTAAAGTATAGTAGAATGTAGCATATCTTGTAATATTTTATATTGATAAAAAAAACAAATACCCCATTCACACTGGCACATAAAAGCAGCTTTGCCTAAACCAGGTTAAATTTCGACTAATCAAATGCATTTGATATGTTCAATTGACTAATCAGAATCCAACATTCGGCAGGCTGGATTAGTTTACGCTGGTTTGACTTTCAAGTGTGAATGAAGTATTAGCAAATCCCAAGAGGAAGGAATTTACAATATTTCATTGTATTTTTTAATGTCTCCAGGGTCTCTTCAACATCTCCCTCGTCATGGTAACGGTAAACAAAGTCAAGAATCTTGTCTAAAATCTTGATGAAACGACAAAAACAACTGGTCACTACATGATTTTGAAATTCATTTGAAAATCTGAGCTTTTTACAATTTTTCCACAACGGATAGTAATTTTCCCCATAGGTTCCCCCTACAACCTACACGGTCTTATATTCCCCTACTGTAGGGGAATACCCCTACGAGTGGCAGCACTGCCGAGTTAGTGTGTTTTATATAGAAAGTGTATGAGAAGTCATGTATTGCGTTTAAAATAGCGAAGAAAGATTCGAAAAATCAACTACATTTACAGAAGAACATGTCCACCATAGTGGAATCCGTAAACTCCGTACGCCACAGATGTACGCCAAGCACTGTACTGCTTTACGCCAAGAGAAAATTTAAGAATAGGCCGAAATAGCGAGCTCCTCCGTAGCAGCGGTGTCCACTTTTCCTCCGCAGTAGCAGCACACGTTTTTGCTTCACCGGAGAATCTCGGAGATTAATAATCTTCAACGAAAAAAGTCACTTATATCTTTATCATTAATCTGAAGAGCAATCACATCAAATATTGCATCTAGGAACCAGCTGTGGTAAGAAAACACAACAAATACCAGTTATAAGTAACAACTTAACAAATACATCTCAGTTTCCTACATTACTTTGTCCTGTTTGTTTTAATTTGAAAAACTTTGTTAAATGTCCAAGAAAAGAGATGAAACCAAATCTAAACTAAACAGTGCCTAAGCTGGCAAATGAGAAACACTCTCAAAGGAGATATGGTAACTGAGCATGCTCTGCTGCTTTTCTGTCGACTACTTTTGAAACTCTATATTTCTTTTGCGTGTCTCCAATTATTGGCCATTTGTGTGGAGTATACCCTTTCTTTTTGTCACCACTGATATACATCTTGGCAGTTTCCTGGACCAAACTATCTGCTTGTATAACGGGAGGGATGGTCCACTCTAACTTAGTGCGCAATGCCAAAGTCTCTGTGATTTGTCCACCTGGCTTTGTCTGAGCCTTCATTGAAGAATAAAAGCTCTCTACAATGGCTTCCGTGCCTCCTTTACCAATACCAATGTCAATGCACATACACATTTCTTTGCCAATGGTATCATAGAGCATTGCATTCGTTTAAATTTCCTTTGTAATTTGCTCTTCATCAAGAACAACGAGCAAGCTTGCAGACGTAAACTTCATTTCAAACAATTCCTGAAGCATGAATCTGTTTCTTTCAGTGCTTTTCCTGAACATTATCAATTTACCAAGGCTTTCCTTTGCAGTTCTGTTGGCCATTTCCAAATCCTTGGACTGATCAAGCGGCATTACTTTTCCGTCTTTCGTGACTATGTGGATGCATCTTGCAAAGATTTCAATCATTTTCGGGCTCCAAATGAGTTCTTTTAGTGTTGACTTCAATCTCCTGTATACAACATGTGATACACTTGGATCTAAAAAAATATCATTTGATTCTGCAAAATCCTTGATGTGATCTTGGCTGCAAACGTATTCATAGAAATCTTCAAACTCCTCCAATCCAAAAGTTTCCAACAATTCTTCATCAATTTTGACAATTCCATTAACGTTTCTTTCTCCCACCAAGCATTCGATGATTGACTCAATATCTAGACATACCAGCTTCTTTTGCATATCAGATACTTTCAGCAACCTTGTTTTCAATGACGAACACAGGTCATTTGCAAAAATTTCTGAATCTTTTCTGCAATCACTCAGTTCTCTCATTTTCCATTGGGTCACATCATTTGTTTCCAGCTCATTATCGTCAACCACATCGTTGCTATCGCTTTCATCTTCTTCAGCATCTTGGACATCATTTGCTCGCTTTCCTTTGCCTACCACAAGCCATCCTGGAACTAACTTGGTATTCTTGTACTGCATATCCTCTATATCTCTCATATGCTTTGTCAAATTTTTCATGGACTTTGGAACTTCTTTTCTCAGTTCACTCATAGTCTTCAGAGCATCTTCAATTTTCTTTGTCCAGATGCAAATCTTCCATATCGGCGCTTGAAGATTCTGAAGCCCAACAAGGAGATCTACAAGCGGGGTTAGAATATCAACAACAGCACAAATGTCAAAGACAAAATCCTGACCTGCAATTTGATATTCCTTCAGCTCAACATAGCCGTATTTCCGAAATGTTTTGATATATAGAGGAAAGGACTTCAAAAGCTTTCTGAACTCATGAAACTGCGACGAAGAAAATCTTGTTGCACAGGCTCTGCTTGTCACTAACATCTCACTGCCAGTTGCCTCTGCTAGTGCTCGTGCTTGGACAAACATTTTACCCCATCCAAATATTTGATGGAAAATACTGGTACGACTCACCAAACGATCCATGAACATCTTTGATGTGCCTACCTTTCCTTTGAAAACATCTTTAATTGCTAAATCGATTAGATGCGGTGGATCCCAAATTACACTGTGGTAGGGGCCTGAGTGGTCAAGAAGCTCGTTTAACTTTGAAGCAAAATCTTTTGCTTGTTATTGGCCATCGCAGGATGTCCCTTGCCAATATGCACTAAGGTGATTCTTCTCAAGGCCATAGGCATCCTCAATCAAATCGTACATTGACTTTGCCAGCTCAGCTGCTTTGGAACCAGATAGTGCATTTGGTGCCTCTTCATCTTCGTCCTCACTATCATCTTCATCTTGACTAGCATCATCTTCACAGCCAATTTCACTATCACTTTCACTTCCAACTTCACTGCGAACTTCACTGCCAGTTTCACTGCCAGTTTCACTGCCAGTTTCACTGCCAGTTTCACTGTCAGCATTCTCGACATGATCAAGCTTACTTTTCTTTTTTTCACTGAATACACCTGCGGAGCTTGAACAGGAATTGCCCTTCTCGTTCCTTCAACCATGCAGCACAACATTACGGCTTGATTCGTGACACGATTTACTGTGGATTTGTCAGCAGTCACATAAAAATGAGGAGGCAGGCCGGTCCCAGGGAGTGGTCTGGATATGTTCTCCTTTGTCTTTAAATCAATGTGGATCTCTGCAGCCTTCATGATTTCGTTGAACTGTTTCCTGCTGTGTCCCATATCTCCCATGTCAGAGCCAGTCGATACATGACATGCAATCGAATTTTCAAAGTGTTGTGCGGCAGTTTTCATTTCAATGATGTTAAACGCTATTCGAACAATGTTCTCAGTGACTTGTACACCACGGGCATTCCTCTTGTCCATTTGATCTTTGTACTGCAAGTTAAAGAGATGTTTAAGATGACCACGAAAAATGAAGTGACATAAGGATATGTTCAACAACTTGTGCCTGCTTTTCAGCAGACTATCAAAATCTGATCACAAAAAGAACAAAATTGCTTCATTCAATACGTAAATGTGACAACGTAGATGCACTATCAAAAATAATAAAGAAATCAGTTCATTTTCGGCGTATACTTTTGGATATTTTCTGAAAACAGTAGAGTTGGCAAGAGCTAAAATTTCGAATTTCTCATTCTTATGCGATTTTTCTCGATGAAGTCTGCCGTTTCAAGAAAACTTCAGAGACTTCAGATGCCTCTATATTTACCTTGAGTCCATTAAAATGCAGTTGTGATAGCTCTCCACTGCACAGCAAGTGATTCTTCTTCAGATGCCTCTATATTTACCTTGAGTCCATTAAAATGCAGTTGTGATAGCTCTCCACTGCACAGCAAGTGATTCTTTATTTGGCGTTTCATGTTAAACCAATATTGGTTATGGCCTTCCATTAATTTCAAATAGTTTTCTCTCGAAATTATCAGTCCATTGGCAATCGAACCAGAGAAACTGAAATGAAAGCATATAACAATATAATATGGTGTAATGATAGTTAAAGTCTGGGGCACCCCCGTCTAAGTGCCCCGGGCCCCCGATGAGAGGTCAGATATTCACTGGGGTCCTAGTGACCGAAATATATGGTGAAATTTTCAACGGGGAGTTCCAATTATGCTGAAATATTTTCTCAAAACTCTCCCCGGAGTTCGCCAATTTGCAGCCGAGGTTTCACTTGTGAGGCATTTTACACCGGGGAGATTCACGTCTTGTCCGGGGACCTATTTTGCCAAAATTTTTTCACTAAGGATATCACCGGAGTAGAGTGTACCGGGGCACTTAGACGCGGGTGTTCTGGAGGCACAAAACATGTTGTGGGTACGGGTATATTCATTTTAAATGTCAGTCGTTAAGTCATGAATTGACAAAACTTCTTACCTTCCAATTCCCTTGCGTGCTATCGTTTCTGCCTGTTTGTGTTGCTCCATATTTGAATAGGGATCTTTTGTAAGATAGCGAAAGCATGTATCACATCGGAGAACAGCGATCTGATCTTCCATTTGGCTTGGGTACAGCCGTATTGTAGGAAAGAGATTGACAGCCTCCCGTATGTTTGTAACATTGCTCCATTGATCTATAAGGGGCAACGCATCTTCAAAATTTTTCTGGCCAACTGCAAGCAACGGACCAAGCACATTCTTGGATGCAACCTTTTGTTTTATCTGCAGATTGATCTTTTCCATTGCTACGGTTAAGTCATCGACCTTCCTTTCTAACCTACTTGTAGCCTTGCGATCCTGGATTTCTGTGACTTCGTCTTCGCTTTTTTGTAGGTTCCGCGATGCATTGTCTGAGCCTGGCTCTTCTTCTTCCAGCACATCCACAGGAATTTGATGAGGGAGGGAAATCGCGACTTTTGGTTTGGCTCATGGCTTTGACACACACTTTGTCCGCGCAAATTCTTTTATCCTATCGTGTAGTCGCTGTGCTTCTTTATGTTGAGAATCAACGATGAATTCGTAGTTGCCATGCTGGTCAATTATTTTCTCCGGGTGATTCCGAAGCACATGACGATTTTTTGTGGCCTTATCGGATCGGCATAGAAGATACTTTTCTTTGCCTTCGGCAACTGGCTTTCCATCCTTTTCAACATCCCTAAATGCAATGCATAACAAATGATTTTAAAGTCTAAGAGCTAGAAGCGTTAACCAAGAAATATAAGGGAGATGTAGAAAATTAGTGAGCAGTGTTTTGAGTGGGTCAGGTCCTAATTTATCTTCTATAGACCTTTCAGCCATTCTAAAAAATAATATGAATTTAATGATATTTTGATACATTTTGTAGAACTTTCAAATGTGCACAAACGTGATGAAAGCTCTAACTCCACTTTATCGAACCTTTCGAATATAAATGGATAAAAATATCGCTCGATCCAGACTATTTGTTGGAACACCAAAAAGGTCTATTTAGTTAGTTTCATTTGGGTTTGTTTATTTCATGTATGTCAACCTGCTCAAGGACCTGTATCCTATCTCAGTTGTCATATGTCGTTTCTGATCAAGTTTCGAGCTTCTGACTTATCGTTTTCTGCGTAAAGCATATTCTTGTAGATAACGCCAACTTACCTTGCACAAGAAAGACAGAATGATTTTTTCAGAGACGACTTTTGCACAATGGGTCCAACATGACGAGAACTCTCTTTTGGTCTGACAGCTGAAGTTGTTTGCGTTGGTAGCAATTTTACTTTCTTCGAGTGCTGATTTTCTGAAAATGAGTAAACCAAATGAATAAATACCCTGTTCATTTTCGTGTTCGTGCCTTGTACATAATGAAGGCATGTTGTCATACAAATTCCAAAACTTAACAATGCCCTCATTTAAATATTCTACAGGTTACAGGAAATTAATCATACTGATCAAGTTAAACACTAAAAACACACATAATTTAGAAACAAGGATATATTTTAGAGCTCACCATCATCAACATCAGTGGGTAACTTTCTCTTCATTCCTTGGAAAAACTTTATCCGAGACTGCGTCAACGTTGTTGCATTTTGTACTCCTAGAAAAGAGATGGTCACGATATAATTGAAGTGATAAATGTATCAATTCTTTGTACGTGCCGGTGTAATTCTTCAAATGTACACGAAGATATTAATCATAAATGAAGTAATTAGCCTTGACTATTATGATTCTAAGATTTTTAAGGCATAACCTTCATCATAAATATCTAAGAGGAGTTTGATAGGTCGTTATAGAACGAACAAAGAATGATCCATATAGTTGGTTTGCAAAAAGAAATCCTCTGATTCAAGGCTGAAAAATGGGGTGGGCAACAGTAACACAAGAATAAGTGTTCAAATCAACAGCAGTCCAGTTTCTTATTTCCTCCTCCGTGTAACAAAAGACAATTTTCATTGAAGAAAAACATGGGAAAATCAAACTGGTAAACAGTGCTACTGCTAACTCACCTTGAATTTTCTCCGCTGATTTGCCAACAATAGCATTCTCTTCAATGATCCCTTTATTCTCTGGATCGCATTTTGCACATAATACTCCACCTCCATATCCTTCAACAACTGGTCTACCACACAAGGGAAACGGATGGCATGGTTTGTTGCAAACAGTACAGTAATGAGACTGGCATTCTCTCAAACAAATGCAACATAACCCTCCAGAACTATCGTCTGTCATGGCAAGCTTTTATCAAATACACAAAATCTATAGCTCTATCACATTTCTTCTCTGTCCAATAACACTGAGAGGAAACCTTGTTCGAACGAAATATGCTGCTCCTGAAAAAACTTTCATTTTGTGCTTAATTTATAGTCACTACAATGGCTTCTGTTTCGGGAAGCATTACACCATCGAATTGCACTAAATATACCCTGAGAGGCTGAATTACGTAAACCTTCCACCCATGACCATAAATGGTAGCAGTCTTGCACCTATCAGTTGATTCAGATTACATCAAAGTTCACGTCATAATCTCGGGCTTCCTCGTGGAGATTCTCTATCCTTATTTGTCATTTTGAAATCAAAACCATTGTTTAGAAGTTAGGTTTTTAAGTGCTTTATTGTCTTCACAAGATTTTCTAAATTAATGACCTATTGACCCATGAGATAAATTTAATGATTACGTGCTTAAACACAAATAGGCTGCAAATATCATTTTATTTCCAAACAAATTCACAGACGTAAATCTTTATTGAGTCTCCCACGCTGACAATGGGCTTCTATTGGAATGACCCAGACAAACGGAAAAAAGTGCACGCGACGCTCCTTCGCATTTTTCAATTTTACGCCAACAGTTTTTGGAGTACGGATTTTGGGATTTTGACTTTTGTAGCGCCAAATTTTACGCCAACCATTCTTCGAACGGGAAGAAATACGCCGGCGTAAAAAAGACTAAGAGGCTGTACGCCACAGATCTGTGGCGTAACGTACGCCGATTCCACTATGGCATGTCCACAGATGTTTCAGAAACTCAAGTCCTGGATTCAGTTTGACTACAGCGCAGACGAAAGAATTTTTTGGGGGGGGGGAAGAGTTGAGGAAAGTGCAGTGTGGCCTAATGAAAACATTGCGAGAGAAAAAGGAGGCAAGGAGGTGATTGTTTTCGGATGATTCACACGCCGTTACCTGAATCTATTCCCACTAAAAAATTGGAGTCCTGAATTTTAATTCTATATCTAATAACTCTATCCCAGTCGGAAAAAATTCTGAAAAACAGAGATTGACGCAAACATGGAAACAATGGACAGCGAGAAAGAATTTCGGAGATCATGGCTTTGGCACACTTCAAGCGTATAAATGATGCCAGAGTTAAAAAAAACAGCATTTTGACCTTCTCAAAACCATAGAAAATTGAGAATTATAGTAAATTTTCGGATTTTCCTCCTTGCAGTAAGCACTATACTCAATTTTAGGTGTACCGGGTGTCCCAAAAAAAACGCAACAGATTTTATCGGGACTAGCGACAAGAATTTAGGTTCAATCAACCCATAATAATTCTTTATATAATCCTCAATAGCTAACTTGAAGATAGATACCTTGTTTGTTGATATTGGTGCTTGGAAAGTGGGAATATCAATCTTCAAAGTTGAAATTTGCCTGAACCTCCAAACCAGAGCTTTTGGGTTTTGGCCTAAACTGCAAACGCACTATTTTGGGGAATCTCCTGAATTACCGTGAAATAAGGGAATGAAGAGGAAAATTTGAATAGAAATTCAATCCAATTCATCAATTTTGTCCTGAAAAGAAATTTTTTTATACTTCAAAAGTTTCGAAAAGTTAGTATTACATCTGTCTCGTAAGAGAAAGTAATCCGCGAAATAGTTTGCTTGGGTGTGAAAAATGAGTTAGTTCTTACAATCTTCATGACTTTAATGAAATGTATTTTGTATAATCTTTCTTCGAATTATTACGAAACAAGAAATCAAATATACCCAAGGGAAAATTATCCATGGATAAGATCCTTAGAATTGCTCATTCGTACTTGGATCTTTTGCAGGTGCACTATAATTGAAGAAATATATTCCTTTGTGAATTTTCCCTTCGACTGTTATGTTTGTCAATTTTTAGCTTTCAAATTTCAATTGAAATGTGTGCCTAAACATATGTGTGCCTTAGCATGCTCACACTACTACACTATGCATATGACCGAGGAGATTCCCCTGACCAGCGCGTTTTTAGTTTAGGCAAAAACCCAAAACCTCTGGTTTGGAGATGGAAGCAAATTTGGACTTCCAAGATTGATATTCCATCTCTCCATGCACCAATAACAACAAACAAGGTATTTATCTTCAAGTTAGCTATCGAGGATCATATCAAAGATTATTTTGGATTGATTGGACCTAAATTCTTGTCGCTAGTCCCGATCAAATCCGTTGCGTTTTTTTTGGGACACCCGGTATATAGACCCAATTCAATTCATAGACCCAAATTGACAGAAGAGGGTCTGCGATAACGTCTAGGCGTTAATTTTTGAATGAAACACTTTTCACCTGAGTCGCCCGATTTTTTCTTTTTCTGATGGGGTAGAACGAAAACTCGGGTTTCTTTCAAGAGGCTCTTATTTCGACAGACGATGGTTCTTTTCAGCCGAAATTGGCAGAAGAGGGTCTGCGATAACGTCTAGGCGTTAATTTTTGAATGAAATACTTTCCAACCGAGTCCCCCAACTATTCGTTTTTCTTATGGGGTAGAACGAAAACTCGGGTTTCTTTCAAGAGGCTCTTATATCGACAGATGATGATTCTTTTCAGCCGAAATTGGCAGAAGAGTCTACGAAAGACGTCTAGGCGTTAATTTTTGAATGAAATACTTTCCAACCAAGTCCCCCAACTTTTCGTTTTTCTTATGGGGTAGAATAATTTTTAAGTATAATAAGTATAATTTTTCGCTAGTATACCGGCATGCAATTTCCAAGGTTGATCATCAATCAAGAACAAAATGTCGCCTTTCCTTGCGCGTTAGGCCGTAATGGAGGCGCCGAAGAAGAAGCGAAAAAGGCACGAAGAATACGACCAAACGGTATGTAAACTTCAAAATTAGTTCATTCAGACATCAACTCATATATTTCATTTTTAAAAGCTTTTTACTTTATGAAATTGGAGCGGAATTAGCGTTGTTTCTATGATGACCGCTGTTACGTTGAATCCTCTTAGGTTCATGTCGTGAGTAAAAAATGCTGCAAACAACTATGTTGGTAGACTGGATCCCCCTCCAAAATAGTAAATCATGTTTTTGAATGTTTGTTTAGGTTAGTTTTTGCAAAAGTCCCAAAAAGTCCCCACGTTAAAGGCAACTTTTGAGCCAGTAATTTCAACCGGTTTTCGAGTTTTTCGAACCAAAATCAGCGAAAGGCCTTCACGCCAAATGCGGCCTTCGCGCGGAGGCTTGTAGGCACTAGGGAGGAGCCGATTTCTTTTCCAGTAGAATATGTCCTTCCGAAAAGTGTTTATTAAATTAATTCATGGTTTGTTTGCCAACCAATAGCAGTTTTCATGTTGTTTAAACGGTACATGTTATTCTCCTCAGGATGATTTATTCAACACAACACCGAAGGATCCGTTAAGGCTGCTGAATACAACTGTTAGTCCAAGAACTCCAAATAGCCCATCTCATAGGGTAAGGATGCCACTCTTTTAGTAATATTTCACATATGATAATGCTATCTATTGTATCATTTCTATCTATGAGTAACAATTTCTAAATTCAGTATGTATAAAATTTGCATTCATACATAGCCAAAATTCCATTTTCTCGGCAGGAACATGAATTCAAATTCTTTTATGAATGTTTATCAATTTTGATTTAGTGCTACTGTACAATTTCTTTAACAAGTCTATGGTGCCAGATTTTGTTCACAAAGAAGTTTTGAAATAAAAAATACTGAACCCAGTGACCCAAGCACAGGCACACCTACTACAGTAGCTCCCAACCAAGCACTGCAAGTCATTTGATTAAGAATGGAATCTTATCTTCCTTTCTTTCAAAGGATTGGGATATTTTCTCAATAGTTTACTTCAAATTTCTAAGTTTATTTCCTTTGAACATTTCAGGCAGCAAGATCTCTTGTGGCAAGATCTAGGCGATTCCTTGCTTTATCCCCAATTAAAAGCCCAAAGAAAAGGCCCAAAAAAGCTGCGCATCTCCCTTGGACCGACAGAGATGATAAATATTTGGTAGAATTTGTTACCTTACACCAGGAATATGCGTCAAAGTCATGCTCATGGCCTGCTACAAAAACAATATCATACTGGGAAAAGGCTGCTAGCTATCTGAAGGAAAAATGTGGTACACCGAAATCGAGATCAGGTATCAGCAATTTTTTCTGCAATTCTACATACAGTAAGCTTTAAGCTTCTCACTTAACCAAATATATGTATATATACCGTACATGCATGTACATAATGTACATGCATATATATATTTTATAGATATTTGATGAAGTGATACCAGATTGGTTGTGAAATTGAACGATCAGAATAATATACAATATCTCATCCCTGTTCAAAATCCGACCAGCCAAGTATCTGCTGATGCCACTGAAAGAAACATTGGTCAAGGAGCAGGGTCAAGGAAGGAGAAAGCTCCCAGTCTTTGCTAGAAACGTAAGCAGAAAAGGGGTAGCTTGTGTTAATCATTTGCATTTTTGGCACTATCATTGCAAAACAAACACAGAGGTAATGATTTTTTTAGAGAAGATGATAAACATCCAATTATGTCTGATGCCCATTTTCTGCAGCACTTCCATTTTTCTTTGCAGCTTTGTCAGTGCGATCAAGAGTGGTCAATAGCTTGCGGCTGAGATTTCCTGATTTTGACTCAGCAGAAGATCACTTCAACATTGATCATGAAGATGGTTGTCATGAGATTGAAGACATTGACCATTTACAGAAGCCAAAGCACAAATGAGCAAATTGTCAGTGGAATGCCAAAAAAAAGTTATAATTGAATTAATGCAGAAGATGAAAGATGACAGAAAGTTTGAAATTGTTAGATGTATTGCTCTCCAATTGCCAAAATCACATCAGCATAGTATTGTATCAGAGATATGTTCAAATCATTATGCTAATGATCGTAAGAAAACTTTGGACACTTTGTTTTCAATGGCTGCTGCAAAGGATTATGGTTTGCAAGAGAATTTGTCGTCTTATACTGCTGTGTGTCTGCAAGCAATGAAACGCCTTCATGATGAGGGACGTCCCAATTCTGTTTATCGGTTTGCCTATGCTCTGTGCAGGAAGGTCGATGAGAGACCAGTTCTAGCCCTAGACATGATGCCCTTTGGAATGCTAGAGTATGTGATTGGATTTTACTGGTGTACCAATATAATGCAGGTAATATATATATACAACAACTTATATACCAGCAATCACTCACACAATCTCATACATTTCGTATCTTTTAAGAATTTTTTACAGAGTCTCCAGGATAGAAAGAGGTTCTTCAGTAAAATGGGTATTACAACTCATCAGAAAGTGGTAGATAGATCATAAACTATTTACTTTGCACTCAGAACATCGGCAAGGATGTGTAAATGCTGTGGATGAGTAAATGGTGTGGATTGGTCTTCCTGCATAAGAATTCTCTCAAGAATTCTTCAGAATTCTTAGGCGTTTTTCAAAGAATTCTTGTTTACTTTACAATCTTTCCTATGGTTCAAGAATTTTTATCATAATTTTGAGAACAATTATTGAAAATTGTTAAGAAGTCTTGAGCATTTTTGAAAGTTCTTGTCATATTTACAGTATGTGTGCAAGGCCTCACCTGGCATTAATTTTGTTTGAAAGGTGTGTTAGTCTTAAATTTTGAGAAAGTCTTTAGAATAGGCTTGCTCAGGAACTGTTGACAATTTTCTCAAAATATAGATTGTTCAAATGATAATCAGAAACGTCAATGTCTGAAAGGAAATTATTTGAACATTTTTCTGACAACTTTTAACTCTCAGACTTTCTCAGGATGTGTACTACAGTATGTAGATTTGCGGTTACTGGTAGATATTTTGTGATTTATGGGAGTATCTTTCTTGTATTTTGTAGATCAGAGAGCCAAATGATTATCGACTTTGGATAGAGACAATGGAAAATGAATTTGGAGGTCGATTTATAAAACTGTTCAGAGGTCCAATGTGGAGTGGTTGCAGTGTCGATGAAATGAAGAATCCAGAAAAGGTCAGTTGATTAATAATAATAATAATACAAATATTTTCAGAGGAAGGCCTCAAGTCACGTGAGAGTGTTTTTCATGAGGGTCCTCTACTTAACTAACTGTAGTAATTCACTTTAAACATTATATTGACATAAGATTCAAATAGTAAAAGAATAGTTCTATCGTAAAAAAGGTAAATCAGTTCGTAAATTTACTGCAAAATATCTAAAAAATCTGTAAACACACACTTAAAGTACTTGTGCAAAATTTATTGGTTGAACATTTACTATCTGGATATTTTGCACAATAAATCACAAAACCCCTACACTCTTTTGATATATATGGATTTTCTTATTCATGAACAGCAAAGCTTATCAAGTGAACCAATTTACTTTGTACTAAAGTTATCTCATTGATATCCAAATCATCTTTACTTCTTGATGTTTCATTCTCCACCACACTCGTTACAATGTTGGTGGGGCATTTATAACAACATTTCAAACTCTAGGATTAGCCTTAAATCCAATATTTTGCTACTGAAATTCCGTGCTGGAAAATGCTGACAGAAGGACTTATTTTTCTCACATTCTTCTTACAGGCAAGAGCCAATGTACCATGCTCTGGTATCCAGTGGAACTTGAAAAGGCAAAAAAAAGATGCATTCAACTCAGATGAACTTATTTTGGTACGTTTTATAGCTTTTGAGCCTTAATTGGTGTACTGTATGTAATTCTTGATACCTCTTAGTTTCCCAAACTACTGTAGTTTTCCTGTTTATAGCATCATTTTAAGTAAGACCTCACATACAGTAGGTTCCTCAATCAAATACAGCAAAGAGAAATACAGTATGGCCATTGTTCAAAAGAAACTGTTGGTAATTTCTACTTTTCAGGATGTATGGAAGCAGGCACTCTATATATTAATATAAGCTGAAAGAAACTTTGATTACAGTTGCCTTTGTCATTCAAAACTGTTTTGAATCATTGCTAGTATTGAAAAATACATTATGTTGACTGAATATGGTATCGCTCGTTTTAAGAGCACTGTATGGACCATTTCATCAATTCATGAATACATTCAACACTTTGTAAAATATTTTGGTAGCAAAACTGTTCAAAGATCAAAGAACCTTGCTACCAGCTATGCCTGGGACCCAAGTTTCTTTATGAAAAAATGATTGCACATACATATTGTACATACATTTCATTGCACTTGAGTGGTGCAGTAGAGTGATTGAGAAACTTTTGACACAAAGACCCTGGGTTCGATCCCATAGGCAGGGGCACCTTTTCATTCTCCAATTGTGGTAGCCCATTCACGATAAATATATTTTACCGTGTCAGCTGATGCCGAATGATTCTATATCTGTGCATACAGTATACTTTTTGAAGTGGAATAAACATTACACAATCTATTTTATAGGAGTCTGCACTAAGTGAACTGAAACAAGCAAATCCTGATGGAAGATACTGGATCAAATTGGATGCAACTGATGTGAAAGGAGGTGTTTTTGAGTCAGTCAAAGGTGAATGGAGTGGTGACTGCGACTTGGGTGATGGTATGCTAGAAAATATGAGAAGGAGATATGAGAACCGCTGCAACTCATCATTATTGGCCATGCAGAACAATCAAAAGCTAGCACCCGAAAAACTTAACAAAGAGGTTCAATTGATGATAGAAGAATTAGAAAATGATGCTGTATATCTCGAAACAGGTTTAACAGATGCAAGAAAGAAGTACAAGGAAAAGTTTGCCATAAAAAGTACTGCTGCAGCCACATTGAAAGATTTAAATTGGAACATTGTTGAGTTTCAAAAGCTTTATGAAGAAAGCCAAAGTTTTTTATCATCCTTCAAGAAAATCAAGGACATGGATACCCAGGAATGTAAAATAAGGTTAAGGAGACTCCAGAAAGAATACAAAACATATTTAACAAATGTGTTTAAAAAGAAACGAGAACCCCCAGCATCCCATGTGATGGTGGTAATGGTGTCAGATGAGAGAAGAAATAAAAAGCCATATGCCCTACCAGTTAAATGTGTGCCATACAATTCTATTTCTGATCAGTTTGTTCGTGATATAACAAAAGATATCAGAGTGAAAATGTTGGAAATGGGACTTGCTCATGTTGGTAAGTACAGGGGTTTTTGTTACATACAGTAATTTTGCTGATGTTCAAACCTTTAATATGCATGATCACATCATCTTTCATTTGTGTAATCTTCAATGATAGTGTATCATTCCTTTGATCTTTGTCACAACAACAAACCAAAGTGAATAAACCAAAATTGCAAATGTTTGCTTCTGATCAATTAGTTTCAGTTACAGTATTACTGTATATGTATGAAATAAATCTTCATCACAACTTGGCACAACATCATTTTTTATCATGTTAATTACTACTACCCTCCCCTGGTTCTGGTGGTCATTTGCAGATTTCATGACAAACAAGGGGGAATTTCGTTTTCGACCAATCAGCGCATTTGTTGACATTTGGGGCCTCGACCAATCAGAATGCACCATGACGTCACGTCAATGGCGGAAGATGTGGGAAGCTGCGAGGAAAACATCTCCCCCAATATCGCTCGAGCTGACAACGGTTCTCCAACTTTTGACCGATTTTATTGGTTTACATCAAAGTTTGGTAAATTTTGGAACTTTCTGCCACTGCAATTTTCGATCGATCGTTTTCTTCAAGGGAAATCGTTTTTTAAATAACACTAAAATTCGAGGCTTTGATGAGAATACCATCCCCTTAGGCCCTTTTTCAAACCTGCGATCTTTCGTCTTCTTTTCCAAGAAAAGTCGAAGATTTCCTTAACTTTTCGTAGCCACATCCCACAAATAAAAATTTTTCACAAAATTAATAGTCACCCGAGTCCCCTGGGATGGCGCGATTCTTTGTTTTGGCCAAAGTAAATCTCATTCATCAGTTTCCTCGGCAGCATTCTTTTGATTCTCTTACTTGATTGGCTCTTTTGAGAGATTTGGCGGGAAAAAAGCTCGGTGACTGGAAGAAGGAAATGTCAGGTGCTAAGTTTATTCAGTAAACAAATATGCCGAAGTTTAAGAAAACTTGTGGAAATCCCTTCCGCACAGAGTGGGTCAAACAATACAGAACATTCTATGCTTGTGAAATTGAAAGCTGAGGGATTGATTGTTGGTTTGTTTCCTTGTTTTAATTCGATCTTTGATTGAGGAGGGAGGAAGGAAAAAGTGGAGATAAGTTGTACAGAGAAGTAGAGAATGTTTGCACATCATGCCCGAAGAAAGTTTCAAACCCGACTGGCTCGATATATACGTGCATCGCATAGATTGAGAATAATAAAACAGGTAGATATAATCTAAGAAACCTTCTTATGGAATGGAGTTCATGTATTTATCTTTTAATAAGAAACTGCCTATAAGAAACTCAGCTATCGGATCACGAAAAGATAAAGGAACTCCAGTACTGGGAAAATATATCTTGAGAAACCATTCATTTTAATAAAGGAAATCCTCGTCACATTTTTAGTTCATTCTCACTTGTTTCCTGTTCTACTCGCGAAGTACTTCGGTCATATGTAAACATTGGAAAAGCTTCAAGAAACGTTCTTAAAAATTCACGAAGGCACAGGTAGTGAACGTAAATATATTTATGGAACAATTCTGAGAACTAAAAATGTGATAATTTCTAGAAATTCAGTATTGGCCAAAATTCTTAGTTTCTTATGAAAAATACCTGTAAAGAGATTTCAATGCAGGCTGTTTTCTCAATTTCTTATAGCAAGGAGATTTCAACTCTTTGCTTTTGCATTTATCGAACCATTACTCTGAGATATATTTTAAATTCAGTAAATTTAAATTTCATAATACTTCAACATCTAGTTGACTTTTCCACCTTGATATTTGTTTCTCGTCTTTCCATAGGCAAGATTTCTTCAGATCCTATTTATGAATAAAATAAAAGGTTTTGGGCTTCTTTACTCTCTCCGTATATCTTAATAATGTTTAAACTTTAAGCAAATGCATCTTTTGGATTTTTTGTACCTAAGTTTCTTGTAAAAATGAATGTGTGAATTATGAAATTTACTGAATTTAAATACATCCCAGAGTAATGGTTCGATAAATGCAAAAGCAAAGAGTTGAAATCTCCTTGCTATAAGAAATTGAGAAAACAGCCTGCATTGAAATCTCTTTACACGTATTTTTCATAAGAAACTAAGAATTTTGGCCAATACTGAATTTCTAGAAATTATCACATTTTTAGTTCTCAGAATTGTTCCATAAATATCTTTACGTTCACTACCTGTGCCTTCGTGAATTTTTAAGAACGTTTCTTGAAGCTTTTCCAATGTTTACATATTACCGAAGTACTTCGCGAGTAGAACAGGAAACAAGTGAGAATGAACTAAAAATGTGACGAGGATTTCCTTTATTAAAATGAATGGTTTCTCAAGATATATTTTCCCAGTACTGGAGTTCCTTTATCTTTTCGTGATCCGATAGCTGAGTTTCTTATAGGCAGTTTCTTATTAAAAGATAAATACATGAACTCCATTCCATAAGAAGGTTTCTTAGATTATATCTACCTGTTTTATTATTCTCAATCTATGCGATGCACGTATATATCGAGCCAGTCGGGTTTGAAACTTTCTTCGGGCATGATGTGCAAACATTCTCTACTTCTCTGTACAACTTATCTCCACTTTTTCCTTCCTCCCTCCTCAATCAAAGATCGAATTAAAACAAGGAAACAAACCAACAATCAATCCCTCAGCTTTCAATTTCACAAGCATAGAATGTTCTGTATTGTTTGACCCACTCTGTGCGGAAGGGATTTCCACAAGTTTTCTTAAACTTCGGCATATTTGTTTACTGAATAAACTTAGCACCTGACATTTCCTTCTTCCAGTCACCGAGCTTTTTTCCCGCCAAATCTCTCAAAAGAGCCAATCAAGTAAGAGAATCAAAAGAACGCTGCCGAGGAAACTGATGAATGAGATTTACTTTGGCCAAAACAAAGAATCGCGCCATCCCAGGGGACTCGGGTGACTATTAATTTTGTGAAAAATTTTTATTTGTGGGATGTGGCTACGAAAAGTTAAGGAAATCTTCGACTTTTCTTGGAAAAGAAGACGAAAGATCGCAGGTTTGAAAAAGGGCCTAAGGGGATGGTATTCTCATCAAAGCCTCGAATTTTAGTGTTATTTAAAAAACGATTTCTCTTGAAGAAAACGATCGATCGAAAATTGCAGTGGCAGAAAGTTCCAAAATTTACCAAACTTTGATGTAAACCAATAAAATCGGTCAAAAGTTGGATAACCGTTGTCAGCTCGAGCGATATTGGGGGAGATGTTTTCCTCGCAGCTTCCCACATCTTCCGCCATTGACGTGACGTCATGGTGCATTCTGATTGGTCGAGGCCCCAAATGTCAACAAATGCGCTGATTGGTCGAAAACGAAATTCCCCCTTGTTGCAGGCGCGCAACTAGGAATTTTACAGGGCAGGGGTCCAAACCAGAAAAAGGGCACACTCCATATCATTTCAAGAAGTGGTGTCGCCTGGGATGTCAGTTTTTCAAGCTCAAAAAGCGAAGGCAGAAATCAGGGGATATTTTTCTAATGTTCACCTCTCTAAAGCATATCAATAAACAAATATGTCAACACATAAGAGAAGCAGTTAGAACACGGTAAAGGAAATGCGAACGAAACGAGCTGGGAGGGGATTCGGGGGCTTGCCCCCGAAAATTTTTAAAATCACGCTCTCTAGATCATCGGAGGAATGCCTATCTTAAAAGAGATCAAAACTAGAAGAGAATGAAAAACACCCTCCTAGGACAGACAAGAAACACTGAAAAGGCTGCTCGTACACGCTTTTTACAAGAAACTGTGCTCTGAAGTTTGTTGTATGGTTTCTCAATTTTGGGCCAATTTTTTTACCGGATAAGAATTTGAAAGGCCACTGCTCCTTGGATAAGAGAACGAAAATATTGGCAAAAATATCATTCAATGGTGAACAGGTTCAAATCGTTTTGCGAATTTACCTGAATAAAGTCGGCCACTCCGCTCTAAAATTGTGAGGGATTTTCTGGAAAAGCCCCCTCAGGAAACCTTTAAAGCTGGCCTAAAATGACGATCAATTTTTCCTAATATTCCTGCTTCACAGCGATGACTTCAACAAGCATGAGCACCTGTTGTGTTATACTCTTGAGAGGACGAAGCCACCCGGAATTGTGCTGTAATGCTCTCAGAGAGAGAAATGACACTTCCATAATTCCAAAGAGATTAAACGTGCTAATAATGCATGCAAAAGCCATTGCTGCAAGGAAAAAAATTCGATCAAGATTTTCGGCCTGCTTTGAGGGTTTGTTGAAGGGGCTTTGTTTATTGAAAAAACTTTGGAATGAAGTTGCCGATTTCGGTCAGGCAAATGTAAAATGAATTTGAACATTAACAATGTCATTACCTTGATCTCCAGACAGCGCTGATCTTTCAAATGGGATTGTTTTTACTCACCCAGTCATAAAAGTTTCTTGCAACGGCTTCTTTTAACAAAATGAGTCTTGTCTTTGAGCATCTGATTTGTAGTGCTTTTTACATGTGCCATGTAAGACATCTCTTGACATTTTCAGCCGTATTTGCAAGTTTTTGAGCCTCAGCATTCAGAAAATCGCTGATGATTTCGGAAAAATAAGTCCAATTCAAGCATAGCGAATTCTCCAACTTTGTTCAAGATCTTGGTAATTCAAGAAAGCATTCAACAAATATTGACACTTCATCGCAAGAACCCGTACAATTACCGGTCAATAATACGTCAAATTAACATAATTTTCTCCCTAAAAAGGGCACTTTTTTGCCCTTTTGAAAAAAGGGCAGGGGTCTGGACCCCCAGGACCCCCCCCCGTAGTTGCGCCCCTGGCACGTCTTTGGGTACTGTTGAAGAACTTGATGGAAATGATTTCAGTGAACTCATAACAGTAATTGTCGTTTTTTGGCAATGGTGAAGCCAGAAAAGTTAGGGGGTAAAAGTCCAAAATGTTCTGACTGTGGATGGAAAAAGTTTAGACAGTTTCTTTAAAAGTTAGGGTGTTTTAACGGCCAGGTCTAAAACGCGGACACCGCGGACATCGCGGACATCGCGGACATGTCCGCGCCATTTGCAAGTCCACGTTTTAGGTTTTCACATAGGGAAAAACCTAAAACGCGGACATCGCGGACATTTTCCAATTCTTCGAAATACAGTGCTGATAACCACGTTTCCACGATCTTTATGCACACCGCTTCACAGAGAGTCACGGAGAGTTAGTTGTTGGCGATTTTCTTCATGTCCGCGAAATCAATGTCCGCGTTTTAGGTTTTCGCATAGGGAAAAACCTAAAACGCGGAAATCGCGGACATTTTCCAATTCTTTGAAATACGGTGTTGATAACCAAGCTTCCACGCTCTTTATGCACACCGCTTCACAGAGAGTCACGGAGAGTTAGTTGTTGGCGATTTTCTTCATGTCCGCGAAATCAATGTCCGCGTTTTAGGTTTTCGCATAGGGAAAAACCTAAAACGCGGACATCGCGGACATTTTCCAGTTCTTCGAAATAAAGTGCTGATAACCACACTTCCACGATTTTTATGCACACCCCTTCACATTTTGTTACGTTGCCGGAAGTATCCTAGCATTTAACGAGTCATCCTCGTGGATCTTACAAAACTTTTGACAGTTCGAATACTGCATTTTTCAGGTTTGAAACTGGAATTCAAGGTTTTCAGTTTTTCGAGCAGAAAAAGAACTATGATAGGCAAACAATTTGTGGATAAATATACTTGAAATAGATATAACATAACTTAGATACAACCTAACGAAACAGAAATGATATACCTGGACGAAACTAAAACATTGAAGTGTCACTTGAAAGCAAATGCCCCCTTGCTTGAAAAACTTATTGTGCATTTTTAGCTAAGAGCAGCGGGTTTTATGGTCATCAATCTTCTACCAACTGAAAGCCAGATTCCTTCTAATTTCAAAAAGGACTTTAGATGT
Organism: Aurelia coerulea; assembly: GCA_039566865.1. NCBI lineage: Eukaryota > Metazoa > Cnidaria > Scyphozoa > Semaeostomeae > Ulmaridae > Aurelia > Aurelia coerulea. The sequence goes on from CM076959.1 coordinate 5,743,818, forward strand.
TTATCAGCTATTTCAGCAGTAAGTTATAATGCTGCACCATACCAGATACCAGTCTTCATCTCTATTACATTATCCCGAAATGACTTACAGGTCCGAAAACTTATAGGCTCGCAGATGAAAACTTCACTTCCAAATACCTTCAACGAAATTTGAAAGTAAACTCAACACCAACTTGTCTTTCAGCAGAGCCCATTAACCAAATCTTTTCTAATTGCAATCTGCTTTAGTTTTATCATCGTTTTCCTGCCAGGGGGGGGGGGAGGAGGGCATTTCTTTTCATCAGACCTTAAATTACACTTGTTTGTGGGTCACTATCAGTTCATGTTTGTGACTCGTAGAGCTAAACAAAGCTTACATAGAATATAGCCTAAAATATTAGTTAAAAGAACATATTTTCAATTTTTGATATAAATATTAACGCAACGCAGAACTTAACATTGTTGTGACACTGGCGTCTCTCCAGTTTGGCTAAGTTCAGTATAAAGAGGATGTGTTTCAAAAATCTAAGCGTATATTGCGCACATGAGTCCTCAATATCGTGTGGATTAGTAAAGTGCGAGTTGCGAGTTACGAGTTACGAGTTGCGAGTTGGTGCTTTCTGCGAGTTGTGAGTTGCGAGTAAATAGTGAAAAGTGCGAGTTGGTACATTTAAAATGCGAGTTGCGAGTTCGGTAAAAAAAAGTTCAGATTTTCCATCTTTTGCAGCTAAAACACCGTAATTTTTTGGAGAGCCTTTGTCAAGATCAGGGGCGTTAAAGAACAATTTTTTAATTCGCAGAGAGCCACTAATAAAGGTTTTGCTTTGAGCTCGGACAATTAGGCCTACAGAGAAGAAAGATTCTTCTCTTTGGTATTTCTTGAGTTGGTAATACAAATAGGCTGTATGTCCAAAACACTTTTCAACTCAAAACTAAAGACTGAAAAGTTTCTTAACTTCGAATTTAAATACACGTTTTTTATATAAGAAACTGGTTCATAAGAAAAGGGTACTAGGATTGCGAAAAATTTAAGAATCTCTAGTACTATGCTTGAGAATTGCTAAAAAGCTTTTAAAGCCAAATACAAGGATGTCATTGGAAATTATCGTAAAGCCTTTATTTTTTAGTAATATTCATGATAAATTTGTGCTCTGCACAGTGAACTCTCTTTCTTGATAAAAAGTGTGCTGTCTGTCAAGAAACGAATACGTGGCCGTGGAAGAAACTACATGCATCTAAAAAATAAGAAACATTTTGAATTACTGGTTGAGAGAATTTCCTTTGTCTGCATCCGCTAATCGCTTTGAATTGAGGTGTCGATCAAACGCAACTGTTGCTATTGTATTACAAAATCTGCCCTTGTTATAAGAAACACATTAAGAAACTTTTAGAACTAAAAAGCTGAAATTTTCACTTGAAAATAAGAAAAATTTAGTTCTGTGGGCTTTTCCCAGCTTCTTATGAAAGAAAAAACGTGTATCAGAGCAGGCCTGACTGAAGGATATGCAAAAAAATCATGCCGAAGCTACTTCGAACATGAGTGACATATCACTCCGTAGAAAAAACCTACGAAATTTGAAAAGCAAGAGGGTGTATAGGGAACTGTTACCAATTCCTTGAAAAGCAAGGGGTTTTTGCTAAATAGCACCAGATTTTACTGGAGTGTGATGCCTCTTGAATTTGCCTTTGTTGACGATGCTTTTGCATTGCAAATCAAAACACACCCTCAGCAGAGCTCAATTTACTTCAATTTCTTTTCTGAGCTCAGCAATTAACATGGGCTTGCACAAGTCGTCTTGAAAGGGAAAGACAACGAATTAATGATTCTCCTTTAAAGACCACTAAGTCAAGTCCCCAGTTTACTGCATTACAGTAATAAGTAATATTAGTGAACGACTTGGGAGAATGAAAGCCACAAATTGTAATAAGCCTGCAGCTTTTTATAATTGATTTATTATAAAGAAAATAGCAACGGCCTAAAAACGCTAAATCCATAAAACAGTTCTAAATTCAATTGCAACTTCAAAAAACTGTTATTTGGCAAAAATCCTTTCACTCAAAAGAAAACAGGCAACTCGTAATTTTAGTTTCAACTCGCACTTTTGAGTTTCCAACTCGCAACTTTCGTTCAACTCGCAACTCGCAATTCGCAAATTAAGTGCAACTCGCAACTCGTAACTCGCATAATAAGTGCAACTTGCAACTCGCAACTCGCAAAATAAGTGTAACTCGCAACTCGCAACTGCAACTCGAAATGTGTGTTTAAAGGTCAGGAAGCAATGAATACACATGGCGCCCAACGTGGGGCGCCATGTGTATAAATGTGTGTTTAAAGGTCAGGAAGCAATGAATACAATTCCATACGTTTTCTGTATTGGTGGCGGGTCTCGTTGCGTACAGCGGTCGACGGGTCTTGCGAGGCTTACACCCACTTCCTGTTTTCATCCTCAAATGCTTGTGTTCAATCACACGATTAGAAGATAGGGTTGTTCTAGTTCGTTTACCTTACCCTAAGCAAGGATGTACCGTTCATGACAAACTTCAGCAAGAAACTCATCTGATATAACAGCGATATACTGATCTAGTCATGCACGAGTTCTGGAGAAAAGAACACAGACCGAGAAAAGACAAACAGAGGTAAGTTTGAAATATCAATTTCAATATACATATCATTTTCCTTTCCATGTGATTTATTGGAAAACTCTCTTCAGAGACAATGATAACATATTACTACATTGGTACTAATACAAGCACAAACTATTATCGATTTCATTGTGTAGATGTAACTTCAAAACATGACAACACTATGACAACACTAACTTTTGCCAGGATATACAAGTTTTTGATCGGTTGTCATAGTTGTGGCGTACAAATGTTGTTTTGGGTTAGGCCAAATATTCATCGTGTTCATTTCGTTAGTGACCTATCCGTTGTTGTTACGAACGGACAATTACAATGTACTGTCCTACTACTACAGTATTGTTCCTCTAGCTAGACAATATGCCAGCACACGTGTAGACATTATCAAATACAATAAATGCTAACTAAAAATATGATCTATTGTGTTTGAAAACTTGACACATGATGACATGCTATCATCATGCTGTTTATGTAGCAGAAAGATGGGTTGGTGAGCGTTTCTTCAGCCTATTTATAACTTTTATAACTGCTTGTCTATGTAGCTATTATTTATGTTGTTTCCCATGAAAACTCATATTGGCATTGTTTAATATAACCACTCTCCATGCAAAATTTTAGTTCTCAAATTCAGACTTTGTTCTTCCAGAAGCAACCATGTTTGCTTGCAGTGTTCATTTTATGAAGGCAAAACATTAAGAAATTGCATATTGACGTGTTGATCTTTCGATGTAAACCCCTCCCTCCCCAAGTCATTAATTTTTATCATGATGACACGATAGCTGGAAAATCCATGTGGCTCTTGTCGCTGACACTCCCCCCCCCCCCCGCATTTTCGCCAAAACTACTCCCATGACCAATTAACCTATTATTGTTGTGAGCTGTTGTTGTTGTTGTTAAAAGAAAGATGCTGGACTTTTCTGCAAAGAGTTAATCAGCTGAAACACATTTTATTAAAGAAACTAAGAATTTGAGCCAGTACTGAAAGTTTCTTATTTGATTATCAAATTTTGCATATTCGTAGTTTCTTATTAGTTTATCATGTTTACTTCCTGTTCTCTGGTGGACATTTCAATTTCAAAGGTTGTTTAGCCTTTCAATGTTTGGACATAAAACTCAGGAACCATCAGCATAATATAATGCAGGAATTAAGTGAAAACATAGTAGAAATATGCCAAGGATTTTCTTGACTAAAATGTATAGTTTCTTTGCTACTTTTTTGAAGAGTTTATAAAGTTGTTAACGTGAGTTATTACCGTTAGTTGCTGATAGTCGAGAGTTTTTATTGCAAGTTTCTTACACAATATACGTGCATTGCTGAATATTTTTGAATGACATTTCTTACTCTGTTTCTTTACATCATCTATGCCGGACGAAAATACCGACACAAAACTCAAAATTTCGTTTTTTCATTGGGAACACCAATTTATGATCATCTTTTCAGTCATGTTTCGTGTTTCAGGGGTGTCATGCCATGTAGGCATATCATATTCATAGCGCAGGAAAACTTGAATGATCACTAAATGACTTCCAATTCTTACTGCCTGATTTCTAGAAAAATTTGATTGTATTGCTACCTAAAATTTCACTTACCAATCTAGTAATATTTGCAATAGTTTTTGTTACAATCTAGGGTTTCAAATGCCTTGTAAATGACTTGTTTCTACCCAGACTGTTGCCAAGCACTGTAAAAAGCAAACAGATCATCTTATCTCTTGCAGTAAATAGCCTGGTACATATTCATGTTCTCATTGGATATCAAACCTAAATTCCGTTTGAAGCAGATTTCTGTGGGCATTGTTTAGCTTTGCTCTTACTGAGTTGTTGGCGCAAAACATCCTTGGAGAAATATCAGAAATCTTTTCACTTAAACAGCGCTTCTGCGTATGATAGTACACATTTTCAGGTGTTTTGGCTATCCGTATGGTGTTTGTCCCAGGCTGAGTAAATACGCGGCGCTCCCTTCGCGTTAAGACAATGTCATATGGCACTGGGGGTACTATGCCTAAACCTACATCACTAGAACTCCTGAACTTACCTTTGCATCCATAACAAGTAGTGGCTCTGGTTGTGTTCAGAAAAACTACATTTAATTGCTCATCAATAGGACCGCTATTTTCTGCATGTAAGTTGTCACTATAGCCTTGAATATGGCGATGTTGAACAGGGTTTCGCTTTCTTTGCCCCCTTTCATTCTTTTTTTGCCCAGTTCTAGGAGGGACAGTTGGTTGCATCTGTCTGGAGAGGTTTGGTGCCCAATTTTTAACAAAAGTTTCTGCAAATCCCTCTGCAAATGCAACTGATATAGCATGCTTGCAGATAGAGTGATACTGGAAACGTGGACAACTACACTTGACAGAGTGCCTAGCCTTAGAAAAAGAAACAGAATTTGGATTATGCGGATTAGATTCCGACTTGACAATGTAACAATCATCCGCCCATGGTGATTTCATTAGATCTTTATTAGTAATTATGGCTCTCGCTCCGTTCCAGTCCACCTTATAGTTTTCACTGAGACCACTCCTCGAAAATTCATATAATTCGTCATTTCTTGTCAGGTTGGGTTTGCTTAGGTTGGGGGTACCTGCAACATTTGAAACGTTAGGTTGTTCTTGACACCCTGAGGTATGTGCATCTGAAATACTAGGCATTGCAGTGGTTGTATTACGTTGCTGTTCATGAAGGTTGTCCAGGGAGGCCTTGTTGAAAAGGGCCTTTTGACGATTTCTAGCAATAGTAGACATCTGCACCCATTGATTAATTTGAATCTCAAAATGTGCGTAATTGGGGGCTAAGATGTATGGTCCGACTCCAACAAGGGCTCTCTCTGCATTTCTCTCATAAATTTCTAACATGCCCTTATAAATTTTGATGGCTTCAGAGAAAGTACACTTTTTTGCTGGCTTCCCTGAAGTCTCACTGGTAGCTTTGTGCTCACGAATCTTGTTTTTGAAACGAAAGTTCATCGATTCGGTTTGGTTATTGTAAAAAAAATTGTCACCCATCCCGGCTGACCTCCTCTTACACAAAATCATACCATCACGCATATCTTTCTCGATGTATTTTTTGAAATAGTTAGCAAATTGAGGCGTTATCGACTCTCCACAAGAACGTTCAAGCCCTTCCCATCTTTGGTAAAGCGTGTAACAAAGTTCATCAAACGACTTTTCATCTATACTATCAATTAAGCCCTTTATTTGCAGTGTTTCAGATCCGAAAATATCTTTCATTATAATTTTCTTTACCTGTGCAGTCAAATGGCGAATGGCTGTGAATTTACGTTTTATATCATCTTCAACGTGCTTCTTGCAAAACAAATTTTTTGCAATCAAAAAATGCTTTTTAGTGCCATTTATCAGTGCACGATCTCGATCACTTCCTATGAACAGAATGGACCTCAACGAATTTTCCATTGATATAAGTGTTTGGCTAAAATAACTGAAAACAGACTCATCTTCATCTACATGAAATAGTGCAGGCCCTGGAAAGGAAGGATGTTCATTGTTACCCTTATTAAGAACTTTAAGGTTTTTATAAGACGTTGTTGTAACAAAAAATTCCCCAATGCCATATGTTGTGTCAATGCAAAAAGGCGTACAATCTGCATAATTTGTGCAAAATGCAACCATATTTGCCAATGTTTGCTGAGTAGAAACAACAAATCTTATCGATGGACTTAACTGCAAGCCATGAACATGCTCAGGTGAATTTTGCGCGTTGTCAAGAAGTTCTGAAATCTGGTCCTTTGGCCCTTTCTGCCGCATATTTTTTCGCGCGTAAGAAATTTGATCAATACCCCTAGGCATATCAGAAGCTGCATAAGAACTGCCTAAACCACCTACTTCTTCTGAAACTTTATCGAAAACAGTGTGTGGCCCTCTTACAGTACTTGACAAGGCAGAAACAATACGCCTCTGAAATTACCTCAAACGATACAAGAACTGGTTCGATAAAACTGAGTAACAGTATCATACCTTCGGTTGGTTCGTAGAGTGGAGAATGCCATGGTTGATGGTGTCGTATGTTAAACTTCTTGTACAAGAGTGCGCGAAAAGTTACCACGTGGTTACTGCAGGCAGCGAATCTGAGATTTCAGATGCTGGAAAAGGGTAGTGGGGAAGAATTTATAGGGTTTTAGCTGGCTGTGGTATGTTCAAATTTCGAAATAGAAAATTACGCTAATTGCGCTATTGAAAGCTTTCTGACGTAAAAGCTGCTCATCATGGAAAGTAGAAGGCAAGTGTGGCGCAAAATTATAAGACACCCTTTACTCTTTGACCGTCTATTTTAAGAATCATAGTTGGTGATGCAGCTGAAAGAATCCCATGTATGGTTAGCCGTGGACCTGTTATCAAAGTCCTGTGGAAATGTGGAACAGTACAGTGAAGAAAAGCATCTGCTGAGAAACGCAAAGAGGACTTCCAAGTCCTCCTTCGCAACGACATTTCCTTCTCTGAACGAATATGTTATCGGTTTCTGAAAGCCGAGTCTAGTCCAGGGGGAGGGGGTTCTTCATTGTGAACATCATTCGACCTGAATCTGGACTTTGAAAAAAGGACCCATTCGTGTGACAGACAGAATACTCAAAAATTCTAAACTCAATTTCATGAATATAAGGAAATGTCAGTTGTTTGGTGTGGATTATCATTATGGTAGAGAGTTTGGTACCCAGGGTATCATTATGGGGCCCATTGATAAGAAAATTCTGAAAATAACTACCCATCTACCAGAATTATGGTTGAAAACAGATCCATATGTTGGGAATTTCGGATTAAAAAGCCCACCCATATGAGCGCACGTCCTGTATCACTTAGCAATGAAGTACCCCCTCCCCGGGAGTCTAGTGTGAATAGCTATTATTTCATAGCCTTTTTTCCAACGTTGTGTTGGGTTTGTTCGCTCTTGCTTCCAGGTTTTATGGTTGTTTCTAAGTTTGGTATTGGTTTGCTCCTTTAAAAAGCGTAGGATATTTTCAGAACAAAAGGATTTCTTAAGAGTTCTGACAGATTTTTGTCGATGATGGGCGTATCACCCAGTACAAATGTTGTACTCCTTTGGCAAAAATCATTTCGTTTTCAAGAAAAATCTAATATCCTGTACGCCATCTCGGAAGAGTGAAGAGTTCTTCGCAGAGGGGGGGGGGGTACATACGGGTATGTGGCGCCCATATATGGTTTGGTTATTGGGCCGAAAATTATCTACACCAGGGTCCTTTTTCCCACAGATTTTCCATAAACATGGGTGGGGTGTCGCTTAAATTTGCAAACATACATTCATTTTTTTTATAAAAAACTGCTCTAGAAAACTAAGAAACCTTTAAAATGCGAAAACTTTCATACTGAACTGCTGAAAACACAAAAGACGTGAGTACACGTTTTTTTTATAAGAAACTTGGATCAGCACTTAGTACTAAAAGTTTCTTAATTTCGCATGAAAATTTCGGTGCTTTAGTAGTAAAAGTTTCTTAATTAGTTTCTTATTTTTTGGGCCTAAAATTGCGGTATTGTTCGAAGTTGAGCCTTCTCTTCGAGAAAGGGCTTCCATTTTGCATTGACATTGTCATCAAGAAGAAGCCATGCACATCAAGGCAAAAATTTACCAATTTTGCAGTTAAAAGTCAAGAAAGGACTAGACTTGCCCCAAGTCTGTTTTGTCAACTGTAATAAGTCTACCGGAAAGTATATGTACCTTTGTTAGAGAGACATAGAATAAGAGAGACATACAGAAATAAAGTTTTAGAGTTTCTTAACTGTTCTTGAGCGTAGTACTAGAGTTTCTTAAATTTTGGTCATCGTAGTACTAGTTTCTTATAAACCAGTTTCTTATAAAAAAAAAACGTGTCGGGGCTCGTGTGTAAAAAGTTATCGTACGATGCATAGGGACTTCCCCCATGTGAAGGGATCCCCTCCAAAGTACAAAGTTCTCCCATATTTCCATTGGGATTGAAATTCTTTGCAAGCTGTGGTGACTCAAAATCTTTTCATTGATCAGGTATAATTTCATCGATTTCACAATGTATGTTTTTCTTTGTGACCTTTGTGAGGATCTGCGTCACCATTCAATCCTATCGATATTGCAAGGGTTTCACTTGATGAATTGCAGCGATGAAGAATTGCTGTCACAGCAGGAAAATTAAAACTCATAGAAACTGGTGACTATCGCTTCGTTCTGTACAAAGGGCTCCTTGCCGCATACAACGGCCGTTTGTATGTGGCCATGGGACCTACATTCAAAGAGACCCGCAGACCCGCATTTTATGGGACCTGCGGACCCGCATTTTACAGAAGTCGCAATTCCATACGTTTTCTGTTTTATATATAACCGAACATAACATTAATTTCTAATCAAGTCACCATCTTCAACTTACATCCTACTTCTACCAAAACTCAGGTTCATGTGTCTAAGTGGGAGGCGTGGCTGGCATGTGACCGGCCGGGGAGGGGACTGGGCCCAACCAATTCCATAGGGGAACCATATCTTTTCAACATTTCCGATTTGATAGCTCTAAGTATGTTCAAAAACAAATCCCAGGAAAAAACTTATCAGACAATTAAACGAACAAGGACGTATTTTGTAACACAATAGCATCAGCTGCTTTTGAATGACACCGCAATTCAAAGCTTTCATCGATACATACTAAGGAATTCTCTCACCGCGTAATTCAAAACAACCAAAGCTCCAAAAATGCTCTGAAACCAGCAGGGCAAACTGTTGCCTTGCGCATGCAAAAGATGGTTTTTCTAAAGAAAAGTGTAAAAGTCGTGAATTTACTACGAAAGTGGAAGGATAAATCTAAAGACCTGTCCGGCGGATTCCGTTTATTGGATTTAGAAACTGAGCAGAAGGCATTGAAATTCTTCAAATGAATGAAACAACTACCGGGTGTCCCAGAAAAAAGTACTCCCGTTTGAAAAATCACCAAAATTTGATTACATGACCGATCTTCAATTTTCTATTTTTGCCAAGTAGATCAAGGACCAAATTATTTTCTCAGACATAGCTGATCTAGTGATTGGTTTGAAATTTGCAAATTTAGCTCTTTTTAGGGCTACCTGGTTTTGAATCATGCTGCAAAAGAGCATTTATGCTTGCCAGATCAATTCCTTTGTGCATATAACGCTTCTAGTTTGGTCATAAATGACAGAAAGAAATGCACACTATCATTGGAGACTTCGATGACGATGAAAAATCTGAAAATTTTACTGTTAGGCAAGATTGAGCATTTTGCTTAAAAAGTATAGCTCAAAATAAGGTTTTTCAGCGTGTAATTTTTCTATCTGGTTGCATCAAAAGCAAACATTTTAGCATCTATAAATATGTTTGGGTCTGTGACAAAACAAGTCAAAAAGAAAATTTTATCAAAGGCTTGGTAATCAATTTTTGGTGATTTTTTAAACGGGAGTACTTTTTTTGGGACACCCGGTACTTCTCACATCCTGCATCAAATTAACAAAATTCACCTGCCAAATCTTTAGATTTATCCTCCTTCTTCGTCATATACTCCTAATTTCTCTTTAAAACCAGCTGTTTTTAGTCATTGATTGAGTGAGTTCTCTTTGCATGCAATCGTTAATCGCTTGAATTGCGACGTCAATCAAAAGTAGCTGATGCTATTGTGTTACAAACTCTATTCTTGTTTATTAGACGTTTACATTCAGTTGCTCTCGAAGCAGCATCTTGTGACCAAACTTCAGCTCCATGCCATCAGGGATCTGCAACAGTTCACCTCTGAAATAAGGAAAACGCTTAAAAATACACTCTTTTTTGATGCAATAGTATCTCTTTGTTTTGCTTCCTGGTGCAGAAACTAGGAACTTCTGATCAGCTGCTTTGTCGGGATTCTTGTAAGTCCACCTTTCCATGTGACTCAAGACGACATTGAATGGTATGACAGCCAAGATGCTTGCTGGGAAATCAAAACCAGAGTAACCACACCTGCGCTTTTTTTCTGGGACATCTTCAACATAGGTCAAGACGAGAGGTTCGTTGTTGTGCCAAGCTTCAGTAAATGGCTGCATCGTACTTCTCTTGCTTGGCGAATCCTCCTTGTTTAAATAGAGCCTGGATTTCCTTTTCCTCCCACCCTTTCTTCCAGCTCCTCCTTGGGTCTCAGGATAGGTAATTGAGGCACGATAGGATATACGAACACCTTTTACAAGATCTCGCAGCGTGTCCTGCTTCTCAGCTACTGCAACCGAGTGGCTGCAAATCTTCAATAACCTTAACAGAAGAAAGTACATAAAACAGATGATCCAGGATTTGTTCCGCAGTCTCGTTAAAGAACTACAAACCAGCATCATCCTAGCATGTACATCAATAAACTTTCATTATTTCATAAGCCATGCTAGGTGGTTGTAAAAAAGTTTATGCAAAGAGGAAAATTACCCGGGCGAGAGGAAGGAGATGACCAATATTGTAATGGAAAATAAGAGCTTGTACTTTACAATCAAGCTTCATTAACAGTCAGTTTTCCCTGTCGACAGGTAGATTACGAGAATTGTGAACGGCACAGTCATTAATGGCCTTTTTCTGCGTGACGTGAACGGTGTCTTGGACATGGTTTTCCATTACTGCGGCTACCTTGAAGGGGCCAGTTTTCCTGTTTTGGAACTTTGAGAATGCGGAAAATTTTAACCTAGAGTTTGATACCTTGTTTGAGTACATTTGGTAAGTAGTTGCTGAATTGAAGAGCAAGAAAAGAAAATAATCGGTTACCTTAAAACGAGAGTATGTTATTCTTATCAGTGATGCCAAGTCAAAGAAATTTCGTGAATGAAACATACCGAAGCACTGTTTTCTAACTTGCATAAGTGAAAAATGGTGGTCGTAAATTTAGATTTTGTGATACGCAAGGAGGATGTAACTTATATAGCGTTATTAGAAGTTGATTATTTATCAGGTTAAATGCAGATATAAATCCCCTTGGTTTTCCGCAACGAGGAAATTGCCAATATGACTTGATTTTGAAATTGTTGCTTCGTAAGTCAGCAACTACTTGTTAGGTTTACTCAAACTAGGTATCAAACTCTCCGTTGAAATCTCTTCTATTTACAAATCTGGGCTGGGTTGTTCAAACCAAGATCAGCGCTAACCTTGGATTAAAGGCTCCTTGATTAAAGGTATGATTCTGTACTCGTTTGCATGGTCCTAATCCGGTATTAGCCTAATACCAGTTTTGAACAACCGGGCCCTGAAGCCTCGCAAATGGTTACTTTCCTTTTGGGACAACCTGAAAGGAATTTTGCTGCGTACAAAAAACGCCAAGGAGCAAAATACTGAACGAACCATGTTAAGATACTTATGAATTACCTGAAACCTTTACAATCGCAATTAACTTTCAATTGTGCATTGCTTTTCACGGTGTAGAAACCTCCTTCTCTTCTGGCTACCATGTATTTCTTGCTTGTCGCGTCACCATCAAATGTTGGATGACTTACCAGAGATTCAGGCGAATTCAGAATTTCCAGTGCCTTCTCTTCAACAAGACTGACATGCATAAGTGATGGTAAAACATCACTCAACTTCACAGATAGATTGTTGTACTGCATAGTAACACTTCCATGGACATTATCGTCATCCCCAAACGGGGTGTCCAAGTCAGACCCAAAACACGAAGACCCAAAAGAAATTCGCGTAGACCCAGACCAAAATTCTTGAGTTTGACGCAGACCCAGAATATTAAAGGCAGTTTTGTGGTAGACCCGACATTTAACATAATATTCTTAGACCCAAAACTTCATAATAGATTAAAGTAGCACTTGTTGTTGTTAGATATTTGTTTTAACTAAAAACAGCTCGTTAGTAACCTTCAGTGGGCACGACGATTGATTTTATGATAATTATGCACTTTGGAAGTGAAACAGTGCTTCCCGGGGGGGGGGCACTTAGTACCTGATGTGTTATCATGCGCGTACAAAAAACGCAGGAAAGGGTGCCTTTCTTCAAAGTAGGCACGGGCCCGCGCGGGCCCGTGTTTAGGGGCGCCGATTTGACCATGGTTTTACAAAAGGGTGTCTTATTTTGCATTTGATAAATCTGAACTCCTCTGCAATGATATCTAATCAAAATTTCTAAAATAGAGTTTGTAGCGAGTCAAAGAATTTAGCAGACCAGCAGCACAAGATGGGGTAGGAATTCGGGAGCAGTTTCCTCTTCTACCCTGGGTACCCGACTCTATGAAATAGAATCTTTAACATCATTTTTAACATTATTAACATCATGGCAGCACAGTGGCGTGGCCACAGGGGGCGGGGGGTATGTGAGGTCATTGTCCCCATCACTTTTTTCGAAAGATGGTTCTCGATATTCCTTCAAAATTGCAAGTCCAGGGTTGGTATGATTGATGACAAAATACATGTATGATACTTTTTCCTACTATTTTTTGCCTTCTCCTTGTGAAATTACGTATTCAAATAAGCAATTTGAGCGAAGTGACGTCATATCGCACAAACAAAAACGAAGATGTGCGATTGCTTTTTCGCCTCTTAATCGCTGCTAGCCTCTGCGTCATGTACTCATGCATTGAAAATGGCATGAGAACACGATAAGGAGGCTTGCTACGATAAAGAGGCGAATAAACAATCACACAGCCTCGTTTTCGTTTGCACGATATGACGTCACTTCGCTCAAATTGCTTATTTGAATAGGTAATTTCACAAGAAGATGACGAGAAATCGTGCAAAAAAGTATTATACATCATTCATTGCAGTATTATCTTGTATTTTATCATCAATCATACCAACCTTGGACTTGTCCTTTAAAACCGAAGAGACAATGGCTTGGCATAGGTGAGGTAAGAATTTTCTGAGAAATTTCAAAGCTTCCATTTTAGCACTGGCAAAAATGGAATCAGGGGATTCATTTTACGCCAAAGTAATGGGTGCATCTTCAAAAATTTTCCTCCTGCTCCGACGTAGCTATAGAAAAAATGTCACGAACCATAAATGTTTTCTTGCCACAAATGGCAAGCATGATGTTGGGAGATGCTTTCTAAGCCAAAGTAAAAGATGCTTCTACAAAAATTTTCCTCGTGGTCTACTTTATTGGATAACTGTCACAAAGCTATCAAAGTTTCCTTGTCGCTATTGGTAGCATGATGTTGGGAGGTTCATTTTCAGCCAAAGTAAAGGGTGTGTCCCAAAAAATTTCCTAACGGCTTTGCCCCCAGACCCTCTCATTTCAATACCCCCACTTAATTTACCCTGGCCAAGCCACTGTGGTAGCATCCATAAAATTTAATTTTAGAGAGTCTGGTACCCAGGGTACTCCTCTTTAAATCACACCGGCAATTTTAGCAATTTTAGTAACTGACTTGTCAGTGATTATGGTACCTGAAATTGAGAAGCTCTATTTGGACGCGGGAAATGGTATGTTCTGCAGAAAATTTTCTGCGATTAGGGTATGTATTTCGCTTGAACAGGTCGGCGTTTAGGGTGCATATGTTAAACCTTTGTATGAGCATGATAGAAAAGTATAGAAGATTGTAGAGACCATGTACCTCCGGTAGTGTCATTTATTGTAAAAAAAAGTGGCTGGGCAGTTCTTATACAGTAACTTCCGGATTTTTCATGCTGTGTTTCTGTCTTCTGCAATGTGGACCACCTATCGCGAACCGTGAACAAATGATGCCAGATGGAAATGTTGGAAAGTTGCCACAATTTGCAATAACATTCAAGATGTCCAGCTCCAAAAGTGATAGCAACGATCTATATTTTCCTATCTATATATTTTATTTTTTTCTATTCCATTAAGATTTTACAACAATATTACCAATTACAATACTTACAAGCTACGCACTACTTACAAGCTACGCTACAATACTGCAGAGACGATGCCATGGGGAGCGAAATACTATGTCTACCCTGTGGCAATTCTAAAAATAATTAATAAGCTACCGGGTGTCCCAAAATGATGTATTATTGTTTGATTGCTTACATGTCCATAACCAATGAACCGATTTTCAAACCATTTGTTTTATTTGATTGCCTAAAAGCTAAAATGTATTTAAAGATGTTGGTTTTGGTTTTACCAGTTTTCGAAAATCGGTTCATCTTTTACGGACATATAGGCAATAAAACGATAATACATCATTTTGGGACACCCGGTACATGAAACTACATGTAACTGCTACTACAAGTAAGAGGAATGTTTAAATACAAACGGTAAACCGAGGTACACGCGAAGGCAGCTTGCAATCAAATACGGTAATTGCAAGTGTAGGTTTGAAAGTTATAGCCAGTCATTGTGAATTTGCAAATTCGATTTTTAATTGCAAGCTGCCTTAACCCTATAGTGGTTGGGCTATCTGACACGTCCTATTTTGGTTGGGGGGGGGCAAAAAAGCCCCCCCCTAGCTAACTCTTGACTGGAAATAGATAGAGCAACCAGATTTGGTGTACTAATAGCCCCAGGCATGTACTTTATAAAAATATAAAAATTAACCTAAAATTAGCCATCATTATTGCTTGTGTCAGCATTTTCTTTGTGTGGTCAAGAAAAGTGTCAAAATCGGTCTAAATCAGGAAAAATGCGATAAAATTTAATTTGGAGCACAATTTCCATCCAAACATGAAGATTATGATAGAATACATCAAATAGCACTACCCTACAAAATATCTTTGCAAAATTTTGCAACTTTGCTGCTTTTTTCGCAAAAATTAATATTTTAGAATTGGCGATTTTGACAGAGTCAGTTCCGGAAAATTAGAGAGGTTTAGATCCGATTCGAGTGCGACTGCGAGTACGAGGTTGACAACTGCGCAGCTCATCTACGCATTTTCGCAGGAATCACCATAGAAACTCGCACTAGACCGCGTTGTTCAGTTCGACTTTTGAAACAAATCTTGCAGTGCAGAGTGCGACTTTTAATCGACTGGCGAGAAGAGTAGGCCAAAATGTCTGCAGTTCAACAAAGAGAACTTTTCATCTGGAAGGCTGAACACGATCTTTGCTTTGTCAGAGAACTACTCCTTGTTGAGCCCTACATCCATAAACCGCAGTCTAAAGAGCGCGGACAAGCATGGAAGTTGATTGTTGAAAACCTCAACAAAATGGCGAACCCTACTTTCCGTGTCGCAGTGAGGGCAGTTCGTGACAGATTCTTGAAACTTATGGACAAATTTAAGAAACTGGAGAAGGAAGAAGAAAGAGCTTCAGGCATTCAAGGGGCAGATTTTGATGAACTTTATCGTGGGCTGTCTGATATCAACGACAGAATGGAAGATGCGAAGCTTGTTTGGGAGGAGGCCAGCGAGAGGGACAGAGAAAAGGAAAACCACGAAAAAGCGAAGGCCCTTGACATGAGAAAAAAGGCAACTGAGAGCCTAAGCGAAACAAAACGTAGAAAGCAACAGGAGGAGCAAGACGAGACGCCAAAAAGAAGGAGAAAGTCAAGTGAGGCATTGGCCATAATACAGGAGGGCATGAAAATCAAGCGTGAACAAGCTGAGATTGAAGCAAGGTTGAGAGAGGAGGAGCTACAGGAGAGGCAGCTGGCAAGGCAAGGTCAACAAGACATGTTTCAGCAGCAGCAGGCACTTATGGCAAATATGCAGATGCAACAGCAGCAATTCATGATGCAGATGCAACAACAAAACACACAAATTTTGGGACAACTATTGGAAGTATTGAAAACAGTAAAAGATAAATAAACATATATCACCTGTAAGAAAACATCAAATAATTATATGATGTTATATTTTAGTGGCTTTGATAACTATGCCCTTAAATATTAATTAGATTCAGAAGTGAAGGTACTTTACAAAAACTTTACTTATTTACTCATTACTTTACTCCCTCATTTGCAGGCCAAAAGTAATTTCATTAATTACAGATAAAAATGTAATCTTTTTAGACATCAAGGAAGTGGGTTAAATCTCTTTGTGAAAAAGACCATGCAGTTTTGATTTTGCATTGAAATCACATTCCAATTTTGATGATTCAACATACAGTAAGATCCTGCAAAATAGAAACCAATTTTCTAAGAATCCTCAAACTAAGTTGTTCAGAAAACATACAAGAAACCTGTAAGAAATGGTACCTTCCATTTGAGGGCTCTTACTGTAACTGCTGTAACATATCAACAACATTTAGATAGCAAAATATTCCTCCAAACTAGGAGGGTCTAACTCAAAGAATGAACTTGTAGATGAACCATAGAGACAAGTCATTGCATTGCGAAGAAGTCCACAAGTTGTATACATTGTTCCAACTTCTGACAATGCAATCTTCTGATTCTTTTTGTAATCAACAAAAGCAAAGTATTGCAAGATTTCTCCAAAAACCCACTCTACTGAAACTCTGACACTGCTCATTGCTTTGTTGAACTCTTTCTCAGCATCAGAAAGATTGTTGTGTTTGTAGGGTGCCTGCAGATGTGGTCTGATTGGGTACGCAGGATCCCCATAGATACACAGTGGCTGTCCATCAGGTGTATTGCAATATCCTTGGAGTTGCTGCAACAGCTCTGAACGACGCAGGATGCCAGCATCATGGCTTCTTCCCTCTGTTAAGGTATAAAGAAAAAATGAGCAACAGTGCGCATATTTTTTACAAGAAAGTGCCTATAAGACACGCAACTCTCAGATCGCCAAACAAATAAAGAAAGTCCAGTACTAGAAAAATATTAACTTAAGAACCTATTAATATTGATAAAGGAAATCTTTAAAACATTTTCATTCCATTTTCAATTGTTTCCTGTAATGTCTAAATATTAGAAGGGCTTGAAAAAACATCTTTTTTAAATGTTCACAAGGCCACAGGTAGTGAACATGAAGATTGTTATGGAAACTTTAAGAAACTCTAAGCACTAAAAGCTGATAATTCTAAGAAACTTTCAGTACTGGCCTAAATTCTTAGTTTCTTTAAAAAATACATGTCAACAACTCTGCTAAGAAACTGATGAGCAGGAGCAGTTTTAACAGTGGATTCAAAAGTTGGTCTGTTTGCAAATTTGCTTTGTTTACTGAGTGAAAATCCATATAAGTTTCTTTCGTTTATTACTAAAGTGCTTGGATTGGAAAATTTTTGCCCCTCGTACACTGTTGATTGTTGTTGTTGATCAAACAGACTAAGAAAGTCATATAGGGGGTAACCATAGAAATGGAGGTAACATACCAACAGGGCCATAAAGATTTGCAATTAGGCCATTTGCAGCAACCACAGACTGATATTTTAGGGCATGTACACGTTTGTGCCCATTGTATACCACTTTCTGGTGCTCGTCTGGTCGGCAGATTGGCCTCACAGTCCCATCTATGAAGCCCCAGCAATGTTCCAAGGCATGACTTTTTGCAAATACTGCATGAGCATATTGTTGCAGCATGGCAGGCTGCAACCACGGCTGCTGAAAGCTTGTCAACTTATGCCTGAACCTTCCACAGAAATCCCTCATAACTGTGTTGACAATCAGGCAAATTTCTGGTTTTGACCTGCCAAAGCGTGGAATGAGGTCACTGTAACGGCAAGGATATGCAAATCTTCTGAGAAGCATGCACAAACCTTCAACACCAGAAGCTGTCGTTCCGTTGGGGCACACAAACTTATTCGGCAAACGAAAGGCTAGCAGAAGTCGTTCTATGTCTTCCTTCTTGAAACGAAACTCACTCTTGCATTCATCTTCGTTCATTTCATTTAAATCGAATCGATCATATTTCCAATATGGAAATATCGGTGCAGTTCTTTCTTGTTCATCTGCCAGCAGTAACAGCTCATCTTCATCAATCAACTCTTCGTGATACAAATAATACGCAGCCACCGTTTCATCCGCCATTTTGAATCGTCTTCACATCCGTCTCGTCTCTGATCTAAACATTTCGCGCGTTTGGTGCGAGTTCGAGGACGACTACGCATCCACGCGGGGGGCAGATGAACTCGCACTCGCACTCGAATCGGATCTAAACCTCTCTATTGTCTCCCTCCCCCTCATTTGTCAAAATATTTTTATGAAACTTCTTGAGTCATTGCACAATAAGTATTAGCAAAAAGTCAGACAATTTCCGGGCCATAATTGTCATACTGACAGAGTTATGACAAAAAGTCTACTAGGGGGGGGGGGCAAATTTGCCCCCTCCCCCAACTAAAATAGGGTTAACACATTACATAATTACAAACGAAGAGAACTGCTAAAAACAAACACATACATAAGGGGTTTGGGTGTTCTACGTAGGGATATGAGTAATCTTCAATCAAAGCGTTCTGTTTCGAAAATATAGTTCATTGTTGCATTCAAGATTAATCTGTTGGCTTCCAAGGGCAAATTTTCATTTCCATACAGAAGAAGCTGTAAAATATTGTCTGAAGCCTCTGAGTATCCGTTTACTTCAAGTACATCATTGACACCAACGAGAAGACTGCGTCTATGCTCTTTGAAAGAATTGCAAAGCAGCAAGAAGTGTTCCGTGTCTTCTATGCCATCGTTTATTGGACACATTGGGTTGATTGTATCTTTAAAATTATGTTTAAATTTGCGGAAGTTTAGTTTGCGTAGCTCCATCCTTAATTGAGTTAAATACGCAATCCCTTTTGGATTATGAATACCATATACCGAATTGGCAGGAGGCCTCATCTGCGAAAACAATTTCTTCTTGAGGACGCTGACAGAAGGGGATTCTCTTATTTCAGGATCAAGCTTATTCCATTCAAACAAAGTGTCGGGGTAGAAACTAGATCTGAATTTTTCCGTTCTTGCCCTTATTTGCCCTACTACTGGTTGATTTCGAAAAGGGTAGCTAGTTTCATGCAGTGGTGGAATAGGGACCCTTGTATAATCAGGGGTCACGTTATTGATGAATTTATAAAGAAGAATAAGACGCCTACTCCATCTTCTAGAGCTCAAGGATTCCCATCCAAGTTCATTGTACAGCCTTTCCCGAGATGTTCCTCTCCAAGTTCCTGTCACTGATAGGGCAGCAGAGTATTGCACAGACTCAAGTCTTTCCATCAAGTAATTTACAGAGCAAGTGTCTCTTTGAGGCACATGATAAATTTCATCGCCGTAATCTAGATGGGGTCTTACGTATAATTTATACAATTCATTCAACGTACTTCTAGACAGATGTTTGGACATGAACTTCAACATTCCGATCGCTTTTCTTGACTTAGTTGTTGCCGCTTGTATGTGAGCTGAGAACGAAAGTTTAGAATCTAGTATTATGCCTAAATGTTTATGTTGATCCACTGTGGATACGGGTGCATCATTAAAGAGGATCACAGGATGATCAATTTTCGAATTTTTCCTTGAAAAAACTAATTCAACAGCTTGCTTTCGGGGGTCCGGATTAAAGGGCATTCTCCAATCATGTGCCCATAATGAAATAAGATCATTTTTCATTTTTTTCATTTTAAAATTATTTATGCACGGTAGCCCCGTCAGTCAGTATGACTGATTTTCAGGGGGCCGTGCCAAAAACTTTACAAATTAAAAAATCTACTAAAATCAATAACGGGAAAAGGAAACTAATTACAATCATAAATAATTTATCTACAACTATTTACAATAAATTTACAACAAACCCTTTATCTTGTTCTTAAAAGAAGATAAAGAGGGAGCTTGCTTCAGCTTGATCCAGGTCATGGTTCAAATCGCTTGCTGCTATGTCAGGATCTTGAACAATCGTAAAGAGTGATGTATCATCTGCAAAAAGTTTGACACTGCACTTCAAATTCTGTGTTAGGTCATTTATGTATATTAAGAAAAACAAGGGGCCCAAAATCGAGCCTTGCGGAACACCAGCAGAAACGTTCCCCCAGGTGGAAGCCTGACCATTCAAGACAGTCCTTTGTTTCCTATTTGACAAGAAACTTTGAAGGAGTAACAGTAGATTTCCAGAAACACCACTTCTTGTACACAAGGCCGTCATGCCAGACCCTGTCAAAGGCTTTAGAAATGTCGAGATAGACGGACCGAACTTCTAGGGTGGGATTACAGTCAAAGGCTTCGAAGACAGAATGGGTTATGGAAAGCAATTGATTTATTGTTGAGTCACCTGGACGGAAACCTGATTGGTTGGGATTTAGTAAATTTTCTCTCTCTAAATGTGAATACAAAGACTCGTACATAAGCTTCTCTAAATTTTTGCTAAAAATTGGAAGGAGAGAGATAGGGCGATAGTTTTCCTTCAGATTTTTCTCATTTTTCTTGTGAACAGGTACAACATTTGCTCGTTTCCAGGTTTCAGGGAAAATTCCGTGATGCAAGCAATTTTCGAAAATCAATTTTAATGGTATTATTAATGAGTCATCGCATATTTTTATCATTCGCACTGAAATTTCGTCCCAACCGTGCGCTTTGCTCGGATTTAGATTACGAATGATCCGTAATATCTTCTCGTCGGAGATGACAAAATCTCGAAGTAGGGATGCGGTCACGGGTAAATCACTGGGAATTTCACTGCCAGCATGTAATGTTGTGCATTGAAGAATGAAGCAATCATTGAATATTTGAGCCTTTGAAGAAAAATCTAGCACAAATATATCGTTTTCCAACAGATATATCGTATTTCGGGTATCTTAGCCTTGTCGAGAATCTTGTTGATCAGACACCAGTACTTTTTGGTGCCAGTGGAAGGATCTGATAATGTACCAACATTAGTGAAATATCTATGTTTAGCATCTTCCACAAGTTTTGATCATTTGGCTATCATATTTTGAATACCTTCAAGCATATCTTCTGGTTGACCATTCTTGACAAATGATTTGAAATCTATATTTTCAAGCAGACCCAAACTTGGTCCATCTGTAGACCTAAGATCTAAGAACCTAAATAGTAACAGACCCGAAGAATTTTACCCTAGACCCAAAAACTATGTGTAGACCCACTTCGAAA
The DNA here is from genome assembly GCA_039566865.1 of Aurelia coerulea. NCBI lineage: Eukaryota > Metazoa > Cnidaria > Scyphozoa > Semaeostomeae > Ulmaridae > Aurelia > Aurelia coerulea. Next base: position 5,765,256 of record CM076959.1, read on the forward strand.
AGTGCCTTGGGTCTGACTTGGACACCTCGTCCCCAACGTTGATTTCTTTTAGCCCTTCAACATCCGCCATCGTTAGCTTGTGAAATTGATCAAGATATCTGAGGAAGAACAAAAAAAGAACTGACATTTCACTTGTCGACATGTATTTCCTACAAATTTCCCTCTCTTCTTAGGCCAAATAGTCTGAACAACCTTTTCAGATTTCGAGTTATCCGGACTTTACAGACTAAAATGAGAATGAAGCTTGTAGCAAGCCCATTGTCCATATCACTGGCAGACATAGTTTATAATAATTCTAAAAAAAGGAAAGGCCACGATACCAGCGTCGATCGTCGGAAGTCGGATCTAAAGATGCTTGCAGTGATGAATGGGGAAATAAATTTGTCGGCAGAAACACTGCAACACGACGAATAAACAGTCAGCAAATATATGAAAAGTCATATTTTACCAATACTTCTTCAGGGCAGTAATTTCTAATGCCTCCAACCTTAGTAGTTTCTCTAACATCACACCCTCTCCCTCTACAAGCTGCGATCAGTTTAATAAGAAATTAGTTCAATTAGATTGCAGCAAACCTGAGAAACGTGACCTCTTTAGAATACCACAAGCTCAATTGCAATTACTTAGCTACAAAGTTGAAGCAAAATTGCATTAGAACATGTGAAGTATAAAGCACATACATGAAAATAGAATTTGGAAGACTGAGTAGAGCAGCCTACATGAAAATGCAACGCCAGCAATAGGCTATGAGAATAATAATGGTCAGTCAAATGGTCAATTTTTTTTCAAGTTATAATGAATTGGGGATTGGAAGTAATAATTTCAATGATTTACCTTCTTCTCTTTGCACTGGACCAGTTGTACCAGTCTTCTATAGGTACTTCTAGATACTTTGCCTTCTCAGTAAGTCTGTAACTGTCACTTTGCCCATAAATGGCCTTTTCTATTTCTGTATCTTGATCATTTACAACACTCTGCCAAACGTCTTTGATGAATACGCTTTTTGGCACGTCTTCTTTCTTTGAGAGTCCTAGGGCATGTTTTTTAGCAGCTAGCACTGAATTGCATGTTTCTGACTGATTTGTAAAGGCCCTCTCAGGAAAGCCGTTAGCATCAAGTCTCATTCCAGCTTTTCTCCTTACATCTCTTATCAGTTTCTTGAGAACTGTTTTCTTCCTTTCCTTTAAGAAGGTAAAGAAGGATTTGCCTTTTTCTTGCGTTGCAGGGAGTAATTGTGACTCCAGGTCTTCAATTAATGCTTTTGCCTCCATAAGGCGCTCTGTCAGCTCTGCTTTGTCTTCCGATTCTACCAAACCTTGGCTTCCAAATACAACTGCAAGCAGCGGAGCTTGGGCTGTCTCGCCTTTGATACCTACACTTTTTAGAAACTCTTTACAGTTTTCTTTAAAGTGGTTTGTACAACGCAAGTTTATGCTCTTTGGGAAGTTCCTTTTGCATGCCTTAATAAGGGCACTCTCCCCATCGGTCAAAATTCCAAATTCGGCATCAGCAAGCTTCGTTTTAATTGCAATTGGACGTAAACCATGATCAAATGAATCTTCATTTTTGGAATGATGAATTATTGTTGGCCCTATTAGAACAGCGTTTGTCCACTTTGTTGTTAAATTCTTAGACTTTGTTTCAATAAAAGGGTGCCGATAGGTTATTGGTGTGACTTCGTATGGGCCATGATTAAAGGTAGGGTCTATGGATATTGGGTACACCTCAGCAGCACTCTTTAGATTACGCGAAATCCTCTCTGTTCCAAGCACCCACATATCATCAGGTATGTCGCTATGAAGCCAGATGATTTTGTTATCATCTAGCTCATGGTCATAAGCTAGAATTGCTTCCACTTCAAAAGAAGGGACTGATTTTAGTGATGCACCACTAGCTGATGCGATATTGATCACCTGTTTTTTGCCTCTAGGACAATCACCAAAGTCCACACCCATATCTTGATCCTTTACTAAATTTTTGTACACTGAACTGGGTCTTCCTTTATCATCATTCAAACGCCGATTGATGTTTTCTAGCATACTCTTTTTAACTGGATGAAAAGGCTTACTTCTTTCATTGGAGTTGCCATGGGAATCTGCTTTGAAGTCCAGCTGACTCACATCTCCACAAACAGTGCGGTTGAGGCTGTACTGCAGAATGATACAGTTGTTGATGATATGAGCTTTCTCATCTTCGAAGTAAGTTATGCTTCTCACAAGACCGAAGCGATTTTCTCTTTGATTCACTTTCATGTACACACAGCTACTCTGTAAATCTACCTTTTTTCTTGCAATTGATGTGGCGCTGAATTTCTTATTTCCATTGCACGACACTTGCACAGTGTGGGTTTTCACCTCTAAACACTTTTGGAAGACACCGTTTAGATCACTCTTCACATCATCCGGTGCTTTCACCTTTGAACTATCAACAAGGAATACAGCATTTTGTCGACATGCTTGGGGAACTCTCGATGCCTTTTCTGCTTTTGACTTGACTAATGCATACAATTCCGCTTTTTTCAACCTTTTTTCAATTCCTTTAACATATGGAAGCCTATAAGGACCCCAGTAACTGACATCAAACTGTTCCCAGCTCTCAGAAGATGCCAGATCAGACGCTTGTTCTTTGCTGGAAATTTGCCCCTTGGAATTCTTTATATCATCATCTAGAATCTTTGATACGTCTTTTTCTCGCTTACTTGTTTTGATTTCACGTTCACTCACTTCTCGTCTGTCAAAATCATCTGGCACTTCCGCCAGGGCTTCATCATCATCTGAAATTTCAATTGGTTTGAAGGATCTGGTTAACAAATTACTATTCTCGGAAAAATGATTGTTGTCATCTTCTGGCCCGTGCTGCTCATCTGCCATCTCTGTCACATTACTTGTTCCTCTATCATCTACAACCTCTACGTCTTCATTCTTCTGCGAGGTTCTTCCTGATGCTCTGTGAGTGCTGTTTTCTGAAATTTCCTCCCCTCCTAATACTCCATCATATCCTGAGTGCTTTCGTTTCTTAGCTGGGCTCACTAAAACCAAATACTGGAAGGCTTCTCTAATGCCAAGTTTGAATAATCGCATCCAAATCCATTTGCAGGCATCTTCTGCTCTGTAGAAAACCTTTATGATTCCATTTCCATTTCCTCCCAGTGTTTCATCGACGACATGAGTGTCGATCACCAATACCTTGCTGTCTATTTTAGCAACCACGAATGTGTAATCTGGTACAGTCATTACAAAAACACCTTCCCTTGTTGCAAGAAGAATCTTCCTTAGCTCTTCTTTCCCTTCCTCCGTAAAAACGGACTGGTCTAAACTCTTCTTCTCAAAGTCGAGGGACATGATCAGCTTTTCTTTCGTCATGATTTCGTAAGCATCATTAACACAGTATGGGATTGTTATGTCTCGAAAGGGATTCACTTTGCGTGGAAATTCTGTGATCATTTTCTCAACCAATTCCTTGCATGATTCTAAATTCTCAGATTCTCCACTTTCCATGGTGATAAGAAACTCTGCAATTTTGATAGCAAGAAAAGTACATGCATTCGTTCCATCATTTGGTGGCCACTCGAATTTTGATCGTGGCGCATTAATGCTGTCTGCGATGCCGTTGACAAAATCTTGCTGTGCATCAACACGTGCTGTGCCCTGGTTGACCTTCAAAGGCATGCTCTGTGAGGTGTCAACTGGGTTGCAGACGTCATATAAGCATGGCAGGGAAAGTCGTTTCTGCGGTTCTTTCTCAAGACAGCTGATGTAAGCATCATAGACATTTGCCCAAACAGTTGACTGTAGGTCACAGTAATCTGGATCATTTATTGGCTTTATTCCCAAAGCTACTTTGCTCTTTATAAATGCATGCCATGACCCTAGTGCTGCGGCTTGCTTTCCTTCATAAAAGTACGGTGCTTTTCTGCTTGGGTTGACAAGGCAGAAGAAAAGCATGCCAAGGCTCCACATGTCGGCTCTTTTCAAGGCTTCCTCTTGCATTTGGTGGGGACGGAGAATGGGGTCGATTACTTCGGGTGCCATAAATGCCATCGTTCCTTTGAAGACATTGATCGTGTGTGTGCATATGGCATTCGTTGACTGTGATAAGGTTCCCCAACTTTCGCCAAAGTCAGTCAGTTTTGCAATGCATGGGTTTCTTCTCCATTCAAAGCCTTGCGCAATTGCTGACAGTTGCAAAATATGAAAGTTACTGACGAGGACATTGCTTGGCTTTAGATCACGATGTGCCACTCCATTTTCGTGTAGATATCTTAGACCAGTCATGATATGGTTACTGATACAGGGTATGAGATGCTCGAAGTCTTGGAAATGGATCTTGTCCAGTTCTTTTAAGAGATCATCGAGACTTGAAACATGCCCAGGAACACCGAACGGTTCTAGATTGAATGACACATAGTCCAACATCAAGGCTTTCTTTGCTGGACAAACTGAAATGAGGTTGACAAGATTCAGATGCTTTAACTTGAAATGGAATCTTGCCTCTTTTATTAAACATGTCTGGTCAGCGTCCCTGAGTACTTTAACAACGACAGTCGTGGCTTTATACAGCCCTCGATACACTTGGCCGAAACCACCAGCTCCTATGAGAGTTGCATTTTCAAACTGCTCCCATGAGAAACAGGGCATTCCCTTGCATGATGGACTTTCTTCGTCCGTCTTCTTTTTGGAATATTTGGAAATATGGGGTAGTTTAAACATCTGTTATGAAGAGAAAAGCAGAAAATGTTAGACGAGTTTGAATTTTTAGTCTATCAGATTCATATCAGGTGATCTTTAATTCTTATGCTTCAGTAAAATATCGTAATCTCGAGATTTTATTGTTGAGCATGGAAATGTGTGACATGTTACGGTTACTGACCTAGCAAAGCACAAACGTAGAAAAATGATACCCAAAGAATTTGCCGTGTTGTGACGGCTTTGCGAAAAGTCAAAAATAAGAGGAGTTTGGGCCTAGCAATAACAAAAACCTGCAAACATATAGCAATAGTTGGCTGACACCATCAAGTTGATACAGAGGTACGCCCCTCGCCAGGTCAATGATAGACTTGCCCTCAGCCCCAAAGATAAATCGCTACTACAGGGTGTCCCAAAAAAATTGTGCCCAGTTTGCCTGAAAATTGCGAAAAAACGGCAAAAGATTCTCGCCAAACTTTTATATGACATTGCTCTTGAGATTTTTAAATGAATTTTGCTGCCATTCCGGTAAGAATCCGTGGAAAGATGATGGAGCTATGAATTTTAGGAGACCAAATTTGCCTGATGACTGAAACCAGTGGTCGGCCATTTTGTCTTACTATTTTGCAGTGAAAAATGGCGCCGTGTGAGGAAAGAAATAGTTTCTGTGAGGTAAGAAATAGTTGAAAACTCTCTGAGGATTATCAGAATTTTCACGAGAGCTACGACATTGGAGGCTGCCGTTTAATTTTATCCATGAAGCTATTTATCGCTGCAAAATAGTAATACAAAATGGCCGACCGCTGGTTTCAGTCATCAGGCAAATTTGATCTCCTAAAGGTCTCGCTGAAGGTCATAGCTCTATCACTTTTCAGTGGATTTTAATGGGAATGGTAGCCAACTTTAATTGAATATCTGAAGATCAACATCATGCAAAGGTTTGGGGAGAAGCTTTTGTCACTTAGTCGCAATCTTCCGGCAAACGGGGCACAGTTCTTTTGGGACACCCTTAATATATAGCATAAACCCACAGACCCAAAGATAAATCGGTAATAAGATGCATCACAACGGCAACGATGCGCATAAGCAAAACTCTCGATCAATTTATAATTTGAAACTGCTGTCTCGAGGATATTTTTTGCAAAAGAACGGACGCATTGGACTACCATATGGAAAAACATGTGATAATGCCATTTCTTTTATAAGAATACAGTACTATAAATTTTGCCTCGTGCACCTGATGAAAAATGAGAGAACTATTCTTAAAAATTGGATGATTCTGACCCTGAATATTCTTAGAAACATTATTCTTATAAAAAGGGCGTCATCTTTACCCACTCCGGTAGGTAGCGCAGGTAGTGAACCTTTCTCATCCTGTTTGTAGCCAGTGTAGCACAGGTAGTGAACACATGAAGATTGTTATGAAACGTTCAATAAATTCACATGAAAAGCTGGTACGTGTATTATCAAGTGTTTTTAACCTCTCAGGAGTGAGGATCAGTGGCGGAAATTATGGGGGGGGGGGACTTGCATAAATCAAACATAAAGAAATGCAAATAAGTAGATCATTAATTGATCAATAGAAAATCACTTATTGTTATAAGAACTATTTTTGGTGAAAAAATCGATCAATCAATGATTATCTAGACTTTATAATGTATCAAGACTATGACATCGTCTTGTGTGATTTATGCAAAACGAAGACATCCTCTAAATGACAGTCGTACGGTAGGTACGATTTTTTATACATACACGTATTTTTTATAAGGAACTAAGAATTTGGGCCAGTACTGAAAGTTTCTTGAAATTATCAGATTTTGAGTACTCAGAGTTTCTTACGAGCTTCTTAGAGGTTCCATAACGATCTTGATGTTCACTACCTGTGCCCTCCTGAACATTTCATAACAACGTTTTTAAGACCTTACGAGTAACATGATACAGAAAACAAGTGAAAGTAAAGTAAAATATGCCAAATATTTTCTTTATCAAAATAAACATTCCCAGTACTGGAGTTTCTTAATTTATTGGCGATCTGAGAGTTGAGTTTCTTACAAGCAGTTTCTTATAAAAAATCCGTGTATTTGTGTCCTTGTGTCTATTTGAAAAAGCGCTTTTAATGTTTTCGAATTTATCCTCTCCACGGGGGGGGGATTCTTGGCCAAATTTTGGGTAGGGGTCTGCCGCGAGCATCTCCAAAAGGGTACCGTTCGCTAGATTACTTTTTACTAAAATGGTACCCTTGGCTACACCAATTTTACCATTTCCTCGACCAATATTGTCAACTTTGTACCAATTTTGATATCATGACCGTTTGCTAGACAAATATTATCAAAATGATACCCTTGGCTAGAATGTTGCTGGCCAAAATTGCAAAAAAGTATAACCTTGGCAAGACTAGAAGTCCAAAAAAGTATACCCTTCGTCGCGGCACATCCCCAGGTACCTTTACTGGAACACCCCCCCCCCCCCCCGCCGTGATCCTCTTTCGTGGCATTTTGGAGGCAGTCTTCGTTTTGCAGATTGAGGGGGGTCATTCTGCAAAGCGAAGACCAAATAATTTTGAAATTCAATGCTTTGGATTACGTTTAATCATGAAATTTGCCAGAGAAAGATCTACTTGCACTGGATGTTTGAAAAGACTCTCTTTGTTGAATTATGGTTTTATGTGCCTTCGTGTTCTATCTTCGGTCTTCGGTGTCTTCTGTCTTTGTTTTATAAAAACCCGCCAAAGCAAACTATTTTTACTCAAAAAATTTCCTGGGGATGCAACTCTATAAAAAATGTCACAACATTGTCAAAATCCCAATTCAGTACGAGCAAACATAAGCTCATGAAAGGGATTCTAAGCAAAAATAGAGGGCGTGTCCTCAAACATTTTCCTTGCCTTAGACTCCTCGTAGCTATTGGGCCTGCCTAAGTTCAGAAGATATTCGATATTCCTACCTTTTTCTTTCAACTGCTCAATGTAAATAGTTTTGATATCGGATCTGATAAGTACAGGGTGTCCCAGAAAAATTGTTCGACATCTGATTAAATGTTAAAAACTAGCGATAAAATGTACAAGCACTTGGTCAGATAACCCTGTTCTTAGGATTTTAAATTGATTTAAAAAGATGCCAGAATCTTGTGAATCCGCTAAGAACTCATGGAGTTACGAGCTTTGAAGTTTAAGTTTGTACGAAAGCTGAAACCAGACGCCCCTAACTGATTTGTTTTCAAAATGACGTCCTAAAATCGAGGTAAAGGAAAACTGTCCAATGTGTTACCTCTTGTTTGTTGATATTAGAGCAAACTAAATAGGACTTCAAAAGTAGTTGAATTCTTGCAACCGTTGCCAAAATTGATTAAGAATGCAAGTATCTGAAAACATGGAATGAAAACTTAATCGATGAGAGACGGGGCAATAAAGCTCGTAACTTCGTGAATATTTAGTCGATTTGCTAGATTCTGGTGTCTAGAATTAATTAAGAATCTCAGCAATATGGTTATCTTACTATGGAGCCCGTTCAGTATTTCGTTATTTTTTAATATTTAATCAAACGCAGAACATTTTCTTGAGACACCCTGTACTAAAAGTTTCCTAATTTCCCATGAAAATTTCGGTGTTGTAGTAGTAAAAGTTTCTTAATTAGTTTCTTATTTTGTGAGGCCTAAAATTGCATTGTGGTTCAAAGCTGAGCCTTCTTATCGACAATGGGTTTTCATTTTGCATTGATATTGTCACCACGAATAACCCATGCACATTGAGGTACCAATGCTCTACAGGCAAAAGTTTAAAGATTCCGCGTGAACGGTAATCTACTGACTCTTATTACCTCTTATTCCAGAAATAAAAATTTTGAGTTTCTTAATTGTTCTTGAACGTAATACCAGAGTTTCTTAAATTATTTTTCATCTTAGTACCAGTTTCTTTTAAACCAGTTTCTTACAAAAAAATGTGTAAAGTTCCGGGGGGGGGGTACTTGACTTAAATTTGTACGGGGGTGTGCCCACTAAAAAAATTTTTACCCTGCTCCAGAATTTTTCGCTCAAAATGATAACCTGTCATAGAAAAGATTGATGAAAAGTATACTCAAAAACATGAAATTTGACCAAAAAACGACCCGATCTGGTAGAATATTCCCCTTTGACATGTTTTGGCAACCTGCTATAGAAAAATTGCCTCATTTTGATACCAAGTGCTAGAAGAAATCGGTGAAAACGATACCCCTAAAAACGGCACATCCTCGTCGGACAAATATACTAGTACCCCCCCCCGGGGTAAAGTTTGAATCTCATCACTCATAGGAAATACATTCTTTTATAACAAACTGAGAATTTGGGCCAGTACTGACAATTTCTTAAAATCATCATGTTTTGAGTACTCAGAGTTTCTTACGAGTTCCTTAGATACCTGTATGGAAAGTGTGGCACTTGCACACCCAAGAAAAACAATAGGGTATTCAAAACATACAATAGATAGACAATAGAGAACCCCTCTTGCACACCCGAGGTCTCAGCGAAAATTGCCCTACTTTCCATACTGGCTTAGATAGAGGTTCCATAACAATCTTCATGTTCACTACCTGTGCGCTGGGCCCTCGTTAACATTTCAAAACAAGGTTTTTTAAGCCTTTCCGATGTTTAGATATTACTCAAGTACCATACCAGTAATATAATACAGGAAACAAGTGACAGTAAAGTAAAAATATGCGAAAGATTTCCTTCATCAAAATAGATAGACCTACCGTTATTTTCTTGATTTTATTTTCTATCATCGTAACAGTTATTTTCGCGGTTATTTTCTTGACTGCATATCAACAAAAGCATGGTAAAGTGCGCAAGTGGGATTTCACTCCTAAAAATCTCATACAATTGGATTGAAAACAAGTCGCTTTGTTTTAAAGAGAACTCCGTCAAAAATCCATAAAAGCCCTTCCTTTCCTTGGCAAATTGTGGGAGCTCGTGCTATTGCCATACGCCCATACACGTTTTTTTAAAAGAAACTTGGATCAGCACTTAAAATTTCGGTGTTTTAGTACTAAAAGTTTCTTAATTACACGTTTTTTTATTATAAGAAACTGGTTTATAAGAAACTAGTACTACGATGACCAAACATTTAAGAAACTCTAGTACTACGCTCAAAAGCAGTTAAGAAACTCTAAAACTTTATTTCTGTATGTCTCTCTTATTCTATGTCTCTCTAACAAAGGTACATTCGTCTTTTCTTGACTTTTAACTGCAAAATTGGTAAATTTTTGCCTTGATGTGCATTGCTTCTTCTTGATGACAATGTCAATGCAAAATGGAAGCCCTTTCTCGAGAAGAAGGCTCAAGTTCGAATAATAACGCAATTCTAGGCCCAAAAAATAAGAAACTAATTAAGAAACTTTTACTACTAAAACACCGAAGTTTTCATGCGAAATTAAGAAACTTTTAGTACTAAGTGCTGATCCAAGTTTCTTATAAAAAAAAAACGTGTAATTTCTAATCTATTGGGCCTAAAATTGCAGTATTGTTCGAAGTTGAGCATTCTTCTCGACAAAGGGCTTCCATTTTGCATTGACATTGTCATCAAGAAGAAGCCATGCACATCAAGGCAAAAATTTACCAATTTTGCAGTTAAAAGTCAAGAAAAGACGAAGGTAACTTTGTTAGAGAGACATAGAATAAAGAGAGACATACAGAAATAAATTTTTTACACGTTTTTTTTATAAGAAACTGGTTTATAAGAAACTAGTACTACTATGACCAAAAATTTAAGAAACTCTAGTACTACGCTCAAGAACAGTTAAGAAACTCTAAAACTTTATTTCTGTATGTCTCTCTTATTCTATGTCTCTCTAACAAAGGTACATTCGTCTTTTCTTGACTTTTAACTGCAACATTGGTAAATTTTTGCCTTGATCATTGATGTGCATGGCTTCTTCTTGATGACATGACAATGTCAATGCAAAATGGAAGCCCTTTCTCGAAAAGAAGGCTCAACTTCGAACAATACCGCAATTTTAGGCCCAAAAAAATAAGAAACTAATAAGAAACTTTTACTACTAAAACACCGAGATTTTCATGCGAAATTAAGAAACTTTTAGTACTAAGTGCTGATCCAAGTTTCTTACATAAAAAAAACGTGTAGTTTCTCATAAACCAGTTTCTTATAAAAAAAACGTGTACGGCAGAATACTGTGTTGCAAAAGGATGCAAAAATAATTAATAACATACCTCGAATCTTTTTTACATCTTACGGTTCAAGCATGTCGGCATCGGCATCGAAATGAATGAAAGCTGGCTCTCCCACTTGCTTCCCGCCTTTTCGTGTTCGATCTATTTGATTAATTGGTTCAAAAGCGACGTCGGTCAAATAACAACTTCTATTGTTAACAAACAATTGACCAATTATGCGCGCAAAATCTTCAGATTACAGGGCAGGGAATCCAAAATAACGCTCAGAATGGACATATGAGGAGGGCCAGCCCTCCTAGGACCATCATTCCGTCACGCCTCTAATTGGGTGATGGTGGATGACAATACAAAAGGGAGAATTGAACAGCTACTCTGATCCTGATTAATATCTATGACAGTAGGAAGTGACAACGATTAGCCTTCTTTTGTTTCAAATACCACAGATTCATAACGAGGAGGTTCCATCTGAACGAGTTATAAACAAGACAGTTCACACTTGTACCGTAGAAAATGATTATTTAACTCGTACTTTTTCATTAGAAACTCAGGTCATGGGCTCCCAGCACCATATGGTGAAAACTCCCATGTTCCATCCCATTTCCCAAACTCCCTAAAGATGCTATTGTTTTAACAATTATCGCACGCATTTTTCGGAAGAGTGACACATCCCTCGCCCAGGTCATTCAAATGCTTTGACACCGTACATTATTTTGAGTGCGAATTATTTACTTTGGGAGCCCTTTAGACAAAACAAAACCAACTCTACCACTTCCGGTAACCTAAGAAACTTTTGGTAGCAAAATGTGAAGGGGTGTGCATAAAGTGCATAAAGAATACAACATTTTATTCATTTATTTCAAAGAATTGGAAAATGTCCGCGATGTCCGCGTTTTAGGTTTTTCCCTATGCGAAAACCTAAAACGCGGACATTGATTTCGCGGACATGAAGAAAATCGCCAACAACTAACTCTCCGTGACTCTCTGTGAAGCGGTGTGCATAAAGATCGTGGAAACGTGGTTATCAGCACTGTATTTCGAAGAATTGGAAAATGTCCGCGATGTCCGCGTTTTAGGTTTTTCCCTATGCGAAAACCTAAAACGCGGACATTGATTTCGCGGACATGAAGAAAATCGCCAACAACTAACTCTCCGTGACTCTCTGTGAAGCGGTGTGCATAAAGATCGTGAAAACGTGGTTATCATTACTGTATTTCGAAGAATTGGAAAATGTCCGCGATGTCCGCGTTTTAGGTTTTTCCCTATGCGAAAACCTAAAACGCGGACATTGATTTCGCGGACATGAAGAAAATCGCCAACAACTAACTCTCCGTGACTCTCTGTGAAGCGGTGTGCATAAAGATCGTGAAAACGTGGTTATCATTACTGTATTTCGAAGAATTGGAAAATGTCCGCGATGTCCGCGTTTTAGGTTTTTCCCTATGCGAAAACCTAAAACGCGGACATTGATTTCGCGGACATGAAGAAAATCGCCAACAACTAACTCTCCGTGACTCTCTGTGAAGCGGTGTGCATAAAGATCGTGAAAACGTGGTTATCATTACTGTATTTCGAAGAATTGGAAAATGTCCGCGATGTCCGCGTTTTAGGTTTTTCCCTATGCGAAAACCTAAAACGCGGACATTGATTTCGCGGACATGAAGAAAATCGCCAACAACTAACTCTCCGTGACTCTCTGTGAAGCGGTGTGCATAAAGATCGTGGAAACGTGGTTATCAACACCGTATTTCGAAGAATTAGAAAATGTCCGCGATGTCCTCGTTTTAGGTTTTTCCCTATGTGAAAACCTAAAACGTGGACTTGCAAATGGCGCGGACATGTCCGCGATGTCCGCGATGTCCGCGGTGTCCGCGTTTTAGACCTGGCCTTTAGTCATATCTTATTGATTTTCTGATTTAATTCTCTTCAATAGTTGATGCAGATGGTAGACCTCAGACAAAAGACAATGATGTCTCCATACCAAGAGCAATTGTCTCTGAGATTAGCAGACTCCAGACAGAGCAAGGTTGGCACATCGAAGAAGCTGTCAGCAAAGTTAGACAGGAGCTTGTCCCTGGCAATGCAACCCCACAACCATTTAGAAGGGATGTACCAGAAACGTTTTTGGATCAACTTTGCACATTGGCAGCCACAATGTACTTTCGATCCTCAATTTCTTTTTGGAAAGACAGGGGTGTGGATTTCACTATGCATTTGTGTGTCCCAGATGAAGACAGTATCAGTGGTAGGGACAGGGAAGACAGAGGAGACCACAACCACATTTTGAAAAGGATTGCAAAGCATACAAGAGAAGGAAAGGATAAACACCTGGACTATGCAACTTTTGATTCGGCAATGAGAGACAAGTCAACTGGCTTAACACAAATCGCACTGGTTGGAAAGAGAAAACAGTCTGTTGGGGATGCAGAAAGACTGCTGTCATTTCACGTCAGCAAATTCATGAAAGAGAATGGACATCATAATGAAGCGAAGTATGTGCAAACAATAGCTGAATGGCACGAGGCAAATGATGGGCGTGGTCTCACCCAACTTGAGCGGTGTCGAAAGAACTACATGATGTTAAATTATTTGCTAGATGAACTCATGCCATGGCACACTGAAAATTATGATTTCTCTACCATCGATATAAACAGGTATGTTATGTACAGTACACTGCAAAATTTAAGTACAGTGTAATTCCTGCAGGTTATGATGAAATTTCTTGAGCCATAAAAACACTGTAAATTTTTGTAGCAAGAATTCATGACTTATTGAAAATTGTTTGGGAGGAAAACTGTGCTAATGAGCACATGCATAATGTATAGCCTGTACAAGGCTGTATTTATTCAAATTTTCCAATTTCAAGGTAGTGTTTATGAAAAGAAATTTCTGAATTGGTTTCTGCTCTCATTTGTTCCTATTTGTTTTTCAAGTCACAGATTTTTCCAACAACAAACTATCCTTTTCATCATTGAAAGAGCTGGTCTGTTACTGATACTAATTGAACTCAATTTGATGAGTGCGTTGCAACACTTGTTGAATACTGCAAGCAGGAGCCAAAAGTAGATACAGTAGTATTGTTACACTCTAGAACAACAGATGCATATTTTACAAGAAAGGTGATTCACTTGCATTACCTTGCTGTTAATTTTTAGAATTTAAGTAATTTTTGTCATTTCAGACCATGGAACGATGTCAGAGGTTTTTCAAGGGAGTCGTTAATTGAAATAACAACAAACATTGAGAGTATTGAAAGGAGAAGGAGGATAAATAACAAGGTTGGATACGCTGAACATCCACGGGCATCCTCAACAGATGATGTTGAGGCCTTCTTCTCAGTTGTTCACCACCACCTTGGACAACAGTTCACCCTAAAGGAATTCAGATTCAAATGGAAGAAGCTTGTTAGGTAAATTTTTTTGTTTTCATTTAAAGACCCATTGTCAACCATGATCCTTTATGCGCAGAATGAAGAACAATACCAAGAGAATTTAGGCCCAAAACGACTTTTAGATAACACGAAAGTCAACTTTGACGCCCCAGAGGATATATGGATGGACTTCAACAATTTCTAACAAATTTCAGTTACAGCAAAGATCATAGAAAACTTGGAAAGGGTTGTTTGGTTGAGATTTTCCAATGTTTTACATGCAACAGGATTGAATATGCACAAATAAGCTGCCTTATTTTCATATCCATAAACTCTATTTCAGAGAATTCTGCAAGCGAATGGACAAGAACTTGCCCTTCCACTACTGGACATTGAATGAAAGGTTCAGCCAAGACTCAATGCCATCATTTGATGAAAAGCCACAGAGAGATAAAGGCACAGAAGAGAAGAAATCTAGGCTTCATTTGCTGAAGATCAATCACCGGGAAGATGCATCAATTTTTACTCCTGGCAGATCCTTCTTGCCAGTCAGAAATAAGCAGTCCATCAGGCAGAGGCTGCATAAACCTGTATTAGAATTGCCATCTATTCCGGAAGAACTTGAAGAAAGCTCTCTTTGAAATAGTTTGGGGCTTTGGTTAAATATATTTGAAGGAAACTTTCACAAAGATGCCGTTTTACTTGTTTAATTATCTCAGGATGCAAGTCATTTTACACCATTGTGGGCATAAAATAATGAATGCTGCATCCCATGATTGTATTTTAAGACGGGTGTGACATATTTTTCTGTTGTATACACAGTAAGTTGCTTGTCTGGACTTGTTACATCATTTCCCAAAAAGTGGTCTTTTAAGCCAGTTCCTTAATTTCAAACATGTCTCTCAAGGAACCTGGTACTCAGTGGGTGGAACAGATTTATGGACATATACTTTTTTGTAAGAAACAGGTTTATACAACATTAGTTCCACGATGGCCAAAAGTCTATTGCTTAGAACTGACATACAGCAATTTTCAAATTGAATTCACGTAGAAACTTTTGTACTGTGGCCTGATCCAGGTTTGTTATCACAAGAACAAAACAAAACGAAACAAAGAATTCCCAGACAGCTTCTGGTCCACCATCTTTAGCCAATAATCAGACATTGATGTCATCATTGTACTTATAATTATAGTCATTTCTCAACCATCTCCCACTTTTTAGCAATGAAATGGTTGGTATGTAGTAATGTTTGTTGTGTGTTTCATAAAATGTGTAGGAAATATTTATCAGCTGCACTGAGTGCAGTTCATGATGTTTCATTGCAAAGTGCACTTTCTTTAGCTTGAATTTTGGAATATATCCAATTATTTTCCAATGATTTTGGAGCAATGCCTCTGCTATAACTGCATTGCAATCTTTGTCATTGTCACTTTCAAACCTTAAACGCGTTTGAGTTTCTTTATCTTGCATGATGAAATCCTGTTTCAGTCTCTTAAGATTTACCTGAAAATCAGGATGATAGCATGTACCCCTCAGCTCTACTCTTTCAGCAAAATTTTGATTGTCAATGGGTGTACTCTCGCTGCTCTTGGACAGAGCATTATTTTCATTTTTGATGGCAGACTGTTCTTGATGTTTGATGGCAATTTTGCCAATATCAGGATGCTTGCTGCAGTTGCAATACGTAATTTTTGCCAAATCTAACCAAGGGACTCGTATGTATTCATTTTCCATAGCATAGTCAGTTTCTGGTGCTAAAGACACAGCATTTGTGGACATATTTTCCTCCACTCTAAATTCACAAACTGTTTCAATTTGATCAGTCTCATCTACCTGTATAGGAATAAAAGGTTGAATATTTCAGTTAATGTGGTTTATCAAAAGGTTATATGACCCTCAACACCTTGCACTCGTTTTTTTTATTAGAAACTGCTTATAAAAAAGTAGGCCCAAGTTTTCAAAAGCTAAGAAATAACCCTACCTGAATTGAAAAAGATAAGAAACTTTTGTAATTTACAATTTTAATTTTCCTATTGTATTCAAAATTTTTTTCACAGTGTACAATTATAGCAACTGTTTGGATATCATTTTGAGTGTGAATTTTATACTTACTTGTTTGAGATCTTACTAAGTAATTTGGGAGCCCTTTAGACAAAACAAAATTAACTCTGCACGTCCGGCATTAGAAGTATAAGAAACACATAAGAAACCTTTGCTAGCAAAATGGCCCGAAAATTTAAGAAACTGCCTACCAACACCTGAGTTTCTTATAAAAAAATGAGTGTAGTCGAATCAAGGGACCTGCCAATCACCCTCAATGCCTAAGGAATCTGCCAAGAGACAGACAGGTTTTTCTTTTAATTGTAAATATTGACATCACGGTAAATAAGTTTTAAATATTGTAAATAGGGTTTATAGTTTGATTTCATTAATACTTTCTTAATTGTTTCCTTAGATTATAATTGATGTTCTTCAGAAGAGTCCCCTCTTGAAAACTACTGCTCATGGCCTCTCCTTAAAAGAATTAGATATGAAAAAATTTATTAAATATGAAAATATGGAAGAAGACAGCGTGTCAGTGACCATTTTAATCCATTAAATCTGGAAACAGTTTTATTTGCACTCATGAAGGGTCGTTGAAAGTTCAAGGAACCGCCTCAATGTAAACTAAAAGGCTTAGAGAAGGCTTAGGCCCTTCTGCCCCAAATTAAAAATATTTTTATTCGTGTACTTGCCTGAAAATTGCAACTTGCTGTACATTCGATGACAAGTGGAGATTCTCTCTGGTTTAATTCTTCCAAGCTAGGGCTCCACAAAAACATGACACAGCGACGATATGTGAGGTTCTCCAGAAACGAAACATGACCCAGCACAAGTTGCAACTCCAAGCTGGGCAGGTCAGAACTTCTCCATTTCTCTGAAATTTCGTAGTCCAGGCAATGTAAATAAAGTAAAGGATTTTTACTTATCGCTTCCGATTGGAGCTCAGTTATTACTGACATTTCGCGAACCAAATGCGAACAGAAGAGGAAAAACACAGATATTCTTGTTTCCGCAGCTAGGCCACCCGTGCTGATTTTCGTCTGTTCAGTAGCGTGTCTGGGAAGTGAATGAGCAGCAACAACAACGAAAAAATTAATAATATAAAAAGTATGCGGTGCATTGTGGGATACTAGCGAATCCCCCCCTGACCCATGACCATAAATGGTAGCAGTCTTGCACCTATCAGTTGATTCAGATTACATCAAAGTTCACGTCATAATCTCGGGCTTCCTCGTGGAGATTCTCTATCCTTATTTGTCATTTTGAAATCAAAACCATTGTTTAGAAGTTAGGTTTTTAAGTGCTTTATTGTCTTCACAAGATTTTCTAAATTAATGACCTATTGACCCATGAGATAAATTTAATGATTACGTGCTTAAACACAAATAGGCTGCAAATATCATTTTATTTCCAAACAAATTCACAGACGTAAATCTTTATTGAGTCTCCCACGCTGACAATGGGCTTCTATTGGAATGACCCAGACAAACGGAAAAAAGTGCACGCGACGCTCCTTCGCATTTTTCAATTTTACGCCAACAGTTTTTGGAGTACGGATTTTGGGATTTTGACTTTTGTAGCGCAAAATTTTACGCCAACCATTCTTCGAACGGGAAGAAATACGCCGGCGTAAAAAAGACTAAGAGGCTGTACACCACAGATCTGTGGCGTAACGTACGCCGATTCCACTATGGCATGTCCACAGATGTTTCAGAAACTCAAGTCCTGGATTCAGTTTGACTACAGCGCAGACGAAAGAATTTTTTGGGGGGGGGGGAAGAGTTGAGGAAAGTGCAGTGTGGCCTAATGAAAACATTGCGAGAGAAAAAGGAGGCAAGGAGGTGATTGTTTTCGGATGATTCACACGCCGTTACCTGAATCTATTCCCACTAAAAAATTGGAGCCCTGAATTTTAATTCTATATCTAATAACTCTATCCCAGTCGGAAAAAATTCTGAAAAACAGAGATTGACGCAAACATGGAAACAATGGACAGCGAGAAAGAATTTCGGAGATCATGGCTTTGGCACACTTCAAGCGTATAAATGATGCCAGAGTTAAAAAAACAGCATTTTGACCTTCTCAAAACCATAGAAAATTGAGAATTATAGTAAATTTTCGGATTTTGCTCCTTGCAGTAAGCACTATACTCAATTTTAGGTGTATATAGACCCAATTCAATTCATAGACCCAAATTGACAGAAGAGGGTCTGCGATAACGTCTAGGCGTTAATTTTTGAATGAAACACTTTTCACCTGAGTCGCCCGATTTTTTCTTTTTCTGATGGGGTAGAACGAAAACTCGGGTTTCTTTCAAGAGGCTCTTATTTCGACAGACGATGGTTCTTTTCAGCCGAAATTGGCAGAAGAGGGTCTGCGATAACGTCTAGGCGTTAATTTTTGAATGAAATACTTTCCAACCGAGTCCCCCAACTATTCGTTTTTCTTATGGGGTAGAACGAAAACTCGGGTTTCTTTCAAGAGGCTCTTATATCGACAGATGATGATTCTTTTCAGCCGAAATTGGCAGAAGAGTCTACGAAAGACGTCTAGGCGTTAATTTTTGAATGAAATACTTTCCAACCAAGTCCCCCAACTTTTCGTTTTTCTTATGGGGTAGAACGAAAACTCGGGTTTCTTTCAAGGGGCTCTTATTTCGACATAGGATGATTCTTTTCAGCCGAAATTGACAGAAGAGCGTCTATGAAAAACGTCTAGGCGTTAATTTTTGAATGAAACACTTTTCACCTGAGTCACCCAACTTTTCGTTTTTCTTATGGGGTAGAACGAAAACTCGGGCTTCTTTCAAGAGGCTCTTATTTCAACGTACGATGATTTTTTTCAGCCGAAATTGGCAGAAGAGCGTGAATGAAAAACGTCCAGGCATTCATTTCTGAATGAAAGACTTTCAACCTGAGTTGCCCGACTTTTCGTTTCTCTAATAGAGCAAGAACGAAAACTCGGGCGACTCGGGCAAATTCTTAAAAGTGTGTTATTTTGAACAGTAAAGGATGTTTCTGTCTTCTGTGCCCAAGGAGGGTCGAAATAATACCATCCAACACTGTTTTTGCAGTGAAAAATATTTGCCCGAGTCGCCCGAGCTGCCCGAGTTTTCAACCAAGCCATCTGTCATGGACAGTAAATAATCTGTCCTGGTAAGTAAAGTATCTGTCCTGGACAGTAAATAATCTGGCCTGGAAAGGAAAATATCTGTCCTGGACAGTAAATAATCTATCCTGGAAAGGAAAATATCTGTCCTGGTAAGTAAAATATCTGTCCTGGACAGTAAAAATCTGTCCTGGACAGAATCTGTCCTGGACAGTAAATAATCTCTCCTGGAATGGAAAATATCTGTCCTGGACAGAATCTGTTCTGGACGGTAAATAATCTGTCCTGGAAAGGAAAATATCTGTCCTGGACAGAATCTGTCCTGGACAGTAAATAATCTGTCCTGGTAAGTAAAATATCTGTCCTGGACAGTAAATAATCTGTCCTGGAAAGGAAAATATCTGTCCTGGACAGAATCTGTCCTGGACAGTAAATAATCTCTCCTGGAATGGAAAATATCTGTCCTGGACAGAATCTGTTCTGGACAGTAAATAATCTGTCCTGGAAAGGAAAATACTGTCCTGGACAGAATCTGTCCTGGACAGTAAATAATCTCTCCTGGAATGGAAAATATCTGTCCTGGACAGAATCTGTTCTGGACAGTAAAAATCTGTCCTGGTAAGTAAAATATCTGTCCTGGGCAGAATCTGTCCTGGACAGTAAAAAGTCTGTCCTGGTAAGTAAAATATCTGTCCTGGACAAAATCTGCCCTGGAAAGTAAATAATTTGTCCTGGAAAGGAAAATATCTGTCCTGGATAGAATCTGTCGTGGACAGTAAAAAACCTGACCAGGAAAGGAAAACATCTGTCCTGGATAGAATCTGTCCTGGGCAGTAAATAATCTATCATGGAAAGGAAAATATGTCCTGGATACCATCTGTCCTGGACAGTAAATAATCTGTCCTAGAAAGGAAAATATATGTCCTAGATAGAATCTGTCCTGGACAGTAAATAAGCTGTCCTGGGAAGGAAAATATCTGTCCATGACAGAATCTGTCCTGGACAGTAAATAATCTATCCTGGAAAGGAAAATATCTGTCCTGGTAAGTAAAAAATCTGTCCTGGTAAGTAAAATATCTGTCCTGGACAGTAAAAATCTGTCCTGGAAAGTAAAATATCTTTCCTGGACAGAATCTGTCCTGGACAGTAAATAATTTGTCCTGGAAAGGAAAATATCTGTCCTGGATAGAGTCTGTCCTGGACAGTAAAAAACCTGACCAGGAAAGGAAAATATCTGTCCTGGATAGAATCTGTCCTGGACAGTAAAAAACCTGACCAGGAAAGGAAAATATCTGTCCTGGTTAGAATCTGTCATGGACCGTAAATAATCTGTCATGGAAAGGAAAATATCTGTCTTGGATACAATCTGTCCTGGTAAGTAAAATATCTGTCCTGGGCAGAATCTGTCCTGGACAGTAAAAAGTCTGTCCTGGTAAGTAAAATATCTGTCCTGGACAAAATCTGCCCTGGAAAGTAAATAATTTGTCCTGGAAAGGAAAATATCTGTCCTGGATAGAATCTGTCGTGGACAGTAAAAAACCTGACCAGGAAAGGAAAACATCTGTCCTGGATAGAATCTGTCCTGGGCAGTAAATAATCTGTCATGGAAAGGAAAATATGTCCTGGATACCATCTGTCCTGGACAGTAAATAATCTCTCCTGGAATGGAAAATATCTGTCCTGGACAGAATCTGTTCTGGACAGTAAATAATCTGTCCTGGAAAGGAAAATACTGTCCTGGACAGAATCTGTCCAGGACAGTAAATAATCTCTCCTGGAATGGAAAATATCTGTCCTGGACAGAATCTGTTCTGGACAGTAAAAATCTGTCCTGGTAAGTAAAATATCTGTCCTGGGCAGAATCTGTCCTGGACAGTAAAAAGTCTGTCCTGGTAAGTAAAATATCTGTCCTGGACAAAATCTGCCCTGGAAAGTAAATAATTTGTCCTGGAAAGGAAAATATCTGTCCTGGATAGAATCTGTCGTGGACAGTAAAAAACCTGACCA
Source organism: Aurelia coerulea (assembly GCA_039566865.1). Taxonomy (NCBI): domain Eukaryota; kingdom Metazoa; phylum Cnidaria; class Scyphozoa; order Semaeostomeae; family Ulmaridae; genus Aurelia; species Aurelia coerulea. Next base: position 5,786,629 of record CM076959.1, read on the forward strand.
GGAAAGGAAAACATCTGTCCTGGATAGAATCTGTCCTGGGCAGTAAATAATCTGTCATGGAAAGGAAAATATGTCCTGGATACCATCTGTCCTGGACAGTAAATAATCTGTCCTAGAAAGGAAAATATATGTCCTAGATAGAATCTGTCCTGGACAGTAAATAAGCTGTCCTGGGAAGGAAAATATCTGTCCATGACAGAATCTGTCCTGGACAGTAAATAATCTATCCTGGAAAGGAAAATATCTGTCCTGGTAAGTAAAAAATCTGTCCTGGTAAGTAAAATATCTGTCCTGGACAGTAAAAATCTGTCCTGGAAAGTAAAATATCTTTCCTGGACAGAATCTGTCCTGGACAGTAAATAATTTGTCCTGGAAAGGAAAATATCTGTCCTGGATAGAGTCTGTCCTGGACAGTAAAAAACCTGACCAGGAAAGGAAAATATCTGTCCTGGATAGAATCTGTCCTGGACAGTAAAAAACCTGACCAGGAAAGGAAAATATCTGTCCTGGTTAGAATCTGTCATGGACCGTAAATAATCTGTCATGGAAAGGAAAATATCTGTCTTGGATACAATCTGTCCTGGACAGTAAATAATATGTACTGGAAAGGAAAATATCTGTCCTGGACAGAATCTGTGCTGGACAGTAAATAATCTGTCCTGGAATGGAAAATATCTGTCCATGACAGAATCTGTCCTGGACAGTAAATAAGCTGTCCTGGAAAGGAAAATATCTGTACATGACAGAATCTGTCCTGGACAGTAAATAATCTATCATGAAAAGGAAAATATCTGTCCTGGACAAAATCTGTCCTGGACAGTAAAAAATCAAAAAGTAAAATATCTGTCCTTGATAGTAAAAAATCTGTCCTGGTAAGTAAAATATCTGTCCTGGACAGAATCTGTCCTGGACAATAAATACTTTGTCCTGGAAAGGAAAATATCTGTCCTGGATAGAGTCTGTCCTGGACAGTAAAAAACCTGACCAGGAAAGGAAAATATCTGTCCTGGATAGAATCTGTCCTGGACAGTAAAAAACCTGACCAGGAAAGGAAAATATCTGTCCTGGATAGAATCTGTCCTGGACAGTAAATAATCTGTCCTGAAAAGGAAAATATCTGTCCTGGACAGAATCTGTCCTGGACAGTAAATAATCTGTCCAGGACAAGGAAAGTATCTGTCCTGGACAGTAAATAATCTGTCCTGGTAAGTAAAATATCTGTCCTGGACAGTAAAAAATCTGTCCTGGTAAATAAAATATCTGTCCTGGACCGTAAAAAATCTGTCCTGGTAAGTAAAATATCTGTCCTGGACAGAATCTGTCCTGGACAGTAAATAATTTGTCCTGGAAAGGAAAATATCTGTCCTGGATAGAATCTGTCCTGGACAGTAAAAAACCTGACCAGGAAAGGAAAATATCTGTCCTGGATAGAATCTGTCCTGGACAGTAAAAAACCTGACCAGGAAAGGAAAATATCTGTCCTGGATAGAATCTTTCCTGGTAAGTAAAATATCTGTCCTGGACAGAATCTGTGCTGGACAGTAAATAATCTGTCCTGGAATGGAAAATATCTGTCCATGACAGAATCTGTATTGGACAGTAAATAAGCTGTCCTGGAAAGGAAAATATCTGTACATGACAGAATCTGTCCTGGAGAGTAAATAATCTATCATGAAAAGGAAAATATCTGTCCTGGATAAAATCTGTCCTGGACAGTAAATAATCTGTCCTGGTAAGTAAAGTATCTGTCCTGGACAGAATCTGTCCTGGACAGTAAATAATCTGGCCTGGAAAGGAAAATAACTGTCCTGGATAGAATCTGTCCTGGACAGTAAAAAAGCTCTCCTGAAAAGGAAAATATCTGTCCTGGATAGAATCTGTCCTGGACAGTAAATAATCTGTCCTGGAAAGGAAAATATCTGTCCTGGACAGAATCTGTCCTGGACAGTAAATAATCTCTCCTGGAATGGAAAATATCTGTACTGGACAGAATCTGTTCTGGACAGTAAAAAATCTGTCCTGGTAAGTAAAATATCTGTCCTGGGCAGAATCTGTCCTGGACAGTAAAAAATCTGTCCTGGTAAGTAAAATATCTGTCCTGGACAAAATCTGCCCTGGATAGTAAATAATTTGTCCTGGAAAGGAAAATATCTGTCCTGGATAGAATCTGTCCTGGACAGTAAAAAAAACCTGACCAGGAAAGGAAAACATCTGTCCTGGATAGAATCTGTCCTGGACAGTAAATAATCTGTCCTGGAAAGGAAAATATCTGTCCTAGATAGAATCTGTCCTGGACAGTAAATAAGCTGTCCTGGAAAGGAAAATATCTGTCCTGGACAGAATCTGTCCTGGACAGTAAATAATCTGTCCTGGAAAGGAAAGTATCTGTCCTAGATAGAATCTGTCCTGGACAGTAAATAAGCTGTCCTGGAAAGGAAAATATCTGTCCTGGATAGAATCTGTCCTGGACAGTAAATAATCTGTCATGGAAAGGAAAATATCTGTCCTGGATACCATCTGTCCTGGACAGTAAATAATCTGTCCTTCAAAGGAAAATATATGTCCTAGATAGAATCTGTCCTGGACAGTAAATAAGCTGTCCTGGGAAGGAAAATATCTCTCCATGACAGAATCTGTCCTGGACAGTAAATAATCTATCCTGGAAAGGAAAATATCTGTCCTGGTAAGTAAAATATCTGTCCTGGACAATAAAAAATCTGTCCTGGAAAGGAAAATATCTGTCCTGGACAGAATCTGTCCTGGACAGTAAATAATCTCTCCTGGAATGGAAAATATCTGTCCTGGACAGAATCTGTTCTGGACGGTAAATAATCTGTCCTGGAAAGGAAAATATCTGTCCTGGACAGAATCTGTCCTGGACAGTAAATAATCTGTCCTGGTAAGTAAAATATCTGTCCTGGACAGTAAATAATCTGTCCTGGAAAGGAAAATATCTGTCCTGGACAGAATCTGTCCTGGACAGTAAATAATCTCTCCTGGAATGGAAAATATCTGTCCTGGACAGAATCTGTTCTGGACAGTAAATAATCTGTCCTGGAAAGGAAAATACTGTCCTGGACAGAATCTGTCCTGGACAGTAAATAATCTCTCCTGGAATGGAAAATATCTGTCCTGGACAGAATCTGTTCTGGACAGTAAAAATCTGTCCTGGTAAGTAAAATATCTGTCCTGGGCAGAATCTGTCCTGGACAGTAAAAAATCTGTCCTGGTAAGTAAAATATCTGTCCTGGACAAAATCTGCCCTGGAAAGTAAATAATTTGTCCTGGAATGGAAAATATCTGTCCTGGATAGAATCTGTTGTGGACAGTAAAAAACCTGACCAGGAAAGGAAAACATCTGTCCTGGATAGAATCTGTCCTGGGCAGTAAATAATCTGTCATGGAAAGGAAAATATCTGTCCTGGATACCATCTGTCCTGGACAGTAAATAATCTGTCCTAGAAAGGAAAATATATGTCCTAGATAGAATCTGTCCTGGACAGTAAATAAGCTGTCCTGGAAAGGAAAATATCTGTCGTGGACAGAATCTGTCCTGGACAGTAATTAATCTGTCCTGGAAAGAAAGAATATCTGTCCATGACAGAATCTGTCCTGGACAGTAAATAATCTATCCTGGAAAGGAAAATATCTGTCCTGGACAGAATCTGTGCTGGACAGTAAATAATCTGTCCTGGTAAGTAAAATATCTGTCCTGGACAGTAAATAATCTGTCCTGGTAAGTAAAATATCTGTCCTGGACAGAATCTGTCCTGGACAGTAAATAATCTGGCCTGAAAAGGAAAATATCTGTCCTGGACAGAATATGTCCTGGACAGTAAAAAATCTGTCCTGGTAAGTAAAATATCTGTCCTGGACAGAATCTGTCCTGGTAAGTAAAATATCTGTCCTGGACAGAATCTGTGCTGGACAGTAAATAATCTGTCCTGGAAAGGAAAATATCTGTCCATGACAGAATCTGTGTTGGACAGTAAATAATCTATCCTGGAAAGGAAAATATCTGTCCTGGACAGAATCTGTCCTGGACAGTAAGAAATCTGTCCTGGTAAGTAAAATATCTGTCATGGACAGTAAAAAATCTGTCCTGGTAAGTAAAATATCTGTCCTGGACAGAATCTGTCCTGGACAGTAAATAATTTGTCCTGGAAAGGAAAATATCTGTCCTGGATAGAGTCGGTCCTGGACAGTAGAAGACCTGACCAGGAAAGGAAAATATCTGTCCTGGATAGAATCTGTCCTGGACAGTAAAAAAACCTGACCAGGAAAGGAAAATATCTGTCCTGGATAGAATCTTTCCTGGACAGTAAATAATCTGTCCTGGTAAGTTAAATATCTGTCCTGGACAGTAAAAAATCTGTCCTGGTAAGTAAAATATCTGTCCTGGACAGAATCTGTCCTGGACAGTAAATAATTTGTCCTGGAAAGGAAAATATCTGTCCTGGATAGAGTCTATCCTGGACAGTAAAAAACCTGGCCAGGAAAGGAAAATATCTGTCCTGGATAGAATCTGTCCTGGACAGTAAAAAACCTGACCAGGAAAGGAAAATATCTGTCCTGGATAGAATCTTTCCTGGACAGTAAATAATCTGTCCTGGTAAGTAAAGTATCTGTCATGGACAGAATCTGTCCTGGACAGTAAATAATCTGGCCTGGAAAGGAAAATAACTGTCCTGGACAGAATCTGTCCTGGATAGTAAAAAGCTCTCCTGAAAAGGAATATATCTGTCCTGGATACCATCTGTCCTGGACAGTAAATAATCTGTCCTGGAAAGGAAAATATCTGTCCTGGACAGAATCTGTCCTGGACAGTAAATAATCTCTCCTGGAATGGAAAATATCTGTCCTGGACAGAATCTGTTCTGGACAGTAAATAATCTGTCCTGGAAAGGAAAATATCTGTCCTGGACAGAATCTGTCCTGGACAGTAAATAATCTCTCCTGGAATGGAAAATATCTGTCCTGGACAGAATCTGTCCTGGACAGTAAATAATCTCTCCTGGAATGGAAAATATCTGTCCTGGACAGAATCTGTTCTGAACAGTAAATAATCTGTCCTGGAAAGAAAAATATCTGTCTTGGACAGAATCTGTCCTGGACAGTAAATAATCTCTCCTGGAATGGAAAATATCTGTCCTGGACAGAATCTTTTCTGGACAGTAAAAATCTGTCCTGGTAAGTAAAATATCTGTCCTGGGCAGAATCTGTGCTGGACAGTAAATAATCTGTCCTGGTAAGTAAAATATCTGTCCTGGACAGAATCTGTCCTGGACCGTAAAAAATCTGTCCTGGTAAGTAAAATATCTGTCCTGGACAGTAAAAAATCTGTCCTGGTAAGTAAAATATCTGTCCTGGACAGAATCTGTCCTGGACAGTAAATAATTTGTCCTGGAAAGGAAAATATCTGTCCTGGATAGAGTCTGTCCTGGACAGTAAAAAACCTGACCAGGAAAGGAAAATATCTGTCCTGGATAGGATCTGTCCTGGACAGTAAAAAACCTGACCAGGAAAGGAAAATATCTGTCCTGGATAGAATCTTTCCTGGTAAGTAAAATATCTGTCCTGGACAGAATCTGTGCTGGACAGTAAATAATCTGTCCTGGAATGGAAAATATCTGTCCATGACAGAAACTGTCCTGGACAGTAAATAAGCTGTCCTGGAAAGGAAAATATCTGTACATGACAGAATCTGTCCTGGACAGTAAATAATCTATCATGAAAAGGAAAATATCTGTCCTGGACAAAATCTGTCCTGGACAGTAAAAAATCTGTCCTGGTAAGTAAAATATCTGTCCTAGATAGTAAAAAATCTGTCCTGGTAAGTAAAATATCTGTCCTAGACAGAATCTGTCCTGGACAGTAAATAATTTGTCCTGGAAAGGAAAATATCTGTCCTGGATAGAGTCTGTCCTGGACAGTAAAAAACCTGACCAGGAAAGGAAAATATCCGTCCTGCATAGAATCTGTCCTGGACAGTAAAAAACCTGACCAGGAAAGGAAAATATCTGTCCTGGATAGAATCTGTCCTAGACAGTAAATAATCTGTCTTGGTAAGTAAAGTATCTGTCCTGGACAGAATCTGTCCTGGACAGAAAATAATCTGGCCTGGAAAGGAAAATAACTGTCCTGGATACCATCTGTCCTGGACAGTAAATAATCTGTCCTGGAAAGGAAAATATATGTCCTAGATAGAATCTGTCCTGGACAGTAAATAAGCTGTCCTGGAAAGGAAAATATCTGTCCTGGACAGAATCTGTGCTGGACAGTAAATAATCTGTCCTGGAAAGAAAGAATATCTGTCCATGACAGAATCTGTCCTGGACAGTAAATAATCTATCCTGGAAAGGAAAATATCTGTCCTGGACAGAATCTGTGCTGGACAGTAAATAATCTGTCCTGGTAAGTAAAATATCTGTCCTGGACAGTAAATAATCTGTCCTGGTAAGTAAAATATCTGTCCTGGACAGAATCTGTCCTGGACAGTAAATAATCTGGCCTGAAAAGGAAAATATCTGTCCTGGACAGAATATGTCCTGGACAGTAAAAAATCTGTCCTGGTAAGTAAAATATCTGTCCTGGACAGAATCTGTCCTGGTAAGTAAAATATCTGTCCTGGACAGAATCTGTGCTGGACAGTAAATAATCTGTCCTGGAAAGGAAAATATCTGTCCATGACAGAATCTGTGTTGGACAGTAAATAATCTATCCTGGAAAGGAAAATATCTGTCCTGGACAGAATCTGTCCTGGACAGTAAGAAATCTGTCCTGGTAAGTAAAATATCTGTCCTGGACAGTAAAAAATCTGTCCTGGTAAGTAAAATATCTGTCCTGAACAGAATCTGTCCTGGACAGTAAATAATTTGTCCTGGAAAGGAAAATATCTGTCCTGGATAGAGTCTGTCCTGGACAGTAAAAAACCTGACCAGGAAAGGAAAATATCTGTCCTGGATAGAATCTGTCCTGGACAGTAAAAAACCTGACCAGGAAAGGAAAATATCTGTCCTGGATAGAATCTTTCCTGGACAGTAAATAATCTGTCCTGGTAAGTAAAGTATCTGTCATGGACAGAATCTGTCCTGGACAGTAACTAATCTGGCCTGGAAAGGAAAATAACTGTCCTGGACAGAATCTGTCCTGGATAGTAAAAAGCTCTCCTGAAAAGGAATATATCTGTCCTGGATACCATCTGTCCTGGACAGTAAATAATCTGTCCTGGAAAGGAAAATATCTGTCCTAGATAGAATCTGTCCTGGACAGTAAATAAGCTGTCCTGGAAAGGAAAATATCTGTCCTGGACAGAATCTGTCCTGGACAGTAAATAATCTGTCCTGGAAAGGAAAGTGTCTGTCCTAGATAGAATCTGTCCTGGACAGTAAATAAGCTGTCCTGGAAAGGAAAATATCTGTCCTGGATAGAATCTTTCCTGCTAAGTAAAATATCTGTCCTGGACAGAATCTGTGCTGGACAGTAAATAATCTGTCCTGGAATGGAAAATATCTGTCCATGACAGAATCTGTATTGGACACTAAATAAGCTGTCCTGGAAAGGAAAATATCTGTACATGACAGAATCTGTCCTGGGCAGTAAATAATCTGTCCTGGAAAGAAAGAATATCTGTCCATGACAGAATCTGTCCTGGGCAGTAAATAATCTATCCTGGAAAGGAAAATATCTGTCCTGGACAGAATCTGTGCTGGACAGTAAATAATCTGTCCTGGTAAGTAAAATATCTGTCCTGGACAGTAAAAAATCTGTCCTGGTAAATAAAATATCTGTCCTGGACAGTAAAAAATCTGTCCTGGTAAGTAAAATATCTGTCCTGGACAGAATCTGTCCTGGACAGTAAATAATTTGTCCTGGAAAGGAAAATATCTGTCCTGGATAGAATCTGTCCTGGACAGTAAAAAACCTGACCAGGAAAGGAAAATATCTGTCCTGGATAGAATCTGTCCTGGTCAGTAAAAAACCTGACCAGGAAAGGAAAATATCTGTCCTGGATAGAATCTTTCCTGGTAAGTAAAATATCTGTCCTGGACAGAATCTGTGCTGGACAGTAAATAATCTGTCCTGGAATGGAAAATATCTGTCCATGACAGAATCTGTATTGGACAGTAAATAAGCTGTCCTGGAAAGGAAAATATCTGTACATGACAGAATCTGTCCTGGAGAGTAAATAATCTATCATGAAAAGGAAAATATCTGTCCTGGATAAAATCTGTCCTGGACAGTAAATAATCTGTCCTGGTAAGTAAAGTATCTGTCCTGGACAGAATCTGTCCTGGACAGTAAATAATCTGGCCTGGAAAGGAAAATAACTGTCCTGGATAGAATCTGTCCTGGACAGTAAAAAAGCTCTCCTGAAAAGGAAAATATCTGTCCTGGATAGAATCTGTCCTGGACAGTAAATAATCTGTCCTGGAAAGGAAAATATCTGTCCTGGACAGAATCTGTCCTGGACAGTAAATAATCTCTCCTGGAATGGAAAATATCTGTACTGGACAGAATCTGTTCTGGACAGTAAAAAAATCTGTCCTGGTAAGTAAAATATCTGTCCTGGGCAGAATCTGTCCTGGACAGTAAAAAATCTGTCCTGGTAAGTAAAATATCTGTCCTGGACAAAATCTGCCCTGGATAGTAAATAATTTGTCCTGGAAAGGAAAATATCTGTCCTGGATAGAATCTGTCCTGGACAGTAAAAAAACCTGACCAGGAAAGGAAAACATCTTTCCTGGATAGAATCTGTCCTGGACAGTAAATAATCTGTCATGGAAAGGAAAATATCTGTCCTGGATACCATCTGTCCTGGACAGTAAATAATCTGTCCTGGAAAGGAAAATATCTGTCCTAGATAGAATCTGTCCTGGACAGTAAATAAGCTGTCCTGGGAAGGAAAATATCTCTCCATGACAGAATCTGTCCTGGACAGTAAATAATCTATCCTGGAAAGGAAAATATCTGTCCTGGTAAGTAAAATATCTGTCCTGGACAGAATCTGTCCTGGACAGTAAATAATCTGTCCTGGAAAGGAAAGTATCTGTCCTAGATAGAATCTGTCCTGGACAGTAAATAAGCTGTCCTGGAAAGGAAAATATCTGTCCTGGATAGAATCTGTCCTGGACAGTAAATAATCTGTCATGGAAAGGAAAATATCTGTCCTGGATACCATCTGTCCTGGACAGTAAATAATCTGTCCTTGAAAGTAAAAAATCTGTCCTGGTAAGTAAAGTATCTGTCCTGGACAGTAAATAATCTGTCCTGGAAAGGAAAATATCTGTCCTGGACAGAATCTGTCCTGGGCGGTAAAAAAGCTGTCCTGAAAAGGAAAATATCTGTCCTGGACAGAATCTGTTCTGGACGGTAAATAATCTGTCCTGGAAAGGAAAATATCTGTCCTGGACAGAATCTGTCCTGGACAGTAAATAATCTCTCCTGGAATGGAAAATATCTGTCCTGGACAGAATCTGTTCTGGACAGTAAATAATCTGTCCTGGAAAGGAAAATATCTGTCCTGAACAGAATCTGTCCTGGACAGTAAATAATTTGTCCTGGAAAGGAAAATATCTGTCCTGGATAGAGTCTGTCCTGGACAGTAAAAAACCTGACCAGGAAAGGAAAATATCTGTCCTGGATAGAATCTGTCCTGGACAGTAAAAAACCTGACCAGGAAAGGAAAATATCTGTCCTGGATAGAATCTTTCCTGGACAGTAAATAATCTGTCCTGGTAAGTAAAGTATCTGTCATGGACAGAATCTGTCCTGGACAGTAACTAATCTGGCCTGGAAAGGAAAATAACTGTCCTGGACAGAATCTGTCCTGGATAGTAAAAAGCTCTCCTGAAAAGGAATATATCTGTCCTGGATACCATCTGTCCTGGACAGTAAATAATCTGTCCTGGAAAGGAAAATATCTGTCCTAGATAGAATCTGTCCTGGACAGTAAATAAGCTGTCCTGGAAAGGAAAATATCTGTCCTGGACAGAATCTGTCCTGGACAGTAAATAATCTGTCCTGGAAAGGAAAATGTCTGTCCTAGATAGAATCTGTCCTGGACAGTAAATAAGCTGTCCTGGAAAGGAAAATATCTGTCCTGGATAGAATCTTTCCTGCTAAGTAAAATATCTGTCCTGGACAGAATCTGTGCTGGACAGTAAATAATCTGTCCTGGAATGGAAAATATCTGTCCATGACAGAATCTGTATTGGACAGTAAATAAGCTGTCCTGGAAAGGAAAATATCTGTACATGACAGAATCTGTCCTGGGCAGTAAATAATCTGTCCTGGAAAGAAAGAATATCTGTCCATGACAGAATCTGTCCTGGGCAGTAAATAATCTATCCTGGAAAGGAAAATATCTGTCCTGGACAGAATCTGTGCTGGACAGTAAATAATCTGTCCTGGTAAGTAAAATATCTGTCCTGGATAGAATCTTTCCTGCTAAGTAAAATATCTGTCCTGGACAGAATCTGTGCTGGACAGTAAATAATCTGTCCTGGAATGGAAAATATCTGTCCATGACAGAATCTGTATTGGACAGTAAATAAGCTGTCCTGGAAAGGAAAATATCTGTACATGACAGAATCTGTCCTGGGCAGTAAATAATCTGTCCTGGAAAGAAAGAATATCTGTCCATGACAGAATCTGTCCTGGGCAGTAAATAATCTATCCTGGAAAGGAAAATATCTGTCCTGGACAGAATCTGTGCTGGACAGTAAATAATCTGTCCTGGTAAGTAAAATATCTGTCCTGGACGGTAAAAAATCTGTCCTGGTAAATAAAATATCTGTCCTGGACAGTAAAAAATCTGTCCTGGTAAGTAAAATATCTGTCCTGGATAGAATCTGTTGTGGACAGTAAAAAACCTGACCAGGAAAGGAAAACATCTGTCCTGGATAGAATCTGTCCTGGGCAGTAAATAATCTGTCATGGAAAGGAAAATATCTGTCCTGGATACCATCTGTCCTGGAGAGTAAATAATCTGTCCTAGAAAGGAAAATATATGTCCTAGATAGAATCTGTCCTGGACAGTAAATAAGCTGTCCTGGAAAGGAAAATATCTGTCGTGGACAGAATCTGTCCTGGACAGTAATTAATCTGTCCTGGAAAGAAAGAATATCTGTCCATGACAGAATCTGTCCTGGACAGTAAATAATCTATCCTGGAAAGGAAAATATCTGTCCTGGACAGAATCTGTGCTGGACAGTAAATAATCTGTCCTGGTAAGTAAAATATCTGTCCTGGACAGTAAATAATCTGTCCTGGTAAGTAAAATATCTGTCCTGGACAGAATCTGTCCTGGACAGTAAATAATCTGGCCTGAAAAGGAAAATATCTGTCCTGGACAGAATATGTCCTGGACAGTAAAAAATCTGTCCTGGTAAGTAAAATATCTGTCCTGGACAGAATCTGTCCCGGTAAGTAAAATATCTGTCCTGGACAGAATCTGTGCTGGACAGTAAATAATCTGTCCTGGAAAGGAAAATATCTGTCCATGACAGAATCTGTGTTGGACAGTAAGAAATCTGTCCTGGTAAGTAAAATATCTGTCATGGACAGTAAAACATCTGTCCTGGTAAGTAAAATATCTGTCCTGGACAGAATCTGTCCTGGACAGTAAATAATTTGTCCTGGAAAGGAAAATATCTGTCCTGGATAGAGTCGGTCCTGGACAGTAGAAAACCTGACCAGGAAAGGAAAATATCTGTCCTGGATAGAATCTGTCCTGGACAGTAAAAAAACCTGACCAGGAAAGGAAAATATCTGTCCTGGATAGAATCTTTCCTGGACAGTAAATAATCTGTTCTGGTAAGTTAAATATCTGTCCTGGACAGTAAAAAATCTGTCCTGGTAAGTAAAATATCTGTCCTGGACAGAATCTGTCCTGGACAGTAAATAATTTGTCCTGGAAAGGAAAATATCTGTCCTGGATAGAGTCTATCCTGGACAGTAAAAAACCTGGCCAGGAAAGGAAAATATCTGTCCTGGATAGAATCTGTCCTGGACAGTAAAAAACCTGACCAGGAAAGGAAAATATCTGTCCTGGATAGAATCTTTCCTGGACAGTAAATAATCTGTCCTGGTAAGTAAAGTATCTGTCATGGACAGAATCTGTCCTGGACAGTAAATAATCTGGCCTGGAAAGGAAAATAACTGTCCTGGACAGAATCTGTCCTGGATAGTAAAAAGCTCTCCTGAAAAGGAATATATCTGTCCTGGATACCATCTGTCCTGGACAGTAAATAATCTGTCCTGGAAAGGAAAATATCTGTCCTGGACAGAATCTGTCCTGGACAGTAAATAATCTCTCCTGGAATGGAAAATATCTGTCCTGGACAGAATCTGTTCTGGACAGTAAATAATCTGTCCTGGAAAGGAAAATATCTGTCCTGGACAGAATCTGTCCTGGACAGTAAATAATCTCTCCTGGAATGGAAAATATCTGTCCTGGACAGAATCTGTCCTGGACAGTAAATAATCTCTCCTGGAATGGAAAATATCTGTCCTGGACAGAATCTGTTCTGGACAGTAAATAATCTGTCCTGGAAAGAAAAATATCTGTCTTGGACAGAATCTGTCCTGGACAGTAAATAATCTCTCCTGGAATGGAAAATATCTGTCCTGGACAGAATCTTTTCTGGACAGTAAAAATCTGTCCTGGTAAGTAAAATATCTGTCCTGGGCAGAATCTGTGCTGGACAGTAAATAATCTGTCCTGGTAAGTAAAATATCTGTCCTGGACAGAATCTGTCCTGGACCGTAAAAAATCTGTCCTGGTAAGTAAAATATCTGTCCTGGACAGTAAAAAATCTGTCCTGGTAAGTAAAATATCTGTCCTGGACAGAATCTGTCCTGGACAGTAAATAATTTGTCCTGGAAAGGAAAATATCTGTCCTGGATAGAGTCTGTCCTGGACAGTAAAAAACCTGACCAGGAAAGGAAAATATCTGTCCTGGATAGGATCTGTCCTGGACAGTAAAAAACCTGACCAGGAAAGGAAAATATCTGTCCTGGATAGAATCTTTCCTGGTAAGTAAAATATCTGTCCTGGACAGAATCTGTGCTGGACAGTAAATAATCTGTCCTGGAATGGAAAATATCTGTCCATGACAGAAACTGTCCTGGACAGTAAATAAGCTGTCCTGGAAAGGAAAATATCTGTACATGACAGAATCTGTCCTGGACAGTAAATAATCTATCATGAAAAGGAAAATATCTGTCCTGGACAAAATCTGTCCTGGACAGTAAAAAATCTGTCCTGGTAAGTAAAATATCTGTCCTAGATAGTAAAAAATCTGTCCTGGTAAGTAAAATATCTGTCCTGGACAGAATCTGTCCTGGACAGTAAATAATTTGTCCTGGAAAGGAAAATATCTGTCCTGGATAGAGTCTGTCCTGGACAGTAAAAAACCTGACCAGGAAAGGAAAATATCCGTCCTGCATAGAATCTGTCCTGGACAGTAAAAAACCTGACCAGGAAAGGAAAATATCTGTCCTGGATAGAATCTGTCCTGGACAGTAAATAATCTGTCTTGGTAAGTAAAGTATCTGTCCTGGACAGAATCTGTCCTGGACAGAAAATAATCTGGCCTGGAAAGGAAAATAACTGTCCTGGATACCATCTGTCCTGGACAGTAAATAATCTGTCCTGGAAAGGAAAATATATGTCCTAGATAGAATCTGTCCTGGACAGTAAATAAGCTGTCCTGGAAAGGAAAATATCTGTCCTGGACAGAATCTGTGCTGGACAGTAAATAATCTGTCCTGGAAAGAAAGAATATCTGTCCATGACAGAATCTGTCCTGGACAGTAAATAATCTATCCTGGAAAGGAAAATATCTGTCCTGGACAGAATCTGTGCTGGACAGTAAATAATCTGTGCTGGTAAGTAAAATATCTGTCCTGGACAGTAAATAATCTGTCCTGGTAAGTAAAATATCTGTCCTGGACAGAATCTGTCCTGGACAGTAAATAATCTGGCCTGAAAAGGAAAATATCTGTCCTGGACAGAATATGTCCTGGACAGTAAAAAATCTGTCCTGGTAAGTAAAATATCTGTCCTGGACAGAATCTGTCCTGGTAAGTAAAATATCTGTCGTGAACAGAATCTGTCCTGGACAGTAAATAATTTGTCCTGGAAAGGAAAATATCTGTCCTGGATAGAGTCTGTCCTGGACAGTAAAAAACCTGACCAGGAAAGGAAAATATCTGTCCTGGATAGAATCTGTCCTGGACAGTAAAAAACCTGACCAGGAAAGGAAAATATCTGTCCTGGATAGAATCTTTCCTGGACAGTAAATAATCTGTCCTGGTAAGTAAAGTATCTGTCATGGACAGAATCTGTCCTGGACAGTAACTAATCTGGCCTGGAAAGGAAAATAACTGTCCTGGACAGAATCTGTCCTGGATAGTAAAAAGCTCTCCTGAAAAGGAATATATCTGTCCTGGATACCATCTGTCCTGGACAGTAAATAATCTGTCCTGGAAAGGAAAATATCTGTCCTAGATAGAATCTGTCCTGGACAGTAAATAAGCTGTCCTGGAAAGGAAAATATCTGTCCTGGACAGAATCTGTCCTGGACAGTAAATAATCTGTCCTGGAAAGGAAAGTGTCTGTCCTAGATAGAATCTGTCCTGGACAGTAAATAAGCTGTCCTGGAAAGGAAAATATCTGTCCTGGATAGAATCTTTCCTGCTAAGTAAAATATCTGTCCTGGACAGAATCTGTGCTGGACAGTAAATAATCTGTCCTGGAATGGAAAATATCTGTCCATGACAGAATCTGTATTGGACAGTAAATAAGCTGTCCTGGAAAGGAAAATATCTGTACATGACAGAATCTGTCCTGGGCAGTAAATAATCTGTCCTGGAAAGAAAGAATATCTGTCCATGACAGAATCTGTCCTGGGCAGTAAATAATCTATCCTGGAAAGGAAAATATCTGTCCTGGACAGAATCTGTGCTGGACAGTAAATAATCTGTCCTGGTAAGTAAAATATCTGTCCTGGACAGTAAAAAATCTGTCCTGGTAAATAAAATATCTGTCCTGGACAGTAAAAAATCTGTCCTGGTAAGTAAAATATCTGTCCTGGACAGTAAATAATTTGTCCTGGAAAGGAAAATATCTGTCCTGGATAGAATCTGTCCTGGACAGTAAAAAACCTGACCAGGAAAGGAAAATATCTGTCCTGGATAGAATCTGTCCTGGACAGTAAAAAACCTGACCAGGAAAGGAAAATATCTGTCCTGGATAGAATCTTTCCTGGTAAGTAAAATATCTGTCCTGGACAGAATCTGTGCTGGACAGTAAATAATCTGTCCTGGAATGGAAAATATCTGTCCATGACAGAATCTGTATTGGACAGTAAATAAGCTGTCCTGGAAAGGAAAATATCTGTACATGACAGAATCTGTCCTGGAGAGTAAATAATCTATCATGAAAAGGAAAATATCTGTCCTGGATAAAATCTGTCCTGGACAGTAAATAATCTGTCCTGGTAAGTAAAGTATCTGTCCTGGACAGAATCTGTCCTGGACAGTAAATAATCTGGCCTGGAAAGGAAAATAACTGTCCTGGATAGAATCTGTCCTGGACAGTAAAAAAGCTCTCCTGAAAAGGAAAATATCTGTCCTGGATAGAATCTGTCCTGGACAGTAAATAATCTGTCCTGGAAAGGAAAATATCTGTCCTGGACAGAATCTGTCCTGGACAGTAAATAATCTCTCCTGGAATGGAAAATATCTGTACTGGACAGAATCTGTTCTGGACAGTAAAAAAATCTGTCCTGGTAAGTAAAATATCTGTCCTGGGCAGAATCTGTCCTGGACAGTAAAAAATCTGTCCTGGTAAGTAAAATATCTGTCCTGGACAAAATCTGCCCTGGATAGTAAATAATTTGTCCTGGAAAGGAAAATATCTGTCCTGGATAGAATCTGTCCTGGACAGTAAAAAAACCTGACCAGGAAAGGAAAACATCTGTCCTGGATAGAATCTGTCCTGGACAGTAAATAATCTGTCATGGAAAGGAAAATATCTGTCCTGGATACCATCTGTCCTGGACAGTAAATAATCTGTCCTGGAAAGGAAAATATCTGTCCTAGATAGAATCTGTCCTGGACAGTAAATAAGCTGTCCTGGGAAGGAAAATATCTCTCCATGACAGAATCTGTCCTGGACAGTAAATAATCTATCCTGGAAAGGAAAATATCTGTCCTGGTAAGTAAAATATCTGTCCTGGACAGAATCTGTCCTGGACAGTAAATAATCTGTCCTGGAAAGGAAAGTATCTGTCCTAGATAGAATCTGTCCTGGACAGTAAATAAGCTGTCCTGGAAAGGAAAATATCTGTCCTGGATAGAATCTGTCCTGGACAGTAAATAATCTGTCATGGAAAGGAAAATATCTGTCCTGGATACCATCTGTCCTGGACAGTAAATAATCTGTCCTTGAAAGTAAAATATCTGTCCTAGATAGAATCTGTCCTGGACAGTAAATAAGCTGTCCTGGGAAGGAAAATATCTGTCCATGACAGAATCTGTCCTGGACAGTAAATAATATATCCTGGAAAGGAAAATATCTGTCCTGGACAGAATCTGTCCTAGACAGTAAAAAATCTGTCCTGGTAAGTAAAATATCTGTCCTGGACAGTAAAAAATCTGTCCTATAAAAGGAAAATATCTGTCCTGGACAGAATCTGTCCTGGACAGTAAATAATCGGCCAGGTGAATTCCGCGGATCCCGCGGATTTTGCGGATGCCGCGGATGTACAAAAAATCCGCCAAATACAAAATCCGCGGAATTCATTTTGGCATAAGGGGAAAATGAATTCCGCGGACTTCGCGGATTTCAACTTGAAACATTGTCTGAAGAGCTTGTAATATCGAGAAAGCAGAAATTTACGAGTTCTTTCTCTGCTTAATGCCGTGGAAGGGTTTTAAAACTCTGCAGCCGTAGGCCTGAGTCACAGAGCGGTGTTGAGTATTGCGTGTCCAGTCTCAGCTTTAAAAGCTAACCAAGGGCAAAAAACATTCTCATTTCAGTATCAAATATTTAAATAATCGCGTCTTATTTTGTAATTGATCTGTATGGTCGCCATAAATCGATATTAAATGCATCGGTACCAAAACTTACAGTACTTAGGATGAGAGTTGGAAAAAATCCGCCAAATACAAAATCCGCGGAATTCATATTGGCATAAGGGGACAATGAATTCCGCGGACTTCGCGGATTTCAACTTGAAACATTGTCCGAAGAGCTTATAATATCGAGAAAGCAGTAATTTACGAGTTCTCTCTCTGCTTAATGCCGTGGAAGGGTTTTAAAACTCTGCAGCCGTAGGCCTGAGTCACAGAGCGGTGTTGAGTATTGCGTGTCCAGTCTTAGCTTTAAAAGCTAACCAAGGGCAAAAAACATTCTCATTTCAGTATCAAATATTTAAATAATCGCGTCTTATTCTGTAATTGATCTGTATGGTCGCCATAAATCGATATTAAATGCATCGGTACCAAAACTTACAGTAATTAGGATTAGAGTTGGAAAAAATCCGCCAAATACAAAATCCGCGGAATTCATTTTGGCATAAGGGGAAAATGAATTCCGCGGACTTCGCGGATTTCAACTTGAAACATTGTCCGAAGAGCTTATAATATCGAGAAAGCAGTAATTTACGAGTTCTTTCTCTGCTTAATGGCGTGGAATGGTTTTAAAACTCTGCAGCCGTAGGCCTGAGTCACAGAGCGGTGTTGAGTATTGCGTGTCCAGTCTTAGCTTTAAAAGCTAACCAAGGGCAAAAAACATTCTCATTTCAGTATCAAATGTTTAAATAAATAAATAAAAAAATGAGAATGTTTTTTGCCCTTGGTTAGCTTTTAAAGCTAAGACTGGACACGCAATACTCAACACCGCTCTGTGACTCATGCCTACGGCTGCAGAGTTTTAAAACCCTTCCACGGCATTAAGCAGAGAAAGAACTCGTAAATTTCTGCTTTCTCGATATTACAAGCTCTTCAGACAATGTTTCAAGTTGAAATCCGCGAAGTCCGCGGAATTCATTTTCCCCTTATGCCAAAATGAATTCCGCAAATTTTGTATTTGGCGGATTTTTTTGTACATCCGCGGCATCCGCGAAATCCGCGGGATCCGCGGAATTCACCTGGCCGTAAATAATCTCTCCAGGAATGGAAAATATCTGTCCTGGACAGAATCTGTCCTGGACAGTAAAAAATCTGTCCTGGTAAGTAAAGTATCTGTCCTGGACAGTAAATAATCTGTCCTGGAAAGGAAAATATCTGTCCTGGACAGAATCTGTCCTGGGCGGTAAAAAAGCTGTCCTGAAAAGGAAAATATCTGTCCTGGACAGAATCTGTTCTGGACGGTAAATAATCTGTCCTGGAAAGGAAAATATCTGTCCTGGACAGAATCTGTCCTGGACAGTAAATAATCTCTCCTGGAATGGAAAATATCTGTCCTGGACAGAATCTGTTCTGGACAGTAAATAATCTGTCCTGGAAAGGAAAATATCTGTCCTGGACAGAATCTGTCCTGGACAGTAAATAATCTCTCCTGGAATGGAAAATATCTGTCCTGGACAGAATCTGTTCTGGACAGTAAATAATCTGTCCTGGAAAGGAAAATATCTGTCCTGGACAGAATCTGTCCTGGACAGTAAATAATCTCTCCTGGAATGGAAAATATCTGTCCTGGACAGAATCTGTCCTGGACAGTAAATAATCTCTCCTGGAATGGAAAATATCTGTCCTGGACAGAATCTGTTCTGGACAGTAAATAATCTGTCCTGGAAAGGAAAATATCTGTCTTGGACAGAATCTGTCCTGGACAGTAAATAATCTCTCCTGGAATGGAAAATATCTGTCCTGGACAGAATCTTTTCTGGACAGTAAAAATCTGTCCTGGTAAGTAAAATATCTGTCCTGGGCAGAATCTGTCCTGGATAGTAAAAAATCTGTCCTGGTAAGTAAAATATCTGTCCTGGACAGAATCTGTCCTGGACCGTAAAAAATCTGTCCTGGTAAGTAAAATATCTGTCCTGGACAGTAAAAAATCTGTCCTGGTAAGTAAAATATCTGTCCTGGACAGAATCTGTCCTGGACAGTAAATAATTTGTCCTGGAAAGGAAAATATCTGTCCTGGATAGAGTCTGTCCTGGACAGTAAAAAACCTGACCAGGAAAGGAAAATATCTGTCCTGGATAGGGGGTGTTTGGAAAACTAAGACCCAGAAAACGAAGACCTAAGGCCACGAAAACGAAGACCCAGAAAACGAAGACCACGAAAACGAAGACCACGAAAACGAAGACCCAGAAAACGAAGACCCAGAAAACGAAGACCCCAGCATATGCGGTTTAAATGCTACACGTTTTTTTTATAAGAAACTTGGATCAGCACTTAGTACTAAAAGTTTTTTAATTTCGCATGAAAATTTCGGTCTTTTAGTAGTAAAATTTTCTTAATTAGTTTCTTATTTTTTGGGCCTAAAATTGCGGTATTGTTCGAAGTTGAGCTTTCTTCTCGAGAAAGGGCTTCCATTTTGCATTGACATTGTCATCAAGAAGAAGCCATACACATCAAGGCAAAAAATTACCAATTTTGCAGTTAAAAGTCAAGAAAAGACGAATGTACCTTTGTTAGAGAGACATAGAATAAGAGAGACATACAGAAATAAAGTTTTAGAGTTTCTTAACTGTTCTTGAGCGTAGTACTAGAGTTTCTTAAATTTTTGGTCATCGTAGTACTAGTTTCTTATAAACCAGTTTCTTATAAAAAAAACGTGTAGCAGAACGATGATGTGCATACATTATCTATACAAAAACCAAAGGTTTCTGAAAGCGAGCTGCATATATTTTCTATTTCTCTCCTTTCTATTTCTTACTTAGTTTCTTTTATCTTATTACTCGGAAGGTAATACTTGAGAAATGACCAAACATTGGGCAAGCTTCCAATAGGAGTACTCATAGTTCCTTCTGAGTTTTTTAAAGGTTCCATAATAACTGTCATGTTCACTGCATGTGCCCTCATGAACAGTTCAAAGCAAGGTTTTTTGAAGCCTTTCCAATGTTTAGAAATTCCGAGTAATATGATACAGGAAACAAGTGAAAATAAAGTAGAATTATCGGGGTCTTCGTTTTCTGGGTCTTCGTTTTCTGGGTCTTCGTTTTCGTGGTCTTCGTTTTCGTGGTCTTCCTTTTCGGGGTCTTTGTTTTCTGGGTCTTCGTTTTCGTGGTCTTCGTTTTCGTGGTCTTCGTTTTCTGGGTCTTCGTTTTCGTGGTCTTCGTTTTTGGTTTTTGTAGATAATGTATATGCACATCATCGTTCGTTGTAAGAACATCAAACACAATTTGGGTCACAACAGGTTATATTTAGATGGACCCTGTCCCCCTAGCTAAGTTGATTTACTTTAATTATATCAGATCTTGAGTACTCAGAGTTTCTTACGAGTTTCTTAAACAAATGCCATGCCCTCATAACCATTTCAAAAAAGGTTTTTGAAGCTTGCCCAATGTTTGGACATTTCTCAAGTATTACCTTCCGAGTAATAAGATAAAAGAAACTAAGTAAGAAATAGAAAGGAGAGAAATAGATAATATATGCAGCTCGCTTTCAGAAACCTTTGGGTTTGTAGATAATGTATGCACATCATCGTTCTGCTATCCTTTAAACCACAAATGCTGGGGTCTTCGTTTTCTGGGTCTTCGTTTTCGTGGTCTTCGTTTTCGTGGTCTTCGTTTTCTAGGTCTTTGTTTTCGTGGTCTTCGTTTTCTGGGTCTTCGTTTTCGTGGTCTTCGTTTTCTGGGTCTTCGTTTTCGTGGTCTTAGGTCTTAGGTCTTCGTTTTCTGGGTCTTAGTTTTCGTGGTCTTAGGTCTTAGGTCTTCGTTTTCTGGGTCTTAGTTTTCCAAACACCCCCTGGATAGGATCTGTCCTGGACAGTAAAAAACCTGACCAGGAAAGGAAAATATCTGTCCTGGATAGAATCTTTCCTGGTAAGTAAAATATCTGTCCTGGACAGAATCTGTGCTGGACAGTAAATAATCTGTCCTGGAATGGAAAATATCTGTCCATGACAGAAACTGTCCTGGACAGTAAATAAGCTGTCCTGGAAAGGAAAATATCTGTACATGACAGAATCTGTCCTGGACAGTAAATAATCTATCATGAAAAGGAAAATATCTGTCCTGGACAAAATCTGTCCTGGACAGTAAAAAATCTGTCCTGGTAAGTAAAATATCTGTCCTAGATAGTAAAAAATCTGTCCTGGTAAGTAAAATATCTGTCCTGGACAGAATCTGTCCTGGACAGTAAATAATTTGTCCTGGAAAGGAAAATATCTGTCCTGGATAGAGTCTGTCCTGGACAGTAAAAAACCTGACCAGGAAAGGAAAATATCCGTCCTGCATAGAATCTGTCCTGGACAGTAAAAAACCTGACCAGGAAAGGAAAATATCTGTCCTGGATAGAATCTGTCCTGGACAGTAAATAATCTGTCTTGGTAAGTAAAGTATCTGTCCTGGACAGAATCTGTCCTGGACAGAAAATAATCTGGCCTGGAAAGGAAAATAACTGTCCTGGATACCATCTGTCCTGGACAGTAAATAATCTGTCCTGGAAAGGAAAATATATGTCCTAGATAGAATCTGTCCTGGACAGTAAATAAGCTGTCCTGGAAAGGAAAATATCTGTCCTGGACAGAATCTGTGCTGGACAGTAAATAATCTGTCCTGGAAAGAAAGAATATCTGTCCATGACAGAATCTGTCCTGGACAGTAAATAATCTATCCTGGAAAGGAAAATATCTGTCCTGGACAGAATCTGTGCTGGACAGTAAATAATCTGTGCTGGTAAGTAAAATATCTGTCCTGGACAGTAAATAATCTGTCCTGGTAAGTAAAATATCTGTCCTGGACAGAATCTGTCCTGGACAGTAAATAATCTGGCCTGAAAAGGAAAATATCTGTCCTGGACAGAATATGTCCTGGACAGTAAAAAATCTGTCCTGGTAAGTAAAATATCTGTCCTGGACAGAATCTGTCCTGGTAAGTAAAATATCTGTCCTGGACAGAATCTGTGCTGGACAGTAAATAATCTGTCCTGGAAAGGAAAATATCTGTCCATGACAGAATCTGTGTTGGACAGTAAATAATCTATCCTGGAAAGGAAAATATCTGTCCTGGACAGAATCTGTCCTGGACAGTAAGAAATCTGTCCTGGTAAGTAAAATATCTGTCCTGGACAGTAAAAAATCTGTCCTGGTAAGTAAAATATCTGTCCTGAACAGAATCTGTCCTGGACAGTAAATAATTTGTCCTGGAAAGGAAAATATCTGTCCTGGATAGAGTCTGTCCTGGACAGTAAAAAACCTGACCAGGAAAGGAAAATATCTGTCCTGGATAGAATCTGTCCTGGACAGTAAAAAACCTGACCAGGAAAGGAAAATATCTGTCCTGGATAGAATCTTTCCTGGACAGTAAATAATCTGTCCTGGTAAGTAAAGTATCTGTCATGGACAGAATCTGTCCTGGACAGTAACTAATCTGGCCTGGAAAGGAAAATAACTGTCCTGGACAGAATCTGTCCTGGATAGTAAAAAGCTCTCCTGAAAAGGAATATATCTGTCCTGGATACCATCTGTCCTGGACAGTAAATAATCTGTCCTGGAAAGGAAAATATCTGTCCTAGATAGAATCTGTCCTGGACAGTAAATAAGCTGTCCTGGAAAGGAAAATATCTGTCCTGGACAGAATCTGTCCTGGACAGTAAATAATCTGTCCTGGAAAGGAAAGTGTCTGTCCTAGATAGAATCTGTCCTGGACAGTAAATAAGCTGTCCTGGAAAGGAAAATATCTGTCCTGGATAGAATCTTTCCTGCTAAGTAAAATATCTGTCCTGGACAGAATCTGTGCTGGACAGTAAATAATCTGTCCTGGAATGGAAAATATCTGTCCATGACAGAATCTGTATTGGACAGTAAATAAGCTGTCCTGGAAAGGAAAATATCTGTACATGACAGAATCTGTCCTGGGCAGTAAATAATCTGTCCTGGAAAGAAAGAATATCTGTCCATGACAGAATCTGTCCTGGGCAGTAAATAATCTATCCTGGAAAGGAAAATATCTGTCCTGGACAGAATCTGTGCTGGACAGTAAATAATCTGTCCTGGTAAGTAAAATATCTGTCCTGGACAGTAAAAAATCTGTCCTGGTAAATAAAATATCTGTCCTGGACAGTAAAAAATCTGTCCTGGTAAGTAAAATATCTGTCCTGGACAGAATCTGTCCTGGACAGTAAATAATTTGTCCTGGAAAGGAAAATATCTGTCCTGGATAGAATCTGTCCTGGACAGTAAAAATCCTGACCAGGAAAGGAAAATATCTGTCCTGGATAGAATCTGTCCTGGACAGTAAAAAACCTGACCAGGAAAGGAAAATATCTGTCCTGGATAGAATCTGTCCTGGTAAGGAAAATATCTGTCCTGGGCAGAATCTGTCCTGGACAGTAAATAATCTATCCTGGAAAGGAAAATATCTGTCCATGACAGAATCTGTATTGGACAGTAAATAAGCTGTCCTGGAAAGGAAAATATCTGTACATGACAGAATCTGTCCTGGAGAGTAAATAATCTATCATGAAAAGGAAAATATCTGTCCTGGATAAAATCTGTCCTGGACAGTAAATAATCTGTCCTGGTAAGTAAAGTATCTGTCCTGGACAGAATCTGTCCTGGACAGTAAATAATCTGGCCTGGAAAGGAAAATAACTGTCCTGGATAGAATCTGTCCTGGACAGTAAAAAAGCTCTCCTGAAAAGGAAAATATCTGTCCTGGATAGAATCTGTCCTGGACAGTAAATAATCTGTCCTGGAAAGGAAAATATCTGTCCTGGACAGAATCTGTCCTGGACAGTAAATAATCTCTCCTGGAATGGAAAATATCTGTACTGGACAGAATCTGTTCTGGACAGTAAAAAAATCTGTCCTGGTAAGTAAAATATCTGTCCTGGGCAGAATCTGTCCTGGACAGTAAAAAATCTGTCCTGGTAAGTAAAATATCTGTCCTGGACAAAATCTGCCCTGGATAGTAAATAATTTGTCCTGGAAAGGAAAATATCTGTCCTGGATAGAATCTGTCCTGGACAGTAAAAAAACCTGACCAGGAAAGGAAAACATCTGTCCTGGATAGAATCTGTCCTGGACAGTAAATAATCTGTCATGGAAAGGAAAATATCTGTCCTGGATACCATCTGTCCTGGACAGTAAATAATCTGTCCTGGAAAGGAAAATATCTGTCCTAGATAGAATCTGTCCTGGACAGTAAATAAGCTGTCCTGGGAAGGAAAATATCTCTCCATGACAGAATCTGTCCTGGACAGTAAATAATCTATCCTGGAAAGGAAAATATCTGTCCTGGTAAGTAAAATATCTGTCCTGGACAGAATCTGTCCTGGACAGTAAATAATCTGTCCTGGAAAGGAAAGTATCTGTCCTAGATAGAATCTGTCCTGGACAGTAAATAAGCTGTCCTGGAAAGGAAAATATCTGTCCTGGATACCATCTGTCCTGGACAGTAAATAATCTGTCCTTGAAAGTAACATATCTGTCCTAGATAGAATCTGTCCTGGACAGTAAATAAGCTGTCCTGGGAAGGAAAATATCTGTCCATGACAGAATCTGTCCTGGACAGTAAATAATATATCCTGGAAAGGAAAATATCTGTCCTGGACAGAATCTGTCCTAGACAGTAAAAAATCTGTCCTGGTAAGTAAAATATCTGTCCTGGACAGTAAAAAATCTGACCTATAAAAGGAAAATATCTGTCCTGGACAGAATCTGTCCTGGACAGTAACGGCCAGGTGAATTCCGCGGATCCCGCGGATGCCGCGGATGTACAAAAAAATCCGCCAAATACAAAATCCGCGGAATTCATTTTGGCATAAGGGGAAAATGAATTCCGCGGACTTCGCGGATTTCAACTTGAAACATTGTCTGAAGAGCTTGTAATATCGAGAAAGCAGAAATTTACGAGTTCTTTCTCTGCTTAATGCCGTGGAAGGGTTTTAAAACTCTGCAGCCGTAGGCCTGAGTCACAGAGCGGTGTTGAGTATTGCGTGTCCAGTCTTAGCTTTAAAAGCTAACCAAGGGCAAAAAACATTCTCATTTCAGTATCAAATATTTAAATAATCGCGTCTTATTTTGTAATTGATCTGTATGGTCGCCATAAATCGATATTAAATGCATCGGTACCAAAACTTACAGTACTTAGGATGAGAGTTGGAAAAAATCCGCCAAATACAAAATCCGCGGAATTCATTTTGGCATAAGGGGAAAATGAATTCCGCGGACTTCGCGGATTTCAACTTGAAACATTGTCCGAAGAGCTTATAATATCGAGAAAGCAGTAATTTACGAGTTCTTTCTCTGCTTAATGCCGTGGAAGGGTTTTAAAACTCTGCAGCCGTAGGCCTGAGTCACAGAGCGGTGTTGAGTATTGCGTGTCCAGTCTTAGCTTTAAAAGCTAACCAAGGGCAAAAAACATTCTCATTTCAGTATCAAATATTTAAATAATCGCGTCTTATTCTGTAATTGATCTGTATGGTCGCCATAAATCGATATTAAATGCATCGGTACCAAAACTTACAGTACTTAGGATGAGAGTTGGAAAAAATCCGCCAAATACAAAATCCGCGGAATTCATTTTGGCATAAGGGGAAAATGAATTCCGCGGACTTCGCGGATTTCAACTTGAAACATTGTCTGAAGAGCTTATAATATCGAGAAAGCAGTAATTTACGAGTTCTTTCTCTGCTTAATGGCGTGGAATGGTTTTAAAACTCTGCAGCCGTAGGCCTGAGTCACAGAGCGGTGTTGAGTATTGCGTGTCGAGTCTTAGCTTTAAAAGCTAACCAAGGGCAAAAAACATTCTCATTTCAGTATCAAATGTTTAAATAAATAAATAAAAAAATGAGAATGTTTTTTGCCCTTGGTTAGCTTTTAAAGCTAAGACTCGACACGCAATACTCAACACCGCTCTGTGACTCAGGCCTACGGCTGCAGAGTTTTAAAACCCTTCCACGGCATTAAGCAGAGAAAGAACTCGTAAATTTCTGCTTTCTCGATATTACAAGCTCTTCAGACAATGTTTCAAGTTGAAATCCGCGAAGTCCGCGGAATTCATTTTCCCCTTATGCCAAAATGAATTCCGCAAATTTTGCATTTGGCGGATTTTTTTGTACATCCGCGGCATCCGCGGGATCCGCGGAATTCACCTGGCCGTAAATAATCTCTCCAGGAATGGAAAATATCTGTCCTGGACAGAATCTGTTCTGGACAGTAAATAATCTGTCCTGGAAAGGAAAATATCTGTCCTGGACAGAATCTGTCCTGGACAGTAAATAATCTCTCCTGGAATGGAAAATATCTGTCCTGGACAGAATCTGTCCTGGACAGTAAAAAATCTGTCCTGGTAAGTAAAGTATCTGTCCTGGACAGTAAATAATCTGTCCTGGAAAGGAAAATATCTGTCCTGGACAGAATCTGTCCTGGGCGGTAAAAAAGCTGTCCTGAAAAGGAAAATATCTGTCCTGGACAGAATCTGTTCTGGACGGTAAATAATCTGTCCTGGAAAGGAAAATATCTGTCCTGGACAGAATCTGTCCTGGACAGTAAATAATCTCTCCTGGAATGGAAAATATCTGTCCTGGACAGAATCTGTTCTGGACAGTAAATAATCTGTCCTGGAAAGGAAAATATCTGTCCTGGACAGAATCTGTCCTGGACAGTAAATAATCTCTCCTGGAATGGAAAATATCTGTCCTGGACAGAATCTGTTCTGGACAGTAAATAATCTGTCCTGGAAAGGAAAATATCTGTCCTGGACAGAATCTGTCCTGGACAGTAAATAATCTCTCCTGGAATGGAAAATATCTGTCCTGGACAGAATCTGTCCTGGACAGTAAATAATCTCTCCTGGAATGGAAAATATCTGTCCTGGACAGAATCTGTTCTGGACAGTAAATAATCTGTCCTGGAAAGGAAAATATCTGTCTTGGACAGAATCTGTCCTGGACAGTAAATAATCTCTCCTGGAATGGAAAATATCTGTCCTGGACAGAATCTTTTCTGGACAGTAAAAATCTGTCCTGGTAAGTAAAATATCTGTCCTGGGCAGAATCTGTCCTGGATAGTAAAAAATCTGTCCTGGTAAGTAAAATATCTGTCCTGGACAGAATCTGTCCTGGACAGTAAAAAATCTGTCCTGGTAAGTAAAGTATCTGTCCTGGACAGTAAATAATCTGTCCTGGAAAGGAAAATATCTGTCCTGGACAGAATCTGTCCTGGGCGGTAAAAAAGCTGTCCTGAAAAGGAAAATATCTGTCCTGGACAGAATCTGTTCTGGACGGTAAATAATCTGTCCTGGAAAGGAAAATATCTGTCCTGGACAGAATCTGTCCTGGACAGTAAATAATCTCTCCTGGAATGGAAAATATCTGTCCTGGACAGAATCTGTTCTGGACAGTAAATAATCTGTCCTGGAAAGGAAAATATCTGTCCTGGACAGAATCTGTCCTGTACAGTAAATAATCTCTCCTGGAATGGAAAATATCTGTCCTGGACAGAATCTGTTCTGGACAGTAAATAATCTGTCCTGGAAAGGAAAATATCTGTCCTGGACAGAATCTGTCCTGGACAGTAAATAATCTTTCCTGGAATGGAAAATATCTGTCCTGGACAGAATCTGTTCTGGACAGTAAATAATCTGTCCTGGAAAGGAAAATATCTGTCTTGGACAGAATCTGTCCTGGACAGTAAATAATCTCTCCTGGAATGGAAAATATCTGTCCTGGACAGAATCTTTTCTGGACAGTAAAAATCTGTCCTGGTAAGTAAAATATCTGTCCTGGGCAGAATCTGTCCTGGATAGTAAAAAATCTGTCCTGGTAAGTAAAATATCTGTCCTGGACAAAATCTGCCCTGGATAGTAAATAATTTGTCCTGGAAAGGAAAATATCTGTCCTGGATAGAATCTGTCCTGGACAGTAAAAAAACCTGACCAGGAAAGGAAAACATCTGTCCTAGATAGAATCTGTCCTGGACAGTAAATGATCTGTCATGGAAAGGAAAATATCTGTCCTGGATACCATCTGTCCTGGACAGTAAATAATCTGTCCTGGAAAGGAAAATATCTGTCCTAGATAGAATCTGTCCTGGACAGTAAATAAGCTGTCCTGGAAAGGAAAATATCTGTCCTGGACAGTAAATAATCTGTCCCGGAAAGAAAGAATATCTGTCCATGACAGAATCTGTCCTGGACAGTAAATAATCTATCCTGGAAAGGAAAATATCTGTCCTGGACAGAATCTGTGCTGGACAGTAAATAATCTGTCCTGGTAAGTAAAATATCTGTCCTGGACAGAATCTGTCCTGGACCGTAAAAAATCTGTCCTGGTAAGTAAAATATCTGTCCTGGACAGTAAAAAATCTGTCCTGGTAAGTAAAATATCTGTCCTGGACAGAACCTGTCCTGGACAGTAAATAATTTGTCCTGGAAAGGAAAATATCTGTCCTGGATAGAGTCTGTCCTGGACAGTAAAAAACCTGACCAGGAAAGGAAAATATCTGTCCTGGATAGAATCTGTCCTGGACAGTAAAAAACCTGACCAGGAAAGGAAAATATCTGTCCTCGATAGAATCTTTCCTGGTAAGTAAAATATCTGTCCTGGGCAGAATCTGTGCTGGACAGTAAATAATCTGTCCTGGAATGGAAAATATCTGTCCATGACAGAATCTGTCCTGGACAGTAAATAAGCTGTCCTGGAAAGGAAAATATCTGTACATGACAGAATCTGTCCTGGACAGTAAATAATCTATCATGAAAAGGAAAATATATATCCTGGACAAAATCTGTCCTGGACAGTAAAAAATCTGTCCTGGTAAGTAAAATATCTGTCCTAGATAGTAAAAAATCTGTCCTGGTAAGTAAAATATCTGTCCTGGACAGAATCTGTCCTGGACAGTAAATAATTTGTCCTGGAAAGGAAAATATCTGTCCTGGATAGAATCTGTCCTGGACAGTAAAAAATCTGACCAGGAAAGGAAAATATCTGTCCTGCATAGAATCTGTCCTGGACAGTAAAAAACCTGACCAGGAAAGGAAAATATCTGTCCTGGATAGAATCTGTCCTGGACAGTAAATAATCTGTCTTGGTAAGTAAAGTATCTGTCCTGGACAGAATCTGTCCTGGACAGTAAATAATCTGGCCTGGAAAGGAAAATAACTGTCCTGGATAGAATCTGTCCTGGACAGTTAAAAAGCTTTCCTGAAAAGGAAAATATCTGTCCTGGACAGAATCTGTCCTGGACAGTAAATAATCTCTCCTGGAATGGAAAATATCTGTACTGGACAGAATCTGTTCTGGACAGTAAAAAATCTGTCCTGGTAAGTAAAATATCTGTCCTGGGCAGAATCTGTCCTGGACAGTAAAAAATCTGTCCTGGTAAGTAAAATATCTGTCCTGGACAAAATCTGCCCTGGATAGTAAATAATTTGTCCTGGAAAGGAAAATATCTGTCCTGGATAGAATCTGTCCTGGAAAGTAAAAAAACCTGACCAGGAAAGGAAAACATCTGTCCTGGATATAATCTGTCCTGGACAGTAAATAATCTGTCATGGAAAGGAAAATATCTGTCCTGGATACCATCTGTCCTGGACAGTAAATAATCTGTCCTGGAAAGGAAAATATCTGTCCTAGATAGAATCTGTCCTGGACAGTAAATAAGCTGTACTGGAAAGGAAAATATCTGTCCTGGACAGAATCTGTCCTGGACAGTAAATAATCTGTCCTGGGAAGGAAAGTATCTGTCCTAGATAGAATCTGTCCTGGACAGTAAATAAGCTGTCCTGGAAAGGAAAATATCTGTCCTGGATAGAATCTGTCCTGGACAGTAAATAATCTGTCATGGAAAGGAAAATATCTGTCCTGGATACCATCTGTCCTGGACAGTAAATAATCTGTCCTTGAAAGGAAAATATCTGTCCTAGATAGAATCAGTCCTGGACAGTAAATAAGCTGTCCTGGGAAGGAAAATATCTGTCCATGACAGAATCTGTCCTGGACAGTAAATAATCTATCCTGGAAAGGAAAATATCTGTCCTGGACAGAATCTGTCCTGGACAGTAAAAAATCTGTCCTGGTAAGGAAAATATCTGTCCTGGACAGTGAAAAATCTGTCCTGGTAAGGAAAATATCTGTCCTGGACAGAATCTGTCCTGGACAGCAAATAATCTCTCCTGGAATGGAAAATATCTGTCCTGGACAGTAAAAAATCTGTCCTGGAAAGGAAAATATCTGTCCTGGACAGAATCTGTCCTGGACAGCAAATAATCTCTCCTGGAATGGAAAATATCTGTCCTGGACAGAATCTGTTCTGGACGGTAAATAATCTGTCCTGGAAAGGAAAATATCTGTCCTGGACAGAATCTGTCCTGGACAGTAAATAATCTCTCCTGGAATGGAAAATATCTGTCCTGGACAGAATCTGTCCTGGACAGTAAATAATCTGTCCTGGTAAGTAAAATATCTGTCCTGGACAGTAAATAATCTGTCCTGGAAAGGAAAATATCTGTCCTGGACAGAATCTGTCCTGGACAGTAAATAATCTGTCATGGAAAGGAAAATATCTGTCCTGGACAGAATCTGTCCTGGACAGTAAATAATCTCTCCTGGAATGGAAAATATCTGTCCTGGACAGAATCTGTTTTGGACAGTAAAAATCTGTCCTGGTAAGTAAAATATCTGTCCTGGGCAGAATCTGTCCTGGACAGTAAAAAATCTGTCCTGGTAAGTAAAATATCTGTCCTGGACAAAATCTGGCCTGGATAGTAAATAATTTGTCCTGGAAAGGAAAATATCTGTCCTGGATAGAATCTGTCCTGGACAGTAAAAAACCTGACCAGAAAAGGAAAACATATGTCCTGGATAGAATCTGTCCTGGACAGTAAATAATCTGTCATGGAAAGGAAAATATCTGTCCTGGATACCATCTGTCCTGGACGGCCAGGTGAATTCCGCGGATCCCGCGGATTTCGCGGATGCCGCGGATGTACAAAAAAATCCGCCGAATACAATATCCGCGGAATTCATTTTGGCATAAGGGGAAAATGAATTCCGCGGACTTCGCGGATTTCAACTTGAAACATTGTCAGAAGAGCTTGTAATATCGAGAAAGCAGAAATTTACGAGTTCTTTCTCTGCTTAATTGCAAACCATACAAAAATTGCAAAATCGAGCTGCAAGAATTGTCACCAATAGCAGCTATGATGTATCCGCCTCAAATTTGATCAAGGAACTAAATTGGCCAACGGTTACGGAAATGATTAAATGCGAGACAGCTACTATTACATACAAAGCATTGTCAGGTCTTGCACCCAGCTATCTTTCAAACCTTTTCAAGAAAAACTCTGCGCGTGATATCAGTATGAATTTGCGGAATGCCATTGCCGATGTCCTTGTTCCAAGGATGAAAGCTTGCAATGGGCAGAAAGCGATATCTTTCCGGGGTGCAAAGACTTGGAATGAATTGCCTTTGGATGTCAAACAAGCACCCTCTCTTAGCATTTTTAAAAGTATGCTGAAAAGTAATTTGCCTCTCTCAGGCTAACTCCATTGTTTTTCATTTATTTTTTTATTTTAGATTGTAAATATAGGTAATTTGTTAGTAATGTTTAGTAATATTGTAAAGTTTGGCACGGCCACCTGTAAAGCAATCCTCTCGATTGACGGGGCCACCGTGTAAAAATAATGAAAAATGAAAAAATGAAATGAAAATAATGCCGTGGAAGGGTTTTAAAACTCTGCAACTGTAGGCCTGAGTCACAGAGCGGTGTTGAGTATTGCGTGTCCAGTCTTAGCTTTAAAAGCTAACCAAGGGCAAAAAACATTCTCATTTCAGTATCAAATATTTAAATAATCGCGTCTTATTTTGTAATTGATCTGTATGGTCGCCATAAATCGATATTAAATGCTTCGGTACCAAAACTTACAGTACTTAGGATGAGAGTTGGAAAAAATCCGCCAAATACAAAATCCGCGGAATTCATTTTGGCATAAGGGGAAAATGAATTCCGCGGACTTCGCGGATTTCAACTTGAAACATTGTCCGAAGAACTTATAATATCGAGAAAGCAGTAATTTACGAGTTCTTTCTCTGCTTAATGGCGTGGAATGGTTTTAAAACTCTGCAGCTGTAGGCCTGAGTCACAGAGCGGTGTTGAGTATTGCGTGTCCAGTCTTAGCTTTAAAAGCTAACCAAGGGCAAAAAACATTCTCATTTCAGTATCAAATATTTAAATAATTGCGTCTTATTCTGTAATTGATCTGTATGGTCGCCATAAATCGATATTAAATGCATCGGTACCAACACTTACAGTACTTAGGATGAGAGTTGGAAAAAATCCGCCAAATACAAAATCCGCGGAATTCATTTTGGCATAAGGGGAAAATGAATTCCGCGGACTTCGCGGATTTCAACTTGAAACATTGTCCGAAGAGCTTATAATATCGAGAAAGCAGTAATTTACGAGTTCTTTCTCTGCTTAATGGCATGGAATGGTTTTAAAACTCTGCAGCCGTAGGCCTGAGTCACAGAGCGGTGTTGAGTATTGCGTGTCGATTCTTAGCTTTAAAAGCTAACCAAGGGCAAAAAACATTCTCATTTCAGTATCAAATGTTTAAATAAATAAATAAAAAAATGAGAATGTTTTTGCCCTTGGTTAGCTTTTAAAGCTAAGACTGGACACGCAATACTCAACACCGCTCTGTGACTCAGGCCTACGGCTGCAGAGTTTTAAAACCATTCCACGCCATTAAACAAAGAAAGAACTCGTAAATTTCTGCTTTCTCGATATTACAAGCTCTTCAGACAATGTTTCAAGTTGAAATCCGCGAAGTCCGCGGAATTCATTTTCCCCTTATGCCAAAATGAATTCCGCGGATTTTGTATTCGGCGGATTTTTTTGTACATCCGCGGCATCCGCGAAATCCGCGGAATTCACCTGGCCTGTCCTGGACAGTAAATAATCTGTCCTGGAAAGGAAAATGTCTGTCCTAGATAGAATCTGTCCTGGACAGTAAATAAGCTGTCCTGGAACAGGTAGGATACTAGTAGTATTCTCGTTTTGGACCAAGGCCTTTTACATAGTATAAAAGTGCATGTGGACCAAGACCGCGTTGGGCAAGGAAGGACTAGGTACTAGATTATCACTTGCGAGAAGGAAGGCTGTAATGGCGGTCGAATTGTAAGAAGCTGTGTGTAGTAAACCAATCATGAGCAGTAAAGATGACACTCCGTTTGAGTTCGTTGAAGCTAAAGAGGGTAGGAGAACAAAATATAGAGCAAGTCGGCGACATGAAAAGAAAGTGAAAAAGAAGAAATGTGATGTCGGAGTATTTTACCCCCTTGATGAAGGTTCCACTCGTGGCTCTCCCAGCAGCGTCATTACAACCTTCGTCGGAAAACCAGTGCAAGGTCATACGGGAGGCCTCAGGGATGGATCGTTATGGGAAACGGGATCTCTCTTTCGTATGGACTCATCAATACCATCCCAGCTGGAAGACACTGCCTCCTCACAAGAACAACAAATGTCTAGTAGGCCTAGGCCTAGTACGTCTTTAACATCCATATCTTCAACGAGCAGACCTACTCTCCCTGAATAAAACGATGTTGACTTGACTGACGAGGAAGCAGCTAACGACTGGTTTGATGTTGTAGATGTAAGTTTGACAATACTGCATTGCTTCCATTCCAATCCAGCACTTACCCCTATTCATTATTGCAGAACGTGTATCAACTGCTATTTAAAGCAATCAACATTTTAAAAACCCTTCTTTTGATTAAGAAAAAGATCAAGCTTGCACACGCTTGACAGAAGCAGGATTTTGGCATTAAGGAGCTTGAAATATATATAACTAGAAACTTTATGTAAAGAGATTTGATGACAAAAATACTAATATATGTTTTAACACACTGAGTGAGGCCTTTCAGACTGGTGTCCTCAACAGAGAGTAATTTTGAATGATTCTAAACTATCAATTATGTGTATATTTAAGCTTTTGCGAGGAAATTCTATATGTGGGGATTACAGGGAAACTCTTTATGTGATGTACCGCGTCCGCTTTTCTTCTAGTACCTATTATTTAGTACGGTATACCTATACTACAAACAGTACCAAGTTGATGTATGTATGTATGGGGAATCCTTTAAAGAGGATCCCTCAGTAGCAAAGCTAGTTGAGGAGAGAGCCCCCCCCCCCCCCCCTCAATACACAGAAATATTTGAGCACTTCACAGAGATAAAGACTTGAAACTAAATTTCTTTTAAAAATGAAGGCATTTTGGATAAGGACTGGCCTGACCATTTGGATGGAGAGTTGTGAAATTTGTTGCATATAGATAGGTGAACAAACCAGGAAAAGACCTTTTAGATCTATATGTAATTTTCATTTGGTTATTAAATATATGTCATATTTCTCAATGAGCAAGCCATGAGATATGTGCTTCCTTGAACAGTTATTCATCATGTTTTGGGCTAGACTTATGACGATGAGTCCCTTGTATCCCTGCGGTACCTTGCTCACAGGGACTCATAATGAAACAGTTAAAAACCTGACCCTATCTTCTGCATTCGATTGATCAAATCTGGATTGAACGACTGCTTCGGCTCTGTTCAACGGTCACTCCTCAGAAAGGAAATGCGATTTGTTTTTGAAATGATGGTTGTTTTTAGATTTCTAATAATATATGTAGATACTATCATTAAGATTTTGCAGATTTTTAAAGAATGGTCTTTGATCTTACAGTATGTTTGAAACTGTTGATGTTTGTTGCAGATTTAACTTCTGAGGGTAGGCTGTTCCATATTTTAGGTCCTAAATATGAGAGACCATTTTGTCCTGTGTTGCTTTTTTGGAAAGGTTGAATTAGTTTGTTTTTAGATTTCCTTAAAAAGTGAATATGATCATGGTATTTGGAATGCATCAATTTGCATTGCCAAAAGTATATTGGATATGAATGAAATAGCATTGCATGGGCATGTTTTATGCTTGATCTTTTGACACAAAAACAGCCTAATGCTACAACCACATGTAGCAGAGAATAATTCAGTAATATTGACAAATGTGATAGAATTTAATCTTGCCTGCCAGTAATTGTGTCACATTGCTTTCGAATCATCTGCCATCTGTACCCCAGTTACATAATTAGAACATCAAAGAGAAATATATTGGGGCCTCTTGAGCATAATGCTATGAAATTGTTTGTGGAACTTCTCTAGCTGTTACTCTTTAAGATATCATGAAAATATATGATGCTATTTATTTGTTTATCTTGGGAATCTTCATTTTTGTTTGCCTTCTTGTGTTTTTTGTTTTGTTAGACTGAAGTACACACAGAGGAGATCAGCTTGGAAGCACAATCACACCTCTACTTGATAGAGCTTCAAAGGCTGGAGGCAATAACTGCACTTGATAACCTGAGCACTGAATTTGCTGTTCCAGTTTGGGATAATGAAAGGAGAACCCTGTCTGTAAGTTGTGTACAGTGGTTTCTGTATCTTTCACATGAAAATTAATCCCCAAAAATCTTTACATTTGAAATAACTGTAACCAATGCACTTGAATCGAAAAATACCCACAAACGCTGTATGTTTTCCATATTTTACAGTGTCTACAGTATATTGCATTTGTGGGTTGTTTACCTTGAATCTGTTATTAAAGAAACTTTTTAAATTTTGTACTCATGCAGATAATTTGTTTAAATTGTTCATACTTTTGTAAGAATTCTTCAGTTGGCAATTTGATAAAGACTCATAAGAACATAAAAATCTGTAAGAATTCTTTGCAGGAAAGCACTGTTGATATCTGCAACTCCTGTACTGTAGTATGGAAGTCAAGGAACAATGCCTTGTGCACATAGGCAGGGGTTTTCTTCCTGATAAATCTAGCTTGGAAAGATCTGCAGTCTTTCATATATTATATTACTCCATGAATTTTATCATAGTGTGAAGAATTGTTGTCATGTTAGTGCGTATGTCTGTATCCTCAACAATAAACGTTACTGTGGAGATGCAGGAAAACGTTCTTACATAACTTAACCTAGCATTATTCTTTTCTCTATGCTTGGAAATTATCAGTACGTTTTTGCAGTATGTATTCTTTGCTGTTCCTTTAGATTCTTCAAAAGTGTTTGAAATTGTATATGTTTATATATACAATTTACAATTTATATATATATAGATATTGGTAATAAAGAAACAATAAAATGGTTACTAAAAGTGCAGACGAAGAACAAACAAGAAATAGACAAAAAATTTATATTTTTAGCACACTGAGGCCTTTCAAGTTATTAGTATCATCACAGAGAGAGTGGGCAATCAATATATTTTATATAAGCTTTCTTCTGAAGAAACTGTTTTGAGAGCAGAGCCATTTTTTTACTGTTCAAAGGTTTGTCAGAAGTTAAAATTCTCAGAAAATATCCAGAAGTTACACAACGGGTGTACATAAAATCTGTTAGCAACTTTGAGAATTTTAACAACTGAACAATTACTGCGAAGAAGGAAGAGTGCTTTGACCCTGTTCATATTGATATGTTACTTTTTCTATGCTCACAAATGTGACTCTTTATCGTGCTCTCTCTTTTAGGCCAATAAACATGTTGTAATTGAGAGAAAAACTGCTACTTTTGGTGATACAGTTGAATGGGTGTATGGCTGCAGTTGTAACCCTGCTGATCAGACTTTCATCAGTAATCTTAATAGAAACTTAAATTGTACATTAGAAGGTGTGTGTCATAATAATTCTTAGAATAATACTTATTATAATTTTTGCACACATTTATGCAACATTTTTGTTGTTGTACTTTATGAGAAAGTGATGAATACCAATCATCCAATTACTTTTACAGGCAAAATTACAGATGTTTGAAAATTGTTCTCATCAATTTTTATCAGTTTTCATCATGGTGTTTTACCTTTAACAAATGCTAAGATACTTACAAAAAAAAGATCTTTTGCAAAACAAAAGACCACAAGTATTACACTTTGTGCAAGATAAATAGCTATTTATATTCCTTTCCAGAACTGCAAACTCTACGAGAGCAATGTCTACACGTATCTGTTGTATCCAAAATTCTCAGAGCTTTTGATATTCGCAATGATATTTCGCCTTATTCATGTGAGTATTCTCTACCAAGTTATTGCATATTTTGAATTAGTTGGAATTTCCTTGTCAATCTTTTTTCAAAGGTAGCTGTTGCTGGTTTTGAAATTTCACTCAAAGCTACTACTTGTTTATGTGTATAGAAGACGAGGAGGATGCATGAATTTATTTGCTACTGAATTTATATCAAACTAGGGTTGACTGATACCAGTACCCTCCATTGCAGGCAAGGTATCATAACTTGTTGAGGATACCGAGGATTGCCCCTTTTGTCTGAACCTTTTGTTATGCTGGTAAAGTTCAAAGCAGATCAACACACTAGGAAACCTGTTACCATGCGCGAGAATTTCTTTGTTTCCTTGATAATTCTTGTTTGGATTGTGGCCGGATTATGCGTCCACAATTTTACCACAAAACCAAACATGCCCTCTGCGCATGATCACAGGTTTCCTTTTTGGGGGATAACCGTGTTGCTTTGAACTTTGAGGATTCGTATCCCCAACAAAACAGGGCAATCAATGTATACTTTCTAGACGCAATTTGTGATATTCAAAAGTGAAATGTAATTGCTTTCTGTTTATGCGCTTAAGGTAACATACAGTTTCTTAATGGAAGTTATTTCATGTATATACTGAACAGTATCATTTCAATGTGTTACCTGTAATTTTTTGTCTTTCTCTCTTAAAGCATCAGTTGTCAATAATGAAGTGGTATGTACTGTATGTAGATACTTACATTTTGTTGAATCACACACTTTATTATGCTGAAACACTTAGATATTGTTGACCATTTATGTTGATTTTATGCCATTGCAGAACTGTTAAAGATCTATCTGCAATTTCAGCGTTACTTGATCATTTTAGAGTTCAATTCATGTTCTCTATCCCTATCCCTAACAGCTCAAATCACTTAATTTCAGTCAATTTCCCCTTGTTTGGATGTTAATTGTTTTGAAATACATTGGTTTTATTATATCACAACTTACTGTAGTTGAAGTCAGCATCTATTAAACAACTGTGCGAAGTCAGAATCTATTAAACATTTGTGAGCAACAAAAAGTGTTGCGAGATGAATTCAGGAATGAGCGACTTTTTCTGGTATAGAACATGTAAGCCTCTTAGATTGTGTGAATTTGGATTTAATCCTATTCAATTAGAACGTGCTATCTTTTCTCTTTCAAGGTCAAGTTTAATGTTGTTGAGCTGCAAAACGAGCCAAACAAAATATGTGTTCGATCTGATGGCAGAATAGGCTTCATAAGGATTGATCAAGGAAAGCTCAAATGTTTGACCTGCCGGTACGATGCAACTAAATGTCCTCACGTAAATTTATTGCGTCAGGTGACATCTGGAGGGGCTAGTGATATCCCAGATGCTGCTTTTGAATTGATTTCTAAGGAGAGAGAATGGGAATCTACTGCATTCACGTTACTACAGCCAGTATCTTCAGAAAAGATCCCCTATGAACTTTCATCAGAATTAGGCAGTAAGCTGTCTGCTGGTTATACGAGTTTCCTCGAGAAGTCAGAGCAATTTTATCGACTTTCACCGCTGGCATCAAACTGTCCTGAATGTGGCTTCATCTTTGTCGAATCTTCTGCTGTTACCCGAATTTTGTACACTATCAGCTGTGCGATTTCATGCATAGGTAAGTTTTCTTTTAACCAAGAATGTATCAGGCTTTACTGTATCAGGCAGAGCTCAAGATTGTTTTTGAAGGTATGTTGCAGCATTCACTTAGTTAGGTCGTACTCGTTATCAAACAAAGATTATCTTTGGCATTCTGTATAATCTCCTAAGAGTGCGCCTTTTACCCTTCGGCGAGTTCAGTTAGATCAAATGACGAACAAAGAACTTCAGTGTAACTGTGATTTTCATCAAAGACACATTCAACAATTAACAAATTTTGGTTGCTCTTCCACATCTCTAGAGCTTCTTCCAGATTTCTAGAGATGGCTGTAAGAATGGTTTGAAAGTGATGAGATACCAAACGATCCGTTTTACTATCACTAAATCTTGTAAATTGTGTTATTGCTGACGGAAAAAAAGAATCTCGTCCAAGGTAAAGAAGATATTTTAAGTGATATTTCATTGTATCATTGAGTATTTTTTTGCAGTTGTCTCAAAAACATGCCCTAACTGTCTTTATGTGGAACAATACGATGGAGGCAATGACGGAGTACTGAACATGGGACGATTTTTAATTGGATATGATGTTCTCAGAGATTACTTGTATCACTTTGTCTTTAGCAACAGGTAAAATTACATAACATCGTCATTTAGTCTAGAATTACATTATGCATAAGAAGCAAGATATGATCATCTTAAATTGTTCATTGTTGATAGCTATTTGGAATTGAATTGGTCGCCAGAAACATATTATGAAATCGATACTTTGAGTTACTGTCTCTCGGACTTTGCTGTCTCTCGGACTTTGCAATATTTGAATCTTTTTGAAATGCAAATGAAGCTTTAAAAATAACCTAGCTATGTGTATGTGATAAACCAACCCATTTTTACAAATGTGGCTTTTGAAGTGGGTTTAAACTTGCTGTTTTGTTTTCAAAGTGAACTTTTATCAATGAATTCCTTTGCCCCATTTCATCAACTCAGGAAGGTAACTCGCGCTTGTTTATCTTGTTTTTTTCGGTATGCGCTACTACTTATTATTATTCAGAAACGAGGATGATGACCCAAGTTAGGTTCGAAACGTTCGAATAAAGTATGGGTATATCGAACGATTTTTTTCCTTGGAATGTCTTTAACCCGTTGTTTACCTTGAGTTGTCAAAATTTTGTAAACGTGAAATTTCGAATATATTAAAAAGGAGGTATATAGTCATATAAGATGATGGTGGTCCTTTGCCTCATCCTCCGTTTCGTAAGTAAACTGTATTTTCAAGATTTTTTCAATATAGTCTGTCTATGTTTTGCATGATTTCCGTTGTCTAAACTTTCACATGCTTTCCCCAGTATCTTATGGAATTGTTTTCATAACTGTAATTTTGTTTTTGAAATTTATCAGTTGCACACTCCATGGCTATTACGATATATGGCGTGAGAGATTTGCAGACTACTCAATTGCAGACTTCCGCAAAGATATGAGTTACCAGCACTGGATAGCAAGTTGGTATGCATACCTCAGCCTACTAGACATTGATTTCGAGCAATGGAATGTATGTGATAAATGTGGAAGCAGTCCAGACATCATCATATGTGACGGGACGAGCCTTGGTTTCCGAAAGCAGCTGTTGTTAATGACGGCTGATGATCAAGACAACGATGGAAATGCCATTAAAAGAGCATCGTGAGTATTTTATAATTTGTGTTTCCTACCTCCTTGCCTAACCTTGCTTGTGGGTGTGCTGCTTGCACGATTTTGTAAAAATCTTTATTCTCAACATATGTCATGTTGCTAGTCAATATTGGTGGTTCTGAGCAATTCGATTGATTGCATTGCTGTGTTTATGGATTTTCAATCCTCCCAGCACTGACAAAACCTAAACCTTGATTTTCCTTCCTGCAGCTTTTTGCAACTGAAAGCACCACATCATTGGTCAATTTTTTCCGAAGTGCGTCATCTGCTGATGTGGTTTTTCATTCGCTGTACTTCTTTTCAGAGTCTGCAAACTAAAACGATAGTTTTCTTGTGACACTTCAAAATTAATTGCATGCTTATTGAAAAACTTGACATGATCATGATAGGCACTGAATTATCTAAAGAAATGTGCTCTTTAAAGCGAAAATTTCACCGATATTCTTAAATCTATTCGGCAGGAAGGATTGAGATTACGACAACACAAATTGCACCAGATTGTGTGCCTTCAATAACTCTTTGGATCTAGCTCTTTGCGGTATTGGTAATATTTTGTAGAATTGAATGTTCAATTTATTCAAATGTTTCAGATTTTTTGGAGACAGAATGGCAGTCGAAGATGCTCTTTGCCGAGAGCTTTTGGAGAAATGGGTGAAAGGACTCAAAAGTAATGTTCGTGGGATGCTATCAGTTCTTCAGAAAGAGAGCCTGGAAAGTTTATTAGAGGAGAAGTATCCACCCATTCTAAATATTTATCGTTGGGTCCAGGAAACCTATCCAAATGTACCTATAAAGGCTTTGAATACTCTCTTTTCTTGTCTATGCAGTAAAAGTCCAGTCTGCTCATATATACCACCTTCAGTATGCTCCCAGGATCTAATTAGTAAACTCTGCACTGTCGATATTAAGTCTTTGCCGTCTCTTTTTAAATCTCTTCGCGATGAAATACCTGTTCTTTATGATATACTTTGTGGAATTGAAGGGAGACGCTTTCCTTTAAGTTGGCAATCCTTACTTACTTGGCTTTTTGAGAAATCTTCAAAGATATTCTGTATAGATGATGCCCCTGCAGTCAGTGATGTTGTATCCAGAGATGACTCCCTTGCATTCTTTCCTACGCTACCAAAGCAGAGAGAGAGAGGAAAATATGAAATGGACGTCAAGACAACAAAGGAAGATTCTTGCACAAAGAAAAGTCATGGTCATCCTACGTTAACACCTGGAATATTCACGATTTATTGCCCACACGGTGAACGGATTTCTTTTACAAGCTTTCTTCGTTCCTCGATAAAGATGTGCCGATAGGGCAATAGACATTATTTAGCTAGAAGAGCCTGGATCGAGTGTCGTTGTTATAAATTCTTATAGGCGAGGCTCGATCGAGTGCCGTTAGAGCTTCCATCTCAGTTGCGCAGATCGTGCAGATTCTGATCTTTTTTCAGAATAGCTATAAAGTCTAT
This sequence comes from Aurelia coerulea, assembly GCA_039566865.1. Taxonomy (NCBI): domain Eukaryota; kingdom Metazoa; phylum Cnidaria; class Scyphozoa; order Semaeostomeae; family Ulmaridae; genus Aurelia; species Aurelia coerulea. The sequence goes on from CM076959.1 coordinate 5,828,629, forward strand.
TGTTTTGTTCAAGTTTAACAAGATAGCTGGAATTTATGAGGCTGTCTGCTGGTCGAAAGGTGTAACACTGAGCGAGGAATGAGAAAACGTTATCAGCTAATTCAACTTCATGTTGTACTTTCGCCAATTGAAGGCTACATTTTCACGATTCTTCGTATGTTTATCATGACGTTAAGCTACTGTTGATTAAGAAATCATGGAAAGAACAACATTGTCCTCATATTGTCCCCAAATTGTCCTCCTTACTTGTGTATGAACTGAAAATTTTACTTTTGCAGGGCTTAACTATGGATTTCAGGCAATGGAGTCACATGAATCCCCGAATGTACCATTTTCCGTTTTAGGACGAGGTTCTTCAAAGGTAAGCTCTTTAATTCTTCATCTTCGATCTTTGAATTGAAACTTTGCATCAGATAAGTTGTAGAGCTTCTTCTTTATCAAGATAAGATGTGAAAATACATAAGCTTTTTTGGTTCAGAAATTTTTTACCTGAAACTGTTTCTCTTGCTCGTCAAATTTCAACAGCTCTTCAAAGATAAGCTGAAGCGAAACGAAACGAAAGAGAAGAGTGCAATCTAAAGTGAAAAGAATGTAAGATTCAAAGGAATGATAGATTGTGAAGGAGCTATTATTTCAAATTGATGATCTAGATTACTACTACTGTAATTAGGGCGTTGCCAATGAGTTCTTTCTTAGGTGCAAGAAGATCTTGGCTCTGTTAGTGATTCAAGCTGGCTTCATATTTTTCCCTTCCCAAACTTGTCGCACTTAGAAACTGTGCCAAGTGATTTTCCTCCTTTTTACCGAAAACGCAAACGATATCTATCTATCTCATACACAAAGATGATAAACAAACATAACTTTCTTCCATTTCAGCCCCTGGTGTAATTGTATATGACAACTGCTGCAATCTTCATGCTTATTGCCTCAACCGTGATCCTGTTTTCTTCAAAGATACCAAATTTCTGGTTGATCGTTTTCACTGGAAAAATCACACTGGTATGTTTCTTTCAAGCATTGTACTTTTTTGACTGGTTACTACTTGCGCATCATAATATCACATTTTCCAGACCTTTGGCGAGATTGACTCAGATAAAAGAGTTGCATCGAGTGCAACTTTCCTAAAAATTCAGAGTATATCACAGAATTCAAGAATGCTTCAAATTCGATCTGCTTCTTGAATACTAAGTTGCTTAAAGAACATCAAATCCTTTGTGGTGACAAAAGCATCCAATTCAATTTTCTTTGTAGGGTAAAAACCTAATACAACATACGCTTATCAAAAAGTTGTATTCTACGCGACCCAAGAAAAGCAAGCTTATCTAGCTTGGGCCGTTGGTGAATCAATTTTAAAAACGGAAGGCATCGGCACGAATCGTTTATTGAAGATGGATTAGATAGACTAATTGTTGATCATTTTTTGCGTCTATGGAGCTCTTGCTGGTTAAATAGGATGAATAGGTTAACCTGAGATCTTTTTAAAATCATCCACAATGCCATCTTTCATGCAATTGCAATAGACGACTACGCTAAAGATGGCGGCGAGGAACTTATTGCCGAAATGCATTGCGCTCTTATTACGAATCCTTAAAAATTCTATTGGAATTCGATCAAAGAACGCACTGCATCTTGGTACAAAGTTCCTTGCCGCTATCTTTTGCATAATTGTCTATTGCAGCTAGTTGCGGTAAATTTTTGGATACGGAAGTTGCAAACTTTGATGTAACAAAATTAGTAAAATTTTCGTAGTGAAAATATTTGCTCGACAGTTAAATAAAGCATACCTTGTCTACCTTGCCTGTTTTAGGTTGCTGCTGTGCTTACAACATATCGTCATGGCCAAAATTTGACTGGATAAACAGCCAAGTAAATGAGCAACAAAATGCGACCATTAAAAGACTACGATCCCAGCTTTCCTACATGGGACCAGAGAAATTCATGGATTACTGCAAACTATTTTTGTGGTTTAGGAATAAGTTAAACAAAAGATCGTAGAACTTCGTAATACCGGACCTTTCCCCCCAAGAGTCGCGATTGATAACCATTATGTAAATTATCTTTCAATGGAATCTGAATTAGAATCAGCTGCAAGACTAAAATATGAGGCAATATAAATAGGCAAAAACGAATCACTGTGATGGAGTAAGAATGAAAAGGGAATTATTAGATGAGAAAGATTAGCTTTTGAGGGATATATCATCATCTCAGTAACTTCGCTTTGAAAAGCTCTTTAACTGCAAATTGAAAACGTGGTCTAGTTTCGTCTTGTAATGTTAATTGAGTGACATTTCGTCAGATCACTAAATGCGATTCTTTGCACAGAGACAACCGCGTTAAAAATCTGATTTAAAATCGTCTTTTGCTGTGTCTCATTCAAGATAAAATTGTTTAGATGGCCTTTTTCAAAATCATCTCCGTTACAGCAAGTGTAGTGATTAATCATACTTAAAAACCGCGGACCATGGCCTAGAACTGATAAATTAGATGTGGCAGAAATACGATATTTGAATTAGTAGTATTTTGCAGTTTAACACGAAAGAGCTGGTATACTCTTGTTGTTCAATTCGGTTGGTAATCGTGGCAAAAATGCGATATTCAAAGTAACTATAATCTAAATTAGAAGCAGGTGTCCATTGGAGTCATAGTTGCTGAAAACTGGTGAATGATTTCTCTTATATTCAGTAGTTTTCTGATATTTTATAATGGGTGATAAGACAACAGCAGGCTGGTTGAGTTATGTAAAACGAAGGTACAGGTATCTGCAAGCACGAAGCAATTTACATTTCTCAAGTTCATTTTATCACAAAGCTCATTGCTGAAGAAGCAAGATTTGAAAAATTAACAAGACGTTTAATATTTGCCTTCCTCAAGAATAGATGTCAGACTTCTCGAGGGTTTCAGTTAAACTAATGTGAACGTTACAGCGAGCCAAACATTACATCTATAGTTGCAGTGAAGGTATGAAATATATTCCTCTGGGCGGTATCTCAGTTTGGCATCGCAAAGACCCTAAATCTGTGGAATTACCAAATTCATCCGCATCTGTTTCTAATTCTTTTCAATGAATAAATATTCTCTGTTCAAAGTTCTCATCAAGGCCTTCGTTCCCGTTTCTATAATGAAATACATCTTGTATCCAAAAATTAGTAAGAAGATGGAGACAAAGATGGCCTTAGTGTGCTGATTTCAAGTCTTTTTTTTTTGCTCCATCTTCTTACTAATTTCTAGTAGTTCACGCACCAAATATTGTATCAGAAATATTCAATGGAAATATTTCCCAGTTGATTGGTAAAAAGTTCTGGCAAGTAGCAAATTATGTTGCGTCACATAGTTAATGTAAGCGTTCCGTAAGGTGATTACCTTTATTGGAGCGTTAAATCAGTTCGTTTCAACTTATTTCTCCACTGTGTATTTAAATAGTTGACATTTGAATTGCCTTTCTCTCTCTTGGTCTTAATCTACAATTGGTCTTGTCCTCCCATCAAAAAAATGACTTGACAAGTCCGCGATTTGAAATTTTTTTGTAGCCAGTGTACACTCGACTGATCAATTATTTAGATTTTATGACCATATTACGAGAGCAAATTGGGAATGATGTCAAAGGTCAGTGGAGTTGATGTACACTGTAAAGGAAAGATTTCATAGTTTTTGACTTTTTGGTTTTGGATAATACCAAGGGGTATTTTGCTCTTTCAAAAAGCATACGAGATTTTCTCAAAGCAAAGAGATGTTTACGAATTTTGGTGGAGTTTCTTAAACGATGACTTCGGCCAAAGGGGTACGAGATTGTTTGAGAGTGAAATGCCCATCGTATAATCCTAATACACCAATCTGAAACTTGAATATGAAAATCGTTTGTAGGAAAACGGATACCGACTAAGTCAACCATTCAGTGCTCAAATGTGATGCATGAGCAAACGCATAATTGTAAAGCATCGAAGAAACAAACACGTCCTTGCAAGTAGAGTAAAAACGCGCATAAAAGAACCTACGTCGAATAAGTACATTCAGCCTTAATTTCTTCGACATTTACTCTTTCATGTAAGAACATTTTCACCTTGGTTTTGCCAGATTCTTGTTTTGAAGAACAGATACATTGATCGCATTGATCTAGTTTTCAGCTGTGACAATTCAAAGCATTGATTTGATTATTGTGTAAAATAGCAGATAAATCTTGCTCTTCAAACACTGATTCCACCCATTGGTAGTGTTTCGTTTCATCCTCTGTCACAGCATTACGATTTTAAACCAATTTGTTTTGTAAGACTTCTGTTTGAATTGTCACAGCTGAAAACTAGATCAATGCGATAAAGGAAATTTTATTGGAAAAAACCTTCTTGGCACAATTTAGGAAATCTAATTGAAGAATTCATGTCTTGAGATCATGAATTTTATCCATTGCATTAGCAAGGAGCTTGGTTTAAGAAATGTAGGTTCCTTCATGGGGGTTTTACTGTACTTCTATTGTTGTGCACTTGCCTTGGAATTTCGGCGAAGAAAGTCACAAAGCACAGGAACGTCTGTCACTAAGCAACGATTTCAGATAACTCAATTTCACGTGTACGGACGAAAGAAAGAACGAAAAGGGGATATCTACCGACGACAAACAAGGAAGCGAAGGACAACGAATATTTTGGTTTGAATCTGCAAAGGAATAATCTGATAGGTTTTGGTTTCTAAATTTACTTACAGATCATAATACCTTACAAGCTTTGCTATGACCGGTTTTTGCTAGGCCATATTATATCAAAATAAAATCTTCATTATATGAACACACACATTATATGCTTTACAGAAACCCGACAGAAACTGCATCCCTGCCCAGAAAGCTATCTCTGTATCTGTTATTTAGAGACAGAATGTTAGTAAATATTGACAATGATTATGCATTGCCTCTAAATGTTTTGTGACTGTAATGTCTGCATGACAGGAACCTGATCCGCTTCTTGATGCTCTTGATCTGCCTGAGAGAAACATGCTATTCAAATTTCTCTCTAAAGTCCTCAACGTAGTAAGATAAATGTATTGCACGTATTTGATGATCTTGGAATGTGCTATTTCATTCTAAGAGCATGGTTGGATTTTTGCATTTTCTACAGCATCTGTCTGCGTGCTGACTGAACTTACACGTGCTGACTGAACTTACAAAAACAACATAAGTCATTTGAGATTGATCATTTACTTTTAGTCATGGCAGATGAAATAATTGACCCCATGATCGAGGATCTTCTTGCGGAGCTTCTTGAAGAAGTTAAAAGACAGCCACCCTTCAAACGATTACCCTCAGAACCAAGAAGGAAAAAGATTGGGAGAATGTTAAAGTCATTAAGGGTAAGGTTTGCACAACTTCAAATCTGCTCCAGGCCTCTACAACTGAAGTTGAAAACAAATACATATGTATGATAATCATCGTTCTTGCGTTTTAAAGAGATGTTTCGTCTTGATTCTCCTTATTTGAATAAAAACATTGACTGCGAAATGAGAACAGATAATGGTTGATACATACATCTCTGATGATGCAAATAACAAATATTTATTTTAGTTTCAATTACAGGCTGCTCCAAAAACATGCTTGAAAAGATGAACGTGATTTGAAGACAGTTTATCTACTCTGGGTTGTGAGATTTGAAAATGATAACCTTTCTTGGGGAAGAAAATAAAAGAGGAATGAGTTGGAATACCTCAAACTTTGCTTTTGATTCCTTTGCTTTTGATTCCTTTATTTAAATTTCTTTATCGAGAATTGTTTTACAAGAAAACTATTTTGACTTAAAAATTTCCTGTACTTAATTATTCATGCAACTTCAACTCATGGCACTCAACATGGTATAAACGACTTAAATCTTGCATTATACAGAAACAAGTGAAACAGGAATACGAAGACGGAAAATCATTGGGCCAAGTAATGAGAGAGAAAATTGCAAGTTTGAATAACAGACATGGGGTTCGTATTGACAAAATAACTTTTTCAAATGTATTTCATGATAGAAAATTTAACTAAACGAAACTCTACAATATATATTACATAATTCTTTTTACAAGAAACTGGAAGTACTGACAACAATAAGATTATGAGTTCTCTGAGTTTCTCAAAAGTTCTTTACAAGCTTTACAAGTAGTCTGCATGCAGCCTCAACAATCCTACTGCACACAGGCTACTTACAAGCTCAATAAGAATCATCATTGTTTAATACAATTTTAGCTTTCGTCAACATTTCAACAATGCATCCGAAACGCTGGTTCGCAGTTTGTTGGCTTGATGACTCGTACGCCTCCGCCATGCTGGTGGGTTAAATTAGTATACTTCAAACACTACACTACGTCTCTAAATGCATGTAGAGACAGTAAAACGTTTCCTGCAAACAAACTTTACATGGATGATCATCCTGCGGCGCTAGGCTGGCGATTAGTCATATTTCATATTGTTACTCACTTTTTATTGTTTGAAATATAAAGCCTTTCCAATGTTTTGACACCACTCAGTATGTATCTTCCAATTAGTGTGAAATAGAGTAAAAATGTGTCAAGAATTTCCTTCATTGAAATAGATGTCTTTGGGCTTCAAATATAAATATTAATATAATGAAAGGAGGGGGAGCTTTGGGAGGTACTAGAACCTGCAAACCCGGACCAAAATTTGCAAAAGCCAAAAGCCAAAAGAAAAGCCAAAGCAAAACAAAAACAAAACCCAAAAATGCACTTTTTGATCTTAGTCAGTCGTTTTTCATCAATCTTTGATTATTTCCAGCAATTTTGTTTTCACTGACTCTCTGTCATTGTTTTAAGCATTCAGACTTTTTGAATGAAATACCTTGAAACCTGAGTACAAAAGTTGGTCAAACCAGCAGCCAGTGACACATCTCTAAACTCAAGAACATGTACAATATAAATGTAAACCCCAAAAAGCCCCCCTCCTCTCATTATATTTTCCCAGCACTGGAGCCTTTTTGCAATCTGAGAGTTGAGTGTCTTTCAAACAGTTTCTTACAAAAAATATGTGGCATATTTGAAAGCTTTTTGCCTTTGAAACTTTGAATGAAAGTCTTGCAAAACAAAATGAAATAGAATACACTGCAGAAGTATTATTCTGCAGTGATCTTCAAAGACTGATCTTCAAAGACTGAATGTTTACCAGTATTGTAGAAGTTTTTGTAACAAGGTTTCTGATTGGCTGATCTGCTTCCAATGTTACGGAACGTAACAGCGTTATGATTGGCTAGAGATTGGACTACCAATGATGAAATGGCTTTTCGTCCAATCAGCGACGGGCAGTAGGGGAATCGCCATTATTTTTCAACCGTCAAATATCCAGACAAAATGGCCGCCGCACCGATCACGCACGACAGCAAGGAAACGATATGGAAAACGAAGCGAGTCAATGATGAAAATAATTTGATACCGACTGGTTATGACAGACATGGTTCCTGCTTCCTTTGAAATTGTTTCCAGATTATAAATGATCGCCAAATTCTCGTCACAATAGTTTGGCTTAGATAAGCTCTTTGCCTTAAATTAAATTTAGGCCAAAACATCTGGCTGTGCTCATTTTGACAAGACAAGCAGCAAAACAACTTCAGCAATAGCAAAGGTGAGCCAAATTTGATTGTGATTTAATTCATAAAACAAATTGAGTTTAGTTTGAATTAGTGAGATTATGGTCTTTAAATCTATTGTTAATATTTGAGCCTGAGTGCTAAAATAATAATGAAATATTCCATTGTTTGTTGTCTTTTAATTCTTGCAGCTTTAACTGGACTCCTTTTTTAGAAAAGAAATTTAGAAGCCAAACTAAGGGTTAGAGTTATCTGGTTTGCTTTTATTGTGTTATTTGGGTGATGGGTGTCATTTATATTTTTGGAAACAAATTTTGTGGTAACAGTATCCATCATTCCCTCTGCTAACTAATTTGTAAAATTTGTAAAAGAAACTCATTTGCAAAACCAGGCTGTTTGGTTTCTTATAAACATCATATAAATGTTATATCAAACCAAATGCTGGACAATGACCATGGTGCCATCTGGCAGGCTGCAGTTTCTTATAAGTCAATTTCTTAGTGGGGGGAGGGGGAGGGGGTAATAGCCATAATACTTTAAATGCCCTAGGGTTAACAAGATTAATTTTGTTTTGTAACTTCTACATTAATTTATTTATTTTATTCATACACTTTATACTATAAACTTCCACATTGTAGACCAGAGAGATATGTGGTTCTAATCCTTCTTGATGATAATTAATCCTTTACTTCCTTTATTTCAGGACCAAACAACAATTTCTTGCAGAACATTGAGGATACTGCAATGATATCCTGTATTTAACCATGAAAGGAGAGAAATGCAACATTGTAGCCTAAGAGGACCTGACTTCACTTGCTCAGAGATGAATTATACAGAATAATATTTTTAGCTTCAACCATGTTTGCAAAATCTGTTTGCAAAGACACCTTCCTTGGTCAAAGATTTTTTATCATCATTGAATGTCAAAAGATATATTTGTTTAACTGAGCATATTGTGTATTTTGTTGTTTCTTTCTTAAAGTCAAACAAGAAACTTAAAGGGAATCAACATATCTATATCCACAAGCCGCTTTGAATAGGATATAAACACCACCATTGTTTCTTTTGCCACACAATTATATAGCTTGAATATAGATTATATTTTTAATTGGGCCTAGGCCAACTATGTTGATTCCCTTCAAGGCAGTTGGTACACTAACACTATTTTCTTGCTTTAGATTACTGCAGGGCTCTTTAGGTATTTTCTTGCTTTTGATCAGGGCTCTTTAGGAATTCAACAAGCCAAAAGTCCTTATCTGCAATTAGAGACTTCTTACGAATTTGTGGAAAATCTTTGATGTTAAAGTACATCACAACTTCACTGTATAAAAAGAAAAGACTAGTATTCCCGTGATGCAGCACTCATTTCTGACGATGCACATGAAAATTACAGTGTGATTTTGGAAATCATAAAAATCATGTGTTGAAAAGCTGATGGCACAACTCTGTGCAAAACATGTGGTGATACTACGAATCTGAATCTTTCTCATAACGGAGATTTTTAGAAATTTCTTAATCGTTTCCTCCCAAAATCTCTGCAACTTTGAATCTCTGTGCCTCTGATTACATTTTCAAGCATTTTACAGCCAACCTCTTATTCAAATTGGGATTTAGACCCCGTTTACACGAGAGAAAACTGGATCGATCCAGAACGGGATCGATCCAGTTCGGGATCGATCCCAAAATTTTGCAGGTGTTTACACGGGATCGATCCCAAATTTTGTTGCGTTTACACGGGATCGATCCAGGCAGCTTGTCACTAATTCCCAGACTCCTTATAAAGATTTGCGCATGCGTAGTAAGCGCGTGAATTGTGAAGAACAACCAACCGTCTTGCCTCGTTTTGCATCCGTGCCAGTTTGGGATCGATCCAGCCGTTTACACGAGGCTCTGACGGGATCGATCCCAAACTGGATCGCTCTGGCAATCGATCCCAAACTAGCACGGATAGCGGATCGATCCCAAGCGATCCCGTGTAAACACAAGGCCGATCCGTACCAGTTTGGGATCGATCCCGTTCTGGATCGATCCAGTTTTCTCTCGTGTAAACGGGGTCTTAGTCTCAAGCGATAGTGATATAAAAACAGTCGGGTATACCTCCAAGTAATCATTTCTTTCTCTGGTCCACCTCATCTTTTAAGGCCTAGCACCGCCCCTGGGACTCTAATCTTTAAAAGGCAACCAAAACTATTCTATCTATTTTGAAATGGTTTTGGATGAAATTTGTGTTGAATTTGTGCATTTGACTTGCAAAATTGTATGTTCATTCTGAAAATACGAGATAAGAGCACGAGCACAGGGGGTCCTATGACAAATTTTAGTGTGCTACGAGCCTTTCAAAATGGTACAATTAGTTGCACCACTTTGTGTGTGAAAATAAGACCCTTGGCTATACTAATTTTTTGACCAAAACTATCGAAACTTGAGGTTTTTTAGACAATCTTTTAGCTATCCTGAAAAAGAATCTGGATTGAACAATATTCCAATGTACTTTAAACAATTTTAAGAAACTTCAGTACAGGCCCAAGTTATTAGTTTCTTACAAACAAATATGTGTAGAAGCAAAATGGCTCTCTGGAGGCAATGGCTCTTATGTTGTTTTACCGAAAATGCACAAACTGGAAAAAAGTCGTTTGCCTCAGGGAGCCCGAATTTTAACCGACTCGAAAACACAACCCGCTTCGAAATATCCATCTTGCTATTCAAAAAGAAACTAAAACTATGGATCCCTTTGTAGATGTCCAAGAAAAACGTATTTAACTCTCATTATCCTTTAATTGTACATTGTTAAACTATTTTCATTTTATTCTACTTTTTACCTTAATTTTGACTACTGTACAACGATTGTCAATAGGTATGATTACAACGGATAACAGATAGTTTTACGCCTGAACAAGTTAACCTGTCAAATCATCGGCGTAGGGGAAGATAAAATTTGGGGGGGCTGCCCGACAAAAAATCCATTGTTTGAGAAAATTTTTCCCGACTTGAGGCGGATTTCTGCCCGATTATGGCTGATTTTTGCAAATTTTTCTGACATTGGGGGGGCTGCAGCCCCCCCTAGCCCCCTATCTCCTACGCCTATGGTCAAAATATTAGTTATTATTATTAGTTGAAAATAGCTGTTTAAGTGAGTGCAGCTCAGAAGAGTAGTATAAGATAATTCTAGTTTTTCCGCCAACGTTGAGAGGGAAGGGGGGGGGGGGGGGGTGCTCACTACCATTCAACTCGCAAGGGAGGATTCGAGTTGAAGAGCAAATCCCGAGCAACTCCAAAAATAGGCAACGGTTTGCATATTCTCAGTGGCGGAATTTATTCACTTTCATTTATTTCATAAACGAGAAGAAAGTTCTTGGGTATGGGTTAGTTAGAGAGTAACAATATTTCCGCGAGATGTTGAAGCTTTGGGAGAGGCATTCTAAGCCAATGTAAAGGTTGGAGTTCTCCAAAATTTTCCTGGACGCGACATTAACACAAATTATCAGCGAATTGTCAAAGTTTCCATGTTGGGAGCGGGGGCAGGCAAAACCTGAATTGCGAGAAGCGTTCTAAGACAAAGGAGAGGTTCCTCACGCAGAACTGTTTTGAGAACTGGTAATTCATACTATCAAATATTCTAATTTGGCACTGGCAAACATTGGATCCAAGAGCTCTCCTAAGCCCAATTAAACTATCTGATTACCCAAAAAATTTCCTTGGGATGCTACTCTGAAAAAATACTACAACATTGTCAAAATCCCAATTCAGTACTGGCAAACATAGGGTCATGAAAGGCATTCTAAGCAAAAATAGGGAGAGTCCTCAAAAATTTTCCCGGGGGCTTCGCCCCCAGCGTCCTCGTAGCTATTAGGCCTAACGACAGTACGTTCATAATACATTCTTGCCTTTTTCTATCAGCTGCTGAATATAAATAGTTTTGAAATCTGATATACAATGACCTTAGCACATTTAAGGAACTATTTATGTCAGGTCTAAGTCTTCTAGCGAAATGCCTGAGAACAAAAGCATTTCCTACGACTCGGAAAATTTACGGCTTGCCCCCCCACTCAAAAAGCTGAATTTCCGCCACTGTCCCCCCCCCTTGCTAATGTTATGCTCTGATAATCATTAATCGTGAAGCTACAATAGTTTGATTGCTTAACAGCAGCTGTTACAAGTATTTTTATTTAAGGTCTGGTGCTGGTGCTACCAAAAGTTTCTATTGTGTTTCTTATATTTTAATGCTGGAAGTGTATAGTAAATTTAGCTTTGTCAAGAAGGCTCCCAACACAAAGTAAGATCTCAAAACAAGTAAATAACATAATTCGCACACATAATAATGTCCAAACAGTTGCTATAACTTTACAGTGTCAAAAAGATTTTGAGCGCGCTGGGAAAATTAAAACTGCAAATTACAAAAGTTTTTTAGCTTTTAAAATTTAGGTAAGGTCGTTCCTTAGCTTTCGAAAAATTGAGCCTATTTCTTAACAAAAGAAGTACGTGTATTGTCTCTGATATGTCTTGTTTTAGCAGTAAAAGCTTCTTAATTAGTTTCTTATTTTTTGGAGTCTAAAATTGCGTTATGGTTCGAAGTTGAGCTTTCTTATCGATAAAAGGCTTGCATTTTGCATTTATATTGTCATCACGAGTAATCCATGCACTGTAAGGCAAAAGTTACAATAACGCAATGCCGCGCAAACCGTAATCTACCGACTCTTATTCTAGAAATAAAATTTCAGAGTTTCTTAATCGTTTTTGAACGTAGTACTAGAGTTTCTTAAATGTTTGATCCAGAAATGATGGGGGTGGCTGTGTAATGTACTACAAGGAGAATCTAGACATAACAGAAATGGAGCTTCGTGTGGAAAGCAAAGGTGAAGCCGAGGTGATATGGGCAGATTTGAAGCTGCATTCTCAGAATATTGCAATTGCTGTAATGTACAGGCCACCAGACGACAGAGATTTTTATCAAGATTTTGAGCAACAAGTTGAAATTGTTAGAGAGAAGAGGAACCACTTGTTTATAATGGGTGACCTGAATAGTGATTTGAGTAAGAAAAACGACAGAGATGGTAAAAAATTAAAATCAAGCATGAGTGGATACAACCTAAAAAATGTCATCAAAAAAGCCACAAGGGTAACAGAAACAACGGAAACTCTTATTGATGTTATACTTGTAAATAATGAGGAGAAAATCATGAAAAGTGGAGTGATGGACACTGGAATAGCTGATCACAGGATGATATATGCATTGGTAAGAGTTACAAAGCCCAAAATCACACCCAAGATTAAATTTATAACTGACTGGAAAAAATTCAAGGCAGATAAATTCAAACAAGACATCAAAAGGGCTCCTTGGCATTCTTGCAATATCTTTGAGGATGTAGATGACAACCTTTGGATGAGTGAAATGCTTTATACAAATATTGTTAAAGATAATTTAACAAAAAGGAAAGCCAAGGTACGTACAAATTCACTTCCATGGATGAACAGCAAAATAAGGAAGCTTATGAATCAACGATACAAACAGCTGATAAAAGCAAACAAAACAAAAAATCCTGATGATAGAAATGCATATAAAAAGCTGAGAAACGAAGTCAAGAGAGAGTTACGAACAGCAGAGGCCAGATACTGGAACGAAAAGATGCAAGAAGCAACCGAGGGGAGCGCCAACTTCTGGAATACAATCAAAATGCTTACCAAAACGAAAGGGAAAAAAGAGAAAATTATTGGGCCCCTAAAAAATGAGGATGGAGAGCTTGTGTTTGATGACAGTGAAAAAGCAGGCCTTATGAATGAATTTTTCGCAAATATTGGTGAGAAACTGGCGAAGAATCTCGATGAAATTGAAAAATCACCAAATGAGTACATACACAGGGTTACTCCGACAACAGGACATATTGAAGTCACCGAAAAGGCCGTTGCAGAGAAGCTAAGAAAGCTCAACGTACGGAAAGCATGCGGACCAGACGAAATAACAACAAGAGAACTAAAAACAGCATCCGAGGAGTTGAGTTTTCCCATAGCAAATATATGTCGCATGGGATATACCGAAGGAAAGTACCCAAGTAAGTGGAAAATTGGAAAATTGAAACCAGCACATAAACAAGGCGAAAGAGCAGAGAGAGGAAACTATCGGCCCCTGACAATGCTATCCATCCCAAGCAAGATTAGTGAGTCAGTGATATGCGATGGTATGGAGAAACAAATTGACAGGACAAGACATAGAAACCAATGGGCCTACGCTAAAGGTAAATCAACGGAGTCAATTCTCCTGTATCTAACTGAAACGTGGAAAAGGCATATGAGTGAAGGAGAAGTAGTTGGGGTACTCTTCATTGACTTCAGGAAAGCGTTTGATTGTGTAGACCATGTCATACTTAAACAGAAATTGATAGCAGCAGGGATCACGGGCCAATTATATCAGATGATTGAGAGCTACTTAGAAAACAGACAACAATACGTAGAGCTAAATGGGGTAAAGTCTGAGTTGAAAACAGTTGCCTATGGAGTGCCTCAAGGGTCACTGTTAGGACCAAGACTTTTTTCAGTGTATATGAATGACTTGCCTGATATAACATCAACAGGGGAAATACATTTATATGCAGATGATGTAACAGCTTTCGTAAATGGGAAAAGTGTAGATGAATGTGTTTGTAAGCTGAATGATTTAGCAAAAGAAATAAATAACTGGTGTGTCACAAACAAGATGACAGTAAATGTAGACAAAACAGAAGCAATGATCATGAAAAGAAAGCGGTTTACTGGCCCTCTCGCACCAGTTAAAATAGGAAAAAGGATGGTGGAATATAAAGAAGTATCCAAGGTTCTAGGGGTATATATAGACAATAAATTGGATTGGAATTCACACATTGACAAGGTTTATAAAAAGTACTCAGGAATGATAGCCATGTTAAGAAAGGCCAGTTTCTTACCCGCCAAAACACTTGAAGAAATCTATTACAAAACGGTGATCCCAAAAGTAACATATGGAATGCTTGTATGGGGTACATGCACACAAAATAAATTTGAAAAAATTGAAAAACAACATGTAAGGGCGACAAGATTAATAAAGAACATACCAAGGACAATTGAGAGTAACAGAGTTCTTGATCAAGTAGGCTGGGACCCCATTATTCACATATACAAGAGAAAAGTAGCAATTGAAATGTATAAGATATTGGAGGAGGAATATGAACACAGCTTGGGAAGCGTTTTCAGAAAATCGAATAGAAGAGAAGGAAAATTAGAAGTAACAAGACTGAACTCTGAATTTCAAAGATACACTTTTAACTACAGGGGAATCCTTATTTGGAATGAAATATCGAACAATATTAAAGAAGCGAATAGTAAACAGATCTTTAGGACAAAACTAAAAGAAGATAGAGACAAACTGAGAATGCTAAACTTTTCTAAAGGGACAGTTTGTGTGAGAAACAGATGTGAAGATTTTATATATTATTAATGTTAGAACTTGTAATTTAAAATTTTTTAAGTTTTCCTTTCATTTATCAACTTTAATTTGCAGGTCCACATCAGCCATCCCGAGGCTGCCATTTTTCAACCTGCTTTATAAAATAAATGATGTATGTATGTATGTATGTATGTATGTCTAGCTTACACGTATTTTTTTGTAAGAAACTAAAAATTTTGCTCAGTACTGAAAGTTTCTTAAAATTATCAGATTTTCAGTACTCAGAATTTCTTACGAGTGTCTTAAAGGCTCTGTAACAATCTTCATGTTCATTACCTATGTATGATACAGGAAACGAGTAAAAACACAGTAAAATATGTTAAGGACTTCCTCTATCAAAATAAATAGGAGTCTCTTATTTTTTGGGCGATCTGAGAGTTGAGTTTCTAATGGGCAGTTTCTTATAAAAATATACGTGTAGCTTAGTCATAGTCTGTCTAAAAATCAGATGTCATATGAGTTTTGCGATGACGCAAAATTACTCAGGAGCAACAGAAGAATTGTTTTTAATTCGTGGGTATTTCACGAGAGAAGTAATTTTAAACAGATTTTAGAGCCTCTTCATATGGAGACAGTTTCTCCGACATTTCCATTTTCCCGTGCTCCATTCCCCATTGTGTGTTTGCGTGTTTGTCAGTAATGCTTTACAATTGCAGGGATTATCATGTTTTACAATTTGACATAATTACACGTATTTTTTCTTATAAGAAACTGCTTATAAGAAACTCAATTCTCAGAATTCCAAAAAATTAAGAAACTCCAGTACTGGGAAAATATAAGCTAAGAAATTATTTATTTTGATAAAGGAAATCCTCCACATGTTTTTACTTTACTTTCACTTGTTTCCTGTATCATATTACTCGTAAGGTACTTGAGTAATGTCTAAAAATTGGAAAGGCTTAAAAACCTTGTTTTGAAATGTTCACGAGGGCACAGGATGTGAACATGAAGATTGTTATGGAACATCTAAGAAACTCGTAAGAAGCTCTGAGTACTCAAAATCTGATAATTTTAAGAAACTTCCAGTACTGGCCCAAATTCTTAGTTCTTATTAAAAAAATACGTGTATTCACTATTGTTAATGCAGCAGCTCTGGTTTTGACATGGGGGCAATTTTAAAGTTTGCTAAATTCCCAAAAATACTCGAAAATCTATCAAAATTTAATCTAATTATTGCAAATTTGAATAAGAATAATCGTTGGATAATGAGTATCAAACAGTTTGCATTAGAATTTTTCAAATCTGTTGCATTTTTTTTTGGGCACCCGGTACGTATTATGACTAAAGTACCCGCGGTACGATGAAACTCGAAAACTTGACTTTGTTGGCCAGTGTGTTGTGCACTCCGTTACATCCGTTACGCTCGTTACACTTTTTACAGGGGTGTGGGTGTCTGTAGACTGGCTATATGTGCTCCGTTACACTCGTTACGCTCGTTACACTTTTTACAGGGGTGTGGGTGTCTGTAGACTGGCTATATATGTGTTCCGTTACACTCGTTACGCTCGTTTCACTTTTTACAGGGGTGTGGGTGTCTGTAGACTGGCTATATGTGCTCCGTTACACTCGTTACGCTCGTTACACTTTTTACAGGGGTGTGGGTGTCTGTACACTGGCTATGTGCACTCCGTTACATCCGTTACACTCGTTATGCTCGTTACACTTTTTACAGGGGTGTGGGTGTCTGTAGACTGGCTCCGTTACATCCGTTACGCTCGTTACACTTTTTACAGGGGTGTGGGTGTCTGTACACTGGCTATGTGCACTCCGTTACATCCGTTACACTCGTTACGCTCGTTACACTTTTTACAGGGGTGTGGGTGTCTGTAGACTGGCTATATGTGCTCCGTTACATCCGTTACACTCGTTACGCTCGTTACACTTTTTACAGGAGTGTGGGTGTCTGTAGACTGGCTATATGTGCTCCGTTACATCCGTTACACTCGTTACGCTCGTTACACTTTTTACAGGGGTGTGGGTGTCTGTAGACTGGCTATATGTGCTCCGTTACATCCGTTACGCTCGTTACACTTTTTACAGGGGTGTGGGTGTCTGTACACTGGCTATGTGCACTCCGTTACATCCGTTACACTCGTTATGCTCGTTACACTTTTTACAGGGGTGTGGGTGTCTGTAGACTGGCTATATGTGCTCCGTTACATCCGTTACACTCGTTACGCTCGTTACACTTTTTACAGGAGTGTGGGTGTCTGTAGACTGGCTATATGCGCTCCGTTACATCCGTTACACTCGTTACGCTCGTTACACTTTTTACAGGGGTGTGGGTGTCTGTAGACTGGCTATATGTGCTCCGTTACATCCGTTACACTTGTTACGCTGTTCCAGGGGGTGTGGGTGTCTGAAGTTGGTGTAGGGATGGCTTGGTACAGTTGTTACACTCGTTACACTTGTTACGCTGTTACAGGGGGTGTGGGTGTCTAAGGTTGGAGTAGGGATGGCTTGGTACAGTTGTTACACTCGTTACACTTGTTACGCTGTTACAGGGGGTGTGGGTGTTTGAGGTTGGTGTAGGAATGGCTTGGTACAGTTGTTACACTCGTTACACTTGTTACGCTGTTACAGGGGGTGTGGGTGTCTGAGATTGGTGTAGGGATGGCTTGGTACAGTTGTTACACTCGTTACACTTGTTACGCTGTTACAGGGGGTGTGGGTGTCTGAGGTTGGTGTAGG
Source organism: Aurelia coerulea (assembly GCA_039566865.1). Classification (NCBI taxonomy): domain Eukaryota; kingdom Metazoa; phylum Cnidaria; class Scyphozoa; order Semaeostomeae; family Ulmaridae; genus Aurelia; species Aurelia coerulea. Next base: position 5,846,326 of record CM076959.1, read on the forward strand.
AATGGCTTGGTACAGTTGTTACACTCGTTACACTTGTTACGCTGTTACAGGGGGTGTGGGTGTCTGAGGTTGGTGTAGGAATGGCTTGGTACAGTTGTTACACTCGTTACACTTGTTACGCTGTTACAGGGGGTGTGGGTGTCTGAGGTTGGTGTAGGGATGGCTTGGTACAGTTGTTACACTCGTTACACTTGTTACGCTGTTACAGGGGGTGTGGGTGTCTGAGGTTGGTGTAGGAATGGCTTGGTACAGTTGTTACACTCGTTACACTTGTTACGCTGTTACAGGGGGTGTGGGTGTCTGAGGTTGGTGTAGGGATGGCTTGGTACAGTTGTTACACTCGTTACACTTGTTACGCTGTTACAGGGGGTGTGGGTGTCTGAGATTGGTGTAGGGATGGCTTGGTACAGTTGTTACACTCGTTACACTTGTTACGCTGTTACAGGGGGTGTGGGTGTCTGAGATTGGTGTAGGGATGGCTTGGTACAGTTGTTACACTCGTTACACTTGTTACGCTGTTACAGGGGGTGTGGGTGTCTGAGGTTGGTGTAGGAATGGCTTGGTACAGTTGTTACACTCGTTACACTTGTTACGCTGTTACAGGGGGTGTGGGTGTCTGAGATTGGTGTAGGGATGGCTTGGTACAGTTGTTACACTCATTACACTTGTTACGCTGTTACAGGGGGTGTGGGTGTCTGAGGTTGGTGTAGGGATGGCTTGGTACAGTTGTTACACTTGTTACACTTGTTACGCTGTTACAGGGGGTGTGGGTGTCTGAGGTTGGTGTAGGAATGGCTTGGTACAGTTGTTACACTCGTTACACTTGTTACGCTGTTACAGGGGGTGTGGGTGTCTGAGGTTGGTGTAGGGATGGCTTGGTACAGTTGTTACACTCGTTACACTTGTTACGCTGTTACAGGGGGTGTGGGTGTCTGAGGTTGGTGTAGGAATGGCTTGGTACAGTTGTTACACTCGTTACACTTGTTACGCTGTTACAGGGGGTGTGGGTGTCTGAGGTTGGTGTAGGGATGGCTTGGTACAGTTGTTACACTCGTTACACTTGTTACGCTGTTACAGGGGGTGTGGGTGTCTGAGGTTGGTGTAGGGATGGCTTGGTACAGTTGTTACACTCGTTACACTTGTTACGCTGTTACAGGGGGTGTGGGTGTCTGAGGTTGGTGTAGGAATGGCTTGGTACAGTTGTTACACTCGTTACACTTGTTACGCTGTTACAGGGGGTGTGGGTGTCTGAGGTTGGTGTAGGGATGGCTTGGTACAGTTGTTACACTCGTTACACTTGTTACGCTGTTACAGGGGGTGTGGGTGTCTGAGGTTGGTGTAGGAATGGCTTGGTACAGTTGTTACACTCGTTACACTTGTTACGCTGTTACAGGGGGTGTGGGTGTCTGAGGTTGGTGTAGGGATGGCTTGGTACAGTTGTTACACTCGTTACACTTGTTACGCTGTTACAGGGGGTGTGGGTGTCTGAGGTTGGTGTAGGGATGGCTTGGTACAGTTGTTACACTCGTTACACTTGTTACGCTGTTACAGGGGGTGTGGGTGTCTGAGGTTGGTGTAGGAATGGCTTGGTACAGTTGTTACACTCGTTACACTTGTTACGCTGTTACAGGGGGTGTGGGTGTCTGAGATTGGTGTAGGGATGGCTTGGTACAGTTGTTACACTCGTTACACTTGTTACGCTGTTACAGGGGGTGTGGGTGTCTGAGATTGGTGTAGGGATGGCTTGGTACAGTTGTTACACTCGTTACACTTGTTACGCTGTTACAGGGGGTGTGGGTGTCTGAGGTTGGTGTAGGAATGGCTTGGTACAGTTGTTACACTCGTTACACTTGTTACGCTGTTACAGGGGGTGTGGGTGTCTGAGATTGGTGTAGGGATGGCTTGGTACAGTTGTTACACTCATTACACTTGTTACGCTGTTACAGGGGGTGTGGGTGTCTGAGGTTGGTGTAGGGATGGCTTGGTACAGTTGTTACACTCGTTACACTTGTTACGCTGTTACAGGGGGTGTGGGTGTCTGAGGTTGGTGTAGGAATGGCTTGGTACAGTTGTTACACTCGTTACACTTGTTACGCTGTTACAGGGGGTGTGGGTGTCTGAGGTTGGTGTAGGGATGGCTTGGTACAGTTGTTACACTCGTTACACTTGTTACGCTGTTACAGGGGGTGTGGGTGTCTGAGGTTGGTGCAGGAATGGCTTGGTACAGTTGTTACACTCGTTACACTTGTTACGCTGTTACAGGGGGTGTGGGTGTCTGAGGTTGGTGTAGGGATGGCTTGGTACAGTTGTTACACTCGTTACACTTGTTACGCTGTTACAGGGGGTGTGGGTGTCTGAGGTTGGTGTAGGGATGGCTTGGTACAGTTGTTACACTCGTTACACTTGTTACGCTGTTACAGGGGGTGTGGGTGTCTGAGGTTGGTGTAGGAATGGCTTGGTACAGTTGTTACACTCGTTACACTTGTTACGCTGTTACAGGGGGTGTGGGTGTCTGAGGTTGGTGTAGGGATGGCTTGGTACAGTTGTTACACTCGTTACACTTGTTACGCTGTTACAGGGGGTGTGGGTGTCTGAGGTTGGTGTAGGAATGGCTTGGTACAGTTGTTACACTCGTTACACTTGTTACGCTGTTACAGGGGGTGTGGGTGTCTGAGGTTGGTGTAGGGATGGCTTGGTACAGTTGTTACACTCGTTACACTTGTTACGCTGTTACAGGGGGTGTGGGTGTCTGAGGTTGGTGTAGGGATGGCTTGGTACAGTTGTTACACTCGTTACACTTGTTACGCTGTTACAGGGGGTGTGGGTGTCTGAGGTTGGTGTAGGAATGGCTTGGTACAGTTGTTACACTCGTTACACTTGTTACGCTGTTACAGGGGGTGTGGGTGTCTGAGGTTGGTGTAGGGATGGCTTGGTACAGTTGTTACACTCGTTACACTTGTGACAGGGGGTGTGGGTGTCCGAGGTAGTGTAACATTACTGCCAGAAATACACCAAAGAAACGTTGCTACTGCTAACAAAAGTGCATTACTACAGCAGACACGTGCATTTTAGTTGATAAGTTGTTCTATTGTCATGCAAATTAGAATTTTTGAATGAGCCAATCACAACCCTCGTTACAAAACTTCTACATGACCCATGTTTACAAGGAAGTAAGCTTTCAAAAAATTTGTTTACAGTTGCAAATGCCTGTTGGCATGTTTCCTTGGCTTGATGACGATGAGGATTGTAGAGGATCAAATAAAGCTGACAGCCTTAATGAAGTTTGCTCTCCATTGACTGACAATGTAGTGACAATGTCCACTGAAACACAAGACCACAGAGCTGAAGAGGTAACTTGTTTCTGTGTCCTATATCATTTCTCATGATGGATACAGTATGCCAATTTTATTGATCACTGACAATTTTCTTGTATTATAGTGTGGATACCACAGTCTAAGAAACGATACTCTTCTCTCGATACAGGACAAGTTGGGACCTACTATAGCATTGCACTCAAAAATTGTTCGGCAAATTTGACTCTTTTGAGGGAAGAGCCACCTGCATAAAAACTGCATTTTGAAATATTGGACCAATTGATCAATGATAAGATCCCAATAGAAGTTTACGCTGTGGGACAGAGAGACATTTTACCAAAAAGCACTGCTTTAATCAAATTCTTATAGAACTATTGAAAGCATCAAATTAGATGCCACCTGACATTTGCGATAATGCCAAAATTTCTTCTATTGTTTAAATTATTGTGTGAAAACTTCTATTGTTTAAATTCATGGGCATTGCCGGTGACATCTAATTTGAGCCAGACTATAAATTATTCAGCATCAATTCACAAATAGTGATTAAAGTAAAAACCCGAAAAAAAGAACCTGTGATTTTCAGTAACCGGCTGAATTAGCTATGCAATTACATATTGGTTCTAAATATAAAATATAAAATGTTTTCCTCGATATCCCATAGACTGCTGGAAACCAAGAGCCTAGCCAATGCATGTCAGCCTGCAAAAGCAAGCATTCTTCTCCTTCTTACATAGAGGAAAGCTACTTTGAAAGGAGCAGAGAGCTGTACTTTGCACAGGAGGAATTAAGACAAGCTGAGCAGGTGAAGTACAGGCTTTACCTGAAGGATGACGCAGTTAGTGGCCTGGTATCAAGAGAAGTTTTGGAGCAATCTGAGGGCTTTGTAAATGCCAGGGCACGTGGAATTGCTGCCATTGCAACCCTAGATAGGCGGCTATTGACACACAAGGAGCTGCTGAAATTTGGAGTTTCTTTCATCCAAGAGAATGAATTAGGGGAAGGAAGAAAAATTGCAAGTGGCGAGAGAAGCATTATTTTTAGTTCGGACTACAAGAACATACCAGTTACTGTAAAGCGGCTCCGTGCTCCCAATTTACTGAGGCTTAGCCAAGAGTTTCTCGTAATGCAGCACTTAAGCAGCCACCAAGCAGTACAGCATGCCTTTGGTATTGAGGTTGACAGTGTGGTCAATGGCTTGGTACTGTCCTTCGTTGACGGGAAGTCGCTATCAGTTTCTCGTTTTGAAAACAGCATCAAGCTAGCAGTTTTTCTTGTGAAATTCATAGAGGGATTAGCTCACCTCCACAAGCGTGGTGTGCTGCACAATAATCTCAGGCCATGTCATATCCTTGTCAAACGCCATGAAAATGTCCCTGTAATCACTGGGTTTGGGAATGCTTGTTTGGTCAGTGATGCATATAACATTCCCCAATCCCGCATTAAAGAATTCGGTGAGCACTGCCTGCACCCAAAAGAAGTTAGAGAAGGAAAGAAACCTCTCTCCATTGCCACCGACCTGCATTGTTTCGGACAGACATTGTCCATGATGAAATTGTCGGATGAAGGCAGAAAGACCAACGTCATCCACAGCTGGATCAGCAACTTTTGCAGTCTTTGCTGCTCTATGAGAAAGCAAAACGAGGACTTTCTGCTGCAACATGCTGGGGAGCTGATTAAACTCATTGGCAGCGTCGAGCCTGCATTGTTGACTTGAACATGACTTGATTGAAGCAGCAGCATTTGATTGATACTGTATATTGTTTGTTGAAAGGTTCTTTTTGTTGAGTCGGTAGCAGGCTTCTACTGTTGCACTCTATATGCACGATGTTCCAACAAAATGTTCTTGTTTCTTCAGTGATTTCCTCTCCATGGCTCCATCTTTCACCACAAAACATAATGTCTCTGTCGTGTTGTCATGTTTTGGTGCAACATTCAAATCGAGGCTTGCGTCAAATTCAATACGAGGTTTCTAGGGTCAGGGTCAGGGTTAGGGTTAGGGTTATCAAATCTATTGATTTATTACCTTTTTAAAACGTTTTCATAATTCCTTTACACGTCCTTTTTTATAAGAAACTGCATAAGCGTATTTTTTTTAAAGATACTGCTCCTAAAAAGGCTATTCCTCGATGTATCACAGAATGAAATTTACAATGTTAACTATTTATAGTCTATTTAAATTCCAATTAAAGTTTATATATTCTATTTTCATTTCAATCTGTTACCATTGTATAGTAACTACGTTCTCGGGTTCTTGGGTTGACAGTATAAAATGCCTATACAATGATTATGGACTGTTATAGTACCTACGCTACTTAGTTCAATGAAAAGAAATAAAAATGCAGAAATTGTGAAGATGCTTGGGTTCTCGGGTTCTTGGGTTGACAGCATAAAATGCCTATACAATGATTATGGACTGTTATAGTACCTACGCTACTTAGTTCAATGGAAAGAAATGAAAATGTAGAAATTGTGAAGATGCTTGGGTTCTCGGGTTCTTGGGTTGACAGTATAAAATGCCTATAAAACTGTTATAGTACCTACGCTACTTACTTCAATGGAAAGAAATAAAAATGCAGAAATTGTGAAGATGCTTGGGTTCTCGGGTTCTTGGGTTGACAGTATAAAATGCCTATACAATGATTATGGACTGTTATAGTACCTACGCTACTTAGTTCAATGGAAAGAAATACAAATGTAGAAATTGTGAAGATGCTTGGGTTCTCTGGTTCTTGGGTTGACAGTATAGAGTGCCTATACAACGATTATGGACTGTTATAGTACCTACGCTACTTAGTTCAATGGAAAGAAATAAAAATGTAGAAATTGTGAAGATGCTTGGGTTCTCGGGTTCTTGTGTTGACAGTATAAAATGCCTATAAAACTGTTATAGTACCTACGCTACTTACTTCAATGGAAAGAAATAAAAATGCAGAAATTGTGAAGATGCTTGGGTTCTCGGGTTCTTGGGTTGACAGAATAAAATGCCTATACAATGATTATGGACTGTTATAGTACCTACGCTACTTAGTTCAATGGAAAGAAATACAAATGTAGAAATTGTGAAGATGCTTGGGTTCTCTGGTTCTTGGGTTGACAGTATAAAGTGCCTATACAATGATTATGGACTGTTATAGTACCTACGCTACTTAGTTCAATGGAAAGAAATAAAAATGTAGAAATTGTGAAGATGCTTGGGTTCTCGGGTTCTTGGGTTGACAACATAAAATGTCTATACAATGATTATGGACTGTTATAGTACCTACGCTACTTAGTTCAATGGAAAGAAATAAAAATGTAGAAATTGTGAAGATGCTTGGGTTCTCGGGTTCTTGGGTTGACAACATAAAATTCCTATACAATGATTATGGACTGTTATAGTACCTACGCTACGTAGTTCAATGGAAAGAAATAAAAATGTAGAAATTGTGAAGATGCTTGGGTTCTCGGGTTCTTGGGTTGACAACATAAAATGCCTATACAGTGATTATGGACCGTTATAGTACCTACGCTACTTAGTTCAATGGAAAGAAATGAAAATGTAGAAATTGTGAAGATGCTTGGGTTCTCGGGTTCTTGGGTTGACAGTATAAAATGCCTATACAATGATTATGGACTGTTATAGTACCTACGCTAACAATGGAAAGAAATAAAAATGCAGAAATTGTAAAGATGCTTGGGTTCTCGGGTTCTTGGGTTGACAGTATAAAATGCCTATACAATGATTATGGACTGTTATAGTACCTACGCTAACAATGGAAAGAAATAAAAATGTAGAAATTGTGAAGATGCTTGGGTTCTCGGGTTCTTGGGTTGACAACATAAAATGCCTCTGAATGCTTGACAACAACAACCACAATATCATGATGTTTTAAAGACCGTGAACGGCCGAAAAAAATTGAATTTATATAGGCCTAGGCCTAAATATTTAGGTGTTGACTTGTTGGTCAACGCGTTGCTCATCTCATCAGTATGCCTGCCGCTGTTGTATCCAGTTATTGATTAGCTTGCTGACATAAGTTTCCTTTTCTTTGGATAGTTTGTTATGAAATAACTTTAACCAAGCCAAGAATCGTGGTCAAATTATTTGCGAGGAGATAGATGCCACACAATTGTTGCCCTTTTGCTATTATTAGATTTGGTTGGTAATATTTATATGACTAGATATGTTAGTACGTATATCAATGTGTAGTGTTTTGCACTTCCAGGATTCCACGTCAGTTTAGTAATTTACAAAATGAAGAAGTAAAGATCTAAATATCCACCCCAAATATTGAGTCTAGATGTTTTTGAGACTCCAAATATTGTTATCTATTTCTGGGGCCCCCAAAAATTTTTTGAATGATTTAAATTTGAGCTTCTTGATCTTTCTCAGTTCTTGAATAATACCAAAACATTTATTTCATGATTGGCAACTTCAAGGGCCAAATCGCAGGATTCTTCCTTTCTTCGGATTTTTGGACCCCAAATATTCAATTTTTGTCCATGCTGTAATTCACAGACCCCAAATATTTATTTAACGTCTAAATCAGATATGTGTTAGAAAGGAGACAGTGTTGGGAATAAGATGAATTCTCATAACACACAAAACACCTCCTAACAGCGAGATAGATTGCAAATGCCTCTTTAACATTTATATGGAGAGGGGCTACAAGGGGGGCATCTGCAGGCAGGAAAGAATAAGCCCAATCCCCCCCGAAAATAGGAGCCGACAGCGTCCTGAGAGGCATCTGTTTCAACATCAGCTATTGGAACTTTGTTGTGAAGTAAACGTTTGCCGTTGAAAACAGCTAAGAAACTCTGCCACCAAAATAAATCCTTACGGAACTCCGGAGTGAAGTGAAATTTGGCAGAAGCGGAACGAAGCGAATTCAAACTGTTTAAAATACGACGTAAAAAAGTGCGTCCCCCGTGCACCACACGACAAGCCCAATTGAGCTTGCCAGCAAGTTGCTGGAGCTGGCGCTTGGAGGCGCGTTTCCGTGCAAGAAAAGTGTTGATAAGCAACCTAGTTTCATTTAATTTGCTTTGAGGTAAGGAGAGCTCCATGGCACACGTGTCAAAAACAATCCCCAGAAAGGTGAGTTGCTGGCAAGGGGGAACCTCCTTAGAAGGGCTAATTTGAAACCCAAGGTCTAGCAGCAACTCTCGAAGAGTAGTGAACGCAAGCTCACACTCTGCTTGGGAGGGAGAAACAATGAGGAAATCATCTAAATAAACAACGATCCCCTGAAACCCTCTGCGTTGCATCATGCGCTTGACGCTTTGTGTCAAGCGATGGAATATGCCAGGAGATCTCCTACCCCCAAAGCAAAGGCGCGTGTCATACAAGTAAGTAGGACTGTTGTCTCCTGAAAATGTCCACTTTAGGCCAGTTGCAGGGTAGTTGGACGGGTGGATGGGCACTGACCTATAAGCGTGGCGTAAGTCGATCTTAGGAAGATAATAATCTTTATCAACGAGCTTGACAGCATCATCAATTGTTTGAAAGTGGAACTTATCCAGGGAGGGGACATAAGAATTAACCCCCTTACCTGCAGGCATGCTACAATCGTGAATAAGCCGTAATTCCTGACTGCCAGCCTATGGAATAGCGCTAATAGCACTGACTATAGTAGGTTTAGTAGGGGTAATAGTGTAATTACCCTCGGCTATTTCTTCCCGGAGAGTTTGTTCCACTTTATCTCTTGCTTCCGGCTTTGTTGATGAACTATCATTGTCCATCTCGGCAGGAGATAAACGTGAAGCAGCTGGGATAAGTTCAAACCCATTGATGATGCCATCAAGCAAAAAATCCTTGTCTTCATCTAATTGTAACTCAGCCATCCACCTACCCTTAATTAAGGGGGAGGGCACCCCCACCCCCTTTGGGAGTCACCCAGAGGTAGGCCCTGGAGAACCATGCTGAGTTGCTGGGTGGGAGTTGCTACAGGCCTTGCCCTTAACCTTCCGACTACAAACATGGGCAAAGTAGCACGGGTTGTTGGAACAGCCTGTCGAATTAAATTCCTACAAATGACTTTATTGTCAGCAGAATATACAGCTGTGTTAGGCCCGACAAAAGACTGATTAGAGGAGGAGGGCTGGGTGGAAGTATTCTGCTTGGGTTTGGCTTTAGGCACGAGAGTGATCTGATGCAAATGGGTAGAGCCATGACTCCATGGGAAACTATAAGTGGCCTTAAGCGGACAAAATTCATCATCGAACTTCAGGACACTTGTCCATTCATACTTTCCTGCAAGCTCCATTATCTTGACAGTGTAGGCAAGATAATCACGCACGTCTCGAGAAGTTGGGAGCTTGCAGGAAAATAGAAGGCTGTGGAAAATTCGAGTGTTGGCTACCACCCACTGCGAAAGGGAGACACTTTCGAGCCTAGGCCGTTGCTGCCCATAGGAAATTAGCAACCGAGAGCCCCCCATGTCAGATAATGTCTGCTCAGTCTCTTTGGGAACCAAGCTAGAAATAAAATCAACATTTCGAAGCACTTTCTCAAGCAGTTTTTTGTTTTGGGTGCGTTTTATGAAGGTAGGTAAAATTTAGAAAAATCTTCACGGGTTTCTTTTGTCTCCTTCACTTTTCTGCCCTTTGATTGGTCCGTGAAAATGAGGCTTTGGCGGTTTCGACCATGGGCCACAAGCAATTGGCTATGTATGACGAATGATTCCTATGTTTGTCTAGTTGAAGTCATGTTTCTTTCTTTCTTTGTTTTTTCTTTTTGCAGAATAATTAGGCATTTGGCAGTTGTCTTTGCCAACTTTAAATAAATTGTGCATGATTTATTATTATTAAATAGGAGTCCAGGTGCCGGGCACTGTGGTCACATCGAGAAGAAGGACCAGGAGGTTCCTTCGATAAGTTCAAGCTGCTCAGCCCCCTAATGAAAACTACCTACCCAGGGGTGGCAACAATGCAGGTTTCCTAATTCATTTTGCCAAACTTCCTCCAACAAAGCTCCGACGGGGGGGGGCTAGATGTTTCCGACAGGGGGCTGTAGTCCCCTCTCTCTAGCCCTCTCCTGCCACTACCAATGTACCTACCCTCGGATGCTAGGTAGAAATGTATTGAAAATAAGACAACCATTTTCTACGTGTGTGGCCAGCTTCGAGTTTTCTAGATACGCCTCTAGCTAGGCCTTCTGGTGTTTTTCAAATCCTAAATCCAAATACAGGAATCTAGGATAAGAGTGCCAAACTGAAACTAGTATATATTGTGCCTGAAATATTGATATCAATCATCAGATTATTAAGTTTACATGGTATGTTAACTTACCATCAACTTTTAACATCGCTTGCCCGCCCAATCTCTGCTGGCCTAGGTACTTGTCGGGCAACAATCTATCTATATATATAAGGCACGAAGCCGTTTATCCAATTAGCTTTCTTCTTTTGTCAACCATTGTCAATTTAACACTACTCCATTGTAAGATAACAATAAATCATTGAATTTGAACAATCAATCTTTTCGATGTATGACCGGGAAATCAATCCTTTCATGTCCCAGGGGGGTACTCTGGGATAGGGGTGCTTGATGCAAAAATTAAAATCCTGCCCATTTTGAAGTCTTCTTCCGCCCATACAATTTCGATTGGAGCACTTCTTCCTATGCATTCCTAATGAGATGATTCTTACGTCCCTGAATGCAGTCGACATTCTTTCATACTAACAAAATATACAGCAACTTTGTCTGGCCGCCCCCCCCCCCCCCCCCCCTCCCTCTAAACATTCAGATTCTAGCAACAATATTTGCGGGCCTATGGAAACTCGGCAACCTTCACCGGAGTCAAAAAAGTTTAGCAGGAATGGGAGGCAGATCTTAACGGGCACGACAAGTCTTTAGTAGATGACCCCAAATAAACATTATGCCATTGGATGTATGACAGGGTTAGTGAAGCAAAGAGATGTAAAATAAAACTGTAAGAAACTTGCCTTTGCGTCGAAACACCTCCATAAACTGAGCTCTGATATTTAACTTTCTTCTCTCTCTCTTAAAGTCAACTTTTCTTTCGAAATTTGGCTTGGTATCCTCGAAGGTTCTTCAGCTTGGTACTCCATGCAAAATTCCGCATGTAATGGGATTCATTCGCCCTTACCATTAATTGATATGGTCACGTGGCAGGAAGATCTCAATCGCAAATGAATACATTCAATAAATTTTCCGCCACGTGACCAGATATAGACAATAATTTTTCCTACCTGACCAAGCTACAAATATTTTTTTTAGATTGGCATCTCAATGGTAAATGAAAAATACAATAATTTTTCCGTCATGTGACAAATTGAATGAAAACAAAACTTTTTCCGACCTGCCTAATCTTATTATGGTCACGTGGCAGGAAGATCTCAATCGCAAATGAATACATTCAATAAATTTTCCGCCACGTGACCAGATATAGACAATAATTTTTCCTACATGCCTACTGCCATACGTGTTGAAAATGGCATACTGGAAAAACCGGACCCTATGACCCTAAGACCCCTATGACCCCTAGGACCTTTAAGTACTGAGTTATGAAAGGACCCTTAACACAGAAGGGTCATCCCCTCTGCATAAAGGCTATATGCTAATGCTTATCAGGTTACTTCTGTGATAATTGTTCAAATTTAATGCCAATACCGTTCATTGCAGCCTGGGGGAGGGTTAATACCCTTCAACAGACGTAGCATCAGTAAAAACAACAAACACATTTCATTCTTTGAATAGTTGAACAAGGAGTGTTTGATCCCCCGGCAATGGAAGCATTTCCACCCTTTATCTGTGCTCATACTGAAGAAAACAAATTATGAAAACCTTTGTGTTGAAAGTATGTAAACGACCTTTGTAGAATTACAGTATTCCTAATTTTAGACACAAAATGAAAGAGCCATTGTTGGCGACATTAATGGCAATTTAAAACATAGTAATGGCATCATTTCACCGTAGAGAATCATTTGTTAAATCACTGATAAAGGGTGGAAATTCTTCCATTGCCGGGGGATCAAACAATCCTTTTTCAACTATTCAAAGAATGAAATGTGTTTGTTGTTTGTACTAATGCTACGTCTGTTGAAGGGTATTAACCCCCCCCCCCCCAGGCTGCAATGAATGGTATTGACATTAAATTTGAGCAATTATCGTTTATCGCACAAGTAACCTGATTAGCATATAGCATCCTGATTAGCATGTAGCCCTTATGCAGAGGGGATGATCCTTCGGTGTTAAGGGTCCTTTCAAAACTCAGTACTTTAAGGTCCTAGGGATCATAGGGGTCTTAGGGTCATAGGGTCCGGTTTTTCCAGTATGCCGTTGAAAATAAGCTATTACGAAAGAACTGCCTATCCTCAAATTACTGACAATGGGGATAATTTATGATTCGCGAAGCAGATTTTTCTAAGATCTGCAGAAGATAGGAGCCAATGAAATTTATTGGTTGGCAAGGGGATAAATTAGACGCCGTGATTTGCAGATCGTAATGAGATGCATTAAAAGATAAACAAGTTAAGAATTTAGTGATTTCCAGGGTCGAAATTAACCGAAGTAAAATCTTCCTTTTACTAAAATTTAATTCTCCCCTTCCAGAAAATCAAGGTAAACAGGCCCAAAAAGGAATCTTATCTTTCACCAGTCAAATCATCCACAACATAATTTGCAGCTAATACATTCTAAATCTCCGTTCTACTTCCATTATAAATCTCAATTCTATTTCCATTATAAATCTCATCAGTGACGCATTTACCCATGGGCCCACTGAGCCCGGGCCCAGGGGCCCCCTAAAATTCTTAAATCTAGGGGGCCCCGAGCAAAATTTGAAAAATCCTATGAAGTGCTGTTGATTTCACTCTTGTGTTTGAATTGAGTGCTAACGTTTTTAGACAACGCCATGGTTTCATATAATGACAATACGTAATGGGCAAGCAAAGTAGAAATTTGGCAATAACATGAGTTTGTTAAAAAGCCTCTCGAAAAGTTCCTCGATAAAAGGAGGAATCTCGTTGATACCGAAGCCGAAGTCCAAAAAAAGAAAGAAATTGAAGAGGCGACAACCCCATGAAACACAAAAGCCTATTTCGGATGATCTATAACAGCAAATTGTGAAAGGAGATGAAGCTGCAACTTCCCAAAGGCTATAACCGCACTTGATTGTTGCTCAATGCAACGACCATAAGCGTACGGGAAGAAAAAATCTAGGGGGGCGGCCCGACACAAAGTCCATTGTTTACCAACACTTTTGCCCGACTGAGGGCAGATTTTTGCCCGAATGGGGCTGATTTACGACGATTTTTCCAACATTGGGGGGGCTGCCGCCCCTCCGGCCCCCCCGCCCCGTACGCTTATGGAACGACCACACTTTGCCATGCAGAGTTTCCTCCAGTGAAAGAAGTTTATCCATACTGAAAGGGTCAAGAGTCAACTAAGGTCCACAATGTCACAATAGCGTGTTGTTGCCTTTTGCTTAATGAATGGCAGCAAATTTTGATGTCTGAGGCAGAGGCGTGGCCATGGGGGAGGGGGTATGGGGGGCAATTGCCCCCACTTTTGTCCAAATATGGTCTTTGAGATCAGTGGCGTACCCAAGGGGGGTTAGGGGGGGTCCGGACCCCCCCACTTTTCAAAAAGATGGTCCTCGAGATTTGTACAAAAATGCAATAAAATGTGTACCTCAGGGGGGGGGAGGGTCAGGCAGATCTGTCAGGCGGTGGTCTTCGAGATTCTTGAGCAGCAAGGAGAGAATGGTTTTGTCTGAGGTTTGGTGGAGCAATGCTTTGGGTTTCTAAGAAATGCTTGAACGATGTTGAGAGAGGCATTCTAAGCCAAAGTAGGATGTCTGTTTTCAAAATTTTCCTGTTTTCAAAAGATTCTTGCAAAAGATGCCATTTACTGACTAAACACTGATGAAGTGGCGACAAGAGGCATTTCCTGAATATCATAATAACAACTAGCGCCAAATCAATTTTACAGTAAAGAAGAAAAGCGATTTTATAATTCGTACTTGATATGCTGGGTATAAATTCTCAATGCAAATTCAACAAAACATCCTGCTCATTTTGTGTTCATTGCAGTCATGTTTACGATGCAAAATATGAGTAAAAAGGGCGTTTCCCTCATTTTCCGAGCGTCTGAAGGGCGTGGTCACAAAATTTTTTTTGGGGCTGCGCCCCAGACCCTCTCACTCCTGAGGTGCTGCGTACGCCTCTGTTTGAGATTCCTGTAAAACCGAAGAGAAACTAACTGGGTATAGGTTGGGAAAGAACTTTCCGAGAAATGGCAAATATGGAATATGGAATCAGGGAATACATTCTAAGTCAAAGTAAAGGATGTTTCTTCACAAAAATGTCATCTTGCTCCGATTTGTAGGATAACCGTCACAAAATATCAAAGTTTATTTGTCGCTAATCGCAAGCATGATATTCGGAGATGCATTCTAAGCCAAAGTAAAGGGCGTGTCCTCAAAAATTTTCCGGGGGCTTCGCCCCCAGGCCCCCCGTTTAGTTTCCCCCACTTAATTTACCCTGGCCACGCCGCTGTCCTGAGGGTTTTAGACCCCAAGAAAATCATCCGAAATTTTGCAGCAGTGAAGGCAAGACGAAAATCGTGAAAAACCATTGGACAAGAGTAGTTTTATTGGGATGCTAACAGGGTACCGAGTTCTAAGGGGCCCCAACCAGTTTTGGGCCCAGGGCCCCAACAGACTGAAATGCAGCCCTGAATCTCATGATGTGCAAATGTGTGGGGAATGGAAACGCCTCGCGACGGTGAGATGCCAGTAACCTAATAGAATAGAAACTCGAGGAATTTTGGCCTCGAGTGTGGTGTCGTGGGAGCTGGGACCCAGTACCCACTGGTGAGCCATGGAGGGAGCTGGGCCTCGACCTAGCCTGTCGGGAGATGGGCCTACAAGCCAGGGGCTCTATCCTTACCTATAAACGCGGTCCCCAACGAGGTAGATAGGCCTCGTGATTTTTTGCTGCGTGCATGCGGAGGAGATGGGCTCCGATTCGAAACACTGACTTTGGTGCGGGGGAGATGGGCCCCGACTCGAAATACTGAATTTGGGCTCCTACTGGAAACAGGAGCACATGACAACTGTGGAGGATTTTGGCTCCAAGCTTGTCATGAGGAACCATGAACGTTATTTTGATGTTAGACCATTTTTCGAGTTTGTGTTTGAAGTGTTTTGTTTAAACAGGCACTTCACCGCCACAAATTGCTTCGCAATTCCCCACAAACGAGAGTAGCAGTAGGGCGTATGCTATTAAAACCACCTCCTTTTAAACGCGTAAAACAAGACTAATGATAATAATGATACAAATTATAAACCAATAATAATAATAATGATAATAATTAAACGGAATGGAGGCTCATCAGGAGTTTTCGTATGCAAATATCAATTGTGAAAGACAAAACGGAACACCCAGTGCACAAAAGCATGGTTCTAGGAAGACCGGAATTCGAATTTCGCTAATTGTTTGGTTAATTTGTGTTCTGTTGTACCCGCCGGCCTTGGGGGGGGGGGGGGTAGTGAGTGTTTAGGCGCCAAAGATTACGTACGACTGAGGCTAGCCTGGTTTTAAACAGATAATGCGAATGAAAAAAAAAATGGAGGATTATAGCAACTTTTCACGGGAAAGGTGAAATGGAAGATTCTGGTAAGATGGCGGCTTCGGGTACGTCTCCGTGCCGAGATACACACAGGTAAATATAAACTATAAACAGCAAGCATGCACTGATGCTCTGTCAGTGGGTTCTCTCCGAAGAAAAGGTGCGATTAATTGCGATACGACCCCACCCGTTTCTTGCATCAGAAATCAGAGGAAATTGTCCCTTTCCTCTGAGTTTCAAACTGAAAAATTGTCATGAAATTTTTATATTTTTTGCAGTATTTTAAACCTATCTGTTACATCTTCAGCCGTCTCAAAGGCTACCGTATACGCCTAACTATGACGCAGTTTTGATATGTCGCATTTGAATAAATTTGATAAAATAATATGACACTCAAGTAGTCTGCTTTTACTCGATATGTGATTTACTACATCTAACAGCACTCCGCAGGAGCTAGGAATGTTGAAGCGCGAGCGAAGCTCGCGCTTAACTTCCTAGTAATCATAATAAGGCATTAAGCTGTCAACCCGAGAACCCGAGAACCCAAGCATCTTCACAATTTCTACATTTTTATTTCTTTCCATTGAACTAAGTAGCGTAGGTACTATAACAGTCCATAATCATTGTATAGGCATTTTATGTTGTCAACCCAAGAACCCGAGAACCCAAGCATCTTCACAATTTCTACATTTTTATTTCTTTCCATTGAACTAAGTAGCGTAGGTACTATAACAGTCAATAATCATTGTATAGGCATTTTATACTGTCAACCCGAGAACCCGAGAACCCAAGCATCTTCACAATTTCTGCATTTTTATTTATTTCCATTGAACTAAGTAGCGTAGGTACTATAACAGTCCATAATCATTGTATAGGCATTTTATGTTGTCAACCCAAGAACCCGAGAACCCAAGCATCTTCACAATTTCTGCATTTTTATTTATTTCCATTGAACTAAGTAGCGTAGGTACTATAACAGTCCATAATCACTGTATAGGCATTTTATGTTGTCAACCCAAGAACCCGAGAACCCAAGCATCTTCAAAATTTCTACATTTTTATTTCTTTCCATTGAACTAAGTAGCGTAGGTACTATAACAGTCCATAATCATTGTATAGGCATTTTATGTTGTCAACCCAAGAACCCGAGAACCCAAGCATCTTCAAAATTTCTACATTTTTATTTATTTCCATTGAACTAAGTAGCGTAGGTACTATAACAGTCCATAATCACTGTATAGGCATTTTATGTTGTCAACCCAAGAACCCGAGAACCCAAGCATCTTCAAAATTTCTACATTTTTATTTCTTTCCATTGAACTAAGTAGCGTAGGTACTATAAAAGTCAATAATCATTGTATAGGCATTTTATACTGTCAACCCGAGAACCCGAGAACCCAAGCATCTTCACAATTTCTGCATTTTTATTTATTTCCATTGAACTAAGTAGCGTAGGTACTATAACAGTCCATAATCATTGTATAGGCATTTTATGTTGTCAACCCAAGAACCCGAGAACCCAAGCATCTTCAAAATTTCTACATTTTTATTTCTTTCCATTGAACTAAGTAGCGTAGGTACTATAACAGTCCATAATCATTGTATAGGCATTTTATGTTGTCAACCCAAGAACCCGAGAACCCAAGCATCTTCAAAATTTTTACATTTTTATTTATTTCCATTGAACTAAGTAGCGTAGGTACTATAACAGTCCATAATCATTGTATAGGCATTTTATGTTGTTAACCCAAGAACCCGAGAACCCAAACATCTTCACAATTTCTGCATTTTTATTTCTTTTCATTGAACTAAGTAGCGTAGGTACTTTAACAGTCCATAATCATTGTATAGGCATTTTATGTTGTCAACCCAAGAACCCGAGAACCCAAGCATCTTCACAATTTTTACATTTTTATTTCGTTCCATTGAACTAAGTAGCGTAGGTACTATAACAGTCCATAATCATTTTATAGGCATTTTATGTTGTCAACCCAAGAACCCGAGAACCCAAGCATCTTCACAATTTCTGCATTTTTATTTCTTTCCTTTGAACTAAGTAGCGTAGGTACTATACCAGTCCATAATCATTGTATAGGCATTTTATACTGTCAACCCAAGAACCCGAGAACCCAAGCATCTTCACAATTTCTGCATTTTTATTTCTTTTCATTGAACTAAGTAGCGTAGGTACTAAAGTATAGGCATTTTATACTGTCAACCCGAGAACCCGAGAACCCAAGCATCTTCACAAATTTTGCATTTTTATTTCTTTCCATTGAACTAAGTAGCGTAGGTACTATAACAGTCAATAATCATTGTATAGGCATTTTATGTTGTCAACCCAAGAACCCGAGAACCCAAGCATCTTCACAATTTCTGCACTTTTATTTCTTTCCATTGAACTAAGTAGCGTAGGTACTATAACAGTCCATAATCATTGTATAGGCATTTTATACTGTCAACCCAAGAACCCGAGAACCCAAGCATCTTCACAATTTCTGCATTTTTACTTCTTTCCTTTATTTGTTATTGTTATTCTCTATGTTATCAATCCTATGTTAAATGTTATTTACTTTTATTATCTATTCTTTGTACTTGGTATCCAAGTAGTTCTTTCTTTATTCTGGAAGGAAATTTCATTCTGGAATGAAATTCATTACCAGTGTAGTCACTGCTTAAATTTCATTCTGTGATACATCGAGGCACTACCCTGTTGTGCTGTGTTGACTTTTTTGTATCAAGTTTGCCCCCCGCCCCCCCCCCCCCCCGTCGTGGAGGCCCTGTAGATACGTGATTTCATTATATCTGGTCATTCTAAATTTGATCAGGATGATCTGTAGTATGGGAGAAATAGAAGAGGGCCATACTTCAAACAACTTCTATGAAAATGTTTCACTGAAATCCTTCACATATAGTCGTGGCAGTATTTTAATGCAAATATGATCTGTTGATGAATAATCTTTAAAATATAAGAAGGGTAGTTATTTATAGTAAGATTACCGTTGGTCTTAGTTTCTGTTAGCATTTTATTGTTAGCGTTCTTATGTGTCCACAAGTGGCTTAGACTCTTTCCTCTTCAATGTCGCATTTTTAGATAGCCTGGTACCCAGGGTAGGGGGCACATAAAACCACATTTAGTTTTGAAAATCGTGATTTGATATGAAAAAAGACATATTTTGATTAATCATTATCAATAATGATTTATAAAGTACCTTGCTCCGAAAACTGTCATTCAAATCATATCTATCTTTTGTTTTAGGGTATCCATAAAGTTCATACGCACATCTGGGTGGGGGGGGGGGTGGAGTGCAGGCAAAGCGGTTATATGAACTATATTATTCAAAATCATATAATACATAACATTACATATAATAACCTATCATTCTCCTAATCATAAAATGAGAATGGATGGGGGAGACAGGTTTGGATATTAGAAATTGTAAATGAGTATTCTGTAGGTTGCCTTTCCAAAATTTGATGCTCGAACTTGATTTGATGACTGAATTCATGTTAACAGCAGGCCCAACCGTTTCACTTTTTGGCCCATGTACAATTCATTTCTACTTGTCAAACAGTTGTTACTTACTTGTTTACTTTCTTACTTCACACGGTACACTCTCTTACTAAATACATTCTTACTTAATTTCTTACTTCAGTTGTAAAGTGTTCAAAGATTGTATGATACATCGATTTTCTTAGTTCCTTTCATTAGCAAGTCGCTAATGTTAACTTATTTTGATATCTTCAATAATTTTGAAGCCTTTCAAAAACAAGATTAACTCTTCTCTAAAGGTATCAAGAATGTAAAAACATCTAAGAAGCTTTTGGAAGCAAAAATTGAAGAAACTATAGCTACAAGCCTCAGACTTTCATTTCTTATTAGAAACAAGTGAATCTGTTAAGCTGCCTTGTATGTATGCATATTTTTTGTCGTGAATTGAGAGCCACTGAACTATGTGCACAGTAACAAGTTCAAATGGATGATACGAACATTAGTAACGATTTCTCAGATCTTGTATCTGGTAGAAGGGGAAAGGCGGTAAATCGCGTATAGTTAACTTATAGTAACGATAATTAAAGAGCCAATTCTACCAAGCATATGACATTATTAAAGGTAATTCAGAAAATATACTACGACTCCTTAAACGTTTCGATTTTCATATTTTTCATTAACTGTCTTGTAAGGCATAGTTTAGTATAGTATGGTATAGTAAGGACTGTTAGTAACGTTGATATCGTATTGCAGTATTTCCATTACTTGCATTTCATTCTTGTTTTCAGAGAACGTACAATGAACGAGTATTCTTGAATTCAAATACTTTCTTTCATAACAAACTTGCATCAACAGATAATTTCTTGATTTTCCTTATAGCACGAAAATAGACCAATGCATTAGTTTCTTTATTCGACATGCAACACTATGACTGGCAAAGAGAGAGTTGTTACGGGGCTGCAAATTGGATTTTTTGCAAATTTTGGCAATTTTGGTATATCGGGAGCAATTTGAATCTATTTACTAGATATTGACTTAAAGCACTACAATTGTTCGACTAATTCTTCGACAGCACTTAAATAGCCTCTAAAAGTATTGATTTCACTTTCCACTGAGCATTGAAACAAATTTCCAACTTGTGATCGTTTTAATAATAGCAAAACATACCTCGGAGGCCCAAATTACATGTGATACTTAACCCGAAGGCTTGACCAGCATGGGAAGCGCGGTATATGCGTGCAAACGAGCGAGCACCCATGTGATACTTAACCCGAAGGCTTTAGTGTAACGTAGTGTAAACGCAACGTTGCAACCGTACGGTTTGTCAAATCAATCAAACGCGCTATTACTTGAAATGATGCTGTATGGTAATGAAAGGTTTTCTGTTGATTCTAATACAGAGATTCTTAAGGCAACTTTAAAATACATAAATGCAACACAACGCTTTGAATAAAATGATGCTACTAATGATTAGCTGCTGCTACCTGCAAGGGGGACGTAATTTTAATTTCCTTGTCGTTAGTGTTTCTTTTCCTTGTAAATTCTGTTTCGCATCGGAAGTCGGGCATTTTGCTTGCCTTGGCCGGTGGCGGGTGGGTTGCGCGCGTGGCATCAATAAATTCATCGCGGTTGCGATGGGTATGTTGGTGCTGCGGGCGCGGCTCGTTTGTTGTTGGTTGGGGTGGGTGGAGTGCCTGGCATCTGGTGTGAAACAACATATAGTATAGTATCTTTTAATTTATAAATGTTCGTGGTGTGACTGTATACAGTTTAATGTTTCGTGTTTTTAGATATTGGCCATGGGGTAGTCATTGTCTTTCGCTCCCCATGGTATCGTTCCTGTAGTGTCGTAAAGTAATTAGAATTAGGTATAGTAGAATGTAAAATATATTGTAAGATTTAATATTTGAATATAAAAAAAAAAACAAAAAAACTATTGTTTCTGTTCCCTTGTCAATTCGTAATCGCATTGGCAGCACTAAAATAGTACATAACGCATATTAATTGCAAATAATCTTCAAAGATAGATCTAAAGTTTGATGTTGCATGAGGTTGTTCACCCCCTATTCTTGCATAATGATCAAATTCACCAGACCTTTTAGCTATTCTACAAAAGATCCTTATCAAAACCTGTAATTTTACTGTCATATTGGTGCATATTGTACACTGTCAAAGCTAAGAAAACTTTTGTAATTCATTTCCAGGTTGCTCAAAAATGTTTTTGACAGACACAACAATGGCTAGCCTAGCCAAAGAAACTCTTTTTAAATTGAATATAGAAAAACAAGAAATAAAAAAGAAACTCTCTATTAGCTTACAGGAAGTCTTAAGTAAGTTTTTTTAAATATCGAGACTTTTCCATACAGTCAACAACTCACCTCGGCGCTGAATGGAGTATCACGTTTTGGTCCTTTTTTCTGCTTACCAACATTACCTCTTGCAATCAGGCCAGCTGGGTTGATATCTTGCATGGTTGCATAAACAAGTCTTCGTGGAACCCGCAAACCGTGAATTTCCCATATCTTTTTGTGGAGTGAACGATAGCCAAGAAGCCTACCAGGGCCATCCATCTCATCTCTTACGGCTGCCTGTACCCGGCCTAAATCTATATCCTCGTCAACATACTTAATTTGAAAAAATGTAGTCTCCTGCAGAGGCTGCGAAAACTCCAGGCATATTTTGGATAGCTTTCTGCTATAAAATCTAATATTTCCTTTCGTTTAAGATTTTGCGTGACGTATTTAAGCAAATCAGCTTTTAAATTTTCATCCAGCTTCCAATCAGTTCTGGTTGCGGCCATTGTGTCGCCTGTTTTGGGTGTAGATTTGGGTTTTCCCGCCTTTTTTGCACAGCATTCTGGGATATGGCACGATTGGGCATGGCAGTGTTGGGCTGTTTTCTCGTGTTTGAGGAGGTCCAAAATAAAAAAAATTCATATAACCGGAATGGAGAAAACACTATTTGCACTCCCTTGACACGGAATGTATCTCTACATTGTGTTTTAAGCTGGCTTTTATCTATGCAAGTACTGTTTCACTTGTATCAGTAATGGCACTCAACGCTATGGCACCGATGGGCCACCTGTCATTTTGCAATTGCTTTCATTTGGTTTTTTTTGTGGAAAAAATTCAAAATTTTCAAATGATTGAAAATATAAAATGAAGGAAATGAAAAAGAAATTAATGAGCAAAAATATGAAAAACATCATAAAAAGATTTGAAGTAAAAAAAAATAAGAAAAAGAATTGATGATAAAAGCAAAATTATAACATTCAAAGACAAAAAAATTGAAAATAAATTAATAAATCATCAATAATAAAAAAGCAAAAAACTAGAAAAGCAAAAAAAAAAAAAGAAAATGAAAAATATGTTGAACAAAAAGGAAATCTAGATAAATACAGTATGGCACGGATGGGCCACCATAGTTGTTTGTTGATATGCAGTTTTTCGAGTACCCCGGGTACCAGAGCCAACAAAAATAAGAGTATTAAAAAAGAAGGCTCTAGAACCCAGGGTATTATTCCAGCTATTCAGATAAAATGCCTCCATCAAATGTGACTGTACTCAGTACAATATCAATTGTGTTTGATCCTCAAAAAGTTAAGAAATCTGACTTTCTCGACCATGAGAAATGCTATAATGAAGGATGGTAAATGGGGTATAAAGGGCCAAAATATTTACGATTGCCATGGTTTCTAAAGCACTGTGGTTTAAACACTTTTAAGGTAGCAGATAACTATTAGGATAAAAATCTTTATTTCAAGGAATAATGATTTCACTTGTACCTTATTTGAAAGTCTATAACTCAAAAGAAGTTTTTTCATAAAAATTATGCAAATCAATTAATTAGTTACGCTTGAATGATCATGTTTGTAAAAAAATATGGGTTGGCTTTTAACAGGAATAAAATCTGATCCACAACCTATCCAGCCACGAAACTTTGCAGTTTTGTGCACAACAACATGGTAAAGGGGCTGAACCAACAAACATTATTGAGGTGTATTGTGTTGTTGTAAAAATTGAGAATTCATTAAGGTGACTCATTTCACAGAGTTTGTGTATCATTATATCTCTTTAGAAACTACTTTGTAAACTCACCCCGCCATGAGCAAGTCTTTTCTCTACACCACGAAGGCTGTAAATGAAAATTTGAGCGCCACTTCCACCTGGTTTCTTGCGAACTGGCGGCGCCACCGCCAAATAATTATCTGTTTCGCGCCAAAATCCAAGCTTACATCCAAGCAAGGCAACCTCGATTCTATTTGTATGGGGCACTGTCTATTTTTAGCGCTAGGGCTACAGGGCCAAAGGGTTTCGTGCTGGGGGTATCAGAGTTTTTTTCCTTGCTAAAAGGTAATGCCTCTTATTCCTGTTTTTCTTTGCTTTTTTGGAAAAATAGGCCGATTCTGAAAATTATTATTTCTTCTCAAACTTTAAGGTCATGGGCTTTGCTTTTTTGGAAAAATACACTCATTTTTTTATAAGAAACTAAGGTCCGTGGCTGGTAGGCCATTTTTTTGGTTAAATTTTTGGGCCATTTAGCTACCAAAAGTTTCTTGTGTGTTTCTTATATTTTTGATTCCGGCAATGTAGAGTTGATTTTGTTTTGTCGAAAGGGCTCGCAAAATTACTCAGTAAGATCTCAAAACAAGTAAATAACATGATTCGCACTCAAATGAATGTCCAAACAGTTGCTATAACTGTACTATGTCAAAACATTTTTGTGTGCGACAGGAAAATTAAAACTGAAAATTACAAAAGTTTCTTAGCATTTTTCAATCCAGGTAGGGTTGTTTCTTAGCTTTCGAAAAATTGAGCCTACCGTTTCTTATAAGCGGTTGGTTTCTTATAAAAAAAAGGAGTGTAGGCCGATTTTGAAAATTCGTATTTTCTCTCAAACTTTAAGGTCATGGGCTTTGCTTTTTTGGAAAAATAGGCCGATTTTGAAAATTCGTGTTTTTTCTTAGACTTTAAGGTCACAGGCTTTGCTTTTTTGGAAAAATAGGCGGATTTTGAAAATTTTTATTTTCTCTCAAACTTTAAGGTCATGGGCTTTGCTTTTTTGGCAAAATTGGCCGATTTTGAAAATTCGTATTTTTGCCTAAACTTTAAGGTCGTATGCGTTGCTTTTTCGCAAAAAATAGGCTGATTTTGAAAATTTTTATTTTCTCTCAAACTTTAAGGTCATGGGCTTTGCTTTTTTGGCAAAATTGGCCGATTTTGAAAATTCGTATTTTTTTCTTAAACTTTAAGGTCATAGGCTTTGCTTTTTTGGAAAAATAGGCCGATTTTGAAAATTCTTATTTTTGCCTAAACTTTAAGGTCGTATGCGTTGCTTTTTCGCAAAAAATAGGCCGATTTTGAAAATGCTTATTTTTTCTCAAACTTTAAGGTCATAGGCTTTGCTTTTTTGCGTTTTGCTAACGATTAAGTTTGCACCTTCAAATTCGGTATGGTGTACAATTTATTGTGACCTGCCAAACGTGCTTCATTCATTTCATGGCCATAGCTTCTTTTGAGGAGAAAGTAAAAATAATAACAACATATAACGCGTTTTAACTCCAGTATGAATAAAGAATAAAACTAAAAATGCCTACAAAATAGAAATGGTAAGATGTCAATGCTACATCTAGCGTATAAAGTGTTAGTGCTCAAAAGAAAATTATTAATTATAATGTTCAGCAATATGTGCCAGCATGTTGTCGAATGCTGCAGCTGTTTGGAGGCCGAATCGTTCCCGCCACAGGTATTCATCCAGATATGACGGCACCATATGCAGCCTTGAGCCGTAGACAGCCTTTAGCTTTTGCTTCGCCCTGGACCAGTATGCTTCAACGCCATTTGTGTGCACACCAGTGACAGGGTCGACAAAGTTATCTGCGTGTATGACACGGTCGTGCCCATAGCCGATGTTTGGCAGGTTGTTGTAGGCCGCCCAACCGTCGGAATATATCATCGTTCCGGGACGTACGTATCGTTGGATAAGAGGTAATAATGTGGGCGCGTCTCGGCTTTCTACAAATTCAATCCACCCAACTCTCCTTTGACGATCGTACATCCCGAAAACCCATTGATTATGCTGCTCTCGATAATGACCACGGTTATATTTTCTTTTAATCATTACCGATTCGTCGACCTCAACAATTTCACCGACGCCGCCAATGAGTTTGTCCTGCCACGGCATCCTTACCAGCTTTGCAGAGCATTCTTCTCTCAGGAAATTGAACCAATCGATGACAGTTTTCTCCGCCAATCCAATAACAATCGTTGTTGTTGACATAGACATCCCTACACACCAACAGTATATCACAAATATGAGCTGCTGGAGTGTAAGGTTGGATTGTGCGAAGAAGCTGCCATCTCTGATGGTTTTGCTCGAACGACATCTTGCAAATGAGCATCTCCAACGATAGCCATCTTGCCCATCTCTAGCCTGCAGCTGCATCTGGCGCCTGCAATTTCTGGCCGCACACCTCATCTGTGGCTTTAACAGGTTTCGTGCCTGCATCCACTGGATCAGTTGCAGATTTCCTTGGTACAAAATCTGATATAGATCGAACATATTCATGGCAATATTTTTTCGTTTTTCGTTGTAGTGGTGTATCAGTACAGTCATGAAATTTTAGTTTCTTTTCTGTGAAAACATCCTTTTTTATACTCATGGTTATGGCACATTAAATCATGCATGCAAAACAGCAGTTTCGCATTGTGCAGAATTGTTTTTGTTAGTTGCGTCATCATTCATAGCACAACAATAGAGCATGCGCGTATTAAAAAATGATAGGAACTCTAAAAATATAAATTGAAATAAAGTAAGCATCAGGCGATGAGCAATTGCCGATACGAAACAAATCTTGATTCAATTGCTTAGCACACATGACTGTGGGCGTGGTTGTAAACATAGTGTTATTTGCAATGCAAAGATACAGACATTCCACCCTACGACGTAAAATTTCATTCATGTATAGCATGACGCAACTCGGGTGTGATGCATTGCATCCTCATTTGATCATTCTGCTGTTCTAATTTGAACAGAAGGTGTTTCCACTTTCGTACCATATTAGGTGTCTCTAAAGTTTTAAAACCTCCCCAAAAGAAGACACGCTCTCTGACGACATAATATTTGACGTCATCATCCTTTTATTACAGCTCAACAACAATAGCATTCTTCTTTCAATACATGCTACTCTATTGTATCGAAATACTTGTATTAATTACCTCCTACAGATAGCGTTCAACTACTAATTTAGTAATTCTTATAAATATGGATGAAACATGAATGTGAATTAAAATTCAAGAACTATCACAAGATAACATTCCCGAAATTGAACAGTAGTAAGAAATGGCAGCCATATACTCGATGGACCTCTTTGAAGAATCTGGCGAACCAGCGAAAACCGATGATGATTCTAAGGACGAACAGAATGTGCAAAGTACCACAAAACAAGTAGCGAACTGGTATGTATCAAATATTATCTGATGGAACAATAAGTAGTTCTATCTTTTTTGCTATTTTTTCCATTGAATATTTTTTTGTGGTTACATTTTTGGAAAATTTTGTATTAAAAATCAAATGGTTATTTTTTTGCGTTCATCGGCATTGACTGTTGGGAGAAGGGGGAGGGGGGCGTAAGGGATACAATAGCGTTGGAAATAGTATTGTCTGTGTAAAGGGTCACCGAATGGCTAGTAGGTACGTACATCATGCTAGAAAAATTGAAGAAAGTGATACCCTTAGAAACGGCACATTCCCCAAGGACAAATATACTAAGATTACAACCCCCCCCCTGGGGCCACGATAAATCGTACACATACATGTTTTTCAAGATTTATAAAGCCTAAATTAGCTTTTTGGTTTTTTGCAAATTTTTCTGTTTTCAGCTTTTAGAAAAATGTAGGCTAGAAATGTTAGTTTATAGAAGGAAGATCATCTAATTTATCTATTTCATGGCCTGCGTAGTAATTGCACTGCTTGATTGTTTGATACATTTACAGCCGACCTAAATCATGCGATGGGAATATTTTCTTAAACCCATCCCCAACCATCCTATTCCTGCAATTTAGTTGTTAAGAAGAAATCGTTCGTTCCCAATACTCCTATGACTCAATACCCACATAACTCAGAACGCCATGACCTTACTACATAGCAGCAATGTCTATAGTCATTCCATTCAAGGGAATATACTTGTTTCGCTTGTCTTTTGAAGGTTGATAGAGAAGTTCGAATATGATGACACAAAAAAGGGACGAAAATGGACACATAAAGTCGCTGTAAGTGAATTGGTAGCATTGGCCCAGGTAAAATTCCACGACAGACGTGTTTCAACCAAGCATCTAGGAATGGCGATGAAGACAGCCTTTCCGGAAATAAAAAGGCATCACACAGCATCCGAGCCGTACAGCTATTATGGATTAAAGTTGAAGGAGACGGCCGAAAATGCAACCCCTCAGCCACCAGAAATCAGTGTCAAACACGTTGCATGTCAAAAAGATGCGCAAAGGATAGGTATGCAGTCCGTTGAATGTCAGGCATCAGAGAAGGCCGCATATAACATCCCAGAGTCGGTGTTTAACGATATACCAAAAGACCGATATATCGACAGGAAGATGCTTGTTCCGATGGAAGGAGGAGATTCGTTTTTGGGAGAAGGAACTTTTGCTAGGGTTTCTATTATGTTGTACCGTAAATTGACAGTTGCTGTCAAGGAGTATAAAGAAAACGCGAGTTATTCTTTAAACTCAATGAGGAACCGCACAATAAAGGAAGCAAGAACCCTTATCAACATCACTCCACATCACAGCGTTCCGCTATTGTTCGGTGTGATTTTAAATTCTAGGCCTTATTCGTTGGTAATGCAGCTGTGCACCCGTCATGATACTTGTTTAACTATTTTGAAACTTTTGCGTAACAACTCCGAACAAGTCACTGACGGAGAAAAGTTAGCTATCCTTGAAAAATTGGCCATGGGACTTCACCACATACACTGCAATGGATTTATCCACAATGACTTGAAAACTGACAATGTTGCTATTGTGAAATTTAAAGTTGTGCAAGATAACGGTGACCAAACCAGGGAATGGACGCCAGTTATTTTGGACTTTGGCGAGGCCACAAGAACGTCAGTTTCCTTGAAAAGGAAATATCAATCCTTTCATTCCCATGTTGACCCAGACATTTTGAGCGGACAAGATGCACACTCCATCAATAGTGACATTTTCTCTTTAGGGGTTCTAATGAAGAAAGTTGCCGAATCAATGTGTGCAGGAGATGATAAAGACAAACTTATAAAAGTGTGTGAATCATGTCGAGCAAAGGACAACCGTCCGAATGCTCAAATGATAGCTAATTTCATTAAAACAATTAGATAGAAACTATTTTTGCCAGGTTTAATGATTTTTCCGTACTATAATGATGTATTTCTTGGATTGCAGCATCAGTTACTGATTTGGTTGTAAAATATGGGCACCATGCATTCCCCTCTTCTTCAACTTTTGTGTCATTCTTTATTTTGGCTTTGGAGGTAATTTAAGGGGTTCTAAGATGATTTTCAAATGATTAGATATAAATTTCAACTTTTCCCATGGTCATGTGAGCAAATATACCTTTTACCATATATGGTCAATTTGCTTTCATTTAAAAGTTACAGTTTTATTCAGCGTTTTAGGTTGTATCAACTATGTTGAAACAACTGAATGTTTTTACATCAAAATTAAAACCCTGACTGTAGATGACATATACTTCTATGCGCGAGGATAGAAATCTCCATGCGGTTGGATAGAAGTTTGGTTAATCTGAGGGCTGCTCGCATTGTTTCAACTGGGATACATAACAGTAATACTTGTAGGAAGTTCTAATGAATAGTTGTATAAACAGTAGCGATGATTTTTTATCAATTTTTGTCATTAAAACGAATACCTTCTTTTGCGCCCAAATAGACTTGTATGCGCCCAAATAGAAATCTCCATGCGGTTGGATAGAAGTTTGGTTAATCTGCTGCTTGCATTGTTTCAACTGGGGATACATAACAGTAATACTTGTAGGAAGTTCTAATGAATAGTTGTATAAACAGTAGCGATGATTTTTTATCAATTTTTGTCATTAAAATGAATACCTTCTTTTGCGCCCAAATAGACTTGTATGTGCCCAAATAGAAATCTCCATGCGGTTGGATGGTTAATCGGGGGGCTGCTCGCATTGTTTCAACTGGGATACATTTACCTGACGTATGTGCAAGAAGTCTAGATGAATAGTTGTTTTAACAATATCTCGTTAAACTTGGAACCTTCTGTAATTGGATACAAATCTGTATGCACTTGGCCATCATTCAATTTAAAAAAAAAGGGCAAAAGCCTTTCACGTTACCGTTTCGGAATAGGCCTTACAACACGTTATTATTTTACAAGTAACTAAGAATTTAGGCCAGCACTGAAGGTTTCTTAAAATCGTCAGATTTTGAGTACCCAGAGTTCCTTACGAGTTTCTTAGAGGTCCTATAACAATCTTCATTATTCAATACATGTGCCCTCGTGAACATGTCCAAACAAGGTTTTTTAAGCCTTTCAGTCAGGGGCGCACATTAGGGGGGGTGTGGGGGGGTGAGACACCCCCCAATAATTTCTGAGTCGGTCCAAAAATTTTCTCAAAAAGGAAAAGTCGGTCCACGACAAAATCGGATGGACCAACTTCGTGAACCGACTTCGTGGACCGAATTTTTCATGGACCGACCAACCACGACGAAGCTCGAAAGGTCCACAATAGTTTGAATCAAAGTTGGTCCGATTTTAAATCTTTTGGGCAAAAGTCGACCCATGACGACAGTTAGAATATTCACAAGAAGTGCTTGACAATAACTAGGAGAGTCGTTCTAAGCCAAAGCAGAAGATGGCATTTTAAAAAATTTCTTAGATGCATTACAAAAATTGCACAGGCTTCCATTTTTAGGGGCAAGCAATCATTGGCTTTTAAAAAGCGGTCTAACACAAAATGGAAGGTGTTTGTTGTGCAAAGATTGTCCCAAGGAACAATGCTGTTACAAATACTCAAAATTTCTAATCTGGCACTGGGGTGCCGGTGGTAGTAGTTATGTGGCGTTGGAAAACAGACACTTGTGTATGAATCCCAAAGAAGAAAGGAGACATGGGTTACAAATATTATCCATCAAAGTGGTAAACGCTTCTACCAAAAGCTAACACTGCTGACACTATGATCATAAGGGGAAACCTTCTTAGAGGACAAACACACTAAAACAAGTCGCTTTTGCTAGGCTTGCCGGTGAAGAAGTCGTTGTTCTTAAGATTACGCCTATACTTAAAACTCCAAGTCCGTGATGCATTCTAAGCCAAAGTAAAGGATCTTTCTTCAAAAATTTTGCTCGTTCGCTGATTTATAGCATAAATGTCAAAAACGATAAAGGTTTCCTTGTCACTAAAGTCAAGCATGATATTGGGAGATTCATTATAAGCCACAGTAAGAGATCTGTCTTCAAAAATTTTCCTCGTGCGATGCTTTATAGCATAATTGTAACAAAACAATCAAGTTTTCCTTGTCGCTAAAGGCAAGCATGATATTAGGAGATGCATTCTAAGCCAAAGTAAGGGATCTGTCTTCAAAAATTTTCCACGTGCGCTGATTTATAGCATAATTGTCACAAAACGATCCAGGTTTCCTTGTCGCTAAAGGCAAGCATGATATTGGGAGATGCATTCTAAGCCAAAATAAAGGGCGTAGCCCCGAATATTTTCCTGGGGACCCCCTCGTTTCAATACCTCCATTTAATTTACCCTGGCCACACCGCAGCTTGCTATACGTTCAGTCGGTCCGAAAAATTTAGTCGGTCCAGAGCATGTTGACACCCCCCCAAACAAAATTTGAATGTGCGCCCCTGACATAACAAAAATAAGTGTATATGCCGCACTTTCTTGGAAAATAGAGAATTTTCAAATTCTAGTTTTACTAATGAAAAGGCCTATTTTCCCAAAAAAGCAAAGCCTATGCCCTTAAAGTTTGGAAAAAGAAATAAGAATTTTCAAAATCAACCTATTTTTCCAAAAAAGCAAAGCCTATGACCTTATTAAAGTTCGGAAAAAAATAAGAATTTTCAAAATCGGCCTTTTTTTGCGAAAAAGCAAAGCATATGACCTTAAAGTTTAAGAAAAAATACGAATTTTCAAAATCGGCCTATTTTTCAAAAAAAGCAAAGCCCATGACCTTAAAGTTTGAGAAGAAATACGAATTTCCAAAATCGGCCTATTTTTCCAAAAAAGCAAAGCCCATGACCTTAAAGTTTGAGAAGAAATAATAATTTTCAGAATCGGCCTATTTTTCCAAAAAAGCAAAGAAAAACAGGAATAAGAGGCATTACCTTTTAGCAAGGAAAAAAACTCTGATACCCCCAGCACGAAACCCTTTGGCCCTGTAGCCCTAGCGCTAAAAATAGACAGTGCCCCATACAAATAGAATCGAGGTTGCCTCGCTTGGATGTAAGCTTGGATTTTGGCGCGAAACAGATAATTATTTGGCGGTGGCGCCGCCAGTTCGCAAGAAACCAGGTGGAAGTGGCGCTCAAATTTTCATTTACAGCCTTCGTGGTGTAGAGAAAAGACTTGCTCATGGCGGGGTGAGTTTACAAAGTAGTTTCTAAAGCATTTGTTTATTGCTGCTAATGTTTGTGAAAGGCTGCCTTGTTTAGGCCATGAATCGGTGTCTGCAATCAACGTTTTAGGCCAAAGAAGTCGTACTTTTTCGTGTTCGTACCGACCAAGCGGTACGTTCGGTAAGCGACTTATGATGTGAAGTTTAGGCCCAATCACTGCGATCATGTTTTGCCGATAACTTTCCTCGTAGGGGGGTTACCCCAAATATTATTGCATATTCAGACTCCTTATATATATCTCTTGGTATGACTACAAAGGCACCTTTAGACATGATTTTTCTGCTTCAGCCCCTTATAAATATCTTACTCTGAAGGAATACCAAATTTCAAGGTTCTATCTTAAATTGTTCTGTTGCAATCCTTGTTAGAAGCTACCAAACGACGCACTTTTTGGCGATTTGAGAAAATCAACTTTAAACATGAAACTAGTGTTCAATAAAAGGTCCTACTAATCTAGTGGGCTCCAGACTCATAAACATTGCCTTCTGTTTCCATGTTGGTGTCCTGGAATCCCTTCCTAACTGCCCTCAATTTTTTTCTTCTTTTTTTTGACATCTTTTTTTAGACTTTCTCTGCATATTCTTCAACCGTGCCGCATCAGCAGCGATTGCCATCTGATTCGTGAATTTACCAGGAGCAATTCCAAGCTTAGCAAGGACAAGATTTAAACCTTTGCTCCCATCATTATAATATAAAATTGCAGATGCAGTGGCTATTTCAACAATGCTCCTTGCTGAAAAGGTTGTCTTTGAACATCTCTGCCATATATGCTTGTTCAATGCTTCATTTGCATTTTGTGTTTGTCCATGCAAACATTTCTCCAATAAACTGTCATTACTCAAGTCTTTAAAGATTGGCGTCACAACTTCTTTTATTGCTTTTGGCAAGGATATCTTTTCTTTGTATGTGTTTTTCCCAGTTATTTTGTCTGCTTGGAATTTACACCAGCTGTCTTCAGATCTGGGGCAAAACTTATGACGATCTTTGTTACTTTCATTCTCTGAAATATGGTACAAGATCGCACCAACAGCTTTCTTCATAGCATAAAGTTGACCAACATTTTGCCTAATTGCCAATCCATAATAGTTCTGAATAGTGTTAATCACCTTATCAGTGAGTCTGCCTCTGCCAACTATTTTTTTTCCGTCAGATAATTTCTGACCTGAAAAAGACTTTCGCAGATTTCTAAGGCGTGAGTCTGCCTCTGCCAACTATTTTTTTTCCGTCAGATAATTTCTGACCTGAAAAAGACTTTCGCAGATTTCTAAGGCGTGTGCCCATTCGCTTCTGGACATGCCCAACACATTCTAGCTTCCTTATTCTAATACCATCATAAGGTGCATCTGCAACTACACTTGCGTATGAATTGCTATCTCCATCACCAATATATCCAGTAAACCTAAGATTTAGGAAAGGAATTGATCTCCTAAATATCTCAACAGCCCCAGCTGATTCCATTGCCCCAGAAGATCCTTTATGATTTATTGCATGCTGGAAACAGCTACGTCACTGTAACAGGGTTGTATTCGTTTCACAACTTTATTATATGCAGGCTTTGACATTGGTGGAGGCATGTTAACAACACGGCAAAATGTTTGCATCGATGCCAGGCCTTTTCCAAATTCCCTGAAGCCCATTACCATCCTGGCATTGATTTCAAATGACTTTTGGCCTGGAGTTGAATTGATAAGAGCTTCTGATGTCCTCTTCTCTTGCTTCCATTTACATTCCTGACATGACAATATCATCAGGTATGAGAACCCCATCTTTCTTTCTATCAAGTTCCTGATTGTCAAAGAGGCCTTGCAATCTGGGCAGATACCAAATGAAACTACCTCACGCAAGTATGCCATGCTTATTATAACAAACCCGTCCCTTTCTTCGCCATTTTGAGGTGTAGATGAGTTAACAAACGAGTCAGATAGCTTGAGTTTCTTGGCTGAAGTTGATGGTTGTTCTTCCAAGACATCATCAGAATCATTGCCTTCCAGTTTCTGTCTTGGCCTAGCTAATGGTGTTTCTGCTTCTGCTACTCTGTCTCTGGTCGATTCAAAACTTACTTCAGGTGTTGTGCAGTTGTGCTGGTTTCCGTAAAACTTTCTTTTCCTAGTTCTTGATCTTATGTATGCTTTCTTGTTCCCCATTGCAAATGAATTAGATATTCGAGAGAGGACTAAAACAGGCTAAAAACATCAATCGTTTATATCGAGCACAAGGCAAACGGATAAGTTGCATAACAAGTACTATCGCCTCTCTTTGAAGATGAGGCTATCTTTGGTCATTGATACCGGTCTTTCCTCAGGGTTTTGGGGGTACTTTTTCGACATTTTTGGGCAGTAAAAAACAGCAAAAATAAAAAACATTCGTTGCTAAGGCGTTGCTATGGAGAATTTATCCGACCTCCCTACTTTAAATACTTTATTTTGAGGATATAACATGGAGATGATTAAATGGGGGATTGAGAATCAGTTCAGCACAGACCCTAGAATGTTCTCATTGCAAAATGAAAAAATCGACTTTTTACACTTTTTTTGAAATTTTAATGGTTATCTGCTACCTTAATTTTCACCTTCAGCACTTTGAAGCAAGGAGTAAACACGTGCTTCCTGAAGAAATGTCCTTTTGGAGCGATATGACACAGGAACTGATGTGTGATGTGATGTCAGACAAAGAACTGCACAGAACTAAGCCAGCTGATCAAGAGCCTCGAAGAGAGAAGTAAGTCTAAGATGATAGCTTTAGAAAGACAAGTATCGAAGAAAGGAAGAATGAATCTCCAATGAAGAGGCTTCCTTCGAAAAAAATAAAACAAGACTTTATTCGTTATGATGATGATGATAATGATGATGATAATGATGATGGGCAGTAAGAGAGGACTGTGATTGTTATTTACCATATTTCACATGCGAGGAGCAAGTTCTCCTATAATAGCCACAATATGGTAACAATGGAAATAATGATAATAAGAATAATGAAGAATTTATTTAATGCTGGATACAAAGAGCATAGTTTACACCAGAACAGGGTAGCTAATTCCAAGCAACTAGATACATTTCCGATTGAATTTCAAAAACTTGCGTGTGCGGGAAGACGTCGTGTATTCACCTACTTTGATACAAAAATGTAACCATCATAAGAAACCATTTTGTGATAACAGCATTGGGTTTTCATCATCCATGAAGCACGTGAAATATGGCAAACATACTTAGTTAAACATATTAGTAGCTAACTTGTAGGAGTGATATTATACTGGGTGAGAAAAGCAAACATGGAAGGCGTTGGAATAGATACTGCTCATTGAATATCAAAGCAATACAATTTAAAAATGTCATTAGCCGATATATTCAATTCGATTTGGAAAATCGACACAGCCTTGATCAACTATATTTTTCCACTTCTATGGGAGATTTTCTACAGAAAAGCCGTTTCAGAACTGGCAAAAGAATGGAAAAAAACTACAAAATATCTTCCGTTCTCCTTCCTAACAAAAATAACATTTTACAGGTGTTAGCATATGTTGTCCTCCTGGGAGAATAAAATCTCCATAACTAACAATGCGTTCCTTTGGCGATCAAAACAGTCATGATTGTATTGTTTAAGATTTTATCATTGTTTCATCTGAATTTGAATGAATTTGAAACAAATCTTGATTTTTTTGATTGCCAAAGGAACGCAAGGTAAGTTTCTTATACTACTGGGCAAGAATTGTTTGTCGTCCAAAGAGGAAAACACGTGCTAAGTGTACGCAAGTCATTTTAGTGGGGCAGAAATCGAGGGGGAATTCGGTCGTGATTTTGGACCACTATCGAAATCATTTTAAAGGGGCCTTCTCGGAGAATCCCTCCCTTTTTTGGAAAAAGTAGTTTATCTTAGGCAGCAATATTCCTGCTGACTTAGCATGTCGGCTTTCAATAAGATAATAACAAATACTATTGCTGTTGTATTCAGGGGTCAGTATCCTTTCAAAGGCCGTTCGTTTTCTACTTGGTGTCCCATAAAAAAGTACCCTGGTTTGAAAAATCATCAAAAATTGATTATCAAACCTTTGATGAAATTTTTTATGAGTTGTTTTTTTCATAGATTCAAAAATATCGTAGATGATCAAATATTTACTTTTGTTACAGCAAGGTAGACAAATTTCACGTTAAAAACCTCATTTTGAGCTATGGCTTTCAAGCGAAGCACTCAGCTTGCCTAAGAGTCAAAATCTTCAGATTTTTTCTCATCAGTTTAGTCTCCAATGGTAAGGCACATTCTTGTTGTCATTTATGACCAAATTATGACGCTTTACATGCAACAAAGATATTGATCTGGCAATCATCAGTGGTTTTCTGCAGTATGACTCAAAGCCAGGTAGCCCTAAAAAGGACTAGATTTGCTAATTTTTAAGTGAATTACAAGGTAGGCTATATTTTAGAAAATAATTTGGTCCTTGTTCTATGTGAAAAAAAAGAAAATTGCAGATCGGCCGTGAAATCTAATTTTGGTGATTTTTCAAACGGGAGTACTTTTTTGGAACACCCGGTAACTCAACGGGTACAGTACGTACGGCTGGTGTAATCTGCATAATGCAGGTTGCATAATGCAGGTTGCATAATGCAGGTTGCATAAAGCAGGTTGCAGGTTATCATTTATGGCCAAGGGCTGTATGGCCTTACAGAGGGGCCGTCTCCTTTATGACTCTGACATTTTCATCTCAGGGGGTCACTATGCGCTATATCAGTTCAATTATTCTTTGAAATAGCTTGCATGGAGATCAATTCAGGGGATTAAATCACATGGTTACTCATAATTAGGTAATACCATTGTCGAGGTTCTTCACTTTGTCTGATATTGTGAACGCACAGAGAATAAACTTGTAAACACATACAAATAACAGTGCAACAGATGTGGTTGCAGTTTTGGTTGCTGAGTTGCCTATTTGTGATGTTTCCCAGCTTCAACAGAATATGTCAGTAAGTATGATCTTTTGTTATCTTTCACTTTTACATTCAGATATTCAGATAGCAATTACAAATCTTGTTATCTTTAGTTTGATCAGGAGATTCCAATACAATAGCATTTTATTTTTAGAGTTGTTCAGATTAGCTTCAAAATTCCATAACATTTGTCTTACTTTATAAGAATCACTTTCACTTTCAGCATGTACAGTGTATTATTTTGATGGCTTGTGACAAAGTCTTGCATTTTGTTTGCTACAAAAGCTCGATGAATTCTTGTGAAAATGAATTCAGTACAATTTTGTACTTTATTTATGCTACATCAAGTCAAGCAATGGCTGTGCTAATTACATTTCTTTTCATTTTCTTTGTTTGGGAAGAATGATATAAACAGAGACAATGCCCTTGTTTGACCATCAGCGATTGGACACCAAATGCGTGAACATTTTATTGGAGGCGAGCCACCTTAATCAATTTTTGTGTGTGCTTTTACTTAATTTTACTTGGTAGTGAGCCACCTTATCGCTGTTTCGTCATTTTGAATTTTTCGGTAGTGAGCCACTTTAAGTGCAGATCCACCTTCATCGTAAAACCTCCAGAGTATCGTCATTTTTAAATTTTCGCTAGTGAGCCACCTTAAGTGCAGATTCACCTTAATCGTAAAACCTCCAGAGTATTTTACTCTGGAGGTGGATTTGCACTTACAGTGGATCACTACCGAAAATGTCAAAATGACGAAACAGCGATAAGAAGCAAAAATTAGGTAAAAACATAAGACTATGGCTACACATACTGATTTTGCCAAACAGTGTCTGAAATCGGAAGAACTTGATAGCCTCGTTTTCAAAAGTGCTACAAGCTTAAAATTCGGACCACGGAATCACGGAATAAATGTTTCAGTTGTTGCTGTTGCTGTGAACAGTAATCATCAAACACATAAAAAAAACGGGAAATAAATTGTAGTTCCTGTTGAATACTCTAGGAAACAACACATTGATACCAAGTTTTATTCATGTGAATTTGAGAGAATTGCAGACAGTTTACGACTCTGACAAAATTGAGCATGGACAGTGAACACACAAAGTTGAAATTTCAGAGGAGTTCAGAGTGAAAAAAGACTCGAGAGACTTTAGAGATGTCAGAAAAATAAATGCTTGTGATTTGTAAATTATCCTTCATTTATTAGAAACTCTGTTTAGAATGTACAGTTAATAATATGCGATATTCAAATGCAGAGTTATTAATGTAGATCACATTCAACAGAATAGTTCATGCAATATAAAGTGTTCATATAATATAATCTAAGGATCATGGTTAGTATTGTAAGGTCATTGACATTGACATTGCTGAAACAAACGTGCGTAGCTGCAAATTTGCAAGCCAATGTATAGCAGCATTTGATAGCAGGATATCAATGATTTTAACTGCAGATGCTGTTTCCCTGCTCCATAGTCGTTTGCAGTTTTTATTAATGAAAGAGGTAACGCATTTTAACCTCTCAGTTTGCACGTGGAGGGATCACAACTCATCTTAGAACCCCATTAGAACGATTTGGACTGGAATAAGGTTGGATAATATTTTATACATAATCACCAGTCAATCTGGAGAGTCTCTAGAGAGGTAGAACGCCAAGGTTGTATTACTCTTCCTTGCCCGTCAGGAAAAATAGCCCTTGTGATAGATAACCTTCAAAGGGAATCTAAGCATATGAAAGTCACATTCTAGTCAATCACATATCAGTATTGCTTGTTGACTTCAATAAGTTTACCAAATATGGTACATGCTTAGATTCCCTTCAAGAAACTGATGCACAAAACCTGATGACAATGCTGTACTACAGATGATGTACGGAAACGATAATGTCGAGGGGCATCTAACCAAGATGCATTGCTCTTAATGATCAAATTTCTATAGATTGAATTCATAAGAGGGTGCAATGATTTTCGCCCTCTTTTTCAAAATCATCAATGGCTAAACCTTTTAGTGGTGCCATGTAGCTAATATGCAGAATGTGTGATCAACGTTGTCAGGGTGGCAGACAATTAACTGACAAGTATGGCAAGATTACGTCCAAGTAATATTCAAATCGATATGTTAGAATAGTTTGAAGCATTTTGCATAGATATCAACATATCCCGCAACATATTCGTTATCAACATACATCTCACATATGATTCAGATTCACAACAGATTTTATGGAAAAAATTACTGTTTAATCAATTGGAGATTCCTCGTTTTCATTTCCTCGTGTCCTGACAATTTCCTGATGGGAATCCGGGATAGAATGGAAAGAACCCCTCGCCCCTACGATACCCCTTACTGCATTCTCATCTCATCTGCTTATTTAATTTCCACCAAGACACATGACATGAAACAATCAGATTTCTCATACATTTTCATAAAACAGTATCATGACTAAAGATCTCCTGTTGTTGAATCTATTAGAAATTGATTGGAATATTCCTTTCTATTATGTTATGTGAGCCCTGTGAAGTGAACCTTCGTTTCCATTTTCATCTTAACCCTATTTGTACTGGACGATTTTTTAGGTCCTTTGTACTGGGGGGGGGGGCGTTTTTGGCCCCACCCCTCTTTTTCTCCAAAACTACACAAGATATAACAATAAGACTTACCCCTATTGTTATTTAGACAATTGGCTTTTCGAATATAACAATGACAATTAATAAGTCACGTGATTTGTTGCTAGGCAACCGAAAGACTGAGGAAAATTGGCAAATTTATACCTCCTTAACAAGAAAAATTCTACTTAATCAACCACTCAACCGATTTTCTCAAAATTTCTTTCAAATGGTAGGAAACATGTGATAGTTCAAAAATATATAATTTTCAAAATTAATAGCACAATTAGCTTTAAATTAGCCTTTTGTTGCATGCTTTTATTTTCATCACAGGTTTTTGCCAGTCCTGTCCTTTTATCTGACAAATATAGACTCAAAATGAATCAAATTAATAAGACGAAGCAAATTAGACTAAAAAATTATATTTCACATTTCTTTATTAGAGCAATGACGTCATAAATGTGCACGACATCATAGATATTGAATTTTGCTGACATCAGCAAATATGAACAATTTATACATCCAATGAGAGTACTCATCAAATGCAATCGAATGGTGCATGTTTGATATCTCATTTTGTTTTGAAGTTATCAAATGATTTTAAGCATCAGCAGTTGACATAATTTTTTTGCAAATCACTAGGAAGCAAAATGAAACAAACGGATGTCAAAGCGGAACTGGGCATGTAGCAAATTTTTATGGGGCTCTGTTAAGTTCGTCTCTACATTCCTGTCTATCGTAAACATACTTGGTGAAACGTTGGAAACTTTTGCCAAAAGACAAGTGCGCTTTGGATGATAGTAAACATTTTCATCTGTTTTTGCAATTCGAATTCTGTTGGAACCCCTTTCTTTAAAGACGCGCCGCTCTTTCCGTGTTAGTACAATGTCATATGGCACTGGGGGAACCAATCTCATACTTACGTCATCTTTCGAACGCATGCTACCGCCACAACCATAGCAAGTTCTAGCCCTTGTTGTTGAAAGAAAGACAACATTTAGTTTTTCATCCACAGGAGAGGGAGACACTGAATGGGGAACATTATAACCTTCAATGTCTCTGTGGCTTGGCGGTTTTCTAAGTCGTTTGCCCTTGTCACTTTTCTTTTGCCCAACTCTGTCCGGAACAGTGTCTTGCATTTGTCTTGAAAGGTTTGGAGAATGTTTCCTCAAGAAATTCAAAAGGAAGCCTTCAGCATGTGCGGTAGCAATAGCATGCTTACATATGGCGTGAAACTTAAAGCGCTGGCAATCGCACTTTATTGCGTGATTTGTGAGGGCGAAACTTACAGCATGTGTCCGCGTGGGATCACTATCTGACCTTACAATATAACTGTTGCAGGCCCAGGGTGATTTGATAGCTGCCTTATCACGAAGTATAGATGCAGCACCTCTCCAATCTACTCGATAATTTTCACTCAGACCTGTCTCTGAAAAGTCGAAAAGATCGCCAGTTTTCCCGTTTTGGGAAGCAGAGGGTGCACCGTTGGTGGAAAGCATATCTGCAACGCTATCCCTTTGTTGTGTGGGATTATTCTCCTGAGAAGACACTGCTTCGTCAGGGAGGCCTGCTTCACTGAACTTTCTAATTTTCTTCTTTCTTTCCTCGGATGGCAGCTTAGACCATTCATTCATTGGGACGCGAAAATGCGCAAATTTTGCGGCCAGCCGATATGGGCCAACATCGAATAATGCCCTTCGAGTATTCCTATTGTATTCTTCAAGTAGTTCCTTGTAAACATCTACGGCTACAGAAAGACTAGCTTTGAGGGGAGGCCTTCCTGATAACACAGACAACGATTTGCGCTCTTTTAGCTTGTTCTTAAATCGGAGGTTTATGGACTCTGTCAGGTTATTATAAAAAAAGTTGTCTCCTAAACCAGCTGACCTGCGTTTACTTAAGAGCATTCCATCCCTCATATCATTGGCAATATAAGTTTTGAAATAATTGGAAAACTGGGGAATTATGGAATCACCACAATTACGCTCTAATTCGTCCCACTTCTCGTAGCAGGCATAGCATTGGTCTTCAAAGTCTTGCTCACTTTTAGCATCAATCAATCCTTTCGTTTGCGCGCCTTCCGACCCCAAAATGTCTGTTAAAATCGTTCATCTGATATTGTTGCTTACATGTGGCAATTTGGAAAACTTACGTTTAATATCATCTTCCAAATGCTTTTTGCAGTAAAGATTTGTTGCAACAAGGAGATACTTGTTCATGCCATTGGTTAGTGCCTTGTCTCTGTCGCTTC
Source organism: Aurelia coerulea (assembly GCA_039566865.1). Lineage (NCBI taxonomy): Eukaryota > Metazoa > Cnidaria > Scyphozoa > Semaeostomeae > Ulmaridae > Aurelia > Aurelia coerulea. Next base: position 5,888,131 of record CM076959.1, read on the forward strand.
CCAAAAACAAAATAAACTTACATTCATCCTTAAGCCCTATCAAAGTCTGGGCAAAATACCCGAACACTGGGGCATCCTGTTCCATATGAAAAAGAGCTGGACCAGGAAATGAAGGGTGCTCGTTATTTGTCGCGTTTACTAATTTCAAGTTTTTATAACTTGTTGTAGTAACGAAAAAGTCCCCAATGCCATATGTCGTGTCCACACAGAAAGGGGTGCAATTGTCTTGGCGAGTGCACATTTCCGCTATGTTAGACATGGTTTGGTCGGTTGTTACAATGAACCGCAACGAAGGAGTCAGTTGCAGACTGAAAAGATTGTTTGGTATGCTGTGCGCTTTGTCAATTAGCTCAGAAATTTCATCCTTAGCAAGTTTTTTGCGCAAAGTTTTCCTAAGGTATTTGATTTGATCTGTACCTCTAGGGACATCCGATGCAGCATAAGAATTGTGCACGTCACCTACCTCTTGCGACACTTGATCGAAAATGGAGGGAGGCCCCCTAACAGAACCTGCAGCTTTTTGGTGGAGATGCTTTTTGGTGCTAGCGGTTGTTGGCAAGAACTGCTTATTGACCTTAGAATTTCCGTGCTTCTTCGGACTAACTGGGTGCACTTTACTGACATAGTAATACTGCAAAATCATAAAGTCGAGCTGGCTATTCTTGCTATCTATGGCAACAACAGAAGATCGTTTGAAGTCATGATACTTTGCATGCCTGAAGTAGGTGGTCTGGAAAATGAACTGGTTTGGTCCCAAAGTTGGTCTACATTTTTTGGACCGTGGCAGCATAGAAGAATTCTCGACCTTAGTATCAGTAACCATTACAACCCTACCTGATGAACCACAATTCCGCCAACTACCATGGTCATCACTTTTCCAATCATCCTTGTCATCATGCATGGAGGTATCTATCAAAAAGGAACAGTTTTCCTGAGGGGCCAGTGGCCGTGCCGTACAGACCCTACTTGACTTCCTCTCTATAAGTAAATCCGCTAGTTGCTGGCTTTTCCATACCGGTTTATGGGATCTATCTAAATAAGGCAAATTATGGTCGCCGTTGTAGTACTCAACAGCCTCATCTGGAGATTCATACCCCTCGGGAGATTCATACCCTCCTTTGTCTTCAGGTGATAAACTGCGGGACATCTCTTGTTGTTGTTGTCGTTGTTGCGGTTGTTCCTCGCTTTCATTAGGGGCATCAGAAGAATCGGTTGAATCCTTGAAAGATAAGTATCAAAGTTAAATGTGACCGACAGAGCAAATTCACGATGTTGTCACATGATCATCTGCGACACAATAAAACACAATACACACTTTTTTATTATACCAGCTTCAAAATTATTGTCCTGTCATTTGACAACTTTTTCCCACTTGCTAACCCTTTCATTCCCACCGTTGCCATTTGGCAACACATATTTCAGCATATTCCACAACTCCCTAGCTTGCTTGGTCTGGATTTTTCTCCTTGTGTTACTGTAAATGAGCCATTGTTAGATGAGAATGCGGCAACTGTTTGATGTTTGACAGCCTTTTCATAACGAATACTGAGCATTGAAAAAGAGAGGTATCGCTGTGCTGTCACTTCACTGAAATGGTCACTGGATAATGATTGAGATAACATTGAGTGAAGATTAAAAAATATGTTTCTTAGGTTTATTCCCAAGCTGAAACCTGTCAGTTGAAGTAGATTAAATCAAATTATTTCTATGCCTTGCTCAGTACCATAAGATTTGTCTCAAATATTTGCATGCCATTTGGCAACAATGGGAGTTTGAATCAAATCAATAGGAATTTTGTATTGAGAAAAGTTAAGGAGGTAAAAAATGTGAAAAAGTCATGGTGTTTTTTTCACGAAAATGAGTTATTCGATGGAAAAATATGCTAAAAAACACAAAAAAATAATTTTTTTTGACAAGTCTTTCATAATTTGGGAATGAAAGGTTAACTATGTCAATTCCCTTTAATACTTGGCGGTAGCGCAGTCAGTGCGAGTATGGTGAAACCATTTGCACTTCATAGACAGCAAATGAAGTAAAGATGTAGTTGCTTTTGCTCTAGTGAAGATGATTGACAGAATAGTCGGATTTCAATGGCAATATACATCAGAGATATATAATTATCACTCACCAAATTGATAACATCTTCCTTTCTCGTTGGTGACATTGGCAGCTTTCTCTTTTTCTTTTTTGGAGCTGCAAAAGTGATGAATTTCGAAAGTGTTAAAAAGTATGGTTTCAATAATTTCTGGCGCTAGATATACAGCTGCTATCCATCCTTTGTTTGATGACTTTTAAGAATTACCACGAGGGGCATTTCACTCCCAAAAGTTTTGCACAACTTTGGCAGGAATCCATTTATTTTCAAGGAAAATTCTAGGATATTGACTTCACATAACTCAAAACATTGACATGGGAAAGATTTGTTGAAGGACTTATTGGAAAGAATTTGAAAGGAATCTTACTTGATTGACGAGCACAAGGAGGATCAAAATCATTGATGTGACCGATACCATTTTCTGGGTCACTTTCTGTGTCAATCGCAGAAGATCGATTCTCCAGCTTCACATGGGTCGTTGATGATGGTGCACTTCTTTTTGATGACTTTCTCTTTCCAACTCGTTGCCATACTTTCTCTGGGAGGAAAGCATGATAGATACAAGTTAGGGCAGGTGCACGAGAGAGATGGGTCACAGTACGTTTCACAGTAATCATAGTAGTCATTGTTTTGATTATTGCAAAAAATGCTGACATCAGCATTTTTTCCCAGTAGGAATCAATGACTTGGAAGGAAGAGGGAAGGGGGAAATAGGGGGTTGAGGATAGTAATTTGGTGTAATTTTGATAATATCTTGACAAACTAAACACTTTAAAGTAAAAAAAATTCTCACTATAAAGCAGATTCTCAAGATATGCATGAAAACTGATCCTTATTAGTGCTATGTGAGGATACCCCTGGGGAATCTTATACCGTCTGGGTCCAATGGTGCACAAAATTCCAACAAAATAACACAAATTAGGTGGCAAAACCCTATTGATCAGCGTTAATCTAATATTGCTGCTGTAAAACTTTTTGGGTCGAAATATCCTTGCAGAAAGGCCGCTAACTAATGTTTGCCAACTAATGCAAACTAACGTTTGCCATTTTCTTAAAGATGATGTCATAGATGAGGTCACGTGACACATAATTGGTCTATTGTTCCTGACAAAATTAAAGAGACCTTACAAATTATAAGTTCAAAAAATTAAAAAGGATACTATCAAAGGATTATAAGGAGAGCTGAAATTACATCCGTAAGTAGCTTACATAAAAGTTGGCCCCGACCACTCTGAAAAAAACAGCCACCCCCCATCCCCCATTAATTTTTTTTCAATATTTCACACAAAATCACACTTCAAAAGGATAGAAACTAAAAGTCAAAAAACCATTTCTTGAACCAAATTGGAGCAGCGCTCTGTTAAATATGTGGGGGACTGAATGACCCCCCCCCCCCCCCCGTCTGGATGAGTCATCTGGAACCCCTCGTAAGGGCAGCCGTGATTGGTTTATTTGAAATATCTCATTTGCATGACAATAGAAAATTGTTTCAACAAAATAATTATGATCACAAAGATTGTACACGGTGTAAGCCTTGTTGTCCATGTATAGAGTATTCAGTCAGAGATAGACATACGGATGAAGGTAGTAGATTTCAAATGCATCAACGACACAGTCTCGCAAAACAATTAATTAAGATAGCTACAACATATCTGCAATATGGGTATCCACCAAGACTTATAGACAAGAGCCAGTCATTGTGTGTGCTATATAGCTAAAATGGGTTTCCAGGGTATCCAGGGTATCCACAAAGACTTATAGACGAGAGCCAGTCATTGTGTGTGCTATATAGCTAAAATGGGTTTCCAGGGTATCCAGGGTATCCACCAAGACTTATAGACAAGAGCCAGTCATTGTGTGTGCTATATAGCTAAAATGGGTTTCCAGGGTATCCAGGGTATCCACCAAGATTTATAGACGAGAGCCGGTCATTGTGTGGGCTATATAGCTAAAATGGGTTTCCAGGGTATCCAGGGTATCCACCGAGACTTATAGACGAGAGCCAGTCATTGTGTGGGCTATATAGCTAAAATGGGTTTCCAGGGTATCCAGGGTATCCACCAAGACTTATAGAAGAGAGCCAGTCATTGTGTGTGCTATATAGCCAAAATGGGTTTCCAGTGTATCCAGGGTATCCACCAAGATTTATAGACGAGAGCCAGTCATTGTGTGGGCTATATAGCTAAAATGGGTTTTCAGGGTATCCAGGGTATCCACCAAGACTTATAGACGAGAGCCAGTCATTGTGTGGGCTATATAGCTAAAATGGGTTTCCAGGGTATCCAGGGTATCCACCAAGACATACAGACGAGAGCCAGTCATTGTGTGTGCTATATAGCTAAAATGGGTTTCCAGGGTATCCAGGGTATCCACCAAGATTTATAGACGAGAGCCGGTCATTGTGTGGGCTATATAGCTAAAATGGGTTTCCAGGGTATCCAGGGTATCCACCGAGACTTATAGACGAGAGCCAGTCATTGTGTGGGCTATATAGCTAAAATGGGTTTCCAGGGTATCCAGGGTATCCACCAAGACTTATAGACGAGAGCCAGTCATTGTGTGTGCTATATAGCCAAAATGGGTTTCCAGTGTATCCAGGGTATCCACCAAGATTTATAGACGAGAGCCAGTCATTGTGTGGGCTATATAGCTAAAATGGGTTTTCAGGGTTTTCAGGGTATCCAGGGTATCCACCAAGACTTATAGACGAGAGCCAGTCATTGTGTGGGCTATATAGCTAAAATGGGTTTCCAGGGTATCCAGGGTATCCACCAAGACTTACAGACGAGAGCCAGTCATTGTGTGTGCTATATAGCTAAAATGGGTTTCCAGGGTATCCAGGGTATCCATCAAGATTTATAGACGAGAGCCAGTCATTGTGTGGGCTATATAGCTAAAATGGGTTTCCAGGGTATCCAGGGTATCCACCAAGATTTATAGACGAGAGCCAGTCATTGTGTGGGCTATATAGCTAAAATGGGTTTCCACGGTATCCCGGGTATCCACCAAGATTTATAGACGTGAGCCAGTTGGTGTGTGTGCTACATAGCTAAAATGGGTATTTAGGGTATCCACAAAGTTTTATAGATCATTGATAATGTGCTACTCTTTTTTTTATTAGTATTCATGACTTTATTTCATAATTACTAATGTCATTTCAAAGTTGCTTGTGAAAGAATTGTTCATGTTTCGCAAATAATCATCTCTTCGCAATCTTGGCAGATCCTGTAGAGAGATAAATTGATATATTTTAATGAATTTTAATAGCAGGCGAAGCTGCATTAGATGTGGCATGCACCTGGAGATTTATTTCTTTTTTTTTCATCTATAGATTCTCTTAAATTTTGTTCTAGATCTATCTAGGATACCGAGGGGAATTTCACTCCCAAGAAATTTATACACTTTTGGCAAAATCCTTTTTTAATAAAAATCCAACGAAAATCTTGAAGAATATTTTGTTCTTGAGAATTTTGTACGTTTTTTTACACATCTGCTGTTGTTTCTTTGTCGCATTGTGGTGTTCCTCCTGCCTACGAACGCATTAATTTATTCCTCAAAGCAAGCATCTTTGGATCCGATGATCGACGCCGACATCGTGGCCTTTCCTCTGTGATCCCCATTTAGCTCTAAACCCTTTAACCTGATATGAGTTAATTGGAATCGAATCTCACTCTGAGAGTGTCGCTAAGCTTAGCTGAGTGTTTTGCAGGAAATATTACAAGAAAGATCTTACCATTTTCCCTTGGGAATGTGCTTGGTTCAAGCTCAATACATTCAAGATGAAACCAGCTGTTGCCCTTCTTGTGATTGTAGCCGGGGCACTGAAATGTATAAATAATAATAATATCATCGATAATAATATCATTTACAACGTCATTTGTTGCAAGTAAACAAGTTATAGGTAACTATGCATCAGGCTTAATTGTTAACAGGTCATCCACTCTATTCGAGTCTTAGCATGCAACCATCTTATTTTCAAATATTTACTGAAAATGCTTTCAATGGAAAATATCATGCTCTGAAAGGGTGAAATGAAGGCAACAGTAAATACTTCTCACTGACCTCTGTAAATCCTGATTCGCACAATATCCATGTGCCACTGTTTTGCTGGAAAGCAAAATACTCAAATATAGTTCTGTTCAGTGGCTTTTCAGCAAAGGTGAATGAGAATGATGAATAATTGTGGAAGGAGAGAGAAAACAATTTCACCCAGCTACTTATGATAATACGTTAGCGCACAAAAGCATTATTTGTCACCCTGCTGCAAAAACTGAAAGGAAACAAAACAAATGAAGAAAAAAGAATGATAATAAAGAAAATTGACACAATAAATGACCACATATTACAACACATGAAAGAGGAAAGATCAAAAAGAATATGCAAGACTGTGGATGAGATCATTAGAGAAGGAGGAGTCAACTCAACAACATTCTGGGATTTTGTCTCAAAAATGAAGCCAAAGAACCAAAGAGAACAAGAACAAATAGCAATGGAGAACAGCAGAGGTGAGCTAATAGAGAATGCAGATGAAATTAAGGAGTTATATAGAGACCATTATTTGAAGTTATTGACAACAAAGACAGCTTGTACGGAATAAGAAAAGAAAGCTGAAGAAAGAATTGAGGAAATAACAAAGCATCGAGAAATCATAGCAAAATTTCAAGATATAAGTAAAATAGAGCCAAGAGAATTAGAAGTGGTTAGAACGAAACTAAAAAATAAGAAAGCTACAGATTTACAGGGGTGGAAGTATGAATACATAAAATATGGAGGAGAGGATCTAATAAACAGCATAATAGAAATGATGAATGAAGTTATGAAATCAAGAACAATACCACAAGAATGGAGGGAAGTCAAAATAAAATCAATATACAAAAGAAAAGGAAAAAAGCAACATCTAACCAATCAGAGGGGATTATTTATTACAAGTGCACTAGCAAAGGTCTCAGAAAAAATCATATACCGGGTGAGTCAGAAAAAACGTGGGGTGTTTGGTGGATCGTGACGTCGAGTTCAGCCACCCAATCGTAGCGAACAAAATTTTTCTTGCAACCAGAGGTCCAACTTAGATCATAAACCTTTCCCCATCGAAATCGGTCACTTGATGTATTAATCAGAAAATATTTTCTTCGTAAGACGTTGTATGGGAGTTTTGCAAACTTATGAAATCTTTGACAGAGCCCCTTCAGCATTTTACCCTTGCCAAAGCTGCAGGTACACGTGGTATTATCAGGGGAGAATTAAATAGTTTTGTCATGAAACATCGCGGTGATCCCGTTGAAAGAAATCTCTTTACAACACAAAGAAGCATGCGTTTTTGCTGTCTCTCAAACGTATTCTCTTTGCAGGACAAGTTATGACGTGACAAGGCATCCCACGGGAGAAAACACTATTTCCGAACTGTTTCATGCTCCCCAGATAATACTACGTGTACCTGCAGCTTTGGCAAGGATAAAATGTTGAAGGGGCTTGGTTAAATGTTTCCTCAATTTGCAAGACTCCAATACAACGTTTTAGGAAGAAAATCTTTTTTAAATAATGAATCACATGACCGATTTCGATGGGGAAAAGTTTATGATCTAAGTCAGATTTATAGCTGCAAGGAATAATTTAGTTCACAACGATCGGGTGGCTAAACGCGACGCCACAGTCCGCCAAACACCCCACGTTTTTTCTGACTCACCCGGTATAACAGAAACATTGAGACGATAGACTGTTCCTTATCACCCTATCAAAGTGGAGGGAGAAAAGAACATAGCACGATTGATAACCTCTTCATTTTACAAGCAGCCATAGATTACTATCGTTACATTGAACAAGATCTATACACAATTGTAATAGACGCTGAGAAATGTTTTGATAAATTATGGTTAGACGATTCTTGCAATGAACTGTATCGAAAAGGAATGAATGCAGCTGAATTACAGATTATAAGACTGATGAACCAGAAATCAGAAGTAACGGTGGAAACACCATATGGAGTAGCAAAACCGTTTCATCTTGAAGCAGCAGTGAAACAAGGAACGATATTTGGACCGCTCTTTTGCAGTGCAGCCACAGATAGAATTAACGCAATCAACGGAACAAGCTACACCATGATTGGGGCAGAAAGAGAAATAGAGAATCTCTTATTTGTAGATGATATCATTGGTCTTGGATCGAGGGAAAAATTAAAGTCAGTAGAAAAGAGCCTACAAGCGATGGAAGAAGAAAAAAATTCACTTTCCATGATAAAAAATCAAACATTATGGTGATGAAATTCAAAAGGAAAAAAGGTAAACAGGCTGTAGAAAAAGAAATGGAACCGAATATTAAAGTTAAAAAAGGAAGAATAGAACAGGTCAAAGAATTCAAGTACCTAGGAGAATCATTCAATGAGAATGGAGATAACAAAACAAAAATTCAAAAAAGACTAAGCAAAATACCATACAAGATACAAACGATAAAAAGATATGGAAGTGCAGAGAAAGTGGGAAAATTGTCAATGCAAGTAAGATTGAAACTATTGGAAACGGTGGTAATGCCTACAATTTTGTATGGGACAGAGATATTCACGAACATATCGAAAGAAGAGTACCAAGAAATAGAGAAATTACAGAAAAAGCTGTTAGTCGGAACATTTGAAGTAGAAGAAAGTACCCCATATTGGGGAATAATATCTGAAAGTGGAATTTGGCCTATTCATCAAATGATACATTATAAGAAATTGATGGCATATCATTAGTTCATTACATCAAAGAATTCAAGATTAGCAAAGCAAGTACTAATCAATCAAGCAAATAGTGGACTACCTAATTGCTGGTACACAGAACTTGAAAATATTGCAAAAGAGTATGACATAGATGTAGAGATAGAGACAGCTTCAAAGAAAATTAAATCGAAATGGAAAAAGGAAATAAAACAAAAAATACAAAAAAGAATAGAAGAAATTGTACGGAGTGAGACAGCAAATAAAACAAAGTTAAGGTTGATAAAGAATGATAAGTATGAGAGAAAAGAATATATAAATACATGTTCAATAAAAGATGTAACCAAAATAATGCGGTTTAGACTTCACATGACCAAAATAAAAGCAAATTATAAAGGGAAATACAACGATTTAACTTGTGATGGCTGTAAAGAAGAACAAGAAACAACGGAACATGTCTTAAACTGTAAAGAATACGAAAGAATGTTCAAGAGCACGAAAGACACACAAGAGATTACAACAATATCGACAACAGAACTTTTAAGTATTGCACAGTACATTCAAGAAATAGAACACTATAAACAAAGCTTTGGACTATGGTGAAAGGATAACAATAAACAATAGATGTATTGAGTCTTGCACGCTTAATAGCTGTGCTCAGTGTTGACGCTGAGGAGGACTCTGAGAAAAACCACGAAACCACGAAAAGGATAATTTCTGCCGTAGTAAACCATTAATCTACATGTAGATATGTAAGAAAGTGTGTCAAGATTTTCTGGTATTTTATTCCATCTTTTCTCTGTTGTTGAATTTCATTTCTTTTTTCGATTGCATTATATGTTAAAGTGCCACTAAACGTTTGAGGAACTTTTCGTTATCTGATAGAATGATGCCTGTAGAATCTGATAAAATTAAAAACTTTGATAAATTCGAATTCCTTCCGTGGAAACGGGGGCGATTTCTACGCAATTTCTGGTGTCAAGGACGGGTCATGCGGGGAACTGGGAACGAATCTCCCTCTGATGTCATACCGGGAATGCACGTTTCCTTTCAATCAGGGAAAGCCGCACTGAACGGCACGAGAGCGCCGTTGAAGCCAACAAAGAAGATTGCTTTTACTTTGGAATTACTTATTAGTAATACTTCTACTTTAACTGATACTTCAATTACACTTTTGGAAGACGACTAGGACACGGAGATAGCAGAAGGAGAGCTTCTAGAAGCCGTCGTTGAGCTTCGTGACTGGCAAGAAGAGGCATAGCATAGGCCTACTACAGTTCTGTTATGATGATGGCAGACCGAGACAAACCATTTGCTGACTTCCTGTTGTCTCCAATCTTGAATAATGTATTCGAGTTTGCAGTCGAGAGCCTTCAAAAATAGCTGATCGTAGCTACCAGTTGCTGAGGTTTGTTTGTTTTAGTTTCATAATGAAAATTTTCAAGATTGTGGTGTTTTATGAATCAGCAATTCATGCAATTGTCAAATGATTCATGACATGACCAAACTGGCATATTTTAGCCTATATCTTGCCCCAGCATCAGGCTATCCGATGACATTTGCACACCAGGGGAAGTGACTAGCTGATGAAAGAGTGGTAGTAAATGTTCTTGCGAATATATCTCATTGAAAATGGGATCTGAAACATGAGAATTTCCAGTGAATTTCCACAATCAATCATCAGAACCTAGTGTTTTGTAAACATATTTCAAATTTGCCCTTCCTTGGACGAAAATTGTCAGAAAGTGTACCCTTGCTTGAGCAAGAATGGCAAAAAGTAAACGTTTGGCTGTACTAGGAATCCTAAAAGATATATCTAGGGGCCCAAAGGTACCTTTAGTAGCAGGGGAGGATCCAGCCCGAAGTTGAAGGGGGGGCAATTTGCAAAGTGGGCGCCAAATATACAATAGAAATTGAGCGCGCCAAAGGCGCGCGAAAATTTTTTGGGCGCTTTTTCAAAGAAAATTCTTTGATTTACTGCTAAATAACGCCTAGATTTATATGTTTCCCCCATATTTAAATCGAAACAATTGAAAAATTATGCGTTAGAGTCAGGAAGAGGGGCGCTTTTCTCGCCAAAAGAGGGGCGCCAAGCTGAGTTTTCATCGTGAAGGGGGGGGGCAATTGCCCCCACTTGCCCCCCCTAAATCTGCCACTGTTTAGTAGCGAAGAGCCTCACCCCCTCCATGATGAAAACCCTCAAAATTGCTTGCTTTAGTTTCATAACGATGGCTGTTCATTTTCTTTCAGAAGGTTTTCCCTAACCCTAGGTTAATTGTGACAAAGTGTAAGACCATTTTCTTCCCTTTTGCAGGAGAGTCTGAAGAAAACAAAAAGTCAATATTTCTGAAGCTGAAACAATGTCAATTGCTGTCCACGTAACTGGTTCCTGCTCAATATTTGCTGCTCATTCAGAATTATTGAACTGGACAAACTAGCCCTGGATATTTTATGGACTACCTTTCGCATAGATTACTTATACTGATGTGACATTGATAACATACAGTGCACAGTTTACAATTCCCTGAAAATGATGCAGATGTATTTTGGGAACCAAAATGATCCAAAAAATTATGTTCCATAAATCCAATAATGTGTCTTTTCCAAAAGTTTCTTAATTTTTTGGGGATCTGAGAGTTGAGTTTCTTATGGGCCATTTCTGTTTCTCACATAAGAAAAATATGTGTATTTGAATAGTAAAGAAATTACCATAGACAAAATCAGCTAAGCTTGGCCTACCACTTCAAGTCATGTAGCCATACTCTTGGGTTTCTTTGTATTATAGTACTTTCTGAATTCATGGCACAAGTTTTCATGTCACAAAATTTTTTAAAGTAATCAAAAGATGTTTCATTATAAGACTGATCATTTGACTTGAAATGGGTGTAAACAAACCTTTGCTGATCTTGTAAGGTTTGCAAAGATAGGAAAACAAATAACCCCAAGCATTGGTCTGAAGTATGAACAACGTTTGTACTGTTTAATTTTAATCTCTTAAATAGTAAATATTCACAGTATGATTATTAAGTTTCTTAAAAATCAGTTAAATATTGTGTGTGCATCAAAAAGACAAAGTCAAGTACAGTAGCTTGTAGTGGTGGTAAAGTGTCTTTTCTTCTTTTTTCCACAGAGGAAACTGGTGCCAAGTGATAAATTCCACAGCTCCTTGCCTGAGGGGGGGGGGCTGCCCAAAATATTTATTGATAATGAACATTTTGCCCAACTTAAATAGACGATTGCACTAAAGATGGCGGCAAGGAATTTTTTTACCAAGGTGCACTGTATTCTTTATCGAATTCCTATACAATGGTTCAAGAGTCTTAATTAGAACGTAATGCGTCTTGGTAAAAAATTCCTTGCCGCCATCTTTAGTGCAATCGTCTATTGGCTTTTCTGCCTGAATATGGCAGATTTTACACATTTTTCAGTGTTAGGGCTGGGTGTGATCCCTCTTGCTCAATCGCTTATGTCATCAAAGACATGCTACTGTTCCTCTCTGGAGTATAGGTCAAATCCTAGAAAAAAAGAAATTTAAGAATTGCATTGTTGCAACTTTCAAGTGTTCAAAATGAGTGTCCAAAATTTTACGGTGAAAAAGAGGGCTTCTTGATGCATCCAGCAATATATGTTGCCCTGCTGTTGATCCTTTTTGGGAGCAGCATAACATCTTCAAGAGGTTCAAAAAGGGGGAAATTTGTGAGCTACTTTGAAGAGTTTTCAAGTAGTCAAAGAAATCAAGTGATGTGCCTGAATCCTGAATCTTCTCATAAACATACTGAAATGAAATTTAACTCATCATACCAAACGCATGATAAACTCAATATTCAAGGCCTATTCTATTGCTAGCCTAAATACACATATTTTTTATAAGAAACTAAGAATTTGGACCAGTACTGAAAGTTTCTTAAAATTATCAAATTTTGAGTACTCAGAGTTTCTTACGAGTTTCTTAGAGGTTCCATAACAATCTTTATGTTCACTACCTGTGCCCTCATGAACATTTCTAAACAATGTTTTTTTATCCTTTCCAATGTTTAGACATGCCTCAAGTACCTTACGAGTAATATGATACAGGAAACAAGTGAAAGTAAAGTAAAGAAATGTCAAGGATTTCCTTTCTCAAAGTAAATAGTTTCTTAACTTATCTTCTCCCAGTACTGGAGTTTCTTAATTTTTTGGCGATCTGAGAGTTGAGTTTCTTATGGGCAGTTTCTTATAAAAAAAATACGTGTAAAGTCACGCACTCTACCTTTCTTATCGCTTCTTTCTTAACCAACTTCCATTTCTTCTCGAATGGTTTTGCATATCATTAGGACGACAGGAACTCCAAAATATTGAAAGTGAACGATATTTGCTCCCAAGAACGAAACCTTTATCCGGAAAAAGGTAGGTCAAACGCATTTCAGTAGGCCTATGGCCTAAACACGCTATTGTACTTGTACGACCCAAGCCTTTCTGGCTGGTTCCAGTCTGTCGTATATCTTCGCCTTGCTGCAGTGCAGGCCTTCATCATGATGAAATGGAATTGGATGAGAAAGTGCTGATCCTTCGAATTACCTGCAACCTTTTATCTGGCACGAAATTGCTAGTGCTGTATGTAAAGCGACAAATCCACTACACTGCAGCGTGGTCACTGTCACTTCAACGTGTACTCTCGCTTTGCATTCCCGGTATGACGTCAAGACCTCTCGGTCCAGACCTCTTTATTGAATGATTTTACGCGAACCTGACAGCAAAATTTGCCCAAAATTGGCACTTTGAAAAGCCATAGAAAAAGAACGGAACGTCATATCGAAAAATTGTTTTCGGTTTCAAGCCATGAAAACTAAACTCTATCAGATAACAAAAAGTTCCCCAAAGGTTTAGTGGCACTTTAAGTTATCTGAAAGTAGATGATTCAGCCTCTCTATGATCACGAGTTGTCAATCGAGTAGTGTACTTTGCGAGCCATTCTTTGGGCACTGTCTGACATCTCTTCTTCTTTGAAAAAGACAGTTGGTATCAGAAGTTCTTTTTTATCAGCATACCTCTTTGCAGATGCAATATCCGTCCTTCTTTTTAGCTGGAAAGAAATATGTAAACCACTTTAAGAATAAGGGCACATCTTTACGAACACTTTATCATGTTTCAGTTGAATCTTAACAACGTGAATAGAATTATCGGAGATAGAGCTATGCCGGATTACTAGATCTATTGTAAACTCAGAGAACCCCATAACTGCTAATACAAACGGACCTAATATCATTTGAGGTAGTCTAACAACGTGAACATTATTTCCAATACATAATCGGGAAACACTGCAAAGCTTGTGAAATAGATTTGCATACCTGCAATTCTCCTGCTTCTTTTTGGCAGATCTGTTTGGGCCGGCTGCGTCGATGGAGATGCTGAAAATCAAAGGATAAATGTTTGTGTCTTAGGCATGTCCATTTCATTAGCGTTAAAGGTGATGAAAAGGACTGCATTAAGCTTGAATCATACCCTAGCAGATGATTAGTTAGTTATTTCATCAGTCGCATACCTCTTTTGTTCATCTGTAAGGTGTTATTCACACCCGATGGTCCAGGTTCCCCTCCATTTGTTGTGCTACTGCCAGTCTCTATATGGAGGAAAGATTCTCAAGTGCCAGAGTAGGGGGGCACCTGCCAGGACTCGAACCTGGACCTTTTCCCTATTAAGGGAAAGATGCTACCTTTACATCACAAGTGCATACTGGCCCCTTCCTCTTGCACATCTTAAATAAAATGATCTATGACGTTTACTCCATGGAGCACATTTTATCCCATAAACGTATTTTGCTGCATATATAAGTTTAAGTGAAAATCTGTCAGTAATATTGGGAAAATCATACTAAATTCACATCTTGATGCAAAGAAAATAGCACACTGTGCTCCTGTTGGTCGTTATTCTTGCCTTATGATCAAGAAAAAACTTTGAAGGTCACCTACTGCCTACTGTACATACTAGCATATCTAGCTAATGGTACATTACCTCGTCAGTCTTCTGAAGCAAAAAGTATATCTTTCCTTCTATGATATTTGTCACAGGTGAGCCAGTTTTGAACATCATTCTTATCTCCAAGAGTATGTCAAGTGTAACCGCAATCTTATTACATACATTAAACAAACCTGGAATAGATTTATATGCATATAGGGTATAAAGACTCAATGCTTGAGAGCAATCAGGATTTCTCCTTTTTCAATGCCAACAGTAGCATTGAAATTATCAGATAAATCAAGAAAATCATAAATCATAATGTGTGATTTTATATCTATGAACAATGGCCGACACTTTGCCAAAAATTGGGGGGAGAGGTGGAGCTTAATTTCAGTTTTAAAAGTTTGTTATTTCTATCGTTTTTGAACAAAACAACTTATTTGTTCTAGCCAAGATTGGGGGGGGGGGGTGATCCCAAGTGTCATCTGGCAACATCAATCCCTCTACAAGGATTTATTTCATGGACGATACCTAAGATTCAGGAGTCTTTCAATACGGGGGGGTCCATGCCAATATTTGGGGTCCGAAATTTCATGTTCAATCAATATTTGGGGTCTGTGAATTGCAACATGGACAACAATTCAATATTTGGGGTCCACAAATCTGAAGAAAGGAAGAATCGTGCAATTTGGCCCTGAAGTTGCGAAT
This sequence comes from Aurelia coerulea, assembly GCA_039566865.1. Taxonomy (NCBI): domain Eukaryota; kingdom Metazoa; phylum Cnidaria; class Scyphozoa; order Semaeostomeae; family Ulmaridae; genus Aurelia; species Aurelia coerulea. The sequence continues at coordinate 5,903,559 of CM076959.1, forward strand.
CATGAAATAAATATTTTGGTATTATTCAAAAACTGAGAAAGATCAAGAAGCTCAAACTGAAATCATTCAAACAAATTTCAGGGACCCCAGAAAAATATAACAATATTTGGGGTCTCCAAAACGTTAGACTCAATATTTGGGGTCCCCAAAAACGTCAGGCTCAATATTTAGGGGTCAGCAAAGAAATAGTGGCATGGACCCCCCCGTATTGAAAGTTAGGGAGTACCCCCCTGGGGAGATCGATGATGATGCTGCATCCTTGCGGTTCCAAACGTGACATAGGCCAACCTCCATCTCCGTACCGGCTTGTCCTACTGTCACATAAGAAGATTCGTCCACCTTGACAACAGTTGGCATCTGGCTCTGGTTGTGATTCACCATGTTTGCCTTCATATTTGGTGTTGCCTCCAAGATGGAAAAATCTTCTTCTGCAAAAGTAGGGACAGTGTACACTGGGTTGGAGTTGAAGGTCTCAGCGGCAGTGATATGAGCACATGATGGGCTTTGCCCAGCACACTGGTTGACGCAAGCAGATCTTTCCGTAAGGCACTTCGTACTATAGCAGATCTTTTGGCCAGTTGAAGAGATGGTAACAAAACAGCGATCGTTCTTGCTGCTGGTCCTGACAGAGTAAATGGAGATCCCTTCTCCTACCCTCGTGATCAACACAGCCTTCTTGCTGCTGGTTTCCTCGTTACCTTTCGGGTTCTTGCGAATGAAGCTACCACCAATGTGATAGTTGCAGTTTTCACAATTTGGAGGCTTGTAGCGATTGTAAAATCGTTCGCCACATTGAGGACAAACGCCAGATCCACGAAGGCTTGTTGGAAGAATATCGATGTTAGGCCCGGTCGCCATCACCACATGCAAATTCGGTTAGGGAAGGTATTCAAACAGGGATTCAAGGAAGTTATTCTTACCTCTCAGCATGTGGTGAATGTCATTGCGCAATACATTTCAACCGTCATCATCATAAACCAATACGATGCTTGTAAATGTGTCATCACCCAAAGCAATCAACCAATCAAATGCATTCATTTTGATGGAAACCCCGGATACCCAAGAACTCCCCCTTATTGCTCTCAACCAATAGGAAAGCACCTTACGAGAGGTTCCAGTTATCTGGTCTGGATAGGGTTAAAACACAGCTTCAACTTCAAAGATCATTCGGTCGCAGAAGCTGGATTATATTTTTAGAAGGAAACTAGCAACATCTAGGGTTTTTCTAGGGTCTTACCAAGAATCCATCTTGAAATAAACTATTCGTTTTTGTTGCAGGCTAATCGTTGCTTCTGAACAGCGAATGCACCTTAACGAAGAGACAAAATTTGATGGCAACAAAAGCAAACTGTTAAAAAGATACCTGACTGTTTGTTGTTTGTGGCAACGAGAGCATCATAATGCTCACCACTCTTCAGCACATCGAGAACTGCTCTTGGTTGTTCTTTTCGCCTTCCGGGTACTTGTGGCAGCGTATACAGTGTGTACTCTTCCCCTGTTGCACCTATCTCCAAAATTCTGATCGTTACGCACAGGCTGTTCGCGAGAGCATTAACCACCAGGTCGGAGGAATCTGTTCCATAGGCGCGGTCCTCAACGTAGCGTTCAAGCTCCTCTTCGATGTTGGATCCCTCATTGCTCCAGTTGCTGTAAAATGCCATATTCTCTAAAACCTCACTCTTAGCCATATGTAGAAGGCCATTGAAACTTGGTACAGCCTTGACTGCAGAGTAGCGAAGACATTCTCTAACCGAGTGAACGAGACAGTGGCCATCCCCAGGCTGTTTTAGCAAGGTGCGCTCCGTTATTGGTATGTGGACTTCTCTATCTTCGTCACTATGTGGCTCGCTAAAATCAAATAGCCATAGTTTTCATTGTAATATTATTCGTGGAAAGGATATTTGACAAATTTGAGAAATAAGTGACAAACATCTAAAATACAGAATAGAGTTTAAGAGTTTCAGTGTATTCTTTGGCTAAATAGCATTTGCTTTGCAAGAGGAAAGAGTAAAAAATATCGATGTCATCACACAGGGATTCAAAGAGTTTGCTCATGCATAGTGCCGAAATAAGCACACTCGACTTTTAAAAATTACCAAGAAAAACTAGTAGGTTGGATAGAGGATCAAATATATAATGTAATCCTCGTCTTTCGTGAAAAAGAACGCGTTACTCCCTAGAATGAATTGATTTTTCTAAAAAATCAACTTCAGTTGTAAGAAGAATAAATGATACCCTTGGCTAGATCTTTGTAGGCCAAAATTGCAAAAAAGTATACCCTTGGCTAGACTAGAAGTCCGAAAAAGTATAACCTTGCTAGCGGCACATCCCCAGGTACCTTTACTCCAGGTACCTGTGGAGAGGTAACTCCCCTAGTCAAGTAACCCCCCCCCCCCCACCCTTGGGTTTTTTTAGAAGAAAAACGGTAGTTTTGGAATGTCACACAATTATCAAGGATTAAGCAAACAATTTTAACTTACAATCTCGATCGTCTCATAGCCACATCACAATCGTCACTATCTGAAAGTACCACAAGGGGGTTTCGAGCATCTCCTTCAACTTTTCTGCAGTAAAACATAAAAATATCAATAACGAAAGGTAAAATGTTCCATTTACAAAAACACTTTACTATTTGGATGCCTCATTTCGAATGTAAAAATGTTGGATAAGAAGAAGTTTGGCATATAATCTTGTAAGGTTTTGCATTTGGAAAATTATTTTATACCATAGTTGCTGAATGAAACACATTTTACGAATTAGTCAACCGGTAAAGAAAAAATGATTTACCTTTGAAAAAATGGAATCTTCGAGAATGACATCTTCAGATCTTCAGGTGAAAAGTGTGCAGAGTTGTTTCGTCTTTTTGAGCACGTGTGCAGTTTGGAATCTGAAATTACAGACGCCCATCTCGTGGGGGAGAGACCTTTTATAGCCAATGCATTGCGCAATTCTCATACCGAAAATTCCCAAAATATATCACGTGACTCATAGTTTGATATATTTATAGCATCATTAGAATTTCAAATTTGTCTTTTCTTTTATAACAGTCATCAACATGCAAGCTTTACAGGTTTTTAATACCTACAACTAAGTCTTAAATGTCAGCTAAAGCGAAGATGCTAAAGTTAATCACACATGAGACATGGGGACTTAGGTTTTTACGTGTTCGGCTCTTTTCTTGGTTTGGATGCCGTTGTTTAGTCCGTTATTAAGCTAGCGCCTCCTTGTTCCCGTTTTGTGGGGACTTGTACGCGGTTGAAGTTCCTCTTTCCGATGGCGAACATTGTCTACATTTGGTAGCGATATTCAGTGGCAGATTTAGGGGGGCAAGTGAGGGCAATTGCCCACACTTAACGATGAAAACTCAGCTTGGCACCCCTCTTTTGGCGAGAAAAGCGCCCCTCTTCCTGACTCTAACGCATAATTTTTCAACTGTTCTGATTTAAATATGGGGGAAACATATAAATCAAGGCGTTATTCAGCAGTAAATCAAAGAAGTTTCTTTGAGAAGCATCCAAAAAATTTTCGCGCGCCATCGGCGTGCTCAATTCCTATCACATATTTGACGCCCACTTTGCAACTTGCCCCCCCCTTCAACTTCGGGCTGGATCTGCCCCTGGTGATATCAAATTTTGGTTCTTTCCTTTTCTATGTGAACTTCAAAGTTGTCAGATGCTTTGAAGAATCTGTCTTTGGTTATTTAGAGCTCAACCGAACATTGGCTACACATGTCAAGAAGAAGTTCTTAAATTTGCCCTCCTTCACTAAGGAAACTTTCGTAAGAACAAATGTTAGCGGTTTTCGCGTTTGTAGGCAAGCTGCGAAAATTTTTCAACGATATGAGTTACGAGTTAAAACGTGCAAAACTTTATGCCCGTGAGGTTAAATTTGTTATGGTTATTGATTTGAAGTACAAAAGTAATTTATGAAAATATAGCCGCGGCAGTTTCTAAGTTGCTTCCTTCAAGCATGCTTCATGCAAGCTTCAATGTTTTTTTCACCGATCGATTTCAGACATTGTTTGCGTACAGGTACAGTAAAATTACAGAACTTAGCCTGGACCACCTTGCAAGCTTTTGAGGAACACGTGTTGACGTATTGGCAGTGCCCACCATGTGGAGTCTGATCGATTTCGACTTAGGAGCCCGGGGGAGGGGGTATTTGACTTAAATTTGTACAAGGGCTTGCCCAATACCCTACTCCAGAATTTTTCGCTCAAAATGATAACGAGATAACCTGTTCTAGAAAAAATTAATGAAAAGTACACTCCAAAACATGAAATTTGACGAACAAATGACCCGATCTAACAGAATATTCCTTTTTGACATATTTTGACAACCTGCTCTAGAAAAATTGCCTCATTTTCATACCACGTGCTAGAAATTTTTGCAAAATTTCCTTTTCTTTTCTTTATGCTTGTAGGGCCGCCAATGCCACCTAGCTAATTTCATATTGCACAAGGGGCGTGTTATAGGAGTGATTTAATCTTGCAGTAGCCTAAAAATACTGGAATCTTTTATGTGACACATGCAGAAGAATGTTGGTGAAATCAATACCTTATGAATATGTATTCTGGGTGTGTGACTCAGTCTGGAGACTTTGTGTTATACCGATAAGTAAATTTGAGGCAATTTATCAGTTATTAGGGCCTGATTATATTAGAGATAGAGTTTTCAACCCTAGGGTTGAGTTTCAAGCTTTCAACTTTCAACCCACCTTTGAATTGAATGGAAGCCTAATTGGATTGAATTGAACTCGAATTGAACCCGAGTTGAATTGAATTTGCTGTTACATGCGCCAAAGGGTAAGAAAAATTTCAGCATTAGAAAAAAATTGTTTCAGTTTATCAGCTTCACTCTGATGAAAGTATCAGGGGCGTACCCAGCATTGGAGTTTAGGGAGGTCCATGGCCTCCCACCACCCCCCCCTACTTTTCTGAAAAACGATACTTTCCTCACTCACTTTATTGAGATTCGAAAGGAATGTCTTTAATCGTGATTTTTTTGCAAAACAAAAAGGCAGTGTTGCAAAAAAGCTTTGGCAAATCTCCACCTGAATTCTTCTGAAAGAATTTGCATTACATTGCAAATGCACGACTGATTACTTAAAACCAGAAGAGTTCAAAACGAGTAGCTTCTGTCTGTAACAAAATGGTTCTTATTCTTGATCTAGCCAGAGGGAAGAAGTTATCAAATGACGGGACGTTAATTTTGAAGCTGGTATATTAAAAAAGGCGAGACTTTTCGAAACAACAGGATTTTTACGGATTTCTGAAGGATTTTTCTTGAAGAAGACGGGATTTTTTCCGTAAAGTAGGGTTAGGTTCATCTCTACCCTGGGTACCAGAGCCAAAAAAATAATAGAATAAAAAATAATAAAATGAGGAAAGAAAGTTTCTTCCTTCTCTCTTCCTTTCCAAATGTTCAATTCGTTTCTAATTTTGAGGCTCTGGTACCCAGGGTATTTCATCTGAAATCGTATTTGATTACGTGCTTGAATTGACCAAATTAACATCACTCTTTCCCTCATTGCGAAACCTTAGATTTCCCACGAATATTTGAAAGACCACACTATATTTAGAACGCCTTTCAGTGTGCCAACAATGATAAACTTCTAAGAGCACAGAATTGCATACAAATATGGAGTCATGTTTTGGACACTGTTCGTGGTTCGTTTCTCTTTAGAAAAGGGCACTGATTTTCATCACAACTGATAAAAGTTACTCACAAGCCTCCTGCTTGCAATGAACATGTGATGTGATATTCATTCCAAAGATGCAAAAGGCTTTGGCAAGATTGTTTCATTCTATTTATTTATTTTTTCCATCTAAAAGGGGTGAGGTTTGGGTGGGGCTTTTGCTTCCAATTATGATCCGTCCTTGGCAGGACAAAACACAGGCTGGAAATGTTCTAGTTGTTCTACAGCTTTTTATAAGAAACTAAGAATTTGAGCACAACTGAAAGTTTCTTAAAATTATCAGATTTTGAGTAGTCAGAGTTTCTTGCGAGTTTCGTAGAGGTTCCATAACAATCTTCATGTTCACTGCCTATGTATGCCTTCAAATAAATATTTTGGTAAAGGGAATGTAAGCATATAAGTGGCTCAAGCCACTTGCGGTCAAATCCTAGCCAATCAGATATCACTACAGTATTTCCTGTTGACAAAGCGGCGTATGTCACAGCGTATTGTCTTTGCATGGCTATTTTTATCAAAGGCTTATATATGCTTAGATTCCCTTTAACTTATCTTTTCCCTGTACTGGAGTTTCTTAATTTTTTGGCATACAGAGCTGAGAGTTGAGTGTCTTATGGGCAGATTCTTATGAAAAAATATACGTGCATTGGTTCCAGTGGTTCGACCGCGTGTCTTTTGCGCGGTTAGGGTGCTTTGTGTGTTTGTGATTTGGTTGGACGTGTTCACGTGATAGTCTTTTCGACTGTCATGAAGATGATACCATACCACAAGGCATGATCTTACCATGGAGTTTATCGTACCATTGACTTTCATTGAAGATCATTCATTCATTCATTCATACAGTAAGAATTTTTTGTGATGATAACCATCTTTGGCACTTAATCATTTTGCTGTGTTGGAGGCACTTGAGCATTATCGACTAAGTGATCCAATATATACTAATTTACGTGCTAATCCTCTGGCAACTCTCACATTTGTTCTCATATACCAACAAATATAGCGACCCCCTGAGATGAGTCATAAAGGAGACGGCCCCTCTGTAAGGCCATGCAACCCTTAGCCATAAATGATAACCTGCAACCTGCATTATGCAGATTACACCAGCCGCAGTACGTACAAAATTTCTCTGAGAGATAATTGTGTCTTTAATGTTATTGTGACGTTGCGTCCTGCTAATTGGCTGGGTATTACTTTGGTTAGAATATAGCTTTATCGCAGTTAAAAGTGAATTAAAAGACAACATCAAAGCATGGAGTTTCACAGATCAGCTTCTCAACTGGCCCAGTAGAAGAAATTTAATCAAAAATTTTGTCTTCACATACATTGCAATCACGTAAATAATGTAACGAAAGATTTAATGGCAAAGATTATCCATCCTTCAGACAATGTTTCAAGGTCTAATAGGCATTGAAACTCCTGCAATATTTGTGGCTTCTCTTATGCAGAACGAACCCTGCAACCACTGATTGTAGTAATATAGGCCTTTTTGTGTAATTCATACTTTTACTTTGCAATATTTGTAAAGCTCTATGCTAAATTCGTTGGCTCTGTTTTGATAAAATTTATCTGTGCGACATAGAAAAGTTGTGGGAGAAAATATAGTGAAAGGCTAGAAAGAAGTTACTTAAAATGTCTTTGTAGCTAAATAACTTACCAGCATTGCCATCCTTTTTATGTGATCTTTATAGAAATCAAAAATTGGCAAAATCATTATTATTACTAACTTTTCATTTTGATGAAAATAGCAAAATAGTGATGATGCAGGCTTGCTGTTTAGCTACAAAACAGCGTTTATATCATTGTCCTTTGATCCTAGTACTCAATTTTGCATTACAGTTTTCTAAGTTTATTTTATGGTGCACCCTGTGTATTGTAATCTCTGTCATATTAATTTAGATATCGTCCGCTATCTTATGATTCATGCGTATATTTATATATCATCATGCCCTGACATTGCTTTTCAATTCGTCTCTGCTGCATGCATGTTTGCAAAAACAAATTAGGATGACATCATGGGAATGATAGGTTTCTTGGTGCATCGTTACTGCCGTTTCGAGTATTTTATTGTCCTTCATTGGAGAAAGCGCTCGTGAAAATGGAGGGCCACCTGAAATGGTCAAAAATTGTAGTTAAATTGAGCGAAACAAAAGAGAAGATAATTTTCCTTTTCTAGAACTCTAAAATAGATATATTGCGCAGAGAAAAGTATGTCATAGAATACCGGCCTACTGCTACGCAATGAACACGTACAATGGAAACTACCGTGAAATTGCAAGAAAAATTATGCATTTAAACTTGAAAAAAATGCTTAATCTCCTAAAAATGTCCTCTTTACACGTGCGGTGTACAATGAAAACATTAAAGATCTCACAACACTTTCACGCTGAAACTTGCAATTTATCACGGGTTTCCTTCATTGGAAACGCCGAGTTTGCAACTTGATAAAACATTGGAAATGGAAACGTTCCTTTAACCATAATTTCTCAAGTTGAAAACTAATGCGTAAATCTCATGTTTCCTATTCGTATGATTTAGAGAAACTAAAGGAAACTGGACCTTTAACAGCAGATTACGTCTTAAAAAACACGATGAAATTTGTGTATTTCTTGCCGTGAGTAATTTTTTGTGTTACAACGAAAACCCATTCATGAAACCATTGTATAAGAACAATTTAATTGTAATCAAGGTGGTGCTGGTTGCTGCTGCAAAGCAAAGGTTTGATAATCTTTGACACTAAAGTGTGATAATCTTTGACACATAGGGAATTTAGGAATCTCAAGCAAACTGTCAGGTACTAAAACACCGAAATTCTCATGCAAAATTAAGAAACTTGTAGTTGATCGAAGTTTGTTATATAAAAATGTGTATTCAAAACATAAGCTTTGTGGCGGCCATGACACTTAAATGCAAATTCCCTGTATCTTGACTGTGAGTCGCAGTCTTGAACTCGGCTCAAATTTTTGAGTGATTTCGGTCTTGGTTTGGTCCACACCACACGCATCTGGATATTTTTGAAAACGCATCTTTTTAGCCGTTGTGGTTTCACGCCCACAAGTGGACGGCGTTTTCGGTCACCCAGTTTTAAGTGTCGCAGAGTTTTCGTGTGGACAATATCAAAGATGCTCCTCGTGTGGATGCGGAATGCGGATCTTTTTATATGGATAGGCCTATAAATATATTAGACTGATAATACAAGTTCGTAGACTCATTACATAAGTCCCTCTAACTTTCGCTGTCGTTCTTGTTGTTGAATATAGCTTCTGTGTTGTAGCGACAAGTCTGCCGGGGGGGGGGGGCGAAACAAGAGACTTTCTTGGAATTAGTCTAACCAGTTTGTAGTTATCGCCATACAAATGTTGTTGTTGTTGTTGTTGTTGTTGTTGCGATAACTGGGAATATCTCGTGAGTCTTGAAATTTATATGGAGCATAGAGCTTTTCAAAAATAGCCAGATAGGTGTGGACCTAGCTTAGCTTTTATACAATTTAGATAAAATAGTAAAATCAGCCCAATGAGACCAAAAAGCAATTTGAATGAGAAAAAGGGCGTGAGACCTAAGAACTACCGATCACACCAGTAGGATTATTTGCCTTTTTAGGTGTTAATGATCAAAATTGAAGACGATAAGACTTTTTCCCATTCATCAAAACAATGACAGGCGATTTGCAGGTGATTTACAGCTGGTTTCAGATGATTTCAGGTGATTTCAGGTGGTTTCAGGTGATTTCAGGTGGTTTCAGGTGATTTCAGGTGGTTTCAGGTGATTTCAGGCGATTTCAGGTGATTTTAACTTTTATAACATACGCTGTAAATATAGGTAAATTCAACTTCACAAAAATTTCATGATTGCAAAATGACTGAAAAGGGCCTAAAACACTTGATCAAATCGTTAGGACTCTCCTCGCACAGAAAAATGCGCACAGTCGTTTCATTTCTCTCAAGAGTTATAAGACATAGATTTTCAAACAGATACTAAAGATTTTCAATTTCATGGCAATAGATGTCTGGACGACATCTCTCACCCATGAGAAATTGCATTTTCTCTGTTATGCTGAGCGAGGAATTCTTTACGATTTGATCAAGCATTTTAGGCCTTTCTCAGTAATTTTGCAACCACCAAGTTTTTGTAAACTTGAATTTACCACGTATTTCAGTGCTCGTAAGAAAGGTGAGAAAAGTATTGAATTGAATTTACCACGTATTTTCAGCCAACATATTCAATAGTACTAGTTTCTCTCATACAAAAATGGTGTTTAGTTTCTCTGTGAAAAAATCATGTCAATAAAAATTTATGAGAAATATGACTTGGTAAATTACCTCCTTCCGTATATCAATAAAATCTTCTGTGAAAGCGCTTGCTTTTATTGCCACTGCCTTGGCAAAGCGTGTATTTTCCCTCATTTTCACAGTTGTAGTCATGAGCCATGTCAGAACCTGCAAATACATTAAAAGGAATCATTTTTTGATTACATTTAAAAAAATAGGATTTTTAGGGATTTCTTACGGATTTTTCTTGAAAACAAAAGCATTTTTGCCATAACGTCTCTCGTTTTAATCAGTCGTTCTCTTCTACTGATAAATAGGTTGGAAAATATGTTAATCTTTTGTCTCAAAAGAATCGGTCGGTTGGCTGTTGATGCAATTTGCAATGTCCTGAACAATATCTGATTGCAACTTGAGACCAATTAGATACTAAGATGAAAGTAAAGTTGATTGTTAAGGTATTTATCATAGGCATTGTTGTGTTCAAGAAAGGCGCTGTTTCAGAGGTGAAAGTACCTCTTTGATAGATCTCAAATTTACTCTGCTATGGTCCAAGTTAATTTTGGCTACTTTTATTGGCAATGCCCTTTTATGAGATGAGATATTTAAAAACTCCACGGAAGAACGACATTAGTTATCAGGCTGTAATTACCAGTGTCAAATTTGAAGTATCATGTTGCACTACCAGAAATGACACCAAATCTTAGTTCTCTGTTTTACATTTCTAGTAGTCTAACGTGTATCCTATCAACTACCGGGTGCGCCAAAATAAACTATGCACGTTTGGCAGGCCACAATAAATCGTACACTGGACCAATTTTGAAGATTTGTGACTTAATCGTTAGCAGAAAGCCTGAATTACATTCAAGGAATTTTTGTAAATTTTTCTAGTTTCTGTTTTTAGAGCTAGAAGCGAGTTTCTTAAAATTTTCGTTTTCGAAAACATTGAAAACGATCAAAACACTTCAATCAAATTTTAAAAGACTCAACATGAATGGACAAAGAGAAAACGTTTTCAGGGTGATTTAGTGGTTTGGTACAAACTCTCGTACAGCAGATTACAATTAATCAATTTCAAATTACCACGAACAAGTTCTCTCTTTGCCCATTCATGTTAATTCTTTAGAAAACTTGATTGATGTTTTTGATCATTTTCAGTATTTTTCAGTATTTATGTTAGTAACTCGCTTCTAGCTCTAAAAACTGAAACCGGAATAATTTGGAAAAAATCCCAGTATCTAATTCAGGTTTTCAGCGGAGGATTAAGTCACAAATCTTCAAAATCGGTCCAGTGTACGATTTATTGTGGCCTGCCAAACGTGCATAGTTTATTTTGGCGCACCCAGTAGTACATAGCTTTGGATGCTTACCCTAATTTTTGTGTAGAGGCAAAGTGCCATGCCTTCACACCAGCGTGGTTGTTTATGTTTCAGGCAACGCTTCAGGATGCTTGAAATCAGGGCTGTCCCTTCATCGACAATGCTCACCCAAACATGTCCATAGTGGATCACCCATGCAACAAGGAATCCCTGCAGAGGTGAAATGGGACTACAATCTCTTGCAAAAGTGTTGGACCTCTATGAAAATCTATGTTTTTCGGAAATATTTTCTTTCCTCCCCCCATTTCAATGTTGCTTGCATTGGTGAATGATTCTTTTGGTGGATCTGCATGAAAAACATCTCTTTGCCAGGTAATCAACATTGGAACGGGGGGGGGGGGGAGGGAAGACAAAAATTCAAATTTTTCAATAGGGATCCAACACTCTTGTAAGAGATTGTAGCTGTTAATGGTACATTTTCCATGTGAATCTTTGGGGATTCATTGGACGGCAACCAAAATTCATGTAGGAAACTAATTCCTGACGATACAAACCATTATTGCAGTTGGATCTGAAATATTTAAGACTTCTACCTATCAAGGAATATTTAGTTGATAGACAAAATTGGAGATGGTTGTTGACATCCTTAAAGTGCTTTTAAAAAACCGCTCATAAGAAACTCACTCGCAGATTGCCAAAGATGAAGCAGCCACAGTACTGTATTTATAGTAATGGAAAATATAACAAGAAACTTTTCATTTTCATGAATGAGACCCTTGGGATGTTTTTACTTTATTTTCACTTGTTTCCTGCATCATATTACTCGGAAGGCACAGTGTACAGTGAAAATATCAAGATCAGATTCAGAGTGCTAACTTACGTGGTATTCTTAGCACAATGATCGCATTTTGTCGAGCTGCTTCCTGGCATCTTTAGATATGGCCTTCCTGAAGTAGTCCAGTCTGACCTTTGAGTCTACGGCAAGATATATATGTGTATCAGAATTACTCTTACTAACATCATGCCAGTCAATTCTGTACTGAGGATTCAACTGTTATGCTCGAGGAGCAGGATGACAGAGAAACAGACTTCAGGCAACATCTAGTTGTAAGTCCCAGAGGAGGGCACTTGACCCCAAAATGTAGAGGGGTGTGCCTCTGAGATATTGAAATGTTCACCATGAATTGGAATAAACAAATCAAAACAGCCTGGGATCAAACTGGTATGAAGCAAAAGCAAAAAGGCAACTTCCTTGTCGAAATTCTGTACGAGGGCAACTATTTCAAAACTATGCATCCCTCTGTGAGCACTGTAATGAAAAAGACTACTCTGTTTGGGAATAGAATCACTTAAAACAATACCTTGTACATCAGTACATACCTGGTGCAAAAATTATCAAAGTGATATGTGGGCAAAACTTGAAAAGCGTTCGAAGGCAAGGAAAGGTTGAGGAGCATTGAGAGTTCTTCCATTGTATCATTGGAATAGGTTCCGTTACTTGCATCAAACTCACCTTTCTGGCTCAGGGAAATTTGATGATAGAACAACGCCACAGCATGTTGGGCTATCGATCCCTCGTTTTTCCGATCCTTGCCGAAATTTTTCGTATATGTGTAACAGGGTTTCTCCCTGCGAATTGTTGTTTTGTGTGTTGTTAATGTTTATGAGCATGGACGTTCTCTTGCTCAGCTCTTGAGTTGACATCCTTCAGAAAAAGAAACACGTAATGTTTTCACCGTAAGTATAATTGCATCAAAGTTCAAAGTACAATTTATTTATTTTTTAATTTTTATATGAATACATACATTGTACAACACGCCTACAAAAAAGATTGTTTGTGTAATATTTTGGACATTTGTTAACGGCCTGCTCTCTGTTTGGAACCGGTTTAGACATGGCACTTGGTTTGAGCTAATCAAAGATGCCAATCGTTAGTTTACTTAACCACATCAGTAGAAACATTTGAGGTTGTTACAACCCTCGTTGTTTGTCATTGGGAAGTGTTGTTTCTTTTTGTTTTCAAAGAGACTTTGGAGGATCCGTTTTTTGTAGCTAATCTTGGCTTACAATTCCTACGAAGGCTTTATTGAGCTCCCCTCTCTTTTAAGGCATCCCCTTCCATCTAAAAAACAAGTCCCATTCTTCCATTAGTTACTTGTAGATATAGAGCCATCCTGCCAAGGCATTTTCACAACCAAGATAATGAAAAACAACCTTAACACCCACATAGAAACACCCGTTACATAGCCAGTTCCACCAGATACAATCAGGTCATGTGACAGGGTATCAGCTCCCTTGCCATAATGGATAATGTGCTGAGTCAGTGTCTTCCCTATATTTTTGTTCCGTAGAGCAGGATCATACTTGCTTCTTCTAGAAGTGAAAAGACCAGCTGTCACAATACCATAGCTCACAGGTATGAAATTCAGATGTCCTGCTGCTTTTGTTTTATCAAATCTTTCATTGACAACTCATTTTTGAAAATAGTAGGAACTGATGTTCGTCCAAAAAAAGCTTTTGCATGTTTGTTTTGACTGGAAAGGTAACCACAAAAGAAGACCTGATCAATGTTAGATGAATGATTTTGCAAATCCGCTGCCATGAGTCACGAGTTTTTAACTTCAAGTTTGTCAGAAAGCTCTAATCTCAGGCCTGTTGATAGCTATCTGTTCAAAGTAAATCGGTCACTGATCTTGGAACAAAATAAACGGAATTTGGAAATCGTCCATAGCTAAAATGTGTTTTACTCTCTGTTCAAATGTATTTGGATGTTGGGCAGAATTGTCCTTGTAAAGTTTGAAAATGACTCTTCATACTTACGTTCTTCGGCAAATTTGATCCTATAGTTAAACAAATTGTATTACTGTCCAGTTCTTATATTTGTTTGCTTGGATATTTGTGAAAGGTATGACACTAGAATGTGTAGCTCAGTCAATTTTCTTATTTTCCGCAAATTTTCAAACTTATTGAGAGTCCACCGTAGCGCGAGCCGGTAAATTTGAGGCGCCGGTATATCTGAGGTTTGCTGGTAAATATGAGGTCGGCAAGATCAAAGGTATTCTTCTTAGGCGACAAGTAGTCATAATCTATTGTGAATTAGACAAAGGTGAGACAGAAGGTCTGGTTTCAAAGGAAACAATAGGTTTTTCCGGGGGTCAGGTCGACGGTCTGAGGATTTCTGCCGCATATAATCTTTTCTTTCTGACAGCGTTCGGGAAAGCAAACGCTAGGATTTAACTTCTAAGGGTAGGGGTCAGGATTTTTGCTGCGAAAGGAAATCCGCGATTAGAATCCAATTTCATTTGGTTTCTTTTGGTATGGATTTGCTACATCTAAAAGTTATCAGTCGAAAGTAAACTGTCTTATTGTTCAAATACTTCGTTCCATTGCAATACCGTTTTGTATCTGGGTTGATGAAGATTATGATTTTTGAGCGCTGTTTTTCTTCCTTTCCGCGGTATATTTTCGTGTGATTCTCTTCAGAAGTTTTTAAGCATTAGGGAAAATACTGAAAGTTTACTAAGATTATCGGAGATATAAGTTCCTAAGGTTCTTACAGATTCTTAGGAGTTTCCAGAATCTCTTACAGATTTCATAATAATCTTCATGTGCACTTTCCCGTGCCTTCTCCTGAACCTTTCAAAACGAAGTTTTTGAAGCCTTTTCGATGTTTAGACATTACTCAAGTACCTTACGAGTAATATGATACAGGAAACAAGTGAAAGTAAAGTAAAAATATTTCAAGGATTTCCTTTATCAAAGTAAAAAGTTTCTTAACTTACATTTTCCCAGTACTGGAGTTTGTTAATCTTTAGCCGATATGAGAGTTGAGTTTTCTTATGGGCAGTTTCTTATAAAAATAAGTGTAAGCAGTTTCTTATCAAAATACGTGTAAGCAGTTTCTTATCAAAATACGTGTTGGCCTAATGTTCCTTACTTTGCAGAATGCAATAAAATCTATCGTAAGTACGTACATATATTTCCATAAGAAACTAAGAATTTGGGCTAGTACTGAAACTTTCTTAAGATTATCAGAATTTGAGTACACAGAGAGGGGGGCTTTGCGGGGTACCAGAACCCGCAAACCCGGACCAAAATTAGCAAAAACCCGAAAACCCGCAAGCAAAAAATTTCTTAATCTTCGAAGATTCGGAAGCTGGTTTTTCGGTCTCAGCTAATCAGATTGGCCAAACCCGCAACCCATGGAGCATCAAAACCCGAAAACCCGCACGATTTAGATGTGAGTACCCTCAGAGTTTCTTGCGAGTTTCTTAGAGGTTCCATAACAATCTTTATGCTCACTACTGTCCCTCGTTTCCTAGTATCAAGCCTTTCCAAGCCTTTCCAATCTTTCTTCAAAAATATCGAAAGATATAATCTAATAACCCTTCTTTACTATGGGTTACATTTTTTATTCATTTTCGTTAATATAATTTGCGGTTTTTAAATTTTGATGAAATTATGCGACATCTTTCAAAATCTCGAAAGGTAGAACCAAATAACCCTTCCTTACAATGTGTTAATGTTTTATTCATTTTCGTTGCATGCTATTTGCGGTTTTTAAATTTTGATAAAATTATGAGACATCTTTCAAAATTTCGAAAGTTGGAACTTAACAACCCTTCCTTGGTATTGGTTTAGTTTCTTACTCACTTTCGTCCCAAAATCCTGTGGCATTTTTCAGAAACCTTACTGCTTATCCCATCTTTTAAAGCTTCTTTTTCTCTTTCCTCGTATATCGTTTGTCGATTTTTCAATTTTTTAAAATCTATGAGACGTTCTGAGACAGGCGTTAAATAGGAACGTGAAAGCTACCGTTTCGTAAATCGATATCGTGAAAGATTCTCCAACGTTTCTCAACTCTCATTTTAAATATGAAGATTACAAAAAAAAAAGATGCAAATTATGCTGCTCAAGTTTGTTTTGCTTTTTTAGTGATCTGAGAATTTCTTATGAAAAACTCATAGGATTTACATAAATTCGGCTGTAGATTGGAGAATGCATTTTAATTTGGCTTCTAAATTGAAAGAAACAAATTATGAATCTTGTTTAGCTACAATTGCTAAACGTTCTTTGAAGAGTAAATATTCCAAGGACCAAGGTATTACTGAACCTGTCTGTTACCAACCTTACCCCCCCCCCCTCCCCCGACAAAAAGCGGTCAACAGCGGTGACCACAAAAGAGTAATGTGTCTTGTACAATGAGCGATTTCTATACTGCATTGTTTAATTTGAATGGCTTCTTAAACAATAACCCAGGTGTTTGAGTAGTCCCACGATACCTCATATTTACCGGCAAACCTCAGATATACCGGCACCTCAAATTTACAGGCTCGCGCTACGGTGATATATGCAGTGAACAACATTCAAGGTTGGAAACAATCTTTTTGAAGTTTTTAAAAACCGAACAAGAATTGTTTATTCTCCTGGCTAAGGTCTTAATCCTGTCTTGTTCATAGCCAAGTTCTTGCAACTGGCGTTTCACTTGCTTGTAGTGTGCAACTCGATCAGCCACAACCTTAAATGCCTTGGCTGCCACAATTCACCTCATGACCACAGCAAACGTCCGATCGAGTACATCTGAAGTTTCATCTCGCAGGTCTTTCTGAAACATTCGTAACAAGCCTTTCACATCGAATGTGGAGTATTCTTCTAAGTTGGCTTCTCGACAAGGCTTGCACCAGCAATTGTAATGTCCTTCCATCATGCAAATCGTGTGTACACCAACTGATCTGCTATTTTAGGCCAACCATCAAAATCAGGAATTAGTAGCATTGATATACATTATAGTAGCATTGATATATTATTCGCTTTATCCATTTATTATTATCATTGGAGCTATTGCCCCAAACCCCCGCTAATTTGCAAAGTTGCACATCATAAGAAAAATAAGATAAGAGAAAAATTAACATTCCCAAAATCACCACTTTCTCTTTTGAGATCGCCTTCCCCCATATATCTGCCAATTACCACCTTCACAATAAACATTACGAGGAAATATGTGATCAAAAAGCTGCCTGCTAAATGATTTTGCAGTCCCAAACTAACTTGCAAAGAGCATGGAGAAGCCAGAATCAAGTCCAGAAATTGAGATTGTGGAGATGGAATACAACATATGGCTGGCATCATGATGTCATTGCAACAACTTGAATCACCAAGCAAGGCAGAGAGGTAACATATTTAGGCCATGTAGTTAAATGCTTAGGCCAAATGGGCAATGGCTTGAGGCTGGATCAAAGTACTGTATCCCTTCGTTGCACCAAAAAGTTCATTTTTCGTTTTTTCCATATTCTGAAACTACAACTTTCTAGCTTTGATTTCAGCTATTTCTTTCTCATTTTCTTCAATGTTTTAACTGTCAACAAAAGAAGATGAAGGAGCTAAATTCAAATTTGGTCAAAGTAACAAGGAGCAGTTGGCTGTCTCGGATAGGGGATCGTGGTACGCCCAGGAGGAGCTCATTAAATCCCAGAAGACTGAAGGCATTGCATTAAATTTAGAAAACTTTGAAGAAACTTCATCGGAATATTCAGACAGTAGTGATTCTGAGTCGAGGGATGAGGAGTTAGTGAAGCCCCAAGCAAAACTCTATTTCGTCAATCCTTCCATACTTGAAGAACAACTAAGAAAGGTTGGTTGTTGGAAATCCGAGACAATATTCTGGATTCAGAGCTTTTCCAGGGAAATATACTGCTGGGGGGACAACTGATCCACTGGCAGAGATGCAATGCAGTGTGGTGGTGGACGTTTTGGAAGAACTGGCTAGATGGAATGCCCTCTTCATTCATTTTTTCAATACAAACTTTTGTGCTTGAAGTAGTCTGTAAGGGGAATCCAGACTCTTCACAGTTGCAGATTTGATCTGATCTGCTGATGAAATATTCTGCTTTGCAAGAAACTCTTTGTATGCGTTGAACCAAGCGTATACCTTCTCTTGTGAGCATGCAGTGGCTCTTGATAATTCAATTCAAGGGGCTTTGGTCGCAGCATGTGGAGGTCAGGGTGCCTAGGAATCCATACCACCATGATTTTCCTGGGTAATTGGACTGAACAGTGGCAATACGTCTCCCAGCTTTGTCAAGCACCTGTTTGACTGCTTCTCAAACAAGAGTGGGGGATTTTCCGAACCCTCGTCGACCACTCTTTTGCACCCACTCAGCAATAGCGTTTTCCTCTCTTTTGGACAAAATTGTACTGTTTCCATTATGAGCTATTTTACTATTGTTATGAAGTGTTCTTCGAAGAGTCTGTTTGGGTACTCCATATTCTTTGCTGGCCTTGTACAGAGATGACCCATTTTCAATTTCTAAAAGTGCCTTCCTCAATTGCTCATTATCATATTTTCTATATTTTTTCTTTGGTTTAGGGTGTGTTCCAGGCATTTTTTGTATTCTATAGATGAAGATACTAATTTTTTAGAGCCAAAAATGGACAAAGGTCAAAATAATAAGAGGGAGCTTTCAAGGAAACTGGTAAATGTCTCTGGTGTCACCACATACTTGACAAGGCTAGGAATGTATCAAATTGTAATATTTGCACATATGAAACTAAGCTCTCAGATAGCTAAAAAAATTAAGAAACTCCAGTACTGGGAAAAATATCAATCATCAATGGTAGTGTAGTAAGCATTATCTTCTTTGTGTCTCGTCAATTTACCACATTACACATATTTTGTGTAAGAAACTAAGAATCTGGGCCAGAATCAGCCCCCTACCCTTCTCCTCTAACCTTAACAGGGCAAATGTTTCTTTCAAGAGTTCCTTACATGAGATTTCTTTGTCCTCGGAATCTCTTACAAATAAATATTCTACAAATAACGAAGAAATGCCGTTCAATGATAACGGCAAAAATAGAAACAATTAAAAAAGGAAAAATTTGTCACCTGTTGGAGCACAAGATCAAATTTTTCTGTACCATATTTAACACAGAGAATGCGAATGGTCGGCCAAAGACTTGAGGTGTCGAATAGGGCCAGCAAAGCAACTCGAAACATACCGTTCCCGTCTTGTTTGACAATAAAAGGATCTACCTTCCACACAAGTGCAATTGGCAGTTGATGTCTCAACCTGAAAGAAATCAGCAACTATCTAATTATCATCTTATTATTAAAATAATTACTAATTACATCAAAATACATAAGTATAGTCATGGCTCTGCGAGAGACATTAATCATGCCTAACTTTATGTGATGTTGTGCAAGGGAGCTTACTGGCAAGGAGCAACCTAACCTAGCCTGTTAGCCAGACCCAATTTCAAAGGAAATGGTGGTCTGTTCAATATCGCCATAAAGCTTATTCAAACCTTGTTTGAGAATTCCTCAGAATAATTAGCTGATTATTTGCAAAGAAAACATTTACCCAGGAAGCTATTTGAAACTTTTCTGAAAAAGAATACTGCAATCTGAATGCGCCCTGATTACTCTTTCTTCCGCCTTGCAACAAACACAAAAAATGCAAAACGAAAACGAGGCCACGTTTGCAATCGATCAAATTTTCGGCTTCCGGCTGGAGGGCTATGGCCTAAAAAGCTGCGAGAAGCGGATGACCATAATAAATTCGGGAGCACTTCAAATGCCTTTCTGCAAATCGTGGAGACTATTCTTTGTTAGAGATGCTGGCACTTCTTTCCTATGCCCTGACCACAAGAATACTTGCAAGCAGAACAATCTATCCCTTTTTAGGCCGGTGGTGACTGGTGATATGATTTTTACCCAGAATATTAACAAAGAACATTGGAAAAAATTCAACTGAAAATATAGAATTATGAAGAATTTTTTTTTGAAAACAGAGCAGACATTTTATTATCCCGAATTGCCTAATCTTTCTGCAGCTTTGTCAAGTTTAAAGCCACAATAAAGCAGAGCTTTGGAAATGATGTTGGAACATCGCAGGGGATTATCCTAATCTGGACTGGATATGTCAAGAACTGGCATGAAAGTCCAGCACCTCCAGAATTTCAGAGAACATTTGCTCCAATCTGTTTTAAAACTGCTAACTTTGTCTTCTGCATAGAAGAGATCCCAAGCACACTTTAAATTTTCAAGAAAACTAACAATCAAGAGTTCATTCATAAAGATTTGAAAATCTGCAAATATTAAGTGTTTACAAACAAATCACCAATTACTTTAAAAACTTGTTTGTGCAAATGTTAATCATTTGGAAAGGAAAATTTCTGTGTTCACTTAACAAAGTTAGCAGTTGGGATCTTGGGATCTGATCAGTTGGGAAAGTTAGCTGCAAAAGAAGTGGGACTTCCAAAAGGAATTTATGAAAAAAGCTAGCAAAACAAATTATTAGCTGTGGTGGGGCACAATCTTCCTGAAGTGGGTAATAAATTTTGCAGACCCAGCAGCCATCCCCATTTTTGCCCTCAAAAGCTGAATTGGCACCTGACGCACCCTTCTTATTGCCCTTTGCACAGTAAGACTTGTGTTTGGCTCAGTAATGTGATACATGAAAACTTATCCAGGAAGCATTGAAAATTACATTGCAAGCATGAATTCAGCTCTATATGTGCACCTGAATTCCACTTGTGATCCAAACTAAACAGGGACGTAGGAAGGATCTCAAACTTGGGGGGCACAACACCTCAAGGGTATTTTTTCATAAGCTAAGGGGGCACTAAGCTAGGAACAAGGGCACTAAACTAAGGGGGCACTACCTGAAAATAAGGAGGGCACTTCTTTGTTTATTGCAAAATCTTGTGCCCTCAGTGCCTCCCAGTTCCTACGTCTCTGGATCCCAAAATGTTCAATTCAAAGCTGAATTTTGAAGTTGCAAAAAGTTGAGAAATAAAATTAAAGGTATAATTTGAGACATTTTAAACCATGCCTTTGATGTGTATCTATACTTTATCCATTATGAGTATCACCCTTCACAAAATTCATGCTGTACAATTTCCAGAAATTGTTTCAAGTTCAAAGTAAACAACAAAAGCAACAGACAAGATATATTTTTCTTAGGAGCTCCACAGATTTTTTGCATCAATTAGCTATACATTTCATAAAAACAACATCTTATCAAAATTAAATAAATCAATTTATTGTATAATATCACATACATGTATTTTTCACAAGAAATTAAGACCCTGGGCTGGTAGGCAGTTTCTTAAATTTTGGGCCATTTTGCTACCAAAAGTTTCTTGTGTGTTTCTTATATTTTTAACACCAGAAGTAAAGAGTTAATTTAGTTATTTCAAGAGGGCTCCCAAATTACTTGGTAAGATCTCAAAATAATTAAACATAATTCACACTCAAAATAATGTCCAAACAGTTGCGACACAGTACAGTGTCAAAACATTTTTGAGTGTACTGGGACAATTAAAACTGCAAATTACTAAAGAGTGCCTTCGCTTTTTAAATTCTGGCAGGGTTGTTTCTTAACTTTTGAAATATTGAGCCTACTGTTTCTTATAGAAAGCTGTCTCTTATAAAAAATACATGTACTGCAAACTTCAAGATAATAAAAAGAGAATGAAATTTTTATCAACAGGCATTTCCTATGCATTTGATAATAATAACCCGACAAACATATCTTGTGTATAGTTGAATCATAGACTTTCCTTTTTACTTCTTCTTTGGAGAAGTCCAGAGTTCATCTTTCAACCTCAATCACAATAATGTCAAAATGGTTCAAAGAGCTTCTTTACTTTTTTTGTCAAATCTATTTGGTTGCCAGAGCCCATTATCCTGATGCTGATAAACCTGCAAAGATTTGATGAAAAATTCCATTTTGCACATGCACAGTTTAGAAATCATAGCATTGATACATGCAGAATTACAGTACTTGTCAGCTGTATGCAGGGTTGATTTCATAATTCATCTAACATCAAAGTATTAAGAAATGTTTGGAAATTCAAAACTTGAAATTTATTAGGTACATAGATGGACTTAGGCCTAATTGTTGTTTCTTCAAAAATTTGATAGAAAAGGCTATATTTATATGTATCAATATTCTTAAAAAGGAACAGGCTTGATGATCATTACTCAGTCCTTCATCACCGTTGTTTTTCTGCAGTCAATCCTCATTTCTGTTTGAACTTGTGTTGTTGTGGACAGGTGCAAGCTTGGTAGGCTTTAGTTAGGCCTAGTAAAGAATGCAATCACTTCTGGTCGACAATGGAGAAAATAGGCCTAGATTTTCAATTTATAAAAATGTAAATATCGGGAGCAGGCAAATTTTCCCACATAATCGGACACCAGAGCAGCAAAGAATGACATGTTTATTTTAAGATTACAAAGTTTCGTTGAGAGGCCAGGTGGAAATTTTTGTTGGCACAGACCAAAAGAGCGGTTACTTTGAGCTTCATGAGAAGGCATCAAAATCGGTCCTCTGCAAAAACTTTAAATATTTTCCCATCCTGAAGAGCCAGGGTTGTGGTACTAGATTTACAAGAAAAGGGATGACTTTTACTTTCTAGGGCCAATATATCAAACAGAAATTCGCAATGGTTGCGAAATAATCATAGGCTAAAGAAATGCCGTTTCGAACACAAGAAATTTGGATGCCGTGACCTCCAGTAAGCACGAAAATTAAATCCAAACTGGGCAAATTTTCCCAGATAACTCACCTGTGCCACCATCTTGGCCATATCTCGAAGGTGCTTTCAACAAAGTTTGATCGAGAGGCCAGGACCAGTTTTCTCGTAATATTAATTCAAAAAATTGCTATTTTCAGGCAATTGTTACAGCAATTGGTAACAGCAATCAAAGCGTTTTCCGAGCCTGCAGCAGCCAATTTTTGAAGGATTTTCACACTGGCAGCTTCGTCGTCCTCCCATGTGACTGTTTAGATCCAGATCTGGCATAAATTTTGGCACGCACGCGGTGATCGGCGGCCAGAAACCTTGGGGCCTACAGGCGGCTCCAACCCGGCCCGCCATAACTTTCCATGGATGGAAGCCTCGCGGCCAGCCTCGTTTTGCATTTTTTCTGTTTGTTCCGCCTTGCATATATATTTAATCTCTGACCTAAGGGTCTAAGCATGCAATTAATTAAGCTGTCTCCCTTGCTGCACTAAAATAGTTTGCTCTTTGTTTTTATGATAATATCTTGAGCTGCGAGATAATTATGCACATACAGTTTCCACAAAACTTGGAAAACAGCCCTCTTGAAATAGAAGCTTTGAAATAAACCAAACCAGACTGATGAAGTCCTTTGCTGTTATCTACCATAAAACAGAAATATGTCGGAGAGAAAAACAACATGTAGGCTCACTAATATCATAAACAAAGAGCAAACAAACAACAAAGAGCTGTTCAAGACACAAGGCATAAATTATACAATAAATATGATAATTGATAAAGTTGCTAAAGAGACGATTTGACTACCATTCTGCGTTATTGCCACTAACTTAGATTTAGTTTTTGTTCATTTTTATCGCTACTATCTTTATTCACTTTAATAGTTATTAATTTTTATTTAGTAGTAGTTTGTTCGCACCTTTGCTATTAGATTTGCCATATTGATTAGTTTGGGATTAGTTTGTTTTTTTTTTGTTAACACGATGCTCCAGTACTGTGTAGCAAGTCTATATATTAAATGAAATGAAAATGATAATTCATGCCCAATGAATATTTCGAGGGTAACATTGCAGTTCCGCTTTTGGAGCAGAAAATTTAGTTTGCATACAGGGTGACCCAAAAAATATATGAGCTGGTTGAATGGCTACTGTGGAGGAGCAATAAATCTTACTTCCCTGTTTTTCAGATTCGTGAATAGAAGAAATTTCAACTTAGAGTTTGGCACCGAGTTTGTGTACATCTGACAAGCAGTGGTTGCTGATTTATTGACAAAGAAAGTCACAATCACTGGTGGCTTCAAAACCAGAGGATTTGGTCTCCGTACTTAACCTTATCACTCAAATTTTAACATTAAACACACTTATATTTTACAGTTATGCCAGGAAACGCATTTGGGAGTAATTAATGACCATATTCTTCAAGAATATCAACCAAGCAGCATGTTGGTTTAGTTGGTTTAAACGACTTTATTACTTCTGAGAAGCAAACTACTGTATCTGATGGACACATGTCATGGCATGCAGCATTCGTGTTTGAGATTACCATTCCTAGCAACCGTAGATATGTCCAATATTCTTGGTTGTCACAAAATTCAATGTATGACTATCTGTCTCACTTATGAACATCAGAAAACAGGGCTAGGTACTGTATGTTTTTTCGATCAATTTCGTTGATTTCAACGCAAGGGAGAATAATGAATCATCTGGTTTTGAGGCAGCCAATAATTTTGGCTTTCTTGCTCCATAAATCAGCAGCTGCCAATAATTAATGAATTCACATCTTTATCAGCTTTGTGTCAGCATATTTTGACAGAATGTATACACAGCTGTACTTAAATGGATTTGACTTTAATGATTTGCAGGATAAATTATTGGTTTATGATTTTAAAAACTGTGAATGGGAAATCTCGAAAGTGAATTTAAGGTTATACCAACTCACCGATGTAATCAACGGTGAGATTCCCTTTTCCATCCGTGCCCATACTTAATGCAACCACAGGCATGTTGGTCCTGTTCAGCCAGTTGACAAGCTACAGGAAAACAGCATAGCAACAAGTTACTAGAAGCAAGCAATTGTAAACAGGCCTTGCACATAATAACATGATAAAGATATACATTATGATAAGAATTCCTTAAGCACAGTAAGACCACGATAATGTGTGGATGGATCTTTGAGTGGGTCTTTTCATTTTCAAATTTTCAAAATGGCTAGTGAATCCTCAGGAATCAAATGAAATCATTTAAAACCCTATTTTGGCCTGCTGGACCCCTCAAACAATGTTATGATGTAGCAAAAGACCATCTCATTTTTGGGTAGGCAACCTCTCTAATCCACATGATTTTAACAGGGACAATTGCACCTATACACTTCCTTACATTGCCCCTAAATTACTTCTGTTGCCTTTCATCAAATACTCTTGACTTTCCTGCACTGCTATGCCCTCTGCCCCAGAATTTGATAACAAACGAATGGAAACCAATACAAGCAATCGAGCTGGTCATAACAGAAATATTCAACACTTTCAACGTGATAAATACTCCGCCAGAATACAAAAGCCCAAGTTCATCATTGTGGGAGACTCGATGACCAAAAAGATTAAAAGGAAAGAAATCAACGAAGAAGCCAGAGATTACCATGTCCTTGTAAAATCCTTCCCAGGAGCAACAGTTGAGAAGATGAAATTTTATTTGGAGCCTGAAATCATGTCAAACCCAGATGGGGTCATTATACATTGTGGGACAAATAACTTGCGCAACGAAAGTCCTGAAAGTGTCGCAAATAAGATCGTGGATTTGGCAATGGAGGCAAAGAAACGCACGCAGCATGTTGCTGTATCCAGTTTAATCATGAGAACGGATTCACAAGAACTGGATGAAAAGAGAACAAAGGTGAACATTTTACTTGAGAGGTATTTAGATGAGCTACCAGTAGATTTCGTTATGCATAACAACATTCTTAGTAAACATTTAGATAATTGGGGCCTTCATTTGAACTTTCAAGGGACAAACATTATGACAGAAAATTTTTTATCTTATTTAAATTATGAATGACCATCACTTGACTACTCGAGTAATGCGTTAACTGGTTCATTAGGCAGTTCGGTTTCGGAAACTCCAATTTTAGAGACTTCCATTAAATCTGTTAGCTCTTCGTCTTTGGCAAGTATCGAAAATGAGACTTTTGACATTAGGGAAATTTTCGAGCTGAGAACAAAAAATTCAAACAACCCTTTCATTGGATTTTTAAACATAAATAGTCTTCGAAACAAAATAGTTGATCTGAGATTGATCATGGAAAGGTGCTTGCCTGATATTTTGGTCATAGAGGAAACAAAACTAAACTCAGATTTCAAAACAGAGACTTTTCTAATAAACAACTATCAAAAACCAATTCGACGTGATAGGAATGAATTTGGTGGGGGGATCATGCAATTTGTTAGGAAAGGGGTTATTTGCAACAGAGTCCCTACTTTTGAAAGCCCTTCTCTCGAAATCATATGCTCTGAACTGACAGTTTGTAAAAAGAAGTGGATTATATTTAGCATCTATCGACCTCTAGATGCTACCAACCTAGAGCTATATTTTAGAGAGCTATCTCTTTCCTTGAACTCTGCTTTGGACAAATACGACAACGTATTGATTATGGGTGATATAAACATTGACACTCATGATATGCAGCACCCTGGATATATAAAGTTTATTTCCTTCTGTGATGTTTTTGGATTGTCAAATTTGGTGAAGGATAAAACATGTTTCACAAGAGATCATAGTTCGTCAATTGACGTTATGCTAACGAATAAACCCAGATGTTTTCAAAATACCTCTGTTTTTGAAACTGGTCTCAGTGACTTTCATGGTCTTGTCTTAACTTTGATGAAAATACATATACCTCGCCTGAAACCAAAGATTGTTAAATACCGCAGCTACAAGAAATTTGACTCTGAAAAATTTTTGCAAGATGTAAAAAATACGAACTTTAAAGCTGATGTTAACGATGTGAATTTGTCCTATAGAAATCTCTCATCAGCTTTCCGAAAACTTGTAGATAAACATGCTCCTTTGAAAACTAAGGTTCAGAGAGGAAATACTGCCCCTTTCATGAATCAACAATTACAAAAGGCAATATATACTAGATCAAGGCTCAAAAAAAGACTTAATAAAAACCCTACCACAGAAAATAGAAATAAGTTCAAAAAGCAGCGTAATAAATGTGTTTCTCTAAGAAAGAAAGCTATGAAAAACCATTTTAAAGAGGCAACAAGTAATGGTACACTGTCTAATAAAGAATTTTGGGATCTTGTTAAACCCTTTCTTTCAAATAAAGGGGGACTTATGAGTAGCGATATTTCTCTTGTGAAAGATGATACCGTTATAACAGATGACCGGGAATTGACAGAGATTTTCAATGATCATTATGTAAATATAGTAGAGAAATCTAGCGGCAAGAAGCCTAGTAGCCTTGCTAAAGATACAGGAATCATTGATGACCGCCAAATTGTTCGATTAATTCTTGACAAATATAAGAACCACCCCAGCGTCCTAGCTATCATTCAAAACCCAGAACAATCGTTAAACACCTTCACTTTTCGTGAAATAAGCAACCAAGAGGTTAAGAAATTATTAAAATCTCTAGATGGGAGAAAATCTACTGGTGAGGATCAAATACCCCCGAAGCTTGTATCTCTTGCTTCTAACGAACTCACAGTCGCACTAACCATGGCAATAAACTATAGCATTCGCAACTCTTGTTTCCCAGATGATGCAAAAAAGGCGGCGGTCTGTCCTTTAGATAAGGGGGAGCCAAATCGCACAGTAGAAAGGAATTTCCGCCCAGTTAGTGTTCTTAATACCTTTTCAAAGATATTCGAAAAAGTCCTAAAGCAACAATTGATTCAACATCTAGACAACACGCTTTCTGTTTTCATTGCGGCCTATAGACGAGCATACGGCACCCAACATGTCTTAATACGTCTGATAGAAGATTGGAGGTCTAACCTCGACAACGACTATCTTGTAGGTGCTATCCTAATGGATCTTTCAAAAGCCTTTGACTGCATTCCACATGATTTGCTTATTGCAAAATTACATGCATATGGATTCGAAGAAGACGCGCTTGTTCTCACCTACTCTTATCTCAAACGACGGAAACAAAGTGTACGGATAAATAATACGTACAGTTCTTTTCAAGAGGTGATATCTGGTGTACCCCAAGGATCTGTCCTGGGCCCAATCCTTTTTAATTTTTATATAAATGATTTATTTCTGTTCATAAAACAGGCAACTCTCTACAATTATGCTGACGACAATACGCTTACTTATTTTTCGAAAAGCATGCCTGATCTTGTAAATATTTTGGAAAAGGAAACAGGAATTGCTTTATCCTGGCTAGAGCAAAATGAAATGATTGCCAATCCTGAAAAATTCCATGCTTTATTGCTCAGAAAAAATCAAACAAACACTAGTGGAGAGCAAATTAACATTAACGGTAATGTGATCAAATCTGAGGAGACTGTCAAACTTTTGGGAGTCACTTTGGATTATAAACTGGATTTCGACCCGCATATTTCTAATCTTTGCAAAAAAGCTGCATCACAATTGAATGTTCTTAAAAGGTTAAGGATGTTTATTGGCTTTAAAGAGAAAAAGATCCTAGTTCAGAGTTTTGTATGTTCAAATTTCGATTATTGCCCCTTGGTGTGGTATTTCTCATCTTCCAAGTCATTACAGAAAATTGAAAAGTTACAAGAACGTGCCCTAAGGTTTCTCTATAACGATCATACAAGTTCATATAATGATTTGCTTTCAAAATCTAGTAAATGCACGATGCAGGTTGCGCGCCAAAGACTCCTTTGCATTGAAATATTCAAAACTCTGAATCATTTGAATCCACCATTTATGCAGAGAATTTTTGAATTACGCTCTTCAAATTATTCGTTAAGAAATCCAAATAATTTAGCCCATTTCAGACCAAATCAAACAACATTTGGGTCTAAAAGTCTCAAGTCTATCGGGCCACAGATTTGGAATGGCTTACCAAACGAAATAAAATCAGCAGAAAATTTCAAAAGTTTTAAGGCTTTAATAAAACAATGGGATGGTCCGAATTGCAAATGTAGTGCCTGCAAGTGCCAACCAGTTTAGAGTTTTAGTTATAAACGTAAGAAAAAAAAGTTTGTTTTTATTTTATTATTAGTTATGTAAATTCGATTTAGATTAGTTAACTTGTATATATTATTAAATAGTGTATATATTGTTAGCTACGTGTATATAATCGAATTAAAATAATGCTACACACACACACACACACGCTAATGAAGGTTCGTTTTCCAGGTCCTCTCTTCTTCATTGAATCCTGTCAAATAATTTGAAAATGATGATAAAGCAAATAAATTGAGGGAGGGAGTTTAGTTCAAGTTCAAGCTATAACAGATTTTTGTGGTTCAAGTTCATGCTATTATAGATTTCATAAAATAAATTAATAGATTCTCATTATTGCCTGTGTGGAATATGATTTCTGTGGTGATATCTTTATAATCTTTAAAATCTCGTACCATCTGCTCATCATTTGTAACATTCAAGATTTCTATGAGGTCATCATGTTTACTGAAATACCGTACTGCAAGAAAACTGATAGAAATCTCCCTTTACGCTGATAGATAGTAATAAGCTCCTGCAAACATCCAACAAACACAAACTCCTCCAAACATCAGCTATTTCAAGTAATTTGAAATTACTGTAGAAAGAAAGGAGTTTGATCCCACATCATAAATTGCACTCAGAGGGTTTGTGCAAGGCTAAGTTGACCTATCTAAAAATAACTTTTGATCTAGGCATGCGCAATACACCGCACTGAAAGTGATGGCTTATTGTAATTTGCGTAAGCATGCGTAAGGTACGCGTAAGATGATGCGTAAGATTTAAGTATGCGTAAGATAATGCGTAAGATTGTGCGTAAGATTTAAATTTGCGTAAGATCGTGCGTTAGATGATGCGTAAGATCGACCAACTCATTTGCATAAGAAAATTGCCCCAGAATCACATAATGCGACAGAAACAGTCTTTCCAAGTAGATTCTGCTGATCCTAATCATACATATCTGTTGAGATTAGTTGCCGCTCTTCACTTTCACTCTTCTCCTGTTATACACGTAATATTTGTTTCTAATAAACTGCTTATATGAAACTTAAGACTCTCAGATCGCAAAAAATAAGAAACTGTAGCATGTTTTTGTTTATTCTCACCTGTTTCCTGTCCTGCATCATAATAGTACTCAGGAATCTTGAATAATGTCTAAACATCGGAAAATGCCCGGAAAGGCTTCAAAAAACCTTGTTCAGGAGGGCAAGTTTCTAAGTTATAAGAAAATATGTGTAAGCTATGAGATATGAATTGTATTCACACATACAGTGTATTACAAATAATACTAAAAATTGTAATTTCTGCTTTGATTCGGCCATTGTCATTCATCATGATTCAAAGTTGAACCCAGGGAAGGGGTACTTAAAAGCTGTATAAGTTTTGCAAAAACTTGCTACAAATATGGGTCGGGTTTATTTCTGTGGAGGTAAATCCTTATACGAAACCAAATCAACTAAAAACCCACTCGTTGTATACCCCCAAGTCAATGTTGCTGATTTCTCTAATTTGGAAAATATCAAGCAGCAAGTGTCCGGAGTGAATCCAAACAACATTGACTTGGGGGGGGGGGGGCGGTGGTTCGGTAAATATTTCAGTTTAAATGGTAGGCAGTCTGGTTCTTTGTCGAAAAAACCTAAAAAATGAGTTTGTGACACAGTACATCCTCGTTCCTAAAACTAATATATGCTTTGTTTCTGGATTTGTCTAAAAACACAGCATATCGCACTAGCAGTTGCATTGCGCAATATAGGGAACTGGTGTCTAGAGATGGCATGAGAGCAGGAGTGCAGAGCAGAGCAATGGCGGATGACGATCCTTCACAGAAGAGAGTAAAGAAAGCTTTCGAAAATCTAAAGAGGGTTTCTGCCAAATACAGTTCAAAGAAAGTCCCTGCAAAGAAATACCGTGTGCTGTGCTATGCTTCGCCTACAACAGGTCACTTGCAGCGACAGAGAAATGCAAGGGAACGGGCTTATTATGCCCGTCGTCAGCAGAAGAAGCAACGTGAACGTAGGCCTATTCGCAATCCTGATGATGAAGAGGACGAGAATGAGCAACCGAGCGAGGAGGCATATGATGGTATAGAAGGTCAAAAGTTCTCATTATTATCAAATAGATGCGTTTGGAGGTGTAAGGGGCACCAGGGGGTATTGACTTAAATTACGGGCAGGAAATGTAGGGGAGCCAGCGAAAATGTTTTTTATTTTATTTAGCCTCCCTAGGGAAAATGTTTTTTATTTTAGCCTCCCTATTTTAGCCTCCCTATTTTAGGAAATGTAGGGGAGCCAGCGAAAATGTTTTTTATTTTAGCCTCCCTAGGGAAAATGTTTTTTATTTTAGCCTCCCTATTTTAGCCTCCATATATGGGCGTAGGGGGAGATATAACTTTAGGGGGCTGCCAGGTAAAAAAATCCATTGTTTAGGAAAATTTTGCCAGATTTAAGGTGGATTTCTGCCCGATTATGGCTGATTTTTGCAAATTTTTCCAACGCCGATGCTAGTCTACCTGGCTGGCTCCAAAATTTTCCCCTCCAAACCAGGTTGGAAAACATGCATGATTTGGTCTATGTGTAGAAGCGAGTGAAATAAATTTAGACTTAGGAGGCTGCTGAGGCTCCGGCCAGAGCTTGGCCGGAGCAGGTGAAAATTAATATAAAAAGGGTATTGACTGGAATCAATGTTAATGGTGGGAAACAAAGGTCTATGTGGGACTAACCACTCTAGATATCAACACCAAAGTTAGTTCTAAGAGGCTATGAAAAAGATATCTTACAGTTTCAGAGTTCTCTATTGAATGGCAGGAGCTAGCTGAAACTGGCCGGAGCTGGCCGGAGCAGGCGAAAAAAATTAAAAGGCTCGGCACCCTCCTGTAGACTTCAAAAAGCGGTGAGAGACGCAAAATTAACAATAGATCTTTGTTCATGCGAGAACCAATTATTGTAGCTGCAAGCAGCAAGTTCGATAGAGTTTCATAGTTGCAAGTGAATGCAAGTTTTCCAACCTGGCCTCCAAATGATACCCGACTCTGTAAAGTATTAATGAAAAGCATCATCCAAGCCCTTTTCCCATTCTTCCTAGACAGGTGCCATTCTGTAAAAGCGCCATAACGCTGTAAAAGCACCAGGCCGTGGCAGTTTGTTTATACAATTTAATGCATTCTGATAAACCAGATAATTAACTTTAGAATGAGCTTCCTTGAGTCAAAATCAAAGAATGCAACCTGGCCTCCAAAACACAAAAAGTGGTCTGAGCAACAACCTCATGTCAGGGGCCACAGTTTCAAGTTTTGTCAATGTTTGTATCTTTAATGGCATTTGGACGGTTAAGTGGCAAGGGGATGTCACCCTTGTACCTATTGATAAAACTAGTATACCTGTAGACTTTGGCTACTGTGATGGTGATATCGC
The DNA here is from genome assembly GCA_039566865.1 of Aurelia coerulea. Classification (NCBI taxonomy): domain Eukaryota; kingdom Metazoa; phylum Cnidaria; class Scyphozoa; order Semaeostomeae; family Ulmaridae; genus Aurelia; species Aurelia coerulea. The sequence continues at coordinate 5,935,898 of CM076959.1, forward strand.
CATCATATTCATTTAGGCCAGTCGGAGTTGGAGACACTTTTGATAGGATAGAGTTTGATTTGATAGGGTTCTGATCTTAACAGCCTGATACCATCAAAAAAACAAAAATTAAGAGTTAATGGCCCCCAACAAAATATCATCTTTTGACATGTTTGACAAGGCTCTAGAAAAATTTCCTTCTTTGTATACACAGCGCTAGAAAAGATTGGTAAAAGTAATACCCTGGGAAATAATGGCACATCCCAGTTGGACAAATATACTAAGCACCCCCCTCCCCAAAGGACCTGGGGTAGTTATTTCTTTCAGGAAAGGAGCCCGACAAATTAAGCACAATTGTATTTTTGATATTGGTTGATTTGTTGAAATTGCTTCAAATCTATTTCAGTTTTAGTTTGTGTTCATTTTGGGCCCATTCGCACAAGAATGGAACAGAACAGAACTTTTTTAGTGGTGCTCTCACAGCATGAATATTTGATTTGAAGTGTTAACACCTTCCTCCCAAGCGATCAACATTTTTGAGCTCATTAAGTCTTCTTACCTTTGTCCATAAGCAAGTGTTTTGTGTAGAGTTTTCAAATTTCATCAAGTACAAATAGCACAAAAAGTTCACAAGATGGAACATACTGTAGAGCTGCAAAAAAGTGTTCGCACAAGAGCTGAATATATCTGTTCTGTTTATGGCTCACTTTTCAGTGCTGTCCTCTTTCATCCGCATGTGAACAGCTGGAAAAATTCCTTCTTTTTTGGAACAGCTCCATATTATTCCATTCAGGTCGGTTTTATCCTGATCTTGTGTGTATACATCCTTGAACACAGTTTGTTTTCATGTACCACAAAGGCTTGTGATAGTGAAACTCAAAAAAGAGAGGGACACATTATTCTTTTCCTTGTTCAGAAAACCAATTTTGGAAAACTGAAAATTTGAAACTGTTCTCCAGACAAATTAAATCAATAAGCAGGAAATTAGATTTAGGGGCAAAAAAGAGAAGGGACTGTACATTTAGTAGTGTGTTTGATGAAGTTTTTGTAGCACAGATGGTAATACAATGTGCTAACCTATGTGCTGTCCATTTTAACCTCTATTATGTAAAATAATGTAGTGAAAATTATTTTCAAGTCATTCTTTCTCATGAATCATTTGATAGAAATAATGTAGATTCTTATAACCAGGAAGAGGTAGCAATCCTTATGTGGAAGCCTTTCTTTATTCTGTGTGAAATGGTTTAATAAGACAATGCAGGTATCATGTAATGCAGGTCCATTTTCTGAAGTTATACTATACTGTAGTTTTTCCTTATTCTGGAAGAAGTTTTGCATTTTAAAAACCGTATTATAACAATCTCCATTGCAGATTCATATGATTCACTTCCTGAAGCAGTTGGTGATGAAAGCATTCAATCCTGCATACCCAAAGTAGGAGGACTTAGCAGTATACATTTTAGAAACAATATTTAGAATTCCATTATATTTCAGTTGCCAAAAAATTAAATAGCATGTGAAGACTTACAGTCAAGACTTATACAGTATCTACATTTTGTAGGAAGCTGTTAATGAAATGGATTATTTACAGTGTGCATGGTTGTATGGTTGTAGCATTGAATATATGTTTTCACCATTTTATTTTGATTGAACCTGTATTGTAGCAGTCTTGATGACAAGCTTTTGACAGATGGAATTATCTTATTATTGATATTATCATAATTGTTACCTTGCTGTGCTAGGCAAAGATTTACTTTTAACTAAACATTTGGCTTTAAATCTCTGGGTGTGAAGCTTGCCAAATGATATTATCATGTCACTTAATTTTAGATTTAAAGTTAGTACAAAAGAATCCCAGTGCTAACAGATAATTAATACTGTATATATCTATCCATTTTGAGGTCTTGCAGAAGCACTTGAAAAATGCAAATCACTGCTTGCAAAGTCAAAGGGTCCCCAGAGACAGTCATGGTCTGCAAGAGTTGAGGCTGCCAACCAAAGTTGGGACATGAGCAGAGGAAACATTTTTAGATTGGTACTTGAGGAAGCAAGAGCTGAGCTAGGCAACTGCCACCAGTGCTTGGTGAAACCTGCAATTGTGAAGTGTTCAAGCTGTACAGATGGTAGAACAACGTACTGTGCAGACTGTGATGAAATTGGACATAGATTGCAGCCATTGCATGACAGAGCAGTTTCCTTCAATGGATGTTTGCAGTCAGTGTCACCTTATGTTACAGTGAGAAATGGTGCTTTTGTGGAAATTGGTGAGTTCATACTGTATATTTATCTGTAGATTCAGGTATTTAAGATTTTCTGTATTTTGAGCCAAAAATAATGTCATACATGCTCTGGTGCTTCATTTGATGTGATTGAGTCATTGTGTTTGATATAAAAGTGAAAATTGGAATTAGTGAGGGTTTAGCATCTATGTTAAATCTAGAGGGGGATCTTAGGCTTATCACCTGATAGGGATAGTCATCAGGTTTATTTCCCAATACATCTTCCTGTGACGTTCAGGTATTAGTCAGTTCCTGGTTTCGGTATGACTCAGGTATCATATGATGATGCCATGTTTTAGATTCAGCCAATCAATAGTTGATACCAGTTCAAGGTATATTATTCCCTTTCCTTATTTGGGGTGGTTGTAATTTCTATAAAAGTTCAGGAAAATGCTGGTTGTGCATCAAAAATCTTCATGGCCTAACTCATCTGCTATTGGACTCATCTGGTTTAGAAGACCAAGACTGTGCATGGCTTTGGGAGGGAAGTTGTTTTCTAATGGTTTTTGTTATTAAATTAGATGTAATTTGGCATAAAACTTTTTATTTTTCCAGTTTTCTCGTTTACGTTCTGATATTTTTCCTGCAACTTGAACACAATAAAATATCTTAGTTGCACAAAAGAAGAGCCAAAAACTCAATTACGTTGACCTGTTTTTTCAATGATACCTTGGTGGTAGAAGCTCTGAAGTATGTTACTAGAAGTTCATTGTAATTGAACATAACAAATAAAAGCATATCACATGAACAATTGTGTGCACAGAAAAATGTCACAGATTTTACATTTTTTAGTCTTCTTTGTAAGATTCCTGCAAATGAAGGTGGTAGATGGTATATCGAAATTAGAACATATGTAGAATGTATTGAAATAAATTTAACGTGGAGAACAGGAATTAATTTTTTGGCTGCAGATTGGAAATGGGGCAGAGGCAGACATGAACCTGTTTGAATCTGCTTTCTTGGCTTAATATTCTACAGGTGATTTCAGATGAAAAGAGTTTTGAGCATACCATTTTTTCAAATGCAGCTCTAGTTGTTTGATAAGAACTCTTTGATTTACAGTTTCGCACCAATTTGTTTCTTTTCAAACACATAGAGTGATGTCCTTTTGATCATCTTTATATAATGATGGCAATTAGTAGCAACAAACTTTTAGTAGCAACAAGCAATAATTATTATATTCATTTCCAAATATTCGTAGATAACAAATACCTCCCACTGATTATTGAGCAATGCCAATCCTGCTCTTCAAGATTTGATGGAGACCAAGACGTTGTTTACACTGAAGAAGGCTTTTCCATCACTGTTGTCACAATGGAGGGTGAGTACTTGTACAAGTATATGATATATAAATTCCTGGACCATACTTGGTTCAATCAATTGTGCAACAGCATAGGTTCCAAATCTTTAAAAAGCCTGGTGTAAAATTCAGTTACTTATTTCTTTGAACTGAATGATTTCAAAGAAACTTCAGCTATTTCTCTGCAATTCTACCGTTGGACTTTTGTGAAATCTTCAATATTTTCAGAATTAGAGTGTTTTTCTTCTTTTTCAAGAATTCAAGAAAAATTTTCAAAAAAACTTAAAACCATCGTAGTTTCTAAACTGTTTGAAGCAACATGAAATAATTTCATAGAAAACCATAGTTTATGAATGTCTACAATATGGTATCAAGCAAAAGTCTGTCACTTTTCTGGTTTATGATTTAGAAATTTGATGACGTCACACCCTCAAATGAGTTGAAATGTAACATACGCTGAAATTTAAAAAAATATTGAAAATTTCTGAAAAGTCCAACGGTAGAATTAAAGATAAGTAACCAAAGTTTGTTTCAAGCCACTCAGTCAGAAGAAATAGATCACAGAATTTTACACCCACCTTTTTAAGTCGAATTAAAGATTTGGAGGCTATGCTTTGTGCAACAGTGTCTTTGAAAACAAGAAGGATTCATCACCAGAAGATATAAGTGCCTGGTCGTTCTCATTGTGGTTAGTTAGGAGAGAGAAGGGAAAGCTCTTACGAGTTTCCTACGTGAACTTTAGTACTGTATACTGTAGATCCTTGATGATTATGCTATATTTTGTGACCAAGGTGTCAAATGTTATAAAGCTTAAAAAGGCAAAGTCTAAATGACCATCACATCTCTACTCTTGTTTACTGGTTTGAAAGTATCTTTTACAGTAGCTAATTTGCTGCAATGTACAATGTATGAATATATATAGTATTATATAATAATATTATGCAATATTCTAATATTAGATCCTCAAGAAAAACACATTTGGTCAAGAGTTTTAGCAGAAGCCTTGAGCAGTATTATTATATAGTATATGTGTGCCTTGTTCTGTTTGATTTACCTATTTTGCTATACAATATATGTATTTATCTATTTTCATAAGCTCCTTGTCAATGCGGAATAAGATAGATGTATAAACTCACGAAAAACACAGCCATTAGAGTTGGGCATCTTTAAAATGTATCTTTCCTTAGCAGTTCCTAAATATTCAGTTCTCAGGTCCAAATATTCACTTTTTAGGAAGATATGATGTCTTGATACAGAAGGTCAAATGCATGAAATGTGGCTACATTTTAGACAGTCTAGGTTTAGATATCATCATTCAGAATGGATATTGGCCTGGCTCAGTCAAGAATATCAGCACCCTTTATGATTGCAAATTGCTTCAGTTTTGGGGGCTAATGCAAGTGCTACAACCAAGATGCTCAATGTCTGGGTTTTTGAAAGTCCTATCCGAATTTTCATCAAGAAATGCAAGGGTGAGTATGAGAGTTATGTTTTTGAATGTAATAGACAAGGGCATGCCTAGTCTATGCATTCCCTTCATTGCCTAACTTAAGCATTTCATCTGTTTATATTTTAATCTCTTCAGTCGCAGTCAAGAAATCAGTCTGCGGTTTAATCAATTTATGGCTTTTAGACGTGAAAGACTTTTAGACATGAGAGTACTTCAATTATTGGTATGCTATAGATAAAGCAAAGTATTTTCTTGACCACAGATGATCATTCTGATTGGAGGTCATACTGTATCTTGACTAATATCTTATTCAAGTGAAATGGTCTGCAACTGATTATTCCAACTATCTCCTGCCCCTGCAATGGGAGAAGTTCTTCTTCACTCCAAGACACCTCATAAGAACTGAGCGTTGTCTCCCAAATATTTACTGTGGATGTTGTGTCTTTATGAAGTCACTTTGCAGTGGATTCAATTCGCAGGAGATAGTGGGAGCTCTTGGAAACTCGTACTCTGTGTTTAGTCCATTCCTGTTTTTGATTGATACATAGAAGATACATAGGAATTGATGCAAAGACTTTTTAATAGTATCTTTCGGGGGAGTTCTAAACCATGATGTCAGCAGTACTTCTCCTCCTAACGATAGTATCTACATCAGGATGTCGCTTACAACTATGTTGTGACCTGCTAGAAATTATGGAAGCTGTGATCGAGCATCTTTGCCAGAAATAGGGAGAGGTTCTGGTAGACAAGAAGGTACTAACATTTAACGAACTATACATTTATAAGTGAATTTTAGCTTCAGGCCCATACCGAACTAAGTTCCGTTTGCTTTTTCAACAAAAGTTACACTTGATCGAGGTAACGATGCGAGTCATTGGCTCTTGTAAAGAGCGTTGCTGCTTGCATCGTTTGATATAGATAGTCATTTTGCGTCCCGTAACGTCTTAGAATAGCAGTAACTTAGCTGAAGGGTTCAATACAGGCTTTTAAACATGAGGTACGAGTCTCCAAGTGAAGTCTAGTTGCACTGATGAGCCCTGATATTGGGCGAAACCATTCATTGCAGGTTTTAGAACGAATCTTTATGTATTCTGTTTCAAGAATTCAACAATAAGTGTTGCAGCATTCCAGCGAGCCTCCAGAGAATGGAAATTTTGCGTACACGAACTGGAGCTATTGCAAGGCAAAGATTGGATGAGATGTCCGCCTTGCAATATTTCACAGCTGACTTCTCACATTGACGGCAATGCCAAACTGAGAAGGTACCAAAAGGGTGGAAGGTAAGTCATAGTCTTCCAATATTTTGCATTTCATTCGCCGAAGCTCTTGATACAGATCTGTTACCAGATACGAGCTCGTGACTTGTAGGCATTATTTTAACAGCAAAGATGTATCGAATTTTATTGTCTTCTTCAGTTTACATTTATATGCAGCAGATTCGTTACTTGGACCATTCATTGCTCACCTCTTCTGTCTGAATGTCTTAAATCCAGTTACACTATTAACATGTTGAAAATTAGTAATATCAAAATCCATGTGTACTTGGGTACAAAATTCACGTGCAAAGTTTCTATCGTCGAATTCAAATGCTCCCTAAAGATAGCTGTGCAAATGCACAATTGAATTCAAATATTGAAGCTTCTATTGAAGCTCGTATCAGAATTTTGTACGTTCAAAATTTGGCATTTTCAAGAATAATAGCAAGAATAATAACGAGACTAGTAGCAAGAATAGTAACTATAATGACAATTGGAAAGTAAAGTTTCCCCCATCACAGGCGCAGCCGAAGCACGTATTATGGTGAAACTTTTATTGCTGCTAATGAATCTGTTGATGCACACGTAAGCAACCTATATAAAAACACAGGATGCAGGGTAAGTGATTCAATAAATCAATAGCAATTCTCGTCCCTAATCTTTGGTGATCTTAAACAGAATGGTTATGAATGCAATTATCGCATGCTTGGATCTTGGAATATTTTTGTTTTTTACTCCTTTAGTGTTCTGTATAAATATATATAAATAGATACTTTTTTGTTTGAATCAGTGAGTCAATTGACACCAAGTGGCTTCTTTTGCCCTTTGTTTAGCCTTTCTATGAACGCAAACAATCAATATTTTGTCCAATTTGATTACCCGGTAAACTGGGGGACACAAAAGGTAGCACTGCCGTTGAAAATGTCACCAACATTTGATTAATTATTGATTTTGTCAAAATCCTGTTTTCGTTTGTCTGTTTGTCTATTTGTTTGCTCTACAATCCTGGCCAAAAGAAGGCAAATTTCAGTGTCTTCATGATGCTTCCTTAGATATCAAGGAGAAAAATTACGTTTAGAGCCTCCTAATCCCCCCTCCCCCTACTTCAATGTTGAAAATTTCAAAAGGCTTCTGATTCAAGCAACTTTGAAATGGCGGAGCGGGGGGCACGTAATCAAAAACCGAAGTAGTGCAATTTTGTGATTTGTCCCAAGCATTTTAGCCAAGATTGTAGAATATGATGGTTACTGCTTAAAATGAGGGCTTTTTAAATTGCAAGTTTTCATCTCTGCTCTCGAAGAAAGTAGAATAGTCACTGCTACCGTTTACTAAATCTTTGCAACAAAATTATTCTCAATATTTTAAATAGATGTTTTAGGGATCCATACTGCATTTTTATTCTAAAAATCGAACTGTGTACCTTTGACGATAATAAGTCCTTCATTTCTTATTCTTGCTCGCTGTTCTATGTCTTTGTAGAAGATAAAGACAGATAATCAGTGTGGAAATTCCGTTTGGGAAGCAGCAGCAAATGCGGTAAAACGTAAAGGCGCTTTAGATGAGACAGGACTGATGTTTACAGGGTGCCGACATCAAGTAGCACAGAAAGGCATCAATATGTTTCAAGGTGAACTGTTTGCTTACCACCACTATCTGCAGTGCACCGATGTTATCCCCAGAGATGTCAAATTTTTGTTTCAAGACATCGCATGCAAGTATAGAAAATGGGTGGAGAATGTTGACGCTGACAGTGCTGGCAAGGTTACTTTTGCTTTGAACCTTATGCATGGTTCAGGTCATGAATGGGCTTGCCAGGTAAAACATAGTTATATTTCTCATGAGTGGGCTACGACGATTGATATTATCCTGCCGGGAATAGACCTTTTAGCTAGTCTACAAAGATTCTGTATCGAACACTGTATCTCTATAGGCTGCAAGCAGGCTATATTATTACAGGCTACATTTTTCGACTTGATGACGGGCGTAGCTCGAAATGTTGTGAATTTATCAAAATCTGTTCAAAGTACAATTTATTTTATTTTGAATGTTTATATTACCAGAGACATTGTACAACACGCCTACAAAAAGATTGTTCGTATATTTTTACAGGTTTGCACAAATCTTGAATCTGAACAACAGGGATAGAAGCTGTAACTCCACTCAGTGGAATATTTTGAATGAAAATTTATGAAAATATCGCTCCATCTCACCTTTTTTACATTAGCTGAAAGGTCTATTGATCCAGTGTCCAGTGTTGATACCATGTTTCAATCCATTGCCTTTGCAACCTGATTGTCAGGGGATGCGGTTTGAATCCAACGAGGTCCTCTTGAGTGACAAGGGGTCACAGACCCAGGGGACTCAATTTGCTTTAAAATCATAGTTGTGGCGCTAAAACTCGCATTTTTACCTTCACCTTCACCAGGGATGCTGTGCAAAAGTTCTAGCTACGATATAGTGGGAATATACTGAATTACTGAAAAAGAAAACTTCATGTAAACGTTTCGACTGGCTTCTTCCTCGGTAGTATACAAGGTGTCACATAATGATTATACTATTTTTGCATGGCTGGCGTGGAAGAATTCATGTGTAAATAAAGAGCTACCAGCTGAAGATTCAATTCGAATCACTGTTGTAAGAGGGAGTTTTTATTTGTTTCGAAAATTGTTAGTACCAAGAATTCGTAGCAACCAAACAGAGACTATGAAATTAGATGAATGGAATTCACGATACCGAGTTGTAGTTCTAAGTCATTTGTAGAAAGGTACATATTGCCGTGTTTGTTGGTAGATCTTCCCTGCTCAACAGCAAGAAAGAATTTAAGTCCATTCGAGAGTAAACCTCTTTAATCGATTGACCGATAAAAATAACATTCGTTGCAGATTTTAGAAAGCGGTAGATACAAGGAAGGTTCAGGAAGGAGTCACGGCGAGGATTGTGAAATCATCAACAGTATGCTATCTAGTGCCAGTACAGTAACGCGAAGAATGACACCAGAAGGTACACATTCAACTCTTGCCTCTTCAAAATCTGTGAAAATTAGAACTTCGTACAACTCACCAAAGCAAAAACCAACGAGTGTTTTCTTTTCAGAATTCTCTGTTACTTAATTTCACGCAAACTTTTTATCGTCGATGACACCATATGGCACAGCACATTGAGTTGTGAACATTTGCATGTTTGAGAATAAGGTATGATGATTGCATAGCTATCGCATGATATCATGTGTTTGAAAAACTGCTAGAGAGCCTTTTAAAGATGTGAGTCTCTTTGTTAACTTAGAGATTTCTCTATGGAGAGTCTTGCTGCACGTACAGAGGTACATAATGTTTTGATACAGTAGCTTGGCGATAAGTAAATTAATTTCCTGTTACACTTTCTAAAAGGGTATATGTAAACAGCAGTTACAAATTTGTGGATTTGGAACACTTGCATCCATAAATCAAGAAAGAGCCACTGTATTTCTGAGTACACTGTTTACTTCCTTGCGCTTGTTTGATACAAACTACCATGGGCCTTTGATGTATTTTGTATTTCGTATGTATTTTGGTTAGATTTGTGGGCGTTCAACTATCACAATTCATTTTGTAGTGCGCGAAGAATATCTGACAGAGCTCGTCCTCGCTTGGAATCAAAGGCGAATTACCAATCTCCCAAGCATGCTTGTGAAGCGGGAGAATGATGTAAGGAAAAATTAATACTTTTCAATCCGTGTCTTGCACGTTCTGATACCCTTGTGCCTTATGATGCTTATACTACAGATTTTGGTAGCTCTAGATTTTCAAGCCGTAACGAGAAACGTGGAAGCAATGACGATGATGCAAAGTTTCAATATTCTGGCCTTTTTCTTCTTTGCAGCAAAATGTGTTCATTCTAAAATTTCGATAAGGTTGGTTGTATATTTCAAAATTCAGTTCCCTTTTAATAAGCTTCTTGTCACTTAATTGTTGTAGCAAATGCAAAAAGAGCATGCTACTTATTAAAGGCGCTTGTCGGATCCAACAGACAGCTTGAAATGTTGTAGAAATGAAATGGCAACAGCAGGAGGACTGCAATAGTTAAATAAGCAACAGCTAACATGGTAGAACAGATATGATTTATTTCTAGGTCATCAAATCGAAGGAAAAGTCTCTGAGCGAGTTGAAGCTTTACTGCAATAATGAGTCGATTGATATAAGTACAGTTGATTGCAAAAGATGGCTCGAAGATCTTCAAAAACAAGCTGCAGGTATCGATGGTCAATCTTTTTATTAGTTCCCTTCGTTTTGAATGAATATTTGGTAGGTGAAGAGAACAAGAGAACACTCTGAAGAGAACAAAAGTTCGAAATTTAAAGTCGTTTTTCTTTGCCTCCATCTTCTTACGTTTTGAATGAAAATGATCAAGCAATTGTCGTGCTTATTCGTCTTAAAACTTAAGCTCTGAAATGCTCGCAGTTCACGGCGCTACGTAGAAAACCTTTAGCAACACTACTGTTTGAGGGTTATCAGATTCCCGTCGATACTCATTATTACTTTATTCAAAATAGGTATAATTATACCGGGTGTCCCTAAAAAAGTACTCCTGTTTAAACAATCACCAAAAATTGTTTATCAAGCCTTTGATAAAAAGTGTTTTTAGTTGTTTTGTCAAAGACCCAAAAATATTCATAGATGTTCAAATGTGTGCTTTTGATACAACAAGATAGGAGAATTAAAAACCTTATTTTGAGCTATAATTTTCAAGCAAAATCCTCAATCTTGCCTAGAGTTAAGATTTTAAGATTTTTTATCATCATTGAGGTCTTCAATGATAGTGCACATTTCTTTTTGTCATTTATGACCAGGCAGCTCTAAAAAGAGCTAAATTTGTCTAATTTTAAAACCATTACAAGGTCAGCTATATCTTGGTCCTTCATCTATTTGACAAAAAAAGAAAATTGAAGATCGGCCGTGTAATCAAATTGTGGTGATTTTTCACACGGCAGTACATTTTTTGGGACACCCAATACAAAATAGCAACGATATAGAGGTAATTAAAGCCTACCATCTACGAAGAACAAACAAGAACCCACCCGTAGCCACGAGATGTCCACATAATTTGCGATTGCACTCTTCCCTTTCCATATTTTGATTCTCCTTTGTAAAGTGGAAAGGGTATCTTATTGTTTAAGCTCATAAATGATCCGCATATGAAAGCATTGTCCTTGATTACTTTATCTATAGTTACCTCACTGAACAATCTATGACGATTATCCGTTACTGCACTATAAATACGACCATTCTCTGCTAAAACCCACATTAAGAGTCTTGCATCATTCAGGTAACTTTCGGAAAATTGTTGATTGTGATTTGTGTGTCGCATTCCACCTACTTGCACTTATTTGTCAACATATCCATTTCTGTTTACCAACCATACCGTAAAAGCTCTATTTAGCCCCTTCTCTTTCAAGGACTTGTCAACATTTTAAATAAGTCCCCGCTCTATTAAGGCCCCCTTTATCAAATGCCATATAATGGTCGAAAGTTGTACCAATAACCGGTATAAAAGAACTTTGGATGCAAACATAGACAAGATATTTAGCACACAGAGGCCGAGTGTGACTTACAAAACTAAACTGATTCTAAAATAAAGTTATGGGTATACATAATCCGATGAAGACACAAGTCAGAAAGGCCTCAGTGTACTAAATATCTTGTTTTCTTGCATGCGAACTTCTTTTATGCAGTGTATCAAATACCAAGGTTCCAAAGATTATCCATTTACTTAGCAAGGCAATTTGATTGCATGCTAATTTCGATGTGGTTTGGGACAAAAGCTGTGTTGAATTTCTGTACTCGACTCCTAATGTTGATGCCATGCAATATGGACAAAGAACAAATGCCATGATAACACTGAATTGCTTTCAGAAAGAAAAAGAACTGCGATTCAGTGTCGTACACATACTCGAGTTGAGAAGTACTGGCTCATGTGCGCAGAACTGGCAACACTGGAATCCCTGCCTCCCGAAGTACAAAATGGATTGTGCATTGATGACCTGAGGAGGATTGATCGATTTTATGTCACAAGTTTGTCAACTAAACGAGCAAAGAAAGATTCTAAAAAGGTCGGGAAGATGGCAACTGATGTCATTGCAATGAAGAATGAATTAGGACTGCCAAACATCGAGGTGCTGCAAGGCTTAAAAAAGAAGATAGTCGTATCTATTCGATATGGAATATTCGCAAAGCAGCTCTCCATTGATAATCTGAGAGAAAATGCCAAGAAGGTCTCCGGTATGTTACACGTGTATTTTTACCCCTTAATTAGCCTATTCACAGTGAAAGTTAAACCAGCTGAAACTATAGTCTATCTCGAATTACATGTCATCTGCAAATGCCCGCGAATTTTAACAATAGAAGTGATTTTGAAAGGAATTTTGCGTTATCGCAAATCTCAGGTGACATCGGGATTCTTATTTTGCAATCCAACAAATCAAATACATGTGATTGGTTGAAATGTAACCTGATTCACGGGGGGGGGGGGGGGTTCTTGGCCAAAATTTTGGGTAGGGGTCTGCCGCGAGCATCTTCAAAAGGGTACCGTTGGCTAGACTAATTTTTACGAAAATGGTACCCTTGGCTAGACCAATTTGACCATTGTTTTAACCAATTTCTACGAAAATGGTACCCTTGGCTAGACCAATTTTGACCATTTTCTCGAGCAATATTGTCAAATTTGTGCCAAATATGATGTCATGACCATTTGCTAGAACAATATTGCAAAAAAGGATACCCTTGGCTAGACTAGAGGTCCGAAAAAGTATACCCTTGCTCGCGGCACATCCCCAGGTACCTTTACTATGGAAGAACCCCCCTCCCCCGTGACCGACCTGATTTAAGTAAAGCTGGTTTGACTTTGTCAGTGTGAATGCGGTACAAGCAATGTGAATCACTCAGTTGCAGTTGGTTTCGGTTTGGATCATCACCTTTATGATATCGTCCACTCAGCTTTATTCATATTGTTACCATTTCTGCAACTGTTCTGAGAGATTCAGAGGCTACATAGTCTGTCCAAAATCGTGCAAGCTATGAAAGCGTGTTCCTTTCTTGAACGAAATGACTTATCTTCATAAATATGAGAATGACACCCTCCAAAGGGCTTCTCCGTCATCCTTGGAACCACTGTTATAGATTTTCCATTGTCAGAGTGAAAACAGTTTCAATCTTTCTATCGTAACAGATTCTTCCAAAGAATACATTCGTTTGTTGAACCGTTCACGAAAAGCTAAAGCTGATTTACAGAATGATGTCGACGTTTACAACGACCTTGCAAGGGATCTGAATGAGAAGGAAATCGATGTCAATGAACATAGTCTTCTGGAAAATTCCAATTCTGTCGGTGGTAAGAATGTACCTTTACACGCATTCTCATCCTTTATCTAAAAATTCATAGAGAAAATCTCAAATAACACAAGGATGTAAAAGTAAATACTAGGGAAGAAATTTTCACTTGAAGAAACTTTCACCTTTTTCACGTAATAGGCTCAAACTCGTGAAAGGTTATTCCATGAAAGTTCCCCGTGGGGGAGAGTACCTAGTATATTTTGCTGGCGTGATGTGCACTCCTTCTCTCTGGTATATTTTTCGGATCTTTCTTTTAACGCCGGGTACCACAAGAAGGCATTTCTTCTAAAACCGGTTGTTAAAAGTGTTATTCCATCGTTTTTCGATGAATATTTACGTTCTGGAGTATACTTATAGCCAATTTTTTCTAAGGCCGGCTATTATTTCCAGTAAAAAATTCTAAAACCAGGTGAAAACATTATTTCTTGGAGTGGACACGGCCGAAAAATTGAAAGCCGAGTAACCCCCCCCCCCCTCCCCCACAGTTCCTAGAATGTTAAATTGTTAAATTCCTGGAAGCTTCTTCCGGCAAACTTTCCTAAGATATATAATTCACGACATATTATTCCAGTAAAATTTCCTAAAATATGAAATTCATGACTTTGTTCTTGCAAATTGTATCATTTTCGCAAAACACGAACGGTTGTTCACGCGAAATTTCCCATTTTCGCAGATGTTAATTCCAAAAATTCCGCACTTTTCCAGTTTGTAAAAGTTTCTTCCGGCGAAAGTTTCTTCCCTCAAAGTATTCAAAAATCTTTTTGATACAGATAAGAAGGAGTAAAGAACCATCAAGAAATTTGTTCTGTTTTCCCAAAATGGGATCATTTGGTTTACTGCAGTCCTTTGAAGCTTCGAATGATAGTAGAAGAGAATCTTCCTCCCGGCGCACACTTCGACGTGCAACCTTTTTGCTTTGTCGATCTATTTTGCGGAAGAAGTGCGACTACCCTAGATTCACTCTAACATAAAATGGAGTCTCTCTGACATGAAAACTCCATTTTATGCTATAGTCTGGTACCCAGGGTAAAGTGCGACTAGCTTGACATCCAAATTCCATGTGGAGGAGGGGACGTTTTCAAATGGATGTAAAGCCCACAGTTTGAGTTATCTATTCAACTTTATAACTATCTTTTCCACTAACAAAAGTGAAGATTGGCTATCTTATAAGAATACAGCCTTCACCCAGTTTGAAAATTAAAATTTTCTGATCTTCACACACTCTCCCTAACTGAACTTAATTGATTTTGTTAAAACATAGCAATAATTCATATAGAGTGTGTACACTAACACCCCCCCCCCGCCCTCCCCCTATATGCATGCAAACTCTAACATCGATATTTCTTCCAGGAATTTCAATGACATCCAAGCGATATATCGTAGATAGACTTATGTTTGATGAACGGTCCAAGGAAGAATTGAAGATTTTGTCAACGGAGATGGCAAATTATTTGCAATTTTATGCAGATGACATCCTGCAATCATTAGAAGAGAAGAAAATTCAGTATTCGAATTTCTTAACAAGCTTGAATGCTTCAGGTTTGTGTTTATCTGGATAAATTCACACTACAGTACCTTTACCATAAGTCCTCGAATAAGTCCCCGGGGGCTTATTTCACAAAAACTATTTTAGGGTGGTGCTTGTTCGAGGGGGGAGGGCTTACTTAGCTGTAGCCAAAAATTATTACCAATGCTAATTTTTTCTGTTAGTTGAGGCTGGTCAATAGGCAACAGCAGATACATTTGGATATATTGTTTTCGAGGCAATATATATCAACCAGTACGTGGAAAGGAAGAAAGTCACTCAAAAAAGAGAGCCAAAAGTATTCACTTAACTTACAATTGATTTAACTCCCCATGGGGGCTTATTCGAAGGTGGTGGCTTATTTCGTAAAATATATTTTTGGTTGGGAAATTTTAGAGGGGAGGGGGGCTTATTCGAAGGTGGGGCTTATTTGAGGATCTATGGTATAGATTGTTTTACGTATACATATACGCTGTGTATGATATAAGGGGTCTATCACCTATTGCCCGAGAACTGGGATTTGGAGAGGCATCTAAAATCATCCACCACGTGATCGATTGATTAGTGTTTAGTGTTTGGATCTTTGAATAATAGTATGTTAAGCTACAAAGAAAAAGATCAGCAACTTTTGAATCTAATGTGGAGTACCTTCTCTAAAGCTTTCTCATTCTGATTGCGCGTGTTTTTAAAGGACGCCTTTCTTTGCCTCAGGAAGTCATTTGGGAAGCGATGCAGACGATGTGGATGATGTTGTCGCTAAGCTTTGTAGACCAGAGGTAAGCAGTGCACTTTACGCATGGGACTATTGGCACTGACAGAGGTGAAGATCGTATGACTTAGAAGGGGGATGGCAGTTAGGGGCTTGGTATACATGTGCCTGCCTGGTAATTTTCGGTATTTTACACGGGTTATAGGTCGTTTATAGGTGTCATAGGTGTTCCTTGGTTGTCGCGGTTGTCGGTATGCTTTGCAGAGATTTGCTCTAGCTATGAGCTATGGGTAAATGTTACCAATGTATTGCTATTATTAGCTATCATGACAAAAACTTTCGTAGAAAGGAATTTAGCTCCACAAATGATGCATAGCATAGTCATGTAGCGGTTCTTGTGGAATAGTTTGCCCTGGTTGTGCGGTCATATTTTCAACATTTTGCCCTGGTTATGGGTCCCTCCTTGATTTTCATAGGCATACCAAACTGAGTAGCAACCAACCGTCATAACTCGCCTACTATCAAGATAGCTCCCTGTGATAGCGACCCATATGTTCAACTCAATAAGCCTTGCCGATAGAAGTTCACAGCTCTTTGCTTAACCTTATCTCATGTAATCAATGTTATTAATACTTTACTGTTACCATTTGTTTCTTTTCAGGACACCTCCCCACGATATAAGCTTGCTTCTGTTACTTACAGAAGTCTTCAAGGTGTCATTTCTCTCCTCAACAACGGTATAATCTTTGTCAATTCGCAACTATCAGATGCCTGCCAAATTTTTGATTTGGAAGATGCCACCCAAGAAAATGCCAATACAACATCTTCATTTGAAGCTCAAACTTCTGAAAATGAAACTCATACTACTCCCACCACGATCACGTCAGATGTTGGAACTGTGCAGTCTGCCTCAACGTCATTCCTAGGATTAAATTCTGGCGCTTCCACTTCCATAGCACGCGATGTTGCATTTCGAAGTGGGGTTGATGCACACTGCCAAGGTGAAAAAGTGCCTTTCATTTATGAGGATGACACGGATGATAGCGATGGTGACAGTGAATTTCATTTAGATCTAGAACTACCAAATTTCATGAGGACACCACGCACCATCTTCCGCACAACCACAGAGCCCGGTACTGGTAGAACCTGTGTAATTTTGTACGAAGAGAAATTTTCACAAGACAAGGTCGGAGGTAGATACGGTGGAAGCTACGCATGCTCATTTATTTGCATCCTGTTTGCCAAATTCATCTCCGCGGGCAGGATGATCCTATGCGACCATGACGACAGAAAATTTAGCAATAAGTTTCTAGATAGAACCATTTTTGTTGTTATGGAGCAAGGTAACCGCCTCTACGATTATTGTCGCAAGAGCTTGCCTCATCGCTATTGCTCGATGGAGGAAGTTGCTGACATGGTTTCGTCCATTTGCCCGTTCGTCGTTAAGGAAGTCAGACCAGTCTGGATTGTGAATGACGACTATCTCTTGACTTTGAAGGGTCAACTGGAGTACCTCATGATGTTCGATGAATGGTTTGTAACTATTTTCACGTACAATGAACAGGCATCAATTTTCTATTCACGAGCAAAGGGCATCTCATTTATCGATACTCACTGCCATATCAACAGAGGAGAAATTGGTGGCACTGTGTACATTTTTAGCGAAAACGACCTTGATGATTTTGTGGCATGGGTAACTTCGATGAGTGGAATCCCGAAGAGTGGGAAAGGAAGTCTAACATTCATCAAATTCAAGTAGACACAATCGGTAGTTATTAGAAGTTATCCGAGATATCAAAGAATGTATCAAAGACATGCTAGAATAAGTTTCTCCGCTCGTAGGGCTTTTACTAAAAACTTTGCTGATGATTTTCTACAAGCATTGTGCAAGGTCAGTTTTCCAGATATCATGCAACCGACAAGGGCAGCTTTGGTAAAACAGTGATTGACACTGCAATTCAAAGCGCGTAACGATCACAGACAAAGGAAATTCTCTCGACCAATAATTCAAAACAAACAAAGCCGCAAAAGTTTCTCTGAAACCCAGGCAGCTAGCTCGCTCGTTGTGCATTCGAGAAATTGTTTTTAGGAGCAAACATGAGCACATATCGAAGAAGAAGGATATAGCTACACATCTACCTCGGGCATTTTATATCTTTGTTTCAGAAGCTGAGCAGTAAGTGTTTTAATTACTCCCAAAAAAGTAGAGAATTGAATCACCTCCCAATCGGCTTCTGAACCAACGAAATAAAATGTCTGAGGTAGATGTGTAGACGCATCCCTCTTCTGTCGATATATACTTGTGTTTGCTCATAAAAACAATTTCTAGAATGCACAACGAGCGCGCTAGCTACTTGTGTTTCAGAAAAACTTTTGTGGATTTGTTTGCTTGAATTTATGGTTGAGAGAATTTCCTTTGTCTTCAGTCACTAATCGCTTGAATTGGGGTGTCAATCAAATGCAACTGTTGCTATTGTATTACAAAACCTGCCCTTGTCCATGCAACCTTAAATTAACCCGCTGTTTTACCCTCAATGTCAAATGAAGAATATTCGCGTTACACCCGGTTCAGCTTTTCCCAGAAACAATACGAATGCCACTAAAATCCACTTTGGAATTGCAGAAAATTCTGTTCTTTGGTGCAATATCACCGATTTTAGTCTTCTTCTGGATATCTGGAAATCAAAGGTTGCCTTTCAGACGAACTTATGTACAATTTTGTTTGCAAAACGCCATGCAGATGTGGACACAAGCTCTTCAAATGAGAAAGGAAATTTTAGGCCACCAAAATTTTTCTCGCCATGTTTTCGTAAACAGGCTGCATAGGGTAGTTTTCGGCTGGTATCAAAAGTATCTACTTTTAGTGATCCGTTCTACTTTTGGTTGTTACCATAGTCACCATCACCATCTCAAATTTTTGTCAAATAGAGCTTTTAAACACGAGACAGGCAAATTTGCCAAAAAACCTTTTTAATGCTGATTGATGCTAACTGAACCATTCCCACTACGAAATTTCGCTGCAACCTGCTAACAAAACACAAATTGCAAGATAAAACGTGTCACCACACTCATGAATTGAATTTGCACAAAGTACAACCAAATCCATACAGTCCACCAAGGCAAAGCAACGCGCTGGCGAAATCTTATACTGATTGAGATCCAACACGACAAACAAAAAAGATGCTGGTTAACTTCAATGTCATAACAATTTGAATGAATAAAAGTAGAAATATTGAATTGCTTGTTGGCATTTTTTCAAGCCTGAAAGCTTTATTTTCAATCAACTGCATGAATTTATTTTTGTATTCAATGACAAATTATCCATGCTTACCACTTTTTTAGTTTATCACTCGTTTATCACAGGTGAGCAGAATATGTCAATCTGACGGTGACAACATAGGTCCACGCTTCCATAACTCAATTTTCATAACGTTTCATATTCTGTCATTGAGGTCAATTTCCAGTCAGTGGCATTTTCCGAGCGGGCGGAATTTCTATTGTATACGAGAGAAAATATCGCTCTGGAAGTGAATGAAAAGTTACGGTTGAGAAACTTTTTATGGTCTAAACTTCCACCCTCTCGGAAAATTCCACTAACTGGAAAATAGCCTTTAATAGCACTCCGTGCAAACAAGAAAAAGTACAAACAAGAGCACGCTAAATCGTTAGCCTCTTGGCACATAAAGTATAAACATATGACAGACTTTCGAAAATAAAGAAAATGTTATCAAGTTTCGCTGTCGCTTCAACAGAAAGCACTTTGACAATGTATCAATTTCTACTTCAGCACTGAATAAATTCAATTCGTGAATGTGTTGACTTGCTGTTGCAGAGTGCCGTCGTAGCCGTAGGTACCCTTCCAATAGAAGCTAGAACACACAAAATAAAACGCAAGAAGAGAGATGGAAACGGGGCCTTAATTAAATGGTTCGAGTATCAAACGTCCATCTTTGTATATATTTTTACGAAGGTCAAACTTTGGTACTATGTAGTAGCAGCCAACGCGTAGAAACCGCCTGTCTTCTACTTCTTCGTCTGGAAAGATCGGAGGCATTGCCTTATCTGTGAGGCCAATTATTTGAATGCATGTAGAATCCTGTGGGACAGCATTGCCATGGACAGAAACTCTTTCTGGGTGCACGAAACCAACTGCAACTGGTGATCCACTGACAATGTACGTTACAGCTGAAATGGTGATCTCGATAAAGCTTAGTCAAATGATAAAAATTGCAGGATACACGATCAAAGTGAAATTGAGAGGTGCAATGGACCTTTTAGCTATTCTAAAAAGAATCTGAATCGAACGATATTTTGATACACTCTTTAGAATTTCGAATGTGCACAAAAGAGATAAAAGCCTTAACACCTTTCAATCGAGCCTTGCGTATAAAAATTTCGCTCAATTCAGACTCTTTTGCAGAATAGATGAAAGGTCTATGACGGAAAAAAGAAAATTCGTTGTTAGAATATTTCAAATTTGAATGCTGCAAGATACAGTAGCATTTTTAAATTGTGAACTGAAGTGGTTACTGAAACTGCACAATTATGCATGTTAATTAACCTGCGTTGTTCTGTTTTTTAATACAGCTATAAAACATTTGAAAGTTCTTAATTATGTCATTGTATGATGAGAAAATTCATGCTAGAATAGTTCGCAATTCATGAGATGTCTCTAGCCCAATCCTAATCTACTACATACGAAAACCAGGTTCTCCCATCATCGATTTAGATAATGAAATGTGGTAATACTCACATGAATTGGCACTAATACATGCAGCTGCATCTGTTGAAAGAAATAAACAATCATTTAACTGTATGGGGTTACTTAATAGACCAAGCACATGGGGATGTGCCTACCACTCGCATTTCCTGGATGAATTGAGGCTACTAAAATAAAGAGACAAGTTAAAACGACAGACTCACATATAAAATATAATCCAAGGCCGTTTCATTGCTAAAAATAATATCATTTAAAGAAATAACATAGATTTACTCACTTTCACTGGCATTTCTTTGATGAATTGAGGCTACAAAAATAAAGAGACAAGTTAAAATAACAGACTCACATATAAAATATAACCAAGGCCGTTTCATTGCTAAAAATAATATCATTTAAAGAAATAACATAGATTTACTCACTTTCACTGGCATTTCCTTGATGAATTGAGGCTACAAAAATAAAGAGACAAGTTAAAATAACAGACTCACATATAAAATATAACCAAGGCAGTTTCATTGCTAAAAATAATATCATTCAAAGAAATAACATAGATTTACTCACTTTCACTGGCATTTCCTGGATGAATTGAGGCTACAAAAATAAAGAGACAAGTTAAAACAACAGACTCACATATAAAATATAACCAAGGCCGTTTCATTGCTAAAAATAATATCATTTAAAGAAATAACATAGATTTACTCACTTTCACTGGCATTTCCTTGATGACTTGAGGCTACAAAAATAAAGAGACAAGTTAAAACAACAGACTCACATATAAAATATAACCAAGGCAGTTTCATTGCTAAAAATAATATCATTCAAAGAAATAACATAGATTTACTGACTTTCACTGGCATTTCCTGGATGAATTGAGGCTACAAAAATAAAGAGACAAGTTAAAACAACAGACTCACATATAAAATATAACCAAGGCAGTTTCATTGCTAAAAATAATATCATTCAAAGAAATAACATAGATTTACTCACTTTCACTGGCATTTCCTTGATGAATTGAGGCTACAAAAATAAAGAGACAAGTTAAAACAACAGACTCACATATAAAATATAACCAAGGCAGTTTCATTGCTAAAAATAATATCATTTAAAGAAATAACATAAATTTACTCACTTTCACTCGCATTTCCTGGATGACTTCCTGAAATTTAACCAAGGATAGTTTAATTACTAAAATTAATGTAATGCTCTGTTTGGAGAAGAATATGACAACATATACCGGGTGACCTAGAAAATAGTGACCCAGCGCAATCTGTTACAGAAAATTAAGTAAGTGGCCAATGGAAAGTTTCAAGAGTTATTCTGTCGCTAAAAGACTAATATTTTTCGCAAATTTTCCGAATTGAATATTTCAATTGACCACTTACTATTTTCTAGAACAGATTGCGTTGGGTCACTATTTTTTGGGTCACCCGGTACATAGGCTAGAAGAAAGAAAAGGAAATAAATTGAAAGAGATCTACTAACTTGTCATTTTACAACAGACCAGACAAGAACAGATGAGCAAAGTAAAAATATCCTGATGAGAGACTTATACAGAAAATGAAAATGCTTGTCCATAAAGTCGTCCATTTCCTCTGTCTGTTTTCTTTCCATGTAGTTTCTGTTCAGAACAGAAGCAGACAAAGTGCCTCATTGAAACAAGCTAGTAACCTAAATTGGCTGGGGGAATTTGACGGTGACCAAGTGGAAACAATTTCTTTTGGAGACAGAAACTTGATACATCAAATAAATATTTGACCAGACACCTATTTCCCAAATTGATATGCAATCATTGCTTATGAACAAAAGATAAAAGAAAAATTGCAACTACTACTTCTCTTAGACAGCACATAATCTCTAAATAGCCCTCTCAAATATGTGCCTGGTTCATCGTTCAGGAATTCTTCCCCAATACTGTCTGCTGGGCTGTAAGTCCAGCATGAGCCTCTCTCCTTGTTATGGTGAAATCCAATAATTACTACTTCGCAGTCTTTTGCGTGCACAATATCTGCCTGCACATAAAGAAGTAAATTAAGGCTGAGCTTACAGCATGCTTTTATCGTTTTCCTATTCTTCTAATTTCTCATTTTCTTCTTCTTTCAATTTGATTTTGAATAATTGAAAACTTTCGCTGTTTCCGTACGTAGAGGAATTTTAAAATTTGAAACTGATCGGAACTGATAACACTGGCCATAACACAAATGTTTTCTATCTGATATCTTATAATTTGGTAGCTCTAATCATAGGTACAAGGCCAATGTGTGAGCATACTCAATTTAAGCTCCTATTAAACCAAACTACTGTATGCTTCAGCCAAGCTTTCACAAAGATTTGCTCAAGGGGCTTTGATTATATCAGCAAAAATGCCACCCCTTTGTTAGGCATACTCCTTAAATATATAAGGAGTGATGTTTTCCAACATCTGGTGGGACAGATATAACTTTTCTTAGATGAAATCTGTCAGTCTATTCAAATTTTTATTTTTACAAGGGATTTTTTCAAGAAAGCCACTTTGAGAAAAGAAAAATGGGCTAAAAATATGAGCACATTTTGCTAACATTTGTAGCTTACAGCATGACTTGAACACATTTTAGCACATGTTAGCCTCCTGAACAACTTATTCAAGGGAGTACCAAGAGGAGAAAATACATGAATACATGCAAGTAACTTTTGGGAAGGAAAATGAAGGAAATTTTGCTCCTCATTTTCACTCATTTTCAAGAAAATACACAAAGTTCTTGGATGGGGCTTTCTGTAGAAAATCTGCAATATCCATGGGAAGGAAACTGATAAAAGCTGGGTAAATTATAGCCTGATAACCAGACCCAATTTCAAATCGGGTCTAGTTATCAGGCTAGGTAAATTACTGATCAGCCATTGAGGTTATCCAAACTACTCCATGCTTCATAAAAAGGCTACAAAACCTACTCTATGTTTCAGCACAGTCTTTAGGTGGTGGAATGGCGTGTCCTTATACCTCCGACCCAACTCCTTGATGTCCATTCCAGCTTTTCGTTTGAGAACATTTTCCCCACATTTGCTGCATTTTTTCAAACTGATTGGTATTTGTTCTTGACAGTTGTTGCAATTGCGTAAGATCTTCAAGTTAAGAAATCAGTCATTAGCTATAGGAACACAGCTGGGCTATGAGTGGCTTCATTGAGCAACAATTATAACAAATATGAGGTGTGAGGAGAGAGTAACATGTTTAAAGCTTTGAGGATACTTGTACCTTTGAAACAGATTAATGTTGCATTATTCGAAAAATTTCAAAGAGCAGTTTGGCTATGTGAGCAAGTTGCAACCTATTTTCTGTTTTAGAGCTGAACTTGTTGCAATGTAGGTTAGATCAGCCTGTACCACATTTACAGCTAAATGAACAGATAAATTCAATTGTTGTAGAGAACAAATCCAGCGTCTGAGTCTTGTATTCAAAATGTAATGATTAGTAATAATACCTACCCCAGACATTTCACAAATGAATATATCAGCAACTATCAAGAAAATATTTGGGATTTAAAAGGAAACAAACAACTACAATTAGATTTGATAAGGTGGACCACACAGATTTCTAAAAATTTTGAAACATGCATGGCATGTTTAATTGTGCACCAACTACAATACCAAAATATCACCTCCCTAGGCATATGAATTTTTCATTCTTTGTGGTCAAATTGTGCATATTTGGCTGGAAATTTCCATCAAATGCTGTGGTCCTGCATAAAATTTGGACTAAAAAGGGTACAGGTAGAAAGTTGTCCAATGAAATTATCAATTTTGAACTAAATTCTCCATCCCCGGTGATATATAAATGATCAACTCCAAGGGGTATGCTCCTATGGAAGATGCTAGGTCTGGGGTAAAATGTGTACATTTGGGCTGAGGATTCTTAATCCTTTCACATTTTCCTCCAGCTACAACACTCAAACAACTCTCTTAAGAGATGTTTCTCCTTGTGTAGAGTCTGCACTCCTATGGCACAAATCCTATATAAGAGCCTGGATCAAGCATTATCTTTATACATCTTTCTCCAGGAGGTTCGTTCGAGTGGTTTCAGAGCTTTATCGCTATTGTGAACATTCAAACATTCTACAAAATGCAGCAAAACATTGTCCGATTCCTAAAAGGTCTATTAAATAAAAACATGCCAATGCTGATATCAGCAGGATCACTTTGTGCCACTGATGTGCAGACTTTACCGTGGAGGAGAAATTTCTCTGTAAAGAAACCAGTTGAGTCTGCACGCATGCAGCCTAATAAACACAGCAGAATTTGGCCGTTACAGAGGAAGGTTTATTGACAATCCGTTAAGCATGATGGAATGGAACCTAACAAAATTTTCACCATATTTTGCAAGGTTTCAACTCACGATAATGTCAAACAGAGAGAGAAAGGGCCCAAGAAGAAGTCTTCCATGCTCACAGGTAAAGGTTTATATTGATCTTGGTAATGAGGTAGTGGACACGAGATTTTGTAAGTTCGTTAAGAGAGGCGGGGTATCAGAATTTAGCGACCAAATTCAGCTGTCCGTGACGAAATTGATTTTTGGACAGCCCCCTAGTGGCGACTGTTGATTTGTCAGTTCATCAGGGTCTACTCTTTTCCACCAATCAACAATACCCACTTTACCCACAGCCGACCCACTTTTCCCTTGAAGACCTAAATAACACGACAAGCAAACTCCTTGTTTAATATAAAGTTGCAATATGAAAAAGCTAATCGACAAACAAGCTTTAAATTCATCCCCCTATTTTTCAAAGTTAAGGCTGCATTGCAGGGCAAGAAGAAAGGAATGGTTCCTCGCAGGAAAGAATGTATCTAATATAGCTTTCCCTCTAAAGCATCCTTTCCAAAGGGGTTTTGAATGTACAGCAGTGACATTTACTTGTCATTGGATTGCAGAACAATAATTAATAAATGGGCCAATGGGCCTAAATTAAAGTGCATATCATCATAAGATATCATAAGATAAGATAGTAGACTATATAGTAGTCTAGTCCTGCTGGCCTACTAGCCTTAGGCCAAAATAGCATTCATTAATCAAAGTGTCAAGTGAATTACATTTCTTACATTAAAATATCTTCCAAACACTTCTCTTTACACTTCAGCCTTTTCACAATTTTCCTTCTTTCGATCAACAAAGAGCGTCAACAGTAAACAGTGGTAACAGTAACAGTGTGTGTGATAATCGCAACAACAACAGTAAACTCCCGCCAAAACACATTCCACCTCAGGCCCCTGTAGCCGACCGGTGGAACAGTTACCATCATCATCATCATCATCACTCACCATCCACTTGCTATTGTCAATATATAAAACAAATTCATTCTGTGTTTTAAGCCAGATCCAGAAACGAAGGTATTATGTGTTTTTGGAACGAGGATAACCTGTGTGACAAGAGGTTTTGGCGAGGATTGTAGTAATCTTGGCGCTAATGCAGTTTCGCACACCCTCTTCAGACCATGTCTATACTGTTTGTACTTATAACTTTGTCGTTGTATGTCTGTTACATATGTATTGTATATCAATCGATAGCCCAGAACATGGGGATTAATTTGATATGTAATTAATAATAACTCACCTTCAATTCCATCTTTTATTAGCCAAAATACATCCATGACTAACCTCTAAATCTTCACTCCGTCCGCCATTATCAATCCGATCGAGTTCTTCGGTCACGTGACCAGTAGCCTCGACTTCAAACTCAAAGACGGGGATCCTCATGGGTCGTTTACTCCTCGGAGAACTAAGAGCCTCGAGTTAGACCCTCGAGATGTCGGTCATCGAGCTAAAAATTTATACTTCGATTTTAGATCAGGGAGCTAGACCCTCAAGCTGTCGGTCCTCGAGCTGATGGTGAGAGAGCTAAAAATGTATACATCGATTTTAGATCAGCGAGCTAGACCCTCGATTTGTCGGTCATCGAGCTGCCGGTGACAGAGCTAAAAATTTATAATTCGATTTTAGACCAGGGAGCTAGACCCTCGAGCTGTCCGTCCTCGAGCTGCCGGTGAGAGAGCTAAAAATTTACGTCTCGATTTTAGACAAGGGAAATAGACCCTCGAGCAGCCTGTCATCGAGCTGCCCGTGAGAGAGCTAAAAATTTATACTTGGATTTTAGATCAGGGAGCTAGACCCTCGAGCTGTCGGTCCTCGAGCTGACGGTGAGAGAGCTAAAAATTTATACTTCGATTTTAGACCCGAGAGCTAGACCCTCGTTCAGTCGGTCCTCGAACTGCCGCTGAGAGAGCTAAAAAAATTTACATCAATTTTAGACCAGGGAGCTAGACCCTCGAGCTGCCTGTCAGAGAGCTGCGGGTGAGAGATCTAAAAATTTATACTTCAATTTTAGATCAGGGAGCTAGACCCTCGAGCTGTCGGTCCTCAAGCTGCCGGTGAGAGAGCTACAAATTTATGCTTCGATTCTAGACCAGGGAGCTAGACCCTCGAGTTGTCGGTCATCGAGCAGCGGGTGAGAGAGCTAAAAATTTACGTCTTGATTTTAGACCAGGGAAATAGACCCTCGAGCTGCCTGTCATCAAGCTGCCGGTCAGAGAGCTAAAAATTTATACTTTGATTTTAGACCAGGGAGCTAGACCCTCGAGCTGTCGGTCAGAGAGCTAAACATTTATACTTCGATTTTAGACCAGGGAGCTAGACCCTTGAGCTGTCGGTCCTCGAGCTGCCTGTGAGAGAGCTAAAAATCTATACTTCGATTTTAGACCCAAGAGTTAGACCCTCGAGCATCCAGTCATCGAGCTGTCGCTCAGAGCGCTAAAAATTTATACTTCAATTTTACACCAGGGAGCTAGACCCTAAAGGTGTCGGTCCTCGAGCTGCCCGTGAGAGAGCTAAAAATTTATACTTCGATTTTAGACCAGGGAGCTAGACCCTTGAGCTGTCGGTCCTCGAGCTGCTGGTGAGAGAGCCAGTGAGACAGCTAAAAATTTATACTTCGATTTTAGACCAGGGAGCTAGACCCTTGAGCTGTCGGTCCTCGAGCTGCTGGTGAGAGAGCCAGTGAGAGAGCTAAAAATTTATACTTCGATTTTAGACCAGGGAGCTAGACCCTTGAGCTGTCGGTCCTCGAGCTTTTGGTGAGAGAGCAAAAAATTTACGTCTTGATTTTAGACAAGGGAAATAGACCCTCAAACTGTCTCCAACGACATTGCACGGAGCTAGGAAGCATATAACGCTTGGGGGCAGGACTTTCACAGAGAAATGTTCGTTAATTCAAAAGGGCACATCCTGAAAATAGAAAGGGCAATGTTTTCTACATTGCAAAGAAATTTTGAATGCCCACGCAAACGAACCTCTAGGGTAGGGTGGGGTAATATGGGTCTACGGGGTAAAGTGGGTCTACTAAACTTTTCGCTAGAAATATCCTTCCTCGTTAAATGGAAGAAAGGCTAGCTATTTTTCTTTTAATTTCTGCATAATAAACTGCCTTTTTACATAAAACATTCGTCTTAGATGTATCTCCTCCCCGTTTTATGAAATAACTCTACTGAACGGCCTATTCTGCAAGAATTTCAAAGCCCAGGAAAACTTTCTCCTGCCACTGTTGTCTTGCTTTTCTGGTCAATTTAATGAGCATGAAGTGAGAGGTTGGTCTTTTACAAATGAAATAACGTTTATTTTGAAGTCATTGACGCGATTGTTTTTTTTTTATTTTTTTACCTGGTGGGGTAATGTGGGCCTACATGAGAATTCAGCCATAATTCAAATTCAACGAAGCCTTGAATTGCTTAAAATTTTCGCACTTATATTCATCTTGCCACGTTGTTTTCTGTCTAAAATGCGAAAACGGGTTTCCTATTACCGTAGTTGCTGTCTGGTAACCAGTAAATTGGAGTAAACATGCTGCAAACATCTTTATTTGACTGTTATTATCAAATTCGATCACTGACTTGCAAGTCGCAACCATGGTGGATCACAGCATAATGACCGTAGTTTTATTTTCGTCGCGGGAACGGGATTGCTTGCCATAAAAGGCTAAGACTGTGATTTTATTGAATAGAGGATAGTTGGGAAATGTAAGTTCATCAATTTTGTTAATCATTTAGCCTTTCATATTCCGATTTTGTACAAGTTTTGAAAAAAGACCCACTTTTCCTGCTTGTCGGAAAAAGTTGGCCTATTTTGGTTGTCAAAAGAGAACATTTTTTAAAAATATCTAACTGCCTTTGTCCGAGCTGAAATTTTTTCCCAAAAAAGAAGAAGCACTGAATGTCAATTAAAGGAAACTTTTGAAATGCTTTGCATTTTAGTCTCGTTTTACCAGCTATATATATTAAAATTTTGCTCATTTTAGTCCCATATTACCCCCACCCTACCCTATACGTTGAAGTCAGTCTTATTATACAGCGGGTACCCGCAAATAAGAAACCACTTTTTGAATCGAGGCCTCAGAAAGTTTCTTATTTAAATAGACCTTTTCATGATGAGGGTCAAAGTTTCTTATAGATAGGGAATCAAGTCAAGTGAAGGTATATGACTGTACCATACATGCATGTGTATTGCACATCACTGGTGCATTTTACATGTTTACCTTGTTACCTTTTTTGTTGTGTGAATCTTTAATTTTGAAAATGTCAACTCTGTTTAGAGAATGCTACACGATATTACAGTCATTTATGGGCATTATTTTCTAGCATTTTGGAACTATGACAAAGCTGAAAATAAGAAAGTTTTAAATTTCAGACTTAGAGTTGTTTCTTATAAAAGGAGCCCCTTTTGAAAAAAAGTGAGGCCTGTTTCTTATACAAGGGGTTTCTTATTTGCGGGTACTTACTGTATTCGAAATAATAAAGCCCTTTTCAGCCCAATAACACCCCAAAGTCAATTATGATGTCTGGCTTCTTATCAATGGGAGAGTATTCTCTGTGCTGGCAGACTACAGTTTCTTATATGTCCAATTCTTATATGTGGCTACTTAGTGTAACTTTTAAAATTTTGTTTTAAGTATGGACACCAAACCTCGTCTTTAAATGGAGGCTCCATCAGTAGACTGCACTGGATTTCTTAATTTGATGAATTACATTGATTTAGCTTCCAAATTTCCTTTAAAAATTACGTGAAACTTAAAGGTCATTCGTGTATTTTACGTGGACTCTACCAGCTGTGCAGATGTAACCAACATAGAAATATGATTGAAAAATGTTTTGAAATACATTTTCCAGATCTTATTATTACTTCGTTTGACTACACTTCAATTCGTCGATCAAAAATAGGTTTGAAGACAAAACAATTAAAAAAATAAGGGAAGGCGTTGTCAACAAATTCTGCTCAATGAATCAAAATCTATCATTTATTTGATTATATTTCTGTTTCTATATACTGTGAATAATATTCCAGAAATAAAGATAGACCCTCGTCGAAGTGCCCCGGTACATCTGACCTCTCGAAGGGGCACTTAGACGGGGGTGTAAAGATGAAACATTTTTTTCCTATAAAACCTTCCCTTGTGCGCCATTGACTGCAGCTGAAAATCATCATGGCCCAAGCAGCACAACAACGCAGAGAGCCCGTCATGGGCGTCTTCGATGCAATCAACATGATGGAACTTGGTATACAGTTCAAGAATAGTATACCTGATACCATTGCTTGGTGCCGCCGATATGGCCTTCTGGCCAACAGCTGCGACTGCCCCACGTGCTATATTGCATGCAACGAGGGGATTTATGGTTGTGGGCTGGATGGCATCATTTGGCGGTGTCCAAGATGCAAGGGGACAACCAATATCAGGAAAGGGAGCTTCTTCAACCGGTCGAAGCTCCACTTGTACCAAATATTGGGGCTCACATATGTGTGGGCCTGGAATGCTGGCCGCCCGAGGGGGATGTCCGTGGAACAGTGTATGCACGAGCTGGACATTGGATCAGAACACACTGTCACGGACTGGAATCAGTTCTGCAGGGACGTGGCCATGCAGTATTTCCTAAATAATCCTCAAAGGCTTGGTGGTCCAGGAATGATTGTCGAAATTGACGAGAGCCTGTTCGCCAGAAGGAAATACAATCGCGGTCACGTCGTTGTAGAAAAATGGATCATGGGTGGTTATGACATCCAAAGCAAGCATGGGTTTTTGGTACCTGTACCAAGAAGAGACGCAGGGACACTATTGCCTATAATCGTCGACTGGGTTGAACCAGGAACGACAGTGTGGTCAGATGAATGGGCAGCATACAGACAACTAGGCCAACAAGGATTCGTGCACGGCACAGTGAATCACACGCTGCATTTTGTGGACCCGGCAACTGGAGTGACAACAAATCGAGTGGAAGCAATGTGGCAAAGAGCAAAGGCGAAGTTCAAGGCAATGTATGGACCGACGAATCGAGAAATGGTTCCAGATTATTTGGCTGAATTCATGTATGCAGAGATTCGTCGGTCATGCATTTTATCACTTCTGGCACCAGATAGCGACAGACTTGTATGTAGTGTAAGTTTTTCTATCTTATGTCATCTTTGGGTTACATGTTAGCATTCATTCTACTTTTCCAATCTCCATATCAGTGCAAATGTTTTTTTCTGGCAAATTTTTCATACCTTGCTTAATGATTTGGAGATTAGAAACTTTCTCGATGCAGAAACATGTTATCCAAAGATACATGAGCTATTAATACATATATTATAGTTATGTCGCCTTTTCATACCAAGTTAGAAGTGTTGCCAACAATAAAATCAAAATTTCGCCCAGAGTTTTGCCATTTTGCTTCCCCTTTAAAAACTTGTCCCAGTGTTTGGTCCCCAACGAAAATGTGTGTGTTTCTCCGCTGTGCACGTGATATGCACTTAGTCCTTGTTTCTAGCTGCCCATTTTCCTGATCGTTCATTAATAATGGTATTTTGTGTCCCTCGTTTTTCCCATGTAATTCAAAAGCAACTAGAACCCCTTTACTGAATGATGTTGCACAAAGCTTCCTTAATCATTTTATAATGGTGTTCACGTTGCTTTAGAATTGCCAAAAAAGTCATGCTTTTCCACCCATTTAAAGTCCTGTCTAAAGCCTCCCTCCTCTGCCAAGATTTTCCAAATACGTCAATGTTCCTTTGCATTGGATTCCTCTTTAAAGGATTACTGCATTTGCTCCTAAAAGAATGGGATATCATGGGACATCTATTAGTGCACCAATGATCAATCTCTCTCTATTACAGGAGCCAATAAACTTTGTTACAGTAATCCTTTGACAGAATCCCTCTTGTTCCATAATTTGTTGGATGAAAACCCGAAAGACAAGGCCAAGCGTCTTCGACTTTGAGTTTTCCTGTACCCTTAATAGAAAGGGGTGTGTGTGTACATCTGTTTGAGGTTCTAGCCTAGTCAATTGCAATTAAACGCAATTGCCGTTTAGTCTAGCAGAATACCTCATCTCTCTAAATTGCACCCTTCAATTTAATGTTGTTTCATATTTTGCTGTCGTTGATTAAATTATTTTGAAGTCATCCACAGCTAAGCACTAGTGGACGAGGAATTTTCCCGATCTTGTGTGTTTACCTTCGAATGTATCCTTACTAGGAGATGCATTAAGAATACAATTTATGTTGCATATCGTTAAAATCATTGTAACTTATATTTTATTTAGATGGACATTTAAAGACATTAAATAATTCGTTGGCTCAACTAATCATAAGAACGTCTAAGTTGTGTTGAAATTCTTAGTCCTGTTGGGGGTACTTGCGTTTGAAATTATTCGAAAATAAAAGGTCAACATACCAGCATATATCTTCTGATTCGAAGATGCTTGTTGTGACCAAGAAACGAATAATTTCATAGGCAAAGAATACCAGAACAAGACCAAGGAAACACATACAAATGTATGACTTTAATGAATAAATAGGTAATTCTTGACTATATAAGATTCTGGATGTCGTACAAGCAGGTCCTTAAACAGAAGTAACCAGGTACATATTTATGTTTCAGAGATCTAAAGTCACCAGGGGCGGATCCAGCCCGAAGTTGAAGGGGGGGGGGGCAACTTGCACAGAGGGCACCAAAAACACTACGGAAAATGAGCGCGCGGAAGGCGCGCAAAAATTTTTTGGCACTTTTTAAAGAAAATTCTTCGATTTACTACTAAATAAAGCCTTGATTTATGCGTTTCGCCTGTATTTAAATCAAAACAGGTAGAGAATTGTTTGTTAGAATCAGGATGAGGGGCGCTTTTCTCGCTAAAAAAGGGGCGCCAGGCTGAGTTTTAATCGTCAAGGGGGGGCAGTTGCCCCCACTTGCCCCCCCCTAAATCCGCCACTGAAAGTCACTTTGTTGTAGGAAAAATTAATACATTTGCTCATTATATTCCTAACACTCCCTGCAGAAAATCATCAGTCAAAAAGAGTAGATGATGATTTTATGTGAAAGTCCCGGATGAAAATAATAGGATTTTGCTGTGAAGAAAATTGTGAAATTTCCTTTTTCCAACGAGGGGCCCCTTTGAATTGATGAAAAATAGCAAATTAACAATCCTGCCCCAAGCTTGAGATGCTTCATATGTCCATGCAATGTAGCTTGAGGCATTTTAGGGACTTCAGAAATTTGGGTCCTTCCACCAATGCAAAATTTTACCTGTTCATTCGGGTATGTTTTTTAACAAAAACAACATCAAATCTCTACAAATCACAATGAAAAGAGTGTTGACTATTATTGTATTATATCAATGCTTTAGTTTCATTCTGATAGCGATTCCTTTCGATAGATATTTCGATATTTTATATAAGCTTTTGGAAAGCTGCATCAGCTGTCCAATGGTCTAAATGCGGATGGGTTAAGCTTCCGCTTCTGTTCAGGGAGTAAAATTCTTACTCTAAACGTCAGAGTTGTGAATTCAAGGCTCAAAATTTAACAGCCTTAAATTAATGACTCTTTTTGACATCTAAGAAAATGTTTAGCTCTGTACCCACCAGCTCGAAGGTCTAACTCGCTGGTCTAAAATCGAGATGTAAATTTTTAGCTCTCTGAGCGACAGCTCGAGGGTCTAGCTCCCTGGTCTAAAATCGAAGTATAAATTGTTAGCTCTCTCACCGGCAGCTCTCAGGTCTAGCTCTCGGGTCTATTTCCCTTGTCTAAAATCAAGACGTCAATTTTTAGCTCTCTCGCCGGCAGCTCGAGGACGGACAGCTCGAGGGTCTATTTCCCTGGTCTAAAATCGAAGTATAAATTTTTAGCTCTCTCACCGGCAGCTCGAGGGTCTAGCTCCCTGGTCTAAAATCGAAGTATAAATTTTTAGCGCTCTGAGCGACAGCTCGATGACTGGATGCTCGAGGGTCTAACTCTCGGGTCTAAAATCGAAGTATAGATTTTTAGCTCTCTCACAGGTAGCTCTCTGACCGACAGCTCGAGGGTCTATTTCCCTTGTCTAAAATTGAGACGTAAATTTTTAGCTCTCTCACCGGCAGCTCGAGGAGGGATAGTTTGAGGGTCTATTTCCCTTGTCTAAAATCGAGACGTAAATTTTTAGCTCTCTCACCAGCAGCTCGAGGACCGACAGCTCGAGGGTCTAGCTCCCTGGTCTAAAATTGAAGTATAAATTTTTAGCTCTCTGACCGGCAGCTCGAGGACCGACACCTTTAGGGTCTAGCTCCCTGGTCTAAAATCGAAGTATAAATTTTTAGCTCTCTGACCGGCAGCTCGATGACAGGCAGCTCGAGGGTCTATTTCCCTGGTCTAAAATCAAGACGTAAATTTTTAGCTCTCTCACCGGCTGCTCGATGACCGACAACTCGAGGGTCTAGCTCCCTGGTCTAGAATCAAAGTATAAATTTGTAGCTCTCTCACCGGCAGCTTGAGGACCGACAGCTCGAGGGTCTAGCTCCCTGATCTAAAATTGAAGTATAAATTTTTAGATCTCTCACCCGCAGCTCTCTGACAGGCAGCTCGAGGGTCCAGCTCCCTGGTCTAAAATCGATGTAAATTTTTTTAGCTCTCTCACCGGCAGCTCGAGGACCGACAGCTCGAGGGTCTAGCTCTCGGGTCTAAAATCGAAGTATAAATTTTTAGCTCTCTCACCGTCAGCTCGAGGACCGACAGCTCGAGGGTCTAGCTCCCTGGTCTAAAATCGATGTAAATTTTTTTAGCTCTCTCACGGGCAGCTCGATGACAGGTTGCTCGAGGGTCTAGCTCCCTGGTCTAAAATCGAAGTATAAACTTTTAGCTCTCTCACCGGCAGCTCGATGACCGACAGGTCGAGGGTCTAACTCACGGCTCTTAGTTCTCCGAGGAGTAAACAACCCATGAGGACCCCCATCTTTGAGTTTGAAGTCGAGGCTACTGGTCACGTGACCGAAGAACTCGATCGGATTGATAATGGCGGACGGAGTGAAGATTTGGAGGTTAGTCATGGATGTATTTTGGCTAATAAAAGATGGAATTGAAGGTGAGTAATTATTAACTACATATCAAATTAATCCCCATGTTCTGGGCTATCGATTGATATACAATACATATGTAACAGACATACAACGACAAAGTTATAAGTACAAACAGTATAGACACGGTCTGAAGAGGGTGTGGGAAACTGCATTAGCGCCGTAATCTTTGCTTCAAACCCTCTATTCGTGTCTATAATATCTTCTCAAACATTTGCTGGGTATAAAAAGAGAAAGTTACAAGAAAGTTAGAAAGAAATAATCTTTCGCAAATTACAAGAAGCCCATCATCTTACGCATACTTCAATCTTAGGCACGATCTTACGCATTATCTTATGCACAACTTCAATCTTACACACGATCTTACGCACTATCTTACGCACACTTAAATCTTACGCATCATCTTACGCATTATCTTACGCACAACTTGTTGTAATATGCGTAACTTACGCACGCTTACGCAATTACAATAAGCCGAAAGTGATGACATGATGGGCTGCCGGGTTGTGTTGTTTTGAAAAATAGATAGGCCCACACTGTGCCACTCGGCGCCCTACCCTGTTATTATTTGT
Organism: Aurelia coerulea; assembly: GCA_039566865.1. Taxonomy (NCBI): domain Eukaryota; kingdom Metazoa; phylum Cnidaria; class Scyphozoa; order Semaeostomeae; family Ulmaridae; genus Aurelia; species Aurelia coerulea. The sequence continues at coordinate 5,971,416 of CM076959.1, forward strand.
TGCTCTCCTCCTCGCATTCTTTGCTCTATTTTTGTCCCCTCAATTATTGGATAGAAATAGCAAATTATTCCTTGTGCAGAAGTAAAGCATGGAGATCTTTATCATTTGTCATGGCCGTGAAAATAAAATTGTATTGCTTCTCATTGAATTTTCACAATACTATATTTGGAAGTTTTTTTTTTTTTTTTTTCTTATAATCATTTAAAATGTTACAATACATTCTACATCTATATCCTACCATACTTTCTAATTACTTTACAGACGATACAACACTACAGGGACGTGACCACAAGGAGCAAAAGATAATGACTACCAGGTGGACATTAACATAAAGACATGCAAAAATAGTAACTAAATAAACAACTGCAAAAAGCTACAAATACGATAAATTACTGATAAATACTAGAATCCGTTTCACATTGGATGTAGTATGATAGTAGTATGATGCTGAGCAATAGGAACCCCGGACGAGAGAACAACAACGACAGCAGTTGCTACCGCTACTGATCCCCCTCCAGAGTCCCCAACGCTCAACAAATTGCGCATATGCTGTCAGCTCTGGGTTTCTGATTCGCAATATCAATGGTCCGAAATACTGTCACTTTTGTGTGGATGAATTTTCATTCACCCTTGATGTGCCTAACATAAAATGTGAAACAGACTTACAAAATATACGGAGAAAAGTGTACATAGTGGTTGTGTGGCGTAAAAACGATTGTTTGAAGTTATCCAAGCCGACCTGTTTTGTGGATGAAACTTAGAGTCTGTTCGAGTATATTTTTATTCACTTCGTCAGAAAATTCTTTATTACCATACAATAAGTATTGAACCAGAACATTGATTGGAAGGGCGTCGATTTGGACAAATGGTCGCAACAATTCTGAAACTCCAGCGAGAAGATCTTGCCGTTGAATATCGAATGAAGGGCAAAGCAACAAAAAGTGCTCCGTATCCTCAATGCCATCATTCGTTGGGCACATTGGATTCACTGTATCCCTAAAATTGTGATTGAATTTGTGAAAATTCAATTTGCTGAGACCGACCCTGATTTGTAAAAGATAACCTAAGCCTATTGGGTCATGAATACCGAAAACAGACTTTGCACCGGGACGAATCATTGACAGAAGCTTTGTTTTAAAGACAGCGACAGAAGGTGCAGGTCTGATTGCTGGATCAAGTTTATTCCATTCAGAGATGCAATTGGGATAGAAACTTGATAGAAATTTTTCTGTTCTTGCCCTTATTCGCCCAATAACATCCTGGTTGCGAAGAGAGTAGTTTGGCTGTTGAAGAAGTGGGATTGGCTCCTTTGTATACAATGGAGTGAGGTTATTTATGATCTTATAGAATAAAGTAAGGCGTCTACTCCATCTACGGGAACTTAGTGACTCCCAGCCAAGCTCTGCATACAGTTTTTCTTGTGATGATCCTCTCCATGTTCCTGTTACAGCAAGTGCAGCAGAATATTGGACAGATTCTAATTTTTCCATTAAATTTGGTAAAATGATGTTTTGACTGAATTCACATACGTTAGCTGGAATATGATAAATAACATCCCCGTAGTCCAGGTGGGGTCGTACATAAAGTTTATACAATTCATTTAGGGTATTCCTGGGTAAATATTTGGAGAGATACTTTAGCAAACCAATGCCCTTTCTCGTTTTAGAGATAGCAGCTTTAATATGAGCTGATAAAGAAAGTTTTGAGTCCAAGGTAATACCTAGGTGTTTATGTTCATCTACTTTTTTTACGGGTATGTTGTTGAAGAGGATCACTGGATGATCTATTTCATTTCTTTTCCTTGAAAATAGTACTTCAACAGCTTGCTTTTGCGGATCGGGATTGAAAGACATCCTCCAATCATGGGCCCACTGGCTTATCAGTTGTAAGTCATGGATCATGTGTTGTGCAGCTTCGTTAGCTCCTCGGGCAACCGTAAACAAGGACGTATCATCGGCAAAAAGTTTAACATGACATTTTAAATCTGCAGTGAGATCATTTATATACACAAGAAAGAATAATGGTCCTAAGATAGAACCCTGGGGCACTCCTGCTAAAATATCCCCCCAATTAGAACACTGCCCATTCAGAACAGTTCGCTGTTTTCGATCCTTAAGGAAACTTTGGATAAGAGAGAGAAGTTGTCCAGAGACACCACATCGTTTCAGTTTATGAATAAGACCATCGTGCCATACTCTGTCAAATGCTTTCGAAATGTCGAGGTACACAGAACGAATATCGAGTGGGGGATTACAGTCAAATGCCTCAAAAATTGTATGCGTTATGGAAATCAGTTGGTTGACTGTAGAGTCACCGGGACGAAAGCCTGACTGATTGGGGTTAAGTAAATCACACGAAACAAGATATGTGTATAAAGAATCGTACACAAGCTTTTCAAGCATCTTCCCAAAAATTGGTAGAAGAGAAATAGGACGGTAGTTACTCTTTAATTTTTTTTCGTTTTTCTTATGAACCGGGACTACATTTGCACATTTCCATATTTCAGGAAGTCTGCAGCTTTAAAGGAGAATTCCGGGATAATTTCATGTCAATCTTAAAAGGGGTAGTTGAAGGTGATAAAAATCATCGTAAAAATATTTTTTGTAAATGATGTATAGTTTCCAAGCAATTGCGCTTTGAAATCGTCGTTTTGCTGCGGAACAATTCTCGGTTGTTCTCATTTCCGAGAATTAATCGCCTATTGTGATGTCATTTGTGATCAGTGGTTTCCTGCACGCGATCAAAAGCCTACATAAGTGCAGTGTGTGCGTTGTTGATAAAAGTTTTCACTACAGCCCTTGGCCGGATATTTCCTTTGAGATGGTTCATTGTAGTGCCTGTAGTGCATATAACTGCTTAGAAGATAGCAGAAAGAGAAAAGTAGGTCGAAAAGAACAGGGTGCTGCCAAAAATGCTGCTGCAACGAGAGATTCAGTGCCAGGGCCTAGCGGACCACCACCAAAGAAAGCATTCTTCCAGTTCCCATCGGATCCTGCTTCACAGAAAGCTTAGGTAGCAAAATTAAATCTTTTAATTTTAGAGTCAAAGCTTCATCTAAATTATGCCAAAACCAATTTAAAGAAGGCCCAAAACTGATAGAATCGCTGAGACTAAAAGGAACCAAGCGCCCTTCCTTGAAACACGGCGCAATCCTGACGACAAAACGCGATGAGTCACGAGTTGCTAGATGTTCACCTCTTGTCGATCAAACAAGGAACATCAACAGAGGTACCTTGTCAGTCACCAAGGGGGGGGGGTACTCTTTTATATTTAGGATATGGGTGCTCATGCTGAGGTACAACGCATCAACCCAAAAAAAATAATTTCTTCCATGAAAATAGACGCAAAAAGTAATTTGTCCGACCTTCCATACCCAAAAGTTATGAAGTCAGTATCTAAAATCTGCAGAAAAGTGCCTACCCTGGGTACCAGAGCCAAAACAAAATTAAAGAAAGAAAACAAGGAAAATTATTCAAGAAAGGGAAGGAAGGGAAGGAAGAGGGAATGTTTTTTCCCTTATTTCATTTTTTCTCTTATTTCCTTTTTTATTTCTTTTATTTTAAATTTTGGCCTTTTTTCTTATCTCCTTTTTTTAGTTCTTTAATTTCAAATTTTTGGCTCTGCCACCCATGGTAAAAAGTGCCACAACTGATTAGATTTCTCATAATGTATTTAGATATTTAAGTTTTTTGATTTTAGCAATGTTACTTGAATTCTCTCATCTGTGCTTTCCAAGCCTGTGCCAAATCCACCTGACAAACTGTTTGTATCTGATGTATGATCTGTACAACCCGCAACGAAAAGCAATGCACTTGGCTAAGCTAGGTTTTCTAATATTCCTCTTTATCAGTGGAAGTTGTAAAACATTACCCTTCTCGTTCTGTTTACAATGGGTTTGACCTGGGCGTTATACACTCATTCTTTATAAGAAACCAAGGTCCGGGGCTGGTAGGCAGTTTCTTAAATTATTGGGTGATTTTGCTACCAAAAGTTTCTTATGTGTTTCTTATACTTTTAATGCCCGAAGTGTAGAATTAATTTTGTTTTGTCTGAAGGGCTCCCAAATCACTTAGTATGATCTCAAAACAAGTAAATAACTTAATTTGCACTTTAATAATGTCCAAGCAGAACTTCAATGTATTTATACAATGCTGTCAGGACAACAGCTTGGTTTAAGCAGATTTCTTTGAAGTCACCATCGTCAGAAATGTAAACAGGATTATTTTCATCAGCTTTCAATCTGACTCTCAATATCTCTCGACAGCATAAAATTTCCCGACCTGTTGGCATTTGCGAACAGTTTCCACACTCGCTCCTGAAAATAGTTGTTGATAGGCCTAGGCAGCCTAGATAACTAACTCTCCCTTGCAGATGTTCCCTTTAAAATGCCTCCTGGTTTGCATATCAATGCTTCGTTACTCGCTCCTGTATCAGAAAAATAAATTCAGTTAATCGATAACATGTTTTCTTACCATGCTGTGTTACTAATTCGCTCCAGATTGAAATCTGGTTCTTCCTTTCGCTGCTGTCCTCGATGAAAAATTTAGCTGCTGTCCTCTCAGTTGACTGCTGTTTGCTTTCTCGGTCAGTGTATCTTCTCCACCAGGCTCAAAGATGAAAGCTTGCAGTTGATAACAATAGATTGTAATTATTTTGTCCTCGAATAGTTCGTCTTCAGAACTGTGAGCCATTTTATCAGCAAGAATAAGACTGGAAAGGATTCAAACCAAACAACTTTATTGCACTCAGCCACAGTACTGACGGAGATGTTGCTCAATACCACTGATTACATTTGACGTCACAGTGTCCCGCGGGATAAAAGCGCAATCAAACCCGTGCTTTCTCGGAAATGGACTCAGGGTGGTGTTTGGGGGCCGATAACTCCAAATCTGTTACGAATTTCGCAAACATTTTTTCAGAAATGATTTCAGCGCCCCGAGCTACATCTAAAATGCCGAAGTCAAAATTATCCCGGAATTCTCCTTTAATAGTAGTCTCCATGGCTGGGGACACACTCTGCCTCAAATTACAATAGAAATGTACGAACTATTATTTCAAACAAATAAATTCTCTGGGTGGGGCTTTTATAATCCTTTTATAATCCCAGGTCTCTTGGCACATTTCAAAATCTTTCGCGGCAGCGAGCTGAAATTCTCGTTGTCCGCCATATTCGTTTCTTCCTTTCCTCAAACTGATTACATGTAAAGTTTCTCGTGACCTGAATACTAGGCTGCCATTGGATGATTCGCTTGATCTATTGCACAAACCCTTTAACATAATAAAGACCTTGGTTACATCTATAAAAGGAAAACTGTAACTGAGATGCAAAAAGTAACATTTGACACCAAAAGTAGAATAGCTCATCAGTATTGTGTTGGACGACAATCTTTGAGAAAGGGGGCACAATTTGAAATAAAGAGAATGAGAACCGAACTTGGAAGACAGTCAGGGGTCCCATAATATGGAATTCATTAAACAAAGAACTAAAGAAGCAAACAACTAGAGAAACTTTCAAACGTCAGTTAAGATCAGACATGAAAACATTAAGTAAATTGTCTTTTGGAAAAGAAACAACATTTAATACAAATAGAGATGCAAATGATGTTTACTATTAGAAACACTGCGCCAAAATGTACATTCAATTTTGTTATATAAGGTTAGAGGGCATAACGGAATAACCAGACCCAGGACCAGTAGGACCGGACCCTAACGGGCCAGTATTGCTGAAGTTTAGATAAGATCAAATTTGACTGGCTTAGCATTACTGAGGGGGATAACCTAGGTTCCAAAGGTTCCAGTGATTTGATTGGTCAATTGACTGGGAATAATTTAAAGCTAAATAATATGATTGGTTCAAACGTATAGAAGAGTAAAGTTCATGGAAGATATCTGCTGATTGATTGAAATCAAATATTCATTTCTTTACAATGGAGGATGTGTAGCAGTTCGGTGGGATGGAAATTAATGCCTAAAGTAGGGTTCCAAAGGTTCCAAGGGTTCCAGTACTGTGTTTCTATATCAACAGTCTATATCTCAAGGTACCGAAAAGGTTCCAGTACAAATACTGCATAACTGTCTTTTTTATGTAAATACTACATTGAAAAGCAGGGTTCCGAGGGTTCCAGTACTGTGTTTCTATATCAACAGTTCATATCTCAAGGTACTGAAAAGGTTCCAGTACAAAAACTGCATAACTGTCTGTTTTATGTGAATGCTTCATTGAATAGTAGGGTTCCGAGGGTTCCAGTACTGTGTTTCTATATCAACAGTTCACATCTCAAGGTACTGAAAAGGTTCAAGTACAAAAACTGCATAACTGTCTGTTTTATGTGAATGCTTCATTGAATAGAATAGTTCCTAGGGTTCTAAAGGTTCCAGTACTGTGTTTCTATATCCACAGTTCATATCTCAAGGTACCGAAAAGGTTCCAGTACAAAAACTGCATAACTGTCTGTTTTATGTGAATGCTTCATTGAATAGTAGGGTTCCGAGGGTTCCAGTACTGTGTTTCTATATCCACAGTTCATATTTGAAGGTACCGAAAAGGTTCCAGTACAAAAACTGCATAACTGTCTGTTTTATGTAAATGCTACATTCAATAGTAGGGTTCCGAAGGTTCCAGTGCTGTGTTTCTATATCAACAGTTCATATCTCAAGGTACTGAAAAGGTTCCAGTACAAAAACTGCATAACTGTCTGTTTTATGTGAATGCTTCATTGAATAGCAGGGTTCCGAGGGTTCCAGTACTGTGTTTCTATATCAACAGTTCATATCTCAAGGTACCGAAAAGGTTCCAGTACAAAAACTGCGTAACTGTCTGCTTTATGTGAATGCTTCATTGAATAGTAGGGTTCCGAGGGTTCCAGTACTGTGTTTCTATATCCACAGTTCATATTTGAAGGTACCGAAAAGGTTCCAGTACAAATACTGCATAACTGTCTGTTTTATATAAATGCTACATTCAATAGTAGGGTTCCGAGGGTTCCAGTACTGTGTTTCTATATCAACAGTTCATATCTCAAGGTACCGAAAAGGTTCCAGTACAAAAACTGCATAACTGTCTGTTTTATGTGAATGCTTCATTGAATAGTAGGGTTCCGAGGGTTCCAGTACTGTGTTTCTATATCAACAGTTCATATCTCAAGGTACCGAAAAGGTTCCAGTACAAAAACTGCGTAACTGTCTGCTTTATGTGAATGCTTCATTGAATAGTAGGGTTCCGAGGGTTCCAGTACTGTGTTTCTATATCCACAGTTCATATTTGAAGGTACCGAAAAGGTTCCAGTACAAATACTGCATAACTGTCTGTTTTATGTAAATGCTACATTCAATAGTAGGGTTCCGAGGGTTCCAGTACTGTGTTCCTATATCAACAGTTCATATCTCAAGGTACCGAAAAGGTTCCAGTACAAAAACTGCATAACTGTCTGTTTTATGTGAATGCTTCATTGAATAGTAGTGTTCCGAGGGTTCCAGTACTGTGTTCCTATATCAACAGTTCATATCTCAAGGTACCGAAAAGGTTCCAGTACAAATACTGCATAACTGTCTGTTTTATGTGAATGCTTCATTGAATAGTAGGGTTCCGAGGGTTCCAGTACTGTGTTCCTATATCAACAGTTCATATCTCAAGGTACCGAAAAGGTTCCAGTACAAATACTGCATAACTGTCTGTTTTATGTGAATGGCTTATTGAATAGTAGGGTTCCGAGGGTTCCAGTACTGTGTTTCTATATCAACAGTTCATATCTCAAGGTACCGAAAAGGTTCCAGTACAAAAACTGCGTAACTGTCTGTTTTATGTGAATGCTTCATTGAATAGTAGGGTTCCGAGGGTTCCAGTACTGTGTTTCTATATCAACAGTTCATATCTCAAGGTACCGAAAAGGTTCCAGTACAAAAACTGCGTAACTGTCTGCTTTATGTGAATGCTTCATTGAATAGTAGGGTTCCGAGGGTTCCAGTACTGTGTTTCTATATCCACAGTTCATATTTGAAGGTACCGAAAAGGTTCCAGTACAAAAACTGCATAACTGTCTGTTTTATATAAATGCTACATTCAATAGTAGGGTTCCGAGGGTTCCAGTACTGTGTTTCTATATCAACAGTTCATATCTCAAGGTACCGAAAAGGTTCCAGTACAAAAACTGCATAACTGTCTGTTTTATGTGAATGCTACATTGAATAGAATAGTTCCGAGGGTTCCAGTACTGTGTTCCTATATCAACAGTTCATATCTCAAGGTACCGAAAAGGTTCCAGTACAAATACTGCATAACTGTCTGTTTTATGTGAATGCTTCATTGAATAGTAGGGTTCCGAGGGTTCCAGTACTGTGTTCCTATATCAACAGTTCATATCTCAAGGTACCGAAAAGGTTCCAGTACAAATACTGCATAACTGTCTGTTTTATGTGAATGGCTTATTGAATAGTAGGGTTCCGAGGGTTCCAGTACTGTGTTTCTATATCAACAGTTCATATCTCAAGGTACCGAAAAGGTTCCAGTACAAAAACTGCATAACTGTCTGTTTTATGTAAATGCTACATTCAGTAGTAGGGTTCCGAGGGTTCCAGTACTGTGTTTCTATATCCACAGTTCATATCTCAAGGTACCGAAAAGGTTCCAGTACAAAAACTGCGTAACTGTCTGCTTTATGTGAATGCTTCATTGAATAGTAGGGTTCCGAGGGTTCCAGTACTGTGTTTCTATATCAACAGTTCATATCTCAAGGTACCGAAAAGGTTCCAGTACAAAAACTGCATAACTGTCTGTTTTATGTGAATGCTTCATTGAATAGTAGGGTTCCGAGGGTTCCAGTACTGTGTTTCTATATCAACAGTTCATATCTCAAGGTACCGAAAAGCTTCCAGTAAAAATACTGCACAACTGTCTGTTTTATGTAAATACTACATTGAATAGTAGGGTTTCGAGGGTTCCAAAGGTTCCAGTACTGTGTTTCTATATCAACAGTTCATATCTCAAGGTTCCAAAAAGGAAAACAGTGCTGGAACCTTTTTGGAACCCCTTTACATTTAAAATTGAAAACAAATACACTGTACTGGAACCTTCAGAACCCAATTTTAAGATAGGGGTTTAGCAGGAGAATTAAAGTCTATAGGAAAATAATACTGAGACCTTTTCCGTACCCTATACTTTTAAACTTCAATACAGAAACACTGTACTGGAACCTTCGGAACCCTTGGTACCTTCGGAACCCGATTTCAAGATAAGGGTTTAGCAGGAGAATTAAAGTCTATAGGAAAATATTACTGGAACCTTTTCGGTACCCAGCATTTTAAAAATTCAATACAGAAACCCTGTACTGGAACCTTTGGAACCCTTGGTACCTTCGGAACCCGATTTCAAGAGAAGGGTTTAGCAGGAGAAATATACAGTATATAGGAAGATAATACTGGAACCTTTTCGGTACCTTACACTTTTGAAATTCAATACAGAAACACTGTACTGGAACCTTCGGAACCCGATTTTAAGAAAGGGATTTAGCAGGAGAATTGAAGTACCGGGTGTCCCAAAGTGATGTATTATCGTTTGATTGCTTATATCTCCATAACCATTGCAGAAGGGCTAAATTGTATTTGAGGATGTTGGCTTTGGTTTAGGTCAATTTCTTCATGTCGAAAAGAAGATCGATAAACCTGCTCAAATTCGAGCCTTAGATAGCATGAAAAAGAAACGGCCTTCTTTGCCAGTCAACATTTTAGATGTGATGCAAAAAGCTGAACTTATATGTCGTTCATAGAATATATGGCGTTCAGAGAATACGAATTCAGTTAATACTGAGTTCAGAGAATATGAATACGAGTTCAGCCTTTTGCATCACATCTAAAATGCTGACTGGAAAAATAGGCCGTTTCTTTCTCGTGCCATCTAAGGCTTGAATTTGAGGAAGTTTATCAATCTTCTTTTCAACACGAAAACACCTCGGTAAATCCGCAACCAACATCTTAAAATACAATTTAGCCTCTAGGCAATCAAATAAAACAAAGTTTTTGAAAACCGGTTCATTGGTTATGGACATGTAAGCACTCAAACAATAATGCATCATTTTGGGACACCCGGTATATCGTAAAATAACAATGGAACCTTTTCGTACCTTATACTTTTAAAATTAAATGCAAAAAGACTATACTGGAACCTTCGGAACCCTTGGTACCTTCGGAACGCGACTTCAAGAAAAGGGTTTAGCAGGAGAATTAAATTATATAGGAAAATAATACTGGAACCTTTTCGGTATCTTATACTTTTAAAATTCAATACAGAAACGCTGTACTGGAACCTTCGGAACCCTTTGTACCTTCAGAACCCAATTTCAAGAAAGGGATTTAGCAGGAGAATTAGAGTATATAGGAAAATGATATTGGAACTTTTTCGGTACTTTATACTTTTAAAATTCAATACAGAAACACTGTACTGGAACCTTCGGAACCCTTGGTACCTTCGGAACCCGATTTCAAGAAAGGGGTTTAGCAGGAGAATTGACGTTGTTATGAAAATAATACTGGGACCTTTTCGGTACCTTGCACTCTTAACATTCAATACAGAAACACTGTACTGGAACCTTCGGAACCCGACTTCAAGAAAAGGGTTTAGCAGGAGAATTAAAGTATATCGGAAAATAATACTGGAACCTTTTCGGTACCTTATACTTTTAAAGTTCAATACAGAAACACTGTACTGGAACCTTCGGAACCCTTGGTACCTTCGAAACCCGATTTCAAGAAAGGGATTTAGCAGGAGAATTAAAGTATATAGGAAAATAATATTGCAACCTTTTCGGTACCTTATACTTTTAAAATTCAATACAGAAACACTGTACTGGAACCTTCGGAACCCTTGGTACCTTAGGAACCCGATTTCAAGAAAGGGATTTAGCAGGAGAATTAAAGTATATAGGAAAATAATATTGGAACCTTTTTCGGTACCTTATACTTTTAAAATTCAATACAGAAACACTGTACTGGAACCTTCGGAACCCTTGGTACCTTAGGAACCCGATTTCAAGAAAGGGATTTAGCAGGAGAATTAAAGTATATAGGAAAATAATATTGGAACCTTTTCGGTACCTTATACTTTTAAAATTCAATACAGAAACACTGTACTGGAACCTTCGGAACCCTTGGTACCTTCGGAACCCGATTTCAAGAAATGGATTTAGCTGGAGAATTAAAGTATATCGGAAAATAATACTGGATCCTTTTCGGTACCTTATACTTTTAAAGTTCAATACAGAAACACTGTACTGGAACCTTCGGAACCCTTGGTACCTTAGGAACCCGATTTCAAGAAAGGGATTTAGCAGGAGAATTAAAGTATATAGGAAGATAATATTGGAACTTTTTCGGTACCTTATACTTTTAAAGTTCAATACAGAAACACTGTACTGGAACCTTCGGAACACTTGGTACCTTCGGAACCCGATTTCAAGAAAGGGATTTAGCTGGAGAATTAAAGTATATCGGAAAATAACACTGGATCCTTTTCGGTACCTTATACTTTTAAAGTTCAATACAGAAACACTGTACTGGAACCTTCGGAACCCTTTGTACCTTCAGAACCCAATTTCAAGAAAGGGATTTAGCAGGAGAATTAAAGTATATAGGAAAATGATATTGGAACTTTTTCGGTACTTTATACTTTTAAAATTCAATACAGAAACACTGTACTGGAACCTTCGGAACCCTTGGTACCTTCGGAACCCGATTTCAAGAAAGGGGTTTAGCAGGAGAATTGACGTTGTTATGAAAATATTACTGGAACCTTTTCGGTACCTTACACTCTTAACATTCAATACAGAAACACTGTACTGGAACCTTCGGAACCCGACTTCAAGAAAAGGGTTTAGCAGGAGAATTAAAGTATATCGGAAAATAATACTGGAACCTTTTCGGTACCTTATACTTTTAAAGTTCAATACAGAAACACTGTACTGGAACCTTCGGAACCCTTGGTACCTTCGAAACCCGATTTCAAGAAAGGGATTTAGCAGGAGAATTAAAGTATATAGGAAAATAATATTGCAACCTTTTCGGTACCTTATACTTTTAAAATTCAATACAGAAACACTGTACTGGCACCTTCGGAACCCTTGGTACCTTAGGAACCCGATTTCAAGAAAGGGATTTAGCAGGAGAATTAAAGTATATAGGAAAATAATATTGGAACCTTTTCGGTACCTTATACTTTTAAAGTTCAATACAGAAACACTGTACTGGAACCTTCGGAACCCTTGGTACCTTAGGAACCCGATTTCAAGAAAGGGATTTAGCAGGAGAATTAAAGTATATAGGAAGATAATATTGGAACTTTTTCGGTACCTTATACTTTTAAAGTTCAATACAGAAACACTGTACTGGAACCTTCGGAACCCTTGGTACCATGGTCTTTATAGGGAGTGCAAACTTGCATCAACGCCAAAAATGCTTTGTAAGAGGAACTATAAATTTGTTCTTGTTGTTTGTATGATTTTGGCAAATAATATTCGACATTAATGCTCTATTGTTATGCAAATTAGAATTTCTATTCCAGCCAATCACAGAGCATCTTATCTAAACTTCAGCAAGACCCTAACGGGCCAGACCCTAGGGGAATACCCATTACTTTCCTTCCAGCGTTTGTTTGCAATGGCGGCCAACCCAGAAGTTTGGCTCCAAAGTGAGATAAGGCAGTCACTGCTGTAAGTAAATTCTACCTTCTGGATGCCACAACAAATGCAAAAATGCATATTATTAAATCGTCCAACCAGCAGACAAACTTTAATCCAGCCTCAAGCCATTGCCCACTGGGCCTAAGCATTTAACTACATGGCCTACATATTTTACCTTTCTGCCTTGCTTGGTGATTCAAGCTGTTGCAATGACGTCGTGATGCCAGCCACTTTGTATTCCATCTCCACAATCTCAATTTCTGGACTTGATTCTGGCTTTTCAAGTGCAAGTTAGTTTGGGACTGCAAAATCATTTAGCAGGCAGCTTTTTCATAACATATTTGTTCGTAATGTTTATTGTGAAGGTGGTAATTGGCAGATATATGGGGTAAGGCGATCTCGAAAGAGAGCGTGATGATTTTGGGAATGTTAATACAGAACCATTCTCTCAAATCACGCATTGACCCGGGCATTGAACCAACTTGTTTTTGGTAAATCCCATGATCACAATATTGCATTTCAGAATGTGCATCTGTGTGCATTTGTTTTCTCGTATCATGAAGGTGTTGTGGCACAGTGGTGTAATCCTCTGACTTTGCAGCCAGAACAGTCAGGCGGCGTGGGTTCGATACCCGGTAGGACCCCATCACTTGAGCGTCATGACAAGGGGTCGCGGACTCGATTAGGTCTGCTCTATTTCTGCGATCCCAGCGCTTGGCGCTGAAAAACGCAACTTCACCTTCACCTTCATGTGCACTCACCTTTTACAGGGCCGTAGGAAGCAGCTTCTGATTGGGGGAATTGTTCTTAGAACAATAGAGAACAATACATCTAATTAATACTTGTGGTGTGGCACCATTGTTTTCAAAAATTATTTGGGGGCTTAAACCCCCCCTGCCCCCCATTTCTTACCGGCCTGCATTTTTATAAGAAATAGCTCATAAGAAACAGTAGGCTAAAATTTTCAAAAAATAATACTACCCCACTTCCTGTATCAAAATACTAAGAAACGATTTCTTATCGAAAAAGATGAGTGTAACCCATATTTTAGAAGATACATGTGACCAACTCCCCCTAATAACTTTCTGGGGCCACCGTGGGAGCTAACAAAGTCCCTAAATATTACCTACGTGCCTGATCAATTTAAACTCTAAGCGTTGAGATGAACTTGCAGCTTGAAGGCTGCGCACTCTGAAAGCTTCTCTCCTATGAACTCAGTTGAGTGGGCTTGAGTGTGTCGCAGAACATGTGTGAATTTGAGGGTCACTCATTCGCAAACGTGTGCAAGATTTTTTCAGAACATAGGCCTAAGGATTTCGTGTACGAGATATTTTTGAGTGAAATTCCCAGGATGGTAAAGCCACGCAGCAAATAATTGTCCGGTTCACGACATGGCGACACAGAACCGCTGTTTATAGAGCTCGCAAAAGTGCCTCTGAAGCCAAAATTCGTCTCGATCTTACGAAACATAGGTTGAACTTGCTAATTTTAGCAAACGAAGTGCTAAAACCGCACAAGGACTGGTATGCTTTTGCCAATGTTAACTGCAGAACTCGGGTGAAAATTGGTGACAAATATAGCTCCTTCGAATCAAAAGAAGAATTAGAAAAACTAATAAGTGAAGCCAGTAAAGCAGAGTAACTCTTTCCGTATTCTTTTCCGAAGAAAAGGTTGTATATATTTTATTAATTCCTAAAATATCTATTGGACTGGATGCCATGTGAAATTTGCGAAATCGCAGAATTCATGATAAAAACACTGTAATTGATTTATTCGCGGACGGTTTCGGGTGGCATCCGGTTTGAGACAGACTGTTTGAGATTAGTTAATTGGTTTATTACAGAACTTTGTTCCTTCTGCTTCGCGTGCCGGAAATAATTCTGTGAGACCCCACAAGCGGCGAAAATTTTCGTTATTTCAAGTTTTTTTCACCCTCAGGGTTGGTTCTCACTTGATGCGGTTTTGTTTGTGCGTTGCGCCGCGCGCGGTGAGGTTGTTGGGTTGGTCTGGCTTTTGTCTCGCTGCGGCGCTTCGTCGTTGTTTGGCGTGAGTCAGTGGCGGCGCTTGGGCGTCGTTCTTGGCTCATTCCGGATGGTGGTGGGGCGCTGCGGTGTGGTGGGGTCGGATTGGCTTTGCTTTGTCGCGCTTGCCGCGTCGTGCGGATCGAATCGTGTCAGGTGTAAATTCAGCTTTATAGTTTACACTCGTTAATCGCGTCGCTGCAGGGAGATCTCTTGCGCGCGGAGAAAGGGACACAGTCCAGTTGTGTTTACAGTTGCTTTTATTCAACTAAAAATATATTTTTGAAAACATATCTCTTAGGAATTGCATCTCAAGATTGCATGGTCCCAATGGAAAATTTTATGAGAGCCTTGAAGATGCTCCTTTTAATTTAATTCCCATGAAAGGACATACAATTTTTATTACTTTCTAGTCAGAGTCGATCGAATTCCAATGAAAATTTCAAAAGCCAATTGGAAAAAGATAATTTTGCATGCATTCAGCAACAAAACTTGCCCTATGCATTATCAGTGTTATACATTCTTTTTCAGCAACATGTTTGTTTATCTGTTTTTCTTAGATCTTTGTTGTATTTATTATGACTTTTTTATGTATTTATTTTTGTCTCGTGCATTGAAAGACTTCGGTACCCCTAAGCGCTGTGCAAGGAAGCCTATTGTGAAGATGTGCAGAAATACGAGTGACCAAGGAGATCACAGCTCTGTTAAATGCCCATAGGTATTGACCAGTGGCGTGCAGGAATAGCTCTTTGCAAGTTCCGACTAATTTCTAAGGTTTGCTTTCATCGATCATTCACAGGGCTCTTGTTCTCTTTGTGGTATTGCATTGCCTACTTGTACCTCTTCATTTGGTCATCCGTTGTAACACTCCCCTTGGCTGTCATGGTCACTGCACTGTTCTCCTACTTCTCTCCGTACACATGTTGGTTTAATACATCTTCTTTTAAAGTGAATGAATTGCAGGATATTGTTCTTAATTTTACAAAAATATCTCTATACTTTCAGGCCACCATTTGCTTTGCCCTGTCTTTCTTAGCCAACTTTCTGATCCACAATATGCGTGCTCTTATCAAATATCCTCTGTACCGGAAACGATGTATTTACTTACTGCAAAGTGTGCTACACTTGATACTAACAATAGAATACATAAGCTTTCTTCTTTATGGGAAAACATTTTCGCTAAAAGTTCTGCTAATGTTGTCAGGTGACATTGAGTCAAATCCAGGCCCTCAAATTGACAACTGTTTGAAATTTTTCCACTGGAATTTGAATAGCATTTGTGCAAGGAACAAGGTAAAAATATCACTGATTGAGGCTTACAACTCCCTCCATCGATTTGATGTTATAGCAGTTTCCGAGTCAATGCTTGACAGTTCTGTTAGCAATGATGACATCCTCATTGAGGGTTTCAGCAGGGAAATTTATCGCAGTGATCACCCAAGCAACACTAAGCTCGGTGGGGTATGTCTGTACTTCAGGGAGGGTCTACCAATAAAACGTAGGATTGATCTTGAACTGCTTCAAGAAATCATTGTTTCTGAAATTACCATTGCACGGAAGAAAATCTTTCTTGTAGCTGTTTACCGTAGCCCCAGTCAAAATAGTGAGCAATTTGAAAACTTCGTTGACAGACTGCAGACGACACTGGACCTACTCCGTAGGGAAAGGCCATACACAGTGATTGTGACTGGAGATTTTAATTGCAGATCCTCTCAATGGTGGGCAGAGGATATGGAAAGCCCTGAAGGGACTGCTCTGGAGGAATTAATTGAATCAAATAACTTATATCAATTAATTGATGAACCAACTAACATAAGGGGTGAAGGCATGTCATGTATTGACCTCGTTATAACTGACCAACCTAATATGTTTGTTGAACACGGGGTACACCCATCGCTGGATGAACACTGTCAGCATCAGATAATTTATGGAAAATTAAATATTACCATACCCTCTCCACCTCCTTACAAACGAACCGTCTGGGATTACTCAAAGTCTGATACCAAAGCGATAAGAGATGAGATTCAAGAAATTGACTGGGTTTCTCGATTTACTGCTCTCAGTTCGGATGAAATGACAGAGTGTTTCACTCGTATTCTTGTATCCACTATAACTAAAAATATACCAAATAAAGTCGTTAAGATTGACGACAAGGATCCACCGTGGATAACTCCTGGTCTTAAATCAGCAATCATACGCAAACACCGAGTTTACAAAAGATTTGTACAACGTGGGAGGAGGCAGGAGGATTGGGCACTAGTTAAAACTGTCCGGAACGAAACTTCAAAATTAATTACTAGCACCAAAGAGGATTACTATTTGAGTCTAGGCAGAAAGTTGGCTGATCCAGGTCAGGGTGTCAAAGCGTACTGGTCGGCTCTGAACAGATTAATAAACAAAAAGAAAGTAGTCAATATTCCGCCTTTATTGGAGAACGGAATTTTTGTGGCTAATGTACAGGCTAAAGCTAATGTTTTCAACGATTTTTTTGTTGAACAATGCTGCACTTTAGCAACTGGGAGTACCCTTCCAGTCTTTCTACCCCGCTGTAACAAAATGCTGCAAAACATTGTTATCGATAGGGATAAGGTTCTTAAGTTGAT
The DNA here is from genome assembly GCA_039566865.1 of Aurelia coerulea. NCBI lineage: Eukaryota > Metazoa > Cnidaria > Scyphozoa > Semaeostomeae > Ulmaridae > Aurelia > Aurelia coerulea. The sequence continues at coordinate 5,988,705 of CM076959.1, forward strand.
ACGTAACCTAAATACTAATAAAGCTCATGGATGTGATGATATCTCAGTATCAATGATAAAAATTTGTGATTGCTCCATTGTCGAGCCCTTGTGCCTAATCTTTGACAAATGCCTTGATACGGGAAAGTATCCTTCAATATGGAAAAAAGCAAATGTAGTTCCTGTACACAAAAAGGGTAGTCGACAATGCAAAAAGAACTATCGACCAATTTCTTTGCTTCCAATATTTGGAAAAATGTTTGAAAAATTGATCTATGATTATATTTATGAGCACCTGTGCGACAACGGACTGTTAACACCACATCAATCGGGTTTCCGTCCAGGTGATTCGACAGTCAACCAGTTGTTGGCAATAAGTCATAAAATCTATTGCGCCTTTGACGATATTCCAAGTAAAGAAACAAGGGCTGTTTTTCTTGACCTATCTAAGGCCTTTGACAGAGTTTGGCACGAGGGCTTACTGTATAAACTGGAATGCAGTGGGATATCTGGAAGCCTCCTTGCACTAATTCGCGATTTTCTTGCAAACCGTGAACAACGTGTTCTATTAAATGGGAAAAACTCAGAATGGGCAACAATTTCTGCTGGAGTACCTCAAGGCTCGGTTTTAGGACCCTTGTTTTTTCTTGTCTACATAAATGACCTTGTTGATGACTTAAAGAGTGATGTTAAGATCTTTGCTGACGACACATCTCTATTTTCTGTTGTGAATGATGTAGCCAGAACTGCCGAAGAACTAAACAGTGATTTAGAGACAGTTAATATGTGGGCATGGCAATGGAAAATGCAGTTTAATGCTGACAAAACTGTTGAACTCATCTTCTCCACAAAAAGAGTTAAACCCTTTCATCCCCCTCTAATGTTAGGAAATGATGTGGTAACAGAAAAGGCCGAGCATAAGCACCTTGGCATGATTCTGGATCCCAAGCTGGATTTCCAGAGTCATATCAAGGAAGCTATCTTAAAGGCAAGACGAGGAATTGGATTAATACGACATATTTCTAATTATGTTTCTAGGGACGTTCTTAATCAAATGTACAAGCTTTATGTTAGACCTCATTTAGATTATGGTGACATTGTCTACCACAGGCATGACCCTGAGATGCTCCAAAGCTTCACGCGTAAGATAGAACAAACTCAATATTTGGCTGCCTTGGCGGTGACCGGTGCATGGAGAGGTACAAATAGGCAAAGGCTGTATGAAGAACTGGGGTGGGAAAGTCTCTATCAGAGGAGATGGTATAGACGCTTGTGCCATTTTTTTAAATTAAAGAACTCACACCATCCTGAGTATTTGTATGCAGAAATTCCTCCTGAGCGTCAAGTCATGTACAACCTCAGAAGTGCACGTCTGTATGAACAAAACATAGGTAGGACTGTCCGGTTCTCAAACACCTACTTCCAGAATACCTTTTCTGAATGGAACTCGCTCACTCTTGATATTAGAAATTCTACATCAATTGCTGAGTTCAAGCGTAAATTGCTGGGAATCATAAGGCCTGCTCAAAAGCCTACTTATAATATACATGATATAGCAGGTATTAGACTTCTGACCAAGCTTCGTTTGAATTTTAGTGCCTTAAATGAACACAAATTTAGGCATAATTTTGAATGTCTGGACCCTATCTGTGCTTGTGGCACAGGCAAAGAAGATAACGAGCATTTTCTCCTGCATTGCCCTCTCTTTGAATTACAGCGTAGAGATCTCCTTGGTCAGCTCGGGGACCTTCCTGGCATTGACATTGAGAGTTTGGATAGTAAGACTATTTGCGAATTACTACTATTTGGTAGCCCAAACGTAAATGTGATTGTGAACAGAATAATTCTGGAAGCGACCATTTCCTTCATCAAATCAACACAGCGATTAGGCTAGAAATAAAACCATCAAATCACAGCGCACCCCAACAGGTGAGTCAGAGATATATTTCTTTGACGCACCTGGAACACCTTAATTTTTGTAACGTTGTTTTATTTGTTAGACTAGATACTGTCGTAGTATTGAACTGTTGTAAGTGTCGTTCGTAGTGAGAACTCGATGACTTTGTGTCCTTTCTCGCTACGAACGACATAATTTTTTTTTCTTTTCTCAATTCTAGTTTAACTGTTGTCGTTGCTTTGTATATTTTAATATTTTATGATGATATATAAAAAAAAAAAAAAAAAAAAAAATTTAAACTGAAATATTTACCGAACCACCCCCTCCCCCCCCCCAAGTCAATGTTGTTTGGATTCACTCCGGACACTTGCTGCTTGATATTTTCCAAATTAGAGAAATCAGCAACATTGACTAGGGGGTATACAACGAGTGGGTTTTTAGTTGATTTGGTTTCGTATAAGGATTTACCTCCACAGAAATAAACCCGACCCATATTTGTAGCAAGTTTTTGCAAAACTTATACAGCTTTTAAGTACCCCTTCCCTGGGTTCAACTTTGAATCATGATGAATGACAATGGCCGAATCAAAGCAGAAATTACAATTTTTAGTATTATTTGTAATACACTGTATGTGTGAATACAATTCATATCTCATAGCTTACACATATTTTCTTATAACTTAGAAACTTGCCCTCCTGAACAAGGTTTTTTGAAGCCTTTCCGGGCCTTTTCCAATGTTTAGACATTATTCAAGATTCCTGAGTACTATTATGATGCAGGACAGGAAACAGGTGAGAATAAACAAAAACATGCTACAGTTTCTTATTTTTTGCGATCTGAGAGTCTTAAGTTTCATATAAGCAGTTTATTAGAAACAAATATTACGTGTATAACAGGAGAAGAGTGAAAGTGAAGAGCGGCAACTAATCTCAACAGATATGTATGATTAGGATCAGCAGAATCTACTTGGAAAGACTGTTTCTGTCGCATTATGTGATTCTGGGGCAATTTTCTTATGCAAATGAGTTGGTCGATCTTACGCATCATCTAACGCACGATCTTACGCAAATTTAAATCTTACGCACAATCTTACGCATTATCTTAGGCATACTTAAATCTTACGCATCATCTTACGCGTACCTTACGCATGCTTACGCAAATTACAATAAGCCATCACTTTCAGCGGGGTGTATTGCGCATGCCTAGATCAAAAGTTATTTTTAGATAGGTCAAATTAGCCTTGCACAAACCCTCTGAGTGCAATTTTTTTTTATAAAAGATAATAAAAATTTAAGATAGCTTGGTATAGGTTGGCTAATAGGTTGGGTAAAAATTTTCTGAGGAATGTCAAATCCTCCATTTTAGCACTGGCAAGCATGTTATCATCGGGAGATTCATTCTAAGCCAAAGTAAATAATCTTTCTTGACAAATTTTCCTTGTGCTCTGATTCATAGGATAACTGTCAGAAAACTTTCAAAGTTTTCTTGTCACTAATGGCAAGCATGATATTGGGAGATGCATTCTAAGCCAAAGTAAAGGGCGCGGCCCCGGAACTTTTCCTTGGGGCTTTGCTCCCAGACCCCTTCATTTCAATGACTCCCCCACTTAATTTACCCTGGCCACACCGCTGCCCGGATCCCATTTTTAGGCCATTCCATGGTCCATGGCGAGAGCTTTTAGTGTACAGCGATGAAAAGTTCTCTTACGACCTCAATAGAACTATTCTCAACTTGACTATACAGTTCATCCGTGAAACTGGACGGTTTGAGTAAGGTCGCTTCTAACGAAAGATGTACACCACGTAACCACTAAATCCCTGTCTGTTTCTTTTTTGTCTCTTTAAGTTTGTAAGTCTGTTGCGTGTTGGACGGCAGGTGCATGGTGGTTTTTTTTTTTTTCATGCTTAAAGAAACTTCAAGATAATGTTCTTGAAGATTAAGTAGTTTTTCTTTCTCTTATCTATGTTAATTCCCTTGGGGTAGACACAGCCTTTTGCTCCCCGGGGGTATTTGTCCCAGTAGTATTATAAAGTAATTCTTCAAATGTGTCACGGTTTAGGACATTCCAATTTTTGTTAGGAGCGTGTTAGGCTCTAACATCCTAACAGTTGCAACAACAACCACAATTTTTCTTGCACATGGGCGGGCGCCGCCATGCCACGTCTTTCGTGATCAGCAGTTTACTAGGCGAGAAGGACCTCAGTTTATCGCCGTTCTACACATTGTTGGCAATCAACAGTACTTCGGCGAGAAGAATTACAATATTCCTATCACTCATACGGAATCACAATTTACCTGACGGAGAGGAATGAACATGAATGATGGATATGTATGGGCACTCTGTACTTCATACTTAGCCTTAGGCCCGATCAATCGTTAACAGATTGAAAAGAAATAACATCAAGAGAACAACAGTACTTGCACATTTCTTCATAACAATGAACATTTATACATTTTCAGGTATTTCTCATCAGAAATTAATTTCAACCTTTGCTTCATCATATTCATACTGCTAAAGCAGGCTCATCGGTACGTCCTTGCTTCATTGATTGTAATGAGTTGTAATGGGTGGTTATGGAAAATATCCGGACCCCCCCCCCCCATGGAAGACTGCTCACCAAATTGGAAAGATCCGGATTTTGCCTCTAAAAGTACAGGAATGTCCGGAGTTTTTGATTTTACAGACAATTTACCCCCTATGTAGACTTGCCCCAAGTCTATTTCGTCAAAAAAAAATTTCGTCAAAAAAATTGAAGGGAAAAGTGAAAAGCGAAATAGACTTGTATATCTCCGGCCCTCATGAATAATTAATGAGATAGCTAATCTCTTTGTGGTCAACTGAAAAAACAGGGGGGTTGCGTTCAAAAACGGAAGCTGGCCAAAGATGGCGGCGCGCAGCGACATGTTGTGAAGATCAAATAACAGAGTATTTTGGATTATGTGTCTATGTCTGAATTGTCAAACGAGGCATTGGCCAAAGATGGCTAGCAATGGTGGAGCAGGACAAAGAATATTTGCCTGGAAAAGTGCGAAAGGTATAATTTAGCTTGCCTTGAGTCGAGTATATGATAAAAATAGCAGTTTGTTCTTCCAGCTTAGTTAGGCCCAGGGTCTGACCTGGGTCGAGCGCCTTCTGCCCTAACTAATGTTGGAACAGAAATATCAGTTCACAATGCAATGCACCCATTTTTTATAAAAAAGCTTATAAGAAACGGCAGGCTCAATTTTTGAGACTTTAGAAGCTGCCTAGCTCGGTCTGTGACGCAGGCTAGAAGCTACCCTACGTGATTAAAAAAATCAAAGCAACTCGATAGTGTTATGACTCTGGACAATATTAGCAACTGTTTTGACATTGTTTTGAAGTGTGAACTATGATTACTCGTTTCGTTTTTAAATCTTACCAAGTAATTTCGGAGCCCTTCTATAAGTATATGATTCTGTTCTCGGCATTGAAAATATAAGAAACACCAGAAAGAGTGACACTGTAATGTACATATATTACTTACAGAACTCAATTTATCTCAACTTCAGTCAGAGTGCAAAGCTTTTGTGATTGATTTTGATCAAACAAAAACTAGCTACCTTGATTTACCATGTTCTCATGTGATATACAGTACATATACTGTATTTTTTCTAAGAAACTCAGACTCTCAAATCGCCAAAAAATTAAGAAACTCAAAAATGTTTGTCTTTATTCTCACTTGTTTCCTGTATCATATTATTTGGAAAGTACTTTAGTAATGTCTAAACATTGGAAAGGCTAAAAACATCTTGTTTTGAAGTGTTCAGGGGTCACAGATCAGATAATTTCTAGATACTATACTTTTAGTACTGGCCCAAATTCTTAGTTTCTTATGAAAAAAATATGTGTATACAATGCATGTTTATCTTTTGTCTTTTGATATGTACCATTTTGTTAATTCATTTTGATTATTCTGTTATTCTTTCAGTATATGCATCCTAATTGGGAAGGAATTTTGTGAAGTATCATACTAATTCCATCTTAAGTAAACACAGTTATTCTGCAGACATCATGGCAAGATCCACTTCACATTACTGAACACAGGCTTTTTGATGAAATTTGATCCACATTCAACACTGGCAAACTCTGCAAAAGATGATACATCAGAAGGATGCAGCAGGGCACAATATGACTCGCTTGACAATTTGAATACTCTGGAAATGGTTTTGGCAAATCATTATCTACATGTACACATATTTTTTCACAAGAAACTGCTTATGAGAAACTCAACTCTCAGATCGCCAAAACATTAAGAAACTCCAGTGCTGGGAAAATATAGCCTGCGTGCAGACTCCCTTGACTGGCTTACAGAAATTGAATTGAGTAATTTTCTTTTGACAATGAAAACTCTGAGTATATTTTAGTTATATTCATTTGTTTCCTGTTAAAGTCATGTCTAAACATTGAAACGGCTTCAAAAGCCTTGTGTTGAATAGTTCATGTGGGCATACAGGTAGTGAACATGAAGATGGTTAGAGAAGCTTTCAGTACTGGGCCATAATCTTTGTCTCTTATAAAAAATGTCTGTGAGAAACTAAAAATTGTGCCAGTACTTTTGGACAGCCCCATCCTTTTTGGAAGGGATTTCATTGATCCATTTTCTGGATTTCTTCCGATCACTGGCTTCAGTCTAGCATCAACAAAATTTAAGTTGATAGAAAATATGCTTCCAATAGACAGATGTAACATATTTTCTATAATAAACTGGTTCATAAGAAACTAGTAAATAAGATGGCCAAAAACTTTTAGAAACTCTTGCACTCTGTCTGAGAAATATATAATAAACACATACAAATAAGTTAGATAGTTATATGGCAAATGTCATTGAACCTTTTATTCTTGAGTAATGTAATGTTAACTATTTGTTTATGCTTTGAGCATAATAGAATACTGTTTATTATTCCTATATTATGCTTAATGTCAAGAAACACTATCTGCAGCAGTGTTACAGACCACACTGATAATTCATGCATTTAAAAACTAAGAAAAAATTAAGAAACTTTCAGCATTAAAATGTGATTATTTTCATGATGAATTAAGACACTTTTACCTTGTGCTGCTTTGGCAATCAGAACAATCATGATTGTTTTGTTTAAGATTTTAGCATTGCTTCATTTGAAAGCATTTAGATCCAGCTGGCTGATTTTGAATGAAATCATGATTATTTTTATTGCCAAAGGAACGCAAGGTTAGTACAAGCCTGATCCAAGTTTCTTATAAAAGATGTGTCTGGCTGCTGTGAATTATTAAAAGCTCAAAATGTTTGTTCAGAGGTTGTTTGAATGTTCAATTTGGTAGCATGGAATAATGAAAACACACAAAGTTAGTAATTAAACAACAATTGGAAATTGCATGTCAATTTGCAAAATAAAACTCTGAAACAATAAAGGAATATGTTTTCAACTGGTTATTCTTTTGAAAATGGTATCACTGCAGCTAGCCTTTGAATTCATGGATGGAATTCCAAAAAAATGAAGTGTCTTTCTCTTTGATTATCCTGCAGGGTGTGTGAAAGATGACTGATTTGAGAGGCCCCAAAAAGATCACATAGTCAATCTTATCATATTTAATAGTCAACTTTCCTCTCGGAGACATCTTAAGATCAGAGAAATCAGAGAGATCTCAGAAAGCAGGAGATCTTCAAATGGCTCTGTGCATTGCACTACTTCTAGTGAGCAATAGCAGCACCATGGGGGTGGACTGGGGGGCTTATCCCCTGCTATTCTTCCCAGGATCAATTTGTAATTCATCTAAATCCAAGGAGAAAATGTTGAGGGAGCGGTGAGATTTTACTGAAGTACTTTTGGTACTTTTATCTCTTGTTTCTTATGGTAGTCCGGTCTGTTAGCACAATAATCGTGCAAAATATGATACCAGCATGAAACTTGGTAGACTTATGTAGTTTGACATGCTGAAAACGAAGAGAAACAGACACAAGCTGAAAAATGCCCCCAAATGCTATTTTTAGACGGGGGTACTTGGTCCCAGTCCTCCAAAGGGGTGTCCCCTCGTAAAACGGAAACCGTGAGTGATAAAGAAATACAAAGTTTTGGTTTCTACACATTTTGATATTCTGAGAACGATAAAGAAAAGACCCAATCAAAAAATTACCCCCAAATGCTTTTTTAGACGGGGGTACTTGGTCCCAGTCCTCCATAGGGGCGTCCCTTCGTAAAACGGAAACTGTGAGTGATAAAGAAATGAAACGTTTTGGTTTCTACACATCTTGATATGCTGAGAACGATAAAGAAAAGACCCAATCAAAAAACTACCCCTAAATGCTATTCTAAGACGGGGGTACTTGGTCCCAGTTCTCCATAGGGGCCTCCTTCGTAAAACAGAAGACTTATATTATAAAGAAATGAAACGTTTTGCTTTCTAAACATTCTGATATGCTTAGAACGATAACGAAAAGACCCAATCACAAAATTACCCCTAAATACTAATTTTAGATGTGGGTACTTGGTTCCAGTCCTCTAGGGGCCTCTTCATATAGCGGAAACCGTTAGTGATCAAGAAATGAAACGCTTTGGTTTCTACACATTTTGATATGCTGAGAAGGATAACGAACAGACCCAATCAAAAATCACCCCTAAATGCTAGTTTTAGACGGGGGTACTTGGTCCTAGTCTTCCATTGGGGGCCTCTCTATATAATACCGGAGTTCGCATTTGTCTCGTAACTATCAACAGAACTTCTTTCGTCAATCAAGACTCTTGTGAGCTTTTCTGTTTTCAAGGCAGTGTCCAATGCTCAGATTTCGCTCTCGATGAGCAAGACAGTCCTTATTGATCATGAATTTTTGGACAATTTTGCGTTTTTCAGTCACAAATTTGACAAGAAACTGTTCCATTGCAAGCACAGCAATAGCATCATTCACGGTGGGAATGCTTTATCTATTCTTTCAGTTGTAGATATTTTAATAATCAATACAAAAACACAAGTTCCTCACTTGTCCGTAAAAGAAGAAATGGAACTCTTTTTATATTGAAGCGGTATATCAAAACACTGTTTCAGAATGGCTAATGCTTTGCTATCAACTCATTCAGTGCCATGGCTGAAATGCTGTTCCAATCTGGTCCATGAAAACGCCACACCAGCATTGCAAATGAATTGCTAATACCTCAGTTCCATGCAAACAACATTTTACAAGAGCGACATCGTTTGCAGTGGGGAAACCTGACATTGCAAAAACTTTTTCGAAGAAATGGCTTTTTAACTTTTATGTGAGAAGTCTCTTGCCATTTTGGATGGTTGTGTTTTGTGACAATCTCCTTGTTGGAATGGCATGTGCGCAAGAGTTATAGCTTATTTTCTTGTTGCTCTAGATCAATTTATTTTAGAATCGATTTTATGATATTCTTCAATAGCTACAAGTTCTTGTACGTAATGAGCAGTTGATCAATTGCACATTTGATTAAAGATCATTGAAATCAAGACGTCAGAACCAATTTGCTATACTGTTTAAATTTTCATTCACATTTCATATAGATAGTTAAGAAAGCCTATGTCTACCCAATATATTCCAAATATAGACACTGGAAGGCAATCTAATTTTTATGTGATTTACATAGTCTGTAGTACCGAGCTTACGTACCTGAAAATCAATTGAATACAGTCTAAGTATCCTAATAAACGCAACTGGACTGGAAATACTTTTTTGGAGCTCCCTAAAACCTCATTTCCATTTAGTTGTCGACAATCTTTAAAGGTCTTTGGAAATCTTTGATGGTCAATGTAGTTTTGTAACGATCGCGAGAGACTGAATGGAAACCAAATGTCAAATTGACAAATACTGCACACGACCCACAAAATTATGAAAGATTGAATCGTTGATGATGGCTGGGGGGGGGGGGGAATTCGATGTCATTCCAACGATCATAAACAACCCATAATGATCACCAAACATCGTCAATGACTAAGAAACTCGAATGGAAACATAACAGGGATGGGATCACAAAATACCGCGAACGACCCATTTTTAGGATCAATCGGGTTGTCAAATTTTTACATAGTGATCGCAAAGATTGTCAACAGCCCCCTTCAAAGATCTGAAGGCCTTCAAAGATTGCCAATGCTCCTGAAAGATTGTCAAGGACTAGCTTTTTCATTAAGTTTATGCAAGGACATCCCAGTTAATTCTTTCAACACATCCAGCCATCTTGTTCTTTGTCTGCCTCGTCTTCTTGTCCCCTCTACCCTCCCTAACATAATATCTTTCTCCATCCCATTAGCTCGTATTGTATGTCCGAAGAAGGTCAGTGCTTGTTTTATAATCATGCCTTCTAATGAAATTTCTGGCTTTATTTCTTCTAACACAGACTTATTTGTTCTTCTTGCCGTCCATGGTATTCTCAGTATTCTACGCCAACACCATAGCTCAAACGCATCAATCTTCCTTCTTTCACTTTTCCTGATTGTCCAGCTCTCACAATCATACATCATTACAGGGAAAACTAATGCTTTAACTAGGCGCACTTTCGTATGCATTGATATTTCTTTGTCTGTCATGACTCTATGAAGACCTGTCATCGCCGCCTTGCCCATGGCAATTCTTCTGATAATTTCTGATGTGCAACCTCCATCTCTTTCGATTTTAGCACCGAGGAATATGAAGCTATCTACGACTTCAACTGTTTCGTCTTCGTCCCCAATTATAAAGTCTTCCAGCTCACTAGATGTAACCATTTCTTTCGTTTTCTTGATGTTGAGCCGAAGCCCAGCTTTCTCACTTTCTTGTTTTACCCTATTTAGCAGCATTTTGAGACCTTCTTTTGTTTCTGCTAGTAGCATGGTGTCATCTGCATATCGAAGGTTGTTGATATTTCGATATTGATATTGGGTCAAGTACCCTAGCCTAAAAATAATATCTGAGTAAATTTTTGATTAAATTGGCTAATCTGTTTTTACAACAAATCTAAACGAGAGAAAACCAATAACTTGCATTCCTTTATAGCTTCCAATTCCCTTTTTTGTCTTACAAAAGGAAGCCCCCAATACAGGACTGGGACAAAATACCCCTGTCTAAAATTAGCATTTAGGGGCAATCTTTTGATTGGGTCTGTTCATTATCGTTCACAGCATATCAGAATGTGTAGAAACCAAAATTTTCATTTCTTTATCACTTACGGATTCTTTTTTACGAAGTTGGCTCCTATAGAGGACTGGGACCAAGTACCCCCGTTTAAAATTAGCATTTAGGGGTAATTTTTTGATTGGGTATTTTTGTTATCGTTTCCAGCATATCAGAATGTGTAGAAACAAAAATTTCATTTCTTTATCACTTACGGATTCCTTTTTACGAAGTTGGCTCCTATAGAGGACTGGGACCAAGTACCCTCGTTTAAAATTAGCATTTAGGGGTAATTTTTTGATTGGGTATTTTTGTTATCGTTCTCAGCATATCAGAATGTGTAGAAACCAAAAGTTTCATTTCTTTATCACTTACGGATTCTTTTTTATGAAATTGGCTCCTATAGAGGACTGGGACCAAGTACCCTCGTCTAAAATTAGCATTTATGGGTAATTTTTTGATTGGGTCTCTTCGTTATGCTTCTCAGCATATCAGAATGAGTAGAAACCAAAAGTTTCATTTCTTTATCACTTACGGATTCTTTTTTACGAAGGGACACCCCTTTGGAGGACTGGGACCAAGTACCCCCATCTAAAAATAGCATTTGGGGGCTTTTTTCAGCTTGTGTCTGTTTCGCTTCGTTTTCAGCGTGTCAAATTACATAAGTCTACCAAGTTTCATGCTGGTATCATATTTTGCACGATTGTGGCTAATATTTTTGCTAACAGACCGGACTATGGAAAACTACTTGTAACTTGAGAGCACGCTGAATCACTAAAACATTTGATGTTAAAATAGTAGAGCCTCTGTGTTTCCCAATTTTTGTTTTGCAGGATTTCCTATCAATTTCTATTGAAAATTCCTGAGATATTGCCACTTCTTAATGCTGATGGGTGCTTGAAGGGTGTTTTCTAGCTGCAAAGAAGGTGTTTCCTACTGTTTGCGTTTCCTAGCAGCAACAATGAGATAAGACCCAAAATTTGACGTATATCATCCCATCCACTGCACTTCATAAACTGTATGGATCAAAAAGGGTGGTGGCCTGAAAACATGAGGAGGGGCTCTTGGCTAAATTTTGGGTAGGGGTCTGCCTTGAGCATATATTCAATATCGTACCGTTGGCTAGACTAATTTTTACGAAAATGGTACCCTTGGCTAGACCAGTAATGTTGACCATTCTCTGGACCAATATTGTCAAATTTGTACCAAATATGATACCATTCGCTAGACCAATATTGTCAAAATGATACCCTTGGCTAGACCAGAAGTCCGAAAAAGTATACTCTTCATTGCGGCACATCCCCAGGTACCTTTACTATGGAAGAACCCCCCCCCATGCCTGAAAATATTCACAAAACAACTGATGCCTGTTCTAATTTCAAACCGTATCATTTAAAGTTATCTTTGTCCCCTTTTGATGACACCCCTGGCTCTGAGGAATACATCAATTAGCATAGGCCTATGACCAATCCAATATATCCTTTTGCCTCCAGTCAGTGACTGCATTTGATCTTTCATCAAGAAGATATCACAGGTTATATAACCAAAAAACTGCAGAGTTGTTTCCTTGCAATTGGTCATGTCTTTTTCACAAGTTGCTCTTTCTTCTACTCTCCCACCAAGCTCTGGTCATAACAAAACAAGGCCAATAAAGAGAATGTGTAGATGGTTAGGCCCAAATGCTGCCATGTATCTGTCAGTCTGTGCTTGTTTGCACGAGCAATTGTCCATCCCTTACAGGCAGTACCTTTAAAAACTTCCCATGGCATTTACTGTCTTCGCAGCTTTTTGTGCAAACATCAAGAATTTTGGTGATGATATACAAAGCGATTTGCCAAAGCCAGTTCACCGTGCTACAAGCATATTGCGACCTTACATTTATACTAATAGAGCATCCACTTGATAGGATCGCAATTCTTCCATGTTTAAAACTGTCTTCGAAGCCTCGATTGCTCTCCGTTCCGTTGCAAAATTCAAGCTTCTGCTGCAAACCTTCTCTCTGCCATTTTGTTCGTTGCTCAGTCAGTCAAGTGAGCAGAAGTGCGCAACGTGCAACACAACACCCCGATCTCCTCTTCAGTGTGGCCTGCCTATTGTATTCTTTTGTTTCTAAGAGCTCAATGATTGGCTGAAGTCCACATCAAAAGTACCGACAGCGTCCCAAATGTGGGACGCTTCGGATCAAATTACTCATTAATTATTCATGAGGGCCGCAGTTCAACAAGTCTGTTTAGCAATATACTTTCCGGTAGACTTATTACAGTTGACAAAACAGACTTGGGGCAAGTCTACCCCCTATGAAGAGTTTACCAACAACTTGTAGGTCTGGATTTTTCCAAATTTTTGTCATCCCTGGATTTTTGCATCTCACTAGCTGCATGCCCCTGGTTATTGGGGATTGATGCACACTTCCTGATTTTCTCTTAAATGGGGGGGGGGGACGGATATTAACTGGAACCACCCAATGCTTTATGTAGCATTTTCACATACACATTTTTTTCATGTAACAAACTAACAATTTGGGTCAGTACTGAAAGTTTCTTCACATTATCAGATTTTAAGTACATACAGTTTGTTACGAGTTTCTTATTAGAGTTTCCCATAACAATGCTCCATGTTCACTACCTGTTCTGCTCTGAACATTTAAAAAGACGGTTTTCAAGCCTTTCTAATGTTTCAATATTACTCAAGCACTTGAATTTCGTATAGGCTAAATGAAAACCTGGATAACCTGATGTGAATTGAAGAGAATCAGGCAGATGTAAGGGGGTGCATTTTCACATTTCATCTTGTATGCTGCACTACAGGGCTAAAATCTTTTAAAAGGTTGGTGTAAAATTATATTGCATTTTTCTTTGACATAAATGGCTTGGAAGGAACGTAAAGTTTTTTGCTGTAAAGCTGCCATGTCAATTTATTGATATCTTGATTTGTTTCAATATGGCGGCATTTATCAAGTTGAGGCTATGACATCATCAAATTTTTAAATCCTAAACTAGAAAAGCTACAGATTTCTGCTTGCCACCATATTGTACACCTTAATAAACTATGGTTTTCTTGAAGGTTATATAATGTTTCTTCTATTGGTTTGGATTTACGATGATTTAGATTTTTTCAAAATATTTCCTGAATTTAAAAAAAAAATCAATATATCAAAAAATTTCAACGGCAGATTTACAGCAAAGTACCATAAGTTCCTTTCAAGCCATCAAATTCAAAGAAAACTGCAATATCATTTTACACTGACCTTTTCAAAGATTTGAGCCCTATGCTGTATGTTGCAAGAGCTTCCTCAGTGTTATAGTTTGCATTTAAAGTTCACTTGATATGCTAAAGTCCTGTCTACCTGAAAGTATGTCCCATTAACTGAGGAGGCAGAGACTTCATCTGAAGATGTTATGCAACATGAATACTGTGCATGCATTCTTGAAAATATATCCTATTACCTGTATTTTACTTGCAATTATCAAGATACAATGGGGCCTTGTCCTCTAATTAACTTTTTGTTTCTTGTTTCTTGCAGGGAGAAGTGGTTTCCTATACTAGCCGGTAAATACAGCAAAGCTCCGGCTCCGAAAATATTCCCGACAATATTATCGTTGAGACCAACCTTCGTATTTCTGTCTTTCGGGAAGATATAGCGGCATACGACATTTGTTTGAGCATGCGCTGCGACCTTCAGGGATCTCAAAGTGCATCAAAAAACAGTACGTCATAGTGTACAGTGTACTTGATGTACAGCATCACAAGCATGCGCAAAAGAGAAAACAGGGACTTCGCCAAATTCGTTTGAATTGTTTAGGGCCTTTACTTGAAGACGTAAATTGGTACTGCTAAGAATATTTTTGAAAGAACATGGCAATAAATAATTTTGATGAAATAATGGAATAAGAATAACATGCTTTCAATTTGCAAATGTAATTCTACCATTCAACTGAATTGCTTCACTATCTATTATTGTTTTCGACCTATGCGGAAGTTGTCTCTTATTTCAAACGTAGACATTCAAAGAATGCTCTCTAATTGTTTATGTGCACAGAAATAGATTGATCTTTGACCATCTTCAAAGTTGGAACCACAGGTTGTCCACAATGATTTGGACTCGATTTACTATTGGTTGGAAGGAAGGCAGACAGAATGAAAAAGAAATGTATACAGTTATACAGTTACTCATTATGTTAGACATTTTTTTGGATAAAATTGCCGAATTTTATAATCAACATAAACCTTGATTTTTGCTACAATATTCTTAGCTGTACCAATTTACGTCATCAAGTAAAGGCCCTAAACAATTCAAACGAATTTGGCGAAGTCCCTGTTTTCTCTTTTGCGCATGCTTGTGATGATGTACATCAAGTACACTGTACACTATGACGTACTGTTTTTTGATGCACTTTGAGATCCCTGAAGGTCGCAGCGCATGCTCAAACAAATGTTGTATGCCGCTTGTCTTCTCCGAAAGACAGAATAGACTGATTGCAAGTTCGTAGGTTATTGCTATTGATAGGCTGATGGACGCTATAACTACGACTCATGGACTTTCACATTGAAAATTGGGACGAAATTGTTTCCCTCGATTTCATGTCCGATACGGAAACCATAGCAACGCTGTATGAAAAGGCGACTAATGGCGGTGGGCCTAAATTGTCAGCTCAATCGTCAGATAATAAAACGCCTCAAAATTCAAGTTTTGAGTGACGTTAGCAATGAACAAAAGCCACAAGTATTCGCATGAATGTTTCTTTAACATAAGAATTAACAAACCTTTTAGTTTCAACAAGAATTTCCTCATTTTGAAGGCAATCTTCATCTAGCAATAGTGCACGCCAACAGAGCACGGCTCCTGAAATTCTCCAACTACCGAAAAGAGGCCATTAACCTCGTTTCCAAGGGCACAGAAAAATCTGTGCGCCCATTGTTTATTTTCGTCCCACTTTTTGATGTGAAAGTCCATAAGTCCCAGTTTGACCAGTTTGAGCAAAAGTATACATTGTTGTTGTTGTTGTCATTGCTGTTGCTGTTGTTGTTGCGATAACTGGGACTATTTCGTGAGTCTAAAGACAGAAATACGAAGGTTGGTCTCAACGATAAATATTGTCAGGAATATTTTCGGAGCCGGAGCTTTGCTGTATTTACCGGCTAGTTTTCCTATTTTCCATGTAACATCTTTCAGTGTATATATTACGCCTAACCACCATGCGGTGGTAAAAGAATAAAAATCTGCGTTTAGGCATTGCATTCATGATATGCTTGAACTTTGAAGCCCAAGTGAATGTCTGCTCGCACACTGGTGTGTTGAGTGACTCATACTTCGTTCTCAGTCTTGCTGTGGAAAATAACACTTTGCACTCGGGCCTCTTGTGATTTCGAAGATGCAGATCATCAATGAATTTGGAGACATTTAGCCACATCATATCATATGGTACAGGGAGAGGCAGAGGCTTCTTTGCAACATTCAGATTGCACAAGTTACACATATTGTTGTAGCAAATGTTGAAATCTTGCCAAGTTGCTGGATCCTTTGTTACAGGTACTGAACTGAGGCCAGAAGGACTTGACTTGGTGATTCAGACCTACAATTCAAAACGATGGGTTCGACTTATTTTTATTAGATAGAACACACAAAATGGTAGAAGTATTCTATCAGTTTTGCAGAGTTATTGTATAAATTGCAAAACATGTTATTTCATTTCAAAAACATATGCTAGTCACCTTATCTCCTGGCTTTTTAGCACTACAATCAAGCTGTCGAACAATTGTGCTGTGCTGTCCATAATTAGGGGGACATTATTATTGATAACAGGAAGGGGTGGAAGCAATTTGGAAATTCATTTGATACATATTAAACCCCTGCATTCTAACCATGTATAGTTTCAGACCACATCTAATTTTTGCTAACAAATTTCAGATCCCAAACAGCAAACATTTTGAATGACTAGCAATGCCAGCAAAGAAACATAGAAAGGATGTGATGGCAGAATAAACCAATGTATACATTTCATCAAATATCCCTGAAATAAATATGGTGAGACACAGAAATGAAATGTTTATGGAATAGTCAAAATTTTTGCATTTTTATGTTGAGACATATTTCCAGCATAAATTCCTCTCAAAATTTTAGACCCTTTTGCATCCATCCCTGCCTTCATAATAATTATGATTTTGAAACTTTATTGGAAGTAGTCCATTGTGTAGCAGTCTTTCTGCTGAGAACTTGCATTTGTATATGTTTCCTCCCTCCTATCAACAAATGAGGACAAGAGAAGTCATATCTTTGTCTTTGGTCCTTGGATCGAAACAACTGGTATACAGCTCCAAAACAAAAGGTGTGGTTTATTGTAAATTGAGCACTCAATTTACAACAGTGCAGTAAAAACCAGACCTTGGGATTGTAGGACCAAGAAAGGATATTTATCATACCTTTTTCTGAGACCGCTGATGTTGTGGTTGTGATTCAAGTACTTGATGGTCCTAGGGCCGGAGGGTCTTTGTGCATAGAGCAGTGACTGAGACCTTAGCATTCTCATGTAAATAAATCAATGAATTTTGCACGTTCGTATGAAAATCTTGGCGAAGGACGAACTAACACCAGTCCGCTTGTTTTTTTACAAATATATTTCCTTCACATTCTCAGGAGAAAATTCCACTTTAACTATTTTTAAAATAATAATAATATATCAAATAAGGGAATACGAGGCTTCAGCCTATAAAACCCTAGAAGTTGTATTTGTGTTCGCAGTGGAAGCTATCATAACGTTTTTTCAAAATGTAATGCTGTCGTACATTTGACAATCTCTTCGGATAACTCATTCCACGATTTTACTATTCTTTTTGAAAAGAAGTTTGTTGAGGATGCTGATAGTGATATTGAATTGAATTTTGTCGAAAACAACATTCAGACAATATAAAATATCCCATTCAAATCGAAGTTGCACACCAAAGTGAAAACAAACAAACAATGCTAGGCATATTGGAAAAACCGGACATTAGGACCCTGAGCCTGAGACACATGACTCTTAACACCTGTAAGTACTGATTTTCAAGATTTTTGAAAAGACCATTTAACATTGAGGGGTCCACTCTGCATAAAGGCTATCTATCTTTCTATCTATCTATCGACACTGTACAGAACCCAAGAATAGGTATTACTGACATGCTACTATACGCGAAAACTTCTGCTACCCTTCATTTGCGACCTAGGGGTGAACACTTGTGATTAAAGCTGAATAAACGAATCCACTAAATAATTGATATCTTCAGCCACAGTAACAAGCAGAGAAATTACCTTTCATCTCCATATTTGCTTTCCTAATGCATCCTCCATGTCCTTACAAATATAAACTGGGGTTACTGGGGGTAAAGTTGCAAAACACACAATAGAATTTCATGGAAATTTAAAATTCAGACTAATAATGGCATCATTCCACTATACCTGTCATCATTCCACCGCAAAGAAAAAGAATCATTTGCAGAACCATTATACAACGCTACCATTTCCGGGGAATTTTGGGCCCGTTTCTTTCTGTTTAAAATTAAAAAGCTCTTACTTGTATAGTGGTGACCATTTGTCTATATGTCCACCTCCTCTGACAAAATGCAAAAGACCACGTGCCCATTTCCTCAAAACTTTCTGCGTGTCTCCGGAGTCCTTGTTGCAGATCGCTACTGTAACGGCTTCAGTTTCATCTTCAGCATCAGCATCGATTCGTGGTGCATTTGCTGTTACGCTGCTTGCCATCTCCAAAACTGGTGTAATACCTAGCGTAAAGAAGAACTCGTATATGGTGTGGGCTGTGGGCAGTATTTCATTTGTGGAGTCATGGAATTGAAATAACCAAGCTGTGCATGGGTCTTTCAAGGTCACCTTTCGTCCATCAAAACTTGATTCAAAATTGCTATTGTTTCGCACCCTAAACCCCCGGGGGTTCTTCCGTAGTGAAGGTACCTGGGGATGTGCCGCGAGCAAGGGGAGGCAATTGATATACTTTTTCGGACATCCAGTCAAGCCAAGGGTATACGTTTTTTGTAAGAAACTACCCATAAAAAATTCAACCCTCGAAGAGCTAAGGAAAGCAATTTCGTAATTCGTACTTGATATGCCATACTGTTTGTTCCGAATAGCAATTCTTACTTTCCTGGAGTAACTTGCTATGATGGGTATAAATTCTCTATGCAAATTCAAGAAATCCTCCTGCCTATTTTGTGTTCATTGTAGCCACATATACGATACAAAATATGTCTAAAAGGGCATTTCCCTTATTTTGCGAGGGTTTCAATTACAAAAATTACCAAGACCCCTCACTCCTACAGTGCTGCATCTAAAGGGACATAGATCATGTAACCATAACCATGCATTGAAGCGGGCACATAAGCTTATGAGCCAGGGATGGGTCAGGGTCGACAGCCCCCCTAGATTTGGTCTTCCCGTATGCTTATGACCGGTAAAAATAAAAGTACCTTGCGATTGTGGTAAAGCTATGGCTTTAGATTCGTCGTTTGGTAACTTGTCTATTTTTCTGTTCACCTGCTCCACAATCTCAGTTGCCTCTTCCTGATCGATATCATCTGCAGCAAGAAGTAAGTTTTAATGAAAGAAAGAGATAAATGCGTAATATGTTGAGCCTAAATTTTGCAGAATCTATCTGAAACTCTTACGGCTTAGCTTGTGTTCACTTTCCTTCTCAAGTGGTCTGGAACACAGGCTATTATGGATGCGAATTGGTTGCAAATGACTAAACAAAGTACTTTGTAATCAAAAATGATTCCTAAAAAATTGGTAACTCCTCAGGTATAACAGTAATGAGAGAGTAATTAGTAGGTAATTAGAAGGGTATTTTGTAGAGGTGGGTAGAGTGGGTAGAAATTTCTGACGGGATTTGGTTAGCAGGGGGGCTGAATCAACGAGTGTGGGTAGGAAACTCGAGCTCTATATCCAGCACCCATTCTGCAGTAATGTGTGAAACATTTCATTCCTTTCAAACCCAATGAGATCAATGTTTGTGAACCCTTGTGATGCCAAAAATATGTGGCATGCAGGGCTTAGCAAAAGTTAATTAGCTGAGGTAGGGGGAGGGGCAGTTGAGAATTTTTACCAAAATATAATTGGTGGATGGAATGGCAAGAAACTGCATTATCTTATGAAAGTGTGCAGCACCTGTGAAAAGCTACGTTTTTAATAAATATTTCCCTCCCCCAGATATCAAAGTGCTTTGCTTTAGCGAATATATCCTGGGTACCAGAATCTTCAAAAAATTATTTTTAGAGAGTTTGGCACCCAGGGTAAATCGAATAAGTCTTTTGATAAATCGGAATGGAAAAAACAGTTTTTAGACGGCAATCAACATTGACTAGCGGGGGGCAGCAAGGATTAGTTTATTTTCAATGGGGGTCAACGAGGGGTTCTTCCATTCCCTCATACACCTTTGGCAAAAATCCTTTTGTTTACAGAGCGAAAAAAAAAAGAAAATTGATGTATAAACCTTCTTTGCCGCTTTTCTTGATTCCGCAGCTTTTCAAGAATGCTCGTATTTCGGTTGGGACACCCTTTGATTGTGCCAGCTTTACGTGATCTTCACCGAAAGCGATGAAGTTGCGTACAGGCTCATTCGTACACACGTCCGGCAAGTTCAGTCCAGGAAAACAGGTTGCTTTGCAAGTTACAGGCCACATGCAGTGTGGGAACTTGACTTTCCAGACACCATCGAGTGATGTAAAATCTTCGCAACCTGAGAGCAACAATAACTAGTTCAGTGGTGGATTTAGGGGCAAGTGGGGGCAACTGCCCCCCCCCCTTTCATGATTAAAACTCAGCTTGTCCCCCTTTTTTAACGAGAAAAGTGCCCTTCATCCTGACTTTAACAAACAATTCTCTAACTGTTTTGATTTAAATACAGCGAAACGTATAAATCAAGGCTTTATTTAGTAGTAAATCAAAGGATTTTCTTAAAAAAATGTCTAAAAAGCGTCTTCGGCGCACTCATTTTCCATAATATTTTTGGCACCCTCTTTTGCAAGTTGCCCCCTTCCCTTCAACTTCGGGCTGGATCCGCCACTGAACTAGTCTATACCTTTCTCTCTTCATTCGCAATTTCAAAAGGAAAACAATACGAATTATTGAGTAAAGGGTAAATAATAACATGTTTTTCTTAGGACTGTTTGCGTTGTATGAATGGATTTTTGGCGAAAGTAGCAATCTCTTTCACTCTCTTTCATTTGACATCATAAATATGAATTTCTCACAAAGTTCGCAAAATTAGGGACGAGTCCCCTATAAAGAAACAAAAGCTTTCCGAATTACATTGGCAAGAATCATACAACATACGCATTTTAGCATGGGCCATGAAAATGGCGGCAACAAAGGAACATCAACAGACATGCTGGATGAAACAGACGTGCAAGGCATGCTGGATGAAACAGACCCTAACAGATACCTCTTTTCTTGCATTCGTCAGTGCAGGTGGTGTGCTCATACAATGAGGTGGATCTCATCTTGTCTATTCTTTCCATGAACTCATCCAAATCTTCATCGCGATTTCCTTTGAAGATCCAGTCCATGTTTCTTTCCCTCAGTTCCTCCTCAATTTCAGCCATATAAAATGACTTCGAAAGAAGGCGGCGCTCTAATGATTCCACAAACTTCTTGGGGCTGTTTTCTGCGGAAAGATGTGAACGTTCCTTGATAACTAGTATTATCGAGATGAGTTGAGTAACATACACGTTTTTTTTTATAAGAAACTTGGATCAACACTTAGTACTAAAAGTTTCTTAATTTCGCATGAAAATTTCAGTGTTTTAGAAGTAAAAGTTTCTTAATTAGTTTCTTATTTGTTTGGGCCTAAAATTGCGGTATTGTTCGAAGTTGAGCCTTCTTCTCAACAAAGGGCTTCCATTTTGCATTGACATTGTCATCAAGAAGAAGCCATGCTCATCAAGGCAAAAATTTACCAATTTTGCAGTTAAAAGTCAAGAAAAGACGAAGGTACCTTCGTTAGAGAAACATTGAATAAGAGAGACATACAGAAATAAAGTTTTAGAGTTTCTTAACTGTTCTTGAGCGTAGTACTAGAGTTTCTTAAATTTTTGGTCATCGTAGTACTAGTTTCTTATAAACCAGTTTCTTATAAAAAAACTTGTATTGCAAGAAGTCTTTGAAATTAAATTTCTTGGAACGCGTATCGATCTTCAAGCCTATTGAAGTTAATGTTGTTGAGCTGTCATTTTATGGCAGCAAGACAGAATTTTTAGTTTTCATTTTACATTTGATAACTCAAGCCTTGATTGAGTAATGATGCTGGAGTAGAAATGCAATTCAGGCTTATGAATTCAAAGTTCCATAAGTGTACGAGGCGGGGGGGGGGGGGGGTGGCAGCCCCCAAACTCCAGAAAATGATCGAAAATGAGCCCCAATCGGGCAAGAAAAAACGCCCTCAGTCGGGCAAAAATTATGCTAAACAAATAGACTTTGTGTTGGACAGCCCCCCTATATTTTTTCTTCCTGTAAGCTTATGCAAAGTTTTGTCCGAGATTAGATAAATTTTGCCGAATTCAGTTGACATTTTTTGTCTGATGATTATGTTTCCGTCTGACTTTTGCTGTTGTTGATGAACATAGCAAAATGACTTGCCTTGATCTTTGTAGTCATTTGCTTTCTTTGTGTATCTCTTTGGCATGCCTTCTGACACAGCATCATTGAATGCTTCTGAAAATCCCTCAAATGATACATGACAATGAAGTCTGTAATTTGAAACAATTAAGAAAGTCAGTAATCTGCTGTTTTTAAAACGATATATTAATAAAACCTATCAAACTGAACATTGTATTTGAACAACGCACGTTTCATATACATTCCTATTCTTTTCAGGTGAGAAAGGATGTAAACATAACAAGGGGATTCCACGGCCAAGTCTGCTGTGTAGGATTGCAGCGTCTCACATTTATTTAAAATCTATTGCATATTTTTCAAAACAGATGTTCCCATAATATCAGTAAGAATAAGAATTGTTATTTGCAAAATATTTCTTACCAAGATACGCTACAAGACACTACCAAAGAAGAATTAGGGTCAAACTTAGATATACCACTCTTATACCACAAAGTGCACAGTAAACTTATTTCTAACAAATGAGTCTAATCTAATTCAGGTGTTTCGATTCAAGTTTTAAACTGTCAAATCCTATTCCCCACTCCCACCATAAGCATACGAGCCAGGGGACAAGGGGGGAGCTCCACCAAAGATAGAAACATTTTCAAATATCAGCCTGTTTCGAGCAAAAATCCCGGGGGGGGTTACTTGACCAGGTTTTGGTCGGGGACGTGCCATCGAAGCTTCAAAAACATACCCGTTCCTTATACCAATTTTGCGAAAAAGTATACCCGACTTTATACCAATTTTGCGAAAAAGTATACCCGACCTTATACCAATTTTCCGAAAAAGTATACCAAAATCGTTCCTTAAACCAAAATCGCGAAAATCGATACCGTTCCTTATACCAAAATCGTGAAAATCGATACCGTTCCTTATACCAAAATCGCGAAAATTGATACCCTTCCCGATGGCACGTCCCCGTACCCAAAATATGTGAAGTACCCCCCCAGGGCAAAAATCTGTCCTTAGTCGGGCAAAAATGCTTGTAAACAAATTCATCTTTTGTCTGGCAGCCGCCCCCTATATTTCATTTTACCGTACGCTTATGCTCCCCACTCCCCACTACCACTTGACTTCAAAGGTTGCATTCTACAGGGTTTTTTTGGGGGTTTTTTGTAGCTGAACAGTTTCATTTCATAAGTTCTGCTAGTGTTTTGTATAAAAACTGCAATAGATGAAATCGTTGGCCTGGCCCGGGGGGGGGGGGGGGGACTTCCATTATAGCCTAACAGGGGGGTCCAGTCGGTCTGAGGGTCTTGCGAAATGGCTACCAAATGGCCCTATTTGTCAACATATACTACCAATTGGGGGTATTCCAAGATTCTTGGTCAGTTATAAGATTTCAACTCAGTAGGCTCCTCCGCATGGCAATTTGGTCGTTGCAGCAGTAATTATCATTGAATTTTGAAGTTTTTTTTGCTTTGTTCAATCAGTGTTTACAATAGAAAATTTTGAAATATTGCAGAACATTTTTGCTACCACACGCTACCAAAAGGCCCAATTTTAGGTCCACAAACTACCATTTGGGGGTTTCTATAAAAAGATACTACCAATTTAGGGTATTTTTCAAAATTTTTGCTTTGGCCCTCTTTAACCCTGACTGAACCTCTTTAACCCTGTGTCAGGCCACAATTGGAGTACCACCCCCCCCCCCCCCCCCCCCCCCCCCCCCCGGGTGGCCTGGCATGATGCCGTGCTGAAGAAGGCGGTGATTCAAGTTAAAGAAAACGAAGTAAACATCGTAAAAATATTTTGTGTGAATGGTGTACAGTTTCAAATCTTTTTTTAGGTTGTTTTCGTTTCCGAGCACTAATCGCCTTTTGTAATGTTAGACGATAAGTGGTTTAGCGCACGCGATCTTGATCACGCGGAGAACTAACAGAAACGCGGCGGGAAAATGTTTAAACTCAAACTTAGTGGGAAACAAATTTTCTTGGCGGGTCATCCTTCTACCTTGGCCGGGCAACGTTTCAGCGGGGTCGTTACTGGGGGGTGTGTATTTTTTTTTTGCAATTTTGGCCTAGCAATGGTTTAGCCAAGGGTATCATTTTTTGACAATATTGGTCTACATCAAACGGTTATTATAACATATTAGGTACAAATTTGACAATATTGATAGTAAACGGTCAAAACTGGTCTAGCCAAGGGTACCATTTTTGTAGAAAGTAGTCTAGCCAACGGTACTATTTTGAATATTCTTGCGGCAGACCCCGTGATCTAGATGGTGTACACCAACAGTATTTTTTGAATAGGAATACATACATAGCCAGTACAAAGAAGTTTCTTAACCCTATCTGTACTGGGCGATTTTTTAGGTATTTTGTACTGGGGGGGGCGTTTTTCGCCCCCCCCCTCTTTTTCTCCAAAACTACAAAAGATATAACAATGAGACTTACCCCTATTGTTCTTTAGACAATTGGCTATTCAAATATAACAATGGCAATTAATAAGTCACGTGATTCGTTGCTAGGCAACCGAAAAACTGACGAAAATTGGCAAATTTATACCTTCTTAACCAGAAAAATTCTATTTAATCAACCACTCAACCGATTTTCTCCAAATATGTTTTAAATAATAGGAAACATATCATAGTTCAAAAATACATACTTTGCAAAAATTTTTAGTTTCTATTTTTAGCACAATTAGCCTTAAATCAGCCTTTTGTTGCATGCATTTACTTTCATCGTAGGTTTTTGCCAGTCCTGCCCTTTTATCAGTTCAGTTCAGTTCAGTTTTTCATTTTAAAATTCCACAACATACAAAATTCAATAATAAACAACATTAACTAAAGTTATTACAAGTTACAGTGACTACAAAACATCTAATATAAACTATGAATAAATTAATACAGTAATACAATAAACTAGAATATAATAGACAGGAAACCTCCCACAACCACCCAGCAACCCACCCAACCCCCGTCCCATGCCCAGCACGCACCAAACCGACCACAGGGACCAAAATCAGACCCAGATGCACCCCAGACCCCAACCGGAAGCACCACCCCCGATGACGCAAACAACGGCCATCCCCAGAACCAATCCCGCCACAACTCCACCCGCCCCATCCAACGCGCCCGAAAACACTGCAGCCAGACAGCATCTGCTGTCCAACCCCAGTACCCCCGAACACGCCAGACCCAAACACGAAGAGCCACGACGAGACCAGCCCCAAAAACGACAGCAATCGACGCCACCCAAAATGGCACCCCCAGCCAAAGCCCAAAACGCACCCACGCCCAACCCAATCCCCATTGCCGACAAAGCGCAAACCAAGCACAAAACGAAAGGCCAGGCAGGCCACCTGACAGCCACAGGAGACTCCCTGTCAATAATAATAAAGAACATAAATGATAAATTTTACAACATAATTACATAGAATTTTGTATGGGGAGGAATTTCTTAAGGAGGAGCTCTCTCAGTAGATAGACTAATCGAGGAGAGAGCACCCCCTATCCTAAAAACCTATTTTTCACTATGCAACATTTTTACTAGATTTGATCAATCAAAGTGAAAGAAAGTTGTACTATCAAGATATTTAGGAATAGTAATTTGTGGAGAAAAGTTGTAGTTTCATTTCGCGACGGAAAATCATTACTGAAGGAGACTGTTTGATCATGAACGGAATGTCGTTCCAGGATTTAGCACCCGCATATCTGATAGATCTTAAGCCATACTGCAGAGTATTCTTACGCATCATAAAAATATCACCCCTGCGAGCCTGCCTCGTATCATACTGATGAACAGATGACAAAGTGTCAAAGAAGTTGTGGAAGAAGGTAGGAGAAATCAAGTTAACAGATTCATACACGAAGATAAGCAGCTTGAGATGAAATAAATCATATAGCTTAAGAATTTTTAATTCAGAGAAAATTGGTGTAGATGAAGATGTGAAAGTCTTGAAGGCAATAGCTCTGACAACTTTCTTTTGTAGAAGGTAGATTGGTTTAGTATAGGTGTCATAGGTAAGACCCCAGACAATGATTCCATATTGAAGAAAAGAGGCAAATAAAGAGTAATATAAAGAAACTAAAACATTAGCTGGCAGAAGATGCCTTATCTTAAAGAAGATACCACAAGTTCTTGCTAACTTCTTTGAGAGTTCACTTAAGTGATACCTCCAGTTGAGATTTTCATCCAAGAGAAGACCAAGAAACTTAACATATTTAGCCTGATTAACATGCTCCTTACCTATCTTAATGTTGACAGTTTTATCTAAAGAGTTTTGTGGAGAATGGAAAATGATGAAGTTTGTTTTGCCTACATTTAATGCAAGTTTATTAGCATCAAGCCACTTTTTAACATACTTAAGTTCTCTGTTTACCACTTTTTCTAGATTATTAAGATTGTCAGATTCAAAGTAAATGTTGGTGTCATCAGCAAAAAGATAAAAAGATAGCTTGTTAGATGACTTTGGAAGATCATTTATGTAGATGAGGAAGAGAAGTGGACCAAGGACAGAGCCCTGGGGAACACCACAAGTAACATTAAGATAACTAGAGTTGTGGCCATTTACACATACATATTGACTTCTATTGCTAAGATAGGAGCTAAACCATGATAGAGCTGTACCTCTAATGCCGTAATGTTCAAGTTTTTTGAGGAGAATCTGGTGGTTGACTGTATCAAAAGCTTTTTGAAGATCAATAAAGATTCCACACCCAAAATGTTTGTTATCTAGAGTGTTTTTGATAGATTCTGTTAAACTAATTAATGCATGATTTATTGAGTGAGAAGCACGAAAACCAAACTGAAGATTATACAGTATCTTATGCACTTCCAAAAAATTGTATAAGCGTTTGTATTGTATTTATCTGGTAAATATAGACTCAAAATGAATTAAATTAATAAGATGAAGCAAATTAGACTAAAAAAATTTATATTTGACACTTCTTTATTAGGTAAATGACGTCATAAATGTGAATGACGTCATAGATATTAAATTTTGCTGACATCAGCAAATATGAAAAATTTATATATCAAATGAAAGTACTCATCAAATGCAATCGAATGGTGCATGTTTGAGATCGATCAAGCAAACGACACGAAAACTACGGACATTTTAAGCCTTTTTTTGTTGACTACTCTCCAAATATGGTATTACTGTGGTCACATGATCAGAGGTAGAACAATGAAATGTTAAGAATTTAATTGCCTATGAAATTTGAGTAAAAGTCACCAAAACTGGTGGTTATATCTCTTGTCGTTTTAGGGTAATTCAGCAAAAACTGGTAGGGGGGGGCGAAAAACGCCCCCCCCCCCCCAGTACGAATAGGGTTAAAATCATGAGCCATTTGAGTGCTCAGAGTTTGTTATGAGTTTCTTACGAATTTCATTACAATCTTCATGTTTATTGCCTGTGACCTTGTGAGCAATTCAAAACAAAGTATCCTTTGTTGGAAATATTTGACAGATGTACCTCAAGGGGGGGGGGGGGGGTAACTCATATAGGGGGACTGGTATTCATGTGCCTGTCCGGGTTATGGGTTAATTTGAGAAATTTTTTTCCCTGGTTATGGGTAATGTTTCATGAATTTTTGTCCAGGTTATGGGTTCTAACTCTGAATTCTCAAAGGCACATATATACCAGCCCCCTTATAGGAGCTGCCCCCTCGATGTATACGAGGGGTGCATCACCCATTCGATAAAGAGTATAAGATCTTTAAAACAATAAGATTTTCAGGGGTTCTATTGATTGTAAGAGATTTTCAGAGAATGATACGCCCCTCTATCAACAATGAGCAATATGAACTGATGATTCGGACTTACGCCAAGTAAATGTGAAAGCGAGCTAACGACCTTGAAACATATGTTTCACTTGATGCTTCGACTAACTTTCGTTTCCCCTCATAGAATTTGTACCCCTGCTCTGTGTTGCCATACTTTGCGTAGCTATAGTTCACATTTGGAGCACAGCGTCTGCATTTCAAGGAAATCTTTATAGCAGGATGTGGACCATCGGTGTCAAAAATTGTTGCATGGGATGGTTGATTATGCATAGTCAGGTTTCCATCGCATTTAACGCACTTCTCAAGCGGAGGTGCTACCACGTGTGTGAAAGGGATGCCAATAACGGATCCTGCCTCAATTATCGTGTTTGCGGTCATATCATGATCATTTTGTTTGTAGGACAAAAGTGTCTTCGTCAAACGGAACCATCTGTCAACTTTGTCATCAGACAAATCAGAACGGCAAACTGCAGAGAGATATTTTTTCAACACCGGTCTCATGACTGCTATCGTTGCGGAAGGGATAGCTGCTACCAAATCCAACCATCTTTTGTATCCATGCTCAGTAAACTTGAGAATAAAAAGGCTCTCCATTTCAGGTGAGAATTCTTCTGGAAAGTTTACATCAAACACCATGACGTCACTTGCACGGATAATATTGAAGGCTTCTTTGATTGCTTCGAATTTTCTCTTTTTCCCTCTTTTTTGCAACGCTTCTTGAAAGGAAGACATATCTGAAAATGGAGTCCACGAAGTGATCTAGAAGTTGGTTGTGTTAGCTATGTTCCTCAATTACTCTCCTCTGCCGGTTTTATGTGAAAAAATATTAAAGGGAATAGACATAGCTATATCGATAAGCTGCTATAAATAGGCTGAAGAAACGCCCACAAACCCATTGTTTCCTTCGCCACACAATGAAACGGCAGGCGTCAAAGTTGTTGAATACACTCTTTTTTTCTTATAAGAATACTATAAATTTTTTCCAGCCTCAATATGATTAAGTAATTTTTCGTTTTGAGCCTTAACATATTCTTAAAGTATTCTTATTTTTTCAAATCTGGTATGGTTGCAGGGGAACATAATTCAAACAAGTGTTATATCATTATGAAGAAATGGTCGAACGAAAGAAAAATTTAAGCAATTGTAACAATAAGAATGTTATGAACATCGCAAAACAGGCAACTGCTGGAAAATGAGACACAAATATGCGAGCTGAGGCTGAGCAATATTCTTACAATATTCTTAAAATTTGGATGATTCTGAGCCTGAATATTCTTATAAACAATATTCTTATAAAAAAAAAGAGTGTACAATAGATTATATTTTTAACTTGGCCCGGGCCAGCTTTTAACTATGTCGATTCCCTTTAATGTTGACCAGGGGGTTCAGCCACATAACAGAAGGTCAAAGCGAGGATTCAAAATTTTATCTGAAACGGTGGCATGATAAATGATTTTGAAGAAACTCCAAAATGATCATTTGATAGGATCTAGTATGTAACTTGATTACATGTTTGAAAGTTTTCACATTTACAACTTCTAAGCGCATTTTCATAAGAAACCGCTTATAGAATCCCCAAAATACAAAGAATCTCCAGTAGTGGGAAATGATCAGGGACGCCGGACGGGGCACATTTTTAGGGGGGCAAAACTGAAAATCTGAGGGCAAAACAACAAGAAAATAACATATTTAGGCCATTTTCGAGAGGGCAGGAGGGGCGGTTGCCCCCCGCGCCCCCCTCTCCGGCGTTCCTGGGGAAAATATAAGTCAAGAAACTATTTATTTTGATTAAGGCAATGCTTAACAAATTCTTACTTTATTTTCACTTGCTTCCTGTATCATAACGACACTCCTGTTATTAGTGTAGCAAGTTATGAAATTGAAATTGAATTATCATCATCATCAGCAGCATCATCATCATCATCATCATCAGCTTCTAAACGCTATAGTACTCTACATAAAAGAATTATGCAGCAACTAACTAACAAACAAAATTTAAAACTAAACTAATCAACTAAATCAAATGCAACAGGGTCAGAAAATAAATTAATCAATGGAAAATGTTATCACACGTGTATGTACATCCAGGCTAATAATACAAGTTTTTTCTTACAAGAAACTAAGAATTTGAGCCAGTACTGAAAGTTTCTTAGAATTATCAGATTTTGGAGTTTCTTTCGAGTTTCTTCAAAGGAAACAAGTGAAAGTAAAGTGAAATTATGCCAATGATGTCCTTTATCAAAGTAAATAGTTTCTTAACTTATGTTCTCTCAGTATATTCGCGATAAAATGGAGCGAGTGTGTACACCAAGCATCGGTAACTAGAGTCAAGTATGAAAAACTTAGGTACTACAAATGACTTCAAAGTAAATTTGAAACCGCGAAGTACCTCGTTCATCTCAAGGACTTTTCATTAAGACAGCTAGTTGCTAAATTTAGATGTAGCGATCACAACTTAATGATAGAAGTAGGACGTCATAAAAACATCTTTTGTAACACTAGTTGTATTGAGGAAAAGGTTCATCTGTTACTCGAATGTAATACGTAAATTTAAGGCGACAATACTTGAGTCAGGAAATCATACAAATAATTAACAATCAAAATGACGAAAATGATACATTCAAACTTATAAATAACAATGGAGACCCAGGAAGAAGCATTTAAAAGCAGAATCGATATTAGCTAAGGAAGGTTTAATTTCTTTGTCCATTCACCCCAGACCTCGTTCATTCGTTCTTTTACTGCTCGCGTTTTTTGTTTCTGTTTTTCACTTAGTTATAACTTATGTTTGTAGATTTAGCTTGTAGTTAGAGATTGTAGAGACCATTAGAGACCAATGTACGCATGGTAGGCATTTTCCTAAATTTTTGGGCCATTTTGCTAGAAAAAGTTTCTGATACTGCAAAAGTTGCCAGAAGTGTAGAGTTCATTTCGTCTTGTCTAAAGGACTCCCAAATTACTTAGTAAGATCTCAAACAAGTAAATAACATAATTCGCACTCAAAATAATGTCCAAACAGTTGCTATAATTTTACACTGTCGAAACATTTTTGATTGCGATAGGAACATTGAAATTGTAAATTACAAAAGTTTCTTAGCTTTTTCAATTCAGGTAGGGTTGTTTCTTAACTTTCGATTTGTTATGAAAAAACGAGTACCTCTGGTATAGAGTCATTGATTGAAAAAAATAGACAATGTCCCTGTACACCACCTAGATCGCGTGACACGCAATCTAAATAGTGTAATGAACACCAAGAAGAACCATCAAGATCGCGTGTCTATTAAACCACTCATCGCCCTAACATGACAAGAGACAATTAGTGGTTGCAAACGAAAACAACCTAAAATAGCTTGGAAACTATAAACCATTCAAACAAAATATTTTTACGATGTAATTCTTCAAGACAAAAGGATGTTTTCAAAGGTGAACGAGATTTTTTGGACATGCCCCTTGCTATTATCTAAGAAATTACTGTGGCCTCGCCTTATTGCTGTAGCCCTGGGTTTTACGACAAATCTTCCGTATCGCCTTTGTTACACCATGTGCACTTGCGACCATTTCACAACAAATTAGCAAAGTAAAAACATGCCGAGAAGGTCCTTTTTCAAAATTGCTTCTAAATAGTTGCAATCATGAGAGTTGAATTTCTCAACAGTGGTTTCTGAAAAAGGAGTGTGGAGAGACAATATTCCTTGGGGCGCATCACTTTCTAAAAATCAAGTACACCTTTGGAACAAAATTTTGTTCAAAAAAAATCCATCAAAAATCCTTGAAATTTCTGCTTTTTGCAACAAATATCGTACGCTTTTTCGGAAGAGTGATGCATCCCTCTAAATTTTCCTGGGTTGCTCATCTGGACTTGACCAAAGACACATCCCATTTTCCTCCTCCGCTTGTACAGCTCTTTGTGATTGGGAGACAGCAAGATAAAATAAGAGGACTCTTATTTTATCTTGGAGACAGTCATACAAACTCAACTAATTTTTCACGGAACTCAACTAAAAAGCTCAAACTTG
Organism: Aurelia coerulea; assembly: GCA_039566865.1. Classification (NCBI taxonomy): domain Eukaryota; kingdom Metazoa; phylum Cnidaria; class Scyphozoa; order Semaeostomeae; family Ulmaridae; genus Aurelia; species Aurelia coerulea. The sequence continues at coordinate 6,021,064 of CM076959.1, forward strand.
GAAACAGGAAGGAAAACATGGAAATATTTTGACAATCAATTGCGCGTGTAGAACCCCGGGGGGGGGGGTACTTGACCAGGTTTTGGTCGGGGACGTGCCATCGAAGCTTCAAAAACATACCCGTTCCTTATACCAATTTTCCGAAAAAGTATACCGGACCTTATACCAATTTTCCGAAAAAGTATACCAAAATCGTTCCTTAAACCAAAATCGCGAAAATCGATACCGTTCCTTATTCCAAAATCGTGAAAATCGACACCGTTCCTTATACCAAAATCGCGAAAATCGAAACCCTTCCCGATGATGGCACGTCCCCGTACCCAAAATATGTCCAGTACCCCCCCCCCCCCGGGGTAAAACCATTTCCTTATTTTCATTTCATAACAAATTTTCACAACAAACCCTCGCGAACAACGCAAAACGAAGTTTGTTGAATCCTTTCCAATCAGGTGAAGTTTGATGCGCCCCTGCGGCCATTTGTTGAGACCATGCTACGGCATGATCACTGTATCTCTCTTATTGGTAAGGATGGGATTTGGCCCTGCGGCCATTTGTGAAAACATGTGATACATTAGATGTGATGGCGTGACGGGGATGACAGGCGTAATAAATCAGGCCAATATCACTGACGCAAAAATTTGATAGAGACTCCAAACATTTGAACGCACTAACTGTTTTCAGTAAAGAATTAACGGAATGTACTTAATTACGTTATTTGCGTAGGGAGATTGGGCGATTCCCCCAGAGCTGTAGCATAAAATGCACAGCTCGCTCTGTTTTCCCCAGAGATCTCGGCTTCCGAGAACAGAGGAGAAGACCTGTGTTGTGGTGGTAAGAAAGAGCACTGCTCGATTGCTTGTAAGTATCCTGGTTCTTCGTACGTTGTTGTAGGCTCGAAAATGTTTGGACGTTTTTCAAGAATTTTTTTTCTTCTGCAAAATAACTACAAGAATTTTTCAGAATACAAAATTCCTTAGTTAGCCAGAAAACCATGTTGGGTAGTTTCTTATTAAACTTTTGGGAAATCTTGCCACCAAATAAGGATCTGATTTATTTCTTATACAGTAAAAACCCGCATACATTTTGGAATCACCCTGTTTAGGTTCTTATGCACATGATACTATTCTTGAAAGCAGGATACAAGGTTCTTAAATAGGTTCTTATCAAAAGAATTAATTACGGATCTTCGCGAATTTAGGCCAAATATAAGAAAACAAGGTTTCTACTCATTATCATGACACAATTTTCTAAAGAACAATATACACACAAGGATTTTTTCTACAAATGCTTTGTTTAAAATATTTTATCACATATTGCCAACCAGTAGTTTACATTTAACTTCTTTTCAAGCTAAGAACCTTCCTTGAATTTCAGGATGAATAGGTTCTTCTGTAATGGGGTGAAATTAGAACATTTTAGGCATTAGGTTCTTATAAGTGGGTGGTTCTTATATGCAGGTTTTTACTGTACGCATACACGTATTTTTTATAAGACACTGCCCATAAGAAACTCGACTCGCAGATCGCTAAAAAATGAAGAAAATGCAGTACTGGGAAAATATAAGTTAAACAAATATTGATTTTCAGGAGAAAATCCGTGAAATAGTTTGGGTTTACTTACTTTCACTTGTTTCCTGTATCCCTGCAGGGTGCATTCCATGCACTTAGGCCCGAAGATCTTCGGTGGGGACCTGACTTTTTGTCGGCGTAGCAGTAGCCTGTGAACCCAGGGGGGGCACTCATCACATGCACATACGGGGAGGTAAGTCCGATATTTTTGGGTCAGAATATTGCTGAAAGTGATATTTTTGGGTCCAAATAAATTGAAATTATGTTTTTGATATTTTTGGGCATCAAATATTGTGAAAATGATATTTCTGGGTTCTCTAGAGGCAATCCTGGCCTAAATTTGCATTGTTTCAGAATCTTTTATGTTCGTTTACAGATGTCAAGGTATAAAATGAGCTGATATTTTGGGTTGTAATGAAGCTAAACTGATATTTTTGGGGTTCCTGAAAATTCCTCGGACTGACCCCCCCGTATGTGTATGTGCCGAGTGTCCCCCCTGGGCCTGTGAACGGCTTTGTTGAGGGGGAGGGGGGAACGTCAATTTTTCAACAAAAGCGGTTCTTTGCGAGGGCCTAGGAAAATCTGCCTACCTTGCCGAGAACGTGAAGTTCTCGTCGATTTTTTCTCGTGTGAATTAGAAGGTTCTTTTGATAAGATATATATGACGTGTATTCTCTCTCCTGTATCGTATTACTCGTACTTGAGCAATGTTAATGAATGTTTTGAAATGGTTGAGATGGTTGAATTGGTTGCCATTACACTTATTTTTTTTTATAAGAGACTAAGGTCCGGGGCTGGTAGGCAGTTTCTTAAATTTTTGGGTCATTTTGCTACAACAAGTTTCTTACGTGTTTCTTATATTTTTATTGCCGGAAGTTTAGAGTTGATTTTGTCTTGTCTAAAGGGCTCCCAAATTACTTAGTAAGTCTCTCAAACGAGTAAATAACATGATTCGCACTCAAAATAATGTCCAAACAGTTGCTTTAACTGCACAATGTCAAAATATTTTTGAGTGTGATAGGAAAATTAAAACTGAAAATTGCAGAAGTTTCTTAGCTTTTTTCAATTCAGGTAGGGTTGTTTCTTAGCTTTCGAAAAATTGAGCCTACCGTTTCTTATAAGCGGTTTCTTATAAAAAAAATGAGTGTATTATATTATTATTATTATTAATGTTTACACATTGGAAAGGCTTAAAAAACTTGTTTTGAATTGTTCACAAGGGCACAGGTAGAAACTCTGAGTACTCAAAATATGATAATTTTAAGAAACTTTTAGTACTGGCCCAAATTCTTAGTTTCTTATAAAAAATAATACGTGGACACTTATTTTTTACGAGAAACCGCATACACGTATTTTTTTTATAAGAAACTAAGAATTTGGGCCAGTCCTGGAAGTTTCTTAAAATTATCAGATTTTGAGTACTCAAGAGTTTCTTACGAGTTTCTTAGAGGTTCCATAACAATCTTCATGTTCGCTACCTGTGCGCTGGTGAACATTTCAAAACAATGTTTTTTAAGCCTTTCCAATGTTTAGACATTACTCAAGTACCTTACGAGAAGTATGATACAGGAAACAAGTGAAAGTAAAGTAAAAACTTTGTCGAGGATTTCCTTTATCAAAATAAATAGTTTCTTAGCTTATATTTTCCCAGTACTGGAGTTTCTTAATTTTTTGGCCACCTGAGAGTTTAGTTTCTTATAAGAAGTTTCTTATAAGAGAAAATACGTGTATGAGAAACGGTATGCTCAATTTTTTGAAAGTTAAAGGTATTGAGTCATGGTAAATAGACCGCGTATACCCAAATTGCAAAAATTGCTGAGTCATGGCGATAGCTTACACCCATCTGATTGGCTGTTATTCAAAGTGCACACATGATATTGTAACCTCGTAATGGGCTAACGGTAGCTGACATAGCCTCGTATTTCTGAATTTGATATCTGATCACATGAAAAAAGACTGCTCACATGAAAGCAGACAGACCCCCAGCGAAGAATCGCTATATACCGTGACTCAATGCCTATAACCACTTTACAGAAACAAGCTGAGAAGAAACAACTCGAATTGAAAAAGCTAAGGAACTTTTGTAACTTGCACTTTTAACTTTCCACGGGGGGGGGGGGGGGGGGGGGGTTCTTTGACGAATTTTGTGTAGGGTGTCTGCCGCGAGCATATTCAAAATGGTACCCTTGGCTAGACCGATTTGACCATTCTCTGGAACAATTTTTAAGAAAAAAAAAACGTTCGCGAGACCAATATTGTCAAAAATGATACCCTTGGCTAGACTAGAAATCCGAAGAAGTATGTTGCGGCACACCCCCAGGTATCTTTACTATGGAAGAGCCCCCCCCCCCAACTAATGTTCATATCGCACTCAAAAATATATAGCAACTGTCTAGACGTCATTTTGAGTGCCAAAATTGTCCCAAATTCTTAGTTCCTTAATAAAATACTTGTATCGCAAAACTCAACCTTTTTTTTCTGCGCAGCATAGGTTCCAAATCTTTAAAAAGCCTGGTGTAAAATTCAGTTACTTATTTCTTTGAACTGAATGATTTCAAAGAAACTTCAGCTATTTCTCTGTAATTCTACCGTTGGACTTTTGTGAAATATTCAATATTTTCAGAATTAGAGTGTTTTTCTTCTTTTTCAAGAATTCAAGAAAAATTTTCAAAAAAACTTAAAACCATCGTAGTTTCTAAACTGTTTGAAGCAACATGAAGAAATTTCAAAGAAAACCATAATTGATGGATGTCTACAATATGGTATCAAGCAAAAGTCTGTCACTTTTCTGGTTTATGATTTAGAAATTTGATGACGTCACACCCTCAAATGAGTTGAAATGTAACGTACGCTGAAATTTCAAAAAATATTGAAAATTTCTGAAAAGTCCAACGGTAGAATTAAAGATAAGTAACTAAAATTTGTTTCAAGCCACTCAGTCAGAAGAAATAAATCACAGAATTTTACACCCACCTTTTTAAGTCGAATTAAAGATTTGGAGGCTATGCTCTTCTGCGCAGGGTGGGGGGGTACGCGATTTTTCCGACAGTGATATGCCCCCAGGGGGGCACTGAGCAAATGCACATACGGCGAGGCAAGTCTTGATCATTTTATACAATCTGATGTACTATCTGTCTTCCTTCCAATGATATCCAGTTTAGGAACATTTATGGAATCATTCAACATTTTGTAACCGTTTAAGTAAGTGTTGTAGATGTACGAATTTGGTTACACAACAATTCAATAAATGTATCTCATTGGAGTAAATTTGCATGTTTGCTTCCATAGGATTTCACCTGAAGTTCTTCTAGCCCCAAAAATTGTTCTAGCCTCATGCAAAAAATCACACGGTAAACAATTCTATCAATGTATCAAAGCTGCATATCATTGGAAAGAAGATAGATTGTGCTTTCAGACAGTATACATTACATCTTTTAGATGTTATTATTTGCTGCCAAATTTCAATTATCGTTAGGTTCCGCTATTTCTGAAATACTCTGAACAGAATTGGCACTCAATATCAAGGCGGTGAAGCTTTCATAATATTTTATAATATCTTTAATTTCCTAATATATAATTTCATAATATCTTTATTTTCTTGAAGAAAATCACCCCTTGGAGTGAAGTTTTGTAAGGGAACAACGTCAAAATGAACGTGAAAGACGGTTGCTACACCAACGAGAAAGGGGACATGATTTCCAATTGCACGTTGCAAATAGTGGAACCAGTGGATGCTGGCCTTACCAGAGGGATGATTGCAGTTGCTAGGCACCACCGAGGGCTACTAGACAGGTAAAGATGTTATCGGCTTATGTTACAATTGGGCGACAAAAGTTTCTAATATGTTTCTTATATTTTGAATACCCCACTTGCATACAAGTGTAGATTTAAATAAATGTTTGCTAGAGGGGCTTCAAAATTACTTTGTAGGATATAAAAGCAAATAATGATATAATTTTGACTGAAAACAGTTGAAAGTTGACTATTACTGAATAGTGTCAAAATTTTATATATTTCAACCAAAACTGTCTGCGTGCACTTTTCCCCCATTTGACCATTCTGTATTAGCCTGAAAACTCAAATTTGGCCTTAATGGAATATAGCAATCTACTGTGTAGTAGTTGAGATGATGGAACAGTTCAACTCAACAAGACTTCTCTGTTAGTCTAACAGTGTGGATGTGTGGTTTCTGCTCAGGCCAAATTTGATTTTAGACGATCTATAAAATCTACTGTGCCCGGAAAGGACCCTGGCACAGTGATCCAGGAAAAAGAAGAGAATACATAATATCGCAAAATTGAACTGAATCAAAACTGTCATTTTAAATTAAAAAATGATGTATGGTCTTAAAGAGGATATCTTAAGGATCATAACAAAGCAAAAAGTGGACTTGATGACTTCCGAGTCCGGAGATATGTGCTTGCAAAATTTGATGAAAATTACCTTGTTTACTTTTTGGTAGATTTCTACAGAATGCTCATCACAACTACAAGGTTATTAGCTAACATCTCTGTCCAGGGTTATCCAATTTTTGCACTGTTTTAATTGATAGAACTACATGTCAGCTTAGAACGGAGTCACCCATAGTTTCTTCTGGAGCCAAATGTTTTGTTTTCTTGTTATCTTTCCTAGATGCGCTTATTTTCAGAAAATGAACACAAAAAATGTGTAATTTGAGTGACAGGATTTGCCATTCTCTGAAGCTGCACATGAAAATCATGGTGGCTCAAAATAACGAAAAAGTAGTCCAAAGTTAAATAATTATTTCCCTGCACAATCCCGAATCATTGCGTTGGCAGAATGAATATCTGCTGAAATGTGCTGCTGTAATAAAACCTAGGTTTGCCAGACCTATTTTGCCTTAATTTTTTTTTATTTTGTACTTTTAATCTCGAGTTACGCATTGTTGGTGTCCATTTTCTGAAAATAAGCGCATCTGGGAAAAATAACAAGAAAACAAAACATTTAGTTCCATAACAAACTATGGGTGATTCCCTTCCAAGCTGCCATGCAGTTCTATCAATTAAAGCAGAGCAGAAATTGGATAACCCTGGGCAGAGATGTTAGCTAATAACCTTGTAGTTGTAATGAGCATTATACCAAAAATTACATGCAAAGTAAACAATGTCGGTTCCATCAAATTTCGCAAGTGAATGTCTAAGGATTCAGAAGTCACAAAGGTCTCCTTTTTACTTTGTTTTGATCCTTAAGATATCTTCTTTAAGACCATATATATTACAATGGTTGTGACTGAATTTAATTTTTGCAATATTTTTTTCTTCCTTTATTTTTGCACCATGGATCACTGTGCCTGGGTGACAATGTCTCTTTTATACAGAAGTTTTGCTCCAAATAGCTACTATGTTTATAATAACACACGGGCTATAGTTGAGAATAAATATTCGTCCATATAACTGCAAATAACTGTACATATGGCAGGATTCATCCCCACATTAAGACAGTTTGCAAGTTCTCCATTGTTAACTTAGAAAGTGGAAGACATAAAGTTGTTAACTGCACTACCTAACTTGTTTCACACGAACCAGTGCAAGTCCTTGAGTGTAATTGCGTCAAATGCAGCTAATATCAAAATACTACTGTTCTGCGTTCAACTCTTTTTAGACGATTCTTCTTCCCATACGCATGCGAAGATAATCCATCACTGTTTCACAAATACCTCAATCAAGGACTGGACAACGAAGGGCCAGTGAATTCTCACATAAAGCTGTACATTAATGCTGGACCACAGCTACTTAAAAAAATTCTATACTCTGCCACGGAAGATTCTGATGCTGTTCCAGAAGCCCGAGCAGTGAGTGTGATTGGACGCAACGTTGGCAAAAATGGCGAGCCAGTGTGGGTCTTCAACGAAAATCAAGCGTTTGATCGTGAGGGAAACGAATGTGCCATTGAAGATTACGGCCTCCGTTATATCAGCAATGGCCTACCAACATCTGTGAAGAGTTTGAGTGGAGTTGCTGCACACAAGGCCTCAACCACGATCGAGACGCCTCTTTCATCTACTTGGTTTGATGCTGTTTGCCATTTTCTGAAAGGTGAATGGATATTCATTGTATACGATATTATATTTTCGATAAACTTACGCATAAGACTGACTACCAGTCTCTTCAATTTATCTGCAGGGTGTCCAAAAAAATGTGTGCCCCGTTTGCCTGAAGACTGCGGCAAAACCGCAAAAGATTCTCGCCAAAGTTTTGCATGAAGGTGCTTTTTTTGTTTGTTTGTCCACTTATTGTACATCGATTATATACATCTAGCTTACTACATACAAATTCATATGTACATGCAAACTAATCCAAATCGATGAAAAGTGCTCTTGAGATGTTCAATTAAATTTTGCTACCATCCCCACAAAAATCTGTTGAAAAATGATGGGGCTATGACCTGCAGGAGACCAAATTTTCCCGATCACTGAAACCATCGGTCGGCCATTTTGTCTTACTATTTTGCAGCGATAAATAGCTTCAGGGATTGAAAATGAAACAGCAGCCTCCAATGTCATAGCTCTCATGAAATTTCCGATAACCCTCGGAGAGTTCTACCATTACTGACCTCACAGAAATTATTTCTCACCTCATGTGAAGACACTTCTTACACTTCAAAAAAATAAGAAGAGAAAATGGCACACTGCTGGTGTCAGTCATCAGGCAAATTTTGTCTTCTGAAGGTCATTGCTCCATCATTTCTCAACGGATTTTTACGGGAATGGTAGCAAACTTTAATGGAATATCTGAAGAGCAACACCATGCACAGATTTGGTGAGAATCTTTTTGCGTTTTGTTGCAATCTTCAGGCAAAAAGGGCACAATTTTTTTGGGACAACCTGTGTAACAAGTCCAAAAGTAATTTGAACCATTCCACCATTTTTATATAAAGACAGCCTACCTCATTCTTATCCATAGCGATTAGTTATAGCACCAGCTCAACCCTAACAGTATTTGATTTTCAAGGTTATTGTCCAATCATTCCATCGGAGTCATCTTCATATTGTATAGTCACATGAGGTAATGGCTCCGAAGATGACAAATACAAATGCAAAACAAGGCAAAATAGCAATGGTGTTCCAAGGCTTTCTGCAGGCATTGTATTAAGATATCAAAATGAGTGCTAACAGATTTTGAACTCAAAACAATGCCAAAGCTTTCTTCAATACTGTACAATGTCAAATCACTTCTGAGTGACCTGGCGATTGAGCACTGTCATTTATAGAAGATGCTTAGCGTCCTAATTCATACAGCGCGTTGTGCATACAGTTTGTTACATGATGTTTGTTTAAAAAAAAACAAATGTAGTATGAAAAGTATCTATTGTGTATCTATTGTGCAATGGATTTGTTCACATATTATTTGCTATTCCAAACTAGTGCCGCTAATGACGGCTTGAAAAGTTGACTGTGAATGTTAATAACATATTAGGAAGACTATGGAAAGTAATCTTTAAATTTCTACATTCTACAGGTGACATTTATGGGATCATCAATTCACCAGAAGCAACAGAGGGGCCTGATCCATCCTCTATGCTATTGGCACAACGGTCTTTTGAAGGGAAGAACCTAAGTGTAACAAAGGAAGAAGCCGTCTTTAACCCGTGAAGCCGTCTAGATTTCCATTGGCTATGTCCGCCATGTTTGAGAAGCATGGATTCACCACCACCCTTAGGCCAACAACAGCAACAACAACAGATATTGGCAAATCAAGAAGGGAGGCTCTTTCATGAACACCCAGAAGACACATCACTCTATGATGAGCTAAATAATGAGCTTTCAGTTGGGAAGAATTGTTTAAAAATTGCACACATTAACTGCAATAGCCTACTGGGGAAACTTGGTATGGATTTTAAGATAGATCATAATTAATCTACTGTTTTTTAGTGTAACATTGTTGGGTATAATGTAGATACTTTATATCTTTACACTTCAGGAGAGGTGCCAAACAATTTTCAGTGATGGGTACCCACATTTATAAGGGGGGCTAAAATGGGTAATTCGGGGATGAAACAGGTAATAAATCTTACTGAAATATTTGTTCACATTTTCCTTCATCTACAACTGTTCCAACTACCCTACTTGACATGTTGATTGATCAGCCGAGGGTCTACTGCTTTCCAGCAATAAAACAATGCCCACTTTATCCCAGCTGACCCACCACTTTACCCCTGTAAACCCTATAGGTTCACTTGAAAACACTCTAAAAATAAACAAAAGTGTCCTCCAACATATGGGGCTGGAATGATACATCAAACAAAATGATACATCAGTAAGCCCTCCCTGGCACCTCCCCGCTTACACGCATGATGTTAGTGTACATAGTTTACAAACTGCTGTATCTGTATGCTGTTAAAAGTCATTTTTATATTAAAGAAAAATCATAGTCAATTGTTGTATTCTATTTCACACACTCTCTCATTCCTCATTTGCTTATGATACTCTGTGTACTTACTATAACTCCGAATCACCCAAAACCAGTCAAAAACCAACCAAAAATCCCGAATTTCATCACTAGATATCAGTTCTTTAGCGCCATAAAATTCCATAAACTCAATGTACCTTCAAACATGTCACAAATTCTTTTTGAAGATGTGGGTCATTGAGGTTAATTGTGGCTTGTTTTGGATGGTTTGGATAATGTTCCATTTAGTAAGTATTAGTCTGTTAACAGGCCTTCTTTAAATGCTAGTCTAGTAAGTATGGATGATCTGGCTAGTCTACATTCAATTTCATGAGCAAGCAAGTTAGCAGATCTGTGCCATCAAGAACATTTGAAAACAAGGTGTTTTAAAGCCTTTCCAATGATTCAATGATTGCTTTAAGCACACATACACTCTCAGATCGCCAAAGAATTAAGAAACTCAAATATTTTTTCTTTATTCTCACTCTTTTCCTGTATCATATTACTCAGAAAGTACTTTATTGAAGTCTAAACATTGGAAAGGCCCAAAACAACACCTTGTTTTGAAGTGTTCAGGGGGCAAAGATCAGATAATTTCTAGATGCTTTCACTATGGGCCCTAACTCTTAGTTTCTTATAAAAAAGAATATGTGTAAACAAAGATACATGTGAGCTGGCTGGCCATGTTTTTCCACTTTTTTCTGTTGCGAGAGACGAGATGCGCCCGGCAAAACTCCAACCCAAAACGCTACTGCGCATGAGTTTAAAGAACACCAGTCAACCAGCATCCCTTGCGGACGCGCTTTGCTGAGCACTGCTATGTACGATGTCATACGAAAATGGCTGCCGCAGTCGAAAGGCAAAGTGCGATGCGCGCAAAGGATGCTGGTTGACCGGCGTTCTTTAACCTACTGCACGGGGGGATACATACCTTTCCTCGTACAAACCGTATCTCGTCTCCCCAACAAGTTTTTTTCAAGGCCCTGTCTGTGGAAAAGCGGAAATTTAGGCCCATTTTTACGGGATGTTATAAACAATTTGTTTTGTTGATTTTGGCTTAAATCGAGAGCAAATTGCAATCATTGCAAATTGCAAGGTATGGCAGAGATTTCAAAATGGCTCAACTGTACGAAATAATCCAAATATATTTATTACATGTCCGCAGACTGGAGGTCATGGCTGCCAACTGGCAGAGATGGCGCCAGGGAAGAAATGCTAGGGGGGGCAAATACTGTCAGAGTGCCGACAGTGAGAAATTTTTTATGAACGAGCTCAATTCAAGTTCACTCAGATAACAACGCAGCAAAGAAATCTGGAGGGGCAGGTTTTGAAAATGACGACAGTGCGTAGAAATTGTGGAAAATTCAAATGCCGATGGGGGGGCTCAATGAAATTTTGGGGGGCTCCTGCCCCCCTAGCACCCCCGCTGGCGCCATCCCTGCCAACTGGAAAGAGACAACAAGACAAAAGGAGAGCCAAGATTTTTGCATGGAGAAATTGATTAAAATTTTACTTCGATATTGTGATACAGTAGTACATGTTTTCAACTACTTTTGTTTAATAACATGAGTCATATAGGTTCGTTCGCTATTTCTAAGTGTTGACAATTACCTATTACACGATAGTGTCCGCAGATCCTACTGGGGCTATGCCATAAGATTTCTTGAGCTTACATGGATGCATTAGGCTAAACGCATGCATAAAAAACTGTGGCTGGGAATCCGGCTGTATCTCCAACATCACTTGTGTTATGAACAAGCTGATCGCTATTGGTAACTCTAGCAAACATCTAGCAAAATCTTTATTTGTAAATCTTCACTTGCCTGAAGTCGGGGGAGAAAGTCGTGGGTTTCGCAAGTTGGCTTGTACAGCTCCTTCAAGCCTATGAATAGGCCTCTAGCAATCCAAAACGGCAGTCGAACGGCGCAAACTTTCGCTAGTTTTGTATTGTGAACTGTTTAACCATTGACATACTATTCTTATCTCCGCTTTTCAAAAATTTCTTCATTAGTCTTCCCGAGATAAAAGACATAGTAGAGAAATGAGTGGATTATCAAATGATTGGATTTCCCGAAAAAGGTGTGGCATCATGGCCTAAACTGCCGCCAAAACGCGAGCAATGAACTAGAATAGAGCTGTTGAACGAAGATTTAAACTTTGTAAGCAATACCATACCTTCATTTCAACCAGCACAGATGACTTCTTCTTTGGAAGAAACTGCTTCGACTGATATCAACTTCTTGCCAGCTTCTCGTCAGATACAGCCAAACGGGCAATGATGCTTCTACTGCTCTGCTTTGCTTTGCCTTTGTTAACCCAACAAAGGGCCTGGGGCTAGAGAGATTTGATAGCACGTGAGAACTGTCAGTAGACTTGTGACTTTTCGTAAATAAGTGATATCAGCAAATCAAAGAAGGCAGGGAAACAAGGGACGAAAAGTCATAAGTCTAAACTGTTAGGAGTGTTAGAAGTGTTCGGAGTGTTAGGAGTGTTAGGACTGTTAGGAGTGTTAGGAGTGTTAGGACTGTTAGGAGTGTTAGTTGTGTTAGGAGTGTTAGGTGTTAGGAGTGTTAGAACTGTTAGGAGTGTTAGGAGTGTTAGTTGTGTTAGGACTGTTAGGAGTGTTAGTTGTGTTAGGACTGTTAGGAGTGTTAGGACTGTTAGGAGTGTTAGGTCTGTTAGGAGTGTTAGTTGTGTTAGGACTGTTAGGAGTGTTAGTTGTGTTAGGAGTGTTAGTTGTGTTAGGACTGTTAGGAGTGTTAGTTGTGTTAGGAGTGTTAGGACTGTTAGGAGTGTTAGTTGTGTTAGGAGTGTTAGAAGTGTTAGGAGTGTTAGGACTGTTAGGAGTGTTAGGAGTGTTAGTTGTGTTAGAACTGTTAGGAGTGTTAGGACTGTTAGGAGTGTTCGGACTGTTAGTTGTGTTAGGACTGTTAGGAGTGTTAGGAGTGTTAGTTGTGTTAGGAGTGTTAGTTGTGTTAGGAGTGTTAGAACTGTTAGGAGTGTTAGGACTGTTAGGAGTGTTAGGAGTGTTAGAACTGTTAGGAGTGTTAGTTGTGTTAGGAGTGTTAGGAGTGTTAGGAGCGTTAGTTGTGTCAGGACTGTTAGGAGTGTTAGTTGTGTTAGGAGTGTTAGTTGTGTTAGGAGTGTTAGTTGTGTTAGGACTGTTAGGAGTGTTAGGTGTTAGGAGTGTTAGGAGTGTTGTGTTGACTGTTAGGAGTGTTAGTTGTGTTAGGAGGACTGTTAGGAGTGTTAGAACTGTTAGTTGTGTTAGGACTGTTAGGAGTGTTAGTTGTGTTAGAACTGTTAGGAGTGTTAGTTGTGTTAGGAGTGTTAGGAGCGTTAGTTGTGTCAGGACTGTTAGGAGTGTTAGTTGTGTTAGGAGTGTTAGTTGTGTTAGGAGTGTTAGTTGTGTTAGGACTGTTAGGAGTGTTAGGACTGTTAGGAGTGTTAGTTGTGTTAGGACTGTTAGGAGTGTTAGTTGTGTTAGGAGTGTTAGGAGTGTTAGGAGTTGTTAGTTGTGTTAGGAGTGTTAGTTGTGTTAGGAGTGTTAGTTGTGTTAGGAGTGTTAGTTGTGTTAGGAGTGTTAGGACTGTTAGGACTGTTAGTTGTGTTAGGACTGTTAGGAGTGTTAGTTGTGTTAGGAGTGTTAGGACTGTTGACTGTTAGGAGTGTTAGGACTGTTAGGAGTGTTAGGACTGTTAGTTGTGTTAGGACTGTTAGTTGTGTTAGGACTGTTAGGAGTGTTAGGACTGTTAGGAGTGTTAGGACTGTTAATTGTGTTAGGACTGTTAGGAGTGTTTGTTGTGTTAGTTGTGTTAGGAGTGTTAGTTGTGTTAGAACTGTTAGGAGTGTTAGAACTGTTAGGAGTGTTAGGAGTGTTAGGAGTGTTAGGAGTGTTAGGACTGTTAGTTGTGTTAGGACTGTTAGGAGTGTTAGTTGTGTTAGGAGTGTTAGAACTGTTAGGAGTGTTAGGGGTGTTAGAACTGTTAGGAGTGTTAGTTTTGTTAGGAGTGTTAGAACTGTTAGGAGTGTTAGTTGTGTTAGTAGTGTTAGTAGTGTTAGGAGTGTTAGTTGTGTTAGGAGTGTTAGGTCTGTTAGAAGTGTTAGAACTGTTAGTTGTGTTAGGAGTGTTAGTTGTGTTAGGACTGTTAGGAGTGTTAGTTGTGTTAGGACTGTTAGGTCTGTTAGGAGTGTTAGTTGTGTTAGGACTGTTAGGAGTGTTAGTTGTGTTAGGAGTGTTAGTTGTGTTAGGACTGTTAGGAGTGTTTGGAGTGTTAGTTGTGTTAGGAGTGTTAGGACTGTTAGGAGTGTTAGTTGTGTTAGGAGTGTTAGGAGTGTTAGGACTGTTAGGAGTGTTAGGACTGTTAGGAGTGTTGTGTTAGGACTGTTAGGAGTGTTAGTTGTGTTAGGAGTGTTAGGAGTGTTAGAACTGTTAGGACTGTTAGAAGTGTTAGGAGTGTTAGAACTGTTAGGAGTGTTAGGACTGTTAGGAGTGTTAGTTGTGTTAGAACTGTTAGGAGTGTTAGTTGTGTTAGTTGTGTTAGGAGTATTAGAACTGTTAGGAGTGTTAGGACTGTTAGGAGTGTTAGGAGTGTTAGTTGTGTTAGGACTGTTAGGAGTGTTAGGAGTGTTAGTTGTGTTAGGAGTGTTAGTTGTGTTAGGAGTGTTAGTTAGGAGTGTTAGGACTGTTAGGAGTGTTAGTTGTGTTAGGAGTGTTAGTTGTGTTAGTTGTGTTAGGAGTGTTAGGAGTGTTAGGAGTGTTAGTTGACTGTTAGGAGTGTTAGTTGTGTTAGGAGTGTTAGTTGTGTTAGGAGTGTTAGTTGTGTTAGGAGTGTTAGTTGTGTTAGGACTGTTAGGAGTGTTAGGAGTGTTAGTTGTGTTAGGACTGTTAGGAGTGTTAGTTGTGTTAGGAGTGTTAGGACTGTTAGGAGTGTTAGAACTGTTAGTTGTGTTAGGACTGTTAGGAGTGTTAGTTGTGTTAGGACTGTTAGGAGTGTTAGTTGTGTTAGGAGTGTTAGGAGTGTTAGGACTGTTAGGAGTGTTAGTTGTGTTAGGAGTGTTAGTTGTGTTAGGAGTGTTAGTTGTGTTAGGACTGTTAGGAGTGTTAGGACTGTTAGGAGTGTTAGTTGTGTTAGGAGTGTTAGAACTGTTAGGAGTGTTAGTTGTGTTAGGAGTGTTAGGAGTGTTAGTTAGTGTTAGGACTGTTAGGAGTGTTAGTTGTGTTAGGAGTGTTAGTTGTGTTAGGAGTGTTAGTTGTGTTAGGACTGTTAGGAGTGTTAGTTGTGTTAGGAGTGTTAGGACTGTTAGTTGTGTTAGGACTGTTAGGAGTGTTAGTTGTGTTAGGAGTGTTAGGACTGTTAGTGTTAGGACTGTTAGGACTGTTAGGAGTGTTAGGACTGTTAGGAGTGTTAGTTGTGTTAGGAGTGTTAGGAGTGTTAGTTGTGTTAGGACTGTTAGGAGTGTTAGTTGTGTTAGGAGTGTTAGTTGTGTTAGGAGTGTTAGTTGTGTTAGGACTGTTAGGAGTGTTAGGACTGTTAGGAGTGTTAGGACTGTTAGTTGTGTTAGGACTGTTAGTTGTGTTAGGACTGTTAGGAGTGTTAGGACTGTTAGGAGTGTTAGGACTGTTAATTGTGTTAGGACTGTTAGGAGTGTTTGTTGTGTTAGTTGTGTTAGGAGTGTTAGTTGTGTTAGGACTGTTAGGAGTGTTAGGACTGTTAGGAGTGTTAGGAGTGTTAGAACTGTTAGGAGTGTTAGGAGTGTTAGGACTGTTAGGAGTGTTAGTTGTGTTAGGAGTGTTAGAACTGTTAGGAGTGTTAGGAGTGTTAGGACTGTTAGGAGTGTTAGTTGAACTGTTAGGAGTGTTAGTTGTGTTAGTAGTGTTAGTTGTGTTAGGAGTGTTAGTTGTGTTAGGACTGTTAGGAGTGTTAGTTGTGTTAGGACTGTTAGGAGTGTTAGAACTGTTAGGACTGTTAGGAGTGTTAGGAGTGTTAGAACTGTTAGGAGTGTTAGTTGTGTTAGGAGTGTTAGAACTGTTAGGAGTGTTAGTTGTGTTAGTAGTGTTAGTTGTGTTAGGACTGTTAGGAGTGTTAGGACTGTTAGTTGTGTTAGGACTGTTAGGAGTGTTAGTTGTGTTAGTTGTGTTAGGAGTGTTAGTTGTGTTAGGACTGTTAGGAGTGTTTGGTCTGATGGTTATGTGTGTGAAAGCGGTGAGAACAATCTACCAGAAGCTGCTTGGTGATAGCATATTTACAGAAGAATAGAGTGACTGGGATTTGCCTAAAACAAGCACTGCATGTGCCTTTTAAAATAAATGATTTGCTTTGTAATGCGTAGGAACCGGGGGGCACTGGGGGCATGTGCCCCCCCAAGATTTTGCAATAAACAAAGAAGTGCCCTTTTAATTTCCAGGAAGTGCCCCTTTAGTTTAATGACAAAGGTGCCCTTGAAGTGTCGTGCCCCCTCAAGTTGGAGATGCTCCTACGTCCCTGGAGAGAGAACAGATAGAGAGAGCTGTTAGGTTGTTAGAACCTAACACGCTCCTAACAAAATTTGGTCTGTTGTAAACCGTGACAGGTATATATCAAGCTGCGAATCTTCCCCGACTGCTTGCTGTCACTGCAACTTTCTTCACAACGGCTGCAAATATTTGAATGATTGAATTATGTCCACAGCGCATGCGTTCATAGTCCCCGTGCTGATTGGCTGTCAAGTTGACCCAAAAACAAAGCTGAAAAACAATACGGGGAGTACCATGTATCCCCAACAAAGGCGGGGTAGACGCCCTTGATTGGACCTAATGTAAATGCACAAGATGTGACACTCGGATAACATCACATCTGTCAGCATCATGGGTGGTTTTATTGCGAGCACTGCATCCGTGAAACTCGGCTTGTCAAGATGTTGGTAAGTAGGTTTTAGTTTTTTTTTATTATTCCGTTGGCTGTTGTTTCATACCCTGTTTACTACCGTGTTCTGTTGTGTAAGAGTCTCTCATATAAGATTTATGAGAGACTCTTAAAAGATCAAATGGTCAAATTTTTTGATAACAAATTCTCTAATCTTCTCTCTGCGTTTCTTGAAGGATATAGCACCCAGCACTCTCTAATCAGAGTAATTGAAAAATGGAGGAAGTGTTTAGATTCATATGGAATAGTGGGGACTAAATTGATGGATTTGTCAAAAGCGTTTGACTGCTTGCCTCATGATCTTCTAATTGCTAAGTTGGAGGCCTATGGATTCAGTGTAAATAGCCTGTGCTTGATCTATAGCTATCTAAAAAATAGGATGCAAATTGGATCGGTAAAGAGCTCACAACAAATCGTTAGAGCAGGAATCCCACAGGGTTCTGTTTTGGGGCCAGTATTATTTAATATATTCATCAATGACATCTTTCTTTTAAAATTAGATTCAGACTTGTGCAATTTTGCAGATGATACCACACTCTATGAGCATGGCTGTAGTCTGGACGAAATTGTCCCGAGGCAACATCAGGTGTAAACTTTGATCCACGTATGGCGCATTCATACATGTCACAAATAAAGAATGCTATAAGAGTAGGAATTTGGGAAAGAAAGTGCCCAGAGTGGTTTGTAGACACAACAACCAATAAGAGCATGGCTTATCAGGAGGTACGTCTTCTTGAGTTTGTGGCTGATAAAAGTACAAGCTTGGATTCTTATTTCAAGATGGTCTTTGCAAATGGTAAAGTTAAACATGTACGTCTCCATGAGCAACGAGTTTACCAATCTTTCTACTCAAATCCCCAAATCTTCAACATTGCCAAGCCTCCCTCTTGTGCTATAATTGATGTTGTCCTAGCCAAAGGTGGACCTGAGGCAATCGCAGAGAGTTTTTACAGTGCAATGCGTGCCCAGCAGCAATCAGGTGGTCAGACGAATGAAACCCTAGCCAGGAGAACGAAGCTAAACTGGTGCTTGCCTTCATTAACAAACTGTGATCAGATTATAAGAGATGGAGTTAACATCTATCTTAAAGGAGATGAGGCCTTGCGAGCCCACAGGCAGAACACTTTTTTCTCTGGCAGAGGAAAAGATTATCTTGTTTCAAAAGTTGTTGATCGTGTTGATCGTGAAAAGGGTCGCTGCCCTTTTTTGGCTGATGAATAAAAGGACAGTCAATCATATATACTTTCCTCCAAACTATATTTGTTTGAGCAATAGACTGAATTTAGACTGAACTATTTGCTTTATCGTACCTAGGCAAATTTTTGTTTCGTGTTCCTATGTTCTATACAGAATGTAAAAATGACAGTGACCTAACTTGCTGAAGCAATGAATAATCATTTTGACCGTTTTGATTGAACTGGGGAAAATACAGTGTACCATTTATGTATCATATAATTGCGGAGTTAAAAATCTTGTGACAAGCAAAGGTTCACAAATGACTATAGTATGCCTTCTAACTGTCCAATCAACCAAGACTTGTATTTTCGAACAGTGAAACAATAGAATGCGAGTTAATTCTCATTCTCAATTTAATTTAGTACAGGCTGCAATTCTTTCATCCTGCAGAGTTAACCTCTTTTCGCAGCTTGGTTATCTAGCAGGTGTAAAATCTAATGGGAAAATACCGTCAGAAACAATTAATGCTTTATGAGCTGAAATCTGACAAATGAAATGTTTCATTATTGGAACAAAATTTTCAATCATGCATAGGTGCTTTGAGAAGTTTTTGTTTGCAGTGATTAGTTCACAGAGACAGATTTCTGTTTTTAGTAGGATACAAATTATCCTAATTTTTTCAATGTATGACACCCCGTCATTTGTAAACTTTGGCCCATGCTTTGTTGTATGCATTACAGATTGGTAATATACGAATATTTGAAGAGCAAAACAGTTTGTGTAGTTACTAGTTTCTCGTTTCTTAGAGACCAACAGAGTTGACAAAGAAATGGTCATTTGTTACGGTCGTCTGTAGTAAAACATCTGATACTCATAAGAACGGAGCAAGTTGTATTTCTTTGGGATAAAAGATGAGGCAATTGCATTTTTAAGTTATATGGTGGGCAGCTGATTGTACAGCGGGCATGTAAAACTGGATCATGCATAATCTATAGAAACATTTTGAGTGCGTCTACCGTACATCAAATAAAAGAGGTGTAATTTGCAAATAAAGTCTGTAACAACCCCACGCCGGATATATTCAGAATTACACGATTGGATACACACTTGTAGCTGGCCCGGCGTGGTGTTAAAAAAGCCTTGAAAGATGTCCGGCGTAGAGTTGACATGGAATGCACCCTGGCAGGCGAGGAGTGAATAAAAAGAGCCCAGGTTGAATATGGTTAAATTCTCTAAAAATGTTCCATGAATTTTTTCAAAAATAATTGTAAATAAACTGTAGAGGCTGTAGAAACTGTAGCAACAGCATTTGAAGAAGTTGACATCAGAGGGGAGACATTTGTTCTTGTGCTTAAGAATCTCTGCAGTTATGTGCCAACAACTCCTGTGGAAATACAACATATTGAAGGGATTGGTGCTGTTGAGGTTGGAAGTACATATACCTATTCAAAGAGCATTGATTTGCAACAGGAAGTTACAGGTTGCCGCCATCTGCTGTGGACACGATATGGGAAAAAGGATGAGCTTCCACCATTTGATCCAAAATCAGTGAAGGAAGTATGTCAAGCAGCAGGATCAAACAAACTCTTCAATACAATCATGGAAGTCAGTAGAGAAAGAATGAATGAGAAAAAAGCTGTTGCTGTAATATACATGATGATGTTTGGTCAGTCCCAAAAGGCTAGTTGGTTTCAGAGGGCTATATCCAGTGAAGTGGCTGGCAGAGGGATTAGCGAAACGGGATTAAACATCTTTGCATAAACAGGATTGCAATTTCAAAATCTACCCAAAGGAGAGTTCTCTACAAAATAGCATCAAATCATGGAAAGATTGTTTCCGAGTTCATCAATGAAGCAACGAGAAATAAAGAGCTCCTCGTATTGATGATAGACGATTACACGAACATCCATACAAAGCAACGCCCAAGTAACGAAGAAACTTCAGCTGTAAGGAGTATGGCCACCATCCTGTTAAAAAGATTCAGTGGAGTTCCAGCAATACCTGCAGTAAGGTCCGCCATGAATCCTGTTGGTGTATCTTCAGAATTATTGGTAGAGCTTTTCACTGCTAACCTCCTCAAGCTGTCATCTACGTTTGCCGCATACATGCCTTTCTGGATTCGTGCAGCTTTCTTTTACCCTGAAATGGAGAGAAAAAGGTTAGAAGTGCATGATTATCAACACGACCAAAGCAGTGCCAGGGCGATGTGCAAAATGAAGGACTGCAGGCTTATTGATGAGCTGGAGCTGCCACTGAAGAGCTTTGAGAATTTCCTTCAAGCAGCTTCCCATGCTGTGAAATGTGGTCTTGAAAACTACCTCTCTCTCTTCATCTGTCCTCAACCGGCTATCTGTAAAACATGGAGTGTGGAATGATGGAATGGAATGATGGAAAGGAAAAATGGAATGGAGTGATGGAATGGAATGATGGAATGGAATGGTATAGATGGAATGGTAGATATGGAATAGCCAAACTACTGGTCGCTTTGGAAAAAAAATTGCACCGATGTGTTCCTCAAGATCTTCTTAGTTTATTTTACATATGTTTCCTTGAAAGTCTCATGAAATTCCCTTAAATATCGACTGAAACAACTAGCATGATAACAGACTGTGTGAGCAGACATCAGTTAAGTCGTTTAATTGATGTGAGTTGTAGGGAAAAAATCTGTAAAACATGGAGTGATGGAATGGAATGGAATGGTCGACATGGAATAGCCAAACTATTGGTCGGTTTTGAAAAAAAATTACACCAATGTGTTCCTCTCGATCTCTTCAGTTCATTTAGCGCATATTTTCTTGAAAATATGCTGGAATTCCTTCAGATTTCAACTGAAAAAAAATTGGATCTATGCTAGGCTCGCGTGAACACAGCTGTGGAATGTTGAGAAGTGACAGGGATCAATGACAGTTTTAATCCTTATCCTGTAATGGCGCCAAGATCATTTTTATCATAAACGGGGGTTCATAAGAAACTTTAGACAACAGCAAATTGAGTTATTGCTGCCCTCATGCACTCACTCGCTATTGTTTGAAAACAATGCCCAGTTGTTCATCATTTGCACAGTTTGTGGTATTGTTTATATTTCATTTCGCGTTGTGCAACTGTGAACTGAACTGCGTCGATTTTTCAAAAGCTATGCTTCACCACGTTGTGACTTTCGTCGAAGAATCCATAGTTTTAAGCTGCTAGCATATTTTGCCTGTGCAGCAGGCTTCACCATGGTGGGTTTTACATACACGATTGTCATTTAGAGCATGAAGAATGCCTTCAAAATGCTATGAAAATGGATAACTTTAACGCAGATTGTACCACAGATTGTTTTATCTTACTGGTTACGTTGGACGCCCTGTTTAAAAAACAGAATGATTCTGAAAAATAGTGCAAATTTGATAGACTCCAAGAAACTCTTAGTAGCAAGAAGCTTTTTTGAGCTAGCCTGTGTTCTAGACTCCAGAAAAATAAATTATATTTGCGTAATGGTCTGGAACACGGGCTATTTTGAGCCCCAAGTGCTTATTACTCAATCTTGGAGACTCCAGAGGGGGCTTTAAGGGAGAGGGTGCTTGTCAGCTAGAGAGGGGGTTTATTCTCAAATGAAAAGGATATAAATTAAAGCATCTTAACTCTTTTATCCCCAATTTTGAGGAATGACATACAATATTACCGAGTCAAATGAACAAATTCGACATATTTATCAAAGCAGTATCAAAATTAACCTGCACACTTTTTTAGCTAAATAAACTGAAATTTGACATCATTTTTAATACAAATGAAGGAGGATGGAAAGTGGGGCTTCTTTAGAACATTTAGCTTAGAAGGGAGGGGCTTACCAGAGAGGGAGGGGTTTATTAGAGAGGGGAGCTAGGGAGCTAAAAAAGAACGTTTCTTCAACCTCAGTTCCCAGAGTCTTTGTCATGTTTGGACTTCCCAAAAATAAGAAATTGTAAGAAAAGTACGTCTAAACTAATTTTTTTTAAGAACTAAGGTCAAAGATTGCCAGACAGTCTCTTAAATGTAGCATACTTTGGCTACCTAAAGTCTCGGAATGAGTTTTAATTTCCATTCTGGAATGATTTATTTTTGTTCGAAGAGCTCTTAAATCACTTTGTAATAAGATTTCAAACTAGTAATAAAGTGATTTGCGCTCAAGACAATTTAAAAATAGTTAAAACATATTTTGAGTCACCGGAGAACATTATAACGGTAAATTACAAAAGTTTCGTATTTTTAATTCATAGTTTAGTTTTTTAAAGGGAATTCTCAGGATCTATAAACCTTTGACAAAAATAACAGGAAATTCTGATATCCGATATGGCTAGAGCCACTTGAACCACTTTTATTATAAAAATGAGAGTGTATTATTGTTGAGAATTTCTTCCGGAATCAAACCAGCTGTGAATCATAATGTTCTGACTTCCCGTCTAATTTCAATTGAATCTCTGCACATGGGGATGGCGTGGCAAGTGCCTGGAAAAATCAACACATCAATGGTGCCAGCCTTTAGTAAATTTTAGTGACTCCTGGCCATAAAAACTTGAAAACTCAAAATCTAATTGTTTGAACCTCTTGGGGGGACTATTATAGCATTTGGGGGACTATTTCCTTTTTAGCATGGTCACCATTACAACGCATTTTTTACCTTCTTTCAAGCAAATATTTCGAACTGTCAAAGAAGCTCAACTCCCATAGCCAAAGCTCTGAAGGTACAGATCAGTGACCGAACATTTCTACCACATTCAACTTTGTTACTTTTGTAGATTTCTTTCACATGATTGTTGATGTGAATTTGGTGATTTTTCTGACAGTACCAACAGAGGATGTTTGGGGGTCCCAAAACCGTAATACCGCTCAAAATTTAAATGCAAAACATTTTGCGATATTTTACATCAAACCGAAACATAGTGTGCAAGATTACAAAATATGGTGAAACACCGTGACCGTAAAACCCAAACATTCCCTCTATCAAGTAGCAAGCCCGGAGGAAATTAAATCTGGCTTCGTCAGCTACTGAAATTCTGCACGACAGTTTTCTGGGAGCACACACATGCTTGACTGTATGTAAAGCAAAGCCCACCATGGTGAAGCCTGCTGCACAGACAAAATTACCATTAGTGCCTAAAAATTCTGAAAATAAAATGGTACCCGATAAGACAAAATATGCCAGCAGCATAAAACTATGGATTCTCCGACGAAAGTCACAACGTGGTGAAGCATAGCTTTTGAAAAATCGACGCAGTTCAGTTCACAGTTGCACAACCTGAAATGAAATCTAAACAATACCACAAACTGTGCAAATGATGAACAACTGGGCATTGTTTTCAAACAATAGTGAGTGAGTGCATGAGGGCAGCAATAACTCAATTTGCTGTTGTCTAAAGTTTCTTACGAACCCCCGTTTATGATAAAAATGATATTGGCGCCATTACAGGATAAGGATTAAAACTGTCATTGATCCCTGTCACTTCTCAACATTCCACAGCTGTGTTCACGCGAGCCTAGCATAGATCCAATTTTGTTTCGGTTGAAATCTGAAGGAATTCCAGCATATTTTCAAGAAAATATGCGCAAAATGAACTGAAGAGATCGTGAGGAACACATTGGTGTAATTTTTTTTCAAAACCGACCAATAGTTTGGCTATTCCATGTCGACCATTCCATTCCATTCCATCACTCCATGTTTTACAGATTTTTTCCCTACAACTCACATCAATTAAACGACTTAACTGATGTCTGCCCACACAGTCTGTTATCATGCTTGTTGTTTCAGTCGATATTTAAGGGAATTTCATGAGACTTTCAAGAAAACGTATGTAAAATAAACTAAGAAGATCTTGAGGAACACATCGGTGCAATTTTTTTTCCAAAGCGACCTGTAGTTTAGCTATTCCATATCTACCATTGCATCTATACCATTCCATTCCATCATTCCATTCCATCATTCCATTCCATTATTCCATTCCATCATTCCATTCCATCATTCCACACTCCATGTTTTACAGATAGCCGTCCTCAACCTGGAGATTGGCCAGCTCAATTTTACATGAGGCAGATTCAATATCACATCCCAGATCATTCTCCTCAGTGTTTGCAAAATGTTGTTCCTTTCATAGGTCCCTTGCACTTGCAGCTCAATTCAAGAGAATGTGTCTGTGTTCTCAACATTGAATTGTTTAAGAAAGCTTACTCTTACATCTTTGGAGAAAGGAAAATTCTTGCAAACAAGCCAAAAGCATGGAGGATATCCTTGATTGAAGAGCTGCTTTATGGAGGCTGGACCTTGATCAGAGATCAAGTTATCATTGCTTTTTCCAACTGTAAGGATGTGCAGTACTTGACACTCCTCAACCTTCTTGACAACTATATTCCTCTTGTTCTCTCAATCTACTCTGTGATCTTCAAGTGTGGAAATTCAGATCAGTATGTTGACTCTGTCTTGCGCTGTTGGATGATGTTCTTTTGCTTCAAGCGTCATCATTATGACAAGGCCCCACTAATCTGGTTGAGCAATTTCTTGTACTGGAAAAGTATTGATCATCCTCTCTTCCATACCATCACACAAAGCCTGAATGCATTTGATGAGTATCCAGTAGAGAATTTTCATTCCATCTTAAGAGCCCAGACCAGCCACAGTGACAATGGTGACTTACTTCGTCAAAAAGCAATGGTGACTTACTTTGGCAACAAAGCAACATCAGGGAATTTCACATCTGTCTATGCAATTCCAAAGCGATATGCTTTCAGCAGAGGAATATTAGATGAGCTCAAACTAAGTGCAGCAAAATTCATCTGCAGCATCTTGCATGAAATCAAGGAGCATCCAAACAGTGCACAAGAGGTAACATGACCAAAAAGGAAGCCAAAAAGCATGACATACTGGAAACTACCCCACCTCTACAGAGAAGAAACTGTTGTTTCATCAAAGATTTTGCCACTTGGATTTCAGTTCCAAGGAAAAGAGCCAAATCCAAACAAGTTTGTACAGGGACAAGTCGGATGGGGGGGGGATATTCTTCCTAAGTCACAAATCTAGACACCATGTTTGCCAGTGGATGTACATTGCATTCCTATGGCAATTTAAGCAATCATGATATCATTGTAACATTCATGATTTAAAACATGTTAATGCAGATCTGGCTGGTTGAATATGAATGAAACCTTGATTGCTTTGATTGCTAAAGGAATGGGTATGTCCAAAAACATAAAAAAATTGATGTTTGGTTGACAAAAATTCTAGATTTGGAAGAATGTCTTCACTTCCTGGAAAGAAAGTTTGCACTTTTTAAACAAATCTTCTTTCCATCTTCCTTTCCCAATGTTTGAATATCTATATTACGATCTTCTATGCAAATCCATAAACAAGTGGATACATTTGAAGAAATTAAAATAATGAGAACGAAAGCATATGTTACATGGGGGTCTAACTAAAATGTGCAAGCCTACCTAGACTATTGATGCAGACTCAAATCAAAGTGCCTTTAAAAGGAAAGGGTGCTCTACTATCACATTTTGGTCCATCAACAGTTATTGAACCTTTGGTCCAGCTCTGAAAGTTTCATAGCGTTTATTGGATTTTGAGTATTGAAAGTTTTTAAGCTGTTTGTCAAAAGGTTCTTGGCATAAAATAGAGTTGAAATATAAATGAATAAAACAGCCTGTGAAATCTATTTACAGTGATTGTTGAGTTTCTTACTTTTTGGTGATCTGAGAGATTTGTTTTTTTATAAAGTTTCTTGCATGAAATATGCTTATGATAGTCCAGGCTATGCAGCAATATCCTAGCTATTGCAACTTAGGCCCACCTCACAGTTTAATATCAAGAACACTACTTACAAAAATTTCCTTTTTTTCCAGGAGATGCGATTTTGCCAACTGCCAACAATCTGCAAGTAACATAAGATTCAAGATTGTCCATGGATGTGGTCACTCATTTCACCTTGAATGCTTTCCTTCAGGTCACGCTGTGTGTTCCATTTGCCGAGATGAAGTCATTGATGCAATCAAATCACTGTCAGCAAAAGCATCTGAAGCAATCATCAACCCTGAAACAGCTTCCAATGACTCAATTGCAGAAGATGAACATGAAGATGAAGAAGAAGATGACCTTGCTGGATCTGGATCTGATGAAAGTACACATCTCAGTATTGATGATTCCTGTTTGCAACTGAGGCAGCAAATCTGCAGCTGGGGTCTCATATGTGGACCAGGACCTTGAAGTGGAGAGCAGTACGTTTTATTGTGGACATTCAAACGGTTTTTTTTAAAACCACTAAATATGCCAATGGCACAGACCGATATAGATTCTCATTCACAAAAAGTTTTGAAGCCTTCTTGCATCTGCTAAGTTTCCCATTTGGCAATAACTGATTTGCTAGGTTCTATGGCCAATACAATAGTCAATCCTTGGAACCTACCTAACCTATACAATTACAGTTCTCTTTTTAATTGACTTTAATAATTTGGTATCATTTATACTAATAGGATAAAATATATGAGATAGGATCTATCAGCAAATCGAGCCTACTACAGCAGTAGAACGAGTAAGCTCTTCTTGGGGGCAAAATGAGCGAGAGCCAAACTGTAAATAAATAAAATTTGGTAAAAATCATGAATCCCACCTAGGCCTACCCTTCTCGATATTGAGAATGATAAGTTAACAGTTTTCAATCTTCTAACTTTATTTGCAGACCACGGTTAAGCCTGGCCTAAATGAATATTCAAGTTGGCTAATGAACGAAAATACCAAGAAAGAACAAACCTTTTCTCCCCTTTTCTGTCGTATCTTTCTACTTGCGAGGTGAACAAACAAGAAAGCAGCAAAGGAACATGTGCATTTATTGGCCTAAGTAATTTGCTCCATTCCAATATCCAATGTTGTTGCTTTAACAACGAAATGTTTTCAGCAGATGGTTTCCGATATGGATGAAACATCAAGCAGGAGAGGAATCTTGCACTGAAATCTTTTGAAACTTCAATATGCTGTAACTCTAAAAGTTTGCGAGATCGGACGAAAGTCCAACAACAGATTTGTGCGCTGCGGCCCCAAGAACACTTCCAGATAATAATTTGCATAAAAAGGCAAAACAGATTTTACACCGGGTTTTTTTGAACGGGGGGTTGTCAAAATGGGCGGAAATGGCCTAAATACAGTACTGTCGTGATGAATGGGGATTCCCCTCACGCTGGCAAGCGTTAGCCAATCAAAGATTCGAACCTGGTAATTTTCGCTATCCAATTTTACTTTTAAGAGCAGGACAGAAGAGCTTGGCAAACAAATTACGATGTTTGGAATATCTCCATGGACAATACAAAATGGATGTGGAATATTTGGGTGGCTATTCAATATTGTTAATATCTGATATTCCTTGATGGCAAAGCTGTAATGAAATACTAGATAATTTTTGACTGCAACATCAAGGTCTTTATACTTCCCTGCAAAAACTATGGATGTTTCCCCAGCTCCTAACTTTGTTGTACATTTTAACTCAGAGTCACAGATCACTTGCTCCACAAGACAGCGATCTGAGGCAGTTCCCGCTATATCAAGAGTTCCTTGGCTGACAAACTCTCCTAATGACTCACACACAGTTTTGCTCTCAAAACCGTGCCTTTCTTCAAATTGGTGGTAGCTGCCGCTTCTGTCCAGTTGCATGATCTTTTGGTCCTGCTTTTCACTGACTATTCAGCACTAAGGAATACTAGTACATGGCAGGGTGTCGAATGGGCAAAAGCATGAAATGACGGTAGCATAAAGGCTACTTTTCCAAGAATCTTTTCATTTCCAGATTTTCCTTGAAAACAAGTTGAAAAATGCTAAACTATTCGTGTTCACATTAATCCAACTTACTTCCTCTTCAATGGAAATCTAATCTGCAGGTACAATGAACAGGAAAGATATCATAATTTATACAAGTTAAACCCACCTGAATCCACCTGAACCCAGCTAAATGAACCCAGCTGAACCATGCTGGTTTTTAGAACATGCGACTGCGACACATCAAATTATAAGTATGCATGGGGTGCAACACAGCTGGGTAAAAATACGACGATGCAATGTAGAAGCATTGATAATTTAAAAATGAGATGATTCCAATCCTGTACAGAAGAGTGGACAATCTGTTCACCAAAGCACAGTGTATAAGACTTTACCAGTTATTAATCTGGAACTTATTTAAACAATCTTAAACAAATATAGGGATCAGAAATATAGAGTACTTTATGAGCTCAATTTTACAGACCAAACATTATTTCCTGATTCAATTTTATCTCACTCAGGGAGCCATTCCTTAGTACCATTGGAATATAGTGACACTAACAGCATAGAGAGATGACTTCGATGCAGAATTTGCAAATCTAAGTTAAGGTATAAATGCGATAAATGCTCAAGTCCAACAGAACCATTTGCCAAAAGAATGCTGGAATAAATACCACATTGAAAGAGTTTTGGATCAGCCAAGCAGCCAGTCACAAGAAAACTTGTAAAATTTTCATGGGAGGGGTAACATCTTGTAATCTTTGAAGTAGATTTAGATCAATTGTAGGGACATTATGCAATGTCTTAATTACTAAAGCAATATGATAATGATCTTCTATGTATAGTCAAAACCAAATTTTCAGCTGCAGGTGTGAAATTTTAAAATTGTGAAAATGTGATGATATGAAAATTTGGTACAGAGGATTTTGCATTTTACCTGTCTCATTCTGACTTTGAGCAAAAATTTTAAAGAATTCTATCTTCATGCAATGGTTATTCAGGCCATTCGAATGCAACTGCAACAAGATTGGTAATGCACTATTGGACAAAACGATCTGGATCTTACTGAAGGTACGAATGGTTTCTCCTTGGAAAATTATCTCGTGTTTTTGCTGCTGTCAGTAGGCACGGAAGAGAGTAAAAAATCTCTGATTGTTTTCAGAAACTAATTTTTATCATTGTTTCCAAAAAACTGATGATTGTCTTCAGCTGATTTCTGAATATGAACTTGCCACATTCAAAACGATTGAGTTTTAATTTTCAGCAACCATTTCACTTTGATATTGGTTTGAAAATTCAGAATTACATCCAATGCTCTAGAAATCTTAACAACATCAACATGGATACCAACCAGGTCGTCACCTACTCTTTCATTTGCAGACTTTCGCTAGATACTTCTAACTTTTTCTGAGAATCAGACATCTTTTACAGTCTGACTCTATTTATTCTATTCTTTATCAAATGTTTTTCCCTTTGTAGCTGTCCAAGGACGAGACACTGAATACAACATCTATGATTTGTGTGTACACTGCCTGAAACCATCCAGGATGTAGACGCCCTAAATGACGACATGGGAGATGAAGCCAATCCTGTCAACTTGGTGGAAGTTCGAAATCATGAAAAAGTCAACCCAAGAGTGAAGATTCCAGGGAAGGAGAAAGAAATATGCAAGGCCACTTTGGTGTCACTCATGAATGATGATCCAAAGATTTCACATGAAAGGTAATACGATTTGATATGCAGGTCACCTTGAAAAGTGTAAATGTTTGAAAAGTCACAGAAGTTGGAACATATCAATATAATGTTTCGCTATAAATGAAAACCCACTTGATTTTTTTTTTCTTAATATGGTTAAGAGAAGAATGTGAAAGGTTGGTAAAATAACAAAATGTCGGTGTTCTTTCAAACAATTATTCTTGTTGGTATCTGTTATCTGGAAACAGTCACCTGTATATATCTATCATAATGCTGAACATAAGTTAGCGTCAAGCAGACTTCCATTCCACGATGTGTTGTATTTTCTATTAGATTCTAACATAACATGTTGCTATGTATCATTTGCCAATTAAAAATATTTACAAGTTTATAATATAAAAATTGATACAATGCAATATAATAGGTTAAAAATGTGAAGGAAAAACAGCCCTCATTGCAGTGGCTGGGATAGCATTAAAAGGTCAAGATGACCTTAATTCCATTATGCAGTTGCAGAAGTTAGATTGAGAATAAAAAGACTGATGTAGCATCTTTGATTAGACGGGGGCATTTAGCATTTTTGTTATTTTCCAGACTGAAACGAGTTTGTCAGCGGAATGAATACATACTACCTGTCTTGGCGTGGTAGGGTTTCTTGTAAAACTGCAAGAACAGCATGCAGTTCCACGAGCAGTCCAACATGAAGTTGCCACTGATACCATCTTGTTGTTAAGATTTGTTACTGAAAGTTATGGTCATTTGCTCAAGACGAAATTAGGCATGCTGGGATTCAACTACATGATCATGATAAGATCATCAAACTGCTAGGCGATAGTGATTTTTTCACAAGAAATTTAGAGGCATTGCAGTCCAATCATCTTTTCGTGCAATACTGCATAGAGGAGCTAAAAATGATCATGCCTATCCAATATATGCTAGGTTCTGACAATGGGGTAAAGCACAAAATGCAGTACATACCAATTAAGAAAGTACTGGCAGCATTCCTTCAAAAAGATCATGTGATGGCTGAACAATTGTCAAGGACCAAGCAAATATCACAAAATCATCTCCATGATTTCAAAGATGGCATCATTCAACTGCAGTTCTATACCGATGAATTCAAAGTGGTCAATCCAATTGGATCCAAGCGCAGTATACACAAGATTTGTGCATTTTACTATACAGTTGGAAACCTGCATGCAAAGTTGCAATGTCAGCTTAGACACATTTTCCTGGCTATTTGGGTCAAACACAAGCTTCCGAAAGATGTATATAAATATTCTGGAGTGCTTAAACCACGCATTGATGATCTGCAGGTGCAGGATTTGTATGCGAATGGCATCAACTTGTTCTTTGATGACAACCAACAAGTAAACGTCAAGGTTGAGTTGACAACAACATCATAAGATAACCTCTCTGCACACAGTCTGGCAGGATTTAATGCATCTTTTAACGCAGGAAGAATCTGCAGGTTTTGTATGGCCAGCTATGATGAAATCACGCACCAATTTGCAGAGTCTGACTTTCTGCTTCGATCAAAAGATCTGCATTCATATCACCTGGAGGCAATCACAAATCTTGATGCTAACAAAGCAATTTATGGAGTGCGAGATAACTGCTGCTTATCAGTTCTTCCATACTTTGAAGTGATGGATTGCTTTCTGCCAGATGCAATGCATCATGTCTTGGAGGGAATTATTCCTGACCTCTTGAAGGCACTTTTGTCAGATCTTGTCAGTGAGAAGCATATTTCTATTGACAAAGTTAATCAATGCATTGATCATTTTGAATATGGTCAAAATGATAGCAAAAACAAGCCGCAATGTCTTCCCACACGTTTGTGCACAACAGGCAGCATCTCGGGAAGCGCATCAGAAAATGGTACATGCTCCGAAATCTTCCACATATGATTGGCAATGCTGTTTCTCTTGGCCACAAGGCGTGGGAAATGTACCTCCTTTTTCGTGACATTACAGATGTCATATTTGCACCAGTGATTGACAAATTCTGGATGCCATGGTTTGAAGATGAGATTCAATCCTTCCTGAAATCTTTTGCATCAATGCATCCTGAAAGCTATGTGCCAAAATTTCATTTTTTGGTCCACTATCCAAGGTTGTTGGTTGAATTTGAAGCATCTTTGGTGCAGATGTGATTTGATGCAGTATTGAAACCAGACGTCGCAAAGAGTAGAGTTCCGGGTTCTTCAATCCACTATACGTTAATGTATTTTGATTTTTAGTTTCTTCGATTCATCCTAGTTTCTAGAATTCAGCTGTATGACTTGTATTTAATTTGAAATGAATTTAGGGCGTTATCTAAAATATCAATTCAGTTAATGTAAAACAACACTGGTTTCAGTAACGACCGCATGTCATTTCAGGAAATGACCATTCTAAAACGGCCATATAATTTTTTACAGAAGGTTCCCAAAGATACCCTTTGGCACACGCACTCGAAACATGTTCTAGTTGATTGTAATATTTTTTGCTAAAACACCGTTTGACCCCGTCTTTTAGATTTTCAACAGTTCCTACCTAAATATCGGTTTTTATCCTCAAATATGGTACTTGTAGTAATTCGCAAAATTCGCGAAAATTTTCCACTCGTTTTCGATGAAATGAAAGACACATGATGCTGAGATGTATACAATCAAAATAAAAAAATTATTCTAAGAATCGTAGCTGTTTGAGCAGAGAAATTGAATTTTGAAGTTAGCCTAAATCAAGTGTTGATTGTCTTCTCAATATGAAATTTGTAAACTTGTGATTTCTTGAAACTTTAAACAATCTGTTTCTTTGCTCTCATAGGTCCGATTTTAATAATTCCTTTTTTATTTTGACTGCCAATCATTGGTCTTTCAAATGAGCTACAGTGTGATTGATTTCGGGAACTTTCATTTTTCGGCATTTATAACATTATTTTGCCATTCTGGATCACTGTGATTTGGCATCATTGACCAATGAAGTTGAGCGTGCAAATTAATTAGACAATTTAAATGCTATTACAGAGTTTAGCCTACAACACACGGAATGTCAACATAAAATGATATTACAATACTTTGGGGAAGATATTAGTGAATGTGAGGAAAATTGTGATGTTTGCAGAAATCCCAAGAGAGTAAATCCAAACAAAATGATAGAAGAGGCAAAAATAGTTTGACAGTGTTTTAAAGAAATGAAAAGGTTGTCATCAATAGGAGTTGTATGGTGGCCGAGAGCTGCCATTTCAGTTTTATCTACATTCTTACGTGAAAATGAAATCGAATTTGAATTTGAACTCGCTTTACTTTCATTTTTTATTTTAAAATTTTTAATTTAATTTTTAACTAAAAAATCAACTAGGGTAAATTAAATTAAATTGAAATAAACTGAAATCAAATTGAAATCAAATCGTAACAAAATTGAATTGAAATTAGATTCATATCCACGTGGCCGAGAGCTGCCAACTCTGCACTGTTTATCGCCTTGGCCGAGAACTGCCATCAGCCTCGCTTTGAATTTCACCGCAGTAAAAAATAACAGTGGCTGCTCTGGCTCTCTGGCCTGAAGTTACGCCGAGGAGTATGGCTTCAACAAATGGGTGGCAAGGTAACTTGGCTCTTAAAGCAGATTTGCAACAGTATGTCTTGCAAAATATGCAGCGAAACGAGATTTCGGATTTCATGACAAGGGATTTTCCAGCCTATCCATGGAGCATTAGATCTTTAGACAGAAGACTGGCCTATTTCAATATTAGATATATCGACATAGAGGTGACACTGTGTGATGCAAAGGAAGCTGTTCAAAAGGAACTCGGTGGCCCTGGTGCACTGTTGGGATATAGGGCAATGGCACAAAAACTTCGGCAAAAGCACAATATGAAGGTTCCAAGAGACTTAGTGTATGATATCATGACCGACCTTGATCCAGAGGGGCTCAAACAGAGAGCCCCAGGTGCCAAGAAGGTAACCAAAGGTCATTTTGTAACTACTGGATCAAATTGGACATACTCTTTGGATGGCCATGATAAACTCATGGGATACCAAAATTCAACATTTCCTATAGCTGTGTATGGTTGCATAGACACAGCTAGTAGATACCTCATATGGTTGAAAGTATGGAAATCAAATTCAGATCCAGTTCTTGTTGGTAAATGGTACCTTGATGCTCTTTTTAAAACTCGAATGCTTGCAAATTTTATCCGCATAGACAAAGGAACAGAGACAACCATCATAAGCACAATGCATACTTATTTGAGGAGTATCCAAGGTGATATGGAAAATCCATCAGATTCAGTGATCTATGGACCTTCACCATCAAACCAAGTGAGTTGCGTTGAAAAACCTTGTATCATTTTTAGCAGCCACAACGTACAGTCTAGAAAGTTACTGCAAGTTCATTAGGGAAATTTGTGTCAAATAGTGCATCTTATTACCTATCACTCTGTCTATTGCACTACCATTGTACATGATGACTAGACAAATGACTGACAAATGCAGTATTTTCATCAGGAATTATATGATATCATCATATACTAAGCACCTGGGAACTACTCATTTAGCAAAATTTTACCATGTGGTTTTCTTATCAGGGACTCTGAAATATTAAAATACAAACACAACGGATAATTTCTGAAATTGAAGGCCCCTTTAAAAACCACCATTAGGCTATGCTCCCCAAAGTTAAAATTGAAATTAAAATAAAATTGAAATTCTCAGTTGGAAAAAAATCACAAAAATCCACAAAATTTACCTGAAAAATGTCTAAAGTTTTGAAACCTTAGACCCAAAAATGTCAGGCAGGTCAAAATATGAGAGTTCCTCTCCAAGGTTTTTTGACTTCTCTCACCTTGGATAAACAATGAAAACTCAATGTTTACCTCATTGTTTATTTTGACAGATAGAACGATGGTGGAAAGAACTGCACGAGCGTTTAGAGAAATTCTTCAAAGTTGGTTTGGCTTGGCTAAAGGATAACTGCCATTATGATCCTCATGATGCGATGGACAGGTAAATTTCTTTTTTCTTTTTATCACTTCAATCTGACATAGCTTTCCATGTTCCACAATTATTCAGCTACTGTACATATATTTCTATTTTAAAGAATCTAAGAATTTGACCTAGGAGTATACTGAAAATTTCTGAGGTTTCTCAAAATGGTATATAATTGCTTTTATTGATTAACAGGGATTTCTCAGACCATTCCATCTCTGAAAATTATGCCTCTGTCCAGATATCACTCCATAGGTCATCATCAGTAAAACTTAGTAAATCAGTACTTGAGACAAGTTAAAATTTGCTTTGGATTTTTAGGCTAAATGAAAATTTCCCAGAAAGAATAATCCTTTGCCAGTATTCAGATTTTTAATTTTGGTAATCTGAGAGTTTGTAATCCCAAATTGAGGCAGGGCCAACCTCATCCAGCTTAGAAAAGCATAGAACTAATTATTTGAAACAAATAATGACTTCAAATACACAACACTGCAAAACCTAAATAAATTTGTGTTTTTTGCTGTTGTAGATCAATGCTGGCATTTGTCATGATTCCAATGCTGCAAAAGGAATTAGAAGATTTCAGAATTGTATGGAACACACATCGTATCAGAGCCCAAAAGGACACTTATATGGCTGATGGAGTACCAAACCATATTTTCCAGTTCCCAGAAAGATATGGGTTGAAAAACTGTGGTTGGAAACTTTTAGTGTTTTTTTACTGAAATGCTTATACTCCTTCCAACCCAGTAGGGTCTACTGGGGTAAAGTGGGTAGGCTGGTGGTAAAATGGGTAGTTCTTATTGATGGAAAAACAGAAGACCCTGACCTGATAAATCAACATTCACTATGTCAAGTAGGGTAGTTTGAGCAGTTGTAGCTAGAGAAAAATTGTGAAAAATAATTTGTCAACATTTATCCATATTTTTCACAAGGAGTATCACTACATAATATGCTGATGGGAGAGGATGTAAAATACTTTTTTGGCAAATAGAACAGCTTTTATATTCACATTTTCAGAAGTAAATATCCTGTAATTTGTTCTTAATGCCTGCCAACATTTCAACCCAAACCAAACATTATAAACCTCAAATTTCCTAGCAATATAATAAAGAATGCATTTATCTGCAGGTTTTCAGGTGACAGATGTGCAGTTGAAGGAGGTTGCAATATTATCAGGGGTTTTAGAGGCCCCAAAAGACTACATCACTGCAGAGCAAATGGAGTCATTTGAATTGATATTGCAAAATCCAGATGAAATACAACCAAACAACTTTGTTCAACAGTATCTTTATCTAAAAGAACATGTTATCTCTGGTGTCCAGTAAATGAATCATAACAAAACAAGAACATGAGAACTTCAAAATGTCGTTCCCGGTGGCTTCGGTGGCTTCGGTGGCTGGACCACGATTTCCTTTCTTTCCAGAATGGTTGTAGCTCCAGCTCCAGTTGTTGTGTTTGCATCTGCACCTTTATCTTTCCCTTTAACTGGAAAGCAATTCTTCGCTCTCTTAACTTTCATTGAGAGGGCATATTTTGCCCATAATTTGGCTTGGTTTTGAGCCATGATTGCTGCAACAGTTGAAGCATTCGACTGCAAACAACGTGGTGATTTTCCCGCCAAAATATGTCAGCCTCGTTATCGAAATCTTGGCAGTTCTCGGCCAAGGCGATAAACAGTGCAGAGTTGGCAGCTCTCGGCCACGTGGATATGAATCTAATTTCAATTCAATTTTGTTACGATTTGATTTCAATTTGATTTCAGTTTATTTCAATTTAATTTAATTTACCCTAGTTGATTTTTTAGTTAAAAATTAAATTAAAAATTTTGAAATAAAAAATGAAAGTAAAGCCAGTTCAAATTCCAATTTGATTTCATTTTCACGTAAGAATGTAGATAAAACTGAAATGGCAGCTCTCGGCCACCATAGTCATGCATAGGAGTTTTTCTTTGTCCTATTTATAGATTGCCTCTACTTAGCTCCCTTCATTCACATTTTGAATTCTTGTAAATTCTCGTTAAAAAGAACTGGTGTCTCTTTAGAATTCTGATACCCTGGGTACCAGAGCCAAAAAATAATAAAATAAAAAATAAAAAAAAAAGTAAAGAAGGAAAGAAAGTTGGCTCTGGTCAAATGGTGACATCGATTGTAGGAATTGACCAATGAGAAGCCTTTATACCCAAACGGGTATATAGATTTGGTTAGATTTGATTGGATAGCATGAGTCACATGACAAGGTTACGATTGTGATCAGAAAATATGATTCGGGTGGTTATCAGTCATATGATCGATTGCTTGATCACAGCAATGGCGGACGATTTGAGGCGAGCTGTGGATGTTGTACTTGTAAATTTTTTCAGCAAAATCAAGAGTTTAACTCCACAGCAGTTTGAAATATTAAGATCATTATTTGTACAAGGAAAAGATACACTTGCTATACTGCCTACTGGTCATGGGAAATCGTTGCCGTTTCAAGTTGCGCCTTTTCTCGCGAGGGAACTTAGTGGGCCTACGTATAATAGGTCAAGCGAGGCAGAAATGAGTTGTAAATACCTTGCCGATGGCAACCGAAGTATTGTGATTGTAGTTTCGCCATTATTGGCAATCATGGACACTCAGGCAAAAGAACTGAATAAAATTGGAATCACCGCTTGTTGCCTGCACGACGAATCACTGAATTCGAAGGATTTGATGGAAGGAAAATTTCACATCGTTTATGGCACTCCTGAAGCATGGACACAGGGGCAGTGGTGGAAGATGCTACACACTAAAACTTATCAAGAAAAAGTTCTCCTAATTGTTGCTGATGAGGCCCATTGCATTCCAAAATGGTAGGAATTTATCAACTTTATTGTTGTCTGGTTTTTATTTGTATGTATAGGCATGTACAAGCATAGCACAAATTTAACATGGTATTTACAGTACAGCATATAAAGATTAGGCCTACCAAGGAAAGCCTTTAGTTAATTTTAGGTTAATGTTTTATTTTTTCATAAAGTACATGCTTAGGGCTATTAGTACACCAAATTTGGTTGCTCTATCTATTTCCAGTCAAGAGTTAGGTAGGGGGGGGGGGCTTTTTTATGGAGTCAGGTGCTGGACAAATTGGGTGACTTCACTTCGTGGAGTCGAATTGCAGATCGGGGAGGCAGGATTCATAGATCGTTGGGGCATTCCCCTCTTCGTCGAGTCGCTTTTGACTTCGTCTCGGCAGTCTACTCTTCGTCGAGGGGGTGGAGCAAGTCTTTTCGTCGAGGCACTTTGTTTGACATGACTCTTCGTCGCGGCGCTGCGATTGACATGACTCTTCGTCGAGGCAGGCGCTTTGAATGATATGACTCTTCGTCGAGGCGCTTCGCTTCACATGACTCTTCGTCGAGGCGCTTTGATTGACAGTATTGCTGCGTCATTCACTTCATTTTTATGTGCTCTAAATATAACATTCGAGATCATACATTGAAGTTTCAAGAAAGATTTAGAACAATATTGCCCTGTCCTGGGTACAAACGGCTCTTTCAAAAGATTTTCGTAGTCGGACCTAAGGGTAGGGGAAATAAGTAATAGGAAAATACGAGAAGTTCTGTACTAAAGTTTGAGCCCAGGGGGAGGGGATAGAGGTTTAAATTTATTCATTGTATATTTCGTGATGTCTGGTATAACGAACAGACATACCATGAAAGCTCTATTTATTGAGCCAGCTTATTTAATTTCAGACACTCCAAAGGGGGCCTTAGAAGAGAGGGGGGGGGGGGCTTATTTAAAATCTTTGCTCAGAGGGGAGGGGCTATTAGAGAGGGGGCTAAAAAGACCTTTTACGGTATTGTATCCGATTGTTAGTGAGTTGAGTGTTAGTAAAGAAAAGTAAAACGTTATCAAAACATGCAGAACAATATCATCTTCTTCGAATCTTTTCCTTTAAAGCTTTTTATCCTTCAAGACTCAAGCAACTCTTATGCGAATTATACGTATTTCTTATAAGAAACCGCTACTTATAAGAAACTCAGACTCTCAGATCGCCAAAAAATTAAGAAACTCTTGCATGTTTTTCTTTATTCTCACTTGTTTCCTGTATCATATTATTCGGAAAGTACTCGAGTAAAGTCTAAACATTGTTTTGATTTTGAAATGTTCAGGAGGGCACAGATCTGATAATTTAAGGAATACGTGTTTGTATTTTTTGGGAGCAACTTTACGGCTAATAATTGTTTATGTTAGCAACTATCAAGAACTATTCAAATCTATCATCTCCACAGAAATCGCACAATGAAGTGCGTCTAAATATATCTAATTACATCAGCAACTACTGAAACACAACAAGACGCAAATGATAAACAGAATCTGGGAGATTGTTTGGTATATCATAAAAGCAGGACTCATGGGACCGGACCCACGGGTGTGGGGGTTCTTGGCCAAATTTTGGGTTAGGGGTCTGCCGCGAGCATCTTCAAAAGGGTACCGTTAGCTAGACCAACTTTTACGAAAATGGTACCCTTGGCTAGACCGTTGCTGGCCAGGCAGTCATTGATTCTGTCTATTCTGTCTATTCTTGTTGATCATCCATAAAGAACCATCTTTAATCCAGACAGGAACGTAGGAAGCATCTCAGACTTGGTGGAGGGGCACGACACTTCAAGGGCACCTTTTTCATTACCCTGAAAGGGCACGTGCCCCCAGTGGCTTCCCTCCGGTCCCTACGTCTCTGAATCCAGACCAAAAAGGGGAAAGACGAAGAAGAAGCTTTTCTCCCAGTGAGCTTCCTGCAGGTAAACTGTTAAGAAACTTTAAATACTCAAATCTGATAGTTTCAAGAAACTTCAATTTCTTAATTTCTTTTAAAAATACTGCTAAACTGGCTGGTTAGCCACTGGGGGAATGGGGGAATATGGGAGCCCCCCCCCCCCCACTTTTCTCTATGGTCACTGTTCCACTTCTTCTAAATCCGTTGAGAAAATGTCGAAGGAGGGGTGAGGTAGGTACCTCTAGGGTACCTCTACAGTTTGATAGACACATAAGAGTGTTTCATGACGGTTAGAAGGGCGTTTCCTGAGTATATGAGTAAAAAGGGCGTTTGCATGATCAGCTGTGTTCCGGTGAACCAACGAGGAATTATCCAAATCTCTAAAAATTCGTCTTAAAACTTCAGGGATGTAGGATCTCAAATTTTCTTGTGGAGGCAACTCTGAAGACGCCATTTTAAATCTGGAGCATATAAAAATGAAGTGAATGTTGCAGCAATACTGTCAATCAAAGCGCCTCGACGAAGAGCCATGTGAAGCGAAGCGCCTCGACGAAGAGTCATATCATTCAAAGCGCCTGCCTCGACGAAGAGTCATGTCAATCGCAGCGCCGCGACGAAAAGACTTGCTCCACTCCCTCGACGAAGAGTAGACTGCCGAGACGAAGTCAAAAGCGACTCGACGAAGAGGGGAATGCCCCAACGATCTATGAATCCTGCCTCCCCGATCTGCAATTCGACTCCACGAAGTGAAGTCACCCAATTTGTCCAGCACCTGACTCCATACTTTTTTGCCCCCCCCCCAACCAAAATAGGACGTGTCTGGTAGCCCAGCCACTATAGGGTTAAAGATACCTGAAGGTGTTGTGGTGGAGGACATTGCTGCCAGAACAGTCAGGCGGATAGCTGCCAGAACTTAGCCCTGTCATTCACGTTAAAGAATTTTATACATACATACATACATACATGGGGCCCTCGCTCCCAGGTAGAGCCCTACCCCTTGAGCTTCAGTATATTGGAACATGTATGCCATTAAATCAAAATGAGGAAAAAATGTGCCTTCACTGAACACTGAATGATTTACTTTGAAGCAATGAACTAAAGGGGTACAATCTTATCTTATATTTACAATCCTGTCTTCCAGCTGTAATGCTGTTAATTACGGAATTCATATGGTTTGACATGTTCCAATATACTGATGGGATCATAATGAAAAAGGTCCTGAGATAGTTCCTTTTTTGTCCTTTTCCTTGGTAATGTATATTTGTTAATGCTCTCTGGAAATAGGGCTCTATATTGAAATGAAAGATACAGTACTCATCCTGTGCCTTGCACAGAGCAACATGCTTAGGAATGAGACAAAACAGAGAAAGACACAAAAGAGATCAGTCTGAGAGTAATGATTTTGGATATGTTTTGGCACAATTGTAATGGTGTGATCCCTGACTTAGCAGCCAGAATACTTTAGAGAAAAATGATTCCAGTAAGACACTGGGACATTAGCATCATTACAAGGGATTGTGGGTTTGTAAAATGCACACCAAACTCAGTTATCTTGACAAAATAAGACATATTGCTTTATAGACACTGCACCTTTTACACACTTAAGAATGACATTGTTATTGCAGTTCAATCACAGAGAAATCGCTGATAGCAAACAAAATAATTTTTGCTCAAGCTTTTAAAGTGCCACTGAAGTGTGTTAGTCAAAAAATTGTTAATACGATCCCTGATGGAAAAATAATCGATGATTCGATTGAAGTAAATACTTGTTCATTTTGGTGCCGGGAAATGCAATTTTTTGGGGTGTTTTTTCCCCTTGGTCTTGCGAAAAGAGCCTGGGCCGAGTGACGTAGATTGATT
The DNA here is from genome assembly GCA_039566865.1 of Aurelia coerulea. Lineage (NCBI taxonomy): Eukaryota > Metazoa > Cnidaria > Scyphozoa > Semaeostomeae > Ulmaridae > Aurelia > Aurelia coerulea. Next base: position 6,062,139 of record CM076959.1, read on the forward strand.
TATCAAGCGTTCCATTCAATTCATCACACACGAAGACACCACTGTGAACGACTGGAAGGAAGGTGCCTGGCTGCCAATGTGCCCTGAGGAAAAGTGAATATTATTGCATGTTTTGCCGAGACTTTGGAGATAAATTGGATTCCAATCGCATCAGTAGTACCAAGTGACCACGGGATGATAAATAACAAATGCTGCGGAGTGATGTAGCCGGTTTAAAACTGTTTGAAAGCCGCCGTTTATTGACAATGATTTAGGCCCTCTTGCCCGTATCAAATTCAGGGAAGAGGCGATGATGGCGAGATTGGAAGCATCAATTACGGCATGTTGGGAGATGAGATATTTCAATTAATGGACAACTGGAAGTGCTTCTACAATTAAATGGTGAGAATTTGTGCTTGAATGCTTTATTTGTTTTTCTTTTATGTGTTGATATGATAGGTCATTTGAATTGGTGTTCGTTGTGATTGTGAGGCTTTTCACCACCACTTGAGCAAACTTGTCAGAAGCACGAAGGGGATCAGATATGAGTTTTCTGCAAACTTATTAAATTGGCAGTAACCTAAAAGGAGCGAATTAAGTGAGCCTAAGATGGTATGAAACTGAACATGATTTTTGTTACCAGGATTTGCGGTTATCTGTTATTATTGCAATAAATAGAAAATCAAAATTTGCCTGTAAGAAGGTAGAAAATGTAGAAACATGAAGTTTTGCCTTTTTATCACAATTGACTGTGGTTGGTATGCCAATTCAGAGTTAAATGTTTTGTTATTTATTGTTATTCAGGTCCAACAAATCTGGTATAAACATTGCTTAGAGCATGGTTGACTCCAATTGGATGAGAATATTTCATGCAAAATGGCCTAGAACTAGAACCCTGCAGGACAAGCTGGAAATTCAGAATTTTATGGATACCAAAACATTTTACAAGCAACTGAAACTTTGCCGCTGATGCTGTTTTGTATTGCATTGTATTGTATAACAAGAAAAGAGTGTGGCTTATCTTAAACAGTGAATTCCACACATGGCATCATATATTTTTCTCAGCCCAAAATTCTGAGTCTAACACTGTCTCTTGGTCTCACATCACAATACCTGATATTTCTTGTCACAGTAAAAAATAAGTTCAGCTTTTGTTATGTGGTTTCATAAAACGTTGAAAATAGATTGCAGAATATTAAAAGGAGATGAGGTGGGAATCATCCTAAATATGTTTTCATATTAAAAGTGAAAAAATTAACTCAGACTTTAGGGCCCAGCTGCACAATAGCAGTAAATCCTTTTGCAAAAATGAAAGGTATGATCTGTTTCAAGTGAGGATGGTAGTATACTCTACAATATATAGACCAGGCTGTACTGGCGCTAGGTACCACTTTTCGGCGGAGAAATTGGGACTATGATTTTTGGATAGCTCTATGCATTGGTATAACGAAAATCGATGGTAAACGGGAAGTTTGTAATGATCTTGCGCGAAACGCGTCAATAACCGTTCGGTACTTAGGCCCAACGCGCGGTTTTTTATATTTTCAATCCTTTCTTAGACAGCGCAAGTATGTGACACCTTTTATGCCATTTCTTGACTGTATAATCGTCTTTCGCATAAAATTAATGTTATTAATTCAGAAAATATCGAAATTTACCGAATCTATAGAGCAATTTGAGCATATGACGTCGTTTTTATGTGAGGTCATCATTGCAAAATGAAAAATGTCGTAACTTATGTTCAGCATGCTCACCCTTATAAGAGTTTGTGAGAACCTCATTTATTGATTATAAAAACGGATGAAGTTGAATTCCCCGTGCCTGCAGACACCTGGAAATGCCGCACGATTGGAAACAACAGACAATGGAAAAGATTGATACGGAAGATCAACCTGGGAGACAAGACGTTCCATGATGAATTTCAGCACAATACTTTGAGCTTCTTATTTCTTGAATTAAACATGTTTCTATATCATAGCTTTTGCAGATTCCTAGTCAGTCTTTGCGCTGGATGAATAGTTCTAAGTATTCTATTTCTACGGGATGAACTTTCTCTCTCGAGTTTGAGGACGCAAAAGTGTTTCAATAAAAATCTTGCAAAGCTGTTATACTATGATATGACGCTATATATTGAGTTCATTATCACATGAGTTTAGAACACGGAAGCTCAGTTGTTCCCTTTCTATGTACAACGTGGCTAAAATTATTCGGCTATTTACATATACAGGTTAAATTTGGATGAATATATTTCTTAAACTTTGTTGTCACTGCCCATGTCAATCACATTAACTGCTTTGTCCGTCTCAGAAAAGTTGATATAGAAGAACACTGTTCAAACCTCTCATTCATCGAATGAGTTTCAAGTTTTCCATTTCAAACAGACAAAACAGACAGAGTGAATTCGGGTACTTCCAGAATTAGTTTCTGCAACAAACTCAAAATTCTAGCGACAGGATTTGTGCTCTTTGAATGCAATGATAAAATTGACTGGCAATGTGATATATTGATCTCCTTTTATTGATGTGTTTGCGTTCGAAAATTTTATATTACTGCCGTACAGAAACCAATCATATTGCTCAAGAATATCAGCTAATTCTTCCAGCTAAGTCCCAAGATAAACCAAGTGATCTAGATCTATAAGTTAGTTTGTTAAAAATTTGGATTATTTGCTGCAATTTTCTAGCAAGCTGCTTTTCCTATGTACCATATATAGTCACCACCTGTAAAAGTGTTCAAACCTAACATGCATTTCTTCAATGGATCAGAAAGGTCGATATTAATAAGCTAAAGTAATTTGTGGTGCATTCTATTCCATTGTCGAGATAAACTCTGTCTTGCTGGTCAAGCAACGTATTTAGCTTGATGACAACGATATCTGTATTATCTTTGTTATACCATCTTATAATAACGTTCTTGAGAGGATGGACGCTCAACACGTGGTAGCAGTGCAGTAGAAGCTTTGGACCAGCCTCTTCCTGTTTGCTAGCTAGCTCCGCTTTAATTTCGCACAGGGCAAGTGTCACTTTGCAGCAGTCATTACCTTTGAGGAGCAGATCTTCTAGCAGTGTGGCAAATTAAATGCCTTCGCCCTGGTTGCAATGATGGTAACCCTCATACGAAACATAAATTGCCGTTCGTTGCCATCACAAGTTGAAAAGTCACGGAAATTCCGAGGAAACCTTTGACTTGTTTGATGAAATAATCACTTTGCTGAATTCAACTTGAGTTTCTTTCGGCTGATGTTAGGGAGACTTCTTCGTATGTAGCTGCGACAATGTCAGCTCGCCTATATCCAGACAGCAGCTGCTTCAAAAAGTTTTACATTGAATCTTTGTATGTTTCTGCTGCTTGTGTTATGCAAACAAAACTTGCCAACATGTTGACAAAGGACACAGACGCGATTGGCTTTTAGGACTGACTTCCCCTTGGTGTATCACAGGGCTCTTCATTTTCTTGACAATGACTTGGATCAACTTGCTTTTGAGATGAATCTTCTTGAATCGTGCAGGTTTGCCAAGTGAGCGGAATTGGGCATAAAGTGTATTCAAGTTCTCTCTCAAAGTTTATAGCTTGCCCTCTCTTTGCTAAAGGGAGGTAATACTCCAAGGATATTTTGATCGGATTGCGAAACTTGACTTGACGGGACTCAAGGGATTCTTGACAGAATTTTTGGCTCTCATCCTCGCCAAGACATCTCCTTAAAGAAGTAGTCCGGCAGCAATATGGTCTCCAAGAGCAATGCTGCCAGAACTCAAAGCAACAGTCTTTTCTTTCTCAAGATTTAGACAAAAAAACGATCGCTAACATGCTCCTGTTTGAATATCTCTACCGTTTGATGATACGCTTCACGAATTTTTCTGTCTGCTAGATATATGATAGTCACAGATGTTTGTAAGTGCTGGCAGCCCTGTTCACCTCTGCAAGTATTTTTGGAATTTTCCACTTGCTCTGAACGATTCAACGTCCACTTCAAAATAACTCAACTGTCGCCAACAAAGCACTTGCTCACTCCTGATGTCATGGCATCTCTGCTGATCATTTGTTCTCCTTTCTGATAGGTAGTATCCCCAAATGACTCTTGAACTTGCACTTTTCAGTCCCAGATAGAAATCAAACCATGGTCAGCCTTGTTCATTTTCTGGTGCAAAATACAATGGCAAATAGAACTTCTAGCAATGAAGTTGTATCTCAAAATAGTTATGTTGAACCGCCAAATGAATGAAACGCTGAGTTTGCACAAGATCCAAGTACAAAAGTGGCCAGAAACATGATGTTCCACCTAATTTTTCCCTTGCAAATACTTTAATCAAGATCCTGATACAGTGCCACAATATACTGAAGATGTTAGCATGAATAAAGGAAACAGCCTGTCCGTTGTTTGCAACCGTCCGGGATTTGCAGGTGTCCACAGGAATGAGAGTATTTGGTTCGTCTTTATAGGCGTCTTTGTAATCAATAAACGACGTTCCACCCAAGGTCTTCCAGAATAGAACGTCATGATCGTCAGTTGTGAAATATTTCGTTTGCAGTGATGACGTCACATAAAAATGACATCATATGGTCAAATTGCCATGTAGATTCGGTAAATTTCGATATTTTCTGAATTAATAACATTAATTTTATGCGAAAGACGATTATACAGCCAAGAAATGGCATAAAATGCATCACATGCATTCGCTTGTTAAGAAAGGATTGAAAATTTAAAAAGCCGCGCATTGGGCCTAAGTACCGAACGGTAATTGACGCGTTTCGCGCAAGATCATTACAAACTTCCCGTTTACCATCGATTTTCGTTATACCAATGGTTAGAGCTATCCAAAAATCATAGTCCCAATTTCTCCGCCGAAAAGTGGTACCTAGCGCCAGTACAGCCTGGTCTAATAAAGTTAGTTTGAAGGATTTGGGAAAACCAAACTCCAAATAACATTTCTCAATTATGTTTGATATTCAACCTAATGTCTCATTCTATTCCTGCCCTGACCATCCTCCGCAGGCAGCCCAGGGGTCAAAGAATTGCTTGTACAGATGCCTCAGGGGATGGGGCAAGTCTTCTGGCAAATGCCCAGGACTTGGCACTGAACACATGCATACTCCCAAAAACTTCGTAAGCAAACGCTATAATCACTACTATTACCAAATGCCCCTGGAAGCAGGGGAAAATTTGCAGTCAAACGCATGGGGGCCAGGAATATTTTATGAGCAAATACCCAGGGGTTTCCCAGGGAAATGACCAGAGTAGGAATGGAACGAAACATAGGTGCACACCAGTTTCCAAATGTTGTAAAATAGGCCCTGTATGCAGTTGTTGGGTCCTTTACATGTACTTCCTCATATGCAAAAAATGTGAGTTGTATTTAAGAAAGTTAACAAACAAACTGTGGGCATAACAGAATAACCAGACCCAGGACCACTAGGACCGGACCCTAACGGACCAGACCCTAGGGGAATGCCCTACCCTCGCTTTGACGTTAGATAGGAAGTCAATCACCGAAAGGAGGGGGAATTTCTCTCAAAAAATCTCGTACATGAAATCTTTCTGTTGTGAAAAAATCTCGTACACTTTTGCGAATTAGTGACTCATGTTCTGCGACACACTGAGGCCACTCAACTACTGAGTTCATCGAAGAGAAGCTTTCAGACTGCCCAGCCTCCAAGCTGCAAGTTCATCTCAGCACTTAGAGTTCAATTTGATCTGGCTGGCAGGTAATGCTTAGGGACTTTGTTAGCTCCCATGGTGGCCCCAGAAAATTATTAGGGGGAAGTTGGTCACATGTATCTTCTAAAATATGGGTTACACTCATCTTTTTCGATAAGAAACTGAGGTCCGAGTTCGTTAGGTAGTTTCTTAAATCTTAGGACATTTCGCTGCCAAAGTTTGAAATTTGTTTCTTTCAATTTTTAGTGCAGAAAATGTAGAATTAATTTCGCTTTGTTAGAAGGGTTTCCAAACTATTTAATAAGATCTAAAACATTAAGTAATAACATAATTGACACCCAAAAATAATTGGACACGGTACAGTAATAGCAACAGTAATAGAATTTTTGAATGAAAATTACGAAAGTTTCTTAGCATTTTGAAACAGGCGGTGGGGTAGTATTTTTCGAAAATTTTAGCCTACTATTTCTTATGAGCTGTTTCTCATAAAAATGCAAGCCCGTAAGAAGCGTGGGGCAGGGGGGCGTAAGCCCCCCAATAATTTTGAAAACAATGGTGCCACGCTACAAGTATTAATTAGATGTAGTGCTCTCTGTTGTTCTAAGAACAATCCCCCAATCAGAAGCTGCTTCCTACGGCCCTAAAAAAGGTGATTGCACATGCATGATACGAGAAAACAAATGCACACAAATGCACATTCTGAGATGCAATATTGTGATCATGGGATTTACCAAAGACAAGTGGGGTCAATGCCCGGGTCAATGTGTGGTTTGAGAGAATGGTTCTATTAACATTTCCAAAATTATCACTCTCTCTTTCGAGATCGTCTTACCCCATATATCTGCCAATTACCACCTTCACAATAAACATTACGAACAAATATGTTGTCAAAAAGCTGCCTGCTAAATGATTTGGCAGTCCCAAACTAACTTGCAAAGAGCATGGAGAAGCCAGAATCAAGTCCAGAAACTGAGATTGTGGAGATGGAATACAACGTTGCTTGCATCACGACGTCATTGCAACAACTTGAATCACCAAGCAAGGCAGAGAGGTAAAATATTTAGGCCATGTAGTTAAATGCTTAGCCCCAGTGGGCAATGGCTTGAGGCCGGATCAAATTTTGCCTGCTGGTTAGACGATTTCATATACCATGCATTGCTGCGATTGTTGTGGCATCCAGAAGGATTTATTTAAGAATTTATTTAAAGCAATGACTGTCTTATTTTACTTTGGAGCGAAACTTTTGTGTTGGCCGCCATTACAAACAAACGCTGGAAGGAAAGTAATGGGGTTTCCCCTAGGGTCTGGTCCGTTAGGGTCCGGTCCTACTGGTCCTGGGTCTGGTTATTCCGTTATGCCCAAACTGTGGTTCTATCTGACATTGGTATTGACATTATGCCAAAGAGTTCCAATCAGGGATATCAGCAGGGAAGGGTTATTTTTATTTAAAAAATTTTCTTTGCTGTTCATCAGGCATATTTAAACTGACCACTGTGTTTTTTTCCTGCCCTACTTCAGTATTTCTTTCAAAACTTGCATGTAGGTTAGAAGGTAGCAATAATCCATTTAACAGCATTACTGCTTATTTTCTGTTATTTTCTTACTGAGCATGTGTAGCCAAACTGAAGAAAAATATTGGTAGATTAGGGGCCATCACCATAGCTTCTCATACTCACAGGTTGAAGAAAATCACAGGAAGTGTTTGTCAAATTATCTGGATACACAAAGTGAACATTACACATATTTTTTACAAGAAACCAGCCATAAGAAGCTTAACTCTCAGGTCGCCAAAGAATTAAGAAACTCCAGTTCTAGGAAAATTTAACTTAAGAAACTATTTATTCCAATAACGAAACTCCTCAGCTTAATTTTACTTAATTTTTACTTGTAGCATATTACTTGGAAGGTGCCAGAGTTTTTTATCAGAAACATAGAAAGGGAGGACACTGGGGGCATGTGCCCCCCAAGATTTTGCAATAAAAAGAGTGTGCTTTCTATTTTCAGCAAGTGCCCCTTTAGCTCTATGAGAAAGATGTCTTTGAAGTGTCATGCCCCCCAAGTTTGAGATGCTTCCTACATCCCTGTCTTTTATAAGAAAGAATCTGAGTCAGTACTGAAAGTTTCTTAACATCATCAGATTTGCAGTTCTCAGAGTTAACAATTTCTCAAAGGTTTCAACAATCTTTGTATTTGTGGCCTTTGCCTTTGTGAATATTTGAAAGCAACATTTTTTGGAGCCTTTCAAGTGTTAGACATTTACTCAAGTACCTCCTGAGTAATATCAGACAGAAAATAAGTGAAAATAAAGTACAAATATGATGAGGACGTCCTTTATTAAAACTTGATAGTTTCCTAAGTTATATGTTCCCAGTATTGGAGTCTCGTAATTTTGGGGGATCTTAGAGTTGAGTTTCTTGCAAGCAGTTTCTCATAAAAAGCATGTGTAAATGTCTAAAACAACTTTGTTTTGAAATTTTCACAAGGGCATCGGTAGTAGACATGGAGATTGTTATATACAGTAGAACCTTGAAGTCTGATAATTTTAAGAAACTCGATACTGGTTCAAATTCTTAGTTTCTTCCAAAATAAGTGGTTTAATTTTGCACTGAAAGTACATTATCCAAGGAACAGGAAAAGAGAGTTTGATCTCAAGATTTTATTCCTCTTACTACTCTTATTGGTACCTACTCTTACAAGATCAATGGCAGGCAGGATTATACTCCATAAATAAACAATTGTTAAACTAACTCTTTGTTAAAATAAATGTAACTGTTTCAGTATCTTGAGGCAGTGAAGGCTGTCGTCAGGTCACCTTCATTTTCAAACCCAATTCTGTTTGCACTGAGATCAATTTTCATCAAAGAGATTATTGAACAGATATGCCAAATGTGTTCTGCATCTGCTCTTCATCTTGGTTGACTTGATCTTTCATTTCATCTAAAATATCAAATAAAAATTCATAACTCAATGAACAGCAGTCCTTTGGTTAACAAGAGCCAAAAATAACGACTTCTGTAAAATGCGGGTCCGCAGGTCCGATAAAATGCGGGTCCCACTCCAAGATTGGTGGCGGGTCTCGGTGTGTAAGTCGTGCTACAGCGGTCGATGGGTCTTGCGAGGCTTATGCCCACTTCCTGTTTTCATCCTCGAATGCGTGCGTTCAATCCAACACTGCGCAGAAGATAGGGCTTGTTCTGGTTTGTTTACCTTTAGCAAGGATGTACCGTTGGTGCCAAATTTCAGCAAGGAACTCATATGATATAACAGCGATGTACCGATCTAGTCAAGCACAAGTTCCGGAGAAAAGAACATGTACATGTTCCTCTGGGAGTTCTTTCCACCTGATGTTTTGCATATGTCAAGGAACATATTTGCAGCAGTGTTATAAACTGTAATATGATTACCAAGAAATAACAAAGTCAATAGGAAATAAGAAACATCGTAAGAAACTAAACTTAAAATTTGAACAATTTCATGTTGAAATCACAAAAAGACGCGAGTGCCTCCTATTTCTATGGTAAAAAGTACCGAACGATGCATAGGGACTTCCCCATGTGAAGGGATCCCCTCCAAAGTACAAAGTTCTCCCATATTTGCATTGGGATTGAAATTTTTTGCAAGCTGCGACTCAGGATCTTTTCATTGATCAGGTACGATTTCACAATGTATTTTCCTTTCTGTGACCTTTGTGACGATCTGCGTCACCATTCAATCCATAGAAATGATTCAATCCCATCGATATTGCAAGGGTTTCGCTTGATGGATTGCAGCGGTGATGAATTGCTGTCACAGCAGAAAAGCTCATAGAAACTGGTGACTATCGCTTCGTTCTGTACGAAGGGCTCCTTGCCGCATACAACAGACGTTTGTATGTGGCCATGGGTCATACATTCAAAGAGACCCGCAGACCCGCATTTTATCGGACCTGCGGACCCGCATTTTACAGAAGCCGCAAAAATAACTGCATCTGCTTTGCATTTTTTATTATTTAGGTAATAGGCACCATATGAGTGGTAAACAAAACCGGTTTCCACCAGGTTGAGAGCATTTTCCTTTCTGTATGGTTTGGAAACTAGGACCACAAAAGGCAAGGAACGGTCCTCAGAATTTGGGGCCAGGAGACCGACCTGTTACCAACTGTGCATCCACAGTGCTTTCATTCAAATCAAATCTGAAAATACCATTTCATTCATTATAATTCAAAACGGTCCTCGATACTAAACTTAAAACAATCACTGCATCGATATGCTACACCGTCAAATCTCAGAGAACAGCAACACAAGCACAACAAAACTTGCACCCACCTGAAGGAATGAACTCTGGATTTTTTCTTCGCTCCTTAGAGCAACACAGCACAATCTCTCAGCTTCCAGACGTTGATACTATGTTGATCTTACGACGTCTTAGTAGTCTAATTTCGTCAAAAGCCAAGTGTAAAATGTAAATCAATGTTCTCTGCAGAAAACAGGCTTGTCAAGTTAGTCTTGTTGCTTCAGCTGCCAATAGGCCTAATAACCCTTTTGCATAGAGACCATGCTTATACCAAGTTCTCAATGATTCTGCTCTTGTAATGGAAGTTTTCCCGAGAATCTGCGAGCCGTGATTATATCTCATGCAGCTGGCGTTGTTAAAGTCACCAGAAAGTGGCATTTTCTGCTTTTTAAACAGTTTACCAGAGGCTTCGCGTCGAGCTTCGCATGACTCCCAGGCTGAACTGCAGTTAAAAACATACCACGCCACAGCGAGTGATAATCAAAGTACGTCACACATTCCAGTTTGGCCGCGCATTATTTTTCGCACAAAGAAACTTGATAATTGGCACTTTAGGGCTTAAAATATGATACTTATAGAAACAATATACAGGAAATAATTGCATCATTCGATTCAGCGGCTCTTGTTTATTCATAGTCATTACAAAAATGGCATTATCAAAATTTTCACTACTACACTTCAGTGGCACTTTAAAATTTGAGGTTTTTTTAAACTAGAAAAAATCACGCCAAAAACTAATTTGTCACTCAAGAACAGACTCAGCATCCTGACTAAATGGGTCATGCACCTAAAGTAGTAGATTTTTTAGGGTTCATCAACAAAACACTTATGTTCCCGTTAACAGGTTTTGTCCCTTGAGATATGAACGTGCTTGCCCCCACCTGCTTAAGGGATAAACTTTGCTGCCTCTGGTCAAAGCTTCCTAGGCCTGCAAGTACTTATGTTATTTTAATTTATTTTCTTGTTGCGGGCCCAACTACCTTCCATTTTTTTCTAGAAAGGCGAGTATAAGTAATGGAAATTTTTCAAAGTCGTAAGTATATAAATGCAATGAAAAAAGCTTATTTACGATCTTAAACTTTTTATTTAGTTGGCCATTTTGCTTACTTATCAAGAAGATTTTCGTCCCCAAGAAGATAATTTTAACAGATTCAGGTAAGACCCACCCCCTAACGGACAAGTGAACAGCTACAATCTTTTGCTGATGACCCCTTACTCCAGACTGATAAGTTTGCAAAGTGCGCACGGAAGATGTGCGCCTGGCTATTGTTTTAAGAAGAATGGTTCTATTGTTATTCCTTTGTTATACATGAAATTGCGCGCGGAAGATCTTCTGCGCGCACGACAAGGATAGCAGTCTGGCCCTTACTGTGGAAACAATATGCTGCAAATTGTTTACTCTAGGAGTAGGAGGAGGCTAGTTGTGTAAGCATACACAACATACAAGACTGTAATTCTCATTTTCCAACAAGACTTACCATCATCATCTGGGGCTATGTTGTTGCTAGATGAGGAACTGCCTAGCAACAGTTGAGGCACATCATCGCTTACAGCATCCTCCTGATGACACACCCCTTTCCCTTCCTTTTTTTCCGAACATAGGGCTTTGGACGCTTTCTCTCACTTGAGATTCTCCTTGGATTATCAAAAATGTAATTTGGAGTTCTGGAGCCACTGGTATATATGCGGACGGCTCGTCTGGTGCAATCAGTACCAGCTGTAAAAGTTGTTGCACTTGTACTTGTAGCACCAAAAGTAGGTCCATCATGCCCATCTTCATCACCAGGTCCAGGAGAAGATCCACTATTTCCAACAGCCATAGCCTTTAACTTTCTTTCCGCAGCTTCAATCATCTCGCTAACAAAATTTTCCTGAACAGGTCTCTCGTTTTGATGTGATCTACCTCCACTGGATTCCATGATGAAAATAATTACTCATCTATTAACTTTATAGGTTGAAAGCAAAGAGCAACAAATAAGAGTTCACTGGCCAATCTGCTAGCATCTTTCGCTAGTCTCGGAACGGGCAAGAAAAAGGGAAAAGTGTTTTGAAAACGAGGATTTTGTCGGTCGTAAAATGACAAATTTTGATATTTTATATATATGCGTATGGAGCAAGGTTTGGCTTTCGCTTGCGTACATGCTCGCTTGTGCTGCGAACATCCAAACAATCAAAATAAGCATCAACCATTTCACAACATTTAGCTGTTGAATTTGCATCTACAACTTTTATATTTGTTGGGGATCTTTGTGAAAGCCATAAAGGACATTGGCAAATTATTCTTCTCTTGTGATTTTACTTCTTCTTGGTGGTCAGTTTCAGTAGTCAGGGCAGCCACGTTTGAATGTGTTTCCTCATGACATAGAGCTAAATAACAAAAATATTTCATGCTTTGCCACTCATGAGTGCTAACAATGTATCATATTTGATACAATTGATGATAACATCTTTCTGGATAAAGTGGCATGCCTTGGCTTTGCCAAAAATTTAGCAAATTTTGTGGTTTAAATCTTACCTTCAAGAGCGCACTGTGATCCACGCCATGTAATTAATGTGAAAAAAGAGCTTTTAAAAATTGCACCAAATGTATCGTTACCTTGTTCACGATACTCTGAAGCATACGAAAATGCAAACAATTTTCAAATCAAGCAATAGGAATGGCCAGGTCTATAACGGATAAATTTGATCTTGTGCTCCAACAGGTGACAAATTATTCCTTTTTTGATTGTCTCTATTTTTGTCATTGTCATTAAACGGCATTTCTTCTTTATTTGTAGAAGATTTATTTGTAAGAGATTCCGATGACAAAGAAATCTCATTAGTCGCTTGTCTTTGACTCGTTGAGGCCATATTGTTTTGTTCCGTTCCCAAAAACTGCAGCCTCCTGTTCGTCGTCGTAGTGAGCTGCGTCGTGCAATCGTAAGTTCACTAATGCTTACTACACTACCATTGATGCTTGAAATTTTTCGCAGTACTGGAGTTTCTTAATTTTTCTAGCTATCTGAGAGCTTAGTTTCATATGTGCAAATATTATAATTTGATACATTCCCAGCCTTGTCAAGTATGTGGTGACACCAGAGACAAGGGCGGCTGGGAGTAAATTTCCTTTGGTATTACTTTTAACACTATCTGTACTGGGCGACTTTTTAGGTATTTTGTACTGGAGGGGGGGGGCGTTTTTGCCCCCCCCTCTTTTTCTCTAAAACTACAAAAGATATCAAAACTCCAAAACTACTTACCCCTATTGTTCTTTAGACAATTTGCTATTCAAATATAACAATTACAATTAATAAGTCACGTGATTCGTTGCTAGGCAACCGAAAAACTGACGAAAATTGGCAAATTTATACCTTCCTAACCAGAACAATTCTATTTAATCAACCACTCGACCAATTTTCTCCAAATTTGTTTCAAATAATTGGAAACATGTTACAATTTAAAAATAAATACTATGCAAAATATTTAGTTTCTATTTTTAGCACAATTTGCCTTAAATTAGATTATATCTTAAATTATATCAAATGAAAGTACTCATCAAATTCAATCAAGTGGTGCATGTTTGAGATCGATCAAGCACACGAGACGAAAACTACGGACATTTTAAGCTTTTTTTTGTTGACTACTTTCAAAATATGGTATTACTGTGGTCACATGATCAGATGTAGAACAATGAAATGTTAAGAATTTAATTGCCTATGAAATTTGAGTAAAAGTCACCAAAACTGGTGGTTATATCTGTTGTCGTTTTTGCGTAACGCAGCAAAATCTGTAAGGGGGGCCTCCCCCAGTACGAAAAGGGTTAAAAATTTGGAAAATGCCCAAGACAGGAGACTGGTAACAATTTCTTCGCGAAGCGAAGGAATTGTTCACCCTTCCAGCTGGGGGTATGGGGGCGCTGTGAGCCCCCCCATTGGGGTTCAGGGGCGAAGCCCATGGAAAAATTAGCGTTTTTGATGAATTACAGCCTTAAATTGTCTCTAAATGACAACAAACAGCGGTTGCAGCTAATCTTCCGTTCGAACGTCCTGCGAGCAGTGGCTTTGGATGGCCGAGGCCGACTAGTTGTGTAAAATATTTTGTGGCTCCTACTTCTTAGCCACCATGCGGGCCCGTTATTAGAATTGCGATTATAATAACGGAAACCCCTGGTGGAGGGCCCACAAGGGCCTACAAGGAGCCTTGGGACCAGCAACAAGAAACATATATGTAAATAAGTCGTTCTATTTACTTTTGAAAAATCTCGCAAAACCAGGCAAGGCCAACAATAAAATGAATTCTTCGCTCTATCTCCACATATCCATGAGTAGCTCTCGTATTTTTCTTTCTCGTTACATTCTTAACATTCAATTCTGGGCATGGCCTTCCACCCTTTTTCAGCTCGATACCATGCTAGTGCGTTAGTTTCCCCTGTTTTGACATCATGGAAAATACATTTTGAACAACCAAACATCGACTAGTCACTTGATCTTGCAAAACACGATTCATGTTGAAACAGTTGACAAATTAGTAAGAGCATGTAAGAGCATAAAACAGCGCTAGCAATGGATAACTGGCAGCGTTATTAGAAATCCAAAACTAATAACGGGGCTGCTAGGCTCCTCTGTCTGAGGAGCCCAAAACAATTGGAATGTGCGTCATCAATGACTTCCAAGACAAAGAATTGGCTGTATCCGTTATTGGAAACAAGAAAGTAATAACGTGAAGAATGCTTACAATATGGTTTGAAAGACATAAAGGGTTTCAGTCGTTAAGGATTAGCAGTCAATTGTCGCTGTCTCGAAATGTATAGAAATTATTCATTGCATTATTCTATAAGTTTGAGAGAAGAAAGCAGCTCCCTCATTGCATAAACTTCATTGGCGCAGTGACCTGATTTAGAAACATTACTTGAAAAAACGTGTTCTGATTAAGAAACTTTACTTGAAAAAAAGTGTTATTACAGTAATAACGCTAATACCACTGCCCGCCGCCCCTGAGTCCAGAGAAATTTACCAGTTTCCTTGAAAGCTCCCTCTTATTATTTTGACCTTTGTCCATTTTTGGCTCTAAAAAATTAGTATCTTCATCTATAGAATACAAAAAATGCCTGGAACACCCCCTAAACCAAAGAAAACATAAAGAAAATATGATAATGAGCAATTGAGGAAGACACTTTTAGAAATTGAAAATGGGTCATCTCTGTACAAGGCCAGCAAAGAAAATGGAGTACCCGAACATGACAATAGCAAAATAGCACATAATGGAAACAGTACAATTTTGCCCGAAAGAGAGGAAAACGTTAATGCTGAGTGGGTGAAAGAGAGTGGTTGACGAGGGTTCGGAGCATAGAAATAGGAGGACTAGAATGCGCGGTCTATTGTTCTCGTTTGCGTGGGATGGCCAAAGCATGGAGAGCTAAGATGGCGGCAACAAGTGGGCAAGAAGAACTTGGAAGCAAAACTGAATTTTAACGCACGTATCATGGTAATGCGAAAGACTTAAGATGCGTTTTCTGGTAAGTTCTCTTCATTTCACAGGAAGGTAAGATTTTATCGTATTTTAAAGTAAATTTGGCTCAGCTAATGTAAAAATTTGACTCGAAACGAAACGAAAGCGCTTAGGCCCATAGTTAGCCTTATGTACTGTACAAGTCGGAAATGATCCTGATACGCTTGTTAAGGTTCATATACCGCAATATAAACACAAAACTCAATATCAGAATTCCTTAAACATATATTTATTATAAATCTAAAACGTTTCTGAACTTAAATTATGTGAAAAATAGCCTCTACCTCATCCTCTTTTAACTGCCTCTTTCCGCTCTGATAAAAGTAGCCGAATACATAATGTCCACATTTCCCAACTGAACAGGAGACAAAAACAACATGAATAGTTTGCTTTTAGAGAAACTAACTCACCAGCAGCATATTCCAGCCATATTGCTCCTCAAAAACCACACAATCTATACTCCATAGTTTCCAGAAAGACAATTGATGTTAAACCTTGCACCAGGGATCTTATTCCTTAAAGGGGGAGGGGGGGGGTTGGTTTTTGTAATGTCTATGTATATGTACAAATTAAATAATAGAATAAGATAAAAGATAGTAGAATAAAATTTCCTTTCCTACCAGTCAGTGGAAGATGGCATTTCCTCCATTTGAATGGCCAGGTTAGTTGACCGCCGCCTGGTACTCGGCGTTCCCTCAGAATCACTGACAATATGTACATTATTTACATTTATGTGTAGTTGTCTATTCATTATAAAATAAAATTGTTTTAGTTAGTTTGTTCCTTCTTGATGGATTATTTCTCTTTATTATTCTTTCAGTATACACCGTTCCAAATTGATGAAAGAAAAGAGTCAAATAATTGCTCACAATAAGTTTGATCAGAACTGTGATATGGTCATCTCTCAAGTGGCTATCTAAAATATGGTTCTCCATTGAATGAGCCTGTATGGATGAGAATGTATTATTCCTTGTCTCTTGAAGAACTGAAGATGTTATTGCTGATGTAACAGAATTTGGAAAGGATGTCCATTTACACAGTTCTTTTCTGGCAAGTTTGTCTACGCGACGACTTTATTTTGCAGGCCAGCAGGTCAAGTAATCTGCGGGTCAAACACGAAAGCAAACATGCGGGTCACCATCAGGGCCAAGGGCCCAATACAAAGACGTATGTGTTTTGTTTGGTATTTTAGGCCGTGAAATGGTCAAAGGCCAATCCCTTGGACGATTTTGATCTCTGCGCTTGGACCATCACAATATTTTTCAAATGCTTTCACAAGCTTTTGTTTCAATATCTTTCAACCATGGGATCCTTATTCGTTTGTGGCATTGAAATGCTTTGTGCCAAAGCCAAAGAATGTCTTGCTGTTCAAATCGTGAACAAAGCCAATCTAAAAATGCAGTAGTGGGCGTATAGATTGATTATATGAGTCTCAGTTTTCCGCACTGAATTGGATGATGAAGTGAAAGTATAAACATCAGATTGAAAATATTGAACGAAGACAAAGAATCTATGTCGAATGATTGCGAATCGCGACTGATTCGTTAATTTCAATGGTTGAGTTGCTGGAACATTTTAGATGGATTTGGAAATTCTCTTGATATTGTTTGATAAAATTGGTTGATAAATTTGGTTGATAACGTTGCGAGGATACATGAACTATAACTATTATTCAGCACATTTGATTGTTCATTGCTCAGTTCTAAACCATGTGCCTTGTAAGTATTTGCAGGGGGAGGAGACATTCTTAATCTCGATTCGGTGGCTCCCAAAATCAAATAATAAACTGAACATAATCTGAAACTGAAAGTAGGTAGGGAGACTAATTCAAACATAGTCATTCGACTCTCCAATTCGTCCGAAAGTTTGATCGTTCGAGAGTTTTCGATTTTAATGGGGCCTACTTCCTGCCTAAACACTCGGAGATAGAGATGCAGTCATGACTCCGATGCAATCCTCATCGCGAGTGCAGATGATACGATTTGGCTTGACTATTTCTGTCAATCAGATAACGATATTTGTTGTACTGTTATCTAAACCCATTACGGGATGTGCTTGACGTAAGCAATACATTTCCAGCTTTTTCATGACATGTCTGGAGGCCACTGAGCCCTTGGCCCTGGTGGTGACCCGCATGTTTGCTTTCGTGTTTGACCCGCAGATTACTTGACCTGCTGGCCTGCAGAATAAAGTCGTCGTCGCGACTGCGGATCTTTGAAAAGTACATCTCAAGAGTATCTTGTGAAAAGCGATATGTGAGCACATACTCAAATGGAGATTCCATCCTTTCTAAGAGATTCTTACTTATGGCATGTATGGAAAGAGCTGAAACACAGAACCCAATGACAAATGCTTTTCTTGGGCCCTTGATTAGAGGAATCCCAGCTGTGTCCTTGAGAGACTCCAGAAACTCATTCCATCTTTCAAGCTACTTTCAATGTCAAAGAAGTTATTCATATCAATTGGCCTTTTGGTGTGTTTGCCAAATTTGCTTTTAGAGTTTAGCATATCTTTAATAGATTGTTCATTAACAAAATAAAATCACTTGTTGGTTTGCTGTCTTTGAACTCTTTCAATTTCAAATTTCTCAGAAAAGATATTGCTGCAGAGACTGAATGGCTATATGTTTGAGCAGCAACGCTAACTTCCATCTTGTGATTTTGCCATTTTACATGTTTTGTTTTAAGTTTATTTCCAAGATTGAGAATATCTTTTTGCTGAGCACAATAAAGGGCAAGGACATACTCCCAGGATATTCTCTCACCTGTTGGTGTACAAAACATTTTCATGTCGCTGAAAGCATTTCTTGCCAGTTTGAGCATATGACAAATATCAAATATAACATAAATCTTTTTACCAATTTGGCATGGATGGGGAAATGATCATTCAAGCTTCTTTATGTTGCACCCAAGCTTTTCAGCCATTCCAATATTTGTTGGTGCACCATCAAAAACAACAGCATGAACAACAGAACCGATTTCACTTAACATTTTGATGGATTCATTAATTAGCTGACAAAGGATATCACAATTTAATCTGTTTGTAAGAAAGTACCCAAGTGGTACATACCAATGGTTTTTTTAAACCAGAAATCATGATAACCAATGCATTTGTTGCTATGGTGTCTGTCTCTTCTGCTTTAATGTTTCCATAATCAACAGTGCCAACAAATTTTTCATTTTTTGGGTCCCATTTCACCTCTTTCTTTATACTCATTTTGTCAATGATTATGATGCAGTCACTTTGCCCATCTTTAACAAGGTCTGATGAAATGCTAGCAGACCATGCACCAAGTGTTGATGGATGTGGCAGACAAAGTGAATTCCTCAAAAATCGGTAAGCCCTAGGGCTGTAAAAATTCAACGAAAGGGCAAATTCTTTGATTTCATCAGAATATCGTGACCCGGATGAATGATCCCTATTTTTGGCTTCATTTTTAAATATTTCAGTTGTCATATGGCCAAAGTTTGAGATAATAGAAGAACCAATTTCTTCAGATAGCATTTTTGCTTGCTTCAATTTAAGATCAAGCCTTTGATGGTTTTTTCTTTTCTGATGTTTTTTCTGCGCAAATTTTGAATAATTTGGTTTTCTTAATTATTTTTTATTTATACTTGGTTTTCACTTTCCTTGGGGACACTGAGGATGCATACAGTAGGTGTGATCATCAAGCCTGGGGTTTTTGGGAGGAATTGTCACAGTATCTGAAGGAACATGCTGAGCCTGAAATTCCCTCTTTTTAGGATTTCTCTCCTTTACAGGCCTCTTTTGCAAATGCTCTGGGTACTTAAAGATTGAAGGAACAGCATCTTTCTTCAGATACTTTTTACCAAGAGATGTTGAGTGGGGCAAAAGAGATGAATATGGGTAATCTGTTTCAAGGAAAGGTTCCCCACAAAGATATGAGCTTGCAGTTGGCATCCATTTTTCTCTTTTCATTGCAGAGAGCCATTTTTTAACAGAGTCACATTTCCAAGGGGAAACCTGCAAGAGTTGATACAAAAAGGATCTATGACCAATTCGCAAATAAAAAATAGAGCTTTTGACCAGTTGAATTCTAAGAATGGGTTGTTTACATCCAGTGCCTCAAAATAATTAAAACCTGAAAGTAGTTTTGGAGTAGCAAACAGTGCTTGGTTTTCTTTCTTGGATGATTCTCAGGTTCAGTACAACCATTTTGAGTTTTAAAAGCCCTCAATCAAGTCTTCCAATAAATATTTCATGTTTCTAATTTTGTGTACTGTATTTTATACAGTAGACTGACTGGCTGTAGGACGTCATGTTTTATTTTTGGGGAAAATAGTATATTTATATATAGACCATACAATTAATGAAGAAGTTGATGTTGTGAATAATTAGATCCATCAAGGAAAAAAACTTGGCTGAATTCTGGCTCCGGAACGAAATCAATTTTTATCTTTGCCTGTGTTTTGAAGGAAATGTCAAGTTGGCCTTGACAGCAGTTTGCAGCACTATTATGAGGCGTTCCTGTGCTGTGTGTGGATTGGTTGAAGGATCTAGTACAATAATTTCTGCAAAAAATATACACAAAATCTTACTTGACTACCAGTGTTTCTATCGAAAAACTTGCAGTTCGAAAACTGAACAACTGGCATGGTTCTTGGAGGTACCAGGAAGAAGATCCTAAACTAAACGGGCCTAACTAAGAAACGTCGTATACATCACAACAAAACTGTGTTAATCCTATACCGCAGTTCAAATATGCTTATTTACCACTTACTTGTGAAAAGAAACTTTCTTTCCTGGTTCTCCACCATTTCTCCCACTTTGCCACCGCTTCTCGCAATTAATTGACGCGCAAGACTTTACCATCTTACCTCAGTAGTCAGCTACGGTCGGTTTTCCCGCGAATTTCTTTTGCCCACTTGTGGCTACCATTTTAGTTCCCCATGGTTCGGCCATATCATGTGACCGACCGCGCATTCTAGTCCTTCTATTTCTATGGTTCGGAGAATCACCCTCCCTTGTTTGGGAAGCAGTCAAACAGGTACTTGCCAAAGCTGGGAGATGTATTGCCACTTTTCAGTCCAGTTACCCAGGAAAATCATGGTGGTATGGATTCCTAGGCATCCTTACCTACACATGCTGCGACCAAAGCCCCTTGAATTATCAAGAGCCACTGCAGGCTCACAAGAGAAGGTCTACGCTTGGTTCAACGCATACAAAGAGTTTCTTGCAGAGCAGAATATTTCATCAGCAGATCAAATCTACGGCTGTGACGAGTCTGGATTCCCCTTACAGACTACTTCAAGCACAAAAGTTTGTATTGAAAAATGAATGAAGAGGGCATCCCATCTAGCCAGTTCCTCCAAAACGTCCATCACCACACTCCATTGCATCTCTGTCAGTGGGTCAGTTGTCCCCCCAGCAGTATATTTCCTGGAAAAGCTCTGAATCCATAATATTATCTGGGATGTTCTTTTAACCGGACCCTACGACCCTACGACCCGGACCATACGACCCAGGACCATACGGCCCTATGCCCCTACAACTCAAGTTTATTACTTAGATTTATTTTGCTGTGTTAGAGATTAGCAAGAAAGAGCCACGTGATGCTTGTATTGGAGGACCCACTGATGGTTGATTGGTGAACACACAAGACATATTTAGGTGTCAATGTTACCTGGCCAGGCAGATTCGATGAACTCGGACAGAGCAAAGAATGAAGCAAGAAATTAAAAACCCAGCCTTTGTAAACAAAACTTCAAATAAATGAACATAGAATCGATAAATATCCCCATAGACGTAGGAACCGGGGGCCATCAAGCCCGGGGGGTTAACTTGGACCAAAAGATGATGGGGACGTGCCGCCCAAATTGTAGCGTCATACCCACCCTTATCAATTCACATAATATTTTCATACCCACTTTTAAGGATTTGGAGAAAAACATACCCAGTTTTATGGTTTCCAAATTGAACTGTATGTAACATGCATGGGATTGAATAAGAACGTAAATAAACTACAACTAACATTTTATATGTTTTTTCTTTATAAGAGACTTGGATCTGGCCATAGCACTAAACGTTTCATAATTCAACAAGCAAATTTTCGCATTTTAGTACTAGACAGCTTCTTAATTTGCTGCAGATATGTTTCTTGAGATCTACAGTGGCGGCCTGGCTTTTTTCGTCTGGTGGGGCCGGCAGCGAAATGGCGCCCCCTTATATCAAGCATAGTCGTCAAGTTTCTGACGAGATTGGCAATGTTGCAACTTTCTTCCGCTTACTCTTTTGAGACCCTGACCTGCCCCAAGGCTAGATTCAGACATCAAGTGCGACTAATGTAAATTGTGACGGTCTGGGGGCGAAGCCCACAAGAAAATTTATTACAATAGGGGCAAATTAAATGAGGGGTTTGAGGGCAAGGCGTTAGGAAAAAATTTTGGACCACACCATTTACTTAGGCTTAGAATGCATCTTCAAATACTACGAGCATTATTTTTGAAGAAACATCCTTTACTTTGGCTTAAAATTCATAGCCTAATATCCTGCTTGCCTTTAGCGACGAGGAAACCTGATAGTTTTGTGACAGCTATCATCCTATAAATCAAGGCACGAGGAAAATTTTTGAAGAAACATCCTTTACTTTTGCTTACAATCATTTGCGTGGCCAGGGTAAATTAAGAAGGGGGATTGAAAGGAGGGGGTCTGGGAGCAAAGCCCCCAGGAAAATTTTTGGGGCCACGTCCTTTACTTTGGCTTAGAATGCATCTCCCAATATCATACTTGCCACTAGCGACAAGAAAACTTTGATAGTTTTGTGACAGTTATCCTATGAATAAGAGCATGAGGAAAATTTCTGAAGAAATATCCTTCACTTTGGCTCAGAATGCATCTCCCAATATCACGCTTGCCATTAGCGACAAGAAAAACTTTGATAGTTTTGTGACAGTTATCCTATGATTGAGAACGCGAGGAAAATTTTAGAAGAAATATCCTTTACTTTGGCTCAGAATGCATCTCCCAATATCACGCTTGCCATTAGCGACAAGAAAAACTTTGATAGTTTGTGACCGTTATCCTATGAATTAGAGCATGAGGAAAATTTTTGAAGAAAGATCCTTTACTTTGGCTCAGAATGCATCTCCCAATATCATGCTTGCCATTAGCGACAAGAAAAACTTTGATAGTTTTGTGACAGTTATTCTATGAATTAGAGCACGAGGAAAATTTCCAAGTATTCCAATTTTTCACCAAAGCGAATCTACCTTTGTCCAACAAATCTCGAAAAAAAAGACCAGAATTTAACATTGTTCACCAAAGTGGTCCTACTTTTTTCCGGCAACCGGTTGTGGGACACTTATACCTTCTTATCTATAATTCCCACTTGCTTTCGAAAAACAGTATTTGGTTGAAACTACCGGTTTTTGGGACAATCATCATCAATGAAAAATTATGTTGAAATTGTCCACCAAATTAAAAAAAATAACAGCTGAAATTTGCCATCAAAAACTACCAGTTTTTAGGACAAAGGTTGTGCAAACATTTTTCGTTAACTACCGGCTTTCGGACAAAGGTAGGACCATCGTTCTCAGTGTGACATGCCTGCCCTTGGATCTAAAGAATGGATTTTGAGAGTAGATTTAAACAATGAGCAGTTCTGGGCAAAGGATCTTTATGTTCAAAGGGATATTCCTAATTTACTTTAAACACATCGAGTGCACGATAACTGTTCCCTCATCTTCTAATCTAATTGATTTTAAAGTTTATTTTTCCTGACAGTTTCATTTCTACTTGTAACTATTAGAATATTTTGAAGGACACCTTTAAAGGATATACCGTTGAAGGACACATGTAAAGCTCTCTGCAAATTTTGAGCTGATAGCTACTTAAAATACTGGAAGACCTTTAAGCTCTTGAGCTCATCTTAGTCTGATCTTTGTTTGTGGGTTTCTTTACTTCTAAAAGAGCCCTGCAATTTTTGTAATGCATTAACTGGTCTTAATAAGGGCAAGAACAGACAAATTTGAATCTAGCTTTTATCCAAATTGCATCTCAGAGTGGAATAAACTTGATCCTGAAATCAGGCTTCCACTGTCTGTTGCTGTTTTTAAGAAAAAGTTTTGATGATTCGCCCCCCTGAAAAATCTGTTTTTGGTATTCATAATCCAATAGGCCTATCGTTTCTTTCCCAAATAAGAGTCGGTCTCAGCAAACTAAATGTCCATAAATTCAAGCACAATTTCAGGGACACCGTAAACCCAATGTGCCCAACGAATGACGGTATAGAGGACACGGAGCACTTTCTGTTGTTTTGCCCTTCGTTTGTTATTCAGCGACGAGATCTCTTGCTGGAGTTTCGGTAGTATTACAACCATTTGTAGAAATCAATAGCCTTTCTAACAACGTCCTTGTACAACTTTTGTTATAAGGTGATAAAGACCTCTCTAATGACGTTAATAAAAGTATACTCAAACTGACTTTAGATTTCATCCACAAAACAGGTCGGTTTGTCAAACCTTACAACCAAACCAAAGATAAGTCAAACCTTTGTTTCACGCCACACAGCCACAAAGTCCTTTTCTTTTTGTTTCTATTTCCGTTTGTTTGTATTTATCAGTAACCATCGTTTATATGTAGCTGTTTTTGTAAATGTAGATTTAGGTGTAACTTTAGTTCTAACGACGTCCTTGTACAACTTTTGTTATAAGGTGATAAAGACCTCTCTAATGACGTTAATAAAAGTATACTCAAACTGACTTTAGATTTCATCCACAAAACAGGTCGGTTTGTCAAACCTTACAACCAAACAAAAGATAAGTCAAACCTATGTTTCACGCCACACAGCCACAAAGTCCTTTTCTTTTTGTTTCTATTTCCGTTTGTTTGTATTTATCAGTAACCATCGTTTATATGTAGCTGTTTTTGTAAATGTAGATTTAGGTGTAACTTTAGTTAAATGTTCTCTATGTAATGACCCTGGGATAGTCATGGGTTCTTGCTTCGCAGGTTATCATCCGTGTTATGTAGTTAAGTAGTTTGTAAGTATAGTCTTAAGTACCTCATCCTTGTAAATCTTTATATTGAATATAAAAAAAACTGGTCTTAAAGATTTTTGAAGACATTAATAGGTTATTGTGTTTCAGGGACTACACTGCTAATTTATAACTGAGAACTACTCTTCGGAGCTTCAGTTTCAGTTTCATTGATCATCAATTTATACTATATACAATTCTACACAATTACATTACAAATAAATACAATACTAAATTAATAACATCAAATACAAAACTACCATATAAGCAAAAGGAAAGGATATTACATGATTGTATATAGTATAGATCGATTAAGGAGGAGCTCTCTAAGTAGGTAAACTAATCGAGAGAGAGCCCCCCCCCCATAAAAACAAAGAAACTAAACAAATATTAAGATAAAAAACTATGAACCAGATGTACCCCGAGGAAATGACAAACCTTGATGCGGAGGAAGAGAGACAGACAAACTAGACATAGGAGTCGATATAATAAGCTTTCGATTTAAACCAAAAGAGTGAAATAGAGCAAGCAACGCGTATGAAAAGTGGAAGAGTATTCCATAATTTAGAGCCAAAATATTGGACTGTTTGGAGTCCATAAAGGGAGGTCCTTTTTAAAGAAAGAAACAGATCACCTCTGGTAGACTGACGAGTTCCAATCCTGTGAACAGAAGAATTTGGAGTAAAGTAGTTATAAAAGCAGACAGGTGAGAGTTTGTTTATAGCTTTATAGGCAAATGTTGATATATGTAAATGAAGCATGTCCTGAAGCTTGATTATCGTTAATGTGTGAAACAAAGGTGCAGCTGGAGCAGTAAATGGTTGGAATTTTATACATCTTAGGATTTTCTTCTGCAAAAGGAACAACTGATTTAAGTAAGTGTCATAGGTAAGACCGCATACTATAATACCATAATTGAGAAAAGACGAGGAGAGTGAATTATAGAGACTGATCAGGGTCTGTAGAGGAACATAGTGTCTGACTTTAAAGAAGATTCCAGTAGTCCTAGAAAGTTTTTTACAAAGTTCATTGATGTGGTATTTCCAAGAAAGATGCTCATCAACAAGTACACCTAGAAACTTAACATACTTAGTCATTTTGATACTTTTCTTGCCAAATCTAAGGTTTATCAAGTCTGGTAATTGTTTCCTGGGGGAATGAAATAGGATAAGATTTGTTTTGTCAATATTCAGAGCAAGTTTGTTGCAATGAAGCCAGGATTTTACTTTGCTAAATTCCTTATTAACTTTTTTGGTTAGCCTTGTCAGGTCATTCGCTTCAAAATAAATATTGGTATCATCAGCAAATAAAAAGAAAGTCAATATTTTATATGAGTTTGGTAAGTCATTAATGTAGATTAGGAACAGCAAAGGACCTAGTACAGACCCCTGTGGAACACCACATGTTATGTCACATGTAGATGATGAGATATCATTAACTGAAACAAACTGCTTACGATCACTAAGGTAAGACTTAAACCAACTTAAGGCACTTCCTCTGATATCATAGTGTTCCAGCTTTTTCAAGAGAATATCATGATTGACAGTATCGAAGGCCTTTTGTAGATCAATAAATATACCACAACCAACTCTATTATTATCAAGTGATGATTTTATACTCTCGGTTAAACTGACTAGCGCATGATCAGTTGAGTGACCATTACGAAACCCAAACTGCATGTTAAGCAGCAACTCACATATATCAAGAAATTTATAAAGGCGTTGATACATTATTTTTTCAAATATTTTACTGAAAATGGAAAGCAGAGAAATTGGTATATAGTTTGACTTTTTGGTAGTGAGACCTTTCTTAAACACTGGAATCACCTTTGCAATTTTTAACTTATCAGGGAAAATACCTGTTAAAAAAGACTCATTGATCAAACTAGCAAGATGAAAAGAGATAGGTGACTCAAGTATCTTCAATAATTTGACTGGGATACTATTGGGACCACAAGATTTACCATTCTTTAGAGCCTGAATAACAGATGATACTTCATTAGAAGTGCAAGGGGAAAAGAAAATAGAATCCATATTAGGATTAGCTAAGTATGAAAATGGAGATCTAGGAATCCTTGGGATTGTCTTTGTGATATCATTTGCAACATTAGTGAAGAAATGGTTAAATTCAGTTGCCATCTTGCCTGGATCAGAGATTCGGGAGCAGTCTTTGTCTGATAGATAAGAAATAGTATCTAGATTGTTTGACTTTAACCATTTTACTACCGGGGGGGGGGGGGGGCACAAAGTGCCCGCGGCAAAGTTTATTTGATGTAGTGTCGTCATTTCAAAAGATAAAGAGCTGAAACTTTGCGACTTTTCCTAAAATTTCATGGACTAATTAAAATTTCTAATTTTTTTTCAAAATGGTAGATACTGATCACGTGACCAACCATTTTTCAACACGTGGTCAGCCAAACAATTAAAGAAGCGAGTCCAGTTTTAAAAAGAATGATCGTAGAACATCGAAAATACCACCATTCGATGGCTCTCGAAGAGAGCTTTCAGATGATATATAGTTTTATCCATTTTTGATGACGTCAGCAAGTTTAACGTTCATGACGTCATCAAAGTTTATGACGTCATACAAATAATAACAAATGTATTAGATAACCTTAAATTGTCAAAATTGGCTCTATTTATTGTTATGAACAATTTTAAGGCATTTTAGAGTATTCACATCAGTAATTAGGGGTTTAAATGAAACAATGACAAACTGATGCAAATAAATGATGAATATATGATGTAAACAATGAGCTTAAATTGACATTGCATTGCCAATTTTTATTCAGTGATGCTTTGGGATACATTCTAGTAGCAGTATGAAAGAAATTATCAACTAAGAACTTAAATATTGCCAATATTGCTAATAGTAAGCAAAAAGTGCAATTTTCCTCAATTATGACGTCATAGTGACGTCATGGATGTAACGAAGAACTATAAAAGTAGCCTATTGTGTAGATTTTGTTCCTATACACCATTGTATGAAGTTTCATCCTCATATCTGCAATATTGGGGAAGTTACGGAGGGGGGGGGGGGGCACTTAGTGCCCCCCCCCCCCGGTACTACGATGGTCGAAAAAGCCCGGTATTAATAGGGTTAAACTAATAATATTCTTGATGCCATTCCAAAGCATTTTCATGTTACTCTTATTATCATAAAAATACTGATGATAATAATTTTTCGTACTCTCCCTTATTTCATTCACAACACGATTGCGAAACAGTTTAAATGCTCTTTTCATCATTTTTTGAATGCGCAACTTAATCCAGGGTTTATTTCTTAGCTTTAATTTTTTTTTAGTTAGAAGAATTTTACGACGTTGGGGTGGGACAGTTCATTATTGAACTTAGCTTCCTTAATCAAATCTTTTTCCTCAACATCATCAAGCTCCTTCAATACGACTGTCATGCTTGGCCTTAAAAACTTTGCCATATGACCCAGCTCCAATTAGATGTTCCTTCTTGATGTCATTATAAACGAAACATGGAATGCCTTGTAAAGACCTTTGTGTTTTCTTAGGCTGAG
Organism: Aurelia coerulea; assembly: GCA_039566865.1. Taxonomy (NCBI): domain Eukaryota; kingdom Metazoa; phylum Cnidaria; class Scyphozoa; order Semaeostomeae; family Ulmaridae; genus Aurelia; species Aurelia coerulea. Next base: position 6,090,057 of record CM076959.1, read on the forward strand.
GCCTCTTCTGGATGAGTTGTGGAAATTTGAACATCTGTGTTGTGGTCTCACCTCACGTAATGACTTTTATTTGATTAGAGGGGGCGATTCGTTTCACCCCTCGGACCCTTTGTGTGGAACAGTACAATAACAATATTGAGTTGAATTGCGATTCATTGCGATTGTTATAGTTCGAACCTTTTGTTGTTTGAATAATACAGCTGTATGACTGCTAGCCCGGATCGGAGCGTGGAGGCGCTCCCTGGTGACTTGTAAATTATGTTGTTTACGTTGGGTTGTTATTAAATTTTGTAACTATGATAGGCCTACGGGTTATTTTTATGTGCGAAAAAGGACATCAATGGACAATAATTGTAAGTAGTTTATTTGTTTATTTATTCGTTTATTTATTCGTTTTTTCCTTGTTGTTTTCGCAAAGTTACTTAATATGTTTATTTGTATTTCTGTTTTAGCGAAAACCTATACTATGCTATACCTTATGTCTATGCCGATGGTAACATACACTAGCAAAAGGAAGTTATGAGTTATTTTGAGTTGTCCTCATTTCGTCAAATTTATGGAATTTTACATATACTGAGGGAACCTGCCCCCTCATCGTTTTCGAATTATTTCGCCTTACTCGAAGATGAACATTTACCAAGATTTACCTGTGACGCCTTTTGACATTGTTATGGCCTAATTTGTCAACCTTTGAAGCGCTGTTTACAAAATTGCCACTTTTTCGAGAACATTTATTGATAGTTCGAATATGGTTTCTATCATTCTCGAACAATTTTATATGTTGCTGCGTTATGGAACATTCAAAGGACGAAGAATCACAAGTTAACCCCCCGGGGGAAAATATATTTTCCCCACTACGATCAATACCCAAGGATGTGCAGGAAAATTGCGATGATCCTGGTACAGCTAATTATGGGTCATTACCCGAACATGCCGGTTTTACCTATTTTGATTCAAGGCCACCAAGGGAGCGTAGAATGACTGACAAAGGCCTAGAACATTGGATGAAAAATCGCGAACAGAGGCGTAAGAGTCAAAGCTACTACAGTGAGATTATCGATTCCCATATTATTCGAATTCAGAGTCTATTGGTTTCAACGGAACCTATCGATATCGTCAAAGATTGCTTGAATAAAGTTTTACGTTCACATCAAGATTTCACTTGCCAGTTTGACAGTGAGCAAGATAAATTAAATAATCCTGCTTTTCTGCGTGTATGCTCAGATGTCAGGGATATAGAGTTACGTGTCACAAAATGGCTCCATGATTTTAATAGCGACAGGGAAACAGTTTCAAATTCGTCGAAGTCTTCAAAGGGTTCAGTTCGTTCCAAAAAATCTAGTAAATCAAGGCTATCTCAAGCACCTAGCAGCACTCTAGATGACGTTATGAGAAACAGAGCAAAGATTGCAGAGCTGAAAGCAAAATCAGAATACCTTGAAAAGGAGAAAAAAGCTGAAGCTGAACTCGATAGAACAAGGCTGGAGAGAGAATTAGCTGTAGCACAAGCAGCCGACAAGGTTCATAGAGAATTTTTAGAGGACAGTTATGTCCTAAACCCTTCTAAAGAATTGGAGTACGATGGCTTTAGTGATAACAAGATCCAAATGAAATCAGAAGCACAAGAAGACAGGTTCATTAGAAAACAGACAAATGTCTTAGATGCCAAAACCCCATCATTTGTACCAAACCTCATCCCGCCTACCAGACCACAGTTTACACACAGATATGCAGCTACACCAAAGCCGTCTGCCTCCCAACATGGCCATACTATGTTTGCAGTACCTGATCCTCAGTCAGTACAACCTATTTCTCGAAATGCAGCTCAGACAGATAGCAGGGTATCAAATGAAGATAATATGGAAGCAATTAGGGTGTTATATCAATTAATGGCCAAACAAGGAGAGTATTTACAGTGGCAAGGAGCTCCAGAGCCAAAGCTTGAAAAGTTTGGTGGAAATCCGATGAAGTATCAATATTTCATTAATATATTTGAGACAGTGGTTGAGGCAAGAGTTAAAGACCCCAGAGATAGATTAGTTTTGCTGATTGAGCATACGTATGGGGAAGCAAAGTCTATAATCTAGACGTGTTTGTGTCTAGAAGCATATGCTGCTTACCAAAGAGCTAAAAGTTTGCTACAAGAAAACTATGGAAATCCTATCAAGATTGCAAATATGTACATGGAGAAACTAAGACAATGGCCACGTATTTTTGAAGGTGATGGCAAAGGGATTCGTGAATTCTTTGTTTTCTTAATCAAATGCCAAGGTGCTCTGTGGGATCGACTTTACGTCAATGAATTAAACACCAGCTCCCGTTTGCAGTCACTCTTTGTAAAATTGCCCCAAAGAATGCAAAGAAAGTGGTCAGGGAATGTATGCATGATTTTGTCAAGAGCCCAAAGAAGAGCAACTTTTGTTGACTTTGTTGAGTTTATAAGAAAGGAATCAGAAGTCGCCAACGAGCCAACATTTAGTCGAGAAGCTCTGTCAAAAGTGATTGACAAGAAGCCTGTAAAAGTTGATCATTTCAAAGCACAAAACGGAAGTTCAAAACAGAGAGTAGTTTCCTTTGCAACCAGATCTGAAAATCGTGATGCCAGCACTGAAGCAGCTGTCAAAGATCTTCTTTGTCCTCATTGCAGCAAAGAACATGATTTGGACGAATGCAAGGACTTTCTTGCCAAATCGCTCTATGCTCGTAAAATGTTTGTAATTTCAAAGAAACTTTGCTTTGGATGTTATTCCTCAGATCATACTGTTGGTGACTGCCCACATAAACGAGTGTGCAGCAAAGAAGATTGCGGTGGATCTCACCCGTTAGGAATGCATGGTACCCACAAGATCAAGCCAAAAATTACACTTCAGAAACCAAATCAAGCAACCACAGAGAAATTAGTAATGGATGTACAAATGCTAGTGAAACAGAAACTTTTTCCTTGGGAACAAATTGTGATATAATGTCATTGAGTGTGTTGCCAATGCTGTTATTTCATAAAAGTTCTCCTGACAAAGTATTAAAGGTTTATGGTATGCTAGACAATTGCAGTCAAGGCTCGTTTATAAATGAAGATGTGCTGGATAACTTTGATATCAAAGGTACTGATACGAAAATCTGTATAAAGATCATGACTGGCACAACGTCAGAAGATTCGCAAATAGTGAATGGCTTCATGGTTTCTGATGTCAACGGCACAAATGCCATAAGTTTACCAAGATTGTTTACTCGCAAAGATTTGCCCATAAACAAAGATGAAAAAGCTACAGCAGATAAAGTGAAACATTGGCCTCACCTTGAAAGCATAATTAAAGAAATTCCCGATATTGATCCTGATGCTCCAGTTGCTTTGCTTATTGGAGTCAACTGTCCTTCTGCACTTAGACCATTAGAAGTGATAAATGAAGAAAACAGTGGCCCATTTGCACAAAGAACTGCCTGCGGATGGTGTGTACTTGGTCCCCTCTCTAAGGCAGAGCAGCATTTGTCAACATTACGGTGTAACAGAATCGCAGTTTTGGACAGTCCTTCGAATAAGATTGCGCAGCATTTCTTTGGAGTTGAAGAAATGGTGAAAGATAACGATTTGTCTCGAATGCTGGTAGAAATGTACAAACAAGATTTCAGTGAGCCAAGCACAAAGGAAATGAAGAAAGCACAAGCAGCTGAAAGAAATCAACTCCCTAAAGAGACTGCCAACTCAAAAGAAGACGACAGATTTTTTGGAGAAAATGACAGCTGAGGTTAAGTTAGTCGAAGGTCATTACCAGTTGCCCCTTCCTTTCAGAAATGAAGCTGTGAATATGCAAAACAATCGTCAACAAGCGATAAAACGAGCAATGTGGATCAAACATAAGTTCAAGGACTCAAAGTATCATGGAGACTACGTAGATTTTATGAATAAAATCATAACTCAAGGATACGCAACAAAAATTCCAGAGTCTCAATTGGATGCGGAAGAAGGAGAAGTATGGTATTTACCACATCATGGTGTCTATCATCCACGAAAACCTGAGAAGATCCGTGTTGTTTTTGATTGCAGTTGTGAATATAAAGGGACGTCTCTCAATAGATAGCTTTTGCAAGGCCCAGATTTAACTAATCTCCTGGTTGCAGTTTCGATGAGATTCCGCATCAATCAAGTCGCTTTTCTTGCTGACATAGAGTCAATGTTTTATCAAGTGCAAGTTCCAAAGGCACATTGAAGTTATCTTCGATTCTTATGGTGGCCAGATGGAAACACAGAGAATGACTTGACAGAATATGAAATGTGCGTTCACTTGTTTGGAGCTGTCAGTTCACCTTCATGTGCAAATTTTGCCTTGAAACAGACAGCTGAAGACAATGCCAAGGTCTATGGAAATGAAGCAGCTGAAGTAGTAAAGCATGATTTTTCTGTTGATGACCTTCTCAAATCAACTCCTACAACGGAAGCAGCTGTAGAGCTCATTCCCAAAGTAACAAAGATGTGTGCTGCTGGAGGCTTCAGACTTACCAAATTCATTTCAAATGATCGTAAAGTCATTGGTTCTATTCCAAGAGAGGAGCAAGCCAAAGAAATCAAGAATGTGGATCTCAATCATGATCTCAAGCTTGATCTATGATCCTCTAGGATTGGTTGGACCTCTCCTGCTGCCTGGTAAAAGGATCTTACAGCAGATTTCAGTTGACAAGCAAGGGTGGGACGAGCCATTGTCACAAGAGCAACGGGCAGTATGGGAAAAATGGAGAGCAGATATCGATGTCTTACATCATATAAAGATTAGCAGAAGTTTCACACCACAATCTTTTGGTGAGATAAAATCAGTACAACTACATCATTTCTCTGATGCAAGCACTACCGGGTGAGCTAGAAAAAAGTTCCCACTTTCAGCAGGCCTGGATAAATCACACACTAGGCCAATTTTAGTTATTTTTGATTTAATCCTTTGTCAATACCCTATAATATTATGGGTTATTTTTTGTAGATTTTTCGGATGCCAATTTATCGATACATTAACGATTGCCTGAAATTTTTTGGCCTGCAGACTGCCCAAAAAGGTCGAAAAACAGTGATCAAATTTCCTACAGATTTAACTTGGCAGAACAAAGGGAGTGCTCTTTGAAATTACTAGGGAATTTGGAAATGGATTACGTACAATCTGTCGCACGAGCGGTCTTTCAATGATTGCGCAAGTTTAATGTCATTTTTATTAACACAAAGGCTCTCGGTTGTTGTATCATTTCTTTGAAATTATACTTGATAGCTGTTGTAAATTAATGCATGTTGGGAATGGAAAGAATTTTTCAAACGAACGTGTAGATTTATGACTGTGTGACGCGAAGAGAATACTGGAGTTCAACTTTGTGCCCTTTGGCCATAACATATCCTAAAAATTGAAAGAGGAAGATGTCACATTCTAAAATGTGGTATCTGTTCTTCAAAATTCCAATTACCCTTTCAATATGTATGCGAACGTTTGAAATTGTTCTTGATTTATCTATCTCCTTTGCTGGCATTTGACTTCTGCCCTTCATGAACCCTGGTGTGATCAATTCTGCATTTACCCGCACTGCAAAGTCATCATATAGGGTTAAACCTCTATCAGCTAGAATCTGGTCCCCTGGTAAAAAATGCTTGTGTGTCATGAAATCTGATTTCCTGACAACATCTGAGGCATGACCACCCCATGCTGGACTTAAATACGATATGCTTCTAGCAGGATGACATGCAATGAAAAACTTAACAGTTGTGGACTTTTTATAATTCAAATATGTCTGTGCTCGAGGCTTATGCAGTATTGGATTTTCAATTCTGATTTCAAAACAATCAACAATGCATGTTAGTTGAGGGTACTTGTCTTTGAAGTGTGGAGGAACAGTTTTGAACATTACTTCTCGATCAGGCCAATGTACAAGAAACCCAATCTTTGCATGTAGAATATTAAGCCACTTTGCAAACATTTCAACAAATGTTAACCTGGCAATTCCAAGAATATGAGCCAAAATGTCAATGGTTGGATTCTGGCGAAGTTTGACAAGAGTCACAAATAATTGGTCTTTGACTGGTAGTTTTCCTTGCAGTTCAAATGAGTAAGGCACTGCTGGTTCGAGGTCCTCATATAGTGCATCAAAGGTTTGCCAACTGAGACCTGTTCACTACTTGCATTTTGCATCATTGCCTGTAACACTATTGGCCTTCAATGATTAGCCTAAATGATTACTTTTCAAATCATTGATAACCATTTGACATTCTACTTTCTCCTTTTCGTTCTTTTTATCCAAAGCTGCAAACTTTTCCTTCCATTCACTCAATTCTTGTTCACATGCAAGTTTCTGTTCAAGCAAAGAGCCCCTTTCTATTTGAAGGTTGTGGCTCTCATCGTGAAGGTCATCAGCCACTTGAGGTGCATCTTTCACTGCATCAGAAATTTCTTGCAAATTGCATGCTGCTGCACATAGGCGTAGGAGATAGGGGCTAGGGGGGGGCTGCAGCCCCCCCAACGTCAGAAAAATTTGCAAAAATCAGCCATAATCAGGCAGAAATCCGCCTCAAGTCGGGCAAAATTTTCTCAAACAATGGATTTTTTGTCGGGCAGCCCCCCCAAAATTTATCTTCCCCTACGCCGATGCTGCTGCACTTTTTGTTAGTCTTGTGACATGTTCCTGTGTAATTTTTGCTGACTCCTTCTTTCTCTCATGTCTTGAAATTGTTGTCTGCTTTTGAGTTGAAGTAGTTGAAACATTTGGTGTGGAAATATTGATGGCACATAATCTGGATGGTCAGGTTCGTTTACTTTTTTACCTAAAAAGACAAAGCATTAATTTAGGTGGGATGTTTAAAATCATGAAGGGATGATGCCTGCTTTCTCTCAGCTGAGAGAGGCTGTACCACAGAGTTTTTGCTGTTTAAACTTAGGCCTTGGTTCAATTGATTCTACTGTAATATCTGCATTTGAATTTGATTGTAATAAACATAAAAGCCTCAAATTTATGAAGTACAAATACCGGGTGTCTCAGAAAAAAGTACCCCCTTTTGACTGGAAATAGGAACCAAGCAATAAAATATCATTGCTCCCCGACTTCACAGCTAAATTTATCAATGTTCAACTTAGATGCACGTACCTTGCATTTAGAAATCGTCCACCAAACACCAGAGATACAGGCTCGCAAAGTCAAAATTTACAGTGCACCCAAAACCAGAGGTTTTGAAAAAGGGCCTAGTCATGATTTGTATCGTGGACAGTTTCCAAAGTACCTGTAGACTTTGTGTTTCCGTGTTTTCCTTTTTAAAAGAATAAAAGATACATGGACATGGCGCTCATTAAACAAATTTAGTAAAAATGTGGTAAGAGCCATAAAATCGTGCCACATCTCCAAAATAAGCGTGCATGTGCTCTTTTTCCTCTTCTTTAATATAAAACACTTGGGATCGAATACAATAATGCAAGGACCGTTTCCTCAAAAGAAAAGTCACTGCAAGCACAATTGAAGTAATTCAATGTATAAATCTTTTCAAAAATAAAAAGTAAAGGTCAAAGTCGAAAATTCGTTTGCAAAATGCCTGTTTGTTGTCAAACTATGGCTAGGCCATTTCTCAAAACCTCTGGTTTCAGGTGCACTCCAAATTTTGACCTTGTGAACTCATATCTCCGGTGTTTGGTGGCGGATTTCCAAATGCAAGGTATGTGCATTTAAGTTGAAAACTAACAAATGTAGCCATGAATTCAAAAAGTCCCGAAACATTATCGTTTTGCTGCCTTGTTGAGTCAAAAGGGGGTACTTTTTTTTGAGACACCCGGTATTTAAAATATCTTTCAACCAACCTTTGATGAAGTGTTTGGAAAAAACATAATGATACTCCGATTTCCGTTGCCACAATTTGCCATTGATGCCTTCTCTTCGCACTGCCTGAATCCAAAGCGTTGGCCTTTGAGGTTCTGTAGCTTCACTTGGTATCAAGTAAAAACTCAATTCAGGATTTTTCTGCTTATTGACGGCCAGGTAAAAAACTCGGAGATGTCGGAGATGTCGGAGATGTCGGAGCAAAGATTCTCCGACGTTTCTCAACTCCGACTTTTTTACCTGGCCTTATATGCTCTACTAGAAAAGTCGGAGATGTCTTATCTCCGACGTTTCTCAACTCCGACTTTTTTACTTGGCCCTATATGCCCCACTAAAAAAGTCGGAGATGTCTTATCTCCGACGTTTCTCAACTCCGACTTTTTTACCTGGCCTTATATGCTCTACTAAAAAGGTCGGAGATGTCTTTTAACAATTGACATGGGTGAGTTTGACAGGTTTTTTTGTTTCATTTACAACTGATAAGAAACTTTATAGCAAGAATTAGTTGAAAAACGTCATTTTTAGTAAGAGCAATCTGAAAACCAATCTAGCAGACACTTTCTTTCATTATATTTTTCACTTGTTCCTTGTATACACCCCCCCCCCCCCCCGAGTAACGACCCCGCTGAAACGATGCCCCGCCAAGGTTAAAGGATGACCCGCCAAATAATGTGTTTCCCCGCTAAATTTCCTTGCCTTGTTTCTGTTGTTCCTCCCCGTTGAAATGTTTGTTTCCCCGTCAAAAATCATGGATAAATGATCTATTTCAACGGGAAGTTTGATATTTGATAGTCCAGGATTCGATTGCAGGTAGCTTGAGCCACTTTTATATGCTTTCTTTTATCTACGTCTTCTTTATTTCTCGTTATTTTTTCGGTTCAAAGAACTATATTTACCGTCCACAATGAATAGTGATAAATTAAGACGTTAAGACAAAGTTACTACAAATTTCAGGACCTAGTTTCTTATTGATTGAGTGTTGTGACGGCGAATGAAGAGAATTTGAATTGTAGAGAGTTATATAATATGCAATCTCTGAACATCTCCGACTTTTTTAGTAGAGCATATAAGGCCAGGTAATAAAGTCGGAGTTGAAAAACGTCGTAGATAAGACATCTCCGACTTTTTTAGTAGAGCATATAAGGCCAGGTAAAAAAGTCGGAGTTGAAAAACGTCGGAGATAAGACATCTCTGACTTTTTTAGTAGAGCATATAAGGCCAGGTAAAAAAGTCGGAGTTGAGAAACGTTGGAGAGTCTTTGCTCCGACATCTCCGACATCTCCGAGCAACTTTTTGGCATCTTTTTTCAATACTTTTAAAAAGCTCCGAATAGAACGTTGTAACTGGGCTGGAAATCACAGAATCTTCACAGCTTGTCTTGGCGTGTTTTCCCCTTCACGCGGAAGCAAGGCTGTAAACAAGCGCGTTGCTAAGGGCGGCCGACACAACCTATGCATTTTCCTCTGGTGATTGGGCCTTCAATGTCAGACTCAAAAGAAGCATTCATCAGTCTTGTAAAAGACACATTAGGACTAGTCTCATGACTTGCAGTTTCTTTAGATTTTGTAGTTGATTGGCCTACCGCCTTTTTAATTTAATGTTGACGTTTCTGTGTTATTGTTTGAGCTGCTAGCATTTTCCTCATTACCTACCGACTCTAAACGCCTCCTTTTTCGGTCTCCATGAAAACCTCTTCTCTCCCTCCTTTTAAATGATTGAAACTTGCAATACGGGCCTTGCTTTGCTTGGAAAAAACTGCCATCAATATCTTCATTACCCTCCATTCTTAAAGAGAATCAACAGAGATAAAAATCCCATGCCAAAAGAGTCTGGGTATTCTATTATTAGCCTGTTGTATTTGATGATTTTATCATGTGCGTGGATATTGTTGAGCCAGAGGAACAATAACGTGCGTAGGAGTTTTTTTCTTATTTATAGATGACCTACACTTAGCTCTGTTCATTCACTTTAAGAATTCATGATATTGTTACAACAGGACTGTAGTGTAGATTTATCCTGAAAAAGGCACAACAAAGTTATCGATTATCTAACCTTGATTACAAAACTGATCCCTGTAGAATTGTCCTCTGTCTTCTGTATCTTTGTACCATTTGTGCACTTGAAGGTGAGCAGCATAACTTTGAACCATATACGTTGCTTGACTGGTAGCCAGTGCAGATCAAATAAAGCTTTACTTATATGGTCAAATTTCGGTATTGGTAGCACAACACGAGCAGCTGCATTTTGCACACGCTGTAATCTGTCAATAAGATGCTGTGGCATACCATACATCAGAGAGTTACAGTAATCCAAATTGCTAGTGATGAACGCATGAACAACAGTTTGGATTGCCTCATTGCTAAGGAACTTCCGTATACGTTTCAGTTTATACAATTGGTAGAATGCTTTACTACATAATTTCCTGATATGCTTATCCATTTTCAAGTTTTGATCCAAATACATACCAAGGTTTTTAACTAAGCTGACAGGAGCAATTGTTTCATGACCTACTCTGATACCTTCAACAGAAACCTTAGACAGTTGCTGCCTCGTTCCAACTAGCATTACCTCCGTCTTTGAATCGTTGATCATGAGACGGTTAACCAACATCCATTTCCTAACATCAGAAACACACATCTCCATTGCCCTACCTGACTCTTCCTCAGAAATGGGCTCTGGTTTAAACCATATGTACAGCTGATGATCATCTGCATAGCCATGAACATTTGGGAGGTGTTGGTTAATGACATCATACAGAGAACTGATGTAAAGAACAAATAGCACCGGCCCTAAACAGCTTCCCTGAGGAACCCCACAGTTCAAATTCATCGCTTCAGACACTGTATTATGAACGATAAATCTTTGTTTCTTCCCATCTAGATATGTCCTAAACCAATCAATGACTGTTCCATTTATGCAAAAGCAAGACTCCATTGTATTCAACAGAATTTCATGATTCACAGTATCAAATGCAGCACTAAGATCTACAATCCTGGCCAAAAGAAGCTGGGACGCAGGCAAATTTCAGTGTCTTCATGATGTTTCCTAAAATATCGAGGAGAAAACATACGTTTAGAGTCTCCTAATCCCCCCTTCCCCCTACTTCAATGTTGAGAAGGTCGAAAGGCGTTTGATTCAAGCAACTTTGAGAAGGGGGGAGCGGGGGGCACGTAATCAAAGACCGAAGTAGTGCAATTTTATGATTTGTCCCAAGTATTTTGGCCAAGATTGTCTGAAAAATTGCTTTCACTACCTATCATATATGTTTCTATGAATCCAAATCTACTTGTATCAGACAATTTCTTTCACTATGAATGGATAGCCACTAACTGTGGGCTTAACTCCAGAGTACTTCAGATGTTAATGTTTTCATTGTTACTGGTTCATCCATCAGAACTATGACGTCATCAAATTATGCAAAATTTTCCCATGACGTTCAGCGAAACTCCTCTTGTGCACGAAACCTGCCAATGATTTTTGCCTAAAAACATTAGAGTTATCAAAGAGAACTGAAAACAAAGTTCCTTTTGAATCAGTGCAAATTCTGCGCCTCCGCAGCGCAATTGTCTTATTTTCAAATGTACTGTTAGCCAATTCTCTAACTATTCATTCATTTTCAATGAGATTAAATTCGCTCCACCAAACTTGCATTCACCCTGGACGGCATTGAATGGTCTATTGTGCCCGATGAATTGTAATCCACAACTTTTTGTTGAAGAAGAATATACCTGTTGCATAGCAGCAAGGCGGATTTGCATAGTCTGGAAAATTGAGAAAGGGATCAAATTTATCAACGCCTCTCCCTACTTTAAACATTAATAACGTTGGCAACATTTGCCCTATTCTAACAAATTTTGTCTCATTTTAATGAGGAAAATGAGCTTTATTAGCCTATAGCAGTATTTGCATCGATATTTTCGTGAAATATGATTTCTGACGGTTCTCAATAGAGTTCAAAAGAAACTTATCCGGAACTGTTTATTTTAAGTTTTTTAATTTTGGAGCGCCATGACATTTCCACCTTCCAGGCAATTTTTACTTGGTTTTTTTGCATGAATAGGGAGACTTTGATGTTAAAATGTGGAATCAGACGAATTTGCCAAAAAAGCGTGACTTATCCCAAAATTATGGGGCATTTTTCTGTGGAGTGCCGTTGTGAGAAACGAAGAATTCACAAGAAACCGGACCTCAAACAATGAGCCCAAAAGCTTTCTTGCAATGATAAGTCATTTTCAAAGAGCAGCGGAGTACACAATCTTACGATAGCCGAAGAAAGTTCAGAATCTTAATGTATGTCACTTTCTATAAGGGAATCTTTATGTGAGTGAAAATGGCAGCAATTTTGCCACGCCCGTTTTTAAGAAGGTGCTCAGCGAATTTAACGAACAACGCCTATTTCGGCATAGATAGCTGAGAACTCACTTCTTGTATTGGGGATGATGGTGTTAAAATTTCACACAGAAATCTCTATGGGTTCTCAAGCTATGAGGTATTATTTGTTAACAATCATTTTCAGACAATCCTGGCCAAAAGAAGCTGGGACGCAGGCAAATTTCAGTGTCTTCATGATGTTTCCTAAAATATCGAGGAGAAAACATACGTTTAGAGTCTCTTAATCCCCCCTTCCCCCTACTTCAATGTTGAGAAGGTCAAAGGCGTTTGATTCAAGCAACTTTGAGAAGGGGGAAGCGGGGGGCACGTAATCAAAGACCGAAGTAGTGCAATTTTATGATTTGTCCCAAGTATTTTGGCCAAGATTGTAGCATCACAAGTAATATCATATTTTGATTATCCATAGCTGCAAGCATATCCAACTGAACCTTTATCAAAGCTGTCTCTGTGCTATGATCCTTCCTATAAGATGAGGCTTTCTCTGGTAATAATCCATTTGATTCAGTATGCTCATTTAATTGATGAACAACTGCTTTTTCAGTTAGCTTGAAAACATATGGTAAATTGCTAACTGGTCTGTAATTCTTGAAGAGAAGATCCAGTCCAAGCTTTTTTAACAAGGGTCTTATTAAGGCACATTTCCAGGCATCTGGAAAACGTCCGGATGAAAGAGATCGATTGATCATGCGTGTAATCACAGGGAGCAGTACATCTATACATTTCTTGACCAGCCATGTCGGTGCTGGATCAAGTTGACATTGTTTGCTTGCTGATTTTGAAATAAAATGTCTTACATGAAAGGCTGTTAGGCCAACAAGCAGCGGTTAAAGATAATTTGTACAACATCTCTGCAGTCATATGCAAATCGTGTTGCAGAAAAGTCGAGAGGCTCCACAAGGCGTTTGAGAGCATTGAGGAGCTAAAAAATGATTTTGAAATGACAGAAAAAATGCACTCCAGCAGTATGCCAGTCTTGCGAAAGAAAAGGATGTCAAATTCTCCACAAACTTCATCGGGGGTGCGGAAAAGAATACCCCTCACTCCAACAAATCATGATGTGTTTCCAGCGCCATTTTCGAGCAACCAGATGGAAAATATCACACCTAACTGCAACTCCCTTGCCTGCAACCAAATACGCCAGAGAATGATTTTCCCCAATCCAGCACCAGTCTATCATATAAAGCCGACTGACTTGCCATTCCATGACGTTTCAGCGCCACTTTGCGATGCTTACGAGAAACAAGATACTACGATAGAGGTAATGAAATGCAAACATCCACGTTTTTTTTATAAGAAACTGGTTTATGAGAAACCAGTACTAAGATGCTAAGGAACATTTAAAATTTAAATATGCAATGATAGCAAATATGTCGTTGAACCTTTGGTCTTTAGTAATATCAAGTAACCTCTTAATAGGAGAAAACGTGAGCAAACGTTGTCAGACTTCTTGGACGCTACAATTTTGTATTCTTAAACTTTGTATCTCATCTACTATTTGTGTTATACTCGTATTGAGTCATAGGTGTATACATCTATTTATACATATAACCTCTTCTGATTTGAACATAATTGAACATTGTTTATTCCTACATGATGTTTAAAATGCCAAGAACATATCTGCAGAGATGCCAGAGACCACATTTGATAATTCATGCATTTGAAAACAAGAAACAAACCAAGAAACTTACTGCACTAGAATGTGAAAATTTTCATGTTCAATTAAGAAAACTTTGTACTATGGCCTGATCCAAGTTTCTTATACAAATGTGGATATTGCTGTATTTATTCAACCCATGTTTACAAAGAGGTTAACATTTATACAGTCACCCCTTGATCAAGCAGACATCAGGGACTATAACCAACTAATTTTGAAATTTATGAAGTTATACACAGCAACAGCATTAGCTTGTTGATTATGTGCTTTAATAAAGAGGAAAACTGAGCCTATTCACAGCACTAAAGAACAAAATTTATTACACATAAAAAATCTTCCTCTCAATAGGTGCACATCAAATACCCAAGCCACACAATTGTTAAAGAAATTAGATCTGTGTGCACAAGAAAAATCATCAAAGACATTGCTAATGACAATCTACAAAGTGCAATGGATGGCATGTTACATTCAGTAACTTTTAAGGAATGCTTTGAAGTCAGCCTAACCAAAACTGTACAGCAAGAGACACAGCATCTAACAAGCAGAAAAAAGCCCAGCATCTTGTCAAAAACTGATTCAGAATCCCTGCTGGCATTCAGTGACAAAAAATTTGTTGATGAGATTCAAGAAAGAGCACCAACGGTATACAGAGTATTACACGCAATCATTACAAGTAAAAGACAAGCAAGAAATGTGACAAAAGGCTTGAAACCAGATCGCAGTTTCCCAGCAATCTCAATGGCATGTTCTGTTTTACTCAAAAGTCACTGCAATACACTTTCTGCCCAAGCATATCGAGTGGGATTTATCCTTCATCATAGTGGTGCAAAGAAGTTGGTACGTGTTTTTATTGCTCTGTAACCATGAGTAGTAGGAGACTGCTGTGTTAGCCTAAAAATCACTTCATAAAGAGATACATTTATTCAAACTTACTATACATTTGTTGTCTTTTTCTTGTGTTTGTTTTCGTCCTAATATTCGCGACAAGCTGCACACGAAGCACCGACGACTTTCTCCTGGGCGCCGCCATATTGCATTGATCCTACGCATGCGCATTTAGTGCTGGGATCGAATCGTACGAAGGAGGAAGTATGGGCAGGAGGAACGGTGCCGCTGTGCTTGATTCTTTCGACAAGGCGTGTAACATTGGACTACCAAAATTTGTATTGGATGCCCAGGCTGTGACGTCACAGCCTGGGCGCTCGTTCTCATGACTGACGGGGGGATTTTCAATGAGCAGATCTCGTTCCCATGTCTCATCAAGAGGCTATGTATACAGCGGGAAACATTGCGCGGGCTTTTTCGAACCATTCGTGAAACATGGCTGTATCGAATAGAGAATATGGCCGCAGCACGAGAGCGTTCGTCCATGTACGAAGCCTTCGCTTACAGGTAAGAAGTAGACAACTCTGTTACCTCTACTTTAATCAGTTGCTTGCAGTGAGAAGCGTCATCACGTTGACTTGTTTCTTGCCCACAATTCTTTATAATGTTAGTCAAGACCACATATAGTAAATGGTTTGCAGGAGGAATCTCAGTAATTTTTTTTGTAAGTAATACAATCAATGATCGATCCCACTTTCGTAAAAATCCCATTCCAAGAAAAGGGTGTTATTTTAGCAAAATCCCCCAGGACCCATTTTACTCCCTCATGACATTGAATTTGAGATATAAACAATGAGATACCTATTTCTCCGCTGAATGGGTATTCAGTGGGTTAGGGTTAGCCCCACTGAAAACATTTATGTCGGACAATCATGACACTTTTTTGGGTATAAAACAAATGACGAGTAAAATACAAGTTTGCATCCGTCTTGAATATCGAAAATGATTCTATCTAATTTGATATGTTAAATCACGTCGTGGGACTGGTCATAATTGTATGCATGTAGGTATATAATTGCAGGGATAGTATCAAAGGTCCCCTTAGGGGTTAAATGAATAATAATTCTATCATCAAGATTATTCATATTTTTACCATCATCATTGTTGCTATCCCCTTGACCTAGAGACAAATATGTGCCTATGTTGGTTCATAAGAAGGTAGTAGTGTCAAGATAAAGCTATGTTTATACATCTTTAGCCAATTTTTGAAATAACCAGGAAAGTTTCAAGGAAAAGATCTTTGTCCCAAGCTACTCATCCAGGATGTCCCAAGTAACTTTCATCAAAATGTTCATACAAGAGAATTTATTTGAATCTATTTCTTTTTAATCTCAAGAAACTATGAAGTAATACTTTTCAAATTTTTAGGGATCACATAAAGCTACTTGAAGAAGTGTTTGCCATTGCCCCAAATAGCTCTATACCTGTAAATGATGCATTGAATCTTTACAACAATAAAGCCACCTCAGGAAATTTGACTCCTCTGTCTGCAAACACTTTTGGTGGTCTTATCAAGAAGGTGTTTGCAGGACAAATCATCAACAAGAAGAGGAGACTTGCTGATTCATTGAACAGAACAAGTAAATTAATTGTGTATCATTTACTAAATAATATGACAAGAATTTCATTCATGCACAGATTTTCTTATAAGAAACTGCTCATAGCTTATAAGAATTGCTTATAAGAAACTGCTCTCTGATTACTCAAAATCTGAAAATTTTTAAAAACTTTCAGTACTGGACCAAATTCTTAGTTGTTATAAATTCTAAATTCTTATAAACAATATGTGTATGACAAGAATTCTAGAGCCATATGAAAAACTTCAATTTTTCTAAACAAGAACTTTTCAGCAGGAAAACCCAGTTGAAATCATTGCGTGCATGGCATGTACTCTACATTGATAAATGTCAGCATAACATGATAGAAGTGATCATACCACAAGTCATTTTCGAAACTAATTGATATAGTGTATGCATTTCATGACATTGCATGATCACATAAAGTTTGAAATAATTTGGAAATACATACTTTGCACTCATTTTTTATTTCTATCTCATGAACTAATAATCAGTTTCTTACAAAAAGTCTTTCATGAGTTTTTATGAATGTCCAATATTCTTAGTATGGAATTGAATTATTTTTGACAAGGGTTTTCAAAGACCTACTGTGATTATGTATAGTGTCAAAATGTTTCTCAGTGACATTAGGAAAACTAAAGTTGCAAATTGCAAAGATTTCTTAGCTCTACTGTACTGTCCAGATAGCAATTTCAATTTATCATCTACTAGAAAATTGGAGTTGCAATTATAATTGGTTACTTATGACAAAATTAAAGAAAATCTGATGATAATTTCCTTGAAAAGGCTGACAGTTTCTAGGTCTACACTTTCAATGAATTTTTGCAACTTTTTATGGATTTTTTTAGAAGCAAGATAGAAGATATATTTGTCTCATCATATTGACTATTCAGTCAATCAAAATCCTATTTGGAAATTGTGATATTCTCTTGTTACAGATCTGTCATTAGCAGATGTATCTTGGTTGGCATATATGCATATTGTTTACATAAAACCTTTGACTTACAGGATGCTACGAGGGATTGACTGTTGCCAATGTTTCTTTGGAAAGAAGATGCAGACCCGAAAAACCAGCTCACCCGAAAAGGAAGACCCCATTAACCGACATATCGAACAGACCAAACCTATTAAGTCAACTAATTAATTTTCAAATGTTGCCGGAATCGTGGATTGACATAAAGAAAGGAAATAGTAAATTGATAAAATGGTCAGCATCTTTCTCATCAACTGAATTTAAGCTTACACTTCATGAGAAACTATTCTTTGATGGATTCCCGGTAATGCGAGTTGTGAATATTAAGCCCAATTTGAGCTATAGTGTGCAAGTGGGGAATACAGTGGTAAATGTGAATTCCATTCCATGGAACCTTCCGTCTTCCTTGAATGCAGTTTCAGATCTGTCAACATTGCTGAATTTAGTAGGGAGAAGTAGTATATGCTGTGGGACGCTAAATTCAGAATATGATTGCCTTCCTGACAAAATGTCCAACCAAGAAACATCAGCTATTGCTAGAAATGTAACGAGAGAATATCCCATCAAACCTATGGAGAAGAAAACAACTTTTTTTTCTAATGTGTGCCAAGGACTTGTATCGTTTGATAATCGCAACTCCATGTGCGAGGAATGCTTGAAGGTTGACTGTACTCTCCGCGTAAGGCTTAACAGAATGCGTCAAATCTCGCCTGACGAAAACAGTGCATTTAAAAACTGGAGATATAAGGATTCCAGCGAACAAACTGAGTATCTAAAGCAGCAAGTAAAAAGAAGAATAAATGCTGAGAAGCGGGAAAAGTATTCAAAGGAGAGGGCGAAGATCGAAAGAAACAGCCGAAAAATTGCAGAAAAGGATCATCGGGATCTCAAAAGAATGATGAGTGATATCGAGGAAAACCGCCCAGACATAGAAGAAGACTTGTTTCCAGACCAACCAGAGATGAACCTGTTTTGGCAGACCCAGAAAGAAATGGTGAAGAAAGGGCGTCGTGAATGGCATCCAAGGTACTCACTGATTTTAAAATTTTACCACCTTAGACAGTAACCGTCACGATAAGCTGTAGAAATTGTTACTTTAAATATTAGCGTAGTGAAAAAGCATGCTATCTCTCGGAATCTAAAATTATGTGCCAATATTGAAAAGTATATGAACAGGATAGAAATAGTCATGTCTTTTCAGGCGTATCTCTAGACAAGATTTGAAATCATAGAAAAAGTGGAATTGACATTGTGTATATGCACCTGGTGTCCCTATATGTTCCAATTACTTTGCATTTTGTTCTGATAGTTCAGAATAGCTACCCATCAAAAATTTCATAATGTTTCACTTCCACTCATCTTTGAAGCTGTCGTAAACGCAATTTCATTCTGCAGATTGCATGCCAAAATTAGCGTTCATTGTAGATGCAGAAGTCCGAGCATAGTGTTGCGATTGAATTATTTGATTACATGATGAGAATGCTTGAGCTTGCCATAGTCATCTTGCTAACCTCTACTCAGAGGCCAATCTTGTGCAAATCTCGAGAAGAATCTTTTGGAAAAGAGCCCCTCCCCCAGTTGTTCTGCCACTGACTGAACCAAGTCTGTCACACAACCCATTTATAAAGATAGAGCGCAACGACACCTTTCTTTGACAGACCAACTATCATTTCCTTTTCTATTGTTATTGCAAACAAATGAATGTTAATATATCCTTCATAGAGTTATGGAGGCATGCCTGCGATTGTGGAATCGATCCAAACAAGGGTACGAGGAGCTCCACAGAACTGGTTTTTTTATGCTGCCATCAGGTCGCACACTCAGAGCGAAAAAGAATCGAATCAAGCAGGCCCCTGGAATTCATAGTTGTATCTTCGACGAAATGAAAGTGCAGGCATGTGCTTGCAACCTTCCAGAGACTGGCTACCATGGCTTCATAGTGTTTGATGAGATGAGTATTCAGGTAAAATGTAACCACTTTTCAACTCTCTAAAACTGGTTTCCTTTCCAGCTGTATCTGCCCAACTCCGTTAATTTGGTATGCCTGAAGATGATAATTTGTAGTATTACGAAATAGGTAAGAAAGGAATATGTTGTCCAGAAGAAAAGGGCAAACTATACAATAAAGCCATCTATTAAAAGAAACTTTGTCTTCGTTTTTAAGCCGTATTGGGCGTGTTTTTATGAGCATCTTCTGAAATCGGTAGAGCTGGTATTAACTAAAATCCCATTCTTTTGGTGTCACTCTAGGCCTACCGAAGACGGTGAACTTCACTTCGCAGTCTTCAGATTAACTTTCATGCAAACCTGTTCTTGCTTCAGATAATTTTGTTTCCTATTCTTTTGGGCTCTTCTGAAAAAGAGCCTTCTTTCGTGAATTTTGTGAACTTTTTCTCTTGGGATTTGCATAACAACGCCACACACAGTGAAGTGACACGGAAACATTGCAATCGAATTCTTCCATTTTCAGAATGCGAATTCTTTGGTAATTTTCCCTGTGAAATCTGCCAACTTAACCGTTTTCAGAATGCGCATCCTTTTAGTATTTTTCTCTACAATCTCTCCGTCTATGCACAACCTTTTGGTTGCTCAGATTTTTGCCTGCAGGCAAAAATCATTTTCAGAAGACTTCCGAGAATTCGGAGACTTCAAATGCCCACAAGAATCCGCACATATTTTTCCTAACATTGGGAACGCATTTTTCTTCAGGGAGACTTGGAGATGAAAAAATCAGGCGATGAATTTGAACTGACGGGGCTAGTCGAGATGGGAGAGTTCAATAACGATATTGACAGTATTCAGAAAGGTAGGGAAAGTTGCATTTTTCGCCTCGGTCTTTACCATGATATTTGTGGCAACACACAGGACCGCCGGAGAGGGGGCGTGGGGGGAGGGGGTGAACGCCCCTCCCGCTCTCTCGAAAATGGCCAAAATTTATCATTTTCCTATTGTCTTCCCCTCAAATTTCCAGTTTCATCCCCCTAAAAATGTGCTCCGTCCGGTGTCCCTGGGCACACATGAGTTTCCAACGAGAATGCAACTAAGAGGGAACGTTATTCGTAGCTGTTTAGAATTTTGGAATTTCTTAAAGTAAATGAACCAAGAAAACTAACACCGACACAAGCTATTGTTCATTCAGCTACCCAATGTCCACGCAGAAAACCAAGACCCTCCAATACCATAGGCTAACTGAAGACTGTCTAGACCCCTTCTAGACTGTTTATTACCGTCTTTCAACACACTTTGATGACCAAACTCATTGGACGTAGGTTTAGCAAGAAAATTTTATGATCCGTCTGTAGCCCTTTTATTTTATGTTCACGATTAATCACATCTCTTTCACAGGAAAAGAAGATATTGAGCTAGCAACGCATGTATTGCAATTCGTGTTCCATAGCAGTGAAGGAAACTTCCAATACCCGTTTGCATATTATCCGACTGCAAAACTGTCTGGCACAATACTTGCGAATCTGTATTGGGAAGGAGTTGCAGCGCTTATGTATACCGGCTTCAACGCTCACATGGGAATATGCGATGGAGGCCAAGCAAATCGCTCTTTCATACTGCTCCATTTCACATCTGAGAAGGATGCCATTGAACACAATTTTACAACTGAGAATCCCTACAACGAGGAACCGCATGTCTTTATGATGGATCCGTCGGTAAGTAAAATTGCAACACTGCTAACATAGTTGTCCTTATTTTTTATGCCAATGACGGAAATGAGAGGTTCCCTTGCATTAAATAGTTGCCATCTATCTCCACCAAAGGGTTTATCGGGAATAGACATTTTCAGCGAGGTTATTCATACAAAGAAGAAAACTCTACTCAACTTTTCTGTCATATAAAATGGGATTATTTTTTAAACGAATAACACAGCACCTCATAATATGATCATGACAACGCAATACTTCATTGCATGCATTAAAATCGAAACTTTCGTACGAACAAACTTTCTGACAAATGTTTGCTGCTTCCAGAATTATTCCCCTTGTCGAATACTTCTGCTGAGGACTTTTAATACATCTATGTAGTTAGCCTCAGTTGTACATGATTAATTAACGCTAAATTAGTATTGTCTTAACACATATTTCTTGTATTATGCAAAAATAGTTTGTTCTAAAGTTCTTTGTACGATACTATCGAAAAACAATCCGAAAGGTTCGTTGCCAGTAGTTGATTTGTTGAAATTTCTCCGTCTGAAAGTTTCCGATTTAATGTAAAGGCCTAAACAGAACATGCATTAGAAGTAAATGAGAGATTTAATCGATAACAATAGTACATAACTGATTTCAACTTAGACAGGTAGTTACAGCTAAGAAAGTGGCTAAATTTATAGCCACTTGTGTTACTACTATACTTGGCTGTGGTGTACTTTACATGCATACATTTTCTGCACATATCTTCAATACTGTACAGCCAGGTTGAAGTATTGACACCAAAACGATGAGAACATTTTGCAAAAATATCACATGCTTCTGATATCATAGCAATACACAATTTTTCTGACTGTATGTCTCCTTATTCCTTGCTTTCCAATAGCACAATTTCAAGAAAATTCGGAACAATGTTGAAAAAAGTACCATCAGTGGGAGAACAACGAGACATCTGATGTTCCGAGGCAAAGAAATTCTGTGGCGTCATTGGAGAGATTGTTTTGAATTTGACTGCCAACATGGACTACGTACTTACCCAAAATTAAGTGACGAGCATTTGGATCTTACGGCAAGTTCGCGAATGCGAAATCACTTGGCAGATGACGTGCTATCACCAAGAATGAAAGAACTTATGCTGGTGAGCTTTTTTCAATTAACTATCCTATAAAATTAGGTCAAAACGGTCCATCAAGTGAGGCAACCTAGTAACTTTTATTGTCAATGAAAATTGGAGATTTCATCCACCTTATGGAACCAATTTGAGTATACATAATGTATCGAGGTTTCGAGCTGCGGTTTCTCATTTGCCCACACTGGCAATACTAACCACAAATCTGCTCTTACGAAAATATGATGGTTTTACAATATTCAAGAATCAAGAGACAAATTTTCTACGTTGAACATAGCATGTTAAGATGATTCATTTTATCCACCTTAGTGCTTCAAATCGTCACTGGATGAAAAAGGGAAAGACAGCAGCTTCCTTGATATGACCATCGAATTTCTGGATAACTGCATGATTTTGTTGAAAAATTTCAAGAGTAAAGCACCATACAGGTATCCATCTAAGACCATGAACATAAGTATCATCCGTGAATTGATTAATTATCAGTTATTCTAGTGCATGTGAATTGCAAGCATAACTCCGTGTCAAAATGTCAAGGTCCTTTTTGCAGCACACCGCGTTTTACGAACCCTGAGAATAATTTATCCATAGCTTCTGCAGCAAAGAGAGTTCTCTACTGTCTAAACTAAACGGTATAAAGTTACAAGTATTTTTCGAAAGTAAACAACTATGTGCTACTTGAAAGTGAGCACTAACCAAACAAACAGCATTGAGTCCTCTAATTCAATATTGCAAAATACAAAATCGTCATTTCTTAACTCATATCCAAAATTAATTACACGCAAAAGAAAATAAGTGCAAATAGGGCAGTCGATCTTGATACCAGAACCAGTGACATACCGGCAGAGTGAAAAAAGCCAAGTGCGTTGCCCATCGTTTATTGGTACACTTTTGCTTGGCAAATTCGTATGCATAATTAATGTATGATTTTTAAAATCGCTTTCCTAAAAACCTGACAAAGATACTGTTGAAAATCAAGTCCGCTACGAGCGGCCGATTTTAACAAACTAAATTTGAATAGCTAATTTAATCGTTCTCCTGCATGATAAAACCTCTACAAACACAATCTGAGTTATTTTCATCAAAACATAGCTCGTTAAACGCCCCAATTTTTTCTGACTCACCGGCATAATGATTATAAATAGTGCAACCTAATGTTTGAAACACTAAAAACGTTCTTCTCATTTTTCTAGGAGTATACAAGATTCGAGATACATTGAAAATGAATCTGTGCTGCAATGGCTGCAGGACTGGAACGAGGAGGTTCGTTCAAATGATGAATTGAATGCTACAGAAAAAACAAGAAGAACACTGTCTGCAAAAACAACGTTTGATGTCCAATCAATGGTCCTAGGATTCAAATCATACAGCTTGAACATGATGCATATGTTTGAAGGAATCCATCTAGTTACTCACAAAACATCGCAGGATTATGTTGAACTGTTTTTTGCATGTCAGCGAGCACAACAAGGCCAAAACAATAATCCCACAGAGGCGCAGTATGGTAAGTCAATACTTGATTTGCATTCCTGCGTTGGTCAAGAAAACAAAGCCAGGGAACACTTTCAACATAAAGGGTGACCTTTCTCGACCAAAAGATCCGGGTATTCTCACGTGAACGTTCATCATCACCATCATCATCTGTTTATTTTACGTAGGCTAAATTAAAGAAGAATAGCTAAATTACAGCTAATTTAGGCCTCCTTTACAAAATGTACAAATGCTAAAGTTAATAAAATAAAAATGTGTTGTGAAGTATTTACAGGATAAAAATTATCATGCCTTCCCTACGAGGTGCGGAGCGACGCCAACCTCCCAGAAAGACGGTGGACACACCGCGCGAGGGAACCCCCACACGCATATCCTAAGCTGCGGTCGCCGCTGGAGCACAATTCCCCAGTTCAACCGCAGCCCAGTGCCTGCATCGTGAAGGGGACCTCACATCCCGCACAGCACATCCGCCATCCCAATGAGAAGCAGCGAACCGCCGTAACACTTGCGAGAAGACCCATGAAACGTTTATAATGTTAGAGACGCAACTCTTGGAATTTATGTTTTGCAGAGCCTACAGTTGCATTTATCACCATTCCAACATCTAATTAGTTTTTTTGAAAATAGGAAGGGTGCTTGATTGTTTTATTTCGTGCGGTAAAAACTGCCAAAGTTTATTTCCAAGGCATGCTATGGCCTCAACTCCAAAGGACGTGGTTCGCACCTTTGGAAGTCGAGAGTCATTGCCATGCCTTAGATCGTAGCTAATACCTCGCTCCATAAAATATCCTTCATGAAAGGTGGATTTAGATCAGACTTTGCTTTAAAAATTTCCGTCATAAGCAACTGTAGGTTTCTTACATGGATGGGCACCGAATTGGTCTGAATTGACAAGACAAGCATTGCAAAATTGAAATGTTCACTAAATTGGATGAATGTAGCCTGTTGATTCAAACCTATGTTAAACCTTTAGTAACTTCCCTCCATTAACATATTGTTATTTTCTGTTTTAGCTACAAACATCAATGCTGTAACAAAGATGAGAGAGCTTAAAATAAGTAAAGCAAACTGTGGAAAATCGACGACGTATGGATAAAGAATACCTGGGTAGAACAACAAGGATAAATAGTATTACAATAGGGTCCACTCCGTTTGATTGACACCCAAGTGCAAAGTGATTAGCCACTGCAGACAAAGGGAATTATATGTCCGATCGGTCAAGCTATAAACAAAAATAAAACAAGCCACAAAAGTTGCTCTGAAACCAAGGTAGCTAGCTCACTCGTTGTGCATTCAAGAAATCGTTTTAAAGAGCAAATATGAGCATTTTCCGAGAGAAGAAGGGTACATCTAAACATCTGCATAGGATATTTTATTTGTGTCTGAAGCAAACACAAAAAGGATGTCGGCGGCAGATGGTTAGAGATATCCTTCTTCTTTCGATAGATTTGCTTTTAAAAGCTATCTCTGGAATGCACAACAATCGAGCTAGCTAACTGGGTTTAAGAGTTCGTTGTTCTTGTTTATAACTGGACCGAGCAGGCATAAATTCCCTTTGTCAGCGATAACTGATCGCTTTGTACTTGAGTGTCAATCAAAAGTAGCTGATCCTTTCGTAACGTTATCTGTGCTTGTTGAATAGAACAGTATAGTTTAAGAAAGAACATTAGAGTGTGGTAAATGGTTTCCTTCAATCTCTGCATTGGCCATTGCTGCAATTCTGTTAAAATTCTTGTGCCATCTGTGAATTTGGGACTCTTGCACGCTAAACTCGCCTGCTCTCCTGTCTCGTAGATGTTTTGGAACATTTCCTGAGTGACTGATGTTATCTTCACGTAGTATATCTTCCTGATCTTTGTTTGGTCGGAAGGGTCTTAGTCTACGCCGCGGTACTTCATTGATATTTGCTCTCGAGTTTTCAATGTTTGCAGCTGGGGTGTCATCAGTTGTGGCTTGAGCTACTGCAACTGCAGCTGGGGTGTCATCAATTGTGGCTTGGGCAACTGCAGTTACTGGTACATTTTCGCATCTTCTTGCATCTTGGGGAATTATACCAAGAGCTGCCAAATCCACTTTCTTCCCTTCGTTATAAAGCCTCATTGCCTTTTCAAAATGGGATTGTGTAACAACCGATTGCTCAGGAATTTGGCTGCAAGCTAAAACCT
This sequence comes from Aurelia coerulea, assembly GCA_039566865.1. Taxonomy (NCBI): domain Eukaryota; kingdom Metazoa; phylum Cnidaria; class Scyphozoa; order Semaeostomeae; family Ulmaridae; genus Aurelia; species Aurelia coerulea. Next base: position 6,115,800 of record CM076959.1, read on the forward strand.
TGGCCCGCAATTTTTCACTCAATGAAGCTTTCTTTTGTGATTTGAGAAATCGCAAATCATAAGCCAGGAAAAGAAAGTTCAATTGCCCTTTAGTGTAGCCTCTAAATGCATCTTTGCTAACAAGAGCATGTGCCTTTATTCTTAGATGACCAGCTATCTTTCCCTCGGTGGTATCGGCAACCAAATCATTCAACAGCTTCTTCAATGACTCAGATGTTTTACCTTTCTGTTTCTTCTTGGTCAAGGCTTGCCTCAGGGCTTGATCTTTTGAAGTTTTGAGATCTCGTTTAACTTTCTTCACGAATTCTTTGGATCTCATGTTCAAATATCTCTTCAGTACTCGTTGAAATATCAACTGATACAATTTGTTTTCGTCGCCTACAACGAAAGAAACTCTTGTTAAAAACGTCATTTTGACATTTGACATTGATTCCTTACATTTTGTTAGTCTGCAGTCACAAAATCCTAGCACACTTTGCAAACAGCAATAATAATGTGGCGTTATCAGATTCATTGCAATCTCCGTGACAAAAAGTCCGTTCTGTTCTGTTTCGTTCCGTTCTTTCGATTGTTCACACGCCACCATTTTCAAATTGCAGGCTACAGTTCCGTTCACATTCTTGCATTTTCAAATCCTGCCAGCACTATTCGAACGGTTTTTATGTAAATGGACGGCCTTTCGTAGCAACAGACCATTTGTCTATTCTAAAAAAGACTCCGGATGGATCGATATTATGAAACGTTCGAGCGAGTAAGTAGCTTCTATCACTTTTTCACGTTCAAAAATTCTGCAAACTGCTTGAAAATATCGTTCGATTTAGATTTTGTTTTAGAATAGCTCAATGGTCTATTGTGAATGCACTTTCAAATTGTACCAGCACCATGTGAAATGCAGGTTAGAGTTATTCCATTCGTTATGGATATTTTTTCAACATGTTACTCGTAATTACAGTATCATTGATGAATACATTCATGCATGCAGTTAGCTACAGAAACAGAAAAATAGTTTGTGAAAAGGTGCCCTATTTTCTACTGGGCATGTGGTGGATTCTACAATATAGAATTAAATTTTCTTTGAGCTGTGTGAATTATACGTACATTGAAAGGAATTGATTAAATCTCAAATTAACCCTTCACACATGAGGTAGTTACTGCTTTAATGTTTTTCTGAAACATCTTACCTTTCTCATCGATGCCGTAAAGAGAAACTAAGAGGTTGCCCCAAGCAAGATTAACTGACGATGATTCCTTTACTTTTTTGCGCGCCAGTTTCAACCCATCCCTTTGATACTTTCCGATGAGGCTTGTTTGAAAGTGCTCTTGGCAGCTCTTTTCTATCGTTGCAAAAAACAGGAACACGCTGTCAGGAATATGAGTTAAACCACCTCTGTTGTGGAATTCAAGATGATTCAGCGTCTCAGGAATGCTAGTGGAGCGTACGATTTCATCGCGGGAAGTAACGAACTTGGCCATCATTTTAAGAATCTCTGTTTCTTTTTCAACTCTCTCTTTAACTGAAACGTTGGAGGAACCAATGTATTTCTGGATGTACCTGTTGTAATGATAAATGAAGTCATTGTTTAGGAAAGGAAAGATTTTAAAAGATTCGTCTACAATCTTGAAGGATTGAAGGTAAGTTGATAACAGCGCGCTTCTTGGTTGATACTCCCTTTTGCAAGGTGCATATATCCATGTCATCGCGAAATGGAAGCAAACTGTGGAAAACGTACGAAGTATGGGTAGAAGACGATCTGAATAGAACAGTACATTCTAAGAAACAAATCGTTACATTCGACCCCGGGCGTCACCGAGGGTTGGACTGGATGGACATCTCTTTCCCAGTTTCTTAGGATAGTATTTGTTGACAAGCGAGAAATAAACAGTGTCAAAATGGCTCGGTATACCTTTCAGAACTGTAATTCAAGAGTCAATTCATTTCAGCATATAAAAATGTTCATTGTAAGTCAGATAAATACAACGCTTGCTTCGATATTCATCTCATTCAGTATCTCAGTTCCTACTAAAGAGTTGCTGAAGAAATTGGATATCGAAACTTTTCAAAGTCGTGGTATATTTCTAAATTAACTTTCAGAACTGAATTCTTTACAAAGTCCACCCTTGCGACCTCTTACACAACAGGAGAAAAGCGAAACGAAAAAGAAACACAGCCAACTTGTATGCAACGAGACGAGAAGGAAGAAGAAGCAAAGTGTATATTGAAGTCAGTCGAAGAACAAAAGCAATTCTTTTTAAAAACATACCTTTGAGCTGCATTTCGCACTTTTGATATTGCCCATCCACCCAAATATCGAATTTTTGCCAATTCAGCATTGTCAAGGGTTACTTCGGAGAAAGGTGCGGCTGCTGCATCATCGTCTGCATCTTCAGACAATACTTTGTGCAACATGTTCTCTGAAAACGTAAACAGGATATTTGTACATAATGATCATTACCATGATGTATTACTTACGTTTCTTTTTCTTGTGAACACTTTTCTTGTCATTTGGGTTTCTTTTTCCTTGTAAATAGTTGTTGTAAATTAGTTCAGAATCTTGCGATGTAGAACTAGAACTTTGACCATCTTAATTTCGAATTGATTACCATAGTTATCATATAGCATTAGCAAGGGCAAGAAGGACGTGGCCATAGTTTCACCACTTGACGGCTGGCTCCGCTACCGCGAAAATACACGTATATCCTTGGGACAGAAATCTTCCTCATACTTTCGGCATAAGATCGTTACATGTTTTAGATTCTCTTTTTTGTTACCTTTGAAGAGGGATTTACTTCTTGAAGTATCAAATTTACATGAAAAACTAAGAATTCTGTAAAATAGTGTGATAGAATGACTTACTTGCTAAATGCTTTCGTAGGGTGACAATTAAGTCCACAAAAAATGACAGCTGCTCGATGGTCAGTCGTTCTTGTGTGCAGCTTGCCAGTTTCATGTATCTTAACAATTTGAGGAACTGACTCTTCAATTCCTTATCTCGCTGTAAATTTAAAAATTGCCTCGTCTTTTCATCCATTTTAGATTTATTCACTGCAGCCTGTATGTCCAGACGTGCCACCCCTCCGGTTGGCACATAAATGTCTTCCAATCTGCTCCAACAGTGCGCGACTAGTTGCATTACCTCAGGTCTGTGTGCTACGTCGTCTTTAATGGCACGGCATACAACTTTAAAATTTTCGGAGCGGCATTCTTTATTCGTTAACTCTTCTAAAATATCATCTATGTATACAAAACTTGGTAAGACTGGGGCGGATGACCACGCAGGGGGAGAAAAATCGCCTGGTCTTTCTGCAGGGTGCTCGATGGAAAGGACGCGAGAAGTAGCGGTTGGGAGGCTGATGGTATCTGCGTCATTTACGATGCTTTGAGTGGTATTACAGGGATCATACGATAGAACGGGAATAAACGACGTCATGAACTGTTTCACATTTTCTGGCACGCTTGGTATGCTGCGATCCCAGCCTGGAATTACCCTAAGGCCATTCATCGTTGTGGCACGAGATAAAGCCACATATGCCTGCCCGTATGCAAACATACCCTTAAGAGAAACTATGACATCATTCATGGTTTGACCCTGGCTCTTATGTATCGTAATGGCCCATGCCAGCTGCAAAGGGAGCTGGCGTCTTGTGGCAGTAATCTTGCCGTCCTCATTTTCAAACACCCACACATATGGCTCAATGGTGGCCAGCTGACCAGTGTCAAATTTGACCAAAGGCTTTTCTCTTGCCACTGCAACGACAGTTCCAATGGAACCATTTGCAAGACCTAACTTGTGTATGTTTCTCAATAACATAACCTTAGCCCCGATCTTATACACGAACTGTGCGGGGAAAGGGCAATCTTTCAACTTATCTTTGTTGCCCGTGTTTCTTGCAATGGATATGAACTCTTCCCCCCCGAGTCCTTGCAAAATCTCGTTATTTTTCATGATAACATCCCTTCTGAGAGGGTACAGAAAGACTGCATCTGATCTCTGACAATCAGCTGGAGTTGCTTCAATTTTCTCCAAAATCGCATGGGCTCTACCACTTATATCACCTCCCTTACGTACCTCATTCAATAATTCTAAAAGTTCTGGGTCTTTTTGCCGGAAAATTGTTGTTAATTCTAAGTTTGCGTCTATGCACTCGCTCCATTTTGGTGATTTGAAGCAGAATGGAAGGACACATGACTGACCTGATTGCATTTCCACAGACTTGTCTATAATTGGTGGCAACTGTTGAAAGTCTCCGCACAATATCAATTGAATTCCACCGAACTTCAAATCATTGCTTCTAACCTTCCTACCTATAAACTCCAAGGTCTCGAATAAATCGTCATCAAGCATCGATACCCCATCAACAATTAATGCCTTACAGTTTATCCATCGTGAGCGAGCGTCTACGTTTGCAATAACATTCTGCAGCAAACTGTATCTGGAGCCTCTACCAATTCCGATACCTGCCCAAGCATGAACAGTTTGCCCTCCTATTTGAATTGCAGCAATTCCAGTTGTTGCCGTCACGGCTATAGGCTCTACCCCATGCTTCTCCCTCAAAAGCTCAATTAGCTTACGCAAAAGCCTTGTTTTGCCAGTGCCAGCACTTCCAGTGCAAAACACATTGCTACCTTCTAACACCAATTGCACAACACGTTCTTGTTCGTCGGTTAAACCCGTCTTGTCGGACATAATGAAACGAGAAGCATGCTGTAGACCACAATAAACTGTAAGAAACGCTTTACTCCAGTTGTGCGAACAATGTGACTAAGGTAAATTCAGTTTTGCGCATCATTGGCCCTTCTTGCACAGCCAATCAAAGATAGCTTAAATTTTATTAAGTGATGTTTGAAGGACCCTTCTATTGATTGTTGCAAAAATAGCCGGAACTCCCATCCGCCATGTAGAAAACAGACCACACAGATGGACATTCAAGAAATATTTTCTTTACTTTTCACAATGTTTTGGATACATGATAGTTTAGTTAGCAAATAATACTTTTAAGGATTTCCTTTTTCTCTTTCGCTGCCTCAGGAGGTACGACGCACAAAACGATGAAAAACTCCACTTCCAATTTTGTATAGACGCCTTTATAATATATATTTAGTGCATTCAGTCAGTGCCCCTTAAACTAAAACATTGCAGGATGGAATCATAGCATACAAAACATGTTTATGGATGTCATACGAGTATCGTAGGATCGATGTAACACCACTCACTCAGGAGAATTAATGACGCATCCCCTTTCACCATTTCTGCAGTTCTACCTAAGACTTCCACTGTTAGAAAAATAGAATAATGGAAGCACTGCAATATCTCTGACCTCTCCTTCAAGTTGATGATAGCCGATTATGCTAAATATGGCTGCAAGGAACTTTGTACCAAGATGCATTGCCTTCCAATAACTAATCTTTAACAGTTCTACAGTGGTTTGATTAAAGAACACATTGCATCTTGGTAAAAAGCTCCTCATTACCATATTTAGGTAAATCGTCTATTGAATAATCCTCTTTGAAAAGACAGAGAGCTAATGAAGTCAGAAAGGGTGAAATGTTTGACAAATTCATCCAATTTCTCATCAGAATATAAAGATTATACTTTTAATTAAAATTATACTGTATGTATAAGTGTATTTTGACAAATTGTCATGGAGGGCATATCCCAAAAGGCTTGAGCCTTGTTAGTTTCTGCATGTGTCCAACTAATCAAGTGAATCAAGTAATCTTCTTACCTCTAATTAATCATATGCAAAAACAAAACTTCCTACATAATTGGACAACAAAAAATTGAAACAAGGTCATGAACTTCGAAAGACATACATTAGTACCCCGCCACTAAGAAACCCATATTGTAAAACCAGGCTGCTTGGTTTCTTATGAATATTATATACTAAATGTTATATTCAACCGAATGTTGGACAATGACTATGGTGCCATCTGGCAGGCTGCCTTTTCTTGTAAGTCAGTTTCTTAGTGGCGGGGCAATACTGTAGGTCAGAACATTTAAACACCAGACAATATACCAGGCAGGGGCGGTGCCAGCCCTCAAAAAGTGGGGTGGACAAGAGATAGAATTGATTGTCAGAAGGTAATATAATGTTTTGTATGTTGTTTTTGCTTAGGAATAGATACGAGCTTGAAGAAAGTACCAATCTCTGCATTTTTGTGGTTCAAACAAATCCCACGACTGTTTTTGATTTTTGGAAGTTATACAAGAGGTTGGATGCATGACTTGTTATGTACAATGCCTATATCATAATTTTAATTATTAGGATCCAAACCCTTGTAATGACAGGAATCTTTCCTTTGACAAAGATTAATCAGTTGATGTGTCCATAAAATCTTTGTTGGCACATTAGATTTCATTGGTACCTATTTTGTCCAAGACAAAATACAATGTTTTGAGGGAGGGGCTTTCTGAAAGAAATATATAAAAGGCCTATCAAATGCATCACGTGTCATGGATGGTTTTCTTATGCTCAAAGTATGGCTCAATTTGCGCACCAGGATAAATTTGTCCACTGAATAACTTCACTAGGAGCAGGGTGAGGGGGGGGTTGTGCCATAATTGAATAAAGGTCAAGTTGCAGGCTAAATCAGGTGGTCAGGTACAAATATTTTTCATATGCCAGGAGGCAATTAGTAAGGGTAGATTTTAGGTAGGTAGATCATGGAAAAGGCCACTTTGCACGATTAGTGTTCCCATAATAGATCAGTGGGGAATAAATCCATCCATACGAACAGTTCAACAGTGAAACCATCAAAACCATTCTATGTACTTCCTCAAGTTTACTAATTTTACCCCTGCCCTGTACACTTACCTCACATAAGTATTGCACCACCTAACAAAAAATGGCGCCCAAAAATGTCTTTCAGCCCAATCAACAAAATTTGCATAACGAAAGCATCAGCATTTAAGGGTTTCCCTACTGGGTATTTTGGCCGGAAAATGATTGTTAATTCCTTGGCTTTTCATTCACAAGTAAAATGAAAAGTTATTTTGTTGGTTTCTTTGATAAATTAGTAAAACCTTCGAACAACATTGAACAAAATTTTGGCAGCATAGCTGGAGGAGTAGGCCAAAACAAAACGAGGAACGGATAGATATCTGGGGGCAAAGATAACAAAATTTTAGTGTTTTCAAATTGGGATTCAACAAAATTTATCACCATGATAAAAGTTTTCCACTTGAATGTGATAAAAGAAGAAAATTCAAATAAATAACAAGGCCATCACTCAATGTAACTGAACTTAGATTTGTCTAAGAAGGAGACAAGTTAAAAAAAATTCGCTCCAGTCACTTGTTAAATTTCAAATTACCTTGAAACTAAATTCAAGCGTAGCAATTTTTTTAAATGCATCAAAATCCATATAGTAAAGTGTCAACCACTTGCGTGAAGTCTTCCAGAAGGCAAAATTAATTTTAATATGATAAAAGTGGTATCAAGGCCATTCTTACCTTGTAATGGTTTCTTCCCGTTTCTCCGTTGTGTTTATCCTTCTTGCATTCCTCGCTGAAAACTTTTGTCATGGCGATAAATTTTGCAGAATCCAGATTTGAAAACTATAAAATGTTGTTTTCTTTGCTCTAAAAAATCTATCCGTTTCTTGTTTTGTTTTGGCCTACTCCTCCAGCCATGATGCCAAAATCTCGTTCAATGCTGTTTGGAGGTTTTTGCTAATTTATCAAAGACACCAACAAAATAACTTTTCATTTTACTTTAATGAATGAAAAGCAGACGAATTAACAATTATTTTCCCGCCAAAACAGCCGGACGAGAAACCTTTAAATGCTGATGCTTTTGTTATGCAAATTTTGTTAATTGGGCTGAAAGACACGTTTGGGCGCCATTTTGGGTAAGGTGGTGCAATACTTATGTGAGGTAAGTGTATATATGTACACTATACCAACCATTGATCAAAATAAGCCTAAGAACATTTTGTAGGAATGGCACCAAAACTCCCTCCATCATATCGCTTTTTATTCAATATGCACCACAGCAACAATTACAAAGTTAACAGCAACCTCCCCCCCCCCCCCCTAACAATGTTTTCATGTGAGAAGTTTCAACTTGAATTCATACTTTGATAATGTCTTTGATATTGTTTGTCACTGCAACTCGAAAGCCGGTCTCCATGCTATGCGCATTCATTTTCAGTCAAATAAATTCCATAAATGTGTGTTCAATTGAAACAGGCCAGACACTGAAAAAACTTCATAAATTCCAGTGCAGTGCATTCTTCAACATCTGAACCTTGCTTCGTTTTTGTCAATATAATATGACTATAATATGCCGTTTATAATGTTCCTTGTCAAACACAAACAGAGAAGATAGGCCTAGTGGGCCTATGTTGATGTAGAAAATGTCACTAGGCCTAATACACTACTCGTTTGTCCATGGCCACGTACTTCTCAGCAATTCCAGTAGCTCATACATTGAATGATCTGTTTCCTCGGCAAGAATAAATTCAGAGCATGGCCTTTCCCTTGTGATCTTCAGAATGACATTCGCCTTCTTGTAATAGGCCTTCGCTGTTTTCTTTCATCGTCAAAAACCACGCATCATGAGGATAGGGTCATCTTCCAGAAAGTTTCGCCAGCTCCGCAACAAGCTTTGCGACAGCTGTCTCACCCGAAACCATTCCTTGAGCGGGGGCAGACTCTCCAAGCATATTCAGTTTGCATCCAACAGCCACCAGTAACTCCAAACCATCCGCCATTTTGATTCACTCAGGTTGTTCGTGATGATAACCCCCTGAATACTGCGAAATGTTCTCACACTTTCACTCTTGCTTCCTTGTGGATAATGTTACGCGCCTTGGAGAAAAGTTGCGCTTTTTAAAACAATAGAGCCTATTGTCCACAGGCCCCCGCTACCTGCCCATTCTTCTCTCTCCTTCTCCTCCTTTTCGCCTTGGGGGATTCCCCATCCCTCCTCGTTTTCGCGTTGGAGACTTCCCAGTAACTCATTCCGAGGCACACAATCAATGCAATATGGCGGCGCCCAGGAGAAAGTCGTTGGTGCTTCGTGTGCAGCTTGTCGCGAATATTAGGACGAAAACAAACACAAGAAAAAGACAACAAATGTATAGTAAGTTTGAATAAATGTATCTCTTTATGAAGTGATTTTTAGGCTAACACAGCAGTCTCCTACTACTCATGCTGTAACTTGCTCTCTTATAATCAATTATATGCATTTTTATATAAATTCAAAGTCTAATACTTCATCACTATCACATTCTTCATCAATTCCTTCTATGTCTGAAAAGTCCTCAAACAGATTTTCCATGCTTGGATCATTATCCTTCATCATAGTGGTGTAAAGAAGTTGGTACGTGTTTTTATTGCTCTGTAACTTGCTCTCTTATAATCAATTATATGCATTTTTATATAAATTCAAAGTCTAATACTTCATCACTATCACATTCTTCATCAATTCCTTCTATGTCTGAAAAGTCCTCAAACAGATTTTCCATGCTTGGATCATCACAATATAAATCATCATCATCTTCCAGGTGAAATGAGTCAAACAGGTCTTCTAAGGTGTTTTCATCATTTATGACACCCTCCATATCCTCAAACACATCATGGATCATGATCATTATGGCTGCAGCATCCTCTTCCTTCAGCAACGGAATATTTTCATGAATGAAAACAATGCCACTGATATATTTAGCATTTGCTATCACCTTTTCAATTACTTCATTTGTAAAACCATGAACAAAACTTTTGTCATGCAAGCACTTTCCCTCACACTTTGCATCAAGAAAGAGTTTGTGATCAATTAGAAGCTCCCTCAGAAGCAAAATATGCTCTGCTGTAACTTCCCTGATAACTTCACATTCATCATTCAAATTTGAGCTTAATCTTTCATATTGAGGAACAGCCTTTGTGCATAAATCTTCACCACATTTACACTCAACATGACATTTTGAGCAGCAATTATGGTCTACAGTTGGTTTTTCAATGTTCTTGTCATAAGCTCCATAAAGGGCTAGCCTCAAACATCCAGATGAAATTTTACCATATAATTTCATCTCTTTGCCACTTTTGCCAAGTTGTTGGCCAGAGCAGAACAGAATTGCCTCAGAATCTTTCCCATCGCGACCTGCTCTGCCAATACCTTGAATGTAGTCATCCAGCGCCATTGGAGAACCATAGTGTATGATATACCTGATATCCCTGATGTTGACACCCATTCCAAGTGAGGAAGTGGCAATGACAAGTCGTATGCTTCCTTCTTGTGCTAAGAGTGACTGAAGTACCCTTTCCTTAATGTGATCATGGGTTTTGCTGTGATACATTGCAACTAACTTTTCATCTCCCTTAACAGAATGTGAAAAATACTCATATAGACGTGCAACGGTCGTCAAAGACTTGCAGTAAATGATTGTTTTACCATGATTGGTTCCTCTTTCATTAAGGCTTGTTTCTAGCCATTTAAGATCTCTTGCAGGATTAAGTTGTTTTACTTTTGTTACATTAAGCCTGACATTGAGCCTATTAGGGCTTTGGCAGATGAATGTATATCTCTTTAATGCCAGGGACTTAACTATTCTCTTCTGTGTCTGTTGGTCTGCTGTAGCAGTTAATACACAAGCAGGTGTCTTTGTTAATATGGATCGGAAGCGTCCAAGTTTTGCAAAGCTATTGCGAAAAGCTTTCTTAACCTGTTTTGCACCTTTGTTATTTGCAATTATGGCATCATCACCCCTGGCAAATGAAGAGAATCAAAGAATTAGTAATTCAAAGTGGCCTGAAAAAAAGAAGTGTCAAAGTATTTCGTGAATCAAGCAGAACATGAAATGGTTATACAGTACAGGCCAGGCACACTTTTAACATGGCAAGACTTCTTAAGAATTCTTAAGAACATTCAAGAATTCTGAACATTATGATAGAATTTTTGAGCAACATGCAAGACTGTAAAGCTTTATATATATGCAAGAATTCTTCAGAGACTAAAAAGTTCCTAAAAATTCTTCAGAATTCTTAGGCAGGAAAACCATATGGTTAAAGTGTGCAAGGCCAGTAGTGTATGGAGAAAACAGACCATTTTAATGCCCCATTAAAAAATTATCATCTCAAAGACTGGAACTTTAATTTGATCATCATATTATTTGCATTTCTACAGGCATATGAAAGATTCACCAAGTGGGGTCTGTCTGTGAGCTCCAAATCTATGATACGAAAGATTGAAAGTGTTGGTGAATTGCCATTCAAACAAGTCATGTCTTGGAAGAAATCAGTTGAGCAGGCTCTAAAATTGCAAGCATCACACAATTCAAACGAGAAAACCGCCTCCTACAATTTGCATACCAGGGCACATCCAGCAACTGTGACTACTGACAACATGGAAGACAGTATACTTTTTGAGACAGAAGTTGATGCAATCAAACAAAACATTGTGGAAAGAAATCAGCAACTGGAAGGAAAGAAGCTCTATCAAATAATTTTTGACAACCTAGACTTCTTTGTCAAGGTCAAGCATATGTCATCAGAGAACAAAAACAAATCAATTCATTGGGTACATGTCCTGTTGGTTCGTGATCGGGTTACTGGTGAAAACCTTGATGATACACAGCAACTCAGACCTGCTCTTAGTCTCAAGAATTCAGACTTTGTGCCATCTTTAAAACATCACAATGAGCTTTTGAAAACTTTTGTTCCTATTGTTACCAACATTTTGGTGGATAACATTCCTGCATTTGCATGCTTCAAGGGTACAACTGTACGCCATATCCCACACAAATAATCTGATGCCATGTCACAAGCAAGTGAGCAGGTAGGGATAAACAGTAATATGTATCAAACCCCAAACACGCCTTGCTATCAGTGCTATGGAAGCTGGTCGTTGATCTGCTTTGATCTTTACCATCATAGTAAAAGGCTCAGACAAAAGGGACAGTCCTTGGTATCCTCAAAAAGATACTATATGACTGAAGCATTATCTTTCTTACTGAAAAATGGTTGCATATAAAAAATTGCATCTAAAAAGTCCCTCAACCAAAGTTGCCCCAATGGCATAATATTGTGTGATAGTAAATGTGCAAAATACAGTAGTTTCTTTGATTATGGTACATATTTTCTAATAATTTGTGACTGTAGCTGTTACTAGATTTTCTGACAGGAGAAGCTAAATGCAATGCACAAATTTGGAGGCATTCAGGATATTACTTTCCCTTTCCAGGTACCAAGTGGTCTTATTTTCAAAAATGAGATTGTTGGGTCAGAGATGATAGAAATACTCCAGACGCTTCAAGATAAATATGTCCCTAAATGGAGTGAAACAAATGGAACAAATGGAGCTCAATCAACTGTTACACAGAAGCTATTTGTTGGAGGTGATCAATTATCTGAGGAGCGAGCAAGATGTTCAATGAGTGCAATGAAGGATGGTGACACAGAGCTTGAACGTCTTGATGGATTGATTCCAAAAATTGAGGATTGGCATGCAATAAGATATATGTATGCGGTATGTACAAAATTCATCCCATTAATGTACCAGATGCCTGAACTGTACATGCAAATAAGAAAGTGTGTAATTGAAAGGTAACAAATTTACAATAACATGGAGTGGATTTGTTTTGTGAGCTCACATTAAACAAATCCAATTCACATTCTCTGACAAATCTGTTATCTGAACACATTCAAATATAAAGGAAACAGAGTTTTGAATTCCAGCCTATTGCTAAAAAATAAACAATTTTGCTAATTGTCTTGTCAAAATTTGTGGCTAATTCCAGAAGGAATACATTTATGTGATATCAAATGCACTACAATATAGGCCTTGTGTACATAAATATCAAATATAATGTATCAAATATAATGATTTGCCTTCTGATAAGAATTCTTAAGTTGAACATTGAAAGTTACAGAAAGAGCATACTTTAGTTTCTTTGTAAAAATAGTGTAAGTGAACCTAACACATGTACTGTACAGTCAACTGTACTAAGAAAATAATGTTGGGTCAAACAATTTAATTGATTTATCTATCATTTTTCAGATACTCTACCAGTGTTTTTTTGACAACTCATCAGCAAGTGATGTTTGCAGCATGGTGTATAACATGAATGTAGTTGGATGTTACAATGCAAGAGGGAATGTAATTGATACATTCAATGAGTGCAAAGAATATGTGACCTTTGAAACCAACTGTTATGTTGTGACATTAGCACTAAAGCATTTCAACATGAAGTTTTCCAATTCAGAAGAAGATGTTATACCACCAACAATTAGGACTTCCAACAAAAACAAGAAACAACAATGGCTGCATCACCAAGTTACAGAAATGCTGAAGGAACATATAATTAAGATACATGCAGAAACCATAGAAGAGGTACATTCTTTTTCAGCACTTTCTCTACAACTTTTAAGTGTCATGTATGCCCTTATTTGGCAAAAGAGGCATTTAGTGGGGAATGATTTGATGACTGTCAGTTGGCAGGCACAAATAATGCAGCATTGCTGTCTCCTCTTTACATTTAATGTTATTTCACGGTGGCTCCTTTCTTATTCATTACATCCTTGTCCACCCAGAAATATAAATATTGAAACAAAAAATAATTACAAAATAAAGACACTGCAATATACAGTCTGTTTGAGACATACATTTTGTTTGAGACGAAAGACAAAAGCAGCAGAAGTTTTGATCTTCAGTTTGTTGCCTACTCTCCAAATCTTTTGTTATTTTAGGCACATGAGAATATTGAGAAGAACAAAATATGGCATCAAAAGTTTAATTGCCGACTAAATTTCACATTAATTCAACAAGAAGTAGTTGTTGTCTACATTATGGTCTTTTAGCATAGTTTTGGTTGTGAGAACAAAAACCAATCCTTGTTAAAAAGGTTTAATAAGCTATGACATTACCTACTGTATGTATACCTTTCCTGATACCCTACATATCGAAGAACTGTCCCCATCCCCTTGTAGGTAGCACATGCACAAACACAGAGCACTGTCACAAACCAAGCACACTCTTGCAGAAGCCCTGACTGCTCTAAGGTATACAAGTACAAGAAGGCAAGAGACAACCATGAGGTGAAGATTCATCAAATGGTATTTGCAGATGCAACAACTGATGAGAGAAATGTGGCAGAAAATAATGAAACAAATGCTGACAATGATGATGTGTACAATTATGCCACTGCTCGTTTAAATCTTGGGCTGCTCATAAAATGTGCTGATGATGCTGTTCGCGAAGGTGATGGGGATAGAATTATCTTATGCTGGAGATTTTTCCTTCTGTATTACAAAGCATTTAAGCACCATAAGTATGCCCTCGCAGCCTTCAATTTGCTTGCAAATGTGACAGCACTTTTAACAGAGGAAAAAGCACATTCGCTTACATGGAACAGGACCATCAACAACAAAGGTGGGAAAGGCAAGAATGAGTCAAATGATGTTCGTTTGGAACAATGGAATTGCCTTGCAAAGGAATTACTCTCAAACCTAGGGGTCAATTTAAATGAACAATGCGCACAAAGGGAGGCAAATGCAATTGCATTTATGAACGAAATACTGGTCTCTATTGATGATGATTTGCAAGTCAGACGCCCAACTGGGAAGCATATCATGAAGAAAAAGGAAAAAGATATGAAAATGCTGGTTGAAGAATTCACAAAGTACAACATCTTCCACTTCACTCCAGGAAGAAAGTATGACACTTTCACTGGCTTCGATAGAAACATACTTTCAAGAATGAAAATAACAGCACTTCTTGAATGGCTAAATGATCAGAGAAAGAAATTAGAATTGCATTACAACTAACAATATTTTGAACCTTCCACTGAATTTGATAATGGATGTTGTGTTCAAGATGGGCCTCAACTCTTTGATGAAGATTCCACAAACTGTCATTACATCTTCTTTTTGATTTAATAGTGTGAAAGGAACTTAAGACACCCTTGCTCTTGTTGCTTGTTGGTGACAAAATGAAAATCACTGTAAAGCCCAAAAAACCTTAAAAAATACTTGCAATGGACACAGGCTGTTATCGTTCTAAAAATAATGAAGATACAATCAAAAGAAAGATGCAGTAACAAGTTTGCTGACTCTTTCGAAGATTTGATGCCTAATGCTATTATATTCAATGGTGAAACAATTTTCGATTGCAATCCCTCATGTAGGGGGCAGTCATATACAGTAGCTTCCTGTGTATAAGAAACACAGACTCTGATTTTGAAAACAATTCCCCATTTTATAAGAAATTTGTTCAGTTCTGAAAAAACTTGTTTCTTATTTACAAACTGTGTATTGAAACCTTGGGATTTTTCAGCTTCCCAGTTGAATTGAACTGTACCTATCCAAATGAAAGCAAGCATTTTCTAAGAAAAAAGCCCCTAGTCCTAGTACCCGAGATAATTGTAGCATTCCATGGACCAGACTGATCAGTTTTCAAAGTGCGCACGGAAGATGCGCGCCTGGCTATTGTTTTTAGAAGAATGGTTCTATTTTTGTTCCTTTGTTATACATGAAATTGCGTGCGGAAGATCTTCCGCACGCACGACAAAGATAGCAGTATGGTCCATGAAAATTTGCAAATATAATTCAAAAAAATATTTTTTATAACACAATCATAGACTTACAGCTCATATCGGAGTAGTTGATCGATTTCGATGGTACCTGATCTTTGTACTAACTAAGCCTAAGGATAGGAATTCTACTCTAACTCAAATCTGTTAAGAAATGACTTATTTTAAAAAATTGTGTCCTAACCATTTTGGGATACAATGGGCTTCGTCAGCAATCAGTGCAATCGATTTACACCGGAAGGTATCAGACTTAAATGTTGTCGTCCATTTGTCGGTCCCTACGAAGGATTCTGGACTCCCAAACAATATATCGAAGTCTCCATTCTTCAATTGCAATTCAGCACTTTCATCCATCTCCTTTGTCAGATTCACGGCAGTAATACCACGCTTGTTCAATTCAGCAGTTTGCGTTTCGATGATTGCCAGTAATGGTGACACAACAACAACGAACCTTTTCCCTTTCCATTTGCTGTATCCCTTCTTGCCAAGTTCTTGCGTGATTCAGGGAATGAGCTGATATATCAGTGATTTCCCGGCTCCAGTTGGCAGTATCGCAAAAACATCCTTTCCTCTAAATATCCCTTTCCACGCTTCCATCTGCTGCTTCGTCGTCTTTTCAATTTCCGGGAAGAATTTCGCCAAGGCGACATTCACACAACTTTCAAGATCGTCATCAAACCCTCCACCGTCTTCTGCAGTCGCCATTTTGAAAACAATCTGCCCATAGTTTGCCTCGTTCACGTCTTACATCTTCCTCAGAAAGAACATTAAACTCACTGAAAACAGGGTTTTACCAATCAATGGCCCTGGCCCTATGGCCCTATGGCCCAATTGCACTATGGCCCTTTGGCACTATGGCACTATGGTCTTGTATCTTTTATTACGAATACCCTAAGTGTGAGTTTGACAGTGTATTCAACTAGAATTTGTATAAATATTGCTTGAAATGATGCCCAAACTGAGATGCACAAAGTTCTCGTTCGCCGAGCAAGAATTCCCCAAAGTGATGTGGGGAATTCCCCTTGAAATCATCAAATTTGAAAGGACTGTACGAAGCTTTCACACACATCTTCCAAAGCAACAAACAATTATTGTTTGGCGATTGTACTGGTATTTACCCGGTCTTTACAAGTTAACAGGCAATACAATACAATAATATAATACAACGCAGCACATTTTGGCTCTGGCACATTTTGCCCCACTCCTCAAAGTGTTTTTTGCGGTTTTAGCATGACAGGCTGTAAATCTGTTACATGCAATATCTATAGTAATGCCCCAGTAATGCACACATCTTTTTTTATAAGAAACTAAGAATAGGAGCCACTGCTGAAAGTTCTGAAAATTAAGACATGATATTAGCTCCGTTGCAATGCGTTGAAAAATCCACGTTTTTTTTATAAGAAACTTGGATCAGCACTTAGTACTAAAAGTTTCTTAATTTCGCATGAAAATTTCGGTGTTTTAGTAATAAAAGTTTCTTAATCAGTTTCTTATTTTTGGGCCTAAAATTGCGGTATTGTTCGAAGTTGAGCCTTCTTCTCGAGAAAGGGCTTCCATTTTGCATTGACATTGTCATCAAGAAGAAGCCATGCACATCAAGGCAAAAATTTACCAATTTTGCAGTTAAAAGTCAAGAAAAGACGAATGTACCTTTGTTAGAAAGACATAATAATTTGTTAGAAAGACAGAATAAGAGAGACACAAAGAAATAAAGTTTTAGAGTTTCTTAACTGTTCTTGAGCGTAGTACTAGAGTTTCTTAATTTTTTGGTCATCGTAGTACTAGTTTCTTATAAACCAGTTTCTTATAAAAAAAAAACGTGTAGTGGAGATTTGTCGGACCCCTTCCTCTACTTTATCTCACAACAGAAGCGAGATAAGAAATACATTATTGACAACAATGCTGCGCCCTTTGCCGTGTTTCCCATAGCAACAAATAAGCAAAGAAAGTTACAGCTGGTGATTCCCTGCATTAGTACTTTGGGGGAATTTTCGCTCGGTGAACGAGAACTTTGTGCATCTCAGTTTGCGCATCATTTGAAGCAATATTTATACGAATTCTGGTCGAATACACTGTCAGACTCATACTTAGGGTATACGTAATAAAAGATTCAAGACCATAGTGCCATAGTGCCATAGGGCCATAGTGCCATTGGGCCATAGGGCCAGGGCCATTGATTGGTAAAACCCCTGAAAACGGCACTAGTTTGATTTGGTATTGTCAGGTCATTTGTTTCTATAGCCTCATAAATATCGTCAATTCCTTTTTGTATTTTCTCTATCTTTTTCACGAAAAATTCACCAAAGTCATTTGCTAACAAATATTGATCACGACAATCTGGCAGTGAACCAGCTTTCTTATCTCCTGTTAGGGATGAAACAACCTGGAATAGCTTCTTTTGATCACCACCGCATTCAGATACTAGATTTGACAAATATTTACATCTATCTGCTCCAATTGTGTTAGAAAACGTAATTCTAGATTGTTTATAGACTTTGTGATCGAATTCTGTCCTTGATTTAATCCATTTCCTTTCAAGCTTTCTCCTTTGTCT
Organism: Aurelia coerulea; assembly: GCA_039566865.1. NCBI lineage: Eukaryota > Metazoa > Cnidaria > Scyphozoa > Semaeostomeae > Ulmaridae > Aurelia > Aurelia coerulea. The sequence goes on from CM076959.1 coordinate 6,133,880, forward strand.
TTTCAATTTTGCCAGATTATTACTGTACCAAGGTTGTTTTGGCCTAACAGTTATACGTTTCCTCTGCTCAGGAGCGTGCTTATCTATCAGTTTAATCAAGGTTGCATTATAGCATGATACAAGTTCATCCAAATCCATCCGACTACACAGCTCAGATACCTCAATGTCATTTTTAAAAGCATCAACATTTATTGATTTAAATTTTCTAAAAACAATGTCCTTGACTTCCAGCTCAGGTTTCGTAACATCTATTGTACAGTTCACAAATGAATGATCTGAAATATAAAAGTCTGCCATCGGTCTGCCATTTGTTTCTGACAGCATCATTGATGTCTTGATTTTCGCATTCAGCCAATAATGTCTTCAAGTCATTTATGGCATTGGGATTTATCCATTTTACCACACCTTCTATTTCCGAATTGTGACTCTCGTCTAGTTCAACATCAAATTCCTGTAACTTTCTTCGTTCATTCTCAACTTTTTGCTCCCCATGAATTCCATGAATTTGCAAGGATTCATCACTGCTTGCTTTTCAGTGTCAATTTTGAAATTGCAAAGTTTGAGGACGCCTTCAAACGACTTTGCATATGAGACCCAGTTGACTCTTGCTCATTTCTAACTTTCATTCTCCTTACATATCTGTAGAAATCCTTGCATTCTCCACAAGTTGCCTCATTTTCTCTCTGCCCTTTACTTATATATTTACCTGCATTAAACCAGCGTAAAAATTTCTTATTTGTTATCCTTTGGAATGGGTATTCCATTTCCTCTTTGTTCTTCAGCTCTACATGAACATTTCTTGATATTTCTTCGAATTCAGAATAGCGTAATCCAACACAGCAAAAGTAGTGCGGTTTACATAAATCCATCAAATTTTTTATGGCTTCATCATCGACCAGATTATTCTCTCCTAAAAGTTGAATTGAGCAGTAGGGCTTCAGTTTCAGTTTCAGTTTCAGTTTCATATATTTTAAATTCCACTTCATACAATGTTTTGAAATAACTAAACAGTCAAATAACTAAACTACAAGAATATAAGATACAGAAAATTGATACATCAGTAAGCAAAATTAAAAAACTATATATTCAACAAAACAAAGAGAAAAGATAAATTGTATGGAGGGAATTACTTAAAGGAGGAGCTCTCTCAGTAGTCAGACTAATCGAGGAGAGAGCACCCCCTGTTTTAATAGAATTTCATTTACATTTGATGGAGATTATATACTTTCAGCGAGATTAAATGACTAGGGCGGATGGTGACCTTCTTGTGCCTACTATTCAAAGATCAATTTTGATAATTATTTTCAAAGAGGAAAGCTTTGAGTTTACAACGAAAACTAATAGCAGAGGGTGATTTTTTTATATCCATGGGAATGTCATTCCAGCACTTAGCTCCAAAGTAACGAACTGATCGAAGACCATATTGAGCAGTATTTTTCTGAGTTAGAAAAATATCGTTTTTAGAGGCTTGCCGTGTACCATGTTGATGAACAGATTGAACTAAATCAAAAAAAGAATGAAAACAAGAAGGAGAGATCTTATTTACACAATCGTATACGAAAGAAAGCAGTTTCACTTGAAATAGATCACGCAGCTTTAAAATCTTTAAATCAGAAAAGAGAGGTGTAGTGGGAGAAGTAAAGTGTTCAAACACAATAGCCCTTATGACCCTTTTCTGCAACAAAAATATTGGATTGATATGAGTTTCATGGGTAAGACCCCAAACTAAAATGCCATATTGTAGAAACGGTGAAAATAAAGAGTTATAAGGGCTTGTGCAAGACCTGAAAAGTTGCAGTACCATTCTCATCAATCACAGCTCTAGCTGAATGCAGTGGTCCTCCATTGCTCACATCAAATATGATGTCTGCAAATCTTCATTTCAGTTCCAAAAATATCTTCCCGCTCTCGAGTTGTTCTTCCCGCAGCACAAGGTTATTGGTTGTTCCTTTCAGAAAACATTTTCAGACGTGGATTCAATGGGTTCTTCCCTTTGCTGACTCTTTTTCCTCAATTTTTCTCTCAATCTCTCTTTCAAACTGCTAGCTATTCCACTTCCCAAATGTTGGACAAGATCGGCCATTGCATTTGCATCAATAGCAACCCAGAAGGGTCACCTAATTTGTGGGAGCTGACCCCCTTGATCTACTGAAGAGCAGCTAGCGCGGAGCCTGAAACGAGTCTCGCTATCTCGCTTTGATTGTTCAAAATATAGAATCATGCGTGGTCAAATTGTCACTTTGCCTTGGTGGCGGCCATAGGAAATGTTGAAAATGGCCTGTGGAAAGCAGGCTTGAAAGCTGGCAACAACCATTGGATTAAAGCTGCAGCTCACGCCAATCGACATGCCTTGATGCGTACAATGATGGCCGTTTGAAGACAAATAGAGGTTGCGGTCAAGGAGAAACGGCCCTTCAAAGTGAAGGTAAATCAAGCATTTTGAGTTAGTCTATCTTAGTTCTCTTATTTTATTTTGTATGTACCCATTCACATAGAAACCGATGGTATTATTTGCTCTTTCTTTCATTTTTAGATTGGTATATAAAGAAATGGTTGAATGGGGAAGAAAGTTTCATGAAGATAGAGCAAATGGAGACAAATGACTGTTACTTCTTTGAAGGCCATCCAAAAATATGAGATGGCGTTCAGCAGGTTTAAGGAGGGGGTGTACGAATTTAGCTGCCCATTGTGTGAAAGGTTCCACAGTGCATTACTTGTAAACAAGTTGTACTTCGAAAGGCAGTAAGTCAAATTTTGTCAAGCCACTAAAAATGCAACTGTTCGGTATTTAATTTGCAAAAAAGTCAGAGAAAAGGGTAAAATTTACAACATTTTGTCAGAGATAAGGGGTACAAAATGAATTTCAGGGACAAGCATGGTGTCCATATGCATATAGAAGTGCTGGCGCCAGGGATTGACTATTCTATATTGTTAATGAAGCCATGTTGCCTTCTTTTATAAAAATCGTACTCATTATTATATTTGTCATCTCTGACGTCACATAAGAATGTGCTCGTTAAAATGAATAGGTCCCTGCTTTTGAAAATAATATGCTTCAGTTATTGTTTCATGGTGTCGTAAACACACCTCCAGCAATTAATGTCCAGCCACAGCCATGTGAAGCTTGCAAACGACCTCCTTTTAATCCATACCGTTAGAATCTAAAGGGCAGAGAGATCCGAAATCTAAGGGCAAATTCATATTGGGATGGAACTAGTTTTAGAGTGTCATAGTTGTTAATTTCTTCACGGGTACCTTTATACGTGTCCATTTTCATGAAACAGTGAGGTGACCAATGATATCTCAGCAGCAAAAGATAACTTTGTGACAAAGTCAATGAGGAAAATGGAAAATAAAAGCCTAAAATACATCTAAACAAATAAAATCTAAAATACATATTTACCTTTTGTTCTATGGTGTCATTATCACTGTCTGTTAAGCTATCACATTCTTCACAAACTTCTGAATCCAAATATGTGTCTGATTCATCAGATTTATGATGGGACTCTGTTTGTGTCCCATACAGTGCAACAATGGGTTCCGGTGAAAAAGGAGGAAGCCCATCAGCATGGGGATCAAAACAATTATGAAGCTGTACTATCATGGTACCAAGGAAAGAAATGTGCGAGAGCAGCATACATCTCACACCATCAGATAGATCTTCAAATTTCACCTTTTCAAGAACTTCATATAGCTCATAACAATAGCAAACGGTATTTGCCATTTCACTCTTGACAGTGGCTTCTTCCTCAATAGCTCTATATTCCCGATTCTTCAGATCTACCGGGTGACCCAAAAAAAAAGTGACCCCGCGCAATCTGCTACAGAAAATTAAGTAAGTAGGCGATTGAAATGCTTCAAACGTTGTACTGTAGTTAAAAGACTATCCTATGCTATGAGTATTTTCTGCAATTTTTTTGGCACGGTGAATTTCCAAAATTAAGGATTTCAAGGAAAACGGCATGCCTGAAATTCTCAAAAAGTCATCAAAAACAGGGGATCGATTTACAGCCGTTTTAAATCTTCAAAACAACGAGGAGCGTGTTTCAGTTCAACCTGGGAATAGGCAACCCAGTTGGAAGTCTTCAGAGCAAGTTTATAGTCCCTAGGTACTTAAAGGCATTCTCAGGTAAGATGAAACATGGTTCTCGTTGTTTTGAAGATCTCAAATGTCTTTAATTCGATGCCCTGTTTTCTTTTTTGGCACATTTCTGGCACATTTTCTCAAAGCTTTCTTGTTGCTGGCTCTGCCTGCTTGACTTAGGTAGCAACACTCTATTTCCTGATGCTGATTTTGGCGGTGGTTTTTAGGACAGGAAGTTCACAATGCAGAATATGTGAAATTTTTACAAGAAATTTATTTGTTGATGTTTTTGTGGCAATGTATAAACTATAAACTATATAAACAAATCTATAAACTCGTCTGCTTCATTTTACTTGCCTTTTTCGTATTCTTGAATGCGAGTGATTTCAGTACTGCTTTCGATTCATCTATGTATTGATATTTACGAAAGAATTATGAAAATCCAAATCGCACTTCAAAGCTGAAGTGTGTTCATTCCTCAAGGAACTGATTTATTTGCTATTCGAAAACCACCGTCATGAACTTCAAACTAAAGACTGTCCGTGAAAGCATCCCCTCTTTTTCCTTCAGTGAAGCGGTTTTAATTTTGGTTTCAGAAGATTTGGTGCAAGCGATATCATACGATCAGACCTCTTTTTTGCAGATACTGACATGGCTCAATTGGCAAACAACGACTAAATTGCTGCAATCACAAAAGTTTGTACCGGCCTTGGCTATAAAGAGTGAAGTGTTTGCCGATGATTTCATGAACATCTCAAAAACAGTACGTTTATACATGATATGTAGTACACTTCTTTATTCTACAATGTTTCTTTGTCTTTCGTTTTCTCTTGAAGGACATGAGGTTTTGCTCTGAAGCTTGTCAACATGATTTACTGCAGTTTATTTTGTTTTAGGAGCTGCAGAAAGAGCTAGACTCGAGAACAGACAAGGGATTCTCAAGGTCAATGTCATTCTGCAAAGAAGGGGATAATTGTAATTTGAATTCACAAAGGAAAAGAGTGAAGGATGCCACAGTTTCCCTAAAAGGTGAGGGTAAAGTTGCCTTTGAATGGTGGCATCCGCAGAGAGATTCAGCTGGAATGGAATCAGTTGAAGCCCAACCGAGCTAATAACAATGTTGGTTACTTCTCTTCATGTAAAGACTGCCCAATGTCCAATCCAATATCCGTTCGCAAATATTTCGATTTGAAATACATTTTTTAACCAATGTCGACAGAGAACAACTGATGGGTATATTTGATTACAAATATACGGAAAAGACTATAATATGGATAATTTGCAACTGTCATGGTCTTTCTGCAAATTTTAATCATGGGTGGGGTGATGAACAAAAAAGTTTAACCGCTGAGGGGCTATCACTTTAGAAGTAGTTGGTGACGATGAAAGCGATGGCGATGACGCTTTATTGCACAGTAGGAAGAGCCTTTTCTGCAAAGGTAATGCATTTCATAGCATGCGTGCAGACTCAACGGCTACTATTTCACAGAAGACAGTAGCTAAATTCCAGTGTGTGAGCTCTCAAAATGCTAGCTCAAAATTGTGCACTAACATTGAAATGATCCTCCGGGGGTGAAGCTACCCACAACTGGGGTACGGGGACTTGTGGACCCCGGTTTTGGGTCATAAATTCCGATCAGTCCCCAGTTTTGGGTCATAAATTTCTCACAATCCCCGGTTTTGGGTTATAAATTCATACCAACACCTTTTTTTCAGGAAGATCCTATCATCCTCAGTTTTGGGTAGGAATTCTACCACTCCTTACTTGTCGAACGCAAATTAAAGTTTAAGCTCATCTCTATAAGAGGTCTGATTAATTACTGATTCTTATTGCTTGACAACTCACGCCAATTCATTTTTTGTTTTTACTAATAAAGCAGTTTTCAAAGTCTTTTGAAGTTCATAATATCACATGGTTTGACACTACTGGTGAAGTGGAGCATATATTCCCTGTTCTCTTTGATACAAAGTCTTTGCTTTAGTAACTTCTCCTGGAGCATTTCTGCTCTTGTTAATACACCACATTATATGCACTCTCCTTTAAATTAGTGACTGTTATCTGCCTGCTCTGTCTGATGCTTTGCCATCCATCGTTGTCGTTCTACCATGGCATGAAATCATATCAATGCTGGATGGGATATGTGTTTGACACATACATACCCCAAAGGCCAAGCCAACAAGTCTCTACTGTGGTTCTCTGTGGTTTCAGGTTGATATCATTATTAATCCACACTATTTTCAAGTTCATTGAAATATTCAAGATTACTCCATCAAATAACATCAGATGAGATGAAATCGTCAGTAAGAGCCTTCTTTCGTTGCTTTCAGACAATCGCCTCAATCATTTGTGACAAATTCTGAAAATTTTTGCTCGGTCATTTTCGAATAACCTCGCTTTCGCCCTAAAGGGCGCGAAACTAAACTTGTTGTTGTTGTTGTTATGTTGTTGTAAATTTTGAAAACTTGAAAACTGGAGAGATGGCAAAATTACAAAAGGCGAAAGATAGCAATGCCACACACCAGGGAGGGTATGTCTCCGCTTTCATTGTATTATAAGTTCAAATTATGCCATAACTGAACAGGATTTTTGCTGTTACACTCGCACTAAAGGGGAAGTATGTAAATTATTAGGCCTCCTCTATAGGCCTTGGGCGTTACCTCAACCTCAGATTTCTTTGGCTGCCAGATCTTGCCTCATTATTGATTAAGCAAACAGAGAGGCGAGAGCTCAATAATTGTTGTCAAAACAGTATAACAGATGGTTATTATCTTGATCAGCAAGTCTTGATCAGCAAGCATGGTGAATCCCTCTCCATCTCATCAAGCTTATTCATGAAAGGCACACTACTGATGACGATTTCTTGTGCAGTTTTTGTACACACATGGAATAATCTTGCAGGTTGCTTGTGTTTGTTGTGATATTTAGACATTTAGATATGCAGTAAAGCACTAAAGTAAATATTAATCAAGCAAATAGAAAAAACGAATACAGCATAGTGTTGACCAAAGTGGCCCACTGTCACTGATTAAGCTCTGCATTTGCTCATAATTATATTATTGTATATGGATTGGGATATACCTGTTGACCCAAGAATTTGCTGTTTTGTTCTATGTACCGGGTGTCCCAAAAAAAAACGCAACGGATTTGATCGGGACTAGCGACAAGAATTTCAGTCCAATCAATCAATAATGATTCTTTTTATAATCCTCGATAGCTAACTTGAAGATAGATACCTTGTTTGTTGATATTGGTGAATGGAGAATGGGAATATTAATCTTCAAAGTTGAAATTTGCCTGAACCTCCAAACCAGAGCTTTTGGGTTTTGGCCTAAACTGCAAACGCGCTATTCTGGGGAATCTCCTGAATTATCGTCTAATAAGAGAATAAAGCCTCATGCTGAGGAAAATATTTGAATAGAAATTCAATCAAATTCATCAATTTTGTCCTGAAAAGAAATCTTTTTTTATGCTTCAAAAGTTTCGAAAAGTTAACATTGCATCTGTCTCATAAAAGAAAGTAATACGCGAAATAGTTTGCTTGGGTGTGAAAAATGAATTAGTTCTTGCAATCTTCATGACTTTAATGAAATGCGTTTTGTTTAATCTTTCTTCGAATTATTACGAAACAAGAAATCAAATATACCCAAGGGAAAATTATCCATGGATATGATCCTTAAAATTGCTCATTCGTGCTTGGCTCTTTTGCAGGTGCACTATGATTGAACAAGTATCTTACTTTGTGAATTTTCCCTTCGACATTGTTATGTTTGTCAATTTTTAGCTTTCAAATTTCAATTGAAATGTGTGCCTAAACATGTGTGCCTTAGCATGCTCACAATACTACACTATGCAATGACTGAGGCGATTCCTGTATGTATGTATTTTTTAGAATTTGGCCTTGCTATGAATTAAAATTTGATGTAACATGAATTTAGGAAAAAATAATCAGTTTAATTACAAGTGTACCATATAATATAAAAGTTAAAACTTGAACCTAAAAATACCCCCAATTGAAAATGGCAGGGATAAGCATTAAATGATCAGTGCAACCTTGTTTCCATAATGGTCCCTCAAAATGGTCCATAATAGTTTGGCTCCAGCGCATTACTTTTTGTACAGAACACATTTGTAGAGCTTCTACACAGTTTGAATCTGTTTGAATCAGGAAGAAAGGTTTTTTCATGTGAAATATGTTGCATGTGTGGGATTACAGGAATTCCACAATTTTTGTTATTTCATCATAAAAGTTACCCCAGTTTTGGGTGGTCTTTTCAAAATATTCTCCCCGGTTTTGGGTACTCTTGCCTAGATGACCTACTCAAGTCCCCGTCCCCGTATGAAAATTGGTTATTGATTTACGGCACATCAAAGTCAACAAAGTGATTGTTTCAAAAAGTACTTTCTGTGTTCTCCAAAAGTACCCACATAAAGTAAACACTGCAAAGAAGGGTATTGTAATTTTCATACAGTTTTTGTACAGTTTTAATTGGAATAGTATTGTCCATCGACAGTACAATAAAGTGAGCCATTTGAATTGAAAAATTGCAAATACAACGCTACTAAATTCTGTGAAATCTTGCGTGATTTTGATATCCTTTAAGAGCGAAGAAAGTGCTGTTTTTGAAGCAACCACCTACTTAGCCTTTCCTGCAGGGGCATTATTGATAACATGCATAGATGCAGATGTAAATCAGCAACCACTTCTCAGATTTGTTAAAATAAGGTGGCTGAAACAATTTGGAGCCTATTCTATATAACTGTATCAAGAACAGAACATGCAGAACAACGAAGGTGACACAACAGGAGCAGCCATACAAATTGAGCTCTCTGTGCATTGTTCCCTACCGTTTACAGGTGAAACATCTTACCAATAAGTACAAGCTTAATGTGAAACGAATCATTTATAAATATTTTTTCAATCGGCATTTTAGGCATGAATGAAGGTCCACAACCAGAGGTCATCAAACAAACTCTGTTTATTAAGCCAAACGAGGAGCAACTGAATGCAATGGATAATTTGTATGAGCAGATGGTACAGCGAGTAAAGGGTAAGTAAAAGTTTCTGAAAGAAGACTTATCTTTTGTATATGGCTAAGATCTTTTCAAATTTCTTTCGAGTTTCTTGGCGAAGCTCGTCCTTAAGATCAATTTTAACTTAAAACTCCGAATTGCCTTAAAACCAATCTTGTCCATAAAGCATTATCAAAATTTGAACTTCAGCAACGATTTTGGATTTTGTCGTTTTGGAGAATTCTCTGGGACCAGAGATTGTGTAAGTGAAAGATAGGATATGGAAAAATATTCTGTATATGGTACGGTATATCTGGTCTACTCTTACTAAACTCTGAGCTGTAAGCCTGACAACAGCTGACGTATTTCTTAATTCTTCAGGTGAAGAACAAAATGACAATGGAGACGAAGGCGCAGGTACAAGTGCAGGTGCAAGAGCATTACATGTAAGTAATGTATCTTCTTAATAATAATAATGATCTTGATAATGCACCTAACTGTGTTCACTGTTTTATAATACTCCTTGTCAACTACCTATTAGTTACTGAAGCACATTAGTTAAGTTCAATGTCTTGTCATCAGTCAATTGGTGTCTTGTAAATCTACATTGGTTTAATATTGGTTACATTTGATCTCGTAGAAGATGATATCACCTGAGACAAAGGCTCAATATGACAGCCTAACACCAAAAAGAAGGAAAAGCTTCAACCAAGTATGTTACATGTGCTTTCATCCCTAGTTTCTCACCGTGTAGATATTGTGGCGATACGACAATCGTACTACTATTGCCAACACATTTGACTTTAAAATAGAGGAGCAAGATTGTGGATCAGCCTGTCGATGTAGTCTATTTAGGAGAGAATAAGAATCCCATTTAAACTGTTTAAATTGATTTTAAATAGCTGTATTCATATACCGTATATCTTAAAGCATGGACAAGTTTCTTTGAATTGTTCCTAAACGGAATCTTGTACAGTGGATATGAATCCATATGAATCAGCAAATTTTGGAAATATGCTTTTGTACACGAGATTTGTTTCAACAGGGTTATGAATACGCGATGAAAAAGATGAGGCAAGGAGAGCAAGGTGAGGATAATGTGTCGGAAGAGGAGGTGGATTATGCTGGCACAGAGCAGGGGCCCAACTCTAGAAGAAATCTCTTCCCTAGTGGTACAGTTGGAGTGTTGCCATGTGGTATGTTGGTTTGACATATTTTATCAACAATGTGTTTTAAATAGCATTTACAGTCTATAAGAACATGATATCCATTCAGCTTTTTTAGAAACCACTAATAAGAAACTGTAGGCTCGAGTGTCTGCAAGCTAAGAAACCATGATACCGGATTAAAAAAAACTGAGACCCCTTTGCTTTTAGCTTAATTCGCAAGGATGTTTTGACACTGATCAATGCAGTGTTGATGAAAATTTGAAATTGTTTTCAGTTCGATTTCCATCAAAACTTGTACTAGGTATTTTGAAAGCCCTTGTCAACAAACAATTAGAATTACACTTTCAAAGAAACCAGCTAGAAACGTTTGGTAGCAAACATGTCCTACAATTTAAAAAACCAGCCACACAAGCTGCCAACCAAAGTTCCCGTAAAGTTATCTGGAAGACTGAAATTTGGGATGCGGCAGTGTGTGTTGTGGGAATTAGAAAAGATACCAAACGGGTGAATTATGCATTATGGAGCTGCACATCCCCATGTTCATACTTTTTGCAAATGCATCAAAAAGATTTTCATTCAGGTAGGCTACTTCAGATCTACCAGCTATAAGGCTTAATCAATTTCTAATGAAATTACAGTACATATGCTTTTTTTGCAGAAAGCTACCAGACTTATACTGTAAGTATAACATGAACATGGCGATGGATGCCGGACCAAAACGCAGCGAACCAAAGGCGAAGCTCGTTATCAGACGTCAAACAAAGAGCATCACAACGTCAGCAACAAACAACAGCAACAACAACAGCAACAACTACTACTACAACAAAATACAAATCTACAATCTAACGTCAAAGGACAATGAACATGAAGACAACATGTTTATGGACTAAGCTCATGCTGTAAATAGAGGTTGATTCTTAGAAATTAATTAGTTGCTCTGAAGATGCCCTAGTGGGCAAAACTTGTTAGCACTGGAAGAAAAGTAAATGCACCAAAGATCAATCTGACGCCTGCTTTCTTATGTTGTTGTATCTTCTTCGATCAGCGCCTTAACTGACTCTGCTTCACTCGTACATTATAAAAAATAAATCAAATTTTCCAGCTATACTGGATACACTTCCCGTAAGCGTCTATCTGCAATTGACTGGAACTATCACCTGGACAGAGGCAATGCCACCAATGAAAATGGACAGCCTATTGTTAGTCGTAAGTATAACCCAAGATCAAAGTCCTGGACGAGTAAAGTGGTGAAGGAAAAGAAAGATTATTGCTATATAATGCCAATGATGGTGAAAATAATTGCTGCTATTTTTCAACAAAAATCCGAGGTTCTTTCAATCGAAGTAAAGATGGCCCAAGAAGTATTGCCCCAAATATTGCTAGGATTCAACCAGAATCTTCAAAAGAGTTGTATGCCAAGCGTATTGCTGCATCGCGGTTCAAATAGAAACGATAGTTAAATAGCATTTATTTTAGTAGCAATATACAGTACAGGGTGCTTCAGAAAAAGCGCAACCCAACAGATTTATTCAGAATTTGTCAGGAAATAGCAGAAGCAATTTCAACAATTGAATTTCAAAAGCACAATTCTATCTTCTTTCCAAAGGTATCCAAGTTGGGCGTAATAATGGAACTATTTGTCACTTAATTGATGTTTTCGTAAGTATGGCCTATTTTAAAGGCAAGAAAGTCATGGGACATTTACATATAAATAAAACCCATCTTTTGAGCTTAGTTTAACATAAATGCATCCTATATGAATAAATGTGTCTTCTTTCTATCATAGGGCATCACCAGCAGTGCTTCTAGGCCCATCATGTTGTGACAAAATCTGTTGCGTATTTTTTTAAATTAAAAAAGGTATTGACTTTGCTCTTGTAGCATGTTGCATTTGAAATCAGCCATGTGAACCGAAATGTCAATTAAATGATAAATAATTCCAGTACTGTACCAAAACTGCATAAAAAGAGATTGCACTTTGAGATGGTATACGTTAAATCTTCTAAAAGTTCATCATTTTTCAATGATTTTCAGTTATAATTGGGTTGCATGTTTCCTGATACACCCTGCATAGGAAAATAAAAGTTAGTTTTCTTTAAAGCCCATGTAAATGCCTGTCGGTGACGGATAATGATCACGAATATTTAGGAAAGCACAGGAGGGTACTACTCGTTGGTTGCCTTTACCAAGGTAGCCATGTTGCCACAAAATAAACTGACGATATGCTGCCTTTCGAAATGCCTGTGTGCTGCTGTCCCTTTGATCATTAAGCAAGTCTGTGATACTCTTGATACACATTTCTAAGTTTTCAGGGTCAAGGCAAAATTTTGTGAATCTCCTCCTTTCAGTTATGCACGTTCTTTTGTTGCAACATTTGTTTTCAATTTCCCTGGGCATGAGTTTGCATTTGCCGCATTTGCACCAGACAGGGGCAGGCACCTTTCTCTCCTCTGCACGTTCTTCACCAGCCTCTTGATCATCTTTTTGCAATTCATGCACCAATGTTGTGATGTGCTCCATACTTCCCCTTCCATTTTGGAACCGTTTTAAAACCAAGTATCTCAAGTATTCTTCACTTAACTGGCCGATATACTCCTGACAAAAGAAATGAATAATTATATAGTGCAATGAAGTTGCAGAAATATTAATGTTGAGCCATCCTTCGGCTTGTGTCCTACAATAAATATGGGTAAAAAAGTGACGGGAGCAGTGTGCCCATTTGCTGGAAATTCTACTTGAGTCATTCTTCTTGACCAGTTTCTTGAGGCCATCTTTTGGGATATTTGGAGATTTGAAAATGTTTTGAAGATCCAGTACTGGGATAATATACAACTTAAGAAACTTGTTTCTTTCAATGAAAGAAAACCTTAGCATATCTTTACTGTATTTTCAGTTTTTCTTGAATCAGGGGACGTTCCATTTAAAAAGCATACCCCCGGGACGGAAGATTTTTGAAAACGGAAAAACCCCACGGATTTACATAAAATTTTTACATTAAAGCCCCTGGATTTACATGCTTTTTTACGAAAACACCCTTGGATTTTTTCTAAAACAGTAGTAACACGGGGACGGAAGACTGGAATTTTCTATCCAGGTGGTTGGATTTACAGTTACTCCAATCTAACCCTCGGATTTCACTCAGTTATTTCAAGTCACCCCTAGGATTTCTTCTTCCGACCCTGTTTTTGTCACTTTGGAACCCCTCGGATTCGCAAAAACTGAGAATATTTCTGACCCCCTTGGAATTACATCTTCCGACCGGGGTGTACGCTTATTAAATGGAATGACCCCAGATAACTCAGAAAGTACTTGAATGATGTATAAAGATTGGAGAAGGCTTCTCAAACTTGTTTTGATATGATCATGAGGGGCAAGTAGTACACAGAAAGATTGAAGGAATTCTTGGTCCTAAAATTTGAAAAGTTTTAAGAAACTTCAGTATTGGCTCAAACTCTTAGTTATCTATAACGAAATGTGGATTATTAATGAGCTTTATATCAATTTGTTACTGATCCTAGAAGTTCCAAGTTGTTACTTATCTTTCTTGAATTGCGTGTTGATTTTTACCAATCATATAAAAGTGTAGTTATCTACAACGAGGTAATTATGTTTACGGTTTATGACAGTTGTATATTACCTCCACTAACTTGTTTTCATTAGGATCTTCCCTGTCTTGGTCCATGCTCCGATCAGATGCTTTCTCCTTGCTCGATGTGGCATTCCTTGTTTCCTTACTTCCTTGAACAAAGAAAAATGGTTTTGTGAGAATCGAGCAACATTCTAATTTTTCATCTGAAAGGCAAGCAAAAGAACGATGCTTCATGTAAATAGACATTTGAAAGAATCAGCAGGTTGGGTCTTGCTTGGGTCAACAACTTCATTAATACTTGATATGAAATTCATTGATAAGGATGGTTGATATTACTCATCAAATTCATTGATAAGTATGGATCAAGCAAACTGCAGCCACATCGCTTTTCTGTGGTCTTGCTTGAACCCAAAATGACTGTCATCGCCTATTTCTTATTGAACCCAAAATGACTGTCATCTAACACAAGTGTATTGAAGTAGTCACCAGTAGCCTGACAAGTCTGTATTTAGCCAAAATAAACATCAATGTAATGAACCATGGATACAATGTAGCTGTAAATGAACCTAAAAATGTCAAATTATTATAACTAGGCCTATTTTTACCTTGTTTCTGCATGGTTTTTGCACATTTTTGTCGCAAGGGCAAAACACTGAACAGTTTCTGCTTGCATCCCTACAAGTGCAGCCACATCGCTTTTCTGTGGTCTTGCTTGCACACTGACTACCTTTGCAGTCGCACAGAGGCAACCCTGGCTGAAAATGAAGAAGAATGTCTATGTTAAGGCCCATCAATCATGATCATTTCATCGCAGACGTTTTTCAAGCTTGCTTGGCCAAGCAAACCAAGAAGCTTCGCAATCTTGTTGTACGACATTTATATGATCACTATCGTAACCTAAAGAAATAGAATGGTTTATTCTTCTCACCTCGATAAGACCTGACCAATCTGACTTGTTTTCTTCGCCCGATGAAGATGGTGGCGAAAAATCCGCTCCAAGTGTGTCTATGTCCGCCATTGCGATTCGATGAAATTGAGCATATTCGCAATGGAAACTGGGATTGTGCCACGCAGATTATATCGCCCGCGTTTTGCGTCTGATTGCCCCTTTAATCAATTTCATTCGCTTCCGTTCAAGCACCTTACATTCCCTGTCATCTTTCCTATATTTTTCCTTGTTCTTCTCATGATATTAGCAACAATGTTGTTTGTTCTTCTCATCCATAAATTGTCTAGGCGCCATTTCTATGATTGCATGATACTCAAATTGGTCTGTATCTAACGAGTTGCCATGGAAACATGATCACGCAATGCTGACGCCATTCCTACGACTGCATTCGAATGCAACAGTGTGTTTGTTATTGTGCTTCATTGATTTGATGGCCGCTTTTGTGTTGTATGCACTGTTGCATAATTGAAGAGTACTGTGAAAAGTACACATCAGCAACTGTTGGAGGGACAAAGTCAAAAGTCAAAATTAAAGGCTGTAGATACTTTTCTTCATGCAAAGGTGATTTCTCTAAACAAATTAGCAAGTTGGGAGATAGCTGCAACAAAATTCTGTGGTTTTATCACTACCACTTGTTTTTGAAAAAACTCCTCTCTTTTTTCTGTCGGACGGACAATTACCAAGATGTTTTGTTCTCAACTCTGCGTGGAATCACAAATGCTTGCCAAAATTTGTATATTACTTATATGAACTATGTAGGCTATCATGAAAGGCAAAGAGCAAATATTAAGTCATCTGGTTCAAAATAAGAGAACAGGTCGAAAACGCGGAAAAACATTTGAAGTTTCTAAGTGGCGAGAAATAGCGCTTATTGTGTTAAAATATAGTTAAGGAACCTCTAAATAAGCCAAATATTCCATCAAGAAGACAAACAAGAAATTTCCGCGTTTTCCGCGTTTTTGCTATAGGTGATTTTCGAAAACACGGAAAACGCGGAAATATCTTTATATGAACTTTTATCAGTAGCTTTTCGCAAATATAGACCAGTAAAGATCCTGAAACAATGCAAATTGATGCCAGGACTGCCTCTAAAGAACCCAGAAATATCATTTTGATAATATTTGATGCCCAAAAATATCAAAAATATAATTTCAGTTTATTTGCACCCAAAAATATCACTTTCGGTGATATTCTGACCCAAAAATATTGGACTTACCTCTTCGTATATTACCTCTTCGTTACCTCCTCAATATGCTGTGTGCCCCCCTGGGATTCTTTACCAAAATAGACTTTGTAGATCCGAATGACATTGTGGATCATAAGATTTAAAAATTAATGGGCCAAAGTGGCCTATTAGGAATTCGAGAGGAGTTTGTTGATAATTTCTCGACCGTATCTCGTTATGGTGCTATGATATAAAGAGATTTCTGCGTTTTCGAAAATCACCCATAGCAAAAATGAAAACGCGGAAAACGCGGAAAAATTTTATTCTACAAAGGAGGAGGCTCTAAGTTTATTTTGTTGCTTCAGTAGGCGACATAACATGCTGTATCCGCCCATAGCATCATAAAGGAATACGGTTGAGAAACTATCAACAAACTCCTCTCGAATTCCTGATAGGCCACTTAGGCCTATTAATTTTTTAATCTTATGATCCAAAGTTTCATTGGGATCTACGAAGTCTATTTTGATAAAGAATTCATTACGAGAGAAAGATTAACGTATTACTCGCCTATATTTGCGAAAAGCTACAGATAAAAGTTGATATAAAGATATTTCCGCGTTTTCGAAAATTACCTAGAGCAAAGACGAAAACGCGGAAAACGCGGAAAACGTGGAAAAAATTTTAGAGTAGGGTGGGGGTAATGTGGGTCGAAAATGAGCAAAATCTCAAAATGGATATTAGGTAAAACGAGACTAAAATGCAAAACATTTCAAAAGTTTTGTTTAATTGACATTCAGTGCTTCTTCTTTCTTGGGAAAAAATCTCAGCTCTGACAAAGGCAGTTAAATATTTAAAAAAAATGTTCTCTCTTGGCAACTAAAATAGGCCCACTTTTTCCGACGAGCAGGAAAAGTGGGTCTATTTTCAAAACTCGTACAAAATCGGCATATGAAAGGCTAAATGATTAAAAAAATTAACGGACTTACGTTTCCCAACCATTCTCTATTCAATAAAATCACAGTCTTTGCCTTTTATCACAAGCAATCCCGTGCCTGCGACAAAAATAAAACTATGGTCATTATGCTGTGATCCACCATCGTTGCGACTTGCAAGTCAGTGATCGAATTTGATAAAATAACAGTCAAATAAAGATGTTTGCAGTATGTTTACTCCAAAATTACTGGTTACATAACAGCAACTGCGGTTATAGGAAACCCCTTTTTCTCATTTTAGACAGAAAACAACATGGCAGGATGAATATAAGTGCGAAAATTTTAAGCAATTCAAGGCTTCGTTGAATTTGAATTATGGCTGAATTCTCAGTAGGTCCAAATTACCCCACCTGGTCAAAAAATAGAAATAAAAAGAACAATCGCATCAATGACTTTGAAATAAACGTTATTTCATTTGCAAATTGATGCCAGATACTGAGCTGCAATTTTCAGGACATATTATTTGACACAAGAGCTTCTATATGAACTAAAGGTAGCAAGATATGAGAAGAGCTTCAATTTTTAATCATCTTCCAAAAAAACTTCATCTTCCAAAAAAACAAAAATTTGAAAGAATGGTGCTTGGAAAAATCCTGATTTCTGGAATTCTTGTACTTTGAAAGTGTTCCTTGTAGTTCATCTAGTAGCAATATGATAGGCCACAAATCAGAGAAAATTTGGGAGGTATATCTTGAATAGTTTTTGAAATATCAATGTAAAGAGGTTCAAATTAGACGTAAATTTGTAAATTCCGTAAAATGCCTTTCAAATGTCAATAATGTTTTCAAGACAGTTTTGTTGTGCAGTCTTCTATTTAGAGGACACCAGATTGGTACTGTGGTCCTACCTGGTCCTCCAAGGCTTCAGAGTAGCCTTTCCTCTTATTTCTGATCTTACTTCTCCTGCTTTTTTACCATTTCTGAGCTGTCTCTTTGAAACATAAATGCGATTCTTATCATTTCGTCTGTACGTGGTCACACAATTATGCCCTGGCTTCATTCCCAGTGCAGTTAAAATTGTGATTATATTTGTTGCATGATCATTGAAGTGGCCAACTGCTAGATTAGTGGCTAACTGCACAGTTGGAAGATCATAATTTGGGCAGATCATCATCTGCATATAAGCATTTGATAGCAAGTCCAGTCCATGTCCATAATAAATAAGTTTGCATCCTGGCTGGAATACCAAAATTCGATTCATCTAAGTCACAAGTACTTTCTGAACCATCATCTTGTAAATGTGAAAGTTTCTAGCTGAAGCAAGTAAATTCAGTGCACTTGCATTAGCAACTATATGCGATGGCCTACTTAGGCATTGTCAAGGTCCTACTCTCCTTCTAATTCTATCTTCATAATTCCTTACTTCACCTCTTTCATCTTCTCGCATCTTCTTCTACCATCACAACTGTCTGATAATTATGAAGTCTTGGATATCTATTTCCGAAGAATGTTCTTTCTTCTCTCTCAATAATTTTACTTCGGCATTTTCAATGATTTACAAAACTCTATTTCACATTGAGAAGCAAAACAGTGTGTGGTCGCCATTTTGTCCTCTTCAGCCTCCTTATCAGTTTACTACCTTGTTTTTACTTCTTCGCCTTCCGGGCACATTGGACCCGAAAAAGGGGCGAAGAGGGGTAAAACTTGTCAGAAAAAAGTAGAATTTCTTGTTTCGTTGCCATGGAAACGAATAATCATACAAGGGGTGGTCATTATAAATGACCATTTTTCTTTGTATCCATTGAAAGTATCCCTTAGATATTGATGTATATTAGTACCGGGTGTCCCAAAATGATGTATTATCGTTTGATTGCTTACATATCCATAACCAATGAACTGATTTTCAAAAACTTTGTTCTATTTGATTGCCTAAGCGCTAAATTGTATTTTAAGATGTTGGTTGCGGTTTTACCACAATGTTTTCATGTCGAAAAGAAGATCGATAAACCTGCTCAAATTCCAGCCTTAGATGACATGAGAAAGAAACGGCCTATTTTTCCGGTCAACATTTTAGATGTGAAACAAAAGGATGAACTCGTATTTGTATTCTGACTATTCTCTGAATTTAGTATTAACAGAATTCGTATTCTATGAACGACATATATGTTCAGCCTTTTGTATCACATCTAAAATGTTGACTGGAAAGGTAGGCCATTTCTTTTTCATGTCATCTAAGGCTTGGATTTGAAGGTCTATCGATCTTCTTTTCGACATGAAAACGTCTGAAAAAATCGGCATAAAACCACAACCAACATCCTCAAATACAATTTTGCTTTTCGGCAATCGGATAAAATAAAGTTTTTGAAGACCACTTCATTGGCTACGGACATACCGGGTGCGCCAAAATAAACTATGCACGTTTGCGAGGCCATGATAAATCGTATACTGGACCGATTTTGAAGTTTTATGAGCTAATCTTTAGCTAAGATCCTCAATTAGATGCCAGTATTTTTCGGACATTTTTTAGTCTTCTATTTATGAAGCTATAAGCGAGTTTCTTAAAATTTTCGATTTCGAAAACACTGAAAACGGTCGAAAAACGTTGATCAAATTTTCTAAAGACTCGATATGAATGGACAAAGAGAGAACGTTTTCCTGATGATTTGGGGATTTAGAAATTGATCAGTTATAATCCAACGCACGAGTGTTTGAAGGAATGTAAAAATACTTTTAATGATACAAAGAAATGTATTTCCTTTTGAAATTTCATTGAATTTATGCTTCCATGCAGGTACTGCGTTCCTGTGTCAAAGGAGTTAAAAGACACACAGTATAAGTAGCGAAGCTACATGATGAGGTCAAACAAGCGAGGAGTCTTATAGAATTTCTGACGCCGCGAGCGTCTTGGCTCCGCGCGCGTTATTGCAAGTACTTGAGGCTATTGCAACAGGCCGGTCCCCGCTCTCTGGCAAGAAACTCATGATATGTTGCAAACTTTCGGAACTCGTTTTTCCAATTTGGCCTGATTTGAAACCAGGGGAAATTGAGGGTACTTGACTACAATTTGTAGAGAGGTGTGCCTGCCAAAAAAGATTTTTTACCCGGCTGCAGAATTTTTTACTCCAAACGATAGCCGAGCCTGGAAAAATCGGTGGAAAGTTTACACGTATTCTTCTATATAAGAAACTGCTTACAAGAAATTGAACTCTCCGCCGAAAATTTAAGAAACTCCATCATTGGAAAATATAACATAAGAAACTGTTTATTTCGATAAAGAAAATCCTTGGCATATTGGTTACACTTTTTAGTTGTTTCCTGTTTCCTGTTACTCCGACTCGGAAAACTTTGTCCTTCAGGAATTTCTAAACATTGGGAAGGCTTCAGAAACCTTCTTTTCAAATGTCCACGAGAGCACAGAAAGTATAAAAATCACAACGATTGCCAAAAATCTTTAAGAAACTTGCAAGAAAGTTTAATTTTAAGTACTCAAAATTTGATACTTCTAAGAAACGTTCAGTACTGGCCCAAATTATTAGTTTCTTATAAAAAAATACGTGTAGCTTGGATATTGATAACGAAAAACAGATAATTTCGAAAGAAAAGAAAAAGAAAAGAGCAGGTATCGTTTATCTACAATATGCACTTTATTGTTCCATTGCGATTTCACAATTAACGGAATGACTCACTACTTAAATCAATTTCAGTACTTATGTTTTTTCACTTTTACATTTCTTGTCAAGATCTCTTCCCTAGAAACAACGAACAGTTGCCGCTTAACCATGGTGTGCATTGTACTCCAGCCCAGTCCATTTTAAGAGTCTTGAGACCAAATTCTGTGTCGCAAAAATAAAGCATCTCTGTTGTACTTCAGAAGCATCTAACCTCACCGACTTCAGTTTCTACTGCGGGAGGAATGAAAGCCCAGTTATTTCAATGCAACTTTTTTGCCAGCACCTGTTCAACTAAGTGGCCTCGTTTTGGAACTTTTCAAAATTGATTCAAATTGCTTCAAATGAAATTTCTAACATCAGATTCAGGCTCGGCACTAAAATTTTCTATCTGGACACAAGTGTTGATAATCCTGGTGTTAGCGATTTTGATTTTATGATGATAATGAATATTGGAAAAGTTACACCCAGCACGATATTCAAGGTCAAATCCCTTATAAAGCTTCACAGTTATTGGTCTAATGAAATCAAAATCGCAAACACTACGTTCATGAAACTTTGAGGCTAGGCTGAACTTTGGGTACTGAATTCAAATCCGTGGTCAAAAGTTTTGTTTGAAAAAATTTTCAAAAATTTCAAAAACGAGGTCGTTAATTGAAAAGGTGAGTTTGACGTTTGTCCTGTGAGAGGCTTATTTGTATTTACCGGGAACATTATTCTGGGTTTCAAGACTTTTAAATCAGACTTTATCCCGTTTAAATTTTACAATTTAACATAATGAGCGTCGTTATTTTCTAATGTTTTCATTTCAACATTGTAAAAGAAGCTTAAGGATGTTTGAAAGCTACTCGTTAGCAATATGATTTCCTTCACTGCGAAGACAAGATCTACAACGGGATACCATACCGTCAAAAGCGTTCTGTATCGCTTCTAATGGAATTGCATGCAGTTCCCTTGTGATGGCATCTCGGAGCTCGTTTAGATTCTGGGGCTGTTCTTCCTCTGGGACTTTCCAGATATTATGCTTTAAATATCCCCACAGGAAGAAATCGCACACAGTGAGATCTGGGGAACGAGGTGGGCAGACCCAGTCTCCTCGCTTGCTGATTAATTTTCCTGGGAACTGCCCTCTTAAATATTGCATTGCCACATTGCTTGTATGGGCTGATGCACCATCCTGCTGCCACCAGGTCTCTGCTTGGTTCACATTTTGCTCACGGAACTCTCTTTGCACAACATTGTATCGAATTATTCTCAGATACTCGCGCGTATTGAGATTTCCGTGAACAAAATGGGGCCCAAATATTTTGCCATTTCTGGTAAGCCCAGCCCAGACCATCACTTGCCCTGCTCCTTGCTTGAACGAAATGTAGTGTCCTTCTGGATGCCCTTGCCCTTTCTCCGCATATTTGACAACATTTTTTGTATTCACTTCCGAATTCAGGCTGAAAATTGCTTCATCTGAAACGATAAGATTGTCGAGAAAATCGGGGTTCTGTTCGCATGTATTTACGAATCTCTCGCAAAACTCTATTCTCTGCGCTGGGTCACGTGGCTCTAGCTTTTGTTGTCGCACTAAAACATAGGGGTGATATTTAAGGTCCTTCACAATTCTTCGAAAAGTTGTTGGCGTCAGGTCAAGTCCATTACGTCTTGACACCTTACACCATTTTCCATCAACGCATCTCGTACCCTTTCGACATTTTCTGGCGTCCTTGTCGTTCTAAGACGCCCACAAATTCCTTTATTCCTGTCGAGGCAGGTTCCATGCTGTAAAAATTTGCGATACAGCTGCGCAACAGCGGAATTGGTAGGGGGTTGGACATCTGGCCAATGGGCAGCCCAGCGACGAACAACCTCCCGTGAGTTGTTCACTCTTGACATCTCGACGCATATCCATGTTCTCTGTTCAGTAGTTAGGCGACGCATTTTGGAAGGGAAATCTTCAATTTGTCTTGGTTTTTATAGTTTTTCTGTAATAAAGCCACTGAATTTACGGCACAAAAAGCGCATGAACCACCGTACAATCATTGCTCGCGCATGCAATGCAATTATGTTGCATCTCAATGGCGAGAAGCTTAATCCGTGCGCCCTAGGAGAAAATTCATGCAAATAGATAAAATATCAGTTACGAAGTGAAAATGTTGCCCAACAAAACTGAACAAATCAGTCTTGCTGCAGCGATTTTTCTCCGGAAATTGGTTGCATTGTATGAAAACAGTGGTACTCTTCGTGTGGAAATTTTTCTCGCTCATGCAGTCATGGAAAATTGCATCTCGAAATACAACAAAGAAGATTATACTTCCAGCGTGCTTCAGTTTCCAGAATGTGAAAGTTTTACACGTGCAAAGGACCTAGGAAAAAGAGTAATCGGCTAACGAAGGGACTGGGTCTTGGCCACCTCGTTCCCTCGACCATACAGGGCTCAAATGTGCATGTTAGTTCTTTCTTTCGAAATGCTATGTTTCCTGTTCTCAATGTCTAAACAATTCAAAGCTAAGAAAAGCTCGATTTATTTGCCCCCCCCCCTATTTAATCTCTCCCATTATATGAAACAAAAAATGGCATTTGGGATTGTCCATGTATTTAGCTGAAACTTTTAGAATCACAATGTTTACGTAGTTTTGGTTGAACACTATGAGTTAAATTTGTGTTTGGACTTGCAAATGCTGTGTTGATTCCAGAAAATATAAAGTAAAGGTCTCAAAACTCCTCTCATAGTTAGTTCTAACACTTGACTTTGTGAATAGACCCCTCTCTAAGAAACCCCTCTCTTCTGCACTCTCTGAAATTAAATAGGATCCTCGGGGCTTGCCTTTACGGTAGACCTTTTCTGTTGGGGACACAGACAGAGATCTCGTATTGACAACATGTCAATTCGTGTTTAAACCCTGAATTTGATAGTACCCTTTATTTCTGATTTACCGTCTCTTTTCAATCTTGCCTTTAAACCTATCGTTATTCGTCATTCGACCAGGATCAGAACACCACCAGTAACGACCCCGTTGGAACGATACCCCGCCAAAGTAAAAGGATGACCCACCAAGAAAATTCGTTTCTCCGCTAAATTTGAGTTTGAAAATTTACTGGCCTTAAGTCTATTGGTTCCGCCATGAAATCCTTGTTAAATATTTAATCCCCGTGGAAAGTTTATCATTTAAAACTTTGCCTCGCTATATCTTTATGTCCAGTGGGGTCATTGCTGGGGGGGGGGCAGTGTATCGGAGTACGGCAGAAACGCTCAAACCTACATCAGTCGTCTTTGCATGTGATCAGTCTATACGTTATGGGAGTGAAGTTAATTGTGCCAGCGATGATCTTTCAACAAACGTTGGGCACTCTACCACTGAGATACGTAACGTGAATTACTGCAACATACGCGCTTTTTCAAGTTTTCGGCGATCTGAGAGTACAATTTCTTATAAGCGGTTTCTCATGAATTTTTTCCAGGATCGGAAATAATTTTGAGGGACAAATTCTACAGCCGGGTAAAGAAACTTTTAAGCAGGGATACCTCCCTACAAATTGAAATCAAGTACCCCCCCCCCCTTCCCTCCTGGTTTCAAGTAAGGCCAAATTGGCAAAACAGGTTCCGAAAGTTTGCAACATATCATATAAGTTTCTTGCCAGAGAGCGGGGACCAGCCTGTTGCAAAAGCCTCAACTACTTGCAATGACGCGCGGAGCCAAGCCGTTCGCTGCATCAGAAATTCTACAAACTCCTTGCTTGTTTGACCTCATCGTGTCGCTTCACTACTGTGTGTTGTTTAACCCCCTTGACACAGGAACGCAGTACCTGTATGAAAGTATAAATTCAATGAAATTTCAAAAGGAAAAACATTTCTTTGTATAATTAAAAGTATTTTTGCAAACCTTCCAACATGGAACTAACACTCGTGCACTGAATTATATTTGATCAATTCCTAAATCCCCAAATCATCAAGAAAACGTTCTCACTTTGTCCATTCATATCGAGTCTTTAGAAAATTTGATCAACGTTTTTCGACCGTTTTCAGTGTTTCGAAATCGAAAATTTTAAGAAACTCGCTTATAGCTCCATAAATAGCAGACCAAAAAATATACAAAAAATACTGGAATCTAATTGAGGATCTTAGCTAAAGACTAATTTATAAATCTTCAAAATCGGTCCAGTATACGATTTTTCATGGCCTGGCAAACGTGCATAGTTTATTCTGGCGCACCCGGTATAAGCAATCAAACAATAATACATCATTTTGGGACACCCGGTAGTGTAAGGGTGAGAGGGTCTAAAATATCTTTTTCTGGCTTAGAATAACTCTCCCAGTCAATATCCAGTATTTCTTAGCCTGTGTGCAAACTAAACTATCCTAAAGTGTACACTTTAGGATAGTTGAGTCTGCAAGCAGGCTAAGATTTTTCGAAAAACTGCTCTATCCTTGTTTTTGAATGAAGCTCAAAGACTCGAGGTAATATTTTAATAATGGCGTAAATCTGGAGTTGTTACATAGTTTGGTTTCTCAGCATTTATTTAACATTCAATGTCCATCCATGGCGGTCAGGTTTCCATTGGTCCAACAAGCCTTTGTGAATATCCTCAATGCATCTAGCAAACTATGGATCACAATTACAAACATTCTTGATGATTGACTGGTCTAGAACATGTGTTTTGGACAAAGTTTATCCTATTCGAGAATGTGACCTTTAACCTTTAATGGGAATAAACTTTTGCCCGTTGGGGAAAACACATATAAATATTGTAGATAGGAAATTTTGCAGGAATAAATTTTGATCAGTTTTTGCTAAAAAAGTGCAAAAATTTCTTCCCATGAAGTTTCTTCCCTGAAAGTATCAAATCAAAACTATTTTCATATCTTTGCAAAAGAGAGGACATTTCCTTTGACAAATCTTACAAGGATATGAATACAACAATTAGTTTCAATTAGGGCCAATATATACAATATAAATGGTCAAAAATGCGTGCCTGCACAACAGTTCCCGTCAATGCGATTCATAGTTATGGTAGCCGACTGGACTAGGGATGTGGCTATAAAAGTTACCACATACAATGAATAATGAAAAGGTTGACATGGTACGTACATGTCTTTGAAAATTGACAATTACTTCTAACATCTGTGCTAAGGAAATGGTGACTTACTCAAATGCATTCCTCTTCGGTACGTACTTCAGAGGGAGGCTGTTAAAGTTCTCCAGTTCACTGGTATGCCTAAAAGGGAAAAGACCTTACAACTGAAATATGCCAAGCACCCTGTATCAGTCTGCTCACAAAGGTATACTTCCTGTTGTATGTTTTTGCGACGGGTGTGCTTTCAAATGGCTGTCACAATCTGATCATTTAGTGATCCTTGTAGATACTGTTGAATTAGTTTTACAATGATAACAAATGTTCATTGTAGTTTGATATCATGGTGCAATGTTTTGTTCAATGTGCTACTATGTTAACATAACTATTAAAGCAGATTGTTGACAGTCACCATTTACCCATAGTTTCTTAAAATTTTATCAGAAGAACTGAGGTGCTCTATCCTTAATCAGCTTAGCTACTGAGAGAGTTCCTCCTTACAGATTTATCTTCATACGAATCCTCTAGCGTCATTGTAACTTACCTACTTTGGGTGTATTATTTGTTCATTGTGACTTGTCTCAATGATAGTCTAAATACGGGGAGTGTGGGGTAATGAAAGTTGAGACTCATAGGGAGTAGGCCTACCTAAAATTGGTTAGTCAGCATATCAGGTATCACAAGATATCAGGCATCATAAGATCATCAGGCATCATGAGTCATACCTACTGCAAAACTCATGACTTGCATGCTAAGTTCTTCAACAATCACTATTGTTGGAAACTCCCCCTCAAATGGGAGTTGGCCATATTTGGTAATATATGGTTCTAGTATTTAAGGGCTGCACTATTCAGGTAAGGCACTTTCAGTCTCATGGCCTGGTAGCTGATGTTTTTCTGAATCCTCTCCCTCCCGCCACCTTGAAGAACATATAACTATATAACACTATCTATTCACGAGGGGAATATTACATAAATATTTTATGTAACTATTTGCAGTCAATTAGTAGTATCAATTAGGTTTGTGGTATAATGTCTTGTTATATGTTTTTTATTGTGGTTTATGAGTATTCAACTTTTGGCCCAACACTGCCTCTTTACTCTGACTCCTCTGATTTAGTGTCTTTTCAATTTAATACTGTATGTACAGTTGTAGTTATTTATTGCTGTAACTGGTGTAATATTTTAATCCCACTACATACTAAACGCTCTGATATAACATATGCTAAGAGTATTTTGTATGTAGTGGAATATAAAACGAATGAACTGAAAGGATAATACAAGATATTTTATCATTTGGAAGGGGCTTTTCCATGGTCCTTTCCAAAACATGAAATATCATCATCCTCTGTCATGCATTAATCATACAAATCTGTTTCTCATTACAAAAGATGTTACGAATTGATATATTGCCCTGATATTTCATTTATCAAAGCCACTAAAGAAGGTCCTCTCCTCAGAAGACCTGACGTCATTCTCTATCCTCCCACTTTTGGTATGAACATATGATAACAAGTGACTGTTCAACATAATATATCTGATTTGACCTGGAATTATTGCTTACCTGAAGTTGGTGTAATAAGCCAGTGACTTGACCCTCCTTTTATCCAAAATGACATCCCTTAGCCCATCCATAGCTTTGGAACTTTTACTGAGGGGTTCTTTTGGTTCTAGAAGTTCCCCGTGTTGGCAACACCCATCTGTCCATGAATGCTCACCACAAACATGGTGAAGAACTCCCAGCCACATTTCCTATGAAACAAAGATCTTCAATGTGTCTTGTTGTGACTTCTTTTTATTTGAAAGATTGATTCTCACAACCAGGAAATTAATGCAAAATTATGGGCAATCCCTTTGATAAAACTTCATTAAGATACAGAATTTGTAAATAAAAGAATTACTTCCTTGTTGGAAAAACAGCTTTTCGGTAAAGCAAGCTAGAAATTGCTAAATCATTTATGACTTATCTTGAAGTATTTGTCACCCAGGATTGTCCATTAGCAACCAGGCTACAATTATATTCAGCCTGTAGTGATAGTCATAATGTGCCAATAAGCACTCATTGCTGAAAAGTCCCACAGCTCATTGAAGCACGTAAGACAGGAAAAATTGCGTACTTTGTCATGGACAAACTAATGATACGAGATAAACCTCCTGAACCTTCAGCTTCATCTGAGAGTGAAATCTCATTTGGACCCGTCTAATGAGTAAGTTTAGAAATGGACAAAATCTGCAATTTTGCCTTTGTTGTGTCTATCCTATTGAAATTATTCCTATGTTTAATTTTCAGTTCAGATCAATTTAACTTTATCATGTTAATATGACTAAGTCAATTTCATCTCCTTGTGGCATTTGCCATAAGAATATACCTGATCATTATAAATCAGTTTTTTGTAATCACTGCAACTTTTGGATTCACATAAAATGCACCAACGTATCTGTGGCAGAATATGAAGGGCTTCAAAATGAACCTGATGATGTGCCTTGGTTCTGCTCAATGTGTACAGCAGTCATGTTTCCTTTCGGCTCATTAGATACAAATGAATTGTCAAACCTGTTCAACTATGATTTTCCATCTTGGGTTGATTCAGAGCCATCCTTTGAAATAACCTCTGGTCTTATAAACTTGCCTAATTTAGAAGACTATGATATTGATGAACATTTACCTTCTAATGTCAACTCTAGTTATCATACCCTCCAGGACTTATCTACACTTGTTACTTCAGAAAATGATCTTTCCTTATTTCATTTGAATATTAGAAGTCTCCCTCTTCATCTCGATGAGCTTATTTCAACTCTTTCAACTTTGAAAATAAATTTTGATGTTATAGGTGTGTCTGAAACATGGAATTCTCTTGAAAATCCTATAAAAACGAATGTGGAAATTCCTGGTTATAGTTACTTTTCATCCCAGTCTCATACTCAAAATGGTGGTGTTGCACTTTATGTGAAATATGCTGTTTAAGTTCCAGTGACGAAATTTTAGAAAACCATTTCTATTGGGACCTGGGTTTTGCTCAATATCACCAGAAAGTAGTATCAATATATCCAAATAGAAATACGTCAAAACATCAAAATACTTGCATATCATAAAGCTATAAAGAAAAAGTTTTGCATTCCAAACAACTTGCTTCCGAAAAGACGCAGAGCTGACAAAAGTCTTTATAAGAATCTTCAGGGAACTGTGTATGACGTAAAGAATGAAATAAGCTGCAGTTGAGACATGCCCATAAACCTGTGAATAAACAAATCTAGGGTCATGCCACCTGTAATTAGCAGGTGTGACAACGCTGAGGACAGATGCAGTTAAAATCGAGCAGGGAAGGAAAAACACAGACACACTGATTATCAAATACATATAAACAAAAACAGAACACACAGAGGGGAGCAAAGCCATTAGTGACACCCTTGGGAGAGCAATCAATTGAAGCCTGGGATTTGAATGCGCAATGCCTGTAAACTCATGATGTAAAAAGGACGCGAGGTTTTACGAGTTCTGGGGCAATAGGATTTATTCAAAAACCGTTCTTTCGAAAAGTTATTGAACCTTACAAAAGATTAGGGGAAGTTGACCTAACAAATTAGCGACCTGAACTAAGGTAAACAACCGCAACGGAGCAACCGACCAGACAGGCCAGAGAAGGGAGGCGCCAAACCCCAGGGAACTGAGAGTCACATAGCTAGCTAGCTACTTGACAAGTCAAAATTTAAGAACACTCTGTTTATTAAGTAAGAGCCAAAAAATAAATTGGAATCACTCTAAAGAATTCCATCAGGGGCATGGCCCCACACCTACCCCAGGAAACTTTTTAACAGGAAACTTTTTAACTTGTTCTGGTTTGGCGCAAAATATACATTCCCTATAATCTATCTACAAACTCCAACATCTGAATCATACTCAAGACAGGCACACAAGTACAACTAACCAATAAACCGCAAAGTGCAAACTCCATTTTATACCTTTGGTAAGATAGCAATTTCAAATCATATTGTAGTATGTATCTGTCTGTAACAACACATAAACAGTAATTGAGTTAACTTACAATATACTGTCTAGCAATTTACTCATTTGACCATTGTTGTCATTTATGCCATCCGAACCTTCTATTGCCGTTCTGGTGTTTGAAGTCATGCTTGCTGAGCTACAGCTTGCAACATCAACATCATCATCATCGCTGTCCAAATCATCTTCATGTTCCAAATTTAAAATGTCTTTAGCATAGGGATTACCACTTGATAGGCCAAAAATTCTATTCCATCTAAAGAACCTTGAAGAACTCATATTTAATATTTCATGGGACTCTTCCACATCGGCTTGATCAATGGTTGTATCTTCAATACTTATTTCCACAGCACTTTCTTCGATATCTGTTTTACCAGTGATATCTACATAACTGGAAAATAAAATATACAATTGTCACTAAATAAAGCATGTTTCACACATATTCATGTGTAGCATTATCAGAATATTTTTGTGCAAAACTTATGCAAAACTTGTGCAAAGCTTCCTATCTGATTTAATTTGACCTTTTGCCATTCTTTCCAATGTGTGGTAATACATGATTTTGTTTATTGGAAGCTAAGAATTTGGGCCAGTACTTAAAGTTTCTTAAAATTATTAGATGTGTACCCTCTTGAACATTTCAAAACAAGGTTTAATGAAGCCTTACCAACATTTCCAATGTCTAGACATTGCTCAATTACATTCCAAGTAATATGATACAGGAAACAAGCGAGGAAAGAAAAACATGCTGGAGTTTCTTAATTTATTGGTAATCTGAGAGGATTGTTTTCAGGAAAATGTCCACCCAAGAGAACACAATAAACATCTCAGGCATAAAAAATGGAGAGTTGTGAAGAGGATAAAGTACAATAGGAAATGTTGCTTCTGGGATGTGTGCACTCACCTATCTTCAATGGAACTGAGGTGCCCTGATTCTCCCAACATATACTGATGTTCTCTAACTTTGGACTTGAAATTTACTGGCGTTGAAAACACCAACTTTGTGCCTGGGAAAATGGAATCACACAATGAGACGATGATCAGAGAGTCAGAAGTTGATGATAATGATTCATGAAATATAACATATTAGTTAAAACTAACTAATGGTTTCATATGAAGTTCACTGCAAGAACTAAAACATTCAAAACCCCTAAATTAATTGCTAAATATATGTATGGCCTCAAAGTATTTGTATAAAAGCTTTTAAACATATAGACATATACAAACCTCTTGATATCTGCTCTTTGTTCAAACCAGCAGTGTCTTTGGAAGCCTCTGGACTCGTTTTCCTAAATTAGAGAGAGAATTATGATACACACACAAATCCAGATAATACTTTGTTTGCCTTAGAATTCAAATTGATTTATTTAAGTCTGAATAATAACTGGACAACTGTCACGACTATGCATCTCCTGACAAATATCATTATGTTGACTTGCCAAAAATTTTAGAGACATGCCTGTATGGGGTAATAGCAATGGATGAAAATTGAGAATAAACAAAGCTTGTTCATTTTTGAGTTCAAATCAACGAGTATGCACGTAACCAAAAAGAAAGGGTTGCAAGTTAAGAAAAAACGTTGATAGGTGAGGAAATATCACTTCAGTAACGCTTCAAACCTGCGGCAACCAAACCAGGCTCATGTCCTCTCTGGGGACTGAGGTGCAGAGTATGACTGTGGGCCTAAATGATTAGGCTGGATTCTAAACAAAGAAAATTGAACTTACGTTTGCAATTCTTGCACTTTTTCCAATAAAAGCTTGCAAATTGTGAATTCGAATTATTTTCCATTCCTAACTTAATCTTTGTGACGTTCCACTGGTCAAAAACGCTCGCATGGAGGTAGATAATTTTTCGAGTTTCACCACGGAAAGGCCGTCCACGCCTAGCTCGATTTCCACCTTCTGCCATCATCCCAAAGTTAAAATATCGCAGCAGCAATGTTTTTGAGGCTTTCTTCTCAATACTAATGCACTTTCCATCAATGTTTTCCCAAATATAACCGAGGATTGCAAAGATTCAAGAGAGTTGTATTTTTTGACTGTCATTAATTTGCAAAGCTCTCTTAAAAAAATTATAGCTAGCGCAAAGCATGCTGGTCAACATACGCCCTTTAATCTAATCATTGCAGATTTAGATAAAAATAATCATTTGATTATTAATTTGAAACAGCTTCCGTCAGAAATTTTTGAATCTGTTCCGTTTTTTTGGGACACCCGGTATTTCTATGACGTCATCAATCTTTATGACATCATATTCCTAATGAATGAGTAATTCATAATGAATGAATGAGTAAATCTGGGTGGTTGAAAGCGATGCTTCAATCGCTAAAGAATATATGAAGAAGCTGACTGAAAAAGAACCATCAAGGAAGCGAGCAGGCCATTCCAGTGCAACCGAAGATGGTGGCAAGCCAAGTGAAACGATCACAAGAAGAGAAACTACTGAGATAGATCTCATTGAAGATTATGTTGACGAGAACGATGGCAGTCGGCCGAAGGAATCGATAGAAGTGCCACCTATAAAAAGAAAGAGCTTGTTTGAACGGGAAGCAACAGTTGTCGAGACAGGAAAAAAACACTTGTTTCTCTCGTTTGCACAAGATAAAGCAGCTAGAGAAGATCCGACAATAAAAGATGTGATGAACATGCTCGATAAGATTTATGTATCGGTAAAAAGAAAGCAGGAAATCAAGGAAATCAAGCGGAAGTTGATGATATGATTTTCATTCCTGTTGATGACGAGGAAGCTAACAAGTCAAAGGGAGCAATTCTTCGTTGCGAAACTTGCTACAAATATGTCTCAGCAACAAGGCCAGGGACACGAAAGGCAGCCATATTAACCAGTGAACATGCTTCACGTTTCAGTGGGACCTTGGCTTCTGGGATTATCTTGGACAAGGAGCAATCATTAGATCTAATCACTGGTGGCACCAGCTATTTCTATAGAACCAAGAACTTGGTGCTAACACATGTATCCTGTTCAGATGATGGAGCAAAGATCCACTATGAGGCATTTAGCGTAGTCAAAAGCCGTTCCGCAGCACAGCAGTATCCAGAGTTTGTTGCAGACAAAGCCATGTGTGGAGTTGATTGTGGCGACTTTGGCCACAGTAAAGAAGAATTTAAGAACATTATAGCTGCTGCTGAGAATTGGATCGATTCTGAAGTGTCGAGAGCATTGATAACGCCAATCGAATCAACAGGGATGAGACCCCATTTCTTCTTCACTTTATACAAGGGAACTCCAGGAAGAGAAACCAATCAAGCAACGATGATAGTCTTTTTTGACAAAGGTAACCGGGTTGCAATACCAGTTGGCTCCCCTACTGTTTACAAGCCAAATGAAAACAACAGCCAAGTTGTTGGTGGAAAGTCAGAAGAACTGGCTGCCAATGCTATACAATTAATCAAGAAGAGATACATGTTGGAAGAGGATGATCTTTCGTATTGCCAAGGAAAAGTGGCTGATGGTCAATATCAGAGTGCTGGGTTTTGGGCTGAGTTGACGAGACAATTGCCCTTCGAATTTGATCAGCTTCCCACCTTGAAAACATTCTTTGGTTTGTTATGGGATCCTGGCCATTTTTCAAACCTAGCCTTCACAGATATCAGAGATGGAAAACGGGGCAATTAAAAACAGTTCATCTCAAGATTGATCAAGAGAACTAACGTATTTGGAACATTGTTCCATTCCGGAAAACACCTAGCTGAAATGCATATGGTTGCAAAGTCACTTCGAGTTCGAGCTCATCTGGTAAAGTCGTACAGCGTAACACGCTTTACAAGCAGCTCATACTCACTCTTTGAAAGCATCATTGATGGCTACTCCACATACATAAAAGCATTCAGAGAATACCAGCCTGATGAAGTCAAGGAATACATGATTTCGGGTTATGACTTCATAATCGATCTTTGCAGTGTAGCAGATGTAATGCGACCATTCGTCAAAATGATGATATTACTGCAATCATTACAGTACCCTTGCTGGAAAGTAGTTCCCTGGTGGAATAAAGTTCATAGCCACTTGTTAGAAGTGCACGAGTTGTTCGACATAGATGATCGTCATGGTTGTCCAACACTGAGAGAGCACATTGGAAGTATAGAGGAGATGACATTCCAAGGAGAGAAACTAACTGAAGGCTGGCTAATCAGTGATGTTAGGAGAGCACAACCTGAGGATGAAGATGAAGTTGGCACCCCAACTGTCACTTGGGACATGAGAGAGGCTGATGACTGCGTCAATGATATCAAAACCTTTGCTAAAGATCTTGCAGATTCAATGGATAACAGGTATCAAGATGTCCACACATTTCTTGAAACTTTACATGGTGCATTTGATCTGGAGAAGTTGTTCTCGCTTCTGACAGGAGAGAGGGAAAGTAATGGTAAAGTAAATCTTGATGAAAGAGGCCTGGAAAAGCTTGGCCGTAAGGAATATTCTGAGTTTTGCAACTTTGTGTGCCTGCTGCCCCATGTAAAGAAGGCTGTTCTAGAGAATGATCTCGAATTTGACGAGGAGCTGAGTCATGTACCGGGTGAGCCAGAAAAAAGTTCCCACTTTTGAACATTCATAGCATCAAGGGTACTAATAGGCCGTCGCCTGTCCCCTGCTATCTTACACTTTCGTTGCACATATGGCGAGACTAAAAACTTTTTGTGCAGAAACGTTGTTCATGACAATGCTAACAAAAAACAATCAAACCCCCATTTGTATGTTTGCAAAATAGCTCAAAATCAGGGGGTAAAGTTGTGGCTCGCATCATCAATGTAAGGATTGATGTATAAAATGGCTTAATGTTTCATAATTGAAGGAAAACGTATTTCCGACCCTGCATGCCTTTTTGGCTTACTTTTTGCATTACCTCTTTGTATACGCATAAATAACCGTCTTCGGTTCAAAAATATAAATAGTTGAGTTAGCCCCCCCTTAGATAAGCCCCCCTCGAATGAGCCTCACGTTCTAGGGTTGAAAATGTTAAACATCACAGACCCTAAATTTTTCTTGCATCAACCAATTTAAGTAAGAAATCGTATTAGTTGATGCATCTTTTGACTTTTCATCCGTTTCTTTTTCACAGTTTCTAACAAGCCCCCATTTATTTTGCCCCCAAAAATTCCGTAATTGGTCTTAATTTGAGGATTTACAGTATATCTACCACATAAAAGAATGCGTGAGCGATAAACTTAACTGCAATGTTCAGAATAAACACTCCACATCTACAAATCCCTTCAATTTTATCAAATGCTCCTTCGCAGCTAGGAGAGATAAAACTGTGCCCCCAACTCCTTAAATACTATCAAGATACTCCACTTTTCGTACAACATCAGTATTTGACAATAAGAACAGTCGGGAATAGGTTTTCCTTCAATTATGAAACATTAAGCCATTTTATGCATCAATTCTTACATTGATGCCGTCATCCTGCGAGCCACAACTTTACCCCCTGATTTTGAGCTATTGTGCAAACATACAAATGGGGGGTTGATTGTTTTCGGTTAGCAATGTCATAAATAACATTTCTGCACAAAAATTGTTTAGTCTCGCCATATGTGCAACGGAAACTTATTTCTGTGCCAGTTAGAAAGCCACAGGCGACGGCCTATAAATGGATTGGAATGAATCAATATTTGCTTGACAGCCAAAAAATCGAAGTATTTTTGTGATTTTTCTCGCATTCTTAGGAGCATTGGAAAAATTGTTAAATTTAAGCTTACAAAAACTTGATGGTGGCAAAATGACTGAAAAAGGCCTAAAATGCTTGATCAAATCATAAAGGACTCCTCGCTCAGAACAACAGAGAAAATGCAATTTCTCATGGGTGAGAGATATCGTCTGCACATCTATTGCCATGGGATTGAAAATCTTTAGCATCTGTTTGAGAATCTATTTCTTGTAACTCTTGAGAGAGGTGTAACGCATGTGCGTATTGTTCTGTGTGAGGAGAGTCCTAACGAGAGTCCTAACCATGACTTGAACTGTAGTAGCCAAGCCACTATAAAAGTTGTTTTGGCTCTTTCTTCTGAAACTTCTTTAAGGAAGCAGTCAATGAGCTTTGATGAATCGTGAAATTCCTCAAGAACCTTTATCCTAACCCTAACCCTAACCCTTCTACAAAACCTTTCTACAAAGCCTAATGCTACCAAGTGCGCTAAAATAAACTAAAATAAAAGCTCTATTCAATTTTGGACACTTTTTAGTTCTTTTTGCGTCACATTTTGCGGTTGAAACATATGAATTTGAAAAAGTTGAATCTCAAAATACATCAAATTAACATGCAAAAACTCATTCAGCTCAATAAATGAAAAATCTTTGGTAACCTCTGGAATTGGATATGGAGTGGGGGGCTTAATAGAGCTTTTATGGTATGCACTTTTGTCAGGCCACGATAAATCGCACACTGGACCAATTTTGAAGATTTATAACTTAATAATAAGCAGAAAGTCTGAATTAGATTCCAGGATTTCTCGTATTTCTTTGTTTTCAGTTTCTAGAGCTAGAAGTGAGTTTTTCCGTTTTCGAAAGCACGTCGACCAAATTTTCTAAAGACTCGACATGATGGACAAAGAGAAAACATTTTCGTGATGATTTGGGGAGTTATGAATTGATTTGTGAAACTTCCTGCACGAGCATTATTTCAAAGATTGTCCTGTTGCAAAATTATGTAGTAGTTGCGATAAAGTGCCGTCCCAAGCCTTCACAAAATCAAAAATTCAGCACGCTTCCCTGTTTGTCTTTCAATCCATGAATGCAACTTGCACCAAACATAAATTCATGAAACTTGAAAAAGGAAATACATTTCTTTGTATCATTTAAAGTAATTCTTACATTCCTTCCAACTTAGAACTAACATTCGTGCATTGGATCATTACTAATCAATTTCTAAACCCCCAAATCATCACGAAAACGTTCTCTCTTTGTCCATTCATGATGAGTCTTTATAAAAATTTGAACCACATCTTTTGACTCTTTCCAGCGTTTTCGAAATAAATAATTTTTAATAAACTCGCTTATAGGTCCATAGATAGAACACTAAATATTTTACAAAAAATACTTGCATCTAATTGAGGATCTTAGCCAAAGATTTTCCCGTAAATCTTCAAAGTTGGTCCAGTATATGATTTATCATGGCCTGTCAAAAGTACATAGTTTATTTTGGGGCACCCAGGATATTTCTGATAAAAAATAAATAAAAAGATTAGATTCGTTTGGAGTCAATGCTCTTTTAAACAAGAAAAAGAAGCGGTGGTTCTGTCGTAGCTATTCTTGTGATCACTTTTGACATTCCATCATTTTTTCTTATCGATCTTGGGTCTCTGAATACGGGAATGCGATGCTTTTTCCGGTTATGTTCCTTGTTGCCATCTATATGCATTGTAGCCATCTCTTTCACTGCTCTCTGACAGGACACCACAGCTGGAAGGCGCCAATCAACCTTTGCACAATCTCCAAGTGTCTCAAGATGCTGACCTCCATCTTGTTCTTGGGCCTCGACTACCCTGTAGAAGGACTCTACCACTGCCTCTGTGCCAGTTTTCCCATAAAAGACATCAAAGATGACACAGAATTCTTTCCCAATGGAACCATATACTGCTTCATTCGTGTACATCTCTTGAATGAAATGATCTTCTTCGAAGGCAACCATGAATGATGTATCATCAGAGAGGATAACATCGTACTTTTCCATCAGGTCGAATTCTGACTGCACTCTCTCACAACTTTTCACAGATGCGCTGCTGTCAAGCCGTGAAGAGACAAGCTTGTTATTAGCCTTATCTATTGTTTTTAAAAATAGACTAAAAACATCTGGAAAAAACTCACCCCAGATGATGCTGATGATGGTAGACTTTAATTTCCAAAAGATAATGTCAGCGAATTCAACACCAATTTGAAGATCATCGTTTTCATTTTGGTCTTGAACGTGGGAAAGATTACTTACATACCCAACGCATCTTCTGAATTCTTCCTTTCCCAGCTTGGCGTATTTCGTCTTCTGCACAGCTGTTTTTTGCCAGATTTTGACACCACATACTGCATCAAAATGATTTCCAAAATCAAGACATTTGTGCAGCATTCCCATAAGATCTGGGAGACATTGCTTCTGCCGTTTTTCCATCTCCTGGATCATCTTTGAAGCAAGGTCCGACAGATCTTCCCGGCAGTCCTTCAACTCCCTTCTCAGCCATGTTACCGGTTTTGGTTGCTTCTGATCTGCTTTTTGGCGGTTTCCTCTAACAGCTGCAATGCTTTCATCCTCACTCTCGCTGAGCGATTGATCATCTTCCTTATTCTGCCCATTTGTTGCAATAGCATCTTCGACAATGAGCCAGCCCTCCACCAGCTCAGTTCTTTTGTATCTGTGTGAAGATAACTCCATTTTTAATCGGTCTATACGGCATTATCAATGAAAAATTAACTGCTAACCGTACCATTTCGAATGCCAGAGATGTACCGTAAAAGCTCTATCGAGCCCCCTCTCTATCAAGCCCCCAATTATATCAAATTCTAGAGGTTACTAAAGATTTTCCATTTATTGAGCTAAATAAGTTTGCATGTTAATTTTGATATGGTTTGAGGTAAAACTGTGTCGAGTTCATGTATTAAACTGTATTTAATGTATTTAATTGTATGTTTAAACCGCAAAATGTGGTGTAAAAGAACTCAAAAGTGCATGAAATAAGATAAGCCCCCCCCCCCAGGGGCTTGATAGAGCTTGTACGGTACCTACCATATCTGTTCTAAAAATAGAAATAAAGCCTTGCTTTGCTCCACTTGTTTTTCCATTCTTCGATAACGTAAGATATGCACCCTACATCATACAAACCTGCATCTACATTTTGCACTCTATCAAAACTATCAAAAATATATGTCAGTTTCCTCTAAAATTTGATTCAAGCTCTAAATTTCCAAAGATAAAAAATGCTTCGATGTCTTACCTCATCTTAGAAATGCTTCTCCCATGCTCAAAGATTCTCGGGCATACATTTTTACAAGGTTTCTCCTTTCTTATGTCTGTTGCAAATTTTCTCAACTGCTCTTTTACAAGTGGCAACCATCCTGTGAATTTCCATCCAGGGCACCATTGCAACTGTCCTCTGAGCATTAAAAGCACCAATGGCCACAGAAGGTCGATTGTACCAAGGAGGTCGAAAACAAAATCATCAGCAGCAATTTTGTACTCGCCAATCTCTTTGTTGTCATGATCTCGGTAGGCCTCGATGTAAGCTTCCAAACTAACTTCAAGCTTTAGAAATTGGTTGTAGGAGCTACTCATGAGCCTCAGCGTGGCGAAGGAAACTGCGACTCTGTAGGGAAGATCTAGATCCTTTGCTGTTTCTTTTGAAATGCTGTGCATCTTTCCATCATTTGCTTTGTATGTTTTGCCTTTTTTCTTACATTTTCTTACTGATATTGTAGCAGTATCTTGAATAGTTTTGATTTGTAACTTTTTCAACTTATAGAAAATATTTGGAACAGACTGAGCAACTCTTCGATCTAGGCTCCTTAATTCCCATTTGCATATGTCACTGTAATGCACTCGAACCATCCTATTTTCACTTTCACATCGTCGTTTTCCACAAAAAATTGATGGAAATGCGAAGAACTCTGAATCTTTGTCATAAAAGATACCTAATGGTCTATTCCCTTCTCCAGGAGCAACAGTTAACAAGTTATCAGCCCAATGATTGATATCTGCTTGTTCAAGTAATGTATCAGTATTACCAGTTGGACGTTCTTCTATCTCATTCCATTCATCATCACTGTCAATTTCATTCTGATTAATATCGACACCAGATTGGTCATGATCTGTATCAATGCTATCATTTGGTACTATATCATTTTCATCACAATAAGACTCATTGCCCATGTCATCATCATTATCCAAAGATAGGCCATTTAACCATTTGTTTGATAGCTGGATACCTTCATCACTATACAATTCACTCGTTTGTGCCAAATAGTGTGCAGCATACATTACATTGAATGGTAGTATAGTCTGAAACATGTAATACCCTTTAAAACATTTTCTCCTTTTGAATTTGATGGATATCGTTTGTGATTCATCAATTGGTCGAGGTATCATACTTATCGTCTTATTAACGTCAGCAGGTACATTCACAACATTTCCATGTATACTCAACTGGTGTCATCTTGGTAATTCTCGTATTTGCATGAATGGGATACGAGGTGCTATCAATCTCTCTTCTAAAGGAGTCAAATTCAATATGGCAGGCTTGTCAGGAAAACTCATTCCATTTGCTTTAGAACATGTAGGAACTTTACCCTTTTTCAAGTTGTTGTGACAAGTTCTACAAATCCATTCCTTATTTTCAACGCTCTTTGTATCAGTAATAAAAAGTGTTGATGGTTTATCTTCAAAAAGTTCAAAGTTGTATAAATCTGCTTTGCATTCTAATACTGATGATCTGTACCACAGCTGATCACAACATGTACATACAAATTCTGGTCCCTCATGAAACTTATCAATGATGTCTGAAACCTTTGTATCTTTTCTATCTGCATCATTTTCAAAGTTTTCAGTCGACTGTGATCTGTCGTTTGAAGACACATGCATACTATCATTACAAATAACTACGTTAGAAGCAAGTTTCCTCTTTTTGAATGATAATTTATTTCTCTGACAAACATTTTTGTGATGATCAGGGTTTCTTGCTTTATATGACTGACTTTTCCTCTTTTCAACACATTTTTAATGCTCCGGGTCTCTTTCTTTATATGACTGAACCTTTTTTTGACAGATCTCCTTGTAATGCTTAGGATCTCTTTCTTTATATGACTGAACCTTTTTTTAACAGATTTCCTTGTAATGCTCAGGATCCTCCTTTTGATATGATTTCATATTTTTCTTACAAATTGTTTTGAAACGTGCAGGATCTTTCTCTTTATATGACTGTTTTTTTTTTCAGCAAAAATGTTGATAATGTTCAATATCTCTTTCTCTAAATTGCTTCAAATTTCTCTTGTACATTCCTTTAAATCGATTTGGATGTCTCTCTTTAAACAATTGCTTACTCGTCTTAGATGCTTCTCTTTTATATTTTTGTCGTTCTTCTCACACATTTCAATTTTACTTTCCTCAACCCCACTCTCAAGTCCACTATTTGGAGTAGTATTTGCATAATTTTTCCTTGCTTTTGACGCATTTTCATCTTCAAAAGTAGTTCGTAGAATATTATTCGTCTCGATACTTTGCTTCTATTTAATTTTTTCTCTATAATTTCTCATATAATTTTTCTTTGCTGTCTCTTTGATTCAATGATTTCAAAACCTGTGGACACTGAATTATCACACTCCTCAGTACCTTTACTTGATGCAACAGATGCCCCTGAAACAAATTGCACTGTTTGATTATTCACAATTTCACTAATTTGATTGTTTCTCTGCGACAACGACAGAGTCATTGCTGGAATTGTGGAAACATAATGTGTTTCATCTATGTGGCTTATAAAAATCGAAGTCATCCAAGGAAACATTTCACATGGACTAATAATAGTGTATGGTGAAAATACTTCAACTGATTCAGCAATAATAATCCTGATATTGAGAGCATCGGACACAGCCTGCGCAATGATATTGTCACACCATGTTTCTAATCTTGACATATTATTTAGATACACAGGCCAAGAAAATTGTTCACTTCCTTCAATGAATCGACTGAACCTCTCTTGATGCTGTATTAAATAGCGTACTCCTGCATCTCTAACAAATGGATGGTATACAGAATCTCCATAAAGCTGATATGATACAGATCTGAAGAAACAATATCCTCCTCCTCCAACATCAAATGGTCTCAATCAAATTTGAAATAATAGCTGAGTTAAAATCGTATTTGAGCGAGTCATGTTAGCATCAACTATTGCCTGATCACTGTTATTGACAGATACAGGACCAGGATTCTGTTCTACATCACCAGACAACATTATTTTCATCAATGACAATGCATGTTGCTCTTGTAAAATCGTCCTACTAATTAAATTGAAAAAGAACATCCAATACATATCCCTGCAAAAATAATGAAATCGCATGTTAGACAAAATGTACCCATGAACATGTTCGATAAAAATAATTTGTTTATGATAATCGAAGCCTAACATATGTCTTAATAGATGGATAAAATGTAATTCAAAATTATCAGTGTCAGTGAAGACACTTGTAAGCCATCTGAGCTGGTGGGCATACCCAATATACCATTTTAGAATAACTGAATTACTATCAAATAGGACACGAAAAAGTGATACAAAGTCATATCTGTAAATCTCCTCTGTCTTGGCATCATCAGCAGGTTGAGAAATCCTCTGCGAGAATAGATAACCAGAAATCAATGCGTCTTTGTCAGGAAATGAATTTATCAGAAATTGTTCCAACTGTCAGCAGCAAAAAAAGCTCCAAAACGACAATATTTCAGCAATTATCGTGGCAGGGACGTAAAAAGCCTTGGTGCAATATATTCAGTATGAAGTGTATAATTTGTTTGGCAACGCTCTTCGCAATTGAGATACAGCACGAACTTCGAAACCTCACCACGCAAACGCAAGCATCGAGTGACCCAAAATTTCTTTATGGTAGGTTTGGCTTTGGTTAATTCTAGAACCTTCTATAATTGATTCGGAAACGGTCCAAAAGGCTCTGCGGAAAATGACTTCTAATGAGTTTGACATGAAATGTAATTAAACGTGCAAATACGTCAGTGATATCGAGGAAGTTCTGCTAACAAACATCGTTTATTGATTCAAATCAAGTGTTTTTATTTTTTGATTACGAAGTAGCAATCCCTCATTAGTGTTTTTTTAGCGAAGTCTTCCTTGGCATGATGTCCTGTCCCTTAATCTAGTCCCTTAAGCTCACTTAGCCCCGCCTGGGTAAGGGGTAAAGCCATACGTGTCTATTTTAGAACATCATATTTCATGCGCGATTTCATGCTAAGAATGTGATATCTAATTAGAGACAGATACACAAATAGTTTCATGAAGGAACCATAGGCACGAACTGGCCTCAAATAGACAAACTATAGGGCTAATGACTTTTAATATTTTTCATATCATCCTGATTATGCGGAAGAAGAAATCCGCCTAAAGATCAAAACGGCTTTGTTGGCCATTCTTACTAATTTGCAGCTGAAACAGCATCAAAGATCATTTAGGCTTATGAAGGAATCAATAGTCAGACATTCTCATGCTTTCTTAGCTCAGGGCAGAATTTGTAATCACCCAAAGAATCTTCTGTTTTCAACGAAAGGGCAGGTCGCAAAATAAACTAAAGCCTAAAGGCTTGCGACGATCATAGATTTCATACCGGGTGCGCCAAAATAAACTATGCACGTTTGGCAGGCCACGATAAATCGCACACAAGACCAATTTTGAAGATTTATGACTTGATCTTTAGCAGAAGGCCTGAATTAGATTCTAGGATTTTTCGCAAATTTTTCTGTTTTCAGTTTTTAGAGCTACAAGCGAGTTTCTTAAAATTTTTGTTTTCGAAAACACTGAAAACGATAAAAAAACGTCGATCAAGCTTTCTAAAGAATCGACATGAATGGACAAAGAGAAAACTTTTACGTGGTGATTTGCGATTTAGAAATCGACTAATTGTAAGCTGCTGTACGAGAGTTTGTACTATCTTGTGAGAAATGTAATAATATTTTCAAGAATATAAAGAAATTTCTTTTCTTTTGTAATGTCATTGAATTTATGCTTTGCTGCAGGCTGTGTTCCTGTATCAAGGGGGTTTAAAGACAAGCGAGAAAGAGTCATGGGGCCAGCAAGCATGGAGTTTTGTTACATTTTTTATTTGTGACGGCTTTTGGGGCGGCACTTTATTGCAACTACTACAGAATTTCGCAACAAGCCAATCTTTGAAATAACACTTGTGCAGAAGTTTACAATGATCAATTTCCAAATCCCCAAATCACGCTGAAAACGTTTTCTCTTTGTCCATTCATGATGAGTCTTTGGAAAATTTGATCAACGTTTTTTGATCGTTTTCAGTGTTTTGGAAAACGAAAATTTTAAGAAACTCGCCTGTAGCTCTAAAAATTGAAAATGGAAAAATTTGCAAAAAATCTTAGAATCTAATTCAGGCTTCCTGCTAAAGATTAAGTGATATATCTTCAAAATCGGTCCAGTGTACGATTTATCGTGGCCTGCCAAAAGTGCATAGTTTATTTTGGCGCACCCGGTATCAGGGACCCTGATATAAAATATATGATCGCAATCCGGAAGCTCGGCAAGTCAAAGAGGTCAAATTTCTAAATAGTTTTTTGATGATTTGGCAGCTGGATTGATAAATTCATTGACAGTAAAAGATTTTCAGAAGCACCTAGTAATTACCGATAATGAAGAGAAATCGATTGGCAACGTATCAAAATTTGATAGACACTCTTAATTTCGCTCGATTGAAGTGATTCATAGACAATGCCTTTCTGATGCCTCAAATATCTATCTATATAGGTAGTTCTATTCCGTCCGGTTTGAGCAAAAGCGCTTCCATAATTTCTTAATCCTTCAAACATAATCAGAGACGTAGGAACCGGAGGAATCAGGAATGTTGTAACAATAGGCATTATTTACGAAGATAATTGAAACAATCAATGAAGAATTTGAGATATCTATAGGCATTATTAAGGTATACAATCAAAACAATCGAGCAAAATTAAGAGTTTCTATTGAATTTTGACGAGTCGCTAATTGATCTCTTCCCATTATCGGTAATTACTTGATGCTCCTAGCAATATTTTACTGTTAATGAATTCATCAACAGAGCTGCCAAGTCATTACAAAGCAATGTTCAAAGTTTGACCTCTTTGACCTGGCAGGCTTTCCTTACTGCGTGAAATCTTCAGTATGAACGAATGTTGTCAAGGGAAAAACTGCTTATAAGAAACTCAACTCTCAGATAACTTAAGACCAGTTTCCATATGATCGTTTTGATCGCCCCAGTCATCTGAAACTGTGTCCAGGCGATTCAAACGATTATATGGAAAGACTATGCGGACGATTGCTGACGATCGCTAACGATCCAAGCGACGTGGACGATCGCAATCATTTCGATAGAAATGAGTTCTATCCGGACGATCGAAACAATCCGGAATTATCGTAAAATGTTTTTGGAAACCAGTTCAGACAATTGGGACAA
The DNA here is from genome assembly GCA_039566865.1 of Aurelia coerulea. NCBI lineage: Eukaryota > Metazoa > Cnidaria > Scyphozoa > Semaeostomeae > Ulmaridae > Aurelia > Aurelia coerulea. The sequence continues at coordinate 6,178,662 of CM076959.1, forward strand.
CTGGGATTATTGAAATCAATCCCAAGATGCAATGTTTCGTCTTGATCAGTCTCAAATAAACATGTCGGACAACGTGGAATTTCGACTACTCTTTTTATGTAAGAAGTTCAGATGTATGAATGCCTGTACAACAATTTTAATCAGCAATATAAAAACAAGTTATACGCTGGTGAAAGAAAACATGACTTTCTGTCCGCATTGGTCTTGAAAAGGGACACATTCTGAGACAGAAAGGGCACTTTTTGGTTTGCTACAAAATCTTGTGGGCCTTGTGCCCCCAGTGCCTTGGTACCTATGTAGGTAGGTGTATTCCTTCCGGTTGGAGCAAAAGCCCCTGCATAATGTTTTCATTCTTCAAACATAAAAATGAGCAAGTAAATGACTGCAATCTATTCGCCCAATTCTCATGTTTACAACAGTTCATTGGCAAACTTGAGTGTCCTGCTTGTCACAGTTCAGGAAGCATTGCCTTCACATTTGATGAAAACAAGGAATGTAGATTTGCAAAATTTGGAATCTTGGAGTGTACAAAATGCCAAGGAATTTTTTGTGCAAAAGAATTTGCAATTCAGCTTCAAGAAGAAATCAATTTAAGATAAATCTGCTTTCAACATTGGCTTTCAGAGGAATAGGTGCTGGCCATTCTGCAATAAAGGATTGGTCTGGAACAATGCACATGACACATTGTATGAGTCAAGATGCATACAGAGGCACACATTGTAAGATCAATAAAGCAAGCAAGGAGACCTTCACATCAATGTCCACAACCACACGTGAGAAAATCTTTGAAGAGACAGATACACAAATAGTTTCATGAAGGAACCATAGGAATTGTTGCTGATGATGATGGAATTCTTGATATGGATGTATCATTTTATGGCTCCGGGCAGAAGCGGGGCCACTCATCACACAATAGAGATAATGCGGATGACGCTGAATTGTTAAAAAAAACCGAATTTCTGCCATCCTGTTTCATCTCACTTCTTCAGATGATCATCCAAAGCATACGTATTGCCCTCCTGGGGAACACTCATGGTGCTTCTGGCAAAGAGATGTTGCAAACAAAAGGAAGCCAGGAAGTCACAAAGAACATGAGCCACTGCCTGCTGAAATTGGAAAGGGACTTGAATGAAAGGGCTTTGGGTTTAAGAATGGAAGCTTCTGCAACATCCTTGTCATCAGCAATGTTTTCAGGAAGTAATTTTGTCCTGTTATTTGAAAAAGGCCAGCTTAGTCACTCCATCCTGCAATTTCTTGATTGCAGATCTCTTATCAGCCTCAAGAAGACATGTAAATCTCTCCATAAGACACTGCAGTCATACCTTTGTGATGACACAATTTGGAAAAAGTTTGTTTTGCAAGATTTCTTTGTGGATAGAGCTCTAACAGAAATGACATACAAAGAATCATATCTCATTTTGTGCAAGCACAAAAATACCACAAACACACATTCTTCAATTACAACAAATGAAGAAATTGATACTTTAGTTGCAAATTTCAAGGCAATGCATCAACTGTCTATGAGTGAGGATGGGGAAATTGGGAGGTTATTTGCTTCATTTGGTTTTAAAAGAAAACCAACTCCACTTGAATCTCTTGTCTTCTTTACTGCATCTTCATTGAAGGAATCATGCACCAAACATCAAGTAGATCTTAAGAACAACCAGCCATTACCAAGTGATTTTCGTGTTGGAGCTGAAATAAAAAATATCCCATTCTCTGTTCTTCTTTTTGACATAGTGCTAACTGGAATTCAGACTTGCCATTAAATGCTGTAATGTCTCCGACCTCTGATTGGCTGATAGAACAATAGATCCCTTAGAACAATATGCTTCGTTTGGTTATCGTCTATTGGTTATCATTTCTAGATTCTTTTGTAAAAAATACAATATGTAAACAATACACCAGATCTCCCGCGCAAAATTTAAAGCAATCCTGACATGGCGCCAAATTTTTCGTGGTGCAGAAGAGTGATTTGATCTGATTTGATTCACAAGAATATTATCGATGGTTTCTATAAAACAATTATGGTGAGTGTTGATTATTTTATTTCTTAGACAATAATTTGATCTCTTTCAAAGCCAGACAGAAAAAATAACTGTCAAACCTTCTCTCGTTTCCTTGAGCTGACCCCACGATATACTGTAGGCCATCTTGGTAATTTAGGCCATACAATAATTATTAGGCCAAAATTGAGGGTGCTTGCTTTTGCATTTCTTTGTGGAGAAATGAGCTGTGTGAATTCTATTTTTAAGGATTTTTACCGAGGAAAGAATTAGCCTGCGCACAGTGCAAGGAACCCAGTCCTTAACCCCCTCCCCCTCCACAGGATTGCACGTGCAGTATTTTTCGCAAGAAACTGACAAATACTGCCAATGCAATAAGAAACTGAACTCTTAGATCGCCAAAAACTTAAGAAACTATTTGTTTTGTTAGAAACTCCGAGTACTGGAAATCCGATAATTTCATGACTCTCAGCACTAGCCCACATATTTAGTTTAGTTTCTTATAAAAAATTTGTGTATGTTTCGGGGGGTTTGCACTATTCAAGTGGTGTTAATTCCATGCAGCTTTAGCTATACACGTATTTTCTGTAATCAGAAACTGTCCATAAGAAAATCAACTCTCAGATCGCCAAAAAATCAAGAAACTCCAGTACTGGGAAATATAAGTTAAGAAACTATTTATTTTGAAAAAGGAAATCCTTGACACACTTTCACTTTACTTTCAATCATTTCCTGTACATCATATTACTCGTAAGGTACTTGAGTAATGTCTAAACATTGGAAAAGCTTAAAAAACCTTGTCTTGAAATGTTCACGAGGGTGCATGTAGTGAACATGTACAGTGAACATTCAGAATATTTCTCTAGGAATGCATAAAGGGGCCCATAATCTTTCCGATTGTTATTTTCCATATTCTTTTCTTGGTCTTCCCCTTTTGTTGGATACTTTTAATGTATCCAGTTAGTTTAAACTGCACATGATTTAGTTAAGATAAATTTAAAAATTATTCTTAACATACGTCTTAGTATTATAAAAAATGTATTTGTCCGAAAGTTTTTTTGTCCGAAATTTCCAAAAAAGCATCCGAAAGTTTTTTGTCCGAAGTTTTCCGAAATTTTTCCCTCCAAAAGTTTTCGATTTTAATGTAGATTGTCATGGAACCTCTAAGAAACTCGTAAGAAACTCTGAGTACTCAAAATATGATAATTTTAAGAAACTTCCATTACTGGCCCAAATTATTAGTTTCTTATACGAAAAAGTATGTGCAAACATACAGGGCGGTAGAGGTTTTCTTGCGGAAAAATTTCGATTGTAAATTCATAATTAAAGTGATAAAGTGAATTAAAGACGATATCTCACAGTTAAACACTTGATCATTTCGGCGCATGCAAAGCCAAAGAGTGTACGTTTTTTATTCGAACAACACACTCATTTTACTCAGGCTCAGGCTCTTCAGGATATTACTGAAGACGAAGGAACAGGCACGTTTTCATGAGCAAACAAACGTATTTCTTTCGAGAAAGATATTTTCATTCTTATCTTTGATGAGCGGTTCTCTGTAAATGCAGTAAGTAAAACCAAATAAAAACAATTATCATAAAATTCGAAGAAAGCATTTATTATTTCCTTACATCATATGAATTTCAATTTTGCTATATTTTCTCTTGCTCTCAGAATACTGTTCGGCAAAACACAATCACTTTGGATGCAACACGAATTAAGACATATACAAGAAAGCAAGCACTCGAAAGTCGCCATCAGTATGTTCGAGCCGTGCGCAATGAATCCATTCAACGTACCAACTGTGTAAAGAAAGCAGCAAATCCATTCTTGTCAGCATCCCTTCCATCTCGTTCCCAATTGATAAAATGGTCAAGTGCATTGTCGAAAAGGGGCAGGATCGCGGCTGGCTTTTACTACGTAGATACAGAAATTGGTCCAATAGGATATACACAGGTGAACCACTTTTTGTCTCTCCATACGGTAAAGGATGTCAAAGCAGCAGTCGAACAAGAAATCGCGTGGTTCAATTCACCAAAGCTAGCCCCAAGATCTGTATCCGCCCATCCGTCCACCGTTGCAATCAACTGCTTCAAGTCTCTGATTTGGAACAATGCGAATCTTAGCACGCTTCCTGAGTATGGGGTTTATCCGGGTATCCTTGCACAGCTCTGTTGTAACAGATTCATTCACTCTGATCACGTAAGCCTTATTAAAGAAATGCTGAACAAAGAACAGTCAAAAGTGAAATGCATCTATTTGAACTATCACAATCGCGTAAACAATATGAACCGCCGTAAAAACAATGATCGTCTGCCCGAGTATCTGTGTTTCGTTGTTAATGTTGGCTTGGGCAATGATAACAAAACCTACTGTGGTAGTGATGGCAGACAAGGAAATCATTGGACAGTTGCAGTCTATGATCACGCATCCAAGAAGGTTACATATGGTGATTCTCTTGGATGGGATATTCCTGAAGATCTTATGAGCAAAATCAAAATGCACGTCGACAGAATTTTTGGACCAAATTCCTCCAACATTGAAGTTGAAATGTGCCACGACCCGGCTAGTCATCGCAATGGGCGGCGAAACTGTGGAGATCGATGCAGTAAAATGTACCCATTTCAAACCTGCGGCAATATTTGTGGTGCAGTTGCCATCATTGTTGCATCTATTGCGTGTCATCAAATGCAATTTTTTACACGAATCTGTAGTAAAATCTGTACAATAGACATTCCCAACATATACATCCGTGAGCCAACCAAATATGCCAAATATCTTCGGTCAGTGTTGATGACTTGGATTTCTGAAAATAAAGTAAAAATTGAAATGGTTGTACCGCAAGATACCGACGAGTCGGATTCAGATTCAGAAGAGGACGTAATTAGAAGTAGCGTATCTACAAACACAGAGCCAAAAGTCAAAATCGAAAGCGAAGTCAAGGATTCAAACGCAGATAAGAGAGAGCCGGTAGATATCAACGAAGTATCCCAAAAGCCAACTGCTGCAGAAATTCGTAGCGAAACTCGTAGCGAAACTCGTAGCGAAACTTGTATGGCAAAGACTAGCACATCGTCTTCACCTTTTAAGTGTCCGTTCTGCCCTCAGACTTGTGCAAAGAAAGCAAATCTCGTACGTCATATCAAACGATTACATAAAGACCATGCCGATGTCACAAAACAAATGCAGACTGGGAGATGCCTTTGCCTTCAGTGTAACCAGAGCTTTAGAAGAATAGTTGAACTGCGTGATCATTTATCTAGCAAACATTCATTTATCTTTAGAACAGAGATTTTGGAATTCGAAAATAGAAGAGGTTTGTATTCTGCAAGGCATTCTGCAAGGCTGCGTTCTGTTAGAGCGTGTTCACTTTTATCTATTTTCTTTAACAAATACCCATCTTTTTTCTGCTTGTTCTCATTAATGCATTTCCCTTCAGAAACGGATACGTTGAACCTACATTTTCGACAGAGCTTTCGAAAACCTTTGTTTTGTGCGTTTTAATGAACAGTACATCACAGAAACAGAGGTTCTGCTCCCAAACAAATAAACAGCAGGACTTAATAAAACATGGATTTAGGACTTCTTGTCGGCAATCTAAATATAATTTTACCATTTAAAAAGTGATCCCAGAACTTTACGCAAAATATTTCATCTTGGTCTTTCCTCGAAAGACAAAAATATTTAGCATTTTCTTGCCGAAATGCAATCCGGCAAACGACTAAGCCGCTTCATTTTTTCCCTATCCGGAATATAGAAACTGGGTTAAAGGGAAACTAGGAGAGCCAAAATTGCAAGAAAACTATATTGCCGTGCCTGAGTAGCACTAAGAAACTTTTAAAAGCTGAACGTCATGGCAAAATTGTTGCTGAATCTTCATCCTGCAATGATATTCACTGAAATTTTATAATTTGAGACAAATGAAACTCCCTTTCTTGCTAAACATTGTGCTGTGTGGCATGAAACATATCATCCGCAGTGGTACCGACCACATTGACAATTCATGCATATGAAAATAAGAAACAGATTAGGAACCTTTAAGTACTAAAATGCGAAAATTGCAATGTTAAATTAACAAATTTTCAGTAACTATGGCCTGATCCAAATTTCTTAAAAGAAAACGTGTATTATACGTACAAGATGAAATTATGTAAAAACTTACAACTTTGCTTTTGTGAACCAAACGACTAACATAGATAAAGAAACCACCAAATGCATATTGACATCGAAAAGACTGTTCATGGTATTCTTCGAAAATCTTTATTTCAGAATTTGAAGACTGGAAAGAGGAGGTCGAAGAAGGCTGCAAATGCACGTTCATTCGGAAGTCAGGAGAACTCGAAACAAAGCTGGGAAAAGCCACATACTACCAATGCAACAGAAGTGGTACTTACAGGAAAACAAGGACAGGGAAACGTAGAATGAAGTCTTCAGGTAAATACTATGTTTGCTTGCAGCATGGGAAAGCCAAGCCAGAACAGCTCTGGTGTACGGGGATAATTTGTTATGGGAATGGGTCAAGTACTAAATTTTCAGAGAGCACAACCTTCCATTGTAATTTTGGAACCAAAGACAATGACGCGTTTCAAGAAAATTTATTTTATCGGGAAAATTCGGCGAAATCTGATATGGTTGCTCTAAATCGAACGAAATAGAATTTGGTTCTATCATACCGTGTAAGCTTTATTAAGCTTCATTCAGATTCAATAAATAAGCTTTATCGATTCAATTTTGGGGACTCCAGAAGGGTGTTTAAAAGAAGGGGCTATTCAAAAATTTTGGCTAAGAAGGGAGGAGCTTATTAGAAAGAGGGTTTAAATACAGCTTCAACGTCAAGTCTTCTGCTTGCTTCCTATACTGCATCTTTAATGTTTGAAAGCAGGTGTCATGAAAATTGGGCGTATGTCCTTGGGGTAATCGGTTCCTGATAAAATGTAAAATGAAAATACTTTGTTACCTGGAATGCTCTGTCAAAATCTCATAATTTTTTTCTTTCCCAGGTACGTCAAAAATTGAGCGTAACTGCACTGCGACATTGAAAGTGACAGAGATGGAAGACGGTAAGCTTTCAGTTGATGCTTGTCATACACATTATGGTCATAGGAGGCAGTTACAGCATACCATATTGACCAATCGCCAACGCAGAGCAATTGCACAGAAAGTACAGCAGGGTGTACCAAGCTCAAGGATACTCAGTGATATTCGCAATGATGTTGGCAATACACTGACCAAGATGCACCTAATGGAGAAGCAGGATATATCAAACATCGCTCGATCGTTCAGTCTCGACATCGCTCGTCGCCATCCAAATGATCAAGACAGTGTTGCTTCCTGGATTCGGGAGTGTGCAGAACAACCATACAATCCTGTTCTGTTCTTTAAGTTACAAGGAGAGGCAGCCAAGGGATTCGAGGAAGACGATTTCATGATTGTTCTTCAAACGGAGCTTCAGCAACAGCTTTTCGAACAGTTTGCACCTAATGGCATCTGCCTAGACACGACACATGGCACAAATATGTATGATTTCCTTTTGACGACGATCATGGTGGTAGATGAATTTGGTGAGGGGCAACCCGTTGGGTGGTGTTTGTCAAATCACGAGTCATTTCCATTCTTAAGACGTTTCTTTCAGAAGATCATGGAAAATGCCGGACGTGTGACACCAAAGTGGCTCATGAGCGAACTTGCACCCCAATTTTATGATGCATTTAGTGAGGTCAACGACTGCACCCCAAAGCGCCTCTTTTGCAGTTGGCATGTCGACAAGGCATGGAAAGAGGAAATAAGGAAAAAGATTAGCTGTGTGCAGCTTCAAGCAGAAGTCTATAAAATGCTGCGTGTTGTTCTTGAACAGACAGATATTTGTTCTTTTCAAGACTACTTGGATGCATTGATGGAGCGTCTAAGATCAGCAGATGGAACACGAGATTTCGCTGAGTATTTTGACAAATTTTGGGTTCAGCACAAGGAGAGCTGGGGATATTGTTACAGAGTTGGTGAAGGCATAAATACGAACATGTTTGTTGAGGCTTTCCATCGAGTGCTCAAATACAACTACTTGCAAGGGAAATATAACAGAAGAGTTGATGCCTGCCTGTCAAAATTGGAGCAAGTTAACAATGACAAAGTCTTCCAGCGTCTAATCAAGCTGACTAAAGGAAAAAGCACCTTCAAAGCAAGCATCATTCGAAAACGGCACCTCGGTAGCCTTCAACTTAGAGACAGTGACGTTACAGCTGACCCTGAGTCAACCGATCGCTGGCTGGTTAAATCTGAGAATGGCAACAATATCTACAAGGTAACCCGGCGTCAAGAGAGCTGTGATGAAGTACCTTGCCAATTGAAATGCACTGACTGTGGAAGCTGCTGTCATTCCCATCAATGTTCATGCGTTGATTTCTTGATGAATGCTATCACTTGCAAGCATATCCACCTGGTGCAAAGGCTACTGATAACCAGCGGACAGCAGAAGCTATGCGAAGAACAACGCACCGCTGATATCGACTACAAAGAAGAGGCGATCGAGAAGACATTCAGCCTTGTAACAACTGGCACTGCAAACAACGTTTATGAGCTGCGAGATAGGATAATCAAATCCCTCACAGAACTGATTTCCGATGTTGGTGAGACTTCACATGTTGACGAAGAGGCTTTGAAATTCCTGAGCCAGCAAATCTCATCTGCAAAGAATACATTTGATGCCCTGCAAGAAAACAAATTAGAAGAGTTAAAATCAGCCGTAAAGATCGCACCAAATACAAATGTGAAAAGGCAACACCGATTTTACTCTACAAAGTCAAAACGCAAAGCAGTGAGAACCAGGATAGCAAAGCCGTCGCTGAGAGAAAAGGAGGACATATTGAAGACATTTGGAGAAAGAAAATCAGGTTAGTGTAACCTTTCGTAGATGCTCATTGGTTTGATAAGAAAGAAAGCGACAAAAATCTGGATTGGAACCAGCCCAGCTGATGTTAACAAGGATGAATGGCCTAGTCTCAGTCAGCGACTAGAATTATCAAAATCATATTCTAATCAACTGGAATGGCTCATCAAATTTTAAAAAGGTTGACAGAGTTTGTAACCTCTGTCAACATCTGCTGGGCTGGTCGTAATCATGATTGTCGTTGCATTCATTCTTATCAAATTTATCATCAAGAATGATGCTCATTGGTAGTTTCAAAAATCAAATAATGCTAAGAGCCCAGGGGGTTAACTTAAGCAAAGGCATAATCCCATCATATATGATCGCATACAATTGAGTATTGAAGAACCAGAGTTTTAGTGGAAAATTTGTTGCAAACCATTCAAATCCAGTCAAGCGTTCCACCACCTGGCATGTCACAGGCAAGTGGGGTCAAAACTAAACACATTGCCTATATTTTTGTTACGTTTTGGGACAAGATTTTGTGTAACTTCTTGTCCTAGCAGTACAAATGCAGCTGATGCATTGTGCATAGCTGCTTGATATTTTTAGAGCTTTCGCTATCAAAATGATCCTTGAATAACGTATTTGTGAGTATTAATTCTCAAACATCAATAGAGTGTATAGATTTCAATTTCTGGCAAATGTAGCACCCATCAAAAGAATGAAAATGGCTTTAATTGCAATGAAAACAAAAACAGCAGTGAAATACAGCATTTGAAAAATATACAAATACAGGTTTTGATTCAATGTGCACATTTGCACTAAACTAGATTTCATTAAAATGTGGTCCTTCTTAAAATCTACAGAGCCAAGCAAGATAAGCAAGCAACAGAATGCTGTTCCAATAAGTAGCTTGAAGTTATCAAAGGGTAAGTACCAAACTCTTTCACAGTTACACATTACTTCAACTATATCAAATTTTAGAACCTCTTAACCCCCCTCCCCCCTAATTCAATGTTGGGAAGGTCAAATGGCGTTTGGTTTAAGCAACTTTGAAACGGGGGGAGCGGAGGGCACGTAATCAAAAACTGAAGTTGTGCAATTTTGTGACTTGTCCCAAGTATTTTGGCTAAGATTGTAGATGTCTTCTTTTAACATCATATGAGGTCATAGAAACTTTCATCCACAGTACGTTCTATCATTTATCTTACACACTTCATACTCAAAGTCTTTTTTAGAAAAATCCAGTTTGAATTATTAACTTGAAATGATTAAAAGCTTTTAACAATATTACCTCTTCATAGGATCAAAAGTCATTTTCTCAGCTTGTTCAAGGATACTTTTCATTCACTGAAAATGGCAATAAATTGTATTTTATAACAGTACAGTAACTTCCCAACTATGAGCAATGAACTCATACTTGACTAGCCTACAAGAAGACCCATACACATACCGTACATACTGTATAGGCTACTACTTGACAAGAAATAGGTATATTTGGCACACGAATCCCAATTCAAGAATGATTAAATAAAAGTTAATGATAGTGAACCCTAAAAAGACAAAGACTGTCAAGGATTAGGTAAATCCGTAGATAAATCAAGTGTTGATCCTGTTTTATTCATTTGAGTTATTACAATCATATTGCAGATGTAAGAAACTCCTTGTCATTATTGTGAATAAACCCAAAACGAGAAGATGGTTGTTTTATAGAGTGTAAAGACATTCAAAGTGAAGAAATCTCCGGGGAAATACTGAGCTATGACCTGAATAATATAAAGAATCTATTTATGACTGAAAGCTGGAACAGTGTTGTGGAGTCAGGTCCGTATCATCACAATACAACCAGTAAAATTAACATTAGATCAACAGGATTTGCTTTCTCAAAGGAAACAAAGGCAAGGACTTTCTCACCTCTAGAAGAAAACAATAATTCTTCCCTATAAAAATTAATGTCTTACAGCTTGTACAGTAGGCAAGCAAAATGTTATATCTGATACGTCTCCAATTTCACAGTGAGAGCAGAAAGGATCAAATTGAAAAAAATTATTTGTGTATGTCATTCAATGTTTCACATTAAAAAGATCTAGTATTTAATACAGCAATGAATAGAACTTTATTATCATTCAATACACAAACTTTTATCTGCAGTTTCTGTTTTTGCAGAAAGTAAATTTACTCAAGAAAATATCGTTTTTTCCAGTGAATCAGGTGCGAAATATGTGGACATGCTCAGTATGCAATGAAGCAAAATATGTTGACATGATTGAATGCGAATCCTGCCTTACTTGGTTTCATTGGTAAGGTTCCTGTGAAAATTTTGAAACCTCTAAACCCGGGGGGGGTACATGACTGTATGTGGGTCTGCCGCCTGGTTATCAGAAAGCTAGTACCCTCTTCCAATTACCAAAAATTCCTTGGTACCCACCTTCATTATAATGAAGTTTGATGGAAAATTGCCCATCTTAAACCATTTTTTTCATACCCATACCCTGAACATGTTACAGTATGTACATATTACCCTTAAAGCACTATATGTAATGTTTTCTCACAGATATCATTACAAAATACAATGGATGCTTGCCGTAGCTGCTGAAGGCAGATTATTCACAAAAAATAAATCAAATTGATTGATGCACATTTTCTACACTTGATCAAAGGTTATTCTTAGGACACCCTTGAAAAATGAAGCTGGATTTCTTCTGACCAAGGGGACAACAAGTAAAAATGTTTGCAACTTACAGTACTTAATTTCTGTGTACATGCATGCTTTACCTCTAGCCATCATGTAAAACATAAAGATTCCAACTAGTCAGGTGGAAGTGTGTCTGAAAACGAAAGGCATTATTCAGGCTTTTTTCTTTTACTTTTACGTGGCAGTGATCTACTGTAATCTATCGTTTATTCTCATCTCTTCAAAGGGAATGTGTGGCAGTTGATGGAGCAGCAGCGCCAAGTACATGGGACTGCCGCCAATGCCGCCTTAAGAAGAAATAAAGAGAAGTTGTATCACTGTATATATATCCCAGAGCTGTTATCAATAGCAGCTACTGTTCGTGGAGGTCAGTTTGCTGATTAATACTGTATTAAAAAATCCTCCTGTTATCAACTAACAGCTACTGTTCGTGGAGGTCAGTTTGCTTGATTAGTACTGTATTAAAAAATCCTCCTGTTATCAATTAGCAGCTACTGTTTGTGGAGGTCAGTTTGCTTGATTAGTACTGTATTAAAAAATCCTCCTGTTATCAATTAGCAGCTACTGTTTGTGGAGGTCAGTTTGCTTGATTAGTACTGTATTAAAAAATCCTCCTGTTATCAATTAGCAGCTACTGTTTGTGGAGGTCAGTTTGCTTGATTAGTACTGTATTAAAAAATCCTCCTGTTATCAATTAACAACTGCTGTTCGTGGAGGTCAGTTTGCTTGATTAGTACTGTATTAAAAAATCCTCCTGTTATCAATTAGCAGCTACTGTTCGTGGAGGTCAGTTTGCTGATTAGTACTGTATTAACAAATCCTCCTGTTATCATTAGCAGCTACTGTTCGTGGAGGTCAGGTTGCTGATAAGTACTGTATTAAAAAATCCTCCTGTTATCAATTAGCAGCTACTGTTTGTGGAGGTCAGTTTGCTTGATTAGTACTGTATTAAAAAATCCTCCTGTTATCAATTAACAACTGCTGTTCGTGGAGGTCAGTTTGCTTGATTAGTACTGTATTAAAAAATCCTCCTGTTATCAATTAGCAGCTACTGTTCGTGGAGGTCAGTTTGCTGATTAGTACTGTATTAAAAAATCCTCCTGTTATCATTAGCAGCTACTGTTCGTGGAGGTCAGGTTGCTGATAAGTACTGTATTAAAAAATCCTCCTGTTATCAATTAGCAGCTACTGTTCGTGGAGGTCAGTTTGCTGATTAATACTGTATTAAAAAATCCTCCTGTTATCATTAACAGCTACTGTTCGTGGAGGTCAGTTTGCTGATTAGTACTGTATTAAAAAATCCTCCTGTTATCATTAGCAGCTACTGTTCGTGGAGGTCAGTTTGCTTGATTAGTACTGCAATAAAAAATCCTCCTGTTATCAATTAGCAGCTACTGTTCGTGGAGGTCAGTTTGCTGCCGGACTGCAGAGTACGGCAGTTTCCAACGAGATCTCGGGTGTGCAAGAGCAAAATATCGAGTGTGCAAGTGTGCACTCTATTCAAGTGTGCACTTCAAGTGTGCATATGAATTCTGATTTTATATTTGTAAGAAAGTCTAACAAAAAAGATGAAAATAAATGTGAAAATCATATACAAATTCAAATGCTTCATTCGGGCAGATGAGTTTTGGGCCTAAAATCGCGAACAATTTGATTCCACGCGACGGAATTTTGTAGGCTTACTACAATGAATCCCAGTTGCCATTTATGAAAATGTGACCATGAATGAGACTGCTAAGTGATAAATACAACAATTGTAGTAAGTCTACAAATTTATCAGAAATTCCAAAATTTCTGTCGTAGTTTTCATCTGAAGCTCTTCAGTCATCAGTGTGGCACAATAAAACCCCAATAAAAGCATCAAACAAAAGAACCACACCCAAATCACAGTGTGCCACACCCTTTCTAAGGTGTGCAGTGAGATTTAAGGAAAAAAATCTCGGGTGTGCACTTGCCGTACTCTGCAGTCTGGGTTTGCTGATTAGTACTGTATTAAAAAATCCTCCTGTTATCATTAGCAGCTACTGTTCGTGGAGGTCAGGTTGCTGATAAGTACTGTATTAAAAAATCCTCCTGTTATCAATTAGCAGCTACTGTTCGTGGAGGTCAGTTTGCTGATTAATACTGTATTAAAAAATCCTCCTGTTATCATTACTTAGCAGCTACTGTTCGTGGAGGTCAGTTTGCTGATTAGTACTGTATTAAAAAATCCTCCTGTTATCATTAGCAGCTACTAATTTGTGGAGGTCACATTGTAAAGTAAAGCAGGTAAATTTGTTACATACCTCGCCTTGCAGCACCGTTCTTTTCGTTGCAGTATTTCTGTTGCAGAATTTTTCTATTTTCTTCTGTGCTTCACTTCAGTTCTTCCTGCTCCTTCGTTCATTTTCTGTCTCGTTTGGAAGTTCACGATTTTGAAAGAGGCTGAGGCCAGTTGATAAAAACAATGAACTATATATATTGTTCTATCAGCCAATCAGAGGTCGGAGACATTACAGCATTTAATGGCAAGTGAATTCAGCAAATTGTACCATCACATGGAAATGCAAGACATGTCCTTTTCAAGTTGCTTTTGATTGATTCCATCAGACATAAAATCAGTGATCAGGGGATTGTCACCCCTGTGCATAAGGTGTTATCAAATGACATATCATTGACATGTAGCAGAGGTCTAATGACACTTTTAAATAGATGTGGGCTCTCCTACTCATATACTAAAGATCTCAAAGACAGTAATTTAGCAAGACAATTGTGGGTATCATTTGGGCTAAAAAATTCGATCAGAAACACACTATCCAATATGCATTGGATTGAGATGGATAACCTTGAAACAATGCTGAAATGCACAACAATTCATAATGCTGAAAGACTTACTCACTTTCTGACATCTCAATTAGAGTTCATTCCAGACAGAGATATCAGAATAGATCTTTACCAACAGAGCCCTCCTCATCAACTGAATATGTCTTTTTGTAGCCTCACAGCCTCTGAAAACTTACTCTTGTCTCAATTTTTACAAATGTGCAAGGCCAAATGCCATCAAATTCATCAGTACCTTGATTGTGATAAGGTTGTCGAGGCAATGGCTCAAACAACTACTGACGACAATACAAATATCACATCTATAGCTTTAGATGACTCGATTTGTCCAACAGAGCGTGTGTTGACAAACCAACAGCCACTAGAGAAGTCAAAGACAGTGTTCTTAAGGATGGATAAACTCTGCTCAAACTCTTTATCAGACATAAAGAAATTCCTTGACATGACAAGTCATGATTATCAAATGAGGCACGATTTAGGATGAATTTTTCTTTGTAGGTTCCACCGTAGGGAGCCTACACCCTACAGGTGCGTGCGCACCTATATTTTGTTGTTTGCTGCAGCGACGACTGTGGCCTAGCCTAGCGCCGGATCTGAAACAATTGTCTTTAATGCAGAAAGCTTTTGGAATTGAAGCCGTGTATTTTTGCCATGACATTAAACCTTTCACACCAATTTTGCGAGCATCAATATTTCCAATTCTCTCATTGAATTTTTGGACAAATTGAATCTTTGAACAAATGCTTAGCAAATTCGTCTTCTTTTGAGTTTCTAACTGCCGTCTCTATGATGCAAAGTTTCCTTTTCTTAAATTTTCCGATCTCTGAGAGTTGCTCAAAAGACAGCGAAGCCATTTTACTTCTTTCCTGATGAGTTTGTTGTTTCAGACAGGGTTGATTAGGACTCTAAAAATATTGGTACAGCACTATCGCACAGCCAGTGTTAACAGCTTTACTGTTGATGCCACCAAAACCGGATTTCACACTGCACCGAATAGAAACAACGCATTGTTAGCTACTGGTGGCAAACAGAGATCATGGAGACAGTTTTATCGTCCGTCGCACAGAATGACTTTGATCAGGTGGGTGACTTCCCAGTAAGGGGGCACTCAGCACATACACATACAGGGGTTAGGTACGAGAAATTTGTAGGCAACCCAAAAATATCAATTTAGGGACCGTTCGTTATTTAGTCAGGGGTTGGTACTGAAGAGAACTTGGTTGGGTAAATAAACTTTCCCACACTAAAAAGGTTGGGTAAAAACAATTTATTTATAAAAAATGCTGGGTAAAAATTTTTCATGGTGCAATCATAAAATATAGCAAGGCAGCTTGAAATGTCAGCGCTCAGTTATTATCACTGGAATCGCTCAATGAAAAGTTTTCTGATATGGAGTCTTTTTCAGCAATATTCGCAGCAGGAATATTATCATCAGAATTTTATGCTAATCTACCAATCTTTTCAAGATATGAAATTGAAATAATGATTGTTTCAAAGGAGTCTTTAGGCCTGTCAGACATTTCTTCAACTTCAAGATCTGGCCTAAGTTGGGTAAAGTTTTTTTTCCATGATGTGCTGGGGTTGGATGAATTTTTTTCATATTCTTGCAGTTGGGTAAAGAGGGGGGCTTTGGGGGGTACCAGAACCCGCAAACCCGGACGAAAATTTGGAAAAACCCGAAAACCCGGACGAAAATTTTGAAAAACCCGAAAACCCACCAATATAAAATCAAAAATCCCGAAAAGTGCACTTCGTAACGAAAAATATTTAGTTGCAAGGTTGGTATCATTTTTTGTTATTTCACGTTACTGGCCTCATCTCTCTACCAATGTACCCTACAATAGAGATCTTGAAACTTTCGACGAAATCTAAAAAAATCCAAGAGTGGCCTCTTGCAAAACGTAGCTAATTTACTTTTCAAACAGCAGTCTGTTATTAAATCGTGTCTTCGACACCTTCGTCACTGCTCTCGTCTACCCTCTCGTCAAACTCATTCCGTCTGGTAATACTTCCTCCTTCCATTACTTGGTCTGCACCGTCTTCATTTCTGCTGCTGTCATCATTCAGCGGGGTGGCGTTTGGGTCTGGGGCCCGGGGGGGCTACTTAGTATATTTTGCTGACGGGATGTGCACTCCTTTCCGGGTATCTTTTTCGCCTCTTTTTTCTAACGTCGGGTATCAAAAGAAGGCAATCTTTTTAAAGCCGGACGCCAAAAGTGTTATTTCATTGTTTTTCGACGAAATTTTACGTTTTGGGGTATGCTTTTCGCTGATTTTCTCTAAAGCCGGTTATCATTTCAAGGGAAAATTTCTAAAGCCGGGTGAAAATTCTGTTTCTTGGAGTGCACATCCCCGTACAATTGAAATTCAAGTACACCCCCCGGGGTCTGGGGGCGAAGCCCCAGGAAAATTTTTGGGGCCACGCCCTTTACTTCGGTTTAGAATGCATCTCCCAATATCATGCTTGCCAAGGAAACCTTGATCGTTTTGTGAGAGTTATGCTATAAATCAGCGCACTAGGAACATTTTTGAAGAAAGATCCTTTACTTTGGCTTAGAATGCATCTCCCAATATCATGATTGCCTTTAGCGACAAGGAAACCTTGACCGTTTTTGTGACAGTTATGCTATAGATCAGCGCACTAGGAACATTTTGAAGAAAAATGCTTTGATTTGTTTTAGCATGCACCATCCAATATCATGCTTGCCAGTGCTAATATGGAAGATTTGACATTCTCGGAAAATTCTTACCCAACCTATACCAAGCTATTTTCTCTTCTGTTTTAAAGGAATCTCGAGAACCATCTTCCGACAAAAATGGAGGGGGGCAATTGCCCCCTATGGTCACGCCACTTTCGTCATCTTCTTCAAAATTCAAGGAAGGGTGCCATGCTTGTAATTGTAGTTTCTTGTCTGACCATCCTCTGTCGTACAGCAGCACCATGAGTGGATGCTCAGCCTCTAATAATTCTGATAAGTCGCATGACCAAAAAGTCGGATTTTTCTTCCTTTAATTCAGTGAATTCTGTTGTAAAATGCCCTTGTTCTAATGTGTTCTTAGAGAGCATTTGATGCTTCCTAGCAGTGTCGTTCTAAGATTGGCTAGGAGATTTTCCTCGTTTATTGCGTACCATTTTATAAACAGAATTCACTGTATTGGCTGCGTATGACGGCTCTGTCTACTTTTGACATTTCATATCCAGTTTTATTGTCAAGATTTTAAAATAGTTTCATGTTCATAACCAATTTGGTGAATAGCCTAGCAGCGAGCCTAGCGGCTTATACAGTTTCCGTTCGGTGACTGAAGTTAACCTCGGTAGAGTGAGGTCGAACACCGGATGGGGGGGAGGGGAGAGGGGTGACCTCTTGGAGGCCTGACCCCGCACCTCACCTCGCCGTCCTTCGGAAGGAACGTTAAACTAGGGACTAGGGTTCCAATACCTGGATGCGGCATACATAGTGGGTTTAAATTTGCTTTAAGTAGCTAGAAAGAATTCCAGCCCACGCGAAATGAATTGCTGAAAAAGAAAAATTGTACTGTCCTCTAGAAATTGAAAACCCGCGTGACGTCTAAAACCCGAAAACCCATACATTTTAACTACAATACCCGAAACCCGAGCTAAAAAAATGGCAAAACCCGAGACCCGTCCGAGTTCCAAAACCCGAAAACCCGCACGTTTTTCAGCGAAAACCCGAAACCCGATGGCCAAAATTGACCAAACCCGCAACCCGTGAAATCCCAAAGCCCCCCTCGGTAAAAGGTAATTTCACTAGGAAATTAATTTCTCTTCAGTACCGACCCCTAGCTAAATAATGAACGGTCCCTTAGCTTTAATGCAACCCAAAAATATCAGCTCATTCACATCTACCTACATTGACATCTGTAAACGAACATAAACGATCCTGAAACAATGGAAATTGAGGCGAGGGTTGCCTCTAAGGAACCCAGAAATATCATCTTGACTATATTTGATGCCCAAAAATGCATGTGCTGAGTGGGGGTGACTTTGATCACTCAACTCATGCAGCTCCCCTCTCTAATAAGTCTCCTATGTAATAAGACTCTGCCCCAAAATTTGAATAGCCCCCCCCCCATACTTATATCAAATTGCAGAGGTTACCAAAGATTTTCCGTTTATTGAGGTAAATAAATTTTTATGTTAATTTTGATATGGTTCGAGTTGAATCCGCAAATGATGGTGTGAAAGAACTTAAAAGCTTTCATATGTATTGGTATCATTTTACTTCACGAATAAGACCTCTCCCTCTCTTTTAGGCTCCCTCTCTGGAGTGCCCAGCATTAAATAGCATTAAATCATGTCTATGATTAAATTGGGCGTTTACGGTATACCATAAATGGCACGTACTGGGTCGATTCTCAATTATTTTGTACGCCAAGAAGCCAAGGCCACTAAGAGTCACATTTGAACTACCTTCCAAAATAGATGCTCACTTGGATTTTTTATTCATGAGAAGCAAGAACCACGAGAGCCGAAAATTGACGAAACTCTTGTACAAACTTGAAAAGAGCTCACAAACTTTCGATTGCTAGATTAATTCCAAAGTGTGATATTTTGAAAGCATATTCTTGGGTGACTTTAGCCCTTATCATGAGGATTTATGTTTCTAGAGACATCTGTAGCAGGGTCGAAAACCACATCATAATTTGTTGATTAAAGAAAGGGAACACATTACACTCTTTTTTATAGAATACTATAACTTTTGTCAAGCCTCGATATGCTTAAGAACTTTTTGTTTTGAACCTTACCAAATTCTTAAAGTATTCTTATTTTTCAAATCTGATATGGTTTCAGGCCCAGGGGAACACAGTTAAAAGAAATGTGATGTCATCACTAGGAAATGGTTGAACTCGAACGAAAGAAAAATTTATGGTAAATTATCTGTTTCAAACATTGCACGACCTCCATATACCCGCAAAATTTGGTATTACGATAAGGCAGACTTTGTAGCCATCAGGAAAAGCATTGAAATGTTTGCTTGGCACGAACAATTTGACAACATGACCTGCCCTAATGAACAGGTAAAACTACTCAACGAAGTTCTTTTCAACATTTATTCAAATTTCATCCCCAATAAAGTTAAAACAATTAGGCCTTGTCAAGCTCCCTGGATAACGCAAGCCGTCAAAAACTTTCTAAGGAAAAAAAATCGTGCATATAAAACTTTTGTGAGGAATGGTCAGCCAGATGATAAACTTGAAGGTATACAAAAGATGATATCTGAAGGCGCAAGACTAATTGAGGAAGCCAAGCGGAATTATTTCCTAAAGGCTGGGAATACCTTAGC
This sequence comes from Aurelia coerulea, assembly GCA_039566865.1. Classification (NCBI taxonomy): domain Eukaryota; kingdom Metazoa; phylum Cnidaria; class Scyphozoa; order Semaeostomeae; family Ulmaridae; genus Aurelia; species Aurelia coerulea. The sequence goes on from CM076959.1 coordinate 6,198,354, forward strand.
TAATCCTGGGACAAGTAGTAAAACCTACTGGACCTTAATAAACACTGTTTTAAACAAAGTTAAGATTCCTATCATACCACTTCTTTTAGAGAGCGGGCTGTTTGTAACGGATTTCTCCGAAAAGGCACAGATATTTAACGACTATTTTATACTTCAATGCACGACCATTGACACAGGTAGTGAAATTCCCCAAGATTCTCCGGTAACTACGAATCTGATAAGCGATTTCACCATCTCTGACGAAAAGATACTTAATATCATAAGATCGCTTAATCCCAATAAAGCACATGGCTGGGATGAAATATCTGTAAGGATGATAAAGTTGAGCGATGTTTCATTAGTTCTGCCACTCAAGATAATTTTCACAAACTGTTTGAGGCGTGGCCTATTTCCCAAAATTTGGAAATATGCAAACGTAGTGCCGGTTCATAAAAAAAATGAAAAAAATCTGAAGGGGAATTACCGCCCTATTTCTCTTTTACCAATCTTTGGGAAAATACTTGAAAAACTCATATACGATTCTCTTTACTCGCATCTTGTATCACATGAACTTCTTAACCCAAATCAATCAGGTTTTCGCCCAGGTGACTCAACAATTAACCAGTTACTCTCAATAACACATACAATATTTCAAGCTTTTGACTGTAACCCTCCCCTTGATGTTCGTTCTGTGTATCTTGACATCTCTAAGGCATTTGATAGGGTATGGCACGATGGTCTAATTTATAAATTAAAGCGATGTGGTGTCTCTGGACAACTTCTCTTTTTAATCCAAAGTTTTCTCAAGGATCGAAAGCAGAGGACTGTGCTGAATGGGCAGAGTTCTAATTGGGGAGATATTTCCGCAGGTGTGCCCCAGGGCTCTATTCTAGGTCCTTTGTTTTTCCTTGTGTATATAAATGACCTAGCTGTAGGCTTGAAGTGCAATGTTAAGTTATTTGCTGATGACACATCATTGTTTACAGTGGTAGGAGATTCCAATACAGCTGCAAATGACATGAACCATGACTTGAACTTGATAAGTCGGTGGGCTCACGCTTGGAGAATGTCCTTTAATCCTGATCCGCAGAAACAAGCTGTTGAATTAACATTTTCAAGGAAAAAGCTCGAAATTGATCATCCAGTGATTCTTTTTAACAACGTACCTGTCAAGAAAGTAAATGAACACAAACATTTAGGAATTATCCTGGACTCAAAGCTGTCTTTCTCAGCTCATATCAAATCAGCGATCTCTAAAACGAGAAAGGGCATTGGTTTGCTAAAATATCTCTCCAAATACTTGCCAAGGCATACCCTAAATGAATTATATAAGCTCTATGTTCGACCCCACCTAGACTATGGTGATGCAATTTACCATATTCCTGCCAAAGTATGTGAATTCAGTCAACATATTATTATACCAAATTTAATGGAAAAGCTAGAGTCCGTACAGTATTCTGCTGCCTTAGCTGTGTCAGGTACATGGAGGGAAACATCTCGAGAGAAGCTGTACGCAGAGCTTGGTTGGGAGTCACTGAGTTCCCGAAGATGGAGTAGACGCCTTACCTTGTTCTACAAGTTTATAAATAATCTTAGTCCTGAGTATACAGTTGATCCAATTCCCCCTCTTCATCAGTCGCAGTACCGTCTCCGCGGACAGGATGTCATTGGGCGACTAAAGGCAAGGACAGAAAAATTTAAGTCTTCCTTCTATCCAAACTGTTTATGCGAATGGAATAAGCTTGAGCCTGAATTGAGACTTGCACCTTCTATTGCTGTTTTTAAGAAAAAGCTCTTATCAATAATCCGTCCCCCTGCAAAATCTGTATTTGGAATTCACGATCCCACAGGATTATCCTACCTAACACAACTCAGGGTTGGTCTCAGCAAGTTAAATCTCCATAAATTCAAGCATAATTTCAGAGATACCATAAACCCAATGTGCCCAACAAGCGATGGCATTGAAGACACGGAGCACTTTTTGTTGCTCTGCCCTTCTTTTGATGTTCAACGACAAAATCTTCTCGCTGAAATTGTTGAATTATTACGACCATATGTACAAATCACCAATCTTTCAAATCATTCTTTGACGCAGCTTTTATTGTATGGTGATGAAGACCTTTCTAATGAGTTGAATAGAAATGTACTCGAATTAACTTTACGCTTCATCCACGAAACTGGTCGGTTTGATTAAGATCCATTGAGAATTTAGCCATGCACTAAGCAATCACCAAGTCCCGTACCGTTAGTGTTTCTTTTCCTTGTAAATTCTGTTTCACATCAGATGGTCAGGCATTTTACTTACCTAAATCTACACCAAATGAGTTGCACTCGTTGCATCAACAAATTCATCGCAACACTGACCTGACATCTGGAGTGAAACTGAATCCAGTATAGTATCCTTTAATTTATAAATTGTTCGTAGTGTGATTGTATACGGTTTAACGTTTCGTGTTTTTAGATATTGGCCATGGGGTAGTCATAGTCTTTCGCTCCCCACGGTATCGTACTTGTAGTGTCGTATAGTAATTAGAATTAGGTATAGTAGAATGTAAAGTATCTTGTAAAATTTAATATTTGAATAAAAAAAAAAAAAAAAAAAAAAGGAAAATTGAAGCAATAATAACGAATGTTCTTAACCATCATCAAGTTTTAAACATGCTTCTTGAAAACATAAATGAAATACGTCAGTCATGCGATTCTCTGTTATGAACATCGCGAAACAGGCAACTGCTGAAAACTGAGACACGAATATGCGAGCGGATGCTGAGCAATATTCTCATAACATTCTTAAAATTTGCATGATTCTAGGCCTGAATATTCTTATAAACAATGTTCTTATATAAAAAGAGTTTAAAGTTAGTTGACGGAGCTAAGGAGAGGCAATCTATAAATGGGACAAAGAGACGCCTACGCATGTAATTGCTCCCCTGAGGAAAGATATGCACGCACGTGTCGATATCATCAAATACAATAGGTTAATTTTAGACATGCATATGCAGTTCTTGACCTAGTTATTTATCTCCGTCAACTAACTTTAAGAGAAAAGCGCATAAATTTTCTTGTGAAATTTTACCCTTGGTACCAGACTCTGTCTAACGTAAAATGGAGAATGTGTATTTATCCAAGTTTCTTATGAAAAGAAGGTATTGACGTAAAATTAAGTCAGATCTTGCTGCATTTATAGAAATTATACGATATTGATTTTGAAAATCTGCTTGAACATTCTCCTGACTTCACTCATTTTTTCATAGGAAACCGCTTATAAGAAACGGTAGGCTCAAATTTTTGAAAATTAAGAAACAACCCTACCGGAATTGAAAAAGCTAAGAAAGTTTTGTTCTTCCCATCACACTCAAAAATGATTTAACATTGTACAGCAATATAGCAACTGTTTGGACATCATTTTGATTGCGAATTATGCTACTACTTGCTTTGAGATGCTACAAAGTAATTTGGGAGCCCTTTAGACCAAACAAAATTATCTCTACAACTCCAGCATTAAGAATATAAGAAACACGTAAGACACTTTTGATAGCAAAATTGACCAAAATTTTAAGAAACTGCCTATCAGCACCGGACCTTAGTTTCTTATAAAAAATTAGTGTATTACAATAACATTAATGAGTGTGCCATCTCGTTCCCAGGGTCTTTTATCACATCCCAATATGACAAAAGGCCCTGGGGACGAGGTTGATGAGTGCAGCGTTTTGGGCATTGGAGGCAAGCTGAAATAAAGTATGGCATATGGGCATTTCTTTAGCCTATTAATGGTGGCTATGAGATCAGATACAGTATAGGTGCTCTGTTCCGCGCTGTTTATTCGATTTAAGCCCCATCTCAAAAGTAATTCAGCTCAAGGCAAAACACGGCATAGTATTGATTGGAAGGAAATATAAGGCAATTTCTGGAAATGCGAAAAAACATCTCTGTTGGACTTTGTCTGGTCTTATCTATTCTTTAGATTTCGAACCACCAATAAGAAGTCACAGTACACATATTTTTTATAAGAAACTGCCCATTAGAAACTCAACTCTCAGATCGCCAACAAATTAAGAAACTCCAGTACTGGGAGGGCATACCGGAAAAAGAGGGCCCAGGACCCAGGACCCACACCAGGACCAGGACCCGGAAGAGGACCCAAGGGAGGACCCAGAAGAGGACCCAAAGGAGGATCAGGAAGAGGACCTCAGGGAGGACTATATGGAGAACCCTTACAAGGACGTGTACAAGGACCGGCTTGCCCAAAACTTTGTAATTTTGTAACTTTCACAAGTAGAATTATGACATTGCACATGATATTGACCAATTATTAATTATTTGGGTGCAAATTTTTGTCATACTTCCTTGGGGATCCTAATAGTACTTTGAAAGCATTTGAAATAATAATTAGAGCATAAAGAATTTAAGAAAACTGTAAGACACTTTAGGCTGTAAAAATGGCTTAGATTATAGAAATTGATACGTTATGTGAGCTTCTTGCGTAAAGGAATCGCACAAAAACAATGCAACCTAAGTTAGGTTATAAGTTCATGCACAACTTTCTTTATTGCTAACAATCGAATTGGGCCAGTACTGAAAGTTTCTTAACATTATCAGATTTTGAGTACTCAGAGTTTCTTATGAGTTTCTTAGAGGTTCCATAACGATCTTCATGTTCATTACCTGTGCCTTCGTGAACTTTTCAAAACAAAGTTTTATAAAATCTTTCCACTGTTTCAACATTATTCAAGTACCTTATGAGTAATATGATATAGGAAACAGGTGAAAGTAAAGATAAGTCAAGGATTTCCTTTATCAAAGTAAATAGTTTCTTAATTTATTTTTTCCTAGTATTGGAGATTACAAAAACTTTGTACCAGCATTTTGTTTTAAATTTTATATATTCTGTAAAAGAATAAGAATCAAATGATATTTCTACCGGGTGTAGGGTAGTGTAGGGTGTAGGATAGTGTAGGGTAATGTAGGGTGTAGGGTAATGTAGGGTGTGGGGTAATGTAGGGTGTAGGGTAATGTAGGCTAGTGAAGGGTAATGTAGGGTGTAGGGTAGTGTAGGATACTGAATGCTAGTGTAGGGTAATGTATGGTGCAGGGTAATGTAGGGTGTAGGCTAGTGTAGGATAATGAAATGCTAGTGTAGGGTAATGTAGGGTGTAGAGTAATGTAGGGTGTAGGGTAATGTAGGGTGTAGGCTAGTGTAGGATAATGAAATGCTTTTGTAGGGTAATGTAGGGTGTAGGCTAGTGTAGGATAATGAAATGCTTTTGTAGGGTAATGTAGGGTGTAGGGTAATGTAGGGTGTAGGGTAATGTAGGGTGTAGGCTAGTGTAGGATAATGAAATGCTAGTGTAGGGTAATGTAGGGTGTAGAGTAATGTAGGGTGTAGGGTAATGTAGGGTGTAGAGTAATGTAGGGTGTAGGCTAGTGTAGGATAATGAAATGCTAGTGTAGGGTAATGTAGGGTGTAGAGTAATGTAGGGTGTAGGGTAATGTAGGGTGTAGGCTAGTGTAGGATAATGAAATGCTTTTGTAGGTAATGTAGGGTGTAGGGTAATGTAGGGTGTAGAGTAATGTAGGGTGTAGGCTAGTGTAGGATAATGAAATGCTAGTGTAGGGTAATGTAGGGTGTAGAGTAATGTAGGGTGTAGGCTAGTGTAGGATAATGAAATGCTAGTGTAGGGTAATGTAGGGTGTAGGCTAGTGTAGGATAATGAAATGCTTTTGTAGAGTAATGTAGGGTGTAGAGTAATGTAGGGTGTAGGGTAATGTAGGGTGTAGGCTAGTGTAGGATAATGAAATGCTTTTGTAGGGTAATGTAGGGTGTAGGCTAGTGTAGGATAATGAAATGCTTTTGTAGGGTAATGTAGGGTGTAGGGTAATGTAGGGTGTAGGGTAATGTAGGGTGTAGGCTAGTGTAGGATAATGAAATGCTTTTGTAGAGTAATGTAGGGTGTAGAGTAATGTAGGGTGTAGGGTAATGTAGGGTGTAGGCTAGTGTAGGATAATGAAATGCTAGTGTAGGGTAATGTAGGGTGTAGAGTAATGTAGGGTGTAGGGTAATGTAGGGTGTAGGCTAGTGTAGGATAATGAAATGCTTTTGTAGGGTAATGTAGGGTGTAGGGTAATGTAGGGTGTAGGCTAGTGTAGGATAATGAAATGCTTTTGTAGGGTAATGTAGGGTGTACAGTAATGTAGGGTGTAGGGTAATGTAGGGTGTAGGCTAGTGTAGGATAATGAAATGCTTTTGTAGAGTAATGTAGGGTGTAGGGTAATGTAGGGTGTAGGGTAATGTAGGGTGTAGGGTAATGTAGGGTGTAGGCTAGTGTAGGATAATGAAATGCTTTTGTAGAGTAATGTAGGGTGTAGGCTAGTGTAGGATAATGAAATGCTAGTGTAGGGTAATGTAGGGTGTAGAGTAATGTAGGGTGTAGGGTAATGTAGGGTGTAGGCTAGTGTAGGATAATGAAATGCTTTTGTAGAGTAATGTAGGGTGTACAGTAATGTAGGGTGTAGGGTAATGTAGGGTGTAGGCTAGTGTAGGATAATGAAATGCTTTTGTAGAGTAATGTAGGGTGTAGGCTAGTGTAGGGTAATGTAGGGTGTAGAGTAGTGTAGGATAATGAAATGCTAGTGTAGGGTAATGTAGGGTGTAGAGTAATGTAGGGTGTAGTGTAATGTAGGGTGTAGGCTAGTGTAGGATAATGAAATGCTAGTGTAGGGTAATGTAGGGTGTAGAGTAATGTAGGGTGTAGGGTAATGTAGGGTGTAGGCTAGTGTAGGATAATGAAATGCTTTTGTAGAGTAATGTAGGGTGTACAGTAATGTAGGGTGTAGGGTAATGTAGGGTGTAGGCTAGTGTAGGATAATGAAATGCTTTTGTAGAGTAATGTAGGGTGTAGGCTAGTGTAGGATAATGAAATGCTAGTGTAGGGTAATGTAGGGTGTAGAGTAATGTAGGGTGTAGGGTAATGTAGGGTGTAGGCTAGTGTAGGATAATGAAATGCTTTTGTAGAGTAATGTAGGGTGTAGGGTAATGTAGGGTGTAGGCTAGTGTAGGATAATGAAATGCTTTGGTAGAGTAATGTAGGGTGTAGGGTAATGTAGGGTGTAGGGTAATGTAGGGTGTAGGCTAGTGTAGGATAATGAAATGCTAGTGTAGGGTAATGTAGGGTGTAGAGTAATGTAGGGTGTAGGGTAATGTAGGGTGTAGGCTAGTGTAGGATAATGAAATGCTTTTGTAGAGTAATGTAGGGTGTAGGGTAATGTAGGGTGTAGGCTAGTGTAGGATAATGAAATGCTAGTGTAGGGTAATGTAGGGTGTAGAGTAATGTAGGGTGTAGGGTAATGTAGGGTGTAGGCTAGTGTAGGATAATGAAATGCTTTTGTAGAGTAATGTAGGGTGTAGGGTAATGTAGGGTGTAGGCTAGTGTAGGATAATGAAATGCTTTGGTAGAGTAATGTAGGGTGTAGGGTAATGTAGGGTGTAGGGTAATGTAGGGTGTAGGCTAGTGTAGGATAATGAAATGCTAGTGTAGGGTAATGTAGGGTGTAGAGTAATGTAGGGTGTAGGGTAATGTAGGGTGTAGGCTAGTGTAGGATAATGAAATGCTTTTGTAGAGTAATGTAGGGTGTAGGGTAATGTAGGGTGTAGGCTAGTGTAGGATAATGAAATGCTAGTGTAGGGTAATGTAGGGTGTAGAGTAATGTAGGGTGTAGGGTAATGTAGGGTGTAGGCTAGTGTAGGATAATGAAATGCTTTTGTAGAGTAATGTAGGGTGTAGGGTAATGTAGGGTGTAGGCTAGTGTAGGATAATGAAATGCTTTGGTAGAGTAATGTAGGGTGTAGGGTAATGTAGGGTGTAGGGTAATGTAGGGTGTAGGCTAGTGTAGGATAATGAAATGCTAGTGTAGGGTAATGTAGGGTGTAGAGTAATGTAGGGTGTAGGGTAATGTAGGGTGTAGGCTAGTGTAGGATAATGAATGCTTTTGTAGAGTAATGTAGGGTGTAGGGTAATGTAGGGTGTAGGCTAGTGTAGGATAATGAAATGCTAGTGTAGGGTAATGTAGGGTGTAGAGTAATGTAGGGTGTAGGGTAATGTAGGGTGTAGGCTAGTGTAGGATAATGAAATGCTTTTGTAGAGTAATGTAGGGTGTAGGGTAATGTAGGGTGTAGGCTAGTGTAGGATAATGAAATGCTTTGGTAGAGTAATGTAGGGTGTAGGGTAATGTAGGGTGTAGGGTAATGTAGGGTGTAGGCTAGTGTAGGATAATGAAATGCTAGTGTAGGGTAATGTAGGGTGTAGAGTAATGTAGGGTGTAGGGTAATGTAGGGTGTAGGCTAGTGTAGGATAATGAAATGCTTTTGTAGAGTAATGTAGGGTGTAGGCTAGTGTAGGATAATGAAATGCTAGTGTAGGGTAATGTAGGGTGTAGAGTAATGTAGGGTGTAGGGTAATGTAGGGTGTAGGCTAGTGTAGGATAATGAATGCTTTTGTAGAGTAATGTAGGGTGTAGGGTAATGTAGGGTGTAGGCTAGTGTAGGATAATGAAATGCTTTTGTAGAGTAATGTAGGGTGTAGGCTAGTGTAGGATAATGAAATGCTTTTGTAGAGTAATGTAGGGTGTAGGGTAATGTAGGGTGTAGGCTAGTGTAGGATAATGAAATGCTAGTGTAGGGTAATGTAGGCTGTAGAGTAATGTAGGGTGTAGGGTAATGTAGGGTGTAGGCTAGTGTAGGATAATGAAATGCTTTTGTAGAGTAATGTAGGGTGTAGGGTAATGTAGGGTGTAGGCTAGTGTAGGATAATGAAATGCTTTGGTAGAGTAATGTAGGGTGTAGGGTAATGTAGGGTGTAGGGTAATGTAGGGTGTAGGCTAGTGTAGGATAATGAAATGCTAGTGTAGGGTAATGTAGGGTGTAGAGTAATGTAGGGTGTAGGGTAATGTAGGGTGTAGGCTAGTGTAGGATAATGAATGCTTTTGTAGAGTAATGTAGGGTGTAGGGTAATGTAGGGTGTAGGCTAGTGTAGGATAATGAAATGCTAGTGTAGGGTAATGTAGGGTGTAGAGTAATGTAGGGTGTAGGGTAATGTAGGGTGTAGGCTAGTGTAGGATAATGAAATGCTTTTGTAGAGTAATGTAGGGTGTAGGGTAATGTAGGGTGTAGGCTAGTGTAGGATAATGAAATGCTTTTGTAGAGTAATGTAGGGTGTAGGGTAATGTAGGGTGTAGGGTAATGTAGGGTGTAGGCTAGTGTAGGATAATGAAATGCTAGTGTAGGGTAATGTAGGGTGTAGAGTAATGTAGGGTGTAGGGTAATGTAGGGTGTAGGCTAGTGTAGGATAATGAAATGCTTTTGTAGAGTAATGTAGGGTGTAAGGTAATGTAGGGTGTAGGCTAGTGTAGGATAATGAAATGCTAGTGTAGGGTAATGTAGGGTGTAGGCTAGTGTAGGATAATGAAATGCTAGTGTAGGGTAATGTAGGGTGTAGAGTAATGTAGGGTGTAGAGTAATGTAGGGTGTATGCTTTTGTAGGTAATGTAGGGTGTAGGGTAATGTAGGGTGTAGGCTAGTGTAGGATAATGAAATGCTAGTGTAGGGTAATGTAGGGTGTAGAGTAATGTAGGGTGTAGGGTAATGTAGGGTGTAGGCTAGTGTAGGATAATGAATGCTTTTGTAGGGTAATGTAGGGTGTAGGCTAGTGTAGGATAATGAAATGCTTTTGTAGAGTAATGTAGGGTGTAGGGTAATGTAGGGTGTAGGCTAGTGTAGGATAATGAAATGCTTTGGTAGAGTAATGTAGGGTGTAGGGTAATGTAGGGTGTAGGGTAATGTAGGGTGTAGGCTAGTGTAGGATAATGAAATGCTAGTGTAGGGTAATGTAGGGTGTAGAGTAATGTAGGGTGTAGGGTAATGTAGGGTGTAGGCTAGTGTAGGATAATGAAATGCTTTTGTAGAGTAATGTAGGGTGTAGGCTAGTGTAGGATAATGAAATGCTAGTGTAGGGTAATGTAGGGTGTAGAGTAATGTAGGGTGTAGGGTAATGTAGGGTGTAGGCTAGTGTAGGATAATGAATGCTTTTGTAGAGTAATGTAGGGTGTAGGGTAATGTAGGGTGTAGGCTAGTGTAGGATAATGAAATGCTTTTGTAGAGTAATGTAGGGTGTAGGCTAGTGTAGGATAATGAAATGCTTTTGTAGAGTAATGTAGGGTGTAGGGTAATGTAGGGTGTAGGCTAGTGTAGGATAATGAAATGCTAGTGTAGGGTAATGTAGGGTGTAGAGTAATGTAGGGTGTAGGGTAATGTAGGGTGTAGGCTAGTGTAGGATAATGAAATGCTTTTGTAGAGTAATGTAGGGTGTAGGGTAATGTAGGGTGTAGGCTAGTGTAGGATAATGAAATGCTTTGGTAGAGTAATGTAGGGTGTAGGGTAATGTAGGGTGTAGGGTAATGTAGGGTGTAGGCTAGTGTAGGATAATGAAATGCTAGTGTAGGGTAATGTAGGGTGTAGAGTAATGTAGGGTGTAGGGTAATGTAGGGTGTAGGCTAGTGTAGGATAATGAATGCTTTTGTAGAGTAATGTAGGGTGTAGGGTAATGTAGGGTGTAGGCTAGTGTAGGATAATGAAATGCTAGTGTAGGGTAATGTAGGGTGTAGAGTAATGTAGGGTGTAGGGTAATGTAGGGTGTAGGCTAGTGTAGGATAATGAAATGCTTTTGTAGAGTAATGTAGGGTGTAGGGTAATGTAGGGTGTAGGCTAGTGTAGGATAATGAAATGCTTTGTAGAGTAATGTAGGGTGTAGGGTAATGTAGGGTGTAGGGTAATGTAGGGTGTAGGCTAGTGTAGGATAATGAAATGCTAGTGTAGGGTAATGTAGGGTGTAGAGTAATGTAGGGTGTAGGGTAATGTAGGGTGTAGGCTAGTGTAGGATAATGAAATGCTTTTGTAGAGTAATGTAGGGTGTAAGGTAATGTAGGGTGTAGGCTAGTGTAGGATAATGAAATGCTAGTGTAGGGTAATGTAGGGTGTAGGCTAGTGTAGGATAATGAAATGCTAGTGTAGGGTAATGTAGGGTGTAGAGTAATGTAGGGTGTAGAGTAATGTAGGGTGTAGGGTAATGTAGGGTGTAGGGTAATGTAGGGTGTAGGCTAGTGTAGGATAATGAAATGCTAGTGTAGGGTAATGTAGGGTGTAGAGTAATGTAGGGTGTAGGGTAATGTAGGGTGTAGGCTAGTGTAGGATAATGAATGCTTTTGTAGAGTAATGTAGGGTGTAGGCTAGTGTAGGATAATGAATGCTTTTGTAGAGTAATGTAGGGTGTAGGCTAGTGTAGGATAATGAAATGCTAGTGTAGGGTAATGTAGGGTGTAGAGTAATGTAGGGTGTAGGCTAGTGTAGGATAATGAAATGCTAGTGTAGGGTAATGTAGGGTGTAGAGTAATGTAGGGTGTAGGGTAATGTAGGGTGTAGGCTAGTGTAGGATAATGAAATGCTTTTGGTAGAGTAATGTAGGGTGTAGGGTAATGTAGGGTGTAGGGTAATGTAGGGTGTAGGCTAGTGTAGGATAATGAAATGCTAGTGTAGGGTAATGTAGGGTGTAGAGTAATGTAGGGTGTAGGGTAATGTAGGGTGTAGGCTAGTGTAGGATAATGAAATGCTTTTGTAGAGTAATGTAGGGTGTAGGCTAGTGTAATGATAATGAAATGCTAGTGTAGGGTAATGTAGGGTGTAGAGTAATGTAGGGTGTAGGGTAATGTAGGGTGTAGGCTAGTGTAGGATAATGAAATGCTTTTGTAGAGTAATGTAGGGTGTAGGGTAATGTAGGGTGTAGGCTAGTGTAGGATAATGAAATGCTTTTGTAGAGTAATGTAGGGTGTAGGCTAGTGTAGGATAATGAAATGCTTTTGTAGAGTAATGTAGGGTGTAGGGTAATGTAGGGTGTAGGCTAGTGTAGGATAATGAAATGCTAGTGTAGGGTAATGTAGGGTGTAGAGTAATGTAGGGTGTAGGGTAATGTAGGGTGTAGGCTTGTGTAGGATAATGAAATGCTTTTGTAGAGTAATGTAGGGTGTAGGGTAATGTAGGGTGTAGGCTAGTGTAGGATAATGAAATGCTTTGGTAGAGTAATGTAGGGTGTAGGGTAATGTAGGGTGTAGGGTAATGTAGGGTGTAGGCTAGTGTAGGATAATGAAATGCTAGTGTAGGGTAATGTAGGGTGTAGAGTAATGTAGGGTGTAGGGTAATGTAGGGTGTAGGCTAGTGTAGGATAATGAATGCTTTTGTAGAGTAATGTAGGGTGTAGGCTAGTGTAGGATAATGAAATGCTAGTGTAGGGTAATGTAGGGTGTAGAGTAATGTAGGGTGTAGGGTAATGTAGGGTGTAGGCTAGTGTAGGATAATGAAATGCTTTTGTAGAGTAATGTAGGGTGTAGGGTAATTTAGGGTGTAGGCTAGTGTAGGATAATGAAATGCTTTGATAGAGTAATGTAGGGTGTAGGGTAATGTAGGGTGTAGGGTAATGTAGGGTGTAGGCTAGTGTAGGATAATGAAATGCTAGTGTAGGGTAATGTAGGGTGTAGAGTAATGTAGGGTGTAGGGTAATGTAGGGTGTAGGCTAGTGTAGGATAATGAAATGCTTTTGTAGAGTAATGTAGGGTGTAGGTTAATGTAGGGTGTAGGGTAAGGTAGGGTGTAGGCTAGTGTAGGATAATGAAATGCTTTTGTAGGGTAATGTAGGGTGTAGGGTAATGTAGGGTGTAGGCTAGTGTAGGATAATGAAATGCTTTTGTAGAGTAATGTAGGGTGTAGGGTAATGTAGGGTGTAGGGTAATGTAGGGTGTAGGCTAGTGTAGGATAATGAAATGCTAGTGTAGGGTAATGTAGGGTGTAGAGTAATGTAGGGTGTAGGGTAATGTAGGGTGTAGGCTAGTGTAGGATAATGAAATGCTTTGGTAGAGTAATGTAGGGTGTAGGGTAATGTAGGGTGTAGGGTAATGTAGGGTGTAGGCTAGTGTAGGATAATGAAATGCTAGTGTAGGGTAATGTAGGGTGTAGAGTAATGTAGGGTGTAGGGTAATGTAGGGTGTAGGCTAGTGTAGGATAATGAATGCTTTTGTAGAGTAATGTAGGGTGTAGGGTAATGTAGGGTGTAGGCTAGTGTAGGATAATGAAATGCTAGTGTAGGGTAATGTAGGGTGTAGAGTAATGTAGGGTGTAGGGTAATGTAGGGTGTAGGCTAGTGTAGGATAATGAAATGCTTTTGTAGAGTAATGTAGGGTGTAGGGTAATGTAGGGTGTAGGCTAGTGTAGGATAATGAAATGCTTTGATAGAGTAATGTAGGGTGTAGGGTAATGTAGGGTGTAGGGTAATGTAGGGTGTAGGCTAGTGTAGGATAATGAAATGCTAGTGTAGGGTAATGTAGGGTGTAGAGTAATGTAGGGTGTAGGGTAATGTAGGGTGTAGGCTAGTGTAGGATAATGAAATGCTTTTGTAGAGTAATGTAGGGTGTAGGCTAGTGTAGGATAATGAAATGCTTTTGTAGAGTAATGTAGGGTGTAGGGTAATGTAGGGTGTAGGCTAGTGTAGGATAATGAAATGCTTTAATAGAGTAATGTAGGGTGTAGGGTAATGTAGGGTGTAGGGTAATGTAGGGTGTAGGCTAGTGTAGGATAATGAAATGCTAGTGTAGGGTAATGTAGGGTGTAGAGTAATGTAGGGTGTAGGGTAATGTAGGGTGTAGGCTAGTGTAGGATAATGAAATGCTTTTGTAGAGTAATGTAGGGTGTAAGGTAATGTAGGGTGTAGGCTAGTGTAGGATAATGAAATGCTAGTGTAGGGTAATGTAGGGTGTAGGCTAGTGTAGGATAATGAAATGCTAGTGTAGGGTAATGTAGGGTGTAGAGTAATGTAGGGTGTAGAGTAATGTAGGGTGTAGGGTAATGTAGGGTGTAGGGTAATGTAGGGTGTAGGCTAGTGTAGGATAATGAAATGCTAGTGTAGGGTAATGTAGGGTGTAGAGTAATGTAGGGTGTAGGGTAATGTAGGGTGTAGGCTAGTGTAGGATAATGAATGCTTTTGTAGAGTAATGTAGGGTGTAGGCTAGTGTAGGATAATGAATGCTTTTGTAGAGTAATGTAGGGTGTAGGCTAGTGTAGGATAATGAAATGCTAGTGTAGGGTAATGTAGGGTGTAGAGTAATGTAGGGTGTAGGGTAATGTAGGGTGTAGGCTAGTGTAGGATAATGAAATGCTAGTGTAGGGTAATGTAGGGTGTAGAGTAATGTAGGGTGTAGGGTAATGTAGGGTGTAGGCTAGTGTAGGATAATGAAATGCTTTTGTAGAGTAATGTAGGGTGTAGGTTAATGTAGGGTGTAGGGTAAGGTAGGGTGTAGGCTAGTGTAGGATAATGAAATGCTTTTGTAGGGTAATGTAGGGTGTAGGGTAATGTAGGGTGTAGGCTAGTGTAGGATAATGAAATGCTAGTGTAGGGTAATGTAGGGTGTAGAGTAATGTAGGGTGTAGGGTAATGTAGGGTGTAGGCTAGTGTAGGATAATGAAATGCTTTTGTAGAGTAATGTAGGGTGTAGGCTAGTGTAGGATAATGAAATGCTTTTGTAGAGTAATGTAGGGTGTAGGTTAATGTAGGGTGTAGGCTAGTGTAGGATAATGAAATGCTAGTGTAGGGTAATGTAGGGTGTAGAGTAATGTAGGGTGTAGGGTAATGTAGGGTGTAGGCTAGTGTAGGATAATGAAATGCTAGTGTAGGGTAATGTAGGGTGTAGAGTAATGTAGGGTGTAGGGTAATGTAGGGTGTAGGCTAGTGTAGGATAATGAAATGCTTTTGTAGAGTAATGTAGGGTGTAGGTTAATGTAGGGTGTAGGGTAAGGTAGGGTGTAGGCTAGTGTAGGATAATGAAATGCTTTTGTAGGGTAATGTAGGGTGTAGGGTAATGTAGGGTGTAGGCTAGTGTAGGATAATGAAATGCTTTTGTAGAGTAATGTAGGGTGTAGGGTAATGTAGGGTGTAGGGTAATGTAGGGTGTAGGCTAGTGTAGGATAATGAAATGCTAGTGTAGGGTAATGTAGGGTGTAGAGTAATGTAGGGTGTAGGGTAATGTAGGGTGTAGGCTAGTGTAGGATAATGAAATGCTTTTGTAGAGTAATGTAGGGTGTAGGGTAATGTAGGGTGTAGGCTAGTGTAGGATAATGAAATGCTTTGGTAGAGTAATGTAGGGTGTAGGGTAATGTAGGGTGTAGGGTAATGTAGGGTGTAGGCTAGTGTAGGATAATGAAATGCTAGTGTAGGGTAATGTAGGGTGTAGAGTAATGTAGGGTGTAGGGTAATGTAGGGTGTAGGCTAGTGTAGGATAATGAATGCTTTTGTAGAGTAATGTAGGGTGTAGGCTAGTGTAGGATAATGAAATGCTAGTGTAGGGTAATGTAGGGTGTAGAGTAATGTAGGGTGTAGGGTAATGTAGGGTGTAGGCTAGTGTAGGATAATGAAATGCTTTTGTAGAGTAATGTAGGGTGTAGGGTAATTTAGGGTGTAGGCTAGTGTAGGATAATGAAATGCTTTGATAGAGTAATGTAGGGTGTAGGGTAATGTAGGGTGTAGGGTAATGTAGGGTGTAGGCTAGTGTAGGATAATGAAATGCTAGTGTAGGGTAATGTAGGGTGTAGAGTAATGTAGGGTGTAGGGTAATGTAGGGTGTAGGCTAGTGTAGGATAATGAAATGCTTTTGTAGAGTAATGTAGGGTGTAGGTTAATGTAGGGTGTAGGGTAAGGTAGGGTGTAGGCTAGTGTAGGATAATGAAATGCTTTTGTAGGGTAATGTAGGGTGTAGGGTAATGTAGGGTGTAGGCTAGTGTAGGATAATGAAATGCTTTTGTAGAGTAATGTAGGGTGTAGGGTAATGTAGGGTGTAGGGTAATGTAGGGTGTAGGCTAGTGTAGGATAATGAAATGCTAGTGTAGGGTAATGTAGGGTGTAGAGTAATGTAGGGTGTAGGGTAATGTAGGGTGTAGGCTAGTGTAGGATAATGAAATGCTTTGGTAGAGTAATGTAGGGTGTAGGGTAATGTAGGGTGTAGGGTAATGTAGGGTGTAGGCTAGTGTAGGATAATGAAATGCTAGTGTAGGGTAATGTAGGGTGTAGAGTAATGTAGGGTGTAGGGTAATGTAGGGTGTAGGCTAGTGTAGGATAATGAATGCTTTTGTAGAGTAATGTAGGGTGTAGGGTAATGTAGGGTGTAGGCTAGTGTAGGATAATGAAATGCTAGTGTAGGGTAATGTAGGGTGTAGAGTAATGTAGGGTGTAGGGTAATGTAGGGTGTAGGCTAGTGTAGGATAATGAAATGCTTTTGTAGAGTAATGTAGGGTGTAGGGTAATGTAGGGTGTAGGCTAGTGTAGGATAATGAAATGCTTTGATAGAGTAATGTAGGGTGTAGGGTAATGTAGGGTGTAGGGTAATGTAGGGTGTAGGCTAGTGTAGGATAATGAAATGCTAGTGTAGGGTAATGTAGGGTGTAGAGTAATGTAGGGTGTAGGGTAATGTAGGGTGTAGGCTAGTGTAGGATAATGAAATGCTTTTGTAGAGTAATGTAGGGTGTAGGCTAGTGTAGGATAATGAAATGCTTTTGTAGAGTAATGTAGGGTGTAGGGTAATGTAGGGTGTAGGCTAGTGTAGGATAATGAAATGCTTTAATAGAGTAATGTAGGGTGTAGGGTAATGTAGGGTGTAGGGTAATGTAGGGTGTAGGCTAGTGTAGGATAATGAAATGCTAGTGTAGGGTAATGTAGGGTGTAGAGTAATGTAGGGTGTAGGGTAATGTAGGGTGTAGGCTAGTGTAGGATAATGAAATGCTTTTGTAGAGTAATGTAGGGTGTAAGGTAATGTAGGGTGTAGGCTAGTGTAGGATAATGAAATGCTAGTGTAGGGTAATGTAGGGTGTAGGCTAGTGTAGGATAATGAAATGCTAGTGTAGGGTAATGTAGGGTGTAGAGTAATGTAGGGTGTAGAGTAATGTAGGGTGTAGGGTAATGTAGGGTGTAGGGTAATGTAGGGTGTAGGCTAGTGTAGGATAATGAAATGCTAGTGTAGGGTAATGTAGGGTGTAGAGTAATGTAGGGTGTAGGGTAATGTAGGGTGTAGGCTAGTGTAGGATAATGAATGCTTTTGTAGAGTAATGTAGGGTGTAGGCTAGTGTAGGATAATGAATGCTTTTGTAGAGTAATGTAGGGTGTAGGCTAGTGTAGGATAATGAAATGCTAGTGTAGGGTAATGTAGGGTGTAGAGTAATGTATGGTGTAGGGTAATGTAGGGTGTAGGCTAGTGTAGGATAATGAAATGCTAGTGTAGGGTAATGTAGGGTGTAGAGTAATGTAGGGTGTAGGGTAATGTAGGGTGTAGGCTAGTGTAGGATAATGAAATGCTTTTGTAGAGTAATGTAGGGTGTAGGTTAATGTAGGGTGTAGGGTAAGGTAGGGTGTAGGCTAGTGTAGGATAATGAAATGCTTTTGTAGGGTAATGTAGGGTGTAGGGTAATGTAGGGTGTAGGCTAGTGTAGGATAATGAAATGCTAGTGTAGGGTAATGTAGGGTGTAGAGTAATGTAGGGTGTAGGGTAATGTAGGGTGTAGGCTAGTGTAGGATAATGAAATGCTTTTGTAGAGTAATGTAGGGTGTAGGCTAGTGTAGGATAATGAAATGCTTTTGTAGAGTAATGTAGGGTGTAGGTTAATGTAGGGTGTAGGCTAGTGTAGGATAATGAAATGCTAGTGTAGGGTAATGTAGGGTGTAGAGTAATGTAGGGTGTAGGGTAATGTAGGGTGTAGGCTAGTGTAGGATAATGAAATGCTAGTGTAGGGTAATGTAGGGTGTAGAGTAATGTAGGGTGTAGGGTAATGTAGGGTGTAGGCTAGTGTAGGATAATGAAATGCTTTTGTAGAGTAATGTAGGGTGTAGGTTAATGTAGGGTGTAGGGTAAGGTAGGGTGTAGGCTAGTGTAGGATAATGAAATGCTTTTGTAGGGTAATGTAGGGTGTAGGGTAATGTAGGGTGTAGGCTAGTGTAGGATAATGAAATGCTTTTGTAGAGTAATGTAGGGTGTAGGGTAATGTAGGGTGTAGGGTAATGTAGGGTGTAGGCTAGTGTAGGATAATGAAATGCTAGTGTAGGGTAATGTAGGGTGTAGAGTAATGTAGGGTGTAGGGTAATGTAGGGTGTAGGCTAGTGTAGGATAATGAAATGCTTTGGTAGAGTAATGTAGGGTGTAGGGTAATGTAGGGTGTAGGGTAATGTAGGGTGTAGGCTAGTGTAGGATAATGAAATGCTAGTGTAGGGTAATGTAGGGTGTAGAGTAATGTAGGGTGTAGGGTAATGTAGGGTGTAGGCTAGTGTAGGATAATGAATGCTTTTGTAGAGTAATGTAGGGTGTAGGGTAATGTAGGGTGTAGGCTAGTGTAGGATAATGAAATGCTAGTGTAGGGTAATGTAGGGTGTAGAGTAATGTAGGGTGTAGGGTAATGTAGGGTGTAGGCTAGTGTAGGATAATGAAATGCTTTTGTAGAGTAATGTAGGGTGTAGGGTAATGTAGGGTGTAGGCTAGTGTAGGATAATGAAATGCTTTGATAGAGTAATGTAGGGTGTAGGGTAATGTAGGGTGTAGGGTAATGTAGGGTGTAGGCTAGTGTAGGATAATGAAATGCTAGTGTAGGGTAATGTAGGGTGTAGAGTAATGTAGGGTGTAGGGTAATGTAGGGTGTAGGCTAGTGTAGGATAATGAAATGCTAGTGTAGGGTAATGTAGGGTGTAGAGTAATGTAGGGTGTAGGGTAATGTAGGGTGTAGGCTAGTGTAGGATAATGAAATGCTTTTGTAGAGTAATGTAGGGTGTAGGGTAATGTAGGGTGTAGGGTAATGTAGGGTGTAGGCTAGTGTAGGATAACGAAATGCTTTTGTAGGGTAATGTAGGGTGTAGGGTAATGTAGGGGGTAGGGTAATGTAGGGTGTAGGCTAGTGCAGGATAATGAAATGCTTTTGTAGGGTAGTGTAGGGTACAAGAAAGCGTAGGGTTGGTAATGAAGCATCGTGTATGTTGTAGAGTGAAGTGAAGGGTAATGAAGTATGTGTAGGGTGTAGAGTGTAGGGTAATGAAGGCTAAGGTAGAGTAACGAAGGTTAGTGTAGGGTGTATGGTAGAGTAGACCCCCACATATTTGCAGGTGATGCCAACCTTGAACCCACAGAAAAGGAAGCAAATACTTGTTAGCTAAATACTACGTTATATGGTTGTCACCAACTATTCGCTCATCTTCCTTTGTGTCAGCAGGGTTTTTTTAGTACCACAACGGAATCTGAGTTTTTTTATTGTTATGCAGAGTAGCCTATCTACCTGGAAGGTACCTGTTACATGTAGGGTAGCGTAGGCTCCCTACACTGACCCTACACAATCAATGCTATCCTAAATTGTGCCTGGTATAATGATTATGGTCTACAATCATGGACAAAATTGTTGAGAAAAATATCCGCTTTCACAGAGTGCAACGACTTGTGATAGCACTTCGATATCATACCCCGCTATCGCCCCCCCTCCCCCCATTCAATGTTGGGTATATTTTTGGAGCAAGGCAGCAAACTGCAGCTATAGTTACCAACATTGAACGGGGGGGGAGGGGGGTGCAGATTTTTCTCAACATATTATGTCCAAGATTGTCTGAATTCTTCAAAAAAGAGACTTAGAAGTTTTCAGCAGAAAACTTCTAACACTGGTGGTGTACTGGGAGAAGACACATTGTCCTGCGAAGGAAGCATGTTAATTCTATAATAGCAGTGTTTTCAAATAAGATTTTGATATTTTTAAGAAAAACACCCCATTCTACATTTTCATGGTTATTAAATTAGTTGCTATATTCATATCCACGATCAGAAGGCATCAATACATTTAGAGTTGAATGTGTGCAACATGGCATAGAGACCCCCTAGAGTCCAGTTTTCCACTTTCTTAGCATGTTCAGTATATTCAGGGAATACTATTACAGTTGGGGTTGCAAGTGGGAAGAGGAGGGTGGGATATGGTGGGGGACTTTATGTCCCCCATCATTTCTTGGCATTGAGAAAAGCAATGTCAAGCTTACATGGATATATTCTATTTTCTATTAAGTTGCTGCCTCAACTGATACTCTTTTTTCCTTGAAAATATGTCTGCACTGCCGCATTTGTAGGTGGGGGCTGGGGTTACTATCTTCTAAAATTAGATCAAGATGAAAACAGTATACATGAAGTACCTGTGCATTGCGCACTAAGAATTGTTTACACTTTGGCCAAAATGGTGTTTACACGAAGTGTCCCATCACAGTTATCGATATACTGGAGGTACCCGCATGCAGAGAAGAGTATTCCAATAAAGGAAATAATTACCAGATATCCTGGATATTCTGCCGCGACTATATATCGTCTTTGTAAGAAGGAGGTGTCGACTACTGGCAAAAGTGATAGACGTAAAAGAAATGTCGGTAGGCCTAAGCTTCTGACTGAAAGAGATGGAAGGAACATCATGAGATCTATTCGCCAGCTAAGAGAGATGTCAGGGAGGTTCTCATCACGTAGAGTGAAACTGGAAGCTGGTCTTCAAGACGTGTCAGACCGCACAGTTCGAAGACATCTAAACAAACGAGGGTACTTCTACCTGCAAAGTAGGAAGAAAGGCTTAATGTCAAAGGTTGACCGGGTGAGACGTGTTAAATTTGCAAAGAACATGCTGAAGAAATATCCAAAAGACGTATGGTGCAACCAGATTGCATTCTATTTGGATGGGGTTAGTTTCGTGCATAAGAGAAATCCAGCTGATCAAGCAAAAGCACCATCAGGGCGGAGTTGGCGACAAAAATCAGAGGGACTCGTACAAGGCTGTACAAGTAAGGGAAGTAAAGTTGGTGCTGGGGGTAAAGTTGCACATTTTATGGCAGCCATATCATATGGAAAAGGCTTTATAATCTGTGAACAGTATGACAAAATGAACGGACCATATTTCTCTTCATTCATTGACAGGAATTTCAGTTACATGTTTCAAGTGAGTTGCAATCCAAGCTCAAATATTTTTATTCAAGATGGAGATCCAAGTCAGAATTCACAACTTGCAAAAGCCAGTATGGAGAAATGTGGTGCTAAGTTACTGCCAATTCCTCCAAGAAGTCCAGATCTTAATCCTATTGAGAACATCTTTCACATTGTTCGTACACAGTTAGCAGATGATGCAATAAAAAATAACATAGAGAATGAAACATTTGAACAGTTCAGTGAGCGTGCAAGAGGCTGCATGCTTAATTTCTCAGTAGCAGTTATTGATAGAACAATAGACTCGATGCAGAGACGAATGCATATTCTGGCAAAAAATAATGGTGAACGACTGAAATACTAAAAGTGTTGGTGAGCAAAGTTAGTTTGCTTCACATAATAGTGCGGTTATAATGGATTATCTATTCACATATACTGAACATATTACCACTCATTTTACCGGACATTTTACCGCACATTTTACCGACAGAATAATAGATATTTCCAATGGACACAATAGCATTTAAAAATTACTTTCTGTGCATTTCCATGTATATGGTCTGTATCCAGATACTAACAAACAAACAAATGAGAAATATATCATATCAACGATTTTTGAACAGTTTACCACCAGAAGTATTAATAAGGAAGTTCAATAGATCAATTCTTACTTTATATTTATGGTGGTAAACTGTCACAATTTCAAGAAGAATTACATTATATGCAAATGACTATTTTCATGCAGTTGAAATTGTTGAACTGTTCGTGAAATATCAAGAGTTTTTAAATTATCTTAACAAGTCTTTTGAAAAATTGCTGTTTATGAACGGTAAACTGTGTCGGTAAATTGACGGTAAAATGTCGGTAAAATGTCATATGAAATCCATACTTATGCAGGCAACAACTAAGCAGTGATTTCAGGATGTCTCATTGGTTACCTTAACTCATTGTGTTGTTGCAAGGGGTATCGACAAGGGCACATAAATGGGCGTGGTCTCCCAGAAAATGGGTGAGCCCACATTGAAAATTTCATTACTTTTCAACCCTTTCATTCATTCCAATAAATGGTCAGCTGTGCCCCTGGCAACTTAAGATATACTGACCGTGCCCTCCGTGTATGTAAAAGCTCCTCAGATTCATCGGTATGCATTGTAGCCATAGTAGAATTTGGTTAACTGTAGAACGTACTCTTATGAAATCTTCTAATAAAGAGCGACAGTGTAGACGACATGCAAAAGCGTTTGTGTATTCGTATCAACAGTTTTTTACATACTGTATGCCATGTTGCTTCCTTTCATAGATCTCCTACTTGTGGTTCCTTTGATTTGTGACGTCAATTAGTCCATTGCTGTTTACAACAATAATCGCTATTCTAGCATAAACAGATGCCTAAATTACTGTTTCATAACTTCTATTCAATGACCAACCTTAAATGATTTCTATTGTCATTTCCAAAGCAAGCAGACATAAGAATAGTACTCAGCTCATGACGTCACATAAGCCATAGCCTTTGCAAGGAATAAATGATAATGACTGAATCAAAAGAGTGTCAAAAGTCTTTCTTCCCCGCCCTCGTTAGAAATACCTCGCACAACATAAAAATAACGTTGTTTGAAAAACGTAACACGTAATCTTTTCCTCTCTCAAAATTTTTTCACAATTTTCAGACAATCATGGACAAAATTGTTGAGAAAAATATCCGCTTTCACAGAGTGCAACGACTTGTGATAGCACTTCGATATCATACCCCGCTATCGCCCCCCCCCCCTCCCCCCATTCAATGTTGGGTATATTTTTGGAGCAAGGCAGCAAACTGCAGCTATAGTTACCAACATTGAACGGGGGGAGGGGGGTGCAGATTTTTCTCAACATATTATGTCCAAGATTGTAGATGATCTCCAGTACATACCATCAATTGCTATGTCACCATTATTTTTTGCATCCACGTTCATGAACAATAATCTAATAGCAGCAAATGCAAATCAAAGTTGGAATAATCTACCACCAATCTATTCCATCCCCTGGGGCTTTTTGAATCAAACAGATATCACAGAATCACCACCACTGCCTGGTAATGTTGATGCAAAGAACGCATTACTAGTGATTGCCGAGAAACTAAAGGATCAAAGAAATGGAATTTTTACAGCTACTCGGGACATTCTCAGTCTCATCAATTGTGTTAAAGGTAGAGGGGATATTACTGACAACCCTGGCAGTATTATGTTGACAATGGTGCACGCAGAGTTGCTGAGAAAGGTTGGATGCCTCAATCCATGTATTGAAAGCCTATTGATTGTTCTTGATTATCTCGAGGCTACACGTGATATTTCCTGCAAGTCAACCCTTTTTCCAACACAATAGCCAGATAATTACAACAAAGAAGTACAACAAAAAGAATGAAACTGCTATTGTAATTGAAGATTTAGACCATAATAAAACATCAGAAAAGAAGACAATGCCATCGGATAGCAACCCTTTGTCTTGGGATACTTCAAACAAATCCAATGAACAAAAAAAAAACAAAGGGACTGGCACAGCTGAAGTAAACAAATCCATGACAGGTAAAGGCAAACAGAATCGCGTTGAAGTATATTACCGCGCAGAAATTGAGTATATTAACCTAATTAGAGTTTGCTCAAGCTTTGCAATAACCCTACACAAGAATTATTCTCAAACAGACAACAAATCAAGCTTGTTTCAGTTTGCCTTCAGCAACAAAGATTTGTTTTCCCAAAGGGAAATCCAGCATAATCTGCTTGAACTGGAAATGAGCTTGAATGGTGACTGTTTTCAGTATGATATAAATCTCACTTTAGATTCTTGTCAGTCTCAAGAGAGTTCAAATCAATTTGCAGAACTTGTTTCCCTGAGCCAGTTGTGAGGGTGCATGCTGCAAGCTAGCGCAAGTGGTGCAGAACTCTTACTTGAATCAGGCTCTCAAACATGCTCAAACCATACTCAAAACAAGTTGGTATCAGGCTTGAAGCATGCTACAAACATACTCAATATTTTTGCAAAAGGATTGCCCAACAAATCAAAGTTATGAAGAAGAATGCCTAAATAATATAGAGTGGAAAGACAGAACAGAATTCATATATAAATTCTGGTTTAAGAGATCTCAGAAAACATAAATTTAATTCCTTCTGTGATAGGTTTGTAGAAAACAAACCACATTTATTTTGGAGAGGACAAAACTCACCAAATTCTCTTTAGACAAAAAAGCAAGAACCTGAAAAAGTTGGACATATCTGGGATGCATCCTAGATGAAAATATTTCTGGGCAGTCGATGGTAACTAAAGATGCTTGGAAAAATAAATTGCAATTAGCAGGTTGCTTTTAAATGCTCTTATTCAACCTCATTTTTATCATGCATGCACTTCTTGGTATCCAGGGTTGAATAAGAGGCTGTCCAAAAAAATCTAGATGGCTCAAAACAAATGCATTTGTTTTTACCTGAATTTGAAAAGCACAGCACATATTGGGGTCACATAATTCAAGGCTATAAATTGGCGAACTACAAGGAACAGGACAGATCAATGTGTCCATTTCAATGTAAGGAAATTGTTCAAAGGAACTGCCCCAGTGTGCAGCGCTGAGATATTCCCTCTAGTCAACCAGGGCCAAACAACACAAAAATCCAAGTTCAAATTGGATATTCCATTTCGAAAATATAATGCTGGACAAAAATGCCTGTCTTATCTATGGCCAAAAACATGGGATAGTCTTTCGTCTGAGATCAAATCAACAAACAATATTTATGCATTCAAACATAAGATCAAAGAGAACTTTTCCAAAATATACAGAAAGAGAAAGATGACATAAATGTCTTCTACTATGGACCATATTGAAAATACAAATCATGCAACTCTGAATTTCCTTTTTTCTATGTATTTCTATTATACGGCAGCTCTAAGGGGACCATTATGGAAGTAAAGTCAGCTTGACCTTTTAGTGCTATCCCTGCCACTGTAATTAGGGGTGTTTATCTTTATATTTTTAACATCTAATATTGTATTGTATCTATTTTTTATTATCAAACTTGTAGATATCTATTGTGGCAAATTGATACATACATACTGTACATACATAAATATCTGAGCATAGATACAATACAATATATAGGGTTATTAAAGGAAAACACCCCTAATTACAGTGGCAGGGGTAGCAATAAAAGGTCAAGATGACCTTAATTCCATAATAGTCCCCTTGGAGATGCTGGTACAACAAAAATGTGAGAGAAAAATACAAAACTGTAGTTTTGAAAAGCTTTTTGTTCACTTGAATGTCACTGAACTGATTGCAAATGAAATTTGGAATATCTGTTGTAAGAAATCATGATGCAGATACCTGAAAATATGTTAAAACAACTTAATACTATAAGTTTATTCCATTATTTTAGAATATCAGAAATTTTACAACCAACATCCTCTACAAGCGCCTGATCCTGTTCTGCCAACTGTGGTTGGGTATTGGAAAAACATTTAGTAAAGAAACCTTTTAAATGTTGTATGAATATGAATTGCTACACCAACTAAGAAACTGCTGAGAAACTTTCAACACTTAAATTCAATAAATTTACGAAACATTCCATTGTAGGTAAATTCTTAGTTTCTTTTAAAACAATCCCTGTATATGTTCACAAGTTATTGTTCGTTCAATAATATGGACAGATAGAGCTCCTACAATTGCAATTAATTAACCTGTATTTTTTTGTTGTGAACTTCCTTCTACTACCGGGTGAGCCAGAAAAAAGTTCCCACTTTTGAAAATTCATAGCATCAAGAGTACAGCATGGCCTCCAAATCTTTTCTTTTGTCCGAAGTTCCCCTGGGACGCCGACTTATCCTCTGATCAGATTGCGTTTTCTCCTAAAATTGACCAATCAGGTGCTGTCATTTCATTACTTCCGCGTTTCGCAGCTAGATTTAGGCCATTTTGGGTGACCCCCATCAAAAAATATTGCACGCTCGAATAAATCAAATCTTTTGAAAATGTCAACGGGAAAAGGAAGCTTATACATAGGACCACAAGTGTTCATGTAACCCCCTTGCCATCACCTAGGATTGAAAAATTACGGCGATTTGAATGTTTGTCTTTGGTATTTTTTCAAACAGGTAGTGGTATCCTGCTCGCCCTCCCCCCAAAAATTAATTTTTTTAGCAAAATTATCAAAAATATACATATTTCCATGAATTATTCTTGCGAAATTTCCGAAATTTGCGCTTTACTTCGCCTTGACTTGCGAATTTGCGACACCTCCAAACTCTGTCCTTCTTCCCTGGATGACAACTTATGCCTCTCTCTGGTCTGATCCAACATAACAGGAAAAGGCGGGAAAAGAAACCTTAACGGTGGCGGTGTCGTCATGCTTTTGTTGGTAAAATCATTTATCGTCTCAAATATTTATTCACAAATCTATAAGAAGATTGTCAATAACCATTGAAGTTGAAGCAAAGTATCGAAATAACTGCCAATATCTTTAATTCCTCCTACGCTTGGGATGGAGTGTGAGTGAAACCAAACTGACAGCATTGCAAAAATTCTCAAAGAAGACGACAGCATTGCATCAGGAGCAATCAAGATCACGATGAAGTAAGTTTTCCTTCTACTTCGTCTTGCAGTGAGGGCATTTCAAATTCTTACATTCTTATCAAAAGACAATTTTGACAACGATTTCCGCTCAATTTTTACAAGAAAGAAGCCGCCTGCGCTGTGTGAAAATGTAAAATTCAATTTTGTAAAAAAATAAGAAATCTAGGAGAAACTTTTACCCCGGGAAGAACTGGGGTCAAGTTTGTTGTAAAAGTTAGTGCACGAGTTTATAAGAAAATAAAAATTTGGGTCAGTTGTGAAAGTAATAACTGTTTCTTAAGATTATCAGATTTTGAGTAGAGGGGTGTTGACCGGTCTAGCTACTCCAAGTTTACCTGTGCCCCCGTGAACATTTCCAAACAAAGGTTTTTGAAGCCTTTCCAATGTTTAGACATATAACAATCTTCATGTTTACTACCTGTGCCCCGTGAACATTTCGAGACAATGTTTCTGAAGCCTTTCTAATGTTTAGACTTTTCTCAAGTAACTTCCGAGCGCCTTCCGAGCAACATGATACAATAACCAAGTGAAAATAAAGTAAAAATATCCCAAGGACTTCCTCTAGCATAATAAATAGTTTCTTCCCAGAACACGTATTTCTTTACAAGAAAGGGCAAAAAACTCAACTCTCAGATCACCAAAAAATTGCAAAACTCCAGCACTGCACTGGGAAAATATAACTTAAGAAACAATTTATTCTTATGAAGATTAAGGAAATCCTTGACATATCTTTTTCATTTGTTTCCTGTAATGCTTAGCATTGGAAAGGCTTCAAAAACCTTGTTTTGAAATGTTCACGAGGGCACAAGTAAGGAACATGAAGATTGTTATGGAACCTCTAACAAACTCAGAGTACTGAAATTCTTTTAACCCTATTTTAACTGGGGGGGGGGGGCGTTTTTCGCCCCCTATCGGATTTTTTTTAATAGCTCCCAAACGATGTCACCTACCGGGTGAGTCAAAAGAAAGTTTACCAGTTTGACGGGCTGTGAAATAAAAAGTAAGTGGCCGATATTAAAACTAAATGTTAATCTATCAGTCAAAGGCCAAATTAGATGAGAAATTTTTGTTTGGTAAAATCACTCATCTTCAAGTCCAACAAATTTGAAAAATGCCAGTAAGGGGCTTGTATGGGAATCGAGAATTCCACGTTCCATTCTGGTCCATGATTTATTTGGCATGGAAATTTAAGTTCACTGCAATTGTCAGTTTCGGAAATAGAATTTTGATTTCAATAGCGAGTAAAACATGGACCAGAATGGAATGTGGAATTCTTGATCCCATACATGTCCTTTACAGACATTTTTCTAATTTTTGGATCTTAGAGATGAGTATGGCACGCCATACCTGTCAAAACATCAGAAAGTAGTATTGTTGATCAGGAATGGTGAAGTGCAAGTCAGAAATTGTCCATCACATAGTTGAAGTTATTCGCTACATATCTGAAATTAGTTACTGAGTCTCAGAAATTATGTGATATGTATCTCAAATTATTGGCACATTGGAAATCACCAAAAATCATCGAGATCCCAAATCAGGAGTCACTAAACATTTCTGATTACTAAACATTTTCTGATTACTAAACATTTTCTGATTACCA
This sequence comes from Aurelia coerulea, assembly GCA_039566865.1. Lineage (NCBI taxonomy): Eukaryota > Metazoa > Cnidaria > Scyphozoa > Semaeostomeae > Ulmaridae > Aurelia > Aurelia coerulea. Next base: position 6,226,577 of record CM076959.1, read on the forward strand.
AACATTTTTTGATTACCAAACATTTTCTGATTACTAAACATTTTCTGATTACTAAACATTTTCTGATTACTAAACATTTTCTGATTACTAAACATTTTCTGATTTCATAATTTTCAAACGTACTCCAGACGAGGCTAAACAACAGCAACAATTCACTTCAATTAGATGAGCGTAATGCATCACCCTGCCATCTTGTGGTGAACAGAACTCTTTTTAGTTATGGATCCCGAAGAAGATAATGCATCGGAACTAAGGCTATTCCTGGAAACTATCCTTCACACTTTGTCGAAAACCGGAGATGCATTCATGTGTGCAGATTTAACTCGGCTAGAAATTTTGGAAAGAAAACTATCAGATCAGACTGGTGTGACACTCGCAATGGAAGCCATCCTAGCAGAGGCCGTTGTTGATGGCAGCATTGCTAATTCAGCATCTTGTAATATGGCAACTATCAGGCAACTACACACTTGGCTAATGGAGCTGTGCGACTGTTTGAATCATCAGCTGGTACTGATCAACGAAAGGAAGACTTTTCTTGAGTCTGAGTCAACTGCATGCTTTGCATTGCAAAGCAAGTCAACAGGTGGTCGCCCAAAATATGACATCACAGCAAGTTATTTACAAGGTCTTCGGGAAAGTGGAATGAGCTGGAGTGCAATAGCCAGGTGCCTAGGTGTCAGCGAAAGTACCGTTTATAGGAGAAGAGACGCATTTAACATAATTGACCAATGGACAGATATAACTGATGAACAACTTGACAGTGTAATTCTTGAAATTTTGAACAACACACCAGGAGCAGGTGAAACCTATGTGATAGGAGGTATTCGTAGCAAAGGCATACGGGTACAACGCTGGAGGGTGTGTGAGCGTCTGTGTATTTTAGATGGAGTTGGCAGAGCCATTAGAAAAAGGTGCTCAATAAAGCGTAGAGTATATAATGTGGGGACGCCTAATGAGCTATGGCACATAGATTCAAACCACAAACTCATTTCGTACCCTTTTGTCATGCATGGCTGTGTGGATGGATACAGCCGAGCTATCATGTATCTCCACTGTAAACCCAATAATAAGTCAGCTACTGTCCTGAAAATGTTTAATGATGCTGTGCAGCTATTTGGTCTACCACTGCGTGTTAGAGGTGACAGGGGAGTGGAGAATTTTGAGGTAGCAAGATTTATGATATACAATAGAGGGGCAGGAATTGGAAGTTTCATTGCTGGAAGAAGTGTTCATAACCAGAGGATAGAAAGATTATGGGCAGAAGTGAATAGAGTTGTAAACAAGTACTACAGAGAACTGTTTGAATGGATGGAACTGCAAGGAATACTTGATCATCTCAATGAAGTTCACTTGGCTGCTTTACACTATGTCTTTTTACCAAAGATTACTAAATCACTTGCAGAATTCACAAGTCAGTGGAACTACCATGGTTTGCGAACTATGAATAACATGTCCCCTCTTGCTTTGTGGAGACAGCATGCTACAGCTGAGACACCTGACACAGCAGATGATTACTATGGTGTTGACTATGACGTTAGTGACAGCACAAGCATCGAAACTTCAAACAACATTGTTGTTCCAGAAAGTATTGTTCAGCTAAATCCTCAACAGTTACAAACGCTAGCTGTGCAAACAAGACTGACAGACGAAAATTTAAACTTTGGCGTAGATAGGTATTTGGTTGCTTGCAGAATAATTGGGGAATTTTTTCCGGGGCATTAATTTAGATATTCAGCTTCAAAATGAATGATGACATGCATGTTACCAATTCTGTTTGTGTCAGAGGGGGAGGGACTCCCTATTAGTAAGTGATGGGGTGGGGGGGGGGGGGTCAGACAATTTTTTGGTCAGGGAAACGTTGTCTTGTATAGTTTTTGGGGTTGTTGATGAGAAAATTTGACAAGGTGAGAGCCAAGCTGAGTTTTCCACCAAACTATTGCAGCACAGTTGCAGTTGCGAAAATATCTAGTTTTTGTTTGCTATGAAGCGATGCGTATATTTTTGGGGTTTAAAAATGTCCTAAGTTTGGAAAAAAATTCGATTTGCTGTCTGACCCCCCCCCCCCCCATCACATACCAACAGGGAGTTATTCCCCTGGCCTTCGTGTAAAGAAAATGCTCTTCCCTGTAGGTGACTAGTAGTCATATCAACTTCCAGAAAGCCAAGATCAATGCAAGTGATGTTGCAGTCACCAACTGTTATTCTTTCATATATATTTACTAGATATATATGGCTATATGATAAAATGCAAAAGGCAAATAATAACAAAACGTTTTATAGCTCAAATAGTTTAAATTTTAATGCATGGAATATACAGTAGTGAACATAACAGAATTTTTTTTCCAACAAAACCAAGCTACAGTACATGCAGTACGGGCCTTGCGCACATTAATATGATGAGAATTAAGAATTTTGAAGAATTCTTCACATGCTGATAAGAATTCTTGGTAGTTTGTAAGCCTAAAAGTTTTAAACAAGAACTATTTCAATAGAACTATAGAACTATTGGTAAGATATTTAAATTAGTGTTATTGAGAAATTTTGAGAATTAGTTAGCAAGAAAACCATGTCAATGTGCGCATGACCTGTATTGTACAACAATAATTTAAAAGCTAAATTGTTCAAAGAATAAAATTTGCTATCTATCAAGATAAAGGAGTCATCAATAGATAGTAGCAGTTGAATGTCTAAATGCTAAAAATAACATGCATCACTGTATGCTACTTGATGGACAACAATTTACTTTTATTTCTACCAATGACAGCCCTAATGAAACTGAAACTGAAACTTTTCATTCACAGCAATAAACTTAGTACATTGTGTTAGATAAAAGAACCGCTAATTAAGATACATATAAAAAATTACATACAATGGATATACAGTTCAATAAAATTTGCTGCCGGACATATGGAAAGAACTCACAAGGAGCTATCTAGGCCATATGCCCGATTTGGCGTGTGTAGAAAGCGTACATTTTTTCTTTTGTAAACGAAAAGAAGGTTTAGAGACTGTAACAATACGAATAAGAATAAGAAAATATTAGTAGGTTAGTATTGTTAGTAGTGTTCAACATGAAAAATACGGTAGTGCGGTGCATGATGATGATATAAGTTTATAATAAAGTTCGAAAAATAAATTAGTCAATTCGACTCTAAAAAGTAGTTTTTCAGCTTTTTTGTGAAGGATGGCTTATTTTGTAACTTTTTTATGCGCAATGGCAGAGAATTCCAAATTTTGACTCCTTCATAAATAATTGACCTTTGTTTGTAATTTGTGGATACCAGGGGGAGAGAGAAGTTGTCATTTGAGGATTGCCTTGTCATGTGATGATGACGTAAATTTGTTTTGATAAACAAGTCATTGAAAATGTCACTACTGTTTTCATGATAAATATCAAACATGAATTTAGCCACTTCAAGTTTATACATGTTATCAAAATTAAGCAGATTATATTTTTTGAACAGTGGTTCACTATGAGCTTGGTATTTAGCAAAATCAATTACCCTAACTGCTTTACGAAGACTACATTTCAATGGTTCCAGATTAGTTTTATAAGCACTACCCCAGTTTAGTATGCCATAAAGTACGTGAGACTGAATAAATGAATTATAGAGCGTGCATAGGGTGTTTTGGGGTACTAAGTGTCTTGTCTTGTAAAGTAAGCCAATGCTCTTTGAGATCTTTATGTTTAGTTGCTTGATATGCTGTTTCCAATTTAATTGTTTATCTATGATTACGCCAAGGTATTTAGTGTAATCTTTTTGTTCAAGTTTTTCATTATCAATCTTAAGAACAATTGGTTTATCAATCTCTTTTTGATGTGGATTTATAATCAGAAAATTGGATTTTGATACATTTAAGGAAAGTTTGTTAGCCAATAGCCAATCAGAAATATTTTTCAATTCTGAGTTTACTGTTTGCTCCAAGGTTTGTAAATTTTTGCTTGAAAAAAGAAGACTAGTGTCATCAGCAAAGAGGTGAAAATCCAGTTTTTGTGAGGAAACGTAGATATCATTGATATATAGCAAGAAGAGTAGTGGGCCTAAGACGCTTCCTTGTGGGACTCCACAGTTAATAGAAAGATCTTTTGCCGTTTCACCATTTACTGAAACAGTTTGCTTTCTATCTGTAAGGTAAGATTTGAACCAAGAATTAGCGATACCTCTTATTCCGTAATGTTCCAGCTTATCTAATAGAATTTTGTGATTAACTGTATCGAAGGCTTTAGAGAAGTCTAGGAAAATACAACATGAAAAACGTTTTCCTTCAATATTTTCAACTAACTTTGTGTAGAGATCTAGAATCGCCAGTGTTGTTGATTTGTTTTTTTGGAATCCAAACTGATGTTTGAAAAGTATTTTATGTTTGTCTAGAAATTTTATCATACGCGAATGCATGGCCTTTTCTAGGAGCTTGCTAAATAATGGTAATATTGAAATGGGCCGATAGTTAGTAAATTCGAGTTTTGATTTGCCCTTGTGTATTGGAGTTACCTTTGCAAATTTCAGTTTCTGAGGGAAAATTCCATTTTCAAATGAAGAGTTAGCTATTAAAGAAACAGGCAATGAAATTGTGTGCCTTGCCAGTTTTACGAGTTTTACTGGTATATCGTACGAATCATTGGCTTTAGTTTCATCAAGATTGGCAATTAAGTCATTGATTTCTTGCGGTGTAATTGGTTGAATAAAAAAGCTTTTTGTGTTTGGTGTTTCAAGATAATCTTTAAAGTGCTTCGTAGCAGGTTTCATTTTGTCAACTAGCTTTTGCGCTACTGTTGTGAAATATTCGTTGAAACGGTTTGCTATGATTTTTTTATCAGTAGTCAATTTACCATTAATTAGAAGGCAAAAGTCCTGTGAACTCTTTTTTTGTTTTTGAATAATATTTTTTTTTTTTTTTTTTTTTTTATTCAAATATTAAATTTTACAAGATACTTTACATTCTACTATACCTAATTCTAATTACTATACGACACTACAAGTACGATACCGTGGGGAGCGAAAGACTATGACTACCCCATGGCCAATATCTAAAAACACGAAACGTTAAACCGTATACAATCACACTACGAACAATTTATAAATTAAAGGATACTATACTGGATTCAGTTTCACTCCAGATGTCAGGTCAGTGTTGCGATGAATTTGTTGATGCAACGAGTGCAACTCATTTGGTGTAGATTTAGGTAAGTAAAATGCCTGACCATCTGATGTGAAACAGAATTTACAAGGAAAAGAAACACTAACGGTACGGGACTTGGTGATTGCTTAGTGCATGGCTAAATTCTCAATGGATCTTAATCAAACCGACCAGTTTCGTGGATGAAGCGTAAAGTTAATTCGAGTACATTTCTATTCAACTCATTAGAAAGGTCTTCATCACCATACAATAAAAGCTGCGTCAAAGAATGATTTGAAAGATTGGTGATTTGTACATATGGTCGTAATAATTCAACAATTTCAGCGAGAAGATTTTGTCGTTGAACATCAAAAGAAGGGCAGAGCAACAAAAAGTGCTCCGTGTCTTCAATGCCATCGCTTGTTGGGCACATTGGGTTTATGGTATCTCTGAAATTATGCTTGAATTTATGGAGATTTAACTTGCTGAGACCAACCCTGAGTTGTGTTAGGTAGGATAATCCTGTGGGATCGTGAATTCCAAATACAGATTTTGCAGGGGGACGGATTATTGATAAGAGCTTTTTCTTAAAAACAGCAATAGAAGGTGCAAGTCTCAATTCAGGCTCAAGCTTATTCCATTCGCATAAACAGTTTGGATAGAAGGAAGACTTAAATTTTTCTGTCCTTGCCTATATCGTAATCTATATGTAATATCATTGATACCAGACCAAACTTTTTTCGAATTGTTTTTGAATTTGTCGAAGTAGGATGTGTAGTACATCTTTTTGCTTTTTCTTATCAAATGATTTAGCAGGTCTCTGTATCCTTTATATTTTTTGTACCATGTAGGGTCTTTGGTCTTCAGAAATTTCGAATAATATCTATTTTTCATTGAAATTGAATTAAGAATACCAGTTGTGATCCAGGGTTTATTTTTTGTTTTTTGCATTTTCCTAGAGATTTTCTTTAATGGGACATGTTTATTAATTATATCTAATAGTGATTCTTGAAAAACATTGAACTTTTCATCTGGATTATTTCCAGCATTTATCATATTAACGAGGTCTACTTTTCCTAGATCGCAGATGTATGAGTCAGCATTGAAGTTACTGTAGTCACGATAGAAGCTTTTCGCACCCTTGGATGATCTGACATTTAAGTTTTGACAGAAAATGAAGTTAGGCATGTGATCTGTAATTGTGGAGGTCAGATTTCCGCTAAAAGTATTAAATTCTATTGAATTAAGAAAGATATTATCAATTAATGTAGGTTTATGGTTACTGACAATTTTAGAAGGCTGAATTATGTGAGGTTGGAAAAAATTTGAAAGTAACAGATTTAAGAAGTTGTCTGTATATGTGTCTGTGTCATACTGAAGCAGGTTAATGTTAAAGTCACCAGTAATGAATACGGTTTTATTTTCTTTTCTGATCTTTCGTAGGACCGTGTTGGTTAGGTAGTCAATAAATTTATCCTCTTGTTTTTTTCTTGGATGACGATATATTACGCCTATCACGTAACTTGATTTTGACGAAGTGGTAATTTCAATCCAGTTTGCTTCAAATTCACAATCTTTCCCTACAAAGGAGTAGTCTAGGTCTTCTCTAGGTATGAAGGTAATACCTTCGGAGACAAGGAAACCACAACCACCTTTTAGACTATTACCAGTAGTACCATGATATTTCTGATAGCCAGTTAAATGCAGGTTTTTAGTTGTAGATTCATTTTCTTTTGTGATCCAAGTTTCTGAAAGAGCTATAACGTCGAAGTTATGTCCGAGTGTTGTTTGAAGGATTTCTAAATTATTTATGTTTTTATTTACTGAGCAAATGTTTGTGTGTATCAGACTAAAAGGCATGTGTTTAAATGCTTTTAATTTACTTTGCAATTTATGAAATTCATGCGTCGAGTAGTATTTAAAGTTGCACTTGAGATTCACATTTTCATCGATGTCATTATTTGAGTTAGGATGAGCGTCGTTTAGTTCAAGTCTATTAAAGTCAAGCTCTGAAATTGTTTGGGTGAGTTCTAATTCATTTAGCTCGTGTGTAAAAGTAGTACATGGACACGTTTCATTAGAATTAAATCCCTCAGCAATTAATTCAAAATTATTTAAAGAGTTAAATGGGAAAAGTTTTTCACAGCAAGATGAACAGTACCAATTCTTTAATATCGCGCGGATGTTGTGAGATTGCCAGTTTGGGAGGCGGCAACACTTTTTGTGGATAAAGCTTTGACAATGGTGGCACGGAAGGCCTTTAGACGGATTAATTACTCTCCTGTTACACACGGAGCATGTGGTTTTGAATGACAGCTTTTTGACAAAATCCAACGGAGGCTCATTAAATCTGACCTGTGACTCACAAACGAGATTACGAAACTTTTGATTATCAAGACCGTGAAAAGGATATGCTTCATTAGCACATTGTTTGCAAAACCACTGGGAGTTATCACTTCCCAGTTGTAGAAACTGTTTTTTTGACAGTCCGCTGCATTTGAAATGAATCCAGAGACCACAATAATGGAAGATAAGGTGTTACTTCTTGCTACACATATATAGGAATCAACCCTTTCCAGCAGCAGGACTGATTTATTATAAGACCTTAAAGAGAAAATCAAGGTTTCTTTCATGAAATCAATTTGAATTTGTTGAAAACTTTCTAAAAGAAGAGCACATTCAGTAGCAAAATTCTACCCTTCTGCGTGGCAACACAAGGAGCTGTTATTATGAAGCAGTCTGAAAAGTAAATGTTGTGGCTCCACATCAGCACATATATGTACAATGTATAGCTGTTGGAGAAATTAAACCAAAAGATAAAAAAATCTCTGAGAAAAGTTGCAAAATTTCTATGTGAGTCGGTAACAAGTTTTACACCATAATGTAGGGTGCATTTTATGATGAGCTCAGAGCCATAAAGAAATCTTGTACTCAAAAATGCCTTTCAAATTTTTTTTTTCTTGGGGTTACTTTTCTGGGTCCATCCACTATGTTGTGTAATACCATGGGTAGTTAGATGCCGCAGTTGTGATTTATTCCTACAGCTTTGTTCTTTTGCGGAGGAAAACAATATTTACTCAGCACTCCTCCATATAAGCACATCAGCAGTGTCTAACTACCCATGGTAATACCTCAAAACCAGTGTACATTGTCAAACTTTTCCAAATCCTGGAGCACAAAGAATATCATCAGAGAAGTTAGCTGTGAAATTTGTTCCAGTGTAGCGTTCATTTAAAGGGAAATTAATACCTATTCCACAGGTATTAATATGGACTCTCCTGCATCGGTCTGGGCTGCTAGCAAATGTGATTTCTCCTTTCTGTAAACCATGACATGAGAGGTTTCGGGAACCTGTCAAGAACTGCAACACATCCTCAAGTGAAAGAGCAACTTGCTTTATTTCTTGAACATCTTCATCACCAAGTACAGTCACATCAAATTTCAATTTTGAATTTTCTGCACCATTTTCCAACTCATCAAGAAAGTTGAAGAAGTTAAAGACAATATCCTCTTCTTGCTCCTTCTGTGCCTGCTTCTCTGAGTGTAAGATATGATACAAATCTCTGATCTTTCCTGCTGTTAGAGATTTTGGATCATACGTCAGCTCTTTAAAAGCATCATCTTTGTGTCGGCGAAGGGCATCCAGAACACTAAAACTACTCAGGCCACCTTCAAACTGCTGAATCTCTTCCAGCTGCTTGGAGATAACAAAGTGCCTGCAAATCTTCCTAATTATCTCCTCTTTATCACTAAGCTTAATTATTGGCTTGTTGTAACCAGCCTCAAATCTGATGTCATGTATCTCCCATTGCTTTTCTGAAAATGCTGACTCTGTTTTGCACTCTAGCAATTGTTGTACTCTCTCTTTAACATCATAATCAGGAATATCATCAATAGAATACTCATTCTCTTCACTACTGATGATATTCTTTGCAAGTGTGTGACAAAAGTTGTGGGGTCCAGGACAGCCATGGAGGAGGGAGAGAGCAACAATTTTTCCAAATGCTGAATATTCATTCTTTTCCAACCTTACTGCATCTCTGAGAAAAGTTTTGTTATCCTGGGGGCCACATAACACTGGTGCAGTTGATAAAAGAGTGGAGTAGAATTCTCTTGTGGGCCCACCATAATCTGCTGCATCCTCTCCAACAAATTTTACACTTGTTTTCTTCAAGTCATCAAAAATTGATATTTTCTTCAATGTGTCATCCCATAGATGTCTTCGTCTGACAACTATTTCTGTGCTCTCATCCTGTGAAAGCACAGATGCTGAGATAGCATGAAGCTCATCTGCAAGTGAGCATTTATTTTTCTCCCTGTCTGCTTTACGGTATTCTCAATTACCACATGTTCAATACTTGTTGCAGCTTCAGTTGCTTTAGCTGAGAAGTCCCTTTGATTAAAGGGTGGAAAGTCAGGTTCGTCGTCATCTGAATCATCTATCTTGTAGATTTTATCTGCTGGCTCATCATTTAGGTCAAGCAGTGTTGCACTAGGTCTAACGTACACAGTTTTATTTTTGAAAATTCTGTGCAGTAGGAAGCCATCTAGTGATTGACCAGGGGCAATTGATGGCCTAACAAGCTTTGAGTTAACTGACGTGCATAACTCTACCTCCACTGTCTCTGATAAAATTGATTGGTAGGATTCCCTGATCTTGTGCATTACCTCAACTGCATTCCATTCTTTGCGAAACTGGACCCCAATTATAAAATGACCATGCTCAATTAACAATATCTTAGGAGCTTGTCTTGGAACAATATCATATGTAGCATCTGGTAGCAACAGCAAATCAACTGTGAATAAACCAGTTGGTTTTAGGTTTCCTGATTTAAGTTTGCGTACAGAATTGCCTTTCGAACGAATTCCCCGTTGTCCATGGTTTAGATTGCTCAAAAACGGAGCTGGTGGCCTCTGCATCATTGACCCAGGTCGGCATATTGGGTTACTTGTAAACTGTTGGCAGCGCAATTGTCCCAAGCCTCTGTATTGATGGTTTGGTTGATTCTGAGGTCTGAAAACTCGTTGAATTTCAGAATCGCAAATTTGCCTCGTTACTTCAGTCGGCCTAACACGATTTCCCGATAATGATGAAGCTGAACCGGCTTGAACTTGTGCTTGAGGTGCAGCATTCAAAACAGAAGACAAGTTCAAGACACTGTCGATGATGTTGGAAATAATTCGCGTTGGCTCCGAGCTTGACACTGGAGTCTCGGTAACTGAAGTGTCGGCCATGTTTGTAGCAGAGAATCGAGCGTGCAAATAAAAAGGCGAGCAAATCACCACTAGCTCACGCTCCTCCGTAGCGGACACTGCGCGATCTTTTGATAAGTTTCACAACCTCGTTCCCAGGGTGTTCTGACGTCGTACGCTGGTCACGCTGGTCACGAAGCCGAATGAACAGAGCAACGAACTCACTCTGGGGACGAAATTGTAAGTTTCATGATCAGAAAATGTTTTAATGACAACATTTTTAGTAACCGGAAAATGTTTAGTAATCAGAAAATGTTTAGTAATCAGAAAATGTTTAGTAATCAGAAAATGTTTAGTAATCAGAAAATGTTTAGTAATCAGAAAATGTTTAGTAATCAGAAAATGTTTGGTAATCAAAAAATGTTTGGTAATCAGAAATGTTTAGTGACTCCTGATTTGGGATCTCAATGATTTTTGGTGATTTCCAATGTGCCAATAATTTCAGATACATATCACATAATTTCTGAGACTCGTAACTAATTTCAGATATGTAGCGAATAACTTCAACTATGTGATGGACAATTTCTGACTTGCACTTTACCATTCCTGATTAACAATACTACTTTCTGATGTTTTGACAGGTATGGCGTGCCATAGATGAGTAATTTTACCAAACAATATTTTCTCATCAAAGTTAGCCTTTCCATGATAGATTAACAATGCAGTTTTGAATGTCAGCCGCATACATATTATTCCACAGCCCGTCGAATGAGTAAACTTTTTTTTGACTCACCCGGTACAATGCTGAAACTCTTTGACTTTTCCTAAAATTTAGTTGGCAATCAGAAAATAGAAATGTCAATACCTATTGTTTGACCACGTGACCACCACATGCCCATATTTGGAGAGTGGTCACAAAGAAATTCTTTAAAACAGCTCTAATTTCTTCTTTTGTTACTAAATCTCAACAATATATATACCATTCGATTCGTCTCGATGAGTACTTTCATTTGATATATAATTTATTCATATTTGCTGACATCAGCAGTTTGTTATTTCTATGACGTCATCAATCTTTATGACGTCATATTCCTAATGAATGATTAATATTTCATGCAAAACTGATGGAATTACCTCAAATATCGATGAAGGTACTTGATTTCACCAATAATATGCGAAATTAATGGTTTTAAATCATAATTACTGAGCTAACAATTTCGCATTGAATCAAATTTTCATTATTTAATTAGTTAATTCATTAGAAACCACAAATATCCGTATAAAACCATATGAAACTACAAATTAATGATATCAAGCAGGTATTTGGATGGTTTTTTGCCAATTTTAACTAGCTATTTGCTAATAATGGGCTCTTTTCTGCAAATAGCTCGATTTTGTCAAAATTTGCATTGTTTTTGGTTGCCTAGCAACCAATCACGTGACTATTGATTGATTGGTGCTATTTTTAGATTCTCCTTTGTTCAATTATGACACAGTGCAAGTTTCATTGTCATAGCTGTTATACTTGCGGAGAAAAACAGGGGGGGGCGAAAAAGGCCCCCCCCAGTAGAAAATCACTTTTTTTTACCCGGTTAAAGTAGGGTTAAGGAGCTTTCAGAACTGATCCAATTGTTAGTTTCTTATAAAAAAGTATGTGTACAGCAGTTTCTAATGATATTTGGCGATCTGAGGGTTGCGTTTCTTAAAAGCAGCTTCATACAAAAAGAATACATGTGTAATGGGTAATGCAATTGTTGGTAATTGTTGTCTGTGAAATTTATTTTGTTTTTACAACTCCAACAAACCTTTTGATACAGGGGTAAACTTTAGATTTTAGTTGGCAAAATTCTTGTATATTCTCTCTTGTCGAGACACATCATCAGGCAGTCAATGCAAAAAATTTGTTCATGGCGTGTTTCTTTCAATGATGTGAATGCTTTGAAGAAGATGTTGCCAAGTCCAAGACGCGCTTTCAGATTTTAATAAAACTGTTGTCAAGCTCTTTCAGTCAGCATGCATTGCATTTAAACGAGACTATTCTTTTTCTTTCCCCACTTTTAAAGAAACATTTGAGACGATAAATGATTTTACCAACAAAAACATGACGACACCGCCACCGTTAAAGATTTCTTTTCCCGCCTTTTCTGTTATGTTGGGTCCAGATCAGAGAGAGGCATAAGTTGTCATCCAGGGAAGAACGACGGAGTTTGGAGGTGTCGCAAATTCGCAAGTTAAGGCACATTAAAGCGAAAATTTCGGAAATTTCACAAGAATTATTCATGGAAATATGTATATTTTTGATAATTTTGCTAAAAAACTAATTTTTGGGGGGAGGGCGAGCAGGATGCCGCTACCTGTTTGAAAATATATGAAAGACAAACATTCTAATCGCCGTAATTTTTCAATCCTAGGTGATGGCAAGGGGGTTACATGAACACTTGTGGTCCTATGTATAAGCTTCCTTTTCCCGTTGAAATTTTCAAAAAATTCGATTTATTCGAGCATGCAATATTTTTTTATTGGGGGTCACCCAAAATGGCCTAAATCTAGCTACGAAACGCGGAAGTAATGAAATGACGGCACCTGATTGGTCAATTTTAGGAGAAAACGCAATCTGATCAGAGGATAAGTCAGCATATGAGTCAAATCTTTCAATAGGGCACAGGGAAACCCGCAAATCTTCCAATTTCACGCTTATAAGCCAATGATATCGTCGCATTCCGATCACATGACTGGAAATAAGGCTTTCAAGATAAATTTTCGAGTACCTTCACGAAAATAAAAATGGATATTCGAGTAATAAAGATACAGAGCTGGTTTTACCACGAATCGATTCGAGAGGCCCCACTCCACATTTGTTTTTCTGCATTTGGTTAAAATCTCGCCAGGGATCGGTGTTACATCGAGTTTCATTCCTTCGAAAATTGGCCTATGTTCAAGAATTCTTCAGGAACGCTACAAATAAGATATAACTTTCAAAATTTCACATTTTACGTGAATTATGTCCAGGAATAACATGAAAATATTTGTTTTTGTGATTTTCGAAAATCCTAGATGAATTAAAGCTATTTGCTGCGAAGAAAGCTAATGGGCCTACCTTAATCGGCATTAAATCGGCATTAAATCACTCTTTCTCGCAATAATAACCAGCGGATGCATTAACAAATAACTTCACCACAAATCCAATTTCTTTCCGCCATTTAATAATCGATAATTTCGATAAAATGTGACAAGACTATACAGTTTCTGCAGCAAACCGTCCAACTACCGTCGATTCAAAGTTTTCTTGTTGCAAACACGTTGGAAGTCTTGCAAGACTTGCATAAAACAAAAGGTTTTGCAAGACTTAGGTCTCCCATATGACACAGCAAAATGATACCTTTGAGAATAGATTGCACACTTCTAAAGTCTTTCTATCGTTGCAAGATAAAGAGAAAATAAAACATTTCTCAAAGATTGCAAATTTCTTTGTCACATCGGAAAAGTACATAATTTGTGTAAAGAAAGTTCCCCTGCAATCTATTCTCAAAGGTGTACAATCTATTATCAATGGTAACATTTTGCTGTGTCATATGGGAGATCTGAGCCTTGCACAACCTTTTGTTTTATGCAAGCTTTCCTGGTGTTTGCAACAAGAAAACTTTGAATCGACGGTAGTTGGACGGTTTGCGGCAGAGGCTGTAAAGTCTTGTCACATTTTATCGAAACTATCGATGATAAAATGGTGGAAAGAAATTGAATTTGTGGTGAAGTTATTCGTTAATATATCTGCTGGTTATTATTGCGAAAAAGAATGATTTAATGCCGATTACTAGGATTCTGCTGCGGGTGAAGGTAGGCCCATTAGCTTTATTCGCAGCAAATAGCTTTAATTCGTCTAGGATTTTCGAAAATCACACAAACAAATGCTTTCATGTTATTCCTGAACATAATTTACGTAAAATGTGAAATTTTTAAAGCTATATCTTATTTGCAGCGTTCCTGAAGAATTCTTGAACATAGGTCAATTTTTGAAGGAATGAAATTCGATGTAACGCCGATCCCTGATAAGAATTTAACCAAATGCAGAAAAACAAATGTGGAGTGGGGCCTCTCGAATCACTTCGTGGTAAAACCAGCTCTGTATCTTTATTACTCGAATATCCATTTTTATTTTCGTGAAGGTACTCAAAAAGTTATCTAGAAAGCCTTATTTTCAGTCATGTGATCAGAATACAACGATATCATTGGCTTGTAAGCGTGAAATTGGAAGATTTGCGGGTTTCCCTGTGCCCTATTGAAAGATTTGACTCATATGCTGGATGAGTCAGCGTCCCAGGGGAACTTCGGACAAAAGAAAATATTTGGAGGCTATGCTCAAGAGTACTAAGGGCCTGTTTATATGAGGCGGGCTGGCCCGTTAGCGAGCTGGCTTGCCTTCAGGCGAGATCCTACTTACCTGGTCACAGCATTGTAAACAGCAGTTTGCGTTTATATGAATGCCGGGCTGGCCCGTCTTGCCGAGATGCCGGTTATCGAGTTCCGGGATCCCGCCTCAAACGGGCTGACTTTTCTCATATAAACGGAAGAAACGGGCTAGCCTGCCTATAATGCACGCGCAGGACACAGCAGATTTGTTAAGTTTCTAAAAATGGAAGACCCTTTGTCACATTTGGCGCCAAGGCTGTAATCTTTCTTTTGTGAAAATGAAAGAACAGGAAAATATTTCCCCATTCTTTCAAATTTACATAAAAGAAAGACGGCACGTGGCACCCAAGGGCCGGGCTGGCTCGGGGCTGGCTCACTATCTAATTTCTCATATAAAACCGAGCTAGCTTGAAGGCGAGCCAGCTCGCTAACGGGCCAGCCCGCCTCATATAAACAGGCCCTTAATGGATTGGAATGAATCAATATTTGCTTGACAGCCAAAAGATCAAAGTATTTTTGTGATTTTTGTCGCGTTCTTACAAGCATTGGAAATATTGGTAAATTCAAGCTGACGAAAACTTGATTGTTGCAAAATGACTGAAAAAGGCCTAAAATGCTTGATCAAATCATAGTTAATAGAGGGAGGACTGGTTATGAAAGCCAGCGAACATCAAAGAGCGATCTCTTTGTTGTCGCTTTCAGGCTGTCACGTGATCATGACCGTGCCCAAGTGGCGATCAACATCTGAGGTATGGTCGCAGAAATTAACAGTTGTGCAGAAGTGGGGCGAAGTTTATGCTTTCTTATCGGTAAATTTTAGCCCAAAACGTTATGCAGTGTAATTAAGATCATGTGAAAGAATGCCTGGTGATAACTGTGCTGTTTTTGGTTGTGGAACGTGCAGACGAACGGTGGGAATTGGCATCTTTAAACTTCCTGCGCCAAAGGATGATAAACACATCCAGTGGAGGGCCGAATGGCTGAATGAAATTACGAAGACTAGGGACATCGATACAGAATTTAGGCAAAGGATTGAGAATCTTTTCGCCAGAATCGTACCATTTCCGAAACCCCGCCCCCTCCCCTAAATTCTCTCACGACCCCCCGTTTATTCCATTTGTGAGAGTATATATATGGAATTTCTTCTGTTGGAAATCTTAAATATGTTGAGTGTGAATCTCTTCAACTGGAATTGATCAGAAATTCTGCGTGTACGTTTCCCACAATGGAAATTTATAGGAAACTGTGGGTGCTAATTTCCCTTTCGGAAACTAATTGGAAATGCGAGAGTCTCCCCACTTAAAAAATGGTGGAAATTTGCATATTTCTTGCTGTGCAACTTGCAGCACCTTCAATTGTACTCTCAATGCTAATAGTGCACTCGCTTAGCAATTGTATTGTGCATTTCATGAAACAAGCAACTCAGAAAATGCCCCCAAAGCTATTTTTACAATGGGGTACTTTGCCCCAGCCCTCTAAAGGGTTCTCCTTAGCAAATAGAAAACTACTGATCCTATTTACTTGAAACTTGGTATCTTGCACATTATGACATGCTGAATCCGATCAAAAACAGACCCCACTCAAAAATTGCCCCCAAAAGTTATTTTTATGGTGGAGTACTTTTCTTTACTGGTTTGGTTCCTTTTTCCGGTGTGATTTTTAGCTCTGAAGATATCTTGGCGATGACTTCTGTTCCAATGGGAGACGAAGTAGCTTTTCTGAGTTCTTCCTCAACTTGCCTGAGAAGGAGTGAAAGGGGCTGGAGCCCTTTGTTTATGGCAGTTGGGATTGCTTTTTGCATGGATGTCCTAAGCACTAGCTGTAATATAGAATTAAGCCAGCAGTTGTTGAATGTGTTGCTGATGCCATGTATTGGAGGATCTTTAAAAGGCAAATGAAAATGAGTATGAAATGGCATTATTTGTTCAGCGATCTCCTTTTTCACTTTATGGTCTTTCTTCTTGACAATATCTATAGCTGCTGCCACATTGTCGTTGTTCATGCAACCATCACTTTCTTTCTGGGCAATTGCCGTGATGTAGTTCATAACTGGGCAAAAGATTGCTCTCGTGCATTTCCTACAATGGAAAAATGCCATCGTAACTGCTATGTCATCACCAATACCAGCACAGTTTGTGTGGTACCATTGATCACAAATATCGCACTCAACCCAATATGCACCATCAACCTTTCTCTTGCAAGGACAATCATTCATTCTACCAGTTTCATCCAGAATGCGCTCATAATCTTCCAGCATCTCCCACATTTCTATAAGCATATGCTCACGATCTTCCAACGAAATGATGGTACTTCTCGTTATCTCTGGATATCTTGACTTTTTGAAATTTTTAAACCCATTTGAGCTTCTCCTGGACTGGTCGTAACAACGTCTTGGCATTGCTGATTTTGCGCTGCTCATGCCAGCTGCTACATGTTGGTCTTAATTTTTCAATCAAATCATTGCTGTCCTCCTCCAATTTGGTTGATACTTTCATATATTCTTTCACTACTCTCCTTTTGCTTTCATTTCCCTGTGAATGTTCTTCGCTGGTTTAGTTTCATCAACAGTGGGATTGAACAGAATTGGCTTTTTGGGGAGGCTTTTGGTAAATGAAAATTCTGTTCATCACTGTCTTTGTCGGACTCATTAGCTGCGCATGCTTTTGTGGATGTTACCGTGCTTGGTTCGATTAACTTTGTTTGCTTGAGAAATGATCTTTGCTGCTCTGTTAATGGTTTCTTTAATGGTTTCTTCAAAACAAGTGTTTTTGTTATTCAAGTTTTGTGACTGCTGCTGATGGTACCTCCTGTTGGTCACCCGCATCAGCTATTAGGAAATAATTTGCAGTGTCAACTATGATGCATCCCACACGTTGAATAGTTTGCTGGATATTAGACATTTTTTTGTCGACCGATTTTTTGTCCGATAGTTATAAGGACCAAACTTCCTTGTTCACCTTAATTTGGGGATGCATTTCATTACAGTTGGCTTGACGGTTGTATTTTTCGGAAATAGAGTTCGGAAATATCGGGAGACAAGTGTTTTCCCCAGCGTTTATGTACTATGGCTGCTAATTCCTGGCTAACATCATCACTAGTTTTCTCGTCAGTTTCCAGGTATTCTGCTAGATGCTGCAGCAGTGCTCTTTGCTTGATTGGCTCAAAAGTAGCGTCACTATTGAGGTCGTCATCACTGGCGTTAATGCTTAATGTATCATAAGGGTCATCATGCATGTCAAAATTACGAGCTTGTTTAGGAGCACTGGATGAGGCTGAGCCATCACCCATTCGCTTCTTGCAAGTAGTGGACTCATTCAACATTGCCCCTGTAGGATTCAAATGCCCTGTGGGCAAGCCATCAGATGGTGGATCTTGCATCTGAGTTTGTCCAGTGGACGACAAAATGCCCTGTGGGCAAACAATGGGGTGCCCGACCTGTAAGTTCCCCTCAGTGAGAGCTTGCAAAAGTTCGTTATTGAGGCCATATTTCTGTCAAGAGCCGAAAGAGTTTTCCTAATTTCGGCGTTTGAATCGGCACTAGAATCGGCATTACATTCTAAATCGCTGTCCGGTTGCTACACATCTTTTTCCTTAGCAGACTCCATTGGTACTCTGAGAAAATAGTACAAAACCTAATTAATGTGCAGTAAGTGTGTCAAATTAAAACATATGAAATTTGACTTATTCAAATAACAAGTCTATTAAAGTTATTAACTCACCAAAACTTTGTCTTTCTCGTAATGCAGCGGAGCGTTCTCTTTTGCGTCTGACTTTGCTGAATACCAAGCTCGCAATGACTTGCTGCGCCTGCGCGCTCGCTTTTCATGCGATCCCTTAGTGACGTAGCTGATGACAGAGTAGAATTAGTCAACAGAGAGTATGTTATTATAGTTCATAACAATTATATAGGTTCATGTGTGAAAAAATAGGAAAATTAGATTCTGAGGTTCACCTACCTTAGAGTTCTCCTTTGGCCACCATTGCTGCAGAGACTTAGTCCACAGAGAGTATCTCAGAGAGTACAGGGAGTTCTCAAAATGAACAACAGCATGTACTCACAAGTCCCAGCAAGCCTTATCAGGTATAGAGTGCAGCTATACTTTTTGACAATCCTAGTTTGGTGCTTGGGCTCTCAAGTGCCATCGGTTGGCAAATGGTCAATTGTATTTGTAGCTTTTTGTAGTTATTCACGTGGTTGCTATTTTTTGCAAGTCTTTATGTTAATGGTCACTGGGTAGTCATTGTCTTTTGCTCCTTGTGGTCCCGTCCCTGTAGTGTTGTATAGTTTGTAAAGTAATTAGAAAGTATAGTAGGATGTAGATGTAACATGTACTGTATCATTTTAAACGAATACAAAAAAATAAAAAGAGATCATACGTGGTGGTTGCTCTACAGACTAGCTTTACCATAACAAAACGGATATGTTTGATATTTTAATCATGAAAGTAAAGTATAATATGCAGATCATCTACATAATAATCTCCATCCCAAGAAACCCCATATATTTACGGCAAAAGATTATAATCGAGGATTCACTCCTCTGCGGAGGATCAAATTCTGAGCTGTTGTTTCCAACCCCATAAAATAATTGGATGAAACAAATGGCAATCAATTTTGTAGTATAGAACAGACGTCAAAGGAAGGATTTATGTAAAAAGATCAATTTAGGCAGAGAAATCCAGTGGGAGACAAAATTGAGACACTAGGAACTGTACTAAATTCAGCAAAGCCTTGCCTCCCTTTCTTCGCATTTGGATGGCAAATTGAGCATTTGGTTTTTTTTTTGTTTATCATGTACCGTATTCTTTCATAGATCACCCTTCTCTTCCTTTAAATTCGGGGTTTGGTTCCACTGCATCCCTTGCATCTGTCATGCTAATTTGTCCTGATTGGAACGCTTTTGGAAATAATTCCATCAATCGATCATCGCTCTCCTCATTTTGGTTTGTTTCTTTTCCTTCATTGCTGGGTTTCTCATAGCCCCTCTCAGGAAGCTGCTAGCTTTGGCAGACGTTTGCTTTTATGAATCAATAAAATAAATGTTCTCAGCAGTTTTTACTGAATGGTTCATCAGAGTTGCCAACTTTCCCCTTCTTTCAGGATTATCTCTGTGCACTGTAGTGACAGACGATTTCCTTATTAGCGAGCATTCATGTGCTTACCGACACACAGTGATCCAGATTGTCAAAAATTATGAAATAAATACCAAAACACAAATAGTTGCAAATGCAAAAATTTTCAAATCTACCACAGAGAGGACACTTTGAGCTATACAGAACAAAAATCCGTATAGAAATTGGACTAACGACTGCAGAGAAATTGCACTTTGAAGTTGACAAAAATGGCCAGGCCATGTTTTTGTTTACATTTCCGGTGTATCACTTTTGAAATGGGCCTAAACCAACAATTTCAAATTTTCATTTCTCCAGTTGTATTCGTCCGATTTCAATAAACTGTTTTTCAAATTGACCCTCAATGTCTGCGCAATTATACAACGTATCAGTTCTATGAATTTACATCAATGTATTTGTTTATTTGGCATATATTTATCGAGGGGTATTTTTAGCAGTAGAGCTACACGAGACCCCTAAATTTCTTCTTTCCTGGTGCAAACAAAAAAAGTGAGGAAAAAAGAGTCTTAAAAACTCATTTCGCACTAAACTTCAGGTATCGGTGAAGGTTTCTGCCAAAGGGTTCGTTCAGATTCGTACAGGTAAAAGTGTTATAGCTGATAAAAAAAATCGAGTCATTTAGGCCCATGCATGCTATTTTCTGTCATTTTCCGTGATTAGAATGTATGTTTTGTTTCTGGGTGGTTCTATTGCATAATTTTCGTTTTAATTGCACAGCTGTAACAGCGAGGGTCTCAATTCTAAATAAAAAGAAAAATTATGTCATTACCTAACAAGACTATTAGCATTTACGTGGATCAAACGTAGTCTAGCCAACAAGCATTTTATGTCTACGACTTGGGGACACAAGGACTAAGTGCGAACTCGACGGTTTGATCTATTATTTATAGTTCATTTTTTCGTGTTTGGAAAAAGAGTTTCTTTATGGTTTGATACAAAGAAAGTCTCATTCTCACATGCCTGAATTTGTCGCTTCAATGGATCGTGTCCAGCATGGGCAATATCTGGTGCAAATTTGATGAGCATCCAGACAAAGGGCCATGATTTACGGACACAGAAATTTTTTGCAGTCTGCAAGCAAAAGTTCCTCTAAATTTTCAGATGTACTTGTTCCACAAAAACTCTAATTGGATTATAAACCAAGAGGTTTTCTTTGAAGTGACAGTTTCAGTCTTCTAAATTGTTTATGTGGTTGCTATTTTTTGCATGTCTTTATGTTAATGGTCACTGGGTAGTCATTGTCTTTTGCTCCTTGTGGTCCCGTCCCTGTAGTGTTGTATAGTTTGTAAAGTAATTAGAAAGTATAGTAGGATGTAGATGTAACATGTATTGTATCATTTTAAACGAATACAAAAAATAAAAAGAGATCATGCGTGGTGGTTGCTCTACCGACTAGCTTTACCATAACAAAACGGATATGTTTGATATTTTAATCATGAAAGTAAAGTATAATATGCAGATCATCTACATAATAATCTCCATCCCAAGAAACCCCATAGATTTACGGCAAATGATTATAATCGAGGATTCACTCCTCTACGGAGGATCAAATTCTGAGCTGTTGTTTCCAGCCCCATAAAATAATTGGATGAAACAAATGGCACTCAATTTTGTAGTATAGAACAGACATCAAAGGAAGGATTTATGTAAAAAAAAATCAATTTAGGCAGAGAAATCCAGCGGGAGCCAAAATTGAGACACTAGGAACTGTACTAAATTCAGCAAAGCCTTGCCTCACTTTCTTGTTTGAAACAACCCAATTCATAGAGTTTCTAGAGAAACCCATTATCTTGCCTTCTTTAGGAACCCGCCAACCCTGCAACGTTTTGGGGTTTTCAAAATTTTAAAACTCTGATTGGTTAGCTGCCCCTGCAAAAGTACTTTGAAGAAACTTTAAGATTTTCAAACGCACACAAAATTCATTGATGATACATATTCAAAAGAACCATCATAATAGAACAGAGACACATTGAAGAAAGCTTTCAATTAAACTTTGCTTCTTGTGAATTTATTAAAAATTCGTTAACTTTTCAATTCATATCAACGTTGTTGCATTAAAACCCAAAAGTTCTTTGGACGGAAAAGTTTCGGATAAAAACGTAATACAAAAAAGGATATAGTTATTATTTATCAAATCTTTTGCATGTATAGAATAAACCTAATGTTAACCAAAGAACAACACTGAATGCTTCAAATGGAAATTTCATAAGCAAAAATATAAACAAAGAATGTTCGATGTTTTTCAAAGGTGATTAAACAAAAAACTTGCCGAGAAAATTTTGCAGGAAATTTTGACCGTCCGAAGCTTTTTAGATCTTAATGTGTACTGTACTTGTTACAAGTCTTAATTAAAACTACGAATGCAAAATTATAAAGCGTTATCAACAATTCCATTCTGATTTACAACTGATTACGACTTATCAGTGGTCATACAAGGGAAGAAGAAAGTCAAAACATGTACTGTCAATACACTCATTTCTTTAGCCTGGTGGGTGCAATTCAATAGTAGAAGGTACACCACGCTCGTCCATACCATTTCATAGAATACCCTTTTCTCTGACTTTCCAGTTGGCAAAAAGACCCCTTATCACGGAAAATGTTCGAAGAGACCCCCCTTTAAAAGAATATCACTGAACTCGGAAGAAACTTTCAATGTACACATACTAGCTCTGAGAGAAAGGTTTGGGATTGCTTCACTTTGTTAATATTCACTTAACTGACATCTCTTTATTAGGAAACAGTACAATCCCATAAAAACTGGGGTATCAAATGGTTTGAGGCCAGGTAAAATTTATTCTATTATGACCTCGAGTTTATCAGCAAACCTAGTTTTGTTTTGTATCTTCCACCAGTCATGACGTAAAAATGGGGGGGGGGCTCTATCCTGGATTCCCGTTACGTACATACGCATTGAATACCTGGTGCTCTAAAAACTTCAACAATATTGCGTGGCTTTTCAAAGTCAAAGCACTGGTTGTAAGCAGACATAGCTGACTTTGAAGATCAACATCGTGCAAACAAAAATGAAAAAGGCTAATGCAAACAACAAAG
Organism: Aurelia coerulea; assembly: GCA_039566865.1. NCBI lineage: Eukaryota > Metazoa > Cnidaria > Scyphozoa > Semaeostomeae > Ulmaridae > Aurelia > Aurelia coerulea. Next base: position 6,249,478 of record CM076959.1, read on the forward strand.
GCTGTCCTAACGTTCAGATAGCTACGTAACCGGTTTAAGAAAACTGTTTCGAAGTTTCTGGGACATCAGGAACAAACATGAAAACTAACGGAACTTACTTCAAATTCAATACATGATTATACTACCGGGTGAGCCAGAAAAAAGTTCCCACTTTTGAAAATTCATAGCATCAAGAGTACTTAATGGATTGGAATGAATCAATATTTGCTTGACAGCCAAAAGATCGAAGTATTTTTGTGATTTTTCTCACGTTCTTACGAGCATTGGAAGAATTGGTAAATTCAAGTTTACAAAAACTTGATGGTTGCAAAATGACTGAAAAGGGCCTAAACTGCTTGATCAAATCATAAAGGACTCCTCGCTCAGAACAACAGAGAAAATACAATTTCTCATGGGTGAGAGATATCGTCTGCACTGTATTGCCATGGGATTGAAAATCTTTAGTATCTGTTTGAGAATCTATGTCTCTTGAGAGAGGTGAAACGCATGTGCGTATTGTTCTGTGTGGGGAGAGTCCTAACGATTTGATCAAGTGTTTTAGGCCTTTTTCTGTCATTTTGCTGCCATGAAAGTTTTGTAAAGTTGAATTTACCTATATTTGCAGTGCTCGTAAGAAGACGAGAAAAATCACAAAAATACTTTGATCTTTTGGCTTTCAACTAGAATTTGAATCATTCAAATCCATGAAGTACTTGTGGTGCTACGAATTTTAGAAAGTGGGAACTTTTTTCTGGCTCACCCGGTAAAGAAGATGGCAGTGGGAACTGTTTACCAACATGCCCTGAATTTGCATTACTTGTTTGCATCCTTATAGGATCTATAGGATTTCATGATTCATCTCAACTTCATGATATCAACGCAGTGCATCTTGATAAAAAGTTCCTCACCACAACCTTTGGCGTTAATACTCATTGATATGGTCTATATATCGAAAAATCATATTAAACAAACGAACCCATGAGAACCACTCCCAATAGTTATTGATATGGATAAAAAATCTCTCGTCTTTTCCTTCCAGATTTCCTATTACCATCACTTGAGCTTGACCCCTGACTCTCAACCTCAATAATGACTCTGCCTGCAACAGGACTTGAAATGTCACGTTCTTTTCGTTTGCCATCACCCTTTTTTTTCCGTGTGCTTCTCTCGGCAACGTTTTGAAGAAATTCCTCCAAAACCTTCGAATCATTGATATCTAAGACAAATTGTTCACTGTCTTGTATTTGCAATCTAACCTTTGTAATTATGTCTTTAACAGTGTATTCCTCTAAACTGGATTTCACGCCGTAGGAATACTGGTCATTTTCTTCTTTATTGTATCGATTGCATAGGATCTTTAGCTTTGGATATCTCTCTGTGTTGTCTAAGGATACTGGCTTTCGATACTCCACTGTACTCTTGGCCTGATTTCTCATTCGAATGACCCTTCCAAGTATAACTTTTCCCTTATTCTTTTCATATATTGCAACATCATCGAACAGAGACAGCTGGTCTCTGTTTGCAGTTTCTGTAGGGTTTTTGTGATGAACAGCTGTTTTGCTCTTTATCCTTTTGAGTCGGTCAGTCGATATCCCAGCTGGGTTAGAATTCAAAGAAGCTACAACTGTTGATTTATGGACTTCGCCAATACCCTTTATCTTCATAGTTATCTTCACTTTCCTGTTCTCAGTAAAAGTGCTAGCAAGGGCTGCATCACGATGCTCTGTTGTTTCCCCTATATTTTCATCTTCATTTGTTTGGTCCTGGTCACATATTCCTCTTAGATGCAATGCAACTTCCGGATACTGTTCTATGAAATTTTCTTCAGTGGAGGAAAAAACTTCATTTACTGAAACATCAGAATCAATTGCTTGAGTTCCAGGAGCTGAATCCAACGTATATGGTTGATTATTTGTGGCAAAATTAAATTATTCACGTTCACAAGTTTTATCATTTACATTCTCTACTTTTTCATTCATATGCACTTGTTTTTCATTCACATTTACCACTATTTTCCTTCATATTCACCACTTTTCCATTCACATTCATGATTTTATTCGTTTATGCTCATACTGTTTTGAGTTCACATGCACGTATTTTCTTTTCATATTCATCCGATTTTCATTTACATTCTTGAATAAATTTTTCATATTCACAATGTTTTGATCATGTTCAACCTTCTGTGTATTTATCCACAAATATCCAATAACCATTATCAACCTCGTTTTTCTATGCACATTCATGCCAACAGAAAGTTCCCGGATCCTTTTAAAAAAGCGTTCTGGCTTTTTCCAAAAGCGTTCTGGCTTTTTCCAAAAGCGTTCCAGCTTTTCAGGGCCTTTCGGGATGTGGTCTGGTCCGCGTTCTTACATGCACATAATGGCCAAAGCAGTAGTGAAAAAAGGAACTCGAGCAATAAATCTAATAAGAGACCTGCTTTTGGCGCCAATCAAAGAAACGCAAAAAATGGCTGCCAACAACGAGAACACTTGGGAAGAGTATTTCCAACAGCTACTGGGACTAACTGCTGATGTGGAAAATCGTAACCAAGATGGGTTAGATATGCTTCAAGGTCGTGTTACTTTGGCACTGGAAAGTCTTCATCATGTGTATGCTGGTTTAAATGATGAAAGAAAGCCACTGATATTAGAGATCCTGCAAAATTTTGAGATCTTTTATCAGATGTTAGAAAGGGAAGTACAACGTCAAGCAGTGAATCCACGCCTGGCTATATTCCAGACAACAGTGAAAACGATTCAGAGAGGCGTTGGACGCCCCAAGATAGTATTGGACCCCGATACAATAATTTCTTTCCGTGACATTGGTTTCAACTGGAAGGAAATTTCATCAATGTTACTTGTTTCCCGTTGGACGCTAGCAAGGAGAGTTCGTGAACTGGGTTTAGAGGAAGTCACTGGCTATTCCACAATTTTGGACCAAGAGCTTGATAATTATGTGATTGAATGCCGACGGGCCCATGGACAGTATTGTGGCCGTTCCATAGTTGCTGGCTATTTGCAATCAAAAGGTTTTCGGGTGCAGCAGAAACGTATCATAGATGCACTCGTTCGTGTGGACCCAGAAGGATCAAGGATAAGGTGGGCAAGTCTGGTAAAACGGAGGCGATATTCTGTACCAGGACCAAACAGCTTGTGGCATATAGATGGGCACCACAGTCTGATCTCATGGGGTTTTGTCATTCATGGTGCGATTGATGGGCATTCTCGGTTGATCGTCTTTCTAAACTGCTCTACCAACAACAGGAAGGAAACTGTGCATGATTTATTTCAAGAGGCTGTGGCAAACTTTGGCATCCCATCTCGAATAAGAACTGACAAAGGTGGGGAGAATGTCATGGTATGGGAAGAAATGGAACATTTGAGAGGACCAAATCGCGGAAGTTACATAGCAGGGTCCTCCACACGGAATCAGCGCATTGAGCGCTTATGGAGAGACGTTTGGATGTGCATATGCCACGAGTACTATTACTTATTTCAGGCAATGGAGACCGAGGGTGGGTATAACCAAATGTTGGTGTGTTTTGTTGCTAATTTGAATAAAAAAATTAAAGTCATAAATTAATGATACTGACCGTCATCCTTAATATGAAGAAGGAAAAATGGTAGGAAGGGTTGTAAAAGTTCTGGAAAGATCCATCTTCAGTTGTTTTGTAAAGAGTTTATCCCCACTTTTGTTCCAACTGTCCAAATAAATTTCATTAATTTTGAAGATTGGCACTTTAATATAATGTTTTCATGTTTATCTTTCACAAAGAGAATCAATAACAGTTTCAATTTATATTCCAGGCCTGCTTGATTGTGAAAATCACAAACACATGTTCCTTCTGCACTATATTTTCCTACCAAGACTGAACGAAGTAATTGCCAGCTTCCGTGTTAGTTGGAATAAGCATCCATTGAGGACAGAGGGTAACTGGTCACCTGAGCGGATCTGGTTAAATGGTATGATCGATAAACGAAACAGGCATCAGTGTCAAGTGGCTGATGTGCATGAACAAATAGGTGAAGATGATCTTGCTTGGTATGGGGTTGATCCTCAGGGTCCAATTCCAGGGGATGATGCTCCCCCACAAGTTGACTTAGATGGTGTCAGGAGTCCTTTTACTCCTGAAGAGATGGCCCAACTACAGCAGATAGATGTATTAAGAGAGTCAAATTGTTATGGACTCGACATCTTCAATGAAGCTATAAGCCTTATTTAACTGATAACAAACATGAACACACCACAACCAATATCTGCGTTCAAAGTTTCCAATGGCATAATAAACACCCGGGGGGGGGGGGGGGGTACTCATATATTTTTCAGTACGGGGACGTGCCGCCGAACAGGGTATCATTTTCAGGATTCCTACTCCGGGACAGGGTATCACTTTTGTATGGTCGGCTCCATATTTTGTATAATTGACTACGTATCGTCGTTTTAAGCCATTTGCACTCCGCGAATATGATTTAAATCATTTGGATCGCAACATTTCCGCATTTTCTGATAGATTTCGATCAAATTTTTATCAAATTCCCAGGGAAGGCTACAATTTTGTATGAAGAAACCCAAGAATAGGGTATTGTTTTTAAAGTTTTACTCCGGGACAGGGTATCATTTTCGGGAATTTTACTCCGGGACAGGGTGCCTTTTCAGATTTTCCAGCGGCACGTCCCCGTATTTTCGTAAATCAAGTACCCCCCCCCCCCCCCCGGGAATAAACATAACAGAACATAAGCGCAATGCAGCAACAACGAATCTTGCTTAATATGTTAGACCTCAACATCCCAACAGAAATGCATCCTGCTGAAAGATGCATTAAGAACATTTCTGTGCAAAAGCATATAAAGTATAACTCTACCCGGTATCCCAGAAAAGTATAAGCATCGCAGCAGTTCCTGCAAAGGTGCCTTTGGTTTAAAAATTTTTTGAGATGAAGCCTAAACTCATATTTTGCGACCTTGCATGTCCAAATTGGGTTTACATGCGCAGAGTAATTCACTTAGAAAGGCAACATTTCCAAGGCAGCGCAAGACAGAAATTTTGGTTATTGAATTATGCGTTACAATCAACTGTACGGCAATTGTAAAAATATTTTAAGGCAGCCCCACAAAACGTTATTTTTGGATTTTTGTTGAGCTATGAAATTGAAATACTTTTTCACTAATTCAAAAGCCCAAGAACATGACTGAGCAATCACAATTATGGAAACAAAGGGTGAGAAATTTCCTTTGGTAGTAGAAGACACTGTTCCTATTCGTTCAGTGTAGCTAATTGTTTTCTTAATATTTCTCAAATTAATATTAAAGTTTAATTGATCACAATTTTTAATTTTAATGGCTGATCCAATTCAAAACTACCTCCAACTTATGCCTTAGGTAGTAGCAGCAAAATTCAATAAATAACCATATGTTGTAGGATGCCTCATAAATTCACGATAGGACTTGCCATTTTGCATGACATGGATGTTTACATTTGCTCATTGAACTTAACAAAATTGATGTACTTTGTTGGGTTTTATAAATATTCTCCACCCAAGAAATATTTACATTTTGGAAACACTCCAAAAATACTGTATAGGCAAATACTGTATCTGCAAAACTGTAGATCCTGACTTTCTACCGGGTGTCCCAAAAAAAGGTAACAGATTTGGTTGGGGCTAGGGATAAGAATTTAAGTCGAATCGATCCCGAATACGTTTTGAAATATTCTTCGATAGTTAACTTGAAGATTAATGCCTTGTTTGTTGATATTGGTGGTTCAAGAGTTGGAATATTAATCATGAAAGTCCAAATTTGCGTTCACCTCCAAACCAGAGCTTTTGGTTTTGGCCTAAACTGCAAAGGTGCTGGTCAGGGGAATCTCCTCAGTCATAGAGTTTTTTTTAACAAGGATCCGCCCTGTTTGGGATTTCTATTAAAAAATGTTCCTAAGCACGAGATTTCTTGCTTTTACTTCCCTATGATTTAGGAGATTCCAACACCCAGCGTGTTAACAGCTTACGAACCCAAAAGCTCTGGTTTGGAGTTGGAGGCAAATTTGGACATTTAAGATTGATACTTCAACTCTCAGTTCACTAATATCAACAAATGAGGTTTCTATGTTCAATTTGACTATGGGGATTATCTTAGAAATTATTGCAGATTGCTTAAAGCTAAATTCTTTTTGTTACGCAGGATAAAATCTGTTACCTTTTTTTTGGGACACCCGGTACTATCAACCTGGATGATCCACCTTCAAGTTGACAATGTTTCGTCTTTGCCTTCAAATCGATAATAGCTGTACTAGCATGGGACTATCAGCTCAAAATAATTGAAAACAGATCAAATGTGTTTTTGCTGTCTTTAAACGCTTGTAAATGCTTTTCCAGTATTTCTGATCATGACATTCAACCCATCCTTAAAGTCAGAGAAGTTTTCAAATCCACTTGGAATTTTCAATTGGAGCATGCATGTTGATGCAAAAAACCCCGTCTCATCACAGACTTTCACATCTATTTTCTTTGATGGAAGTGACTTGCAGCCAGTTACAAACACAAGAAGTCTCTCCAAATCATCTTGGCAAGCTTCTTCAATGTATCTTAACAGGAAGCCTTTTACTTTTGGGACTTCGTCTTGGAATACATCAAACCTTAGCTTCTCAAGAAGAAGATCAGCCGATAAATCAGTTTCTTTGTAGACAAAAAATGATTCAAAAATAGCTGGATTCTTCATCATCACATCAAGGAATCCCAGCATCTGCAGCCCCTTTCGAATTTGTTCCAATGCTGCCACTCTTTTCCCAATCACATCATGTAGTATGATGTACTGCATTACCTTGTTACGATTAGCAAGCTACAACAAAAAACAAAGTAATTCAGACATGACCAAACAAGACTGATTGTGGGAAATCCTCTGGAGTTGGTATGCAACAGAAACATTTTAATAATTAACAAATTTGTCAGTAATTTGTATTGACAAATTTTCTCAACACAAACATTAAGAGAACATGTCCTTAACAACTTTAAAGGGAATCAACATAGTTAAAAGCTGGCCCGGGCCAAGTTAAAAATATAATCTATTGTATTCAACAACTTTGATGCCTGCCGTTTCATTGTGTGGTGAAGGAAAGAATGGGTCTGTTGGTGTTTCTTCAGCCTATTTATAGCAGCTTGTCGATATAGCTATGTCTATTCCCTTTTAAATTGCAACAGATTTCTGTATTTCACAACAAATACACATGGACCATAATGACCAGATGGGATTTCTACAGTGCAGATGGGATTGGATTTCTACTGTTGCTCCAGTTTCATGTGCTTGGCCAATAACATTGAGGACAGCAGTTATGAATGAGGACAGCATTTATGTCCAGCTGTCATTGTTATGAAACTGTACTCTGCACAACTCTCCAATTGAATGAAAGGTGTTAATAGTGCTATGAGATTATGACGCTAAAGATGGTGGCAAGGAACTTTTTACCAAGATGCATTGTATTTTAATCACAATTCTTTAACGATTCTATAGGAATTGGATTAAAGAGCGCAGTGCATTGTGGTAAAAACTTCCTCCCACCATCTTTAGTGTAATATTGTCTATTGGCAAAGGGGCAATCATTTGGTTGTTTGTTGGACATAACTGCTGACCTTGAATGTTATTGGGACAGCACAGGGCAGCAGCTGTCCTATGCACAGGAAAAGTCCAATCTGCTTATTACTCTGGTGCATTCTTACCATCAAACGTTGTGATACACCACTATCTGATACCAGGTTTTGGAATTCTTCTTCATAGTAAATGCTGCTCAAGTCTGCTTCAGTTGCATTTGACTGGAAAACCTAGGAAATTTGAATTTTATGCAATATTTAGTGGGCCACAGTAGCACACAGACAATAGTTATCAGGTACTCTAATAATTAAATTTCTTGGAAACTATTTTTCCCACAAGTTTGTCAAATTCTTTTACATTCTTCCATTGGGTTGGCAGGGGTAAAATGAGTAGATTTGGGGTTAAAATGAGTATGTTGATTGCCAAAAATATGGTAGGTATTTGACAGAACATTCAATGCTAAAGAGGGTATTTCCCATGCAGTAGATGTACAGTATGTAGCTGGACACTGATTTTTGTATCTGCTGATTTTTACGAAATTTATTCACATTTTTGCCTTACCCATTTTACCGCAAACTTGCCACTATTTTTCATGCAAAATTTGCAAATAATAGACCTGTTGAGGTATTGTATCTGCAGCTATGACACCAGAATAGTAACATGTTGAAAGCAAATAGTAATACAATTCCAAGAATGCCAAGAATCTCAGGCATACTGAGGGCACATAGTTTGAAGTTATCAAAACAGAGATTTTTAATCTTGATGTTAGAAAAAAAATTCTACAGTAACAGAGTCGGAATCAAATAGACAACACTATCATATCAGGACAAATTATTCTTTACCAGCCCTAGCATTTTTCTCATCAGCGCATAAAACTGCTAAGAATGAATATTATGTTATTTATAACATAGATACACGTATTTTTTTATAAGAAACTAAAAATTTGGGCCAGTACTGGAAGTTTCTTAAAATTATCAGATTTCAGTGGTGGCACCAGCCTTAAAAAAGTGGAGGGGACGAAGGAAAAGGGGGGTCTGGGGGCGTAGCCCCCCGGAAAAATGTTCAGGACCACGCCCTTTTTATATTCAGGAAACGCCATTTTTACCCTCAGGAAACACCCTTCTTTGTCTATCAAACTCTAAAGATACCTACCTAACCCCTCCTATGACATTTTCTCAACGGATTTAAACGAATCGAAACAGTGACCTCAGAGAAGTGGGGGGACTTGTCCCCCATTCCCCCCCCCCCGTGGCCCTTCCACTGTCAGATTTTGAGTACTCAGAGTTTCTTACGAGTTTCTTAGAGGTTCCATAACAATCTTCATGTTCACTACCTGTGCCCTCATGAACATTTCAAAACAAGGTTTTTTAAGCCTTTCCAATGTTTAGACATTACTCAAGTGCCTTACGAGTAATATGACACAGGAAACAAGTGAAAGTAAAGTAAAAACATGTCAAGGATTTCCTTTATCAAAATAAATAGTTTCTTAGCTTATATTTTCCCAGTACTGGAGTTTCTTAATTTTTTGGCGATCTGAGAGTTGAGTTTCTTATAAGCAGTTTCTTATAAGAAAAAATATGTGTAATTAGAGGTCTGTTTGATTGATTGGCTTGTGGGATTTTTTCTTCAAATCAGAACTGGATTTCTTGGAATTACCCACAGCCTTTCTTTTAGCTGTGCAGCCTCAGAAGGATTTGGCAAAAAGTTTTGAGCGAATGCAAAAATTTTATTAAGTATAAGTATAATTCTATCTTTTCTATGTATTCCTTGATGACAGGATTTGCAACATCTTCAACTGTGACAAAATCTATTGTTGCTGATAAGTCCCCAGTGACAAGATATCTGTATGATGCTGGTGATAAGCAGCAAATACCAACATTTGCCAAAACAAGTGCATGCACAATTATTTTTCCCACCAGTTCAAAAACTCCAGATAAAACAGTTGATGCATTGTGAGTTGGCACTTTTTTATGATCTGAACCTTCAAACAGTGGAGGAACATCCTCACCACCATCAATCATCTGATCAAACACATCTGTATAAAATTGCCTTAGTACACCACCAGTATCAATGGCAGATTGGCCTCTGTACTGTATTGTAAGCTTGGCACTAGGATCAAAATCTGAGGATTTATAATGCCCCAAAGCCTCTTCCAGGGCATAGCTTTGCTGTACCCTTAATCTGATCTTCTCATTGTTAAGTTTGCTTTGTAGGTGTTGTAATGCTGATTCCAGTGATAGAAAAATAAGATGATTGCCATCCTGTTTATCCAGCAACTCATTTACTAAAGATAAAAGGTCACTTTCCTCTTGGGGAGCACTTTCAGTTTCTGACCTTTGCGTTGATGGGCCTGGCAGTGACTCTGGGATGTCTTCCAAGTCCACATTATTATCTATGAATGCAACATCTGGGCTATTGTTGTCATTACCAACTTGCATATCAATATCACTTTCCACTTCGCTCTCTGTCTCAAGGCCAAGCCCTTTGCGAGAAGATTTCCTTATCCGGCAGTACAGTTTCCCTTGACCCCATAAACTTTTCAGACTCTGAAAATCCCATTCAAAATCAATTTGTGTGACAGGAACTGACACTGTCCCTCTTTCTCTTTTTACATACTGAAAATCATCTGCAGTAACATTGGGGAATTTGGTCTGGAAGAGTTCTGTTATTTTTGCCTTGATTTCAAATGAGCTCTCATTGGGATTGAGACTCACATAGCCTTTCAGAACAATCATAGAATCTGAAAAGTAATATTCCCCAACATGGCCTACCTCATCAGGGCAGTCAAGTAGCCAAACATACACTGATTTATCCGGTTTCACTTTTTTTGTTGCTAGATTTTTCGACTTTGCTGCTTTAAGACGCCATGGGTGTCCAGTTTGTGCCTTTCGTTTCCCACTCCAGGCTGGCTGTTGAGGTTCAGAAGGAAATCTTAGTGTTGACTGCCTTGGCTGCATTACGGCTTCAGGTGTGGGAGGTACCACGGGAGGAGTAGGCCTACCATGATGAGGAGAATCAGTTGGCCTACTCCCCTGAATTCCGCTTGGTCCAGCTCCTTGTTGCTGCGCTGGACTGTACTGACTCCTTGCAGCGTTCCGTATTAGATCCTGAGTCCTTGCAAATATATTTGGGGGCTGACTTTCTTGTCGACTTATCCGACTCATCTCTTCTCTCACAATGCGACGCACGTCCTCCTGTTCGGCCATTTTGTTAAAAACATGAAGAGGGCGTGCTCCTTCCGCAGACTTACTACAAAGTCTATTCCATATTGGAAAAGATGTTGTTGTTGCTGTCAGCCCATTATATTGAGCGAGCCGCGCTCACTGTGTGACAAAAATAAAGAACGCGGACCGCACCACGTTCTCAAATGTTGGAAAAGCTAGAACGCTTTTGGAAAAAACTAGAACGCTTTTGGAAAAAGCCAGAACGCTTTTGGAAAAAGCCAGAACGCTTTTGGAAAAAGCCAGAACGCTTTTGGAAAAAGCCAGAACGCTTTTGGAAAAAGCCAGAACGCTTTTGGAAAAAGCCAGAACGCTTTTGGAAAAAGCTAGAACGCTTTTTTAAAAGGATCCGGGAACTTTCTGTTGGCATGAATGTGCATAGAAAAACGAGGTTGATAATGGTTATTGGATATTTGTGGATAAATACACAGAAGGTTGAACATGATCAAAACATTGTGAATATGAAAAATTTATTCAAGAATGTAAATGAAAATCGGATGAATATGAAAAGAAAATACGTGCATGTGAACTCAAAACAGTATGAGCATAAACGAATAAAATCATGAATGTGAATGGAAAAGTGGTGAATATGAAGGAAAATAATGGTAAATGTGAATGAAAAACAAGTGCATATGAATGAAAAAGTAGAGAATGTAAATGATAAAACTTGTGAACGTGAATAATTTAATTTTGCCACAAATAATCAACCATAAACGTATCATTATCTTCCCACATCTGAGCATAGATTCCAGCCTCTGTAGTAGAATCGATCTTGTGCGGAGCAAAGAACCAACTATTCTTTGGGTCAGTTTCATCAATAGTATCAGGAGTGATGCCTAAAGTCTTTAATCTTTGTTTACTCTGTTGGAATCCTTCTTCCCATGAAATCACAATCTCTTGATCTGTGGGGAAATCTTTTAGATCTGGAGATTCAGCTGGCTTTTCATGTCCCTTGTACCATATGTTTTCCCCCTTTCTGTGTTTCTTTTGCTTCTTTGGACCTTGCGAATCGGCACATATCTCTTGAAGGCGTTGCATGCTGCTTAAATTGTGAAACATGTCTGTTATGCTGTAGTTGTGCTTATTCAAAATGAATGATCCATTGGCAGAAAAGTATTCTTCACAAGTATCACTTCCAAGGCGGTCAAACATGACAGGGTATGTTGGAGCAAAATCCCGAGATGCTTTGATAATCAAAACAACATGGTGGCATGAAATAACAAGATCCTGGAATGTTTCTCTAGAAACAAAGTTATGTTTTAAGTTGATTCCACCTGTTCGATACACCCAAAGTCTCCAAATCCTTAAAAAGTTACACACGTATGATGCACATTCTATTCTCTGGCGAAGTGTCAAAGTTAGGGAATAAAATATCTCCACATATTTCCATACCATCTCCAAGAATGCAGAAGTTCCACTGACATTCTCCTTCGGTAAAACCTCACCAGAATCAAGTTTTGCAAGACATTTCCTAACTTTCGGGAACAAAATTCTCTGTGCACTTTCCCAGTTCATACGATCTGGCCTATTCAAATCACTTTCTTGAAGACCATATTCAAAGGTAATGAAGCTTGAGTTCGTTGTGATTAGCTGCAAGTGATTCATGTGACACAAGTTTCCTCCTAGAGAAAGAACTCTAGAAGGATGGAGCAAATGATTCACAACTTTCTTTGCATTGTGGATGAAATCTTGATCTGAAAGATCTTCCACACCAGGTTTTCCAGCTTTAAATGTTGACCTTCCGCTGTGTGAAAAATTTTCATGCTCAATCCTGTATCGCTCACCAACAAGTGAGGTTGAGTTCGAGAGGTGTAACTTGCGTCGCCTGGAGTCTCCATCAGATGCATGTCCGACAAGAGGTCCAAGAACTGGCAGGAGATGCTTGTCGTACAAGCATTTGATCTCATCCCATTGGTTTTTAACCATAGTAGCATCAAACTTGTTACAGTTTGCTTGCAAGAGAACAACAAATGGAGGTAGGTCATAATTTATTGGATTAATCATTACAATCCTAGCAAAACCAGCCATTCTGTTGTTTTGAAACGCAGCAACAAGTTCATCATAACTATTATCATCATTTCCAACAATATGTACAAAGTCTGGATCACACTTGTGATGAGAATTGTTTACACCACACCATCCCCATACTTGATGATCACTTTTACAATCCCATTCACACTTAGATATGATCACAGTTTCATCTTCTGCTGTTTCTACTAAAACATCATCTGAAACTTTTTTCTCCACTTTGATCTGACCATAAATTTTAGCCACATGTGAAAAAACCCTGTCTGATGGCTTTGATGGGAAATATCTAAACTGATGAATCCTTCTTGTTCTCCTTTGGGTGTCGTCTGATGGACCATGAAGGTTTAAAGCAATGAAACGAGAAGCTCTTGGGCCTCCTATTATCCTCAGGCATTCGTAAATCTGCTTGGTATACTTGTCATATCGTGGACTTTTCCGTAGTAAATTTTGGGAAATGTTTTTAACAAACTGCAGCAACTTTGATTTTCCAGAAAGAAGCCCTTGCTTATAGGCAGTATTAAAGTTATGAATGATTGCAGATATGTCCCCTCTCTTGGCACACTCACCAATTCTTTCACTTAATTTCTGTTTTGATGATTTCAGTCTTGCATACCTCTTGCTCAATGATAATATTTTAATCTTCTGTGTGTTGCACCTTTTTCTGTATTTCTTTAATTTCACAAGCTTGTGTTTGCCACTCAAGAATTTATTATTAACACTTCCTAGTGGTCTTGTATCTGACAGGTTATCATCACAAGCTTGGCTTGATGAGGATTTTGAAGATTTTTCTTCGAGGCGCTGGATTCTCTTCACAAATGACTGCTCCCTAGTCAATTCTCTGCAGAAGCTGCATGCTCCAGTTTCAGATTCAAGGATCATTTGTTTGCAAGAACTACTTTTAATTGTTCCTTTAATTTCAACATCTTTTTTACAAAAATTGAACTTGGGTATAGAATACCAAACAACTTGATTGCCATTGGCTTTCCCCTCATTATAATTTTCTTTCAAAGCTTTCAAAGAATATTCTTTACCATTAACAGTAATTTTGTCCCTATAAAGGCCAAGGCAAGGCATCATCTTTTCCTCTCCTCCTTGTAGTCACAATTTAGGCTTTTTCATAGGCACACAAAATCCTTCCAGTGAACTTTGTCTTTTTTTGGATTGAATGCACGATTGTTCATGTTGTTCAAGATTAAAACTCAAGCTACCACGCTCTGGGAATAACTTCATTAACTGGTTACATTTCTTACATCTAACATTTCTTGATGCCAAACTGCCTTTCCCAGATAATACTTCATACTTTCCTGGGTACTTATCATCTATGAACTTGCCCTGCACAGCAATCTTTTCTTCTGAAGTTTCTTGCGGTTTTGTTGACACATCTTTGTTTTCAAGAAATTCATTTACAGACAGCAAATGTCGTGGGGTTTTCACATGAGCCTTGATATTTGACAATGCTTTATTTTTTGAGCCAGCATCTATCACTTTTGCCTTCTTTGCATGCACTGTGCATGGTAAACACCGTATCATTAAATTTCCTGTTTCTCTATTTCTTTCTTTTTCCAGTAGCAAGCTTTCTGCTGGAACGATACCATCTTTGACCATCTTTTTCATTGACAACATGACATATTCCTTTTCCTTTTCAAAATCTTCTTTCATTGTAGCACCCTCTTCATTTGTCGATGAAGCTTCTAGAAAGTAATAAGTAGCATTTTAAAATTCTGCTGGCACACAAATCCCAATACACTCATTTTTTTTTATAAGAAACCGCTTATAAGAAACGGTAGGCTCAATTTTTTGAAAGTTGAGAAACAACCCTGCCTGGACTGAAAAAGCTAAAAAACTCGTGTAAGTTACAATTTTGATTTCCCTATCGCACACAAAAATGTTTTGACGCTGTATACAGTTACAGCAATTGTTTGGACATTATTTTGAGTGCAAATTATGTAATTTACTTGTTTTGAGATCTTACTAAGTAATTTGGGAGCCCTTTAGACAAAAAAAAATTAACTTTAAACTCCTGCCATTAAAAATATAAGAAACACCAAGAAACTTTTGGTAGCAAAATAACCCAAAAATTTAAGAAACTGCCTACAACCTTAGTTTCTTATAACAAAAATGAGTGTAATCATAAGTTTGATGAAGTAGTTAGAGGTGCTAAACGCTTGCACATTGGAAATTCAAGTGCACAGAATGTGAAGTGGGCTAGGTAGGCTTATACTGTTGAATTCAATCCTTGATAGCCCTGACTGACTGAGATGAGAGGAAAGAACGTTCGTTGCAGGCAGGTGACTGGGGAACTTACTTTCAAAGCATCTTTGAAAATATACTGTACTTAACTATAAAAGTAATCTACTTACTGATCCAGAATCCAACCTCAAGGGTATTGATGGATGGTTTTGGTGCTTCTTCTTTGTTTTGCTGACTGCTCTGCCCATCGTTTGCGTTGCTAATACTAGAATCAGCAATATCATCATCAATGTTTGTGGCAATTATTGCATGGAATCTTGGCGCACAGCTACAGTAGCCACATGATACCATTCCTCTCTCTTTGATAAACTGTGAGCACGAATCACAGTTCTTGCATTTTCCTCTCTCAATGCCACGACAATCAATGTTCGTTGCCGTTTTTGCCATCTTGTGAATTTCTAAAGTGAAGTGCCTCGTGTCTCGAAAGTCTCGTGGTCAAAAGTCTCGTCTTGTGTCGACTTTACTACCACACTTGGGCGAGGCTGCGGGGAAAGGAGGCTTATGAATTCAGCTCAATGAAAACAAACTCAGCAACAAGGAACAAAATGGAAGTGCACCAGACAATCTTCAATGGTTTGGCCATAGTAGTTCATATGGATTGGCATTACTTGTCTTTGAAACCACTATTGTAAGTGAATCACTCTTAATTTCCATATCATATGACATTACATTATATGATGATCAGATTGAGTATTTATTTGGGCCTAAAAGCTAACAATGTCCTACCACCACCAACCTTATACCTCTCTATGAATTGTAATTTGGGATGAGGGGAATTTTGCACATCTGAGCTTTTTCCAAACCCTCAATGTGAAATGGTGACTATGATGAAATCGTGCTACTAGTAGTCTACCTAGCTTGGGTGTACAAAATTCAAATGATCAGCTAGTATAGGATAGCTTAATCAACCCATTTAGAAACTTGCAAGAAACTTTGAGAACTCAAAATCTGATCGTTTCAAGAAACTTTGAATGCTGTATTAAACTTTTGTCTGGTAGTTTCTTCAATAGAATATACGTAATGCATGGTGCATTTTTTGATACCTGGCTGAAAGGAAGGAACATGTGTAATGAAGAGACATCAAAATAGATTGTCTCTTTACTATTTTATAACAAATTCTGAAAATTTCGTTTTGTCCCGAACAATATACCCCCTAGCTTTCACTAACAATTCTTTTCATGAAAACTCCATCAATGGCAAACCCAGAAAGTCTCAAACCAAGTTTTATAGCTAATCAATAATGGTGCAGCCTCGAAACATTTTCAAAATTGAGAACATTGTTAATTTTTTTTCAAATGTTGATAAGTTTCTTGATAGATATGATCTTGATATGTATGAAAGAATACCAGAGCTATTTGTAAGTTATGTTGTTGTATGGATGCAATTGTTAATCATATAGCATTCAAATGTTGTTTAGGATATTTTTATAATATGCTGAAGATTTATGAAATATACACCCTTTTTTAAGAATCTAGGAGAATTTTTAAGAAAAATACCCCCTTTTTTGAGATTCTAGGTCCTAGGATTTTGCTTCAAATATTCCCCTTTCTCAGTGAAATCATGGACGAGCGTGGTGTCATATTTTCATTAACGTTGCACCCGCCGGGTTCTTTAGAAACTTGACTTTTAAATTGGGCTGGAATTAGTAGTTGGCTTTGCTAATTCTAGGTATAAAAGTTGTTAAAACTTTATCACAGAGCTTCTTGAATTTTCGTAAAATTGAATTCCACAATTGTTCATCATTTATTCAATACCACTGTTACAGTACTAATGTTCCTTTCAAAGACATGAGTGTATTCTAATATCTTTTAAAGTCAATCGAAGCCTGCAACTACTCAAGGATAACTTCTAAAGTTCATTAACAAAGATTTCGGCTGTTTTTTTATAACGCATCTATACAGTAGCTAACAGGTGTCCAAAAATTGCCCCTTTTTGAGTAAACAAGGGAACACACGATAAAACAACGGGACTTTTTGAGTTCATAGTTACATTTGTTGATCCTCAACTTAAATTCACATACCTTGCATTTTAAAATCGTCCATCAAACACCGGAGAAAGGGCCTAGCCATGATTTAATTTTACAGGCATGTTACAAAAGAGTTTTCAGCTTTGACCTTTAGTTCTTACTTTTGAAAAAAAATTAGAATTATACGTTGAAAGGCTTCAAGTGTTCTTGAAAATACGTTTACTTTTGAGGAATCGGTGATTGCATTGCATTCTATCCAAAGTGTTATTTGTACCAAAGAAGATAAAATGGAGCACATGCACGCTTATTTTGGAGGTGTGACACGACTTTATCATGTTTACCTCATATTTATTACATTCGTTTTAATCAGGGCAATGTCAATTCTTTTTTCGTTCAAGATGGACTCTCGAGGCGTGCACGTGTTGTCGCGAGAGCAAAGTTTAATTGGTTCAGTTATCACGACTGAGTAATAAATACTTCATACTTTAATATTTTTAATAAAAATAAGTTCAGTTATGAATTTGAGGATGCAAATGTAGCTATTAATTGTATATTTTCTCGCATCTTGGAGTTCGGTTGGTTTTCATCACGTTGTTGGGCCTACTTTTAGGGCATAACTTTGCAAAACATGGCGCAAGAAACTGTAACATTGTCGATGGTTCAAAACCTGTTGGAAGTACAAGCAAAGAACTTCAAAACCGCTCTTGAACTGATGGTAGGCACATTGAAGGATGATATAAAAGAGCTTCGGAAAGATGTATCGGATCTGAAAATGAGTTTAATTTTTTCTCAAGCCAAACAGGACGAAATGGACCTGAAAGTGAAAAGTTTAGATGACAAGATCAAAGCCAATGAGCGCTCGGTTCAAGACTCATTTGGTTACATAGAAGACCTCGATAAGAACGTAGAATACATAGAAAATCAAAATAGAAGAAACAACATCAAAATCCTGGGGGTACCTGAGAATAAAGATAATGAACAAACGTGGGAGCAAACTGAATAAATTGTTAAAAGTCTCATTCAGAATGAGTTAGGTTCAAGTGATGTTTTTCAGCTGGAAAGATGCCACAGAGTGGGTAACAGAAACCCTAAAAGCTTCAACAAGCAGCAAAGGAATGATGGGAGAAACAGAAATAACGAGCCACGTCCTATAGTAGCCAAATTCTTGAAATGGAAAGAGAAAGAGACAGTTCTTGGTCTTGCAAGATCCAAGAAGCCACATGGAATAATGTTTGTGCAGGATTTATCCGGGAAAACCTTAGCCAGAAGAAGAGAGAAAATTCCTCAGCTTATTGAAGCTAGAGCACAGGGTAAAATAGCCTACTTTGTAATGGACAGATTAGTTGTTCGTAATTCGTTAAGTGGAAGTCACAAGAAGAAACCAGAAAATGCCAATGACTCTGTTTCAAGTGAAACTGAAATCTCATTTCGTTAGATTGGACCTCTTGCCTTTCCTTGCGAGTTGTGTTATTCTTGCTTATTTATATTTCAGTTTTTTTCAGTTTATTGTGCTGGATTTTGGTCTTTTATCATAAGTCATCAAACGTAAATGACAAGTCCGGGTGATTCTCCATGTGGTATTTGCCACAAAAACATACTCAATGCTCAAAAGGCTATTTTTTGCAATAAATGTAATTTCTTTGTCCACTCTAAATGCAATGATATCTCTGCTCGTGAATATAGAGAGCTTGAAAAGGAACCAGATGAAGTTCTTTGGTTTTGCAAGCTATGTATCCAAGATATGTTTCCATTTGGCTCATTAGGAAATGATGAATTATCAGTACTTTATGATTTTGATGTTCCATCCCTTGCTGACTTTTCACCTTCATTTGAAACTACATCGAACCTTGTGAATTTGCCTAATCTTAGTGATTATGATATTGATGAACATATGCCCCAGAATATTCTCGCTACTTCACTCTACCTGAGCTGTCTTCCTTACAGTCATCCTCCAGTGACTTTTCTGTCCTTCATACAAATATAAGAAGTTTATCCCTTCATCATGATGAATTAATTTCTTTATCTGCTCACTCTAATCTGAATCTTGATGTCATTGGAGTGTCTGAAATATGGCATTCTATTGACAATCCCATTTCATCTAATGTTTATTTTCCTGGCTATACCTTTTTTAAAACGTCATCATTTACTCAGAATGGTGGTGTTGGTTTGTATATCAAACATTATTTTACTTCCAAGCCAAGAACAGATTTAGATTCTTGCACAGATGATTTTGAAACAATATGGGTGGAGATTGAAAATAGAAAGGATAAAGATTTCCTTATTTGTTGTGTTTACAGACCCCAAGTTCAAATGTTGATAACCTCACATCTCATTTTCAGAATCTTCTATCTAAAATATCTTCAAACGAACTGGTATTTATAATGGGTGATTTCAATGTCAATCTACTTGATTATGCTTCCCATACACCAACAACTGATTTTGTCAACAACTTTTTATCGCACATCCTTCTTCCTTGTATTCATCATCCTACTAGAGTCTCAGAACATAAAGCATCAGTTATTGACAGCATATACACTAATGCTACCAATGCTAATATAACAAGTGGCAACATTTTAATGCAAATTACTGATCATTTCCCTCAGTTCTTGATTTTGAAAAATACTCAGGTTAGTCATAATAAATCTGAATCATTCAAATATGATTATTCTAAATTTAAGGATGACAAATTCCTCGAGGATTTTAATCAGATTAACTTTACTTATTTAAAAACAGTGACATGGATGTGAGTAAAAAATTTGATAGATTTTTGCAAGACCTTAGTACTTTGACAAATAAGCATGCACCATTAAAAAAGCGGAGTAGAAAGGAAATAAAATTGAAAGATAAACCGTGGATAGAATAATAATAGAATACAAAAGATGATGAGAATCCGAGACAGAGTTTTGCTGAAATTAAAGAAAAAGGCAACTGATGATAACCTTAAATTGTATAAAAAATTTAGAAATCGCGTTTCCAATGAAATAAAAAGAAGTAAAGAAAGTTACTTCCATAACTTTTTTTCTACTAATAATCAGAATATGAAAAAATTATGGTCAGGTATAAAGACAATCATCTCTCATAAATCTTCTACTTCTTCTTCAATTAACAAAATCAAAGACAATGATGGAAATGTAACATCAGATCCTTCTAAATGTCAAATATTTTCAATGATTTTTTTGTAAATGTTGCTGATGAAATAACAAAGACAATCCCAAGAACTCCTAAATCTCCTCTTGAGTATTTATCTAACAGAACTTCTAATTCACTTTTCCTTGCTCCAGTTACTTGGATAGAAGTTACTGACCTAATAAACATTTTAAATCCATCTAAATCTGTAGGTCCTAACAGTATACCCATAAAATTACTAAAAATCATTGGATCCTCAGTTTCCCCACTTCTTTCTCTCCTTGTGAATCAGTCTTTCCAGTCTGGTATTTTTCCTGATAAGCTTAAGATAGCTAAAGTGATAACTCTATTTAAAAAAGGGAATCCTGAGCTACCATCTAACTATAGGGCAATTTCTCTTTTACCCATCTTCAGTAAGATATTTGAGAAGTTGATGTACAGGCGACTGTATAGATTCCTTGAACTACATAATGTTCTTTATTCTTTACAATTTGGATTTCAAGAAAACCACTCTATCGACCATGCCCTTGTAAGTTTGACAGAAGCTGTGAGAAACACACTTGATAATGGAAGATTTGGTTGCGGTATTTTTATTGATTTGCAAAAGGCTTTTGATACTGTTAATCATAAAATGTTGTTATCAAAATTGGAACACTATGGTGTGCGAGGTTGTGCCCTTGACTGGCTTAGATCTTATCTATCTGACAGAAAGCAATATGTTTCTATTAATGGAAGTAATTCTAACTTACTTTCAATCACTTGTGGTGTACCACAGGGTTCTGTACTGGGCCCATTGCTTTTCCTCATCTACATCAATGATTTACCAAATGCTTCTAAGAAACTTAATTTCTATCTTTTTGCTGATGATACAAACATCTACTGTGAATCCAAAGATTTACCTAATTTAGTTAAAATTGTTAACAAAGAACTTAGATTAATAAAGAAATGGCTTGATGCTAATAAATTATCATTAAACATTGATAAGACAAACTATATTATCTTTCATTCTTCTTCTAGGAATGTTCCTTCTGATTCTACCATTAAAATAGGGAAAAAATATATTAAAAGGGTCAAATTTGTTAAATTCTTGGGACTCCTCTTAGATGAACATCTAAGCTGAAAATACCATCTTAGTGAACTTTCTAAAAAATTAGCCAAAACTTGTGGAATCTTTTATAAAATTAGGAACTTACTTCCATTAGATGTTTTGCTTTGCTTGTACAATGCTTTGTTTCTGTCCTTCTTACAGTATGGCCTTATTGTTGGGGCCAAACATATACATCATACGTTGATCCAATTTTTAAATTACAGAAAAAAGCAGTTAGAGCTATCTCATTTCAGCCTCGCTTGTCACCCTCTCTTCCGATCTTTAAAGATCTTAAACTTCTCAAACTTTCTGAGATATTTGAAGGTAAGGCCGAAAAGTCGGAGATGTCGGAGATGTCGGAGATGTTGGAGCAATTTCTCAAACTTTTTCATCTCTGACTTTTCGTTTTTCCCCTATATGCTATAAACGAAAAGTCGGAGATGTCGGAGCAGGGATTTTTCTCCCTTAATTCAGTAAATTCTGATTGCAAAATGCCCTTCTTCTAAGGTAGTTTCCCACGCTTTGTAGCAGTGTTGTTAGAAAATAGCCTCGGAGATTTTCCTCCGACTTTTCGTTTTTCCCCTATATGCAATAAACGAAAAGTCGGAGATGTTGGAGCAGGGATTTTTCTCCCTTTAAATCTGTAAATTCTGATTGTAAAATGCCCTTCTTCTAAGGTAGCTTCCTACGCTTTGTAACAGTATTGTTAGAAAATAGCCTCGGAGATTTTCCTCCGACTTTTCGTTTTTCCCCTATATGCAAAAAACGAAAAGTCGGAGATGTTGGAGCAGGGATTTTTCTCCCTTTATATCTGTAAATTCTGATTGTAAAATGCCCTTCTTCTACGGCAGTTTCCCACGGTTTGTAGCAGTGTTCAGGGGCGGATCCAGGAATTTCGGTGACAGGGTTGGGTTGCGGCGAAGCCGCAACGGAAGGCGAGGGAGGTGGCAGTAAGGGGGGGGGTCCGGGGGCGAAGCCCACTGGAAAATTTTTTGGGCCACGCCCTTTTATTTTTCAGGGAACGCCCTTTTTTCTTTGCAATGTTTGGACCACGCCTTATTGTAGAAAGTGCTTTTTGAATACAATTTCATCGAAGAATAACGCTGTCAAAGTGAATAAATTGACGGAAATACGACAAATTTCTTCCGATAATGTAGTAAACATGCACTGTGTCCAAATCTACAGTCTATGAGTCTATACTTTCAAATGTCTTATTTGCTTTGTGGTCTTGTTGGTTCTAAAATGCTACTCCTCACCTTCATGCAAGTTCGACAGGCAACTTTAAAGATCATCAACACGCGTGTCCATCATACCTATGTACAGAGTAAGTACCAAAGAGAAACCTTTTGCGTCATCGATTTTCACAAACAAAATTCTAAGAATGGGAAAAATAAGTAGGCTGTATGAATATCTAACTCAGTTTTGTCGAGTAGGAAACATTTGTTTGGCGTCAGCCCTGTACAATCTTCACGTCTTTTCATTATAAATCTTTGAATAAATTTTATAGTCTCTTGAAGCTAGTTGGCCAGGGAAGGTTTTTCTCTTTGGTATCCGATTTAAAAAGTCAGACTGACTTTGATAAACTGCCTTGAAGATTCAATTTTTGTGAGTGTCGCTGTCCAATATGTTTATAATTTCCATTCTCCCTCTGTGTACATGGTAGCGCTAGTCCATTCATGCGGTCCTGTTTCATTGTGCCACGCAAGTATGTCTTTAGTCTACGAAGAACAGAAATTGATCTTTCACATTCTGACGTTGTGATTGGAACGGTGGCGATGATCTTTAGTTCCGCATATATGTTCGGATAGCTCAAGGGGTCGGTCTGCAGTAATGTGCTTGAAATCCGATCTGGCATATCTTTCTGAGGAACTTTCGACCATTTTGCATACCATCTGTCAAGCTCAGCATTAAGGGATTTTTCTATCGGCAGGTCATCGTTGTATGCTTCCGTAAACCTTGTGAAGCCGTCCAACCAGCTATCATCTCCAGTTCTTCCAAAAATAACGGTTGGGACAATGTTGAATCCATCGACAAGGATGTTGCTTTCGCTGTTGAACCTTTCATTTAGCTCTGTAATGAGGTGATCAACAAATGGTGCAGCAACAGTTCTCCGAAAATAGATTTCTGGCGTTTCTGCTGGAGGATTTGCATGGTTTCTCTGGTTGGTCTATGCGGTGTTGTGCCCACAAATGCAGCAAGTGACTCAGCATCTTTGTACCACTGATGATTCTTCAATTCCAAGTTGTCACGCAATGATTTCAGATCTTCCTTGATGTCTTCGATTTCTTGGTACCCCTTCATCATCTCCATGCTCTCCCTTTGCAGTTTGACTGTTGCAGCTCGAATATATGCAAGGCAGTTTCTTACCGTAACAAGGGCGATCATGAACTCAAAAGAAGAGCAGGCTGCAAATAGACCCGAGGCATCTTTACAAGAATCGTGATTCCAGGTCTTTTCCACGTTCATCTTTACTACTTCGAGGGCTTTCACTATTGGCTCATACATTTCTTCAAACCTTATGAGGCCGTCGATACGTAGAACCCATCGTGTTCTGCAGACGTCAATCAAGGTTTTGTGCTTTGCTGTTGGCATCAGTTCCTTGATTTGACGTTCCAATAGTAGCTGGCGTTTTGGGGAGTTGTTGAAAAAGTCGGCAACAGTTTTAATATTTCCCATCATATTGCAAACATTTTGCAATTGGCAGGCTCCAGCGACAGCTAAGTTTAGCCGGTGAGAGGCACAATGCACATAAACTGCCTTTGGGTAATCTGCTCGTATACGCTGTGCAGTCCCTCTATTCTTTCCTCCCATGTTCCCACAACCATCATAGCCTTGTCCTCTGCAATCCTCCATGTCTAGACCCAGATTTCTGATTTCCTCTTTGATCTGACCGGATATGGCTTCGCCTGATGTTCCTGCTTCGCAGTGAATGAAGCGCAGAAACTCTTCTCTTATCATGTGTTGCCTGTCTACGAATCGGATGATCAATGCCATTTGTTCTCTGTTGCTAACATCTGATGCCTCCACTGCTAAAACGGCGAAAATCTTCGCTTCCCTGATTTCCTGTACAAGTGAATTTGAAATGTATGCTCCACAGCAGTGAATCATTTCATTCTGGATGGTCTTTGAACGATAATTTGCATTTCGTGGTGCTGTCTCAAAATGTTGCTTGAGGATTTCATCTCCGCTCTTGGCACGAAAGTCGAGGAGCTCTTGAAAATTTCCCGTGTTGCTGTTTCCTTCAGATTCTCTGTGTGCTGAATCGTCACGGTGACCGCGAAGTGCAATGTTTTGTCTCACGCAAAAGATTACTGTTTCAAGTATAGGCTCGATCTTTTCTCTGTTTTTCTTAATTCTTGCACTGCCAACTGTATCTACAATCTCATCAAGTGGCTTTAGCTTTCTCTCAACAAGCTCTTTGAAGTCATCCATTTCTAGCGTTGCTTGGTGGTGAAGCTGTGATTTCATCTCGTGATCCTTGTATTTCGAATGAGCACTCGACCAATACGTAAGTGGGGACTTAAAGAGTTTGTCAAGTTTATTGGCATTGTGTCCAGTTTCTTTGCCAAATAGAACGCATGGCAGGCAAAAAGCGCCATCTAAATACTTGGAGTAGGCAAGCCATGGGAACCTTTTCAACCATTGGAAAACAAATCGCTTGCGTTGAACAGCTTCACTTGTGACACGAAATTCGTAATTCGAATCTGGCCGCCAAACATCCACTGCCAGGCCGTACTTCTCTTCATCACCCAATGATTTGACCTTGTCATTAACGAGCCCAATGTCTCTTATATTCACATCTGAAAGTGGAAAAACTGGGTTGCCTCTCTTTATCACTCCTGTGACATTGTTAGACTCTGTATTTTCCTTGGGTTCTCTTTTTACGGCCTGTTCTAAAGAGCTTTGTGGGTTAGCTTTAGTCGCGGTCACAAACCCAGTTAACTTTACTTGCTTCAAAACAGGTGGCTGAGTGACCTCATCGCTTGACTCCACGAGTGTGTCTTTATGACGTTTCCTTGCTTCTGCCCCTTCAACTTTAACTGTTGCGCTCTCTATGTCCATGGCATTAGTTTCTTGCAGCTCTCTTTCATCAGCAAAAAGAGGCACACAATGATTTACCTTATATAATGCCCTTTCTTTTGTTAGCCCAAGATCATACCAGAGGATAACAATTTCATCACACTTGCTTTTTCCATCTTTGACACGAGGGTTTATTTGGCCAGTGAATAAATTCTTCAAACCTCGTTGGTTGCAATCAGGAAAAACAGACTTGATGTTTCTTCCAATAACAGATGACAAGGCCATTAAACTGATTAAGGGTGACCAAACAGCAAAGGTGCAATTTTCTTGTGCTTGAACCAGTATGGACTTACTCCAGCTATCCCCTTTTGAAAAGACCCATGATGATGCATCCCCCAGGCATGTTGACATCGCATTGTTGATACTTTTGAAAGTAGGAGAAAGCTCACCAGAGTCAAACTTGCCTGTATGTAAGGATGTGTTGCATAGAAGGTAGAGTTTTGATATAACTCAATAGAGGTCAGGAGTCTCAGGCAGCCATTCAAGCCTTCATTGCCAATTAATGCAACTGAACAAGCATTGTATAAACAGTTGCCATCAGGTGATGTTCTACAAGGAAAACATGTATCTTGTGCACTTGATACCCTATTCTTGGTTCCAGTGCCAAAGAATAAGGTAGAAATAAAAACCAAGCAAAAATTACCGTGAAGAAATATGTAGACAGACTCTCTGCACGTAGGCTAGTAGATTCCTTAATTGTTTAAATTTCCTTTTCTGCTTCCTTCCCGGGGGCCGCGCCATCGAAGCTTCAAAAACATACCTGTTCCTTATACCAATTTTCGAAAATGTATACGCGACCTTGTACCAATTTTGCGAAAAAGTATACCCGACCTTATACCAATTTTCCAAAAAGTATACCAAAATCGTTCCTTAAATAAACAAAAATTGCGGAAATCGATACAATTTCTTATACTAAAATTATGAAAATCGATACCGTTCCCGATGATACCCACAATATGTGTAATACCCCCCCCCCCCGGGAGTTCCTCATTAAACTGTCTCCCCGAACCTACTGTTGCATCTCCAGGCATCTCTGTCCAGCAAAGGAAATTCGAAACTAACTGATTCTAATGGCATAGTGAACTGACGAAATTAATTTGCTGAAAACTCATTTTAAGAATTAGTAAATTCCGATGCATCGTGGAAAGCATATGTTATTTAGGTATGACATAGCATAACGACTTGCCACATAGCCTGCGAGCAGACTCTACTGATTCCCTGAAGAGAAGTGAGGCTCACTTCTCTTCCTTGTTGGGGAGACGAGGTCTCGATTCTATTGTGTAGAACAAAAGCGTAAGTGGTTTGTTCACAGAGCGATCGGCTTCATGCGGTAGATGCGCATGCGTATTACAGTTAGATTTTGAATTGCTGCCAGGCTAGAGTTCTAACAAGGAATAACAAGGAAAATAAATTTGCGGCAATCTTCACTCGTTGTTATCAGAGTATGGGTAAGCAGGGAAACAACGGCACACAGCTCAACACAGTTTAATGCTGTAGAGTGCTTGTGTCATGAGACAAATACCCGTCTGTCCAAGTGGTGTGATGCCTCTTTGCTCTTAGCCTAAACATAGGGTTAGTTTGGTTTAGGCCCGTTGCTTGAATTATGGCGAGCTCAGAATATGATGTTCATACCAGATTGCACTAGCAGAACAAGCAGGGACGTGAAGAAAAAATTGTAAAATAGATGCGTACCTCATGGGGATTCGAACTCCGGCTGTGTGCGTCTGAGGAGTCGGAAACTACCGCTTCGCCAAACAGCCGTTGACACAATTGTGCACAGCAGTCGTAATCGTTTGTTGTGGATAAAAGACGGGGGCAGCAACGCATCGATGTTGAAATTGCTAATACGCATGCGTATCTACTGTATGCACGGGGGGACATTTAATTTCCGCGAACAAACCCGATCTCATCTCCCCAACAATTCCGGGAATCAGTAGAGTCTGCACGCAGGCTACTTGCCACACTGATTATTCACAAACTGATTCGAATTCGTCCCACTGTTATTTTATTTGACCCAGAGTGCAAAAGTTTCCTAATAAAATCCTCTTCATTTGATGAGGTTCATTATAGATTTCAAAACTGTGTGTGGTTTGTATGTATGGGTTGGGAAGAAACAAAGATGAACGGAAAAAGATGTCTACCCTTTGGGAGGCAATACATGAATACCCCTCCCAGAAATTCTCAAGTTCATAAAAACATTTCTAAGATCCTTACCTCTTGGCAAGGGTGTCTACAAAACGTGGCCTACACCATTGGCCTACCATTTGGCTTACCTTTGACTCACCTTTGGCTTACCTTTGGCTCACCTTTGGCCTACCTTTGGCTCACGCTTGGCTCACCCTTGGCTTACCTTTGGTGCATATTTGGCTCATTGCTGGCCTACTTGTGGTCTATTGCTGGATCAGTGTGGCACACCTGTAGCCTACCATACCTACTTTAAGCTTATTTAATTTTTATGCTCCAGAGGGGGGGGCGTAAAAGAGAATGGCTTATTAGAGAGGGGCTCATCCACAAAATCAAATAACCAGGGTAGATTGATAGATTTTCAGTTCTTAATAGAAAGGGCAGGGCTTACTAACAATTTTGGCTAAGATTGGGGGCTTATTAGACAGGGAGACTAAAAACAGCTTCACTGCACTATTCTTTGGCTTCCACAAAGCTACAAAAATGTTTGAAAAAAACTAAAACGATTTGAAACGAACCCTTTGGCAGAAATGTTCCTAAGACATTGTAGTATTTTTACATGTCTATAGCTAACACTTGAATTCACTTGAATTGTTTGTTTTTACTATCGAAGGGCTATTTTGTCAAGAAATTCTCAAAAACTACTAAGCATTATGTGTGTCCGGTTACCCATGCTTTAGTGTGCTTTTGTTGAAAACAATTTACATGTGACGTACAAGTAGATGATTATCTTTCAAATGAAACAAAGTTGGTAAAAATCGAACCATCAGGAGCGGAGCTATGGAAGTTTAAAGTTTAGCTAAAACAATAAATTTCATTGTATGTTAATTAAATGTAATGCTCTTTTGCCAGAATATATTACAGGGAAATATTATTTATTATTATTTTTAATTGTTATTGGTATCACTAATAGTATGATCATTAGTGGGCCACAAGTAGGCCAGCAATGAGCCAAAGGTAGGCCAACGGTGAGCCAAAGGTAGGCCAATGGTGAGCCAAAGGTAGGCCAATGGTGAGCCAAAGGTAAGCCAAATGGTAGGCCAATGGCGTAGGCCACGTTTTGTAGACACCCTCTTGGCAACAAAGGGATTGGTTTTTGTTTCTGCGTCTGCAAATTTTGATTCATTTGGTATGAACCTCTCAGCGAAGCGATCTCTTTTCAATGCTTTCAGTTTTGCTCTATATACTTCATCGTTGAATTCACCTTCAACTTGTTCCTTAAAATTTGATCTATTTCTGGTCTCTAAAGCTTCTATGTTTGAAAATATCGATTTCAAGGTTTCATTTCCCTCCATTTCAGAAACACGTGTAATGCCCTGAAGATGTACAAAGTGAATCTGCAGGACAGAGCGGTCGCTGCGTTGGAGAATTCAAATCTCTCGTGTGTCTTACGCAATCAAATTCGGGTTGGAGCGGGTTGGCACCGGGTTGAGAGCTCAGAATGAATGTGCCACCGGGTTGGTTTTTCCTTCCCCTATTGTTATATTTCGCAACTGGCGAGTCATGCTATGAACAAATGCGGAATGACGACAGATAATTATCATCCTCTGTCTGCTCTGTCTCTTGAATTCACTGCTTGAATTCAGTTTAACATGCTGGCATTGAAGACCAAACGCTAATATCAGTTTTCAACAGCTAACATTCCTGGTGTGCGCCTTCGCATGGCAGAAATAGATTGAAGATGGCATTGAATTTCGAAAGGAATCTGAGAACCATTGAAGAGAAAAAACTGTTGACAAGTTAAAACGTTCTTTGGAAATCTGACCGGTTTATTCAAACCTGTCAACCCGGCCTGGATCCGCCCCTGGTGTTGTTAGAAAATAGCCTCGGAGATTTTCCTCCGACTTTTCGTTTTTCCCCTATATGCAAAAAACGAAAAGTCAGAGATGTCGGAGAAGGGATTTTGACTGTAAAATGCCCTTCTTCTAAGGCAGTTTTTTATGCTCGATTGCATTTAAGCTCTAAAGGTTGGAAGGAAGGAAGGAAGGAAGGAAGGAAGGAAGGAAGGAAGGAAGGAAGGAAGGAAGGAAGGAAGGAAGGAAGGAAGGAAGGAAGGAAGGAAGGAAGGAAGGAAGGAAGGAAGGAAGGAAGGAAGGGGGCTTCGGGAGAGGGGTGCTAGAACCCACAAACCCGGACAAAATTAGAAAAAAACCTGGGAGAAAAAATTTCAAAATCGGGAACACCATTTCTGAACAAAAAGTTCCGATTTTCGTCAGTAATCTTACTGTAATCTTCGATGATTATATCATACATTTTCGTTTAAACGGACACTCTGTGCATCGTATTTAAATATACAGAAGGACACTGGGAAACTGCCGGGAAACTGCATCAGAAGAAAAGCATTATACAATCAGAATTTACTGATTTAAAGGGAGAAAAATCCCTGCTCCGACATCTCCGACTTTTCGTTTATTGCATATAGGGGAAAAACAAAAAGTCGGAGGAAAATCTCCGAGGCTATTTCCTAACAACACTGCTACAAAGCGTGGGAAACTACCTTAGAAGAAGGGTTTTTTACAATCAGAATTTACAGATTTAAAGGGAGAAAAATCCCTGCTCCAACATCTCCGACTTTTCGTTTTTTGCATATAGGGGAAAAACGAAAAGTCGGAGGAAAATCTCCGAGGCTATTTTCTAACAACACTGCTACAAACCATGGGAAACTGCCGTAGAAGAAGGGCATTTTACAATCAGAATTTACAGATATAAAGGGAGAAAAATCCCTGCTCCAACATCTCCGACTTTTCGTTTATTGCATATAGGGGAAAAACGAAAAGTCGGAGGAAAATCTCCGAGGCTATTTTCTAACAACACTGCTACAAAGCCTGGGAAACTGCCTTAGAAGAAGGGCATTTTACAATCAGAATTTACTGAATTAAGGGCGAAAAATCCCTGCTCCGACATCTCCGACTTTTCGTTTATAGCATATAGGGGAAAAACGAAAAGTCAGAGATGAAAAAGTTTGAGAAATTGCTCCAACATCTCCGACATCTCCGACTTTTCGGCCTTACCGATATTTGAACACAGACTTTTAACCTTTGTCTTTGACTCTGTTAATAAAACTTCACCTAGTTGCTTTCATAACTTCTTCCTATTCAATTCATCTGCTCATCATTATTCCACTAGACAGACCAGTCAAGGTGATATATACTTATCTCGAATGAACAGTCTTCAATATGGTCTAAAGTCAATTCGATATCTTGGTGCTAAACTCTGGAATTCATTACCTGTGGAACTCCGAAATGCTCCATAAAAAATATCCTTCAAAAACAACTAAAAATTTACTTACTGAACAAGGTCAATCAATAACTCTGAACTATTTTTGATACTTTTTACAATTTCTAATTTTATTGTATGAAAACCAAATGCGTATATTTCTCGGAATCATTGAAATCCAACCATAATCATTTGAAATTATCGTAAGATAGGGGGGGGGGCTCTCTCCTCGATTAGTTTACCTATTGAGAGAGCTCCTCCTTTAAGTAATTCCCTCCATGCAATTTATTTCGTACTTGCATATTGTATTAATTTTCCGTATCAATGTATTAATTTTCATAATATTACCCTATTCCTTGTAGTTTAGTATCTGTTGATATAGTCAATTATAAATTGTATGTTGTGAATTTAAACTATATGAACTGAACTGAACTGAAAAACTGATAATTAAAGTGAACAGGTGCTTTTGAAAATTTCCATGGTTTTGGGTGCACTGTAAATTTTGACTTTGCGAGCCTGTATCTCTGGTATTTGGTGGAAGACTTTCAAAGGCAAGGTATGTGCATCTAAGTTGAAGATTGATGAATTTAGCTGTACAATCAAAGAGTAATGATATCTTGTGGTTTTGTTCCTACGTATTTATAGTCAAAAGGGAGTAGCTACTTTTTGAGACACCCGAGAGTTCCATCATAGTGTTGGTACTTGAGTTTTTGACATGTTGTCACCTTGAAAGTATGCAGATCTTGTGTTGGTTTTTTCTTCAAGCCTTTAAAGTGTATATGAAACCAAATTGATCTTTCCACTTTTTGATAGTTTTCTGTGCGCTGAATTCGTTTTTCTTGCTAAAAATGTAATACCTCATATAGATTTCAAAATACCGAGGCAAGAACAGGTCATCTGGCGTTTCAAAAGCGGGCAGCGAGGGGCCTGGTACCTAGACTTTGTGACGTACACTGTGGAAGGATTTGTTTCTTTGCGTTAGATTTCTTTTGCGTTGGTTCCGAACTAACATACTTGTTGCGGTTAGGAAGGACAAGATGAGTAAAAATTCCGAGCATGGTACTTCTGGGGAAGAACAGAGCGATTTTGAGGCTGATTTTGATGTTGAAGAAGACTTTTCAGTAGAAGGAAACGAACCAGAGGGTGCTGAGGCAATCGCAGGGCAACTACGAACTTCGGTGCTCACTGATGATGACGATGATGATGATGACGATAACCCTTACTCGGGCGAACCTTTGGCGGACAAAGAATGGCTGCGAAACTATAATTTGAGAAGAGCGAGAGCACAGGAGCAGGAATCATTCCTAAATGAAAGGTTCAATGGTAGTGCAGCAGCCAGTTCTTGGTAAGTCCATTTTAGGCCCTAGAGTTTGACATGTTTATTTTAGCCGGGTCGACTGCCGACACGCTTATTAGGCCCATCCATATGGACTAAAATTGATTAGGCTTGGCATTTTGTCACACATTCTTTCTCGACCTTTTTAACGCAATGGCGGTAATCAATAAACTTTTATGAACACAGTATCATAGTTCTGGGCATTGTCAGGAGATAGAGGCAAGAATAATGCACAACAAACAGGATTATATTGTTGGAGAGATGAGTTGAGTGCCAACTTCGGCCGGACTAATGAGGTCTGGTACCGTACCTTGTCTGCGCAAGCGTAGTAGGCTTAGGCTAAAATAGTTGTTGGTGTTCCTCATATTTTCACATCGACACCAATTTCTTTGAAAAACAACTAGGAAGTGGCGGCCTAAGGATTGTTTCGATACTAATAACAAATGTTTTGACATTGTTCGAGTGTCAATTACATGATTACTGGTTTTTGGGGTGTTAGCGCAAGTAATTTGACGCCCTACACTCGCCCTACTGACAAAAACAGATTAACTCTACACTTCCAGTTTCAAAATATGTAAGAAACTCATTAGAAACTTTTGGCTGCACGAGTCCTATAATTTACGAAACTTCCTACCCCCGGACCTCAGTTTCTTACAAAAAATGAGTGTACCCCTGCTTGTGCTCGTCTTTGCCTGTGGTTCTATTCAACTGTGTCTAAAAAGTTAATGCAAGAGCAAGAATATAACGATCGGACAACTTGGCCACGGCCTTCTAACCACAAAAACAAAAAACAACTGAAGCCTAGAAACAAGTACTCTTCAAATATTAAGGCTCTACGAACTGTTTCCCTGCCTGGCTGGCCTTCCAACCGCTCATCTTTCCTCCAAACGAAATGGCGAGTTTAGCGGGAAATCTGTGTTATTGTTGTTGCTGCTGCTCGTAGCTGTGAGGGAGCATAGACAGATCGGTTCAAATAACAGGTTAGTTCACATGCGCCCCCAAGGTATCGCAGATTATTGGTTAGCCGTTATTGTTTTGAAACAAAAGGTTTTGCAGTTCGTCTCTCCAACAATATATGTCATATATGTGTCAAAATCAAATAATGAACTGGTGGTGGGTTTACCAAAATAAATACAAATTCACACCATCAATCCTATATTAACACAGTATAAACAACATACATAGTGTTATCAGATTTTACTGTGTAGGGTTTTTATCTCATTCTTTCTAGCAGTATGGGGCTATCGAGGTTGAGGGGGGGGGGCAGATTTTAAAACAGAAAAATGAGAATATTGTATGAAAACCTCCTCCCTAGCAAGTTTTTGTGTGAAATCATAGCCTTTGACTTCAATGGGCCAATGCCCATTTAAATGTGGAAATAAATAAAAACTAAAAGGTGGCTGATGATGTCGTATTTTATTTCAGGTGTAAATGTGGCCATTGCAGCGTACAGCACTTGACAAAGCCCAAGGAATGTAGCTGCTGCACAGAGATAGAGCAATGTGCAGTAGCACTGAATGATGAAAGTGTTGTGCAGGAAGTAGGCTCTGTTCCTACATGCATAACAGAGCATCCTGCTTTCAGACCATTATGCCTTGAACGGTGGTCTCTAAAATACGCAGCTGATCGATACAAGACAAAATTTCATCGCCGTTACCGCCAGACAAATTCTGAGTCAAGGTACAAGGTTTTTTTTATCAGAAAATGTGCAAATGATGCAAGTCTTAGACAAAGTAGAAACAATTACACAATAGGTAATGTGTCCTTGTAATACAGTAACTTTGCTATTTTCACATGATATTTCATGTGATCACTCTACCATGGAACTCAAAATGTACATAACTAGCTCTAATATTAGCAGACTGTAGACTAACTTTGGGTTGCACTTCCAGACCTAACTGGAATTTTCACAGCAGGCAGCCTTGTTGTGAAATTTAAATTCTAGATTTGCATGTGATCAGTTAAATTCTACCAATCACAGTGCATTCTTGAGCCTCTTCTAAGCATTGTGTCAGCATATTTTTACAATAGTGTATATATGCGGTTGTACTTACATGGACACATTGCCTTTATAAAGTAAGAAACAGTATATGGTTGACTTTTTTACTTATACGTCCTTTGGTTCATCTCATAGGTTTGGTACCCCCCAAAAAAACCAGAGTCAAGGTGCAGACTTTGAAATTAAAAAACGTTGAGAATGGTGAAGGCCTTTGACAAAATTAGAAACATATACCGGGTGTCCCAAAAAAAAGGTAACAGATTTGATTGGGGCTAGCGATAAGAATTTAAGTTGATTCGACCCCTGATAAGTTTTGAAGTACTCTTAGATAGTTAACTTGAAGATTGATACTTTATTTGTTGACATTGGTGCATCAAGAGTTGGAATATTAATCTTGAAAGTCCAAATTTGCCTCCTACTCCAAACCAGAGCTTTTGGGGTTTGGCCTAAGCTGTTAACTCACTGTGCGGTGGAATCTCCTCAATCATAGTCAAGTACAAACAAGAAACCTCGTGCTTATGAACACATTTTAGTGGAAATCTGACTCTGAACTTTACAATCAGATTCAAGAATTTAGCCCTGAAGAGACCCCTTTCTTGATTCTACAAAAAATTTAAGTTACACCTGCCTGAGAAAAGTTATTCATCAGCGAAATAAGTCCCGCAGGCTTTAACACATAGATTATTTTGCAAACTTCATTGCTTGAATGAAATGTTTTTGCATCATCTCTCTCGAAATTATTGCGAAACAAGCAATCGTATATGCCCAAGGGAACATAGAAAATGCTCGTTCGTGCTTGGCTTGGTTTACTTTTGTAAATGCATTTTGACTGGAGAGAAATATTCCTTGGTGACTGTATTCATTAATTTGTTTGTTAGTTTGTAGTTTTTTACGTTCTTCTCAAACGAGTACCCAAAGGACCAATCCTTGTCCAAAAATGTCTTTCACTGAGGAGATTCCCCTAACCAGTGCGTTAGCAGTTTAGGCCAAAACCCAAAAGCTCTGGTTTGTAGAGGGACGCAAGTTTTGGCTTTCGATATTAATATTTCAACTCTCGATGCGCAAATATCAACAAACGAGGTATTAAACTTCAAGTTAACTATCGAAGAGTACTTCAAAACTTATTTGGGATCGATTCGACTTATACTCAAATCGCTAGTCCCCATCAAATCTGTTACCTTTTTTTTGGGACACCCGGTACAAACTTTAAAGTTAGAAGCAGTACACAGTTGACTTGATTACTTATACATCCTTTCTTCATCTCATAGATTCTTACGTGCTGTCGCCTACAGAGAGTTTACCAGGTTTGTGCATGGAAAGCTGGGTACAAAGAGGATACCACTCCCTGCATGTGCGTATCATGCCATACGCTCCAAGTTTCTGGAAGACAATCTTGTCGGATTTGAAGATGAATGAACTTTTAATACATGTACCAGGTGAGTCAAAAAATCTAGATGTTTGGCAGGCTGTGGAATAAAAAGTAGGCGACCGATATTCAAACCTGAAATGTTCACTTTTCACTCAAAGACCTACCTACATGTGAAAATTTTATTTGGTAAAATCACTCATCTTTCCAACCTATCATCGGACAGATATTTACTCCTATTGAGTAAAACGTAAAACGGCTAGTTTTTACTAAATAGGAGTAAAGTTGTTGCATTATTTTAAGAAATGTAGAAGCAGCCTCTTTCTGGGTTTGAAGCGAGAAATTTATTTATGCGATAAGCGAGAAGCCATACAAAAGATCAGGCAATCATTTATTTCAATTCAAAATGGAACCAAATCAACGACTGGGTATGTGTAGCTACTTCATCCAAAATATGATATATAAATATATAGCATCGTAGTTCTTTGAAACGCTTTTTTCTGACTGACTTTCATGTTAAAATGTCGTTTTGAGCTGTTTTGAGTTGGCTAAGCTCAGGTCTGGGTCTTCTTTGGGCCTAAAAAACAGGCCGTTTTTGTCCGTTCGCCGTTCTTGTTCTCAAATGTTTCATTTAGGTTTTATTTTGATGTGAATGTGGGTACAGTGTAATAAACCATTCCATGTGTGTTGCTTCAACAAGCAATGCACCTTTTTGGGGATTTAAGAATGATTTTGTGAGGCAAAACCTGTAAACAAAGCTTTATGTTAAAAAGAAGTAGGCCTAGAGTAGGCCTAATATTATTTCCGAAAACGGTAGACTAGGCCTAGACCTCGTCAGGCTAGATAGGCCTAGAATAGTTTCGGGTATTATGGAACACTTAACGGAAAAAAATTAATTGTCAGCATAGTTCATGACACATTTAGCCACACTTGGTAGTAGCAATTAGGCCTATTATAGCATGCTCTAATTTTTCATCAGTATGCCCTGATTCTGAAACGTTGGTTGTTAATAAACAAGACAAAACAATGAACCCGGGTTGAGTTGGGCATTATGGAACACTGTCAGGCATTTTGGAACTAGGTTATTTCTATTGTTTGTACACTGGTTCATGTTTGAGATATCTCAAGAAAATGGCAGCCAGAAATCACTTGATGTCTCATGTCCTTCATTATCAGCGATACAGTACGGAGAGTACACAAAATGCTACAGCAGCCTAACATCAATCAAAATATGACAGAAGAGGTATGAAGACTTGCAAAGTGAAATTAACAAGTTTCTTTCTCGTCCGCAGCCCCCTAAGCTTCATTTACTGAATAATGTCCCAAAATACCTGACGTCCCATCCGAAGCCACTCTACCACCTATGGTTTTGTTTTTCACAGCCAAAAAATGCAATTCAGCAAGGAGGACAAATTGACTGTATGATACAGATGTGCAGAGTGTGGCACTTGCCCCCCCCCCCCCATCCAGAAGAGATTTCATGTATTGAATATAATATAGAGAACATAATAGAATGTAAAACATATTTATTCTTGCATGCAGGAGATCTTGCGTTGAAAAAGGTGCCCATTCTCTGCAGACTGGGCAGGGTAACCCTGAAAGCTTTATTGAGCACCCCAGGGACTTTTTCATATCTGAAACTCCAGAGGGGGCTTTAAGATCAATTTCAGTTTCATTCATTCATTGAAATCCTACATACAATTCTACATAATTACAATGTAACAACTAATCCCCAAGATATCATACAATTCTAGAATACACCCCTATACCAGGTTGGAAGCATTTGTGATTTGGCCTTAGCGTAGTAGCGAGTGAAATAAATTTTAAAGGGCATATGTCATGAAGCTGATTGGTTCATGCAGTATAATTCTCTCTATTGTTTATTACAATGCACAGGATCGAGGCAGAATTTTCATTGCAATAAAATTCACAAAAAGAAATAAAAAGGCGCGAAACGATGGAATTCCACTCCAAACTTGTTTGTACTATTAACCAATTGCTAATGTGACATATGTGCTTGAAGGTGCAAGCTGCGAATAGGCTTTTAAAAGCTGCGAGAGACACTAGATTGACAATAGATCTTTTGTTCTTGCATGTGAGAACCGATTATTGTAGCAGCGAGCAGAGAGTTTGACAGAGTTTCGTAGTTGTGAGTGAATGCAAGTTTTCCAACCTGGCCACTGCAAATGCAGCAAAAATTTGAATTGATTGTATTGAACCCTTTTTCAGGAAGCCTCCCCTCCCCCCTAGTATGTTTTTCTAATACCTCTGCAATGAGAATTTCTGACTTTTCGCAGCTACCTATTTTGCTACGTGAAGTTTGAGCATTGAAATATTTTGACACAAGAGGGGGAGTGAGTCAATTTTCAGGACTGACCCTGTCGGCATCGCAAATTTCTCAAATCAAAATTTTCGCAAAAAAGTAGCAAAATGCAAAATTTTGCAAATTAAGATTTTAAGTCTATTTGAAGTATTTAATTATAATTCTCATGTTTGGATGGAAATTGTGCTGCTCAAAATATGCCTTTATTGCATTTTTTCAGATTTTATCGCATTTTCCAGATTTTGCCGTTTTGCCACTTTTCTTGACCATATAAAGAAAAGTGCTGATGTGAGCAATAATGCTAGCTAATTTTGAGTTTAACTGTGACACTTGTTAATAACCCATGTTTCAAAGAGAATTTTATATAATTCTGTTGACATTGAGATTTCATAGTGCTATAAACACAAAATGAGTTTAATCTTCATTTTATTTTTAGCGATGACTCTATGTTACAGCCTATGACCTAAGGATGGGCCATGAGAAATTTTCCTTCATGGCCAGTGGGCCAGAAAATTTTTTCAGGCTGGGCCACCAAATTTTTTGAGAAAATATCAATTCTCCCTCTGGCCCACTCTAGCAGATACCTAATGAGCTATGTAATAGACACCAAATGTGGTTGCTCTACCTATGTCCAGTTAAGAGTTAGGTTGGGGGCTTTTGTGGCCCCCAACCGAGGTTAATAATAATAATAATATATCAAATGAGGGAATACGAGGCTTACAGCCTATACAACCCTAGAAATTGTATTTGTGTTCGCGGTGGAAGCTATCATAACGTTTTTCAAAATTTAATACTGTCGTACAGTTGACAATCTCTTCGGATAACTCATTCCACGATTTTACTATTCTTTGTGAAAAGAAGTTTCGTCTTACGTTCAGGCGATTTCTTTGCTTAAACAGCTTGAGCTCGTGTCCTCTTGTTTTGGTTGTGCTTAACTTGAAGAAATTTGTATGGTTCAAGTCGACGATACCTTTCATGATCTTAAAAACCATTATCATGTCTCCTCTCGTTCTTCTATATGCAAGAGTTGGGAGATCAAGGGCAATAAGGCGTTCAGTGTAAGTCAAGTTTCTCAGCGATGGCACTAATTTCGTGGCTCTTCTTTGGACGCTTTCTAGCGAACGAATGTCTTTAACGAGGCTTGGGCTCCATACGGCGCCGGCGGATTCTAACAAGGGTCTAACTAAAGCTTTGTACAACGTGTTGAAGGTCTCTAGACTTAAATACTTGATCGTTCTTTTTATCGAAGCGAGGACACCGTTAGCTTTTTTTATGCAAGATGCGATTTGTTTTTGAAATTTTAATTTGGTATCAACAATAACTCCTAAGTCTTTTGTCTCTTCCGATTCTTTTATTTCGATTTGATGATTGTCTTTTTGGTCGATAATATAATAAGTACTTGAGTCTATCTCCTCTCTATTCTTAGTGCTTACGTGCAATTTAGAACACTTTTGTGCATTTAGGGGCAACTGCCACTGACTGGACCAGTTTTCGATTCGATTTATGTCATCCTGAACGGGTTGGCTGCTGCCTGAGTTTCTTCGGTACAATTTCAAATCGTCAGCAAATATCTTCACGGAACTATTTTCAATGCAATCTGGTATGTCGTTTATGTAAATAAGGAACAATAAGGGTCCAAGGACGCTACCTTGCGGGACTCCACTTAAAACATTCGTCCAAGAAGACTTAAAACCATTCAGTACT
The DNA here is from genome assembly GCA_039566865.1 of Aurelia coerulea. Lineage (NCBI taxonomy): Eukaryota > Metazoa > Cnidaria > Scyphozoa > Semaeostomeae > Ulmaridae > Aurelia > Aurelia coerulea. The sequence goes on from CM076959.1 coordinate 6,288,923, forward strand.
ACTCTCTGCTTTCTGCTATGGAGAAAAGCAACGATCCATTGAAGTACGTTTCCTCTAATTCCATACGAATTTAACTTCGAAAGAAGTCGTTGATGGGGTACGGAGTCAAATGCCTTTGCGAAGTCAAAGTATATTACATCGATGCTGTTACCTTCATCAAGGAGAGAAGTCCATTCTTCTAAGGCTTCTAACAACTGTGTTACACAGGAACGTTTTGCTCTGAAACCGTATTGATCATTCGAAAAAAGTTCATTTGCATCAAGGTGTTTCACGATTTCATTCTTGAAAATTCGCTCTAACAGTCGACAAATTATGCTTGTAAGACTGATCGGTCTGTAATTTTCTTTATCATGTTTAGATCCTTTTTTAAAGACAGGAGTTACATGTGCCCATTTCCATTTCTCAGGGATCATTCCTGTGCTGAAGCTGGATTTAAAAATTAAGCACAAAGGGAAAGCAATAACTTCTGCTGACTCTTTTAATACTCTTGGGTGGATGCTATCCGGACCCGGCGATTTCGATGCATTCAAGGACTTCAATGCGATCAATACTAATTCTTCAGTTATGTTAATATCTGTGAGCGGGGAGGCGAACTGTCGTTCTTCTATTTGCGGAATAGACGATAGGTCTTCACGAGTAAATACTGAAGTGAAGAATTGATTGAGGACGTCAACTTTTTCTTGCTCAGAATTTGTAAAGCGATTGTCACCGACCTTTAGGTCAGGAACCCGGGATTTGGTTTTTAGTTTTGAATTTGCATACCGCCAGTAATGTTTATTGTTTATTTTGATGTTCATTGCAATGTTTCGTTCAATTTCCTTTATTCTGTTCCTGATAGTAGTTTTTACTTTATTACAGTGTCTTCTATAACGTATGTAATCATTCCCATTTTTTGTTATTATCCAACGCTTATATGCATTGTGTTTCTTTTTTAACGCTCTCATCGCATAGTTATTGAGCCATATCGGTTGTTTCTCGTTGTTTTTTGAAGGGTTGATTTTGCGTTTTGGTATGCATTGTTCTATGGAGCTGCTAAGTTTAGCTTCAAGATAGATTAATTGACTAGATAAGGGGTTAATTCACATTAATCAAATGACAAGGATTTATACAGTAAATTATAGCTGTTATAATTCTTTTTCACATATCTAATCTTGTGGAATTAATATGAATTTTTACAAGTCAAAGAAACAGTTTGCCACAGTTTTATCCCAAACTGCACGAAAATCAACAGGAAAATCTTTGGTATCCTCTGACATTTGATGTTCAAGGGCCTTTCTATATGAGGCAAACCAGCCCGCCCAGGCGGGCTCACCTAAGTGGGATAAATTTAGTTTGTGTTTATATGAGTGAAAACTATACCGGCCAGACAGGCTGGCTTCGTAACAATACATGTTATGCTATATCATTGCGTTTTGAAAGATAATGGCCTAACAAAGGCTTTGGCATTTAAACAACAAGTTGCATCAGAAAATCGCAAATTGAACGCATCAGAAATGAAGCAAGGCAATTTTCAATATCACTGCCTTGCTATTTTTCAAATGGTAGACATTTTTTTATTTACTCACCTTGGATATAAGAACCACTATACACATATTATGATAAAGGAACTACTCCCAAGACATTTTTTAATCATTGTTTTCATACATAAGTTTTAAAAATTTCAATATTTAAATTAGATTTAGATTTTTAACTTTTAGATTCGTGAATTTTTAACATTTATATTTATATTATTTTGTACACATAATTAGACTTATTTTTCATGAATTTGCATTGATTTAGATTTTTATGCTGAAATTGTACATAATGTACATACATACATCATAGGTGGGGCAAGATTTTGTTTAGATTGGATTGAACAAATTAAATGATCAAGTCGGTGAAGCTGGTAGCAATGCCGTAAGTATCAAACAGCACGCAATTAAAGATACAATAATACCAGGAAGACTCTATGCTGGAATCATGTACTGTATTTTGTGCCAAATATTTTTGCCATATGTGAGAAGTGTAGGATTTAGTGTAAGCTGACATGATGCCGTTTGTTAAAACAGTGATTCTCTTGCTAATTTTATGGTATGGCATAAATACATTTAAATCATGGCATTAAACCTTTGGCATACAGAAACAAACTTTCCAGTTTGGGCAGAGATAGATTCGTAGACTAGATTCCTTGTTCACAGTTTCTATAGAAAATAGCACTGTGCTAAATTGTTTTCACCAAAAGTAAATTTTTCCCCAATCCAGTTGTCCTCTTTCTTTCTGCTGTTTTCCATCTTGTTTTCAATACATGGCAAAATTTTGAACAAAGAATTCTTGCATATATAATTGATTGCAGCAGGATGTTTCTGTGCTCTATGCTCTGTGCAGCATTAAAAATCATGCACCGATAAAATGAACTAAAAAACTGACTCTACAACATAAAATTGGGTTCAGTGTCCAAAGATGCTACTGCATTGATTTAGTTTTTTAATTTGATTCACTAATTGCTGAAATCACATCATTACGACAGGAAGCAACTAGGGAACAAGTAGAAACAAGTGGAAATGAGTTATAGACAAGTGGACACAACCAGATTACAAATACAGTAGAAACGATTAGGATTTGAATGTAAAACAAAACAACAATGCCAAAATTAGCCTAAATAAACTGCTCTATTATTATCCAAAATAATTGAGTGAGGAACGTTAGTTTTAGAATTGAACACAGCTTTGCTGTGGCACTGAAAAACGAAGCTCCACATCACGGGAGGATCTGCGGAACCCAAGTAAGGGTATAAGACCATTGAAATGAAAAAAGTCTTGGCAGTCAAAGTGCATGCTTCATTTTAGCTCCTATCATTTCTTACCATTGCTATCATTTTTACCTCATTCTCTCTTTATCTCCTATCAAGTCTGAATTAAATCTAACATTGGTTTTTTTCGGTAAGTTTTAGAATGTTTCAATATTTAGCCACAAAGATATCGAACTGCTCTTCAGTTATTAGCATATTTTCAAATCATTTATCAAGCAACTGTTGAATTGCAGTCTATTTTCAAATTTGCCAAGCTCGACTATGCTTTGTTGGCTTCAGATGTTCCAAGTATACGGTTTTCTTGATTGGTTCATTAATTCATATTTTGTTACCTTAGGTAAACGGAAGAGCAATCTACCTCTTGTACTTAAGAAGGTGAGTTTTCTTCTCTTCCGTGAACCTGTAGCATCTCTCCTGACTGATTATATACTTATGAAACGCTTTCAATAAACATACTGTATGAATCAAGGATGGTGACTAAAATTCTACTAAATGATAAATGTCTAATAAAAGTCATGTTAATTTGATCCCTTGAAATCCTATAGACATGTCTTAGTTGTGGGGAAAAAGCACCAACAAGGCTGGGAAAGTGCAGAGGTTGTGGCACATTATTTCCAAAGAAAAGCAGAGTTGCCACTACAACAGGGAAGACAAATCCTACCCTGCAATTCAACAGGATGTGCGAAAGGGTGAGGCTTTCATCAATCGTAAATCATATATAGCATTAGATTGAGAAATAAAGGCTTTCCAGATACGAAATGGCATGTGAAGTTCTATCTAAGATATTATATTCTTAATGTAGAAAATTAGCAGTAACACGACATGTTTACAGGGTGCTCCAAAAATATTTGCGTCATTTGGGTGCCTACTGTGAAGGAACCAAGAATCAAGTATTTCCTTTTTTGGATCTTTGAACAGAAGAGACTTCAACTTAGAGTTTTGTATACCAAGTTTGAATAAACCTGGCAAGTGGTAGCTTACATAGCAAGATCCAAAGAATTTTATCTCCGAACATACTGTAACCTTATAGCTTGATTTTTCGCAATGGACCTTGACTATATACTTTTACGAGGAAACAGATATGGGAGTAATAAATTACCATATAGCTCAAGAATATCAACCAGGAAGCCAAAGCGATATTGCTGACTTAATAAATGAATGACTTAATAACTTTAGAGAAGCATTAGATGGTACAGCAAAAGTATTTAAATGATTCTGGCCTATGAAGTAATGATACGTGTAATTGTTATCACGCAGGCAATGAATTTACATGAAGGACACCAAAGAGACATCTTGATAATTGATGTCCATGCAACACCAAGCAACAACTTTGGCTTTAACCTTTTTTCAACACCAGGTCTTGCTGAAAAATTTGCTGGTTCTGGAAAAGAACTGACAATGGTTGGAGAAGCCATGGTACTCTCCTTTCTTAAATTTGCTTCATGTAAGTGTAATTTTTTTTATATTTTAGGCACGTGAAGGGTTTGTATGATTTATATCATCTATATTTCCTTTGGTTGATAGCTTTCATTTTGCAATGCATACTGTGCTTAAAGGGGCTCCGTCGTCAAAATGTAAACAAAACAATGATTTTTGCAGTTTTTTGAAAGGTGATATGACACAGAATTTTCGTATTTCTTTCAAAATGAAAAGGTTGCTGTTTGGGCATTAATCCTTGTACTTCACTAAGGAACAACCCAAACATTCATATCTTCTACGATTGCTCGGATATAAGTGGATTTTTAACGGTCACTTCTTTGTGGCTTGGGTGAAGCCACCAAACAAACTGCAGAGAACAATGGATGCACAATGGATAATCCCCGACACGTGCGAGTTTACGGATTTGTTTGATCTCAGTTTGACGACTGAGCCCCTTTAAAATTTCCTGTTTTCACGTTTTCAGCGGAACGGAATATCCCAGTTGATATTAAAAGATGGAGGAGAAGGATGCAAAAGAAAAGAGGTATCATTCCTTTTCTTTGTTATTTTGAAAGCCAATCAATGCACGCTTATATCCAAGAAATTTACATTTTCCTGCACTGCTAAGATGTACACCTGCATTAGCCAATAGCACTAATTATTAAACCAAGATTTGATGATTAGAGGTCAATTGTTCATCGCCCTTGCTGATTGTAGATCCGTTTCACAAGGAATGAAAATACAACATTCACTGCTGACGTTGAAGATGAGAAATTTATTGGAGAGTCATCTTGGGTAATTTTTTCTAACTGTTGCAAACTGGCGAAAGATTTACTTTTTAAATATAATGGCTTCAACCTGTCCTTTTGATTATAGAGAAAAGTGGTAGCCCTCTTCGACAAGATGAAGTAAATGATCAACCGCCAAATGGTATGTGCTGTTCAGATGTTGGAAACTCTGCTAATGCTCTTTGCTTAAAATTGTAATGAGATCCAAACTTTATTGATTATACTTTCATATTCATCGTTCATGTTTGACTGATTCATTCAGTACTTGCTTTGGGAGCAGAGTTATGACAGTGATAGCTGTAACTTATTTTGGATTTCGCATGAGTTCTCCTATGTTCGCATCTGCTCATGAAGCTTTTCCTTTCCGTAGATGATCTCGATATTGATGGAGAGCCAGGTCCCAGTGGGGAAAATGTAATGAGCAATGATGGTATGATAATATGAAGCATATTTGTGCTACAGCCTTTTTTCAATTTTTGGTGTCATAATCTGAATATCAAATGATAGCATAAAAAATATAACTGTATTTGATCGATTTTATTTCATTCAAGTGGTTGAAAACTGAAATACTGTTTTGTGAAATATTGATTCCGTTCTTGTGGGAGCTACCTCGCTTTGCACGAGTTCTCCTATGTTTGCATCTGCTCATGAAGCTTTTCCTTTCCGTAGATGATCTCGATATTGATGGAGAGCCAGGCCCCAGTGGGGAAAATGTAATGAACAATGATGGTATGATAATATGAAGCATATTTGTGATACAGCCTTTTTTCAATGTTTGGTTTCATAATCTGAATATCAAATGATAGCATAAAAAATATAACTGTATTTGATCGATTTTATTTCATTCAAGTGGTTGAAAACTGAAATATTGTTTTGTGAAATATTGATTCCGTTCGTGTGGGAGCTACCCCGCTTTGCACGAGTTCTCCTATGTTTGCATCTGCTCATGAAGCTTTTCCTTTCCATAGATGATCTCGATATTGATGGAGAGCCAGGCCCCAGTGGGGAAAATGTAATGAACAGTGATGGTATGATAATATGAAGCGTTAATGCGATGCAACTTTGTTCCGATTTTCAGATTTATGGTCTGCATATCAATATGATAGCAGCTGTAGTATTGACTCAATTTAGTTGATTTCATTTCATTTAATAGCTGAAAATTAAGTCTTTTTGTGAAATTTTTATTACCTTCCTATGGGTGCTACGTCGCTTACCTTTCAATTTTACACGCTATTCAATCATCATTGAAATGTATAGAACACTGGAATGGATTTTGAAAAGCCCTTAAAGTAAGCAAGGAAGATTTGATAAGATGGCTGCAATAAGATCCATAATTAGATTGTTAGTTTACAGCATTCTTTGCAAGAACCTGGCTTCGTTTTTTAATTCCTCAATGAATTGATCATCTTTCAGCCTTTTTCAAGATCTCTTCACGAATTAAACTTTGTAAAACCAAAGGTTGGTGAGGTAGCTCCCGTATGAAATCAGCCAAAAGTTCACATGAAATGCTTCAGGTTGAATAAAACAGACTGAATAGACAAGAAGACTTGTTATGAGTCAGCCAGTAGTAAAATCTATATATTGTTTTGTTCTTTCAGGAATGATTCTAGATCATTCTTTCTATTATGACTATTTGACTTCATAAATCTACCGGATGTTCCAAAAAGAAGGGTATACTGATTTGATTTGGTCCAGCGATTGGACTTCATTTTTCGCCAATAGCAAATCTCTTTCAAAGTGATCATCCGTCGTTAACTTGAACATAGATACCTTGTTTGTTGGTACGGGTACTTTGAGAGTTTTTTTCAGTTTTTAATTTTAATGTGCTTCAAGAATTTATATTGGCCAAAAGGCCAAAGCTTAGATGGATGCAAATTTAAGCTTTGAAGATCAATATTTCTGTTCTCAAAGCACTAAAATCGACCAATGACGTATGTATGCTCAAGTTAACTATCGAGGATCATTTGAGAGCAATTAGCCATTGATTGACGCTAAATTCACATTGCTGGTGCCAACCAAGTCTGCATACCTTTTTGGGACACCTGGTATACTTCTCAAATATGAATTACATTGCAGACGATGTAAGTGATATAACACATGAAAATTCTTCAGAGGCAGAAGAAAGTACCGAGCCATTGGAAGGTATTGTTTCATCATTTTTTGTTGTTCAGCCAATCTAAGCATTCTTATCTGCCCGGCAGTTTTGATAATACACTCATAGTGTAATGGAAAGCACCACCCTCTTTGCAGAGGGGAAGTCCAGGTTCGAATCCTGGTGAGTGTGCCTGCCTGGTAAAAAAGAACTGAAGCTTTCTGGTGTGAACAGTTTTATAATTATAACTAAATGATAACAAAGATTGAAATTATAGTTCAATATAATTCTTAAAATTCGCCTGGCAATCCTTCCAAGGTGTTCTCTTGCTGATTTCTCCGAAATAGTAAATTTAAAACTTGATATGCCCGACACCTTCGAAATTCTCCTTACGCCCTTGGTTGCCACCAAGCTTAAGCCATTACTTTTTTTTATCTTCGTAAAAGAGATGAAAGCTTATTTTAGGGGATAGGTCATCATTTCATTCGTTTCTTAGTAGAACACCTTCTGTTCACGCCATCATAATCTTGCAACGAATGACAGAATGCACTTTTTTGTAGGTGATATGGAGAACGTCTTTCAAAGGTTTGGTCTGATGCTGGAATGACTTTTCAATTTCTTTTCATAGGTTTCAAATCTTTAAATCAGCGTAAAAGGGTGGGTGTAAATTTCAATGTACTATTTTTTATATTTCAATGGCTTAAAAGAAACTTTAGCTACCTATCTATAATTCTACCGTTTAACTTTTCGGAAATGGTGATTATATCTCTTGAGATTACAGCGTATTTCATATTTCAGCTCATTTGAGGATATGACGTCATCAAATTTCTAAATGATAAACCACAAAAGTGACCAGCTCTTGCTTAATACTATATCGTAGACCATTCAGAAACTAAGCCTTTCTTGAAAGTTATTTCATGTTACATCAAACAGTTTAGAAATTACGATGGTTAAATTCCAACGGCTGAATCATAGCAAATTTCTTTGAAGCCATTCAGTTAAAAAAATAGGTCATTAAATTTACACCAACCTTTTTAAAGATTTGGAACGTATGCTGATTTTTCATGTTGTGAAAGTAAACAATACCGGGTGACCCAGAAAAAAGTGACCCAACGCAATCTGTTATAGAAAAAAAAGTAAGTGACAGATTGAAATATTTCAAACGTTGTTTTGTCGCTAAAAGACCAGCCTACATTATGAGTATTTTTCGCAAATTTTTTGGGCACGGGAAGGTTTCCGAATGAAGGATTTGGAGGAAAAGGGCAGGCTTGAAATTCTCAAAAAGTCGTCAAAAACAAGGGATCGATTTGAAGCCATTTCAGATCTTCAAAACAGCGGGGAGCGTGTTTCATTCTGCCTGAGAATATTTTCAAGTACCTAGGGACTATAAACTTGCTCTGAAGACTTCCGACTGTGTTACCTATTCCCAGTTTGAAATGAAACACGCTCCTCGTTGTTTTGAAGATTTGAAATGGCTGTAAATCGATGCCCTGTTTTTGACGACTTTTTGAGGATTTCCGGCATGCTCTTTTCCTTAAAATCCTTAATTTTGGAAATTTACCGTGCCGAAAAAAATGCGAAAAATACTCATGGCATAGGCTAGACTTTTAGCGACAGAACAACGTTTGAAGCATCTCAATCGGCCACTCAGTTAATTTTCTGTAACAGATTGCGTTGGGTCACTTTTTTCTGGGTCACCCGGTATATAGCATATTGTTTGTTTGATTATAGAATGCATATACTGGGTGAGTTAGAAAATAGGAGACATTTGGCACGCTCCTGAATCCAAAAAGGCCACTCGGTTTTGATTTCGTAAGTGAGGTTCTATAAAAAGTCCCTTCTAAAAACAGTGAAAACAGGCTAATATACGGGAACTGATTTGCATGAATTTTGGTTTCTAATTAAACATATCAGACATATCAGCTATTAAACGAGACATTTTCCAGCATCATTCGCTGAAATTCACGGAGCATAATTTTTGTAAGTGTTGTGCGTTCTTTGACTCACCCATGGCATTACCATTAGCTTAATGATATGATTGTGTAATGATCATCCTGATTTTTGTTATACTTGATCCTATGCAGTCTATCTTTGTCATTTCTTTGCTTGGCAGGAAAACAAAGTGGAGTGTATATTCCTTACTTTGTTCTGAAGGTGAAAAATTGATGCTACTGCCAGCAGGCCACAACCCTATTCTTTTGGCGCTCAAGTATACTATTTTATAAAAATGCAAAGGCAAAACATAGAGGCAAGCAATATTTAATACTCAGCTGTACTGCAAGAGTTTAGTTCAAAGATTTCCAAAAAATAAGACTTCAACTTCAGACCCTGCGTTTCTTAATAGCTTTCCTGTTTTAGAAAACATGAAAGTGAAGGTGAAGTTGAGGTTGCGATCGCAGAAGTAGAATAGGCCTAATCTAGCCCGCGACCCCTTGTCATAAAGCTCAAGTGGTGGGGCTCTACCGGGTATCGAACCCTGTCCCACCAACTCCCCCGACTGTTCTGGCTGCAAAGTCAGTGGATTATACCACTGCGCCACAACACCATATTGACACCATAGATAGAATAAACGCTCGCGAACGTTTTGGCTTCAGTACTGCCCCATTAGACTCATTCCAATAAAGTCTCTTGTTTCGCCCCCCCCCCCCCTGCAGACTTGTCGCTTCAACTGAAGCGATATCAACAACAACAACAGCGAAAGTCAATGGGAATTATGTAATGAGTCTACTGCCCCATGTGCACTGAATATAAATTGAAAACTACTTTCTATCTTTTCAGACTGATTTGTCTTGCTTAGATTTACCCCATTTCGGAGCAGTTATTCTGTCTTTCGGTACAAGAGGCTCTAAGGTCCGGGTGCAAAACAGAGACCAAAAAAAAGGCAATGTCTGGTAGAAAAATATGCCAACACAACTTATTTAAACTTAGGCAGTCAGCATCTTAAATAAATGGGAAATGTTCTTACCAAAGCATAGGAATCATTCGTCGTACATAGCCGATTGCTCGTGGCCCATGGCCGAAACCGCCAAAGCCATGTTTTGGGGTACAAGTTTGGATGCCGGTTATAATATCTCCAGGATTGGGGGAGTTATTGTCACAAACAAACCGATAAACCTTGAAGAATAGAAATTCTGACCGAGCGACAATAGTAATAACAATAGTGATTGTTGTAAGAACGACCCGAAAACGCCAAAATCTGCGTTTTCAATTGTTCTTGCTATTGTCTTTCGCTAAATTTTCTTTTGTTCGAGATTCAATACCCCTACGGTTTCTATGTGAATTGAAAAAGTCTACAAAGGTTTGTTCGCGCATTTCAAGTCATATGGCAATGCTCTAGGGAAGTTTCTCTATTGTACTACTTTTTGCATTCATGGCACTAACTTGTACACCCAAACATCTGGAGAGTAGATTTCTTCAAATTATTCGAGAAATTTCAAGCAGTTTTTTGTCCTGGTTGCGTTTTATGAAGGTAGGTAATACCTAGGAAAATCTTTACGGATTTCTTTTGTCTCCTTCGTTTTTTTGCCGTCCGATTTGCCCGTGAAAATGAGGCTTTGGCGGTTTCGGCCATGGGCCACGATGTACGAAGAAAGATTCCTATTCTTTTTACCAATAAATTTCACGTATTTGGATTGTGATAATATTGCTTGCTTTCCACCATGCTAGTAAATGATGTTCTCTTCTATTTTTTTCTCATTTTCCTCATCTTTGAAACCCCAAATAAATAATACTCCAGAATTTCACGAAATCAAAACGCGTTATAAATGTCAGACACCAAAAATCTTTTTTTCACGATTCTTAGCCTTAAATATGCGACCGGCCCCCCTCGTGGAGGTACACGTAGCTACATCCCCCCATGCAGGAGGTACATCCCCCAGGTCAATGCCCAGGGGGGTACTCATTGCCTTTCAATACGGGGGGGTTCATGCCAATATTTGGGGTCCGAAATTTTACGTTAAGTCAATATTTGGGGTCTGTGAATTACAGCATGGACCAACATTCAATATTTGGGGTCCACGAATCTGAAGAAAGGAAGAATGGTGCATTTTGGCCCTGAAATTGCGAATCATGAGATAAATGTTTTGGTATTATTTGAAAACTGAGAAAGATCAAGAAGCTTTAAATGAAATCATTCAAAAACATTTTAGGGGCCCAGAAATTGATAGCAATATTTGGGGTCTCCAAAACATTAGACCCAATATTTGGGGTCTCCAAAACATTAGGCTTAATATTTAGGGGTCAGCAAAGAAATAGTGACATGTACCCCCGTATTGAAAGTTAGAGAGTACCCCCCCCCCTGGGTGTCAATGTTGTTTAGGGGAAACAACTTCATCACGATGAATGTGTCGTTCGGAACTTTTGAATGGTTTCCACCATTGAGTAGGGGGAGGGGGGAGCAGAGGCGAAAAAGCAAAAATCTGAGGATGGCTCAACAATTTTGTAAGTGATTGCAGATATACCCAACCAGAATTTCTGCAAAGTAGATTGTGATCATTACACCCGTATTTGCCAGGATATTTTGATACTTAAATTGAAAGTTACCGCATGTTCGGGGATCGATCATTGCACTATTGATCTAAATTTAATTCCCTGTGAGGGACTTGACATATAAAGAGCGTCTTGTTGCTCTTTATCTCCCAACCCTTATTACATATAGAAGAACTCGAGGATACATGATAATGGTTTTTAAAATCATGAAAGGTATCGATGACTTGAACTATGTACACATTTCTTCAAGTTAAGTACGAGGTACAACAACAACAAGAGGACACAAGCTCAAGCTGTTTAAGCAAGGAAATCGCCGAACGTAAACAGCATTTCTTTTCGCAAAGAATCCTAGAATCACGGAAAAAGTTACCAGAATACATTATCAACAGATTAACAGTATTGAATTTTGAAAGACTTTGTGATAGCTTCCACTACGAACGCAAGTTCAACTTTTAGGGTTTTATAGGGTGCAAGCATCGTGTTCCCTTATTCGATATACTATTATGGTTTTCAACTTTGGTGAAATTTTGCGCATGATTTTGGAATAAATTGTATATGTTTGGGTATGCTATTAAAGCTTGAGCTTGAACTTCCAAGCTAAATAGCGGCGTAAGTAACCCGGGCGGGGGGGAGGGGGGGTACTACACATATTTTTGGTACGGGGACGTGCCATCGGGAAGGGTATCGATTTTCACAATTTTGATATAAGGAACGGTACCGATTTTCACGATTTTGGTCAAAGGAACGGTATCGATTTTCGTGATTTTGATATAAAGTATAAGGTCGGATATACATTTTCGGAGAATTTTGGGCCCAAAAACCCACCCGTATGGGCGGCACATACCCGTACCTTGAACATGATATGTACCCCCACCGAAAAAGAGCGGGAGCTCATTGGAGAGGGGGGCTTAAATGATACCTTTTGTACCTCACATTTTTTGAATCAATGTAAATTTTGCAATTCTTCTGCACAGATTCAACGCAATTTCAATCCAAAGCCAAATTGAAATAAAAATAAAAGTTTTCTATAAACAAACGGAAAACCTTTTGCACCCTCTCGCATTGGATACTATGGGGAGCTTAATCGAGAAGGGGTTGCATAAAAAGGTTTGACCAGGAGCCAGGGGAAGGGGGGTACTTGACTTTCAATTGTACGGGGTTGTGTACTCCAATAAATAATTTGTTCTCCGGCTTCAGAATTTTTCCTTCAAAATGATAGCTGGTGAAAAAGTTTACTCCAAAGTATAAAAGATTCATAGAAAACAATGAAATAACACATTTGATAACAGGCTTCTTTTGATATCCAGCGTCAGAAAAAGACGCAAAAACGATACTCGGGAAGGAGTGCACATCCCGTCAGCAAAATGTACTAAGTAAACTATAGCTACATTGTGCACATGAGTTCTCAATACGATTACGCTACAACAGATATATAGCCAAACCCGCGTTCGTATGAGCACAGGACCTGCCACAACGTTGAAAAGAAACAATCAAAATATTCTGCATGTGACCTCAGTAAAATTGCCCCATGTCCTGCATGGTCGTGACTGTCAAAAAAGAGGACTGACTCCTTGTTAGAAAAGAGGAATATTGTATTCTTTTCTCTGTAGGTAAAGATGGCGGCAATATGTTTCTTTTGTGCGATGAGCCGTCGCAAATGCCAATGCAGTGATTCATGCTTTGCTGCCCTGAGATCCATTAGTATCCGGATCTCATCTTCGATTTTCATATCACGGCAAGCCGGGATAAGCAGACAAGCTTCAGATATTCCCAAATATCGATTGGGTAGATGGGATCTGCATCTGTTGTGGATTTCATCGCTTACTCCTATCATGCATTGCATAACAGAGAGCCAATCGGAAGGGAGATTGCTTGTCAATGGCACCTCAGGAAGAGTTGAAATGAACCAATGAGCAACTAAAACCACTATGAGACTGCACGTCTTATTATTACCACGAGGATCATTCGGACTTTGACGTACATTACTAGGGAAGTAAGAGATAAAATAGCCCTCTGATTCTCGGTCATCCACTGAAAAGGTAACAATCTCCTTCGTGAAGAATGAACAGTCGATCTCAGCCTCCACCGCTACCTCCTCTTCCATTGTTTCTTCGTTTTCAAGCTCCGGTTCTTCATCCCATGGCTCTTCATCGTCAGAATTTGCTTCCTCGAGTGGCATACGGTTTACATCTGCAGCTGGCGGTGGCATTTCAAAGCTTTTCTCAAACCATCTGAATCCTTTTGCTAACTGTGCAACTGCAAAGCTGAGACCTTTCCTGAGCAGGCTTATTCTTCCATTTGAAACCTGCCAATGATTGATGAAATGATAAGTTACGCGAGATAGGTCAGATAGAATGATAAGTTATACCAAGAGATAGGTCAGTGTTTACTCTTGGGAGGATTGAAACAGAGAGAATATACAGGGATAGATTCGGCGGCTTCTGTATAATGCGGGTCTGCAGGTCCCATAAAATGCGGGTCTGCGGGTCCCTTTAACTGTAGGTCCCATGGTCACATACAAACGGCCGCTACATGTGGCAAGGGGCCGTTTGTAAAAACAAAGCGATAATTACCAGTTTTTATGAGTTTTTCATGCTTTGACGTCTGACCTCCGCTGCAATTGATCAAGTAACACCATTGCGATGTGGGGAATTTCAACAGTTATGATTGCAGATCGACACAAAGGTCCCAAATAGGAAAGTCATTGTGAAAGCATAGTCTCAAGATTGCAAATTGCAATCTAATTATTTGCAGATTGCAACTAATTTCAATGCCAAATACATACATAGATAATAGATAGTTGCCTTGGAAGTGTCATGCAATGCAAGGACTTTGTACTTTCGGAGGGGATCCCCTCACATGGGGAAGTCCCTGCACATCGTTCGATACAGAATACACACTCGCACGTGTGTTTTGTGAGAAGTTTCATCATGAACATGTTTGCATTTTTAATTGGCTACTTAGTTTCTTATTATGGCTCTTATGTTTTAATTGGCCTACAGTTTCTTAACACTACTGCAAATAGTAGATGTTATTTTTACTGGTTCATAAGAAACTAGTATTACGATGACCAAAAATTTAAGAAACTCTAGCGACTATGCTCTAGCCGGGGGGGGGGGGGCACTCAGCACATGCACATATGGGGAGGTAAGTCCGATATTTTTGGGTCAGAATATCGCCGATAGTGATATTTTTGGGTTGTGTCCAAATAAGCTGAGATGATGTTTTCGATATTTTTGAGCATCAAATATTGTCAAAATGATATTTCTGGGTTCTTTAGAGGCAATCCTGGCATTAATTTGCATTGGTTTGGTTCAGGATCTTTTATGTTCGTTTACAGATGTCAAGGCATAAAACGAGCTGATATTTTTGGGTTGCAATGAAGCTAAACTGATATTTTTGGGTTTCCTGAAAACTTCTTCAACTGACCCCCCTTATTCTATGCGTATATGCTGAGTGCCCCCTCCGCTGGGAACTCCACTTCTACGCTCAAGAACAGTAGAATGTATGACAAAGATCCATCAAAAATCCTTACTTAAAGATCCTTCTGTTCTGAAACAGCCTCGTACGCTTTTTTAAGGAGTGAAATGCCAATTTAAGAAACTCCAGGGGACACAATCAACGAAAACTTGATTCATCGTGATTTATGACAAGAAACTTCCGTTGTGTCGCAGAAAATGGGGTACAGTACAAATATATTGGTTTTCCTTTCCTTTTACTATTTCATGATTACGAAACACTACAAACACTAAACACATTATCGGAATGTACGAGGTTCTCTGGTCTCTCTCGTTGAGATATTCCAACACAAAATAATTGCGATTCTGTCTCTTCAAGAAACTATATATTTTGGTAAAGGAAATCTTTCTCGTATTTTTACTTTAGTTTCACTTGTTTCCTGTACCACACCTGTCTAAACATTGGAAAGGCTTTCAAACCTTGTTTTGAAATATTCACGGGGACCAACGCCGTAAATATTAAAATTGTTATTACATAAACCCTAGAAAGTCCGCTGAGTACTTTTTAAGAAACATTCAATACTTGCTCAAATTCTTAGTTTTTATTAAGAAAAATACATGTAGCTACTTGTGACTTGTTTGAGTAGAGTCTGCACGGTGCAGCTCGGTAGTATGGAAACCCCCCCCCCCCCCCTCCACAAATGAGGGCAGGAAAATGCCCCTGCGAAGGAGAGCAATTCAGTGCTTCATCCCATGCTGCTCGAGCTCGAAGCAAATACTTGTTCACTGTTCTTTGTTCGGTAACTACAAATTTTAAAAATCTCTTCTAAATTTTGATAATAGGCCTCCCTCCAACTAGCCAGATATCTTCAGCTGCCTCATTGACTATGATGGCCAAAGGGTGAAGGGTGACTTGCATTTTTTGGCCACAACCACCTCCCACCTTCCCAGGAATGAGCAAGTTCTACGTCAGAAATGTTCGAGGTAATTATGGATTTCGAAATTTGGAAATACCCCAGCCATCCAAAATCCTATAAATTCTGCATCAATAACCTTCCTAGCATCTGAATCTCAGATTCGCTGCCTGCAGTACGCACGTGGTTATCAGTGACAACGCTGTTCACGTACAGACCCAAGAAGTTTTCAGCGCTCAGCATCATGGCATATTCTACGTTACGAACCAGCAAGAGGTAAGATATATCAACTCTATTGTCATTTAACCAGTTCTTTTGTCGCTTCAGTTAATTTCATACCCTTTATGTGGGGCATTCCTAGGTTATTCACTCTCTGCGAGTGCAGGCAACCTTGCAACCTTTGCACAAACCTTTTTTTACGATATTCATGAAGCACTGACGGTTTTTTTTTACTTTAGTGTTTCAGAAGGCTCTGTGATCGCAATATCATCTGACGAAGGCCAAAATGACCAAATAAAAAAGAGAACAAGATTGTAAGTACCTACACATCAACATTTTCCTTGCTGTTAATTAACCCAGTTTATTGTTACGCTATATACACGAGACCAAATGTAAATTTAGATGTACCAAGTTCACTTTTTACGGCAATGTACCATATCTCGTTTTTCACAGACAATCGATACAAACTCTATTGCACGCAACATACTTTCAAATTAGGTGGAATTGGGGGGAAACACCTGCGGGCGTATTAAATTTAAGCAATGGCTGATTGGTAACTTTATGGAGAAAATTTGCAGAACATGTTGCATGCAAGAGTTTGTGCTTCTTATCAAATATTTTAAACAATCTCTTTAGCAAAAGTAACCACAGAAATGGCGCTTTATTATATTGTTTTAATTGTATGTTTCACTGGAAGAAAGAAACACGTTCCAAATCTTTTCTTTTTTTCCCCAATTTGCATAGTAACATTTATAGACGATTTAATCATATATATAAAATCGCTACTGCTACTGATTGTTTTTAATTATGTGGCATAAAATTAAGCCGCACCACGATTTTTCAAAGAAAATTGTCAAAGCAAAAAATTTGAACTCGTGCTAGATTCTCCTATTTAATGTTCAAGTCAACGTTTAAAGGGAGTAAAAAGACCAGCATGCTTTGCGTGAGACCAAGGACAACTGACTGTACGAAATTCACAAAAACAAAAACAATCGATGGCAAAGGCTGCTGGTCTTTGTACTCCCTTTAAGATTTGACGAAAGCGAGATGTTTCGGTCGGTAGCCTTTTTTGATACACTTGTAGTTCTAGCTAGCAACTTTCAATGCTAAATACAAAGATATAATGGCAAATATGTCGCTTACGTTGAACCCTTCTTCTTGAGTAAAAGTAACACATTTTAAGCTTTCAAAGTAAGGAAGCACTTTAACTTCCAAACAAAGTTTTGTCTACCAAGAAACATCTCTATAGCAGTGTTGGAAACTACATCATGCTATTTCCAATGTGAAAACGAGAAGCTAATTAAGAAACGTTCAATGACGGAATATAAAAAAAATCTCATATGAAATTAAGAAACTATAGTGCTAATATTCTGGCGGTGTAGATACTTTTAGTACACGTATGTTTTTTATCAACTCAACTCACAGATCGCCAAACAATCAAGAAACTCCAGAATGGGAAAATATAATTTAAGAAACGATCTATTTTGATAAAGGAAATCCTTTACATATTTTAAGTTCATTTTCACTTGTTTCCTGTGTCATATCTATTTGAGTAATGTAGAAACATTGGAAAAGCGTAAAAAACTTTTTTTGAACTGTTGACGAGGGTACAGGTAGTGAATATGAAGATTGTCATGGAACCTCTAAGAAACTCATAAGAAACTCTGAGCACTCAAAATCTGATAATTTTAAGAAATTTTCCGCACTGGCCCAAATTCTTAGCTTCTTACGAAAAAATATGTTAACCGTTTTCAAAGAGTTCTGCTTTCAAAATATATAGCTTTCAAAATCTGCCGGCAAGCAATGTGCCGTTTTCGTGTGAACGGGAGGCCTATTCGTCACATTTTTCACCGTTTTCAAAATATGCCGTCATCGTGTGAACGCAGTCTTAGTTTCTTATAAAGAAATACGTGTACTAATGATTAAAAGTCTGAAAATCTGATATGAAATTAAGAAACCCTTTATTACTATGATCTTAATAAGTTTCTTTTTTTGAAACAACGTATAATTTAACGACAGATACTTTCGACCAATGCATTATGAAAAGGATTTTCATTACTGCAAGGGAAATAATCAAGAGTCTTACAGGCATCTTCTTTGTCTCTCGGTAGCGAACTGAAGGAAAAACATGCCCTCAAGACTGTTTATTCAGTGGACGAGATGGAGGTTATGAAACAACCAGGTGACGGCCACTGCATCATCCATTCTGTGAGAGCCTCTCTGTCCATGTCGAGAATTGCTGCTGTAGCGAGCTATGAAGGTCTCCTCCAGATGGTACGGTTCGAGATTATGAACAATCTGGCCTACTACAAGGAGTTCGTAAATGAAGCTGATCAGGAAAATGCCGACATCGAGGCTGATGTGAACCGATATATCCACGAGAAAGCATATGGGAACGATACGATGGACTTGATCATCTGGGCTCTGGCCAATTGCCTTTGCGTGGAATTGCGGATTTTCGAGAGGTCTGGGCAGCAGTTCACACTATACACTGTCCCAATCACACCAGCCAGGAGAGGAGTACCGGCTAGAGCTGTCCTTGACATCCTGCGCACACCTGAGAATTATGACGCACTCATAGATGTGAGGAACTCTGACACAGGTTAGTTGCATATGAAATTCTGTTTGGCAACTATCATTAACCAGGTTTTCAGATCAAACTGCTGTTGGTACAAAACCGTGTCGCATATTTTCACTTTCGTTACACTTGTATCTTTCTTAAGAAATTGTTCTTGTGTCTTGTCCATGTGGTCAACTTGATGATGTGAACTTGTATGCAAAGTATGCTATTGCATTGGTTTTTTCCTAGATCAAGAATGGAAGACCGTTGGCAGCACTAAAAAAGTCCAACAAAACCGCAAGAGGAAAAGACCATTTGTTGCAACGTCCACTCCAACGCAGACCCACACATCGACTAGCAACCGTTATGCAGGCCTTACAACAGACGAAGAGAATTCTGAAGACTCCATTGATGATATCCCCGATTTTACGACCTTCTTCACAAGGGTGAAAAAAAGGAGACAGAAAATAAGGAAGTCATCTTCTTCAGCAACAGACACTCCATCAAGTGATCCATCTGTGAGTCATTGGGCAAAAATGGAAGAAAGTGAGCATGAAGGAAAAGTGCATAACTCCACTGAGTTCAACACACATTCATCTGAGAGTAAGTATTTTGCTTCTTCAATGCAGTACCCAATTAAGTAATTTTTGTTTGTGCTCAAGCTCGTTATTCCTTGCCAATACTTTCATGTAGTAAATCACATAAAAAGGCAACAGCACTTTTCTGCCAAAATCTGATGATTGTCTTTGTTTTCTTTCAGACAACGCACAACAGTTTCGTAGAAAGGAGACCGCAAACCCAACGAAAGAACGAATGACAGTGACGCCAATTGTTATTAATGTAAGTTGAAAGGCATTTTTTATCCACATGTAATTGTGTCTCGCGGCAACACCTAGGTAAAATTGAAATCTTTTAATTTGCATTGTTCATAACCAAAAACCAGACAAAAAGATAACAAGTTCGTTGTTGAGGTTTTGCACTTAATTGTCAACCCGATCTGACCTGGGGGATTCCACCCCCATTATATTTTTAACACCTTTTTTCCATGTAGAGGATGGTGACAGGGGGTATTGATGGTACTGGGTACTGGCCCCTACGGTTCTGTGGTACTTTTACCTTAGGTATTGGGTACTGGTAAGAATTGCGGTAGACCTGCTCCAAGTCTATTTAGTGGACCATTTGCAGTAAAAGAATATATTTTCTTCTGCGGGGGCGTAAGCTACTAAGGTCAGTTTTGTTCTTGCTTCTCCTTCGCAGCGTCACCTTAGTAGCTTACGCCCCCGCAGAAGAAAATATATTCTTTTGCTGCTAATGGTCCACTGAATAGACTTGGATGGAGCAAGTCTAGAATTGCAGTGGCACCAAGGACAGTTTTCAAGGACTGGAACATGGAAAATATCAAATTTACTCACTCTAAATTTTCCCGGTATTTTCGCACAATTTTTATTTAAAGTGGTATACTGTTTTCCTGCTCCGATGGTCCCTGGTCCAGACGTTAATGGTACTGGGTACCGGACACTTTGGTACCTGGTACTGCCCCAGTGGTACTGTGGTAGATTTTACCTGTGACCATCCTCCGTGAATGAAGCAGGCCTCTGAGATTTACTAACTTTAACTTTTTATCATAGCGCAATAAAATCGTAGCAATTTGGACATTCTATTTTTAGCCTTTTCTCCATGGTTACCAATTTTTCATACCACACTCTGTGAAAAAAATACTTTGTATCTTCTTAATCATGTTTGATTGGTCCAATTAAGTATAAGTAATGAATTCATATATGTTGTAATCTATATCTTTCATTTCTGTATGAAACTTCAAGTTTCACAACTTTTGGCACGCTTTCATTATATGAAGTCACATGACATCATAATGATAATCATGCTCTAGCAATAACAACAGCATCGCTAATTGAATTATGATTTCAAAGTTTCATTTTCTTGGCAAGGATCTACCTTTGTCCCAAATTTGGTTACCATATCTCATATGACAACAGAGATTAAAGTACTTTAGCATATAGAGGTCTTTTCAAAATGAATTCATAAAGAATTTACAATAGATCTTTACAAAATGTATTGGAATATCGATCAAAAGGTATGATAGCTTTGTTATTAGCAATAAACGTTGCTAGGTTTGTGCAAATCTATAGCAGTATGATTGCTTGGTTTCTGATATATAATAAAAAGGATTTTTTGGTCTCACATGAGTAGCCTGTTAACCTATCATTGCTGATTCGAACAAAAAGTTTCCAAGTCATTGACTATAAATTGATATATTTACTTTTCGTCACAGGAGTCTTCTCCATCATCTGATGATGCCAGCAGTGCCACCAATGTAACTATTCGAAGAAAAAGAAAAAGAAATAAAAAGAAAAATGAAGAAGACGGATACGTAAGCCCTGATGAAAGTCTCTTATATTTAAATGACAACCCTCAAGTGCCAATTCTTAGGGAAGGGAAAACAAACTGGACCAATCAAGAACTGGCAGACCTTTTGCTAAACGGCAAATCAAAACGCATTTGTCAGCAGCGTCCACTTGCCCCCCAAAAAAGTTGCTCTTTCTTAATAGATTCTGGGAAACTAAGTGACAAAGATGATTGGAAGAGCGATGATCTCGGTAGCTGGAGAAATGGTGGCAGTTCAGGTAGGGTAGTCACAGTTGAGGGAGGGAAAATAGTCCAAAACTCGAAGTTGCCTCGATCAGTTGCTAACCGTCCTAAGTTAAGGTGCAACCAGTATATTTTCAGAACTACTTACTACCGACATAAGAAGTACGCTGACTTTAAAAGGAATTCAATTGTTACATATGACAGTACAGAACAGCAAAGGGACTTGATGATCACCGAGTATTTCTTCACCGGTAAGTCCTGACA
This sequence comes from Aurelia coerulea, assembly GCA_039566865.1. Lineage (NCBI taxonomy): Eukaryota > Metazoa > Cnidaria > Scyphozoa > Semaeostomeae > Ulmaridae > Aurelia > Aurelia coerulea. The sequence goes on from CM076959.1 coordinate 6,310,520, forward strand.
AGCATGGGAACGCAAAACATGATAGGAAGTTTCTTCCAACTGCTGCTAGCACAAAAAAGCGTATTGTCAAGTACTGTAAGAGGGCCGCACACTGTTTTTGATAAAGTCACAGAAGAGGTAGGTGGTTTAGGCAGTTGCTATGCAGCTTCTGATATGCCTAGGGGTATTGATCAAATTTCTTACGCGCGAAAAAATATGCAGCAGAAAGGGACAAAAGACCAGATTTCAGAACTTCTTGACAACGTGCAAAATTCACCAGAGCATGTTCATGGCTTGCAGTTAAGTCCATCAATAAGATTTGTTGTTTCTACTCAGCAAACATTGGCAAATATGGTTGCATTTTGCACAAATTATGCAGATTGTACGCCTTTTTGCATTGACACAACATATGGCATTGGGGAATTTTTTGTTACAACAACGTCTTATAAAAACCTTAAAGTTCTTAATAAGGGTAACAATGAACATCCTTCCTTTCCAGGGCCTGCACTATTTCATGTAGATGAAGATGAGTCTGTTTTCAGTTATTTTAGCCAAACACTTATATCAATGGAAAATTCGTTGAGGTCCATTCTGTTCATAGGAAGTGATCGAGATCGTGCACTGATAAATGGCACTAAAAAGCATTTTTTGATTGCAAAAAATTTGTTTTGCAAGAAGCACGTTGAAGATGATATGATACGTAAGTTCGCAGCTATTCGCCATTTGACTGGAGAGGTAAAAAATACTATTATGAAAGATATTTTCGGATCTGAAACATTACAAATAAAGGGCTTAATTGATTGCTTAGATGAAAATTCATTTGATGAACTTTGTTACACGCTTTACCAAAGATGGGAAGGGCTTGAACGTTCTTGTGGAGAGTCAATAACGCCTCAATTTGCTAACTATTTCAAAAAATACATCGAGAAAGATATGCGTGATGGTATGATTTTGGGTAATTTTTTTTACAACAACCAAACCGAATCAATGAACTTTCGCTTCAAAAACAAGATACGTGAGCACAAAGCTACTAGTGAAACTTAAAAGTGTACTTTCTCTGAAGCCATCAAAATTCATAAGGGCATGTTACAAATTTATGAGAGAAATGCAGAAAGAGCCATTATTGGAGTAGGACCATACATCTTGGCCCCCAATTACGCAAATTTCAACATTCAAATTAATAGATGGGTGCAGATGTCTGCTAATGCTAGAAATCGTAAAACAAAACTTTTCAACAAGGCCTCCTTGGACAACCCACCTGAACAGCAACGTGATACAACCACCGCAGAACCAAGTATTTCCGGTGCAAATATCTCGGGGTCTCAAGCACAACCTAATGTGTCAAATTTTCCAGGTTCCCCCAACCCAAGCCAACCCAACCCAACAGAAAATGAAGAATTGTTTGAATTTTCTAGGAGTGGTCTCAGTCAAAACTATAAGGTGGACTGGAACGGAGCAAGAACCATAATTGCTAACAAAGATCTAATGAAATCACCATGGGCAGATGATAGTTACCTTGTCAAGTCGGAATCTAATCCGCATAATCCAAATTCTGTTTCTTTTTCTAAGGCTAGGCACTCCGTCAAATGTAGTTGTCCACGTTTCCAGTATCACTCTATCTGCAAGCATGCTATATCGGTTGCATTTACTGAGGGATTTGTGAGGAATCTTGTTAAAAAATGGGCCCCAAACCTCTCCAGGCAGATGCAACCAACTGTCCCTCCTAGAACTGGGCAAAAAAAGAATGAAAGGGGGCAACGAAAGCGAAACCCTGTTCAACATCGCAATATTCAAGGCTACAGCGACAACTTAAGTGCAGAAAATCATGGTCCTATTGATGAGCAATTAAATGTAGTTTTTCTGAACACAACCAGGGCCACTACTTGTTATGGATGCAAAGGTAAGTTCAGGAGTTCTAGTGATGTAGGTTTAGGCATAGTACCCCCAGTGCCATATGACATTGTCTTAACACGAAGGGAGCGCCGCGTATTTACTCAGCCTGGGACAAACACCATAGGGATAGCCAAGACACCTGAAAATGTGTATTATCATGCACAGAAGCACTGTTTAAGCGAAAAGATTTCAGATATTTCTCCAAGGATGTTTTACGCCAAGGAGTCAGTAAGTGCAAAGCTGAACAACAGAAATCTGCTGCAAACTGTATTTAGGTTTGATGTCCAGTGAGAACATGATTACGTAATTTAGGGCAACAGTCTGGGTAAAAAACAAGTCATTCAATAATGAGATAATTGAAACACTACCTTCTAACAAATACCATTGCAAATAAATACCAAATTTGTAAGGTCTGTAAGTAGTGAGATTTTAGGCAGCAACACATTTTCAAATTTCCCTAGAAATTAAGCCAGTGAGACAGTACTTAACAATTAAGCCAGTACTTGGTGATCATTTAGTTTCCTACCCTATGAACATGATGTACCTACATTGGGACAACATTAACATGGCATATTTCTACTTCATTTTCGCTTGATTCCTGTATTATATTTAGCATTTTGAATTTGAATGCTGATGAGGGAACAGGAAGTAAACATGAACATAGTTATGGAACAGGTACAAGGAAATTCAAAAGAAACTCTGACTATGCAAAATTTGATAATTGATTGAGAAACTTTCAGTAATGGCTCAAATGCGGGGAGGGGGGATATGGGTGATAAGCCACAAGGCCATGTGCATTTTCCAGCTATCGTGTCATCATGATAAGAATTAACAACTTAGGGTGGGTTTTTACACTTAAGGATTACAACCTCAATATGCAATTTTTGAAAGTTTTGCCTTCCTAAAATAATAAATACCAATCGCAATGAAATTGTATGCCTACAAGAAATGTTATGCGGGTTTTTGTGATATTCTGAGAGACCTGTCCCCGAATATGGGCATGTCATATGGTCATGTGACCAGTAATATGACAATGAGTCAGTTAACAGTAATTTGATGCGATATCAAATTTGATAAAAAGTCACAAAAGATCCAGTCTTCTTTCACGCTTTGAGAGTAATTACAGGAAGTTTGGTAGGGGTCTTCCCCCCCCCCCCCTCCCCATGAAGAGTAGCTAGGGTTAAACAATGCCATGATCAGCTTTCCATGGGAATCGACAAGGCTGCATAGAGAAGCCTATCGTAACAACAACGGATTATAGCTCCCTACGATGAATATAATAGGCCTAACCCAATAACAACCATTTTAGGCCATTTACTAACAACCGGTCAAAACCTTGCGTGTCTTGCTAAAAGTTCAAGAAATGCGAATGTACAATGCAGAGTGTAGTTTACAACAATATCAAAGATAGTTTGCTGTATACTTGTATTAGTACTATGTAGTATTAGGCCTGGGCCTACCTATTATCATTGTAGTACTGTATCTCATCTCAAGAGATAAATCATTCAAATAAATGAAATGGAAAAGAAAATATTATGTATTGAAATTGATATGTCAAACTTACCTCTGTTGTCTTTTCTTGGTGTGTGTTCTTTTCTCCATAACTTGTGAATGACTAAGATTTCCTTGCTGATGTTTGGCATCAACGCTATTGACAACAATACCAAACCCTATCTTCGCGAGCATTCGAGGATTAAAACAGGAAGTGGGCATTAGCCTCGCAAGACCTTCGGCCACTCTAGCATGCCTCAAGCGAGGAGACCCGCCACCGATCTTGGAGTGGGACCCGCATTTTATGGGACCTGCAGACCCGCGTTTTACAGAAGCCGTAGATTCGGCAAGACAATAGCAAGGATTGGTTTTGATTGACCCCGCAATTCAAAATGATTAGCGATTACAGACAAAGAAAATTCTCTCAACCAGTAATTCAAAACACGCAAAGGTGCAAAAGTTTCTCTGAAACCCAGGTAGCTAGCTCGCTCGTTGTGCATTCCACATTGTTTTTAAGAGCAAACATAAGCATGTATCGAAAGAATAAAGAAGGATGTATCTACATTTTTACCTCGGGCATTTCATCTCATTGCTGAGAGAATATGAACTACGATAGAAAGAACAATTGTACCCTTTCATGCGTATAAAAGCTTACCGTGATTCTTCCCTGTCCAGTCATCCACTCCCTTCCTTAAATTATGACCGATCCCTAAACCATAAAGGTATTGTTAATTTTCTTATCCAACCTTCGTGCCGACCAAATCCATAGGAGAATACATATTTCTACAGCAATGTTTGCTCAATGCTCAGAGAAAAATTGCAAGCTCTGGGAGAAAATTTATCGTTTCATAAGAGTAGCTGTCATAAGTTATTCATACCGACGATAGTCCAGCGTCTTCTGCCAGTGATGAAGATGTATGATCTGAAAAAAGATAAATGACCTCTGTATGCGCAAAACATTCGAAGGATTTTAACAGTGGATGGCTCTCTATTCTCAAATTGTAATATTTCTTGCATTTGATAACAAAAATAGTAATAATAATACATTTATAGCGCTAAAATCTATGAATACAAATTCTGAGGCGCTGAGACTTTATTCTAAAGTAGAAAGTAAATCATATTGAGTATAGTTAAAAAGATGCACAGGTCAAATGCTAAAGAAAATGGATAAAATTATTCATTGGTTAAACACGGTAGTAAATAAGTGTGTCTTTACTCTTGATTTAAAAGTTTCAATGTCCTAAGATTTCCTAACTTGAACTGGTAAATCATTCCAGAGTTTTGGAGTTGCAGTAGCGAAAGATCTACCTCCACGTGTTTTCAATTTTGTTTTTGGAATCACCAACATCATATATTCTCTCGACCTCAAAGCGTATCTTCCTTATTAGTCAGTGTATTTAAGACTAATTTACCTGCAATCGAGGCCTTTAATCGTAACATCTGGTTCCTGTAAAATTGAACATATTTGTTCTTTTCTTCTGCCAATATCGTCACCTCTTCTTTGCAGCGCTCAATAAATACATGTTTCTCCACCATTTCTCTCCTTTCTAAACCAATACCTTCAAAAAAAGTTATCGGATAAAATACAAGCCAACCTATGCAAGTCTATGCAACCTATGCAACCTGTCCAAAGATCTTCGTTCCAGAATATAATTTTGTCCCTTTTTCTATCCTAAAATGCCTTTCCACAATTATGGGATGAACGAACATTCTTTTTAACCGAGAGTGTGTTTTTGATTTTCATCCACTGCGAGATGAATGCAGCTATCTCTGAATTCACTTCCCTTCCCTTCACTTGATAACGGGCTAAGCTCGAAACGTCGTGTTTTATCATCTCTGTTCAAGGTACAATCATTTTATTTTAAATAGTTATATCTCTGAATTCAACCAATAATAACTGGGATAGTACTGGGATAAAAAAAAAATTATAATTTTCAATAATAATAATGTGCTTTATCCTTTCCTGTGGGAACAAAGAGTTGTTCTAAATAATTCCATAACTTTGTACCATGCAAATTGCTGTGTGAAATCCATGGAAAACTTCCGTCAATGACTGCATTGTTCCTGATTCTTTCCTGCTTATCTTCATCGCTTTGAGCATTGCAGATTTCGATCAAGCCGTTGTACTGCTTCACCATATTTTCGAGTGAAATTCTCATGTTGCTGATTTGTTTGCGTATGGCAGTTCTTTGTTTGCAAGTGGCTGGAAATTGAAACAAAAATATAAAAATGCAACTGATGTTGATGCAAGTGAAATTTTGGGACACGTTGTAGGTACATACAATAGGTACATACATAGGTACAATGCAAGTGAAATTTTGGAACACGTTGTAGGTACATACTCTAATTCCTCGTTCCCTTCAAATTCAGCAGAGAGGTACCACTCGAAGCAAAATGATCTATATCTAGCGATAATTTAACGCTCATATACGGGAAACTCAAATACAAAAGCACACGAAGGTCATATTTAGTTAATGTAACATTACAATTTACATAATAAAGATATGTCTTGATTGATATCAAAAAACTTTATTTTTACTTTTAAGTTCCATGTCAAATCGGAGTAAAAAGGAACAGAATATATTGTCACTATGAATCATATACGTCATAATAAAACTCTCATCTAAAGAACGGTCGCTCTTACCAGCCAGTCTTTGTACATCAATCACCTTCTGATTTATGCTGAAGAAAGTACTCTCGATGGGATCCTGGAGGTGCTGAACTACCTTCTTGGAAACTGAAACACTGTGGTCATCCAATGAGTAGGTCGGATTCTCAGCTATATATCTGGTAACTCTTTCTTGCTTCCATGCTACTCCTTTCAGATGATTGTTGTACTTTATTTCCTTGATCGGAACATCAACATGGCCAAGTGCATTCAAATTGCAATCCATTTCGCCTGGGATTTGTTTCTGACTGTGGAGGTCGAACATCAGAAGGAAAATTTCTTCTTCTGGGGAGAACTCGACAGGGATTGGAGACTGGTCAGTGTCTGAAAGTGTAAATGACAAACTGTAATAAACGATATATGTAATAGAATTTGAAAATGTAATAAATTCATGAACATTTCACAGAGACTTACTGCTTCAGATGCTGACTTGCGATCATGCTTCTTCTTACTAATGGGAACGAATGTCATGCATAGATAAAGGTATTAACTGCAAGTGTTTCATGTGGCCGTACCTTGATCAAATAATTGGCTGTACCTTAGCTGTACCTGCTTGGTAAGTTGATTACGACAAAGGCATTCGACTATTCAAATTTTGTTTGAAAAAATGATAGCCTAAAATGTGAGGAAATGTGAGAAAGTTACAAAAATGGAAATTAATTAGCAAGGCAACTTTAAACAATTTGGTAGTCATACATAGAGGGCAAAGTGTGCAAAACATCAAGTGCGCTGAGACTAACTTTTAGCCCAATCGATAATTGACTTGGTGAGGGTTTGTACTTCCATCTTGATGAGGTTCTTACTTGTCAGCTCCTGATTAAAATCTTCAATGGAACTGTTCAGTGTGACACGAGCCTAGGAAAATAAACCAGACATATAGCTGCAAATTCATAAATTCATGTTAAATGAAAAGAAAACACCTGGTGAGTGAGAAAAACGCACGCTGTTAGAAGGGCTCCTACGCACTTCAAATATAAGCAATGATATTTTGCAACATCTGATAGAATAGCCAACATGTTCAACTATTTTTGGAAATTTTCCTGGCTAAGGTTACCTATTCAGATTGAACAAAGGATTTTCTAGAGAAAGTTCCTTTCAGCAACCTTTAAAAATGTGCTAAAATCATGAGCAAAGTTTCCCAAATTTTTTTTACCTTACTACAATGACCTGAACACGCCTAAGCACGTAGCAATCTTCTTGAGAGGATGAAACAGTCTTCCCTCTTGTATCAAAATTCCCTTCAATAAAAATTCCCTCCCAAATTTCAGGGGATTCCATTCTCCAAAGATGGCAAAATATATGTACGGGACGTTATTTTCAGAAGGGAAGCCAATGAAATGTTCTCGTTGTTTTCATTCGTTTTTTGCAGTTTTTTGAATGGGGCTTCCTGCAGAAAATTTTCTTTGTCCATCCGAAGGAATGAATGATTAAAGGCAGGTAAATTACTAAATCTAATTCAACACATCGACAATGAAACAAGACAGTTTTAAATGTTATTGCTTTGATAAAAAAGTAGTTTTTGTTAAACGTAGGCTGCTCTTGACTCACCCTGTAGAAACTGTGAAGTCAAGCTCTTCGCGTTAGGTTTTTTGCACTTGTCACTTCCGAAAGAGAAATATATTTATAAATATTTATAAACATATCTATGAAGATGTGGTTACAGATTTCCACAACCTTTACCTTTGAATATCTTTTTGCAACGCTCTCGGCCAAATTTAGTACCTTCCGCCTGTTCCAGAATAACGCATGTTCCGTTATAGTCTCTTCTCGTCCTAAAATAAAGCATGACATAATGTAATGAGAAAAATCTCCTTGCGATCTTTAAAGGTTGAAGGTATGTGAAATGTTGTTTGCACTCCGGATAGAGATTAAAAGCAAGGAGGAGTAAACATCGAGGATGGCGAATTCCCTTGATTTCTTTCATGGCTATAGGAACATGCAAAAAAGAAACAGAGGATCGAGAACCTCCAGGCTGATTCTTTTGACATATTAAGTGTACTCCATATAAGAACCACTATACTGCCCTGTTACAGGCTGTAGCGTTCACCTTTCCACTTTTTTCTCAAATTTATATCGTGGAGCATAAAAATCTGTCTTTTATGTAAACCCTTGCATTGTGAAACACTACTTTTAAAATAATGTTTCCTATACAAACCCTCTGGTTTCATATGCTTCGTGTTATTTCCAAGTCTTGAAAAATACGAGAACACTTGTTCAGCCTCCTCTCCAGATGTTAAGCCCGTGCCTTTCGTCCAGCGTGTTCCAAATTGGATCTAAGTAGTCAAGTGATGACAAAATTTATTAAATTATCTGATATAGTATTTACAAATCTGAGTAACCAAGAAACATACCATTTTCTTGTTGATTTTTCAGTTGCCTACTTTCCACCTAAGCTATAAAGTGATTCTTTGAAAGCCGATGGATTGGAAAGAGCCTAGATCAATCTGAAAACGTTGATAATATTTTTCAAGACTGAGGATAACTATAAAAAAAGAAAAGATTACTTTTTATCAACACAAAGAAGCTATTTAAATGATTGAAATTGTCAAAAGAGTGGCTTATTAATTGATGAAAGCAAGACAAAAGATTGTGTAGGGATCGAGCAACCGCCTTTGTAGCTAAAGTATCTCTCAAATAAGACATCACATGATAATGTCCGCGAATAAAGAAATATTTTGGATGAGTAATTCTGCGTCACCACAAATCTCATGTTATATCTAATTTGAGACAGACTATAATCAACTTCTTAATTCCCAATACATTGCCAAGAGTTTACTAACTGTTTCGTCTACTTTGTTAAGACTCTTTTAACATCAGAAATGGGCGGATAAAAATCGAGAAAAACATTATTAAGTGTAATCTTATATTGTGGTCAGAAAATAAATCATCAATCGTCAAAATAGGGCTACTGTACGATTTATCACGGTCAGTCAAAAATGAATCCTCTCCTGGCACAACCGTACGTTCAAGTGGACGAGTCATATGTTGAAATTTACCTGACAAGAAACTTGATGCTTCTTTGAATGCATTGCACCGATTATTGGCTTCATAATGGTTGCGAGTTGACGATCATGTTTTTCTAACCATACCCAGTACTTGCATGCTATGTCAATACACATAAATTGCACGCTATTTTCCTGCATATGATGTCTTTGCAAATAAAGGGAATACGCATAGAGCTCTCCTTGGAACATATTGACGGCTCTTTGAGCAATGCCATGACGACAAACTGACACTTGCAAACCCGTTTCGTTCAGATTCTTCTTTCTCCTGGGCATATTAGATGCTGCTTTCCATAAATTATCACCACATCTGTTATCAATATTCTCCTGTGAAATTTAATGTAAAATAACTTTCAAGACATCAGAAGTAACTATAGGTTGCAATAGGGATTGGCAGCAATGGAACCACAAGGACATATAACTGAAGCCTTCGGAGCAGATGCACTCACCAGGATTCGAACCTGGACTTACCCGCAAAAAGAGGGTGGTGCTGTCCGTTACACTATGAGTGCTTTATGCAAGCTGCCGAAGACAAGGAGTTATGCTAGTAGGATTTTATAATTTACATAATAAGAAACCAAAAATTGTTGCATGCATGGAAAAACACAACAATTGAAATAATTTCCATTTAAATGTTCTTACCTTGATAGATTTTCCACGGGGACCTTTATATATTTGAACCATAAGGCTGTCAACATCACTGTTCGGATAGATGAAGGTGTCCTTGTAGTAGGAGTCACGGGACGAACTAAAATAGGTATTTAAAAAAAACTTCTCAGTAACTTCTTCCAGTGAATGGAAGCATTTGGTAAATCATGACTCCCTGGTAGAAAATGACCTGCAAACAAAATCCGAAGAAAGCATCAACGTTTCATCCTGTATAGTTTGGCTCGATTTGAAAATGTTGACTTAATTATTGTATTCCCAGCTATACTACGACTTTTATATGTTCTGATTATGTTCACAGGGAAAACAGATTTAATCACATACACGAATGAAAAATGTGAGTGTTGTGAATGAAAACCAACTGCACCATATAAATCCAAAGAGGTCCAGGATCTAATTATAAACAACAAAATAGGAAACACTTATTACCTTCCAGCGCTTCTTAACCGCACAAGCTTGGCATTACCATCACAATGGCACGAATGTTGAGCTCCATCACACGAAGGACAAATCATAAAATCACAATCTTCCAGCTTTGCCAGCTCAAAATTAGCATAGCACCATTCTTTAAAGGCACAGCGAAACCCATTACCATCAATAACGGCAAACTTCATGGAGGAAACAAATACATTTTGTTAGCTATGGGAGAATTTCATTTGAATTAATGTTTTCACTTAATATTCTAGCCAACACTGACATGACATACAATCGGATAGATGGAACTGGTTTCACTTCAATACAGTATGTAGCATTTTTATAAATTATAAACGAAAGAATAGCAACTGTGTAGAATGAGGTCATTGCATAAGCTTTGTAAAATGATTAAGAACGGTTCAAGGCCTAAAGAAGAAAATATCAAAGGGCAATGATAACTATGAGATAAAATGATAAAAAATCAACACATAATTTGCATTATTGAGTTTGGATGGATATACATAAATCTTGTTACATTTACATATGTACAATTTCGAGTTTGGATGCATATTTACATATATAAATAAGAACACACTTGACATACATATATTTGATAACAGTGATCAAATAATGCAAACAAGAAGTATAGAATACAATTTGACCGTAGATATATCCTATCACTTACAATGACTGAAACTGTAAATTCAAATGTAATGCTGAAAGAGCAGAACATATAATCTCCTCACCCGTCCATGTAGAGAAGAAATGTCCTCAAGTGATCTTATGAAAGCACGCATCGAAGAGCCAGGCATATTTTTCCGAAATGAATCCCATAAATAGAATAAGTCATTGCTAAATAGGTAGGACACATTGCTGCAGTTGCTTGGCCAGAATCCATGACGTACAACATTAACTGCTTCAAATGGATCATATATTGAATTACAAACATTGCAACGGATTGTAAATTTGTGAAGGTCAAATCGCCCTAGAAAGGAGGTGGTAAACAAAATGAAAGATGTGATCCTTTTGACAGAGAATAATGATAATCATAGGGTACTTTTTAGCAAACTGAATGGCTTAAACAATAAATCATTAATGAATTATTCAGAATGAAGCACTGATTGAATTTTTGAAAGTCCAGACCTTTTTCAAAATTTAAAACTTTTTGATTCATCGGTATATGGATATTTGTTCATGCCAGAAGTATCAATAAATAGAAGAATGCTTAACTCTATCTAGAAAACAAATCTAACCTTTTGAGCAGACAATGACACAAGCACCTGTACTTTCAATTACTGATGTACATCCATTGCAGTTGCATCCAACATTTGACAAATCACTAAGAAGAATGGGGGCCAGCAAACCTTAAATCAAAGGAATAATAAAGATTTGGTAATGTGATAAAGGTTGATGTTTCCTTGGACTTTGGTAAAGGATTTCATGAAGCTTCTGGCAATCTTGATCATAATATATATACCCAATATAAAGTATACATGTATCATATACAGCAAAGGAATCATTTGTCATACATAGCCGAATGCTCAAAATGGCCTATGGCCGAAACCGCCAAAACCTCATTTTCATGAACCAATCAGATGGCGAAGAAGTGAAGAAGACAAAGAAAACACAAGAAGATCTTTCTAAATTTTACCTACCTTCATTATAACACAACCAAGACAAAACCCTACTTCAGATTCCGCAAATTTTATGAAGAAATCTACGTACAGTACAGTACAGTACTGTCCAGATGTTTGGGTGTACAAGTTTGGATGCCGGTTAAGACATCTGCAGGATTGGCAGAGTTATGGCCAGAAACAAACTGATAAGACACTGGACCTTGAACAATAGAAATTCTGGCCGAGACACAATAGTAATAACAGTAGTGATTGTTGTAAGAACAACCCGTAAACTCCAAAATCTGCATTTTCAATTGTTCTTGCTATTGTCTTTTCGCTAAACTTTCTTTCGTTCAAGATTCAATGCCCCTAAAGTTTCTACATATGGGAATTGAAACAGTTTACAAAGGCTTCTTCGCACATTTCAAGTCATGTGGCAATATTCTAAGGGAGCTTTATACTAATTTTTGCATTCATGGCACAAGTTTGCTTGTTGTTGTGAAATAAGTTATGAAAATTAAAGGAGGTTTATCAAGAGGTTTTATTACCTGACTTGAAGTGGCGTAAACAGGTCTCAACAATTAATTGGCATCCAAATTTGTATACCCATTCATCTGGAGAGTAGATTTCTTAAAAAAATCTGGGAAATTTCAAGCAATTTTTTGTAATGGTTGCGTTTTATGAAGGTATGTAAAATTTAGAAAAATCTTCCCAGGTTTCCTTTCTCTTCTTCACTTTTTAGCTATCTGATTGGTCCGTGAAAATGATGCTTTGGCGGCTTTGACCATGGGCCACGAGCATTTGGCTATGTACTGTACGACAAATGATTCCTATGCTATCATGTACATGCCTGTTTAACCTGAGAATTTAATTTATTGATCAATTAATTTGTGGTTTTGCAATGAAAATCCAATCTTACTTTCAATGTATGTACATACTGTATGGCTGTGTGCATGTTAACATGATAAGAATCCTAAAGAACATTTCAGAATTCTTAAGAATCATAAAGTTCTGATAACCATTCTGAGTCATACAGTATATACACTGTAAAAGAAATAAAATTTGTTAAACAAGAATTCTTAACATTATAAGATACATTTCAAGAATTTTCACAAATTCTCTGGAATTCTTAGTTAGGAAAACCATGTTAGTATGTGTGCAAGGTCTGTACTGTATGATTCTACGTATCTGACTTACATTTTGATACCAAATTACCATCATCATTCAGACATGCGTCAACAGGAATTGCTTTCCAGAATCCATCATGCCATGCTTGTCTATCATGAAGTGGGTTTTTCCTGTGAATCTCATCATCACATTTCTGACAAAGAAGTGCACCAAAACAATCCAAACATCGATACAGGACAAAGGAGTTGGAACATATTCTGCACACATCATTAACAGGCTTGGATTCTCTTCTAATCAATGCATGCAAGATCGGTGATCTGAACTCATTCCATTGTTGCTCTGCATTCTGAGATCGTTGCTTCCAAGTGAGCCTTTCTACCTGTACCGCTTCTATATCGATTGACGCTTCCGTAATCAAATTAAGGCAATCTTGCTTCAATGCTTTGAAATTTGTGAAAGCCTCATTTTCCGAATCTACAATAAGGAGCCAAAAACTATCACAATTTCTGTGAATTTAGAATAACAAAGAGAGACTCCCCTTAAGAAAAAGTTCAGCTTGCAACAAGCTTGCACAAGCTTGACAGTAGCATGATTTTGGCTTGAAGGAGCTTGAATGGTATATATTGATAAAATTTTGCAAATGTTGCCAGTTTCCAAGTATGACAAGAGCTTGATCCTCCTTGACAGTAATCTGATGCTAGAATTATTCTTAAACATACTACCATTAAGCTTAAATTGAGTTTTTCTTCAGTTCAGAAGATGCATGCTGCAAGCTAGCACAAGTGGTGCAAAATTCTTACTTGATTCAAGCTCTCAAACATACTCAAATCATACTCAAAACAAGTTAGTATGAGGCTTGAAGATACTCAATATTTTTGATAAGGGTCCCTTTGTGGCAAAGCTTGCCCAATTCACCTTAGCAAATACCTATCATGAATTCAATAAACTTCACTCCAACAAATTTGCTAAAATATAACATTGTATGAACATCTGCTTCAGTTTATTTCAATTTGAGGCCCTGGCCGCATGTACATGTTTCTGAAAGTTTGAAAAATACACAAACCAGTATCCAAGTCCATGCCACTGGTATAAAAGTCATCATCAGTCAACTCTGTGAATGCAGTACTGCTTTCTGTAGAATAAATTTGAATAAAAGATGACCAAGAAAGATCAATCCAGTTTGAATAGACAGGAAGCCAACAAATAGCAACATACAATATGATTGCTAATACAGGCTTATGAGCAAGTTAGAAACTAGGAAGAATTGCCCTCATAATCACCTCAAGTACTCATTTAACAACCTTGGAAGGATGACCAGCTGCACCCTTGTTACCTTGTACCCAGAAAAGCCTTGTTGTAACATTGTTCATGGCCAGAAAGATGCAAATAATTTTAACCTAGGATAGCACATGGTTGCTCTTAGTTAGCCTTGTTGAAACCTTGTGTTAGATTACTACAAGTTCTAACTTTGAATCTTACTGATAGCCTCGTAATTTCCTTCAAAGGTTACGACAAGGTCATAATCCCAGAAATGACCATTGTGATAAAACAAAGATCTTGAAAAATAAATGAAGAGTATATATGTCAGGTACACAAACCAGCTGTTCCTTCTCTTGCGTTGGAATTCTTCCTGACATACTTCCTCTTCTCTTCTTCTGTTCGCTTTCCGATTACTGCTGGCTTTCTCTGTGTAGCTCTCGGTTTATTTTCTTCGATATAATCAAAGAGAGGCTTTAGTAGACTCTCTGGTGTCTCATTATCAAGGCTTTTTTCATTATCTAGGATTTAAAATTGAACAATATCTCATTTTTGTCTCATCTTAAAAGGCACATTTCACTGACAGACCTTGGAAAACTTCTCTTTCATGTCTTGTGATTTGAATTTGATAATACAATACAGTATGTCTTTAGCAACCATTTGTGGTCACAACGGCCCCAAAACTATTTTAAGCATATGTTTTGCATGCAGTCTCACAATCCGCTCTGCTGCTCACTGCTCACTGCTCAAAGGCAGTCGCACTTTGAATACTTTGAATGTAAAAATAAGAAACTCTAATCCAAAACTAAAAGAAATCCCACTGGCACTGAGGAAAAATGCATGCAACAAAGTCCATTATCATTTAGCAATACAAACAGGTTCACCATAACAAAATTATGTTCAAGTGAATGAAACGGAGAGTAATAGCTAAATGAATGGAAATAAAGCAAACTGTCAACTGATGGAGAGAACCGCACTCGTTAACCTTTTGAAGATTCTAGAAGCATTTTAATAGACTGGGTTCTCGGCCTACCTAATCTTTCTAATACTATACATTACAGGCCTATAATGGTGTTAGACCTTTGATCACCTTTCTATCTAACATACCTTTCTTTGCTGCCTTCTTTTTCTTTTTCGCAGGTTTACGGCTGCAGGATTCGTCGCGATTATCCATCTCCTCATGTAGTGGTAGGCATCGTAGAAATGCTATTTAAAACACAAACCGTACACAAGACGTTTCAGCAGGCTATGCCTATAGGCCAACGGATCAACAGATTATGATTATGATTCACAGACAGAAAATACCCAGAAAGAGGCTGCTTCTACATTTCTTAAAATAATGCAACAACTTTACTCCTATTTAGTAAAAACTAGCCGTTTTACGTTTTACTCAATAGGAGTAAATATCTGTAATATCATATGCAGTATGTTAGTTAATTATTAGTTCTCTGTGTTTGTGCCCTTTCTTTAAGTTTTTACACACCGGGCATCGTGGTTGCTGTCTTGGCTTCTTCCCTGTACTCGCTGCTGGTGCCTTCAAGACTTCTGCTAAAAGTATAAGCATCAATGTATACTTGCAAAAAGTGATGTATAGGTTAGAATGGTGGTTCCAGAATTTTGATGAATGAAAACATTTACAGTAATCTTACATATCCAGTGCTAAAGCTGAAGCAGTAAACATTTCACAGCAAAAATGGCAAGGACATTTTCTTGTCTAGCTTTGTTGTACATGGATAATTTGAGAAATGTCTCTCACACACAATGCCTTGAAATCACACTGTAAGACCTGCAAATGAAATATTTTAGCATCAATTTGCAAAAAACTAGAGAGATTCGTTACCTGGTTCATTTGTGGGTGGAACCTCTTCTGTAACCATTTCCTTACGGGCTACATATTTCTCAATGGCTTCTAATCTGCCTTGTTTCTCAAGCATGGTGTTCATTGGTGGTGGTGCTAAGCCATTTAACTCAGCTACTGCTGCTGTGAAGGCACCAGTTTCAATTCCTTCTACCATAACTTTGTAGATATTCTCAACATAATCTGAAGAAAAGCCACAGAAGATGTTTTAGGATCGCAGGAATTAATTAGTTTCAAAAGAATTGCTTTGAAAAATGCAAACACCATATGACATACACTACAGTAATGAAATGTTTTCATTAGATGCTGCCCCCTGTTTGATACTTTTAACAACAATGTTCTGATAAAACCAAAAGATTTCAACTTGTCATCAGATTTTAGTCATTATCACCTTATTATCTCATTATTATCACTCGTAAATTTTTATAAGAAACCGCATATAAGAAATGGTAGGCTCAATTCTTCAAAAGTTAAGAAACAACCCTACCTGAATTTAAAAAGCTAAGAAACGTTTAGTAATTTGCAGTTTTAATTTCCTCATCGAACTCATACATTTTTTGACACTGTACAGTTATAACGACTGTTTGGACGTTATTTTGAGTGCAAAGTAGTTTATTTACAGTACTTATTTTGAGATCTTACCAAGTAATTTAGGGGCCTTCTATGCAAAACAAAATTAACTCCACATTTCTGGCATAGAAAATATAAGAAACACGTACAGCAAGACACTTTTGGTAGCAAAATGGTTCAAAAATTTAAGAAACCACATACTGTACCAGCCCCAGACCTTAGTTTCTTTTAAAAAATGTCTGTATCGCAAAATACTTTGTGAGAGGATTTTCAAAGACTTTCTGGTTGTTAAGTAAGCTCTTGTAAATGACAAAACCTACGGTACATAGAAAGTTTTAATGTACATACCATAGGTCTGATGGACAGAAACAGATCTTACAGTTGCAACTCCATTTTTGAATTTTGGATAAGTTACCCTATATTGTGTAGTACCATCCTGCTTGCGTTTAATGTCCCTTGGAGATTCTCATTGAAATGTAGAACTGCAAGCATGTGTCTGGAAGGAAAAATATAGTTGTTATTTAACTATTTAAACTTACTTATGCTACATTTTTATTGCCAGGATTTGTTATGAAGATTTGATGAAATTATACCGGGTGAGTCAGAAAAAACGTGGGGTGTTTGGCGGACTGTGGCGTCGCGTTTAGCCATCTGACCGTTGTGAACTAAATTATTCCGTGCAGCCATAAATCTGACTTAGATCATGAACTTTTTCCCATCGAAATCGGTCATGTGATTCATTATTTAAAAACGATTTTCTTCCTAAAACTTTGTATGGGAGTCTTGCAAACTGAGGAAACCTTTAACCAAGCCCCTTCAGCATTTTAGCCTTGCCAAAGCTGCAGGTACACGTGGTATTATCTGGGGAGCATGAAACAGTTCGGAAATAGTGTTTTCTCCCCTTGGATGCCTTGGCACGTCATAACTTGTCTTGCAAAGAGAATATGTTTGAGAGACAGTAAAAACGCATGCTTCTTTGTGTTGTAAAGAGATTTATTTCAACACGATCAACGCGCTGTTTCATGACAAAACTATTTCATTCTCCCCTGATAATACCACGTGTACCTGCGGCTTTGGCAAGGGTAAAATGCTGAAGGGGCTCTATCAAAGATTTCATAAGTTTGCAAAACTCCCATACAACTTCTTACGAAGGAAATATTTTCTGATTAATACATCAAGTGACCGATTTCGATGGGGAAAAGCTTATGATCTAAGTTAAACCTCTGGCTGCAAGAACAAATTTAGTTCGCTACGATCGGGTTGCTGAACGCGACGTCACAATCTGCCAAACACCCCACGTTTTTTCTGACTCACCCGGTATTTGAACCAGATTCTTGCAACTCAATGAAATCCTGCTCTTCTAGAGCTTAAACTGCCCCTGTCAATATCCATTGCCCATGCAGTATGCAGCTCTTCTCAGTCAAAAGTAAGGGGCCCTTTACATGAGCAAACTCAGACCGGCACGAGTTTCAGATCGGTTTGAAATTTTGCCATGTCTGCTTTTTTGCGTTGCGTTTACATGGAGTTTCAGACCGGTCTGAAATTATACTAGCGTCACATTGCACATGCGTTGAATGCAATTGAGGCAACTGTGACAATGGTTTCTTTTCTCATGTTTTGGATTTAGGCCTATTTTCATTGTTGTGCTAAGTTATCAACAACACAGGATGTTATCAGAGTTGATAATCAAGGATAATCAACTGTACGTTTGTACTGCATTACACATCTATTTTGGTTTGATGGTTCAAATGCTGCTTCAGAACCTGAAAATAAAACAGGAGGCTTTAGTTTTTTATGTTTAGTTTCTTAGTTATAGTTTCTTGCGTCTGGAGAAAAACAAATGGACGACCAAACAATGAAAATGGCTCCTAATAGTACAGTTATCACTTCCGCAATTATTCATTTCGCCCCGATCTGAAAAGATTTCTGTTTACATGAGAATTTCAGGTCGACCTGAGTTTTCAGATCGGTCTGAAAGACCGAAACGAACCCAGACCGGCACGAGTTTCATTTCGCCCCTTCTCATGTAAACACTCTAAGGGCCTTGACCAGACACCGAAATGAAACTCATGCCGATCTGAAACTCGTGCCGGTCTGAGTTTGCTCATGTAAAGGGCCCCTAAACCAGTTTCATTCTGGTAAATGTTAAGTACTAAAAGGCACCAGATCTTTTCGCAAAGGATTCCAAATTTAATGATATTTTTATACATTTTGTAGAATTAACCTTTCGCATAAAAATATATGAAAATATTACTCCATCCTAGACTCTGTTGTAGACAAGCTAAAAGCTTACTGCCAAGTACAGGCTCTCGGAAAAGTCTGTTGTAAACAAATTGAATTAGATAATTTCTGTTGCCTACAAACCTGCAATTCATGCCAGAGTGGGTAAAAGCAAGCATTTTTGGGGCAAAATGGTTCAGCACAGAGTGGAACCCCTCCAAGCAGCTAGTTTGAGAAAGTGGTGAAGCCTGTTGGATGCCACTAACAAGACTTTGATTTGTTAAAAGCTCTTTGACTTTGTCATGCTCTGGTGAATCTGCAATGAAAAGAAATCCTGTTGAGCCACCGTCATGGCTGCTACATAGGATACTTCTACTCATTTTTAAAGAAATCTGATACTTGAAGTATATACTGTACATATTCAGTTTCACCTTATATTAGAAATAGACCAAGTACAAGATTTAGGAGGAAATATTGAGATGTAAAGATTTGCAGTCAAACTCGGAAAGTATGAGTCAGGTATAAAAAAAACTTAAAGTCCCTTTAGCATTCAGCATTTGCCCTTGAATTCCTTGTAAGTAAGACTCTAAGAAATTAAGTTTATCTACAGCAGGAGTTTGAAAGAAGTTTTCCCTTATCTTTATCAAGCCATTTCCTTTGTGGAATTGTCTCAGAATGTAACTTTGCCAGAATCACTTCGCCATTGCCATCTGGTGTTGATATGGCTGACCAGTGAAAATGCTTCAAACATGGCTTGATCCATTCCTCTAGTGCCTCATATCCCTTCCTGCTTGCAGCATTCCGAAGAAGCTTCCTAATTTCTACAAGATAAAACAGAAATCAAACACTTACACTTAGCAAACATCTGAAATCAGTTAAATGTTAATTTTGTTCATTTTGATCTAACAACTCTTCTAGGGCATCATCTCTAGAATTGTGAGTTGTATTTGTTACAACTGCAACTACAGCCAAGGCCTTGTCGAAAATTGCACCATACTTTTTTACAAGAATCCATAGGTATCTATAGATAATTTAAGGCAAAAAACCATGTTTGTGTAACATGGTTTTTCGTGTATGTACACAGACCTGTTTGTACTGTATCACAAAATAATTTAATACAAAGCAACAATAAAAGTGCAATCTAGAAAATGAATTGAATTTTTCATACTAAATTCTGTAGTTGTTTTCAATGAGGACTATCTAAAAAGTAGGACTAATGAAAAGAAAGAGTACTCTCCAAGCAAAATATAAATACAAGACAAGTAATTTCTGCTTGGGTGAGAACTAAAATCTATCAATGCCAAAAATGAAAGCTCTCTTACTTTTTTTAGGTGCCATAAATCAAAGAAATGTGTAATATTCTTGTTTTCCTCTCTCATGTACTTGGCAATGGAGATATGTCTATCTGATATAAATGTTGACACACTCATCCCACCATTCAAGATAAAATCTAGGCAGCGTTTGAAACCTTCCAATTCCATGGCTGGGCTGTTTCCAACCTCATTGCGCTAAAATTAAAATAGAACACTCTTGAAATGGATTTGGGACCTCAATTATCTGAACTGAAGAGGACTGGACAGCAGAACTCTTGGAAGTTCATCCACAGTCACCAAAATTCATCAAAAAAGATTAAAATGGTTCAAATAACATTTTAAGATTCCTTCTCAGCATAATTATGGCTGTTCTGAAACATTAAGAATTGGTACTCCTTTCTCTAAAATACTTTTAGTGCATAAGACATTCTATCAAATATTACTTTGCTTGATTCTGGTAAAACTGGAATATCTGAGAAGACATCAAGGGAAAGGCTTTTTGAGTCGTCTTAAACAGGCTCAAGAGAATGACTACTACAAAACCCATTGTTTCTCTAGCTACTGTATACACAATCAAGTTAGGCATGCCAAATGTTATTCTATCAAATATTACTTTGCTTGATTCTGGTAAAACTGGAATATCCGAGAAGACATCAAGGGAAAGGCTTTTTGAGTTGTCTGAACAGGCTCAAGAGAATGACTACTACAAAACCCATTGTTTCTCTAGCTACTGTATACACAATCAAGTTAGACATGCCAACTTGATCAGGTCTAGGCTATTTTTTAACTGTTGCAAACCGCCAGGCTTTAGCTGTGCCTATTCCCTTTAACTGTTACTGTATGGAGACATGCTTACCTGCACAAGGGCAAAGTAAATTATCTTGGAGATATTGCAGCAAAAAACAGTATATACTCCATATTTTGCACTACGTCCCATGCTGTCATGCCTATCATCACCACCAATAATGAGATCCTCATCACTTTCCTCCAACTGATCAAGTAGCTTGGCTTGATATTTCTTCCAAAACAGATATATGGATGACATTATTTTTTCCTAGGATATCAGACAGAAGGAAAATTGAGAAACAGTCCCTAGATATAAATACTGTAGTTGCAGTTCATTAGTATGATAGTGTTAGTCAATTTGATGGGACACCTGTTAATAAGAAAATTAACCTGCAAGGAAAAGTTTAAAGCGACAAATCAAAACTTATAAATAAGGTTCTTTCATTTAGCTTGAAAGAAACTTACCAGTTTTGGTTTGTTACTCAACTATGAGACATAATACTACATTCTGCCGTCCAATCTTACCTTCTGATGCTTGAAAAAAGTTCTCAATGAGATGCATCCTAGACCCATATGCTGGAACACTCTGAAAACTTTACTTGCAGAACCTCCTGCGACAAGAATTGCAAAGCAAAGAAGCATATTTCCTGCTGGTGTTCTTGTCTTTGTCATGTCAGGCTGGCTTCTCCAAACACTTTCATTGGATGGGCAAGTTATGTTGGAGCAGGTTGTTCTAACCTCCACCATTGTTCCAACTTGACGTGTTGTCCCCAAAGGGCCTGAAGTTTTGCATGCTGGGCATATTTGAAACAACAATAGTAGCTGTGACAGAAATACAATGAGCTTGGGTTCAGATCGTAAGTTGCTATCTGCAGCATTTCTGAAATACAAGAATCAGGAATTAGAGGTCAATTAACTCCCTGCTTATGACTCTCCTGGTTGCCTGGTTGTGTTTGAATAAACTCTTTCCCAGGCACATATACTGTAGCTTTATCCCTGTTTCTGTGTGTTAATTTACTGGACAAGCTGAAGCCATACTGTATGGAAGAAATACTTACATGATGCCATTATCATACAGAAGTCTTCCATTGCACACACTTTTTGAGAAAAATAAAAAAGAAAAAAGAGACAGACAATATCTTTGATATCTTTGCAGTTAATAAGGAAATAATGACGGGATTATGGAAAGAAAAGAATGTATTCAACAAGTGTAGTGATGTGGGCTTTAACAGTTTCAATATACCTGTCATCAAATTCACAAGGCTCTTCCTCTGATCCATCATCCTCTTCCATGTCATAATCATCATCTGAGTCATCCTCAATTTCACTTTGACTCTCTTCCTCATTTTCACAAACTTCTTTATTATGCACTTGACCCCCAACAGTTTCATCCAATACAGTTTCTCTGACTTTCACCTTGAAGGAGTTTTCTCTTCGCATTCCTGCAGAAATATAGTAAGATGAAAATCATACTGCTATTTGTTTCTGAATTAGTGCTATGTTCACATATTTAGCATGTTAATAAGAGGGACAAACCCAATGAACTTTTTGTTGATTGAAATATGCCCACACATGGACTTCTATTGGTTTGGCACATATGATGTTGGACAAAAGGTCAGTAGCAGCAAGAGCAGCATCACTTGGAATGCTATACTTTATATATTGTATTGAAACAAAAGGTTGTACCTTTCGCAAGCATTATTGGGTGACAATAATTGGGAACCTTACCTCCCTACCCCTTCAACCCACAACTGTTTCCAGAACAGTACATCTGTTGAAACAGATCAAATAAATTTTACGCAGAGCAGTTATCAATGAAGACATACCAATCTTCTTGTGCTTTGACTTCAATTTGAGAAGTTTGAATCTGTAGGCTATCCAACGATTCCTTAGCCTTCGATTTTGTGGCATCAACCATTTACAGCTGGAACAACTTTCAGTCTGGCAAGCAACATGTTTGACCTTTTTGGATTGAAAACATAAATATTGGTCATAATGTACTGCAAAGAATTAGAGAGACAAGACAAGTGAAAAGATTTGTGACCTTTGCTGGTATATAAATATTCTTTTATAAGAAACTGTCCATAAGAAAGGAAAAAATTAAGAAACTCCAGTACCAGGAAAATATAGGTTAAGAAAAATGCCTCTGAAACATTGTTTTGAAATGTTCACAAGGGCACAGGTAATGAACATGAGTATCATTATGGAGCCTCTAAAGACACTCATAAGAAACTCTCAGTACTGAAAATTTGAAGAAACTTTCAGTACGTACTGGGCCAGATTCTTATTTTTACCCTACTACTACTGGCACTGCCAACGGTTTGGAGAGAGGACAGAAGTATCAACCTTTGAGCCATAGTTAGGAACGTGCGAACAGTAAGATTGCTTACATCGAAGTTTTCGTCGGCTACCTCTGCTTCACATGGTTCTTCAACAGCCATAAGCTCTGCTCCGAATTCAGTCATGTCATCATATTCTAAGAGATCATCTCGCATAGCCTGAAAAGGAAATAAAATTTCATAAGCATGTGTAAATATTCAAAAGTTAATATACATAAACAAATGATGAAAAAATCTAAGAACATTGTGAAGAAAATGTTGAAACTGTGCTTGCCTGACGATGATCTCTCGTCTTTGTTTTTCTCGTGCTGCCGGTAGTGGTCGATTTAGGCCATGCAGAAGGTTCTACGTCTTGCAGTTTTGGATAAACTGATGGACAGGCAACGATGCCAAACTCATCACGTTTGAGAACAGCCTGCATCTTCCCCGTAAATCCAGGCAACGATGAGATTCTATTCTCGAAATCTTCTGCCTTGAAATGTTCTCAGCAAATAGCAGAGTACTGCGATGGGGTAAAATTTGCTCGCTTCCTCTTAACGAAGTCAATCCACTGCTTCTTTCTCCTCTTTGCTAACGGTCTTTCATCTAGCCAGTAAGGCAAACGATGAAGGGATATCCCTTTCTCTCTACCCACTTTATCATTCTTGTTACTGCAGTCGTAAACAACACAACGATCAGGCATTTTGATAAAAAAAGACGCAAACCGAGCTGCTTTCCTAACAAGAAATTCAGTGCGACCTTATGTTGCCAAGTTCGCTGTTTACAAATCCTTCCGAAGTGTACGTCACAGGCACTCAACCCATGCCTTTTTGACCGAATGCGACATTTTGCTGCAGCAGCCTGGAATGCGGGGTTTCAAGTCGCAAAAACGGTGGGAAGGAAGTCCAAAATGACAAAAAGGAATTTCCCAATCAATTTTTAGGCACTTTTTTGGTAGATTTGGAACCAAACATGGAATGGCTTCATATACACTTTAAAAGAGAAATTGAGCATCAATTCATGAACATGTCTTAGTTTTTAACAAGAATTTCAACAGAACTGCGGATGCACTGTCTGGGCTGTCTGTGAAATATTTCCTAAGGCAGGGACGGAGGCGGGCAAGTACTGTAAAATATTTGACCCCATGTTTGTGCAAGGAATTGGAAAAAACCGGTTCAACCAGTTTATGGGACAAAGGTTAACTTTCTAAATCGACTTCCTATTCCATCAGTTGTTCACCAAAAACAAGTTTCCTGAAGCTTCCTGACCTCCCTACCAAAGCGGTTCTACCTTTTTTGAGAGTCCACCGTAGCGCGAGCCGGTAAATTTGAGGCGCCGGTATATCTGAGGTTTGCCGGTAAATATGAGGTCGGCAAGATCAAAGGTATCCTTTTTAGGCGACAAGTAGTCATAACCTATTGTGAATTAGACAAAGGTGAGACACAAGGTCTAGTTTCAAAGGAAACAATAGGTTTTTCCGGGGGTCGGGTCAACCGTCTGAGGATTTCTGCCGCATATAATCTTTTCCTTCTGACAGCGTTCGGGAAAGCGAACGCTAGGATTTAACTTCAAAGGGTAGGGGTTAGGATTTTTGCTGTGTAAAGAAATCCGCGAGAAGAATCCAATTTCATTTGGTTTCCTTTGGTATGGATTTGCTACATCTAAAAGTTATCAGTCGAAAGTAAACTGTCTTATTGCTCAAATACTTCGTTCCATTGCAATACCGTTTTGTATCTGGGTTGATGAAGATTATGATTTTCGAGCGCTGTTTTTCTTCCTTTCCGCGGTATATTTTCGTCTGATTCTCTTCAGAAGTTTTTAAGCATTAGGGAAAATATTGAAAGTTTACTAAGATTATCGGAGTTATAAGTTTCTAAGGTTCTTACAGATACAGATTCTTAGGAGTTTCCAGAATCTCTTACAGGTTTCATAATAATCTTCATGTGCACTTTCCCGTGCCTTCTCCTGAACCTTTCAAAACGAAGTTTTTGAAGCCTTTCCGATGTTTAAACATCACTCAGACAAGTACCTTCCAATTTTCATTAGTACGATACAGGAAACAAGTCAAAATGTGATAAACGGAGTTTCTCAAGTTTTTGGCAATCCTAGAGTTGAGTTTCATATACCCTAATTTTTTACAAAAGAAACTAAGAATTTGGCCCAAAACTGAAAATTTCTTAAAATTATATCATATTTTCAGTTCTCGGAGTTTCTTACGAGTTTCTCAGAGGTTTCATAACAATATTCACGTTCACTACCTGTGCCCTCGTGAACATTTCAAAATAAGGTCTTTAATTAAGGCCTTTCCGATGTTTAGACATTACTCAAGTACCTTACGAGTAATATGATACAGGAAACAAGTGAAAGTAAAGTAAAAATATTTCAAGGATTTCCTTTATCAAAGTAAATAGTTTCTTAACTTACATTTTCCCAGTACTGGAGTTGGTTAATCTTTAGCCGATATGAGAGTTGAGTTTTCCAGGGGCGGGCAAGTACTGTAAAATATTTGACCCCATGATTGTCCAGGGTAATTTGAAAAAATAACCAGTGCTTTTATCAAATAGTACGACTTTCGTGCCCAAAACAACCAGTTTTTGGGACAAAGGTGAAATGTGAATATCATTCTTCCTATTCCATCAGTTTGTCACAAAAATCAAGTTTCCCAACCTCCTATCTAATCAAAATTCTGAAGTTTACCTGTAGGCGGGTTCTCCCTTTGTCCACCAAATTTAGGCAGAAAAGACTAGTATTTCAAATTTTCCACATGAGCGGTTCTACCTTTGTCCACCAAATTTACCGAAAAAAGACCAGAAATTACAGTTTCTCACTACAGCGGTTCTACCTTTGTCCGGCAAATTTCCGAAAAAAGGCCAGAATTTCAAACTTTTCACCAAAGTGGTCCTACCATTGTCCGGCAACCGGTTTTGGGACACTTGTACTTTCATATCTATACTTACTACTTGCTTTGGAAAACAGTAGTAGGTCGAAACTACCGGTTTTGGGGACAAACATCGTCAGTGATACATAATGTTGAAATTGTCCTTCAAATTGAAAAAAAATAAGAGCAAAAATTTGCCATCAAAAACGACTAGTTTTTGGGACAAAGGTGGTGCAACATTTTTTCATGAACTACCGGTTTTCGGACAAAGGTAGGACCATCCTTCCCAGTGTGACATGCCCGCCCTTGGTTTTCTTATGGGCAGTTTCTTATCAAACTACGTGTAAGCAGTTTCTTATCAAACTACGTGTAAGCAGTTTCTTATCAAAATACGTGTTGGCCTAATGTTCCTTACTTTGCAGAATGCAATAAAATCTATCGTAAGTACGTACATATATTTCCATAAGAAACTAAGAATTTGGGCTAGTACTGAAACTTTCTTAAGATTATCAGATTTTGAGTACTCAGAGTTTCTTGCGAGTTTCTTAGAGGTTCCATAACAATCTTCATGCTCACTACTGTCCCTCGTTTCCTAGTATCAAGCCTTTCCAAGCCTTTCCAATCATTAGATATTACTAAGTACCTCACGAGTAAAATAATAAATTTTTAAATTTTGATAAAATTATGAGACAACCTTCAAAAATATCGAAAGATATAACTTAATAACCCTTCTTTACTATGGGTTAAATTTTTTATTCATTTTCGTTACATATAATTTGCGGTTTTTAAATTTTGATAAAATTATGAGACATCTTTCAAAATTTCGAAAGATAGAACTTAACAACCCTTCCTTAGTATTGGTTTAGTTTCTTACTCACTTTCGTCGCAAAATCATGTGGCATTTTTCAGAAACCTTATAGCTTATCCCATCTTTTTAAGCTTCTTTTTCTCTTTCCTCGTCTCGTATATCGTTTGTCGATTTTTCAATTTTCTCAAATCTTTGAGACGTTCTGAGACAGGCGTTAAATAGGAACGTGAAAGCTACCGTTTCGTAAATCGATATCGTGAAAGATTCTCCAACGTTTCTCAACTCTCATTTTAAACATGAAGATTACGAAAAAAAGATGCAAATTATGCTGCTCAAGTTTGTTTTGCTTTTTTAGTGATCTGAGAGCTGAGCGCTCATAAGAGTTTCTTATGAAAAACTTTTATAGGATTTATATAAATTCGGCTGTAGATTGGAGAATGCATTTTAATTTGGCTTCTAAATTAAAAGAAACAAATTATGAATCTTGTTTAGCTAGAATTGCTAAACGTTCTTTGAAGAGTAAATATTCCAAGGACCAAGGTATTGCTGAACCTGTCTGTTGCCAACCTTACCCCCCCCCCCCCCCCCCCCCCCCGACAAAAAGCGGTCAACAGCGGTGACCACAAAAGAGTAATGTGTCTTGTACAATGAGCGATTTCTATACTGCATTGTTTAATTTGAATGGCTTCTTAAACAATAACCCAGGTGTTTGAGTAGTCCCACGACACCTCATATCTACCGGCAAACCTCAGATATACCGGCACCTCAAATTTACAGGCTCGCGCTACGGTGATATATGCCTTTTTTCGGCCAATTTCCGAAGAAAAGACCAGGATTCAGGATTTCCAATTTTTTACCAAAGCGGTTCTACCTTTGTCTGGCGGGACACTTGTACTTTTGTACTTTCATGGCAACAATTACTACTCGCTTTCGCAGACAGTAGTTGGTTGAAACTACCGAAACTACCGGTAAAAACGGGACATCCCCGTCAGACAAATATACTAAGTACACCCCCCCGGGTAAAAACTGATTACTTTAAGAAATTTTCAGTACTTGGTCAGTTTCTCAATTTCTGGTTTCTAAAGAAATTGAATTTTGATGACAATTTAAGACCACCCTTGGAAAAGCGTGAAAAAGCTGTGCTTTTGAGGTGAGAGCCTGTGATGTTCTATAATTCAAATAATGAAATGATTCTTGAACATTAATTCGAATAACTATGTGATTTGTAACTTCAAACTAAAAATCCAATGGCTGGTCTTAAACCTATGGCCATAGCTGTGTACTGAAGGCCCTCTACTACCTTTTTCTCTGAAGCAATATTCTTCAAGGAGTTTCAATATTTTGCAAACAAATCATAGAAATGAACTGTGCATAGATTGATGTAAAATCCAGCTGAGTAACGCAATTTTGGGTTACACCCCTTGTGGGCAGAACCACTGTAATTTCCGAGAATTTCTCTAGATTTCATTGTAATGTCATAGCAAAATGGCGCCGAAATTTAAAAAACCACATACAAATTTGGAATCTGCACGGAAAGTGATCTGAATGAATTGCAAGAGAGTAAAATAAGCAGAGTGGTAACGCTTCATATTGTTAGGCCAAGAAACGTTGTTGACAACAATGTGGTTTTAAACTTTTGGCCACAACTGTATGTGCATGTATGTATCTTTTATAAAGAACTCTTAATAGTTCTCTTAATAGCTAAGCTGGCTGCCTATGGTTTTGGTCTAAAAAGCCTGAAACTCTTTTCAAGTTACCTCTCAAACAGGAAGCAACGAGTCAAATGTGGCAACTCATTTAGCGAATGGCAAAACATAGAATCAGGTGTCCCCCAAGGTTCAGTGTTAGGTCCATTTCTGTTTAACTTCTTCATGAACGATTTCACATATGCCATTACTAAGTCAGAGTTCTGTAATTTTGCAGATGACAATACAATATATGCATGCAGTCAAAACCTAGAACATGTTATATCCTGTCTTAAGAATGATACCCATAATGCGCTGTGTTGGTTTCGGGACAATGGAATGGTTGCAAATCCTTCCAAATTTCAAGTCATGTTTCTTGGGCTGAAACCAGGCCAGGAATACATGTTTGAAATTGATAAGAAACCGATTCCTGCAACTAGCACAGTGAAACTCTTAGGTATTACTATTGACCCCCGGCTAAAATTTTCCGAACATGTAAAAACACTTTGCACAAAAGCCAACAACAAGACCAGTGCGTTTTCACGAGTAGCAGAATATTTAGATCAGGACAAGAGGCGTATTCTTTATAATACATTTATCATGTCAAATTTTAATTATTGTCCTTTAATCTGGATGTTCTGTGGGAAAGATGCCAATGCAGCAATAAACAGAGTCCATAAAAGGGCATTGAGAATAATGTGGGAGGATTTCGCAGCCCCCTTTGCTGAACTCTTAGCTAGGGGTAGCGAATGTGCTATTCACACTCGAAATTTGCAAAAAGTAATGCTGGAAATATATAAATGCCTCAATTCGGAAAATCCATCTTTTATGTGGAATATCTTCCAGGCAAAAGATGTAGCCTATAACCTAAGGACTAAAAATCTTCTACGGTTACCAAGCACCAACACCTTGTCATATGGAAATGATTCATTATCTTTCAGGGGGGCCATCCTTTGGAACACTTTGTCTGACTCAATAAAAAGCCTGGCAACCAGTGCTAGCTTTAAGAGATCAATTAAAGAGTGGAAGGGTGACAGTTGCTCATGCAAAATATGTAGATAAAGAGTCCGTGGGAATTTCACCAGAAATATTTCTGTATTATAATCATGTATTTATCTATTCATTGTAATTAGTATTCCTTTTTGTGTAAATAGTTGGTCTTAATTAGTTCAATTTTGAACTATCAGTTTTTTTTAACCAACTGTAAATAATGTTATAATAATAATAATAATAATAATAAACCGCTCATAAAAAACTCAACTCTCAGATCGTCAAAAAATTGATAAGAGATTTCAGTACTGGAAAATTTGAACCGTGCGAAAGTTTAGGTTGATGAAAGAAATCTTGGCACATTCTTTTAAATAACGCTTCTTAAAATTATCAGAGTTGAGTACTTGAAGTTTCTGACAAGTTTCTTAGTCTCAATCAATAAAAATTTCTACAGTGACTAGTATGGTGGCCCATCGTTGTCAAAACAATTCTGAGTTATATTTAATATTTTTTCGCATTTAAATCGCATTTACAATCAAAGTAAACTTGAAATCAAACCAAATTCAATTTGAAATTAAATTTTGTTTCGATCTAAACCTAAGTCAATGCTAATAAAAACTTGATTTTACATTAAAGTTAATTTTAGTTTCAATTTCATTTTTGTTTTAGTTTCAATTCTACTTTTGAAATATATTTGCCTAAAATTCAAATTGCCAAGTGGACCATCACTGTCATTATCATTTTCAAATCGAGGCTGGTCTCGGAATCATGACCAGAATAGTTTTGGCGGGAAATGGTAGGGAAATGGTAAAACAGACTTTATTTAGGCACACGTGTTTTAGCAAAAGATGAACTGGAGTGAAAATGACGATTTTAAAAAGTGCCTTCAAATATATGTACAGCAAAATTTGAAAAGGAAAGAGATCCTTGACTTCATGTGTCGAGATTTTTCACAATACCATTGGAGCCTAGCCACACTTGACCGTCGTCTCAGATTCTTTGGAATCCACTACATAGAGAGGGACACTGACTTGTCTGTGGTCACGAAGGCACTGGAAGAAGAAATGAACGGGCCTGGGAAATTGCTTGGCTACAGATCAATGAACCAGAAACTGCGAACTGAGTATGGTATTTGTGTGCCGAGAAAGATTGTCTATGATACAATGTGGGAATGTGGGAAGACCCAGAAGGTGTTGAATCCAGATGTGTGAGGAGGAAAAAGAAAACCCCGAAGCGACTCTTTTCTTCTGATGGCCCTAACTGGACATTTTCACTAGATGGGCACAACAAAATGATGGGTTTTCAGAAGTCAACGTTCTCTTTAGGTTTTCCTCATTTCTCATTTCTTGCTGTGACTGCTGCAGCATCTAGCAGAAGACCTGGAAACTGACGAGAAAACTAGTGATGATGTTAGCCAGGAATTAGCAGCCATAGTACATAAACGCTGGGGAAAACACTTGTCTCCCGATATTTCCGAAGTCTATTTCCGAAAAATACAACCGTCAAGCCAACTGTAATGAAATGCATCCCCAAATTAAGGTGAACAAGGAAGTTTGGTCCTTATAACTATCCGACAAAAAATCGGTCGACACAAAAATGAATAATATCCAGCAAACTATTCAACGTGTGGGATGCATCATAGTTGAAATTGCAAATTATTAGCTAATAGCTGATGCGGGTGACCAACAGGAGGCACCATCAGCAGCAGTCACAAAACTTGAATAACAAAAACACTTGTTTTGAAGAAACCATTAAAGAAACCATTAACAGAGCAGCAAAGATCATTTCTCAAGCAAACAAAGTTAATCGAACCGAGTTAAGCATGCGCAGCTAATGAGTCCGACAAAGACAGTGATGAACAGAATTTTTCATTTACCAAAAGCCTCCCCAAAAAGCCAATTCCGTTCAATCCCACTGTTGATGAAACTAAACCAGCGAAGAACATTCACAGGGAAAGGAAAGCAAAAGGAGAGTAGAGAAAGAATATATGAAAGTATCAACCAAATTGGAGGAAAACAAAGATGATTTGATGGAAGATTATGACCAACAGGTAGCAGCTGGCATGAGCAGCGCAAAATCAGCAATGCCAAGACGCTGTTACGACCAGTCCAGGAGAAGCTCAAATGGGTTTAACAATTTCAAAAAGTCAAGATACCTAGAGATAACGAGAAGTACCATCATTTCGTTGGAAGATCGTGAGCATAAGCTTATAGAAATGTGGGAGATGCTGGAAGATTATGAGCGCATTCTGTATGAAACTGGTAGAATGAATGATTGTCCTTGCAAGAGAAATGTTGATGGTGCATATTGGGTTGACACGGCAAGAAATACACAAATTTCATCGTGATTTTTAAGACGTAATCTGCTGTTAACGGTCCAGTTTCCTGTAGTTTTTCTAAATCACACGAACAGGAAACATTATGTTTACGCATCAGTTTTCAACTTGAGAAATTATGGTTAAAGGAACGTTTCCATTTCCAATGTTTTATCAAGTTGCAAACTCGGCGTTTCCAATGAAGGAAACCCGTGATAAATTGCAAATTTCAACGTGAAACTGTTGTGAGATCTTTAATGTTTTCATTGTACACCGCACGTGTAAAGAGGACATTTTTAGGAGATTAAGCGTTTCGCAAGTTTAAATGCATAATTTTTCTTGCAATTTCACAGTAGTTTCCATTTTACGTGTTCATTGCATAGCAGTAGGCCGGTATTCTATGACCTATCTTTCTCTGCGCAATATATCTATTTTAGAGTTCTAGAAAAGGAAAATTATCTTCTCTTTCGTTTCGCTCAATTTAACTACAATTGTTGGCCATTTGAGATGGCCCTCCATTTTCACGAGCGCTTTCTCCGATGAAGGAAAATAGAATACTTGAAACGGCAGTAACGATGCACCAACCAAGAAACCTATCATTCCCATGATGTCATCCTAATTTGTTTTTGCAAACATGCATGTAGCAGAGACGAATTGAAAAGCAATGTCAGAGCATGATGATATATAAATATACGCATGAATCATAAGATAGCGGATGATATCTAAATTAATATGACAGAGATTACAATACACAGGGTGCACCATAAAATAAACTTAGAAAACTTCAATGCAAAATTGAGTACTAGGATCAAAGGACAATTATATAAACGCTGTTTTGTAGCTAAACAGCAAGCCTGCATCATCACTATTTTGCTATTTTCATTGAAATGAAAAGTTAGTAATAATAATGATTTTGCCAATTTTTTATTTCTATAAAGATCACATAAAAAGGATGGCAATGTTGGTAAGTTATTTAGCTACAAAGACATTTTAAGTAACTTCTTTCTAGCCTTTCACTATATTTTCTCCCACAACTTTTCTATGCCGCGCAGATAAATTTTATCAAAACAGAGCCAACGAATTTAGCATAAAGCTTTACAAATATTGCAAAGTAAAAGTATGAATTACACAAAAAGGCCTATATTACTACAATCAGTGGTTGCAGGGTTCGTTTTGCGTAAGAGAAGCCACAAATATTGCAGGAGTTTCAATGCCTATTGGACCTTGAAACATTGTCTGAAGGATGGATAATATTTGCCATTAAATCTTTCGTTACATTATGTACGTGATTGCAATGTATGTGAAGACAAAATTTTTGATTAAATTTCTTCTACTGGGCCAGTGGAGAAGCTGATCTGTGAAACTCCATGCTTTGATGTTGTCTTTTAATTCATTTTCAACTGTGATAAAGCTATATTCTAGTAATACCCAGCCAGTTAGCAGGACCCAACGTCACAATAACATTAAAGACACGATTATCTCTCAGAGACATTCTGTACCTACTGTACCCGTTGAGTTACCGGGTGTTCCAAAGAAGTACTCCCGTTTGAAAAATCACCAAAATATGATTTCACAGCCGATCTGCAATTTTCTTTTTTTTTTCACATAGAACAAGGACCAAATTATTTTCTAAAATATAGCCTACCTTGTAATTCACTTAAAAAATTAGCAAATCTAGTCCTTTTTAGGGCTACCTGGTTTTGAGTCATACTGCAGAAAACCACTAATGATTGCCAGATCAATTTCTTTGTTGCATGTAAAGCTTCATAATTTGGTCATAAATGACAACAAGAATGTGCCTTATCATTGGAGACTAAACTGATGAGAAAAAATCTGAAGATTTTGACTCTTAGGCAAGCTGAGTGCTGCGTTTGAAAGCCATAGCTCAAAATGAGGTTTTTAACATGAAATTTGTCTACCTTGCTGTAACAAAAGTAGACATTTGATCATCTACGAATATTTTTGAATCTATGAAAAAACAACTCAAAAAAAAATTTTATCAAAGGTTTGATAATCAATTTTTGATGATTTTTCAAACCAGGGTACTTTTTTATGGGACACCCAGTAGAAAACGAACGGCCTTTGAAAGGATACTGACCCCTGAATACAACAGCAATAGTATTCGTTATTATCTTGTTGAAAGCCAACCTGCTAAGTCAGCAGGAATATTGCTGCCTAAGATAAACTACTTTTTCCAAAAAGGGGAGGGATTCTCCGAGAAGGCCCCTTTAAAATGATTTCGATAGTGGTCCAAAATCGCGACCGAATTCCCCCTCGATTTCTGCCCCACTAAAATGACTTGCATACCTTAGCACGTGTTTTCCTCTTTGGACGACAAACAGTTCTTGCCCAGTAGTATAAGAAACTTACCTTGCGTTCCTTTGGCAATGAAAAAATCAAGATTTGTTTCAAATTCATTCAAATTCAGATGAAACAATGATAAAATCTTAAACAATACAATCATGATTGTTTAGATTGCCAAAGGAACGCATTGTTAGTTATGGAGATTTTATTCTCCCAGGAGGACAACATATGCTAACACCTGTAAAATGTTACTTTTGTTAGGAAGGAGAACGGAAGACATTTTGTAGTTTTTTTCACTCTTTTGCCGGTTCTGAAGCGCCTTTTCTGTAGAAAATCTCCCATAGAAGTGGAAACAAATATTTGATCAAGGCTGTGTCGATTTTCCAAATCGAATTGAACATGTCGGCTAAAGACATTTTTAAATTGTATTGCTTTGATATTCAGGGAGCAGTATCTATTCCAACGCCTTCCATGTTTGTTTGTTTGTTTGTTTGTTTGTTTTTTTTTTTATATTCAATATAAAATTTTACAAGAACGAACTACTTAAGACACTACGTACAAGCTACTTTACTAAACTACGAGGACAATACCACGGAGTGCAAGAGACCGTGACAACTCCGCAGCCATTAACATAGAGAACATGTAACTAAACTAGAATTAAATATACGGCTACGAAAAATACACATAAACAATTTTTACTGATAATTACTAAGGTTCGTTTCACTTTGCATGTCGGGCTAACTTTGGGCAAGCTTGTTTGTTTTTCTCACCCAGTATAATATCACTTCTACAAGTTAGCTACTAATATGTTTAACTAAGTATATTTGCCATATTTCACGTGTTTCATGGATTATGAAAACCCAATGCTGTTATCACAAAATGATTTCTTATCATGGTTACATTTTTGTATCAAAATAGGTGAATACACGATGTCTTCCCGCACACGCAAGTTTTTGAAATTCAGTCGGAAATGTATCTAGTTGCTTCGAATTAGCTACCCTGTTCTGGTGTAAACTATGCTCTTAGTATCCAGCTTGAAATAAATTCTTCATTATTCTTATTATCGTTATTTCCATTATTACCATATTGTGGCTATTATAGGAGAACCTTCCCCTCGCATGTGAAATATGGTAAATAAAAATCACAGTCCTCTCTTACTGCCCATTATCATCATCATCATCATCATCATCACCATCACCATAACGAATAAGGTCTTGTTTTATTTTTTTCGAAGGAAGCCTCTTCATTGGAGATTCAGCCACCATTCTTCCTTTCTTCAATACTTGTCTTTCTAAAGCTTGCATCTTAGACTTACTTCTCTCTTCGAGGCTCTTGATCAGCTGGTTTAGTTCTGTGCAGTTCTTTGTCTGGCATCACATCACACATCAGTTCCTGTGTCATATCTCTCCAAAAGGACATTTCTTGAGGAAGCACGTGTTTACTCCTTGCTCCAAAGAGCTGAAGGTGAAAATCAAGGGAGATTAACGCTTGGAATACTTTTCAGAGTACAATGAATCCAAAGTATTAACTGAAAATAATAGGGCAAATGCCATAGATTCATCCTCACTTACTGATGGAGAGCACTGATAATTTGTCAGTCCTAATTTTATCCGTTTGATGACTTGACTAAGTTAACCCTATCCAGACTAGGCTTTTTGAAAATTTGGCATTTGGGGAGAATATTCGTAACAGAGCATATTTGATCAACTGGCTTACTGTTTGCTGACTGACAGCTAGAACTTACAAACAAATATGAGAGATTATGGGCTCCAGCAAAATTTTGATTGGCTTGCAATAAGACACACCAATAGGAAGTGTTGAAACCACAGTGCTTTAGAAACCATGGCAATCGTAAATTTGTTGGCCCTTTATACCCCATTTACCATCCTTCATTATAGCATTTCTCATGGTTGAGAAAGTCAGATTTCTTAACTTTTTGAGGATCAAACACAATTGATATTGTACTGAGTACAGTCACATTTGATGGAGGCATTTTATCTGAATAGCTGGAATAATACCCTGGGTTCTAGAGCCTTCTTCTTTAATACTGTTATTTTTGTTGGCTCTGGTACCCGGGGTACTCAAAAAACTGCATATCAACAGACAACAGTGAACAAAATTTTGCAATTAATTCTCTCCTCGAATCTAGATTAGGTCATAGTACATGACAGGGGCGGTCAAGCAATGTAGATAGTTTGACCCCTCTTTGTCCTTGGAGTACCCTGGGTAACATGTTAGAGAGTCTGGTACCCAGGGTATCCTTGGAGCAGAAATAAACCAAACCAGTTTTTCGAGGTCAATGGGAAATGTATAACTCTTGGGTTAAAAGCATTTTTTGAAGGATAGAAAAAGAAAAAATGGGCCTAAATTTGCATTAATCGAAGGTTTTAAATAGTAGACTTAGTTTATCTAGCCCAATGCATGGAAGCGTGTCTTACTTACCAGATATTCAAAGTATGGTGCCGATATATAAATATCTATGAAAGCAAAGTTTTTCTGAAAATTTTAATGGATATATTAGTAGTGAAGGATGCGCCTAAGATGTACCCAAGATGCAGTGTTGTACTTTCTAGTCAAAACAGTAGTTTTCTAGAATTACCAGTGAATAATCGTAAAATAGGCGATTTGCTTGTTCAGGCTTTTTTGTTGCCCTAGGGGTGCACTAATTTTAACTATCCTAGTACTGTGCCTGAGAACCCCGTTGCATACAGTTTTATCTTTAGCAAGTATAGAAAAATCCAAAAAATATCTAAACAATGTCTAAACAATTCTTGATCAAACACACAGTTTTTTATGTCTGACACTAAAATGGCAAAAATTCTAAGAAACTTTAGTATATTATTAGCCAAGTATTCACATGGCATGCACGCGCCTTCGCATTCCGGAAAAGAAAGATTTGGTTTCAGAAAGAAAGATATGGTTTGTATTTTTGAAGAAGAATTTTGGCTTCTAAAACAATTATTTTGGTTTCTTAAAAAAGAAGTTTGGTTTCTAAAAGAAAAATTTGATTTTGAAAAGAAAGATTTGCCTTAGAAGAGAAAGATTTGATTTTGAAAAGAAAGATTTGATTTTGAAAAGAAAGATTTGGTTTTGAAAAGAAAAGAGTGGTTTTGAAAAGAAATGTTTGGCTTTGAAAAGAAAGTTTTGGTTGTGAAAAGAAAGATTCGGTTTTGAAAAAGAAAGATTTGGTTTGACTTGTCGGCCACCGTAGATACCAGCCATGACTGCATAGGGGGGAAAGAACCGAAATTTTCTGACTATAAAACTATCAACAACAACAGTAACAACAACAGTTGTAGAAACATGAGTGAATTCATACTTACGGTGGCCCACAACTGCCACGGCAAAATCAATTGTTCACGGCACAATTTCATTTCCACAGCCACCAACAAACCAATGTTCACGGCAAAAATACAATTCTCACAAAACAAAGTGACTTTCACTCTTTCACTTTCTCACGGCATAAACACTTTCTCACAGTACAAACACTTCTTCACGGCACAAACACTTTCTCACGGCACAAACACTTTCTCACGGTACAAACACTTTCTCACAGCACAAGCACTTCTTCACGGCACAAACACTTTTTCACGGTACAAACACTTTTTCACGGCTCAAACACTTTTTCATGGCAGAAGTACTTTTTTACGGCAAAATGACAAGCCAAGCTTTAATGCAATGATCATGAAAGAATGCTCCCACGAGAGGGCCTACCACGATGGATGTTCAAGGTCAACATGAGAACGAACTGATAACGTATTGTTTTACCAGGGGATTTGAGTATGATGAGATGGATATGCTAATGTTTAGAGAGCATGGTGTGAGGATGTCAGTGCGGACCCTCATGAGACGTTTAAGCATTCTTTGCACAAACCCCTTTTCCTCCTCTTTTAAGCCATTGTTCGCCGCCATCACTGATCACTCACAGGGGGGGGGAGGGGGTTCTTGGCCAAATTTTGGGTGGGATCTGCGGCGAGCATATTCAAAATAGTACCGTTGGCTAGACCAATTTTTACGAAAATGGTACCCTTGGCTAGACCAAATTTGGCCATTTCCTGTGCCAATATTGTCAGATTTGTACCAAATATGATATCATGACCGTTCGCTAGATCAATGTTGTCAAAAATGATACCCTTGGCTAGACCGTTTTAGGCCAAAATTGCAAAAAGGATACCCTTGGCTAGACTAGAAGTCTGAAAAAGTAATACCCTTGCTCCCGGCACATCCCCAGGTACCTTTACTATGGAAGAATTCCCCCCCCCCCCCCCCCCCCCCCGGTGCCATCACCAAACGCATCCACGTCAAGGGTTAAAGGTTATGAGACGAGAGGACAAAAGCAACACAAACGCTTTAATTAGGGTATTGGAATTCGATTGAAATTGACTCCTCGAGAAAGTATTTGTGCTGTGAGAAAGTGTTTGTGCCGTGAGAAAGTGTTTGTGCCGAGAGAAAGTGTTTGTGCCGTAGAGAAGTGTTTGTGCCGTGAGAAAGTGCTTGTGTTGTGAGAAAGTGTTTGTACCGTGGAGAAGTATTTGTGCTGTCAGAAAGTGTTTGTGCCGTGAGAAAGGGTTTGTGCCATGAGAAAGTGCTTGTGCCGTAGAGAAGTGTTTGTGCCGTGAGAAAGTGCTTGTGTTGTGAGAAAGTGTTTGTGCCGTGAAGAAGTCTTTGTGCCGTGAGAAGGTGAAAGAGTGAAAGTGATTTTGTGTTGTGAGAATTATATTTTTGCCGTGAAAATTGGTTTGCTGTGGCTGTGGAGATTGAAATTGTGCCGTGAACAATTGATTTTGCCGTGGCAGTTGTGGGCCACCGTAGTAACTAGAATTTAGCCATATTTTGCAATCTAAACTTGCAATCTAGACAATTAGTAACTATTTATCAAAATATGCCATAAATTCAATGATTCCTGTCAGAATTTATCTTTAAACGGTCATGAATTCATGCTTTTTTGAATCATTTCTCTTAAAAATCTTCTAAAGATAGACATTTAACGCACAAAAATCTGACAAGAGAGCAAAATGTATCCTCCCCCAACTGGCTTCGGCCCTCAAGATATAGTAGAAGAATTTGATCTAGTACCCAGGCCCTTTATATATAGATAATGAGTTTATCTACATCAGAAATGCGTGAATCAAGACACT
This sequence comes from Aurelia coerulea, assembly GCA_039566865.1. Classification (NCBI taxonomy): domain Eukaryota; kingdom Metazoa; phylum Cnidaria; class Scyphozoa; order Semaeostomeae; family Ulmaridae; genus Aurelia; species Aurelia coerulea. Next base: position 6,349,816 of record CM076959.1, read on the forward strand.
AAAATAAAATGGACTGACTCTTTTATGTACGCTGTAATGTACTTGATCACAGTTGTGACCGTTAATACTTTTCAATGTTATAAGAAAGGCAAAAAGGCAGGAGTGAAAACAACAAGAAATAGGCCGAAGTTTTTGGGTCAAATATTGCTCCTCCTTGATGGTCTCTGTGTTTAAAGATTGCTGAAAGGATAGTTAATAAAGGAAAGAATTGATTATGGCATCAAATAAAAATCATGAATTTCTTACCTGTTTTCCTTTCTCTTGAACCTTGGCTTTTCTTGAGCTTAGACAAGAAGGAGAGGGAATGCTAAGATTTCAAGTTGTAAAAAGGTATCATTCTTTGATAAAGACATGGGAGACATATGTTATTGTAGATATAAGAATTCCTAATATCAGACTAGTTTCTCCGTTCTCTTGTGCGGTTACTTGCATTTTCACGCAGAACGACCTCACATACCTTAAAGGTATGCAGGACTGGGGCCTATTTCTAGACATTAGGCTTCGCATTTTCCTAAAGATTTTCTCATGCCAATGTGCTTTTCTAAAATGATTCTCCATATGAATGAAAGAAGTTTAACTTACGTGTCTTTTGCGTGTCCATAAAAGCCTTGACAGGATATTTCGAAGCCATTGTTTCTTCAGTTTTTATGACCAATATTTCTCTTGGGTGACCGAGATGTTGTTGGCTTGCTGATACAAGTTGAAAGACTGACTTTTGGTGCCCAATTGAATACTCGTGACATCATTCATTCAGTTCGAAATTCGTATTTGACAAATGGATGAAAAGGCCAACACGTTTTCCTGAGGCATGTGCATAACGCTTTTGACCTTTATGTCACCCTTCCATCATGCTTAATTAAAGCCGCGGATTAATGCCGCAAAATTTACCACGACGCATTCAAGGTCAGCTTTTCTATTGCCTTTAGGAAAAAGTTTATTATGCCTGGTCAATTCTAATAATGAATCTAATATCCGAATGAATTTCGTTTTCAATTTGACCATTTCGAAATTGATGATGAGAAAAGCGATTGTAGTTTCTCGAGCAATTGGGAACCAGCCTTTGGAGAACTCTCCTTAGTAACTTAAAAATTTGACTTGGTTACAAGAGTAGGATGACCTGATTGAAGTTCAAAAGTACATATTTCTTTTTTGTACAAAACTAGATTAGCTAAAAATAGCTAAACCATTTGCTAAGTACTTTCGTCCCCAGCTGACCACAGATGAAGGAAAAGATCCGAGAGAATATGCTTGTTTTCGTTCCCCCTTTTTTCGACCTTAGCTGACGAATTATTGTGACCAGTTTTTGAGGCAAATATGTAACACATGTCTCTGTTACTTCATGGCTATATCTCATTTTAATAGATATGTTACATCATAGTAAATCCAATATAGACACGATTTCTTCATTGATTGTATGCCGTTCATACTAAAATTTTACATAAAAACATCGGATTAAATGTAGTTAGATTTTGTGGGGATGGGTAGTTTGGAAATTAAATGGAAATGGGAAATCTTCATAGAAGGAGACTCTGCGTGTTGATTTATGCATGGTAGACGCTTAGCAGATTTCGTTTTGGCTATGGGTGATTTTCGAAAACGCGGAAAACACGGAAATCTTTTATGGTAAGTTTTATCAGGTGCTTCTCATAGATATTGGCAATTAATACGTTAAACTTTCTCTCGTCATGAATTCTGTACCAAAATAGACTTCGTAGATCTGAATGAAACTTTTGGATCATGAGATTTAAAATTAATGGGCCTAAGTGGCCTTCGAGGGGCAGTTTGTTTGTAATTTCTTAACCGTATCCATTTATGGTGCTATAGGCGGATACAGCATGTTATGTCGCCAAAATGAAGCACGAAATAAACTGAAAGCTTCCTGTTTTGCAAAATAATTTTTTCCGCGTTTTCGTTTTGGCTTTAGGTGATTTTCGAAAACGCGGAAAACGTGGAAATCTTTTTATATCAACTTTATCAGTAGATTTTCGCAAATAAAGACGATTGATACGTTAAGCTTTCTCTCCTCATGAATTCTGTACCAAAATAGACTTCGTAGATCTGAATGAAACTTTTGGATCATGAGATTTAAAATTATTGGGCCTAAGTGGCCTTTGAGGGGCAGTTTGTTTGTAATTTCTTAACCGTATCCATTTATGGTGCTATAGGCGGATACAGCATGTTATGTCGCCAAAATGAAGCACGAAATAAACTGAAAGCTTCCTGTTTTGCAAAATAATTTTTTCCGCGTTTTCGTTTTGGCTTTAGGTGATTTTCGAAAACGCGGAAAACGTGGAAATCTTTTTATATCAACTTTATCAGTAGATTTTCGCAAATAAAGACGATTGATACGTTAAGCTTTCTCTCCTCATGAATTCTGTACCAAAATAGACTTCGTAGCTCTGAATGAAACTTTCGGATCATCAGATTTAAAATTAATGGGCCTAAGTGGCCTATCAGGAATTCTAGAGACCGTTTATTATTTCGTTGATAGGAGAATGAACATGCCTCAGGGAAAGAAATGATATCTTGCTGATTTTCTTAAGTGGTTTTCATTTGTTCAAATACGGCAGAAACGAGTTCAAACTAGCGAAACTAACGCACATTAGCTAAGATAAAGATGAAATTCTGTTTGACCAAACTAATACCCTTATTCACAACAGTCCTAAAATTAGCTATGTTTCCCTCGTTTTTCTGCAAAAGGATGTGTCTTCGGACAATATTTAGTTGTTCTGTTATGAGTCATATTAATTTTGTTTCAGTAAAAACCCGCATAAAAGAACCAAACTTTCCATCTCAGGCTTCATCTGTCCTTATACTGTCTCAAATAACTCCAAAACATTGGATTAGAAAGCATCAGACGAACCTAGACATTAACATGGACTTTCATTTCACCTTCACTAACTACCTGAAAAAGATTATTTTTCGGAAAATGTATTGCTACATTGGAAGTTAATGGTTCTCAAGTCACTGGTTCTTTTGTGTTTACTTTAAGTTTAGTTGACAGCTGCGTCGTTATTATACAAGTTTTAACTTCGATGTTTTAACTTTAATGTTTTGTTGCGTTATTTATCACCCATTGATTTTTCTCCAAAAGTCTCTTACCTGGGGTCATAACTTTACATGTAAGTAACTTTACGTACGAATAACCAAGGAACAACTAGAATTGCTCCAAGTCTATTTAGTGGACCATCAGCATCAAAAGAATATAATTACTCTTGCGGGGGCGATAGCTAGCTTTGCTGACAGTCCACTGAATAGACTTTGAGCAAGTCTAGGGAACGACAAACTATCCAAAAGGCCTACTTAATGTTCTGATTACTACCAAAAATACTACCAAAGCTCATTTTTCACAGTGTAGAACTACAGAAATTCAAGATCCGTTCGTTGGTATGTGACCACAGTTGATATAAAGAGATTTTCACGATTTCCGCGCATTCGAAAATCACCTATACCAAAAACAAAAGCGCGGTAAAAAATATTGTGCAAAACAGGAGGCTTTCAGTTTATTTCATGCTTCATTTTGGCGACATAACATGCTGTATCCGCCCATAGCACCGTAAAGGGATACGGTTCGAATTCGAATTCCTCCCCTCGAATTCCTGACAGGCCACATTAATTTTAATTTTAATTTTAAATCTGATGATCCGAAAGTTTCATTCAGAGCTATGAAGTCTATTTTGGTACAGAATTCACGAGGAGAGAAAGCTTAACGTATCAATCGTCTTTATTCGCGAAAATCTACTGATAAAAGTTGATATAAAAAGATTTCCACGTTTTCCGCGTTTTCGAAAATCACCTATAGCAAAAACGAAAACGCGGAAAGCGCGGAAAAAATCATTTTGCAAAACAGGAGGCTTTCAGTTTATTTCGGGCTTCATTATGGCGACATAACTTGCTTTATCCGCCTATAGCACCATAAGTGGATACGGTTAAGAAATTACAAACAAACTGCCCCTCGAAGGCCACTTAGGCCCATTTATTTTAAACCTCGTGATCCAAAAGTTTCATTCAGAGCTACGAAGTCTATTTTGGTACAGAATTCACGAGGAGAGAAAGCTTAACGTATCAATCGTCTTTATTTGCGAAAATCTACTGATAAAAGTTGATATAAAAAGATTTCCACGTTTTCCGCGTTTCGAAAATCACCTAAAGCCAAAACGAAAACGCGGAAAGCGCGGAAAAAATTATTTTGCAAAACAGGAAGCTTTCAGTTTATTTCGTGCTTCATTTTGGCGACATAACATGCTGTATCCGCCCATGGCACCGTAAAGGGATATGGTTAAGAAATTACAAACAAACTGCCCCTCGAAGGCCACTTAGGCCCATTAATTTTAAGTCTGATGATCCGAAAGTTTCATTCAGAGCTACGAAGTCTATTTTGGTACAGAATGCATGAGGAGAGAAAGCTTAACGTATCACTTGTCTTTATTTGCGAAAAGCTACTGATAAAGTTGATATAAAAAGATTTCCACGTTTTCCGCGTTTTCGAAAATCACCTATAGCAAAAACGAAAACGCGGAAAGCGCGGAAAAATTTATTTGCAAAACAGGAGGCTTTCAGTTTATTCGCTTAGCAGATTAAGAGTGTAAATTCCCAAGATAGGAAACTGTTGTGAAATTAGTAAAATAAAATTTCCACTTTGGAAACTAAAGGAGATTTCAACATGTCACATAGTAGAAATTATGTTGAAATTATCCTTTTTCTTGCCGTGTGAGTGCGATATTTGCGATCAATGGTACCACACAAACTGTGTTGGCATTGGTGATGACATAGCAGATACGATGGCATTTTTCCATTGTAGGAAATGCATGAGAGCAATCTTTTGCCCAGTTAGGAACTACATCACAGCAATTGCCCAGAGAGAAAGTTATGGTTGCATGAACAACGATAACGTGTCAGCAGCTATAGATATTGTCAAGAAGAAAGACCATAAAGTGAAAAAGGAGATCGCTGAACAAATAATGCCATTTCATACTCATTTTCATTTGCCTTTTAAAGATCCTCCAATACATGGCATCAGCAACACATTCAACAACTGCTGGCTTAATTCTATATTACGGCTAGTGCTTGGGACATCCATGCAAAAAGCAATCCCAACTGCCATCAACGAAGGGCTCCAGCCCCTTTCACTCCTTCTCAGGCAAGTTGAGGAAGAACTCAGAAAAGCTACTTTGTCTCCCCTTGGAACAGAAGTCATCGCCAAGATATCTTCAAAGCTAACAATCACAGCGGAAAAAGGAACCAAACCAGTAAAGCAAAATACCCCACCATAAAAATAACTTTTGTGGGCAATTTTGAGTGGGGTCTGTTTTTCATCGGATTCAGCATGTAAAATGTGTAAGAATACCAAGTTTCAAATAATACCGGGTGACCCAAAAAAAGTGACCCAACACAATCTTTCATAGAAAGAAAAGCAAGTGGCTGATTGAAATACTCCAAACGTTGTTATGTCGCTAAAGGACTAGCCTACATTATGAGTATTTTTCGCAATTTTTTTCGACATGGTAAATTTCCCGAATTAAGGATTTTGAGAAAAAGGACATGCTTGAAATCTTCAAAAAGTCGTCCAAAACAGGGGATCGATTTGTAGCCTTTTCAGATCTTCAAAGTAACAAGGAGCATGTTTCATTTCAGCCTGAGAATTGGCAACTCAATCGGATGTCGTCAGAGCAAGTTTATAGTCCCTAGATACCTAAATATTCTTGTCTCAAGGGACAAGGATACTCCTGCTTTTCTGTAAGCAATTCTTGAACATTTCGACTTGCGTGGTAATTGAATTTCTTTGAAATTCCACAAGTTTACAAAGAACATTTTATGCTCAGCTCCAAATGTTTAGGTACCAAGGGACCATAAACTTGATCTGGAAACTTTTAACTGAGTTGCCTATTCCCAGGTTGAAATGAAACACCTTCCTCATTGTTTTGAAGATCTGAAATGGTTTTTAATCGATCCCCTGTTTTTGATGACTTTTCGTGGATTTCAAGCTTGCCCGTTTTCCCAAAATCTTTGATTTGGGAAATTAATATTGCCGAAAAGAATTCCAAAAAATACTCATAATGTAGGCCAGTCTTTTAGCGACAGAACAACGTTTGAAGTATTTCAAATAGTCGCATACTAATTTTTCTAAAGCAGATTGCGTTGGGTCACTTTTTTTTGGGTCACCCGGTAGGATCAGTAGTTTTCTATTTTTTTTTCTTTTTTTATATATACTATCTAAAAATTTACATAACAAATTACTACCTACATTACTTAATCTACTTTACAATACTACGAGTACGATACCAAGCGGAGCAAATAAAATGTCAACCCCGAGGCCTTAAAAAAGAATTGAAAAAATACATTTGTATAAATTAGACTTAACTAGGAACAAAGCAAAAAAGAAAAAAAAAAACAAAAAAAAAACAAACAAAAGACAAAAGACAACAAAAAATAATAATAATTTTGCAAGGAAACGAGCGTACTTGGTTGTGTGGCTTATGACAAGGTTTAAAATGAGCTCAATCTAATCGACCAGTTTCTTGGATAAATTTTAATGTTAGCTCAAGTATGTTCCTGTTAACATCATTGGGGAGGTTTTTATCGCCATACAATAGGAGCTGCGTTAGGATCTCATTTGAGGGACAAGCATATTCAAGTGGTCGTAATAATGGAAGTATTCCAGCAAGAAGGTTTTGTCGTTGGAGCTCAAAGGAAGGGCAAAGCAACAAGAAGTGTTCCGTATCCTCTACACCATCGTTCGTAGGGCACATTGGGTTTACAGTATCCTTAAAATTATGCCTGAATTTGTGAAAGTTCAATTTGCTGAGACCCACTCTAAGTTGGGTAAGCTGGGATAAACCTAATGGGTCGTGAATCCCAAATGCCGATTCTGCAGGGGGGCGGATAACTGACAGAAGTTTTTTCATAAAAACAGCGACAGATGGTGCTTGTCTCAGTTCTGGTTCAAGATCATTCCATTCAGACAAACAGTGAGGAAAAAAGCTAGATTTGAATTTTTCTGTTCTTGCCCTTATTCACCAATGACATCCTGATTGCGAAGAGAGTAATGAAACTGCTGAAGTGGGGGGATTGGGTCCGTCATATATGAAGGGGTGAGATTATTTAAAATTTTGTAGAGCAGAGTGAGACGTCTGCTCCACCTACGAGAATTTAGCGATTCCCAGCCAAGCTCTGCGTACAGTTTCTCTGGTGAAGTTCCTCTCCATGTCCCTGTTACAGCCAAGGCAGCAGAATACTGGACGGACTCTAGCTTTTCCATTAAATTTGTCAAAATTTCATTGTGACTAAATTCGCATAATTTTGTCGGAGTATGGTAGATAACATCTCCGTAGTCTAGATGTGGACGAACATATAACTTATAAATTTCATTAAGGGTATGTCTTGGCAGATACCTAGAGAGATATTTCAGCATACCAATACCTTTCCTTGTTTTGGAGATAGCTGTTTTGATGTGAGCTTGAATAGACAACTTAGAATCGAGGACAATCCCCAAATGTTTATGTTCAATTACTTTCTTCATAGGTGTGTTGTTAAAGAGGATGATTGGATGATCAATTTCATTTTTTTCCTTGAAAATATTAGTTCAACAGCTTGTTTTTGCCGATCAGGATAAAAAGACATCCTCCAGTTATGAGCCCATTGATTTATCAGTTCTAAATCATGATTCATGTCACTTGCCGCAACATTGGAGTCTTCAACTACTGTGAACAACGACGTATCATCAGCAAAAAGCTTAACATTGCACCTTAAATCATCAGTGAGGTCATTTATGTACACGAGGAAAAATAAGGGTCCTAAAATAGAGCCCTGGGGTACTCCAGCTGAAATATCTCCCCAAGAAGAACACTGCCCATTCAAAACAATTCGTTATTTTCGAATCCTTAAGAAAACTTTTAACTGAAAAGAGAAGTTGTCCTGAAATACCACATCGCTCTAGCTTATACAGGAGACCATCATGCCATACTCTGTCAAATGCTTTGGAAATATCCAAATACACAGAGCGAACGTCGCAGGGAGGATTGCAGTCGAAGGCTTTAAAGATGGTGTGCATTATTGAAATTAACTGATTGATTGTCGAGTCGCCATGTCGAAAACCTGATTGATTTGGGTTAAAAAGATCACATGAGGCAAGATGCGAGTATAAAGAGTCATACATGAGTTTTTCGAGTATTTTCCCAAAAATTGGAAGGAGAGACATAGGACGGTAGTTCCCTTTCAAATTTTTCTCATTTTTCTTATGCACCGTCACAACATTTGCATACTTCCATATTTCGGAAAAGATTCCTTGTTTCAGGCAGTTTTCGAATATTATCGTTAAAGGGATAACCAATGCAATATCGCTTAATTTTATTATTCTCACAGAAATTTTATCCCAGCCATGTGCTTTATTAGGGTTGAGTGATCTAATGATATTCAATATTTTCTCCTCAGAGATAATAAAATCATCTAGTAGAGTAGTAGTTGCTGGGGTACGCTGTGGAAGTTCACTTCCTGTGTCGATCGTTGTGCACTGCAGTATGAAATAATCGTTGAATATTTGTGCCTTTTCAGCAAAGTTCGTAACAAAGATTTCATTTTCTAGAAGATGCGGTATTATAGGAATTTTGGCCTTGTTTAGAACACTGTTAAGCAGGGACCAATATTTTTTGCTGCCAATTCCAGGGTCCGCCAGAGTTCTCCCTGCCTTAAGGAAGTAATTCCGCTTAGCATCTTCGATCAGTCTCAAACCTTCAGATATCATGTTTTGTATTCCTTGGAGCTTGTTATCAGGATGACCACTCCTTACGAAGTTCCTATAAGCACAATTCCTTTTCCTAAGAAAGTTCTTAATAGTTTGTACGATGGCCCACAGGGGACATGCAGCATTTCATAAGTTTTGCACACACAAAATCAGATTGCTGCACACAAGATCAAAAAGCGTTTACAAATTCGATTTTCCATGCACAAAAGCAAGGTTGCTGCACACAAATTCATATCTGCTGCACACAAATTCATATCTGCTGCATACAAATTCATACCTGCTGCATACAAAATGGGCGTTGTGGCACACAAATTCATACCTGCAGCATACAAAGTGGGTGTTGCAGCACACAAATTCATACCTGCAGCATACAAAGTGGGTGTTGCAGCACACAAATTCATACCTGCAGCATACAAAGTGGGCATTGCAGCACACAAATTCAGACACAAATTACTTGTGGCTGCTAAAAAGGGCGCCAAATTGCCTGTTCTGTTGTCGTTCAGATCATCTTTAGGCTAGATTCCTTGTTATTCAAAAATGTTCTGTCTTGGTTGTGGTGATATTTTACAAAACGATAGATGTGACAAGTGCGAGAAGGAGTCAGATACCAATGAGCTGATTACCAAGTACTTCCATCGTGGCTACCAATACCAATTCATAGCTCGGTTTTTGGAAAGAGATGGCATCAAAATGTCTGTCAGGACACTCAAGAGGAAGTTGAAGGCGATGAACTTACGACGAAAGAACAGCATAGATTTTGAAGATCAGGACCATATTAGACGGGCTATAAGGAACGAGATGAGTGGACCAGGAAGTCTAGGAGGCTACAGAACCATATGGCATGCACTTCGCTTGAGGCATCAATTGCATGTTCCAAGAAGCTTCGTAGCAAATGTTATGAAAGAGATTGACCCAGCTGGGGTTGAAGCACGGAAGAAAAGGAAGCTACGCCGTCGTACGTTCTTCTCAGAAGGCCCAAATTACTCATGGCATGCTGATGGTATGTATACATGCTTATCTGCCATTATTTTTTTAAGTTTTTTTCAAACGAGCAGAACGTTTAAATTTTGTTCCAAATTGTTCTAAATAGGAGCCAAATACATGCATCACTTTGTCTCTTTGACCTCGTTTTACAGTAAGGCCCCACATTTAAGAAACCACCCAAAGGAAAGTTTCAGGCTAAATAAAAAGAATTAGCCCACCTTTTTGATCACCAAAAAGAGATTTTTATCGATATCATTTTAATGTATCAAGGGGACACACTGCTTTTAATCAGGACTGTCGAGAGGGGAGATAGCCAGGGTAGTTACCAGGGGACCTGAGGCCTTTTGGGTGTATTTTTTCTTTGTTGTAACTTCCTTTCAGGAACGTTTTCAGGCCCGCAGGCCCATTGAAATTCTTAATAAAATCTGAAACCAACGTTCTACCAGTGCATAGGAGGGCGAGGCCCAAAAATGAAGGGGCGTGGTCCAAAAAATTCTGGCGACCCTTCCGGCCCTCACCCTGGGCCCCGCCCCTATCCCAAAGGCCCTGCTTTTAATCAACTGAGAAATGTAGAACGAAAATTTTATCAACATGCAATACCATACAAACTATAACTTTTCATATCCGTGTGATAAAATGCTAACAATAAACAACATATGTTCAGCATATCCAATAGCAGTTCACAACCTAAAATTGTCTCACTTGCCCAAATTGATATTCTCCTTCCGACTTCAGGATACGACAAGTTGAAGCCTTATGGCTTTCCAGTGCATGGTGCTATAGATGGCTTCAGCCGCCGGATCCTCTGGCTTGAAGTCGTTAGGTCTAACAACAACCCAGATGTCACCGCAAACTTATTCCTTGAATCCATCAAAGAGGTAGGTGGTTGCCCGTGAGTACTCATCTCAGACAGAGGTACAGAAAATGGGAATGCCGCAACCATCCAGTGCACTCTGCGATCTGGTTCTAATGACCCCCTAGCAGGAATGAAGGCTCACCGATTTTGCTCGTCTCCAGCCAATCAGAGAATTGAGGGTTGGTGGTCATTTTTACGAAGAAACCATAGTGGATGGTGGATGGATTTCTTTAAAAGTCTCGTTGATGATGGCACTTTACTTCTAGGAGATCTCCTCCATATGGAATGCCTCTGGTTCTGCTTTGCAAGAATTCTTCAAAATGACCTCAACAAAGTTAAAGACCACTGGAATTCTCATCGCATCTCAAAAAGTGGCTATGGCAATGCACATGGAGTACCAGACATCATGTACTATTTGCCTGAATATTACACAAGTCATGACTGTGTTATCGAAGTTGAAGAAGACGAATTACATCAATTTGAAGAATATATGGGAGAAGAAGATGATGAAAATACATACACAGAATATTTCGAGTATTTAATTGATCAGCTACATTTAGATATACCAACTGAGGAACACAGTGCATTACAAATGTTCCAACGTATAGTTAGTTTGCAATAATTTAACCAAACAAAGTCACATATTATGAAATAAAAATCTCAGGACGGTGGAAATGTTGGTTGCTTAAACATTTTCAAAACCCAAAAAATGATGCCCTTTTGTGTGATTAGCATAATTTGATGCTTTGGGGGAATCATTTTACAATTGAATTTCCATCTCTGAAATAAACTGACTTTTGGAAGTAGCTGCTCAATGCTAAAAAACAGACATATGAAAACGAAATCTCTTATTTCTTTTTGAAATTAAATTCGTTTACCATCATTATTACATATTTCCCAGGGGTAAGTCTGCATATTAATCTATCAAAAAGCATCTGAACATAGATATTTCACACAGTGTATTTATGTTTCATGCAGTATTTTGGTGTCAGTATTGTTGCTTGATTTTGATAGTAAAATACAATATCCTTTTCCATAATGTTTACTCGTTCCCATACCACATTTGAGACCCAAGAAGGTAAGTTAGAATATCAAGAATCCAGAAAAATAACTGCAAAAGTGACTGATCCAGAAATATAATTCTTGCATAAATTTTAGACCCAAAGAAATAACCAGAGAGCACCTTTATCCGGAATATACTAAAGAGAGGCACTTCCTGTACAACCAACAAACTACGCCAAAATACCCTAGTAAACTGTGATAGTAAGCTAAGATACCCCTGGCAAAAATGTGTCTTTAGAGTCGCCTTACTGTAAGCTGGTTGCTTTGTAGCTAGACAATGTTGAGTATTTTGAGATTTGCAATCTGAAGATGCTACCCTATGCTAGTGTTAAAACATCAAGACCATCCCTTGGCATATTTGGTGACACTCATCACACACTCACAATAAATGTTCATATTTTGGCAAGAGATCTTAAATAATAACAAAACAAAATAACTAACAAGAACAAATCCAGCAGCTTATAATAAATTAAGAGAACAAAACAAGTAGCTAATGTTTGAAAGTTTTATGTGAAATGTTGTCTTTCAGATAACACAACTGACAAAAGAGGTTCATACCAGCTTTGCATCTTTCAAACGATATTGTATTCCCCTGCATCTTTGTGGTTCAAGAGTTCCGTAAATTCCTCACTAAGTTCGTTGTATGACTGATAGGTGGATGGTAGCTCCAAAACTGGTCCACATGTGCGGACTATTGGCCTTCTACCTTTGCCGGATTGGACTGGATCATTTAGTAAATTACTGAATGTTACTGTTATGTTGTCACACAAGAGGACATCACTGCCTGTGACAAATTGAAGGAACGTCTCCAACAAGTTACTTTGTAAAGACTTAATGTAGCGTTTGAGATGATCTAAAGAGCTCCTCTCCGCATCATTTGATGGATCTGACTGCAAAAGTTTGATCACTTTTTTTGATGTTGGCTTTCTTTGAACATAAAGTTTTTCAAGAGTCTCAACTGATTTAAAATCCTCATACTGCAGCAGTATCTTCAAATAGGGACACCAGCAATGCATTATGTATTTGGGACATTGAATTAATTCTTGATGGGCAAGTTGATTAACTATCTCAGTTATGTTTTGCTTTGTAACAAGTTTGTAGCATTTGTAACTTGAGAGGAAATCTAACACATCCTCATCAGCAGACTCAAAGCCATCACTGATGCATTTCTTTAATGCATCTCGTTCTTCTTCAGCCAGGTAAGAATTGAATGATCTTAGCAGGTAGTCATCACTTACGTGTTCTTCGCCAAATACACATGCTGCTATGAATGCTGGAGACAAAAGCAGGGGAAAGTACTGCTCCTTCATATATCCAAACACCAAGATCCTGGCTACAGCTTCCCACTCTTTCCTTTGGTAATCGTGGCGAATTGCAGGAACTTTACTTTCAGCACCAATACTTAAGGCATTAGAGAAGCCTTTCCAAAATGATGTCAATGCATCTCGAAGTGGCATGGTCTATTAACCAGACCCTGGTCTGCTAGGACTAGGACCATAGGACCATAGGACCAGGACCCATACTAACCAGACCTTGGGGGAATTTCCATTTATCGTTGTATTGAATAGCCTGCGTGCAGACTTTACTCTCCACTGCGAAGGAGAGGCTATGAGGATCTTTACATTTACAACTTTTTTTTACAAGTTTACAAGTTCCTCAGCGTCTCTCCTTCGCAGTAGAAAGGTAAAGCCTGCACGCAAGCTATGTATGGAAATGGTCACGAAAAACACATCGAAGTGGGTGGTTGAATGATTGACAACATCTGTTTATTTGCAACATCCGTGTATTGCAACAAAAACCTCTGCCCCATGGCCTTTGTGATCTTGCCAAGTTTTTGTACTGTAGCTCGTTTCGCTTTCCATGACTTTGCTGAACTTGTAAACTAAAATGTCGACATTTGAGGTAATAGATGTTGACGATTCAGATGATGATGGTGGCGATTGTGGTGGTAGTATCTTGGACATGGTCACGTCCTTTGAACTTATGGATTCCCCAAGCAAATCACAAATTTGTGAGCGGGCAGACGAACACAAAACACATTGCACCACAAGAAATCTTTTTAAAACTGAACCGGATGAAGATGATTGGAGTGGCCATGATATTTTCAAAACTGAACAAGACGAAGATGCTTGGAGAGGCGATGAGTCGTGCAGGCCAAAAATCACACAGCAAGAATTTACAACGTAAGTACATAAATTTGTGATCTGCAGTTAATTTTCCTGAGTTCCTCCAAGGTGTCCCAAAAGAAGCACTCCTGTTTAACCCTATTTCTACCGGGGTGGGGGGCGGGGGGGCGTACCAAACTTTGTCAAATATATCCACCGCTGTTGTAGATATGGTACTGCAACTTCTTGACTTTTACTAACATTTAATTGGCCTACCAACGAATCAAGTGACCAATTAATCCTCTATTGCTGGTTTTGTAAAGCTAATTGTCCAAAGAACAATTGGCGTAAGTTTTATTGTTATACCTCTCTTGTAGGTATGGAGAAAAAGAGGGGGGGCCAAAACGCACCCCCCCCCTCCCGGTCCAAAATACCAAAATTTCAACCCGGTCCAAATAGGGGCGATAAACAAATGATTATTGTCAGACCCATAGTAATATTTCTTTTTGATTTAATAGCTTGAAGATAGAACACTTGCAACTTGACAAACCTCATCGTGAGCTTTACTTTTCAAGCAACATGGTCGATCTTTTTGCTATATGCTTCAAAATCAGGCAGCCCTAAAATGAGGTAAACTGACTTTTTTCAAAAAAAATTAAAAGATTAGCTAAATGTTTAGGCTCTGGTACCCAGGGTAAGCTATATCTAGAAAATAATTTGGTCTTTTGGTCTTACGCCAAAAATGAATGTAAAGATCGCGATGTTATCAAATTTTTAGTAATTTTTCCAACGGACAGTTTAATTTGTCAAATCTTTAGTCAAGGCCTGCATCATGTCTTGACTGAGCTTGCCGATTGATGCTGATTCAATCACATTGATTGATGCTGATTCGATTTGATTGGATCAGTTCTAAAACACCTATTTACCGTTTTAGGATTGAAATGTCTGAAAGTGATGACTCACTAATAGATCTGTCACCAATGAAGCCTCTCGTTCTTGAAGCGATCGAGGAAAGGTACAGTAGAATTTCATTTCTTTTCATCTCTTCAAATTTTAGGAGGGCTGGGGGTACTTTTACAATGTCCACATCAGGAAAGGCAGATAACGAAGAATGATTGGGTAAAACGCGTTAGGATACGGGTATGTGCCGGCCATATGGGTGGGTTTTGGCCCAGAATTCTCTGGGTTATTTGAAATTTTTCGGCAGATTTTCCTTAAACATGGGTGTGTCTAACTGAAATTTGCATAAAAATAATTAGAAATGGGAAGTTTTCAGCCAAAATTCATCAAAAAAGTGGGTATGAAGGCAAGTCTTGATAATTAGAAAAGGGCAACTTTCTGAAACCAGGTGGCAGACCCCCCTCCATCCACAAGTCATGTACCCGCCTTTCCCCGGGCTAGGAATGCATTGGAAACGTGATGGAACAAATAAAGAATTACTTTTGTTGTTTTGCATGCTTCTTTAATAAACATTTTACACTAAAACAAGATGATTTATTTTTCCAATTTATTGACATTGCTCCAAAAGTGGAAGTGAAGTAAAAATGTGCCCAGGCTTTCCTTGACTGAAACAAATAATTTCTTAAGCAGTTCTCCCAGTACTGGAGTTTCTTACAAGAAACTCTCAGATAGGCAAAAAATTAAGAAACTTTAGCGTGTTTTTCTTTATTGTCACTGGTTCTGCATCATATTGCTCAGAAAGTACTTGAGTAATGTCTAAACATGGTCTAAACATTGGAAAGGCTTCAAGCCCGGGCTTCAAGACACCTTTTTTGAAATATTCAGGAGGGCACAGATCTGATAATTTGAAGAAACTTTCAGTATTGGCCCAAATTCTTAGGTTCTTGTGAAAAATACGTGTAAACTGTATCTTAATGGCATCCTTGCTTGGTTCCTTTTGGAACTTTGTTTATCGGAATATTGAAATTATCTACCTGCAATCTGTTCCTATAATTGTAAAACAGAAAATGGCCAGTTAAAATCATGTAGAACTTTTCCTTAACCTCATCTGATCCTTTTCTATCGTAGGGTGGAGCTGAACCAAGAGACATATCATCATGGTAATAAGAAAATCCCTGTATTCAAGACCGAGTCAGTACCATGTCGTACTGAAAGCGTGGTTAATGCAATGCTCGAAAGTGTGGATGATGCAAAGATATCGAAGCAGAATCCAGTCAGTGTTGAAAAAAACTGCTCATTTATGATAGAGTGGGAGAATATTGGAAATTGGAGGGATGCACTGTGTGACATGCTAGGAAAATGGCGTCATGTGAAGACCAAGAAGTTCTTCTATAATTTGAAGGATAACGATTTAACACCAATCCTGGAAAGTGAATTTGGTGATGGGTCACTTTTAGTGCGCAGATACCTGTATACACATCAAGAATGCAAAGATTTTCATCGAGTTCTGCTAACCATTGAAGGGAGGGATGGTAGGCTGCATCATTTAATTTATCTCCAGTACTATTTTGATGGGAAAGAGCACCCTATAAAAGTAACATTACCCCATGGCAACTGCAAAAGAAAAGATGCTACGGCCTTCCAGCCAACAAAGCAGTCAACCAAAGAGAAGATAAAGGCTGCACCAAAAAGTGAACCACCACGTAAAATTTTTCGAACTGTTCTTGATGATGCAGGTGGATTTGATGAAGTACGTTGTTTTGGTGACCATGCAAGGAATCGTAAGCAAATCATAAATCTGAGAACAGAAGCATGCCAGGATCCCATGGTAGAAGTGATAGAGCTCTGCAAGGAGCAGGAGAAAAATAGCAAAACAGCCTTCATAAGGAATGTTACTCTGGCTCCAGAAAAGGCAATTTTCTTAGCAAACGACCGCCAGCTGCACGACATTGAGAGATTTTGCACTGTCAACGGAAACTTCAGTGTATTTGGTGTTGATCCTACGTATAATGTGGGAAGCTTCTACGTAACACTGTCAACATACAGACATTTAATGCTCGAAACAAAGAATGGAGTCCATCCTGTAATGATTGGACCAGCACTGATTCATTACAAGAAAGGGTTTGATTCCTACTTCCAGCTCCCATCAAACATGCTGAGATACAATAGAGTGCTGCATGCATTAAAATGCATCGGTACCGATGGCGAAGTAAACGTTTCAGATGCACTCAAGTCTGTTTTCAGTGAAGCCCATCATTTGCTCTGTGATATTCAGATGAGAGACAACGTGGAGAGGAAACTATTGGATCTTGGGATAAAAGGGGAGCCAAGGTAAGTTTCTAACAAATTATTTCTGCATAAACTCAGAATGTTATATCAAAGAAATTTCACCTGAGAACAATCGTGATAGAAATAGAAATATAAAAACAAGATGGACGGAAGAAACATAGAAATTATCAAAACAAATTTCCACTAATGTGTTTCTTACTGTATATTTGATTGCATATTTGGGAAATGTGCATAAATAGGACATACTCTGATTGCACAGAGATGCAAATTCCCAGATCCTCTTTTAACATGTTAGCTGGGTGGGCAATTGCCCCTTATGGTCCCTCCTTTAGATCTATTCTTTTAACTTTCCACCAAGATGTCTATTGTCCCTTTTAAAGAGAGTAAAAAAGCCAGGGATACTTTTCGTGAAGGCAGTGACTTGCTCTTTCTAGAATAACTGACTGTACGAAATTCATAAAAACAAAGACAAACGATGGCAAAGGCTGCTGGTCCTTGTACTCCCTTTAATCCACGAGACATTTGATTGCCTACGGAGTCCTGGTCCCTAATTTTGTAAAAAAAACTCTTCTATTTTATAGAAACACCATGCTGAAGGACATATTTGGACAAAGAAAAGGTGGCGAGAAAGATCCAGGTCTTGTTGATTGTTGGGACAACGATAACATCGATAGCATGTTTGAAGCTCTCCTTCCAAAATGGAAGGGGTTGCATGCAAATGGTGCTGCTTTTGGTAGTTTCTTCAGGGTGCACAAACTCCAGCTTGTGAAGAATTGCATGTCTGCCAAGGTTCGAACATCTGCTGGCCTTGGCTATCCACCTGATGTCTACACACAAAACGCTAACGAGTGCATGAATTCAGTGATAAAGAGGGACATGAAAGGGAAGAAACTCAGCCCAAAAGAAGCTGCACAGGCAATAGAGGCATGCACTAGAGAGCAAGAATCGCAAGTAAAGCTGGCCCTTATTGGCGTTGGGGAATTGAGATTAGCTGATAGTTATAAGGAATTTCAAATTCAACAGAATAAATTCTATGCAATGAGTTCAAGCCAACGAAGCATTTGTGTGGCAAAGTTTCATAAAGCTGCAGTTAAAGTGCATGATATCCCTCAAACACATGCTCTTCACGGGGAAACGAGTCCCACATTTGTGGCATCTTCGGTGTCAACAGGAGGTACAGAGATTTCTTTACCTGGGTCAACATCAACTGCAGGTGAAACAGATTTATGTAAGCTGTCTGTTCAGCCCCAACATAGCAGAATTGTTTATCCTCCGTACTCTGTTGTAGAGGAAATGTTTCAAGATGCATCTGCAATGATTACTGGAGATGGAATCCTTCAGGCTCCTGGTGCAAGCGCGACATACATTGTGATAAACAAAGCAGATGTGAAGAACCCATTCATCATCAGCATGGGTGGCAATAAAATAGAGTGCTCCAATGAGAAATGTGTGAGATTTCAAGCATATGGAATTTTTACCCACACAATAGCAGTTGCAGAAACCTCTGGAAATCTTGAGGGTTTCCTCGCTGAATTCAATATGAGAAATCGCCAATCCCTGTCATCACTTGTGGATATTGGCCACTCCTCCAAGGCAGGCAAGAAAGCAACAAAGGCGACACAGAGGAGAAAAGGAGCAGCCAATAAAACAAGGATAACCCTGCATACTTACAAGCAACCAGTGAAGGCAACATCCCCCAATCCACTTCCTGGTGTGTATAGTATTACCTTGCTACAGTTTTGCCACGAGAGAACATCGTCGTGCTATGGTTGTGGTGGAAGTTTGAAAGTAGATGGTAAAATCCCTGATCCCCCAAGGAATCTGGTCCTGGTTTCCAAAACACGAAGAGAATATTACAAGAAGCAAGATGATGGCACTGGGGTAAAACAACTTTCTCCATTGCGAAATGTATATTTTCACTTCAATACTGGATGTGCGAAGAAGAAAAATGATTTCTTTGTTCCATGTCTTGCACAAGTGCAGAGTGATATCAAGCCTTTCCTGCTGCCAGAGCACAGAGAAATTCTTAAAGGTTGTGGAATCTTGTTTTAGGAAAACGAAGGACTGCTATGGATTTATGAGCTAGAGAATTTAACGTTGAGGTGCTTTCGAGGAGATCTACTGTATACTGATTTCTCTCCAGTGTGTAATTGCAGAATGATTGACACTATTGTCAATTCATCAAGAGCTTTTATCAATTCAGATTTCTTAGGTGATCTACAAAAAGCTGGAATAAATTCTATAAATTCTATTTTAAAAGGGCAACTACAGTAGCTTAGAACATCAAACATCAGGCACCTAAATTTAATTCTTCTGCCATCAGTGCTATGCTGTAAACATTTGATATAATATAACTTGCTATAAGCTGTCGCTACATTATTGTTCAACTGTTTTGTGACACGACACGAATACAAAAATTTTGGTGGTGACTATAACCCCTCGTTTTTAAATCGTTTTTAAGGCATAAAGTGTCCATTAAGGGGCGTTTTTAAGTGTCTGTAACTCCAACAGGTTAAAATTTAGATTGGTCATATTGTTGTCAGATAGTTTTTTAATCCTAGTGTTGTATTATGCTTTACAGCTGTTCTTGTGTGTGAAACTTATTTTGCTTATGTAATGTCTGATTCTGATGCTTATAATCCTAAAATGTTAACGTTCATATAGGTTTTACAGTTGCACCCTACTGTCTCAAACTTGTGAAGGAATAAGAACCATTGGGACAAATATTAGATGGTAGTAAACAAGGAAACTTAACATGTTTCAAGATACCTAGCAGGCTTCAGCTGTATTACAATTTTCATTATACTTGTGTTGTGTTGAAAATATTTTAGTCCCGTGTTTTTGTTACATTATGGTATTGGTTGTAAAGTATTCATCAAACGTTCAAAGAATTATAAACAAATTTCTTTTGAATTATGTTAATGTAATGCTATGGTGATGCCTATCCAACACATCCAACCATTTGTCCATCTTACAGTAGGCCCAGTGATGGCAAGCCAAATAAGGGATAGAAAACAAAAAAATGAAACTAAGTTTATGGTGAAAAAGGCGATATTTACTTCTCATTTGCAACTTGAAGATCACATGTCATTCTTGAAAGTGATGTCCCAATCGAATCACGAAGTGAGTTCTCTGATGGTAAATCACATGTCATTCTTTTGAAATCAGCAGACAGCAATTGATTTAGGTATTGCAAACTTGGATTATATAGGCTAAAACCAAGAATCTTTTCACTAACATTGAACAAGACAAGCAGATAAGAATATCAACAGAGCGTTTTTGTGGTTTTTGTCTAGTTCAGTTTTCATTTCGTAGCCAATAGATTTTCACCGATCAACAGATGTAGAGTGTATATAGCTCCAACGTGTAAATTCAAGTTGTACCAAGTTTTGCCAAGGGTGTTAGGACACGGATATTTTAATTACGTATTTATTTACCTTGTTTTGATCTTCGCCTTATTTTCTTGTCTTGTTTTCTAATCTGTTCTGTTTCCTCTTGCTGATGTAAATCCCTAGTGTTATTTGAATATATCTTCCTTGTATTCCTGTGTCTTAGCACTTCTTCGTAGAAGAAAGGTTTCAAACCGCAATGCCATCTACGAAGGAGCGCTAAGACACAGGAATACAAGGAAGATATATTCAAATAACACGAGGGATTTACATCAGCAAGAGGAAACAGAACAGATTAGAAAACAAGACAAGAAAACAAGGCGAAGATCAAAACAAGGTAAATAAATACATAATCAAATATCTGTGTCCTAACACTCTTGGTTTTGCACTGGATTGGAATGGGCCTAAAAATAAGACCAATAAGCGAAAAGTAACTACTAGCAAGCCAGCCAAGCCAAGCCTGGGCCGAAGGATTTATCTCCAATTTCCTTCAGTACTGAGTTGTCAAGAAATGCTAACTCCCTTACCAATGCCGACAGCAGTCAGCAGAATAAATGTTTTACCGCAACTGTTCTCCTAATAATTAGTCTTTGCAGTTGTTAGTATCATTGTTACCGTTACTGTTATTCTTACCATTGCGTTACTAATGTACTATTATTTTTCCATTGCTGTATTATCGCTTGCTTATAAGATTATAATGGTACTTGTTTTGCTTTGTTTTGTTCATACAGGCATACCATTTGTTCTATCCTTTACAGTTCATAAATGCATAATGTACGCATATTTCTTATTATAAGAAAATAAGAATTTGGGCCAGTACTGAAAGTTTCTTAACATTATCAGGTTTAGAGCACTCAGAGTTTCTTACGAGCTTCTTAGAGGTTCCATAACAATCTTCATCTTCACTACAATGTACTGTCGTGAACATTTCAAAACAACATTTTTTAAGCTTTTCCAATGTTTAGACATTACTCAAGTACCTTGCGAGTATTATGATACAGGAAACAAGTGAAAGTAAAATATGTACAATAAAATATGACAAAGATTTTCTTTATCAAAATAAATAGTTTCTCAACGAATATTTTCCCAGGACTGGAGTTTTCCTAGTTTTTTGGCTATCTGAGAGTTGAGTTTCTTATGGGCAGTTTCTTATGAAAAATACGTGTATATTAGGTATTGGGCGTCATGCAATTACTCTCAGCATACTACTAAGTTCCATCTTTTAACAAGTTAATTATCTTTTTCCTTGTCATACAAAACAACTTACAGACAAATAATTCCTATAAACTATCAACCCCTCATCAACCATAAGATAGATACTCTCAAAAATCAATTCTTTTTAATTGCTAAACAGTAAACACCAAAGTACTAAATTTCCCAGTTAATGTACCCTGAAAATAGCTGTCGTTCTTGTTCAACTTTCTTGAGAAAAAAAACCGGCGGGCATTAAGCTTAGATAGTCTCTGTTAGATTTGATCTTGATGTCCCCAGCGCGCAAAATTTTATTCCCAGTATTATTACGTTATTTTTATTAATTTAAAATTAATCATGTTGACTTAGTATTGTTTCAGTTAAATTGTAAAGCGCTGAAATTTATCATCATCACTTATCACTTATCCTCCATTTTGACGCCATTCGTCCAGCTGCCATTTTAGAAAATATTATATTGTGCGGGGATTCCCCCAAGGTCTGGATGGGTCCTGGTCCTATGGTCCTATGGTCCTAGTCCTAGCAGACCAGGGTCTGGTTAATAGACCATGCCGTGACCACAATATTCACAAAATTAGATGCTCTTGTCATCCATGATATGATCTAGTCTAGCTAAATAAAAGCATCACACAAACAAAATGTTTACGTCTATTGCACGTCACTGTCAAAAGAGTAACAAGAAATGAGTTTTTTTGAATGTCTAATGTCAGAAATATCAATTTTCAGTCTTCCCTCTGCCTCCTCTGAAAATAGTCGCTTTTTAGTTTTTTGTAAGTCCTTTTGCAATGTTTTAAGAAAAGTCAAGTTTCCAATAAATCTGTAATCCATGGGGAGTTCTACCCCTTTTCCAGCACCCTTATTAATCCTGCAGCCAATACATTCTGCCTCAATTTCACCATAATCTTCAAGAAATTTGTGAAAGAGAGACGAAAGTTCTTCTGGAACATGTCCAACAATTTCACTATCCTTCGTCTTGATGGCAACTGCATTATCATCATATTCATTATCACCTTCCATTTCACAAAACATAATTTCTCCAATGCTTACTCTCCTTTCATTCATGTAGGCATGATAACCTCGCATTGTTGATTCACAAAACAACTCCATCTGCTTAGCCATTCTGATTCTCGGATTCTCGATGTTTTCTGGCTTCGTTTTATTAGGCCGCATGTAGAAGGGGCTGTGGGCTCTACCATTTTAATCTCTTTTCCACGGAATAGCCTCGAGATGAATATCTTATGGCGGGAAAGTAAGCCTCGTTCGCAGGACTGGGGAAGGAAAACCGAAAACCACAAGGAAAACAGAATACTTGGCGGTCGTGCAAATGCAAGTATTTCTCTTCGAAACTTTTAATGATGCAGGGAACACTATTTAGATTTGGTATCACAAAGAAAAGACAAGTTGCTTCTGGTCGCACTTACGATGTCACATCATCAATGCCAATGTCTGCAAAAATGTCTGCAAATGTCAAAGAAATTCAGTGTGCGATATGCAAATGCAAATTCACTTCCCAGCAATATCTTGACATTCATGTTCATTGGAAACATAACAAATCAACTATTGCATCCGAAGAAACTGTTAACAGACTGAACATGTCAAATGCTCATCCAGTATATCCGGTAGGCACTGAGTACAGTGATTCTGTGGATCGAACAAATAGAAATGGGGACTGTCAGCTTTCTCAAGTAAGTCAAATCCAGAAGTCAAAAGGGGATAGTCAGAAAGGCTCCTCAAAGAGGAAATCCTACACTCTAGAGTTCAAATGGAAAGCTCTTAAACTACTTGACCAAATGACACAAAAGCAGGCGAAGAATAAATGGCAGAAAGTTGCAAGCATCATGGGAATTCCAAACAAGTGTTTGGTTGTAAAGTGGAACAAGCAGCGTTTGAATATCAACAATGAGATGAATACAAACAAGATCAAGAAAGGGAAGGGAAATATAGTAGCAGCAAGGCAAAGGAGAAAAATAGCATCAGATAAAATTGAACAAAGAGAAAAATTTCCACTTGCAGCAAAGTTAGTTGTATCTGAGTTTAAGAGAAGAAGACAACAGGGTATTAAAGTTTCAAGATTATGGTTATGCAAGAAAATGAAGTGCAAGGTTGAACAGCTATATGGGGCAAATAAAGCTTCATATTTCAAAGCAAGTAGGAGTTGGTTCCAAAGATTCAAAAAAAGACACCAAATTACCTTGCGTAACAGAACCAACAAGAAAAACATTTCATCAGAGGATTGTAGAGAAACCATTCAGATGTTTCATAGAAGTCTTAGGAAATCTCTAAAGACATGCAGACAGCGAAATACAAATGCACACATTCATCCAAAATGGGGCCGGTGGCTCCCTGAGAACAGGTATAATGTGGATCAAGTTCCACTACCTTTTGTTGTTAATCAAGGACAGACCTATGCTGATAGGGGTTCCAAGCAAGTATGGGTTAGTCAACCTTCAAGTGGCTTGGACAAAAGGCAAGCTACTTTGCAGTTGTGCATCAGAGGATCAGGCAAGCAATCAGTAAAACCAGCCATCGTGTTCAGAGGTAAAGGTAATGTAGCTCTGGATGAGAAATCACAGTATGACAGTAGAATTGATATCTACTTCCAGCAAAATGCATGGATGGATTGTAAAACAAATAGAGAATGGACAGAGAGAACACTGATGCCAGGAATAGCAGATAAGAAACATGAGAATGTATTATTTGCAGATAATGTCTCATTTCAAACAGAAAAAGTTTTTCATGAAACTTGCAGAGAGAAATGTAACACAATTGTTTATATGCTTCCAGACTCGCAGACAGATAAGGCGCAACCAATAGATGCAGGCATAGGAAGGTTGTTCAAAAAGAAAATAGAGGATCAAATGGATAAATGGCTTGATGATGAAGACAACATAGAAAAATGGCATGACAAGATAAGTGCCAGGCAGAGACGCATACTGATGACAAAATGGGCAGGAGAGGCTTGGGAAGAGCTTCAAAAGTATGAAGATATATTCAAGAAATCATTTGAGAGAACTGGATGCTTAATGACCATTGATGGCTGTGAAGATCACCTAATTAAACCACAAGGACTTGAAAACTATACTTTCTGACCAGAGACTTTCATGTTTTATTAATAAGGTATCATCTTAAAAGAACATTGAAAGAAGTCAGTCTGTTTTGGTTCTTATCTTTGGGTGTCTTTTTTGACAAAATCAGTCTGCAGGTTCTTATTTATCTATGTTCTTGTTTGCGGGGTTTTATTGTATCATCATTGCTGAACAATTCCAGCATATCTTGCCTCAGTGTTGATCGATGTATCTTGACAACTTTTATCTCAAATTGTGACGTATCAAGTGAAATAGAATGAACATCTAGTATGGCAGCACCTGTGGAGAAATTAAATGCATTTACCGACAAGAAGGTATGAGGCGCCAAAGGGGACAAAAGTATGTTTTTTTTTATCTTACGTGATCAGCATTTTTTAGTGTAATAAATTTTTTTTGTAATGTATAACAATTTTCTATGATGTGTGATTTTACTTTTGTTGTGTATCTGTGAAATTTTACATTGTAGATTTCCTTTTTGCACATAATACATTTTTTTTACAGCTGATATCTTGTTTTTTTCTTGTGGGTATGATTTTCATTGCAAGCAGTTCCTTGAATTTTTTCCTATGCTACATGATTTTTATTTCTCTCTCTTACTGGTCAGTATTTTTTCTATTCCATAGTCCGCTTTTTTTTCATTCAGTATGCTTTTTTTTTGCGCTGTGTACATTTTTTTCCAATGTGTGTTGGTACTTATTTATTTCAAGCATGTATTCTTTATTTATTATTTCTAACTTTATTTATATGAAGTATAAACTTCAAGTCGTTTACACGCATCGTGCTGTACTGGCGGGAAAAAGAAATAGCGCATGCGCAGTATGCCTTCATTCAGTTCAGCGTGGTCAAGAGAAGATGGCGGCAGTGACAGAAATCATAGTTGGCGTGCCTTCTGACATTGAACAGGCCAGAAGATGCCTGTTTTCAGGGAACTTAAACGCACTTGAACACTGGCACGCCCGGTTGGAGAACACCTTGCAGGTTTTAACCGTGTTGATGCAGAGAATAGAGCAGGATCTTGGTCAAAATGAAGTTTTCCGGGCACTTTGCACATTAGATGAAGAAGCTTTCCTCATTTACAGCGAGATCAATGGACTTCTATTTGGGACGTCGTCGCGCTTGACTTTGTTCAACTATGAGGGAAATGGGGGTTATACTCAGCAGCCCTCTGCAGAAGAATCGACGCAAGGTCGACCACGCCTTGATGTAACTAAGGAAAATATGATGCGCGAATATGACGTATTTCGCAGTTGGAAAGTGGTAGCTCGACGCTTAGGTGTTTCAGTCAAAACACTCAGAAGAAGGAGAGTAGAATTTGGCATGGAGCTTTCTGATGTTATTGGACCTAGAAATACATTCTCTACGATTTCATTCCAAGAACTATGTGACACAATTAAATCGGTCTTGGACACTTTGCCAGATGCCGGTGAAACGTTCATAATTGGATCACTGCGATCAAGGGGAATATTTGTTCAACGCCGACGTGTGCGTGAAGCGATTGGGGAAGTGGATCCCATAAACAGAGCATTAAGAAGAACTTTTGCAATCATAAGAAGGGCATATAATGTACCATGCCCAAATATGCTTTGGTAAGTTTCATGCACATTTCACTCCATTTGTGCTATTAATTTGTTCTGTGTAAAAAGAGACCAAACGAGCCTACAAAATGGTAATAATCTATTTCAAATAAATCTTTAGAGTGTTTATTATTGGAAAACTTTGAAAAAAGTAAAAAAAAACTCCAAAATGGCGGCAAAATGACGTAATTATAGAAAAATACTGACGTCATCAAATTTAGGAAATACTGGTATAAAATTTAAGCCCCTTGTTTGCTGATCTATTTGCTACATAACACTTCATAATTTAATCAAATCTTTCCAATGAAATCATTGAAAACAATGAATTTGCTGCTACCTCCCTCTAAATATGTCAAGTGTCCTCTGTGAGCCCTATTGTCTAAAATATTTCCGTCAAAATGTAGCCAATAGTTAGTTAGTAAAAGTCAGCGAGGTTGGGGGACATAGCTGATTTCATTTAAAAATGCGGTAATTAAAATCCCGAACGGGGTGTCCCCCATGTGGATTATGGTTGAACTAGGTTGGAGTATTTCGAAGTATTTCCTTTGACACAATATCAAAGATAAGACAGCTACAATCACAGCTCCACTTCTGCAGCCGTAAAATTTTCTGGCACACCCCGTCGAAACTTAAAATGAATAAGGCAACTGAGACATTTTCAAGGCCAGTTGGGATATCCTCATACAAACTTTATGAAAACAGTTATATTCGCAATACATCTTGCGACTGGTAGCATTGTCTCTGTATTCAAAACCAAATTGGTACTTCTTTGCTCGACCCCCGTCCCCCTGCCCTGCCTTTTGAATTCAATCAAACTTTTACAGTTTTCCCTTACAGGCACATAGATGGCCATCATAAATTGATCCGATGGCGTTTTGTCATACATGGAGGAATAGACGGATACAGCCGCAAAATTGTTTACCTTAATTGCAGTGCCAACAACAGAGCTCAAACTGTGCTAGGAGCGTTCCAGCAAGCTGTTCAAGACCACGGCCTTCCGTCACGTGTCCGTGCTGATATGGGAGTAGAAAATGTAGATGTCGCCCGCTTTATTATATATAACAGAGGATTGAATCGTGGCAGTTTCATCACAGGGTCGTCTGTACATAATCAACGAATAGAAAGGCTATGGCTAGATGTTAAGCGTACAGCTGTGCAACGGTTTCAAGGGATTTTTTACTTTCTAGAAGAAGAGGGATTGCTGGATCCTATCAATGAGGTTGACCTTTATGGCCTTCATTTTGTTTTTCTGAAACCTATCAACGATGCCTTACACGAATTACAGGCGGATTGGAATGAGCATCCCATCAGTAGCGCACGAAATATGTCACCACATCAGCTGTGGTATCTCGGCATGTCAGAATATGAAAATACCGACCAGCAGAACTTCACAGATTTAGTGGATTATGATCTGGCTACATTTGGCATAGAAGATGGTGGCCGACAACGAGGTGCAGATGACGAAAATGCAATTTCAGTACCTGAAATAGATGTACAGTTAACAGAAGAAGAAGAGATACAACTTGGTGAAATGATAAATCAAGACAGGGCAAGCAATACTGATGAATACATACAGCAATACGTGCGAGTTGTCACTGCTATACGACAAATGCTTGCATGAGAAAACTACAACTTGTTGAGTTTAGGTTTAAAACATTAAAAAAACTTCTACAACTAGATTTAAGTTGATGAAATTCCGGTGCTACTTTAAGATTGATTTGTGCTGAAGAAATTGATCGCAAAATGGATCAAGGATTTTGTGCCTGTTTTGAAAGATTTTGAAATGAAACATTTGCATAAAGTGGCATTTAGTTTGCCAATACACCACCGATTTTGAGAATCTACTTTTTCTCATCTAAGTATACATATGTGCGGCACAGGGATGATAAGAAGCTGTCAACTTCCCAGTAACCTCAAACTAAGACACGAAGTCAAGTTCAGCATAAGCGTGCGTTAAGTGTTCCCTTCGTTTCTTTAAATCTTTCCTGTGGGACAATAGACCTTATCGGCTAAGGTCTGCTCACACTTATTCTTAGTCTCAATCTCTTGATAAAACGTCTTTTGATGTCTTCAACATATTTCGTGCCAAGAAAACTTATCCCATGAAGCTCGAAAGTGGTACGATACTGAAAATTCCCTTGAGTACTATCACATCTACAATCTACAATGTCAATCTCCAAAAAGGCTCAGCCCATGACGGAGATACACAATACTCACACTACATCACACCTACTTTACGTAACTACATAGAACTACATACGATATGTTAACGGATTAGTAGTTTTGGTGCAAGAGCACTTGGTCAATATATTTTACTTTGGCTGCATGGCAATGCATACATGCTACAGTTTGAGTGATATGACAGATATGACACATTAATATCAACAGTAGGCTTGCGTGGTTTGCAGTTACAGATATCAAGGAAAGCAATACATGAACCTAGGCTTTATACCGACCAAGTGACCTCAGACCAAAAGAAAGCCAAAACAAACTTTTTGTTTTTCACTACGTGTAGCAGAAGACGACCACCCCCACCCCTCACCACAGCCCCCGCCACCCTGCAACCGTGCCCCGACTATCCAGAACACGAAGCGCAAGACGGCGACAACCACAACAAGAGACAAGAAAATGAACGCCCCCCACCACACGTATTTTGGGATAAAAATAAACATGTCAAATAAGTTTTTAATTAATTAATACGAGGAGGCGCAAAGTGCCCAAGTGTTTGTGGCAGGGTTTTTGATCCATGCTTGTGGAGCTATCCACTGTGTAATGCCGTTCTTGAAGGAATCTACCGAAGGTTTTGTGATGACCTCATCTGGAATAACGTTCCATAGTCGAACTGTCCTGACAAAAAATTGATATTTGTAAGCTTCAGAATGCAGCGACTGGATATAGTTGAAACGGTGAACGTATCTGGAAGATGCAGCTACAATACTTGGAAATGATATATTCACGAGACTGTTCCGAATTTTGTAGAACAAACATAAATCATTTATGGCTCTGCGGTGTTGTAATGGAGGCCATTTCAAAGTGTTATGTATCTTTCCTGTGAGATCAGAATTTGGACTATAGTCATAGTAGTTGAGGACAAAGCGTGCCGCTCTTCTTTGTACTGCCTCTACTTTATCAATGTTTGACTTTGTGTGAGGGTTCCAACACCCTGAGGCATACTCAAGGTGTGGCCTAACGATCGAGTTATATGCCATAGTCTTTACTTCAGCAGAGCACATGTGGAGGTTTCTGCGGCACAAATTTAACAGTTTTGTAGCCTTTTTCGTAATTTCATCTATATGGGCATTGAAGTTAAGTTTGGAGTCCAATATTACACCTAAATAACGAGCTGATGTAACTTCTTCCAAGTTACAGAATTCTGAGTTGGACATGCTGATACCTGTTGCTTGGGAAGCTATATGAAGAAAATCTTGACTTACTGGGTCACCTGACACGTTTTCTTTGTACATCTTATAAACAACATCAACTTTACGAGACTTTCTGTAAGTGATACGCAACATTTTACATTTTCCTACATTGAAGTCCATTTGCCAGGTGTTTGCCCATTTCTGGAGCTTGAAAAGATCTTCTTGAAGAATTTTTGAGTCTTCTGAAGTGATTATATTTCTATAAAGTGCACTATCATCAGCAAATAGACGAATTGAGCTTTTGATATTTTTTTCTATATCATTGATGTACAAGAGAAACAACAAAGGGCCCAGTACTGTTCCTTGAGGTACACCCGATTTTACCGGCTGTCTGGATGAGTGGGACCCATTTACAACTACTTCCTGTGTTCGGTTTCCCAGAAATCCTTGGATTCATCCTACTGTTTTACTAGAAACCCCGTACACATGACTTTGAATTAGTGAAACAAACTTTAGCCGATGTCGTCTATTAGGTCATTCGGACCCCTCATTGCAACAATTCAAAAAGGAAGCTCTGCTCTATCAAGCGCTACACAACAAAACAAACAGCTGCTAGATAAGCAAACAAAATTCAAACACTAACAGCAATGTCACTATAAGTTCCCGTATCCTTCAAAGCCAAGTTCCAATGCTGTTGTAACACTTCGAGTGAATTCATCTTTTGTTGAATTCCCAACTGGCACTAGAAATGTGTTTGCACATGCAACAGATTCTGGCAGAATCTTATTCTCCGTCGTGTACCCCAAGTGAATTGTTGGCATGTTGATCACATTGACAGTGCCAAGGCCAGTAGCAAATTTCAATAGCATGACTAAATGATTGCTGTCAGACTCCTGTATATACTCCTTTAGCCAATCAATCTCCTTCTTTTGTTCGCTAACACCTTCCCATGATATGATGGACATCATAATCGAGGCAGACATTTCCAACATCTTCATCTCAAAGTATGGAGATATCATCTCTAAGTGCATCTGCAAAAATGGTAGGAAACCAACAAAGTCAAGTCCTTCTCTGACAGACTTGATCTGCTTTTCCCTGCGAGCGACCAGCTCGTCCCAGACCAGCATTGACTTCAGTGTTTCAACGTTGCTCATAGACAATACACTGTCTATTGGCCACTGAGAAGAATTTATTATCTGCTCGTAGGCTGGACTATCGGCAGAGTTTTCAAGTAGTTGATCGATCTCCTCCT
Organism: Aurelia coerulea; assembly: GCA_039566865.1. Lineage (NCBI taxonomy): Eukaryota > Metazoa > Cnidaria > Scyphozoa > Semaeostomeae > Ulmaridae > Aurelia > Aurelia coerulea. The sequence continues at coordinate 6,380,624 of CM076959.1, forward strand.
TTGAGCGGACCGATCCCAATGCATCCAAGAGACTCAGCAAATTGGCTGTTCCAGCATTGAGTGGAATTGAATCTTGGAAGGATTGCTTTGAAATCAATTCAATGATTTCTTCTTCGACCTTACCTGCAATCAAAGCATAGCACCATGGAGCCAAGCCTTGAAATACCGGACCTTCTTGAAGGATGCTGTGACCTATAGCCACCCCAACAATTTTGAAGAGCTGTAAATTTCCACCAGACCGCTTAGGTATGAGGTCACCATTAGGTGCCTCTTCAAACATATCTTTGCGGATCACTTCAAAGAATTTTGAAAAAAATTCTCTTTTCAGTGCCCCGCCATCAACTCCCTCCTCATTCGCAAATTCCACTGAGAGTGGTTTCTCCACCATCTCTTTTTTTGCGAAAGCTAGCTTGTAGAATAAGACACCATCCCGCCAAACATGATCTCTTCTCACTGTGAGGTGTTGCAAGCTTGCCTCTGTCCTGAGGCACTTTCCTCGAAACTCTACAAGAAGATCTTCACCACATTTTGGAATGGGTGTCCCAACATCTCCTGACAGTCTTTCCACTGCCTCATCAATGCTTGCTGACGTTGTAAGGACTGCTGCAATTCTGGATTCAGCAGAGTCTGGGAACATAGCCTGCAGAGCCGTTTGTGTATTGTTTGCATCTGATTGTGGTTGAAGAGCAGATCCACCGAAGTATATGTCAATTGTTTGCTGGTTGCTGCTGCCCCCATTGCATTCGTCAGCATGTCTTTGGGTTTCCTCAATTGAAACAGCCTGCCCACAATTCTCACACACTTCAGTTGTGCTGCACAACTGCCAAAGAAAAAGGAAACAAAATTTCAGCTGTGAAAAGTGTCCTCTAAACTGGACTTGCCCACGTGGGCTCCTTGTAAAACAAGAGACAACAACTTCTCGTAAAGCAGAGTTCTATTTCCATATTGATTATTTACCAAACTTAATGAAAATCTTGGATTAATTGCAATTGGTTGCTATCACAAAAACGGCTGCTGATGCAAAACAAAAGCAAAAAATATTGCACTAGCAAAGAAGCCTTCTAATTTTCTGGCTGAAACATTCTATTTGAGGTCAAAAGGCCAAAAAGTTACAAGTCAATTTCATGGTCACCGTAAAGGCCTAAAGGTATTTAATTCCGACACTCCAGAGGGGAGGGGGGCTTAAAAGAGATGGGGCTTATTAGAGAAGGGGGCTTGATAGAGCTTTTACGGCATGTAACACTCCTGCATGCGTAAATTTTATTCACCCAGTCAATTTTGGTAGATTCACTGCATTGTCTCTGTTATCGCTACAACAAAACAATAACAAGAGCAACAAAAAATGCTCACTTTCTTTCATTCTTAATTGAATTGATGGGTTTGCTCAAAGGGAATCTAGATTAGCTAGTTTAGTTTGAGGGTTTGAGGGTCGATGGCCCCGGGGGGGAGGGGGTACATAACATGTTCTGGGCACGGGTATGTGCCACCCATATGGGTGGGTTTTGGGCTCAAAATTCTCTAAACAAGGATCCTTTTTCGGCAGATTTTCCATAAACATGGGTGGGGTTTCGCTGAAATTCTCAAAAATAGCGAAAAATAAGCAGTTTGCGCTAAAATTCGTCATTAGAGTGGGTACCAAGAGCATAGGTTCCAAATCTTTATCTCGGCGTAAAAAGGTGGGTGTAAAATTCCATGACCCATTTCTCCTGATTGAATGGCTTGAAAGAAACTTTACATACTTATCTACAATTCTACGTTGGACTTTTCAGAAATTTTGAATAGTTTTGGAAATTACAGCGTATTTTACAATTCAATCATTTGAGGATGTGACGTCATCAAGTTTCGAAATCATAAACCAGATGAGTGACAGACTTTTGCTTGATACCTTTTTGAGCATTCATGAACTATGGTTTTTCTTTAAAATTATCTAATGTTACGTCAAAAAGTTTAGACATTACGATGGTTTTAAGTTTTTTTTTTAATTTTTCTTGAATTCTTGAAAAAGGAGAAAAACACTCTAATTCTGAAAATATTGAAGATATCAGCAAATTCCAACGGTAGGATTATAGAGAATTAGCTAAAGTTTCTTTGAAGTCACTCAGTTCAAACAAATAAGTAACTCAATTTACACCAGCCTTTTTAAAGATTTGGAACCTTTGCTGGTGCTGGTACCAAGGCAAGTTTCGGTGATTAGAAGACAGTACCTTCCTGTCCGTCCATCCACAAGTCATGTAAATGTACCCCCTCCCCTCCCCCCTGTGGGGTCGATGGGTCTATCGGGTCTATCAACAGCGAAATCTACAACCATGTCTGTAATTAGTGTAATATCATGGTTAAACGTGATTCTAAATAATCTGCAGATGTAAAATAGAAGATGTTGAATTAAAATTATAGTCACCTGCAAAGATTTCGTAGGTAGTAGCCAAACAACTTTACTTCCAAATTGCCGATGGAGAGTTTCTGCATTCAGTGTTTGTCCATTGGCTAATCGTAGCTCTACCAAACTATTGCCCATCCCCATCATTACTTTGAATCTGAAATAGTGCAGTCAGACATAAAATATGAGGCATAAACGTTAGAATTCCCTTGGCTAAGTGGGTTTGGTGACTCTTAGGGGGGTTTTGTGGTATTCTTCTGTCCATGGAAAGGGTAAGAGTTACATAAGGATTCAAACCTATGTAGGCGCACCTTTATAAAACCTTAACCCTATCTCACCTGGGCGTTTTGAAGCGGTCAATACCTGAGGGGGGGTGGATTCCACCCCCCCCCCTCTTTTTCTTCGCTGTTGTAGTAGCTACAATCTTTAAAATTGGTAAATATATATACTTTGATGCAAACAATCAAAATCACATGATTAAATCTAATTATCTCTATTGTTCCCGTTGCTATGACAATAAGAAGATTTTAAGTTATGATTATCATGATTGTTACCAACATGATTGAAACAATGAAATGAGGCACTAAATTGAAATGTTTTGTTTCAAATTGAGTTGGATATCATCAAATACATGTGTAAGTATAATTTTGCATATATATGAGATTAAAATTTGCAACAATTAAAAAAAAGTATACAAATTTTGTTGACTACACAGTAAAACATTGGTTGGCATGGTTACGAGGCTATATTTAGCATCTTGAAATTTTCATCATTTGATACAGTATAGATATAAAGTCAAAGTAGCGAAGTCTTGGCATCCTGCATTGCATATTATAGCATAGGCGAATAAAAGTTTGGTTGGGGGGGTGGAATCCACCCCCCCCCCAGGTGAGATAGGGTTAAAGGGAATGGAAGTATATAAAAGTATCTTAAGCCATTTGTGGTCAAATTCTAGCCTATCAAATACCAGTATTTCATTTTGACGTTCATCAGTTATCCAAATATGGTTCAAAGGGTGTCAAAATCCTTTGTTCTCGTACGACTTTTTTATCATGAAAGGCTTCTATACGCTTAGTTCCCTTAAAGATATAGCAATATGAAAGATATTCGTAATCTGTTAGTAACACTATTTCTGGCAAGTCAACAAATTTCTTCAAGCAAAAATCCAGAATGGTCATCAAAATAAAGGTAGTTCGCATATTTGTAACAGCATATACTTACTTTTTCTCCTCAACCTCCCAGTTAACAAAACTAAATTTTTCAGCAAACAAATTCTCAAACAACATGCATATTTCCTGCTCATCTGCCGTTCTTGCCATGGGGGCATTGTTTATGATGAAACCTAAGATAAAAAATAGCTATTGTATTCAGTTCACATATACCCTAACTTACCAAACCGGATGTACGGCAGACCTTGCTGGGAGGAATGAGAACCCGAAAGGCAGGAAACTCTCGTTCGTTGCGAGATGAGATATTGACAAAGACAGTTTCTGTATACTATTCACAGACAAAAGTTAGCTTTTGCATTGGATATTTCCGAAGCACTTTGTCTCACTTTAAAAAACATGTTGTAAATGTCAGGCCCGTCGGAACCGGGGGGGGGGGTGGGCTTGGGGACTTCAGCCCCCCCAATAATTTGCTGCAGTTCGTTCACTTTTGTAAGTAAAAAAGGCGGTGAAAGCCCATCTCGTAGAAATGAAGATTCAAACTTATTTAAATTCGAGAAAGTTATTAGAATTTATCAAGCTATCATCCTTGATATTATGGAATTCAAATATAATCTATATCCTCGTGAAATTGAAGTCCCATTTTTCAGAATTTTCTCGGAAAGACCCCCATCAGACTTCATCCTTTGCTTTTTTCAATTGCCAATTCTCCAAAAATGGGGCGTTTTCCAACGATCTAAAGGGCGTGGCCATGACAAATTTTCCCGGAGGCAAGCCCCCGGATCCCCATTTATCATCACTCCGCTCGCATGAAGTGTCAGCCCCCCTAATATGAATTTCATTCCGACGGGCCTGAATGTAATGTCTCATTCATCTTATCTTGATGAATGATGACTGTACAATCTTGACTGCAAATCTCATTGTACTTATATTTTGCCATGCAATTCTCTCATATTATAATGCTGTCGCTTGATCGATCAGAAACTTGAAAGAACAAACTCTTTACTCGTGATGAAGCTAAAATAGTATAGTATAGTATAGTATAGTATAGTATAGTATAGTATAGTATAATATTATTAAAGACAGATAAAAGGAAGTAGGGAAAAAAGTCAATGCTGCAGTTAATCATTTGAAAATTAATATGCATCATTGGGAATTCTTGAATAGGCTCCCACAGGGAGCAATAAGGGGAGGGGGCGGGCTTGAAATACAACCTATGGGTGATGACACTGTACGTTGCTATTCTTGCTGTTAAAAAGAAATAACAAGGAAAAGAAACACCTGAGTAATTTCCAACTAAAAGGTTGACTTGTGAAAGTCTCAGTCCCGTCCGATCGTTTTTTGAAAGTCTCAGTCAGTTCCGAGAGCTAATCGCGAGAGCGAGTTCCGATAGGAGCTGACAGAACGATCGGTGAGCGATCGGATGGGGCTGAGATTTAAGTTAAAACTTATTGCTTTTATCTGACAAAGTTATACAAAGACACAGGATGTATTCGTATCGGGATATTCGAGAAGGGGATTATTTGAGCAACTTTAGGTGAAGGCTCATTCGAATCAATGTGTCGAGTAGGGAGCTATTTGATGTGATTTGAGCTAGTCAATAATACACAAGGAGAGTGTTCTACAATTTCGATGTCTTGAATGTTAATTTATTGGAAAGCAAAATATTTTACCTTCTTCCATCAACCTCGTTTTACGCGGGCCTCTCAGAACATTCCTTTCATTTGGGTTTGCTAAGAGGACCACTTCCTTCAACACGTAGGGTGGTCTTTCTGACCTTGACGCAGGTCCAGCAGATCTGTTTCTCGGTGCACTGCCACTCGTTGAAGATGCAGATCTCCTATTGCGGTCTGTCGAAAACCTTGGTCTCGGAACAGTGCCATTCCTGATACTGCTGGCTGGAGGCCTTGTTACAGAGCGGCTGCGATTAAACAGGGATCTCATTTCTTCTTCTGGTGTCGTGTGTTGTGTCTGTGCATTGTGCCCAGAATTTGATGGTGCAGAGGTTCCATTATTCAACGCTCGTTCAACAGACTGTTGGAATTGAGGGCTTGAAACTATTGAATTAGTGATTGCCTGCAACTCATCAGGACTTAATCTTGCAGCCATCTTCTCTTGACCACGCTGAACTGAATGAAGGCATACTGCGCATGCGCTAGTCCTTTTTCCCGCCAGTACAGCACGATGCGTGTAAACGACTTGAAGTTTATACTTCATATAAATAAAGTTGGAAATAATAAATAAAGAATACATGCTTGAAATAAATAAGCACCAACACACATTGGAAAAAAAGGTACACAGCGCAAAAAAAAAGCATACTGAATGAAGAAAAAAGCGGACTATGGAATAGAAAAAATACTGACCAGTAAGAGAGAAAATAAAAATCATGCAGCATAGGAAAAAATTCAAGGAACTGCTTGCAATGAAAATCATACCCATAAGAAAAAACAAAGACACCAGCTGTAAAAAAATTTATTATGTGGAAAAAGGAAATCTACAATGTAAAACTTCACAGATACACAACAAAAATAAAATCACACATCATAGAAAATTTTTATACATTACAAAAAAAATTTATTACACTAAAAAATGCTGATCACGTAAGATAAAAAAAAACATACTTTTGTCCCCTTTGGCGCCTCATAAGAAGGATTGGGAAAAAGTATTACCTCAAAGTTAAATTCGCTTTCCAACATTTCTGAAATTCAGTCAGCCGTAATGCCTCTACCCCTAGGAACAATGTTTCGGACATAGGATCAAATTAGTGTTGTTCACCTTTGTAGTTCTTCCAGAAGAATTTTGAGATTTAACTAGGGGTAAAATTGGCAAAATGATTGGTGGATAATCTTAATGTTATATGGATTCCAAATCATATGATTTTTGTCTCACCATCACACAAAATTTGAAATTATGAAATACTCTTTATAATCATTTGTCTTAGTCTGAAGTGCAATATTTCATGCATAGACCTTTTAGCTACTCTAAAAAAGAACCTTAAATCAAACGATAGTTTCATATATTTTGTAGAATTTTGAATGTGCATAATAGTGATAGAAGCTCTAACGCCACTCCAGCAAACCTCTCGTAGAAAAATATATGAAAGTATTGCTCGATCTATACACTTGTAGGCTAGCTAAAAGGTCTATTGCCCCAAGGTAAAGGGTGCATCCCCTTGAAAGCCCAGGGCATAAATCTCTTCCATTAAGAGATATTCACATGAGCTGCATTTACCTTCATCAAAATTTTGAATTGCTACTGTCTGGGGGCATCTTCAATCTGAGCTGCTTGCAACAATGTTGTTTCAAGTGCACCAGATCATTTTCAACAATAACATCAAATGGTGAATTTAGAAGCTGTTGAAAATAAGGATATAAATATCTAGATATCGTAAAATTCAACAAATGGATTCTATGGAAAGCATCATACAGTTATGTCTGATAGGATATCAAAATGAATCACATCTATGGAGTAGAATTGATTTGAGAATGAAAACATCTGTCACTGAAAGTTTATCTCAACTTACCATGCCCTAAATTCATAACATATTTGTAAGATCTTGCCATGGATGATTAAAAAAGCAAACTTCATAGAATTTTCCTTCATGTTATAAGTCTAAAAGGGTGTGGCAATGGAACGTTTCTGACAAGGCAAACCTCCATTTAAAGCCCCATTCAGGCAAACCTCCATTTAAGGCCCCATATTCAGGGGTGTCACCAGCCTCAAAATAGGGGGTGGACATAGCAAGGAATCATGTCCTGAAAATTCCTGTCCTTAGCCTTTTCTACACCATGTTTGCTTATGAATGAAAATACCTCCTAAGAAATACTCTGGGGTGGACCCACTCCACCTGCTGGTGACAACATTGACCCCATTGATTGTTCGGGTTCAGTTGAAGTTGTCCATAGGCCTAATCAATTTTGTTATCACAGGATTAGCATTAAAAAATGACAAAAGACTCAAAGCAATTTTTCCACAAACTCTTACCTCTTCAATTTCATTGTCTTCCTCGTCCTCATCCTCTGGGCTACATGCTTCATTGATCATGTGCTTGACAAAGTCTGATGCTTTCGTCAAATAAAAGTAAATTCTCGAATATTGTTTCCCAAGTTCCTCCTTGTACCTTTGCAGGATAAATGGTTCAATGCTCCCAGGTAAATTTTCTACCTCCGTTCGATCAGGATAAATGAGCTTTACAAGATCTTGGGCAGCAAAGACGTTTTGGTTAAACCTGACTATTTTATCGCGTGCTTTTGTTAGCAGCTCTTCCGCACCAACGCTTGGGCTCACCTTGAGGGGCAAACATGAACCTCTCACGATGCGTAAGAATCCATCTTTCAACTGCATCACTCCCGTTTGAACATTCACCTCTGCTGGAAGCTGTGACTTGCCAGACTTTGCCTTCTTTGATTTGAAACCAGAGGCCCTCTCCTTTCCTTTTGCTTCCCTATAGGCCTCAACTGACAAACCTGGCTGCGACTGTGGTGCCCTTTTTGCTTGGACAGGTTGTTGTTGTCTCTCTTCCCATCTCGAGTTACAATCGAGAGGTCTTTTCCTTACATTATCCACTCCACACTGATGACAGAACTTTGCATCTGGTTGCAGATGTGCACCACAATCTTTGCAAAACATTTTCACGCAGAAGTCAATCGATTCAAGTCAGCCATCTTTGATCGTAGGCGTGCAAATGTAAATGGCGGGTAGGCGGATGGTTAAAACTTAAAACCCAACCATAACAACAACAGCAACGCTCTTAGCATGCTGCAGCACCCACTTTGTATGCAGCAGGTATGAATTTGTGTGCTGCAATGCCCATTTTGTATGCAGCAGGTATGAATTTGTGTGCTGCAACGCCCATTTTGTATGCAGCAGGTATGAATTTGTATGCAGCAGGTATGAATTTGTGTGCAGCAGATATGAATTTGTGCGCAGCAACCTTGCTTTTGTGCATAGAAAATCGAATTTGTAAACGCTTTTTGATCTTGTGTGCAGCAATCTGATTTTGTGTGTGCAAAACTTAGGAAATGCTGCATGTCCCCTGTGGGCCATCGTAAGTTTGTGTTACCCAGGGTGCTTGGCGAGGTCTTATTGTTTTAACTTCATTGGGTATGAAATTAGAATAAATGTTCAACAGGGCTTCATTTAGTAGTTTGACCTGTTCATTAGGACACATCAATGTTTCAAGATGCTCGTGCCAACGGAAAATTTCTAAACTTTTCATAATAGCCACACAATCTGCTTTGTCGTAATGCCATATCTTGCGTGTGTAAGGAGGAAGTGCTATGCTTGAAACAGATATTTTTCCATGACAGTTCTCGTCAATGATTTTCTTTTAAGAAGGACTAATGGGATGGTAAAGATATGCACCTTGAGACCAAATCATGTAACAGCAAAGTTATTTATTCGAAAACGAAACAAAAAGAAGGCCATTGATGGAAAGGGCATTTTTGTTGACAACTTCAGTTCCCTTTCAGTGAAAACTTCACTAAATTAATACATTGAAAAAGCGGGTTCTGAAAGAGATATACCAACTAAAACATTTACCAGCAGGGGTGCTATTGCGGCGGGAGGGCCAATGTGCAACCCAAAAACAGATATAAATTCCCCTTGATACGCTGCAAGTACTTAGGGACCTATCTTAGAGTATCTGCCACCGGAGGGGCGGAGGACCTAGGCAGGGGCTATAATTTGGGCTATGGAAGATATTATAAAAAAGACGAATACAGTATCCTCCGTCCATAGTAGCAGATACACCACGACAGGCTCCTATGCATTCATAACATTCATAAAATTTCATGGAAAATAAAAGGAGAATGTAATTTGATGGAACTACTACACATTTTTTCACAAGAAACTTGGTTGAGCACTTAGTACTCAAAGTTTCATCATAGTTTCTATATACCAGTTTCTTATAAAAAAATGCGTAGTATGGGAGATTTTGTATTACTACCTATCCCAGGTTAGATGCCAGGCGAGATTGACTGTGAAAAACAACAACTGAAAATGTTTTTGGAGAATTATTACTGTTTGTCACATATTTCCCCTGAAATCCAACCAGAGACAGTCTTAAGCTTACATAATCATGGGCCTACCTGCCTACTTGTGCAAAATATGGTGCTGGTAATAATTATTAATCAGACTTTTGACCATTTCTTTTAACAAGCTAAACTCAACTGCAATTTCAAAGACACAAAAAGAAAAGAAACTTTAAATCATTCTAGATCATCCAACACTGCCTCTAGCTCATTCTCACCACTGAAAAAGAAAAACTTCCCATCTGTTGTTTTTAACCCCAATCGGCAGTTGATATCAGGAAACACAAAATCGATATTTTCATTTCCTTCAACTCTTTCTTTTGCATACTTCAAAAGTTGAGATCTTTTGGCTTTAAGATCCAACTGTATTACTTTGTCATCCAACTTCTTTCGAGCCTTGTAAACGGCCGTCCTGTCTTGCCAAGACACACACTTTACTATCATGGCCTGTTCCACTTTCCCATTTTTTGTAAATATTTTCCCAATCCTGTGCGCTCGATCGATTCCGTGGTCGGGAGTGTCAACTTCAATCTCTTTGAATATTTCCTTTACTTTTGAAATGCACGTATCAGCACTTTCGTTACCAGAACTTGGAAGTGGTATCCCATAAATACGTAGACATGCTCTATGACTGTATTGCTCTGCTTCGTCAATGCGAGATTCTGCTTCAGCAAGTCATTTTTCTATTCACGCGAAATGAGCTTCGTAAACATCAATTTTTCTCTCGAGAGTTTCAATTTTATTATTTAGTGGTGCCACAACCTTCTGGATTTCAACCTGGATCGTCTCATTGATTTGGACTTCTAGTTTGTCAATAAGTTCGGTGATGTACGATTTATTTGGTAAATCTGAGACAGCTTCCGAAACGATCTTTCGGAGAGCGGCCTCATCCATGCCGCTTGGGGCTGAATATGAGTTACCTGCCCTCGTTGAAACCATTCACTTGGTCCTTCAGGAAGTTTTTGGCACTACACCATAATTAAAAACATGTGCATCAGTCATTCCCAGTCAATGGGCCGTCGCTTCTCTGAGCTAATGAAAGACGCACGTGACCGCCATCTTGACACGTGCGATTCTATTTTAAAAGGAGAACCCTTTAGAGGGCTGGGGCAAAGTACCCCATTGTAAAAATAGCTTTTGGGGGCATTTTCTGAGTTGGGTCTATTTCTCATTGGATTCAGCGCATCAAATTGTGCACTTGTACCAAATTTCATGCTTGTATCATCAAATGCACAATACAATTACTAAGCGAGTGTACTATTAGCATTGAGAGTACAATGGAAGGTGCTGCAAGTTGGCTATGTGGCAACAACCACCTTTGGCAACATTAGACGAGGTCCTGCATGTGATACTCTGCTTTCCTCGGGCATGTTAGCAAATTTAATTCAAAGAGCGGGAACAGATAATCAGCTTGCAGATGAAGTGATGTTGGCGAAGGATAGGCTAATCAGGCACTCCTGGACACCTGATCCTTGCATCTATGAGCCAGACCGTTTTCGTCAACATTTGTTCAAGTTATATGGCACATGATGCCATCCACTAGAAGAAAAGATAGAAGGGAATCATTAATTGACCAACGAACTGTATATATTTTTCATACCCTTTGCTTTGGTCGGACCCAGAGATGTCATTGTATGCAAAAAGACTCAAGTCTCTTTCTTCGCTCTGAAAATTTGAATAGGCCTGCTTTGAAAATAGACTTGGGGTTACCTGTACAAGCACAGCAGAGAGGGCTTATTGCCAACTATGAGCATGAATTTGGTGAAGTCATTCAAAATGCAATATTTTGTCATTGCAATTATTGATGACTTCACTACTATTCATAGCCATAGAAGGCATAGAATTTCCGGGGCTGGGATTCATGGGAATTTGTTTTGGTAACTACCAGTATTGCTGAAGTTTAGACAAGCTCTGTATTGATTGGCTGAGGAGTTTTAAAGGAGATGTCCCAAGTTTCGAAGGTCCCAGTGATTTGATTGGTTATTCCGGGGAAGCGTTTTTCCTTTAACTACTCTGATTGGTTGCCAATGGAATGACCTTTGACCCATTGCCACACACAAGTTTCACAGTTCCATTTCGCTGGAAATCGAAAAGCCGTAAAGATGGAGGAAAATGAGTAAAATCTCGTTCTCCTGGTCCTGGTGGTTCTTCGTAATTATGGGCTACCATTGTGATGCTCTACTCTTAAAACCAGACGACCGATTCGTTGACTGAAACGGTAAGTCTGTTGTGATCGGCAGCCAAAGTGCGCTCATTTGTTATGTTGTGTAGACTGTTGGTGGTTGGTGTCTTACCATCTTACTTTGCAACCTGACCAGTCAGGCATGCAGACGGGGTTTGAGCCCCTCCATTTATGTGCCATGATAACTTTCACTCACTCACCAAGCACTGTGAGCACCCCATGCCTCTGCAGCATGCCCCCAGACCAGCCCCACTTTTGATAATTGATGATAAATAGGCCTAGTCTTTTGATGCATTCGATATTGGTGCTGTCGATAAGATAGGTAAGTTTTATTTTAGTATTGAGGATGTTATAACCCTTATGGGCCTTATGACATCTAAAATAACGCACCAGCCCAGAGGTACAGGCCAGCGGTTTGTTGGACCCAAAACCTGCATCAACAAATATTGTTTCTGACCGGGACCGCCAAGAATAAATTGAAGCAGAATTGTTAGGCCTTATGTTATGTCCTAACCTACTGTCCTTTTTGCGCACGTTCGATTCAATCAAGATCATCAAAGTGACTACATGTGTGGTGTGTTGAATAACAAATAGAAATGGAAAGCAGCCCCAATTTAAATCTTGAAAACTCGTCTGGTGATTTGAAATGTCAGTATAAGCAAGAACATTTCAACCAGCAATTCTGGTGGGAATATCATGCAAAATAATCACAATCACCATCGTATCGATTCTTTTGATAGTTCAAAGTTGAATACAAAGCAATTCATTTTCTTTCGTTTAATAATGGAATTTCAGTCTAATAATAGAATCACATTAAAAACTTATCTTGAAATTTTGTGCAATCCTTGCTGCAGGAAGGTCGTACCGCAGGTATTAGCTGTATTCATTCCCTTTCCATGCTAATGTTCTTTTGATAAGATTTGCACATTTTTATAAGAAACTGGTTTATAAGAAACTATACGATGACCAATAATTCAAGAAACTCCAACGTTTAAGAACAATCAAGAAACTCTAAAATTTTAGTTTTGTATGTTTCTCTTATTTATATAGTATTTATGTCTCTCTAACAAAGCTACATCTATCTTTTTCTAACTTTTGACTTAAAAAATTGCTAACTTTTTTCCTTAATAACGTAATTTTATGCCCTGAAATAAGAAACTAATTGATAAGAAACTTTTACCACTAAAACACCGACATTTTCATGCAAAATTAAGACACTTTAGTGCTAAGTGCTGATCCAAGTCTCTTGTATAGAAAAAATGTGTACCCCATTCACTCTAGTCCTATTAGAGCATGGTCCAGGAGAGAATACAACTTTAAAAGCAACAGAAATAAAAAAATAAAATGTGAGTTGGAAATTTTACCAGTTCTTTGATATTGATGTGGTGGTCTTTAAGCTTCAATCCCCCCCCCTGCAATTTTTCAAGGGATGCTAGACATCCAGCTGGGTGAGTATAGGGGAGGCAAAATACCAAAGGCTCACACCTTATTATGTATTCCACATATGTGTCTCATTTGAAGTGAGTTATAACGTGTAGCATGTCACATCTTGTGACTGCTGCTCATTTCAGGATTTATAGTACTTGATCAAGGGAGGGTATTGCAAGATAAAATTTGGGAAGGCTGGCTAACAACAAGTCCATTTCTACGAGAATGTTTGATTGAGGAATGATTTGACTAATGCTGATTTTTTAAATTGTTCCAGTATGTGGGGGGGGGGGTTCTACTCCCCAAATCCCCACCCCCTGGCCCATATGCTTATGCTTATGTATCTGCTGATCCCACAGGCAAGTACAGAAGTTTAAAAATTTTGAGCCATCCTCTGGTATTTTTTAGTTAAGGGATGAGCCAAAAGATGCACTGACAATTTCAGAATTTATGTAATTTTATTTTGCAGTTTGCAATTTATGAGAAGAGAACTCAGTCTGAGCATTGCCCAAATCCTTCATATTGCAATGGCATGTTATATGTAACATCAAGTAGATCTGCAAACTTCTCTATGTCTTTTGAACATCCATCTCTCACTGGTTTGAAATTATCCATGTCCTCCAAGTGAATTGCGATTTCCCTCCTCTTGCCACCAAATTTTTGCTCTAATCTGTCCTTTGCAGCTTCATATGCAGCTCCAGAAAAGCCAAGATTCTCGATCGCTTCCAGTGCAACGCCAGATAGATATTGCCTCAACTGCAGCAGCTTGTATTCAGGAGTCGCAGGACCTCTGTCAATGCAGGCCAGAAATGCAGCTTTCCAGTTCTCATACTTTCGCTTATCACCAGAGAAAACGGGAATTGCAAGACGCTGCAGCTGTCTCCACATGTCCTGACCAAGTGACTCTTCGTGTGAATATCGCTCAGATCGTCTGTGATCACCACCAAATCTGACTGACTGTTGCAGTTGCTGTGAATGTTCCTCCGGGGTCATTGGAAACTGACTTCTTTTCGCACCAACACCAGCATTGGTTGACTTGTGCTGAAGCTCTTCTTGTCGCTCAGAATTGTTGTGAAATTGAGAAGAATCAAATCTCGCTTCCTGAAATGGCAAATAAGTCTCTTGATTAAATCTAGGTGCTCCAAGGCTTACCTTTCGATGCTCTCGTGGGTTGTAAGATCCTGCGGTCTTACTTGATTCTGATTCTCTTCGTTCATCCAGACACTCCTGTGCTCTGTTGTGGGCCTCTTCAAATTCTTGCACCAATTGCTCCATTTCCTGAGTGACTTTCTGTCTTGCCCTTCCGTTCTTCTGCCATTGATAGTGCTCTGACAGTGCGATCATGATCTTCAGTGCCCTTTCTTGTGTTCTGTCCAATTTCGCTTGCCCATCTCGAACCTGACGTCTGCTTGGTAGATCCATTTCTTCCACCAGTTCCAACAACTGCTTTATTGCTCGTTTGAACGCCGATTTTGCTTTTGCTTTTTCTTGCTTCAAGCTTTCCAAACTTTCTTCCAAATCTTCCACATCTTCCCTTCTCCCGATTCCATCTTCTGCCCTTCCTTCTTCGCCCGTGTTTGAAGTCATGCTTCTCGTTAATTGGCCTTCCTCTGTCCATGTTTGTCCACGGCAAAACTACCCTCTGCTACCAAATGTTTGGAAGACCGTCCGCGACTTTCGATCCTTTCAGCCTAAAAACTAACTAACTAACTAACTAACTAACTACGAACACGAACCTAATTTATACTATTTTAACGACGTAAACAACTTCAAAATATTGTCACTAGTTTCATTGTCCATTATGCAAGGGATTAATAGATACTGTCCTCTAAAGACTCATTAACACTTTCTACTAACCAACCATTGTCCAATTTAACGTAAAACAACTTGCTTGTCAAAAAACACCTTTTGTCCGATTTTGGGTAAACAACTTGATTAGAAAACAACTTTGCACAAACAACTATTGTGTCCAAACGCGTAAACAAGTTTTTTTCGAATAACAATTATTGTTCCAATTAACAATTGCAAAAATGAAAGTATCACATGTTTGTCTTCTGAACATTATGGGTATTGAGGGTATTATGGGTATTGAGGGTATTACGGGTATTATGGGTATTTAGAGTATTCAGGGTATTGAGGGTATTCAAGGTATTGAGAGTATTGAGGGTATTGAGAGTATTAAGGGTATTGAGAGTATTCAGGGTATTGAGAGTATTCAGGGCATTGCGAGTATTCAGGGTATTGAGGGTATTATGGGTATTCAAGGTATTGAGAGTATTCAGGGTATTGAGGGTATTGAGAGTATTCAGGGTTTTGAGGGTATTATGGGTATTGAGGGTATTATGGGCACTACCTTCATGTCCCACAGCTTCTTGAGTTCTCGTACTAGGTCCTGGTATTTCTCAATCTTCTCCATCTCTTTACTGTCCACCCTGCTGTCATATGGGATAGCAAAGTCAACACCTGAGCCTTGTTTGTCTCTTTGTCAATCATTATTATTATAATTGTAATCATTGTTATTATTTAAGCAAAATGGCTACCCTATAGCCAGGGATAATGGACCACCAAACATTGTTGGTGCTAAAAGTAAACAACATATTCCATACAAAAGAAAATAGTCAATAATCAATCCACATGCTGGACGAGTCATGAAAGTACTTTTCGAACTATGCTTTCGCTGTCCATCAACACTGTCTTCTGCATCTCTGCTACAGTTGTCTCAGCTAATCGCTCTCGTTATTACTATTATTATTATTATTATTAATTTCTTTCAAATGGTTTGGTTTTTCACCTTCTCTGAAAAATGATGAAATTTTACTTCGTGTTTTCATGGGGAAATTTTGGGGAAACGGACACTTCCCCTTAACTTCCCTAGAGGGAAATGGAAATTTCCGTTTCCTTTAAATTTTGCAGAGAAACAATGTCCGTTTCCTCTAAATTTCCTTGCAGAAACTATGGGGAAATTTTGATATTTTTTCAATAGGGGTCTCGTTTTCTAAACGATTGATTACATTTTCATGATTGTGATCGCAAACATAGATAGCTTAGTAGTATATGGTAGTATCATCAACATAATTGCATATTTTGTTGTCCGTCACAAACATGAACGGTTGTTGAGCACTTGAAAATCGGATGACAAATAGAAAGAAGCAGTGTTACAAGATTTCAAAGTCAACATTGTCAAATCAAAGCACTAGAAATTATTGAACAATTCTTCGACACAAATTAAAATTCCTAAAAGTAAATATTTCATTACCCGATCAGTAATGAAAATAATTTTGAACTAACGGTTGACTTAATGAAAGCAAATAGACCCAAATTACCCCAACCTTGCCCTAAATCTGTTTTAACACGGGTGTCTTAGAATCTACTTGTGGGTTGGTGGAAATGCCTTAAATGGGTAACTTTTTGTCCAGTTGCAACAGCCAGGTCATGATCTACTTTTGGAACTAGGCATTAAATATGAAAGACAAAAATAGTGATAACACGACTATGACTATGACTGAGACTGATTAAAAACGGGTTCACGCCTGGTTCACGGTCAACACAGTGTTTCCATTGACTCATTTTAAAAACTGATTAGTTTTTGCCGGTTGTTGTTTCCACCCTAGCTAAACATAGAGAAAATTTGTAAAACGAAAACGAGGCCAGGTTTGGAACCGGTCAATCAGTCAGCTTCCGCTTCGAGAAGGCCGGGAGAAATAAAAAGGACTAATCAATCTGGAGAAATTTGGAGCGCGACTTGGACAGTATTGTAGAAGCCCTTTGCAGATTCGTGAAATCCATTCTAAGTTGGAGGAAATGTTCAAAATTATACTGGCACTAACTTTCTTTATTCTGATAATAAGGATGTATCTAATTGCAAGCAGAACGGTCTACCTGACCTGTGTGGGTCTAGGCCTAGGCCTCATTATTGCTTTTGCTTGTGATGTTTGTGTGTTGTTGCCAAGAAAATCAGCAGTCGGTCCTGATTGGAATGATTTATCTATGCCCCCACTTGTAATGTGCATTGCAAATAATTCTGCTGATAAATTTGCAATATGAAGCTATTTTTGCAGACAAAGAAACCTTTTGATTTAAGAACTGGAATCGTTTCAGATGGTAGAGGGCAAGGCTAACCTATTATGGTTCAACGAAATCATCTTGAAACTGCCCAACCCTCTGCAAGGGATGTATCAAGTTTTGCAGCACCTCCAGAATTCCAAAGAACATTTGCTTTGATCTATTGATACAACGATAACACCATATCTAGAACTTTAGCCTTTACTAAAGACAATGTAGCTGAATTTGGCTAAATTTTTTCAAAAGGCTAAATATGTAATATACACCTGTGAGCAAGACATTTAAAAACAACCCATATAATATAAATTCTTGTTGTTCTTAATCTTGCCACCAAATCTTCATTAAATATTGGAAAGGATAGTGAAATATGTAAGAAAATATTTGATTGATCTGACAAGTTCCAAACAGGATTTGTGAAAGGGCTACCACTGACAAATTATCAGCTTTCATGGGGCACAATCTTGATGAAACTAGTTAATAATTTATGCAGACAAGCTGCTCTGCTATTCCATTCTTTTGTCCTGAAGCGTATTCTTACTTCACAAGTACAGGGAGAAATACTGTATTGCAAGCAAAACCCTTCTTAAAGAGCGTTGCTGAATTTCACTGATGATTCTGAGTGTAGAATTAGCTGAATTTTTGAGTTTTGAAACTTGAATGCATAATGTACTTGGCCAACAGTAAAATCAAAGGCATCATTTGAAATGTCTAAAAACTGTCTGTGGGGGGAGGGGGTACTTCATTGTTAAATGATACCGGATGCGCTGCTTATTTGAGGAGATTTTTTCATCTGAAATTCCCTACACATGGGTCTGTTTTGATCATAATTCTGGTTGATGGGTAGTTTTTTGAGAATTTTCTCATCAATGGGACCCATAATGATGATTTGCATCAAACAACTGAAAATTTCCTTTGTATTTTGCTTGAGAAATTCATACATGGGTCAGAAAATTCCTGATATATTCATGTAAATTGGTTTGAAATTCTTGAATATTCTGTCATACCATTGGGTCTCTTTCTCAAAGTCCAGATACAGATTTTTTTTTTCTTTATAATTCAATAAAATTTTACAATACATATTACGGTCTACACTACTTACAAGAATTACTTTACAATACTACTGGGACAAATACCCCCGGGGAGCAAAAGGCTGTGTCTACCCCAAGGGAATTAACATAGCTAAGAGAAAGAAAAACTACTTAATCTTAAAGAACACTACTAAAACAACACATACGGATAATAAGAACGATTGATACCTAAGTCTGCTGCATATTAGACGTCAGATCCAGGTGATGGCGAGGAAAAGTAACTGGTGGAGAAAAACTTATCTTGAAGTTTCTTTAAGCATGAAAAAAACCACCCTGCACCTGCCGTCCAACACGCAACAGACTTACAAACTTATAGAGACAAAAAAGAAACAGACAGGGATTTAGTGGTTACGTGGTGTATATCTTTCGTTAGAAGCGACCTTACTCAAACCATCCAGTTTCGCGGATGAACTGTATAGTCAAGTTGAGAATAGTTCTATTGAGGTCGTAAGAGAACTTTTCATCGCCGTACAGTAAAAGCTGAGTTAGGACCTTATTTGAAAGATTACTATGTCCAAACGGTCGTAATACATCAAAGACTCCAGCGAGAAGATCTCGTCGTTGAGCATCAAAAGAAGGGCAAAGCAACAAGAAGTGTTCCGCATCTTCAATGCCATCATTCGAAGGGCACATTGGGTTTACGGTGTCTCTAAAATTATGCTTGAATTTGTGGAAGTTTAGTTTGCTGAGACCGACCCTTATTTGGGAAAGATATGATAGGCCTCTCGGGTCATGAATACCAAATACAGGTTTTGGAGGGGGGCGAATTATTGATAGAAGCTTTGTCTTAAAAACAGCAACGGACGGTGCAAGCCTGACTTCAGGATCAAGTTTATTCCATTCGGAGATGCAGTTTGGATAGAAGCTAGATTGAAATTTTTCTGTTCTTGCCTTTATTCGCCAAATAGCATCCTGATTGCGAAGGGAGTAATTCGACACATGAAGTGGTGGGATTGGCTCCTTTGTATACAACGGGGTGAGATTATTCATAATCTTATAAAACAAAGTCAGGTGTCTACTCCACCTTCGGGAACTTAGCGACTCCCAGCCAAGCTCTGTGTAAAGCTTTCCACGTGATGTTCCCCTCCATGACCCTGTTACAGCAAGAGCAGCAGAATATTGAACAGACTCTAGTTTTTCCATTAGATTTGGTAGTATGATGTTTTGACTTAATTCACATACTTTAGATGGAATATGATAGATAACGTCTCCGTAGTCCAGGTGGGGTCGTACATATAGCTTATATAATTCGTTCAGGGTATGTCTGGGCAGATATTTGGAGAGATATTTTAGTAGACCAATGCCCTTTCTTGTTTTAGAGATAGCAGATTTAACATGAGCTGAGAAAGAAAGCTTTGAGTCCAGGATAATACCTAGATGTTTATGTTCATTTACTTTCTTTACGGGCATGTTATTAAAAAGGATAACGGGGTGATCTATTTCATTTCTTTTCTTTGAAAGTAGCAATTCGACAGCTTGTTTTTGTGGATCGGGATTAAATGACATCCTCCAATCATAGGCCCACTGACTTATCAACTCCAGGTCATGGATCATATCCTCGGCAGCTGCATTAGGTTCTTGAACAACCGTAAACAAGGATGTGTCGTCGGCAAAAAGTTTGACGCTACATTTCAAGTCTAAGGTGAGATCGTTGATGTACACAAGGAAAAACAATGGTCCTAATATAGAACCTTGAGGCACTCCTGCTAAAATATCTCCCCAATTAGAACATTTTCCGTTCAAAACCGTTCGCTGCTTCCGATCCTTAATGTTCAAAACTGTTCGCTGCTATTGCCTTTAGGAAAAAGTTTATTATGCCTGGTCAATTCTAATAATGAATCTATTATCCGAATCAGGCCCGTAGCACCTATTGGGGCCGGTCGGGCCCGGGCCCGGGCCCCCCCTCCCCAATAAATTCCAGAAGTTAAATTTTTTATTCTTCGTAATAACATAGAAAACTGATCTTCAGTGACAGGCCCTTGTCACTGAAGCGAGTCAAGACGTATCTAAGTTCAACAGGATTCAACAACAGCAAACTAAAGCCTCAACCACCTGATGGTGAAACATATGGAATCAGGGGATGCATTCTAAGACAAACTAAAGGATGTTTCTTCAAAAATTTTCCTCATGCTTCAACTCATAAGAGAACTGTCACGCTATCAAAGATTCCTTGTCGCTAATGGCAAGCATGATATTGGGAGATGCATTCTAAGCCAAAGTAAAGGGCGTGGCCCCAAAATTTTCCTGGGGGCTTCCCCCAGACCCCCTCATTTCAATTCCGCCCGTTTAATTTACTCTGGCCATGCCATGGCTTTCGTAGGACGCCATGAAAATTGTGTGATGACTTTTGTAAATCAAATATCAAGTAAATCTTGCGCAATGCTCTCGACAAATTAGTCTTATTCTACCGTAGTTTGATTTTAGCTAACCTGTTTGAAATATATTTGGATTCGTAAATTTCCTATTTTCTTCAGGACCTCCGATCATAAAATGCCCTTTCAGCAATGCACAGAAGGGTGTTGCCAAAAGAAAAGAGGGCATTGACCGAGCAATTCTCCCGGGGGCTTCGCCCTCGAACCCCCGGAAGCTTTACCCCTTCGGTGTGAAATAGTGCCCCTCCAATCTGAAAAACGCTCCTACGGGCCTGTCCGAATGCATTTCGTTTTCAATTTGACCATTTCGAAATTGATGATGAGAAAAGCGATTGTAGTTTCTCGAGCAATTGGGAACCAGCCTTTGGAGAACTCTCCTTAGTAACTTAAAAATTTGACTTGGTTACAAGAGCAGGATGACCTGATTGAAGTTCAAAAGTTCATATTTCTTTTTTGTACAAAACTTGATTAGCTAAAACTAGCTAAACCAATTGCTAAGTACTTTCATCCCCAGCTGACCACAGATGAAGGAAAAGGTCCAAGAGAAAATGCTTGTTTTCGTTCTCCCTTATTTCGACCTTAGCTGACGAATTATTGTGACCAGTTTTAGAGGCAAATATGTAACAAATGTCTCTGTTACTTCACGGCTATATCTGAGATAACAGCCAGCACAGCAATTTTAATAGATATGTTACATCATAGTAAATCCAATATAGAAACAATTTCTTCATTGATTTTATCCCGTTCATACTAAAATTTTACATAAAAATATCGGATTAAATGTAGTTAGATTTTGTGGGGATGGGTAGTTTGGAAATTAAATGGAAATGGGAAATCTTCATAGAAGGAGACTATGCGTGTTGATTTAAGCACGGTAGACGCTTAGCAGATTAAGAGTGTAAATTACCAAGATAGGAAACTGTTGTGAAATTAGTGAAATAAAATTTCCACTTTGGAAACTAAAGGAGATTTCAACATGTCACATAGTAGAAATTATGTTGAAATTATCCTTTTTCTTGCCGTGTAGCAGTACGTACCATTGTAAAAGCCTGCCGTCTTCTAGGTGTGAATTAACTGAACCTGACTCGTGAAGATGGTGTCAGCGATTCCTTTGATGGAAATAAACAAGATGGTAGAAACACAATCACTGGTAGCATGGACATGATTTTAGTAACTAGGATAACTTTTGGAGGACATTACAAGGTTTACTATATGAAATGAAATGAAAAATTTACATTCCAGGATTTCACAAAACTTTATACTTTAAAACCTCCTGTATACTTTTGAAGTAATGGATCCATTTGTGTATTAAATGTCTTCAGCCTATGCAACTGATGCATCAGTTAAATAACTTCACAACGTTGCACCTTTAATAGATATTCAAATAGCCATGTTCCTTGCAGAGCCCTCGCCAAAAAGCACATGCACATACCGATATTTCATCAGTTTCAGAATCAACATGTTGGTCTCCATGTCCAAGCTGTGCAACGATTACCCGTTCCACCTGGCGTAATCATGCTTCGCTGTCCTCTTGCATGTCGCTTGCCGCATCTGCCAACTGTGGCTGGTCTCCTCCATCAATACCTAAAGAAATAAAACAAAAATCATAAAAACGGCACCCATGTCGTGATTAGTGTACTTTGAATGACGCTAGGAACATGGTCACAATTTACTATTCATTTTCTTTAATGGTAGCAAAATGACCATGTTGTGACTATATTTGTAAAGCAGTACTTAACAGAATAAAAAGGTAGTCAAAAATGCAATACCGAACACACAAATTAATCCGACAAAGTGAAATGATTTTGTTTTAAGTCACGTTGTAGGAAGTAACGAGCTGGAAGCATTTAATTTTTGTGGTCCTTTTCGTAGGGTTTTCACAGAGTATTAAACATAATTCCCATGTCATAGATAGTCTACGTCTCATTGACTGCATGGCACGTTGTATGTGGGAATAGCAATGCCGTGAGCAATTCAGGATCGCAATATTACAAATGCATACCATATTGCAGCCACTGCATGAGTTTGGCCGAGAAGGCATCCAATGGTATTTTGTGTGCTAGGAAAAAATGAAGCAAATTTAAATAGGTTTTCGTAATGGCACCATTTATGCCATTTACGTTGTGTTACTATCGTTATCATCCACTTGCAAAAGCTGATTGGTAAAACAGCAGAATCACTCAATCACCGTGCCTTGCACGTGTATTTTCTTAGCATGTCGATATCATCCCATAAATGCATTACAAGCAAAAATAATTTATAAATTGTGTTACCTTTGCAGGCTCTTTTGCTGTTTGCGTCCATTTTGGAGGAGGCACAGTTCCACTGGATTCCTAGTAAAGAAGACATTCTCATCAAGGAATTGACCAATGCATAATATGAGATAACTAGCATGCTAAGAATGCACCACAAGCAAATGCGATAAAGAAAGTGTGTTGCCTTTGCAGGCTCTTTCACAAGTTGTGGATTTTTTGGAAGAGGATCACTTCTACTGGATTCCTAGGAACGGAGACATTTTCATCATGGAATCGACCAATGTGTAACATGACTTAGCTCTCAAGCCAAAAATGCATCACTAGCAACAGCAAAAAAGAAAGTGCATTACCCTTTCCGGTTCGTTCATAATTCGTTGCTTTTTTAAGGGGGCACAGATTCGCAGGATTCCTAGGAAATAATCAATTTTGATCGTAACACAAAATATCAATTATACCAAAAATGTATTACAAGCAAAGTAATAAAAGAAAGCTAATTATCTTGCTGATTCTTTCATAGGTTTCCGCATCAATTAGGTTCAATTTGACAGAAGTTCTAGAAAGGAGCCATGGAGATAAATTTCCTTCAACTCTTTGAATAAAAATTGTCAAGTGGGTGATTGGGCTACCTTCTCATTTGGAAAGGCATTCTCTTACCGAGCTGCTAACTGGATCGTTTCTCGCCTCCTTCTCCTTTTTGGCAAAGGGCTCCTGTGGTTCCTTTTGCTGTATGGAAGGGTTTAAGGTGCTGGATATTCACCATGGTCTTTCTACCTTCCAGTTGGACGTTCTTTTTGTCCTTTATTGCTTTTATTCTGAAGGGGCTACTCCAATTCTTTGGCAGCCTGTCGCCTTTCAGCGTTGACTTTCGTGCGTTGTAGAGCAGCACCAGCTGACCTTCGCTCAACACCACCCGCTTACCTTCCCCGCTCATTCTTTTCCTATAGTCATTTTTCTGCCTCTCCTGTGCTTTCTTTATATTATCTCTGACCTTCTCTTGAATATCGATTACTTGTATATCCCAGTCTTCTACGAATGTACCGTATGCTTCGTCTTTGGCAATCGTATTTCAACCTAAACAAATATTTTAAAGCGTATTGGTTACATAATCCTTTTGATTTAAAGAACATGACCAAACATTCCATCTTCCATGTTTCCCTTGCGACTAACTATTTAAATACAGCAGATGTGATAAGTAACTAAAAAAAGGATGATAATGTGCAGAATGTCGACTATTCAGAATCATTATTTTTTCATAAAATTGAGAGGAAAGCTTTTTTTGGTAATGCAAATGAAGTTTGAATTTTTTTTCGGTCATTTCTTTAGCACACTTTCTGTTCATAATTATTACCTCCCTATTGTACAGCAATTTGAACGGCAAATATTTTGTTGTGCAATGCACGCTTGTTCTTATCGCGAATAGCACGGGATCCAGGTGCAAGTCCCAGTCATCCTGTTTTTCATTTACCATTTTCTCTAGGTTTCCTGCTGGATACTTCTTCATATTTTGATTTGTAATAATAGTTTTGTTTTTGAAGCATTAGTTTATCCTTCAATGTTGCATCCAATCTTTTATTAATTTCTTCAATTTGTAAGGCTTGGTTTTTAACGGCATTATCTTGTTCAAGTAATTGAGAAGATAATTCAATAATCATTTGCTGTTGCATTTCATTTTCGTCATGGAGCTCAGAATGTTGATCTTTGACCCTCTTTACTCTTTTATTAATAATTCTTATTTCATAATGGCCAACTTTTTGAGTGTATTCTGCAGTTTTAATTGAGTACATTTAAGGAGTCATACTTTATCTTTCAAATCCTTTTTCAGAATGTCAATATTATCATCTGCTTCTCTTTTCTCTTTCTTCTCTTTTTGATATTAATTTACCAAGTATGATAAACCATCCTTATGATATTCTATTTTGGAAAGAAGACTTTCAACAACTCTTGCATTCCTTCTCTGCACTCCTAAAATCAGCATCAGTATTTGACTGATGTTGGCTCTCTTCCTCTTCTTGAGAGGAACCTTTCTTGGCAAATTGAAATGACTGATGACGATATGCATTAATTTCAGCAAGTTTTTGGTTCAGTTCTATTGCAGTATCTTCCGGTGGGAGAGGGGGGGTTACTACCATTGTGGACTGACAGGGAGTCCAGTCAGGGTTAACCCTATCAGGCCTAGGGTATTTGGTTTCCTAGGAAGACTAGGGGGGCTCATTCGGCCCCCGTCCTTAATTTCTGTTCTACACAACCTAGAGCCTCGAAACTTAGCATGTGTATAGTATATCAAGTGCTGAACCAAAATATGAAATCTATTTTTAGAAAAATCACGTTACCTCTGCATGACGTCATCATATTTATGAAGGTAGCTGAAGAAATCAGACATTTCATTGCCTAAATTTTCTAGAATCGTTTAGAATATTTTATGAATAGAATATTTTTAGCCTGAAATAGATAAAGACATGTTTTGAGTATAGTTGGATCATTTATGTTTTGATAATAAAATTTTTCGGATAAATATAACTGATTTCCAAAGTATATGCCAATAGGCATTTATTACATTCGAATAACGATTCACTGTGTAACGTTGTTTATCAATAGGGTTCAGTACTAAAAATTTTAAATCGTTGATTGTGAGAAAACGAAAGGGAATAAGGACATGGGTCCATTTTTAGTCTATTCTATGTGCAATGAAAAATTTGTAAAAAGTGATGACGTCATCACACAAGAATTCAAAGAATGTGCGCATGCGTACAGCCAATATACGCATAATCATACGTTTAAATTACAAAAAAATTATGCAGTTGGATAGAGGATCAAAAGGAGCATATATTCCTCCAATTTCATTGTTTTCCTGCATTTGCTGTAGATTTTATTAGCATTTATTGAAATTTTGCACAGACATCTCTCAGAAATTGATCACGTTTACCCCCTGGAATGAATTCAATTTCTCTAAAAAGTTCATTTTTGATTATAAGAAGGATAGAAACTAAAAGTCAGAAAGTTTCAGCGTTGTAAATGCACTACATTGATAGGGTTAAAGAGGCCCAAAGCAAAAATTTTGAAAAATACCCCCAAGTGGTAGTATATTTTGACAGAAACCCCCAAATGGTAGTTTGTGGACCTAAAATTGGGCCATTTTATAGCATCGGTAGCGAAATTTGTTTGCAGTTTTTCAAAATTTTCTGTTGTAAAAACTGATTGAACAAAGCAAGAAATTTCTTGGGGTCCCATTCATTGGCGTTGCGTCGTCGTGGCGTGCAGACGTGGTTTTTGGAGCTCTCATATTTCCGAAAACTGACAGAAATGATGTAAGGTTTCCAAGCATCATTATCATCTGCCTTTACGAATTTGGTTTCTTTTTTATGTTTTTACACCTTATTTTTTCAATTCAATGGATAAGCTTGCGCTATCATCGGAGTGAATCCTTACAAACAAATCATGGAGCAAGAATTTAAAAAGATAGTGGAAATGTTGAAAAAGCAAGACGAAAACTTAAACAAGAGATTAGATGAGTTATCAAGCAAGATCGACAATGTAAATGATGTTATGCAGGGGAAGCTAAAAGTCATTGAGGATCGAGTCAACAGCTGCGAAAAGACTTCAACTTTCATCAACGAGCAGTACGAAAAT
Organism: Aurelia coerulea; assembly: GCA_039566865.1. Classification (NCBI taxonomy): domain Eukaryota; kingdom Metazoa; phylum Cnidaria; class Scyphozoa; order Semaeostomeae; family Ulmaridae; genus Aurelia; species Aurelia coerulea. The sequence continues at coordinate 6,407,213 of CM076959.1, forward strand.
AAAAAAAAGACCACGGAAAACCTCATGAAGCATCAAATAAAATTAGAAGAGTCTAACACCGAGCTCACGAAAGAAGTTGCTGTCTTGAGAAAGGAACTGAACGTTCAACAAGGTCAACTAAATGAGTTACAACAATACAGCCGTCGTGAACGTTTAGAAATTAACGGAGTGCTGCCATCTGAAGATGAGAACCCAGAAGATATCGCGATAAAAATTGTTAAAGAAATTGGCGTTGACGTAGAAAAGAATGAAATCGTTGCCTGCCACAGGGTCAACAAAGCGAAAGGAGACCCGTATATCATAACAAAGTTCTTGAACAGAAAGAAAAAAGAAATTATTATGAGAAACAGGAAAAATCTCAAGGGTAAAACGGTCAACAGCCTTGGCTTTTCTGCAGAAGAAGCGAAAAAACAAGATCTTCATAAATGAGTCCTTGTCACCCTACAACAAAAACCTATTCCGCCTGGTTCGTCTGAAAGCAAACGAAAAGAAATGGAAGTATTTTTGGCAAATGTGTCACGATACAGGACCAACCACTTGCCGTTGGAGACAAAGTTCATCCAACACTTCCAACAGATATGCATGGATAGAAATAGATTAGCTCCACCATATGTGTTATACTTTTCTCATATATGACACGTTAGTGCAGAAACATGTGTGCAAATTTGTCATCTTTTCTGGAAACAATAGACAGTAAATTGTTTTGCATTGAAAGTTGCACATGAAGCTAAAGGGAGGCATCCAACACATTCAACGCTTCAAATGCATCAAACACTTCCAATGCATCCAACGCTTCCAACGCATCCAACACATTTAACGCATCCAACACTTTCAACGCATCCAACACTTCCAACGCTTCCAACGCATCCAACGCTTCCAACATATCCAACGCATCCAATTCATGAAACAATTCCAACGCATCCAACACTTCCAACGCATCCATCATTTCCAACGCTTCCAACGCATCCAACACTCCCAACGCTTCCAACATATCCAACGCATCCAACATATCCAACGCTTCCAACATATCCAACGCATCCAACAATTCCAACACTTCCAACATATCCAACGCATCCAACATATCCAACGCTTCCAACATATCCACCGCTTCCAAAATTTCCAGCGCTTCCAACATATCCAACATATCCAACGCTTCAAACGCATCCAACACTTCCAACGCATCCAACGCTTCAAACGCATCCAACACTTCCAACGCATCCAACACTTCAAACGCATCCAACACTTCCAACGCTTCAAACGCATCCAACACTTCCAACGCATCCAACGCTTCAAACGACGACTTTATTCTGCAGGCCAGCAAGTCAAGTAATCTGCGGGTCAAACACGAAAAGAAAACATGCGGGGTCACCACCATGGCCAAGGGCTCAGTGGCCTCCAGACATGGCATGAAAAAGCTGGAAATGTATTGCTTATTACGTCAAGCACATCCCGTAACAGTACAACAAATTATCGTTATCTGATTGACAGAAATAGTCAAGCCAAATCGTATCATCTGCACTCATGATGAGGATTGCATCAGTCATGATTGCCTCTCTATCTCCGAGTCTTTAGGCAGGATCTAGGCCCCATTAAAATCGAAAACTCTCAAACGATCAAACTTTCGGACGAATTGGAGAGTTGAATGACTATGTTGACTATGACTATGAATCATCCAATTCAATGCGGAAAACTGAGACTCATGTAATCAATCTATACGCCCACTGCATTTCTAGATTGGCTTTGTTCACGATTTGAACAGCAGGACATTCTTTGGCACAAAGCATTTCAATGCCACAAACGAATAAGGATCCCATGGTTGAAAGACCATGGGACCCTTACCCTAACCCTAACCCTAACCCTAACCCTAGGTTAAACAAAAGCTTGTGAAAACATTGGAAAAATATTGTGATGGTCCAAGGAGAGATCAAAATGATCCAAGGGATTGGCCTTTGACCATTTGACGGCGTAAAATACCAAACACAACACATACATCTTTGTATTGGGCCCTTGGCCCTGATGGTGACCCGCATGTTTGCTTTCGTGTTTGACCCGCAGATTACTTGACCTGCTGGCCTGCAAAATAAAGTCGTCGCGCTTCAAACGCATCCAACACTTCCAACGCACCCAACACTTCTAATGCATCCAATGCTTCCAACTAATGGAACGCTTGCAACATTTATCCTATCCAGAGTTTCTTATTATTGGTTCTAAACATCAATTGAATAAAATCAGGATAGATTCTATCAAAATCGGAAATTCAGAGATAAAGCCGGTAACCAGTGTCAAAAATTTGGGAGCACTTATTGATAGCAATCTGTCCATGGAAAATCATATTACAAAGACATGCAGCGCTGCATTTTATCACATCTATAAAATTAAGCATATAAGGAAATATCTCAATCGAAACCTAACTGAAAAGATTGTGCATGCTCTTATCACAAGTAAACTTGACTACTGTAACAGTCTTCTATTTGGTCTGCCGAATTATCAGTTGCAAAAGTTGCAACGTGTTGAAATTGCTGCCGCGAGGATAATTACTGGGACTCGCAAGTACGATCATATCACTCCAGTACTAAAAGAACTGCATTGGCTGATTGGCTGCCGGTAAAAGAAAGGATCGACCTCAAGATTTTGTTATTGACATTCAAGGCACTTAACAACATGGCTCCAGCCTACCTGAAAGATATGTTGAGGCTACAAACCAGTGATAGATACAGACTGAGGTCAGAGAAATCTGTGGCACTAATAGTTCCAAAGACAAAATGTACATCTTGTGGGGCCAGAGCATTTTGCACTGCAGCCCCTAGGCTCTGGAACAAACTGCCCTTTGAAATTAGAAGATCTCAGAGCATCCAAACTTTCAAAACAGGATTAAAAATGTATTCATTTCATAATCATTTTAACATGTGAATGACATTTCTAGCTTTACTTTCTGTAAATTAAAGTTTTAACACTAAGTTGTTCAGCCCTTTAGAATATATGTATATAGATTTTAGCGCTCTATAAGTGCATTGTTATTATTATTATTATAAATTGGATCATAAGGAAAATTTTTTGAAAAAACAAACTTTACTTTGGCTTGGAATGCATCGCCTGTTTCCATATTTGCCAGAGTATTTGCCAAATATGGAAGATTTGACATTTCTTAAAATATGTTCTTTCCCAACTTATACCCAGCTATTTTCTCTTTGGTTTCAAATGAATCTCGCTCGAGGACAAAATTTTGACAAAAATGGGGGCAATTACCCCCATACCCCACTGCCATGCCACTGCTAGTAGAGTTTTTAGATACAGAATTCTAAAATCCATAATCAACTAGGGAATGTTCTACAAGACCTCAAACTCTGAAATTTTCATGCAAGTTATTCAGCATTTTGTAAAACATGTACTTTTTACTTTGGAGAAATTTTGATGGGCAATTTAACAAAGAAATACTATTGAAGGAATTGAGCCAGCATAAGACAGCAAGGTATACCCTACCTGTCAGAATTTGCTGACTCATGGTTCTGGATGGTGGCTCTGATTGGCTGACATTCATGTGAAATGGATGCGTTGGATGTGCCGGAAGCGTTGCATGCGTTGGAAGCATTGGATGCATTGGAAGCGCTGGATGTGTTAGAAGCGTTGGATATGTTGGAAGCATTGGATGCGTTGCAAGCGTTATATATATATTGGAAGCGATGGATGCGTTAGAAGCGTTGGATGCGTTGGTTATGTTGGAAGTGTTGGAAGCATTGGATGCGTTGGAAGTGTTGGATATGTTGGAAGCGTTGCATATGTTGGAAGCGTTGGATATGTTGGAAGTGTTGGATATGTTGGAAGCGTTGGAAATGATGGATGGGTTGGATATGTTGGAAGCGTTGGATATGTTGGAAGCGTTGGAAATGATGGATGGGTTGGAAGTGTTGTATGCGTTGGAAGTGTTGGATGCGTTGGGAGGGTTGGATAGGTTGGATGCCTTGGGAGCGTTGGATATGTGTTGGAAGCGTTGGATATGTTGGATGCATTGGAAGTGTTGGATATGTTGGGAGCGTTGGATGTGTTGGAAGCGTTATACCGGGTGACCCAGAAAAAAGTGACCCAACGCAATCTGTCATAGAAAAAAAAGTAAGTGGCAGATTGAAATATCTCAAGCGTTGTTCTGTCCCTTAAAGACTAGCCTACATTGTGAGTATTTTTCGCAATTTTGTGGACCCAGGAAAGTTCCCAAATTAAGGATTTTGAGGAAAAGGGCAAGCTTGAAATTCTCAAAAAGTCATCAAAAACAGGCGATCGATTTGAAGGCATTTCAGTTCTTCAAAACAACGAGGAGCGCGCTTCATTCTGCCTGAGAATATTTTTTAGTACCTTGGGACTATAAACTTGTTCTGAAGACTTCCGACTGGGTTACCTATTCCCAGGTTGAAATGAAACACGCTCCTCGTTGTTTTGAAGATTTGAAATGGCTGTAAATCGATCCCCTGTTTTTGACGACTTTTTGAGGATTTCAGGCATGCTCTTTTCCTCGAAATCTTTAATTTTGGAAATTTACCGTGCCGAAAAAATTTCGAAAAATACTCATAGCAAAGGCTAGTCTTTTAGCGACAGAACAACATCTGAAGCATTTCAATCGGCCACTTACTTAATTTTCTGTAACAGATTACGTTGGGACACTTTTTTCTGGGTCACCCGGTATATATATTGGAAGCGATGGATGCGTTGGATGCGTTGGTTATGTTGGAAGTGTTGGAAGCGTTGGATGCGTTGGAAGCGTTGGATATGTTGGAAGCGTTGGATATGTTGGAAGCGTTGGATATGTTGGAAGTGTTGGATATGTTGGAAGCGTTGGAAATGATGGATGGGTTGGAAGTGTTGGATGCGTTGGAAGTGTTGGATGCGTTGAGAGCGTTGGATATGTTGGATGCGTTGGATATGTTGGAAGCGTTGGATATGTTGGAAGCATTGGAAATGATGGATGGGTTGGAAGTGTTGGATGCGTTGGGAGTGTTGGATGCGTTGGGAGCGTTGGATATGTTGGATGCGTTGGAAGTGTTGGATATGTGTTGGATATGTTGGGAGCGTTGGATGCGTTGGAAGTGTTGGATATGTTGGATGCGTTGGATGTGTTGGAAGCATTGGATATGTTGGAAGCGTAAGCGTTGGATATGTTGGAAGCGTTGGATATGTTGGAAGCGTTGGATGCGTTGGAAGCGTTGGATATGTTGGAAGGGTTGGATATGTTGGAAGTGTTGGATATGTTGGAAGCGTTGGATATGTTGTAAGCGTTGGATGCGTTGGAAGTGTTGGAAGCGTTGGATATGTTGGAAGTGTTGGATGTGTTGGAAGTGTTGGATGCGTTGAGAGCGTTGGATATGTTGGGTGCGTTGGATATGTTGGAAGCGTTGGATATTATGGAAGCGTTGGAAATGATTTTTTTTTTTTTTTTTTTTTTTTTTAAATACTCCTTAAAATCAACTACATTTAACAGATAAACTAAACATAAGATAGAGTGTGCCACTCACAGTGAAAATGGACACATGGTCATCGAGTTCCCACTGTGAATAGCACTTACAATAGATAATTAATAAATAGTATAGTTTATCAACACAACGTTACCACAAAAAACACTACATTACGAAGACGTAAACGAATGGGCGCTGCGATTTACTCAAAAATTTAAGGTAACTCTGCCCCCATCCCAACCAGAGCAGAGAGCAGAGCCACCCTAACTGAATCTTTTTGTTGCTTTCAAATATGCCATCGACGCTTCTAAAATTATACGATTTGCAACAACGGTTAAGTTGTTGCTTCCAAACAGTAACAGTTGGCATAAGGATTTTGAATCCATTGATGTAATATCAATCCCGGGAATGTCAGAAAGTTGACCAAGGAGATCTCTTCGCATCGTGTCAAAACGAGGGCAGTGCAGGAGAAAGTGTTCATTATCCTCTACCGCTTCGCCACAGGCGCAGCAAGGGTTTATACAGTCAAATCTATGTCTGAATTTATGTTCATTAAGAGCACTAAATTTCAATCGAATTTTAGTCAGGTATCTAACACCATCTATATCAGAAATGTTGTACATGGAGTTTGTCACAGGTTTTATAATTTGAAGCAGTTTTTGTTTAAACTCAGAAATGGACCTTGAATTTTTGATCTCGTCGTCGAGTAAATTCCACTCATGGAGTGTGCTCTGGAAATACGTGTTTGAAAAGCGAACAGTTCGTACAATATTTTGATCGTAAACCCGCGGATTTCTAAGATTGTACAATATTTGACGCTCCGGAGGGATTTCAGAAAACAAATACTCGGGTGAATGGGACCCTACTAATTTAAAGAAATGACACAAACGTCTATACCATCGCCTATGGTAAAGGGTTTCCCAGCCTAGTTCATCATAGAGCCTGTTCCTACTTGTACCTCTCCATGCTCCAGTCACAGCTAATGCAGCCAAATACTGAGTCTGCTCAAGTCTCCGGGTAAAGTTCAGCTGCATCCCAGGATCATCTCTATGATAGATTATATCGCCATAGTCCAAATGGGGCCTCACATATAACTTATAAATCTGATCCAGTACAGCTCTGGAGACATATTTAGAAAGATATCTTATCATACCAATACCTCGCCTAGCCTTGACAATAGCCTCTTTGATATGACTCTGAAAATCTAGCTTAGAATCGAGAATCATGCCTAGATGCTTATGCTCTGCTTTTACTGTGACCTCATCATTCCCTAAGAATAGAGGAGGGTGAGTGGGCTTGAGTCTTTTTGAAGAGAAAATAACTTCTTCCGTTTTATCTGCATTGAATTTCATCTTCCATTGCCATGCCCAAAGTCGAACCCTTTCAAGATCTCTATTTAAATCATCAGCAGTTTTGTTTTCATCCTTCACAACAGAAAAAAGAGATGTGTCATCGGCAAAAATTTTTACATCGCAATTTAAGTTCTCCACAATGTCGTTAATGTATACAAGGAAGAACAAAGGACCATGATGGAAATGATGGATGGGTTGGAAGTGTTGGATGCGTTGGAAGTGTTGGATGCGTCGAGAGCGTTGGATATGTTGGATGCGTTGGATATGTGTTGGAAGTGTTGGATATGTTGGATGCGTTGGGAGCATTGGATGCGTTGGAAGTGTTGAATATGTTGGATGCGTTGGGAGCGTTGGATGTGTTAGAAGCATTGGATATGTTGGAAGCGTAAGCGTTGGATGCGTTGGAAGCGTTGGATATGTTGGAAGCGTTGTATGCGTTGGAAGCGTTTGATATGTTGGAAGTGTTGGATATGTTGGAAGCATTGGATCATCTCCTTGGAAAACTTGATCTTTGTAAATTAAATTTAAATGAACACGACTACAACTTCGACAATGATATTGACAATCATGCCAAATTTCACACTAATTTCGATTATTATTCTACTCATTCATTTCATAAACTAATAGCAAATATTAGTACGCAAAATCAACCTATTTTAAGTATGTTCCATTCAAATATCCAGTCGCTCCTTGGAAACATTGAAAATCTAGAGATCCTTCTCCAAAATGTTGATTTCAGTTTTGACGTAATTGCCTTGTCTGAAACATGGCACACTCATTCAAATAAAGACAATTTCGAAAGCTTATCCTTGCCAGGCTATCATTCTTACAAGGGACGAACGGACAACAGCAAAAGCGGCGGCTGTGGCTTTTTCGTAAGTGAAAATATCAAATTCGACGTGAGAGAAGACCTAAACAAACCCTTTGTTAACAATGATTGCGAATATGAATCCTTTTGGATCGAAATCGAGACAACTGTCTTAGGGGTAATTTACAATCATCCTCGCAGAAATTCAACTGAGTTTCTCGTTTATTTAGAGTCTGTTCTCAAAAAGCTTTCAAAAGAAAATAAGGATGTGATAATCTTTGGAGACTTCAACCTTGACTTACTAAGAACGGACAAAATCAAAATTGCTGAAAATTTCATAAACCTCATGTTCTCAAACTTCTACCAACCCCTTATCCTGCAGCCTACCAGATACACAGATAAGCACAGGCTATCTTTAGTGGATAATATATTCGTAAACTCCCTTGATTTTCACGCCGTCAGTGGTAACCTTACTGCTAAAATATCAGATCATATGCCTAACTTTGTTTTAATTGATAGGAAAATTAACAAGGACCCTAATTGAAATTCATAAAAAGAGATTTTCGTAAGTTTGTCGAATGTAGCTTTGCCAGCGACATATATGCCAAGAATCTTGATCCCGTTAACATAAAAGATCTCGAAACAAAATATCAATACTTTCAAAACTCAATCTTAAATGTAATTGATAAGCATGCCCCATTAAAGCCCCTTACAAGAAAGCAGCAGAAGCAATGCAGAAAACCGTGGATCACAAATGGAATCTTGAAATCAATCTCAGTAAAAAATAAATTATACAAAAAGTTTATAAAGTCGAAAGCTTCGTTCTGGTATCAGCGGTACAAGTACTATAGAGATACCCTTAACCATTTAATTCGAAAGAGTAAGCGTAATCACTATAAGTCATATTTTGAAACCTTCAAAAATAACTCTAAAAAACCTGGAAAGGCATAAACGAGCTAATCAACAAAACCAAGAAAACTGATACCAATGAGATTTTACTAAAGAAAAATGGGATCGTTGTTAAAGACCAAAAACAAGTTGCTGATAAATTCAATTCATACTTCACCAGCATAGCTTCAAATCTCGTGGATAAGCTCTCAAACCCTAACACAGTGTTTAGTGACTATTTGAAAGATCCAATTGCAGATAGTTTCATGATAACCCCCGTAACTGAAGTAGAGGTACTTGATCAATTGGGAAACCTAGATGAGACAAAGGCTGCTGATTCTTGCAACATTCCCACTAGACTTATAAAGTTAATAAAAAATCATGTAGCTAAACCCTTAAGTAACTTGATAAATCTTTCATTCAGCTCAGGATACTACCCTAAAATGTTAAAATATGCTAAAGTAATACCAATCTTCAAAGCAAACTCCAAATATGAAGTATCAAATTATCGTCCAATTTCTTTACTCCCACTCTTCAATAAAATTTTTGAAAAATTGATGTATGCTCGCTTAATTAACTTTCTTCATAATCAAAAGGTCTTATATCCTCACCAATTTGGTTTCCAGAAACAGAAATCTACTTCCCTCGCTATACTTGATGTTTGCATTAAACTTGTCGAAGCGATCAAAAATAAAGAATTTTCCTGCTGCATCTTTCTTGATTTTGCAAAAGCCTTTGATACAGTTAATCACAATATACTGCTAAGCAAACTTGAACATTATGGTATAAGGGGAGTTGCCCTGGAATGGTTCCGCTCCTATCTCAATGGTAGAACTCAACGAGTTTTCGTTGGAGGTCAACTCTCTGAAGGGAAAAGCATCGATCACGGTGTACCACAAGGGAGTGTCCTTGGACCACTTTTGTTCCTATTGTACATAAATGATATTCCACAAGCCTCTAAAATAATGAATTTTCATCTCTTTGCAGACGATACCAGTCTTTTATATTCCCATAAAAACATTAATGTTTTGGAAGAAACTGTCAACTCAGAATTAAAAAAAAATATCGGATTGGTTAGTAGCAAATAAACTAACCCTAAATACCAATAAATCAAACTATATGATAATTAAACCAAGACAGAAACAATTACCCAAAAATATTCATTTAAGCATAAATGGTGATATCTTAAACAAATCTGACTGTGTTAAATATTTAGGCGTTTTAATAGATAGCAATCTTGCATGGAAGCAGCACATACAGCATGTCAATACAACATGTCAACACAAAAATTGCAAAAAGCATTGGTATTATAGCAAAGATGAGACATTTTGCTCCAAAAAGCATCCTACTCAGCATATACAATGCCTTCATATGTCCACATATCAACTATGGAATCATTAACTGGGGGGAGAGCCTACTCACGCATGGAATACCACTCCCAATGTAGAGCCTGATAATGCTGCCAATTCTTCCGCAGAAAATGAAGTTTTTTTCAACACAGTTTCCAGTGACAAGGACTGAGAGGGAAGTAATCTTCTTCACTAAGAATGTGAACAGTGACCTTCCAAACTCTTGTTGTGTTTCTATCACTATTTTCATGGATTTTTTTTTTCAGCTCTGTTGTTTCATTTGCTTTAGATAATCACATTGCCAATGCCTAATTGCCTAGCAAAGAATCAACCAAAAGCCCCTAAGGATCCATGTGGTTTTTGTCATAAAAATGTCAATGTGAATTTCAGAAGGTTATTCTGCATGAGATGCAATTTTTGGAATCATATTAAATGCAATGGGACAAGTGTGAATGAATATAACACTTTAGTTAAGGAGGGTAAGGACAGTCCATGGCTATGTGCTAAATGCTCAGCAAAGGAACGTGAAGAAACATTCCCTTTTTGTAGTGTGTCTGATGATGTTTTTGCAAATATCTTTTTTTTGGATACCCCCTCTTCTAGTGACACAATACCAACGTTTGATGTATGTTGCTTACCAATCTGCCAAATCTAGGTGACTATGATATTGATGAGCAGATGCCGCAAAATATGGGAGTCCCTAATTCAAGATTCAAGATCCAAGATCCAAGATCCAAGATCCAAAGATCCGGAATTCAAGATTCAAAATGAAACACCCTAATTCAAGATCCGGAATTCAAGATTCAAAATGAAACACCCTAATTCAAGATCCGGAATTCAAGATTCAAAATGAAACACCCTAATTCAAGATCCAGAATTCAAGATTCAAAATGAAACACCCTAATTCAAGATCCAGAATTCAAGATTCAAAATGAAACACCCTAATTCAAGATCCGGAATTCAAGATTCAAAATGAAACACCCTAATTCAAGATCCGGAATTCAAGATTCAAAATGAAACACCCTAATTCAAGATCCGGAATTCAAGATTCAAAATGAAACACCCTAATTCAAGATCCAGAATTCAAGATTCAAAATGAAACACCCTAATTCAAGATCCAGAATTCAAGATTCAAAATGAAAACACTCTAATTCAAGATCCAGAATTCAAGATGGTGTTCCAGTGATTTTTTAAGTGAACTGCGCTAATCTAGGAAACTTAAGGCCCAATCTTTTTTAACGTTTAAAAAATGCTAACTGGATTAAAAAACTAAGAAACCTTGGTAATTTATATTTTTGGAGCAGTACAGTAAATACACATTTTTAACAGCATTTTAGGTACTTGTTTAAGAGAGCTTCTAAGAAATTTCAAAGCCCCTTCATGTAAGCAATGCTGGACACTGGCTTAGTATCTGATTTTCATATTCTCTCGCAGTAATAGCAACTGAAAGTTGGGTGTACTTTTGAACATTTTAACTCCAAATTGTGTTCATCAACGAGTTTTACCCAAGTTTTTCAGTGTTTCAATTTCTAAAACTTCTTACTTTGAATTTTGGCTTCCTTGGCTCTGATGAGTTGAGGGTCAGATCATGGAAATTTATTTGAATTTCTTTCAAATGATTTCAGCTCTTAAATACATAGCAATATGATTTGCACTGTTCCAGATGTTGACCAATATCGAAAAGCGAGAAAGTTCCTTGTTTGGCCTGATGAAATTCATGTCTAGGTCATACAAAAAACCTTATCGCAACTTTTTGCAAATATCATATTTTTTTTGGATACCCCCTCTTCTAGTGACACAATACCAACGTTTGATGTATAGGGGGTTCAAGGATCTTACCAATCTGCCAAATCTAGGTGACTATGATATTGATGAGCAGATGCCGCAAAATATTGACTCTCACTACTTTTCTTTGCAAGAGTTGTCCAAATCTTTTTCTAAATCTTCTTCTCGTGACGAGCTTTCTATTTTTCATTCAAATATACGGAGCCTTTCCCTTCATCTTGATGAGCTAATTGGCCTAGCAACTAACTTGAATCAAAGTTTTGATGTTATAGGTGTGTCTGAAACATGGGATTCATTTGAGAATCCAATTGCAACTAATATTGAGATTCCAGGATATGATTTTGTCTTTACTAGGTCTCATAGCCAGAATGGTGGTGTTGGGATCTATGTCAAATCCAGCCTGTCCCCTTCACCAAGGAAAGATCTTGACTGCAGTCATGATGATTTTGAAACTGTTTGGATTGAGGTTGATCGCAAAAATGAAAAGAATCTGCTGTTTTGTTGTGTTTACAGACATCCAAGTTCTGATATAGATGGCCTAACACTTCACCTTAACAATATTTTATCAAACATAACTCAATCTAATAAACTTGCTTTTATAATGTGCGACTTTAATGTTAACCTTCTCAACTATAATTCAGACACTCAAACTTGTGATTTTGCCAATAATTTCTTCTCTAACAATTTTATGCCATGTATTCTTCACCCATCTAGAATTTCTGACCAAACCTCTACATTAATTGATAATATATTTACAAATGCAGTTGAATTCAATATTACCAGTGGTAACATCCTAACCCAAATTTCTGATCATTTTCCTCAAATTCTAATCATCAAGAATTTAAAACTTGATATGTTAAATGCTAGTCACTATAAACATGATTTCACTAATTTCAATGAGGTAAGTTGCATTGAAGATTTAAATTCCATCAACCTTGATTTTGTTAATGATAACACATTAGATGTAAATTATAAATTCAGTAAACTTTTGAAAGAGATCTTCTCACTGTCAGAGAAGCATGCTCCCATTAAAAAGCTAAATAAGAAAGCCATCAAATTAAAAGCTAGGCCATGGATAAATGGTAGAATCTTGAAAATGATGAGATTACGTGATAAAATCTTTCGTAGTCTAAGGAAGGATAACACTGATGTTAAAAAATCATTATATAAAAAGTTTCGCAATCGTGTAGTTTTGGAATTGAAAAACAGTAAAATTGCCTACTTCCAAAATTATTTTCTTACCAATAAACAAAACATGAAACTTTTATGGTCAGGTATTAAATCTATTATAAGTGTGAAAAGTTTTCCTCTTCTTCTGTTAAAAAGATCAAAGATAGCAATGGGAATATCACCTCTGATCCAACGCACATGTCAAATATTTTTAATGATTACTTTGTTAACGTAGCTGAAAATATTACTGATAAAATCCCCAAAACCTTGAAATCACCTCTTGCCTATATGTCAGACAGAAATTCAAGTTCAATCTTTCTTTCCCCAGTCACACGTTATGAAATTGACGATCTTATTGCGGCTTTGAATCCAGCTAAATCTGTTGGTCCAAACAGCATACCAATTAGACTGCTCAAAATTCTTGGCCCCTCTCTATCGCCTTTCCTAGCTCAAATGGTTAATCAGTCATTTGAGTCAGGAGTTTTTCCAGACAAGCTCAAAATTGCTAAAGTTATTACCATATTCAAAAGGGTGATCACCAGCAGGCTTCTAATTACCGCCCAATATCTTTACTTTCTATTTTCAGTAAGATATTTGAAAGAGCAATGTATAAACGTCTCTTTAATTTCCTAAAATTTCACAAGATTTTGTATGACCTTCAATTTGGTTTCCAGGAAAATCATTCAATAGACCATGCTCTAATTAGTTTGACTCAAGGAGGATGGCCAGACCTTCCCACAATGCAACGCGCTTTGCTTCGAGATGGAATCAGATGACAGGAGCAATGGCGGCGAAGCTGAGGCAGTCATCGATACGTTTTGCACTCGTAACACATTAACGTAAAGGGGAACGAGCAGTTGTAAGCATTTTAAAGATTTAATCTCATATGCGTATTGATTGATTAACTTTGTTTTGTCTGGTATTACCAATGAATGCATGAAAATGTAACTTAACGGTGACGGGCCTAAGGTAATCTAATTCTTGAAAATGGGTAACAGTTTTTGGCTCCGTTTGGGTTAACGAACGGGGACTTAAGGTTATCCTCTCGTTTCAAGTAAGATTAATACTCAATGATGCTACATTTTCTTAAGTCCCCTTAAGTCCCCACGATAAAGTAATTTTTTCGAATCTTGAAATTTGGCATTTTTGATGTACTTTGCGTTCCTGATTATCCGTGTTAGAGTCCTGTGTGACTGATTTCAAGGAAACTGCAGCAACATAATGCTACAGTAAAATCTATTATTTATCACTAGCCTCTTGATGTAAGATCTAAGAACTTTTTGAACAATTTTTCACAAGTTACACACCCTTATCTTTCCAATCAAACGCTGAAAATCCAAAAATTAATTATACACATAATTCTATTTGCAGGAAGAAACTGATAATGCTGGTGTCAAGAAGTTTGCATACACTCCAAGTGATTCAGTGGAGAAAAAGAAGATGGAAAACCTCATGGTATACCATTTGCCAAACAGTCCAAAACAAACAAACAAGCAAACAAACAAACATTCCTCTAATTCCAGAAGATAACTATGTAGAACTTGTAAATCATGGTACTGTAAATTGCAGACAAGAGGCAGTTGCAGAGCTAGGCAATTATATTAAAGGGGTAAAAGTAAAAACCTTCAGCTGGGATAGGGGCAAAATGAGTATCCAGACATTTTTTTGCATTTTTCATTAACAATAATTGCCAAATTTTTAGAAGGGGGAATTTACCCCTTATACCTCCCCTGGCTCTGCTACTGACTAGGGGTACTTTGGTATAAGTGTTTGTATCATCAAGTGCAAAAATGTGGGTAAATTAGGTAGCTATCCGCTTAGCCCCTAATAGGAGTGTACTACTGTACCAATACTCTTCAATACTTTTACAAATCCATTTTGAGTCATCAAATATTTCACTTGCTGCAGACCTTATTCACTATTAATATCAATTTGAGGTGAATGATGCATGTTAAAAGAAATGACTTTATTGTGAATAGGGTCTATGTCAAGTCAACAACATAGTTAGCAAATAATTCCTTTCCTCTTTGCATTGAAAAACCCCAAGAGACAGAGTTAATAGTTGGAAGCCACCCATGTTCAGAGATATCCACTGTACTATGTTTCTGCAAACACAATCTTACTGTTAGCACACTCCCACATTTGACTCATTTAAGAACCTTCCACTGCTGAAACCTACAGCCTGAAATTTCTTAATTCATTTTTGCTACATTAGTACTCAAGATATCAATGTCAGTCCGTTCAACAGTAGTGGTCAACTAAAGAACAACACAGTAGTATGGGTTATCATATCAAGAAAAATGCTAAACTTGGATTGCTAAAGAGCCTACAGTCTTCAAACAAATGTTGTGATAAAATTAATGTTGATGGTCTTTTGTGAAGTATAGTTATCTAACCTGAAAATTGTTTATTCAAAACTGAAACACAAATTATACTGTTTATCTTCTTTCTCATTGTTGCTCCAAATTCCAATGGTTCCTCTTTTTCCAAAATATGCACAGTTGCATTCTAATGCAGGAGTTAATAGAACTGGGAATTTACTTCCCAACTTCAAACTGGCATAAGTTGGACTTGCAAAAGTTGGATTTTCCATAATGGTCATGATTCAGAGATTGTTTCTCTCAGTCCCAAAGTTTTCTGAAGAGATCCTCAATGCGCCTTTGATTGTAGTAAGCTGAAAATCTCAGAGGTACAAGAGCTTGCATAACATCAAGAGTACTAATAACAGCCATTTATGTTTCTTGTACCAAGGTTAATCTGAAAGGAAAGGAAATAACTTCTGAGATCAGAGGACAAACAGTCTGCAAGGTTTCATCAGCCTAACTGACACTCTGACCATTCAAGCCAGTTTTTACTGGCATTCTCAGATGGGTGTTATGTTTTTGTTATGAGACCTGGATTAGTGCCAAAAGAACAGCAAGGAGTGTGGGACTCATCATTTCATTCATCAAAGCTAACCACCAAATTTTGCATGTGCTCTAGTTCTACTGTCAATAAAGAGCAAAATTTCGTAAATGTCTCCTTATAGATTTAGATTCATATGAAACAACAAAGATGTCTCCAAGAAATTGTAAAAGATTAGTTTGATGGGCCTAAAATAGAAAGAGGCAAGGTTCCAGTAAAATCAAAGCAAAATCCATAGCCTGGGATGAAATTAAAGGAGATGACCATCTTACTTGATGATAACAGCTCGAAGGCACTTCCATTAAAAGGTGAATATCGCTGGGACAGCTCATCAACATCGTCAGTTGCTAGCAACAAATCTTCCCTGCTGGTGTACCCTGCAGCCTGTGTGTACCCAGGTTTTCGGTATACTAGTCTGTAAAATGTCAGCAAAAACAGGTTGAAGCTCACAGCTACCAGATCGCTTATCTTTAGGTAACAATGTTATGAATTTCGATGCAGTAGACATAAATACTGCTATGGTCTTGAAGGCAAAGACACATCACTCCATCCTTGATTCCCACACAGACAAACTTCCGCCTTTCCTTGCTTAGGCCCAGTCACGAAATCGTCCGATCGTTGCAAGAGATCGTGCAGTTGAGTCAATTTTTCTCGCTCAAGTAAACATTAAACGAGCCCTGCGAGCGCAATAGCTAAGATCCAAGCCTCATAATTTGTCCAAACTATTATTAAAATGAACATTTTGCCAACAGATGTTCACATGAAACGCACAGATGCTGGCCTAACGCTTGCTCATCGCAACTGATCTGGAGATCTGCGTGCGCCTCGGTTTGTATAGTTGAATGATCGCTGTTGCATTGTGGGAAGGTCTGGCCATCCTCCTTGAGTTTGACTGAAACTATAAGACATAGCTTAGATAATAAAAGATATGGTTGTGGTGTATTTATTGACCTTCAAAAAGCCTTTGACACTGTCAATCATCAAATCCTACTTTCTAAGATGGAGCACTATGGAATTAGAGGTTGTGCTTTAGATTGGTTTAAATCATACCTTTCAGAGCGTGAACAGTATGTAAGCATAAATGGTTTTAACTCTGGCCTACTCAAAATCTCTTGTGGGGTTCCACAGGGGTCTGTATTAGGTCCTCTTCTCTTCCTATTGTATATAAATGACTTGCCTAATGTATCTAAAAGACTTAAATTCTTCCTATTTGCTGATGACACTAACATATATTATGAGAGTAATGATATAAATAAATTAGTAAAAGTTGTCAATATTGAACTCAGACAGGTTAAAAAGTGGCTTGATGCCAATAAATTATCTCTTAATGTAGAAAAAACAAACTTCATGATATTCCATTCAATACACAATAAAATAGATGAAAATCCAATCATTAAGATTGGAAAGAAGACCATTCAAAGAGCAAACTTTGTTAAATTTTTAGGACTACTTCTAGATGAAAATCTTAGTTGGAAGTTCCATCTGAAGGAGTTGTCCAAAAAACTTGCTAGAACTTGTGGTGTTATTTCAAAGGTTAAGAGCCTCCTGACTCCAGATGTGTTACTCTGCTTATATAATTCATTGTTTATGTCTTTTGCCCAGTATGGTATTATCGTGTGGGGTAATACTTCTGCGTCTTATACAGACCCTGTCTACAAACTTCAGAAGAGACTAATCCGAAAAATTTCTTCTCAGCCTGCTCTTTCTCCTTCTGCTCCAATCTTTAAGTCTTTAAAACTTCTTAGACTATCTGATCTTTTTCAGCTTAAACTTCTCACTTTTGTCTTTGAAACTGTATATAGATCATCGCCGAGTTGCTTCCATGACTTTTTCCTATTGAATTCATCCATGCATCAGCATAACACTAGACAGGCTAGTAAAGGTGATTTGTTTCTTGCTCGAAAGAACACCCTTCAATTTGGGCTCAACTCCATTCGATATAAAGGAGCTAAGCTTTGGAATGAAATCCCTGTTGAATTAAGAAACTCTCACTCGAAAGCTTCATTCAAAACCAAGGTAAAGATCTACTTTTTGTGCCACAATTACACCCAGTAATTCACACTTTATTATATGTCTTTCTGCACCAGTTTCAAATAACATCTATAGAAAAGTCGATTTTCTTTTTTAGATAGGGGGTGTTCCCTCCTCGATTAGCTTGCCTATTGAGGGAGCTCCTCCTTTAAGAAATTCCCCTAATCTCATTATGGCTCTTCATACTTACCTATTTAGTCTGTTTACATTTGCCATCCTGTATCCTGTACCATCCTGTGTTTTTTCAATGTTATTTGTTGTATTTTATTTTAAATTCATATTTGTTAATTAGATAGGTAGGTATGTAGAGTTATAACATGTATTAGATGGATTTTTAAAATGAAATGAACTGAACTGAACTGAACTCAAACTTGTTAGAACCTTCAAGCAAAAATATAAAGAAAGCAATAAGAATAATGTCCTTCAAACCGCGAAATGAAACAAGTAAACAGCCATTTGTATTCACCGGCATTGGAATACTGGCATCGGCATTGGAACTGGCATTGGCATTGGAATTGGCATCGATATTGCGTAAGAACTATGACGCATGCAAAACTAGCCAGGGGGTCCGTGAAAGTAATTTGTACGAGTAAATCAATGCAGTGAACAAACTCTGTCAATTCAATAGCTGCTACTGCTAAAGACAATTCTCCTCATACTGTGAAAGAGCTTTGGGCTTTGGGCTTTGATGGGTTGCGGCATGGTCATTTCTAATGACTTTGGTTGTGGATTTTGCCAATTTTTGCCCCTGGGGCTGAGGGCGTGATGCTTTTATGTTAGTTTTCGTTTTTAAGATTTTAAGGTTTTAAGATTTTCATATTACAGGTCATTCGAGAGTGTGTTTTACATTGTAAAATATGCTGCCGTCAAAACTTCATTTGTAAGGTCGATATATCCGAATGGTCGTAGTAATGCAAAAACTCCAGCGAGAAGATCTCGACGCTGATCCTCAAACGAAGGGCAAAGCAACAAAAAGTGCTCCGTGCTCTCAATACCATCGTTAGTAGGGCACATTGGATTTATGGTATCCCTAAAATTGTGCTTAAATTTGTGAAGGCTTAATTTGCTAAGACCCACTCTAAGTTGAGTAAGATAATATAAGCCTGTTGGGTCATGGATTCCAAAGACAGATTTAGTAGGGGGGCGAATTGTCGAAAGCAACTTTTTCTTGAAGATAGCAACTGATGGTGAAATTCTAATTTCCGGACATAGTTCATTCCACTCAGACAGGCAATTTGGATAAAAGCTAGATTTGAATTTTTCTGTCCTTGCCCTTATTCGTCCAACGACATCCTGATTGCGAAGAGGGTACTGTGACTGATGAAGCTGTGGGATTGGATCTATTGTATATTCAGGCATCAGATTATTTATCATTTTGTAAAACAACGTAAGGCGTCTACACCATCTTCGGGAACTCAGTGACTCCCAACCAAGCTCTGCGTACAGCTTCTCGCGTGACGTTCCCTTCCATGTTCCCGTAACAGCACGGGCAGCAGAATACTGAACGGACTCCAACTTTTCCATCAAGCTCGACAAAATGGTATTACCGCTAAACTCACATACTTTAGCCGGAATATGATAGATAACGTCTCCGTATTCCAGGTGAGGTCGCACATAGAGCTTAAATAATTCGTTTAGGGTATGTCTGGGTAGGTACTTGGAGAGATATTTCAGCAAACCAATTCCCTTTCTCGTTTTAGAGATAGCTGCCTTAACGTGAGCCGAAAATGAAAGCTTTGAGTCCAGGATAAGTCCTAGATGCTTATGTTCATCTACTTTCATCACTGGTATGTTATTAAAACGAATTTCTGGATGATTCATTTCAATTCGTTTCTGAGAAAATATCAATTCAACAGCTTGTTTTTGGGGATCTGGATTAAACGACATTTTCCAATCATGAGCCCACTGTCTTATCAACTCTAGGTCATGGTTCATATCACTGGCAGCTGAGTTTAAGTTTTCTACTACGGTGAACAATGATGTATCATCAGCAAAAAGCTTAACATTACACTTTACGTCAGCAGCAAGATCATTAATATAAACAAGGAAAAACAAGGGTCCTAAAATAGAACCCTGGGGTACTCCTGCTGAAATATCTCCCCAATCAGAACTCTGTCCATTTAAAACTGTTCGCTGTTTTCGATCCTTAAGAAAACTTTGTATAAGCGAAAGAAGCTTTCCCGAGACGCCACAACGTTGTAGTTTATAAATCAAACCGTCATGCCATACTCTGTCAAATGCTTTAGATATATCAAGATAAACAGAACGAACATCCAGAGGAGGATTACAGTCAAAGGCTTTAAAGATCGTGTGCGTTATGGAAATTAACTGATTGACCGTTGAATCACTGGGACGAAAACCTGATTGATTTGGATTGAGCAACTTGCAGGAAACGAGATGTGAATATAAAGAGTCGTACATAAGTTTCTCAAGTATTTTTCCAAAAATTGGTAGGAGTGTTCTAGAGTATAAGAGTATAAGTATAATAAGTATAAGTTTGAGAGTATAATATTTACTCTCAAATTAAGTATAAGTTCACGAGATTCAAAGATATTAAAGGTTCAAAACTTCAAGCTCTGATGAACTTTTAATCATGAAGAGCTCGTTATGTCTTTAACGTAAAATCCCCGGGAGGGGGGTACATAACATGTTCAGGGTAATGGTATGTGCCGCCCATATGGGTGGGTTCTTGTGCCCAACTTTCTTTAAACAACATTCTCTAAACAAGGGTCATTTTCGGCAGATTTCCCATTTATTAGTGGGGTTTTGCTTAAAGTTGCAAAAATAGTTACAAATGTGGAGTTTTCCGAAAAATTCTTCATAAATCTGGGTACCAAGGCAAGTTTTGGTAATTAGAAGAGGGTACAGTTCTGAAAACAAGTTGTGTACCGCTCCAGTCGGGGTAAAGTCAGAAATCGAATCTAATGTCAGCTCAGTTCAAAGTGTTCCTATAAAAGCGTAATTAAGCAATTCAGGTATGCTCTTATTGGATTTAAAACTCTCCGTATAATATCAGTAATCCTCATTCATAATGCTCAAATCCATTAACGTTAGATAATGGGGAATACATAAATATAGACCCGCGCAAATCGCTGTTGCGCACCCCCTGGTTAGTTTTGCATGCGCCATAGTACTTGTGGGCTTATGCAATAACCGATGCCAATGCCAATGCCAGTTCCAATGCCGATGCCAGTATTCCAATGCCGGTGAATACAAATGGCCCAAGTAAACCCCTTTTCAAACGTCTAAACTCTTTGAAACTAAATGACACATACACTCTAGAATGCGCAAAGTTTATGTATGATATTTCAAATAAAAACAGTACTGACTCTTTCAGCCATTTGTTCCAATTAACTATTGAAAAACACCACATCCAAACTCGACAAGCCACCTCTAAAAAGTTCTATGTCCCAAAAGCTAGAACGAACTATAAACGAAACTTTATTTCAAATGTTGGCGTAAAAATCTGGAATAATTTACCCCAAAACTTTCGAAATTTACCCACAAAGAAATTTTCGGAAAGCATTATAAAATTTTTTTGCTACAATCTTATTGATTACAGACTATTTAACAATCTATTGAACCCCAACCCTCTTTCTTGGACTTTCTTTTTTATTTCCTTTTCCTCTGTTTTCCCAACTGGCCTTTCTAATTAGTTATTAGCAATTATAACAAATGAATAAAATTTTCGTGTAGTTAGTATTGCAGCATTTATATATTCTTATTTCAGTAACCATGTTGTTGAGGGCAAATGGCTCAAAAGCTCATTATGAGTTATTTTCATTTGTCCTTTTCAGCACTTTTAGTAAGATAGATGTTTTTCATGTGCTGATACTTGTAAGCGTTCTTTCATAGGTATTATATCATCTTTTTTATATTAGACTATCATGTAAGTTTAGCTGAGAATATTCATCAAAATCAAATCAAATCAAATCAAGAAAACTTCAAAAATTCAATGATAATTAGTGATGCAACTGT
This sequence comes from Aurelia coerulea, assembly GCA_039566865.1. Classification (NCBI taxonomy): domain Eukaryota; kingdom Metazoa; phylum Cnidaria; class Scyphozoa; order Semaeostomeae; family Ulmaridae; genus Aurelia; species Aurelia coerulea. Next base: position 6,428,919 of record CM076959.1, read on the forward strand.
AATACAGCTAAAATTTCGATCTTGTTGTTCCCCAAAGTTATTCATGATATGCAGAAGATATTTCCTTAATTAGTGACCGGATAAGTAAGGCAAAGTAAGGTTGGACGATTAGTTTTCCTTGGAGCAAGTAGCTTGTGAAAGTACTTGTGTCCATGTTGTGTTTACTTGTATTTGAAGGTGTTTGACACCCTAGCTAGAGGCAGTAGTTAAATACATTTTGGAGTTAGATTATTCAACGACTATCAGTGCTTGTGAGAGACTGAGTAGTGCCTTTTTGTTGTATTGTATTTAGGATGCGTAACTTATATAAGTTAAACCCACCTGAACCCATCTGAATCCATCTGAACCCAGCAGATACCAGCCTGAGTCGATAGAAATTCCCAAGAGGTCCCCTGCCAGGTGTGATCGCTCCGTTTGGAAATATCAAGAACAATGCATCAAAAGAAGCGGGTGATAATCATAGTTAGCACTTTATGGTGTTAATGAAAACAGCTGAATAACAATCGTTCTGATCTCATTGGCTCGGACGGTTTTTCATTTTGGGATTTTAGCTCTTTGTGAGCTAATTCTACAACAAGGCTCTTGACATTTTCTTTAGTAGCAACCTTTCGTCCATTGTAGCGTGAAAGCATGTCCTGAAACTCTTCAATTAGTGTTTCACCCATATCAGATGACTTCTCTTCCATTATGGATGTGATTACTTTAGCATCAGCCACATCAACGAAGCTCTGGAAAGAATTGCACAGCATTTCATCTGTTACACCCTGCATGCCAAACAGGGAGTGACATAAGAAGGCATGGCACAGCTGGAGCGGCCAGTAGCGCATGTCCATAAACCCTTTCAGTAAGGCTCTTGCACAGCATTGCCATTTTGCTTCCTGAAAATCATGACGCAATGCTGGGACTTGTTCCGCTTCTCCTGTGCAGCAACTGTTGCAAAAAGTTTGCCAAAACGTTGTGAGGACATCCCTATACACTCCTCCTGTGTCTTGACCCTTTTCTTCCAGCCCATTTGTCTCGATAAGAATGAAATAGAGGCTTTCATTTAATATGTTGGGGTCACTGAAAACATTTATCAGCTCATTAAAGATGTTTATTCTGTGTAACATCACTTTTCTCGGTTCCCCATCGCTGTTGACAGATTGTTGCAGTCACTCTTCTCTCCAACTCATATTTCCGTTCGAAGTGGAATTAGAGATTGGACCAGCTGTGACTACCACCTCCATGAAACTTGTTGACGGTCCATCTCTGAAAGAGACTGGTGGCTCCACCATTTCGAATTCCTCGGTATTTGCATTATTACCTTCCAACGTATGTGCATCGCTAGTTTCATATGGCTGAAGGAATTGCTGGGAAGCATTCACGATGGCCCCAATTCTGTTTGAATGCTTCTTCCTCCGAAGAAGCGACAAACAAATCATCAAGGGGGTCAACACTTGCCACACTGCTATCATCACGTAATGGTGAGATAGGGAATAGTGCGGAAATATGTGGCTCAGATTGTGAAACTGCTTGCGCCCTTTTGAAAGTTGTGTACAGATAGAATCTGATATGGTAATCACCCTTTCGACGACAACGACAACAAAGACGCTTGCATGTCTTCCTCCATCTTCCCAATGACTCAACATGTGCATGCTCCTACTACCAATGTGTGAAGGATGAAAGTTGGGGGCATTGTCAATGAATGAGGTATGTTTTCTAAAAGCGGCAACGTACGATTGTAGTAATTGAGAAACCAGCGTAACCTGCCCAGTACACAATCGCAGTAATTAAAATTGCATTGAAAACGTGTGCGAATGAAAACAATAGAATAATTTTGTTAGACTCATGAGATACTGTACAGTAAAAGCCCCCTCTCTATCAAGCTCCCCTCTCTAACAAGTCCCTCCCCTGTCCCCATGAGCTTAGATTTTAAATAGACCCCCTATTTCAAGCCCCCTATTTACATCAAATTTCTACTAATATAACCAAAGATTTCCCATTTAATGATTGCTAAATAAGTTTTCATATAACTGTGTCGAATTTATGCATTTGATTCGTGAATTTGTGTGATGAAAAAGATTTGAAATAGACCCCCTCTTTTAGCCCCCCCCCCCGCTAATGTTACCAAAGATTGCATAAAACTGTATCGAATTTCTGCATTTAATTTATAAATTTACATGGTGTAAAAGCTGTAAAAGAGCGAAAAAGCTATCATGTGATTTGTCAATCGATTTGTGAACAAGCCCCCATCTCTAATAAGCCCCCTTTCTCTATCAAGCCCCTCCCTCTGCAGTGTCCGAAATTAAACAAGCCCTAGGGGCTCAATAAACCTTTTACGATAGTTCCCCTTATCGCAACAACAACAAAGAGAACGACAACAACAACAATAAAGAGAACGACAACAACAACAACAACAACAATTCACATTCTAGAAGAAAGAAGTGAGAGCCCCCTGGAACAAACTTAGCAGAGTTTTAACTCCTGGAAAAACTATAAACCAGTCGCAAAACTATAAACCATAGAGGCAATGTTGTGATTTCAGGGGGTAAAATTTATAGTAGAATACAATAGATCCTATTGATTTGCTATTGTTCCTTCGATAATGTAAGAAACAGTTTGCCCCCTGGAGAAAACTCTTCACAAAACTCGTCAGGAAAGTCGTCAGAAAAGTCGTCACAAAACTATAAACCAGTCGCAAAACTATAAACTAGATGGCACGTATGGGCCACCGTACAAATCAACTAACGTAAACAAATGGGAAAACATGGTTCTACTTCAAAGGTGGTATATGATTGTTAGATATCTATGTTTCAAAGAAAAGTGATTTGATTGACATTCAGACTAAATCAGCTTAGCTTCTAACATGCTTCTAACAAGTAAAGAGTTGAATAGTAAATAAATAAACCTTTTCAAAAGTTTTCATCAAAGGGTTTCTTATTTTAGAAAATGGCGATTAATTCACCTTCCTTCTGAAGTTTCTAAACTCAAATTGAAAATATTTATTGCGAAGAAAATAACCCAACCTTTACAGAAAGTGGTTACTTAATAGTTGTTGTTGATAGCTGTGCATTTGCAATGGAAACTTGGTCGTTTTACTGAGGGTTTCAGACTGTTTACTTTCGTAAGAATTTGTTTTTGTTTCTTCCTGTTTCTTCCTGTCTCTTCCCTGGTCGAAGAATTTTCCAGAAAACCCATTGGAAAAAACACCCCTAGAAAATTCTTAAAGTGAATGACCTGAGATATATAGCGCTTGTCTATAAATAGGACAAATAAACACCTAATAGCTCCATAGTTTTCTTTGGCTTTGCTTTCTTCCGCCACGGCTATCTGTAAAATATGGAGTGTGGAATGATGGAATGGAATAATGGAATGGAATGATGGAATGGAATGGTATAGATGGAATGGTAGATATGGAATAGCCAAACTACTGGTCGCTTTGGAAAAAAAATTACACCGAAGTGTTCCTCAAGATATTCTTAGTTTATTTTGCATATGTTTTCTTGAAAGTGTCATGAAATTCCCTTAAATTTCGACTGAAACAACAAGCATGATAACAGACTGTGTGGGCAGACATCAGTTAAGTCGTTTAATTGATGTGAGTTGTAGGGAAAAAATCTGTAAAACATGGAGTGATGGAATGGAATGGTCGACATGGAATAGCCAAACTATTGGTCGGTTTTGAAAAAAGAATTAGGCCTAGGTCAAACGTCGAGCCTGTCATGTGCCGAACCTAATAGCAATAAGTTCGACTGTGGCGCGACGTTGGCACGGCACTGAATCAAACGTCGAACCATGGTCGAACCAAATTGGTCGAGCCAATTAATTTTTCCAGCAGTTACATGAAGTACCAGAAATTTGGCGCGCTTTTTGCAACTTGGTTTTCTTGCATCAAAATGGCGCCTCGAGGCAACAATTTAACAAAATCGTTCATAATCAAGAAAATTTTAGAACGAAATGATAAACGGAGGAGATTGTTTGAATGTTTTGCAATTGCGTTGTCAAGACGAAGACAATTGATTCAAGCGTGCTTGCTCATAGTCACCCTGCTAATCTCACAGAATAGAAAAGAATGCACTCGTTCATGTAGAAGGTTACCAAGAAACAGTGGTTGGTGGAATGGTGTTTGGAACATTTATTCTGATGAGAGGTTCAAGAGGACATTTCGCGTATCTCGCAAGACCTTCAACTTCATTTTGTCTCGAATTCGTCACAAACTAGAGCGTGAAATAGTTTCTGAAGATCCAATCTCACCCGAGTTGCGCTTGGGATTATGCTTGTATCGCTTAGGCCGTGGTGACTACTTTTACACTATCGCAGAATTGGCGGGGCTTGGCCAATCGACAGTCTCAACCATTGTTAGAGAAGTAAATGAAGCAATAGTTTCGTGCATGTGGGACGAATGCGTTACTGCATACATGCCAAAAACACCTGATGATTTTACAAGTAAAATCTTAGACATGGAAGAATTGTGGCAATTTCCCTTCAGCTGGGCAGCAGTGGATGGATGTCATAACCCCATCAAATGTCCACCTGGGGGGCTTGAAGCATGCAAGGAATACCACAACTTTAAGAATTTCTATTCAATCATCCTAATGTCAATGGTGGACGCAAAATACAGGTTCATATGGGGAAGTTGTGGTTTTCCTGGAAATTCCCACGATTCCATCATTTTACAGTCAACAGACCTGTGGGATAAAATACAAGGAGATAATTTTTTGCCCAACTTCAGTCAAATTGAGCAAAATGTATCTATCTCTCCAATTGTGCTGGGTGATTCTGCATTTCCCTTTGAGACATGGCTAATGAAGCCATTCACCAATGCAGTCCTAACTCCAAAACAACGCTACTTCAACTATCGCCTAAGCAGAGCCAGAATGATTGTGGAGGGGGCATATGGCCAATTAAAGGGACGCTGGCGGTATCTCATGAGAAAATCAGAAAGTAACCCACTTGAAGCAAAAGTTGCAACACTAGCCTGCATGGTACTTCACAATGCATGTTTAGAAAATGGTGACACTATCCCTAGAAAGTTAGATTTGACGGTTGATCCCATCTCAAACCAGAAAAGAGACCGCACAACAATTCAGAAAATATTGCTGATGACGAGAAGTTCAAGAACAGTTAATGTAGCAAAAACTCAAGCAACTAAAGTGCGTAATGTGATAATGGAAAAGGTGTGGGAAGAAAAACAGAACATGTAAAACAATGGAGTATCATGTCTTTAGTGCATCTATAACAATTAGCTTTAAAAAACGTTCAGTTCGCTTGGTTAAAAGCACACTGTTATGGCACTGATTGGGTGAATGAAAATAGAATAGAATTAGGCAAGCTTCAGTACTTAGGCTGTACACTGAAATCATGAAGGTGATAACGATCCAACTCCCTTTATTCTCGAAACAATGTATGATCCAAGAGCATAAAGGCATTTGTAATTATTCAAAGGATAGCTTCTTTGTTAGTGATTTCAACATTAAGAGTAGCCAATCGCAGCCACAACAGTTTGCCTTTAATGTAGACTTCCTCTGACCCAATTACCCTGCAAATAAGTGCGTACAATTTCAGTAGATTTTATAATCTTTGACTGTTTTGTATTAAAAAATTGATGGCCTACATGTACTTACAAGTGCTTATAAAGTTAAGCAGCATGAAGGAAGAATTCACAGGAACACGTCCCACATTCTGCATCCTTCCAAAAGTTCACATTTTGGGAGAAATCTTTATTGAAATGATGCACTTATTGTATATGCAGCATGGTAACAGGGTTGCAGTAGATAGTTTCAACAAAACAATTAATTTGTATTATAATCATGATTAGTTCAATGTTTATCTAATGCGAGGAGGTAATTTCATAGATTTTGATAGAATAAACGCTCATTCTCCTCAACATTCTGGTCATATGTCATGTTCTGCTGGTTATTTTGGCGATTTGGTGGTGTACATGGGTAAACTGCTTGACTCTGATAAAAACCTGCATGACCTTGATAGCCAGCAGTGGGAACTTGATATGATGTGCTTTGTGGTTGAGCTTGACTTCCCATTAGCATTTGCAACAATCTCATCTCATGCTCTCTTGCTTTTTCAGCTTCTTCTTTGGCAAACCTCAAAAATTCTTTCAACGGATCATTTTCTACTAAAGTTCTCAACATATCAACAACCTCATCAGTTGATCCTTTTCCTTTTTTCTTTGATGTCTTTTTTATTGGAACAAACAATGGTGGACTTGTATCTGATTCTGGAGAATCATCTGGCAAACTTGACAATGAAGCTTCATCTACTGCTTGATTCATGGAAGGCTCTCTGGCCAATTCAGGCTGGCAGGAATCTCTGGTTTTAACCAATGCATAAAGCTTGTCAAACCAGGCCCCATACCCTTTTTGATCTTGAAATCTTTTTATGCCTGAAGCACTTTTTATTGTTAATGCAGATTTCTTGCATTCAGACACAAGTTTCTTGAGCTTATTGCGCAATTGGACTGGGGTGAATGAAATTTCTTCATCTCTTGTAGCTGCCCTCTCCTTCAACTCCTTCAAAATTCGGCCAGGTAAAAAACTCGGAGATGTCGGAGATGTCGGAGCAAAGATTCTCCGACGTTTCTCAACTCCGACTTTTTTACCTGGCCTTATATGCTCTACTAAAAAAGTCAGAGATGTCTTATCTCCGACGTTTTTCAACTCCGACTTTTTTACCTGGCCTTTTATATGCTCTACTAAAAAAGTCGGAGATGTTCAGAGATTGCATATTATATAACTCTCTACAATTCAAATTCTCTTCATTCGCCGTCACAACACTCAATCAATAAGAAACTAGGTCCTGAAATTTGTAGTAACTTTGTCTTAACGTCTTAATTTATCACTGTTCATTGTGGACGGTAAATATAGTTCTTTGAACCGAAAAAATAACGAGAAATAAAGAAGACGTAGATAAAAGAAAGCATATAAAAGTGGCTCAAGCTACCTGCAATCGAATCCTGGACTATCAAATATCAAACTTCCCGTTGAAATAGATCATTTATCCATGATTTTCGACGGGGAAACAAACATTTCAACGGGGAAATAACAGAAACAAGGCAGGGAAATGTTGCAACTCAAACTTAGCGGGGAAACACATTATTTGGCGGGTCATCCTTTAACCTTGGCGGGGCATCGTTTCAGCGGGGTCGTTACTCGGGGGGGGGGGGGGGGTGTATACAAGGAACAAGTGAAAAATATAATGAAAGAAGTTGAGAAACGTCGGAGATAAGACATCTCCGACTTTTTTAGTAGAGCATATAAGGCCAGGTAAAAAAGTCGGAGTTGAGAAACGTCGGAGAATCTTTGCTCCGACATCTCCGACATCTCCGACATCTCCGAGTTTTTTACCTGGCCTTCAAAATTCTGGAATACAACTCAGAGTTTTTTTGGTTTTTTGTATTCTGAAATATCAGCCTTTTTCGGAAGTATTCACTTGACACAACAATATCCACCACATCATTCAAGGGGGATGTTCTTTTAACTGGACCCTACGACCCTACGACCCCGGACCATACGACCCAGGACCATACGACCCTACGACCCTACGACCTTACGACCTTACGACCCAAGTTCATTATTTAGATTTATTTTGCTGATAGAGATTAGCAAGAAAGAGCCACGTGATGCTTGTATTGGAGGACCCACTGATGGTTGATTGGTGAACACACAAGACATCTTTAGGTGTCAATGTTACCTGGCTAGGCAAATTCGATGAACTCGGACAGAGCAAAGAATGAAGCCAGGAATTAATAACCCAGCCTTTGTAAACAAAACTTCCAATAAATGAACATAGAATGTCATAGCCTATTGTATTCGCACGGCTATTTTCATCGAGGGCTTACATATATATGCTTAGATTCCCTTTAAAAACCAATGTATCGGCTTCTTTGCTTGAATCAAATAAAAGAAAGCAAACTTATGAATGTGCAAGTTTTAAGGCCATAAAAGCAACTGGAAATTTCCAAGTGGGCTGAATTTTACACAACATAAGGTCGCTCAGTCGCAGCCTTCTATTCAGTATCAGAGCAGCATTTTCTCTCGTTTACAATATAATTTCACTGACTGGAAACCAGTCAAATTGTTCGCGTGACAAAGGTCACTGGTGCACAGTTATGTAAAATGTTTACGTTTGAAAACTGCACGCACAAATATGCGACACCCTCGCTTGATAGATCGCCATCGCAGCAAAATAAATTCTAAATGATTAAATATAAATGAAACTAAATAGTTTTAAATAATGATAACATTTTGTGAAACTAGGGTCGTATGGTCGTATGGTCGGGGGTCGTATGGTCCGGGGTCGTGGGGTCGTAGGGTCCGGTGAAAAGAACATCCCCATTCAAGGTGCTTTCATGCCATGTAGCTTTCCTGCCAGGTTTTTTAATTCTCTTCTTGGTAAAGTTACTGAGGACCTCCTCCATCTCATCTTGATCATCATCATGGACTGGGAGTCCCTAATTCAAGATTCAAGATTCAAGATCCAAGATCCAAGATCCAAAGATCCGGAATTCAAGATCCAGAGTAAAACACCCTAATTCAAGATCCGGAATTCAAGATTCAAAATGAAACACCCTAATTCAAGATCCAGAATTCAAGATTCAAAATGAAACACCCTAATTCAAGATCCAGAATTCAAGATTCAAAATGAAACACCCTAGTTCAAGATCCGGAATTCAAGATTCAAAATGAAACACCCTAATTCAAGATCCAGAATTCAAGATTCAAAATGAAACACCCTAATTCAAGATCCAGAATTCAAGATTCAAAATGAAACACCCTAATTCAAGATCCAGAATTCAAGATTCAAAATGAAACACCCTAATTCAAGATCCAGAATTCAAGATTCAAAATGAAGCACCCTAATTCAAGATCCAGAATTCAAGATTCAAAATGAAAACACTCTAATTCAAGATCCAGAATTCAAGATGGTGTTCCAGTGATTTTTTAAGTGAACTGCGCTAATCTAGGAAACTTAAGGCCCAATCTTTTTTAACGTTTAAAAACCATGCTAACTGGATTAAAAAAGCTAAGAAACCTTTGTAATTTATATTTCTGGAGCAGTACAGTAAATACAAATTTTTAACAGCATTTTAGGTACTTGTTTAAGAGAGCTTCTAAGAAATTTCAAAGCCCCTTCATGTAAGCAATGCTGGACACTGGCTTAGTATCTGATTTTGACATTCTCTCACAGTAATAGCAACTGAAAGTTGGGTGTACTTGGTGTGAACATTTTAACTCCAAATTGTGTTCATCAACAAGTTTTACCCAAGTTTTTCAGTGTTTCAATTTCTAAAACTTCTTACTTTGAATTTTGGCTTCCTTGGCTCTGATGAGTTGAGGGTCTCAGATCATGGAAATTTATTTGAATTTCTTTCAAGTGATTTCAGCTCTTAAATACATAGCAATATGATTTGCACTGTTCCAGATGTTGACCAATATCGAAAAGCGAGAAAGTTCCTTGTTTGGCCTAGGCACTATTTGCCTCTCAGAAATTCATGCCTAGGCCATACAAAAAACCTTATCGCAACTCACTATTTGTCATTATCCAGATTAGTGGACATCATATTCCAATATATCTTTAAGAGCTGAAATCACGTCAAAGAATTTTTGAATAAACATCCATTGTATTCAACTCCACTCAGTAACTGCCGGATCCAAAATGATTTGTTTTCAAAATTGAAACATTTAAAACTTCTTCAATTCCGAACTAGGGTGTTTCCATTTTGAATCTTGAATTCTGGATCTTGAATTAGGGGGTTTCATTTTGAATCTTGAATTCTGGATCTTGAATTAGGGTGTTTCATTTTGAATCTTGAGTTCTGGATCTTGAATTAGGGTGTTTCATTTTGAATCTTGAATTCTGGATCTTGAATTAGGGTGTTTTCATTTTGAATCTTGAATTCTGGATCTTGAATTAGGGTGTTTCATTTTGAATCTTGAATTCTGGATCTTGAATTAGGGTGTTTTATTTTGAATCTTGAATTCTGGATCTTGAATTAGGGTGTTTCACTTTGAATCTTGAATTCCGGATCTTGAATTAGGGTGTTTCATTTTGAATCTTGAATTCCGGATCTTGAATTAGGGTGTTTCATTTTGAATCTTGAATTCTGGATCTTAAATTAGGGTGTTTCATTTTGAATCTTGAATTCCGGATCTTTGGATCTTGGATCTTGGATCTTGAATCTTGAATCTTGAATTAGGGACTCCCAACACCCTAATTCAAGATCCGGAATTCAAGATTCAAAATGAAACACCCTAATTCAAGATCCAGAATTCAAGATTCAAAATGAAACACCCTAATTCAAGATCCAGAATTCAAGATTCAAAATGAAACACCCTAATTCAAGATCCAGAATTCAAGATTCAAAATGAAACACCCTAATTCAAGATCCAGAATTCAAGATTCAAAATGAAGCACCCTAATTCAAGATCCAGAATTCAAGATTCAAAATGAAAACACTCTAATTCAAGATCCAGAATTCAAGATGGTGTTCCAGTGATTTTTTAAGTGAACTGCGCTAATCTAGGAAACTTAAGGCCCAATCTTTTTTAACGTTTAAAAACCATGCTAACTGGATTAAAAAAGCTAAGAAACCTTTGTAATTTATATTTCTGGAGCAGTACAGTAAATACAAATTTTTAACAGCATTTTAGGTACTTGTTTAAGAGAGCTTCTAAGAAATTTCAAAGCCCCTTCATGTAAGCAATGCTGGACACTGGCTTAGTATCTGATTTTGACATTCTCTCACAGTAATAGCAACTGAAAGTTGGGTGTACTTGGTGTGAACATTTTAACTCCAAATTGTGTTCATCAACAAGTTTTACCCAAGTTTTTCAGTGTTTCAATTTCTAAAACTTCTTACTTTGAATTTTGGCTTCCTTGGCTCTGATGAGTTGAGGGTCTCAGATCATGGAAATTTATTTGAATTTCTTTCAAGTGATTTCAGCTCTTAAATACATAGCAATATGATTTGCACTGTTCCAGATGTTGACCAATATCGAAAAGCGAGAAAGTTCCTTGTTTGGCCTAGGCACTATTTGCCTCTCAGAAATTCATGCCTAGGCCATACAAAAAACCTTATCGCAACTCACTATTTGTCATTATCCAGATTAGTGGACATCATATTCCAATATATCTTTAAGAGCTGAAATCACGTCAAAGAATTTTTGAATAAACATCCATTGTATTCAACTCCACTCAGTAACTGCCGGATCCAAAATGATTTGTTTTCAAAATTGAAACATTTAAAACTTCTTCAATTCCGAACTAGGGTGTTTCCATTTTGAATCTTGAATTCTGGATCTTGAATTAGGGGGTTTCATTTTGAATCTTGAATTCTGGATCTTGAATTAGGGTGTTTCATTTTAAATCTTGAGTTCTGGATCTTGAATTAGGGTGTTTCATTTTGAATCTTGAATTCTGGATCTTGAATTAGGGTGTTTTCATTTTGAATCTTGAATTCTGGATCTTGAATTAGGGTGTTTCATTTTGAATCTTGAATTCTGGATCTTGAATTAGGGTGTTTTATTTTGAATCTTGAATTCTGGATCTTGAATTAGGGTGTTTCACTTTGAATCTTGAATTCCGGATCTTGAATTAGGGTGTTTCATTTTGAATCTTGAATTCCGGATCTTGAATTAGGGTGTTTCATTTTGAATCTTGAATTCTGGATCTTAAATTAGGGTGTTTCATTTTGAATCTTGAATTCCGGATCTTTGGATCTTGGATCTTGGATCTTGAATCTTGAATTAGGGACTCCCTCATGGACTTCATCACCAAGGTCAGATTCCAGTTCTGTGTCATTTTCTACCAGATATCGCTCTGCAAGATTTGTCCTGAAGAGAAAATGGAATCAAATATTTTAAAATGAATAAATAGCCTAGAGCTTAGAAGACTAAACGTTTCGGGCTTAACCCTTCATCAGTAGTAACGAGAAAAGGGTTCAGAAAAAGAACGATTGATAGAATAGTGTATTACCTGATAGAAGATGATATCGCTCATAAGTGGTGGGGCTGAGAAGATGTCACGTGTTTTTGCGTTGGAAGAGAGGATACCATAGTTCTTGTAGATGATGTTCTTGATAGGGATTGCCAGAGGGTGGTATGTAAGTGTGAAGGGGATTCTCTCTGAGGCTTGGTTGTTCCTGCGATTTTTCATAGCTTCTTGTCTGGGGATGTTGAGGACTTTTTGTAAAGCGTCATTGATCACCAATTGTTCACGAAAAATGAACTCATTTCTTTTGCCTTCTCTTTGAAATCAGGATCTTTAGAGCAGAGCTTTCGAAGACGGAGAAATTGAGAGAAAGGGATAGATTTCGATGTAACGTTTGATGAGATGTGGAAATGGGCCTTCATATTGCTGGCTGATGAGATATTCTTGGTAGCCAACAAAAAGGCACGCATAGCTGGGTCCAAGTTTGCTACCCATAGCTACTCCACCAACTTGAACATAATATTTACCATCAAAAGAGAAACCATTGGTGGTGAGAACCAGTTCAGCAAGACGCAAAAGTGTGGTGGTGGGTGGATTCTGTGTAGGACGTTGATCCAGGAAATGTTTGAGAGCAGACAGACCATCGGTGTTAGGAATGACAGTGTAAAGTGATTTCACATCCATGGTGAATCGATAACGAACCAAGCCTCAGAGAGAATCCCCTTCACACTTACATACCACCCTCTGGCAATCCCTATCAAGAACATCATCTACAAGAACTATGGTATCCTCTCTTCCAACGCAAAAACACGTGACATCTTCTCAGCCCCACCACTTATGGCTTACAGACGTGATTCCAATCTGAGAGATACCCTTGTCAGATCAAAACTGCACGACGACAATGAACGCCCTGGCACAACTGCCTGTGGCCGCTCTAACTGAATCGTTTTGGTGAACATTTGCGGAACGTAGAGAATAAAACCCACGAGAAAGAACAAAAGATTGAGACTTTGGAAAAGAGGTTAATTTTCAAATTGGGAACTTTAATACCAATGGACTTAATAAACGTCGTAGAATGGCATTCTTTCTTCATTCAACCTTACGCTCTACCGTACCCTTTTCTCGTTACTACTGATGAAGGGTTAAGCCCGAAACGTTTAGTTTTCTAAGCTCTAGGCTATTTATTCATTTTAAAATATTTGGTGTATTTATCGATTATTGTAGCCGCACGTGCAAACAAACAATTTATAGAAAATACTTTGTAAGAAAAAGCTTGGATCAGCACAGAGTTGCCAGATTTTATTTCATCTGAATAAAATAGTGTTTAGCTAACTGATTTCTTATGTTCTGAGCGAGACAGGTTTTTTGAAGTGCTATTATGGTATCAGTTCAATTTATGTTACAATTTTAAGCAAGATAATTTATCAATTAACTAAAATAACAAGACTAATATAGAATACAAAGGCAATGGTATGTGCAAGACAAGTGAAGTGGCAACCTCCCCTTTAATATGATATGCTTGGATAGTGGACATAAAAATGTGTATTTGCGCACCATACCGACCCCCAATTTGTATGCTGGTTTGGAATTGAATTGTCATCTGCTGATTGTTTTCGAATCCCACACATGTCTAGTAGCATCACGTCTTCATGATGTTTTTGATACAAGTTCAAGTTTTTCATTTTAAAATTCCATCTAACAACAAGTACAAAACTACATTAACAACAACAAATAATTATCAAAGTATACAAAAAGAGCTAAACTAATTTAAAGGGAGGTTGTAGGTACGGTATTTCTTAAAGAGGAGCTCTCTCAATAGATAAACTAATCGAGAGGGGAAAGCACCCCCTGTAGTGTACTATCAAAAGCTTGATTATTTTATAGTGGTAAAGGTCTTTAGTTCATTTGAAGATTGTAGAAATGATACAAACAATATATGTACTGCAGCACTTGTCTCTGAGCAAATAATCAAATACATAACAATGCCAATGCATAATAAACAACGTACCACTTATTCATGTCACATCCCGAGACTACACTTGGACTTGCAGATCTTGCTTTTTTGCGTTTTCCCGGCAAGCCAAGGGCGTCTGTGCACTCTTCGCAATACCCAACACGCTTGGCAACAATCCACCCTTCAGTGCGGTCGTCCTTCTCAGATGTCGCACATAAATTGCATATTGGAGACAAGCAAATAATGCAGCCATATTTCGTTTCTCTAAAACAAGCTGTGCATTCTCGGAAACCACCAGTAGCTGCCGCCATGTTGTTGGATGTGAAATTACGCGCCATTCTTCATGCGCATGCTCAGCCTCATTTTGAAACAGAAAATTATCACAAATAATTTATGCATTTGGTTCGGCACATGAGCAGCGTGACGTTTGATTTGAAGTCGTGCCACAGACGTGCTACTCAACTGGATCGGTCGCGCCAATTGGTTTGGGTCGACCCAAAAGTCTTTTCATGTGCTTAATCAAATCAAACGTCGTGCCTCTCATGTGCTCAATTCATGTATTTGGTTCGGCACATGACGGGCTCGACGTTTGACCTAGGCCTTACACCAATGTGTTCCTCTCGATCTCTACAGTTCATTTTGCGCATATTTTCTTGAAAATATGCTGGAATTCCTTCAGATTTCAACTGAAACAAAATTTGATCTATGTTAAGCTGGCGTGCACAGAGCTGTGGAATGTTGAGGAGTGACAGGGATCAATGACAGTTTTAATCCTTATGTTGTAATGGCGCCAAGTTTATTTTTATCATAAGCGGGGGTTCGTAAGAAACTTTAGACAACAGGAAATTGAGGTACTGCTGCCCTCATGCACTCATTCACTCACTATTGTTTGAAAACAATGCCCAGTTGTTCATCATTTGCACAGGTTATGGTATTGTTTAGATTTCATTTCGTGTTGTGCAACTGTGAACTGAACTGCGTCGATTTTTCAAAAACTTTCCTGCTATGCTTCACCACGTTGTGACTTCTGTCGAAGAATCCATAGTTTTATGCTGCTAGCTGGACTTGCCCCAAGTCTCTTCCGCGAAAATAAAACCAAACAGCAGTGGGCCAATTTTTGTTGGCAAATTGTTTCGTTATAAACACGGGAGAGACTTGGGCAAGTCCAGCTGCTAGCATATTTTGTCTTACATTGTTATTACATTGTACCATTGTTATTTTTAGAATGTTTAGGCTCTGGTACCGAGGGTAATTTTGTCTGTGTAGCAGGCTTCACCATGGTGGGCTTTGCTTTACATACAGTGTGAGTGTGCTTGTGCTCCCAGAAAACTGTCTTGCAGAATTTCAGTACCCTAATTTTTTTATAAGAAACCGCTTATAAGAAACGGTAGGCTAAAAAGCTAAGAAACTTTTGAAATTTACAGTTTCAATTTTCCTATCGCAGTCAAAAATATCTTGACACTGTATTATGTTATTGACTTGTTTTGAGATCTTACTAAGTAATTTGGGAGCACTTTAGACAAAACAAGATTAACTTTACATTTCTGGCATTAAAAATATAAGAAACGCGTAAGAAACTTTTGGTAGCGAAATGGCCCAAGAAAAATAAGAAACTGCCTACCAGTCCCGGACATTAGTTTCTTACAAAATCAAATGAGTGTAGTTGACGAAGCCAGATTTCATTTCCTCCGGACTTGCTACTTGGTAGAGGGAATGTTTGGGTTTTACCCTCATGTGGTTTCACCAGTGACGCATTTACCCATGGGCCCACTGGGCCCGGGCCCCGGGGCTCCCTAGAGTTCTTAAATCTAGGGGGCCCCGAGCGAAATTTGAAAAGGCCTATGAAGTGCTGTTGATTTCACTCTTGTGTTTGAAATGATTGTTAAAAAAGCCTCTCGATAAGTTCATCGATAAAAGGAGGAATCTCGTTCATACCGAAGCTGAAGTCCATAAAAAGAAAGAAATGGAAGAGGCGACAACCCCATGAAACACGAAAGCCTATTTTGGATGATCTATTAGAGCAAATTGTGAAAGGAGATGAAGCTGCAACTTCCCAAAGGCAATTACCGCACTTAGATTGTTGCTCAATGCAATGACTGTACTTTGCCGTGCAGAGTTTCCTCCAGTGAAAGAAGTTTCTCCTCGCTGAAAGGGTCAAGAGTCAGGTGTCAACTAAGGTCCACAATGTCACCAGAGCGCGTTGCTGCCTTTTGTCTAATGAATGGCAGCAAATTTTGATGTCCCGAGGCACGAGAGGGGGGGGGGATTGCCCCCACTTTTGTCCAAAGTTGGGTATAGGTTGGATAACCGTCACAAAATATCAAATTTTCCTTGTCGCTAATGGCAAGCAAGATATTAGGAGATGCATTCTAAGCCAAAGTAAAGGGCATAGCCCCAAAAATTTTCCGGGGGCTGCGCCCCCAGGCCCCTCCTTCCGTTCCCCTCATTTAATTTACCCTGGCCACGCCACTGTTGTGAGGCTTTTAGACCCCAAGAATATCATCCGAAATGTTGCATCATTGAAGGCAAGAAGAAAATCATGAAAAACCATTGGACAAAGGGGAATTTTCTTAGGATTGTACCGAAATGTATATATTTGTACAAGTTTACTCATTTCTTCGAATTTTCCCCTTTCAAAATGTTTAGTTAATATTAACTTGTTTGGCTACGGCTGAATCTGGTGGCCTTACCCATACATGGCATACATGCTAACAGGGTATCGCGAGTACTATGATACACACTTTTTTAGGTATATTCTAAGGGGCCCCAACCAGTTTTGGGCCCAGGGCCCCAACAGACTTAAATGCGGCCCTGGGATTCACCATATTCTGTAATCTTGCACGCAATGTTTCGGTTTGATGTAGAATATCGTAAATGTTTTTGCATTTAAAATTTTGAGCGGTTTTTAGGTGTTGGAACCCCCAAGCATCCCCTGTTGGTACTCACGCTGGCGAACCTATACGCACTACTGTGGTAGATACGCCATACCGGGGCGGTATAGTATCCTTACTGTGGTGGATACGTCATACCGGGGCGGTATATTATCCATACTGTGGTAGGGTATTATCCTTACTGTGGTGGATATGCCATACCGGGGCGGTATATTATCCTTACTGTGGCGGGGTATTATCCTTACTGTGGTGGATATGCCATACCGGGGCGGTATATTATCCTTACTGTTGTGGGGTATTATCCTTACTGTGGTGGATATGCCATACCGGGGCGGTATATTATCCTTACTGTGGTGGGGTATTATCCTTACTGTGGTGGATATGCCATACCGGGGCGGTATATTATCCTTACTGTGGTGGGGTATTATCCTTACTGTGGTGGCTATGCCATACCGGGGCGGTATATTATCCTTACTGTGGTGGGGTATTATCCTTAATGTGGCGGATTTTCAAGTGTTTTTGGAAGGAAGGAATGTTGACTTCTAGGATTTCTTCTTTCTCACATTCAAGTTTGTCGTTGTTCAAATGGAGCATGATAATTTAAGATTCCACGACCCTACAGCGCCCGTAAAGGTTAAAAAGAAAGTGGGGACATCAGAAAATCCAAAAGCCAAGAGGAGACTTTTTTTGAACAAACGAGAGTTTGAAACGAAAGCTCGCATCCTACAACATTTCGACGAATTTTTAATTAACCTTAGCAGTTATGACTTTCTGGATACTTTTTGCACGTTTGTAGCTCTAGTGGCAAATCGGTTATTTCCACTAGACAACATTGCATGGCAGCTTTTCTTGGATGTGGTGAGATTTTATAGTGCTGACAATGTATCAAGACTAAGATATGATGCAAACAATAAGGCAACGATGCTTTTCTGGATTTTTGGACACTGGCTGCGGCATGGTAAATGTATTAGGTTTATGACAGGGAGAAATTTACGGGAGCTATCACATTGGGAAACAGCAGTCAGGGGAAGTTTGATCCAACAGGAGCTAAGATTAATTTCGCAGTCCCAAGTAAAAAGACGCTAAAGAAAGAAAGCGAGGTGCTTGTAACATTGCCTAGGCTTTTAGAGCCAGCACTTCTTCCTACCATGCATGACTCCTTCGCGAAAGATAACGAGAGCTGGTATGTGCTTTCCTTTGACGGGAAATTGCTTCAATGTGGTCTAACACTAACAAGTGGGGATGTAGACACGTTTGGAATAGAGAATGGCCCTCTTCTAGCAGAACAGAAAGCACGCTTACCGATGAAACAACCTTGGCTGATACATACTCCACCACAGTAAGGATAACATACCGCCCCGGTATGGCATATCCACCACAGTAAGGATAATACCCCACCACAGTAAGGATAATATACCACCCCGGTATGGCATATCCACCACAGTAAGGATAATACCCCACCACAGTAAGGATAATACCCCACCACAGTAAGGATAATATACCGCCCCGGTATGGCGTATCCACCACAGTAAGGATAATACCCCACCACAGTAAGGATAACATACCGACCCGGTATGGCATATCCACCACAGTAAGGATAATACCCCACCACAGTAAGGATAATATACCACCCCGGTATGGCATATCCACCACAGTAAGGATAATACCCCACCGCAGTAAGGATAATACCCCGCCCCAGTATGGCGTATCCACCACAGTAAGGATAATACCCCACCACAGAAAGGATAATATACCGCCCCGGTATGGCGTATCCACCACAGTAAGGATAATACCCCACCACAGTAAGGATAATACCCCGCCACAGTAAGGATAATATACCGCCCCGGTATGGCATATCCACCACAGTAAGGATAATACCCCACCACAGTAAGGATAATATACCACCCCGGTATGGCGTATCCACCACAGTAAGGATAATACCCCACCACAGTATGGATAATATACCGCCCTGGTATGGCGTATCCACCACAGTAGTGCGTATAGGTTCGCTAGCGTGGTACTGTCCGGAAAATCACCAAATTCACATCAACAACCATGTGAAAGAAAACTACAAAAGTAACATAGTTGTTTGTGGTAGAAAGTTTTGGTCACTGATCTGCACGTTCAGAGCTTTGGATGGGAGGTGAGCTTCCTTGGCAGTTCGAAATATTTGCTTGAAAGAAGGTAAAAAAGAAATGCGTTGTAATATTGACTATGCTAAAAAGGAAATAGTCCCCCAAATGCTGTACTAGTTCCTCCAAACAATTAGATTTTGAGTTTTTTATGGCAAGAAGTCACTAAAATTGACTGAAGGCTGGCATCAACCATCGATGTGTTGATTTATCCTTGTGTGCACTAGTCTTTGTGCAGGGATCCCTTTGCCCCGCCCGAACTGGCCACTCTCCATCCTTCTTTATTTGTATTGAAAAGGATGCCAAAATTTCAATGTATGTAGCTAAAAAAGTGTGCAGGTTGATTTTGATACTGCTTGGGATAATAGATATGTCGAATTTGTTCATTTGACTCGGTAATACCGTATGTCATTCCTCAAAATAGGGGATAAAAGAGCTAACATGCTTTCATTTATATCCTTTTCATTTGAGAATAAACCCCCTATCAAGCTGACAAGCCTCCTCTCTCTTAAAGCCCCCTCTGGAATCTCCAAGACTGAGTAATAAGCACTTGGGGCTCAAAATAGCCTGTGTTCCAGACCATTACGAAAATATAATTTATTTTTCTGGAGTCTGGAACACAGGCTAGCTCAAAGAGCTTTTTGCCCTTGCTACTGAAAGTTTCTTGGAGTTTATCAAATTTGCACTATTTTTCAGAATCATTCTGTTTTTCAAACAGCGCATCCAACGTAACCAATAAGATAAAACAATCTGTGGTACACTCTGCGTTAAAGTTATCCCTTTTCATAGCATTTTGAAGGCAGTGTTCATGCTCTAAATGACAATCGTGTATGTAAAACCCACCATGGTGAAGCCTGCTGCACAGACAAAATATGCTAGCAGCATAAAACTATGGATTCTTCGACGGCAGTCACAACGTGGTGAATCATAGCAGGAAAGTTTTTGAAAAATCGATGCAGTTCAGTTCACAGTTGCACAACATGAAATGAAATCTAAACAATACCATAACCTGTGCAAATGATGAACAACTGGGCATTGTTTTCAAACAATAGTGAGTGAATGAGTGCATGAGGGCAGCAGTAACTCAATTTCCTGTTGTCTAAAGTTTCTTACGAACCCCCGTTTATGATAAAAATAAACTTGGCGCCATTACGACATAAGGATTAAAACTGTCATTGATCCCTGTCACTCCTCAACATTCCACAGCTCTGTGCACGCCAGCCTAACATAGATCCAATTTTGTTTCAGTTGAAATCTGAAGGAATTCCAGCATATTTTCAAAAAAAATATGCGCAAAATGAACTGTAGAGATCGAGAGGAACACACTTGTGTAATTCTTTTTCAAAAACGACCAATAGTTTGGCTATTCTATATCGACCATTCCATTCCACTCCATCACTCCATGTTTTACAGATTTTTACTCTACAACTCACATCAATTAAACGACTTAACTGATTTCTGCCCACACAGTCTGTTATCATGCTTGTTGTTTCAGTCGAAATTTAAGGGAATTTCATGAGACTTTCAACAAAACATATGCAAAATAAACTAAGAATATCTTGAGGAACACATTGGTGTAATTTTTTTCCAAAGCGACCAGTAGTTTGGCTATTCCATATCTACCATTCCATCTATACCATTCCATTCCATCATTCTATTGCATCATTCCATTCCATTATTCCATTCCATCATTCCATTCCATCATTCCACACTCCATGTTTTACCGATAGCCCTTCCGCCACTAGCAGGATTATCAAATACAATAGGCTATTTATAAACCTGTGAGATCTCATCTTTTAACTCAGGTTATTCGCTTTAAAAGCCAGAAAAAGTCCCAAATTGCCTCAAACAATAACATGCAATGCAAATTGTGTATGGGTAGGTTTTATGCAAAATGATAGTTGATTATGGGAAGCCATAGTGTGAGTTTTATTTCGGAATCTAACCAAGTTTTTCTTCGAAAAAGTTACACAATTTCCTGCAGATGTTGGCTTTGACTCACTTTCCACCACAACAAGAAACGATGCTTTTTTCAAAAATAAATGAAAACACAATTAAAGAAAGTCGCATATTGGCTCATCGTACCTATACAAATGTAAAAGTAAACAGTGTATTGGTTACTTACCAATAATTTTAATGCAAGGGGATATTTTCTTTTTAGGAGGTATCACCGAAGGCTGTGTTTACGCATTAATGGAGTTGAATTAAGTGAGGGAAGTGATGGAGAGTCAGGCCCAGAATGTTTCAAGAAGGTGAAACAAATTTTGAAAAACGATCTGAAGCTGGACATCCCTGACATGTCGATAGACCGAGCTCACCGTATTGGCTCTGTGATAGAGGACCCTGACACCGGTAAAAGTTACCGTCAAATAATTGTTTGTTTTGCAAGGTGGCGTCACCGTCGCAAGTATATAATTGTTGAGGATACCGAGGACTGCCCCTTTTGTCTGAGCCTTTTGTTATGCTGGTAAATTTCAAAGCAGATCAACAGCTGGGAAACCTATTAACATGCGCGAGAATCTCTTTGTCTCTTTGCTAATTCTTGTTTGGATTGTGGCTGGATTATCCGCCCACATCCTTTCCACAAAACCAAACATGCTTTCTGCGCATGATCACAGGTTTCCTTTTTGGGGGATGACCGTTGCTATGAACTTTGGCAATTCGTATCCCCAACAAATAAAGCAAGAAAAACGGCCAAAAAATTCAAAATACGACTTGACTTGACACATAAAAGGGTCAAGCTGCTGCAGAAAGCTAATGGCTTGTTGGAGTCTATTGATGGATGTTTTGCCTTTGCTGATATTAACTGCAGGCTATGTTTGAATTAAACGATGAGTATCGTTACTTCTCTACCGAGACAGAGCTTTACCCAAATTGTTTGCCCAAGTCACAAACCCATTTTGTTGAGAGTTATATTTGAGAGTTATATTATACAGAGAGAGTTCTGTCAACTATTGGTCTAGCAGTTGAAAATCTTACAGCCTCTTGTAAGCCAGGTATTCAGGCTTTAACGTTTGCATTTTGGGCGCTAATGCAGTTTCGCACACCCTCTTCAGACCGTGTCTATACTGTTTGTACTTATAACTTTGTCCTTGTATGTCTCTTACATATGTATTGTATATCAATCGATAGCCAAGAACATGGGGATTAATTTGATATGTAATTAATAATTACTCACCTTCAATTCCATCTTTTATTAGCCAAAATACATCCATGACTAACCTCCAAATCTTCACTCCGTCCGCCATTATCAATCCGATCGAGTTCTTCGGTCACGTGACCAGTAGCCTCGACTTCAAACTCAAAGACGGGGGTCGTCATGTGTTCTTTACTCCTCGGAGAGCTAAGAGCGGGGAGTTAGACCCTCGAGTTGTCGGTCATCGAGCTGCCGGTGAGAGAGCTAAAAATTTATACTTCAAATTTAGACCAGGGAGCTAGACCCTTGAGCTGTCCGTCCTCGAGCTGTCGGTCAGAGAGGTAAAAATTTATACTTCGATTTTAGACAAGGGAGCTAGACCCTAGAGCTGTCCGTCCTCGAGCTGCCCGTGAGAGAGCTAACAATTTATACTTCGATTTTAGACCAGGGAGCTAGACCCTTGATCTGTCCGTCCTCGAGCTGCCGGTGAGAGAGCTAAAAATTTACGTCTCGATTTTATACAAGGGAAATAGACCCTCGAGCTGTCCGTCCTCGAGCTGCCGGTGAGAGAGCTAAAAATTTATACTTCGATTTTAGACCCGAGAGTTAGACTATCGAGCTGTCAGTCCTCGAGCTGCCGGTGAGAGGGCTAAACATTTATAATTCGATTTTAGACCAGGGAGCTAGACCCTTGAGCTGTCCGTCCTCGAGCTGCCCGTGGGAGAGCTAAAAATTTATACTTCGATTTTAGACCAGGGAGCTAGACCCTTGAGCTGTCCGTCCTCGAGCTGCTGGTGAGAGAGCTAAAAAGTTACGTCTCGATTTTATACAAGGGAAATGGACCCTCGAGCTGTCCGTCCTCGAGCTGCCGGTGAGAGAGCTAAAAATTTACGTCTCAATTTTAGACCTGGGAGCTAGACCCTCGAGCTGTTGGTCACCGAGCTGCCGGTGAAAGAGCTAAAAATTCATACTTCGATTTTAGACCAGGGAGCTAGACCCTCGAGCTGTCGGTCCTCGAGCTGCCCGTGATAGAGAGAAAATTTACCGCTCGATTTTAGACCAGCGAGTTGGACCTTCGAGCTGGTGGGTACAGAGCTAAAAATTTTCTTAGATGTCAAAAAGAGTCATTAATTTAAGGCTGTTAAATTTTGAGCCTTGAATTCACGACTTTGACGTTTAGAGTAAGAATTTTACTCCCGGAACAGAAGCGGAAGCATAACCCATCCGCATTTAGACCGTTGGACAGCTGATGCATTTTTCCAAAAGCTTATATAAAATATCGAAATATCTATCGAAAGGAATCGCTATCAGAATGAAACTAAAGCATTGATATAATACAATAATAGTCAACACTCTTTTCATTGTGATTTGTAGAGATTTGATGTTGTTTTTGTTAACAAACATACCCGAATGAACAGGTAAAATTTTGCATGGGTGGAAGGACCCAAATTCCTGAAGTCCCTCAAATGCCTCAAGCTACATTGCATGGACATATGAAGAATCTCAAGCTTGGGGCAGGATTGTTAATTGGCTATTTTTCGTCAATTCAAAGGAGCTCCTCATTGGAAAAAGGAAATTTCACAATTTTCTTTACAGCAAAATCTTATTATTTTCATCCGGGACTGTTCACATAAAATCATCATCTACTCTTTTTGACTGATGATTTTCTGCAGGGAGTGTTAGGAATATAATGAGCAAATGTATTAATTTTTCATACAACAAAGTGACTTTCAGTGGCGGATTTAGGGGGGGGCAAGTGAGGGCAACTGGCCCCCCCCCTTGACGATTAAAACTCAGCCTGGCGCCCCTTTTTTAGCGAGAAAAACGCCCCTCATCCTGATTCTAACAAACAATTCTCTACCTGTTTTGATTTAAATACAGGCGAAACGCATAAATCAAGGCTTTATTTAGTAGTAAATCGAGGAATTTTCTTTAAAAACTGCCAAAAAATTTTCGCGCGCCTTCTGCGCGCTCATTTTCTGTAGTGTTTAAGGTGCCCTCTGTGCAAGTTGCCCCCCCCCCTTCAACTTCGGGCTGGATCCGCCCCTGGTGACTTTAGATCTCAGAAACATAAATATGTACCTAGTTACTTCTGTTTAAGGACCTGCTTGTACGACATCCAGAATCTTATATAGTCAAGAATTACCTATTTATTCATTAAAGTCATACATTTGCCTGTGTTTCCTTGGTCTTGTTCTGGTATTCTTTGCCTATGAAATTATTCGTTTCTTGGTCACAACAAGCATCTTCGAATCAGAAGATATATGCTGGAATGTTGACCTTTTATTTTCGAATAATTTCAAACGCAAGTACCCCCAACAGGACTAAGAATTTCAACACAACTTAGACGTTCTTATGATTAGTTGAGCCAACGAATTATTTAATGTCTTTAAATGTCCATCAAAATAAAATATAAGTTATAATGATTTTAACGATATGCAACATAAATTGTATTCTTAATGCATCTCCTAGTAAGGATACGTTCGAAGGTAAACACACAAGATCGGGAAAATTCCTCGTCCACTAGTGCTTAGCTGTGGATGACTTCAAAATAATTTAATCAATGACAGCAAAATGTGAAACAACATTAAATTGCAGGGTGCAATTTAGAGAGATGAGGTATTCTGCTAGACTAAAACGGCAATTGCGTTTAATTGCAATTGACTAGGCTAGAACCTCAAACAGATGTACACACACACCCCTTTCTATTAAGGGTACAGGAAAACTCAAAGTCGAAGACGCTTGGCCTTGTCTTTCGGGTTTTCATCCAACAAATTATGGAACAAGAGGGATTCTGTCAAAGGATTACTGTAACAAAGTTTATTGGCTCCTGTAATAGAGAGAGATTGATCATTGGTGCACTAATAGGTGTCCATTCGTACTTGGAACCAAGTGTGAAACAATGATATCCCATTCTTTTAGGAGCAAATGCAGTAATCCTTTAAAGAGGAATCCAATGCAAAGGAACATTGACGTATTTGGAAAATCTTGGCAGAGGAGGGAGGCTTTAGACAGGACTTTAAATGGGTGGAAAAGCATGACTTTTTTTGGCAATTCTAAAGCAACGTGAACACCATTATAAAATGATTAAGGAAGCTTTGTGCAACATCATTCAGTAAAGGGGTTCTAGTTGCTTTTGAATTACATTGGAAAAACGAGGGACACAAAATACCATTATTAATGAACGATCAGGAAAATGGGCAGCTAGAAACAAGGACCGAGTGCATATCACATGCACAGCGGAGAAACACACACATTTTCGTTGGGGACCAAACACTGGGACAATATTTTAAAGGGGAAGCAAAATGGCAAAACTCTGGGCGAAATTTTGATTTTATTGTTGGCAACACTTCTAACTTGGTATGAAAAGGCGACAGAACTATAATATATGTATTAATAGCTCATGTATCTTTGGATAACATGTTTCTGCATCGAGAAAGTTTCTAATCTCCAAATCATTAAGCAAGGTATAAAAATTTTGCCAGAAAAAATCATTTGCACTGATATGGAGATTGGAAAAGTAGAATGAATGCTAACATGTAACCCAAAGATGACATAAGATAGAAAACTTACACTACATACAAGTCTGTCGCTATCTGGTGCCAGAAGTGATAAAATGCATGACCGACGAATCTCTGCATCCACATGAATTCAGCCAAATAATCTGGAACCATTTCTCGATTCGTCGGTCCATACATTGCCTTGAACTTCGCCTTTGCTCTTTGCCACATTGCTTCCACTCGATTTGTTGTCACTCCAGTTGCCGGGTCCACAAAATGCAGCGTGTGATTCACTGTGCCGTGCACGAATCCTTGTTAGCCTAGCTGTCTGTATGCTGCCCATTCATCTGACCACACTGTCGTTCCTGGTTCAACCCAGTCGACGATTATAGGCAATAGTGTCCCTGCGTCTCTTCTTGGTACAGGTACCAAAAACCCATGCTTGCTTTGGATGTCATAACCACCCATGATCCATTTTTCTACAACGACGTGACCGCGATTGTATTTCCTTCTGGCGAACAGGCTCTCGTCAATTTCGACAATCATTCCTGGACCACCAAGCCTTTGAGGATGATTTAGGAAATACTGCACGGCCACGTCCCTGCAGAACTGATTCCAGTCCGTGACAGTGTGTTCTGATCCAATGTCCAGCTCGTGCATACACTGTTCCACGGACATCCCCCTCAAGCGGCCAGCATTCCAGGCCCACACATATGTGAGCCCCAATATTTGGTACAAGTGGAGCTTCGACCGGTTGAAGAAGCTCCCTTTCCTGATATTGGTTGTCCCCTTGCATCTTGGACACCGCCAAATGATGCCATCCAGCCCGCGACCATAAATCCCCTCGTTGCATGCAATATGGCACGTGGGGCAGTGGCAGCTGTTGGCCAGAAGGCCATATCGGCGGCACCAAGCAATGGTATCAGGTATACTATTCTTGAACTGTATACCAAGTTCCATCATGTTGATTGCATCGAAGACGCCCATGACGGGCTCTCTGCGTTGTTGTGCTGCTTGGGCCATGATGATTTTCAGCTGCAGTCAATGGCGCGCAAGGGAATGTTTTATAGGAAAAAAATGTTTCATCTTTACACCCCCGTCTAAGTGCCCCTTCGAGAGGTCAGATGTACCGGGGCACTTCGACGAGGGTCTATCTTTATTTCTGGAATATTATTCACAGTATATAGAAACAGAAATATAATCAAATAAATGATAGATTTTGATTCATTGAGCAGAATTTGTTGACAACGCCTTCCCTTATTTTTTTAATTGTTTTGTCTTCAAACCTATTTTTGATCGACGAATTGAAGTGTAGTCAAACGAAGTAACAATAAGATCTGGAAAATGTATTTCAAAACATTTTTCAATCATATTTCTATGTTGGTTACATCTGCACAGCTGATAGAGTCCGCATAAAATACACGAATGACCTTTAAGTTTCACGTAATTTTTAAAGGAAATTTGGAAGCTAAATCAATGTAATTCATCAAATTAAGAAATCCAGTGCAGTCTACTGATGGAGCCTCCATTTAAAGACGAGGTTTGGTGTCCATACTTAAAACAGAATTTTAAAAGTTACACTAAGTAGCCACATATAAGAAACGGACATATAAGAAACTGTAGTCTGCCACCACAGAGAATACTCTCCCATTGATAAGAAGCCAGGCATCATAATTGACTTTGGGGTATTATTGGGCTGAAATGGGCTTTATTATTTCGAATACAGTAAGTACCCGCAAATAAGAAACCCCTTGTATAAGAAACAGGCCTCACTTTTTTCAAAAGGGGCTCCTTTTATAAGAAACAACTCTAAGTCTGAAATTTAAAACTTTCTTATTTTCAGGTTTGTCATAGTTCCAAAATGCTAGAAAATAATGCCCATAAATGACTGTAATATCGTGTAGCATTCTCTAAACAGAGTTGACATTTTCAAAATTAAAGATTCACACAACAAAAAAGGTAATAAGGTAAACATGTAAAATGCACCAGTGATGTGCATGTGTATGCATGTATGGTACAGTCATATACCTTCACTTGACTTGATTCCCTATCTATAAGAAACTTTGACCCTGATCATGAAAAGGTCTTTTTAAATAAGAAACTTTCTGAGGCCTCGATTCAAAAAGTGGTTTCTTATTTGCGGGTACCCGCTGTATAATAAGACTGACTTCAACGTATAGGGTAGGGTGGGGGTAATATGGGTCTAAAATGAGCAAAATTTTAATATATATAGATGGTAAAACGAGACTAAAATGCAATTTCAACAGTTTCCTTTAATTGACATTCAGCGCTTCTTCTTTTTTGGGAAAAAATTTCAGCTCGGACAAAGGCAGTTAGATATTTTTAAAAAATGTTCTCTTTTGACAACCAAAATAGGCCCACTTTTTCCGACAAGCAGGAAAAGTGGGTCTTTTTTCAAAACTTGTACAAAATCGGAATATGAAAGGCTAAATGATTAAAAAAATTGATGAACTTACATTTCCCAACTATCCTCTATTCAATAAAATCACAGTCTTAGCCTTTTATGGCAAGCAATCCCGTTCCCGCGACGAAAATAAAACTACGGTCATTATGCTGTGATCCACCATCGTTGCGACTTGCAAGTCAGTGATCGAATTTGATAATAACAGTCAAATAAAGATGTTTGCAGTATGTTTACTCCAATTTACTGGTTACCAGACAGCAACTGCGGTAATAGGAAACCCGTTTTCGCGTTTTAGACAGAAAACAACGTGGCAAGATGAATATAAGTGCAAAAATTTTAAGCAATTCAAGGCTTTGTTGAATTTGAATTATGGCTGAATTCTCATGTAGGCCCACATTACCCCACCAGGTAAAAAAATAAAAAAAAACAATCGCGTCAATGACTTCAAAATAAACGTTATTTCATTTGTAAAAGACCAACCTCTCACCTCATGCTCATTAAATTGACCAGAAAAGCAAGACAACAGTGGCAGGAGAAAGTTTTCCTGGGCTTTGAAATTCTTGCAGAATAGGCCGTTCAGTAGAGTTATTTCATAAAACGAGTGGAGATACATCTAAGACGAGTGTTTTATGTAAAAAGGCAGTTTATTATGCAGAACTTAAAAGAAAAATAGCTAGCCTTTCTTCCATTTAACGAGGAAGGATATTTCTAGCAAAAAGCTTAGTAGACCCACTTTACCCCGTAGACCCATATTACCCCACCCTACCCTAGAGGTTCGTTTGCTTGGGCATTCAAAATTTCTTTGCAATATAGAAAACATTGCCCTTTCTATTTTCAGGATGTGCCCTTTTGAATTAACGAACAATTTCTCTGTGAAAGTCCTTCCCCCAAGCGTTATATGCTTCCTAGCTCCGTGCAATGTCGTTGGAGACAGTTTAGGGATTCGGGTCCTTGCACCCATGCCAACTGTGACCTGAAGATTAGGGTAGGATAGGGTTTGGTGATGTTAGTCTAACATGATCCTATCCTTACGTATTTAACGACGTATTTATGTTAGCTTTTGGAAAGTTGTTCAACGGTCTAAATGCGGATGGGTTAAGCTTCTGCTTCTGTTCCCACAGGTGGCGGAAAATGGTTCAGTATTTTTAAAATGGAATTGCTCAGTCTTAAAATTAGTCAAAACAAACCTTTCTTCTCAGTTAAATGTGTCTGATTTCTCTGTGAATCTGATCCTTAGGTCAACATGCGAACAACAGTATAGTGTTGTTGCTGTCGTACAAGCGGTTTCTTATACAGAAGTACCTGTAGGCACTAGGTACATTTTCATGTTTCTGAGATCTAAAGTCACTTTGTTGTAGGAAAAATTAATACATTTGCTCATTATATTCCTAACACTCCCTGCAGAAAATCATCAGTCAAAAAGAGTAGATGATGATTTTATGTGAACAGTCCCGGATGAAAATAATAGGATTTTGCTGTGAAGAAAATGGTAAAATTTCCTCTTTCCAATGAAGGGCCCCCTTGAATTGATGAAAAATAGCCAATTAACAATCCAGCCCCAAGCTTGAGATGCTTCATATGTCCATGCAATGTAGCTTGAGGCATTTGAGGGACTTCAGGAATTTGGGTCCTTCCACCCATGCAAAAATTTACCTGTTCATTCGGGTATGTTTTTTAACAAAAACAACATCAAATCTCTACAAATCACAATGAAAAGAGTGTTGACTATTATTGTATTATATCAATGCTTTAGTTTCATTCTGATAGCGATTCCTTTCGATAGATATTTCGATATTTTATGTAAGCTTTTGGAAAGTTGCATCAGCTGTCCAACGGTCTAAATGTGGATGGGTTAAGCTTCCGCTTCTGTTCCGGGAGTAAAATTCTTACTCTAAACGTCAAAGTCGTGAATTCAATGCTCAAAATTTAACAGCCTTAAATTAATGACTCTTTTTGACATCTAAGAACATTTTTAGCTCTATACCCACCAGCTCGAAGGTCTAACTCGCTGGTCTAAAATCGAAACGTAAATTTTTAGCTCTCTCACCAGCAGCTCAATGACCGACAGCTCGAGGCTCCCTGGTCTAAAATCTAAAATCTAAAAGCTCCCTGGTCTAAAATCGAAGTATAAATTTTTAGCTCTCTGACCAACAGCTCGAGGGTCTAGCTCCCTTGTCTAAAATCGAAGTATACATTTTTAGCTCTCTCACCGGCAGCTCAAGGACAGACAGCTCGAGGGTCTAGCTCCCTGGTCTAAAATCGAAGTATAAATTTTTAGCTCTCTGACCGACAGCTCGAGGGTCTAGCTCCCTGGTCTAAAATCGAAGTATAAATTTTAAGCTCTCTCACCGGCAGCTCGAGGACAGACAGCTCGAGGGTCTAGCTCCCTGGTCTAAAATCGAAGTATAAATTTTTAGCTCTCTGACCGACAGCTCGAGGACGGACAGCTCGAGGGTCTAAATCTCGGGTCTAAAATCGAAGTATAAATTTTTAGCTCTCTCACCGGCAGCTCGAGGACGGACAGCTCGAGGGTCTAGCTCCCTTGTCTAAAATCTAAGTATAAATTTTTAGCTCTCTCACCGGCAGCTCGAGGACGGATAGCTCGAGGGTCTATTTCCCTTGTTAAAAAATCGAGACGTAAATTTTTAGCTCTCTCACTGGCAGCTCGATGACCGACAGCTCAATAGTGTAACTCTCGGGTCTAAAATTGAAGTATAAATTTTTAGCTCTCGCACGGGCAGCTCGATGACCGACAGCTCGAGTGTCTAACTCTCGGGTCTAAAATCGAAGTATAAATTTTTAGCCCTCTCACCGGCAGCTCGAGGACTGACAGCTCGAGGGTCTATTTCCCTTGTCTAAAATCGAGACGTAAATTTTTAGCTCTCTCACGGGCAGCTCGAGGACGGACAGCTTGAGGGTCTATTTCCCTTGTCTAAAATCGAGACGTAAATTTTTAGCTCTCTCAACGGCAGATCGATGACTGACAGCCCTAGGGTCTATTTCCCTTGTCTAAAATCGAGACGTAAATTTTTAGCTCTCTCACCGGCAGCTCGAGGGCGGACAGCTCGAGGGTCTAGCTCCCTTGTCTAAAATCTAAGTATAAATTTTTAGCTCTCTGACCGACAGCTCGAGGACGGATAGCTCGAGGGTCTAGCTCCCTTGTCTAAAATCAAAGTATAAATTTTTACCTCTCTGAGCGACAGCTCGATGACCGGCAGCTCGAGGGTCTAACTCTCGGTTCTAAAATCGAAGTATAACTTTTTAGCTCTCTCACCGGCATCTCGAGGACCAACAGCTCGAGGGTCTAACTCTCGAGTCTAAATCGAAGTATAAATTTTTAGCCCTCTCACCGGCAGCTCGAGGACTGACAGCCCCATGGTCTATTTCCCTTGTCTAAAATCGAGACGTACATTTTTAGCTCTCTTACCGGCAGCTCGAGGACGGACAGCTCGAGGGTCTAGCTCCCTTGTCTAAAATCTAAGTATAAATTTTTAGCTCTCTGACCGACAGCTCGAGGACGGATAGCTTGAGGGTCTAGCTCCCTTGTGTAAAATCAAAGTATAAATTTTTACCTCTCTGAGCGACAGCTCGATGACCGGCAGCTCGAGGGTCTAACTCTCGGGTCTAAAATCGAAGTATAAATTTTTAGCTCTCTCACCGGCAGCTCGAGGACGGACAGCTCGAGGGTCTATTTCCCTTGTCTAAAATTGAGACGTAAATTTTTAGCTCTCTCACCGGCAGCTCAATGACCGACAGCTCGATAGTGTAACTCTCGGGTCTAAAATCGAAGTATAAATTTTTAGCTCTCTCACGGGCAGCTCGATGACCGACAGCTCGAGTGTCTAACTCTCGGGTCTAAAATCGAAGTATAACTTTTTAGCTCTCTCATCGGCATCTCGAGGACCGACAGCTCGAGGGTCTAACTCTCGGGTCTAAACTCGAAGTATAAATTTTTTGCTCTCTCACCGGCAGCTCGAGGACTGACAGCTCGAGGATCTATTTCCCTTGTCTAAAATCGATACGTAAATTTTTAGCTCTCTCACCTGCAGCTCGAGGACTGACAGCCCTAGGGTCTATTTCCCTTGTCTAAAATCGGACGTAAATTTTTAGCTCCCTCACGAGCAGCTCGAGGGCGGACAGCTCGAGGGTCTAGCTCCCTCGTCTAAAATCGAAGTATAAATTTTTAGCCCTCTCACCGGCAGCTCGAGGACTGACAGCCCTAGGGTCTAACTCCCGGCTCTTACCTCTCCGAGGAGTAAACGACCCATGACGACCCCCGTCTTTGAGTTTGAAGTCGAGGCTACTGGTCACGTGACCGAAGAACTCGATCGGATTGATAATGGCGGACGGAGTGAAGATTTGGAGGCTAGTCATGGATGTATTTTGGCTAATAAAAGATGGAATTGAAGGTGAGTAATTATTAATTATATATCAAATTAATCCCCATGTGCTGGGCTATCGATTGATATACAATAGATATGTAAGAGACATACAACGACAAAGTTATAAGTACAAACAGTATAGACATGGTCTGAAGAGGGTGTGCGAAACTGCATTAGCGCCACCGGTCTGAAGAGGGTGTGCGAAACTGCATTAGCGCCGCATTTTGTACATAAATATAGTTCATAATCCTACCTTTCAGTGTGTCCCTGACTCATTGGCCACAAATCACATCTTTCAAGTTGGAATTGAAAGGAGACATTTTAATTATAAAATTGACATCTTTAATTATGGAAAGAAGCACAGTATGGACAACAGAAATGTACTATTAAATACCTTGTTCTGAAATAATTGAGAAAAAATAATGAATATTATTAGACTTATATGGTAAATTTTTCCAGAATGACAACTTACATATGTACAATAGATCTTTTACAGTAGCTGTACCGCGGAAAACTACGAGAGACATTTTTCACATTTTCATTCAAAAAATTTGATTGAGTGCCACCCATTTCCATGGCGGATTTCATATGGTGTGGTGGCACTGTTGAACGCATTGAAAAATTGGTTAAAATTTCTTACAAAAATGTGAACAAATATTTGTTCTTTCAGGATTCTTTTGTAAGACACCGAAAAGATCTATTTTTCATACCAAGTTGTTGAAAAATGATCATAACAGCTTTCAAAAACCACACTTTGTTAGTAGCCAAAACTTTCAGTGGAATCAACACATGTATAATCAAGGTGGATAATTAATGGAGGTTATGCATTTGCTGAAGGAAATGCCAACACACCTCTGTTATCTTTTGCTAAACAAGGAAATGGCAAATGCTAAGAATATCAAATAGAAGCTTTTTTGCACTTGGTCTGAGTGAGCTTTAATTAACTGCTGCATTGATTTCCTTGAATACTGCTATGGGTGGAATTTTCCTGATGCCCTTATACAGCCCTTGGAATATTCAAAACAGTGAATTCTCATGTCTGATGAATTGGACTTCAACAGCTGGAAAAATAGTTTCTTCTTCATTTCCACAGTATATGTATGCAATACAGGCAAACAAACTGACAACAGCTAGAGTATCACCTGTACCAAAATACAAGGCCAAGGGAGAGTATCTAGCGTACAGACCAAGTTTTAGCCTTGTAGTGGGGATTATGACCTTGTTATGACCTTGTACTAGCCTTTGAAGAAAATTACAAGGCTATTAGTAAGATTCCAAGCTGCAACCAGTCCAACACAGGATTGCCACCAGGGTTCCACAAGGCTAATTAGCAAAAACAAGGCTACAATGCCACAACTACAATGGTTGTAAATTGCTATTACATGGCCTTGTATTTTCGCACAGGCAACATATATATTTACTGCATTTGTCAGTGTCTTTTTTACAAACTTCTTTATCCAAAACTTTAAAGTTGGTCAGAATGATTTCCGAGGACTTTTTTGGAAGGGTTATGCAACAATCACAAACAAGTAATTTGTTGCATGTGAGTGAAGTTACCAAATATGAAATATTTCATCAATATCTGCTATGCCACAGGAAGTTAGGTAAATGGAGTAATTATGAAAAGGCTCTCTTGTGTTATTTTCTGTCTAATGTCCCATTGTGTTCAACACATAGACACTCCCTCAGCTGTTAGTTATAACAAAATGTTTTCACTCTTCAAACATGACAAGAGAAACATTTTTCATTCTGTAATTACGCCAGTTGGCATGCTACCTGTGGCTATACACAGGATCCCTTCTTTGTCAGCTTTTAGAATACAAGTATATCTTGTATAAATCTTGTGGAAACACACTTCAACTGTCATGCATCCCTTGATGATACCTGAAATACAATATGTAAAATGTAGGAAATCCTCTAAATGCATTCACTATAAGCAAGCTATAAGTTGGGATTGGGAGAGAACTTTTTGATACAACAAGTATTTTTATGAGTAACCTATTTATCATTGCAGGGTTTTTGAAAGGGCTAAATACGAAACAGAAATTGCAAAAACTCGTATGGTCTATATTAGGAACTCACCAAAGATGCTCCATCTTATAATCACATAAAATATTCATAGGCCTAGATAAAATAAAGAACGGCAACCAACAAATAAAATAGTTCCTATGTAACTGAGGAGAGAAAGTTATTGTTAAAAGTAGAAGATAGTAATCAAAAGATCACCTGTTTTGGAAGTCAAGAATCTGGAATCGCTATTCTGGATAGAGCGTTTCGTTTGGGACATTGTTTGGTTACCGTCTCTTCTCTGTCTCCTTCGGCATCCAGTCGGATCTGGTGATGATGGACAAACCATTTTCCCTTCATTTCCATTAGACCACAGCCTTCCATAAACCCTAACATGAAATCTAAAGTTTTGTCAACCAAATGTTTGTTTAAAACCGAAGAGTCGTCTCGTCGATGGCGATACGAGTTCTTCACTGCTTCCCACTTGATGGGCCTAATTCGCATTCTGACCACTGATCGCATTTGACGTCACAAGCATCGCATGACATGCTGCGGGAGAATATGCAATCAATCCCGTCCTTTTTCTTAAAAAGGCGTTTCCCGCCACATCACGGGCCCCTAACTCTCAAACGAAGAGATATTTAAAAAATGTTTTCAGATTTGGAATCTACGTCTAAAGCGGCAAAATAATAATGATAATAATAATATAATAATAATAATGGTATTATCGAGCATATCCACTACAAGTGTGGCTCTTCAACTCTAAAATTAAAAGCAAATTAAAATTACAAGTTCAAAAGGTAAGAACAATCACATAAGAATTAGAAATATGGTACTTTAGTCCAGTTTGTTGTTTGCTCTTTCAAATAAATGTTTCTTTAGATTGCAACAGAACGTTGTAAAGTTAGACTGGCATTTTATATGTACAGGTAAGGCATTGAAGCATTTTGCAGCGGCATCTTCAAAAGTATCTGGTATAAGTGATGGCTTTATACGAGTTTCATTACTACTACGCAAGACTCTGTTACAAGTTTGCAGCTCCAGTTTATTAATTACAGGCCAATTAGTGTTGTGAATTGCCTGGAAGGTTAATTTTAATAGGTTGAAGTCCCGTCTTTCTGCAATTGGTAGCCATCCAAGTTTCAAAATATCTTTTTGTATGGGTGTAACGTTTAAGTACGAAGCTTGCTACAGCCTTCTGTAACCGCTGCAGTATTTTAACTGTTGCTGACTCAAAGGGGAATAGACATAATCGTTGAAATCAATTTTGGAGAGAATCAATGATTCTGCTAATGTTTTACGCAATCTAAATGGTGTGAAATTCTTTAATTTTCGTAGAACAGATAGTTTGCTATAACAACTGGAGAGGACGCAAAACATAGTTTTACGCTGCCATTCTCCTTTAATAATCTTGCTCCACCCCCTTTTACTCGCAGACTCTGGCACTATGACAGTGCCAATATTGATGCTATCAGAAGAAGCATCGAAATGTATCAATGGCGTGAATCTCTTCAATCCATCGACTGCCCCAACCAACAAGTGAAGTTGCTGACTGAAGTCGTTCTCAACGTGTGCTCTAATTTCATACCTAATGAAATTAAAACGATTAGACTGCGTCAAGCTCCATGGGTGACAAAGTCGATCAAAGCATTTCTTCAGAAAAAGAATCGTGCCTACAAATCTTTTGTTAGAAATGGCCGACCTGCAGAAAAGTATCAAGAAATCCAAAATATGATCTCTCACAGCTCTAAAATTGTGGAAGATGCTAAGCAGAAATATTTCTTGCAAAACCTGCTACTGGTAGTAAAACCTACTGGTCTTTAATTAATAAGGTCCTAAACAAAGTCAAAATTCCTGAAATACCTCCCCTCCTAGAAAATGATATTTTCCTTCTTGACTTCTCATCTAAAGCACAGATATTTAATGATTACTTCATCCTGGGCCAGGTCCATAACATGGAACTCGCGGAAACCGCGGAATGGAATTTTTCCACGAGATATAGTTCCGCGTTATTCACTGGCGTATTGGGCAAAAGTCCTCTAGTTGGGGAGATATTCCTGCAGGTGTTCCACAAGGCTCGATTTTGGGACCATTATTGTTCCTTATATATATCAATGATTTGTTTGAGGACCTGAAATGTACCGTAAAATTATTTGCTGATGATACTTCTCTTTTCACCACAGTAAAGGATCCTGTACTAGCAGCTGACGGCATAAGCCATGATCTGAATCCGATAAAATTATGGGCACATAGATGGAGAATGTCCTTCAACCCTGATCCCAGAAAGCAAGCTGTAGAGATAATTTTCTCAACGAAGAGAGTCAAAATTGATCATCCCGCGATATTTTTCAACAATATGCAAGTAATGAAAGTGGAAGAGCATAAACATCTTGGTCTTATACCGGGTGAGTCAGAAAAATGTGGGGTGTTTGGCGGACTGTGACATTGCGTTTAGCCACCCGAACGTTGTGAACTAAATTATTCCGAGCATCCATAACTCTGACTTAGATCATAAACTTTTCCCCATCGAAATCGGTCATGTGATTCATTATTTAGAAAAGCTTTTCTTCCTAAAAACCTTGTATGGGAGTCTTGCAAACTGAGGAAACCTTGAACCAAGTCCCTTCAGCATTTTAGCCTTGCCAAAGCTGCAGGTACACCTGGTGTTATCTGGTAACATGAAACAGTTCGGAAATAGTGTTTTCTCCTCTGGGATGCCTTGTCACGTCATAAATTGTCCTGCAAAAAGAATATGTTTGAGAGACAGTAAAAACGCATACTTCTTTGTGTTGTAAAGAAATCTATTTCAACAAAATCAATGTGATGTTTCATGACAAAAACTATTTCTTTCTCCCCTGATAATACTACGTGTACCTACAGCTTTGGCAAGGGTAAAATGCTGAGGGGGATCATAAGTTTGCAAAACTCCCATACAACGTCTTACGAAGAAAATATTTTCTGATTAATACATCCAGTGACCGATTTCAATGGGGAAAGGCTTATGATCTAAGTTAGACCTTTGGCTGCAAAAAAGCAATTAGTTTGCTACGATTGGGTTGCTGAACGCGACGTCACAATCCGCAAAACACCCCACGTTTTTTCTGACTCACCCGATACTAGACTCAATGCTTTCTTTTTCAAGTCATATAAACTCGGCTATTGGCAAATCGAGAAAAAGCAATCGTCGGAATGCTGAAGTTTCTTTCAAAGTATCTTCCTAGGGAGACCTTGAATGTACTTTACAAACTTTTTGTCAAGCTTTTTCCCAGACAGTTTGCATGAATGGAGTAAACTTGACCCTAAAATCAGAGAATCTTCTTCCAGCAGTATATTCAAGAACAGATTGCTTTCGCTTATTAGACCACCTTCTAACCCTGTTTTTGGTATTTATGATCCAGGAGGGCTTTCTTTATTAACTCAGCTTAGGGTAGGGTTGAGCAAACTGAATTTTCACAAATTCAGACATAATTTTAGTGACACAATCAACCCGATGTCTCCAATCAACGACGGTCCTGAGGATATGGAACATTACCTATTGTTGTGCACTTCTTTTGAAGAACAAAGGAGTGACCTCCTCGATTGTGTCCTTCAGGTGCTGCACTCATTTGAAATTATTGACGTTCCAAATCCGGTCCTTTTACAGATTCCTTCGTACGGCGATAAAAAGTTGCCATTTGAAGCAAATAACTTCATCTTAAAATCAACTATCTTGTATATTTCAAAAACGGAACGCTTCGTATAATATCATGGACCTCTTCATTGAATATCCCTAAATCTTGTACCCAACGGCCTAACCTACTTATTTGTAATTAGAAAGTATTGTAAAATGTAATCTGTATTATATTAATGTCCCCTTAAAGGTAAATGTTTTTTTTCTTTTTGTAGTTACGTGTAGTTTTAGCAATTATTGCTCTCTCTAGTAGTGCAGTGGCATGTTCGTATTTCCTGTTTTATGTTCCATGAGGTAGTCGTATTTTTCGCTCCAATTGGTATTGTATTAGTAGTAGGGTATGGGATTTTGTAAGTAATGTTGAAAGTAATATGTATTGTAAGTTATTAAATGTATAAAAATAAAAATATTTTCTTTGAGCTTCAGTAAATGTTGGCTGAATTTCTGAAAATCTTGCGAACGAAACTATTGGGAAAGAATTTTTCGAGAAGGTAATTCAGTTTCAGTTTCAGTTTCATATTTTAAAATTCCTCTACATACAATAACAATCAATACAAAATAACTAAAATACAACACAATAATGTAATTATCAAAACAAGACTAAGTAAATGGATTGCATGCAGGGGAATTTCTTGAGGAGGAACTCTCTCAGTAGCTAGGCTAATCGAGGAGAGAGCACCCCCTGTTTTTAAAGATGACTAATGAACTTGGAGAGACTTATTTTCGACTTCTATGACTGGTAATTGTTTTCAAAAAGAAAGGCTTTGAGTTTTCGACGAAAGCAACGAGAAGATGGTGAACTTTTTATATCAACGGGAATGTCATTCCAACACTTTGCTCCAAAATAGCGCACAGACCTGAGTCCATACTGCAGGGTATTTTTACGAGTTAAAAAAATGTTGTTCTTGCTAACTTGTCGTGTACTATGTTGATGAACAGATTCAACTAATGCAAAGAAAGAATGAAAGCAGGAGGGGGAGATCTTATTAACACAGTCATACACAAAACTGAGCAATTTCAGCTTAAAGAGATCATGCAGCTTCAAAATCTTCAAGTTAGAGAAAATTGGTGTAGCTGGAGAAGTAAAATTTTCAAATGAGATTGCCCTTATCACCCTTTTCTGCAGTAAGAACACTGGATTTATATGAGTTTCATATGTAAGACCCCAAACTAAAATACCATATTGAAGAAACGGTGAGAATAAAGAATTGTAAAGACAAATTAAAACATGAATGGGTAAAAAGTGTCTTACTTTGAAAAACATACCACAAGTTCTAGCAAGTTTTTTTGAAAGCTCTGTCAAGTGATATTTCCAAGAATGATTTTCATCAAGAAGGACACCAAGAAATTTGACATAACAGGTTTTTTTGACAGGGAGGTTTCCAATTTTTATACTAACTGCTTCAGAGAGAGGATGTTGAGGAGACTTAAAAATAATAAAATTTGTTTTATCAATATTCAATTACAATTTGTTCAAGTCAAGCCACATCTTCACTTTTTTCAATTCGGTGTTTACTGTCCTTTTAAGCAGATCAAGATTGTCAGCTTCATAGTAAATGTTAGTATCATCTGCAAATAAGTAAAAGGTTAGTTTTGATGGTGAGAGAGGTAAGTCATTAATGTAAATTAAAAAAAGGAGAGGGCCAAGGACAGAACCCTGTGGGACCCCACAGGTAACATTGAGGTAACTAGAGTTAGATCCATTTACTGAAACATATTGCTTCCTATCAGAAAGGTAAGATTTGAACCAATCAAAAGCAGTTCCTCTAATACCATAATGTTCAAGCTTCATCAAAAGAATATCATGATTCACTGTGTCAAAAGCCTTTTGCAAATCAATGAAAATACCACAACCAAATTTTCTATTATCTAATGAGTTCTTGATAGCTTCTGTTAGACTAACCAGGGCATGGTTGATGGAATGGCTTGCACGGAATCCAAATTGCAAATTATATAAGATTTCATGTTTAACAAGGAAATTATAGAGACGCTCATACATGACTTTTTCTGTGATTTTGCTAAAGACAGAGAGAAGAGAGATAGGTCTATAATTAGAAGCTGTCAGTGGACAACCTTTCTTAAAAAGTGGGATTATCTTCGCTAACTTCATCCTTTCAGGAAATATCCCAGACTGAAATGATTCATTTATAATTTGCGATAGTGGAGTGGATATCACTGGGGAAATGAATTTCAAAATTTTCATAGGTATACTGTTGGGTCCCAGAGACTTTCCAGACTTCAGCAGTGAGATTATATCTGATATTTCAAGAGGAACAGAAGGTGCAGTAAAGAAAGAATTTCCAATTCTGTCCACCATGAAATCCAAAGGAGACTTATTAGATCTTGGTATATTTCTAGTGATATCATGAGAAACATTGACAAAGTACTTGTTAAAAATGTTAGCAATAATGGCTGGATCAGATGTAATGTTCCCATTTGAATCCTTAAGCTTACTTATCACATTTATATTACTTGACTTTCTAATATCTATGACTGATTTGATTCCTGACCATAACTGTTTCATGTTGTTACTGTTTCTTTGAAAATAGTTATAGAAATAACTAGCTTTACTTTCTTTCAAGGATTCAGAAACCCGATTTCTAAACTTTTTGTACAGATCTTTAAGTGAAACATCATTATTCCTTTTGAGCTTACCCAGCAACCTATCCCTGATGCGCATAATTTTTTGTATTTTACCATTAATCCATGGTTTATTCCTAAACTTTATATCTCTCTTTGAAAGTTTCTTGAGAGGAGCATGACTTTTAACTAAAGTATCAAGGCTGGATAGGAACCTATTGAATTTAGTGTTGACGTCTAGAGCACTGTCATTCAGGTAGTTTAGGTCAAGACTTGCAAAATCATTCAGGAGATTTTCAGCATTGAGGTTGGAGAAATCATGTTGGAAATAATCTTAGTAATCTTTCGAACGCACTCGATTTGGCGAAAAAAAGAGAATTTATGCTCCGAAAATAGTATTGCATATTTCTATAGGTTTATTGCACAACGAATTCTTATTCCTAGTGAAATAGATAGCATTGATAAGAAAAAGGCAACGTTCTGTGCTGTGTGTGGAATTTTAACCCTTCCCTTGATTGCTATCTTGTAGCTGAAAGCTAAGAAACTCCTAAGAAAATCGATGTTAAAGGTCAATGTCACATGCAAGTCACCAGATGCAATGCCACAAAAGAAGCACTTGTCTTGCAAAGATGCATTTGCTGCGGCACCACTATTCTTCCTCATAATCCTTTGTACTGTCATCAGCATCATTTTGGGTTTGGGATTTCCTTTTTCTGCTCT
This sequence comes from Aurelia coerulea, assembly GCA_039566865.1. Classification (NCBI taxonomy): domain Eukaryota; kingdom Metazoa; phylum Cnidaria; class Scyphozoa; order Semaeostomeae; family Ulmaridae; genus Aurelia; species Aurelia coerulea. The sequence continues at coordinate 6,470,241 of CM076959.1, forward strand.
CTTCAACTTCATGCTATGGAAATCGTTATAGCACCCTTTATGCCATTTGGTGCTATGGAGTGTCAACTGCAAATTGGCATTGATCGGTTATTCAATTCAATTCATTAAACCATTGTATGTTATCAGCAAATGTTTTATACCCAGTCCCACTTTCGAAATCTAAGCCTTTCAATTGTGCTGGGTACTACAAACTGTCTTCTGTATCCTCTTTGCAAAGAAAACATTTTGACCAATCTATTCGTGTTTTCTTGATGCTTTATGCGCTTCACTCTGCTGTGTTATAATCTGAAATTTGTTAATTGTGCTCTATGCAAAAGAAGCAATGATGAAGATTTTAAGAGCACAAGTATCTGTACAACAGTTTGTCACAAGCACGTGTCTAGGTCATCAATGACCAAAGCACATGCTCTTAAACCCATAACGAGCTTGATTAAAAATTATCAAAATGGTAGACAATATTCTCAACTTCAACTATTCCTATCAATAATTTAATTTGGTCAACAATTGAGATGACAAATAAAAGCTTCAAGTGTGCATCAGAGACGATGAAATTTTTAGACATTTTTGGCCACCATCTTAAAGTTGGCCGCATTCCTTACCTATTTTGTCTGACTGTATATCCTAATGTTACAAGCTTGGAAGATGCTATAGGAATCCCCAATGTTCATAATTTTATCACAAAACACACAAGTTCTATTTCAATTTGACTGCATGGCCGCCTTATGGCTGCCATTTTGAATTTTGTCGCCATTTTGAATTGTTTCAAAAGGGTCTATATCAAGACTGTTTAAGCTTGAAAAATGCTATAGGTGTACAAATGTTAATACTTTTACAACAAAACATGCAAGTTTGCACCAATTTAATGGTATTTCTAGGCCTTTTGCCACCATTTTGAATTTTATTGGATGGGTCCATATCCAGGTTTGTTAAGCTTGAAAAGTGCTACCTTTCTGCCATGTTCCATGCTTTTACCATAAAACCCACATTACTTTCACTAATTTGCAGGACTATGATGGCTCACCTAGGCGGGATGGTTTTAGTTTTTTGTTTATATGAGTTAAAACTATCCCGGCCAGACGGGCTGGCGCGTTATGCTGCATGGTATGACATATCAAGGGATTTTGAAAGACAATGGCCAGACAAAGACTTTGAAATTAAACAATGAAGTCTCGCCTACGCAAATCAATTATATTCACCTCGATCAACCGGGCCAGCCTGCCTGACGCTGTTTATATGAGCTCGCCTCACCGGGATCCTGCCTACCCAACTTACAGAGCTCGGCTGACCCGCTGCTCATATAAACACAACTTCATTCAACAAAGGATGTCTTTGTTCACTCAGATCTCACCTAGGCGAGCCAGCTTACATAAACAGGCCCTAACAGAATGCTAAGGGTTAGTATTGTTATTATACAGATGCCTAGGACTTTTGTTATTTGAATTAAATACTTTAGAATAATGATATATTTTAATGGGTGCTCGCTTATGAAGTGTTATTTAGGCCATAATCCATTTCTGCAAATAAGACTGCAATTATAAATTTTTATTCCAAATATGAATTCTAAATTTCCATTCTTTTATTTTGAAATCTACAAATATCATCGTTAATTGTAATTATCATGTTAACGTTTAAAAGGAAATTCGAAACAACATGCACATTACAATACAAGTATATCCTTTTCAACGACACCAAACAGAAGTTGCAAAGTGAATTGCTGCTCGTCAACTGCAAAGTGCAAAGCAAAATTCCATTTCCAAATGCTAAATCAAAACTTGATCAGATATCAGATCTGCAATTCAAAATGTTTGTTTGCGATTAACATTTTTTTAGACAATCGTCTCCAGAATCACTCAACCCCTAAGCGATACTTGTTCAGTACTGAAGCCCAGTGTTTAATGAGCCGCCAAGTGAAAGTCTAAACTAGCGAGGTTGGCCCAGTGGTTAAGGCGCCGGACTCACAACCGCAAGGTCGTGGGTTCGAATCCCACCAGGGTCATACTTGCTGCGAAAGTGTGAGGAGAGCTACTAACTCTCTGTAATTCCAGGCAAAGGCAAAAGGAATCACGATGTGTGGTCACATCGAGAGGAAGGACCGGGGTCGCCCTGATGGGCCCCCCCTGCGCCAAGCGCAGAAACCCATACCTTGCGAGAATAGCAAGTGTATGTGCCTAAAAAGTGAAAGGTTATGTATAGCCCGTGTCCCCTGCTGGAAACAAGTCATCTCGAGACTTTCGCAGGCTAGGCACGTTAAATACAATTACTCACTCACTCACTCACTCACTCACTCACTCACTCACTAAAACAATAAACTGAAATCCCATTTTGATTCTTCAATCATAATTTATCAATATCTGGGTTATTGTACAACTGCATTTCTCAATCGCACTGCAATTAGAAGACAACAGGAGATCACATGGTCATGGGATGATGGGATGAATGCTAGAAGTTGGCGTAGGCAGCACATACCTGGGGGGAGGGGGGCTTCGGTCTTGTCATAAAGGATGCAAAGTCTTCGTATATCTTTGCTTGATGTAATCTTCCGTAATTCTTGTAAACTATCCATAAAACTTGTAATATGATGACTTGCTTGTTTCCAAAACGTTTCTCCAATAACTCGATTGCTTCATCGTAACTGTTGTTTGAAATTTGTAATCCTGCGAGCGTTTGCGCGGCGACTCCGGTCAAAGAATTCACGAGATATTTCAATTTATCTATTTTTGAAAGTCCTCCTTGATCTCCACTCGTTGATTGAAAACTATCCCAGAAACTTGTCCATTTAGTGGCATCTCCATTAAATGTTGCAAGTGAAAGTTTCGGTAACTTAACTTTGTCTTCGTATCTAGGACCCGATTGTCTTTGCGGTTGCGAATTCGCTTGTCCAACTTATGTTAGTGCGGTTTCAACTAAACACACATAGTCTTTGATTTCTTGCTCGATTTCTTCACGTTCTAATATTTCTTTCTCGATTTCTTCCTTGTTCTTCAGAGTTCCTAAAATGTTGGCGTCGATCATTTCTAAGTCTTTCCTTTTTCTCGTTAATGTATACTTAAACGAATTCAATCTTGGTTTGATCTCGTCTGGAACAGGAATTCCCGCGTGCAGTATAAGTTCTTTGTTCTTTGCGATTGCGTTTTTTACAACTAATCTATATCCATTTCTCGTTTTGATATTCTTCTTTAATTCTTCAGCAATCTTTCTACTCTTCTTCCCGGGTCACGGCACCATGAAATATTTTGTTCGCAGGAATATGTTTTGTTCCCATTTGGAACAAAACCCCAGGCAGTTTCCTGGGTTCTTTTACCAGAAGACCATACCGGACGGCCTAAGACTAAAGTCGAATAAGTGAAACTTTTCTACATATATAAGCCCTAGATGTTTTCTCTACTTCGTTGACAATTTATTGTATTACATGATATATTTCCCAGTCCAGTTCCTTGACTAGTTCTACTCCTTGCGTGTTTCATCGTCGTATTCGTTATAATCGTTCTTATTGCGTTTGTGATCATCGTTCGTGTGTTGTTCCTAAGAGCGTCGTTAGCGTAAGTCTTGTCAAATCTACTTTGCTCTCTGTTCAATCTTGTGGTGAGGGGGCGTGTCGGTCACATGGTGGCCACATTCGAATTCGGTGTAAAATAGCCAAATACAACAGAGCTGCTGAGAGAGTTGCAGAAAGAGATGTGGAGCCCATGACGACAGAAGGAAGGTGGTTTGGTGACCGACAATCTGTCAACAATCAATCAACTTGTCAACAATCAATCAACTTGTCAACCATCAACAACAAAGAAATCGAAGAAAGCAACTGCAAATAAATCACACTATTTGGACATCAAGAGTTAGGGGTTGAGAGAGAGAGAGAGAGGTGATCGAGAAAACAAGCGAGTTCATGATTGATGAAGAGGAGGCAATTGGAGCTGTACAAACAGGAGTAGGGACCACATGGAGTAATTATTGGAGTAACTGGAGTAAAACTGGTTCTATTGGGGTGTGCTTCTTCCATGTGATCATTTATCAGGTCCATATCCACCATCTGGTCACATTGCAGGCATTGAACCGTTGGCATCTTTAAGGTAGGTCACCAGTCAAAATGCTGATGTTTCAACAAAAAATTGTTTTTTTGTTTTCATGCTAAAAGTTATCCTGTGGCATCCTTCTTGTTGATCATCAACAGTATTTTGGGGAAATAGGGATCTTTAGGGGGCAAACCAGCCCTTTTATTTACCCCAAGTATGATCAATTTCAGTAGAAAGTTGTTGCTTTCATGCACGAACTTGAAAAGATTTGGTTTATTGCAAAACCACACTGTTCGAAAGAGTAAAATTCGCTCTTTCGATGAGTTAAGTTTGTAGCTGCATTGCCATTCCTATTTGCCACCAAAATCAGACACTTCATTGGTCAAACAACAATGTCTAGCTTGCTATGTTAATGGAAGTCTCAAAGTCGCCAAACATGATTGGTTAAATTTAACTTCCTTTTCGTTTATTGGCTGAGAGTGGGCATGTGGAATTGACATCAGCTGATTATCGCCGTTGCAATGCAAATAACAAACACTTGTTTTCAAGTCACGTTTCCTTTACCAGTTCATCAAGTTTACCGATTTGTCATGTCTTCATTTTCATCTCAAGCCAAAGAATGAGAAGAGCTAAGTTTCGTACGAAAAACAAATTCGCTGGACACAGAAAGAACCCAAATTAACACAAAATTTTGGGAAGAAAGGTGAAGAAAGAATTGAAGAAGTTCTTGATTTGAAGAAGAACCAACAGCAGACACATGCCTAGGCCAAAGGATGGTCTCGCAATCAACCACAGGAAAGAAGTTTGAAGCATTTGGTTTGACACTTAAAAACCTGTCTAAACCCTTTAATCCAGTTAGAAATACAGCAGAGGTGGCTGGCTGTTATTTTTGTGTGTAATTATCGGCAAGTTAGCCTGCCCAAGTTGCGAGTCTGTTGGCCTCGCTTTTCAGCTGGTCCAAATTACCGCCGCTTATTAAAATAGCATTTAGGGGTAATGTTTTGATTGGGTCTTTTCTTTATCGTTCTCAGCATATCAAAATGTGTAGAAACCAACACGTTTCATTTCTTTATCACTCACGGTTTCCGTTTTACGAAGGGACACCCCTTTGGAGGACTGGGACAAAGTACCAGAGTCTAAAAATAGCATTTTGGGGCATTTCTCAGCTTGTGTCTGTTTCTCTTCGTTTTCAGCATGTCGAACTACATAAGTCTACCAAGTTTCATGCTGGTATCATATTTTGCACGATTATTATGCTAGCAGACCGGACTACTGCACATGCACACGGGTTGGCGGGGCAAAATCTAGCAAAGCCCCTTTTGACATAAATATGCGTGCAACAATGGCCTTTAGAGGAATTGGGTGTGGGTACACAGCAATGAGTAAGTGGTGTGGGACAATGAATTTACCAAATTGTGTGTCTCAAAATGCTTATGCCAGCAACCACTCAAAACTTCAAAAGATAGGCAAGGAGACTTTCAACGTTATTGTTGATGAATTGCGTCAAGCCATACAAGAAGCTTACAAGAACATTGGGATAATACCAGCCAAAGATTGCATTCTAGACATAGGAGTTTTGAATGATGGGTCATGGCAGAGAAGAGGCCATTCCTCACATAATGGAATGGCATCAGTAATTGATTTGATGACAGGCCTGCCAATTGATTAGGAAGTCCTCTGCATAATGCCAAAAGGAAGAAAGCCAAAAGACACCAATCAGTTGTGTATTGAATAGCACCAGAAGTCAACCACTGTTCATTTGCTCCCAGTATTTATAGCGATATTTTCAGCCTACGCTACATTATCAATTATTGCATATACAAATTTCCTGAATGTGAGTGTGACTCACTAAGGAAACTAAAACTTACTGCAAGCCAATGCCAATCATCAGGGCCCGGTTGTTCAAAACTCCGATTAGAGCTAACCTTAGATGAAAATGCTTAATCCAAGATTAAAACTTAAACTCCGATTAGATTCAGTTGCTCAAAGCCCGATTCAGGCAAATCGAGGCTAAATCAGTGGATTCAATTTAATCCAGCTGGGTAGGTGTATTAGCTTAAAATCCGGGTATTAAATATATTAAATTTTAATAAAAGGACAATTTTACTTCGGTTAATTTCAATCCTGGAAATCACTAAATTCTTAACTTGTTTATCTTTTAATGCATCTCATTACGATATGCAAATCACGGCGTCTAATTGATCCCCCTGCCAACCAATAAATTTCATTGGCTCTTATCTTCTGCAGATCTTAGAATAATCTGCTTCGCGAATCACAAGTTATCCCCCATTGTCAGTAATTTTAGGATATGCAGTTCTTTCGTAATAGGTTATTTTCAACACGTATGGCAGAAGGCAACCAATAATAAGCCCGCTCAATGGTGCGATTCTGGGTCAACCAATCAGCCTTACGCAAATGCCTAATCACGACACTTGATGATCCTCTGTCTCTCTCATCTCAAATACTAATGCACTGTACATTCCCTCTCACCTTTGAGAAATATTCGAACTGTACTGCCACGAAATAAATTCAAATTTAAACATGCCTAAAGTGCTGCCAAAACGAGCAAGAGCAGCAGCAGCAGCACTACCAGTTCAGAGGTGTGAAGTTAGAGCAAGCACTTCCAACAATACACTGAGTTCTCAGCCTAGCACAAATGGTGTGCAACCACCAGTGCAATCTGCAGCCATCATCCCCGGGCCATCAGTTGCCATTGAGCGAGATCAAGGAGCAATGACCACCACAAACCTGGAGAGAAGGGTGGAAGATATGGTGCAAAGAGCTGTTGAAAACAGCATGGCACAAGTTGCACAAGAGGCAGTTTGTGCGACCCTGGCAGCGCAGAATGCGTCACGATCCCAAGCCGGCACGGCAACGATCACAAGACCAGAGCCGGAGCCAGTGTTGCAAAGATCAGCCACTACACTGAGAAACATAGAAATGGAAGCCCCACATCTTCTCTCATTGTGGACAAACCCTGCCCCTACCTCATTCCCTGTTACCAGCTTTGATGTATGCTCATCACCTGACATTCCAGCTCAGTATGTGAAGCAGATTCAATCTGGTGAGTTTTTTGATCTTGCAAAATTATTACCCATTAACTTGCACCCAGCTCCAAACCGTTTTAAAATCGGACCACTGAATGCGGAGAAATGTATTTTTGAAGTTGGCCTAAATTTCATATGGTTGTTTACACTGACATTTCCGGTACAAGTGTCAAAATAACGTACATTTCAAAATATTGAAAGGTCATCTTGCCTTTGTCCGATTTTAGAATTTTTTCTTTTAAATGAAAGGTAATTCTTTCGTCTTTAATACCATCTAGTTGCTGGATTCATACGGTAAAGGGTTATCCAAGAACTATGCAAAGTTATGTCCCTTGTACTCTACCCAAGAATCCTTTTTCAAAACTGAGAACTTCGACTTAAAAGTTGAAAACAAAAAAAGCAAGCGTTTGCAAGCCTTAGCGACTAATTTTTCATTAAACTCCAATGTCTTGTGAATGCTTCTTTGAAATCTTTCGTTCTGAGTCGTTCAAATTAATTGTCAACAATTATTTCAAAATCGTTGGTAAAAGATGATGATGATTATGATGATACTTTAGTCAGGCAATTTATCAATTCCTTTATGCTAAAAATAAAGAGCAAAATCCCAATAATTTTCCTTGGAGTTTTCTCAAAGCATAAATAAAGTTTACAGACATAATGGAAAGAATAATTCATCGGATTGGATGCGAAAATATTTTTTGTCACAAAAGCAGTTTGAGGATATTTTCAAGAGCATCAAAAATAAAAGCTTTGTTTCTAAATATGAGACGAACTCTGCAGTTCTGCTAAAAAGAGTCACACGCCACAAGTCTCTCGATTCTTTCTTGTTAATCTTATTTGTGATAAAATGAATTTTTGTGACACTCTTTACATGCACATGTACTTATTGGTTCATTCTATTTGGCTGCCACTGTTGTGTCTGCCCCCCCCCCCCCCCCCCCCCCCCCCCTTTATGTCACAATTCTCAGTACATTTTGCCATGGCTTTGTAGCAGTTGGAGCTAATATAACAAGCAGTTTTGCGATAATGGTAGTAATATCATTGATGATTTATTTTCTACAGAATAAGGAACACTATGAGACATCCTGTATTTTGGTTAATTTATTTTTTAGCAAATATAAATTTGTCGCTTGATACTCACGATAAAAAGATACCCTTTCAAATTAAAATCCCATCAGTAATTTTTCCCAGTAAGTCTGATAACTTAAAAGGAAACTTTACTTATACTTTGAGAAAATGCCATGAAAATTATTGGAAATTTGCCCTTTGTTTTGGCAAATAGGAATCAAGAAGATGCCTGACTAAAATGTTCATCATAATCATCATAACTTTTGCCAACAATTTTGAAAGAACTGTTGACAATTAATTTGAACGAATCCGAACGAAAGATTTCAGGTAGACACTCAGAAGACGCTGGAGTTTAATAAAAAATTAATCGCTAAGGCTTGCAAACGCTTGCTTTTTTGTTTTCAACTTTTAAGTCGAAGTTTCCAGTTTTGAAAAAGGATTCTTGGGTAGAGTACAAAGGATATAACTTTGCATAGTTCTTGGATAACCCTTTACCGTATGAATCCAGCAACTAGATGGCATTAAAGACGAAAGAATTACCTTTCATTTAAAAGAAAAAATTCTAAAATCGGACAAAGGCAAGATGACCTTTCAATATTTTGAAATTTACGTTATTTTGACACTTGTACCGGAAATGTCAGTGTAAACACCCATATGAAATTTAGGCCACCTTCAAAAATTCATTTCTCCGCACTCATTGGTCCGATTTTAAAACGGTTTGTTTCATGTTAATCCTCAGGATGTCTTCCATAAAGTCTGTTGTGTATCTTTTCAATTTTCGAAAATTCATTTTTTGCAATTTATTACATGCTCTGGATCACTGTGCAGCTCTCCACCGACGCATCTTTGTCCAACAATCTTTCCATCAGTATTGGAAGTAATGATGAATTGAAAATTATAAATAACAGGCGAAAGAAAGCTCTACAGACCATTTCGGAGTGGACAAATGCCGTCATTATTTACATGAAGATCATTGTGAACAAATTCTCCCCAAGAGCCATGGAACTAATTTCCTATCTGGAAACTATTCGGTATGGTGCCTCATATCATTGATGCTTGGGATGGCTTCTTTATGACAAGAAGTTTAGAAGTATGGCACCCAATAGCCGGAGTCTAAAGTGGGGACCGATTGACCAGCAGCTTTGGCTTCCTATTTTCACGGCGAATTCAGACCAGCTGTTGGATGACATGAGCCTTTTCACCGATGAACCCTCCAATACTGATGGAGTTAGGGCAAAGAGGGATTGAATCTGCCACAACTACAACAAAGGAAAAGAGTGCTTATCCCGTCCCTGCTCTTTCCGACATGTCTGCAATAGGCCGTTATGTAAGGGAACCCATCCAGGATACCAATGTCCCCTCTTCCCTAGACTTGCCATCAAATGAATTTCTTAATTCTAATTCTGAATCCATCTCTGTAAAGAACATATCGGATTTTGGTGCACCAGTGACCCCTATTAATGTTGGAGAAAACCTAGCAAATCGCCCTACCAAGCAATTTGTCAGTAAGCTGTGTACTGATTTACGCGAAGGTGCAAAGGTCAGTTATAGACGTCTAAGGGCCCCTAGATTTTCTAGAAATCTCCCTAAAGCCTCAACTGTCCCGGGTAAAGTTAAAGAAAACCTAGATAAAGAGGTAAAATTTGGCCGGACAGCGGCGCCCCTTTTTGGAGCCACCCTTCCCAAACTTTCAGGTTTCCCCAATAGGTTTGGTCCCAAAAAAAGCACTCAGGTAAGTATCATACAATATTTCATTTGTCTTATCCTAAGTCTGGTTCATCCATTAACTCCTCAATTGATAAAGATGAGTTATATTTGTCTTATGTTACAGTAGATGACGCTATAAAAGCAATACAGGATTTAGGCAAGGGTGCGTATATGGCAAAAACAGATATTGAATCAGCTCATTCCAGTCCATCCCAGTGACTTGGAGCTCCTTGGGATGTACTGTGGGGGCCATTATTATTTTGATAAGGTCCTTCCCTTTGGCCTCCGCAGTGCACCAGCCTTATTTAAACAACTGTCAGAGGCACTAGAGTGGATTTTGTATGAAAAAGGTGGTATATCTTATGTAGCGCATTTCCTTGATGATTTTCTAGTGATTGAACCACAGAGCCCTAAGGAACCGCACAATCACGGGTGCCAAGAGAGTTTGTCAAGTATGTCCCTGACTTTTAAAGCACTAAATATTTCCCTTGCAAAGGGCAAAACAGAGGGTCCAGCAACTGAACTTGAATTTCTTGGCATCACACTGGACTCTCAAGAAAAGGAGGCATGGAAAGTTTTGAAAAAATTTCAATCATTGTAAATCCTAACATTACATAACCTTAAAAAAAACATATTTTATGAAGGTCTACAATATGTTTGCAAGCAGAAATATGTAGCTTTTCTAGTTTAGGATTTAGAAATTTGATGATGTCATAGCCTCAAAGTTAATAAATACCACCAAGATAATCAAGCTAATAAGCTTGAGCTAATCAAGATATCAATAAATTGGCATGGCAGATTTACAGCAAAAAACCCTAAGTTCATCCCAAGCTATTTTGTTTCTAAGAAAACGGCAATATAATTTTACACCGACCTTTTCAAAGATTCGAGCCCTATGTTTCTATTTTTCAAAGTAATAACGACTTTGTTACATTACTTATAGGATTGATGACAACATCTTGAAAAATCACATGTTGACTGAGAGCCCATTTTCAATGTTTTAAGGTTTCAAGGCTTAACATTTTAAAGGCTAAGGAAAATGCCTCATATAAACAAAATAATAAATCCAGCAGTAATTTGCACACCTTCACTGCATATTTCAAATCCAACGAGTATGATTATAAATTACTTTTAAAAATAGCAAAATATGCCAAATATACATAACAAGACCTGCTGTATCATATTATGTCACTCATTTTTCTAAAAATGAAGCATAACATGGTTTTTCGTCAGTATACAATATAAAATATAATAAAAGGCATTTATATTGCGCCATTTATCCACACGGCTCAAAGGCGCATGCGCAACAACCAATTGTTGATGACGTCATCAAAAATCAATAAACTACATGTCAAATGAAACCTTGTTTCAAGACGACTTCAACAGTGTTTGTCTCATTGTCATACAGCCAATGGTTCCAAGCTAGGACTTAAAAGGAATTTATTTTGCGAAGCACTCGCTTTAAAGTCATGAAACCCACGGAATCAGTGTCAACAATTATGAAATTGACATGAAAAGATGTCTCATAGATAGAAACTGAAAGTCGCAAAAAAGCTTAACTATTCTAGAGATACTTGATTACCTATGTGGAAAAGTAGTTTACTGGGGGGGGGGGGCACTCCCCCCCTAGTCTGGATAGGGTTAATCTATTATCATGTCTATGATAAGGCCTGCTAGGAATATTTGAAAAACAACCACTTAAATTCTGGATATATTGGATATTCTGGATACTAAAAAAAGAATTCTTACCGTCATCTTGGAGATTTATGCATAGTCGTACCAATGAGTGTGCGACAAACCAGTAACCACGCACGTAAATACATAAAACAAACCTCAACATATGCACTGGAAAGGAGGCGGAGATTGTTGCGCCGTTACAAGGGTCAACACGAAATGCAACCCACCAGGATGCGATGACGTCATATTTCTAGAAGTGGCCGACAATGCAAGCGACCGAACGTTTTCGCAAAAAATTAAACGTTGTCGGTGATGCATGGCAAACGAGGTCTCGCGATCGCGAAGAAAAAACATGGCCGACATAATCTCTCTGGCAAGCTGTGGTGCAAATTGAAGGAGGCCGTTTTTGATGAACCTTCATTCAGTCAAGACAGTGAAAGAATTCGAATCAATTTATTTTATGGTAAGAAGTATCTAACTTAAGACTTGCAAAACAGAAATTGCCGAATTGTCCTCTACTCCTAAAAAGCCGTTTGTTCGCAGTTGAGTAAAAACGCAGTAGGCCCCCTATGCCTAGGCCTATAAGGCCCCTATAAGGTAACTGACAATGTATCTATTTTGACCGAATAGGAATTTTCAAAAAGTATACTGTTTAAATTTTGAATATTACAGGTTTTAGCATTATGGTGTTCATTCGTAAAATATTACGTTTGATAGACAATCATCAGTTCACACCCTGCCTGTGCTGCAGGTGAGAGGTGCTGTTAAGTTGATGTTAGCCATCAAGTGTGTGTGTTACAAGTCATTGATTTATTCCAGTAATATTTGGATATTACCATAATCATTTTCCATATCATAATCTGCTTAATATCTGAGTCAAACAGGTGAGGTATGCAGATGCCCAATATAAAATTGGTAGGCTGAGGAGGGGGAAATGTGCAGCATGTCAATATTCAAACGGCCAGGTAAAAAACTCGGAGATGTCGGAGATGTCGGAGATGTCGGAGCAAAGATTCTCCGACGTTTCTCAACTCCGACTTTTTTACCTGGCCTTATATGCTCTACTAAAAAAGTCGGAGATGTCTTATCTCCGACGTTTCTCAACTCCGACTTTTTTACTTGGCCCTATATGCCCCACTAAAAAAGTCGGAGATGTCTTATCTCCGACGTTTCTCAACTCCGACTTTTTTACCTGGCCTTATATGCTCTACTAAAAAGGTCGGAGATGTCTTTTAACAATTGACATGGGTGAGTTTGACAGGTTTTTTTGTTTCATTTACAACTGATAAGAAACTTTATAGCAAGAATTAGTTGAAAAACGTCATTTTTAGTAAGAGCAATCTGAAAAGCAATCTAGCAGACACTTTCTTTCATTATATTTTTCACTTGTTCCTTGTATACACCCCCCCCCCCCGAGTAACGACCCCGCTGAAACGATGCCCCGCCAAGGTTAAAGGATGACCCGCCAAATAATGTGTTTCCCCGCTAAGTTTGAGTTGCAACATTTCCCTGCCTTGTTTCTGTTATTTCCCCGTTGAAATGTTTGTTTCCCCGTCGAAAATCATGGATAAATGATCTATTTCAACGGGAAGTTTGATATTTGATAGTCCAGGATTCGATTGCAGGTAGCTTGAGCCACTTTTATATGCTTTCTTTTATCTACGTCTTCTTTATTTCTCGTTATTTTTTCGGTTCAAAGAACTATATTTACCGTCCACAATGAATAGTGATAAATTAAGACGTTAAGACAAAGTTACTACAAATTTCAGGACCTAGTTTCTTATTGATTGAGTGTTGTGACGGCGAATGAAGAGAATTTGAATTGTAGAGAGTTATATAATATGCAATCTCTGAACATCTCCGACTTTTTTAGTAGAGCATATAAGGCCAGGTAATAAAGTCGGAGTTGAAAAACGTCGGAGATAAGACATCTCCGACTTTTTTAGTAGAGCATATAAGGCCAGGTAAAAAAGTCGGAGTTGAAAAACGTCGGAGATAAGACATCTCTGACTTTTTTAGTAGAGCATATAAGGCCAGGTAAAAAAGTCGGAGTTGAGAAACGTTGGAGAGTCCTTGCTCCGACATCTCCGACATCTCCGACATCTCCGAGTTTTTTACCTGGCCATATTCAAACTCCAATATTCAAACTCCAAGGAGGGAATACAACAGATGTGGCTTGAGAACATCTAATTTCTATGAATATTGTCTGTAATGCTACTATCATGCAACTACTTAAAAGTAAAATGACACTGCAAGTTCTTAGTCAATATGTTGTTGTTTATCACATGATACTTTATGTACAGTAGAAAGCCTTTTCCGGAGTTATATTGAATTAACTGTAAATTCTCCCTTATCAATGATTGGCATACACTTTGCACAGTACCAGTTGTTCTCATTGATTCCAACCCACTGAACTGCATGATTTTTCTCACATCTCTGATGAAACCGCTCATCACACAAGTTACATTGAAGCATAGGTTCCCCTGAAGCTGCATCATATGGCATTCTGCATGAGCAGTAGATCCTGTATGTTGCAATAATATTCAGAGGAGAAGGTTGTATCTTCACTTCCCCTGGAAATGGTGACATCATACCTTTCTCCAAACAAGAAATCAGATGTGTCCGCATTTTTTGAACGTCAAAGTTGAACCGCTTCAGAGAATGGCCAAAGCTTTCTGCTGTAGCAAAGGCGATAGCAAAAAGTCCACAATTGCATGAGTCTTGCTGCTGCTGGATATTCTCAATTGCCAAAAGGATGGATGGTTCCTTTGCATGAATCAGTGATGCAAACAATTCTTTCATCTTGATACCATAGTCATAGCTCCTCATGCTGTCATAGATTTTCATTATTGCAGGCTGATTTAGTCCAATGCGACTGACAGTAATCCAATGATTATTGTCCTTGTTGATTATTTGAATGAATTCTCCATTCATGATGGAGAATTGATGCTTCTTATGTAGGAGAGTATCTTGAAATCCTGGGATCTCAGGAAATTGCTTTTTAAGCAAAATCTGGGCAGCATTTATTATCTTATCATTGAGCCAAAGATCCTTGGATAGCAAAATATCCTTGTCATCGTTATTTAGGATTATGTTTTCCACACGGAGCCAAATGTTTCCTGTTGAATCTCTTCCTTTGCTTGAAGACAGTGCATCCTCACTCTTTAAAGGGTTTGTTCCTTCATCATTACTATCCAAATCATCAGATGAAATATCTATCCTATCTTTAAATTCACTTTGTCCAAAGGACTCTGTCTCTGTTACAACTGATGTCTCTAGTGTCTGCAAATAAAGATTTACTTTTGCTGTTACAATTGGGTCTAAAAGTTATATATTCTAATTTTGTGCAGTTGAATGACCCTTGTATTCCTTTCATTTGCAATTATGAATTTATACATACAGTATCATATTTTCAGTCTCAATTTTCATTGCCCTAAATACTTTTCAATACAGATACAACATTACCTAACTTAAGATGAACAAGACAATATAAACATGCTACAAAACAACACAAGGTATCGGCATTACAGTACACTAAAGAAATTAACATATTATTTCTCCAGCTTGATAACAGCAAAGAAAAGCAAAAGGCATTTTGTGCAATTTGCAATCAAATGCTTTGATAAAGTTTCTTTCCTGGCAAAATGATTTCTTCTGGGTCACACTATAACATACAATAAAATGGGCAAAGCAATTTTGCAGACTAAACTATGATTTACCTCGTTTTTGGTTCCCAAATCTTTTTTTCTGTTTGTTGGCTTCCTTTGCTTGACTAGGGCAAGACAGAAAGATATTAGACTCTATAAGGTAGCTGGGATTTTCTGAAACCTTCACGCAATAGACAATAGAAATGAAGTTGTGATCAAATTACAAATAGTAGAAATTGAATAGCCTTTTATATAGACTTGATATCAAAACCAAACTTTATAAAAGTTTCCAGTGCAGGCCTTGAGCACATTTGATTATGTATTACAAGAATTCTGAAGTGTTCTTAGGAATTCTAGAGAATTTTCATTCTTGAACAACAGGTTTCTTCAAACAAGAATTCTTATATGTGGATCAACTTTTTATAAAATGTTTTTGTGTGATAATTTTACAGAAAATCATTAAAGATAAGATCTGGAAATGAATAAACAAGTAAAGTAAAATACTGCACAGTACAGTACTGTACACACCTCTTTCCCTGGATAAAAAGAACTTTAATAGTACAGTAAGGCCTTGCACACATTAACATGGTTTTCTTTCCAAAAATTTCTGAAGAATGCTCAAGAGTTCTGAAGAATGTTTTAATTTTCTTAAGAATTCCTGTTCATATTAAGAAACAGAAAAAAGACTTAGGAACCAAAAGGAATTCTTAAGAGTTCTTTGCATGTTAATGTGGACAAGATCTGTACTGTATGAGCATATATCTGTCTCACCTGGGAGTCCTGTGTTGATATCTAGCATCACATTATTGTGTGTTTCCTTCCACTCATAAGCAGCTCCAAATCTCCGCTTTCTATCCTTCTTTGATGTATCAACTGGTAGTTTCTTTGTTTGGGTAACTGCAGTGTTATCATGGTCAATTCCTTGTTTATCATCTTGGTCAACATTATTGTTGGATTTTCTCTTCTTCTTTCCATTTTGCCTTACATGCAACATTCTTGCCTTTGATATTTCTTCCAAAATGAACCCATTGTCTTTGTCAGCATTACTTTTAAGGGTTTTTACTGTATGAAGAAGGTCCTCGCGTAAGTCTGTCAAGGTACTTTTATTTCTCAACAAGAAAGTGAGGTTTCTTATCTGATCTAGTAGATCTCTGCACTCTGCTGCAAGAGTATTTCGGCTCCGTTGTTTGGATACATCTAGGTCTTTGATCAGCAAATTGTTGATTGGTAAGTGGGAATTTACTGTTTCAGCTTCTGTTTCTTTGAGTTTGATTGGTGGTTCATCCTTAGTTGTGGTCAATCCATCTTTTCCAATAGTGTCAGTTTCTTTAAGTTGGGGAGCTGGGATTTCTCCGCTGACATTATCATTACATATTGCTTCTGTCTGCTCTTCAACTGGTATGGCTGAATTGTCTTGCTGCAGAACAAACATCCTGTCTAGTGTAAAATATGGGGAATTCCTGTATCTTTCAGGCAGATCATACCAACTATACCCAGAGATGCTTCTGATGGCAGCAAACATGTGCTTGCATGGTAGGTATGTTTGCTTCCAGTTATCACAATCACACCATGGTGCATTGAAGTTGACAATGTGATGAGCTCTACCAAGAACATTGCTGCTGCTCTTAATTTCAACTTGCCTCTTTGCAATTTCTTTCACATCTTTCTGAGGAATACCAGATGCAAGTTGTATCTTTTCCATGCAATGTGAGACAAAGAATCGTGGTCTGTCTCTCAGAAAATCGGGCACAAGATCTGAATACATACGGTATCCACCAGAGCTTTTTGCATTCAGTGTTCTGTACCTGGTTGAGAAAAAAATCCAAAAGTTTAATGTTGTCCTTCAAAAATTAAGGCTCATAAATTATCAGAATTTGCTAATTGCACTAAACTTGGATTTAAACACCTCTAAAGAATTCTCATTGGAGACGAATGAAGAATTCTTGAGAATTCTTGTCATGTGCACAAGGCCTGTGCTATAAATTGAACTTGTTAAATTTTCCTTGCAGAGCCCAGTTAATAAATTTCAAATTATCTATATCAAAATAGAAGTGGTTTCCTGAACATATTTCCAGCAATCTGCCAAAAGTAATGAAGTTTAGGTTACTAATACGGATGAGTCAGAAAAAAACATCCACCGTTTGAGACTACTGCTCTGTAAATATACAAGCAATAACATTTTGGGATATCTGATTGAATAGCCAACATTTTCAATTATTTTTAGAACTTTTCCTGACTGAATTTGGTCACTATACTCAGATTTTACAAGGGATTTTCTTGAGAAAATCCCTTCAAGAAACCTTAAAAAATAGGCCAAAATCACGAGCAGATTTCCCTAATATTTTTACCTTACAGCAATTACTTGAACACGCTTTTGAGAGGATGAAAAAGTCTTCCCCCTAGTATGAATAACTTACTCAGGGGGGTTCCATTCTCCCAAGAAGACAAAATACATGAATACTTGTTAGTGTCATCGTTGTTAAGAAGGAAAACCAAGAAAGTTTTGCTCGTCGTTTTTGCAGGTTTTTAAAAGGGGCTTTCTGCAGAAAATTTCCCATATCCGCGGGAAACAATGGCCGATTGAAGCTGGGTAAATTAGTGTCTGATGTCACCTTTCGCTCTAGGGGATCCAACCTGGATTTCCAATATTCTTTGATGGAGGTTTTTTTCGCGATCAGCAGCTCTTCTTCCTCTACCTTGAATTCAATTATTTTTTCTTCGGTTTCTTCTTGTACTGAATTAAGTTCTTCCATGGAAGATTCAATTTCATTTGAAAAATCGTTAATTGAATTTTCGAGTTCTTTCCCGGCAATTGAGACCTCGGGGGTAACGAGTTGACTTCATCACTATGAATGCAGCCTTTACTAGAACTGTAGCTTCTTGTAAAGTACTGCAATTTATCAGTCTTCCAAAGAACCGCATAACAAAGTGCCGTTGGGAACTTTCAGTTTCATTGCCTTGCGGCACAGCTGCATGTTTCTTTATGTTCTTCATGATGTGTGCAGTGCAGACGAATACAAAGAGCCTTTCAAGATCGTCTTTCTTTGCGTTATCCATCATTATCTGAAAAGTTCTTTCAAGATAGTTGTGATACTTCTCTCCGTTGTATTCTTCTATGGCAGCAGTTATTATTGCCAGCGAGAAGTCTGTCATCATGGCAAGTGGGGTTGAATTTCCTGACCGCTTATATATCATCCACTCCTTCACGCGCAGCTCTTGAAACGTCTTGCGAATCGAATCTGCAGTATGCTCATTTGTTATCATTTCGACAATTGGTAATGGTGCAGAGGCATTGAATGGATGTCCCAATACCATGGCATCATCAGTGTGATGCCCACTGTGGGCTTTACTGATTATGTTGATAGATAGATAGATAGATAATAAAGTACTCTGCCAGCATCTCAAATCTTTTGGAAAAGCCCACCAGTTGCATCCACATATAGAAAAGTGCACTTGGCCACATTGTGGTACAGCCTTGCTGTATCCTCTTCCAGCATTATCACCCGTAGACTATCTTCAGTGATGGAAGATTCTTGAATAAATCCAAAGAATGTCCTCTGATCAACACGTGAAATTTTCTCTGCTCTCTTGTAGTCTTCGGCTCTTATCTCCTTTCTAAGATTTGCCATCTTGCATTCAAGGCCTTCAAGTGAGGTTTGTCCCTTCTTTGCTCTTGAGGAAATGATGCGCATTGTATTTGCTGAAAAACCAACATTCGTGCGATTTCAATTGGCATACTGTTCTTGATCAATGTTTCCCATTCTACGTGTGTATTCTTGTCCTGGCTTTAAATTGGGGTTCTCCAAGAACTTGCTGGCAAAGAGGCTCGGGCTTTCCCGGTTATCCTGCGGCTGGTTATTTGTTTGCCGTCATGGCTTGGGTTCTTTGAATATTTCACTTTCACAAAAGAATCTGTTGGGTTGCTTAAGCTCATTTGTACAACGGCTCCACAACTGCTCAGCTTACACATTGCAGTACCTTGCCAGTATGGATAGTCTTTTTTACGCGATCCATCTACTCTGACGTAATTTTTCTTAAAAACCCAACAGCACCCTTTATTATTTGAAGATAGAACCTCAGCAAACAAATCCGTCCATCCACTTCCAAAGCGGCGCCCAGACTTTGTTGAAGAAATAGGAAGTTGCCTCCAAGAAGAGGGCAAGGGCAGGGCATTTTCTTTTGCTGCAAGTCGGCAAGAGATGGTCTTCGCAGGTGTTATGACATTGGTCATCAGGCGAATAGGATTTGGAGAGTTGTTTTCTGCAAAGTTTCTTCCCGTAGGCACATCTGCAGTATTACCTTGGTAGGGACTCTCAGTTTGCTGCTTTACTGCAGCTTCGACGAACGGGGCTACATTCACAGTTTGATCGCCCAGCTCCATATCTGAAATTTCAGCAATGGATGTTGATATCGTGCTTGCTATGATATTATCCACCATTCTTTGAGGCGATATTCCTGTTTTCATGGAGCATTGTTCAGCTATTTTGAGAATGATTCCCGCAACACGGTCACTAGCTGCAACTGTGGCATTATTTCTTCCCTCCGAAAAACTCTCTCTTCCCGAGACCTTATTTTGATGCACTACTCCTCGACCAGTATTATTGTTTGGAATTGTTTCCATATCTGCTCTTAAACCTTGCATATCACTGAACGTGTCTGTTGCTACTTTCCTTTTATATCCAGTGGTTCTTTTCTTGGTTGTCTTGGACAATGTAGCTCCTGAGAAAGATGTTGATGGATTAGGGTCACCACCTACGAGACCGCTGTGTTGTCCTTTAATACCTTGCTTTTCTGCCTCACCATAGGACTCGTTGGATATGGAGATTTCATCGAGATTACGGTCTTCTTCTTCATCCTCTCGAGCATGTCTTGATTCCATTTTGGATTTGTTGATGTCTCCTTCATTCACACTCAGTGGAGTCATGAGTTTTATCGGGCTCCAACTTTGGAATGACGAATCGAATGATCCCTCACTGTTCTCGTCAAATTCCCTCTTCTCTGACGTTTGAGGACATTGAACGTTTGATGCACGACTTTCTGTGCGAATTTCTTACTTTGAATCAAGCATCGATCCGTGAAGAACCTGAGTTGCATTTGACTTGGTAGTGCTTTCCAAACTATCAGTATTCTGTAACGTCCTTCCTTTCGCGTTGTCTACATCATCTGAAATTTTTAATGGATTCTCTGTCGATAGAAGGTCGTTCCCTGGAATTGGTGACAACCGTAGTTCTTCATCGTTTGCTTCCTTTTCTTCCTCATCTTGATCAATTCGCATCGATGTTTCCGGTTCATTTTTGCTAGCGCTGTGCACTCTTTCTATTCTTTCTATAGGCTCATCGAGATTTTGTGAGTGAAAGTCATTATTTTCTTCACAGATGTCGGACTCTGAAATGTTACTTACGTTGAGAGTCGGTGATTCATAATTTGAGGCAGAGATTTTTCTGTAGTGATTGTACAAGGAACCTATTGCTTTTGGTGAAACTTTCGCCTTACATTGATAGTATTCTTTTGCAATTGATTTCCATTCGGTTTTCCACTATTTTTCGCCTTCCCTTTGTGAAATTATGTATTCAAATAAGCAATTTAAACGCATTGATGTCATATCGCACAAACGAAAATGAGCTGGGAAGGTTCTCCTGATGATCTGGCAGCAACCATGGTGAACATGAATAGTCTCAAGGAAGAGCTGACCACATTGCACTCTATTGTACACAGAGACAGCATTACTTTGCGTAAATAATGATATCTTGCGAGCTCTGGATAATGGCCAATGTGTTCTCTTAATTCTTTTGGATTTATCAGCTGCATTTGATACCATAGATCACGGTATTCTGCTGGAGCGTCTTGTGAAGTATGTAGGGGTCACTGGGAGTGCACTGCAGTGGTTTAAGGATTATCTAGCTGATCGCAAACAAAATGTTCTAATCAATGGCCACAGATCATCTCAGTCTAGTTTAGCACAAGGAGTTCCCCAAGGGAGTGTGCTTGGACCTATTTTGTTTACTGTGTATATGCTACCCCTTGGTAAAATTATACGTCACCATGAATTGGACTATCATTTCTACGCTGACGATTCTCAGTTATACTTAGTGTTTCAGCCAGTACAGGAATCTGCAGATATTGCTGTTGATAAAATGATAAACTGTATATCTAATGTCCGCTCTTGGATGGGAGCAAACAAGCTGATGTTAAATGATCAGAAATCTGAATATATGATCGTGACGAAAAATGGATTACCTGATTATGTGAAATTGCCGGATATTAATATTGGTGGATCTATTATAGAGCCATCTGAATCTTTGAGGAATCTGGGAAGCAAATGGGACAAGCATATGAACATGTCTACTCATGTTGCCAATATTTCAAAGACATGCAGCCTCGCAATCTTTGGTCAATCAAAAAGTTTATTGATAGTGACACGCTAGCTACGCTCACTCATGCCTTTGTAACATCAAAATTGGACTATGGTAACGCGCTGTTGTATGGTATTCAAGGAACCAAAATGTCGAGGCTACAGTATGTACAAAACTGTGCAGCCAGTTTAATTAAGGGTGCTCGTAAGTTTGATCATATGACACCCTTGCTCATTGACTTACATTGGCTACCAATGACTTACAGACCAATGTTTAAGATCCTTCTCACCGTGTTTAAGATTCTTCAGGGTAAAGCCCCTGAATATTTGATGGATATGATTACTCTTTACAATCCTGGTAGATCCTTGCGATCTAATAGTAGCCGAATTTTGAATGTACCCCGCTCTAATACAAAGAGTTGGGGCGATAGGGCTTTCAGCATTGCTGGACCCAGATTACGGAACTCACTCCCCATTGAGCTACAGACAACAAATAACATTGTAGAGTTTAAGTCGAGATTGAAGACTCATTTGTTCAAAATGGCATTCGAGGGAAACTTGTAATTTTATATAATTTTATACCTAATTTGTAACTATTTGTACCTTATTTTTCTTTACATTATACCTAAATTTGTTAAGGCGCCTTTGAATATATTTTTTATTGTAGATAAATGGCGCTATAGAAATGTTCTAATAATAATAATAATAATAATATTGTGGTAAAAGATATAGAATTACAGGAGAAGAAAGAGGGATATGTGGTTCCTGACGAATCAACCGGTGCTCAAGGACGCCCTAGGAAACTGATTGGCAGTGATCAGTTGGAAACACTCCTTCGTGTTGGATTCTCTTCAACAAACAATGCCACTCTATTAGGTTAGCTGCTAATATTACGTTCAACTATATTTTGTACTCATTTTCTTCTTTGAGTATATTCTTAAGAACTGAAAGGTTCATTTTATGCATGGATTTTTGTAGAAATTGGTATAGGTAAGGGTCCCAGGGGGTGTGGGTATTCTGGTAAATTCAGGATAGGGGTGCTCAGGTTACGTTTTTGGGTCAAAAATTTAGGCAATTATTATTTTATGGGTCCATCATTTTTACAGTTATATTTTGGGTTCCTGAAATTCTGGCTTACTTTTTTCAGTCTCAAATATTTTAAGGTAATGACATTGGGAATGATATAATTTACAAGAAAAATTAGAACCAACAAACATTATCAAAATAAAATCTAATCAGTTAGGGCTCTTTTCTGCAGATTTAACATACTGACTTCATAACTTTTGGGTATGGGAGGTCGGAAAAGCTATTTTTTGTGTGTCTATTTTCATGATAGAAATTACTGTTTTGGGTTGATGCGTTGTACATCAGCCTGAGCACCCCTATCCTAAATATACCTGAGTACGTACCATTTTCCTAAAAATTTATCTCGCCATTGGTACAACTTTGAACATGCTCGCAGCAGACCACCCCCCAAAATGTAGCCAAGAGCTCCCCCCCGCTTGAAGAATGCACGAAGTTTAACCAATGCCAATAAGGTTTCGAGAATGAACGGATGGAACTCGTTTGTAGCTTTATTCAATGTTGAGAAGTTTCCAAAGAAGTGGGATTTCAAATGGCTGGCATAATGTCCCTGGTGGCAGATGAAACCCCTTTGATAGTTTTCCCTTCATTGTTAACCTTTTTTGACAAAAAATGTTGTGTCTAATCGTGTACTACATTTGTCTCTACCTTATATACAATGCCAACAAAAAGGTGACAAATAACATGTCACCTTTTTCCTACTTAGGTGTTAGTATGTCCACAGTGAAGCGAAGAAAAGAAGAATATGGCTTGCTTTCTCAGAGAGAGAGGTCGTATATACCTGATTCAGAATTGGGCATACTCCTGACAGAAATAATGGCAATCAACTCTGCATATGGTTTGATGATGATCCAAGGAGATTTAAGATCTCGCGGGATCAGTGTAATGAGGACAAGAATAAGAGAAGGCCTCATAAGAATAGACCCAGCAAAGGCAATGATGCAACAGAGGAAATCAATCACCAGAAGATCCTATTGTGTTGCAGCACCGAATTCATTATGGCACCTGGACGCAAATCTAAAACTTGCAAAGTAAGTATGCTTTTTGATTTGAACATTGATTCTTTTCGGAATGAATTTTGCTTCGACGACAATTTATGCGCAATACAATTTGAAATAGACTTTCTTTTCAATGCATTTTAGGCACATAAAAAACCTTGCTGATGCGGTAGAAATATTTCACGAGAGAGAGAGGGGGGAGAGCGGCACTCCCCTTTCCCTATTTCCTGTATCTTGTTATCAACAGTAAACTGTAAACTTATTAGAGAAAAGTAAATGCCATTGAGAATGGGAGCCAGATGACCGGATGTCTTTTCCCGCTGTGAATGCCATTAGTAGTACATGTAGTTTTGTCGTTTGTTATATTTCTTTTGTGTAGAAAAAGGTGAGAGAAGTAGGCTGCAAAAAAGATATAAAATATGCAAACATTTTGCAGTCTTGGGACCAAATGAGCCAAAAATACCTAACGAGATGCCAGAACAATTTTTTGCTTATTTGATAGTTCTTAAAACGTTGCCCCCTGTCTATTTTTCAATGTCCGATATGGTAGGAATAAAATGTTATGCCAATTTCTGCATTGAGGCCTCATTTTTACAGATTCCATAATTTAAAGGACAAGTCCGGGGTTGGTATTATTGATGATATTATACAAGATAATACTGCTATGAATTATTTATGATACTTTTTCTACAATTGTTCGTCTTCTCCTTGTGAAATTACGTATTCAAGTAAGCAGTGTGAGCGAAGTGACGTCATATCCCGCAAACCAAAAAACGGGGCTGTGTGATTGTTTTTGCCTCTTAATTGTAGCAAGCCTCTTTATCTTGATCGCATGTCATTTTCAATGTATGAGTACACGATAAAGAAGCTAGCAGCGATTTAGAGGCGAAAAACAATCGCACAGCCTAATTTTCGTTTGCGTGAAAGCTTAAATTGCTTATTTGAATACGTAATTTCACGAGGAGAAGGCGAAAAATAGTGGAAAAAAGTATCATACATAATTCATAGCAGTATTATCTTGTATTTTATCATCAATCATACCAAGCCCGGATATGTCTTTTAAGTGTTTTTTCATGGATCAAGAGTGACTCTTTATGAGAATGTGAAATCAATTGACATGCAATGAATTTGCATCTTAGGAAATTTGGCATCGTCATTCATGGTGCAATTGATGGATATTCCCGTAAAGTTGTGTACTTGCATGCCGCAGACAACAAAACAGCCATGACAGTAAAGAAATGCTTCTTACCTGCAGTTTCCAAATATGGATGGCAGTCTCGCATACGGACAGACAAAGGCACTAGCCAAGGGTACCATTTTTGTAAAAATCGGTCTAGCCAACGGTACCCTTTTGAAGATGCTCGCGGCAGACCCCTACCCAAAAATTGGCCAAGAACCCCCCCCCCCCGTGCATTTTAACCATGTATTCAATGTGTTTAAAAATCGTGATATCAATAGCTTGCAAACATCTAGATTTAAAGTTTGTATTACTCATTGAAGCATGAATGGAGAACCTTCAATAATTTAAACATTCAGAAAAAAGGAGTTTGCAAACTGACAGGGGTATTTAAATTTGGGTATAGATAAGATCAGTCCGAGTTTTGCTATTGTTCGCGTGTTGATTGTTGATTGAGCACGGGATTGAGCATTGAAGATATAAATTTGACATTCGACATCTGAAGAAAAGATTATATTCGCACACAAGATCATTCCATAACCCTCAAGAGTAACGTTATGGTAAAATAAATTAAGTTGATATTAAATAAAGTGACAATATCCAATGTCAATTAATTTGCCAATTTCATCTCTAACTCAAATATAAAATTATATTCAAATATAACTCCGTCTTTCGGCTGTCAATCAGTTTAGTTCTTTCCAAGATACATCATAAACATTTTCTGCAACAAACTTGTGCGATTTGTTTATTTCTTTATTGAATTCAACAAGCTCTTGCATTAATGTTTGAATTGTGCCCAAAAATAAACCACCCTTTAAAAAAGATCATGCGTGCAGATTCTACATTCATTCGGCGGTCAGGGCGGAAGAGAGAAAAGGGGGAAGAGACCTCCTTTTATAGTCTGTGCAGCGTCCCAGACCAATTTTTTGTTCAAGTTACTGATTTCCTATCCTTTTTGCCTCCTCTGCACTGACAGACTGTTGATAGTCTGCCCGCAGGCTATGATTCTTATGAACAACGCAACAACAACAAAAAACAAGTGTATATCAGCTACGGTTAGTAAATTCGTCCACGAATTACACGAGATTTACTTTCTGACTGACTGACACTCTCTGCTCCTCTTACAAATTCTTGCAGATTGACGATGGTGATTTGATCTGCACGAACAAACCTCTTCAAGTCATGAGAAAGCTTTCTCTCCACACTTGGACTTCCAAAGTCAACGACTACCCTGTGGAAATAGCATTTATTTAGTATGCAGAAAGGTCTCTTTACAGTCAGTCCTGCTTTACAGTGAAAAGGACACTTGCAAGCTTTTTAGGTAATCTTTATGTGTCCTTGACCTGAATGTAATTACACGTAAATACATACTTACCATATCAAGAACTCATAGGCGTAGGAGATAGGGGGCTGGGGGGAGGCTGTAGCCCCCCAACATCGGAAAATTTTGCAAAAATCAGCCATAGTCGGGCAGAAATGCGCTTTAAGTCGGAAAAAATTTCCTGAAACAATGGATTTTTAATCGGGCAGCACCCCAAATTTTATCTCCCCCTACGCCGATGCAAGAACTATCATCAGCGACTGAAGACTGTCAATTTTTAGTATCAAACTAATTTGTTACTTATTGTTTCAATGCAAGCATTTGGACGGAAGAAATTATCAATTGGATACGCGTATTCTTCTGCAAGAAACTTAGTAGTCAGAGATTGTTAAGAGTCTTAGTAGAGGTTCCATATAATGTTCTTCATGTTCACTATCTATCCCCTTGTGAACATTTCAAAGCAAGGTTTATTAGTGGAATTGCTTACGTTTTTGGCGATCTGAGAGTTTAGTTTCTTACCCGGGGGGTGGGGGGGGGGTACTTGACTTAAATTTGTACGGGGGTGTGCCCACGAAAAAATTCTTATTTTACCCTGCTCCAGAATTTTTCGCTCAAAATGATAACCTGTTCTAGAAAATATTGGTGAAAAGTATACTCTAAAACATGAAATTTGACCGAAAAACGACCCGATCTAGCAAAATATTCCAATTGCCTCATTTTGATACCCTGTGCTAGAAAAAATTGGTGAAAACAATACCCTTAAAAACGGCACATCCCCGTCGGACAAATATACTAAGTACCCACCCCCCGGGGTTTCTTATGGGCAGTTTCTTTCAAAAATACCTGTACTGCCACTTACAAATTTGTTTCTTGGCTAAAAAACGTCAGTTTGGAAAAAGAAGCATTGAGTGCATCCACTGTATTACTTCCAAAAAATCAAGGAAGGCTGGCAATATGCGTACTTATTATGCAATTGAAACTTTTCTTTGTCGTTTGTACATGAAAATGTTTAAGGTTTAGGATACGGGTCACTCATGCAGCATACAATCTGACAACCAGGACCGTCAAGAGGGGGGGTTGGAGGGGGTGAAAGGTCCGGGGCCCGGGCCTCGAAGGGGCCCGTAAAAATATCGTTCGACAAAAGTTAGTTATTGCTGTAAAATCTCTTTACAGCAACTTTTATGGCCATCTACCTGCCTTAAAACATAGACATAAGAAAATAGTTTTCTCATGTAGCTATGTTTGAAATTTTTTGTGTCCGTGCTTTCAAAGTCACCTCGTAAAGCAAATGTCTTCATTGTTTGCCGTAAATACAGCTTCCTTAATAACATTTTCATGGAATATCGAAACAACTTTTCTAAACTAGCTTTAAGGGTGTTTCCCTCATTCTTCGAGGGTCTGAAGGGCGTGGTCCCGGAAAATTTTCTTGGAGATCGGCCCCCAAACCCCAGGGCCCGATCCTAAGAATCGGTCCAGGGCCCGAGCTGGCTCTCGACGGCCCTGCTGACAACTTTAAAGTCATCTATGGATGACTGATGATCTGTAGCAGGAACTGCGTATACATATTCGCAAAAAGTGATAGCTTTCCCCCCCCCCCTCTTTACGTCTCTGCAACAGATAAAAAAAATGGTATTTTCATGTTCAGGCCTGAAAATGTTGATTTATCATTTATAACAGCTCATGTATCCAAACACTTCCTTGAGTCGGAAAGCTTCATGGAACTTGACGAGTTTAAAAACAAGTTACCTGAATTGCATGTTTGCTTCTTGGCCATCTTGAAGCATAATGTATAGGTCATGTGCATTGCTGCCCCCTTTTATGGCCAGCCTCCAGCTATAGCTACCCATCACAATTTGGGAGGACTTGATGCCAACTCCATTAGCTGGAATGAGATGCGGAGGGATTGTCCATCGTATGCAGGTTATCTTGTCGGTTGTCTCTTTGTAATTGATCTAGAAATAGATATCTCGTCCGTTAAGGGGGTACAAGGCAGTATCTGACATTTTAGCTTAAGAATGCTGATAGGTAACTGTTATCATATTTAGCAAAAAAGGCGTAAAGGGACGTATTTCACGATCAATAAATGAGATGAAAAGACATAAAACCTATATCCATGTTCCTATATGAGCACAAAATTAAAAAAAATTTAGATTGAAAATATGGATTAGTGCACTCTGACTGACAAATATTAGGAAACTTTTGTCTAAGTAGATACCATCAAATCTCGGCAACATCCCAAAATACAGCCACGCATTTCAACTTAACGGAACACGTGCCAGTAACTTCTTGTTTCAAAAATCTATATATTTGATTTAGCTATTTACCTCTTGGGCTACCCAGTGTTTGAATTAGAAGTGCAAGTAAGGGAAGTTCACCACTTTATTTCATATTTTATTCTTAGCATATTTACCCTTGGATATAATTCAGTCTAGTAATATAGAAGAGTGAAAAAATTTATATCTCGATCACTAAACCAAGTCTTAAAGTCTTACTTCTTCTCTTGCATGTATTCATGATCGCAATGCCTCATTTTCACGAAGGATCATCGCAAAATGGTGGTCTCTTCTCTGTTCATCGTGTAAAGTTTCTCCTCTGCAGTACCCCAAAATGAGCAGCTTGGTACTCTGCATTTCTCCAGCACGTTTGGGCATACATAGCCATGAACCAGCAGGGCTGTCCTGTGGAAAGTCATATGTGTTGTAAAATCTACTTTAATTTTTAAAACGGAGTTGTCATACACGTATTTCTTTATAAGGAACTAAAAGTTCAGGCCAGCTTTGTCAGTACTAAGGGTTTCTCAAAATTATCAGATTTTGAGTACTCCGAGTTTCTTACGAGTTTCTTAGTAATTTCACAACAATCTTCATGTTAACTACATGTGCCCTCGTGAACATTTCAGAACAAAGCCTTTTAAGCATTTGCAAGACATTATTCAAGTACCTTGCGAGTAATATATATTTTCCCAGTACTGGATTTTTTATAAAGTTATTGATGAACTGATAGTTTAGTTTCTTATGGGCAATTTCTTAAAAAAATACTTGTATTATTAAATCAAAGCTTTCGATATAAAAAAGGTTGACTATCTCCCAGGCACATGTCGTTAAATCATTGAGCTGCTCCGGCTTCTGATTGGTCCAAATAACAATAGAGCTGTAAAACAAAGGAATGAGAAAGAGGCCCATATATGAGGCGCTCAATACTGTGACGCGCGTCATGTTTAATGCCTTATGGACGAAGTGAAACGCGCGGTTTGTCAAAGAACGACTACACTCGCGCAGTAGCCTGCGCAAACATACTTTCGTGCTCTGTGAGAAGGCTACTGCACAGAGACTTGGTGCCTAACTTGAATTCAATTTATGACGTAAAACCATGAAAATCTATTCTTGCGAAATGCGTTAATTTTGAGGGTGGCAGGGGGTTCAATCTTAATTGAAAGATGCTTCAGTAAGGAAAGTTCATGCTCTAATGAAAGTATAACCCTGAGATGAATGCCCTCCTTCTTCTTCTTCTAATTTTTAGCTCTATTTAGTGAAGTACCAGGATATGAAGTTGATGTATTTCCCCCTTCATTTTGGATTAACAATAATTTTATTGGCAAAGGTCGATGTGGTGTAGCAATCCTTTCACGTGTGACACATTGCCCCCTGTCTAGAAAAATAGTAAGCATAACACGAGATGGATGGTTGGACAGTCACTTGAATGAGTTCAACCTATAGCCTTACGCAACACAAATTCAAATACATTTCACAATTGCACATGTTCAAGTTGGAGTTACAATGTGAGCTAAGTATGAAGTGAAGAAGACACGGAAAAGACCAACAAAATTTTCTCAGCTCAGAGCAACATTTGCAACTACAGTATTTGATTGCTGGTATTGATGAATCAAACATTCCCACGGCCGTTCAAGAGCCAAATTACGGAAATCATTGCATTTAAAGGTGAGCTACTTACAACACATCATACAATCATTCTTTTTGTAAGGAACGTAAGAAACTTACGTGCAACCTTAACATTATTTGGATTCCTGATTTCGAACCCAATCATTATATATTCAAAGTTTCTTGAAGACGTTCTTAAATTTTCAGTAGAATTTTCTCTAGTTTCTTGAAGAGGCAGCTGCAGTTTTTTTAAGTAATATCAAGATAATCTTCGCAGTATCTAATAACAAGGGTGTCTACAAAACGTGGCCTACGCCATTGGCCTACCGTTGGCCTACCATTGGCCTACCACTTGGCTCACACTTGGCTTACCTTTGGCGTACCTGTGGCTCACTGCTGGCCTACCGATCTCATTTTTTTTTTTATTACAAAGTCCAACTTTGTAATCTAAGAGGGGGCTCCAGGTCAGTCAGAAAGGAAGAAAGTAAGTCCGTCACGCTCGTTAAAACAATTAATTAACGTTTTATCTTTTTATAAGAAACCGCTTATAAGAAACGGTAAGCTCAATTTTTCGAACGTTAAGAAACAGCCCTACCTGAATTACGCTAGAGGTGGCTCCCTACTGAAAGTTTCAAAATCATGAAACAGGGATTAAGGTGGCTCCCCGGGGAGGGGTACTTGAATTTCAATTGCAAGGGGGGTGTGCACTCCAAGAAACTTTTTGTCACCCGGCCTTAAAATTTTTCCTTCGAAATGATAGCCGGCTTTAGCAAAAAGCGGTAAAAATTGTATTCCAAAACGTAAAAATTTGTCGAAAACAATGCAATAACAGTTGACAACCGGTTTTACAAAACACTCCTTCTTTTGATACCCGGCGTTAGAAGAAAGAAGCGAATACGATACCCGGAAAGGAGTGCACATCTCGTCAGCAAAGTATACTAAGTAGCCACCCCCCCCCCAACGGGGGTGGCTCGCTACTGTTAATGTTAATACTTGGGACTCCCTGTATGTAAAATGTTGTTGTTGTTATTGTTGTGGTTGTGGTTGTACATGTGATGTGGGCGTGTATGAGTGTAGAGTAGTGTAGAATTAACATGGCTACCAGCAAGGTGTCTTTAGCGATTATTTAGAGTTTAACAATGGTAGCAGAGGGTTGACAAAAAGGAGTGAATATGGCAACAAGAAACACACCACCACCAGTGTTCTCAGAGGATATTTCATGGCTGGACTACAAGAAAGAGTTGAAAATATGGCAAGCTTTGACAGACCTGCCTGGAAAGAAACAAGGCCCAAGTTTGTATCTTTCTTTGACAGGGAAGGCAAGGGAAGCTGCATTAGAGCTTGATACTGATGTTATTAGCAAGGATGATGGTTTGGAGAAAATTTTGGAGCGTCTAGATAAATTGTATTTGCAGGACATAAATCAGTCTGCTTATCTTGCATATCAAGAATTTGAAAATTTCAAACGCCCTTTGGAGATGCGTATGCGAGAATACTTAAACAACTTTGAGAAACTTTACACAAAAATAAAGGCACATAGTATGGAGTTACCAGATGGAGTACTAGCCTATAGGGTGTTAAATTCGGCTAATCTTAGCGAGGAAGAAATGAAATTATGCAGGGCAACACTCACCAACCTTAAGTATGATAAAATGATTGAACAGTTGTTGAAAATATTTGGAGATACAGTTTCACCATGTTTTGGTAAATCCAACGTGAAGGAAGAGTCTGTATTTGTTGCATCAAATGAAGGAGCATATTATTCCAACAGACAGAGAGGGGGCAGAGATTTTGGACGCTTTGAAAGAGGGGGAAGACCAAATAGGAGAGGAAGAAGCCAGCCTGAATTCAAAACAAGCAAGGGATCTTCAGTTAGGAAATTAAATCCACCAGATTCAAGTGGGAAGCCATCAAGGTGCAATATTTGTGAAAGCAAGTTTCATTGGGCAAGAAACTGTCCAGATGCATATGAGAACCAAAAACAAGATTCAGAAATAAGTCTTTTTCAGTCATCAGATGACAAGTTAATCCAAATGAAAGTATTTGTTGGAGAAACACTAAACTGTGCAGTGTTAGATAGTGGTTGTACACAAACTGTATGTGGCAATAACTGGCTCAGTTGTTTCAAGGAGAGCATGCAAGAAGAAATCATGATAGAAGAAAAGCCTTCCCATGCTACATTCAAATTTGGGAATGGTGATGCAGTTATTTCTAGCAAAAAGGTTGTCTTGCCTGTGACAATAGGTAGCAAGAATGTAAAGCTGGAAACAGATGTGGTTGATACTGAGATTCCTCTCTTAATGTCAAAGGCTGCAATGAAGAAAGCCAACACAATTCTTGATTTTGATCAAGACAGGGTTATCATGTTTGGAGAAGAACAAACTCTTCTGAAAACATCATCAGGTCATTATGCAATACCTATCACAAAGTCCAGGCAAATCATTGAAAAAGGAGAAATTGATAATGAACTTTGCTTGCTTGCTAAAAATATCACCACAAAAGATGACAGAGAGAAAGTTGCTTTGAAATTACATAAGCAATTTTGCCATTGCAGTGCAGATAGACTAAAACGTCTAATTAAAGCTTCAGAAATCTGGAAAGAAGATGTAGAGATCCTTAATGCAGTTGATCAAGTTACAGAAAATTGCCAAATTTGCAAGATCTACAAACGAGCACCGCCAAGACCAGTGGTTGGGCTTCCACTAGCCTCAGATTTTAACCATACAGTTGCAATGGATTTGATAACTTACAAGCAAGGAACGTGGATTCTTCATCTCATTGATGTGTTTTCAAGGTATTCAGTTGCATGTGTGAGGCATTCCAAGAAACAAGATTCCATAGTTGATGCAGTATTGAAAACATGGATCAGCTATTTCGGACAACCGCAGAGATTCCTGGCAGATAATGGTGGAGAATTTGCCAATGAAGAGTATAAGAACATGTGTGAAATGTTCAACATTGAAATGGCAAAGACTGCAGCTGAGAGTCCATGGTCAAATGGGTTGTGTGAACGGCATAATGGTGTTATAGAAGAGTCGATAAGGAAGGTGATGGAAGATAATGCTGATATGAATCTTGAAACAGCAGTTGTATGGGCAGTCAGTGCAAAGAACACACTAATAAATAACAGTGGTTATAGTCCAAATATGATTGTTTTTGGAAGAAATCCTAATACACCATCTGTTCTGATAAATAAGCTTCCTGCAATGGAAAATGAAGCAACAAGTGTAACTGTTGAAAAGAATTTGAAGGCTCTTCATATGGCAAGAGAAGCTGTTATTCAAAGTGAGTCATCAGAGAAGATTAAAAGAGCATTGCGACATAACGTGAGAACTTGTAATGATATGAAATTTCACACAGGTGAGAGTGTATATTACAAGAGAAACAACAGTGAAAGGTGGCATGGCCCAGGTACAGTTATTGGACAAGATCATAAGCAGATATTAGTTAAACATGGTAATGATCTTGTAAGGGTTCACTGTTCCAGGCTAATACATGTTGATCAACAAGACAAAGAGCATCAGGATGATGAAATCAATAGGACACCTCAAGATGGACATTCAGAATTACAGGAAGGTCCTGATTTACATCATAAATCATCAGAAAGTAATATGCCAGAAGTGATTGAAAGAGTGCAGGAATCAGATGGAACTCTAGAAACTGAACATGCAGTTTGCAAAACAAGTGATCCTGGACTGATGAAAGAAGATTCTAAATTGAATGAAGAGAAGAATCAAAATGTTGTATTGCCAAAAGTAAAATCTACAATCACCTTTAGGGTTAGAGATGGCATAGAATGGAGGAAAGGTGTAATTCATAGCAAAGCTGGCAAAGCTACAGGAAAATATAGGAATTTTTTGAATGTTGAAAACAAAGAAACAGGAGAGATTAAGTGTTATGACTTTGAAAGAGACATCTCAGAATGGTCTCCAGTGGCTGAGGAAGTGCTTTTGTCCACTAATTTTGATGAAGTGTCAGTTGCTATGGCAAAAGAACAAGAATTAGAGAGCTGGAAACGGAATAATGTATTCACAGAAGTACAAAATGAAAATCAACCCCATGTGACATGTAGGTGGGTCATTACAGTTAAAGAGGTGAATGGGAGTTATACAACAAAAGCAAGATTAGTAGCAAGAGGTTTTGAAGACACA
This sequence comes from Aurelia coerulea, assembly GCA_039566865.1. Lineage (NCBI taxonomy): Eukaryota > Metazoa > Cnidaria > Scyphozoa > Semaeostomeae > Ulmaridae > Aurelia > Aurelia coerulea. The sequence continues at coordinate 6,504,357 of CM076959.1, forward strand.
GATGTGAAGAATCAGAAAACAGATTCCCCTACATGTTCCAAAGAGTGTATTAGAATAGCCTTGGCTATCATGGCATGTAAAGAGTGGGAGTGCAAAGTTTTAGATGTCAAAACTGCATTCCTTCAAGGGAATAAATTGAAAAGGGACATTTATTTCAAACCCCCAAAAGAAGCAAAGACCCAAGGTATGTGGAAGCTAAACAAAGCTGTATACGGCTTGAATGAAGCTTCACGATATTGGTATGAAAGGGTTAAAGATGTGTTGATAAATGCTGGAATGCTGAAGTCAAAGTATGATGAAGCTCTGTTTTATTGGAAGTTGAATGGAAAAGTTAAAGGAATTATAGCAATCCATGTTGATGACTTTCTTTATGGGGGGTCTGATCAATTTGAAGTTGAAATAATGAAACAAATTCGAAAACTTTTCACAGTAGGATCAGAAGCAAGCACCCCAACAAAGTATTTAGGAATAAATCTAGACAAAGTAGATGGTGAGATTATGTTCAGTCAACAGGCATATATTGAAAATGTTGACGAAATAGATTTAAGAGCCCATAAGGATGAGAAAGAAAGAGATTTGAATTCAGAAGAGCAATCAGCTTATCGTGCCATTTGTGGACAACTGAATTGGATATGTACACAGTCAAGACCTGATATTTCATATGACATTTGCCAGCTTAGTACTAAGTTAAATAATGCAACAGTCAATGACATTTTGTTGGCAAATAAGGTTGTGAAGAAAGTAAAGAGAGAAAATATTTGTTTGAAATTCAAGAGGCTTACTGGGGCAAAGAGATTGATAGCATATTCTGATGCATCATATGCTAATTTGAAAGGTGGATCTTCACAAGGAGGAATGATCATATTTCTGGCAGATGAAAAAGGGACCGTATCACCATTATGTTGGTCATCTCGAAAGTTGAGACGGGTTTGTAGAAGTACAATAGCAGCTGAGACTTCTGCTGTGCTAGATGCAACAGATATGTGCATATGGCTCACACATATTATAAATGAAATTGAGGATCAAAGTTTGTTAACAACATTGGTACGAACAGACAATAAATCATTAAGTGAAGCTGTGTATTCTACGAAAGCAGTGGAAGAAAAGAGACTCCGTGTTGAAATAGCTGCATTACGAGAAAGCGTTGAAAGAAAGGAGATCAAAGTAGAATGGATCAGCACTAAGGATCAAATAGCAGATATATTCACAAAACAAGGAGCTGATAATAGACTGCTACTGGATGTTCTAAGAAATGGATTGATTGGAGACTGAATGTTATATGTTGTTATGTTATATGTTATGTATATAGAGACGTTCGATTTTTAGAATTAACTCCAAATTAATTATTAACTGTTATAATTTCTGGTTAAGCATAAATAAAAAAATTAGTTTTTCAAGCTTCATAGTTAATGGACATTTCAATTTTTAGTTTAATCATTACATAAGTATCAGTAAAAATATTTGTTAGATGGACATCTCAAACTTAATGGGATAGACACTTAGCTAGTTTTTATTTGAACAGTGGTACATGTATAAAAAAAAGATTTTATTGTGAAAGAGACAGAGAGAAGATTGTTAATGTTAATACTTGGGACTCCCTGTATGTAAAATGTTGTTGTTGTTATTGTTGTGGTTGTGGTTGTACATGTGATGTGGGCGTGTATGAGTGTAGAGTAGTGTAGAATTAACATGGCTACCAGCAAGGTGTCTTTAGCGATTATTTAGAGTTTAACAGCTACTACTGATAAAACTTTCACAGCGATACATACACACTCTTGGTGTCACATCGCTCATGCTCTAATCCGCAGAAAACGGCACAAAAACGGAGGCTTTCGAAGTTGATATAAAAAAAACGGAGGTTTTTCAAAGCGCACTTGATCAATTTGTACAAAAACGGAGGTCTTTGAATACGCAGTAATATCTTCAAAAAACCGGAACAATGTGAACGGACAAAAATGGATGTTTTCCCGCCGTTTTGTACAAAACGGAGCACTGTGAACGGGTAGCTTCGTTTCATCCAAAACGGATCATAAAAAACGGAACTGGAAACGGAAAAAACGGAATGGTCTGTTTTAATCGGAAACCCCACCCAACTTAGACTGCCACACCGGGCTTGTACGACTCTGCAAAAGGTTTGTAGTTGTGCAACTGATGTATAATGTTATATTCCCTAAATTCATAGTGGAGACGGAGAGGTAGAGAAAAAGAACACTTGGTGCTAACGCATCGGAACCAAACAAAACCTTAAATCAATTTAACAATGAATAGCTTAGACTGCATTTTGGTCTTGGCTGCACAGGCAGTCCATATCCAGTTCATAAAATATAAACTACCGGGTGTCCCAAAAAAATATAGGCGTTTCAATGATTACTGTGAAGGAGCCTTGTATTCAAAAAAATTTATTTTCATTTTATGGGGTAGATGAGATCTCAACTTAGATTTTGCAACCTCGTATGGTCAGCTCGGATTTGCATTCCCAGAGTAATTCACCTAAACAGGAAAAATTTCTGAGGTAGCCAGAGACAGATGGTTATTGAATTATGCTACCGGGTGTCCCAAAAAATGTATACGGATTTGGTTGAACCCAGCGCTGTGAATTTAGCTTCAATCAATGCCTAGTCACATGGATACCTCGTTTGTTGATATTGGTGCTTTGAGAGCAGAGATATCAATCTTGAAAGCTCATATTTTCCTCTTCCAGCAATTTATTAAGGCACAGCGTATAAATCAACAATGGCCTTGATGAAATTTGAACAATATTAGATCTTGCGTTCTTCTGTTTACCAGAAGTCACCCCTCAGTCACCCATTGGGACGTTTCTTAATTTTCCATTTATTTGCGTTTTTAATTTCGATTTGCTTCAGGAATTTGCTTAGGCCAAAGGCCAAAGCTCTGGTTTGCAAGTGGACGCAAATTTGAGCTTTCAAGATTGATATTTCTGCTCTCAAAGCACCAATACCAACAAACGAGGTATCTATGTTCAAGTTAACTATCGAGGACCCTTTTGAGAGTGCTTAGCCAATGATTAAAGTTAAATTCACATCGCTGAAGAGAATCAAATCTGTATACATTTTTACATTTTCACTATTTCAAATTCCAGGCTGAATGGGTTCTTGCATAATTAGGGTTTAATTGCAAAATTTCAGCCTGTAGGTTCTTAATCCACTAGGTTCTAATACGCGGGTTTTTACTGTATACCGTAAACTGAAAATAAGAATTTTTGAATACAGGGCTCCTTCACAGGACTTTTTCAAACGCATATACTTTTCTTGGGACACCTGGTTTATGTATTACAGTTAACACTACATTTCGGTCTTGGCTGCACAGGCAGTCCATATCCAGTTTCATAAAATATAAAATATAATACACATGACAACTTGATTGTCATTAACTTCATTGTGATTGCAATCTTAAGGACAACAATGCCAACAGGTAAGCACTAAGTTGGGCTTTTATCTTAACTTCAACATCATTAGCATCAAACTTTGGATTTCGTCTGCTGATGCAATCAAAAGAAATGTGATAATGCTTATTTTCGAATACTTCCTTCCACAAAGGCTCGCCTCCTTTCGGATGAATAGGAGCGTAGTCCCGTTCCTTGTGTCGTACACATATCATCTCATCATACCTTGCTGTTGCACAATCATTTGGGCCTTTTTTCAGCTCTCCCTGACAACCAGCACATTTTCTTATGCAACCTGTGATATCAATCAGCTCAAATAGAGTATGAACTGTTGGTGTGACTTTAGGTTTCTGAGGCATTTTTCGCTTTATGACAACCTTTAAATTTCCTGGAGACGATGCAACAGCATAGCTTGGTGTAGGAAGAGGATTTTTCATTAAATCTCCAAGCGACCGACTTCTTGAAGCGTCAGGTGATCTTTTTCTACTTTGTCTTCTTGGTGGGGCTTTTCTTCCGGCGTTTTTGTTTACTTGAAATGTTGTCAGCCTCGTCAAATTTGCGTCATGCTTTTCTGTAACATACCATGCAATGAAGTGTTTACAAGAACCTTCGTAGATGGAAACTGCAAGGGTGTGCGCGCAAATCTTTCTGGTGCCAAATCCTAAGCATGTAGCATCACAAACAATACCGCCACTCTTGAGAAGCTTTACTGTATGGGGGCTGCTGCTGGAGATGCTCTTGACAAAATAAGAGTCATCAGAAAATCCTTTCATGATGCTGTCAGGTACTAACGAAGCTGCCTTTTCAGTAAGTGTGCGCACTTCAACAGCAGAAAATACCTTTCGCAACTCTTGGTAGTCATCATTCTCATTCGTATGCAGAGATTTGTTGGTATATTGTAACAACTCTGGGATGTTTTCGTGTAAGTCATCAAGCTTTTCCCCACTATCTAGATTGCCAATTGCAGATTCATTGTTTGTTTCGTGCAAAAGTTGAGGCACATGAGCATGGGGTACGTAGCTTTTCACTGTCTTGAAGAGAGCCTGATCAATGATGACACGCTTTGCTTTAATTGCTTTATCACGTTCACGCCCTTTTGGAATGCTGAATGGATGATTTTGGGATGTTGTTTGGAACACTTCCCGCACAATATAGGGAGATGACATTCCCAAATAAGCAAGGTTTGTGTCCTCTGTTTGCTTATCAATAAGAGATTTCATGTCGTCCACAAACTGTGCCATATCTGCAGCTTTAAAGTTTTGCCAGCGCTTTATCTTTGCATTAAGTGACTCTGGGATGTTGTTTGATTGCAAATTTGTTCCAAATCCTGCGTCTGTCACTGTCTTCACAAGCATGTGATTTAATATGTCAGTCTCTTTGTACTTTTCAAAGTATTCTGAGAACTGTGGCTTGCAGGTTCGCTCTCTCTCCTCCAAGCTATCCCATTTCATTTTAAGCCTTTCCACCATTTCTCTGAATTCCATTGTGCTTTGACAGTATACAAGTCCTGACTGTGAAAATATATCGGCAAGTATCTCATTTGTTAGCTGCTGGCTTAAATTGAATTTTGATCTGCACTTATCATTTATGTTTCGTTTTGCATGGATATAGCAGAGGAACTGCAATGAACGTGGGAATTCATGTGCCAAAGCCTGACGCAGTGCTTTCTCGCTGTCTGTTGAATATCCTTGCAAGTACAGTTGCAGCCCTGGTGCCTTTGAGTTAAGCTTCTGGAATAGAGTAAGGTAGGTTTCTTTGTCCTTTAACAGACAAAGCATCATGGGCCCGATCATTGTTGGGGGACAGCCACTTTTCCTGTCAATCAATGCTGTATTTGTATAGCTTGTTGTCAACAAGAAAAAAGGACCCAACTCAAAAGTGATGTCAGCATAAAGCAATGATTTATAACCATCCCTGTCATTACAGCAAAAGTTTATGATATCATCAACTTGTGTGTCTGTAAAAAGAACAACCTTTGCCGAGGAGTCATCCAAAGAATATGTTCGAACATATCTTTCCTCGTCATTATCACAATAAGCTCGCATTTGTGCGGTTATTGAATAAATTGGATCTTCAACTTTGGAAGCTGTCTTGCTAGCATAGTACGACACTTGCCTGTTGTTTCTTGGGAGCTGCCCAGCAGCTTCTGCTCCAACAAGTCCTCCAACATCCCTTGAAACATTATGAAGAGCTCGTGATGGCGCACTAACTCCAGACTCCTTGGCAATTTTCACTTTGGTGCTCTGGTAGGTACGCAGGAACGGGATATTACATTTACTATTGCCATGGGGCTTTACAGTTACTGTATGTTCCTCACCAGTGAATTGATAAATGATTGCAACAATGTTATAATTTTGACCTTGTGGATCAGTTAGGCTCACCATTGTTTTTTTCAAAGCCTGGTCAGAAAGATTAACAAAAGGCCTTCTAACAACTTCATAACTGGTTTCTTGATCTCTGGCAAAAGAAAGAGACACAGCATTGCCGCAACTGTCTCTGTTGACATTGTACCATTTTTTTGACGTTCTTGATTGATCCCATGCTCCAAGATCATCACACATAACATCTCTAGGATCATTCAACTTATTTAGGTCCACTAAAAAGCACACATTGTTGGAAACGCCTCTTGGTTGGGTTGAACTGACATGTTCTGGATACTTAGTCTTGGCATTTAAGATAAGTGGAACAAGAAAATCATTATCAAATGACTTTATTAATGCATGGGAAATTCCAATCATGCCTTCATTCTGCTTATACCTAATGGCAGTATCATCCACGAGGAGTGAACCAGGAAACAGAGCAGCTCCAGTCTTACCAAAGAGTTGGCGTATGGTACTTCTGTTTGGAAAGAGAAAACAGTCACTGGAAACCTTTTCACAATCTAATTGCAGTTAAACTCAGATAAGTTGGATCTCTTGCACCAAGAGAAACAATCTGACTTATGTAAAATCTGACCTATGCCAGTCCACCTTACTTATGCGAGTTTGACAACATAAGTATAGGGCAGATAATCTTAAAGTCAATCTTCCTTTGTGAAATACATTTCTATATTGCGTAAACTCTATGTAAACACATAGATACAAATCGTGGGGAGATTTTGGCCCAGGGGGGCACTCAGCACATGAGCACATGGAGGGGGGTCAGTCCAATAAATTTTTAGGCAACCCAAAATATTTGAATTCAAATTCAATCAAATTCATCAATTTTGTCCTGAAAAGACATCTTTTTTATGCTTAAAAGTTTCAAAAAGTTTGCATTGAATCTGTCTCCTAAAAGAAAGTAATCTGCAAAATAGTTTGCTTGGGTGTGACAAAAGAATTAGTTCTTGCAATCTTTGTGTCATTAATGAAATGCATTTTGTATAATCTTTCTTCGAATTATTACGAAACAAGAAATCAAATATACCCAAGGGAAAATTACCTATGGATAAAAGCCTTAAAACTGCTCATTCGTACTTGGCTCTTTTGCAGGTGCAGTATGATTGAAGAAATATATTCCTTTGTAAATTTTCACTTCCGAATTGTCAATTTTTAGCTTTCAAATTTCAATTGAAATGTGTGCCTAAACATGTGTGCCTTAGCATGCTCACACTGCTACATTTTTATGACTGAGGAGATTTTGGAAATTCAGACTTTCAAGATTGAGAGAGGAAATTTGGACTTTTCAAGATTGATATTCCGACTCTCCATGCACCAAAATCAACAAACAAGATATTCATCTTCAAGTTAGCAATTGAGGATTAAACAAAAAATTATTGTGGATTGATTGGACCTAAATTCTTGTCCCTAGTCCCGATAAAATCCATTGCGTTTTTTTTTGGGACACCCGGTATGTGCATGTGCTGAGTGCCCCCCTGGGGTGGCAAGTACTATCCATAGCATATAGCAGGTGCACCAAAACAATGTAACATGATTGGTTGACTGTGGAGCAAAATGTACTGTACACAACCAATATGCAAAGAAACCAAAATGTTAATGAGATATATGATTTACTCGCCATTGGAACTTACTGTCAATTCTATTTCTGAAACAGACCATTGTATTGAATTCATATTTCAATTGCAAGTAAGCCTTCAGAATTGAATGTGCAATTCTTGTTCCCATACAAACTCATCACCAGGCAATGTACATTTCATTCCACAGCCCATTCAATTTCGTAACTGCCACTCACCCAGCATATCTCATTCCCATCCATTCACGCCTATTCTGCTTCAGTAAAAAAGCAGAGAAGGAAGTGCCAATTTCCTATACTATACCGAATTAAAGAACAAGCTGAGCAAAATTCCAACCAGCCATATTCTTGCAAAAGCAGTTCGTTTCATAAAAACTGAGCCCTTATAGTAATCATGATTCTTGAATACAAATTATCCTTTATTTTCTCTCCAAATTGTTGATGTAATTGCCTGACATCAAATGTGAGACAGACATTAACTTTTTCTTTTGGTTTGTTTTTCTTTCTACCTAGTGTATTGTAATTTTTGAATTGTAAGTGCTTTTCATGGTAGGAACTTCAATGACCTAGTGTCTATTTCCGCCATCATAGGCACAGTAGCTGTACTTTTTGAGTTTGTATATTAAAATTGATAATATAAAAAACATTATCCTCACCTGGAGCTCCGAAATCTAATTTTTGGGAAGTCCTCCTCAAAATCTATGTATGAATCATCAGTATCACTCTGGAAAAAAATGACCTGTGTTGTGATACCTAATAAAACAGCAATTTACTTTTGAAATGCTAGAGAATTATATTTAGTCAGCTCTCTCTACTTTAGATGACAGAATCAGGGTAACCTGACTTTAATGTGCCTTGACCACGATATTAACCCTATTCAACATGGGGGAGCATTACACCCACCTCCCCAACCAAACATTGATTATACAGCCCTTGAAGTTAGAATGCTGATACTAAGTGCCTTTTCCTAAAATTTAACAATCTACAAGATCTGCAACTTTGTTTTAATTAGAGGAACTATGTGACAATGAAATATCCTTATCTGGATGGAGGACACAAAAGAGAAAATTAAAATTCTTCCATTTTGGTCAATCCTTGTTCGAATGATGTCATTTATTTTCATGATGTCATTGTTGGAACTGATATAGTAGTTTTGAACTAATGTAGAGAAATTGATATTGTAAAACATTAAAACGGTAAATGTTGTACTTTGTAAGAAAGTAAAATGTTATACCTCAGAATTTAACAATATATGAGAATGATTAATAAGTTGCTTAGCAACATGTCATGTGACTAATTGAATTTGAATTATTTCATTGGAAGCACAATAATATCATCCACCAAGTTGCAACTTTATAGCTTTTTTCATAATGGAAATAATTAGGGGAGCCAAAAATGTTGCTCAGGTCAGGAGTTACTCAAAATAACCTAATGAAGGATGGCTGACAAAAAACAATATTGTTCAATAATTGTGATCTAATGCTGTTAGACATTGATCAAGATGACTCATTTATCATGTATAAATATCATCTAATGTCTTACAATTTCAAAAGAATCTGACCATCCTCTAGGGAGGGGGCTACTTAACCCATATTAATACAGGAATGTGCCCCTGAGATTTTTATGCCCTTCCCACTATTATTATCCAGTAAATCCTATCAAAGAATGGAAATGGGAGAAATTTTGCATTCAGATCTATTTGAAAGGAAATCTTTACCAAAATGACAGCCTGATGTTTCAGATAATTTGCTCTGTAAAAAACCTATCCTTATTATTTATAATGTAAGTGAGTAGCCATTTTTTCTTGCATTTTTGCTAAGAACAAGTGCTGCAATCATCAGGAGGCATTTATAAAAGGGACTGGGGGTCTTACTGCCAATACTGTATAAAAAGGAGAGAGGCTTTTGATAGAGAGAGGCCCTCATCAAGACTAAGCATTTGTAAGAGGAAATATGATATAATGTGTGTGTATGTGCTACTTTGGTCCAACCCAGAGAAGATGTTACACACATAAAACTATCTATTGCAACAAAATAGCAATACTTCTTCTCCTGATTCAACCAAAATAGCATAATTCATGCCCTTTTTAATAACTGACTTACACATGAGGCCTTTACGGTGACAGGAGATTCTAATCCCTTGATTGCATGTGTTATCTTCGTTCTAAAAGATGCAACAAATTATCAAGTTGATGATTGAAACTGTGTTGCTTTAAAATTTATGTCAAATGGTCTTTCAAACATAATTTGTTACATTTCATCACCTCCAAAGAGGTTGTAAGATTGTACATCTACAACAAAATCAATGTAATGTGTTGTATTTCATTTGAAACAGATAAATGTTAAATCATATGCACTCACATTTCAACATCGGAATCACCTCCTCCGCTGGCGCTATCATCATCGATGTCCATTGTCCTACCTAGGAAGGTGACAGCACAGTAATCACCCTACTTGCTTATACAAAGACTCTTCAATTGATAGGGTCTTATAAATCTTGTTGTGAGAATTAATCTTCCCACTCTTTTTGGAGTAAAACCATAGCACTAAGAAGCTGCCTGATCATGCTTTGTATATGTGGACTAGGCCTAGTAGGGGCTAGGGCTAGGCCAATTATGGCTATGCCTAGTCCCACAATGATGATTCAATCAAGCTTTCCTTTCTTTGGGTATAGCAATCTTTAATAGCAAAAATGATTTCTCAGAGTGTTCATAAAGAATTTAGAAGGATCTGTGTGATCTACGAGTAAAAGGGAATAAGTTTATACATACCTTCAAACAGAGCAGTGCCACTCACAGAACTTCGATCCTCGTGGCATTGAGCGAGCGAGGTTGGAGGCTGCTGCAGTGAGCCTCCTTTCCGCAGTAGAACACAGGGAATCAATGGAACAGAATAGAAATGGTAGGCCACGCGGGTGCACCATTGGTAGGCCACACGTAGGCCAGCAGTGAGCCACAGGTACGCCAAAGGTAAGCCAAGTGTGAGCCAAATGGTAGGCCAATGGTAGGCCAACGGTAGGCCAATGGCGTAGGCCACGTTTTGTAGACACCCTAATAAGCTGACTTTTCATCGTGAAAAGAGGGGGCAGTTGCCCCCACTTGCCCCCCCCCAATCCGCCACTGGTTTCAAATTAAGCAGCACACACACACTTTTGTATTTGAAAATCTAAATCTAAATTTGTTACTTGGGCTCTTTAAAGACCATAAGGTCTTTAGAAATTGACAATGTTTTTGGTATTACCCATTTCACCCCTGTATACCCGATGTAATACTCTCAATGGGGTACATTTATCCGCGCATTTATTGTGAACCTTAAAGTATCTTATTATGATGATGCCGCATGATTATATATACGTATGCATGGCTCTGATGAAGGCTTAAATGCCGAAACACAAACAAATGAAAAATGGCTCCTGCCATGGTGTAAGCCCAGGGATCTGAATGACTTTAGATTTCTCCAACATTTCATTGCGCTTGGAGAAACTTTTGACACCAAGACCCCGGATTCGATCCCAGGTAGGGGGACGCATTTTAATTCTCCAATTGTGGCAGCCCACTCAACTCACGATAAATATATTTCACCGTGACAGCTGATGCTGAATGATTTTACATATTATTATTATGGCAATTTTTTATAGTTTTTAAGTTTTTAGTTTCTATCGATAAAAAAAGTTTGACACCAATGTAAAATTCATATCTGCTTCCTTTTTATTTGAAGTCAAATCTACCACAGTCTCTCTCAAAACCTTTTTCCCATTTCAGAAAGTTCTTCTTCACTCATGCATCAAGCAACGACCCAGCACTGTTTGGGAAGTATGTGAATGCTGGGAAGGAGATTCAAGTTGGAAACAGGTCTTTTGGGACGCTATGGATACATGCTAGTGCCAAGCAATTAGAGAAAATTGTGCAGGCAGAAATAATTGCTGCATCACCACTAGATTTATTTAAGGCAGTTTCCACGATTGGAAGAAACGTTGCAGATAATGGGGAGCTTGTCTGGATCTTCGATGAAGACGTTGCTTTTGAAACAAAGTGTACGGATAAATAATACGTACAGTTCTTTTCAAGAGGTGATATCTGGTGTACCCCAAGGATCTGTCCTGGGCCCAATCCTTTTTAATTTTTATATAAATGATTTATTTCTGTTCATAAAACAGGCAACTCTCTACAATTATGCTGACGACAATACGCTTACTTATTTTTCGAAAAGCATGCCTGATCTTGTAAATATTTTGGAAAAGGAAACAGGAATTGCTTTATCCTGGCTAGAGCAAAATGAAATGATTGCCAATCCTGAAAAATTCCATGCTTTATTGCTCAGAAAAAATCAAACAAACACTAGTGGAGAGCAAATTAACATTAACGGTAATGTGATCAAATCTGAGGAGACTGTTAAACTTTTGGGAGTCACTTTGGATTATAAACTGGATTTCGACCCGCATATTTCTAATCTTTGCAAAAAAGCTGCATCACAATTGAATGTTCTTAAAAGGTTAAAGATGTTTATTGGCTTTAAAGAGAAAAAGATCCTAGTTCAGAGTTTTGTATGTTCAAATTTCGATTATTGCCCCTTGGTGTGGTATTTCTCATCTTCCAAGTCATTACAGAAAATTGAAAAGTTACAAGAACGTGCCCTAAGGTTTCTCTATAACGATCATACGAGTTCATATAATGATTTGCTTTCAAAATCTAGTAAATGCACGATGCAGGTTGCGCGCCAAAGACTCCTTTGCATTGAAATATTCAAAACTCTGAATCATTTGAATCCACCATTTATGCAGAGAATTTTTGAATTACGCTCTTCAAATTATTCGTTAAGAAATCCAAATAATTTAGCCCATTTCAGACCTAATCAAACAACATTTGGGTCTAAAAGTCTCAAGTCTATCGGGCCACAGATTTGGAATGGCTTACCAAACGAAATAAAATCAGCAGAATATTTCAAAAGTTTTAAGGCTTTAATAAAACAATGGGATGGTCCGAATTGCAAATGTAGTGCCTGCAAGTGCCAACCAGTTTAGAGTTTTAGTTATAAACGTAAGAAAAAAAAGTTTGTTTTTATTTTATTATTAGTTATGTAAATTCGATTTAGATTAGTTAACTTGTATATATTATTAAATAGTGTATATATTGTTAGCTACGTGTATATAATCGAATTAAAATAATGCTACACACACAAGGATGGGAAATCATGCAACATGGAAGATTTCCAGATGGAGTATGTCAGTGGTTTGATACCAAAAAAATAAAGCTGCAGGATGGTATAGCCAGTCATAGGCACTCTGTTTCTGTTGAGAAACCACTGACTCAAAACTGGTTTGATCTTTTATGCCATTTCTTGAAAGGTTAGTCTTAAATCAGTGCAAACTAACAAGATATGAATAATACTTTTCAGCGTTTTATTTGAAAACCATTGTATTAAATGAGAACGCTTGGCCACACACAGGGGATACTAGGGAGTGTATCTCTCTGGTGCTGCTACTGTAAAGCTTCTTGCTGTAAAATGTGTGTACCATCTTTCTCAAGCAGTTAGCGCGGCCGAGGCTTCTCGTAATTTGTGAAAAATATCACATGGCAAAAAACACTATTTGTTTGAGTGTTTCCTATACTATTCCAGCTATTCAGACATGAATATTGTTATGGAACGCCTAAGAAACTCGTAAGAAACCGTATATTCTCAGTCTATTCAAATTATTCCAAGTGAAGAGTAAATTATGTCTAATATATCAAAGGTTGCTAATTCGGGATATTTTTGCCCATACGCATGCTTTGATATGTGGGCAAATCAACGCTGTGACATCATCATTTTGGAACAGCTCCTTTTTCCCTCGCACACACCACCACAACATGAAAACGGTGCTTTCAAAAAGATCCAATTTGGAGAGCGTTTTCGAAAAGTTTTGTTATCGGTGACAGAAAACACCATCTACGTGTGTACGCAAACCCAAAACGGAAAAGTTGCGTGTAAAAAATATCTGGATAGTTCTGGGATCCGTTGTTGCAAATTTTGAGAAAGTCTTCATCCATAAAGTTGTTGTATCCTTTCTCCATTGACCAGTTAAATAATTTATTATCTTGTCATTCTAGGTGATATGTATGACATGCTCAATACATCTGCTACGAAGGAAGATGCTACACATTTGTTGGAAATGCCAGCAAGCTTTTTGGAGAAAGAGGACTCGAGGTCCAATCAGTTGAGAAGACAGACTGTGCTCAAGATTGGCCAGGTAAAAAACTCGGAGATGTCGGAGATGTCGGAGCAAAGATTCTCCGACGTTTCTCAACTCCGACTTTTTTACCTGGCCTTATATGCTCTACTAAAAAAGTCGGAGATGTCTTATCTCCGACGTTTCTCAACTCCGACTTTTTTACTTGGCCCTATATGCCCCACTAAAAAAGTCGGAGATGTCTTATCTCCGACGTTTCTCAACTCCGACTTTTTTACCTGGCCTTATATGCTCTACTAAAAAGGTCGGAGATGTCTTTTAACAATTGACATGGGTGAGTTTGACAGGTTTTTTTTGTTTCATTTACAACTGATAAGAAACTTTATAGCAAGAATTAGTTGAAAAACGTCATTTTTAGTAAGAGCAATCTGAAAAGCAATCTAGCAGACACTTTCTTTCATTATATTTTTCACTTGTTCCTTGTATACACCCCCCCCCCCCGAGTAACGACCCCGCTGAAACGATGCCCCGCCAAGGTTAAAGGATGACCCGCCAAATAATGTGTTTCCCCGCTAAGTTTGAGTTGCAACATTTCCCTGCCTTGTTTCTGTTATTTCCCCGTTGAAATGTTTGTTTCCCCGTCGAAAATCATGGATAAATGATCTATTTCAACGGGAAGTTTGATATTTGATAGTCCAGGATTCGATTGCAGGTAGCTTGAGCCACTTTTATATGCTTTCTTTTATCTACGTCTTCTTTATTTCTCGTTATTTTTTCGGTTCAAAGAACTATATTTACCGTCCACAATGAATAGTGATAAATTAAGACGTTAAGACAAAGTTACTACAAATTTCAGGACCTAGTTTCTTATTGATTGAGTGTTGTGAGGGCGAATGAAGAGAATTTGAATTGTAGAGAGTTATATAATATGCAATCTCTGAACATCTCCGACTTTTTTAGTAGAGCATATAAGGCCAGGTAATAAAGTCGGAGTTTAAGGCCAGGTAAAAAAGTCGGAGTTGAGAAACGTTGGAGAGTCTTTGCTCCGACATCTCCGACATCTCCGAGTTTTTTACCTGGCCCTCAAGATTTGTTTGTGGCACAGTTCTTTGTTTTGGCTAGTGCAGCAGTGATTGCAAATTATCATGAGGTATATTGTCAGCAATTTAGTAAGCTTCATTTTGCTTGAAGCCATTATACTCTACATTACTTACTGGACTTGCAACAAGCCTTCCTTTTCATTCTTTGTTCGTAACGATCTGCTCCAAAGGCGCAACAAGTGCAGCGCAATGGGGAGAAGGGGAGGAATTTTAGTCATGAATTGAGGATTGCACTCAGCATTGAGGGTAGGGAGGGCTCAGGAGGGCTCATTATGTAAATGTACTTTGAATGAGCGGTTGTTCTCAGCTTTGATACCAAGTAAGCTGCAAAGACTCCATAGGAAATATTATTCTCGTTATAAATACACATACTAGATTTAGAAGCCACTAAACTGCAAACCCTGCAGAAGCTGCAAAATCGAGCAGCTAGGATTGTAACTAAAAGTCGATTTGATACGCCTGCTATGGCATTAATTCGCAGTTTAAATTGGCCTACTGTAAATTAAATTATTAGAAGCGAAACAGCTACCACAATGTACAAGTCACTAAATGGTCTGGTTCCGGAGTACCTTTCAGTTTGTTCGAAAACAAATTCTTCTCAAAATGTCAGAAAACTGAGAAACACCGAAACTGATCTCTCATTACCATTACGAAAAACTAACAATGGGCAGAGGGCTATATCTTTTCGTGGACCTAAGCTTTGGAATCAACTCGAACCTGATGCTAAACAGGCACCCTCCCTTGCCACCTTTAAGAGAAGAATAAAAAACTAGCCATGACGTAATTCTTATTTTGTTAATTATTATGTAATGATCTTTTAATTAGTAAATGTTTTGCCACTGCCCCCTGAACAGCAGTTCTTATGGACTGATGGGGCTACTGTGCCTAAATAAATAAAAATGAAATGAAATGAAATGAAAATAAATTTTCCGAAGTTTCGAAAACACGGACAAAATTTTCCGAAGTTTTGAAAATGCGTCATGAATTTAACGCAAATCGAATTGATACAGTTATGCATATTGCATTTGAGAGACCAAAACGAAATAATATGACTGAAATCGTTCAAAATGAAGAAATGTATTTAGAACAAATCAATACTTTTGCAAAATAATTTGGGGGTGGGGGCAAGTATCGGTGTCAAAAATTCTTGTAACAGTTATCAAGTTTGGATAAGACTTTGTATCAAAACTCCCAATAGAACAATTGGGAGTCGGAAATGCTGGTGTAAAACATCTCAAGGAAGTTGGATTGCCCAAAGTTCAAATGGGCTTTCGCAAGGTTTTTGTTAAAGTGGGCGAGTTGCCGCTCGGGGCGGGCTGATCTGTACCAGGCAACTCTGTCCGCTCTGATTGTTAAAAAATCAATGGAAACGGAAAAAATTTAGTTCAAGGCATGTTGACCGAACCTTCCCCTCCCCCCCCTCTCACTTACCAAACGGATGTTGCTTAGGCCTGCAAAGTGGCCCAGGCCTACAAAAGTACCTTCATTCTTTCAATTCAATCTTTTTGTCGACCGAACTACCTACCAATTTTTTAAGAAAGGTGAGTAATGCGGTTGAAAGAGTTTACAGCTTCTCTCAACAAACCATTTGTTGATTCTTTTTTCATTCTTTTGCGAGGTGGCACAGGTACATAAAGTTCATCTTTTGATGAATCTTTCAACTCATTTGTTTCAGTTTCTTGAAGCTCATCAGTAAAATCATTTTCAGCTTGTTGTCTCTCTGCATCTGTTTTGTTACAAACACTGAATGAAGGTTAGTCAGCTAAATCTGGGTTGCACGAGTCTCTAGATTCTACTAAAGGATAAAGTTTTTGAAACCAACTGCCATATCCTTTTTTATCTATAAAATTAGTATGCAAAAAATATGAAAATAGTTATCTTCTAACAATAAACTTTTTATCAGCAAAGGCTGGTCCCTAGGGCCTGAGGAGGGGGGTGCTTGACCAGGTTTTTGTTGGGGGCGTGCCATCAAAGCTTCCAAACACTTAAAAAACATAATAGAAAAATTACAAAAGATCAAACTTAACAAACGAAGATTTAGGGCCTGTTCATATGAGGAAAAATGTCTCACCTGCCAGACCCGGACCAGGAGCGGATCCAGCCCAAAGTTGAAGGGGGGGGGGTGGCAACTTGCAAAGTGGGCGCCAAATATATGATAGAAATTGAGCGCCCTTGGTTGCTTTTTAAAGAAAGTTCTTTGATTTACTACTAAATAACGCCTTGGTTTATATGTTCCCCCATATTTAAATTGAATCAGTTAAAAGATTATGAGTCAGGAAGAGGGGCGCTTTTTTTGCCAAAATAGGGGCGCCAAGCTGAATTTTCATCGTGAAGGGGGGCAATTGTCCCCACTTGCCCCCCTAAATCCGCCACTGCCCGGGGCATAACACTGCCCAGCCACTGTTTACATGAGATTTCCTACCTCACCTGTCAATCCTGGGGTTAGGTGGAGTAAAATCTCTCATCTGGTAAATCAGGACGAATTAACAAATAGGAATCAATGAAGAAAACCAATACACCTTACCATACCGGGAGTGTTTTGCTTTTATGAAAGAATTTCCTCTCACCCAAGTGAGATTCCACCTCTGGTGAGGCGATATCTCGCTATACCGGTGGTGTTGCGTTTGTCATATAAACGCGAAATGAAGAAGCAATGGGGTTCTATAGGAAGAAGGAATCTCGCCTGTCAGCCCCGGGTCTGGCAGATGGGGTGTTCTTCCCCATATAAACAGGCCCTTAATCTAAGGATCACTGTTGCATTTCCGCAGCTTGGTTAAAAACCTAGCCACAATCAAAACGGAAATTGAGTCAACTTTGTTTTCCATGGTTTAGGTAGACTTGCCCCAAGTCTATTTCGTCAACCGTGATAAGGGAAGGGAATAGGCGATTCCGAAAAAGATGGCAGACCTCATTTCACGCAATGCATGATGGGAATATGCCCCCTAGCAACGCATGGCTACCAAAACTTAAGACCGCAGCATAAAATCTTGACCATAGCTACGATAGATTTAGGCCGTAGCAAATTTATCGTGCAATTTACACTCTTCTAAAGGCATATTCTGTTGGGCATCTCAACTTTGTGCAGTTTTCTGAATACGGTAGACTTCGCAGAGAAAAATATCTCAGTTGCCGAAAGAATGCACATTCTGAAAACGGTAGAGCTGGCAGACTTGGCCCGGGGCAAGTCCATGGTTGTTGAGGATACCGAGGATTGCCCCTTTTGTCTGAACCTTTTGTTATGCTGGTAAAGTTCAAAGCAGATCAACACACTGGGAAACCTATTACCTTGCGCGAGAATTTCTTTGTTTCCTTGCTAATTCTTGTTCGGATTGTGGCCGGATTATTCGTCCTTATCAGCTTCATCTATGGCAAGAGCTGTATTTGAGAAGACTGATTTTCCACATTTCCGGCTGTGATAACCGCGATAACCGGAAAATACGCTACCAATACATATTGCGACAGAAATCCATATGCCAGTCAAGTTTTCAATTTGGATAAGAAAAAGCGCTCAGGGTAACTGGATGAAGACGGAGCTACGGCCCACAGTTATACTGCGATGTCGACCAGCAACGACGGAGAAACATTGCGGTAAGTAGAGAAAGTAAAGAAACTCGATAGTAATGAAGCCATGATTAATTGTTATACAGTAAAAACCAGCGTATAAGAACCTAGTCGATTAAGAACCTACAGGCTGGAATTCTCAATTTTTCAATTGTTTTATAAGAACCAATCCATTGTATCCATTGTTTAAGAACCCAGGCTGATTTGCAAAATAGTAGGTTCTTATACGCGGGTTTTTACTGTAGTTAAGCTCCAAACTTTAGTGACCCTTTAATTCATATGTAATTATCAACCTTGAAACTAACTCTCAGTTCAAAGATCAGGTGTCATAATAGGTTTCAAACAGGGGCGGATCCAAAACGAAGTTGTAGGGGGGGGCAACTTGCAAAGAGGGCGCTAAAAACATAATGGAAAGTGAATTTCTGGACGCTTTTTAAAGAAAATTATTTGATTTACTACGAGATAACACCTTGATTTATGTGTTTCCCCTATATTTAAATCGAAACAGCAGATAACACTTAACAAATTGTGCGTTAGAGTTAGGATGAGGGGCGCTTTTCTCGCCAATTAAGGGCGCCAAGCTGACTTTTCATCGTGAAAAGAGGGGGCAGTTGCCCCCACTTGCCCCCCCCCCAATCCGCCACTGGTTTCAAATTAAGCAGCACACACACACTTTTGTATTTGAAAATCTAAATCTAAATTTGTTACTTGGGCTCTTTAAAGACCATAAGGTCTTTAGAAATTGACAATGTTTTTGGTATTACCCATTTCACCCCTGTATACCCGATGTAATACTCTCAATGGGGTACATTTATCCGCGCATTTATTGTGAACCTTAAAGTATCTTATTATGATGATGCCGCATGATTATATATACGTATGCATGGCTCTGATGAAGGCTTAAATGCCGAAACACAAACAAATGAAAAATGGCTCCTGCCATGGTGTAAGACCAGGGATCTGAATGACTTTAGATTTCTCCAACATTTCATTGCGCTTGGAGAAACTTTTGACACGAAGACCCCGGATTCGATCCCAGGTAGGGGGATGCATTTTAATTCTCCAATTGTGGCAGCCCACTCAACTCACGATAAATATATTTCACCGTGACAGCTGATGCTGAATGATTTTACATATTATTATTATGGCAATTTTTTATAGTTTTTAAGTTTTTAGTTTCTATCAATAAAAAAAGTTTGACACCAATGTAAAATTCATTTCTGCTTCCTTTTTACTTGAAGTCAAATCTACCACAGTCTCTCTCAAAACCTTTTTCCCATTTCAGAAAGTTCTTCTTCACTCATGCATCAAGCAACGACCCAGCACTGTTTGGGAAGTATGTGAATGCTGGGAAGGAGATTCAAGTTGGAAACAGGTCTTTTGGGACGCTATGGATACATGCTAGTGCCAAGCAATTAGAGAAGATTGTGCAGGCAGAAATAATTGCTGCATCACCACTAGATTTATTTAAGGCAGTTTCCACGATTGGAAGAAACGTTGCAGATAATGGGGAGCTTGTCTGGATCTTCGATGAAGACGTTGCTTTTGATAAGGATGGGAAATCATGCAACATGGAAGATTTCCAGATGGAGTATGTCAGTGGTTTGATACCAAAAAAATAAAGCTGCAGGATGGTATAGCCAGTCATAGGCACTCTGTTTCTGTTGAGAAACCACTGACTCAAAACTGGTTTGATCTTTTATGCCATTTCTTGAAAGGTTAGTCTTAAATCAGTGCAAACTAACAAGATATGAATAATACTTTTCAGCGTTTTATTTGAAAACCATTGTATTAAATGAGAACGCTTGGCCACACACAGGGGATACTAGGGAGTGTATCTCTCTGGTGCTGCTACTGTAAAGCTTCTTGCTGTAAAATGTGTGTACCATCTTTCTCAAGCAGTTAGCGCGGCCGAGGCTTCTCGTAATTTGTGAAAAATATCACATGGCAAAAAACACTATTTGTTTGAGTGTTTCCTATACTATTCCAGCTATTCAGACATGAATATTGTTATGGAACGCCTAAGAAACTCGTAAGAAACCGTATATTCTCAGTCCATTCAAATTATTCCAAGTGAAGAGTAAATTATGTCTAATATATCAAAGGTTGCTAATTCGGGATATTTTTGCCCATACGCATGCTTTGATATGTGGGCAAATCAACGCTGTGACATCATCATTTTGGATTAGCTCCTTTTTCCCTCGCACACACCACCACAACATGAAAACGGTGCTTTCAAAAAGATCCAATTTGGAGAGCGTTTTCGAAAAGTTTTGTTATCGGTGACAGAAAACACCATCTACGTGTGTACGCAAACCCAAAACGGAAAAGTTGCGTGTAAAAAATATCTGGATAGTTCTGGGATCCGTTGTTGCAAATTTTGAGAAAGTCTTCATCCATAAAGTTGTTGTATCCTTTCTCCATTGACCAGTTAAATAATTTATTATCTTGTCATTCTAGGTGATATGTATGACATGCTCAATACATCTGCTACGAAGGAAGATGCTACACATTTGTTGGAAATGCCAGCAAGCTTTTTGGAGAAAGAGGACTCGAGGTCCAATCACTTGAGAAGACAGACTGTGCTCAAGATTTGTTTGTGGCACAGTTCTTTGTTTTGGCTAGTGCAGCAGTGATTGCAAATTATCATGAGGTATATTGTCAGCAATTTAGTAAGCTTCGTTTTGCTTGAAGCCATTATACTCTACATTACTTACTGGACTTGCAACAAGCCTTCCTTTTCATTCTTTGTTCGTAACGATCTGCTCCAAAGGCGCAACAAGTGCAGCGCAATGGGGAGAAGGGGAGGAATTTTAGTCATGAATTGAGGATTGCACTCAGCATTGAGGGTAGGGAGGGCTCAGGAGGGCTCATTGTGTAAATGTACTTTGAATGAGCGGTTGTTCTCAGCTTTGATACCAAGTAAGCTGCAAAGACTCCATAGGAAATATTATTCTCGTTATAAATACACATACTAGATTTAGAAGCCACTAAACTGCAAACCCTGCAGAAGCTGCAAAATCGAGCAGCTAGGATTGTAACTAAAAGTCGATTTGATACGCCTGCTATGGCATTAATTCGCAGTTTAAATTGGCCTACTGTAAATTAAATTATTAGAAGCGAAACAGCTACCACAATGTACAAGTCACTAAATGGTCTGGTTCCGGAGTACCTTTCAGTTTGTTCGAAAAAAAATTCTTCTCAAAATGTCAGAAAACTGAGAAACACCGAAACTGATCTCTCATTACCATTACGAAAAACTAACAATGGGCAGAGGGCTATATCTTTTCGTGGACCTAAGCTTTGGAATCAACTCGAACCTGATGCTAAACAGGCACCCTCCCTTGCCACCTTTAAGAGAAGAATAAAAAACTAGCCATGACGTAATTCTTATTTTGTTAATTATTATGTAATGATCTTTTAATTAGTAAATGTTTTGCCACTGCCCCCTGAAAAGCAGTTCTTATGGACTGATGGGGCTACTGTGCCTAAATAAATAAAAATGAAATGAAATGAAAATAAATTTTCCGAAGTTTCGAAAACACGGACAAAATTTTCCGAAGTTTTGAAAATGCGTCATGAATTTAACGCAAATCGAATTGATACAGTTATGCATATTGCATTTGAGAGACCAAAACGAAATAATATGACTGAAATCGTTCAAAATGAAGAAATGTATTTAGAACAAATCAATACTTTTGCAAAATAATTTGGGGGTGGGGGCAAGTATCGGTGTCAAAAATTCTTGTAACAGTTATCAAGTTTGGATAAGACTTTGTATCAAAACTCCCAATAGAACAATTGGGAGTCGGAAATGCTGGTGTAAAACATCTCAAGGAAGTTGGATTGCCCAAAGTTCAAATGGGCTTTCGCAAGGTTTTTGTTAAAGTGGGCGAGTTGCCGCTCGGGGCGGGCTGATCTGTACCAGGCAACTCTGTCCGCTCTGATTGTTAAAAAATCAATGGAAACGGAAAAAATTTAGTTCAAGGCATGTTGACCGAACCTTCCCCTCCCCCCCCCCCTCTCACTTACCCAACGGATGTTGCTTAGGCCTGCAAAGTGGCCCAGGCCTACAAAAGTACCTTCATTCTTTCAATTCAATCTTTTTGTCGACCGAACTACCTACCAATTTTTTAAGAAAGGTGAGTAAGATAGTGTGAATTGCAGGTAAAAGCAGGATGAAAGCAGCTTATTGACGGTCTTAAATTCTCATTTAGACTGCATTCACACGATGCCGGTGTAATATGCGTTTCAGTCCACTTATGCGTTCCGGTCCGGACCAGAAGCGCCGGGAGGGGGGGGCAAGGGGGGGCGGTCGCCCCTCTCAATATTCTCCAGAACCACTTTTCTAATTCGTCTAATTCCGATGTAAAATTATTGGGGGGGGTAAGGCCAATGATCTTTGGCAATTATATTGTGAGTATCGGTTTGTACAATCTTGCTGTCTTATTGCATTTTCAAGTCAAGATCTTTTGCACAAACCAAATGAGGAGAAAGTAGCTTTGTATAGGATGGGTAGTAGGGTAAAATTTTTTTGGAGAAATTATGGAAAGTGACTGGGAGAGTCGTTCTAAGCCAATGTATAGGTTGGATTTTTGAAAAATTTCCGAGACAAACTATTACAGAACTGTCAAGATTTCAATTTTGAGGCCAGGCAAATTGGATTGTTAGAACCGTTCTGGGACAAATTATGGTGTGTTTGCGCAACAATTTTCCTGTGGTGGTAATTTATAAAAGTACCGTTACCTAATTATGAAATATTTCAATTGGGCACTGGTAAACGGATGGGATGCATTCTAAACCAAAGAATATCATCTTTTTACAAAAATAGTTTCCTGGGGATGCTAATTTAAACAACTGTTACGAAATGATCAAAAATTCTATTTCACCACCAGCTAACATGTGATCGGTAGAAGTGTTCTAAGCCAAAGTAAAGGGCGTGTCCCCAAAATTTTTCCTGGGGGCTTTGCCCCCAGACCCCCTCATCCAGTGGCGGATTTGACGTGAGTTCCATGAGTTCGAGAACTTAGTAAATATTTCATAGATAAATTTGTCTCTGAGAATAGAATTACGATAATTATGAAAATGAGATCCGCGATGAAAATAGCAAACGATTTCAAAATCTGTTCAATTGCGCTTATATAAGGGGCTACAAACTAGGCCCCTTATATGTGTCAATAAGGCAAAATGTGGCTGGCTGAAGGAGAAACATTTGACGTAAACTTAGGCCTTATGATCATATGAAGGTCCGAAACTGGTTTGGTGGGATGCTTTTCATTTCAAAATTTATCAGTTATTAATTAGTTAAGAAAAATTTGATAGCTTTAAAGGCAATCTAAAGGTCATGGATGCAAAAATTTCCTCGTGGGAGTACCCCCACACCCCCCCTAGCTTCGCTCACCTTCGATCTCATCATGGGAACTCATTAAAAAATCGGTTCTAGATCCGCCCCTGATTGTATACTGAACTTTGAAGCTTCTGCTGGTCCCCATGCCCTCTTTTTCACCAACCATATACTTCAGATTTCTGAATCTGAGAGAACTTGACAGCCCTTCGATAATTCCATTACAGAGTGACGCATTAGATTGGCTGCGGAATTTTTTGGAAATCCGAAGTTCGTCGTTCGATCGCCGGTAGGACGCCATTTTCTAATTGTGGTACCCTACTTGTGATATTTCAACAGATTCATTTATCTTTATGTCAACCTATAAAAGGGGCGTTGGCTGCATTTACAGCCAAAGTAGAGGGCGTGGTGCAAGAAAATTTTTCTGGGGCTCCGCCCCAGACCCCACTGTGTTTCGCCCCCCCAATAGAAAATCCTGGCGGCGCCACTGGTCCGGACCAATACGCATAGCAGTTTTAGGCTATGCAAAATGGTCCACTTGAAATGGACACATACGCATGGTAGTTTTAGGCTATGCAAAAGGGTCCACCTCAAATGGACACATACGCATGGTAATTTTAGGCTATGCAAAAGGGTCCACCTCAAATGGACACATACGCATGGTAATTTTAGGCTATGCAAAAGGGTCCGGACCGAAACGCATAGCAGTTTTAGGCTATGCAAAAGGGTCCACCTCAAATGGACACATACGCATGGTAATTTTAGGCTATGCAAAAGGGTCCCCCTCAAACGGACACATACGCATGGTAATTTTCGGTTATGCAAAAGGGTCCGGACCGAAACGCATAGCAGTTTTCGGCTATGCAAAAAGGTCCACCTCAAATGGACACAAAAGCATGGTAATTTTCGGTTATGCAAAAGGGTCCGGACCGAAACGCATAGCAGTTTTCGGCTATGCAAAAGGGTCCACTTGAAATGGACACATACGCGTGACAATTTTCGGCTATGCAAAAGGGTCCACCTCAAATGGACACATATGCATGGTAATTTTCCCAGTATACTGAAGTTTCTTAATTGTTTGGCGATCTGAATTGATTTTCTTTCTTCTGCAAAGATCTTAAAAGATAGAGTAGCGTCGCCCATTATGGCCGGTCGCCCATTATGGCCGTCTAGCAAGAGAAATTAAATTTCAGGAGACTGACGACTAGTAATAAAATTACAATTGCGTGGAAAATCTTCGCTGACATCTGTTTTATCATGATTTGACCTTCACTGAAGTTTCAATTCATTTGCATTGAAACCCAACGAGATGGTTTATGCATATCTCTAATTGATTCTTTCAAATATTGCAAATTTCATGATTCTATTTACATTCCTTCCTTCCTCTTCGTTCGCTCGGCACCTTGCGGTTTGAAATTTTTCAAATATGCTTTGATTTTTCAGAGGTCCTGTCTCTTGAGAGGAAATTATTATTATTTTATTATTATTTCTTTATTTTTAGTAGGCTAATTTAAAAATAGCTACAATACAGCTAATTAAGGCCTACTTTAAAAATGTTACAGATACTAAAACAAATTCATAAAAAAGAAATGTACAATCCGTGTATATTTACAAAAAGATTATATGATAAAAGCATCTATCCTGTTAGGAACCCCACTTTAGGAATATAAATCTTGCAGAGCCTACAGTTGCATTTATCATCTTTCCAGCATCTAATTCGTTTTTTGAAAATAGGAAGGGTATTGGATTGTTTTATTTCTAGCAGTAATAGTTGCCACAGTTTATTTCCAAGGTAGGTTATGCTCTCAATTCCAAATGACGTAGTCCGTACCTTTGGAAGTTGAGCATCATTGCCACGCCTTAGATTGTAGCTAATATTTCGTTCTGTGAAAATATCCTTCATGAAAGGTGGGTTTAGATCGAATTTGGTTTTATACATTTCTGTCATTAACAACTGTAGGTTTCTTACATGGATTGGTACCGATTTGGTCTGTTCCAAGAGAGAGCCAAAATCATTTCCGTAATCTTTATATGCTATGCGTAATGCCCTTTCTTGTGTGCGATTTATTCTATGACCCAAAGTTCTATCATAAAACATCCAAATGGACAGTAACTAAATTGAGATAACACAAACGCCCTCATTAATTGCTGTAGTTTTTTAGTGTCTATGTAGCGTGATATTCTGGCGAGAGCATGGAGTTTTTGGCCAGCCTTTTTGCAAAGAGCCTTGACATGTTGTTTGAAAGAAAGTGATTGATCGAAAGTTATGCCGAGAAGATTTTCCTATGTACTTTCTTTCACACAGGCCTCGCCTACTGTAATGGATATTTCATTATTTCCTTTTGCACCAAAAATCATCAAGTGGCATTTGTCTTCATTTAGTTTCATAAAGTTGTTTGGAAACCATTCAGTTATTTTGAGGGCATCATATTCTAAATGCATGATGACATTTTCGATGTTAGGACCACACGCATAAATAGTTGTGTCGTCAGCGTAATTACAGATTTCCGTTTCCTCTAGGAACATGAAAAGGTAATTCAGGTATATATTAAACAAAAGGGGTCCTAAGACTGAACCTTGCGGTACTCCTCGGACGGTTTCTGTCCATGTGCTGAATGAACCGTTAACCTTTACCCTCTGCCTCCTGTCAGTGAGATAGCTATGGATAAACAGCAATGCAGATCTACTGAAACCATATGCATTTAATTTTGCAATTAGCAATTCATGATTCAGGCAATCAAAGGCCTTTGACAGGTCCGTCAAGACAGCACCTGCGACACCCCCATTGTCCTTTGTCTTTTTGCAGGCTTCCACTAGACGTAGGAGTGCATGCTGTGTACCACAGCCTTCTCGAAACCCACAAAGGAGTGAGGACAGGAAACTTTGAACAAAAGGCAACATTTGATCCTGCATCAATCTTTCATAAATTTTTGATACGGACGGCAAGACTGTGATGGGTCGGTAGTTCTTTTTCATAAAGGCATCCTCTTTTTTGAAGAGTGAACTTATATCTCCAGCTTTCAGTTCTTTGGGAAAAGCACCCTTGGATAGAGTTGAACAGATTTTGGATGGTAACGGAAAATACTTCAGGATTTTCCTTTAGAATTCTTGCAGGTATGCAGTTGACCGGAGACGCCTTATTCAAATCTACGATGAAACCAAAGCAAAGTGACTTCTGATTCAGATTTAAGGTTATGAAGTCTGAGTCTTCTAATTGCTATTTTCGTAGCCCATTATGCCCATCAGTTTACCAGAGAAGATTCCAATCGCTTCAAAATATTAATATGTAACATTTATTAAAAAAACACCAACTTGGGTTAAAATCTTATTCATTGACTTGGAAAATCATCTAAACCCAAAAAAACGCAGCATTATATAAAGTGTATTTTCATTTTAGAAACTATGCCAAAACTCATCCATCCATGCACAAGAGATAAGGCAGGATTTAGAACAACTCGAAACATGTATTTCAATTGCCAAAACTCGAAGTTTAGGTTAATTCTTATTAATATTTTTGGGTTTAAAGTACCAAATGATAAATAAAGAACAGTAATTAAAGCTGTTTTTCTTATTAAAACTTTTTAGCGGAGAGTAGTGTTACTTGTTTGTCCTGCGGCCATAATGGGCGACGCTAGAAGAAAACGACGTTTTTACCCCCTTGTTGAAAATCTTCTAAAATCAGTGTAAAGAGTTCACGTAAAAAATCAATACTCTGTGATCTTGTTCTCCATTAGTTGGTGATATAATCTGGCTATTTGGTTTTTTCATTAATTGCTCTTTTTGGATCTAATTCAGAACTTTGCGACGACATGGGCGTAATGGGCGACACCACTCTAGTTAAAAAATTGAGTAATTCGTTGGTTACTCTCAGGTTGTGTGCTCAAAATTAGTCTAAACTTTCTTTCAACCAGCTACTCTCGAGTACCGAATAATCGCCCCAGCCCGATTAATTTTTTGAAATCTCTTCCAACCCCCCCTTTTAATAATTTTTGAAAAATTTAAATGACAGTAAACATAATTTTTGAATAGATGAAAAATACGTATCTAAGAAAAGGACCATTTTAATGTTCCCAACCCCCAATGGTTCCAACATCCCCCCGATTGTTCCAGCCCCCGATTATTACATTGAATCATTTGTAACCCCTTTCGATCATTCTTATCCCCCATTTATTTGGTACTCGAGGGGATTCAACCACCTCTTAATAATACTTACAGTACTCCTTGTTTACTACTGCAACGATAATTACCCCGTATCATAAATGCATTGTTTCGACTACCCAACTTGAGCATCCTTCGACGTGAATTTACAAAATGCCCGAACCCCCTGAATTAATCTGAGATCCCACCAGCCCCTATGAATTGATAAATAGTCTTCACTCCCTTTCCACCATTGTCCACAAATCACCACAAACTGACAGATTGTGTTAACCTTAGCGTTGGGGAAGATAAATCATTGGGGGCTGCCCAATAAAAAGTCCATTGTTTACCAAAATTTTTGCCCGACTAAGTATGGATTTTGGGCCAAAAAGGCATATTTCGGGAAATTGTTCTACTATTGGGGGGCCGCCCCATCTTCTCTCGCCCCCTGACTTCACCTTCCCCTTTAAATATATTCAATAGGCATCACATCATCTGACCCTGAAGTGCATTGCGTTTGCCCCTGAAGCGCATAGCGTTTCACCCTGAAGCGCATAGGTGACTCGGAAGCGCATAGCGTTTCATGCAGGACACTTTCGCATAGTGGACCAAAATTCATAGTACACCGGCACATTTTGAAAATGGTGAAAAATTTGATGGTAGCAAAATTTGAGCTAGCATTCACACGATACCATTTTCAAAGAGGTCCGTTTTTAAAATCTACTATTTTCGAAATCTGCCGGCAAAAAATGTGCCGTTTTCATGTGAACCTTTCCTATTTGTCACATTTCTCAACATTTTCAAAATGTGCCGGCATCGTGTGAGCGCAGTCTTGATAACAGCTTTGCCATATATGTCCTACAAGGGTGTTCATCCCAAAGTAACAATCTTAACGGATTCAGGTGAGACCCCACCCCCCCCCCACCAACAGGCAAACTCAATTAACTGGGACGAAGATCTTTTGTCAATGACCCTTTAAATCAAATAATTGTCAATATTTTTGTCTGTGTTTTCGAAATTTTGCAAAATGTTGTCCTTGTTTTCGAAACTCGGAAATTTTAGAAAGTTGTATCCGCGTTTTCTAAACTTAGGAAAATTTTGTCCGTGTTTTCGAAACTTCGGAAAATCTTGTCCGTGTTTTTGAAAAATAGGAAAGTTTTGTCCTTGTTTTCGAAAAATCGGAAAGGTTTGTCTGTGTTTTCGAATTTGGTATATGGGGAAAAACGAAAAGTGGGACAAGTAAATATTGGAAAAAAATTTACGAACTTTCCGCTTTTATGAGCAGCTTTTGGGGAAAACTCAGCGTAAACCGTAAGTAAAAGATGGGGCTAAATTTTGATTGAATTGAAACGAACCAAATGTCCTGCAACTTGAGCAAAATGTTGCGGCATGGCAGCCCAGTGTTATCAAGACATCAAATAAAGGGGAGGACGGTAGCTAAAATTTACATGACATGGTTCCAGTGCCTTTTCTTGCTTTAGCTATCTAATGAAATTCCACAAAAGTAATCAAAGTACAGCATTTTCTCGGAAACCTACATGACATTACTAAATCATCTTCATGTTACAATTCAATTAGTTACAGTCTGACGATGTTTTTTGGTTCCAACTGGAATTACTTAGTCTCATTAGTTTTGCGGAAGAAATGATAACAACTCCTGATTTCAATTTTGAGTTATGCACTATTTTGTACGATTGGTTGATGACGTCATTTTGTTTGCAAAAAGTAAAGAAAGTATACAAGGTTAACCATGTTCTCAAAGAGAAATATATAATCCAAAAACCCATTTTCGATTAACATGCCTTTCTAAACATTATATCAAGTCATGAGACCATTTGTGTCACATTTCTCTAGCTCAGCTGAAATGTTTCTTACAAGCGTAACCTTTCAGAAATCACATAAAGTCATGTCTCCATACGTTATCCCGGCAAATGGACGTCATCAGCTGATATTTCAAATCAGTGGATAACTTTAAAAAAGAAAGTAGTTTAACAAAGTATTTCTTATCGTTCGCCAGTGCTGCTCATTTGCATCAATGAACATTGTCGCTTCAAGTCACCTTGGATTTTTGCTTCAAGTCACCTAAAATCTTACCATTCTGTTCCCTTCCAGTTAGTCATTCATAAAAAGTTTCATGTTCATAAATTATTTGTAATTATCATTTCTTCTCCACACGAAAGCACTTTTGAAGATAGACTGGCCATTCCTGATATTACAACATGGACACTTCTCAAAAGATGGTCAAGTCAGACAAAAGCATCAGAGCCTCTTGACAATCAGGATGAAGAGAAGTTACAATAGAATTTGCAAATATTGTATCCAAAATTATCACCTGTGTTCCTTTTGGTACAGGCCAAATGTACGCCAGAATATGTGCAAATGTTAATGGAATTCCTTCTTTGTCTAAGCAGCAATAGTCATGTTTGCTCCTACATACCACCAACGATAAAGTGCAGGCAACTTCTTAGGAATTTAAGCATCACAAATGCCAAGTCTATGCCTGGAATACTAAAGGAGTTGCAGCTAAAAAATCCCCATTGTCTATGATCTTTTTATTTCGATTCCTGATAGTCATTTTGCAGATCCATGGCAAGATTTCTTTGAATGGCTACATTCTATTTCATCTGCCCCCTTTCAAGATGCCAACAAGGTTGTCGGACCATTCCTTCAATCAAAAGAAGACCCACCTTCTTTTTTCCCAACATTACCAAAGATTCGAGAGTGTGGTTGCTATGACATGGATTCAAACCAACAAATTTCAAAATCAGATGATCCTTGCACAAAACAAGGTCATGGACATCCATCATTGACATCTGGCATCTTCACCATTTATTGCCAACATGGCGAGTAATAGATTTGAAATAAGTTTTAAGTATTTGAGTCATCAATATGAAGTTTATGTTGACATCACTTGTACACCACTCAATGAACTACAAATTCTACCAACAGACTGTAAACCTAAAGGCTTTATTAGGACACATTACCATTTTGTATAAAACTAAGAAATATACAAGAAACAGCATAAGTAACAACACTATACAAATGCATTAGTATCCAAGAATTCTTACAGGACTTTACCCAGTTCGCTCCAGTGAGATTGCCAATGAAATTGGTAATGAAATTGGTATTGAAACCATCGTATTGAAGCCAGTTCTGAACTTTCCTTTTTTCTATGGTGTATTTCGGTTATACCAGCACCTCAAAGGGGACCCTTATGGAAATAAGGTCAGCTTGACCAATGAGGATCAGAGGGTTAGAGTCAGGGTCCTTGATTCCTCATACTCCTCAAACTTAACCAATGTACACCTACTGGCCTGCATTGTTCGCCAAAGATATACAGTAGTGGTCTCAATATTCTATAAAATCCAAAATCATTAAACTAATCAGGTGCTGCAAAGAAAAAAAACAGCAAGTAGTGTTTCATTGGTAAGCCAAGCTGGTTAAAGTCGCTTCTATGAATAATTGATGGACCAATTCTTGTAAGGTAAGGTACATGTATGCTCTCCACGACAAAAGGATTTCTGAAATCAGCAATTTGGAAATCATACATGGATCTTCAGCCCATTATAACAATTAAAATGAAAATATTCTAGAGTGAGCAAATTGGCAATCCTTACAGTTCTTCTGCAAAGATACAATTTTTAGCACTACTCACATTGCATACTTTGAACGCAAATTGCCTTGTAGAGCATGATCCCTCAAATTACAATATGAAGAATACAAATTGTGTTAGGGTCACCCAACCAAGGACAGAGCTGGTAGATTTGCATTTAAACACAGATCAGCATGACCATGGTACCTTTTCCATTTTATATAAATAATCATCAAAATCATATGAAGGGAAGGTGCAATCATAGAGAATTACAATTAATTTCCTGAAATATTTTTACCTCAGGTATAAATTATGGCTTTCAAGTGATGGAGTCAGCTGAATCACCGAATGTTTCCTTCACAGTTTTCCGCACCAGATTTGAAACAGGTAACAAAATCCAATATTGCATTAGCCGCTTACAAGACCTTGTGCACATTAACATGACGCAAATCCTTTACAGAAGGTGTTGTGGCCAGTGGCGGCTGGCACGAAAAATGAGATGGTACTAGAAAAACAAAAATTTGTGAGCGAAGCGAACATGTCCCATTGGGGTCCAGCTTTGCATTTAAGCATCCATTTAAGCTTTGCATTTTAAAGCAAATATCATCATGGATTGTCTCTAAATTGCAAGCTAAATGATTTCCCCAATAGATTTTTGAGAAAGTTGTGTAGGGGGATTTTTAAGTAAAACGTAGCAGGGAAAGCATAAAATTTATTGATGAAACTGCAAAACGCTATTTATCTGGACATTATAGTATACATCTTTTTGCAAACCATGCTACTTACTTCTAATGAATTCATTTTTTGAAAATCTTTTCAAACGATGCTGACTGCATTGCTAGGCTAAGACCGCTGCACCGAAATGCTGTGAATCATGTCGATTATTGGCTGCGGCCACTTAAGAGGCAGCAATACCTTTGATAAGTTAATCACTTGCGGCACCCAGTCCACCACTTGCTAGCCGCAGTTAATGGAAGTACCAGAAATGAAATTCTAGTAACGTGGGTTTCTCGGAGGTTTCTCGTTCAATTTGTGGTGTGCACAAAATCGCGTTTTTACTTATAGGACAATTTGAATGGTTCCATTTGCACCAGAAATGTATGGGAGCAGGAAAACAGCTGCCAATTTTTGCTGTTCCCTTCGGTTAATAACGTTTAAAAGAAGAATCTACATCTTGGCCACGCATCCAGGAAAAATGGTAGCCAACTCCTGCGACACGATTCATTTTATGCAGAATCCTAGACAGCTAAATAGAAAACAGGCCTAAAAGCTTTTTAACGTACTTTTGAATACCTCAGTATCATTCAATAAACCAGCAAAGTTTGACCATTGTGATTTGATACTGCTGAAAAGACTGCGAGGTCGATTTCGTAATCTTGTTTGGATGTGCTATTTTGGCGGCAAGGCATTTGATACGGAAGAACCTATATTTCCTTGAATTGCGCCTATATCTAATATGCGTTTGGAAGCTTTTGTACCAACCTGGACATAAACATTTAAGTTTATTCTCTCTGCATAGTATATACAATAGATTGCGATGTCACTGTCAACTGTCACAATACACACATTTTGATGGCCAGATTCCTCGGCATGCTGGCAACACAAGATGACTTTGGTATCAGCCTCCTCTTGATTTGAAAAGAGGGCATCCACCTCAGCAGACTCGATGATTCCATTCACATCCTTGATGAGATAGCATTTCTCTTCAACTGTGGCATAGATTCTGCGATTGCCAATCTGTTCTTTAAAACGCTCTGGGTGGCTCCAATCCCTCAATAGAAATTTGATCAAGTCAACTTTGTTTTGGGAGTGAGATGAATACTTCTTCCACTGCCTTGGTGTTTTCTGTTCTCTTCTGCTAAGTTG
Source organism: Aurelia coerulea (assembly GCA_039566865.1). Classification (NCBI taxonomy): domain Eukaryota; kingdom Metazoa; phylum Cnidaria; class Scyphozoa; order Semaeostomeae; family Ulmaridae; genus Aurelia; species Aurelia coerulea. The sequence goes on from CM076959.1 coordinate 6,537,476, forward strand.
GAATCTTATGATACCTTGACTTGCACGCTTGTTTCTTTCCATTTCCTTCACTGAGTTTTCCAGGTATTGATCGTTTACAAAGTAAACTGTGTTAGCATTCCCTCTAAGGATTCTAGCTAAGATATGCTCTGAGATATCTCCAAATGTAGACAGACCCTCTGACTGAAGCTGTTGCAGAATCACCATTCCGTCAAATACAAGAACAGATCCTGGTGGTAATGTCTCGAGTGTGTCTATACCATCTTCCACAACATTCAATAGCTTTGACTTTATCGTTTTCACCAATGTCCCATCGGGCTTTGCAAGGGACCAGGGTATTGGTCCAAGTGAATAAGAGAGCAGCTCTTGCATGCTTACAGTGCACCTTTTTTCCCCAATCACCAAAAGTTTGGCAAACATCCCCTCTCTGCAGTGATGGTATATGTCTTCTCCTTTAGTTTGCACACAGTTTTGGTTTTCAAAGACGCAAATGTCTTCAGCTTCAATCATTTGATAGGGCTGAAGAAAGGAACTTCATTTGTCTTGATTCTATCCTCCAAAAACGTGTTCAGTGCTGCTTCTCCATGACTGTGGGCTTCTAGAAGGTCACTTTCAACATCAGAAGATGCCATTAATCCTGAACTGAGGTTGATCAAGTTTTCGCTGGCCTGAAATGGATTTCCCCATGAAAGTAGTACGTCATGCGTTCGGCGGACAGCAGATTCATCAAATACCATTCTCGCTGAACCAACATCTTTAGTTACCGAAGATTCTTTGCCAATTTCAATCATTTGCTCCATTTTACTCAAGGCTTTCGCTGCACTGTGACTTGTCAACACCCATCTTTGCAGTCCCTGTTGTCGTACTGAAGCCAGAAATTCCTCCATGACCTTTCTGTTGACGATTTATTGTTTGCTCGATACACTGATCCGATGCCACTGCATTGAACATTCCAGGCTGTCGTCTTACTGAGAAATTTCCATTTCTACGATAAAAAGTCACTGTTATTTACGATTCATCAAGGATCTAAAAAGGCAACTTCAAAAAATTTACCATTGAATATATCAAAATAAGCAAGAATCATTCTTTACTGTTTGCAGGTATCACTGTGTATGCAAAGTTAACTTTATGAATACAGTTTGCATTGTCACCTTGCGATTTCACGAGATTCTTCACCAGTATAGCTGCAATATATTGCAAGACACAGATGAGATTGGATGAGATTTATCGTGTGCGAAAAGACCTGAGATTTCTTTATAATATTTCTCCAGCAGATATGATTACAACTTTGTTTTCAGACAGAATTTGGCTCAGGTTATTATCCATACCAAAGCCAAAGTATTTGGAAATTATTCAATAATCTAAAACTTACAGAAATTCCTGGTATATGATTGGATGCTTTTCTTCAAGACACTGCATTTCTGCCCAGTAGTATGTGAGATACCTAGAATAGTTGGGACGGTTTTATGCAAATAGCCAAGGAAGCATTCGCTGGGTAGATAGGACATGCAATGGCCAGTCACCATTTCTCACTGAACGGACAAATGCAAATAACGTGCTCATCATTTGTAGGAAAGATTGCCAAAACTTAGCTGTGTGTGATGTCGTATGATTTTCCAAGTGCTGCTCGTACTGTTCAATGAGATCGAGTAACTGTTGATTCTTGCTTACAACGTCACTGAGATGCTCTTGAGATACATCATCAAGGAGATCCTGTATTTCTTTAGATGCAAGACTCGAATCAAGAACTCCAGTCGCAGCTCTATCTGATAGCCAATCCTCAAACGTTTGAAATTTCAAGCGCGTCAATGCATCAAATATGTACTTGTAAATACGCATACAGCTGTTGTAGTGTTTTCCATTCAGCATTTTTTCAACAGATCCTGGACCTATGAAGGAAAGTAGAAGATTCAAATCTATACTCTAGTTATAAAATGAAAATACTATATTCTGTCATATATATTGAGCTCATTTTTCATATGAACGTGTTCACTACAGTAGTTATTTCATTGAACAGCTTAATTTGGTAAGTCACGAAATATTTATTTTCAAGACTTTGCAGGTTCATGCAATCCCATGGAAAAGGAACAATACAGCGAGTAAAGAATATAGTTTGGATCATAATATAGGCCATATCAATGGTGCATTATTTTAGGACTTTGTCAGCTACAATATTCAAGAAATACTTTGGTGTTGCTTATGGATTGAATCAAAAGTTACTTTATCGCCTCCTTTCTGTACATTCTGCCACTGCTTTCTGCAGTATATATCCGTGAAGGGAGATTTGTCGAAAAATAAAGCATATTGACTGTGCCTACCTTTCTTAGCTTCGACGAGTGTTTTACCACGAGCCTTTATGTCATTCAAAGTGCAGTTGCTTCCCAATTTAGCATAATAGATTGTGCAGTTGAGGGCATTCTCTGTGAGATTGTTCACCTCTGTCTCGAAGATCTAAAACGAACAACTTATATGAATATCTTGTCGAATTGCAACTTTCTGCAATCACGGTTCTCTCACGTCACGGTTTCATTGGTTTCAAGCTGTTGGAAAAAGACGATAGGACACTGAATTTCATATTTTTGGTTGTAGCTTTTGCCGTAGCTGTTGAAGTCCAACTTTTGCAAAATTTTACCACTAAAACTGCAAAATTCAGGGTATTTCAGTTGTTTATCATGAAGAATATTTACGTTTTCTCCTTTGTCTTTTTTACCAAAGAGTCGATTGCTTGCCTATGAATTTCTTTCGAGTGTTCAGATAACGTTGTTTGTAATCAAGAAAACAATTTTTTACAACTTAGCCTAAAATGTTTCTTTTCTCTTTTGCACCTTTTCAGTTTTAGCCTGAAAGTTTCTAATACATTTTCTGGAATGTCCTAGAATAATAGGTTGAAAACGAATATCAATTTTTGTAGATATATTAGCCCTATATGTATGCCATCAGTAATCTTCATGAAACTTTTCTTGATTTTGAAGAGTGTTGATTATTGCTTAGTTTCTTGTATTACAAAAGAAACGTTTCTTGACATATATCAAGAATCTATCAGGTGGGAAGAAAAAATGTTCTGTGACGTTTAAAGTTTAAAGCTAACATTGCACCAGAATAAGGTTTCAACGACATATTCACCATTACTTATTTGAATTTAGCTCTTTTCAAAATTTCTTAAATTTTCAGCCATCATATTCAATAGTACTAGTTTCTCTCATACAAAAATGGTGTTTAGTTTCTCTGTGAAAAAACCATGTCAATAAAAATTTAAGAGAAATATGACTTGGTAAATTACCTCCTTCCGTATATCAATAAACTCTTCTGTGAAAACGCTTGCTTTTATTGCCACTGCCTTGGCAAATCGTTTATTTTCCCTCATTTTCACAGTTGTAGTCATGAGCCATGTCAGAACCTGCAAGTACATTAAAAGGAATCATTTTTTGATTACATTTTAAAAAATAGGATTTTTAGGGATTTCTTACGGATGTTTCTTGAAAACAAAAGGATTTTTGCCAAAATGTCTCTCGTTTTAATCAGTCGTTCTCTTCTACTGATAAATAGGTTGGAAAATATGTTAGATTGATGTTACAGTTTCACTTCATCAGAAATAGTGCTAAAAGGTGTTTTAAACTTTACCTAAAAGCTGGATAAATCTGCTGAATGCCGCAGCAATGAAAATGGACGCATATTATCGCAAGTTAAAGTATCCAAACGATTTGCTCCCTGTAAAAGATTCTTCTCAATACAAATTTTTTTCCTAATCACGGATAACGGTATATACGGATTTGACAGGAGGAATTGATTAACAAATATCATGGCACTTACGTGGACCTCGTTCTCCTTTATTTTTCGGATGATATTTTCCTCAAGACGCTCCAGCACATCTTTTGTCTCAAAAGAATCGGTCGGTTGGCTGTCGATGCAATTTGCAATGTCCTGAACAATATCTGATTGAATCTTGAGACCAATTAGATACTAAGATGAAAGTAAAGTTGATTGTTAAGGTATTTTGACTTTAAGACTTCTACCAGTCAAGGAATACTTAGTTGATAGACAAAATTGGAGATGGTTGTTGACATCCTTCAAGTGCTTTTAAGAAACCGCTCATAAGAAACTCACTCGCAGATTTCCAAAAATGAAGTAACCACAGTACGGTATTTATAGTAATGGAAAATATAACAAGAAACTTTTCATTTTAATGATTGAGACCCTTGGGATGCTTTTACTTTATTTTCACTTGTTTCCTGCATCATATTACTCGGAAGGCACAGTGTACAGTGACAATCTCAAGATCAGATTCAGAGTGCTAACTTACATGGTATTCTTGGCACAATGATCGCATTTTGTCGAGCTGCTTCCTGTCATCTTCAGATATGGCCTTCCTGAAGTAGTCCAGTCTGATTATGTGACCTTTGAGCCTACGACGAGATATATATGTGTATCAGAATTACTCTTACAAACATCATGACAGTTAAATTCTGTACTGAGGATTCAACTTTTATGCTCGAGGAGCAGGATGACGGAGAAACAGACTTCAGGCAACATTTAGTTGTAAGTCCCAGAGGAGGGCACTTTGCCCCAAAATGTACAGGGGTGTGCCTCTGAGATATTGGAATTTTCACCATGTATTGAAATAAACAAATCAAAACAGTCTGGGATCAAACTGGTAAGAAGCAAGAGTAAAAAGGCAACTTCCTTGTCGAAATTCTGTACAAGGGCAATTATTTCAAAACTATGCATCCCTCTGTGAGGACTGTAATGAAAAAGACTACTCTGTTTGGGAATAAAATCGCTTAAAACGATACCTTGTACAGCAGTACATACCTGGTGCAAAAATGATCGAAGTGATATGTGGGCAGAACTTGAAGAGCGTTAGAAGGCACGGAAAGGTTGAGGAGCATTGAGAGTTCTTCCATTGTATCATTGGAATAGTTTCCGTTACTTGCATCAAACTCACCTTTCTTGCTCAGGGAAATTGGACGATAGAACCATGCCACAGCATTTTGGGCTATCAATCCCTCGTTTTTCGACCCTTGCCGCAATTTTTCATAAATATGTAACAGGGTTTCTCCCTGCGAATTGTTGTTTCTTGTGTCGTTGATGTTTATGAGCATGGATGTTCTCTTGCTCAGCTCTTGAGTTGACATCCTTCAGAAAAAGAAACACGTAATGTTTTCACCGTAAGTATAATTGCATCAAACAAATATTGTGTTTTACTCATGCTCTGTTCAAAGTACAATTTATTTCTTTTTAAATTTTATATGAATACAGACATTGTACAACACGCCTACAAAGAGATTGTTTGTGCAATATTTTGGACATTTGTTAACGGCCTGCTCTCTGTTTGGAACCGGTTTAGACATGACACTTGGTTTGAGCTAATCAAAGATGCCAATTGTTAGTTTATTTAACCACATCAGTAGAAACATTTGATGTTGTTACATAGAGATAGACAACCCTTATAGTTTGTCATTGGGAAGTGTTGTTTCTTTTTGTTTTCAAAGAGACTTTGGAGGATCCGTTTTTGTAGCTAATGTTTGCTTACTATTCCTATGAAGGCTTTATTGAGCTCCCCTCTTTAAGGCATCCCCTTCCATCTAAAAACAAGACCTATTCTTTCCATTAGTTACTTGTAGATATAGAAGCCATCCTGCCAAGGCATTTTCACAACCAAGATAATAAAAACAACCGTAACACTGACATAGAAACACCCGTTACGTAGCCAGTTCCACCAGAAGGTAATTACTTCCTTCTCGCTTTTGGCACTTATTCCATTGAAGTAAGTGGATCCAAACTGTAAATGTATTTAACTGATAGAATCTCAAACTTTTTTGATTGGCCATAAATCCAGTATACTCACCAGTGTCCCGTTGGTCCACCGTCTTTCTGGCAGTGTACAGGCGCATCAGCCGAGAAAGAGCGAAAGAAACTGCCAACTGAGCAGCTCCTTTGTTGATCCGGTAGAAGTCAATGTACTTCAAAATCCTGTGAACCGAAAACAGAGTTTAACCCAAAAGTTGCTACTAAAATACACGACATTTTTTCAGAAGAATCTTGCTCTGGCCTTTGCAGCAAGTTGAGGCGTTTTTGATGGGCCATTCAATTAAAAAAGGGTACAAATTCGTGTTGAAGGTAAAAGGGAGGAAGTTAATAGCGCAAAATGTTTGCCTACGAGAAAATTAGTTTTTAAGGGCCTGACTGCATGAATATTTGAGAAATTCTTTCTTAAAATGTCAAGCTTTTTTGCTGCCAAAAGGTAGGTACGAGTTCTTCATTGTACATTTAGCAATTTTGTTGTTGAAGAAATTATCAAGGTTCTTCCAAAAAAATTGATCTTGAAGCAAGTTTTCACAGAAGCCACGTTCATAACTCCATTTTTCTACAGACATCAACAATTTGTTTCATGTGAGTGGTGAAAGTCTTTCACGGGTTGCTTAGGAACTTCGCAAAGATATACATCGTAAACTTTTCATATTGAAGTTCTACGAATCTGAATCTGACACATTGTATGAACTCTACTACCTACGAATTAATATCAAACGAACTCATTTTTGGATAACAAATTGGACTTTCTGCTTTGTGGTTGTGTTCCTAAACTATGGAACTAATTCCTATCCTATTACTTGTTTTGCCGGTTATCTCTTTTGATTTCGTGACCAGGCCCATTTAAACAATCTGCAGCTCGAACCAGTACTACTTTCTTGAATAGCCAATACGAGTTTCTTCAAAAATACGAAAAAATGAATGCGTATACAAGACCCATTGTATAAAGACCCATTGTATAATGGGTTTATGCGTAGGCTAATGGATCTACTCGTAGGATAATTTATTTCAGATCATTGGTGAACTGCTAGTAAGGTCCCAATCCCAGGGGAGGTACTTCACATATTTTGGGTACGGGGACGTGCCATCGGGAAGGGTATCGATTTTCACGATTTTGGTATAAGGAACGGTATTGATTTTCGCGATTTTGGTAAAAGGAACGGTATCGATTTTCACGATTTTGGTTAAAGTATAAGATCGGATATACATTTTCGGAAAATTGGTATAAGGTCGGGTGTACTTTTTAGGAAAATTGGTATAAAGTCGGGTATGCCTTTTCGGAAAATTGGTATAAGGAACGGGTATGTTTTTGAAGCTTCGATGGCACGTCCCCGACCTAAACCTGGTCAAGTAACCCCCCTGGGGTCCCAATTAGTCTATGGGCGGAGGAAATTTTTCGGTACCACTTGGCGGGAATAACATTGGTGGCAATTTTCATCAACTATATGATCTTACCATGCAGAATCGGCATGATAGACATTTTTGAAATGGGGCTTGTCATAAAGACGGGGGATCAAACATCTATGAATCTCGGTACAGCTATACTCCAAGAGAAAAAGTGCTACACTGAAGCTTTTAGTTCATAATTGATAAAGCAAACAAATATCAGGCAAAATAACTTGCCAAAATTAACTTAACTAATCGTAAAGCATTTCAATACCTTACTTTGAGTTCTAAAGCGTTTGCATTTGATACAATTATGTGACGTCACATCCTAGATACTCCCTAGCAACAAGGAATGTAAGGAATATTTCTGCAGCTACAGACTGTCGTTTGTCCAAAATGAATCAAATATGCTTCACAAACAACGAACAATGAAAGATTAACACCCAACAATAAAGAAATACAACCCAACAATTTGCAAAAGTATGTTAAAGGGTAGAATGTTCCTCCCCACCAACATATAAGTCAAGCACGGTTCATTTTTCAAGTTTGCTAACTTTTCAAGTGATATATCAACATAACAGGATGAATTCATGAAATTCATGTATCCTCAATGTCCGTATTTTCTTCATCGTCTTCCTCATCAGATGCAGTTAGAACTTCATCTGCTTCTTCTATCGTGTCCTGATTGCTGCAGTTTTGTAGGCGACACATATCTATGTACCTCAAACCATTTGCGACACAACTGCATCTATTGGCTTCACAAGATCGTGAGCAGTTGCAAGAAAGAAACTCCAGGACAGCAGTTGGTGCTGGATTCACGCTCATCCAGTCAATGGCATAGGCATCAGTCTCTCCTTCATGTTTCCAACCACGCCCTATTGGTGATGGGATGATTGGACAAGCTACCAAACATGACTTCCACACAAAAGCTTGATAGTTGGCATGGAGCATGTGCTTGAACAGGCAATGTCTGCATGGAGGCAGTTGATGTGACTCCAACTCACTTTTCTTGGCACAGAACATTGCGTAGCCTAGCTAATTTACGTCAGTAATGCCTTTTCCTCCGTATAAATGACATGTAAACACTTCTAGCTCATGCACAAGCTCTTCGGACACATCTATATTTGCTCCTAGGTCTGCAAAAAGGTTCTGGTATTGTTCATTTGCTTTGTGTCTTTAATGCAGCTAGTTTTCTCTTGCTTGCAAATGCGCTGACAGTGTCACACCCAGTGTATGCATGGAGACCAGGTAAGCTTATCGAAACGTTGTGGCCGAGGTCGTCTGCAATTGATGTCATGTTGACGTAGCGGGAACGTGCCTATAATGAAAATAAGAAATCCTTCATTGAAATTCAACATTATTTTGGCATCCACAAATCTAGGAAAATAATTTAAGAAAATAATTTGATATGATTTAACATATCTTTCAAAATCGTAAAAAGCCTGCGTGCTATACACACCTGGGTTCCACGTTTCTGGTAAATCGGAGCTTGAATGTGAAAGCTGTTTGCAACCACCAATACAAAACATCTGTGTCTTCTGAAATGATTAAAATTGCGCCATATCCTTCTTCTGCTGCATTTTTGGCATGAAGAAGAAGACGCGTATCTGCTTCTTCTTGATTGCAACGTAATCCTACTGCTTCCTGCACAGCTGATTCTGTTAGATTCCAGCATTCTGTATCGTACCCAATAAACATCGTCTTTCCTGCCAGTCGCCTTCTGTAGCTTTCTTGTTTCCACTCTTTTGCAAGAAATCGAATAACTGGATTCTGGATCCTTAGATCAAGAGAATAATTTGTGGATCTGTGAACTTTGTCTAAACATTAAAATAAAAGATTGAAAAATTCAATAACTTTACTTGGGATTTCTGCTTCCAATCCTTCTGTTACCTTTTCTGTTCTGGCCGTTTTTGCCTCCCCTGTGGAAGAGAGTTGTGTAATGTGTCTGTGCAAGTACAGATCATGTGCTGATGAAGTTCTTATGAAGAACAATTTATCCCGTTGTGGGGCCACCCGGTCCGTCTTTAATCAACGACGGTAAGTCACATTAATCATAGTGATTAATCAAAGGGCATCTCGTGTTCACCAGCTGGTCTAGCCCGCTGGGAAATCGGAAACAATGCTTAATCAAAGGCTATGTTGCCACAACCGGCTGGCCAGTATCTAACAAAACCTGCGCTGTCATCAAATAATCAACTGCTTTCATTTTGGGCGCCATTTTCATTTTGCTCGAAGCTGTGGAGGATGATGTTGTGTCAGAATGAAGTCGAAAAGCAACGTTAAGCAAAAGAAGAAGATAGCCAAATTTAAAGATACATTGAACATTACTTGTGGGAGGTCAGGAAAGGTGTCAGTGATACCAAGAATTACCAAATAACATCATTCTCGGGAATGGCATCAAAGACAGGAGGTCACAGGCCACAATCCACTCAGGTTCAGTTTTTGCCCTTCTCAGGCCGAAGGTGAAGAAGAATCTGAGGTTGCACCATGTGTGATTGAGTAAGTATGACCTAATTGTCTGTTATTTTTTCAAGCATGGACGTCAAGCAGGTAGGGTAGACAGGCTGAGGCCTGCTAGCAGCAGTTAGGCCCAATCTCCTTTTCACACATTTTTGCCATACACACATACATGTATGCCTATGTATCATTTGCCACTTGAAAATACTAAAAACATATGCGAATGCAAACTCGTAGGTAGGTAGATGAATGGATATCAGTTCAATTAGGCCTATCTATTATTTTCATTTTGATATATTTATTGGGGTAGACCAATGCTTTTCTCGCAGATTTTTACCTATCTTATTTTTCACAATAGGAAAACAAATTACTTTAGAAAGAAAATGAGGGAAATAGAACATTGGAATGATGCACGGGACAAGATTGAAAAATCAGTTGAAAATTTTTCAATCTTGAAAACTTTAAACAAGTTGAAAAAACCAATCAGAATATGCCACAAAATGGAAAAGAAACTAAAACCATACTGAGAAGAGGTTATTAGCCTATAAGTTTCGAGATTTCCGAAAAATGTCGCATCATTTTGAAAAAGTTGAAAAACCAATCCAATCACAATATGCGACAAAAATGGAAAACAGACTAAAACCACACTGAGAAGAGGCTATTAGCCTATATGTTTTGAGATTTCTGAAAAATGTCGCATAATTTTGAAAAAGTTGAAAAAACCAATCACAATATGCGACAAAATGGAAAAGAGACTAAAACCATACTGAGAAGAGGTTATTAGGCTTTAAGTTTCGAGATTTCCGAAAAATGTCGCATAATTTTGAAAAAGTCGAAAAAGCCAATCACAATATGCGACAAAATGGAAAAGAGACTAAAACCATACTGAGAAGAGGCTATTAGGCTATGTATAAGCCTGTGTTGCCCAAAGACAGGGTTAGGCAATAAGGAGACAATGTAACAACAACGATAATACGATAATACGATGTTTACATCGAATGACAACTTTGAGGAAACGTTACTCAAAGATACTGAGTTCATACGTGTTCATTCATGAGTGAAACGTCAATGTCAAGAGACTGATGTCAAGGTGGCAGCTCCTAAGGTATCTCTTCATGCCCCCCCCTTTCCTGACAACAGGCAGGTGACTAGTATGGCTGTAGTCATTCATTGATATAATGGTGGTATTGACCACGCATGACAGGTGACAGTACTCTACGTGGTCGGGCCGTTCTTGTACTCCGGCGTAACACAACATTTTTAATCTGCATCTCTGGAACTGGTGGTGGTAGCTCAGGTGTTTGGGGGGTTGGGGGTTGTCGCTGCGGCGGTGGTGTTGATGGTGGGAAAGGTGGCGGCATTGGTGGCTGTTGCAGTGGTGGAGGGGTTGGGGTGGCTGGTTCAGATGTCTGACTGTTTGCTGGTCCGGCCTGGGGCATGGTTGTCGAAAGTGGCAACTGGATGTATCGGGGTGTATCAAAATGTGGTGCAGGATTGTCTGCGGCTGCTGGCTGGCCTTTGCTTGGTGTTTTACGGGCAGAAGGTTCACCGACTCTTCCAGTGGAAAGCGTTTCGGCATAAACAGGTACATCTGAGTGGGTATAATCGGAAATAAGTGGTGGTATTTCAGCTAGGTATGGGCATTGGAGAATTGATGGGGGTGAGTCGGCAACTGGCATGATTTTCCGAAGGAAACGGCGATTACGCAGAGTGATCCTGTTACTCCCATCTACTTTAATCCTATATTGCCTGTTGCCTAGTGCTTCCACCACTCTACCGGTTTTTTCCCAGCGTTTTGGATGGTTGCCCACTTGGTTTTGGATCAAAACCGAATCACCAACGAGAAGTGGTTGCAATGGGCGTGTGTGTGTATTGTAGTGCTCTGCATTGCGCACATGGCGTTTGGCCATGGCCTTTTCTCTGAGCTCTCTTATGTCCTGCCACTGTGAACGCACAGATAGTTGGTCACGAAGGGTAGGGAGGTGGTCTTTGATGGGCCTTCCGAACAACATCATTGCCGGCGATATGTTGACATCTTGAACTGGCGTGTTGCGGTGTATCATGAATGCCCTTGCTGTACGATCATGATTGAGGCATCCAGCAGAGTCAGTGTTGTTTAGTAGAATGCGTTTTGCAGTCTTGACTGCTAGCTCTGCACGCCTATTACTCTGAGCATAATACGCAGATGAGAGGCGTTGCCGAATTCCCCAGCGGTTGAGGAACTGCTGATATTCATGGCTTTGGAAGGGTGGTCCTCCATCAGATGCCTGCTCTTCAGGCGCTCCATAGGTGCAATACCATTCTCTCATGTGGTCACAGACTCTTTTTGCTGTTGGATCCTTCATAAGTGCCGCTTCCACCCAACCAGTGTACCGATCTGCAAAAATGAGATACTTGTTGCCACCGATTTCACAGAAATCAGCTACGGTGTACTGGAAGGGAAATTGTGGTGTGGGCGGCTCTGTCATTGGCTCTTTTGGTTGTGAGGGGGTTATTTCATTACATGCGTGACACTGAGCACGGGTTTGTCACAGGTTGGCCTCTAGTCCGGGCCAGAATAGTCTTTGTCGAGCATTGGCTAGCATTCCATTTACTCCTTGGTGTGCTGCATGTAGGCATTCTAGTACCTCAGCTCTCAGGGGACGGGGTATGAGGATCCTTTTATCCTTTAAAGATACTCCATTGAGCAACAACCCTCTTCGTGAAGCAGATGCCAAATTTGGTGAAAGGGCCCTTTTCTAATGTCAGGAATGACGCAAAGACTATATTTACTCTCCTTTTTGTCTCAAAGAGAGAGGATAATTGATCACCAATACGTTGAGGAATTGTTTTCTATGGAGAATATTATAGGCTATTGCTATCAAGGATTATTGGCCGCAAGGTATTCAGAGGCCATCCTGAATACTAGCTCTTTGTTTCTGTCCCCCTCTGTGACATTGACTGTTATTGAACATTTGGCTTCATAACAACGAGTTTCTAAACAAAACATGTTATGTTTTCATTCTGAATACTATGGGGAGGTTCCCTCATGTCTTCATTTTCAACAGCTGTTGTGTATCTTTTACGAACGACTAGTAACAAGTATCGTTGGGGTGTTTCTCAACTTTTCGACGCCAGATCAAATCTGTTACTCTTTTTGGGGACACCTGGTACAGAAAAGGTACTTGGCTGTTGCAAAATAGCATAACCTTGGCCGGACTAACCTGTCAGTGAAGAAAAAATAAACAAGCTGCCAGTACACCATATAGGCCTAACTATAAACAAGCCATATACCTATAGCAGGATTATTATATACTAGGCCTATACCAGTATGAGTATACAACATTTCTAGAACCTCTAACCTGGCTGGACTACAACAATGCATGAAAACAGGCTATAATAATGAAAACAGGCCTACTACTGTAGTGTAGGAAAAATGCACGTTTGATCCAGATATTTCTGACCGATTTCGATTCGACTCAATCAAATTGAGCTTCTCTCACTTCTACGATTTTAATCAACAACAACAATACTAAAGGCTCTGTTGACCTACCCTAATACTGTAGCAACTATAAATACAAAAAATGAAGAAATCATGATTCTTTTCTTACCTTCACTCCAAAGAGCACCACAGAAAACATTGTGCCCAGAAACTTTCCTCACAGTTTTCCCACTGTGGAAATATTCTAAAGTCTTGTGTCTCTCATTATTCCTTTCTCCGATAACTTCTTCTCCTTCTTCCTGTCCTTCTGCTGGAAACTTTCGGTCTCGGTGCTTTCGATTATTGACCCAGATTTTGATTTGGTAAATGCTGAGCCCAGTTCTTTCCGCTATGGAATTGAATGTTTCCTGAAACTTCTCAGAAGTTGAAATTAAACCATTAGTGAATTCGCTTTCAAGAATTTAACGCTGAGCGTCAGTAAAACATACTTTTGCTGCCATCATGAGGAACTCCACTTTCCACTCCACTCCACAGCTTCGAGCAAAATGAAAATGGCGCCCAAAATGAAAGCAGTTGATTATTTGATGACAGCGCAGGTTTTGTTAGATACTGGCCAGCCGGTTGTGGCAACATAGCCTTTGATTAATCATTGTTTCCGACTTCCCAGCGGGCTAGACCAGCTGGTGAACACGAGATGCCCTTTGATTAATCACAATGATTAATGTGACTTACCGTCATTGATTAAAGACGGACCGGGTGGTGGGGCACGTATTATGTTTTTCTGACAAGGTGAGGATTCCTTTCCAGGTATGATTTTCGCTTCATTTATCCAACGCTGTGTATCGAAAGAAGGAATTTTTCCTGTTGTCAAAAAGGCTATTTTTTTAAAAGCCAGCTGTTATTTCATTGTTTTTTCAGTGTAGTTTTTACGACTTGCAGTATGCTTTTCGCCCATTTTTGCTACAGAAAGCTATCATCGGGAGGGAAGAATTGTAGCTAGCCCTAGGTGAAAAAAATTTTCTAAGAGTGCACATCTCCGTACCAAGTGACCCAGCGGAGATTTTGTCTAAACGGCGATTGTATGTATATCTTTCATACCTCTGGGTAGAATCCCAATTGTGCCTTCCGGAAACAGCTCTGTTCTCGTTCTTTCTCTTTCTGAAAATGTAAACAGACACATTTCGGAAAGGCAGGTTTCTTCGTTATTCAATAAGAAATTCCAGAAGGCAAAGTTTACTCCATTTCAATAATTGTGAGCATACAGATGTTTCAGTTGCAATTTGACAACAAAAGGGACATTAATTTATATCAGTTTCATTCCCAGGTCAGCGAAACTGGATGAGACAAGGAGCTTTTTTCCATACATTTATGTTATCAATAAATTTTTTACCTTCTTCTTGACCATCTTCGTCCCTTCTGATCATTGCTGCTCGAACGCCCTGCGAGAAAAGCCAAAGTGAAATTACCTTCTCAGTGAAAGGGAATAAACTTCTTGTACGATTACAATAATTTCAAGTAACAACTGGAATATGAATATATAATGTGTAACAGATGATTACAGAGAAGTTGGTGTTAGGGCCCTTTGACCAATAAACATTGCATCAGAAGGCTGAATGTCTATAGAATCATTATTCCATTGGAAAACGCACTACATCTTGGTCTAATGCCCTCAGATGCCATCTTTTCTGTAATCGTTTAGTTCAAATGGAATGTGTGATGCTAAAAAGAACTTTTCTCCTCACTTACCAAAGCAAAGCTTTCTCTCCGTCTTGGTGTGTAGCTGCTGTACACTGTCTTTGAACGAGGTGTCAGTACCTACGATACAATGACTGTCGTCAATTATATGTGTCTATTCTAATCACGTAAAGTATGCGAGATGTTGGCAATAGCTAAGCTGCAAGTGCATGGTGCATAGGCCAAGCGCATACTTGGAGTTTTTGCCGTATAAACGTGATCCTCAAAAATCCTCCATTGCTAAAGTTATGATCAATATGATTTCTTCGTTAGTGTAAGAAATATATCTAATTGAAAATTAAACATACGTCAATAGCATCTTGTATGCCAGCATCCATTGGTTGCGATTGTTCCATGATTTCCATCTCAATGGTGTCTACGGGGGTTAAATTGAAGATATCACTCTTTGCAAAAGTCGAGGGGAGACAGGCTTGGTGTTGTTCACGGACCAAAAATAGTGATCTATTTATTATAAGATTGCAGACCCTAAACATTAGCATGGGACCTCTCCCTTATGGAAAGTTGGGAAGAACGTGTGGTGTTCAATTCAACTTGTCTTGGATTACGAATAGACAATAGGCTAGATTGGAAACCTCAAGTACAAAATGTATGCAAAACTTTTTCAAAGAAACTGGGTGCATTGAAAAGAATGAAATGCCTACCATCAAAAGTCTTAGAAGAAATATACTACACAACAATCATTGCCAGGACAACATACTGCATTTCAGTGTGGGGAAACTGTTCTGAAGCTACGTTTAATATGCTAGAAGATAACCATGCTAGGGCAGCGAGGCTAATACACAACCTACCTCGAAATTTAAGCAATGAAGAGAGCCTTGCAAGAGCAAATTGGCAGCCAATCTCATTTCTATATAAACGGAGGCTGCTCACAGTAATGCATCAGATATACCATGGAACAGCTGACAAATCAATTGCACAAATGTTTCAGAAGAAAGACCCGGAAAAACAGAGAACAAGAAATAAAATGCAGTTCGAAGTGAAAAGATATAATACAAAGACTGGGAGAAATAGTTTCACATACAAGGCAACAATGATTTGGAATTCTATCCCAGACCAAATTAAGGACGCAGAAAATGTACAAGCTTTCAAAACAAGATTAAAGACTGTGCGTCAGACAATAAATGACTTTACTTTTAAAAAAGGATTAACTGGATTTTTAAACAAAGAGAAAGACTTTGAATATTATTAGACTATTATGAAACAATTTTTAAACTTTATCTTTTACATGATGTAATAATTATTTCTTTTAGCCTTTAGTTATAGCAGGTCCACATCAGCTCCTTTGAGTTGCCAGACTTTTAACCTGCTTCGTCAAATAAAAAATGTATGTATGTATGTATGTATGTATGTGTTCTTCATATTAGATGGTGCATCATATCAACTGTTGTCATTGAAGAAAAATAATTGTTTACCAGATCACGCATAATGGGTGTATATACAAAGTATAGACACTATCTATAGAGACGATAAGTTATGTTTTGCTAACCAGCTAAAAGTTGAATTGAACTTGAATTGGATACCTTTATGAACTGCCGCCCTTACTCTTCTTTGAAATGAAAGTAAATTCTCTATGTCACGATAGCTGAGCACATTGGGGTTCTCGTCCGTTTGAAGAAGAGTGGCGTCTTCAATGGTTTCGCCTGTGATTGCTGCAGAGTTTATAAGACAGATCAATTATCAAATTATCAGCATCAGATTGCCCATGCTGAATCAGTTCCAACAGTATAATGTTTTCCATCAAAAGCAGTCACAGCATTCACATTGTACTGCCTTCCAAACCCCTCGCACGGGTACTTTTCGGTCACCTTCCTACCAGTTACATGAAATGCTGAGGTTGCTTCTTGCTTCTTTACTTCAACATATTTTGTCAAATCTGTCTGTCTTGAACACCTTGATTTTCTGTGTCTGACTGTATTAAAGTGGGGGTGCTGCTCTGTCAATATGTCTGCAATCTAGAACATTCTAACAGCCCAGTGACTTGTCCTAAATGAAGAACCACACTGGTGGCAAACTATGTGCATGTCAAAGCTATGTCCAGGTCCAATCAATGTCGCCACTTTGAATTTGTTTGGCTTCTCTTTTGATAAGATTTCAGCTACTTGTGCTGCCATGTTTTTGAGGGGCCAGGTCTATAACCCGGAACTCGCGGAAACCGCGGAACAGAATTTTTCCGCGAGATTGAGTTCCGCGTTATTCACTGGTGTATTAGGCAAAAGTCCATAACGCGGAATTGAAAAACGCAGAAATTTTTTTAAGCACTGAATGTTACATTCTTTTTTCAAATCCATCCTTTGATCTTCGAAACAATTTTAAACATTGCACTTGCACAAATGCACTTGGCTAGGCCCATCGAGGTCAGTGGCCTAACTATGAACAAATTCGGAAGTAAAGCCACGTTCTCCGCTTAACTCATCAGTAGGAAGAATCAAACAAACAGAAATTCATCTGTTTCTCCTTCAAACTTTGCTGAGAACATTCTTGAAAAATATCCGCGAGATTGAGTTCCGCGTTATTCACTGGCGTATTAGGCAAAAGTCCATAACGCGGAATTGAAAAACGAGGACATTTTCTTAACCACTGAATGTTTTGTTCTTTATTCAAAGTCATCCTTTGATCTTCGAAACACTTTTAAACAGTGCACTTGCTCCCCTCTTCACGATCGACCTACTATTGCATCTGCGTTGTTATTATTCACTTGGCTAGGCCCATCAAAGTCAGTGGCAAAACTATGAATGATGTTGACATTGTGTTGGCAAATTCAGAAGTAAAGCTATGTTCTCCGCATAACTCATCAGTAGGAAGAATCAAACCAACAGAAATTCATATGTTTTTCCTTCAAACTTTGCTGAGAAAAGTCTCGAAAATTTCCGCGATATTGAGTTCCGCGTTATTCACTGGCGTATTAGGCAAAACTCCATAACGCGGAGTTGAAAAACGCAAGATCAGTTGTTTCAGATGAATTTCCAGTACCCTTGCGAAAAGTGAAATGGATGCTAAATTATTGCAGTTATTAAACGATATTTTGATAAATCGGTTGCAAAGATATCCGTCCAGAGTTTTTGACATGTTTAGGCAAATATCTTATTTGGAGCCAGCCGGAGCTACGAGTGTTTACCGGCCAAGAAAAGTTGACCTTACTTCAAAACTTCATATAAATTGCTAGATAGGAGATATAGCGATGAAAAATTTCACAGAATACGCATATGTCCCTTGACAGTAACCTACATGCATTTGCGTTCCTTAGATTTTAAAATATTGAGTAATCTCAAATCTCAAGGCATAGTAAGGATTTGAGCCTTATCTTGTGTCTAAGCAAATATCTAACAACATATTTTTTTCTAATATGGTGCAAAGAGTTTGATCACAGAGAAGTTACAAAAGGCTCAATGATAACAATTTGTAATTTTTTGCAGTGGATCTAATGCTAAAGTTGTCACAAGTTTGCAACACCTTTTCACGGAACACTAATTAGCACCTGATGCACATGCATCTACATATGCTATTATACATTAGCATCATGTCATATAATATGTCAAGCCTCTCAAAAGGATTTGATATAACAGTGTTGCACCTTCTAGAAAAGACTAGGATACTGAAGAGCTAAAATAGCCTGCAGCTCAGCAACTTGGCATTTCATCCATCATCTATGAAAACAAACAGCACCCCAATTGTTGGACCACAATCACTTTGCAAAATAATCGGTTGGATCTTGAAAGTACCCCAATCGTCTCTAGTAATCACAAATGCAATTTTCGAACAGTCATAGAGTTTAACCCTTCGCAGCTTGAACATAAAATGTGTGGCTCATTAAAGATGTTGGTAGTCAAATGCTTCTTAGCTTTGATAATGCCAGACAGATATAAATGCATTTTTTCATAAGAAATCGCTTATAATACGATAGATTCAATATTTCGAAAGTTAAGAAACAACTCTACCTGAATTTATTGCAGTTTTAATTTTCCTATCACACTCAAACATGTTTTAACGCTGCATAGTTATAGCAACTGTTTGGACATTAGTTTGAGTGCGAATTATATCATTTAGTTGTTTTAGGATCTTACTAAGTAATATGGGAATAATGGCAAGCAGAACCAATTTAAATTATATAAATAATTTGGGAACCTTTGAGACAAAACAAAGTTTCCGGCAATAGAAATATACGAAACACTTAAGGAGGCAGTTACCCAAAAAAATTTTTTTAACCAAATTTTGGGGCATTTTTTCTTTCTGTAAATTATGATTCCCCATTCTCTATGGAGTCCGTTGATACATATTTCTTGTACCTCTTTGCTACATTTTTCTCAGAAGAATAATTTTAATAGTTAGCACTCCAAAATTTATTCCCTAGCAACGAATTTTCATTGTTATTTACCTTGGTTACTAGGGGCTTTTTGAGCCCCAGAAAAAATGGAGAAGTTCCCTTTCGGTTGGAAATTGCGAAGGAGCCTCCCCTGAATTCAATGCAACTCATTTTGAATGAATCAGATTGAGTTGAATTGGAAAATTGTCATTAGATTCGAGAGAAACGACCAGAACAGAAACGACACAACTTTATCGTCGAATTTATGATTGAAGAATTGAACTATGCCAAGACTGAAAGTAAGAAAGCGACAAAAGGTATTCCATGGTAAGAGGTTCTGGGACCCTGCAAACAGAAATCAACAAACGGCCTTGAACAACCATGAAACTCAAACTGGAAACGGTAGGCCTAATATTGACACAACTCCAGTAGGCCTAGCTCAGCCCAGGTCAGCTGCACAACCGAAAAAGCTAAAGAATATGTCGGCTGAAAAGCTAAAGAATAGTGACTTTAACAAGCTAACTCAGAACAGGATTATAACTAGGAGTCTTTCAAGAAAGTTTGCTTTGAATACAAAGCTTTCAGTAGAGCCTGCTAATGGAATGAAGCTCCAAGATTTCTCCATTTTGAATAGCTGTCTGGAAGAAATGGCTGTGTGCAGATCATGCATGAGTCAGAAATCAAAGCTTTAAATGTTTCAATGCAATAAAAGGAGAAGTGGCCTTGCAGAGTCTTTGTTTGTAAGATGTTTGAATTGTGGATCAAAGACTGAGTTCTGGTCAAGTAAAGCTCTGCCTGGAAAGTGAGGTTCCTTTGAAGTGAATAGGCGATCAGTAATGGCATCAGTTGGACGGAAGAATTTAAGTAAATTCTGCGCTAAGATGAACCTTCCATCTCCAGTGACAAAGAAGTCATATAACAATCATATCAAAGCAATACAAAAAGTTGTTGTTGAGCAAGCAGAACAGAAAATGAATGCAGCTGCATCACGTTTGAAAGAAATAATTGAAACTGAAGAGCCAGAAAACATAACAAGAGATAAAGCTGGAAATACCATTGCTAGTGTAGCTGTCACTGTTGATGGCACCTGGCAAAAACGTGGGCACACATCAAAAATAGGTGTCGTTTTTATTTTGTCAGTCAGAACAGGAGAAGTTCTCGATTACAAAGTGTTGAGTCATGTTTGTCATGCATGCATTGCACACAAGCATTTAGAAAAAGACTCAGATGAGTATAAAACATGGTTTGACGAACACAATAGCCACTGTCAGATAAATCACACTGGCTCATCTGGTAATATGGAAACAAAAGGGGCAATTGACCTGTTTTCCGATAGCATTGATAAAAGAAAGTTGAAATACAGTCAGTTTGTGGGTGATGGCGATAGCAGCTGCTACGGTTCTGTGGCCGAGGCAATGCGAAAGAAGTTTGATGACTCGTATACTGTTACAAAAGAAGAATGCGTGGGGCATGTGCAAAAACGAATGGGTGCTGCCCTCACAAAGTACAAAAAGGATATGAAAGGAACAAAATTGTTGGATGGCAAAGGAGTAGGTGGTGCAGGAAGATTGACATTGGAAATTATCAAAAAGATTCAGAACTATTATGGCTTTGCAATCAGGCAGAATTCAGGGAATCTAGAGGGGATGAAAGGAGCTGTAAGAGCTATATTGCAACATATTGTTCAAAACCCAAATGAGTCATTGGAAGATCAACACTGTCATTGCCCACAAGGTCCGGACAGCTGGTGTAGGTTTTGGAGGGACAGAGCAACAAATGAGCAAACATATTCAGAAAATGGAAGGCTACCCAATGCTTTCTTTAAAGATCTTGAGCCCATTTTTGAAAGATTAAGTCAACACGAGCTACTTAGCCGGTGTTTAATGGGTCTAACACAAAACCAAAACGAAAGCATCAATGGTATCTTATGGTCTCAGATCCCAAAAACTATGTTTTGTGGGTTTGCAAAAGTGACAATTGGTGTGTGTGAAACAATTTGTGTTGCCAATACTGGAGCTGCATCTAAAGCCACAATAATGCAAGGAATGGGGATGTCACCAGGAAAGAACATGTATGAGGCTCTTAGAGATGAAGACAAGGTTCGCATTCATGCAGCCGCTAGGAGAACATCTCACAAATATAGAATGCGCAGAAAGAAGTTGAGGTTCGGTAAAATGGAGAATAAGGCTGTGAAGCAAATTAGTTATAAATCAGGTAGCTTTGGTACTGGTACAAAACCAGAACCGATGGGTAAAAGTTCCAAGAAAATCCCACACAGTAATGTGCAACAAGGTGAAAGAAATGCTGTAAACGAAAACAAGAAACGCAAAAGGAAGGAAAGCATGCAAAGTGAATTTGAGCATAATTCAGCTCCAAAGATAACTTTTATTGAGGAAGGGACACTTGGAATACTGAAGGTGGAGAGAAAAAAACCTAGGAAAAGTTAAAACATTGAACATTTTGTGGTAAGTTATGTTTTCTGACATTTAGCGGTGCTAATAATTGTGAAAATAGACATGCCAAACTTTAAGTGCCATTTTCTCTAAACTAACTTTCTAAGGGAGTGTTATCTTTAGGAACGTTTTATTTCTGAACCACATGCCCAATTTACATCAAATCTTCAACAATTACTGCAAATAGACTGAAAAATTATTTGAATTATCAAAATTTCAATATGACCCATTCTGGGCTTGTTACCATGGAAACCGGGGTTTTCGGGGTTACCCTAACAACGGCCTTAACCCTATTCCACCTGGGGGGGCCATTATGGCCCCCCAACCAAACATTGATATACAGCTCTTTAACGACATGAGACATAATGCTGGTACCAACTGACTTTTCCTAAACTTTAATGCTCTACAAGATTCTACAAATTTCGTTTTAATTATATGAGTCATGTGACCACTGAATGCCCTTATTTGGAGAGATGTCACAAAAGAAAACACTAAA
Source organism: Aurelia coerulea (assembly GCA_039566865.1). Classification (NCBI taxonomy): domain Eukaryota; kingdom Metazoa; phylum Cnidaria; class Scyphozoa; order Semaeostomeae; family Ulmaridae; genus Aurelia; species Aurelia coerulea. The sequence goes on from CM076959.1 coordinate 6,559,531, forward strand.
TTGCTTATATTTTAGTCAATCCTTGTTCGATTTTGTTGTAATTAGTGTCATTGGATTGCTCTCATTGAGGGCTTTCATATGATATATAGTTTGTTAATTTTCATTCATGTTAAGAGTTTTTTAGACATATGACGTCACATATATTTATGACGTCATTGTTCGAAAAGGTGTGAAAAAAATTAAAAATTAATATATTATTTTGCGAGAAAATATGATGTTGTACAATATTTTTAACAGTTTATAAGAACAAACTTTGTTTTCTCTAAAATATAGGACATTATTGTAGTTTCCATACATAAGCTTATTGCAGACTGGCCACAACATATCTAGTTGCCTAGCAACAAGTCACGTGACTAATTAAACGTTCATTACTTAATTAGAATCAAAAAAGAGTGTTGATACTGTGTACAAAGTTACAACTTCATAACTCTTTTGGTTTTGGAAATAATTAGGGGGGGCCATAATGGCCCCCCCCCAGGTGAGGAGTGAATAAAAAGAGCCCAGGTGGAATAGGGTTAAGAAATTTAAAAATCTAAGAAATTGTCTACCGGCCCTGGACCTTAGTTTCTTATAAAAAATACATGTATTCAAAATCCTTTGTCACGGAAACTGAAACATGGATTTCGCGTCTGCTGACATCTAATTAGACACTGGAAGCGAGTTGTATCGATTCTGTGATCTAATGTGATTTAGGAATCAAAATGTTTCGCTTATTTTCGTTTTCCATACTTTAATGTATTGTAAGCATGTAAGCGAGTTGTTTCACGTCTGACATCTAATTAGACATTGGAAGCGAGTTGTTACGATTCCGTGATCTAATGTGATTTAGGAATTAAAATGTTTCGCTTATTTTCGCCCTGCATCTATAATGTATTGTAAGCATGGAAGCGAGTTGTTTCGCGTCTGACATCTAATTAGAAATTGGAAGCGAGTTGTTTCGATTCTGTGATCCAATGTGATTTTGGAATCGAAATGTTTCGCTTCCCATTGCCAATTAGACATTGGAATCCGATTCTTTCGCATACTTTCGCGCAATAAATAGAGGAATTAACTCGCTTCTAAAGTCACATTCTATTTGGATGAATTCATTCGCATATTATGCCATATGATATTTTCCCTTCCAGTCTCCTTCCTAAGTTTTGCTTTGTATGTATTGTGTCATATTTAGCAAATAAATCATCAAAATCTGAGCACTGAGCTTCCTTCTATTTTTCATTTTGCAGTATGAAATGGAAGGTTTTTGTTGTAGTTAAGAACGACAAAAAAACAAGAAACAACTACAAAAAATAGGCCTATAGCAGTAGATTAGGAGGTATACAAACACATAGGCCTTTTTAGTGCAAGACAAAAGATTAAGAACATGCCAAACTGCTCTTCCAGAAACACTCACCTGAATTACCAAAATTTTTGGGAGAAGTCAAAACAACAAATTTACTTGTTGTTTCTCTTTCGTAATCTTCTTTAATTCTTAAAGCTTCCTCGATATTGTCAACCACATCGGTGCGAGCAGCCATTTCTAATCTTTGAATAAGAAATACAAGTCTTGGCACCAAAACACAGCAAATGACAAAGCGAGGCTCAGTTCAGTTGCCGCGCAGCAACTATAAACAGCTGAGAAGGAGCATACTGTGGCATATCCGAAAAAGTGCCCACCCCAAAATGTGTTGTGCACAGCACAAAAGTAGTGAGACAATATAGGCGTCTTTGTGATATTGCATCTAGGATTTTACGCAGAAAACAGGATTGTATTCTGGAGAAAAAGCTTTGAAAATTAATTTGCAAGTTCAATGGGCCTAAACTGAGGTGACACCTTTGGCAACATCCTTTTGTTTTCAAGAAAAATCCATCATAACTTTAGTCACATTTGAAATTAAAGATGTCCAAAAAACCGTTAACCTGATACCAAAAGTGGGAATAACAGTATACGCAGAAAGCATAATATCCAAATGCTAAGCTAAGTAATTTCTAATCTTGTTTTCCAGCTCCACTGCTATGTGTCTGCCATTGTTTCTGATGCACATCGCAATCACTCTTTGAATCAAGAGTGGCAATCAAGATCAAGATCACTATTGCGATCAACATTAGCCTCATATTGAAGTTCACCTTGGCCTCTTTCTAATATTTTTCGCTTGGGAGAGGTGCTGTTCCTAGCGGCGAGTGATAGTGCCTATATGGTACCATTGAGCATGACCAAACTATGTCAGTGGACAGGAATAAAAAAGGCTATCCTCTGGTTATCTACCAGCCAGCCAAATATTGTTATAATTAAAAATCTTGGGCTGGCACGAGGCAATGGTACCTTTATGTAAGAGCAAGACCCGAGTTGAGTTTGAGGGCAGCTGGTGTAAAACGTAGGTCATGCAGGTTAAGAAAATGCGGGTTAAATCATGTGGGTCAAAAAATGGTGGCCATGGACATACTGGCTTTAGGCCCTCCACCGTTTGCTAGAGGTGCGTGGAAAGCATTTATTCGGTCAGATTTGAAGACAGGACCCCTTGAGTGTTTGGTAACAAGTTGCTGGGTGTTTCAAATAAAACTGCGTTACCAAAATGATGACAAATATGGCAAATGACAAATATACAGTTAGCATAGCAACAGATATTAGGCCTTTAAGTTTACATAATCGCTTTGAATATGGAATCAAGTGATGCAAATGAAGACTCTGATAAAGAGTTAGAAAATGAAGCTGATGGTGCTTTTGCAAATCATCTGAATGGCATATGTGATCATAGCAAACTTGAAAATCTTCTTGCAAGCAACAGAGATGTTATCCAGAAAGCAATAACAGATATATTGAATAGACTGACAGATAAGTGCCTAAATATTGACAATGATTGTTTTGTTGCTGCAAATGACTTGTTGATAACACTTCAACATAGCCAGGTTCTATTTGAAGATTTAGTTTCTCTAATCGAAGGTATTCTCAGAACCAGTTATGCAGCTGCAATAAATTCAAAGCCAAAAAAAAAGTGAAACAAAGTTAACAATTGCAGAATAGTCCGGTCTGTTAGCAAAAATATTAGCCACAGTCGTGCAAAATATGATACCAGCATGAAACTTGGTAGACTTATGTAGTTTGATATGCTGAAAACGAAGCGAAACAGACACAAGCTGAGAAATGCCCCCAAATGCTATTTTTAGACGGGGGTACTTGGTCCCAGTCCTCCAAAGGGGTGTCCCTTCGTAAAACGGAAACCGTGAGTGATAAAGAAATGAAACGTTTTGGTTTCTACACATTTTGATATGCTGAGAACGATAAACAAAAGACCCAATCAAAAAATTACCCCTAAATGCTAGTTTTAGACGGGGGTACTTGGTCCCAGTCTTCCATAGGGGCATTCTTCGTAAAACAGAAGACGTTTATGATAAAGAAATGAAACATTTTGGTTTCTACACATTTTGATATGCTGAGAACGATAAAGAAAAGACCCAATCAAAAAATTACCCCTAAATGCTATTTTTAGACGGGGGTACTTGGTCCCAGTCCTCTATAGGAGCCAACTTCGTAAAAAAGAAGCCGTAAGTGATAAAGAAATGAAACGTTTTGGTTTCTACACATTCTGATATACTGAGAACGATAACGAAAAGACCCAATCAAAAAATAAACTCTAAAAGCTAATTTTAGACGGGGGTAAATGACCCCAGTCCTGTATTGGGGGCTTCCTTTTTGGGCCTCCTTTGCTGAACGGAAACAGCAAGTGATAAAGAAATGAAATTGTTTTATTTCTACACATTCTGACATTCTGTGAACGATAACGAATAGACCCAATCAAAAGATTGCCCCTAAATGCTAATTTCAGACAGGGGTATTTTGTCCCAGTCCTTTATTGGGAGCTTCCTTTTGTAAGACAAAAAAGGAAATTGGAACCTATAAAGGAATGCAAGTTATAGGTTTTCTCTCGTTTAGATATGTTGTAAAGACTGATAAACCAATTTATCAAAATTTACTCCCAGATATTATTTTTAGGCTAGGGTACTTGACCCAAGTCCTGAATTTGATTTTTTCGCTGCCTTTTCAATAGTTCGTGATTTTGTAAAGTAAGTCAGTGTTTCTGCACATTAAAAACATACTTGAATGATCCTAAAGCCTGGTTTTCATTTAGTCCTCGAAAATCTTTCAGGAGCATTGGTAATCTTTGAGGGAATTTGGATCTTAGGATCTTTGGGGGGGGGGGTGTTGGCAATCTTGTGCAAAAGTTGGAATTTTGTAAATATGTGACAACCCGTCTGATCGTAAAAATGGGTTGTTCGCGGTATTTTGTGATCTTTGTTATCTTTCCATTCGAGTTTTTAGTCATTGACGATCTTTGGCGATCCTTATGAGCAGCTGGAGATCGTTGGAATGAACTTGAGTTCCATTCCAGCGATCATCAAAGATCAATTTTGTGGGTCATTGGCGGTATTTGTCAATTTGACATTTGGTTTCCATTCAGTCTCTCGCGATCGTTACAAAACTGCAATGACCATCAAAAATTTCGAAAGACCTTTAAGGATTGTCGACAATTAAATGGAAATGAGGCTTTAGGTAGCTCCAAAAAAATATTTCCAGTCCAATTGCACTTATTAGGATACTTAGACTGGATTCAATTGATTTTTAGGTACGTGAGCTCGGTACTACAGACTACGTAAATCACATAAACATTTTCTAAATGAATTAGATTGCCTTCCAGTGTCTATATTTGGAATATACTGGGTAGACATAAGCTTTCTTAACTATCTATATGAAATATGAATGAAAATTTAAACAGTATAGCAAATTGCTTCTGACGTCTTGATTTAAATGATCTTTAATCAAATGTTCTCTGGATCAACTGCTCATTACAAGAACTTGTAGCTATTGAAGAATATCATAAAATCGTTTCTAAAATAACTTGATCTAGAGCAACAAGAAAATAAGCTATAACTTTTGCGCACATGCCATTCCAACAAGGAGATTGTCACAAAACAAAACCATCCAAGATGGCAAGAGACTTCTCCCATAAATTTGAGGGGCCATTTCTGCGGGGGGGTTTTTGCGATGTCAGGTTTCCCCAGTGCGAACGATGTCGCTCTTGTAAAATGTTGTTTGCATGGAGCTGAGGTATTAGCAATTCATTTGCAATGCTGGTGTGGCGTTTTCATGGACCAGATTGGAACAGCATTTCAGCCATGGCACCGAATGAGTTGATAGCAAAGCATTGGCCATTCTGAAACAGTGTTTTGATATACCGCTTCAATGTAAAAAGAGTTCGATTTCTTCTTTTACGGACAAGTGAGGAACTTGTGTTTTTGTATTGATTATTAAAATATCTACAACTGAAAGAATAGATAAAGCATTCCCACCGTGAATGATGCTATTGCTGTGCTTGCAATAGAACAGTTTCTTGTCAAATTTGTCACTGAAAAAACGCAAAAGTGTTCAAAAATTCATGATCAATAAGGACTGCCTTGCTCATCGAGAGCGAAATCTGAGCATTGGACCTGCACCCCGCACTGCACTGCCTTGAAAATAGAAAAGCTCGCAAGAGCCTTGATTGACGAAAGAAGTTCTGTTGATAATTACGAGATAAATCAAGCTCCGGTATTATAGAGAAAGGCCCCCAATGGAAGACTAGGACCAAGTACCCCCGTCTAAAACTAGCATTTAGGGGTAATTTTTGATTGGGTCTTTTCGTTATCGTTCTCAGCATATCAGAATGTGTAGAAACCAAAACGTTTCATTTCTTTATCACTTACGGCTTCTTTTTTACGAAGTTGGCTCCTATAGAGGACTGGGACCAAGTACCCCCGTCTAAAAATAGCATTTAGGGGTAATTTTTGATTGGGTCTTTTCGTTATCGTTCTGAGCATATCAGAATGTGTAGAACCCAAAACGTTTTATTTCTTTATCATAAACGTCTTCTGTTTTACGAAGAAGGCCCCTATGGAGGACTGGGACCAAGTACCCCCGTCTAAAAATAGCATTTAGGTGTAATTTTTTGATTGGGTCTTTCCTTTATCGTTCTCAGCAAATCAAAATGTGTAGAAACCAAAACGTTTCATTTCTTTATCACTCTTTCATTTCTTTATTATAGCATTTGGGGGCATTTCTCAGCTTGTGTCTGTTTCTCTTCGTTTTCAGCATGTCAAACTACATAAGTCTACCAAGTTTCATGCTGGTATCATATTTTGCACTATTATTATGCTAGCAGACCGGACTAGAACAAGTATTTATGAAAGATCGGATCCAATGTCAGGAAGAAATTCAATGGTAAGATATTTTAGCAGCAGCTCGCTGTAAGCCAAAATGGCTTGGTTCTATTTTGCAGCACATTGTTCAGCATGTTTGGACGCTATTTTCATGAATCAGCAGTGAACAAGAAGGGCAACAAATGCCCATTTGTGTAGGGAAAGCACAAGTAGATGATAGTCTTGCAGATGAGGCTATACTGAAACATGCAGGATGGTGCTTCAAACGTGTTAGGGAAGATATTAAAAATGGACCAAATTTGATAGAGATACGCGAAAGTCCACACAACATAGACACTGTCACAGTCACTAAAGCCAGCCTTTTGAATACCATTAGCAATCTTGGCAATGATGTAAAGGTGGGTTTACACTAGGCGAATAAATTCGTGCGAAGCGAATTTTTCGATGCATATGCGCAAAAAATTGTGCGCAGAACCCTGTTTTGAGAGTTCACTTCGAAATCGCAGCAAATTTTTCGCTTCGCAGAAAGTAGAATCCATTTCAACTTTTTGGCTACGATATCTGCTTACCTTGCTGCTGTACAACAAGAGCAGGGCCATGAAGGTCGGTCATTATCAGCCGAGGCAGGAGAATCACAAGTAGATATTGCAGATGACGATTTGGAAGATGAAATAACGGTAGGCCGATGTGACATTCGCTTCTTTGCCGCTAAAGATTAGACGCAAGCTGTCAAAAGACTTTATTTTATCATATGTAGCATAATTTGGTTTTATCAGCCGCCATGTTTTCCTTGTTTTGGCGCTAAAATTTCGCATAGTGGAAATCAAAAAAAATATTTGAAGCGAAAAATTTGGATCGAAAAATTCGCTTCGCGCCAATATATTCGTCTAGTGTAAATCCGCCTTAAGGGCAATTAACAGTCTCTTCTATTTTGAAGCAAATCCTGAAATACTCACTTTCATGAAAATGCTTCATGACAAAGCTTCAAAACTTTTAAAAGAGCAAATTAAATTGAGTAGTGATGAGTGTGCCTTAAGCTGTTTGAGAATCAGTTGATGCATCATTTCGAGAGGAGTGGCTGTTAAGCTTGAAGGAGATAAATAATCAAATAACTCCAGCTATCTCCAAAACGAGCAGCATTGTTCTGCTCCAAAAGATATGTGAAATGTTCATGAAATCCCAACAAAAGAGAGTGATTGATCAAATGGGACTGCAACCAAACAAACTGAGCAGTCTCTTGCACAAGGTATCAAAAGCAAGCAAAAGCAAAATAAGAAGACATGTGAAGGATACTCCAACAACCTGCCATGGCAAGCAAAGAGAGGTTAATGATTTCAATCCAAGAACAACATTGAAATTTCTTTTTTAAGAAAATCAGATTTCATCCAAAATGGTTAATGAAATTGATGAATTTTGTGCACAGTTTATAGTGGAGAAGAGTGATGTTTTCAAGGCAGTTAAGGAATTTGAATGCTCACACTTGAGAAAACAGGTTTGCCTACAAGAAAATGGGAGAGCCAGGGATGAAGAAGATGCTATGACTTACAGAGATTTTGACTGGGACAAACATGTAAACATTAATACACTCGAGTCATTAAAAGTGGAGAGCCTGGACAAGTATCTCATATTTCACAATCTGAAGCATTGTCTGAAGTTAAAAAAGCAGCAGAAAATGGAGAAAAATAAAACAATAGCACTTTAGGATTATGAATGACAATGTTCAAGGTGAAAATATTGTTCAAGAATCTGATGAAAGCGAATCAGAACTTGATGCCAGTGAAGCTGAGATAAAAGAAAATGATAATGTGATACAAACTACTGTTGTAACAGATGAATATGAGTCTGATGAGCATGATCCCGAGGCTGATGATCTGGAGAATGATTCCGAGCCTACTGCTGCATTGCTTTTCTCAACAACTCGCAGTGGAAGAATAGCTTGTGTTTGGCGTTTGTCTGAGTATTTTGGTAAGTGACCATTACTTTTCTTTTGATTTTTAAAACTTGTTGTGTTGCTGTAATTTTGTGACATTCATTTGATGAATAGGGCTCTGGGAACATAATGTAGCATTTGATGAATAGGGCTCTGGGAACATATTCAAAGTCCAAAAAGTATAGAGCAATTGAATTTGAAAAACTTGAAATGTATAAAGGTAACAAATAAAAAGACATGTGTGTGATGCAAGCAATGTAGCTTTGTGGGTTTCATAGCATTATTTTGGGCTGGGTTTTTGGCTAGTTATACCTACTGTAGGCTCTTTACCACAATACTTTTTGTATTTTGATAGTATTTGATTGTACTCTAATAATATATTTTTACCAGTAGTAGCAGGACTATGTGAGTTTAATCTTGTTAAGAAAATACATTTGTATTTTAGCGGACATCTGGAAATGATCACCTGGGACAACTTGGTACAGGCGTGGCCTCCTAGAGAAGAGAAAATTCGAAAACTAGAAGTGTTCTGGACACGATGCCTTAGAAACATGGTTAAGGGTGGTTGGAAACGTAAGAATATCGATGAAAGTGAATACAGCTTCCAATATACGAATCAAGAAGTACAAGATATAGTTCAGACAGTTCCCCTGCAAGAATTCATACATGCACAATACTTAAAATACATCGCATGTGTAGACATGAGAAAAATTCCATCACAAAAAAAATTTTATTTGCAAAGGCTACGAAGAAATACTTTCGGGATACATGGCTGAAGATTGCTGGTATATTGAGTGTGTCCATTGAACAAGCTAAGAAAGGAACACAAAATAAGCACAAGTTCGCCGAGCTGGTCCAAAAACGGACCAGTTCACCTCTCTGACTTTGAAGAAGTTGTTTGGAGGAACCTACAGGTACAAGTACAGGTACAGGTAGGTAGGTATATGCGCGCATACATATATTTTGGACTCGGAGAATTCTGGATGGGGTACCAAACCATTTTACTTAAAGATGGTGGGGGTACGAAATATATTTCTGTGTTCAAGATGGGGTATGGAATTTTTTTATATTATGTGAAATTTTCCTCCTCCCTGGTACCCAGGATTAAAAATGACTGCTCCCTAAGAAAAAACCCTTGCAGCCTCTCGTATCTTATAGCCAGCTGTTGAATGTCACGAAGAATGGAATTAGCCAGTGTTGAATTTCATAGAGGATGTCACAATGTGGCCAATTTAATTGCCAATTTCACCTCGCTTAAAACATGCGATAAACCTCACATCAAAAAACGTGGATGATGTCACACCATGACATTGTCCACTTGATGTATTTCATAGTTACTTCAATGTCGGACGATGTCAACAGTTATGCAATCGTCCACATAATGGCGTATTTTACACAGAATTAAAAGATGGGTCATATCATATCATACATATTATTTGTTACTGCAGGTTAAATGTCAGGCAACCAAAGGTTGATGTGGACCTGCAAAACAAAATAAATCCTAATTACAATCAAAGTAAAAGCCCTAAAAAATATAAAACCATTTCAGTTAAATATAAATATTTACAAATATGTTAAATTGTTTAATTTAGTAGTAAAAGTCAGAGTCCTTCTTGGATATCAATATTGCCTCCCTTCTAAAGGAGAAGTTGTTCATGAAGTCATTTAGAGTTTTGAGTTTTTCTTTGAATTTGTCTTTGTTCACGATTGATTTAATGTTTGATGGTATCATATTCCAGATAGATGGGCCCCTGTACTGGAGACTGTCCCTCTCTATCTCTTTTTTGTATCTTGGTATTTTGAATTTGGAGTCCCGTATTGCATAGTTTTGTTGTAGATTTCTTTCAAATAGTTCTTGAAGTGATTTGTCTGCTTTTTTGAATAATAAGGAATATTAAAGGCTTTTTTGAATAATTGAGGAATAAGAGGTATTACCTTTTAGCAAGGAAAAAACACAGAAACCCCCCAGCACAAAGCCCTCTGGCCCTGTAGCCTAGGGCTAAAAATAGACGGTGCCCCATACAAATGGAATCGAGGTTGCCTCGCTTGGATGTAAGCTTGGCGTGAAACAGGCAACAGACAATTATTTGGCGGTGGCGCCGCCAGTTTGCAAGAAACCAGGTGGAAGTGGCGCTCAAATTTTCATTTACAGCCTGGTGTGGCAGGGAGTTGGAATCCTGTTCATGGCGGGGTGGGTTTGCAAAGTACTTTCTAAAGCATTTGTTTATTTCTGTTAATGTTTAGGCCATGAATCGGTGTCTGCAGTCAACGTTTTAGGCCAAAGAAGTCGTACTTTTTCGTGTTCGTACCGACCAAGCGGTACGTTTGGTAAGCGACTTATGATGTGAAGTTTAGGCCCAATCACTATGATCATGTTTTGCCAATAACTTTCCTCGTAGGGGGGTTACCCCAAATATTATTGCATATTCAGACTCCTTATAGTACAGGCTTTCATATAGTATATACTTTATATATATAAACGATGTCCCGAATTTGTAAGTTCCGCCTTATTAAGATCACCAACTGCAAGCAAATGCACATCATTTTTCAAAGATGAAGCTTCACACATGCCAACAGAAAGTAAAGCAAAATGAAGCAAGAATGAACATATTTGATCCAGTAAAATGTCAACTGTCATGAACCGTAAAGCATTTGCTCCTGTTTCTGTACTTAATAATGAGTACAGAAATGTGGCATTGGAGCTTAATCCAGTATCAATCCTTGCAAAAGGGTGTATAACTGTTCCATATAGTTCAGATGTACTATATGGGTTATTTGGAATTGCTAAAATGGGTTACTTTTGAAAACTTGGCATTGATGTAGCAGTGAAAATGCCAAAAACACGTAGCTATGATATTAGGATAGAAGCAAGGATAATGGCTTTTGTGAATAGTCACACTAAGTTTCTCTTTGTGTTTGGTGTCCATGAAAACTGCATCATTCTTTAACTGATTGTTATGAAGCAAGGGTCTGGATATTTCTCACATACCATTCATTCAGAATTGTTCAGTTGTGAAGGTCTACTGTCATGCCAGAATTGGTTGGAGTTGTCACACGCTGGGCATGGGCAGTTTCATTGATACATAGTAAAAACCTCCTGCACAAAGGTATCAAGGAAGACAATGTACTTCTGAAGTTTGCTTGTGGAGAACCTATCCCAATGCTGACAGACTTTGGCAAAGCAACTCATTCAAGCTGTCCAAAACAATATTTTTTCAGCAAAGCGCCATCGTTTAGCACATTTTACTATGCTCCTATCTAATGTGCACAGCAAACCGACAGATATTTTTATAAAAGAATCCATTAGTTGGTCATCATTAGTTGTGCATGCTCTGCATCTGCTTCTCGTTGTATAAACGCCTCTCATTCTTCTTTGTGTCGCATTGCATTCTCTTATTATGACACCATAAGGCCATCTATGTTGCAAGGCAGATAATTTGTTGGGACATCTCAGATTGTTGGGATGGAAGCCAATGGAAAAACACAATTGAAAACATGAAGCTAACCATCCCGTGCTAGAGGGGGGCGGATTATCAATTCCAAAATTGGGAGAGTGATGCCTATTTCTTCAAACATTGTAAATAATATGTGTTTTCAGTGGCTAAAATTTGCTCTTACGAACGCTAAAATCACTGATTTGAGGTAAAAATAATTTATCCCAGTCTTTAGAAACAAAGTTGTGAAGAATCCAACAAAAACAACCAACAAATTTGTTTTCTTAGAATTTTGAAAAAATGAGATGCATCAGAACATAAGGACCATCTGTCATCGACCTGTCAACAAATTTGGGAATATATCTAAATTTAAAGTAAGACTTCTGCATTACAAGAATTTATGGCATGAACTTGCAAGGTTAGAGTCACCACCGCAGTGGCACTTTTGAAGTGGCCTGTTTTTTTCCGATACACTCAGTAGATATTTTGTACAGTTCACTCTGCCTATTGACACTTTCTGCAAAAAAAACTGTTTACCTATCTCAAAAAGTAATTGGAAAGCTATTATTTGTTTAGAGAGAAGCTGAATAGCTAGCCATGCCAGTTGGTCAGTTGACACCATTGTCAAGCATCACTGTCATCGAATCAGCAGCTACATCAGCAGTCACAGGAGCAATGGATGCAAGCAGCACATTGAATGTGGAAGATTCCCAATGTTCACATTGTAAAGTGACAGTGAGCTCACATTTGCCGCAAGCAGAGCATCAGTGTCAAAAGACCTGGTGAATGGTTTGGTGAGATGTACTATATCGGACATGAGAACTACATGCCAAAATCTAAAGGGACCAAGGAAGCCAACCATGATGGAGAAAGAAATGACCAAGGCATTTTGCAGAAAGTACCCGTGTTTGAAAATGGCAGAGCCAACACCTGACAGTGATAAAGATTACTTAAATAAAGGAATAAAGGGATTGATTCAACATTATATGCCATCCTCTCCAGCGAGTCTCTCTTGGATCATTTGAACCAAGTGTTGGCTGATCCATCTGTAAGAATCACATTGAAAAAAAACGTCTTGATGGATCAGGCTCCCATAGAAAACTTCATGGGTGTCTTCATGACTCCACTGGCGATTTGTCTAGTTGAAGAGGAATCATCTGTTTTCCTTTGCAACAATCCTTCCCAAAACTAATTTTTTTTCACTAGGCAAATATAAATTGTTTTTTCTTCTATAAATTCAATTTTAAAAATGTACAATTTACGAATTACCTAAGATTACAAACGAGCTACCATACAATACTACAGAAACGATGCCAAGGGAAGCAAAAGATCATGACCACCCCAGGGCCATCACATGAAGCGAGATCAACTAAAATACAACTAAATATATAAGAGGCCCCCTAGCTATTCAGAAAAGAATTCGAATTGAACGATATTTTGCTAATGGAATGTTCAAATGTACACAATAGTGATAGAAGCTTTATCGCCACTCAGTTGAAAGTCGCATATGAAATGTATAAGAAAGACGCTCAATCCAGGCTCTGTTGTAGAATAGCTAAAGGGTGTTGTTACGAAAAACTACTTACAAACAAAAGAACAAAAGAATAGAGGAACGGGACTCGGCGAACAGGAGACTTTACAAATATGGACTTGGTATGGTGGTTGAGCTGCATTTAGCTAGATTTCTGTGAACTTAATTGAATCGACCGCTTGTGTGGATGTATTGTAGAATATACATTGTAAATGCGCAGGAGTCTAGAGCCTTTTCCCTTAATATTCAGGCTATTAATGATGCTTTGAATGCTGCACATGAGATTCCAGGTGTGCCAGTAAAAATGATTGTCGACACCGACATCACAATGATAAATGGCAAAATAGCGAGCCTTCTTTAAGGAGATTCTGCCGCCTTTTGTCATTACTGTGATGTTAACTCCTGCGGCCAGGTAAACACAGAGAAAATAGACAAGCTTTGGCAGTTACTTGGGGTCGCATTCAATTAAAGTAGTACTCTAAAAATACAACAACTCACATAGTAATAATTTCCCCCTAGTAGTAGTAGTAGTAGTAACTCTCTCCTAACCGGAGAGAAATTCCCTTCTTCCCTACCTGGGAAGTAGTAGTAGTAGTAGTAGTTGTAGTAGTAGTAACTCTCTCCTACCCAGAGAGAAATTCCCTTCTTCCCTACCCGGGAAGTAGTAGTAGTAGTAGTAGTAACTCTCTCCTACCCGGAGAGAAAATCCCTTCTACCCTACCCGGGAAGTAGTAGTAGTAGTAGTAGTAGTAACTCTCTCCTACCCGGAGAGAAAATGCCTTCTTCCCTACCCGGGAAGTAGTAGTAGTAGTAGTAGTAGTAGTAACTCTCTCCTACCCAGAGAGAAATTTCCTTCTTCCCTACCCGGGAAGTAGTAGTAGTAGTAGTAACTCTCTCCTACCCGGAGAGACCATCCCTACCTGGGAAGTAGTAGTAGTAGTTCTCTCACCACTGGACCCACTTCCCTACTCAGGAAATGTGACCAGTAGTAAGTAGTAGGATAGACCACCCGAGTAATGGTAGTAATTAAACCAAAATGTATATAATGAGTTTTGAACGAAACATTGACCACCATAAGAGTGGTCCAGCCGCCAAAATTTACTGCCAAGATACCACCCCAAGCTTGCCAAAGCCTGTTACGGTTGCCAGGATTCCGACCTACAAACTACTGTATTGACGAGAACGCTAGGGATACTTTCTATAATATTATCAGGGGTACGAATATACTGTTCATAACAGTTGCTCGACCAGCGACCAAGTGTTTTAATTAGCCAATCTGGAACTTTAGCAGCAGCTGCTGTTGTGGCTGCACCAATTCGAAAGCTTTGACTAGATAGGCCTTGCAGTTTTGACGTGCCAAGAAGGTGTTTTATAAGTTCAGACAGAGTCTGCCTTGTCAACAAAGATGAATCTTGGAACATGAATAATGGTTGCTTGCCATCGGAACAGTTCTGTAAGTGCTTTCTCAATACCCTTACTGGGTCGGCACTAGATCATAGTACGCTAACGAACATGACGTCACATATTTTTTCAAATCGAGATTAAAGTCATCTGTTGAATATGAGGCTGCTTTGAGTGTTCACCCAACACCCAAACACCAAAGGGATGTGGTTCAATGTGGGGTGCGTTGCGTTTTCTGCGGGGAAACTTTAACTCTGTTCAATAGCATTGGGAGGGGGGGTCAAAATTAACGTTAGTCCATAAGGTCGTAAAAATTACATACAGCTAATAGAAACTTACATTTGAATGATTCTATTTTGAGGTACTTTGAGGTACGTTGTGTAACTTACTCTCAAGTGGCGAATAATCCTACCCGCTTATTGCCCCGGTCAAAGCAGTCAAAGCGGTCAGCATCCAAAATCTGTAGTACTGGCTCATCAAACTCTGAGATGGAAAAGCGGAGCTTACTGAAGCAAGGTGAATGTATTAAAGCAGAAATTAAGCTTGCGGAGGAGGAAACAAGATTGAAAATGTCAAAACTTGAACAAGAAGAAGAACTTTCAATTTTGAAATTGAAGAAGCAATTAGCACAAAATGAAACAAAATTAGCTGTATGTACAAAGGAAGGAGAGTATTGTCTTACAGAAAATGGTTTAAATTCTCTTCCAGCTGAAGACAAAGAGAAAGATGTAAATGATTATGTTAGAATCCATGAATTGAATCCATCAGCCAAGCCCTGGATTCAAAGTGAGGGAAATCAGCCCTTTGAAAGGCAAGATTATGGTATTGGTGGAAGTTTGGATAAAATTGCCTCAACTTTAGAAGTGTGTATGAGTAACATTGCAAAGACCAATAGTGAATTGGTAAACGCAAGTTTGAAACAAGCAAGAGCTACAGATCAATTAGCTCTATCTAGTCAGATGCCAAAAATAACAGTTCCTGTGTTCACTGGTGATCCATTGGAGTATCCAATCTGGAATAACACATTTCATGCTTTGGTAGATTCAAAGCAAATGGATGTGCAGTCAAAAATGAATCTTCTGAGTCAGTATGTCTCTGGTAAACCAAAGCAAGTTGTTGACTATTACATCCTAATTGGCACAAATGAAGCATACCATAAAGCAAGGCAATTGTTGCATGAGAGGTATGGCAATCAGAATGTTGTAAGTACAGCATTTATCAGTAAGTTAGACAGTTGGCCAAAGATTAATCCAAGAGGTCCCTATTCCATCAGAATGTTTTCTGATTTTCTGCTGTAAGTGGTAGCTGCAAAGAAAACAATACAAAGTTTAGATGTGCTTGACTTTGCAAAAGAAAATGTGAAGTTATTAGAAAAACTACCATACAGTTTACAGAACAAGTGGAGAGATCAGGTTTCTTACTGGAAATCCAGGGAAGGACCAGATAGGTATCCTCCATTTACAAGATTTGCAGTTTTTGTGAAGGATGCTGCTGACAATGCCTGTATTCCAGAGCTAGAAAGTATGTACAAAACCAAGCTGAATTTGGACACTGAGAGTACCAAACCTGGTAGGAAATTTGCTGCCAATACATTCACAACATCAGTTTCAGATAAGGAAGACCCTGTAGGAAATGCTACAGACATCAAGATAGAGAGTTCTAAAGGAAACAGTGAAAGCAAAAGAAATTGTTTGTTTTGCAAAGAAAATCACACTTTGGACACATGCAAAAAGTTTACAGAAAAACCACTTAAGGAGAAAAAGTCATTCTTCTTACAAAGTATTTGTGTTATGGGTGTGGTGTAGGCTCCCCTCATAAAGTTAAAGACTGCAGATACAAGAAATCTTGCAAAGTGTGCTCTGGACGTCATCTGTCATGTTTTCATAAGGAACCCACAAGTCAACAAGAAAGAGTTACAGCAAACTGTATAAATGTTTGTGGAACAACAGATGAGAGTACAGAATATTCCATGATAGTTCCAGTTTGGGTCAGGCCTAAGAACCAACCAGATAAAGAAATACTTCAATATGCTGTTTTAGATGACCAATCAAATGTTGGATTCATTTCAGAAGCACTTTGTGACAAATTGCAAGTTAAAGACCCTCAAACACAGCTTTTACTTTCAACAGTTCAAGAACAAAACGTTTTGATTGAAAGTAACCGTGTTTCTGGAATAGAGGTCTTAGACTACCAGAGGGAAAAATGCATAGAGTTGCCTACCATGTTCACAAGGGAAACAGTACCTGGTAGTCACCATCAAATTCCCAAAGCAGCTGTTGTTAGTAAATGGAGTCATCTTCAAAGTGTTGCAAACAAATTAATGCCTTGTGAACATAATATAGAAATTTCTTTACTTATTGGAAATAATTGTCCAAGAGCAATTCGCCCAAGAGAAATTGTTATTGGTGGAGAAGATGATCCATATGGACAGAAATCCTTATTAGGATGGGGGGTAATTGGTAGGATATGCAAATCACAAAGTGATAACAGTACGCAACAAAGTTACTGCAACAAAATATTGGTTGATGAGAGAAGTAGCAAATTTATATTTCCTGCGACAGTAAAAGAGATCTTATTCCCTGAGAAAGTCCTTGCAATTTTGGAGTCAGATTTCAATGAAAGGGGAAGCAAAGGAAAGTCCCTTTCAGTACAAGATGAAAGGTTTTTAAGATATTGGAGGAAGATATAAAGAGAACTACAAATTGGCATTATGAAATGCCACTTCCATTGTGGAAGTGGTCTTAGGGTCTAAGTGGTCTAAGTTGTCTTAGGGTACATAAAGAATGAATCGAGGAGATTTCACACATATGTGGCAAACAGAGTGCAGCAAATTCGCAATGTTACAGATCCAGACTCGTGGTTCTACATTGAATCAAATGAAAATCCCGCCAACATTGCATCCAGAGGGATAACTGCAAAAGAACTATCACAGTCGAGCTGGTTGAATTGTCCAGAATTCCTGAAGAAAGATGGTTTATTTACCGTGGACAAAAATGTAACCTATAACATAGTCGAAGATGACCTCGAGGTGAAAAAAGGAACCACTTTGAAATCAACTGTCATCAAACCATCCATTTTCCTTGAATCCAGCCGTCTGGAACACATGTCTGATTGGAAATCGGCACGTAGAGCTATCGCGTTATGCATGGAGTTGAAAGAAAAACTAAAGCGTAAGAGTCAGAGGAGCTCAAACAAGGAACAGGACAAAGAAAACCAATCGTTACAGATGCATATCTCTCTGGAAAAGCTTCAAGCAGCTGAGAAAGTAATTTTAAAAGGAGTTCAATATGAAGCCTTTAACAAAGAGCATGAAGTGCTAAGTAGCCTTAGCAAGCCAGGAAAAGAGTTGAATAGAGATCAAGCCGGAAAAAGGAAAAACGAATTAAAGAAAACAAGTTCACTATATCGTCTTGACCCCTTTTTAGATGAAGATGGCATCTTACGTGTAGGTGGCAGAATCAAGAGAGCAAATGTACCATTTGAGTTAAAGAATCCAGTTATTCTTCCAAGAAAGGGACATGTTACAGAATTGATAATAAGATGTTATCACAATAAAGTCAATCACATGGGCAGAGGAATAACGCATAATGAAATTAGACAGAGAGGCTATTGGATAGTTGGTGGTAGTTCTGCAGTTTCACATGTCATTAGCAAGTGCGTTGAATGTAGAAGAAAAAGAGGTCGCTTGCTGAATCAGAAGATGGAAGATTTGCCTAAAGACCGTTTAGAAGAAGTTCCTCCATTTACGTATTGTGGAGTCGATTTCTTTGGGCCGTTTTTAATCAAGGAGAAAAGAAGTACTGTGAAACGGTATGGTGTTATCTTTACATGTCTTGGTTCAAGAGGTGTGCATCTGGAAAAAGCAAATTCACTTACTACATCTTCCTTCATAAATGCATTGAGTCGATTTCTCAACCGTCGTGGTACAGTTAGGAATATCCGTTCAGATCAAGGTACAAACTTTGTTGGTGCTAGTAATGAATTAAAGAATGCATTGAATGAGATGGATGAAGAGAGAATAAGTGCATATTTGCATGAGAATGGCTGTGAGTGGATAGCTTTTCAGTTCAACGTCCCGCATGCTAGTCACATGGGAGGAGTCTGGGAACGCCAAATACGGACAGTGCGAGAAGCCATTCAGTCAACTTTGATGAAAGCAGGAGATCAGATAGATGACGCGGCATTCAGAACATTCATGACAGAAGCTGAGAATATCGTTAATTTTCGGCCATTATCCGTTAGTAATCTTTGTTCTCCAGATGCTCCTGAACCATTGACGCCCAATCATCTACTCACCATGAAATCAAAGATCGTGCTACCTCCACCGGGAAACTTTCAACGAGAAGATTTATACTGTCGCAAACAGTGGAGGAGAGTTCAATACTTGTCAAATGAGTTCTGGGCAAGATGGAGACGAGAGTTCTTGCAAAATCTCCAAACACGACAGAAGTGGACCCATCCACAAAGAAATTTAAAGATCGACGACATAGTAATTTCTAAAGAAGATAGTGGATTTCGAAATCAATGGCCGCTAGCTAGAGTCATGGAGGTATACCCGAGTGAAGATGGACAAATCAGAAAATGTAAAATCCTGATGGGTGATAAATCATTAGATAATCAAGGAAAGCGGCAATCGAAGCCAGTTTATCTGCAAAGGCCAGTTCACAAGTTGGTGCTTCTGTTAGCAGTCGAGGACCATGAAGAACTTAGAATAAAAGAATAAATGGGGATTCCCCGTCGAGGAGCCAAAAAGACACTCGTTTTTAAATAACTATAATGAATATAGTTAGAGGAGCCAGGTAGCCGCTGTGAAGGCGTTGTGGTTGTTTTTGGTGTTGCTGTTGTTGTTGTTAGTTTAGGTGTTACTGTTGTCGTTGTTAGTTTAGAGACTTTGGCTCGAGGGGCGTGTCAATGAAGTCAAGAAGCCGCCGTGATTGAGACATTGGAGCATGTTCAGGCCAAACTGGTATGAATTGTATTGTGTATTCGTTTTGATTTGTGTGTGATATGTAATTTAGGCCAGATATGTAATTTATTTGTTGTTGTTTTCTCGTAGATTGTTATCTTGTCTTATCTTGTACAATGTTGAATTTGATGATATATGAATAACAAAATGGCCGATATCGTTTTTGCTCGTCTCGCTGAATGAGGATTCACACAGCGTTACACAAATTATGCTAACTTGCTCGTTCCTGATAGGCTGCCAGGGTTTCAAGGCTCCTGATTCGACAGAACAGCCCGCGCTTTTTAGGAAGTTGGATATCATTGGACAAAAAAGCAGGTAAAACAGTGTGGTCACGGACAGAACGAATTTATTCTTACTTCCTGATTGGAGAGCCTTAAGTAAACCAGGAATCTCCCCGCATGCCGTTTCATCGTTCGGAATCATCTTTAAGCCTCTCTAAATCTCTCACGCTCTGTAAACGGTCTCTCGCGCTCTGTAATACTCATCAACAAGATATGAGTAATGTTCTAAGGAATGAACAGTTGGATGATTTCACAAGCAATGCAATGGCTGTGTTTGTGACCGAACAGAAAATAATTTCTCAATAACGACCGGCGAAAAGCAAAATTTTAATTCGTCGTAAGGGCCCTTTTACTTTTTATGAACAAGACACATGCTTTCTTACCCTTCAGTCTCCTTTATTCACTTTGAGCTGTCTGTAGTTGTCTGTTGTTGTCAGTTGTTGTCTGTTGTTGTCTGTTACTGTCTGCTACTCTAAGATTGCCAAGACTTAAAAAAAGAGCTCCATGGGCGAACCGCAAAAGTAATAAGACATATTTCTGATGGAGGTCATAAGAAACCTGCAGTTGCATGTTCTGTTGAAACTCAACTCTCAGATTCCAGTACTGGCTGATTAAGATCTATCGAACGATGGTAAACGAATAAAATTTCTCTACCCCTACGCTCCCATGTACAAAAGTTTCTTAGCTTTTTAAATTCAGATAGGGTTGCTTTGTAACTCTCCAAAAATTGGGCCTACCGTTTCTTATTTAGCGGTTTCTCACAAAAAATATTAAGTCCAGCACGTCGCAACGAGACTACGCTCAGTGAAATGGGGGTGTTGTTTTTGTTACACAATGTTTTTCATCAATTTTATGCTTGATATCTCCATGATACTTCAAGCGGCAGTAATTACTTCATACAGCTCAGTCTTTGCAATCGTTTAGAAGTCTTTGATTGGTAAAAAAATCTCGTGTCATATACCCTATATGCATATACATATAATTGTCCTGATGTACTGTAATAACACAATGTAAAAAAAAGTTCTTCGTACGACCAGAAAGTGACACTCACTTCATCTTTCCTCATACTGGAGAACGAGCATCAAGATCATTGCCAAGCATTTTACCATAACAAACATCACAGTTATTAGCTAACATTCCTATGTGCATAAGCTCAATTTTAAGAAACTGGGGCACCATTTTATAAATTTAAGGCACAATTTTAAGAAAGGAATTGCACCATCTTAACAAAAACAATGGGCTGAATTTTGGCGGTAATGGCACCCCATATAAGAGTGCCTTGTTTCTTATGAACAAGACACCTGCTTTTATTCTTCATTTTCACTTTGAGCTGTCTGTAGTTGTCTGTTACTGTCTGTAACTGTCTGTTAATACCGCTTATAAGATATTAACTCACGCTATGGAACCTATGCGCCTAAATGGGTGGATAATTCTATACTTGGTGGGTTACGATCTTATACTGGGTGGGTTATGATCTTATACTGGGTGGGTTATCATTCTAATTTGGTGGGTTACTTTCCTAAATAGGTGGGTTATCATCCCCAGAACAACCTGCCCAGTATAGGATAATAACCAACCCAGTATAGGGTTATCCGCTGCATTTGGGATGATAACCCACCCAGTATAAGATGATAACCCACCCATTATAAGATAATAACCCACCCAGCATAAGGTTATTCGTCACATTTAGGATGTTAACCCACTCATTTAGGATGATAACCCACCCGACTAGGATAATAACCCACTCATTTGGGATAATAACCCACCCATTTGGGATGATAACCCACCCATTTAGGATAGTAACCCACCCAATTAGGACGATAACCCACCCAGTATAAGATCATAACCCACCCAGTATAAGATCGTAACCCACCCAGGATAGGATTATCCACCCATTTGGGCCTATATGTTCCATAGCGTGAAACTTGACTGTCATATTGTCTGTAGTTTTTCTGTCAGCATAAGCATAACTCTGATTGTCGATTATCGCATGATACTTAGAATTTCAGTTTGATAAACTAGGTTCATCTGTGATGATCTTGGTTCATGTGACACAAAATGACACATTTGGTTTGCAGAATCGAAACACGACTCACAAAAATTTCAAAACCCTTATAAGATTCACTTTTAACTTTGCTGAGCCCCGGTGAGCTCCTTTGAACAGTGGTGTAGAGCTGAGGGAGGGGGCTCAGGGGGGCTCAGCCCCCTAGTTATTTTCTCCGTAATTTTTGGGGCCCCTAGTTATTCTGAAGAAATTTTGATTTTCTTAATTTATGTATTATGACAAAAATGACAGAGCAAGGTAATGTTATATTCTTTTTAAAGAAAAGATCCTGGTTTTTGGTTTGCACCAAGATGAGATTTTCAATGATTGTCAAGCTCTCATCTTCCTTGATGTTTATAAGCATAAATGGGCCTTCTGTACATCTATGGGATGCCACCAATGTTACATCAAAATGGCTTCAGAAACACACAAGTGCAAATGACAATAGAACAAGGAAGTGCAAACGGACATTATAAGTGGCAAGGCGATGGGGGTATGGGGTGCCCCTGCCACTAGTTCCGAAAAATGGTCGTCGATATACCTTTAACACGGAAGAGAAATGGCTGGGTATATAGGTTCGGTGAGAATTTTTCCGTGAAATACCAAATAATGCTAGAAGGAGACTATACATAATTGAACTGTGTTATCGAAGCCTCCCTTTTAGCACTGGTAAATATGGAGTCAGGGGATGCCTTCCGAGCCAAAGAAAAGGATGTTCCTTTAAAAATGTTCTTTGTGCTCTGATTTGTACTGTGTCGCAAAACTATCAACTTTTTCTTGTTGCTAATGGCAAGCATGATATTGGGAGATGCATTCTAAGCCAAAGTAAAAGGTGTGGCCCTAACAAATTTCCTGGTGCCACCTTTCTACCTGAGCCCCCCTAGTTATTAATCTAGCTCTACACCACGCCTTTGAATGATTGCGATAAAAACGCGTGTACAACCAGTGGCTTGATGTTCGCAATGACCAGTGGCGCATGCGCTCGCTTCTCGTGGGATTTCGTAGTCACGTAGCTGATTATAGAGAAGAATAGCAGTTACATGCCCAGAACAAAATTTGGACTGCAAAGCGGCTGAAGAGGCTTGTGATAATTTGCGAATTTTTCAAAAACTTTGCAATTTTTTGCTACACAAAGAAAATATGTCAAATGAATGGTAAGCAACAAATTTAAGCAAATTGAATCAAATAGGAAACTTTCAGAAAAACTTTGCAAATTATCAATTGGCATTTTAGAAAATTGGCGGGTTTTTCTAAAATACCAATTAAATATGTCCGATACTTGGTGTTGCTGGGTCTTATGATGAAGAAAGTACCAAGGAAGCTGGTTTAGGGGCAAACGAAGTATTTGGGTCTAAGCACGTGGACATGTCCGAGTCTCATCATAAACACTGGCTAAAATAGTTTATACTAGTAGATTCGGTGTTTATTAGACGTGTTCTACAATGTTCCCTAGAGGCACAATGCTCTCCACTAGTTCCCAGCCATTTCTGGGCTATTAAAAACAAACTTTACAAATTATCAATCAGGGGACCCTATTGATAATTTGCGAAGTGTTTTTGGAAAAATTTCCTATTTGACCTAGCCTGCGCGCACACCCATTGTCCTCAATTTGCTTACCTTCGCTGTTTACCATGCATATTGCATTTTCTTGTGTGTATTGGATAGATTGAACAAACTTTGCAAACAAGTCGCTGAAGAATATAGATATAGTTCATTCATAATGATTTGCATCTGATTTGTTCAAGCAGAGACTCCAGTCTACAGCTTTTTTATATTGATTTGAAAAAATTATCTAAACTACAAACTACATACATTCCTATGTACCAGCCACAGCGGGGAAAAACACTGGGTCATTTGGTCTCCACTATGCATGACTGGCACTTACAATTCAACTATACTATGCACAGAACAAGAACGAAAAAAATAAACACATATAGGGAGAGGTGTTGCTGCTTTGTGTTATCACATAATATACTGGCTGAGTCTACAGCTATACTTGCTACTGTATGAATTTTCAACCTCAAATGTTAGCATTGAAAAAAAGTTTGAATTCCTATGTTTAGGGAGGTAGTTACCTCCCTGAGATTTGCAAAGGTTCTTTCACCAGACAAAATGTGAATCCATCAATCAATCAACAGTTATATGAATATATGCCCATAGGAATGTTAGCTAATAACTGTGATGTTTGTTATGGAAAAATGCTTGGCAATGATCTTGAATTCCGGATCTTGAATTAGGGTGTTTCATTTTGAATCTTGAATTCTGGATCTTGAATTAGGGGGTTTCATTTTGAATCTTGAATTCTGGATCTTGAATTAGGGTGTTTCATTTTGAATCTTGAATTCCGGATCTTGAATTAGGGTGTTTCATTTTGAATCTTGAATTCCGGATCTTGAATTAAAGTGTTTCATTTTGAATCTTGAATTCCGGATCTTAAATTAGGGTGTTTCATTTTGAATCTTGAATTCCGGATCTTGAATTAGGGTGTTTCATTTTGAATCTTGAATTCCGGATCTTGAATTAGGGTGTTTCATTTTGAATCTTGAATTCTGGATCTTGAATTAGGGTGTTTAATTTTGAATCGTGAATTCTGGATCTTGAATTAGGGTGTTTCATTCTGGATCTTGAATTCCGGATCTTTGGATCTTGGATCTTGAATTAGGGACTCCCCTAGTGCACCCTGTAATCCTGCTGTTTTACCAAATAACGGACTGTAACTTAAATTCCACCAAATTTTTTATGTTATATTTTCTTCTACCGCAACCAGTGTCAGGCATATACGTACAAAATAGGGGGAAAACATTACATACCAATAGGAATCAATTCACGTGGTTCAATATCGCCATGTGCACACTCTTGGTACAATTGATCTGGATGCTCATCATGCTTATTTGCAATATGACGCATTAAAGATTTCCACTTTGCAACAATCAACTCGCCGAAACCTTGCTTTGTAGAAAGGGCACACCAGTAAAGATGCTTGCAAATTCCCTTCAGACAGAATTTCAGAGCTTCAAAGCCTTTTTCTTTGCTTCCTTTCAAGATTTTCTTCGTGAGACTTTTGCAGACATGCCACAAATCATTGAAATGGGAGGTTTCAGGCTGTGATTCACGAATCAACTTTGCAATGCCTTTGTGTCTATCACTTATGAATGAAGTTACTTTCAAACTAGCATCCTTTATGAACTGAAAACAACGTTTGGCTCCATCAAGTTCCATTGCGTTGCTTGACCCCGATTCATTTGCCTTGAAATGAAAATTTTTATTTGTGAATATCCTTAAATTCTTTATCTATATTCTGATACATTTTGGTCATAGGGCATTCCCCCTTGTTTCCAGCAAATAAAGGAGGGGAGGGGAAATCTATTGCAATAAAAAGTGCTTTTTGCAGACAGAAGGGAAGAAAAGTCTGAAAATCAACATTTTTGGAGTCTTTCATAAAAGTATTGCCCCTATATGATACATTAGGTTATCATTCAACACAGAGCATGAAAATGCTTTTTGCTCTATCGAACATCCAAAAACCATCTGAAATTATGTGCATGAGACAATAAATGCTACTACCACCTTTAGCGTGATAGCCTCTTGTGTTTGGTTTACATTATGCCATTAAACAAATGATACAGCCTATCTGGCATGCTTCACCTTTACCTGATAAATCCTCCAAATCTGTTTTCAGTTGAAATTGGCAAACTCATTTTCTAGCTTGCATAATTTTTGGACTGCTCAGGATGGTAGAATTGAAAGAATAATTACAACAAAGCAGCACACACAAATAACAAGGGCTCTTAGAAATTTTCTCACCTGTAACAGTTCAAAATGCACCAGTTTGGAAATAGAATTTGAAAACAATGTGTAGACACCATATTTGGCATTGTGACCCATCGAATCAAATCTTCCGTCTCCAGACCATTGTGCATTTGTGACACCTTTCAACTTTTCAAGAAGTGATGAGCGATAACTTTCCCAATGATGAAGCACAGAGGGGAAGAGGAACTTTTTCTGGTGATAAAAGAAGGTTCGCACAGATATGGCTGACAGGCCCATATGTCTAAACATCAGCAAAACCTGGCTTATTCTCACACCCGACGTTAAAATGCCAAAACTCATCATCACATTGCCAGCAGGATATTTTCCAAATAGCGATGGCTGACTTTTCCATTGGAACTGTCTTCCACACTCCCTACATTTCTGCACCACAGTTGCCATTGTTCCA
This sequence comes from Aurelia coerulea, assembly GCA_039566865.1. Lineage (NCBI taxonomy): Eukaryota > Metazoa > Cnidaria > Scyphozoa > Semaeostomeae > Ulmaridae > Aurelia > Aurelia coerulea. The sequence continues at coordinate 6,585,502 of CM076959.1, forward strand.
ATGCGATGCACCTCAACAGAAGGATTTTCAGCTTTGCATCGGAAACAAAACATTCTGAAAATTGCATTCAAATTAAAAGAAGTGTAGCACACGGTTGCGTTGTTTGAAATTCTAGCTTTATAAGCTCCCCATCAACTGCATATCTCTCTAATTAGCAAGAGAAAAGTAGTAAAAAGAACTGGTATGGAAAATAGAGGTTACCCAGGCAACCATTAAACCGTGGTTCCCATGGCAACATAGCGCAATGTTCATTTGACAAACAGAAAATGTATCGTTTCACCATCAAAAAATCTGCGTTTTTGGTCCTATTAGCAGAGAATTTGCAATTTGACAATTTGGGGAATACATTGATGAAATGTTACTCTTTTATCCTTCACACGAGCGCATTCTAGACCTTTGATGAAAAATGTAAAATATTTGGAAATTTTAAGGAAGATACCTTTTGAGCGTATGAGTGCACATTTTCTTATTGGTGCACCAGGAAAATAGGTTAATAACACAAATTGCTGGAAGTTTTAATGTCTTTTCGCTGAGAGGACCTTGCTATAAAAGTTTCCACAACCAGTTCCCAGTAGAAGCGTGTGTGCATATGCAAGGTTAATACACTGGGAAATATCATGTGGTCTCCTACTGTAATCAGTTCTCATAAAACTAATTTAAATGATTAACTCACCATATTAACAAAATTCTTTCATCAAAGCAGGATCAAAAATCCCTTTTTCAAGTCACTGAGCAATGAAAAGCTAAATTTAAAATCATCACCATCAGCATCATAACATAATTCATATTTTGTTTGCATTGGATTCTTTGCATTTAATTTGTCTATCTTTGTCACTTTAGCATCAAACCACTCTGGAAAAGAATCTGCATTTTCCTGCATCCTATGCTTTACTCTCTTACCAACGAGTATTTCTGGATGCTTGAGCAGCTGTTCAAGATCTCCTTGACTTTTATTTGCCTTTCTTTTCAGCCTTGCTTCTTTCAAGACTCTTTGTAGCTGTTCTTTTTGTTTCTTTATCTCATCATTTCTGTCTGCCACATCCTTTAGTACGAAAGCTGGAGTGCTTGCTGTTTGTCCCTGAGGAACATTGGTATCAGGATTTTCAATGTTCATTCTTATGATCTCCATCAAATGGTCAATCATTTGTGTGGAGTCAAATTCTGTTTTCTTGCCTTTCAGTGTGTACGATTTTTGAAAATAATATGCCTCTGGTGCAAGGGAGTTGAGAACAGTGTGGTGGAATTGAAGCTGTAAATAAAGAATCTCAACTTTGCCTTTCTCGTCCAAGTGCTGCGCATTATTTTCAATTTCCTGAGCAGATTTCCATAGCCCCCCTGCTTTCTCTAATCTCAACTGCAGTTCCATCTTATGTTTCGCTTTTCTCTCCTCTGTCTCCTTCTCCTTTCTTTCACTTTCCAACATTTTATTACCCCTGTCTAGCAGTATCTTGTTCCTGTTCTCCTTAAGCTTTTCCCTTATTGATTTGACATTTGCTCTTGCTTCTTGAAAATGCTTTTCTCTCTGCTCCTCGGTTAAACTGTCAAGCCATTTTGATGGTTTGTTATGCATCCACATTATTAATGCTTCTAATGCGACTGTTGTTGCTGCAGGTCTTGTCTTTAAGAGCACATCAAAGACTGCAAAGTCCCTTTCGCTAATCACATTAGTTGCTGGAACTGTGGATGCTTGCTCTTGAAATTCCTTTGATGCATTGAAGTACTTTCCTCCTGGCAGCTGATCTTCACATTGATTTTCTAATACTAAAAGTATTGCGGAACATATCAACTCAGCTGCTTGCTGTGTAAGGATGTCAAACTCCTCTCCTTGCCCAGATTGACACAGTGATTTTAGCACATCAGATGGCTCTTGTGTGCTTTCCTCTGAAAAGATCTCTTTGCCATCAAAAAGGGGGGAGGCATCTTTTGCTAGGACCTGAAGAGATGCTTGCAGTTGTTGCAGGTATGGATTTAGTTCCAGAATACTTTTTGCCTTTGCTGCAACCTCAAAATAGGGACCAGTTACAAGTTTCCCTACCAGTCCTAATGCTCTAATACCAGCAAGAAAAACTTTATTTTGGAGATCTTCAGCCACTGCCAACAAAAGACGGTTTAAACAAGACAAACCCTCCAAAATATGCCTAAAAAATGATGGCGAGCATTGCTTTGATGATAAAATTAATTCAAACATTTTCAAAAATTTCTTTTCAAATTTGGCTAAAGAACTTGTAAATAAGCTACCAAATCCACCCAAAATATTTGGGTCAGAAAGTGTCAAACAATACTACCAACAGCTCAACCCAGGGAAGAACAAATTCACACTACATCATACAACTGATGAACATGTTCTCAAATTCTTAGAGAAAATAAATCCCGCAAAAGCAGCCGGGCCTGATAATCTCACAGGAAAATTCCTTAAGGACGGTGCACCAATACTGGCAAAACCAGTCAAGGAGCTATGCAATCTCTCCATCTCTCTAGCTCGTTTCCCAGACGATTGCAAGCAAGCTAAATTGAAACCACTTTTTAAAAAGGGCAAGAAAGATGAACCAAAAAATTACAGGCCAATCTCACTCTTGCCTCAGATCTCCAAAGTTATTGAAAAAATTGTCCACGAGCAGATACAACAATACTTGGATACAAATAAGATTCTCTATCAATACCAGTCTGGTTTTCGTCCTTTCCACTCAACAGACACATGCCTTTCATATCTAAGTGATAAAATCATACAATGGTTTGAAAACGGGAAGTTTACCGGCATGATATTAATTGACTTACAAAAAGCGTTTGACACAATCGACCACGAAATTTTCCTTGAAAAAATGAAACACATAGGCTTTGCCGATTCAGTTATTTTTTGGTTTAGATCATATCTAAAAAACCGAACTGTTTTCGTAAATATAGGGAAGGAGATCTCGTCACCTGGGGAACTATCATGTGGAGTCCTGCAAGGTTCTATTCTTGGCCCACTAATTTTCCTCTTGTATGTCAATGATATGCCTCAGGCAGTTGACTGTGACCTTCTTTTATATGCAGATGACTCCTGCCTTGTATTCAGTGACTATAGCGTCAATGAAATAGAAAAGCAACTAAATAAGAATTTTAATTCCCTCTGTGATTGGTTCGTTGATAACAAACTAAGCATTCATTTTGGAGAGGACAAAACAAAGTCTATACTTTTTGGCAGAGCAAAAATGAGAACCGACAATCAAAATCTGGACATCAGAAGGGGTGACATCAGGATTAAACAGCACACCTCAGTGACCTATCTGGGCTGTATTCTTGATGGAGACCTGTCTGGTGAATCAATGGCTACCAGGACCCTGGGCAAAATAAATGGCAGGCTAAGGTTCCTCTATAGAAAGCAAAATTTTCTTGACTTCTCTCTTCGTAGGTTACTAGCAAATGCTCTAATCCAGCCCCACTTTGACTATGCATGCAGTGCTTGGTTTCCATTAATTAATAAAAGGCTAACCAAAAAATTCAAACAGCTCAAAATAAATGTATCAGGTTTTGCTTAAGTATGAACAACAGAGCACACATAGGAATCAAAGAATTTAAAAATATAAATTGGCTCCCTACTAAAGAGAGGTTTAAACAATGTACTGCTACAAACGTTTACAAATTTTTCGATAATTCAGCCCCATCCTATATGTCGGAGATGTTCTTACCAGCTGGCCAGAGTCGGATTACTCGAAGGTCTAAAAACAAATTAAATCAACCATTCCGAAAGAGCAACATAGGGCAAAGTGGTCTATCTTACCTAGGACCTAAGATCTGGAACAATCTACACTCTGACCTAAAGTCTGCTAAAAACGTTAACAGTTTCAAACATAAGATAAAGGACAATTTCTTTAAAGACCTCCAAAATCAAGAAAACAGTCCCTATATATATTATTAAATTTCTAAAAACTGCATAAATAACAAGCCCAACAGGATGTTACACTTTCTTATGAACGTCTCTTTTTTTTTCATGAAAACTTTTCTTTTCTATAATACCCCTGGAGGGACCATTATGGAAACAAGGTTGCACTGACCTTTTAATGCTATCCCTGCCATTTTAAACTAGGGGTATTTTTATACTAGATCTTTAGTTTTTATTACCATTTTATACATGTAAATAGCCTTTCTTTCCTTTATTACATTTTCAATTTTTACTTTGTATGGCAAAATTTTACATACATACATACATACGGTTAGTGGTTGGGGCTTTGTTATGGATGAATTCATAAATGTGCTCTTTGTGATAATACACAGATCCAGCGTTATGGAAAGCAACATTGAATCGATTGCCTTCAAACTGCACTAACTTTGTTTTCAGATGTAGCTCTTCAAGATAAGCATTAAAATATTGTGTCATCCCTGCAACCTGGTTGCCTCTTTTCTGAAAGGCACCGCCTTTCTTGGGGTTCTGTTGACAACTCATTCCACTGTCCATGGACTTGAGGAAGAACTTCGGCCCTCAGTTCTTGCATTAATTTATTGAAGACTCCATTTGTGGCACAATGATCAGACATTGTGTTTTTGACAGATGAAATCAACTTTGAAACATTGTCTGAAATTTCAGTTTCACTCCCTGATATTGCATTAGAAATTTCCTTCAACCTCTCTTTCCACACTGCCAATAGTGTTACAGCATCTTGCCCACCAATTTCTTGCAATCCGACTGAGAGAGATTGGCCATCCGATGTAGTAATTTGAAAGTTTTGGTAATGCCTATGATATTTAGTGGTCCCATCACCATGAATTGTATTTCCAAGAACAGTGGTCAAATCCAAATTGTGCAGCATTGCTTCGCCTACCTGAACATCTGCAAGATGTCTTGCTTCGATAAGCAGTTGGCATCTCAGACCTTTAGATGGAAGCTTTTCTACAGATTTTCCAGTGAAACGATTAAGTACACATTCAATGACGTCACTCACTTTATTAACTGAGACATTCATGGATAGCAGCTCCATTATTGTCTGCCTAACAAAGTCATAGTATTTTCCATTAGCAAATGTCTGGATGGTTTCACCTGAAAGCATTGCTTCCAAAACCTCTAGCTCTTTTGCTTTTACATCTAGTTCCTTATTCCTCAGGGTCATTTGATGCTTTTCTTCTCCTATGACATCTTTCATTGCTTTTACACTACCCGATTTTGCTTTTGACTTTTTGTAATAGCTCAGATTTTGTTGGAGGTGCTTCTTTTCAATTTTCAGTTGCAGCAATTCAGCATTTTTCATTTCCAACTCTGACAGAGATTCATTCAATTTCTCACTTGTATCCGACAATAGTTCTGTTGTTTTGTCAAGTTCCTGTAATTTGGCACTCTGATTCTCCATGATGCTTTTGTTCTTCTCAATTGTATCATCGCGACGTTTGAGCTTCTTGCTCAGGTTTTTGGTTGAAGTCTTCCTTAACCTGGATAACTCCAGACTTGCAGTTTCAAATTCAATTTGAAGCGTTGATAGCTTCTCATTGAGACTGCCCTCAATTTGTAATGAACCTTCGCATAATTCGAAGATTTGTTCACTGTATTTTTCCTCTATTTTTGAAAGGTTAACCAGTGACTCTTCATATTCCTTGGACATCACAGAAATGTCATTTTCAAGTTTTGAGGAGCGTTCTTTTTCATCAAGCAAATTACGCTTCAGGGAAAAATGTTCTCTCTTTGTTTCTCCTAGCTCTCTGCGGAGCATTTTCTTTCTTGGAGATTCCTGCAGCAAGTCTGAAAGGTAATCTGCTCTTCTGGGAACTTTCGAGAATTCTCTTTGTCCAAAGTCATTCAAAGCTTTTCCTCTTAATGTCCTAGATTTATTGTACACTCTACCAATTTTGATGTACAAACTTTGGTCTCTTTCCACCGTCCCCTCGCCATTATCATCTTGATGAACAGTTTGAAATTTCTGGTAAAATATTTCCATAAAATCTGTCCATGGAATAGATTTGCGTTCACGATAGATTTCAATTATGTCATTATTCAAAATCAGACGTTTTGTGCTGCCACTCGCCTCATCTGCCATTTTATGATTACGATCTATAAATTAAAAAAAGTATAAATAAAAATAAGGCTTAATATTTTAGATAAATATAGTAGTATGTGTATAACAATCATTCCCTATTCAACCCCTTGAAGTTTCCTAGCTATATCAATAAATCAGAATATAATTCAACATGATATGATGAATAGAGTAGGTATTTCTTCCAAAATCCAAGAACTGTCAAATTTCTAAAATTTACCTTCCAAAGTATTTCACGAAAACAATAACCCAACCTTTCAGGCTTATGCTATAGGATTGCTATTTGACATGCACATCTTGGATCTGTACTGCCGTTCACTTCCATAATGTCTCTGACTAGGCCAATACGTGCACCATCTTGGATTACCAAACTTCAAAACATGGGCCTACCGGCTTTCGAAAATCTTATCGTACCGCGATTTCGCGACTTATATCACAAAGCAAACTATCCCTTCCAGACAAACAAATGATAAAGAATACGATATTAAGTGAAATAAACTTCTAAAACAACGAATTATTTCATTTATTCTCACCTGAAAACTCTTTTCTCGAATTTGTGCGTCTTCCGTGCGAGTAAATTCTTTGTTTCAGGTATCAAAAGAAAGCTTGAGTTTTGAGCTTGCGAACTACTTCATATATGACATCATAGAATGGACACAAAGATGGTAAACGAGGCCAGAGCGGCTCCGGGCAGCAAAGAGACCATTTGACAAAGGCGGCCGCAAATTGAAATGCGCCCGAAGTTAGAATCAAACTTGTTCAGAGAGCTGTAACTCCTCAGCGAAGGCAGCTATTCAGAAACAGTTTGCGCGATTAGATAGATGAAATCTTCAGCTTTTAAACGATGTGATATTTGAAAGATTTGCGACAAAAAGAGACGCAAGAAAATCGAAAATAAAACAGTCACGCAACATTCTTCCGATTTCAGGGCGCTTTGTGACACAGGTGACCTGCCTACATCTACGGTGGGAGAATCTACAAGCAGACCACCACAGGAGGCTTTGAAATGATCAATCACCCTAACTTTTGCAGCAGCAACATCAGATTTAACACGATGAGCAACTTCACTCCACAACTTTTGACATGCAACCAGATGGTACAAAACCTTCAAAGCAAAATCTAAAGACCGAAGCTCTTGGTGCAATATGCCAAAGAAACGACCAGTCGGAGACAAAAGAGGCTTATGGCATTGGCCAGCACGTAGTGGATCTCTGTAACATATCTCCTCGCTCTCTACTAGATCCCACCTATTCTTACATTCCTCGATCGTTTTCGTTATCCGCATGCCACCAACACCTGAAGACGCAATGTGGTGAAAGTTACTGGCTTCATCTCGCTTTATGTCACAATAGTGACAGAAGGACCCAGAGTCACCCTGCAAAATGCTAACCATCTTACCGTCCAGCATTGTCATCTTTGTGGTAATAGCTGCTTTGTGTGATAGCCCTTTGACATGGTGAGGTGTTGCAAGAGAATCAACAGCAGCCTGCATGCTTGGAAATATCTCTTCAACAAAGCCTCTTGATTCTTTAGCTTTATAAAGATGAATGGGCCTTGTGCGAAATGTTGAGTTTGGTGATGGGTTTTGCCAAATAACAACATTCTCATCCCCATTCTCAACAGAGATCAGCATAGGGGTCATACAAACTTCCAAGAAACTATCAGAACTTCCTGTCATCCTGTTGTCATCCTCGTCCCCTGATAACTGATGCCGTTTTTTATGGGAACCTGAGCCATCAAGCCCTGCTTTAACCTGAAAGTTGATGCTAGTAGCATCAATTGGCATTTCTTTGATTCTTTGATTCAACATCTCATTATCAATTATATCAAACAACGTGGAGTCAAACAGCTCCTTGACATTTACAGATGCTGACAAAGGCGCAACTCTGACTGTTGGATATACCGGGTGCGCCAAAATAAACTATGCACTTTTGGCAGGCCACGATAAATCGTACATAGGACCGATTTTGAAGATTTATGACTTGATCTTTAGCAGAAGGCCTGAATTAGATTCTAGGATTTTTTGCAAATTTTTCTGTTTTCAGTTTTTAGAGCTACAAGCGAGTTTCTTAAAATTTTTGTTTTCGAAAACACTGAAAACGATAAAAAAACGTTGACACAGTTATAGAACAGGTAATTTTTAGCTCGTAGCGTAATTTGGGTGTGGCTGCCACACACTGTGACGTCACAGTGACGTCACGAAGCGGAAAATCTGTGAAAATCAGGCTTCCAAGTTTAATTCAAGTTTAATGAAGATTTTGCATGAACTTTATGCAGTTTTGGTTCAGTTTGTCAACATATTTGGTAATAAAATATTATTTTATTGAAAATAACGATTTTGGAGTGATATTTTGGCAGAAATTAGCCTATTCTTATGACGTCATTTGTGTGATTAAGTTATTTTATGTTAAAAGAGACCAAAAGAACCTGCAAAATGGTGATTATCTATAACAAATGTATCATTAGAGTATTTTTCATTTGAAAAGTTCGAAAAAACTTGGAAAAATTGCTAATTAGTCCAAAATGGCGGCCAAAATGACGTCATTATCAAAAAATGTTGACATCATCAAATTCCAGAAATTCCGGTATCAAATTGAAGCCTTTTGTTTGCTGATTCATTTGCTGTACAATACTTCATAATTCAATCAAATAATTCCATTGAAATCATTGAAAACAATGATTTTGCTGCTACCTCCTTCCAAATATGGGCATGTCACGTGACCTTTGTGTCCTATTGTTCAAAAAATTTTCCACCAAAATGTGGCTAATAGATAATTAGTAAAAGTCAGGGAGGCTGGGGGACATAGCAAATGTTGTTTAAAAATGCGGCAAATAAAACCTTGAGGGGGGGGGGTGGAATCCACCCCCCCCCATGTGGATTAGGGTTAATATCTAAGATCTTAATTTCATGGGTGTATTCAATTTTATGGGGTCACTGTGAAGAAACTTTGATCAGACCATAGTACATGTATTTTTTATAAGAAACTAATAACAATTTGGACCAGAATTGAAAGTTTCTTAACATTATCATATCTATACATGATACAGGAAACAAGTAAGAATAAAGAAAAACATGCTGGAATTTCTTATAAGCAGTTTCTTATGATAAAATACAGTACATGAAGGTGCAAGTTTCTTAATTCAACATGAAACTTTTCAAATTTTAGTACTAAAGACTCCTTAATTTGTTTATCAATGTGGTCTCTAACACTGCTGCAGGTATGTTTCTTGTAAATGCCAAAGACAAAATTTTATGGTTTTATTCAAGGCTACTGTACAGTTTTTCTTGTGTTTGGTCTACAATTTATGCCATATCAGTATCAGCAATGTTGTGAACATGGACACGAGAATGTGTCTTTTGAAGTTTCAACATTTCTTCAAATGTAGCGGAGTTCTTGAGATCACCTATACAATTCAACCAAAATTCATCAACGAACGTGTTTGCGCATTAGGAATCTCTGGACAAATGTTGTATGTGTGTTGATGATTCTTTCCTTGTTAGGCCTATGATTCTTTAATGATTCTTTAGTATTTTAGCACAAAAGATTTGAAAACAATTTCGTGATTTGAAAACAATTTGTTTTGTTCTATTGGGAATGTAAAAAAGCCAAATAGCTATGGTTTCGTTCAGTTTCGTTTTAAAAACAATGTGTTTCGTTCTCTTGGGAATGGAAAAAGCCAAATTGAATTGGTTTCGTTTCGTTGAATATAATAAGCCGTTTATTAGAACAAAGTAGTTGGTACTATCATCAACAGTCACATCATTTCTTACATCATCTGTGGAAAGCTTTGGCTTCTTTAAAGCAGATGGTCCCTTGCCTGCAAGGCAATTTCCTGGTCCCTCGCCTGCAAGATGGTCCCTTGCCTACAAGGCTGGTTTCTCCCTCCACATTTGGCTGAGTTGGTTCACAGGGCCTAGCACCCAAAACATCAATTTCCTCTTCATTTCTTGCAGTGTGAAAGATCCTTTTCTTAAAGGCAGATGAGCGTGATCTTTCCTTAGTCTTCTTTGAACCCATAGTCACCAAAAGCCAGGCAAACGCCATTTGAAATGTATTAGAAAACTTTCCGATCATGCACTAAAAGTTGAAGCGACGACAAAATTGGAAAATGAGGTCCACACGAATAAGAGGCAAGGATAGAGATTAGTTATGAGGCTATCGGAAAAGGAATGGAGCCTATGAGCAAGAAAAAGGACTTCAGCAGAAAAATTGGTTGCAAATTTCCCGAAAGAATGAAATTGTTTGTGTTGCTGAGGCGTTGCTATGGGAGCTTTGCTGTACCACTGGATAAAATAGTTTACTTTTCTGATACAACTCAGGATACAACTTAATACTCAGGAAGTACTCTAAATCTATCCTAGCATAATCATCATTAGTTAAGGCATAGCTTTGGAAGGAAAAATGAAATACAAGAAAATTAAGAAAAATTGAGTTTTTTTGCTGTGGAACTACCTTTTCTTAAAGATGACTTCATTAACATAATCATCATTAGTTAAGGCATAGCTTTGGAAGGAAAAATAAAATACAAGAAAATTAAGAAAAATTGAGTTTTTTTGCTGTGGAACTACCTTTTCTTAAAGATGACGTCATTGATGAGGTCACGTAACACATAATTGGTCTATTGTTCCTGGAAAAAATTTAAGAGACCTTACAAATTATAAGTATAGAAAGTAAAAAGGATACTATCAAAGGATTATGAGGTGATCTGGAATTACACCCATAAACAGCTGACCTAAAAGTTGACCCGACCACTCTGAAAAAAACAGCCACCCCCAGCCCCCTGAAATTTGTTTTCAAAAATTTCACACAAAATCGCACTTCAAAAGGATAGGAACTAAAAGTAAAAAAACCATTCCCTGGTTCGTTGAACCAATTTGGAGCAGTGCTCAGTTAAGTATGTGGGGGGGGGCTGAATGAGCCCACCCCACAGGCTGGATAGGGTTAAGCATGTTACCATGAAAAAAGGTGACAGTGCCTATATGGTACCATTGAACATGACCAAACTATGTCAGTGGACAGGAATAAAAAAGACTATCCTCCGGTTATCTACCAGACAGCCAAATCGTGTTATAATTGAAAATCTTGGGCCGGCATGAGGCAATGGTACCTCTATGAAAGAGCAAGACCTGAGTTGAGTTTGAGGGCGGTTTGTGTAAAACGTAGGTCATGCAGAAAATGCGGGTTAAATCATGCGGGTCAAAAATGGTGGCCATGAGCATACTGGCTTTAGGCCCTCCGCCGTTTGCGGAAGAGGTGTGTGGAAAGCGTTTGTTCAGTCGGATTTGAAGACAGACCCCTTGAGTGTTTGGTAACAAGTTGCTGGGTGTTTCAAATAAAATTGTGTTACCAAAATGATGAAAAATGTATACATATCTTATATTTTGTCTGAGATGGTGATGCGTATATGATTTTACTGTGTTTTGGTAATGGTAAAACTCACGAAATGCTCACTAACTACAACAAATATTTTAGAAGGCTGAGAAACAGCAGAAACCTTTCGTACCCATGACGTGGTATTTTTTACATTTTGCTGAAAGCAAAGCAGCTAAAAGCTGAACGTCTGGCTGTGTGGGGTAATTTATTGTCTGGTTTCCTGAAAACTCTCTTAGATCATTTTTCTACTTCGAGTGATCCAATGAATAGCCCTCAGTAATGCTGAGAAAGAAGCTTTAATACAAATGAATCCATGCCAACCAACGGAGGGAACATTAAAGCAGAGAAAAGGCCAACACAGTGATCGTTTATGATATTGCTCACAAAGCGTATTTCAACATGATAGCAAGACCAGGCGTAGATGGGTTTCTTACTCCATAATGAAGGACAGTCTTTTCTGTATTCCTTGCCTCCTCTTTAGCAGTCTAACTTCCGTTGATAACCAAGGAAACGCATTTACCATCAGTGGATTCAACAACTGGAAAAAGCAATATGGAAGCATTGTGAAGCACGAGAGGTATGTATGCCACCTAAATGCAAAGGTTGCAGAAGTTCTCTTCTTGCAGGGAGATACAATAAGCTCTGCTTTTAATCGCCAAGAAGCAATGGAAGCAGAAAGGAGAAAGGAAGTAGTGCTTTCAATTTGAAGACAGACCCCTTGAGTGTTTGGTAACAAGTTGCTGGGTGTTTCAAATAAAATTGTGTTACCAAAATGATGAAAAATGTATACATATCTTATATTTTGTCTGAGATGGTGATGCGTATATTACTACTGTGTTTTGGTAATGGTAAAACTCACGAAATGCTCATCACTAACTACAACAAATATTTTAGAAGGCTGAGAACCAGCAGAAACCTTTCGTACCCATGACGTGGTATTTTTTACATTTTGCTGAAAGCAAAGCAGCTAAAAGCTGAACGTCTGGCTGTGTGGGGTAATTTATTGTCTGGTTTCCTGAAAACTCTCTTAGATCATTTTTCTACTTCGAGTGATCCAATGAATAGCCCTCAGTAATGCTGAGAAAGAAGCTTTAATACAAATGAATCCATGCCAACCAACGGAGGGAACATTAAAGCAGAGAAAAGGCCAACACAGTGATCGTTTATGATATTGCTCACAAAGCGTATTTCAACATGATAGCAAGAACAGGCGTAGATGGGTTTCTTACTCCATAATGAAGGACAGCCTTTTCTGTATTCCTTGCCTCCTCTTTAGCAGTCTAACTTTCGTTGATAACCAAGGAAACGCATTTACCATCAGTGGATTCAACAACTGGAAAAAGCAATATGGAAGCATTGTGAAGCACGAGAGGTCTGTATGCCACCTAAATGCAAAGGTTGCAGAAGTTCTCTTCTTGCAGGGAGATACAATAAGCTCTGCTTTTGATTGCCAAGAAGCAATGGAAGCAGAAAGGAGAAAGGAAGTAGTGCTTTCAATTTGAAGACAGACCCCTTGAGTGTTTGGTAACAAGTTGCTGGGTGTTTCAAATAAAATTGTGTTACCAAAATGATGAAAAATGTATACATATCTTATATTTTGTCTGAGAGGGTGATGCGTATACTACTGTGTTTTGGTAATGGTAAAACTCACGAAATGCTCATCACTAACTACAACAAATATTTTAGAAGGCTGAGAAACAGCAGAAACCTTTCGTACCCATGACGTGGTATTTTTTACATTTTGCTGAAAGCAAAGCAGCTAAAAGCTGAACGTCTGGCTGTGTGGGGTAATTTATTGTCTGGTTTCCTGAAAACTCTCTTAGATCATTTTTCTACTTTGAGTGATCCAATGAATAGCCCTCAGTAATGCTGAGAAAGAAGCTTTAATACAAATGAATCCATGCCAACCAACGGAGGGAACATTAAAGCAGAGAAAAGGCCAACACAGTGATCGTTTATGATATTGCTCACAAAGCGTATTTCAACATGATAGCAAGACCAGGCGTAGATGGGTTTCTTTCTCCATAATGAAGGACAGCCTTTTCTGTATTCCTTGCCTCCTCTTTAGCAGTCTAACTTCCGTTGATAACCAAGGAAACACATTTACCATCAGTGGATTCAACAACTGGAAAAAGCAATATGGAAGCATTGTGAAGCACGAGAGGTCTGTATGCCACCTAAATGCAAAGGTTGCAGAAGTTCTCTTCTTGCAGGGAGATACAATAAGCTCTGCTTTTGATCGCCAAGAAGCAATGGAAGCAGAAAGGAGAAAGGAAGTAGTGCTTTCAATTTGAAGACAGACCCCTTGAGTGTTTGGTAACAAGTTGCTGGGTGTTTCAAATAAAATTGTGTTACCAAAATGATGAAAAATGTATACATATCTTATATTTTGTCTGAGATGGTGATGCGTATATTACTACTGTGTTTTGGTAATGGTAAAACTCACGAAATGCTCATCACTAACTACAACAAATATTTTAGAAGGCTGAGAACTAGCAGAAACCTTTCGTACCCATGACGTGGTATTTTTTACATTTTGCTGAAAGCAAAGCAGCTAAAAGCTGAACGTCTGGCTGTGTGGGGTAATTTATTGTCTGGTTTCCTGAAAACTCTCTTAGATCATTTTTCTACTTCGAGTGATCCAATGAATAGCCCTCAGTAATGCTGAGAAAGAAGCTTTAATACAAATGAATCCATGCCAACCAACGGAGGGAACATTAAAGCAGAGAAAAGGCCAACACAGTGATCGTTTATGATATTGCCCACAAAGCGTATTTCAACATGATAGCAAGAACAGGCGTAGATGGGTTTCTTACTCCATAATGAAGGACAGCCTTTTCTGTATTCCTTGCCTCCTCTTTAGCAGTCTAACTTCCGTTGATAACCAAGGAAACGCATTTACCATCAGTGGATTCAACAACTGGAAAAAGCAATATGGAAGCATTGTGAAGCACGAGAGGTCTGTATGCCACCTAAATGCAAAGGTTGCAGAAGTTCTCTTCTTGCAGGGAGATACAATAAGCTCTGCTTTTGATTGCCAAGAAGCAATGGAAGCAGAAAGGAGAAAGGAAGTAGTGCTTTCAATTGGAAGACAGACCCCTTGAGTGTTTGGTAACAAGTTGCTGGGTGTTTCAAATAAAATTGTGTTACCAAAATGATGAAAAATGTATACATATCTTATATTTTGTCTGAGAGGGTGATGCGTATATTACTACTGTGTTTTGGTAATGGTAAAACTCACGAAATGCTCATCACTAACTACCGGGTGCGCCAAAATAAACTATGCATTTTTGGCAGGCCACGATAAATCGTACACTGGACCGATTTTGAAGATTTATGACTTAATCTATAGCAGAAAGCCTGAATTGGATTCTAGGATTTTTTACAAATTTTTACGTTTTCACTTTTTAGAGCTACAAGCGAGTTTCTTAAAATTTTCGTTTTCGAAAACACTGAAAACCATCAAAAAACGTTGATCAAATTTTCTAAAGAATCAACATGAATGGACAAAGGAAAAGATTTTCAGCGTGATTTGGAGCTTTGGAAATTGATTATTGTAAACTTCTGCACGAGCGTTATTTCAACGATTGGCCTGTTGCGAAATTCTGTTGTAGTTACAATAAAGTACCGCCCCAAAAGCAGTCACAAAATCAAAAATTTAACAAAACTCCATGCTTGCTGGCCCCATGACGCTTTCTCGCTTGTCTTTTTAACCCCCTTGACAAAGGAACACAACCTGCACCAAAGCATAAATTCAATGACATTACAAAAGAAAAGACATTCCTTTATACCCTTAAAATATTATTACATTTCTCCCAATATAGTACGGACTCTCATAAAGCAGCTTACAATTAGTCGATTTCTAAATCCCACATCACCACGAAAAAGTTTTCTCTTTGTCCATTCATATCGATTCTTTAGAAAGCTTGATCGATGTTTTTTTATCGTTTTCAGTGTTTTCGAAAACGAAAATTTTAAGAAGCTCGCTTGTAGCTCTAAAAACTGAAAACAGAAAAATTTGCAAAAAATCCTAGAATCTAATTCAGGCTTTCTGCTAACTATTAAGTCATAAATCTTCAAAATCGGTCCTGTTTACGATTTATCGTGGCCTGCCAAACGTGCATAGTTTATTTTGGCGCACCCAGTACAACAAATATTTTAGAAGGCTGAGAAACAGCAGAAACCTTTCGTACCCATGACGTGGTATTTTTTACATTTTGCTGAAAGCAAAGCAGCTAAAAGCTGAACGTCTGGCTGTGTGGGGTAATTTATTGTCTGGTTTCCTGAAAACTCTCTTAGATCATTTTTCTACTTCGAGTGATCCAATGAATAGCCCTCAGTAATGCTGAGAAAGAAGCTTTAATACAAATGAATCCATGCCAACCAACGGAGGGAACATTAAAGCAGAGAAAAGGCCAACACAGTGATCGTTTATGATATTGCTCACAAAGCGTATTTCAACATGATAGCAAGACCAGGCGTAGATGGGTTTCTTACTCCATAATGAAGGACAGCCTTTTCTGTATTCCTTGCCTCCTCTTTAGCAGTCTAACTTCCCTTGATAACCAAGGAAACACATTTACCATCAGTGGATTCAACAACTGGAAAAAGCAATATGGAAGCATTGTGAAGCACGAGAGGTCTGTATGCCACCTAAATGCAAAGGTTGCAGAAGTTCTCTTATTGCAGGGAGATACAATAAGCTCTGCTTTTGATCACCAAGAAGCAATGGAAGCAGAAAGGAGGTAGTGCTTTCAATTTGAAGACAGACCCCTTGAGTGTTTCGTAACAAGTTGCTGGGTGTTTCAAATAAAATTGTGTTACCAAAATGATGAAAAATGTATACATATCTTATATTTTGTCTGAGATGGTGATGCGTATATTACTACTGTGTTTTGGTAATGGTAAAACTCACGAAATGCTCATCACTAACTACAACAAATATTTTAGAAGGCTGAAAACCAGCAGAAACCTTTCGTACCCATGACGTGGTATTTTTTACATTTTGCTGAAAGCAAAGCAGCTAAAAGCTGAACGTCTGGCTGTGTGGGGTAATTTATTGTCTGGTTTCCTGAAAACTCTCTTAGATCATTTTTCTACTTCGAGTGATCCAATGAATAGCCCTCAGTAATGCTGAGAAAGAAGCTTTAATACAAATGAATCCATGCCAACCAACGGAGGGAACATTAAAGCAGAGAAAAGGCCAACACAGTGATCGTTTATGATATTGCTCACAAAGCGTATTTCAACATGATAGCAAGACCAGGCGTAGATGGGTTTCTTACTCCATAATGAAGGACAGCCTTTTCTGTATTCCTTGCCTCCTCTTTAGCAGTCTAACTTCCGTTGATAACCAAGGAAACACATTTACCATCAGTGGATTCAACAACTGGAAAAAGCAATATGGAAGCATTGTGAAGCACGAGAGGTCTGTATGCCACCTAAATGCAAAGGTTGCAGAAGTTCTCTTCTTGCAGGGAGATACAATAAGCTCTGCTTTTGATCGCCAAGAAGCAATGGAAGCAGAAAGGAGAAAGGAAGTAGTTCTTTCAAACCGTAACATAATGAAAAGAATAGTGGATGCAACCATCTTTCTTGGAAAGCAAGGACTTTCCTTCAGAGGCCATCGCGAATCCCTCGCAAATACTTTTGGCAACAATGGAAACTTTTTGTAACTACTCAAACTTATGTCCGAATATGATGCAGCAACCAAAGACCACCTTTCAAAAGTTACAAAGATGCATACAAAGGTGTCTGAACTGCAGGCAGGTAAACAAGGTGCGAAAGGTTGAGGCTCCAAATTGACATTTCTTAGTAACGATTCACAAAACAAATTGATAAGAATTATTGGAGAAGAGATCACATCAGAAGTAGTGCAGAAAATCAAAACCTGCTGATCTTGGGCACTAATGGCAGATACAACACCAGACGTCACTCATTAAGAACAGTTAAGCATATGCGTTAGAGTTGTTAATGAAGATGGAGAGTGCTCAGTGCATCTACTTTCCTGCCAAAGAGCAACAGGAACGAAAGCTAACGAACTATACAATGCCATGATGACAACATTCGAGTTGCAAGGTGTAACCTTCGAGAAGCTTTTGGCACAAACATATGACGGCGCTTCAAATATGAGTGGGTGTTATAATGGGCTACAGGCACTCGTTAAGCAACATGTTGGAAATCACGTTGTCTTCGTTCATTGCTCTGCCCATACTCTGAATTTGATCCTGTCTGATGCAGCTGGTGTTGCAATAAATGTGATCAGCCTTTTTGGTAACTTGGAAAAAAGTTGTACAATTTATTTAGTAAGTCACACAGAGTGCACTCATTGTTTGAAAACGCTCAACAGGACAAGAGCTTGAAAGTGTTCTCGGTAAAGCGCTTGAACACTGTGAGATGGAGTACAAGAGAATTTTTCCCTCAATACATTCTTTGCAAGGTTTGACTGCATTGCAAAAGTGCTGGAGAAAGTTGCTGCAGACCCTTCATTTGAAGAAAAGCAACGCTCGACAGCAGAAGGATTGCTGGCATCTTTCCAAAGCAGGCAGATCACAGCAACCGCATGTCTGTTCAGAGAAATCTTTGCAATTACTGGTCCTCTAAGCCGATACTTGCAAAGTAGAAATGTAGATTTTGGAAATGCTATGGGAATGGTTGATTCAGCCGTTGTACAATTACAAGAAATGTGAAAAATTCCTGACATGATAATCGAGCAAGCAAAGGCAGAGTTTGAAGGAGCAGAATGGACAAATGGGTCACAATTCAGGACTGCACAGCTCTGGTTGTGATTGGCTTCGTTGCACAAGTATCACAACCAGCACAACGATCACAACTAAGCACAACTAGCACAACCAGCACAACCACCAGCACAATCAGTACAACTAAGCACAACTGGCACAACCAATACAACTATTACATAAATAGATACCCCATTTATACTTGAAAGTAAGTAAAATTGAACGAAATCAGTTTATCAAATGTTGCGTGCTAATTTGTTCTTTCAACAAATCAAAACTCTTCTGGTTGTTCATTGTAGTAGAAAAAACTTTTTTGACTGTATTACAGAATTAATTTTGACGACTTTATCAATTTCGCAGAAATATAATCCTTCTCTCCTTCTTATGTGCATCAGTTTTGATGTTTGATAGACCGGTAGATGACAGTAGACTTCAAAAAGACAGATAGCGCTGTTGACAGATTAGAAAGTAGACACAGTTTGTAATTTGCAAACTGTCTATCACAAATCATTAAAAGAGTCGTAAGTCTAAGGATGACAACTAAATGCAAGATAGTTCAACTTCTATTGTCGAAACAAAACTATAGACTATAGGTAACGATAAAACAGAGGAATTCTCACTGCAAACAATGCCGTTGTATGCCACCCTCCCACCTAAGGAAGCTTTAAAGTTATATGCAATAAGGGGATTTTTAGTAGTTTTTCACAATAGCCTGGTTTATTACATGAAATCAGTGCAGTAAGGGGGACTAAGATCAACCAGGAAGATACAAATTCTTTCTACATGACTTATAAACCCAGTTACCGAATTCAGTTCAGTTCACTCCAGTTTTCATTTTAAAATTCCACAACATACAAACATCCATTAAACAAACTAACATGAAAGTAAAATTATAACAAGTTACAAATACGACAAAATAGTTAATACAAATAATTACCATAAACTAGAAATTTGTATGAAGAGGAATTTCTTGAGGAGGAGCTCTCTCAATAGGTAAACTAATCGAGGAGAGAGCACCCCTGTACTAAAGTCCTATTAACTTTTGAAAATCTTCAAAAAATGTTTGGAGGTTGATATAACCAAAAAGCAAGTTATGGAAAAATTTGTTCTAAGTGATGAGACCAGTCCCAAGGCATACCAAGGCCCCCACCAAATGCACACCAGAGCATGAAATGCCCAAGAGAACCCGAAAGGCAGTGCAAGAGTTCAACACCCAGCCACACCTCAAGACAAGCCAATCAGAGACACCAGAAGGCCAGATTGGTACTCCAATACAGCCTTAGATGCCCCCAACCAGCCCATCCCGAAGCACAGCCAAGCACGAAACCCCACAGCCACCCCCAGATTCCCCAAAGCCCCCACACCCCAATATGCACCAGATAGAAAAGCCCCTAGAAGCCCCCAGGAAGACCCCACCACCCAGAATCATGCTATCATTTGGTGTCACAAGAAGATTTTAGCAAATAAAATATTGTAATCAAAGACTTAGGACTGATATTTGGTAGAGAACAAAAACAATTTTAATCGATGACGGAAACTGATCACTGAAGGGGATTGTTTGATGTTAAATGGAATGTTATTCCAAGACTTTGCACCAGCATATCTGACAGATCTTAAGCCATATTGCAAGGTGTTTGGCTGTGTCATAAAAATACCACCCTCACAAGCCTGCCTTGTATCATATTGATGAACATCTGATGATATTGTAAAAAAATGGTAAAAGTAAGGTGGAGAAAATTTGTTAACAGACTCATAGAAAAAGGTAAGCAATTTCAAATCAAGCAAGTCATATCATTTAAGAATTTTCAAGTCAGAGAAAATTGGAGAAGATGGAGATGTAAAATTCTGAAAAGCAATAGCTCTAACAACTTTCTTTTGTAGAAGATATATTGGTTTAGTATGAATGTCATAGGGAAGACCCCAGACAATAATTCCATATTGAAGAAATGAGGAAAATAAGGAGTTATATAAAGAAACTAGAACATTGGTAGGCAAAAGATGCCTTATTTTGAAGAAAATACCACAAGTCCTTGCTAATTTTTTTGAAAGTTCACTCAAGTGATACTTCCAGGTAAGATTTTCATCCAACAGAACACCAACAAACTTGATGTATTTAGCCTGCTTAACAAGTTCCTTGCCAATTTTTAAATTTATGGCTTCATCCAACGATTTTTTGGGAGAGTGAAAAATTACAAAGTTGGTTTTATCTACATTCAAGGCAAGTTTGTTAGCATCAAGCCACTTCTTGACTTGTTTCAATTCTTTGTTGACTACTTTTTGCAGTTGATGTAAACTGTCAGATTCAAACTGGAATCACTGTTTAGCATATTATGCTAAACATCTCCTCCGAATATATTGTGATTTTGGAAGCGCAAGGAATTGTTCTATTATTGTGACTGCGGACGCGAAACGAATCACTTCCAATGTCTAATTGGACGGCAAAAGCGAAACAGCTCGCGTCCCAAATCACATTAGATCACAGAATCGAAACAACTCGCTTCCAATGTCTAATTAGATGTCAGACGAAACAACTCGCTCCATCCAATGTATCTAAGCGAAACATTTCGATTGATCACATTAGATCACAGAATCGAAACAACTCGCTTCCAATGTCTAATTAGATGTCAGACGCGAAACAACTCGCTTTCATGCTTACAATACATTAAAGTATGGAAAACGAAAATAAGCGAAACATTTCGATTCCAAAATCACATTAGATCACAGAATCGAAACAACTCGCTTCCAATGTCCAATTAGATGTCAGACGCGAAACAACTCGCTTCCATGCTTACAATACATTATAGTATGCAGGACAAATATAAACGAAACATTTCGATTCCAAAATCACATTAGATCACAGAATCGAAACAATTCGCTTCCAATGTCTAATTAGATGTCAGACGAGAAACAACTCGCTTTTATGCTTACAATACATTATAGTATGGAAAACGAAAATAAGCGAAACATTTCAATTCCAAAATCACATTAGATCACAGAATCGAAACAACTCGCTTCCAATGTCCAATTAGATGTCAGACGCTAAACAACTCGCTTCCATGCTGACAATACATTAGAGTATGGAAAACGAAAATAAGCGAAACATTTCGATTCCAAAATCACATTAGATCACAGAATCGAAACAACTCGCTTCCAATGTCTAAAAAGACGAAATGTCATTCCATCAATTATGTTATGTAGTGCGACGACCTGAGTGCGACACAGAGGAGTCAAATATAAAGAGAACAGATATAACGAGCAATTAAACCAACCTAATTGTAATAATAATTCTATAGCTTTTATAATTTTATCAAGGGTCCTCTAACAACAAAACATTTTTGTGTCCTTTCACAACAAAACTATACTACTAGTGCATACTGCTATCATGTATCATGCTACTGTTAGTTTCCATGCAAGTGTTAGTTTTCGTGCCAAAGAAGATAAGGATAAAGCTCAAGTGCCTACTGGTTCCCAGAACACGCGGAAATCATCCAACCTCACGAAAATTAGCCAATGGCATCGCCACTTTCTGACCCCTTGAGACAAGATCAGTCGCTTGAAATGAATTTCCAGTACCCTTGCTAAAGTGAAATGGATGCTAAATTATTGCAGTTATTAAACGATTTTTTGATAAATCGGTTGCAAATCGGTTGTTGACATGTTTAGGCAAATATCTTATTTGGAGCCAGCCGGAGCTACGAGCGTTTACCGGCCAAGAAAAGTTGACCTTACTTCAAAACTTCATATAAATTGCTAGATAGGAGATATAGCGATGACAAATTTCACAGAATATGTATATGACCTTTGACAGTAACCTACATGCATTTGCTTTCCTTAGATCTTAAAATATTGAGTAATCTCAAATCTCAAAGCATAGTAAGGATTTGAGCCTTATCTTGTGTCTAAGCAAAAATCTAACAACATATTTTTTTCTAATATGGTGCAAAGAGTTTGATCACAGAGAAGGTACAAAAGGCTCAATGATAACAATTTGTAATTTTCTGCAATGGATCTAATTCTAAAGTTGTCACAAGTTTGCAACACCTTTTCACGGAACACTAATTAGCACCTGATGCACATGCATCTACATATGCTATTATACATTAGCATCATGTCATATAATATGTCAAGCCTCTCAAAAGGATTTGATATAACAGTGTTGCACCTTCTAGAAAAGACTAGGATACTGAAGAGCTGAAATAGCCTGCAGCTCAGCAACTTGGCATTTCATCCATCATCTATGAAAACAAACAGCACCCCAATTGTTGGACCACAATCACTTTGCAAAATAATCGGTTGGATCTTGAAAGTACCCCAATCGTCTCTAGTAATCACAAATGCAATTTTCGAACAGACATAAAGAGTTTAACCCTTCGCAGCATGAACATAAAATTTGTGGCTCATTAAAGATGTTGGTAGTCAAATGCTTCTTAGTTTTGATAATGCCAGACAGATATAAATGCATTTTTTCATAAGAAACCAAGCACTTGGATTGATCCAGGTAGTAAAAGTTTTCCAATATCATCACATTTTGAGTATTCAAAATATCTTAACAGTTTTTAAGAAGGTTCCTCAAATTTACGTTGTATTTTTGGGTGGGTTATCTCATTTGCCTTCGTGAATATTTCATAGCCAGTTTATGAAGCCACGTCCTCTATTTGCACTTCACTCAAGTAGTACCAAAACGTAGCTAAAATTAACTGAAGCCAAGTAGTGCGAATACACGTGCAATATTCTCAGGAAGTATCTCGATATTCTCATTTCACAAACCTGTCCATCAATCAACCATTTGACAGCCATTTGGAATAAGGGAATCACCTCGTGCACACGAGGCTTCACCAACAACGCCGGCCTAATCAAAATGGCAGACGACAACACACGATTAGTAGGGCGCCTGACTGAGCTGGTTAACACTCTTCAAGGTTCAGTCACAGTCAGATCAGGAAATGATACGACAGGAATGAGTGTACAGGAATCTGTCAACCAACTTTATCCATCTGTTAGAGGACACCCAGTTTGACAGATTGACAGAATGAACATGACATTGCCGCCACAGCTGCCACCACCACAGCATCAAAGCAGATCGAATTTCAATCCAGGTATTTTCACTACTACTTTTATTCTGTCTGTATATTGACTTTGCTTATTGATCATTGTTTCATTCATTATTTGGTTTAACCCTTTACCTCTGCTAAAATTATGTTGAATTCTGGCAAGTCCAAGGCAGCTTTCAGAAGAAGGAATGGAAAGACCCCTCTATGAATATTGAATAAATAATGGTACCATTGATTGAAAGATAGTCCCAGGCAGGGTTAATGCTTGCAATACAATATATACAGCATTGTACAGCAGCAGGTTAGGTGTTTTCTTAGTTCATTTTCCCTCTCCTGTTTGATTTGACTAAAGGGGAATATTTTATTGGCAAACACTTCTTCCACTTTTCTATGAAAATCCGATTCCTTTCTGATCAAGTCTTACACGCAAAACATCATTGCTTTGTTTGAAGGTGAAAGCTATGCATTGAAGAAAAGAACAAAACTTGCAAGGCTAGAAAAAAGCTCACAGCAATACCAGAGTCGATACAAAGACAAATCTGTGGACAGGCCAATGTTAAAGGATCTATTTCTGTTGCCCAGTCCTGCTGCTAACAAGGTGCCCAGAGGAAAGAAACGAGAAGAACTTTCTTCCAAGGGGTTTGTATCCTTTGCAGTTCAATTGAATTTAAACATGACTCAGGCAGAAGTAGAGGGTGTGATTTTTTCAGAATTTAGTAACAAGCTGGCAATGTGTACTGAGCCAGCCTTTGAATTCTTGAAGGCTGTCAACGAGAAACTTATAAAGCAAGACACAAAGGAGTGGAACGGGAAAGTGGTGAAACACATGACGGGTACTGGCCCCTTGTATGTACGCTCAATGCAAGAACTTCCAATGGATTCTGATTCTGACTTGGAAAGCAGTGATGATGATTGTAACATACTTGAAAGGAACAGTAAGCCAATAAATCATTATTTTCCACCAAATATCAGTACATCCCAGGTATCAATAACTTCTGAGAATGCACAGCTATCAGCTGGATCATACTGTCTTGCAAGCAAATCATCCTCTGAAGTCACTCAAATCAATGTCAAACCAAGGATTTCCTCAACTTCATCTTCATCAACGTCACATCAACAGCCTCCTGATGTCCATTGCCCAATATGTGGAAAGTCATTTCCACAGAGTTTCATAAACTACCATGCAAATTCTTGCGCTGAAATGCAAGCTCAACATCAGTACAATGAATTGATGTCAGATGTAATTGACAGTGACCTTGATCTTGAAACTGATGTTTTTGCAGAAGTGCCAAATTCTCCCAAAGAAATTGATAACGGTGAAAATGTTCATGATCTGGTGAAGAGGGTAGCAAATCATGTTGATGCAGAGTCTAAGCCCAATGGAATTGATGTAAGAAGAACATTTGCTTGGAAGGATTATTTGATGTGTCGAAGACGACAGGGATTTGCAACTAATGCCAAGCTCAGGGTTCGTTTTGTAGGGGAGCCAGCAGTAGATACTGGAGGCCCCCTCAGAGAATTCTTTTCAGGTTTGTAAAGTCCTTGTATTTTTTTGCTCCCAAAAGCGTACAGGAAGAAAAAATCTAGGGGGGCTGCCCAACACAAAGTCAATTGTTTACCATAATTTTTACCCAACTGAGGGCATTTTTTTGCCCAATTGGGGCTCATTTTCGATAATTTTTCTAAAGTTGGCGGGGCTACCGCCCCCTGACCCCCCGCCTCGTGCGCTTATTGTTCCATTCTCCAAATCTTTTTAATTCTGTTAATTGCTTCTTATATGTGGTTAGGGCTGGTATGTGGTATGTTTACAGAGATGGGAGAAATTAATTGCCCAAATGAGATGGTGAACGCAAGAAATATTGTTATGTGCTTAAATGCCTTTTCATACAGGGTGTCCCAAAAAATGTTTGCCCTATATTTGCCTGAAGATTGCGACAAAACAGCCAAAGATAATCATACTTTTGCATGATGTTGCTCTTCAGATATTCAATTAAAGTTTGCAACCATCCCCATAAAAATCCTTTGAGAAATGATGGAGCTATATGACCCTCAGACGACCAAATTTGCCTGATGTCTGAAACCAGCGGTTGGCCATTTGGTCTCCTTACTATTTTGCAATGATAAGTATCTTCATGTGAGGCAAGAAATAGTTTCCTATGATTTCAGAAATAGTGGAACTCTCTAAGGATTATCAGAATTTTCACGAGAGCTATGATATTTGAGTCTGTGCAAAATAGTAAGACAAAATGGCCAACTGCTGGTTTCAGTAATCAGGCAAATTTGGTCTCCTGAAGGTTGTAGCTCCATCATTTTTCAATGGATTTTCCACAGGTGGCGGAGAATGGTTTAGTATTTTTAAAATGGAATTGTTCAGTTTTAAAATTAGTAAAAACAAACCTTTCTTGCCAGTTAAATGTGTCTGATTTCTCTGTGAATCTGATCCACTGCTATTTACTCTAAGTTAGGCCAATATGCGAATGACTGTTTAGTGTTGTTGCGGCTGTCTCAGAAATACTCAGCGTGAAGAGAAAAAGAGAAAGGTCTGTAGGTTCACAAATGGCCTCGCGGCTGGGCACATCTTCTTCACCTTTTCCCGCTGCTCTTCGGCCACTGGCTGGCTACCAAAGCACATCTGACCAATCCTCAGCAACCCCTTTATCTTCTCATGACCCTCTCATTTCCACTCGCACCACGCAAAAAGTGCTGGGCGAGGAATTGTGAACGCGGGTCTGCTCTATTTGCAATCTCGTAAGCATCGAGGAAGTTCAACGGAGCACGCCTTGTGCATTCTCGCTACTGCGCATGGGCAAATCTGCGCATGAGCAACTGCCAATACTGCGCATGGGCAACTGCCCCGGGGCCCGGGCCCCGCCAGGGGCCCGTGAAAATGAAGCTTTGTTTTTCCATTGTATGTTGTAATGATATCATCTAGCTGGGCCCCGCAAAGGGCCCCGGCAAAATCAAATGTTCTTCTTGTCCATTGCACTTTCAAGTTCAAATGATATCACGGGCCTCAGTTCATTTCAATTGTAATAAACTTTGTGTTGTGTTGTAAGTTTCTCTGGCCGAATGTAAACAACAACAAAAATGCATGGAAATCGAACGGGAGTCTACATCTCCTCGCTGCTATCAAAAGCTACTGAAATTATTTCTCATGCCATTACTGATGTTTTCGAATAAATAGACTCTGTCAGAAAGTTTATTACTTTTCTATCCACTTTTTTCAGGCCCGTCGGAAGATCTGCCATTTTTGATATTATGCAATTCAAAAATATTCTACCGGGTGCGCCAAAATAAACTATGCACGTTTGGCAGGCCACAATAAATCGTACACTGAACCGACTTTGAAGATTTATGACTTAATCTTTAGCAGAAAGCCTGGACTTTTTGCAAATTTTTTCGTTTCCAGTTTTTAGAGCAAGAACCAAGTTTCTTAAAATGTTCGTTCTCGAGAACATTGAAAACGATCAAAAAACGTTGATCAAATTTTAAAAGATTCAACATGAATGAATAAAGAGAAAACGTTTTCAGGGGCATTTGGGGGTTTAGCACGAACTCTCGTACAGCAAATTACAATTTTTCGATTTCCAAATCACAAATCACCACGAACAAGTTCTCTCTTTGACCATTCATGTCGATTCTTTAGAAAACTTGATCGATGATTTTGGATCGTTTTTCAGTGTTTTCGAAAATTAACATTTTAGGAAACTCGCTTCTTGCTCTAAAAGCTGAAAATGAAAAATTTGCAAAAAATCCCAGTATCTAATTCAGGCTTTCTGCAAATGATTTAGTCATAAATCTGCAAAATCGGTCCAGTGTACGATTTGTTCTGGCCTGTCAAACGTTCATAGTTTATTTTGGCGCACCCGGTATATCCTCGTGAAATTGATTGAGGTCCTATTATAAAAATTTCCCGGAAAAACCTCCATCAGTCACGATCCTTTGCCTCTTTAAATGGCAGATTTTACAAAAATTATGCATTTTCCAGCGATCTAAAGGGCGTGGTCATGAAAAATTTTCCCGGGGGCAAGCCCCCGGACCCCATTTTTGCTCGCCGCGCTCGCATCAAGTTCTAGCCTCCCAAAATAGAGTTCCATTCCGACATGCCTAGTTCTTACCATGGATCGTTTTGCAGCTAGAAATTGATGAGGGTTAGACATATTGCATTGCACAGTCACAAAATCCGACATAAAAATTCACGATTTTCACGTTTTGGCATTCACAAAATTTTCCCAATTGTGCACTCGTAGTAGACTCATTCCAAAAGTCTCTTGTTTCGCTCCCTCCCCCTGTTGACTTGCCGCTAAGAAAGGAGTGATAACAACAGCAACATAACGCAAACGTTAGAGGGCCTTAGAGGGACCTATTAATCTACGCTTTTGGTGCCAGTGCCAAGCAAGGGGCCCGCATCCACTAGTTGCCCCGGGGCCCGCCCTCGCTCTCGGCGGCCCTGCTACCAATGTATGTATGTGTAAATTCTTCCTGGAATTTCTAGTGCATTCATCACAGCCTGTCTTCCTGTAGTATTGAAGACCCAACAAACAGCAATATCAACTCAACTGATTTTAGGCCTTTGCTTCTGTGTACTTTCTTTGGACATATGTCTGTTGTTTCCATATCAAGGAATGGTATGGATTGCTGTTATTGATTCAGAATTAATTTCTCTGACAGATGCTGAAGTTTCTGCCTCCTCTATTCTATCCCTGAAACATTTTATGAAGTTTGGCTTGGTGTTGTTGATTGGTCAGCACTGTCCAGTATGAGTAGTAGGCCAACCACAACCAGGCCCATACTTTTGGTCTGAATCCCTTGTTTCAGACTGTTTCTTCTCATCAACACTGCCTTTAAACCTTGGTTATCTTTGGAAATCCTTGTGTACACGATATTTAACTCCAAAAGGGTTACCTTTAGGCATCTTGCATGGATTTGAAACTTGAAAAACGTTGAAACTCAAAGCTGGAAACTCACAAATCGCGATCCACGATTATCCACCATTACAAATTGCAGTAAAACGCATAGAGATCCCGGATGAGCCACAGGGAAACAATGTAATTGCACTCTGAACCTTGATTTTTCACAGGGATGCCAGAATGCAGCATTAATTTCGGTTCTGGGGGCAAAAAACGGGGAACAATTTGGAGTTTTCTCACGCGTTGTCATGGAAACTACCAGATAAACAAAAGGAAAATCAGACCTGCCTTCAGAAAAGTATATATTTTCACAGCAAATGCATATCATCATGGAAGGGAACTTTCTGGAACTTGTTACTAACATAATAGGGAGACTAAAAATCCAAAAACAATTTTTTTGAAAAAAATGTTGAAAAACTGAATTTTTGCAGCAGAAGCCACCCCTTAAAACGATACCTTGTACAGCAGTAAATACCTGGTGCAAAAATTATCAAAGTGATATGTGGGCAGAATTTGAAAAGCGTTAGAAGGCACGGAAAGGTTGAAGAGCATTGAGAGTTCTTCCATTGTATCATTGGAATAGTTTCCATTACTTGCATCAAACTCACCTTTCTGTCTCAGGGAAATTTGACAACAAGCAGCACGATAAGCGTCATGTGACAGGCTGTTAGCTCCCTGGCCATAATGGATAATGTGCTGAGTCAGCGTCTTCCCTATATTTTTTGTTCTGTAGAGCAGGAACATACTTGCTTCGTCTAGAAGTTAAAAGACCAGCTGTCACAGTACCATAGCTCACAATTGTGAAATTCAGATGTCCTGCTGCTTTTGTTTTATCAAATCTTTCATTGACAACTAATTTTTGAAAGTAGTAGGAACTGATGTTCGTCCAAAAAAAGCTATTGCACATTTGTTTCAACTGGAAAGATAACGACAAAAGAAGACCTCATCAATGTTAGATGAATGATTTTGCAAAACCGCTGCCATGAGTCACGAGTTTTTAACTTCAAGTTTGTCAGAAAGCTCTAATCTCAGGCCTGTTGATAGCTATCTGTTGAAAGTAAATCGGTCACTCATCTTGGAACAAAATAAACGGAATTTGGAAATTGTCCATAGCTAAACTGTGTTTTACTCTCTGTTCAAATGTATTTGGATGTTGGGCAGAATTGTCCTTGTAAAGTTTGAAAATGACTCTTCATACTTACGTTCTTCATCAAATTTGATCATATAGTTAAACAAATTGTATTACTGTCCAGTTCTTATATTTGTTTGCTCGGATATTTACGAAAGGTACGACACTGGAATGCGTAGCTCGGTCAATTTTCTCATTTTCTGCAAATTTTCAAACTTATTGTGTCTGAAACTAAAAGTCCGTTGTTGGTACTCACCAAAGGCCACTCATCAAAAATTGAGCAAATGGCGATGCAGCCTTGTGATGACTTTGCTAACTTCGTGATCATTGTGGCAAATGGATTGGTATCTCTCTTGCAAGTTATTGCCTTGCCAAACACCAGTGCATGTTCTTGGCCAGGTAGAGCTTTTTCAGAGAAAGACAGCGAGTATCCAACAGTGAACAACATTCAAGGTTGGAAACAATCTTTTTGAAGTTTTTAAAAACTCAACAAGAATTGTTTATTCTCCTGGCTAAGGTCTTAATCCTGTCTTGTTCATAGCCAAGTTCTTGCAACTGGCGTTTCACTTGCTTGTAGTGTGCGACTCGTTCAGCCACAACCTTAAATGCCTTGGCTGCCACAATTCGCCTCATGACCACAGCAAACGTCCGATCGAGTGCATCTGAAGTTTCATCTCGCAGGTCTTTCTGAAACATTCGTAACAAGCCTTTCACATCGAATGTGGAGTATTTTTCTAAGTTGGCTTCTCAACAAGGCTTGCACCAGCAATTGTAATGTCCTTCCATCATGCAAATCGTGTGTACACCAACTGCTCTGCTATTTTAGGCCAACCGTCAACATCAGGAATTAGTAGCATTGATATACATTATAGTAGCATTGATATATTATTCGCTTTGTCCATTTATTATTATCATTGGGGCTATTGCCCCCGACCCCCGCTAATTTGCAAAGTTGCACATCATAAGAAATATAAGATAAGAGAAAAATTAACATTCCCAAAGTCACCAGTTTCTCTTTCGAGATCACCTTCCCCCATATATCTGCCAATTACCACCTTCACAATAAACATTACGAGGAAATATGTGATCAAAAAGCTGCCTGCTAAATGATTTTGCAGTCCCAAACTAACTTGCAAAGAGCATGGAGAAGCCAGAATCAAGTCCAGAAATTGAGATTGTGGAGATGGAATACAACATGGCTGGCATCATGACGTCGTTGCAACAACTTGAATCACCAAGCAAGGCAGAGAGGTAACATATTTAGGCCATGTAGTTAAATGCTTAGGCCAAATGGGCAATAGCTTGAGGCTGGATCGGCCATTTGTATTCACCGGCATTGGAATACTGGCATCGGCATTGGAACTGGCATTGGCATTGGAATTGGCATCGATATTGCGTAAGAACTATGACGCATGCAAAACTAGCCAGGGGGTCCGTGAAAGTAATTTGTACGAGTAAATCAATGCAGTGAACAAACTCTGTCAATTCAATAACTGCTACTGCTAAAGACAATTCTCCTCATACTGTGAAAGAGCTTTGGGCTTTGGGCTTTGATGGGTTGCGGCATGGTCATTTCAAATGACTTTGGTTGCGGATTTTGCCAATTTTTGCCCCTGGGGCTGAGGGCTTGATGCTTTTATGTTAGTTTTCGTTTTTAAGATTTTAAGGTTTTAAGATTTTCATATTACAGGTCATTCGAGAGTGTGTTTTACATTGTAAAATATGCTGCCATCAATTTTATTTTTCAGCAATGATGATTCTTGAAATGAACAAAACTTTTGAAGTTGAACCAGAGTAGTCGCTCAATAAGGATTATAAGTGAACGAATTATACGTAACTTTACGATCAAACTAACAACTTTTACTCTCAAATTAAGTATGAGCTCACGAGATTCAAAGATATTCAAGGTTCAAAACTTCAAGCTCTGATGAACTCTTAATCATGAAGAGCTCGTTATGTCTTTAACGTAAAATCCCCGGGAGGGGGGTACATAGCATGTTCAGGGTAATGGTATGTGCCGCCCATATGGGTGGGTTCTTGTGCCCAACTTTCTTTAAACAACATTCTCTAAACAAGGGTCATTTTCGGCAGATTTCCCATTTATTAGTGGCGTTTTGCTTAAAGTTGCAAAAATAGTTACAAATGTGGAGTTTTCCGAAAAATTCTTCACAAATCTGGGTACCAAGGCAAGTTTCGGTAATTAGAAGAGGGTACAGTTCTGAAAACAAGTCGTGTACCGCTCCAGTCGGGGTAAAGTCAGAAATCGAATCTAATGTTAGCTCAGTTCAAAGTGTTCCTATAAAAGCGTAATTAAGCAATTCAGGTATGCTCTTATTGGATTTAAAACTCTCCGTATAATATCAGTAATCCTCATTCATAATGCTCAAATCCATTAACGTTAGATAATGGGGAATACATAAATACAGACCCGCGCAAATCGCTGTTGCGCACCCCCCTGGTTAGTTTTGCATGCGCCATAGTACTTGTGGGCTTATGCAATAACCGATGCCAATTCCAATGCCAATGCCAGTTCCAATGCCGATGCCAGTATTCCAATGCCGGTGAATACAAATGGCCGGCTGGATCAAAGTACTGTATCCCTTCGTTGCACCAAAAAGTTCATTTTTCGTTTTTTCCATATTATAAAACTACAACTTTCTAGCTTTGATTTCAGCTATTTCTTTCTCATTTTCTTCAATGTTTTCCCTTAGAAATATACATTTTAAAACGAAGGGTTTAAATTTTAAGAAACTGTGTTTACAAGTTCCCTATAATATTATCTGTTAATCACTTGAACTCCGGATCATCAATTGAAGCCACTAATCCGATCTGCGGTTATTATGGAGTGCGCGGCTAATATAAAGTACACAGGGATTTCATCTGCTCCCTCTGTCTGTTGTATTATCATGGGCAGGTTTAGGAAAGCGTCCTGGTCTAATGGAAAACTCGAAAACTTTCAACAAAAGAAGGTGAAGGAGCTAAAGCCAAATTTGGTCAAAGTAACAAGGAGCAGTTGACTGTGACGGATAGGGGATCGTGGTATGCCCAGGAGGAGCTCATTAAATCCCAGAAGACTGAAGGCATTGAATTAAATTTAGAAAACTTTGAAGAAACGTCATCGGAATATTCAGACAGTATTGATTCTGAGTCGAGGGATGAGGAGTTTGTGAAGCCCCATGCAAACTCTATTTCGTCAATCCTTCCATACTTGAATATGGAGCGCCATACACGTCAAAAATACTTGTATAAAAAAGAGATACTTGCTGTCGAAAAAAGTTTATACTTATATACTTCTTGTTAAAAATATTTTATACTTATATACTTCTTGTTAAAAATAGTTTATACTTGTATACTTCTTGTAAAAAATATTTGGTACTTATATACTTCACACTGAAAAAGTAGTACATACTTGTATACTTGACACTGATAAAAAGAGTATACTTGTTGGTACTCCCGTTGGATAATCAATCACCATACTTGTTATAAGTTAAAATGAATTATACTTCTATGCAAAATATATTCTATACTTCATTACTTTCCTCAATTCTATCATACTTACCTGCAGCCCCCCCCCCAAGTGACTACGCGAAGTATGAGAATTTTTTCTTCCCATGAAGTATGTCGATATTCTCAGGAAGTATCTCGATATTCTCATTTCACAAACCTGTCCATCAATCAACCATTTGACAGCCATTTGGAATAAGGGAATCACCTCGTGCACACGAGGCTTCACCAACAACGCCGGCCTAATCAAAATGGCAGACGACAACACACGATTAGTAGGGCGCCTGACTGAGCTGGTTAACACTCTTCAAGGTTCAGTCACAGTCAGATCAGGAAATGATACGACAGGAATGAGTGTACAGGAATCTGTCAACCAACTTTATCCATCTGTTAGAGGACACCCAGTTTGACAGATTGACAGAATGAACATGACATTGCCGCCACAGCTGCCACCACCACAGCATCAAAGCAGATCAAATTTCAATCCAGGTATTTTCACTACTACTTTTATTCTGTCTGTATATTGACTTTGCTTATTGATCATTGTTTCATTCATTATTTGGTTTAACCCTTTACCTCTGCTAAAATTATGTTGAATTCTGGCAAGTCCAAGGCAGCTTTCAGAAGAAGGAATGGAAAGACTTCTATGAAATCCCTCTATGAATATTGAATAAATAATGGTACCATTGATTGAAAGATAGTCCCAGGCAGGGTTAATGCTTGTTAGGTGTTTTCTTAGTTCATTTTCCCTCTCCTGTTTGATTTGACTAAAGGGGAATATTTTATTGGCAAAATACTTCTTCCACTTTTCTATGAAAATCCGATTCCTTTCTGATCAAGTCTTACACGCAAAACATCCTTGCTTTGTTTGAAGGTGAAAGCTATGCATTGAAGAAAAGAACAAAACGTGCAAGGCTAGAAAAAAGCTCACAGCAATACCAGAGTCGATACAAAGACAAATCTGTGGACAGGCCAATGTTAAAGGATCTATTTCTGTTGCCCAGTCCTGCTGCTAACAAGGTGCCCAGAGGAAAGAAACGAGAAGAACTTTCTTCCAAGGGGTTTGTATCCTTTGCAGTTCAATTGAATTTAAACATGACTCAGGCAGAAGTAGAGGGTGTGATTTTTTCAGAATTTAGTAACAAGCTGGCAATGTGTACTGAGCCAGCCTTTGAATTCTTGAAGGCTGTCAACGAGAAACTTATAAAGCAAGACACAAAGGAGTGGAACGGGAAAGTGGTGAAACACATGACGGGTACTGGCCCCTTGTATGTACGCTCAATGCAAGAACTTCCAATGGATTCTGATTCTGACTTGGAAAGCAGTGATGATGATTGTAACATACTTGAAAGGAACAGTAAGCCAATAAATCATTATTTTCCACCAAATATCAGTACATCCCAGGTATCAATAACTTCTGAGAATGCACAGCTATCAGCTGGATCATACTGTCTTGCAAGCAAATCATCCTCTGAAGTCACTCAAATCAATGTCAAACCAAGGATTTCCTCAACTTCATCTTCATCAACGTCACATCAACAGCCTCCTGATGTCCATTGCCCAATATGTGGAAAGTCATTTCCACAGAGTTTCATAAACTACCATGCAAATTCTTGCGCTGAAATGCAAGCTCAACATCAGTACAATGAATTGATGTCAGATGTAATTGACAGTGACCTTGATCTTGAAACTGATGTTTTTGCAGAAGTGCCAAATTCTCCCAAAGAAATTGATAACGGTGAAAATGTTCATGATCTGGTGAAGAGGGTAGCAAATCATGTTGATGCAGAGTCCGACGGGTGTAATTTACGGAATCCGGAACTACGGAATTTGGGAATCCGGAATCACGGAACTATGGAATTACGGAATTCGGAACTGCGGAATTACGGAACTGGGTGATAGGTATAAATTGCGGAACACAAATGCTCTATATAGTTTATGGGCCAATGATAAATATTTCTCAAGATATGATCCGTTAGGGGAACAATAAATTTTTGTTGTTTTAAATTTTTAGAGGTATAATCAAGTTCCTTGAAACTTTCAAAAACACTGAAGTGATGAAAAAACATGAATCAAATTTCTATGAAATTTTTTTGATGATTTAGGATTTAGAAATCGATTAATTGTACATTAATTGTATTGTAACTGCACAAGCACTGGTTCTGTCATCCCTGGTGCCACTACCCATGTTTCTAAAATTAATGAAACTATCTACCAGCCCGGCACCTTCGTTTAATATAAAAGATTAGAGTACTGTAGCGCCATTTCTTCTTTCTTGACTTCCGAAAATTTAAGCTGTTTCTTCTGAAAGAAAAAGGAGTGCTGAAGTTTCTTTTGAATCTAGAAATCTTAAGCTTTATATTTTTGATAAATGTGTTTTGCTTTATTGTTAACAATCAAGTTGAATTCCTGTGACCAATTAACATTCCGGTGGTACACACATGACACAGCGATCTAGATGGTTAAAGGTCACATTGCCGAATAGGATAAACTTGAAACTTGGTCCAAAATACATCTTCTAGACCACCCAATCATCAAGAATGTTGTAATCATGATCCAGAGTTTGCCAGAAGTATTTAGGATGCTGTTTTCACAAAGGCTTTATTGATTCCTGAGACCAATGGAAACCTGACCCCAATGGATGGACCAGGATGGACATTGAATATTAAATAAATAATGAGAAACCAAACTATTTAACAACTCCAAATTTTATTTTATAAGGTATTCTGGCTGTATCAAAAGATCGTCCAAGAGTCTTCAAGCTTCTTTCAAAAACAAGGAGAGGGCAGATTTCCGAGAAACACATGATATTGACTGGGAGAGTAGTTGTGCTTAAAAATTTTCTGACACAATCGATCATTTAATTTGAAGGCTTCCATTTTGGGGGCAGGCAAATTGAATTGTGAGAATCGTTCAAAGATATGGTAAAAATGCATTTCCACAAATATTTTCCCCTGGGGACATTCTGCTTTGTGGCAATAATAATCTTGTTTTGCCTAGAGCTAGGATGAATCAATATGGCATTAATACTATCAGGTTTGTTGTTCAAAAACTATGGCAGACTCTGCCAAGAGAAATCAAAGAGTCCCAATCATTGGAGATTTTTAAAAGAAATATTAAGTCCATCAAAACTTTTGTTGACTGCAGCTGTCAATTCTGTAAAAAATTTTTATCAAATCTAGGTTCCTTGTAATTAGACTTTTGTATATACACTCATTTTTTTTACAAGAAACCGCTTATAAGAAACGGTAGGCTCGATTTTTCGAAAGCTAAGGAACAACCCTACCTGAATTGAAAAAGCTAAGAAACTTTTGCAATTTACAGTTTTAATTTTCCTATCGCACTCGCAAAATGTTTAGACACTGTACAGTTATAGCGTCTGTTTGGATATTATTTTGAGTGCGAATTATGTTATTTACTTGTTTTGAGATCTTACTAAGTAATTTGGGAGTCCATTAGACAAAACAAAATTACCTCTACATTTCCAGGATTAAAAATATAAGAACACGTAAGAAACTTTTGGTAGCAAAATGGCCCAAAAATTTAAGAAACTGCCTACCAGCCCCGGACCTTAGTTTCTTATAAAAAAATGAGTGTATTCTGTATTGTTGGCCTTAATTAGCTTAACGCTATTGTCTTTGATAACTTAAAAAAATTGTTTATTATTATCATCATTATCAGCAGATCCGCACAGAGGGGGGGGACCTTCATGTTGGAAATAAAATTTTAAGGAACTTCATTATACCTCTAAACAATGAAAACAACAAAAATTTAATGTTCCCCTAACTGATTATATTTCGAGAAATATTCATCATTGGCCCATAAACTTTATAGAACATTTGTGTTCCGCAATTTATACCTGCTAACCAGTTCCGTAATTCCGCAGTTCCGAATTCCGTAATTCCATAGTTCCGTAATTCCGGATTCCTAAATTCCGTAGTTCCGGATTCCGTAAATTACACCCGTCGTGCAGAGTCTAAGCCCAATGGAATTGATGTAAGAAGAACATTTGCTTGGAAGGATTATTTGATGTGTCGAAGACGACAGGGATTTGCAACTAATGCCAAGCTCAGGGTTCGTTTTGTAGGGGAGCCAGCAGTAGATACTGGAGGCCCCCTCAGAGAATTCTTTTCAGGTTTGTAAAGTCCTTGTATTTTTTTGCTCCCAAAAGCGTACAGGAAGAAAAAATCTAGGGGGGCTGCCCAACACAAAGTCAATTGTTTACCATAATTTTTACCCAACTGAGGGCATTTTTTTGCCCAATTGGGGCTCATTTTCGATAATTTTTCTAAAGTTGGCGGGGCTACCGCCCCCTGACCCCCCGCCTCGTGCGCTTATTGTTCCATTCTCCAAATCTTTTTAATTCTGTTAATTGCTTCTTATATGTGGTTAGGGCTGGTATGTGGTATGTTTACAGAGATGGGAGAAATTAATTGCCCAAATGGGATGGTGAACGCAAGAAATATTGTTATGTGCTTAAATGCCTTTTCATACAGGGTGTCCCAAAAAATGTTTGCCCTATATTTGCCTGAAGATTGCGACAAAACAGCCAAAGATAATCATACTTTTGCATGATGTTGCTCTTCAGATATTCAATTAAAGTTTGCAACCATCCCCATAAAAATCCTTTGAGAAATGATGGAGCTATATGACCCTCAGACGACCAAATTTGCCTGATGTCTGAAACCAGCGGTTGGCCATTTGGTCTCCTTACTATTTTGCAATGATAAGTATCTTCATGTGAGGCAAGAAATAGTTTCCTATGATTTCAGAAATAGTGGAACTCTCTAAGGATTATCAGAATTTTCACGAGAGCTATGATATTTGAGTCTGTGCAAAATAGTAAGACAAAATGGCCAACTGCTGGTTTCAGTAATCAGGCAAATTTGGTCTCCTGAAGGTTGTAGCTCCATCATTTTTCAATGGATTTTCCACAGGTGGCGGAGAATGGTTCAGTATTTTTAAAATGGAATTGTTCAGTTTTAAAATTAGTAAAAACAAACCTTTCTTGCCAGTTAAATGTGTCTGATTTCTCTGTGAATCTGATCCACTGCTATTTACTCTAAGTTAGGCCAATATGCGAATGACTGTTTAGTGTTGTTGCGGCTGTCTCAGAAATACTCAGCGTGAAGAGAAAAAGAGAAAGGTCTGTAGGTTCACAAATGGCCTCGCGGCTGGGCACATCTTCTTCACCTTTTCCCGCTGCTCTTCGGCCACTGGCTGGCTACCAAAGCACATCTGACCAATCCTCAGCAACCCCTTTATCTTCTCATGACCCTCTCATTTCCACTCGCACCACGCAAAAAGTGCTGGGCGAGGAATTGTGAACGCGGGTCTGCTCTATTTGCAATCTCGTAAGCATCGAGGAAGTTCAACGGAGCACG
This sequence comes from Aurelia coerulea, assembly GCA_039566865.1. Classification (NCBI taxonomy): domain Eukaryota; kingdom Metazoa; phylum Cnidaria; class Scyphozoa; order Semaeostomeae; family Ulmaridae; genus Aurelia; species Aurelia coerulea. The sequence goes on from CM076959.1 coordinate 6,623,591, forward strand.
CCTTGTGCATTCTCGCTACTGCGCATGGGCAAATCACTGTCTGGCATGCCTGCGCCTGCGCAAATCAGATTTGATATGTGCAGCTCTGCTGTGCGCAAGGCGTGCTCCGTTGAACTTCCTCGATGCTTACGAGATTGCAAATAGAGCAGACCCGCGTTCACAATTCCTCGCCCAGCACTTTTTGCGTGGTGCGAGTGGAAATGAGAGGGTCATGAGAAGATAAAGGGGTTGCTGAGGATTGGTCAGATGTGCTTTGGTAGCCAGCCAGTGGCCGAAGAGCAGCGGGAAAAGGCGAAGAAGATGTGCCCAGCCGCGAGGCCATTTGTGAACCTACAGACCTTTCTCTTTTTCTCTTCATGCTGAGTATTTCTGAGACAACCGCAACAACACTAAACAGTCATTCGCATATTGGCCTAACTTAGAGTAAATAGCAGTGGATCAGATTCACAGAGAAATCAGACACATTTAACTGGCAAGAAAGGTTCGTTTTTACCAATTTTAAAACTGAACAATTCCATTTTAAAAATACTGAACCATTCTCCACCACCTGTGGATTTTCATGGGGATGGTAGCAAACTTTAATTGAACATGTGAAGACCACCATCATGCAAAAGTTTGGCAATAATCTTTTGCTGCTTTGTCACAATCTTCACACAAACAGGGCGCAATTTTTTGGGACACCCTGTATATCTTAACAAGATTATTTGTACCCTGAAACAAAGTGTCATTTCAACACAGTGAACATAAAGCACCCTATTCTCATTTTAACCGTTCTTTTTTATTTTATTTACATTGTAGTTCAAATTTTACTACTTTCTTGGGTTTTTACCCCTATACTTTATCAAAGCGTTGTTTTTCTGGAATTATTTTTTGGGTTGCATTGGAAAAATTATGAAGAAATGGAGAAAAATAAATAGTTTTCAAAAGAAATTGAAGACGAGCAACATTATTGAAATCAAAATAGTTCAATATATAAATACAATTATTGAGCTCAGAGAGGGCATTTTTATGTATGTTTAAGACACCAAATGTTTGGGTATGCCATGTTAAAAAACTCAGGAATATATAGTTTTATGGGAGAAATTTTGCTGTATTGATGCTTGTACCACACTCCCCTTGATGTGAAATCCTCCCTGTATATAAATATATGTAAAAACTGACCACATGTTATGAGAAAATTTGCACCCCTTGATTTCAGTGCTGCTTGAGTACATACATAGATCACTGTTTACATGTGAAAGAGAAGAGCCATTTGGAGGAAACCCAGCACCAAACATGATGGCAGTGACAGCAAGAGAATTTGTGGCTGTTGGGGAAGTAATGGCTATGTCTATTGCCCATGGTGGCCCTGCTCCAAACATCATGACCAAATGGGTTTATGATTACCTTTTGAAAGAAAAGATTCATGCTGACATATTGCCTGACGAACACGAATGGAGCTCTGCCTACAAGCAGGTATGAAGATACCATATAAATTTTGATTTACCGTAAAAGCTCTCTATTAAGTCTCTAGGGGGGGGGGGCTTATTAGAGAGGGGCTTATTACAAAATCAAATCACAAGGATACAGTATATTTATAGCTTTTGGTTCTTTTACACCATATATTTTGCAGATTCAACTTGCAACATTAGGACTCAAATCCATAAATTTGACACATTTTTATCTCACACCATATCAAATTTAACACGCATACTTATTTAGCTCAATAAATAGAAGATCTTAGGTAACCTCTGGAGTTTGATATAAGTAGAGGGTCTAATAGAGGGGGGGGGGTTGTTTTAAATGTTGGCTCTGAGGGGAGGGGCTTATTAGATAGAGGGGCTTAATACAGCTTTTATGATATTTTAATTTCATGTGTATCACAGTAAATTTGGAAAGCCAAATTTTTAAAGTCTCAATCAAATACTGCCTAGTCATAGAGTTTTAGCAGTGAAACTAGTGATATTTATGTGCCAATGAAATGTATAGAACAGAAAGAAACGAAAGATTTCAAGGTAAGCAATCTATTCTAAGAAGTTTAGGATAGCAATCTACAACCCATCTGCAGTTGGAACAGCAGCTATTGCCAGGTCTGGATACTTTTTGCAATGCATACATAATTCGAAACTTGTAGAACCATTGTATGAAATTCTTCAACATCTGCCTGCACTCCAGGATATATCAGTCCTTGAGCTGGTGGTGACAATTTATGCCTGAAAATTAAACTTAACAGCTTCAAGTGAATTCTATGCTGCTAGATATTCTTTAAAGGAAAAAGAGATCATGGAAAGGGAGAAAGTAAACCAAAATAGAAGTAGAGCTGCTTCAGTGGGGTAGATTTAATGGTATGAGTTTTATTTAAAATATATTGAAGAATGTTTTTGAAGCATCTGTGATTTTCAAGATTTCTGAACATTGTTCCCGTGCACCAACATTTGTAATGAAACCAAAGCATGAAAGATATTGATTACACATGCCCATCCTTTTAAGGTTCAGAATTGTTTGACTGATACAGATATACAGGAAGTCTTATCATCTGATTCGTTCGAGGACATTCTTGAGAAAATTGGTTATCGTGGTGTTGCAAGAAAGGAAACCATGGAAAACCTGGAAAGCATCCTAAGGTGAGCAGTGCTTCTTATGAAACATTTACGAACAGTCCATCTGGTAGACCAGCAAAGATGCCAAATAGCCAAATTGATGCAGCCTAGGAAATTTTCATGAAAATTGGGTTGAAATGCATTGTTTGTCAATGTTGCTTTCAAATGAAAAGATGACATTGTTTTCTTCTTCATTGAGGTTGATTTCCTCACTTCCCCAAAGTATCCATCATTGGTTTGTCGTACTGTACTGCACATGAAAAAAGTTCTGACTTTTCATTCATCTTGAAGTCATTTCCCTGGTTTCATCAAAAATCATTAAACTACCGGGTGTCCTGAAAAAGTACTCCTGTCTAAAAAATCACCAAAAATTGATCATCAAACCTTCATAACTTTTCTTTTTGAATTGCTTTGTCAAATACCCAAAAATATTCACAGATGATAAAAGAGCTGCCTTTTTGGCGTAGCAAGAAACAAGAAACTAAAAGTCACAAAACCTAGACTTCTCTAGAGATACTAAAGGAGCTGAATGGATTAGTTCCCATGGGATTTAAAAGACATGATAAATCATATGCTGAGTAGATTGTGATGGCACATTACAAAGTAAGGGAAAACATAACTATGAAAAATTGATATACTTTTGAGCACCCGGTGGAAGCTCAATCGATAAACCATCTTCTTTTTGCCATTTTTGTAAATATAATTTGTTTATAGATCAATCACATATAAAGCAAAGTTGGAGCCAATTCTGCCAATGCTGATGCAAATTAAGGAAGGCCTGCAAACGCTTGGAGTATATGAGATGATGCAAAGTCATCCAATGAAATTTCAAGAAATATTTACAGCAAATGGGAAACAATCATTCAAGAGTAAGGCTGAAGATATTATTGATGAAACTGATGTATATTACTCTCCAGATGGAAGCAACAGTAAAGAAATCGAGATCAACACATTTAAATCTTTCACAGACTTTGTTCTGTCACTTGAGGGAACAGGCAAGGATTCATATTTTTAGCTTCACTGTTGGTTTGTTTGTTAAACATAACAGAATGAGAACATGACAATATAACAAGGAGACTAATTAACATGGCTTTCAAAAGTTAGGGAGCATCAAAATATAAATGGTTTCCAGGGACTGCAACTACATGAAAGCATCTATTTATTTACCAAAAATATCCTCTTACTTGAACAATAGCTATGCAGTTCCATCTTTTCATATGCAATTACGGTATAATATAAAGAAAATACAAACTGTTCAGACATTATCTCTTAAATAACTGTGATGTCCTGTAGATATACTTCCATGACAAATCAAGATTGCAAGGCAATACCTTGATAAGGTTGTGTTCTTCTTTTTTGAAACCTTGAAATCAGCCTAAAATGGAAACTTACCGGGTCAGTCAAAAAAGAAGAATCCCCGTTTGGAAGGCATCTGCTCCTCAATTATCAAAAAAAATATTGAAAAGTGTCTTGTTTTATTGCTAATATGTTCAATTAGGCTCAGTAATTTTCCTGGCTTTAATCGGCCATTCCTTCCTGTGGATATGGGAGATTTTCTGCAGAAAGCCCCTTCCAAAAATCTGCAAAAACCAATGAAAAAATGAGAAAATCTCCCTTGGTTTTCCTTCTTGAAAATGATGACATTCACATGTCACATGTATTTTTTCCTCTTGGGAGAATGGAATCCCCCTGAATAGGTTATTGATACCAAGAGGAAGACTTGTTCATCCTCCCAAGGGGATAGCACGTGCTAAAGCGTGCAGAAGTAATTGCTGTAAGGCCCGTGCAAGTCAGAAATGCTGGGGAAATTTGTTCGAGATTGTGGGCACGTGTTGAACATTTCTTGAAGAGTCCTTCTCGAGAAAATCTCTCATAATTTCGAAACGGAGTGGCCGATTTCAGTCAGGTAAATTTCAAAATATCCAGAGAGCCATGACCTTCAAACGGGAATTCTTTTTAATGACTCACCCGGTATCTTTCTGGTCGTTAAAACACCTTCAATTGAACTTTCACTGAAACTGTCCTTGAATAGCTTATCAGTGATTTACTTACACATAATACATTTTAATTTTTAGAACGCACTGATGGTTTGAATACAGAATCAATGTTTATGTTTATCACTGGTGCAAAGTCTCTGCCACCACTTGGATTGCCAAACAAATTACGTATTTCGTTTAAACATGGATGTCCAGTTGGTTGTAAATGCAGACCTACAGCATCCACATGCAGTTTACAGTTGACATTGCCAACTCACATTCAGTCCCAAGACGAAATGGAGGAACTCATGATTTCTGCATTGAAAGAGGGGAAAGGTTTTGGCACAGTTTGATGAACGTTGCAAACTTTGCAAACAAAGCTTCACGATCGAAGTAATCATTTAGAAGAAAGTTGTTTTGTTGCCGTTGTTGCCATAATAGTTAACACAGTTTTGTTACGATTTTGTTTACATTTGGGTTTAGATTGCGTTAGCTGAAAGTGAAATACCTTGATATATCAGAACACTATCGATTGCCTGCAGCAAAGCGATTAAAAAAATTCCAACAAATGTTTTAGTTCAAATTAACTGGGCTCTTACTCTCCCTGTCGACTAAATCGATATTATGTGGAAGCATTTCTTTCCTCTAAAATAATGGAGAGAACTTGTCTACATCGAAGATAGGTAGGTACACCAAAATTTACATCTGATGTCAAAGGCTCAATTTGAGTAGATAAACATCCAAATTCAGGTTCACTCAAAAGAATCTCCGATCTTGGTACCACAACATGATTATTTGTTTCAATCTGAGCATCAGGGCTATCTGGGTCAACTCCATACTGATTCCAATCTATTTGTGTGCGATTTAAAATATCATGGACGGAACTGCCATCATTTGTCATATATTGATAGAAACCACGCACCCACAATTGCATCGGCGACTGATTATTTTCTGTTCTCAAAGGATGATTATTCCAATGATTAGCCATCTCGTCCAATGCAAAATTTATCCTTGGCATGAAAGTATAGTGTAGAGCATACAGGTCAAGCTCATTTGTACTTTCCAATGTGTCTTCGCTCTCAAGAAAAGAAAAAACGTTTCGAAACTGGTCAATCACATATCTGTACACGTCGACCCAAAGCCGCTCTATTCTTTGGTTGTGGACAGACAGACCGGTCAACATTGGTTTGTTGTCTGGTCCAAAGTGTTGCAACATCCACCTTGCCATTGCAACGTTTTCTGTCCCATGGTCCGTTCTTACTCGTAGTGGTATGCGGTATCGAGTGATTGCTGATAAAACTGAGATAAGACTGTTTCGGCACGATTATTATCAGAACATCTCAGAAATACAATGGTCCTTGAAAATCCATCGATCCCTCCATGAATGACGAACCTCCATTTAATCAATTTATGGTTGCCATCTACATGCATGAAAAAAATACCAAAGTAAATGGTCAAAGCCTTCCATCAAGATAACAATGTAAAATTTTGATTTATGACTTCGGTTAAACTGTAACTCCAAGAAAGAGATTTTGTGTTGGATGCGGTTGTGACCTGCCCCTTTTTTCAGCATGCCAAAATGTGGTATTTTCTGGACATAAATTGCCAACAATTTTCTGCCAAATGCCGGGTGACTCAAAACATTTTATACTGCTCAAAAATCAATACAGCAAGTTTACTTGCTCTGTAATCATCGACATTGGAAGGCGCAACTGGATAGTCATTTTTTGATCAATGTAAATAGCGCTAAAATTCAAACGTCACCGACGTGTCTTCATTGCATTTGCTCCGAGAAACCATGGAGAAACGCACAGCGAAGGTCTACTTTCCAAGGAGCACTTTCGGCATCTGATTTTGAATGGATTTTGTAAGACCCGGAAGGATTGATCGTGCGTTTTCTCTTTTGCTGTTCTGCAAGAATGACTTTTTGAATCACTCGAATTTACCAAGGGACTAATTTACCAATTTAACAATTTATTAAAATTATCAAAATTATTAAATACCTAAAATTTATAAAATACTTCAATCTTTTAGGAATTTGAAAAATAAATCTAATAGCGCAACTATCTTTTCTACATGACTTTTCAAACAGGGGGGGGGCATTTTTTGAGTCACCTGGTATGCCTTCGCTATTGGGATCGATGACCTTCAGAATCCTCATTTCTTTGTAAGTAGTATAGTAGATTATGTTACGAATATTTGGTTATGTTTGAGAATTCATAGAAAATAAATAATATCTGTTTTTCTGGCAAATGTTCTGTGAATGTAACGTTTCAATTATTTCAGAGATAAGCCGTCGTGCACTTTTCGCACAGGTGGCCATAAACTGACACAATATCACTTACCAAAGAGCATTTGGACATGGAACACGATAGACTCTTCTTGTGATAGGCCTTCGAAGTCGCCTGATTTCCCTTCCTATTGGATCTACGCGTCCCATGGATTCTCTTATTCTCCATCGTTGAACACAAATTCCTCTGGCTCTAAACGCACCCATTATCATTCTTTCGCCAGCATTTGGAGATATTCCAACGATTTCTCGCATGTTCATGTCGATGTCTTCATCAGAGAGATCGGTATATCTTCCTTGCCGTTCACCTGGCTCCAATTCATTCCGCCTTCTCAAAAGGGTTGACAAACTAATTCCAAGCATTTCAGCAATTTCTCGCCATGTCAATCTAAGTCGTGAAAGTCCTGATATTTGCTCTTGCGATACCGAGATTCTTTGCCTTCCTCGTCCAATGCATATGGAGTGTTGCTGTTGCTTGGGGTGACCATCTCTTACATTATTATCAAGTAGCCTTTCAAAGCGATCAGTGAACTGTTGCAGATCATTGAGTATTTCTAATGCAATGCGATAGATCTCCTCATGAACAGCCCTGTTCTCAGTACTAACACCAACTCCGTCAGCAAGTATTACTTCCAGATCCTCACAAACTGCTCTTGCACTATCCAGCATTGCCTCTATAGTGTTGCTGTCTGAGCTGTCTCTATTTCTCTCGAAACTTGTAAATAGTTCTGCAAGATCATAATTTTGAAGAAAGACTGACATCTCGTCAACATTGATGCAACCTGCATGTCTGATCAACCAGATAGCCAAAAGTTTGATGAAAAAAAATGTGAAGCCCATCATCTTTCCGTCCTCAACATGTGCTGCAAAGTGCTGCACGTGCTCGAAGAGCAGTAGGCCTCGTGTGCACGAGGTGATTCCCTTACTCCAAATGGCTGTGAAATGGTTGATTGATGGACAGGTTTGTGAAATGAGAATATCGAGATACTTCCTGAGAATATCGACATACTTCATGGGAAGAAACAATTCTCATACTTTGCGTAGTCACTTGGGGGGGGGGCTGCAGGTAAGTATGATAGAATTTAGGAAAGTAATGAAGTATAGAATATATTTTGCATAGAAGTATAATTCATTTTAACTTTTGACAAGTATGGTGATTGATTATCTAACGGGAGTACCAACAAGTATACTCTTTTTCTCAGTGTCAAGTATACAAGTATGTACTACTTTTTCAGTGTGAAGTATATAAGTACCAAATATTTTTTACAAGAAGTATACAAGTAAAAACTATTCTTAACAAGAAGTATATAAGTATAAACTATTTTCGACAGCAAGTATCCCTTTTTTATACAAGTATTTTTGACGGGTATGGCACTCCATACTTGAAGAACGGCCAAGTAAAAAACTCGGAGATGTCGGAGATGTCGGAGCAAAGATTCTCCGACGTTTCTCAACTCCGACTTTTTTACTTGGCCCTATATGCCCCACTAAAAAAGTTGGAGATGTCTTAGCTCCGACGTTTCTCAACTCCGACTTTTTTACCTGGCCTTTATATATTTGACAGGTTTTTTTTGTTTCATTTACAACTGATAAGAAACTTTATAGCAAGAATTAGTTGAAAAACGTCATTTTTAGCAAGAACAATCTGAAAAGCAATCTAGCAGACACTTTCTTTCATTATATTTTTCACTTGTTCCTTGTATACACCCCCCCCCAGTAACAACCCCGCTGAAACGATGCCCCGCCAAGGTTAAAGGATGACCCGCCAAATAATGTGTTTCCCCGCTAAGTTTGAGTTGCAACATTTCCCTGCCTTGTTTCTGTTATTTCCCCGTTGAAATGTTTGTTTCCCCGTCGAAAATCATGGATAAATGATCTATTTCAACGGGAAGTTTTGATATTTGATAGTCCAGGATTCGATTGCAGGTAGCTTGAGCCACTTTTATATGCTTTCTTTTATCTACGTTTTCTTTATTTCTCGTTATTTTCTCGGTTCAAAGAACTATATTTACCGTCCACAATGAATAGTGATAAATGAAGACGTTAAGACAAAGTCTTGAAGAACAACTAAGAAAGGTTGGTTGTTGCAAGTCTTGCAGCGCAGATCTGCAAATACTGAGCTGCGAGAAAAAGCGACCATGCCTTGCTTGCAGCTGGATGCTCAGCTGCACCAATGAGTTATGCCCCTCTCATCAGAATAACGGAGACTTTCCGATAACTGAGAAAAGTGGACGCCAGTTTCTGATAAATAGAAACTTTGTCCTTGCATATCATAGCAACAGATTGTTGGCGAAAATTCCTCTCTTTCACCACGTTCTCCGAGGACTATGTATGTCTTGCATTTCATGAAGCTCACTGTATTGCACAGAGGTAAGTGGTTAGTATTTGGATTGTATGTTTTTTTGGATTTACATTGGCATATTACTTACTTAATTGAAGCAGTTTAAAGTGAATATGACGCAAAAACGTTTATTGTCTTATCTGATGCATTAAACATCGCTGATCACGATGGTGAATTTAATTTTTCTATTTACGCTTTCATTTCGCTGGAAAATGGGGTTAATGAGCCCCCACTCTGCTTCAAAAAGTGGCGGCAGTTCTGCGGGGTCTAACCGTTGAGTACCAGATCTCTGTGACGTAAAGTGTTTGGGCAACAATACCTCAATACACAAAACAACATGAAAATTAGCCATAAAAGATAAAGTTTGGCTTGATTTTCCACCTTTATACCCAATTTAAACTGATAAATTTTCCTCCAGATATCTTCAGTTACTCCAGACAAGGTATGCAACAAACTTTTTGGAGGTTTTTCGCACTAAAATGTTTCTATAAAGTGGCATGTTTGGAAGGGATATTACACGCGATGACAAGAAAGTGAAAGCACATTTTGCAACACATCCCACACACAGGTCAAAGTTTCCAAAACAAAAAAATAAACATTACGTTTGTGACTATTCAATAAACCTTTAGATAAATAAACGTTACATGTTGCGACTATTTTAGTAGGTTTTGCCATATAAATGGATTGGTTTCGGTGCTTCTAATCGATAAAGCCTTCCAAGTGAAGCCGTGAAGCCGAAGGAAGGCGAGACAGGGTTCCAGACCATGACCATAGGCCATCAGACAGCTCCGTATATTTTGGTCTGGTTCGATTGGATATAACGGATGATAAAGCTGTAAACTTACCCAAGAAAGCTCGTCCTCTACCAAAATCTAAGCCATGAAATGTTCACAAATATGATTATGGAGGAAAGTATTACTGTGCCGGGTTACCAAACAAAATGAGCTGACAAAATCGAAGTTTGATGCCTGGCATTACCAACCATCGCCATCGGTTACCAAAGGATCCAGAAGTGCGAAGATAGCGAATTCATTTCATAAAACGACACCGCGTGGATTTCAATGCTTCAACATATTCAACTAGTCATTTCCTTTATTCTTTATTTTGTAGCAACTGACTTCCAAAGAACGTATGCCTCCTTGCCTGAATCTAATACCGAAGATATGAAAAACTTCCTTCGACGGGTTTACGATACAACTCGGTGTGACCAACGAGGAAGCAACCAGGCAGTCCAGACAAAAGAATGGTTATTAGACTATTGTATCTTATTGCTTTTACTTACGTCATTCTCAAAGAAAGATCCAATATCTCGCTGTTGGAAATAATACCCATTTGAAAAGTGAAAAGTACAATAACCTTGGGCATGTTGACTTCAACTGCCCTGTTCCTAAACATTTCATCAATGCTACGGTCCTTCAGACCAAACGTTTTTTAAATTTGAAACCAAGCTCTTTGATTCTTTTTCGGTGGGTAGGTACTGCAAACCAATGACTTCGGCCCTCCTGTAGCCCTCCTGTGGGGGGAATTTGATATCTTACTACCTTTGTAAAAGCGGTTTAAAATATTTAAAATTTATTAAAATTTAATTTTCTATTATAGTTGCTAAAGGCCACTGCAGCCAAAGGAAGGGAAACTGAAGGCAAGGAAAGACCCGAAACACAAGAACCGAAATGTAGCTGTTATTTCTCACTGGTCGACTGCTTGCATAGGCCCCAAACACTTTACGTCACAATTCAAAACCCGCCCCAGACTTCCCGGACACTTTTTCGACGAAACAATCAATTTCAAAACGCTAATATCTACGAGACGACTTAGAAGTTGAAAGTCTACAGTTTAGATTCAAAATCAGCGTACTTGAATTGACTAATATCAACAATAAAAAAATTCACGTCATATTCACTTTAAAGTAGAGGAGAGAGAATGAAGCAGCTGTCTAAGACTTTTCACATGTTTTTAAAGAAACTAAAAAGGCTGTGGCTGGTAGACAGTTTCTTGAATTTTATGACACTTTACCTACCAAAGTTTTAAATGAGTTTCTAAGACTCGGCTTCAAATAGCTCTTTTGAGAGGTATCTGCATGTCAAAAAGAGTAGGCTGGTACATAGTATATTGTGGCTCACATTTTCAAGATCTTGCTATCTGGAAACAGGAGAATCCATTTTGAACTAGCATACTGTATGCTGATTGTCAATTTAGACAATTTGAGAATGAAGGAATTTTATGCAACTACTGTACCGGGTGAGCCAGAAAAAAGTTCCCACTTTCTAAAATTCGTAGCACCACAAGTACTTCATGGATTTCAATGATTCAAATTCTAGTTGAAAGCCAAAAGATCGAAGTATTTTTGTGATTTTTCTCGTCTTCTTACGAGCACTGCAAATATAGGTAAATTCAACTTTACAAAAATTTCATGGCTGCAAAATGACAGAAAAAAGGCCTAAAACACTGGATCAAATTGTTAGGACTCTCCTCACACAAAACAATACGCACATGCGTTTCACCTCTCTCAAGAGTTACAAGAAATAGATTCTCAAACAGATACTAAAGATTTTCAATCCCATGGCAATAGATGTGCAGACGATATCTCTCACCCATGAGAAATTGCATATTCTCTGTTGTTCTGATCGAGGAATCCTTTATCATTTGATCATAGTTAATAGAGGGAAGACTGGTTATGAAAGCCGACGAACATCAAAGAGCGGAACAATAGCGCGGCCGCACATGTTGAACTGGGGTATCATGTGACCCTGACCGTGCACCGATCAAAGCAAACTTGAAGACAACAATGGACGGCCTTGTGTATTTCAGGGATGATTTCAATGCAATATTTGATGCTTTGGAAAAGGATGAAGCTTTCGATGATCAGTTTACCACAGCAGTCAATGATGTAAGTATAGATACTTAAAGTGAGCCCAACATTTTCACGTTTATATGTTGAGGAAACGTGATGAATTTTCGACTAGTCTACCCAAGCCTTTTAGGCCCTCTCTCTGGCAATGACCAGCCCAATTCTACAGCACAGAAATGTGAATATATCCAGCAATTCTTTGCTTCTTATTTAACAATGAACTTTTATTTCTAGGTTCAAGCACAGGAAATTGTTTGCAGTGAATGTGGGAAAAAGTACAAGACGAAGGGTGGCTTGCAAGGCATATTATCGCCAAGCACACAGCAAAGCAACGGAGGAACTGGAGAGATAAAGCCCATCGAGTTGACACCAGACATTCTTTGCCAACTGGTCCAAAGTGCAGTGCAAAAAGTAACAGATAACAAAATATTTTCAGTGAGTCTGAGGAACGAGTTGAGCTCATATTCTTATGAAGAACAAGAACTTCAGGAAGGGTCTGCAGACTTATTCAACCTGAAAACTATTTTTGGTGGCCTGGCTAAGAATGGAGATGCTGAGAAGTTTTATGGTAGGTTCTATCCAAAGATCTGCATCAAATCTACCACCTTTTTCAAGGGACTTTCCCAACATGCAGCAACATTACTGTCAACAAAACTGGCGGACTGTATGTTCACATATTGCAAGGGTCAGGGCAGTTTAACAGAGAGTGCTTCAAACTCAGAAGTAATGCTGTCTGAAAGAGAAAAGGCTGGCTTGCAGTATGTTGGTGGCTATGTTCTCCACAAGCTTCATAAAAAGCATAGCAAAATGAATTCAACCGAAAGCCACCAGGCAATGGCTGTCCTTAAGGCAGGGAAATCAGAAACTGATGGCAGCAGCTCACAAAAACTGATTTCCTGTTTAGATCGTGGTGGGTTATGGCATATAACTGAGCATGCACACAAAGTTTTCTCCAAAACTGAACTGTACTTCGGAAAGTTCACATCGAAAACCAGTATTCAAAGGGTTGATATTGATGGCATTACACATGCAGCAACGAAAGACTGTGACATTTTGGAAAATTATAATTTGATCTCATCAGCAGCCCAACTGAAAGTAGACCGTCACGTAAACAAAGGTATCTTGAATTCAATTATTTGCTCGTATGTTCGGGTGCGTTCATTCTCGTTTGCAAAAGATATCATTCAGCATCATAAGATAAAAGTGAAACAAGCAAGCGAGGCCAAATCTTTACGCAAGGACATCAACAGACGTAGCCAAGCAAACAAGACATTAGTAACAGAACAATCCATTTTAGAAAGTAGTTAGAAAACTCTACAAATATTTTTCTAAGAATGTTGGCCAGTATACTGAAAGTTTCTTAAAACTATCAGATTTTGAGCATTGTAGAGTTTCTTACAAGTTTCGCAAAGGTTCCATGACAATCTTCATGTTTACTATGTACATGGGTCATGTAAACATTACAAAACAACTTGTGGAAGCCTTTCCAATGTTTAGATATTACTCAAGTATCTTCCAGCTAATATGCTATCAGGAAACGCGTGACAATAAAGTGCAAATATGTCAATGATTTAGAATAAAAAGTTCTATTATAGTTATTTTTGCATAGTATTGGAATTTCTTAATTTTTGGCGAGCTAAGTGCAGTTTCTTGTACAAATACATGCAAATGTATTGTTTGATAAGAAAGGGGCACAACTATTACACGGCAAGAAATACACAAATTTCATCGTGTTTTTTAAGACGTAATCTGCTGTTAAAGGTCCAGTTTCCTGTAGTTTTTCTAAATCACACGAACAGGAAACATGAGGTTTACGCATTAGTTTTCAACTTGAGAAATTATGGTTAAAGGAACGTTTCCATTTCCAATGTTTTATCAAGTTGCAAACTCGGCGTTTCCAATGAAGGGAACCCGTGATAAATTGCAAGTTTCAACGTGAAACTGTTGTGAGATCTTTAATGTTTTCATTGTACACCGCACGTGTAAAGAGGACATTTTCAGCGTTTAGCGTTTTTAGCGTTTTAGCGTTTTAAGCGTTTCGCAAGTTTAAATGCATAATTTTTCTTGCAATTTCACAGTAGTTTCCATTGTACGTGTTCATTGCGTAGCAGTAGGCCGGTATTCTATGACGTATTTTTCTCTGCGCAATATATCTATTTTAGAGTTCTAGAAAAGGAAAATTATCTTCTCTTTCGTTTCGCTCAATTTAACTACAATTGTTGACCATTTGAGATGGCCCTCCATTTTCACGAGCGCTTTCTCCGATGAAGGAAAATAGAATACTTGAAACGGCAGTAACGATGCACCAACCAAGAAACCTATCATTCCCATGATGTCATCCTAATTTGTTTTTGCAAACATGCATGTAGCAGAGACGAATTGAAAAGCAATGTCAGGGCATGATGATGTATAAATATACGCATGAATCATAAGATAGCGGACGATATCTAAATTAATATGACAGAGATTACAATACACAGGGTGCACCATAAAATAAACTTAGAAAACTGCAATGCAAAATTGAGTACTAGGATCAAAGGACAATGATATAAACGCTGTTTTGTAGCTAAACAGCAAGCCTGCATCATCACTATTTTGCTATTTTCATCGAAATGAAAAGTTAGTAATAATAATGATTTTGCCAATTTTTGATTTCTATAAAGATCACATAAAAAGGATGGCAATGTTGGTAAGTTATTTAGCTACAAAGACATTTTAAGTAACTTCTTTCTAGCCTTTCACTATATTTTCTCCCACAACTTCTCTATGTCGCATAGATACATTTTTTCAAAACAGAGCCAACGAATTTAGCATAAAGCTTTACAAATATTGCAAAGTAAAAGTATGAATTACACAAAAAGGCCTATATTACTACAATCAGTGGTTGCAGGGTTCGTTTTGCGTAAGAGAACCCACAAATATTGCAGGAGTTTCAATGCCTATTAGACCTTGAAACATTGTCTGAAGGATGGATAATCTTTGCCATTAAATCTTTCGTTACATTATTTACGTGATTGCAATGCATGTCAAGACAAAATTTTTGATTAAATTTCTTCTACTGGGCCAGTGGAGAAGCTGATCTGTGAAACTCCATGCTTTGATGTTGTCTTTTAATTCATTTTCAACTGCGATAAAGCTATATTCTAACCAAAGTAATACCCAGCCAGTTAGCAGGACGCAACGTCACAATAACATTAAAGACACGATTATCTCTCAGAGACATTTTGTAGGTACTGTAGCCGTTGAGTTACCGGGTGTTCCAAAAAAGTGCTCCCGTTTGAAAAATCACCAAAATTTGATTTCACAGCCGATCTGCAATTTTCTTTTTTTTTCATATAGAACAAGGACCAAATTATTTTCTAAAATATAGCCTACCTTGTAATTCACTTAAAAATTAGCAAATCTAGTCCTTTTTAGGGCTACCTGGTTTTGAGTCATACTGCAGAAAACCACTGATGATTGCCAGGTCAATTTCTTTGTTGCATGTAAAGCTTCATAATTTGGTCATAAATGACAACAAGAATGTGCCTTATCATTGGAGACTAAACTGGTAACAAAAAATCTGAAGATTTTGACTCTTAGGCAAGCTGAGTGCTTCGCTTGAAAGCCATAGCTCAAAATGAGGTTTTTAACGTGAAATTTGTCTACCTTGCTGTAACAAAAGTAAAAATTTGATCATCTACAAATATTTTTGAATCTATGAAAAAAACAACTCAAAAAAGATTTCATCAAAGGTTTGATAATCAATTTTTGATGATTTTTCAAACCAGGGTACTTTTTTATGGGACACCCAGTAGAAAACGAACGGCCTTTGAAAGGATACTGACCCCTGAATACAACAGCAATAGTATTTGTTATTATCTTGTTGAAAGCCAACCTGCTAAGTCAGCAGGAATATTGCTGCCTGAGATAAACTACTTTTTCCAAAAAGGGGAGGGATTCTCCGAGAAGGCCCCTTTAAAATGATTTCGATAGTGGTCCAAAATCGCGACCGAATTCCCCCTCGATTTCTGCCCCACTAAAATGACTTGCATACCTTAGCACGTGTTTTCCTCTTTGGACGACAAACAGTTCTTGCCCAGTAGTATAAGAAACTTACCTTGCGTTCCTTTGGCAATCAAAACATCAAGATTTGTTTCAAATTCAGATGAAACAATGATAAAATCTTAAACAATACAATCATGATTGTTTTGATTGCCAAAGGAACGCATTGTTAGTTATGGAGATTTTATTCTCCCAGGAGGACAACATATGCTGACACCTGTAAAATGTTATTTTTGTTAGGAAGGAGAACGGAAGACATTTTGTAGTTTTTTTTTCATTCTTTTGCCGGTTCTGAAGCGGCTTTTCTGTAGAAAATCTCCCATAGAAGTGGAAAAAAATAGTTGATCAAGGCTGTGTCGATTTTCCAAATCGAATTGAATATGTCGGCTAAAGACATTTTTAAATTGTATTGCTTTGATATTCAGGGAGCAGTATCTATTCCAACGCCTTCCATGTTTGTTTTTCTCACCTAGTATAATATCACTTCCACAAGTTAGCTACTAATATGTTTAACTAAGTATATTTGCCATATTTCACGTGTTTCATGGATGATAAAAACCCAATGCTGTTATCACAAAATGGTTTCTTATCATGGTTAAATTTTTGTATCAAAATAGGTGAATACACGACGTCTTCCCGCACTCGCAAGTTTTTGAAATTCAGTCGGAAATGTATCTAGTTGCTTGGAATTAGCTACCCTGAGGGTAGCTAATTCCAAGCATTCTGGTGTAAACTATGCTCTTTGTATCCAGCTTGAAATAAATTCTTCATTATTCTTATAATCATTATTTCCATTATTGCCATATTGTGGCTATTATAGGAGAACTTGCTCCTCGCATGTGAAATATGGTAAATAAACATCACAGTCCTCTCTTACTGCCCATCATCATTATCATCATCATCATCATAACGAATAAGGTCTTGTTTTATTTTTTTCGAAGGAAGCCTCTTCATTGGAGATTCAGCCACCATTCTTCCTTTCTTCAATACTTGTCTTTCTAAAGCTTGCATCTTAGACTTACTTCTCTCTTCGAGGCTCTTGATCAGCTGGCTTAGTTCTGTGCAGTTCTTTGTCTGACATCACATTACACATCAGTTCCTGTGTCATATCGCTCCAAAAGGACATTTCTTCAGGAAGCACGTGTTTACTCCTTGCTTCAAAGAGCTGAAGGTGAAAATTAAGGGAGATGAACGCTTGGAATACTTTTCAGAGTACAATGAATCCAAAGTATTAACTGAAAATAATAGGGCAAATGCCATAGATTCATCCTCACTTCCTGATGGAAAGCACTGATAATTTGTCAGTCCTAATTTTATCCGTTTGATGACTTGACTAAGTTAACCCTATCCAGACTAGGCTTTTTGAAAATTTGGCATTTGGGGAGAATATTTGTAACAGAGCATATTTGATCAACTGGCTTACTGTTTGCTGACTGACAGGTAGAACTTACAAACAAATATGAGAGATTATGGGCTCCAGCAAAATTTTGATTGGCTTGCAATAAGACACACCAATAGAAAGTGTTTAAACCACAGTGCTTTAGAAACCATGGCAATCGTAAATTTTTTGGCCCTTTATACCCCATTTACCATCCTTCATTATAGCATTTCTCATGGTTGAGAAAGTCAGATTTCTTAACTTTTTGAGGATCAAACACAATTGATATTGTACTGAGTACAGTCACATTTGATGGAGGCATTTTATCTGAATAGCTGGAATAATACCCTGGGTTCTAGATCCTTCTTTTTTAATACTGTTATTTTTGTTGGCTCTGGTACCCGGGGTACTCGAAAAACTGCATATCAACAGACAACAGTGAACAAAATTTTGCAATGAATTCTCTCCTCGAATCTAGATTAGGCCATAGTACATGCCAGGGGCGGTCAAGCAATGTAGATAGTTTGACCCCTCTTTGTCCTTGGAGTACCGTGGGTACCAGACTCTCTAACATGTTAGAGAGTCTGGTACCCAGGGTATCCTTGGAGCAGAAATAAACCAAACTAGTTTTTTCGAGGTCAATGGGAAATGTATAACTCTTGGGTTAAAACCATTTTTTTAAGGATAGAAAAAGACAAAATGGGCCTAAATTTGCATTAATCGAAGGTTTTAAATAGTAGACTTAGTTTCTCTAGCCCAATGCATGGAAGCGTGTCTTACTTACCAGATATTCAAAGTATGGTGCCGATATATAAATATCTATGAAAGCAAAGCTTTTCTGAGAATTTTAATGGATATAGTAGTAGTGAAGGATGCACCTAAGATGTACCCAAGATGCAGTGTTTTACGTTCTAGTCAAAACAGTAGTTTTCTAGAATTACCAGTGAATAATCGTAAAATAGGCGACTTGCTTGGTCAGGCTTTTTTGTTGCCCTAGGGGTGCACTAATTTTAACTATCCTAGTACTGTGCCTGAGAACCCCGTTACATACAGTTTTATCTTTAGCAAGTATAGAAAATCCAAATAATATCTAAACAATGTCTAAACAATTCTTGATCAAACACACAGTTTTTTATGTCTGACACTAAAATGGCAAAAATTCTAAGAAACTTTAGTATATTATTAGCCAAGTATTCACATGGCATGCACGCGCCTTCGCATTCCGGAAAAGAAAGATTTGGTTTCAGAAAGAAAGATATGGTTTGTATTTTTGAAGAAGAATTTTGGCTTCTAAAACAATTATTTTGGTTTCTTAAAGAAGAAGTTTGGTTTCTAAAAGAAACATTTGATTTTGAAAAGAAAGATTTGCCTTTGAAGAGAAAGATTTGATTTTGAAAAGAAAGATTTGACTTTGAAAAGAAAGATTTGATTTTGAAAAGAAAAGAGTGGTTTTGAAAAGAAATGTTTGGCTTTGAAAAGGAAGTTTTGGTTGTGAAAAGAAAGATTCGGTTTTGAAAAAGAAAGATTTGGTTTTGAAAAAGAAAGATTTGGTTTGACTTGTTGGCCACCTAGATACCAGCCATGACTGCATAGGGGGGAAAGAACCGAAGTTTTCTGACTATAAAACTATCAACAACAACAGTAACAACAACAGTTGTAGAAACATGAGTGAACTCATTCCTCAGTAACTAGAATTTAGCCATATTTTGCAATCTAAACTTGCAATCCACACAATTAGTAACCATTTATCAAAATATGCCATAAATTCAATGATTCCTGTTAGAATTTATCTTTAAACGGTCATGAATTCATGCTTTTTTGAATCATTTCTCTTAAAAATCTTCTAAAGATAGAAATTGAACACACAAAAATCTGACAAGAGAGAAAAATGTATCCTCCCCCCCCCCCCCCAACTGGCTTCGGCTCTGAATATAGTAGAAGAATTTGATCTAGTACCCAGGCCCTTTATATATAGATAATGAGTTTATCTACATCAGAAATGCGTGAATCAAGATACTAAAATAAAATGGACTGACTCTTTTATGTACTCTGTAATGTACTTGATCACAGTTGTGACCGTTAATACTTTTCAATGTTATAAGAAAGGCAAAAAGGCAGGAGTGAAAACAACAAGAAATAGGCCGAAGTGTTTAGGTCAAATATTGCTCCTCCTTGATGGTATCTGTGTTTAAAGATTGCCGAAAGGATAGTTAATAAAGGAAAGAATTGATTATGGCATCAAATAAAAATCATGAATTTCTTACCTGTTTTCCTTTCTCTTGAATCTTGGCTTTTCTTGAGCTTAGACAAGAAGGAGAGGGAATGCTAAGATTTCAAGTTGTAAAAAGGTATCATTCTTTGATAAAGACATGGGAGACATATGTTATTGTAGATATAAGAATTCCTAATATCAGACTAGTTTCTCCGTCCTCTTGTGCGGTTACTTGCATTTTCACGCAGAACGACATCACATACCTTAAAGGTATGCAGGACTGGAGCCTATTTCTAGACATTAGGCTTCGCATTTTCCTAAAGATTTTCTCAAGCCAATGTGCTTTTCTAAAATGATTCTCTAGGAATGAAAGAAGTTTAACTTACGTGTCTTTTGCGCGTCCATAAAAGCCTTGACAGGATATTTCGAAGCCATTGTTTCTTCAGTTTTTATGACGAATATTTCTCTTGGGTGACCGAGATGTTGTTGGCTTGCTGATACAAGTTGAAAGACTGACTTTTGGCGCCCAATTGAATACTCGTGACATCATCCATTCAGTTCGAAATTCGTATTTGCCAAATGGATGAAAAGGCCAACACGTTTTCCTGAGGCATGTGCATAACGCTTTTGATCTTTATGTCACCCTTCCATCATGCTTAATTAAAGCCGCGGATTAATGCCGCAAAATTTACCATGACGCATTCAAGGTCAGCTTTTCTATTGCCTTTAGGAAAAAGTTTATTATGCCTGGTCAATTCTAATAATGAATCTATTATCCGAATGCATTTCGTTTTCAATTTGACCATATCGAAATTGATGATAAAAAAGCGATTGTAGTTTCTCGAGCAATTTTGGAACCAGCCTTTGGAGAACTCTCCTTAGTAACTTAAAAATTTGACTTGGTTACAAGAGCAGGATGACCTGATTGAAGTTCAAAAGTTCATATTTCTTTTTTGTACGAAACTTGATTAGCTAAAAATAGCTAAACCATTTGCTAAGTACTTTCGTCCCCAGCTGACCACAGAAGAAGGAAAAGATCCGAGAGAAAATGCTTGTTTTTGTTCTCCCTTTTTTCGACCTTAGCTGATGAATTATTGTGACCAATTTTAGAGGAAAATATGTAACAAATGTCTCTGTTACTTCACGGCTATATCTGAGGTAACAGCCAGCACAGCAATTTTGATAGATATGTTACATCATAGTAAATCCAATATAGAAACAATTTCTTTATTGATTGTATGCCGTTCATACTAAAATTTTACATAAAAATATCGGATTAAATGTAGTTAGATTTTGTGGGGATGGGTAGTTTGGAAATTAAGTGGAAATGGGAAATCTTCATAGAAGGAGACTATGCGTGTTGATTTATGCACGGTAGACGCTTAGCAGATTAAGAGTGTAAATCCCCAAGATAGGAAACTGTTGTGAAATTAGTGAAATAAAATTTCCACTTTGGAAACTAAAGGAGATTTCAACATGTCACATAGTAGAAATTATGTTGAAATTATCCTTTTTCTTGCCGTGTTAAACATGAAGATTGTTATTGAACCTTCAAAAAACTCATAAGAGAATATGAGTACTTAAACTTGGATAATTCTAAGGAACTTTCATTACTGGCTCAAATTCTTAGTCTCTTGAAGAAATGTGTGGATTTTGAACCAAATTTTAGCTTGTGACCTTTTCAAATTGTTGCTACAATGTTTAGCAAATGTTTATTTAATCTTTCTTCATCTTAAAACTGGGTCATCTGTAATTTGTTCCCATGCCCGATATTTGTCCTTTCTACCTTTCGTATTTCCACTTTGACATGAGACTTTCTCTGAATTCTAATAGTGTTATTATTATACCCAAACATTTGGATATCTGGGTTATCACTCCGTCTGCGAAGCTTTCGCTGGTTCCCAAAGTATTCCTCAACTGTGTCTTGGCAGAAACGCTCTTTGAGGATGAATTCCATCCCTTCTCCAAGAAGAAACTTGGTCACCTCAATGACTGAATAGACTGCTATCTTCTGGCAGATAACAAACATAATATTTGACAGTGAATCCCAAGCTGTCATCCACTATTACCTCTAACTTTGGAAGGAGGAAGGGATCTGCTACTTTCTTGAAAATTATTCGGTCAGAAAGGTGTTTCATATTCCAGTCTTCTATGTTTTTCAGTCCTCTAACTCGATTGCAGAAATCAGAAAAGTTTTTATAGAGGAGTGTCCTCCTCGTCTCTATCTCTCTAACAATTGTGCGACTTGGTCTTGGCAGTGGTTTGGCACTTTCATGACTTTTCTTTGGCATGTTGAGCTTTGGAAGTGCACCAATGCGTGGCTTCTTTTTTGTCATTTTCTCAGAGTGAACTGAAAGGAGAAAATATAACTATCACATATGCAACAGGATTCCTACTTAAAGCTTATATCAAGTCGATAGAAACCAGTGGTTTCCATTCAGCTAAAATTGGGGCACATCAGTGTACAAAAATATGAAAAACTCCATGGATCTTTGTTTTTGTATTGAAATAATATTTAACGGGCTCCACATCATAACCAGAAAACCCACCTCAAAATCAGAAGTGAAAAACGAAGTAGACGGGATCCATCTCGATTACTCCAGAACAGGCCTTAAAAAACGGTTTACTTCATTTAAACCAATCACAGCTCGCTATTTCCCATATTACGAATTGGTGACGTAATTATAGCATAATCCCGTTGACAGTTATCACTTGGCACTTCATTCCTGAAAGCGTTTGAGGTACCGCGACCTGCACGCCATACGATCAGCATGCCCGCAGCGGGAAATTTTTATCTTGGTATCTGCTAATCGATTGAAAAGGCCCACGGCGCTTGCAAGGAGGCCAGAAGGTCCCTTGGTTCAATCGAAGTTTAAAAGACTGCGAAGGGGGGAAGGGGGATTCATACAAAATCTTTCCCTTATTCGGACTCAGAAACAAGAATAATCAAGAAGACGAAAGAAGAAATCTCCATACCCTTTGCCGTCGGACTGATTCTGAACTTTTCCAACATTTGTTCTCGGTTATCAAATCATTACATTTCTTGTCTGTCAAGCAAATTTTGCGGGAAAGAAGATTGCGCGCCAAATTTCCCGATGGGTCTTCACCATACCAGCTATTGCCTTTATGCTGCTTTGGTATCACGTCTTGCAGTCTTCCAGTATATCAGTTCTCAGAAAAGATGTTCCATTCTCCAGTTATGTAAACGGGCAGCATCCTTTGATGCAAGTAGTCACAATGAATAATCGAATCCATCGCATCGTCCATTTCAAAAAACTTTCTCGCACGCTTTGTGAGTGGAGAAAACTTGTCACTTGACATAGCTCGATGTCATGGAGAGTTTTTATTTGTTCATATGAATTGTCACGAATGCTTGCTGTGCCATGCTGTGCCAAAGACACACACTCTATTGTTTAACTGGCCCGCCAAAATTGTTCATCCATTGTAAAAACTTAATTTCCGTGCAAAAGACTGTTGACAGAGTTTTCACAGACATAGCTGCTTCAGTCGCCAACTCTTTGTAATACCAGGCTAACTATGTTTGCAGAAATCGAATGGAGTGACTGAAATCTCAATTTTCCATTCAACTCAATTCGATGTCTGTAAAGCAATTGGGCCTGCATTGCGGGGCGGCGGGGGGAAGGGGTATGTAATATATATTGCTTACGGGATGTGCACTCCTTTCCGGGTATTGCTTTCACCTGTTTTTAACGCCTATCAAAAGAAAGCAATTTTTCTGAAGCTGGTTGTCAAAAAAGTTATTTCATTGTTTTTCGAAAAATGTTTATTTTTTGGATGAATTCTACTTTTTGCCGTTTTGTCTAAAGCCAGCTATCATTTCGAGGAAAAAATGCTAAAGTCGGGTGAAAAACGTTTTTCTTGGAGTGCACATCCCGGTCGTTTAAAAAAATAGCTAAAATTGACTTTTTTGACAAGTAGAAACAAAACAAGCTGTGACGCAGGGCGCAACACCAAATTTGAAGCTGTCAAAACATGAATGACTTAAAAAATGTTCTACCATCTTCTGAAATTGTTATTCCCTCACACCCTCCAGACTCAAAGAAATAGCAAAAAGCATTTAGCTTGTCATTTTGGGCCCCTCACTCAGAAGTCGAGGTAGGAGGTTAATCTGACCCTCGCTGGTCGGGTTTATGCGAGTCGTATTTGGCAAAAAAAATCTGGTTTAGTCTATTTTCCAAAGAACCATCTCGAAATCTTATCATAATGGCTAGAATGACGTTTGAGGTTGATTTTATTATGCCAATAATTTGTATGTTCGTCCAAGAAATCCAGCGTACATTTTCTCTTTGCCGCCGTCATTTTTCGAATTGGATGGTTTTTTTCGAATTGCCCAAACGCGATCTCTGGATTAAATTAAATGGTATGACATAGTGAACTTGATAACGCACGCGAAGCTCTCTGGTTATCTCGATGCACTTTGCAATAGCATACAGCTCATTTCACTGTATGGACTTAATACTGCGGAACATCAACGCGTGGATCCAGCAAACTCGGTTCAGCCTTCTTCCGTTCTAAGCAAGCCAAACGAACGTCTAGTTTGAGTTTAATGAGCATTACCCCAGTCACTATTGAGTTATATATCAAAGGAAAATAACTAATGTTAAAAAGGGCGCATCAATTGAGGGGGGCACAATTTGCTGATTTTACGACGAATAAAAAGGTGAAAACCAATGACAGCATTATGCGCATGCGCTCACAATATGCATCAAACATCTTCATTCACAAGTGAAATCATATCGTTAAAGGGAGTACAAAGACCAGCAGCCTTTGCCATCGCTTGTGTTTGTTTTTGTGAATTTCGTACAGTCAGTTATTCTGGAAGCTGTTCAGAGCAAGTAGCTGACTTTGTGCCAAGCATGCTGGTCTTTGTACTCCCTTTAATCTAAATACAAACCAAACAGTGTAACTGGGTTTCGAAAAAGGATTTGCAGATTTGCTATAACTGTATAGTAGTTGAGGGAGCGGTCATTTTTAATCCTGGGTACTAGAATGGAGGATAATTTTACACAATTAAACAACAGTTCATTCCCTGTACCCAGGGTATTCCTACCAAATCTCGAGAAGAGAGTTTTTATACTCCATCACCTTTCAACAAAGTTTGATTTCAAGCAAAATATTCTTGCACCCCTTAAAATCTCCCTTGATAGTTTCGAACTCCCACAAAGTAATGGGAAAAATTTCATATCCCTCTTAAAAACCCTCTGCCCTGGTACCCAGGATTTAAAATGACCGCTCCCTAAGCGAGCTACAGTGCTCCGGCAGCTGGGAAAATTCGTTGAAAATTGGTGTTTTGAGCCAATGATCATTTTAGCGAATCAAAATTTTTTTAGAAAGCAAATTACTACAGTGCAGTGTAAATATGCTCACAATTACGGTTTTTGGAAACTCAGATATAGATATGAAACAACTGAAATATCGATACTCATCACGAATTTCAAGAATTTTTGGTAACATCGATCTGGGACGGTCGTCGACTTTATTCCTCTCTTTTGCTTCAGGATTACAGAGCAGCAAGGCAAGGCGATTTCTTTAACAATAATTGATTGTTCAAAACTTTTTTATTTTTAGTGCCCCAAACTGTCAAATGATTCTCAAAATATTTGGGAAATATGCGTATTGCTGCCAAAAGTGGTCAGGAAGTGACATGAATTCAACTAAACTCAATTTAGAGGTGCGCAGCAATGCAACAAAGCCCAACAAAGGTTTAAACCATTTATTTCAGAAATCTGAAATTCCAATTTCGGCTTTAACATTGTAATTTCTACCCTACAGAATCCTGCAGAATAGCAGAATCCTCGTAGACAACCAGCATAAAAAGACACATTGCGACTGTGACTGATTACCAAATTTAGATGTTCTTGGATATTTGTGTTTCATTTCAATTGCAATTCATACGCAGCATCGACCTGAGTTTTCCATTTAATTTATCATTGATTCCTTTTATCTCAACATATTAAATCACAAGAACATACTGTTTGATCGTGTTTCTGCTGGGGGTTTTCTTTGACAAAATCAATGAAAGAAACCTAAATAGCCTGTGTTGAAAAAAAGCAGGCTTCTATGTCGCGGGCTCTTACTGTATATTGACTCTGCAAAATATGGAACTAAAGAACTAAACAGGAAATATGGCAGTTATATCTTTGTTGTTTAACTTTATGAATAAGCCCCCTCTCTAATAAGCTCCTCTTTTGAGCCTCCCTCTAGTAGTCTGCGTGTTGCCTCGGGCCCAGGCAAAACAAGTCAAATTTTTTTACTGGGCGCGAGTCTGCACGCAGGCTACCCTCTGGTGTCTCCAAAAGTAGATAAGCTTCCGGTGGCCTGATAGAGCTTTTACGGTACTCCTGTTAGTTTCTTGTGTTTAAAATTCGGCCTTACATTATCTTTTTTGTTCATTTTGAGTTTTTATGGGTTTTTATAGATTGGCTGTTATTTCCAGTAGGTTTTTACCATCCTATAAAAGCGTTCGAGATTGTCTTTATTTCAATCATTTGTATGCTCATCCAAGAAATTCGGCGTAGAAATTCTTTGTCGCCATCATTTTCCGAGTTGTTATCCGGGACGAACAGCCCAGACGCTATCTCTGGATCGAATGCTTCGATACAGAGACTTCACGCTTAGATTCAGAAATATCAACGAATTAACAGCATACAGCGCATGTCACGTTATGGATTGGACACGCGAAAGACTTGGATACAGACACTTGATTCTTAGATACCAAAATATCAACAAATTCACAGCATACAGCGCATGTCACGTTATAGCATACGCTAGGATACTGCATAACAACGCTTAGAACCAGTAGCTAGGTTGTGCAGTCTCAAGTCTTCTTTGCTTAGATTGGCCCTAGCCCATAGGAATGATGAGCCCAATGCAGCATCATTGTACCAGTGGTGTGACTACGGAGGGGGTATGGGGGAATTTTTCTCTTTTCGAAAGCATTTTTAGAGAAATGTCAACTCTTCCAATTTAGGACTGGCAAATATGGAATCACTGGATGCATTGTGAGTGAAAGAAAAGGGCCCTGAAAATATTTCATGACCATACCTTTTAGATCGTTGGAAAAACCCCATTTTTTGGAGAATTTTAGTTTTTGTCAATGCAAAATTAAAGCCCTTTGTCGAGAAGAAGGCTCAACTTCGAGCAATACCGCAATTTTAGACCCAAAAAATAAGAAACTAATTAAGAAACTTTTACTACTAAAACACCGAAATCTTCATGCGAAATTAAGAAACTTTTAGTACTATGTGCTGATCCAAGTTTCTTATAAAAAAAAACGTGTACCGTAAAAGCTCTATCAGGCCACCGGAGTTCGGAGTTCAAATTGACAGCAAACTTTCCTTCGATAATCATGTTTCCAAATTGTGCCAAAAGGCTAGCAATAAACTTTATGCACTTGCTCGCAT
Source organism: Aurelia coerulea (assembly GCA_039566865.1). Lineage (NCBI taxonomy): Eukaryota > Metazoa > Cnidaria > Scyphozoa > Semaeostomeae > Ulmaridae > Aurelia > Aurelia coerulea. The sequence continues at coordinate 6,650,683 of CM076959.1, forward strand.
ATCCCCATACATGGATCAGAGCAAACTAAGAACACTTATGAGGGCATTTATTACCAGTCAGTTTAAATACTGTCCTTTAATCTGGATGTTTTACAGCAGGCAGCTTAACAAAAAATTAACAAAATACAGGAAAGGGCTTTGAGAATTACTTATAAGGATGCCTAATCTACTTATAGTGAGCTATTAGAGAAGGACTGTGCCGTTACTATTCATACAAAGAACTTGCAGCTACTTATGACTGAAATGTACAAAACTAGAAATGACCTGAACCCTTCATTCATGCAGGAAATTTTCTGTGAAAATGAAAGTCATTACAATCTGCGCATAACAATAACGAATCCTTTCAACCTAGGGTGAGATCTGTCAACAACGGGACAGAAAGCATCCGTTTCAAAGGTCCGCAGCTGTGGCATATGTTACCACCAACGATACGTAATTCGGAATCCCTTTGTCAATTTAAAACAAAAATAAAAAGTTGGAACGGAGAAAATTGTCCATGTAAATTATGCCGCGTTTTTATTCCGAATTTGGGCTTTTTATGATGAATCTTATTAGATATCTACTTTTACTTTTACACTGTATACTTTTGATGACTTGTAAATATTTTATCCACTATTTTTCTTATGTAATATTTGTATTTTAATGTTTTAAAGTTAGAATAAATTAGCTAATTAGTTTTAGCTATCTTTTTTACATTTGTAATCCAACAGTAAAGAAATTGATAATAATAATAATACCGGAGGCTTGTCTACTTTTGGAGACACCAGAGGGTAGCCTGGGTGCAGACTCGCGCCCAGTAAAAAAATTTGACTTGTTTTGCCTGGGCCCGAGTCTACACGCAGACTACTAGAGGGAGGCTCAAAAGAGGAGCTTATTAGAGAGGGGGCTTATTCATAAAGTTAAACAACAAAGATATAACTGCCATATTTCCTGTTTAGTTCTTTAGTTCCATATTTTGCAGAGTCAATATACAGTAAGAGCCCGCAACATGGAAGCCTGCTTTTTTTCAACACCGGCTATTCAGGTTTCTTTCACTGATTTTGTCAAAGAAAACCCCCAGCAGAAACACGATCAAACAGTATGTTCTTGTGATTTAATATATTGAGATAAAAGGAATCAATGATAAATTAAATGGAAAACTCAGGTCGATGCTGCGTATGAATTGCAATTGAAATGAGACACAAATATCCAAGAACATCTAAATTTGGTAATCAGTCACAGTCGCAATGTGTCTTTTTATGCTGGTTGTCTACGAGGATTCTGCTATTCTGCAGGATTCTGTAGGGTAGAAATTACAATGTTAAAGCCGAAATTGGAATTTCAGATTTCTGAAATAAATGGTTTAAACCTTTGTTGGGCTTTGTTGCATTGCTGCGCACCTCTAAATTGAGTTTAGTTGAATTCATGTCACTTCCTGACCACTTTTGGCAGCAATACGCATATTTCCCAAATATTTTGAGAATCATTTGACAGTTTGGGGCACTAAAAATACGAAGTTTTGAACAATCAATTATTGTTAAAGAAATCGCCTTGCCTTGCTGCTCTGTAATATCAATATTACTCTGAAGCAAAAGAGAGGAATAAAGTCGACGACCGTCCCAGATCGATGTTACCAAAAATTCTTGAAATTCGTGATGAGTATCGATATTTCAGTTGTTTCATATCTATATCTGAGTTTCCAAAAACCGTAATTGTGAGCATATTTACACTGCACTGTAGTAATTTGCTTTAAAAAAAATTTTGATTCGCTAAAATGATCATTGGCTCAAAGCTCGCTTAGGGAGCGGTCATTTTAAATCCTGGGTACCAGGGCAGAGGGTTTTTAAGAGGGATATGAAATTTTTCCCATTACTTTGTGGGAGTTCGAAACTATCAAGGGAGATTTTAAGGGGTGCAAAAATATTTTGCTTGATATCAAACTTTGTTGAAAGGTGATGGAGTATAAAAACTCTCTTCTCGAGATTGGGTAGGAATACCCTGGGTACAGGGAATGAACTGTTGTTTAATTGTGTAAAATTATCCTCCATTCTAGTACCCAGGATTAAAAATGACCGCTCCCTCAACTACTATACAGTTATAGCGAATCTGCAAATCCTTTTTTGAAACCCAGTTACACTGTTTGGTTTGTATTTAGATTAAAGGGAGTACAAAGACCAGCATGCTTGGCACAAAGTCAGCTACTTGCTCTGAACAGCTTCCAGAATAACTGACTGTACGAAATTCACAAAAACAAACACAAGTGATGGCAAAGGCTGCTGGTCTTTGTACTCCCTTTAACGATATGATTTCACTTGTGAATGAAGATGTTTGATGCATATTGTGAGCGCATGCGCATAATGCTGTCATTGGTTTTCACCTTTTTATTCGTCGTAAAATCAGCAAATTGTGCCCCCCTCAATTGATGCGCCCTTTTTAACATTAGTTATTTTCCTTTGATATATAACTCAATAGTGACTGGGGTAATGCTCATTAAACTCAAACTAGACGTTCGTTTGGCTTGCTTAGAACGGAAGAAGGCTGAACCGAGTTTGCTGGATCCACGCGTTGATGTTCCGCAGTATTAAGTCCATACAGTGAAATGAGCTGTATGCTATTGCAAAGTGCATCGAGATAACCAGAGAGCTTCGCGTGCGTTATCAAGTTCACTATGTCATACCATTTAATTTAATCCAGAGATCGCGTTTGGGCAATTCGAAAAAAACCATCCAATTCGAAAAATGACGGCGGCAAAGAGAAAATGTACGCTGGATTTCTTGGACGAACATACAAATTATTGGCATAATAAAATCAACCTCAAACGTCATTCTAGCCAGTATGATAAGATTTCGAGATGGTTCTTTGGAAAATAGACTAAACCAGATTTTTTTTGCCAAATACGACTCGCATAAACCCGACCAGCGAGGGTCAGATTAACCTCCTACCTCGACTTCTGAGTGAGGGGCCCAAAATGACAAGCTAAATGCTTTTTGCTATTTCTTTGAGTCTGGAGGGTGTGAGGGAATAACAATTTCAGAAGATGGTAGAACATTTTTTAAGTCATTCATGTTTTGACAGCTTCAAATTTGGTGTTGCGCCCTGCGTCACAGCTTGTTTTGTTTCTACTTGTCAAAAAAGGCAATTTTAGCTATTTTTTGAAACGAAAATTAGCCAAGGTTAATTCAAAGCCATCTTTCTAACCTATCCCTTACTTCTTAGCCTGCGTGCACACCCTAGGGGGGGGTACGGCGGGGGTACTTGGCTTTCAACAGTAAGTTGTACCGGGATGTGCACTCCAAGAAAAACGTTTTTCACCCGACTTTGGCATTTTTTCCTCGAAATGATAGCTGGCTTTAGACAAAACGGCAAAAAGTAGAATTCATCCAAAAAATAAACATTTTTCGAAAAACAATGAAATAACTTTTTTGACAACCAGCTTCAGAAAAATTGCTTTCTTTTGATAGGCGTTAAAAACAGGTGAAAGCAATACCCGGAAAGGAGTGCACATCCCGTAAGCAATATATATTACATACCCCTTCCCCCCGCCGCCCCGCAATGCAGACCCAATTGCTTTACAGACATTGAATTGAGTTGAATGGAAAATTGAGATTTCAGTCACTCCATTCGATTTCTGCAAACGTAGTTAGCCTGGTATTACAAAGAGTTGGCGACTGAAGCAGCTATGTCTGTGAAAACTCTGTCAACAGTCTTTTGCACGGAGATTAAGTTTTTACAATGGATGAACAATTTTGGCGGGCCAGTTAAACAATAGAGTGTGTGTCTTTGGCACAGCATGGCACAGCAAGCATTCGTGACAATTCATATGAACAAATAAAAACTCTCCATGACATCGAGCTATGTCAAGTGACAAGTTTTCTCCACTCACAAAGCGTGCGAGAAAGTTTTTTGAAATGGACGATGCGATGGATTCGATTATTCATTGTGACTACTTGCATCGAAGGATGCTGCCCGTTTACATAACTGGAGAATGGAACATGTTTTCTGAGAACTGATATACTGGAAGACTGCAAAACGTGATACCAAAGCAGCATAAAGGCAATAGCTGGTATGGTGAAGACTCATCGGGAAATTTGGCGCGCAATCTTCTTTCCAGCAAAATTTGCTTCACAGACAAGAAATGTAATGATTTGATAACCGAGAACAAATGTTGGAAAAGTTCAGAATCAGTCCGGCGGCAAAGGGTATGAAGATTTCTTCTTTCGTCTTCTTGATTATTCTTGTTTCTGAGTCCGAATAAGGGAAAGATTTAGTTTGAATCCCCCTTCCCCCCTTCGCAGTCTTTTAAACTTCGATTGAACTAAGAGACCTTCTGGCCTCCTTGCAAGCGCCGTGGGCCTTTTCAATCGATTAGCAAGATAAAAATTTCCCGCTGCGGGCATGCTGATCGTATGGCGTGCAGGTCGCGGTACCTCAAACGCTTTCAGGAATGAAGTGCCAAGTGATAACTGTCAACGGGATTATGCTATAATTACGTCACCAATTCGTAATATGGGAAATAGCGAGCTGTGATTGGTTTAAATGAAGTAAACCGTTTTTTAAGGCCTGTTCTGGAGTAATCGAGATGGATCCCGTCTACTTCGTTTTTCACTTCTGGTTTTGAGGTGGGTTTTCTGGTTATGATGTGGAACCCGTTATTTACAATCTAAAGCTAAGGAATACTCTTGTTGTGTAAATATTTATTAAAGTTTTAAGAAACTTTAAATGCAAGCTGAGTAACTTTCTGAACAGCAGTTGTTTGAGCCATAACTTGGGCATCAGCCTACTTTGGATATGCCTGCTCTGATGGCGTAAGTAAATTTGGATGCCCAGGGATGATTAAATAAGCAGCCTAAACATCAGAAATGGTTATGTACTTACATATTTCGATGTCTTCTGGCGAAAAGATTCTCAATCCTTTGCCTAAATTCTGTATCGATGTCCCTAGTCTTCGTAATTTCATTCAGCCATTCGGCCCTCCACTGGATGTGTTTATCATCCTTTGGCGCAGGAAGATTAAAGATGCCAATTCCCTTCGTTCGTCTGCACGCTCCACAACCAAAAACAGCACAGTTATCACCAGACATTCTTATCGCATGATCTTAATTACACTGCATAACGTTTTGGGCTAAAATTTACCGATAAGAAAGCATAAACTTCGCCCCACTTCTGCACAACTGTTAATTTCTGCGACCACGGTCATGATCACGTGACAGCCTGAAAGCGACAACAAAGAGATCGCTCTTTGATGTTCGCCGGCTTTCATAACCAGTCCTCCCTCTATTAACTATGATTTGATCAAGCATTTTAGGCCTTTTTCAGTCATTTTGCAACAATCAAGTTTTCGTCAGCTTGAATTTACCAATATTTCCAATGCTCGTAAGAACGTGACAAAAATCACAAAAATACTTTGATCTTTTGGCTGTCAAGCAAATATTGATTCATTCCAATCCATTTAGTACTCTTGATGCTATGAATTTTCAAAAGTGGGAACTTTTTTCTGGCTCACCCGGTAGTAGAAAAAATACAGATTAATTAATTGCAATTGTAGCAGCTCAATCTGTCCATATTATTGAACGAACAATAACTTGTGAACATATACAGGGATTGTTTTAAAAGAAACTAAGAATTTACCTACAATGGAATGTTTCTTAAATTTATTGAATTTAAGTGATGAAAGTTTCTTAGCAGTTTCTTAGTTGGTGTGGCAATTCATATTCATACAACATTTAAAAGGCTTCTTTACTAAATGTTTTTCCAATACCCAACCACAGTTGGCAGAACAGGATCAGGCGCTTGTAGAGGATGTTGGTTGTAAAATTTCTGATATTCTAAAATAATGGAATAAACAGATAGCATTTGTAAGATCCCTAAGATGATAAACTACGATTGATATCACTACGGTGCTGCACTGCTAAAGTCCACCATCTTGTTTACTTACACCCATGCCTCCCGGTCCCGGGGCCTGGAAACTAGTTGTCATAAGACTTGTTCCCAGATCCCACATTCCTCCCCAAAACAATATTTCTGAACTGTCCATAGTTTGTTCAATTAAATGTTCTAACCAACTTTTATACTCCACAGAGTCTCTTAAGAGTCTTAAACTCAAATCATGGCATGTTGTCCAATATATAACTGTTTTAACTCAAAAAGTTCCTTCCGCAGGTTTCTTCTTTTTATTCAAAGTTCTCATCCCTGTACCTTGCTGGTTTCCTTCGAATTCTCTGTGGACGCGCTACTCTTGTTTCAGTTTGAGTTTGTTCTAATGTTCTGTCATCTTCTGTTTCTGCTGCGTCACCCGGTGCCTCTGCTCCTTCCTGATTCCCTTCTCTGTCCGTTCTATCTTCTCCCCCTGATCCGACATCTGTTACTGTTTCATCTTCTCGAAAGAGTGGCTCAAAGAAGTCCTCCTCCATCGTCCTTTGGAACCTTGGCGGCGTGGCCCCTGTGAGATTTCTGTGAACTCTCTTGAAATGATTTACATGTCTCTTTATAACCTTGTCATACCTATTGGCTATTATTTGACTACCGTTTCTTCGAACAACTTCATATGGCTCTGGATTGTACGCTGGAGTGAGTTTGTTTTTCTTTAGCTGCTTTACTAGCACCCAATCCCCTACTTTTATATCACTCTTTTTAACATAGCTCTTGTGATCTGCATACCTTTTCATTCTCTGCTTTGATTTGTTGTCTGCTTCTTTAAGTTCTTTTTTGAACACATTCTGGTGAATCTTCTTTGTAGGAAGTCTTGTTTTGTATCGTCTGCCATTGAACATTATTGTAGAAGGGGCGAATCCAGTACTTTTGTGCGGTGCCGCTCGGTATGCCCTAAGAAATCGCTGCAGTTGCTGCCTCCAGTTTGATTGCTCTATCTTACAGGTCTGCATGAGTTTCTTTAAGGATCTCATGAATGTTTCTGCCATACCATTGGCCCATGGAGCATAGGGCGTTTTTTTGTCATGGGAATAACCCATATATGCTGCAAACTTGTCCATGTCGTCAGAGTTATAAGGTGGCCCATTGTCACTACCAAATGTGTCTGGAATTCCAAAATTTGACATGATACGATCTAGTGCCGATATTACACTTGGGGCTTTGGTAGAGTGTAGAATTTCAACTGCTGGAAACCTTGAATACATGTCTTGGACAACAAGCAGGTATTCTCCAGATGGAAGAGGTCCATACAAATCTGACACTAGACTGCTCCACGGCTCTTCTGGCAACACGCTGGGTTTAATTGGCTCTTGTTGAGGAGTGCTGTTCACTGCTTGACAGGGAAGACAGTCTTTGATCTCTAACTTTACATATTCGTCAATTTTTGGAAACCACATCGTTTCTTTTATCAACTGTTTAGTTTTAACAGCACCTAAATGGCTTTCATGTGCAACTTTGACAACTTTACTACGAATTTCTGGGGGAACAATAATTCTTTCCCCTCTCATAATCAATCCCTCTTCAACTGAAAGCTCACTTAAAAGTTTCTTGTATGAATGCAACTGCTTCGTGTGTGCTATTGGAATATAGCCAATGTCTATTGCTTTTCTAAGATTGTTCATTTCTTCTGATGCAGATGTGTTTTGTTGCATGATCTCTACAGTGATTGCATTTGGCAGTGCCCACTTTATCAAAAGGTTGACATCTAGATCTAACTCATTCTCCTCCTCTAAGACTCCTGTCTCGGCCTCTACAGGGTATCGCGATAGATAGTCACTTGGATTAGTTGAACCCTTTTCGTACAAAAGCTTAAAATTGTAGCCTTGCGTCATTACTCGATGATGCTTGATCCTTGGAGGTACCTCTTGTTTGTACTTGTTGTAAAGTGGCAGGAGTGGAAGATGATCTGTTATCACTTCAAAGTTCTGCAAACCATAGAGATAGATATGATTTTTTGTTATGCCAAAATGCACTGCCAGACTTTCCACTTCTATCTGTGAGTATCTCGTTTCGGCATCTTTGAGTGGTCTGCTGTTATATCGGACTGGCTGATAACTACCTGTTTTGTTATCATATTGTGCCAGTATGCTACCGATACCATCCTTTTTTGATCCATCTACGTATACTCTAGTTTTCTAGTTAGGATCAAAGTACCTGAGTGTTTGTTCTCTGCAAATACTCTCCTTTAATTTCTTAAAAGCAGCCCTTCCCTCTGTTGTCCATTCAAAGTGTGCACCTTTCTTTGTCATCTCTCTTAGTGGTGATGTGATCATGGAATAGTTAAGAACAAAATTTGAGCTGAAGTAGCATAAGCCTAAAAATGATCTCAGTTCTGCCATAGAAGAAGGTTCTTTGGCTTCCATGACAGCTGTAATTTTTTCTGGATCTGTTTTCATTCCTTGTTGTGAGAAGATACAGCCAAAAAACTTGATCTCTCTTTTGTTGAATTCACATTTTTCTTTCTTTAATGTTAATCCACAATCTTCTAATCTTTGTAGCACCCTAATCAAGGCTTGGTTATGTTCTTTCTGGTCTCTCCCATACACTATAATATCATCATAAATGTTTTCACAGTTGTTGATATCTGATAGTGTTTTCCTAACCTCTTCATGGAATAGTTCTGCTGCAGAATTGGTGCCAAAATTCAATCTCTTCATTCTGCGTAGGCCTTGATGTGTGTAGAAAACAGTCACGTGTCTGCTCTCAGGGTGTAACTGATACTGCATGTATCCTTGTTTCATATCTAGTTTGGAGAAAACTGTAGCTCCATTCAACTTGTATCTAAGCTCTTCTAGTGTTGGTATCACATGTCTTGTTCTTTTGATTGCAGAATTAGCTGTTGTCATGTCTATATTCATCCTCAATTTCCCATCTGATTTAGGAGTCAAGACAAGATTAGATATCCATTCTGTTGGCCCTTGAACTTCTTCTATGATATCTTCTTTCTCTAATTCACTTAAAATTTCTTCTAGTGGCTCTCTTTTGGCAAATGGAATTTTCCTTTGTGCTTGGATCTTAGGAGTTACTGTTGAATCAATGTCCAGCTTTATTTGTCTGTACTTGTGACATCCTATTCCTTGGAAGACCTTAGGATACTGCCCTATCATTTCATTAACTTGTGCTTCAGACTGAATTGGCTCTTTCAATTTTAGTAATTTCTGATTTATGTCCTTTTCTGTAGTCAGATGTTTAGACATTTCTGTGTAAGACAAGTGTTGTATTTCTGGAACCTCCTTTTTGTCAAGGGTTTTTGTTAATTCCTCCACAGAAATTTGCAATATATTCATATCAAAAGCAGTGTATTTGCTGAGAATAGATTTTACACCACTGCTTGCTGCTACATAGATATCTGCTGATGTTGCTTGTTTTCTACTTTCAATATTGGCTCTAAATTTCCCCCTTATCTGCAAAGGTGGGGAATTATATGGCTTCAATTTGGCCTTGGATTTTTGCAGTGTTATTTTCTTTTGACTGTTATTCAATATCTGTTGATACACATCTTGCCCTATTACATTCACTTCTGACCCAGAATCTATTTTCATCTGTATTTTGACTCCATTTATTTTAAGATTTACATTTGTAGAAGGATATTGTTTGGAACTGAAGATTTTGCTCTCCGCTTTGATTGCTGTTTCAATTGGATCAAGCTCAAACTCTACTGAATCAAAATCATATTCCTCCTGCTCTGGTTCTGCTTGCACGTAATCGATTGTGTTCTTTGTTTTACACATTCTTGCAAAATGACCAGGCCTTTGACATTTGTAACAGGTGACATTCCTTGCCCTGCATTCATGTTGTTCTGTGAAATGTTCTCCACAGCGCTGACAATTCTTGTTCTGTCGATTCACTTGAGACCTGTAGCTTGGTCGGTCACGGAAACGAACAGCCTTTGATCCTGGTTGTATATCTCCCTTGTACTGAGATTTACTCTCTCTCCTAACTGCATCTACTGCGGAGGCCTCCATTTTGAATGCTTCTTCTGATTGTTTCATATATTCCACTTCTTTTTTTGTCAATTCTATGGCCCTAGCTTTTTCTACCATCTTTTCATATGACATGTCCTGTGCTATAATCTCAGCTTGTAGCTTGCTGGAACTAGTGTGCATTGTTACTGCTAATTTAATGGCTTCCTTCAAATCCATTTTGTCGAACTCACAATCATTCCCTGCTGTTTTCAGCCTTGTTATCCAGTGATCATGAGTCTCTGTTGAGCTTTCAGGTTTCATACAGAAAAATCTGTACCGCTCTGCTGTTAAATTCTTTTTTTCCTTAAAATACGCATCAAGAGCAGCCTTTGCTGTAGCATATGTGTTTGGAGTGTCTTCCTCCAATGTCTTCAAGATTTCCCGGAGTTCTGAACCCCCAATTGCCAGCAGAGCTGACCTCTTTTTCTTTGCATCAGTTACATCTTCAAATTCAAGACAGCTCTCAAAATTCTCAATGTAGGCCTTCCATTTTCTGTCGGTATTACTGGATCCATACTCATCCGTTTTGAACTCTCCACATATTGACCTCAGGTTTGTCAATGTTGTTGACATCTTGAATCAGTTGTTAGGCCTAACTCGATCCTGCTCGCAGCGCCATTGTAAGATCCCTAAGATGATAAACTACGATTGATATCACTACGGTGCTGCACTGCTAAAGTCCACCATCTTGTTTACTTACACCCATGCCTCCCGGTCCCGGGGCCTGGAAACTAGTTGTCATAAGACTTGTTCCCAGATCCCACAGCATTAAGTTGTTTTAACATATTTTCAGGTATCTGCATCATGATTTCTTACAACAGATATTCCAAATTTCATTTGCAATCAGTTCAGTGACATTCAAGTGAACAAAAAGCTTTTCAAAATGGCAGGGATAGCACTAAAAGGTCAAGCTGACTTTACTTCCATAATGGTCCCCTTAGAGCTGCCGTATAATAGAAATACATAGAAAAAAGGAAATTCAGAGTTGCATGATGTGTATTTTCAATATGGTCCATAGTAGAAGACATTTCTGTCATCTTTCTCTTTCTGTATATTTTGGAAAAGTTCTCTTTGATCTTATGTTTGAATGCATAAATATTGTTTGTTGATTTGATCTCAGACGAACGACTATTCCATGTTTTTGGCCCTAGATAAGACAGGCATTTTTGTCCAGCATTATATTTTCGAAATGGAATATCCCATTTGAACTTGGATTTTTGTGTTGTTTGGCCCTGGTTGACTAGAGGGAATATCTCAGCGCTGCACACTGGGGCAGTTCCTTTGAACAATTTCCTTACATTGAAATGGACACATTAATCTGTCCTGTTCTTTGTAGTTCGCCAATTTATAGCCTTGAATTATGTGACCCCAATATGTGCTGTGCTTTTCAAATTCAGGTAAAAACAAATGCATTTGTTTTGAGCCATCTAGATTTTTTTGGACAGCCTCTTATTCAATGCTGGATACCAAGAAGTGCATGCATGATAAAAATGAGGTTGAATAAGAGCATTTAAAAGCAACCTGCTAATTGCCATTTATTTTTCCAAGCATCTTTAGTTACCATCGACTGCCCAGAAATATTTTCATCTAGGATACATCCCAGATATGTCCAACTTTTTCAGGTTCTTGCTTTTTTGTCTAAAGAGAATTTGGTGAGTTTTGTCCTCTCCAAAATGAATGTGGTTTGTTTTCTACAAACCTATCACAGAAGGAATTAAATTTATGTTTTCTGAGATCTCTTAAACCAGAATTTATATATGAATTCTGTTCTGTCTTTCCACCCCGGGGGGGGGGTACTCCCATTAAGGCCTGACAGGGGGGTCCAGTCAGGGTCAAAGAGGGCCAAAGCTAAAATGTTAAAAATCACCCACAACTGGTAGTCTTTTTTGACAATAACCCCCAAATGGTAGCATGAGAACCAAAATTATGCCATTTGGTAGCATCCAGTAATAAAAAATGTTCTGTAAAGTTTGATAACAGCATGCCAATACACAAAACATGCCTTTTAGCAACAGAAATTCACATTTTACTGAAAATTCTCATAACAACAATTATTGGCGATGCAAAGAATCAACTGGCATTGTTGTTCAGGCAGCCTGGATGGGTTGGGTATTTTATTGTATGAAATTCATAACCTTTGATGTAGCATGAAATTTTGACTGAGTAGACTGATTCATTTCCAATTTTCTTTTGTTGACATATGTATGAATTTAACCAGGAAATCTAACAAAATTGCCATTATTGATTTTGCATTGCAAATTCCAAGCAAACCGGAGACCTCTCTGGTGTGGAGCAACGTTGAAAACAATGGAAGAATAATAAACCTATTTTTTTAGAAACAACTGGCGTAGCGTAAAGCTCTGGTGTGGCAAAATCTAACTTTCCACCCAGATAGCTTACAATGTTGTGTCCAAATTATGCATATTTGTTTTTCACTGTTTAATAATAGTTCACTTTTTCTCAATCAAACTCATATGATGAATTTGAAATCATAAATGCTCCAAGAAGTTCACAGTGATGTGTCACAAACACGCATTGCTAACAGAATCTGGGACAGACAAAGATTGTATGAATCGTGCGAATGACCCGACGCGCCATCATATCGTACTTACCCAAACTGTTGAAGGGCGTACCAGGCTTTTTTCTAGCAGCCAGTGGAAAGGAGGGCAACAGCAAGTATACAAGGATAAAAAGTCTTCCCATTCTTTGCAATGTACAGTAGCATTTAAATTTCAGGGCCAAAAATTCATTCTTCTTGCAAAGATGAAACAACCAAGCCAAGCAATGATGGCAGTCGTTGTTGCTGTTGTGGTCACTGATTTGTTGTTGTAGTTATACATTCTTTTGAATTAGTCTCGTTTTGAAAGCAAGAAACGAGAAAGAGACACTAATGGCGGGTAAACCATAGAAATAAAACTGGAGTGGCTTTTTGTTCTTTGGCATATGAAGTTCGTTCTCTTCGATGTTCTGATCATTCCGAAGTATGGACGTATAGAAAGTATGGGAGTAGACTGTCGTGGTATAAACCGCGGAAAATGCAGTGAGTGCGAAAAAGACTGTGCAGAATTTATATTTCTAAAGAGGTTACCAGTATGTGGTTACTGTGGTTGCCCACCTGGATACCATGAGTCATTGTTACAGCAGGTAGGTGGATGGGCCTAGTTTTTTTATCTGAAAAAAATCAATCTCAATAAGAATTTTACTGCAAAAGACCTGTCAATAGTTTAGCAATAGTTTTTAGGAATCAAATATAGGCCACCTAGGTAAGCCATATGAAGAGTTTTTATAATCAGAACAACATTTTTTAATTTTGTAACAATGATACAGTTGCCTTCAGTGATTGAATTGAAGAGAAAAAGTAAAGATAATGGCAGAGGTTCCAAAAGAGGTGAAAAAGAAAAAGCCCAGCACCCTATGCACACCCCTTCATTACCAATGTCATTCCACATTGTAAGCCATAACTAAGTTACAGTCCATGTCCACAACTGACTTTCCGCAAAATTTTTTAATTTTAGGAAAAGATAGAAAGAAAGGAAGTGATAACAGATGAAGCAAACAAATTGAAATAGGAGCGGAGAATTTTCAAGGGGAATATGAATCAGATCAAAGTATTGAGGTAAGCTTACAAGTACATTACTGTAAACATCATCTTTTAAATGTTTCCAATCCATAAAATTGTTATTCAAATGTGAAAATTGCAAATATATGTTACATTCTACTATATTTTTTCTAATTACTATACAACACTTCAGGTACGATACCATGAGAGTGAAAGACAACAACTTCCCTATGGCCAATATAAAAAGTCATGCAACATTAAACTAAATACAACTACAATACGAATGATTCAAAACTAATGACTACTACTCCTAAAGTCCATAAGATTACAACACCCGTACCTTCAAACCCCTCCACACATGGCAATGAATTCTAATTTTTGTTACTTCAGGAAGTGGAGGGAAGACAAAAAGAGTATGGAAATGAAACAACCACTGACACTGAGGATGCAATCAAGCCTGGAAGGGTTGAAAATGAAGTTAGTGAAGGCCCTGTGGTTGTTAATTTACAAATCAATGTTGATAGTCACAACAACCAAAATAGCGTCAGCATTGCTGAAAAGGGAAGAAAGCGGATTCGGAAAAGTGGAGAAGTTGGACAATTAAAAAAAAAAACTGGAAGAGTCCTGCAAAAAGATCGAACAGGAAGATCTGCAAAAATATGGATTGCTGGATGGTGATATTGCATATGTGTTGAAAAGTTTGAATGATGAAAATGTTACTGTGCACTGCTCCGCTTGCAGTGACACAATTTTCGCTGGAGATGCTTCGCAAAACCTTCAAAAATTTAGAAGGCATACAAATGCAAACAGCCACATGTTGAATTTGAAGAGAATGCAATGCAGAAGTAGTGGAATCCCAACAGAATTCACCTCGATCATGAAAGCGATAGATGAGAAACATCCAGGAGAATTTACCTACAACTCTGAAAGTTATGGAGAAATTAGATGTAATTCCTGCTTTCCGCAAGCCATCATTGATATAAAGTCACAGCGAGGTGGTACCATGAACAGAGTCAATAATCATTTGACGGGCGCCTGCCACAAGGCATCTAAGAAGGCAAAATCCAACAACTCAAAGATTGAATCCTTTTTTGGTGGAAAATCATGTCCAAAATCCGGAAGCTGCAGCAAAGCCAACAAATGACTAGCGCCATCATCATCAGTGGAATTATGTCATGGATTATACAAGAAACTTTATCTGATGCAAACTGGTAGTGGAAAAGAAAGTATTGATGTCAGCCCAATGCTTCATACGAACAAGCCGGCAAAAGATCAGCATGGAAACTTGATATGGTACCCAGAACCCTTTTATGAGGCAGCAACAAAAGATGGGTCAGAAATAAACGGGACATTTCATGCTGTTGGTTGTTCTAGAATAGTTGAAAAAGGAACATTTAATGTCAAAGAAATGTGCAGAAAATGCTATGACATTAGTAATTCCTTGTCCTTTAAACGTCGTGCAGAAAGATTAGCAAAAAGAACTAAGTCCGTAGATCCGACGTTTGGGCTTAGATATGAAGACATGAATTTTCAAGAGCTTTTAAATAGGTCACGAACATTTCTTCATGAAAATGAAAGACTGAAGGATGAAGTTTTCCTTAGAAGTTCCGAAATAACAAGATTGAAAGTTAGACGAGATGATCTAAAATCAAAAATTGTTCAGTTGGCTGGTGAAGGGGATTTCAGTAAAGTAGGAGTGAAGCTGGTTCAGGCACACAGAAGTGGATTTCTAAAGGATAAGACTATATTTAAGGACTGCTTAAAATCTGGGTTTTACCAATCAATGGGCCTGGCCCTATGGCCCTGGCCCTATGGCACTGTGGTCTTGTAACTATTGATGGTCCGCTGAATAGACTTGGAGCAAGTCTACAGTGTATTCGACTAGAATTCGTATAAATATTGCTTCAAATGATCCCCAAATTGATGCACAAAGTTCTCGTTCAGCGAGCGAGAATTCTCCGAAGTGCCGATGCAGGGAATCACCAGCTGTAACTTTCATTGCTTTGTTGCTGTAGGAAACACGACAAAAGGCCCAGCAGTTGTCAAAACCGTGCTTCTTATCTCGCTTCTGTTGCGAGATAAAGTAGAGGAAGGGGTTTGGCAAATCTTTACATTTTAGCACTCCCATAGTACCTTAGTCCATCCCCAACACAAACATCGGCGTAGGGGGAAATAAAATTTGGGGGGGGGGCTGCCCGATAAAAAATCCATTGTTTAAGAAAATTTTGCCCGACTTAAGGCGGATTTCTGCCCGATTATGGCTGATTTTTGCACAATTTTCCGACGCTCGGGGGCTGCAGCCCCCTTTTGACCCCTGTCTCCTACGCCTATGAACACAAACCTGGTCCAATGGACATATTTCATATTTCATATGGTCATATTTCTTACCCTTTTGGTAATCTTTAAGGTATTCGATGATTTCAAAGGGGAATCCCCCACATCACTTCGGGAAATTCTCACTCGCTGAACGAGAACTTTGTGCATCAATTTGGGGATCATTTGAAGCAATATTTATACGAATTCTAGTCGAATACACTGTCGAACTCATACTCAAGGTATTCGTAATGAAAGATACAAGACCAAAGTGCCATAGGGCCATAGGGCCATAGGGCCATAGGGCCATAGTGCCATAGGGCCATAGGGCCAGGGCCATTGATTGGTAAAACCCTTAAAATCTGCTGCAAATAATTTTTTTGTCAAAGGAAAGCAAGGGAAACGGTACAAGGGTAGTCTAATGGACTTTTACCTTGGTTGCTTATTAATGGGAGGACCCCGACTCGCAGATTTTGTAGCAGCAAATTTGTTTGGGCCTCACATTGATACAATTCTGAAAGTGAGATCTGAAAGAAGAATTCAGCTTTGTCTGGGTTGCTCTCCAAAGAATTTTCAAAACGCTGCAGCGATATACCGTAAAATAATGCCCACTCTTAATTGTGATGCAGTGCCATCCTTAGCTGCAGAAGATGAAACTGCTTGTATCCAAGAAGCAAGATGGGTCAACATGGGTCATTTGAGGGACACGATCCTTGGATTTTGTGGTGAAAAATCTCCCCATCATAAATGTTGTGAAGATGTTCATGTTGTAGTTGGAAATGATCCAGGCGCCTATGAACGTATCAAAGAAGCATTTGACAAAAATGTTGTTAGCTCTATGATTCGTGTAATGATGATCAATCCATTGCATCCCCTTTTACCACCGCTTGTCGTTCTTGCCATGCCAACATGCAATAAATTCGACCATTTTGATATTCAAAAGCAATGGAGCTCAGCTGAGAGACTTTATGACCAGTACTTGAAGCCAGTTCTTAAATGAGATCTTATCGGTCACAGCAGTGATGGTGATAGCCGAAGGAGAAAATTGATGTATGCCACAGCAAAGTCTGCAGAGGGAGATCGATTTCGGCCGTTAGCGGCCGTTAGCTTCCGGCAAATGATGGCTTCCTGTTTTCAGTTCCAACATCTGTGGACGGAAATGGAAGAAGCAGAATAAAAGATCTTTTCGACCAAGATGGAATCCACATTGCAAAGAAGTTGCTAAATCCTCTGGATCATGCAAATAGAATTTTGCATTTAGGTCCAAATCACATGGCTCATATGTCACATTTAAAGCGGGTCACAGAATTATTCAAAGAATCAGAGCATAGTTTTTACGGAAAACGGATATAGAGAGAAGAGATAGGCAACATTTTGAATCTGTTCAGCGCATTTGCTTTCAAAAAGTTCGAGACTGTCTTGACATGTTGATTGATGGCAAAAGTATGACCCCAGAAAGACCACCTGAATTATGTATGAGAGGCACAAGGGAATACCTCTTTCTCATTAGTAGCTATCTCGACCTGTACTTCAACGAGTTTATAACTTTGAAGGAAAAGGTAACGAAGGCATCCTATGTCATCAACTTTATCGAGCTTTGGAGAAATTACGTCTCACAGTCAGGGACTTTGTCTCTAAAAGAACATTTCTTGACGAGAGAATGCTACATTGACTGTCTTCTTTCCTGTCATGCATGCATTATTCTTATATCATTTCTTCGAGACAACCACCCGGACTTGGAATGTCGCCTGGACAAAACTGGGTCAGATTGTGTTGAGGATTACTTCTCTATGAATGGTTCATGGGTCGTAAACAAACATACCTATTCATTCGCAGATATGTTCCAAAATCTTGGCTTGATGCAACTTTTGGAGGAAATTTGTGCTATGCCTGATGGTCCTGTTTTCCACAAAGCACACAAGAAGCAATAACTAGTGTGGAACAAGCAGCCAGTGTTTAGTGGAAAACAACCAGCAGACCTCAAAGAGTACCCTTCTGTAGAAGAGGTGAAAGACGCCTGGATGGAGGGAAAGATGCAAGCGAAGGCTGTGGCTGCATCACTGGAAATGACCGACATGGATGTTGCCGAGGTTTACATTGACCAACCAGAAAATGACATGGACAATATGAGAACAGAAGAGGAGCAAAGGGAAGTCAACGTTGCAACAGAAAATGATGAGTTTACTACAAGTTGCAGTACAGATGTTGATTCCGTATCTGCGAGAGAATCTCTTGAAAATATTATAGGCAGTCTTGAGCGTGATGGAAATGAAGGTGAGTTAGCTCCTGAAGAAAGCAATGAGCCAAACATTCAATCTGTTGCTGTTCAGTCTCAAACTGCCGTTCCAGGAGTTGGGCTACGTTATAAATCAATGGTAGTCAGTGAAATTAATTCTTCCCCACATACGGCTTGGGATAGGTTACAGAGAGTCAGACAGCGAAACTTTTCGACGATAAATCACACAGATGTAAACGAAAACTGCTTATCACTGCTTGATGACTGTGCTTACAGAGTTAATGATGGGTTCAAAATATTGCAAGTTTGCCGACTTCAAAAGAAGGGAAGATCAAGAGGATACATAGAGTATCAAATGCCTGTATCGTTTGAAAGTGCTGACAAGAATGACATCGAAGTAGTTGGAAACCTTTATCAAGGCAGATGCAGTGAAATGCAAAAGGGGGCCCTTATCGCCATCACATTTAAGCAAGTGATAACGGTTGTAAGGCTAGAATTCGATCCGGTAAAAGCAACTTACACGCTAAATTCCGATGATGAGGCGAAGATAAACAGTGCTCTAGCACCACGGTCACGAGGAACAAGATCATCTACAGTGGTTAACGATGATAATGATGTGGACGAGACTGGCATGATACGAGCGGTGATAGCCCCTGATGTCATAGATGACAACATTCCTAGATCTGCTAGGAGCAGAGTTCAGAGATATTTTACAACTTAAGTAATGGGTCGTACGCAGTGCGGGGGCAGCGGAGACAGTCGACCATCTACAACTTCAGAAGATTATTTAAAACGCAGAAGCTACAACGGTTTTGACCACATTTGTGGGAATTTTGCCTTGTTGCCCCCAGAAATCATTTATTGAGCCTTGTACGACTGCACTTAAGTCTGTGTTTATAGTTGTGATTTTGCATTGTTGCATCACTTTTTAACGTTCCTTTGAGACATAATCCCCAGTTGATAGACGGTTATGCTAAAGATGGCGGCGAAGAACTTTTTACCAAGATGCATTGCGTTCAAATTACGAATCTTTTACAATTCTATAGGAATTCGATTAAAGAACGCAGTGCATCTCAGTAAAAAGTTCCTCTCTGCCATCTTTAGGTAATCGTTTATTGAAATTAACTTGACGTGTGATAAGGCTTAAGGTGAATGTATTCATTAAATGTTTCACTGATGAAAAATACGATAAAAAGACAACATCAACCCACACATTTAGGAAATCTCACAACTTGCCATGAAACATAGCGTTTTCACACGTTACGGCCAAAGCTCGGTTTATGAGATTCGATGTTTTAACTGAAAGTCAATTTCACGCCAAAAAAAGGCAAATAACTCCCCACTAACGCTTTGCGAACAATTCACTTTAAACTTATGAATTGCAAATTCGATTCATGGCACAGTGGGTAGTGAAATCTATGCTATTGGGTAATTTCGGATGATTTCTGATGGTTTAATTCAATTTCTAATAGATAGACCGAAATTACCCCAACCGTACCCTACTTGTACTTTTGGCACGATACTGTTTTATAAAGGATTGCAGTTGAGTTTAATGTTATGGTAAAATGCAATTTATTTGTGCTCCTTTGATAAATTCATTCTCTACGCATTGACTGTCGTTGATTCGGAAAAGATAGAATCTTGTTCGTTTTTCGTAAGAAGTCGCAATCTCAATTCAGCAATCTATTAGAAGTACCCCCAAGTGGTAGCAACAACTTAAAATACCCCCAAATGGTAGTGATATTTCTCTAAATTGGGCCATTTGGTAGCCGTTTGGTAAGCCCCTCAAACTGACCGGACCCCCCTGTCAGGCCTTAATGGGAGTACCCCCCCCCCGGGCTTTCCACTCTATATTATTTAGGCATTCTTCTTCATAACTTTGATTTGTTGGGAAATCCTTTTGCAAAAATATTGAGTATGTTTGTAGCATGCTTCAAGCCTGATACCAACTTGTTTTGAGTATGGTTTGAGTGAGAGTTCTGCACCACTTGCGCTAGCTTGCAGCATGCACCCTCACAACTGGCTCAGGGAAACAAGTTCTGCAAATTGATTTGCACTCTCTTGAGACTGACAAGAATCTAAAGTGAGATTTATATCATACTGAAAACAGTCACCATTCAAGCTCATTTCCAGTTCAAGCAGATTATGCTGGATTTCCCTTTGGGAAAACAAATCTTTGTTGCTGAAGACAAACTGAAACAAGCTTGATTTGTTGTCTGTTTGAGAATAATTCTTGTGTAGGGTTATTGCAAAGCTTGATCAAACTCTAATTAGGTTAATATACTCAATTTCTGCACGGTAATATACTTCAACGCGATTCTGTTTGCCTTTACCTGTCATGGATTTGTTTACTTCAGCTGTGCCAGTCTCTTTGTTTTTATTTTGTTCATTGGATTTGTTTGAAGTATCCCAAGACAAAGGGTTGCTATCCGATGGCATTGTCTTCTTTTCTGATGTTTTATTATTGTCTAAATCTTCAATTACAATAGCAGTTTCATTCTTTTTGTTGTACTTCTTTGTTGTAATTCTCTGGCTATTGTGTTGGAAAAAGGGTTGACTTGCAGGAAATATCACGTGTAGCCTCAAGATAATCAAGAACAATCAATAGGCTTTCAATACATGGATTGAGGCGCCCAACCTTTCTCAGCAACTCTGCGTGCACCATTGTCAACATAATACTGTCAGGGTTGTCAGTAATATCCCCTCTACCTTTAACACAATTGATGAGACTGAGAATGTCCCGAGTAGCTGTAAAAATTCATTTCTTTGATCCTTTAGTTTCTCGGCAATCACTAGTAATGCGTTCTTAGCATATTTATGATCAAAGATTTTACAGTTAACGCAAAACACCTTTTCCATAAAATAAACTACTGATGCAAATCCCCGTGTGACCGGATAGTGGAGCCCCCCTCCCCCCCAGGTATTAATGTTACAAAACGAAGCAGCAACAATAAACTTAATAGTAATCTCAAAATCAATTTTTCTGTCCATGTAACTTGTAAAGTGACATTGTTATTTTGCAGTCAACGAATCTACTTTTCAAATTTCTTCAACACACCTTTAAATAAAGTTATCATTACTACTAGAGAGGTTGGTAAACTGATTTCTCGTTGCTAGCGCCCACTCTCAAATAAGCCCCTCTTCTACATATTGTACTATGCGCATACTACCCGTTTTTTTATAAGAAACTGGTTTATAAGAAACTAGTACTACAATGACCAAAAATTTAAGAAACTCTAGTACTACGCTCAAGCATAGATAAGAAACTCTAAAACTTTATTTCTATATGTCTCTCCTATTCTATATCTCTCTAACAAAGGTACCTTAATCTTTTCTTGACTTTTAGCTGCAAAATTGGTAAATTTTGCCTTGATGTGCATGGCTTCTTCTTGATGACAATGTCAATGCAAAATGGAAGCCCTTTGTCGAGAAGAAGGCTCAACTTCGAACAATACCGCAGTTTTAGGCCCAAAAATAAGAAACTGATTAAGAAACTTTTACTACTGAAACACCCAAAATTTTCATGCGAAATTAAGAAACTTTTAGTACTAAGTGCTGATCCAAGTTCCTTATAAAAAAAGTGTAACCGGTTTTGTGTTGCACAGGAAAATATAAAACCCGAGGTCTTAAAAGTACAGACCGAGCTTGCGAGGCTCCTTATTACTAACCATGGTCTAAAAACATAAAATAATTCACTCAAGCTAATTGTCAAAAGAACAATTGGCATGAGTTTTATTGTTATATCTCTTGTAGTATCTCTCAAAAAGCGCCGCCCCCCCCCCCCCCCCCCGTTTAAAAACATCAAAGTTTCAACCCGGTCCAAATAGGGTTAAACCCGAAACCTTAAACCCGAAACCTTAAACCCGAAACCTTGAACCCGAGACCTGAACCCGAAACCTGAAACCCGGAAAGTAGATTATTCCAACTTTGATTTGCATTTGCTGTTATTAGATTATTGTTCATGAACGTGGATGCAAATAATAATGGTGACATAGCAATTGATGGTATGTACTGGAGATCATCTAGACCATAATCATGACTTGTCATGTCAAGGAATTTCTTTATGTCTGATAAGGAGTTTGAGCAGAGTTTATCCATCCTTAAGAACACTGTCTTTGACTTCTCTACTGGCTGTTGGTTTGTCAACACACGCTCTGTTGGACAAATTGAGTCATTTAAAGCTATTTATTTGTATTGTCGTCAGTAGTTGTTTGAGCCATTGCCTCGACAACCTCATCACAATCAAGGTACTGATGAATTTGATGGCATTTGGCCTTGCACATTTGTAAAAATTGAGACAAGAGTAAGTTTTCAGAGGCTGTGAGGCTACAAAAAGACATATTCAGTTGATGAGGAGGGCTCTGTTGGTAAAGATCTATTATGATATCTCTGTCTGGAATGAACTCCAATTGAGATGTCAGAAAGTGAGTAAGTCTTTCAGCATTATGAATTGTTGTGCATTTCAGCATTGTTTCAAGGTTATCCATCTCAATCCAATGCATATTGGATAGTGTGTTTCTGATCGAATTTTTTAGCCCAAATGATACCCACAATTGTCTTGCTAAATTACTGTCTTTGAGATCTTTAGTATATGAGTAGGAGAGCCCACATCTATTTAAAAGTGTCATTAGTGTCATGTCAATGATATGTCATTTGATAACACCTTATGCACAGGGGTGACAATCCCCTGATCACCGATTTTATGTCTGATGGAATCAATCAAAAGCAACTTGAAAAGGACATGTCTTGCATTTCCATGAGATGGTACAATTTGCTGAATTCCAGTTAGCACTATGAATAAAAGAAGAACAGAGAATGGGATATTTTTTATTTCAGCTCCAACACGAAAATCACTTGGTAATGGCTGGTTGTTCTTAAGATCTACTTGATGTTTGGTGTATGATTCCTTCAATGAAGATGCAGTAAAGAAGAGAAGAGATTCAAGTGGAGTTGGTTTTCTTTTAAAACCAAATGAAGCAAATAACCTCCCAATTTCCCCATCCTCACTCATAGACAGTTGATGCATTGCCTTGAAATTTTCAACTAAAGTATCAATTTCTTCATTTGTTGTAATTGAAGAATGTGTGTTTGTGGTATTTTTGTGCTTGCACAAAATGAGATATGATTCTTTGTATGTCATTTCTGTTAGAGCTCTATCCACAAAGAAATCTTGCAAAACAAACTTTTTCCAAATTGTGTCATCACAAAGGTATGACTGCAGTGTCTTATGGAGAGATTTACATGTCTTCTTGGGGCTGATAAGAGATCTGCAATCAAGAAATTGCAGGATGGAATGACCAAGCTGGCCTTTTTCAACTAACAGGACAAAATTACTTCCTGAAAACATTGCTGATGACAAGGATGTTGCAGAAGCTTCCATTCTTAAACCCAAAGCCCTTTCATTAAGATTGTCAGTGCAAATGACAGTGCTTTGTGCACCCAAGCATGCTCTTAATCTATAATTGAAATTATACCATTGTTTCCAATGAGCATGACAGACATGAAGGTCTTGGCAATTAGCAACCTTGTCAACTCTGAAATAAGAGCACAACAGCTGCAGACCATCCCAATCTTCAATTTTGTTACCACAAACCCTGATTTTCTTTCCAAGGAGGAGTTTGAGTCTATGAGTTGTCCTACACTGAGGTAAAAAGCAAACATTTTTGTGTGGACTGTCTTCAAAATGTGGCATGATATTGCTCCCTTGATTAGTTGAAACATTTGGTATTTCAGATGTTGCCAAAGTTCTTGCTTTGTGGAAAAGAGGGGAGACTGCCAGACTGCCAAATATAACATTTCCAGCATTTGAAGAGAGTGGGGTAGATACTTTGCTCTTCTTGATGACAGACTGCCTAGAAGGGCTTTCCATAATGGAATTTGAATTTTCATGATTATTTGAAGGGCTCTCAGTGGTTTTGCTATAATACTGATGGTCTAGAGTAACTGTGTCTGTTGTTAACACTTGTGATTAATGAGAAAATGGGATGACAAGTCTTGTTTTGTGGGGATTGTCTCTTGCTACATTTTCACCTGGCTGTTTGTCAAAAATGATGTTATGTCTCCTGTTCAAATGTGTGGCTTCTGTAAAATGCGGGTCCGCAGGTCCGATAAAATGCGGGTCCAATTGTGGTGGCGGGTCTCGTTGTGTAAGGCGCGCTACAGCGGTCGACGGGTCTTGCGAGGCTTACGCCCACTTCCTTTTTTCATCCTCGAATGCTTGCCTTTAACCTAGCCTTTGTTCCAGACTCCAGAAAAAATCGATAAAAAAGCCTAATGAATATGCTGCAAGCATTTTCATCACTACTATGTCTTTGTTTATTCCCAATCAAATTAAGCAAGTTATAATTTATAAAGATAAACGAGCAAGCGGAAGTACCCTTCGGATTCCTAGAAAAAATAAACAAGTTTTCCAATGCTCAGCATTACGAAAATTTGGTGATCTTCTCTGTGTCAAAATCTTAAAGGCCATCTCTTTCGTTATTTCACTATATCGCTATTTCGTTATTTCATTTTTTTTTGTTGAATACCGTGCAGATACTATTCATTGTTAGCCGTGTAAAAAGTATCGAGCGATGCACTGGGACTTCCCCATGTGAAGGGATCCCCTCCAAAGTACAAAGTTCTCCCATATTTGTATTGGAATTGAAATTCTTTGGAAGCTATGACTCAGGATCTTTTCATTGATCAGGTACGATTTCACAATGTATTCTTCTCTTTGTGACCTTTGTGACGATCTGCGTCACCATTCAATCCCATCGATATGGGTTTCAGTTGCAGCGATAGCGATGATGAATTGCTCTGGGCTCTATCGCTTCGTTCTGAACAAAGGGTTCCTTGCTGCATACAGCGGCCGTTTGTATGTGGCTGCGGGACCTACATTCAAAGAGACCCGCAGACCCGCATTTTATCGGACCTGCGGACCCGCATTTTACAGAAGTCGTTCAAATGTGCCTTTCTTCTCTTGATGCTACAATTTGCATCTACAAAATCACACAATTTGCAGTGATGGTGACAAACATTCAGTTCAGATAAGTATTTACAGTTTGAAGTTGGACATTTGAAGAGATTTATGTTAGTCCCTGAGGATGATTTCTTTGGGTGTAAGGTGAAATATTCCCCCACTTCATTAATGTTGGACATGACTGTTCAGAATTAGGAAGTACTAATGAACAAGAAATTCTATTAAATAGTCAGCAAAGCAAATACCCCATAACTGTTTCATCTCTCTCGCCACCCCAAAATACCCATCAATCCCATCAAATATCACTTTCAGCAACCAAATAACCCCGACACTGTCTGATCTCTCTCATCACCCCAAAATACCCACCAATCCCAACAAAATCACTTTAAGCAAATACCCCAACACTATATCATCTCTCTCACCACCCCAAAATACCCACCAATCCCATTAAATATCACTTTCAGCAAACCAAATAACCCCGATGCTGTCTGATCTCTCTCACCACCCCAAAATACCCATTAATCCCATCATACCGGGTGTCTAAAAAAAAAGTACCCCCTTTTGACTCAACAAGGCAACAAAACGATAATATTTCGGGACTTTTTGAATTCATGGCTACATTTGTTGGTCTTCAACTTAAATGCACATACCTTGCATTTGGAAATCGACCACCAAACACCGGAGATATGAGTTCACAAGGTCAAAATTTGGAGTGCACCGGAAACCAGAGGTTTTGAGAAATGGCCTAGCCATAATTTGACAACAAACAGGCATTTTGCAAACGAATTTTCGACTTTGACCTTTACTTTTCATGTTTGAAAAGATTTATACCTTGAATTACATCAATTGTTCTTGAAGTGACTTTTCTTTTGAAGAAACGGTCTTTGCATTGCATTCGATCCCAAGTGTTTTGTATTAAAGAAGAGGAAAAGGAGCACATGCACGCTTATTTTGGAGATGTGGCACGACTTTATCACTCTTACAACATTTTTACTATATTTGTTTAATCAGAGCGCCATGTCCATGCATCTTTTATTCTTTTCAAAAACAAAACAAGGAAACTTAAAGTCTACAGGTACTTTGGAAAATGTCCACGATACAAATCATGACTAGGCCCTTTTTCAAAACCTCTGGTTTTGGGTGCACTGTAAATTTTGACTTTGCGAACCTGTATCTCCGGTGTTTGGTGTACGATTTTTAAATGCAAGGTATGTGCATCTAAGTTGAACATTGATAAATTTAGCTCTGAAGTCGGGAAGTAATGATATCTTATGGCTTGGTTCCTAACTCCAGTCAAACGGGGGTACTTTTTTCTGAGACACCCGGTATATTCTGCAACATATTCTGCACTTTTTTGCCCTTCTCCCCAATCAAAAATACCCATCAAATATCACAAAGTATCTTTCCTCCTAGCCCCCCCAAAATACCCAACCCAAAATACCTGACCCAAAATACCCTACCCAAAATGCAAGCCCCAAATTACCCGCCCCAAAATACCCTACCAAAAAATACCAGCCACAAAATACCCGACCCAAAATACACACCCCAACAAAATACCCAACCCAAAATACACACCCCAAAATACCCAACCCAAAATACGCACCCCAAAATACCCAACCCAAATACCCCACCTCAAAATTAAAATGTGTCCTAAAATGCTAGCCCCAAAATACCCAAACCAATATACACACCCCAAAATTAAAACACCTTTCGGTAGGCTCAGCTACTGCTCAGCTTAGGCCCTCTTCCAATATTCAAAAACCAGAGAACCAAAAATCTAGTTCACCAACTCGGCATATGTTAGGCCCAAGCACTATACCAAATGCATTATTCAAACAACATCTAACAAATTAATCTACAGTATGAACTTAAAAAGAGAAGCTTCAGAAGAGTAACGCAGCGAACACCCGAGACAAGGGTCGTTGGCTGGTGAAGAGAACTAACTTCGATTCCCGCAATAATTTAGGCGCGAAAGGCGCAGCTCCGCTTTTCCCCTGCACAGCAGGCAAATACGACGATTTGATTGGCTGATAACGCAAGCAATGCAATTCAATGCTAAAGCCTACTGCGGCTGCCCAGTATCGACAACTTTTTATGTTGTCGGTGATTGGGCCAGATTCGTTTGTTTTCAGACAAAGGTTTTTAGTGTTCGTCTCCCCAACAATACCTACAAATCTCCTATCGCTTGGAGCCGAAGTGGAAAATTTCATCTCAATTTATATGCCTTCAATCCTGTGAGAAAGTCAGTTTGTTTCGATTTCAATTTGCCAGAAGAGAGTTGAATTATTGAATTCACCTGTATGTTTTTGAGATTTGCAATGGATTTTGCAGAAAGAGGGAAATTAAACGGACCATTTTTGACTCATTTTCGAAGCAGATTTGGCTGATGGCGTAGTAACGTACGCGAAAGTAGCTGCTTAAGAAAATGCTATAAATCTCTTGGCATGGGAAGAACAGTCGATTAAAAGTCGATTAAAAGTGATAAAATGCAAGTAAACTTCTTTGTAGGCAAGTGGAGGAAGAGCAGGCCTTATAGATGAAATTCCGCGAGTTCCGTGTTTTGGTTTTTGGCCCCATACTGCGAGAACAAAACACAGAACTCAACTTCGCGGAACAAAAACTCCGCGAGTTCCGCGTTATGATCCTGGCCGTATTTTTGCTGGGTTGGGATGTTTGGTATTTTGAAAGCTGGCTTTGCAAATGATTCCAGTTCAGACAAATGTGTGGAGTTAAACTGGGAATCTAATGCTTTTCGTAAAGTGTTCTATGTTGTAACATCTAAACCACCCAGTGGTAGTCCCAACAACCATAACAGTCAACACATATATGGCCTAAAATATTTAGGCAAATGGCCGAAAATACTTCAAAAACATACCTTTCTCCTGATGAATTCCAATGAAATACGGAAAGGAGATAACTCAGAATCATTTCGAAACGGTCCTGCCAATCTAAAAGAATATCACTGCTAACAAATCTCCATAGCGAGATTTTGCAAAATGTTACGGTAGAGTTTCTGTCCAATCGCTGCCGCAGTCGTCCAAATCATTATCATTTTCTCAGGTAATTCCATCCGACTTCATCCAAAGTAGTGTCGTAAATATGTTGATAAATCCTTTCTGTAATATTTGAACCACGGAATACATTAAAAAACTGCATTCTGTGGTCGATGCGAGAGGATATTTCTAGGCACTATTTTGCAATACAAATCTTCCATTGACAAGTTGGTGTTTCACCCAAACAACTTTCACGTCTTCAAAATTTTTGCCACGCGCTTTGTCCCGCAGCACAGCCCCTTTAACCACATTATAATGACGAAGCATTTTTCAGAATGCTTCATAAATTCCCCAAGTTTCTTTCCTCAAATGAGTTCACATATTGAGAGTTATCACGAATGGCAGATAACAAGGGTGGTAATCTTAGCAACAGCCATTAACTGGGCATTAACTTACCCATTTCTTTGTTGTCTTTGATAGCTTGTCGCACATAATTTAGATCCATTTCTTCATCTGTCGCATTCTTCAAAACTTTTACGATCTCATGAAGTCGGATGAACACCATATCGAAGTCAGACTTGATGTAATATTTCAACTGAAAACAATGTGAAACTGCATGTAAGAAGTGTGCGTGCAAACTATCATTGAAAGTGTGTACCTGTATATTTGCAGAAAATGTCATGACTTCAAGGTTTAAAACTCATCGTAACTAACAATTTTATTGACAGGTTTTGAAAAGATGAAATCACAAAAGTACCAGGGCAGTCACTAACATCGGCATTGACACCCACACCTTAATGTAATTGAGAACAGGATAGGAGAATTTTGTTTTTATCCAATCAGTGAATTTGTTATGATCCGCCTTGGCCAATCAGATCGCTAGAAATAACAATGAAAAGTGCGGGCATCAGCGTTTTTCTTCAAAAGTAAACAAATGGAGCTGTGGGAAAATGCCCAAAACCACTATCCTTTCGAAGGACGTGATGCAGTCCTTTTGCAGCGAATTTGATGGGGTTTCAAACTTTTTTGTGATGAACAGGACTTTTTCTTGAATCTTACCAGGTATATGTTTGCTATCTGCAGTGGTTCGCCCAAAATCAAAGCTGCGAAGCGGGGGTTTCCCTGACAGCTTACTACGCCTCATGACACACAATGCATTCAAACGAACGAAGAGTAAAAGGCCAAAGATGATGCTCAAGGCTCTCACCAACGCAAAAAGCAGTCTTCAAATTATTGCTTAGATTATACAGTATCATCGGAGATTCTTTTTTGTGGCATTTTTTCCTAAGATAGATTATTTGTTCAGGTGCAGTGGTGCTGCCACCTGCCAAGGCATTGTTTGACTTCTTGCCAGAAAGGGCCTAAGTCATTCAGCAGGGGAAACAGACTTCAAATCGAATGATTCAGAATTTGATTTGCCACAGGACGAAGTTAAAGACAGATTTTTCAATATAGATGAGAGTCAGGCATGTTTTGTGGTTATTTCCAGGAGTTAATATCACTTAGATCACTTCCCTCAACGTCAAACATGGACCATGAAGCGTTGGGTCAGGCGACAAATTTTGGCGGGAAAACTGAATGATGACATTATCTTTATTTTTGGAGGGAGGAAAATAGCATTTTCACGAGATTTGTGAATGTAAAGCTGCTGAAAATTTCAATACTTGCGGAAATGAACACCATGAAGAATAAACAGACTTCCAACGATCTTTACATTAAAAGTTCAACAGCCCATCCATTATTTGCATTTGGTGCTCACAAACATGCAGAGGCAAAGCAGAATTTATGCAACATGTTAAAAATCATGAATCACTAGAAGAGGTAAATTGCTCCTAATTTTGTGATTTTGTCATACAGTATTTGCAATTTCTTTTGCACTTGCACAGGGCAGGCATTAATTTATAACAAGGGTTAGGAGGAGGCAGCAAATGAAGGAGGAGCTCTGAAACTTTTTTAGAGTAAATTCGTTGGGGTCTTGTTGAAAGTTTTATGCAAATTATGCTGAAGTCTGAAGATGAAATGCCAAATATTTCAATATTTTCAAAATATTTAAATTTTGTACATTTTTAGGTTCTGAAAATTTTGAGGAAAAATTAGATAGTGTCCGAGGTTTTACATGGCTTATGCCAGGATGGAAAGGTTTTTTGCACAAATTTGAAATACTGTATGCTTCTATCAGTTATTAGCAATGACCAGGCCTGTAGCAAGCAGGGGCATGGGGCTGAAGACCCCCAATAATGTTGAAAACAACGATACTGTGTCACAAGCATTAACTGTGTTGTTCTCCATTGTTTTAAGAACAGTTCCCCCAAATCCGAAAAATGTTCTACCGTCCTGGTAACAGGGGTCGATCCAGCTCGAAATTGAAGGGGGGTCAATGCAAAGAGGGCACCAAAAATATAACAGAAAGTGAGTTTGAAGGCGTGCAAAAATTGTTGGATGCTTTTGAAAGAAAATTGTTTGATTTACTATCAAATATCACCTTGATTTATACGTTTCCGCCATATTTAAATTGAAACAGTTAGAAAATTGTGCATTTGAGTCACGGCGACTTTATTCTGCAGGCCAGCAGGTCAAGTAATCTGCGGGTCAAACACGAAAGCAAACATGCGGGTCACCATCAGGGCCAAGGGCCCAATACAAAGATGTATGTGTTGTGTTTGGTATTTTAGGCCGTCAAATGGTCAAAGGCCAATCCCTTGGATGATTTTGATCTCTCCTTGGACCATCACAGTATTTTTCCAATGTTTTCACGAGCTTTTGTTTCAATGTCTTTCAACCATGGGATCCTTATTCGTTTGTGGCATTGAAATGCTTTGTGCCAAAGAATGTCCTGCTGTTCAAATCGTGAACAAAGCCAATCTAGAAATGTACTAGGGCGTATAGATTGATTACATGAGTCTCAGTTTTCTGCACTGAATTGGATGATTCATAGTCATAGTCAACATAGTCATTCAACTTTCCATTTCGTCCGAAAGTTTGATCGTTTGAGAGTTTTCGATTTTAATGGGGCCTGTGCCTAAAGACTCGGAGATAGAGATGCAATCATGACTGATGCAATCCTCATCGCGAGTGCAGATGATACGATTTGGCTTGACTATTTCTGTCCCGGGGGGTCTACTTAATACATTGAGCACCCGGGGATGTGCCTGCCAATAGGGTCTCATTTTCGGAAGAAAATTCCAGGACAGGGTTATACCTTTTGTGTATTTATTCCGGCACAGGTATGTTCATTAAAGCTTTTTTCCCAGGACAGGTCAGATTTGACATGCAAAATTAAGGTAACTCACAAAAGACACTTGTATTATCCAGGACAGGTACTATATTTTGAAACATTTATTCCAGGACAGGGTCATAAAATTTTCTTTTGGCAGGCACATCCCCGTTGTTTTTCTCCAAGGTAGACCCCCCGGGATTTCTGTCAATCAGATAACGATAATTTGTTGTACTGTTACGGGATGTGCTTGCGTAATAAGCATTACATGTCCAGCTTTTTCATGCCATGTCTGGAGGCCACTTAGCCCTTGGCCCTGGTGGTGACCCCGCATGTTTGCTTTTCGTGTTTGACCTGCAGATTACTTGACCTGCTGGCCTGCAGAATAAAGTCGTCGATTTGAGTCAGGACGAGGGGCGCTTTCTCACCATAAAAGGGGTGCCAAGCTGAACTTTTATCATGAAGGGGGCAGTTGCCCCCATTTGCCCCCTAGATCTGCCACTGCCTGGTAAAGACAGCTTCCAGAGACCCAAGAATAACCTCACTGCAAATTGCTATATTAGAAATAAAAAAATTCTCATCTGGAGCAGTCTTCCCAATCTTTACTGTCCGCTTTATGGCAAATACATTTAGAAACAAACCAATTCTATACGTTTTACCCTCTGATTTGGATCTTTCTATGAAAAAGTACTGACGTTAGGAGGTGAACCTCTGTAAGCCAACAATGTAATTGATGAAGCCCAGGAGCTGGCAAAATTACATTCAACAACAGAATTTGAGACAGAACGTTTCAAAGTCATTGCTTCAAGGAGGAACACACATTATCACATTTGAATAATCATTCTGCATTCATTTACCACTTAGACTACCCTCACATGAGAAAACTCAGACCGATTTGAGTTTCAGATCGGTTTGAAGTTTGGTTGTCTGCTAATTTGCCCGGCTCCTCACATGAATATTCTAAGATCGGTTTGAGTTCAGCTCACTAGCTCTGCACAAGACTGCAGAGTACGGCAAGTGCACACTCGAGATTTTTTTCCTTAAATCTCACTGCACACCTTAGAAAGGGTGTGGCACACTGTGATTTGGGTGTGTTTCTTTTGTTTGATGCTTTTATTGGGGTTTTATTGTGCCACACTGATGACTGAAGAGCTTCAGATGAAAACTACGACAGAAATTTTGGAATTTCTGATAAATTTGTAGACTTACTACAATTGTTGTATTTATCACTTAGCAGTCTCATTCATGGTCACATTTTCATAAATGGCAACTGGGATTCGTTGTAGTAAGCCTACAAAATTCCGTCGTGTGGAATCAAATTTTTCGCGATTTTAGGCCCAAAACTCATCTGCCCGAACGAAGCATTTGAATTTGTATATGATTTTCACATTTATTTTCATCTTTTTTGTTAGACTTGCTTACAAATATAAAATCAGAATTCATATGCACACTTGAACTGCACACTTGAACTGCACACTTGAATAAAGTGCACACTTGCACACTCGATATTTTGCTCTTGCACACCCGAGTTCTCGTTGGAAACTGCCGTACTCTGCAGTGCGGGCTCTGCACATGCGCATTTCACAAAAATGTTCCTGAATACAAACAATGCGTGCGTTCCCCTGTCAATCATAAAAATTATGATTGCATTGTTGAAGATTTATCTTGATTGTTTTGATTGCCAAAAGAGCACAAGGAATCCCACTCACACCTGCTTTGAAAATTCATGTCGCCCTGAAATAAAAAAGTTTCTGCTCACAGGAAAAATTCAAGTTCACCTGAAAACTGAGCCTGACCTGAGAAACCGAAATGATTTTCAGGTCGACCTGAGTTTCATTTTGCCAGTGCCATGTGAGCACTCCAAGGGCTTTGACCGCAAGCCGAAATGAGTTTCAAAACGATCTGAAACTCAGACCGGTCTGAGTTTGCTCATGTGAAGGTAGTCTTACATTCTTCTCATGTAGTTGATTCAAGAACAGGCTGGCCTAGCAGGGCTGAAATACATGCACCTTACAAAATGGTCTTGAAATTATGGTGCCACATCTACCTGCATTTATTAGAGCTTGCGTTAGAATCCTCCATCTAATCGCTCAACTAAAAGAGCTAAGAAAACTTTTGCACTCTGCATGCACTTTGGGCCAAATTGCAAATTGAATTTCAAAATATGACAAAGATTCCTATCATTTTAAAGCCTGGTTCTCATATAATCTCAACCCGACGGTGACCCATCGGCGTCACTACTGCGTAGCAAAAGTTGAACTGCCGGCGATTCGTCGGCGACCTATCGGCGACATGTTGCCGGCAGGGCGCCGTCAACCATCTCTCAGTGTGCATTCCCCGCTGATCCTTGTATTTGATTGGCTTACTATGGTCACCTGATCACAGGACATGCAAATGATTCGCTGACGCATAGCCGGCAGTGCGCCGCCTCATGTTCTCATATAATTTTCATTGGCGCCGGTGCCGCAGCAGAGTGAAAAAGTTGAACTCAGCTCAACTTTTTCGAATGACTGCGGCAGGACGCCGGCAGTCGGCGCCCCATCGGCGCTGACTGTTCTCATTAAAATTAGACTACCGGAGCAAGGTCGCCGGTGGGTCGCCGATGGGTCGCCGGCAGGTCGCCGATGGTTTGAAGCTATATGAGAACCAGGCGTCAGTGTGATCTGATTTCTGTTAAAACTGTTTGTTACTGTGATATCTCACTGAGGGTACTTGGAATCTTTTTTACAACAAAAAAACAAATCACTGTCGGATTTTTTAGCATCAAGATTAAGAAACTTGCAAGAAGCTTTTGGTTGGACAAAGTTTCTATACAACAACATGAATCCTCTTGTAATTATTCTGTCCCATCATGCAAATTCGTGCCCTTGCCCTTGCCCTTGAACAGGCCGAATTGGAAGAGTTAGCGGATTTGCGTGCCAAGCTTGCCCAGAAAGAGGCCACCATCACCAAACTGAGGCAATCCTCGAACAAGCAGACAATGACTCTACAAGCGTTGCCACAGCAACTCGCTGCAACAACCGCAACAGCAGGGATTGCAACAACAACAACGTCAACAAGTCATAATCTTTGCTCAAAAAGTAGGCCGCCTCAAGCGCCGTTCAGTGCTTCAGCTCCACAGGACCAGTCGCTGCAAAACCTCCTCAGCATACCTCAATCCTCCAGTGATAGCCTTCCCGTTGGACCAGGCCTTGCATGGCAGGCTGAAATATCGGCTGGTCATCCTGCGACGTCCTAGCCTACGTGTAGACCCATTATCCACCTGGAGAAAAGGGTCTACGAATTAATGAGCGAAAGCTTGCTACTACAGTTCCAGGTTTCTAGAACTTAATTTATGCAGCCTTTGTTTAGATAGGTTTCACACAATATTTGAATAGCGGATTAACATAATTAATTGAGCAGACGTAGCAAGCTTTATCTCTTTATTTCGTAGACCCTTTATTCTGTAGGATAATGGGTCTACTCGTAGGCTACCTCGTCATTTCCTATGGGCAACAACGGCCTAGGCTCGAGAGTGTTACCTTATCGCAATGGGTGGTAGCCAATACTCAAATTTTTCATACCCTTCTGTTTGCCAACAAGCTCCCCACCTCTCACGACCTCAGAGATTGTCTGGCCTACACGGTTAAGATAATGGAGCTTGCGGGTAAGTATTAATGGGTGAGTGTCCTGAAATTTGATGACGAATATCGTCAACTTCAGATCACTTACAGTTTGTGCACGAGGTCACGCTTGTGCCTATGGCCAAGAACTGATCAGGAAAACGTGTGAGATAATCATGGATGATGTAAGAAGGAGGCAGTGGGTGAACGGATTCTTGTGCAATATTTAAAAGCATTTTCTGTGGTACAATTCTGTCTCCCAAAAATCCCATATCCCTGCATGAAATATACAGCAATCAAACGAATACTCGTAAAACTGAAGGAGGAGGTTTCTAGCATCTGTGAGGAGGGCTGTGTTAATTTGATTTTAGGTCACTTTATTTTCTTGTGCTTTTTTAGACTATACTTGAGACAACACACCTGCAAATTGTGCCCAGCCAACTGAAATGAGTCATCTTAGGAATCCAGTGGTTAAGGGTTGAGTGGAAGCCCTCGAGACAGCTGGTTTGTCCATCAGATGACAACCTTGAAACATCCTTCAGACTTCTAGCCATTTATCAATTGTAATTTTAATCTTGTAATATAGAACTTTTATTCTTGTAAATTTTTAACTTTATTCTTGTAGATATCAACTTTTATTTTGTAAAATACAGGTCTTTGATTGATAACAGTAATCTTATTTACTGAACAAATTAACCTGTATAAATATGAAAGATTATTATTATGTACTTACTTTGCACAATGGCTGCAAGACGATCATAGGCTTTTGTCCCTGGAATTGGAAGATTGTTACTGGCTATAAACCTTGTCATATTCTATATGGCTAAAGCATGTAACATTCTCTGAAAATTAAGCTTTGATTTGCATGTGTGGCACAGATGAGGAACATTGAAATGTTTTTCTTCCTTGGATAAACAAATCTATTTACTGCAAATGATTCCCAGGGGGGGGGGGGGTACTTAGTATATTTTGCCAGTGGGAATGTGCCATTTTTAAGGGTATTGTTTTCACCAATTCTTTTCTAGCAGAGGGTATCAAAATAAGGAATTTTTTCTGGAGCAGGTTGTCAAAACATGTCAAAAGGGGATATTTTGTTAGATTAGGTCATCTTGCGGTGAAATTTTCATGTTTTGGAGTGCCCTTTTAACCAGTTTTTTCTAGCACAGGTTATGATTTGGAGCGAAAAATTCTGGAGCAAGGTGAAGCAAAATTTTTCATGGACACACCCCTATACACATTTAGGTCAAGTACCCCCTGGAAAATGATTAGCAGTTGCTGTCTCCTGCTCCACCAGTATGTGTGTGCAAATTTTATGGAATTACCTGCAAAAGATTTTATTCTGAAGAGGCAGGGTTGATTATATGCATACTGCATGAACAATTATATACAAGATAAAGTACCTATTTTGATCAATTTTCTTTTTTCAATTTCTCCATGTGCACAATCAGTGAGAAGGTCATTAGGATGATCATGGTGTTTATCAGTAACATGTCTCAAGAGAGACATCCACTTTGCAACCATCAGATCACCAAAGCCTTGGTTGGTTGACATGGCACACTAATATAAGTGATTCCTAATCCCCTGAATCTAGTCTCCAATGATTTCACATCCTTTCTCTTTTTTTGCATTGCTAGCTTTTTGTACAGACTCTTGCTAACATTCCAGATATCAATAAAATGTTTGCAAGACTGGGTCTCCCTGATCCATTTTAGGCTGTTTTAGCAGGAAGACGTGAGCCGAGAAGACGCCAGCAGAATTCTTTTGTTCAAGGATGTAATTCGCAAAGCGAAATCAACTTCAGAACTTGTGTGAATATCCTGGGGCTTTGTGTAAGTTCTGTTATGAAATCGACAACCTGAAAATTATACTTTTGAAGGCCGCCCACCAAAATTAGAATGTCGATGTGGAAAGTAAGAACTATCTATGTGAGCATATTCATAACCAATGAAGACACGATAACCGAAACTATTTTCAAGGAGTAACCATTGTACCATTTGTCATCATATCAATAGCTGGCTTTGGTGATTTGCACAGGAAGCAAAACATCTCAAACAATGACAGAAGCATGTTATAAAATACGATAAACTTAGGTTGATCCGTCGGTTTTGTATCAGCATCAACACTAAAAGGGAAGAAAAAAGGAATCATACAACATGCACTGTATATACTGTAGATATACTGCTACATCATGGGTGCTGACATTTGTGAGCACCCATTGCCCAAATCATCATTTTAGATGTATAGGGGAAGTGTATGTTTAAGTGAATGACCTTAGATGATATGAAACTGTACATTGACAATACAAAGCTGGATGGGCTGGATGGCTATAAGCTTCCTGTGGAATGAATTGAAAGGGCACAATTTCAATATAGTTGTTCTACTATTTTTGAAGTATTTGAAAAGTCAGTCAAAATTTACCTGACATAATTTCGTGAGCAAAATTTGATATTATCTTCATCATCATCATCACAACTAGCATTCTCATCACTGTCGCTAGCATAGAACCAATCATCCCCATTATCTATTTCTTCTTCACCCAGTGTGTCATCCAATGCATTCTCTTCAATTGTGTCTTCGTCACTTTTGATTTCCATTGATTCTTCGGTTGTTACGTCATTCTCATTGTTGTCCTGGGGATTCAAAATGAGTGATTTTGATGCACAGCTTTTGAATATGATTTTTCGAGTGATGGGTCAAACACTAGTTCACAAAAATTATCTTTATAAAACACAACTTGACATTTCTGGTTTCTCTGTACTGTAACTCGCGATGAAATTGAGAAATGTCAATTTTCAAAATGTTGGGTATTTTTTATTAAACAATCTGAATTTTTTGTCAGGGTTGTTTCATGTTTTTCAAACAGACAGTCTAAATGTTGTACAAAGTTCTGCAACATGTCTTGTGTTTTGAAATGCCCTAGTCAACCCTGTTGGAAATATTGTTACCCATGCATGTAGAAATAATGGAAAACTTTATAGTGACATATTTGCAATTTTGCATATTTAAAAAAACACTGACCCCATGTTTGGCATATTAAATCAACTGAAGCAATGCAGTGTACACCCCAATGAAAAAATGTATAAGTACATACTGTACTGTACTGTATTTACCTTGTTCAATCTATCCTTTAACTCATTCTTTGATTTTCTAAGCCAACTCATCTTCTTTTGGTAATAAATTATTTTCTGCTCCAAAATTGGATCTCTTTTACATGTAGAATCATCATCATTATTCTCTGTCCTTTGATCAAGGCTTCCCTGGAGTTCCTCTTCAGTTTCATCATTGTCATCTGCATGACTCTTTGCATTGATCTCACGAACAATCTGTTGAAAAGGGAATAATCCAATCATTAGATAGTTTATACATTTCATATATTCTTAATTCATCCTGCCTGAACAAGGACAGCTAAACGAAGAGAGGATGTGGACAAATTTGGCAGAATGTCATGTCCAAAGAAAGAAAAAAACTCAAAAGATGTAAAATATGTTCTATTTTGTCAAACTAGATAATCTTCTGAAACTCTATTTATAATCCTTCCCATAAAATATGGGTCTTCTGTTTCCCAACGTCTCACTTTTTTGTCTGCTGGCGTACACAACGCTTGATCTCCACGACGCTTGCACGACTGACTGCTAGACGCCATTTTAGTTGTTATGATAAGAGGGTTCTCAGAATTAAGATCCTAGGCATGATGTCACGACGCGTGGCCTCAGTTTCGCAAGAGCAAGTCAAATCAACGAAGTTTGAAGACCCATAATTTTTTTTCAAAAGATCAATGATGATATAAATGGTATCAAAATAATCGCAATCTGAAGTTTCATAGGAAGATGCAAAAAAATAGAATTCGAGAATTTCGATCCATAAACACTTTAACATTTGCTTTCATTCTGTGCGATCCGAAAAATGTTATGTATGGGAGGAGGCCCCATGGTCCCTCGGTTGGACCGCCCCTATTTGCTTTCCGCTGTAGGACCTAAATTAGCAGGTTCTTTTACGGTATACCCTTACTTCTCTTGAGGAAACCCCCCCCTCAAATTAACGCTATATATCAAACCAAGACAGAATTCCACATGAATGACATTATGAAACATACCATTTAAGAAACTGACTACATCCATGCAGCCTTAATAACAATATAAACGTCAGACTGTTATTACTCAACATATAGGCCTTACAACATGGTACTACTAGCTTATTTACCCACCCAAGAGGTATGCATATAGTAGACTGGGTGCTGTTGCTATAACTACTACTTTTAAGCTATCCACACCAAAAATCCCCGGCCTCTTAACCCAGGGTGGTTATATTTACTTTAAATACAAGGTTCTCTACCAAGATCTTCAAAATGCTTTATACAAAATATATGCCCACACTATTAGTCTTATAAATTGTAATTTCAAGTTCCCGCATTATAGCCAAAACCTAATTTTCCTTTCCCTTTTCTTTCCTCCTGTACCCCTGTATTTATATATCTCTCTCTCAAAATCTTGCTCAATGTATTTGACACATAATATATTTTCACATTGCATACGGCCAAAATAAAATAGTATTAAATATAGTGACAATAATAATATGTCACAAGGATAAACATATACAATTGCATACAATTATAGTTCGATGATACACCACCCTAAACAGCATAAAACCAACAACAACAACGAGGGAAGTTTCCCATTAGTTTAAAACTCTTCCTATCCGAAACATATAAACAAATGCTCTCATGACCTTGATCACGTCCTATGACAATAGGTTCTCTCCACTGCTATATTTACCTCTCTAACCATTGTCTTTCCCTGATTTATGGCCTGTCACTGTTAACCCTAATCCATATGGGCTTTTTTCGAGCTACCATTTATGGGGGGGGGGTGCTTTCCACCCCCCTCTGAAAACTGCCTTAGACACATCCGAATTCAATACAACTTGGCACAGTTATAGAACAGGTAATTTGCAGCTAGTAGCCGAATTTGGGTGTGGCTGCCACGCCTTGTGACGTCACAGTGACGTCACAGATCTGAAAATCTGTGAAAATCAGGCTTCCAAGTTGAATTCAAGTTTAATGAAGATTTTGCACGAAATTTATGCAGTTTTTGGTTCAGTTTGTCAACAAAATTGGTGATAAGGTATTATTTCATTGAGAATAACGATTTTGGAGTGATATTTTGGCAGAAATTAGCCGATTCTTGTGGCGTCATTTGTGCGATTAATTTATTCTATGTAAAAAGAGACCAAAAAGAACCTGCAAAATGATGATTATCTATGACAAATGTATCATTAGAGTGTTTTTCATTGAAAAAGTTCGAAAAAACTTGAAAAAATTGCCAATTAGACCAAAATGACGGCCAAAATGACGTCATAATCAAAAAATGCTGGCATCATCAAATTCCAGAAATTCCGATATCAAATTGAAGCCCTTTGTTTGCTGATTGATTTGCTGTATGATTTGATTTGATTGAGCTGATTGATTTGCTGTATGATTTGCGATATGCTTCATAATTCAATCAAATAATTCCATTGAAATCATTGAAAACAATAATTTTGTTGCTACCTCCTTCCAAATATGGGCATGTCACGTGACCCGTGAGTCCTATTGTTCAAAAATTTGTCCAACAAAATGTGGCTCATAGATAATAAGTAAAAGTCAGGGAGGCTGGAGGACATCGCAAATGTCGTTTAAAAATGCGGCAAATAAAACCTTGCTAAGAAGAAGATGACATTCTAGCCTTGACAGACGACATACCGATATGCGACGAAGATCAAATAAAACCTGCTCCTAGACAGGATTACAAAGGCAAAAAAATACTAAGCAAAAAACTTGGACTAAGAGGTAATACAAATAAATTTAACCCGCCGTCTAACAGTGGCTTATTCCCTACCCCCTCTACTTTCTCGTTCATTCGCTCCCGTTATAGCCCCTCTTGCTCGCATTCTTTCCCCTCTCATCGAGGGCCCTCGGGCCTAACTTCATACGCTCCCTTTCCTTCTCCTAACTCTCCCAAAATTAACGCCTTCGACACACCCACTTCACGTGGTTTCGTCCCAGCTATTAGCTCCTCTGCAACTCCTATTTCTTCTTCACTCCTCCCCTACTATTCTCTACTCCTTCTCTCCGATCCTCCAGCACTAATCTCCCTAGTTCTGCTCCTGTTCTTATAGAGAGACTTCCTTTACCGCTTCCTCAAACTTTTGTTAATGATCTATCCAGACATTACGGTTCCTTGCTCTACCACCAAACCAAATAATATTTTTTTCCCGCAACATCAAATCAAGATACTTTCCACCTTTTACTCT
Source organism: Aurelia coerulea (assembly GCA_039566865.1). Taxonomy (NCBI): domain Eukaryota; kingdom Metazoa; phylum Cnidaria; class Scyphozoa; order Semaeostomeae; family Ulmaridae; genus Aurelia; species Aurelia coerulea. The sequence continues at coordinate 6,691,721 of CM076959.1, forward strand.
CCCTCACTTTAACTCTGATCTGACCAGGGGCCTTAGCCACAATCTTTCAGTACAATACGCGGAGGCGGTAGCTACTCTAAGACACAAAATCTGCCAAATAATGAAGGACCACCACAATATCCTCCAACGAGAGGAAACAATCAGGATAAATGCTATAGTAGAGAACATGAACAGTCTGTATGAACCGGTCATAGTCCGGATTATCACCGAAAATGCAAAAAGAACAGCGAGCAAAAAAAACAGCAATATGAACAATGACAGAAGAGGAAACAGACAATGAACTTTACATAACTTCGTATATATACTACCATTTATCATTTATTATTTATAATCGCTAATATTTTCAATGTTGAACTTGGGCCAAAACTGATGAGTCTTTTCTTCTCACTCTTTATTATGACCACAGGTAACAGGTTTCTTGTTCTTTTCTGCAAATAAAAGGTATAAATCAGCTGTTTATCTGCATGATTTCATATTTAAGAACTTCTTCGATTTTCCATAGCAAAGTCAACATTCATGTTCAGTATATGTGCCCTCGTTAAGACTAAGAGTTTACTAAATTGTTGCAATTTGATAGTTGATATTTTTTGGTAGTAGTTTCTTATGAGTTGATACAGCGTACACGAAGCTATTACAATGACACTTGAATCCTAAGCAATTAAATGCACGAGTTGAAAATTAGTTACGAGATAATTACCGTATATTTGTTGTGATGCGTTGGCCATTTGCATGGGCAAAGAATAATCTGATGCTTTTTTATTTCAAATTCCTTGGCTACCTTTTCTTTATGATGTCTTAATTTTGTGCCATTACGCCATAATATATCTTAAAAAGGAAGGTATTTATCATCACGTAAAAGTATGAAATTATGCAGCAATCTAGTGTTATGATCATTATCATCAAGGTCTGAAAAGTGGTTTCTTAAATGCGGTGCGTTACTGTACTCAAAGACAAATGATGGATATATGACACTTAGTTTAAAAGTAGAGCAAAAGATGGCTTAATGCTTTCATTGGTCCAATTTATTTGCTAATATATTGAGATCATCAAATACAATGGAATACATAGGATATATTTAGATTTCCCAGGCCCCTGATTTAAATTGTCTGATATATTTCAGTCATTTGTCTTTCAGGGAAAACATTTCACAGGACAAAATATTGACAAAACACAATTTCTTCTAATTAACTTTCGGGAATGTACCAAAATGGTTAATTTGCAAAAAAACTTTCGAACGATTGCCCCCCAATGTTGGCTAGAGCTAATATCTTTTGTTTCAAAAACAATAGAAACAAACAATGCTTTTTAACTGAAACAATAGCTTGCCCCCCCAATATTTGGCAAAGTGTCCACCACTGGATGAGACTATGTTTAGATCTAACAAAGAGAGATTCACCTCCTCCAGTCACCCTAAGATGTTGCAAGTGTCTTGAAATTTACTTTATATGATAAGGATTTTTGAGCCATCTTTTTTCTGAAAAAGAACTTTTGCGGGAAACTACAATAATTTGCACTTAAGGCCTCCTCTTTACACAGCGTCATGAAGAAAATATCCCTGGTATGGTATAATAACTTAAATGACCTTCAAAGAAAATTAAGAAACTACAACCATATATGTACTTTTTCAATTTTCTTAAAGAGCTGGAAATGATAATAATGTTCTCAAAGAGAAAAACTTCATTAGGAGAAATCATAATCAAAGTGTAAATCGTTGTTTATGATTTGTGAAACTGACAAACTATACTGGAATCTGTTAACACAAGAATAAGAATTCATACCATAAAAGCCCAAAGCAAACTTCTAATCAACAGATATACTATTCTCTCTTTCCTGCACCCTAGATCAATCAGCCAGCAATGAGCGAATGAATACCACTACGAAATCATGAAAACTTACCAATCCAAGACCATTCCAATCAGGTATGAATCCTTGAATCATTTGCTTTTCTGTAATTGTAAAAAAAGTCATCAGTTCTGAGGGATCATTATGGAAACAAGGTTGCGCTGACCTTTCAGTGCTATCCCTGCCATTTTAACCGCAGGTGTTAGATTAAGTGTTTAACTTCAATATTGATATTGTAATTTACAGGTGTAATTAGACTTACGACTTATTACATTTCCTAAATTCATATTACATCTAAGTTAAGCCAGAGATCGCATAGATTTATAAATCTAAAACACATTTTCACATTGCAGCACCAGCAGACCATTAACTCAATGGAGGAAACACCATTGCACAATGTTGCTTTACCAGGACATAAAATATATTCTCTGTGTGCTCGATATGGATTTGAGATCTGAAATATTAAGTAGGTAATCTAACTCTTTTATCAGGATAATCACATGGCCCAAGGCAACAAAAATATCCTTAGATCATATATAAATGTGACAGGTTGGCACACAGAAGTGAATGAGCATGGAAGATTAATCATATGCCCTGCTGGAACTGTTGTGTTGCCCCCTGCAACTTATGATGGTATCATGCACCACATCGAGCAGATGATGAAAAGTAAGATTCAAATTCTTACATGGTAAATTTGTCACAGTCTCTGACCTAGAGTGTTAAAGGCAAATCCCCCATTCCATCTATTTCCTTTCTAACCTATAAACGGCAAATCGTATCGATTCAAAACGGAGCATTTCATTAACAATCAACAAAGTGCCTCAAGATAGTTGCATTGTAGCCCTTTTTGTCAAGAAAACAAAAGGATACAGATCCATGTTTGGCAGAAGCTCTACCAGCCCCTCCCATCTCTTCGACATCTTTAAATCTGCCCCTCTCTATAAAGCCCCCCCCCTACCAAATTCACTACCGGGAGAGTAAAAAAAAAACCTGGGGTGCTTGGCGCACTGTGATGTCGCTTGTAGCCACCTGATCGTCGCGAAATAAATTTGTCCGTGCAGCAAAAGGTCTAACTTAGATTATAAGCCTTACCCCATCAAAATCGGTCACTTGGTGCATTAGTTAAAAGACATTTTCTTTGTAATGCCTTGTATGGGAGTCTTGCAAACTGACGAAATTTTCAGCCAAGGCCCTTCAGCATTTTAGCCTTGCCAAAGTTACAGGTACGCGTGGTATTATGTACCGGGTGAGCCAGAAAAAAGTTCCCACTTTCGACAGACCAGGATAAATCACACACTAGGCCAATTTTAGTAGTTTCTGTTTTAATCTTTTGTCAAGTACCCTATATTATTCTGAGTTATTTTTTGTAGATTTTTCGGTTGCAAATTTACCGATATATTAACGATTTCTTGAAATTTTTTGGCCTGCAGACTGCCCAAAAAGATCGAAAAACAGTGATCAAATTTCCTAAAGATTGAACTTGGCAGAGCAAAGGGAGTGCTCTTCGAAATGACTAGGGAATTTGGAAATGGATTACGTACAATCTGTCGCACGAGCGGTCGTTCAATGATTGCACAAGTTTAATGTCACTTTTATTAGTACAAAGACTCTCAGTTGTTTTATCATTTCTTTGAAATTATACTCGATAGCAAATGTAAATTAATGCATGTTGGGAATTGAAAAATATTTCAAACAAGCTTGTAGATTTAGGACTTTGTGACGCGAAGACCTGCTAGCCGCGCGTTATTATGACTATTCTTGACGCATGCAAGCCTTTCATTCAAGGCGCCTAGCAAGTGCAGTTCTTCCTTGAAGTATTTCAAGAACATTTTGCTTTATTGATGCGTTATTTGCTCTCATTTTTACTCAAGTTCGCTTTCTGTTTTGATATTCCTGTTGGCCTAAGAGCGGCAAATATCACGTGGGCCAAAATTGACCAGTATACGATTTTTTTTATAAGAAACTGGTTTATAAGAAACTAAGTACTACGATGAATAAAATTTTAAGAAACTCTAGCCTAGCACTACGTTCAAGAACAATAAAGAAACTCTAAAATTCTTTTTCTAGAATACGAGTCGGTAGATTACGGTTCGCGCGGCATTGCGTGTGTAAATATAAAGTTTTGACTGCCAAAATTAGCAACTTTTTTGCCTTTATGTGCATATGGCTTATTAGTGGTAACAATAAAAATGCAAAAAAAGACAGCCTTTTATCGAAAAGAAGGCTCAACTTCGAACCATAACACAATTTTAGACCCCAAAAATAAAAAACTAATCAAGAAAATTTTACCACTAAAACACCGAAATTTTCATGCGAAATTAAGAAACTTCTAGTACTATGTGTTGATCCAAGTTTCTCAAACAAAAAAACGTGTAGCAACTTTTGAAAACGATGCTTCTCTAAATTAGGCAGCGAGAAGCGGAGGGGCACAGCTGAGTTTACTTTGGAAAAAACGGATGAAAAGCTGGGTGAAGGGCAACTGACAAAGTCGTTTCTCCATTGGAAAGTTTCTTAACTTTCTGCTGCAGTGCAGATAATAATGAATGATTATTTTGAGCCGGAAATTGACGAAAGAATAATCAGATGCCCAAATTCATGGTAAGGAAAAGGGCTCAATTTCTTGATTATTTTCGTCTGGGATTGGTCACATCAAATCGATAATAAACATAATTTTCGAGTTCAAAAGTTGCTACTGGCCAATTTCGGCCTACGTGACATTTGCCGCTCTTAGGCCAACAGGAATATCAAAACAGAAAGTGAACTCAAGTATAAATGAGAGCAAATAACGCATCAATAAAGCAAAATGTTCTTGAAATGTTTCACGGAAGAACTGCACTTGCTTGGCGCCTTGAATGAAAGGCTTGCATATGTCAGGAATAGCTACAATGACGCGCGGCAAGCAGGTCTTCGCGTCACAAAGTCCTAAATCTACACGTTCGTTTGAAATATTCTTTCGAATCCCAACATGCATTAATTTACAACAGCTATCAAGTATAATTTCAAAGAAATGATAAAACAACCGAGAGTCTTTGTGTTAATAAAAATGACATTAAACTTGCACAATCATTGAACGACCGCTCGTGCGACTGATTGTACGTAATCCATTTCCAAATTCCCTAGTCATTTCAAAGAGCACTCCCTTTGTTCTGCCAAGTTAAATCTGTAGGAAATTTGATCACTGTTTTTCAACCTTTTTGGGCAGTCTGCAGGCCAAAAAATTTCAGGAAATCGTTAACATATCGATAAATTGGCATCAGAAAAATCTACAAAAAATAACCCAGAATATTATAGGGTATTGACAAAAGATTAAATCAAAAATAACTAAAATTGGCCTAGTGTGTGATTTATCCTGGCCTGCTGAAAGTGGGAACTTTTTTCTGGCTCACCCGGTAGAGTTAATTCTAAAACAAGTAAATAACATAATTCGTACTCAAAATATTGTCCAAACAGTTGAAGGTGCAAATCTATTACATGAATTGATGAAATACGCACGTCAGACCTAGAATTCATAGGAATAATTATTTAGTCTGACCATACTAACATATAGTCAACCGATGGAGTCAACCAAATTCGTATACATTTTTTTGGGACACCCGGTATTGTTACAGGTCCATTTCATTTTTCATTTTCAATTTCTTAGGCATGGTAGCCCCTCAGTTAGAGAAAAACTGATTTACAGGGGGCCATGCAGTAAAAATACTAAAACTAAACTAAGATATTACAATCTGATTAAAATGATATCAATAAAAGTAAAATTAAAAAGAGTTCATTGCATAAAGCATCTCAACTTATGCTTTGTGGGATTTCATCAACCCTTCCCGGAATTACTTTAGAGTAGGTGCTCCTTTTAATTCATCATTCAACCCATTCCAGAGACTGGCCCCTCTGAATGAAAAACATCTCTGACCAGCTGATGTTCTTAACATTGGAGTCCTAAGGTTTATATTAGAATTCCTAAGTACGCGAGAGGTTGTTTCGTTCAATCTATTGAACATGTCGCTCATATAGGACGGCGCATCACCGTTTAGGGACTTGAAAACCATTTTTAGTGTTTCAAGATCAATCAATTCCCTAACCATGGGCCATCCTAGGGCAAGAAAGAGTGGCAAGGCTGACTGGTCATATCGACTGCCGGTAACTATTCTGGCAGCACGATTTTGTAGCTTTTGGAGTTTATTAAGAGAGGTCTCACCAACATTCCCCCAAACAGGGCAGCAATATCTAAAGTAAGGTCCCACGAGGCTTTTGTACATCTGTTTAACAATGGATGCAGGCACGTACCTTTTAGAGTATCTTAATACGCCAATACCTCTGGAAATCTTACTTGTCAATGAGGCCAATTGGGAAGACCATTTTAATTGCTGATCTACTTGAACTCCTAGGTATTTTTCAGCCATTTTAATATCGCAGTATTGTAGAAGTTTTTGTAACAAGGTTTCTGATTGGCTGATCTGCTTTTGCGGTAATTCCGATGTAACGGAACGTAACAGCGTCATGATTGGCTAGAGACTGGACTACCAATGATGAAATTGCTCTTCGTCCAATCAGCGACGGGCAGTAGGGGAATTGCCATAATTTTTTCAACCGTCAACAGTCCACTATCTAGACAAAATGGCCGCCGCGCTGATCACGCACGACAGCAAGGAAACGATATGGAAAACGAAGCGAGTCATTGATGAATGAAAGTACAGTACTTTGATTCCGACTGGTTATGACAGACATGGTTCTGCTTCCTGGGAAATTGTTTATAGATTATCGATGATCGCCAAATTCTGGTCACAAGTTTGGCTACGATAAAAGCGAAGAAGTCTTTTGGTCTCATAGTTAAATTTAGGCCAACATCTGGCTCTGCTTGTTTTGATTGACGAGACAAGCAGCAAAACGAAGTCAGCAATAACAAAGGTGAGCCAAATTTGATTGTGATTTAATTCATAAAGCAAATTAAGTTTAATGTGAATTAGCGACATTATGGTCTTTTAAAATCTATTGTTGTAGTCAATTTGAGCCTGGTAAATAATGAAATATTCCATTGATGATTGTTTGTTGTCTTTTAATTCTTCATTCTTGCAGCTGTAAAGTGGGTATCATTTATATTTTTGGAAACAAATTTTGTGGCAACAGTATCCATCATGCCCTCTAAAATAAATGCCCTATCCTAGGGTTGGCTAACAAGATTAGTTTTGTTTTGTAACTTGTAATTAATTTCTTTTATTTATACACTTGATGCTAAACTTCCACATTGTAGACCAGAGAGATATGTGGTTCTAATCCTTCTTAACGGTAATTAACCCTTAACTTCCTTTATTTCAGGACCAAACAACAATTACTTGCAGAAAATTGATGATACTGCAATGATATCCTGTATTGATTAACCATGAAAGAAGAGAAATGCAAAATTGTAATATAAGATGATCTGACTTTCTTACACTTGCTCAGAGATGAATTATACAGAATAATTTTAGCTTCAACCATGTTTGCAAAGACACCTTCCTTGTTCAAAGATTTTTTATCACTATTAAATGTCAAAAAGATATTTTTTTAATTGAGCATGTTATGTATTTTGTTGTTTCTTTCTAAAAGTCAAACTAGGAACTTAAAGGGAATCAACATAGCTATATCCACAACAAGCCGCTTTGAATAGGATATAAACACCACCATTGTTTCTTTTGGCACACAATTATACAGCTTGAATACAAATAGATTAAATTTTTAATTTGGCCTATGACAAGCTTTTAACTATGTTGATTTCCTTCAAGGCAGTTGGTACCTAACAATATATTCTTGCTTTTGATTAGGACTCTTCAGGAATTCATAAGAAGTTTTCCAAGAAATTCTTGCAGTCCTTTTTAACAAGCCAGAGGTTCTTATCTGCAATTAGAGACTTCTTACGGATTTGTGGAGAATCTTTTATATTAAAGTACATCACAACTTCACTATATAAAAAAGGAAAAACTGGTTTTCCTGTGATGCACCATTCATTTCTGATGATGCACGTGAAATTTGCAGTGTGATTTTGGAAATCATGGCAATCATGATGTGTTGAAAAGCTGATGGCACAACTCTGTGCAAAACATGTGGTGATACTAAGAATCTGACTCTATCACAAAACGGATCCTGCAGTGCCCTTTACCTTTTGCATTTTTGTGGCTCAGTCGACTGATGAAAAAAGTGAGACTTGGACAAGTCCACAAAACGGAGGGCTAAAGATTTTTAGAAATTTCTTAATCGTTTCCTCCAAAAATCTCTACAACTTTGGATCTCTGTGCCTTTGTATACATTTTCAAGCATTTTCCAGCCAATCTCTTACTCAAGTTGGGATTTATTCTCAAGTGATAGTGATCTAAAAACAATCAGGTATACCACCAAGTAATCATTTCTATCTCTGGTCCACCTTACTTTTTAAGGCCTGGCACCGCCCCTGGGACTCTAATCTTTAGGCAACAAAAACTATTCTATCTATTTTGAAGTGGTTTTGGATCAAATTTGTGTTGAATTTGTGCATTTGACTTGCAAAATTGTATGTTCATTCTGAAAATATGAGATAAGAGCACAGGGGGTTCTATGACAAATTTTAGTGTGCTACGAGCCTTTTCAAAATGGTACCATTGGTTGAACCATTTTGTGTGTGAAAATAAGACCCTTGGCTATACTAATCTTATGAGAAAAACTATCGAAACTTTAGGTTTTTTCAGACAATCTTTTAGCCATCCTGAAAAAGAATCTGGATTGAACAATATTCCAATGAGGCTCTGGTACCCAAGGTATATTCCAATGTACAAATTGCCCAGAAGAAACTCAACTCTCAGTCACCAAAAAATTAAGAAACTCCAGTACTGGGAAAATATAAGTTAACAATAATAATAATTTATTTGCTATAGCCTTATCAAAAGCCTTATTTATTTTGACAAAGAAAATCCTTGACATATTTTTACTGCACTGTACTTTCAATTGTTTCCTGTATCATAGTTCTTGTAAGGTACTTGAGTAATGTCTAAACATTGGAAAGGCTTAAAGGTGACCTGAAGCGAAAATTTTTATTAGTGCAAATGGACAGCACAGTCGAATGCTAAAGAATCCTGTTTAAATTTCTTTGATATCTCATTTCGTTTTCAAGATATCCACTGATATTAAGTTGCAGCTGATGACGTCATTTTGTTTGCAAATTACTAGGACAACATATGGGAATATAACTGTATCTGATCTTTGAAAGGTTACAGTTGTAAGAAGAAATATTTCGGCTGAGCTGAATAGATGTTATATAAATTGCCTCATGTCTTAATATGATGTTTAGAAAGGCATGTTGATTGTGCAAAGTTTTTTTAATTAGATTTCTCTTTGGAAACATGGCCAACCTTGTATACTTTCTTTACATTTTGCAAACAAAATGACGTCATCAGCCAATCGTACAAAACAGTAGATAACTAGCCTGCGCGCAGACTTTGATCACTTGGGAGGAGAGGAGAGAAAGGATTCTTTCCTCTCCTCCCCAGTAAACAAAGTCTGCACGCAGGCTATAGATAACTCGAAGATGAAACAAGGTATCAAAAAAATTTAAACGACATTCTTTATCATTCAACTGTGCTATTCATTTGCATCAATAAAAAAATTTTCGCTTCACACCACCTTTAAAACCTTGTTTTAAAACGTTCGCGAGCATAAGCGTACGGTGCGGGGGGCCGGGGGGGCGGCAGCCCCCCAATGTTGGAAAAATCGTCGAATATCAGCCCCAATCGGGCAAAAATCTGCCCTCAGCCGGGCAAAATTGTTGGTAAACAATGGACTTTATGTCGGGCCGCCCCCCTAGATTTTTATGTACGAAGTAAAACGAGTTCATATAGGAGTGGAGTTGTGTAACGCCTTCAGTAACTAACTCACTAACTCACGAACCAAGAACGCATTCCGCGAACCAGCTAAGAATGCCAAGAATGCAATCAGTTGCCAACTGCTGCATTGTTGCTGCGCCTCCGCACCATCAGATCACTGCATTTGCTGAGACTTTTTTGGCAGAGCACCAGGAAAACAAACCATTTGCACTAATTATTTTGATGTCATGTGACCAACGAAAGTTCTAGAAGAAACGTTGTGACGCAGTCGATTCATGTCCAATTAGACCACAAATGAGCCCATTAACCATATTGCATGTTGCTCTCTTTACAAAAGTGACAAAAGTCTTAGCAGATTTTCAATTCAACAATTTTGGATACTGGAAGTAAATATCTTCATTGGTACCTGGACTTCTGCTTCGAAGCCAAATCCCACAAAGGCTACGTTGCTTTTACGTGCCACCGCAGAGGTCGCCGTGTTCGACCTCGAAGATACTTGCAGGCTGAGTTGGGTTAGAGCTTCACTATCGTACACATTCCAAAATTCTAGAAAATCTATAAAAATATTGTAGATACAGATTTTTCTAGAATAGCAAAAAGGTCTATTGTAGATCGCAGATGCTGTAACTGCTTTTGAAACCTGACACGGGACTGTTGACGTCAGGCCTCAATCAATAACTTGATGGGGTAAATGAACGTCTGTTTAGAAATTTTACTTTCTTGGGGCAAATGTTACAGTTGACTCGAGTTGACTCTGTGCCGCTGTGCAAGCATCAATCCACGGGAACATGTTTTCCTTTTAGGTCGAACAAGGGATGCGAGGACCCCTTAAAAACTACTTCTTGTGTGCTGAAGGACTGCCCCCTCCAGTAGAAAACAGAAATATGAAACAAGAAAAGTATCGGAATTGCCGCAGCTTCAAAGAAGCTCATTGCTCCCATCTGAAGGTCACCATGTGCTCTTTCCTGTCTGCAATGGTTATTTGGAAGCATTTACCCTAAGCTATTTTAAACTTTGTTCTGTACTAGCGTTCTTCGTACATGGCTAATGGGCCCCTTTAATTTCTTCCCGTACGCTTATGTTGGCGAGGGCATATAGGTAGTGAACATGTGGATTGTTATGGAACCCCGCGGGGGGGGGGGGGTACTTGGTCTACGAAAATACGGGGACGTTTCATTTCATTTCATTTTAAATTCTTTATACACGGTGGCCCCATCAACCAAGAGTGGCTGCTTTTCAGGGGGCCGTGGCAAAAACCTACTTACAATACTACCAAAATTAAAAATAAAAAGAATATTTACAATGTTAAATTAGAATAAATGAAAAATTAAAAGCTATTTACATTTCAGTCTACATTTAAAAGTAGACAGAGAGGGGGCTAGCTTGACTTCATGCTCCAACTCATTCCAAAGCTTTGATCCACGGAACGAAAATGCTTTTTGGCCATTGCTTGTTTTCATTCGTGGAGCAAGCAAGTCAGTCTCAGAATTTCTCAAATTTACAATCTCCCTTGTCGAGTTTCTCGTGAATAGAGTAGAGAGGTAAGTGGGCGCGAGACCACTTATTGATTTGAAAACAATGGTAGCCGTCTCTTGTTTGATCATGTCGTGGACTGTCGGCACTGTCGGCCATTTGAGCTCTTTTATCAAGTTTGCTGCTGGTGCATCATAGCTACTGTTGGTAACTATTCTCGCAGCACGATTTTGTAGCTTTTGTAGCGCCAACAGGCGAGAGTCTCCACAGCTACCCCACACAGAGCAACAGTAGCGAAAATGGGGCTCAACGATACCTCTATACATTTGCCGCTAGAATATCTGAAAAGGCACCCTTTCCCGGAGTAAAATTCCCAAGAATGATATACTGTCCCGGAGTAGAATTTAAAGAACGATACCATGTTCTTGAGCTTCTTGATGCAAAATTGTACGCTGCCCTGGGAATTTGATAGAAATTGGATAAAAATCTATCAAAAAAATGGAAATGTTGCCATCCAAAAAATTGCATCACACTCGCGGAGTGCAAATGGCTACGACGTTACGTAGACAATTATACAAAATATGGACCCTGTCATGGAGCCGACGACTATCTATACAAAAGTGATACCCTGTCCCGGAGTAGGAATCCTTAAAATGATACCCTGTTCGGCGGTCGGCGGCACGTCCCCGTACGGAAAAATATATGAGTACCCCCCCCCGGTAGGGAACCTAAGAAACTCGTAAGAAAATCTGAGTACTCAAAATCTAACAATTTTAAGAAACTTTTTCAGTACTGGCCAAAAAAATACGTGCAGAAGCAATGGCTCTCTAGAGGCAATGGCTCTCTAGAGGCAATGGCTCTCTAGAGGCAATGGCTCTTATGTTGTTTTACCGAAAATGCGCAAACTGGAGAAAAGTCGTTTGCCGCAACAACCCGCTACGAAATATCGAAATATCCATCTTGCTATTCAATTCAAAAAGAAACTAAAACTATCTAAGCCTTTGTAGATGTCCAAGAAAAACGTATTTGACTCTAATAAATTCTTGTCCTTTAACTGTACATTAAACTATTTTCATTTTATTCTACTTTTTACCTCAATTTTAACTACAATTTCATTGTTTTTTTTCATTTTTCATTATTTTTACACGGTAGCCCCGTCAATCGAGAGGATTGCTTTACAGGGGGCCGTGCCAAACTTTACAATATTACTAACAATTACTTAAAAATTACTGATGTTTACAATCTAAAAAGATAAATGAAAAATAACAGAGTAAGGCTGAGAGAGGCAAATTACTCTTCAGCCTACTTTTAAAAATGCTAAGAGAGGGCCCTTGTTTGACATCCAAAGGCAATTCATTCCAAGTCTTTGCACCCCGGAAAGATATCGCTTTCTGCCCATTGCAAGTTTTCATCCTTGGAACAAGGACATCGGCAATGGCATTCCGCAAATTCATACTGATATCACGCGCAGAGTTTTTCTTGAAAAGGTTTGAAAGATAGCCGGGTGCAAGACCTGACAATGCTTTGCTACAACGATTGTCAATAGTTATGATTACAGGTCCTTGAACGATAACAGATAGTTTTACGTTTGAGCAAGTCAACCTGTCCAGAGACTGGTTATACTCGTTATATCCGTTACACTCGTTACGTTCGTTACACTTTTTACAGGGGTGTGGGTGTCTGTACACTGGCTATATGTGCTCCGTTACATCCGTTACACTCGTTACGCTCGTTACACTTTTACAGGGGTGTGGGTGTCTGTAGACTGGCTATATGTGCTCCGTTACATCCGTTACACTCGTTACGCTCGTTACACTTTTGCAGGGGTGTGGGTGTCTGTACACTGGCTATATGTGCTCCGTTACATCCGTTACACTCGTTACGTTCGTTACACTTTTTACAGGGGTGTGGGTGTCTGTAGACTGGCTATATGTGCTCCGTTACATCCGTTACACTCGTTACGTTCGTTACACTTTTTACAGGGGTGTGGGTGTCTGTAGACTGGCTATATGTGCTCCGTTACATCCGTTACGCTCGTTACACTTTTTACAGGGGTGTGGGTGTCTGTAGACTGGCTATATGTGCTCCGTTACATCCGTTACACTCGTTACGTTCGTTACACTTTTTACAGGGGTGTGGGTGTCTGTACACTGGCTATATGTGCTCCGTTACATCCGTTACACTCGTTACGTTCGTTACACTTTTTACAGGGGTGTGGGTGTCTGTAGACTGGCTATATGTGCTCCGTTACATCCGTTACACTCGTTACGTTCGTTACACTTTTTACAGGGGTGTGGGTGTCTGTAGACTGGCTATATGTGCTCCGTTACATCCGTTACACTCGTTACGTTCGTTACACTTTTTACAGGGGTGTGGGTGTCTGTAGACTGGCTATATGTGCTCCGTTACATCCGTTACACTCGTTACGCTCGTTACACTTTTACAGGGGTGTGGGTGTCTGTAGACTGGCTATATGTGCTCCGTTACATCCGTTACACTCGTTACGTTCGTTACACTTTTTACAGGGGTGTGGGTGTCTGTAGACTGGCTATATGTGCTCCGTTACATCCGTTACACTCGTTACGTTCGTTACACTTTTTACAGGGGTGTGGGTGTCTGTAGACTGGCTATATGTGCTCCGTTACATCCGTTACACTCGTTACGTTCGTTACACTTTTTACAGGGGTGTGGGTGTCTGTAGACTGGCTATATGTGCTCCGTTACATCCGTTACACTCGTTACGTTCGTTACACTTTTTACAGGGGTGTGGGTGTCTGTAGACTGGCTATATGTGCTCCGTTACATCCGTTACACTCGTTACGTTCGTTACACTTTTTACAGGGGTGTGGGTGTCTGTAGACTGGCTATATGTGCTCCGTTACATCCGTTACACTCGTTACGCTCGTTACACTTTTACAGGGGTGTGGGTGTCTGTAGACTGGCTATATGTGCTCCGTTACATCCGTTACACTCGTTACGTTCGTTACACTTTTTACAGGGGTGTGGGTGTCTGTAGACTGGCTATATGTGCTCCGTTACATCCGTTACACTCGTTACGTTCGTTACACTTTTACAGGGGTGTGGGTGTCTGTAGACTGGCTATATGTGCTCCGTTACATCCGTTACACTCGTTACGTTCGTTACACTTTTTACAGGGGTGTGGGTGTCTGTAGACTGGCTATATGTGCTCCGTTACATCCGTTACACTCGTTACGTTCGTTACACTTTTACAGGGGTGTGGGTGTCTGTAGACTGGCTATATGTGCTCCGTTACATCCGTTACACTCGTTACGTTCGTTACACTTTTTACAGGGGTGTGGGTGTCTGTAGACTGGCTATATGTGCTCGTTACATCCGTTACACGTTTTTTACAGGGGTGTGGGTGTCTGTAGACTGGCTATATGTGCTCCGTTATCCGTTACACTCGTTACGTCGTTACTCGTTACACATCCGTTACGCTCGTTACATTTTTTACAGGGGTTTGGGTGTCTGTAGACTGGCTATGTGTGCTCCGTTACACTCGTTACGTTCGTTACACTTTTTACAGGGGTGTGGGTGTCTGTAGACTGGCTATATGTGCTCCGTTACATCCGTTACACTCGTTACGCTCGTTACACTTTTTACAGGGGTGTGGGTGTCTGTAGACTGGCTATATGTGCTCCGTTACATCCGTTACACTCGTTACGCTCGTTACACTTTTACAGGGGTGTGGGTGTCTGTAGACTGGCTATATGTGCTCCGTTACATCCGTTACACTCGTTACGTTCGTTACACTTTTACAGGGGTGTGGGTGTCTGTAGACTGGCTATATGTGCTCCGTTACATCCGTTACACTCGTTACGCTCGTTACACTTTTACAGGGGTGTGGGTGTCTGTAGACTGGCTATATGTGCTCCGTTACATCCGTTACACTCGTTACGTTCGTTACACTTTTACAGGGGTGTGGGTGTCTGTAGACTGGCTATATGTGCTCCGTTACATCCGTTACGCTCGTTACATTTTTTACAGGGGTTTGGGTGTCTGTAGACTGGCTATGTGTGCTCCGTTACACTCGTTACGTTCGTTACACTTTTTACAGGGGTGTGGGTGTCTGTAGACTGGCTATATGTGCTCCGTTACATCCGTTACACTTGTTACGCTCGTTACACTTTTTACAGGGGTGTGGGTGTCTGTAGACTGGCTATATGTGCTCCGTTACATCCGTTACACTCGTTACGTTCGTTACACTTTTTACAGGGGTGTGGGTGTCTGTAGACTGGCTATATGTGCTCCGTTACATCCGTTACACTCGTTACGCTCGTTACACTTTTACAGGGGTGTGGGTGTCTGTAGACTGGCTATATGTGCTCCGTTACATCCGTTACACTCGTTACGCTCGTTACACTTTTGCAGGGGTGTGGGTGTCTGTACACTGGCTATATGTGCTCCGTTACATCCGTTACACTCGTTACGTTTGTTACACTTTTACAGAGGTGTGGGTGTCTGTAGACTGGCTATATGTGCTGCGTTACATCCGTTACACTCGTTACGTTCGTTACACTTTTTACAGGGGTGTGGGTGTCTGTAGACTGGCTATGTGTGCTCCGTTACACTCGTTACGCTTGTTACACTTTTTACAGGGGTGTGGGTGTCTGTAGACTGGCTATGTGTGCTCCGTTACACTCGTTACGCTCATGTAGACGAGTATGTTTCTCTTCTCAATTTCTTATGATGTTATTCCTCAGTGGCCTTCAAGCATGCAGCCGACTATTAGGCAGAAATTACTGTAAGAATTTCTTTTGTTATGCAAATTAGATTTTTTGAACAAACCAATCACAAGGGTTGTTACAAAAACTTCTACATGACCCGAATTGTGATCAAAAACGGACAGTACCACGTAAATCTGCTGAGTGGTACAAACAGAATATTTTTGTCAAGAAATGATCCGCATCTTACTTTATATAAGCATGCTGATGGGACTATTCGGAATGAGCAAGGCAGGTGCCTGCAAGGAACCTGGTATAAGGATATAATATTCGGAGGTAAGCGTTTCATTTTCAAAACAAAATCAATTTGGGACATTCCTGATTTGACTCATGTGATCTATCATTTTACGCTAAGGATGAATTTACAGTTTTATTAATCAACGTGATCTATAAACAAAAAGAAAAACATTGAAGGCTGATTTTGTTGCTGTTTTTCAAGGGAGTCGTGTTTTAAATAGCTCTTAGCTCATCAAATATATTTTCAGTTGTTTTTGAATCTTTTTTATTCTATTTTGGATGCAAAGGAGAACATGGAAATTTCACAAGAGAATCAGATTACTGTTATCAATAATTACTAATTCAAGGAAAATGATCAATGAGATGATTTCTTTTCTAGATGAATGCAGGCATACCTTCACGTACAACATGACATCAAAAACTTACAAATTTCAATTCTTTGGAGAACCTTACTGTTGGACAAGAATTGGTACCAAAATCGACTTTGACCTATGCAAAGATCTGTCTTATGGTTTTCTCGAAGGTACTTATTATCAGTTCATAAGCAGACTTTGGTAGGGCTTTTCCTAGGATTTTTGCTGCGATTAGCAGCCATTTAGACGAGTTTGAATCTGAAATTTGGGCGATGTGTGGCAGATTCTATGGGCAGATCCAAACAAAAGAACAAGCAGACAATCGCAGACAATATGTAGACTCATTGGTGCTTGTGATTGGATGGAACAACAAAGATGGAATTGACAGAGCAACTACAACAACAGGTTCTTACGTTGCTTGCTGACTCATTGCAGCGCAGCCCAGCGCGCCGCACAGTCAATTTTGTTTCAGGGAAGCAGTGGAAGCTATTTACTCTCGCTATTTTTTTCCTCCCCTCGTTTTTCGGCGAGAGAGACTTGTAGCAAGTCCATGAAAGATGGCAAAGCAAAACATGAACAAGAACTGCAGGGCGTCATTCGAATGGTATTTATACCTGCAGCGTTATTTTGTCAATCAAATTAAAGCAATTATGACCATAGTCAAATTCAATCAAGTGGTTGTAATTGCAATTAAACAATGCTCCAATCTTGAATGACAGTTTCGCATCGTTTTGATTGGCAAAGGAATGCAAGGATACTTCAGCATGCCTCATTGCACTTGCATAATCAAACAACATTATTTGAATCCGCAATGTGTAGGCTACAATCATTTATTGTTTTTTTACCCCAACAAAGACAATAATAACTTATCAACTAATCAAATGTCAGCTAATCAAATTTGTTGTAGCTGCATGGCTACAATCAAGATCAGAGCAGAACATGTAGCCACTTAGCCAAGCATAAACACTCTAGCCTTTGAACAGGCGATAAACATGTGAGATGCACAGCAGGTAAACAAAAATGTTGCTGCATGGTTGGAGTGCAAGATGTAATGTTTGAACTGAGAGTGATATCATATTAACTTGCACTGGATGTTGAGTCATGCTAATACCCCCATTCATACTGACAAAGTTAAACCAGCTTTGTCGAAACCATGTTAAAATTCAACCAATCAAGCGCATTAAAGGCCCTTTACATGAGAAATTTCAACCCGGGTTGAGTTGAACACGGGTTGAGTTTCAACTCGGTTGACGGTGTAAGCCTTCATCGCGTCATTCAAATTTTTGAATGGGGCTGACATTCCTTCTTCTATTGTTTGCAACCATGTGACCTAATCTCAACCCGTGTTGAGGTTCCATGTAAACACAAGGCAAACTAAGCAATGCTGTTAAAACTAACTCAACCCGTGTTGAAACTCAACATGGGTAATTTCTCATGTAAAGGGCCTCTTAGATTTGTTGCATTGACCAATTACAATTAACTTGTTGGTGTGGATTGGGTATAAGCTGTCTTGGAATATGCAAGCAGTAGGATTGTTCTGAAACTCGAAACTTCCCTTGCACAATTCGCCCCTCTGGAGGCACATAACTGCTGATGAATGGTATTGAAGTGAGTACCCCCCCCCTTCCCACAACAGATTGGCAGCCGATTGTCTCTACTCTTCTGAGCTGCACTCACTTAACTTTGTTAACAGCTAGTCAGGAAAATATAGTTTGTGTGAGTTCCGAACATTGAAAGCCTAAAACATTTGATGTTGTGTCATAACGCGCATCACAAATTGAATTGATAGTCTAGTTTTCTCATTTGAAAGATAATTCAAAATACACTATTCAATTTGTCAACGTCTTGATAAACTTTTATCAGCAACTGCCCTTGCAATAATCTGGGTGCCGTCCTAAAACAGTAAACTGCAGTGGGGTCTAGCTAACTCTACTCTGATATACTTTTAGGTAAGCTCCCAAATCATTTTAGAGACAGTTACTTATGAACGTTTTGTCAAAATCTATAATCTATATACATATACCGGGTGTCTCAGAAAAAAGTACCCCCTTTTGACTGGAAATAGGAACCAAGCAATAAGATATTATTGCTCCCCAACTTCACAGCTACATTTATCAATGTTCAACTTAGATGCACGTACCTTGCATTTAGAAATCGTCCACTAAACACCGGAGATACAGGTTCGCAAAGTCAAAATTTACAGTGCATCTAAAACCAGAGGTTTTTAAAAAGGGTCTAGTCATGATTTGTATCGTGGACATTTTCCAAAGTACCTGTAGACTTCAAGTTTCCCTGTTTTGCTTTTGAAAAGAATGAAAGATGCATGGACATGGCGCTGATTAAACAAATATAGTAAAAATGTGGTAAGAGTGATAGAGTCTCGTGCCACATCTCCAAAATAAGCGTGCTTGTGCTCCTTTTCCTCTTCTTTAATACAAAGCACTTGGGGTCGAATGCAATGCAAGGACCGTTTCCTCAAAAGAAAAGTTACATCAAGAACAATTGAAGTAATTCAAGGTATAAATCTTTTCAAAAATAGAAAGTAAAGGTCAAAGTCGACAATTCGTTTGCAAAATGCCTGTTTGTTGTCAAATTATGGCTAGGCCATTTCTCAAAACCTCTGGTTTCAGGTGCACTCCAAATTTTGACCTTGTGAACTCATATCTCCGGTGCTTGGTGGTCGATTTCCAAATGCAAGGTATGTGCATTTAAGTTGAAGACCAACAAATGTAGCCATGAATTCAAAAAGTACCGAAATATTATCGTTTTGCTGCCTTGTTGCATCAAAAGGGGGTACATTTTTTGAGACACCCGGTAGAGTGAATGGTTTTGTTACACAGATTTTCGTTTGTAACACTCTCCCACAGGCAGCTCTTCGCGCCTACTGCTCACCTTCAAAAATGTCAGGAAAACGATGAAAAATTTCTAAAGAAAAGAGCTTGCATCTGGCCCAATTCTTGTTTTGCTACCGGGTGCGTCAAAATAAACTATGCACGTTTGGCAGGCAACAATAAATCGTACACTGGACCGATTTTGAAGATTCGTTATTTGATCTTTAGCAGAAAGCCTGAATTAGATACTGGGATTTTTGCAAATTGTTCTGTTTTCAATTTTTAGAGCTAAACACGAGTTTTTTAAAATTTACGTTCTCAAACAATGAAAACGATCACAAAACGTCAATCAAATTTTCTAGTGAATTCTAAAAATTCAAAACTCGTGCATGATTCCAACCTTTTTATGAAATTGCTTATTATTCCTTTTTAGCTAAAAATGCAATGTTTTGTAAAATATTATTGCTCAAATGCTTAAGATTCATCGTGCCGTAGTTCTGTCTATTCTGTCCCGAAATTATTGGACAAAAGCAATGCATCCTGCTGCAGGCGTGGATCTAATGGGGGGCGGGGGCCATGGCCCCCCAAACATTAAATTTTCTCTTAAAAATCATTGTCTTAGATAAAGAACCGAATGAATTTCAAACCTTTACTTCCTGAAATAACCATGGCACAGCTACACGATAACTCAGCTAACTACAAGCCAGTCTAACAAACTCACAAACTAAAGTACAATTCATTAAAAAGTATGAAGAAGATGCGATTCTGAATGAAAATTTCATTCAGTGGAGATCAAATTGTCGTTGTGAGTTAGGATCCTCCAGTGAGCTTAGCAGTTGACATTTATTTGTAATAGCTTTCACAAAGGCTCATATATTCTGTTGGGACAGTCATACAGTGTTGATCAAGTCATTTCAATTTTACTGTAACACAGTTTAGAATATAAATGAAGCTTGTGGAACTTGCTGCGCTATAAGATTTTTGATAACTGACTAATGACTCCAATTTTGGAACTTACAATTGGACATTTCACCTTACATTGAAATGCCTCTTATTTGTGAATTTGAGATATACCTCGTTTTTTATGCCAAGTTTTATTTCCATTGAGGTGGAGCTTATTTTAGCAATGAACATTCTCAAACTGTTGCTTATGATAAACATTTCATGGCCCTTTCTTTCCAAATGATGCCAGTTTGTATTTGAGGAGAAGCATGGATTAAATGATGGTCTAAAAGAAACAAGATGTAACAAAAGGGTGTTTCCAAAGTTTTCTGAGAATCTTAAGGGCGTGCCCACGAAAAATTTTCCTGACCCCCCATTTTCCTTCAAATGGCCCTCCCCAAACTCCAACACTGGATCCGCCCCTGGCTTGCTGTTGATGATAGAAGTTGCAACAACAAAATCTCTTTGCACTAGCATTAGCGTGCCAAAAAATCAAATAACTTATAATACACTAAAAATCATAAACTGTCTTAGGGCCTGTTTATATGAGGCGAGCTGGCCCGTTAGCGAGCTGGCTCGCCTTCAAGCTAGCTCGGTTTTATATGAGAAATTAGATAGTGAGCCAGCCCCGAGCCAGCCCGGCCCTTGGGTGCCACGTGCCGTCTTTCTTTTGTGTAAATTTGAAAGAATGAGGAAATATTTTCCTGTTCTTTCATTTTTACAAAAGAAAGATTACAGCCTTGGCGCCAAATGTGACAAAGGGTCTTCCATTTTTAGAAACTTAACAAATCTGCTGTGTTCTGCGCGTGCGTTATAGGCGGGCTAGCCCGTTTCTTTCGTTTATATGAGAAAAGTCAGCCCGTTTGAGGCGGGATCCCGGCACTCGATAACCGGGATCTCGGCAAGACGGGCCAGCCCGGCATACATATAAACGCAAACAGCTTTTTACAAAGCTGTGACCAGGTAAGTAGGATCTCGCCTGAAGGCGAGCCAGCTCGCTAACGGGCCAGCCCGCCTCATATAAACAGGTCCTTAGCCCATTTCCTCAAAAAATCGAACTATTGGAAATTGTCTCCCACAAAGAAAATGACTTGAGCAATGGAAAATGAGCTTGTTATTGTAAAATACAAACCATGATTCTAAAGGAGAGTCAATGAGCTTGAAAGCTCTAAATCAGAACATTTTGTTGAAGTGAAATAAAAGCAAGTCAGAATTAGGATACAAAACTTTGAAGATGACACATTAGTTGATTTAAGTTTCCTATCGGTGTTATCTTGCTGAACTATTTTGAACTATTCTTTTGCAGTGAACCTGGCAACACAAACTCCTGCACACATCAACAGCCCATTGTAAGATCTAGACTTCCACCTCTTCAGATTTACTCATCTGTTTTTACAATGCAACAAAACCTAACGATTTCAACCTTCCTCGCATTCCAAAGTGGAAAGGGTGCTGCAACCCATCATATTTTTAAATATTGCAGATCTATCAACAGACAATGATGTTAGAAGTAAATAAAGTAAAATATAAGCACTTTGATGCGAATTGAAATAGGCACGACATTTCGAGCATAGCCTGACATAGAACCCTTTACTACACGCAACACAAATATTTTTGGAATGATGTTACAAGCATGTTATGAATATATTTTTAATGAACTACTTTAATTTTGTAAAATTCTTAATAGGAGATATCTCAGCCAGGTTTCCTGAAAAAAACATGAGCTATATTTGAAATTGTTTCTAACGAAGACGTTATTGTAAGAACAAAAACAATGATTTTAAATGAGAGTCAATGAGCTTGAAAGCTCTAAACCAAAACGTTCACTGGAAGTGAAATAAAAGCAAGTCAGAATGAGGATACAACACGTTGAAGATGTCACATTAGTTGATTTAAGTTTCCTATCAGTGTTATCTTGCTGAACTATTTTGGACTTTTATTTTGCAGTGAACCTGGCCACACAAACTCCTGCACACATCAACACATCGACAGCCAATAATAAGAACTAGAATTCTACTTCTTCAGATTTACTCATCTGTTTTTACAATGCAACAAAACCTAAGGATTTCAACCTTCCTCTCATTCCAAAGTGGAAAGGGTACTGCAACCAATCATATTCTTAAATATTGGAGATCTATAGACAGGCAATGATGTTAGAAGTAAATAACGAAAAATGTAAGCACTTTTATGCGAATTGAAATAACCACGACGTTTTGAGCCTAGCCTGATATCAAGCCCTTTACTACACGCAACACAAATATTTTTCTCAATGATGTTACAAGCATGTTATTAATATCTTCTTAATGAACTACTGCACTTATGTAAAATTCTTAATAGCAGTATTCTCAGCCTGGTTTCCTGAAAAACATGAGCTATATTTGAAATTGTTTCTAACGAAGAAAATAACCTGAGAAATTAAAACTCATCTTGTTATTGTAAGAAAAAAACGATGATTTTAAATAAGAGTCAATGAGCTTAAAAGCTCTAAACCAAAACGTTCACTTGTAGTGAAACAAAAGCAAGTCAGAATGAGGATACAACACGTTGAAGATGTCACAATACAGGGTGTCCCAAAAAAATTGTGCCCCGTTTGTCTGACGATTGCGACAAAACGGCAAAAGATTCTCGCCAACCTTTTGCATGGTGGTGCTCTTCAGATGTTCAATTAAAGTTCGCCACCATCCCCGTAAAAATCCGTTGAAAAATGATGGAGCTATGACCTTCAGAAGACCAAATTTGCCTGATGACTGAAACCAGCGGTCGGCCATTTTGTCTTACTATTTTGTAGTGATAAGTATCTTCACGTGAGGTAAGAAATAATTTCTGTGAGGTCAAAAATAGTGGAACTCTCCGAGGATTATCGGAATTTTCACGAGAGCTATGACATTGGAGGCTGCTGTTTAATTTTCAATCCATGAAGCTATTTATCGCTGCAAAATAGTAAGACAAAATGGCCGACCGCTGGTTTCAGTGATCGGGCAAATTTGGTCTCCTGAAGGTCATACCTCCATCATTTTTCAACAGATTTTCATGGGGATTGTGGCAAACTTTAATTGAACATCTGAAGAGTACCATCATGCAAAAGTTTGGCGAGAATCATTTGCCGTTTTGTCGCAATCTTCAGACAAACGGGGCACAATTTTTTTGGGACACCCTGTAGTTCATTTAAGTTTCCTATCGGTGGTATCTTACTGAAATATTTTGGATTTTTCTTTTGCAGTAAACCTGGCCACAAAAACTCCTACACACATATCGACTGCCCATTGTAAGATCTAGACTTCTACCTCTTCAGATTTACTCATCTGTTTTTACAATGCAACAAAACCTAACGATTCCAACCTTCCTCTCATTCCAAAGTGGAAAGGGTACTGCAACCCATCATATTTTTAAATATTGGAGATCTATCAACAGACAATGATGTTAGAAGTAAATCAAGTAAAATATAAGCACTTTGATGCGAATTGAATTAAGCAAGACGCTTCGATCATAGCCTGTTATCAAGCCCTTTACTTCACGCAACACAAATATTTTTCTCAATGATGTTACAAGCATGTTATCAATATCTTTTTAATGGACTACTGTGCTTATGTAAAATTCTTGATGGCAGATATCTCAGCCTTGTTTCCTGAAAAAAAAACATGAGCTATATTTGAAATTGTTTCTAACGAAGCAAATTCAAAATAACAAAGTCCATGATTTCAAAGTGGAAAAAGCAGAAAGAACTTTTGAGAAAGGAGGCTTCTAAAGTCAGTAACAAAACTACCAAGACTGCACTGGACAGTGCAAAAACAGCAAGAACAAGAAGAAATTTACGAAAATTTGCCATAATCAGCTATTCATTGGCTGAGTGAAGTCTTTTGTCAGAATTCAGGGACATACGTAAACAGGGGGTTAAAGTAAATGGGAAATGGAGAAGCATATCAAGAATCATTAAGGGGAAGAGAGGGCTGACAGGCTCAAAGCATCAACAAATTGGCTGAGAAGGTTTTGTGCAAGAAATGGAGTTTCACTGCGAAGGCGTACAAACAAGAACAAAATAGGAATCCAGACAGGCTTCCTATTATACAAAAGTTTCATTGTCAGTTAAGGGAAGACATCAGATCCAGAAAAGACATGGGACTGGAGAAACCTATCATCCAAAGTGGGGAAGATGGATGCCATGCAAGAGGTTTAATGTAGATCAAGTACCTTGCCCTTTTGTCATAGAAAATAATTAAACTTATGAAGAAGAAGGGACCAAGAATGTCTGGATCTCCCAGCCAAATGATGGCTTAGACAAAAGACAATGCACTCTGCAACTATGTATTTCCCCAGAGGAAGTACAAAGGATACACTCTGCTGTAATTTTTAGAAGAAAGGGCAAAGTGAAGTCTTTAGAAAAAACCCAATATGACAAACATGTCCATGTCTACTTTCAGGAAAAAGGGTGAATGGATGGCAAAGTGGCATCAGAGGTATCCAAGTCTGGTCTGGTCTAAACTTCCGGCAATAAAAATATAAGAAACACGTAAGAAACTTGTGGTAGCAAAATGGCCCAACAATTTAAGAAACTGCCTACCAGCCCCGAACCTTAGTTTCTTATAAAAAACATGAGTGTTTTTGTCTATGGTTCTTCACTGCATTGATTGCATTATAAGCATCATGTTAGTTTGTCTCTACATGATGATATTATAGAGAGTACTGTGTGGAGGTGTGGAAATGAAGGGCATTCCATCTTATTTCATTTACTACATAATAAGAATCTTGCATTCCTTCCTTTTACAGATATGCTAGAAAGAACTCTGGAAAATGCTTGTAAAATGCTGTGGAGTCAAATAAATGTATTCATTTAGCAAAATAAACAAAATGCACTTTGCATGCTAAATTTAACTAAATCTGTTTTACCACTTTCTGCATATTAAACATCACAAGACAGCTTTAACTAGTATTTTAACAGCAAATCAGTCTATCACAGGAAACGCTCTCCGCTGTATTGAGAAGGGATGCTTCATAGATGCATAGGAAGTAGGGGCACTACTGGGAGTATATGCTCCCCCCCCCCAGATTTTGCAATAAACAAAGAAGTGCTCTTTTATTTTTCAGGAAGTGCCCCTTAAGCTTAACGAAAATATGCCCTTGAAGTGTTGTGCCCTCCCCTCAAGTTTGAGATGCTTCCTTCATACCTGGGAGGCTTCATACCTTCATACCTGTTAACGGGCCCTTCCACATCATCTTTAAAGGAGAGGAAGGCATCAATGCTGGATGTCCTCGCAGAGAATTCTAGCAGACTTTGGCAAACCACATTGCGCATCAGAGATCAGATATTTAAAAAGCTTAAAAAGAACAACAACCAAGCTCTTATCGATCTTTACGAAAAGTTTAGAAATTGGGTTTCGGTCTCCTTGAATGAAAGTAAGGCTAGCTACTTCTATAACTACTTTCAAAAGAACAGTAACAACATGAAACAATTATGGTCAGGAATTAAATCAGTTATTGATGTCAAAAAATCAAGTAATATAAATGTGATAAATAAGCTTAAGGACTCAAATGGAAACATTACATCAGATCCTGTGGTCATTGGAAAGGTATTCAATAAATTCTTTGTTAATGTTTCTCATGATATCACGAAAAATATACCAAGATCCAACGAGTCCCCAGTGGATTCCATGGGTGACAGAGTACCAGCAGCCTTATGTGACATAATATAGTTGTCTCACCTTCAGATCGAGTACGGCTGGTTGCCTTGACTTTGGAAAATAAATGGCAGACCTGACGGAGGTAAGGGTAAAGAGAATGCTGCTTTGTTTTACAATTAATTCAAGAGTTAGATACACAAAGAAACAACACTGATGCTTTTAAAAGGTAAATGATAATCTTTAACTTCATTCTGAAAAATCTACTGATCATCACTGATTAGAGCTGCACATACACCAGCAGTCGGCCAACAATAACATCTATCATGTATCCATTTGGGCTTCCTGTGAACGGACTAGCTGCTAGCCAACAACTCTCATGGACATCCATCGCAAGTGGTCACGGAACGTGGCCAAAAAATACGGTTCTAATGGCAGGAGATAGCATGCTATCAAACATCCACAAAAACACCTTAAGTCAGCAATATCACACACAGACGTGATGTTTCAAAGGTTCCATTATTGCAGATTTGTATCATTATTTGAAACCATTGGTAAAAAAGAAGCCCGAGAAAAGCATCTGCCCTACCTGGAACATTGACTGTTTCGTTCTTTGGAATAATGGTTGCATGCTTAAATGGCTTGACACTAAACTTATTTTCCTCTATGGTGCATTGATAAATAAGGTGCTGATTTGTTCTCTGATAAGTTTCGTAAACTATGACATGTCACTTTGACAAAGTCAGGGCTACATTCTGAATCAGTGGTAGCATTTCTGCATAGTTCTTCTACGACATTAAAGCCAACAATAGGTGTATCAATGTTCTCTGGGGTGACTAAAAATGGTACTTGAATACTTTCTTTCTCACCCTGTTTCTCAGGGGAAAACTAGACTAAAGTTGAGTTCCATCCATCCGTTGTAAGGTAGCGCTGTACCATTTGCTGTAACAAGATTCAAATTAGCATAAGCAGAATCAAAAATGTCAGAGATTTCTCTCACTGGAAGACCAGGAAAGTATTTATTCACAAAGGCTGAAGATATAAGAAACTTGTGAGCCTGCATCCCATAAAGCTTCCAACTTGCTTTCATTAAGACAAAATTTCACAATACATTTCTTACCAACAAGCTTTGAGATGTGTGCATCTTTCTTTGGAGAAACATGGCTTGCAAATACATTTGCATCGTTACTGTCTCCTAATCCCTTTTCTTCTGTGAATAACTTCTTAGACCATTCACTGATAGCTGAACAAGTTTTCTTGTGCTCATTCCACTGTGCCTTCTGACACTGCTGCAATATCTCACTGTTTTACAGTTTTTACACAGAATAAAACTGTTACCGTGTTCTAACAAATGGCAATTATTGCATTGTTTATGATGGGACGTCTCAACTTCAAAGGCTAACTCTTCATTTGCTGCCATTTTGTAAATAAGTATTCCCAATGTATTCCCAAAATTTCTGATCAAATTAGGCCATTTAATTGATCTGTTTCTTGTACGACAAGCCTTCTGTTTTTCTCCATCCACCTCCCCCCTGCAGTAAGCAGGGGCCCCATGTTGGGCGCCAAATTTGTTAGACACTCGATTAATGTAAGGTTTGACACCAATAAACAGAGTCTTAAACGCGATACTTCATAATAACTTCAGCTTTGAATACACACAATTTCATAAAGACAGGCGGTCAAAAACTTAGGCCTTGCGTGACAACAACAACCACAACCACAACAACGATATCAAATTGAGGCTGATCGATGACGTAATTGATACTATTTTACTATATAATGTCTCTTTGGGGGGGGGGGGGGTAAACATGAAAAAAACAAAAACTACATGGAGCGTAAAATGATAGCAATACGATTGTTCATACATTTCACATAAAAAGGTGGGTGTAAAATTCTATGACCTATTTGTTCTGAATGAATGGCTTCAAAGAAAGTTTTTATACTTATCTACCGGGTGAATCAGAAAAAGTTCCCACTTCTGAAAATTCATAGCAACAAGAGTACTGGATGGATTGGAATGAATCAACGTTTGCTTGACAGCCAAAAGATCAAAGTATTTTTGTGATTTTTCTCGCCTTCTTATGAGCTCTGGAAAAATTGGTAAACTCATGTTTACAAAAACTTGGTGGTTGCAAAATGACTGAAAAAGGCCTAAAATACTAGATCAAATCATAAATGACTCCTCGCTCAAAACAACAGGGGAAATGCAATTTTGCATGGGCGAGAGCTATCATATGCACATTTAATTTAATGGGATTGAAAATCTTTAGTATCCGTTTGAGAATCTATGTGTTATAACTCTTGAGAGAAGTGAAACGCCCGTGCGTATTGTTCTGTGTGAGGGGAGTCCTAACGATTTGATCAAGTGTTCTAGGCCCTTTTTCAGTAATTTTGCAACCATGAAATTTTCGTAAAGTTGAATTTACCTATATATGCAGTGCTCCTAAGATGATGAGAAAAATCACAAAAATACTTTGATCTTCTGGCTTTTAACTAGAATTTGAATCATTCAAATCAATGAAGTACTTGTGGTTCTACGTATTTTCGAAAGTGGGAACTTTTTTTCTGGCTCACCCGGTATAATTCTACCTTGGACTTTTTAGAAGTTTTGAATATTTTTCGAAATTACAGCATATCTTACATTTCAACTTACTTGAGGATGTGACGTCATAAAATTTATAAATCATAAACCAGAAGCTTTTGCTTGATGCCATATCGTAGACACCCATAAACTATGGTTTTCTTCGAAGTTATTTCATGTTGCGTTAAACAATTTAGAAATTACGATGATTTTAAGTTTTTTTTTTATTTTTCTTGAATTCTTCAAAAAGAAGAAAAACACTCTAATTCTGAAAAATATTGAAGATGGCAGCGAAGTCCAACGGTATAATTATAGAGAAATAGCTAAAGTTTCTTTGAAGTCATTCAGTTCAGATAAATAGGTCATTGATTTTTACACCAGCCTTATTACAAATTTGGAACCTATACTTTGATTGTAAGGCCTGGAGCATGTAATTCATTTTGGGCCAGCCAATGACATGGATGATTAAATCCAAGAAAATGGAAGAGCAGGTAGGGATAAAAAGTCAAGTCATGCAATCCTTATCGTTTATCCAAGGTGCATAACAGACAAGCTTAGTCCAGCAATGAGGGGATACGCTAAGAACACACATGTTTGTAGAATAAAAGCTCTCTTAAAATGCTTTGATCAAAAACGAACAGAACATAGTTTGGAAGAACATTTCTGTTGTGATATATGTGCTCAGTTATGTCAATGTGATATTTGCAAGGTGTCTGTGAGCAATTTAAGAATGGAAAAATGCTCAGTCATCCTCTTCTGCAGATGTATTGCCAGAAGAATCGAATAAGAGAGTGATGCCCAGTGAAGGTAAAAGTTCATTAGAGAATGCCCTGCATGAACTTAGGAATGCACTTATCTCAGATGTTTCTGATTCTGTTGTTGGGGTAGACTTCAACTGGGTTTCCATTATGCGTTATCTCTGAAATAGTCAATGATGTGGAGACCTTTACTGACAAAGAGACTATTTGGCTGCAGACAAGTCTGCTAGGCAAAGGACCTGCTGATAAAATGTTCCGATGTAGGAGCTAAGTATGGGGAAGTTGAGGCCCCAATTACATCTCCCAAAGTTACTTCTGAAGTTACTTCATCTGAGTCATCTGATTCTAACAATTCATTGGAAATGTTGTCAAATGATGAGCTGGACTCAGAAGATAGTGACAGCATTTTTTCAGGATGCCAAGCAAGCATTAATAACATATTTTTACGCGCCCTTTCATCCTTGCCTTTTTCCAACATGCCAAGCAAGCATTTGTCACACCTCCTGAATTGGCAAATCTTCCTCCACTCCAGGAAGGGAGAACATCAGAATTAGCATTTTGATAGGAAACGGCAGATGAACGATTTTTTTGAACATAGATGTTAAGCCATACAAAAAGTCTGAGGGAAATCACGACTCGCATAGGTCCTGCTCTGGCTTCCTAGAGTTTAAAGACCCTTGCTATGTGTTGTTCCTTCTTTTTCTCTGCAGGCGAAATTCCTCCATAGTCATGTTTGCAAGGACACCAGCCCCATGACCATTATCAATTAAGATTTCTGTCATATGAAAATCTCTTGCATTGGTGAAATGAGACTGAGTAATTTCAAAATGTTTTCCTCCTGTCAAATTGGCAAAGAGCGTTACTTTTTCTCGCACAAGAAAACTTTGCTCAAATTGTACAATGTCATCTGGTGCCACCTTTGTTGGCTGACCGTTTTCCATGTTAACCATGCTTGCAACTTTCACTTGAGTGATGTAAGAACTTTTCCAAGTCTTTTGCCTACTTTTAAGACTTGTTACATGTGTCATATGAAAAGCAGATATGCCCTCAGACAAAACAAGGTTGAAATGGTGCTGAAGGATCTTGAGATATGTTTGAATTGTTTTTGGTTCAAGCAGTTATTCCTTGCAGTACCTTTTCAAGAACACATTACAGAGCAACTTTTATTATTATTAATATTATAACATCATTTACAATTGGTTAACAAAACTGATAGTTCTAAATTGAACTATTTAAGACCAACTATTTACACAAAAAGGAATACTAATTACAATGAATAGATAAATAAATGATTATAATACAGAAATATTTCTGGTGAAATTCCCACGGACTCTTTATCTACATATTTTGCACGAGCAACTGTCACCCTTCCACTCTTTAATTGATCTCTTAAAGCTAGCACTGGTTGCCAGGCTTTTTATTGAGTCAGACAAAGTTTTCCAAAGGATGGCCCCCCTGAAAGATAATGAATCATTTCCATATGACAAGGTGTTGGTGCTTGGTAACCGTAGAAGATTTTTAGTCCTTAGGTTATAGGCTACATCTTTTGCCTGGAAGATATTCCAAATAAAAGATGGATTTTCCGAATTGAGACATTTATATATTTCCAGTATTAAATTTTGCAAATTTCGAGTGTGAATAGCACATTCGCTACCCCTAGCTAAGAGTTCAGCAAAGGGGGCTGCAAAATCCTCCCACATTATTCTCAGTGCCCTTTTATGGACTCTGTTTATTGCTGCATTGGCATCTTTCCCACAGAACATCCAGATTAAAGGACAATAATTAAAATTTGACATGATAAATGTATTATAAAGAATACGCCTTTTGTCCCGATCTAAATATTCTGCTACTCGTGAAAACGCACTGGTCTTTTCTGTCCCTAAACTCTCTAAATTAATCTCATGGTAAATTACCTGCAGTATTTCAAAAACAGGGCAACATGGAAGTTCCCTCACTGCAAAACATATAGGCCTTTCTCTGTGAAGTGCTACTGTGTGACCTGTATGATAGAAATCTCTAATCTTGAATAGAATGGTGGATTCTGATGCAGTTTGAGGTGCTGAAACGACTAAAGAGAGTTCACATCTATAGGGGCGCATTTTTTCAAAAACCAGGGGCCTAAGTTTTAATGACGTCACAGTAGCCTTTTGCGAACAAAATGGTGACAATTGAATTTGAATTGTTTAGCCCCCAAGAGATCAATTTGATGAAATAGTTTATATTAGCAACATGTGTTTTGGGGGGCATCAGTAACAATTACAATTATAAACTGATAATTGGTCAATAAAAGGAGGCAGTGAATTTGACTTTAACACCTTGATGCAAATTTGACTACTACCAAAAACCATTCTATCTTAGCAACAAATTATCACTTTTATGTCTGGACTTGATGTGCTCTAAACTCCAACTACCAGTTACAGAGGCACTGCCAGCAGTCCCGGTACGAAATGGAATTCACAATGGAAGGCACAAGGCCAAAAAAAAATGAATGGGTTGCCATTTCCTTCACAATACCCCCCCCCCCTGAGTTGCTACATAACAAAATCAACTCAACTGCAATTCAATGCCTACCATATTGTTCTAACAAAAAATATGGAAAAGTTTTCTGAGTAGCATCAAAATAGTTAACTACTGAATTATTAGTTACACCCTTTCTACGTAATTCTCCTATCATTGCTGCATTGCACTTAGGCTGATATGTTGCCGGGGTGCTAGTTAAAGCTGCTGGGATGGTGGCAGGCGTGGTTGCACGTGCGCTGGCTTGGCTGGCGGCAGGTTCCTATACACTGCATTTGCTGCTGGTGTTGCTGCTGCTTGCTGCAAAGCTTGTGATACTTCTAACAGAAACAAAAATTTAGGAGGTCTGGTAAAAACCCATTTACTCTTGTCTGCAACTAACGGTACCTTTGCTGCTTGTATGTTGCCATCAGTATCTGAAATGAGATGAATAATTTTACAACATTTCCACAAAGATTGTTTCATTTGAACATCCTTCAAAATCACAATATCACCAACACTAACAACAGGTTTCTCACCATCTGCATTCGATTTGTGTGACTCTATAGGTCGTAGCAGATACTCATATTTTGCAATTCTGACAACAAGTGTCGAAAGAAATCTCTGCGGGGCCCGGCATCATCAACTGTTTGGACACTGTCCATAAACTTAACCTCAATTGAAATGGTATCATCCAATTTAACCCTATCCAGACTAGGCTCTTTGAAACTCTAGGGAGACTAGGGGGGGCACAAAGTGCCCCCCCCTGGTTTTTTCTCAGAATCATAAGTGCTTAGGAGGGCTAGAATGCGTGGTTGATCACGTGGTACGGCACAACTGTGGAGAACCAATATGGCTGACGTTGGTTGGCAAAAGCGTGGGTAGTTTATTGTAAGCCGCAGTACGTAAACACAGAGTTGGATCAAAGTAGGGTAGTTCTTACTGCGATATTTTCGTCAAAATCTTTCTTCTTGCTTCGACTGAAAACTGAAAATAAAATGGTTATTTCGTGTGCGGCTTTTGGCTGTGAAAACAGATGGAAATTAAAGAAAGATCTTGCTCCTGGGGAGAAAAATCTTGCTTTTCACCGGTAAGGTTTAGGCCGGTCGCGTTTGCTGGCCTATAAGAATATTCATTTCTTCGTTCCTTCTTGTTGATTACGGCAAAACCCGATCTAAATATGCTCTTAGATGGGTTAAACAAGGGACTTACCTAGAGGGGATGTGCAGCCTTCTAGTTTCAGAAGATTTGCATATAATTACGTTTTTGGTTCAGGGTAAAACCAGGTGAAGTGGGTCAGCTTAGGGTAAAGTTCGTAAGGTGAATAAATTTCGTCAAAAACTTGATTCTTGGAAATGTTGATTTCAAGCTGGTCTGATTTTAGGTTTCCTCATGAAAATGCAGAATTGCTTAAGAAATGGGTATAAGCAATGCATCGTAAAGATTGGCAGCCAACACGCAATGAAAGAATTTGCGAGAAACATTTCCTCCCAAGTGACTATCATTTGCCCCCATCCTGGAACCCATCTGAATCTATCGGGAAGAAGTATTTAAAAAAAGACGCAGTCCCTACAGTTTTTAATTTTCCGGACCATTTGAAGAAGACAACCAAATTAAGACGTTCCCCTCGTAAAAAGCAAAATCCACAAGCTACATCTGCATCCATCCCACAAAAAATAAAGAAGCCAAATCCAAAAGAAACATCAACTCATGATCATACATATGCGAATAAAATTTCACCTAGAAAATTACAAGCAAAATATCGCAAAAAACTAAAACAAAAAAATGACAAATTAAGAAATTTGAAAAAGAAAAATCTAAGACTCGAAAAGAATATTTGTGGCTTGATCTCAAAATTGCAAGCATGTAAATTATTGAATGAAGAATTAGCTGAAACATTAAATGATAACTTTGGCCATATGGCAACTGCCCTTTTCAGAAATGAATGTAAAAATATTGAAAAATCGGCTGGATCAAGGGCTTATGATAATTTGCGAAGTTTTTAAAAACTTTGCAAAAACTTTGCAAAAACTTTTTCGATGTATCCGATACACACATAGAGAATGTCAAATGCATTGTAAATAACTAATTTAAGCTAATTGAGACAAATAGGATACTTTTAAAGAAACTTCGCAAATTATCAATTGGGCCCCCTGATTGATAATTTGCGAAGTTTTTTTAAAAACGGCCCAGAAATTGACAAGAACCAGTGGAGAGCCTCGTGCCTCTGTAGAACATTGTAAAACACGTCAAATCATGACAGAACCTATGCTTTCAAACTATTTTAGTCGGTTTTTATGACGAGACTTGCAATCTCCACGTGCTTAGGCCTAAATGTAAAATTGTTCAAAAACAACAGGCAAACGCATGCGAGTTACTTTATTTGCCCCTAAACCAGCTTGCCTTGGTACTTTCTTCCTCATAAGATACAACAATATCAAGTATCGGACACGTTTAATGGCATTTTAGAAGAACTTCGCAAATTATCAATTGGGCCCCCTGATTGATAATTTGCGAAGTTTTTTTAAAAACGGCCCAGAAATTGACAAGAACCAGTGGAGAGCCTCGTGCCTCTATAGAACATTGTAAAACACGTCAAATCATGGCAGAACCTTCGCTTTCAAACTATTTTAGTCGGTTTTTATGACGAGACTTGCAATCTCCGCGTGCTTAGGCCTAAATGTAAAATTTTTCAAAAACAACAGGCAAACGCATGCGAGTTACTTTATTTGCCCCTAAACCAGCTTGCCTTGGTACTTTCTTCCTCATAAGATACAACAACATCAAGTATCGGACACGTTTAATGGCATTTTAGAAAAACTTCGCAAATTATCAATTGGGCCCCCTGATTGATAATTTGCGAAGTTTTTTTAAAAACGGCCCAGAAATTGACAAGAACCAGTGGAGAGCCTCGTGCCTCTGTAGAACATTGTAAAACACGTCAAATCATGACAGAACCTACGCTTTCAAACTATTTTAGTCGGTTTTTATGACGAGACTTGCAATCTCCGCGTGCTTAGGCCTAAATGTAAAATTGTTCAAAAACAACAGGCAAACACATGCGAGTTACTTTATTTGCCCCTAAACCAGCTTGCCTTGGTACTTTCTTCCTCATAAGATACAACAATATCAAGTATCGGACACGTTTAATGGCATTTTAGAAGAACTTCGCAAATTATCAATTGGGCCCCCTGATTGATAATTTGCGAAGTTTTTTTAAAAACGGCCCAGAAATTGACAAGAACCAGTGGAGAGCCTCGTGCCTCGGTAGAACATTGTAAAACACGTCAAATCATGACAGAACCTTCGCTTTCAAACTATTTTAGTCGGTTTTTATGACGAGACTTGCAATCTCCGCGTGCTTAGGCCTAAATGTAAAATTGTTCAAAAACAACAGGCAAACGCATGCGAGTTACTTTATTTGCCCCTAAACCAGCTTGCCTTGGTACTTTCTTCCTCATAAGATACAACAACATCAAGTATCGGACACGTTTAATGGCATTTTAGAAAAACTTCGCAAATTATCAATTGGGCCCCCTGATTGATAATTTGCGAAGTTTTTTTAAAAACGGCCCAGAAATTGACAAGAACCAGTGGAGAGCCTCGTGCCTCTATAGAACATTGTAAAACACGTCAAATCACGACAGAACCTACGCTTTCAAACTATTTTAGTCGGTTTTTATGATGAGTATTGAAATCTCCACGTGCTTAGGCCTAAATGTAAAATTGTTCAAAAACAACAGGCAAACCAGCAGTGCCCATACGGCACACTCATAAAAAAGGCGAAGTTGCTGTACCAAGTGATGGCTTGTGTCAGAATCCCGGAACATTGTGCCCCCCTTGTGCCCTGCTAGACATGAGACTGAAAATGACTGTAAATATCAGGGAGCCAAGAAATCTCGTCTTTCTGGTGCGAATGGCGCTGCCAATGGCAAGAATAATTTCGGAAGTGGAACACGAAAAGAAAGGCTGCACGAGCTGTTCTCGGAATTCTTTGATGTTAGCAGAGGACGATTCTACGAGATACTCAATCTGGAGAAGGTGCAGGCATGGGCCAAGGGACTGACAGAAGTACTCCCGAAGAAAGTAACTGGCTTTTGGGAGGCCTTTGGAACACTGGGAGGCAAAACAGGCTAAGTAACGGGAAGAATCGGCCAACCGTTGCTATTCGTATTGTGGAAAAGTGGAATCGAGGACTGTTTCAAGGAAAAGGATCATCAGAGCAACTGGGAGGGTGGAAGGAATGCATGAAGTTAACAGGCGTGCAAGACGTAGAGAAGGCACTCAAGGATGCTGGTGTAAAGGAAAATTACATCAAACTTTGGAAAATAGAAGGACTTCTCTGAACGCTACTTACGATTTATAGATCAACTCAAAGGTGATATGAAGCGATATTTTTCATTGATGCAAGTTAATAGCACTGTTGAGTGATAAGAACTTATTTTCAACGTTTTTTATACCTTGCTCAATTTTTGAGTTATCCGATATTTTGCAGGATTGGCTGCTGACTGCTGAATTTGAAAAGGATTTTTTATCATTTAACAGTGCTATTCATTTGCATCAATAACAATTTTCACTCCATGCCAACTTTCAAATGAGCCTTGGTTAAAATCAAAACTTGTTCTGCAGCATACCACATGAAACAACAGTCATGCCACCTTAGCATAAAGGCGTAACCTCCCCCTAAATTTTGCTTTCCCTGACCTTTTAAGTTTTGCCTTTCAACACTATCAACAAAACGATAAATGTCCATTTTCGGAATAGACCCTCTCAGAACAGACACTTTCTTCAATTGAGAATCGAATTCAGGCAGTGACAACATGTATGCCATGCCGTTGTTCATCACTGAGGGCTGTAGATTAGCCAAAATATTTTGAGAATCGTACGTTATCTACCACCTAAAAACTATGTCCAGTCCAACCTTCGCAAAAAGGTCTGACCACCGATCATCGCATTGCAGACTTTTCCAGTGCATATCTTACTCTTCCCTTCAATGAAGTTGGGCCACTTCTGACACTATCCAAGTTCTCTTTGTGTACGTCATGCATCAAGATTTCTTCAATGTCATAGTCATACCTATGTAAGAAAACAAAGAGCTCTCCATTATTAAGCGCTTTGGATGTACACTGTAATTGGACATTTTATGTAGCCTTTATATTTGCATCATATCAGTTGATCTTGATTCTACTATAACCGTATATATTGGTTTTATATGAATGAAAATGTGCTTCAACATATCATATATAGTGGTTAATTTGTGCTTGTGCCTGTGGACCATTGCCTCTCGCTGTTGGATGTTTTAGCTATTTGAAATTTTCCACAAAAATACAGGTTGGTTTTAACACTTGCAGTTAATTTGCTTACTGGTACCTTGATTCGTAAAATGGAACGCGTTTTCATTCGGGGACTGGCATTTTCATCATTGCAGCTACTACCGGATGATTCAAAAAAAGTTTACACGTTTGGCGAGCTGTGGAATAAAAGATATGTCGCCAGGATTCAAAACGAGGATGTTAATCTATCAGACAAAGATCTCATGAGAAAATTTTGTTTTATAAAATCACTCCTATTTAAGACCAAGAAATAAGAAAGATACCGCTGAGGGGTTTTTACGAGGATCAAGAACTCTGCCCTCCTTTCTGGTCAATGATTTACATGCCATTGAAATCAAAACTATATTTCTGAAACTGAGTATTGACTTGAACTTAAATTTATATGCCAAATAAATCATGGACCAGAATGGAATGTGGATTTCTTCGATTTCTTCGACCCCTTGAGGGCATTTTTCTAATTTTCGATGATCTTGAAACATGAGTGATTTATCAAGTAAAATTTTCCTACCTAAGATAACCTTTGACTGATAGATCAGAATCTTAGTTTTGAATATCCGCCACATACTTTTCATTCCACAGCCTGTCAAACGTGTGAAAATTTCTTTACTCATCCCGTACATTGCGGAGGAGACTGTGCAATTACTCACTCAACAGCACAATAATAAGCCAGTCAAATTCAAACATTTGATTTTATAACCAGCTCCAATGATACTACACTATTGCCCCACCACTAAGAAACTGATTTATAAGAAACCACTGCCTGCCAGATGGCACCATAATTGGAGTCAAACATTTGGTTTAATGTAACATTTACACTTGCCTCACATAAGTATTGCACCACCTTACCCAAAATGGCGCCCAAAAAGTGTCGTTCAGCTCAGTCTACAAAATTTGCATAACAAAAGCAGCAGCATTTAAGGGTTTCTCTACCGGGTGTTTTGGCAGGAAAATAATAGTTAATTCGTATGCTTTTCATTCATTAATAAATGAAACGTTGATTTTGTTGGTTTCTTTGACAAATTAGCAAAAACGTTCGGACAACACTGAACAAGATTTTGGCAGCATAACTGGAGGAGTAGGCCAAAACAAAATGAGAAACGGATAGATATCTGGGGGCAAAGACAACAACATTTTAGTGTTTTCAAATTTGGATTCTACAAACTTTATCGCTGTGACAAAAGTTTTCCGTGAGGAATGCCAGAAGGATAAACACAAAGGGAAAACGGAAAGAAACCATTCCAAGGTAAGAATATCCTTGATATTACTTTTATCACATTAACATTAATTTTGCTTCCTGGAAAACTTTAGGCAAGTGATTGACGCTTAAATATATGGATTTTGATGTGCTTAAACAATCCGCTTATTTTAATTTAGCTTTAAAGTAATTTTGAAATTTAACAAGTGACTGGAGCATGTTTTTTTAACGTGACTCCTTCTTAGAGAAATTAAAGTTCAGTTACATTGAATGACAGCCTTGTTACTAATTTGAAATTTCTTCTTTTATCACATTCAAAGTGGAAAACTTTTACCATGGCGATAAAGTTTGTAGAATCCAAATTTGAAAACACTAAGACTTTGTTGCCTTTGCCCCCAGCTTTCTATCCGTTTCTCGTTTTGTTTTGGCCTACTCCTCCAGCTATGCTGCCAAAATCTTGTTCAGGGTTGTCCGAATGTTTTTGCTAATTTATCAAAAAAGCCAACAAACCAACGTTTCATTCATTAATGAATGAAAAGCATACGAATTAACAATTATTTTCCGACCAAAATACCTGGTAGAGAAACCCTTAAATGCTGATGCTTTTATTATGTAAGTTTTTTTGATTTGGTTGAAAAACACTTTTGGCCGCCATTTTGTGTTAGGTGGTGCAATACTTATGTGAGGTAAGTGTATATAATATATTTATAAGAAACCAAGAAGGCTGGTTTTACAAAACGAGTTTCTTTGTGTTGGGGTAATACTGTATACCAGGTGAGTTAAAAAATTCCCGGCGTTTGAGAGGCTACTGTTCCCAGAATACATCAGCAATGATATTTTGCAATATCTGATTGAATAGCTAACATATTTGATTAAGATGTTACCAGGGATTTTCTGAAAAAACCTTGGGATTCCAATGGACAGAATATAAAATAATGGATGCAAGTGTCAGGAAAACAAAGGGAAATGTTGCTCGTCGTTTTCATTAGATTTTGCAGATTTTCCAAAGGGGCTTTCTTCAGTAAATCTATCGACGGAAAGGAATGAATGATTAAAGGTGGATAAATTACTAAGCCTAATTGCACATATTGGGTATAAAACAAGACAGTTTTCAATGTTATTGCCTTCATATTCCGGGAGCAGCATGCTTTCAAACGCTGGGCCCCCATTTGGGTCTATGCGGCGAAAGAGTTAGTTCCATGTTCTATGGGTAAATCCTTGATAAATTTGCACAGGATAGGCTTTGATGTAAAGTTGGAGGCCTCTTTTTAGCCAATCTGAAAATTGGCTGCTGACTTTTGAAACATGAAAGTAAAACAAAGACTTCTTCAAAGACACCGTCAGTTTTGTTCTAACGTTCTTGCCCCGTAAATCAGCATCCCTTTGTCCCATTTGCAAAAACAACATTTCAAATTCAAAGTGAAAGACTATCCTCTGCAACTGCATCAAGAACGGAGCAATAGACAATTCAGAAATTCACAGCAATGACCTACAGCTACAGCTACTAGCAATGGCAAGAGCTCCCTAAAACTCGTGCATCATAGCACTACTGCAGGGAGTTGCAACTCACCTCTTCGGTTGTCTGACACACATTTCATCTACTTGTGCATTTCCCAGCATACCTTCTTCCTTGTAGACATCAAGGCCCGGCTGCAGCAACGAAAGAAGACACACACATGCTGCGAACAAAGAAAGTGGAATTAGGAGGTGAGACTCAAATATCTACTTGAGGGATACACACAAATTGACTTCACCCATCACCTTGATAAGTATGAGATCATTTCCTATGCAGCCTGAATATAGAAAGGCCCTGCATTTAAGAAAGCACCTGAGAGAAATTTTAGGCTGCTGAGCACTAATTAGACCCCTTACTTAAAAGAAACTCTTGAGGGTCAAATATAAAAAAGTTTCTTGTATTTTGAATGATACTAGGTCCTGGTCTCATGGTCTGGGGGCATTGCAATTCTTGCAGAGTTCATAAGCCACTTTTTTGAAAGACGTCTTAAATCTTAAATACTTTCACCTAAATTTTGGCTGATTTTCAGGAAAATCATTGATGACATACAAATGCGGCCAATAAATCTAGCAATAATTGATTTGTCTCCCGTAGGTATTGCTGGTCTGACAAGCCTGCACATCAGCAGCCAAGAATACATTGCAAAGGAAGAAGTACTCCAAAAGGTTTTCAAGGATATGAAAAACGCTGCCCTTAGATCATTTGCAAGCAGACGCAATATCAAGAGTATTCTGGCAACTGGAGATGCTCGCTCATTCCTAGACAATACATTAGGTAAAAAGAAGGGAGGGCACTTTTTGATAAAGGTGGACGATGTGAAGATCTTGATTGAGGAGAAAAGGAGACTTGCTAAATCTGCTAACATACCAAAGGAAGAAACCGTGATCAAAAGTGAAAAAAATTTGCCAACAACTTGTGAAAAGAAACTGCCAATATTGGTGCACACAAAACTCACTCAAGATTGCAACGGTGAGACCAGCATGCAGAGTCTACCTTCAACCTCAACTGAATCACCGCAGATAGATGCCACTACCGCTACGAGTGGGAAACCAGATGGCCCCAGTGCAAATGTTTCCTTTCAGAGAGAAAGAAGCACGGTGGTTAAGAACATGCAGCGCAGAAGATTGCCCTTGGTGCTGAATGAGAGTCAACTGAAAGACTTCAGCAAATTCTATTCAGCAGTACTCAATCCCATCCGGCCATCCCTTCATATGTCCACCGAGACAGTGAAACGGCATGAAAAACGTGTAAGAGAGTTCATGGACTACATCGAGAGAAAGTACGAAAGACCGGCAAGCTTTGACGATTGCCTGGATATAGGTATCGCAACCTTGTACATAGATGAAAGAACTGGAGCAATGAGTAAGGGAACATCGGCTAATCATGTACAGACTTTGATTGTTTTGGCAAAATATGTGTTACGAGATTCAAAGCACAGAGGAAGCTGGGAGCGAGTAAAAGAAGTAGCAGATCCAAGACACTTGCAAAACCAGCTTCAGGTAAGCACACATTCAGGTTTAAAACTTGATGAGCCAGAAAATTGCTGCTTTTAAATCCCCACAACTATTAAACTGAAATGATATTTTTGTTCAGGTGTTGTATCAAGCTGGTCCAGAAGCACAAAGCTTGCAACCGCTTTCAATTAACGAAAATAGGCAGCAAGTTTTTACAGTCAACATACCATCGAGGATCGCTTTTCCAGATCATAACTTGAGATAAGGTTTTCAAAAGCAGAATTTTCAAAGCCCTTCGTATTTTTTGCCCAATTCTTATAGTCAAAGGCAGCTTCTTTTTGACTCACCTATTATGAAAGATGATGACTTCAGCGCAATGAGAATGAATCGTGCTCATATACCATGTAGCTAAACTTCAGGTAAGCTTCTGCCTTTGCGGAGAATGAAGGAATCCCTCGAGGGGGTGTCCCAGGCCAATTCAAAATGGTGCTCTTTTTCACCTGATCTTCAAGCAATAACATAAATGGCCTCCACAATCGCGAATGAGGGAAACTTCATTTTATGGACATTCCTTTGATTCTCTGCAGAGCACCTGCACCTGCCGAAAGTAAAATAAGTCATGAGTAATACCAACTAAAGATATACACTATGGGGATCTTCTGTTAGTGCAGACATGTAAATCCTCGCTGATTATGAGACATTATTTATATTTCAACAGTGTGGCTATGAACGGGACAGAAGAAAGGTCGATCCTAGAAAAGACAAAAGGCGCTGCTTTGAGTGGGAACAGGTGATGGAAACACTGAGATTGATGCGCGAAAAGTTAGAGCTGCATTCCGAAGAAGGAAAAGGAAAAGATCGACCACGTCTTTACCATGACTTCACCATTTTGCTTCTCTTCTCAACACTAAATCCAAACAGGTACGCATTTCTATTTCCTCGTCATCAGTTCATTGTAAATCTCAATATCATTCTTAAAAATGGCATTCTACCTGGCTGGTGAAAGAAAACCTGCAACGTCCATCGCCAAAAGAGAAGTTTTTCCAATGGTGGCCATTCCTTTGGACAGGGACTAACAATTCTGTCACGAGGCATTTTCAAATAACAGAAGGCATCCAACCCAACCTTCCTACTTTATATCAATGAACAGTAAACTTACCACTGTAAAGATACCCTTAAGCCTCGAATGAATAAAGAAGGGAAACACGATGCGCACTGTCGTTCAATGCGTCTTGCGGTAATAAGGTTTAAATCCGACATTGTGCAGAATGTTCGCACTTGACATGTGTCTGATATTACTTGAGACGCTTGAATAAAGTTTTCCATCACAAAGTTAGCTACTGTGTATCAGTCAGTGTCAAAATATATTTGCAATTGCAGTATGCATCTTTTTATTCAACCGGTATGTATAAATGTGTCATTTTACTACCGTTGCTGTTCCTGAAGGCTCTCTGTCACGATGCTTATTGGCTCAGAGAAGGGCAGCAGATCACTGGTTTGAAATTGAATGCACAAGAAGAGTGTTAGAAATTTGACGGCCACAAAACCTAAACTGAAATCAAAGCTTTGTTTCAAGACACAGAAGGTTGTTGACCTTCTCACAGGCAATCAGCATAGTGACAGCTTGTCGCTTAACCGTGTTCACCCCATACCAAAGTTAGCATTATTTTGCTAACTTTGCAACCAACAGGAATATGGATTTCTCCAAGTTGCGAATAGCCAACGCTGGAAAAGAACCAGTTAATGATCCTTACGAGGAAGATTCCAATTGGATGATCTTCAACGAAGATGGTACTACAGAGCTTGTGGTCTACCAATTTAAGACAAACCGTCAGTATGGGGCCAACAGGATCAAGGTGAGCGACTACGATTTTGTTGATAGCCATGTGAAAGCATTCATCAAGAAGGAAAGAAAGAAACTGTTACAAGGCACCAGCCATGACTTTCTTTTTATGCAAAGCAATGGAGAGCCATTTGACTCCACCGGTGGATTCTGCAAGTATATGCAAGCCACATTTAAAAAATACAATGGGGGCAACAGTTTGTACTCCACTAACGAAGGAGCTGCTGAGAGAGCTGCAGAAAGAGATGTGGAGCCCATGATGTCAGAAGGAAAGCCGTTCGATGAACGACAATCAGTTAACAATCAATCAACTTGTCAACCATCAACAACAAAGAAAGCAAATAAAGCAACTGCAAATAAATCAAGCTATTTGGAAATCAAGAGTGAGGGGTTGAGAGAGAGAGTTGATTGAGAAAACAAGCAAGTTCATGATTGATGAAGAGGAGGCAATTGGAGCTGTACAAACAGAGACGTATTGGCTTGGAGAAGACCTAAATGGAGTAGGGACCAAATTGAGAAATTCTGCTATCCAGGGCCCAAATGGAGTAATCCCAACAAATGGTATTTCAACTTCGTAATTTGTATAAGTAAACCCACCTGAACCCAGCTGAATCCAATATATCTTGTATTTGAATTTGCTTCTAAAGAAGTTTGAGATGTCTTCGGAAATTGAAACGGCACCCTTTGATGCTTCGTTTTTCATTGATGCTGGTTACTTAGCAGATTCAGAGCTAAGCGATTATAAGACCAGTGAGTTGGTCAATGATGGATATTTTGTGGATGATGGATATTTTGGGGATGATGAATCATCTACTTCTGCATCAGGTTCGTGTAAACTGATTTAAATGTGCATACTACCTTTGCGTGCTACATGTCATGAAATTAACGCTGAAATTGTTTTGTCAAAGTCTGCTGGGATTATTTTTCATTAGAGACGGAAATTCATAAAATATTCACTGTTTTGATTCATATGACTGCAGCTTAGATTGCAGAGTCGCCTGGCCTTGAACACAAGAATACAGTATAAAATATCTACATCATTTTGACAGGGCAGTATTGGTGACTTGATTTAGGGATGATATAGAGGCATTCATCATAACCTGTATTTGCATTGTTTCAAGGTTTCTCAAAAATATAGAACTGGCATTTACGTTTCGCTTTCGCTTCATCAGAACTGACCTTACAATACTTTGGGGCCTACCTATAAAACTAAGTTACAATGGGGTAACATAATAGCAACGACCTAACAAATGGGACCAACTTAATACAAAATGTAGAAACACACCTAGATGAAAGGGAAAGAGAGCCGAAAAGGAGACACAGGGAATAGCAGGAGAGGTGCAGCAACATTTAGGAGCAGAAATCCCCTTGAAAGAAATCCCCTTGAATAAGAAACAGGCCTCATTTTCTTGAAAAAAGGCTGAGAAATAAGAAACAATTTTAGGTCTGAAATTTAAATGTTTCTTATTTTCAGGATTGTTATAGTTTGTTCCTGAATGCCAAAAATATATTCCTATAAATGACTGTGATAGAATATGGTATTCTCAAAACAGAATGAACATTTTCAAAACTAAAGATTCACACCACAACAACGTACACCTTGACTTGACTTGATTACCTATGTATAAGAAACTTTGACCCTGATCATGACAATCATGGAAAAGTCTCTTTAAATAAGAAAACTCTCCGAGGCCTCAATTTAAAAAGTGGTTTTGTATTTGCGAGTAACCGCTGTATTGTTGGAAAGGATGCATAAAAATACTCATTAATGGATCGCATCAACATGTTTTTCACAAATTTTGCATTGTTAATGCCAGAACTTTTACACATACTACTGGGACGCGATTTCCTGAAAATATTTGGCTCTGTGACATTTGACTTTGAGAGAAATAGAGTAAAACTAGCTGACCTGTGGTTTTCTGGCCTCAAAGTCACTACTCCTCAACCAGTTAGGCTTCAGAA
Source organism: Aurelia coerulea (assembly GCA_039566865.1). Lineage (NCBI taxonomy): Eukaryota > Metazoa > Cnidaria > Scyphozoa > Semaeostomeae > Ulmaridae > Aurelia > Aurelia coerulea. The sequence continues at coordinate 6,736,717 of CM076959.1, forward strand.
AAAATTACTATTCCAGCCAGTACTGAACAGACAATTATTGTCAAATGTACATCTAAAACAGCGTTTCTTGTGGGAGATTTTGAACCAACCTGTATAGATGGAATCCCTAATGCTGAAGGTGCTTTTAAGAGATTGTTTTTGTTGTATTAATTTTTGTTGCATTTGTTGTAATTCTATTGAATGTGTACAAGGAAACCCAAAAATGTGTTGTGAGCAGCACAAAAGTGTAAGACAATATAGGCGTCTTTGTGATATTGCATCTAGAATTTTACGCCATAAACAGGATTGTATTCTGGAGAAACAAAGCTTTGAAAATTAATCTGCAAGTTCAATGGGTCTAAACTGACGTTCATTTTACTTGCACAAAATCTTGTACACCTTTTGGCAAAATCCAAGATTGTTTTTGTTGTATTTTTTGTTGCATTTGTTGTAATTCTATTGAATGTGTAGAAGGAAACCCAAAAATGTGTTGTGAGCAGCACAAAAGTGTAAGACAATATAGGCGACTTTGTGATATTGCATCTAGAATTTTACGCCTTAAACAGGATTGCATTCTGGAGAAACAAAGCTTTGAAAATTAATCTGCAAGTTCAATGGGTCTAAACTGAGGTTCATTTTACTTGCACAAAATCTTGTACACCTTTGGCAAAATCCAAGATTGTTTTTGTTGTATTTTTTGTTGCATTTGTTGTAATTCTATTGAATGTGTAGAAGGAAACCCAAAAATGTGTTGTGAGCAGCACAAAAGTGTAAGACAATATAGGCGACTTTGTGATATTGCATCTAGAATTTTACGCCTTAAACAGGATTGCATTCTGGAGAAACGAAGCTTTGAAAATTAATCTGCAAGCTCAATGGGTCTAAACTGAGGTTCATTTTACTTGCACAAAATCTTGCACACCTTTGGCAAAATCCAAGATTGTTTTTGTTGTATTAATTTTTGTTGCATTTGTTGTAATTCTATTGAATGTGTACAAGGAAACCCAAAAATGTGTTGTGGGCAGCACAAAAGTGTAAGACAATATAGGCGTCTTTGTGATATTGCATCTAGAATTTTACGCCTTAAACAGGATTGTATTCTGGAGAAAACAAAGCTTTGAAAATTAATCTGCAAGTTCAATGGGTCTAAACTGAGGTTCATTTCACTTGCACAAAATCTTGTACACCTTTGGCAAAATCCATCATAACTTTATAGTCACATTTGAAATGAACGATATCAAAAAAACCGTTTACCTTGATACCAAAAGTGGGAATGACAGTATGCGCAGAAAACATAATATCCGATTTCTAAGCTAAGTAATTTGTAATCATGTTTCCATAGCTCCACTGCCAAGTGTCTGCCATTGTTTCTGATGGACATAGCAATGACTCTTTGAATCAAGAGTGGCAATCAAGATCGCGCTCACTATTGCGATCACTATTAGCGATCACCATTAGCCTAATATTGAATTTCACCTTGGCCTCTTTCTAATATTTTTGCTTGGGAGGGGTGCTGTCCCTAGCAGCAAGTTAGAACAAGTATCTGTCGTATTTGGTCAGAACACCACAAACACTTACAACAGGAGGAGGCTTTGAAAATTACTTCTATGCAAGCCACACTTTCAGAACTTTATGACCCTGACATAGTCAGGTTAATAAATGAGAACTCTACACGCATGACAGTTAAACAAAGATAATAGACAAAACCCAGGATGGAGAAGTCGCAGATGACGAGAACAAAATGTTCAAAACGACGAGTTTCGCTGAAGACCAAGAACTGTGCTACAGCCAAACGATTCTAGAGTCACCAGTAATGAGCTCTACACCAGAAAGAGCTATTCCTTGTGTCATAGAAAGCAATGATACCCCCCCCCCCCCAACAGCCTCAAGCAGTCCCACGATACGCTGGACAGTAGGAAAAATTGTTGTCTACAATTTGCCATGTGGAGGAAAAATTATTGTATCTTTTCATTTCGCTTTGAGATGTGAATTGGGAACAAATATTTGTAATTTTGGTCAGTAGGAAAAATCATTGTATCTTTTCAGTTAGCTCTAAGATGCGAATTGTGAAGAAACATTTGTAACTTGGCTTTATATCTTCCTGCCACCTGACCGTGCTGAATTCCGTAAAGGAAAGTTGGCGTTAAGAGAGGGTAAGAGAGACAATAAAGTTAAATATCAGAGCGCAGTTCATGGAGCTCTCTATGAAATATCGACAAAAGGACCTTACAATACATGAACATATCAATTATGCTATTAGCACAACCATATAGAAAGTATCTCTAGATGTGGATAGTGAACAAACTATAGTACAGTAACAACCCACACCTACGAAACTGACTCACAAGGTAAGCAACTGCAGGCTGACAGTTTTTAATTGATGTCCGAAACTTCTATAAGGAACTGGTGAGCTTAAATTGTGTCCAGTAAGTGTCTGATAAGTTCTTATTTTACAATAACAAGTTTAAAATGTGTCATAACTAGACATGCGCACAAAATGTGACAACATATTACGATGCAACAAAGCGGAAACCAATTGAAGGAGGTCGAGTCAAGACAAAGGGAAAGAAGACCATGAACCACCAGAATGTACGATTCTATGCTTTTGAGTGCATCTATTAATGTATAAGACGAGCGTGCTTTGCTACAGGCATCAATCAACGCAGAGGGAGCAGAAAATGGGCGTTCCGAGGGATCACTGCAAGATCAAGGTGACAGGTTGGTAGATAGTTTCATGAATTTTAGAAACATTGGTGGGGGCACTAGGGATGATAGAACCAGATACAACAATACAATTGATGTACAATTAATCAATTTCTAAATCCTAAATCACCAAAAAACATTTAATATAAATTTGATTGATGTATTTTTATCACTTAAGTGTTTATGACAATTTCAAGTAACCTGCTTAAACCTTTAAAAATTGAAATCAACAATAATTTAATGTTCCCCTAACTGATCATATCTTGAGAAATATTCATCATCGGCCCATAAACTATATAGAGCATTTGTGTTCCGCAATTTATACCTGTGACCCAGTTCTGTAATTCCGCAGTTCCAAATTCTGTTATTCCATAGTTCTGTGATTCCAGATTCCCAAATTCCGTAGTTCCGGATTCCATAAATTACACCTGTCGACAGTGACACGTTAACCCCATCTGTACTGGGCGATTTTTTAGATATTTTGTACTGGGGGGGGGGGCCTTTTTCGCCCCCCTCTTTTTCTCCAAAACTACAAAAGATATAACAATAAGACTTACCCCTATTGTTCTTTAGACAATTAGCTATTCAAATATAACAATGGCAATTAATAAGTCACATGATTCATAGCTAGGCAACCGAAAAACAGACGAAAATTGGCAAATTTATACCTTCTTAACCAGAAAAATTATATTTAATCAACCACTCAACTGATTTTCTCCAAATTTGTTTCAAATAGTAGGAAACATGTCATAGTCAGGGGGGGGGGGGTTGGCAAAGCCCCCTGCAAAGTTTTTGAGCGCCAATCTTCGAAACTTCGCAAATGGCAGAAAATTTTGTGTTCACTTCTGCACAGAACAGTCAATCTAGGTGGGTGAATTGTTTCGAATTATGACTAATGGGCATTTACACATAATTTCATTATGAATTGCAGTTATTGTCAGTTATTGATAAGCTTTAAACGGCCGTTTTTGTGGGAAGTTACTGTGGGCCTAAGTACCGCAGTTCAACCAATATTTATCAAATTTGTTGTTCTTTTTCTCACAGACGGGGAAGGGACTTAGCAATGTTTTGCTTTGATTTATACTTTGATAGGCTTTGGCTGCCAGAAAAACATCTAAGTCCCGCTAAGTCCCAACATCTAATGCTCTATTTCACCTGAAAACAAGATGCGGTTTTCGTCCAATTTGTCCAAAGAAACTATACGTGCCCCACAACAATGCTGAACAATATTCTCGTCTGATTTCACTGCTACATCTTCTCCTGGTAGTTGGTTAATGCTACAAAGCTTTTGTGTGGATTTATTTTGTTTCAAAATCGGCGAATTGACATCTTGTAAAGCTTCCATTATTTTAGGCCAGCATCACAGCTTTGTCCTTTCGCGCTCGTACAAAACTTCCAACTGATCGAATTTCAATGCACAATTCATATAATGTGAATGGTACGCAAAGCATTGTGGGATACTATTCCGTCCCCCGTGTCATAGTTCAAATATACATACTTTGCAAACATTTTTAGTTTCTATTTTTAGCACAATTAGCCTTAAATTAGCCTTTTGTTGCATGCATTTACTTTCATCGCAGGTTTTTGCCAGTCCTGCCCTTTTATCTGGTAAATATAGACTCAAAAAGAATCAAACTAATAAGATGAAGCAAATTAGACTAAAAACATTTATATTTGACACTTCTTTATGAGGTAAATGACGTCATAAATGTGAATGACGTCATAGATATTAAATATTGCTGACATCAGCAAATATGAAAAAAATATATATCATATGAAAGTACTCATCAAATGCAATTGAATGGTGCATGTTTGAGATCGATCAAGCAAACACTCCAAATATGGTATTACTGTGGTCACATGATCAGAGATAGAACAATGAAATGTTAAGAATTTAATTGCATATGAAATTTGAGTAAAAGTCACCAAAACGGGTGGTTATATCTCTTGTTGTTTTAGCGCAATGCAGCAAAAACTGGTAGGGGGGGGGGGGCGAAAAATGCCCCCCCACAGTACGAATAGGGTTAATGCCGAGATTTCAGAAGTAGTTGAAAAATCCGTCAGTTCACAAGGGTGAAGAGAAAGCAAAATTGACATGGGGGTGATTGCTGCCAAAGAGAAGGTACAATGTAGATCAGGTGACATTGACTTTTGTAGTTGATCAGTCATCTACTTTTGGAGACAAAGGGTATGGCAAGTTGGAAGTTGACTTGATAAGCAACAGTGCACTTTACAGTTGTGTATTGTTGTGTACAGCTGAAGGTTCCCAGATTCCATTTTGCACAAAACACTCCAATATACACCTGACTGCTGAATGTGCTGAACAGAAATGAGAAACAATGTGATGCTCACTGGCACTTTATAGGGAAAGTTACAACAACTGCCGAAGGGAATGGTGTGCAAAATGCACGGGATTGTTCATAAAATGGATATGGCCCTGAAAAAAAAGTTGCTAGCAACAGTAACCATAGATTTGAATCTCGCATCCCAAAAACTTCATATGTTGTGAAAACGAAAAACATGCTATTTATAGATTCGGCTCCATCCAATAGAGTGACTGCTTAGATAATTTGCGAGTTACATTTTTGACTTTAATTTCCCCAGAACAAGATTCACTTCAGATTCAGAACAAGATTCAGATTCAGAAAAACTTTCCAATATTATCACAACAGCGTAAACAATACAAGTCTTACACAAACCAAAATTAATATTTCCCCCCAAGCTTAACGCAAAATAACAATAAGGCCATTTGCAGGGTGGAACCGCCTCAGGAATTGGGTGGTAGCGCATCAGCCCATAACTGCCTGAAAAATTCACATCTTTACGGTCGGTGATTGGATGGTAAGAATTACCGGCAGGCAACCAATACACCTGTCCCACAGACTGAAAATCTGTGGAAAGGAAAGAAGAAAGCAAATAGAAAACAAGTGGGCTGGGAGGGCGGGGAAGATAAATATAAAGATATATGAGCTTGCTGCGAATAACTTCATATGGCCTAATCAATCTTGGTGGAATTGAAGCAAAACACTTCCGCCGTTGCGGTTTGATAATACACGTGCTGAATAACGGGACAAAACAGGTTTGACGCAACCCCGCAGAGGGAAAGGCATTGTGCATGGGAGAATATTAACTACGGTTAAAGGACTCTAACCGACATTTAATATTTCCCCCCAAGCTTAACGCAAAATAACAATAAGGCCATTTGCAGGGTGGAACCGGCTCAGGAATTGGGCGGTAGTGCATCAGCCCATAACTGCCTGAAAAATTCACATCTTTACGGTCGGTGATTGGATGGTAAGAATTACCGGCAGGCAACTAATACACCTGTCCCACAGACTGAAAATCTGTGGAAAGGAAAGAAGAAAGCAAATAGAAAACAAGTGGGCTGGGAGGGCGGGGAAGATAAATATAAAGATATATGAGCTTGCTGCGAATAACTTCATATGGCCTAATCAATCTTGGTGGAATTGAAGCAAAACACTTCCGCCGTTGCGGTTTGATAATACACGTGCTGAATAACGGGACAAAACAGGTTTGACGCAACCCCGCAGAGGGAAAGGCATTGTGCATGGGAGAATATTAACTACGGTTAAAGGACTCTAACCGACATTTAATATTTCCCCCCAAGCTTAACGCAAAATAACAATAAGGCCATTTGCAGGGTGGAACCGGCTCAGGAATTGGGCGGTAGTGCATCAGCCCATAACTGCCTGAAAAATTCACATCTTTACGGTCGGTGATTGGATGGTAAGAATTACCGGCCAAAGAACACACAGTGTTCCCACCCAATCACAAACCGGAAAACTATAACTTATCTAAACCCTTACCTACCCAGCCTGGAAGAGTAAAAGAGGGGAGAAGAAGACTAGGCAAGGAAAAGTAGATAGCTAAGAGAAGGTAAGAGGTCTCAAGTAGACAAGACCCACAGTAAATAGGGTCAACATAAGCAAGGCCCACAACCAATGGAGGCCAGTGCATCAAGCAGAGCCTATGCTCAACAAGACCCACAATAAATGGGGGTCGCTATAAGCAAACCAAACAAGACCCACAGCAAATGAGTCAACGCAAACGAGGCCCACAGTCAGTGGAGGAGAGCATAACAAGCAGAGCAGTGCGCATGCTTAACGAGACCCACCTTATATATAGGGTCAACACAAGCCAGGCCCATAGTCAACGGCGGTCAGCTAATCAAGCAGTGCACACGCTAAAAAGACGGTATTTACTAAAGAAAGGAATGACCCACAATGACCTGCAACAACCCACAACGATCCACAATGATCCACAATGATCCACAACAACCCACAATGACCTACAATGACCTACACAACGACCCACAACCACCAACAGCAATCAGCAACAAAAGGATTTTACCATGAAAGATAATGAGTACTAGCCTCAGTTCCATTATTTTTGCCTCTTTTCGATTTTTAGACTTTTCTTCATTTCTCAGCCTGTACTTGTGGTCTTCATTTCATGCTGAAGAACAAAGTGCTTATTTTCATTACGTTTTGACATTTTCATGTAGCCCCTCTTCCCTCAAAACATGTCAAGGTCCTACATTGTGATGTAAGCAAAACTTACAGATGATTATTAGGCCAAAATTGCGTACAGAGTAGATGTTACACATTTTTTTCTTATAAGAAATTGGTTTATAATAAACAAGTGCATTAGAATTGTCAAAAATGGAATATGTATTCTATTAATAATGAAGGAATGACAAGAGAATTGGAGGGTGTGGGGTATACGGGTATTTTTTTTAAACTGCCCATAAGAAACTCAACTCTCAGATCGCTATAAGTTAAGAAACACTAGTACTGGAAAAGTATATGTTAAGAAACTATTCATGATAGTTATGTCATAGTCATGCCATGTGACCTTCTTTGGTTTTCTTTAGAAACTAGATTGCTTGTTACATGCATTTGATGGCCTCTTTCAAAAGATTTTGTGTTTTCAAATGTACTCTCAAGTACCGAATAATCGTCCCCTCTGCTTATAAATTTTTGAAAAATTTGCCAAACCCCGGGTTTTCTGCGGCATGCTTCCGAAAGGCGCCATCATACTCTTGCCACCCTGAGCCCCCAAAATCACGAGATGCCGCTGAAATGAGGAGAAAATATCCCACCAACGTGGGCATTCTCTCTGATGCTATCTTTGCAACGACACCAGCAAATACCGCCCATGCCTCTGCCCACTCTGAGAATGTCTCAATAGGGAAAAGATCCACCTTAAACAGCTTGCCAAGCTGACCAGGATTGGGCTCCATACTGGGCAATTTTTTGATATTGCATGGTCGGAGCAAAACAAAATCAACAAATTTATTGTTTGCAATTTGTTCAACTAAGTAGCCAGGAACTGGCGGTATCGCGGTTGAAACACTTACAGCAGGCACCGGGGGCTGTGCAGAACCCCCTACTGCCACATCAGATTTTTGCTCAGCTTTTGATACAGCTGAAAGCACGCTCTGAGCAGGCAAAACACTTTGAGCAGGCAAGGACGGCGTTATTACCTCTGATGACAGTTTTAGGAATGCAGGGGCAGAAACAAGATGTACTTGATCCTCTTGATTACCTGCTGTACTAGATGTGGAAGTCAAATTAGAAGTACCTGGTGCAGAAGAAACCAAAGTGGCAGTTGAGGAACCTGGGACACTAGTCACCGCAGGCTGCTGTGGAGGATTGGACAGAATGGATAAAATCTGATTCATAGATTTATCAATGTCTTTGAACCATTCCATGGCCTCTTGCCTGCTCATAGCGTCTGGGCTTGATGGGTTCTGTGAAGCATCAGTGTCGTCAGCCTGCCGATCCATTTTTTACGAAACAAATCTCGAATACACAGTCAGAATTTGACGCGAATTTAATACGAAGAAACAAACTATACAGCTATAATTACGTCCAAGCAAAAGCTTGGAACGAGCTCACCGATAGAAGTCTTAGGCCAGTAGATCGAATCTGAACTCAGCAACTGCACGTCGAATAATTTAGCGGCAATGGCCAATTCAAGCTGACAACCAAAGAATAAATCGCTCCAAACATCAACCAAACACTCTTTTTCTCAAACCTCTCGTCACCGATAATAGAAGATAAATATAAAGATATATGAGCTTGCTGCGAATAACTTCATATGGCCTAATCAATCTTGGTGGAATTGAAGCAAAACACTTCCGCCGTTGCGGTTTGATAACACACGTGCTGAATAACGGGACAAAACAGGTTTGACGCAACCCCGCAGAGGGAAAGGCATTGTGCATGGGAGAATATTAACTACGGTTAAAGGACTCCAACCAACATTTAATGTACTGATTAGAACACAGCATTAGCTTCAATTTGAGGGGTCATACAATTTCATACCCCTGGGGGGCTCTTCAGGAAAACAGGGAGTTGGTCCCAAAGTATGCAAACAGTTGGTAGGCTCTTGTCACCGTACCAAAGGCCATTGTCTCAAAATGGTAAAATTTATCAATCAAAACCAATTTACTGATTAGAACACATCATTAGCTTAGATTTGAGGGGTGACACAAATTCGTACCCCTGGGGTACCCCTTCAGGAAAACAGGGAGTTGGTCCCAAAGTATGCAAACAGTCAGTAGGCTCTTGTCACTGTACCAAAGGTCATTGTCTCAAAATGGTAAATTTATCAGTCAAAACCAATTTACTGATTATAACACATCATTGGCTTCAATTTGACATGCGGCTAAATCTCAAAATGCCACCAGCCTCTGATTGGCAAATTTTCCTATCTCGTTTTCATGTTTATTATGACAGACAATGATCATGTAGAAAGTAGGCAAGTAAAAAAGATGTTCTCTCGTGACTATGATTAGACCTAACAACAAAGACAGAGCCTTGCTGAGCCATGTCGCATCATAAATTTTAAGAAAGGGAATTTCTTTGATAAAGATAAGAAAGATCTGCCATTCTGTACGGAATTTTGTGAATGCTGCCATGAAAAGGACTGCTTCAGAAATGATGATAACCGCCCTGCCATCTTCATGGCCATTTGTATTCACCGGCATTGGAATACTGGCATCGGCATTGGAACTGGCATTGGCATTGGAATTGGCATCGATATTGCGTAAGAACTATGACGCATGCAAAACTAGCCAGGGGGTCCGTGAAAGTAATTTGTACGAGTAAAATCAATGCAGTGAACAAACTCTGTCAATTCAATAACTGCTACTGCTAAAGACAATTCTCCTCATACTGTGAAAGAGCTTTGGGCTTTGGGCTTTGATGGGTTGCGGCATGGTCATTTCTAATGACTTTGGTTGCGGATTTTGCCAATTTTTGCCCCTGGGGCTGAGGGCTTGATGCTTTTATGTTAGTTTTCGTTTTTAAGATTTTAAGGTTTTAAGATTTTCATATTACAGGTCATTCGAGAGTGTGTTTTACATTGTAAAATATGCTGCCATCAATTTTATTTTTCAGCAATGATGATTCTTGAAATGAACAAAACTTTTGAAGTTGAACCAGAGTAGTCGCTCAATAAGGATTATAAGTGAACGAATTATACGTAACTTTACGATCAAACTAACAACTTTTACTCTCAAATTAAGTATAAGCTCACGAGATTCAAAGATATTCAAGGTTCAAAACTTCAAGCTCTGATGAACTCTTAATCATGAAGAGCTCGTTATGTCTTTAACGTAAAATCCCCGGGAGGGGGGTACATAGCATGTTCAGGGTAATGGTATGTGCCGCCCATATGGGTGGGTTCTTGTGCCCAACTTTCTTTAAACAACATTCTCTAAACAAGGGTCATTTTCGGCAGATTTCCCATTTATTAGTGGCGTTTTGCTTAAAGTTGCAAAAATAGTTACAAATGTGGAGTTTTCCGAAAAATTCTTCATAAATCTGGGTACCAAGGCAAGTTTCGGTAATTAGAAGAGGGTACAGTTCTGAAAACAAGTCGTGTACCGCTCCAGTCGGGGTAAAGTCAGAAATCGAATCTAATGTTAGCTCAGTTCAAAGTGTTCCTATAAAAGCGTAATTAAGCAATTCAGGTATGCTCTTATTGGATTTAAAACTCTCCGTATAATATCAGTAATCCTCATTCATAATGCTCAAATCCATTAACGTTAGATAATGGGGAATACATAAATACAGACCCGCGCAAATCGCTGTTGCGCACCCCCCTGGTTAGTTTTGCATGCGCCATAGTACTTGTGGGCTTATGCAATAACCGATGCCAATTCCAATGCCAATGCCAGTTCCAATGCCGATGCCAGTATTCCAATGCCGGTGAATACAAATGGCCCATCTTCATGACATCTTATGTTTTATTGGCTTGCAAATTTTTTCTTTTATTTCCAAATATAAATTCATACCTGTCTGCAAAGGAATAATAAGGCTGACAATTACACTTTTAAAAGTTTGTAAAGGAGAATGAGGAACAGATTCTTTCCGCTTTTCAGGCTTTGCAGAACATGCCTGTTTCCAACAGTTGGCCTAACCGTGAAATTATGCAAAGATGAGTTCAGAATAAAAATAATAAAAATTCAGTTCTTTTAAATTGTAGGGCCAACCCAACCATAATAGATAAAAGTCATGCAAGTCAAATTCTTGAATTGTATTGAGGAACAGCCCTCACAGCTTCAGGTCGGCTGATGACTTTTTTTAAATAGACCTTACGTCATAATTGTGTTTTTGTTAATTTGCCATTTATTTTTTAACACTCACACTTACATTGTTAATTTTGAAAAAATTAACAATGTAAGTGTCAAAAAATAAATGGCAAATAAACAAAAACACAATTATGGTTTAGGATACAACACTCGGGATCAGATAAAAGATTTGGCAAGATCAAGGGCATGTTCTGCTAAAAGAAGAAATACATACTTCATGTCATCTTCCATCTTCTACACTTACCTCACAGAAGTATTGCACCACCTGACCCAAAATGGCGCCCAAAAGTGTCGCTCAGCTCAATCTACAAAATTTGCATAACAAAAGCAGCAGCATTTAAGGGTTTCTCTACCAGGTATTTTGGTCGGAAAATAATTGTTAATTCGTATGTTTTTCATTCATTAATAAATGAAACGGTGGTTTGTTGGTTTCTTTGACAAATTAGCAAAAACGTTCGGACAACACTGAACAAGATTTTGGCAGCATAACTGGAGGAGTAGGCCAAAACAAAATGAGAAACGGATAGATATCTGGGGGCAAAGACAACAACATTTTAGTGTTTTCAAATTTGGATTCTACAAACTTTATCGCTGTGACAAAAGTTTTCCGTGAGGAATGCCAGAAGGATAAACACAAAGAGAAAACGGAAAGAAACCATTCCAACGTAAGAATATCCTTGATATTACTTTTATCAGATTAAAATTAATTTTGCTTCCTGGAAGACTTTAGGCAAGTGATTGACGCTTAAATATATGGATTTTGATGTGCTTAACCAAATCGCTTATTTCAATTTAGTTTTAAAGTAATTTTGAAATTTAACAAGTGACTGGAGCATGTTTTTTTAACGTGACTCCTTCTTAGAGAAATTAAAGTTCAGTTAGATTGAATGACGGCCTTGTTACTAATTTGCAATTTCTTCTTTTTTCACATTCAAAGTGGAAAACTTTTATCATGGCGATAAAGTTTGTAGAATCCAAATTTGAGAACACTAAGACTTTGTTGTCTTTGCCCCCAGCTTTCTATCCGATTCTCGTTTTGTTTTGGCCTACTCCTCCAGCCATGCTGCCAAAATCTTGTTCAGTGTTGTCCGAATGTTTTTGCTAATTTATCAAAAAAGCCAACAAACCAACGTTTCATTTATTAATGAATGAAAAGCATACGAATTAACAATTATTTTCCGACCAAAATACCTGGTAGAGAAACCCTTAAATGCTGATGCTTTTATTATGTAAATTTTTTTGATTTGGTTGAAAGACACTTTTGGCCGCCATTTTGTGTTAGGTGGTGCAATACTTATGTGAGGTAAGTGTACATAAAATCATAAAAACGAGGCAGGAAAATTAGCCAATCAGAGGCCGGTGGCATTTTGAGATTTCGCCGCATGTTTCAATTTGAGGGGTCATACATTTTCATACCCCTGGGGGGCTCTTCAGGAAAACGAGGAGTTGGTCCCAAAATATTGATTCATTCCAATGCACCAAGTAATCTTGATGCTATGAATGTTCCAAATTGGGAACTTTTTCTGACTCACCCGGTATTTGGTCACAAAGTTTTGCAAACATTCACACAAAATAAGAAACTTGTGGCTCCAAGCTGATTAAATGTGCACCCTCAGAGTCATCTGCCCAGTAAACAATGGAACCAGAATATTCCTTGTGATCTTAGTGTAGAAATTTGCTTCAAAGACCAAGACAAACTTTTTACTATTTTTAGACAATATGAGCATTTTTGCAAAAATTATCCCCAAAAAGGAAATGATGGATAATACACAAAAGTGTACCTCGAGTCCTGCATCTTTGAAAAGCTTTGGAATAGATCCACAGTATGACATGCCAATGCCAATGCCATGTGGAAATCCCCCAGCCTGACCACAAATCTGCTCAGATGAGCTCGTCTTTCCATCTAATTGGTTGGAATTTGGAGTATCTTGCTTCATCAAATACCAAGTTTCCTGGCAATTTCTTCACTTCTATTTAATATTTCCTTCACTGTTGCAAGCTCTGTGGGTGAAGCATCAATAACAGGGAGGTATCCAATTTTAGACACTGTTGGGATACCATTACTTTTAAGCATGGTGGTAAATCCTGTCCAGTTAGGAAGACCAGAAATATTTCCAAGCTCTCTGGTAAGAGCAAAAGCCAAATCTTTCTTCTTGGCCTCAAGTTGACTGAGAATATGACCCTCCTCTTCGATTTCCAAACATTTTTCCAAACAGCATTCTTTAGATTTACAGTTTTTCGCTTTCCAAGAAAATATGGATCAAGAATTTGATTGTTGGAAAAGAATTCATAATTTCATAAATGGCAAGAATTTGTTATGTAGAGTATCGGGTGTCCCAAAAATGTATACGGATTTAACTGCCTCCAATGCAGTGAATTTAGCTTCAATCAATGTGTAATCTCTCTAAAAATGTTCCTCCACAGTTAAATTGAACATATTGGTAGTTACAATATGAATTTTCGTCCATAGGTGGAACTTTCGAAACTTCAAGGTCACTTTGAGGACATGAGGCTGGGATAGCTGCTGGTCGGAATTTTGTGTTAGTAAAGTAGTTCATTGAAAACATTGATACCATGCTCATAATATGATTGCCTGTTTATGCATCTCCGACATTACGGGTGCAGTACCTTTTAACTTTGGAATTTGAGGAAGATTTAAAATCTTTAGTTTGTACTGCATTTTAAAAAAGATGAACAAATCTGAAGAAGTAGAAGTCTTGATCTTACCATTTGTCATCGATGAGTTAGCTGCATTTGCAGTAGTTTTTATTGTGATTCTGCAAGTTGGTTATGAATCGTTGGAAGACGCAGGAAGGGATCTGGATCTTGGAATGCTCTGTCTTATGTCTGCATTATCAGCTGTTGATTGTGATCTTTGAATAATGATACCCCCAGTTATATGGGCGTACTTACTAAAACGCGGAACCACCCAAAACCAGCCAATATTTGATAGCTTACTGTTACATTCGTTTACATTTGGCAGGGCAGGGTTCACAATGTTTTATTTAACTTATTAACAGGTCAAGTACTGATGGAAATACAATTCTTGTTCTTTGGCATTTGTTGGTGAAGAAAGGCTTGCATCTGTGAGGAGGGCACTTGCTTCTGCAGAATTGTATCTTCACTCAGATTTCTATGCTTCTCACAAACACCTTGTCACTCAACATTCAAAAAGAATAAAGTAGGCCTGGAGAAGAGAATGCTTGAGCACTCCCTTACATTTTCTGTCAGTGACCATTTGCAGGAAACTGATAATATTAATGAAAGCATTAAGAAAGAGGCCCTGTTTAATTGTGAAAATAAGAGGTGGAGGTGGAGGTGGAGTCTGTATGATGGCCATTGCAAATGTGCTTGATGTACCTATCCAGTCTTATTATCCTGAGACAGGTGGAAAAGGATCTGGTGGGAATTATTACAACCTTGATAATGTGCTTCTGGAACCAAGAGAGAAATCAGCAAGACCATCCGTTATTCTCCTCTGGACTCTTTCCGGGGGTACTCTGAAAGATCTCAATCCATCCTTTAAGTCCAACCATGTTGTTCCACTTTCTAAAGTGGAAGATATGACTGTTGCAGAGAAGCCAATTGTAAACAACAGTTCTGGTCAGAGCAAAATTTCTTTTTAAAGGCAAAGCCTGTAAAACCAAAAAGCCAACCAAGTGGAAAGCAAGCAACATCAACCTCCCACATCAGTAACCAATCGAAAATCTTGTTCGCGGGTTTATTGTGTGGGTCAAAACTAGAGACCATGGGCATACTGGCTTTCGGCTAACAGCCTCAGGGGTGGATCCAGACCTACTTACGAGACTTACAGAAGTCGGTCAAATTTTCAAGAAAAAAGTGGAAAGTCATTTTATCGTAAGTCTAAACCAGAACATTCAAAATATTCACGATTTTGCTTCATGGTTTCAGTACTGCCGCATCGACTCAATGCGGCAGCTAATTTTGTTCCTTCATGCTCTCATCGAAGTTCTGACCATGCCCCTGATGACATTCGTTTGCTTTGCTGTTCAGCCATGCTGGATATGCCTCGTAGTCATTTGCACACAAAACTTAAATTCAATTAAATCTGTGTTTTCTCGAATGCGGGATTGCTTATGCAATACTTTCCTATGCGATTGTTTTGTTTTGTATATGAAACAATCCAATGGGTGAATATGATTGGTAAGACGGTCAAAATTGCATCACAAGATGCGCGGTCATCAAAAAAGGATTGTTTTTGAGGATTTTGCCAAGATCACAGGGTGTTTGTAAGTCGGTCAAACAGCCTTGGAAGACGCTCAAGAAGTCTGTCAAAATGTGCAAAGAGCTGGCCTCATTGAGATTGGAGGCGCGCTTTTCATATCGCTCCAAGTTGGAAGGAGAGAATTTTTCCTGCCGCCGGGTGAGCTTATTGTGTCTTTCTTTTCAATTTCCTACATTCTTTATAGATACTAAACAACAACAAATGTGTAAAATAGAGGGAATTTGCATGCAGTAAACTGTAAAATAACATTTCAATTAATAGGCCAACTTAACTTGGCAGGCAGGGCTTGACCTAGACTAGGCCAATGTCATGAAAACTAAAACTAGGGTTCTCTGTTCTTTCATTGTGGTTTATTTCAGGTAATTTCAATTCAACTTTAAAAACATAATCTTTATTTGTTTATCATAGTCATTTTGAATATGAATCATTCACAAGTTATTTGTTCACATGTATATGACATCATTTAAATTTACGTTTATACTTTTGATTAGAACTGTCTGTATATCTGTATCAATATCGTGCTTCTTATCAAGTTTTACTAGGAAAATGCAGGTGCAACTAAATCGCGTGGGTTTGTGGGTTACGTGGGTTACGTGGGTACTGTTAGTTTGTGGGTTTCATGTGTGGGTTTGTGGGTGGGTTATGTGAGTACTGTGAGTTTGTGGGTTTCATGTGTGGGTTTGTAGGCGGGTTATGTGGGTACTGTGAGTTTGTGGGTTTCATATGTTGGTTTGTGGGTTTCTTGTTAAAACCAGGTGGGTTTTTGCCGAATGTGTGGGTATTATGCAATTAGGTTCCAAGGTTGGGGTAAACCTCGTTTCCAAGATGGACAAACGGGCTACGAACATGGAAGCAGTCGCTTTCGCCATAAAAACAGGAACTGGGGGGGGAGGGGGGAAGGGGGCAGGAACCACTTTTTCTCCGCCTAGAGTCAGATTTTTGAAAACTTTTCAACTGCTGTGGGCTACCGATTCTCCTGGCTCGTACACTTACATTTAAATTGAAAACTGTTGGGCGGAAAAATGACTTCTTACAAAAAACTTTCAGACAATTTTTGTTAAAACTAATTGTAATTCTATCGTAAAATATTAACTAACGTGCATGATCATCATAATATCTACAAGAACATTTGAATGAACTTTTGTCAGATTGAACGGTGGTAAAACTGGGTAAAACTAGCTGCAAACCAAGTTAAAAAGGTACAGTCGTGCGTGAAATATTCACAGGAAGCTCTTCAGGAACCAAACTTTCAGAACACAAAATTAAAGGAACTTGAGCACTGCAGGCAAAACAATGATTAATTGAATTTTTATTTTACACTTCTTTGTGCTTTTCTGTTTTCAATGAACTTCAAACTTTTGGACGGAAAAACTTTCGGACATTACCAGATTTCGGCCTGGGTGGAAATACCCACTACAAAGTTATGAAAATACCCCCTCCTCAGGTCAAGGATGGCGGTGTCATGCAAATTGTCTCCTTATCGCCTTGTTGCCTTTGCCGATCACTGCTGGCTGTTACATTAGAAATCATTATCTGCGCATCAAAGGGAGCACAAAGACCAGCAGCCTTTGCCTTTGTTTGTTTTTGTGAATTTCGTACAGTCAGTTATTCAGGAAGCTGTGCAGAGCGAGTCACTGACCTTGCGCAAAGCATGCTGGTCTTTGTCCTCCCTTTAATTCTTCTGCATTCTCTTATCCCTCGCAACACCTCTAATTATCTCAGTTTACAACAACGTGACGCAAAAACATGGACAATACTGTCCCGCTACCTGTGTTGAAATCCCTGAAGAGTAGAGGAATGAAAGTCGAGCATGCGTAAGTATAAATGTTTGTTTTAAAAAGCAACTTCTTCGCAAAACAGAACACAAAGGCAACAGCGCTGCAGCTAACAATGTGATTCTTTCCAAGGCAAGACAACGTTCTAAAGCAATCTAATCAATTGATAATATTTTAAAGATCAATAAAGCATTAAATTCAGATCTGGTTTTATCAAGACAGTCTTGACTTCTAGCAGCGTTTTCAATGCCTTGGAATTTTCTTATAAACCAAACAAACAAACAAACAAAAAGAGACGCTAATTAGAGAAAGTGGCATAAATGTAGACCTATCCCGAGTCTCGCTTTCAATTTACGAACGGGGGACGAAACCATGACCTCTTGCCAAATCATATTTGATTCCCAGCGCAAATCTTAAACTTGAGACGCGCGATTTATAAATGACTACAATAAAAACGAACTCGGCATCCCTTTGTTTAGTTTAAGGTGTCGGGATTTATCCACCTTGGTCTTATTCTCACATTGGATCTCAGGATAGGTCTTTTGTAAATGAAAATATAAATAAGAACGAATTTAAACCGTGTAGCTATATAAATTAGAAATGTTTCGAATGTTTCTGTTATCGATCAAATAACGTTTCCTTAAAAATGATGAATATAACTGTCTCTTGAAATAAACGAGCTTAAAGGGTCTGTTTCATCCAGCATTCCTTGCACGCGCCATCTCTTCCTTGGGATTTGTTGCCGCCATTTTCATGGCCCATGACAATGGCGACAACATAAGAAAACCAAGAGACTGTTGTGCTGGAATGCTGGATGTTACAGACCCTTTAATCATTGTGGCTATGCTTAAATGGATATATTACAGCAGCTTATATCTCTTTTGAAAGTTCAGTTCAACAATGGAACAAGATTGTTCAGGGCTTCATTCTTGTCTTCTTCCTTCACCCAGGACTTGACGGGGATTCTTGCTGGGCATTTCAAATTTGTCCACGGAGGAGATACCTTGATGCACTTTCTTTCTGGACAAAAATAAAAAGTGTAAGGTAATGGTTGATCTTGCTTGAAAGGAATAAACTTGGCTTCTGCTGATACACAAAGTGAACTGACCTCAAGAGCTTTTCCACATCCCCTGCACTTCGCTGCTCTGCTTGCTTTGTAGGTAAGAAACCAGGCTTGTGGCTTAGAATCTGAAGAATCATTGGCGAAACTAGCTGTGTAATCTTTCTTCTTTTCCATTTCATTATACCTCAGTTCATTCGGAATTGTTTCCGGTGCTGTGGACAGCAAGGCTTGGATGGTGTCAGGTGTATGATTGATTTGCTGAATTACAACAGCGTCTTCTTTCGCCTTTAAAACATTGAGGTAGATCCAGATAAGATGCTTGCATACCTTGGATCCAACCTTTGCAATGAAAAATGGACAGGAACATTTTGGGTTCACACCAACTTCAACAACATATCAATTGTCGTCACCTCCCATTGTTTTTTTTTAAATGGTGGTTCGAAGACTGGCTTGGTTCAGCTCATATTTCCGCAACCTCATCGATTTTTTCTCTTGCAATGCCTTGGTAAAGCTCTGATTGAATACCTTACTCCTTCCTCTCTTCCTTGCAGCAACCTCCTTTCTGTTTCCTTTTGAAATGTTAGGTGGCTTGAAAGAAGACGATGGGTCTACAAAGTAATCAGGAGTGCTGTAGGCATCTGGTCCTGCTTCTACTATTTGGTCACTGTCAAGCACTAATCCAGCTCGTTGACATGCTTCTAAATCCCTTGCCTCACTTCTTATCTTCAGTTGGGAATAACTTGGTCCAGTACCCTCTTAGCATGCTCCCTTCAGGTAGAGGGGGTATTTGGCTTCAAGAAGCTCATTCTCCTTCACATCTTCTCTGGCTGCTCGCAGTAAAGTAAGATTACCAGAAGAAGAATTTACCCAAGATGCATGGACAACTTCAGCTTGATTCATGCGAGGACCATTTGGTGCAAATGCTCAAAAAATAAAGAATCGACGATTATGCCACCAGCTTAACCAGCTGCTGAGTTGAATCCTGCTAGGGGATATTTTGATGAAAGCCTCCAGATTCTCTTTACTCTGATGATAACAAGCGACTGTACTAGATTTGAGGAGCTCATCTGCAAGGGATTTGAATGTAGCCTTTGCTTCTTGACTGCACATTGCATTTGCACGCTTATTCACACTATCACGAAAATGAAACTCACATGTCTTCAAGCGAGAGATCCCAGACACACCGAAAACCTCTTTGATTCCACATGCAATGGCACCTCCATTGTCAGCTGACCATCCTATTGGGTTAAAGATGACCTGTCGGCCTGCATACTCACTTAGTGCATCATTGAAATATGTCCAAAACTGAACGACAGTGTTGGCATTTTCGCCCGTACATTCCATGGTTGCAAGAATCTTCTGTTTCCGTAGAAGTGGATGATACACACTTGCTGTAAGACTGGTAAAATTTCGGACTCTTTTCACTTTCCCATCAAAGTAGCAGAACTCTTGACTCAGGAAATGGTCACCATCTTGAGCCATATTCAAAGCAAATTCGAGTCTCCTCCTGCTTGTTTTGAAGATAATTCCCAAGTTTGGGTCAACGCGGTAAATGTAAAATGGGTCACGTTTGTCGGTATGAGCTTTGAACTCAGATACTCCTTCAAAAGTGTGTTTCTCTGGAGCTTCTTGCTTTCTGGCTTTTTGTAGCTCATTGGCAATCCATTTGCGGTCAACTAACTGCTTTGCTTTCTCTGCAACTTTATCCCAATCATCTTCATTTCGAATAGCTGCATCCATGATGTTTCTTTGCAGCATCAATGGCTTAGTGTCAGGATTTACTTTCAGAACTTCTTTTATAGATCCAACAGGTTTTTCAATGACTTCTCTGGCTTCACAAACATGCTGTCCGTGATGGTGCACGTCTGCTATATCTCCATTGAATGCAACATACTTCCTTGCACTGCATGGTGAAAATACAGCAACATATCCACATTGCCTACAAAAGCGCTCTTTCTGAACTTTGTCAAAGTGGAACTTATTTGCTCTTTTGAACTCAATCAGGAATGGGCACTGGGGGCTTGGACATTGATAGAACCCATTACAATTGAAATATCTGACTTGCTGATAACCTGACCATTCTGTGCGCATACTTGGCCCCCAAGATCTACCATCCTGAAGGTTTTTCCACTTATTACCAAGATCCACTGTAACTTTGGATAACACAAGTACCATTGATATCATGAGAGAGCTTGCTTCTGTTCACTGGTCGACACTTTCCCCAAATATCCCTTGAAAAACGTCAAAGGTTTCCAATGGCAACGTCTTCCTTATTGTCAGAGTCGGATGCATCTTCTTTAATATCTGGTTCATAGTCTGAGTCGCTGATTTGCAGTGGTGTACTTTGGTGGTTACTAGATTCACCTGAAGTGTTGTTCTCAACATCCGTAGATTCATTGAACACATCACTAAAGCTGCAAAAAATATAGCAACTTATAACCAAGGAAAATAGAATAATGTCATCTAGAAAGTGTTTTGTTAACCATAATGTGTAAGTTAGGAGAAATGGGGAGGGTTATCAAGCCATATTTCGGCAAATAAAAAACAGCTAAAAAAATTTCATGGAAGAAAGTAATATTTTTCCAACTATCTGCTTTAGAACGATGACAATGCAATAATTGTCCTCCCTGTGAGGATAATAGAAAAATCAATATTTTTCTTTTTGTACTTCAACCAGATCTGTACCTGGTTTAAATCTTTTGATTTAGAAACAGTGCGTTTTTCATGGTTCATTTCACACAGTATAATTTCATGAGATAAATTTTCATATCTAAGTTATGTCATTACTTATTCATTGCAACATAACTTTAAAGGTACCGGTTGAGTCAGAAAAAAGAATCCCCGTTTGAAATGACACGGCTCCCTGGACATCAAGACAATTATATCGGCAAATATACAGTTTAATGGTAGAAATGCTCAAATCAACTATAAAATTTACCTGACTGAATTTGGCCACTACATTGTAAAATTATAAGAGATTTTCTAGCGGAAACCCCTCCAAGAAACTTCCAAAAACTGTATGAAATCACAACCAAATTTCTTGTCTATGCCTTATAGCAATGCCTTGTACTTGCTTTGGCACATTTATCCATTTGGGAGATGAAAATGTCATCCCTCTGGGCAAAACAACATTATTCTGGATGATTTCATTTTCACGTTCCTCATTATTGACCTGCCCGTAGAATGTGTTGAACTCAATGAGATGAGATGAGGCAGAAAGCTTGGGAAATGTCAATCTGGTTTTTAAGATTTCTCAAAAGGGCTTTTTGAGAAAATCCCTCATAACTTCAGAATGGGGTGGCCAATTTCAGGCAGGTAAATATTGAGGTCCATTTGAACATGTCTGTTGTTAAATGTTATGTTCTCTTATATGATAATCTTGATATTCAGGGAATGGTGATTTTTCAAACAGGGATTCTTTTCATTGAATCACCTGGTATATCGGGTGCGCCAAAATAAACTATGCACATTTGGCAGGCCACAATAAATCGAACACTGAACCAATGAGGATTCATGACTTAATCTTTAGCAAAAAGCCTGAATCAGATTCTAGGAGTTTTACAAATTTTTGCATTTTCAGCTTTTAGAGCTAGACGCGAGTTTCTTAAATTTTTTCATTCTCAAAAGCAATGAAAACAAGGAAAAAATGTTGATTAAATTCTCTAAAGAATTGACATGGATGGACAAAGAGAAAACTTGTTCGTCATTATTTGGGATTTAGAAATTGATTAATTGTATGGATTAATTACTCAATTTCTAGATCCCAAATCACCAAATCACCAATTGGGACCCTTGGTGCCAACTTATAAAATGAATTCCTTATAACAGATATTCAGATGCCACCAGGAGCACCAAAATAAATTGGAAAACACCACGCCTTCTTTATGTCTTATTCAATTCCTACCCTGACCATCTCCCCCTCCCTCCTGGGTAGCCCATGGGTAAAAAAGTTTCTTTCAAAAAAATGAACCGGTGTGGGGCAAATTTTTTTGGCAAATGCCTCGAGGCTGAACACTGGGAAAATGCACATTCCCAGTAACTTAATCAGCAAAATTCCTAGTGCTGTCAAATGCCCTGGGGGGGGGGGGCGGTGAAAATAGCAGTAAGATGCCTGGGACTAGGAATATTATATTATGAGCAAATACCTTGGGGTAGGGTTAGGGGAATGGTCAGGGTAGGAATTGAAAAAGACATTCACTTGGCATTCTAGTCAGGTAATGATGCATGTATGACGTAAATATGACTTATAATTAGGATAGAATAAGAAAGGGCTTCAACTTAATAAAAAAAAACGCAATTTAAATGCAGGTATCAAGTGCAGGTGACACGCAATACTGCTGATTATAAAAATCAACTGTTTACCACAGTGTAACTGCTTGCCAACAGACCACAAATGACCAGTTAATATGAACTGATCAAGATCAAAGCATACAGTTAATTGAATACATTACAATGTGAAACAAGGTTCCAATAAAAAATGGTGTATACCTGTCACAAAGATCATCATCCAGGAAAGAAGATTTTTCTTTTGAACTGATCTAGAATAGAAAGGAAAAAGTATTTTACTGAGAACAATGTGTTTGATACTATGCTGTTCTATGTTATCTAATACTGATTATTAACATCATGTTTAATAAAGCTCCAGGGATGTTTCTGTTTCTCTTCCATGATCAACAGCATTTATTCTCAGTTCAAGAAGCCTGAATATTTGAAGAAAAAATGTTCCCATGTAAAAAGAGTGTAGATATATTCATATCATGTGATTTGATCCTGTTGGAAACCTTACTGTACATTGATAGCTACAGTATCTGATATGCTTACTGTCATATTGTCACTTTCTATGACATCTTCCACAAGTGAAATACCAGAGGGACCAGCATCTGAAACAATTGCAACAGCTGTGTGATTATCTTCTTGCAATGACCGTTTGATATCTTCTTTAGAGAGGCACTAACGCAAATTTTGGCTCCCGAAAATTGCAACGAGAATTTCTTTCGTACAACTTGGAGCCTCGTACTATCCGAAAATATCTTTCGTTCGTCTGTACTCCCTGTCAACGAAAAGTTAGAACAGTTTGAAAAGTGGACAGAATATTTTTGATATCCTACTTTTTTTGTGGTCGGCTGCGCGGAAACAAAGGCTTGACGTCACTTCGCAGTTCTCGGCCAGCGTATGTTGTGTCGAGTCGGGTCGATCGGTGGCTTTCGTTTCTTTTGTTTACTTTCGCGTGGATAGAAATTCAAAATGGAGGACTCGATCGACCCTTGCAGTGCCAGTGGTCGTAGAAGTAAAAGAAAAGGGCGCAAGGCGTATTCACCACAAAAGCGGAGTCAGTTACTCAAGGAAAGATCAGAGAAATGGAATCAAAGTCGCATTTATTTGGGAAGGGCAAAGGAGAGATGGAACAAACTGAAGCAGAAGTACAAGTTTCAAACCGATTATGAGTTGGCCGAATTTCTGATGGACAGGTAGGCCTAGACCATTAATTTTGCTATTTGTCCTCAAGAATTTCGAGCAACAACACAATACCGTGAAGGATTATTGCCCAAACAGTCCTTTTTGAATTTTATCTGTTATTATGATATTTTCTGCTCGATAAGAAAGTGGATTCTTCAAGTTGACAGATATGCCATACTCGTCAAGTTCAGGCAATTTGGGGGCAACAATGCCAATTTTTATTTCTTCATCTGTCGTCTGATGATTCTTTATTTCTGTTTTAGCTGTGATGTTGATCTTACAATCCCAGATTTGGAACCTGTTGTCGCTAGGAAGCAGACTATTGTAGTTGAGAAAAGACAAGAGCAAATTGAAAAAAGTGGAGAAGGAAACTATCATGACTCAGGTGGTGTACTTCTGTTGCAATCTGGTCCAGAACAAGAAGGATCATTTCTCACTTCAACCCCCTCTAAATTCAGGCAATATGATATTCATTGACATTTAGTGATATTTATATGTGGTGTCTTTACTGAATAAGAAAGCAGTCAGGCTGTTTTTGGAAATGGTTTTCTTATTTGTTTGGAATTCCTTTAGGAATTCCTGAACATGTTGATTGATTAGGGACATGGACATAAATTTTCATATTCCTTTTCAGACAATCCGAACAAGCATCTATGCCAGTGGATCTTGATATTGCAAGCAATTATGATGAAAGTGTGATAAGCAATTTTAGTGCTGACTGTAGCAATAAGCCTTCACAATTATCAACATGCATCGAATCAGGCACAGGGGGAGTGAAGGAAGAAGCTGTTATAGCATATAAGAGCAACTTGCGAGACCTGGCACTCTCTATACCACCAAAGCATTGTAATAATTGTGGAAGGAGTATCACAGATGTAAAAATGGAAAACCGTGGCACAGCGCTTCTTATTGAATGGGTAAAGTAAAAATTATATATTTCCCTTTCCTATCAAGTGTTCTGTATTTGAATATGTAAGATTGTATAGCATCATTTTAGAAAGAAATCAACAAGCAACTTTTTACATGCTTTTGTTGAAGATGCATTTCAGATGCAAATAGCAATCCAAAGTGTTTGTTGATGCAGTGAAATTTACCTGCAATTTGTATCAGCAAAGCTACAGTTCACCTGGTCATTCATTTTTTGTTTTTTTTTCCTGTGCCAGATCACAAAAATTGCCATCAAACTGCACAGTAGATCTCTCAATGTTTTTTGTCAGGATTATCTGCAACATTACTTATTGTTAATTTTCTAGTCACTCCATTTAGTAAAACCCCCTTCGCACCTTCTTTCATTAGACAAAGTGTAGACTAGCCAGAGTCAACTGTGTACAATATAGTTTTATATTGTACAGGTATGCCCATCAAACCACAAAGTACAGCAATGGATGTCACAACCCATTATCAAAAAAGGAAAGCCCCTTGGTGATCTCATGCTGAGTTCATCAATAGTTTTGTCAGGAAATAATTATGGTAAAATCAAGTTACTGGCCAAACACATGAATCTCTCCATGATTACAGAACCAACATTTTATTGGTACCAAAGACTTTATGTCTTCCCTGCTGTGTTAGAATATTGGGAGGATTTAGTAAAGTCAAATCGCAAGCGATTAGCTCAGAAGCCAGTCATACTTCTTGGTGAGTTTCCTCAATACATGTATTTTCGATAAAGATACTGCTCAAAAGAAACTCAACTTTCAGGCGGCAAAAAAATTAATAAACTCCAGTTGGGAGAATATTACCAAGGAAACTTTTTATTTTGATAAAGGAAATCCTTGTGGCATATTTCTACTCTTTTTCACATGTTTCCTTTTATCACATCACTTGAAAGGTGCTGTAATCTCTATAAATTGCAGTTAGTGTTTGACAAATTTTGTTTCAAAATGTTTAGGAGGGCACAATGGCCCTTGGAGCCTAATCAAATCGTTACTGCAATTATGCACAAGTTATGATAGTGAAAGACTGGATAGTCATTAGCCTGCATCAGTCCATGCCATATGAAAATTGTGCGTCATTTTCGTTTAATTTCATTTTCATACCATCTGTGATGCAGGCTACAGTAGATATTCACGCAAAAATGTGAGAGAATTTTTGTAAGCATGCAATGCAGGTCAGTTTTAGCAGCAACAAATTATTGCTGGAGGAGCCCCTTCCCCTGGGTTGCCGACCTTCGGGTAATTGAAAAAAATGCCTTAGAGAGTTACGACAAGGATCACAACAATTTTCTGTTACATTCTTCACTTACAGGTGATGGCAGAAATGATAGCCCTGGTCACTGTGCAAAATATTGTACCTACACAGTTGTAGAACTAAATTCAATGGAGATTTTAGCTTGTATAGTTGTGGACAAACGTGAAACAAAGTTGGTTTCTGTAAATATGGAGGTGGATGCATTCAAGAGGGTGTTAAATTTTCTCATGGAGGAAAAATTAAATGTTGTAGAAGTTGTAACTGATGCACACTCATCAGTAACCAAATGGCTACGTGAGTTGTAATACAGTGTTTAGATTGTCAGTTCTCATTTCTAGGTTTTGAAGGAGATAGACTAGGCATTTTGAAGCATAAAACATCTTTCAAGCTATAAGATGTACTGTAATTTACAAATAAATCTTCTAATTTTCATTAGTCTGGGAATGTTTCCAAAGTTCATTACAAAACCTTTTGAAGAAACATTTTGTGATGGCATTGTGTGCTTGGCAGTTATGAAACGCCATTTGTGTATTTCAGCTCTTTGTGACATCAGCATTGGGTGATGTGCATTGCCAATAATATATCTATTTTCATCTCTCAAGTCTTCTAATTATCATTTTACAATCACTGACATAAATTGTGCTGAATACCTGTTTAATGTTTGTTCTGACTGCTTCCTGCCTGTGCATACTATTCAGAACGTTAAATTTTCTGCAGGGGAAAGACATCCTAAAATAGTACATTCTTATGATGTGTGGCATGGGGCAAAGAACTTAAGCAAAAGGCTATCTAAAATTGCAAAGACTAAAGGGAATGCTGCACTCCTTCCTTGGGTGAAGGATATTGTCAACCACTTCTGGTTCTGTTGCAGAGAGTCTAATACTTATGAAGAGTTTATGGTAAATACCAGAGCTTAAACTTCACCTTGAGGAATTGCTATTTTTCTGTAAATAATTTATGTATCCAATCCAACAAGAGTAGAAATATTAGTTGACATTTTTAGAGTCTGAAATTTTCAGATGTGAGAAAAATATTTGCAGATACAGTAAGTCTGTGTATGAATTGTTGATGTAGTACAACTACAGTGTGTGCTTTTTTATTGAATATAAGAAATGATAGCATTCAACAACTTAGAATATTGCTTTGTCCAGATTGAGCATTTGATAGACCAAATTGATTTTCCATACCAAAAGTATCCGACTATAGTTTGGGAGTGTATTTTGTGAATGCTACAATTGCTGTTGAAAGACTACTCTTGGCTCATATCACAAGAAACCAATCAATACATCTGCCGTTTGTACTGTATCAAGCACAAGAAAGAGCAAGGAATGAGAAGAAAGGATCTTAGTCATGTAGATAAAGCTTTGTGTAAGTGGAAAGGCTTTCCTTCTCCGATTTGCTGCAATGGGCTATTTCATTTCAACAGGGAAGATGGAGAGGAATTCTTCATCATGTAGTTGATAGCCATGAATGGGAAATCCCTGAAGGGAGCATTAGCAAATGTGAGCACGAAGACCTGCCAACGGTTCGAAATGATAAGGAATACTTAGTTCAAGGCTCAAAACCACACACAGATTTGAGAAAAGCCTTGTTTGACAAGAGATTCCTGAAAACTGTACCAAAATTTTTGACATTCAGGTACAGTATACATGTTGCTAATTGAATATACTATTACGCTAAAGATGGCGATGAGGAACTTTTTACCAAGATGCAATGCGTTCTAATTACGAATCTTTGACAATTCTGTAGGAATTCAATTAAAGAACACAATGCATCTTGGTAAAAAGCTCCTTGCCGCCATCTTTAGCGTAATCGTCTGTTGACATGATTGTAAAATACTGTATACAGTCATACAGTACATTGTTGGAAAGACTATCTGTTACATAAAGATTTACTGCAACTTTATAGTATATTGAAACAAATGCACCGTAAATAAAAGGCAACCACAAAATTGGCCATCAAAACAGTGGTGGGCACTTGGGGGCAAAGGGTGCAATCACCCCCAATGTTGGCTAGAACAAATATCTTTTGTTAAAAAACAATAGAAATAAAAAATGCTTTTTTAACTGAAACAATAGCTTCCCCCCCAATATTTGGCAAAGCGTCCACCACTGCATCAATGCTGGACTATGTCAATGTTTTTTTCTTAGTTTCATAACATTTAAAAGAAGACCCAGGACGTCTATTGCAGGGAAATGTTTGTGTGGATTTACATCTTCTCCGGGTGCTGTACTGTAACTGTGAGAAATAAAAATAAAAATGGACTTCCATTAATGAAAGCAATGTGAAATATTATTTGCAATCATTGAAATCACATTCAGTGATTTAACTTTTTATTCATACAAAATACTAAATTTTAACTATTTGCCCTTCTAGGTCTACTGCAGAGCTTGAAAACTTTCATGAACTCATACTAGCATACTGCTCCAAACGGTTTGCATACCAGTATCCAGCCTACAAAGCCAGAAATGTGTTAGCAGCAATTGATTATTGCAAACATAAAGATCGTAAACAAGCTGTCACTAAAAAAGGAGCACTACGGTAAATACATGCAACATGTTAAATAGTTTATTTACAGTGTATTTATTCAAAATCTTTCAGATTTATTTCAACTTTTCTATTATGACTTATTTTTGCATAATTCTTTATTTCTTTGTGATTTCATTTTTACAATTTTCTGTAGAATTTATTTTTTTCACAAAAGATGTATTGTCTTTTCCTGTACAAAAATACAAGGCTAAACTTGGCCTTGTAGAGGCCAAGTTTTAGCCTTGTAGAGGAGATTATGACCTTGTTATGACCTTGTACTAACCTTGGAAGAAAATTACAAGGCTATCAGTAAGATTCCAAGCTGCAACCAGGTTTCCACAAGGTTTCCACAAGGCTTCTACAAGGCTAATTAGCATTTTTCAAGCCATTTACAAGGTTACAGCAAGGCTATTCCAGGCTATTACAAGGTTACAAGGCCATAACTACAAGGCCTGTACATGGCTATTACATGGCCTTGTATTTTCGTACAGGTTGCTTCATTTTGCAAATTTTATTTTTCATTCATTTTATACCCCCTCTTCCAGTTTTAAGGAAAAGCTTCCAATAGTTATGAAGGGATGCCTTACATGGAAACGTTTCATGATTGTGATTTAAGTGACACTGTGATTTCATAAAACAATATCAAATTATATGGTAATTAGTGATCACAAAAATAAGCCTGCCTATCCATTAAAACGATCCACACAACACATAGTGAGGAACATTTGTGCAACAATGGAAAGCACATCTACTGTATGTAGCTCTACAGTAAATGTCTCATCAGTAATTTCTCTTAGCTTGTACAGTAAGGATACTGTAATTTTCCATGTTCCCATTCTGGCAGGAATAGAAGGTTTTTAAATCTGTTTCATTTTGAAACTTTGAAACAAGGATAAATGATTCAATCACATTTTCCATAGATTTCATCGAAAATTTAACAAAAAAAGTAACAGATGGACAGTAAGCAAGGTGAAGGAAATGAAGCAATATCACTACATCAATGACTTGCAAGCTGCTGTTGTTGAAAGACGCCTAAATGATGAAGAGCCAGTCATGAGAAGAGCAACCCTTTCTCCCAGTGATCCACGCAGAATTGCGACAACAATTGCACCAGTTGCTCCTGAAGATACTAGCAAAATAGTCCTCGAACATAAATCTCGTGGTCTTCGTAAAGCCAGCACAGTTTGAATTTCTTTTTAAAAATAAATTGCTGTTTTGAGACTTTTTGTGCAAAGTGCTATGACTTGTTACTGTAGTTACTGTTTGCATCTGCCAGCGAATTGTGTTACATATTGCCACATTATCTTTTTCTATCTGTTCCACTGCAATTCATATTTGTTCGCATAGAACTCAACAACACCCACCATTGCTAAAGGGAATGTACAGTGAACATATAAAAGTGGCTCAAGCCACTTGCGGTCAAATTCTAGCCTATCAATATCAGTATTTCTTTCAACTTGATCAGTTGCCAAGGGAGTCAATTTTCCTCACAAACTACTGTATTTTTATCAAAGGATCATTCAGATTCCCTTTGACAAATATGAATTGCAATGGGACCAATAGAGAGAAGACACAAGCGTAGTGCGAAACAATTAACTGGCAGGTAAGATTAAATTGATCAAATTTATAACTATTACTGAACAATTCTCCACCACATTAGTCTGGATCAACCAATTCTTTTTAGTCATGATAAACAGAATACACCTTATGTTAGCTGATGAATTTACCCCAGTGACCCAACCTTGAAACCTGTATACTGACCAAATGGGTCAGGATAACGATCACGTATACGCCAAATACAGCAGCTATAAATTATGCGTCTATTTCCTAGTCCAAGATATCCATGTTGCCACAACACAAATTGTCTGTACGCTGCATGCCGGTTGGCTTTATTCTCATCATCCGGTTCTCCAAGTGCAAAGATATCATCTCTGTAATTCCTTTGGAGTCTGAGCACCAAAGGTTCCAGTATCAAGATGTCCATCTCCTGAAATAAGAATGCAAGCTGTCAAGTTCCTTTCCATTTTTCAGAGAATGAGTTACGTACAATGTACTGTTTTCTACTGAGATACTTCATTTACCACCATACACTAATTTTTTTATATGAAACTAAGGTCCGGGGCTGGTAGGCAGTTTCTTAAATTTTTGTGCCATTTTGCTACCAAAAGTTTCTTACGTGTTTCTTATATTTTTAATGCCAGAAGTGTAGATTTAATCTTGTTTTGTCTGAAGGGTTCCCAAATTACTCAGTAAGATCTCAAAACAAGTCAATAACATAATTCGCACTCAAAATAATGTCCAAACAGTTGCTATAATAACTGTACAGAGTCAAAAAATATTTGATTGCGACAGGAAAATTAAAACTGTAAATTACAAAAAAAGTTCCTTAGCTTTTTAAATCCAGGTAGGGTTGTTTCTTAACTTTCGAAAAATTGAGCCTACCGTTTCATATACTGTAAGCGGTTACTCATAAAAAAATGAGTGTACTCATAAAAAATGAGATACCCAAATGTTTTGCTTCAGATATGTCCAATTTCTACATGGCTTGTGTCTCATTGTGAAATTTCACATACTTTTCAAGAATTAAAAAATTTTAGATTGACTTTTGTTGGCACAGTTTCAGTAAAGCAAATTCAAATACAGTAAGTGAAAAAAAAGGAAATCCTCCAGCTCTTTCCCATGTTTATAAAAACAGCCCATTTATTGAAACGCCCTGGCTCCTAAAAAGTATTTTGCTCCTCAAAATACCATACAAGCTTACGGGTTGTTGTGAGATGCAATCTTCTGGCCTCTGCCTGCAACACTTTCTTTCTTCGGCTTTAGGCATTTCCCTGCATCTTGTGCAGATACACCACTGTGGCGTATTTGAGCTGGCAGGTGGATGGTACCCTTGTCCTCCTCCACCTGCAGGTTGTTCAAGCAAACTGAATAACAAAACAGGGTATCTCTTCCCAAGCTTTATCAACAAATCTTGTCGTTGACTATCAGTCATTTCAGTGATCTTCATCTATAAATGAAGAGAACCAATAAAGTTATAACAAGCAAGAGTACCACTTGTAGCATGAATAAGTTTTTCAAACCATGCAGCAATCTGCAGACCCTTCTAAGAAATTGATAGTAAAAAAGGTTCTAAAAGGCAGATTGCAACAAAGTTTGAGAAATGTCCCAATATACACATATTTTTTATAAGAAACTGCCCATAAGAAAACTCAGATTGCCAAAAAATTATGAAACTCCAGTACTAGGGATATTAAGTTAAGAAACTATTCATTTTGATAAAAGAATTCTATTTTGTGTTGAGCATGTAATATTCAGGAGTAGAATCGAACCTGAAGATTTGTTTCTCTTTCTAGCTTTTTCCTTTCAATGTTTGATTTTTGTTCTTCTGCTAATCTGGCCTTTGCAGCTGTCTGGTTTTTTCTGGTGCCAGTCTTTGCAGGTTTCTTTGCAGGTGGGTCTTTCATTTTTGCTTTTATTTTTGGTACCTCTTTCTCCTGATAAGCCTTCGTTTTTTTCTTCCATTACTTTCTTTAGCTGCTTCATCAGCAAGACTACCTTTCAAGCTACGTCTGCTCCTTCTAAAATTGGATTTTGACGGTGACCATGGTTTTATTCCGTTGAGAGTCTTTGTTGGTGTACTCGTTGTAGTATTTTTTGACCTAAAAGGTTGGTCTTGCGCCTTTTTTTTCTTTTCTTCCAAATAATCGTTGAAAACCTTCGTTGGCGGGTATTCATCCTGGTCCTATGGATTTAAAAGTGAGAATACGGGATTAAATGATACATTTTAACACATTTTAAATGTTTCTTGAACTTTAGGATAGTTAGGTTACCAGACTAAGCAGACAGGAAGGGCCTAAAAGAAGGCGCCTGTTTATGCATCCGCATGAAGATGGATTGAATTCGCGATCCCAACAGCCGCTAAATACACAGGCAAGACAAAGAAATTTGAATGAAGGAGTAAAACAGCAACATTTAAAGCGACAAAAGTGAATTCACTAACCTTTTCTGGTGTTAACTTGTCTGGTATCCCAAATCTTCCTCTCCGCGACATGTTTGTTGATAAATGAAAATTGTCGGCCTTCGGTTTTTGTCGTCGGAATATACGAACCAATCTCGTTACGGTGTCATGATCGAGTCGGCATCATTTCTCGCACCATCGTTGTCACCAATATCGTACCCCCATATTCTGCCCCCGTCTCATTTGACACAGAAATTTTTACACGAAAAGTGCACAACCTCCACATGGACCGACCTGAATAGATTCGGACAATCATTTGATAATGTCGATTTGTATGCGTTAGTGCCTCTTTAATCTCTTCACAGAGGAACCCATCAGGGTCTTCAAGCAATGGATGGCCAGAATCATTCTCAGAAGGAATATCTATAACCTCTGCAGGATTTTTGCTAAAAAGGATAAGAATAATGAAATTAAAATTTGAAAACCAATACCAAAAGGTAATGGTTGATGGAAGCAGAGAAAGAGAAACCTCCAAAGCCATAAACATGATTTATTAGTTGAAAACAATTCAAAATAAAAGATTAGGTTCCACAAACCAAAGATTGTCTTCAAAATTACCATGGATGGACATGCTTCCTCACTTACAAATATCCAAACATCTTGTAGAAATAATGTCAGAGAAAAGTATGCCTCACATTTTGTGTCATATGAGACTTGCAGCAAGGTGAAATTGCTCATGCAAAATATCCACAGGGAGTGGAAAACAATTCAAACAGGGACATTTGGATTATTATCTTGGAGAAAATTTGCAATGTTCTCATTTTGCTGTTGTCAATTTTGTTCACATTTGCTTTGTGCAGCAGATCTGAAGATTCATTTTGTATGGGGTTAACAATTGTTTCCAAGGCCTCTTACAGCAAAGAACACAGCCAAGACGAACTTTTTCAGCCTTAATAATTGCGAGCAAGCTTACCAAACTCATAAAGATTATAAGAAGAACCAACCAACAAGAAAGCTGATGCATATTGCCATGTATGCCATGTAAACAACCTATTTTGAGCAGTTTTTTTTAATGGATACAGTATAGATTTTGGGTTTCCTGTTGGTGCTAGTTTATTTCTTTGGGTAACATAGAAAAGTATTGGTGGAGATACTGTGAAGATAACTTAACCCCTCCAATTAAGAGAAAATCTGGAAGGTGCATCAAATCCTAAAATATCAGGCCCAGAGGGGCATGCAGCTGCTTAGATGCAAAAATCTAGGGGTAAAGACAAAAATTAGGAAAAATCCAGGCCTCCAAGTTGCTGGTAAACTCTTTCATAGATAGGAGGAAAACTGTCTGCAAAATCGAAAAATCCGGAAATTCCTGTACTTTTAGAGGCAAAATCCGGATCTTACCAACAAATTTTATCATGAAACATCTGGGGCCTTCCAATTTGGTGAGTAGTCATCCATAGGGGAATACACTTTAAAAAGCCACAGCTAAGTAAAGGCAAAATTATCTCACTGGCAAGATCGTTTTAGAACAAAATTCACCCCCATCCCCACCATCATCATGTCATGTATGTATGTGTTTGTTGCACAATATAAGCCATACATTTCGACGATAAAATTTCCCCCAAAAATAACGTCAGTCTGACATTTTACTGCACAAATAAGAGCTTACCTTTCTTTCTCTGTCGAAGGTGAAGTGGACGAGTCGGCAGCGCAAAAGCGCTTTGCAGGGCTTGTCATTTTGAATTTTGTCTGTAATGTCACGCTTTCCAATCTTGGGCCATTATGGCACGAAAAAATTCTTAGAACGAGGTTGAATCAAAATGGCATTAGTTTTGGCGCGAAAAATCGTTCATAGAACGAGGTTGATTCAAAATGGCGTTAATTTTCCCGCGAAAAATCGTTCGTAGAACGAGACAGATTAAAAATGGCAACAATAATCATTGACCAGAATCGAGGCTGCAGAATGACCCAAGAAACTATGCTGATTGCGTAATCACGTTCCAACTTGCAAACCCACAAACCCACAAACCCACATACTCACAAACCCACTTGGCATGTAACTAACATTAGAGGAGCACTCACAATTCACATGACCCACAAACCCACCGCCACCCACATATAAAACCCACAAACCCACAGCCAGACTCACAACCCACGCGACCCACGCGACCCACAAACCCACGTTTATTAGTCACACTCGTATTTTTTAAAGAAACTAAAGAATTTGCGCCAGTACTGAAAGTTTCTTAAAATTATCAGATTTTGAGTACTCAAAGTTTCTTATGAGTTTCCATAGGTTCCATTTTGCATAATTATTATTCCATAACAATTTCTTCATATTTACTTCCTGTTCCACTCTGAACATTTCTAAACAAAGCCTTAGACTTTGCTCAAGTACCTTCCAAATGATATGATACAAGAAACAAGTAGAAATAAAGTAAAAATGTGTTGAGGAATTCTTCTATCAATATAAATAGTTTCTTAACGGAGACAAAGACCTAAGATCTAAGACCACAAAAACGAAGACCCAGAAAACGAAGACCACGAAAACGAAGACCACGAAAACGAAGACCCAGAAAACGAAGACCCCAGCATATGTGGTTTAAATGATAGCAGAACCCTAGCAGAACGATGATGTGCATACATTATCTACAAAAACAAAACGTTTCTGAAAGCGAGCTGCATATATTTTCTACTTCTCTCCTTTCTATTTCTTACTTAGTTTCTTTTATCTTATTACTCGGAAGGTAATACTTGAGAAATGTCCAAACACTGGGCAAGCTTCAAAAACCGCTTTTTGAAATGGTTATGAGGGCATGGCATTTGTTTAAGAAACTCGTAAGAAACTCTGAGTACTCAAGATCTGATAATTAAAGTAAATCAACTTAACTAGGGGGACAGGGTCCATCTAAATATAACCTATAGTGACCCAAATTGTGTTTGATGTTCTTACAACGAACGATGATGTGCATACATTAGGCCTATCTACAAAAACCAAAAACGAAGACCACGAAAACGAAGACCCCGAAAACGAAGACCCAGAAAACGAAGACCACGAAAACGAAGACCACGAAAACGAAGACCCAGAAAACGAAGACCCCAGCATATGTGCTTTAAATGATAGCAGAACCCTAGCAGAACGATGATGTGCATACATTATCTACAAAAACCAAAGGTTTCTGAAAGCGAGCTGCATATATTTTCTACTTCTCTCCTTTCTATTTCTTACTTAGTTTCTTTTATCTTATTACTCGGAAGGTAATACTTGAGAAATGTCCAAACACTGGGCAAGCTTCAAAAACCTCTTTTTGAAATGGTTATGAGGGCATGGCATTTGTTTAAGAAACTCGTAAGAAACTCTGAGTACTCAAGATCTGATAATTAATGTAAATCAACTTAGCTAGGGGAACAGGGTCCATCTAAATATAACCTGTTGTGACCCAAATTGTGTTTGATGTTCTTACAACGAACGATGATGTGCATACATTAGGCCTATCTACAAAAACCAAAAACGAAGACCACGAAAACGAAGACCCCGAAAACGAAGACCCAGAAAACGAAGACCACGAAAACGAAGACCCAGAAAACGAAGACCCCAGCATATGTGGTTTAAATGATAGCAGAACCCTAGCAGAACGATGATGTGCATACATTATCTACAAAAACCAAAGGTTTCTGAAAGCGAGCTGCATATATTTTCTACTGCTCTCCTTTCTATTTCTTACTTAGTTTCTTTTATCGGCTTATGATAATTTGCGAAGTTTTTAAAAACTTTGCAAAAACTTTGCAAAAACTTTGCGAAGTTTTTGCAAAGTTTTTTTCGATGTATCCGATACACATATAGAGAATGTCAAATGCATTGTAAACAACTAATTTAAGCAAATTGAGACAAATAGGATACTTTTAGAAAAACTTCGCAAATTATCAATTGGGCCCCCTGATTGATAATTTGCGAAGTTTTTTTAAAAACGGCCCAGAAATGGACAAGAACCAGTGGAGAGCCTCGTGCCTCTGTAGAACATTGTAAAACACGTCAAATCATGACAGAACCTACGCTTTCAAATTATTTTAGTCGGTTTTTATCAGGGAGCGCCGAAGGCGCGGGAGGGGAAACGCCTAATGTTTTGAAAATTGATGTTCGATGCGCAGATTGAAAACGAGGTCGAGCGCTCTCAAAGCAAAATGCCGGCGGAAAGATGGAAAGCTGTGTGGAAAAGCGAAAATGGTTAGGCAAGAGAATTCAATTTTTCCTCCAATGTCTGTTATCTATCCGTTTGGTGTAGCTGAAAGGAGATAAACAGATGAAATTGCCATATCTTTATTTTGGTAGACAGCGAATTTGTTTCATCTTTGGCTTTGCAGCAAAGCAATCGTGATGCAACAAGACAAGGTTTGAACAAAAGGGCCTACATTACGAAAGAAACTTGACCTGAATCTTTGTTTGCAGTTCGACTGAAAAACACAACTACTGCGATGGCATTGCTTAGTGTGAAGGTCGCTGCTTGGATACCATGCCAGCTATCACGTAGCTTCTAACAGAATAATGAACAGTATACGTGTTACACTTACACATAAAAAATTCTAGTGGATCGGGTTATTATGTTGATGTCTCCAGTCCAGTGAAAATTACAAATCAGTTACCCAGAAATGACAGCAACCATTGACAATTTCAATAAAGGATAAGCAATTTCAGAATAGGAAATTAGGTATTTGCATCATTTTAGCAATTTGCTACTTGAATTTGAAACAGAACAAGGATATGTTTTGAATTATTTTGATTGCATCACTTTATGTAGTTGTTTATCTATTGAAGAGTCTCAATTCTAATACATGGGGTTTTCGGTAAGGAATAGCTGTTCTTTATCAGGTGCGGATCCAGACAGAATTTGAAGGAGGGGCAACCTCCTGCAGGAAGAGTGCTAAAAGTACAAGATGGAAAGTAAGCATGGCCCATTTGTTGTCAAAAAGGGGGTTCCAAGCTGAATTTCAATTGCAAAGGAGGCACTTGCCTAAATAAGCCTTATTTTTAGAAATTCAACCTTTTACTTGTCTATCCTGCTGTAGATTCGCTGTTTTCCATACATACAGGTCTTGCACACAGTAAAATCATGGATAAGTTCTGAAGAACACTTATCATGTGATCATGTCATGTGTAATGTGCACAAGGCCTGTAATATCAAAACAGATTAAGCAGCCACTCAAAAGGAACTGTATTAGAATCCGCCATGTAGTCAAGAACTGATTGAGATTAGAGATCACTAGAAACAAGGAGACTTATTTTTTATGGAGTTAATTGCATTGAGAGCTCAAATGATACCAACAACAAATTTGTGTACATGACTGGGTTTTTCTGGTAATTTTCTGGGCAAAAAAGCGATGTGATCACATACACTCAGTTTTTTTTATAAGAAACCAAGGTCTCTGGGGCTGGTAGGCAGTTTCTTAAATTTTTGGGCCATTTTGCTACCAAAAGTTTCTAACGTGTTTCCTATACTTTTAATGCCGAAAGTGTAGAGTTAATTTTGTTTTGTCTGAAGGGCTCCCAAATTACTAGTAAGATCTCAAAACAAGTACACGTTTTTTTTATAAGAAACTTGGATCAGCACTTAGTACTAAAAGTTTCTTAATTTCGCATGAAAATTTCGGTGTTTTAGTAGTAAAAGTTTCTTAATTAGTTTCTTATTTTTTTGGCCTAAAATTGCGATATTGTTCGAAGTTGAGCCTTCTTCTCGACAAAGGGCTTCCATTTTGCATTTACATTGTCATCAAGAAGAAGTCATGCACATTAAGGCAAAAATTTACCAATTTTGCAGTTAAAAGTCAAGAAAAGATAAAGATACCTGTGTTAGAGACACATAGAATAAGAGAGACATACAGAAATAAAGTTTTAGAGTTTCTTATCTGTTCTTGAGCGTAGTACTAGAGTTTCTTAAATTTTTGGTCATCGTAGTACTAGTTTCTTATAAACCAGTTTCTTATAAAAAAAAACGTGTAAATAACATGATTCGCCCTCAAAATAATGTCCAAACAGTTGCTATAACTGTACAATGTCAAAACATTTTTGTGTGGGATAGGAAAATTAAAACTGTGAATTACAGAAGTTTCTTAGCTTTTTCAATTCAGGTAGGGTTGTTTCTTAGCTTTCAAGAGATTGAGCCTACCGTTTCTTACAAGCGGTTTCTTATAAAAAAATTTGTGTATTTTATCTTATAAGATACTGAAGTCCAGGGCTGGTATAGGCAGTTTCATAAATTTTTGGGCCGTTTTGCTGCCAAAAGTTTCTTTAATGTTTCTTACATTCCTAACAGTTGCTATAACTCTACACTGTCAAAACATTTTTGAGTGCAACAGGAAAATTAAAACTGCAAATTACAAAAGCTTCTTGGCTTTTTAAATTCAGGTAGGGTTGTTTCTTAACTTTTGAAAAATTGAGCCTACTGTCTCTTATAAAAAAATATGCGTAATTAATTTGAGTAAAAGAAAACCAAGAAACTCCATCAGAAACTTAGAGTATAATCTAATATCATATGATAAATAAACAACAAGAAGTTTATCAAATTATGCCCAAACCTGACAATGTTTGGAAGAATTGGAGGAACATTTGAAGTTACAAAAAGAAACCTGAATCACAAAAAGTTCATCACCGTAAAATTCTCCATTTTGGGTGATTTAGTGAAAGTTAATCAGACAAATTTTGCATTTTTTCCAGCTCGCGAAATTTTTTTCAAATACCGTCTCAAATCAGATGTTACAGAACATACAGTATCCACAACTAGAAACAATATGATGGTTTTGTACAAGTAATACGTTATTGCGAATCTCATGTTACTGTACATCTACAGTAATTTGGAAAGGACATTTAGTAAACATAGTTATTCAAAAATGCAGGTCTCGTTCACTTTGTAAAATACTGTATGCATTGTGCATTTACTGTAAGTAGTTAATGATGGATGAGAAATACTTCAATGTTCCAAGGCAATAGTTGACAGTCTAAGCAGGATGAACAAAAAAGAAATATACAGTGTGTAGATCTTCAAACTGATTTTTCCCCAGTAACACATAAATACTCAACACAATGGGAACAAGATATTTAGAATTCCTCCATCTTAATATACTGCAAACACAACATTAGAAACACAGCTCAAAAAGCCTCAAAAGCAAAAACTGAAAATTTCAAATTTGTTCCAATATTTTATCCTCAATCCTCTCATTTTTATTTTATCTTCACCCTCTCATTTTCCTTTTTTCTTCACCCTCTCATTTTCATTTTATCTTTGTCTCCACCCTCTCGTTTTCCTTTTTGCTTCACCCTCTCATTTTCATTTTATCTTGTCTCCACCCTCTCATTTTCCTTTTTTCTTCACCCTCTCATTTTCATTTTTTTTGTCCTCCACCCTTTCATTTTCATTTTATCTTGTCTCCACCCTCTCATTTTCCTTTTTTCTTCACCCTCTCATTTTCCTTTTTTCGTCCTCCACCCTCTCATTTTCCTTTTTTCTTCACCCTCTCATTTTCATTTTTTTTTGTCCTCCACCCTCTCATTTTCATTTTATCTTGTCTCCACCCTCTCATTTTCCTTTTTTCTTCACCCTCTCGTTTTCATTTTTTTTTGTCCTCCACCCTCTCATTTTCATTTTATCTTGTCTCCACCCTCTCATTTTCCTTTTTTCTTCACCCTCTCATTTTCATTATTTTTGTCCTCCACCCTCTCATTTTCATTTTTTTGTCCTCCACCCTCTCATTTTCATTTTTTTCTTCACCCTCTCATTTTCATTTTTTTCGTCCACCACCCTCTCATTTTCCTTTTTTCTTCACCCTCTCATTTTCCTTTTTTCGTCCTCCACCCTCTCATTTTCCTTTTTTCTTCACCCTCTCATTTTCATTATTTTTGTCCTCCACCCTCTCATTTTCATTTTTTTTGTC
This sequence comes from Aurelia coerulea, assembly GCA_039566865.1. Lineage (NCBI taxonomy): Eukaryota > Metazoa > Cnidaria > Scyphozoa > Semaeostomeae > Ulmaridae > Aurelia > Aurelia coerulea. Next base: position 6,777,157 of record CM076959.1, read on the forward strand.
CTCCACCCTCTCATTTTCATTTTATCTTGTCTCCGCCCTCTCATTTTCCTTTTTTCTTCACCCTCTCATTTTCCTTTTTTCTTCACCCTCTCATTTTCCTTTTTATCGTCCTCCACCCTCTCATTTTCATTTTATCTTCACCCTCTCATTTTCATTTTTTCCGTACTCCAACCTATTTTCATTTTTTCTTCACCATCTAATTTTCCTTCTGTCTTATCTTTCCAACCTCAAATGTTCCTTTTTCCTTACCCTTGAACCTTTTGTTTTTGCCTTATTTCTATATCACTTTTTTCACGCAAACACTTTCCCTGCAAACTCACTTTTCAATAGACTTATTAACTGCTCTTTTTTCAATACACATTTTCTAATTTACTTTCTTACTTAACCTTTTGTTCTTTTTGATCAACACAGCAGAATGTTAAGAATGTATTCCTGTGGAATGGAAAGCAATTTTCTTCACTATTAGCAAAGCAATCAAATGAATGACACCAAATTCAATAATCTTGCTTTCCAATACAAATTGACCTGTCCATTCCACAAATTGAAGCAGATTTGTAACACAGAAAGCTGTGTTGGTCCAAAAGAATGCACCCTCATCTTTCAATTTTCTAAAAATGATCTTATAAGTTCGAAATGTTGCTAGAGCTACTTTGAAATATAGCAATGATTGCTTCAACTTGCTTTGCTTTTGATTTCTTTTTCAGTAATGGTTGCTTTAGAGCACCAAGTATGGTTGAAAGCTCTCCGCCACTGAAGGAAAGGAAAATGTCTTTGGCATTGGGTAACATAGAAACCTTTTTGCAGTCATTTCAACATTTGCATTTGATTTAATAGTTTTTCTCATTTCGGCAAGCTCTTCTGGCTCCGAGCTGCAACTTGGCTTTTCTGAGGTCTTCTTATTTTGCTTTTGCTTGCTTTTGATACCTTGTGCAAGAGACTTGCTCAGTTTGTTTGGTCGCAGTCCCATTTGATCAATCACTCTCTTTTGTTTGGATTTCATGAACATTTCACATATCTTTTGGAGCAGAACAATGCTGCTCGCTTTGGAGATAGCTGGAGTTATTTGATTATTTATCTCCTTCAAGCTTAACAGCCACTCCTCTCGAAATGATGCATCAACTGATAATGTTCTCAAACAGCTTAAAACGCACTCATCACTACTCAATTTAATTTGCTCTTTTAAAAGTTTTGAAGCTTTGTCATGAAGCATTTTCATGAAAGTGAGTATTTCAGGATTTGCTTCAAAATAGAAGAGACCGTTAATTGCCCTTACATCATTGCCAAAATTGCTAATGGTATTCAAAAGGCTGGCTTTAGTGACTGTGACAGTGTCTATGTTGTGTGGACTTTCGCGTATCTCTATCAAATTTGGTCCATTTTTAATATCTTCCCTAACACGTTTGAAGCACCATCCCGCATGTTTCAGTATAGCCTCATCTGCAAGACTATCATCTACTTGTGCTTTCCCTACACAAATGGGCATTTGTTGCCCTTCTTGTTCACTGCTGAGACATGAAAATAGCGTCCAAACATGCTGAACAATGTGCTGCAATATAGAACCAAGCAATTTTGGCTGACAGCGAGCTGCTGCTAAAATATCTTGCCATTGAATTTCTTCCTGACATTGGATCCGAGCTTTCATAAATACTTGTTCTGCAATTGTTAACTTTGTTTCACCTTTTTTTGGCTTTGAATTTATTGCAGCTGCATAACTGGTTCTGAGAATACCTTCGATTAGAGAAACTAAATCTTCAAATAGAACCTGGCTATGTTGAAGTGTTATCAAAAAGGCATTTGCAGCAACAAAACAATCATTGTCAATATTTAGGCACTTATCTGTCAGTCTATTCAATATATCTGTTATTGCTTTCTGGATAACAGCTCTGTTGCTTGCAAGAAGATTTTCAAGTTTGCTATGATCACATATGCCATTAAGATGATTTGCAAAAGCACCATCAGCTTCATTTTCTAACTCTTTATCAGAGTCTTCACTTGCATCACTTGATTCCATATTCAAAGCAATTATGTAAACTTAAAGGCCTAATATCTGTTGCTATGGTAACATCATAATACCTTGTTCATATCCAACATGACAGAGTGAAATAGAACGTCACCATATTGCCAAATGGCACTTCTACTAACAACATAACTGTGCAACAAATGACATGCTGAGTGAGTAGTGATTATGTGTTCCAAGCTGTTTGAGAATGCAAGCAGTTGATGTACGGCTGCAAATTGGATTACCAAATACCAGGTGAAAGAAAAAGGTCTCAGAAAAGCCAAATTGCCATAGCCAGAAGAACTTGCAGAGATGACAGCAAGTATCAAAGCAATTATGAAAACCTTGGAATTACATTGAAAAGGGATTCCACATCCCACGAGATATTTCTTGGTGGAGGGGTTTCAATAAAACTTACAGTATTGGCAACTGATCACTGAAAAAAGCAGACAAACAAGTTGGAGCAGTCATTCTTGTACTTCATACTAGTGCCAGTGCACGTATTTTTCTATAAGAAACTGCCAAGGAACTCAACTAACTAACTCAACTTCGAGTACTGGCTGAAATTGTTTCTTATAAAAAAATACGTGTAACGTTTCAATTGTAAAAGGTTTACTTCCTAATTTCTAATTTGCATTTGTGCTCAAACTATGACCATCTATGAACAAAACATTACATGAGATAAATTTGGCAAGGAACCAATTTTCATTGTACCAAGAACAATATACCAGGTGTCCCAAAAAATTCCGGCGCTTGATTGAACGCAGACAAAAAGTTTGTTATCTTGCAATTTCTATTCATTCTAGGTACATGCTTGACATTTCAACTTACATTTTGGCATACCGTAGGAAGAAATCAGTAATCCGAAGATGGATTTATTAGTCCAAACATCGCATCTTCATGTTGAAGGCAAATTTGTACGCCTTCCTGCATCACCGTGGTGGATGGGAGAATTTTAGAGCTCATAACTCCATTTTCTGACTACTAATTTCTTCCTACGATATGCCAAACTGTAAGTTGAAATATCTAGCACGTAACTAGAATGAATAGTAATTGCCAGATTAAAAACAGCTTTCTCTGTGCTCAATCAAATGTTTTAATACTTTACAAAATGTCTCTCAACCACCTCAAGTAAAGAAGAACTGGGGATACAAGAGCCTGTTCCAGGAAAATTTACTACCTCTCAGTCTGTTAAATTCAGCAATGATTCCAATGGCTCAAAAAGATTATGTTAAACTTCCTGTAAATATCTACAGTAGAAGCAAACAAATTCTGGGCAAATACCTCCCTACAGGTTCAAATACTTTTGTCACCTCTCATCAAAATATTATAAAACCAATAGCATTTCATTTAGTCATACTTTGAGCATCAAGCAAATCAGTTCAATTGCTGTAAACACAAGTTGAGAAAAATCCAGTAGGTTAAGGAGGTTTGGCTGTTATTGACAAGATCTCTCTTAATGGCCCTAAATCAAAATTTTTCAATTACTTTACCTTGAAAAGATTCATACCATAGAAAATTTGCTGGAAAGTGTAAGAAAATGCAGAATAACTCTGATTTTGCATATGTAAATGTTACCAGTTTGGAACTTCTCCCTGCACATTTGAAAATAAGTAAATACTTTAGATGAATAGATAAATGTGAGCCCTGAGACGTAAATGAAAAATGAAATTTGAAGATTCAATACATCATAAATGTTAAGCGATTTTTCAAGGTCTCTCTCATGAAGCAAAATATACTTCATGGATGCGAGATATAAATGATGCATTAAAAGAGATCTGCTCAAACCTTCTTAATGTGGGGAATTGTGACAAGGCGTAGAACATTACAAATTAGCAGTCCAATACAAACTATCCTTAGCCTTATGTCTACATTTCTTAGGAAGATGTTGCGTTTTTACTGTATCTTCCATAGCTTCGATATTATAGGCAGATCTAGTTATTAAATTTGACGATTGGAAAGATAATATGCCGTTAACATTATATCCGTACGAGTAAGCCGTCATATTACGATTACCACCACACAGTTGGCGCTGAAGGCTGAAGAACGACTCCACAATATCTTGATTCAGGCGCTTCGGTATCAAATATGCATCTCCATATACTCCTTGAAATTCCTCCGATGTGATGTATGCAACCAATTCTTGCATGCATGAGACAGATAGCTGCAGAGGAAAATTACATGTAAGAAAAGATGAAGTACTATTTAATACGTATACAATGGCTGATTTTCTAAAATGGGAATGAGTACCAGGTGCACATGTAACTGTTTGAGCTATACAGACCTCACTGATGTGCAAGCACTTACAGTATATCAAAACAGTTTTACTCTGTTTTGTGCCAAAATTTGATAAGTAACAGATCATGTTACTGTACAGCTTTTTTCTTTCATAAGAAACTTGGATAAGCTCAGAGTACCACGAGTTTCTTAATTTCACATCAAAATTTCAGCTTTTTAGTACTAAAAGTTTCTACCACTGCCAAACATTTGTTTCTTGACAGACAGCACAATTTCTAGCAAGAAGAAGAGTTATATTTGATTCAAAACATAAATCTATCATGAATATTACTAGAAAATAACAGCTGAACACTGATTTTCTCATAATTTCCTTTTGCTGTATTTAGCTTTAAAAGTTTCTTAGCAATTCTCAAGCATATAGTACTAGAGTTCCTTAAATTTTTGCCATCATACCAGGTGAGTCAATAAAAAGAATCAATGTTATTGCCTTGATATCAGGGGATCTGTGGTCTTTCAAATAGGGACTCTTTTTTTCACTCACCCGGAAGTACTAGTTTCTTATAAACCAGTTTCCTGTTTGAAAAAATGTATATGTTAGACAAAGGAAATTAGATGCCTGAAAAGAAAATCATCCCTGTCTAAGCAAAGAAACCTGTTATTTGTTACTAACTTGTAAATCAAACATGGTCTCCCAGCTGATAAAATGGGATGACATTTCTTTCTTTGTTTTGAACTTTTTTTGGAGCTCTTCCTTCCAGTCAACAAAATACTTGACAACAACATTAAGTTCATGTAAACGTGCATCGTCTGACCGCTCTATTCTATCCCCACTATTGAACACCTTCCACAGTGCTGCACACATTCTAATAAATTCCTGGGTTTCTCTTGTCTTCTCGCTATCACATTGCCCCATTTCCTTGCAAACCTCATCTGACAATGTGTTGACAGCTAGCTTCACTTTCATTTTTGTTAGAGAATCTATGAATACATGCTCTTTGCGCAAGGGTGTTACATAGCAATGACGCCTTTTGTCTCTGTCATAAACTGAAACGATATGCTTCCAAACGATTTCTTTTCCATTTTTTACTAGTTTCCGTGTGTAGTGTTTGCTCTCTGACTTATCTCCACTCTTATTCAAATTATTTCTAAGCTTCTTCATCAAATGAGGTGCATCAGACATGAAGAAAAGAGGCATAGAAGAGAATACATTAAAGCAAGCACACATGGATCCATTGAAACCAGTGTTCATCTTTATAAATTTTCTATTTTCGGATGCCCCGTCACAACATGAGAGGATTGTTTGAAACCCAAAAGCTTGTAACATCGAAATTCCTTGCCAGAAAAGTTGATTAAGTCTTACTGCACTCACACCATTTGTTAAAAAGTAGGCACATGGATACGTAAATTTATTGAAAATACTGCGGAAGAAAAACTGCATCACATGAGTTGCAACTTGTGGAACTTTACTTCTAGAGCTTGGCTCTGACAACAATAAATCTGATTCTTCTTGAATATCAGTAAAACCTAACAGTTCCCAAGTAGCTGAATCAAAGACAAGTCCCTCTTTTATCTTAACTTCATCAAAAAGAAGCATACCAAGATGTGCTTTTTTGATGGCTTCAAAGTTAAAAACTCTGACTTCATTGCATTTATGGTGTCAGCTTTCCATCCTGATGACTGGTGATTAAAGTTCCTATAGTCTGACAAAGTGCGACCACTTGGAAGCCGAAGAACCCTAGAATTCCTTAAATCTTCATAGGAGCCGTGCGATTTATTATACAAACGAAGGCACCATTTTATAACGAGTGGATGCCACCTCATTTGTCTGGACTCAACAGACAAGGCCTTAGCTTGATCTTTTAGAAGCAGCTCCAAGAACTGATCTGAAACTTCACCGGTATGTTCTCTCAAGTGGCGCTCTAGCAATTTCTTCTTTCCAAAAGTCTTTTCACAATCTTCCCATTTGCACACATAGCATTTGTTTATCGGAGCTAAATCTGTCTGTGATGGCACATGCTTCTTCACATGAACTAACAAAGTTTCGCAATTGTCAAATTTATCCCTTGCTTCGCAACCTTCCCATCTACAAAAACTATTTTCCGCCCTCCTGCGTCGTTCCTCAAGCTCTTCATTTAGAGATTCAAACATTTTCCTAAGATCTTGATCTGTAGATGACGATACATTTTCCATGTCATCCCTGTGCTTTTCTAGCCTTTTTATCTTATTATTTAACGAAACAAGTTTTTTTGATGATTCCCTTGCTACTTTCAATAGTTCTTCAAAGGGCAATCTATCAAACCTTGTGAACTTTGAAGCATCATTCTCATTGCTTAATTTATTCCTTGATATAATTGTTCTTAAATAATGTTCAGATTGGGCACAAGAGTCACAGGTATTTGGTGTTGATATGGTTGGATCTTTAGGTAGTAATATCTCACAGTGAGTGGACCTGACAATCTTTTTATGGAATTCTGATGACATGGTTTCCACATATGCACCAGGCTCCCCTGTTTTAGTTCTGTACAAAACATTTGATTGTTCAATTGAAATTGAAGAAAATCTTGCATATGCATGACCTTTACAAAGTTTTGCAGTTGTGAGCAGCTTCATAAGGCATTTTAAGTCTTCCACAAGAGACAGTTGTTTCGGTAACTGCATCCATTCACATTGAACATAACGAATTTTTCCCTCTGTCATAACCTCAAACTTGTTACCCTCGTCAACTACCAATTCAATCTCTGGGTAGACGCTATTCAGGTTGGAAAAATAAAAAAAATGAGCCTCTTTTGATTCACTGTCAAATCTGTGCTTCCATCCAACCATTTCCTCAATAAAAGTGGGGTTTTCTAAAGTTTCCAGACTGAGTTTTGTGGGATCAGTTGGAATGGCCTCAGTTGAAGGTACTTGTGAAGCGAGTGTGCTTTGCTCTGACAGCTTAAACAAAATCTGTTCTATTTCATATTGGCCTATAGTTCTTGTAGTAAAAAAATTGCTCAGGTTTTGACCACAGCTATCACAAAATGCCTGAACAAATTTTGCAAAGTAGTGCCATCTCAAAATGCCATTTTGTTTGCCAAATCCTTTACTAGTATTTGCTAGAGCCCTTCTGAGATAGTTACTAATTCCTGTTTCCGCAATTTGTATCTTTAAAACAGTGTTGAAAAGTTCAACAATAGGTTTGTACTTTTCTGCACTAAAACGCTTAAATGGAGTGCCTGGGAACAGTCCCTTCAAAGCAGCATAGAGAAGTAGCTCCTCCTCTGATAAATGGGAACCAGAACTAAACAGGATTGGCTTTGTTTCTATCTGGCAACTCATTTCCTGATCACGAGCCACCTCATGACTTCGTTGAAGGTCATCCTTAAACATGATTTCTTCATCCTCAGAGTCACTACTTGATTGGCCTACTGATGCTGTTTCTCTAAACTTGCATTGGTATTGGCTGATGTTTTGATTTTCATTCAGTAAAAGCTCCTCAAACAATGCACCAAAATTAATTTTTTTCCTGGCTGAAACTTCTGGAGAAGATATCCCACGTTTCTTATTATGAAGTAAACTGCTTGGCGTTTGCTCTTCCATCTTCTTCTTAACTTAATTCTGGTAATTTAATTAATTTTGTTTTGTGTAAACCAGGCGCGGTCTGGCCCGGGGGGCAAAGAGGCGATTGCCCCCCGGGCCCTCTGACATGTAAAATTAGAAAAAAATTACGGGCCCTTTTCGCAAAAGTTGGAAGAGAAAATTTATATAATTTGAATTAATGTGGAAGTTCATTATCACGTAGAAATAAAACAATGGTGACTACAGATAAGTTCTTAATCTCTGTAGACAGTTTCAGAGTACTATTTCTCTGAAACTTGTCTTTCTGCTAAATTTGAATTGGCCTATGAAATAAGAAAATTCAAAAGTGTTATCTAATTAGCAGATGTCAGTCATTGTAGGACTCCGAATATGACTGTAATACCTGCGGGTTACGTCAGTCTCATTCAATCAATAACAAACATTTTCAGGGACTTCATTGCATGGAGTCCCCCTGCCCCCTCTCTGTCCCATGAACCTGTGAGGACCTGCGACCATAAGAGCTTAAATATATAGTGATTCCTCCTGCTCCCCCATCCCATGATTCCCATGACCTCCGTATAGGTTTTATATGGAACCCCCATTGCACCATCAGCAAGGCATCTTTTAGGGAAATTTGACTAGTGGGCCAGACTAACCACGAGGGCCCAATTCCCGGGGCAAAAAGAGATGCGGGGTGTCCCAAGCCAGACCCAAAACTCGTAGACCAAAAGAAGTTTGTGTAGACCCAGACCAAAACTCTTAGGCTTGACGCAGTCCCAGAATGTTGAAAACAGTTTTTGTGATAGATCCGACATGTTACATGATTAGACCCAAAACGTCAAAATAGACTAAAGTAGCATGTTCTCAGTCAATCACAAAACTATCAAGGTTTTCCTTGTCGCTAATGAGCTAATAGCAAGCATGATATCGGGAGATGCATTCTAAGCCAAAGTAAAGAATCTTTCTTCATAAATTTTCCTCGTGCTCTGATTCATTGGATAACTGTCATAAAACTATCAAAGTTTTCTTGTTGCTAATGGCAAGCATGATATTGAGTGATGCATTCTAAGCCAAAGTAAAGGGCGTGGCCCCAAAATTTTTTCTGGGGGCTTCGCCCCCAGCAGCCGCCTCATTTCAATGCCCTCCCATTGTGCCATGCCGCTGCGAAAAGAGATTTGTCATAGCTGCGCTAGCATCCAGTTTCTTGTTTCAGCAACCCCCAATGCGAATTTCGTTCCGACGGGCCTGGCCAATTCAATTTAGAGATTGCAGATGCTACGATAAGAAATGTGCAATGAAGAGCGCTGAGAGCGACTAGTTTCATTACTCTTATTTGCCACTCTGGCTTTTATTGACGTTTCCAAAGAAATTGTATTTTGGAGCCATGCAGAACCATGAAGAACCATGATGGTATATTTGGATCTAAGTTAACTGTATGTAAACAACGTTTGATTGAGATAAAGTACGAAACGTGCAGAAGGTTTTTCTCAAATAAAAGTTGCTCTTCGTGCTCTTCATTTTCATTTCATTTCATTTCATTTTAACTTTTTTAACCACGGTAGCCCCGTCAGTCTGCAGAGACTGCTTTACAGGGGGCCGTGCAAAATACTATTAAAACAAATTTAAAATCTTATTTACAGTTAAGCCTTATTTACAATTAATATAATATAAATAAATAATAAAGACAAATAGAAATGTTCCTAGATTTATCAAAAGAAAAGTAAAAAGAAAAACCAAAAACCCTCTACAATTTCTTTTTTAGCCTCTTTTTGAAAGTTGAAAGGGAGGGTGCATGTTTGACATCTGAACTTAATTGGTTCCAAACCTTAGGCCCTCGAAATGAAATGGACTTCTGCCCATTTGACGTTTTGAAGAAAGGAACACGCAAGTCAGCTTCGGTATTTCTTAGTCTCATTGTGTTGAGAGCTGATTTTTTTACAAATAACTCAGACAGATATTCGGGCACAAGACTATTTGTTGACTTGTACATTATAGTCGCTGTTTCATTTTGTGCAAGCATCAATCCATGGCATATATATTAATCAATAACTAATATCGACAATGTATCGACTTAAAGTGCTTAAGGTGATTTCTTTAGTGGGTATAGGGTAAAAAATTTATCTGCCACACCCTGAACCGGGCCCTTTTCGTTTGCTAGCCTCCCTACAACTATGGTGCCAGACCGCCCCTGGTGTAAACAAATAGCTGAGATAACTTTAATTTTATAAAGTGTGGCACAAATTCAAACAAATTTCCCGCGCTGTTGCCAGGGAGCAAAGTACACTCATTACCAGCCCTCCACCATTGACCACGGACATGAGAAGCATGGAAGCACGCTGCTGTCAACAACGAAAAGACCCTACAGAAATTGTACTGCTCACAACTGCAAATCATCGATATCTTAGGCTATATTTTGGCATCTAACAAGAAAAAAAGTATTGCTCTTCTTTTACAAATAATCAAACCTATGATCACTGTTGAGTTATCGCTATTTGTTTGAAAAAAGTTACAACGGGCAGGCCGCCTTTAGCCAGTGCACTGGACACATGGTGTGCCTTGGACAAGTCGTCGAATTCGACGAATTTCACAATTTCAACCCCTCTCTCCATTTCAAGCGATATCTCCAATATGTTATAATATGTTACTTAGCTTTTTACAGAACTATTTCCTTGGTAGTTACACTCACTGAAAATAGCAAAAGCTGCAACTTGGTTGATTTTTATTTTGAGAAAATTGAATGCCGCCGCGTTGAAGTTCAGATCACCCGACGGACTAGGCCCACTGCAACAGCAAACAAATGCATTCATTTCGGGTAAAGTGTATTTTGATTGCGCTGATATTACATGAAAACAAGGAAATGTCAATCGGGAAGAGTTAGAAAGTAAAAAACTGAACTTACCAAGTACCTATCTCCAGATTTTGGCTCCCTTTCCAGTTCAGCTTTTGCCATTCAACCAGCTCGTTCAATTCGGAAAAATTTGAAACTCAAGCGCAGCCTCGATCGTATGCGCATCATACATCATTCGCACAAGTCACTGTGCGTTTCCCCTCCCGCGCCTTCGGCGCTCCCTGGTTTTTATGACGAGACTTGCAATCTCCACGTGCTAAGGCCTAAATGTAAAATTGTTCAAAAACAACAGGCAAACGCATGCGAGTTACTTTATTTGCTCCTAAACCAGCTTGCCTTGGTACTTTCTTCCTCATAAGATACAACAATATCAAGTATCGGACACATTTAATGGCATTTTAGAAAAACTTCGCAAGTTATCAATTGGGCCCCCTGATTGATAATTTGCGAAGTTTTTTTAAAAACGGCCCAGAAAATGACAAGAACCAGTGGAGAGCCTCGTGCCTCTGTAGAACATTGTAAAATACGTCAAATCATGACAGAACCTACTCTTTCAAATTATTTTAGTCGGTTTTTATGACGAGACTTGCAATCTCCACGTGCTTAGGCCTAAATGTAAAATTGTTCAAAAACAACAGGCAAACGCATGCGAGTTACTTTATTTGCTCCTAAACCAGCTTGCCTTGGTACTTTCTTCCTCATAAGATACAACAATATCAAGTATCGGACACATTTAATGGCATTTTAGAAAAACTTCGGAAATTATCAATTGGGCCCCCTGATAGATAATTTGCGAAGTTTTTTTAAAAACGGCCCAGAAATTGACAAGAACCAGTGGAGGGCCTCGTGCCTCTGTAGAACATTGTAAAACACGTCAAATCATGACAGAGCCTACGCTTTCAAATTATTTTAGTCGGTTTTTATGACGAGACCTGCAATCTCCACGTGCTTAGGCCCAAATGTAGAATTGTTCAAAAACAGCAGGCAAAAGCAGGCGAGTTACTTTATTTGCCACTAAACCAGCTTGCCTTGGTACTTTCTTCCTCATAAGATACAACAATATCAAGTATCGGACACATTTAATGGCATTTTAGAAAAACTTCGCAAATTATCAATTGGGCCCCCTGATAGATAATTTGCGAAGTTTTTCTAAAATGCCATTAAATGTGTCCGATACTTGATATTGCTGTATCTTGTGAGGAAGAAAGTACCAAGGCAAGCTGGTTTAGGAGCAAATAAAGTAACTCGCATGCATTTGCCTGTTGTTTTTGAACAATTTTACATTTAGGCCTAAGCACGTGGAGATTGCAAGTCTCGTCATAAAAACCGACTAAAATAATTTGAAAGCGTAGGTTCTGTCATGATTTGACGTGTTTTACAATGTTCTACAGAGGCACGAGGCTCTCCATTGGTTCTTGTCCATTTCTGGGCCGTTTTTAAAAAAACTTTGCAAATTATCAATCAGGGGGCCCAATTGATAATTTGCGAAGTTTTTCTAAAAGTATCCTATTTGTCTCAATTTACTTAAATTAGTTGTTTACAATGCATTTGACATTCTCTATACGTGTATCGGATACATCGAAAAAAACTTTGCAAATTATCATAAGCCCTTTTATCTTATTACTCGGAAGGTAATACTTGAGAAATGTCCAAACACTGGGCAAGCTTCAAAAACCTCTTTTTGAAATGGTTATGAGGGCATGGCATTTGTTTAAGAAACTCGTAAGAAACTCTGAGTACTCAAGATCTGATAATTAATGTAAATCAACTTAGCTAGGGGAACAGGGTCCATCTAAATATAACCTGTTGTGACCCAAATTGTGTTTGATGTTCTTACAACGAACGATGATGTGCATACATTAGGCCTATCTACAAAAACCAAAAACGAAGACCACGAAAACGAAGACCCCGAAAACGAAGACCCACTGGGTCTTCATTTTCGTGGTCTTCGTTTTCTGGGTCTTCGTTTTCGTGGTCTTCGTTTTCTGGGTCTTCGTTTTCTGGGTCTTCGTTTTCTTGGTCTTCGTTTTCGTGGTCTTAGGTCTTCGTTTTTTGGGTCTTGGTTTTCCAAACACCCCTTTTTGACGCTAATACTGCTGAAACCATGTAACACATTTTCGGTATTCTAGCAGGAACCATTTGCTGCCTATAAACAACAACAACCACAACAACAACAACATTAATTGATGATTAATAATAATCATCGTTGTCATCATCATCATCATCGTCATCATACTGATCATAGTCACAAATCTTTAATTTCAAGGACCAGTTCTTCACAAAGCAAGACGTTTAGTCCCAGCTTGACCAGAAAACAGATCCTTTCCGTGTATAATTTTCATTACTGTTGCAGAGAATAAACAAAATATCATACCGGGTGAGCCAGAAAAAAGTTCCCACTTTCAAAAATTCATAGCACCACAAGTACTTCATGGATTTGAATGATTCAAATTCTAGTTAAAAGCCAAAAGATCAAAGTATTTTTGTGATTTTTCTCGTCTTCTTACGAGCACTGCAAATATAGGTGAATTCAACTTTACAAATGTTTTATGTTTTCAAAATGACTGAAAAGGGGCCTAAAATACTTGATCAAATCGTTAGGACTCTCACAGATACTAAAGATTTTCAATCCCATGGCAATAGATTTGCAGACAATACGTCTCACCTTTGAGAAATTGCTTTTTCTCTGTTGTTCTGAGCGAGGAGTCCATTATGATTTGATCATGTACTTTAGGCCTTTTTCAGTCATTTTGCAACCACAAAGTTTTTATGAATTTGAATTCACCAGTTTTTCCAATGCTTGTAACAAGGCGAGAAAAATCAAAAAAATATTTTGATCTTTTGGCTGGCAAGCAAATATTGATTCATTCCAATCCATGCAGTACTCTTGATGATGTGAATTTTCAAAAATGGGAACTTTTTTCTGGCTCACCCGGTAGAAATTGCTCTAAATATGGCTAAAATAAGGACAAGTTTCTCAATGTTGAAAAAGTTGCCAAAATTCCTAAAAGTGGCCCAAAAGACTTCAAGTTGCCCAAAAGTTGCCGAGCACCTTGTGGACAGGGCTAGAAACTGGAATCTTTAAAATGATCGAAAATATTTAAAGGAAATAATCCTAATTGATCGTAAACAAGTAAACAATGGGATCAGTTTGGAAAGTGATTTGAAGCTTTTAAATGTGGATGATGGCGAATTTTGAATCACGGGAGAGTTCTTATAGTAAATAAACATGGGGATATGCCGCAAGCAAGGGTATACTGCTTTGAACTGCACTACTCTTTCCTTTTGTTCCCCGAAATAGAGGAAGTGAGATTGCTATCATTATTCAGAATTTCATATCAAAACAATGTGTGCTAAGGCAGCTAATTTGTTCTAGCCTGTTAACCAGACCCTATTCTATTTCAAAGCAAGTAATGAGCTGGATAGCACTCTTTTTAAGACTCGGCACTTTAAAGCAGCTCTCCATTTTCGTTCACCTTAGTGATAGTGAGTGCAATGAACTCGTTCACCTTAGTTCAACTTATACTCATGCCAATAAACAAATATTGACACACACGTGAACCTTCAAGTGACAATTTTCATTATGTGGTATCTGCTAAGGGCCTGATGGGGAAAACACCTCACCTGCTGCGTTTATATGACAAACCCGACACCACCGGTATAGTGAGACATCGCCTCACCACAGGTGGTGGAAACTGGAATCTGGAATCTGGAATCTTTATAATGATCGAAAATATTAAAAGGAAATAATCCTAATTGATCGTAGATCGTAAACAATGGGATCATCAAATTTGCCGTCATTCACATTGAAAAGCCTCAAATCACTTCCCAAACTGATTTGGGAAGTGATTTGAGGCTTTTCAATGTGGATGACGGAAAATTTTGAACTGCACTAATCTTTTCTTTTTCCCCCAAATAGAGGAAGTCAGATCGCTATCATTATTGGGAATTTCATATCAAAACAATGTGTGTTTAGCTTGCTAATTTGTTCTGGCCTGTTGACCAGACCCTATTCTATTTCAAAGCAAATCATTAACGACTTTTTTAGTAGAGCATATAGGGCCAAGTAAAAAAATCGGAGTTGAGAAACCTCGGTGATAAGACATCTCCGACTTTTTAGTAGAGCATATAGGGCCAGGTAACAAAAAAATCGGAGTTGAGAAGCGTCGGAGAATCTTTGCTCCGACATCTCCGAGTTTTTTACCTGGCCCAAAAATCCATTTGGCAAAAGGTTTCATACACACCACAGAAACAGTGTAGCAGGGGTGGCCCCGAGCGGTCTAGCAAGGATAGTAAATCCAAAAAGACAACAGCTGATAGTATGTATTCATTCGTTTCTTTCATATTTCTTTGTTCATATGTTCATATTAGAAGTATAGTATGTGCCCACTTTACTTTAGAAAGGAAATGGCTTTTACAATTTCAAGTAAATAAACTATCCACAGGCATCTCGATTTATTCTGAACAATCCGGAAACGTTATACCCAAATGCTACCTCAAAGGGAATTGAACTTTTCCCCATGGCATGGTTAAAAGCAAAACGTGGGGTGGAAATAACTAGACGACAATTTTTCAATGCTACCTTTGAGAAGCTCTGCACGAATAACGTGATTGCTCATTGATTGAAGGCTGCCATTGAAGGAGCTACCCATGTTTCTTCGAGATTGTTTAAAACTGGAATGTTATACAGCCAGGCAGTCTTTAAAAAGGAGCAGACCAGAAACCAAGATATAAAGCAAAAGAACAACAGGATTGATTCAAATGTTGTGCGTATGCTAGATGCATACAAAGACGCAATGAAAGTCAATGAAGCACTAATATTTTTGAGGTAGTATATCGGTAGTATTCTAGGATGATACTCAGCTCCCATCTGTACAGGGTGTCCCAAAAAAATTAGGCCCTGTTTGTCTGAAGATTGCGACAAAACGGCAAAAGATTCTAGCCAAACCTTTGCGTGATGTTGCTCTTCAGATGTTCAATTAAACTTTGCCACCATTCCCATAAAGATCCGTTGAAAAATGATGGAGCTATGACCTATGGAGCTATATGGAGCTATTAGTTGATAAGTTATTCTATTGTCATGCAAATTAGAATTTTTGAATGAGCCAATCACAACCCTCGTTACAACGGCTTGTGTAAAACGCAGGTCATGCAGGTTAAGAAAACGCGGGTTAAATCGTGCGGGTCAAAATTAGTGGCCATGGGCCTAAGGGTTTAGGCTTACAGCCTACAACCTTGACGTTGCTCGTTGCTGGCATAACCATTAAATATTCTGTGATTAAACACAGTCATGACTATGGTGCAAAGGTCACATAAATCATGGGGAGATTAATTACAATTGATGCCGAACAGTTTCATCAACAATAATAATCCATATAAATTACATCATACACGTATTCTTTTATGAGAAACGGCTGATAGGAAACAGTAGGCTCAATATTTCGACAGTTAAAGTGAATGAACGGAGCTAAGTAGAGGCAATCTATAAATAGGACAAAGGAAACTCCTGCTCACGGTATTGTTCCTCTTGGTAAACAATATCCATGAATGTCTCCAAATCATCAAATACAATAGGGTAATAATAGAATGCCCAGACTCCTTCCACGCGGAGCTTGCAGTATTAATTTTCTCAGCGCACTAAAAATTGTTTACACTGTACAGTTATAGCAACTGTTTGGACATTATTTTTGTTGCGAATTATGTTATTTTATTTACTTGTTTTGAAATCCTACTAAGTAATTTGGGGGCAATTTTATTTAGACAAACAAAATTAATATTCACTTTCGTACTCGCTTTTCCTTTGCAGCGTCACCTTGGTAAATTACGCCCCCGCAAGAGTAATTATACTCCTTTAATGTCGATAGTCCACTGAATAGACTTGGAGCAAGTCCAATCAAACTAAAACGTAGAGTATACATCCCACTAATTTGTAGAATATAATATTTGTTCATCGTCTGGTTCTTTCTTGTAATTCTCGCAGTGAACGTGAAGATTGTTATATTATGGAACCCCTAAGGAACACGTAAGGAACTCTGAGTAGAGGTTTTTTTATAAGAAACTTGGATCAACACTTTGTACTAAAAGTTTCTTGATTTCGCATGAAAATTTCTGTGTTTTAGCAGTAACAGTTTCTTAATTAGTTTATTTTTTGGGGCCTGAAATTGCTTTACGGTGCTTTAGCCTTCTTATTGACAAAGGGCTTTCATTTTGCATTCATATTGTCACCATGAATAAACCATGCATATCGAGCATGAGCGATAGGACAACAAGAGTGTGTATGATTGTGAAAGTAAAGTTTTATCAGTATTAAAACTACTAAACATTGCAACATAAACCAGTATTAGCGCTTCTACCCAACTCATTGGGAGTTGAAAGCGCGGTTGAAAGTGTCCCAACTTTTTAATAAGGCCACCCAAAATCTGTAGGTCTAAAATTTCCTGAAGCTTGAATCGTTCAATTATAACAATTATGTATTGCAAAATATCAACCCCTCTGCAATCGTACGTTCCCAAATTTCGGCTTTATCGCGCTGCCACTTAGTTGACAACTCATAGCATACAATATCTGATTGTTACGATGTGACGATGACGCAACTGCGTAACCCGGCAAAGGGTACTTTTTAATAAGGCCACCCAAAATCTATAGGTCTAAAATTTCCTGAATCTTGAATGGTTCAATTATAACAATTATGTATTGCAAAATATGAATCCCTCTGCAATCGTACGTTCCCAAATTTCGGCTTTATCGCGCTGCCACTTAGTTAATAACTCATAGCATACAATATGTGATTGTTACGATGTGACGATGACGCAACTGCGTAACCCGGCAAAGGGTATAAAATACCACCCCAGTCTCTGAAAATTTATCTGAAGATCAGATTCAACTCATGAAGTGGTCACCAAGATCAAGTCAACACAACTTCACATTCGACATTATCATCACAACTGGAAGATGACTTGGTCAACATTTGCAAATTCGAAAAGGTAATATTTCTAATTTTTAATACCTGGTCCTTTATCATATTCCAGTAGCAAGTGTGGTTTTCTTCGCAGGGACTGGAAAAGATAGGACCTCCTCAAAGGAAGTACTAAGTTTCAAAATGTTAAGCTATTGTTGAAAATGAAAGAACTTACTGTTACTGCTTGTGAGAGCGAAAGAAGCACTGAAGAATCATCTCACAAATGCAAGCTAATTTTCGAAACTCGTTCCCTTATCATAATAACAAGCTAACATGCATAAATTCTACGAAGTGTCTCAAAGAGGTTTTTACCGAAGGGGATTCTACTCCAAAAAAATCCCGTACTCCTTTGGCAAAAATCCCTTTGTTTTGAAGAAAAATCCACAAAAATGAGGTGTCTGTCCGTCATTTTTTTCAGACAAAAATAAAAAACAACATTTTTACATTTTGTATGGTATTACATGGCAAATATCTTAAAGCTGCAAAACTATCTCATGTACTACTACAGTATCTAAGTTTCTCCTTACATCCAATCTATTTTTCTTAGGTCAAAGACATTGGATGGGGATGCACATCATCCTATTCAAATAGGTTCAAGCGATGATGAGGCAGATAATAAGTCCACGATGATACTGAACACGGCAAGAAGTAACAAATAGTAAGTACTTCACAATACAGCAACTGTTATCAACTATAAGTACAGTCCAAGAAGCAGTAGCGTGTGAGTACTCCTTGTGGTTTTTAAGGGGAATGATCTTCTTTAGCAAACCATATGCATTAAAAGCTACAGATGATGTGTTGACTTTTCGGACATAATATTTGGAGGGGAGGGGGGTGCGATAACGCCCCAGATCCTAATAGGGCTACAAAAGGATTTTGCTATTTTGTACATAGTGCCTGCAATTCTTTTAATGTTTTTTTTACAAATTTGATAATTCTGCAACGAGGCTGCCTGATTTCTTTGAACCTCTTTGGCACCACAATCCAGCTTCGTTCTTGTAAAAGTATAAAATTATGCCACTCTCCTATGAGTGAACGTGAATTGAAAATAGAATCTTCCTAATCTAGTGACACTGATCTGTGAAAATGCAGATGAATGGCTGTTTTTGTACCTAATTAAGGCAAGCAATCGACAGTGCGGGCAGGGGTAAGTTGTTCAATTCCCTGATGCTGCTACAATCACTTTAAAAATTGCCAAAGCCACCAATTCTCGGTTCTTTGCCTATACTTTCTACCTCTCCCTAGTCGTTGTGAATTCCATGTGGGGTGGGGACGAAAATTAAATTTTTTCAAGGTTTCCTTTAATTTTGTAAAAGATTGTAGGATTTAGCGTTACTCGCTGCTACGGTTCTCATTTAAAACTGTAGTAGAGGATAAAACAACCCCTTAAGTATATTCTAAATTTTGTACATAACTACAAGTAGGGGCGTGCAGTACACGTATTTTTTTCAAAAGAAACTGCCCATAAGAAACTCAACTCTCAGATCGCCAAAAAATTAAGCAACCCCAGTACTGGGAAAATACAAATTTTTCCACACAGCTCATCGAATAGAATATTCTAGTTTTTTCTTGACTTTTAATTTCTATCTTGGAGAAATCCTTTTATGTCAATTTTAAAATGTTGACACTGATCCAGGGGGTCAACACATAACTTTAAATCAAGTGCTCCGCAAAATAAATAACTTTTAAACCACTAGCTCTATGACAATGAAACAAACATTGCTGAACTTGTCTTGAAAAGGGCTTTCATTTGATACATAGTTTAATGATTTTTGATGATGTCATCAATAATTGGTTGTTGTGCATGCGTACTGACGAAAAACCATATTAGGCTTCTTTTTTCAAGAAATTAGCAACATCATGTGATGCAGCAGGTCCCTTATGTATATTTAGCATTTGTCCCATTCTTTAAAGCAACTGATATTCAATCTTAGACAAAGATCGCTCTTTAAAAGTACAAAATAAATAAGTGCTGACATCAGCAAAATTGTAGTGTAACGAAGCATACATTTCAAAGTAAGAATTACAAGGATATAATTAATCTATTTTTCAAATCTCGTATCAATATGTTTTATCGATTTAGAGATACAAAGCGACAATGTCATTTTACACCCAAATTAGCAACATTTGCTGACGTCATCACTTCCCCACAGGACATAAACAATGACAAATAACGTCATATGTTACGTGATTGCCTTATTGTGTTTGTTATTTGTGCTAAGTTTCAAGTCTCTGGCACTTATGGTTCTGAGAATAAAGAGGCCCCCAGTTTCCCAAAGTTTCAAAAAACCTAGTCTGGATAGGGGTGAAAAAATTGTTTTGAAATGTTCACGAGGGCACAGGTGTAGTGAGCATGAAGATTATTATGGAAGCACTAAGAAATTCGTAAGAACTACCCTAGTACTCAAAATCTGATAATTTTAAGAAACTTTCAGTACTAGCCCAAATTCTTAGTTTCTTATAAAAAAAATACGTGTAACGTTCCTTTTAATGTTTTTCAGTGAACTAAAGTAACATGATGGATCGAAGGAAGCATATCTCTTCAACGAAAGGAGGGTATTGCCACAGCCAGGAGATGGTCACTGCATTGTCCATTCAGTAAGAGCTGCACTGGAAAAGTCGGGAATTCCCGCGATACCGAACCATGCAGGCTTGCTTGAGATGTTGCGTTTTGAGATAATGAACAACGGCAACTTTTACAAGCAATTTGCCAATGAAGACGACGACATGGCTCATGATCTGGAATGATACGTCAGGGATCAGGTCTACAATGGAAATACAAACGATCTTGTGGTGTATGCTCTGGCAAATTGTCTCTGCGTTAAAATTCGTTTGTTTGAACTAGATGAAGAGGAAGACTGCTACCGAATTTACACCGAGCCCATTCCTCCTGCGCGCAGAAGTGGTCCTGCAAGAGCCGAGATCGACTTGCTCAAGACACATGAACACTATGATGCACTCGTCGCAGTGAACACTGGTAAGTCTGTTGAAAATAAATTGAAAATCTCATGTAATAACGGAATTATCTGCAATATATTTGGGCATTTGCTACACATTCTCATGCATATCCTAAAGAAATCGGTGAGAGCTCTCAACTTTTTGTGTTTGTTTCTCTTGTTTTGGATGTTATTTGCTGCCGTTGCTATGATCCGTGGCTACTGCTGCTGTTGCCCCAGAATAAACTGTTTAGCAAATGGTAGCTGATCACTATTGTGAATTTGCGATGTACATAAGAAATTTCTATGAAATTGAAATAAAACACTAGGTTCTCCACGTAACTTCTTTCGCAATTAGGAAGAAAGTTCGAGCCATAAACCTAGCCTAGGTTGACAGAAAGGAAAACAGCTTTTCCATCTCTGCTGAGTACCCATACCAATGGCGGGGTGCAGAGCAGCAAACAATATTTTATTATTAAAAGAAGACAGTTGACATATTTTCATCATGTCAAATTTTACTATCATTTGTAATATCAGCTATTATCGTTGTGTGGGACAGTGTTCTGCATTAAAATCGCCTAAACTGAAAACATATGAATTATAGCAAATTTCTACAGTAAATATCACAGCTTCTAGTTTTGAAAACAAACAACCCTTACAAGCCTTGTTCACAAAACAAATGTACCCGTCTATGTCTCCCCCTGATGGTTTCCTTTTAATTGTAGACGATCAATGGCAAAAGATTGGGAAGAAAAGGAGTTTCAAACCACTCACATCTTCTCCAGTCAACCAGTACAACGCCATGCCATTGAGGAATCGATTCTCTCCTATTGATGGAGGTGACGAAGCATCATCGGACGACAGTTTCGATTTACCAGTTGGAAGGGTGAGAAAAAGAAGAAAGAGAAATCACCATCGTCCCACCAATGCTGCAATGATTGATACCAGTGAGATAATTGCAGGTACTACTTCGCTCTGTATTCAAGATAAAAAGCAATGTCCCCTTTTATAAATGTAAATCTATTAGTGAAACTGTTACCAGATACTAACTGTTATTTCGCGTAGGATAGGATCCTCCTATCATTGCCGCAAGATTGTTGTCACTCGCTCTTGGTATCAATTCATGAATATGAAAGAATTCATCCAAGGCTTGTTTCATAAATATTCGTTCTTTCACTACCTTGCATGCATATTGATCAATAATACTATTATTGTAGGTCACTCAAATGACAGCCATGGCAGCCCTGCCAAAGAATTGAATGCCACTGATAACGAGGTACATAAAATTTTTTCTTAATCATCTGGTTTGCTGAATGCAATGAAGCATACAGCAAAACATACCACAGACTTGTAATTGATGAAAAAGAAACAAATACAGTATGAATAATTGTGCTTTGAACAGGGCTTAGTTTTGTACAAACAATTAACAATTAATCAATAAGGTGCTAATAATTTTGGAAACATCCTTGAAAAGTTCAAATATATGCAGATGAATGATCGAAATGTTCCTCAATGGGCACATACAGTATCTTGAACTTGGTTGGCTAATGCAATACAATTATCTCTTTTCTTCAGTAGAAGGCACAGAATTGAGGATAAATCTTACCGGGGGAAATTTGAAATTCCAAAACAATGGAATTCCACTCCAAACTTATTTGTTGCATTAACCAACTGCCCGAATGAGGGAGTAACGACGGCTGTTGTTGTCGTTGGTATCTCTCCATTGGGGTCCCTGTTTAACAACATTTTTGGATTCGTAGCTCGACATCTACTGCAAAACAAGTTTCTTTCTTTAGTCATCGGTAAATTGGTTCGTATGTAGCTTTTTGTAACCGTATCTTTAATTTCAGTTTAGTTTTATGTCTTTTATGGCATGGCCCCGGCGTAGTCATGATATTTTTCTCCTAGGGGTATCGTCTTTGTAGTGTAGTAAAGTGTTTTGTAAGTAATGTCGTAGGTAATTCGTCTTTGTAAAAAATTTTTAGATTGTGTACATAAAAAAAAACCAACTGCCAACGTGACATATGCCCTTTAAAGATACACAAAGGACAAATAGGGTTCTACTTAAAAATAGAATGAAGAGAAGGCAACATGCCTCTACTGTATCTGCCCTTTATCTATCTATCTGATCATAAATTGGTGCTTTCAAATACAATATAATGCAACAGGCTATATTTAGATTGCCCAGACCCAAATCATTAGTAAATTTACATTTCTGTTTTTGTTTGAAAGCAAGGCTCATAGGAATTTTCATAAAATGCTTGATTTTCAAAAAACCGTTTCCAACGTGCAACTTCATCCTGTTCTTTGGATAATATGATGTTTCAAACGTTTTTGTGCACCCAGTACTGGCATCTAATTTGTCAATTTGAGGTTTAGCAATGCAAATGTTGGTAAAAGAATATTTGACATGATTTGTAAGATAAGCTTGAAAATGATAACTACCTCCACCTTTTGAGGAATTTGTTTCTCTTCCAGCAAACATCAGAGTCTTCAGCTGAGGACATTTCATCGCGCATAAGAAGAGTGCTCAAGAAAGCCAAAAATGTCATAAATGACGCTGATCGAGTGACAGGACAGCTGGACAGGGACCAAGAACATGGTACAAAAGAAACTTATAGCAGGCCAGTAAATAATCCAGAGTATCTGAATAATGATAATGAATTACCAATTCTTAGGATCGGGATAACAAATTGGAAAAAACAGGAGCTTGTAGATTTTCTCATTAGGCACAAATCAAATAGGTGTTGTACCAAACGCCCTATGGCACCACAGCTGAATTGCTCTCTCCTAGTTGATACGTCAAAGCTGGATGATAGGGAGGATTGGAAATCTGATGATAGTGGCAGCTGGAGAAATGGTGGGAGCTCTGGAAGGATTGTGACTGTTGAAAATGGCAAGGTAACAGGTAGTATGACGATGCCCCTCACTGTATCCAAACGACCAAGCTTGAACCAAAATCAATACATTTTTACAACCACGTATTTCAAACACCTCAACTACCCTGACTATAAACGGAATTCCATTATAGCATTTGACAGCAATAACATCCAACTTGATTTCATAATTGTTGAATATTTCTTTACAGGTGCGCCACACAAGATAAGTCCAAAGAAACATGGTAATTCAAAGGGTTCTACCAAATTTCTTCCAGTGTCTGCTAGTACGAAGAAACGTCTTGTATCAGCAACATCCAAAACCTCCAGGGGTCCGCTTCCTGTGTTTGATAAAGTATCTGAAGATGTAGGAGGATTAGAAGGTGCCAAGGCAGCATCTGACATACCTAGAAGCATAGATCAGGTACGTTACATACGAAAAACATTGCGACAAAAAGAAAAAGTAGATGAAATTTCTGAACTTATTGACAAGGCAAACAGCCTCCCTCAAAATGTTCATTGTGTGCAACTTACTCCTTCAATAAGATTTATTGTAAGTACTGCAAAAACTTTCAAAAACCTTTCCAATTTTTGCACCAACTATGAAAACTGCACTCCTTTCTGTGTTGATACAACATATGGTGTTGGAAATTTTTTTGTAACTACTACCAGTTACAAAAACCTAAAGCTTGTCAACAAATCAAACAATGAGCACCCATCCTTCCCAGGCCCTGCCCTTTTCCATGTTGACCAAGATGAGTCTGTTTTTGGTTATTTTGCACAAACTCTCATATCATGCAACAATGATTTAAAGTCGGTCATGTTTATTGGCAGTGATAGGGACAAAGCACTCATTAATGGAATGAGGAAACACTTTTCAATTGCAACCAACCTTTATTGCAAAAAGCATGTTGAAGATGACATACATTGGAAATTTGCCACCCTCCTACATCTCACAAGTGCTGTGAAAAACACTATTTTATCAGACATTTTTTGGTCAGAAAGGAAAGAAATGAGGGGACTTATCGACTGTGAGAATGAAAAAGATTTTAACGAATTGAGCTACCTCTGCTGCCTCAAGTGGGACAATTTAGAGTGCCAATGTGATAGATCCCAAGCACCTAAATTTTCTATGTATTTCAAAAAATTCATCGAGCAAGACATGAGGAATGGTATGATTTTGAGCAAACGTAGGTCAGCTGGGCTTGGCGATAATTTTTTCTACAATAACTCGACTGAATCGATCAATTTTCGTTTCAAAAACAAAATTAGAGAAAAAAAGACCCTATCTGAGACATCGGGGCAGCCCTCAAAACGATGTAGTCTCTCTGAAGCCATTGCAATATACAAAGACTTTTTGGAAGAGTACAATAGAAATGCCCAAAGGGCCATGCTTGGGGCGGGGTCATATAATTTGGCACCAAAGTTTGAAAGTTTTTTAATCCCAGCACACGGATTGACACAGATGACAACTGAGGAGAGAAAACGCAAAATTGCTCTTTTCAATGATGCGTGCATGCCAATGTCAAGGGATAATGGAGATAGTGACCATTCCTTTTCAGGCCATCAACCTCTCAATAGGCTTTCCGATATTGACTTGCATGAAAATGATACTGAAGGAGTTGCACCTGTCCTACTTGATGACAACATATCTCAATTATCAAATCAAAGTAGAACTTTGCTTGACTTTGCTAAAACTGGTCTAAGTGAAAATCACAGAATAGATTGGAATGATGCTTCGTCAATCTTAAAAGACAATGCAGCTCTAAAGTGTCCATGGGATGATGGAAGTTATATTGTTCGCTCTGATTCCAATGCAAAAATTAGTCATTTCGTATCTTTTTCAGCACAAAAGGCAACTGTTCAATGTGACTGTCCACGTTTCAAATATCATTCCATCTGCAAACATACAATTGCAATTGCTCATTTGGAGTCATTTATAGAACAGCTAATACGAAAATGGAAGCCTGACTTATCAAGACAATTGCAGGGTACTGTGCCATCAAATGCAGGCCAAAAGAAAAGTGATAGACGCAAGCGAATTAGAAACCCAACAACTTCACGCTCAGTCCAAAATCTTAATTTCCCTGGCCAAAATCAGCAAAATCTGCCTCCAGATGATGACAGTTTAAAAGTAATCTTTCTAGGAGCAACTAAAGCAAGGGTATGTTATGGGTGTGGCTCTAATATTAGATCAAAAGATGATGTACGCCTAGGAAATTTGCCCCCAGTACCATATGACATTGTAATTACCAGGAGAGAGCGCCGTGTTTTTAAGGAAAAGGGGTCGCAGATCATAAAGATCGCAAAAACAAAGGAGAACGTTTATTACCATCCAAAGAGAAAATGTCTTCTGAATAAATTGTCATCCATCTCCCCAATCATGTTTGAAATTGAGAATGACACAAAGACAAAGCTTACCCAAGGACATCAAAACCTTCTCAACACCGAGTTTCGGATATCATTTGCTTGAAAATCCATAATTACTACTGTGCACAAACTTCATTAAAGGAATTGTGTCCATGTAAATACATGACTATTAACACTATCATGTAAGTGGGTTTATGTGGATACTGGTTTCCATCCTTGCCACTTTTGTCACACTCAATGGTATCCTTATTGCAGCTTACTTATGCATTGTGTTATAAAAAAGTTATCATCCTTATTTCATTTCAGTCAGTGTGCAAGGAATTACAGTTTTAACACTCAAATTATCAATAATTTTGTTCACTTCAATCCAAAAACCAATGCGTGAGAAGAATTTACAGGAAAATGACGATATACCGGTATACAAATGCAGCAGGAATGTTACCTTGTGAAGCATATGCTCAGGCAACCAGTGAAGTGGCTTTGTCAATTGATAATTTGAGTGAATCATCTGCTGAGAATTAATCTTTGAAAACTTATTTTGCAATTTAAAAAAAACTTGCAACCCCAACCACTCCAGAACACAGTGTAATGACTGACTTAATGACAATAACATGCCATGACATGCCAGAAAACAGTCACAAACCAAAAGCACACAATGGAATACACAGCCAAACTGGGCAAACAGAGGAGCAGCAACCATTGTACAACCAAGCCACATTCGTATCAATTAGGTCTAAGTGAGAATGCTGTAGGTGTGTTCAAAATTCAAACAAATAAAAGGTAAGCAGATCAATTGCAGACAACAGCAAATTTGTATAAACAACCCATTACAACCACTACAACAATTTGCAGAGACTATTTTTCCCGTGCTCAAATGAGTAGATCTACAATTTCCTACTACAACTAAAATAAAATCGGAAGAGCTACCACTGTGGTTTCAGAAAGAATTAGCACAGTCCAAGATTATTTCTTATGCAAAACCACAATCGAGGAGGGTAAAAAGTACCAGCAATACTAATAGAATCCACTATACTCTGAATGTATTTACGTCTAATAAGTGGTCAGTACTGGCCACAAAAAAATTTAAACATGGGAGATTTAGTTGTACTGTAGATTTCATCTTACACTGCAAGTAGAGTGTAGAGTACACTGCAATGTACTTAGGTGTCAAAATGATTCTTTGCCTTAGCAGATTGAAACTAGCGTGGATGAGATGTATAAACTGTCTTTTATATATACGATTTCATTTTAGCCTGGCAATTTTACTTTGTAAATCAGAACTATCAGAACCGCTTTTAAGGGATCAGGACACGGGGGGGGGGGGGGTAATTGCCACCCAGATAGTATGTTAAGAATTGTTGTTATATTTACAGCAGTAAAGGTACAATTGTCTTTAAATATACATGAAATATTTAAGCTTACACCTGTCATTTTTTTGAGTGTTTCCTACCATATATCGAATAATAAGGTCAAAAAGTGCAATGGCAAATAGATTTATGAATAAGATCAAACAATACAGAACCACCCCACACACACTGCTTTGTAGGCCTAAACAGAACTAACGGTTTTAGGCCATACAATTTGAACTTATGTCAAGAGCACCATTCCTGATCTAATCTATGATCTAATTATGCTTTTGATGCTTTCAAATAATTAGAAACACCTACCTAATTAGATCATACTTTCTACATAAGGTCTCTGAAACTGAATATCTTACCAAGCCAAGGCTGCACCAGTTCCTGATTGATATGAAAATTCTTCCTTCACGTCTTTCTGTCCCTCAGAAACATCCCAACGAACGAACTCCAAACAATCATGAACTGCGCTGCGCATCTCTTTTCGCAACGGACATCAATAGGCTGTAAGCCTAAATAGTCAGGGCTGTTAGTGAAAAAATCGTGCACATTGTGATAGAAGCATGAAACTTGGAAAGGGTACACAGTTTGATGCACTGAAAAAGATAGGATGCAGACCCCTTCGAAAATTTGTCCCCTAAAGCTATTTTTAGACTGGGGTACTCGTTTCCAGGCCTTCACAGTGGTTGTTACGATAATATTGCTGCAAATTGTGATATTAGCATGAAACTTGGTAAGGATACACAGTTTGATACGCTGAAAAAGATAGGATACAGACCCCTTCGAAAATTTGCCCCCTAAAGCTATTTTTAGACTGGGGTACTAGGTTCCAGTCCTCAACAGTGGCTACTATAATAACATTACTGCAACTTGTGATATTTGCATGAAATTTGGTAAGGATACACAGTTTGATACGCTGAAAAAGATAGGATACAGACCCCTTCAAAAATTTGCCCCCTAAAGCTATTTTTAGACTGGGGTACTAGGTTCCAGTCCTCAACAGTGGCTACTATAATAACATTACTGCAACTTGTGATATTTGCATGAAATTTGGTAAGGATACACAGTTTGATACGCTGAAAAAGATAGGATACAGACCCCTTCAAAAATTTGCCCCCTAAAGCTATTTTTAGACTGGGGTACTAGGTTCAAGCCCTCAACAGTGGCTACAATAATAACATTACTGCAAAGTGTGATATTTGCATTAAACTTGGTAAGGATACACAGTTTGATACGCTGAGAAGAAAGGGTGCAGACCCCGTTGAAGAATTGCTAGCCTGCGTGCAGACTCAACGAGGAGTTGAATCTGCATGCAGGCTAAGAATTGCCCTCTAATGCTATTTTTAGACTTGGGTACGAGGTTCCAGGCCTCTACAGTAGTTATTATAATAACAGTACTGTGTAAATTGCGATTTCGCACCAATACTTAGTGAGAAGACACAATTTGATACGAGGAAAATAACAGGATAGAGACTTTTGTTGAAGCTTGCCACCTAATGATATAGGCTCTGGTACTCTTGATTTCTTGCAAGGGAGTGTCGAATACAGTAAAAACCCGCACATAAGAACCTAAGATTTTGAACTCAGCCTGTTTAGATTCTTATGCAACGAGGCACATCCAGTAATCAGGTGGTTGGTTCTTAACAGAGGGACATATGTGAATCTAAATCTTAGCCAAACTTATGTACGCTCTTTGCCCTATCCATTTCAACTAAAGCTTACCCTGCAGGTCCGCCTATAACAGTTCTGTAAGTTATGTTTTGGAGTTCACGAAAGTGGTTGATTGGCAAACAGATTGCATTTATTTCCCAATGAATGAATGAAACCCTTTATTAAGAACCTAATGATATCAGGCGGAAATAGTTCTTATCCATTGGGTCCAAAAATATTTGATTTCAGGCTGTAGGTTCTTAATAGATGAAGGCTCTTGTGTGCGGGGTTTTACTGTAGTGCCTTTTCAGTAAGGGGTCAAAATTGAGAGGTTTCACTTCAAAACAAAAGAAAGCCCAAACACTCCTCTCGTATCATTTTTCAACAATTGTTTGCAGACAGAATCCATTATACGATACGAAAAAAGCATATTTACAAGAAGTGGAGGAAGGCTTTGAAACAGGTGCAGATGGAAAAGGAAGGGGCCAAACTAAATCGCTCTGCTCCATTTGTCAAGAAGCATCGAATGAATGCCAAGCAAATAAGTACGCTTGTCGACAAAGATCAGGATACAGAAATGTGGCAGATCAATTGAAGAAATTTCAGGCAGTTGGAGAATTTGATGCGAATAATGAAAGTAGAATAGGCGATACTAACTGCAGCAATCTTTCTAATCTGTTTCAGAAGTGAAATTTCACAAGTGGTATAACAATATATATGATCGTTACCACTGTCAGGAACAACAAAAACAGCCACTTGCCAAGGGCCGAGACTCTTCAGCTCCACCAAGTAGACGTGCAAGATACAATGCAATCAACTTGCAGTTGAAGTTTTTCTTTTTTGTGAAAACGAAGACGCAGATGATAGTCTTACAAAAGTGCAAACTCTAGGACTTGACAAAAAGGTTCGCAATTGCATAATTGCATTTATGGGTCAAAGATTGCTGGCAAGATTGAACGAAGGAAATCTGGCTGCTACTGAGGCTTGAGGCTCTTTTGCCATTTATCTTTTCTGCGTAGCGCACTATACAGTTGTCTTCGAGGAAGCTCTAGGTATTGTTGCAGGGATGCTTCTGGGTGAAATCCTTGAATACTCTAGAGATTATCATCAAGCAGAGGAGACGATTCCATTCCCGGGATTTCATTATTCAAGCTAAATTGCCAACGATCAACCTTAAGGTGCATTAATGGAAAGTATCCAACAACTGCACAGCTCATGTTTGAAGGTGAGGGTGAAGGTGAAGTTGCGGTTTTTAGCGCCAGGCGCTGGGATCACAGAAGTAGCTAAGCGCTATTCGAATAAGTGACCCCTTTTCATGACGCTCAAGTGTTCAGCAATCAGCGACATCAGCAATTATCAGGTCTGGAACCTTTGAGTATGGCATAAGAGACGTGTCCATTAAAGTTATATTAATAACTATTGTAGATGCACCGAATCTTGTACCCCATACTAAAAGTAGGGGTCCACACCTCACCATTTTTAGATTATCAAACTGTTTCGATCACAACTTGCAGCATTGTTATAATAACCAGGCCTAGAACCTATTTCCTCAGTCTAAAAATAGAATTCAAGGAGCTTCGATCATAGTGGTCTGCATCCTTTCTTTATCAGTGTATTTTACTTTGTGTCCTTACCAAGTTCTATGATAATATCTCTATTTGCAACAATGTTATCATCATAACCACTGTGGAGGCCTGGAACCTAGTACCCCAGTCTAAAAATAGCATAAGGGGGCAATTTTTCGAAAGGGTCTGTATCCCACCTTTTACAGCGTATCAAAATGTGTGTTCTTACCAAGTTCTATGATAATATTTCAATTTGCAGCAATTTTATCATCATAAACACTGTGGAGGCCTGGAACCTAGTACCCCAGTCTAAAAATAGCATAAAGGGGCAATTTTTCGAAAGGGTCTGTATCCCACCTTTTTCAGCGTATCAAACTGTGTATTCTTACCAAGTTGACAATTTGCAGCAATGTTATCATAACAACAAGTGTGAAGGCCTGGAACCTAGTACCCCAGTCTAAAAATAGCTTTAGGGGGCAAATTTTTGAAGGGGTCTGTATCCTATCTTTCTCAGTGTATCAAACTGTGTATCCTTACCAAGTTTCATGTTAATATCACAATTTACAGCAATGTTATTATAACAACCACTGTGAAGGCCTGGAAACTAATACCCCAGTCTAAAAATAGCTTTAGGGGGCAAATTTTTGAGGGGTCTGTCTCCTATCTTTTTCAGCGTTTCAAACTGTGTATCCTTGCCAAGTTTCATGCTAATATCACAATTTGCAGCAATGTTATTATAACAACAACTGTGAAGGCCTGGAACCTAGTACCCCAGTCTAAAAATAGCTTTAGGGGGCATTTTTTCGAAGGGGTCTGCATCCTATCTTTTTCAGCGTATCGAACTGTGTACCCTATCCAAGTTTCATGCTTCTATCACAATTTGCACAATTCAGCAATATTTTGGTTCTAACAGCCCTGACTAAAACCCTTAGGCCCATGGCCACTAATTTTGACCCGCACGATTTAACCCGCGTTTTCTTAACCTGCATGACCTGCGTTTTACACAAGCCGTCGTTACAAAACTTCTACATGACCCACAAAAAAGAAATTCTCCAGGGCTTTGGTTTTCTTGCCAATGGCTTTTTAGCATTAAATAAGAGTGCATAAAGCTCTGCAAATATGGCATGAAACTTAATGAGGACCATTTCTCTGGAATTCAAGGAAATGTGTAATGGGCCTATGAATGGGACAATGTTACTACAACATAATGACAATGGGTCTTCCTTGTTGTAAACAACCTGACGAACAAAGAATTGAGCAGGCCAGTCACCAACCAGAGGAACAACAAAATTTTGAAGATATGATGACAACCCACTATCAAGGAGCAATGAAAGAGCAGACCGAAAGTTGTCATAAGACTTCAGTGGCATCTCTAGTGAATCTACAAGCTTGCAATTGTCCATGGATCTTAATTCTTTCATCTCTTGCTGTTGGTAGTCGTGGATCAACAATCTGTGTCTCTCTGATTCAGGATCGAAGAACTTTGCTCTCATCCAGTCTGGCATTACACTGACGTAACTCTTTGACAGAAGGTCAATGTTCTCATCCAAAACATTATTTAAGCTTTCTAAATTTGCAGGTTTGCTATCGTTAACTGGAACCGTAGCTTGGTTAATTGCATCTACATTTGGGAAGGATTTTACTAACAGAGTTGCCATATTGATGACTTGTGATGTTTCACTATTGGAATTACGACGATGTGCATGGATGTTGGTATAATCGTCTATGAAAATAGCAACCACATGACCTTTTTCTGCTGCGTTATGAAAAAAACGTCTCACATTCTCACTATGACTCATTGCAATACCTTCATTTGCATTACTGACTGTGCGGGGGTGTGCCGTAAAACCCATATGTCGTAGTGTTTCCATTCCTCTACTAGTAATGCCAAAGCCCTGGAGTGTCCTTGCAGTTGCTACCTGGAACCAATTGGCCCTTTGCGATTGACCATAAACAAGACTATAAATTATTGAAACAGCCCTCTTTTCGTTTAGTTGTGTCCGCTCGGGTGTCTGCCTATCAGTAGTCATTGCTCCAAGGATGATTCCAAATATGGTAGTTGCACCTGCATCACAACAAAGTTTCTTGAATTCCGCTGGATCTGTTATTGGTACTCCTTTTTCCCCATACCGTTCAAAACATTTGTCCTTGATCTTTGAGACTTGATACTGCAGATCACACTCTGTTGATGCTTTGCGCACTAGTTCCTCAAAAACGTCTTTGGTCACTGTTACTACTCTATCTGAATCATCCTTATCATTTATCACGTTGACATATTTGCCTTCCTGTTCTGTTTCACCCTCATTGTAATTTCCCGCACTCCAATTTTCATATTGATCTAACCCATTGTCAATATCTTGAGAAAGAGTATCCTGCGAGCTTAAAAAAAGTTTCTGACTTGGCGAACTTAATGTTATGGTTCTCTCTGAATGGCTATCTTGAAAACATGGAATGTGGAATACTGGAATGGAATACTGGAATGACATGGAATACTGCAATGCCATAGAATACTAATTAATATTCCATGGAATGCTAATTGATATTCCATGGAATGCTAATTGATATTCCATGGAATATCAATTATGTTTCTATGGCATTCCAGTATTCCATGGGATATCAATTAGCATTCCATGGAATACTTGAAATAGGTTTATGTCCCAGACATCTTTTATTTTCTTGATTGTTATGTCTTATCAAGCAATTATTCTCAATTAACTTTGTCGGAGTGGCAGCAATTATTCCTTTTGTCAAGGAGATACCACCATTGTAAAGACCAAGTTCATGTTATGAAATATTTGTCGATGATATTTGTTTACACCAGGGGCGGTCTGGCACCATAGTTGTAGGGAGGCTAGCAAACGAAAAGGGCCCGGTTCAGGGTGTGGCAGATAAATTTTTTACCCTATACCCACTAAAGAAATCACCTTAAGCACTTTAAGTCGATACATTGTCGATATTAGTTATTGATTAATATATATGCCATGGATTGATGCTTGCACAAAATGAAACAGCGACTATAATGTACAAGTCAACAAATAGTCTTGTGCCCGAATATCTGTCTGAGTTATTTGTAAAAAAATCAGCTCTCAACACAATGAGACTAAGAAATACCGAAGCTGACTTGCGTGTTCCTTTCTTCAAAACGTCAAATGGGCAGAAGTCCATTTCATTTCGAGGGCCTAAGGTTTGGAACCAATTAAGTTCAGATGTCAAACATGCACCCTCCCTTTCAACTTTCAAAAAGAGGCTAAAAAAGAAATTGTAGAGGGTTTTTGGTTTTTCTTTTTACTTTTCTTTTGATAAATCTAGGAACATTTCTATTTGTCTTTATTATTTATTTATATTATATTAATTGTAAATAAGGCTTAACTGTAAATAAGATTTTAAATTTGTTTTAATAGTATTTTGCACGGCCCCCTGTAAAGCAGTCTCTGCAGACTGACGGGGCTACCGTGGCCAGGCAAACAGAATTTCATATGCAACTAACCTGTGTCAGAGTTCCTCACATCTATGAGTGCGTCATAATGCTCAGGTGTGCGCAGGATGTCAAGGACAGCTCTAGCCGGTACTCCTCTCCTGGCTGGTGTGATTGGGACAGTGTATAGTGTGAACTGCTGCCCAGTCCTCTCGAAAATCCGCAATTCAACGCAAAGGCAATTAGCCAGAGCCCAGATGATCAAGTCCATCGTATCGTTCCCATATGCTTTCTCGTGGATATATCAGTTCAAATCAGCCTCAATGTCGGCATTTTCCAGATCAGCTTCGTTTACAAACCCCTTGTAGTAGGCCAGATTGTTCAAAATCTCGAACCGTACCATCTGGAGGAGACCTTCATAGCTCGGTACAGCAGCAATTCTCAACATGGACAACGAGGCTCTCACATAATGGATGATGCAGTGGCCGTCACCTGGTTGTTTCATCACCTCCATCTCGTCCACTGATTAAACAGTCTTGAGGGCATGTTTTTCCTTCAGTTCGCTACCGAGAGACAAAGAAGATGCCTGTAAGACTCTTGATTATTTCCCTTGCAGTAATGAAAATCCTTTTCATAAGGCAGTGGTCGAAAGTATCTGTCGTTAAATTATACGTTGTTTCAAAA
Source organism: Aurelia coerulea (assembly GCA_039566865.1). NCBI lineage: Eukaryota > Metazoa > Cnidaria > Scyphozoa > Semaeostomeae > Ulmaridae > Aurelia > Aurelia coerulea. The sequence goes on from CM076959.1 coordinate 6,811,609, forward strand.
AAACGAACTTAATAAGATCATAGTAATAAAAGTATCTTAATTTCCTATCAGATTTTCCAACTTTTAATCATTAGTACACATATTTCTTTATAAGAAACCAAGACTGCGTTCACACGATGACGGCATATTTTGAAAACGGTGAAAAATGTGACGGATAGGCCTCCCGTTCACACGAAAACGGCACATTTTTTGCCGGCAAATTTTGAAAGCTATATATTTTGAAAGCGGAACTCTTTGAAAACGGTTAATGTATTTTTTTCATAAGAAGCTAAGAATTTGGGCCAGTGCGGAAAATTTCTTAAAATTATCAGATTTTGAGTACTCAGAGTTTCTTATGAGTTTCTTAGAGGTTCCATGACAATCTTCATATTCACTACCTGTACCCTCGTGAACAATTCAAAAAAAGTTGTTTTTACGCTTTCCCAATGTTTCTACAATACTCAAATAGATATGACACAGGAAACAAGTGAAAATGAAACTAAAATATGTAAAGGATTTCCTTTATCAAAATAAATCGTTTCTTAACTTATATTTTCCCATTATGGAGTTTCTTGATTGTTTCTCAATTTCATATGAGATTTTCGATATTCCGTCATTGAAAGTTTCTGAATTAGCTTCTCGTTTTCACATTGGAAATATCATGATGTAGTTTCCAACACTGCTATAGAGACGTTTCTTGGTAGACAAAAACTTTGTTTGGAAGTTAAAGTGTTTCCTTACTTTGAAAGCTTGAAATGTGTTACTTTTACTCAAGAGGAAGGGTTCAACGTAAGCGACATATTTGCCATTATATCTTCTATTTAGCATTGAAAGTTGCTAGCTAGAACTACAAGTGTATCAAAAAGGCTACCGGCCGAAACATCTCTCTTTCGTCAAATTTTTTCAAAAAATTTCAAATTTTTTGCTTGGACAATATTCTTTGACAAATCGTGGTGCGGCTTAATTTTATGCCACATAATTAAAAATATTTTTTATCAGTAGCAGTAGCCATTTATATATATATATATGATTAAACGGTGCTTCATGAATATCGTAAAAAAAGGTTGTGCAAAGGTTGCAAGGTTGCCTGCACTCGCAGAGAGTGAAAAACCTAGAAATGCCCCACATAAAGGGTATGAAATTAACTGAAGCGACAAAAGAGCTGGTTAAATGACAATAGAGTTGATATATCTTACCTCTCGCTGGTTCGTAACGTAGATTATGCCATGATGCTGAGCGCTGAAAACTTCTTGGGTCTGTACGTGAAAAGCGTTGTCACTGATAACCACGTGCGTACTGCAGGCAGCGAATCTGACATTCAGATGCTAGGAAAGGGCATTGATGCAGAATTTATAGGATTTTGGATGGCTGGGGTATTTCCAAATTTCGAAATCCATAATTAACTCAAAAATTTCTGACGTAAAACTTGCTCATTCCTGGGAAGGTGGGAGGTGGTTGTGGCCAAAAAATGCAAGTCACCCTTCACCATTTGGCCATCATAGTCAATGAGGCAGCCGAAGATATCTGGCTAGTTGGAGGCCTATTATCAACATTTAAAGAGATTTTTTAAATTTGTAGTTACCGAACAAAGAACAGTAAACAAGTATACTGATTTATCTTGCCATGACGATTCATGACGATCCATCACGATTCATGACGCTTGGAGGAGAAAGTCACCTACTCTCGTGGGATGAATAACTTCTTCTAAATCACAATTTTCAAGCAGGAGAGTATTTTTATTGTATTTATTGGTTATTCAGCTCGATTTTACAGGTATTTTAGATCGAAAATCTTTACTTGATTATTTTTGAAAAATTCCAGAAATTGGCCTAAATTTGTTGTTAGCGCCAGGCGGCCACCAAACAGACTGATCAATAGAGAAAACAACCTTCATCCTTGGCAGCTTTTGGGGTCATATCTGGCATATAATACAACCTTCATTAAATCACATACTCTTAAGTGATATACTTCTAAAGTCCGATACTTCTTTCTTCATACTTGTTAATACGGCATTCTTTTAACATCTGCCTGATACTTTTCAATTGCCTTTTCTTGAGCCATATTCTTCTAGAGACTCATATTTCTTGAGACTCATGCAACTAAATCTCAAAGTCTAATCCTCATACTTTTTCACCTATTTCTTCTCATACAACTAAATCTTAGATAAAAGCTGCAAACGTGCGGCCAGACCGCCAACCATCTCATATTGTTACAAATTCCAGTCCCTTCAGGGACTATTTAATCACATACAACTAAATATCAGACTTTTTCAAAGTCTCATCTTTCCAGAGACTATTTAATCTCATACGTTCTTAAGTCTCATACGTTCTTAAGTCTCATACATTCATGAGCCTCATCTTTCCATGAGGCTCATATTTCTTAAGACTCATACATTCTTAAGACTCCTACATTCTTAGTCTCATCTTTCCAGAGACTATTTTATCTCATACGTTCTTAAGTCTCATACATTCTGAAGTCTCATACGTTCATGAGCCTCATCTTTCCAGATGCTCATATTTCTTAAGACTCATATATGTTTAAGACTCATACATTCTTAAGTCTCATACATTCTTAAGTCTCGTACATTCTTAAGTCTCATACGTTCTTAAGTCTCATACATTCTTAAGTATCATACATTCTTAAGTTTCATACATTCTTAAGTCTCATACATTCTTAAGTCTCAAACGTGTTTAAGTCGCATACATTCTTAAGTCTCATACATTCTTAAGTCTCATACTTTCTTAAGACTCATACTTTTTCAATTTCATTTCAAAGTCTCATCTTACCAGAGACTATTTAATCTCATACGTTCTTAAGTCTCATACGTCTAAACTAGGGTGCACTTTTGGGGAAGACAGGCAAGGCCTGAGCAGACCTGTGCACCAGATAAGATATGCGATAAGTGAACAAATTATGAGTGGGTTAGGGGATAATACCGACCAAAGCCGCAAATGTATGGCCAGACGAACTTTGATTATGTACAACTACAAACTTACACCAGAGATATGACCCGGATCTTGAGGACAAGGGACTGCTTGAGGGAGGTGGGAGGGCGACAAATCTTGATCTACCAAACCAAATGAAGCAGAGTTGACAGGAATAATTGTGATGCTAGATACAGGTGTTGGCAATGCCACGAGGTGAGACCTGGAACTAGCTGGCCACCCAGGAGGTTTGGGGATGAGATTAATGGGTTTGGTGGCCTTAGCGTTAAGCTCAATTTACGAGCGTAGAATTTGCGATTAACGCCAGGCGGCCACCAAACAGACTGATCAATAGAGAAAACAACCTTCATCCTTGGCAGCTTTTGGGGTCATATCTGGCATATAATACAACCTTCATTAAATCACATACTCTTAAGTGATATACTTCTAAAGTTCGATACTTCTTTCTTCATACTTGTTAATACGGCATTCTTTTAACATCTGCCTGATACTTCTCAATTGCCTTTTCTTGAGCCATATTCTTCTAGAGACTCATATTTCTTGAGACTCATGCAACTAAATCTAAAAGTCTAATCCTCATACTTTTTCATCTATTTCTTCTCATACAACTAAATCTTAGATAAAAGCCGCAAACGTGCGGCCAGACCGCCAAAGTAACCGCCAAAGTAACCCCAAAGCCACCAGGATGAACTTATATGGCCCTAACATAAACTCATGACTTTTGTATTCTCGTATAACCAAGCTCATTGCGCATATGATGAATAACTTCTGCTTTAAAGTGAATATGACGCGAAAAATTTTATTGATGAAAAACGCTAATTCGAGTGTGCTGATTTCGAATTCCAACGTTAAACTTTCCAAAACTAAACCGTTTTTTAGATATCGCCATTTGAAAATCAACTTTCTGCTCAAAAAAGTGTCTGGGAGATCTGGGTCGAGTTTTGACTTGTGACATAAAGTATTTGGGTGGATTCAAGGACATCAAGGATTTATAAGAAACTATACGGTTGGTAAAGGGGTTTTAGGGTTTGAAAGAAGCCCAATAGAAAATATTCACACCCATATTCTTCGAATATCTCGGCATTTTCATTGTCACAATATATATTGGCAATTAATTACGGACTGTTGTGCACCTAAATTCTATGAAATAACAGATTAGCACTCAATTAAGTTTCTTTGATAAAACTGGGGGGTTCCATATTCAGACACAGGTATATTGCATCTTGCTGTCTGCTGTTTAAAAATAGTCAAATACAATAAGCAAATTTAATCCTTTTATCACAAATCAAAGCCCTTCGCCCTTCGCCATGACATGTTTTCATTCATTCATATCGTAAACAGACGGTCAATTCCTGCAATTCGCTTCCTAGTCCTCAAATTCACAGATTTATAGCATAGCTTGGCAAGATAGAATAAGGATCTTGGTTGTAGGATGAAGGGAGGAACAGAATCTAACATGATGTTGTGTGCAAACATTTGGAGAGTGCATTCCAACTAACCTACTGCGTTAGTTTTTCAACACGTGATTACAGGCCAGATTAGGCCATGCATGTTCTGCTTTTTACAACAATACAGTTATTTCGTATTTGTCAAAGTTTTATGAGGAGGAAAGCTGCTTTGGAGAACATCACCTTCTTTTGGTAAGTTTCAATTTTGTTACTGATGCTATCAGCCTATACCAAAGGCAAGCCTGGTTGCAGATCTAGGCTAAGATCCGTTTGATCACACTTTTGCTGGGTTTTAGAAGCGAGAATCGCCTCTAAAATTATGGCCAATCTTCGCTTGCCATTGTCGCATGGAAGGTCTTCGCCCCATGAAGTACCAAAATTGATCCCTTTATAATTATAAAGCAACAAATGTCGAAAATTTTGCAACACAGACTATTAATTTTTATTTCAAAACCTAGGGCTGGCTTTGTGTTGGATAGTTATTGTATAAGTTTGCTGCGGGACATGATTTTGTGCCGTCAATGCAACTTTGCAAATGGCCTTTTTATCACATTGATGAGAGAGAAAGATGTTCAATAATATTTTAAATTTAGTTCTTTAAGTATTCAACACACCAGGAGTAAATTCCTTGGTCTTATTCGACGAAAAGGGCGAACGAACAAGCCAAACTTGACCACTACCCAGGGTTTCATGGTGGTTTCCTGTGTAAAATATTGCAAGGTATCGTCTTTACCCAAACACTTTACGTCACAGAGGTCTGCCACTCAATGGTCTGACCGCACAGAGTTGCCGCCACTTTTCGAAGCAAAGTGGGGGCTATTCAACCCCACTTTCTGACGAAATAAAAGTCCAAATTCAAAAATTAAATACACCACGATGATCAGCGATGTTTACTGCACAATATAAGACAATAAAAATGTTTGCGTCATATTCACTTTAACTGACAGCATACTTTTATCTACCTCACTCAAATTCTCCAAGCAGCTCTGCGTATATTCACTTTCGTTGACGTCCCTGCGTGTATCGATCCTTGAGCAAAAGATGGCCAATAACTCTATGTGTGATATGTTCAGCAGCTCCTTCGATATGGAAATAGAAGCTGAGACAACAGCCGACTGTAAGTTTTCTCTTCTGTATATCGTTTCTAACGTTTTTTACATTATGTCCTACCTTACAAAGTACAACATCTGCGCCGTTTAGCAAACAGTGTGCTTGTCTAAACATCCTCATATACTTTCTACAGTTACAATAGCACCAACGTCACCAGCAGTCGTTAGAGGTATCACAACACCTCAAGCCAACAACGAGGAGAGCACAAAGCCGAAGCCCCTCAACAATAAAGGAAACGCAACAACAACAAAACACAAAAACAAGAAACAAACTATCCAAACTCGAGGTCATACCGCCCACACCAGAAAAACAACTAACTAAAAACCAAACAACAACGATTATATCGGCAAACCAAACACAAAACAAACAACTTGACATATCACAAGCCAACGTCCTTAAGCAATTAGTGACGTTGGAGCAATCCGGCAGACCCTCGATACATCAGAGAATGAAATACTAATAATAGAATGAGAGCAATCATGATCTCTGATTAATCAATATCTAAATAACTACTAATCAACAGCTCTATCAGAGTAATCATTAATCAGAAACAACTGAAAATACCATGAATAGCAAGGAGAGTCATGATCTCCGATTCATCAATATCAGAAATTTCATGTGGTACGTCATAGGAAAGAAAACGAGAGATTGAGAGAATCTAAGGGTGAACAGGGTGGACAGGGTGGACGGGTGGACGAGTTGCACGTGGTACTTCATAGGAAAGAAAACGAGAGATTGAGAGAATCTAAGGGTGAACAGGGTGGACAGGGTGGACGGGTGGACGAGTTGCACGTGGTACGTCATAGGAAAGAAAACGAGAGATTGAGAGAATCTAAGGGTGAACAGGGTGGACAGGGTGGACGGGTGGACGAGTTGCACGTGGTACGTCATAGGAAAGAAAACGAGAGATTGAGAGAATCTAAGGGTGAACAGGGTGGACAGGGTGGACGGGTGGACGAGTTGCACGTGGTACGTCATAGGAAAGAAAACAAAAGATTGAGAGAATCTTAGGGTGGACAGGGTGGACGGGTCGACGAGCTGCACGTGGTACGTCATAGGAAAGAAAACGAGAGATTGAGAGAATCTTAGGGTGGACAGGGTGGACGGGTGGACGAGTTGCACGTGGTACGTCATAGGAAAGAAAACGAGAGATTGAGAGAATCTTAGGGTGGACAGGGTGGACGAGTTGCACGTGGTACGTCATAGGAAAGAAAAGGAGAGATTGAGAGAATCTTAGGGTGGACAGGGTGGACGGGTGGACGAGTTGCACGTGGTACGTCATAGGAAAGAAAATGAGAGATCGAGAGAATCTTAGGGTGGACAGGGTGGACGGGTGGACGAGTTGCACGTGGTACGTCATAGGAAAGAAAATGAGAGACTGAGAGAATCTTAGGGTGGACAGGGTGGACGGGTGGACGAGTTGCATGTGGTACGTCATAGGAAAGAAAATGAGAGACTGAGAGAATCTTAGGGTGGACAGGGTGGACGGGTGGACGAGTTGCATGTGGTACGTCATAAGAAAGAAAACCAGAGACTGAGAGAATCTAAGGGTGGACAGGGTGGACGGGTGGACGAGTTGCACGTGGTACGTCATAGGAAAGAAAACGAGCGATTGAGAGAATCTTAGGGTGGACAGGGTGGACGGGTGGACGAGTTTCACGTGGTACGTCATAGGAAAGAAAACGAGAGATTGAGAGAATCTTAGGGTGGACAGGGTGGACGGGTGGACGAGTTCCACGTGGTACGTTTATTGCACGTGTGATCACTCCAGTTTTAATGCGGAAGTGAATTTCTAGAGTTATTGTTTATTTCTTTGCACATTGTTCACCAATAAAAAACTTGAGATTAACACAGTTTCATGGACTGAATCGGTACATTTCACGAACCACATTAATTGTATTTTATAACCCATGATGTTTTTAAAACGAAAGTTTTATTTCCAATTCATCTAATCCAAAGGTATAGTTTTTGTTTATCATTTGTCTCTTTCTTCTTTTTTAGGGAAAAAATCAAATTACTAATGAATTATTCATAATTGATAAAGTAAAAAATTTAGAAAAATTTAGCCTCAAACCATGCTGTATCCAAAAATATTTATTACTACTTAATGGGAACATTCTAGCTCGAGAAGCTTTTTAGATGAAAAAGAATATTGACCATTATAGATCGTATTGACAAGTATAATGTCGCTTTGGCGAACACTTTGAGTTTCTGGTCTTTTTTGTAAATTTGGCGGACAAAGGTAGAACTGCTTATGTTAAAATTTGGAGATACTGGTCTTTTGTTCAAATTTGCCCCCCCCCCCCCTAGTAGACTTTTTGTTATAACTCTGCCAGGAGAACAACTATGGCCCGGAAACTTTCTGACTTTTTGCTGCTACGTACTATGCAACCACTCAAAAAGTTTTATAAAAATATTTTGACAAATGAGGGGGAGGGAGGCAATTTTCTGGAACTGACTCAGTCAAAATCGCCAATTCTCGCATATTAATTTTCGTGAAAAAAATAGCAAAATCGCAATAGTTTGCAAATATATTTTGCTGGGTAGTTTTATTTGATGTAATCTATCATGATTTTCATGTTTGGATGGAAATTGTACTCAAAATTATATTTTATCGCATTTTTCCTGATTTTGATCGACTTTGTAACTTTTCTTGACCACACAAGGAAAAATGCTGACACGAGCAACAGAAGCAATAATGACGACGAATTTTAGGTTAATTTTCATATTCTCATAAAGTACATGCCTGTGGCTGTTAGTACACCAAATCTGGTTGCTCTACCTATTTCCCGGCAAGAGTTAGGTAAAGGGGGAGGGGGGGCTTTGTTGTATACGTTTTTTTTTTATAAGAAACTTGGATCAGCACTTAGTACTAAAAGTTTCTTAATTTCGCATGAAAATTTCGGTGTTTTCGTAGTAAAAGTTTCTTAATCAGTTTCTTATTTTTTGGGCCTAAAATTGCGGTATTGTTCGAAGTTGAACCTTCTTCTCGAGAAAGGGCTTCCATTTTGCATTGACATTGTCATCAAGAAGAAGCCATGCACATCAAGGCAAAAATTTACCAATTTTGCAGTTAAAAGTCAAGAAAAGACGAATGTACCTTTGTTAGAAAGACATAGAATAAGAGAGACACAAAGAAATAAAGTTTTAGAGTTTCTTAACTGTTCTTGAGCGTAGTACTAGAGTTTCTTAATTTTTTGGTCATCGTAGTACTAGTTTCTTATAAACCAGTTTCTTATAAAAAAAAAAACGTGTAGTACGTGTCAGATAGCCCAACCACTATAGGGTTGATTTTGGCGAACAAAGGTAGCATCAGCAGCTTACAGGTAAATTTTAGGATTTTGATTGGATAGGAGGTCAGAAAATTTGATTTCTAGGACAAATTGATTTTAAAAAAGGAAGACTGATTTTAAGATTTCACATTTGTCTCAATGCAGTCAGTGAAAAAAGTCAATGAAACTTGATGTAAGCGTAGCAAGTAAGAATGGTGGCCGGGGGGGGGGCTTGGCTTGCCCCAGGGAAATTTTTCATGGCCACGCCCTTTACATCATTGGAAAGCGCCCCATTTTTGAAGAATTTGCTTTTTAAAGAAGCAAAGGTTCATAAATGATGGGGTCTTTCCAGGAAAATTTTGAAAATAGGACTTCAATTTCACGAGGATATACACTCACTTCACTTTTTCATAAGAAACCACTTATAAGAAACGGTAGGCTCAATTTGTCGAAAGCTAAGAAACAACCCTACCTGAATTGAAAAAAGCTAAGAAACTGCTGTAATTTTCAGTTTTAATTTTCCTATCGCACTCAAAATTATTTTGACATTGTACAGTTAAAGCAACTGTTTGGACATTTTTTTGAGTGCGAATCATGTTATTCACTCGTTTTGATATCTTACTAAGTTATTTGGGAGCCCGTTAGACAAGACAAAATCAACTCTACACTTCCGGCATTAAAAATATAAGAAACACGTTAGAAACTTTTGTTAGCACTGAGTAATTAAGTGCAGCCATTGGTGCAGCTAACAAAGCGGAAGTCCCGGAAGTATTCATATTCCTGGATACGAATAAAGAGTTTCTCAGATTTAATTTTTCAATATTATCCCTTATATTACCCGGGGAGGGGGTACTTGACCAGCTTTTGGTCGGGAACTTGCCGTTAAAGCTTCAAAAACATACCCGTTCCTTATACCAATTTTCCGAAAAAGTATACCCGACCATATACCAATTTTCCAAAAAAGTACACCCAACCTCATACCAATTTTCCGAAAATTTATATCCGACCTTATACTTATACCAAAATCGTGAAAATCGATACCGTTCCTTATACAAAAATCGATACCCTTCCCAATGGCACGTCCCCGTACCCAAAATATGCGAAGCACCCCCCTCCCCCGGGTTATATTACTCCTGTTTCTTGACTGTATGATAATCTGAAAGTCAAAGGTTCAAATCAAAAGTTCCTTACAAAAATACATGCATGCATTTCCATTGCATTGACTAAGAATTGCATAGGGAAGCTAATATTTCAATGGTTGAAAGGAAATTGTTCATGCTGTCGGCTTTATCTTTAGATATCTATAAAATAAGAGCTAATTCAAGCCTACTACACGTATTTTTTTAAAAGAAACTAAGAATTTTGGCCAGTCTGAAAGTTTCTTAAAATTATCAGATTTTCAGTACACGTATTTTTGTAAGAAACTAAGAATTTTGTCCAGTACTGACAGTTTCTTAAAATTATCATATTTTGAGTACTCAAAGTTTCTTACGAGTCTCTTGGAGGTTCATAAAAATTTTCATGTTCACTGCATGTGCCCTTGTGAACATTTCAAAACAATGTTTTTGTAGCCTTTCCAATGTTTAGACATTACTCCAGTACCTTATGAGTAATATTATACAGGAAACAAGTGAAATTAAAGTAGAAATATATCAAGGATTTTCATGCAAAAGCTTCCCTTGCTTCGTAACTTCTGTCATCCTGGTTCCTGGCGAAAAGAAATGCATTCCGAGACAGAGACCTGACCAGTGTTACTAGAATGCAACTCGTCCACCCTTCCACCCTGTCCACCCTTAGATTCTCTCAGTCTCTGGTTTTCTTTCCTATGACGTACCACGTGCAACTCGTCCACCCGTCCACCCTGTCCACCCTGTCCACCCTATGATTCTCTCAATCTCTCGTTTTCTTTCCTATGACGTACCACGTGCAACTCGTCCACCCGTCCACCCTGTCCACCCTTAGATTCTCTCGGTCTCTGGTTTTCTTTCCTATGACGTACCACCTGCAACTCGTCCACCCGTCCACCCTGTCCACCCTAAGATTCTCTCAGTCTCTCATTTTCTTTCCTATGACGTACCACATGCAACTCGTCCACCCGTCCACCCTGTCCACCCTAAGATTCTCTCAGTCTCTCATTTTCTTTCCTATGACGTACCACGTGCAACTCGTCCATCCGTCCACCCTGTCCACCCTAAGATTCTCTCAGTCTCTCATTTTCTTTCCTATGACGTACCACGTGCAACTCGTCCACCCGTCCACCCTGTCCACCCAAAGATTCTCTCAATCTCTCATTTTCTTTCCTATGACGTACCACGTGCAACTCGTCCACCCGTCCACCCTGTCCACCCTAAGATTCTCTCAATCTCTCATTTTCTTTCCTATGACGTACCACGTGCAACTCGTCCACCCGTCCACCCTGTCCACCCTAAGATTCTCCCAATCTCTCATTTTCTTTCCTATGACGTACCACGAGCAACTCGTCCACCCGTCCACCCTGTCCACCCTAAGATTCTCTCAATCTCTCGTTTTCTTTCCTATGACGTACCACGTGCAACTCGTCCACCCGTCCACCCTGTCCACCCTAAGATTCTCTCAGTCTCTCATGTTCTTTCCTATGACGTACCACATGCAAGTCGTCCACCCGTCCACCCTGTCCACCCTAAGGTTTTCTCAATCTCTCGTTTTCTTTCCCATGACGTACCACATGCAACTCGTCCACCCGTCCACCCTGTCCACCCTAAGATTCTCTCAATCTCTCGTTTTCTTTCCTTTGACGTACCACATGCAACTCGTCCACCCGTCCACCCTGTCCACCCTTAGATTCTCGCAATCTCTCGTTCTCTTGCACCCTTAGATTCCTTCAATCTCTGCTCCAAATCAATGCTCCAAAATGATTGAGCTATTGATCAATCATGACTATCCAAGTGATCAATCAGAGATTAGTGATCAATCATAATAAACTGGAATGAAATGTTGGTCCCCTCAATTTCTATCAGTAGGATTTCATTCTTTGATATATCGAGGAATAGCCAGCAATCCAACCTATACCATGAAAGCAAATCAAAAGAATTTACAAGGCACACAACAAAAGACAAACAGCCAAACTTTACATATCCGCAAACAGAAGTTTCCTATACGAACAACTTCTCTAGCGAAATGCATGAGAAGTATAAAAACCTAAAGCGTCAATTCCAAATTGACATGTGCGAATTACTCAGAACCACAAGGAAAAAGCCGAAGAGGCCTCCACAGATGTTGAAAGCCTTCTGATTTGGGCAGAAATGGCTTACAAAGAAACACCTGAGCTAACGCTCATAAAAACACAATACAAAACATTGGCAAGAGAAAAATGTATTGCCATCAAACCAAAAATAAATCCAAGAGGAAAAGGTGCGGGCGGTGCTGACCACACCCAAGAAAGGATCCAGGACAATAAAAGACAACGCAAATAATTGTACATATTATACATACAACTCTAACTTGTTTCTCATTATCTATATACATTAGTCATTTACTCGTTCATTACTTATTAATTACTCATTACTATGTTATGTTTTGCAATGTTTTACACGCTGTACTGTTAAACTATTTGCTTTCGCATCTTTTGTTTTCAACCTTATAAGACTGTCGGCATATAACCTTTTTACCATATCACTATAATACAACATGCATGGTACCTCTATCGTAGGTGACACGTGCCAGAATTCAAACACAATAACACAACACCATAGTATATCCGCACTCCGCAAATTAACGGGACAAAAATGCAAAATCAGAAAAAAAGGAAACCCAATAAAAATTTGCTACGAAAAATTCTACACAAAAAAATAGTCGAACAAGCTAAACCAATAGATAACATAGCAAACCTCGTAGGCATCACCCTAAGCGAGGCACAAACAAGCGTCCTAAATAAGGGCCTAAGCTTTGTACAAACACCCAACACAACAAGATTCAAAACAGTGGAGAAAATCCTTTACAGAATTTAAGAGAAAAATGCAAACACATTACTTCTTTACAACCCGACCTGCTTTAAAACGAAACAAACACCACTTTTTGAACAAAATCTACCTGGTATCCACCGTAGGTCGATTGTAAACCTCTGGTGAAATACTTCAGTGCTGTAAATCAAGATTTGATACAATTATACAACAACTCCAAAAATAACAACGTAAACCTTTCACAATCTGAGTAGGAAGCAATCTTCCAACTCAAATCAATGAAAAACGTAATATTTCGGAAAGCCGATAAAGGCGGGAAGTTAACCATTATAACTGCTGACTCCTACCTCGCAGAGGCTTATAGGCAACTAAGGAGACCAGAAAGGAGACCAGACCCTAGTGTGAGGGGCGTGGTGTACCAAGGTGTACCTACCACTCGAAATAGAAAAAGAGTGCGAGTTTTTTTTGAACAATGGATTTTTCTTGAAAACGAAAGAAGTATAGCCTCTAGGAAAGTATGTTCCACGGAATAACTCTATATATTTCCTACACCAATGCCGCCTGCCTAGAACTATTTAAAATCTCAACAAAACTAGCCATTATTCATATGACGATGATAATGAAAAAGCATGGCAAAAACGAACTACATACTCTTTCATACGCCCTACAGAAGCAAATTTTGTAGAGTCTGGGTCGCTTGCAACAAAACAGAACAATTTGAATATGATATCAAAATTCAAAACATTATTTATTGTTTATCTAGGCAAAGACGGCCTCTAACGTAATAACAAGAAACACAACCATAAGATCAACTAAGAAATTCAGGGGTGGTCATGTCCCGATGGTCTGTCCCAACACTTGGCTTTTCCCCCTGAAATCTGGGCCAGCTTCGTCCCCAAAACTGGTTGTATTTGCACATGTCAGCACTGCGAATTTTTTTTCCGTACATGGTTGGCAGTATCTTTGATGGTTGGAAGTATCAACTGTTGATGGTTGGAAGTATCTTTCATGGTTGGAAGTATCATTTTTAGGCCATACCTCCTTTCCTTCAACTTTAATGGTTGGAAGTATCAGTTTTTAGGTTAGGCCCATTTGCACTAGCAGTGGTTGGAAGTATCCCGCAACAAAGTTGTTGATTGGAAGTATCTTCTAAAATCAAATCCCATATTTCTTTGTGTCAGATTTCCCGCCTTTTTTACAGCATGACAAAATGGCTGCCAACTCGTTGATTGCTTCACCCAAATGATGCACAAAAAAGCATCTTGGTAAAGAGTTCCTTGCAGCCATCAATCATTAGCATAAATTGAACATTGTTGATAAATAGATCTTGATAAATAAATAGATGCAACACTTGTCAAGTATACCTGGAAAGGCAATTTCTTAGCACATTCTGCATCATTAAAGAGAGTGGTGTTTACTCACAAGTTTTCCTGATGATGCTAATTTATGAAAAATATATTACAAGATAATTACGAAATCTATTATAGATTCGGCAAACACAAGAATGGGAGAGGTGTTCTAAGCCTAAGTGGAAGGCATGTCCTAAAAATTTTATGACTTCGTGGACCGCGACCACGACCAAGCTCGAAAGGTCCACGATAGTTTGAATCAAAGTTGGTCCGATTTTAATTGTTTTTGGCAAAGGTCGACCCATGACGACAGTTAGAATATTCACAAGAAGTGCTTGACAATAACTGGGAGAGTCGTTGTAAGCCAAAGCAGAGGATGGCATTTAAAACAATTTCTTAGCAAAATTTCCAATCTGGCACTGGGGTGCCGGTGGTGGTAGTTATGTTGCGTTGGAAAACAGACACTTTCGTATGAATCCCAAAAAATAAAGGAGACATGGGTTACAAATATTATCCATCAAAGGTGGTATACGCTTCTACCAAAATCTAACACTGCTGACACTATGATCATAAGGGAAAACCTTCTTAGAGGACAAACACACTAAAATGAGTCGCTTTTGCTAGGCTTGGCGGTGAAGAAGTCGTTGTACTTAAGATTACGCCTTTACTTAAAACTCCAAGTCCGTGATGCATTCTAAGCCAAAGTAAAGGATCTTTCTTCAAAAATTTTCCTCGTGCGCTGATTTATAGCATAAATGTCACAAAACGATCCAGGTTTCCTTGTCGCTAAAGGTAAGCATGATATTAGGAGATGCATTTTGAGCCAAAGTAAGGGATCTTTCTTCAAAAATTTTCCTCTCGCGATGATTTATAGCATAATTGTCACCAACGATAACGGTTTCCTTGTCGTTAAACGCAAGCATGATATGGGGAGATGCATTCTAAGCCAAAGTAAAGGATCTTTCTTCAAAAATTTTCCTCGTGCGCTGATTTATAGCATAATTGTCACAAACGATCCAAGTTTTCCTTGTCGCAAAAGGCAAGCATGATATTGAAAGATGGGTCATTCCATGTCAAACCGTCAACTTTTAGATCAAAATTTTCCCTGATGTTCTTCGATTTTGCTCAAATTTGGACAAGATTTTAAGTTTGATAAGAAGGTTCCAAAAATCAAATTTTTTTGTTAATTGGGGTTATACTTTCCAAGATATGGGCTTTTGAAAAGTTCAACATTCCGCGCGCTATTGCGGCCCCCCAAAGGCCTACCAGGGCATAACTTGCTTCATATTTATCTCATGGAGGCCAGTGAGGGCTCATTTTGAAGCTCTCTTTGAGATCTGTCCAGAAATGCAGTTTTTGTGATGAGGGGGCCACTTTCCGATAGAGCATGGTCTGACAAAGAAAACTTTTTTCCAACCGGCCCTGTGAATTAGTACCTCTCCCCCCCCCACAAAATTTTTTATATCAATCAGTCCTCCATGATGTTGACTTTCATGAGTAAAAAATGTAGAGTGGGTCCTCAAAGGGTTTAGGAGTTCTGAAGCATTTCCTTGATGAGGTAACTTTCACTATGAAATTTTGTACCAGTATCAAATATTGCATGACTGTGTCAAGCCACAAACAAATATATAGACTTACTTTGCCTACAGAATACTGGATGCAAATAAATCATTGTTTTTAATAGATATGGAGGGCTGGCATTCTCAGATAGGTTAGCTTCCTGATTAGCTATTTTGGTATTTAAATCAGGAAATCTCCACCATTTTATGACCTGTGACAGGACATGATATATAAATCTGTGAAATATTAACTGCTTGAAATTCCTTCCTTAAAGGAATCAATAAATCCCTTTTTAAGTCATACTTATAAATCTATTTGATATAAATAAGGTGAAGCAAGGGAACCCACATTATTTTGTTTAAAGATCTTTGAAAATGGAAAGCAGTTCAAAAGATAAATGTGACATTGGTAAATCTCTGAATGAAGATTGTGTTAGAGCTGGTGGGGTAGATGGTTTTTATGAACCTTTTGGCGAAGAAAATGAAGTTTTAAGGCTGCGAACAGGAATGGAATGTGTCTCAAAAGTTTGCCAGAATCACAGGAAAACTTATCTGACGCAATATTCTAATCATCAAAGATCTTGTTGTGATCCTTTTTCGAAACACAAAGGAAAGATACCAGTAAAAGGTCTCCGAGAGATAACCTTGGGTTATTCACGTTTACATCATCATATTGAACTAATACCTGGTAAAAAGATGTGTACCTCCTGTCGAAAACTGGTCTTAGAGTCTGGAAAGGAGCAAGAAGTTGTTGCTCCACTTGATATCAGTGCAAATGAATTTCATGATGCTGACAGTGACAGAAACTTTGAGTCAAGATCTGCTGATATTGAAATTGTCAATGAAACACTAAGTCGTCTTGGGGATTCACCATTTATTGTTAAGAAATTAGAGAGACAGAAACGATATTCTGAAGAAAAATTAATGAGGGTCAATGAAACAATACGTAAAAAATTGAGAATGAATTTATCACAAGAATGTACTGATAAGGAAGAGCTAGATGAACTGAAGAAAAGCCAGGAAGAATTAAATGAGATAATTGACCAACTGAAGGAAAAATTTCACCAAGTAGAAAAGAGAAGTGAAAAGATGCAGATACTGACCGTACTTCCAAAGAGTTGGAGTTCAAAAAGAATAGAGGAAGAAAAGAATAGAGGAAGAACTTTGAAGTGTCCAATTATATGGCAAGAACAGTAAACCTTGCAACTTGTCAGGAAGATAAAGGAGTACTAGCAACCCCCAATCCAAAACCAGGCAAAACCCTCTGTGATAAGTCAAGGCATTTTATGAAAATGATGAAATTAGTCGCCAGATGCCAGGCAAGAAGGACTGTGTTTCAATGCTTGTTAATGGTCAAAAAGCAAGAATTCAAAGAAGACTGATTCTTTGTAATTTAAAAGAATGCTATCAGAAGTTTAAGGAACAAACTGGTCTGAAAATAGGTTTTTCAAAATTTGCCTCCCTTCGCCCAAAAAATGTAATTTTGCCTGATGGAAGTGGAACACATTCTGTGTGTGTGTGTGCAATCCATCAAAATGTTAAACTCATGTTGGATGGATCAAGAATATCAACTCACCCAAGATTCAAAGAACTCGTGGGAGACGATTTTTTTGGAAATCTAACCTATAACCATTTGCTGGCCCGCCTCCTATGTAATCCTGCACAACCAGACTGCTTCTTTGGACGCTGTGAATCATGCCCAAGTGCTGAAAATTTGAAGTCAGATTTGGCAACTATTTTTGAGGAGCTTTCAGTTGATGAAATCACCTACAAGTTGTGGATTTCTGTTGACAGAACTAATTTAGAAACAATTGTCAAAGGTGCTGATGATTTTCTTGATGACCTTATTCAGAGTCTAGTGCGGCTTCAGCGCCATTCTTTCCTGGCCAAACAACAGGCTCTCTTTTTAAGGCAAGCTAAGGAAAACTTAGCAGAAGGTGAAGTTATTGTTGTTGGAGATTTTGCTGAGAACTATTCATTTGTTTTGCAAGATGAGGTCCAGGGTTTCCATTGGACAAATACGCAAGCCACGATTCATCCCTTTGTTGCGTATCATCGATTTTCAGATGGCAATGGTGTTTCCACTGTCCTTCCATTGAGTTTTGTCATAATATCTGATTGCTTGATCCACGATACAGTCGCTGTTTATCATTTTCAAAAGAAACTCTTTGCATTTTTGAATGAGAGGTTTCCCGTTAGGAAAATGATGTATTTCTCTGATGGTGCAGCATCACAATACAAGAATCGAAAGAACTTTTCAAATTTAGCCCACCATGAAGAAGATTTTGGTGTTCTTGCTGAGTGGCATTTTTTTGCAACGTCCCATGGAAAAGGCCCTTGTGATGGAGTTGGAGGCACAGTAAAGCGTCTAGCAGCACGTGCAAGCCTGCAGAGACCATACAATGACCAAATTCAAACTCCAGTTCAGCTTTTTGATTGGGCAAAGGAAAATATTCCACAAGTGCACTTTGAGTTTGTTCAAGACAAAGATCTTGCTGTAACGAGGAAAGCTCTTGAGAAAAGATTTGAGGAATGCAAGGGTATCGAGGGAACACAAAAATTTCATTGTTTCCTTTCTATTCCTGCATGCAAAACAAAACTCTTGATTAAAGAATATTCATATGCATTGGAGGAGAAGAAAGTTAATGTCAGTCATGTTTCGAGCAAGGAAATCCTTGCATGGGAAGCAATTCATGGATATGTCACTTGCGAATATGACAACCAATGGTGGCTTGCCTTGGTTTTAGATGTGGACATAGAAAACGATGAAGTGCAGCTGAAATTCCTTCATCCTGCAGGCCCTTCAAGCTCTTTTACATTTCCACGAAGAGATGATTTACTTGCAATGCCACGAAAGTCTGTTTTGACCACAGTCACTCCATTAACTGTGACAGGAAGGACATATACACTTTCAAACACTGAAATTAATGAAGCCTCTAAATGTCTCAAATAGAGAGACAGTATTAATTTGAAGGAGACACTTACAAGTAGTATTTAATAAGCGAGGTTAAAATAATTACAGTAAAGTCCTGCCTTAAGAAACTACTTTAGAAGAAACTCACACCTTGAATTTGTGTGAGAACAATGGTAAAACAATGGAGTAATTAAGGGGGAACAGTAGGCTGATGTAAAAAATGGGTTTCTTAAAGGCAGGACTTTACTGCAGTTACAAAGTAGTAAGTAGCCTAGATATTTACTGTATTTGTGACTTGATTCCATGCACTATTTCATAGTGGTACAAAGTTTCATAGTGAAAGTTACCTAATCAAGGAAAATGCTTCAGAACTCCTAAACCCTTTGAGGACCCACTCTACATTTTTTACCCATGAAAGTCAACATCATGGAGGACTGATTGATATAAAAAATTTTGTGGGGGGGAGAGGTACTAATTCATAGGGCCGGTTGGAAAAAAATTTTCTTTGTCAGACCATGCAATATAGGAAAGTGGCCCTCTCATCACAAAAGCTGCATTTCTGGACAGATCTCAAAGAGAGCTTCAAAATGGGCCCTCACTGGCCTCCATGAGATAAATATGAAGCAAGTTATGCCCTGGTAGGCCTTTGGGGGGCCGCGATAGCGCGCGGAATGTTGAACTTTTCAAAAGCCCATATCTTGAAAAGTATAACCCCAATTAACAAAAAATTTGATTTTTGGAACCTCCTTATCAAACTTAAAATCTTGTCCAAATTTGAGCAAAATCTAAGGTGCAAAGGGATTTTCACTTGTTGAGTTCATATGGAATGACCCAGATGCATTCTAAGCCAAAGTAAAGGATCTTTCTTCAAAAATTTTCCTGCTTGCTATACGTTCAGTCTGTCCGAAAAAATTTAGTCGGTCCAGAGCATGTTGACACCCCCCAAACAAAATTTGAATGTGCGTCCCTGCTCTCTGTTCTAAATTTCAATGAAATTCCATTGCCGCGTTGCTTCATTGACGTGAATTCTTCTTTGAAAGGGTGTTGTTTCAACTTCAAAAAGTTCCTTAGAAACTTTTTTTGGTTTTCTAGGGTTTCTTTTATGAAGTTCAACAAATAGAGAATGCCAAGCGACCTTTTGAAAATTTTATACTGTCAACCCAAGAACCCGAGAACCCAAGCATCTTCACAATTTCTGCATTTTTATTTCTTTTCATTGAACTAAGTAGCGTAGGTACTATAACAGTCCATAATCATTGTATAGGCATTTTATACTGTCAACCCGAGAACCCGAGAACCCAAGCATCTTCACAATTTCTAAATTTTTATTTCTTTCCATTGAACTAAGTAGCGTAGGTAGAGGCATTTTATGTTGTCAACCCAAGAACCCAAGAACCTCAGCATCTTCACAATTTCTACATTTTTATTTCTTTCCATTGAACTAAGTAGCGTAGGTACTATAACAGTCCATAATCATTGTATAGGCATTTTATACTGTCAACCCAAGAACCCGAGAACCCAAGCATCTTCACAATTTCTGCATTTTTATTTCTTTTCATTGAACTAAGTAGCGTAGGTACTATAACAGTCCATAATCATTTTATGGGCATTTTATGTTGTCAACCCAAGAACCCGAGAACCCAAGCATCTTCACAATTTCTGCATTTTTATTTCTTTCCATTGAACTAAGTAGGGTAGGTACTATAACAGTCCATAATCATTGTATAGGCATTTTATACTGTCAACCCGAGAACCCGAGAAGCCAAGCATCTTCGCAATTTCTACATTTTTATTTCTTTCCATTGAACTAAGTAGCGTAGGTACAGGCATTTTATGTTGTCAACCCAAGAACCCGAGAACCCCAGCATCTTCACAATTTCTACATTTTTATTTCTTTCTATTGAACTAAGTAGCCTAGGTACTATAACAGTCCATAATCATTGTATAGGCATTTTATGTTGTCAACCCAAGAACCCGAGACGAGAACCCAAGCATCTTCACAATTTCTGCATTTTTATTTCTTTTCATTGAACTAAGTAGCGTAGGTACTATAACAGTCCATAATCATTGTATAGGCATTTTATGTTGTCAACCCAAGAACCCGAGACGAGAACCCAAGCATCTTCACAATTTCTGCATTTTTATTTCTTTCCATTGAACTAAGTAGCGTAGGTACTATAACAGTCCATAATCATTGTATAGGCATTTTATGTTGTCAACCCAAGAACCCGAGAACCCCAGCATCTTCACAATTTCTACATTTTTATTTCTTTCTATTGAACTAAGTAGGGTAGGTACTATAACAGTCCATAATCATTGTATAGGCATTTTATACTGTCAACCCGAGAACCCGAGAAGCCAAGCATCTTCGCAATTTCTGCATTTTTATTTCTTTTCATTGAACTAAGTAGCGTAGGTACTATAACAGTCCATAATCATTGTATGGGCATTTTATGTTGTCAACCCAAGAACCCGAGAACCCCAGCATCTTCACAATTTCTACATTTTTATTTCTTTCTATTGAACTAAGTAGCCTAGGTACTATAACAGTCCATAATCATTGTATAGGCATTTTATGTTGTCAACCCAAGAACCCGAGAACCCAAGCATCTTCACAATTTCTGCATTTTTATTTCTTTTCATTGAACTAAGTAGCGTAGGTACTATAACACTCCATAATCATTGTATAGGCATTTTATGTTGTCAACCCAAGAACCCGAGACGAGAACCCAAGCATCTTCACAATTTCTGCATTTTTATTTCTTTCCATTGAACTAAGTAGCGTAGGTACTATAACAGTCCATAATCATTGTATAGGCATTTTATGTTGTCAAACCAAGAACCCGAGAACCCAAGCATCTTCACAATTTCTACATTTTTATTTCTTTCCATTGAACTAAGTAGCGTAGGTACTATAGCAGTCCATAATCATTGTATAGGCATTTTATACTGTCAACCCAAGAACCGGAGAACCCAAGCATCTTCGCAATTTCTACATTTTTATTTCTTTCCATTGAACTAAGTAGCGTAGGTACTGGCATTTTATGTTGTCAACCCAAGAACCCGAGAACCCCAGCATCTTCACAATTTCTACATTTTTATTTCTTTCTATTGAACTAAGTAGCGTATGTACTATAACAGTCCATAATCATTGTATATGCATTTTATGTTGTCAACCCAACAACCCGAGAACCCAAGCATCTTCACAATTTCTGCATTTTTATTTCTTTTCATTGAACTAAGTAGCGTAGGTACTATAACAGTCCATAATCATTGTATAGGCATTTTATGTTGTCAACCCAAGAACCCGAGACGAGAACCCAAGCATCTTCACAATTTCTACATTTTTATTTCTTTCCATTGAACTAAGTAGCGTAGGTACTATAGCAGTCCATAATCATTGTATAGACATTTTATACTGTCAACCCAAGAACCCGAGAACCCAAACATCTTCACAATTTCTGCATTTTTATTTCTTTCCTTTATTTGTTATTGTTATTCTCTATGTTATCAATCCTTTGTTAAATGTTATTTACTTTTATTATCTATTCTTTGTACTTGGTATCCAAGTAGTTCTTTTTTATTCTGGAACGAAATTTCATTCTGGAATGAAATTCTATTACCACTGTAGTGTCACTGATTAAATTTCATTCTGTGATACATCAAGGCACTACCGGTAGCGGGAATGGTGGGGGCGGGGTCGTTTCGACGATTCTGCTTGGCTGTTCCAATAATTTATCAATAATTCTCTGCTTGTGGTGCAGTTGTTTTTCTAGGGACATGATTCTGTCTTCCAAGCTTTTGATGAACATTTTTTCATAATTGACATTATTTGATCCACTGTTGCTAGATTCTGACGATGACTGATTAAGAACATAGGCTTTAATGGACAACAGCTCAGAATGAATAAATTTTTTGAAGTCAACAAGATCTTTTTTTTCGTCAACTTCACCAATTTGTTTGCTTGGGGATGATGATTTGATTCTTTCATCGGGGGTCAGGGATGTGGATTCATTGCAGGCTTCAACAATGCGCAAACCTTTATTGGAGTTGTTTACTTGCCTTACGATGCCAGTCTCCTTCGCAGCTTCGATGGCCGCCACTGTCTTAGGCCGATCCCAATCAAATTCTTTCTTACAAAATGAGCACACGTTGTCGATGTATTGGCCTTTAAAATATCCATGAGGGCACAGGTAGTGAACATGAAGATTGTTATGGAAATTCGTAAGAAACTTTGAGTACTCAAAATCTGATAATTTTAAGAAACTCTCAGTACTGGCCCAAATTCTTAGTTTCTTATAAAAAAAATTGCTTGTACATTATGTTGTTTCTTGTGAAAAGATACATGCATGTGTATGCAGTCACAGATGAGCCTCTCATGAAGAATTCCAAAATTACAATCATAATCCTAGAGGGTCATTATATTTATACTCTGGATTGTTTTGTAGCCAGCAACCATGTTTCACGATTACTATCGTTGGTATGTGGTAGCTTTTACCATGTGTTTCATAGTACGTGTAGTTAATGGAAACCAATCTTATTCCTGTTATCTCATGTTTAATAATTGCTGAGTGAACTTTTTGAAGTTTAACAGCAGGAATATAGCCAATAATTTTCCAATGGCCTTGCACCATCACCTCTGCAACAACCGCATTACAATCTCTAGAGTTGTCTGGTTCAGCCCTAATTCTTGTCTCAGCAGGCAAATCATGTATCATAAACTCATTTTTAATCCTTTGCAGTGTGATTTGAAAATATGCATGAAAACAACTCCCTTTCAGTTTGAATCTTTGCGCATGCAGATTGTCCTCATTGTTAGCTTCAGAAGTATCTGTTGCTGCTGGGACAGATGGCTGGAAAGTTACATTATTAATACCAAGATTTGGTTTGATGCCAATAATACCAATGTTAGGAAATCTTGCACAGTTGCAATAATCAACCTTTCCAGTATCAAGCCATGGAAGGCATGGTAAAGGATCATCACCATTATATATCTTTTTTGGAGCAACTGCTCTGCAACCAATTGAATGAACTTCTTGAACTTCAAAATCCGCAATCGTTTCAATTTGATCATCATCAATCTATAAGCATAAAATATGTTGAGCTACACCCATTTTTTATCAGAAACGGTGGGCTCAATGTTTCAAAATTTAAGAAACAGGCCTATCCTATCTATACTAGAAATAGCTCTCGCTAGGCTTGCCCGCAAGATATGGCAGGTAGGATCAAGGCCCCCGACGAGATAAAAAGTGGGGGGAGGGTGGAGCAAACTTGATACAAAAAATCACCACAGCACACATGATGAGCTGCCTTTTAGAATGGCATCATTTGCAAAGTGAAGGGGGCATGGCCCCCAGCCCCCTGTTGCCGGGGGCCCTGCTTGCAGATGGTGTCAAGGTCAGGAAGTTTTTATGAATTAAATGAACTAAGAAACTTTTGCACTTCAAATCATTTGAAGCTGCACAGCAATAGCAACTGTTGTAACATTGTGTTGAGTGCGAATTATGTTTTTTTTGAGAAATTACTATTAATAAGGTGAATGAATGTGTGTACTGGAGCTTATCATCTTAAGGGAGAATTTACTGTTAATTAAACACAAGGCTAGATGTTATTAAACTTTGATGATCATCCAAACTGACCCAGTGCATATTATATTACTAAATGTTTCTTGATTCAATCTTACATTGTCCGAGGCAAAGTAGGGCAAAGTAATCCATTAGATCCATTATATACCTGGAAATAACAGCTTGCTGTAGCTTCTATCACAATGGGTGACGCCATTTCTGCAACACGGTCAATCTTTTCCCAATGCAGCACAAAATACAACCTCGTTCTTGCGATTCATCCAAAAAAGAGATATGTGCTGACATATGACAGTCGATACAGTGCAAGTAAACACACTTGTGCGCCGCCAAAACTTCTGATTTTAATTCTTTAACAACACTGACAATGCTTTTCGAAGTGTTCATCATCAAGATTCATCTGCTGGTGCTCTCAGTGCATGTAGCTTACTCCACTTTAGGCCAAAAATATCGCACGATAAGCTACCGCTCGTAATGCGGAACTGAGTAAACTGAGCAACAATGACAACTTTCGAATTGATATTATAAAATTGCAATGTTGCATGCCGGGATACTAGCGGAACCCCCCCTGAGTACGAGGTAAAGTTTTCAAAAGCAATTGCCCTTATAACCTCTATAACCCCCAAACTAAAATTCCATATTGAAGAAACGGTGAGAATAAAGAATTATAAAGACATCTTAGAACACTAATGGGTAAAAAGTGTCTTACTTTGAAGAACATACCACAGGTTTGTGCCAATTTTTTAGAAAGTTCAGTCAAATGATACCTCCATGAAAGATTTTCATCTAAGAGAACTCCAAGAAATTTAACGTAGCACGTCTTTTTGACAGGAAGGTTTCCAATTTGGATATTGATAATTTGAGAGAAGGAATGCAGGGGAGAATTAAACCACCCCCCCCCCCCCCTCAAGGTTTTATTTGCCGCGTTTTTAAACAACATTTGCTATGTCCCCAGCCTCCCTGACTTTTACTAATTATCTAATAGCCACATTTTGATGGAAACAATTTTAAACAATAGGACTCACAGGTCACGTGACATGCCCATATTTGGAAGGAGGTAGCAGCAAAATCATTGTTTTCAATGATTTCAATGGAATTATTTATATGAATTATAAAGTATTATACAGCAAATGGATCAGCAAACGAAGGGCTTCAATTTGATACCAGAATTTCTGGAATTTGATGATGTCAGCATTTGTTGAAGATGACGTCATTTTGGCCGCCATTTTGGACGAATTAGCAAGTTTTTCAAGTTTTTTCTAACTTTTTCGATGAAAAACACTCTAATGATACATTTGTCAAAGATAAGCACCATTTTGCAGGTCCTTTTGGTTTCTTTTTACATAGAATAAATTAATCGCACAAATGACGTCATAAGAATCGGCTAATTTCTGCAATAATATCACTCCAAAATCGTTATTTTAAATAAGATAATATTTTATCACCACATATGTTGACAAACTGAACCAAAAACTGCATAAAGTTCATGCAAAAACTTCATTAAACTTGAATTCAAATTACCTGTTCTATAACTGTGCCAAGTTGTATTGAATTTGGATGAGTTTGAGGCAGTTTTCAGAGGAGGGTGGAAAGCACCCCCCCCCCCATAAATGGTAGCTCGAAAAAAGCCCATATGGATTAGGGTTAAAAATGATAAAATTGGTCTTCTCAATATTCAATGACAATTTGTTAACATTTGTCAACTGTTCTTTGAAGCAGATCAAGATGTTCAGCTTCATAGTAGATATTAGTATCATCTGCAAATAAGTAGAAGGCTAGTTTAGAGGATGAGTTAGGCAAGTCATTAATGAAGATTAGGAAAAGGAGAGGGCCAAGGACTGAACCCTGTGGGACCTCACAAGTAACATAGAGGTAACTTGAGTTTGATCCATTATTGATACATATTGTTTTCTATCCGTAAGATAAGATCTAAACCAACATAAGATGGTTCCTCGAATTCCATAATGTTCAAGCTTTGTCAAAAGAATTTCATGATTCACTGTGTCAAATGCCTTTTGTGGATAAATAAATATTCCACAACCAAATTTTCTATTGTCTAATGAGTTCGTAATGGCTTCTGTTAACCCTATCCAGACTAGGGGGGTTGACCCCCCCCCTAGTAAACTTTTCCACACAGCTCGTCGAGTACCTCTAGAATAGTGTAGATTTTTTGTGACTTTTAGTTTCTATCTATGAGACATCTTTTCATGTCAATTTCAAAAATTTTGACACTGATTCCTGGGGGTCAACACATGACTTTAAATTGAGTGCTCCGCAAAATAAATACCTTTTAAGTTATAGATATATGACGCAGCATGTCTTTTTATGTACAATTAGCATTTTATGCTATTTTTAAAGTAATTTATAATCATTTTTTAACCAAAATCGCTCTTTTTGTCGTACAAAATAAATGAATGCTGACATCAGCAAAAATATTATTGTTACGAAGCAAAAATTCCGAAATAAGAATACCAAGCATATAATCCTTCCATATTTCAAGTCTCACTTCAATATATTTTATCGATTTGGACATACAAAATGAGAAAGTCCATGTGGTTTTACACCCAAATTAGCAACATTTGCTGACGTCAGCACTTAATCACGTGACATAAACAAAAACAAATCACACCATCTTGTTTGTCTTATCATGTTTGTTACTTGTGCCAAGTTTCAAGTCTCTAGCACTTATGATTCTGAGAAAAACCAGGGGGGCAATTTGTGCCCCCCCCCCCTAGTCTCCCCAAAGCCTAGTCTGGATAGGGTTAAAATGACCAGGGCATGGTTAAATCAATGACTAGCACGAAATCCAAATTGCAAAGTGTACAATATTTCTTGCTTTTCTAGAAACTTATAAAGACGTTCATACATGAATTTTTCAGTAATTTTGCTGAAGACGGAAAGGAAAGAAATAGGTCTATAATTGGATGCTGCAAGTGGACAGCCTTTCTTAAACAGTGAAATTACTTTGGCCAACTTCATCTTGTCTGGGAATATCCCAGATTGAAATGATTAATTTATGATTTGAGAAAGAGGTGAAGATATTAGTTGAGAAAGAGTTTTTAGGATTTTCATAGGAATGCTGTTTGGTCCTAGAGATTTTCCGGTTTTAAGGAGAGAGATTATTTCAGATATTTCAAGAGGAACAGAAGGTGCAGCAAAAAAGAATTACCAATTTTGTCACCCATGAAATCCACAGGTGACTTATTAGATCTTGGTATATTCTTAGTAATATTAAGAGAAACATTAACAAATAACTTATTGAAGATATTTGCAATAACTGCTGGATCTGATGAAATGTTACCATTTGAGTCCTTTAGCTTGCTTATAACATTAATATTACTTGATTGCCTAATATCTATAACTGATTTAATTCCTGACCATAATTGTTTCATGTTGTTACTGTTTTCTTGAAAATAGTTGTAAACATAGTTGGTTTTCCTTTCTCTCAAGGAATCCGAAACTCGATTTCTAAATTTTTTGTAAAGATCTTTAAGAGACTGATCATTATTCTTTTTCAGCTTTGCAAGTAGCCTGTCTCTGATGCGCATTATTTTTTGTATTTTACCATTAATCCATGGTTTGTTTCATAATTTCATGTCACTCGTGGTTAATTTTTTCAAAGGAGCATGAGTTTTAACTAACTCTTCAAGGATGGGTAAAAATCTGTTGAACTTAGCATTCACATCTAAACAACTGTCATTTAAAAATGCCAGATCAAGGTTTTCAAAATCATTCAGAAGATTTTGTTCATTGAGCTTAGAAAAGTCATGTTGGCAGTATGATAAATTGTTATAGGGTATGCCTGCATGCTTGACAATCATAAATTGAGGGAAATGATCTGTTATTTGTGTCAAAATGTTACCATTTACTGTTTCATTATCATAGATGTTAGCACAAATATTGTCAATGAGGGTGGAAGAATTCTCAGATACTCGAGATGGGTGAACGATATAAGGAAGAAATTGTTTAGAGAAGAGGAAATTAACATAATTAGTAGTTGGTGTGTGAGAGTTGTAATTCAGAAGATTTACATTAAAGTCACCGAGAATAAAAACTTGTTTGTTAGATACAGCTGGATTGGACAAAATTTCCTGCAAATATTCACTAAAATCATCAAGATCAGAGCTTGGATGACGATAAACACAACAGAGCAAATAATTTTTACCATTTCTATTTTCAACTCCAGCCCAAACGGTTTCAAAATTAGTGCTATCTTTACCTGTATCAGGTCTAGGAGTTGGGATAAGCCCAGACTTTACATAAAGCGCAACACCACCATTTTGACTATGTGATTGACATGCAAAGTAACTGTAACCAGGAACTTCAACATTAGTTTTTATAGGATTCTCAAATGATTTCCAAGTTTCAGACACACCAATAACATCAAAGTTAATTTTCAGAGCAGCTAGAGTTGAAATGAGCTCATCAAAATGAAATGAGAGACTTCTAGTATTCATATGAAACAAGGAAAATCATTTTCGGTAGTACTGAGAGTAGATAATTCCTGAAGAGTATAATAACTAGATTTTACATTAGAAGGAAAATGTTCATCAATATCATAATCATTCAGGTTAGGCAAGTTTGAGAGACCAGAAGTTATCTCAAAGGATGGCATTGAATCAACGAACGATGGAAAGTCAAAGTCATGTAGATTTAAAAGTTCATCATTATCTAGTTGACCATAAGGAAACATGATTTTCGTACATTTCAAGCAAAACCAAGGCACACTATCAGGTTCTTTTTGCAGCTCTTTATATCCAGAATTAGAAATATTATTGCACTTTATATGAACCCAAAATTTGCAGTGATTACAATATACTGATTTGGCAAGAGCAGTTATATTTTTGTGACAAATGCCACAAAGAAGGGTATCAGTTACCATTGATATGTCCTAAAATAACTGAATGAAACTTCAAATAGCAAAACAAGTAAACTGCAACAAGATTCTACTAATGTAGGCAAACTGAAAAAGACAAAAAACAAAGAAACACAATGTGTTACACAGTACTTTCAGGAAGGGTTCATGGAAGATTGACAGTGATCTCATCATCCTCATCATTAGACCTGACATTGGTGTTATATTCTATGACCTCGGTGCAGGACATTATTCAGACCAAGATTTGGAGACTAATAATATACGTCTTGCTTCGAATCGAACATGACAAGAGTAAATAATCTAAACAAGGCGTGACTACAACAAATGTTCCACAGGGTAACCATACTATATACATAGAGTGTCAATACAACATTACTCCCCTTTTCGGAATGAGTGTTGTAACGAGTTATATTGGAACAAGATTTCCATATCGTTCAGGACATTTGCGTGTCCGAGTTTCTCTAGGCTGATTATCGTTCTCGATTCGTTGCGCTTGATCATCTTGTTCCTCAATCTGATCAGTTTGTTTCAACGGTTCATCTCTACGATCTGTGTCTTCTAAATCACTGTCTGTCTCGAATGAGTGATCTTTTCGATTCATAATATACTTCTTAAAATGAGATATGTTTCGTGTAATGCGATGTTTGTTTGCATTTTCAGCGGTTATCATTGTTCCTTTTCGCTCAATAACGACGTAAGGAGTCTTGTTAAAACGAGAATATAACTTATTCTTTCGAATTTGTTTCACTAAAACAGTGTCTCCAACTTTAATATCACTCTCCTTTGCGTTTTGACGCGTGTCCGTGTATTCTTTCTGATATTTCTGTTTTTCAACCTTGTTAGCTCGTGCTTGTTTGTGTTTGTTTACAACAATCTTTCTTTCGATAACTGGTAATTTCCCTCTAACTTGTCGATTGAAAAGAAGTTCACATGGTGCAACTTTTGTAACTGAGTGTGGAGTTGTTCTGTACTGCAGTAGAAATCGCTGTATTTCTTGTCTCCATGGTTTTCCTTCAATTAAGGCGGCTTGAATGACTTTGCCTAAAGGTTGGTTAAACCTTTCTACTTCTCCGTTAGCTTGTGGCCATACTGGAGTAATTGGATCGTGCTTTATTCCGAGTGCTGTAAGATATCTACTGCAATCATCGCTGTTAAAAGGCGGACCATTGTCTGTTTTGATGACTTCTGGTATTCCATGTGCAGCAAATATACGATCAAATTTTGGGACTAAAACTGATAGCTTTGTCGATTTCACGAACTCAACTTCAGGAAAGCGAGAATACCTGTCAATGAAAATTAACAAATAATCTCCTGAAGGTAATGGGCCATAAAAATCCGCATGCAGTTTTTGCCATGGTGCTCGTGGCATGTCACTCAACTTTACTGGTTCTGGAGGATTTTGTTTACCCGTGGCTTGGCAAGCTAGGCATGAATCAAGTGTTGCTCCATCGATTTTAGGAAACCACACCTTTTCCCGTATCATTGCTTTGATCTTCGAGTCCTTGGTGACTTTCATGTGCAATGTCTATAGCTCGTTGCTGTAATGATTCAGGAATGATAATTCTTGATCCTCGCAGAATAACATTTTGCACCGATAGCCAATTCTTCTTTAATCATTTTGTACGGCTTAAGTACATCTGAATTCCAGACATCTGTGCGTATTGCAGCGCGGAGTAATTGAAGTGTCTTATCTTCGTTTGTAGCCAGTGCAATTTCGCTTAATGACATCGCTTTTGGGACTGCATTCATTGTAACAAAATTTACATACTGTTCTGTGTGTCTCTCTTTGTTAGAATGCGAGTAAGATGGGTGTCTGGATAAGTAATCTGCAGTGTTTTCTTTTCCGGTTTTTTATTTTACAGTAAATGTATACGGCTGTAAACGTAGAACCCATCATTCTATTCTGGCAGAAGGTTTGGACTTTGGTGATCCATAAATGATCTCTAATGGCTTGTGATCAGTAAACAGCGTGAATGGCTGGCCATATGAAAACAAGTGAAAGTGTTCTATCGCCCATACGATGCTTAGAGCTTCTTTTTCAGTCTGCGAATATCTACGTTCAACATTTGACAATGAACGACTAGCATACGCAATAACTTTATACTCCGATTCATCTCTTGCACCTTGGGCTAAAATAGCTGAAACTCCTACAGGGCTTGCATCGACTGTGAGCATCGTATCTTTCTTCGTGTCAAAATAACCCATCACCGGGGCTGATACTAGCGCCTGTTTGAGTTTATCAAAAGCTCTCTGGTGTTCTTGCTCCCATGAAAATCGTGCATTTTTCTTCGTAAGCTCACGTAAGGGTGCTGTAATTGTAGCGTAGTCGTGTATGTATTTGGAGCTGTAGTTTGACATACCAAGCAAGCTGCGAACTTCTTGTGCACTTGTAGGTTGAGCTGCATTTTGAAAATCTTCAATTCTCTTTGGATCAGGGCGTGTCCCATCTGCTGAGAATATTTGACCGAAAAAAATCAAGTGTTGGCTGTAGGAATTTACATTTTTTTGCATTTAATGTAAATCCTTTTTCTTGTAATCGGTTAAGACATTCTTTGAGTGCTGTGTCATGTTCTTTTCTTGTAGAACCATACACGATAATGTTGTCAGCTATGTTGCGTACACCTTTGATGCCTTGGAGGTTTTGCTGAAGAGCGTGTTGAAATATTTCTGCACTTGCGTTTATTCCATAAGCCAATCTTTTATATCGGTATAAACCAACATGTGTGCTGAAAGCCGTTATGTACCTGCTCTCCTCCGCAAGGGGTAGTTGGTGGTACGCCTGTGCTAAGTCAAGCTTTGAGAAATACTTAGCCCCATTGAGATCTAAGCTGATATCATTCACTGTTGGTATTGGATACCTGACTCTATTAATTGCTTGGGTGGCCATTTTCATGTCTACACATATGCGCACAGAACCGTCCTTCTTCGGTACTGCTACGATAGAAGAAAGCCAAGGAGTGGGCTGATTTGCTGGTTTGTTGATGATATGTTTGATGTGTTTGATGATATCCTGATTTTCCAGCTCCTTCAAAGCGTCCTTCACTTTCTTACGAATGTGAAACGGTATTCTTCTAGGTTGTTGTGCCTGTGGTATCGCCTCTTTGTCAATATTCAGTTTGACGGCATCATCTTTCAGCTTTCCTAATCCCTCAAATACTTGCTTGTACTCATCAATTATCCCACAAATGTTTTCATCGTTTGTGTTGAGTGAATGAACGTTGCTGAGATTCAAGCTTATCAGACCAAGCTCTTGCGCTGTGTTTGCTGACAATAGACATCCTGCTTTCTGTTCTTTCATCACGTAGAATGTTTCTAGGCAATATTTCTCCTTCGATTCTACCAACGTCTCGAATTTCCCTTTGAAATGTACGGGCTGTTTTGTATTGAAAGGAAATGCTTGGACCTTTGTTGGTTGCAACTTAATACCGGTCAACTTTTCAAAAGCTTGTTGATCCAATACATTGATCGAGGCTCTGGTATCTATCATGATCTCAATTGTACTGCCCCCAATATTGACTTTTGCTGTTGGACAACCAGTGGACTTTTGTTTGACAGCGTACATGTATTCTCCATCACTTGAATCGGTTTCTGAATGATGCAAAGGTTTCACTGTCTTCTGTTTTCTAAATCTAGACTTTTCAGATTTCTTTTGATTGTCCTGAGTAGAACTTCGGCATACGTTCGCAAAGTGATTATTCTCGGAACATTTTCGACATGTTTTCCCTTGTGCTGGACATTTGTCTTTAGGATGCCATGCCCCTCCACAGTTACCACATTTTGAAGCTTTGTTGTTTTTATTGTATTGCGTGTCTGCACGAATACGATTTGTTATGGGTCTTTCATCCTTTGATTCAATATCTTTTGCTTGGAATTCGCTCATCTCGTTTCGACGACCATCCAAGAGCATATCTCTCAGTTTGTATTCAGGCTCTCGAAGCGCTTTCTTTCTGATTTGAGATGAAAGTCCTCCAATAATAATCTGTTCTTCTATTTCAAAATCTGCATCAGCGAATTCGCAATTCACGGATAGTTTGCGTAGCCTTGTGTAAAAGCTGTCAAGTGTCTCTCCAACTTCCTGTCGTGTTTGTCTGAATTTGTACACCTCGTAGCGTGTGTTCTTTTGCGGGTCAAAATATTCTGATAACTTGGTTCGAGCAGCGTTGTAATCGTCATCTTCCCCTGTATCTGGAAGTTGACCAAAAATTTCACGAACGCGTGAACCAGCTTGATATAAGAGTAGTGCTCTCTTGCGACGATTATCTCGTATACCACTTGCGAGCAGAAACGTGTCGAAGTCGTTGAGCCATTGTCGCCATCTCGCCAAGATACTAGCGCCTATCTCTCTCTCTCTGGATCAAATTCAAGAAGCAGCTTCAAGTTTAAACTGAACGCCATTCTCCCTTAAATTTCTGTTACATCTTCGTCGCCAATGTTATATCCTATGACCTCGGTACAGGACATTATTCAGACCAAGATTTGGAGACTAATAATATACGTCTTGCTTCGAACCGAACATGACAAGAGTAAATAATCTAAACAAGGCGTGACTACAACAAAGGTTCCACAGGGTAACCATACTATATACATAGAGTGTCAATACAACAATTGGTGGCTCTAAAGTTCCTGTCAGGTGGCTTGTCAGTACTATAATATACCTACCGGTGGCACTGGTCCTCTCGCTTGTCTCGCTGCCATATTTCTTTGTTGGCCTAACTGGGAAAGCGCGCGAAAACATTGCACATCAGAAAAACAGTATCACACTAACAAGCGTACAACTCTATCATACATGTTATGTGTTAGTAACACATAACACATATTAGCGTGCAACTCCGTGCAGAGTATGTCACTATTTACTGTACAACCCTATTAGAATCGGGTGCAGGTGGAATAGGGATAATAATCATGTAGCCCACAAATGTTATAGATTTGGAATTTATATACCGGGTGAACCAGGAAAAAGTTCCCACTTTTAAAAAATCATTGCATCAAGAGTACTGAATGGATTGGAATAATCAATATTCGCTTGACAGCCAAAAGATCGAAGTATTTTTGTGATTTTTCTCGCCTTCTTACAAGCACTGGACAAATTAGTAAATTCAAATTTAGAAAAACTTGGCGGCTGCAAAATGACTGAAAAAGGCCTAAAATACTTGATCAAATTATAAAAGACTCCTAGCTCAGAACAACAGAGATAATACAATTTCTCATGGGTGAGAGATATTGTCTGCACATTTATTGCCATGGGATTGAAAATTTGAAGTATCTGTTTGAAAATCTATGTCCTATTACTCTTGAGAGAGGTGAAATGCCCGTGCGTATTGTTCTGTGAGAGGAGAGTCCTAACGATTTGATCAAGTGTTTTAGGCCCTTTTTCAGTCATTTTGCAAGCATGAAATTTTCGTAAAGTTGAATTTACCTCTATTTGCAGTAATCATAAGAAAACGAGAAAAATCTCAAAAATACTTTGATCTTTTGGCGTTTAACTAGAATTTGAATCAATCAAATCCATGAAGTACTTGTGGTGCTACGAATTTTCAAAAGTGGGAACTTTTTCCTGGCTCACCCGGTATTTGGTTTTATCAATAGTATGTTCAAGATTAGATTTTGTCAAGGACAAAAATCCTGACTGAAATTGTGGCTTTATTTATTATCAATTTCTCCTATTTGGTGCTTATCACAAGATGGTATATCATACTGGTTTCCAAAAGTACGAGTATGTTCTAGCTGGCAAAAATATTTGTATGGGAATTGACTGTCTACATATGTATAGGCAGATCGCTATATATTTATCATAGCAAAATATGTGAGTGAGAGCCTTGGTTGCGGGGAATAGTACCCAACAGGAATAGTACTTTAAACTTCCAACATTTTCAAGATAAATATTTAAGAAACATTGGTTACCAAGGCCTCCTAACTGACTATGATTTTGGAAACTTTCATTATCACACCAAGTGAAACTACGCACAAATGAAAATTCCTAACTTTTTTTCAAATCAATCAAAACTTACTCATTTTCTGAATCCCTTGCTCTCTTTCTGTATGCCTTCCCATCCCTCCGCTTCAGCAATGGCCAGCCATCAACAGCACATCCTTATATATGACATGCTTGTACCCTTTGAATTCTGTTATACAGTTAACCTCATCTGTTATCCCTTCAAAAACGAACTTGCCATAAGCAGCATGCACCTCATGGCAACAGCGAAATTCCCGTGCACTCTTGAGCCGTTCTAGCTTGCAATTACCGCATTGGCAGCTGAAAACAAAATTATAAATGAAATACAAATATAAAAAACAAGTCATTTTCAATCATCTTATTTTATAATTAAGATTAAATGATAATGACAGAATCAATCTTACTGACCGAGACTTTGAAGGTCTTACAAAATCCTACCACACAGGAGTAGTCTACGCAGATTAGGACTCGGCCTGTACGATCACTTCCTTGATGTGACAATCCTGCGTTGGAACAGAAATTGTCTGAAAACTTCCAAGTGTGTTATTTTTACAAAGCCATAATTAAATGAAAATATTATTAAACCTACCATTCACCCAAAGCTATGTTGCCTTCAAAACGATCTCAAAACTGTGAGGGGCGAATTCCGTCTTTGTCTTCAGCCCTGTCTTTGTGGTCTGCCCCCATTGCTCCGTCCGCCTCTTTGACATCCGAATTATCAGGGGAAGAAGCCAATGGCTCATCTTGATATGGCAAGTAAATACCACCGACTGCTCCAACAAGTTCTTCTTCATCATCTTCCTCGGACTTTGAAGCATGCTATTATGAAGATTAGCTCTTTGACATATTTGAAAAATGAGAATAACGCAAGGCTCTGTACGACTACACTGTCCTTCCTCACTTATCGACTGACTGCTTGCTTAGGCCCCAAACACTTTACGTCACAATTCAAAACATGCCCCAGACCTCCCGGACACTTTTAGATGAAAAAATCAATTTTCCAACGCTAATATCTGCAAAACGGCCCAGAATTTGAATGTTTAGAGTTTACAGTTGAAATCAGCGTACTTGTATTGACTATTATCAATAATAAAAATCTACGCATCATATTAATTTTAAACATCAGTTCAATATCACTATTTGATGAGACAACCATCGAAATGTGTTTTGTTTAATCATCACTTTCATGCAATGATTTTTCATTAACGCATCTTTTTTAGGAACAAGGAGAAACAGTGCAACCTGGTCCAAGCACAGAAGACCCTGATATCGAAATAATTAAAGTGATTCCTGGTCCATCTGCCTCTACTGCCTCTACTGCCTCTACAACACCACCTCTACTCGCGCAAATGAAGGGAGTTGCCGCAAAGAAGAAATCACGCATTCAATGTTCAAAAATGTTCAGGAGAAAGTATGACCTGAAGGCCCATATAAAGTCTGTGCATTCTACTCCAACGAACAGTAAGTGCGATTTTTATTGCACTTTTCCAACTTGTGATAAATGGTACACAACCAGAGACTGATTGCGCGAACATGTAAAAAGGGTACATTTGGGCGCACTTAAATCACACACATGCCGATACTGCCCGAAGGGCTTCGAGAAGAAGGGGGGGGGGGTGGAGAAGCACATGGCATCTGCATGCTCAAAGCGCCCTGGAGCTGCTTCAACAGAAAACGTTTAACTGTAAAGTAGAGTTAAAGTAGTCATACACTTGTCATACATACACGTATCTGTTTTATAAGAAACTAAGAATTTGGGCCAGTTTCGTAAAATTATTAGCTTTTTGAAGCCTTTCCAATGTGTAGACATTACTCAAGTACTTTCCGAGTACCATGATGCAGGAAACGAGTCAGAGTTTCTTATGAGCGGTTTCTTACATATATCACCGTAGCGCGAGCCTGTAAATTTGAGGTGCCGGTATATCTGAGGTTTGCCGGTAAATATGAGGTGTCGTGGGACTACTCAGACACCTGGGTTATTGTTTAAGAAGCCATTCAAATTAAACAATGCAGTATAGAAATCGCTCATTGTACAAGACACATTACTCTTTTGTGGTCACCGCTGTTGACCGCTTTTTGTCGGGGGGTAAGGTTGGTAACAGACAGGTTCAGCAATACCTTGGTCCTTGGAATATTTACTCTTCAAAGAACGTTTAGCAATTCTAGCTAAACAAGATTCATAATTTGTTTCTTTTAATTTAGAAGCCAAATTAAAATGCATTCTCCAATCTACAGCCGAATTTATATAAATCCTATAAGAGTTTTTCATAAGAAACTCTTATGAGCGCTCAGCTCTCAGATCACTAAAAAAGCAAAACAAACTTGAGCAGCATAATTTGCATCTTTTTTTTTGTAATCTTCATATTTAAAATGAGAGTTGAGAAACGTTGGAGAATCTTTCATGATATCGATTTACGAAACGGTAGCTTTCACGTTCCTATTTAACGCCTGTCTCAGAACGTCTCAAAGATTTGAGAAAATTGAAAAATCGACAAACGATATACGATATACGAGGAAAGAGAAAAAGAAGCTTAAAAAGATGGGATAAGCTGTACGGTTTCTGAAAAATGCCACAGGAATTTGGGACGAAAGTGAGTAAGAAACTAAACCAATACCAAGGAAGGGTTGTTAAGTTCTATCTTTCGAAATTTTGAAAGATGTCTCATAATTTTATCAAAATTTATAAGCCGCAAATGGTATGCAACGAAAATGAATAAGAAAATTAACCCATAGTAAGGAAGGGTTATTAAGTTCCAACTTTCGAAATTTTGAAAGATGTCTCATAATTTAACCAAAATTTAAAAGCCGCAAATAGTATGCGACGAAAGTGAATAACAACCTTAACCCATAGTAAGGAAGGGTTATTTGGTTCTACCTTTCGAGATTTTGAAAGATGTCTCATAATTTTATCAAAATTTAAAAACCGCAAATTATATGTAACGAAAATGAATAAAAAATTTAACCCATAGTAAAGTTGGGTTATTAGGTTATATCTTTCGATATTTTTGAAGAAAGATTGGAAAGGCTTGATACTAGGAAACGAGGGACAGTAGTGAGCATGAATATTGTTATGGAACCTCTAAGAAACTTGCAAGAGACTCTGAGTACTCAAAATCTGATAATCTTAAGAAAGTTTCAGTACTAGCCCAAATTCTTAGTTTCTTATGGAAATATATGTACGTACTTACGATAGATTTTATTGCATTCTGCAAAGTAAGGAACATTAGGCCAACACCCCGGGGGGGGGGGTACTCATATATTTTTCCGTACGGGGACGTGCCGCCGAACAGGGTATCATTTTCAGGATTCCTACTCCGGGACAGGGTATCACTTTTGTATGGTCGGCTCCATGACAGGGTCCATATTTTGTATAATTGACTATGTATCGTCGCTGTAAGCTATTTGCACTCCGCGAATATGATTTAAAAAAATTGTTTGGATGGCAACATTTCCGCATTTTCTGATAGATTTCTATCAAATTTCTATCAAATTCCCAGGGCAGCCTACATTTTTTACGAAGAAACCCAAGAACAGTGTATCGTTTTTACAGTTTTACTCCGGGACAGGGTATCATTTCGGGAATTTTACTCCGGGACAGGGTGCCTTTTCAGATTTTCCAGCGGCACGTCCCCGTATTTTCGTAAATCAAGTACCCCCCCCCCGGGCCAACAGGTATTTTGATAAGAAACTGCTTACACGTATTTTGATAAGAAACTGCTTACACGTATTTTTATAAGAGACTGCCCATAAGAAAACTCAACACTCATATCGGCTAAAGATTAACAAACTCCAGTACTGGGAAAATGTAAGTTAAGAAACTATTTACTTTGATAAAGGAAATCCTTGAAATATTTTTACTTTACTTTCACTTGTTTCCTGTATCATATTACTCGTAAGGTACTTGAGTTATGTCTAAACACCGGAAAGGCCTTAATTAAAGACCTTATTTTGAAATGTTCACGAGGGCACAGGTAGTGACCATGAATATTGTTATGAAACCTCTGAGAAACTCGTAAGAAACTCTGAGTACTGAAAATATGATAATTTTAAGAAACTTTCAGTACTGGGCCAAATTCTTAGTTTCTTTTGTAAAAAATACGTGCATATGAAACTCAACTCTAGGATTGCCAAAAACTTGAGAAACTCCGTTTATCACATTTTGACTTATTGTTTCCTGTATCGTACTAACGAAAATTGGAAGGTACTTGTCTGAGTGATGTTTAAACATCGGAAAGGCTTCAAAAACTTCGTTTTGAAAGGTTCAGGAGAAGGCACGGGAAAGTGCACATGAAGATTATTATGAAACCTGTAAGAGATTCTGGAAACTCCTAAGAATCTGTAAGAACCTTAGGAACTTATAACTCCGATAATCTTAGTAAACTTTCAGTATTTTCCCTAATGCTTAAAAACTTCTGAAGAGAATCACACGAAAATATACTGCGGAAAGGAAGAAAAACAGCGCTCGAAAATCATAATCTTCATCAACCCAGATACAAAACGGTATTGCAATGGAACAAAGTATTTGAGCAATAAGACAGTTTACTTTCGACTGATAACTTTTAGATGTAGCAAATCCATACCAAAGGAAACCAAATGAAATTGGATTCTAATCGCGGATTTCCTTTCGCAGCAAAAATCCTGACCCCTACCCAGGGCCGTCGAGAGCCAGCTCGGGCCCCGGACCGATTCTTAGGATCGGGCCTCAGGAGGGGCTTGGAGGGGAAGCCCCAAGAAAATTTTCTGGGACCACGCCCTTCAGACTTTCGGAGAATGAAGGAAACGCTCTTTTTAAGAAAGCTACTTTTGAAAAATATGTTTAGATATTCCATGAAAAACTTATCAAGGAAGCGGTATTTACGGTAAACAATGAAAAGATTCGTTCTTACCAGGTGACTTTGCGAAATTCGCCTCGTAAGGTACAAACACAAAAACCCTTAAACATAATCACATCAGAAAACTATTTTCTTATGTCTATGTTTTAAGGCAGGCAGCTAGATTGCCATAAAAGTTGCTGTAAGGAGATTTTACAACAATAACTAATTTTTGTCGAACGATATTTTTACGGGTTCCTTCAAGGCCCGGGCCCCGGACCTTTTACCCCCTCCAACCCCCCTCTTGACGGTCCTGCCCCTACCCTTAGAAGTTAAATCCTAGCGTTTGCTTTCCCGAACGCTGTCAGAAAGAAAAGATTATATGCGGCAGAAATCCTCAGACCGTTGACCCGACCCCCAGAAAAACCTATTGTTTCCTTTGAAACCAGACCTTGTGTCTCACCTTTGTCTAATTCACAATAGATTATGACTACTTGTCGCCTAAGAAGAATACCTTTGATCTTGCCGACCTCATATTTACTGGCAAACCTCAGATATACCGGCGCCTCTTATGAAGAAATACGTGTGGCTGTTTCTAGTTATCCCTTGCTGCTAGTTTCAGTTTATATCTATTATATTTGAGAAACATTTTTGAGACCTTCTTTCCTGTTTCAGATTTGAGACTTTAGGCAAAGCGATATTTTTTGTATTTGCACGAGTACACTGGCTGTGGTTGACTCTCATGAAGTAATTCTCAAAGGCGCGTGGCGATACGCCATTCAAACTTTTGAAGACTTCAAAAAGCACACATCTTATTTCGTGTACTGCTGACTTTTTCAAATTTTACACTATGCTTATTGCCATTTATTACTTTCAGTGCACGTATCTGAATGTTCTCAAAACGGGCTTTCTTTGATGGTGCCATGTGAAGGAACACATTGTTACAATAAAGCAGAATTGGTAAAATTGTCACCTTATAAATTGTTTCTGCTGTGTACGGACTGATTTTGTGCTGTATAAGCGACAATAACTTTACACTAGATGTTGCTTTCTTTATTGTTTTTTCAAGGTGATCAGAAAACGTCTTGTCCATCTGTACTCCTAGATATTCGTATACGTCTGATTCCGTGATTTTTGTTTGATTGATCTTAATTTCCATAGGTTTGGATCCCAAAGTTCTCTGGTGTGTACCATAAAGGACACACTTGGTCTTGGTCTTTTTAAGATTTACTATGAGATTATTCTGGACAAAGCAGTTAGCAATCCGTTCTAGATCACTATTCAATTTTTCTTCGATAACATCTCATGTTTTACCAGCAACGTACAAAACAGAATCATCAGCATAGAGGGTTATTTCACATCGTCTAAAATTTTGATTGATATCATTTATTAATAACGTAAATAGCAATGGACCCAATATGGATCCCTGAGGTCTCCACATGAAATAACTTGAATTTCTGACAAAGCTCCATCATATGATACAATTTGCTATCTACCAAACAGATAGCTCTCAAACCAATGGAGCTCCTTGTTTTTGATACCATAGATAGGAAGTTTAGATAGGAGTGTGGCATGGTCCACCGTGTCAAAAGCCTTTCGCATATCAATAAATACGGCTCCAGTCATAAGGCCCTTGTCCATATTGGTTCTGATGAAATCTGAGAAAAATGTAACCGCGTGTTGAGTAGATGATCTGTTCCGAAAACCAAACTGTCTCTCCGAGAGCATATTATTGGTCTCAAGATAATCATAGAGCTGATTGTGCACAACCCGTCCAAATACTTTCAAAAAAACAGGAAGTACCGAGATTGGTCTATAGTTATCAATGATCGTTATTTCACCTGATTTGTAAACTGGTGTAATTTTGGAGCATTTTTGCTGTGATTGATATCTCTCAAATGAGGGTGTTGTATATTTGTACGTACAGTTTTCAAACGTAAACATTTTACATAACTGCATACCAGTGACCTTTGTTCAATCACCGAAAACAAAGAAGTTTCACCTGCAAATAGCCTGATGTCACTATTCAGGTTGTGACAAAGATCATTTATATAAATAAGAAGAAACAAAGGCCCATCCTTTGTTTTCGATTCATCAAAGAGTTGTGAATAAGAGCAATCAAGTTACCAGATACTCCATTACATTTGAGTTTATTGATAAGTCCCTCATGCCATACCCTATTAAATGCCTTTGATAGGTCAAGGAAACCTGCCCGTGTTTCTTTGCTCGGAGTATCGTCAAACGCACAGTAAATCTTATGAGTTATAAACAATAATTGATGTATGGTGGAGTCTCCAGGTCGCAAAGCAGATTTACATGTGGGCTTTCAAGATTGATATTCCAACTCTAGTTTTACCAGTTTGCATGTGCAATGTAAGAAATTGTGTGAAATCGAGGCTCCCTCCCTTTGAAGTTGTCATATGACTCTCAATTTAAATACGAAATTGAATTTGGAATGGACACGGCAAGAAAGGGAAGTTTTGAAGATTGAATTCATCTGGAAGAACGGATTATCTCTCGAATTTACTCTTGTTACCTTGTTATTTGCTGTTGAAAAATGAAATCTGACTGATCTGGAATGGAAATATATCAAATTTATGCGAATTATTGCCACGAATTGTTGCCGTTTTAGTTGTTGTTGGTGATGTGGCGCAGTGGTGTAATCCTCTGACTTTGCAGCCAGAACAGTCAGGCAGAGTGGGTTCGATACCCAGTAGGACCCCACCACTTAAGCGTCATGACAAGGGGTCGTGGACTCGATTAGGTCTGTTCTATTTCTGCGATCCCAGCGCTTGGGCGCTGAAAAACGCAACTTCACCTTCACCTGTTGTTGTGGATGATAAAGTTTGATAAATGTGGTGAAATTCAGGTTACGAAGTTCTGATTTATTTTCTTTCTACCTTGATTAAATTTATACAGTCCTCTTGAACTTATAGAAATTGAACACAAGCAATTGTGTAATCCTAAGCCTTTAGCCAAGGGTGGTGTCTAGCTTTTGGGAAATGGTAGAAAAGGGAAATTGTAGAAAGGGTGGATGCAAATAGCGCAAGTGTGATTGGAAAAACCCATTATCTAGCTCATCATCATGTGATTTGTCAAGATAGGGTAACCACCAATGTTCGCCTCGTTTATGATGCCTCTGCAAAAGACAGTTTGGGAGTTTCACTTAATCAATGTTTGTACCCTAGACCATGTTTGCTAAAAACAGTGTCAGAAATTATTACAAGATTTCATCTGAATCCAATTGCATTAACTTCAGACATTGAAAAGGCATTTCTAATGATAGCAGTTGACCCATCTGACCGTGACGTCTTACGGTTTCTCTGGGTAGAGCATGCACAAGCTCTTAAATAAAAGGTCATTACTTATCGTTTTGGGCGTGTCATTTTTGGAATCACGTGCTCTCCATTCTTGCTTTATGCCACATTGAAACGACACGTCGAAGGGTTCAGGAAAGAGTGCCCTGAAGTTTGTAATAAACTGATGAATTCTCTATTAGAAAGGGAAAATTAATAAGAATCCGTGACGAAGTCGCCGGGACTTTGGTTTGAAACTTGTTTTGACATCAGAACACATAGAAGATTAAAATAAAATTGGGGGTCCCTCTTGAAAATGCCAGGAACACCTCCACAGCGGCCCAAATAGCTAGGCTGCGGCTCATGTAACGCCAAATGCTCAATTTGATGCCATTATAACACAAAGGCGAGTAAATCATTGCATTAAGTATGTAATGTAGTAAATGAAAAGAAATCCATTTTGAACATCAGAGAGGGGATAAAACCGGTCATAATGGCATTTAACAGAGCAAAAAAGCATATGCTCCTCCGTAGAGGCGCAAAAATTGAATTTTCTGCTTTTCTTGCCGCTAGAATGTTGCAGCCAGGGGGTCCAAAGACAATAGAGTTTCTAAGCATTAAGATTGGTTCATGATGATGATTAATTGTTGGCGTTGCATTATTGGCTATTGGTAGGAAAATAACAGAAAATTGGCCTGATTTTCCTTGCCTCCATCGTTGATTAATCATTCCATAATCATCAACTTCCTCATCTTTACCTTCATTAGTATTTGCGCGTTCTTTTTCAATCTTATTATTGTAATTTGTCCTTCATCATTAATGGCATCATCAACAACCGACTCATTATGTTCTAGAGCCTAAATCTTAGCGATGTTGATAGAGCCAAGTGCATCAGGCCGCATTTACCTAAATTACTAGATCTTTGAATCGAAAATGTAAGCTGAGACTGTTAGAAGTCTGTAGTTAGCTGATCTTCCCATAGCCTTCTAGTTTGATGAATTCGTTCATTTGTATAGATACGAAGAATTCAGCTTCTTAGGTTAGCTAGTTCTTGTAGCCCTCCATCCTGATATCTTGCAGCAATGGACAATAACAATTTCAAAGACAACATATTAATTGGGGCCGACATTTGAGATCGCACTAACATCATGTTTGGGCAGCGCAAAAAGCTGCACACACCGTGCATGTCATACAAACAGACGTACGATGGGAACATAGTCTCATCTAGATAGTATTTCATGAGGTAGTATACGACTTGGTTGCTGTACCAAGGGACTCCGTATCCTAATTCAACTAGCAGAAACAATGCTCTTCTAACTCTAAATGTTTCCAACAATGCGCTGCAATACAGACATCTACAAGAACTGCTTTGTACCAAGAAACATAAGCGACTGGAATTCATTGCCTGACTCAGTGGTTCTAAACGAGAGAAATAATTACTTTAACGCTGCATTGGCAAACTTTCTAAAATATTTTGAAGCCTGATTTCCACTGGGTGACATTTTCCCAGTGGCGGAGCAACGGGAGGGTATGGGGGGGGGGGTAAATACCCACCCCACCACCGTTTTGGAAATGCAGTAATTTAGATTCGTCCAAAAATGTCATACAAATTTTAAGGTAGGGGTACGTCTGTGATCAGTCTCGCTTTCTTGGTCATCTAATGCTAAATACGATCTTGTCATTCTGAGATCTTTTTGTGCCGTTTGTGATCGTATAGCAAAGTGAAATTGATTAACACATACTTGCGTGAAAAAATGGGAGAAGAACGACAAGAGCAGTTGGTGCTTATTAGGCTGCGTTTACACGAGGCCGGCCGAATTTTTGGCCGGCCAAATATTTGGCCACTAAGCCTTCCCGT
The DNA here is from genome assembly GCA_039566865.1 of Aurelia coerulea. Classification (NCBI taxonomy): domain Eukaryota; kingdom Metazoa; phylum Cnidaria; class Scyphozoa; order Semaeostomeae; family Ulmaridae; genus Aurelia; species Aurelia coerulea. Next base: position 6,856,499 of record CM076959.1, read on the forward strand.
TTACACGAGACCTGCCTAACCGACCGAATATTTGGACGCTTAGCCGACCTTCACTCGGTCACCTAGGGAAGTGGCCCTATTGCGAACTGAGCCGGTCAAATTCGTGAGCGGCCTCGTGTAAACGCTCTCAGCCGACCAAAAATGTGCACGGTACCACATCGAGGATGGAATGCTTTGAATAGGAGGCCAATGAAATATGGTCGCAAGACAAACTGGCGCCAAATTCCAGTCAGTTTATCAGTTCATTGCTAATGCGCATGCCCATAAAAGATGGCCGGCCTCGTGTGAACGCGAAGCCATACTGACCAAATATTTGCACGGTACAGCTAAACAACCAAATATTCGGCCGGCCAAGTACTCGAGCGGCCCCGTGTAAACGCAGCCTTAGTTGTGAGCGGGATATTTCCAGTTCAATAGAGGTATGGTCACTGCATGAAATGTTTGCCATCAAGCCAAGAAAACTTAATTTGAAAAAGGAAAGGCCACGATACCAGCGTTGATTGTCGGATCCGAAGATGCTTGCGGTGACGAATAATTTAAGAAGTTTAAAGGCAGAAACACCGCAATACAACAAAAACAACAGCAAATGGTTGAATAAATTTTATGCCAATATTTCGTCCTGCCATGCAGGAATTCTTCAGGGCTGTAATGAAGAAAACTCCCCCTGTTGAACATGATCAACATTGCAGGCTGACTTCTTTAGACTACATACTTTGGCACTTGTGTTCAAGATCAAATGTAAACTTCAAACAGATTCTCATATAACTCATTTTAAGTTTTACTGTTTGTAATACTAGTTGTAATGCAATTGAAAGGCCTTGCATTGAAGTTTCTCGCATGTAGATACAGTGATTTTATCCGTTGTTTTCTATCTAGAACGGGCGTATTTCTACAGTAAAATGGGCGTTTCCCTAAGATCTAAAGGGTTAGCTAACCTAAGAAGCTGAATTCCTTGTATCTATACAAATGAACGAATTCATCAAACTAGAAGGCTATGGGAAGATTAACTATCTACAGACTTCTAACAGTCTCAGCTTACATTTTCGATTCAAAGATCTAGTACTTTAGGTAAATGCGGCCTGATGCACTTGGCTCTATCAACATCGCTAAGATTTAGGCTCCAGAACATAATGAGTCGGTTGTTGATGATGCCATTAATGATGAAGGACAAATTACAATAATAAGATTAAAAAAGAATGCGCACATACTAATGAAGGTAAAGCTGAGGAAGTTGATGATTATTGAATGATTAATCAACGATGGAGGCAAGGAAAATCAGGCCAATTTTCTGTTATTTTCCTACCAATAGCCAATAATGCAACGCCAACAATTAATCATCATCATGAACCAATCTTAGTGCTTAGAAACTCTATTGTCTTTGGACCCCCTAGCTTCACTGGAAACATTCTAGCGGCAAGAAAAGCAGAAAATTCAATTTTTGCGCCTCTACGGAGGAGCATATGCTTTTTTGCTCTGTTAAATGCCATTACGACCGGTTTTATCCCCTCTCTGATGTTCAAAATGGATTTCTTTTCATTTACTACATACTTAACCCTATTTTAACCGGGTAAAAAAAAAGTGATTTTCTACCGGGGGGGGGGGCGTTTTTCGCCCCCCCCCTGTTTTTCTCCGCAAGTATAACAGGTATGACAATGAAACTTGCACTGTGTCATAATTGAACAAAGGAGAATCTAAAAATAGCATCAATCAATCAATAGTCACGTGATTGGTTGCTAGGCAACCAAAAACAATGCAAATTTTGAGAAAATCGAGCTATTTGCAGAAAAGGGCCCATAATTTAGCAAATAGCTTGATGAAATTGGCAAAAAACCATCCAAATAACTGCTTGACACCATTAGTTTGTAGTTTTATATGGTTTCATACGGATATTTGTGGTTTCTAGTAAATTAACTAATTAAATAATGAAAATTTGATTCAATGCAAAATTGTTAGCTCAATAATTATGATTTAAAACCATTAATTTCACATATTATTGGTGAAATCAAGTACCTTCATCGATATTTGAAGTAATTACATCAGTTTTGCATGAAAAAATTACTCATTCATTAGGAATATGACGTCATAAAGATTGATGACGTCATAGAAATAATAAACTGCTGATGTCAGCAAATATGAATAAATTATATATCAAATGAAAGTACTCATTGAGACGAATCAAATGGTATATATATTATTGAGATTTAGTAACAAAGGAAGAAAATATAGCCGTTTTAAAGAATTTCTTTGTGACCACTCTCCAAATATGGGCATGTGGTGGTCACGTGATCAGACAATAGGTATTGAAATGTCTATTTTCTGATTGCCAACTAAATTTTAGGAAAAGTCAAGGAGTTTCAGCATTGTAAGTAGCATCGTTTGGGAGCTATTAAAAAAAATCCGACAGGGGGGGCGAAAAACGCCCCCCCCCCCCCCGGTTAAAATAGGGTTAATGCAATGATTTACTCACCTTTTTGTTATAATGGCTTCAAATTGAGCATTTGGCGTTACATGAGCTGCAGCCTAGCTATTTGGGCCGCTGTGGAGGTGTTCCTGGCATTTTCAAGAGGGACCCCCAATTTTATTTTAATCTTCTATGTGTTCTGATGTCAAAACAAGTTTCAAACCAAAGTCCCGACGATTTGGTAGCGGATTCTTATTAATTTTTCCTTACTATATATGTCAATGATGCAAATTCAGGGGGACACTCCGTTGAAGAAGTGATACAGTTGTATGAAACATCTAAGAAGTTGATGGCAAACAGAGGTTTTAATCTTGCTAATGCATGCACAACAGCAACATCAACGATGCTAATGCAGGCACAGCGACAGCAGGCTGCCCTAATTGCACTGATAGAAAAGCTTGCCAAATAGCACTTTTCAGAATTAATGTTAAACATTATGGATCATTGATTTGTTTTCGTTAATGTTGCACATTTTGCTCGATATTTGTTTGTTATTGGAATTTCTTAAGTTTGTGCCCATGATTGTTTTCAACAAGTTTCGTAGTTCCTCGAAGAGTTTCTGGAAACTGAATTCCAGGACTCATCATATATGATGAATTTTCCATCCAAACTTGTTGAGGAGTGGTAATGTGGCTTTTGAGCCAGAAAAATTGCAAGAAAGATAAGAGCAAAAATCATATTTTTAGCCTCTTTTTCAAAAGTTCAAAGGGTCCATTCAGTTCAAACAACTGGTAAAAACAAGTTATCATTTGGAAAGCTGTGCTCCTCCAAACGAGAACTACTTCAACTGCCAAAGTCATCAACCAATTATTCAAAAACATTTTGCAACCTATAACCAAAATTGAAAAGAGTTTCTTATCTACTTTACGCAAGGAACCCAAATTTAATCAATTGAAACTGAATTTAGGATTGTTTGAAGAACAGCAAGTATTACAATGCAAAGGAAGGTTGAATTACTCTGACTTGGAGTTTGATGGTAAGTTTCCAATAATTTTGCAGAGAGAAAATCGATTTACAGAGTTGGTAGTTTTTGCTTGTCATCAAAGAGTCTGTCATAATGGTCTAAAATCAACTCTTGCTGAACTTTGATCACGTTATTGGGTTCCACAATGTAGGCAGTTTGTCAAAAGGTTGCTCAGGAAATGTTTCATTTGCAGGAAGGTAGAAGGTAAGTCCTACGCACCACCACAGACTGCTGACCTACCAGACTTTAGAGTTAAAGAGGCACCGTCATTTGTTAATGTTGGAATTGATTTTGCTGGTCCTTTGTTCCACAGGTCAAAGTCAGGTGAGATGGAAAAATGCTATGTTGTTTTGTATGTTTGTTGTACTTCGCATGCTATACATTTAGACCTTGTTGAAGACCTTGCTGGGCCAACATTTGTACGGAGCATGCAGCGCTTTACAGCACGCAGGGAAACCCCTGACTTGATCAATTCGGACAATTCGAAAACTTTCAAGTTCACTCACAGACTCTTAGAAAGACTTGCACATGATCATGCTGTTGTTTCATTTTTGCAGGCAAAACGGATCACTTGGAAATTCAATATGGAACGATATCTGTGGTGGGGCGGCCATTTTGAGCGCCTGGTGGGCAGCGTAAAACGTTGTCTCAAGAAGGTTTTGGGAAATGCAAGGCTTAGGTATGACGAATTGCTAACATTGCTTACTTAGGTTGAATCTACCTTGAATTCAAGGCCATTGACTTATATTTATGATGAACTTGGATATCATGCTTTCACCCCATTCCATCGTATGCATGGGAGACGTCTGTCTGCCCTATCTGATCATTTTGAATTTGACATTGATGCTCTTGAAGAGGATCCATCTTCTTTTACAAGGCGCTTTGCGTATCTTGTTAAGAAGTTGGATCACTTTTGGTCTCGTTGGAGACTGGAATATCTTGCAGATTTGAGAGAGGTGCATCATTTGAATAAAGGAAAGCAATGGACAGTGCATATTGGAGAAATGGTCTTGGTGAAGGAGGAGAACATCAAAAGAGGCAATTGGAAAATGGGAGTTATCATAGAACTAATCAAGGTAAAGGATGGAATAGCAAGAGGAGCCAAGGTGCGAATTGGACACAAGGGTAAGCACCAAATTTTGACTCGTTCCTTGCAATGTTTGTTTCCTTTAGAAGTTAGAAGTAGATGAAAAGAGTGAAAAAAGAGGGGTGAATGAGAGCAAAGAGAATGATAACCCCACCCCACAGGGTACGCCCAAGGGATCGCAATGTGCAGCTGCCAAGGATGTGCTATGGAAAACCCGGTTAGTTCTTGATTCACAGTGAATCAATGGGGGAGTGTGTCGGAAATTCCTTTGAACTGCTATGCACTGAGGGGTAATATCACCATTGTGTCATTCGAAATTGTTTGAGACATAAGATTTTGCAATATATAATTACCACCTGTGGAGACTCTGTGAGAACATTCAAATAGAACATTCATTTATACGTAAAAGCTAAAAATGGTTTTCATTGGTTGATTAAATTGTAAGTTCCCTGTAGAAGCTTGAAATACTTTGTACACTTGTTCTTAGTCAGATTGTCATAGAGTTTTGGAGAATCAAGATCAGTGTAAAATCAGTCATCACCCTTTCCTTTTTGAGAGTTCACTTTGGGCCTGCACAATCTGTTGAACTAGAACAGAGGAATCGTTATATTCACTACATCTTCAGATTGATGTTTGATTGACAACAAGGGGGAATTTCGTTTTCAACCAATCAGCGCATTTGTTGACACTTGAGGCCTCAACCAATCACAACGCACCATGATGTCACGCCAATGGCGGAAGTTGTGGGAAGCTGCGTGGAAAACATCTCCACCAATATCGTTCGAGCTGACAGCGGTTATCGAACTCTTGACAGATTTTATTGCTTTACATTAAAGTTTGATAAATATTTTGAAACTTTCTGCCGCTGCAATTTTCGATAGATTATTTTCTTCAAGAGAAATTGGTTTTTCAATAACACTAAAATTTGAGGCTTCGATAGGAATGCCATCCCCTTAGGCCCTTTTTCAAACCTGCAATCTTTCAACTTCTCCCGCATTAAAATTTGTAACTGTGACCCACAAATGAAAATTGCTTTGACCAAAGGAAGTAATTGTAATGAGTCCCCTGGGATGGTGTGATTGCTTGTTTTGACCAAATGGAATCTCATTCATCAGTTTTTTCGGCAGTGTTCTCTTGATTCTCTTATTTGATTGGCTCTTTTGAGAGATTTCACGGGAAAATAGCTTGGTGACTGGAAGAAGGAAATGTTGAGCGCTAAGTTTATTCAGTCGTTCACATCATCCGTTAAATCAAGCAAATATGCTGAAGTTCAAGAAAATGTGTGGAAATCCCTTCCACAAAGAGTGGTCCAAGAACAAGAAGATTTTGTGCTTGTGAATTTAAAAGCTGAAGGCTTCATTGAGTTAGGAAAAGGGCTATGAAGCAAAAAGGAGGAAACAAGTGGAGATAAATTCTACAGGGGATTAGAGAATGTATGCACATCATGCCTGAAAAAGTTTGAAACACAAAAGAGCTGCCTCAATATATACCTGTGTCGCATAGATTGAGAATAATAAAACAGGCAGATATAATTTAAGAAATTTACTCTTATAATTCCACCCGCAATGCCAATCTGTCGCGCATGTTGACAAACCTCACCAGTGCGAAAATAACCCATTCTTTCTCCGCATTTGGATTTAAACCTCCTTCCCCTGCGCTTTCCCTTTTAGGTTGCTACGAAGGAGAGGCTTGAAAGTAAATTGTCAGTTACAACCTGTTGACTAAATAAAGAAGCAGAGCCAGGCTAGCCAAGCATGAAACATTCAACAAAGAAACAAACATTTACGGATCTTGCTCACTCAAACTAATCAACAGAGATTCAAACTAATCAACAGAGATACAGACTAGGGAACAGAGCAACCAATGGGTAAGACATTTTTTGATTGTTGTTTTCCTTTCCCACCCAAAGAACCGGTGCATGATCGCCCATGCACACACACACACAATTTCAAACATCAAAAAGGTAATATGTCTTGACTTTTCTACCAACTCATTAACGGGAATAGACATAGCTATATCGACAAGCTGCTATAAATAGGCTGAAGAAACGCCCACAAACCCATTGTTTCCTTCGCCACACAATGAAATGGCAGGTGTCAAAGTTGTTGAATACAATCAATTATATTTTTAACTTGGCCCAGGCCAGCTTTCAACTATGTTGATTCCCTTTAAGCTGATCAAAGTAATAATTAGACGAAAGACATTAGAAAATGATTTCAATTTAAGAGGGCATTTACTTTTTCTATTTCAGAGCCCCTGGTGGCAGTGAAAATCGCAGAAACCCAACGTTCGTCAAGTGTCTGCAAGTATACAAAATATAACAATTTACTTTATCAATTCTACAATCATACACTGTTACCTGTGGTAAATCGTCAAACTCACCATAGACCCTGGAAACTTTGGATTTTAAAAGTTTAAAAGAAAAGCCAAAGACAGAGCAGGTCTCTTTATGTACATTTAGCATTTTTGACTATTTTTAAAGCAATTTTGGATCAACCGTAGTCATTGTGTTTCAAGTCTCTAGCACGCATGGTTCTTAGAATAAAAAGGGGGCACTTTGGGAGGCCCTAGTCTCCCCAAATGTTCAAAAGCCTAGTCTTAAGGTGGCATTTACTTTTTCTATTTCAAGCCCCTGGTGGCGGTGAAAATCGTAGAAGCCCACGTTCGTTAAGAGTCTGGAAGTGTTGTTCTATCAACTTGATACCCACACACACCAACTTTTGAGTATCAAAAAGGTAAAATGTCTACCAACTCATTAAACGGATCAAAGTAACAATTAGATGAAAGATATTAGAAAATAATTTTCAACTTAAGGGGGCATTTACTTTTTCTACTTCAGAGCCCCAGGTGGCAGTGAGAATTGTTGAGAACCCATGTTTGTTAAGTGTCTACAAGTGTTGCTCGATCAACTTAATACACACACACAATTTTTAATATCAAAAAGGTAATATGTCTTGACTTTTCTACCAACTCATTAAGCTGATCAAACTAATAGTTAGATGAAAGACATCAGAAAATGACTTCCACTTAAGGGGGCATTTACTTTTTCCGTTTCAGAACCCCTGGTGGCAGTGAAATTGTAGAAACCAACATTTGTTAAGTGTCTGCAAGTGTTGCTGAGTCAACTTAATACGCAAACACCAACTTTTGAATATCCCCTGGTGGCAGTGAAAATCGTAGAAACCCGTTTGTTAACCCTATTTTGGTTGGGGGGGGGCAAGTACACTTTTTGTTATAAATCTGCAACGAGAACAATTATGGCCCTGAAATTTTCTGACTTGTTGCTGCTACTTATTATGCAACGACTCAAGAAGTTTTATGAAAATATCTTGACAAACAAGGAGTAGGGAGACAATTTCCCTGAACTGACTCTGTCAAAATCACCAATTCTCAAATATTAATTTTCGTGAAAAAAGTAGCAAAATTCAGCTGGGAAAATCATTCAAGAAACTTTTTTATGTTAAAGAAAATCAATAGCATCTTTTACTTTTTTAAAGTCTTTTCTTAAAAGTTACAAAATAAGAAACAAATAACAACAAAGCAGAAAAACTTTGCGGGAAGATTTTAAACTTTATTGCAAATACAAGAGCCTGGGCCTTTTGCCTGCAAGTTTCATACAACTTGTGCGAAGGAGGATAATGAATTCAGTTGAACCGATAAAGCCATATTCGCCCGTTTATCTCGTTAACGAGATGTTGCGCGTAAGATTCACAACGATAATTCTGGGGTCGGAGACATTGCTGTATTTACCCGCTAGTTTCACATTAAGAGCTTTCGTATGATATATAGTTTGTTAATTTTTATGAATGTGTATAGTTTTTTAGAAATATGACATCATATATATTTATGATGTCATTGTTTGAATAGGTGCATAAAAAATTAAGATTTAATGCGTTATCTTATGAGCAATTATGATGTTGTACAAGAGTATTAACCGTTTATAAGAATAACGTTTGTTTTCGCTAAAATGTAGGACATTATTGCAGTTACCATACATAACCTTATTGCAGACAAATTAAACTTTTATTCCTTAATTAGAATCACAATAGATTGATGATACTGAGTACCAACTTGCAACTTCATAACTCTATCGGTTTTGGAAATAATTAGGGGAGGGGGGACCCCCAGGTGAGGAGTAAATCAAAAGAGCCCAGGTGAAATAGGGTTAAGAGGGCATTTGCTTTTTCTATTTCAGAGCCCCTAGTGTCAGTGAAAATCATAGAAACCTACGTTCGTTAAGTGTCTGCAAGTGTTGTCCGATCAACTTAATACACACACACAATTTTGAATATCAAAAGGGTATTATGTCTTGACTTTTCTACCAACTCATTGAACTCAATACACACAAAAATTATAGCTTCAAATCTGCCCTCGCCATGTGCAAATTTTCAAGGTATTCAATTGATTTGTAGGGTAAAAATAGCTTTTCCGCGCCTTTACCTCCTGGTTTAGCACCATTGGGTTCTCAAGTTCTTTTTCATTTCAGAAAGTGGAAGGAAAATGCTCATGAAAGGTCTCTATCGGGAAACCATTGATGTGCACAAGTGTGACTGCTGTGGGGTGTTTGTGTTTTCGTTTTGTGTTTTCGTTTTGTGTTTTCGTTTTGTGTTTTTGCTTTGTGTTTTTGCTTTCTGTTTTCGTTTTGTGTTTTCGCTTTGTGTTTTCGCTTTGTGTTTTCGCTTTGTGTTTTCGTTTTGTGTTTTCGTTTTGTGTTTTCGCTTTGTGTTTTTGGTCTTCGCTTTGTGTATTCGTTTTCTGTCTTTGCTTTCGGTTTTCGTTTTAAAAACACCCGACTGCTGTGGGGACATCTTACCCACTTACCGATAATGCTTTTGTTTGATTAATGACTCTACTCAATTTGAAGAAGAAACACAAGGTTAGTAAATTGGTTTCATTTCAAGATGCAATTTTGAAATTTCAAGTCTGAATGAAAGTTCTGCAAAAATAATCTGGAAAAGGCTCACTACCAAATTGATGATGATTTGATTGGGTGCTGTTTCAGGTAGTTTGAGATGATTTGATTGGGTGCTGTATCAGGTAGTTTCAGCAACTTTTCAGGGACGGATCCAGGTCCAAATCTGACGGGTGCCGAAGGGAGGAAATAGAAAATTTTTGGGGCCACACCCTTTACTTTTTCTTAAAACGTGACCACGCCCTATATTTCGCTTGAAAGTTTGAATTCTCATTTAGAAAATCAATGACAATTTCTGTAAGACTCTTCAGAAAATGGACAGTGTGAACTTTTTATTTCAATGAAAGTTTAGGACAAACTGCAAAAACTACTGTTGGACATATGGCAAACTCCATAGTACTTTCACGACGAAAAACATGTCTCATTTGAAGAAAGGTGTTGGATTTCGTTCAAATATGGTAATGAATGGTGCATTCTTCACATCACAAAAGAGAAAAAACCAATTTATTCAAACCAAATATGTTTGGGAATTCGTGATTACAGCCATTATTCGTAAGACAATTTACTGCAACAAAGCCCCTTTTGTCCAACCGATATTCCATACAATATGATAAACCCTACCCAACAACAACTCACAGCAACATCTAACAATTTCTAACTTTGATTACTACCTATTTATTGTTTCCAAAGCAAACATAAATCAAAACTTTTGCCCAAGTCGTATGCTTAAATATTGATTTAGTTCATGGTAAAATAACAGGGCCTAGCCACTAGCAGCACTGCATACACAAAAATGAAGGGCCTACCGAGATTGCCTCACAGTCGCTGAGCTTTTCCTTTATAACTTCTGGTATCTACTGAAGCTTCGAAACATCCTTGGACTCGTTGATATATCCTAAGTCTTCCAAATCGAAACTTCTTTCCCTCGTAGAAGGGATAGCCTTATCTTTGAGATTCTGTTTCGTAAACTTCATTTCTTTCAATTTCAAGCAACCCCTCGTAGAAGGGATAGCCTTACCGCGTCGTCGACCTGGTTCGTCGTCTTTGAGAACATTGGCCGCCATGTTTTTGCGCGCATTCTGTTTCGTAAGCAGTTTGTTCTTCATCTGGTGATTGGCTAATGGTCCAGTCATTTCTATGAGACGTTCTCCTATTGGCTAGCACCCCTCAAGGTTCTTTCTTATTGGCTTGCACCCCTCAGTTTCAAGCTACGGATGCTCCCGCCAATTTCAAGCAACCCTCATGCAGCTTTCTGATTGGTTTGCACCAAGGCGCCTTCCTTACGCGAGTTGCACTGTGCCTGCCTGCCCCCGCAAGAGGATTTGGGCATGGAAACGAGGAGATTCCCCTTATGAATAAAGATTCTTTCTTTGCGATGATCAAAGCTGCGGGAGGATGCCCTCCGATAAATTTATCGTTGATGAATGGGGCTCGAGGGGTAGAAGGGGGGGGGCAAGCTAAGACACGAGAATACGGTGATTTCATGGCAATTCATCATTCAACGATTTTAACAAGTGATATCTCATTAATATTTCACAACAGAAGATTGTTGAAAGTTTGCCTTTCCCAAAGTAAATGATTTCCTTGCAACTTTGACAGGTGCTTGCGCACCCGTTGCACCCCCCTGGATCCGCCCCTGCTTTTGTGTGGATGGCTATTGAAAGTTCTCTTGTTCCTTGTTGCAGGCATGAGTGGTAGGACACAATTGGTTTGGATTGGAATAAATTAGGTTCTTTACCTACCTCGAAATGCCATAAATATCATTTCCTTGACTTTGGCAGCCTTTCTCAGCCATATTTTATTGTTTTGACGTCTTGGGTTCTCTGCTTTTAGTGTCCTGCATGTTTTTAGGCCCATAACCTTGGAAATGACCACCTTAATTCTCCTGCGCACTATTGTTCTATTCAGTGGTCTCCATCAAACTTCCACTAGGAAAAAGTTATGGGATGGTAATGAGGCCTCAATCTCATTGTCAACTTTCGGATGATGCGGGTAACTTTCGCTTTACCTTATATGGGATCTGCCATGCCATACGTCATAGGTTTTTAGCTTTGGGTTTTCACGAGCCAATGACAGAAAGGCTTGTTGGGGGGTGAACTTGAGTGAGAACACACTTTTTTTTAAAACAGGCAAAAATGGAAGTGAATTTTGGGATAGAAAGCGCGCCAGATTTGATTTGCAAGGTTTCAAGCCCTCCAATGAAGAAGAAAAGCAACATGTGAGAGCTGTTGTGAACATTGCCAACACTTTCGTCTCTGATTATTGAAACAGGATCCTGTGTGAGGTGGTAAGATTACTAGTTATTGCTTGGGCCTTTATTCTATAAGATAACAACAGTGATGGTTTTCTTATGTTTTAATAAAGTGAAAATACAGTTTTCAAGAGAAGCCGTGATGGCATGAGATTGCCTAGCTTGGCCTAGGCTCAATCGATCATTCAATAATGCAAAATAAAATCAATAAACAACTTGGTGTCGCATATATTCTGCCTAATCGGTTAAAATCCTACTTCATATTTCAATATACCTGAGCAACTAATTGAACAGCTTTTTAGGAGATCGGGGAGCAGTGTCATTCATCATTTGTAAGAGTCTTAACTGCATGCAACAGTAGATAAGCCAAGTAGTTTGTAAGCTTTTTAATGAGAGCAGTCATGGTAACCTCCATACAGCCATGTATGAATTTACTGGCTGTCTTGCTGGGGGCAATGGAATGAAAATATAAAGAAAAATTTTGTAACTTGAGAAAGATAATTTTGCTATATTTTAATATATTAAAAACTTGTCATTGTGTGGCCTGACCAGTGGGAGGAAACAGATTTATTTTAGATGCAGCAAGTTCCTAATTCCTACAGAATCGTAATGTTGATCATAAGAAAAGGAAACTCGGTGTAATTTTTTGTTGATTTTGCTTGACCAACAGAAGCATACAGAACTGGCTCCAAAGGGCAAAGCAGTTATCAAAATTTTGCAAGAGTGCATTTTCAATGAAGAGTGTGTTCTTTTGAAGCATTAATTTCTGACAATCAATGTAAAGTATAACAAATTTTAGATCTAAACCTCTTGACGTGGCCACGGGAGGGGGAGGGCATATGGGGGCACTTGCCCCCACTTTTGCCAAAATGCTCCTCGATATTCCTTTAACCCTATCCAGACTAGGGGGGCACAAAGTGCCCCCCCTAGTAAACTTTTTCACACAGCTCGTCCAGTATCTTTAGAATAGTCTAACTTTTTTATGACTTTTAGTTTCTATCTATGAGACATCTTTTCATGTCAATTTCAAAAATGTTGACACTGATTGAGTGCTCCGCAAATTAAATACCTTTTAAGCCATAGCTTTGGAACCACTGGCTCTATCACAATGAGACAAACATTGTTGAATGGCTCCACTGCGAAGTTCAACAGAAGCACAGTCATGCCCTTTTATGAATGTATTTGAAGATGTATTTCACAGTTTTGACTGTTGTGCACACCTCAACATTGATGTTATAGTCATATTTTGTTATTAACATTCAAGGCACTTAACAACATGGCTCCAGCCTACCTGAAAGATATGTCGAGGCTACAAACCAGTGATAGATACAGACTGAGGTCAGACAAATCTATGGCATTGCTAGTTCCAAAGACAAAATTTACATCTCGTGGGGACAGAGCATTTTGTACTGCAGCCCCTAGGCTCTGGAACAAACTGCCTGTTGAAATTAGAAGATCTCAGAGCGTCCAAACTTTCAAAACAGGATTAAAAACGTATTTATTTCATAATCATTTTAACATGTGAATGACATTTCTAGCTTTACTTTCTGTAAATTAAGGTTTTTAACACTAAGTTGTTCAGCGCTTTAGAATATATGTATATAGATTTTAGCGCTCTATAAGTGCATTGTTATTATTATTATTACTTGACTAATAGATATGCATTGTATGGGACTACATTTTGATCATCAAGGGTGCGGTTTCTGACAAAGACAGTGTGCCTGTGATTTCTTTCGTAATGTGGATAGCCATCTACACTAAATGTTGTCTCATTTGCGAGAGGCTTAGGGAAGCCCTTACTGCAGTTTCCATCTTTCATGCAAGGGCATGTTGGGTTGAGTTGGCCCCATGGCCCATGAATCGTGTGCCTTTTCACCTGCTCATAGAGCTCTGGCTGAGCATGTGGATCTGGTATTTGAGCTGAGACTAATGCATCAATGTCATGAGGTGTTTGGGGCTTGTCTTCATCCTTGAAGAAGAGGAGCATGTGCGCATGCGGTAGGCCTCTTTTCTGAAATTCAATTGTGTATACATGTGCAGTAATTTTAAAAGTAAGTTTCATAGACAATGGGGATTTCCGTTTCCATTTGTGTTTCCATTCTCGTCACTGTTTGATCTGTCAGCAGCGATAACGATTGAAAGTCTGGCTTCAGGCTTACTTCCGCAATTGGCATTTCGATTTTAAAAATATTTTTGAAATAGTTATATATTGTCACTTCTTCTTTGTTTATTTCGTTTAAGGTATTTATTATTTTAAGGTATGTGTTTGCAAATTTTTCTAAATCTTATGTGTTGCTTTGAATCAGAATTTTTTTCTTGCAAGGATAGATGTTAATTGAAAGTTTCAGCTTGGGGGAATCTTCATCTTTTCCATCATTAATGATCAGGGAAATGTTAATGCTATTCTCTTTTGTTTCAATCGTGTAATGGTGGTTGTTATATGTTTCAGTTATTTTGTTTGAAATTACATCAAAATCTACTTCATTTGGCAGTTCTGTAATGATGTTAGTTGCAGTATATCCATCTTTTGTTCGTTGATAGGCCACGCAAAGCTTTCCGATATTTTCTTGCATAATCTTTTCTCTAATGACGCGTTTTTCGTTTTTTTTCCACATTTGTTGTCCAATAAAGTTTTACTAGGGTTCCATCTTTTATAATAGTAACATTTTCGCCCGTTTGTCGAAGTGTGTGATTTGAATTAGTCCATAATAGTATCCGCAAATATTTTCTATGTCTGCTCACTAAGTTCTTTCAACGCAGCTATTTAAATCAACAAATTGTTTTGTGTGTAGTGTACCACTTGAATAGCTTCTATGTTTCATGCCATAATTGATTTGTAATCACGGTATTAGGACAGCTTTTCATGGGAAATCCGAATTCATGGGTAGTTTTTGAGTGTGGCTCAAAGATCAAAGATTTGAACATACTGCATATCAAATTGCTCCTTAGGGCCTAGGGAGTGCAACGATGACTTTACTAAAGCATTCTGCATTTTTTTATTGCATTCACAGCAAATTAACCTGAAAACGTCAACAATTGAAATGTGGGGTAACTTTTGATCAGTCATAACTCTTTACAACTACCATAATTCAGAAAACAGGAATAATGGGTGCATTGTCAACTTTCCAAGGAAGAGAATGATGTATAGTTTGTCTATGTTTGTTACTCCTGTCAAAAATGAGGGAAACAGGGAGTCCTGTATTCAATTCAACGACATATGCTATTCCATTATGAGAGGAGTGGCCTCTCTTCTGCCATGATCCATCATAGGAAACTGCAATGTCAAGGATTCCATCTTTATCTGGTTGAACCCCATCTTCAGCATATGATTGAAAAATCGCCTCTACAGATTCTTCTGACACTTTCTTGAAAGCTTGTTTGCTGGCTTCCTCCAGTTTTTTCTGTGCTTTCTGGTAACCATTTTTACTTAAAAAATTTGCAATATTCATAGTGCCACACCAATCACTCATTGCAGAATAACCACAACCAATACCCCTGAAAGAAACTGTAGCAAAGAGGTTGACTTCAAAGGGTGATCTTGTGGACACTGAATTTCCAACTCTCAGATTGCGTCAAAGTACTCTCCGGTTGCTTTACAATTGTCTTTTCCACTTACGAGACGAACACCATTCATTCGCTGACATTTCACCAATAATTGAAAACTTGACATTGGAAGCTGGGGGTTTAACGCTAGCTCATATGCAGTACGAATCATCTTTGCAAAATTATCCCTGTTGCATTTCTCTTGCATTTCACTGACACAAGGCTGTGATGGTCCAGCCCCAAGGAACTGTGCAGGAATTCCACCCTTCTCTGTTGTTGGTTTACCTTTCTCAATTTGCAAAGCAAGTTGATGGCGGACACTTTCATTGAGATGTCTATCAATCTGTGCAAATTAAAAACAAAATTTTACCAAAATATAGAATTGTTCCTAAAGCAATCTGTGAGAAAAGAATAAACTGTTCAGGAAAGCGAAAAAGAATCTAAACTAAAAGACATACTTGGTAATTTTTCAGCATATTTGTATCATCAATGTAGGCTCTTGCCGACTCTTGCACTTTTCCTTTAATGGATGGATCTCTGAGGATGGGGTCTTTATTCCTTTCACAAACCTTGCACCAGATGAAGTTGACAAGAGTCTTCCCATGTTCTTGTGTTGTCTTATACCCAATTATATCTGATTCTCCATACTTCATCAAGGTCTGTAGTTCGACATGGTTTCCCTTCGGATTCATGACGGCAATTTTGATTTCTCGTACAACCCCATGATACACCAAGCGGTTAATGAATTCAACGATGGTACCAACTAACCGATTTTATGAACTGTCTACTTTGGCGAAAAGAATGTAAACGGACATCAAAGCTGAGAAGGCAACCTTTCACCTTATTCAATGGGTTCAATAGAAATTGAACTGTAATGTGCAAAGCAGCGCGAATCAAAGAGGCTAATGTGTAAATCATGCGACGCAATGTCGTAAAGTTTGCTTTGATCGTCGTAAATCAGATTTAATTTCCCAAAATTCCCTATGCGCGTCCTTCATATTGGCGACCAACTGGTGTGCATAATGATCTGCTGGATGTTGATTTAACAGCAATTGCAGCAAAATTGTTTCCGGGGATGGTGCTTTGCATCCGAACACAAGAAAAAATGGCGTTATGTTGAATGTTCCTGCGACTGGTGGTGTGTTTTGCGCATCGACTGCTGGCTTTTGAAATTCCTCCCAACAAGCCTGGTTGCATTCACAATAGATTCCGATAGCGCTGTTGAGAAAGCGATGGACGCGTTCTGTGGAACCATTGAGGCGATAACCAGATGTAAACACTTGCTTGATGGAAAGCAGCGCAGAAAGTCTGTGCAAAACTGCGTTGAATCTAGTTACGGACATGCTTAGATAAATTGCGCAAACAGCGTTGTAAGTTGTGTCACACCCTCTGTGCATACCTAACGGGGAGTCATGATATGCATGCAAAGTGTGGTGTTGTAGATCAGTGTCCGATGGAACGAAAATGCGCAGATGGTCTGGATTTTTTCCATAAATTTGTCCGAATAAAACAACAGACCATCAACAATTTTGGTGCGTTTGGCCATGCTGGAAACCCATTTCCGCAGTTTTTGAGCGTGGTAGGAGATTGATTTTTGAGAGTTTCCGAGATAATAAACTGTGCAAGGGGCCTAATCAGGGGTCTTGACGTTGTTTCTGCGCAAATTGAATCCTCTCAAAATTTAGTGTGCGCAATGTTTCTAGATCGTCGGGCAATTGATCAGAAGCGGGCATATTTTCCTGCAGTGCATTGTTTCCGTCGACAGAGGTGATGATGCAAGCTTTTGCAGCGGATTGGTTCTTGTCATTAGAAGGTAAAGCCCTTTTAGAGATTTCTGGAGAATCTCAGTGTAAAGTTTGAAAGCTCAGAATCTAGTTCAGTGTTACTTAGACATAGATCAAAGCAGAGAGCTGTAAGAAAATAGTTTGAAGCTTCTACTGGAGGAATGACAAGAATGTTGACCTCTGGATGTGGACTCGGTAACGGAGCAAGACTCAACGCATTGGGAACAATATTGTCTTTACCAGGGTATTTTCCTCCACTTATGGCATTTAAATAGTCCAGAGGATGAAGGGGGAGTATTACCACCCGAGCGGGGACTTTACGGGACAACGTTTTTCTAGATCACTTTTTTGCGTATATTACGAATCTGGGTGTTGATCGAAGGTTTTGGGGGGCTTTTCTGAGATATAAGGGGGTTTAGGCTAAAAATTGTGGGATTTGTGCGAAATGGATACATGCATAGGAAAGGGTGATGCTCTTGCATGTTTTAAATGAGAGGCTATAGTATAATACCAAATATACATATATTCTAACCAAAGGGGTTCATTAGGGGGTCAAGGGATTTATTGGGGGTTTGTCTCGAAAATTGTGCGCGAAGAATTGAAGCTTTTCAACGCATTCACGTAACTCTTCTATCAGTGCCGTAACTGCATCAGGGTGCCAGGGGTCGGGTACCCCTCCTGGCCGAATCTCAGTCGGCAAATCAAGGGAACGTAACACTCAGTCGGCAAATTGAGGAAATTCCGGTGATCGGAACAAGAGTAGTTCAGTTTTGCCAAGTTACGTCACTATACAAAGTTTGTTAACGTTAATTTTGCTTAGCAGAAATTCTGCTCATTGGTTAGATTACGAGAACGAACATTTATTTAGCTTCATAGCTTCAGCGCTCTATTGTTTATTTAAAATTTGTGAAGCTCTGTCGTTATCTCATTTTTTAAAACCGTCCAGGCACCAAGGAACAGACATTCCCTTACCACAGGGTACCCTATATGATTCCGGGGATCGGGAATGACCACTTTTTTGGAAGCGTGAACCGGGAATCGTCAAATTTTTTAAGCGGGATTTGGAAGTTTGGCGACAGCTCTCGGGAAGCAGGATTTACTCAGCTTGATAAACTAATGCTAGATTCAGCTTCAGCCTTGTTTAATGTGCCTCATTTCAGCAGTTGCGTGGCCACATATAGGGTTGTCAAAAGATGGTCCTCAAGGATCTTTCAAAATGAAGAGAAAGTAGTTGGGTATAGGTAGGGAAGGGTAAGAATCTTTCTGGTAAATGCTGGATGTTGACTGGGAGAGTCATTTTAAGCCAAAGTAAAGATTGGTGTTTCAAAAATTTTCACAGACAAACTATCATGTAATTGTCAAGGCTTCCATCATCATGGGCGCAGGCAAATAGATTGCGAGAATCGTTCTAAGACAAAGTAAAATGCGTTTGCACAAAGATCTTCCTGAATGTTGTGATTCATGGAAAATTGTTACAAATTGGTATTCCAAACCAAAGAAACTGCGTTTACTCAAACAGTTTCCTGGGGAAGCTATAATTTGTAAGATCACCTGTTAGAAAATGATCAATTTCAATTTTAGTACCACATTGGATTCAGTGTTCTAAGCAAAAGTAGAGGGCGTTTCGTCAAAATTTACCTGGGAGCTTCGCCCCTAGACCCCTTCATTTTAATACCCTCCCACATAATTTGCCCTGGCCACGACGCTGCTCATTGCATTTGATCACACATAAAAGTCCCTCATCATGCCTCATGAACTGCTCTAGAAGAGGATGTAAGGAACTTTGGAAATAATTGTAAAGGATGATAAAAAGACCTACTTAAAGTAAAAGCAAGATATTACACAGCTCTTCATGATATGTTTGGTTAAACTGGATGATAATTCTAGTGAAAAGCAGAATGCATGCATCTGGGCACCATCAAACGTCGTGAAAATGATGAATCTACGTGTTGATGTACTTTAGGAAGGACAGCGGGAATTCCGTAAAAAATCATGATAGGAATCAGGAATTTGGCTGAAAACGTATCGAGTATTCGGGAATGATGGGGCCTATTGTGTACCCTCTTACTAGAAAAGAACTCAATTCAGTGTTAGATATTGCCAAAGCTGACGAGAAGTTTTAATTAGCGAAACAAGTTGGCTTCTTGTGTATCATGTTAGAGCCCTATCTTGTGAAAGGAAGGGGAAAGTAAAAATCGAAAGGTTTCTCTGTGGAGAGGAAATTGAGCCTTTGGAAATTGAGTTCTATTTCACTTCTTCCAATCTTTGGAAAATACTTGAAAGACTCATTTACGATTCTCTATATTCACATCTTGTGTCATCTGAATTACTAACCCAAATCAATCAGGTTTTCGTCCAGGTGACTCAACAGTCAACCAGCTAATCTCCATAATGCACACAGTTTTTTAAAAGCATTTGCTTGTAACCCTCCTCTCGATGTTCGTTCTGTATCTTGATATTTCCAAAGCATTTGACAGGGTTTGGCATGCTGGTGTATCTTTAAATTAACACGATGTGGCATCTCAGGAAATCTTCTATCTCTTATCAAACGTTTTCTTACGGATAGAAAGCAGCGAACTGTTTTGAATGGGCAGAGTTCATCTTGGGGAGATATTTCGGCAACAGTACCCCAGGGCTCTATTCTAAGGCCCTTATTCTTCCTCGTGTATATAAATGACCTAACGTATGACTTGAAGTGCCTGAAGTATCTCGGACCCTAAATCCCCTCATGTGCGACCTCATATTAAGCTCTTCGCTGATGATACATCATTATTTACGGTCGCCCAAGATTCTAATTCAGCCGCCAATAACATGAACCATGACTTGGAGTTGATAACTCTGTGGGCTCATGACTGGAGGATGCCATTTAATCCTGATCCATGAAAACAAGCTGTGGAACTCATATTTTCAAGGAAAAAATAAAGCTTATCATCCAGAAATCCTCTTTAACAAAACACCAGCAATGAAAGTAGATAAATATAAACAATTAGGAATTATACCAGATTCAAATGTGGCTTTTTTTGCCCATATCAAATCTGCTATCTCCAAATCAAGAAAGGGTATTGGCTTGCTAATATATCTCTCAAAATATCTGCCCAGGCATACCCTGAACGAGTTATATAAGCTCTATGTGCGACCTCATCTTGACTACGGGGATATTACTTACCATATTCCGGCGAAAGTATGTGAGTTCAGTGGCAGCATTATTTTGCCGAGCTTAATGGAAAAATTAGAGTCCGTCCAGTATTCTGCTGCGTGAGTAATTACGGGAACATGGAGAGGAACACCTCGAGAAAGGCTGTACACAAAACTTGGCTGGGAATCACTAAAGTGCCAAAAATGGAGAAGACGCCTTACTTTGTTCTACAAGATCATTAATAATCTAACTCCAGTTTATACTAATACTTGCACCGTCTGTTGCTGTTTTGAGAGGTTTTATCAAGTCTGTTGCTTTTATCAATAATAAGATCTATCTTTGAAATTTTCGACACAACCCTCCAATAAATCCCTTGACCCCCTAATGAACCCCTTTGGTTAGAATATATGTATATTTGGTATAATACTATAGCCTCTACATTCAAAACATGCAACAGAATCACCAATTCCTCTGCATGTATCGGCATTTCGCAAAAATCCCAGAATTTTTGGCCTAAACCCCCTCATATCTCGAAAAAGCCCCCCAAACCAGCGATCAACACCCAGATTCGTAATCTACGCAAAAAAGTGATCTAGAAAAACGTTGTCCCGTAAAGTCCCCGCTCGGGTGGTAATACTCCCCCTTCACCCTCTGGACTAAAAATGTTGGAAACATTAGGGATAGGATACCCATCCCCCAGGGTAACTGCATTGAGACCCCTATAATCGACCACAAAGCGGGGGGGCTGAGGTTTTCCCTTCTCTAGGGGCTTACAAACCAAAATACACAGGGCTCCCCAAGGTGAATGACTAGGCTGAATTATCTTGAGTCTGATCATGCGTTTGAGCTCCTCCTTGATGGCTGTGAGCTCTGCAGGGCTCTTATGATATGGCAGACGATAAACCGGAGGGGAATCGCCTGTGTGGATATCGTGATAAAATCCTTTGATTTCTGACAGTGGAGAATTTGGCAAGTAAAATGCATGTGGATATTTGTGCAAAAGCCCTTTGAACTGTTTCATAACTGAATTTGGCACATGAGCATAACTAGGCGTATCTAGTTCCAGAGCTGCAATTAGCTGCTCATAAAATTCTGAAGACCTATCATCTAAGGAAGCGATTTCAGTAGGTGGAAATGTGTGTTCGTGCTGAAAAGTATTGCTTTCCAAATACGGTGATAGAAGTGATGATTTTAACTCTGATGCGTGAGCTGGCAGAGAATGTAAAGACTCTTTCTTACATATTGTTCGTACAAATGAATTAATTCCATTAGATGTGTTAGCAATAACGCATGCGTGCCAACTCTCAGACAATTTCTTGGCAGTATCGCGCACGGCATCCTGATATAGCGCACTGTCTGACTCAGAGGTGGGCCGTATTGTTCCGAGTGAGACATTGGAAGGCAAACATGCGGAACCTTTGTTTGACCTGATCAAGACATTGGTAATTAAAACTGTGCCGTCCAGATCGCTGCACGCTATGACATCATCGCTTCACGCTATGGAACCTATGCGCCCAAATGGGTGGATAATCCTATACTGGGTGGGTTACGATCTTATACTGGGTGGGTTATGATCTTATACTGGGTGGGTTATGATCCTAATTGGGTGGGTTACTATCCTAAATGGGTGGGTTATCATCCCAAATGGGTGGGTTATTATCCCAAATGGGTGGGTTATTATCCCAAATGGGTGGGTTATCATCCCAAATGCGGCGGATAACCTTATACTGGGTGGGTTATCATCTTATACTGGGTGGGTTATCATCCCAAATGGGTGGGTTATCATCCTAAATGCGGCGGATAACCTTATACTGGGTGGGTTATCATCTTATACTGGGTGGGTTATCATACTAAATGGGTGGGTTATCATCCTAAATGCGGCGGATAACCTTATACTGGGTGGGTTATTATCTTATACTGGGTGGGTTATCATCCCAAATGCGGCGGATAATCTTATACTGGGTGGGTCATTATCTTATACTGGGTGGGTTATCATCCCAAATGCGGCGGATAACCTTATACTGGGTGGGTCATTATCTTATACTGGGTGGGTTATCATCCCAAATGCGGCGGATAACCTTATACTGGGTGGGTTATTATCCTATACTGGGTGGGTTATCATCCCAAATGCGGCGGATAACCTTATACTGGGTGGGTTATTATCTTATACTGGGTGGGTTATCATCCCAAATGCGGCGGATAACCTTATACTGGGTGGGTTATTATCCTATACTGGGCGGGTTGTTCTGTTGTCGAGTGCAAGGGAATGTTTATGAATTGGCAGCAACCCCCTGAATAGGAAAATATACGTATTTCATCACATACGTATTTGCCTAGCTTTAGATCCAAAGCACTTGTACAATCGTATCTTTTGAGCAACCTGCTTATAAGAAACTGTAAGTATTCTCCTGGAAAAAATTCAGAAACTGTGAAGGAAGCGATAATTTTGCCCCCTTGCATCCACCAATGCCGGCTTTTGGTTGTTATTTTCACGCAGTTTTTCCGCGAAACCGCTTATAAGAGATCTCAGATCACCAAAAATTAAGAAGCTCCATAACTCAACAAGTATAACTTTAAACACAGGTATTTATTTTAACGAAGTAAATCCATAGCACATTACTACTCTGCCATTAAAGATCTATTTGCCCCCCTCTCTAATGAACGTCTCTCTGATAAGCCCCTCCCCTCTGAGCGAAAATATTACCAAATATTTTCCATTCACTCAGCTTATAAGTTTGGATGTTCGTTGATCTGATAGGGTTAGGGTTAGGGTTAGGGTTAGGGTTAGGGATTGAAATGATGTCACTGACTCGTAAAATTGTATGTTGAATCGCAAAAAATATAGGTTGAAAGAACTAATGTTCACGAGGGCAACAAATTTGCCCCCCCCCTCACCAAAATAGGGTTAAAGCTTAGAAAAAACGTCTTTGCAGGTGTTACACGTATTTTTTGGAAGAAACTGCCCATAACTCCCAGATTACCAAAAAGTTAAGAAACTCCAATATTGGGGAAATATAGCCGAAGAAACTATTTATAATGATAAAGGAATCTTTGTCAATTTTTTACTTCATTTTAACTTATTTCCTGAACACTTCGTTTTGAAATTGTCACGAGTGAACAGGAAGTAAACTAGCCTGATAACCAGCCCATAGAATAATGGCTAGAAGTAAGCGTGAAAACTGTTACTGAACCTTCGTAAGAAACTCTGAGTACTCAAAATCTGATAATTTCAAGAAACTTTCAGTACTGGCACAAATTCTTAGTTTCTTGTATAAGAAATATTACGTGTAGATTCAATGATTCAACGTTATCATATAAACAACGAGTATTGCTTAGAGAGCTCATTCACCCAAGAAACTTTTTATAAGTAGCCTCTTCAAGAACAGCACAAATATTTACAAGAAGCGATCTAGGGAGAAAGGTTATTATATAAAAATACTTGTTTCGTCGAAAGGAGCCCTCCTCCCGGATGACCCCCGTGCAAAGCATGACCTGAAATTCAAGTTGATACTGAAATTCTTTCCTTTCTTGCGCGTGGTCATCGACACAGCACATAAAAGGACGACGCATATGAGAAGGTAATATTCATCCTTTTATTTTTCAGCAAACATGTTTGGCCATTGTTGAAACAAAGATCGTAGCCATTTAAACCGGATCGGATTTTTCTTTGGTAGGAGATTGCGACATATACCTTTACTGTGCATGCTACGCTTTCTTTGGATATACATTTCGTGTGTTTGCGGGGGATTCACCATAATTTTAGAAGGCCGTGATGAAATTTGCTTGTTGATCAGATTGTTTCTCTACCACTGCCATGTATTCATTGCTTGACAAACAGCAAAAGTTTCAGCAAGAAGGAGAGTTCAATTTTACGTACAAAACTGATTTATCATGAATGTAATGTACTAGGAAATGAAGGCTCAATTATGACAACTTTCCCATGATTTCCTTGTACTTGGCTTGTATAAGTTTCTTAGCAATTCTCAAGCATAGTAGCTACTAGAGTTTCTTAAATTTTTCGCCATCCTAGTACTACACGTATTTTTGTGATTAGAAACTGCCCATAAGAAACTCGACTCTCAGATTACCAAACAATTAACCCTATTTTAACAGGGGGGGCGTTTTTCGCCCCCCTGTCGGATTTTTTTGAATAGCTCCCAAACGATGCTACCTACAATGCTGAAACGCCTTGACTTTTCATAAAATTTAGTTGGCAATCAGAAAATAAAATTTTTAATAAAAATAAAACAATAGGATATTCCCTCAATTCTGAAACAAACTGATCGAAGACACGCATATATCATTATCGTGGATATCAACATGGTTACAATAAGTCCCCGCATATAAGAAACTCAAATTTTCAAATCAGGCTGTCTCCTGTTCTTATATGCAAGAAAATATATTGAAATGAGGCTGGAAGATTATATGTCTATTAAGAAACTTTCTTTTACGTAATGATTTCTTGTCAAAAAACCATATTTAGATTTAAGGATGTTGCTGCATAGTAAACAAGCATGGCCCAAGAAATGAAATACAAATGAAGCAAATATGAAATACTAACGTATATCAAGACGTTGAACAGATTTTAATTTTAGTACTGAAGCAACACAGAAAAGCGGCAGTGTTGTTGAGTATTTTTCAACTTTGCAATTTTGATAAGAAATTGGACAAAATCAGGCTGCCTGCTTTCTTATAATGGAGAAAATATTCTGCTGCAGTTTCTTATATGTCTGTTTTTTGCGTCCGTTTCTTATATGCAGTGACTTACTGTATCAGACTGAACTTTACCTCCCAACGATTGGTCAAGTCTGTCCTGTTAGAAAATGCCTACCTCGAACCAATTACTAGGGAAGCCCACAACTGCCAGACAAACTTTATTTCGCGACGCATATTTAATGATTATTTTCTGCGGACAAGTTAAGTTTTTTGAGGACAATTTGTATTCTTCCAGGACAAGTTTCATTTTATCAGGGCAACTTGCTGTTCTGAGGGACAAGTTATTTTCTGAGGGACAAGTTATTTTTTGAGGGACAAGTTATCTTATCTTCTCCTTCTGGCTGATTGGATACGAGGCAGATCTGAGATGGCAGTTCCATAGTTAAAATATTGTAATGACCGACAAAGACGAAGAAGAGAAGATTTGTGTTACTATTTTACACAGGATTCGAGTATGATACCATACTGCATTTTTTGGAGGCATATCATGCCATCAACATGAGTTACAGGACACTTTTGAGGAGGCTAGATAAACTGAATCTTCGAAGAAGGGATTACACCATTGACCATGATGTCTTGCGAACTCATACGGGAACGCAGCCGTCACCTGGTTGTCACACCGTTCACTGCGCTCTATACTTTGCATTGGCTTCTTCGATTTTTCAGTGCAATGCTTTAAATCCACTTTATTCATAAAGTGTATGATTTATTTTTATAAAACTATGCATATTCCGAATCAGCATAAAATTCTGATGATGCCAAATTCAAATATGGGTAATCAATAAATAAAATTTTACGAGCAAAAATAGACAGAAATGTGACCAAAACATTTTTGAATAGGTGACGGTTCTCCTGCCACGAGAAGTCCCTTCTCATATTCCCATGCATCTTACTATACAACCTACGTGCAAAAACAAACGCTGTTCGAAAGGCCTACGGCCGAAACATTAGGAAGGGTAATTTTACTCCTCTGCTTGCAGAAATAAACGCTGTGCGAAACGCCTAAAGGCCGATGGTACGCAGTACCTAAAACCCCCCTAAAACATTGGAGGGGTGATTGCAAGACTGTCCTGTCCAAATGAGACAACCTACTTGCAAAAACAAATGCTTTATGAACTACCTAATGCCGATGATACCCAATGGGACCTAGCAACTATCCAGCCTCCTCAAAAGTGCCGTGTAACTCATGTTGATTGCATGATATGCCTCAAAAAATGCAGTATGGTAGCATACTCGAATCCTGTGTAAAAATAGTAACGGAAAATCCTCTCTTCTTCGTTTCTGTCGGCCATTACAAGTTTTTAAAGGCACACTGTCGTGGCGCTTATTCGATAAATGAGACAATATAAAAGAATAGAATTAGGCAGGCTTCAGTAATTTCGCTGTGCATTGAAATTCGTAAAGGTGATAACAATCTGATTCCCATTATTCTCGAAACAAATATGATCCAGCAACATAAAGCATGGTAATTATCAAAAGGGCAGGTCTTTAGTTTGTCATTTCAACATCACGACTAGCCAATAATAGCCACGACAGTGTGCCTTTAACATTGATCAGTGGTTTTTAACTACCGAACTGCCATCTCAGATCTGCCTCGTATCCAACCAGCCAGAAGGAGAAGATAAGATAACTTGTCCTCAAAAATAAATTGTCCTCGGAAAATAACTTGTCCTCAAAAATAATTTGTCCCTCAAAAATAACTTGTCCTCAAAAAATAACTTGTCCTCAAAAAATAACTTGTCCCTCAAAAATAACTTGTCCTCAAAAAATAACTTGTCCCTCAAAAATAACTTGTCCTCAAAAAATAACTTGTCCCTCAAAAATAACTTGACCTCAAAAAATAACTTGTCCATCAAAAAATAACTTGTCCCTCAGAAAATAACTTGTCCCTCAGAACAGCAAGTTGCCCTGATAAAATGAAACTTGTCCTGGAAGAATACAAATTGTCCTCAAAAAACTTAACTTGTCCGCAGAACTTAATCATTATATGAACTTCGAGAAATAAAGTTTGTCTGGCAGTTGTGGGCTTCCGTAAATTACCAACATAATTAAAAACATATTCACTTATTTTTGATAGGATGCTATCTCTACGGAGTTAACTTCTCCGATAAAAAAATATTGAGCAACCGCAGTACTTGAGAAAACTACTTAGTGACAATAGACAATAGTTTGAATAAGTGGTTAAGATCTAAGCTAACAAAGTAAACAGCCTAGCGGCTTTTCATTAAATGATACCTTTTCACACTATTTTGTTCTATGAGAATCTAAGGTAAGGTCAGGAAGTGCAGAGCGAAAAGATGTTTTTTGGAATGGCTCCCAAATAATATCTCAAAACAAGTAATAACATAATTCGCACTCAAAACAATGTCCAATTCAACACGTTTTTCGATAGAGATCATAAACGTTTCTTAGCTTTCTTATCCGAGAAGAGTAGCTTGTTAATGTTTGATGAATTGAGAATACCGTTTCTTATCTGTTTCTTATAAAAAATGAGTATATTTGGGGGGGGGAGGTTTACCAATCAATGGCTCTGGCCCTATCGCTCTATGGCCCTATGGCCCTATGGTCCTATGCATTTGTCAAAAGAAAGGGACGATCTAAATTCCTGATTCTAAGTTTCTTTGCATTTTGATAATTTTTTCCATTCAGGAATAACGAATAAGTACGATGTCAGACAACCAATGCAATACAACCATCGACAGTAGCATCGAAGATGCCGCAAAATCCTTTGCTCCACTTGAGCTGTTCAGTCCCGGAGAGCAGGGTGGATTTTTTCGACAACGTATGGTACGAGGGGCTGGATCTTATGATACTGATCAATTGATCCGAATCAACAACGAATCTGGTGAAGATTCACAATATGTTTCCATGGAACAATATATGCCACATTTGTTCAACCAAAATTTCCCTGCAACATATCAGAAGGGATACATGGACACCATGCAACAGTGCAATTCGGTGAGGTATCAAGGTCGCCCCAGCCAGTCGAATATCAGCAGTATGCACCACACGTATAGTCACATGCAAGATAACCACACTGCCCTGAACCCAATTAGGAGGAAAGTAAGTTTGCCAACTCCTTCCATCCCAGAAACAATGCATCAAGGTGGTGTACCTTCTCAAAATAATCGTTTAGTTGGTAAAGAAAGCGGTTCACTTCAGAATGAGTATAGTCACATGCAAGATAACCACACTGCCCTGAACCCAATTAGGAGGAAAGTAAGTTTGCCAACTCCTTCCATCCCAGAAACAATGCATCAAGGTGGTGTACTTTCTTAGAATGATCGTTTAGTTGGTAAAGAAAGTGGTTCACTTCAGAATGACCTACTTCAGTGCTCTGAATGCTCTCGTACGTTCTCAAGGACTGATATTCTCCGACGGCACATTCTAACCCACGACAGGGATCTGATGGAGTTTTCTTGCAGAGAATGCGAGAAAAAGTTCAGAGCAAAATGGGATTTGCAACGTCATGAAAACATATGCCATTCTGTTGAGGAAATAGCGTGCAAAGATTGCCCAATGACCTTCAAATCTGTTCACAGTCTTCGGTGGCACAGAATAAAAGCTCATGATTGTGAAGCTCCCTACAAGTGCTCCTTTTGCAAAAGAGATTTTGTCAATAGTGCCAATTACAAGGGTCATCTTCGCAAGCACAAAAAAGCTGGACTAGCTATCGAGGTAGATGACCTCAAATGCAGCCACTGTGACAAGATTTTCCAATACTCGAACTCTTTACAACATCACGTCGCAGTCTGCTCTGGTGAAAAGCAAAAGAAGTCATTTAAATGCCCTACTGTCTCTTGCGAGAAGTCTTATTCTGACGAGAAAGGCTTGAAGATACATATAAGAGCAGCTCATGAAAAGAAAAGGCATAACTGCGAGCAATGTAATAAGACATTTGCATTTAAAAGTGGCTTGCTGAACCACAGAAAGATATGCAACGCTAACCTTTGCGCTAACCAACATGTGCTTGTAGAAGACTCACCCAGCCTGGAAGACAGCGAATTAATGACTGAGGAGCATTCCCCTCCTGTTGTTCCAGAAACACAAATGGCTTAGAAAGATCATAGGAATTTGCGGGATTACATGCCGATAACGAGACCAATAAGGTGTTGGATTATATCTCGAATGGAGCAATAACGTTTCATATTTGATACTGGTTCCTTGATTTCTTGTCGGTCTTGCTCGAATAACTGAAAGCTACAAGCCCCAGAAGGGTGATTTTTGTTTTATTCCTTTTGATCATTTACAGTTGAAACTATCATACAGGTAATAAAAGTTACGATAGATATTTCCCATAATTATTGCAAATCTATCCTTCGCACTTCAGGCAGAATCTTGGATTCGTCACATCGATGATAAAATCTAACAGGCTGTGCTCCTCTTGCCGGTGCATGGTAGTTGGTTGTTGTTTTCGGCTTCTGACGACCTTTCGTTCGCTTCCTCTCTTTGGTATCGAAGAAGTGGTCTCTATAAGAAAATTTGGATGTCTAAAACTTTGTACTTGACCACTGGAAAGATCCTAATAATCATTAATGAGGATTCAACAGGTGCGGAAAGATTTGATGAAATTACAGAGGTTTCTGTCGTTTATTCCTTTACCTGTGTGTAAAATTGCTCTTTCAAGTTCGTTCTTGATTCATTTAATCTTAAAGGACAAGTCCGGGGTTGGTATTATTGATGATAAAATACGAGATAATACTGCTATGAATGATGTATGATCCTTTTTTCCACTATTTTTCGCCTTCTCCTTGTGAAATTACGTATTCAAATAAGCAATTTAAGCGAAGTGACGTCATATCACGCAAACGAAAACGAGGCTGCGTGATTGTTTTTTCGCTTCTTTATTGTAGCAAGCCTCTTTATCTTGTTTTCGTTCCATTTTCAATGCATGAGTACACGATAAAGAGGCTAGCAGCGATTAAGAGGCGAAAAACAATCACACAGCCTCGTTTTCGTTTGCGCGATATGACATCACTTCGCTCAAATTGCTTATTTGAATACGTAATTTCGCGAGGAGAAGGCGAAAAATAGTGGAAAAAGGGATCATACATCATTCATAGCAGTATTATCTTGTATTTTATCATCAATCATACCAACCCCGGACTTGTCCTTTAAAGCTATACTCTTGCACATTAGTTACCTAATATGGTTTGATAGTTGGTGTTAGTTTAATGTCTACAGTTAGTTCTGTTATCATCGTTCGTTCTTGCGTTGTGTTCCGTTATGCAGTATAATATTTGCTTACGATGCAACATGAAATGTATACAAAAATTGCAGAGGACTTACTTAACTTGGAGATTCGATATTTGTTCTCCGCAAACAGCTTTCAGTTTTGTTGAAGTATCAAAGTGACTCTCTTGTATGCATGGGTAAACAGTTCTCTGGACACTTCGGCACGTGCACTGCCTGAAAAAGACAGTATTTAGAATGAGTCAGTCGTAGATTCACAATGTCCAACGTATAGTTTTGTAGATGTACCTCTTGGTCCAAGTTGGTCGAATTAATAAAATAAAGTTTTTTGAAATTTTGCAAGCAAAATCTAAAGGAATGAAACTTTTCAGTGGGAGTGACACAAACAGATATAAATGTAGCCATAGATATGAATACAGCTGACATGGTTATCATCGTTGTTGTTACAAAAAGATATGCTATATCGTGAGCAATTTCTTTCAAAAGTTGATGTAGGAAATAAGAATTTTGCACGAAATAAGAGCTTTACCAATGACAAAAGCTACCAGTATCATTATGTCTAGCTATGTCAGAGTATCCTTCGAAAGAAAGAGAAACCATTGGCTTAACTCCAATTCTTTGCAACATCTCTTTAGAATCAATTTGATAGTCATTAATTCTTGCCCTTGATGGGTCATGTCACAAATGTACATGATGGGCATGATGGGCATGATCAGATAACTGATTTGTAACAAAACAAAATGTTGGTGATTTTTGAAAAGCAATCCCTTTTTGGTCACCTAGTAGCTACTTACTTGTCTGGATTCATACGGACGCTTAATAATCCACATGC
Organism: Aurelia coerulea; assembly: GCA_039566865.1. Classification (NCBI taxonomy): domain Eukaryota; kingdom Metazoa; phylum Cnidaria; class Scyphozoa; order Semaeostomeae; family Ulmaridae; genus Aurelia; species Aurelia coerulea. Next base: position 6,887,378 of record CM076959.1, read on the forward strand.
GGAACCAATGGCTCTTTGGCCTTCTCTTGCTGTCAAATGTCCAGTCCCAGTAGTGGCATCGAGCTCTTGCAAGGAACTAAAGAAATTTTCCACATTTAAAGTAGTGATAGTTCGCTGATTATAACAGTCCACAAGACCATATAGTTGCAGGTGCGTATCGATGCTGGAACAAAAACCTTCATATAACTTGTACGGAAAGCCTACAATCCTGGACATAAGGTGTTGAGAAAAAAGTGCCTTTCCCCTCTTTTAAGACCTCACTACCGATATTCTGTCAAAATGTTCATTTTACCCCTTTCCCCCATCTCAATGTTGGTTTTTTGGGATGAGTAGTCATTGCAGGTATCACATTTTACAATATCCCCTCAAACAACATTGAATTGGGGGAGCAGGGGGTCGCTATATGGAAAATTTAGCAAACTGCCGAATATTCTCAACCCTTATGACCAGGATTGTCTTTGGACCATCGAAAATCGCTCCTTAATTAATGCGTGTTAAATCAGTCGTTACAACTGATTTTAATACCGAAATTGAAAAATTTGATAGATGCACCATTTCTTGACTTAAGGCTTGTAGGAAAGTGAGGTCATATGTCTGATTCATTCTTGAATCCATAAATCAAATGATTCTAAAATACTTTAAAAACGGGAGCTAATGAAGTTTCCACACACAAATTACATCATGGTCCATCACTGACGGATCTCGCCTGAGATTCTTGCCTGTATCAAACTAGACAGGCAAAATAATGCTTAGAAAGTCAATAATCCTCCTGAAGCGTGGAAATTTCATAAATAGTTAATAAAACTTATGAAGTAATGGTAGCTCATCATAGTTTCTTAAACAATTACAAGTAACCAAAAATATTTCCCAACGGGTAACGCACGGGTAACGAAACGAGTAACGAAAATTTGTGTAAGGTTCAGTACTGATTTTCAACGGGTAACAACGGGTAACGCACTATTTATTAAAATAATAGGTATTATTTTAATAAATAGTGCGTTACCCGTTGTTACCCGTTGAAAATCAGTACTGAACCATACAAAAATTTTCGTTACTCGTTTCGTTACCCGTGCGTTACCCGTTGGGAAATATTTTTGGATAAAAGTGAACGTCTGCCAACTCTATGAAGTAAAAATTCCAGATAAACAGTCAGAAACTTGGAGGCTTTCAACATTGCTTGCATTTGAGCAAACTTCTAGCCATCTGGAGAAAAGCTCTGCGATCTTTAATAAATGGGCACAATGGCATACCCCTATCGCTGTCTGGAGAGAAATCAAGCGCTGCCATACTTCCGTCTCAAAAAGTGCCAAAAACGCCTTATTCCATTCAGTTTTCCGTAAATTTCATAGAAAGACCCTGCAGACGTGCTATCTATTGTCAAGAAACGTTTCACACCCTCATGCGAGACAAAGCCTCCATAAATGGAATGAGACGCAAAGAAAATGGAGAGACTTTTCAAATAGGGGAAATATCAAATTTTAGCTTGAAACAATCAATGCATTGTCTACTTTGCCAATTCTGTGCAGTTTATGATAGCCACTTGAGTGGCAATCAATCAGAAAGCGATAAAACTCAAGCGCAATCCACCTAACACAATTTCCTAGCTCCAAAGAGCCATAATTTGCAACTTCTCCATCGCCATGGCCTGGTAAACCTAAATTGTGACGTCATAATTGCAAATCGTGACATTTTAGGTTAATTTCGTTGCCAGATTTGAATTCTACTGGTCAAAAATGTATAATATATGCAAACTTGCGTTGATCCCATTGACTTTCAAAAAATCTCCCCTCAGACAATCCTGGACATAAGGTGTTGAGAAAAAAGTGCCTTTCCCCTCTTTTAAGACCTCACTACCGATATTCTGTCAAAATGTTCATTTTACCCCTTTCCCCCATCTCAATGTTGGTTTTTTGGGATGAGTAGTCATTGCAGGTATCACATTTTACAATATACCCTCAAACAACATTGAATTGGGGGAGCAGGGGGTCGCTATATGGAAAATTTAGCAAACTGCCGAATATTCTCAACCCTTATGACCAGGATTGTAGAAAGAGATAGATATTCTCGTTAAAGGAATGAATCAAAAGCATGTATCCACAGTTGGAGAAATCATATCGATCAACTAATCACCAAACGGAAACCTTAAACCTTATTTGTAAAACTACGAGTTAAAGGGCATGTATCGTGAACCCGATTGGCTAATGTAATGCAATTATCTCTTTTGTTTAGGACAAAGCACGGAACCGAAAGTAAAAATTCATGAAGCAGGAATAAAAAGTCAAGAAACAATGAAATTCCACTCTAAACTTCTTTGTTGTATCTACCAACTGCTATCGCGATATATGCCCTTTAATTATTTCTGTTCTGCCCTTAATTTTGGATGCTTATCACCATCAAATGTTCGTCATTAGCCAAAAAGCACTTCCCGTGAAAAGTTGAAAGCAGTCAAAGATGTGCTGTCTGATCTCAAACATTTTCGTCACACAAAACACATCCAATACTGATAGGAAATGCTTCCACGGTCCACCTCATCGGTTTTTGTATCATTATTATGTGCACCCAGTGTCGAGAAGGTCTCTTTTACTATTTCTAACTGTTGGAAAGCGAATTGAACAGAGCCTTCCATATTTTTTATTTTTTAGTCAAAGCCCTACAAAACCAATTTTCGGGACGTTCTTTATCTGAGATCAAATCACCGATTATGAAATTTGTTTCAAGAATTAAGTTAAAGCCACAGTCTGGTAATGGATTTGGTATTTTTGAAACAATTCTATTCCTTTTACAGTATGATTTTTAAAACTGTGGAAGCATTTTTGGACTCACCTAGTACTTCTGCCAAATAGTTCTTTGAATTTCATATTAGAACAGCAATATTTTGACGTATTCAGTTTATAAATAAGCATTATAAAACTTTGTTATAGAATTCTTGTCAACTACGTTTTTCTCTGGAAAAGTCCTTAATATATGCAGCTTCTTTTTTTCAAAAGTAATATTTGGCTCTGTCAGACGGTTTTCAGAAATCCCCATATGATCATTGCATAGTTTTCCCAGGATTAAAGAAGTTGAAACTATCTTGACATCTATGTAGACAAAATAGGCAAAAACATTGGCGTAGATTTAAAGAGAAACACACCTTTGACATAATTTCCAAATGGTGGAAATTTTCCAAACTCGACGTCCTTCAAGAGGTATTCTCGCATACGCAGTCGGTAGTTCAATCTCGTTCTTGCAGGTATACCTGGTTCATCATCTGCTCTATACCAATTTCTGGCGATGCTACAAAAGTTTGCTTCTTCAACAAATCCAAGATCGCGCATGACGTCTTCTACCTCTTGACAAAAGGTTGTTTTAGCAAACTCTATGTCCTGTTTGTCTATCAAATCAATTGCAATTGCTTGATTGAGAGGAGTTCTTTTGGTTTCAGCGACTTCATGCCAAGCCTCCTTACGAAGTTCCTTAGTTCCTTTGTCGCAGACTCTAGTCCTCAGATTTGTCATTAAATGTGTCCCATCCCAGCACCTATATAATAAAAATAATGATAAATGGCATTGATATCAGCTTTATTGGCCAAAATTTATGGCAGAATCGGCCAAGGAAAAATGAGTCCCAATCATTGGAGATCTAAAAAAATATTTTAAGTCAACCAAAACCTTTGGTTGCAGCTGCAAATTATGTGAAAATTTATTTTCAAATCTAGCCTTCTCAAAGGTGTATATTTTGTATAATTGGCCTTAACTGGCTCGCCCCATTGTTCTTTGCCAATCAGAATAGAATTATATATCTAGTAAATTAGTCTCAGCTCTAGGAAGAACGAGGTTGCTACGGTTTTTTATATCTTGTATATCTCGATCAGGAGCAGCTATGAATCTTCCTCTGGTGAACAGATTCTGAGAAACCTTTACTTCAAAGTTGATTAAAATTAAAAGTACCATTTACAGTTACCGCGTCATCTACATTCCAAAGGACTGGCAAATGGTTTTAATTCTCGTTCAATTTCATGTAGTAATTTTCAGACCAGTGAGATAACAAGATTCAGGTGGCATTCCCTTTGCTCTGAGTCAAACGCAAGGATAATCTCATATTGCGTTACTTGTAGTAAAAGTTTTTGGCAGTTTCTTATTTTTCATAAAAATTAGATTTCAAAATGAATCATTATTTAGGAAGGAAAGTTTATATGGCTGTTTGAGTTTAGAGAATTGCAATGTACTTCTTATCTGAACGGTAGATTGAACCTTTTTCAAGTCATGAATAAAAAAGTGGCAAGGATTCTTAGGTGACCTCTCGTAACTTCAAGTAGATTTTCTTACCTGTACATTGCCTTAAAAGTACATGGCCATGTAAGAGCCATGTGCAAGCCTTGTAGTTGTGGCCTTGTAACCTTGTTCTAGCCTAGAAAAACCTTGCAACGAAACCTTATAAATGACTTGAAAAATGCTAATTAGCCTTGTGACAACCTTGTGTTTGACTGATTGCAACTTGGAATCTTACTGATAGCCTCGTAATTTTCTTCAAATGTTAGGACAGGGTCATAATAAGGACATAATCCCCTCTACAAGGCTAAAACTTGTCTTGTACAAGGCCAACTGTAGCCTTGCATTTGTGTGCATGTAATGTTCTGGAAGAGGCTATTGCAGTTTCTTATGAGCAGTTTCCTACAGGGCCGTAGGAAGCAGCTTCGGATGGGAGGGGGATTGTTGTTAAAACAATAGAGAACAATACATCTACTTAATGCGTGTGACGTATCACCACCATTGTTTTCAAAATTCCCCCCCCCCCTTGCCCCCTCGCTTCCTACGGGCCTGGTTTCCTATAAAGAAAGAATGGGTAGTATCGTTTGCGTAAGTACAGGTCCCAGTATCGTTCATTTCACCAGGTAGAAAATAACATTGATAAATAAAATAGGTCTACCTAGATTCAAGTTGCTCTCGTTCCTTTGACACATCTGGATACGAAAACCAAACATCCGGGAATGGGAACCCAATTTCATGTTTGACAATGCTACTTTCCTTCCACTTCGCTAGTTCCTCAGGCCAAAGGAGCTCAGCATAGGAAACATTCAACGATTCCTTGTAATATGTTTTTCTTTTCAATTCTTGTAAGCAGAGCTGCTTTAGGGGCTTTATGACGTGCTGCTTTGCTTTCCTTACTCGTGTTCGTGTCTTTACACTTCTTGATGATTTCCCTTGTGAAGACTCTAGCACCTCGCTTTCAGGTTCCTCGATGGCTTCTTTATCGATTGTGGTTTCTAGGTCCATCAGATCTGAGATTAAGCCTCTATCCATGTCGACATCTATAGCCAGTCCAATATTCTCATCTGTGTCAACTCCCCCAGCTGCTTCTGTCGGTCGAGTTTCTTCTCTATCCGTAGGCTCTTTCGTTTTCTTTGCTAGGAATTTAGGATACGTTTTCATCTTCACCATCCCACTTACCATCAGCTGACCGCTTTCACTGTATTCGATGATGATTTTGGATTTGTCGGTGTTTAGTTGCCGCACTTTAGACATGATTTCCGCCTTGGTTAGCTTTTTACTTTTGTTGTATACACATTTCTGTAAAGCTAGCAATGTAAGAGGCTTTCCATCGCGATTACTTGACAAAAATGACGCCCATTCACCATCAAAAACTGTGCATAATAGTGGTGCTTTTCTCGATGCAACGAAACCAAGAAGTGAATCGTACAGTCTCCACTTTTCATCTGCAGAAAAACTCTTTGACTTGAAGCCAAATGCTATTGGGACTGTCGAGGGCTTTTCAGCATGAAAGGCTCTGTCAGCTGTTGAGATCATGCAAACAAAGATTTCCGATGCAACCCGATGCATCAGATTGTATGCTTCGTTAAACAAATCTTTGCACGCAAGAACCGATTTCAGAAGAATGTCACTTGACCAGTGGACATCATCAGAGGGTGCTGTTGGTGAGAGGTGGGCCGAATTGCTGTTTTCAGCTTCTGAATTTCTTGTATTTTCAATTGCAAACACAGATGGAACCTCTGCTAGAATCTTAACATTCTTCTCTAAAAACGTTTGAACGGCCTTTGGGAGCACTAGACGAACGTTCTCACTTCGAGACTTTGGCATTCTCGATAAGTGATCGGCATCGTGAAACAAGTTGACAGCTTCTTTTTGCACCAGTCCCCAAAGCGCTTCGTCGTATAGAATTTGCATTATTACAGCACTTTCTCGAGAGAAGCACACAAATATGCAGCTTGTCGTTTTAGGAGGCGCCTCCATTTCTGCCAGAACTTGAAGGGCATAATACTTTGGCAGCTTGTAGTAGACTGGAAGCTTGTACTCGTCTTCTTTCGGAGTTACAGGACACTTTATCTCAACTTTATGCTCTGGTAGGAACTCACCCGTTTCACTGATCCTTGCCAGCATGCCGTCTGCCGAGACTTCGATCAAAGGCTTCCCGTCATTAATGATGAATGATGCTCCAACTTCGATAAACCTTAGGTTAGGAAAAAGGAGAGGCAAGCCATACGCCACAAGTGTTGCTACCGCATGTTTTTCATGTTCTGTCCCCCAATCGAACCTTGCCTGCAGCTCAGGAGGAACGTCCTCTCGTTGGTTTCCGATCTTATCCCTCTGTTCTTGAAAATATTTCTTCTGATCCTTCAACGATGACAAACCAACGGCTTTGTACAAAGTGCTTCCAGTCACTGGGGCTTTCTTTCGTAACTGAAACCATTCTTCGCTATGCTGCTTGACGAGCATTGGATTCTTTCTATCATCGGAAGTTAAATGATTTGGCTCTTTTAATTCGAAAATGAAATTATCAAGGCTGATGCTGTTTTGAAGCAGCAAGGACTTCGGAGTTGGTTTTGAAAGCAGGCATCGGCAGGAAATGCAGAGTGACTTTATGGCATTCAAAGCCTTTTTCAAGAACTCACTTTGCTCAGAAATATCACATCTAGTGCGAGAAATTACTATAGAAAGTTTCGATTTTCTCCAATCCTCTTCTGCGTTGATCTTCAAGAAAGGAAGACAAAAACATGTAGGTAAAATGAAAATAGAGAATAGGAACACAGAAATATAGACAGTATCGGAAATGGATCAAAATCAAGCAGACTCTGTAGTAGATGTGATCCCTGATGATTTGCGGTGCAATTTTTCTTGACTCTTATTATGATGATTTGCAGGTGCCCCCCCCCCCCCTCAGGATTTTGCAACAAACAAAAATGCCCTTTTAATTTTCAGGAAGTACCCTTTTAGTTTAGTGAAAAAAGCGCCCTTAAAGGTCATGCCCCCCAAGTTTTAGGAGTATTCTATATCTCGAGCCTCGAGCCTTCGAGCCTCGAGCCTTCGAGCCTTGTATTTCGAGCCTCGAGCCTTCGAGCCTCGAGCCTTCGAGCCTTGTATTTCGAGCCTCGAGCCTCGAGCCTTCGAGCCTTGTATTTCGAGCCTCGAGCCTTGCATTTCAAGCCTCGAGCCCTCGAGCCATCGAGTCTCTTGCCTTCGAGCCTAGCATTTCAAGCCTAACAATGTCTAATAATAACAAATTTTAATTGGTATATAGGAATGCATCCCAATTACACGTTTTTTATAAGAAACTAGTACTGCGATGACCAACAATTTAAGAAACTCTAGCACTACGTTCAAGAACAATTAAGAAATTCTCAAATGTTATGTCTGGAATAACAGTCGGTAGATTACAATTCGTGTCGAGGGGCACTTCACTTATTGGATTTTTCTTGAAAACAAAAGAATTTTTCCCAAAGGTGTACGAGATTTTTTGGGAGTGAAAGGCCCCTCGGTTCGCGTGGCATTGCATTTGTAAATATCAAGTTTTGAATGCAAAAATGGGTAACTTTTTGCCTTAATGTGCACGGCTTATTCCTGGTGACAATATCAATGCAAAGTGAAATTTGTCGATAAGAAGTCTCATCTTTGAACCATAACGTTTTTTTAGACCTCACAAATTAAGAAACTAATTTAAGAAATTTTTACTACTAAAACACCGACATTTTCATGCGAAATTAAGAAACTTTTAGTACTAAGTGCTGATCCAAGTTTCTTATAAAAAAAAACGTGTGAGTCAAATTAGGGCAAAATTGAAATTCAAAAAAACCATTAAACAAGTCGTTCTCTCGTTCCTGTGCTAAAACAACGGCCGAAGATTGAGCGGTAGGATGGTCTTACTGTCTGTGACGAAAACTCTTTGAAATTGGGCCTTTTCAGTCCTTGAGAAAAATGTGTGTTCTGGCACATTTTTACAAATATACAAATTACAAATTTCGCAAGAATTCTAGCTATTACCTTCACTTGAATCCTAAATTTTCAAAAAGATAATGATTTCGAGGCTTGAAATGCAAGGCTCGAAGGCTCGAAGGCTCGAAGCTCCAAATACAAGGCTCGAAGGCTCGAGGCTCGAGGGCTCGAGGCTCGAAGGCTCGGAGATTAGAAACACTCAAGTTTTAGATGATTCCTACTTCCATGCTTTCATTTCTTTACTATTTGAGATATCTGAGAAAATCAATTCCCGTTTAAATTGCTGCAGTATTCAAATCTTTACATAGTTTCTGTTTTGACTGCACAAGAGATCTTCCTGAAAAGGTCTTCCATTTACCTCTATAACGGCTGAAAATGATGATAGAGCAAACTCAGTAAAGTAACTTCGGAAATCAAATTGATCATGTCTGCGTTCAATCAAGGTATTTGACAATACAGTCGTTTTTCAGGGGCGGTCAAGTACTGAAAACATCTTGTCCACACATTAGTCTTGAAAAAAGCTATTAGGGAGGTTCAGAGAAGAAACCCCATTAAAGGTCAAGTTTGGGACAGACACTCTTTTTTATGAAAATACTATAAATTTTGTCCAGCCTCAACATTCTTAAGAAATTTTTTTGAGCCTAAAGATATTCTTAACCCTAATCCTACCGGGTGGGGGGGGGTGTTTTCCACCCCCTGTAGGTTGTTAAGCTGTGACCAAATAATCTATTTCAAAGACAGGCTTAGTTTGACCACACCTAATTATTGGTATAGGTAAGTGATGAAATAAAAACAATTTAAATAAAATAAACACTGAAATGAAATGTATTAAGTATAATAAAATAATAAACAATCATAAAGTTTTGAACATCCTTTTTGAAAAAATGATGAGACGTCAGTCATACGATTCTCTCTTGTGAACATAGCAAAACAGGCAACTGCTGAAAAATGAGACACAAATATGCGAGCTGAGGCTGAGCAATATTCTTATAATATTCTTAACAGTTGGATGATTCTGAGCCTGAATATCCTTACAAACAATATTCTTACAAAAAAGAGTGTAGCATGAAAGCTCAAATGTTCTTGCAAAACTTTTCTTACTTTTTGATTCATTTTCTCAACATTCTACAGCTTTTGACATCCGTTTGATATAGCGTAGATATGTCCTTACAATTTCCAGGACAAAAAAACAATGTTTTCCGAATTTTAGATCCTCTGTCCCAAGTGTTTCTAAAAAATCTCACCCAGTTTTAGTTTTGTATTTAGTAGTAATTCATAATTGGTGCTATACCACTGTCCTAAGCATTAGTCTGTGTTCTAATAGGCTAAGATTTTCTGCAAATGGCTTGAGCCACTTTTATATGCTTAGATTTCCTTTAGTGCACCAGCAACTTAAATGCAATGGAAAATTGTTAAGGAAACAAGAACTTTCATTAGCTCATCCGCTATTACAGGAAAATTCAAAATTACCTGTTTCATAAGACTCCTCAAGTGTGCTACTTTTCCAAGCTTCTTCTCTCTTATCTCTTGAATGCGAGCAGTTAGAGCTTCAACCACCTTCTTAATTTGATCGAGAATACCTGTTTTATACTCGAGTGATTGCAGGTGATTTGAACCTTTGATTGAAATTGATTCCAAGGTTGAATCAACAAGTTCTGTCTCCACAACAAGCCGATGTCGTTGTTCAGATAAAATGGGGCCATTCTCAGTACCAAACATGTCAACATCACCACTGTTTTTGGTAAGTCCTGGTCTGAGCAACTTTCCATCAAATGACAACACAAAACAACAACCCTTGTTTGAATCTAGGAAGGTGTTTAGGACGGAACTCATCAAACCAGGCTGAAGGAGCTTTGGCATGGGCAAGAGTTTTTTGCTCTCCTTGGCGATAATTGAAGGACTGGGCACTGCAAAATTTATTCTAACATTAGCAGGGTCATATTCTCCACGCTGTTTTTCATTCAACGCTAGTGACCCTGCGAATTTATCACCCGTCATGAAGCGCAAGAACTTTCCATGTAATAGCCATTGTCCATATACCCAAAACAGGGTAGTGGCTCCATTGTGAAAGTCATATCGCATCCCACTCGCATTATCTCTGCTGTAAAATCTAACCACATCAACGAACAGTAGCCAAGCTATGTTGTCAAGAGGAAAAGCGTCTTTTGCCACTAAGTCTACAAAGGAGCAGAATGAATCAAGGCAACCGGCCTTACTTAGGTTTTTGACCAAATCGTCACTGTTTTTGATAATTAACTCTTTGGCGATCTTCTCCCTCTCAGTTAAAAAACAAATCTTCCTTCTTGATTTGCATTCACGTCTTTCTACAATTGGTTTTCTTTTAATTGGTGCCTTGGGATCTAGTACAACTTCGATGGATTCCATATTACAAGTGCCTTAGATCTAAAGCTAGGCAAATATGTATATTTTCCTATTCAGGGGGTTGCTGCCAATTCATAAACATTCCCTTGCACTCGACAACAGAACAACCCGCCCAGTATAGGATAATAACCCACCCAGTATAAGGTTATCCGCCGCATTTGGGATGATAACCCACCCCCAGTATAAGGTTATCCGCCGCATTTGGGATGATAACCCACTCAGTATAGGATAATAACCCACCCAGTATAAGGTTATCCGCCGCATTTGGGATGATAACCCACCCAGTATAAGATAATGACCCACCCAGTATAAGGTTATCCGCCGCATTTAGGATGATAACCCACCCAGTATAAGATAATAACCCACCCAGTATAAGGTTATCCGCCGCATTTGGGATGATAACCCACCCAGTATAAGATAATAACCCACCCAGTATAAGGTTATCCGCCGCATTTAGGATGATAACCCACCCATTTAGTATGATAACCCACCCAGTATAAGATGATAACCCACCCAGTATAAGGTTATCCGCCGCATTTAGGATGATAACCCACCCATTTAGTATGATAACCCACCCAGTATAAGATGATAACCCACCCAGTATAAGGTTATCCGCCACATTTAGGATGATAACCCACCCATTTGGGATGATAACCCACCCAGTATAAGATGATAACCCACCCAGTATAAGGTTATCCGCCGCATTTGGGATGATAACCCACCCATTTGGGATAATAACCCACCCATTTGGGATAATAACCCACCCATTTGGGATGATAACCCACCCATTTAGGATAGTAACCCTCCCAATTAGGATCATAACCCACCCAGTATAAGATCATAACCCACCCAGTATAAGATCGTAACCCACCCAGTATAGGATTATCCACCCATTTGGGCGCATAGCTTCCATAGCGTGCGCTTTGAGAAGCCAAAATACCAGCACATTGATTTGGAACCGGGGGTATTGGGCGACTGGGGCAACATTTTGAATACCCGGGGAAGCTGGCAGGGAGAAACGGGGTTTGTAATCCACCAGGAAAGGGCATGCGTTTTAGAGACCGTAAATCAATAGGGCCACTAAGTGTCTGTAGACCTGGTGAAAACTTACTTCCCTCCAGCCATGGATTTGCCATATGAACAGAATGCTAAATCAGCTCACTTAGCGCTCGCCTCCATATGAACAGGTCCTTAGGTGTGATTTGTAATATATTATTAGACCACCTCACGATTTACCTTTATTTTTTCCAGTAATTTTGTTTGGGATCAGTTCTATGTATTCAAAGTTTGGTATATTTTTGTCATGATCACAAGTCCATGTTTCAGCAAGTACATTGGTGTCATTTATTAAAACATTCATGAGTTCAGGTATTTTGCATCCTAGACTTCCTTGTAGACCATGGATATTCAAGTAGCTAATTGACAATGGGAGTGGAGTTCTATTCATTTCTGTTGTTGGTGACAAATCAAAATCAACAATGGTTACTTAACATTTCGATAAATGGGCACAGGTCGAATTTATATCGAAATTTTAAAGGGTCAAGTATGTTAAATAACATGAAGATTTCCTAAAGAGCATAAGTTTGATTAATTACCAAATGGAATATTCTTTGAAATGACGATAGCCAAAGAGGACATTTTTGATGCTAGTGATGAAGGGCTTCAGTCAATATCTATTCAGATGTTTGGCGTCGTCGAGCATGTCTTCTTCGATGTATGGATGACCAAGAAGACCTAGCAGTCCTTTCCATGGTATTGTGTTGGCAATTATATTCAAATATATCATTAGCCATTTGAACGTTTGTGTATTGGTTGTATTTTCTTGGGAAGAGTTCTGATAGTGTTATTTCAGCATCTGGGTATTTATTTGAAATCACTTCCAAGGCTTTTAGGACATGTTCTTCAAATTCTTGTGGCGATTTCGCCATTTCAATATCATTAGTGCCCAGATGCAAAATTATACTGCTTGCATTTTGGAGCTCAATGTTTTGGATTGTTTCTGGGAGGCTTTGGTAAGTACAATTAGTATGTTACGTTGGAATCTCTGATTAAAACATTTCTTTGTTCAATGGCTTTGCCTCGTTAAATTTGCTTTTCTTTGATCTAGAGAGGGCTGGATTTTGGTTTGAATCGTGGGGGTAGCTTTGATTTGGTTGCTTTGGCGGCTGTGGTGTTGGAGTGGTAGAAATTGCTGTGCTGTAAGAGCATGGGAATTTTTGGGCTGGTTGCATTACTTGCTTGGTTGGTTGCTTTTCTTGTGTTCTTGGTTTACTGGCACTTTGGAGGGTGTGCTAAGTAGTGCTTGGTTGTTTGAGTGAATTGATTATAAATGCTAGGGATTGTTCATTGTCATTATTGAATCTTTTAGTAAGGTATTCGGTAATTGATTTCTTTATTGTGTTACATTCCTTATGTATAGACTAGGAAGTTAAGCGCTTGCTTCGCTCGCGCATCAACATTCATAGCTCCTGCGGAGTGCTGTTAGATGTAGTAAATCACATATCGAGTAAAAGCAGACTACTTGAGTGTCATATTATTTTATCAAATTCAATCAAATGCGACATGTTAAAATTGGGTTATAGTTAGGCGTATACGGTAGCCTTTGAGACGGCTGAAGATGTAACAGATAGGTTTAAAACACTACAAAATGTTGAATGCAAAAAGTGAAATGTTGAGTGTTTGATAACATACAATAATCCATTGGCAAGTTGAGGGTAGGCAGCCACGGTAAAGCAGGTCCCAAGAGAAAAATGGACTTTCTCGGTAGGGGAAATGGTTAAAGAAGTTGGCAGGAAGCTATGCATATCAGTCAATTAAGTGATACCAGTACTCATCATCCCTTGGATGGAATGTGAATGACCGCGAGCATTTTCTTGAACAAAGAAACAATACACATAACATAATGTATATGTGACTTACGAAAATGGAGACTTAGTGAAGAACTTCCTGGTATACGATGTTTGTTGTGTGTTTTCCGTCAGCTGTTACAACTTCGGTACCTTGAAATGAGGTTGCTCGGGAGAATGCGACATACAGCTGACCATGACTGAAGACACCTTGTGGCAAGTATACCCCAGTAAATTCGAGTGACTGACCCTGGACTTTATTGATTGTTAGACAGTATGCTAGTCTGACTGGAAATTGCTTTCTTGCTAACTGAAATGGAAGGCTTATGTCTTGAGGTGCAAGTGTTATCTTAGGAATCATCACAAGTTTCCCTCTGTGTTGTGTAGCAATGATTTCAGCAAGAATTAGACGAGGTAGCAATTGACTAATGATCATCCTCGTACCATTACAATACATTGCCTTTTTTGAGTTGAGATTTTGTACAAGAATTATCGTTGCACCAACCTAAGTGAAATAAATGTATGGAATAGATCAGTAGTCATACAAAGAAGAAGAATGGTACGTATAGATACACTGATTATGTAAACAGTAATTGCGAAGAAAGAGTTGAATTTCATAGGTCCTGCAAGGGCGAATGAACTTCTGATTGTGATGTGCCAAGGAGTTTTTAAATAATGATAGCTATGGGTCACATACACAATTGTTCCATTACAAATGCATACTAGTTTTGGAGCAAAATTTTAGGGTAAAGTATATGCCCTAAAGTGTATTTGATTGCAAGAGGATTTCTTCTGGCAAAATAATGTTCTTTTGTTTGTCAACGAAAGGTTCCGTGCATCACTGATACGCAACAACCAATGGCAAAATCTGGCGTAGTTGTCATCCTGTTTCGCTCTCATGTTTGTAAGAAGATGAAACTGTTGAAAGTGGCGCCATAATCGAGAGCTTTTCAGTGAGCTGTTCACAGTGATCTCTCTTCCTGCACGTCGAATGACGGGAAGAACTTGACGAAAATCACCCCCTAAGATGAAGAACTTTCCGCCAAATAGCAGGTGCGACCTTAGGAGGTGCTTCATCAGACGATCAACAGCATTTATTGCATCTGCAGGGATCATTGACGCTTCATCCCAAATGAACACTGTTGTAGAACAGAGATCTTGTGCACGAATTGTGCCTCGTTGGATGTTACAGGTTGATTCGTTATCTAGAGGAATAGGTATCTGGAAAGTTGAATGTGCCGTGGCACCGTCTATCAGTAGAGTGCTTGCAATTCCAGAAAAAGCAACACATTTTACTTTGATCTGCATTCCCCTAAGTATGTGTAGGAGTGTATTGTAGACACATGTTTTCCCTGTACCACCACAGCCATCAATGTAGAAACAGTTGTTCTGTGATCCTGTCTGCAGGGCTTGCAAAAGCGTGTCTACAAAGTGACGTTGTTTCCGGTTGAGCTGTTGATACATTTGCTGACCTTGTCTTTGCTCACTTGGAATATCAATATCGTTTTCACCATAATTTGGTGGTCGGTAATTGTGTTGCAGTCTTGGCAAGTTGTAGTCAGCAAGTGATGTTCCTCTTTCTTGCAGCTCTTTACCAATATGATAAAGACAGAGGTGCATGTGTCTGTCAGCATGAACCATTGTTGGGTTATGCAAAAGTGGGCGATCAGCAAATAAAAAAACCTTCAGACAAAGCCTCTTGAAAATCAAGAAAGAGCTGCATCTCATTGGATTGATTGCAAAAGAGCAGCAATGTTGCAAAGAGCTGTCGTATTTGTCTGGGCATTTGAACTTGTGACGCCTCCATTAAACAACGTTGAAGTTCATTGTCGTCTTGGAGGAGGCCCATTGCTCATGCCGCTTCGCTTCGACCCCCTATATCTTGAAAACGCCCCCCTAAACGCCCAAGCAACATCCGGATTCGTAATCTACGCAAAAAATTGAGTTAGGTAAAGTTGGTCTGGTAAATTGCCTCCTCGGGTGATAATGCTCCCCCTCTGGCCTCTGGTCTAATAGATACACAGTTCGTCGTAAGAGCCAAGCCGGAGCTTTTTCCTAGCCTACCCTGCTTTTCCTACAATTATCCAGTTTCATAATGTGGAATGATAACGGCCATACTTCAAGGTGCTTGAGTGATGGAAAATAATACAATGTGCCGTGTTGATTTCGTATGGACTACATAGATTTGCAAGTGCTCTACCTCCTATACTTTACTTATTTTTTGTTCCTAAAACGAGTGATAGTTTATTGGAGCAAAATGTCCATTAATTACCTATTAGCCATCCCTCACAGTTATCTACTTGTAGTTGCAAATCCTAACCAAGAGCCTTGCACATAGTGACCACTAGAATGGCGTTCCATTGTTTAATATAGCAGCTTAATTCCACCGCGGCTGTTTATAGCAAAAAGTTATCAGTTAATTTCATTAATTTTCTTCATTAGCTCTCTATTTAGAGTATAGGCATCTTGCCACGTAGCAGGCTTTGGTGCTGACATTTCTTGAGTGATGTACTCAACGTATTCAGTATATTCACATATATCTGGGGTCAATAGGTGATTGTTTGCATATGCTATATCAGCTGCTTGGACTGGTTTGATTAGATTCTCAGCATTGTGCATTTCCGGGAGGAAAAATAACGAATCTGGTCGCCCACTGACAGTTTCATGACGTGATCTTCTAATATAATGTGTATTCCAATGCTCCTTAATAAAATCACACTCTTGCTGCAGCAGTCGATGGAAGCTATACCACAGACAAGCCTTGCTCAATTCTGAAGAAAGATCTACTTCACCCTCTGATTCCATGTCCTTAAACAAATTTCTCCACCAAATTGTCCTATTTTTGCTGAAAAAAGACCACCACCCTTCTATTCTTTGGTTCCTAGGGGATGGAACGTACCTGTGTGATTCGGGGTTATCGCGGAAAAAGGACTGCATTGTAGCTGCAAGGCTGTTCTCGGTACCAAGATCAGACACCAATTCTGCAGGACAGCCACCAAGTTTAGTTACAACTTCCAAATAATAAGAGCCAGGGATACTTGGAAAATTATTGGATTTGCAAACCTTTAGCCACAAAATACGTCTGCTGAAACCGTCGATACACCCATGTATTGGAAAACCCCATGGCTTTAATTTGTCATACCCGTCCATATGCCACGCATAATTTGGACCTGGATTTACGTATTCTCTCCTTTTCAATCGGCGAGCTCTTCTTAGCATGCATCCTTCTGGATCTAATTCACGTAACATTTCTTGGACTACGATTCTGGGAACCCGCATTCCTTCGAGCTCTAGAGTGTGCCAGACTGTCCGATAACCACCAGCTGATCCAGGGCCGTTTATGATGTCTGAAATCCTGGCCCTGGCTCTGAGGAAAAGAGCGTTCGTGAGTTGATCTCGTCTTTTCAGTCCATACTGCTTAAGCCTTCTGAGAAGTGTGCTATAACTCATATTAAGGTTGTAATATATTCCTAGAAATTGAATTATTTCTTCGTATTTGAATCCTCGGTTGAAATAGTATGTTATTAAATCTTCTTCGTTAAAGTTTGCTGGATTGTTTTCTTCTTCATACTCATCATCCAGCGTGTCATATTCATGATCAACATTGCCTCCAGTAGCTGTTTGCAAGGAAAAACACAAAACTTAGAAATATTGACAACTTATAAAGCAAATTGTTTCCACCTAGATGGGACTTTCAGTATGTACTTCTTACAGTTTGTCAGCCACTAACTGGACTAACTAAGGAGTTACTGAGACCCTATCGTCACTTTTTTTTCATTTCTTTATTTAATGTGTGGATACATATTCTAGCTTAATTATAAATAAATACAATCAGCTAATTGATACCAACTTACATAACAACAGCAGCTAAAAACTAAATATATACTATAACGCGTTTGTAAACTAAGATGAAACTATGATATTAATCTATGTGATGTATCCCAGGTTTGGTATATACTGGGTGCATAATTTGCAAGAGCATGTAATGTTTCGTTCAATTCCTACCTTGACCATCCCCCCGGGACACCCCCGGGCATTTGCACACAAAAATTTCCCGGCCCCCGAGCATTTGACCGTACATTTTTCCCCGGCCCCAGGGCATTTGAGTAGCACTTGGCAAGAGCAAGAGCTTTTGCTTATACAGTAACTGGGAATATAGCGTTTTTTCAGTGCCCGGGCATTTGACCGTCAATTTTTCCCCGGCCCCAGGGCATTTGAGTAGCATTTGGCAAGAGCTTTTGCTTATACAGTAACTGGGAATATAGCGTGTTTTCAGTGCCCGGGCATTTGACCGTACATTTTTCCCCGGCCCCAGGGCATTTGAGTAGCATTTGGCAAGAGCAAGAGCTTTTGCTTATACAGTAACTGGGAATATAGCATTTTTTCAGTGCCCGGGCATTTGACCGTCAATTTTTCCCCGGCCCCCGGGCATTTGAGCAAGGAATCTTTGTTGACCCCTGGGCTGCCCGGGGGGGGGGGGGTGGTCAGGGTAGGAATTGAACGAGACATAATTGTGATTTGTTTTTTGTCTTTTGAAGATTTCTAGGTTGTTTGCATTTCTTACTTCTGCAGGTATTTTATTCCAAATCTGACTACATCTGCAAGAAACTGTTTCAGTCCCATAAATAACTGTTTTCGGATTTCTAGTAGAAAATGCTTCCTTTTTAAGGGCCTGTTTATATGAGACGGGCTGCCCCGTTAGCGAGCTGGCTCGCCTCCAAGCCAGCTCGGTTTTATATGAGACATTTGATAGTGAGCCAGCCCCGAGCCAGCCCGGCCCTTGGGTGCCACGTGCCGTGTTTCTTTTGTGCAAATCTAAAAGAATGCGGAAATCATTTCCTGTTTTTCCAATCTGCTGTGTTCTGCGCGTGCGTTACAGGCGGGCTAGCCCGTTTCTTCCGTTTATATGAGAAAATTCAGCCCGTTTGAGGCGGGATCCCGGCAATCGATAACCGGGATCTTGGCAAGACGGGCCAGCCCGGCATGCATATAAACGCAAACTGCTGTTTACAAAGCAGTGACCAGGTAAGTAGGATATCACCTGAAGGAGAGCCAGCTCGCTGACGGGCCAGCCCGCCTCATATAAACAGGCCCTAAGGTCATATGGAGATTGTTGAAATTTGAAAATATCATTCAAAAAAATTGGATTTTGGCTAATCTTCGTTTTATACATTTCAACGGCTAGTCTCTGCACAGTTATGCTTAATTCATCCAGGATCTGCTTGATATGACAAGTAGTTGGAGAATCTGAAGATAAATACTTCCATCTGTTTTGATGTATTTTTCAACTTTTAATTTTCACTGGCCTACTAGTATCCAGCAGTTCTTAAATTTTGCCTTCAAGGAAACGTACTTCCCTGGGTAAAACATGCAATATATATTTTGTTCTTACCTGATCCACATCTGGCACAATAATTGGCATTTGTAATCAAATCATGGCCACATGAAAAACAAGACATTTTGAACGAACAATGCAATCTGGTTGAAGAAAAAGCCACGTGCGCAGCCTCGGTTTCGTCCCCCTTGAATTTGCTGTCAAAAAGTTTGTTCGAATTAGATGTGGTTGTGAGGGTTTGAATTTGATGTGAGAGTTTGAATTTGATGTGAGGGTTTGAATTTGATGTGAGAGTTTGAATTTGATGTGAGGGTTTGAATTTGATGTGAGAGTTTGAATTTGATGTGAGGGTTTGAATTTGATGTGAGGGTTTGAATTTGATGTGAGTTGGTCTTTTATTTGGTTGTGATGCTTTAATTTGCTGTGACAGTTAGGGGCCACCGTAGGCAATTGAAACTATTCTTTAGTTAAGAAAGACAGTCTATTTTACTGTTGTGAAACAGTAAAAATTCCCTTTTGAAATTCCCAGTTGGCACAAAGCAACAATAGCAGCAGCAAACAGTTTTCCAGATTGTTTCTATTCTTCACACCTTAGGCTAATTCACACAATCAAAAATGATTTAAATCTAAATTCCGTTCAATTACAAAGCAACGGTTTCTCTTGTGAATAAAATTTCTGCCCGCTCGGGACGCCAAGGTAATGAACGAATTGTCAACTCAATTTTTGTGTGGTTCGTTGAGGGAGTCCCCACCATCACGAAGCAGGAAGGGGCAATAATCTCTCTGGTTGTGCCTTGAACAAGAAAGTGAAATGTTAGAGCTCATCACTCCATTTTCAGATTACTAATTTCTTCCTACGATATGCCAAACTGTAAGTTGAAATATCTAGCACGTAGCTAGAATGAAAAGAAATTGCCAGATTAAAAAGATTTTTCTCTGTGCTCAATCAAACGTCGGAACTTTTTTTTGGGACACCCGGTACTCTATCGTGCTGTCAGTTAGTTCTGTTTGTTGAGACAAAATACAAAGAAACTACTAAAACTTTCATTTCTTGGATTTGCTTTTTCTCAAATTATTGTATCAAGTACACCATAAAATTGAAAGCTTCAACTATATCATTACAGGGCACCTTTTCTGGTTCCTTGAAAATGCTACTCAGTGCATGTCGATGCTCCTGACATATGTAGTCTAAAGTTTCCACATCTGCAAGATCATTAGCTTCATTCAAGGATTCTGCAGAGATTGCAAGCCCTTTTTCCTCTGCTCCATATTGGTTGGGAAATGCATACATGTGATTTGGAATTCCACAGGGCAATATAACTCCTTCTTGCTTTCTGATCCTATGGGAATTCCAAATCCTCACAAAAGTGTCACATTCCCTTTGCAAGATTGGAATTACCAAATAAGACAAGATAATACGGTGCCTTTGATTGTGTGGGTCATAAGAATGTGAAGACAAAAGATGCAAAAGATGAGCCTTTATGTCTTTCTCCATCCTATGGTCAAGATCCCTCCACCATCTCTCAATTTTGTTGGCTGTGGATGGTCCATAGATCACTGCATCAGTTTCTTCCTGAAAAGTGCCCAACTTTTGATGTAAATAACAGTGGATTGTAGCCATCAACCCTGTTTCGTTACCCCTATCCAAACGAAGGTAATGTGGCAGCACTCTGGATTCAGTAAGATATTGAAGAAAACAATTTGCAACAAGTTTTGGGTCTGAGTTGCCATTCCAAACTCGGAGAAATACTATTTTCCGGGAAAAAGTATCTTGACATCCATAAATGGCAAGAGGAAACGTTGACTTCTGAAAACCCATCATTTTGTCGTGCCCATCTAGTGAAAATGTCCAGTTAGGGCCATCAGAAGAAAAGGGTCGATTCGGGGTTTTCTTTTTCCTCTTCACACATCTGGATTCAACACCTTCTGGGTCTAATTCCCACATTGTATCGTAGACGATCTTTCTCGGCACACAAATACCATACTCAGTTCGCAGTTTCTGGTTCATTGATCTGTAGCCAAGCAATTTCCCAGGCCCGTTCATTTCTTCTTCCAGTGCCTTCGTGACCACAGACAAGTCAGTGTCCCTCTCTATGTAGTGGATTCCAAAGAATCTGAGACGACGGTCAAGTGTGGCTAGGCTCCAACGGTATTGTGAAAAATCTTGACACATGAAATCAAGGATCTCTTTCCTTTTCAAATTTTGCTGTACATATATTTGAAGGCACTTTTTAAGGTCATCATTTTCACTCCAGTTCATCTTTTGCTAAAACACGTGTGCCTAAATAAAGTCTGTTTTACCATTTCCCTACCCTTTCCCGCCAAAACTTTCTGGTCATGATTCCGAGACCAGCTTCGATTTGAAAATGATAATGATAGCGATGGTCCACTTGACAATTTGAATTTTAGGCAAATATATTTTAAAAGTAGAATTGAAACTAAAACAAAAATGAAATTGAAACTAAAATTAACTTTAATGTAAAATCAAGTTTTTATTAGCATTGACTTAGGTTTAGATCGAAACAAAATTTAATTTAAAATTGAATTTGGTTTGATTTCAAGTTGACTTTGATCGTAAATGTGATTTAAATGCGAAAAAAAATTAAATATAACTCAGAATTGTTTTTACAACGATGGGCCACCATAGACAATGAAGTATCCATCAAAAATAGGAGGCGCTTGTTTGAAAGAATCTACAGAGGAGAATCTTCTTGGCATAAAATTTGATCAATCTCTTTCCTTCAAACAACATGTCAAATCTCTATGTAACAAAGCCAGCCAAAAACTTCATGCTCTTAACCGAATATCCTGTTACATGGACACAGAAAAACTGCAGCAACTAATGCGTGCTTTCATATTATCCTATTTTAGCTATTGTCCACTTGTTTGGATGTTCTGCGATAGAACCTTGAATCAAAGAATAAATCACGTTCACAAAAGGGCTTTGCGCATTGCACAGAAAGATTACGAACATGATTTTGGTTTCCTCCTGGAGCAAACAAATTCAGTACCCATCCATATAAGAAACCTACAGTTGCTTATGACTGAGATTTTTAAAACAAAATTAGATCTAAGTCTAACTTTTATGAAGGATATTTTCACGCAGCAGAACACTGGCTACGCCTTGAGGCATGGGACCGACGCGCTGCTTCCAAAAGTATGCACTACATCCTTTGGAATCAAGTCTGTAGCTTTCCTTGGAAATAGGATGTGGCAGCTGCTACCACACGAAATAAAAGACTCCAGCACCCTTAAAATTTTCAAAAAGCAAATACGGTGCTGGAATGGTGATAAATGCAACTGTAGGCTTTGCAAAACTTATGTACAACAGGTTGGGTTCATAACAGGATAGTTAGTGAAATTACTGTAATTACACATATACATATTATTTTTAGATTAGATTGTAAATTTTGTAAATTTTCTAACTAAGTAGGCCTTAATTAGCTGTAATTTTAGCTATGGTTTTGTTCTCAGCCTACTTTGTAAATAAATTAATGATGATGATGATGATGATGATGAAAAGCTCAATTAGCTTTGTTTTGCCAGTGCCAGCACTACCAGTGCAAAACACATTGCTACCTTCTAACACCAATTGCACAACACGTTCTTGTTCATCAGTTAAACCCGTCTTGTCCGACATAATTAAACGAGAAGCATGCTGTAGACCACAATCTATATACCGGGTGTCCCAAAAAAAAGGTAACAGATTTGATGGGGACTAGCGATGAGATTATAAGTTGAATCGATCCCAAATAAGTTTGAAGTACTCTTCGATAGTTAACTTGAAGATTAATACCTCGTTTATTGATATTTGTGCATCGAGAGTTGAAATATCAATCTTGAAAGCCAAAATTTGGGTCCCTCTACAAACCAGAGCTTTTGGGTTTTGGCCTAAACTGCTAACGGCTGGTTCTGGGAATCTCCTCAGTCAAAGACATTTTTGGACAAGGATCGGTACTTTGGGTACCCATTTGAAAAGAACGTAAAAAACTGAAAACTAACAAACAAATTAATGAATATAGTCACCCAGGAATATTTTTCTCCAGTTAAAATGCATTTACAAAAGTACACCAAGCCAAGCACGAATGAGCATTTTTATGTTCCCTTGGGCATATACGATTGCTTGTTTCCTAATAATTTCGTGAGAGATGATGCAAAAAACATTTCATTCAAGCAATGAATATTGCAAGATTATCTATGTGTTAAAGCCTTACGGGACTTATTTCGCTGATGAATAACTTTTCTCAGGTAGGTGTAATTCAAAGTTTTTGTAGAATCAAGAATGGTCTCTTCGGGGCTAAATTCTTGAATCTGATTGTAAAATTCAGAGTCAGATTTCCTCTAAAATGTGTTCCTAAGCACAAGGTTTCTTGTTTGTACTTGGCTATGATTGAGGAGATTCCACAGCACTGCGAGTCAACAGCTTAGGCAAAACACCAAAAGCTCTGGTTTGGAGTAGGAGGCAAATTTTGACTTTCAAGGTTAATATTCCAACTCTTGATGCATCAATTGACAACGAATTGATGAACAAGAACAAGGGGACGTCCCCGTAAAACGTGGATGAAGAACATCATGGAATGGACAAAGTTAAACTTTGAGCAATGCATAAGAGGAGCTGAAGACCGTGACTACTGGAGAGGATTAACGACGGATCTTCCAGATGAAGCTGTCACCGAATGATGAATGATGATGATGATGCACCAATATCAACAAATAAGGTATCAATCTTCAAGTTAACTATCTAAGAGTACTTCAAAACTTATCAGGGGTCGAATCAACTTAAATTCTTATCGCTAGCCCCAATCAAATCTGTTACTTTTTTTTAGGACACCCGGTATATATAAGGTACAAAGCCGTTTATCCAATTATCTTTCTTCTTTTGTCAACCATTGTCAATTTAACACTACTCCATTGCAAGATAACAATAAATCATTGAATTTGAACAATCAATCTTTTCTATGTATGACTGGCAAATCAATCCTTTCATGTCCCAGGGGGGTACTCTGGGATAGGGGTGCTTGATGCAAAAATTAAAATCCATTTTGAAGTCTTCTTCCACCCATACAATTTCGATTGGAGCACTTCTTCCTATGCATTCCTAATGAGATGATTCTTACGTCCCTGAATGCAGTCAGCATTTTTTCATACAAACAAAATATACAGCAACCCCCCCCCTAAACATTCAGATTCTAGCAACAATATTTGCGGGCCTATGGAAACTCGGCAACCTTCACCGGAGGCAAAAAAGTTTAGCAGGAATGGGAGGCAGATCTTAACGGGGACGACAAGCCTTTAGTAGATGACCCCAAATAAACATTGAGTAAGCCCTTTGTGAACCATGGCACCAGTCATTGGTGACTCACATCCAACCATCTTTACACAAGTTTTGCACCAGTGCATAGTTTTTAGTTTTTGTCTTTATTTCTGTTTTGTTTGTTTGTTTGTTTGTTTGTTTGTTTGTTTGTTTGTTTGTTTCTTTGTTTGTTTTTTTTTGCTTTTTGTTTGTTTGTTTGTTTTTTTTCCTTTTTTGTTTTACAATAATTCACCTAAACTAAGCTGGCGTATGCTAGCGTCTGCCAAAATGGAATGGTGCCATGGTACACAAAGTGCTTAATAAGATTGCTGTTAAAGGAATTGTCAAGTGCCGTTCATAGCCAGAACCAGATGACGTCATGTCTATTTCTGCTATGGACGGCACAGAATATTGTATTTGTATATTGTTGAGTTTTAACTGTGATATAAAAAAAAAATAAAATAAACATTATGCCATTGGATGTATGACAGGGTTGCCTTTGCGTCGATATTTCATAAACACCTCCATAAACTGAGCTCTGATATTTAACTTTCTTCTCTCTCTCTTAAAGTCAACTTCCTTTTCGAAATTTGGCTTGGTATCCTCGAAGGTTCTTCAGCTTGGTACTCCATGCAAAATTCCGCATGTAATGGGATTCATTCGCCCTAACCATTAATTGACATGGTCACGTGGCAGGAAGATCTCAATCGCAAATGAATACATTCAATAAATTTTCCGCCACGTGACCAGATATAGATAATAATTTTTCCTACCTGACCAAGGCTACAAATATTTCTTTCAAATTGGCATCTCAATGGTAAATGAAAAATAGAATAATGGTTCCGTCATGTGACAAAATGAAGACAACAGTTTTTCCTACGTGCCCACTGTTACAAATATTTCACGTTATACAATCTTCACAATTCTGGTTGCCCAGGTAACTTTTGCATCTATACCATTGCCTTCTGGCCTTTTTATAATTATCAAACTCTTTTCTTCTGAAACTGTTATAAAAGATTATTCTGCTAGCACTTCACAAATGCTTGCTGTTTCAGCACGAACATCTTGCGAAGGTGATGCACAAAGAAAGAAGGCTGTGTGAACAATTTCAACGAGGTATGGAGGGATTTGATGCTATCTTTCACATTCATGCTACTTTCTTTACATTAAACTATTAGGATCAATATCCATCTTAACATTGGCAAACCTTGCTTTTCAGGGTTCATAGAGTCACTGGGAGCAGTGTATTTAGAGGAAAATCAAGAAGGTATATATTGAATATATAAGTGGAAGGGAGTACCAAAGGTATAAAGGTTTTGCATTTGACAAAAGCATTTGACAGTGTAAACAGAGATATTTTGAAGAGAAAGCTCCAAGCTTCTGGGTTTTGTGGTGCGTTATATCACTGGATGTGTGACTATCTAAGCCAAAGGATGCAATATGAAGAGGTAAATGGAAAAACGTCAACAATCAAAGAGATAGCATTTGGAGTACCTCAGGGCTCATTACTAGGTCCACGTTTGTTCTCCATTCATGTAAATGACTTACCTGACTCTATAACAAGGGGAGAACTAGTTATGTTTGCTGATGACACCACAATATTCTGTATAGGTGATGATATTGAAGAAGTAATAGATAGCCTCAATGACAGTGCAAGGGAGCTCCTTGACTGGTGCAATAAGAACCAGCTAACAGTTCATGCAGGCAAGACAGAGGCAATGATTCTATCTGCAAAGAAATTTGTTGGTCCTTTACGACCCATCTTATATGGCACGTCAGTTATCGACTATGTTAAACACAGCACAAGCCTAGGAATAATCATTGATGACAAACTTAGCTGGGAAAAGCAATTGACCAAAGTTACAAACAGTTTCAATGGCAAATTGAAAGAATTAAAAAGACTTCGTTACCTACCAATTAAAATCCAAGAAGAAATTTACTTCAAAACCGTTGTTAGCGCGGCCACTTATTGTATAGCAGTATGGGGCACATCTTCACCCTCAACATTAAACGCTGTTGACGCATTACATGCTAGAGCAGCAAAAATGATTCATAGAATAAAAGAGGCAAGATCCACGGAAGAAATCCTAAACATAGCTGGATGGGAACCAATTAGCTACATCTACAAAAAGAGAGTACTGACGTGGATGCATAGAATTTATTACAGAACATGTCCCAAACAAATCCATGAACAATTTACTGAACGAAAAACAAATTTACGAAACCCTCTTCAAGTTGAAATCAGAAGATACAAGAAAGAAATTGGACGGAATTCATTCAAGTATAGAGGTGGGGTGCTATGGAACTCTATTGGAAATGACCTGAAGAGTCAAGAAAATGTAACAACTTTCAAAAACAAGATAAAAGAATACAAAAATAAAATAAACCAACATTCATTTGAAAAAGAGGCTTGTATCATTAATAATAAGAACAACGATTTTAACTACTTTTGACATTTTAAATATTTTAAATTATATAAAAACTTTTTTTTCACTCTTTATCTTAGAAAAATGTAATTAAGTTTTTTTTTTTTTTTTTTTTTTGTTCTTTCTTTCTTTTTTTTGTAGTTGCAGGTCCACATCAGTGTTAGCTGCCTTTAGGTAAACCTGCATTACCAAATAATTAATGTATGTATGTATGTATGTATGTAAGGTATAAAGGGAATACCAAAGGATCAGAGAGACCTGCTGAAAAGATCACAATCACCACTAGCCCATTAAAGAAGCGAAAAACGAAAAAATCTGAAGTTTAACTAATTTGGTGCAGTAGCATCAAAGCTTTTTATTGTTGATGAACTTCTGGCATACTAACCAATTAAAGCAAACCACATGTTTAAATTTGTTTACAGCATATTTTTATTCTTTATGAAGTTGATACGAAACCCTTATTGTTGGTAGTTGAATGGTTTCAGCAAGACTTTCAATTATTGCCTGAATAAATGTGACTTAATACAGTACCGTATGTAATGCATCAAGTCAAAATGATAATTATACACATCAAAGGCCTTGCACACTAACATGGTTTTCTGCCAAAGAATTCTTGAAAATTGTTAATAAAATTGTTTTAATCTTAAGAATTCTTGTTCACAAAATTTATCATCTTTAATATAGTAGGTACTACCACAAGCGGAACTTACCGTGAAATTCTTGCGTGACAGCGCGCCCATCGAATTGTTGTGACTCAGTCCCCACGCGAAGTGCCTCTTTTGAGGCGCTGTTTTTTCAGCCTCTGTTTCATCTCCCCTTTGTCATTTATGAACATTTGGCGCCAACGAAAATTGCGGGAATTGCCGGTGAAAGAAATTTTAAAATCGAGTGAGTATTCCCGATTTTGTGATCTTTTAAAGTTTTTGAAGCGAAAATTTTTGTAGAAAAGTAGTTGTTTGCAATAATATTTAAAGATATTTTATTAATTTCATGTCTGCTGATTTAAATTATGATATATTTGCCTTGTTTTTTATAAGCGCACATCGAGAAAAACTCAAAAACAGTTTAGGCACTCTTTGGCCTTAGCCTAATTTTTTTATTTCTGTCCTCTTTGGTGATCTTTTTTGATTGGTCCTGCATTGTTTTACTTGTTGCTACTTTGATAGCTAAGATATTTAGGGATGGTTCTCAGATAACAAATATTATCCAGGGGATGGTCCAGAGTAGGTTTTGTTGGAAAAGCAAAGCAAGCTCTTCAATTAAATAAAAGCTTGTCTGTCATATGCAACTGAACTAACACAATAATATTTTGATTGCATTTTGAAGTTGGGTCTGCTGGTGAATCAAATAGGGGGTTCAATTCACACAAGGGAGGTAACAAAGTATGAAAGGTGACAAATGTATTTTATCTAACTAGTGCATCAACTTTACAAATTACAAATCAATTAATACATCAATTTATAAGATCTTAAAAGTTAATCCATGTACAGAAGATATCTACTCATAATCATTATATTCCTTCTCGAAACAGCTCTGCGTGAAAATGAAAAATAAAGAAATTCTTGATCTTTCCAAAAATGGAACCATGATTAGCACTATCCAATCGATTGTAAGTGAACATCCTGATGTGAATGAAATGTCTTTAAGGAGAACAATAGATAGACTTAAGGCTGTGGAAAAAAAACTGAAAAAAAGCAAAAGAGACAAAAATAGATTAGAAGAATTTTACGAGAGTGAGATGAAACTCCCTTCAAAGAAAAATGAAAAGCCACATCTTGCCAAGGTAGATAGTTGTGAAAGTTGCCATGTCTTGAAAGAAACAAATAAGGATCTTGAAAAAGAAAATTTAGAACTAAAGACAGCAGAACAAAAGTTGAATAATGAGAATAGGGTCTTAAGATCAAAAGTTATTGCCTATTGCCCCAAGCGGACAAATCAAGCCCTTAAAAGAAAAAACAAAACTATTGCATCACTCAGTAAAACATTGAAAGATTTGAAAAGCAAAAAAGCTAAACATTTAGGAGAAGAACTGAAGCGCGTCAAAAGACAACAAATTTCCAATGCCAATTACTGGAAAAAGAAGGGCTTTGCTACTGGGAAGTTAAGGGCTAAAGTAAAACAGTTAGAAAATGAGATGATGACACTAAGATCACAAAAAGAAGCACTAGAAGAATCCTTCACACAAGTAGATGTTGAAGAAACTCCAGTAATTCAAACAAAGAGAGATATAAAAACTTATGATGCAAGTATAAGAAAGAGTGTATATCATTGTATTCAAAGTCAGGTACCTGTTGAAAGGGTGTCTAATGTCATAGCATTTATTACCAAAGAGATGACAGGGAAAGAGTTATCTAATGTACCTGGTGTTACTTGTATAAGGAGAATGGCCAGAGAAATGGGGGTTATCTCTGATATTCAAGGAGGGCAAGCTCTGTTATCATCTTCAAATTCTACCTTGAGCTGGGATGGGACAAGCCTCAACGGAATTCATCTGAATGAGATCCATATTTCAACTGAGAAAGAGAATGTTGTTCTTGGTGTGTCCAACCTCCCAGGGGGGAAGACAGAAGATTATTCTAAAGAAATTTTGCAGACAGTTAGCAACCTCATGGAGAATTATTCAAGTTTTGAAAAGGTTGACGAAGAAGAGATGGTAAGAAAGGCAAAGGGTAACATCAGTAATACATTGACAGATAGGGTAGCAGTTAACCATTGTGTTGTAAGGGAACTTGAAAAGGATTTCAACAAGCCAATCAATGAGCTGAACTGTAATGTGCACCCCTTAGATGGCATCTCAAATAACGTGAAAAAGTTGCTGAGAAAACGAGAACAGGACAGCCAGATAAGCGGAAAGTTATTTGGAAAAGATCCTATGGGCATCAACATTGTTCACGCTGTTTCAAAGATGAAGCATAAACAAGGCACAGGTGATCCCAGTTCTTTTAACGTCTATATGAAGATGAACAATATTTCCCCTGAACTTCTTCCTCGGTTTGTTGGAAATAGGTTTCATATTCTCTTTAAATTAGCTGTGTCAATATTTTATCTCAGGGAGAATATACTTGAGTATCTTGAAAAGTGGTGTCCATGTTCTTCAACACTGGTAACGGCTCTGCAACATGATCTACAAAGTAGAGAGGGACAGATTCAACTTCAGGCACTTGGTACACTGGGAAAGTTGCTGACAGGACCATGGATGACAAATGTTTACTCAAATAAAGAAAATGTCTCCCATTTGGGGATGAGTGCCCATTTTAAATCTGTAATCAGCATGTTGAAGGAATTTAAGGAAGAGCCAGAAAAGGTGTTAACAACCAAAAGGGATACTTTTGGAAAAGACCTTGAAGTTGAAGATGATGACGTTTTGAAGTCTTTAAGACAGGAATCCATAGATATGCCTCTTTTTTCAAGCATCATGTCTGTTATTCTAGATGCTAGCATAGAGGTTTTAGAAAGGCAGCTGGAGCCATACCTTACAGGACGATTGTCTGAACCCACAGAAAAAATTCTCAATGAAACTAGGTCTGCCCCAAACCACAATATTCATGCAGAAAGGGTGTTAGCAATGGCAGATTCACAATTAAGGAGAGCTCCTAATGCAAAAACTGACTTCATTAGTAGCAAAGTTAGATTTATGCTGAACTACTCAATGGATTGGCTTGAAAGAGAAAAAGATAGTGGCTCCATTGTAGCTTATGCAGTTGGTAAGGGTAGAGAAACGATCAAGAAGAGGAAAGTCCAAGATAAGATGGTTGAGGAAACGAAAATAAAGCGAATGAAGGAAAGATATCAAAAGAAGGAATCAAAAGAAAGGAATCAAGTGCAAAGGAAGCTCAAAGTGATAATGTCGCAATCTACATTTTCAAAGGAAAGCATCAGAGATATCCATAAAGATGTGAAGGAAGAAACATTGGACTTAGCATTCAAGTTTATGAATAGTCCAGTCAGTTTTACAGGAAACAAATTTGATCATCTTTGGTTTGATAATGAAATGGGAACGGATGTTCATTACCTGGGAGAGATTATGAAGGTCAGTCGCGGGGGAAAGTCCCTTACTGTCGAATATGTTATGGAAGAAGACATGGATAATTCATATAACTTGAACACAACAGAATTTATCACTGATCTCCTTTTCGGAGATCTAACTTTTGTATCTCTCTGATGATCCCCTTAAGTACTTTACAAATTCTTTGAAGATATCAACCAATGGTGTACATAGAAGTTAATGCAGTGCCTTACCAACAAAACCTGCAATCAAACCATCAACACAAAGGTAACTAGTTAACCTTTTAGGATAGTAGGTGGATAATGGAAATTCTACATTTGTTTGGGTCTTTTCCCAACTTTCCTTTGCGCATCTGAACGGACTGAGTCACAAAAAAATCACAGTATCAGGGGCACTCTCATTTTGGTAATTATGACACAATTTCTGATGATGAAATCTGATTGTTTGGTGCATCAGAGTTGTAAAAGAAAGCACATCAAATAATTTGTGTATAACACAGTTTAAAACAAAACTATTTTTGACTTTTCAATGCCTCAATCTCATTATTCTGATGTAGTCAGTTTGACATCATTATGATGTCATGATGATGTCATGATGACGTCATTGATCATGTGACCACTTTGAGATTTTCAACAAAGCACCATCTTGTTGCAAGCAATGTTCACACTAAAACAAATTCTGATTTTTCAATGCCTCAATCTCATTATTCTGATGTAGTCAGTTTGACATCATTATGATGTCATGATGATGTCATGATGACATCATTGATCATGTGACCACTTTGAGATTTTCAAAAAAGCACCATCTTGTTGCAAGCAATGTTCACACTAATTCCTGTGACTCTACACAGCGTGTTATTAGTGTTATTGGGAAAAACACTTTTGAAAGTTATGATACTTATGATGCAAAAGGTCACAAATTCTTGTTGTCTTGTCTTGCGAAAAGTTGGTTCTGAAAAAATTACATAACTTTTTTTCCTGGCATGCTAGAGATGTAGGATGAACATATTTTTGAATCATTTTTCATGCTCTTTAACATGAAATAGATTATTAGTGCATACCTTCAACTTCAATTTCTTTTGGTAGTACCTAAATATAGCGCAAGAATTGTTATCATATTGTGAAGAATTCTTCAAACTTGCCAAGAATTCTTGAGAATTTTTGTTATGTTAATGTGTGCAACACCAATGGCTAAACAGTAGATTCAGTACAATTCTTTTGTATCTTAAGAACTCTTAGAAATTATCACTGTTTAAAGAAGTTTTGGCCAAACAACATAACATTCTACAGTATATTCCAATATTCAACTGTAAAATTCTTATGAATGAAAGTATATTTGTTAAAGGGAGTACCAATACCAGCATGCTTTGCATGAAGTCAGCGACTTGCTCTGCACAGCTTCCTGAATAACTGAATGTACGAAATTCACAAAAAACAAAAAATAAACGAGGGCAAAGGCTGCTGGTATTTGTGCTCCCTTTATCCCTTTAAGCTACGGAATAACTATACTATGATGGTCCTTTTAGAAAGTGACAAATCAGTTTTACAATTTGCAAACTACGCAGGCCTTTGTAGATTTGACAGAATTGACTGATTAAAGAAATGATAAATGCTGTAGATTTACTATAGGCTTTCAGGGCTCCACCCAAAGGGTTTAAGGAGGGCTCTTTCCAATTGATCAAAAGAAAACTTTACTTGGCTTTATGGTTAGTTTCAAAATAACTAACTGTATTGGGTTTTATTTCATCTCTTTTGTATCATAACTGGTGATTTGCTTTTGTGTCAGATGCAGAAGAAATATTGTGCAGACTGGCTCTGTTATTCTACCCAATTTCCAAATTTTAAACAAGACAAATTTCCATCTGTCAAAGAAGTTTAGCAATAGTCTTCTTCAGGTGTTGACACCCCCTCTCTGGTACATTTTTCAATAGTCAATTTTGTATGGAATGTAATGCACTTGACTAAACTACCCTCTTTCTCCCATTTTATCATATTTACAGGACCTCCGACGACGGGGAGGGGGGGCTGGGGGGGCCATGGCCCCCCAATTTTTTTGCAAATCATACCGTACTGAAAAGCAGCTCATCATGCTGTGCTGTGGTAGTTTTTTGTATCAAGTTTGCCCCCCCCCCACTTTTCTCATCTCGTCAGGGGCCTTGATTTAATGGATGGTGTTTTTAAGTTTGTTGAAAGGGAATCTAAGCAAATATAAACCCTTGATAAAAATACCTATGCAAAGACATAGGCTATATGACATGTGGGGCACCATATTGGGGTAACTGATCTTTCTCAACAGGAAATACTGATATCTGATTAAGGGTAGAGTTTTGCCACAAATGGTTTCAGCCAATTTTGTATGCTTAGATTCCCTTTAAGTTGCATTTTAGAAGGTCTTGATATGAAATTCATATCTCTATTTGTCTTAGAGATTTTATACTGTTGTGTAGTTCTTAAGACTTGCTTTTCTTTGTCACGGATTTTGTTGTTGCGTCTGATTTCTTCTTGATATCTCTCCTCAGGGCCTTCTGCTTTTTTCTGTTTGTGTTGCTGAATAATAACTCTCAATTGTATTTTTTGCATGTCCAAACGATCTTATTTTGATGTACAAGTCAATGCAGCTTTTCAACAGTTAACATTTTTGCTCATCAGTTGCGGTGACAGATTTTGTCATTGAAAAGAATTGATCAGAAATTGAGGTACCTTCAAAACATTTGGCAACAATTTCTTCCTTGTTGATCGACCTTGAAATGGTGAAAACGCGGCCACGGAAGATGCTCTCCACTTTTAAAAATATGTCAACAAATTGCTTCTTGGGATACATGAGGCCTCCCCTGCTAAGAGTCTCAATCAATTTGTTATTACAGTT
The DNA here is from genome assembly GCA_039566865.1 of Aurelia coerulea. Taxonomy (NCBI): domain Eukaryota; kingdom Metazoa; phylum Cnidaria; class Scyphozoa; order Semaeostomeae; family Ulmaridae; genus Aurelia; species Aurelia coerulea. The sequence continues at coordinate 6,920,738 of CM076959.1, forward strand.
GATCAAAACAGCACCAGCCACTTCTTTGCATCCAGCAATGATATCAATTTGCTTCTGCAAAAACGGATGAATTTCGGGTTTCGTCTTTCGCTTAAGATCAAAAAATTTTGTGGTAAGTTTCTTCAGAATACTTCCACATATATACGTGACAGTATGTTTTTCATCAGCACTAATTTCTGTGAAGGTATCATCTGGTTTTCTATCATCTGGTTTTCTATCATCTGGTTTGTTTAGGAAATCATACTCAACTTGTTTTGCAAGACTCGGATGACAACCCGGCCCCTCAAAGTGCTCTCATTTTACTTGAAAGGAGTTTCTTAAGCTCTTGGAGGCTTCGAACATTGCGATTTTTGGATTGAACGGCACGGATCATTTTAAATGCGGGAACAGCCAGACAGCTATGAAACAAAGAAATACCTATATTTGTGGGGGCCGAGGGCCAAGCGCCATGGTGCTGAGGGCCGAGGGCCGGGGGGCCGGGGCCGGTGATCTCTAATAGCGTGAAATAGGTGAGGTGGTAGCCATACCCTTGCAAGTTTCAACAAATCATCTAGATTTAATTAATTCCTGTAGTGGGTAACTGTCGAGGGCCTTGAGTTTTTTTATATCACTTGCATACATGTGATAAATCATCTCATCAGCTTTCATACTACAAATAGTCTCCTTAATCAAAGATCCCATTTCGTTGAAAACTGGCAAATGCACCTCATCCTTTGACTGTTTTGCTTTCTGTCCCTTTGGTGTCGGTTTTTTTTTATCTTTCCTCCTCGTGTCTTGTCAGACAGGGGTCGCTCCGAAACAACTTCAATGCCATTTTCATTGCAGAACGCAATTGAAATCTCCTGAAAGGAAAAGGAATTGAGAATTTTTATCTGGATAATAAAATTACAAGCGGAAAAAGGACTGTCAAATTGTCAAATGTGTATCAAAAAGTCGACGATCGGTCAGCTAGGCCTCGTTTTGTTTTACTTTGGCCAAATCATAATCTTGGCCTAAGATAAAAAATACAGCTCTGAAAGATAAAATGCTAAATTTAGAGCTCTGTAGTAATGCTTAAGCAACGATAATTGTAGCATACAACACAGTTTCCTACCTCAACCTGTTCATTCATCCATTCGTCGTAAAAAAACCATCAAAATCGAGCAATACTTCGTTGTGGGCAGCCATTGCAGTAACTTGGTATGCAACCGGAAGTCGAGCTTGACTTTTCTGAAAAAGTTTCTCAAAACGCAACATCAAATCGAAGTCCATTGTTTAAGCTTTTGATCTTTACCGGCTTTCCTATCCAGTCTCTATTCCATTATCTTTGCTCGCAGTTCATCGACGGAAACATCTTTGTTGTGTCGCCTTATTCCAAAATGATTGCAACGTCTGTCTAACGAGCGCAAACTCCATGCATATTGTTCGTAATCTCGTTTCATAAAATCGAGGACTTCCTGTCTATAGCCTGGTTTCCATATGATCGTTTCGATTGTCGGCAATCGTCGCCAAAATTTGAAGCGATTGAGACGATCCGGACGATCCTTGTGTGTCCTTGTTTCCATATAATCGTTCAGATCGTTCGCAAGCGTGCATTGACAAAAGCACGAATGAGCAAAATACTTTTTGGCGCCAAATCAGCTTCCTACAATATGGCTGCGGTAAATCGAAGGGCAAAACAGGGATCAAAATAGGCAAAACTCAGTGCTTGTTTGTTGATCGTTATTGCAGTTCTGAAAAAGACGGAGTCGAAGAAAAGGAGTCATAGATTCTTGGTGAGGAAGAAATTGCAGAGAGAAGAGCTGGGGATTTCACGACAGGGAATTTTTCTTCAGATGCCCTTGGACCCCTCGGGAAAATTTGAGGCTGATCAAAATGAAACATTGCATCTTGAGATTTATTTCAATCGTCTCAGTCATCCCAATCGTCTGAACTGGTTTCCATAAATAATTTACGATCGTTTCGGATCGTCCTGATAGAGCTCATTTCTAACGAAGCGATCGCGATCGTCCGGGTCGCCTGGATCGTTAGCAATCGTCAGCAATCGCCTGCAAAATGTTTCCATATAATCGTTTGAATCGCTTGAACACAATTTCAGGTGACTGAGGTGACTGAGACGATCGAAACGATCATATGGAAACCAGGCTTATGTAGCCCTTGACTGATGTATTGCTCTAGATCCTTTCGAAAATCTTCATTTTCTTTCCAGCTGTTGTTGCGGACAATGCTCTCGCCGCCATGTTTGGTTTGTTCGCGCCAAAATTGGGTGAATGAGTGGCGCAAAGCATCATGGTATACTGTGGCAAAGCTCGGCTTGCGGTGTGAAAAATTTTCATTTCAAAAATTTACACACAAAAAACGCAAATGAATTAAAAAGTAAAACAAAATAAATGTTTTTAGATAAATAAAAAAAAAAGATCAAAATAAAAAGAAATAGAAACAAAATTATTTTGAAATCAAAATAACACAAAAAGTTTTTTTTGGAAAATGAAACAAAAATAAAAACAAAAAAATCAGTATAGAAAATGAAAAAACAGAAAAAATAATTTAAAATTGTAACTTTTCAAGATTAATTCTTAATGGCAAACCTCGGCCACCATACTAGAGCCCCATCACCCTTTTCCGATCACTGAAAAAGAAACCTCGAGTTACTTGGCCCAAGTAAATTTTATCGGAAAAGTCATGCTAATGAATTATTCATTATTTCATAGTTTAAAGGCTAGAAACCAGTTATTGTACATTTAGCGACCGTCTTCTGTAAAATCGTTGTCGGAAAACACAGCGATAAAATCGCGATATCTTCATTCCATCGCCCATTTCCGATTACCACATGAATTTCGAGCAGGACCACCGCAGAGGGCTCAAGAAAGCGCAGTTTCCAATTGAAATGGATGCTGTACACATAACAGAAGATGTTTAGCTCATGTTATCATTTGATAAGTAACATTTTGCCTTCGGTAACATTCGTTCAATAACACCATAAGTACTTTACAATTGAAATTTACAGTCTAGTACAAGATAACTGGCAACACTATAGCATAGCCCCCTTCCCATACTTCAATGGCCCCTGGCATTAATTCAAACCCTACCTCACGCGCATCCAAAGTCAATGAAACCCCCTGGTGAGGTTTCTTTGTTTATTTCACCTTCCTTATTTCACCTGTACTTATGGTGAGGTCTCTTCACTGAGAGAGAATCCCAGAATTTGAAGCCAAACCTCGTGATCGGAAGAGGGCGATCTGTAGCCTATCTGACTGCAGTTACAACTTTACCCCCGGCTGGGAAGCAGAAGATATTATGATCGAAATTTTTTTGTAAATCTTCGCTTAGAGAGTTGGAGTTAAGTTTGAAACGTTTTAAATGGTAACATTCGTTGAATAACACTATAAGTACTTTACAATTGAAAGTTACAGTCTAGTACAAGATAACTGGCAACACTATAGCATAGCCCCCTTCCCATCCTTAAATGGCCTCTGGCATTAATTCAAACCCTACCTCAGGCGCATCCAAAGTCAATTAAACCCCCTGGTGAGGTTTCTTTGTTTATTTCACCTTCCACCCCGTCTCTTCATTGAGAGAGCATCCCAGAATTCGAAGCCAAACCTCGTGATCGGAAGAGGGCGATCTGTAGCCTATCTGACTGCAGTTAGAACGTTACCCCCGGCTGGGAAGCAGAAGATATTAGGATCAAAATTTGTTTGTAAATCTTTGCTTAGAGAGTTGGAGTAACGTTTGAAACGTTTTAACTGCGGTTCTGGTAAACAGAAGCAGAGAAACAAGAGAAACTATAATTGCTGCAAGTAAACACGAAGTGAAATATGGCGGCTACTTACAATTCCATCACAGGTAGGCCTCTTTCATCTTACCATATCGCTGGATAAATACGCCAGAAAAAAGTAAATTACGTCTCAACCTGAAGCTCATAGCGTCAGCAAAGTATTTCTTTGCGCGATTTTTTAATTACAAGACCCATTCCTCTTGTAAACAAACGTCCCAAGATTGTACACCAAAGCGCTCTCAGGAGCTAGTGATCGGAAAAGGGCGATGGGGCTCTACATGGGTGAAGGAAATACGCTTGCTCTTTCGGTGTTGTTGTTGAAGTTGGCATTCCTGCAACAAGTCACCGTAGCAATATACAAACATTTTATTTGAAGGAAGATTCACCAAATTACCACAACCACAATTTCCCGAATCAACATTGCAAGCTTGTTCCTGCTGGTTATCAAATTTTGAGTCACCCCTGAACTTGATCTTAGATGAAGGAGATCGATGTCAGAAGGGTCAAGTCTAGCGGAGGCACAGCTTTCAAAAAATTTTCCGCTTTCCAAAGACAAGTTGAATAGCCCAAAGATCCAATGGCCTCGCTCTGGACCCCTCCTTGTTCAGCTTTACCCTTCTTGTGTGATAGAAAGCACAAACATAATGCATGTAAAGGTCCATTTAATAAAAAACAAGCGCAAACTTGAGGAAATAAAAAAGGAGTGGCAATTGCAGATGGTGGACCAGATTGGTCTGCAAAAGGTGTCACAAACTTCTTGTCTCTGGGCCTATTGTGGATGAATGCAGGGGTAGATTCTCTCGTTGTACAGTGCTATGCCCCAAGCCATTCCAGATTCAATCCAAGAGAGAGGACCTCGTCAAACCTGACAAGGAAAATCGTTAGAGTTACTTTGTCAGATACTGTACCGGGTGTCCCAAAAAAAACGCAACGGATTTTATCGGGACTAGCGACAAGAATTTAGGCTCAATATAATTTATATAATCCTCAATAGCTAACTTGAAGATAGATACCTTGTTTGTTGATATTGGTGCATGGAAAGTGGGAATATCAATCTTCAAAGTTGAAATTTGCCTGAACCTCCAAACCAGAGCTTTTGGGTTTTGGCCTAAACTGCAAACGCACTTTTTTGGGGAATCTCCTGAATTACCGTGAAATAAGGGAATGAAGAGGATAATTTGAATAGAAATTCAATCCAATTCATCAATTTTGTCCTGAAAAGAAATCTTTTTATACTTCAAAAATTTCGAAAAGTTAGTATTACATCTGTCTCGTAAAAGAAAGTAATCCGCGAAATAGTTTGCTTGGGTGTGAAAAATGAGTTAGTTCTTACAATCTTCATGACTTTAATGAAATGTATTTTGTATAATCTTTCTTCGAATTATTACGAAACAAGAAATCAAATATACCCAAGGGAAAATTATCCATGGATAAGATCCTTAGAATTGCTCATTCGTACTTGGATCTTTTGCAGGTGCACTATAATTGAAGAAATATATTCCTTTGTGAATTTTCCCTTCGACTGTTATGTTTGTCAATTTTTAGCTTTCAAATTTCAATTGAAATGTGTGCCTAAACATATGTGTGCCTTAGCATGCTCACACTACTACACTATGCATATGACCGAGGAGATTCCCCTGACCAGCGCGTTTTTAGTTTAGGCCAAAACCCAAAACCTCTGGTTTGGAGATGGAAGCAAATTAGGACTTCCAAGATTGATATTCCATCTCTCCATGCACCAATATCAACAAACAAGGTATTTATCTTCAAGTTAGCTATCGAGGATCATATCAAAAATTATTTTGGATTGATTGGACCTAAATTCTTGTCGCTAGTCCCGATCAAATCCGTTGCGTTTTTTTTGGGACACCCGGTAGATGGAAAGTCCCAAACACTAATGGCGACGAGGGATGGTTGAATGTACTGTATAATGTGACAATGGAATGTGCAAAGTTATGGGAGAATAAGATTTATGCTAGATTTCCTAGTATGGTGGAAAAGTTCCTGAGCAATAAGGAAATGGTGAAACCTTTAAAGAAGGCATATCTTTAAAGAAAAGAAAATGCCGAATCTGCAGTACTGCAGGCAAGATACACCTTTCTTGTCAAGCATGCAACCAGAAAGGCTTACCAGTTGGAGTTTTTGAAGTGCAAAGATGTCAGTTGCCAGCACTGCCAATCACTGTCAAATGGCAAAAATGATTTTCTTGAGGTAATCAGGCTGTTTGGTGGTAGTTGCCCTTCTCCGGTATTGAGCCCTGTCCATGTTGGCCATTACAAAATATCCATAGAAATGTTGCAGCAAGCTGTTTGATCAAATCAATTTACACCTGAAAATAACAAATCCAACAAGTTTTGGAAGATGCCCTCATGGCTGCAAATATGTTTCCTTTTCAGAAGCCGACAGAAAAAGACATATGAAAATGATGAAATGTTGAAAGAAGCCCTTGTTAGCGGCCCTTGAAGAAGCCCTTGAAGCTCTTTCAAGAGTGCTGAAAAACTGAACAAGTGTATTTTTCTTCTTCTGTTTGCCTTTTATAATTTCAATGTGCGTAATAACTGATATCAGCTTGGTTTTAGTGTTTGTTAACACATGAATGCACCTTTTGAATTAACAACCTTGTTTTAGAAACTTTTCTTACACTTTTGGGCGCCTCGCTACCATAAGTTTCTTACGTGTTTCCTATAATTCTACAGGGGTGGAAAAAATAGCGGACCACAGCACCAATGGTCCCAGAAAGCTGTTCAGGTCACCAAAAAGAAATGAAAGAAGAGTGAAATAAAGAAGGATAAGAGATTCTAAAAGAAAAATGGGAAAAGGGGGAAATTGATTTTCTAACGTAATGTAAACATCCCAAATTTACTCTTTGCATTTCAAACAAAGTCTCTGGAAAATTTGATGTTGTTCAACCAAAGGAAGCCATTGTTTCCACCACTGTTTCCAGACAAAGGACCTGTTCATATGGAGGTGAGCCAGCCCGCTAAGTGAGCTGATTTTGCATTCTGTTCAAATGGCAAATCCATCCCGCCTACTGGGCCGGAATTGGTCACGTGCCATCGTTGGTGGGATTGTTTTGAATGCCCACCCATGCGCAGTAGAGACTTTTTCGTCTCGGCAGGCGGGCTGGAGTGTTCATATGGGAAAATTTTGATCTCGCCAAGCGAGATCTCGGCAGTACTTAAGTGAGATCTCGCCTACCAGGCCAGCCTGCCTGCTCATATGAACAGACAACAAACTTTGAATGGGAAACAGGGATAAGGTGAGATCTCGGCAAAAACCTCCAACCGGGTAGGCGGTCGCCTCCATATGAACATGTCCAAAGTAAGTTTTGCATCACTGTTTATGAGCTAAGAGTAACCAAATTTGCCAAAGTATAATTTATAACTGTGACTACAAATTGATAAACCTAATCAGTCATGATCTTTGCTTCTTTTATTAGCAAATTCTCCGAAAATGGGGCGTTTTCCAGCGATCTAAATGGTGTGGTCATGACATATTCTCCTGGGGCAAGCCGCTAAACCATACCAATTTTGCTAGCTGCACTTCCATATAGTTTCAGCCACCTCACCCAATACGAATTTCGTCCCGATGACCCCATCTCTGTTCCATACATTTCACAACAACAATATTTTGAACAGAAAAGGATATATAAGTAAGAAAGAAATTTGTATATAGACCTCAAGAATTCCTTGTAGCTGTATTATATTTTTGTTCGGGCTAAAAATTATGGTAGAGGCTCAATTTTTTTCAAGGTTGCGAGTCAAGTGAAAGAACTTCCAATGAGCCTTTGGCCAATTATGCTCCTCGTGATATCAGTGCTGGAACGGAATCTATACCAGATTTAACGACATTGAGTGAAGGTCAGTATACACATTGTTCTTTCTAGGCACGCAAAGGCAATGTATTTAGTATTGGAGTTCTTCTGATTTGATAATACAGGGTGTCCCAAAAAAACATGTGCGCTGTTTGAGTGGCTTCTGCGGAGCAGTCAGAAATCCAATTTTTCTCTTTTTAAGATTCTTGACAGAAGAGACTTCAAATTAAAGGTTGACACCGAGTTTGAGTAAATCTGATCTCTTGTTGCTGATTTATGGAGCAAGAAAGCCAAAATTATTGGCTGCCTCAAAACCAGAGGATTCATAATTCTCCATTGTGTTAAAATCAATGAAGTTGATTGAAAAAAACATACCTAGCCCTGTTGTCTGATGTTTATAAGTGAGATTGATAGTCACTGACTATAGACTGATAATATTGTGACAACCAAGAATATTAGACATAGCTAGAGTTGTTGGGAAAGGAAATGTGCAACACAATTGCTTCAGGCCATGTCATCCGTCCATCAGATATGTTGAATCTCAAAAGTGATAAAGTCGCTTTAAAACAGCAATATTGCATTCAGGATGCTGCTTGGTCAATATTCTTGATGAATATGGTCATTGATTACTCCCAAATGCGTTTGCTGGCATAACTGTAAAGTTTAAGTTCATTTAATGTTAAAATTCAAGTTATAAGGTTAAGTAGGGACATAAAATCATCTGGTTTTGAAGCAACGAGTGATTGTGACTTTCATTCTCAATAAATCAGCAACCACTTGTCAGATTTACACAAACTCGGTGCCAAACACTATGTTGAAATCTCTTCCAATCACAAATCTGAAAAACAGGAAAGTTAGATTTATGGCTCCTCCACAGTAGCCATTCAAACGGCGCACATGTTTTTTGGGACACCCTGTATATGAAAAGTCTTCCGAAACAAATACGATCTTTTGAGCTCCAGCAGCAACTAATTTTGATATTTTTCGCTCATACGCATTCATGCGATTCTTTCCTACACATTGGGCAGTACTTGCTCAGCACTTGTTGAACTGTTACATTTTACTACTTTAGAGTGACAACGTCTCAACAACGTGAACATATATACAAAGTGAAGGCTGCAAAAACAGTCTGCTGTTGACTGTTTATTAAGGTTTGCTGTCACGTGTTGCTAAGCACCTATGTCCTACTAAGATTTGCCATATATTTTCTTTGTAGCAAATGATCTTAGCAAGAGATTGTATGGCAGGCTAGTGAAACGGTACCTCAACATGCGCTCTAAGGAGTTCTTGAAAGCTGTAAAAAGAGATGTGAAAATGTCGAAAAATAAGGCATTAAGACAAGCTCTTCAAACAAAGCAAAGAAAAGGGAAGACCTTGGCAAGTCTAAAAAATTACTTGATTCTACAACTGAAGATGAGCCGCCCTACAAGATAGTCAGTCACTTAACGTTACAAGCACATGCTTATGAGAATGTCAAGACGCACTTACTGGATTCACAAAAGGGCAGCTCTACTATCTATGCTTGTTATATGGTGCACCATTCAAAAAGTCGAAAAAGAAGAAATTAATCTCCGCAAATCGAAGAGCACGTTTGCAAAGGGTAACCAAGATGACATAGCCTCTATTGGCGAAAAAAGCAATGTTCGGAAAAGCCTTGAAGCTGTACAACGAAGGCAGGAAAATAAACAAGGAGAATCTTGGTATGCAAATCGATTTTCCAGTTGTTCCCGTGGATGCAGAAGATGAAATAGAGCCGCCAGCAACGGAGGACCATTTGTTGCCTCTACTTATGAGGGAGGTGGTGGCAGCCAATCCACATGCTGCATCTAACCGAACCAGAGCAAAGCCCTTCAAGCCAACAGGGGAGCAACAGCAACAACGAATGGCAGACAATTAACGCTTTTTGGGGAAGGTTCCAAAAACTATGCGAGAGCAGAGAGCTCGAGCATTTGGAATAAACGAAGCACAAATCCATCGCTGGTACAAGAAACACAATGTTTAAATATGGCCTTGTTGATAGCTATTTACAAAGTCTAGTTAAATACATGGCTGTCCACTGACGTGCAAACATAAATTGAGGAATGGGTACCTTAGGGTGAGTTGTTTTGAACCAACATAAAAAACCTTATGGCGTTTGCTTTTAAAAAGCAAAGCTTCAGTTTCATATTTTAAAATTCCCCTACCTACAATTCTATAAACACAAACTAAACATATACCTAATACAAAAGGAACAAAATCAGAATTAATATAACAGATCAACTAAACACAACAATGGTTAAAAAATATGAAGAAAATTGCATTTGAGAAATATACAATAGATTCTAAATTAAATTAAGAACAAGAAGAATTGTAAGTGGGGGAATTTCTTAAGGAGGAGCTCCCTCAGGAGCTAGGCTAATCGAGGAGAGAGCACCCCCTGTTTCAAAGATAATTATTGAAAATTGTTAATTCTTTCATATTGTATATAAATTTGCAAAATTATTGACATTTCTATGGTTGGTAATTTTTTTCAAAGAAAAAAGCTTTGAGTTTTCTACGAAAGCTATAAGCAGATGGTGAACTTTTTATCTCTACAGAAATGTTGTTCCAGCACTTTGCTCCATGGTAACGCACTGACCTGAGTCCATATTGCAGCAGGGGCGGATCCAGGGGGTGGCGAGGGTTGCTCAAGCCACGGTCAGATTTTCAAGGATTTAATTATTCTCCAAAATTCTATCAAATAACTAAAAAAAAATTCTAAAACAAAATCGCCGTTAGAATTGTCTCGGCAGCACTCAAAAGAAAGCACTTTTCACATCCAAATCAATGAATAAGGGTCACAAAGTCTAAAATCGTAACTAATCATACGGCAGCTGCAAGATCCTTACAGCCAATCACTGAATGACTTTTTAAAGATTTGAATATTGGCGGGAGCCACACTTGGCAGATCTGAGCCACGGTCTTCATGATTCAACCAATCATCGTGCAGCAAAATCAATTGAAAAATGGCGGGAGCCACGGACAGCCACTCTTCATTTTGAAAAGTAGAGCAGGCCAATAGAAATTAAGATGAGCCAACCATCTACCAATCAAGTGAAACTGTCTCCCAGTCTTCACTTGTTCTGCGCGATCTGATAGAATTATGATCTCTCGTGTCCTGCATAATGGCGGCTCACAGTGAAGGTGTCTTGCCAAAAGTTGCTGAGTATCTTAGAAGAAAGGCAAATGGAAGTCACAAGGAGAGCTCGAATGTTTACATCGACAATGCCTGCAGACCATGGATGATGCTAACAGCTGCCTGAAAATGTACCCGTTTAGTAAAATGCCATTTCTGATGGCTCAAAGCTGGACGGTGTCGTACGCTATCTATGGCCTAGTTCAGTCCCGGGTGCAGTAGGTTGGTATCACTGATCTAAGTCGGTATATTATCAAATATCATCAAGGGCAAAAATTGCGGTTAGAACTGTATTTCATTTGAGATGTTTGATCTTTGATCAGAGCTTGGGACTTCCTGTGAGCTTTATGGTTTTAAAAAGATAAATATTTCGGAACAATCCAGGCACGAGCTTGTCAAAATCAGTCAGCAGGTATCTCTGTATTGTTTTCTACATTCGAGAATTCTATACGTCCTTATAGAATTTAATTTCTATGCCCAAAACAAACATCTTTAGTAACAAGAAAAAGTTTCAAGACATCAATTATTGAATTATCTCTCGATTAGAAGATTTTCTTTAATTTTGAGAAAGATGATAAGATCAAATCTTCCATCGAGGAAGGAAAATCACCTTCAATATTTTGAGGAAGGGAAGCTACTGTGCACGAAACTACAATTAATTTTGAGAAATATAAAACATTGCTATTTGATCTTGGATAAAATAGTTTACCCAGACGCCCATACGAGAACGACTGGGATTCTGTAATAGTCTCAATGATTCATACCATGGGAGGAGGGTACTTGACTTTCAATTGTACGGGGTGTGCACTCCTCCAGGAACATTTTTTCCCCCTGCTTCAGAATTTTCCCTCTAAATGATAGCCGGAATTAGAAAAATTGGCGAAAAGAATACTCCAAAACGTAAAAATTTGTCAAAAATAATGAAATCACACTTTTGACAAACGGCTTTAGAAAAATTGCCCTCTTTTGATAACCGGCGTTTGTAAAAAGAGGCGAAAACGATACCCGGAAAGAAGTGCACATCCCCTCAGCAAAGTGTACTAAGTACCCCACCCCCCACCCCCCGGGTGATTCATACATCGGCCCTTTTCCCTCTTGATTTTTTCTCTCTGTTTTATGGCACTCACTTACTACAGTTACACTCTCACTTTTTGACAACAGACTGTCAGATAGGGCGTTTCCGACGATGTAAAGGGCGTGGCCCCCAAAAATTTTTCATAGGGGGCTCCGCCCCGGGACCCCCGTGTAGCTCGCGCTCCGCGCTCCCAGGAGCCACGGTCAGATTTTAGGCTAGATCCCCCCCTGTGCAGGGTATTTTTCTGACAAAAAAATACAATTTTTGGTGACTTGCCGTGCACCATGTTGATGAACAGATGCAACTAATGGAAAGAAAGAATGAAAACAAGTAGGAGAGATCTTATTGATACTATCATAGACAAAATTAAGCAATTTTAGCTGAAAGAGATCATGCAGCTTTAAGATCTTTAAGTCTAAAAAAATAGGCGAAGAGGATGAAGTAAAATGTTCAAAAGAAATTGCTCTTACAACCCTTTTCTGTAAGAGAAAAACAGGGTTGATATAAGTTTCATAGGTAAGACCCCATACTAAAATACCGTACTGAAGGAAAGGTGAAAATAAAGAATTATAGAGGCAAATCAAAACGTGAATGGGTAAAAAGTGTCTAACTTTGAAGAACATACCACAGGTTCTAGCAAGTTTTTTTGAAAGCTCAGTCAAGTGATATTTCCAGGAAAGACTCTCATCCAAAAGAACGCCTATAAATTTGACATAAGAGGTTGTTTTGACAGGGAGGCTACCAATTTTGATGCTAACAGTTTCAGTTGAGGAATGTTGAGGCAACTTAAAGATAATGAAATTAGTTTTATCAATATTCAGTGACGATTTGTTCACATCAAGCCACATCTTTACTTGTTTAGTTCTTTGTTAATCACTTTTTGCAGCTGATTGAGATTTTCAGCTTCATAGTAAATGTTAGTATCATCAGCAAATAAATAGAATGTTAGTTTTGAGGATGATAGTGGTAAATCATTTATGTAAATTAGGAAGAGAAGAGGGACAAGAACAGAGCCCTGTGGGACCCCACAGGTAACATTGAGATGGCTAGAGTTAGATCCATTTACAGAGACATATTGTTTCCTTTCCGAGAGGTAGGATGTGTACCAGTCTAGAAAAATTCCACTGATTCCACAATGTTCAAGCTTTGTCAACAGAATATCATGATTCACTGATGCATTCTAATATTTTTTGCTTAGGAGGGGTGCTGTCCCTAGCAGCGAGTCTTTATTGGATGGAGCCGAATCTATAAATAGCATGTTTTCTGTTTTCATAACATATGAAGCATTTGGGATGCAAGATTCAAAAATATGGTTTCTGTTGCTAAGCAACGTCTTTTTCAGGGTCATATCAATTTGATGAAAAATCCCTTGCATTTTGCACACCATTCCCTTCAGCAGTTGTTGTAACTTCCCCTATAAAGTGCCAGTGAGCATCACAGTGTTTCTCATTTCTGTTCAGCACAGTCAGCAGCCATATGTGTGTGGAGTGTTTTGTGCAACATGGACTCTCGGAACCTTCAGCTGTACACAACAATACACAACTGTAAAGTGCACTGTTTCTTATCAAGTCAACTTGCCACTTGCCTTACCCTTTGTCTCCAAAAGTAGACGACTGATCAATTACAAAAGGCAATGTCACCTGATCTACATTGTACCTTCTGTTTGGCAGTAATCATCCCTGTTTCAATTTTGCCTTCTCTTCACCCTTATGAACTGACAGATTTTTCAACTGCTTCTGAAATTAATTGAAGCTTGTCACTGTTTCCCTTTCTCGTTTATTTTTTTCTTTTTCTAATAGATATGAAATGGCGTTTTATTTTTGTTAGTTGGCCTGTGGGTGTGCTAGTTTAATTGTGATGGTCATAACTACTGGCGGTCGTTTGCATGCGTTGACATGTTTTTTTTATCTGATGGTTTTATGCAATTTGATAATTCTTGACCTTGATTTCTTGTATTGCTTGGGTGGAAATCCTCATTTCATAAAACTTCAATTAATCTAATCACTGACAAACTGCAATTTTCTGCCAACCAATCCAATCTCATTTTAAGGAATAATTAAACAGGTGTGTTGCGCTTGTTTTCCAATTCTTTACTATGCTTGTCCTATGCTTAAAGTGATTCCAAGGTTAATTAATGGGAAAGAGGTACAACCTCTATTGTTCCTGACATATACAACTTGTGTGACATTATAAATGATAGTGATATTCATCAAATATCAGACTTGCCTTAGCTTCTGCCAGGTGTGGGAGGAGCCAGACCATGGATTGTTACTTAACATGAAGCGAGATATAAAATTTAAATTTTGTCCAAACATGAAGCTTTCAACATTCAAGATGATACCAAACTGGGCCAATCCTGCCAAATATTGGATAAATAACAAATTGAGCAAGGTATGCGAGAATGTTGAAAATCGGTTTTTATCACTCGACAGTGCTTTTAAGTTGCATGAATGAAAAAATGTCGCTTCACATCGCCTTTAAGTTGATATAAAAGTCATAAGTAGCGTTCAGAGAAGCGTAATTTATATAAGTTAAACCAAGCTGAATCCATCTGAACCCAGCTGAATCCATCTGAATCCATCTGAACCCAGCTGAATCCAACTGAACCCAGCAGAGACCAACCCACCAAAACCTGACGCAATATAAATCCCAAAAGGGTCCTGTGATTTGTATGAAGCAAACAAGCAGGGAATTGGCATTTAACACTTGTTCATAATGCTAATGGCTCTGTTTGGAATTATAGCCCTTCAGATTAACAAACACGGAAACTCAAAGGACGTTTCAGTCAAATAAATGACGAAAACAATATTGTGTACACGTGAAGGTGAAAAAGTTAGGCCTGATGATTTAGTAGGAGAGTGATATCACTGCAAAAGAAATATATGATGATTTTTCGACAGTTTACCTACCTTCATAAAACGCAACCAGGAAAGAAATTGCTTGAAATTTCCCGAATTTTTTTGAAGAAATCTACTCTCGAGATGTTTGGGTATTAAAGTTTGGATGCCGGCTAAAATATCTCATGGATTGGCGGAGTTATGGCCACACACAAATCGATAAGGCATTTTGAACCCATAAAATGCCAAAATGAAAAACCGTCTGAGCCAATGAGATCAGAACGATTGTTATTTAGCTGTTTTCATTAACACCATAAAGCGCTAACTATGCTTATCACCCGCTTCTTTTGATACATTGTTCTTGATATTTCCAAACGGAGCCATCACACCTGGCAGGGGAACTCTTGGGAATTTCTATCGAGTCAGGTTGGTCTCTGCTGGGTTCAGATGGGTTCAGGTGGGTTCAGATGGATTCAGCTGGGTTCAGGTGGATTCAGGTGGGTTTAACTTATATAATTTACGTTCAGAGAAGTCCTTTTATTTTTTCTTCACACCAGCATTCTCCAGCGCCATCTCTACGTCGTCCACTTCCCTCAACTTGAAGCATTTCTTCCACTCCTCCCATTTGCCGTGATCATCCTTGTCCTCAACGCAGTCCTCAATGCCACTTTTCCACAATATGAATAGCAACTGCTCGCCAGTTTTTTTTATTTGGCCTGTTTTGCCTCCCAGTTGTCAAAATGCTTCCCAAAAACCAATTACTTTCTTTGCGAGTACTTATCTCGATCCCTTAGCCAATTACTACACTTTCCCCAGATTTATTATATCGTAAAAGCGTTGTCCGCTGACGTCTAGGAATTTGGAGAATAGCCCGTGCAGCCTCTCTTTCTCGTGTTCCACTTCTGAACTGATTGTGGGGAAATTAGATAGTTATTGCAATTGGTAGCGTCACTCTCACCAGAAAGACGAGATTTCTTGGCTCCCTGATATTTTCCGTCATTTCCAGTCTCAATGGGCACAATGTTAAGGAATTCCATTATCCAAATTAAGAGTTTATGTTATATTTTCTTAGTACTGCCTGGAGTTTCTTAACCCTTAGCATGCTGGTCGCTTTGTTGATTGCCCAACCTTTCCAGCTGAGCATTTTCGAAAAATCCCGCATTGAATCACCGAACAACTTTTGTCAAATTGTTTTGGGTCAAATCGATGTTTGACAAAAAAGTGAAGTATTGCAAGATTATAAAGCAAATTTTGGAGAACAAATATGTGAATAAATCTTTGTGATACAAACGGTAAGTTTCCCAGTATTTTGTGAGTAATGAGATCATAAATATTTCTGAAATTGCTCTGGTTTCCTCCGTGGCGAAGAGCGGCGCTCTTGCTGACCACTCGCCATTTTGAAAGTCGGTGTGGCCTCAATTGAGGGCCAATCATATCAGAAAGAGGCTATGTCAAAAGAGAAGAGAACGGGCTTCAAAATGGTACCAAAGATCAACACAAGACACGAGTTTCTACAAATCCGAAGCCGTAAAAATGTTCATCGTCGCTGTCTTCATTCTTCACCTTCATACATCTCAAAAGGTTAATGGCGTGTCAGCTGATTCTTGGTAAATGTATAAAAACGTTGGAAGCGATGCTATGAAAAAACGGCAATAGGAAGGCCTAACTTTTTTAACTTTTTTTTTGGCTTGTTTTGTACGCTGAAAAAAAGTTCCCGTATGTTTATGTTTGTTCGCGTGCTCCCGCAATAACCGCAGATTTCGTTGGCCTGCCTGAAATGTCGAGATATCTCGCCCGCAGTCGGAACAAAGGGGATTAATGTGTCGAGATATCTCGCCTGCAGCATGCTAAGGGTTAAACATCTGGAAGTTGAGTTTCTCATGAACAGTTTCTTTAAAAGATACGTGTTGCCAGAATGCTGTAACAACAAGATGCAATAAGCATAAACTCAGTCTTTTTAGGATTGTTTTGTGACAACTGTCTGATGACAAGGGTTAGAATGAGATTTTTTATTCAAAAAGCGCTGAAAAATGAGTTTGTGGCAAGAGGTTTTGGTGAGGATTGTCCGACGAAAAAATTCTTAAAATACCTGAAATGAGAAATATATGACCTTGCTGACCGTGTTATAGCAAGGTTGGCCCAGTGGTTAAGGCGCCGGACTCACAACCGCAAGGTTGTGGGTTCGAATCCCACCAGGGTCATACTTGCTGCGAAAGTGTGAGGAGAGCTGCCAACTCTCTGTAATTCCAGTCAAAGGCAAAAGGAATCATGAGGTGTGGTCACATCGAGAGGAAGGATTGGGGTTGCCCTGATGGGCCCCCCTGCGCCAAGCGCAGAAACTCATACCTTGCGAGAATAGCAAGTGTATGTGCCTAAAAAGTGAAAGGTTATGTATAACCCGTGTCCCCTGCTGGAAACAAGTCATCTCGAGACTTTCGCAGGCTAGGCACATTAAATACAAATACTCACTCACTCGCTCACTGGGATCGAGTTATGAAATTATTTTGGGGTGTCTTACCCCCTCATTTGCGCCCATGCTGCCAGACCCAGGGGAAAAGGGCAGGAGTGATCTCAGCTACAAACAGTCAAATTTTGTTTTCTCATTGTGACAACTGACGACACAAGATTGATTTCGTGATGGCCCCATGGTGTACTTATGTTGATCTAGCCAACAAAGTTTAGTCAAAGCTTTCTTTTTTGTTGCATTTGAAATCAATTTACAAATGAACAGCGTGGCTTGTTTAAATCCCCTCTAATCCAACTGAAAAACATTTTTAAGTTCCGAATACTCCAGTGATATATCTCAAGCTGTGTCCTTGTTTGTTTATTCCTTGGCCTTGGCATCTTCTTTATCACAGAAACTGATGATGATGGCCTCCCAACACTTTCTTTCTTCTCCCCTGACTATTCTACTTCATCCTACTGGAGCGAACCTTCCAAGCTGCCTTCCTCAAAGTTGTCCATCACAAGCTGAGTACGAGAAGTAATAGAAGATAAGATAAAAACGAAAGTGTCTCAGTATGCCAAGAAATAAATATGAAGCAAAATGCTGACTCAGCAGTCATACACATTTTGATATGTTGTTGTGGTTGCAATGGAAAACAGCTGTGGACAACCATGCCTTGGTAGTTCATATAGCTACAATAATGAATCAAGTTTCTGTTTTTGCTTACAAACCAAACAGCAAATTGTCACTGGCAACAACAACGTAAAGGTTTTCTACTTCTTCCACTGTATTTACAGTGTCCCTTGCCTTGGTGATATATGCCCTGTCAGTCCCATGCTTCACATGAACATACGTCATCAAGTATGACTTGCCTTCAGTGCATGTGTTTACAACTCATTTGCAGAGGACAAACGGTACTGATCCTGTGTTATCTCCCATATGAACACTTGACTCTCAACATAGCCAGCTTCTGTTTTACGTTGCACTTTCCCCATAACGTTTGTGGCAATTTACTGGACCGTTATTGATTCATTGTTACTTCATTTGGAAATGTCTGCAATGTCAATTGGCTCCATTGATTTTATTGATGGAGGAAAGGAGAGCTTGTTATCAAGCACGTTAATTGATGTTTTGTCATGTCATTGACACCTATGAAATATTCTCCGGAACAGCAGCTAGAATGCCCAACATCAGTTATTGGTGTGTCATTGTTGCCATACTTTTTAAAGTCGAACTGTTATTTTGGAGAATAACAAACAGCTCTCATGCTTCCGTCAGTCGCTCAAATTTTAAACAGAAAGTATTTTATTTGCCAACGCTGAGCAGTCTTCGCATGTGACAACAACTCTATATTTCTTCTTTTTACCTTTGATCAATTATATTTCTAGTTTACATCAAAAAGCGTGGTCATACTAAGATTCACAAACAACCAACTACAGACTCGTCAAGATTTCATTGGTTCTGCATTTCCGATATCTGATACCAGGCTGTAGTAACATTTTTGTCACAAACTTTGCATGTGTCATTGTTGCGATACTTTTTAAAGTCCAACTGTTATTTTGGAGAATAACAAACAGCTCTCATGCTTCTGTCAGTCGCTCAAATTTTAAACAGAAGGTATTTTATATGCCAACGCTGAGCAGTCTTCGCATGCGACAACAACTCTATATTTCTTCTTTTTACATTTGATCAATTATATTTCTAATTTACATCAGAAAGTGTGGTCATACTAAGATTCACAAACAATCAACTACATACTCGTCCAGATTTCATTGGTTCTGCATTACAGATATCCAATAACAGGCTGTGATAAAAAACCTGTCATAAACTTTTGCATTGCAGACATAAATCCGGGTATAAATTTGTTCTAAATAAGCTCCCCCCGGGGGGCTTAATAGAGCTTTTACGGTATCTTCTTTTAGGGCATATGCAGTGCAGTGAACTTTGCAAATTTTCTTTCTGTTTAAAAACTGTTTCTGTTTCACCCTTCCGAAAGAGTGTACAAGATTTTAAAAAGAAATAGGATTTTCAGGGATTTCTTACGGATTTTTCTTGGAAACAAAAGGATTTTTACCAAATGTGTACGAGATTTTTGGAGAGTGATACGCTCCTCATTTAAATGCATCAAAAGAACGAGAATGGAGACAGTGACTATAACAATCTTTAGCAGGAAGATGCGAGGCTCGAGGACTCCGATGAAGAAAGTGAGCTGGACGATTTTTGATTGCTGAATTTCAATATTGTTGGGAAGAAATTGTTGCATAGTTGATAGCATGAGGTCACATGTTTCTTTTGCAGTGTTTGGTTTTTAAAGCAAGATTTTTGACGATTTCAAGTCGTCATGTAGCAGCGCAGCCCTGAAACA
Source organism: Aurelia coerulea (assembly GCA_039566865.1). Lineage (NCBI taxonomy): Eukaryota > Metazoa > Cnidaria > Scyphozoa > Semaeostomeae > Ulmaridae > Aurelia > Aurelia coerulea. Next base: position 6,940,186 of record CM076959.1, read on the forward strand.
GTTTCTTTTCCTGAGAAGGCAAATTTGATCAAAAATTCTACATTTCTTTCAATACCCTAAGACGCCTCAGAGTTTTGGAAGTGCAAAGGCATTCCCTAATTTTCAGCGTGGTACAAGGGGGTTTATGACAGTATTCCCTTCGCTAGCCTCTAAAGCTGGGTACTCACTGAGGGTTTAAGTGCGTTTAAGTGCGTTTATCTTTGCGCGTTTAAGTGCGTTTAAAATTTTGGATAAAATCCAAGATCATACTCGCTGCCAGAATATAAACGCGACTGTTAACGCCAAGACGTAGTTTCAGGAGCAATGGACAGGGAAAAGTTGAGGAAAAGGTTACTATTTCTTATCAGAATACAGCGTTTGAGGAGAATTTCAAAAATAAGAAGAAAACAAGTGAGGAGATATTGGGTGCGAGAAATTCTGAAAAATCGAGAAAGATTTGGTACTTTCCATACGCTTGTTGCGGAGTTAAAACGCGACAAATAATATTTTTTTCGTTTTTTGCGTATGACACCAGAAAGGATGGACCATCTTCTTGGCCTCGTTCGTCCGAAAATTGACAAAAGCGACACCAATTTTCAGAAAGCAATCAATGCAGAGGAAAGACTTGCACTAACTTTGCGATTTCTGGCATCAGGAGAGAGCCAACAGTCGCTTTCTTACTCGTTCCGTATTGGAGGAACAACGGTCAGTAGCATTATTGCAGAAACTTGTGCCGCAATTTTTGATGCTTTGAAGGAACCATATCTTAAAGCACCAAGTTCCCCTGAGGAATGGAAAGCAGTTAGTCGTAGATTCGAAGAAGTATGGAACTTTCCACATGCAATAGGGGCTATAGACGGAAAGCATATTCGTATACAGTGCCCCAAATTGACTGGGACCCTTTATCACAATTATAAGGGATTTTTTAGTATAGTTCTTCTTGCTGTATGTGATGCAGATTATTGTTTCACACTTTTTGACCTTGGCAGTTACGGGAGTAACAATGATAGTGGTGTGCTCTCAAATTCCACCCTAGGAGAAAAGTTTGAAGACGGAAATATGGAGTTACCCCGTCCAGAAAATTTAGATGGTTGCAGTTTTGAGCCATTACCTTATTTTATGCTTGGAGATGAGATCTTCCCTCTGAAACCATGGCTTATACGACCCTACCCTGGTTTAAATATGTCAGAAGAGCAGAGGGTCTACAATTACAGGCATTCTAGGTGTCGTCGAGTGATCCAAAATGCATTTGGAATTTTGGTAGCTCGTTGGAGAATATTTTTGACTCCAATTCGAGCCAGCGTTGATAATGTCGAGAAATATGTACTGGCTTGCCTTGCATTACATAATTATATCCGACAGACAAATAATGCATCTTACACTCCTAGTGGATTCATTGACTCTGAAAGCAGTGATGGCACAATCCACCTTGGGGAATGGAGAAAACAAGTTGAAAGAAATGAAATTGAAACGCATTGCATTCGAAGCATCAGACCTATTCGTGGATCAAGGCCCAGAGAGGAATCGGTTCAAATGCGCGACGCTTTGAGAGATTACCTAAATTCCGAAATAGGCAGTGTTTCATGGCAGCTGATATATGTAAGGAGAACATACAAGAAATAGATTATGAAATGACGCACATAAAGACAAGAATACATCTCTTAAAAATCCAACTATGCTTGTGCTGATAGTTAATAGTTTTTATTGATTGTTATACATGTATCCATGTCCTTGATCCATTTGGAAAGATTGACCGCCTGACTGTATATTTCCTGAAAGTCCTTGTACTGGACTCGAAAATGGTGTAGAGGATTGGGATTGGAACTTAGCCATTTGAAATTTAAAAATTACATTTGTTTATTTCATGTTTGATTATGCATCTTTCACGCTCTGAGAACTGGCGTAGCTCTGATGCAAGGGAATCACAAAAAGTATCCACTGCGTCCTTTGCTTTCGCTCCTTCCTGGCTCCTCCTGTCATTCAAGATGTCTCTTTCCATCTCTTCCATTAAAGGGAATATAAGCATATATAAGTGGCTCCGAGCCACAAGACCTAAACTGTCAATCAAATTTAACCAATCACAACAAGCTATCTACCATTGCACGTGATCACTTTCACTGCAGCCTAGCCTGCACAAGGGCACGTAACGGGCGATCAGTAATGGTGGGGAAGAGTTGCTTCGTTGTTTCTCTATCCGCTAAGGGACAAAAACGGACAAGAAATGGAAAGAAATATTGCCTGTTCATTGACCACCGTGCTGAAGCAGACCTTGTAGCCGCAGAATTTGATGTCCTGAAGAAATCGAAGCGCTTTGAGTCCATTTACGATACGAATGAATTGGTGAAATGGAAGGGTAGGGTGGGGTAATTTGGGTCTGCGGGGTAAAGTGGGTCTACTGAGCTTTTCGCTAGAAATATCCTTCCTCGTTAAATGGAAGAAAGGCTGGCTATTTTTCTTTGAATGTCTACATAATAAACTGCCTTTTTACATATAACATTCGTCTTCGATGTATCTCCACTCGTTTTATAAAATAACTTTACTGAACGGCCTACTGTGCAAGAATTTCAAAGCCCAGTAAAACTTTCTCCTGCCACTGTTGTTTTGCTTTTCTGGTCAATTTAATGACCATGAGGGTCTTTTACAAATAAAATAACGTTTGTTTCAAAGTCATTGGCGCTATTGTTTTTTTTATATTTATTTTTTACCAGGTGGGGTAATGTGGGCCTACTGAGAATTCAGCCATAATTCAAATTCAACGAAGCCTTTAGTTGCTTAAAATTTTCGCACTTATATTCATCTTGCCACGTTGTTTTCTGTCTAAAATGTGAAAACGGGTTTCCTATTACCGCAGTTGCTGTCTAGTAACCAGTAAATTGGAGTAAACATACTGCAAAAATCTTTTTTTGACTGTTATTATCAAATTCGATCAATAACTTGCAAGTCGCAACGATGGTGGATCACAGCATAATGACCGTAGTTTTATTTTCGTCACGGGAACGGATTGCTTGCGATAAAAGGCAAAGAATATGATTTTATTGAATAGAGAACATTTGGGAAATGTTAGACCATTAATTTTTTTAATCATTTAGCCTTTCATACTCCGATTTAATACAAGTTTTGAAAATAGACCCACTTTTCCCGCTCGTCGGAAAAAGTAGGCCTATTTTAGTTGCCAAAAGAGAAAATGTTTTAAAAATGTTTAACTGCCTTTGTCAGAGCTGAGATTTTTTCCTAAGAAAGAAGAAGCACTGAATGTCAATTAAACAAAACTTTTTAAATGTTTTGCATTTTAGTCTCGTTTTACCAGCTATCCATTTTGAGATTTTGCTCATTTTAGACTCAAATTACCCCACCCTACCCTACAGGATAAACAGGCACATCTCATTGGGCCTAAACGTATCTTCAGACAAGGGAATCTTCACTAAAGTTAGCCTGACGGAATCTATGGACAAAGGGCTAGTGTTGCGGAAGAAATACTGATAAATAGTGAGCATTCAACAAAGCAGCCGAGCCGGGCCTAATATAAACACTGGATCCATCGATCGCGACAATGATGGCAAACAACAAACAACTCATACGATTAGGTCATTGAGACGTAAGTGGAGCTAAATTACCTTTCCTTCTCACTTCTTTTATATCGATTCACTCGAGCAAACTACTTCAGAATTGTCGCAGTCAGGAAGAAGGAATCTTGCTTGCTGGGTAACCATATTGGAAAGTATATCGAGAATCTCCTCGCACTACAAATTTGCAATGCAGAGCTCACTTTCACGTGCACAGTTAGAATGCAACTGCCATGCGCATGCTCTGGTGTATCTATTTATAGAAAGCGCCTGATATATGCTTATATTCCCTTTAAGCGCAGCTGCTTTTCTTCTATAGGTGACAATTTGGAAGGCTTTGATTTGCCTTTTTGCTCTTTGCTCTGCTTCCTTTTCTTAACTGGTGGCTCGGATGTCTTTTTCAAAAGTTTGTCGTTCATCCTGCTGTACTTCATCCTCATGTTCAACTACCCGCTCTGTATCATCGATGTCTTCGTCAGAATCAAATATTCCTTCCTCTGGATCTTCAAGCGTACTGACGTGGCTAGCAACAGATTCTTGATCTCCTTCTTGCACGTTCGATTTGGTGTTTCTTGGCTTTAGGAAGTCGTCGATCCAGGAGAAAAATTTATAGGGTTCTAAGTCCTTTTTCGCCTTTTCTACAGCTACAGATGATGTTTTAGATCTATTCGCCTTTTTCAACGCATTTCTCTTCTTTAGATATCTTTCTTTGAAGTTTTCAAAGCACAGCTTTGCCATATTACCATTTTCTACAAATTCTAGCGATCTTGCGACCTCAGACCAAGCATTTCCAACTGCATCGCGTTCTTTATAACCTTGGTGGGATTTGTCATATAAAATTGGGAAATCCCTGATAATTTCAGTGAGCTGTTCTTCTTCTAACAGTGAAAGATTCTTCTTTTGAGAAGCCATCTTTAAAATTTACGAAATTTTTTGTAGCAACTCGGCAATTCTTGTTGTAATCCAAACATATTTTAAAGGTCAGTTGATATTAGGCCCAGCTTTATGCAGATGAGAGTTTTACGTCAGTTTTGTGAAACGAGGAACTTGAGAACATGACTAAGAACAAAATTACGCAACTTTTTTCTAAAACAAGGAACCTGAGAACATCAGCAGTAGGAGGCAACAATAATGGAAAAGACATGAATCATGAAAAAGAAGGGAAAACACCTAGCTTCTTTACGTCAAAGTAATTTTCTTACTTATTTTAAGTTATTCTGATGCACCAAGCGTTTAACTTTTTTGAGGGTTTAAGTGCGTTTAAGTGCGTTTAAATGCCGAAAATTAAACGCCTACATCATACTCACTGAGGGTTTAACTTAAACGCACTTGGATAAACGCACTTAAACGCGCAGTGAGTACCAAGCTTAATGGTTTGGAGACACCAAATATTGTTATAAAGGATAGCAATAGTTATTGACTAATGAACATTAAAGTGCACGGCGTTATGAATGATTGAATGGGTTACTTTAATGAATCGCACCAAATTGCATCATTCTCCCTTTTTACCGATTCATGGACCCCAAATATTGAATTTCGATTTATGTTGTTGTTCACAGACCTCAAATATTGATTCGCGATTCCCCTCCCCCTGGGTTTAGAAAACCTGTTTACAAATTTAATTGCAATTATCTATTAGCGCATATACCTATCTGATCAATTTCAGAATGGAAAGATATAGAATGTTTTAATTTTTTATTACAAAGTCCAACTTTGTAATCTAAGAGGGGGCTCCAGGTCAGTCAGAAAGAAAGTAAGAAAGAAGGAAAGAAAGAAAGTCCGTCACGCTCGTTAAAGCAATTGATTAACGTTTTATCTCTGCTAATTGGCACTGGAATAAAGAAAGCGCACAGAAAGCGCATACAAGACAGAAGTTTCCCGCGATCCTATAGCAAAATTTGACGTCGGCTTATTTCATGTTAGACAGATTTGACACCATAAGATGGATAAATCACCATGATGTTTACCCTGGCACAACAACAAATTTACCCAGAATTGGCACGTTCTTGACATCATTAGCAGCTTAATTATGTTAAAACAATCGTTTTCTAGAATGAACGCATCATTAGCCACTTATTGATAGTATTTTATGCAAATAAGTCAAGTTTGGAGGATGATGTAACCGGCGGCCTGCACAGAGGCTAGCATTCACAGCATCACCGAAGGTAGAAGGACCCTCCTCCTACACAGCTACGGATGGAAACGTCGCAGGTGAAGTTGAGAGGAAAGGTGCAGGATCGCGGCAAACAATGGCCCCATTAACTGGGGGAAGGCACGTGATCACACTGAACCAAAACATCTTCATGCATATGATTCTGCACAGAGGTTATTTTTGTGACTACTTGTCTCAAACTAGATGCCCGCAAATAGAAACGTTCTTCAGGGTTCTGTATATTAAACATAAGCAATTTTGCATTATCGGAAATCTCACATGACATCTAATTTGAGACATACAAGGCGCTTGGTTTTCTATGGAAGGCGACTTTAGGAGCAACACTCATCTCTCTGACTGTAGCTAAAAACAACATCAACGATCATTTGGGGTTATGAAGAAATCAATTTTCAGATTTTCTTATGCTTTTTATAAGAAACTAAGGTCCGGGGCTGGTAGGCAGTTTCTTAAATTTTTGGGCCATTTTGCTACCAAAACTTTCTTACGTGTTTCATATATTTTTATTGCCAGAAGTTTAGAGTTGATTTTGTCTTGTATAAAGGGCTCCCAAGTTACTTAGTAAGATCTCAAAACGAATAAATAACATGATTCACACTCAAAATATTGTCCAGACAGTTGCTTTAACTGTACAATGTCAAAATATTTTTGAGTGTGATAGGAAAATTAAAACTGAAAATGACAGAAATTGCTTAGCTTTTTTCAATTCAGGTAGGGTTGTTTCTTAACTTTCGAAAATTGAGCCTACCGTTTCTTATAATGGGTTTCTTATAAAAAAAATGAGTGTAGTAACAATTGGAACGTTCTGCAGGGTTCTTAATAAGTAATTTTGCGTTATCGTAAATCTCACATGACATCTGATTTGAGACAGATGCACCAATAGTTTCATGCACGAACTGAGCAAATGAGGAGTAATTACTTTTGATTTTTTGCGGGGCAATTCTCGTTCTTATACAAGGGGCTTGACTTTCTATTGAAGGCGACTTTAGCAGCAACGCTCATCTCTCTGACTGTAGCTAAAAACAGCATCCACGATCATTTGGGGTTATGAAGAAATCAATATTCAGATATTCTTATGCTTGCTTAGCTCATGACAGACTTTGTAATCATCCAAAATGATCTTATGTTTCGATATGGCACATCAAACTCATTAAACAAACTTTATAGCCACTGTTTGCTTTAAATGATGACGTCATTGTCAACAAAGTTGTGTTTATTTATCAGTGCATTTATTTATTTATTATAATGGCAGTGGATTATAATAAAATCTGATCTCACTACTCTATAATATCATTTTTATACACATGTCTTTTCAAATAATAACGGTATACTACATTTTCCATTCTGCTGAATATCAGCATTTTTAAACAAACTTTACCCCCTCTTTCTACAAAAACTGCGGGGGCTAGGTATGGGAACTTTTCGGATTATCTTTCCTGGTGTACCTGAGCTCCTTTATCAACTTTGAGAACTTAGATATCAGATATGCACAATGGAAGTTACTTTTTGGGCATCTTATCGTTCCCACCATATGGCCTATTTGTTGGTATTAGTGCTGTGAGAGCAGAGATGTACATCTTCAAAGATCAAATTTGCCTCTTCCTGCAAACCAGAGCTTTAGCCTTTTGGCCTTAGCAAATTCTTAAGGCACAGGGTATAAATCAACGATAGCCTGAATAAAATTGGAAAAATATTACATTTGATGTTATTCTGTCACCTCCCATTCACTCATGGGGCAGTTTCTTAATTTGTCATTAATTTCAGTTCTTAATTTCGATGTGCTTCAGGAACTTGCTTAGGCCAAAAGGGCAACGCTCTCGTTTGCAGGTGGACGCAAATTTGAGCTTTCAGTATTGATATTTCTGCTCTCATAGCATCAATTCCAACAAACGAGGCATCTATGTTCAAGTTATCAATTAAGGAACATTTTGAGAGTGATTAGTCATTGATTAAAGCTAAATTCACATCGCTGGAGTCACTCAAATCTGTATCCTTTTTTTTGGGACACCCGGTATGAATTGCATTCAGTGCATGTGTTTACAACTCATTTCCAGAGGAAAAACTTTACTGATCCTGTGTTATCTCCCACATCAACACCTGACTCTCAACATAGCCAGTTTCAACAACAGTTCAAACTCGTGGGGGCCTAACTGAACAGAGTCAAGAAAGATACTGCAAAGAAACGAACATTTACTGATCTTGTTCACTCAAATTGATCAACAGGGATGCAGATTAGAGAACTGGTCAACTAATGGGTAAGAAATTCTACAATTATTACCTTTCCTTTCCACAAAATCGGTGCATCATCGCCCATGATTTAATCAATCGTCAAACAATTTTTTGGGACATTCTGCACAAGAGTCTATGACAAGAGTGTATGACTTGAAACCTTTGGCAAGTATATCAAAGACCAAATAATTTCCCAGGTAAAGGTAATCTTTCGATTGGTTTTGAAGTTAATAAATTTAGTTTTTTTTAACTGCCTGATTACTAGATTAATTTTTCTTTGGTCATTGAGCTTCCAGCATATCAACAAATGTCAGAAAGAAAATCAAACTATCTTTGTAGATTTGAATCATAGTGAAAAGTCTCATAATAATGGCAAGATTACAATATTGCTGGAAGAATATAGCTCAGAATAAGGATTTTTAATGTATCATTTTATCCCATTTAGTTGATGAAAACAAGCATTCTATCCTTTTAAAATATAGTTGGATTATTGACAACGGAGATAAAAAGGAAACGTTTGATTTGTTTCAAAATCAAATCTAGGTGATTTTTAAACAGGATTGCTTTTCATTTGAACCTCAGGTATATAGACTGTAGAGACCATAATAAACCGACAAATGCAACATTAGACACTATAATATGCGGAAAGGAAACTACTAGCTCAAACCTACGAGGCTACAAGGCTGCAAAGAGTCTGGTATATTGATAGGGTTAAAAAAGAGTACTCTTACCGTTCGTTCCCGTAAAATTTGCTGGCCAAATAAGTCGCCGAAGTTTTCTGACTTTCATGCGCTGTCTTATTCCAAACGCGAAAACCACTATAAGCAGCAAACTTAAACTGACTACCGTTGCTTGAAATATTGGGGATTTCAGAACGCTTCTTTCCTTGCCTACAACACAAAGTAGATAGTTTCAAATTTCAATTAAAAAAAGTATACTGAAAGTGGATCCTCCGTTGCAGAAAATATTGCATAAACTCAATGGGTGCTGCATAATTTGTAGCATCATTTTAAATGAGGGCTTGATCGGAAATTCTTCTTTCTCTTTCTGTGATGTTGGCTATGGTCACATTACTGTATTTTCCCGTTGTAACATGAATTGCTTCACTTTCTTGCAATTTGTTTTTGTCGCCAGAAAGTACGGCAACATAACGGTACAATGACACCCGGTCACATAGTGATATGATTTATCATGTGGCAGCTACGCATGGCTGTGACTGGTTCATTCTCCAAAATAACGCTGAAATATAGGTCGGGACCTTGTTTTGCCCGTTGCTTTGCATGTGATAATTTTCTTATGGAATCAGCTCTCAGGACCAAAGCGCTGTAACAGCGTTGTATGTGAAAACCAAATGCAGTCACATAACACAGCGTAGTTAACTCGTTGTTTTCAAGGGATACAACGGGGTAAAAACGTCAAGTGTGACCGCAGTCTTTGTCTTTGCGACATTGCATCATTAGCCTTGTTTAAATGTTATATTGCGCATGCGCTAACGTTTTTGTCTTGTCCGAAGCACGAGACTAGAAGATCGAGGATTGAAATCAAGCTTATTTGTAGTAGACTATTATTTTTTGCCCAGGGGGGCACTTAGTACATGCACATACGGGGAGGTAAGTCAGATATTTTTTGGGTCAGAATATTGCCAAAAGTGATATTTTTGGGTCTAAATTAACTGAAATTATGGCAATGATATATTTGGGCAACAAATATAATTCAAATGATCTCTAGAGGCAATCCTGTCCTCGATAATTTGCATTGTTTCAGGTACTTTTATGATCGTTTACAGGCCTCAATGTATGCAATGAGCAGATATTTTTGGGTTGCAATGAAACTAAATTGATATTTTTGGGTTGCCTGAAATTTCTCTGACTGACCACCCCACACGGATGTGCTGAATGCCCCCTGGGGATTTTGTGTTATCTGCTGGAAAACTTTACATGATGTGAGATGAAAAAGCCATCTTTGAATTGATGTGTAGCAAATGGAAGACTGCCTTGCTGATTTTTGATTATGTTCAAGCTGTACAGCGTCTCGACTTCCCAGGAGGTACTCCCTAACTTTCAACACGGGGGAGGGGGGTCCATTCCACTATTTCTTTGCTGACCCCTAAATATTAAGCCTAATGTTTTTGGGACCCCAAATATTGAGTCTAATGTTTTGGAGACCCCAAATATTGTTATTTATTTCTGGGGCCCCTAAAGGGTTTTGAATGATTTCGATTTGAGCTTCTTTATCTTTCACAGTTTTTGAATAATACCAAAAAAATTATTTCATGATTCGCCACTTCAGGGCCAAAATGCAGGGTTCTTCCTTTCTCCAGATTTGTGGACCCCAAATATCCAACTGCTGTAATGTACAGACCCCAAATTTTGATTTGACATAAAATTTCCCAAATATTGTCACGGACAGTTATGATAGTCAATTAGTACCCCCCCCCCCTGGGCTCGATTTACAGGTATGACAAATCCAGATCCAAATGTGCCTGGGCTCAGTGGTGGATTTAGGAAGGGGGCAATTGCCCCCCCCCCCCCAATTACAATGAAAACTCGGCTTGGTGCTCTTTTTTTGGTGAGTAAAGCACCCCTAATCCTCACTCAAACGCACACTCTTTTAACTGTTAACTGATGCTTCTTGGCTATTTTGATTTGGGTTGTGCTGAATTTTGCTGCGTGCTGATGTATTTACCTTGCTGTTGATGGTATTTTGGTTCGATGTTTCTTGTTCTTGTACTTTTGAGCATAGGAATCATTCGTCTTACATAGCCGATTGCTCGTAGCCCATGGTCAAAACCTCATTTTTACGGACCAATCAAACGGCTAAAAAGCGAGGGAGAAAAACAAACCCATAAAGATTTTCCTAAATTTTACCTACCTTCATGAAACGCAACCAGGACAAAAAACTGCTTGAGATTACCCGAATTTGTTTCAAGCAATCTACTCTCCAGATGTTTGCGAGTAAAAGTTTGGATGCCGGTTGAAATATCTTCAGGATTGGCGGAGTTATTGCCTCTCCAATAGACTAAATCGGCGAAGCCTTGTCGAGACCTGTTTACGTCATTTCAAGTCAGGTGATAAAGCCTCTTGATAAAACCTCTTTTGAGTTTTATAAGTTATTTCGCAAAGAGCAAACTTTTGCCATGGATGTAAAAAGTAGTACAATACAGAAACTTCCCTAGAGTATTGCCACATGACTTGAGATGCGCGCAAGCCTTTGTAGAATTTTTCAATTCACATAGTAACCGTAGGGGCATTGAATCTTCAATAAAAGAAAATTTAGAGAAAGACAATAGCAACTTGCCTTGATACCCACTTCTATGATGTATTTTTGCAGGAAAACTGCCCATTTTTAGACTCTTTTGTGAATTTCAGCGATACCCACCCACTTTCATGGAAAATCTGCCGAAAAAGACCCGTGTTTAGCCCTTTCCTTGCCCCTTGTATCAGCCACATGATCGCCTTGCGTAATTTCAACATCTGAAATCATGTGATATAGTTACCATAACTACAATTGTTGTACATCAAAAGGAAAGACAAAGGGTTGAAATTTGAATTGAATGGCCTTTTGTAATAGATAATAATGGAAAGTTTTTGTGTATTGATATTTGAAATATGTCTATTGCCCAACCGTCAACATCGTGCGATCGCCTCATGGCCGCCCTCGAGTCATCATTTGATTCCGATGATTTTGACTCTGATGAAAGCACAGTTCCGACATTGCAGTTGGAGGATTCACAAATGAGTTTGCAAGAGATTTTGTCGATGTTTTTGGTGAGAATTCAGATGAAGAAGATGAGGAGTTTGCTGGTTTTGGTTTGAAATGCCCGATGATGTAGAGTGGGTTGTTTTAGGCCAACCAAAAAAACCAGCGGATCAAATCTATGATATGGTAAAGTGCGAGTTGCAGTTGCGAGTTGCGAGTTACACTTATTTTGCGAGTTGCGAATTGCACTTATTATGCGAGTTACGAGTTGCGAGTTGCACTTAAGTTGCGAGTTGCGAGTTGAACGAGAGTTGCGAGTTGGAATCTCAAAAGTGCGAGTTGGAAACTCAAAAGCGCGAGTTGAACCTAAAATTGCGAGTTGCCTGTTTTCTTTTGAATGAATGCATTTTTCACCAAATAAAAGGGCTTTTTGAAGTTGCAATTTAATTTAGAACTGTTTTATAGATTTAGCGTTTTTTAGGCTGTTGTAATTTTTTCTTCATAATAAGTCAATTATAAGAAGCTGCAGCCTATAACAATTTGTGGCTTTCAATCCCCCGAGTCGTTCACGAATATTACTGTAATGCAGTAAACTGGGCTGGATACTTGCCTTAGTGGTCTTCAAAGAAAATTAAAGGAGATTCATTAATTTGTTGTCTTTCCCGTTCAAGACGACTTGTGCAAGTCGATGTTAATTGCTGAGCTCAGGAAAGAAATTGAAGTAATTGAGTTTTGCTGAGGGTGTTTTTTGATTTGGAAAAGCATCATCAACAACGGCAAATTCGAGAGGCATCACACTCCAGTAAAATCTGGTGCTATTTAGCAAAAACGCTTTGCTTTTCAAGGAATTGGTAGCAATTCCCTTCACACCCTCTTGCTTTTCAAATTTCGTAGGTATTTTCGATGGAGTGATATATCACTCATGTTCGAAGTAGCTTCAGCATGATTTCTTGCATCCTTCAGTCAAGCCTGGTCTGATACACGTTTTTTCTTTTATAAGAACTTGGAAAAGCCCAAAGTACTAAAAGTTTCTTATTTTCAAGTGCAAATTTCAGCTTTTTAGTTCTAAAAGTTTCTTAATGTGTTTCTTATTTTTTTAGATGCATGTAGTTTCTACCACTGCCACATGTTCGTTTCTTGACAGACAGGCCACTTTTTAGCAAGAAAGAGACTTCACTTTGAATCAAAACACAAATTTATCATGAATATTACCAAAAAGTAAAGGCTTAACGATAATTTCCCATGAGATCCTTGTATTTTGCTTCAAAAGTTTCTTAGCAATTCTCAAGTATAGTCACAGGGAGCCCAGGAATAATTAGTAAATTCTTTCTTAAAATAGATCTGAAAAAGCGCTGCGTAGGAAACTGCGAATGAAATGCGAAGGCTTTGAGCTGCGAAGGAAATTTGAAAAACGTAGCTGCGAAGGAGAGAGAGAGAGGCGAGAAAAGAGAAGAAAAGGACAAGGGGCGAATCACAGCCGACCACCGCCTCATCTTCTCCGCATCAGCGTCTCGTTTTTCGCTGTATCATCGAAACGAAGATTTATTTAGGTCGGTTACATATCGTTTTCGGTCGGTAGATACTTTTCAATTGATTTTAGCTCGGAATTTGGCGAAAATATTACTTTTCCACAACCTGTGAGGTATTCCGCATCAACCCAGGACACATTACAAAAGAAGTTTTCGGAGGACAAAACGAGGAGGGTCGCTGCATCTATCGGAAAGTTGTTGTTGCTGAACGCGACATACGAAGAACCAATCTTGTTCAGATCTCGTGGAAATTTAGCTGAAGGAATTTGCACAGAAAAAGAAATTGTTCAGAAAATGGCTCCCGTTTACCTTCATACTTCGACCTTTAACAAAACGCAGCAGGTTGTTCTCGACACGATTCTTGCTGGGCATAACGTGGTGGTGATTGGAAAAGCTGGGACTGGCAAAACATTTTTATTACGGAAGATTATCGAACTGCTAAAGCCATCAAAAGCGATTGAAGTCACAAGTGCTTCGGGAATATCAACGACGTTATTTGAATCCGCAAAAACCTTGCATTCCTTTGCTAGCATTAATACATGCCGGGAAGCAAAGGAAGACATATTTAAGAGGATCAAGACCAGTTCCCCACAGGTAATAAAGAACTGGCAATCTTTGGAGGTACTGATCATTGACGAGGCCTCCATGATCAGTGCAAGGGTCTGTGAAACCGTTGAATTTCTACTTCGGTCTGCACGTGAAAATGATTTCCCTTTTGGGGGATTGCAAGTAATTGTAAGTGCGGATTTCTTGCAATTGCCTCCAGTTGGTGATAACATTGATAATGGAGAGTATATTTTTCAGTTTAAACACTGGAATACAATTTTTCCACATAAATATTTGCTCACTGAAATTGTACGACAAGACGAAGCAGAGTTTATCAGATTTCTTGGAAATTTAGCTGAAGGAATTTGCACAGAAAAAGATGCAGAGTTTGTTCGCAAAAATTTGGTTAAAGAGCTCAGTCCTCAAGAATTTGGGTTGGATTTCATTCCCAAGATTGTTTGCACAAACTTTGAGATAATGATGGACACATTAGAAAAATTGGAAGAACTTCCAGGTGAATCCAAGGTGTACAATGCTGTTGATACTGGGGACACAAAAGTGCTGAAGAAGTGCATTGCTGACAAGCACCTTGTGCTTAAGGTTGGAACTCCAGTTATGCTACTCTACAATATCAACTCAGAGCTTGTAAATGGTACAAGGGGGGTAGTAGTAGCAATGAGAAATGAAGGTGTTCTTGTAAAATTTGGCCACATTGATTTTCTTGTTGAGAGAAAAAGTTGGTCTTACTATAGTTCCAGTGATGTCAATAAGGCCATTGCTGTTAGATCCCAAATTCCTTTGAAACCTTGCTGGCTTATCACGGCCCATAAGTCACAGGGTCAAACTCTTTCTGCTGCTGAAGTTATCAGTGGAAATGAATTTTTACCAGGGCAACTCTATGTTGCGTGTAGCCGAGTGAAAACGATGAGTGGCTTATGTTTGAAGGGTTTTAAACTTGAAAATTTGATTCCTCCACCCAGTATTGTACATGAGTTCTACAAATCAGTTGAAACAACACATTGCCCAACAACGTCAATGACCTGCTGCAGACATGCCTCAATGGATCAAAATGAGACATTGTGTTTCCTGGAAGAGTCACCATATCACCTTGATGATGATGTGGTCATAGAGGGGGTTGACAATGAACTCAATGCTGTTGATTCAAACACAGACAGTGATATAGACAGTGATACAGAGGGTGAGAATGAAAATAGAGACATGCCAGAATTAGACTTAGAAAAAGCATTGGCTGAAAATACTCAAACCTCATGGCCCTTTCCAGTAGCATTTGATTTAAAGGAATTTTTTGACATGGTCAAGAGAGCATCAGGTGACTGGGAAACTGATATTAATGAATCAACAATCATAAATCATCTTTTACTGAATGAGAAAACAATTCTGTTCATGAAGCTTCAATGGGGAAGGCTTTGTTCATATCTGAAAACTGTAGATCTAGGAAACAACAGTGTTTATCAACAGAAGGAGCTCACATCTTTTTGCGGTGATGTATACAGCCTAGCAACAGGTGACAACATAATGTCAGAGTTTGCATCACTGCTACAGATAGATGTAGTTAATTGTGAAATGTCACATTACACCGTTTGCGCAGACATTGTACATGGGCTAGCAAACTGCCTTCTCCAAACTATTGCCTCCAGTGTAACTGGACAAATAGATGTGGCATTCAAAGAATTTTCTGATTTTACTTTAGAAGAGAAGGGAAAGATTAGATATATTTCTGGATGGGTTCTCAAAAGGCTTTGGGAAAAAGGAAGGTTGTACATAAATGGAAACATTACTTCGGAAAGCAAGGAAGTTAGAGATCGAATAAAGAATGAAATTTTGCAATGCAAAATTTTGAATGGCCTCATGCAGACATATGTTTCTTTGCAGCAATCCAGCTTCTGCAAAGAAACATTAGAAATCACAGAATCAAAACAATACAGAACTAGAGGCTTGACACATGTCTCTGATGAAGCATTTCTTTTCTTTGGACAGATCGAGGAAAGAAGAATCAAGCTCCTAAATCATGCCAGACTCCATAAATTAAAAGGGGACCTGCTCTCTGACTCACTGCAATCTATCCAACAAGATGCTAAATTAAGAAATCAATGGCAACAGTTATGTGACCCCTTGAGACTAGACATCACTCAAAACGATGAACAGAAAAAAATGGCTTTTGACAAATGTGTCACAGAGCTTTATAAACTTGGAACTGAAAAGTACTTCAAAATGGGAGCGGGGCAGTACCTCAGAGATTTTAGAAGAGATTTCCAGTGGAAGAAGAAAGAAGCACATCGAAAAAAGGTACTTATGCGATCACACAAAAAAGCATTGCTTACTGATAAAGTTCAGATGGACAGTATTAAAAGTGACTCATCTGCTAATAAAGTTTCATCACATGTATTGCTGCTGGCCATGTTAGAGAAACATCCTCACATTTTCCATGAAACAAGAATGTACACCAACAAAGATCTGACCATTCTTTTGAAAGCTTATGGCATTTCTCAAAAGGGCAAAAAGGAGGTGATGGCAGAGGCCCTAGTTGCTGCTATTAAAGGTAACTCTTGTATACCAAAAGCTGGTGTATTTGATGATTAGCATTTAACCTTTAAGATCATGATGTTATAAATCATTCTGTATGTAGCAACTGACACTGGAACTTTAGAAATTACCACAAAGATTGAATTATTTATTGCCTCTTGTAACAATGTCAGTTGCTGTATCACATACTGTACAGTACATACCTACAGCCATCTGATTAAATAGGAGGTTGCAAGAATGGGTAAAATAAGGTAAAAATTCAGTGAATGTTTCATTTATATATCAGACTGGGCAACAGCTGTAAAAATCTGACTTATTGCTTGACCAGGAGTATGGATGGTTTTCTACTGTATGCAGCCAATCAAGTAAATATTCATAGTCCACCTGGGAGGTTTCTAATTTGAATCAGTTTCACGCAACTAATAAAGATGTTTTTACATAGTCTGTTTTGAGATATCATTTGAGAATCATGTTAGAATCACTTTCTCACTCACATTTTCACATTCTCAAGTTCACATTTTCTCATTGATCGGAATTAAAGCAAGCATGGAGGTTCAAATTCTGCATTCAGCAAACAGTTAGTTTGTGTAGATGAAGTCACATGGATGGTGTTGTCATAATTTTTCAGCGAATTTCACTGAAATATAAAAAACTGCAGTTTAAACTTCAATATGTCCCCTAAAGCTTGATTGAGCTGTACCATTTATGATCCAATTCAACATACAGTACAGTACTTGTGAGAGGAGATGTGGCCACAGTTTGTCTCAAAATGTCATGTAATGACAACGTCAGTTATGTGATACTGATGCAAAACTTAAAACTTTCCATCTTGGAATATGAATATCTGTACTTGATTGCATAGGAAACCATTGATACAGTCTTGGTCAGGCGAGAAATCAGATTTTACAGCCATTGCCCTGCTTGTACTTTAAAGGCAGTCTATCATGCATTTGATTGGGTGATGATGACAATATACAAAGAATAGGAGAATTGAATGGATGGTGATCCTGATGACTTTCTACGACTGTAGAAAGTGATAACGATCAGCTTTCCTTTGTTTCAAATACACATATTCACAAAGAAATCCATTGTGTTGAGCTGTTGCAGCCAATCAGATACGTGATAGACGGCCTTTAAGCATATGCAGAGGAATTTTTGTCTTAAATTTTAGAGAGGAAGCCCAAAAAAATTGTTTTAAGTTTCGTGAAATGAAAATCAGCATGTAAAAATAATGCGAACCTTCTGAATATCACCAAAATGTGGGTTTTCTACTATGTAATAATTTTATAATGCATGCAAGTCACTTTAAGGATAATTTGAAGGAGTTCAGGATGATGCATAGTCATTGTTTCTGATCATTGCTTTTCATTGGTTTCTTATTTGCTGGTCCTTACTTGTTTTGTAATTTACTTGGTCTGTAGAATGGAAGGGACTCGTTATTGCCTGTATTGTTCTTAACTGTTGATGTCTTCTGACCAAGTAAAATTGAGTTCATCCCACTAGCATACTGTCCATACTTTGGGTTGTCGTTTTGGCCATGGTAACCACGCTGCTGACAAAATATGTTTTCAACTAAATTTGTGTTGACTCGCCATGCCATTATTTGACTTCCAGGGCTTCTGCTAACAACTTCTCTGACAATAGCACAGAAGCCAGATATCATTGAGCGCACATCAAACATGGTTTTTGCTGATATTATCATTTTGCTCCTATCAGAAGCTGTACCAGGGGCCAACTTTACCTCACTTTCCCATTGATCTAGCCATGCGGAGCATGCCTTTAGGCATTCAAGTCTGCTGTCTTCAGCAGATGTAAAAGGTACATTTGAGTGGAATATGTCAATAATGGTGCTTGTAATATTTATGAACTCAACAGTCATGTCCAGCTTTTTTTTCTCTTCTTCTTGCAGAGAGTTTTGATACATCTAAAAGTAGATTATGAACATTCATCAATGTTGTAAAATGAGAACATCCATCTTATTACTCACTGTTTGTCAAATTTTGATGTATAATTATACTTTTACTAAAACTTGTTATTGCCTATCATTGTTATTTCCCAAGCACTGCTTATATTCCAATGGGCCTTAGAACACAGTTGGAGGGGGGGGGCAGCCGCAAGATTTTATCTTCCAGTATGTTTATGACTACTTATGACTATGACGTTTCTTTCCATAAGTTACAGTACCAGAAGTTCTGTTTTCAAAGTGAACAACCAGAGTTAAAAGTTTGGATCTCACAGGTTTAGAACCAAGAATTGCATTTTGATAATCCTATACTGTATGCATGCCTGAAGAGAGCAAAGCCAAAGAACACAATTACATGTTTAGGTTTTTCTATATCTGATTTACAGACAACAAGCAGCATGCAGTATAACTCTGGTAATTCATTTTGATGTCTGTTCATCAAAGTTTTTTAACTGAAGCTTCATGAAGTAACAAATTCTTCCAGAAATAATGAAATTAAAAAGTACCTTCATCAAATTCAGCATGTCTTTATTGAGAACCTGCTCTGCAAGATGATTTCGCATGAGACTTGATGCTGTTAATTCAAAATGTTCTGGCTTGAGTTTATGGTGCAGTGGAAGGCAATGCTGTTGGTCCCAAGCAAAAGCATCTTCCCAGTGTTTCCAAACAATGAATTTAGGAGGTGTCCCCTTTGCTAGGATTCGTTTGGCACTTATTGCCTCATGGCTCTTGTACACATTGTTCCTGAGTTTTTTGAAATTGTGCTGGCAAAAAGAAAAACTAAATTAAATTTGCAAGAAAATAATACTGTAAGCTATTACCAAACTGCTTTGTTAAGAATTTGTCTCCTGGAAAAGTGTTGAATTTGGAAGGTGTTAAGAACCTTGTTGGAGTAAAGTTGCGGGACATATACAGTACAAGAGGCCAAAACAATCTTGACTGGACAGGTAACATACTGTATCATAATGAACAAAATACCAGGTGCTTGAGAACAAGAAGACCTTAGAAATACAAGGCACCTTACTGAGCACCTTGGGAGAAATTTAAAACATTCATACAGAACAAGAAAGAAAGTCAAACTTTTGGTTTTATCATTATGCCCCACTTACTGTAGAGGTGCTGAATTGAAAGCAAACTAAGGATGAGGCTGAGCACAGGGAGCAAAGGAATAATTAGCAAAGTTAACTTCAAAAATAAATTGCCTGAACTAGTGCTAAGTAAGAAGCTGCAAAGCCTTTAGCTGCATAGGAAACACACAGGATCACTGTGCTTAGAGTTTGCAGTTAAGGCTTTGCAAGTCCTTTCGCAGTTTCCTTCGCAGCACTTATTTCAGGCAAATCACCTTGGAGTTTGCTAACTATTCAAGGGCGTTCAAAAGTGAAAAAAGTCAGTTCAAAAATATTGCCGTAATAATATGAGTCCCAGTATGAGCGGTCTCGGTCTGGTGTAATAGCCTCGTTTTGAATTGCGATTACTGGGACTCATTGTAATCAGTCTAGGTTCCCTATGGGCTGAGCAGTGCTTTTGCCACACACCTGAAAATTAATCTTACTTAAATTATTCCTGAAACAGAACAATTCAAATAATTCATTGCATAATTGCCAGATATGGACAGTTGGACTTTCCTGCACCATTTTCCTAATTTTGTCTCCAATTAAATGGAAATTTTTTGTGTCAGCATCAAAAAGAGTTGTTACATGAAAAACAGTTCCAAACACTGGGGTTTGGCTAGAAAAAGGATCTTTTGTTTGAAAACAATTTTGATGAACAATGCTTTTTGACTGAAACATACAGTAACTTGCCCCCCAATTCTGGCAAAGTGTCCACCACTGCATGAAAGCATCTAATTTGCACTGTATTGTATTATATTGTATTCACATACCTCAGGATCCATCATGAAGATAAATGGCCTTCTTGTGTGTAAGTTTCTGATGGTAAAATTTTGTTTAATAGGGTCATCATATTTGAAGTGTAATTTAACAAAGTTTCTGTTCACTTCACTTCCATCTAAGCATGCATAAAACACCTCAAATCCAATATTCATCAACCACTTGACCGCTTTCCAAAATGTAAAATAAAGTACACCTGGTGAAGTATTGGTGGTGGGCCAATGAGCAAATGGAAATCTGAATCCATCATTACCAATAAACGTAAATTGTAGTACTTGATCTGCTACCAGGGCATTGTCTTTCCCTGTCTGCATTGCTCTCATACTGGTTTCCTCAGTTCCCATATCAACTAAACCAACCAGTTGCATGGTTCCACTCTTAAATTGCAACTGCAAGTCTTCCTAAAAATGGAGAAGTTGGAAAATCTACAGTGTTTTTACTTTTAAAGTACAAAAGAGCTGTGGCAGAATGAAATCATGTGATTTTCCAGCCGGAACACTCGTTTTTCAAAGTTCCTTCACAGCTCTAAGCCTTTGCAAGTCCTTCGCAGTTTCCTATGCAGAGCTTTTTCAGGCAATTTATTTTAGAGTTATTTATGCTAAGAGCTTGCTAATTGTTCCTGGGCTCCCTGTGTTATATGTACACAGTATATATTTTACGTTTTGCAATCTTTAAGCCAGGTAGACAAGGCAATTACTGAAAGAGCTGAAAACCCAAAATCATACCAAATTTGCAAAATGTATATTATTCAAATCATATTGAACTAAGTAATTATGCATGCCAAAACCAAAAAACTTATTGTACTTTGCCCTATTGAATCATTTTTGGAAGGCTGACCAAGTACCAGGCCCGTAGGAAGCAGGGGGCAGCGAGGGGGCTCAGCCCCCAAATAATTTTTAAACCAATGGTGCTACGTCACAAGCATTAATTAGATATATTATTCTCTATAATGAAGCTTATAAGTCAGTTTCTTAGTGGTGGGGTAATACAGTATGTGTAAAAAAGATGTGTAGCATTTGGCTAACCTGGATTGCCATCTCATCCAACATTATTCCACCCCTTCTGGCATTCTGATCCAGGCCCCTTTTATCTGCTTCTTGTTTCATCAATATGAAGACTTCACTGTTGATGCCTGGTTCTTGTTTGATAGAGTTTTTATACAGCTGCAGCAGTCTGCCTGATGGTAACAGCAACATGCCACTTCCTTGCAACTCTTTGTATGCTTTTGGGCTTCGGTTCCAAATGGATAAACAAAGTCTTATAACCCTACAATTCAGAATAATTGATCATTGTAAATAAATAAAATGATTCTAATCAAAATGTCATATTGTCTCCAAAATTCTGCAAACAGTGGAATTTTGATGAAATAATTCTTATCCACTTGAATTTTTGCACATTTTGAATGGGCTTTAGACTTTTTAAGCTCAAATAATTTGATTTATACTGTACTGTATATCATCACTATGTTGATTTTTTAATATGAATGCTAACAAGAATGGGCACCCATGAAGAAACTTGATGTTTTCTATCATTATTTTTGCTTGCAGGCTTATTTTGAAGCTGTGATTTCCAACTGACATTTCTATGTTCATTAAAATTTGAAACATACAATAAGTACCGTATATACAGTAGTGTAGTGTCTTACTTTGGATGCCATCTGTAACCCTTGCTGCTTTTCCTCCCAAGATTCTCCTTTTGCACCTTATAAAAAAGTTTCATGTCTTCTGTAAGCGTCCCTTCATTCACTTGGTTGAAGATATTGCATAGATCATCATTATCTTCCTCACTGAAACACTGCATTTCACTCAATACTTTTTCTTTCAGATATTTTGTTCTTGATTCAGCACTAATGCGTCTTCTTTTCTCATGCTTTAGTTTTGATGACTTTTCTTCTTCTGTCATCCAAGTTTCTCGCTTAAATTTTGAGGTTTCTTTGCCAAGATCTGTTTTCTTCCCACCATTAAGTGTTTTATAGTACGAATTGTGTTTTATTGACGCACATTCAACACACATTCTTTGGTTTTTGCATGTCACTGATAAAATTGCATTGCATTTCAGTGATCTGTGAAACTTTTTTTCAATCAGCAAACCATTTTCATCCACATAAGAGTATGTTCTTGCCATGCCTATTACCTCACCTTTGCAGTCATATGTTTTGGTTTCACAGTCTACTTCAAAGCCCAAGCATAAGCAAGTTGAATCAGAAAAAGTTAACAGTGACTCCAATGCTACACACGGTTCATTAAAAACATCACCAACTGGAATGAGATTTGTTGGAACAGGATAACTCCCTATGACAAACTTGTATGAGGAGTTTCTAAAATAAGTGACTTCTTTAAAAATTGTGGCATTTTCGTAGCTAATGTTGGTAGCACTAAACCAGCTGTAGCTTTCTTCATTTCTCTCCCTGTTCATTAGACACCAAGTTTTAAATCTGCTATATTTCTCTGGAATAGAAAACCAAAATGTATCCATGTGACTGTTTCCAACTTTGGCCTGTGGTAATTTGAGTGATATACCTTTGTAAATCCACTCTCTCTTCTCTTTACCTTCGATTCTCATCCTTACCTTCTCGACCATTGGGAATGCAAGCTTCACTTGTTTTCCGACTTCACTTTTGGGTGCTCTATTTTCCTCACCCACAAACTGGTTTTCCAACATGAAATTTAGCTCAGAAATTGCAATATAGCCACTGGGATCTTCCCTAAACATTGACAGCAACCTGAATAATGAAAAGGGAAATATTCAAGGTCGAGAAAAATAGATTATGTTCGGGAGGAGGCGAAGCAAGATAGAATATTAATGCTACCAAAAAAAGGCCTAAACAAGTCAACCTGGAATGACAGAAGAGATAACTCACCTTCGTAAGGTTCCTCCCCTCCATTCTTCCTTATTGCGTTTGATGTTGTTGGAACTCGTCAAAGTTGTGAGTGGAACAGACATATTGCAGTCTAAAACCAAGAAACTTAGCGTAACAAAACTAGCTGTGATGGGTTGCCGCCATTTCTTTTCAATGCAACTTCGCTATACTCGCACCGAAAAATTCTCGGTCATTCAATTTGAAGCGAAAATAGTAACGATTCCCGAGTCCTGGGCTGATGCGGAGAAGATGAGGCGGTGGTCGGCTGTGATTCGCCCCTTGTCCTTTTCTTCTCTTTTCTCGCCTCTCTCTCTCTCCTTCGCAGCTACGTTTTTCAAATTTCCTTCGCAGCTCAAAGCCTTCGCATTTCATTCGCAGTTTCCTACGCAGCGCTTTTTCAGATCTATTTTAAGAAAGAATTTACTAATTATTCCTGGGCTCCCTGTGTACCAACTCACACTTTTCATTATCAACTCGCAGAAATCACCAACTCGCAACTCGCACTTTACCAATCCACTCAAATCTTGCTGCTAGGCCAGACCCTCAAGTTGATTTACAAGCTGAACTGAAAGCCCTTGACTTTTTTCAGCTATATTTCACTGAAGAACTTTTGGAAAAGATAACTGAATGGACGATATTCTTTTCCACTGCAATTGAAAAAAATTCAGTGAATTAGGAGTACTAAGCAACAGTCTAAAGTTATCTTGCTGACTTGGTTTGCTAACTCAGTCTTTGTAATATGAAAATGGGCCGCGTGCGGCATTTCGCACGTCTAGGTTAGTTTAGGCGTGCGATGGCGTGCGATACGAAAGTGCTAACTTTCATCATCATGATTGCGATTATTTGTTGTTTTTCATTCTTGTTATCAAGAAATATGGGGTGGTGGTTTCAACATGACCTTTCATATCGTAAACTACCAGGTCAAAGCAGTTAGGCCATCCAGTTTCCTGTTTTCCCGTTTGATAAAATGTGGACTTCAATTAGGCTTCAAGCCTAATTCAAAACAAATAAAGATTTCACAAAAGTTATTGACAGATTAAAGAGGGTGATTAAGTAGCGAATATACGGTCTAGAAAAAGCAACAAAACCTTTTAAGGCATCTAAAGTTTATTGCAGAGTTTACGCAAATTCGTAGTGGGCCTACTCTAGAGATGCACTGCAGAAAATCCAGAGAAGGGTTTTGTGTCAAAGTCCGATTAAAGTGAGTATTATTCATCATTTTCGCTCCCTGATTCTTGACGATGTTAACACTTTAGTTCAACTAGGAACATGAACAAAGAAGAGAGAACGATGATAGACCCACAAAGAAACTTTTCTATTGCAAAATACAACAGATTGGAGAGATTATTAAAGACAAGTCTATCCTCCGCATCTTGCAGTTCTTTAAAGATTTCTTGTTGAATCCATTTGCTAAGATCGATCAATAAACATTTAAAGTTCCGTTTGAAATCCTTGCATCTTGTTTGCTTCGCCAGTGAGCTGACCTTTACAATGGTTTCCTTTCGTAAAGAGACCGAAGCAAAATCGTAGCATCGAGTGATGAATGAAGGAGAAATTTCAAATTCTAAATAAAAGGAGGGCTCTGTTTTTTGCGACATTGTTTGTCATTGAAATTTTATGAAATTCGGTAAATTTTCAGGTTTGCCCGTGCAACGTTTCGCACGCCTTGGACAATTTAGGCGTGTATGGAGGCGTGCGCGTGCGATCGCACGCCTCATATTACGAAGACTGCTAACTTATAAATCATCCTTGATATCCATTCCATTTTGCTTTCTGTTTGCAGCATCTCTACCAATTGGTTTAAGGTACATTCAGTTGGCATTTCAAAAGCATTCTAATGGAACGCCATGGCTGCCTTATGTGATGCACTATAATTGCTTTGTGTCATTAGATTATTTCTTTATGTCATAATCTTATTGGCATATGATAATTTATCATTCAATTCGGTCATCATGCAGTTTGTTTTTGTGCATTTGCTTGACCACAATGTGCTTTTTTCGTCCTGTTCTGTTACTTTAAGCAATGATCACGTCTTTTTATGTTACGTTATGTAACTGTAGCATTCAATGGTGACCAATGATCACTGCTTTAAGGCCAGTTTCCAGTCAGTGGAATTCTCCTCGCGGGCGGAATTTCACACAATAAAAAGTCATTCAACCCTAAATTTCTATTCAATTACAGAGCGACATTTTCTCTTGTAAACAAAAGAATTTCCGTCCGCTCGGAAAAATCCACTGACTGGAAACTGGCCCTTATGTTGTGGTAACATTCGATTATACTATTTTTTCATCATTACATTATACTATTTCATCATTACATTCTACTATTTCATCATTATACTATTTCATCATTATACTATTTCATCATTATACTATTTCATCATTATACTATTTGACTATTATACCTTCCAATTCAATTGACATGTCACAAATTCAAATCAATTGACTTTACTACTCAAATAACCTTTGGCACCCAAAACGCTTGTCTTCTGACAATCAAGATGGTGGAAAGTGATGGGCTTCAAGTTGCTCTCAACAAAATTTGACTTGGTGCGCTGATGGAAAGATTTACAGCCGAAAGGGTTGATTTTAATACCTTGATTGCAGCAACAGATATAAAATTAACGCGTTTGGGAGTAGTGACAATAGGAGACAGAGCAAGACTACGTGACATTTGAAGAAAGGAGGTGCAGCACGCTGCTGTTGGCGTTGATGAAAAAACATCCAGTTGAAATTTTGAAACATTTACAACAACTAAGTTGTTGAGTGGTAGAGCCCTTGATGTGGAGGATCCAAGCATTTCACCTGATGGTAAGACAAATTTCATCATGGTCAACAGAAACAACATTATGCAGGCTGGTTTTGATGAAATTGCATCACTTCAAGATAAATTTATTACACTACCTAGAAGTTCAATTCTACAATGAGGTAAGTTTTTGGAACAAAACCTGTCTGTCATGCTACTGTATTTAAACAACGATTGCTATGTTGTAGTCCAAAATAATGTAGTGCTTCTTTGACATAGATCCCATTTAGTAAATCATTGGTGCCCTTTGTGCAAGTTACCCCTTCTCCTTCAAGTTCAGGTAGGATCCAAAACCCACCACTGAACAAGGCACTGGTTAATTAATACTTTGCTAGGTTTTCATGGGCAAAGATAGTATAATGCTTGTGAGCACATATGACTGCATTTAAACATGAGTGCATTTAAAATATCTCCTCACTTGGTTGACATATCCAAACCAAATTAGGAAGATATGTCAAACAATAGATGAACTTTTCAAAAATGGTTCTAAAAAAAGAATTCGTTGCTATGGCAACATAATATTGCAAAGCAACAGTATAAAATAGTGGATAAATTGCTCAAAGATATTCAACTAAGCTAATTTGATGATTAGAATAACATGATGATGCTCAAAAATCATTCAAGCTGCAAGAGCAACGGTTTTAATTGCTCCCCTCCAAACAGGAATTGGTGTACAAATGCATCATCATTTTGGATCAAAATTCTTAATTGATTCATTGAATAGCCATGGTTTTTCTTCATCCTACAGTGAAGTCGAACGGTTTGAGAAGAGTGCTGCAGATTGTTTAGGGAAAGAGATGTATCCCTTGCTTGCGGGGCAGTTTTCCCAATGTGTAGCAGACAACGTGGACCATAATACGAGAACCCTTGACGGAATGAACACCTTTCACGGCATGGGGATGATACAAGCCATAAGACCAGGTGAGAGTAAGTGCTACACTATACCTTGCATAAATAGTAAAGCAGTAGATTTAGCCCTGCAGGGAAAGATTAAGATTCATTATTACAAATCAAATGTGGTCTTGAAATCCTTCACATACAACAAGCTGCCAGAACTTGAGTTAAAAGACGGGGCATGGAAGATCAATTTACTTTGGAAGATAATGTGGCCATTTAACCCTATCCAGACTGGGCTTTTTTAGCTACTAGAAGACTGGGGGGGGGGCTCATTCAGCCCCCCCTCTCTAAAATCGCCATTCCTTCACTTACGAAGACGAAACTCACCATGCAGGTAGCCGTACTTATGATCTATCATTTCTAGTAAAAAAATTTCTAAAAATAGATATGACGTCATAATTATTCAGGACCAACTGGCACGTGTCC
This sequence comes from Aurelia coerulea, assembly GCA_039566865.1. Lineage (NCBI taxonomy): Eukaryota > Metazoa > Cnidaria > Scyphozoa > Semaeostomeae > Ulmaridae > Aurelia > Aurelia coerulea. The sequence continues at coordinate 6,967,285 of CM076959.1, forward strand.
ACGAAAAAAATGAAAAAAACAACTTTTTTTTAAATCTTTATAATTTTCTAAGAATGATTCATGAAACCAAATTATGCCTATCAAAGCATTGTTAGAAGGTAAAAATATACTTATAAAGTGAAAAATTTGATTTTCGCAAATTCAAGATGGCGGACAAAGAGATTAAAAATCTTGTTTTTCTGAAAAATGACAAATGCAGCCATATTAGAGAATTTCTCCATAGTTTACAATGAAAACTACTTCGATGATAAGTGATCGTTGCACACTTCATTTTTCCTTTTGAAACTTTTGTTTTGATCATTGCAAAAAATGCTGACATCAGCATTTTTTCCCAGTAGTAAGCAAATGAGTTGTAAGGAAGAAGGAAGGGGGAAAAAGGGGATTGAGGATAGTTATTTGGTGGAATTTTGATAATATCTTGACAAACTAAACACTTTCAAGTCAAAAAGTCTCACTGTAAAGCAGATTCTCAAGATATGCATACAAACTGACCGTTAGTTGTACAATGTGAGGATACCCCCGGGGAATCTTATACCATTTGCGGCCAATGATGCACAAAATTCAAACAAAATTACACAGCTTAGGTGGAAGCAACCCTGCTGATCAGTTTTAATCTATTTATTGCTGCTGTAAAACATTTGGGGTCGAAATATCCTTGCAGAAAGACCGCGAACTAATTTTTGCCATTTGCTTAAAGATGACGTCATTGATGAGGTCACGTGACACATAATTGTTCTATTGTCCTTGGAAAAAATCAAAGAGACCTTACAAATTATAAGTTCACAAATGAAAATGGATATTATCAAAGGATTATGAGGTGATCTGGAATTACACCCATAAACAGCTTACCTAAAAGTTGGCCCCGACCACTCTGAAAAAAACAGCCACCCCCCGGCCCCCTAAATTTTTTTTTCAAAATTTCACATAAATTCACACTTCAAAAGGATAGAAACTAAAAGTCAAAAAATAATTTCCTGGTTCGTTGAACCAATTTGGAGCAGTGCTCAGTTAAGTAGGTGGGGGGGCTGAATGAGCCCCCCCCAGTCTGGATAGGGTTAAGACATCTCAACCCGGTTGGTCTGGAATGATGCCAGCAGTTCATGTTGGAGAACAACCTGGGAAAGCATCCATTAAACTCTTTTCTTTGTTTGATATGAATCCATCAGATATGTCTTGCGTATGCTCAACAATGATGTATGTTTGTGAAGAACCAAGGCATGAAGGCTGTACCCTAATTCTTACATTTGACCAACCACTGTGGTGGAAGGCACTCATGATTCAATCAAATGAGCCCGAAGGAAGTGTTTTGAAGAACATGATTCTTCGATTGGGTACATTTCATATGCAAATGAGCTTCATTTGTTGCATCGGCTACTTAATGGGAGGTTCTGGATTGCAAGAAGCTTTAGAAGTTGTTTACGGTGCAAACATAGTCACCCACATACTGAATGATAAAGCATATTCAAGAGCAGTACGAGGGCATTTCTTTGTGGATTCAGCATTAAATGCAATCATTACTTCGAAAGCATTTGGCATTTACCCCCTTGTTGCAGAAGAGCAAAATGAGCCTTTGGAAGCTGAAATTGTCCAGGATCTAGCTGATGGTTCAGATAATATGCAGGTAGAGGATACCCGCAGCCCGCCATTCAAAGTCCTTTCCTCTATGGAAATACCTACAGAGGAAGAGCAAGAAAACCACATGGAAACCAAACAGTTTTCCCTTTGATCCAAGTAAATTAGTCCATTTGTATGACAGTTTGATTACCTAGGAAATCACAGTGGATTTTTTTTATAAGAAACTGGTTTATAAGAAACTAGTACTACAATGACCAAAAATTAAGAAACTCTAGTACTACACTCAAGAACAGTTAAGAAACTCTAAAACTTTATTTCTTTGTGTCTCTCTTATTCTATGTCTTTCTAACAAAGGTACATTCGTCTTTTCTTGACTTTTAACTGCAAAATTGGTAAATTTTTGCCTTGATGTGCATGGCTTCTTCTTGATGACAATGTCAATGCAAAATGGAAGCCCTTTCTCGAGAAGAAGGCTCAACTTCGAAAAATACCGCAATTTTAGGCCCAAAAAATAAGAAACTGATTAAGAAACTTTTACTACTAAAACACCGAAATTTTCATGCGAAATTAAGAAACTTTTAGTACTAAGTGCTGATCCAAGTTTCTTATAAAAAAATGTGTATCATGGTTGTAACGGGGCAACAAAGCCCCCCCCCCCTTTACCTAACTCTTGCCGGGAAATAGGTAGAGCAACCAGATTTGGTGTACTAAAAGCCACAGGCATGTACTTTATGAGAATATGAAAATTAACCTAAAATTCGTCGTCATTATTGCTTCTGTTGCTCGTGTCAGCATTTTTCCTTGTGTGGTCAAGAAAAGTTATAGTACGGCAGATTTAGGGTTGGAATGTTCATTTTGTGATAAAAGCATGAAACTTGGTGAACATAGGCAGTTTGACACGCTGAAAAATATTGGATATAGAGCCATTCCAAAAAATGCCCCAAAGGCTATTTTTAGACGGGGGTACTGGAGCCCAATCCCCAAAACTGAGAAACTGGTGTAACTAATGAAACAAGTGATGAATAAATATATTACTTCGTAGTCTTAGCAAGTTTGACATGCTGAAAAGTATGGAATATAGAGCCATTCCAAAAATGCCCCCAAATGCTATTTCTAGATGGGGGGCACTAGAGCCCAATCCCCAAAAGTGAAAAACTGGGTTAACTAATGAAACAAATGACGGATAAATACATTACTTCGTAGTCTTAGCAAGTTTGACATGATGAAAAACATGGAATATAGAGCCATTCAAAAAATGCCCCCAAATGCTATTTTTAGATGGGGGCACTAGAGCCCAATCCCCAAAAGTGAAAAATTGGTGTAACTAATGACACAAGTAACGAATGAATACATTACTTAGTAGACTAAGCAAGTTTGACATGCTGAAAAACATGGAATATAGATTCATTCCAAAAAATGCCCCCCAAATACTATTTTTAGATGGGGGCACTAGAGCCCAATCCCCAAAAGTGAAAAACTGCCCCCAAATGCTATTTTGTGAATTTTATATACCTCGTTTTATAAATGAAATTTTCTTTCCATCAACCTAACAGCATAACCTCAAAAATGATCGCAACTTTAGTCCCTTTAGTCTACCCAAAGTGAGATAAGTCATGTATGGCCCAGAAACTGTTTGATTTAGGGTCCACAGTTATGGGATAAGCTTCTAGTCTTGATTAGACAGTCAATCAGCCTGACTGAGTTTAAGGCCAAAATCAAATCCTGGAAAAGAAATGAGTGCCAATGCCAGTGTAGAGTTTGCCGAAATCTTGTACCGTATTTAGGGTTTATATAATATTTCTATCAATAATAATAATAGTAATAATTTTAGACGGGAGCACTAGAGCCCAATTCCCCAAATAAAAATCTGGTGTGTATCTAATGGAAGGAGTGACAGCTAAATACGTTACTTGGTAGTCTTGCAGTCTTAACAAGGATGACGGGCTGAGAATTATTGATCTACGGACATTCACAAATGTTCCTCAATGCTTTATTTACACTGTGGCACTTGTGCAGGATTCCCCAAAGCGAAAGTTTCACGTAACTATTGAGATATGCTGCATCTTGTTACACACAATTCATTATGCAATGGCAATCTCCAAAAGTTATTTGCATTGGTTCATTCAAAAAACAATCCTATATGCTATCCATTGAAAGAGAAAGGTGACTGATAAGATAGTGAAATAATTTGCTTAATTGTATAACTAAAGTGAGCGGCCTACGATGGGTTCAGCAGTGTCCATCATATCTGTTTACACATTTGCACTGTCCACCAAACCTTTACTTATAGGAGCATTTGATCAGTTCCTGGCAGGCCACCGATGCATCAGGAAGAATAGTCCATAAGTGAAACCGCGAACTGTTCTGATCACGTTGCTATCCCAATTTATCAGGGCACGGGGTTTCTTGGAGTTTAACGAGAGACTCCCCCAAATATGAGCTCCTTGGTAGATGACGCATTGAATGTGTTGCGTCAGTGCATCCCTTGCAGAAGGGATACCATCAACCTCCCTTCGCATATGAGTAAACAATTCCTTCCTAGCTGCTTTTATGGATCGTTTCGTATAAGAAGAGAAGAGAAACGCTCGATTGCATACAAATGAGCATCTGACAGGGAATTATGGCCTTGTGACAAGGTTATGAATGCATCTGCAAATGATGGATGAGGCTTTTCGTGCCGTTTTCTTGCCAGTAGCAGCAAATACATCCACTTAGTTGATTGAGCAATGCAAACACTTTTGCGTTTTCAGGGCTAATAGTCAATGCTAGTTGATGAAGAATGAAGCGTGATCAGAACAGTTTATGGTATCCAGTATGGACTATTCTGCGAATAACAAATTATGAATAACAAGAAATTTGCATATTTCAATAGTTTGTCAAACGTTCGCTTTTGGGATATTATGGCCCAGTGCCCCAGTGTGAATAAAGCTCTGAGGAACATTTAGAAATGGTCATGTATTCCACGATTCTCAGTTCGTCAAGCTTCCTGAGACTAACAAATAATATCTTTAACCATCGCTAATTTTCTTTGGGGATTGGGCTCTAATACTGCTGCCTTAAAATAGCAATTGGGGGGCATATTCTTAGAATTGCTAAGCTAAGATATTGCTAAGACTACAAAGTAATGTATTTATCCGTCACTCGTTTCATTAGTTACAATAGTTCTTCACTTTTGGGGATTGGGCTCTATTGCCCCCATCTAAAAATAGCATCTGGGGGCAATTTTTATACTGGCTCTATATTCCATGCTTTTCAGCATGTGAAATTTGCTAAGACTACAAAGTAATGTATTTATCCATCATTTTTTTCGTTAGTTAAACCAGTTTCTCACTTTTGGGATTGGGCTCTAGTGCCCCCATCTAAAAATAGCTTCTGGGGCAATTTCTATACTGGCTCTATATTACATGTTTTTCAGCATGTCAAACTTGCTAAGACAACAAAGTAATGTATTTATCCGTCATTTGTTTCATCAGTTACACCAGTTTTTCACTTTTGGGGATTGGGCTCTAGTGCCCCCATCTAAAAAGGTACACACGAAATTGAACCCTCTCATTCCTGATGACGTAATATGACGTCAGAAATAACAACCACAACAACTAGAATAAACCTGAACAAAAATGGCTGCCAGCCTGCAGCAGGGAACAAGACAAACAAGGCTCACACTGCTGCGTGGCAAAGTCAAACGTGTTTGTATTTATTGTATTTGTTTCATTAACCCAATCTAACCCCTTTTTCAGGACCTGTCCGGAGACCGGATGGAACATTGTTACCTACTTTGTGATTGATTCACGTTTCTTACCATTGAAATTGTCAAAGTGCCCTTCTTATGAAAAAAATGCCCTTGTAATGCCATGCCCCTCCAAGTTTAAGATGCCACCTACAGCCCTGAATATCCGGGGATCAAGGAGCTCCTTTCTGGTTGTTTCAATGTATTTCATATAAAATCCAGGGATGTTGGTTTTATAAGGGGGGGGGGTTCAAATATTAAATAAACTAACCAAAGCCACCTGTGCATACTGTATACATTGCGGTATGGAAAGATAATCTGCTGCTGGGCTGGGGAAAACACTAGAAATTATTGAAACTTTGAGACATAATAAATTTATGTGCAACCAGGGACTTGCAAGTTGGGTGGGTAATGAGAACATCTCTGCAACTGTACATAAAAAATATCTTTCTGTTGGGATAAGTGTCTAGATCCATCAAGAATTCTCTGCTCATTCTGCTCATAATTTAACCCATCAACTTCTCAAGCCTTTTGTTGTCATAATAGGTATTCTAATATTTTCTACTTACTAATACTAACAGAAGAGTGCAGGTTGTTTATATTAAGGATGTCCCAATTGTCACTTAATTTACATTCATCACTACAGCTTTTGCAGATCCATTTCTGTTCACCAGGAATATTCTTTAAAACCACTTTTTTTAAATCTATGCAATGCTTGTGGTAAGAAACAGCGCACAGAGAGCATCGTCTGACATTAAAAACATCATCTGGATTCAATGGCATTCTGCAGCTGCAATGAACTCGAAAAGATGAAAGCTTTCCAAGTCTTGGTTTTCTTGTCCCTGCAATAGGAAATGGTGACATCTTTTTGGCTAACAGGCACTGCATTAAATGAGATCGCATTTTGCTTTTATCAAAATTTGATGTTGAAACACTCTTGCCAAAGCACAGGCTTGTGGCAAAGGCTACAGCAAAAAGTCCACAGCTATTTAGATCATTTTGCTGCTGGACGTCATCAAATGTCAGTTTGATCTCTGGAGATGGTGTATGTAGCATTGAGGCAATGATGTTTTGAATCTCTAAGGGCAGATGTTTACTCCCTAAACTATCCACTATTCTGACATATGAGAACTGCTCTGTGCCAACATTGGTTACAAGAATCCAGTGGTTGTTATTCTTGTTGAGGATTTGAATAAACTCTCCTTTTCAATTGAAAATTGAAGCTTTGATTGCAAGAGTGTGTCCTGAAAACCTCCAATGTAATTGAACTGGTACTTAAGCAGCCTTTGAGCTGCATTGATGATGTTGTCATTTAACCACATATCTTCAGACATTAGAATTTGTTTGTCCTCCTGCTTAAGGTGAATATTATCAACCTTCATCCACTGATTTGATGTACTTTTTTTGCCATGATTTTCTCTATTAGATTCTCCCTGTTCAGAACCACTATCATCCTCTGAAGAATTCTCATCATCATCATCACTGCTGACATAAATTTGCTCTTGCACCTAAAACCAAATTGAAACCTTTCATCAACAGAAGAGTTTTTTGCATGAACTTGACCATAATTCATATTAAATCTACAATCAGGTTCTGGAATAGTTTACACACAAAACCTCTAATATAATTTGCAGTTTTCAAAGTGTAATAATGCAGTATGGGATGGGTTTATTTTATAACAGATGGGCCTTGGCCTTGTGCACGTTAAAAGGAGTGGATATGCTAGGCTTTTCTATAAATACAGTAGCCTGCGCACAGACTTTACTATTTTGCGGAGGAGGAAAGGAAAAGGCTTTTTTTCCTTTCCTTCTCCGCAAAATAGTAAAGTCTGGCGCAGGCTATAAATACAGTAGAACAAAGAAAACACTCAGACATTGTTTCTTGTGTGGGACATAAATTTTAACAGAGAGGGGCTTTGGGGTTTCACGGGTTGCGGGTTTGACTAATTTTAGCCCTCGGGTTTTGGGTTTTACATCTAAATCGTGCGGGTTTTCGGGTTTTGAGATGCGCCACGGGTTGCGGGTTTGGCCAATTTTGATGCTCGGGTTTCGGGATTTCTTTCAAAAATTCCAATGTTTTCGGGTTTTCGAAGTCATAAATTCCCTTTTAGTTAGCTGAGATCGAAAAACCAGCTTCCGAATGCTTGAAACGATGCACAGAGTGTCACTGGGAACGAAAATGTCGGAAATAGTCGAAGATTATTACCGAAAATTAAAATTTTTGCGTTCCAAAGTGCAATTTCGGGTCTCGAATTTTTTGCTTGCGGGTTTTCGGGTTTTTGCTAATTTTGGTCCGGGTTTGCGGGTTATAGTACCCCCCAAAGCCCCCCTCTTAACAGGCTATTTTAGACTTTTTTGCTCTTTGCAAATGCAAGCTTATAACCTTGGACAAACCCTCTAACATTTGTTTTCTTGCCTGATAATTCTGAATAGTTTATGTGTTGTTATAAATTTACGGTCTTTCATACACCTAAGGAAAGCAAATGTCCTCCTAAAGAAAAGCAAATTCCACTTAATTGTTTGAAACATTTCAAAGTTTTCAAAAATTTATAAAAGATAGTTTTTTTAAAGTTTAGTAAATTCTACTGTTAGACTTTTGTGCTATTCTTTGTAACTCCACTAAATTTGTTTCACACACTTTTGCTTAGTTTGAAATATATATTTCCATTTTTCTCAATTTTTCAACAAATTTAGCATAATATCTATATATATAGAAAAAACTTGGTAAAATCTGTAACTAGAAACTTGATATAGAGAGGTTGGATGACAGAAAATAGTAAGATATATCTTTAACACACTGAGGCCTTTCGGCTTGTGTCCTCATCAGAGTGTGATTTGAATGGAGACAAGTTCGAGAGGACAAATATAAATCACACTCCGATGAGGACACAAGTCCGAAAGGCCTCAATGTGTTAAAAGTACATCTTCAGTATTTTCTGGCATCCAAACTCTCTACATCAAGTTGTATATATACATGTATATAGATAAAAACGTACTTCGCTGCATTGAAGGTGCTTTTCAATAATGTGTGCATTGTTCATTGCGGCATTTTTCTTTTGTTTGAGATGTTTTGCTCCTGCAAAGATATTGACATTTAGAAGCTCCCAATTATCGAGGCAGTTGGGATTGGACAGCATTGACAAAATTAACTTAGAAGTAACTCCATTATAGAATACAAATTAGAAGAATCCACCTGAGTGTTTTTGAGTTAGGATTTAAGGCAAACTAGAGTAGTTGAAAAAGAAAAACGCAAAATATGCAGCATCACATTATTCAATTTACTTGCATTTAGAAACGTTCGCCAAAAACTCATCTGTGCTTGCACAAGAGATGAGGCATGATTTACAACAAGTCAAAGCATCGAAGCATGCATTTCAATTGCCAAAACTCAAAGTTTAGGTTAGGTCTTGTTGCATTATTTGGTTTAAAGTCCTCAATGATAGACAACTAACAGTAAATAAAATTAGAGTTTGTCTTATCAAAACTTTTCACCGTGGTGCAGTGTGACTTGCTTACCCGTTGGCCATAAAGGACGACGCCTAGTGAAAATGCGGTCTTTACCCCCATCTTCAAAACTTTAAAATCTCTATGTAGGGTTGATTGATTAGATTTAAACGTTGACAAGTTTCTCTCAATTAGTTAGTTATATTCATGAAAACCCTTTTTTCATATCCATATCCCTTTTTCATAAAAACCCCATTGAGGATCTAGTTCAAATATTATCAACGATATGGAGATAATCTGTGGCAGCATTCAATTAATGAATATCAGAAACGATCTCAGTTATACAAGCTTCGCGTTTTGAAAATTTCTTAGACTGCCGTGGGTTCCCAGAAATTGTTATAACTCGTTTAAAACATTGCAAATATTTGATCTTCCGGGTGTCCTAAAAAATGTCTACGGATTTGGTTGACTCCATTGATGTGAATTTAGCTTCATCAATGTCTAATCACCTTTAAAATGTTCCTCGATAGTTAACTTGAACATAGGTGCCTCGTTTGTTGGTATTGGTGCTTTGAAAGCAGACCTGTTAATCTCGAAAGCTCAAATTTGCCTCTTCCTGCAAACCAGAGCTTTAGCGTTTTTGCCTGAGCAAATCCTTGAGACACAGCATATAAATCAAGGATTGCCTTGATAAAAGTTGAACAATAATGGATCTTGTGTTATTTCTTAATTTTTCATTAATTGCAGTTTTAATTTTGATGCGCTTTAGAAACTTGCTAAGGCCAAAATGCCAAAGCTCTGGTTTACAGATGGACGCAATTTTCAGCTTTCAAAATTAATATTTCTGCTCTCAAAGTACCGATACCAACAAACGAGGTAACTATGTTCAAGTTAACTATTGAGAAGCAATTCAAGAGTGAATAGCCATTGATTAAAGCTAAATTCACATCGCTGAAGTCAACCAAATCTGTATACCTTTTTGGGGCACCCGGTACATTAATATATTCTGGGCGTAAAGTGATGTTTTGAGATTGGAGTAACATTGGTGTAGCCTAACATTCACATCAAACTAGAATGATATCTTTTTCACAAACAGCCAGATTTGAAAAGTATATATGTGGCGAAAAGTTGAGCTCCTGGTGATTTTGAATAACTGTCTTGGTAACCCAGCACATATTTTGTCTTTATTCATACATAATAATTAACAAATGCTTTCTACCTATTTTTCCTGTGGCTATGTCCAGAAATTGGTTTGCATTTTTTTGTTTTTCTTCTGCTGCTCTGCCAACTCTTGTGTGTTTCTGGCGTTTTGGTGGCAATGGCAACATTGCTCGGGTATCGATTTCTTTCTCCACTACTCTTCTTTTCTTTGTCATATTTTTCTGCTCTTCTTTGATATTTTCGACAACAAGGCCATTTTCTTTCCTTGAACTCTCTTTGATTTTCTTCAAGCTCACAAGAAGCTGTTGCTGGAGCACTGTTAATGCATCATCATTTTGGCAGGTGTATGTTAAACTTTTGATTTGATCAAGCAAATCCCTGCATTCAGATCCTAGTGTTTTACATGATACAGATTTTGGAAGGGGGGGACTGATAACAGATTGCTCTTCTTCTTCCTTCTTGTTATTGAAATCTACAAACAAAAATAATTCTTAGAAGAAATTTCTAATAGGTCCTCAAAAGTCTCAACTTGTCACCCAAATCCTCCTGATTCCAAATATCAGGTCTGGTCATTACAATATATGTACTTGCTATTTAGTGAGCCAATTTTAACAGATTGGTAGCAGTTGCGAAGCCAGGGGGTGTATAATAGGGGTGAATACAACCCCCCATTTTCAAGAATCTGGTTTGAAACCCCCGGTTGGAAAATTTTGGACTTTTACTCCCGCAATATTTTGTCTTGCTCTGCCACTGATTAGTGTGGTAGTGATTAATTCCCCCCATTTCCCCTAGAAATAAAATCAACCATCACTTACCAGACAGAATGTCAGGTATATCCTCTTCACTATTCTCTTCTTTCTGTTTCTCCTTGAGAATGCTGTTTTTCTGCAAAGAGCAGGAGGGGTCGAGAGTGAAGTAACTTGAGTTTCTATATTGTTCTGGCAAAGATTCCCAAGAGTATTCTTTACAGTGGATGATGACTGCAAACATGTGTTTGCACGGAAGAAGGTTTTCTCTCCAGTTAAAGCAATCACAGTAAGGCATTCCACCCGCATCAAAGACAACATTATGTTTCTTTTCTTTGTCATCAGTGCTCTGAACGTAAATGATTCCATCCTCGATAGTTATGTTGGTTGAAAGGATGTTAGATGCCATTGCTAACTTTTCAAGGCAGTGGTTCACAAACTTCCTTGGTCGATCAACGAGATAATATGGTATCCAAGGGGCATAGGATTTGTAGCCACTTGAGAATTTTGCGTTGAGCGATGAGTACCTGAAAGCAGATTCTTACCGTTTAATACATAGAAGATGGATACAACTGTAATTGGGTAAACAGCGTTGAATGCAAAAAAACGTCGTAATTTAGAACCGCACATCCAACAAACTTATGTCAAATGGATATATTGGAAATTTAATTCAATAACTTTTTGTTTGATATACTGGGTGACCCAAAAAGAAGTGAACCAAGAAAATTTGTTTCATAAAATAAAGCAACTGACCAAAATTAGTGATTCCAGCGTTGTTTGCCAGATAAACAGCTGGGCTACATTCCTACCATTTGTGCTATTTCTATTGAGGTCGCAATCTGGCAAAAATATGGAGTTAGTGAATACAGGTAGCTCTAAAACCTGCCAAAGATCTACATTTAATTTCCCCAATTTTCATTTCCATTTGTCCAAGGAAAACTTTGCGAGTTCGTAACTTTTTCTCCCCACAGCAATTTATGACAATAGGTAGTTGGAAATTCTGTTATCATTCGTCAGGTGATCCATATGAATTAACAGACACTTTTGTTATGTCTGTGAGCTACTGTCAAGTTGAAACCGTTATTCTTAACTATCTTTCAATACCGTATCGTTGTTTTTCAAAGCCAAGTGATTTTGGTCATATTTTCAGTCATATTTTCATGTCACATTTTTCAGTTCGATTCAGTCATATTTTGGTTAGATCTTATCTAACAAACCAAACTTTCTACGTAAACATAGGGGAAGACACCCCATCACCTGGAGAATTATTATGCGGAGATCCACAAGGTTCTACTGGTTCTACTCTTGGCCCACTCATTTTCCTCCAATATGCCAACGATATGCCTCAGGCAGTTGACTGACACCTACTTTTATATGCAGATGATTCCTGTCTTGTATTCAGAGACAATAGCGTAAATGAAATAGAAAAGCAACTAACTAAAAGTTTAATTACCTTTGTGATTGGTTAGTTGATAACAAACTAATCATTTACTTTGGAGAGGACGAAACAAAGTCCGTACTTTTTGGCAGAAAAATTTTACGAACCTAAAGTCATTCAGAACCCTGGACTTACACCACGACAGAATCCATTTTTGAAGACCCCCGGGTTCGATCCCAGGCAGACACACATTTTAATGCAAGTGTGGCAGCCCACTCATGATAGATATATTTCACCGTATCAGCTGATGCCGAATGATTCTATCAACATATACGAGGTGTCCCAAAAAAGGGTCCGACTTTTAAATTTGAACATATTCGAGACTAATTGATGTATTTGAACTATTTGGAAATTTTTTGAAAGGTGAAACATATAATTTTCTGTTGAATCTACTGCTGTTTCAATTTAGGAATTTTTAGGAAACCAAGGGGCTCCTTAAAATTGATGCTAATCTTAACGTGTTTTTCACTCATTTCTCTACTATTCTCCAATGTTATTCTTATTTCTTAACCCTTTATGGTTCCCTTATTGAAAAAATTGTCAAAAAAATTATTCAATGCATTTTTTCATCTATTTGTTAATCAAATGACTCATTTTCAACAAAAAATCAACATGTTTATTTTTCATCAGTGTCCTCCTTAATATTTTTTCAATTCAAACTTCCTATTGATTTCCAAAAGTCTAACCCTGAATGGGCATAGTTGCCATATGGCAACTAAATATTCAAAACATATTCTGTTGCCTGGGTCTTTCCATACACAAAGTCTGATTTGCGTCACAGCAGAGGGCACCCTTCATCTTGTGAATAAACCTAACAGCCATGTTTACAACATTCAATGGGGATTACCCCAATTATTACCAAGAGGACCATTTCAGTAATCGAAATTCCTCTCATTCCACTGTTCAACATTTTCTTTGAACTGCTTTTCAACATGAAACAGCTACCGCATTCCAATGTCATAACGGCTCCTGTGTCATAATATCATCAATGCATAGGATAAAATCCGGACCAATGAAGCTGAGGAGCACCGGAGTATTTAGTTGCCATATGGCAACCCTGCCCATTAAAGGGTTAATAGACTGCCTAGACCGTCCAGAAAAAAAAATTAAAGTACTTGTAGACACGTAATCTACTTACTTGCAAAAGCAAATTTGAAAGTCAGACACATTTTTGGGACACCCTTAATATATATACATATGTATACCTTTTGTATTTTTCTGGGAAAAAACTGTCAACCAATGTAGACACCAATCGCGTGAGTGTATTCTTCTTTTTGTTTTGCAAGAATTCATATTTAAGACTCTTGTTTTGTCGCTCAAGACCATTGTTTGTTTGAATCAAAATTTGAAACGTCTGGTGTCTGAAGGCTCCGACCAACCGCTAAACGAAAGAAGAAATTAAAGTGTTTGATTACGTAAATGTAAGTTTTAATACATGTCCTGCTACAAGAAAAGTATGATTCTTGAATTACAAAAAGATAACGGAGGTAATAATCTATTTAGCTTAAGAGAAGTCAAATTTTTTCCTGATATTTTACATCTTGAACACCTAAAATCTACTGAATTTATGCATCTTATTAGCTTTAAAATTGTTCATATTCATTTACACGAATTTTTTTTATAAGAAACTGCCCATAAGAAACTCAACTCTTAGATCGCCCAAAAAATGAAGATACTGGGAAAAGATAAGTTAATAAACTATTTATTTTGATAAAGTAAATCCTTGAACTATTTTACTTTAATTGCACTTGTTCCCTGTATCATATTACTTGTAAGGTACTTGAGTAATGTCTAAACACGGGGCAGGCTTAAAAACATTGTTTTGAAGTGTTCATGAAGGCAGAGGTAGTGAGCATGAAGATTGTTTTGGAACGGCTAAGAAACTCGTAAGAAACTTTGAGTACTCAAAAGCTGATAATTTTAAGGAATTTTCAGTAATGACCCAAATTCTTAGTTTCTTATAAAAATATGTGTATGTTAAATTTGGTGTCAGTCAGTCCATTTTAAATTTGAGTTTTGGACCTTGAGAGGAACATATGATATCCAGGAAACGATCGTTTCATCTGAATATACACCATGTTCATACCACTTTCCGGGCGGCGAGCGAGATCAGGACGGCCGAGAAGGAGGTAAAACGTACCAACCTGAAAGCTTCAATTCGTGGAGGCTACCTTTTGATGCTTCTTGTGGGAAAGATAAGATTAATCATAGAAATTTTTTTATTTACCTCTTTATGCGGAAGCCAATAAGTACTAAACCATGTTTGCAACGTTTTGACTGATTTCCAGACTGTAGATGCATATAGAGCACTCAGCACTTCTTTGTAATCATCAAATGAACTTGCTTTAGCAATTCTTCTCAATCGGGCAAGCACTTCACCTTTCACGTGAGCAACTTTATGTTCTCCTTTATTTACCCAGCGGGTCCATGCTTGCTCTCTTTGAAAGTCGCATAAGTAGACTTTACATGAATTGAAGGTCTCCTCTAAAGCATTGATCTCTTTTTCATCGAAATCCATCATAAAATATGACGGTTCCCACGTAGGATTCCAACTTTTTAATGTTGTGATACCTTCCTTTATAGATTCCTTTCCTTCATGCTCACAAATGAAAGTGCCAACTATTTGGTAGTCAACATTCGTCTTGACACAGAGAAAAAATAAGGGGAGAGCGTACTTTGTGGTTTTATAAGTTGCATCCAATAAACCTATCGATCCATATCTCTGAAGCAGATAACTATGTTTCTCAGACTGATAAACGAAAAGGAAACTGTCTCCACCTTTACCCTCCGTTTTCATCCTGTACAGAAAATTGTCGTTGGGATTTTGTTGTTTCCAATTTTCTATGCTCTTTTGCAAGTTCTGTTGATCATCCTTCGAATGCATCATACGCTGATTTGCTAGATACATATGATCAGCAACTGCTTTGTCAGTTGGGTAGAATCGACGATTGTTGAGGTCTGTTTTCACTTCTTCAAAATTTGCTTTAACAAAAGATTTGAGATGTCGCTGCATGTCTTGAGCTTCTGACACCCCATCTGCTACATGCTCATTTATCTTTATTATCAAGTTCTTATCCAGTGGTTGAAGAATACTTGCAGTCTGCAAAAAATGTACTTCTCTTAAGAACATATACATTCTACTGCAATGAGGTATTTGTACTACCGGGTGCTCCAAAATAAACTATGCACGTTTGGCAGGCCACAATAAATCGTATACTGGACCGATTTTGAAGATTTATGATTTAATCGTTAGCAGAAAGCCTGAATTAGATACTGGGATTTTTTGCAAATATTTTCATTTTCAGTTTTTAGAGCTAGAAGCGAGTTTCCTAAAATGTTAGTTTTCGAAAACACTGAAAATGATCAAAAATCATCGATTAAGTTTTCTAAAGAATCGACAGGAATGGACAAAGAGAGAACTTGTTCGTGGTAATTTGCGATTTAGAAATCGACCAATTGTAATCTGCTGTACGAGAGTTCATACTAAACCCCCAAATCCCCCTGAAAACGTTTTCTATTTACTTATTCATGTTGGATCTTTTAAATTTTGATCCACGTTTTTTCATCGTTTTCAATGTTCTCGAAAACGAGCATTATAAGAAACTCGCTTCTAGCTCTAGAAACTGAAAACGGAAAAATTTGCAAAAAGCCCCAGAATCTAATTCAGGCTTTCTGCTAAAGCTTAAGTCATAAATCTTCAAAATCGGTCCAGTTTACGATTTATTGTGGCCTGCCAAAAGTGTATAGTTTATTTTGGCGCACCCGGTAGTTGCCGTCGTTTTTTTAAATGAGCACAAATGAGCAATGAGGAATATAGAATCTACAAAATAGTTCATTTGGTACATTTGAACCCATTAAAACAAGAGCTGCAAAGGAGTTTCAGTTCAGTTCAGTTTTCATTACAAACTTCCACAATGTACAAAAATTCATTAAACAAACAACAATTAACTAGAATTATAAAAAGTTACAACGACAACAAAAATATGGTAAGACCGAAAAGTCGGAGATGTCGGAGATGTCGGAGATGTTGGAGCAATTTCTCAAACTTTTTCATCTCTGACTTTTCGTTTTTTCCCTATATGCTATAAACGAAAAGTCGGAGATGTCGGAGCAGGGATTTTTCTCCCTTAATTCAGTAAATTCTGATTGTAAAATGCCCTTCTTCTAAGGTAGTTTTCCACGCTTTGTAGCAGTGTTGTTAGAAAATAGCCTCGGAGATTTTCCTCCGACTTTTCGTTTTTCCCCTATATGCAATAAACGAAAAGTCGGAGATGTCGGAGCAGGGATTTTTATCCCTTAATTCAGTAAATTCTTATTTTTAAAATGCCCTTCTTCTAAGGCAGTTTCCCACGGTTTGTAGCAGTGTCGTTCGGAAATAGCCTCGGAGATTTTCCTCCGACTTTTCGTTCTTCCCCTATATGCTATAAACCAGTTTTTTATGCTCGATTGCATTTAAGCTCTAAAGGTTGGGAGGAAGGAAGGAAGGAAGGAAGGAAGGAAGGAAGGAAGGAAGGAAGGAAGGGGGCTTTGGGAGAGGGGTGCTAGAACCCGCAAACCCGGACAAAAATTAGAAAAAAACCCGGGAGGAAAAATTTCAAAACCCGGAACACCACTTCTGAACAAAAAGCTCCGATTTTCGTCAGTAATCTTACTGTAATCTTCGATGATTATATCATACATTTTCGTTTTAACGGACACTCTGTACATCGTATATCGTATATAGATATACAGAAGGACACTGGGAAACTGCCGGGAAACTGCCTCAGAAGAAAAGCATTATACAATCAGAATTTACTGATTTAAAGGGAGAAAGATCCCTGCTCCAACATCTCTGACTTTTCGTTTATAGCATATGGGGGAAAAACGAAAAGTCGGAGGAAAATCTCCGAGGATATTTTCGAACGACACTGCTACGAAGTTTTGGAAACTGCCTACGAAAAAAGGCATTTTACAATCAGAATTTACTGATTTAAAGGGAGAAAAATCCCTGCTCCAACATCTCCGACATTTCGTTTATAGCATATAGGGGAAAAACGAAAAGTCGGAGGAAAATCTCCGAGGCTATTTTCTAACAACACTGCTACAAAGCGTGGGAAACTGTCTTAGAAGAAGGGCATTTTACAATCAGAATTTACTGAATTAAGGGAGAAAAATCCCTGCTCCGACATCTCCGACTTTTCGTTTATAGCATATAGGGAAAAAACGAAAAGTCAGAGATGAAAAAGTTTGAGAAATTGCTCCTACATCTCCGACATCTCCGACATCTCCGACTTTTCGGCCTTACCCAAAAATATTATAGTATTACAGTAATACTAGAAATTTGTACGGAGAAGAATTTTGGTCACACAATTTTATGAGTTAAATACACGAATTTGACACGGTTCTATCTCAACCCATATCTAAATTAACATGCAAGCTTATTTAGCGCAATACACCTTTTCAACTAACCGCTGCCTCGATATCGCGCTGGGGCATGGGGCGAGAATTTAGGTGTAAACTTCCTAGGAAGCCACGTTGTTTACATTGCCGCAGTACGGATTGCTTCGCTCACGCTGTTTGTTTTCTATTTACTTATTCATGTTGGATCTTTTAAATTTTGATCCACGTTTTTTCATCGTTTTCAATGTTCTCGAAAACGAGCATTATAAGAAACTCGTTTCTAGCTCTAGAAACTGAAAACGGAAAAATTTTAAAACAGCGCAGTTGCCATTGACCATCTTTATGTGCGGTTAGTTAGGCCCAAGATTCAATCGAATGCGAACGGCAATATAATTCAGGTTTCTGTGGCCTATCAGAGCTGAGTACTTGCTAGAGCTTTTAGAAAAGCTGTTCCAAATATAATAGACCACAGAGCAAAGCAAAAATACGCGAACAAACTGCAAAATCGGCGATAACAAAAAGCGTGAGCGAAGCAATCCATACTGCGGCAATGTAAACAACGCGGTTTCCTAGGAAGTTTACACCCAAATTCTCGCCCCATGCCTCAGCGCGATATCGAGGCCGCGGTTAGTTGAAAAGGTGTATAAATGGAAAATCTCTGGTAACCTCATGAATTTGATATAAGTGGGGGGGGGCTTAATTGAGAGGGAGGGCTTAATAGAGCTTTTACGGTAATTTACGAGAGAATTCTCCCTGTGCTAAAAACCTATAATTCAATTTCACAAAGTTTCGAACAAATGTTTGGAGGTTGATATATCCAGAAACCTTTTCTTTGGAAACTGCTGTAAATAATGGTGGGACCATAATAATGCCCTTTGTACAAAACATGAACTTAGCACAAAAATTTATCCTTCATACAGAGCATGAAATTAATTTTTGCAAAAGAATGGCTTTGCACAAATGAATCATTTGGAAAAAGATAATACAGTACAAGATAATGCTAACCTTGCCAACTTCATGATGTGCATGATCCTCTTTCTTGGGTAATTCAATTGTAAAGTATTTTACTTTTTCTACTGGACTTTCTATGGCAAGTGATGAGGTCATGTCTCTTTTGTATTTGGTTTCCTTCGGATCAACCTGAAAAGTGTCAGTCTTCAATCACAACAATTACTGTTAGTGTTTATAGACGTTTTGAGACCTGGCCTATGCCAAATGTTCCTAATGCTGTTCACAAACATTGATGAAGCAAGTTGACTAAATGATGCTTGCTTCTTTTATTGAAGAAGTTTGGGCATGGGATACTGTATACCATCTTGAAATATAGACAGTATATTGTGCCATGTCAACCCCCTATTGCCTGTTACCTTACAACAGCCAATTTGTATGCAGGTTGCTGTTTATAGTTCCCATGTTTTTAATCCAACTGAATAGAAGAAAATAGCACTACTTTGTCAGGTAAATGTTTTTCTTCCGCTCTCCATAAGGGAGGCAACTATAGTAAATGAAATAAACATCCTGCAAACAAATCTAGAAATATACCTTTCTTGCAAACTATTCTCTGATAAAAAGGCAGCACAAATTACCTTGTACTCTGGAAAACATATTTCCTCTCTTACAGTAATCTGAGCACTGCAATCAAACTTTTTTGTTTCTTGTGTTCGCCATTGCTTCTTGCTGTAGTCATGAATTTTCTCCTGTTAGGAAAAGTAAAAATTGTGTTTAGGATCCAACTCATGGATGCTATTTATCAAAGACTTAACGGGCGTCATTTATTTGACATTTTTGTGAAGATTTCTCAAGGAAAAGTTCACTTGATGGCTTCTTGGTATGGCAGTTTAATTTGCTTTACAATGCTTTTCAGGAAAAGCACACAAAGGTAAACACAAAGCTTCATGTACATACAGTAGATTATACCTGTGAAATAAATATTTTTCACATCATTATCACTTTTAAGGATATTTTTTGCAGTTTAACAGCATGGCAGTTCTAAGGGCAAATAGGTTCCTAAATGGAGGAAAAGATTTTTCTGACTACCATTTGGCATTGTGACAATCCTACCATTTGGCATTGTGACCAATCTTGACAATGGTTCATTTTAGGGCCACTATTTGTTGGGAAAATTTAGTTCAATCATCAGAAATAGCTATTACCTTATTTTCTTTTCTCTTTTCTTTCCTTTTCTTATCTCTGTCTTTTCCGTGCTGGCAGTCATGTAGGCGCTTATTGATCAAAACATATGGCATTCCATTTGTATACCAATGAATTGTTTTCTTGACTGTACTATCAAAATCTGGAAATGAAAAAATAATGGTTAAAATATCCTTCACAAACCAGGCTTCCAGAAATCTAAGTAAGCAACCCACTTGTCAGCAAATTCTTCATCGAACTCTTCTCGTAAAATAAATTTTTCCTCATGCATTTATGATTCAACTTTTTTATTCACCACCATCAGTTTGACAAATCTTTCATTTGAACATTAAAAGCTCACAACTTGCACAAACTTCTCTTTATAAGAAGTTAAGAAATGGACTTGTTGATAACTTTATAAGATAAGACAGCTTTCTAAATGTACATTCCTTTCTAACATCTGAAACCAAGCAAAGTTGTTAATAAAGACAGAAAAATCAATCACCTGATCATATGTATAGTGTTCAGGATGCTTTAAACTAGATACTGTATGCAGCTCTGATAAAAGCCATATTTGCAAATTTCAGCTTATCAAGAAGATAATTTGAAAGATAATTTTGCCTTTTTTCATGAAGAAAGTTTTGTAAACAACTTTGTCTTTGGAGTAAATATAGTGAAATTGTAGTGGAAATTTTGTTTTTTAAGGCGTGAACAAATGGGCAATAATTGATGCACAATTAGGTTTAAGAGTACAAGTACAGCACATCACCTAAAAAATAGCCAATAACATCCTTAAAACTCACCTGTCTTTCCAAAGTTTTTTACAACTGTTTTGAATATACAGTACTTGGTTGTTGTCTCAATTTCGTACTTTTTGATGACCTCATTGGCAGTTTCAAGACTCGTGACTCGACCAAGAAATGAGTTTTGGGCTGAATCAAAGAGTGGCACCCATGATGAACCATTCTTGTCCATACTGTATCTCTGTAGAATTTACAAACTCGATGATAATGCAATTTAGCTGCTTGCTATGTAACTTTTCTTAAACAGGGATTACATACTGTATAACTTGATAACTACGCTTGTATTGTGGTTGAAAGGCACTGCCCTCATGTACCTAAATAGATGCTGTTACTATAATCTGTATTTTTACAGTACATTATCATTTTACAGTTTTGACACGAAAGTCAAACATACAGAAAAATACATAGGCCTACAGAAAAATACATCCATGCAGTTGCAGTTGCAGTCGTTAGTTAGTTGTTTTCATTTCATGTGTCTAGTTCTATTCGTTTTTGAAAGAAGAAAATCCATCCTGCTCTGCAGCATGAAACAATAGAAATGCTAGGAATAAAGAAACAAACAACTCCACGGGTCAGGCTCAATGGCATGAAAACCATAAATAGCCAGCAAGGCCTACCTGGTAGGTAGCTAAGCTAGGCCTTGTAGGACTTATTATGATTGAGCAATGTTTCAGGAGGCCAAAGTAAAAGAAACAAAATGCCTTGAAACATGAGTTATTATACAATATCAGAAAGTAAATAAAACACATAAATTACCTTTACCAACCCACTGGACACACCATTTGACAGCGAGAACTGTGACCATGGCCCATTTACTCCCGGTTGGTTTGGTTTGCTATTTCTCAGAATGTTCAGAGCACTGTTCTGCTGTTCAGAGTTGCCGCCAAAACTTTCCCAAGTGTTCTCAGTTGTTGCGGTTGTTATTTGTGACGTCATATTACGTCATCAGGAATGAGAGGGTTGGATTTCGTGTGTACCATCTAAAAATAGCTTCTGGGGGCATTTTTTGGAATGGCTCTATATTCCATGTTTTTTCTGTATGTCAAACTTGCTAAGACTGCGAAGTAATGTATCTATCCGTCACTGGTTTCATTAGTTACAACAGTTTTTCACTTTTGGGGATTGGGCTGGAGTACCCCCGTCTAAAAATAGCCTTTGGGGGCATTTTTTGGAATGGCTCTATATCCTATATTTTTCAGCGTGTCAAACTGCCTATGTTCACCAAGTTTCATGCTTTTATCACAAAACGAACAAAACCATCATTTTTATGCCGAAATCTGCCGTACTATTACAAAGTCGATCAAAATCAGGAAAAATGCGATAAAATATAATTTTGAGTACAATTAGTAGCTGTAAAGCAGTGACATGTTACACATTTCAGTACTTAAGCCTATATGGGAAAACTTCAAATGGGCGCGGTGTCCGAACCGGGTAACACAAAGTTGCCAAATATAGTTTGGCATTGTTTTAGCATAGATACAAGTTGTATGCAACATGTGGGAGGTCTAAGTATTTTTGACCAAAAAAGTTGTAATATTAACATGTTACATAGGAATCGTTAAATGAGTATGCTACAGACTTAAGACTCAAACCACACTGTGTTATGTATTCCGAATCGGGTCAGAAAAGTTAGACACATTTCTAACTCTCAGTCTCTGGTTTTCTTTCCTATGACGTACCACATGCAACTCGTCCACCTGTCCACCCTGTCCACCCTAAGATTCTCTACTCATTATCATATTTTGAGTACTCAAAGTTTCTTACGAGTCTCTTGGAGGTTCATAAAAATTTTCATGTTCACTGCATGTGCCCTTGTGAACATTTCAAAACAATGTTTTTGTAGCCTTTCCAATGTTTAGACATTACTCCAGTACCTTATGAGTAATATTATACAGGAAACAAGTGAAATTAAAGTAGAAATATATCAAGGATTTTCATGCAAAAGCTTCCCTTGCTTCGTAACTTCTGTCATCCTGGTTCCTGGCAAAAAGAAATGCGTCCCGAGACAGAGACCTGACCAGTGTTACTAGAATGCAACTCGTCCACCCGTCCACCCTGTCCACCCTAAGATTCTCTCAGTCTCTCATTTTCTTTCTTATGACGTACCACGTGCAAGTCGTCCACCCGTCCACCCTGTCCACCCTAAGATTCTCTCAATCTTTCGTTTTCTTTCGTATGACGTACCACGTGCAACTCGTCCACCCGTCCACCCTGTCCACCCTAAGATTCTCTCAGTCTCTCATGTTCTTTCCTATGACGTACCACGTCCAAGTCGTCCACCCGTCCACCATGTCCACACTAAGATTCTCTCAATCTCTCATTTTCTTTCCTTTGACGTACCACGTGCAACTCGTCCACCCGTCCACCCTAAGATTCTCTCAGTCTCTCATTTTCTTTCCTTTGACGTACTACGTGCAACTCGTCCACCCGTCCACCCTGTCCACCCTAGGATTCTCTCAATCTCTCATTTTCTTTCCATGACGTACCACGTGCAAGTCGTCCACCCGTCCACCCTGTCCACCCTAAGATTCTCTCAATCTCTCATTTTCTTTCCCATGACGTACCACGTGCAAGTCGTCCACCCGTCCACCCTGTCCACCCTAAGATTCTCTCAATCTCTCGTTTTCTTTCCCATGACGTACCACGTGCAAGTCGTCCACCCGTCCACCCTGTCCACCCTAAGATTCTCTCAATCTCTCGTTTTCTTTCCCATGACGTACCATGTGCAAGTCGTCCACCCGTCCACCCTGTCCACCCTAAGATTCTCTCAATCTCTCGTTTTCTTTCCCATGACGTCCCACATGCAACTCGTCCACCCGTCCACCCTGTCCACCCTAAGATTCTCTCAATCTCTCGTTTTCTTTCCTTTGACGTACCACATGCAACTTGTCCACCCGTCCACCCTGTCCACCCTTAGATTCTCGCAATCTCTTGTTCTCTTGCACCCTTAGATTCCTTGAATCTCTGCTCCAAATCAATGCTCCAAAATGATTGAGCTATTGATCAATCATGACTATCCAAGTGATCAATCAGAGATTAGTGATCAATCATGGTAAACTGGAATGAAATGTTGGTCCCCTCAATTTCTATTAGTAGGTTTTCATTCTTTGATATATCGAGGAATAGCCTAAATGCCGATCTCACCAAAGAAATCATAGAATTGAAAAAAGATTTTAAGAAACAAGGAAGTGAGCTAAACAACCTCGAACAGTACAGCCGTGGTGAATGCATAGAGATAAATGGAGTACTGCCAACCGATGACGAAAATACAGAGGAAATTGTGATACATATCTGCAAAGAAATCGGAGTTACCGTCGAAAAGAGTGATGTCGTTGCTTGCCATCGAGTTAAAACATACAAAGGAGATCCATATATTATAACGGAAAGACGAAAGAAAATGTCATGAGAAATCGAAAGAATCTGAAACATAAAACGGGCAAGCGCCTTGGCTTCCCAGCTGAAGGGAATAAAAAACAAAACAAAGTCTTCATCAACGAATCCCTAACCCCACGAAACAAAAATATATTTCGCTTGGTTCGATGGAAAGCTGATGAGATGAAATGGGAGTTTTGCTGGACAAAAAATGGAACTGTATATGCCAAAAAGAACGAAAACACTGCGCCTGCCAAGATATCCGACTTTGAGGACATTGCAAAGAAGATTATATAAAGAACTTAAAAGACTTCTTGAACGAATTTTGTCCCTTCATACCCATACAGTATCCCGTTGGTAAGCCCTCATTCTTTTATGTATATAAAATAGTCTCGCACTTTTTGCAAATAATTAACAATTCTAATATTCTACTTAAAATGTGTTTAAATCATGGCACGTATGGGTGAACAACAAGGTACTGAAAATCTAAGCTGTAAAAAATGCTCAAAATTCGTTCCCGATGACCGAGATGCTATTTTTTGTGAAATGTGCAATTTGTGGTATCATTTTGAATGTTCCAATCTCAATAAAATAAAGTTTCAATTTTTCGTAGAAAATCCCATCTGTAGCTGGTTATGTTGAAGAAGTCTGATTAGAATGTGAAGAATTCTAAAAATTCTTGTCATTTTAATAATTTACATGAAAGCTATTATATAAAAACCTTTCCCAGTTTCAGCATCTTAGCGACTTCTGTAAAATGCGGGTCCGCAGGTCCGATAAAATGCGGGTCTGCGAGTCTCTTTGAATGTAGGTCCCAGGGCCACATACAAACGGCCGCTGTATGCGGCAAGGAGCCCTTTGTTCAGAACGAAGCGATAGAGCCCAGAGCAATTCATCATCGCTGCAACTGAAACCCATATCGATGGGATTGAATGGTGATGCAGATCGTCACAAAGGTCACAAAGAGAAGAATACATTGTGAAATCGTACCTGATCAATGAAAAGATCCTGAGTCATAGCTTACAAAGAATTTCAATTCCAATACAAATATGGGAGAACTTTGTACTTTGGAGGGGATCCCTTCACATGGGGAAGTCCTATTGCATCGCTCGATACTTTTTACACGGCTAACAATGAATAGTATCTGCATGGTATTCAACAAAAAAATGAAATAACGAAATAGCGATATAGTGAAATAACGAAAAAGATGGCCTTTAAGATTTTGACACAGAGAAGATCACCACATTTGCGTAATGCTGAGCATTGGAAAACTTGTTTATTTTTTCTAGGAATCCGAAGGGTACTTCCGCTTGCTCGTTTATCTTTATAAATTATAACTTGCTTAATTTGATTGGGAATAAACAAAGACATAGTTTGATGAAAATGTTTGCAGCATATTCATTAGGCTTTTTTATCAATTTTCTGGAGTCTGGAACAAAGGCTAGGTTAAACGCAAGCATTTGAGGATGAAAAAAGGAAGTGGGCGTAAGCCTCGCACGACCCGTCGACCGCTGTAGCGCGCCTTACACAACGAGACCTGCCACCAAATTTGGAGTGGGAACTGCATTTTATCGGACCTGCGGACCCGCATTTTACAGAAGCCGGCATCTTAGGGGTTCTTATTTAGGGGGTTCAAAAGATTAAATTTCAGCCTCAAGGTTCTTATAAAAAACAGGTTCTTTTATGCGGGGTTCTACTGTACCACCGTTTAAATGATCACCAAGGCCTCTTGGTAACCACTAAAAATACCCTCCAAGCACTGTTTTGTCAAATCGTCAAATACCTCATCCTTTGGCGAAAATAAATAATCAAATGCCATTGTGAATCTCAACGTTGTTACCAAATATGCTAATATCGCCCTTCATGAATGGACTTGTATCTGATCCCCATGATGAAAACAAACCATGCAACTTTTAATGCTCAATACTCATATCAAGAATGGGACCTTCTTTGGAAATAGATCTCCAAGAAGGACCAGTAACCAACTTATCTATCGTGCCTAAGGCTCTACAAGCAGCCATAAAAGAAGAAACATCGATATAACAATGAACAGCAGACAAGAGCTTATTATCCTTCCCCATCCCATCAAAACAACTTTCAAGTCAGATTCTAAAAAAATATGTCCCTGCTGCATTGTAAAAAATAATATTAAATTGGTTCCCCAAAAATGGAGCAAGGGGTATTTTGTCAATGCCTCTGTCAGTCTTTAAACAAGTTTGAAAATCTACCATCGTCCCTGATTTTTCGCATCCCCGTTCTTGTACAGAATTGCAGACAATGTGGATTAACCTGTACACACCAGACTCACCTTTGGAATAGCCACCATGTGCAAGAATCCAGCTTTCTGATTACCCCAACATATTGAATCCCACACCCGACAACAAGCCTCAGCCTGATCTGCAAAACCAACAAGGTCATGCAGACCACCAAAAATTCATTAACAGAGGACATTTTATTTTTCTCCTCTTTTGACAAACTCTCCCATTCACTGACAACAGTTAGCAAAACATCTTTCCTAAAACAAGTAAACAAATCATTATTCTTTTTTCTGAACGTCACACCTGCCAGACATCGCATTTTTTATACTTTTAACCGCTTTATTCAAAATATTAGTATCTCCACCAGCAAAACCCTCAAACATCTCAGAAACAACAGCAAGAACATTTTCAAGAACTTTTAACTGTGTTCAAGAATCACCACCACCAACTTCCATTGTGCCTGCAATTAAACACTTTCCATCATCTTTGACAATATCATACGTGATAAAGCATCTTCCTTTCTTAGTTGTCCCATCTGTGTGAATAGTGCGGTTTTCTTTGTCCCAATTCTCTGAAAGCTCATCTGCAACTTGCAGCTTAGCAAGTGCCCTAGCCTCAAAAAGCATATATTTTGCAAACGTTTCCTTTGGCAACCGATCAACATTTATTCCAACCATTTTCAACACATTCCTGATTACACCTTCAACATTCCTGGTGCTCACACCAATACACAACAAATCTTCATACACCATCCTAATTTCATCTACATATTTACCATCCTTAAACAATACAACATCTTCCCCTTTCAAAAATACATTTAATTTTTCCTTCATTTCGAATTTTTCATCTTTCAGTTCACAAATCCCGTCATTTAATTCCTTGATCTTTGAACGATTGATGTCATCTTGATTATTGCTCATATTTTTGACTTTGTTTTGTAGTACCATTTTATTTTTGTTCACATAATGAATTCTTTAGCGTTTTGTCTAATTTTTCATTGATTTCATCCAACTGATGATTATAATTTTGATTTTCTTCTTTTTCTTCTAATAATTCACTTGAAAGATCTAAAATAATTTCTTCTTGAGTAGATATGGTTTCATCAGCATCTGTTATTTTCTTCTCCATCCTTTTAATCCTTCTGTTAACATTCCTAACATCAAAATGACCAATCTTTTCTAATGCATTCTGATATTCTTTCTCCTTTGATCTTAATATTTTCTCTGTATTATTTGATTCATTTCTTAATTCTAAAGCTTCTGTTGTTTCATGATTCCTTTCTTGTTGAGTGAGGTTGATTTCTTCAATTTGGTTTTCTAATGTATTATTTAATTCATTAACTATTCCTAACAAATTTTCAATAAGTTCTGTTTCCATTTTTGCATCATCAGGCACCGAGTGTAAAATACTATCTGCATCATCTACTAATGAATCTGTTTGGCCAGCTAAGCTCTTAGAAACAATATTTTGATTCTTTTGTAAGAAACCTTCAAGCTTTGACTTTAACTGGTGCTTCTTCAAATCAGCAACTTTCTCTTTTAGATTTAAAATACAAAGTCTCAAACTCTCAGGGGACAACACATCATCACGGCATGTCAAAACGCCAATCCAATCCCTAAAAATATTCCAGCTAACTTTTAGTTGATCCTTAGCGTGGGGTAAATCCAGCAAGTTCTCATTTGTTAATTCCCAGGTAGAAAAACTAGGGGGGAGAGAATACTGTCCATCAACGATTATCTGAAGAAATGAAAATGAAATGTTATGGCAAGACTATGTTGAAATTATCTGGTTTTTTGGCTAGAAATCCCGAAACAGAACAGTTTAGGTTGCTAGGCTTATTTTTGACAACCTCTGAAATAAAGCTCTCAGACAAATTTGCAAGTGTGGCACAGACATGAATAATTGCCGAGTGAGGAAGGCCATGCTTCTCAAGTGAATTGAAACATTCACTTCAGTTATGTCTTCATGTGTGTTACTGAGAACTTTTTGCCTGAATCTAATTTGAAGCCATAGTGCATCTCGTTGTTTCTCATTTCCAGATATTTGTTTAACCTTGCCTCTAATTTCTTGCTGCGTCCTCCACAATCCTTCTTTTTCAATCTTATTATGTAGGGAATCCTTTAAAATACGACAATCTCTCTCCATTCTGTTCTCTTCCAGATTAGTGGCCAATTTGTTAGCTCTTTCTTCTTGGATCTTATTCCAATTCCTAAAAATTTCTCTCTTTGGTCTTTCTTTAATTTACGGGCATTTTCCATAAAATTTGTTCTTTGTTATTTGCTCAACTTTGAA
This sequence comes from Aurelia coerulea, assembly GCA_039566865.1. Classification (NCBI taxonomy): domain Eukaryota; kingdom Metazoa; phylum Cnidaria; class Scyphozoa; order Semaeostomeae; family Ulmaridae; genus Aurelia; species Aurelia coerulea. Next base: position 6,995,609 of record CM076959.1, read on the forward strand.
CTCCATTCAGCTGTATCATTAACTTTAAACATCCTCAGGCCCTCAATTGCCATATCTGTAGCTTTGGGCTTCATCTTCATCAAATGGTCTAGCATCCCAATTCTCTTTCTGACAAAACATTGCTCTTTTGGACACTTTTACTTTCTTCTCTTAACTCGTCATCTTTAGAATCTAGAAGCCCTACAATTGGATGGATATACGGGGGTCTGGCAGCGGAGCCCCTAGAAGATGTGTTTGGCCACGCCCTTTTTAGCATGGGAAACGCCCTTTTTACCATGGGAAACACCCCTACAATATCTTCTGTGGCTCATAATTTATGGACTAAATTAGGGCTTCCTGACCTTTAAACATGAAGGACATGTATCAAGCTCTTCGAAAAAATTAACAGTAAAATTTGATTTGTTACTTCTACATCTAAATCTATCAGTTATGCAACCTTTTTGCATTTAGATGCAACTCCAATATAACAAAATCTTACATTGGAAATAATGAAATATAGTCTGCCATAAACTTACTGGCGTCTGCTGACCACATTGTTCCTATTTCCTACGTATAACCCTAATTCTATGGAACTCTATGCACATGGATTTCATAAGAATGTCAAAAAATGGCTGAAAGTAGAGCCTAGAGGCTCAATAATTACCATGGCAGCATCCTTTAGCCTCTGTAGATGTACATAAAATGGAATGGAATCAACTGTCAAAAATAAAAGCTCCTTCGGATAGTTTTAAGTTAACAATTAGCCGTATGCTTCTATAATTAAACGTCCGAGCAGTCCGAGCAGAGGTTGATCGTTGTAGAAAGGTTTCCACTTGAATTCCGTGCGGAAAAAATGTGAAAATCGAACGATAATCAACATAGCGAGAATTAGCAGCTTAAAAGTCAGCTACAGTTTCAATAAGGGATACTGCTTCTATTTACAAAAATTTGACTGAAATGTGTGATCACAAGTAGCTTATTTGTCACCAGGACCATCAACTGGTTCCGAAAGAATGTCTCGTAGCTTCATGCGTCTGGGATTGTCACGTGCGAACTGATCAATGACTTTATTGATATCAAGAGATATCTCTCGGTGAACATTCATCATTGCAAGACCATTCATTCGTGCTTGGCCCATCGTGTTACGGAGATAGGTCTTCAACCGACGTAAAACTGAAATGGATCTTTCGCAAGAGCAAGATGTGACGGGGATAGTAGCTGCAATCTGCAGAGCAGTGTATATGTTAGGGAAAGTGATTTTGTCGATGAGAGGCAAAACAGCAGCTAGGCTCGATGGAAGTGTCCCTTGGGTTAGTTTCCACTTGGTTTCCCACATTCTAATTTCATTGGAAATATACCGTGGCTCAGGAAGATCACCTTTGTACATGGACAGAAATCTATCAAAGTGAATGTACCAACTTGAGTCAGAAACAACCCTTGGTGGAAGAGCATAAAAGGCATGAAGCACATCAACATTTTCTTGCGAAAAACGTTTCCCAATTTCGTTGGTGAGATGATTGAGGAATGGCAAAGTAACAACTCTACACTAGTAATCTGATGGGCAGTCAGCTGGCGTATTGGCACGATGCTACTCTACTCTAGCAATTCTAGGCTGGGAAGGAATGGTGGCAACGGTACTAGCGAGCTGAACTGCCTCTTCGTACCATTCCTTGTGGACATCATCAACCTCTCTTCGCAATCTCTGCAGCATAGAAGAAAAAGAGAAATGTTCTGCACAGCAGAAACAACATCAAGGACGGGGGACTGAAGCAGCTTGGTTAAAGGTCTAGTGGCATCTAACAAACGTGAAACAATTACTAGACAGACGACAAACTCAAAAGAAACTGTGGCAAAGAATAAACCATTTGCATCTTTGATTGATTCTGGATTCCACGAACGATTGTCGTTGTTTTTGATCGATTGAAAACATGAAACAACTGCCTCATACACCTTCACAAATACACCCAACCCATCAATTCTCGCGATCCATCGAGTTCGGCAAACATCAAGAAGATGCTTATGATATTTATCTGGCAAAAGGGACTCAATTTCTTCTTTAAGGACAGCAAACCGTTTGGGGTGTGCATTGAAAAATTGACTCACAACACGAACTTGTCCCATCATATTGCGAACTAACTGTAATTTGCACGAACATGCAACACAAAGATTTAGCACATGAGACTTACAGTGAACGTACAGTGCTTTCGGATGCTCACGTTGAATTATTGTTGAAGCACCCTTACATTTCCCTGCCATGTTTCCAGCCCCATCATAGCCTTGACCTCGACAATGATTGATGCCAAGGCCAAGGTTTTTTATTACTTGTAAAATTTTAGCTGCAATTGCTTGCCCAGACAGTCTCTCAACTCAAAGACAAAAGCCATGGAATGACTCCCGAATGAGAGAATTCTGGTGGTCAACAAATCTGAGGACAAGTGCCATTTGCTCTTGGTTGCTGACATCTGCAGCTTCGTCAGCAAGGACAGAAAAGAATTTTGCCATTTTGATTTCATCAATAAGAGACTTTTTGATCATATCTCCACAGATACCAATGATTGCATTTTGGGTTGTTTTTGAGCGGTATGTGGCAGACTTAGGCGCATTTGAAATATGCTCTTCGAATATCGCGTTATTTCCGCACTTTACAAGGTACTGTAGGATTGCTTGAAAATTCCCCGGATTGTTCTTTGGATCGTCATAATGTTGCGAGTCATCGCGATGTCCCCTCAACGGTATATTCTGTCTTCCACACAGAAGGATAGTCTCAGCAATAGGAACTAGTTTCCTTCTATTCGATTCTACAATTTTTGAAATCATTCCATCATACTGGACATTTATTGAGATTGCCTTATTCTCCATGCAGGCTCGGAACTGTGTTGCCCTTAACGTTGCCGTTTCGTGAACTGGAGATTTCGTTGCGTGATCATTGAATCGCTTTACTGCTGTACTCCATTGATTAAACGGCAGTTTGTAAAGGTATGTCAGCTTTGACGCATTGTGGCTGCTTTCTCCCCCAAACAAGACGCAATTGATGCAAAAGGCGCCGTCAAGTACAGCGGAATAGGACAACCAGTTAAAGTTCGTAAACCACTTGAACTGGAATCTTCTGCGAGATGAGTTGGAAGGAAAAGAGTAAGACATAGCAGGCTTCCACGTATTTTGCATCAGGTTGTACTTTTGACTGTGTGAAAGAGACTGGGTGCTCTGGTAGTAGGTGCCTATGTCAAATTCATGAGCTGTTGAAGTCAAAGTAGCATTTGCCGAAGCATTTTCGGGAATTTCACTTTCAACTACCGCAGCACTCGAATCAATGATCTGAAATGATTGATAGGAAGAAGAAATTGCAGATTTGGCCGTTTCTGTGGGTTTAGGATTGGTGATCGTTGGTGACACCATATCCACATCAGTGAGATCAACGTCCTTTGGTTTCCTCTTTACCATCGTATCTAAAATTGACATTTGCTTCCTTTTCTGGGATGAATCAAGCTGCTTAGTATCAGGGTTTTTTGGCAACAATGGTCTACCTATTGAGAGGAAACCTGGTGGTGATATGGGAACAGCCTTCTGCTTCCCTATGTTTGAAACAGTGGTCGAGGAAGCAAATAATCGGTTGACAGCGTGACCCCCCCCCCCCACTTTCCTAACCTTGGTTGATATCTTACTTGTGGTGGGATTCATCACCTCATCACAGACCTTAGAAGGCAACAGAGGCACATAATGATTCTTGTCTTCTGAAAAATTTCCTGATATCACGTAGTTGATGGGTGTCCCCCCGCATCGAAAGATATGAATCACTTGAGAATCAAGGTCAAGATCAAGTCTTGGCAATATCAAACTGTTGAGGAGTAACTCATTGGCACTAAAATTGTCTGCATCTGCAATTGGGAAGTAAGATTCGATTGGTTGCTGAAGGACACTTGACAAGGCCAGCATGCAAACAAAAGAACCATGCTTATAGTTCTCTGCATTACATAATGCTTCTGCCTGTATCGCATCAATTGGGTTGTCACTGGTGTAAGACTCGAGGGCTTGAACTGACAATCCATACTTAAGCACATTTGGATGGCCTGATTTAGCTCCAACATTCTCAAACAATGTATGACAAGCATAATAATCTGCATTTAGATACAACTCAACACTAGTGAGACCCCTTAAACAAATCGACATTGACTCATCACCAACAACTGCCCGTGAACATGCATTATAAAGAGAATTTCCATCTTGACAGATTCTGAAAAAAAGCATTTATCTAAGGTTATTGGGGGCATCTCGTCAGACATTTGTAAGAACATGTACCTTTTTTAATATTAGTGACAGCTAAAGTCTGAAACTGTACAAAGCTTGACATTTTTATGAAAGGAGAACATTGGCTCTAGGGACATGCAATTGACCTCAGTTAGATAAAATTGCTGATTCACAGTATTACCCCAAGACCAAGAAACTCATTTTGTAAAACCAGGCTGTTTGGTTTCTTATAGATATCATATCAATGTTATATAAAACCAAATGTTGGACAATGAACATGGTTCCATCTGACAGGCTGCAGTTTCTTGTAACTTAGTGGCGGGGCAATACTGGTCTGCGCACAGACTTTGGTTTGCTGTGGAGGAGAGAAATTTCTTCCTCTCCTCCACAGCAAACCAAAGTATCCGTGCAGGCTAGGCAATACTGTATTTTATCATTTGGTATCAACCAGCCAAAAGAAAATTACAACATTTAAGGCCAACACAAAAATGAAACATCCTCCTATTTAAATTGCTTCCATAGACCTTTAAGCTATTCTGAAAAGAATCTGAATCGAACGATAATTTGATACTTTTTGATAAATGTTTGATTTGGACAATAGTGATGGAAGCTCCAAAGCCATTCGATCAAACCTCGCCTTTAAAAATGTATAAATATAACTCTTGACTCAGGCTCTTTTGTAGAATACCTAAAAGGTTTATTAGCCTGACAGCAAATCCTTCATGGGGAGAATATGTGGCATTTGTGTCAATAGGCCAATAGTCAAATGGCATATTTGCACTTTCGCATGACAAAGACGGTCATTGAGTAGGTGTATATTTCATTTGGCAAACACACGTATTTTTCATCAGAAACTAAGACTTTGGGCCTCTACTGAAAGTATCTAGACATTATCTGCCCTGAACACTTCAAAACAAGGTGTCTTTGAAGCCTTTCCATGTTTCATATTTGGACCTTACTAAAGTTCTTTCCGAGTAATACATAAACGTATTCTTTTTCAAAAGGAACTAATGATTTTGCTCAGTAATGAAAGTTTATCAGATTTTCATTCAGTACTCGGAGTTTCTTACAAGTTCCTTAGAGGTTCTATAACAACCTTCATGTTCACTACCTGACTGTGTCCTCGTGAATATTTCAAAACAATGTTTTTGAAGTATTTCCAATGTTTAGAAATTACTCAAGTACCTTTGGAGTAATATGATACAGGAAACGAGTCAATTTGACACCCCGCGAGAATAACAGGAAGTACAAGTGATACAATATTACATAAAATGAAAGCCTATCATTTCCACATCATATTTCCAAATTACGATTAGTACTATCTACCAATTCATGTGTTTGATTTAATAATATTTAATAATTTTTATTTCAAAAATGAAATCATTTAATTTTTCAAATTCCACATGTAAAAACTACAGAATAATATCAATATGTATTTATATTTCCTCAAAATGTCAATTATTTTATATTTCAAATAGCCTACCAGAGCCTGACCCAATGTTCTTGTTGAGATTTAACAATAACGAACCGTTCTCAGCTTGTACGACTTCGCGAAATGTGGAGGCTTACTGAAAAATTGTAAATTAAAAAGTAAAACAAGTAATGCTTACTTCACTGGTCGTAAACCATTGGCTCTGAACCTTTGGCTTGCTGGAAACTGTATCACAGGAGCTGAGTCTAACACCGATTGCTTAGGCCTGTCATCAGCAGTGGTGGCGCTGCGGGTTCCTCTGTTCCTTGTTATCATTAACAGCTCTTGCAACTTTACTTCAATAAAATGCAATTCTTCCTTCCTCTCCTTGCCTTCTAAATTTTTATCAGCAATAATGCTGCGTATATTTTGAAGTAACGAGAAAACTTGGCCACAAACATCCATTTCTTCAAACTTTGACTTTTGACTTTGACCGCCTACTATTTGGTTTTGTAGTCTTAGAACAATTCCATAAGTCAAATTGAATTTCTATTGAATACTTGAAGAACAATTGCATAGGTCAACTTGAATTTCTATTGGATACTTGAACAACTATTGGATTTTGAAATGTTTGCAATGTTGAGACAATAAGTGGTAATATTTTAACTCAGATTTCTGATCATTTTCCTCAATTCATGGTTGTCAAAAAGGCAGGTATCAAAGTCAAATCTCTATCAAATTATCAACATGATTATTCCAAATTCAATCAAGATAGTTTTCTTTCTGACTTTAACAACATGAGTTTTGCATATCTGAATGAAGAGAACCTAAATGTGAATGATAAATTTGATAGGTTTTTGGCAAATTTGAATGATTTAGTAAGAAAACATGCTCCTTTAAAGAAACTCACAAAGAAAGATCTTAAGCTCAGAAACAAGCCATGGATAAATAGCAGAATTAAAAAAATGATGCACTTAAGGGATAAGCTACTAAGAAAACTTCAGACTTGGCAACAAAAAGCTTTATAAAAAATTCAGGAATCGTGTTGTTGTGGAATTAACACAGAGCAAGGCCAACTATTTCAACAATTTCTTCCATACTAATTGCAACAATATGAAGCTCCTTTGGTCAGGTATAAAGGCAATTATAAGCAATAAGAACTCTAATGTGAATGTTCTTAGCAAATTTAAAGATATGATTGGAAGTATAACAACAGATTCAACTGTTATAGCAAATACCTTCAATGAGTTTTTTGTAAATGTAGGCAATAATGTGACAAAAACAATACCTAGAACTATGAAATCTCCCATGGACTATCTTGGAAGTAGCAATGGACATTCTTTTTTCATCACCCCTGCAGTCCCAATGGAAATATCTGACAACATAAGCATGCTAAAAACTGGCAGATCTATTGGTCCTAATAGCATTCCTACGAAGCTACTGAAAATTATCTCTCCCCATATATCTTCTCCTCTCTCTCAATTAATAAATGAATCCTTCCAGTCTGGTATCTTCCCTTCAAAATTGCAACTGGCCAAAGTAATTCCTCTATTCAAGAAAGGCTGTCCCCTAAATTCCTCTAACTATAGACCAATATCTCTCTTGTCTGTATTCAGTAAGATTATTGAGAAAATTATGTATAGGCGTCTCTATGATTTCTTGGAACTTCACAATGTCTTGTACAACCTTCAGTTTGGTTTCCGTGCTAGTCACTCAATAAATCATGCACTGATAAGTTTAACAGAATCAGTTAGAAACTCTTTAGACAATAAAATGTTTGGGTGTGGTATTTTCCTTGATTTACAAAAGGCTTTTGACAGAGACGTAGGAACTGTTATTTATCATTCTTTCAGTTGTCACTAATCCTCCTTAAAAAGCTGCCTATAAATATCTGCTTCGCTGATTCTTTCCATTGTGTGCACAAATAATGCCCATTGTTACAACATCACTATGGAGCAAAAGGACATTTTTATTTGAGACTGATATTAGATCGTCCGCGTCGCTTGGGAACTGCTGTGAGTTGAGTTTCTTATAAGCAGTTTTTCCCTTGACAACATTCGTTCATACTTGGTTCAGCTCTTATCTTAGCAACAGAGAACAATACGTTTCTGTTAATGGCCATAGTTCCAGTAACCAAAAAGTAACATGTGGGGTCCCGCAGGGATCAGTACTTGGTCCACTCTTTTTTCTCATTTACATAAATGATATTTCTAAGGCTTCATCCAAATTATCTTTTTATCTTTTTGCTGATGATACCAACATTTATTATCAGTCAGCAAGTTTAGAACAACTTCAAAAGGTTGTAAACCATGAACTGAAGTTTGTCAAAAAGTGGCTTGATGCAAACAAGCTTGCTTTGAAAAGCCCCTAAATGACACTGTTGACATAAGATTTAGTAAGCAACATGTGAGAAAAGCAAAGTATGTCAAATTTATTGGTCTTCTCCTTGATGAAAACCTTTCTTGGAAGTATCACCTAAACGAACTTTCCATAAAGTTAGCAAGAACGTGTGGTATATTCTTTAAGGTGAGACATCTACTTCCTACGAATGTATTGGTTTCCTTGTATAACTCTTTATTTGCTTCTTTCCTACAATATGGAATTGTTGTTTGTGGTCTCACTTATGATTCATACATCAAACCGATCTTCATTCTTCAAAAGAAAGCCGTAAGAGCTATCGCCTTTGAAAATCGTTCTGCTCCATCATCTCCTATTTTCCTCAATCTCCAACTTCTTAAGTTGGAGGACTTGTTTGAATTAAAGCTGCTGACTTTTGTCTATGAATCCGTAAATAGGATCTCCCCTTCTTGTTTTCATGAGTTTTTTGATTTACTTTCACATGTTCATCAACATGATACCAGGCAAGCATGTAAAGGTGACATTTTTCTGAAACGTAAAGATACTCTGCAATATGGTTTGAAATGTGTCAGGTATGCAGGTGCGAAATTTTGGAACAATATTCCTACCATGATCAAACAGGCATATTCTTCAGTTAACGTTCGTCGTCAAGTTAAACTGCATTTGTTTTCCATCAACTACCAGTCATAAGATTTTAGTGTTTTCAAATGATATCTTTCCGCAATTTGATTCTTCGCATATTTTTCCAATATAAACTATGTTATTTAAACTAAGGGGGTGCTCTCTCCTCGATTAGTCTATCTATTGAGAGAGCTCCTCCTATAAGAAATTCCCTACATGCAAATCCCCCTCATCTTCTTGCATTGTGTTCGTTGATTGTATTTCATTAATATTTTAAGTCTTTTTGTAGTTTAATTTTGAGTAAATTTTGTGTTTTTTGTGAGATTTGTATGTAGAGGAATTTTAAAATTAAAGGAACTGAACTGAACTGAACAACAATTGCATAGGTCAATTTGAATTTATATTGGATACTTCAACTTGAGCATAAGTCAACTCGGCTTCTCATTCGTTACTTCAAATCCCATCTATGCTCGCGCCTAAACTTCGAGAAGCAGAGCTGACCGCTCATTTGCTTACAGACCTACGCAAATCAAATGTATGGGCACTTACTTCAACAATATTCAGACCCACCTATGCTCTGGAATATACTGTAGAAAATGGCAATAATTTCAAGACCATGCTGGTCAGTAGAATATACCAACTTGTATTCAAAAGCGAAGCAAAATTTTTCAACGCTCAAGTGTAAGCTTAGTCATAGATGATGACATATAAATGATAATGAAATGCACACAAAGGGATTAAGCTCTTACGCACACAATTCAATGATGATGGATGCAAACCATCCATCGACAATAAAATATTGATTTTGGTACTTATGCCAGTTTTCTATCAGGTCAGTGTTTTTCAGTTTAGTGTTGTCGAATTTGGCACAAGTGGAAATTTGAAAACACAGAAACTACTGACAAGCACAATGTGTCCTATTTAGAGGTTGGTGTTGGGTTAAGCACAGTAAGTACCCGCAAATAAGAAACCCCCTTGTACAGGCCTCACTTTCTTCAAAAGGGGCTCCTTTAATAAGAAACAACTCTAGGTCTGAAATTTAAAAGTTTCTTATTTTCTGGTTTGTTATAGTTCCTAAATGCTAGAAAATAATGCCTATAAATGACTGTAATATAATGTAGCATTCTCTAAACAGAATTAACATTTTCAACATTAAAAGATTCACACAACAAAAAGGTAACAAGGTAAACATGTAAAATGTACCAGTAATGTGCAATACACATGCATGTATGGTACAGTCATATAACTTTACTTGACTGGATTCCCTATCTATAAGAAACTTTGACCCTGATTATGAAAATGTCTCTTTAAATAAGAAACTTTTTGAGGCCTCAATTCAAAAAGTGGTTTCTTATTTGCGGGTACCCGATGTAGTACTAGAGTTTCTTAAATTGTTCGCAATCCTAGTACCGTTTTGTTATGAACCAGTTTCTTATATGGCTATTCGAAATCACCGGCCCTGGTCCTCGGCACCATGGCCCTCAGCCCCCACAATTATAGGTATTTCTTCGTTTCATAACTGTCTGGCTGTTCCCGCATTTAAAATGATCCGAACGGTGCCGCTCAATTTAAAGATCGCAATGTTCGAAGTTTCCAAGAGCTTAAGAAACTCCTTTAAAGCAAAGTGAGAGAACTTTAAGGGGCCGAGCAGTCATATGAGTCTCGCAAAACAAGTTGAGTATGATTTCCTAAACAAACCACAAATGTACATACGCCTCACGCTCCTTCGCATACAATTCATGCGCCTCCGTATTCGTTAGTTCTGGCTAACTGTCGCACTGAAAACCCTTCTTTCCCCTGTTTCGAGATTACGCAGAGTATATTGTTTGCAAATAACTCTTTCTAAGAGACTAAACGCACCGATGGCGAGATGACCATTAGCAAGAAATTAGGAAACTCCAAAGACTTTGTTGAAGTAGCTTTTTCCATTGTGTTGAAAGAAGTTAATTCCTCTTTTCACTTGTTTCTCGTAACCTGTGCTTGCCTGAGTCCAAGACATTTATTGAAGGTCAAGGGGATCCTGCCGATTTAAAGAATGTTCGTGAAAACAATTTGAAGAGGAACCTTCAAAATTTTCTTTTACATAAGTATTATTCCGCTTTGATTATGGTTTCAAAGTACACTTTACGTCATGCTTATTCACTTTGGTGTCCTGTCACCCACTCTAAAAGCTGACCGTTCCAAGGGTCAAAAGTGAAGAATAATGTTGAACAGTTTGCGGTCCACATATTTGTAAATAATGCATCAAAGAATGCAACCATATGGAATGTGACTCCCTCGATTGAGTACGAAGGCGCATGAATTGTATGCGAAGGAGCATGTGGCGTATGTACATGTGTGGTTTGTTTTAGGAAATCATACTCAACTTGTTTTGCGAAAGTATTAAATAGAAAAGGTGAATGAATGTTCAGAAAATAGAAATGGTGATATCACAGTTTTTATGAAAATTAATTTTGTTCACTCGCCATCATCCCGTTCCACGTAACCCGTTGCTCTCTCATACCGCAAGTTGAATTTTCCCTGATGGCACTAATATAGTACTTGCTCCACTGTAATCCTTTGGTGCTGACTTGGTTTCATCTACACAATGTAACCACTGTAAAAGAGAATGCTGCTCATATTTGGCAGGTCGGTTGTAATACTTAAAGACAGTTGTATTTGTCGCAGCACTCTCCGCAGTAGGAGTAGTACATGTCTTCCTGCTTCCATCGCTCCATGAGATTTACCTTGAGGAAAGGAGAACCCACATATCCGGCTCACACATGTCTAACGAGAGTGCATACCTGAAAGCTGCTGTTGATGGATCGAGATCTTTGCAATATAACGCATCGGAATGGTATGACTCGTGAGCATTGGAAACATATGATGCAACATATTTGAGTATCATTCCATGCCCATTAGTTGTTTGGACATCCATAGAACATTGGAGAAAAGGTAGCAGAGTATCAATGTATTCTCTGATATTTCCGGCAAATGCATTGGCAGGATGTGAGAGCTGAAGTCACATACCATTGTCCTCAATAACTTTGGTTGCACTGTCATTTATGCAGGGGCGTAGCCAAAGGGGGGTGCGGGGGGGTGCAGGTACATTTAAGGTTGTCGGTAAATTGATAATATTTGTCGGCAAATCAAAAAAGTTTCCTTGGTACAACAGAGTGTCTGTCGGCGCAGTTAATTATCATTATTCACGTCTTGCTGCTTGTCTTAATTGACCTACAACACCGTAGGCCAAACAGTGAATTTTTCATGGCTATCTTTATCTTGTGTGTTGATGTCATGTCTGCCAAGTCTGCAATGTTCGCCTGTGGACGTACTGCCTCGTTCCAGATCTGATAGCCTCATGTTATGTTTTGTTGCTCATTGCATTGCCTCAGTTCCAGGTAGAGACAGTTTGCCTTTTCCCAAATGGCCTAAGTTTTATTGGTATAACGCATTGGCGTTGACAGAACGATGGAGGGCAGTGAAGCTGTGGCTAAGCGCAAAAGAAAAAGAAGGAAACTAAGATGTCTGGTTTGTAAGGAGACTTTTGATGACGACCATCGAATCACGCATAACAACAGGAAGCATCAGGCATTGTTAAAACGAAATAAGTGCATTGGTTTTGAAGAAGTGAATGCAATAGCAAATCCCTTCGTTTTTTCACAGCAAAAGAAACAGGTGATGATTGCGAAACAATATGTTTCAATTGATACATTATTTTTACACGATACTTGTATACTAAAAACTGGTTTTTTTCTAGTATCAAAATTTGTATTTTTCATTTATGAGTAAGCATTTGACCAAATACTGGAAGTTTAAGTTGATTTGGGGTCTTTATGAACAGAACGGGTTTGTCTGTGGTTGCTGAAAGTGTACACAAGTGTACAGTTTAATATGCGAGTCCTCATTGGAATTTCGTTATTTAAATCTATGCATCACCTGTTCCTTCCTGTATGTAAACAAGATGCGAATGAAACGATACACAAATTTAAATCTATGTGTCTTGATAAGGTTTTTAACACTTCCACATAGGGGAGACTTTTGCATGATACACGGGCAAAGTTTAAATTCTTTGTTGGCCGATTAAAGCTTTCATGTCATTATAAATACAACTCCTAGTCTCACTTTGTCAGTCAGTTGTCTTTTATGGTCATTAAATCCCTTTGTTTTCTGTGTTTGCAAAATTGAAATATTTCTTCTTTTATAGTGTAGACTTTAGTTTGAAATGTAAGTGGCATTCATGGTGAGGACTCGGTGACCTCATGTCTTTCCTCACCATGAATGTCACAGTTTAATGTATTTGTAGTTTCGTATTTATAATAATAGTTGTTTTTAATTGATATAAACAAATATAATAGAAATAGACAAACACCAAAACCAAACATCAAAAATTAAATGTGTGTCTGCCATTAGTGGAGCAGCCTTAAACAACAAAAAAGCTTTAAAGTAGTTGATGTAAATGCCATGTAAGATAAAACCAATTAAAATTAATTCTTTCTCCAGCTGGCACATAGTAGTAGTGAAAATGTGGAAACTGAAATACCATGAAAAGCAGACATGATGGAAAGGACAGAAATGGCAGATACAACTGAAGAAATTCCTGATATTAGAATACTAGAAGGTGTAAAGGAAGTGGTAGGAAGTGACAAAGATATGGCTAGAAGTGATGATGAAATTGGAAGATTAGAAGAGGATTTTTCAGACACCGAACAGGTACGTTTTTTTGTACACTGAAATATTTTCTGAGGAATCTTTGGATCGTATAATACTTTTGTTTTTACATTTATGCTTGAAATTTGAGAAAAGTACTTAAAGGTGACCTGAATTGAAATTTTTTATTAATGCAAATGAACAGCACTGTCGAATGATAAGAAATCCTGTTTAAATTTCTTTGATATCTCATTTCGTTTTCAAGTTTTCCATTGATTCTAAGTGCCAGTTGATTCAATGTTATAGTTGATTCAATGTTACTGATTCAATATTATTGAGCATACTAATATGTACTGAAGGACAGCATCTATAAATAAAGAAGAGGCATTACATAATCATCATTACCTATATTTTAGAACATGGGTCAGGAAGAGTGCAGTAGTGAAAGAGATATGGACTGGCTATCATGTGCTGGAAAGCTCCATTCTTTAAATGCAAAAATGGTTGCAAGTGCTGAAATTAGCAGGGAAATTGAAACGGTGTCATTCCCTAACCAAGAAAAAATTCTGAAAGAGATTTTCAACATATCAACTCAGATTAAAGAATCTGCAGAAAATGTGCTGGAGACTGAAGAGTCCACAAATAGACAAAGAGTAACACACATATAGAGATGTGCTGCTATCGCTTCAGTGTTACATCATAATAACCTCATAATCAAACAGCCTCGTATAGAACATTACATTCCTCCCCTAATTAACAAAACAAAACATAACATAACATAATTGATAAAGTACATATAACATGGTTCTATTGTGTCTGTTGCATTGTTAGATCAAAACTCAGTCTGAAAGTTTTCATCTCTGTATCTAGCAGGAGCTTGTCTTATTCTCACCGGTCTCTCTATTGGCACTCTATCCTCTACTTCATTTGGTGGAATGACATTTTCTTCTCTTTCATCAGTGTCAGGTGAAAGTGGCTGTGTGGTATAATCTCCATCGCACCTTGACTTGTTCTCCTCCAGCCTTTGTAGCTTCTTGAAAAATGTAATATGTCTTGTGATGGTTCTTGTGGCATTTCTGGCTGTTACTAAACTGCCTTTCCTCTTCACAACAATCATCGGCTCGCTGTTGAAAGGTGTGGTTTTCTTGTTAAGCTTCGCTTGTCGACATAGAACTGTGTCCCCTACTTTAATGTCTAGTTCTTTTACATAACTCTTGCTGTCTGCGTTCTGCTTCATTGTTTCTTTGCTCCTAGCATCCTTTGTACGCACCTCTCTGTCATAAAGCAATATTTTCTTACTGGTAGGTGCTGGAAGACGCGTCTTGTACCTTCGTCCATTGAAAAGGAGCCTGGCTGGAGAATGCTTTGTCATTGTGTGTGGAGTAGCTCTGTAGGCCCTCGGGTATTTATGTAATTCCTGTCTCCAGTTTAGACGCTCTTCTGTGGAGGAGCGAATGATTTTTCCTAGGTTTTTCATAAAATTTTCGGCCATGCCATTCGCCCATGGTGCATATGGTATTTTCTTTTTGTGCTCAAAACCCATATATCTTGCATACGATTTGAATTCCTCACTGCTATATGGTGGCCCATTGTCACTTGCTATTTCATCTGGGATTCCTAATGTTGAGAGAATTTTGTCCATTGCTGGTATGACTGCTGTACCAGAAGTTGAACGTACGATTTCGACCATAGGAAATCTGGAGTACAGGCATTGTACAACCAGCAGGTATTCACCCGTGTCTAATGGACCATATAGGTCTGTTGCAAGTTTAGACCATGGTTCTGTGGGTAGTTCTGTTGGCTTGAGTGGCTCTTGCTGATGAATATCTGTATTTGCCTGGCATGCCATGCATTGTGCAATTTCTGTTTCAACCATCTTATCTAATCCTGGAAACCACAAATGCATGCGTAAGTATTGCTTTGTTCTCACAACCCCTTGATGTCCCTCATGAGCAAGGGTTGTCACAGACTGCCAAAGGCTGGCAGGAACCACAATTCGGCTACCTCTGAGCACTAGGCCATCCACTACTGATAGCTCTGGAAATATATGTGCATATGAAGCCAATTTCCTTTTCTGTTCTTTGCTGATGTATCCCTGTGAGATCATTTCTTTGAGAACTGTCAATGTTTCATCCTCTAGTGTAGCTTTTAACATGTGTTCTTTTGTTACAGCCTTGGGAAGGTTTGCTCGGATAACTGCATCAATGTATAGCATATCCTCTTCTATGGATTTCTTTGTTACGGTACACATATCAGCTAAGACAACTGGATGCCGGGAAAGATAATCAGCTGGATTTGTCTTCCTCGGCTCGTGAATTAGTGTGTAGCTATAATCTTGCAGCTTCAACTTGTCCCGCAGGATTCGTGCCGGAAGTTCTGCCTTGTACTGGTTGTACAAGGGTAACAGAGGCTTGTGATCTGTGCTTGCAATGAAATGCTGAAGGCCATGTAGATAGATATGGTTTCTCTGCATGGCGAATGCTAGTGCAGCACTTTCAATTTCAATTTGTGAGTAGCGACTCTCAGTGTCTGTTGTCGCTCTGCTGTCGTATCTGATTACTTTGTATTGTTGTGTTTGGGGCTCAAGTTGTGTCAAGATGCTAGAAAGGCCATATTTGGAGCCATCTACAATGAGCTTTGTTTCTCGTGTTGGGTCAAAGTATGCCATTGTGGTGTCTTGTGAGAGAGCCTCTTTAATTGACTGAAAAGCCTTTTGACAATCATTGGTCCAGTTGAAAGTAACATTCTTTCTAGTGAGCAACCGCAACGGGGTTGTAAGAGCAGAGTAGTTGCGAATAAAATGAGCACTGAAATTAGCCATTCCCAAGAAGGATCGAACTTCAGCTGCAGATGCGGGTGGTTGGGCATCATGTAGAGCCTGTACTTTGTCAGGTGATGGTGACATTCCTGCTGATGAGAAAGTCATGCCAAAAAACTTGATTTCTGGTTGGTTAAAACTGCACTTTGACATTCCAAGTGTTAGACCGCAGTCATCAAGGCGCTGTAATACTTGCATAAGTGCTCGATCATGTTCTTTCTGAGATTTTCCAAACACGATAATGTCGTCATAGATGTTTTCAACATGTTCAATATCCACCAGCGTTTGACTAATTTCCTCATTGAAAATCTCAGCAGCTGAATTGGTGCCAAAATTTAACCTTTTGAAACGCCTCAGGCCTTGATGGGTGTAGAACGTTGTCATGTATCTGCTTCCTGGGCTCAGCTCGAACTGCATGTAGCCTTGACGCATGTCAAGTTTTGTGAAATGCTTTGCTCCATTTAATTTGTATCGCAGTTCTTCCAATGTGGGTATGACATGACGTGTGCGCCGGATGGCAGTGTTAGCTGTGGTCATATCAAGGCTCATTCGCAACTGGGATGGATCAGCTTTTGGTGTCAACACGACATTTGAAACCCACTCTGTTGGTCCATACACTGGCTCGATGATGTCTGCATCTTCCAATTCTTTGAAAATGGCTTCAAATTGCTCCCTCTTTGCAAAGGGTATTCGGCACTGTGGTTGAATTTTTGGAGGTACTGACTTGTCCACGGACAACTTCACAACTCTGTATCGATGTTTGCCAATACCTTCAAACACCCCAGGGTACTGATCAACGATGGCCTTAACTCTGTCTGGTGCATCTTGCTTATGTTTGTAGATATTGTCCAGCTGCTGTTCGGAAGACTTTTTAGAGGTGAGATGCTCTGCCATAGCTGAATATGACATGTGTTGAGTGACGTGAGTGGTGGCCTTGGCACTCTTGTTTCCCTGTTTTCTTTCCTGTGGCACATGGTGCATATCCTGCATGTCTGCGGTTAATTCTTTCACAGTGATGCTAAGCAGACTCAGATCAAAAGCAGTGTACTTTCCTATGAGGGGCTTTTGTCCTGATCCTGGAACAACATACACGGTTGCAAGGACCTGTTTTCCATTGGCTGTTAGCTGTGTCTGGAAGGATCCTTTTACCGGAATGGGTGGGGAGTTGTACGGCTTGAGCTTGACTTGTGTTCTTCTAAGTTTTGGTTTAGGGTGCAGCTGGTGGTAGAGGCTTTCATCAATAATATTTGCATCTGCACCTGTATCAATTTGCATTTTTAATTTTGTGCCCCCATCAAACTTCCCCGGCACCATGGTATCCGGATAGCATCTCTTGCTATGGATAGCATGAACTGGTGTGGTGACTGCATCCAGCTTGAGAACAGTTGGTCCTTCCACAAAATTGTTGTATATATAACTGTCTTGCTCTGGATTTTCATCAAATTTTTCTTCTGTGTCAACCGTTTTTACTGGCTTTGTTGATTTTCTTGACTCACAAACACTAGCAAAATGATTTTTCTTATTACAGCTCTTACAGGTTGCACCCATGGCCTTGCATTTCCCTTTGTGTGGTGTTTGCTCTCCACAATAGCGGCAGATCTCAATGGTTTTCCCTTTAGACTTGTATAGATGTTCTGCCTTAGGGTGCTTTCCTTGCACAGCATAGACAGGTGTTGGTGAAGCTGTAGCCTCCATATTGTGTTGCTTCATGAAGGCAATTTCTCTATTGGTAAGCTCAATAGAGCGAGCAGTAGCTAGGACCTTCTTTAAGTCCATATCTTGAGCAATTATCTCCCTCTGTAATTTTTCTGAATGAGTGTGCAGTGTCATCACCAGTGTGATTGCAGAATTTAAATCCATCTCATTAAATTCACAATCAGCACCTTTGACTCTTAAGCGAGTGGCCCAGTGATCATGCGATTCCTCTGGGGAGGTGGGTTTGGTGCAGAAAAATTTGTAGCGCTCCGCAGCTAAATTTTTTTTCGCTGTGAAATGTGCAGTGAGAGCAGCTGTGGCGGTTGAATATTTTGCATCCGCAACTGTCAATGTTGCGAAAAGCTCCCGTAATTCTGAGCCACCAACAGCAAGCAATGCAGCCCTTCTCTTTGAAGGCCCCTCTGCAGCGTCAGTGATGCCCTCAAAATCCATCACCAGTTCTAGGTTTTCTAACCAGAGTTTCCATCGGCGTTCTTGATTGCTACCAGCATCTTGTTGTACATCTGGATTAAACTCTGTTACGCACGCTTTAAGACCCACAAGTGCAGAGGCCATGCTTGTAAGAAATTTATTTTCATGAAAAAAAAATTATAAACAGAAACGGCAAAAGTGGGTTATTCCGGCGTTTTGGTGTGGTCCGTAGAATATACCAAAAACTTTGTAGGCACTAATACACCTTGTCTATGCGGAATAAGCCTCGTGCGGGCAGACGGTAGGCCTAACTCAAAATGAAAAGCAAAAATAAGTCACTTTCCTGCTTGCTGCATTCATGACTCTGTCACTGCAGAAGAGCCAACTTGTGCTTGATGTTTATAAACACTTTCCATCCTTGTCGCCATATGAAGAGTCCACAAATAGACAAAGAGTAACACACATATAGAGATGTGCTGCTATCGCTTCAGTGTTACATCATAATAACCTCATAATCAAACAGCCTCATGTAGAACATTACAGAGACTTCTTTAAAAGTTTTAAGAAAGCTTGAGAGCTCAAATACCAACATCATGGCAGGATCCGAAGAAGATACCACTATGCCAGCCTGGGATCCAGGAGAAAGATTGTCAAATCTCTCTCCAAGTCAGAAGCGATATCTTTTAGAAGTTGGTCCTCGCCAACCAATTCTGGACAGGTATCCATGCAATGATACTTTGATATCAAAGGAAACTCACAAGCAATGTCGCTTCAACCCAGCTTGGTTTCAAGAGTATCCACACCTGGAGTATAGTCTGTCTAAAGATGCTGCATTCTGCTTTGTCTGTTCACTGTTTGCTCACGGTCCAGGTCACGAGAGAGCAGAAAATGCATGGGTTAGTGAAGGAGTCCGCTCCTGGCACAAATTCAAAAGCATTGGTACTAAAACCCAAGGAAAGCTAGCCAAGCACTTTTCCTCAAAAAGCCATAGAAATGCAGTCTTATCATATGCAGAATTCTCAAATTTTTCTGGTCATATCGACGTCATTCTCAGCAAAGAACACCGTGCTGCATACATTCAAAGAGAGGCAGATCTTGAAAGGAACAGGCATGTGGTTGAAATTCTCCTTGATGTTACTAAAACGCTTGGACGCCAGGGGCTGGCATTTCGAGGACATGGAAACGACGAAGATGGTAATTTCCGCCAGATTGTCTATCTTCTGGCAAGGCACTGCCCTGACATGAGGTTTTGGCTTGACAATAGCCGTCCCCGACCTTGCTATGTCTCTTACCTAAGCCCTGCATCTCAAAATGAATTAATTCAGATAGTAGGAACAGAGGTAAGAAAACATGTAATCAATGAAATACAAAAGGCAGGGATGTACTCTGTTATGGTCGACACCACACCTGATGTATCTCACAAAGATAGATTAGCCATCGCTTGCAGATATTTGAATGAAGAAGGTGAGCCAAGAGAGCGCTTAATTTCCCTTGGTGAAGCGAAGGATAAGCGAGGGGAAGGTGGAGCTAAAGAGATCATTGAGACCCTGACAAAACATAAATTGAAACTGAGTGACCTTTGTTTTCAGAGCTACGATTACGCGGCTGCTATGTCTGGGAAGTTTAATGGCGTGCAGAGGAAACTTCAAGATGAACTTGGTAGAACGGTGCCTTACATACCGTGCCTAGCACACCGTACAAACACAGCCGTGGAGCACAGTTGTATAGCAAGCCCAATCATCAAAGAGCTCTTCAACGTTCTTGAAGCAGTGTACGTATTTTTTACTGGCAGTACCAAACGAATGACATCTCTGGGTGAATCTCTTTCTAGCTTAGCCGTTGAGAATACACCGATGCTCAGGAACTTGTCGAAAACAAGATGGGTAGCTCGTGCCGAATCAATCAGAGCTGTATGGAACAGTTACGATGCTATAAGAACCAGCCTGGGAAATTTGGAAAAGGTGGATGATCCTAACACAAGAACATCAGCTACTGGCCTTCTCTCAAAGATATCTCGTTTTGATTTTATTGCTGGAATAATGTTCACAAAAAACATCATGTTCAAAACAAAAAGGATGACGGAGATCTTGCAATGTGAAGAATTGAATGTCATCGATGCCATGAAAATAATGGAGGCCACCGTTTGCAGTCTACGAGAAGTAAATAGCGATACAGATAGGATCAATGCTGAGATCGAAGCTGCAGCCAATTTTGCAAAGAGTCGTAGTCTTGACCCTGACAGTGATTTCGCACGGTACCATCGCTTCAGAAGACCACCTGCTAGAGTGGATGGAAACCCTGAATCCCAAACGAGATTTGACATGTTCTCTTTTTATCGCAAGGAATTCAAGGCCGTGCTCGACACCCAAATTTCGTTCTTGACGGATGTAATTAGCAACTGCCGTTTAACCATCAAGCCTCTGCTAGAATGCTTAGAGTTTGGGGAAGAGAAGGCTGCATTTGAAAGCTTCGAATCCTTTGCCGGCTTCCTTCCAGAAGCTTAGCATTCAGACCCAATGACTCTGATGTCTGATATCCAAGCCTTCCAAGCATTAATGAAATCAAGGGAAAAATCATTTGAGACCATGGCTGAAGCTGCTCAGTCAGCTTATGACCACAAGTCAATTTTCCCTCTCACAACCAGGGCTTATCGATTAGCTCTTACCGCGCCAGTGACAGTGGCTAAAGATGAAAGAACATTCAGTAAATTAAAATTGGTCAAAACCCTAAACAGGTCGAAAATGCTGGACGAGAGACTAGAGCAATTGATTCTAATGGCATGTGAGAAAGATGTCACTGACAAGATATCAGTGCAGAAATTAGCCAGCATGTGGGCCACTTTGAAGAGCAGAAGGGTCACTATTGCCAAAGAATGAGACATTTGATGACAGACATTTCTTTTGGTTATTGCGAAGTTGTTTATAGGTTTGTTTAAATTACCGGGTGTCCCAAAAAATGTATACAGATTTGGTTGACGCCAGCGCTGTGAATTTAGCTTCAATCAATGTCCAATCACTTTCCTTGAGAGTTAACTTGAACATATTACCTCGTTTGTTGGTATTGGTACTTTGAGAGCAGACATGTTAATCTTGAAAGCTCAGATTTGCCTCTTCCCGCAAACCAGAGCTTTAGCAGTGTATAAATCGACGATAGCCTTCAGAAAATTTGAACAATATTAGATCTTGTGTTATTCTGTTTTCCAGAAGTCGCCCCCAGTCACACATTGGGAAGTTACTTGAATTTTCATTATTTTCAATTCTTAATTTCGATGTGTTTCAGGAATTTGCTTAAGCGAAAAGGCCAAAGCTCTGGTTTTCAAGTGGAAGCAAATTTGAGCTTTCTATATTGATATTTCTGCTCTCAAAGCAGCAATACCAACAAACGAGGTATTTATATTCAAGTTAACCATCGAGGAATATTTTGCGAGTGATTAGCCATTGATTAAAGCTAACTTCACATCGCTGGAGTCAACCAAATCTGTATACATCTTTTTGGGACACCCGGTATTAATGCTTTTTCGTTTATCGCTATTACCACAACCAAAACACAGGATCAGATGAAAGACGTTTATTTGTGCATCATTAATACACGTATTTCTTGTAACAAGTTTAATTCCATTTGTTGTGGCCAGTTATCTTAAATCTTACAACATTTTTGCTGCCAATAATTTCTTATGCTCTAAAAGTTAATATCTCATTCTTATTTTTGATGTTCTATTAATATCTCAAATGACGTATAGCAGAAATTACACTCCAAACAACTTCAAAATACTTATCAATACTTCACAATGTCAAAACGTTGTGGCGTGACCTAGGAAAATTGAAGTTGCAAATTACAATCTGAAATTTCAATTTTCCTAGGTTTCTTAGCTTTTTAATTCAGGAAGCAGAGCTTAATAATTTTTGAAAAATTGAGCCTACGGTTTCTTATAAGTATGGTTTCTTGTAAGAAATACATGTCTGTATACCATGTGTCTAGATTTTTAGTTTTGTTATTTCTTGCTCATGATGCTTCAACCTTTGATAATATATTATGCTATTTTCGTTTTTTGTCGGCAAATTGGAGGATCTGCACCCCCCCAACAATTTTCTTTAGCTTCGCCCCTGCATTTATGTGCAAACTTGATTTATCAGAAGACTGATACTTTTCTACATAGTGAAGGAGAGGTGGATTGTCCATTGGAAGGTCGGTCTGTAATGGCTTGTTCTGAATTTACTTGACATTGTCATGCCATACAAGCAAGTGCAGATGTATCGTTCCACGTTTTTGAAACTCGACACGGTAAAAGTACGTTTTCACATTCTTGCTGTTACAAAGACGATTGTAATTGAACAAATGGTTTCTCCAATGCGAAACATTAGCCCCGCAAGGGTATCCACGAACTACCTGCTCTAATACAAGTTCTGTGAGATTTAATTGCAAACTCATTCTCTTCTGTCATCTTTATTAAACACAAGTCTTTATGTCTTGAGTAAGCGCCTACGGACCAACTAGTTATTATCTTATTTCTTTATAAACATTAAATTTAACGCAGGGATCGGAGCGAATACGGTGATACGTTTGATAGATGTTCAATTGATGTTCATTTCATTTAGTTGACTGCATCAGCTGATACTTTGCCTGAGTTTTGGAAATAAATGCAAGTCAAGTCCTGGTCCAAGCATTCAACCCAAGTTAAGGCCGTGCTTCTAAATTTTCTTTGGTGTATGTGTGGTAAATGTAGTTGGGATCTACTAGGAGGTTACCTGGAATACATATGCTGTATGGAAATCCAAGAGGCTAGTGGCAAAATAACATTGTTAGGTCTGGACATCGGCATCTGTAAAATGTGGGTCCGCAGGTCCGATAAAATGCGGGTGTTTGGGTCTCTTTGAATGCAGGTCCCACGGCCACATACAAACGGCCGCTGTATGCGGCAAGGAGCCCTTTATTCAGAACGAGGCGATACAGCAATTCATCATCGCTGAAATTCATCAAGTGAAACCCATATCAATGGGACTAAATGGTGACGCAGATCGTCACAAATGTCACAAAGAGATGAATACATTTTGAAATCATACCTGATCAACGAAAAAATCCTGAGTCACAGCCTGCAAAGAATTTCAATTCCAATGCAAATATGGGAGAACTTTGTACTTCAGAGGAGATCCCTTCACATAGGGAAGTCCCACTGCATCATTCGATACTTTTACACGGCTAAAAATGAATAGCATCTGCACAGTATTCAACAAAAAAATGAAATAACGAAATAGCGAAATAGCAATATAGTGAAATGACAAAAAAAATGGCCTTTAAGATTTTGAAACAGAGAAGATCACCAAAATATCGTAATGCTGAGCATTGGAAAACTTGTTTATTTTTTCTAGGAATCCGAAGGGTACTTCCGCTTGCTCGTTTTGCTTTATAACTTGCTTATTTTTATTGGGAATAAACAAAGACATAGTTTGATTAAGATGTTTGCAGCATATTCATTAGGGTTTTTATCGATTTTTCTGGAGTCTGGAAAACACAGGCTAGGTTGAATGCAAGCATTCGAGGATGAAAACAGGAAGTGGGCGTAAGCCTCGCAAGACCCGTCGACCGTTGTAGCGCGCCTTACAAAACGAGAACTGCCACCAATTTTGGAGTGGGACCTGCATTATATCGGAGCTGCGAACCCGCATTTTACAGAAGCCGTTACTCAGTAGCAGTATTTATGTTTCGTTTAAGACTATCATCTTTATTCACAGCCTTTTGCAGTAAGCTAAAATTCTATCAAATATAATAACTAACATTACTGTAACTGAATCTTTCAATTATGGATGCAAAAGTAAAATGTTTTCATGGAATTGGCGATGTGAATATTTTTATTGAGAAAGTTTCATTGCATTCGTCACTGAAGGCTTGTTTCTTTGATGTATGTATGTGATTATCTAAAGAAGGCCGGTAAAATGAAGCAAGAATTGCAGAAAGAGCCTGAAAGTGGAAATTTGGATAGAGAAGCCGCAATTGTTGAATTAAACAGTCGGAGACGAAAATCAGATGAATCAGCACAAACCTTTGCTTACAAAATAATTACGCTAGTCAAGCTAATCTACCCTTCTTTTGACGATAAAACACAGCAGACAATCATCCAGGATTATTATTCGAAAGGAGTTCAAGCAAAGATGTAGATCATGTACTGATGCCGATGTTGACAAGCTGGCAACAGAGACAATGAGATTACAATTGGCAGGAACTGATTTATTTATTTCAAATAAAGCCCAAGAATGTATAAATGTTGACAGTATCTTTAAACTCTGTATGCACTGGATCACCCTCTCTCATTCCGTACAGTATCCTTTTTACTTTCTATACTTATAATCTATAAGGTCTCTTAAATTTTTTCCAGGAACAATAGACCAATTATGTGTCACGTGACCTCATCAATGACGTCATCTTTAACTCTATCTGACCTGGGCGAGGGCGGAACCCCTAGTACATTTTTGTTTACACCTTTTTCCACACATGCAGCAGGCCTCTGATACTTCGTAAGTTTAACTTTGTATCATAGAGCAATAAAATTGCAACAATTTGGACAATCTATTTTTAGCCTTGTCTCCATGGTTACCAATTTTTCATACTGCACTCTGTGAAAAACATACTTTGCATCTCTCTTAATTATGTTTAATTGGTCTAATTAAGTCTAAATTAAGAATTTATATATATATATTTTGATCTATATCTTTCATTTCTTTATGAAAAATAAAGTTTCATGACCTTTTAGCAACCTTTCATTTATATGACGTCATATGACATCATAATGATCATCATGCTCTAGCAACAACAACAACATCGCTAATTGGATTATGATTTCAAATTTTCATTGTTTATAGAATGAACTACCTTTGTGCCAAGTTTGGCTGCCATATCTCTTATGACAACAGAGATAAACAGGGAGGGGGCGGAATCGCCCCCCCCCCCCCCAGGCATTGAGTGTTTCAAAACACCCAGGTCAGATAGGGTTAAGAAAATGGCAAAATTAGTTAGCGGTCTCTCTGCGAGGATATGTCGACCCCAAATGTTTTACATCAGCAATAAATAGATTAAAGCTGAACAACAGGGTTGTTTCCACCTAAGCTATGAAATTTTGTTTGAATTTTGTGCACCATTGGTCGCAAACGGTATAAGATTCCCTGGGGTATCCTCATATAGTACTACTAACACTAGCAGGTAAATACAGCAATTGCTCCGAGCCGAGAATTATCGTTTGAATCTGATGCACAACATCTCAATGACGAGATAAACAGGCGAATATGACTTTATCGGTTTAGTAGTGTTGAATTGAACTGAATTCATTATCCTCCTTCGCACAAGTTGTATGAAACTTGCAGGCAAAAGGCAAAGGCTCTTGTATTTGCACTAAAGTTTAAAATATATATGCATGATCTATTACTGAATTCCCCCCCCCCTAGGGTCCCTCCCCATAAAAATATGAATAATTTTTTTCATAATCATCTGAAAGGAAACTCAAACTGTACATCTACTGGTACTTCCCATAAATGTATATTGTAACCGTATCTTTCCAAACAATGTTTTAAATCCCAGCCGGAGATACATGACACCTAACATACTCCTATGGCTACCAAACCATGTAGCCGTGATCCCTAATAATCCCGAAGTCCAATACCAACCCTTGAAACTAATCCCCTAACTGTAAGTGAACCCTAACCCTGATACCAATTACCCTAAAAATCAGCCCCTCTTATACAATACCCCTTTCCATAATTGTCATATCTCTCCGGTTGCTGTTGTTAAAAGGGGCTGATTGAACTCTGCATTGCTACACCCCCAGCCTGCCCGACTCGATCAAACTTGATAAAGGTCATTCAAAATGATCAAGATTATTCAAATGAATAAATACCTTGCTAGGAAAATGCTTCAGCCTGTTTAAGGTAGATATCAACCATGAAAATTGAGATGTTTTGACAAAATTCAGTAAAAACGTTTTCTTCACTTTTTAGGTGCAAAATTTATCGGAGAATTCATATTTCTTCACTTCAAAAAGACTAGATTAACAGAATCTTCAAAAAAGAAGTTTTTACACCTTGGTCTAGTTTTTGATACTTAGCAACAATGTTTTTTCCCGTTGCTATGGGATTCCTGGGATGGGTTCACCCAAAAATGCCCCCATAAAAGTTCAGAAGTCGTGAGGAATGTCCCCCCTGTGTTTTATTTGGTTAGCAACAACAACAACTCACAGTTTTGCTCGTCTGTCAGTTTTCAAAATGGACGCAGAGAAGTTGGATGTTCAAGTTGAGAGAAAACAAAATTCAAAGCGCAAATTCAGATCGGTAGGAAGAAAACAGCAAAAAGGTTTCCTTGGTAGAAGGAAAGAGGAGGCTCAAAGAGCAGGGAGTGATGTTTTGCCAATGGCATCAGTTATGGTAGAAGATCCTGGTGTACAAACAGAGGAAGGTGCCAACAACAGAAATGGGCCTAGGCCCTTCGACTCAGAAGATGACATTGATGAATCAGCTGACTTGTCTTGTAGCATATCAAAGAAGAAAATAATGAATTAATCCTTCGAATCAGATGGTGGTGGCCTGATAACCAGGCTAAAAAGCAGTGGAACTTGGTGTACAGAATACAACATAAGCAAGTCTCTTGGGTTCAAATGGATATGATATGGGATTATTGATAAACCATTCTAGCTGAAGTATTGAACACTGCTGCCATATGCAGAGCTTGCAAAGCAACAAATTCGAGATTGCATCTGAAAACTAGGGGGAGTGATGGTCTGGCAGAGCATTTATATATGCAGTGCTCAAATTGCAACACAGAGGCACAAAGGCAAACTTTGACACAAGCAGAAAACTCAAGGCCTCTGAACACGGGTGGAGATAACCGTGGTGGGAGGTTCAGTAATGATGTAAACAAGAGGTCAAGCATGTCTTCACTTTCAATTGGGGGCACTCTGGACTGGTGACGTTTTGTGGTAGTATCGTGAATTTGCCTAAACCAGTTTCAAGACAAACAACAAATGTATGAAAAAATAGAAGATGCATCGGCCAATGTTGCAGAAAAACTGATGAATGATACAGCGAAGCAACTGTTTGAAATAACAGCTGATGAAGAAATTGATCAAGTTGAGTGGAATTAAAAAAGAAAAGATAATATTGCAAAGGTGGAATCAAGTGGAGCATCTAAAAAATTTCATTGGTCAATCGAGAAGTGTGGCTTGAAGTATATGATGATGGTTGAGATTGCCTCATGTCAAACAATGAGCAGTTTTAACACTGGGGCCTCAAGCATTGCCCTAGTGATGAAGCTGTGTAATATTTTACCAGGCCATAATACTATGATAGCCTTGCGAAAATTGGATGATTCACAGATAAAGAGTGCAGCAGTAAAAGTATAAGAAAAATACAAGAAAAGACGATGCCAATTGCATGCAAAAAGAATGAAGATGAAGGACAAAACCAAAGAGGCTTGTGTTTCTGGAGGATTTGGACTGACATCAGTGCCAGAGTACAGTCAAGAAGAGGGAACAAATCAGACTAAATCAAAGGGAAAAGGCCAACGAATAGACAAGAAGAAAGAGCAGGACTTTGGAGTGCAATCTGCAAAGAAAAGAAAGGTGCCAGAAATTCATGAACTAGCAGATGATGAGCCATCAGTAGTATTTGTAATGCCATTGGAAAAGAACCTGGATTTTTAGTTGGAGTATGTGATTTAAGAGTCTGGGCTGGACTATTTTAAGTCATGTCTTTGAGAAAATGAGCACAGAACCTGTTCCTATTGATGAAAATATTTTGCAAAAGTTTAGACGCAGTTTTCTCAAAACTGTTTTCCGAGCATGCAGGCTATTTGTGGCAAAGATAAAAAATGTCCTGGGTGGGGTAGAGAAACCAAACTAGGCAGGAGTATGTATTTTTTTATGCTGAATGCAATGAGTGAGTCAGATTTGTCATTTAGTCATTATAAAAAGACCTACCTCAGAAAAACAGTGTTTTTAGCCTGAAACCTATTCTAAGTGGTCATTTGCAAATCTATCCATTTATTGCATAGAGCTATGTATCACACACCTTCCTTGAAAAAATGAAATGATTATCTTCTAAAGTTTCTTAGTTAGCCTTGCCACAAGTTTACATGTCCGCACCCAGTTTTTCTAGTTTCCATGGTAACCATGAAGCCCCACCCAAAAATGTTACCAAATTTTAGCCTTCCATGATTATTACTGTAAGTTCTGAAGATTTCCTTAATACTGGTATCACCATTCATGAGTTCTAGCCCAAAATCGTTTTTGAAGGTTTCAAGTTTGACATCTACCTTAAAGGCTGAATCGATCATGTTGAATATGAGGTAAGAGTGAGACAGCAGCTTCGTTTTGGCTAGGCCCTCCACAACAGCACAGCTGATAGGAACAATTCTTCCTCATTTGATAAGCTGCTATGTTGAAAAGCTTTGAATGCCAAGATCGTCACCAGATCAGATTAGATCTTCTATTTTTCCAAGCAAATCCACCTCTAAATCGTCAAATAAATTGTTTTCAATCCTTGGCGCGAAATGTTTCGACCAGTCGGTGAAAGGCCAAAGGTGAAAGGGACTCGCAGGGGTACACCAAGAAAGCATATGGCGAGGCGCAACCAAAAGCTCATAAGACGGTGTTAAAGAGCCTACCATCCCCTCGACCATCGTCCAAACATTTTCCCATACGTTTTCACTGTAATTTTGCCAAGGTACCTAACATACATCTTATCTACCGTCTTACGAGAACAATTCCATCACGTGACGGTTTCAATTCTGATTGTTTCAGAGTGTCCGTGCAGGTTTTAATTTATTACTACCATCTTACCAATCATCTTTGGCCTTTTGGTCTTGCGCTTTTGTTCACTAATTTATGCAGTGTGTGCAAAAGAATAGGCGTGTGTTGGAATGGCATGGCATTGATTTGCATAGCAACGAAAGAAGGAAAGCGAGGTTGTTTCAAAATGGGGAATGCGTTGACAAAATGTTAGTGAAATGTTCATTCCCTGTCTCGAGTATGACAGTTTGGGGGGGGAGGGCAGGGGAGGCAAGGAGAAAATTCATGTTTTTATCTCATTTGGTTTACTGTGCGATAGCTGCTCGTACAAATAAAACAAATTATGAATCAGCAATGTAAATCACTGTTTCTATAGAAAGTTCAATTTCGGAATTTGACCGTCTTCCGTACCGTAAGACAGTCTGCATCCGCCCCTGCATCGCAAGAAACGCTGCTTTGAAAATGGTATGCCCAAAGCCCACAAAGCAATGATTGTCTTCATGGGTGCAGCGCACTGGAAAATTCAATCGGTAGCTATGCATAGAAAATGATAGCGATCTCAGTGCATCATTTCATATGTTTCTACAAAAGATAAAAACAAAGCATTTACTTCTTTCTCATTCAGACGTCCCTGGGAAAAACTGCCTTCAGGGCTTCCCCTTTCGTGAAGTATTACTAGCTGGGTTTTACTTTCGTTAGTTTTCTCAAAGAACTTGCTTAAGAGTCAACTACTCCTTTGCGTCCGGGAGCCTAATTCTATAACCAGTGGTCTGATATTTTCGGATGTAGATTTTCGCCTATCACTTAGGGGTTGAATGATTTCAGATTTAAACATTACGCAATATCATTTCAAATTCTGATTTCGCATATAGAATTGTTTATCGTTTTAGCATCTCGTTTTGTCATATCGAAATGGCATATCGTATTGGCTTATTGAAATGGCTCATCGTTTTAGCATATCGTTTTGTCATCTCATTTTGTCATCTCGTTTTGTCATCTCGTTTTATCATCTCGTTTTGTCATCTCGTTTTGTCATATCGAAATGGCATATCGTATTGGCATATCAAAATGCGTTTTAAATGTTAAATCCCATTTTACATTAGAGATTGTGTTGTCAAATTGCATGTTTGAATATCATTTTGTATGTTTGGATGTCAAAATGTCTTTCATTATTTAACTTTTAATTTTGGGCCTACTCTCACTTCATAATTTTAAAGGGTGACACAATACTTTGGTACGGAACTTACCATCCATGTTCGCAAGAAGGACCTTTGCTGACCTTATACTGCCATCTATGCCTGGGAACAGCTCAAGCACCTTGCCAAGTTTCCAAAAGGTTCGTTTGGTTTGCGCATCTTTCAAAAGAACAACGTCTCCTACATATATCACTGGCTCCTTTGCATGAATTTTCGGCTTGTATGCTTCCATCAAACCTACTGGGTGCGCCAAAATAAACTATGCACGTTTGGCAGTCCACGATAAATCGTACACTGGACCGATTTTGAAGATTTATAACTTAAACTTTAGCAAAAAGACTGAATTAGATTTTTTGATTTTTTGCAAATTTTCCGTTTTCAGTTTTTAGAGCTACAAGCGAGTTTCTTAAAATTTTCGTTTTCGAAAACACTGAAAACGATCAAAAAGCGTTGATCAAATTTTCTAAAGACTCAACATGAATGGACAAAGAGAAAACGTTTTTAACGTGATTTGGGGATTTGAAAATTAATTGTTTTAAACTTCTGCACGAGAGTTATTTCAACGATTGGCCTGTTGCGAAATTCTGTAGTAGTTGCAATCAAGTGCCGCCCCAAAAGCCGTCACAAAATAAAAACTGTAACAAGACTCCATGCTTGCAGGCCTCATGACGCTTCCTCGCTTGTCTTTCTAACTCCCTTGACACAGGAACACAACCTGCACCAAAGCATAAATTCAATGACATCAATGACGTCATGACTTAGTTGGAGCATATTTGAAGAACAGAAGGGACATTCAAAATAAGTATGAAATGCAAGAACACCAAAAGCTTCAAACCTTTGCAAATGGAAATCTTTGCATGTCATTCCATGGGTAGATATTTGTGCCACAAATACCCCAGTTGCGATACAGTGTATCATGGTACGTGAGTGCCTTCTTTTTGGTACAAGTTTGCACGTCATTTGGCTTCACGTTGTTGGAATCACTGACTCCTTTCATGACAGGCAGCCTTATTGGGCTCATGGACTCCTCTTGTAATGCATTGGTATGACTCAGTTGTGAATCCTGCCCTGAACTATTTATGGTTGAGTGAAGAATTTCAAAACTATTTTTGTTGTGTTTTTTCAAGTTATTGGAAGCAGCTTGATTTTGTTGAGAAAAGTGTCCCTTTGCGTTCATGCAAATCCTTTTCAAAGCTGCTCTACCCTTCTCCAATCCATCCCTCCTGTTTTTGCTTTGAGCTAACGGTCCTTCATCATCATCACTGTGAGGAGGGCTTTAAATTTCGGACAAGTTCAGTTTTTTCACATTTTTTCTGAAAGCAGCCACCTCATCTTGGCAATTGGATGTTAAAGTGCCCTCCTCCACTGCCTTAGCAACCTGATCATCGCGTTTTCTCTGCAAAAATAAAATGTTGCTGTAGTTAAAATGAATGTATGTATATTGCTAAAATTGTATCAAGGATTCTACTGTTAGGCATAGTCTAACTTTCTTAGGTATAGTTTGTACTAAAAACACAAGCAGAGAATCTTTCCTTAGGCATAGTTTATACTAAAAACACAAGCAGAGTTGCTTTTTCAATATATTTGAATAAATATACACCATATTTATTTGCTTATTCAAATAAAATCCACGTGGTTCATGAGTAATATATGTTGCATCTTTCAATATATTAATCATTAAATTGCACACATTAAATCACCCCCACACACTGATGTAACTTATGCTACATGGGAAGAGGGAACTTTTCTTGACCAACACAGCACCCGTTATGTTTTGCAGAATATTCTTCTTGGTTTTTTCACATTTTCATGCAAAAACAAAAACAAAATATTCTGTCAAGGTATCGGCCAATTACAACCTAAAATTTGAAGTGATAGAATGCAATGAAAAAAATGCATGAAGTTACAGTATTCAACTTATTGAAAAGTAATATTACAAAAAACACAAACTTACAGAATTCATTACATGAAGCTTAGATTTCTTCCGCCCTAGACGTCTCAGCGTGGTGTCACAATTTTTTTTGTGTGCTCCTCTTGACAGAGTAGTACTTTCTCACTCTATAATGGAGAATACTGTCATTTGGTTTTGGCAATTTAGATGCCTCCATCTCTTTCTTGACGATGTCTTTTATTGCCTCAACTCTTTCCTTTGGTATCTCTTCCCATTTAACTTTGGCAGCATTCTCTATGACTTCCTTATGGGCACTGAATGCTATTTGAATGGTAAGGCCGAAAAGTCGGAGATGTCGGAGATGTCGGAGATGTTGGAGCAATTTCTCAAACTTTTTCATCTCTGACTTTTCGTTTTTTCCCTATATGCTATAAACGAAAAGTCGGAGATGTTGGAGCAGGGATTTTTCTCCCTTAATTCAGTAAATTCTGATTGTAAAATGCCCTTCTTCTAAGGCAGTTTCCCACGCTTTGTAGCAGTGTTGTTAGAAAATAGCCTCGGAGATTTTCCTCCGACTTTTCGTTTTTCCCCTATATGCAAAAAACGAAAAGTCGGAGATTTGATTTCACGGAAAATCTACCAAAAATTGACACGTGTTTAGAACATGGAAGGCCCAAAAACATAGGCGCAGGGGGGCTGGGGGGCTACAACCCCCCTGATGTCGGGAAATTTTCAAAAATCAGAAAGCCCCCCAAATTATCCTAGGGCCATGCCCAAAAACCCACATTGGTTGCACATACCCCAGGGGGCATTCAGTGCATTCACATAGGGAGGGGTGATCAGTCCAAGAAATTTTCAGCCATCCCTAAAATATCGGTTTAGTTACTGTAGCTTCATTCATTGCAACCCAAAAATATCAGCTCATTTTATACATTGACATCTGGAAACGAACATTGTAAACGAAGAACATCAGTGCCTCTAAAGAACCCAGAAATATCACTTTGACTATATTTAATGCTCAAAAATACCCCTGAGCACAAAAACGGACCAAGTTGTCTGCAATTTGCGGTTTAAAACATAGCAAAAGTTTAAAATTTTGCAAATTAATTAATGACAATGTCACATATTTTAACCCCCCAGTTTGTGACTGCCCCTCCTATAAACCTTTCTGCCATTGACCCACAACTGGAAGTTAGTCCATAAGCAAAATTGTTATCATTAGTTTGTGAAATCCTATATTCATATCCTGCCGTTCTGACAATGGCCAGGTTTGCAAGTTTCATTTTTTCAAAAATATAAAAATCTCTGATCACAAAAAATGACAAGGATATCAAAGGTGGATAAATGATAAATTCTACAGCACATATTTTTCCCATAAGAAACTATGTGCAGTATTGAAAGATTGTAAAAATGAACAATTATAAGATTGATGCCTCCTCCCTCCCCCCCTGAACCTTTCAAAATAATATTGTTTGAAGCCTTTCCATTGTTTAGATATTATTCATTCATTATTCATGAAGCACTTTTCAAGTAACATGATACAGGAAACATTTGAGAATGAGGAAAAACATGCAAGATTTTCTTATTTTTTGGAAATCCGGGAGTCCGAGTTTCTTATAAACGGTTTCCTGTAAAAGATATCTGCATGTGAACATGTAAAGGATCTCACATTCATTGAAATCATTGTTGAAATGCATACCACTGTTTTAGATGACCTTGATGATCCCCTTGATGATGAAATTAATGTGGATGATAACCAAAGATCATGGCCATCACTGCATGATGTACAGCCAGATGGCAATAGCATAGATAATGGAGGTAAAAATATTTTGCACATTCTCTGCAAAAACTAATTTACTGGCCCTACCTTCTTCCA
The DNA here is from genome assembly GCA_039566865.1 of Aurelia coerulea. NCBI lineage: Eukaryota > Metazoa > Cnidaria > Scyphozoa > Semaeostomeae > Ulmaridae > Aurelia > Aurelia coerulea. The sequence continues at coordinate 7,029,525 of CM076959.1, forward strand.
TATTTGATTACATTACGTATAAAATGCACCACTTTTTTGTTATGAAAAACCAGTGTTACTATTTTCCTTACAATTTGATTGAGTAACTAATTACACAGAATTTGCTTGTTGAAGCTTGAAATTTGAGAAGGTGTTGTGGAGCAGTGGTGTTGATACCCGGTAGGACCCCACTTCTTGAACATCGTGACAAGGGGTCACAGACTCAATTTGGCCTGCTCTATTTCTGCGTTCCCAGAGCGCTTGGCACTTAAAAACGCAACTTGAAGGGGGGATGGTGCAATCAGGGCACAACTGTAGATAAACACCGTTGAAAGGTACAGTATGACAACTTCCTGCAATTAACTGCTTGCTTTAATGTTGGTATTTAATCGAAAATTCTACGCTCGTAAATTGAGCTTAACGCCAAGGCCACCAAACCCATTTGTCTCACCCCCAAACCCCCTGGTTGGTCCACTAGTACCAGGTCTCACCTCATGGCATTGCCAACGCCTGTATCGAGCATCGCAATTCTTCCTGTTGACTCTGCTTTGGTGGGTTTGGTAGATCAAAGATTTGTTGATTATTCTGTGTATCTGACCGCTGCAATATTCTTATGTTGGCGTTGAAGTATCCGTGCAACAAGGTGGCAGTGGAATTCTCAATGTTATCATATTGTTATGAGCAGCCATTTTGACAGGAAAGAGGGAAGAGATGTGCAAGCTGTTGCTTACCTGTCTCGCCCGATGGCCTACCCAGTATCGCAAGAACCAAGCTCAAGCAATACGTGCAATTTGTTATCCTTCTCGGGTATGGCTTTATATCAGAAATAACACTTTCATTACTGGAACTGTGGTTGCAGATCACGACTGGTGTATGAGGCAGGCATGAAAAGCGGCCAGGTCTAAAACGCGGACATCGCGGACATTGCGGACATATCCGCGCCATTTGCAAGTCCGCGTTTTAGGTTTTTCCCTATGTAAAAACCTAAAACGCGGACATCGCGGAAATTTTCTAATTCTTCGAAATAAAGTGTTGATAAGCACGCTTCTACGGTCTTTATGCACACCGCTCCACAAAGAGTCACGGAGGGTTAGTTGTTGGCGATTTCTTCATGTCCGCGAAATCAATGTCCGCGTTTTAGGTTTTTACATAGAGAAAAAAGCCTAAAACGCGGACATCGCGGACATTTTCCAATTCTTCGAAATAAAGTGTTGATAAGTACGTTTCTACAAACTTCATAAACGGACACAAGTAAAAAGTAACTGAACCAAATGAAATACATAGATCAACGAGGAACAAAACTTGGTGTAACCTATTTGTATTTGTTACCTTTACGGAAAACTACTTGAACTTGATCTTGATGCCAGATAGGCACCCTCCATTGCCACATTTAAAAAAAGAGTCAAAAACTGTGATGACAATTCTTGTTTTGTTAACTAGTATGTAGTACTTATCTTTTGACTTGTAAATGCTTTTGCAACGTCCCCCTGAAAAGCAGTTCTCGTGGACTGACGGGGCTCCGTCTTCAAGAAAAATCCGGAAAAAATCTCTAAAAATCCTATTGTTTTAGAAATTATCGTACGCCTTTTTCGAAAGAGTGACACATTCCTCGCACAGGTCACTCAAAATATTTTGACATTGTACAGTAATAGCAACTGTTGGGAATTATTTTTAGAGGGAATTATGTTATTTACTTGTTTTGAGATCTTACTAAGTAATTTGTGAGCTCTTTCTGCAAAACTAAATGAATTCTACATTTCCGACATTAAAAACATAAGAAACACATGAGAAACTTTTGGTAATAAAATGGCCAGAAAATTTAAGAAACTGCCTTCCAGCACAAGACCATAGTTCTTAGCTAAAAAATGTCTTCTAAATTTCGTTTTATTTCGATGAATTATAAAATGTCCGCGATGTCCGCGTTTTAGGTTTTGCCCTATGTAAAAACCTAAAACGCGGACATTGATTTCACGGACATGAAGAAAATCGCCAACAACTAACTCTCCGTGACTCTCCGTGACTTTCCGTGACTCTCTGTGAAGGGGTGTGCATAAAGATCGTGGAAACATGGTTATCAACACTTTATTTCAAAGAATTGGAAAATGTCCGCGATGTCCGCGTTTTAGGTTTTTCCCTATGTGAAAACCTAAAACGCGGACATTGATTTCGCGGACATGAAGAAAATTGCCAACAACTAACTCTCCGTGACTCTCTGTGAAGGGCTGTGCATAAAGATCGTGGAAACATGGCTATCAACACTTTATTTCGAAGAATTAGAAATGTCCGCGATGTCCGCGATGTCCGCGTTTTAGGTTTTTCCCTATGTGAAAACCTAAAACGCGGACTTGCAAATAACGCGGACATGTCCGCGATGTCCGTGATGTCCGTGATGTCCGCGTTTTAGACCTGGCCCATGAAAAGCTACCATCGAATCCAGCTCATTAATCCAGTGTCGGGCATGGCGCCAAATATGCAGCAACGAGGAGCAAATTGGTGCTTGAGTAAGACTTCCTTCAGAGTCACAAACTACTGCATCTCAACCGATTATCTAATCCCAGTAAGGTGCTTCAATTGCCGTTGATTATACAGCATCAACTTCATTAAGAATCAATGGGGGTAGCAATGGTGGAAATGAAGGTATCGAAAGCTGCCATATCATAGACATATCAAGTGCTGAGCAAACAAGAAAGAAGGGTCCAGAACTTGCGGGTTGTTGAAAAAAGGAACAATATTGTACTCTGGCTGATGTTGCCGCAGTTTACAATCATTATGTGCTGAGCACAGCTATAAACGTCAAAAGAAAAGAAAAACAAAAAAGGGCATCTTTGTCAGCTGCTGGTTACAGCTGGTTACCCACTCAAGGCAAATTGGCAGCATTACAAACAGACAAGGTATCTGATCTTCAATTATCTGTCCTCCATTTACAAACCCCCGGTTATATAGATTTACTGCACAGCGAGTTTCCCTGTAGGAATTTCCCACCTCTATTACATCACTTTCTAGCCTTCTTCAATTTATGTGGTGGTATGCAATAACCTTGCTTGAATTGAAAAGTCACTGTAATGACAGACATATCCGTCAGCATTGAAGTTGCTCATTGAGTTTTAACCACATTGATAGAGTAGCATTGCTTATAGCATACATTACACCATGCATGGCCTATGGTTGTAACACAAATATTGCAGGTTTTGTCCAGCTGTTCCATGGTCTATGGTCTACGCAATAGAACCTTATAAGTCTACATCATTTGCTATCATCCCAGTTACACTAGTTGTGCATTGTACAAGCACCTGGCTTCATTCATAATGCCAGGAGGTAAACGACTCTTCCAGTGTAGTGGTCAGGAGAAGGACACATGTTCTTCCAAATTCTCAAGTAGAGGATGATCACTGTTCAATTTAGAGCAATACTGACTAACCAACCCATCACCCCTCCCCCCCCTCCTTTCCCTCACGTTTTCTTGCAGGTGCAGTAATCCCACATTATCCTACCAGGTGTACTTTTTTGGGCATACCCTTGGGCAACGCTGCAACTTGTGCTCTTTGCAGAAAAAGAAGGTTTGTCACTTGATATGCAGTATTAGAAGTTAGGCTCAAGATAATTGTCCTTTGGGCATAAACTGCTGCACAGAGATACTAATAGGATGACCACTGTTTTATGTTGATAAACGCACATTCCCAGGTTTACCAACCCCCCTTTCCCCATCCTTTATTTTGTTTCCTTGCAGGTACAGTAATCTCACAGCTTTATACACAGGGCCTTCATGCAATGCTATCATTGACACCCCTTGGGCATCAACACATTTTGATCCAGTGCAGGAAATGTCACTTAGACAAAATCATCAGGGGTTGAGTATAATATGTACATTTATCAACAACAAGAACCACAGCAACAAATCACATACTACAGCAGATGGTTTAGTACAGTATTTCCCACAGTGAAACCCTTCATCTCCTCACAGATGTTGACACACAGTCTCAGCATATCATATAAACTCCTACCATTGCACCCTTTAGTTGCTCCCTGCTGTAGCTAATTGTATTTGAACCCTCAGCGATTGTTAGAACAGCCCATGTGCTCGCTCTTGATTATCTTTCAACAGGTGTCCAAAGTTGCATGATGTAAAACAACTCAGAACCATCAGATGTGCTTCAAATTGTTCAACAGCATTCTCACACAAATGGGACTTCACCGAAAGTGAATCTATGCAGAGCCACTTGTAGAATTTGAGTGAGGTAGATAAACATATGTTGTCAGTTAAAGTAGAAGTAATTCATCAGAGGCCCAATGAGCTTGGTTGTATGAGGATACAAAAGTTGTGAGTTTATGTTATGGTCATATAAGGTCATCCTGGTGGCTTTGGGGTTACTTTGGCGGTTACTTTGGCGGTATGGCCGCACGTTTGCGGCTTTTATCTGAGATTTAGTTGTATGAGAAGAATTAATTGAAAAAGTACGAGGATTAGAGTTTGAGATTTAGTTGCATGAGTCTCAAGAAATATGAGTCTCTAGAAGAATATGGCTCAAGAAAAGGCAATTGAAAAGTATCAGGCAGATGTTAAAAGAATGCCGTATTAACAAGTATGAAGAAAGAAGTATCAGACTTTAGAAGTATATCACTTAAGAGTATGTGATTTAATGAAGGTTGTATTATATGCCAGATATGACCCCAAAAGCTGCCAAGGATGAAGGTTGTTATCTCTATTGTTCAGTCTGTTTGGTGGCCGCCCGGCGTTAATCGAAAATTCTACGCTCGTAAATTGAGCTTAACGCCAAGGCCACCAAACCCATTTGTCTCACCCCCAAACCCCCTGGTTGGTCCACTAGTACCAGGTCTCACCTCATGGCATTGCCAACGCCTGTATCGAGCATCGCAATTCTTCCTGTTGACTCTGCTTTGGTGGGTTTGGTAGATCAAAGATTTGTCGCCCTCCCGCCTCCCTCAATTCAGTACCTTGTCCACAAGATCCGGGTCATATCTCTGGTTTAAGTCCATAGTTGTACATAGTCAGAAGTGGTCTGGCCACTCACTTGCGGCCTTTCTCAGTATTATCCCATAACCCACTCATAATTTTGTTCACTTAAATCGCATATCTTATGTAGTGCACGGGTTTGCTCAGGTGTTGCCTGTCTTGCCCCACAAGTGCACCCTCGCTTAGGCTTGGTATCACGTATGCGTCTCACATAGTTGTATGAGCCTTACAATAGAATGAAGTCCAAGATGAAATTGAAAAAGTACGAGGTTTAAGTATTCGAGACTTAAAATGTATGAGTTTTAATAGTCTCGGGTAAAATGAGACTCTGAAATGAAATTGAAAAAGCATGAGACTTAAAATGTATGAAACTTAGAACTGTATGAGTATTAGAAATACGGGTATCTGGAAAGATGAGACTTAAGAAAATGAAATAGAAAAAGTATGAGTCTTAAAATGAACGAGACTTAGAATTGTACGAGTCTTAGAAATTCGAGTCTCTGGAAAGATGAGACTTGAGAAAATGAAATAGAAAAAGTATGAGACTTAAAATGTATGAGACTTAGAATTGTATGAGACTTAGAATTGTATGAGTCTTAGAAATACGAGTCTCTGGAAAGATGAGACTTGAGAAAGTGAAATTGAAAACGTATGAGACTTAAAATGCATGAGACTTAAAATGTATGAGACTTAAAATGTATGAGACTTAGAATTGTATGAGTCTTAGAAATACGAGTCTCTGGAAAGATGAGACTTGAGAAAGTGAAATTGAAAAAGTATGAGACTTAAAATGTATGAGACTTAAAATGTATGAGACTTAAAACGTTTGAGACTTAGAATTGTATGAGTCTTAGAAATACCAGTCTCAGGAAGATGAGACTTGAGAAAATGAAATTGAAAAAGTATGAGACTTAAAATGTATGAGACTTAAAATGTATGAGACTTAGAATTGTATGAGTCTTAGAAATACCAGTCTCAGGAAGATGAGACTTGAGAAAATGAAATTGAAAAAGTATGAGACTTAAAATGTATGAGACTTAAAATGTATGAGACTTAGAATTGTATGAGTCTTAGAAATACCAGTCTCAGGAAGATGAGACTTGAGAAAATGAAATTGAAAAAGTATGAGACTTAAAATGTATGAGACTTAAAATGTATGAGACTTAGAATTGTATGAGTCTTAGAAATACCAGTCTCAGGAAGATGAGACTTGAGAAAATGAAATTGAAAAAGTATGAGACTTAAAATGTATGAGACTTAAAATGTATGAGCGTTAGAACTGTATGAGTCTTAGAAATACGAGTCTCTGGAAAGATGTTACTTGCGAAAATGAAATTGAAAAAGTATGAGACTTAAAATGTATGAGTCTTAGAACTGTATGAGACTTAAAATGTATGAAATTGAAATGTCTCTGGAAAGATGAGACTTTGAAAAAGTATCAGACTTAGTGGTATGCGTTGAATAGTCTCTGAAGGGATGATGAGACTTTGAAATAATATGAGATTGAAGCCGGTATGGCCGCACGTTTGCGGCTTTTATCTGAGATTTAGTTGTATGAGAAGAATTAATTGAAAAAGTATGAGGATTAGAGTTTGAGATTTAGTTGCATGAGTCTCAAGAAATATGAGTCTCTAGAAGAATATGGCTCAAGAAAAGGCAATTGAAAAGTATCAGGCAGATGTTAAAAGAATGCCGTATTAACAAGTATGAAGAAAGAAGTATCAGACTTTAGAAGTATATCACTTAAGAGTATGTGATTTAATGAAGGTTGTATTATATGCCAGATATGACCCCAAAAGCTGCCAAGGATGAAGGTTGTTATCTCTATTGTTCAGTCTGTTTGGTGGCCGCCCGGCGTTAACACGCTTTTTCACAAAACTACAGCATAAGGCACAACTAAAGCAAATTATTGATACCAGGTTAAACATAAGTCCAGCACCCACTTTCTAAGAAACTCTTCTATGGTTGACCACATCAAAGATATCCCAAAGTATTTCATCAGCAATATTTTGCATACACATATTAAAAGGGAATTGTTATTTTTCTTTAGAGTTCATATGACAAGAAGTAGCATTTGAAAATCAAGATATTGAAGACAACAACAGCCCCAATAACAGCTCACGGATATTAAGGAACGATAGATCTGTCGATGTTGGTCTGATGAAATGGTTTTCTGTAAAGTTCTTATGGTTTATAAGCAAGTTCAACATTACTTTTGCAGCTGCTCAATTTATTCTGGTATTAATTTACAGTCTTTTGGTACTATTGTCACATCCTGTTCAAGACATTTCTCCAGCCACTTTGTTTCGAGAACAAAAACTTGCGCACGTTGATGAGCACATGCATACCTATCATAGATTCATCATCTGTCCTGACAATTCATGCAACACCCTCTATGCACAAGATACCCCATTAGGAACATGCACTGCAAGGCAATTTGATAAACAATGCAGTGAAGAGCTATTCTATCAAGTACAAATTAGCAATAGAGTGAAACTTTGCCCTTATAAAGTTTACCACTACCAGTCGCCTGTTTCGTGGTTTGAATCTTTATTTGGTAACAGTGATTTTATAAAACTGATTTCAGCAAGATTTTAAAGACATCAACATGATGAAACCATTGAAGATGTATGGGATGGTAGGCTTTGGAGAGATTTTTCAAGAGACCCTCTCACTGGCCAAGAGCTTGTTAAGAACTCATTATTATTAAGTTAGATGATGACCACTGTTACTGTTATATACCTCTACGTAGGAGCATCGTACGATCCTAGCGTGCTCGTGTTTCTTAGAGTTGTTGTTGTATTATTCACCTTCGCTTCGCTGTTATGTTCGTTCAGATTTAGATGGCCTACTTCTTGTGTTCGTCTAGCTTCATATTTTAACAGGTTATGGGCCCAGGACGTTCGAGAACCATGGGTTAAACGAACAAAGAGTTGTATGTGAGTTTTTTTCTCTCACTGAAGAATGGCCTCGTCGTCTGATGATACGATGAACAATGCGTTGAAGTTTGGAAAGTTGAACGGTTCGAATTATAGAACATGGGCGTTCAACATGCGGTTATACTTGGAGAGTCTCGATCTGTTTGAACATGCAGATGGATCTGCTGTAGCTCCCAGTAGTACTAGTGATGGTGCCGCTGCATTGTTAAGAACCTTCAATCTTAGAGCAAAGAAAGCCTGGACATTTATTTGTTTGGCTGAGGAGCCTGAACAGCAAATTCATGTCAGAGATACGAAAACTGCAAAGGAAGCGTGGGATGCCCTGAAAAATCAGTTTGCACGTGATTCAATCCTACAAAAAGTCTGATTGCGACAGCAATATTATTCATGTCGATTTCAAAGTGGTGGAAGTATGTTAGAACACATATCTCATTTGAGATCACTACATGATCAGCTGAAAGAAATGGGAGTGGATATTGATGATAAAGAATTGGCAATGACACTACTTGCTAGTTTGCCTGAAGAATTCAAAGCCTTAATCACCGCTCTTGATGCTGTAGGAGAAGACAACTTATCTTTTGAAAAGGTCAAAGGAATGCTATTAAACGATGCTGATCGTAGTTTGGATACCTTATATGCAAGAAAGCCTGAAGATGCTTTTTCTGCCAGAAGATCTGTGGGACACAGAAGAGGGAAACAAGGACATGGTCCAAGTGGTCCAAGGAATCATGAGGTGCAGTATGATAAACCTTTTCGTGGAACATGTCATTACTGTAAGGAAAAGGGTCATTTTGCTAGAGACTGTCCTGAGAAAAATCCTAGAGATTATTGGCAACATGGTAATGTACGAAATAACGCATCTGCTAATTCTGCTGAGAACCATAATCCTGTTCAATTTATTTATGAGGAAGCATTGATTACCTCTGATCGAATAAATAATTCTGGCTGGATTATTGACTCTGGAGCAACGCAACATATGACTTTTGACAAAGAATCGTTATCTGATTATGTTGAATTCAAGCAGCCATGCATTGTTAATCTTGGTGATAATGGTACTATTTTCGCATATGGCAAAGGTACTTACCGTCTTGTTGCAGATCTAGAGGATAGTATGCAGCATATTGTGCTTCGTGATGTTCTTTACCTACCTGACCTTGACAAAAACTTGTTATCTGTTCGAGCGATGACAAAACTTGGAGCTTCTGTCGATTTTGAAGGAAATCTGTGCCGAATTTCAAGAAATTCAAGGTTGTTAGCTGTTGGTGAAATGCAAGGAAAACTGTATATCCTGAAAGCTGTTCCTGATGAGCATGTCAATATTGCAAGAGAAAACACCGATATGCAGTTGTGGCATTGTCGTTTTGGTCACTTAGGAATGGACAATGTTTCAAAGTTGGTCAAAAGCAAGATGGTAGAGGGAATGGATTGTAATGAGAAAGCTGAAAGAAAATCTGTTTGTGAACCTCGTGTTATGGGAAAGCAACATCGTACCCCATATCCCAAAGGAGTAAGCACTCGTGCCACTGAAGTTTTTGAAGTTGTTCATAGTGATGTCTGTGGACCAATGTCTCTCAGTTCACATGGAGGTTCTCAATATTTTGTCACCTTCATTGATGATTACTCAAGATATACTCATGTATATTTCATCAAACACAAGTATAAAGTGCTGAATAAGTTCAAAGAATTTGTCAATTTCACACCAAACGTCACAGGAAAGCAAATGAAAACACTGGTGACAGAAAACCATGTGAAAACATTGCGTTCTGATAATGGCGGTGAATATGGGTCAAAAATAGTTGATGCTTACATGAAAGAGAAAGGGATTGTACACCAAACCACAGTTCCCTACAACCCAGCTCAAAATGGTGTTTCTGAAAGAATGAACCGCACTATTGTTGAAACAGCTCTGTCAATGATGTCACAGTCAAAGATGCCAATGGAATTTTGGGCAGAGGCTGTCAATACTGCTGTATATTTGAGAAATCGAAGTCCTACCACATCTCTGAAAGGAATCACACCTTTTGAAGCCTTATTTGATCGAAAGCCTGATGTTTCGCATCTGAAAGTATTTGGATGTTTAGCATTTGCTCACATTCCAAAGGAGCAGCACAAGAAGTTTGAAGAAAAGTCTCGTAAAGCTGTATTTGTTGGCTATCCAGATGGAACGAAAGGTTACAAGCTGTATGATGTGAAGTCTCGTCGTTTTATTCGTAGCAGAGACGTTATATTTGCAGAGAAAGAGTTTCATGATTTTGATAATGGACAATCATTGAAATTGGATTTACAGTTCTTTTATCCAGTTTATGATGTTCCAAACGTACCAGATGTAATTGCTGAAGAAGATCAAATCGCTGAAGAAGATCAAATTGTTGAAGAAAATAGAGAAAATGTTGATCAAGCTGAGCCAGAAATTGATGAACCTGCTGTACCTGATAATCAGCCAGTGGGAGTTACGTATGAAGATAACTTTTATGAGAGAAGTCAAACATTTGCCTCCACGAAGACAACGCAAACCTCCAGTTAAATTTGCTGACAAATGGAGTTATAACGTTGTATATGCTCTTAGTGCTGTTAGTTATGCTGCTAGATGTAATGCACATTGCGTTGCATTAAGATATTTGCCCTCAAAAGGAGTTACTTGAACAGAAAGGAATATGAATGGTATTTACTGAGGTGTTGAGGAGATTGATTGACTCACTGACTTATTTTTGTTTATATTTTTGCATAACATGATCATCAAGTGGGAGTGTTAAGAACTCATTATTATTAAGTTAGATGATGACCACTGTTACTGTTATATACCTCTACGTAGGAGCATTGTACGATCCTAGCGTGCTCGTGTTTCTTAGAGTTGTTGTTGTATTATTCACCTTCGCTTCGCTGTTATGTTCGTTCAGATTTAGATGGCCTACTTCTTGTGTTCGTCTAGCTTCATATTTTAACAGAGCTCCTTTCAGAGGTGCAAAATTTAGCATTCATGCTAAACGTTGATTGGGTGAAACCATGCAAGAGAGGTCAATACAAGATAGGTGCAATCTACCTCACTATTTTGAACCTTCCAAGAGTGGACTTTGCTTGTAGGCCTTATACCAGGCCCCTCCGAACCTGAAACACACATGAACACATTTTTGAAACCTTTAGTTGATGATTTACTCGCATTATGGCATGAAATAAACATTGAATATGAAGGCGGTAGAAATTTGAACATTAGAGGAATTTTACTATGTGTGTCATGTGACCTCCCGGCTCTGAGGAAGGTAACGCAGTTTTTGGGCCACAAAGCAAACAAAGGGTGCAATATTTGTGAATTTTCAGCAGAAAGAGAGGCTGGAAGAGGATTTGGAAGAATGTCATACCATACAAAGAATTTCAACTTTACATACTAAAGAAACTGTATGTGAGCAAGGAGAGGAATATAAGAGTGCACCCAATATAACTGAGTCAAGACGAATTGCCAAAAAGAATGGTGTACGGTTTAGTGAATTACATAGACTTCCTTATTTTGATCCATCACGTATGTGTGCAGTTGATCCGATGCATGCACTGATGCAAGGATTGATAAAAAAGGAAGCTAGTATTCACTTCAGCGAAGACCAGCACAATGACAATTCAAACTTTTCAATACAAGGAGAGCAACGAAAGATCGTTAAGAGACTATTAAAGTCAATTCAAATGCCCTCAGATTGTGGCAGACTACCAATCTCTATATTTGACAAAGCTAGTGTAGATGGAGTAACTGCCCAGCAGTGGCTTCTCTACGCAACAGTCTTTGCCAGACCATGTCTCTCAGGACTCTTGCCCCCTGCTGCATATAACTGCATGAAATTGCTATGCGAAGTTACAGATATTTTAACAAAGCACATATTGTCTGCTGATGACATAGTGAATCTTGAACACAAAATTCAAGAGCATCACAAACTCTTCTGCAAAGTTTATGGTAAATGGAATGTTTCAATCAATAATCACATGATGCTTCATATTGTAAGAACTATTACCGACTTTGGACCAGCTCAGGTCTTCTGGTGTTTTGGATTTGAACGTCTGAACAGCATTTTAGTAGGTGTTCCATCTAGTGGCATAAATATTGAGAAAGAGCTTATAGATAGATTTGAGTGGGAGTCACTAATTCAAGATTCAAGATTCAAGATCCAAGATTCAAGATTCAAGTTCTGGAATTCAAGATTCACACTAATTCTAGATCCGGAATTCAAGATTCACACTAATTCTAGATCCGGAATTCAAGATTCACACTAATTCTAGATCCGGAATTCAAGATTCACACTAATTCTAGATCCGGAATTCAAGATTCACACTAATTCTAGATGCAGAATTCAAGATTCACACTAATTCAAGATCCGGAATTCAAGATTCACACTAATTCTAGATCCCGAAATCAAGATTCACACTAATTCTAGATCCGGAATTCAAGATTCACACTAATTCTAGATCCCGAAATCAAGATTCATACTGAATTGGGCTTTTTAAGAATTCCTTGGAGAATCTGTGTGGTTTGATCTTTTTCGCTGTATTTTCTTTGTATCAGGCTCGTGAATAAATGGTTGATCTACCCAATTCCTCAATTAAAAACACACATATTCTTTGTTTTCTGTATCACATTACTTAAAGGTACTTGAGCTAAATGTCTAAACGTTGCCAAGACTTTTAAAAACACCTCCTTTTGAGGGCACAAGTAGTGAACATGAAGACTGTCAATGGAAACATTTAATTAAAGCTGCAAATTACAAAAGTTTCTTTGCATTTTCAATCCAGGTAGGATGGTTTATCGGCTTCAAAAAGTCGCCTCACATCTCTTATAAGCTGTTTCTTATGAAAAAAGCAAGTGTAAGTCAAGATCTGCAATTCTATATAAGTTAAGATTATCTTACAGGTTATTCGGACCATTCGGACAGAATTTGAAATAATACACGTATTTTTTCTTATAAGAAACTGCTTATAAGAAACTCAACTCTCAGATCGCCAAAAATTAAAAAAATCCAGTACTGGGAAAATATAAGCTAAGTAACTATTTATTTTGATAAAGGAAATCCTCGACATGTTTTACTTTACTTTCACTTGTTTCCTGTATCATATTATTACTCCTAAGGTACTTGAGTAATGTCTAAACATTGGAAAGGCTTAAAAAACCTTGTTTTGAAATGTTCACGAGGGCACATGTAGTGAATATGAAGATTGTTATGGAACCTCTAAGAAACTCGTAAGAAACTCTGAGTACTCAAAATCTGATAATTTTAAGAAACTTTCAGTACTGGCCCAAATTTTTAGTTTCTTATAAAAAAAATACGTGTAGCCCATGTCACTTTTACTGAGTGGTATGAATGATTGTGTCATAGCCCTTGCTGCGATGAGAATCTTAATTAAAACCCTTTCTGTCTTTACCCGCTCTGCAGATATTGAAGGAAATAATTGACATGTTAGCACAAAACATAAATCTTTAACAAACGAAAGACTGTTTGTCAACAAAGCAACGTAAAAGTTATGATACATTATACATATACTGTATCCGTAATGCCCTTGAAAGTGAAATAGTTTCAAGCACACATTTTTTAATAAGAAACGATAGAACCTCGACTCTTCGATAACAATAATGAACAAACTTCAATACTTGGCCAAATTATTCAAGAAACTCTTTTCCTTTTATCAAGGAAATCCATGGCATTTCTCTTTTATTTTCACTCATTTTTGCACACATTTTTTTTAAGAAACTAAGAATTCGGGCCAGCACTGAAAGTTTCTGGTCAGATTTTCAATGGTCAGAGTTTTTTACGAGTTTCTTAAAGCTCCATTAACAGTCTTCATGCTCACTACTTGTGCCCTCAAAGGAAGGTTTTTTGAAGTCTTTTCAAGATTTAGACATTTACAGAAGCTCAAGTACCTTTAAGTAAGAATGCGTGTGTTGTAAATTGAGGAATTGGCGGGGGAATTGGGTAGATCAACCATCTATTCGCAAGCCTGATACAAAGAAAATACAGCGAAAAAGATGAAACCACGCAGATTCTCCAAGGAATTCTTAAAAAGCCCAATTCAGTATGAATCTTGATTTCGGGATCTAGAATTAGTGTGAATCTTGATTTCGGGATCTTGAATTAGTGTGAATCTTGAATTCTGGATCTAGAATTAGTGTGAATCTTGAATTCCGGATCTAGAATTAGTGTGAATCTTGAATTCCGGATCTAGAATTAGTGTGAATCTTGAATTCCGGATCTAGAATTAGTGTGAATCTTGAATTCCGGATCTAGAATTAGTGTGAATCTTGAATTCCGGATCTAGAATTAGTGTGAATCTTGAATTCCGGATCTAGAATTAGTGTGAATCTTGAATTCCGGATCTTGAATCTTGAATCTTGGATCTTGAATCTTGAATCTTGAATTAGTGACTCCCGATTTGAGTCATGTCAAGTGCTGGCTCTGCTGAGGCAAAACAACCTCCTCCCTGAGAGCTTGAAGCAAAAATTTCACGAAGATTGCCCACAGCTGATTTAACAGGGATCCTCTTCATTAACAGGAGATGAAATTGCAAGAATCATGCACAGCGATGAAATTCATAGGGCTAAGGTTGAAAATTACGTTAAAACTGGAGCTGCTGCTAGAGACTACATTTAATTTCAATGTAGCATTGAGATTCTAGAATCAGAGATAGATTCAGATTCTTGGAGGATGCTTGGCCCAAAACGCTTGGCCAAATGTATGGACAATACCTTTCATGAAACTATATCAAGTCACCTACAAATGTTGTTTGAGGAAAGATTCATTGCTTTGTCAAGGCATGCAGTTTGATAAATTTGCAAGGTGCGAAGTTAATGGATTAACATTAAATTCTTCCATAAATAGGACTGACAGATCCAGCAAAGCTATTGCCTATTTCCCATTCAATGATGAAAGTGGAATTGGTAGGTATGTTTGCAAAATCCAGTTCTTCTTTTGTGTCAGTGCGATTGTGATGAACAGAAGTGGAGACAGGGAGTCAAGAACAATACCACTGGCATTTGTGGATTGGTACAGACCTGCACCTAACAGCGCAATTACTGGATTGAAGAGAATAAAGAAAACCTTCTACAAAAATAACAACTTAGTTGGAGTGCAGAGACTTTGCCAAAGAGTTGTAACACTTGAAATGGACAATGACCTGTTTGTTATGCCCTTGCCAAATTAATTAAATATGAAAATTCTAGAAGAGGGATGTAGATTACGTTCATTTAATTGAGCAAAAGAGGCCCTGGGATAGATCCTTTCGGTACCTCTATCACAAATATCTGTCCACATACAGAAAAATAACTTGGTAAAATATATAACTAGAAACTTTATGTAGAGAGGTTGGACAACAAAAAATACTTAGATATATTTTGATAAAGTGAGGCCTTTCGGAGTTGTGTCCCCATCAGAGTATGATTTCAAAAAGAGTATAATTCAAAATCGTACTCTGATGGGGACACAGTCTGAAAGGCCTCAGTCTGTCAAAACATATCTTTGTATTTCTTGTCGTCCAACCTCTCTACATCAAGTTACTTTTTGTTTCCGCTTTGATTGATACCCTTTGATCAGCTTAAAGAGTATCCCAGATGAGGTGATAAGATAAGCAGATAATAGAGCAAATAATTATCAGGTTTTCAGATAATAAAGCAAATAATAACAAAGGCTCCATTTCTGATGGAGCCCTT
Organism: Aurelia coerulea; assembly: GCA_039566865.1. Classification (NCBI taxonomy): domain Eukaryota; kingdom Metazoa; phylum Cnidaria; class Scyphozoa; order Semaeostomeae; family Ulmaridae; genus Aurelia; species Aurelia coerulea. Next base: position 7,045,090 of record CM076959.1, read on the forward strand.
TCCAAGGCTTGCGGTGGGATTTTTTCTACATGCAAATGCATAGTACAAGACTTTTAAGAAATGAACATACATGCCCTTTGATTGATCTGTTGACATAAAGCCATGATCTAAGGACTTAAATGGCCAGGTCGAAAACTCGGACTTCTCGGACATATCGGACCAGATTGTCCGAGTTTTCCAAGTCCGAGTTTTCGAATTAGCCCTAGTTCAAACTCGAAAACTTGGCGAAATGGTCCGACTTTTCCTTTCTCCAACTTATCGAATTTCTCCTATGCTCTAGAAGAAAACTCGGACATGTCGGAACTCGAAAACACGAACTTCTCGGACGAAATGGTCCGACAATCTGGGCAAGCTGGAAATTTCGCAAGAGCAAGCTGTCACAAACATGTGAAAAGGAAATATTTTGTTGGATCTGATTATGTAGATCAAAAGGGAATCTTTTTTAGAAATTGTTATGTTCTAGAGTAGATAAAAAACGTTTATTCGTGGGCACAAACCGGTTCAAATCCAAGGAGTGGCGTCGTGGGAGCATGATTTAGGGGGGCCAAGGGTCAGAATTTTCCGACAAAGAGACATTTTTCCGACAAAAATTAAGCAGGAATATAACGTATAAAAAGTGGCAAAATGTCTCAGAACTTTTGTCATATAAAAGTTCCATAATAGCGAAGAATTTTTCAAAGGAACGCAGCAGTCCTGTTAAGAGGCGATTCTTGTTGGAGGTGAGGCTGTTGTCGAGACGTGATTGGTGTTGGAGGTGAGGCTGAAGCTAAATGCGCAAGGATTGAGGAAAACTGGGGGTCTGGGGGCTTGTCATGTACAATTTTGATTTTTCTATCGGACTCAAAAATGTTTTGACAGTGTACAGTTATAGCAACTGTTTGGACATTATTTTATACGGTGGCCCACAACTGTCACGCACAATATAAAATGAGTCGCACAATTATAGAATGAATCGCAGATAAACATTAGTAAACATGAAAATAAAGAACCAAAGCACAATTCAAATTGCCCGCAACAAATTCAAATATGCCTCGCACAATTTAAATATGCCTCGCACAATTTAAATTGCCCGCAACAAATTCAAGTATGCCTCGCACAATTTAAGATGCCCGCAACAAATTCAAATATGCCTCGCACAATTTAAAATGCCCGCAACAAATTCAAATATGCCTCGCACAATTTAAATTGCCCGCAACAAATTCAAATATGCCTCGCACAATTTAAATTGCCCGCAACAAATTCAAATATGCCTCGCACAATTTAAATTACCCGCAACAAATTCCAATATGCCTCGCACAATTTAGGAAGTCCGCAACAAATGCAATAGTACATCGCGCAATTTCAAATGTCTCGCACAATTAAAAAAGTCCGCAACAAATTGAAAAGTGCATCCTACCAATCAAAGGAGGCCACAAAGATCACCAACGCACGTGCGGGACACAACAACAACGCACCAGCACAACTCACCAGCCACTGGAGCAAGCACTTAGACCATTCGTCTGGTGGTCTTGTTCAACATGTTTTGTCAAGCGTGTGGGACTCCGCGGGAACTAAATGCTGATGCTAAATTTTGTTCAAAATGTGGAAGAAGTAAGTTAAATGTTTCTTCAGTTATGTTCCGTTGCCAATTTGCTTCCTTTTACAGCCTTGTTGGAAGCGAAGGGCAAGGGCCTAGGACAACGACTGGCCTATATGACTCATGATGGCATGATGACGATTTCCGTCTTGGACCAACATCTATCTGTAAAGGCCAGTAGTTGCTACCCAAATGCCCTAAGGCTTCGTGGACATACCACAAAGTTTTTTACGATTTTTTTGGAAATTAAATTAAATGGAAGGGGGAGGACCCCCCCCCCACACTGCAGCCTGAAACAAGAGATACAAGTATTTTTTTTAGAAGTAACTGCCCATAAGAAACTCAACTCTCAGATCGCCAAAAATCAAGAAACTCCAATACTGGGAAAATATAACTTTAGAAACTATTTATTTTGACAAACACAAGGGAATCCTTATTATGTTTTGATTTATTTTCACTTGTTTCCTGTGTATCATATTACTCATAAGGTACTTCAGAAACCCCTATCTTTACTTCATTTTCACTTGTCTCCTGTTTCATACTAGTTACTACTTGGAAGGACTTAAGTAAAGTCTAAATGTTGGAAAGGCTTCAAAGACTCTGTTTTGAAACATTCAGGTGGCACAGGTCTAGTGAACTCGCAGAGGGGGGGGGTACTCTGGTATGTTTAGGATAGGGGTGCTCAGCTCAGTTACTTTTTTGGGTCTAGAATTTGGGAAAGGGCTATTTTTTTGGGTCAATGATTTGCACAGTCAATTTTTTGGGTAGCTGAAATTTTGGCTTACTTTTGTGGGTCTCAAATATGGGGAAAAAGTAACAAGTTTAGAAAAAGTAATTTACAAGCGAAATCAAAATCAAGTAATAGTACTAAAATAAAAAAACCAAATATTGAATATCCAAATACAATATGAAGAAATCTAATCAGTTATGGAACTTTTTACAGATTTAAGATACTGATTTCATAACTTTGGGTATGTAGGGTGAGAAAATTATCTTTTTGGGTCTATTTTCACGCTAGAAATTGCTTTTTTGGATTAATTTGTTGTACCCCAGCCTGAGCATCCCTATCCTAAATATACCTGAGTACCCCCCCACCCTGGGAGTGAACTTGAAGATTGTTATAGAACCTCTAAGAGACACATAAGAAACTCTGAGTACTAAAAATCTGATAATTTTATAAAAAAATTCAAGTACTGGCCAAAATTCTTAGTTTCTTATAAAAAATACGTTTGTGTACCAGATTCATGTTTCCATAATTTTGTGAGGAGAGAGGGGGGGGATGAACTAAAAAGGAACGGAAGATTTTATGGAAATGAAACAGATTTGATAAGTCATGCTGGAACGTTGCTTAAGGTATGATTGCCTTCTTATGTATTACATAATATCTAGATGAATATATCAGAGAGCAAATCTCTTGAATCTTGAGTCATAGTCTTATTGGGTTAACTCATAAACTACTGTAGTGTCTCAATTAATTGATGTGGCGCCATGTTGTCATTCTCAAATGTCAGCATTCCTAGATAAATACAAATGTCAGCATTCCTAAATGACTGTGACTTGACAAGGAGTTTCAGTGTGCAAAATGCAGAAAGTTGATATGTAGGTTATTCCTAACTTGACACCTCCAAGAAAAGGTCTGCACAGCTATGAGCTAAAGCTTGCCACTCACTGCATATTTCTGATTCAACTTATGATTGAAGTACTATATGACAGTCCATGTAATTATGCAACTACTGAAAACACAAACTGCTCAGTCCCAGGGAAGTCAGTATGGACAGAACAGGTTGCTTTTGCTTCTTTGCAAGATTTTGATGAAGCCATGCCCCATGCAAATTTGAGAAACAAAACATACTAAATTCCAAATTCATAGAAAACAGTCTCAGATATAATTTTATTTGAGACTGATGTTTCGTTTTATTTCCAACCTCCTGCTGCTACAGTCCTTGTCTTAAAGAATATGAAATATGTTTTCATTGAGGCAGATAATTTTTCTGGTAAAAATCACACATAATAAAAAACAAGGACTTTTGAAAAGCCAAGAACAGTACACTCTTTTTCACAAGAAACTTGGATCTGCACTCGGTACTAAAAGTTTCTTAATTTTGCATGAAAATTTGGATGTTTAAGCAAGGGTGTTAGGACACGGATATTTTAATTACGTATTTATTTACCTTGTTTTGATCTTCGTCTTGTTTTCTTGTCTTGTTTTCTTCTCTGTTCTGTTTCCTCTTGCTGATGTAAATGCCTTGTGTTATTTGAATATATCTTCCTTCTATTCCTGTGTCTTGGCGCGCCTTCGTAGAAGAAAGGTTTTTAAACCGCAATGCCATATTAAATACTTATGGGAGAGTACTAACTCTCATAAAGCCTTTTCGTCCTATGCGCGACACTTTTTGATGACGTCTGCCCGGGCACACGTCATCAGTCATGTGATAGGTTTTGCCTTTCGAGCTTGGATTTCAGGAGGTTTCAACTAGAGGGTTTCAGTGTGCTGGAAAATTTGAATTGTATCCAAAGCATGATAGGAGCCACAGGTGTGCTTCGGCAATGATGATCAGGTAACGATAAATATGGAGAATTTGACCAAATATGAGTTTGATAGCATGCAAGCTGCGAGAGCAATATCATTCACGATCAAATAGCCAAACTACGAAGTGGTACGGCCAAGCTGGTTTGATGCTTTGAGTTAAAGGAAACGAGAGCATTTGTCTTGTCTCCCGTCCCGTCGAAGTGTGAAATCGAGACCAGGCTCAGGCAGAAAATGCAAGTTGCGCTTTTTTATGATATCACGGCAAAGACCAAAATAAGATGACCAGAGTATGAGCAGCGTTACATTTATTTTTATTAGAAACTGCGCTTTTGACCCAGTGCTGAAAGTTTCCTAGATTATCAGATATAGAAGCCTGAGAGACAGAGTTTCTTCCAATCTTTCTTGTCTGTTTCCTTTTGCCCTTCCAGAATATTTCCTAGCGCACATTTATTTCTCCATAAGAAAATCTTATGAGAAAGTCAACTCTGGGGTCCTTGATATAAAATAGAAAATTCGAGAAGGAATGTAGGAATTAGTTCAAGGAATCTGAAAGACACATCTGCTCTGTATTGTAATTTGTTACTCAGCACTTGAGTATTGTATAAACAGAGGCGTGGTTTCAAGTCAAAGTAGCCACTTTGTTTTTAATTTTTAGCACAGCTGTGCTTTTTAGCCAGCCCCCTGAAATTTTATGAGTGGAAGTGGTCTTTTCTCCTCCGCTCAAGCAACATTGCGAAGCCAAAATGTGTTGCGCATTCGCATTCGACGATGGATTACAATGGAAATTTGCGGTGATGACTCTCCCATAAGTATTTGATATGGCATTGTGGTTTAAAAACCTTTCTTCTACGAAGGCGCGCTAAGACACAGGAAGATATATTCAAATAACACGAGGCATTTACATCAGCAGAGGAAACAGAACAGAGAAGAAAACAAGACAAGAAAACAAGACGAAGATCAAAACAGGGTAAATAAATACGTAATTAAAATATCCGTGTCCTAACACCCTTGGTTGAGCCTCTTATCAACAAAGGGCTTGCATTTGGTATTGACATTTTCACCATTAATAAGCCATGCACATAAGGCAAAAAGTTACCAAATTTTGCAGTCAAAATGTACAAAAACATAAGATCCTTTTGGATGATTACAAAGTCCGTCCTGAGCTAAGCAAGCATAAGAAAATCTGAAAATTGATTTCTTCATAACCCCAAATGATCGTTGATGCTGTTTTTAGCTACAGTCAGAGAGATGAGTGTTGCTGCTAAAGTCGCCTTCAATAGAAAATCAAGCGCCTTGTATGTCTCAAATTAGATGTCATGTAAGATTTCCGATAATGCAAAATTACTTATGTTTATGCAGAACCCAGCAGAATGTTTCTATTCGCGGGCATCTAGTTTGAGACAAGCAGTCACGAAAATAACCTCCGTGCAGAATCATATGCATGAAGATGTTTTAGTTCAGTGTGATCATGTGCCTTCCCCCAGTCTATGGGGCCATTGTTTGCTGGAATTCTGCACCTTTCCCTCAACTTCACTTGCGACGTTTGCATCCGTAGCTGTGTAGGAGGACGGTCCTTCTACCTTCGGTGATGCTGCGAATGCTAGCCTCTGTGCAGGCCGCCGGTTACATCATCCCCCAAGGTTGACTTGTTTGCATAATGAATACTATCAATAAGTGGCTAATGATGCGTTCGTTCTAGAAAACGATTGTTTTAACATCATCAAGCTGCTAATGAAGTCAAGAACGTGCCAATTCTGAGTAAATTTGTTGTTGTGCCAGGGTAAACATCATGGTGATTTATCCATCTTACGGTGTCAAATCTGTCTAACATGAAATAGGCCGACGTCAAATGTTGCTATAGGATCACGGGAAACTTCTTCTGTCTTGCATGCGCTTTCTGTGCGCTTTCTTTACTTCAGTGCCAATTAGCAGAGATAAAACGTTAATCAATTGTTTTAACGAGCGTGACGGACTTTCTTTCTTTCTTTCTCAATATTCAATCTAGGCACATATGCAACTCATTCTTGCTTTTGAGATTCAAGGAACCATTGAAATCGTGGAATTGCAAAAATCAAGAATTTTTAAGTAATTTAGCATTCGTTATCAAGTTCAGGAATCAAAGTATTTGATTTGCTCTTATAAAACCATAGAATTCTCATCTCAAAATTGCAACTGTTGCAAAAGTGCCATACCAGTAGGGTTTCGCTGTAAAACCGAATTTTAGTTCAAAAACCGGCTGATATCATCAAGAGACATTCTGCCCTGACTCATTTCTAGATTTACTTTAACTGCCCTATCACTCTAAAGGCAAGAATTTTCATTCTGAAATTTTTAGAGAAGTCCAAGAAGCTTCATATACTTTTAATCGACCCTGAAACTCGATTTGGATCGATTTCGAGCACTTTTTTCAACAGATCATATTTTCTTCAATAGTAGTGCAATTGATCCGATTTTTTAGCTGCCTATGCTTCTAAGTCACAACAACAAATGATGTAAATTTCTTGACGTTTGGTTGCCTGTGGGCGAAGAAATTTTAATTTTTGTAAGAGTTGACAAAATTTTCCGGTGTTACGCTTGTGCCTTTTTTGCAATATTTGAAGGAAAATGGCCATATTCATAGTTTGTGATCTCACAGTGGTTGATGGTAAAATCAACCAATATGTTTTATGGAATGCATAACAATATAGTTAGGATACGAATTATTGTAATTTCATAAAAATCAATCATTGATGCATGAAATGAAAGCACTATTAATGCTCCAGGTGGCACATTTGCAACTTCAGCATTGTGATATTCAAAGTCTTTGAACTCTTTAGGTTTCAAGCTGGTTTTAAACTATTCTGGGCATGGTTGGTTTCATCATTGCGAAAGTTTATTACATTGTGAATATGCAATCAATGTAATTAATTGTTGGACATTTAAAAGCGTTTCCCTCAAAACATGGCACGAATGTAACATGTCAAAGATAATTATGGTTGGTTTTAAAAGCAAAATGCTTTTTGGCAGAACAATTCTGGGCAAGCATGTGCTAGGTTACAGTTCTAAATGCGAGTGTGAAATATTGACTGGAAAGTACAGGAAATAAAATGAAGAAATATACCCAGGGAGGGGGGTAACTACCATTTATACTGGTATGGGAAGTGCTATTTTTTGGGGTCCCTTTTTTGACAGAGAATTAATTTTAGGGTGTCATTTTTGGCAAGATACATACATTCATACATACATAGCAGGTTAAAATAATGGCAGCTTGCAGCTGATGAGGACCTGCTATCTACGAATAGAATAAGGGTTAATGCAGTTTAGGAATTTAAATTAAACATTAAAAATACATAAAATCCGATCACAAATATAATAAATTTTAGGTTGCCATTTTGAAGAATAGCTCTTTAGGGTATTGATCTTGATCTAATTTCTTATACTTGGTCTGGGCTTTAACTTTTTATCACAGTTAGGGTACATACTTTGAATGACCCGTAAAGTTTGGGGGATAGTTTTTGAAAGTTTATAAATTTTAGGGTATGATGTCAAATGTCAAACGTCACATGTCAAAATGGCACACCGCCATCATCTGCCTATTGAGGTTACACCCGCCCCCGGGAGAAATACCAAGAAATGTGCGAAATATGCTTTCCAATATGTTGGATTCCGTATTAAGAAAAAATCACAATTTCAACAAGGAAGATACCCAGCAAAAGATTCAGGATTCGGGCAAAAAGCAGAGTCCAGAAAATTACTAAACTTTCCTTCAGTCTAAATTTTCTCCTACCAAAATCTTCCTCCAGTTTTTGAAATGCTAGGGCGTGGCTAGGTCATGGGTAGGGTGTGCCAATCGTTGGAGTTGTTCTAAAGTGGAAAATGTAAAACACAAAAACATGGCCATGTCTGACATTTCTAGCTGTTACATTATAGATTTACTACCTGAGCTTTATGTTCTCTTCGGCACCTTTTCTTTGTGAGAGTAGCTTCTCGCGACGCACGACTCAGCTCAGGTAGTAAGTGTAAATTCACAATGAGGGGTAACAGCAACAACAGAACAGCGATGATGGCCTAAGCTAAATCGATCTTCATCAAAAAGGATCCAGATGGGTATAAATTCTTATGAATTTCGTAAACATTCAGTGCTTGATCTGGTTGCTTGTTTGAGTCAGCTTTGGTAAACAGACTGCTCAAATTATCGTTCTCCGTATTAGCAAGGAGTCAGAGCCATACATTACAACTGAGATTCAAATTGCCATCTCTTCAAATATTTGGCAAGTGATCCACTTATTTGTGATGTGGGAATTACAGCCAAGTAAAGAAAGATCTGTGAAAATAGTTGCACGTGAGGTGGACAGTGGTATGATCGATGGATGTCCTACTTCTTTTTTGCATCATAACAAGATTTATTGTTGGAATTTAATATTTATTGGAAGTCCAACATTTTGAAAACGAAAAGAGAGACCAACTACAACTACAGACTTTGAAATTGGTTATTACATGAAACTGTGCTTGAAGTTTTGATCGAGGATTGGTAACTTGTAGTTGGAATTGGTGAATACAACAAATTTCAAAAACATCATGAAGACATCTCCATCAACAAAGGATCAGGGAGGTAGTTACTGAAATTCAGGAAGAAAAATGTTTCAACCTTGACTTTCCCATCAACCCAACTGGACCATTCTATGATGTCTGGACAATAACTTTTTGGCACCATATTTGATCATAGTGGAGTTTAATCATATTTCATAATTTGATCATATCTCACTGTGGAGTTTAAAATGAAACTTTCCTTATAATGAGCTTTGGAACTTTGCAGAGCACATATTATTGAAAGTACCCTTATTTTCTTTGAGACATAAAATTGTGCTGCACATGCTGCAAGTTGTACACGCATTTTTATATGAGAAATTAAGAATTTGGGCCAGTACTGAAAGTTTCTTAAAATTATCAGATTTTGAGTCCTCAGAGTTTCTTTAGAGGTTCCATGACAACCTTCATGTTCACTACCTGTGCCCTCGTGAACATTTCAAAACAAGGTCTGTTTAGACATTACTCAAGGACCTTACGAGTAATATGATACAGGAAATAAATTAAAGTAACGTAAAAATATGTCAAAGATTTCCTTTATCAAAATAAAGTTTCTTAACTTATATTTTCCCAGTACCGGAGTTTCTTACTTTTTGCCGATGTGAGAGTTGAGTTTCTTATGGGCAGTTTCTTATAAAAAATATATGTAATGGGAAATATTTCAAGAGTACTGAAGCAGATATAGAAAATGATTATCCACTCATTTTCTATGCATACCAGTTAACTGCAGTTGTCAATGCTCAAAAGCTAATGAGCTGTTTTGCCGAAAGCTAAGCAGATTGAGTTTGACTTTAACTACATTTTTGTTTGAGTTTCATATTATACATGAATTATCTCCATTTTTATTGTGAGAAATAATTTTCCAGAGCTTCCATCAAATGTCCATTTTGTAAAACCTTCCTCCAAATTCCCATTGTTTTACAAGCTGGTCAGTGACCGTAGGACAGTAATGTTTTCTGGACTCAGTCAGTTTCTACGTTAAATCTGTGAAGTCTGTATATTTTTCAAAAGCAAAAATGAGCATTGAGTGATTATTTCAATGGCCAGAAACGGGACATCCAATTCTGATACAGTTTCAACAGAGCACCAACAGAGGCACACATTATCATTTGAAATAGTTCAGAGTGTACAGCAACAGAAATATGCAGATTTTGTCGACTCCAGAGATGTGAATTTAGCTTTAATCAATTGCTAATCATTCGCAAAATGTTTCTCCATAGTTAACTTGAACATAGATACGTTGTTTGTAGGTATTTGCCTTGTTTGTAGGACCAAAAGGCTAAAACTCAGGTTTGCAAGTTGACGCAAATTTGAGCTTTCAAGATTTATATTTCTGCTCTCAAAGCGCCAATACCAACAAATGAGGTATCCATGTTCAAGTTCACTATCGAGGAGCATTTTTGGAGTGATTATCCATTGTTTAAAGCTTAATTTCATAGCTTGAGAGAATAGCTTTAGAGAAGACGGCCCTTAAGCATAGAGATTCACCATGCAAAGGAGGTTGGAAATCTAGTAACCATACAACAAAGATTTGCATGATCTTTTCAGAAATTAGAAACACAATAAATTACTTAACGTCCAGGATGATACCTTATCTAGCCATATAGCTAATTTCAATGCTGTGACTTTCAAATTTTGCCAGTGCATGACATTAGTCAGGTTATACACTTCTGTGAATAACCATAAATGATAAAAAAATCTTCTTGCTGCGCGTTGTGCAATTGTACTAAGGTAAACAAGTAAATAAATGTATCAAGTTTGATGCTAATGGAAAAAACCCGACATTTAGACCATTTGATTTATTCTTGAAACGCCGTGTATAAACCATCTTTGTAACAACATTCGATTTGGAGTTCCGCAATGATATTTCATTGGCTGAGACTTTTTAGTGTTTACTTAGATCATTTGCCAAATGATACTGTCAGAACAATTAATTTGCTCGATGATTCAATAACGGAACAAGCTTGATAAGATCATGTTTTTATCTAAATTTGCGATGCCATGAAATATTGACAACACTAATAATAGATTGATATTGGTGCAAGTGTTAGGCCTTCTTAATATGAAACCATATTTATGTGATGAATAGCTATTCTTAAAAGAATCAGAATCGAACATTTGGTATTTTCGAAAGTGGAGATAGTGATATCGAGCGTCGCATATAAAAAGAACGCTTGATCTAGGCTCTCTTGTAAAACGGCTGAAAGGTCTATTTCACGTTGCTTTCCAGCTTGAAGCGATAGTTTTTATGAAACTATCCAGTCAAAATCTCACTGAACAGGAAGTGTATTTCCTAATTTGTATAGAAAAACGTCCATCAGAAAAAACGATTCAACAATAGCATTTTGACCAAAACTTAAGTTTATTTTATGTTTAAGCAGAGGGAACTATAAAAATAACGCACATTGCAAATCACACCAAATCTTTTGTAAAACCAATACACACTCACCCCGCAGAACGAATGATACGTCAATCAAAAGTCTTATTTCCAGGATAAAAACTAGCAACAAAGCGAAACATTAAAGGGGCTGGGTCACGTAACCGTAAACAACTCTGTTATCTTTATAATCTATATTGTTGTCCGCACGCGCCGGCACGCGCCCATTGTGTTCTGCACAGATTTTGGTGGATGGGGTGAATCCACGATAAAGTTACTTCTAAAAATCCATCAATATCTTTGCAATCTTACAACATATGGTTGTTTCGTTTGTTTCTCTCTAAAGTTCAAGAGTTCATCTTCAAAATAGCACTTTCATTTTGAAAAAGATAGTGGAAAATCTGTGTGATATGGCCTGTCAAAAGAACTGCAAAATCATCGTTTTGAAAGAAGTTTGTTTACTTTACGTGACCCAGCCCCTTTAAATGAGATTTTTAATCAACTACCTAGCGTTCTTTCAACACACCCCTAAGGATAAACAATAACATACTAAAAGCCCATCACCGGCATAAAATCTAGAAAAGGGAGCACACGAAATGGTTTTTTTGTCAGCGCTAAGCGTCTTGAGACAACTGCTAAAGACGAATAATAAAAACTAAACCACACGAATACACAAATGATAAGAGCAACACAGATTTAACAGCGAAATTGTCTTTGTTCATTGTAAGGATGTATAACTTGCACTGATTTTTGGGATAAAAACTTCTTTTCTAACTACTAGATAGTGGAGAGAAGAGTTCAATATGTCTTGCAAGATAAATGCGAATAAGCAATTTTCATTTGAAATTTTGGCGTCTGCCTATAAATTGTGAGATAAAATGGCTTTGCAAAAATTAGCTACTAGCTTGCAAAGCTTAACAATAATAATTCAGTAGGAGTAGAAATATCAATGTTCTTACACAGAACTTCACTGTGACGAATAATCTGAATCTGCCAATGTACAGGTCCTTTGAAGTTAGTCAGCGATCACTGATTGCATTTGGCATATTTTCTCCCATTGTATTTCAGTTTAAAAGCGACATATGCTATGGCATACATTAGGTGGATAAATCATTTGAATGAACGTTGGAACGAAACGTCATTCAAACTTCTCTGAATGAAAATGAGCAAATAATCTATATACGAATCATTTGATCACACAGGAGTTAACTTTAAGTACTCCATGCAGCGGTTTCTTGCCATTATGGGGAAACATTCCATCCAAATGTCGAAATGTACAAAACGTAGTCCAACCAAAGAACGAAAAAGGTGGGGAAAGTATGCTTTATGTAGCATGCTGACTATCTCAGAAATTGTTTAAAATATACTGATGAATCCAGACACTAGAGCAAATCTTTGAAATGGCATAATACCCACAGGAAGGGGGGGGGGGGGTTCTTCCATAGTAAAGGTACCTGGGGATGTGCCGCGAGCAAGGGTATACTTTTTCCGACTTCTAGTCTAGCCAAGGATTTACATTTTTGCAATTTTGGCCTAGCAACGGTCCAGCCAAGGGTATCATTTGACAATATTGGCCCAGTGAACGGTCATGATATCATATTTGGTACAAATTTGACAATTTTGTCCAGGAAATGGTCAAAACTGGTCTTGCCGAGGGTATCATTTTCGTAAAAATTAGTCTAGCCAACGGTGCCATTTTGAATATGCTCGCGGCAGGCCCCTACCCAAAATTGTTTTGAGATTAAAAAATTAATTAAAAAATTAAAAAATGATCTTGATTTTTTCTAAGCGTGCATACTACTTCAGTCAGATGAATCAATAGGCACATGAAAAACCCCAGGTATCAACTAAATTGTTCTTTTGAGCACACGAGGAACATCAAGCAAGTTTCTCGAAGTCCGAAATTAATCTCTCCAGAGGATTCTAAACGAGATATATGTCAATTTAAAAGCCCACAGCATAAGACCTTTTAAATTTGAAAACATCACAAATGTGAAATAACCAAGTTTGTCTACCAATATCATGTGAGCAAATAGTTGAGTCAATCTAACGTATTATCTTCCCTGACGCCAAGACGCGTTGACCTGCCGGGTGTTTCAAAGAGGGGTATACAGATTTGATTGGATCCAGCAAGATGAATTTAGCTTTAATCAATGGCTAATCACTCTCAAAATGTTTCTTCATAGCTAACTTTAACGTAGGTATCTCGTTTGTTGCTATTTGTGCTTTCAGAGCATAAATACTACTCTTGAGAGCTTAACTTTGTAAGCCAAAAGGGCTAAGTTCCGGTTTGCAGATGGACACAGATTTGAGCTTCCGAGATTAATATGTCTGCAATCAAAGCACCAATACCAACGAACGAGGTATTGATGTGCTACCGGGTGTCTAAAAAAAGTACCCCCTTTTGACTGAACATGGGAACAAAACGATAAAATTTCAGGACTTTTTGAATTCATAGCTACATTTGTTGATCTTCAACTTAAATGCACATACCATGCATCTTGAAAGCGACCACCAAACACCGGAGATGTGAATTCAAAAGGTCAAAATTTGGAGTGCACCAAACCCAGGAGTTTTTACCAATGGCTTAGCCATTTGACACCACACAGGCATTTTGCAAAAGAATTCTCAACTTTGTTTTTTACTTCGGAAAAGATTTATACCATGAATTGCTTCAATTGTTCTTGAAGTGACTTTTCTTCTGAGGAATCGGTCCTTGCATTGCATTCCATCACAAGTGTTTTATATCAAAGAAGAGAAAAAGAGCACATGCACGCTTGTTTTGGAGATGTGGCACGACTTTATCACTTTATCCACATTTTTATTGTATTTTTACTTAATCAGGGCTATTTCCATGCGTCTTGTATTCTTTTCAAAAGCAAAAGAACGGAAAATTAAAGTTTACAGGTACTTTGGAAATGTCCACGATAAAAATCATGGCTAGGCTCTTTTTCAAAACCTCTGGTTTTGGGCGCACTTTAAATTTTGACTTTGCCAACTTGTATCTCCAGTGTGATGGACGATTTCTAAATGCAAGGTATGTGGGTCTAAGTTCAAGAATGATAAATTTAGCTGTGAACTAGGAGAGTAATTATATCTATTTCTTTAGTTCCTATTTCCAATCAAAAGGGGGTACTTTTTTGAGACATCTGGTAGTTAACTATCGAAGAAAATTTTTGGAGTGATTAGACATCGCTTAAAGCTAAATTTACATCGCTGGAGCAAACCAAATCCATATACAGCAAGAACCCGCAAAATAGAAACCAGTTTTGTCAAAACAGCCTGTTTGGTTTCCTATTAAAAGGTAATTAACCGTTAAACAGGCTGAAAGGTTTCTTTATTACATGGTTAAGAAACCTTCAGTTATTTCAACGTAAATCTTTAAAGGAAACCCAGAGCAAACACTATCGAACAGTAGGTTTTTGTTACCTAGCATTCGCTCGAAATTTACTCGACCTAGCATACATGCTAGGTACATACGTAGATTGAGATGCTGTTGATGAAGTCTTTAAACATGTTTGGCACCTGATTTTAACAAAGATTGTTCGATATGAGTTTACTTGGGATCCTCCAATAAGAAACCTTTCTAAATCAGGCTGAGAAGTTTCTTATATGAGGGCACCATTTCTAAAAAAAATCAGCTTGAGGTTTCTTCTAAAGTGGTTTCTATTCTGCGGATTCTCACTGTATTTTTGGGACATCCGATATAGTGAAAACAAAGTGTCACAATCTAAGTTGGTGATGATCGTCTTTCACCGAAGTAAAGTTATGAAAGCTACTTCTTAGATTTCTTTACTTTATATTTTTCATATTTCAGTCGTCCCTGAATTTGGTCGAAAGAAAAACGAGAAAGGACTGATCTACCTTTCTCAGTTTCTTTGAGCAAATTCTCGATGTTTGCTTTTCCCAGTGCCAATGACTTCTTCACCATCGTTGCTGCTGCCTTCCTCAAAAGAGTGCCCTCTTCCTTTGTAAATATCCTCGACGATCTATCTGTTGTTGTGGCTTTTGTTGCCTCTGACTGCCCCTCATCGTCGTTAGCGCTAGCAGTCTCATTGGCAAACATCCTGTCGATTCTTTCAACCAAATTTTCAGTTGGTAAATTTGCTAAGGCAGCTTTAGAATATTCCCCATCTTCTCTTCTCCACATGCTTCTTATCTTATCCTGAAGCTGCTTATCGCTCACTGCAGCAAGCTGCGGATCACTGTCTTTCTTCACTCTGACATCTTCAATTGGGATGTCCCTCTTCTCTATGTTATCTGTAAATAATCAGATATTTAGAAATGTTTAGAATGACCTTCTTGTGACCATGACAGAAACTTTTAAAGTTTAAATTGAGAAAGGAAAAAATTCATTTTCCGTTTGGTAATTTGTCCTCTTAGCGCCATGTTGATATCAAAATTGCAAAAGAACCAAAAACAAGATTGGATGTAATTATGGCGTTCGTCGCTGCCAATCAGCTACCCAGACTGGTTTTTAAATTGAGAAGTTTGCTAGAAAAATAAAAACAAAACTTTACATCATGTAAAGCTTATTCACTCTTGATTTTGGCATCTATATTGAATTGGTTAAAAAATGACGTTGAGCAGTTAATTGGATCAAAATTTCAAACGATTTTGCTCACTGTGTTGAAAAGGAAAAGACCAACATACCTGCCCTTCTTATTGACCAAACTGACCTTCTAATTTACAAAAGAAAGTGTCGCTTTGTAAATGAATTTAGGGCTAAACTTTTGATGGCTTGAAACCACCTGCTCGGAAAACCTCAATTAACTGGTATAAAACTGCCTGTTTTTTTCTTGGTGGTCATTTTCTTACATAGATTCCGAATGTCAATATACTCTCAATTTTGCGTTATTTGTTAACGTCACAATTAAATTCATAGCGGAATCTGCAAACATTTATTTAGGTTTGAGATTACACAAATACCAGGTGAGTAAAACTTGTACTATTTAACCTTATTTTGGCGGGAGGAGAGGGCGAATTCACCCACCTTAGTAGATTTCTCCATATCTCTACAAGGAGGATTATGGCCATGAATCATTTTGGCATTTGTGAAACTATTCGTGATGCTTCATTGAAATATTTTGACAAATGAGGGGCGGGAGACGATTTTATGGGACAAGCCCTGTCAAAGCCTTGAATTCTAGAATCTCTTCCAAAGCAAAATCGGAATATTTAGCAAATTTCTTTTGCAAAGTAGAGTTGTTTGACGCAGTCTATCATAATTTTGATATTTGGATGGAAATTATGTTCTAAATTTGATTTTATCGCATTTTTCCTGATTTGGCAAATTGAACGCACAAAGAAATGCTAAGTTAAGTAATAACAATGGCTAATTATCGATCAATGCTTATATCTTTATGAAGTAGAGGCTTTGGGCTATTAGCACATAAAATCTGGTTGCTCTATCAACTACCAGTAAAGAGTTAGGTAAGGGTTTTTTGTTTACTTCTGCCTGTCAGGTGAATGCGAATTTAAACCCCTGTCTTTTCTTCGAACATGACGGTACTTTGTGGCTATATTTATAGAACAGCTAGAAATGCAATAAAATAGAAATTAGTACCTGCAAAAATCTCTAAAATAGCGTCTGTTTCTTCTTTGGACCACTTTTTACGTTGTGGGGAAGACGCAGCCTCTTGCTGCGCCAACCTTTCAGCTGGAGCCTTCTTTTTGTCTTTCATTTGCTCATCTTTCAATATGGGCTGCTCGATCGTTCCCGGTTTCTGATCTCCGCGCATTAACTGCGGCAGGTAATTTGCAGCTTCTAAAGTTGTTTGCTCACGGCGCCTCATCTTATAGTACTTATCAGCTGTGCCACAATGATGGCCCATCAAATCAGCAACAGGCTCGTTCAATCCGACGGTCCTTTCTCTAACTGCAGTTGCTGCTGTTCGACGAAATTTCGTCGCATGAACTCTGTGATTCACCAGGCCTATGATAGAAAGTCATTCATTATTAGGGATTTGGCTCAGCTTCTACAGGATGAGACCAAGGTGCCTGTTGGAAATATTTTTCTCTTGAAAAACAAGAAGCATCGCAAGCCTTAATCAGTACTGATATTGTTTTTACATTGAGCGGTGTGAAAAAGAAGCTAATTACAAGCTATATGCAAATTGAATAATATCTGCTTTATGATAAAGTTTCACACCATTAAAAGGATAAGAATTAGTTTATGTTCCTTTGTTTGGAGTGTTAGAATTTTCCCTTTGAGTTTGTGACCAAAGCTCCATAGAGATGGTATTTGCTCCAACTTAGGATCAAAATCGTTCCAAATTGCCCCTCTGTAAGTAAAACAATTTTTTCCAATACAATTAGTTTTCAGAAGTGGCAGCCTAAGGCCACAGTGCGTATCGGGTAAAAACATGAGGCAAAGTCTGAGAATTTCTGAAAATAGATCGCGCATGTAGTCTGGCGTGAACATATTCGCAGCGTGAAAACTAGTTTGCCAATTCTTCTGACGACTAGAAATGGTTGCACATAGCCGCGAAAAATCCAAGATACACATTTGTTGCCAAAATCAGACTTGACTTGATTATTCAAAAAAGCAACAAGTCACAGGTTCCGTGTTTATCCAGAACAGATTTTCCTTTTTTCAAATGCTCATACTTAGAGGAAATATTTTGGCTTTAGTGAGCAACACTGAGAAATGTTTGAAAACAGTTTTTAAGATGCATCAATGAACATGAGTACACCAACGTTGCCTTTTATGAAATAATCTTAACATTGAAAAAATCAAAGTTAATTTCTAAAACTTGTTCTGAATTCCTGTTAAAGAAGAAACTATTTCTTTTCAGATAAGTCACAGGTTAAATTTTTTGGTTGAATAAGTCTACCAGCAGCTATTGCTTATGTATTTATCTATGTATACATTTGCCACAAATAAATAAATAAAATTTACAAGTTTATAAAGCTGGACATAGATATAACACAATTTTAATGCACATTAAATAAATAATTGCAAAAACATCCCTAATTGTAGTGGCAGGGATAGCATTAAATGGTCATATTGACCTTATTGCCATAATAATCCCCCAATGATTCCCATAATGAAATAATAAATCATATATTTGTATGTGCTTTTAGATGTAGCATTATTTGGTAAGACCGAATCATGAATGTGAGAGAGGACACGCAGTTTTAGAAGAACACATGTACCGGGTGAGCCAGAAAAAAGTTCCCATTTTTGAAAATTCGTAGCACCACAAGTACTTTATGGATTTTAATGATTCAATTTCTAGTCAAAGCCAAAAGATCAAAGTATTTTCATGATTGTTGTTGATTGAGGAGCACTACAAATATAGGTAAATTCAACTTTACAAAAATTTCATGGTTGCAAAATTACTGAAAAGGGCCCAAAACACTTGATCAAATCGTTAGGACTCTCCTCACACAGAACAATACTCACGGGCGTTTCAGTTCTCTCAAGAGTTTCAAGACATAGATTCTCAAACAGATACCAAAGATTATCAATCCCATGGCAATAAATGCGCAATTATAGCTCTCACCCATGCAAAATTCCATTTTCTCTGTTCTTCTGAGCGAGGAGTCCTTTATGAATCGATCAAGTATTTTGCTCTTCTTAAGTTATTTTGCAACCGCCAAGTTTTCGTAAACTTGAATTTACCAATTTTCCCAACGCTCGTAAGAAGGCGAGAAAAATCACAAAAAAGCTTCGATCTTTTCGCTGTCAAGCAAATATTGATTCATTCCAATCCATTCAGTACTCTTGATGCTATGAATTTTCAAAAGTGGGAACCTTTTTCTGGTTCACCCGGTAAGTCGTCAGATATTTCTTCTCCGCTTTGGTAGAAAAGAGTGATCTTTTACGGGAAGCTTGATCAATTATTGGATTCATTACTGAAGATGTTGGGAACTTGGTAAACTCGCGCAAAAAACAGCCAATATAGATTTTCGTTTCTGTTTCAAGGAGTTGAAGTATTTTCAACAAGAGACAAATTTACGGAAATCATAGGTTCTTTATTTCAGGTATGGGCACACAGTGCTTGGCTCTATCATAAATGATTATGGACAATAATCTAGTGTTAAAGCAGGCTTATATGAAAAATGAATTGCGTATCACACAAAGAGAGAGAGCCAAATAGCTAATAAACTAACCTGACTTTTTCCAGATGGCATTAATAGCCCCGCTGATACCTGACGACGAGAGATATCCACCACACCACGAAACAAACACATAGCGTTCTGCCTTGGCTTTCAACAAAACTTTGCTTCTCACAAATTTCACGTATGTTTCAATCAATTCAAACAATGTTTCATTTATGATTATTCGGGCTGCTCCATGTGTTCCACACGTTTTGTGTTTCATCACGCGCATGATGTAGTAATTACCCTTGAGAGTTGCTTTGTAGTACTCATCAAGGAGCAAGTTAGCCATGACTCCAGATCTATGAGCATTGTTTATGCTAATTTGGGTGATAAGGAAGTCGCGAACATTTGTGAACATCTGTTGCGATACGCTCGTTGAACCTTGCCCTTGCCTTATTAGTTCTAACTGCTTAACAGCCTCCCGGCATACGGCTGAAACCTCAAATTTGCTTATCATTTCTGGAGTGATTTCTGTCTCCAGCTCATGCTCGTCTTTCTGGTATCTTGTCTTCGCCTGTTCTTTTTGGTAAGTTTTCGTCCAGTTAGTCACTCTTTTTTCCATGCTAAGCACATGCCCCATGTCGAAAACCGGATGTCTCTCCGCAATTAAGAAACTCATGAAGTTTTTCAGACTGATCATGTACGATTTGATAGTGCCAGCTTTGTAGCCTCGTCTGACACAGTATCCCTGAAGGAATAACACCTTGATGTCTGTGGCATTCATCAGAGCACTAATGCTCATGCTCTCGTCTACACAGGCAATGATACGACGAAGCTGGTCTTGGCTTTGCTTAGATGCCCGTGCATCCTTATTCCCAGCATCAGGGGATGTTAACCACTCGTAGTATTGGGTTAAAATGGCTTCCGTTTGCCGATTATTAGAATTTTCGATAAGATCATCGACTTCTTCGCTTCCTATGGATTCTAAACTGCAGCTGGTGTCACTATCTTTTTTGCAATCGACACTGTCCACACTGGAGTGGCTTTCTTCTTCTAGAAATTTCGCATTGCTGGAGTGGCTTCCTTGTCCAATGCATACTTCTTCATTTTCAATCAACACATCTTGTGCTTCACTGCCACACTCTTCACTCTGCATCGATGGGGTGTAGCTTTCGTCCAATGAGGAATCAGAGCTCTTACATTCATTTTGAAAGAACGAATCAACTTTCCTTCGATTTTCATCCATTATGGCAGCTCTTTGTTCCCTTTGCTTCTTTGCAGCCTGAGCTCGAACGTTTCCTCCTTCATACACTACAGCTGCTGCGCAAAGATCGGCATACCGAGGATCTGTAGGGGCAATGCCATGAGTCTTGCCTCTTAAATGGGGCCCCATTCTTTTTACCACCGCTAGGCACCATTCGATCGGGCACTGTCGGTACAAATGCTTGTCTTTAACTTTTGGCTGGGCTCTCTCTGATTTCCACGTATACGTTTTTCGAATTCCATATCTCGCCGTAGCATGTGCACATTCCAGGCTCGAAAGCTTGTGTACAAGTCGCAAATGCCGTGCCAGTGATGCAGCATGCATCTTCTTCTGACACAGCCGAAGTGGGCAAATTTTAAAACCACGGCCGGTGGCGCCTTGCTCATCTGATGCTACAAAGAAAGGGGAAAACAGTCATTTAACAGCTGAGATCATACCTGAATGGATATTAATCAAAAGCACCAATGAGTGGCCTGAGATTTAATGAGAATGAGATCGCAATTGAATGCTTCTATATCTTTTGCAATGAAAACAACACAAGAGTTGCAAGGAGAGTATTCTTTAAATTGGAGGTTCCAGATATGAAACAAAGCCGTCTGAATCTATGATATGTCTAAGTCAATTGCTTCAAAAGAAAGCCTACATTCAAGATTCAGTTCATATATTTTAATTTCACAGCATACAATTTATAAATTACTCTACTAACAGATAACTAAACTACAAGGAAATAAGATTTTACAGAAATTAATACATTGATACGGAAAATTAATACAATATACAAATACAGAGAAATGAGATAAATTGTATGGAGTGAATTACTTAAAGGAGGAGCTCTCTCAATAGGTTAACTAATCGAGGAGAGCGCCCCCCCCCCCCTATCCTATGATAATTTTAAATGATTATGGTTGCATTTAAATAATACAAGAAATATACGCATTTGATTTTCACGCAAAAAAAAAAAAGAATTATTGATTAGCCTTGTTCAGCAAGTAAATTTTCAGTTGCTTTTTGAATGATATTTTCGATGGAGCATTTCGGAGTTCCACAGGTAATGAATTCCAGAATTTAGCACCAAGATATCGAATTGACTGTAGACCATATTGAAGACTGTTCATTAGAGATAAGTATAGATCACCTTGACTGGCCTGCCTAGTGGCATATTGATGAACAGATGAGTTGAGTAGAAAGAAGTTGTGAAAGCAACTAGGTGAAGTTTTATTAACAGAGTCAAATACAAAGGTTAAAAGAAGAAGTTCAAATATCTCAGAAAGTTTGAGAAGTTTAAGATCTTTGAAGATTGGAAGAGAGGGTGACAAGCGAGGCTGAAATGAAATAGCTCTGGCTGCTTTTTTCTGTAATTCAAAAATTGGATCAATGTATAATGCATATGTTTGACCTCAAACAGTAAGACCATATTGTAAGAAGGACAGAAACAAAGCATTGTACAAGCAGATCAAAATATCTACTAGAAGTAAGTTCCTAATTTTGAAAAAGATTCCACAAGTTCTGGATAATTTTTGGAAAGTTCATTAAGATGGTATTTCCAGCTTAGATGCTCATCTAAGAGGAGTCCTAAGCATTTAACAAATTTGATCCCTCTTAATATATTTTTTCCCTATTTTAATGGTAGAATCAGGAGGAACATTCCTAGAAGAGGAATGAAAGATAATATAATTTGTTTTATCAATATTTAATGATAATTTATTAGCATCAAGCCATTTCTTTATTGATCTAAGTTCTTTGCTAACAATTTTAATCAAGTTAGGTAAATCTTTGGATTCACAGTAGATGCTTGTATCATCAGCAAAGAGATACAAATTAAGTTTCTTAGAAGCATTTGGTAAATCATTGATGTAGATAAGGAAAAGTAATGGGCCCAGAACAGAACCTTGCGGTACACCAAAAGTGATTGAAAACCACAAGTGATTGAAAGTAAATTAGAATTACTTCCATTAACAGAAACATATTGCTTTCTGTCAGAAAGATAAGGACTAAACCATTCAAGAGCACAGCTACGCACACAATAGTGTTCCAATTTTGATAACAAGATTTTATGTTTAACGGTATCAAAAGCCTTTTGTAAATCAATGAAAATACCACAACTAAATCTTTTATTATCAAGTGTGTTTCTCACAGCGTCTGTCAAACTCACTAGGGCATGATCAATAGAGTGGTTTTCTTGAAATCCAAATTGTAAGGAATAAAGTACATTATGAACTTCAAGGAATCTATACAGTCCCCTGTACGTTAACTTCTCAAATATCTTACTGAAAATACGAACAAGAGAACAATCTATCTGTAAAAACAGAATTGGAATTCCCACAGCAGTGATATCAATACCATTCCAAAAAGGAATCATTTTATTGAAACTTTCAAAATTCGCCCAAATAAATATCTCACAATATGACAGTGTATCAGATTCGCTATTTCTTAAAAGACGACAAAACTATCCAGGATTCCTGGATAACAGCAAGTCACATAAATTAGTAAAACATCAAGAATTAATTCATCATAACATTATGAATCAGACTTGCTATTTGTCCAAATGTTCTGAAAAACTATCAAGGATTCTTTCCAAATAAAAAAATATACAAGACTGGATATTTGTCCAATAGATCAGACAGACTATCAAAAACTCCTTCACAATAATAAAAATATACAAGACTGGTTAGTTGCCCAATAGATTGGTGTCGTCAGTTCAAAAGATAAAGACCTGAAACTTTGCGACTTTTCCTAAAATTTCATGGACTAATTAAAATTTGTAAGTTTTTTCAAAATGGTAGATACTGATCACGTGACCAACCTCTTTTCAACACGTGGTCAGCCAGACAATTAAAGAAGCGAGTCCAGTTTTAACACGGATGGTCGTAGAACATCGAAAATACCACCATTCGATAGCTCTCGATGAGAGCTTTCAGATGATGTATAGTTTTATCCATTTTTGATGACGTCAGCAAATTTTATGTTCATGACGTCATCAAAGTTTATGACGTCATATATATAATAACAAATGTATTAGATAACTTTAAATGGTCAAAATTGGTTCTATTGATTGTTATGAACAATTTTAAGGCATTTTAGAGAAATTTCATCAGTAATTAGGGGTTTAAATGAAACAATGACAAACTGATGCAAATAAATGATGAATATATGATATAAATAACAAGCTTAAATTGACATTTCAATGCCAATTTTTATTCAGTGATGCTTTGGGATACATTCTTGTAGTAGTATGAAAGAAATTATCAACTAAGAACTTAAATATTGCCAATATTGTTAATAGTAAGCAAAAAGTGCAATTTTCCTCAATTATGACGTCATCGTGACGTCATGAAAGTAATGAAGAATTAAAAAAGTAGCCTATTGTGTAGATTTTGTTCCTATACACCATTGTACTAAGTTTCATCCTCATATCTGCAATAATGGCGAAGTTACGGAGGGGGGCACCTACGATGGTCGAAAAAGCCCGGTAGTAATAGGGTTAAGTAAGGTTTTTGATGGATCGTTGTCATACATTCTTAACTGTTCTTGAGCGTAGAAGAGGAGTTCCCAGCGGAGGGGGCACTCAGCATATACGCATAGCATACGGGGGGGGGGGGGGTCAGTTGGAGAAGTTTTCAGGAAACCCAAAAATATCAGTTTAGCTTCATTGCAACCCAAAAATATCAGCTCGTTTTATGCTTTGACATCTGTAAACGAACATAAAAGATCCTGAACCAAACCAATGCAAATTAATGCCAGAATTGCCTCTAAAGAACCCAGAAATATCATTTTGACAATATTTGATGCTCAAAAATATCAAAAACATAATCTCAGCTTATTTGGACATAACCCAGAAATATCACTATCGGCGATATTCTGATCCAAAAATATCGGACTTACCTCCCCGTATGTGCATGTGCTGAGTGCCCCCCCCCCCGGCTAGAGCATAGTCGCTAGAGTTTCTTAAATTTTTGGTCATCATAGTACTAGTTTCTTATGAAGCAGTAAAAATAACATCTACTATTTGCAGTAGTGTTAAGAAGCTGTATGACAATTAAAACATACGAGACATCATAAGAAACTAAGTGCCCTATTAAAAATGCGAACGTTTTCATGATGAAACTTCTCACAAAACACACGTGCGAGTGTGTATTCTGTATCGAACGATGTACAGGGACTTCCCCATGTGAGGGGATCCCTCCGAAAGTACAAAGTCCTTGCATTGCATGACACTTCCAAGGCAACTATCTATTATCTATGTATGTATTGATGTATGTATTGGCATTGAAATTATTTGCAATCTGCAAATAATTAGATTGCAATTTGCAATCTTGAGACTATGCTTTCACAATGACTTTCCTATTTGGGACCTTTGTGTCGATCTGCAATCACCACTCATGCCCACCCAGAAATAACTGTTGAAATTCCCCACATCACAATGGTGTTACTTGATCAATTGCAGCGGAGGTCAGGCGTCACAGCATGAAAAACTCATAACAACTTGTAATTATCGCTTTGTTTTTACAAACGGCCCCTTGCCACATGTAGCGGCCGTTTGTATGTGACCATGGGACCTACAGTTAAAGGGACCGGCAGACCCGCATTTTATGGGACCTGCAGACCCGCGTTTTACAGAAGCTGTTGAGAACGCGAACATCTTGGAAATCTCGGAACGCATTGTTTCTTTGTAAAACAATGCATATTTCTGCTATCCCTAGCCCGAAATTGCGA
Source organism: Aurelia coerulea (assembly GCA_039566865.1). Classification (NCBI taxonomy): domain Eukaryota; kingdom Metazoa; phylum Cnidaria; class Scyphozoa; order Semaeostomeae; family Ulmaridae; genus Aurelia; species Aurelia coerulea. The sequence goes on from CM076959.1 coordinate 7,070,165, forward strand.
AAAGTTGAGAAATGTCACTGCTTATGTAAGAAGACCCTTCAGACAGTGGAAACAACAAAAATGTGAAGGAGAAAACATAGCACAGGAAACTATCAGCGTGGAAGAACTCCAAGAAACAGAAGAGTGGCTCATCAAACAGGAGCAGAAGAAATATTACCAGAGAGAGCTGCAAGATCCTTCAAACAAGAAACCGCTGTCAAAAAATTCCAGTAGGTAGGTAGGTAGGTAATCATATTTAACGTGGCTAGCCTGTGAAAGTCTGAGAGAGACTTATATCTAGCAGGGGCCACGGATGTTTTACCATCAACCCGCCGCAGCTACCAGATTTCCCTCACATGGCTCTGGTTGACCCCAGCTAGAGTTACGGACAGCGACCAAACTGTCCAGCGCGTGATTCGAACCTCGGCCGTTCTGACCTTTGGTTTACGAGTCAGTCGCCTTAACCACTCGGCCACGCGCTCACTCAGTATTTACAATCTGAATCAATTAATTGATGAAGAAGGGTTGATCAGAGTTGGAGGAAGAATAAGAAGAGCTTCACTCGAGTATGCAAGTCGACATCAAATCATTCTACCAAAGCAGTCTCACCTTACAGAGTTGATCATCAGAGAGACCCACAAAGAAGTGAAACATTTTGGCGCAAATGTTTCACTTAAATTTACATTCCTTGTATTTGCAAATTGACTACCAAACACCGGAGATATGAGTTCACAAGATCAAAATTTGGTGAAAAATGAGTTCACAGAGGTTTTGAGAAATGGCGTAGCCAATTATTTGACAACAAACAGGCATTTTGCAAACGAATTTTTGACTTTGACCTTTACTTTTCATTTTTGAAAAGATTTATACGTTGAGTTACTTCAATTGTTCTTGAAGTGACTTTCCTTTTGAGGAAACGGTCCTTGCATTGCATTCGATCTCAAGCGTTTTGCATTAAAGAAGAGGAAAAGGAGCACATGCACGCTTATTTTGGACATGTGGCACGACTTTATCACTCTGACCACATTTTTACTATATTTGTTTGATCAGCGCCATGTCCATGCATCTTTTATTCTTTTCAAAAGCAAAACACAAAAACTTAATGTCTACAGGTACTTTGGAAAATGTCTACGATACAAAACATGACTACAATCACTTACAAAATTGTTGAGCCACCCTCAGATTTTCAGTTTTTGGCCTCTGCTTTCCCACCTCCCCCCTAGTCAATGTTGAAAAACCACTAACAAGTTGCCAAACCACGCCTGTCAGCATGACCAAGTACTTTTTTCCAAACAACATTGACATGGGGGAAAGGGGAGCCAAAAAACTGCCAAAAAACATTTTTTTCAGGGTGGCTCAACAATTTTGTAAGTGATTGTCTGAAAATGTGGTACCTTTAAGGCATCATAACTTTAAGGTCTTTCCTTCAAATACTTTCAAATTAACAGGGCTGGCAATAATGGCATAAAGGCAGTCCTCTAATTTTTTTTGAATTTTTGAACGCGAGTGCGGCCTCGCAGCGTCCCTTAGAAAATATGCTCATTTTGGCTATTTTTACACCATTGGCCTAGTTGGTTACATCTCTTAATAAGCAGCTGAGGCGTTGGCACATGACAAGATGTTTACTGTTATTGCATTAGTAGAATTCGAATCAACGTTTTGAATTACTAACTTATATTTTTTAAATGAAAATGGCGAAGCAGCACAACTTCCCATTTTGTGCGTGCTTTTAAAAAAAATTGGGTAATTCATCGGAATCTGCTTGTTTTTTAATAAAGACTGATGCATGGGGAAACGATAATTCGAAGTTGGAAAATTTATTTTGTTAAACATGGCAATATACACGTTTAAATACAGACTCTTTTAGACAGATAACGTGTCTCTCATTAATTCCCTCTGCCCGAAAACTTGTAGGCCTGCAGCCATCCTAAATTTGCAATTTCTACTCCTCGCATTTAAAGAAGAAATTTAATTTCCAAACGAGTTCACAACATCTACCGGGTGAGTAAAAAAAAACGTGGGGTGTTTGGCGGACTGTGACGTTGCTTGTAGCCACCCGATCGTCGTGAAATAAATTTGTCCATGCAGCAAAAGGTCTAACTTAGATTATAAGCCTAGTCTCATTAAAATCGGTCACTTGGTGCATTAGTTAAAACGTATTTTCTTTGTAAGGCCTTGTATGGGAGTCTTGCAAACTGATGGAATCTTTAGCCAAGGCCCTTCAGCATTTTAGCCTTACCAAAGTTAGAGATACATGTGGTATTATCAGGAGAGAAAACACTATTTCCTAACTATTTCATTCTCCTCTGATAATACCACGTGTATCTGTAACTTTGGCAAGGCTAAAATGCTGAATGGCCTTGCTGGCTAAAGATTCCATCAGTTTGCAAGACTCCCATACAAAGCCTTACGAAGAAAATACGTTTTAACTAATGCACCAAGTGACCGATTTATATGGGGTAAGGCTTATAATCTAAGTTAGACCTTTGCTGCACGGACACATTTATTTCACGACGATCGGGTGGCTAAAAGCGACGTCACAGTCCGCCAAACACCCCACGTTTTTTTTGACTCACCCGGTATAGTCGCTGTTAGTTGTATATTCGAGTTAAAAAAGATGTTGTTCTACAATTATCTCCATAATCGACAAATTATATTCCATATTGTTCTATTTGGAAAGGAATTTATGCACTTGAGTGAGCGCGGGAAATTTGAAAATTCAACAGTTTGACTTCAAAATGGCAGCAAGTACACCACAGCGCACCATCTTTCTCCTCACGTACAGTCAAGCTGACTTAGACAAGTTTCCAAGTCATCCAAGTTTTGCAGATGTTGTGGTTGAGTGTTTTGCGGCAAGGAAGATCCGCATTTCAATGTGGGTAACTTCACTTCAACGGCATAAGAATGGGGGTTTTCATTACCATATGGCTGTGAAGCTTTTCGGCAAGTCTCGTTGATTGAGAGTGCGAAGGGAGATTTTCAATTGGTACAGCATAAATGTCAACTTTAATGATGACGAAGAGGATTCAGGCAACACTTATTTCACTGCATACAGTTATGTTGTAAAAAAAGACACTAACTTCGTCACTTCAGTTGACCATCCGGAGATGACACCCTTGCCAAGAACAGACAAGGCCATTGCTGCAAATCGCCAAAGGGGCAAAAATGATGAGAAGTGTAGAAAGCGCAAACGTGAAGAAAGGATGTCGGACTATGATCTGCTGCAAATAATCCAGGAACGGAAATTCACTTCACGTTTGCAAGTGCTCTCCCTTGCAGCAAAGCTCCAGGTTGAAGGCAATGTAGCTTTGAAAAGATTTATTGCCAACAGAGGGAGCAAATGTATTGAAAATGCTCTTCTGTTGGCAAAGGAGTTGAAGGATGCTCCTGTGCAGCTTGAACGGCAATCGAAATCACAACTCCAGTTACTTCGGGCTGTATTGGAAGGTCCTTGTGCAGGAGGGTGTGGAGAGCAATGGTTGAAATGTGCTGTTGAAGTTGTGCGTCAGAATGGCATCGAGGTCTCTGCATTTGCCACGGCAGTCTATGAGCTTTTGAGATACGGTTGTGGCAAGTTTAGAAACATTTTTGTTCATGGCCCTGCTAATTGTGGAAAATCATTTCTCTTGCATCCTCTGAAATTGGTATATAATACCTTTTTAAATCCAGCTCATGGCACATTCGCTTGGGTTGGCGTCGATGAGTGTGAGGTCATTTTCTTGAATGATTTCAGGTGGAGTCCAATTCTCATTGCTTGGGAGACATTTCTTGTCTTGTTGGAGGGGGATGTGACGCATTTGCCTGCGCCAAAGAACGTATGCAGCAAAGACATCAAAATTAGGAACGATATTCCCATTTTTGTTACATCGGATATGCCCATTTTCTTTGCAAAGGGTGGTTCGATTGACCAAGTAAACACGAGGATGATGGAGGTGAGGTGGAGGTCCTTCAATTTATGGAAAGTCATTCCGGAAAATGAACGAAAGGAGCTAAAACCTTGCCAGCGTTGTTTTACAGAGTTTATCCTCGGCTATAAGATAGAGACTGAGTTGGAGGAGGATTTCTAAGTACGTTCACTATCGAGGGGTGTATCACTGTTTCAAAATGCATACAAGTTTGAATTAAAACAATACGAGTTTTGAATATTTTGTTGCATTTGTAATGAGCAGAAACGAATTTTTTTGAATTTTTATGAAAATATTTATGAGATTTTCATGGAGTGATATGCCCCTCATTCATTAATCGCGTTGTGATCGGAAAAGACAGTAGACATCGAGAGACATGAATATACATTTCTGAGTTATATTTACTACAATGCAAATTGATAACTAAGAACCCACGCAATAGAAACTGCTCTCTGTATAAGGGTCGGTATTACTGTCATACAATGGCAACTCGTTGCTGTGTGTTTACGGAGAAACACGCGCCTTTGTCTAAATTTCTTCATTGCCGTCATGATCGAAAAATTTCGCCTTCAAATATATGACAACTAAGGAAAATTTTTAACCTTGTTTGTTCGGTTCGAAAAGTAATATTCCTAGCAAAATTTTTGTCATGCTGCTTGAGGGAGTGACAATAACGGCTCCAGGCTTTATTGGCCAATATTTCCTCTATTCTTTAAATGCCAAATGCATGAAAATGGTATATGCTTCCCCTTTGAAACCAGCATTAGTTCTTTTGGAATCGATTATATACGATAACAAACAATTTATCATCGGACCACTGAACTGCAATTGTTCAAAAGATCAAATCACCAAATGATAGACTGAGCGAGTGATCTTGAACATTTCTCACCAACAATTCCCACTTTTTAAAGTTTCTTATGCGTCCAACGAAGTTGATAAACAAATAAACGAAGCCACCCAAGATGTAGCAAAAGCCAGTGTGTACACATAGGTTAGCGTTTTACTCCCAAATTCTACTTCGATTAGATGCAAAATGACGAAAACTTCAACAATTCCCACTTTTATAGCTACTAAAAAGGATTTCAAAAATATTTTAAAGGTACTAAAAACGAGCAATGTTGGTAAATTGGTTCAATTTCAACTCACCGCCGAGATTTTTTATTTTCATTGGTCTTCAATGAGAGTGTCTGCTCATACTCACAAGATAATATGCGTTTTGCGCAAAGTTTTTCCGTTTTTCTTCGTTAGAAACAAGAAAATCAAAACGAGCAATGTTGGTGAGCATTGTAGTGAGCCTTGTGGCGAGCACTGATGACGTACCTCGCCATGAACACACACGTTTTGAAGTTTTCAAAACAAATGGGAATGTTAAAGTTGTATACCGTTCATAATTGTAAATAGGAACAGTTCATTCAGTTGTATCACTCGAACATATAAAATGTCATTACCATAAAATTTTGTTATAAAAATGGTGTTTATGAACAGCGTTTATGAACAATACAGCCAGTCAAAGGGATAATTCCATAACATAGGCCAAACGAGCAAAGCTAAGAATTTTTAGGCCGTAAATTTTACAACAAGGATAAGAACACAATCCAAGGTTGATTTGAATGGAATCAACTATATCTAAAAAGTACATCTGAAAAGTAATTAGCACATTTTCAGCTCTTGTGTTTGGCATAGATGTTTTGTGGAACGCCCCCTAGAATGACATGGCGCACTACAGGACTCGCAAGCTAAGTCAGTATTTTAGTTGTAAACCCCCATTACATAATATTTGCATTATACGATGACTTACAGATTCGATCGTTTTGTTCACAAGTTCAGTTGGAATATTGTACAGTGTCCTGATGACTCGGCTGCTAAATTCTTCGTACGTTTCGTTCGTTATTGATCTCGCAATTGTCTCTCTGTTCAGTGCTTGTGCTGCCAGATTGAATGCGTTTTCAATTGGGTTGAGATCTGGGCTTCTGGGGGGTATTTTGAGCAGGTTGGCACCAAGCTCTTCCCGTGGGGAGTCCCTAATTCAAGATTCAAGATTCAAGATCCAAGATCCAAAGATCCGGAATTCAAGATTCAAAATAAAACACCCTAATTCAAGATCCAGAATTCAAGATTCAAAATGAAACACCCTAATTCAAGATCCAGAATTCAAGATTCAAAATGAAACACCCTAATTCAAGATCCAGAATTCAAGATTCAAAATGAAACCCCCTAATTCAAGATCCAGAATTCAAGATTCAAAATGGAAACACCCTAGTTCGGAATTGAAGAAGTTTTAAATGTTTCAATTTTGAAAACAAATCATTTTGGATCCGGCAGTTACTGAGTGGAGTTGAATACAATGGATGTTTATTCAAAAATTCTTTGACGTGATTTCAGCTCTTAAAGATATATTGGAATATGATGTCCACTAATCTGGATAATGGCAAAAAAGTGAGTTGCGATAAGGTTTTTTTGTATGGCCTAGACATGAATTTCTGAGAGGCAAATAGTGCCTAGGCCAAACAAGGAACTTTCTCGCTTTTCGATATTGGTCAACATCTGGAACAGTGCAAATCATATTGCTATGTATTTAAGTGCTGAAATCATTTGAAAGAAATTCAAATAAATTTCCATGATCTGAGACCCTCAACTCATCAGAGCCAAGGAAGCCAAAATTCAAAGTAAGAAGTTTTAGAAATTGAAACACTGAAAAACTTGGTTAAAACTTGTTGATGAACACAATTTGGAGTTAAAATGTTCACACCAAGTACACCCAACTTTCAGTTGCTATTACTGTGAGAGAATATGAAAATCAGATACTAAGCCAGTGTCCATCATTGCTTACATGAAGGGGCTTTGAAATTTCTTAGAAGCTCTCTTAAACAAGTACCTAAAATGCTGTTAAAAATGTGTATTTACTGTACTGCTCCAAAAATATAAATTACCAAGGTTTCTTAGCTTTTTTAATCCAGTTAGCATGGTTTTTAAACGTTAAAAAAGATTGGGCCTTAAGTTTCCTAGATTAGCGCAGTTCACTTAAAAAATCACTGGAACACCATCTTGAATTCTGGATCTTGAATTAGAGTGTTTTCATTTTGAATCTTGAATTCTGGATCTTGAATTAGGGTGTTTCATTTTGAATCTTGAATTCCGGATCTTGAATTAGGGTGTTTCATTTTTAATCTTGAATTCCGGATCTTGAATTAGGGTGTTTCATTTTGAATCTTGAATTCCGGATCTTGAATTAGGGTGTTTCATTTTGAATCTTGAATTCTGGATCTTGAATTAGGGTGTTTCATTTTGAATCTTGAATTCTGGATCTTGAATTAGGGTGTTTCATTTTGAATCTTGAATTCCGGATCTTGAATTAGGGTGTTTCATTTTGAATCTTGAATTCCGGATCTTGAATTAGGGTGTTTCGTTTTGAATCTTGAATTCTGGATCTTGAATTAGGGTGTTTCATTTTGAATCTTGAATTCCGGATCTTGAATTAGGGTGTTTCACTCTGGATCTTTAATTCCGGATCTTTGGATCTTGGATCTTGGATCTTGAATCTTGAATTAGGGACTCCCCTTCCCGTGCCAGACGGGCAGATTTGCAGTTCTGGGATGGATCCCCATCTTGAATCCACAGCTTCTTTTGAGTCTTACTATTTTGCGCAAACAGATTTGGAAACTGCCGTTGAACAAATGAAGTAAAATATTGTCCATCCATCTTTTCATATTTCTCCACTAAACAGTCACCTTTTCCATGGGATATAAAAACTACCAAGTCCACCTTTTTTACCCCTGTCCCGCATTTTGATCCTTTTGCCGTACATCCTTTGGACAGCCCCTCGTGAACCTTTCGCCAAACTCTAGACCTTGTACACTTGGCACTTGCTAATGGGTTTCTGTTGTATTTAAATGACTTTCCATCCAGATAAAATGTTATTTCGTTGTTCCATACATCAGCAGGGTATTCTCTCATCATCTTCTTCGCAAACTTAACCCTTGCTCGCAAATCTTTGGCTGTTAACATCCCTTTCCTTCTTGCCACACGAAAGCCATATCCCTGGTGATGCAATGCACGTCAAACAGTGTGAAGGAGCACGTGATCAAGGCCAGCCGCGTTCCGAACATCTTTAATCGTGAAGTTGCCCCCATTATCATCTTCCCAGAATTTCTTTATCTGCTGAATCAGCTTTCTGACATCTCTATTTTGCAGTGTCTAGGTCTGCCTCTTTTCACCGCCTTTGCTGCATCCTTCTTTGCTTCTTGATTGCCATCCTTTTTTACTTCTTTCATTTTGCAGATTCGCTTTACCGTCGCAGTAGAGACTCCTGTAGCCTGACTTGTTTTTTTATGCTAAAATGCAATTCATTTCGCAGAACTCGTATGTGTCTCCGAACAGATTCGTCATATTTCTTCTTAAAAACCATACTTTCATTAGATAGGTGTGTCGTGAATATCGAGATGGTCACAATCGATAATTCTCAGGCTTTATCGACTTCATATACATACACAATGGTGTGAAAAAAAGCGCGTGCGAGCTCCCATTGGGACTATTTCTTTTAAAGTGCATCTTGTGGCGCATTGACAGACGACACGTCTGATACCATAATTATATGCGTAAAAACAGGTGAGCATGCGTGGTACATAGAGGTACATGTGTTGACAGAAAATGGATCTTCAAAATAAACAAAATAAAGGGCGCAATCATACACCGGAGACTAAAGTCACATGTGAGACTCTTACGGACACATGTTGCAATAATGCAAGCCTGTTTCTTAATTTATTTTTCATCTTAAATTTGCAAATAGCAAGTAACGAAACAGTAAAATCTAAAAATTTGCCTTTATATGCACTCAAATGCAAAAAGTTAGAAGGTTCTTGAATTTTGCATGTGTTAAATGCATGCACTGTACAAAGAAAGATGCAGAAACTCGTTGACCTAAATTCCTCTGCCACTATATTCTCCGGTTATTTACCCTCTCCCACCCTAGTTGCATCGCAGTTGCCAGTGTATGATTGAAGGCAAATGAAACTAAGAACCATATCAAATTCTTACAAGATTTAAGCTAAAGGGAAAGTACGTCAACAAAATGAAAATTTTGAGAAAACTATGCAGTTATGCCATTTTCTTGCAAAATTGCGAAAAAGTGCCTTTTTCAAAAATCTCGTAAATTAATCCCAGTTGGTAAAAAATTTTAAAAACAACACATTTTGAAACTATGTGTCAATAACATGCCAAGTACAAAATTTCATGCAGTTGGCCTCAGTACTCTTCTTGTAAACTGAAGTTGAAGTTGCGAGCATTTCAGACAATCACTTACAAAATTGTTGAGCCACCCTCAATATTTTCAGTTTTTTGCCTCTGCTTTCCCCCCTCCCCCCTAGTCAATGTTGAAAAACCACTAAAAAGTTGCCAAACGACGTCTGTCAGCATGACCAAGTACTTTTTTTCCAAACAACATTGACATGGGGGAAAGGGGGGCCAAAAAACTCATTTTTTTCAGGGTGGCTCAACAATTTTGTAAGTGATTGTAGGCCCTTTTTCAAAACCTCTGGTTTTGGGTGCACTGTAAATTTTGACTTTGCGAACCTGTATCTCCGGTGTTTGGTGGACGATGTCTGAATACAAGGTACGTGCATCTAAGTTGAACAATGATGAATTTAGCTGTGAAGTCGGGGAGCAATGATACCTCATTGCTTGGTTCCTATTTCCAGTCAAAAGGGGGTACTTTTTTCTGAGACACCTGTAGGAAGTTAGTAAAGTTATAAATTATGTCTTCTTCTTGCTCTCTTTGGCCACTAGATTGCTCGTTTGGTTCGGAGTATAGGATGGTTGTAAACAGAGATAGAATATTTGAAGCCTGGTCTTTGCTTGGTACACATAAATCCTCTTTACTTTCATTAAAGTGTTGTTCAAGCACTTGAAGTAGACCCATCACCTCCATTCTTTTTCTGACTTCTTGGATTTCGTCACTGCAAGTAGACAAGCAGAAATGCTGCGCAACATCTTGTACAAGCTGATCGCTGTCTTTAAAACTGACATGGACACATGTAACCCCGAACATAAATCTCTCTGAAAAGGAATCCATCTTAGCTTGGAATTCTTCTTCATTGGCTGCACTGAGGAAATCTTTTAGTTTCATTTGTATATCAAAATCCGGGATGTTTTCCAGTGTTGGGCTTTATTCCTCTCCATTCAGTAGGCGAGCAGCCACTTAAGGAATGGGAGTCCCTAATTCAAGATTCAAGACTCAAGATCCAAGATCCAAAGATCCGGAATTCAAGATTCAAAATGAAACACCCTAATTCAAAATCCAGAAATCAAGATTCAAAATGAAACACCCTAATTCAAGATCCGGAATTCAAGATTCAAAATGAAACACCCTAATTCAAGATCCGGAATTCAAGATTTAAAATGAAACACCCTAATTCAAGATCCGGAATTCAAGATTCAAAATGAAACACCCTAATTCAAGATCCAGAATTCAAGATTCAAAATGAAACTCTCTAATTCAAGATCCAGAATTCAACATGGCGTTCCAGTGATTTTGTAAGTGAACTGCGTTAATTTAGGAAACTTAAGGCCCAATCTTTCTAACGTTTAAAAACCATGCTAACTGGATTTAAAAAGCTAAGAAACCTTTGTAATTTATATTTTTGGAGCAGTACAGTAAATACAAATTTTAACAGCATTTTAGGTACCTGTTTAAGAGAGCTTCTAAGAAATTTAAAAGCCCCTTCATGTAAGCAATGCTGGACACTGACTTAGACCCCGTTTACACTATGCCGGTACGGAACGAATACGGCATGAAACTGTGCCGTATTGGCCTCCCGTTTACACTATGCCGGCATAGTTTTCACTTGAATACGGCACGAAATGAATACGGCATGCAAACTGGCTTCGTCGCTCAACCGGCATAGTGTAAACGGCGAATACGGCATCATTTGATGTCGGATTCATATCGAGGCCATGATTTGGCAAAGTGAGGCTCCTTCTGACAATAAGCTTTGGCACCTAAAATTACATGAATGAACATGGCTGTCACAACAAGGGATAAACAGCAAATACTTCTGCTCCTAGCTTTGCAATTAAACTTGATATTAATTGCCGAAGAGGTTAATCTTTTCAATTCAAGAGTTCATGCCATATATGAGCTACTCACTGATATAAATTCTACACACAAGCGCAAAGGAGTAAGAAAGTTGAGACAACCGAGAAGATTTTGGAAACGACCTGGTAGAACGTCTTCGTGGTGGGATAATTTCGTGAAGAACATCGTGGTGGAGGAAGAATGGAGAGAAAATTTTAGGATGTCAAAAGGGACATTTGGAAAATTATGCGATGAGCTAAGAGATGAGATTACCTTGGTTGAAACACATTTAAGAAAGCCAATGTCAGTAGAGGCACAAGTGGCCTTGATGTTGTATTATTTGTCTGACGAAGGCCGTTATCGTAAGGTAGCCAATGCATTTGGAGTTGCAAGGAGCACTGTATCTATTGTTGTTTGTAGGGTTACTGAAGCGATCTCAACGAAACTGGGGCCAAAGTATAGTCAGCTACCATTGACTGAGGATGATGTTGACTTTCAAAGCTCCAATTACTTAAAGTACCATGGCTTTCCACAATGCATTGGGGCAGTGGATGGTACTCATGTGGACATTAAACAGCCAATTGAAAATTACACTGACTTTTTGAACAGAAAGGGGAGATATTCGTTTAATGTTCAAGCTGTATGTGACTTCCGGTATCGTTTCATTGATGTTGTTATTAAATGGCCAGGGTCAGTTCATGATTCACGCATTTTTGTAAACTCAAATGTAAACAATCTGTTAATGTCTGGGCAAATACCAAAAAATCCCAAAGTTATTGTTGAAGATATGCCTGCTGTACCAGTGTGCATTCTAGGAGATGCAGCCTATCCTCTGCTTCCATATTTAATGAAAGAGTTTCCATCAGGGGGATCAAATACTGCTGAGATGTTCTTCAGTTACAAACTTTCATCAGCCCGCATGCCTATTGAATGTTCATTTGGCAGACTGAAGGGGAGATTTTCTGCATTGAGGAGGCCCATGGATTTACACATCAAAGCAATTCCAAGTGCTATACATGCATGCTTTGTTTTACATAACATTTGTGAAAATTACAAAGAACCTGTTGCAGATGCTCAAATCAAAGAGGCCAACTTATTTGAAGTTCGTTCTCAACCACCGAGTACTGCATGCAGAAATACCAACAGCAGGATATGCGAATCTGGCAAGTCTGTAAGACAAGTGTTCCTGAAATATTTTGAATAAACTGAATGTTTACCAAGACTTGACAGTTGATTATTCCGGCTTGATGATAATTTGATAACATTTGCCATGTGAAAACTTTTCTTCTCTGCATGTAGTTCATGGAATCTTGAAAGATTATCAGATTTTGAATTCTTGAAGTTTAGCAGGAGTGATTTCACAGTGTTCTCAAAGTTTACATCCAGTGCCCTCCTGAATGTTTCAGACTGAAGTTTATGAACCTTTCCAGTTTCAAAACATCACAAGTACCTTCAAAGTAATAGGGTCTACTGGTGTAAAATGGGAAGGCAGAAATGGGAATAAAGGTTATAAAAATCTTCAGAACAGATTTTCTGTAACTACATCTGTTTAACTCCCCTCCTTGAGGTATGGAATTAGATGCTGGATTGTTTAGCCAACACTGACTGAGCAGTCAAGGATCTATTATTTTCTGGCAATTAACATTATCCACTTCATTTTGCCCCCAACCTACCCATTTTGCCCCTGAGTACCCCATAATACAAGAAACAGAAACAAGTGAAAATCAAGTGAAAATATGCTATAGTTGTTCTTGCTTAAATGAAAGAGTTTCTTGAGAGTTGAGCAAATAAAAAAATTCTATAAAAAATGTGTGCATCATCACTAGCTGCATGGTATTCAGCACACTTTTGTCATTCTTTGTTTTGGCAACAGAGAGGTCCCTGCTTTACAAATATCAAATTTTTCTCAGTCAAATGGCAGAATAGTATTGCTCGATTCCAGGCAGAAGCAGGAAAATCTAGCACTGAATAGCAAAATTAGTAAACTATTAGGCTTGCTTTGTCTCATAATGTCTATCCAATCAAAACATGATATGATGGCTGTAAATTTGCTAAATACTTGGGCTATGTAGAACCTTTAGTTAAAACTCATTTCATTGGTCAATTCGTATTTTCTCATTTGCATAACAATAGAGGCAGTTCTTTGTCTTGTTGTTGTTTCCATAGGGCATTCAAAGCAAAGACATAGTTTTTCTTCTCATAAATCGGCATTTATCGCTTTGTTCATGCTTTGAAACCCTCTAAGAATGAAGAGCGCTGGAAAAACTGTTCTTAGCTTTATTGTTATTTCAGTTGAAACAACCACAAAGATATGTTATGCGTTTAATGACACATGTCATATCACAATTTCTTTAATCAGATTTCAATGCCAAAATTTGTGACATGATTCATTGTTAATTGGGTGGGAGGCCAGGGTATTCAGGGCATTGAGGGTATTATGGGTATTGAGGGTATTGAGGGTATTGATAGTATTCAGGGTATTATGGGTATTGAGGGTATTGAGAGTATTCAGGGTATTATGGGTATTGAGGGTATTGAGGGTATTGAGGGTATTATGGGTATTGAGGGTATTGAGAGTATTCAGGGTATTACGGGTATTGAGGGTATTGAGGGTATTGAGGGTATTGAGGGTATTGAGAGTATTCAGGGTATTCAGGGTATTATGGGTATTGAGGGTATTCAGGGTATTGAGGGTATTATGGGTATTGAGGGTATTGAGGGTATTCAGGGTATTATGGGTATTGAGGGTATTCAGGGTATTGAGGGTATTATGGGTATTGAGGGTATTGAGGGTATTATGGGTATTGAGGGTATTGAGGGTATTACGGGTATTCAGGGTATTATGGGTATTATGGGTATTGAGGGTATTCAGGGTATTGAGGGTATTATGGGTATTGAGGGTATTGAGGGTATTCAGGGTATTCAGGGTATTATGGGTATTCAGGGTATTCAGGGTATTCAGGGTATTATGGGTATTCAGGGTATTGAGGGTATTCAAGGTATTATGGGTATTGAGGGTATTCAGGGTATTGAGGGTATTATGGGTATTGAGGGTATTGAGGGTATTATGGGTATTGAGGGTATTGAGGGTATTACGGGTATTCAGGGTATTATGGGTATTATGGGTATTGAGGGTATTCAGGGTATTGAGGGTATTATGGGTATTGAGGGTATTGAGAGTATTCAGGGTATTCAGGGTATTGAGAGTATTCAGGGTATTGAAGGTATTATGGGTATTGAGGGTATTGAGGGTATTCAGGGTATTGAGGGTATTATGGGTATTGAGGGTATTGAGGGTATTACGGGTATTCAGGGTATTATGGGTATTGAGGGTATTGAGAGTATTCAGGGTATTGAGGGTATTATGGGTATTGAGGGTATTACGGGTATTCAGGGTATTATGGGTATTATGGGTATTGAGGGTATTCAGGGTATTATGGGTATCGAGGGTATTGAGAGTATTCAGGGTATTGAGGGTATTGAGGGTATTACGGGTATTCAGGGTATTATGGGTATTCAGGGTATTATGGGTATTATGGGTATTCAGGGTATTACGGGTATTGAGGGTATTGAGGGTATTATGGGCACTACCTTCATGTCCCACAGCTTCTTGAGTCCTCGTACTAGGTCTTGGTATTTCTCAATCTTCTCCATCTCTTTACTGTCCACCCTGCTGTCATATGGGATAGCAAAGTCAACACCTGAGCCTTGTTTGTCTCTTTGTCAATCATTATTATCATTATAATCATTGTTATTATTTAAGCAAAATAGCTACCCTATAGCCAGGGATAATGGACCACCAAACATTGTTGGTCCTAAAAGTAAACAACATATTCCATACAAAAGAAAATAGTCAATAATCAATCCACATGCTGGACGAGTCCTGAAAGTACTTTTCGAACTATGCTTTCGCTGTCCATCAACACTGTCTTCTACATCTTGCTACAGTTGTCTCAGCTAATCGCTCTCGTTATTACTATTATTATCATTATTATTATTATTATTATTATTATTAATTTCTTTCAAATGGTTTGGTTTTTCACCTTCTCTGAAAAATGACGAAATTTCACGTCGTGTTTTCATGGGGAAATTTTGGGGAAAAGGACACTTCCCCTTAATTTCCCTAGAGGGAAATGGAAATTTCCGTTTCCTTTAAATTTCGCAGAGAAACAATGTCCGTTTCCTCTAAATTTCCTTGCAGAAACTATGGGGAAATTGTGATATTTTTGCCATAGGGGTCTCGTTTTCTAAACGATTGATTACATTTTCATGATTGTGATCGCAAACATAGATAGCTTAGTAGTATTATCATCAGCATAATTGCATATTTTGTTGTCCGTCACCAACATGAACGATCGTTGAGCACTTGAAAATAGGATGACAAATAGAAAGAAGCAGCGTTACAAGATTTCAAAATCAACATTGCCAAATCAAAGCACTAGAAATTATTGAACAATTCTTCGACACAACTTAAAATTCCTAAAAGTATATATTTCATTACCCGATGAGCAATGAAAGAATTTTGAACTAACGGTCGACTTAATGAAAGCAAATAGACCCAAATTACCCCAACCTTGCCCTAAATCTGTTTTAACACGGGTGTCTTTGAATCTACTTGTGGGTTGGTGGAAATGCCTTAAACGGATAACTTTTTGCCCAGTTGCAACAGCCAGGTCATGATCTACTTTTGGAACTAGGCATTAAATATGAAAGACAAAAATAGTGATAACACGACTATGACTATGACTATGACTATGACTGAGACTGATTAAAAACGGGTTCATGCCTGGTTCACGGTCAACACAGTGTTTCCGTTGACTCATTTTAAAAACTGATTGGTTTTTGCCGGTTGTTGTTTCCACCCTAGCTAGTGAAAAGCCAGCCATAAAGGACACTTAATCTTTGAAACAAAATCGAATTTTATACACATTATCGAGACTTGTGTATGTGTATGCCAACATTGTGTATGTGTATGCCAACATAACGTAGATTAGAGACTTTCATCATATAAAATTTGAAAGGTCTTTGAAAGTTCTAAATATTTCTTAAGAATATCGTTGCAGATTGTTGTCAGCTACATAAGGCGTAAATGTTCATGTTCTGAAATACAGCATTAGTTCTACTGCGTAACCGCTCCGAAATGGAGATTCGGTAATTATTTTGCTCTTGCTGTCTACTTCATCTTCCTCTTCCTCATTGCAGACATCCTAGGCCTAAGGACATTCTGTTGTCGCCTTGTGCAGTCGGTGCAGAACCTTGAAGGTAAAATAGATTCACTGCATGATTGTCAGGAAAGGTTTTGCTGGAAGCTCCAAGAAGTGATACATTATAACCAATGGAAAAACGTAGGGTTAGGGTGCTATCCCTAGCTTTCCCAACTGTATTCCCAGCTTTTTTGGTACGGGCATGTTTTCTCCAAAACAACATTGCAATCCGCTATGACTTTCAGAAGCTTTATTTTCACATTGCTAGGGTGATATGTTGTCCATCAGAGTTATTCAGGATGGATCACCATGATTCAAACAGAAACTAGATAAATTGTTTAAAAATTTTCCAGTTTCTCAATAATGCGCATTTTGGATTTTGTGTATTTATTTACATAATCAATAATCGGTAAGACCCATAAGGCATCACACTGATATATTACAGCCAAATGGTCATTGAAGGGATTGTCACCTTTAGTTTTGCTGTGGTTTAAGCACACATTATTGTAACAGCAACCAGTTTACATTGATCCATAAAAGAATCCTTACCAGATCTCCTCATCAGGTGGTAACTTCTTCATTTTGATGCATTTAATATGGTACCAGCCATTGCCTGGACACTGGGAGAAATAGAGAATACCATTATTGTCTATATCACATCACGTCGAATATGAATTTTCTCCAGCATATGCTGTCAGCAATTAACAATTGTTTGACTGCACTAAGATAGATGTCTGAGCATGGAAATCCAATCTGCTAAGATTTGCTTATCAATGAATTGCTCGTTTCCCCTATTGGAAAAAGACTGTGTGAGGTGCTACAACGAGATTTAGAATGATATGCATAGTCGGAAATCCCATTTTGAGCCTGAATTCAACTTGAATATCGTGCTGCAAATTATTATGTTAAAGACACTTTGACGTGGTGAAAAGTTTTTTGACAAATTTAAAACTGCAATGAGATAAACATACATGCTTTTCGTCACCAGAGCAGAGAATCATCTTCGATTTTTTACCATTTGGATCCTAGAATGAATGGTTGAGGCACATAATCATTTGTATGGTTAAATCCATGACTTCGTTTAGCATTTAGCATGAAAATAAGTTTTAAAAGTGAAAATTGTATGGCAGCATTGCTGTTGCTGGAATAAGCTTTGTTGCAAAATAGACAGGGACAAGTGAATTTTCCTTTTTTCTTGTGTGCATATTTTTTATATTTATGTTAAAGTCAGCAGCATTTTTATGTTGCTTGACCCATTCAAATCAAATTGGAATCCTGGTGTTTTGCAATCGTATTGCTTTAGAAAATACTTTCCGCAGAAACTTCCGTGCATATGACTTGCTGAAAATTGTTTTGAAATACACCGTTTGAACATCAAATTTTAATGTAGTATTTAAAGATCATACCTTTTTGCAAATGCAAAATTCTTTTTGTCTTCCTGTGCTATCATCTGTCGAAAAAGAAGAATGATGATCACATGTTAGATGAATGTAAAGTACTTTGATTGCTTTTTCAAGATTAGAATTCGAGTTTCTAAGTAACAACAAGTTTGAATCAAAATCCCAAACAATATTAAGAAAGATATTATTTATTACCGTTAGTTTTCTTGGATAGCTGGGCTGGCTCCTCTCCACATGGCTGCTCGTCATCACTTTCTTCGCTTTCTGCACCGTCATCTGCTAAGAAATGTTTGTTGTATGTATGAGTATGCGATGGACAAAATTACTTGCAAGAACGCTTTTGAAGATCAATTAGAGCGTCATATATTTTCAGAAAGCCAAACTCATTGACAAAGACATTGTTACCTTTGTTTTTCTTTGCTTCCTCTGGCTCTTTTCTGCACGAAGGCTCGTCTTCGTCAACACCTGTAGAAGAAAATATACCATCGTCTGATTTTGATTGGATTGAGGCATATCAGGCAAACAGAATTCAAAATGCAGAAAATTACAATTAAATATCACAAAAAAATTGCATTTACCTATGATCTCTACTTCCTCATCTGGTTTGGGTCGGCAGGAAGGCTCTTCCTCGTCTTTATCACTTTCACCCGCTTCAGCTGATAAGATATAGTTCATAGAAATATTAGGCATCGTTGACGAATATACCAAACCCCAGGAAGGATAAAGGTATGCTATCTATGATGTTGCTTCCAGTGCAATGTTATCATTAAACTGTGTTCAGGGATAATTTGTGCATGTCTCTAAATCGATTAAATTGACTAACATGAAAATTATCTCTACATCGATTAAATTGACAAACATGAATATTATTCAACGAAATACCGTGAAATCAGCAGACAATGGCTAGATTTGTGTCACACTGCATTGGAAATTCATATTTGCTATTTCGTATAATACACACACATGCAAGTTAACAATGTCATTTATTTTGATTTGTTATCAAGACCATCAAGACTGATGCTGCAGTGCCTTTTTTGTACGACCATTGCACTATATATTCATCATACGTGCTAGCAATGTTGGATAACGGATAATGACTCTAGTGTAAAGCGTTTACTGATACCTGTTGCTAAAACACCAAAAGCTCCATCGGCGAAAAGATTTCTGCGTGGCTCCTGTACAGCGACATGCTCTGCATTTGTCTGCGTTTCAATCGCACGAACATCTTTTGCAGCTTGTTGACGTTGCCACTGTACCCCCTGCAAAAATAAAATAGTTTAACCACTAGCTGTAAATGCTATTGTTGTCTCTGCAAATTGATTAGAATAAAGGTAGATGAAATGAAGAAGAAATTAAAAATCGCAAACAAGACAATCAAGAGATGTTTTTTTTTAATTTCAAACAATTGATATCCAGATGCACCTCACCCTTAGTTCATCAATTGTGAAGTAAATCTGTAGCAGTACGTACCATTGTAAAAGCCTGCCGTCTTCTAGGTGTGAATGAACTGAATCTTGCTCGTGAAGATGGTGTCAGCGATTCCTTTGATGGAAATAAACAAGACGGTAGCAACACAATCACTGGTAGCATGGACATGATTTTATTAACTATGATAACTTTTGGAGGACATTACAAGGTTTACTATATGAAATGAAATGAAAAATTTGCATTCCAGGATTTCACAAAACTTATAATTTAAAACCTCCTGTATACTTTTGAAGTAATGGATCCATTCCATTTGTGTATTAAATGTCTTCAGCCTATGCAACTGATGCATCAGTTAAATAACTTCACAACGTTTAATAGATATTCAAATAGCCATGTTCCTTGCAGAGCCCTCGCCAAACAGCACATGCACATACCGATATTTCGTCAGTTTCAGAATCAACATGTTGGTCTCCATGTCCAAGCTGTGCAACGATTACCCGTTCCACCTGACGTAATCGTGCTTCGCTGTCCGCTTGCATGTCGCTTGCCGCATCTGCCAACTGTGGCTGGTCTCCTCCATCAATACCTAAAGAAATAAAAAAAATCATAAAAACGGCAGCCATGTCGTGATTAGTGTACTTCGAATGACACTAGGAACATGGTCACAATTTACTATTCATTTTCTTTAATGGTAGCAAAATGACCATGTTGTGACTATATTTGTAAGGCAGTACTTAACAGAATAAAAAGGTAGTTAGTCAAAAACGCAATACCGAACACACACAAATTAATCCGACAAAGTGAAATGATTTTGTTTTAAGTCACGTTGTAGGAAGTAACGAGCTTGAAGCATTTAATTTTTGTGGTCCTTTTCGTAGGGTTTTCACAGAGTATTAAACATAATTCCCATGTCGTAGATAGTCTACGTCTCATTGACTGCATGGCACGTTGTATGTGGGAATAGCAATGCCGGGAGCAATGCAGGATCGCAATATTACAAATGCATACCATATTGCAGCCACTGCATGAGTTTGGCCGAGAAGGCATCCAATGGTATTTTGTGTGCTAGGAAAAAATGAAGCAAATTTAAATAGGTTTTCGTAATGGCACCATTTATGCCATTTACGTTGTGTTACTATCGTTATCATCCACTTGCAAAAGCTGATTGGTAAAACAGCAGAATCATTCAATCACCGTGTCTTGCACGTGTCTTTTCTTCGGCCATTGTTGTCATCATTTTTATGAAAACATACAACTTACGAATTTGATGATGAATTGGCTTACAAGACCCTACAAACCTTTAGCACTTTTTTGGTTTTCTTTCTTGTTGAAATGGCGCATCGTACAATTGACATCCTCTTTCAAAAACATGACGGGCACAGAGTGCGAATTTTGTGCAAGTTTGTGAAGCTCGACTTTAATTTCCTGGAAGGTAGACAATGATTACTGTGATTAGCTATTGGCATTGGCATTTGCTTTTGAGCTTCAAATTCAAAATATGTAACATAATTTCATAGGAAGTGTATACCGATTTCTAAAATTGGTTTATCAGCTGTGAAACACAACTACTTAACATGACTTTACATTCCCTAAATGGTTAAATATTGTTATGGTAAATTTCGTTATTTGCAAAGAATCGGCTTTCGCTGAAATTTACTATCATGCATTACGTACAAAGCTCTACGAATCAACGATTCTATTTGTTGAAAAATTTGACTTGAAAAGTATCAATAAATATCCATAAAAGAACTTAATCAAATAAAACTGCATTTGATTAAGGTTGACGTTTTTTATTTTTGACAGGTTATCCTTCGCACAAAGTGCATACCAAAATCCAACCGCAGTCATTTCCGTCAAAGAAAGAGGGAAACAACCGAAACTAGTTTTAGGGATATGAAAGATCAACCAATGCAGTCGATACTTACTGAGAATTTCTGTGACATTTTAATGCTTTCTCATTGATATGCTCGCATAATTGAACCCATTACATTTTGAAATGTTACCTTTTCTGCAATGTCCGAAAACTCGTCATTCAATGTGGTCGATTTGATTGCCAATGCGCTGACGTATCCATTGCCTCTTCGAACACTGACAAACCAGTTTAGCCAAGTGAGTATCTGTAGAGTTTTAAAATGTTCATAAGCCCCGTGCAAATTTGAGCATTTTTGCGAGATAATACGGTCTACGTTATGTACTGTTTTTGGTACAAAATGGAGACAAGCTTTTATAGAGCCATGATTTGCATTTTGAAATGCGTGACAAAGGAATCATCACAATGAGCATTTGCCAGATATATCCATTCAATTTTTAAGCAGTCAGCAGCGAGGGTCAAACCAGATGGCGTTTTTGAAGCGAAGTTCCAATCAGATGGGGTTATTGATCAATCTATTGTCAACTAGTGTATATTGTTGGTGTTTATTTTGCTATAAAGCTACTTTTGCCATGTCTCACCTTTGAATCCCCCCGCTGAAGCTTCTGGACTATGCCATTCTCCAGTCTTTTGATAAATGGGGCGTTTTTCCCACTGAGGGGTTGGTAAGTTTTCATGCAGCTCTTCACTGACTGCACCAAGTCGTCACCTCTATCCAGACTCCGAAAATACTATGAAGAGAAGAAAGATATCTATTGTTGACCTTTCACGCAACGAATGGTTAATAAGTTATATCTTATGTCAAAGCATTTACTTCGTGTTTTGGCTGATAATTCGTTCTTTTGATTGGAAGAAAGTGAGTATAGAACAGGTACTTGTAATTTGATTTCCTTATTTCAATTTCTTCCTATGCACTTCATTTGGATATATGCAAAAACAAAGTAACAGGTGGAAGGAAGCGGAAACAGCAGGCAGGTATCCCGACTAGAAATTGGGCTATTGAGTGACAGGACTTTTGATATCGGAAGTGTAAGGCCTAAGTAAGTGACAAAGATATTACCATGTGCTTCGTGTAAAGGACGGTTGCCAACTGCGCGTACCACCTTTGATGCTTGTCAGTTATGCATTGCTTCAGCACTTCTTCGATTTCCGTGCAACTTGCTTCTTCGCTAGCTGCCCACTTTCTTCCAAATTGTATGGCCCAAGCCGTAAGGAAACCCTGTCGAAGAAAACGATTTTTTCATCAGCATCCTTTAGAATCAAACCATTTTTTTTCTTGGCAAAATTTCGGGTGGTCTGCCGCGAGCATATTCAAAAGTTCAAAATGAATGGTACCGTTGGCTAGACTGTGGCTAGACCAAAATCGCAAATAAGTATATCCTCCGCTAGACTACATACTGTTTACATTATAACCCAACATACTGCAAAGAAACTGTGATTGCTATTGCAAAGAAAGCTGTTTAGCATCCATATCATCATCGTACTTCCAATACTTGAAGAGGGCTTCGGTAATTTCACTTTTGTACTACTGTTTCTCAAACGGGGCACGGGGGAACCGAGGCCTTTGCTGTTATTATCATTTCTTTTCTTGTTATTTATAGAACAGTTTTGCATGCACATATCTAATGGCTAATAAGAGGATGGTTGATAAAACTTTGTACTTACACAATATTCTCTTGCCACTTCTCGAAACTCCATTATGGCTGCTGTATTATTAGGGAAGTTGCGATCCTTTGTGTATTCTAGTGCAAGTATTCTTCCTCGTATTCTATAAAAATGAAATGCCTCAAATAAATGTTTTGATTAGAAATACATAAAGGTAATGATCTTGACCAAGAATATCATTACTTTTCTGATTCAGCAACTGGAAGAAGGTACGCTGAATAGGCTTATCAAAATCAAATGCTGTTAATGGTAGAGTTTGGCATTGTTTGATATATAGAAAGCAATGCAGAATCAATTAAGTTTGTGGAGGTTTGTGTTTTGCTTCCTGATTATGGTCTTAGCAGTATGATATGCTTGCATGATGTGCGAGGGGCGTACGACTCTGTAAAAATCGTGCACACTTTTCGTAAATTCTTTTGTTTCCAAGAAAACTTCATAAAAATTCATAAAAATCCTGTTGTTGCAAACAGTCTCGTACACTTTTACAGTAGAGTGATACACCCCTTGGTGATATGTGCTTTGCTGAGCAATATTTGCAAAATATACCTGTGTGTTTCAGCATCATTAGTGGACAGCGTCATCCCACATGACTGTGGGGAAACCATTCCTTGGCTTAAGGAGCCTTGCGGCAGACCTTCATAAAAATGCAGCAGAAATTCGTCTATTGAATTCATAGACTTTATGTCGTTGATGTGTATCAAAAACTTCGTCATCGTTGAGAGCTTGTTGAGCATTTTCCTAAGAGAAGAAACGAGAATCGGCATCATTTGCTGCATTCCCCAATCAAAGTTTTCCTGATAAGGGAAGGACGATTAAAGAGCATCACAGTGCCTGTATATGAAGGAAGAAGCTGATCTGATACCTGATATTTTGGGGTTTCCTGGTAACTACTCGGACTGCTGGAGTAACTATTGATATATTTAGTGTAAAACTATATTAAAAATTTCAGCAGACAAATTAAATTTTTAATTTTGAACTGTTTCTGCTTCAAGAAAATGCCTTCCCTTTGCAATGCAACGGAAACCACTATTTTCATAAAAAAAATTTAATTTCACGACAAAATCAGCCTGAGGTTTGTTAAAAAATGATTTCTATTTTGCGGGTATTTGCTGCACTCAAAACTGTCCTACAGAGGAATGCAAATGTACTCACAATGTTGTTCCCACTGAATGCGGACATCCACCAGTCACGAAAAGCAGATGTTCTCGTTTGTTGGCTCCCTGTCCATAGTTTAAAATTTCCTGGCTAACGGTTTTGCCAACGTTCATTTCTTCACCATGTAGAAGTACAACATTGCTCTCGCCTGAAAGTTTGAAAGGTCACTTTAGTCCGTATTTACCAGTGATAAGTTTATGGAATTTGTTAAATCACATCACCATTGACCATAGTCTAAGTGGGGTCTTGCATAAAGTTTGTAAAGTACATTGAAGGTGTCCCTAGCAATATACTTTGAAAGAAACTTCAACATTCCGATTGCAAACAACTTTCATCTGTTTTCTTCAATAAAGAGGTTTAACGATGAAAAATACTGACCTAATATTGTTACTTTCATTTTCGAAAACGTAAAATAAATTTCAACAAACCATTTTTTTGTCTGCTTCGGCTTGCAAAACTTGTCCGAAGTATCCTCCCCAAGGCGAAGGCTGCTGCCATTCGAAGAGATTCGCAATTGACCGTGAATAGTGCTGTGCTGTCTGCAAACCTTAATGAGAAGATATCATACGTTTATGGATGTTACAATCAATAATTCAAGACTATAGTCGTCCTTTGCAAATTTGATTCTTACATAGATATTCAAGAAATTTGAGAAGTCGCTCTTCATAAGCAACTGAAGCATCAGCGTAGGGGGAGATAAATTTGGGGGGACTGCCCGTCAAATAATCCATTGTTTAAGAATTTTTTGCCTGACTTGAGACGGATTTCTGCCCGATTATGGCTGATTTTTGTAAATTTTTTGACGTTGGGGGTGGGGCTGCAGCCCCCCAGCCCCCAGTCCCCTATCTCCTACGCCTATGAACTGAAGAGATACTTGCTACCACAGGGTGCGGTGCTGATGATAACCCTTTACAAATTTTGAACTTAATGTATAATTCCTTAGGTTGGATCGTAACTAAATTTTGATGGGTCACAGTGTTCGAAACTTGGGGTAAAGGAGATTTGGTAACTGCCTCTCTTGCAAATCGTGCCCCCAGTGTGTAAAGCAGATATTGTCATTTACCTTCTATTTATTTGGAGGCAAACATTTTGGCTTTGAAGTAGACTTTTATTCAAGTCTAATGTTGCTCTTGCTCTTTTTTCCCTTGGCAAATGGGTTTCTCCTTCTTCCGCAACCACCAAGAAGTAGCGTTGCTCATCATGACCCAGTATGCGTCTTCCAGAGATGTGGACCTGCGAAAAATATGTAGAAGCATAGTTTTAAAGCATTTGCAACTATTCGTCGACTTTAAAGGGAATCTAAGCAATCTATACAAGCCTTTGATAAAAATAGCCGTGCAAAGACAATAGGCTGTGCCATACGCCGCTTTGTTAACAGGAAATAGTGATATTTGATTGGCTAGAATTTGACCGCAAGTGGCTTGAGCCACTTATATATGCTTACATTCCCTTTAATTGGTGAAAACATTTTCCTCCATTTATTGCTTATCGCAACGATCTTACAACAATACAATTATTGTGCCACTCTGCAAGAAGTTCCCACAATGACTGACACTTAACAATTAACTAAGGAATTAAACGCAAAAGAAAAATTACAATTGCGAGGAAAAAAATCCTATCGTCATGACGTAGGTAACTCTAGCAGATCAATCAACACTTCATAGTTCATAGTTCATAACGATACTTACAATATTTGGTTGACTCATGCCCCTTTACGAAGGTCCAGGAAGGTACAATGATGATACCATTGCCATGGAGCCTTAATATTCGATTCAACTTACCTCTTCATTTAGTACCCAATAGTCATCTCCCATGTAGCCAGTGTATTCAACTATGTTGAAACTTCTGAATGGACCATTTCTCAGATAGGTGGTTTTCAGGTGCAAATAGTAATAGGAAAGAGTGTCCGCACTTAGTGTCCCCTTGATGCAAAAATTTCCACCAAATGCTGCTCTGAGATCTTTTGCAAACGTATTGCGATGGTTGAACGAATCAGCCGTTAGAATGATATTCCTGCAGAGAAAAGGATGGCATAAGCACATTGCAAAAGTATTTATAAAAGGAACGTGCAATGCAAGGTTTATCTATAAATAGAACAAAGAAAAAAGGTTTCTCATAGTTTGTTCCTAAATGCCAAAAATATTCTCATAAATGACTGTAATATGATGTAGCATTCTCAAAACAGAATGAACAAACATTTTCAAAATTAAAAATTCACACAACAAAAATTTATGTCATCCAATGTACAACACTTGAAATGTGATAAATTACTTATTCGGATACTCTGCATGAATTTTTCATTGGACGGACAATTGTCATGGTTTATCTTTTTCCATCATGGTTTATCTTCTTCCATTATTGAATTGAGGGGAGGGGACCGAAGTCATCAATGAAGACTGAAGTGAATGTAATGTTTACAATATGTTAACAACGATACCTTATGGAAAACGTACCTAATGACAGTCCGTTGTTCGGCACTCCCGTCGGCACATCGCAGCCCTCTACATTCGAAGACAAAATGATTGGAGGAGCCAGTTACTGTACCAGCCACTCGCAACACAAAGTCTCCCAGAACAGTCGTTTTTGTGTCTGTTTTTCCATCCTTTTGGACTCGATGTTGTACGAGCTTGGTGGTATTCCCCTCAATGATGAAGCGCATGCCTGGTTGAACGTCGGTAAGCGATGCCTGGGTTGATGAGACAGTTGACGAATCGATACTCGTTGAAGACATTTCCTAGGGTGGTTATATGAATAAATATATGAATAATGAACATGATGAAGCATGTTTTCAAGAATAAAGAATGTATTCCCATTTTGCAGACGGCAAACCAAAAAATAGATTTTGATTTTAAGAAGGACGCAGCAAATCTTATACTGTCATCATAAAGACCATAAAATTCGTCATAAAACTCGGAAACTAAAAACTTATGACAGAGAAATAAGGACAGGAATGCTCGAATTGTTGTTTTCTTTGTGCGAATAAACGCAAACAATGGTTTGCTTTCATGTAAAATCATGTCAAGTACCTTACGACTAATATGATGCAGGAAACAAGTGAAAGTAAAGTAAAAATATGTAAAGCATTTCCTTCATTGAAATAAATAGTTTCTTAACTTATGTTTTCCCAGTACTGGAGTTTTTTTTAATTTTTTGGTGATCTGAGAGTTGAGTGCTTCTGGTCCGCATATCATGGACAGTTTCTTATAAAAAATACGTTTACATTCATTTTCTTTTTCAAGAAAAAGCTTACTGTTTTATTTTTCCTATCGCATTCAAAATGTTTTGACACTGTACAGTTATAAGAACTGTTTGGACATTATTTTGAGTGCGAATTGTGTTATGTACTTGTTTTGAAATCTTACTAAGTAATTTGGGAGCCCTTCAGACAAAACAAAATTAACTCTTCACTTCTGGCATTGAAAATATAAGAAACATTTAAGGAACTTTTGGTCGCAAAATGGCCCAAAAATTTAAGAAACTGCCTAACAGTACCGGTCCTTAGTTTCTTACAAAAAATGAGTGTATGTACATGGATGTAGTTAATGCTGTAGAATGGTATTCCAAAAGTGTTTCATATCATACCTCAAAATCAACATCTAACTCATCTTCAATGCCCATTTCGATTTCCTCAGCAGTTGCCATTTTTGATGCAGACAAGATCGTTTGTCACAGCGATGAAAAATTTTTTAAGGGATTCGTTTAAATACCCGAGCGTCAACTGTGGAATGGAGGGGTGGGGAGGCGATAACAATGATAGGTGTAATTGGTTGACGTAAATTTGATGCAGTGACCCTTGCCACTTGTTCTCCCCACCCCATTCATTTTAGTTTAATTTCCTTCTCTTTTCTGCATTTTGATTCAACAGACACCCGGGATGCTACGCTTGTTACTCATGCCGCTTTGTTCTATGTTCCAATGGGAAAGAAATTCTCATCTCGATGACGATACATGTACATGTGATGACGATCATAGGAACACATTTGAGGAACACAATCCCCTTAACCATATAGTGCTTGGGCTATCTGACACGTCCTTTTTTTGGTTGGGGGGGGGGGGGCTTCCCCCACCAAACTCTTGACTGGAAAAAGGTAGAGCAACCAGATTTGGTGTATTAGTAGCCCTAGGCATTTACTTTATGAGAATATAAAAATCAACCCAAAATTAGCCGTCATTATTGCTTGCATCCGCATTTTTTATTGTGTGGTCAATTAAGGCAAAATCGGTCAAAATCAGGTAAAAATGCGATAAAGTTTAATCTGGAGCACAATTTCCATCCAAACATTGAAATGATGATAGAATGCATCAAATGGCATTGCTCTGCAAATCATCTTAGCAAAATATTGCAATTTTGCTACTTTTCTCGCAAAGATTAATATTTGTGAATTGGTAATTTTGACAGGATCAGTTCTGGAAAATTGTCTCCCTCCCCCATCTTTGTCAAATATTTTCATACCGTAGAACTTCTTGTGTCCTTGCACAATAAGTAGAGGCAAAACTAAGATTGTTTCTTGCCCATAATTCTTCTCCTGGCAGAGTTATAGCAAAAAATTTACTATGGTGGGGGGGGGGTGGGTGGGGATTTTGCCCCCAACCAAAATAGGGTTAGTATTTCTGCGAATGAGTCATGAATAAATTCATTTTGCAATATCGTTGAAATCCAACCAACACCTGGAAACGATGCTGCTATTACCTTCCAAAGAATTGATGCTTGCCTAATGTGACGTATGCCATACCCCGCCCAGAATGGGCTTGCATGGAAGCTTGGCTCAATAACGGCGTACAGACTACGTAATGCAATCGGTCGATGACAATACATGTACGTTTGATGAAGATAACGATCATAGGAATACATTTCCGGAACACGATTCTCTTAAATTGTTTCTATGATTGAGTCATGAATAAATTCATTTTGCAATATCGTTAAAATTCAACTATGCAGCTATTTCCTTGCCATGGAATTAATGTTTGCCTAATGTGACATATGCCATACCCCGCCCAGAATGACCTCGCATTGTATGGAACCTTGTTTCGATAAGGGAGACTAATACGTATTGCAATCGGTTCGGTTCTGAAATGTTTAGTTTTCAATTTTTGTTGTTAGATTTCTTGAAAAGATTAAAAAAATTGAAAAATATAAGTCCTGCATTGTACAAGTATATTTTACACCTAAAACTAAAAACTTGGGCCAGCACTGAAAGTTTCTTGAAATTATCAGATCTATGCCCTCCAGAATATGTCAAAATAAGTTGTTTTGAAGACTTTCCAATAATGTTTCCACATTACTCAAGTACTTTGCGAGTAATATGATACAGGAAACAAATGAAAATAAAGAAAAGCACGCTGGAGTTTCTTAATTTATTGGCGATCTGAGAGTCAGAGTTTCTTGTCAGCAGTTTCTTATGAAAAGAAATACATGTGCACATATCTTTTTAAAAGAAACCGCTTAAAGTATAAGAAACGGTATGCTCAATTTTTTGACAGTTAGGAAACAACACTTGAATTTAAACATTACTATGATTTAAAAAGCCAAGAAATGTTTGCACTTTTAGCTTTCCTATCACATTCAAAAATATTTTGACTATGTGCAATTATAGCAACTGCTGGGACGTTATTTTGATTCAAATTATATTATTCACTTATTTTGAGATCTTTCTAAGTAATGTGGAAGCCCTGTAGACAAAAAAAATCAACTCTACACCGGCATTGATAATATAAGAAACACGTAAGAAACTTTTGGAAGAAGAATGGTCCAGAAATTTAAAAAACTGCCAACCAGTTCACACGTATACGTTTACTTTCGTAAACGCATACATTGGTATACGTTTACACTTTGCGTCCACACGTAAACGGCGTTTCAGGTTACCCTACACGCATACATTCGAAAACGCTTTCCAAATTGGATACTTTTGAAAACGCTGTTTTCGCGTTTACATGTGGACGGTCGTGAAGGCATACTTTTGTAAACGACGACGTCATATAAATTATATTAATTACTCGCCTCGCATTGCTTTGAAAACGCTGTTGTTGAGTTTTCATGTGGACAGTCGTAAACATATACTTTTGTAAACGGAGACGTCATAGCCACCATGTTCAGCAGTCGTTTTTATGTGTGGACAGGCCACAACGCTCTGTAAACGACGAAGGGCGGATCAGTGTGGAAGGAAAACATTCTATGCGTTTACAAACGTAAACGTATACGTGTGGACAGACTGCTACGGGAGATTTCCGCATAAAAGAAAGTATCATAACACATTCCATTACTTGTTCACAATTCAATTCTGAAACTGTGCTTTAAAGAAACACTGTAATTATTGAATAACAAATCTAAAGTATTCATCTCGTGTGATGTTCAGTCCCTTCAATGCGTTCCTTTGCTTCTTGATTATTGACTCATTCTGGTAGAAATCCATCAAGAAATTGTAAAAATAATGGACATGAAAACTTTGCATGCATGAGCTTCTCAACCGCTTGTTGTTTTTGCGGCTATTCTCAGACTCCTGATAACTTGTTTTGACAGCGTTTGACTGAGCACATTTCTCAATGTCGTGATATCGGCACAGAGGGGACTTGTGGGGATTTGTAGCAGTATGAAACCTATCCCCAAGAACGAAGCGTCTTGATTTTCCAGAAATTGGATGGATCATGTCTTGTTGATTTATTTCTTTCGGCGATATATTTGTTGCTCGAAATTCTGATGGCACTATCTCTGGAACACTGATACCCTAGAAAATAAAGCAATTATTTTTTAAAATGTTAGTACCATGAATACAAAAAGCAATTCACCTGTTGGGAACCACATCCATAATCTGGGATTGGATCTCCAAAACGTCGCTTATATTCTGGGATTGGTAATAACAATAAATTCTTGGCGCGCACACCCCATATATGACCCAATACTGTAGTGAAGTGCCATCCCCCCTCACCGGGGTTACGGTAAACATTTGTATCACCATTTATTGGGTTTTCTCTCCTCAAAAGACAAACTGTTAAAGGATTCCAATTAATTAAACTATGCAAAATTCCATGCGTAAGAATACAGGAATTCTTGCCATATTAAAACAACTGGCAAAAAAGCATGATATCCCCGACTCAATTTCTGCTGTGTAGTCGGATACGCGTGAAACAAAATGACGCAAGATCCAACCTTACTGACAGGTATAGAACACCAATTTTTCTTGCCATAAAACAGCTAAGGGATGGCAAGGAAAAAACTTAATGTTCAGTTGTAATGAAATTCTTACCGATCTCGGTTTTACTGTCTTGTCGGGAATTTCAAAGCAGCCATCATAAGCTCCCCATATTTTGTTCGTAAGCTCAGGCTCCCTGTTATTCAAATGGCGTACGAACGTACATGCTGTGTCACAAACCAGTGTGATTGGTGGATGTCGTAAAGATAGGTACAGATCGGCTGCATCTCTAACAGATTCCATAAGAATCAAGAATTTCGATGCAACGGTGCACTGCAAAGTAAATATAGCTTTCAGTCCACGAATTAAGGACAACGATAAATCCCGCACGATGAATTTCCTGGCAGTATCGATATTCAACTTGGTTGTGGACTTTCTGTGACCTCATGAACATTCTACCCAAGTTCTGTGAAGCAATACTCTGTATACGCAATTCAATTACTCAAAATGAAACAGTGCAAAGGCAAATCGAACTAAATTGAACATATTCTTTTAATTTGTAACAAAGAGAAAAATGCCTTTGATGTTTTTCCAACATTCCAGTTTATCTTTTTATAATCTATTAAGATCCGAAACGTTCGTTCTAATAATGTAGACCCGCTGGGATTGTCAAAAATTGGACTGTCTTTTTATCATGTAACTAATGGAATTGTCTGAAAAAGCTTTTGAATAATGGATTTGTCGATGGAATAGAAGTATCAAATAATATGAACATGATTCTTTTTATCATCGCTCTTGCCCTCCGATCTGCAAGAAGATGGACATGATAAAAATGAGACACTTCTTGCAAAAGATACGATACGATACTTATAATAATAGTTTTGAGCACCAGGCTTTTCAGATGAATGGCCAGCACGTCCTTTGGTAGACTCAATGAAGTATAATACAAACCCCATGTCTGCATACGAAGTGATAGAAGCCACCGGTATGACCTTCTGCCTTTGTGAATCCATGACAAGGTGAATTACCAACAAGAATGGTAGCATATAATGCTTGAAGGCTATGGCGTAGTTTGTCCTAGAGCATGACAAAAAAGACCGTTGGTAATTATTGCGTCCATGTAAAGAAAGCTTTGCAGTTGAATATATGGGTGAACAAATGTCTTCTATTTTCTGATCGATATATTGCATTTTTGATTTTCAAAGATGCAAAGGTAAATGCAATGGGTGTTTCTTGAATTGAGAAACGTCTCCAACAGTTCTGATAGTCAAATGGCAGAATCCAGAAAGGTCACGGCTCCACCATGGCTCCATGGCTGTAAGCTGTAGGAAATGTGTGCCTGCTAATCCATATGAGGAAGGTTTAGTAATTTTTTAAGATACCAAAGAAAATGTTGGGTTGTTATTGAACAGCAACTGCATTATAAATTTTGAGGTCATAGAAGATGCAAGAAGTTTGAGAAATCTGAAATTTTGACATGATGAAATAAGGAATGCTTAACTAACGAAATTGGCATCTGTAGAAACGTATGACCTTTTATTGATCTCTGGTCAATCTACAAAAACTGTTTCAGGCAGTCAACTCACAGTTGATACTCCACTTGATTTGGTGTGGCAATATTCTGCACATTTGAGTAACTCATCTCTACACATTCCATTCACGTCATCAACACTGAAATTGTTTTCCTTCATATACTTCGCAAGTAAGACGGGATCACCTGATATAAGAAGAAAGGAAATGCGACTGGTATTTTGCTAGTAAGCTATACTGTAGGCTTGCTCCAAGTCTATTTTTTAGAAGTCCGTCTGGCCAATCCCTTTCCCATTAATCCCAGATCCACCCGTCTAGAATTCTGTAATGGAAAAAAGGGGCCTGACGGGTTGTTGGAATGGCTACCGCACAGGGACCGGTCATACGGACTAAGGAAATGGACTTGGGGGAAGTCTGGTATGCTAGGATCGTGGTCGATAATATGGTTGTAGTCTGGAACCGAACGATTCCAAATTACCAAGCCCTAAGGCAATTGATTACTGATTTGTTCTACAAACATGAATTGAGTCAAGAGAACTTAAACTGATGTATGTAACTGATGCAAGAGAGACAATTCTGAATGTAATAGCTCAATAAAACTCACCTGACAAAATGCATCTCATGGATATGCATTAGCAAACAATGAAAAAATGCCCCTTGCAGGTATAGATCATTCTACCTATCTTTAGATGGTACTCACTTCTTATTTTCATTTTGTAGGAATGTATTGTTCACTAGCCCTCATCCAACAAATGAAAGAGCAGTACTTATACTGCTGAGTCATCTCCATCATTGTTACTTTTTTATTACTTTTATAGTTACAGAAAGTAAAACATGCTCTTTGCTGGGCAAGTGCTCCCTACAAAAAAAAACTTTGCAGTTTCTGTTACAAGTTACCGTCGAATTTGTACTCTGAGTCCGCCTCCAGATAGACGCTTCTCTTATATACTTCGGTATTAAGCTCGGCTCTTCGTAGCTTTGGTGGAATTATCGGGGGTATTTGATTCATGGGAATGCTAAACTTCATTTTGGTTTTTGCATATGTGTTTTTCTCTATAAGATGAAGATGTACTTTCTCCAACATTGCTTCCAACCCGTTGTAGCCTGTCTCTTTTGTCATTTCATCAGCCTCTGCGAGATTTCTTGCATTATCACCCACTGCTGCACTGATCTAGAAGAGCAAGGCTTTGTTTCATAAATAAGATCATTCGGAGTATTACATTGATGGCATTTTACACTTTTTGTCTGTCGATATCATAGCTCCAAGACGATAGAAATTATGTCTGGTCTCAGGCAATGGTTGAGCTACGGGGGGAAATTGGGGTGCGGACCTTCCCTCACTGTTCCAAAAGTTGGCTCCTGAGATTCGCACAAGAATGCTACAGAATCTGTTTCTTAGCAGGGGAAATTTGTAATTTTCTTGGTTTCATATTCGGCGTTATGTCATTTCTCGTAGGGTTTAAGGAAGTGGCTGCTTTTTTGTGGTTGAAAATATTGTGTTGTTATTCTTTAGGTCTGGGAGGTCTGTAAAGCTTCACGTTATTTTTCTTCAATCAACATACCTTAAAATGACTCTGGAAGCAAAGTTCCCAAGGAAGGGGTATGCACTTCACTAGTGCATCATACAAGGAATGTGCACCGCAAAAGTTTCCAATCATTGAAGTTAAGGTGATAAAATCTAATTACTACCTCATGTATTGAGCAACAATTCTTTGCATTTCCATCACCACAATACAGTTCACCTACGATCCCACAGAATCCACATATTGTTTCGTCAAGGTCTCTAACGGTCATTGCCTCAAAGGCGTAAAACCCATTGTAAAGAAGCTTGCGGATGTATTCCATTTCATTCTCTTGAGGTTGCTGATGCTATACAAAGAGGAAATTTAGAGATGAAATTAACATCATAAGTTCCACGAAAGTTTCAATAGACCTCTTACGATCTTTTGATACATTGTGATGAATGCTCGAATGAGCACAAAGCTTCAACTCGCGTATAAAAATGTATAAAAAATGGCTCGCTCCCGGCTCTTTTATAGGGTCTACCGTATGAAAATTGAAATATCGTAGTTATAGGCATCGTTAGAAGTACTTTTATCATTCATTGCCATAATCGAGGAAACCGAACAGGGGCTATCTTTTTACAAGGGTAAACATCGTAATTTGATTCAAATAGCGACCATAACAGAGAAATTTTCGGATGATTTTGATGAAAATTTTCAAATTTACAGATTTTTTATGAAAAGCTTGCGAAATGCTGAACAATGTTTCAAGCTCCTTATTTCATTCATATTTATGCATAGAGAATTACATATCAGGGAAACAGAGCTTCCATTCAGTTTGGCATTATCAATACAATATTATACTGCGAAGCTTTCATTTATGTTTAGGGTCACCTTTGGTATCTTCAACAGTAAGCTCCGCAATTTGGCATCGATCATGTTTGAGACAGAAAATCCCTCCTTGAGTCCTTCTCGCCACTCCAATAGGATATCAATCGCAATGATTAACTTGTTGCAAACATTGAACAGTCCTGGAAGGTATTAGGGGGTGGAAATAGATGAATTGGAATTAAAAGCACTTGATCATACAAAAACACATTTAAGAGTAGCATCTTCCCAAAAATCAAGAAACTCCAGAAGCTTTTATTGGTCTATTCAAATTAAAGGAATACGAATTTGTTTAAAGCTGCAAAAAGTAGTTAGGAAAAATGTGTATCACCATATTGTGTACTAAATAATTATGAAAAGCGTCATTGTTGTTCATGTTTTGATTTTCTCTTGTTCTTGGTTCAGAAATTGGCCTTAGGCCTTGTGAAGATCAAGTGAACATTGATACATATTGTGTGATAAAATTAAGAAACTGTACAGGAGGTGTTTATCATAATTGGCACAAGCAAAAAGATTGTTAAATGAATGATCAATGGTGGCATCACCAGAAATTCTCGTCTTGCTTACCTTGTTGATATGGAAATACATTTGTGATTGCTCTGCATTCGGAATTACAACATTTCTTTGTCTTGATTGTTACTTTTTTAAAGGGATTGTTGCTTGCCAAGAAGTAGCCGTTATTCTTGTCCCCACTTGCACCATTTGGGATCATGGCACTGCTAAGTTGTGCTCCGCAAAGGCTGCACTTATCTTCATCTGGTACAAATTGGCTAGAAATTTGGGACTGTTCATATGGATGATTTACAATTTCTATTGGAATCTCGTATGGTATTCTCTTTCTCAGCTGAGATTTCAATGTTGATGCGCGTGAAATACCAAGCGTCTTCATATCGGACATCCACGAAATTGATGGATTTGGGGAATCATCCTCCAATGATTCAAGTAAACGAGCATCAATGGTGTCTATCTGCTCCATGAGTTTTCTTGCCAGAATTACATAGTGCAAATGCAGGCACAATTTGCGTCTTTTCACTTGCTTTGTGGTACCATGTTTCCCTTTACATTCATTGCGCAAACAAATCAGGTTGGTTGGCTGAGACTCGTCCACCCTAACATGTACGTAAGAATTGGGCTCAGATGCTGTCGGTCTACTCTTTACTGCATAAGTCTTCGGTGAAACTTTGATAACAGTTGGTTCACCAATGTCCTGACAGCTCAGCATTTGTGTCCTCGATTTCTCGGCAACGGCGAATGACGCTATTTCGTCGTCAGAAAATGACCTCCTGTATATTGGCTCGACACATTCAGAGGCTAATTTAAGGTGGTCACAAATAAACTGTGACAGTTTGGAGCTTGCAGCATATACACCACGTAATCTAAGGCATTTCTCGTGGTAGCATAGATTCTCATTCTCATCAACATTATTATGCAAGGCAAATACGCGAGTGTCTCTGGTTGATGTTGCGATCGAATAAAGCTCCACTTCATCATTTTGTTTGTGTATTCTAACGCACTTGAAATCGGTTAGTTTTAGTTTCTTCTCTTGAGGTTTGTGTTTCCCGCCAAGTTTCGTTTGACAGTTTGGACAGGTTTCTGGCTTCCACCGAGATGAAAAGCTTTCCAAGCAGCCAGGACACACAACAATGCCGCGTTTCGTTGGTTTGTTGGTGAAAGTGTTTTCAGCCATCATTTACAATGACTGACACTGTCTTTTTGAAGTGCCCTTGTACTTATACTGTTTGACCATGATTCTACTATGTTACTATCTGACTGACCAGACTGACTAATCAACTATGATCTGACTCATGGTTTGTTGCGCATGATGTGATTTATTACTTGAATAGAATATAGAATATGACGCAATAGAGATCATTCGTACGTCAAGGAACAAATCAGTCTTTATCATCAGCTTTGGGTTTCAGGTGGAGCACAGGCAAAGAACTTGCATGTTTACTGTGATCTGTGATGCAAGTGTAACTTCCCAAAATCGACACAAGGAACACCGTAGCGTCTTATTTGAACTTCGTGGAGGGGGGGGGGGGGGTACTTGACTTACATTTGTACGGAGGTTTAAGGGGACCCCCAACATTATGGAAATAAGGTCAACATGACCGTTTGATGCTATCCCTGCCACTACAAATAGGGGTGTTTCTTACAGGTTTTCATTTAATGTGCATTGTCATTGTATTTTGTCTATTTTCAGCTTTATAAACTTGTACATTTTAATTATTTCTTTGTGGCAAATGCATATGCATAGGTGTGCCAACGAAATCATTTTTTACCCTGTTCCAGAATTCTTGCTCCCAATGAGAAGTGATAACCGATTCTAGAAAATATTAGGGAAGGAAAATGCACTCCGAAAAATAAGAATTTTACCAAGAAATGTGTATCCAGAATGCTTTTCTTACATGAAGCACTTCAGATTTCCGTGTTTTTACATAGAGTAGTGTGTAACGCTGCATAACTGAATGTGAGAAATGTGAGTGCTGAAAGATTGAAAGATGGCTTTCTGGATGCAACAACGCGCCATTTTACAGTTTCAGGCGATCAAGAGTCCATTTTTGTGCCAGATAAATTTTTTTGGGTAAGTGGAAACTCAGAATATTTAATTTGTTCAACAAGAAGATGTTTTATATTGGGAAAATAGCCCGGTGGGTGCAATTCAATTGTATAAGGTACACCACGCTCGTCCATACCATTTCATAGGATACCCTTTTCTCTGACTTTCTAGCTGGTAAAAATACCCCTTATCATGGAAAATTTTGAAGGTAACCCCCCTTTAAAGGAGTATCACTGAGCCCTAAAGAAATCTGTACAGTACAAAAACTGGTCCTGAGAGAAAGGTTTGGGATTTTTGCACTTTATTACGATTCACTATTCTGATATCTCTTTGTTGGAAAATAGTAGAATCCAATAAAACTTGGGTATCAAACTTGGACCAGGGGAAATTGACTTTTATTCTAGGGTCCCGAGTCCACCAGCATTTAACTGTTTTTGGGTCGGGATATTTTCTGAAGAAAAATACCCCGTTTTTTCTGAGATTCTAGGTCCTAGGATTCTGCTTCGAATGTGCCCCTTTCTCAGCGAAATCATGGACGAGGGTGGTGTCATGTTTTCATTAACATTGCACCCACCGGGGAAAATAGTTAATTATCTTTCAAGTGAAGGAAGAAGCGGTCACATCAATCATAGATAAAACAATACACTTCTGTGACGTACCAGCTAGGCTGTATAATTTATGAAGTCTAGGTTGTTTAGATTGTTCACTGAGTCCATAGTAGTGTGTATGTCACGCGAAAATCTCAGATAAACCAACTTTATCTCAGATAAACCAACTTTATCTCGGATAAACCAACTTTATCTCAGATAAACCAACTTTATCTCAGATAATAAACCAACTTTATCTCAGATAAACCAACTTTATCTCAAATAAACCAACTTTAGCTCAGATAAACCAACTTTATCTCAGATAAACCAACTTTATTGGGAATCTAAGCATATATAAGCCCTTGATAAAAATAACCTTGCAAAGACAATAGGCCGATACACGTGCCGCACCATATTTGGGTAACTGATCTACGTCAACAGGAAATCCGGATATCTGACAAGCTAGAGTTTGACGGCGAGTGGATTGAGCCACTTTTATATGCTTACATTCCCTTTATCACAACAGCCCACTTTATCTGCTGATAAACCCAGTTCATCTTGGAGAAACAGATAAACCCAGTTTATCTCTGAGATAAACGCCTGCCTTTTAGATAAACTGGGTTTATTTGCTTTTGATAACCTGTACAAAAATACAAGGCTGCTAACCTTGGTCTTGTTTTCACCTGCCATAAGTGTGATCGTTAAAGACAAATGACAGAGATATAAAGGTGATTTAAGTTAGGGGCCTGGGCAATCTAAATATAGCCTATTGTGTTCTATTGTATTTGATGGTCTCAAGAGATTAGCAAATCAATTGGACAGATAAAAGCACTCAGCCACCTTTTGTTCTATTTTTAAACAAGACACCATATAATTATATCCATCAAATGTCTTTACCAGTCACTTTCCTAGATTTGAACTTCATTTCATGGGTGTTCTGTTGTCTTTGTATATGTCTTCCCATTGGCATTGATACAGTATGTCTATGATATGACAAAGAAGATGAGATAACAAACTGTCACACATTTTTGGTACAGCTGAATAATGGTTTTGGTCACTCTGATTTGTATCACCATCAGATATGTGAAGTGTATCATCTAATGCAGCGAGTTTCTTTGTCATACCAAAGGCCTAGCTGCATCCAATATTCATGTGAAATTCAGTGGTGAATTGCAGCTTATAGTAGCTACATTAAGATCTAAAACTTTCAGATTTTGTCCAGTTTTAGATCCCTTGAAAACGGAGAAAAAAATTTTTCTCCCCTCCCCTGTCACTAGTAAACAGTGAAATACTGTCATCAACGATCCTGCTTCCAAAGTGAGTTTCCACATTGTAGTTGTGAGTAACAATGTTCTTGAAGGTACCTAAAAATTTTGTATGACGCATTCTTGAAATTACTGCTTTCAGAAACATTTCCTTGGTTGAATGTTTCTTGAATAGTCTTGATGCATCATAGTTACTTTAATTTGCACTTGATTAATTATGAAAAAATGACAACTAGTTTGAACACATATTGTGGTATTGTGCACAAATTAAGTCTGAAAGTCATTTTATTTGAATTTCTCACAAAAGTGCCCAAAAGTGTTCTGTCCAAAGTGTTTTTCTGAAAGGTGAAGTTGCGGTATTTGGCGCGAGGCGTTGGAATCGCAGAAGTAGAATAGGCCTAATTGAGTCCGCGACCCCTTGTCATGACGCTGAAGTGATGGGGCTCTACCTGGGATCGAACCCGGTCCACCTGACTGTTCTGGCTGCAATGTCAGAGGATTACACCACTGCGCCACAACACCTTCAGCTAAACGCTTTTGATTTTAGTGTAGCCTGTGCGCAGAGGCAACACACAAGAAGTATAGTCTGTGGAATGCTGCTCAAGTTCATGTATTGCATGCATCAGCATTCAACTTCAACAAAGTTTTATTGACAATAACAATAATTTTGTTGTTGTTGATATTGCAATCTAAAAACAAATACACCACTACACAGAAGTGAGCAGTGTTGCACCATGGTTGCACAGACTATACCTTCTCTGTGGCATTGCCTGTAGCTTTGTAAACTCGTAGCTGTGCTTGAGAAATGCATTCTTGACAACTCTGTTACTTAGTAACTAATGAATAAGCAAACAGTTAATAATAAATTTGAACTTGACAGTGCAACAAGGGAATAAAGATAACCACATTTTAACTTTTACGAATTCATTTACACAAGGTTGAAAAATCCTCTTATTCTATGACAACATTAATGTAAAGACGATTAACATGGTTTTCCAGGCTAAGAATTGTTGTTACAAAAAGTGAACAAACATGGGACTGAAGAATTCTTATCAGAGTGTGAAGAGTTCTTGAGAACTCCACATGGTAATGTGCCTAAGGCCTGTATTGTATATCTAACTGTATGATTCCTTACTGCTTTTCTTACAATGAAACCAGTTGTATGAATACACCTCTCAGATCATCAGAAACCAGGTAATGGAGTAGAATGGAATAAAATTTACTAAGAAACTGACTGGTTTATTTATTTTTATCAAATGTCTACTATTTTTATCAAATTTCTACAAATCTGATGCAAACTTCCACTTGTTCATTAAACGATATTACTTGGCATACTTGAATGTATAAAGAGATGTGTTGTTCATAAAACTGGCTTGTATGCAATATTCACAAAAGCTCATGAGATCCCCTACCAACAAATGCAGTGTGAATTTGAGGAACATTTGTGAAATGAAGTAGCAGGCCTAGGCCTGTATTGGCTTTTTCTAGGTATGGTTGTTTTTGGTTTCAGTCTGCTGCATCTGCCAACCTGTTGTTGTCGGTTCACAGGTTACAGATTTGGTGGGTCCTACCACCATAATAAGCTACTAGCAAGTAGGCCTAACCTAGACATACACATGATATTGAATACAGTAAGGCCCCGCATTTTTTAAGAAAGCACCGATAACCTATAATAGGCAACTTTTAGAATACCAAAATAATTAGGCCCCCTGAAACACCCAAGGTACACATCCAAACTAAAGTTGCTTGCATTTTTAATGCTACTTGGTCTTAGCTTGATAGTTTTAGATTATTCAGGGACATACCAATTCATGAAGAATTCATAAGAAATGCTTTAATGATAACTTGGATTTAACAGAATTTTTGTTCAATGTTGAATGACTTTGTTGAAAATCTATAGACAATAACATCCACAATTCGTCAGTTTCCAGAAAAGAAATTAGAACCATTAGAAACTTTCTGCCTGAAGAATGAAAAAGTACAGTAGATAAAAGATGTAAAGCTTAATAATTTTAGGTTCAGGGTTCTCAAATGGTTTGTTAAATGCAGGGTCTTACTGTGAATGTGTTGAGTTAAAAGCAAAGTACAAGACTAATGTTTGCAGACGATCGTTGTCCATGTGATGATCGTTGTCCTCCATCGCTGGCAGAATTGGCCAAAATTGGTAGATAGGCCTACTAACTTGCCTGGCTGTGCTGTGGCGTCTTCTACTTTCTGGTCGGCAAGCATACAAAGTTCAGATCGATGCGTTTCGAGGCGATCAGTTCAGTCCAGGCATGACTTGATATTGCCAAACCCATTCCTCAATGCAAGTAGGTGATGAATTGTCCTAAAACGGTACGGAAAAGTTGAAAAGGCATAGCGCGTGTTCGAGTGAAAGTACAAAGCAGAGCAAACGCCATTTTGTGTTGAAGTGGAGCAGATTATCGTTGGTGTTGTTGTTGCTGTGCTGTCGTAGTTGCACTATTAACCAATAAGAATTTAGGTGGGAGGATATCACCAACTTATTTGACCAATGAAATTGAGTAA
Source organism: Aurelia coerulea (assembly GCA_039566865.1). Lineage (NCBI taxonomy): Eukaryota > Metazoa > Cnidaria > Scyphozoa > Semaeostomeae > Ulmaridae > Aurelia > Aurelia coerulea. Next base: position 7,111,828 of record CM076959.1, read on the forward strand.
TACCCTCGATACCCAGGGAATGACTAAAATGAGGACTAGCCAATCAGCGAGCTCGTAACTAAATGGTTCTCCATACCTGAAATACTTATTCATACATTTTGCTGTTTGTTTATGTTTCATGCGGCAAGTGTAAAACGCAGGTTTGCAGGTTGGTAAAAGGCAGGCTTACAGGTTGGTAAAACGCAGGTTTCAGGCCAAAGGGCTGTGGCTAGAGGCAAGGTACCTACTATTTTAAACTTCTGGTTATATTCAAAATTCTTATTCATAATATTGGAATGAATGATGGAAACCAAGGACTTTTGCTGGCAGATTGACTCATATTGTTTTGTTTGAATTAGAATAAGGTAATATTGCTGGAATGCATTCAGTGGTTTCTTCACAACAGTGGCATGATCTCATCCTAAGACGTTGTCGTGTAATATTTGAAAGGGCAACATGGTAAACAATGCAAATTTCTTTTCTGAAACTCCTTGGGGCTTGTGAGTATTAAAATAGTGAGAATTTTAAATGCATGACCTGATATAAAGATCAGATCATTAGCTATATAATTATAAATAGCCTACTGTGCTTGGCGTAACGCAGTTTAGGCCACCTTAGTTCAAGAACTATGGGCCCCTGACCAAAAGGGGCCCCCAACAAGTTTTTCGTATTGTGTGCTGTTTTGCCATACTGAGCTTTACCATGTATGGTTTTGCATGTATGGTTTTGCCATAGTATGGTTTTGCCATACTCCTAAGGCCATCCCAAAAACACACTCACTAACCAGTGTTGCTAACACAACACTGAACTCATTCATTTCACTTTTGTTTTGTCTCAAAACTTTATTTCTGAAACATCATCACTTGTGAGCAAGAGCACCTAATCACATACTGTGATTTTGCATTATGTTTCCTAGATTCTGTTTGTTTATAAACTATTGTGTCTATTTGCATGCCCATTTAAATGATTGGTCACTAATAGCAGGCCCCTTGCTTCTAGCCACAGCCCTTTGGCATGAAACCTGCCTTTTACCAACCTGCAAGCCTGCGTTTTACCAACCTGCAAACCTGCGTTTTACACTTGCCCATGTTTCATGTGTTATTCTTAAACATTAACCCTTCACATGTTTATCGTAAGCGCCAGTTGTAGCTTATTACTAGTTATAGCAGTAAATAGTTGTGTTCATCTTCATCACTGTTTTCATCCAAATTGTCAGTGTTTCTCTTCCTTCTTTCCAGACTCTTTCCTGCCCCTGCATTATTGATATAGGTGTCTACAAATGGGTTGGCCTGTTGACTACGATTTGGGTAGGACTGTTGACTATGGCTTAAAATGGGCATATGGTTCTGTGGTGCACGATACTGAGGTTGTGGTGCAGCATAATGTGTTTGTGGCATAAATGACTGTGTGATTGCTTGGGTTAAATTTACCAAGGAATTTGTCAAGATTCTCATTTGGGATGAATTTCACTTTGAATAACTGCTAAGTGATCCATCATTTTCCTTGTCAGTTCTAATTCCTCTTTTGCTATGTCAACCATCTGCTTGTCACTTGGAATTGGTTTTCTAAGTTTCTTGTTCCTGGCATCCTTCAAGTGAGCAATGAAATCCTTTTTGTGTTTAGGTTGGGGCGTTTCCTTTGGTCTTTCAGCACTGTCTTGAGATTCTTCCCCAGTATCACTCCTTGTACTGTCGTTTTGATCTTCACTTCTTTCATTTTCATCTGATAACGATAAACTGCTTTCTATACCACGATCCACTGACTCTGTTGCTGGACTACCGCCCCATATTTGTGAGCACAAGTCATAAAATTGTGCCACAACGCGACCACCACCACTTCGGCGTCCAGAGTCCAATGCTGCCCTGTATTTCTGGTGAAGCGACTTGATCTTCGCCAAAACTCTCTCCTTATTAAATTCTTTATCTGGGTCCTCCTTCGGGAATGTTTCAATCGGATTTTCTCCAGTTGGATACCTTTCGACAAACAGGTCCCTTATTTCAACATATTTTGTTTTAATGGACTCCCAATCGCATCCTTCACCTTCTTTGTCCGACTTGTAATGTTTTATTACTTCAAGGAGTAATTCTGTCTCCTCCTCTTCCCACGTAAAATTCTTCATTGAATTTTCTTCTCCTTTGCTCTTTTTCTTTGGGGGCATTTTGAAGTTCGACTGCACGCAATATATTCTTTCTTGTACTACAGCTCAAATCCAAACACTTCGGCCCTTGAAAATTTGGCGCGCTTTGCAAATCCTTGCTGTGCGCATGCTCTGCGTTACGTCAAAAACATATCGTATTCATTTTATACCGGCATAGTGCAAATGGGGATTCCGTTTGTAGCAAAAAACGAATACGGCATGGTTTCATGCCGTATTCGTTTCGTACCGGCATAGTGTAAACGGGGTCTTAGTATCTGATTATCACATTCTCTCACAGTAATAGCAACTGAAAGATGGGTGTACTTGGTGTGAACATTTTAACTCCAAATTGTCTGTAGTGTTTCAGTGTTTCAATTTCTAAAACTTCTTACCTTGAATTTGGGCTGCCTTGGCTCTGATGAGTTTAGGGTCTCAGATCATGGATATTTATTTGAATTTCTTTCAAATGATTTCAGCTCTTAAATATACATTGAAATATGATTTCCACTGTTCCAGATATTGACCAAAATCGAATAGCGAGAAAGTTCCTTGTTTGGCCTAGGCACTATTTGCCTCTCAGAAATTCATGCCTAGGCCATACAAGACACCTTATCGCGACTCACTATTTGTCATTATCCAGAATAGTGGACATCATATTTCAATATATCTTTAAGAGCTGAAATAAGCATCCATTGTATTCAATTCCACTCAGTAACTGCCGGATCCAAAATGAGTTTTTTTTTCAAAACTGAAACATTTAAAACTTCTTCAATTTCGAACTAGGGTGTTTTCATTTTGAATCTTGAATTCTGGATCTTGAATTAGGGTGTTTTCATTTTGAATCTTGAATTCTGGATCTTGAATTAGGGTGTTTCATTTTGAATCTTGAATTCTGGATCTTGAATTAGGGTATTTCATTTTGAATCTTGAATTCCGGATCTTGAATTAGGGTGTTTCATTTTGAATATTGAATTGAGGATCTTGAATTAGGGTGTTTCATTTTGAATCTTGAATTCTGGATCTTGAATTAGGGTGTTTCATTTTGAATCTTGAATTCCGGATCTTGATTTAGGGTGTTTTCATTTTGAATTCTGGATCTTGAATTAGGGTGTTTCATTTTGAATCTTGAATTCTGGATCTTGAATTAGGGTGTTTCATTTTGAATCTTGAATTCTGGATCTTGAATTAGGGTGTTTCATTTTGAATCTTGAATTCCGGATCTTGAATTAGGGTGTTTTCATTTTGAATCTTGAATTCTGGATCTTGAATTAGGGTGTTTCATTTTGAATCTTGAATTCCGGATCTTGAATTAGGGTGTTTCATTTTGAATATTGAATTGAGGATCTTGAATTAGGGTGTTTCATTTTGAATCTTGAATTCTGGATCTTGAATTAGGGTGTTTCATTTTGAATCTTGAATTCTGGATCTTGAATTAGGGTGTTTCACTCTGGATCTTTAATTCTGGATCTTGAATTAGGGTGTTTCATTTTGAATCTTGAATTCCGGATCTTGAATTAGGGTGTTTCATTTTGAATATTGAATTGAGGATCTTGAATTAGGGTGTTTCATTTTGAATCTTGAATTCTGGATCTTGAATTAGGGTGTTTCATTTTGAATCTTGAATTCCGGATCTTGATTTAGGGTGTTTTCATTTTGAATTCTGGATCTTGAATTAGGGTGTTTCATTTTGAATCTTGAATTCTGGATCTTGAATTAGAGTGTTTCATTTTGAATCTTGAATTCTGGATCTTGAATTAGGGTGTTTCATTTTGAATCTTGAATTCCGGATCTTGAATTAGGGTGTTTTCATTTTGAATCTTGAATTCTGGATCTTGAATTAGGGTGTTTCATTTTGAATTTTGAATTCCGGATCTTGAATTAGGGTGTTTCATTTTGAATATTGAATTGAGGATCTTGAATTAGGGTGTTTCATTTTGAATCTTGAATTCTGGATCTTGAATTAGGGTGTTTCATTTTGAATCTTGAATTCTGGATCTTGAATTAGGGTGTTTCATTTTGAATCTTGAATTCTGGATCTTGAATTAGGGTGTTTCATTTTGAATCTTGAATTCCGGATCTTGAATTAGGGTGTTTCATTTTGAATATTGAATTGAGGATCTTGAATTAGGGTGTTTCATTTTGAATCTTGAATTCTGGATCTTGAATTAGGGTGTTTCATTTTGAATCTTGAATTCCGTATCTTGATTTAGGGTGTTTTCATTTTGAATTCTGGATCTTGAATTAGGGTGTTTCATTTTGAATCTTGAATTCTGGATCTTGAATTAGAGTGTTTCATTTTGAATCTTGAATTCTGGATCTTGAATTAGGGTGTTTCATTTTGAATCTTGAATTCCGGATCTTGAATTAGGGTGTTTTCATTTTGAATCTTGAATTCTGGATCTTGAATTAGGGTGTTTCATTTTGAATCTTGAATTCCGGATCTTGAATTAGGGTGTTTCATTTTGAATATTGAATTGAGGATCTTGAATTAGGGTGTTTCATTTTGAATCTTGAATTCTGGATCTTGAATTAGGGTGTTTCATTTTGAATCTTGAATTCTGGATCTTGAATTAGGGTGTTTCACTCTGGATCTTTAATTCTGGATCTTGAATTAGGGTGTTTCATTTTGAATCTTGAATTCCGGATCTTGAATTAGGGTGTTTCATTTTGAATATTGAATTGAGGATCTTGAATTAGGGTGTTTCATTTTGAATCTTGAATTCTGGATCTTGAATTAGGGTGTTTCATTTTGAATCTTGAATTCCGGATCTTGATTTAGGGTGTTTTCATTTTGAATTCTGGATCTTGAATTAGGGTGTTTCATTTTGAATCTTGAATTCTGGATCTTACCTTGAATTTGGGCTGCCTTGGCTCTGATGAGTTTAGGGTCTCAGATCATGGATATTTATTTGAATTTCTTTCAAATGATTTCAGCTCTTAAATATACATTGAAATATGATTTCCACTGTTCCAGATATTGACCAAAATCGAATAGCGAGAAAGTTCCTTGTTTGGCCTAGGCACTATTTGCCTCTCAGAAATTCATGCCTAGGCCATACAAGACACCTTATCGCGACTCACTATTTGTCATTATCCAGAATAGTGGACATCATATTCCAATATATCTTTAAGAGCTGAAATAAGCATCCATTGTATTCAATTCCACTCAGTAACTGCCGGATCCAAAATGAGTTTTTTTTTCAAAACTGAAACATTTAAAACTTCTTCAATTTCGAACTAGGGTGTTTTCATTTTGAATCTTTAATTCTGGATCTTGAATTAGGGTGTTTTCATTTTGAATCTTGAATTCTGGATCTTGAATTAGGGTGTTTCATTTTGAATCTTGAATTCTGGATCTTGAATTTGGGTATTTCATTTTGAATCTTGAATTCCGGATCTTGAATTAGGGTGTTTCATTTTGAATATTGAATTGAGGATCTTGAATTAGGGTGTTTCATTTTGAATCTTGAATTCTGGATCTTGAATTAGGGTGTTTCATTTTGAATCTTGAATTCCGGATCTTGATTTAGGGTGTTTTCATTTTGAATTCTGGATCTTGAATTAGGGTGTTTCATTTTGAATCTTGAATTCTGGATCTTGAATTAGAGTGTTTCATTTTGAATCTTGAATTCTGGATCTTGAATTAGGGTGTTTCATTTTGAATCTTGAATTCCGGATCTTGAATTAGGGTGTTTTCATTTTGAATCTTGAATTCTGGATCTTGAATTAGGGTGTTTCATTTTGAATCTTGAATTCCGGATCTTGAATTAGGGTGTTTCATTTTGAATATTGAATTGAGGATCTTGAATTAGGGTGTTTCATTTTGAATCTTGAATTCTGGATCTTGAATTAGGGTGTTTCATTTTGAATCTTGAATTCTGGATCTTGAATTAGGGTGTTTCACTCTGGATCTTTAATTCTGGATCTTGAATTAGGGTGTTTCATTTTGAATCTTGAATTCCGGATCTTGAATTAGGGTGTTTCATTTTGAATATTGAATTGAGGATCTTGAATTAGGGTGTTTCATTTTGAATCTTGAATTCTGGATCTTGAATTAGGGTGTTTCATTTTGAATCTTGAATTCCGGATCTTGATTTAGGGTGTTTTCATTTTGAATTCTGGATCTTGAATTAGGGTGTTTCATTTTGAATCTTGAATTCTGGATCTTGAATTAGAGTGTTTCATTTTGAATCTTGAATTCTGGATCTTGAATTAGGGTGTTTCATTTTGAATCTTGAATTCCGGATCTTGAATTAGGGTGTTTTCATTTTGAATCTTGAATTCTGGATCTTGAATTAGGGTGTTTCATTTTGAATTTTGAATTCCGGATCTTGAATTAGGGTGTTTCATTTTGAATATTGAATTGAGGATCTTGAATTAGGGTGTTTCATTTTGAATCTTGAATTCTGGATCTTGAATTAGGGTGTTTCATTTTGAATCTTGAATTCTGGATCTTGAATTAGGGTGTTTCATTTTGAATCTTGAATTCTGGATCTTGAATTAGGGTGTTTCATTTTGAATCTTGAATTCCGGATCTTGAATTAGGGTGTTTCATTTTGAATATTGAATTGAGGATCTTGAATTAGGGTGTTTCATTTTGAATCTTGAATTCTGGATCTTGAATTAGGGTGTTTCATTTTGAATCTTGAATTCCGTATCTTGATTTAGGGTGTTTTCATTTTGAATTCTGGATCTTGAATTAGGGTGTTTCATTTTGAATCTTGAATTCTGGATCTTGAATTAGAGTGTTTCATTTTGAATCTTGAATTCTGGATCTTGAATTAGGGTGTTTCATTTTGAATCTTGAATTCCGGATCTTGAATTAGGGTGTTTTCATTTTGAATCTTGAATTCTGGATCTTGAATTAGGGTGTTTCATTTTGAATCTTGAATTCCGGATCTTGAATTAGGGTGTTTCATTTTGAATATTGAATTGAGGATCTTGAATTAGGGTGTTTCATTTTGAATTTTGAATTCTGGATCTTGAATTAGGGTGTTTCATTTTGAATCTTGAATTCTGGATCTTGAATTAGGGTGTTTCACTCTGGATCTTTAATTCTGGATCTTGAATTAGGGTGTTTCATTTTGAATCTTGAATTCCGGATCTTGAATTAGGGTGTTTCATTTTGAATATTGAATTGAGGATCTTGAATTAGGGTGTTTCATTTTGAATCTTGAATTCTGGATCTTGAATTAGGGTGTTTCATTTTGAATCTTGAATTCCGGATCTTGATTTAGGGTGTTTTCATTTTGAATTCTGGATCTTGAATTAGGGTGTTTCATTTTGAATCTTGAATTCTGGATCTTGAATTAGAGTGTTTCATTTTAAATCTTGAATTCTGGATCTTGTATTAGGGTGTTTCATTTTGAATCTTGAATTCCGGATCTTGAATTAGGGTGTTTTCATTTTGAATCTTGAATTCTGGATCTTGAATTAGGGTGTTTCATTTTGAATCTTGAATTCCGGATCTTGAATTAGGGTGTTTCATTTTGAATATTGAATTGAGGATCTTGAATTAGGGTGTTTCATTTTGAATCTTGAATTCTGGATCTTGAATTAGGGTGTTTCATTTTGAATCTTGAATTCCGGATCTTGAATTAGGGTGTTTCATTTTGAATCTTGAATTCTGGATCTTGAATTTGGGTGTTTCATTTTGAATCTTGAATTCCGGATCTTGAATGAGGGTGTTTTCATTTTGAATCTTGAATTCTGGATCTTGAATTAGAGTCTTTCATTTTGAATCTTGAATTCTGGATCTTGAATTAGGGTGTTTCATTTTGAATCTTGAATTCCGGATCTTTGGATCTGTGATCTTGAATCTTGAATTGGGGACTCCCTTAAGGAATAAGGCATAAAGGTGTCTACAAATGGGTTGGCCTGTTGACTATGATTTGGATAGGACTGTTGACTATGGCTTGGCATGGGCATATGGTTCTGTGGTGCACGATACTGAGGTTGTGGTGCAGCATAATGTGTTTGAGTTTCAATTTTTTTCGACCATCATCAATCGCTCAATCGAACTTTGAGGAAGTCATGGAAATCGCCGAGAAAAATTACTTATTACAACACTAAATCAGATATTTGTTAGAAAGGAGACAGTGTTGGGAATAAGATGAATTCTCATAACACACTAAACAATTATCTAAACCTAAAATACAATAAGATGCAGTAAACAGTCCTTAAACATATTATTTAATTATTATTACAGTATAGTAATAATCTGCATTAATATGATTGTGTTATGTGCTATGTGGAGTGGAGGGTGGGGAAAAACTTGAGCTGTCTAGGTGTCCATGAAGATTTTGCAAGTGAAGGACACCTAGCAGAAACCCCTATATATACTGTACCCTACCATTGATGCCCCAAATATGGCAAAGGGAGCTGAACTACGTAGTTTGCCATTCACTGATAGGCTACCAAAGGTATGGCATCATACCTGACTCACACTGACTAATGCAGGTTTGAGGAAATAGTCCCTAATGACGTCAAAGCAATATTGCTAAATCTAAGGCCGACCTAGCATGACTGAAAGCCCAAGGTCCTCCAATATTCAACCTATACCCAACACTTGCTGATTTAGACTAACATTTAGTTTATTACCTAAATGTACACATTTAAAAATGTTTATCTTGACCTGTATCCATCCTATAACTTTAATTTATGTAGATACTTTAAATATTTTGGTAGAGTTGTAGTTTTTGTTTTAAGCATGTATCCGTAGATGAGTTAAATTTGTTTTTTAATGATTGTATATATTGGAATTATCTAAGATTAATCAATTGTAAAATAATAGGAGATGATTTAGATTTGAGGAAATTGAAAGAAATATTAGAGACGAAAGAAAAGTAGTCAAGGTTGGAGGAGCTTTGGTTGTATGAATGTGAAATTGATGAAGGAAATTGGAATTATGTTATTGACATCATTGCAAAGATCACAAGAGTTGAGTTGTTGTTTATTGATATGGAGACAAGCGAACAGATGAGTTGGTCAGCTGGAGCCCTTGGGTCGAACTCTATGCTGTCTTTCATTTTCCTTTCCTTGGGAATATCGCATGGCTCAAACGGTAAATTCCCCTTCCTCGTATGCTCCCTGCCTTTGAATACATGAATCTTCATGAGTGAAGATGCCTTCTTTACTATTACCTCTGAAATGGGTGATAGATCAGTACCCTATTCAAATTTTCTAAGCTTATTTCTTGGCCCGGGCATGGGGTGCAAACAGTCATCAAGTGAATATAGAATTGCAGCAATATGTTTGCAAGCACCATCTTGACCACCAGGGCAGTAATCTTGAATTCTGGATCTTGAATTAGGGTGTTTCATTTTGAATCTTGAATTCCGGATCTTGAATTAGGGTGTTTTCATTTTGAATCTTGAATTCTGGATCTTGAATTAGGGTGTTTCATTTTGAATCTTGAATTCTGGATCTTGAATTAGAGTGTTTCATTTTGAATCTTGAATTCTGGATCTTGAATTAGGGTGTTTCATTTTGAATCTTGAATTCCGGATCTTGAATTAGGGTGTTTTCATTTTGAATCTTGAATTCTGGATCTTGAATTAGGGTGTTTCATTTTGAATCTTGAATTCCGGATCTTGAATTAGGGTGTTTCATTTTGAATATTGAATTGAGGATCTTGAATTAGGGTGTTTCATTTTGAATCTTGAATTCTGGATCTTGAATTAGGGTGTTTCATTTTGAATCTTGAATTCTGGATCTTGAATTAGGGTGTTTCACTCTGGATCTTTAATTCTGGATCTTGAATTAGGGTGTTTCATTTTGAATCTTGAATTCTGGATCTTGAATTAGGGTGTTTCACTCTGGATCTTTAATTCTGGATCTTGAATTAGGGTGTTTCATTTTGAATCTTGAATTCCGGATCTTGAATTAGGGTGTTTCATTTTGAATATTGAATTGAGGATCTTGAATTAGGGTGTTTCATTTTGAATCTTGAATTCTGGATCTTGAATTAGGGTGTTTCATTTTGAATCTTGAATTCCGGATCTTGATTTAGGGTGTTTTCATTTTGAATTCTGGATCTTGAATTAGGGTGTTTCATTTTGAATCTTGAATTCTGGATCTTGAATTAGAGTGTTTCATTTTGAATCTTGAATTCTGGATCTTGAATTAGGGTGTTTCATTTTGAATCTTGAATTCCGGATCTTGAATTAGGGTGTTTTCATTTTGAATCTTGAATTCTGGATCTTGAATTAGGGTGTTTCATTTTGAATCTTGAATTCCGGATCTTGAATTAGGGTGTTTCATTTTGAATATTGAATTGAGGATCTTGAATTAGGGTGTTTCATTTTGAATCTTGAATTCTGGATCTTGAATTAGGGTGTTTCATTTTGAATCTTGAATTCCGGATCTTGAATTAGGGTGTTTCATTTTGAATCTTGAATTCTGGATCTTGAATTTGGGTGTTTCATTTTGAATCTTGAATTCCGGATCTTGAATGAGGGTGTTTTCATTTTGAATCTTGAATTCTGGATCTTGAATTAGAGTCTTTCATTTTGAATCTTGAATTCTGGATCTTGAATTAGGGTTTTTCATTGTGAATCTTGAATTCCGGATCTTTGGATCTTGGATCTTGAATCTTGAATTGGGGACTCCCTTAAGGAATAAGGCATAAAGGTGTCTACAAATGGGTTGGCCTGTTGACTATGATTTGGGTAGGACTGTTGACTATGGCTTGGCATGGGCATATGGTTCTGTGGTGCACGATACTGAGGTTGTGGTGCAGCATAATGTGTTTGAGTTTCAATTTTTTTCGACCATCATCAATCGCTCAATCGAACTTTGAGGAAGTCATGGAAATCGCCGAGAAAAATTACTTATTACAACACTAAATCAGATATTTGTTAGAAAGGAGACAGTGTTGGGAATAAGATGAATTCTCATAACACACTAAACAATTATCTAAACCTAAAATACAATAAGATGCAGTAAACAGTCCTTAAACATATTATTTAATTATTATTACAGTATAGTAATAATCTGCATTAATATGATTGTGTTATGTGCTATGTGGAGTGGAGGGTGGGGAAAAACTTGAGCTGTCTAGGTGTCCATGAAGATTTTGCAAGTGAAGGACACCTAGCAGAAACCCCTATATATACTGTACCCTACCATTGATGCCCCAAATATGGCAAAGGGAGCTGAACTACGTAGTTTGCCATTCACTGATAGGCTACCAAAGGTATGGCATCATACCTGACTCACACTGACTAATGCAGGTTTGAGGAAATAGTCCCTAATGACGTCAAAGCAATATTGCTAAATCTAAGGCCGACCTAGCATGACTGAAAGCCCAAGGTCCTCCAATATTCAACCTATACCCAACACTTGCTGATTTAGACTAACATTTAGTTTATTACCTAAATGTACACATTTAAAAATGTTTATCTTGACCTGTATCCATCCTATAACTTTAATTTATGTAGATACTTTAAATATTTTGGTAGAGTTGTAGTTTTTGTTTTAAGCATGTATCCGTAGATGAGTTAAATTTGTTTTTTAATGATTGTATATATTGGAATTATCTAAGATTAATCAATTGTAAAATAATAGGAGATGATTTAGATTTGAGGAAATTGAAAGAAATATTAGAGACGAAAGAAAAGTAGTCAAGGTTGGAGGAGCTTTGGTTGTATGAATGTGAAATTGATGAAGGAAATTGGAATTATGTTATTGACATCATTGCAAAGATCACAAGAGTTGAGTTGTTGTTTATTGATATGGAGACAAGCGAACAGATGAGTTGGTCAGCTGGAGCCCTTGGGTCGAACTCTATGCTGTCTTTCATTTTCCTTTCCTTGGGAATATCGCATGGCTCAAACGGTAAATTCCCCTTCCTCGTATGCTCCCTGCCTTTGAATACATGAATCTTCATGAGTGAAGATGCCTTCTTTACTATTACCTCTGAAATGGGTGATAGATCAGTACCCTATTCAAATTTTCTAAGCTTATTTCTTGGCCCGGGCATGGGGTGCAAACAGTCATCAAGTGAATATAGAATTGCAGCAATATGTTTGCAAGCACCATCTTGACCACCAGGGCAGTAATCTTGAATTCTGGATCTTGAATTAGGGTGTTTCATTTTGAATCTTGAATTCCGGATCTTGAATTAGGGTGTTTTCATTTTGAATCTTGAATTCTGGATCTTGAATTAGGGTGTTTCATTTTGAATCTTGAATTCTGGATCTTGAATTAGAGTGTTTCATTTTGAATCTTGAATTCTGGATCTTGAATTAGGGTGTTTCATTTTGAATCTTGAATTCCGGATCTTGAATTAGGGTGTTTTCATTTTGAATCTTGAATTCTGGATCTTGAATTAGGGTGTTTCATTTTGAATCTTGAATTCCGGATCTTGAATTAGGGTGTTTCATTTTGAATATTGAATTGAGGATCTTGAATTAGGGTGTTTCATTTTGAATCTTGAATTCTGGATCTTGAATTAGGGTGTTTCATTTTGAATCTTGAATTCTGGATCTTGAATTAGGGTGTTTCACTCTGGATCTTTAATTCTGGATCTTGAATTAGGGTGTTTCATTTTGAATCTTGAATTCCGGATCTTGAATTAGGGTGTTTCATTTTGAATATTGAATTGAGGATCTTGAATTAGGGTGTTTCATTTTGAATCTTGAATTCTGGATCTTGAATTAGGGTGTTTCATTTTGAATCTTGAATTCCGGATCTTGATTTAGGGTGTTTTCATTTTGAATTCTGGATCTTGAATTAGGGTGTTTCATTTTGAATCTTGAATTCTGGATCTTACCTTGAATTTGGGCTGCCTTGGCTCTGATGAGTTTAGGGTCTCAGATCATGGATATTTATTTGAATTTCTTTCAAATGATTTCAGCTCTTAAATATACATTGAAATATGATTTCCACTGTTCCAGATATTGACCAAAATCGAATAGCGAGACAGTTCCTTGTTTGGCCTAGGCACTATTTGCCTCTCAGAAATTCATGCCTAGGCCATACAAGACACCTTATCGCGACTCACTATTTGTCATTATCCAGAATAGTGGACATCATATTCCAATATATCTTTAAGAGCTGAAATAAGCATCCATTGTATTCAATTCCACTCAGTAACTGCCGGATCCAAAATGAGTTTTTTTTTCAAAACTGAAACATTTAAAACTTCTTCAATTTCGAACTAGGGTGTTTTCATTTTGAATCTTTAATTCTGGATCTTGAATTAGGGTGTTTTCATTTTGAATCTTGAATTCTGGATCTTGAATTAGGGTGTTTCATTTTGAATCTTGAATTCTGGATCTTGAATTAGGGTATTTCATTTTGAATCTTGAATTCCGGATCTTGAATTAGGGTGTTTCATTTTGAATATTGAATTGAGGATCTTGAATTAGGGTGTTTCATTTTGAATCTTGAATTCTGGATCTTGAATTAGGGTGTTTCATTTTGAATCTTGAATTCCGGATCTTGATTTAGGGTGTTTTCATTTTGAATTCTGGATCTTGAATTAGGGTGTTTCATTTTGAATCTTGAATTCTGGATCTTGAATTAGAGTGTTTCATTTTGAATCTTGAATTCTGGATCTTGAATTAGGGTGTTTCATTTTGAATCTTGAATTCCGGATCTTGAATTAGGGTGTTTTCATTTTGAATCTTGAATTCTGGATCTTGAATTAGGGTGTTTCATTTTGAATCTTGAATTCCGGATCTTGAATTAGGGTGTTTCATTTTGAATATTGAATTGAGGATCTTGAATTAGGGTGTTTCATTTTGAATCTTGAATTCTGGATCTTGAATTAGGGTGTTTCATTTTGAATCTTGAATTCTGGATCTTGAATTAGGGTGTTTCACTCTGGATCTTTAATTCTGGATCTTGAATTAGGGTGTTTCATTTTGAATCTTGAATTCCGGATCTTGAATTAGGGTGTTTCATTTTGAATATTGAATTGAGGATCTTGAATTAGGGTGTTTCATTTTGAATCTTGAATTCTGGATCTTGAATTAGGGTGTTTCATTTTGAATCTTGAATTCCGGATCTTGATTTAGGGTGTTTTCATTTTGAATTCTGGATCTTGAATTAGGGTGTTTCATTTTGAATCTTGAATTCTGGATCTTGAATTAGAGTGTTTCATTTTGAATCTTGAATTCTGGATCTTGAATTAGGGTGTTTCATTTTGAATCTTGAATTCCGGATCTTGAATTAGGGTGTTTTCATTTTGAATCTTGAATTCTGGATCTTGAATTAGGGTGTTTCATTTTGAATTTTGAATTCCGGATCTTGAATTAGGGTGTTTCATTTTGAATATTGAATTGAGGATCTTGAATTAGGGTGTTTCATTTTGAATCTTGAATTCTGGATCTTGAATTAGGGTGTTTCATTTTGAATCTTGAATTCCGTATCTTGATTTAGGGTGTTTTCATTTTGAATTCTGGATCTTGAATTAGGGTGTTTCATTTTGAATCTTGAATTCTGGATCTTGAATTAGAGTGTTTCATTTTGAATCTTGAATTCTGGATCTTGAATTAGGGTGTTTCATTTTGAATCTTGAATTCCGGATCTTGAATTAGGGTGTTTTCATTTTGAATCTTGAATTCTGGATCTTGAATTAGGGTGTTTCATTTTGAATCTTGAATTCCGGATCTTGAATTAGGGTGTTTCATTTTGAATATTGAATTGAGGATCTTGAATTAGGGTGTTTCATTTTGAATCTTGAATTCTGGATCTTGAATTAGGGTGTTTCATTTTGAATCTTGAATTCTGGATCTTGAATTAGGGTGTTTCACTCTGGGTGTTTCACTCTGGATCTTTAATTCTGGATCTTGAATTAGGGTGTTTCATTTTGAATCTTGAATTCCGGATCTTGAATTAGGGTGTTTCATTTTGAATATTGAATTGAGGATCTTGAATTAGGGTGTTTCATTTTGAATCTTGAATTCTGGATCTTGAATTAGGGTGTTTCATTTTGAATCTTGAATTCCGGATCTTGATTTAGGGTGTTTTCATTTTGAATTCTGGATCTTGAATTAGGGTGTTTCATTTTGAATCTTGAATTCTGGATCTTGAATTAGAGTGTTTCATTTTGAATCTTGAATTCTGGATCTTGAATTAGGGTGTTTCATTTTGAATCTTGAATTCCGGATCTTGAATTAGGGTGTTTTCATTTTGAATCTTGAATTCTGGATCTTGAATTAGGGTGTTTCATTTTGAATCTTGAATTCCGGATCTTGAATTAGGGTGTTTCATTTTGAATATTGAATTGAGGATCTTGAATTAGGGTGTTTCATTTTGAATCTTGAATTCTGGATCTTGAATTAGGGTGTTTCATTTTGAATCTTGAATTCCGGATCTTGAATTAGGGTGTTTCATTTTGAATCTTGAATTCTGGATCTTGAATTTGGGTGTTTCATTTTGAATCTTGAATTCCGGATCTTGAATGAGGGTGTTTTCATTTTGAATCTTGAATTCTGGATCTTGAATTAGAGTCTTTCATTTTGAATCTTGAATTCTGGATCTTGAATTAGGGTGTTTCATTTTGAATCTTGAATTCCGGATCTTTGGATCTTGGATCTTGAATCTTGAATTGGGGACTCCCTTAAGGAATAAGGCATAAAGGTGTCTACAAATGGGTTGGCCTGTTGACTATGATTTGGGTAGGACTGTTGACTATGGCTTGGCATGGGCATATGGTTCTGTGGTGCACGATACTGAGGTTGTGGTGCAGCATAATGTGTTTGAGTTTCAATTTTTTTCGACCATCATCAATCGCTCAATCGAACTTTGAGGAAGTCATGGAAATCGCCGAGAAAAATTACTTATTACAACACTAAATCAGATATTTGTTAGAAAGGAGACAGTGTTGGGAATAAGATGAATTCTCATAACACACTAAACAATTATCTAAACCTAAAATACAATAAGATGCAGTAAACAGTCCTTAAACATATTATTTAATTATTATTACAGTATAGTAATAATCTGCATTAATATGATTGTGTTATGTGCTATGTGGAGTGGAGGGTGGGGAAAAACTTGAGCTGTCTAGGTGTCCATGAAGATTTTGCAAGTGAAGGACACCTAGCAGAAACCCCTATATATACTGTACCCTACCATTGATGCCCCAAATATGGCAAAGGGAGCTGAACTACGTAGTTTGCCATTCACTGATAGGCTACCAAAGGTATGGCATCATACCTGACTCACACTGACTAATGCAGGTTTGAGGAAATAGTCCCTAATGACGTCAAAGCAATATTGCTAAATCTAAGGCCGACCTAGCATGACTGAAAGCCCAAGGTCCTCCAATATTCAACCTATACCCAACACTTGCTGATTTAGACTAACATTTAGTTTATTACCTAAATGTACACATTTAAAAATGTTTATCTTGACCTGTATCCATCCTATAACTTTAATTTATGTAGATACTTTAAATATTTTGGTAGAGTTGTAGTTTTTGTTTTAAGCATGTATCCGTAGATGAGTTAAATTTGTTTTTTAATGATTGTATATATTGGAATTATCTAAGATTAATCAATTGTAAAATAATAGGAGATGATTTAGATTTGAGGAAATTGAAAGAAATATTAGAGACGAAAGAAAAGTAGTCAAGGTTGGAGGAGCTTTGGTTGTATGAATGTGAAATTGATGAAGGAAATTGGAATTATGTTATTGACATCATTGCAAAGATCACAAGAGTTGAGTTGTTGTTTATTGATATGGAGACAAGCGAACAGATGAGTTGGTCAGCTGGAGCCCTTGGGTCGAACTCTATGCTGTCTTTCATTTTCCTTTCCTTGGGAATATCGCATGGCTCAAACGGTAAATTCCCCTTCCTCGTATGCTCCCTGCCTTTGAATACATGAATCTTCATGAGTGAAGATGCCTTCTTTACTATTACCTCTGAAATGGGTGATAGATCAGTACCCTATTCAAATTTTCTAAGCTTATTTCTTGGCCCGGGCATGGGGTGCAAACAGTCATCAAGTGAATATAGAATTGCAGCAATATGTTTGCAAGCACCATCTTGACCACCAGGGCAGTAATCTTGAATTCTGGATCTTGAATTAGGGTGTTTCATTTTGAATCTTGAATTCCGGATCTTGAATTAGGGTGTTTTCATTTTGAATCTTGAATTCTGGATCTTGAATTAGGGTGTTTCATTTTGAATCTTGAATTCTGGATCTTGAATTAGAGTGTTTCATTTTGAATCTTGAATTCTGGATCTTGAATTAGGGTGTTTCATTTTGAATCTTGAATTCCGGATCTTGAATTAGGGTGTTTTCATTTTGAATCTTGAATTCTGGATCTTGAATTAGGGTGTTTCATTTTGAATCTTGAATTCCGGATCTTGAATTAGGGTGTTTCATTTTGAATATTGAATTGAGGATCTTGAATTAGGGTGTTTCATTTTGAATCTTGAATTCTGGATCTTGAATTAGGGTGTTTCATTTTGAATCTTGAATTCTGGATCTTGAATTAGGGTGTTTCACTCTGGATCTTTAATTCTGGATCTTGAATTAGGGTGTTTCATTTTGAATCTTGAATTCTGGATCTTGAATTAGGGTGTTTCACTCTGGATCTTTAATTCTGGATCTTGAATTAGGGTGTTTCATTTTGAATCTTGAATTCCGGATCTTGAATTAGGGTGTTTCATTTTGAATATTGAATTGAGGATCTTGAATTAGGGTGTTTCATTTTGAATCTTGAATTCTGGATCTTGAATTAGGGTGTTTCATTTTGAATCTTGAATTCCGGATCTTGATTTAGGGTGTTTTCATTTTGAATTCTGGATCTTGAATTAGGGTGTTTCATTTTGAATCTTGAATTCTGGATCTTGAATTAGAGTGTTTCATTTTGAATCTTGAATTCTGGATCTTGAATTAGGGTGTTTCATTTTGAATCTTGAATTCCGGATCTTGAATTAGGGTGTTTTCATTTTGAATCTTGAATTCTGGATCTTGAATTAGGGTGTTTCATTTTGAATCTTGAATTCCGGATCTTGAATTAGGGTGTTTCATTTTGAATATTGAATTGAGGATCTTGAATTAGGGTGTTTCATTTTGAATCTTGAATTCTGGATCTTGAATTAGGGTGTTTCATTTTGAATCTTGAATTCCGGATCTTGAATTAGGGTGTTTCATTTTGAATCTTGAATTCTGGATCTTGAATTTGGGTGTTTCATTTTGAATCTTGAATTCCGGATCTTGAATGAGGGTGTTTTCATTTTGAATCTTGAATTCTGGATCTTGAATTAGAGTCTTTCATTTTGAATCTTGAATTCTGGATCTTGAATTAGGGTTTTTCATTGTGAATCTTGAATTCCGGATCTTTGGATCTTGGATCTTGAATCTTGAATTGGGGACTCCCTTAAGGAATAAGGCATAAAGGTGTCTACAAATGGGTTGGCCTGTTGACTATGATTTGGGTAGGACTGTTGACTATGGCTTGGCATGGGCATATGGTTCTGTGGTGCACGATACTGAGGTTGTGGTGCAGCATAATGTGTTTGAGTTTCAATTTTTTTCGACCATCATCAATCGCTCAATCGAACTTTGAGGAAGTCATGGAAATCGCCGAGAAAAATTACTTATTACAACACTAAATCAGATATTTGTTAGAAAGGAGACAGTGTTGGGAATAAGATGAATTCTCATAACACACTAAACAATTATCTAAACCTAAAATACAATAAGATGCAGTAAACAGTCCTTAAACATATTATTTAATTATTATTACAGTATAGTAATAATCTGCATTAATATGATTGTGTTATGTGCTATGTGGAGTGGAGGGTGGGGAAAAACTTGAGCTGTCTAGGTGTCCATGAAGATTTTGCAAGTGAAGGACACCTAGCAGAAACCCCTATATATACTGTACCCTACCATTGATGCCCCAAATATGGCAAAGGGAGCTGAACTACGTAGTTTGCCATTCACTGATAGGCTACCAAAGGTATGGCATCATACCTGACTCACACTGACTAATGCAGGTTTGAGGAAATAGTCCCTAATGACGTCAAAGCAATATTGCTAAATCTAAGGCCGACCTAGCATGACTGAAAGCCCAAGGTCCTCCAATATTCAACCTATACCCAACACTTGCTGATTTAGACTAACATTTAGTTTATTACCTAAATGTACACATTTAAAAATGTTTATCTTGACCTGTATCCATCCTATAACTTTAATTTATGTAGATACTTTAAATATTTTGGTAGAGTTGTAGTTTTTGTTTTAAGCATGTATCCGTAGATGAGTTAAATTTGTTTTTTAATGATTGTATATATTGGAATTATCTAAGATTAATCAATTGTAAAATAATAGGAGATGATTTAGATTTGAGGAAATTGAAAGAAATATTAGAGACGAAAGAAAAGTAGTCAAGGTTGGAGGAGCTTTGGTTGTATGAATGTGAAATTGATGAAGGAAATTGGAATTATGTTATTGACATCATTGCAAAGATCACAAGAGTTGAGTTGTTGTTTATTGATATGGAGACAAGCGAACAGATGAGTTGGTCAGCTGGAGCCCTTGGGTCGAACTCTATGCTGTCTTTCATTTTCCTTTCCTTGGGAATATCGCATGGCTCAAACGGTAAATTCCCCTTCCTCGTATGCTCCCTGCCTTTGAATACATGAATCTTCATGAGTGAAGATGCCTTCTTTACTATTACCTCTGAAATGGGTGATAGATCAGTACCCTATTCAAATTTTCTAAGCTTATTTCTTGGCCCGGGCATGGGGTGCAAACAGTCATCAAGTGAATATAGAATTGCAGCAATATGTTTGCAAGCACCATCTTGACCACCAGGGCAGTAATCTTGAATTCTGGATCTTGAATTAGGGTGTTTCATTTTGAATCTTGAATTCCGGATCTTGAATTAGGGTGTTTTCATTTTGAATCTTGAATTCTGGATCTTGAATTAGGGTGTTTCATTTTGAATCTTGAATTCTGGATCTTGAATTAGAGTGTTTCATTTTGAATCTTGAATTCTGGATCTTGAATTAGGGTGTTTCATTTTGAATCTTGAATTCCGGATCTTGAATTAGGGTGTTTTCATTTTGAATCTTGAATTCTGGATCTTGAATTAGGGTGTTTCATTTTGAATCTTGAATTCCGGATCTTGAATTAGGGTGTTTCATTTTGAATATTGAATTGAGGATCTTGAATTAGGGTGTTTCATTTTGAATCTTGAATTCTGGATCTTGAATTAGGGTGTTTCATTTTGAATCTTGAATTCTGGATCTTGAATTAGGGTGTTTCACTCTGGATCTTTAATTCTGGATCTTGAATTAGGGTGTTTCATTTTGAATCTTGAATTCCGGATCTTGAATTAGGGTGTTTCATTTTGAATATTGAATTGAGGATCTTGAATTAGGGTGTTTCATTTTGAATCTTGAATTCTGGATCTTGAATTAGGGTGTTTCATTTTGAATCTTGAATTCCGGATCTTGATTTAGGGTGTTTTCATTTTGAATTCTGGATCTTGAATTAGGGTGTTTCATTTTGAATCTTGAATTCTGGATCTTACCTTGAATTTGGGCTGCCTTGGCTCTGATGAGTTTAGGGTCTCAGATCATGGATATTTATTTGAATTTCTTTCAAATGATTTCAGCTCTTAAATATACATTGAAATATGATTTCCACTGTTCCAGATATTGACCAAAATCGAATAGCGAGACAGTTCCTTGTTTGGCCTAGGCACTATTTGCCTCTCAGAAATTCATGCCTAGGCCATACAAGACACCTTATCGCGACTCACTATTTGTCATTATCCAGAATAGTGGACATCATATTCCAATATATCTTTAAGAGCTGAAATAAGCATCCATTGTATTCAATTCCACTCAGTAACTGCCGGATCCAAAATGAGTTTTTTTTTCAAAACTGAAACATTTAAAACTTCTTCAATTTCGAACTAGGGTGTTTTCATTTTGAATCTTTAATTCTGGATCTTGAATTAGGGTGTTTTCATTTTGAATCTTGAATTCTGGATCTTGAATTAGGGTGTTTCATTTTGAATCTTGAATTCTGGATCTTGAATTAGGGTATTTCATTTTGAATCTTGAATTCCGGATCTTGAATTAGGGTGTTTCATTTTGAATATTGAATTGAGGATCTTGAATTAGGGTGTTTCATTTTGAATCTTGAATTCTGGATCTTGAATTAGGGTGTTTCATTTTGAATCTTGAATTCCGGATCTTGATTTAGGGTGTTTTCATTTTGAATTCTGGATCTTGAATTAGGGTGTTTCATTTTGAATCTTGAATTCTGGATCTTGAATTAGAGTGTTTCATTTTGAATCTTGAATTCTGGATCTTGAATTAGGGTGTTTCATTTTGAATCTTGAATTCCGGATCTTGAATTAGGGTGTTTTCATTTTGAATCTTGAATTCTGGATCTTGAATTAGGGTGTTTCATTTTGAATCTTGAATTCCGGATCTTGAATTAGGGTGTTTCATTTTGAATATTGAATTGAGGATCTTGAATTAGGGTGTTTCATTTTGAATCTTGAATTCTGGATCTTGAATTAGGGTGTTTCATTTTGAATCTTGAATTCTGGATCTTGAATTAGGGTGTTTCACTCTGGATCTTTAATTCTGGATCTTGAATTAGGGTGTTTCATTTTGAATCTTGAATTCCGGATCTTGAATTAGGGTGTTTCATTTTGAATATTGAATTGAGGATCTTGAATTAGGGTGTTTCATTTTGAATCTTGAATTCTGGATCTTGAATTAGGGTGTTTCATTTTGAATCTTGAATTCCGGATCTTGATTTAGGGTGTTTTCATTTTGAATTCTGGATCTTGAATTAGGGTGTTTCATTTTGAATCTTGAATTCTGGATCTTGAATTAGGGTGTTTCATTTTGAATCTTGAATTCTGGATCTTGAATTAGGGTGTTTCATTTTGAATCTTGAATTCTTGAATTAGGGTGGATCTTGAATTAGGGTGTTTTCATTTTGAATCTTGAATTCTGGATCTTGAATTAGGGTGTTTCATTTTGAATCTTGAATTCCGGATCTTGAATTAGGGTGTTTCATTTTGAATATTGAATTGAGGATCTTGAATTAGGGTGTTTCATTTTGAATCTTGAATTCTGGATCTTGAATTAGGGTGTTTCATTTTGAATCTTGAATTCCGTATCTTGATTTAGGGTGTTTTCATTTTGAATTCTGGATCTTGAATTAGGGTGTTTCATTTTGAATCTTGAATTCTGGATCTTGAATTAGAGTGTTTCATTTTGAATCTTGAATTCTGGATCTTGAATTAGGGTGTTTCATTTTGAATCTTGAATTCCGGATCTTGAATTAGGGTGTTTTCATTTTGAATCTTGAATTCTGGATCTTGAATTAGGGTGTTTCATTTTGAATCTTGAATTCCGGATCTTGAATTAGGGTGTTTCATTTTGAATATTGAATTGAGGATCTTGAATTAGGGTGTTTCATTTTGAATCTTGAATTCTGGATCTTGAATTAGGGTGTTTCATTTTGAATCTTGAATTCTGGATCTTGATTAGGGTGTTTCACTCTGGGTGTTTCACTCTGGATCTTTAATTCTGGATCTTGAATTAGGGTGTTTCATTTTGAATCTCGAATTCCGGATCTTGAATTAGGGTGTTTCATTTTGAATATTGAATTGAGGATCTTGAATTAGGGTGTTTCATTTTGAATCTTGAATTCTGGATCTTGAATTAGGGTGTTTCATTTTGAATCTTGAATTCCGGATCTTGATTTAGGGTGTTTTCATTTTGAATTCTGGATCTTGAATTAGGGTGTTTCATTTTGAATCTTGAATTCTGGATCTTGAATTAGAGTGTTTCATTTTGAATCTTGAATTCTGGATCTTGAATTAGGGTGTTTCATTTTGAATCTTGAATTCCGGATCTTGAATTAGGGTGTTTTCATTTTGAATCTTGAATTCTGGATCTTGAATTAGGGTGTTTCATTTTGAATCTTGAATTCCGGATCTTGAATTAGGGTGTTTCATTTTGAATATTGAATTGAGGATCTTGAATTAGGGTGTTTCATTTTGAATCTTGAATTCTGGATCTTGAATTAGGGTGTTTCATTTTGAATCTTGAATTCCGGATCTTGAATTAGGGTGTTTCATTTTGAATCTTGAATTCTGGATCTTGAATTTGGGTGTTTCATTTTGAATCTTGAATTCCGGATCTTGAATGAGGGTGTTTTCATTTTGAATCTTGAATTCTGGATCTTGAATTAGAGTCTTTCATTTTGAATCTTGAATTCTGGATCTTGAATTAGGGTGTTTCATTTTGAATCTTGAATTCCGGATCTTTGGATCTTGGATCTTGAATCTTGAATTGGGGACTCCCTTAAGGAATAAGGCATAAAGGTGTCTACAAATGGGTTGGCCTGTTGACTATGATTTGGGTAGGACTGTTGACTATGGCTTGGCATGGGCATATGGTTCTGTGGTGCACGATACTGAGGTTGTGGTGCAGCATAATGTGTTTGAGTTTCAATTTTTTTCGACCATCATCAATCGCTCAATCGAACTTTGAGGAAGTCATGGAAATCGCCGAGAAAAATTACTTATTACAACACTAAATCAGATATTTGTTAGAAAGGAGACAGTGTTGGGAATAAGATGAATTCTCATAACACACTAAACAATTATCTAAACCTAAAATACAATAAGATGCAGTAAACAGTCCTTAAACATATTATTTAATTATTATTACAGTATAGTAATAATCTGCATTAATATGATTGTGTTATGTGCTATGTGGAGTGGAGGGTGGGGAAAAACTTGAGCTGTCTAGGTGTCCATGAAGATTTTGCAAGTGAAGGACACCTAGCAGAAACCCCTATATATACTGTACCCTACCATTGATGCCCCAAATATGGCAAAGGGAGCTGAACTACGTAGTTTGCCATTCACTGATAGGCTACCAAAGGTATGGCATCATACCTGACTCACACTGACTAATGCAGGTTTGAGGAAATAGTCCCTAATGACGTCAAAGCAATATTGCTAAATCTAAGGCCGACCTAGCATGACTGAAAGCCCAAGGTCCTCCAATATTCAACCTATACCCAACACTTGCTGATTTAGACTAACATTTAGTTTATTACCTAAATGTACACATTTAAAAATGTTTATCTTGACCTGTATCCATCCTATAACTTTAATTTATGTAGATACTTTAAATATTTTGGTAGAGTTGTAGTTTTTGTTTTAAGCATGTATCCGTAGATGAGTTAAATTTGTTTTTTAATGATTGTATATATTGGAATTATCTAAGATTAATCAATTGTAAAATAATAGGAGATGATTTAGATTTGAGGAAATTGAAAGAAATATTAGAGACGAAAGAAAAGTAGTCAAGGTTGGAGGAGCTTTGGTTGTATGAATGTGAAATTGATGAAGGAAATTGGAATTATGTTATTGACATCATTGCAAAGATCACAAGAGTTGAGTTGTTGTTTATTGATATGGAGACAAGCGAACAGATGAGTTGGTCAGCTGGAGCCCTTGGGTCGAACTCTATGCTGTCTTTCATTTTCCTTTCCTTGGGAATATCGCATGGCTCAAACGGTAAATTCCCCTTCCTCGTATGCTCCCTGCCTTTGAATACATGAATCTTCATGAGTGAAGATGCCTTCTTTACTATTACCTCTGAAATGGGTGATAGATCAGTACCCTATTCAAATTTTCTAAGCTTATTTCTTGGCCCGGGCATGGGGTGCAAACAGTCATCAAGTGAATATAGAATTGCAGCAATATGTTTGCAAGCACCATCTTGACCACCAGGGCAGTAACAGTAGGCGGAAAATACACTGCCAGCAGTTGGCTTTCATCTAATGTTTCCTTTGTCTGTTTTGTCCCTGTCACCATCAATGACAAACCACAGCTTGTAATGCTTTTCCCCCTGTTTGGTTTTAGGTTTCATTGTAGGCCTAACTTTACCAACAAAGACAAAATGTTCAGATATCTCTTTCACCTTCGCTGCTCTAGAACATAACAATTTCTATAAAGATTCCCTTTTGATCTACATAATCAGATCCAACAAAATATTCCCTTTTCACATGTTTGTGACAGCCTGCTCTTGCAAAATTTCCTGCTTTTGATACCCAGAAAGTCGGAACATTTCGTCCAAGAAGTCCGTGTTTTCGAGTTCCAACATGTCCGAGTTTTCTTCTGGAGCATAGGAGAAATTCGATAAGTTAGAAAGGAAAAGTTGGACCATTTCGTCCAAGAAATCTGTGTTTTTGAGTTTTAACTAGGGCTAATTCGAAAAGTCGGACTTAGAAAACTCGGACGATCTGATCCGAGATGTCCGAGTTTTCGACCTGGCCGGCATCAAGCAAGTTTGTCACTCTTTTGGTTTATGATTTATATATATTTAATGACGTCACATCCTCAAATGAATTTAAACGTAAGATGCGCTGTAATTTAAAAAAGATACTAGAAATTTCTGAAAAGTTCAAAGGTAGAATTATAGATAAGTATCTAAAGTTTCTCATCCATTGAATCAGAAGAAATAATGTCATTGAATTTTACACCCACCTTTTTACGCCGAGATAAAGATTTGGAACCAATGGTTGATATATTTTTCTCCCTTCGTGATAGATAGAATTGGAAAATATTTTATTGCCTTATCAAAATTCTCAAAAAGATCAATGTGCACTTGCTAAGATACTGTATACAATACATCTTTTTATTTGTAAGGAACCACTTATAAGGAACTCAGACTCTCAGATCGCCAAACAAATTTAAAAACTCTTGCATGTTTTTCTTTATTCGCACATGCTTCCTGCATCATATTACTCGCGGAAAGTACTTTGAGTAATGGCTTAACATTGGAAAGGCTCCAAAACACCTTGTTTTGAAACGTTCAGGAGGGTATAGGTAGTAAATATATAGATTGTTATGGAACCTCTAAGAAACTCGTAAGATACTTTGAGTACTCAAAATCTGCTAATTTTGAGAATTCAGTACGGTCCAAATTCTTCGTTTCAAAAAAATGTGTGTATTTCAGTTCAGTTCAGTTCAGTTCAGTTCAGTTCAGTTCATTTTAAATTCACCTACATACAAAGACTCTAAAATTAAACATACTTTACTACAATTTGAATAACTACATAAGACAATACATACAAAATTAAAGAAATATACCAACAAGAATATTCGGGCTCTTAAAAAATCTACACGAAAAAAGACTTTTGGCAACTGAATGCATATCATTCAAGGGGGATTACATCTGGATTAAATTTTTGCTGGGTATTGTGGTCCACAAAAAGTTTAGAGGGACTTAACTATCTTTCAGGTTGCAGTAAATGTTGGAAACTTTCCAGAGAGAGTCTTGAAAAACCTGATTATTCAGGATTTGATTTTACGACCTGGAGACCTCGAGAAGGTGATAGCCACAAGGCATTGGCCGAAGAAACATTAAATGCAAGGACAAAGACAGCACGAGCAGAACTTGAGTCTGCATCTGGAGTCAGGTACAGTGAACTGTTCCGTTTACCATATTTTGATCCCATCAAGGCACACCTAGTCGATCCAATGCACAATGTTTTGCTAGGGACAGCGAAGCATGCATTTAATATTTGGCTGAAAACAGGGCTGCTTGATGATAAAAAAGTTGAAATAATTGACAAAAGTATGAAAGAAATGGGTGCCACACGTGAACTTGGAAGAACAGTTGAGTCAATGGCTTTGCACAAAACAATGAAGGCGGAGGAATGGAAAAACTGGGTCTTGGTGTATTCCTTGTATTGCCTCAAAGATATCATGCCAAAAGCACATTACAATTTGTGGCAAATTTTTGTACGTGCTTGTAAGTTGCTATTGACATCAATGCCAGTACGGCCCTGTTTATGGCTTTTGGGCTTTTTCGTTCGAGCGATATAATGGCATTTTGGGTGAGTATAATACTAATAATCGATCAATAACTATCACTCTGAAGACAAAGTTATAAGTACAAACAATATAGACACGGTCTGAAGAGGGTGTGCGAAACTGCATTAGCGCCCAACTGCTATGCTGGCATTGGTCAGAGAAAAACAAGTCCTTCTTGAAAATGATATATTCCAGGCAGTTTTTACGCATGTCACTGCACCAAAACTTGATGTTCTCTGCAACAAAGAAATTGAGGAGCTTACTGCGACCATGCAAGAACTTTTCCCACAAAATGCTCCAATTCAGATATCAAAATTTGTACGATCGTACGAACGAGTACTTTATGGCCGAGAAATGCTATGCATGAGAGGGTACAGAGGAGGAGCTATGAAAGATCATTTTGTAATGGTACGAAGCAGCCGGTATGTAGCTGACAGAAGACCCGCAGAAGTTTGCAAAATCATAAAAGTGGATATAAAGCTTGGTTCTGAAAATTACGTCGAACTTATGTTCTTACGCTTATCCATCTTCGAAGAGCACCCATAGAAAAATCTTTATGGTGAAATGTGCCCCATGAAGCTTTGGTCAACGACTGTCAAATAACTTTGTTTCGCACCGTTAAATTTTGTTTTATGCAAGGCCTGCTTTACTAAGTCAAAAGTAACGTATTACGATTTTCTTGTAGAACATTGCGAGCAGAGTAGAGTAAAGGTATCTGACGTTGTATACTTTGTAATATAAATGTCATTTCGAGTTTAAAGCTTTGAAAATAGATTCGTCAGAAACCACTTTATCTTTTGGACTCGAATTTTACTTGCCAGCAGAAAGAGCTAAGTATTTTTGTAATTAATTTCGTTTTTTATGATTACGATGTTCACTATATGAAAATTCCTTGCTTGCAAAATGGACCTAAAACACTTGATCAAGTTGTACAAAAACGAAAACGCGGACAGCACGGACATTTCTTGTATGTCTTTGTGATGGAATATTTGGCTTATTTAGAGGTTTCTTACCTATATCTTAACACAATAAACACTATTTCTCGCCATTCAGAAAATTCAAATGTTTTTCCGCGTTCTCGAGATTGAATCTGCTTCACATACTGAGCTGGAATGTCGCGTGATGAGCATGCATCAAAGCTGGTAACAGGGAATGAGGTAGGGTCGGGGGCAGGGGCAGGGTTTGTTCTCGATGAGAGAACATGTGGGGGCTTCCATCTCTATGTTTCTCGGTGCAGTGGCTGATCTTTGCAACGCTGGCTCCGGCTCTGGATTTGTGATCGTTGCTGTGTTGGCTTGAGATCGTGACTCATTCTGTGCTGCTAGGGTCGCACAAACTGCCTCTTGTGCAACTTGTGCCATGCTGTTTTGAACAGCTCTTTGCACCATAACTTCCACCCTTCTCTCCAGCTTTGCGGAGGTCATTGCTCCTTGATCTCGCTCAATTGGAACTGATGGTCCGGGGATGATGGCTGCAGATTGCACTGGTGGTTGCACACCACTTGTGCTAGGCTGAAAACTCAGAGTATTGTTGGTTGTGCTTGCTCTAACCTTACGCCTATGAACTGGTCGTGCTGCTGCTGCTGCTCTTGCTCGTTTCGGCGGCACTTTAGGCATGTTTGAATTTGAATTTATTTTGTGGCAGTACACCATAGTGTTCCAATTTTGATAACAGAATTTTATGACTGACAGTATCAAACGCCTTTTGCAAATTAAAAAAAAATACCACAACCAAATCTTTTATTGTCAAGTGTGGTTTCTGTCAGACTCACTAGGGCATGATCAATTGAATGGTTTGCCGCCTTCTTTGCTAATAAAAAATGACAGCATGGAAGGTCCTTCACTTAGCATGGAAGGTTCTTATCAACATAAGAAAACACGCTGCAAACTTGGCAAACAACTGAAGAAGCAGCAGACCTCTTGTAACCTCTTACCAGTGATATATTCGTAATCTTTCACTGTTGGCACTGGCACACAATGCCAAGTCTTTGTTCTCTTGCCCCACTTCCTTGCGTATACCAAGTCTCCCGCTCTTGTTTTAAGTTGATTTCTTCCCAAATGTGCATTGTAATCCAAGGATGCCAATTGACTTATGGTAATAAAAGCATCATTTTTGTAGCCAATACGCTGTGGACAGCATTCTAACATAAGGCTGTGAAATACCTAGGAAAAGGAGAAAACTAATCTTTGAAGATCCTCAAGGAAATCACAATTTGTGGGGAATGATTGAACAAAATGCTGAGTCTGACAGGAAAAGATGACCCTTTCTTTGTTGTTTCTATTCATGTTTTGTTTAACATGTAAACTGTGAAAACATTTACTGTATTCTTGATTTGTTTATTTTTTATGCATTAGGATTCATTCAGTTGATATGTTTTTGTTTGATTTGCTGAAAGCTAACAAGTTTAGTTTAGTTCAGTTGCAGAGTATATGTCCAATAAAACCATTATAAAAACTTCTATTTTGACTATAATTTAAATAATTCCCACTAGAGGTAATGATATGAACAGGTGTGCAAACAAAGGGTGCTGTTCATATCAAGGATAGAGTAATTTTCTGTGTTACAACGAAAACCCATTCATGAAACCATTGTATAAGAACAATTTAATTGTAATCAAGGTGGTGCTGGTTGCTGCTGCAAAGCAAAGGTTTGATAATCTTTGACACTAAAGTGTGATAATCTTTGACATATAGGGAATTTAGGAATCTCAAGCAAACTGTCAGGTACTAAAACACCGAAATTCTCATGAGAAATTAAGAAACTTGTAGTTGATCGAAGTTTGTTATATAAAAATGTGTATTCGAAACATAAGCTTTGTGGCGGCCATGACACTTAAATGCAAATTCCCTGAATCTTGACTGTGAGTCGCAGTCTCGAACTCGGCTCAAATTTTTGAGTGATTTCGGTCTCGGTTTGGTCCACACCACACGCATCTGGATATTTTTGAAAACGCATCTTTGTAGCCGTTGTGGTTTCACGCCCACAAGTGGACGGCGTTTTCGGTCACCCAGTTTTAAGTGTCGCAGAGTTTTCGTGTGGACAATTTCAAAGATGCTCCTCGTGTGGATGCGGAATGCGGATCTTTTTATATGGATAGGCCTATAAATATATTAGACTGATAATACAAGTTCGTAGACTCATTACATAAGTCCCTCTAACTTTTGATGTTGTAGTTGTTGTTGAATATAGCTTCTGTGTTGTAGCGACAAGTCTGCAGGGGGGGGGGGGGCGAAACAAGAGACTTTCTAGGAATTAGTCTAACCAGTTCGTAGTTATCGCCATACAAATGTTGTTGTTGTTGTTGTTGTTGTTGCGATAACTGGGAATATCTCGTGAGTCTTGAAATTTATATGGAGCATAGAGCTTTTCAAAAATAGCCGGATAGGTGTGGACCTAGCTTAGCTTTTATACAATTTAGATAAAATAGTAAAATCAGCCCAATGAGACCAAAAAGCAATTTGAATGAGAAAAAGGGCGTGAGACCTAAGAACTACCGATCACACCAGTAGGATTATTTGCCTTTTTAGGTGTTAATGATCAAAATTGAAGACG
Organism: Aurelia coerulea; assembly: GCA_039566865.1. Classification (NCBI taxonomy): domain Eukaryota; kingdom Metazoa; phylum Cnidaria; class Scyphozoa; order Semaeostomeae; family Ulmaridae; genus Aurelia; species Aurelia coerulea. The sequence goes on from CM076959.1 coordinate 7,142,339, forward strand.
ATAAGACTTTTTCCCATTCATCTGGTGACAGGCGATTTGCAGGTGATTTACAGCTGGTTTCAGATGATTTCAGGTGATTTCAGGTGGTTTCAGGTGATTTCAGGTGATTTCAGGTGATTTTAACTTTTATAACATACGCTGTAAATATACAGGGTGTCCCAAAAAAATTGTGCCCCGTTTGTCTGAAGATTGCGACAAAACGGCAAAAGATTCTTGCCAAACGCTTTAATGGTGGTGCTCTTCAGATGTTCAATTAAAGTTTGCCACCATCCCCATGAAAATCCGTTGAAAAATGACAGAGCTATGACCTTCAGAAGACCAAATTTGCCCTATCACTGAAACCAGCCGTCGGCCATTTTGTCTTACTATTTTGCAGCGATAAATAGCTTCATGGATTGAAAATGAAACAGCAACCTCCAATGTCATAGTTCTCGTGAAAATTCCGATAATCCTCGGAGAGTTCCACTATTTCTGACCTCACAGAAATTATTTCTTACCTCACGTGAAGATACTTATCACTGCAAAATAGTAAGACAAAATGGCCGACCGCTGGTTTCAGTCACCAGGCAAATTTGGTCTTCTGAAGGTCATAGCTCCATTATTTTTCAACGGATTTTTACGGGGATGGTGGCAAACTTTAATTGAACATCTGAAGAGCACCATCATGCAAAAGTTTGGCGAGAATCTTTTGCCGTCATGTCGCAATCTTCAGACAAACGGGGCACAATTTTTTTGGGACACCCTGTAGGTAAATTCAACTTCACAAAAATTTCATGATTGCAAAATGACTGAAAAGGGCCTAAAACACTTGATCAAATCGTTAGGACTCTCCTCGCACAGAAAAATGCGCACAGTCCTTTCATTTCTCTCAAGAGTTATAAGACATAGATTTTCAAACAGATACTAAAGATTTTCAATTTCATGGCAATAGATGTCTGGACGACATCTCTCACCCATGAGAAATTGCATTTTCTCTGTTATGCTGAGCGAGGAATTCTTTACGATTTGATCAAGCATTTTAGGCCTTTCTCAGTAATTTTGCAACCACCAAGTTTTTGTAAACTTGAATTTACCACGTATTTCAGTGCTCGTAAGAAAGGTGAGAAAAGTCACAAAAATACTTCAATATTTTGGCTGTCAAGCAAACATTGATTCATTCCAATCCATTCAGTACTCTTGATGCTATGAATTTTGAAAAGTGGGAACTTTTTCTGGCTCACCCGGTATGTCGTATTGACATTCTAAAATCACATCACAATGTGAAGACTTTCCAGTTTTAACAGGAAAGAGGAAAGAATATAGTCTGTCTTTCCTTACCTTGCTCAATCCAAGCTGGAAACTCCGCTGAAAAACTTGACAGCATGACTTTATGTCCTAGAAAGATTTGTAAAAAAGTGTGATAATGGATTGTTGACAATGATCAATTCATGACACATGCTGAAAGCACAATAATTATAATCTTGCTCACTGTGTTGTATCTTTTCGACGGGATTGCGAGAAAAGCTGGAAAACAGTTCGAACTTAATTTGAATACTGTAATGGCGGCACTGAATCCTCAATGTGACATAGAGGATTACACAAGACAAGAGAAGAAGAACGAAGGAAAAGCAACATTATCGAGCTTTTCATGCAATCCCATGGAAAAGGAACAATGCAGCGAGTAAAGAATATAGTTTGGATCATAATATAGGCCATATAAATGGTGCATTATTTTAGGACTTTGTCAGCTACAATATTCAAGAAATACTTTGGTGTTGCTTCTGGATTGAATCAAAAGTTACTTTATCGCCTCCTTTCTGTACATTCTGCCACTGCTTTCTGCAGTATATATCCGTGAAGGGAGATTTGTCGAAAAATAAAGCATATTGACTTTGCCTACCTTTCTTAGCTTCGATGAGTGTTTTACCGTGATCCTTTATGTCATTCAAAGTGCAGTTGGTTCCCAATTTAGCATAATATATTGTGCAGTTGAGGGCATTCTCCGTGAGATTGTTCACCTCCGTCTCGAAGATCTAAAACGAACAACTTATATGAATATCTTGTCGAATTGCAACTTTCTGCAATCACGGTTCTCTCTCGCCACGGTTTAATTTGTTTCAAGCTGTTGGAAAAAGGCGATAGGACACTGAATTTCATATTTTTGGTTGTAGCTTTTGCCGTAGCTGTTGAAGTCCAACTTTTGCAAAATTTAGCACTAAAACTGCAAAATTCAGGGTATTGCAGTTGTTTATCATGAAGAATATTTACGTTTTCTCCTTTGTTTTTTTTACCAAAGAGTTGATTGCTTGCCTATGAATTTCTTTCGAGTGTTCAGATAAAGTTGTTTGTAATCAAGAAAACAATTTTTTACAACTTAGCCTAAAATGTTTCTTTTCTCTTTTGCACCTTTTCATTTTTAAGCTGAAAGTTTCCAATACATTTTCTGGAAAGTCCTAGAATAATAGGTTGAAAACGAATATCAATTTTTGTAGATATATTAGCCCTATATGTATGCCATCAGTAATTTTCATGAAACTTTTCTTGATTTTGAAGAGTGTTAATTATTGCTTAATTTCTTGTATTACCAAAGAAACGTTTCTTGACATATATCAAGAATCTATCAGGTGGGAAGAAAAAGTGTTCTGTGACGTTCAAAGTTTAAAGCTAACATTGCACCAGAATAAGGTTTCAACGACATATTCACCATTACTTATTTGAATTTAGCTCTTTTCAAAATTTCTTAAATTTTCAGCCAACATATTCAATAGTACTAGTTTCTCCCATACAAAAATGGTGTTTAGTTTCTCTGTGAAAAAACCATGTCAATAAAAATTTATGAGAAATATGACTTGGTAAATTACCTCCTTCCGTATATCAATAAACTCTTCTGTGAAAACGCTTGCTTTTATTGCCACTGCCTTGGCAAAGCGTTTTTTTCCCCTCATTTTTACAGTTGTAGTCATGAGCCATGTCAGAACCTGCAAGTACATTAAAAGGAATCATTTTTTGATTACATTTTAAAAAAAAAATAAATTTTTAGGGATTTCTTACGGATTTTTCTTGAAAACAAAAGCATTTTTGCCATAACGTCTCTCGTTTTAATCAGTCGTTCTCTTCTACTGATAAATAGGTTGGAAAATATGTTAGATTGATGTTACAGTTTCACTTCATCAGAAATACTGCTAAATCTGTTGAACGCCGCAGAAATGAAAATGGACGCATATTATCGCAAGTTAAAGTATCCAAACGATTTGCTCCCTGTAAAAGATTCTTCTCAATACAAATTTTTTTCCTAATCACGGATAACGGTATATACGGATTTGACAGGAGGAATTGATTAACAAATATCATGGCACTTACGTGGACCTCGTTCTCCTTTATTTTTCGGATGATATTTTCCTCAAGACACTCCAGCACATATTTCGTCTCAAAAGAATTGGTCGGTTGGCTGTCGATGCAATTTGCAATGTCCTGAACAATATCTGATTGCAATTTGAGAACAATTAGATACTAAGATGAAAGTAAAGTTGATTCTTAAGGTATTTATCATAGGCATTGTTGTGTTCCAGAAAGTAAAAGGCGCTGTTTCAGAGGTGAAAGTACCTCTTTGATAGATCTCAAATTTACTCTGCTATGGTAGCTCGAGTACCATACGTAGTACGTTGATTTGTACGTAGGCCATTTGTTGCATTTTGAAAATGTCCTATTGCTTTAGCCTCGGACTTGATATCAAAATAATACAGATGGATCCGAGGTCGCTATTCTTTTATCTACCATAGAGTACCAAATAAACCAGTCTCACTAAAAAATTTAAGGCATAAAAATGCGAATTTCTAACATCAGATATTCACTGTTGGATCGCCTGGAGTTGTGCGCAGAGTCTCGCGGGAGCTCGGGCAAGGCTTCCCGCCAGAAACAACGCGATTTGTTTTGGCGGCAAATTCGTTCTTCGGGCCCGAGAAGCAATTTATCAAAATGTTTGGACTTTTTGCAGCCTGCCTGGTCCTGGTTTTTATGTGCGAATGTACATGTTTTGTTTCGTGTGCAAATGAGGAAAGTTTTAAGCATTCTGAGGAGAATAATTCAAGTGGACAACTTCCATTCTTTGAAATCCAGATCAACAAGTGAGTAGTATACAGCCTATACAAGACGAAACTAACGATTTAAAATCAAACGCAGTGCATACATGTTTTGCCTTAAGTTTTCGGAAGACAAGTTGAGGAATTTTACATGAAATACCCCCAAATGATAGAACTTTCTGCCTGTCTAGATGTCTAGCCTGTCCGTGATCGTTGATGACCTTGTAGCAACTGGTCACATTAAACTGGGCGATTCAAGCAACCCCTTTTCTTCCTTCGGATGGGCTTTTTTTATTCCAGCTCAGTCCAAATTTTGATCAGTTCAGTTCATACTCAACAATAAACTCATTAAAACTCTAAATATATATTCAGAATAACTGTAATGCTAAGAATACCATAAAAGCTCTGTTAAGCCTCTAGGGGGGGGGCTTATTAAAATTAGGACACTCCAGATGGGGGGATTAAAAGAGAGGGGGCTTATTACAGAGGGGTTTTTTCACAAATCAAATTTCAAAATTAACATGCAAACTTATTTAGCTGAATAAATGGAAAATATTGTGTAACCTCTGGAATTTGATATAAGTGGGGGGGGGGGGTAATAGAGAGGGGGGCTTTAAAAATTTTGGCTCAGAGGGGAGGGGCTTATTGGAGAGGGCGGTTTAATAGAGAGGGAGCTTAATAGAGCTTTCACAGTATACAACTTTTGAAATTTTATTCATATGGCAACCACAGGTGCAAGCTCAGCAGTAAATAGAAAGTTCAAAAAAGTTAAAATTCATAAACTAAGATGTCTTTGGATTGCACAATTTTAGCCAAACTGATTAAGTCCTTACCAAACGTCCAGCCATTGCAAAAGCTACACAGTCTCCAATTTTGTCATTAATCTATTCTAAATCTTATTATTAAAGTCATTTTGCTCAATTTTCATTGAAGCTATATACTGTATGAAATTTGCAAAGAAGAGAGAGAGAAATTTAACAGAGATCAAGGCCGAAATTGCTGTGGCAAAAGTTAAAATCATCAGGAGCAGCAATGCAGTTGCCAATGCTGCCAAAAAGGATGGAGCCTATCCAAATATGATTTTAAAAAAAATGGAAAACAGGAAATCATTCTACTTGGCCCTTGAGAATTTACTATGATGAATTATGTACTTACAAGCTATCAAGGGAAAATTTAAAAACTAAAAGAAAATTGGAAACCAAAAGTCAAGAAATTGAAGCCAAAATGGCAAAGCTTGAGTAGAAAAATGAGAAATCAAGTAAACTTTTAGAAAAGGAAAGAGCAGCTCATGATCATTCAAAATAAAAAATGACCACCTGACTATCTAAAATTTTTAAACTAAAAAGGGGGCAAAACCCAGACACAAGGAGAAAGGGTCCAAATGATTTTAGTCATCTCAGCAGAATGCAGCAACAGAATTATGAGACAAATGATAATTGACTACCAGACTACTGCCAGTATCTCTATGATATACATGCAACAAAGCTGGAATTGTATAATGAAATAACAGATGCATATGAAACAATGGACTTAGTTGCTAACAAATATTGTAAGACACCACATAAAGTTGAAAGAATAACTGGCCGTGACCTTGATGATGTGCATATGCTATTATTTATCAAAGATAGATTTAACATATCAAATAGCGCTTATCATGAGTTAGCCTTAACATGCAATCAAATGCCTAGGGGATCCTCTCTAATTCGAAGAATGGCAGATATCAATGCTAAGTGGAATATATTTTTAACATCTAGTGGTGAAGGTGTTCAGCAAAGGATTGGAGACAGGTTGAGTTATGTTATTAGAAATATGCAGACAAAATTTCCAGATAACCCCTGTCATCTTACTCAGAAAGTAAGAGTCAAAATAACTGGTGATGGTACAAATATAGGGAAGAGACTCCATGTTGTGATAATTGCATTTACCGTCATTGATGAGGGACAGGCTGCAATGTTATCTGAAGGAAATCACACAATTGCCATCCTCAAAACAACTGAAAGCTATGATGATCTTAAAACTGAATTGAAGGACATTATTAAAGACATAGAAAACCTGAACAGTATCTCAATAGATGGGAAAAACTATGAAATCATATGGTACTTGGGAGGGGATTGGAAATTTTTAGCATCAGTCACTGGGATAGGTGCTGCAATAGGTAATTACCCTTGTATATTGTGTAAATGTCACAAGGATGAGAAGCATAAACTTGTTACACGATGGTCCATCAGTGATTCTGCCAGAGGTGCACGCACAGTAGAGGAGATCACCCACTTGGTGAAGAAGAAATGAAATGCAGCCTAAAAATATGGATGTAAAAGCACACCATTATCACAGACAATTTACAAAATCTCTTGATACTCTCACTAAGAACAGCTGATGCCATTGAAAAGAAGAAAATTTTCAATGATGGCTTTGACCATGGAAAGTATAAACATATGGCTGGTTATGAAAAATTTCTTAATGAGATTTGCAAGATTGACTTTCATTGGTTCCTTTCAAAGGAAACAAAGGAGCTAAAATGGAGGGATCTAACAGGGCCAGAAAAATTGCGCTTGATAGCAAATATAGATATCCCATCCTTATTACCTCAGCATGACGATAAAGAAAAGATTCAAAAGATTTGGATAGATTTTTCTCTTCTTTACAAAAGAATAACAACCAACAAAGATGTAGATGATCAAGAAATCGCGCAAATTCAGGAACAAATAGAAAAATGAGTGGCCCTATTTCTTGATGTCTATGTAACAAAGCATTTTACTCCTTACATGCATGCCTTTTTGCATCATGTCCATGAATTTTTGAGACTACATAGAAACATTAATCTGTTTAACCAACAAGGCCTTGAGAGACTCAACCATGACTCAACAAAGTCCTTCTTCAGTGCAACAAATCAAAGAGGTATTGAAGCATTTACTCAGTTGCTCCAGAAAAAAAATCGTCTTGAATATTTCAAGGACCTTGGTTGCATCAGGAAAAAAGTCAGTAAGCTTTGTGGAAATTGTAAGGCCTTGGGCCACAACATGAAAACATGCATTGAGAGTTGTGCAGCATGCAGCTTCTCTCCATATTGTTCCCCAATTCACCTGATAAAATCAAGGGAAACAAATGAATGGATTCCATGTTTCCAAAGGGAATGAACAAATATTGAACAAAACAGATGATTAGAGAACTTGATGTAATATATAATTATTGACAACATGGGTGTTAAAAAGTTTTAAAGCATAACATTTTCTACAATACGATGATCAATGTTCAGCGGTCATGGGTTAAATCAGTAAATCATACAAATGGTTCTATAAAATCATTAGGTACTGCAGTGTGTGAGTTTTTAAGTTTTCCATATTCCAGATTCATATTGATGTTGTGTTCCTTCTTTACGAACAAAATTGAAAACAAAATGGCTGTGTTGCATTATCCAGCATTGCATTAAAATTCCTCCAACCCTTTTGTATTCAAGGGTGGGCTTAATTTTATTCAAATGGAATGTAACTGTCCCCTTGACAACATAAGAAAAATCACCCTCTTCATTCTCTATTCTATGCTCCCAGCAGTCTCCCAGCACTCCATTTAAAAAGTCATTATCTGCAATAGAGTGAATTTCTTTTCCCCTTATCCTGCTCTTAGTGTGGTTGACATTGCCCACAAACTTACTAAAGACATCCTCATCAACGTCCAGTGAAATGATGATTTCAGGGTCCTTTCGTTTTGTTATGAAAAGAGAATGTTTAATTTTACGGGCCAGAGTATCAGTAAAGAAAGTGTAGCGGTCAGGGAGGGAAACTGGGTATAGCTTTGGCAAAGGCTGCATTTTCATGACAGGTCTCGTTTCTTTACAGTCCTTCCATTCATCGTCTTCAGACCCATATCCTTTGTAGTGGACCTTTATTCTTTTGTTGATTGGATCTCTATCAACAATCTGCAAAAAGAACAAGCACGCATGAGTCCTGCTCCTGCACAGTGAAAATTTTGCAAGTAGCTTGAATTAAAATGTAGCGTTTCAGCTCGTTAAGTTTTCAAGCAAATTGCTATCAACTATTGAGCTGAGCTGAACTGGCTTGCTTCACAATTTGATTGCGAGCTGTAGAAAACATTCAACATCAGCATAACATATCAACAAAGCATCAGTCGAAATCAACGTTTTTTGTCTGTAAGCAACTGGATAAGCATTTCTATAAGTTTTATACATGTTGCACGCACAGGACAGGGCCTAAGCATCCGATGTCCACGTCCATGTAATAAAAGAGTATTATCGAAATAATCTAGGCCTACCTCTATTTCGTAAAGTTCATCTGATTTCGATACAGCAGCAGTTGGCGATACTCCCCTTCTCTTCAAATCTTTTTCTTCTCTTTCCTTGTAGAACCCAACTGATTTCCGAACAGTGGAGCGTAGATTTTCTGCCATTATCGATTATTATCAAAACAACAACACGCTCAATGACATGATACTCACTACAGAGCATGCGCAAGCTGCTACACGTGGCCTGGCGCAGAATGTTACAAATCCTACTCTCGTCTTTTGCCATGTGAAAACGATCAAAACACTTTGATCAAATTTTAAAAGACTCAGCATGAATGGACAAAGAGAAAAAATTTTCAGGGTGATATGGGGGTTTAGTACGAACTCTCGTACAGCAGATTACAATTAATCAATTTCTAAATCCCAAATCACCACGAACAAGTTCTCTCTTTGTCCATTCATGCATGTCAATTCTTTAGAAAACTTGATCGACGTTTTTTGATCGTTTTCAGTATTTTTGAAAACTGATTTTTTATGAAACTCGCTTCTAGCTCTAAAAACTGAAACCGGAAAAATTTGCAAAAAATCCCAGTATCTAATTCAGGTTTTCTGCTGAGGATTAAGTCATAAATCTTAAAAATCGGCCCAGTGTACGATTTATTGTGGCCTACCAAACGTGCATAATTAATTTTGGCGCACCCGGTAGTACATAGCTTTGGATGCTTACCGTCATTTTCGTGTAGAGGCAAAGTGCCATGCCTTCACACCAGCGTGGTTGTTTATGTTTCAGGCAACGCTCCAGGATGCTTGAAATCAGGGCTGTCCCTTCATCGACAATGCTCACCCAAACATGTCCATAGTGGATCACCCATGCAACAAGGAATCCCTGCAGAGGTGAAATGGGACTACAATCTCTTGCAAAAGTGTTGGACCCCTACGAAAATCTATGTTTTTCGGAAATATTTTCTTTCCTTCCCCCATTTCAATGTTGCTTGCATTGGTCAATCATTCTTTTGGTGGATCTGCATGAAAAACACCTCTTTGCCAGGTAATCAACATTGAAACGGGGGGAGGGGGGGACACAAATTCAAATTTTTCAATAGAGGTCCAACACTTTTGTAAGAGATTGTAGCTGTTAATGGTACATTTTCCATATGATTCTTTGGGGATTCATTGGACGGCAAGCGAAATTCCGGTAGGAAACTAATTCCTGAGGATACAAACCATTAAATTGCAGTTGGATCTGAAATATTTAAGACTTCTACCAGTCAAGGAATACTTAGTTGATAGACAAAATTGGAGATGGTTATTGACATCCTTCAAGTGATTTTAAGAAACCGCTCATAAGAAACTCACTCGCAGGTTGCCAAAAATGAAGCAGCCAAAGTACTGTATTTATAGTAATTGAAAATATAACAAGGAACTTTTCATTTTCACGAAGGAGACCCTTGGGATGTTTTTACTTTATTTTCACTTGTTTCCTGCATCATATTACAAGGAAAGTACAGTGTACAGTGAAAATATCAAGATCAGATTCAGAGTGCTAACTTACATGGTATTCTTGGCACAATGATCGCATTTTGTCGAGCTGCTTCCTGTCATCTTCAGATATGGTCTTCCTGACATAGTCCAGTCTGATTATGCGACCCTTGAGTCTCCGGCAAGATATATATGTGTATCAGAATTACTCTTACTAACATCATGACAGTCAAATTCTGTACTGAGGATTCAACTTTTATGCTTGAGGAGCAAGATGACGGAGAAACAGACTTCAGGCAACATCTAGTTGTAAGTCCCAGAGGAGGGCACTTGGCCCCAAAATGTACAGGGGTGTGCCTCTGAGATATTGAAATGTTCACCATGTATTGAAATAAACAAATCAAAACAGTATGGGATCAAACTGGTAAGAAGCAAAAGCAAAAAGGCAACTTCCTTGTCGAAATTCTGTACGAGGGCAATTATTTCAAAACTATGCATCCCTCTGTGAGCACTGTAATGAAGAAGACTACTCTGTTCGGGAATAGAATCGCTTAAAACGATACCTTGTACAGTAGTACATACCTGGTGCAAAAATTATCAAAGTGATATGTGGGCAGAACTTCGGGCAGAACTTGAATTGTATCATTGGAATAGTTTCCGTTACTTGCATCAAACTCACCTTTCTGGCTCAGGGAAATTTGACGATAGAACCACGCCACAGCATTTTGGGCTATCAATCCCTCGTTTTTCCGACCCTTGCCGCAATTTTTCGTATATGTGTAACAGGGTTTCTCCCTGCAAGTTGTTGTTTCGTGTGTTGTTAATGTTTATGAGCATGGACGTTTTCTTGCTCAGCTCTTGAGTTGACATCCTTCAGAAAAAGAAACACGTAATGTGTTCACCGTAAGTATAATTTCATCAAACAAATATTGTGTTTTACTCATGCTCTGTTCAAAGTACAATTTATTTATTTTTCAATTTTTATATGAATACAGACATTGTACAACACGCCTACAAAAAGATTGTTTGTGTAATATTTTGGACACTTGTTAACAGCCTGCTCTCTGCTTGGAACCGGTTTAGACATGGCACTTAATTTGATCTAATCAAAGATGCAAATTGTTAGTTTACTTAACCACATCAGTAGAAACATTTGAGGTTGTTACATAGAGATAGACAACCCTCATCATTTGTCATAGGGAAGTGTTGTTTCTTTTTGTTTTAAAAAAGAATTTGGAGGATCCGTTTTTGTAGCTAATCTTTGCTTACTATTCCTATGAAGGCTTTATTGAGCTCCCTCTCTTTTAAGGCATCCCCTTCCATCTAACAACAAGCCCCATTCTTCCATTAGTTACTTGTAGATATAGAAGCCATCCTGCCAAGGCATTTTTACAACCAAGATAATGAAAAACAACCGTAACACTCACACAGAAACGCCTGTTGCATAGCCAGTTCCACCAGATACAATCAGGTCATGTGACAGGCTGTTAGCTCCCTGGCCATAATGGATAATGTGCTGAGTCAGTGTCTTCCTTATATTTTTTGTTCCGTAGAGCAGGAACATACTTGCTTCGTCTAGAAATTAAAAGACCAGCTGTCACAATACCATAGCTCACAATTGTGAAATTCAGATGTCCTGCTGCTTTTGTTTTTTCAAATCTTTCATTGACAACTAATTTTTGAAAGTAGTAGGAACTGATGTTCGTCCAAAAAAAGCTTTTGCATATTTGTTTCAACTGGAAAGATAACGACAAAAGAAGACCTCATCAATGTTAGATGAATGATTTTGCAAATCCGCTGCCATGAGTCACGAGTCAAGATTTGTACAGAGATGACCCATTTTCAATTTCTAAAAGTGCCTTCCTCAATTGCTCATTATCATATTTTCTATATTTTTTCTTTGGTTTAGGGTATGTTCCAGGCATTTTTTGTATTCTATAGATGAAGATACTAATTTTTTAGAGCCAAAAATGGACAAAGGTCAAAATGATAAGAGGGAGCTTTCAAGGAAACTGGTAAATGTCTCTGGTGTCACCGCATACTTCACAAGGCTAGGAATGTATCAAATTGTAATATTTGCACATATGAAACTAAGCTCTCAGATAGCTAAAAAAATTAAGAAACTCCAGTACTGGGAAAAATGTCAATCATCAATGGTAGTGTAGTAAGCATTATCTTCTTTGTGTCTCGTCAATTTACCACATTACACATATTTTGTGTAAGAAACTAAGAATCTGGGCCAGAATCAGCCCCCTACCCTTCTCCTCTAACCTTAACAGGGCAAATGTTTCTTTCATGAGTTCCTTAAATGAGATTTCTTTGTCCTCTGAATCTCTTACAAATAAATATTCTACAAATAACGAAGAAATGCCGTTCAATGATAACGGCAAAAATAGAAACAATTAAAAAAGGAAAAATTTGTCACCTGTTGGAGCACAAGATCAAATTTTTCTGTACCATATTTAACACAGAGAATGCGAATGTTCGGCCAAAGACTTGAGGTGTCGAATAGGGCCAGCAAAGCAGCTCGAAACATACCGTTCCCGTCTTGTTTGACAATAAACGGATCTACCTTCCACACAAGTGCAATTGGCAGTTGATGTCTCAACCTGAAAGAAATCAGCAACTATCTAAGTATCATCTTATTATTAATTACATCAAAATACATAAGTATAGTCATGGCTCTGCGAGAGACATTAATCATGCCTAACTTTATGTGATGTTGTGCAAAGGAGCTTACTGGCAAGGAGCAACCTAACCTAGCCTGTCAGCCAGACCCAATTTCAAAGGAAATGGTGGTCTGTTCAATATCGCCATAAAGCTTGTTCAAACCTTGTTTGAGAATTCCTCAGAATAATTAGCTGATTATTTGTAAAGAAAACATTTACCCAGGAAGCTATTTGAAACTTTTCTGAAAAAGAATACTGCAATCTGAATGCGCCCTGATTTCTCTTTCTTCCGCCTTGCATATAAATTTAATCTCTGACCTAAGGGTCTAAGCATGCAATTAATGCGAGTTATGTTATTAGAAATATGCAGACAAAATTTCCAGATAACCCCTGTCATCTTACTCAGAAAGTAAGAGTCAAAACAACTGGTGATGGTACAAATATAGGGAAGAGACTCCATGTTGTGATAATTGCATTTACCGTCATTGATGAGGGACAGGCTGCAATGTTATCTGAAGGAAATCACACAATTGCCATCCTCAAAACAACTGAAAGCTATGATGATCTTAAAACTGAATTGAAGGACATTATTAAAGACATAGAAAACCTGAACAGTATCTCAATAGATGGGAAAAACTATGAAATCATAAGGTACTTGGGAGGGGATTGGACATTTTTAGCATCAGTCACTGGGATAGGTGCTGCAATAGGTAATTACCCATGTATATGGTGTAAATGTAACAAGGATGAGAAGCATAAACTTGTTACACGATGGTCCATCAGTGATTCTGCCAGAGGTGCACGCACAGTAGAGGAGATCACCCATTTGGCAAAGAAGAAAGGAAATGCAGCCTCAAAATATGGATGTGAAAACACGCCATTATTCAAATCTATTCCAACTACCCACATAGTAATTGACACTCTTCATCTCTTCCTTCGAATCACAGACAATTTACAAAATCTCTTGATACTCTCACTAAGAACAGCTGATGCCATTGAAAAGAAGAAAATTTTCAATGATGGCTTTGACCATGGAAAGTATAAACATATGGCTGGTTATGAAAAATTTCTTAATGAGATTTGCAAGATTGACTTTCATTGGTTCCTTTCAAAGGAAACAAAGGAGCTAAAATGGAGGGATCTAACAGGGCCAGAAAAATTGCGCTTGATAGCAAATATAGATATCCCATCCTTATTACCTCAGCATGACGATAAAGAAAAGATTCAAAAGATTTGGATAGATTTTTCTCTTCTTTACAAAAGAATAACAACCAACAAAGATGTAGATGATCAAGAAATCGCGCAAATTCAGGAACAAATAGAAAAATGAGTGGCCCTATTTCTTGATGTCTATGTAACAAAGCATTTTACTCCTTACATGCATGCCTTTTTGCATCATGTCCATGAATTTTTGAGACTACATAGAAACATTAATCTGTTTAACCAACAAGGCCTTGAGAGACTCAACCATGACTCAACAAAGTCCTTCTTCAGTGCAACAAATCAAAGAGGTATTGAAGCATTTACTCAGTTGCTCCAGAAAAAAAATCGTCTTGAATATTTCAAGGACCTTGGTTGCATCAGGAAAAAAGTCAGTAAGCTTTGTGGAAATTGTAAGGCCTTGGGCCACAACATGAAAACATGCATTGAGAGTTGTGCAGCATGCAGCTTCTCTCCATATTGTTCCCCAATTCACCTGATAAAATCAAGGGAAACAAATGAATGGATTCCATGTTTCCAAAGGGAATGAACAAATATTGAACAAAACAGATGATTAGAGAACTTGATGTAATATATAATTATTGACAACATGGGTGTTAAAAAGTTTTAAAGCATAACATTTTCTACAATACGATGATCAATGTTCAGCGGTCATGGGTTAAATCAGTAAATCATACAAATGGTTCTATAAAATCATTAGGTACTGCAGTGTGTGAGTTTTTAAGTTTTCCATATTCCAGATTCATATTGATGTTGTGTTCCTTCTTTACGAACAAAATTGAAAACAAAATGGCTGTGTTGCATTATCCAGCATTGCATTAAAATTCCTCCAACCCTTTTGTATTCAAGGGTGGGCTTAATTTTATTCAAATGGAATGTAACTGTCCCCTTGACAACATAAGAAAAATCACCCTCTTCATTCTCTATTCTATGCTCCCAGCAGTCTCCCAGCACTCCATTTAAAAAGTCATTATCTGCAATAGAGTGAATTTCTTTTCCCCTTATCCTGCTCTTAGTGTGGTTGACATTGCCCACAAACTTACTAAAGACATCCTCATCAACGTCCAGTGAAATGATGATTTCAGGGTCCTTTCGTTTTGTTATGAAAAGAGAATGTTTAATTTTACGGGCCAGAGTATCAGTAAAGAAAGTGTAGCGGTCAGGGAGGGAAACTGGGTATAGCTTTGGCAAAGGCTGCATTTTCATGACAGGTCTCGTTTCTTTACAGTCCTTCCATTCATCGTCTTCAGACCCATATCCTTTGTAGTGGACCTTTATTCTTTTGTTGATTGGATCTCTATCAACAATCTGCAAAAAGAACAAGCACGCATGAGTCCTGCTCCTGCACAGTGAAAATTTTGCAAGTAGCTTGAATTAAAATGTAGCGTTTCAGCTCGTTAAGTTTTCAAGCAAATTGCTATCAACTATTGAGCTGAGCTGAACTGGCTTGATTCACAATTTGATTGCGAGCTGTAGAAAACATTCAACATCAGCATAACATATCAACAAAGCATCAGTCGAAATCAACGTTTTTTGTCTGTAAGCAACTGGATAAGCATTTCTATAAGTTTTATACATGTTGCACGCACAGGACAGGGCCTAAGCATCCGATGTCCACGTCCATGTAATAAAAGAGTATTATCGAAATAATCTAGGCCTACCTCTATTTCGTAAAGTTCATCTGATTTCGATACAGCAGCAGTTGGCGATACTCCCCTTCTCTTCAAATCTTTTTCTTCTCTTTCCTTGTAGAACCCAACTGATTTCCGAACAGTGGAGCGTAGATTTTCTGCCATTATCGATTATTATCAAAACAACAACACGCTCAATGACATGATACTCACTACAGAGCATGCGCAAGCTGCTACACGTGGCCTGGCGCAGAATGTTACAAATCCTACTCTCGTCTTTTGCCATGTGAAAACGATCAAAACACTTTGATCAAATTTTAAAAGACTCAGCATGAATGGACAAAGAGAAAAAATTTTCAGGGTGATATGGGGGTTTAGTACGAACTCTCGTACAGCAGATTACAATTAATCAATTTCTAAATCCCAAATCACCACGAACAAGTTCTCTCTTTGTCCATTCATGCATGTCAATTCTTTAGAAAACTTGATCGACGTTTTTTGATCGTTTTCAGTATTTTTGAAAACTGATTTTTTATGAAACTCGCTTCTAGCTCTAAAAACTGAAACCGGAAAAATTTGCAAAAAATCCCAGTATCTAATTCAGGTTTTCTGCTGAGGATTAAGTCATAAATCTTAAAAATCGGCCCAGTGTACGATTTATTGTGGCCTACCAAACGTGCATAATTAATTTTGGCGCACCCGGTAGTACATAGCTTTGGATGCTTACCGTCATTTTCGTGTAGAGGCAAAGTGCCATGCCTTCACACCAGCGTGGTTGTTTATGTTTCAGGCAACGCTCCAGGATGCTTGAAATCAGGGCTGTCCCTTCATCGACAATGCTCACCCAAACATGTCCATAGTGGATCACCCATGCAACAAGGAATCCCTGCAGAGGTGAAATGGGACTACAATCTCTTGCAAAAGTGTTGGACCCCTACGAAAATCTATGTTTTTCGGAAATATTTTCTTTCCTTCCCCCATTTCAATGTTGCTTGCATTGGTCAATCATTCTTTTGGTGGATCTGCATGAAAAACACCTCTTTGCCAGGTAATCAACATTGAAACGGGGGGAGGGGGGGACACAAATTCAAATTTTTCAATAGAGGTCCAACACTTTTGTAAGAGATTGTAGCTGTTAATGGTACATTTTCCATATGATTCTTTGGGGATTCATTGGACGGCAAGCGAAATTCCGGTAGGAAACTAATTCCTGAGGATACAAACCATTAAATTGCAGTTGGATCTGAAATATTTAAGACTTCTACCAGTCAAGGAATACTTAGTTGATAGACAAAATTGGAGATGGTTATTGACATCCTTCAAGTGATTTTAAGAAACCGCTCATAAGAAACTCACTCGCAGGTTGCCAAAAATGAAGCAGCCAAAGTACTGTATTTATAGTAATTGAAAATATAACAAGGAACTTTTCATTTTCACGAAGGAGACCCTTGGGATGTTTTTACTTTATTTTCACTTGTTTCCTGCATCATATTACAAGGAAAGTACAGTGTACAGTGAAAATATCAAGATCAGATTCAGAGTGCTAACTTACATGGTATTCTTGGCACAATGATCGCATTTTGTCGAGCTGCTTCCTGTCATCTTCAGATATGGTCTTCCTGACATAGTCCAGTCTGATTATGCGACCCTTGAGTCTCCGGCAAGATATATATGTGTATCAGAATTACTCTTACTAACATCATGACAGTCAAATTCTGTACTGAGGATTCAACTTTTATGCTTGAGGAGCAAGATGACGGAGAAACAGACTTCAGGCAACATCTAGTTGTAAGTCCCAGAGGAGGGCACTTGGCCCCAAAATGTACAGGGGTGTGCCTCTGAGATATTGAAATGTTCACCATGTATTGAAATAAACAAATCAAAACAGTATGGGATCAAACTGGTAAGAAGCAAAAGCAAAAAGGCAACTTCCTTGTCGAAATTCTGTACGAGGGCAATTATTTCAAAACTATGCATCCCTCTGTGAGCACTGTAATGAAGAAGACTACTCTGTTCGGGAATAGAATCGCTTAAAACGATACCTTGTACAGTAGTACATACCTGGTGCAAAAATTATCAAAGTGATATGTGGGCAGAACTTGAATTGTATCATTGGAATAGTTTCCGTTACTTGCATCAAACTCACCTTTCTGGCTCAGGGAAATTTGACGATAGAACCACGCCACAGCATTTTGGGCTATCAATCCCTCGTTTTTCCGACCCTTGCCGCAATTTTTCGTATATGTGTAACAGGGTTTCTCCCTGCAAGTTGTTGTTTCGTGTGTTGTTAATGTTTATGAGCATGGACGTTTTCTTGCTCAGCTCTTGAGTTGACATCCTTCAGAAAAAGAAACACGTAATGTGTTCACCGTAAGTATAATTTCATCAAACAAATATTGTGTTTTACTCATGCTCTGTTCAAAGTACAATTTATTTATTTTTCAATTTTTATATGAATACAGACATTGTACAACACGCCTACAAAAAGATTGTTTGTGTAATATTTTGGACACTTGTTAACAGCCTGCTCTCTGCTTGGAACCGGTTTAGACATGGCACTTAATTTGATCTAATCAAAGATGCAAATTGTTAGTTTACTTAACCACATCAGTAGAAACATTTGAGGTTGTTACATAGAGATAGACAACCCTCATCATTTGTCATAGGGAAGTGTTGTTTCTTTTTGTTTTAAAAAAGAATTTGGAGGATCCGTTTTTGTAGCTAATCTTTGCTTACTATTCCTATGAAGGCTTTATTGAGCTCCCTCTCTTTTAAGGCATCCCCTTCCATCTAACAACAAGCCCCATTCTTCCATTAGTTACTTGTAGATATAGAAGCCATCCTGCCAAGGCATTTTTACAACCAAGATAATGAAAAACAACCGTAACACTCACACAGAAACGCCTGTTGCATAGCCAGTTCCACCAGATACAATCAGGTCATGTGACAGGCTGTTAGCTCCCTGGCCATAATGGATAATGTGCTGAGTCAGTGTCTTCCTTATATTTTTTGTTCCGTAGAGCAGGAACATACTTGCTTCGTCTAGAAATTAAAAGACCAGCTGTCACAATACCATAGCTCACAATTGTGAAATTCAGATGTCCTGCTGCTTTTGTTTTTTCAAATCTTTCATTGACAACTAATTTTTGAAAGTAGTAGGAACTGATGTTCGTCCAAAAAAAGCTTTTGCATATTTGTTTCAACTGGAAAGATAACGACAAAAGAAGACCTCATCAATGTTAGATGAATGATTTTGCAAATCCGCTGCCATGAGTCACGAGTCAAGATTTGTACAGAGATGACCCATTTTCAATTTCTAAAAGTGCCTTCCTCAATTGCTCATTATCATATTTTCTATATTTTTTCTTTGGTTTAGGGTATGTTCCAGGCATTTTTTGTATTCTATAGATGAAGATACTAATTTTTTAGAGCCAAAAATGGACAAAGGTCAAAATGATAAGAGGGAGCTTTCAAGGAAACTGGTAAATGTCTCTGGTGTCACCGCATACTTCACAAGGCTAGGAATGTATCAAATTGTAATATTTGCACATATGAAACTAAGCTCTCAGATAGCTAAAAAAATTAAGAAACTCCAGTACTGGGAAAAATGTCAATCATCAATGGTAGTGTAGTAAGCATTATCTTCTTTGTGTCTCGTCAATTTACCACATTACACATATTTTGTGTAAGAAACTAAGAATCTGGGCCAGAATCAGCCCCCTACCCTTCTCCTCTAACCTTAACAGGGCAAATGTTTCTTTCATGAGTTCCTTAAATGAGATTTCTTTGTCCTCTGAATCTCTTACAAATAAATATTCTACAAATAACGAAGAAATGCCGTTCAATGATAACGGCAAAAATAGAAACAATTAAAAAAGGAAAAATTTGTCACCTGTTGGAGCACAAGATCAAATTTTTCTGTACCATATTTAACACAGAGAATGCGAATGTTCGGCCAAAGACTTGAGGTGTCGAATAGGGCCAGCAAAGCAGCTCGAAACATACCGTTCCCGTCTTGTTTGACAATAAACGGATCTACCTTCCACACAAGTGCAATTGGCAGTTGATGTCTCAACCTGAAAGAAATCAGCAACTATCTAAGTATCATCTTATTATTAATTACATCAAAATACATAAGTATAGTCATGGCTCTGCGAGAGACATTAATCATGCCTAACTTTATGTGATGTTGTGCAAAGGAGCTTACTGGCAAGGAGCAACCTAACCTAGCCTGTCAGCCAGACCCAATTTCAAAGGAAATGGTGGTCTGTTCAATATCGCCATAAAGCTTGTTCAAACCTTGTTTGAGAATTCCTCAGAATAATTAGCTGATTATTTGTAAAGAAAACATTTACCCAGGAAGCTATTTGAAACTTTTCTGAAAAAGAATACTGCAATCTGAATGCGCCCTGATTTCTCTTTCTTCCGCCTTGCATATAAATTTAATCTCTGACCTAAGGGTCTAAGCATGCAATTAATTAAGCTGTCTCCCTTGCTGCACTAAAATAGTTTGCTCTTTGTTTTTATGATAATATCTTGAGCTGCGAGATAATTATGCGCATACAGTTTCCACAAAACTTGGAAAACAGCCCTCTTGAAATAGAAGCTTTGAAATAAACCAAACCAGACTGATGAAGTCCTTTGCTGTTATCTACCATAAAACAGAAATATGTTGGAGAGAAAAACAACATGTAGGCTCACTAATATCATAAACAAAGAGCAAACAAACAACAAAGAGCTGTTCAAGACACAAGGCCTAAATAAATTTGATAATTGATAAAGTTGCTAAAGAGACGATTTGACTACCATTCTACGTTATTGCCACTAACTTAGATTTAGTTTTTTGTTCATTTTTATCGCTACTATCTTTATTCACTTTAATAGTTATTAATTTTTATTTAGTAGTAGTTTGTTCGCACCTTTGCTATTAGATTTGCCATATTGATTAGTTTGGGATTAGTTTGTTTCTTTTTGTTAACACGATGCTCCAGTACTGTGTAGCAAGTCTATATATTAAATGAAATGAAAATGATAATTCATGCCCAATGAATATTCCGAAGGTAGCATTGCAGTTGCGCTTTCAGAGCAGAAATTTAGTTTGCATACAGGGTGTCCCAAAACATAAGAGCCGCTTGGATGGCTATTGTGGAGGAGCAATAAATCTTACTTCCCTGTTTTCAGATTTGTGAACTTGTGAAAGAAATTTCAACTCAGAGTTTGGCACCGAGTTTGTGTACATCTGACAAGCAGTGGTTGCTGATTTATTGACAAAGATTTATTCACAATCACTGGTTGCTTCAAAACCAGAGGATTTGGTCTCCGTACTTAACCTTATAACTCAAATTTTAACATTTAAAAACAAACTTAAATTTTACAGTTATGCCAGGAAATACATTTGGGAGTAATTAATGACCATATTCTTCAAGAATATCAACCAAGCACAGCATGTTGGTTTTGTTGGTTTAAACGATTTTATTACTTCTGAGAAGCAAACTATCTGATGGACAAATGTCATGGCCTGCAGCACTCGTGTTGCAGATTACCATTCCTTACCATACCATACCATTCCACTGTAGATATGTCCAATATTCTTGGTTCACACAAAATTCAATGTATGGCTATCTGTCTCACTTATGAACATCAGAAAACAGGGCTAGGTACTGTATGTTTTTTCGATCAACTTCGTTGATTTCAACGCAAGGGAGAATAATGAATCCTCTGGTTTTGAGTCAGCAAATAATTTTGGCTATCTTGCTTCATAAATCAGCAACTGCCAATAATTAATGAATTCACATCACACACCTACCGTGGCTGATTTGGAAAATATGCCGCTATTTTCGAAAAACGCGGCAAAAATTGCGGTGAAATGTGCGGCCGCACGTTATAAAACGCGGCCCCACATTGTAACATGCGGCCGCACGTTGCAAGATCTGGCCGCATATATAATCTTAATAGTTTGTAGTTTTAGTCCGCAGTTTATACATGTGGTCGGTATTTCATCAAGTTGGGGCATATAAGATACGGCAAAAATGGCGGTAAAATGTGCGGCAACACATTATAAAGTGCGGCCGCATCATAAAATGTGCGGCCACATTTTACAATGTGTGGCCGCATACTTTACCGCCAATTTTGCCGAGTTTTGTCGATCCAATTTTCAGTTTCCCGCCGGTAATCTTAAACTGCTTGCAGAAACGCTACACGCAGTTCTTTGGGCAAATTTTGAAATGTAATAAACTTCACAATCCCAATCAAATGCATAGGTAAAAGCCGACGGGTGTAGCCGAATGGGACCTTCAGTGATCAGTATAATACAAAATTTCTATGAAAAGAAAATTACTTCTGCAGGACTTAAGAGATTGCTTGCAAACAACACCATGATTTCTGTCAGAGCGTCTTTAAGATTTCCAGGCAGAAATATGCATATGTCCCCCATCTATGGAAACAATGAACAAACGTATGTACTCGGTTAATTTAGCAAGGCAATGACATCAAAATTATGTTCTATCAAACATCAGGCAGGGGTTCCCTCCCTTTCACAAATGCTTTCTGCCTGCTCTCAGGCTTTTTCTATTTCTTTAAAAAGGCACAGCTCCATAGAACGCACTTTATAAATTACTGATTGCACAACACAAGGAAATACCTTCTCTGAGGTACTTTGCAGACCACGAGGGACAAATTCTTCGTTGAAAAGTGCGGCCGCATTTTTACAAAAACGCGGCTAAAATCACGGTAAAACATGCGGCCGCATGTTACAATATGGGGCCGCGTTTTATAACATGCGGCCGCACATTTCACCGTAATTTTTGCCGCGTTTTTCGAAAATGGCGGCATATTTTACAAACTATGAACATTATATATGCGGCCGCATCTTGCAACGTGCGGCCGCATGTTACAAGATTCGGCCGCGTTTTAAAACATGCGGCCGCACATTTTACCGCCATTTTTGCCGCGTTTTTCGAAAATGGCGGCATATTTTCCAAATCAGCCACGGTACACACCACATCTTTATAAGCTTTGTGTCAGCATATTTTGACAGAATGTATACACAGCTGTACTTCAATGGATTTGCCTTTGATGATTTGCATGATAAATTATTCGTTTATGATTTTAAAAACTGTGAATGGGAAATCTTGGACTTTTCCAAGTCTCACTTTTTTTCATCAGTCGATTGAGCCACAAAAATGCAAAAGGTAAAGGGCGCTGCGGGGGATGGAGAAAAAAAGGCGGAGGAGAAGGAGAGAGAAAGTTCGACTTGTTTCCTTTGTCTCTTCATTAATTATTCATGAGCCTCCTTCACATGAGGTCACATGATCCTTGCACGATCGGATTGTACATAAACCGGGGGGACGGCCAAGCGAAATCAACGAATCATGTCATAAGTCCAGTCAACAACAGCGGGAGAATTTCTTAGAAACAAGGCTGGGCCAAATTTAAAAGGTTAAAAGTGGGCCTAAATGTGAGAATGTGAGAAGTCAGAGAAGACAGCAGCAGAA
The DNA here is from genome assembly GCA_039566865.1 of Aurelia coerulea. NCBI lineage: Eukaryota > Metazoa > Cnidaria > Scyphozoa > Semaeostomeae > Ulmaridae > Aurelia > Aurelia coerulea. Next base: position 7,165,129 of record CM076959.1, read on the forward strand.
TGTAGTACGGACGGAGCAAAATTATGGCAGTAACTCCTGGTGCTACACCAAAAAAGATAATCGATTTCTTGTCACCGAGTGGTGACAACATTTGCGTTGTTTGTGGCACCGACGTGAAAGAGGCTTACAACAATCCGTGCGATAGAAAGCTGCGTTTGTGGGGCAATGATGGCTCGAAAACCAATGCATGTCGAATGGTCGAGGATCATCTGCGAGAAAACTTAGATCCCCATACTGATTTGAAAATTGTTTGTAAAAAATGCATGAATGCGATTAAAAATGCACAATCAAAGCAACACGAGAAACACTCTTCTTTCTCTGAAACAAGGAAAACAGTCCGGGCAAAATATCTGCGCCAAAAATTCAAACGAGGAAGGAGGGAAGAGAGTGATATTGAAAAGTCTTTCCAAAATTCGAAAAGTGAAGGGAAGGAGAAACCCAGAAAAAAACTGAAATTTAAATCCAATTTTGCAAAGGGGGAATCTGGAAATGTGGAAGGATTTTTTTCAGGGCTTGCATTCACTGAACCCCTTGTCAATGACCAATATGCATCCAGCACTAAACCTGTGTGGAAAAAGGTGGTGGTAAGTAAAGCATATACTTATATTATGCAGCACCAACGATTGGACATGTGCCCCTCATTTTTAAAGTCAACTTTTATTTATTCTTACGTATGAAAATATTAGTTTTTAACTCGTATGTTTCATAAATCATCATTATCATTACGCTTTGAACATTGGAGCCAACCATTTCTTATAAGCTGTTTGGATTTCACTTCTACTGCTCTATATAACTGCCCTGGGGATGCCCTGTGAAAGTTTATTGTTTTGGAAGCAGGGCTGACAACATGAATATCCTAAGATTCTTTGGTTTCTTAGGTTTCTTAAGATTTTTAGGTCAAAATGAGTATCCTTAGATTCTTTGTTTTTTTAGAGATGTTTTCCATTAGCAATCTTGCATTTCTTTCCGTTTCATTGCCTTTTGTAGTATGAACTTTCTTGATATTCTTTCAAGAAGTATAGATATGTGGTATCTATTCAGTTTCCCAATGACAGACAAATGTCTTGCCACCATCACATCATAAATGTTGAAAAGGAAATCATACTACAGTATATTTGAAACTGCACGAGTCCATGAAAGTAGCTGTATAACCATATAACCTCTTCCAACAACTGGGACGCAATAACTATTCATCATACAGTATGATACATAAAAGGTTGGCTTGATAATTCATGTTTCAAACACCATTTACATATGAGCTGAGAACATACAGTATGTTCCATTTCTTCAAGGTCATCTTTGAGGGAGACAATATCACATGCCATCTACCAGTGCCAAAAGAATTCATACCAGTTCTGAGGTGTATTTCTTCCAAGAATATTGCAGGTATTGCAAACATGCTTTGGAAAAATGATCTGATAAAAGCTGAGCTTGTTAATTTGATGAGGAAAGACATTGATTGTGAAAGCCAAATGCATTGCTCCCACAAAAATGATACATTCTTTTTGAAAGACTCAAAGTTGGAAACTTTAGACTTTCAGAACCTATATGATGAATTTCAACAGATTGCACCAATATCAGCAGCATTCTTAGAGAGCATGGCATCAAACCACAGGAATTTAGCACGCAACTTGCATAAGAAAGAAAACTCCATCATTCCTGGAATTGTTACTGCAGCTGCTACTTTGCTCAAGTGCCGAAATAACAGGATAAACAAGATCCAGAGCATGAACAGCATCATACTTAGAAGAGGTGGTGCCAACAAAATGGCTTTTAAGCGTATGAATGCACGATTTATCACTACATCCTACAAGAAAGTGCTTGAGCTACAATCAGATCTTGGTGAGAAGCATGATGAAAAGGTGTATGAATGGGGTAAATCCTATGCTCAGCAGTTGGCATGTGCCAGTGAGCCATCTACTGCAACTGAAAGGGTTGATTTATTTGCTCAACAAAATTCAATGATAGTTGATGATGCTAATAATGAAAATGAAGCTCCCCTTGTTAGGGAACAGCTAAGCTTGATTAGAAAAGAGAATATCACAGGGTTCAGCCTTGTTGGTGACAATGTTGATATAAGGAACAAGGCCAGGCACTACAGTAGGACACATGGAGATAAAGACCATCACATGTTTCATCTCATGGCAGTAAAGCACAGAGTTCCTTATACGTTGTCAGGTGAAGATCCTCCTCCATGCTCAGATGAACTTTCATCACTTCTTCCAAGTCACGAGGATAACAAAAAATTGAAGCTAGAATTTAGAATACTGGTTGGAAGGGTGCTTCTTGAAATATAAGCCTGAGTTCAACTGCCTGAAAGAGTTTATCCCTGACCACATCAACCATTTCAATGCCAAATACACAAATAAGAAATCTGATGTGGTAAGTTCATGATACATCATATTGTTTCGATATTTCTTATTTAGTAATCTCCGCAATAGCTTACCATTCCTTGTCAAAACTCTCATTTGCCATGTAAAAAGTTTAATGTAAATTTATAGTTGACTTAATGTTTTCTAATTAATTTGTACTGTGTCTTTAATGACAGGTAACCCTGGGTGTTCTAAATAAGAATGAAAATGACAAATCCGATATTTTGGACATAATGGACCATATACATAAATATGTTCCCCGAACTGGCACAGACAAATTGCTACCTATTCTCTCGGTTGGAGATCTATTGACAGTTGAGAGAGAGCTGAATGCACAGGAGGACATGAGAAATGCTACTACAAGAGAGAAAAGAAAAGAGGGCCTGATACCAACAATGGCAGATTTCCATTGCTTTGGGAACTTTTTAGATGTAAGTTGTAATCTTCTGTTTGTAAAGGATGGTATAATTACTTTAAATTATTTCTGAACATCATTGAAGAATTAACTGTTGTTTCAATTGATACTGGTGCAATTTCCAACAAACTAGTGATTGATTTTTAGTATCTTTGCATATCCCAATGAACTGAATAATGAAAAAGACATCCACCATTATCTATTTTTAGATGATCTGGAATGCACTGTACAATAAACAGTCTTCAAGTAATATTGGAACATTGTTTGCAGCAAGAAACTTTTTAAATGAGAGACATGTCCCTGACAAACCAATGGATGATCCAGACAGTGCCTACAGTCTGCTTGAAAAATATACAGATGCCCTTATTCTTGCTGTTTTGAATCACAAAGAAAAGGTACTAAAGGAGGAGGTGCCAGTGAATTCGAAGGATCAAATGGAAAAGTACCTAGATGACATGGTTGACCAATACTGCATTCCAATCATACCAGATTTATCATCAATTGATTTATCAGTCCATCAATGTCCACATTGTGAGAAAAAGTACAAGCAAGCAAAGAGCTTACGAAAACATGTCCTTAGCACTCATAATGCTGCAGAATGTGCTAAAAGTCCAAACAACAATAATGATGATGCACTATTCAATTATAGTTGCAATGCTTTGGCTCTTGGTCTCATTGCTAAAGATTTTACAGATGCCCGGCAGCATGGGGATGGAGGGAGAATAATCCGGCTGAATAAATTCCTCCTCCTGTACTTCAAAAGTGATGCACGTAAGGTGAAATATTCATTTTACACACTTTATACACTTGCTCAAGCTGGCTTCCTTTTACCTAAGGAATTAAGGCATCAGCTTGTATGGGAGAGATCAGTAAATAACAGGGGGAAACCTGATACCAATAGTGAGCTTGATAGGGAAATGGAGCATCGAAATAGATCTTTTAAGTTGGATTGTAAAGATTTTCAAGGAAAGTTAACAGATAAAAGCATCATGAGGGCAAGCTACTCATACAATAGAGTAGACATGATCTTGCAAAACCATGACACAAAGTGCAGCATTTCCAGGCCATCAGGAAGACACAGATCAAGAGATTGCAAGGACGATGTTATTCAGCTGGCCAAACAATACAGTAGAATGGAAATTTTTGGAACACAACCAGGACGCTACCACATGGCTTTTCCCGGATTCCCCAAAAATATCCTGATGAAAATTGATGTGTTGATGCTCAAGGATTGGATGAAGAAAACAACAAATCACTTCAAGAGTCTGAAAATTTTTAAAGATCTGCAAGAGTTGCCACAAGATAAAGATACCCAATAAATGACAGAACCTCCTTAGAATACAGACTACATGGTGTCTCTCCAAGGCATGCACAGTACACTTGTTCAGGTTTCTTTTATTTGCCTTAAAATGAGTACAGTACATACATCAGAAACATAATATCCTTCATACAATAAAAACCTGCATATAAGAACCTACAATTTTGCAAGTCAGACTGCCTGTACGAAATATAAGGCCAAGTAATAGCCATGTACAAGCCTTGTAGTTATGGCCTTGTAACCTCATTCTAGCCTAGAAAAGCCTTGCCGTAACCTTGTAAATGGCTCGAAAAATGCTGCTATTAGCCTTTTGGAAACCTTGTGTTAGACTGGTTGTAACTTGGTATCTTACTGATAGCCTTGTAATTTTCTTCAAAGGTTAGTACAAGGTCATGACAAGGCCATAATCCCCACTACAAGGCTAAAATTTGGCCTGTACAAGGCCAAGTCTAGCCTTGTGTTTTTGTACAGGCCGGTTCTTAAACAATGGATACAATGGATAGGTTCGCATAAAACAAATTGAAAATTTAACAATTTCAGCCTATAGGTTTATAATCCACAAGGTTCCTTCATGCGGGTTTTTACTGCACTGCTTCATACTTAAAACATATGCTTCTGTAGTTCCTACTGTACATTATGTATATACAGTACTGCAGTATAAGTCTGGTATTTAGTTTATGTTCACATTTTACAGTCCTTGCTAACTTAACATGGTTTTCCTGCATAAGAATTCTTATTTAGAAAAAATTACATTCTTTCATATGGCTCAAGAATTCTTATCACAATGTAAGAATTCTTGTCATGATAAGGTATGAAAACTCACTTAAAATTCTAAAGTCATACGGTACGTTGGCATAAATGTTTGGTATCAAAGTACTGTATCTTATACCTCGATAGCAAATAAGGAAAAATAATCTATACCCCTTCAATAATCATCCCAGCAGTTTCATGATTCATTTTAATTAATTTGCATTTTGCAATAAATTTATCATGATATTCGCACTGAGAAAAATTAGCTTTTTGCTCATTTCATGTGTCAGATAAATAAGAAGATTGCCACCATGTAAATGAGGAGATTTTCATATTATCTCATCGTCATCTGAAGAGCTTATATCAGATTCTGTCCTTAAATTACAATGGTACTTTCTAACATAGTTTGATTCACTATCACTTACAGATGAATCCGAGTCATTTGATTCACTGTCACAAGATTGGCTACTCTGTAGCTGCTGACTGGCAACTTTCAACAATTCCTTCTCAAAGTCAATTTCTGAGTACTTCCTGATAATTGCAAAAATTTTGGATGCAAGTTCTTTGCTGAAGATGCAAAAATCCTCAAAAATATTGTTGGCAGACTTGATCTGAAAAATGTTTTTCATTATAGAATCTACTGCAGCTATTGGAAATCCACTTGCTAAATCCATCCCAATTAATGGCGTAGAAGTTGGTTCCAGAGATTCTCTAAGTTGGATCAACTCCTCTCTGAGTAGATCTAAATCTTCTTTACTAAAATTGGTTGCTTTACAGTTTGAAAATTCCTCATTGCTTTCATTGCAAGTGCCTTGAGACTGTCTGCTTAGCAAAAATTGAATCTTACTTTGGACAAACAGACAGTCATCACCACTGCACTTGCACTTTTGCATGCAAATGTCACAGCATTTGTGAATTGGGTTAGGTGTTCTGAAAGTACCTGGAAACTGTTCCATCAGTAATTCCCTTCGACATTTGTCCTTGTTTTTAGAGTATGCTTTCATTTCCTTTGAAATGTTCTTAGAGCCAGTTGAGTGGGGGAAGGTGACAAGTATAGCTTGGCTTTGTTGCCCATCACGACCTGCACGACCACTCTCCTGAAGGTAGTCATCCAGATCATTGGGTGGCCCATAATGAATGATGGTTTTCAAGTCTTTGCAATTGACACCCATTCCAAATGCCATGGTAGCAAACAGCACTCTTGTTATCCCCCCTTCAATGGAAAACTGCTGTGACACAAAATTTTTGATTTCTTGATCTGTACCACTGTGATACATCTCATATGGTCTGGAAAGATAGTCCTTGTACTGCTTTCCTAGTGCATTATCAAATGCTCTATAAAGTAACCGTACATGATCCCGATTTCTGCAAAAAATAATTACCCTTTGGGTAGCTGACCCCTCTGCTTTCAGCTCATCTAAGAGCCATGAAAATGTGTGGGTAGGATCCTTTTGCTTGGACGAATGAACAAGATACTGGATGTTGTCTCTTTCTGGTACTGCTACATAGCATGAAGGCTGTTGTAATTCTAAATTTGAAATGATCAGCTTGGCAACTCTCATTGTGGCTGTGGCAGTCAATGCTGCTATAGGAATTCTTTTGATGAGTAGTGACCGCAGTTGAGCTAACTGTCCATATTGAAATCGAAAAGCCCTTGCTTTCTTGCTCTCAACTCCCCTAAAAAACAAATATCAAATATTGAGAAAAAAATTTCACAGCAGAAAATTTAGCCTCATAAACTAGTTTAGGTTTACCCAGCTGACAAACTTTACCCCTGAAGACCCTGATATATTTTTATTCTCCTGCATACAACTCGAAAGTGGACACCTTTAGTACAGGTGTCATGTCTGATATAAGAAACTACCCACCTTGCAATAAAAAATCTATTAATTGAGACAAAATGAATGTTGTCTTTACGAAGTGTTAAACGAAGTTTTGACGAAGTGTTTCTCTGCCATACCATAAATAAAGACAGAAAGTCGACTGTTTTGATTGATGATGGTTCCCTTACAAGACGACTGAAGGGTTTCCCCTCTAGAAAATGATAAAAATAAACAGGTATCTGGATGTTTCCTTACCATTTAACTATGCAGTGACTCTCGTCCACAATTACAGCACAAAGTCTTGACTGAAATTCTTCATCATTTCGAATATGAGTGTGAATGCATTCGAGTAATGCTTCAGGGGATGTAAAAATATATGACCCCTTCCTCAGGCTCAAACTGCCACTTGGCAAAGTAAGGCAATTCAATTTCTTTTTACTGAAATCCATAACTTGATCTTTGATCAGCGATGTTAAGGGTGACACAATGATAACAGCAGATTTCACAGTAAATATTTCAAGGCCATCACCGCCACTCGTGATTTCGATTTCTCTGTCAGGATGTGCGAGAAAGTCTGAGGCCAATGGTAACAACTGGTACACCAAGGATTTTCCAGCACCAGTTGGCTGCGCTACGAAAGTATCCTTTCCACGTAAAAGATCTATGACGGCATTCTCTTGGTACTGCTTCAGATAGTTTTCTGGAAGGCCAAGCAGTTTCCTCGCTCGACCCACAGCTTCCCTCTCAGAGTTGGCGGCCATAATTGATCAGTCTCTCAGAAGACTCGGTACTTTTTGCAACCCCCCAGTTTCAAACCAAAGTGACTCTCCTTCGCCTGCTGTAATTGGTCAAAACCTCAGATCAAAGACGCCGCTCGTCAGCCAAGAAATGGGCCGGCATGTCCTGCTGAGCGACAAAGGAAACAAGTCGAACTTTCTCTCTCCTTCTCCTCCGCCTTTTTTTCTCCATCCCCCGCAGCGCCCTTTACCTTTTGCATTTTTGTGGCTCAATCGACTGATGAAAAAAAGTGAGACTTGGACAAGTCCAGGGAAATCTTGAAAGTGAATTTATGGTTATACCAACTCACCGATGTAATCAACGGTGAGATTCCCTTTTCCATCCGTGCCCATACTCAATGCAACCACAGGCATGTTGGTCCTGTTCAGCCAGTTGACAAGCTACAGGAAAACAGCATAGCAACAAGTTAGTAAAAGCAAGCAATTGTAAACAGGCCTTGCAGATAATAACATGATAAAGATATACATTATGATAAGAATTCCTTAACCATAGTAAGACCATGATAATAATGTGTGGATGGATCTTTGTGTGGATCTTTCATTTTCAAATTTTCAAAATGGCTAGTGAATCCTCAAGAATCAAATGAAATCATTTAAAACCCTACTTTGGCCTGCTGGACCCCTCAAACAATGTTATGATGTAGCAAAAGACCATCTCATTTTTGGGTAGGCAACCTCTCTAATCCACATGATTTTAACAGGGACAATTGCACCTATAAACTTCCTTACATTGCCCCTAAATTACTTCTGTTGCCTTTCATCAAATACTCTTGACTTTCCTGCACTGCTAATGAAGGTTCGTTTTTCAGGTTCTCTCTTCTTCTTTGAATCCTGTCAAATAATTTGAAAATGATGATAAAGCAAATAAATTGAGGGAGGGAGTTTAGTTCAAGTTCAAGCTATAACAGATTTTTGTGGTTCAAGTTCATGCTATTATAGATTACATAAAATAAATTAATAGATTCTCATTATTGCCTGTGTGGAATATGATTTCTGTAGTGATATCTTTATAATCTTTAAAATCTCGTACCATCTGCTCATCATTTGTAACATTCAAGATTTCTATGAGGTCATCATGTTTACTGAAATACCGTACTGCAAGAAAACTGATAGAAATCTCCCTTTACGCTGATAGATAGTAATAAGCTCCTGCAAACATCCAACAAACACAAACTCCTCCAAACATCAGCTATTTCAAGTAATTTGAAATTACTGTAGAAAGAAAGGAGTTTGATCCCACATCATAAATTGCACTCAGAGGGTTTGTGCAAGGCTAAGTTGACCTATCTAAAAATAACTTTTGATCTACGCATGCGCAATACACCGCGCTGAAAGTGATGGCTTATTGTAATTTGCGTAAGCATGCGTAAGTTACGCATACATGCGTAAGTTAGGCATTTTACAACAAAATGCGTAAGATGATGCGTAAGATTGAAGTTGTGTGTAAGATAATGCGTAAGATGATGCGTAAGATTTAAGTATGCGTAAGATAATGCGTAAGATTGTGCGTAAGATTTAAATTTGCGTAAGATCGTGCGTTAGATGATGCGTAAGATCGACCAACTCATTTGCATAAGAATCGCATAATGCGACAGAAACAGTCTTTCCAAGTAGATTCTGCTGATCCTAATCATACATATCTGTTGAGATTAGTTGCCGCTCTTCGCCTTCGCTCTTCTCCTGTTATACACGTAATATTTGTTTCTAATAAACTGCTTATATGAAACTTAAGACTCTCAGATCGCAAAAAATAAGAAACTGTAGCATGTTTTTGTTTATTCTCACCTGTTTCCTGTCCTGCATCATAATAGTACTCAGGAATCTTGAATAATGTCTAAACATCGGAAAAGGCCCGGAAAGGCTTCAAAAAACCTTGTTCAGGAGGGCAAGTTTCTAAGTTATAAGAAAATATGTGTAAGCTATGAGATATGAATTGTATTCACACATACAGTGTATTACAAATAATACTAAAATTGTAATCTCTGCTTTGATTCGGCCATTGTCATTCATCATGATTCAAAGTTGAACCCAGGGAAGGGGTACTTAAAAGCTGTATAAGTTTAGCAAAAACTTGCTACAAATATGGGTCGGGTTTATTTCTGTGGAGGTAAATCCTTATACGAAACCAAATCAACTAAAAACCCACTCGTTGTATACCCCCAAGTCAATGTTGCTGATTTCTCTAATTTGGAAAATATCAAGCAGCAAGTGTCCGGAGTGAATCCAAACAACATTGACTTGGGGGGGGGGGGGGGGTGGTTCAGTAAATATTTCAGTTTAAATGGTAGGCAGTCTGGTTCTTTGTCGAAAAAGCCTAAAAAATGAGTTTGTGACAAGAGGTTTTGGCGAGGATTGTAGTAATCTTGGCGCTAATGCAGTTTCGCACACCCTCTTCAGACCGTGTCTATACTGTTTGTAGTTTTTCATTTTTAGAGAGTCATGCAGTGTAATGAGTGTGGAAAATGGCGCCTTCTTCATTGCAAGAACAAACTCAAAAGAGCCAATTTGCATGCACTAGATCATTTGCTAGAAGACGTCATTTACACGTGCGGTGCAAACATTGCAGATATTGAAGAGGACGGCACTGATCAACCTTTGATCCAATCAGTCTACTCTATGGTATACTCAAGGCTGGACCTAACCTGCATGACCAAGATCGAAGTCCCTTACTACAGTGCTGGCTTTGAGGATATATGTATCCATTGTGGAACAACAGATGATTTAAAAGAAGTCGGCAAAGAATTCTACCCTATTTGTTGCACATGTTTGTCTAATGGAAAAGTAAAGGAAAAAAGAAGAACCAGAGTTTTTAAACCAAAAGATTAGCTTGCTGTACCACAGACATTATTTTCAGCCATCAAACTGAGCAAAAGTTTAAACTTTTCAAATCTGAGACAGATATTTGATTAAAGCTAAATCATGTGATAAATCTTCTTTAGAAACTGAAGTGTTTTATTTGCTTTTTAGCCTGTTTCAAAATACGGGGTTTCCCAGAAAATAGCATACAGATTTAGTTGGGTCTAGCGATGAGAATCTAGCTTTAATCAACAATTAATCAATTTAAAATCTTCCTCTATAGTTAACATTGATACCTAATATCTATCTCAAAAGCTCAAATTTGCCTCCTCGTCCAAACCAAAGCTTTGTCCTTTTGGCATGAGGCAGTATCTGAGCACTTCGAAATTTAAAACCAACATTGAAGAAAAATAAAAAAAACAGCACAATCAGTGACTCCTAGCAAACAGAATATATTAATATGAATTTTTCAAGATGTAACTTGGTAATTTTTTTGGTGACCATTGTTTTTAAGACACGGAATTATTTTGAAATTTGATTAGCCAATTGATTACAGATAAATTCTCATCGCTAGACCCAATTACATCTTCGTACTTTTTTTCTGAGACACCCGGTAGTTAATTCACTGATCAATCATAAGCGAGCATCAAGGCAAAAAAGCGTCAAGCGGGATGCTGTGACATTGTATAAGTCTAATTGGTGGGCAGCTTTTTACTGCAAAGACCTCTAGGTTGTTTGTTGCAGGCGTAAAAAGCCAACGAGAAAAATATGCCTTCCTCGTTGATTTTGCGAGATCAGTCAAAATAATTTATATATAAAATATAAACCTCCCGCCTCGCGCCTGTTTCTGAAACTTTGTGATGAGAATCTATTAATTTATTTTATATGGCCTTAGTTGGCTAATATTACGTAGCATCAAAAGTTTCAATGTCATATTTTGCTACAATATCGTTGCATTTAACTTTTGAACGTTTCCTATCCTAACTACTTCTCAGACTAGAGCTTTTCAAATTTCGTTCAAAATTTTTCTTTTATTTATTTAATTTTTGTTTTCTTTTTTGCCATCTTAGTAATAGTTTTCTTATGAAAATATAAGTATTTTTTCAGTTACTTTTTCAGTCCAATGCTTCAGCCTGAGGGTTCAACCTGAGGGGTCACAGTATCCTAGCCTTAAATGAAAAGCCTTTTTGGTGAATAGGTATTGTAAACATGCCAACTTGCCCTGTTTCAATACGCTCGCTGCATCTAAACACAGTGATTCCCAGAAGACCGTAACCTTTCCCCCAACTGCATGTTTCTCTGGTTAACAAGATGCTTTCAAAGCCTGCGCTAATAACAATCAACTCCCCAATGTGTTGAAATCCCACGAGATCCTAGTATATAACTTTTTCTTGTCAAACAAAGCAATGTTTCCAAGCAAAAGCCCTATTTTCCCGCCTTTCAAATGGTGAAGTATCATTTTTAGATACAATAAATCCTCACAGGCGTCATGGTTTGCAGTCCTTCTTAACTTTGATGTCGTCTTGTGCAACATCTTTCATTGTGTTCTTTTCATTGTTAATGTTTAATCACATTCTTCGTATGTTTTCGTTGATTGTTTACATTTTGCTTATTTGTTATAACTGTACTATTGTTGATGTAGGGTCTTCTTTTTTGTTTGGTACATGTTTTGTTATGTTATGTTCTGTTATGTATGGGTGAATGGTGGTTGCATTGTGGCCTATTGCCCCCTAGGACCAGCGGGAGGACTTCTGTTTGATGATGCCGGTTGAAATCAATCAATGGCGAGCAACAATAGGGTGTTTTGTGTATCCATTCAAACATCGTCTCCCCTGTGTAAAAATATTCGGCCGTTCTCTTTTGTTATTCGCATCCTCAAGCTTTACTGGCTTTGTTGTTGTTTTATTGCAACTTCAATAATTGTTTTACCTTTGGTACTAATGATACAATTTCTTGCTGCCCACTCTGTGGAGGCACAGCTATGTTTCTTGCCTTTGTTTGCTCGCGTGCATCGCCTTGCGAAGATAGTAATTTACACGACTGTTGAACTTTTCAAGTGTATTCCGCATGCTGTCTTTAGTGTTGTTCACAATAATCGTTCAGCTGTCAAGCAATTTCTCTTTCTGTACGCGTATTTTTACACTGGATGCATAACTTGCTATACACTTCATATGCAATGGTTGGTTTTCAAGACGATTCTGCTAAGCGGTGATATAGAAATGAATCCTGGCCCTGAAACACTGGATTTTTGCACCTGGAATTTAAATAGTATTACTGCACATGACTTCTTGCGAGTTTCTCTCTTAGAGGCCTACAACTCAGTGTACAATTATGACCTGATTGGTATTGTTGAAACCCACCTTGACACCACTATCATTGAAGATAGGCTAGCACTTGATGGCTACACACTTTATAAAAGCAACCATCCTCAGAATGCGAAAAGGGGCGGTGTTGGGCTTTATGTCAAAGACTCTCTTCCTTCAAAATATCGTCCTGACTTGGTGACTCTCCCTGAATTTGTTGTATCTGAGATTCAAATAGACAGGAAAAACTATTTTTTTTGCCGTGATTTATCGTAGTCCAAGCCAGGACCCGAGTGAGTTTGATAACTTCATGGTAAATTTCGATCTATTGCTATCCAAGATACATGATGAAAATCCATTTTGTGTTATTATCACCGATTTCAACTGTCGCTCAACTCAATGGTGGGAAGATGATATTGAAAATAACGAGGGAAAATTACTTGAGCCTTTTGCTTCTGAACTTGGCCTTCAAATTTCAGAACCAACTCATTTAATTGGGGGTTCTAAATCTTGTATTGACTTGATTTTTACCAATCAGCCTAACCTCTTTATTGAATCTGGTGTTCATCCGTCTCTGCATGAACACTGTCATCACCAAATTGTTTGTGGGATATTATCAGTTTCAAGCATAACACTACCCCCTCACACCCGCAGGATTTGGTACTATGACAAGGCAGATTTTGTTGCCATTATAAAAAGTATTGAAATGTTCAATAGGAGGGAGCATCTCAACAACATACCATGTCCCAATGAGCAGGTCAAATTGCTCAATGAAGTACTTTTGAACATTTATTCCAACTTTATTCCAAACAAAATTAAAACAATTAGACCCTGTCAAGCACCGTGGATAACGCAAACTGTGAAAAACGTTCTGAGGAACAAGAGTCGTGCTTATAAAAGCTTTGTGAGGAATGGTCAACCGGACAATAAGCTTGCGGGGATACAAAATATGATATCTGAAGGTTCAAGAATGATTGAGGATGCAAAACGGAAATATTTTCTTAAGGCAGGCACAACCTTAGCTAGCCCTGGAACCCCTAGTAAAACGTATTGGTCCTTGATCAATACCGTTTTAAATAAGGCCAAGATTCCAATAATACCACCACTTTTAGAGAATGGGCTATTTGTGACTGACTTTACTAAAAATGCACAGTTATTCAATGATTATTTCATACTTCAGTGTACAACTATTGACACAGGCAGTGTAATTCCAGAACATAAACCCCTGACTTCTACTCTGATGGATAGCTTTGTTAACTCTGAGGAAAAGATACTACAAATCATACGATCACTAAATCCTAATAAAGCACATGGATGGGATGAAATATCTGTGAGAATAATAAAGCTAGGTGATACTGCATTAGTTGCTCCATTGAAGATAATATTCACAAATTGCCTCAGATGTGGTCTATTTCCCCGTATATGGAAGCATGCCTGTTCCTGTTGTGCCTGTTCACAAAAAGAATGAGAAAAATTTGAAGGGAAACTACCGTCCTATTTCACTTCTTCCAATCTTTGGGAAAATACTTGAAAAACTCATGTACGATTCCCTATATTCACATCTTGTGTCATCTGAATTACTTAACCCAAATCAATCAGGTTTTCGTCCAGGTGACTCTACAGTCAACCAGTTGCTCTCAATAACACATACCATCTTTAAAGCATTTGATTGCAATCCTCCTCTTTATGTTCGTTCTGTGTATCTTGATATTTCCAAAGCATTTGACAGGGTTTGGCATGATGGTCTTATCTTTAAATTAACACAATGTGGCGTCTCTGGAAATCTTCTCTCTCTTATCAAAAGTTTTTTCAAGGATAGAAAGCAGCGAACTGTTCTGAATGGGCAGAGTTCTTCTTGGGGAGATATTTTGGCAGGAGTACCCCAGGGCTCTATTCTATGGCCCTTATTCTTCCTTGTGTATATAAATGACCTAACCGATGACCTAAAGTGTAATGTCAAGCTCTTCGCTGATGATACGTCATTATTTACGGTCGTTCAAGATTCAAATTCGGCCGCTAATGACATGAACCATGACTTGGAGTTGATAAGTCAGTGGGCTCATGACTGGAGGATGTCGTTTAATCCTGATCCACGAAAACAAGCTGTGGAACTCACATTTTCAAGGAAAAAGATTAAAGCTGATCATCCAGAAATTCTTTTCAACAACATACCAGTAATGAAATTAGATGAACATAAACACTTAGGAATCATACTAGATTTGAATATGTCTTTTTCTGCCCATATCAAATCAGCTATCTCCAAATCAAGGAAGGGTATTGGCTTGCTGAAATATCTCTCCAAATATCTGCCCAGGCATACTCTGAACGAGTTATATAAGCTCTATGTAAGACCTCATCTTGACTACGGGGATGTTATTTACCATATTCCGGCAAAAGTATGCGAGTTCAGTGGTAGCATCATTTTACCGAGTTTGATGGAAAAATTAGAGTCTGTCCAGTATTCTGCTGCGCGAGCAATTACGGGATCATGGAGAGGAACATCACAAGAAAAGCTGTACACAGAACTTGGCTGGGAATCGCTAAGCTGCTGAAGGTGGAGCAGACGCCTTACTTTGTTCTACAAGATCCTTAATAATCTAATTCCAGTCTATACTAGGGATCCAATCCCACCACTTCAACAGTTACATTGCTCTCTTCGCAACCAGGATGTTATTGGGCGAATAAAGGCCAGAACAGAAAACTTTAAGTCTAGTTTCTATCCTCATTGCTTATCTGAATGGAACGAACTTGATTCTGAGATTAGACTTGCACCGTCTGTTTCTGTTTTTAAGAAGAAACTTTTATCAATAATTAGACCTCCTGTAAGATCTATCTTTGGCATTCATGATCCAACAGGTCTATCCTATCTCACTCAACTCAGGGTTGGTCTCAGCAAATTAAACCTTCACAAATTCAACCACAATTTTAGGGATACCATAAATCCAATGTGCCCTACGAACGATGGTATCGAGGATACAGAACACTTTTTGTTGCTTTGCCCATCCTTTGCAGTACCACGCAGAGATCTTCTCGCTGGAGTTTTTGCTTTATTACGACCATTTGGATATACTAATATCCAAAATAACGTTCTATTGCAAATTTTATTGTATGGTGATAAAGATTTTCCCAACGAACTCAATAAAAATATACTCCTTTTTTCTAGCATAGGGTATCAAACGAGGCACTTTTCTAGAGCATGTTGTCAAAGCATGTCAAAAGGAAATATTCTGTTAGATCGGGTAGTTTTTCAGTCAAATTTCATGTTTTTGAGTACACTTTTCACCATTTTTTTCTAGAACAGGTCATCATTTTAATCAAGAAATTCTGGAGCAGGGTAAAATTCTAAAACAAATATTTTTGTGGGCACACCCACGTACAAATTTAAGTCAAGTCCCCCCCCCCCTCCCGGGAACTGCACTGTACTCTCGTTTTTATCCTTATTTTCTTAGAGGTTTCATGGTAATCTTTGTGTTCACTACCTGTTCTCTCGTGAACATTTCAAAACAAGGTTTTTAAGCTTTTCCAATATTTAGACATTACGTACTCATGTACCTTACGAGTAATATGATACAGGAAACAAGTGAAAGTAAAATGAAATTATGTCCGGGATTTCCTTTGTCAAAATAAATAATTTCTTAACTTTTATTTTCCCAGTACTGGAGTTTCTTAATTTTTTGGCGATCTGAGCGTTGAGTTTTTCATGGGCAGTTTCTTATCAAAAAAATATATGTGTAATTGTTATCATTTTATGTCGCCTGCTGTAAATAAATATATGATGATGATGTTGATGATATATCAAACAAGTAAATGAATATCGATCAAAATCGAACGATAAACTTGACTTCTTCTTTCCTTTCGAAAGAATGTTCATCCTTTGTTCAATTTTAGTTCTGTATCAAGCGGACCAGCAGACAAGGATAATGATTTTGAACATGTAGCTCTAGCTGTCAACCTTGTAGAGGCAGTAATTGAAGAAGAACACGAAGATCAATCAACTGAAGAGAAAGCCTTGATGTAGAAAATGAAGAAACTGAAGATCCAAAACCCTTGCAAAATTGCAATGATCAACCAGAAGGCTCAACTAATATTCTTCCTGACAGTGAGATCTGCAGTCAAAGTGGATACGAAACGGAGGATAAGTTCATAAGACCAGCTCTATCAGCTTCGACAGAGACTAAGATGAATTTCATCGAGAAGCATCCTGTTCAACCAGACCCGCTGAAAATGCAGCTGCCATTCGATGCTAGTAAGCTTTACTTTCGAACGCAACTGGATGGTGAGAGAATTACAAGAAATTGGTTGTCCTACTCCGTTGCTGATAACAAGATATTTTGTTCCTTTTGCATATGTTACAATGGTTCATCAACCAGCAGAAGTCCTTTTGCTGACGGTGGTTGCGCTATCAACGTCAAATATATCTATGACAAAGTGGTCAAACACGAGCAGAGCCGAGTTCACACCGATTGTGTCAACGCATACATCACGTCCTTGGCTCACAAAGACGTTGAGAGTCTTTTCAATAACGAAGCTAAGTCTAAGCGACAACATGATGTTCTGGAGAGACGAAAAGTAGTTAAATTTTTGGGTCGTTTTGCTTCCACTGATCTATCCCCCCTGCCCTCATCAATACTCGTGTGTGTTATTTTGACACATTGCTTGTGGTGACAGTTGATGTTGTATCTGTAAAGGACACAAAGAATGATCTCACCATGATCACCGTGCCCCATGTTACCAAATGTTAATAGTATCGTCTATGAATCTGATCCACGTGAGTGGTTCAGAGCCAAAACAACTAAAAATCTGAGGGTGGTTCAGCAATTTGTAAGTGATTGTTGGCTCCAAAAGTTCCAAAAGTTAAGAACTTTCTTGTCAATGAATGAGCACAGGAATATTCAATGAATTATTGCAGTTGGTTTCGATTCGAATGATGGAAACAAGAGACAGTGGCTCTGCTTCAAAAAACACTGATGAAATACTCTGGCTGCTCCATTCGTTTGCTTTAGCATCCATTTTTCCTTTAGTGTTTCCTTGTGCAACTTCCACGGCTAATCTGAGGCCAATGCAGATCTTAGCGGCGCTATTGATTTTAATCATGATTGACATTCAGTTTAAACTGAACTGGCCCTGCAGCCGTGGGTCGAGTGTTGAGCCGACATCAATACCCCCAGCCGAGTGTATTATAAACATACAATAATATTTAGGCCCAGGCTGGAATATTTGAAAAACAACCTCTTAATTTCTGGATATCTTGGATATTCTGAATAGCCAAAATAAATTCCTTCCCGTCATCTTGGTGATTTATGTATAGTCCTACCATATGTGTATAGTGTATAGGCAAACACAGGAAACAAATAGACTGAAATTCGTAGTTTATTACTAGTTAAGCAACAACCAGTAGCTTATCTTGTATGCAAACTTGAATCCAAAATGGATTTACATACAGTACAGAGAGTGCAAACTTGCAAGACCAGGAATATGAAAGAAACTAATTGGGTTTTTGCACATAACATACAAACCTTAATCCTTCCATTAACCTTGTGAAATTGAAGGGAGCCATTTTGCAGAGAGCAAATGACATGTGCTGAAGGTTCCTCAAATTTGCAATCATATGGGCAGAAGACTTAATGGCACCACAGTCCTGTATGTCCAGAATAATCAGGTCTTTCAGGTCCTGTGTGATGGTTTGTAGTACCTAGAGAAGAACAGACATGGCCAGGGGAGGCTAGTGGCATGGCCAGGGGAGGTTATGATGGAGCAATTTCCCTCCCCCATTTTCACAAATTTGCTACAATTGTAAATGAAAAATGTAACAAACACGTTAGGGTATGCCTTTACACCCAAAGCCTGAATTTTTTTTATTTTTGGGGAGGGTAAAAACCAAAAGTTTCCGACTGGGGGTATAAAGTTATGCCCATAAATTTTGATTACATTTTTCAATTATGATTTTAGCTGAAGTCTTTAATGTGGGAGGGAAAATTTCCCCTTTATCATACCCTCCTCTTGTCACGCCACTGATTTATTAAGCACATGGTAGACTTGAGATTGCTTTACATTATGCATCTCAAACCTGTGGGCACCACCAAAGGGTGCCCTTTTGTCATGAAGCAAAAGGGGCACGTCTTGAAAATACCGAGAGCATTTCTTTGTTTATAACAAAATCTTGCTTGTCTTGAAAAGAAATCGATCAATCCATTAGAAGATAGGTTTCGACAACATGCAAGGGCAACATCAAGCTTTCTAAAGAATCGATATGAATTATGAAGTGTGATTAAGGCCAAAACTAAATCATAAAATAAAAACCACATTTGGAAATTAAATCCGACAAAACGAAATCATAAACTCGAATAAATGCTCTATTCGAAAAAATCAAATGTATTTCGAAATCACGAGACAATATTAAATGCAGAAAAAACACAAAATGAAATCGGAATCAAAATAAAAAGCATAATCTATAATGAATATACAAGACGAAATCAAAATGCAAACACAAAATCAAATCCATAAGGAAAGGAAGACATGCAAGACGAAATCGAAATATCCAGGGGCGGACTGGGGCATCAATTCCTTACCGGGAAATTAGCTGTTAGGGGCCCCACATTTGTAGAAGTTCAAATTATATTTGTAAACTAGCTAGCATGTTTGAAAAGCTACTTCGTAGTGTTTCTAATGGTGTAGCCAGATTTTTACCTTAATGGAGGCAACTTTGGGCAAATCAAGTGAAACGAGGGCCTGGGCCTCGGTCTAGGAAAATTGTTAAGTGTACAATTTTACAATTTACAATTACCCTTTTCTTTACAATGCCGCTGAGCACCCTTATTTTCGAAAAATCGACCCCCAATTGGATATGGGGTGAGCCTTCAAGCAGTCAAGTGAAATGAGATGTTTTAGAAAAAGTGAATTAAGCTACGGAGACTTTCGTGGCAGCTTTAAAACAAATTATAGTTTTTTTTCAAATTCTCGTCTGATGATGGCACAGCTAAAAAGAAAAAAGCAAGCGAAACGAGCTGAACATTTAAAGTACCACTTCGTTTAACTTCCAAGAAACTGTTTTCATGTGTGGACGTAACGAGAGCCTAAATAAAGCATTCAACTGCCATGACAAATTAAGTGGTAGGGTATTGAAATAAGGGGGTCTGGGGGAGAAAATTTTCAGAGGATACGCCCTTTACCTTGGCTTAAAACACTTCTCGCATAGCGGTGCTAAAACAGAATTTGATCATTTCGTAACAATTGCTTTTTCAAATTAGCATCCGCAGTCAATTTTTTGAGGAACTAAATCTTCTATTTTCTAATTTTCTGATTTCAATGCTATCATGGTTTGTCATAATTTATCATAGTTCATCTGGGAAAATTTTGTAACAGGCGTACCTTTACTTTGGCTTAGAGCGACTCTCCCAATGCCCTCAACCACTCTCCGGTATTTTTCGGATAGATTCCTACCCTTCTCTACCTATAACCAATTTCTCCTCGTTTTTGAAAGAGTCTCGAGGATCATCTTTTGACAGAAGTAGGGGGTGGCAAATGGCCCCATCCCCATCCGTGGCTGCGCCACGCCACTGGCATACAAAGTTGCACAAAGTGGCCGACAGTAGCCAGGAATAAAGACGTCTTGAAGTGCGAGCGAAGCGAGCTGAAAAATTTCAGGCATATTCTACTTAGATGGGCTTGAAAAGTGTTAAGATATCAGTTACAACTGCAAATCTTGTTTTACTGTGGGCCACCAGCAAGCATTTGTGTCCAAAAGGCCCAAGACAAAATGTGGCTATTGTCTTGACAAGGGCCCACCGGGAAATTTCCCGGTATCCCGGTGGGCCAGTCTGCCACTGGAAATATCAAACGAAATCCTAATCCTTATTTGAATAAAAAAATAAAAAAGACAAGATGAAATCAAATCAAAAATTGAAAGCCGAGATGGAGATTAAACAAAAATGAAAAACGGAAATCCTAATTCGAAATGGGAATGTGACACCCAACACCAAATCTAAAGCAAGAAGAAATCCAAACGTAAACAGGAAATCCCAATACGAAATAAATAAAGAATTAAAATGTGCAAGACGAAATCAAAATCTAAAATGAAATCAAAAGTTAAATCATAAATGTAAGGCAAACACTGTCAGCTTAAAATCTTGGTGGATGCCTTGTGTGTGCACAGTAGATACTTCAAAGAAAAATCTCGTTTTCAAGCTGAAATGGCCATGTGCAGAGCGAAATCAGTCATGCTCTAAGTGAAATCGCTCATGCGCTAAGTGAAATCGCTCATGCGCTAAGTGAAATCGCTCATGCGCTAAGTGAAAAACAAATCGAGCGCGCTTATAACAATAGCAGTAGGCCCACAGTCGCTCGCGCTGAGTGTTCGGTTCGGTTCGCAACGGCAGGCTAACTTGAACTTGTGTCGCAAGCACGTGACTAGGCCTACTATCACATAATCTTCAGTGAGTTATGCTTTTTACGTTTACTTCGCAATGGTAGTTCTCAGTGTCAGCTGGAAGGGAACTTAACCATATTTTCACTCGTTAGGCCAGAGGGAGCTTGGGGAATTCCAGAGGGAGCTTGGGGAATTTCATTCATTCAAAAAAGCGTACGAACTGTTTTCAGAACAAAACGATTTTTATGGATTTTTATTGAAAACAAAATGACTTTTTCCATACGTGTACGAGATTTTTTGGGAGTGAAATGTCCCTTGAGAGGGAAGCAACCTACTTCCAAATAGCCTGTTCCATGTCTAATCCATACACACAGGTATATTAGAGAGGGGTCAAAATATTTTAGCCCTAGAAAACAAGCTCGAAAACAAGGTGTTTGCCAGGAGCATCTTAGAGTTCGATGTATTCATCTTAAGTCCCTGTGCTTGGGGGGTTATTAATGCACTTTCGACCCCCACCCCCGGGAGATGACAGAGAATTATCGGGGAATGTACCGTGGAATGACGCAATTTCAATGCTGCCTTGTCTTGGGGAGAGGGGGCTATTGACAAAAAAGGATGGTTTTGGAGATATTTAGCGGTGGTTTTAACGTTTGTTTCTGCTAAGGGAAACTGGACACTGGTCTGGCGCGATAAACAGTATCAAAATGAGTCGGCATACAGGATAAATGATAGGATTGAATTTCTTAATTTTTCGGTGATCTGAGAGTTGAGTTTCTTATTGGCAGTTTTTCGAAGAAAAATGCATTAATGCCCCCCAAGCACAGGGACTTAAGAATACCTCGAACTCTAGGATCCGCATGGCAAACACCTTGCTTTCGGGCTCGTTTTCTTGGGCTTAAATATTTTAACCCCTTCTCATATCCCTGTGTGTAGGGAAGGGACATATCACTCCCAAAACATCTCGTACACTTGGTAAAAATCATTTTGTTTTCAAGAAAAATCCATAAAAATCGTTTTGTTCTGACAACAGATCGTACGCTTTTTTGAATGAATGAAATTCCCCAAGCTCCCTCTGGCCTAACGAGTGAAAATATGGTTAAGTTCCCTTCCAGCTGACACTGAGAACTACCATTGTGAAGTAAACGTAAAAAGCAAAACTCACTGAAGATGGTGTGACAGTAGGCCTAGTCACCATCTTGACACGTGCTTGCGACACAAGTTCAAGTTAGCCTGCCGTTGCGAACCGAACCGAACACTCAGCGCGAGCCACTGTGGGCCTACTGCTATTGTTATAAGCGCGCTCGATTTGTTTTTCACTTAGCGCATGAGCGATTTCACTTAGTGCATGAGCGATTTCACTTAGGGCATGACTGATTTCGTAGCCTGCGCGCAGACTCTACACTTTTCCTCTTGTAGTGTAGAGTCTGCGCGCAGGCTATGATTTCGCTCTGCACGTGGCCATTTCAGCGTGAAAACGAGATTTTTCTTTGAAGTACCTGCTGAGCACACAAGAGGCTCCCAACAAGGCATCCACCAAGATTTTAAGCTGACAGTTTTTGCCTTACATTTATGATTCAACTTTTGATTTCAGTTAAGATTTTGAGTTCGTCTTGCACATTTTAATTTTTTATTTATTTCGTATTGGGATTTTCTGTTTACGTTTGGATTTCATCTTGCTTTAGATTTGGTGTTGGGTGTCACATTCCCATTTCAAATTAGGATTTCCGTTTGTCATTTTCGTTTAATCTCCATCTCGGCTTTCAATTTTTGATTGATTTCATCTTGTCTTTTTTATTTATGATTCAAATATGGATTAGGATTTCGTTTGATATTTCGATTTCGTCTTGCATGTCTTCCTTTCCTTGTGGATTTGATTTTGTGTTTGCATTTTGATCTCGTCTTGTACATTCATTTTAGATTATGCTTTTTATTTTGATTCCGATTTCATTTTGTGTTTTTTTCTGCATTTAATATTGTCTCGTGATTTCGAAATGCATTTTATTTTTTCGAATAGAGCATTTATACGAGTTTATGATTTCGTTTTGTCGGATTTAATTTCCAAATGTGGTTTTTATTTTATGATTTAGTTTTGGCCTTAATCACACTTCATAATGAATGGACAAGAGAAAACTTTTTTGTGGTGATTTGGGATTTAGAAATCATTTAATTGTAAGCTGCTTTATGAGAGTTTGTACTCTATTGGGAGGCCATTTGTATTCACTGGCATTGGAATACTGGCATCGGCATTGGAACTGACATTGGCATTGGAATTGGCATTGATTATTGCATAAGTCCAAAAGTACTATGGCGCATGCAAAACTAACCAGGGGGTGCGCAACAGCGATTCGCGCGAGTCTCTATTCATTTTCACCCAATTATCTAACGTTAATGGATTTGAGCATTATGAATGAGGATTACTGATATTATACGGAGAGTTTTAAATCCAATAAGAGCATACCTGAATTGCTTAATTACTCTTTTATAGGAACACTTTGAACTGAGCTAACATTAAATTTTTTTCTGACTTTACCCCGGCTGGAGCGGTACACGACTCGTTTTCAGAAATTTACCCTCTTCTAATTGCCGAAACTTGCCTTGGTACCCAGATTTATGAAGACTTTTTTTTGGAAAACTCCACATTTGTAACTATTTTTGCAACTTTCAGCAACTTTGCAACCACTAATAAATGGAAAATCTGCCGAAAATGACCCTTGTTTAGAGAATGTTGTTAAAAGAAAGTTAGGCCCAAGAACCCACCCATATGGGCGGCACATACCATTACCCTGAACATGTTATAAACCCCCTCCCGGGGATTTTACGTTAAAGACAGAACAGAGCTCTTCGTAATTAAAAGTTCATCAGAGCTTGAAGTTTTAAACCTTGAATATCTTTGAATCTTGTGAACTTATACTTAATTTGACAGTAAAAGTTGTTAGTTTGATCGTGAAGTTACGTATAATTCGTTCACTTATTACCCTTATTGAGATACCCTGGGTACCAGACTCTCTAACATTTAAATATTAGAGAGTCTGGTACCCAGGGTCGGCACTAGATCATAGTACGCTAACGTACATGACGTCACATATTTTTTCAAATCGAGATTAAAGTCATCTGTTGAATATGAGGCTGCTTTGAGTGTTCACCCAACACCCAAACACCTAAGGCATGTGGTTCCATGTGGGGTGCGTTGCGTTTTCTGCGGGGAAACTTTAACTCTGTTCAACAGCATTGGGAGGGGGGGATCAAAATTAACGTTAGTCCATAAGGTCGTAAAAATTACATACAGCTAATAGAAACTTACATTTGAATGATTCTATTTTGAGGTACTTTGAAGTACGTTGTGTAACTTACTCTCGAGTAGCGAATGATCCTACCCCGCTTATTGTCCCCCCCCCCCAATTTATTCCAACCCCCTTTTGTTAATTCTTGAAAAATATAATGATAGTGAACATATTTTTTTAATAATTCCTGGCAAGCAAATGTACTTATGTATTTAACTGAGGTGAGCACTGCATTTGCTTAAGAACTATTCTCAATTCTTCCACCCCCTCCATTGTTCCAACCCTCGAGATTATTATCATATTAAACCATTTTCAACCCCCGTATATTCTCACCCCCCCCCCCCCGTTCATTCGGTACTCGAGAGTAAACTGATAGATATTGGATATGCTGACTCCGTAAATTGCTTAATACGCATTGGAATTATTGGAATGCCAAGATATCAGGTTACCAGGGTCGAATTACGTAATAATCGAATGATGCCATGCTTTAAGAATTACCCAAACTGGCAACAAATTAAACCCAAACTTGATTCGGATGAAATAAAATCGAAGCAGCAGAAAAACGAATGAACGACAAGAATCATTTCTGGGTGGATAAATGGCCCTTTTAAGCGACGATGACCCGCAAGCCATGATAGCCGGCGAGCAATTGGTTTTCCACACAAAAGAAGAAGTCTACGCTGCTTTTGAAGCCTTTCAAAGAGAGACCCAAACTGGTTGGCGATGGTTCACCACCAGGAATTTGTTTGGTATGCTTTTTTCAAACAGGTTCCTTATATGATATCTCCCTTTGTTTCTTCCTGCACAATTTCAGGATATTCGAAGATCTTTTATCTTACACGTACACTCACTCAGTTTTTCATAAGACACTGGCTCACTAGGTTACAGGGCTGGAGGAAATTTCTTAAATTTTAGGGGCCATTTTACTACTTCATAAACTTCATCAATAAGAACCAGTACTGATTTTCGCTTCTTAATTTACGTCAAAACAAACTGGCAAATGGTAATTTTTTGTGTGCAGTTTACCGAAAATTTATTGGTCAGTGTTCGAAATTTTGTTGAATCGGTGGCTGAGCAAATGAAAACTGCAAGTTACCGAGTTTCTCAGCTTTTTCAATTCAGATAGGATTCCGAAAAACTGAACTTCCCTTTACTTATAGGCTGTTTCTTACACAAAATTTAGTGTATTACTTACAGATATTATATATATACGCATGCTAGATGAAGAGCATGGCCTCTCTTGCTCGTCCTGGAGCCTAGAAATTCTACTTCATACCCTTAACGAAACAAACTGTTGCTTCCAGGACAATCGGTTGTTGAAACTATCAACGTCTTGAAGGAGAGAAGCAGAGTGCACTGGAACGTTATCGCTACTGATGGAATTTCCTTTCCATTCGATGGGATACCATTTATCCCCGCCGGAATCGTGCAATTTCAATGCCACCAAGGTGATGATATCGATGAAAAAACAAAAGAAAAACGAAAAACGCTCCTGGATGAACGCGAGGTAACTTAGATGATTTCATGATTTTTCATAGTTCTTTGACTTTCTGCATGACACTATCGGGTGAGTAAAAAAAGTTTACCCGTTTGGTGGGCCATGAAATAATATCGTATGCAGCTGATATTCAAAGCTGGAATTTCAATCTATCATTCAAAGGCTAACTTAGATATGAAAATCTTGTTTGGTAAAAGTACTCATCTCTAAGATCCAAAAATTAGAAAAATGTCTGTAAGGGACATGTACACGAACAAGAATTCCACATGGCATTCTGGTCCATGATTTAATTGGTAATGAAATCAACACTATATTTCTGAAACTGACAATCGTAGTGAACTCAAATTTCGATGCCAAATAAATCATGGTCCAGAATGGAATGTGGAATTCTGGATTCCAATGCAAACCCCTTACAGGCAATTTCCAAGTTTTGGGTCTCGCAGATGAGTGATTTTACCAAACAATATTTTCTGATCTAAGTTGGCCTTTGACTGGTAGATTAACACTTTAGTTTTTAATATCGGCCATTTAATTTTTATTGCACTGCCTGCCAAACTGGTCTAGTATTTTGACTCACCCGGTGGAAACATTTCCATTGAGAACAAGGTGTCAGATAAACTTACATTTACTAACAGAGCGGGCAAAGTGACCCTCGTGACAAAGCTGTGGTATGTGCCTGTATTGAAAATTGTGCCAGGGAGACTACAGTATATAGGAACAATTCTACCCGAAATATTTTGTATCATATCAGGAATTTTATGTGACAGATATTGTGACATGCTGTTTTTTTCGAAGGAACACGATCACACGTTCAGAAAAAGACGGACTCTAGTTCAGTCATCAAAAAAACTTGGTTGTCCAGCAAAAGTGTTCATGTCAAGAGTAATAAAGTTTCCCCAGTATAAGGTATGTAACAGAATATATAATACATATTGAAAATAGACAACAATGCCAAATATACTCAATAAGAGACTTTTAGAAACAGGCTCTGTGTAAACCATGTTAGTAGTTACGTTATAGTACTTGGGTTGTCGAAAAATTGAGAAATTTTTGTTGGGCTTTTATAACTGTGACTCAAATTCTAAGAAAGAGACAACAAATTCAACGAGGATCGTTCACGTTCTCCGGGTGCTAAATCCGTTGCACTGAAGCGTTTGAAAAAAGTAACAACACAAAACAACGATTCTACAAGTACATTTAGAACCTTTATTTACAGAAAATTCAGAATCTTTATTCTTAGAATCTTTATCTAAATTTAGCGAAATTCATTCTTCAACAGGTTATGAACATAGTTTTCGTAGAATAGCCTAACCGAAAGGTCCTCATGCTGATATGCTGTACATTTTTATTTTGGATACAGCAAAGGCCCACACCTTTATGAATCCACTTTGCAAGGAACTCTGATCCTGCCTCTTGCTACCTGAAAGACAATGATAATGATTAAACCTACCTCTTCTGCGTCCATGTTGAACCAGCTTTAATTTTGTCTGCATGAATACATGAATGCATGAATACGCATACTTAATGAAATAAAAACTTCTAGGTGGATCTGGCACCGAATGGGAAAAAGCCGGAAAGACAAATGAGAGCTGCAGCGGCTAGGTTGAAAGGAGACCTACAACAGGGAAAGGATATTGAAACAGTTCAAGTATTTGTTCTCAAGCTGCCTGATGCTGCCGTCCACCAATTTCATGTCACAGAGGGAGAGGTAAAGTGTACATACTTCTTATTCTGTTCGAAATTAAAAGAGGCAGCTCGTGCGCCCGGTCTTCCTCCGGTGTGTGTTTTGTCAGTGTGAATGTGACATTCATATATTTTAAGATGCCTCCGAGGTTTCTATTTGAATTTTATTATCTTTTAACAGGGTGCTGACTTAAGAGAACCCATCGATGAAGAAATCATGAAGAAGATCAAAGAGATGGACCATGTTGGAGTAAGGACTGTGTCTGAGGTTCGTCGACACTTGACCAATTTTGTGGATAATGAATTGTTTCGTGGAGAAGAACCACCTGCTCATTCAAGGCGACGATACCATCCTACAGATAACGACATCCGAAAAATATTGAGCGCCGCTCGATTGGGGGAAAGGAGAGCCCCAGATGACCAGTCAAACTTGGAGATAAAATGCAACGAATGGAAAATTTCCCATCCAGATGATTTCATATTTTACAGGGTAAGAAATTAAAATGCAATTATTTACTGGCCCACAGTGCATAATTTGCTTGCCGTCTTTTCTGCTAAAACTATGCAAAAAGACGCCTGAACTGATATTGCGGTATCAAAAACATTTTTGTGACGATACAAAGACATTAAAAACAAGTATAGAAATATTGAAATTCTCTATCCGGCTGGTTAGTAGCGAAAAAGAAATTTCCTTGAATTGAAGTCGGAATTATCTGGAAAATATCAAGGTAAATGATCAACACAAATTTACTCTACTCTCGCTTTTCGGTAATTTAAAATTTTGCGCAAAGGAAGAGCTTGTGTGATGCTTAGTTTTCTGACGTAAAATTTCCTATCAATCTCACAATCCCAGTTTGAAGGCCAATGCTCCCTGGACATCAAGGCAATGACACTGGCAAATATATCAATTGATAGCAGATAAGTTTCAAAAATTGAAGTATTACCTGACTCAAATCGGCAACTTCGCTCTGAAATTACGAGAGATTTCTCCAGAAAGCCCCCTTTCGGAAACCGTCCAAGACGCCATAAAATCACGACTAAATTTCCAAAATATTTTTGCCTTACACCAATGACTCGCACATGCTTCAGCACGTGTTATCCCTTTGCGAGGACGATAATATGATCCCTGGGAGTATATCAACATCATTTTGTAAAATCTGTGCGTTTCTAAACCGTCAATTTGACAACTTTTATATACCTAATTTCTAGCCTTCAGCATCAAAAAATCAGGCGGCGGACAAATTTATGTTCATTTATCAGGCAAACTGGATGCAGCGCCTCCTCGTAAGATATGGCCAAGAGATGTGCCTCATGGACGCAACCTATAGAAAATGCAGGTAGGCTTTTTTACTTAAATTCTATCAACTGAGGGCATTACATGAGCATGAAGCTTGTTCAAGGCCAGTGTTGCAAGCAAAGGACGATCCATTATCCACTCAAACTAAGTGATCACAGGATCAAGTGATGTGGTCCCCTTAAACGATAGCTTATTTTTAAGACGGAGATAATGGTAATAGAATACCTTCCAAGCACGTACCCAGGTGGTGAGCCCTGGGAGCCGCCAGTCTTTCATGGATTTTTTTAAACCAACCATTGTCTTTTTCATCAGACACTAGGATTTACCGAAATTACATGAAAGGAAACAATAATCGGCTCCCCTCTTTCAAGTTCTTGGGCAACGTCGCTGCTGTGGCTGATATGAGTAATATATACAACTTCTAGTGCAAATTTCTCTTCTGTTCATATTTAAGGTATGCGTTGCCGTTGTTCTTCCTGTGTGTCCGCTCAAACGTTGGCTATGTCGTAACTGCAGTATTTATTCCTGAGAATGAAGATATACCATCAATTTCAGAGGCCTTGCACTTGCTTAAAAATACAAATCCTCAGTGGCAACCAAGAAATATGATGGTTGATTTTTCGCTCGCTGAAATCGGGGCAATAGAGCAATGCTTTCCACGTAAGTATCAAATTACAATGTTCATTTTGCTTGTAAACATGTACACTCTCAAATGTAAACATTCTGGTATCTCTAATTCTCAGAGGAAGGATGCATGGAAATATTGGTCAACACGGTGTGCTTAGCAGCAGAGATCTTTTCTTACGAAATGAAATCCACACTGTTCCACACATTTAAGTCCAAAATGTATCTTTTCCAGCATATTTACATTGCCAAGACAATAGGAACGGCAAGGAGAGATCTTCAAGCTTACCTGCATCAAAGACGGGAAGGCAATTCTTGTAGTTTGAACGTGCTTGTCAAACGTCTTTGAGCATTTACCTCCTGGTAATTGAAACATAAATTTGCTTTAAAGGTTCCCAAACGGTATTTCAAAGTGAAAAGTTTGCCGAAACCCATCTTAGCAACGCTTTGTGGTAAAGATGTTAGAATATTATCAACACATCTTGTATCCTAGGAGCACATATTCACGTTTGCGACTTCCATCGTGAGAAAGCATGGAATGAGTGGGTGTCAAAAGGTGCTCATGGTGTCAGTGAGGCTAAAGGGGCGGTACTTGGATACCTCAGAAATATTGCAAAGAGCAGCAGCAAAGCAATGTTGGAGAAAAACATTCAAGTTTTGAAGCAAAGCGAACCTTGGAAAAAGTCTGAGCATCTTCGAAAATACTTCGAATTCTGGGAGCTTCATATGACGGTATGTTTACTTAAATAAAACAATATGGAACGATTGATGGCTAAAAGTGGTACAGACTTAGACTTATGACGATGAGTCCCTTGTATCCATGTGGTACCTTGCTCTGTTGACTGAAGCGCCATCTTGAAGTCAAAGAGCACAGGGAAACAAGATACTCATCGTCATAAGTCTAGTACAGACCATCCCCAACAATTATCAATCTTAAAGGAAAACTGATGAAAGATGACCTTGAAAATAGTTCCATATGATTGACGCGGTCTACCGTGTATTAAACGTTCGGATATAGATGAAGTTGCTGGAAACATGTCTTAATCACTATGCAGATAAATATTTCGCCTTTTCTTTGACGCATTAAATGAGTAACTAGCAAGTTATCGATGGTAAGAATAAATTTAGATTAATCTGATTTAGCAATACATTCTAGATTACAAATTTAATGTGTCTGCATAAATGCAATTTCTTAACACGCCTATCTGCTTTAAACAAAAGTAACTGTTGTCTGCTTGTGATTTAAAAAATAATAAAAATATCTGGCATGATCGTGGTAATGTATATAGAGCATAATCTCCTCGCATCTTTTGCTTCAATAAGGAAAGCCAAACACTTATTTAAGAGTTATTATATCGTATTTTCTTGCAGAAATGGGTCAGGTTTTACAGAGATGAATCGTTGCGCGTAGCCATTTACACAAATAACGGCATCGAAAGGCAGAACAATTGGCTTAAATCTTCATACCTTGAAAGCAGAAGAAACAGCTCGATTTCTGACCTTGTTGACATCCTTTTGAAGCAGTTTTTACCAGATAGCTACAAGAAGTAAGTTAATTCGCTGTTCAATGTGTCTACCGGGTGGGTCAAAGAAAATTTACCATGTTTAGCTGGCTGTGGCCAATCAAAGGCCAACTTAAACGAGAAAATTTTGTTTGGTATAATCACTTTGCTTTTAGTCCACGAAGCTAGGAAAATGTAGGTATGAGGTTTGTATGGGAACAAGGATTCCATGTTCAATTCTGATGCAAGATTTACTTGCAACTTAAATCTAAATTCTGTTTCTGAAACTGACAATTGCATTGCATTCCAATTCCAATGGCAAGTAAATCATGGACCAGAATCGAACATGGAATTATCGTTCCCACACAAACTCCTTACCAGCATTTTCCTAATTTTTGGCTCTACATGATGAAAGATTTTACCAAAGAAATTTCCACATCTTATTTACCTTTGGAATTATACATTAACCATTTATTTTTTCAATATCAGCCACGTACTTTTTATTCCACAGCTTGCCAAACATGTTAAAATTTCTTGTCTCCCCCAATACAACATCAAAATTGCGTCTACATCTTTTGATAAATTAAGCCTAAAGGATCTGAACATACACGAGCAACAAAAACTTTACACGAGGGTCAGTTCAGGAAACGTAGGACACACATGAGTAAAAATAAATTTTCAAGTTAGTTTAATGTTCAGAGTGAAGTTATCCAATGGTCAGCTGCATATAAATTTGGATTTAAATGTTAATCATATAATCAAATCTACCCATGACCGATCATTCTACTGTTCCATTGGAATACACAAGAAATAACGATGAAGATATTTTGAAGTAAGATCAAATAATCTGGGAATCAGACAAGGTCTGTGCTGCATGTCTTAAGAATGTTTTCATTTATCAGTCTCCGTGATAGTTACTGCAAAGTAGCTCAATTTTTAAATAGTTCATTATGAAAATTACCCACATGACCCTACAATTCTATTCTAGGTACAAAGAACACAATATACAATGCTCAGATGCATACAAAAGATACGACAGCAGAATTCCGATATTCTTGCACAATCGACCAAAAAGTCTTGTCCAGCACATGATGAACAGAATGCATTCTAGCATTGGGCCTGCAAATATCACCAGGAACAGCGAGCGACAGTTTACAGTAACAAGTGGCAGAGAGAAGTACCAAGATTGGTTAGGATCAGAAAGCTACTTAGCCTCCTGCCAATGCATGGATAACAAAATCAACAAACTCCCATGTAAACACATCATTGCAGTTGTTCAAATGCCCGATGTAGGATGGGAAGCTCTTGGTACTAGCTTCAAGGATCACCCCCTCTTCACACTTGATCCTCTCATTGTAAAGTCAGTGAACGACAATTTGGATGACACAATTGTGTATGGTGAGCAATCGATTGACGAGGTGATACCTGATGATTGTCCTGATGATGGTCTTGATGTTTCACATGATGAGCCACCCGTTCCAGAAAATCCAGCTGTTCCACCTGTTTCAGGAAATAAAGACGAACCAGTCAAAGAAAAAATTATGTTGCCGATCAGAAAACGAAATGAAAAATCTAGATTACGAAGTAAGTGTGTTCAGTCATTAAAGATGCTTCACGATCAACTTTATTTACTTCAGGATCAAAATGCTCTTGCTCATACAGATGAACTGATAAATAAGATTCTGTCGTACACTCAAAAGCACCAAAGCAAGTCAAATGCACTTACCCTAAAGGACAAGACGTTGTCTCCAAAGAAAAGACGCAAAACGAGGAAGTACTCCACACAACATCTGCTACCAAAGAAACGGAATAGGTTCCAAAGAAGAGTTGGAACTGCTGCGGAAATGAGGAAAGCAAAGGTTGATGTGACAAGAAACAAGGGTGATAGAAGAAGTGCAGTGACTGAAAGTATAGATGTGGAATTATTGCCTGAAGAGCCAACAAGCGTTGACATCTGGGCAAATATCGATGGAGTCAAACTCACACACGAGCTAAAAGCAGTTCTTGAACATCCATTTGGGTGGCTATCCGATGAACATATAGATGCAGCACAAAATCTCATCAAGAAACTGGGAACTGGTGTCGGAGGTTTGTGAATTTAGTTCTGCTCTAAAGTTTCCACCATTCATTATCAAGCCAAACAACATGAAAACAACTAATTGGTCAAATGAGGCAAATGACCTTAATTTGAATATGTATGTGTTTATCATTTCAAGACAAGTAACATTAAAAGAGAAAACAAGTCAATATTACCATACTTGATAATTCTAGTTAGTGATAAGCATGGTGATAATTCAGTGATAATTATATTCAGTGATAAGCGTGGAAGAAGTGCACTATAATCTGAAGTCATGATTCTTTAAAGAGACGCAATCGCAAGTTTTTGGTGTCGGAAAATCTCAACGAGATTCTTCATGCATAAAGAAGAGACCTTGTACATTTTGAAAACATGTTTAGTATTGTTGTATGATGGTAAAACGAAAGGAAAAATAAATGTAATTTTTTTCCCACACTTTTCTGCGGCACGTGCAAATAGACAATGGAAAGCAATAGACAAATTCTTGTGTTGCAAGTTTCTTTTCATAAATCTCGGTTTATTGAATTTTTGGTGATAAAGGTCTCTACTTTATGCACGAGGAATCTCATTTAGATTTTCAGACACAAAAAATTTACGATTGGATCTATTTAAAGGCACACTGTTGTGGTGCTGATTGGACAACGTTCAACAATATAATTATGCAGCCTTTTGAACAGTAATTTCCTTTTACAGATTCAGGAAGGTGATAATGATCTGACTCCTTTTATTCTTGAAACAAAGTATGATCCAAGAGTGTAAAGGCTGGGTAATTATTCAAAGACAACATCTTTTGTTAGTGATTTCAACATCACAACTACAGTAGCCAATCACAGCCATGACAGTGCGTTTTTAAAGCCTAATGTGAATTTGTCTTCTCATCTAAATCATCAATGCACAAATTAATTCGAAAATTTTAGACAAATATGCAATAAATGATAATTTATCTCAAAAAATCTTTGAAAGAGCAATTTACTTATGTTTCAATCATTTACAGTAGGTTTGCAGTAATATAATACACAATAACATTTAGAATAAGGTGGTTTGTCCTTCAATTTGTTTGGTTAAATTTTTTCTTAAGGCGGTCCTCCACTTGCATCAGTAGTTTCGGTCAGCGACGAGCGTGGTCACCTTGCTCGCATGCTCTGCCAACTAATAGTTTAGGTTGCCAACTAAAACTACTGCCGTGGAGGTCAGCTTTTAATTATTCTTTACACTGGATACAACCACGGACAGTCTAGTTTCATAAAATGAACATACCTTTTGCAGGACTGAACACTGTCACAGCCATGACTCATTACAGGAGAGTGACTATTGACCCCGAGTTAAATCAGACGATTCAGTGTCATAATATCGGGGGCCACTGGGTTACTTCAAGCACAATTACTGGCAAAATAATCGTGTATGAAAGTTTGTCAACTGGCCTTAATGATGCTTTGAAACGCCAGCTTGTCCATTTGTATAAGCACTTGGCAAAAGATGATGGGCAATTTGAGGTCACTGTAATTTTGCAGCAGCTTCAGAATGGAGGATGTGACTGTGGATTGTTCTGCATTGCAAATGCAGTTGCACTTGCCAATGGAAAAAATCCAGCATCCTTCATTTGGCAACAGTACAAGATGCGGGATCACCTTTCAAAATGCTTTGAGCAAGAGGCCATCAAATTGTTTCCACATATCTCCAAAATGGGTCATTGCAAGAAGAAAGTTCACCTTTGCAGCAAATTTTGCACTTGCTTGAAGCACATACCAACTGCTAAGATGGCCCACTGCAATGTTTGCTCCAATCGCTACCACTACGATCAGCCAAGATGCATAAAGTTAACCATCAAGCAAGCTGCTGCACTTGTAACTGATGAGCCATTTGTCTGTCATAGATGTGAAAGGTGAATGAACAAAAGACAATATAAAGTGTAGATCAAACAAATGTACGATACTTTCGTGTTGAAATTCAAACAACCTAAAATTAGAATTCAGATGAAATATATACCTCTTTCATAGTCTAACTGCTCAGTCCTACATTTGGTTGTCATAATAGACAATTCCCCCAATGACAGTATGAGAACTTTTCACAAAGATGAATTGCATTGCAATTTCTAGAGGGATTCAGTTATTAAAGATAATGCGGCCTTGTAAGTACAGCGATTTTGCGGGGGCAGGGCATGCCATTTTCACATGATATTTCATGTGATCTTTGGTAAAGGACCTCATTAGGTGGCAAGGAGTAATCCATTTATATGGAGTAATCAAAGCAGACTGAGGATTTTCTTGTGGTTGCGCTTTCAGAGATGGAATTTTAGTTTGCATGTGATCAGTTTAATCCAGCCAATCACAACGCCCTCTTTAAAAGGCTCTTTTGTCAGCATTGTATCAGCATATTTTGACAGAATGTATACGTGCCTGTATTTACATGGATACATTGCCTTAAAGAACGCAGTGCATCTCATTTTGGTAAAAAGTTCCTTGCAGCTAAATTTAGTGCTATTGTTAATTGGTTGTTTGTGGATGCTTGCTTAAGTGGAGAAGAATTTTTCTCTTCTGGACAACACACAAGTCTTGAGTCTTTGTGAAACAAAAAGGGACTAACTGTTCTGCTACTTCTATCTATTACTATCCATCAGCAATTAGACTCTCATGTCACAATACATGTAAGTCCAGTCAAATAAATGATTAAATGGATTTCTTCATGTCAAAATTTGTGAGGATGCTCTTCCTTCTTGTTATTTTTAAAATGTAATTGGCCTTTTCGCTTTGGATTCTTGAATATTTGTTAAAAAAGCTATCTACCAAGAAGGCCTTTGTATGATCACACGTATTATTGCACATGAAGTAGTGTCCCGCATATAAGAAACAACCTTTTCCATTTCAGGTCTGACATGTTTCCTATAAAATGAGGTAAAATTCAAATCAGGGTAAAGTTTCTTATCAGAAAAATCATGCACTATAGATCAACTACTCAGCTCTATGATTGCGATAAGAAAACATATTATTTTTTTTTATTTGCATTTGTAAATTTTCACTTCCAGTAAATGATATAATTATTCCTCCGTGAAGGTGTTTTTTGCTTAGTTATGTAAAATATGAAACAAGGTTTTCTTCAATCTGTACTAGTTCCCTATAAAATGGGGTATTATTTTGAAAATCAGGGTCTATGTTTCTTAAAGGGAATAGACATAGCTATATCGACAAGCTGCTATAAATAGGCTCAAGAAACGCCCACAAACCCATTGTTTCCTTCGCCACACAATGAAACCGCAGGCGTCAAAGTTGTTGAATACAATAGATTATATTTTTAACTTGGCCCGGGCCAGCTTTTAACTATGTCGATTCCCTTTAACTTTGTGTTTCTTATAATATATGCAGGCACTACTGTACTATTGCACCATTCTTGAGTAGGGCCTAAGTCCCCATGACCATATTATTATTGTTTCTCTTATAGTTAGTTTAGTATGTTACCATATATATTACCTCAGCAAAAGTTACCAAACAGTGTCTAAGGCTAATAGAAATTGTGTATTATGACAAATAAAGTGTTCAACATACCAAAGAAAGTACTAACGATCTTATAAACGGATCTTGTGCTGCCATGACCACAGTTAGTCTCCATCCATCGTTCGCCATCACGATCTGCCTCTATCCCATTCCAGGTCATTCTCGATTTGAAAAAATATGTGACGTCATGTACGTTAGCGTACTATGATCTAGTGCCGACCGGTACCCAGGGTATTATTGAGACTACTCTGGTTCAACTTCAAAAGTTTGGTTCATTTCAAGAATCATCATTGCTGAAAAATAAAATTGATGGCAGCATATTTTACAATCTAAAACACACTCTCGAATGACCTGTAATATGAAAATCTTAAAACCGCAAAATCTTGAAACCCAAAAACGAACATAAAAGCATCAAGCCCTCAACTCTGGGGGCAAAAATTGGCCAAACCCGCAACCCATCAAAGCTCAAAGCCCAAAGCCCTTTCACAGTATGAGGAGAATTGTCTTCAGCAATTATTGAATTGACAGAGTTTGTTCACTGTATTGATTTACTCGTACAAATTACTGTGACGGACCCCCTGGCTAGTTTTGCATGCGTCATAGTACTTACGCAATATCGATGCCAATTACAATGCCAATGCCAGTTCCAATGCCGATGCCAGTATTCCAATGCCGGTGAATACAAATGGCCCTATTGGGAGAAATGTAATAATATTTTAAGGATATAAAGGAATGTATTTTCTTTTGTAATGTCATTGAATTTATGCTTTGGTGCAGGTTGTGTTCCTGTGTCAAGGGGGTTAACAAGACAAGCGAAAAAGCGTCATGGGGCCAGCGAGCATGGAGTCTTGCTACATTTTTGATTGTGTGACTGCTTTGGGGCGGTACTTTATTGTAACTACAACAGAATTTTGCAACAGGCCAATCGTTGAAATAACGCTCGTGCCGAAGTTTACAATAATCAATTTCCAAATCACGCTGAAAATGTTTTCCCTTTGTCCATTCATGTTGATTCTTTAGA
This sequence comes from Aurelia coerulea, assembly GCA_039566865.1. Lineage (NCBI taxonomy): Eukaryota > Metazoa > Cnidaria > Scyphozoa > Semaeostomeae > Ulmaridae > Aurelia > Aurelia coerulea. The sequence goes on from CM076959.1 coordinate 7,202,539, forward strand.
AAATTTGATCAACGTTTTTGATGGTTTTCAGTGTTTTTGAAAACGAAAATATTAAGAAACTCGCTTGTAGCTCTAAAAAGTTAAAACGGAAAAATTTGTAAAAAATCCTAGAATCCAATTCAGGCTTTCTGCTATAGATTAAGGTAACTCTGCTTTCCGCTCTAGTGCACAGCGAGATGCCGTTTCGCAAAACCACTCTCCTCAGAAAACAGTTAATTTCTCCAATACCATTCGGTCTATCGAAAAGCGGTAAAAAGGATGTTGTTCTGTATAATCTGGGCAATCGAAAGATGTATAAATTTCAATGTTTCCGTCAACCCTGGCTTTGCAAATCTTTGCTCAAATATATTTGCTGATTTCAGAAAAGTGGATTTACCTCCAAAACTACTTGAAAATGTTTCGATTTTTTTTCGCTCCATCATTAGCTAAGTAGTTGATCTACAACTTTGCCAAGTTTGATTGAAAAAGCTAGGCTAGATTTCCTGCAATCAAATTTTACATTTCTGTTTACTTTAAGAAATCAGAGGGGAAAAGCATTGGTCAACAGTTTAGCCCATGCAGAACGATTTGAACACCCATAGCATGTTTTTGCAAAAAAATTAGTCCTTCTTCATCTAAGATATATGCTCATTGTTCATTGTGGACTCTAAAATAAATTGATAGTCTGTGAATGCTTACGAAAGTCTCAAAAGACACCCAAAGCATGGTTTCATGAAGTTGCTGGTAAAATCAGTAATTTTTAATCAATAGATGCAAATGATACTTTTACAAGCGCAATAAGGATGTCTTTTGAGACCTGCATATGGTATTACCAAAAGATGACGTTCATTTGTTTGCCAATGGAAAAACTTCTGAAATTTATTTCAAGCCTGAGCTTTTGCAAGCGTGCTTCATAGCATGGTAATCTGTTGACCAAGGTTTCTCCATTTCGCTGTCGAAAAGTAAACGGAAATACAAAATTTGATTGCAGGAAATCTAGCCTAGCTTTTTCAATCAGACTTGGCAAAGTTGTAGATCAACTACTTAGCTAATGATGGAGCGAAAAAAAATCGAGACATTTTTGAGTAGTTTTGGAGATAAATCCACTTTTCTGAAATTAGCAAAAAGATTTGAACTAGGATTTGCGAAACCACAGTTGACGGAAACGTTGCGATTTACACATCTGTCGATTGCCCAGATTATACAGAACAACATCCTTTTTACCGCTTTTCGATAGGCCGAGTAACATTGGAGAAATTAACTGTTTTCTGAGGAGAGTGGTTTTGCGAAACGGCATTTCGTTGTGCACTAGAGCGGAAAGCAGAGTTACCTTAAGTCATGAATCTTCAAAATCGGTCCAGTGTACGATTTATCGTGGCTTGCCAAAAATGCATAGTTTATTTTGGTGCACCCTGTACCCGCCATTTGTAACAAAGTTGAATTTTGGCACGTCATGCTTCAAATTGTTGTGACCCTTGCGATCAAATGGAAATCGTTTTGTCGCAAGAATCGCAAGGATCGCAATCGCAATTTTCAGCGATCCTTGCGTCGCTTGTGATCCTTGCGACCATATGGAAACCAGGCTTTACTCTAACAAACTATTGATTTCATACAGGTAGTTTTCTGTAAGATACAAGGGATTCACATATGAGTTTCTTCAAACACAATTTCAGAAGGTAGCATTATCATTGCATAGTTCTCTTTGAGAAAATGCACATAACATTTGAAAATTTTGATTTTGAGCTTTTGAATTAATTGTCTTTCAGATCCTTTGATTCTATGGGAGATAAACAAACCCTTTTCCAACTTTCTCCTTTTTTCTTTGGGTATATGAAAGAACTTTGCTTTGGAGTAAATTTGACGCCTTCCCAATGGCTGTATCAAATCTTTGCGCATAAATTTTATCAAAAGGGGGTCTTTCATGCACTGCAAACTTTCTTTCTTCATGGCACACTTTCTTTCTTCAAGGCACGCTCTTTTTTCACGGCACACTTTCTTTCTTCACGGTACACTCTTTCTTCGCGGCACATTTTCTTTCTTCACGGTACACTCTTTCTTTGCGGCACATTTTCTTTCTTCACGGCACATTTTCTTTCTTCACAGCACACTTTCTTTGCGGCACACTATCTTTCTTAACGGCACACTTTCTTCTTTCATGGACACTTATTTTCTTCAAAGGAAAGTGCTGCCCACTGCCCACGTGCTGTGAAAGCAGAGCAAGTGGATAAAATGACAGAGGAAACGAGATTGATAGAGATATATTTTAACCAAGGCTTTGAGTATGAAGAAATTTGTTGTATCTTGCAAAGGAATCATGAAATTAGGATCAGTACCAGTACATTGAAAAGGTGTCTGAGAGCCATGGGCCTCATCAGGCGTAACTGCCACTTTGATTTGGATGAAATGAAAGCTATCAAGTTTTGTTGCAATTTGTGATTGTTCAGTCATATTGGGATTTTGAATTAGTGAACCGTAAATTGCACTTCCATAGCTCAGCAAACTTCCAAAAATACTGTATTTTTTAGCTGTCCCAAAAGCTTTTTCTAAGTTATAAATAGATAGTAACTGCATAATTCAACAACCCTATGAAATATACTTTGTATACTCTATGAAATAAACTTGGTACGCCCTGTGACATGAACTTTGTACGTTCTACACAATAAACTTTGTGCACTGCAAAATAAACTTTGTACACCCTATGAAGTAAAGTTTGTGCATCGTAATATAAACTTTGTACATCGTAAAATTAACTTTGTCTGGTACTTGTGAGCTTTCGTAGGAAGCTCATCGGTCTTGTTGATGGTATGGTTGGATTGTTTTACTTCTATTCCCTTATTTAATGTGATGTAGTTGACATTCCTGAAATTTCTCACTAACACCCTCTGTATTTCATATGTGCAGCCTAAGTTTATTTTTGTTGTATCTGATTCCCAAAGAACCCGATGCATTGATGCTGTTTCGTCAGTTGTTATAGCTTCCTGCGTTTGTAACGTTTCTCCCTCAATGGTTTTTATTTTGAACGTCTCCGTGTAAAGTGACTATGATATTTACTCTTCCTATGATATTTACAGGGCCAGATGGCAGCAGGAGAACTCTGGCATAGTGACCAGTATTGTTACAGCTTCTTGGGAAGTAGCTCTGTTGAGGCTGTCATCATAGTTGAAATTTAGTTCATTGTAATTGGGCTCTTCAAGTTTGGTTCTCTTGTTGAGTATGATCTCATTCGCATGACTAAAGTCGTTTTTCCTTTTCTGGTAATGCCTTATTTTGATTGGTGAGGTTGATTAATATTTTTGTTTCAATATTTCGTGTTTGTCAGGGGAAAAGCAAGCTGCTCGATATATTTTGTTCTTTGTTTTGAGGGTCAGTTCAAAGTATGTGTACTTATCAGGAAATGTCCTTGCCCATCTCTATGTCTGTAGTAGACTCATCTTACAGTGCTGAAATGGACAACGGTTCAAAGGATAGGAGAATGTATTGAATTTCTAAATGAATGAAATCTTTCCTAGTGGTAAGATCAAATATCAGGTACTGAAAACTTGATGTCAGTCCTGTCATACCGGGTGTCCCAAAAAAAGTACTCCCATTTGAAAAATCACCAAAAATTGATTTCCGACCGATCTTCAATTTTCTTTTTTTGTCAAGTATATCAAGAACCAAATTATTTTTCAATATACCGTGTGTCCCAATAAAAAGTTCCGGTGTTTGATTGAATGCAGACAAAAAAGTTCGTTATCTGGCAATTTCTATTAATTCTAGGTACATGCTGGACATTTCAACTTGCAGTTTGGCATATCGTAGGAAGAAATCAGTAATCTGACGATGGAGTTATTAGTCCTAGCATCGCATCTTCATGTTGAAGGCAAAACCAGAGAGATTAGTACGCCTTTCTGCATCATCGTGGTGGAGGGGGAATCTCCGGATGAGCAATGCAAACACTTGATTGACACTTTGTTTCATTGCCTTGACGACGTGGAAGAGTTCCGCTCATTGAGCATATTTGAAGTAAAGGTCTGAAAATCAAATCTAATAGGTCTCAGGGGGAAAATACTACGTTTATACCTTGCCATTAAAGTTAGTTGATGGAGCTAAAGCCAACGGCTTTCTAAAAATAACTTCAATTCAATTGAAATGAATTGACCAATCAGCGATTGCCTTTTGTCACGCCACTGAATTGAGGAAGAGGGGAAACCCCTGGATGTAAAACGCAAAAGGCCGTACAACTACAATACAACAAAATAATATCATCCTCTATAATCACACTTGCCCTCTTTTCGTGGAACTTTCTTCCATACGAATAGCTTCCAGCATGTGAACATATCCATCTTCCAGCTTTTCAAATTTTGTCATGCACGGACTGAGTTTCTGGGGAGTTTTGTACGTCTTTGGCAACGATCGGCCTAAGCGCCTAACTCAACTGTTTCCAAAATCCATTCTGTTAGTGGTGTCTCAGCTTAAAGTCTCAAAGCCTAATAACAACTGGATATCGTCGTGCTCGTCCAGCAACTCCTCTTCCTTTTCCCCGTACCCCAAAAACGAAGTGTACAACTTTCCAGCTCGTTGAGTTCGCTTCTGTTTCTTGCAGGAGAGCACAACTCTGAATCCGTTAGCCATTTTAAATTTGTTCGTTCTCGAGAAAACCTGATCACGTGAAAGTGGTGATCACCACAAGAGTTCTCAATTTTAATTGGCTAAGAAACGAGATCTATTTTTAGCTTGCCCAGCTCCCTGCATATGAAGGCCTGGAGGTGGCTATTTATCTCCGTCAACTAACTTTAAATTCAAACTTAAATAGCTCATTACAGCAACTACAGTGTACCTCCACCTCTTCAATTGATGTCAAAGTGTTTGTGTTTTGGCTTGTAATTTTTGTCCTTTGACCATAGAAATGCTACAGACGATGGTTGCGCACATTTGTTGTGATCTGCCCAGAATTACAGATGGTGCTGCAATAACTACATTTATCATTATCATAAAAATATGTTCCTGATCAAGAAAAAGTAGCAGTGCAGCTATGGCACCAGAAACTACGAAAATTAATTATTTTTTGTTCCTCCAAAGCCAAGTAAGCACGATCTAACTCTTTAAAACACTTATACATCTAATATCGTTTGCCGTTGATTGGCACCTGGTATTAGGTACAAATAGGGTACACCCTTGCTCCTACATGACATTTTGAGACAGGTAGGTTGGGAGTCGTCAAGGAATCAAGTGAACACAAAATCAATACATACCTTCCAAGTCCAAATGTGCGGCCTGCACTGCGCACTGCATGTCCCACGGCTTGGCGTTGTGGCTGTTGAATTTCTTGTGAAAAACCAGTGAAAAATCTGAACGGAAAGGTTTTTTAGTCAAACCTAAAACTTAGTTGCACTGCTACTGTGGCTGTGCCAGTGATCAAGCAACAAATGGCAGTTTGAATTGAAGAGAACGCGCGCTAAAATTTTAACCTCCCTTTGTCCGTATTGTGTTTTCAACGTGCAATCTTTCCTTTCTTTATTTCAGAAATCCCAAGGGCGACTTTACATATTCTTGATTGTTTGAAGGCTTTTATACTCTTGAAGGACGCGTATTATTATGGTGGTTTCAATAACATTCAATATGTGCAGTATCCTCGGGAGTCCAACGGCGGCTTGGATACAGAAAAAAATGCTTGGTTCCGTATAACCCCGTATAACTGGGTTGTGGATATGTTTTTACCGAATAACCCCGTATTTCTCAAACACTGCTATCCGATATCGAAAAATACTGTATAACTGCGAGCGACGTTATCCGGCATCCGCATTTCACCGGTATAACTATGGGTGATGGAAAAACCCGTAATACTCTGTATACCGCACGTTTTACTGTAAGCGGAAAACCCTGTATATCGACCTTGTTTTTGCTGTGTAAATACAGCCTGTCAATGGTTCGTTTCATGGGTTGGGTTAAACACACTGGCTTTGTATCTGTTTTTTGCAACAAGCACCCAGACCACATTATTCTGATATACTTGCCCAGAGACTTTCTCATAGACTCTTTTCAGTCCGTCTTCCTGTTCCCTTTACGGTAGTTCCTTTGCCTGCCATTTCCTGGATCCACCATTCTTGACGGAGTGTTGGAATGGCGGATCCAGGAACTACCGTAAACGGACTGAAGAGATAGACTTTTGGCAAGTCTACTTTTCTCATCAAGCGGTTATTGGTATCAGTTTTGATGCAAGTGATTACTTTCATAAAGCAAATCTGCCTCTTCATTATGTTGGATATTGTAATAAATACATTTAATCATATATCGTTTAATACTTTGTATAGGCTAGGACTTGTCTTTGTGAACAAGAAGTTATCCTTATCAAGTATTACTCTAAGTATTATTGAAGCATACAGATACTCTGAGGCTCTAAACAACAATATTTTGCAGCTTCTTCTACATGGAAATAAAAATGTGCCTTTGATGGCCAACAGCTTCTCTAATCTTCACCCATCTTTACCTCGCAATTCTTTACTTAATTTACCTAATTCTAAATCTCCTACTATTTTACAATCAATTAATCCTACATAATTACAATATTTACAATAATTAAGAAACAAATTAAACTTATCTATGGATTCAGGATTATAAAAATCAACATGAACACAGGCCTCTTTGTGTAGAAATTGTCACCAGGGCCGTAAATCGCCCACATTGATGAGCTTAGGAGGGCGATCGATCATCTATTTTTTATAGACGGCCTTGAAGGTCTTAGGGAGATACTACTATGTTGACCTGACCATAATTTCTTAATCTTTGGTTCCAGGATGCTAGATTATGGTTAATTTGTTAACAGAATATTCAGGATTAAGGTAAATGTCCACACTGAGGAGTCAAAGGTTAGTCAGTCAAATGGAGTCAAAGGTTAAGTAATTGTGGTTTCGTCGAGCTTAGACCCACATATTAGTACCCTCCTAAGACCATGCAAAGACCATTACAATCACAGTCTATTCTTCTATTCTTCTTCAATCGACTTGCCCAAGTTTCTCCCGGATTAAACGCAAAACAAATTGCCCAAAAACAATGTCTCACTACCGCTGCGTAGAAGAGTCGGGAAGGCCTCTGCAAAGAAGGAGAGAAAGGAAAGGGGGAATTCTCTTCCGCTTTCTCCCTCTCTCCTTTGCAGAGGTATATATTTTGGTTTTTATTTTCACAGAAGAGGCTTGGGCAAGTCAAAAATTGGTTGGAATATGACGACAATTGAACATGTAACAAGGCAGGATTTTGAATAATTAAACAAACTATATTTGCAACATTGTTCAACAATTTTTCAGAACATTTTTCAGAACATTTTTCAGAACAACTTTTGAAACCTGATTAAAAACTGATATACAAACTGATTAAATGGAACATATCAACATTAGTTACATTAGCTCGTTGCATTAGACCAAAGTTTATGGGATCAAATATTGGTGCAAACAGGCTCAATGGAGCTTAGAGAATGTCAATGAATTTCCAAAAATGATTTTCAGGTATAAAAAGATACAAGGCATAATTATTGCACAATATACACTCTAAAAAGGGTATCTCGTTGGCTTTAGGGAGGGTTTTTACCTCAGGACAAGGAGTTCATTTTTGAGAAATTTAGACAAAAATTAAATTCTTAATGTTCTTTCAGGAATTTGGCACAAGTCAGACATACATTTAGCTGTCCTTCTGTGATCAATATTTAGTAAACGTAGGGCAGGAACACAGCAGAATCTTAGGTAGAATTTCTTAGATGTTATCAATGTTGACAATTTGAGCTTTTTTTGCACAAATATCGTTGATAAATGTAAGGCCCTGCTGTGTTGAAACCCATTGTTTATGGTTTGGGAGGGGCTTTATTTGAGAAGCGTTTTTTCTTTAAAGTAAATGAACAGAGATATAGCGACATAATCTAAACATAGCACAAAAGAATGGCAGGTGCAACTAATCTTCCTTTTGTTTTCATCAATCAAGAACATCAAATACAATAGGTTATATTTAGATGGACCCAGTCCCCCTAGCTAAGTTGCTTTTACCCCGTTGATTCACTTTAAAATGTCTGCAAGGGTAGTGTTCTGCACACTTATCTGCAGCTTCCAATATCTTGTGACCAAATCTACAAAATGAGAAGAAAATAGCAATCACACACATGAATGGTATCTAACCTCATCCGCCTCAAATGAAAAATGTTACCTGAGATTTGCGAAAACAGTTCTATTGTTGTTATAAGTGACATCAAATTTGACACAAGCTATAAGTCGACTAGTATAACACAACTTGCAGAGGATCACAATAGCGGTATCTACTTCAAATCAGTTAATCAATTCAAGGCCATGGTCACTGGTTTTTACTTTCAATCCGACACGGCAAAGATCATGCTCAAATCAGATTTTAAACACACCAGATTTTGCCGTTTTTAATACAGTTTGATTCAACAAGGCAAAAATACGATGTTTAAACTAGGCCTTAAGGTTATCCGGTACCGCAATCACAACGTCCCTTAGCATAGGTAACAGGCTATTTCGTGCAACTTGCAACTTCAGATAAAGGCTAGACCCATTATCTAAACAGTGATAATCAACTTAATTGAACATGTTGACAGTTGTAGCAAACACATTGTAAGATTCAGGGAACAATCTATTGTTGTATATGGAAAGTCTATATGTTCCAGCAAAAGGTGCGGGAAAATGCATCAAATAATTTGAAAAAGTAAAGGCCAGGATACCAGCATCGATTGTCGGATCCGGAGATGCTTGTGGTGACAAATAAATGGATAAGTCCCCCCCCCCTCCAGTAACCTTCAATGTATGAAATAATTCGCTTAGTGAAATGAATAGTAAACAATGAGGACATACAGGCTCTCTTCTCACAAACAAAGGATAGCATACTACTTACGCGATCTATTAATCAAAACTCTAAAAAGTTGAATGATTATTACCATGCAAAGCTCTTAGCCGATTGGGCGGCACGCCACTTCGCTGGGTATCTCCTTTTCTGGTGTGAAAGCCTTTAACGCTGCAGGTTTGCAGCTCTTGCTCACCAAAGAGCATACTGGCAAGCTGCCTAATGGAGCTTTGCCAGACCCTGCCTGCCTGCATACTTCCCGCAGTTTATCCTGAAAAGATATGTATAACTTCCAGATTGAAAAGGGTTCAACAGTGCCTGATGTTCATTCAATTTTTCTTTTGAGACATATTAGCCAATCATATCCAATCCAATCCAATCCGATCTTAAAAAGCAAACTTTCCAGGCTCCAACACTAAAAGAACATAGGCAACAAATCAGACATAGGCAACAAGTGTTTGGAAAACAAAAAGGCATTGTATTTGGGAATACTCTTTACACTTACCCTTGTATGGCCATTGAAATTGTCACTGTCGTTTGTTTGATCCTGCGATGTACTTGCAAATCTTCCAGTCTCCTTTATATCGTTAATTCAAATTTTTCTCCTGCCATTCGACATTTCTATTGTTTGAGGTGTTGTCGAGTGTTGTCAAGAGCGTTTGGCCAGGTGCTCCACTTTCCGCTCGACAATGCAGAGCCTGCGCATGTTCAGTTGAACAAATTTTCCCACCAAAATTACTGCAACAAAGGTTCTGCCAAAGAAACAGCACCGAAACCGCTTGGGGGAAATTAATTCTTCAACATTCTGCAATGTGTACAGAAAGTCTTCGTACAAAATTCTTATCATATCTCGGAAACCTTGAGAATCTTCGAAATGATCTCTTTGCTCCCTTTGTTTCATCGAGGCTCTTATTCTTTCCTCACTTCACTTCTGTCTCTCCTTCTTTATCTAAGACCGTTACCAAAATCAGAGCAGCAACAGCCTTGCGTTTTCTTTTTTGTGAGCTTCAGCTTCATATTGATTTGGGGACAGCAAGAAAATAAATTGAAAATTTGCCAGGCTGTTGTACGAGAATGAGGACAGAAAGTAAAACATAAAGTCGAGCCTGCCGCAAAGTCGAGTCAGAATCGAGTGAAAGTCGAGAGCATTTGGCCACCCTCTGCTCGACATTGCTTGATTTTTGTTGAGCGCTGTAGAGTGTAAAGTTGAGAGCGTTTGGCCGGAGCTTTATAGACAGCCTTGACGGTCTTAGGGAGATACTAACTATGTTGACCTGACCACAATTTCTTAATCTTTGGTTCCAGGATGCTTGATTATGGTTAATTTGTTAACAGAATATTCAGGATTAAGGTAAATGTCCATACTGAGGAGATAAATGGTACATGGAGTCAAAGGTTAAGTAATTGTGGTTTCATCGAGCTTAGACCCACACATTTGGATTCAGCTGGGTTCAGGTGGGTTTAACTTATATACATTACGAGCATCCTTTTTCCTTCAATGGATAGCCTTTCATATTCAGTTTTCAATTGAACCAACTCAGCTGGCTAGTGCAGACTGCCTTCGTATAACAAATTTTGTGTAACTTTAGATTGCAAAGTTCAATAGTTGCGTCAATTTTTTGGTTTGGGGGATTAGAGGGGGATTAAAAATAGCTTGGGGGATGGGATTTTGGAATGGCCGTGTATTCCATGTTTTTCAGCGTGTCAAATTTGCTAAGAATACCAAGTATTGTATTTATTTGTCAATTTGTTTATTAGTAACAGCAGTTTTTCTCTTTGGGGGGCTGGACTCTAGTACCCCTGTCTAAAAATAGCATTTGGGGGCATATTTTGAAGTGGCTCTATATCCAATATTTTTCAGCTTGTCCAATGCTTATGTTCACCAAGTATCATGCTTTTATCACAACAATCTGCTGTACTATTGCTACTTATTCATAAACATGGCTGACGTCACACATGAATGATGACGTCATACCTATAAATCAAATGCGAGCAAAAATAGTAAATCTATACATCATTCGTTAGCTCTGACTGTGTGCTATTCAAATATGCAATTTGTTTGGCAGTAGTAGTTACGGGAAAAAATTTAGAGTTGTTATAAGTGTATTTCTCGAAGTTGATGACGTCACTAAAAAAGTTGACTTCCGGTCAAAATTTTTGTTGGCCCATCTTGGGTTTGAAATCTCCAGTCAATTTAGTAAAAATACGAAATTAAATTTGAGGTTAGCCACTTTGCCAGTTTTTCTTAGAAAAAACCCTGTCTAAAAGAGAAGTCTGATTAGATCTTTTGGATTTTTTTTCGAATGAAATGCCTTTTAACACATCGTATTCTTGTTTTCGTTGAGTCTGGCCCATGCCAGGACCCCGGAGGTGGGGGGGGGGTGGTACATGACTTGTGGATGGACGGGGGTCTGCCGTTCAGTTTTCAGAAAACTACCCTCTTCTAATTACCGAAACTTGCTTTTAATACCCGCTTTTATCATGAATTTTCGTGGAAAACTGCCCATTTTAACCATTTTTTTCGAATTTCAGCAAAACTCAACCCATGTTTATGGAAAATTTGCCGAAAAAGAACCCTTGTTTAGAGAATTTTGAGCCCAGAAACCCACCCATATGGGCGGCACATACCCGTACCCTGAACATGTTATGTGCCCCCCCCGGGGCCAGGACCCATGTAATTCAACAAAATATTAATTACAATATATACATATAATAGAAAAATTAGATATTCTCACAACAAGTCTGTTAAATTCAGTTCAGCAACCTCCATTTCGTATATGCTCTTTTACAATATTAGTAGTTAAAAACGGTAAATAGGTAAGAATACAATATACAGTTCAGCAACCTCCATTTCGTATATGCTGTTTACGGTAAATAGGTAGGAATACATAATATAACTGGTTCAAATCTTGATTGTGAGAGTGTGGTCTTGAAATAGGGATGCAAGCACCTCGTTTAGAGAATCTTTTGCTAAGATGTATTCGCTTTTGATTTTTGTGGTTAGGGAGTTGACCAAGAAATGTTGTATGGGACATATTTTGTTATCAAATACAATTTTATTTCTAGTATTCCAGATGGCGAGGAGGGCAGTGTCTCTTATTGCATTCTATGGAATGAGTTTTTTATTTCAATGCGAATGTCCCGGTTGAGATTTTCTGTGAGAAATTTCACTATATCCCACAGAGCTTTCGCTGCTGGGCAGTAAACAAAGAGGTGGAGGATTAGTCTCGTCCTTGCTGTTGCAACGTAGGCACGTCGAATTGTCCATAATTTTGTGCCTATAAAGGTGTTCGGCAGTTGGAACAACGAGCTGTATTATTTTCCATTGCAAATCACATGCTTTCCGATTATCGTCACAGGTAAAAAGCGGGTGAAAGACCAGATGCCATTTGGTTTTGCCAAATTTATCGTCCCAAAATACACGGAAGCGCTGGTTACTTACTAAAAACTTACGGAGCCTAATTAAAGTAGAGGCAATCTATAAATGGGACAAAGAAGGCCTTCACACGTAATTGCTCCCCTAGCGAAAACATATGCACGCACATATCGATATAATCAAATACAATAAGCTAATTTTAGCTCTGCATATGCAGTTCTTTGGTTTCATAGTTATTTATCTCAGTTAACTAACTTTAAGATCATCTGAAAAACGAAATGAAATATAAAACATCGAGTAAAACATAAGATCCTGTTGGATGATGACAAAGTTGGTCTTGAAATTTTTGGAAAAAAGTATTGAATCAATATTTGCAGTACTTGGCAAACATTGACGGACCCAAGGCAATTTTGCCACAACAGCTGAGTTAGGGGCTAATGAAAACGTGAAACACAATGTCAAGATGGACTTTAGTTATAAAAAATGGATGCTCCGTATTTCATCAGCGTCATTCATTTGCATCAATAAGAATTTTCGCTTCAGGCCACCTTCAGCTGGATAAGAATAAGAAACTGTTCAAGAAATGTGTTGCTTTTCATCCTTTCTGTGACAAATCTAATTTTACGTAAATTCTAAATGAATGTCTTTTCTTTAAGACTAAGCTTTTTTCTTACGTTAAAAAAGAAATCTCAATATTTTTTTTTTGGAATCCCCGTCCCAAATTGACATTACCACGATAAAAATGGATTTCCCACAAGTACGTATTTTTTTTCATCTTTCATTCAAAGATCAGCATGTATCTGCATAAGGATCTCTCCTTTTAAATTTACTTACTCCTTTAAGGGGTAGCTTCACCACTTAAAGCAATAACTATAATAACATGGTTTGGATCTATTTTTGAAATGCTGAGATCAAGCAACCACAAAAGCTTAGTATCATTCAATTCTGCAAAGATTTTACTACTTGGGGGGGGGGGGAACTTGTGAGGTTTGACATATTTTACCAATTTTTGGGTGGGAAGTGTCAAAAAAATGCATTTTTGCGGCTCAAATTTGAACTAACTGCCTGCCACCCACAAAATTATTGCTTAAAACTGATCAGAAGTACCTGAATCTCTGCAGAGATATTGCTATAGCATGCAGCTATACAACTATTACCGTTTTCTCTCAAAATAGACTACCGTTGCTATGGCAACCAGGATTAACGTTAGCAAAGTGAGCTCATCATGTAGATCAAAAAGTAAATTTGATATGAGAAAACCACCTAATAGTTGTATTCTGCATCCTATCAGGATACTCTGTACAAAATTTGGGGTCAATGCAAGTATGCAAACCAAAAATAATCCTGGGGGGCAATTTTACTGTGTCCGAAAATCGTATTTTGAGAAAAACGATGCTTTTGCCAAACATAATACCTAAGTTTTGCATGACAGCATGCCTACCCGTTGCACCAAGATTGAACTGCAAAACAGCAGAACCAGCTGCAGTTTCTATGCTATGTAATCCCTTGTTCCTGCTTTTTGGACAGTGATTCCAAACTAGTGCATTTATCGATTCATTCACATTCTGGGAGAAACCAGGTAAGCATCTTGCAAGCAGAGCAGGTGCGCTCAATCTTTCAAATAAAGGTGAGAGAAATCCCAAAAAAACTGGATCCAAATGATGTGGTTTGTTCTCAAGTGTTGTGCTTCCTTGGGCTTTTGAGTTTTGATATTGGCACCAAGAGTCCTTTGGACAGAATTGATGTCTCTCTTCCTGATTATCCAGTTTGATGCTATGATAAAGGACAGCTTTTATTGCAGTTTGCATCCTTTCAATTGCTTTATCTTTCTGTTCTTTTGTTCTTGCATCTCTGTCAACTGTGCTTCGAATGGCATTACCATAATATTTTTGTATTTTGTAAGTAACAGGCCTTGTTAGTCTACCACTGCGACCTCCAACAGGCTTTCCATCATCTAGTTTTTGTTTACTTTGCAGTGCTATCAAATTTTTTCCCATTCGTTTCTGTACATGACCTATACAATCTAATTTATCCACACGGCCACATATAACTGTTTCTCTTGAATGATCATCAACGTACTTCTCGTATGGTGCAGATTTCAGCCAGTTTTCATACCCTGAAGACTTTTTATTCATCTTTTCGTATTTTTCGCAGTCTTTACAAACGCGCGCCATAAACATTCCAGACATCAGAGTATGCTTTGCTTTCACCATCGCAAACCATCTTGCGATACCTAAACTTGTGCAAATCAACAGATCGTCCCCACAAAATCTTTGCTGCATCTTTCTCCATGGATGAACTTGATCCGTTATAGTTCTTCTGACAAAGACCACTGGATTCATGACTTTCCTTCCATTTTTGATATTGTTCTGGGTTATTTCTAAGCTTTTCCCCGGCTTTACATATTTCACACATTTTTGACATGACAGCATAATCAAGGACTTCCCCTGTGTCAGTAGAAATAACAAAGCCAATTCCAAAGTTTGTACTGAAACCTCTCCTACTCCATGTTCCATCAAATGAAACTGCAACATCAATATCATCATTATCGTTTTGCCCCAATGTACTTCTTACACGCTTTGCTGCCTCTTGCGGCTTTTCCAGGACCGTTGCTTTTGTCACTGAGTTGACATTCTTCTTCTGTTTCTGAAATGCACTGTTGTGAATTGGTGGTGGCATATTCAATATCTCACAAAATGTGGCAAGGCCTTCTCTCCCTAAACCAATTTCACCAACAGCAAAAACTGACCTTATGTTCACATCACTTGAAACAGTAGTGGGTTCTTTGCTCATTTTATTTGTATCCATGGTGATCGTTTTCCTGCAAACTGTACATTCAAAACAAATTTTACTACTCAGTCCTCTTCTTTTGGGCAAATCCTCTTTCATCAGCATCATACCTCCCGTGCAGCCATGCATGCTCTCCAGAACCTTCCTGATATTCTCCAGGTATACAACCCGGTATCCTTCATCATCACCAGCAGACACTTTAGCTATCACATCAGACCTCAAAATTCCAGTTTTAGGTGTTTCAGCTGTTTCATCTTCAGTTGCATTCCTTGCTTGCTCTATTTTCCTTTTTGAGGCAGAGGTTAAAGGACTAGCATCTTGTGAATCAGGATTTACCTGGCGATAAGGAGCTGCAAGATTAGGCCCAACATCAACATCAACATCTTGATCATCACCCTCACTCTGGGCAGCTGGCCTAAATTCACCTTATTGCTGGAAATTTGCATATCTTGTACCTTTGAAAAACTTTTTCTTCCTGCGACCCTGTGTTCTCACGCTAAACTTTCTTCCTTTCTTCGGCATAATGTGAGCAAACTGCCAAACTAGTATCACAGCACTTCAATTTGATGAAAATGAAACGAAAATGTCAAAGGCAAGAGCGATGAATTTGAAGAGCTGTGTGGGAGAAACAGAGGCATTACGGGATAGGAGAAGCCTCCATTGCATGTGGCTGCCACAGGGGGACCATAACATGAAAGCACAGGTGGGAAAAGAGGAGAGAACTGGGGGCATAGCCAAATGGGGATTGGTTTGATCATTGGTTGCCATAGAAACGAGATAAATTCTTCCATGAGAACTGGAGCACCAAACTTAGAAATTATTTTTCAAGGCTTTAGAGCAATAGATTGAGGATACAGTGGCCAGCAGTTTGAAGTCCATATATCAAAATGATATAAGAAACAAAAAACAAAAATCTGGAAACAAATTGAAAAATTTAGATTTTAAGGAGTGAAGCTACCCCTTAAACGATCGGAGAAGGCTTCTGCAGTAACTAAGTTCACTAGGATTTGGTGCTATTGCTTGCATACCTATTAATACTTGAATGAATTAAAAACGTGATTTGTGAAAGTTCTAAAGTGTTCGTTTCTCCTCATACTCATAATACACTGATTTGCAATGGCATACATTTGCAGGATACAGGGTGTCCCAGAACAATTGTTCGACATTTGATTACATTTTAAAAAATAACGATAAAAATGTTAAGGCTCGTGGTTGTCGTGCTTATATAAGCCTTAAAAGAAGACTATCCAATATTTTACCTCTCGTCGATATCAGAGCAAACCATATAGGACTTCCAAAGTTATTTAATTCCCGTTAATTCTTGTAACCGTTGCCAAAATTTATTTAAGAATGCAATTATCTAAAAACATGGAATGAAAACTTAATCGATGAGAGAAAAGGCAATTCTAAATTGTGCTGAACAGGATTCCTTCAAGCACCGATAACCTTGATTCAATATTGTAGAAAGCTAGTTTATCGAAAGTGCTTTTCAAATTACGTTTGCTTTGCTTTGAATAAATGAGATTCTACTTTCACTAAATATGCAATTTAGGGGCGTCTGGTTTCATTTTTCGCACAAACGTGAACTTTGAATGCTCGTAACTCCATGAATACTTAGCTGATTTGCTAGCTTCTGGTGTCTGAAATTAATTTAAAACCTCATCAATATGGTTATTTTAACATGGATCCCGTTCTATATTTCATTATTTTTTAATATTTAATCAAACGTCGAACAATTTTTTTGGGACACCCTTTATACCACTCGAGGTCTGGTGCATTCATCCGGTCTAATTGCGAATAAACTGTATTAACTTAATCCACACTCTTACCTTCAAACTTTGTGTAGGTCAAGCGGGCAAGTTAAAACTTGTTTGAGCAAATTGGTTTTTCTTCTTCACCTTCTGCAAACCACTGACATTTTGAATCATTTTTTGCCCATCCGACTGCAAGCAAACTCTGCAAAAAGAGATGCAGAAATGCAGTAGGCCTACAACTAATGACTGCTAGTTAAAAGTACTCTGTTGCAATTGTCATGTCATGTTTAGGCCCATGTTGCTCTTTGAATTTAGGCCTATTCGCTCAAAGGTAATATTAGGTAATATCTTGGATAAAAAAGGAATGTGATATCTGAGTTTGGATAGATAGATGGACAGATAGAGGTGTATTTTGTTAACTCATTTGTAGCTTTGTGATATACTTTTCACAGGTGAGATTCTTTTCACACTAACTGCTTACAATAGCCATTTTTATTTCTGTTCTAACTCAGGCAACTGTTTTAAAAGACCCCAAATCCTAACAGGATTTCTGTGACAATTTTAAAGATCCAGAGCAACTACAAAATATGGAGGTGTATAAGAGAGGAAGTATGCTGGTTTTTGGTGGAAAATATTGAAGTGAAAATAGACAATGGATGAAAAATCGTAACCAAGCAGTACTGGGAGATACGCTAAATTATATGGCAATGTTTAGCTTGTCACCTCAGTGCATCAGAAAATACTTACTTGAATTTGAAACTGAAGCAGTCCTCATTTTGATGTGAAAGAAAAACAGTAATCTTTCTGCCATTTTTCTTCAGGCCACAAAGCCACATGTACTCTGAACACTGGTACGGCTGGGATTTTATTCAATTGCCTTCTGATGGCATGTCACCAATCGGTACCACCCAGGTGAAGAAGTTTAGGCTCTTTGTTTTTTCGGTATGTACTACCTACATTGGAAAAATGTTAAGCATCAGTTAGCTCTCAGTTTGATTTGTTGAAAGTTTTAACTCTTTATTTCGAAAGCTAAGAAACAACCCTACCTGAATTGAAAAAAGCTAAGAAATTTCTGCAATTTTCAGTTTTAATTTTCCTATCACACTCAAAAATATTTTGACATCGTGCAGTTCCCGGGGGGGGGGGTACTTGATTTAAGAAAATACGCGGACGTGCCGCTGGAAAATCTGAAAAGGCACCCTGTCCCGGAGTAAAACTTTAAAAACAATACCATATTCTTGGGTTTCTCCATACAAAATTTTAGCCTGCCCTGGGAATTTGATAGAAATTTGATAGAAATCTATCAGAAAATGCGGAAATGTTGCCATCCAAACGATTTAAATCATATTCGTGGAGTGCAAATGGCATACAACGACGATACGTAGTCAATTATACAAAATATGGACCCTGTCATGGAGCCGACCATACAAAGGTGATACCCTGTCCCGGAGTAGGAATCCTGAAAATGATACCCTGTTCGGCAAAAAATCAAGGACGAATGTGTCTACCAAACCTAGATTTTATCACAGCAGCACATTTCAGCAGATAGTCTGCCAAAGCAATCACTCAAGATCGTGCAGGGAAAAAGTTACTTTTAGACCAGGCGGAGAATGGGGATAGGGTCCCCCTCCGGGGAAGTAATTCAAATCAGGTGGTTTTGGGTAATTTTGGGGTGCTGATTACGAAAATCGATGTTATACGGGCAAATTCGGTGGCTTTCGGCCTCTGTCTCATGTCAAAGTCTCGTTCTCAGGTAAAATAGGCGCAAATGCCTTGCAGGGTCCATCCTCCGGGGAAGTAAGTCAAAGTAAGTAGTTTTGGGTAAGTAAGGGAAATTTGTCAAATTTGGTAGACTTGGGTAATTCTGGTGTGCTGATTCCAAAAACCTATATCATACAGGCATATTAGGCGTCGTTTCTCATTTGACTTTACTTCATATCACAGTCTCGTTTTCAAGCAAATGATACTTGTCCATTTGCCTCTATCAAACTCAATATAATCTATGTACAGAAAATATTCTCCCCTTTGAATATGTAAACGATCAAACATCGTAAAGATCTATTAACTCTTCATCAAAGTCGTTGTCACTGTAATCGCCTTCATTTGGATCGGCCCCGTCATCCTCATTCAGTGGTCAATAGCAGTTCTGCGATATCATCCAGGTAGCAAATATCACTCCAAACAACTGATCCTCTTTCATCTCATCGATATGATTTGCTGGATCGTCCAGATCCATCATTAAGCAGCCACCTTGCCTAAAAATAGATGCCACATAATTTGATCACTGGATGTGAAGCCTCAAATTTGACTCGCAGCAAGCTTAAATCGGTTATTCTCTTTTCATTTTCGAACTTCTGCAAGAGCATTTTCTTCCTCACTTCGTCACGCAATTGAATCCTTTCGTTTCCATATATGGTGCATACGAACTTTCCAAGCCTGTCTCAACTTCTTCAGGTACATGAAGACTGGTCCCCAAATCTGCAAATAGATTTACATATTCTGTCTTTTTAACCATTCAAGCTACTTTCCCCTTTGTAAAGAAGCTAGCCATTCCACCGTAAAGAATCATTTGTTTTCTTCAGTATGAACACCATGGAGATAGGAAATTCATGATGAGCAATGAACAAGGAGAACACGTTTCACTGCTGAAAAGCACCATCGCTTCGATGTAATAAATTCAGACATAGCACTCAGCATAGACAAAATTTTCTAAATCTACTCTTGAGCTCATCCGGTGTAACAAAAACAGCAGAAATAGTAGTATTATATGAGGAAATATTGATATTATGTTCTCTCTTGAGGGTGATGACGCTCTGGTGTTAAGGCAGGGTCCTATCATATATTGGTACTTAATGGCGAATGAAATGGAGGGGAATGGAATGGGGGAATGGAACTGGGAATAGCTCTAGGAATAGAAAGGGTATACAGTATATAAATAAGCTAAGTATAGCATATGTAGGGCCGAAGCCAGTAGTGGTGAGTGGAGCGTCCCCCAGAAGGCCATTTGTCGGAAATTTTACTCCACCTGTCGGATTTTTGTTGTTGTTACAGGCCCACATTTAGAAGATTTTACTGGGAAAATGATGCATAGAACATGAATTTATTGACTTTCGAGGATGAATTTTGGCATGGATTTGAATCTGCAGCATTTTTTCCTTCACAGGGACCAATTTTGAAGGCTCCAACGTTGAAACTACAAAATAATTCCAAAATCTAGCCATTAACCCTATCCGGACTAGGGGGGGGGCACAAAGTGCCCCCCCTAGTAAACTTTTCCACACAGCTCATCGAGTATCACTAGAATAGTCTAGTTTTTTCGTGACTTTTAGTTTCTATCTATGAGACATCTTTTCATGTCAATTTCAAAAATTTTGAAACTGATTCCGGGGGTCAACACATGACTTTAAATTGAGTGCTCCGCCAAATAAATACCTTTTAAGTTATAGATTTGGAACCACTGGCTCTATGGCAATGAGACAAACATTTTTGAACTCGTCTTGAAACAAGCTTTCATTTAATATATAGTTTATTGATTTTTGATGACGTCATCAACAATTGGTTGTTGCGCATGCGTACTGATGAAAAGCCATGTTATGCTTCATTTTTAGACAAATGAGTGACATAATATGATGCAGCAGGTCTTTTTATGTATCTTTAGACTTTTGCTATTTTTACAAGTAATTTATAATCAATTTTAGACAAAAATCGCTATTTCTCTCGTACAAAATAATTAAAAGCTGACATCAGCAAAAATATTAGACTTACAAAGCCAAAATTCCAAAATAAGAATTAGCAGGATATAATCCTTCTATGTCTCAAAGAGATACAACGCGACAAAGTACATGTGGTTTTACACACAAATTAGCAACATTTGCTGACGTCAGCACTTAATCACGTGACATAAACAAAAACAAATCACACCATCTTGTTTGCCTTATCATGTTTGTTACTTGTGCCAAGTTTCAAGTCTCTAGCACTTATGATTCTGAGAAAAACCAGGGGGGGCACTTTGTGCCCCCCCCCTAGTCTCCCCAAAGTTTCAAAAAGCCTAGTCTGGATAGGGTTAAAGGAGCACATCAGTTCTTTGGTGCATGTTTTAACGTATGTTCCTAAAATTGGGGTTGTTGCTGTTGTTTTTGTTGATTTTAGAGCGTCGGAAAATTTTTGGTTCTTTACCCCCCAAAGAATTAAGGCTGGTATCGGGCCTGAGCATATGAAAGTCCTCCTCCAGATGTATCTTTTCACCAAATACAATAGCTAGTCAATGACAGTTATGATTTTGTTATGGTGAAAAGATACATACGGATCAGTACTTTCCTATGATAGACTTTGTTCTTTTATATACTGTATAATTTTCATATTCCCCGAGCTATTCCCTCATTCCATTCCCCCATTCCATTCCCCCATTCCATTCCCCGTCAATGTGTGTCTTGGCATGGCATACATTGCCTGGAAGCCACTTGAAATCTTATGATTACGTCGGCCATTTGTATTCACCGGCATTGGAATACTGGCATCGGCATTGGAACTGGCATTGGCATTGATTATTGCATAAGTCCACAAGTACTATGGCGCATGCAAAACTAACCAGGGGGTGCGCAACAGCGATTTGCGCGAGTCTCTATTCATTTTCACCCAATTATCTAACGTTAATCACGGCAAGAAATATGCAAATTTCCACCAATTTCTAAGTGGGGAGACTCTCGCATTTCCAATTAGTTTCCGAAAGGGAAATTAGCACCCACAGTTTCCTATAAATTTCCATTGCGGGAAAAGTACACGCAGAATTTCTGATCAATTCCAGTTGAAGAGATTCACACTCAACATTTTTAAGATTTCCAACAGAAGAAATTCCACATATATACTCTCACGAAACGAATAAACGGGGGATCGTGAGAGAGTTTAGGGGAGGGGGCGGGGTTTCGGAAATGGTACGATATGATAATAAAGGGGAAGGGGGATTGGAACATTCGGCGGGAGGCTAGACAAATTTGTAGATAGTCTTTTTCTTGGTTAAACGCGTATCTTTTTTATATGTTTGTAAAATTATTAAAAAATTATTTTCAATATCATGTTAATTTTTCAAGAATTGTTAAAGGGGGGGGGGGTTGGAATAAAAGTGGGGCGTTAGACAATTTTTCAATGGTTAATAAGCGTGTGGATTACCATTCGGTACTCGAGAGTATATGGTCTCATGACACGATGCAATTTAGTACATGGTCAGATATGAAAATGATGGTAAATGTAAACGCGACACCGACACAGAAACCGAAAGCCCCCATCCCGCAACACGAATCCCCCATCCCGCCCATCCAGCCAGCACGCATCTCTCCCCCGTAGAGGTC
This sequence comes from Aurelia coerulea, assembly GCA_039566865.1. Classification (NCBI taxonomy): domain Eukaryota; kingdom Metazoa; phylum Cnidaria; class Scyphozoa; order Semaeostomeae; family Ulmaridae; genus Aurelia; species Aurelia coerulea. The sequence goes on from CM076959.1 coordinate 7,224,603, forward strand.
GCACCGCAGCGAGCGCCTTTGTTCAAAATGTCATTTGACATTTTGGCGCCCAAATTCATTCTTTTTCTGTGACGATCAACGACAGAAGAAGGTCTCTGAAACCGGTGTACAATCTCATCAAGCCAAGAAAGTATATGAAATCAAATTGTTTCTGGAAAAAGGCAACAATTCGAGCATTGAAAAGTGTCTGTAGAAAGACTAAGAGCAGGTTTGTTGAGTTTCCTATTTTGCATGTCTGTCTTTTTGAACTAAAATCTCCTCTTTTTGACTATGGCCTAAACAGCTAAAAGAAAATGGCGGGCGCAGGGCGTGCGAGAAGATGTTCCGTTCTACCTTCCTTTCCAAAGAATTTAGAAATTTCATCATTGCTATAGAGTGTGAGCTATCTACGAAGGAAGCTTCCCATCCTAAAAGCCGAAACATTGAGATACAAAGGCCCGAATGGGAGGCGACATTGCCATTGGAACATGCAAGACCCAAGAGCAAAAATGAATTCGAAGGAAGAATTCATTTTCTAAAAATCAACACGAGAAACACACAGGGACTCCTTCATTGGCAAAACTGACATTTTATCTTGGTCTTCCGATCACTTCAATGACAAAAGTTCATAAAATTTGCTCCCACTTTATCACTCTACAAGCTGCTATATTTCAAATTTCATTACATTAATTTTTAAGATACTGTGTAATGTGAGTTTGTAACTTGTTTTCTTTTGTCACAGCACTCCGGCTTCAATGGCTGACTTCAAGAAGAGTCAAGAGGGTGAAGGAGAAAAGTGGGTAAGATCATAGTTTCAAACATAAATCTCTTGTTGGTGATTGACTGGAATCGGCGTATGGTGCGCCACACATCTGTGGCGCACAGACCCAATCTATACAATGTAAATAACAATAGAACAAAAGAATTGGCGTATATCTGTGGCGCACGGCACACCCAGATTCCCAGTAGGGTGATTGAGACAAAGAGTGGAACGCTAGACCAGCATATTCTCAATTTCTATTCTTAGTTTTGAATATATGTGAAACAGTTCTGCGTCTTGAATGCACGAACTTGTTCAAGTGGTCAGCGATCATAGCAATTTGTTTTCAATCACGCAAGTAGCATCTTCATTTGTCACTTTAATTTTGTATTCTTATGACTTAGTGTCAAATGAACTGTTCTTTTTCCTCCCTACATGCTCCTGTCAAGTGCAAAGCAAGGAGAAAACTGGTGAGTTCACAATTCCCAGTCTGCAGAATACATATGGCAGTTCTGGACAAGATTTCACGAGCATGCAGACCAACAAAGCAGTGGTATGCTTGCGTGCAAGTTCTTTGTTTAACCTTTGTTTTCAAAGGAGTGAACTAAAGATCTCAATCAAAATCAGCATGCACATGAAAATTGTGTGAAGAATCTTGTGTGTGCAGCTGCCACACTCTGCAGACTGGCACTAATTAATTTAATTTTTGTAAATATCTAAGTTCTGAAACATAGAAACATCTTATCATGGACATTCGTTTGAAAGCTCTTGAAAGCTAGCACGTCACAGAAAGGAGGAAAGAAACATGTCAAAAGTTTTATTTGAAGACTTTGATGTATATGTATAGCAAATATCCAATCTCTTTAATCTTGATAGGATATTTATCTGCCTGGTTCTGAGTCATTGATGTCGCACAGGAGCTATACACATTTTTCTATATGGAGCTGAAGGATAACAACAACCCAAAGAGTTTATGCTTCATATGTAAAACAGTAAACAATTGTGCAGAATGCTCCTCAGCGTACAATGAAACTCATCCATCTGCACCAAGTGTTACTTTTGTATTTGAAGAAATATTGACTTTTGCTTTTTTTGCATCATAACTTCTGGTGATACTAAGTTTTAAACTGAATCAAGCAAACACCTTTTTTTTATTTATGCTTGAATTCATGAACTGCTATTTCAAAAAGTAACTTGAGAAACCATCATACAGGGAAACACCTTCATTGTCAAAACTGAAATTTTTATTTTGGTCTCCAGGTTATTTAATGGCAAAAATTCATAGATTTGCTCCCATGATCATTCTATCTGCTAAGTTTAAATCTTTATTGCATGTTTTCAGAGGATGTGAGTTTCTAACTCGTTCTCTTTCACCATAGCACTCTAGCTTCAATTGCTGTTGTCAGGAAGATTCAAATGAGGGCAAAGGAGAAAAACGGGTAAGATCATAATTTCAAGTATTAAATTTTTGCTGGTGGTTGAGACAAAGGGCTGAATGCTAGACCAGCATATTTTCAATTTCTATTCTTAGTTTTGAATATATGTGAAACAGTTCTGCGTCTTGAATGCACGAACTTGTTCAAGTGGTCAGCGCTCATAGCAATTTGTTTTCAACCATGCAACCATGCAAGTAACATAGTTCCAGTTGCCACTTTCATTTCTTGACTTAGTTACAAACGACTTGTTTTTTTCCTTCCTCCTAGCTCCTGTCAATTTGAAATTGCAAAAAAAGGAGAAACCAGTTAGTTCAAACTACCTTTAATTTGCTTTTCCTAAGATCTGATATCTAAACATTGAAGCACCTTATTGTGAACATTGATTGATTTGTCTGAAATGTCTTGAAAGCTAACAGGGTACAGAAAAAAGGAAGAAACCTGTAGAAAAGTTCGGTTTGAAGACTTTGATGTATCTAATTATAACAAATATCCTATCCCTTCCATCTTGATAGGATAATTAGCTGCTTCTGACTCATTGATGTTGCACAGGAGTTATACTCGTTTTTATGTGTAGCTGAAGGATAACAACAACCCAAATAAGGCCATATAAATTAAATTAATAGATTCTCATCACCGCCCGAGTGGAAAATTAATTCTGAGTCGAAATTTTTAATATTTTGTTTGTAAAATATAAAAGTCCCGCCCGCTCGTCATTTGCAATGTTTGCGATGTTTTTATATTTTATATAATGTCAAAACATATAGTTTTATTGTTTTTTATTTATTTGCAATGATTTGCTCCTTATGTTACACACTTTTATCTAACGAAAGGTAGAATTTTACCATAAAACTACAAAAAATGTCAATCTGAAACAACGTTTTCACTGAATTGGCACACTTTTGATCAATTACAAAGTTGTTATGGTTCAAGAACATTCAGACGGGAGGCTTCATTAGGTTCCTGTGGGAGGGCTGTGGGAAATTTGCAAGAAATCTCTTGACAAGAAATCATTTTAATTTTGAAAAAGTAGACATTTTGTTGAAGAAACTGTGAGAAATTCCCTTTAGATTGTTGTTTGTAAACAGCTCCTACAAACATCAAAAATCTTAAGTTGTTTGTCGCTGCTCCTGTTCTTCTACAGACGACCCACAGGGTAGAATTTATCTGTGCCAAAGACTATGTAAACAAAGAATTCAACGGAATAATGTGCTTCCCTCGCTGATTTGGCTAGATTTGCCAAAAAAATTTATATATAAATTACAAAATATAACCTCCCGCCTCGCGAGAGTTTCCAAAACTTTGTGATGAGAATCTATTAATTTATTTTATGTGGCCTAATGCTGCAATTCATGAACTGCTATTTCAAAATTTAACCTCTACCAAAACCATCACGCAGGAACTCCTTCCTTTTCAAAACTGACAATTTTATCTTTATCTCCTGGTTACTTCAATGACGAAAGTTCATAGATTTGTTCCCATGATCATTCTGGTTGCTATTTTCAATTTTCATGACATTTTTCAGAAGTTGGAGTTTCTAACTTGTTCTCTTTCATCATAGCACTCTAGCTTCAATTGCTGATGTCATGAAGAGTTAAGAGGGTTGAGGAGAAAAGCGGGTAAGATCATAATTTCATACTTAAAATTTTCGTTTGTGGTTGAGAGAAAGAGTGGAGCGCTAGACCAGCATATTTTCAATTTCTATTCTTAGTTTTGAATATATGTGAAACAGTTCTGCGTCTTGAATGCACGAACTTGTTCAAGTGGTTAGCGATCATAGCAATTTGTTTTCAACCATGCAAGTAGCATCGTCCAATTTTCATTTTTTTGTATTCTTGAGTTGGTTACAGATAAACTGTTCTTTTTCCTTCCTCCAAGCTCCTGTCAAATTGTAAATGCAAAGCAAGGAGAAACAGGTTAGTTTAAATTCCCTTTAATTTGCTATTCCTTATATTTGAGTATTATAACATTGAAGCACCTTATCGTGGACATTATTTGATTAGTCTGAAACATGTTGGAAGCTGACAGGGTACAGAAAAGGAAGAAACATATTTTTGAAAATTTTGAATTGAAGACTTTGATGTAGAAATTTCCCATCATTTTCGTCCTGATACGATACTGATCCCCATGGTTCTGAGGCAATGAAGTCACACAGGAGCTATACTCATTTTGATACCGGGTGAGCCAGAAATATGGTATATGCATACAACTTCTTGAAATTTATTTGCCTGCAGACACTATTAAAAACTTTTTTGAATAACAAAATAAATAGATATAATTCATTGCTTTAAAGGCAATCGGTCCCCTTTGATGAATGAAAATAAAACCGATAAAGATTTCTATTGTATATTCCAGAAGTTGGTGTAAATTCAGTTTATCCAAAGAAATTAGGGTCATAGAGACTCAGTGATGCATGAATTTAGCTGCAGCGTAAATAAGGTTAAAGCAGTAACCAATGTCAGAAAAATAACCAGTTAAAAGGTTTTTGCAACAAGTGTCTCTTCCCTTAGTTCATCATCACTCACTTAGGGTCGTTCTTTTCAACAAAACAAATGTACAGATATGGTATCATGTAAGTTTACAAATGGAAAGATTGTAACATTTTATGAGTTGATTTAAAAGTACGGGCATAAGTCTTAAGTACCTGTGTTTTAAGTACATATTCAGTACTGGCACCTATCTATCATCAAAAGATAATAGCAACACATGTTGCACAAGAGGTTGTTTAATGATTGCACAGCATTAGTATCACTTTGATCAATACAAAAACTTTCAGTTTTTACCATTTCTTTGAAATGATACTTACTAGCTGCTGTATTTTGTGCATGTAGGGTAATAGGTAGTAGGTCTTTGCATCAAGAAAGCTGCTCTTTTGTTTTCAGCTGTTGGAGCAACAAGCAAGCATATGCTGCTCCAGAAAATACTTATTCGTATGGATGTCAATGAAGAACTGATGTCTGGTGAAAAATGTTAGGAATGCCTTTGGTAAATTTTGGGAACAATGAAAATGAACTGATTGAATTGCATCATTGGCAGAAGTAGTACAGAGAATAGTAGTAGTCAGGTGCTGATGAAGTTTGATGCAAGTTGTGGTATAAAATGTTATCATTGCATCGTTCGGCTTTTCAAATGCTTCAATCCATGATAGCAAGAATCAATAAAATCCATCAAAAGTGTCCTAAAAGTACTGTGTCCCACCTGCTGTCCAAGAGCTGTGATTTCAGTTGTTTTTTTCTTTCTGAGAATTTTTGCAGGAAAGGCTTAGCATTTGAGACCTTATTTGAATAAACTACAGACAATTGATTGCAACAATGTGGTGCAGACAGACTGCGCAAAGCTTTTTTGGGATACACTCTGTACACAGATTGAGTCCAAGGGTGGGCATGTCACACTGGGGCAATCATCATACTTTTGACCAATACCAGTAGGTTTTTGCTAAAAATTTTGTATGTATCAACTTTGTCCCATTACTGATCTTTTTATTGCACGTTTTTGTTGCTATCTTGCTTCAGTAGAAGTTGCAGTTCTAGCACCAAAAGCTGGAATCACAGAAGTAGCTAAGTGCTAATCAAGTCCACAACCCCTTGTCACGGCGCCCTACTGGGCATTGAACCCTATCTGCTGGACTGTTCTGCTTGCATAATCAGAGTATTACTCCACTGCACCACAACACCTTTAATTTTGGCTGCAAGTTTTGAATTAGATCGTCACTGATGATGTTTATCCTAAAAACCGGAAATTTCATGAAAGTCGTTGCTTAAAAGCAGGTTTCCGTTAAAGTATAACTGTCCCAAAACTGGTAGTCTTCTTGCTAACCAAATGATTATCGTGTGTGTTACTTCAAAAGGATCTCTCAATAACTATTCTGAAGAAGTTTGTCCCAAAATCGATACTTTCAGTCAACAAAGCTTCATCTGACATCCGAAAGCAGGTTGTAGTTATATTATAACTGGTGGACTTGGTTGAGCTACTTATCTTTTCTTCTAAACTTTCGTCAGATAGAACAGCAGTGGAATGCATTTTGGTAGAACTATAGAGCCGACTCGCCAGATTTCGGCTGTGTGCCAGTACGCATTTTTTGGGCAGTAAAGTCGTACTTTGCGATTATAAGACTGGTCTTCTTTCATGGTGCATCTGGACAAAGATGGGATCAAACATTTCACAGTACTAGCCTGCCTCTGAAAGTCTGTCCACTTCCCGTATTTGTTGGTTTTTATAATTCATCAACAACCATTAATGTTACCATCTTTTCTGAAGCCACAAATTTGAACGTTTCATGAGCAAATCTGAATTTGGTAGTTTTATCTTGGTAATTTGAGATACATTTTGTTCTCAGGTATGTCAGTGCGGACTTAACAGTAGACTCATATGGCTAAGGCCACATCCACACGTACCAGGTGCATTTGAAACGCATCAACATGAAAATGCATCGATGAAAAACATGACCCATATCTGCTATGGGCAAGCACGCATTAACGATGTGCCCTCGTAGATCCTGAAGATTCCGGAGATTCTAGTTTGTATACAGTGTTGGAACAGGGACAGGGAAAATTCGTGAATTACCATATTTCTATTTTTCCAGCACCCACTCAAAACAAGCTCCCATCCTTATTGTCTTCAAGCGAAATGAAATTGAGGAATAAAGAAATTCGACCAAAGGTTCAGCAAAATCCGCTAACATGTTTCAATAGAGTCCAAAAAGTCGTTCCTTTCTCCTTGTATCCAAAGTATGATCTGAAATCTTATGCAATGGCAAAGCCCGAAAATCTGAGAAATATGTTATCCGAAATCTGTGTGAAAATATTTTCCACTGTCCGACGATCTGAAAATGATAAATTCAACTTGTTTGGACGAGATCCCACAAATTTAGGTAGATAATATATTGATAAGTTTCTTAACATAACCGTACTTGGACAAGCAAATTATGGTCACTGTTTGAAAAATCGAAAAGAAGTTTCCCTTTTTACACCATCTTAATAAATCTTTCGCTTGAAATGGGTATATTTAGATGGAACTAACCTAATGTACGTGTGGAAGTGGCCTAACAATTGAGTATATTTCCTGCAGTTTATTTGATTGAGGATAACTTATTATTTGTTATAGACAAATAGAGATTGATTATTATTATCATATTTGCATTATTGAACTCTTCTGTTGAACTGAAATTGCGAGGCAAGTTCTCGTTTGTTCCCTCTGCCAACGGGAATGAGTAAAGTTGGAGAAAATGAAGACTGTTTGAGTAAAATCGCGTTCATGTTCTACTTAAAAGTATTCCAAGAAGCAAGAATTGTAAGAATCTAAGATTTTTAACAAAAAATTAGGAAATCCCACGTTTCTGCGACGTTGTCCCATTTAAATCGGACATCTCTCCATAGTTTCCCAATGTCCGAAATGCCGAATCTCCTTATTAGAAATTGTAGGGAAGAAGAAATTTCCTATTCAGGCAATTCTCCCAATGGAAACATTAGAGGAAACTTGACATTTCCACTTAATTTTGTCATAAAACATTGGGGGAAACTGTCCGTTTCCTACGAATTTCCTACCTAGAGAAGGGATCTGTCCATGGTTTCCCCATGTCGGAAATGCAAAGTCTCGAATTTGGAAATTGTAGGGAAACGGAAATGTTCCTTTCCGATGATTTTCCCCATTGGAAACCTTGGAGGAAATTTGACGTCTCCTCATAATTTCCTCGTAGTACACCCGTGGAAACTGTCCGTTTCCTACAAGATTCCTACCTAGAAACTATAAGGCAATTTTGCCCTTTCTTGCCGTGAATGGATTTGAGCATTATGAATGAGGATTACTGATATTATACGGAGAGTTTTAAATCCAATAAGAGCATACCTGAATTGCTTAATTACGCTTTTATAGGAACACTTTGAACTGAGCTAACATTAAATTTTTTTCTGACTTTACCACGGCTGGAGCGGTACACGACTCGTTTTCAGAAATTTACCCTCTTCTAATTGCCGAAACTTGCCTTGGTACCCAGATTTATGAAGACTTTTTTTTGGAAAACTCCACATTTGTAACTATTTTTGCAACTTTCAGCGAAACGCCACTAATAAATGGAAAATCTGCCGAAAATGACCCTTGTTTAGAGAACGTTGTTAAAAGAAAGTTAGGCCCAAGAACCCACCCATATGGGCGGCACATACCATTACCCTGAACATGTTATATACCCCCTCCCGGGGATTTTACGTTAAAGACAGAACAGAGCTCTTCGTAATTAAAAGTTCATCAGAGCTTGAAGTTTTAACCCTTGAATATCTTTCAATCTTGTGAACTTATACTTAATTTGAGAGTAAAAGTTGTTAGTTTGATTGTGAAGTTACGTATAATTCGTTCACTTATTACCCTTATTGAGATACCCTGGGTACCAGACTCTCTAACATTTCAATATTAGAGAGTCTGGTACCCAGGGTATTATTGAGACTACTCTGGTTCAACTTCAAAAGTTTGGTTCATTTCAAGAATCATAATTGCTGAAAAATGAAATTGATGGCAGCATATTTTACAATCTAAAACACACTCTCGAATGACCTGTAATATGAAAATCTTAAAACCGCAAAATCTTGAAACCCGAAAACGAACATAAAAGCATCAAGCCCTCAACCCTGGGGGCAAAAATTGGCCAAACGCGCAACCCATCAAAGCTCAAAGCCCAAAGCCCTTTCTCGTTGGGGAGACGATGTCTTGGTTCTATTGTGTAGAACAAAAGCGTAAGTGGTTTGTTCACAGAGCTATCTGGTTCTTGCGGTAGATGTGCATGCGTATTACAGTTAGGTTTTGAATTACTACTAGAGTTCTAACAAGGAATAACACGGAAAATAAAAATTACGGAAAGTTTCCCGCAAAATTAGGACACTCCGACACTTCACGACAATCTTCACTCGTTGTTATCATGGGTAAGTAGGGAAACAACAGCGCACAGCTCGACACAGTATGCTGTACAGTGCTTGTGTCGTGAGACAAATACCCGTCGGTCCAAGTGGTGCGATGCCTCTTTCTTTGCTCTTATCCAGTTAGCCTAAACGTGGGGTTGGTTTTGGTTTAGAGCCCGTTGCTTGCTCAAAATATGATGTTCATACCAGATTGCACTAGCAGAACAAGCAGGGACGTGAAGAAAAAAATTATTAAATAAAAAGTTGCTCTCATAAGGATTCGAACTCGGGTTGCCGGCGTGTGAGGAGCTCGAAGATACCACTTCGCCAACCTGCCGTTACAGCAAAAGAATTCAGCAGTCGTAATGGTTTGTTGTGGATAATAGACGGGGGCTGCAACGTATCGATGTTAAAATTGCTAATACGCATGCGTATCTACTGTATGCACAGGGGGACATTTAATTTCCGCGAACAAACCTGATCTCATCTCCCCACCAATTTCACAGTATGAGGAGAATTGTCTTCAGCAATTATTGAATTAACAAAGTTTGTTCACTGTATTGATTTACTCGTACAAATTACTGTGACGGACCCCCTGGCTAGTTTTGCATGCGTCATAGTACTTACGCAATATCGATGCCAATTCCAATGCCAATGGCAGTTCCAATGCCGATGCCAGTATTCCAATGCCGGTGAATACAAATGGCCGATTATGTCCTATTTATGTACAAAAACGGAGTACATATAGGAGTGGAGGAATGGAGTTGTGTAACGCACTCAGTAACGAATCAAGAACGCATTCCGCGAAGCAGCTAAGAATGCCAAGAATGCAATCAGTTGCCAACTGCTGTATTGTTGCTGCGCCTCCGCACCATCACATCACTGCATTTGCTGCGACTTTTTTGGCAGAGCAGCAGGAGAACAAACCATTTGCACTAATTATTTTCGATGTCATGTGATCAACAAAGATTCCAGAAGAAACGTTGTGACGCAGTCGATTAATGTCCAATTCAACCACAAACAGCCTATTAAGCATATTTCCCGGGGGGGGGGGGGGGTACATGACTTGAGGATGGACGGGGGTGTGCCGCCCGGTTTTCAAAAAGCTACCCTCTTCTAATTACCGAAACTTGCTTTTGATACCCACTTTTAAGATAAATTTTGGCGGAAAACTGCCCATTTTAACCATTTTTTGCAAATTCCAGCGAAACCACACCCATGTTTATGGAAAATCTGCCGAAAAAGGACCCTTGTTTAGAGAATTTTGGGCCCAAAAACCCACCCACATGGGCGGCACATACCCGTACAATAAATATGTTATGTACCCCCCCCCCCCTCGGGCACATTTCATTGCTCTCTTTACAAAAGCGTTGGCAGATTCTCAATTCAACAATTTTGGATACTCGAAGTAAATATCTTCAATGGTACCCGGACTTCTGCTTCAAAGCCAAACCCCACAATGGCTAAATTGCTTTCATGTGCCAGCGCAGAGGTCGCCGCGTTCGACCTCGAAGATACTTGCAATTTTTAAGGTTGAGTTGGGTTAGAGAAATTGTAGAAAATCTATGAAAATATTGCTGATGCAGTTTTTTTCTAGAATAGCAAAAAGGTCTATTGTAGATCGCAGATGCTCTAACTGCTTTTGAAACCTGACACGGGACTGTTGACGTCAGGCCTCAATCAATAACTTCATGGGGTAAATGAACGTCTGGTTTGAAATTTTACTTTCTTCTTGGGGCAAATTTTACAGTTGACTCGAGTTGACTATGTGCTGCTGTGCAAGCATCAATCCACGGGAACGTGTTTTCCTTTTAGGTCGAACAAGGGATGCGAGGACCCCTTAAAACTAGCTATTGTGTGCTCAAGGGCTGCCCCCGCCAGTAGAAAATAGAAATATGAAACAAGAAAAGTATTGGAATTACCGCAGCTTCAAAGAAGCTCATTGATCCCATCTAAAGGTTACCATGTGCTCTTTCCTGTCTGCAATGATTATTTGGAAGCATTTTTTCTAAGCTGTTTGAAACTTTGCTCTGTACCAGCGTTCTTCGTACATGGCTAATGGGCCCCTTTAATTTTTTAGGATACAAACTCCCATCATAAAGCAATCATAGAAAATAGTGAATAACTTTGATGATAAAATGAGATATGTATGAAGAAATGGTAAACCGATAATTGTAACATCCCTAATAGTTGTTTTTATTAGCAGCAATGACGATGTTCGGTTTAGGCAACTGTTAATAAACTGATAATAATTCTGATTACTGAAAATGTGATATGCAAAAGTTAGTTTACGGAGCAATCCAGAGACAATCTATAATTGGAGAAAGAAACGCCTATGCAAATACAATATGGTAATTGTAGACCTGCATATTGGCGCAAATGATCAGTTTGTTATTTTTCTTGCATATGAATATCTAACAGTTCTCTAGCTACTTTTTTGGGTCAAAAACCTTTTTAGTATCGTCTAAAAATGTTAGAAACAACTCGTGATCCTTATGCTTGTATCGCCAAATGAATTCAGCTATATAGGAGTCATAATGTTCGCGTTTTCTGCCATGTGTTGGCAAACTGGCCTTCACTTGGCGCCAGTGCCCCTCGATCTTGTTAGTATGCACGCCATCCTGGGAGACGAACTCCTTTGTGTGGTTCACAGTTCCATGGAGATAGCCATGTTCGGCAACATTCAAGTACCCCTTCCAGCAATCTGAATGGACTGTCGTGCCCAGCTTGATCCATCTGTGCATCAGAGGAATGAGTGTGTCTTCTTTTCTATTTTCCACACACAGAATGAAGGACTTGCGTGAATCTTCCTCGATGCCCCCAAATACCCACTGGCCTTCAACAAAATGTCCTTTATTGTACTTCCGTTTCCCAATTTTGCTCTCGTCAATCTGTACAATTTTATCTGGCCCACCAATGACCTCATTCTTCTGAGAGAGAACCACTCCACATAATTCCCGGCAGAACATGTCCCAGTCAACCAATGTTCCCGAGCTCATTGCCAGCTGGGCTTTAATTTGTATTTGGTTTAAGCCAACACACCACCAGTACGTGAATTTCAGTACTTCAGTTAGTGTAAGATTTGCTCCCTGGAACCAGCTTCCTTTACGGATGCTTGTTTCGCTTTGATGCTTCTTTCCTCCAATACTGCGGCGGCACTCCCAACGAAAGCCATCCTTTCTGTCTTGGCACGGGGACAAAGACATGTCATTTTTACAAATGACGCAATGTCTTCCGTCTGCAATGAGGCCTATGTCCATGAGCCACGATACCGTCAGTTCCTTATTCCAAAGGAAGTTATGTATTAAAGAGTCGTAAGTGAGAATCATTCACTGGAGATTTTAAATTTTGACTTGCATGCACACTGGAAACTCGTCGAAAAAAGTGCCACACTTTGCAGACTGGTGCATGATGAATTTGTTTGCCCACATCATGAGGTACCTGGGAAAAACAAAGCAGACGTACACCAATAAAAATTATTTGATCAGACATTGCAGATTTTCCTTAAACAGACATTGCAGATTTTGATCAGACATTGCAGTTTATTGGTATTATAAAAACGACAACATTGAAATGTCACAGCTTGTTTGTGATGATATGACAAGGCCAGCACTGTGATATTTGTGTGTGAACTTGATGGCTCTTATATAGCAGATATTCGTTTCATTTTCACATTTTGCAGTAATGATAAATTTATTCATTTCTATCCATTTGAACAAAAATCCTTTGGGAAATATGCTCAGAAGCAGTTTCAAAAGGTAATCATTCTTCAAACATAAAAAGGACTGAAATCAGCAACAACATCAAGAGAGTCATCAAGAAACAAAGGCCTTCACATGTTGACATATTTCCTCTGCATAATGCATTTGTTTGCCAAACACAATGGTAGTGAAGATTCAAACATTGTATAGTCATTGTATCCTGAGAAGTAATGAAGCTTGAGGTACCTATGTTTTGTTCACCCAGATTTCCGTCAATGAAAACTATTTGAAAGAGACGCAAGAGAGATGGAAAGATTCCATAATGCTATGAGAAAAGTAAAACTGCATCTGTAGAGAAATTGAAGTCTGTGTTTCATTAAAGGAGAGGAAATGCTACCAAAACCAGTAAAATCAAAAGGAGAACTTACAGAGTATATCCTTATATGCCCTGACTGTTGTTTTGCTGTGATGAGCTTTTCGTAAACAATTGACTTTGATCTATCGCTGACTTAGTTTTTGAAACTTTAGTAGCTGCTATTAATTCTCAGTTGCAATTATACAGCAAAAAATCCAAATTGCAATAAACACGCTGTATCTTTAGTTTGAAAGAAGCTTTGCAGCTTCCCAAGAGAATCAACCCTGTATTCATTGCTATGAAACAACTGAAGGTAGCTATCAGAAAAAGTGAGAAACTAAAACATATCAAAGCAGTACTCTGATTCTCCCTCTCTATATTATCTCAACATTCCTGTGACCAGGCACCCGTGAAATGACAGGTGGTCCTCTTTTTTGAGCAGCTTCCAGGATGAGGACTTACATCACAAATCTTCAGATAAATATTTTCCAATAACACATCCAATGACCAAACACCTCTCATGTAATTGTATGTAAGGGGTTCTTGGCTAAATTTTTGGCAGGGGTCTGTTGCAAGCATATTCAAGTCATACCATTGGCTAAACTAATTTTTACAAAAAGGTACCCTTGCCTTGACCAATTTCTACAAACATCGTACCCTACGTGAGACTAATATTGGAAAAATGATTCCCTTAGGTTTTTCAGTTTCAGTTTCATATAATTTAAATTCACTACATACAATTTATAATCCCCTAACTAATATACGAATAAATAACTAAACTACACGGATAACAGATAATATTACAGAAAATTAATACAACGATGCAGAAAATTAATACAATATACAAATACAAAGAGGAGCTAAATAAATTGTATGCAAGGAATTACTTAAAGGAGGAGCTCTCTCAATAGGTAAACTAATCAAGGAGAGAGCCCCCCCCCCCTATCCTTAATTATTACCAGGTAAATTTAGATGAATTTACCAGGGTCTATAGAAAGCGACTGGTCTGGAATGTCGGCAAAGATCAAAGAGTTCTTGGCCGCATGTTCATCAATTAACTATTCACTCTCCCAAGGCCCTTAGGGTGCACGAAAGTGTTTTGAAGTTGTGAAAATGGCTACGTTGGCTGCATCAGCTAGACATGCCAGGAGCAAACTGCTCTATTTTTGGGTGTAGCACAAGCAGAAGAAATCCAGAAATCGGAATCTTTAAAGTTCCCAAGGCGACTGATGCAGAGGCGACAAGCATTAGAGCAAAATGGATTGCTGTCATAGAGCGAAATAGACAGGAAGACCCTTCCTTCAAGTCTCAGAAAGAACGAGACACACTGCACATATGCGAATTGCACTTTGCCCCAAAAGACATTGAATACAGTGAGTATGCAACGAATGATACTTCATTTTTATTTTGGAATCTATAAGACGGGTTTATAGTGAGATTTCATCCTACTTTCTCGCTGTGTTTAGCAACAGTGGCCGACCGGCCAAAACAAATAGAAAAAATAAACAATAATTACAATGTTTTCGTACGGTGCACACTTGAAGATCCTAAATAATATCAGCTTCTTGATACAACAACCCTAAATGTGGATGAAAATTCAAGTATAAAGTTACTGTATATCTCTTGAACTGAAATGCACTATCACATCAGGCCAAAAGGAAATTACCTATACCCTCACTAATATTTGTAATGGTGGTGCTTGCACCCAATTTGGAAGAGAAATCTTGAACAAACCAGAAACATACACCAACAAATCCCCAAAGTATGGGGGGGGGATGCTGCTGTTGGATGCAAACATCTGGAGATGTGACAAAATTAGGAAAATCTGGACATTTCTAAATTTTTCAATGACAAAATTTCTGATGCTACTATATGAAATGCCATAATTTTGATTAATTGAAAATCTTTTCCTTACAGGTGTTGACAGAAAGAAAGTTAGATTTGGAAGTTTACCAACACAAAATTTGCCTAAAAGATCTTTTGAGAAAAAACCAGAGCCAAGGAGCTCAAGCTCTTCACAAATTGAAAAGCGCAAGAGTCAAGAGCAATCAGAAAAGAAGCCAAAAAGGGTATACAAGGACTTTGATTTTTTTTCTAAATCAGTGAGCAAGCTGAAGCTAAATGTTTGGGACAGGAAACTGCATGAAAACAGATATATCTTTGAAAAGAAAGAAACGGGATTTATTGCTTGCAAGATCAAGGTAATCGTTGATGAAAGCCTTGACTTTTCAGTTGCTGTCTTTGGATGGTCTTTGCCAGATGACCATCCAATTTACAAACACTACAAAAGAAATGTTCGCCATGACACAATAGCATCAATACTAGGAGAACTTTCAAATCTTACTCTTTGTCAAGGTCTGTATGCTTTCCATGATGGCCTCAACAAACATTCTGTTGCAAGAGAAATTGACCCATTTGGAGATGATTGTGATGGTGACAATGAAACACAGGTTATTAGTAAAGTGTATTTCAGATCAAAGAATTGCAAATTGTTGTCAGAAAAAGCTATTTGTGACACCTGCATCCCTGCAAAATCCCGCAAGAAAAAATGCAAAAAAGTTCTGTCCCCTGCAAAAGCGAAAGCACCTGTGTCACGAACAAGACCAGAGAAATTGAAATTAGCTTTACAAAAGCAAAGGCTGGAATGTAAAGATCTGAAGAAACGGATTGAAAAAATGAAACTGGAAATAGAAAATAACTCAGTGACAGTTGACGAAGGATTAGAGAGGGATATTGCCACTATCCTTGAAGGAAATAACAAGAAACATAGTCCTTTTATGAAACTTTTTTGGAGACAGCAACAGGAAGCATGGCAAACAAATGAGAAGGGTATCAGGTATCATCCTATGATAATTCGTTTCTCATTGTCAATTGCTGCAAAATCACCATCCGCATATGAAGAACTCAGGTCAAGTGGGGTGTTGAAACTACCAAGCAAGAGGACTCTAAGAGATTACAGAAATGTAGTGAAACCTAAGCAAGGCTTCAACAAACAGATAATTGAGGAATTAACATCTATAACCACAAATTTGTCAAATGTCCAGCGATATATTGTTCTAATGTTTGATGAAGTTAAGATTAAGAATAATCTTGTTTGGGACAAGCACTCTGGTCAGCTTATAGGTTTCATGGATCTTGGTGATCCAGACCTAAACTTTGTCAGTGCGGAGAAAGAAATACCCTTAGCAACACATATGCTGGTGATCTACTTGAGAGGTATCTGCACTGATCTTAAATACCCATTTGCTAACTTTGCAACAACAGCTGTAACATCATTTCAGCTCCTGCCAATCTTTTGGAGCAGTGTATTTTATTTGGAGAAGGCATGTAATCTATGGGTAATAGCTGTTGTTAGTGATGGGGCATCAGCAAATAGGAAATTTTACAAGCTCCACCGAAAAATTTGCAATGAAGCAGAAAATGAGGTAACATATCGTGTTGTCAACCTTTATGCAAAACACCGTCAAATCTATTTCTTTGCAGACCCCCCTCATTTGTTGAAAACATCTAGGAATTGTTTGCACAATTCAGGATATGGTTTGCAATCCAGACTAATGTGGAATGATGGAAAGACCTTGATGTGGAGTCACATAATGCAGCTATACAATGATGACCTCATCCGCGGCCTTCATCTGGCACCAAAATTAACCCATGAACATGTCCACTTAAATCCTTATTCCAAGATGAAAGTTTATTTGGCCACACAAGTACTGAGCTATACAGTTGCAAAAGTTCTATTCAAATATTACCCTTCAGATTATCATGCCACAGCAGAATTTTGTGAAATGCTGGATCTTTTCTTTGATTGCTGCAATGTTAGAAATAGAGTTGAGCATGCAAGGACAAGGAAAGAATTCCGCAAACCATATTGCTCACAAGATGATGAACGCTTTTCTTGGTTGAAAGAAAAATTCATACCATACTTGGAGACCTGGAAGAAAAGTATACAAGAAAGGCCCGGGAATTTTTCGGAAGCTGCAAAAGCAAAAATGTTCCTGTCAGAGCAGACTTTTGAGGGACTAAAGATAACCATCCTATCCTTAATTGAGGCAACAAAGTTTCTTTTAGCAGAAGGGTGCAAATTTGTTTTAACTGAGAGATTCTCTCAAGACTGTTTGGAAGAGTACTTTGGGCGCCAAAGACAACTAGGGAGGCGCAATGACAATCCGGATGTTGTCCAATTTGGATATAATGACAATACCATTCGGGTTGTCAGGTCAACTGCCCCAATGACTGGAAATACAAAAGGAATTTACAAAGGGAGACAAAAATCTTGGTTTTCTGCAGATGACACGAAGCTGGCAAAAAGAAAGAAATGCTAAGTTTGACCTTTTTATATAATTTATAGTATGTTTGACTTTAGTTTGCCATGTTAACATGAAAATTGGGAAAGTTTGGTCTGGTCAGTATCTCATGTTTGAATAGTCGATTACGCTAAAGATGGCCACAATAAACTTTTTACCAAGATACAGCACACTGCATTCTAATTATGAATCTTCAAAAATTCTATTGGAATTTGATAAAAGAACGCACTACATCTCGGTAAAAAGTTCCTAGCCACCATCTTTAGCGTAATTGTCTATTTTGTTTAGTTGCAAAGGTATAATGAGAGTACATTTAACAACAAAAGTTACAAAGGCAAAATGTTTCATGAGAGATTTGGAGAACTGAAAGCAACTATAATCTTCCACCATTTAAATTTGTGTTATTACTGAGCTAATACAAGAACATCAAATTAGTTTTTAAAGCTTGTCATGAAACATCATCAAAAAGAGAATCGGACAATTAAGATTTTCAGCAAATAAGTGATAATACTGTAGGTATTAGTATACTACAGTATGTTTGTATTAGCAAGCTATTTTTGAGGTTTAGATCTATAGGATGACTTCAAGAGCCATGGGGGAATAAACAAAATGACTTGTTCAAAATTTGCTGCTGTTGGCAGTGAGAATATTCTCCATAATTTCAAATCTTTAACATACTTTTGTTCTTCTGGGAAAAATGGAAGTTGAAGATAGTAGCAAGCATCTGAGGAGAGAAACTAAAGAAAACTGAATATTTTAGCATAAGCAATCTTCTGTTAGCTAGTTTAATACATTGCGAGGCTTTCAGATGCAAAAATGTCCATAATAATGGATATGGAGTTTTAAATCAAGAAAGAGTCAAGTACACAAGGGCAACTTTGCACAGAATCATTATTGGTGCAAATGTAAAAATTTAAGTACTACTTAATTTTTTACATTTGCACCAATAATGATTCTGTGCAAAGTTGCCCTTGTGTACTTGACTCTTTCTTGATTTAAAACTCCATATCCATTACCATGGGTAGCATACTTAAAACTACTCTGTTTAACATGACATGTAGTCTGTACTCAAAATCTATGGATATTAAACTTGAACTCAGGGCATTTCATGATCACGACGGGTATTTTGGAGTAGGTGGCAGGACATGAACTCATTGTGAATACAGTATTTACATTTTTAGAAACAGTAAAATAAAACAATGTCTCTGAAACCTGTTCTTTGCTTTACTTAGCTTTTGATTTAATTGTTTTTCCACGTTTTTTAGCTTTTGCAACTGCTGGACTGCATTCATTTGCTTTGTCCTTGACCTCTTTAGCCATCTCTTTCTTTTTTAATTCTGTTCGAAGTGCCTTTCCCTTGGAAATCTTATTTTTTGCTTTAATTTGCTGGAGCAAGTCCTTGGTAAATGAAAAACACCTTATCTTGAAATAAAGGTGCACAATATCCTCTAGAAAATTGCAACAAATTTCATTTGTTATCAGTTCGTCACAACTTTCAATAAGAACATGGAACTTGTTTTTGATGTCCATTCTATTTCTCAACTGCAACACATGCCCAGGCAAGTTTGTGGTTTTGCTCTTCTCAAGCTCCTTTGACACAGATGTTCTAAAATATGCCTCAACAACTTCAAACAGTCTTGTTAGCGAGTTGTTGATGTCCACCAACCCCCCTCTTGTCAAAGTGTTAATGAGGCTATCCTGTTTTGCTGATACTTGTTTTTGCAAACATGCATCCAAAAGACTGGAGTATTGCTGCTTCACACTATCATCAATTGTTTTACGCGACAGCTTTTTCCGCAAATTTCTAATTACATATCCGCCAATGTATGCAATGCAATGATTTTCTTTTGATGTCATAGATATGTTAGTGTCTACAACCCCTGAAACTGCAGGCTTGTGTGCATGGTGAACCATTTTTTCGCCAAATTGCATTGCTATTTGAACCGATGTAGATTCTTCCAGACTTGGCAGCCATTCACTAGCTTTATGAACTATATTTGCCATATATTCAACATAAAATGTGTCAATATTCTTCTTGCTGCACAGTTCACCAAAGAGTTTGGCAAGAACTTCTGCATTCACAAGAGGGTGGTCAATAGAAATATTGCATTTCATGGCACCTTCCTGTATCTCTTGGGGGCAACATTCATCCTGGTTCACTTTTTGGACTGCCTCAGAGAGCAGTTGGGCTAAAATTCTTTTATCAACTGGATCTTTCTTTTTTGTACAGATCTCACTGTGTCTTTGCAGCCCCCTCCTTGTTTTGTATGACTTCTGACAAATAGAGCACTTCAATGAGTGATCTGGAGTTGGCTCCTCCTGGAAATAAAAAAAGACCTTTCAGTTTCACAGTGGAATGTTGCTAGCCTAAACAACGCACTAACACTACACGCATATCCGTAGCAGATGGAAGCAGTGATACCCCTCGCCCATGGCATGCCATATCAGAAACTTCTTTTGAAAAATGAAAAGGATTGTATCCTAACATGATTTTGAAATTTCATATCGTACAAGAAGTTAATTGTAAGGTCTAAGGGGTTAGCGGGGTTATGGAGTTCAAATTTTGGTTCGCGAGTGAGGTATTAATTTAGTTAGGCCAGGCCACACAGACAGAGTTCTATATGTCTAAAAAATAGATAAAGACTAACTTACCTCAAGAGAAATGGTAGTAAGTTCTTTCTCAAAATCTTCATCATCATCGAGTAAGTTATTATCATCCATGAAATCAACGATTAACTGGAGTTCAGACACGAAAGTAACTGTAGGTTCTTGCACATCCATCGCGGCTTTTGGAATGTTTTGATTTTGATGCACTCTAAGAGTCTGGGACCTAGTGTAAACATGATTGTGAGCTCAGAACAATAGAGTTTCCAGACCAGTCGCTTTCTATAGACCCTGAATTTACATAATTGTGCATTTTCTCTTCATATAGATTAATAGAACTACTGCCAGTATCAAAATGGAATCATCGGTTGACTTTGTTCAATAAATGAATTTTCAGTTTAGTTTTGAAGGATAGTTTTGATGGAGAATTTTGGAGTTCCATGGGTAATGTATTCCAAAGTTTAGCACCAAGATATCGAATCGACTTTAGACCATATTGAAGACTGTTTTTTCGAGACATATATAAATCACCTTGACTGGCCTTGATGAACAGATGAACTGAATAAGAAAAAGTCATGAAAGCAACTAGGTGAAGTTTTATTAACAGAATCAAAAACAAAAATTAATAGTCGGAGTTCAAAAATTTCAGAAAGTTTCAGGAGCTTAAAATCAGTGAAGATTGGAAGAGAGGGAGACATGCGAGGCTGAAATGAGATAGCTCTGACTGCTTTTTTCTGTAATTTGAAAATTGGATCAATGTATGATGTATATGTTTGCCCCAAACAATAAGACCATATTGTAAGAAGGACAGAAACAAAGCATTGTACCAAGCAAATTAAAACATCTAATGGAAGTAAGTTCCTAATTCTGAAAAACATTCCACATGTTCTAGGTAATTTTTTTGAGAGTTCACTGAGATGGTATTTCCAACTGAGATGCTCATCCAGGAGAAGACCTAAAAACTTAACAAATTTAACTCTCTTAACACGTTTCTTGCCTATTTTGATATCAGAATCAGAAGAAACATTGACAGATGAAGAATGGAAGATAATATAGTTTGTCTTATCAATGTTTAATGTTAATTTATTAGCATCAAGCCATTTCTTTACTAATCTCAGCTCTTTGTTGACAATTTTGTTTAAGGTGGTCGCAGGGTAAAAACTCTATCTTTTTTGTTTTATGAGTTAAGAACCTATCCAAGGGATAGAAAGAGACTGTTGGTAGCCAAATGAAGAAATTTGATGAAAATTTTGATAACAATTAATTTATGCGCATAATTAATGAGATCAAAGCATCCCGGAATGGTGGGTCTTTCAAGGAAAATAACTTTGTCAAATCAAACAGGAATGCCATGAAATTTTCAGGGTTTGTTGTTTAGACATGTTTTCATGTGCTGAACCTTTGAGTTCAGTGCAGTTAGGAAAATAACATTGAAATTTTTTTTGAAAACATTTGCATGCAAGAAAATTGCGATAATCGCTATTATCATTGAAATACTTTTCAATGTCACAATACTAGGTAGAAGAACTATCTTAGGTCCAGAACATACCTTATTACATGCATCACACACTGTGAAAATTTGAAGGCAAAATCTCTTACCACTTTTCTTACATTTTCCTTTAAAAAACTCCGGAAAATGGCAAAAATAGAAAACGTCAATAAATGAACATACTTCTCCACTGAGAAATAAAGTTTCCTTGTTACTGTAGAAGCTAGTGGTTTTTAACTACACTAGAACAAGTCCCTTACAGTGTTTTTCCATTGTTTAGTTGATTATTTTGACATTTTTACACAATAACTTAGATTTTCTCTCCGCAAAACAACATTTCTTCATTATGCTGTGACCGTCAGTGTCTGTTTGTTTCCCTATGATATATTCTTTATCATATTTTAATGACTCAGATTTGCTATGACTAACATGACTATTTTTCAAAATCATAAACTGGGGAAAATGGTCAGAAATTTGCATTAAAATATTGCCACTTGTTATATTAGCATTGGTAGCATTTGTGTATTTGTTATCAATAATTGATGCTCTATGTTCAGAAACTCTAGTTGGATGATGAATGCAAGGAAGAAGGCTGTGTGAAGAATAGCTGTTGACAAAGGTTGATTCATTTCCAAGGGTTTCAAATCAGTGAACATTTCAAAATTCCTGGCTTGCACTCGGAAGTTGTTTGTTTAATTTACAAAAAGGTGGATTTGTTTCATTTGCTAGTTTATTGTCAACAAACAACAAAAAATTGTTATCAGGAAATGAAATATGACTGAAAATATGCTGTTCCCAAGATTATCAAAGTTGATATTCTTGCCTAAACTGTGGCTAGAAAAATAGCAAAAAGGATCCTTTGGCCAGACTAGAAGTGTGAAAAAGTATACCCTTGAGTTCTTTCAAAGTAAAGGTGTTTAGGGATGTGCTGCGCTCAAGGCCCTTCACCCAGTGGCGGATTTAGGGAGGGGCAAGTGGGGGCAATTGCCCCCCCCCCTTCACGATGAAAACTTGGCTTGGCGCCCCTTTTTTGGTGAGAAAAGCGCCCCTCATCCTGACTCTAACCCACAATTTTTTAACTATTTCGATTTAAATATGGGGGAAATATATAAATCAAGGTGTTATTTAGTAATAAATCAAAGAATTTTCTTTAAAAAGGGTCCAAAACATTTTGCGCGCCTTTGGCGCGCTCACTTTCCATGGTATCTCTGGCACCCTCTTTGCAAGTTGCCCCCCCACCTTCAACTTCCTGCTGGATCCGCCCCTGCCTTCACCCCTAAATACCTTTACTTTGGAGGAACCCCCCCCCCCATGATATTGTTTGGTACTTCTAATTTCATGCATGTATGCACCTTCAACAATATGGTGGGATGGTAAATGCTGAAATTCATTTGCAACGAAATTGGTCATACTGATTTTATTGTTTGTTTCAATAAAGTTTGTCGTGGTTATTTCTACATTTCTGGTGATGTCAAATCAAGGCCATACAACAATCCAGGGAAGTGTAAGTGATCCATTGAATACCCTAATGTGTAGGACATTTTATTTAGGGACAGTTTTTGGAAATTTTGATCAACAGGCAAGGTGGCCCCTTCTTCCTTATTTTGTTCAAAAGAAATATCTCTTTGTCAAGATATGTTTCGGTTGACTTTACACTGGCGTGGAAAGAAACGTTGTAGGACACTTTTCAAATCTATAAACCGAGTATATCAGGCTTTCGTCTGTTGGTTAGCTCATTGAGTCATATCAAAAAATCAGAGACGCTGTAAAATCAGATTGAAGCGTTGGATTGTTTACAAAAACTTGCTGTAACTAATGTATGTATGTATGTAAAATTTTGCCATACAAAGTAAAAATTGAAAATGTAATAAAGGAAAGAAAGGCTATTTACATGTATAAAATGGTAATAAAAACTAAAGATCTAGTATAAAAATACCCCTAGTTTAAAATGGCAGGGATAGCATTAAAAGGTCAGTGCAACCTTGTTTCCATAATGGTCCCTCCATGTCATGAATTTCATTTTTGAAAGCAGCTATAAAAACGCACTCCTTACCTGTAAAAAAACAGTCTATATCCGTTTTCTGCCATCGGGATATTAGCCAAACAACGTCGATAACATTGAAAACTAACATATGGTTCAGGTTGCTTCAAAAAGCGCGCCATTCTTGCTTTGGGCCTCAGTTTGAAAAACGCAACAGAGGTTGCGTGAAAGTTCGAGTTGAACCAGCCCTCCGGATGAGTTTGCCATAGCAGTGACGTCACAAAGGTGGACTAGTTCCATATAAGGTCATTTCGGACGCACGCGCCTCTGGAGAAATTCAAACAAAGGAACGAACGATCTTTCACTCCCATTCTCTTCGTTAGTTTCCCGCCGTCAACAAGGGAGAAATCGCAAACGAGGACGGCCTCGCTTTTACAGAACACAGAAAAATTTAGGCCATTGCAGATTTGAAGTTAGGAGTTGATTTGAGCATGCTGCTGCAGGTAAATTGGAGGCGAAAACAACAAAAATAAAGACACAGGTACGATTTGTTTATACATTTTATCATACATTTACTTTGTTTCCTCTCACCCATGGTTTGTCACAAAAATCAAATTTTCTAACCTCCTATCTAATCACAATCAGCTCTCCCCAGAAAATTTTAAAATCAAGGTTGCTAGAATCGCTCTGGTAGCTATTTTCGCCTGAACTAATCATCATATCATCAAAGCTAGCCAGTCATTACGCACAAGAATATATATAGTTACATATAGGCCAGAAAGGCATGTCTTCAATAGAAACCTGGCGGGTGAGCTATGCAATATTCTCACATTTGAAAATTCATAGCAGCAAGAGTACTTGATGGTTTGGAAAGGAACACGCCATGCTTGAAAGCCGAGAAATTGAGGCATTTTTGTAATTGTCTTGTTTTTATGAGCACTGCAAATATAGGTAAATCTGACTTTGGGAAATTTCTTGGTTGTAAAATGCCCGAAAATGGGTCGGAAATACTTGATCAAATCATAAAGAAATGTCTCGCACAGAACAATAAAGAAAATACAATATTTCACAGCTGAGAGATATCATCTGCACATTTATTGCCATAGATTTGAAAATCTTCATTATTTCTTCTGTTTACACCCAACATACTTTGACATACTTTTAAGTGCTGGGTTTCGCTGTCCCGAAACAGCGATTCAAAAAGGGATGGTATAATTTAATATTCAAGATGCAAGATTCAAGATCCCATATATTAAGATCCGAGAAATTAAGATCCGAGATGTTAAGATCCGAGATATTAAGATCCAAGAAATTAAGATCCGAGATATTAAGATCCGAGATATTAAGATCCGATATATTAAGATCCGAGAAATTAAGATCCGAGAAATTAAGATCCGAGATATTAAGATCCAAGAAATTAAGATCCGAGATATTAAAGATGACATATTGTTTAAAGGCCATTTTACACGGGCGTTTTTTCCTAAATTTTTCGTAAACTTTTTCTGAAAGTTTCAACATTTAGAAAAAAGTTACCATGTAACAGGAAAATATTTACGGTGAAGTTTGATCTTATCTCCCGTTTTTAATCTCGTTAATTGGTTTTAATGAGCCATCGTTGACGATTTTATTCTGATCCAGGGTCAAAATAAAATCGCCTCTAGCATTTTTTTTCAAAGGAGCCAACAAAATTTAAGATAATTGACTGACTTTGCTCAAATATTTTGGCGCTCGATTTGAATTTATTTCACAGAGGATTGTTGGATACTTTGGAAAACAGCATCTAGAGAAGACAAGACAAAATATTTTTTCTATCAGCAACAGTTCTCAAGAAAAATACAATTCTTTTACATTCAAAAATCATGTTCGATATCAGTTTGTTCTGTTGTATCGTATTGTTCTCCAAGTTCTACTCTTGGTGAAAGAGTGGATGTACTGGCTCTTGACAACGATCTCTGATACGTTTCCCAAATCCGAGATATTCCACTGTCATTCCAATTTTGGTGAACAGGAGTGAAACTTTTGAAGCTTTGTAGACCTTTGTAGATTTTAATTATGAGGTGACATTTCACAAGTCGCCAATTTATGCTTCAATACAGATGGTCGCCAGCATTGGACATTGGTTTGGAAACGAAGTTGCTACTGACGCCATGATGTTATTCCGGTTTTGTCGCGCTTTGCCATTTTTGCAACGAAATCGAAAGGGGAAGTATGCTAATCATGGAGATAATTCTAATCTACAGCAATAAAGTCGCTGAAGATACTCAATTTGAATTAGTTTTCATCCTCTGTGAAATAAATTCAAATAGCGCGCCAAAATATTTTAGCAAAGTCAGTCGATTATCTCAAATTTTGTCGGCTCCTTTGAAAAAAATGCTAGAAGCGATTTTATTTTGACCCTGGATCAGAATAAAATCGTCAACGATGGCTCATTAAAACCAATTAACGAGATTGAAAACGGGAGATAAGATCAAACTTCACCGTAAATATTTTCCTGTTACACGGTAACTTTTTTCTAAATGTTGAAACTTTCAGAAAAAGTTTACGAAAAATTTAGGAAAAAACGCCCGTGTAAACCGGCCTTAAGAATTTGGCTCAGTACTTACAGTTTCTAACGAGTTTCTTAGAGGTTCTATAACAATCTTCACTACCTACCTATGCCCTCGTGAATATTTCAAAACGATGTTTTCCAATATTTAGAAATTACTCAAATACCTTACGAGAAATAGTTTCTTAACTTGTATTTTCCCAGTACTGGAGTTTCTTAATTGTTTGGGGATCTGTGGACTTGCCTAAGTCGTCTTGTAAGAGGCAATCTGAGAGTTTAGTTTCTTATGGGAAGTTTCTCATAAAAAAGTACGTGTAGATACATTTCCAATATGGAGAACAAGCCACGTATTTTTTCACAAGAAACTGCCCATAAGAAACTCAATTCACGCTTATTTTTATGCAAGAAACTGCCCCACCGGGCGGGGGGGGGGGGAGTTCTTGGCCAAATTTTGGGTAGGTGTCTGCCGCGAGCATATTCAAAATGGTACCGTTAGGTAGACTAATTAAAAAAAAATGGTACCATTGGCTAGACTAATTTGACCATTCTCTGGACCAATTTTTACCAAAATGGTACCCTTGCCTCTAGCCCTAGAGGCCAATTTTGACCATTTCCTTGACAAACATTGTCAAATTTGTATCAAATATGATATCATGACTGTTCGCTAGGCCAAAATTGGAAAAAAGTATACCCTTCACTTGACTAAAAGTCCGAAAATTAAGAAACTCCAGCAATGGGAAAATATTGATTAAGAAACTGTTTAATTTGACAAAGGAAGTTTTGTCCATACTGTATTTGACTGTGCTTTTACTCATTACTCGAAAAATACTTGAGCAATGTCTAAACATTGGAAATACTTCAAAAACATTGTTTTGAAATATTCACGAGGGCATAGGTAGTGAACACGAAGATTGATATAGAACCTCTAAGAAATTCGCAAGAAATTTTCAGTACTGAGCAAGATTCTTAGTTTCTTATAGAGAAAATACGTGATCTTAATATCTCGGATCTTAATATCTCGGATCTTAATTTCTCGGATCTTAATTTCTGGGATTTTAATTTCTTGGATCTTAATATCTCGGATCTTAATTTCTCGGATCTTAATATCTGGGATCTTAATTTCTCCGATCTTAATATCTCGGATCTTAATATCTCGGATCTTAATATCTCGGATCCTAATATCTCGGATCTTAATATCTCGGATCTTAATATCTTGGATCCTAATATCTCGGATCCTAATATCTCGGATCTTAATATCTCGGATCTTAATATCTTGGATCCTAATATCTCGGATCTTAATATCTTGGATCTTAATATCTTGGATCCTAATATCTCGGATCCTAATATCTCGGATCTTAATATCTCGGATCTTAATATCTTGGATCCTAATATCTCGGATCTTAATATCTCGGATCTTAATATCTTGGATCCTAATATCTCGGATCCTAATATCTCGGATCTTAATATCTTGGATCTTAATATCTTGGATCCTAATATCTCGGATCTTAATATCTCGGATCTTAATATCTTGGATCCTAATATCTCGGATCCTAATATCTCGGATCTTAATATCTCGGATCTTAATATCTCGGATCCTAATTTCTCGGATCTTAATATCTCGGATCTTAATATCTTGGATCTTAATATCTTGGATCTTAATATCTCGGATCTTAATATCTTGGATCTTAATATCTTGGATCCTAATATCTCGGATCTTAATTGCTCAGATCTTAATATATCGGATCTTAATATCTTGGATCTTAATATCTCGGATGTTAGTTTCTCGAATCTTAATATCTCGGATCTAGAATCTTAAATCATACCATCCCATTCAAAAATGAACTTAATACTCTCGCCTTGGTCATTAACGATTAAGCCTTTCAAGAGCCTTAAATTGACGCGAGTTAAGTTGCGAGGAGAGTTCACTCAATTAGCAATTTCTTGCGCATGCCGCATTTGGAAACCATATACACGTATTTTTTCTTAGAATTATCAGATTTTCAGTACGCCGAGTTTCTTACGAGTTTCTCTTAACCCTATCTGACCTGGGTGATTTGAAACACTCAATGCCTGGGGGGGGGCGGATTCCGCCCCCCCTGTTTATCTCTGTTGTCATAAGAGATATGGCAGCCAAACTTGGCACAAAGGTAGTTCATTATGTAAACAATGTAAATTTGAAATCATAATTCAATTAGCGATGTTGTTGTTGTTGCTAGAGCATGATGATCATTATGATGTCATATGACGTCATATAAATGAAAGGTTGCTAAAAGGTCATGAAACTTTATTTTTCATAAAGAAATGAAAGATATAGATCAAAATATATATAAATTCTTAATTTAGACTTAATTGGACCAATTAAACATGATTAAAAGAGATACAAAGTTTGTTTTTCATAGAGTGCAGTATGAAAAATTGGTAACCATGGAAACAAGGCTAAAAATAGAATGTCCAAATTGTTGCAATTTTATTGCTCTATGATACAAAGTTAAACTTACGAAGTATCAGAGGCCTGCTACATGTGTGGAAAATGGTGTAAACAAAAATGTACTAGGGGGGGCGGAATCCGCCCCCCCCCCCTGGTCAGATAGGGTTAAAAGAGTACTATTGAGTTTCTTACGAGTTTCTTCAAAGTTCCATAACAACCTTCATGTTGACTGCCTCTGCCCATTGGACGTTTTAAATCAGAGTCTTTGCAATGTTGACACTTTAAGCACCTTCCGAGCGGGAATCGCCGTTTAGCATATTATGCTAAACATCTCCTCCGAATATATTGTGATTTTGGAAGCGCAAGAAATCGTTCTATTATTGTGACTGCGGACGCGAAACGAATCACTTCCAATGTCTAATTGGACGACAAAAGCGAAACAGCTCGCGTCCCAAATCACATTAGATCACAGAATCGAAACAACTCGCTTCCAATGTCTAATTAGATCTCAGACGCGAAACAACTCGCTTCCATGCTTACAATACATTATAGTATGGAAAACGAAAATAAGCGAAACATTTCGATTCCAAAATCACATTAGATCACAGAATCGAAACAACTCGCTTCCTCTGTCTAATTAGATGTCAGACGCGAAACAACTCGCTTCCATGCTTACAATACATTAAAGTATGGAAAACGAAAATAAGCGAAACATTTCGATTCCAAAATCACATTAGATCACAGAATCGAAACAACTCGCTTCCTCTGTCTAATTAGATGTCAGACGCAAAACAACTCGCTTCCATGCTTACAATACATTAAAGTATGGAAAACGAAAATAAGCGAAATATTTCGATTCCAAAATCACATTAGATCACAGAATCGAAACAACTCGCTTCCAATTCCATCGCATTCCATCAATTATGTTAAATGTAGAGCGACGACGTGAGTGCGACACAGAGGAGTCAAATATAAAGAGAACAGATCTAATGAGCAATTAAACCTCACGAAAATTAGCCAATGGCATCGCCGCTTTCTGACCCCTTGAGACAAGATCAGTTGTTTCAGATGAATTTCCAGTACCCTTGCGAAAAGTGAAATGGATGCTAAATTATTGCAGTTATTAAACGATATTTTGATAAATCGGTTGCAAAGATATCCGTCCAGAGTTGTTGACATGTTTAGGCCAATATCTTATTTGGAGCCAGCCGGAGCTACGAGCGTTTACCAGCCAAGAAAAGTTGACCTTACTTCAAAACTTCATATAAATTGCTAGATAGGAGATATAGCGATGAAAAATTTCACAGAATACGCATTTTTCCCTTGACAGTAACCTACATGCATTTGCTTTCCTTAGATCTTAAAATATTGAGTAATCTCAAATCTCAAGGCATAGTAAGGATTTGAGCCTTATCTTGTGTCTAAGCAAAAATCTAACAAAATATTTTTTTCTAATATGGTGCAAAGGGTTTGATCACGGAGAAGGTACAAAAGGCTCAATGATAACAATTTGTATTTTTTTGCATTGGATCTAATGCTAAAGTTGTCACAAGTTTGCAACACCTTTTCAAGGAACACTAATTAGCACCTGATGCACATGCATCTACATATGCTATTATACATTAGCATCATGTCATATAATATGTCAAGCCTCTCAAAAGGATTTGATATAACAGTGTTGCACCTTCTAGAAAAGACTAGGATACTGAAGAGCTGAAATAGCCTGCAGCTCAGCAACTTGGCATTTCATCCATTATCTATGAAAACAAACAGCACCCCAATTGTTGGACCACAATCACTTTGCAAAATAATCGGTTGGATCTTGAAAGTACCCCAATCGTCTCTAGTAATCACAAATGCAATTTTCGAACAGACATAAAGAGTTTAACCCTTCGCAGCTTGAACATAAAATTTGTGGCTCATTAAAGATGTTGGTAGTCAAATGCTTCTTAGCTTTGATAATGCCAGACAGATATAAATGCATTTTTTCATAAGAAGCCGCTTATAATACGGTAGACTCAATTTTTCGAAAGTTAAGAAACAACTCTACCTGAATTTATTGCAGTTTTAATTTTCCTATCGCACTCAAGCATGTTTTAACGCTGCATAGTTATAGCAACTATTTGGACATTAGTTTGAGTTCGAATTATATCATTTAGTTGTTTTAGGATCTTACTAAGTAATATGGGAATAATGGCAAGCAGAACCAATTTAAATTATATAAATAATTTGGGAACCTTTGAGACAAAACAAAGTTTCCGGCATTAGAAATATACGAAACACTTAAGAAACTTAAAAATCTAAGAAATTGTCTACCGGCCCCGGACCTTAGTTTTTTTTGTCACGGAAACTGAAACATGGATTTCGCGCCTGCTGACATATAATTAGACATTGGAGGCGAGTTGTTACGATTCCGTGATCTAATGTGATTTAGGAATCGAAATGTTTCGCTTATTTTCGCCCTGCATGTAATGTATGTAATGTAATGTATTGTAAGCATGGAAGCGAGTTGTTTCGCGTCTGACATCTAATTAGACATTGGAAGCGAGTTATTTCGATTCTGTGATCCAATGTGATTTTGGAATCGAAATGTTTCGCTTCCCATTGCCAATTAGACATTGGAATCCGATTCTTTCGCGTACTTTCGCGCAATAAATAGAGGAATTAACTCGCTTCTAAAATCACATTCTATTTGGATGAATTCATTCGCATATTATGCCATATGTTATTTTCCCCCTTCCGAGTAGTTTTAAACAGGGAACGAGTGAAAATAAACTAAAACATGTGTCGAAATAAATAGTTTCCTAAGTTATATTTTCCCAGTGCTCGAGTTTCTTTATTTGTTGGCGATCTGAGTTCCTTATGGGCAGTTTCTTATAAGCAAATACGTGTATGACTAATGTGTAAACATTGGGAACGCTTAAAAAAGAATGTTTTGACATTTTCAGGAGGGCACAGGTAGTGATGATGAACATTGTCATTGAACCCATGAGAAACTCGTAAGAAACTCTTGAGAACTGAAAATGTGATAATGTTAAGAAAGTGTCACTATAGCCCCATATTTTTGGCTTCTTATAAAAAAGTACGTGCAAAGGAGAAGTAGGCTATAAAAAATAACATGAAACATATTTGGCATTTATATATTGAAACATTCATGTATTACTGTTACTGTTATTAAATTCCTAATTTGTTGTTATCTATAGTTCGTATTAATTAACTTTCAAGATAGCTATCAAGTACTGTATGTCACCAACTTAAAAGAAAGAAAGGAAACAAGGGCATAAAGGGAGGTAATGTGTTGACAATGTGTTGACGTGAATCATAATTGCAAGACATTTCCCAATGGTTAATGATGTTAATTGCTGTGGGTACGTCATGCGAAAAGAATGCTCCTCGCAGACATTACTTCCAAAGAAGAGAATGCTCTTCGCTTCACAATGCAGATGATAATAGGAGATTATGAATGTGCTATTTTACAAAAGCATTCCACAAATGCTTGGAAACAGCTCCCAATAAATAAGGACACAAATCATGGCAATCTGAAGATCATTATCAACACAAAGCAACTGGTAGCAAAGACGTTACGAGGTACTCAAGTCACTGTACACATTGTAAGTATTTTGCTTTCCATGTTGTCATAAGTGAAGACAAATGGTTTAGTGTTTTTTTCATATAATCAATTAACATACAAACTCAAAAAGTAAATCTATTGTACCTATCATGGCGGGAATAGACACAAAGTGATCGGAGTTCCCAGGATGAAAGGTGATTTACAGTAAAAACCTGCGTATAAGAACCCCAGGGGGGTACTCTGGTATATACATGATAGGGAGGCTCAGGTTACTTTTTTGGGTCTAAAATTTAGGCAAGGATAATTTTGTCTGGGTCAATGATTTGGACAGTTATTTTTTGGGTTCAAGAAATTCTGGCCTACTTTTTGGGTCTCAAATATGAGAGAAAGTAAAGAAATTGAGATAAACATAATTTACGAAGTAACAGTACTAAAATAAAAAAAGCTAAATATCCAAACACATTATGAGAAATCTAATCAGTTACGGCACTTTTATGTAGACTTTTATGTAGGCACTGACTTCATAACTTTTGGGTATGTAAGATCGGAAAAAATATTTTTTGGTCTACTTTCATGGTAGAAATTATTTTTTTGGGTTGATGCGTTGTACCACAGCCTGAACACCCCTATCCCAAATATACCCGAGTACCCCCCTGGGATAAGAACCTAGTGGATGAAGAACCTACAGGCTGAAATTTTGCAATTAAACCCCAATTATATAAGAACCCATTCTGCCTGGAATTTGAATTAGGTTCTTATTTTTAGAGAGCATGGGGTCTTATTCACAACAGAAGTTTGTGGAAGAATAAAAATATGCTTATATTACCTGACGAGAAGCTTTTGCCAGAAGTTATCTGCACTATTGGACTATATAAACATTTCAGATTCTTCCACAAATTTCTTTTGGGGAATATCTCATAAATTCAACTAATGTGAATGGACAGTAAATAATAGGCCTGAAGTTTGAATATGAAGAAAATAAATTTTTGAAGGCCATGAATAAAATAAGAACCAATTTAAGAACCTGAACAGCCTCATTTCCCACTAAATACCCAAAACATAAGAACCTAGTTAGGCTGACTTGCAAAAGTGTAGGTTCTTGTACGCGAGTGTTTACTGTAGTTGATAGTTGGGGAAAAATAGTAGGGATATCTCTGAGAGTTATCTTTTTATAAACTTATTTTCATTCAAGTTTTACCTAGCTGTACAGATTTACATAGATACAATTATTCTAAATGAAGCATACAAATGTAGAAATTAAGAAATAAAGAAATTGACAGATACTGTAAGGTAAATAATTAAATATTCAAGACATATGAGGACAAGATATTATTGAATTGACAGGCGTTACATTCACAGTTGTGGCAATCCCATTGTTTGATCAAATTCTTGAACCTGTTTAAGTTCTCAGCAGGTTTTAATTTAATTAGCAAACTCCATGAAAATTGTGGTGTTTTGATAAGTAAAAGTGTCTTAACTATGTGCAGCTTATGGTTGTACTTAAGTACAGCTTCTTATTAGTGGTTTATCAACAAGATATTGCAAATAATCGCATAATGAAATGCAAGCAATACTCTCAGAACAAATGTAACCAACTCTTGCAGACATCTTTAGGTACATTGCACTGTATGCTTTAAACAACTTCAAAAATTCTACATCTATTAACACCTGTTGAGGTGCATTGCACACCTTGAGCAGGAACTGACCAACTTCATTATGTTATTGCAGAGAGATGGACCAGAAACTGCAACAAACCATTGACCTTTTGGAGGTGAGATTCGAGGATACTACAGCATCGCTGGAATGCGTGAAGAAAGACATCAAGGTGGCAGAAGAGAAAATTGCTGCCTGCAAAAGAATTATTAGAAATATAATCAGCCACATGAAAGAAGAAATGCACATTTTAAGGGCACTGAATGACCCAGATGATGATGAAATGTTTGTAGACATGATGCAAGATGGCATGCCTCTTCAGACTGAAAATCCAAATGACAGTGGATTTACTGAGAAATAGCATATAAGAAATATGAGTATTGTTATTGAGAATATCAAGTTGTTGTCATTTACATGGTTTCTCTGACAGTTTATTGCCTCCCTTTTGAAAAATTTATAATACCGGGTGTCCCCAAAAAAAGTACTCGCGTTTGAAAAATCACCAAAATTTGATTACACAGCCGATCTTTGATTTTCTTTTTTTGTCAAGTAGATCAAGGACCAAATTATTATTCAATATATAGTTATTCCTGTAATTGGTTTCAGAATTAGCGAATTTAGCTCTTTTTAGGGCGACCTGCTTTTGAGTCATACCGCCAAAATGCATTGATGATTGCGTGATGAATTTATTTGTGCCTGTAACGCTTCTAAAGAAACGTTTACTACTGAAACACCAAAATTTCCATGCAAAATTAAAAAACTTTTAGTACTAAGTGTTGATGCAAGTGTCTTGTAAAAAAAACGTGTATTTGGAAGTTTCTGTAAAAAAATACTACCATTTGAGGGTATTTGAACAAAAAATGCTCAGATTCCTAAATAGTAGCCGCATTTCAAGGTCCATAGAAAATGTGGTACACGTTACCTGGTTAGATGCAATTTTTTTTCAAAGAAATCCCAGGAAAAAGCCTTTAATATCTCTTGATGCAAAGAATCATTAAAACCTTCCAAAACATCAGAAATCTATGATCTGAGCAAAACATTTTGTTTTCAAAAATGTTGCTTCTTTCTTTTCATGTTGTTTTGTTTGAAAAAAGCAGAACATCAGACATCTATGATCTCAGGAAACCTTTTTTTTCAGTTTACAGGTGTTCAGTGACATGTGTCTCACAAATGTGCAGATTCTCATGTTATAGGCACCACCAAAAATGTGTGACTGTATCACATGAGACAAAAAAACCATTCTCAAAGTCCTTATTTCAAACCGCCATGCACTATTTGGTCTGTACGTCAATGGAGTACACTGCCACTATAACCTACTGACATTGCAAAGCTAGGATAAATGCTTACCAAGTTTTGTTGCTCTCGGTTGTGGAATTCTGACATATAAAGAAACAATATACTGACATTGCACAGCAAGGGTAAGCACGCTAACATTCATTGTGTCCATGAAAACAGTGTCTCGTTTATTGCCTTCATGAAAACGTAGAGCCTGTACAGGTGGCAACTAGCCAACAACCAACAACTCCTGTTCTGTCTGCCTCTTTTATCATGTACGAGAACATTATAAGAACGAGTGTATCATCCACTGTATCCATGAACATTTAGGGCCTGTGTAGAACAGGTGGCAACTGTCCAATAACCAGCAAGTTTCGTAGTGTGTGAGGACATAGTGCCAGAGCAGTGTTTCTGCTTTTTGAATTCTGGTAGAGTAGTTTGAACATTATAAGAATGACAGTTTTTCTATAACCTACTGACACTGCACAGCTAGGATAAATGCTTACCAAATTTTGTTGCTCTTGGTTGTTGAATTCTGACATATAAAGAAACAATGTACTGTACTGACATTGCACAGCAAGGGTAAGCACGCTAACATTCATTGTGTCCATGAAAACAGTGTCTCATTTATTGCCTTCATGAAAACGTAGGGCCTGTACAGGTGGCAACTAGCCAACAACCAACAACTCCTGTTCTGTCTGCCTCTTCTATCATGTGCGAGAACATTATAAGAACGAGTGTATCATCCACTGTATCCATGAAAATTTAGGGCCTGTGTACAACAGGTGGCAACTGTCCAATAACCAGCAAGTTTCCTAGTGTGTGAGGACATAGTGCCAGAGCGGACATGGGGGAAGTTTATGCCTCGGTTCCTGGCTCTTCTTGTTCCCTTCCATGTGTCCAACGAAAACAAGGGCTCCTCTTCTGGTCTTCCTTAATCCATTCAGTTCAGAGCTCAGGGAGATTTTAGGCCTATCCTATCATCCTTAGTGAAGGAGACCGATTTAAGAAAGTGTCATGGCAGCCAATCATGAATAATACACACTGATCTGTTGTAGATCTCCGTGTACGGTATGACATGTATAGTGAATAAATTTGCAAATGTCATCATGCTCTATCAATTTGATTTTTGTTATCATTTTTAGACCCATTTGCCCCCTGATTTAACCCGCAAAAGGCAAAATCGTCTAAAATCAAGTGCAAATTCGAATTAAGCACCCCTGAAATACTCTAGAAACCAGCAGTCTTGAGAAGGATTGATCAACTTTAATTGTTATCATTGTTGCCCCATTTGGCCCCTGATTTAACCCCAAAAACGCAAAATGTTCTAAAGTCGAGTCCAAATTCGAATTCAGCACCCATGAAATACCCTCCTTAAACCAAGTTTGAGAGAGATTGATCATCTTTAATTTTTTATCATTTTTAGCTTTCAACTGTATGACATACCTACTCCGTATCCGCGTATCCGCGTATCCACGTTTTTTTAAACATACTCCTTATGTGCGGGGTATTCTGAAGTTAAGCCCGGATTTTTCAACTGCTTCTGAAATCTCGGCATTAACCCTATTCATACTGGGGGGGGGGTGTTTTTGGCCCCCCCTACCAGTTTTTGCTGCATTACGCTAAAACAACAAGAGATATAACCACCCGTTTTGGTGACTTTTACTCAAATTTCATAGGCAATTAAATTCTTAACATTTCATTGTTCCATCTCTGATCATGTGACCACAGTAATACCATATTTGGAGAGTAGTCAACAAAAAATCTTAAAATGTCCATAGTTTTTGTGTCGTTTGCTTGATCGATCTTAAACATGCACCATTCGATTGCATTTGATGAGTACTTTCATTTCATATATAATTTTTTTCATATTTGCTGATGTCAGCAATATTTAATATCTATGACGCATTTACCTCATAAAGAAGTGTCAAACATACATTTTTTTAGTCTAATTTGCTTCATCTTATTAGTTTGATTCATTTTGAGTCTATATTTACCAGATAAAAGGGCAGGACTGGCAAAAACCTGCGATGAAAGTAAATGCATGCAACAAAAGGCTAATTTAAGGCTAATTGTGCTAAAAATAGAAACTAAAAATTTTTGCAAAGTATGTATATTTGAACTATGACACGGTGGGACGGAATAGTATCCCACAATGCTTTGCGTACCATTCACATTATATGAATTGCACATTGAAATTCGATCAGTCGGAAGTTTTGTACGAGCGCGAAAGGACAAAGCTGTGATGCTGGCCTAAAATAATGGAAGCTTTACGAGATGTCCATTCGCCGATTTTGAAACAAAATAAATCCACACAAAAGCTTTATAGCATTGACCAACTACCAGGAGAAGATGTAGCAGTGAAATCAGACGAGAATATTGTTCAGCGTTGTTATGGGGCACGTATAGTTTCTTTGGACAAATTGGACGAAAACCGTATCTTGTTTTCAGGTGAAATAGAGAATTAGATGTTGGGACTTAGCGGGACTTAGATGTTTTTCTGGCAGCCAAAGCCTTTCGAAGTATAAATCAAAGCAAAACATTGCTAAGTCCCTTCCCCGTCTGTCAGAAAACGAACAACAAATTTGATAAATATTGGTCAAACTGCGGTACTTAGGCCCACAGTAACGGCCAATTAAAGCTCATCAATAACTGACAATAACTGCAATTCATAATGAAATTATGTGTAAATGCCCATTAGTCATTATTCGAAACAATTCACCTACCTAGATTGACTGTTCTGTCTCTACAATGCCAATTTTCAATCCCAGTGCAGAAGTGAACGAAAAACTTTCTGCCATTTGCGAAGTTTCGAAGAACGGCGCTCAAAAACTTTGCAGAGGGCTTTGCCAACCCCCCCTGACTATGACATGTTTCTTACTATTTGAAACAAATTTGGAGAAAATCAGTTGAGTGGTTGATTAAATAGAATTTTTCTGGTTAAGAAGGTATAAATTTGCCAATTTTCGTCAGTTTTTCGGTTGCCTAGCAACGAATCACGTGACTTATTAATTGCCATTGTTATATTTGAATAACAAATTGTCTAAAGAACAATAGGGGTAAGTCTTATTGTTATATCTTTTCTAGTTTTGGAGAAAAAGAGGGGGGTGAAAAAGGCCCCCCCCCAGTACAAAATACCTAAAAGATCGCCCAGTACAGATAGGGTTAACGTGTCACTGTCGACAGGTGTAACCTATGGAATCCAGAACTACGGAATTTGGGAATCTGGAATCACAGAACTATGGAATTACAGAATTTGGAACTGCGGAATTACGGAACTGGGTCACAGGTATAAATTGCGGAACACAAATGCTCTATATAGTTTATGGGCCGATGATGAATATTTCTCAAGATATGATCAGTTAGGGGAACATTAAATTATTGTTGATTTAAATTTTTAGAGGTATAAGCAGGTTACTTGAAATTGTCATAAACACTTAAGTGATAAAAATACATCAATCAAATTTCTATTAAATGTTTTTTGGTGATTTAGGATTTAGAAATCGATTAATTGTACATCAATTGTATTGTAACTGCACAAGCACTGGTTCTATCATCCCTAGTGCCCTAGTATCCTCACATAGTACTACTAACGATCAGTTTTCATGCATATCTTGAGAATCTGTTTTATAGCGAGAGTTTTTTACTGGAAAGTGTTTAGTTTGTCAAGATGTTATCAAAATTACACCAAATTACTATCCTCAATCCCCTATTTCCTCCTTCCTTCCAACTCCTTTGAGTCCTACTGGGAAAAAAATGCTGATGTCAGCATTTTTGCAATAATCAAGACAAAAGTTGCAAAAGGAAAAATGAAGTATGCAACAAACACTTATCATTGAAGTAGTTTTCATTGTAATATATGGAGAAATTCTCTATTATGGCTGCATTTGTCATTTTTCGAAAAAACAAGAATTTTAATCTCTCTATCCGCCATCTTGGATTTGCGAAAATTAAATTTTTCACTTTATAAGTATATTTTTACCTTCTAACGATGCTTTGATTGGCATAATTTGGTTTCATGAATCAATCTTAGAAAATTATAGAGATTTAAAAAAAAGTTGATTTTTTCATTTTTTCGTAAACACGTGCCAGTTGGTCTTGAATAATTATGACGCCATATCTATTTTTAGAAATATTTTTGTGAAAAATGATAAATCATAAGCACGGCTACCTGCCCGGTGAGTTTCGTCTTCGTAAGTGAAGGAATAGCGATTTTAGAGAGGGGGCTGAATGAGCCCCCCCAACCAGTCTTCCAGTAGCTCAAAAAGCCCAGTCTGGATAGGGTTAAACATGTTCATATCATTTACAGTACATTGCGTCAT
Source organism: Aurelia coerulea (assembly GCA_039566865.1). Classification (NCBI taxonomy): domain Eukaryota; kingdom Metazoa; phylum Cnidaria; class Scyphozoa; order Semaeostomeae; family Ulmaridae; genus Aurelia; species Aurelia coerulea. The sequence continues at coordinate 7,263,887 of CM076959.1, forward strand.
TTTTCAATAAAGATTCTCAGAAAATTGCTTCTATCAATGTTTCCTGAAGATAATTCACGAATAGTTCAATGAAATTCATTCCTTAATTTTGAAGACGGTCACAGACTGGTCCTTTGGCTTACTCCATTGCATTCTCACCCAGGAAACTATCAAAATTGAGATATTCTCTTGAACTAATGCGAGACACCGAAAAGTACGCTTCATTCAAAATCTGTATCAGACTGAATGTTTTAAACTGTTTCTGCACAAATCTAAAATTGTGAGTTTGATTAAATAACTATTTTCTAGGAAAATTATGTCAAAAGTTATGTAAAGGATTTTCCAAATTATGCTGAGGCCGCATTAAGATGAAGAACAAATTTATGAAGCAGTTTTTTGCAGTGTTACAGACAGGTTCCACATCTGCTTTACTTGTCCGGTAGATTGAACACTGTTATCACCCAAAAGCTATTAAGAATTCTAAATACCTGCAAACACAGTGACTGCATCAATTTCTCTTTGTGTCCACTGTTTTCCGGAAGGTGACGATTCCTGCATTCTTTCCAAATCGTTGCGAGATCTCTCCTTTCCTTGATTCTTTTATATTTGAGGACTTTTTCTAGGGGATGCAGCTGTTCTCATGATTTCAGACAAGCCTTTTGCCCCTTTGATGGCATTTTTGTCCCTTTTCTTTACGAAGTAGGCGTTGTCCGCCGTTTTTTCATGTGGAACATTAGATTGGCTACATCGCTTGAAAGGTCTCCTCGCTTATCCCGGACAACTGTTGCTGCTGTTCTTCTAAATTTTGTCGCATTGATACGAAGGGTAGGATACCTGTTTTTGCCAAATAGAATAATTGCCTGCACTTACGGAACTCGAGATAAGAGGGGAACTCGAGATAAGAGGGGAACCATCCCACGAAACAAACACTTTGCTTTCTCCTTTGGAAGTTTCCGAAAAAGTATACCCGACCTTATACCAATTTTGTAAAATACTATACCCGACCTCATACCAATTTTCCAAAAAAGTATACCAAAATCGTTCCTTAAACCAAAATCGCGAAAATTGATACTGTTCCTTATTCCAAAATCGCAAAAATTGATGCCCTTCCCAATGGCACGTCCCCGTACCCAAAATATGTCAAATACCCCCCCCCCCGGGATATTGCCATGCATTGGAGCCTACTGAGATTAAATCTTACAACTGACCAGGGATCGTTGAATACCCCTGATTAGTAATGTGTCTGACAAATGGGGCCATTTGACAGCCATTTGGTAGCCTCTTAGGCAGTAATGAAAGTACGCCCCCCCCCCCTCCGCGCAGCAGAAGACCTCTGTTCAAAATTATCAATAGCTCTAAGGGTGGTGAGCACCTCTTCCACTCCCTTCTGCTCAGTGCTTTCCATCTCACCAGTAGTTGAGTTGCAGTGAGGGCACCTTGTGTGTCTGTCATACCATGTATTGATGCACATCATGCAACCGATTACCCTCTTGCAGCAAGAAGCATAATTTGCCCCATTTGCTGGTGACATGACCTCTCTGCATATAGTGCACTTGAAGAAGCTCTTCGCCTCTCTTAGGGCTCTTTTCCTCACCTCTCTTACAATGCCTGCCAAAAGTCCTTGGAACACTTAGGCCATTTCTTGACAATCCGCAGTTCTAACCATAGCGATTAGGCTTAAACACCCCCTCACCCCCAAAACAATGTTGATTTGGAAGGTTATTGTCCTTGCATTCCATCAGAGTAGCGAATCGTCCTGCCATCCCCATTTTGTCATCACAGAACAGGGGGAGAGGGGGAAATCGCAAAAAAATGCAAAAATTGCAAAGGTGTTCCAAGACTTTTGGCAGGCATTGTCTGAATTTTATTTCGATAATGGCGTCGTACAGGAAAACAAACTTCACGCACTTAGGGGTTTTCGATGGTCCTGATTTCATTTTTGACCACCAAAAAGCCATAATTGATGTTGATGACGTCATAATTGGCAATGAAACCTATTGTAAGCGACTAATTGGCACTGCTGCACAACTGATTTTGGGGTCGCACAGGCACAACGAAAAACGCAAGAAACTCGAGGCAGAAATGGAAAATAAATGTTTGTCAGGAACTTTTCACAGTGCTTAATGTTGTGAGCTAAGGACACCTATATCAACGATACATAAGTGGCGCAAGTTAGCATGCCAAACCAGGCTCATTCTTCTGTACTGACTGCTCCGCAGAGGAAAAACCGCCCCAGTTACACAAATGAAATCATGTCAGTTTACAATAACAGTAAACAAAAAGTTATTCCCATTTCCCCCCATACTACAGAAAGTAAGAACAGATATTTTGTGCCCAGTCGGTGTACATCATTGACGTACTTCGAATTCATCAAAACTTGCACTGGCTTCTTTCACGGTCGAGGGGTAACTTCGAATAATGTCCACACTTAACGATAAATGCAGAATGAAATTTGATATAGTCTAAATTCATCTTTTTAAAAAGTGTAAAGTGTAAGATTTTCTGGCATAATGGAATAACCAGACCCAGGACCAGTAGGACCGGACCCTAACGGACCAGACCCTAGGGGAATACCCATTACTTTCCTTCCAGCGTTTTTTGCAATGGCAGCCAACACAGAAGGTTCGCTCCAAAGTAAGATAAGGCAGTCATTGCTGCAAGGAAATTCTACCTTCTGGATGCCACAACAAACGCAAATACCCATGGTATATTTTATCGTCTAACCAGCAGGCAAACTTTGATCCAGCCTCAAGCCATTGCCCACTAGGCCAAAGCATTTAACTACATGGCCTAAATATTTTACCTCTCTGCCTTGCTTGGTGATTCCAGTTGTTGCAATGGCGTCGTGATGCCAGCCACGTTGTATTCCATCTCCACAATCTCAATTTCTTGACTCTTTTGTTGGGGAGATGAAGTGCTGACCCTATTGTTTTGATTTATTGTGTTTCAGCTTTGTTGAGAGCGAATGGACGTATCAAAACGTACCACTGCCTGTATCAAAATGCCACGAAACTTTTGTAATTTTCATTTAAAAATACTATTACTGTTGCCATTACTGTACCCTGTCCAATTATTTTTGAGTGCCAGTTATGTTATTACCTATTGTTTTAGATCTTATCAAATAGTTTGGAAGCCGTTCTAATAAAACGAAATTAATTCTACATTTTCGGCATTACAAATTGGCAAAAACAAATTTAAAACTTTGGAAGCGAAATGTCCTAAGATTTAAGATTGATTGATTGATTGATTGATTTTAACTTCTTTAGGCACGGTAGCCACGTCAGTCAAAGGACTGATTTACAGTGGGCCGTGCAAATACATACAATAACTAAATTAAAAGAAAAGCATACAAAATTAAATAATCTTATTTACAAAACAATCTAATAAGCAAATTAAAAGTAATGCATGAAAGAGAGAATCAGCATTCGCTGTAGGTATTGCTGATTCTTTTTTTGAATGTTTCATAAGTTTTTGATGATTTGATTTCAATGGAAAGATCGTTCCACAATTTAGCACCCTTATACGAGAAGCTCTTTTGTCCGAAGGCCGATTTGCGATGAGGAACGGCCAAATCTGTTTTGGTATTGCGCAGTTCTCTCTTGCATGAATCGGATAGCCTGACGAACATTTCTGTTAGGTAAGTGGGAGCTAGGTCATTTACCGACTTGTACACCATTTTTAAAGTTTCTGAATTGATAAGCTCGTTGATGGTGGGCCAACCAAGTTTTCTAATGATGGGTAGAGCTGAAGCATCATAAGCACTGTTTGTGACTATTCTTGCCGCCCTATTTTGGAGTTTTTGCAACCTATTTATAGCATTGATGCCAGAAACTCCCCACACCGGGCAGCTATATCTGAGGTAGGGTTCCACTAAACTTCTGTACATTTTCTGTACAGTAACAATGGGTAAATAATACTTTTTGGAGAAACGTAGCATCCCTAATCCTCGTGAAACCTTTTTCGTCACTGCTGAAATTTGCTCGTCCCAGCTCAAATGTTTATCAACAATTACCCCAAGGTATTTTATATTTTCTACGAGGGCAACATTCTCCTCACCCACCATGAAAGTGGGCTTTGCTACTCTATCATCACTTATATCTTTCAGTTGCTTTCTGCTGCCAACAACAAGACTTTGTGTTTTACCTTGTAGCCAAGATTTCAAGTTACCCAAGTCATCGTTGACGCAATCATTAATATGTGTAACTGTATCCGACGCAAACATAAGGCTTGTGTCGTCAGCATACATATTAACGTCACAATGTTTCATATGTAGATGAAGGTCATTGATATATATGATAAATAGCAGAGGCCCTAGACAGGACCCTTGCGGTACTCCACAGGTTATAGATTCGATATTTGAAAGCTTCCCATTAACCTTACAGCACTGTTTTCTATTAGTTAAATAAGAGCGGAACCATTTCAGTTCTTTATTATGAATACCATATAGCTCTAGTTTTTGCAATAATATTTCATAATTTACGGTGTCGAAAGCCTTTTTGAGATCTACAAAGGTAACTGCTGTATATTTACCACCCTCTAAATTCAAGTACCAATCATTTGTGCATTTAAGCAAACATGACAGAACAGAATGCAACCGTCTGTATGCTGATTGTTTTCCAAAAACAAGTTTGTTGGAATCAAGGTAATTGTACAGCTGGTCATAAATTAGTTTCTCAAAGAGGCGAGAGACAACCGGTAGGACAGAAATTGGGCGATAATTAGAGCTTTCATCGGTAGGACCATTCTTAAAGACTGGTGCAACCCTTGCTATCTTCCAACTGTCAGGGAACAGGCCTGAAGATAAAGACAAGTTAAATAGTTGACTCAGGGGCTGAGCTAAGATTGGCATTCCTGCCATAAGAAACTATCTAACGACCTTGGACCTCAGTTTCTTATCGAAAAAGATGAGTGTAACCCATATTTTGGAAGATACATGTGACCAACTCCCCCCTAATAATTTTCTGGGGCCACCGGAGCTAACAAAGTCCCTAAGTATGCCTGCTAAATTTGCGTGCCTGAAAAATTTGAACTCTTGGCGCTGAGATGAACTTGCAGCTTGGAGGCTGGGCAGTCTGAAACTTCTCTTCGATGAACTCAGTTGAGTGGCCTGAGTGTGTCACAGAACATATATGTGAATTCGAGGGTCACTCATTCGCAAAAGTGTACGAGATTTTTTTAGAACAGAAGGATTTCGTGTACGAGGTCTTTTTGAGTGAAATTCCCTTCCTTTCGGTCACTAACTTCCTATCCAATGTCAAAGTGAGGGTAGGGCATTCCCCTAGGGTCTGGTCCGTTATGGTCCGGTCCTATTGGTCCTGGGTCTGGTTATTCCGTTATGCCAACTGAACAAAAAGGGTAACGGATAACCCCCTTGCAATTTCGATGCTCGATTTGATATCAATCAATTTCGATCGCCTGACTTGCTCTGAAGGACAACACCGAAGGATACATTTGAGGGCACATCTCGCCATATGACTGTGATCTGTGTCTGTTGACAATTTCGAGTTTTGCCATTGCAGGTAAATGTGCCAATAACAATTCCTAGCTGTACTAGAGTATTTCACAATGCCTATAACCACTAATGCTTGCAGAGGTGCAAATGGAAGTAACGCCAGGAGCAGAAAAGGGAAACATGAAAAATGGCAGCCTCGTTTCCATGTAGGATAAATTCACTTACTCTTTGGCCATGAAAAGATGTAAAATTCGGGTTTCTTATTACAGATCGATCGGTAAACTAATAACCTATCATTATCATCCTATTCAAGTCTAAAGAGCTGGATACACTGACTATTTGGTGGAATTCTGAGTGTGGTATCACAGTAAAATCCATGAAAATCTATACAATGTTCAATTATGACGTCACATGTATGAAATGTGAACTTTTAATTATGACCAATGAAATCAGCACCACCGAAAACCCCTAGATGCTCGAAACTGTTTTCTTTTAAGTCACCGTAATCAAAATAAAATTCAGACAATGCCTGCCAAGTTTTTTAACAGGTATTTTCCCTGATAAGTTAAAAATTGCAAAGGTGATTCCAGTGTTTAAGAAAGGTCTCACTACCAAAAAGTCAAACTATAGACCAATTTCTCTGCTTTCCATTTTCAGTAAAATATTTGAAAAAATAATGTATCAACGCCTTTATAAATTTCTTGATATATGTGAGTTGCTGTTTAACATGCAGTTTGGGTTTCGTAATGGTCACTCAACTGATCATGCGCTAGTCAGTTTAACTGAGAGTATAAAATCATCACTTGATAATAATAGAGTTGGTTGTGGTATATTTATTGATCTACAAAAGGCCTTCGATACTGTCAATCATGATATTCTCTTGAAAAAGCTGGAACACTATGGTATCAGAGGAACTGCCTTAAGTTGGTTTAAGTCTTACCTTAGTGATCGTAAGCAGTTTGTTTCAGTTAATGGTATCTCATCATCTACATGTGACATAACATGCGGTGTTCCACAGGGGTCTGTACTAGGTCCTTTGCTGTTCCTAATCTACATTAATGACTTACCAAACTCATCTAAAATATTGACTTTCTTTTTATTTGCTGATGATACCAATATTTATTTTGAAGCGAATGACCTGACAAGGCTAACCAAAAAAGTTAATAAGGAACTTAGCAAAGTAAAATCCTGGCTTGATTGCAACAAACTTGCTCTGAATATTGACAAAACAAATTTTATCCTATTTCATTCCCCCAGGAAACAATTACCAGACTTGATAAACCTTAGATTTGGCAAGAAAAGTATCAAAAGGACTAAGTATGTTAAGTTTCTAGGTGTACTTGTTGATGAGCATCTTTCTTGGAAATACCACATCAATGAACTTTGTAAAAAACTTTCTAGGACTACTGGAATCTTCTTTAAAGTCAGACACTATGTTCCTCTACAGACCCTAATCTGTCTCTATAATTCACTCTTCTCGTCTTTTCTCAATTATGGTATTATAGTATGGGGTCTTACCTATGACACTTACTTAAATCAGTTGTTCCTTTTGCAGAAGAAAACCCTAAGATGTATAAAATTCCAACCATTTACTGCTCCATCTGCACCTTTGTTTCACACATTAAAGATAATCAAGCTTCAGGACATGCTTCATTTAAATATATCAACATTTGCCTATAAAGCTATAAATAAACTCTCACCTGTCTGCTTTTATAACTACTTTACTCCAAATTCTTCTGTTCACAGGATTGGAACTCGTCAGTCTACCAGAGGTGATCTGTTTCTTTCTTTAAAAAGGACCTCCCTTTATGGACTCCAAACAGTCCAATATTTTGGCTCTAAATTATGGAATACTCTTCCACTTTTCATACGCGTTGCTGGCTCTATTTCACTCTTTCGGTCTAAATTGAAAGCTTATTATATCGACTCCTATGTCTAGTTTGTCTGTCTCTCTTCTTCCGCATCAAGGTTTGTCATTTCCTCGGGGTACATCTGGTTCATAGTTTTTTATCTTGATATTTTTTTAGTTTCTTTGTTTTTATGGGGGGGGGGCTCTCTCTCGATTAGTTTACCTACTTAGAGAGCTCCTCCTTAATCGATCTATACTATATACAATCATGTAATATCCTTTCCTTTTGCTTATATTGTAGTTTTGTATTTGATGTTATTAATTTAGTATTGTATTTATTTGTAATGTAATTGTGTAGAATTGTATATAGTATAAATTGATGATCAATGAAACTGAACTGAACTGAACTAAACTGCCAAAAGTCCTTGGAACACTTAGGCCATTTCTTGACAATCCGCAGTTCTAACCATAGCGATTAGGCTTAAACACCCCCTCACCCCCAAAACAATGTTGATTTGGAAGGTTATTGTCCTTGCATTCCATCAGAGTAGCGAATCGTCCTGCCATCCCCATTTTGTCATCACAGAACAACATTGTTCTCAGGGGGAGAGGGGGAAATCGCAAAAAAATGCAAAAATTGCAAAGGTGTTCCAAGACTTTTGGCAGGCATTGTAGGGATGTTTCTTCACCTCTCTTAGGGCTGTTGCAGGATTGCTCCATCAATTGGGAAGTTATCGCCTCCAGAGAGTCCTTGGTTGTTGTTATTTCATCCTCCATAATTGCACTTATGTCCGATCTGTTGGATGATGTTATCATTATTACTCTACGGAATAAAATACGCTGAAGATGAAATATGAAGTAAACCAACTGACAATCTCCTGTTAATATCTAGCAACCAATCCACAACCTCAGATTTATGTTCTATTTCTACCAAATGGCTGAATCAACCCAACCTTGAATCAAACTTCCATGTGGAAACATCTTGAATTTTGATCTGAAGTGTATTTTTGAGAGGCTTCATAGAAAGTACTCCAAACTGCTGCAAAAAGGATGCATTTCAACAGATCTTTTGAAATGTATGCAACAGCTATACGTATTTTTTATTTTAAGAAACTAAGAATTTGGGTGGTAGATGAAGAGGATGTTGTTGTTATTTGTTCTGACCATATCTTCTGAGTAATGACAATGATATTGGATTAGAAACGGTTTTCTTGTCAAAAACTTTGCATGTTTACAATAACGTTTTGTGACGTGCTTGAGATTTGATTTCAGATTTTTTTGTTTTTGTTCCTATTGTTGGCCTTCAATTCACACTGTGCATGCGCGTATCTGTGCAAAAATTCTCCGAGTGACAAATTTTCGGACAACTCCATATTTCGTACAAATAAATTTTCCGACAAGTCATCGTCCGAAAGTTTGTCACAGCGAAAAATTTTGCGCTTAATGTACTTAAAATTTGATCAAAAAATTAATGACCATTAAACACTCTCACATTACATAATGTCATTCTGAAAGACATCTTTTGCCATAATTTGTATAAGTTAAACCCACCTGAATCCACCTGAACCCACCTGAACCAAGCTGGGTTCAGATGGATTCAGTTGGGTTCAGGTGGGTTTAACTTATTACACATCTTTTGCTCGTTGCTGGAACTTGATTAAAAGCTTATGATATTATCGAACTTTATAAGAGCTTTGCCCAAAGATCCAAGAACCGTCACAGTCTGTTAACCTCAAACATCTTAATGGGGGATTTCATAATGATTGAGGAAAGTTTGTTTTTTCTTTAGGGCATATGGGAAATGAGAAAATTGTTGCTGCGTTGAGAAAAATGTTTACCTTCATCAGATACGATCTGCACTGTATCGTAATCAATGACTGTTGTTTCATGTGGTATGCTGCAGAAAAAGCTTTGATTTTAAACAAGGCTCATTTGAAAGTTGGCATGGAGTGAAAATTTTTATTGATGAAAATGAATAGCACTGTTGAATTATCAGAAATAAGAAGAAGGTATTTTAACCAATGCTCCTTTCAAAGGTGTCATGAAATGAACAGTTTTACTGATGCAAATGAGTAGCACTGTTAAATAATAAAAAATCCTTTTCAAATTCAGCAGTCAGCAGCCAATCCTGCAAAATATCGGATAACTCAAAAATTGAGCAAGGTATAAAAAACGTTGAAAATAAGTTCTTATCACTCAACAGTGCTATTAACTTGCATCAATGAAAAATATCTCTTCATATCACCTTTGAGTTGATCTATAAATCGTAAGTAGCGTTCAGAGAAGTCCTTCTATTTTCCAAAGTTTGATGTAATTTTCCTTTACACCAGCATCCTTGAGTGCCTTCTCTACGTCTTCTACGCCTGTCAACTTCATGCATTCCTTCCACTCCTCCCAGTTGCCCTGATGATCCTTTTTCTTGAAACAGTCCTCGATTCCACTTTTCCACAATACGAATAGCAACGGTTGGCCGATTCTTCCCGTTACTTAGCCTGTTTTGCCTTCCAGTGTTCCAAAGGCCTCCCAAAAGCCAGTTACTTTCTTCGGGAGTACTTCTGTCAGTCCCTTGGCCCATGCCTGCACCTTCCCCAGATTGATTATCTCGTAGAATCGTCCTCTGCTAACATCAAAGAATTCCGAGAACAGCTCGTGCAGCCTTTCTTTCTCGTGTTCCACTTCCGAAATTATTCTTGCGATTGGTAGCGCCATTCGCACCAGAGAGACGAGATTTCTTGGCTCCCTGATATTTACAGTCATTTTCAGTCATTTTCAGTCTCATGTCTAGGAGGGCACAAGGGGGGTACAATGTTCCGGGATTCTGACACAAGTCATCACTTGGTACAGCAACTTCGCCTTTTTTATGAGTGTGCCGTATGGGCACTGCTTGTCGCATATGCATTTGTCCCTCATTGCATGACTTTTTACAATCTGGTAAGATAAGATAGACAATGATCAGAAACTGCATCTATTATTATTGTTATAATTGTTGTGATTATTATTGCAATCATGGCACGGGTGTGCAACTAGGTTCCCCTCTCTGAAGACGTTCACTTTGGAAACCACTACCTGGCTTATTACACTACGATTTGACTTGCATTATTTATGATTGCTCAAGGTATGTTCTCCTAACTATAGGAAGACCTGCGATGAAGCAAGATCACGATGTTCTCTATGCTGAGAGTCCATGAGATTTTCTTGAGATTTGGAGAATTCTCATTGTTCACATTGGCAACAAGACGATTATCAAAAGCTATTATTCACACACATGTCATCCAAAAGATACTGGAAATATACGCAAAAATTGCGCCGTTCTTTAGGCAGTCGAGAACAACCTTGATTCATACAAATTCCATTCAATGGTTTCCAGCAAGAGAATTTTCAAAGAAGTGGGAAATATTTTTGCACACCCTTTAAATCACCAGGTTTGGTGTACATGCGTTATTCTCCATTAGCTCTTTTGTTCTCTTATTTTCACTGTTTTTCTGTGGCTGTTTTGTTCAAATATGTTTGGTAGGTGGATGTGTTTTTTTTTCACGAAAGGCCTTCAAAGTGACATATTTCTTGGTAAAATATCTTTCAATATAAGGGAAAACGTGCCTTTTTCAAGGTAGCATTGTTGAAAGACAATTAAGCCCGTTTTCCACTAGGCGAATTTATTCGCGCGAAGCGACTTTTTTCGAGAATACGCATGCGTCTTTCAATTCTCGCGCAGGAGCTCATTCGTGGTGACTGTTCGCAGCAGCGAAAAAGTGAGTTCGAATGGATTCAACTTTTTCGCGGCGAAAAAAGGCGCAAGCCAATTAAATTGCTTGAAGCCTGTCATGTGACATCCATGACCAAAGTCGCGCCAAAAAACAACAACAGCAGAAAGAAAAACATGGCTGCAATGAGTCTGAATCTTTTGCAGCAAATGATGGCAAATGGAGACATAACTGTGGCTGACCTTGCCAGTTTAGCAAATACCAGCTGTCAACAGGAAAACTACGACCACAAAGACAATGCTGCCACGCCAGGCTCCGTCGACGAGACAGGTTTTGAGGAGACAGAGACGATCGACTCTGTTGTCACCACCACCCCCGAGAATAACAACCCACAAGATCTAGACCAGTACGATGGTGAAGAACTGCATTCAGTTGAATTCGACAAAGAAGTATTTCTGGAAGAAGTCCGCAAGTACAGATGCCTGTGGGATATTGCTTCCGAAGGATACAAAATTAGGCCCATGAAGCAAAACGCATGGTCAAAAATAGGCCAGTTATTCAACAAGGACGGTGAGTTCACAGCTTGTGGTTTTCTTTTTGTACACGATGATGAAACAGACATTTTGATGACCTTTGGACTAAAAACAATTTTCCCTCAAATGATATCAAATCATGTATAGTCAAAACCTTTTGAAAAACTTGGGAAATTCAACACTTCCCATTACAAAAGTTTCCTTATTTTTTCAGTTGTGTTACCACACAGCTTGCTGATTTTCAAAATTGAGCTGAAAGGTCAAGAACATTTAGTGGACATAGAAATAGGAGGTGGGGAACAGGGTGCACCATGCCCTTCCTTTTTCAACAAAGTGCCTTGTTTACCCTCATCCCTCAAACTGATTTTTGTGCAGCCAAATATATCCCTTCTGGTCAATAAAATTATCCACTTGGATCTAAAAAGTACCCTCTTTTGATCTCTGCCTTCGCAACTTTAAACTACTTCCTGAGTCCAAGAACACATAATAATCTACCCTAAAGTTAACACCTATTTTCAACAAAGTAAGACCACTTATATTTTTTGTAAGAAACTATTTATAAGAAACTCGGACTTGATTGCCAAAAAATTAGGAAACTCCAGAATTTTGTTTCCGTATTCTCATGTTTTCCTGTATTGGGTATATTTCTCAGAAGATACTTGAGCATTGTCTAAAAATAGGAAAGGCTTCAAAACACCATGTTTTGAAATGTTCAAAGGGCACAGATCTAATAATTCTAAGAGACTTTCTGTGCTGGACAAAATTCTTAGTTTGATAATATCTTTTAGAATCTTGTAAATAATATTTATTTGATTTCTTTTTTTGTAGTGGAATTTCTTCAGAGGCAACTAAAAAATCTAAAGGACAACCTGAAAAAATGTTTGGACAAGAGGAACCGGATGACCAGGTCTGGTGCTGCTGCATCTTCATTGCCTAAATGCAAGTACTTTGAACAGATGAGGTTTCTTCATGAAAAGACAGCAAACAGGCCCACAGAAAGCAACATTATTCAAGCTGAAACAGCTTTGCAGTCTGAAGATGTTTTGGATGGCCCATTAGCCCCCCAGATATCAGTAAGGCAAGTTGTTCTCAATGGTACAAAACGGAAGGCAAGTGACACACCATCCTCTTGTGGTAGTCAAGGGTATAAGAATCGTCAAGAAAGATTTGATAATGCAATCTTGAAAGAATTGGAATCTACAAATAACGCAATCAAATCAGTTGTCACTACTGATAATGAGGATGAAGTTTCTCTGTATTGCAAAAGCCTCATTCCAATAATATCATTTTTTCCAGTCAAAAAGAAACGATTAGCTATGATCAAAGTCAGTCAACTGTTGTTCGTACTTGAGTTTGAACATGAATAATATTATGTAAGGTTAACTTATTATGGTTATGTAACATTTTTATTTTGACGTCTATACACATTTGTAGTTCTGTTTTTACTTGCGTCATTCTTTCATTGTCTGTCCTGAAACAACTCGTATGGATTTGCAGTTCGAGTAACCAATTCATTTTGCCATTCAACAGCTCCCTCGTTGTTGAAGTAGTTTTTATATCCATGTCTTACAGAAGCTGCATCCTTAGAGTAGTTATTTGAACCACTTTGAGAGATTGGTTGAAGGCCACCAAAATCAGCTCTGTTTTGTCTCCATTCACCAGCTTCAAATCCTGATGGTCCATCATGGTCAACAAAATTCCTTGGGCAATATCGATTGTTTGTCAATTAATTTTTAAACATCAATAGATTGTGCAGTGCAACAATAGCTTTTGTGATAAGTATTACTTTGCTTACATTGGCAATGATTGGTCTTCTCAATACTCGAAATCTACTGGCAGCAATCCCGAAAGTGTTTTCAATCACCCTCCTTGCCCTTGATAACCGATAATTAAAGACACGTTCATCAAGTGGTAAATTATGTGATGGGAAGGGCTTCATCATATGTGTTTTGAGTCCAAATGCATCGTCTGCAACAAATACAAATGGAAGTCGTTTTTCTGAGTTGGGCAGCTTTTCAGGTCCTGGGATTTGCAGTAGATTATTTTCAATAGCATGACCTAAATGACTACAATTATACACACTTCCATCACTCTGACGACCACTATCTCCTATATCCACTAGAGTGAACTTATATCTGGCATCGCAAATTGCCAAAAGGGCTATGCTGAAAGTCTTTTTGTAATTAAAAAAGGAAGATCCTGATCTTGCTGGCGCTTGCATGACCACATGTTTCCCATCGAGGGCTCCCAAGCAATTCGGAAAATTCCAAAATCTTGAAAATTCTTCGGCTATAGCTTTCCATTCCAGTTCTGTTGATGGGTTTTTGATGAAGCCTTTTGCGCTGAGTACTTTCCATACAACTTCACAAGTCTCACTGATTATTCTCCCAACAACTGTTGGACTCATACGGTAGCTTGCTGATATCGTTACTTGGGCATCACCCGTCACCAGGTATCTTAAACAAACAGACAATCTTTCACTTGGGCGGATAGCTTTCCTCATTTGTGTATCGTTTTTCTGAAGATACGGGCCAAACCAATTCAGGAGCTCTTCAAACAGTGCAGGAGTCATTCTAAAACACCGGAAAAAATATTCAGCATCATGTAGTCTCAGTTCTTTGATCAAAAGATGATACTCGCCCTTTTGCTCCCGTTCTTCGTAAATCTTCCTTATCCAAAATCTTTTCTTGTACTTTTGCAACCTTCTCTCACGTCTTCTCAGCAGCAAAATTTTGATCAATAAGCGAGATTTCAGTAGCAGTAGATACCTGAGATTTACAGCAGCCATCTTGGAAAGCTTTTCGCGCCAAAAAACAAAGATCGCTGGAGTTCCTGTGGAAAACAAAAACGCGCCCGATCGAAATTTTTCGCCGCGAAAAATTCGCTTCGCGCGAAAAAATTCGCCAAGTGGAAAACGGGCTTTATTCAGATGTATCTTGCGAAGATGTCAATGAGTTTTGAATTGCTAAATTTTGCCATCACCGATTTGAAATGAACGTTGACTGCAGTTTGGCGCTGATTGCTTGGTTACCTGCAGTAAGTAAGTCATGCTGAGTTAGAAAAGTTATAATATAAGAGTGCCACACTTACTTGCATTACGTAGGATTTCACGTCCTCTTCTGATAGTTGGACTCGTCCAGGAGTTGCATGGCTACCTCTGTTGGGACCGTTCTCCTGGAAATATTTTGCGGCATTCTCATGTGTGCTTTTTCGTGTCACCCACTCAAAAATGTCGTACTTTATCCCTTGCTCCGCTGGCTTAATCATTCTCGCCACCACTGCACCTACATCTTTTTTGCAACGGAATGCTTTGGCGTCGGCCTTGGTTTCCAGTGGGGTGGGGTCTTCTTCTACTGTTTCCTCATCTGTAGTGTCTATTGATGGTGGCACTGCTTCTAGCGTATTTCTGGCTGCAACTTTCTGGGCAGCGGGGGCAGCGGGGGCAGCGGTGGCAGCGGCAGCCCTTGGTAATTCCTGGTATATATTTATGGTCCGGAATTGCTCCTGGAGACGCTCGCAACCCTCCTCTATCTCTTGCGTATCCTCCTCGTGAAATGGAACGCCTCCAAGGTCACGTTGGAGTTGGCTTGAAATGTCCTCGTTAATTTCCTCACCGCCGCTGCCCTTATCAATGTCATGTTGCTCATCGTCATGATCGTGTTCATCTGTCTCTGTCGTGTTTGGCTCCAGCACTGGCGCTTTCATCCTCAGTTCCAATAGCGATTCCGAGATCTGTGACAGTGTCTCCCTTGTAACTGGCAGGAAAGTCACAAAACTGATTCCGTACCTAGGAAAGAGCAAGCAATTGATTATAAAGCAGTCGTAGACTTGCGAGGGATAGACGCTGCATCATTTGCAATGAAGCGCTTTATTTTCCTTCCTGTGGTAGCAAGCCAATTTTCTCTTTGTTTCTTCTGGTATACTTTCTTCTCCTTTCCCAATATACTGCTTAAAATAAAATATCAAACAAAATGTCTGTGGAAATGAGCCCAGGATATTTTTGGTGGAAGCGTTATACGCTACTTTTCAAGTTTCAAAAGCACAAGTCAGGTAATTTCAATGAAGTCAAGACCTGGTAAGTTTTGTCCCCAAGATTCTGGAGTTGTATTTGTTGTCCCAAGTGAAACGGTCTTTATTGTTGTTATTTGTTGTCCCAAGTTCAGTCCATACACCGACTCAATGCCAAAAAGGCTTAATGCAGGTATTTTCAAAGAGTCAATAGAACAGTCTGTGAAGAGCACTCCAGCATCTGCTGCTTTGTGTCTATAATAGCATGGTAGAAAGGTAAGTTCTGGTTTTAGAGAGGATTCAAGGAGATATCGATCTTTTGGGTTGTGCAGAAACTGAGACTTTGAACGAAAAAATTAATAAAAACCGGTAATAAATATTGAAGAAATTGAGAAGGCAATTGAAAGTGTGGTCGATGCTGATGCATTGTCAGATAATAATAATATGATTGTCAATGCATTGAAAAGATCCTTTTCAATTTTGTGTTCCAACAATGCTGAACTTAGACAAATAAGAGAGAAAAAAACAAGAGTCATAGAGCAGCTTAAAAGAAAAACCGAGGAAGACTGGAGAAAAAGCAAGTACAAACATTTGATTTTGTCATTACATGGTACTGTTATACAACTGACAAAAATGATTAATGACAGCATGTCAATTGCTGACAAAGCTTGTGAGCAGCTGTCTTTCTACCAAGGAAGTGGTAAATATTGGACAAACTCTGAAACTGTGAGTATAAATCACATGAGCAATTTCATTTCCTTGCCAAATGTTCCTATAAACTCAAATGAAAAGTCTGTTTTCTTTGAGCAGTGTTCTCCCGAGTGGTTTGACTTGAAGAAATCCCACCCAGTTGCAGGAAGCACTTTATATGACATAAATGGGTTTGATACTTTGAAACGCGAGCAGCAGAAGTGGTATGAGTATCACAAAGGGGTTGGTCATCCATCATTTCCTGACAATATTCTTAACCCTATTTGTACTGGAGGGGGCATTTTTGGCCCCCTCCCCCTACCAGACTTTGCTGCGTTACGCTAAAATGACAAGAGATATAACCACCAGTTTTGGTGACTTTTACTCAAATTTCATAGGCAATTAAATTCTTAACATTTCATTGTTCTACCACTGATCATGTGACCACAGTAATACCATATTTGGAGTGTAGTCAACAAAAAAAAGCTTAAAATGTCCGTAGTTTTCGTGTCGTTTGCTTGATCGATCTCAAACATGCACCATTATATTGCAATTGATGAGTACTTTCATTTGATGTATATTTTTTTCATGTTTGCTAATGTCAGCAAAATTTAATATCTATGACGTCATTCACATTTATGACGTCATTTACCAAATAAAGAAGTGTCAAATATAAATTTTTTTAGTCTAATTTGCTTCATCTTATTAATTTGATTCATTTTGAGTCTATATTTACCAGATAAAAGGGTAGGACTGGCAAAAATCTGCGATGAAAGTAAATGCATACAACAAAAGGCTAATTTAAGGCTAATTGTGCTAAAAATAGAATCTAAAAATTTTTGCAAAGTATGTATTTTTGAACTATGACATGTTTCCTACTATTTGAAACAAATTTGGAGAAAATCGGTTGAGTGGTAGATGAAATAGAATTTTTCTGGTTAAGAAGCACAGTGTAATACATGCCGAAAAATGAAAGTTCTCAAAATCAATCACGCTGTAGCTCATTTGAAAGAGCAATGATTGGCAGTCAAAATAAAAAAGGAATTATTAAAATCGGACCTATGAGAGCCAAGAAACAGATTTTTAAAGTTTCAAGAAATCACAAGTTTACAAATTTCATATCGAAAAGACCATTAACACTTGATTTAGGCTACCTTCCAAATTCAATTTCTCTGCTCAAACAGCTCCGATTCTTGAAATTATTCTTTTATTTTGATCGTATACATCTCATCATTATGTGTCTTTCATTTCATCGAAAACGAGTGGAAAATTTTTGCAAATTTTGCGAATTACTACAAGTACCATATTTGAGGATAAAACCGATATTTAGGTAGAAACAGTTAAAAATCTAAAACACAGGGTCAAACGGTGTCTTAGCAAAAAATATTACAATTAACTAGAGCATGTTTCGAGTGCGTCTGCCAAAGGTTATCTTTGGGAACCTTCTGCAAAAAATTATATGGCCGTTTTAGAATGAGTGGTCATTTCTTGAAAATGACATGTGGTCGTTACTGAAACCAGTATTGTTTTACATTAACTGAATTGATATTCTAGATAAGGCCCTAAACTCATTTCAAATTAAAGACAAGTCATTCAGCTGAATTCTAGAAACTAGGATGAATTGAAAAAACTAAAAATCAAAATACACTAACGTATAGTGGACTTAAGAACCAGGAACTCTACTCTTTGTGACGTCTGAACCCGACACTGTATCAATCATGTCAAATTCAATTCCGAAGCACCACGTTCTTTTTTATCACTTTCAGACTAGACCTAATGCTTCCTCTTGAGCTTTAATGCTATAGATGTAGTTGACTGATTTTGGCCGTACTTTCTTCAGAACGAGAACAAATGGTTATTGATCTGATTGATTTGATAGTTATGAGGACAGGGCAAATTTTGCGATTCTGTGATGCCACTTCCACGTTTCAGAGCAGTTTCTGAGACTACAGACACCAGAGACACCACTAAGACTGTCAACGTTGATAGACTGAAGCTTTTCACCTATGGTATGATGCTGCACTTAGCAATACGTTTCCACTCGGAAGAGAATATATTTCCTTACTATACACCAGATGCTTGCCCATAACTGGGAGCTGCTTGAATTCTCAAAAAAGGCTATCTGATAGGTGTATGGTTTGAAAGCAGTCCTAACGCCTGGAACAAACATGTTCACAGCTTTCAAATTGACCCAGGATTTAGAGCAAGACAAACGTTTGTGCAACATGATATCCATGACGTTTTGTCAGAATGATCATAACATCTGCCCAAAATGTAGCAAAAGCGAGCCATATTCTATAAACTACGGCAAAAGTCAATGAGATGAATTATGATACTAAAACTCAAGAAGAAGCATTGGAGAAGTCTTTGTATTTATAACTGTGATAAGAAAGAATGTTATGCCTCTGAAGTGAATTTGATATGATTTGATGCAGAATTGAAACCAGACGTCACAAAGAGTAGAGTTCCTGGTTCTTCAATCCACTATACGTTAATGTATTTTGATTTTTAGTTCCTTCAATTCATCCTAGTTTCTAGAATTCAGCTGCATGACTTGTATTTAATTTGAAATGAGTTTAGGGCGTTTTCTAAAATATCAATTCAATTAATGTAAAACAACACTGGTTTCAGTAACGACCACATGTCATTTCAAGAAATGACAACACATTCTAAAACGGCCATATAATTTTTTTGCAGAAGGTTCCCAAAGATAACCTTTGGCACACGCACTCGAAACATGTTCTAGTTAATTGTAATATTTTTTGCTAAGACACCGTTTGACCTCGTCTTTTAGATTGTCAACTGTTTCTACCTAAATATCGGTTTTTATCCTCAAATATGGTACTTGTAGTAATTCGCAAAATTCGCGAAAATTTTCCACTCGTTTTTGATGAAATGAAAGACACACAATGCTGAGATGTATACGATCAAAATAAAAAAACAATTTCAAGAATCGGAGCTGTTTGAGAAGAGAAATTGAATATTGAAGGTAGCCTAAATCAAGTGTTAATTGTCTTCTCGATATGAAATTTGTAAACTTGTGATTTCTTGAAACTTTAAAAATCTGTTTCTTGGCTCTCATAGGTCCGATTTTAATAATTCCTTTTTTATTTTGACTGCCAATCATTGCTCTTTCAAATGAGCTACAGCATGATTGATTTTGAGAACTTTCATTTTTCGGCATTCATTACATTATTTTGCTATTCTGGATCACTGTGAGAAGATATAAATTTGCCAATTTTCGTCAGTTTTTTGGTTGCCTAGCAAAGAATCACGTGACTTATTAATTGTAATTGTTATATTTGAATAGCAAATTGTCTAAAGAACAATATGGGTAAGTCTTATTGTTATATCTTTTGCAGTTTTGGAGAAAAAGAGGGGGGGCCAAAAACGCCCCCCCCCCCTGTATAAAATACCTAAAAAATTGCCCAGTACAGATAGGGTTAAGGCATTTGCACATGGAGTAAGCAATGAGCCTACTGCAATGGCAACCATTTGCACTAAAATGTTGCCGTTTTTTCCCAAACTTTCTGAGGCTGGAAGTCTGATTTTACAGGACTGGCAAACAAGTCATGTCCATCATCCAGATGGTAAGTGCAAGAGTGATGAAATTCACACTTTCCCCTTTGCTCTAGCATCTCCAGATGGTGTCCTAGTAGATAGCTGCAATGGTAAATGGACAGGTAAGGATGATTTTGAAATGACAGTTGAGGTTAAAAGTCCTTATTCTAAGCAATATGCTCACCTGAAAATTCCACCACGCTATGTGCCTCAATTAGAGCTTGAAAGTAAGGACTTGAAAGCAAGGACAGGAGCTTGAAAGCAAGAAACTCATGCGAAACCAGCTATTATAAGTTCCATTGGCAAGGCTTCACTCATTGCTCAAAGGTATTCTTCGTCATTTGAAGACAAAGTTGTATCCGAAAGCTCACTGTCAGTCATATTTCTCACCGTTTTCGTGTTGCGTGATACTGGTGCTTCCACTGTGTATATCTGCATTACAATTTGTGTGCCCAATGCAATACGTCACTCGTCCCAGACTGTTTTCGAATGACCAACCCCCATAAACCCCCCCCCCCCCCAAAAGTACACTTCTGCCCCTCAAATCGAAAAAATACTGCCAGATTTGAAATCAGTGATGTTTTCTGCTTCTATTACGCTAATAAAAAATACTTAAATTGTTTCATGTCAGTGGCACTTTAAGGTTTTATTTACAAAAAATTAGATTTTTAATTTAAGCTCTAACTATTTTTTGCAGTGGTTTTACATCATATGACGAGACACCAGCACGTATTTCAACACCAGTACCAAGAACAGGACGACGACAGGCTGGAAGTCCCAAGTCAACATCTACACGAACCCGAAGGACACTAATTGCACCAGCTCATACTCCTTTATTTGGCTCTCCAAACTCGTCCAGTGTTCTGGAAACAGACAGTCTGCTCCAGCAAGAAGCCACAGAATCTGGTACAGACAAAATTGCTCAACAAAGCACTTTTTGTGGAGAAAGGTCAGAAGTAAGCAGGCATCCCAACTTTGACAATGCCGATGAATGGTTTGAAGAAAGAAATTATTCACCAAGAAAACTTCACCAAGAAATTATTGATGTAAGGAATGCAAATTACAAAAGTCAAAACATGGAGAAGCTTGGATGCAAACAGGGATTAGCCAAATTGAGGAGACATCTTGATGTTAAAGGCTTCGTTACAGATGACCACAATCAAATTTCAGCAATGATGAGTATGTGTCAACAGACAGCAACGCTGAAGATAGCAGCAAGGATCTTTTTACCAAGATGCATTACATTCTAATGATGCATCTTTGACAATTATACTGTATAGGGATTCACTTAAAGACTACACTTCACTGTTGGTAAAAAGTTCCTTGCCACCATCTTCTCTAGCTTTAGCTTGCCATCATCTTCTTGGTAATCTTCAAACTTTGCTTGTTTTGACATAATTTTTAGTAACATGGAAAAATTCCCCATCTTCATCTTGAATTATTCAGTCAGTATTTTTTTAGGGCTATTGAACATCATTAACTTCAATCACTGGTTCACTTCTGCATCCCATTAAGATAATAAATTCACGTAATTGAGATAATCTGGTTTTAGACTCTCAACCAGGATTATTCATAGTGAAATGATGAGATGAATAATATGCATTCCTATTATTGATTTGTAGGCAAAGAGGAGGAATACAGGGCCAGGTCGAAAACTCGGACTTCTCGGACATCTCGGACATCTCGGACCAGATCGTCCGAGTTTTCTAAGTCCGAGTTTTCGAATTAGCCCTAGTTCGAACTCGAAAACACAGACTTCTCGGACGAAATGGTCCGACTTTTCCTTTCTCCAACTTATCGAATTTCTCCTATGCTCTAGAAGAAAACTCGGACATGTCGGAACTCGAAAACACGGACTTCTCGGACGAAATGTTCCGACTTTCTGGGTATCAAAAGCAGAAAATTTTGCAAGAGCAGGCTGTCACAAACATGTGAAAAGGGAATACTTTGTTGGATTTGATTATGTAGATCAAAAGGGAATCTTTTTAGAAATTGGTATGTTCTAGAGCAGATAAGAAAACGTTTATTCGTGGGCACAACCCGGTACGAATCCAAGTTCGAATACAACGTCAAATACCCCCCGGGGGGGGGCTGATAGTTAGTTTCTAAAATTTTGGGACACTATTGTCTCAAACAGTTTCTGAATGAGTTTCTTTAATTCTTTAATTTTGGGGCACTATGTATTGCTTCCAACAGTTTCTGGATGAGTTTCTTTTATTTCTAATTCCGCAAGCGTAGAGTTAATTTTTGTTTTGTTAGAAGGGCTCCCAAATCTATGAGTGACCTGGGAAAATTAAAGCTGCAAACTTCAAAAATACCTCGTCTTTTTTAATTCACATTAGGGTACTGTAGTTTCATAACAGGGTGAAATATTGGTAATATTGCATGGCAAGGTGAAATATTGATAATACATATATTCTATAAATTCACACTCAATTGCTGTTGTTTTTTCGTCGTATTGTGGTATTTCTCCCTTCGAATCTATTCATTCGTTTGTCACCGAAAGCATCTTCGGATGCGACGATAGACGACGCTGGTACATTAATTTTTTTATATGAGAAACCGCTTATCAGAAACGGTAGGCTCAATTTTTCGAAAGTCAAGGAACGACCCTACCTAATTGAAAAAGCTAGGAAACTTTTGTAATTTACAATTTTGATTTCCTTTCGCACTCAAAAATGTTTGACAGTGTACAGTTATAGCAACTGTTTGGAAATTATTTTGATTCCGAATTGTGTTATTTACTTGTTTTGAGATCTTACCATTACCAATTATTTCGGGAACCCTTTAAACAACACAGAATGAACTCTACACTTACGGCATTAAAAGTATAAGAAACATATAAGAAACTTTTGCAAGGAAAATGGCCCAAAATTTAAGAAACTGCCTACCAGCACCGGACCTTAGCATGAATCTATGTTACCGTAGACTCTATATCTTGAAGCTGTTTTCGCTTTATTATAGCGAACAAAATATGAAAACGGAGCAAAGAGCCCGGGTGGGAATGCACATATTTTGGGTAACGGGACGTGACATCGGGAAGGGTATCAATTTCCGCGATTTTGATCTAAGGAACGGTATCGATTCTCGCGATTTTGATATAAGCACAAGATCGGATATACGTTTTCAGAAAATTGGTATAAGGTCAGGTGTACTTTTTCGGAAAATTGGTATAAGGAACGGGCATGTTTTTGAAGCTTCGATGGCACGTCCTCGACCAAATCCTGGTCAAGTACCCCCCCCCCCTTCCCCCCCCCCCCCCGATGCAAGATGCAATACACGAATATTCTCGTAAGAAATTAAGAATTGGGGCGAAGTTTCTCAACGTTTTCAGATTTCCTCCTTGAACAGTTAAAGACATGATTTTTCAAGCCGTTGCAATGTTTAGATATTACTCAAATTTCTTCCGAGTAATATGATGCAGGAAACAAGTCAAAATGAAGCAAAAATGCTTTCTTAATTTGTTGACGATCTGAATGTTGAGTTTCTTATAAGCAGTTTCTTATGTGTAAATAACGGGGCAGTTTCTTATAAGCAGTTTCTTATGAAGAAATTACCTGTAAATAACTGGCAGACTATACATTGCCCGATTGCCACTGGATTCAAAATCAGGGCCTTCTTTTACATAAAAGCTAGTGAGGCAATTGGTCCCTTGTTTGTATCTATTGTTTTTCCTGTAGATAATGTAGAAAATGAAATTCAATAAATTGGGAAAAAATCGGACTATTTCGTCCGAGAAGTCCGTGTTTTCGAGTTCCGACATGTCCGAGTTTTCTTCTAGAGCATAGGAGAAATTCGATAAGTTGGAGAAGGGAAAAGTCGGACCATTTCGTCCGAGAAGTCCGTGTTTTCGAGTTTGAACTAGGGCTAATTCGAAAACTCGGACTTAGAAAACTCGGACAATCTGGTCCGCGATGTCCGAGATGTCCGAGAAGTCCGAGTTTTCGACCTGGCCGGAATACAGCAATATTGACTACCAAAAAGATGTGTGGCACAAGTCTGCTAAAGTAACAAAAAAATTTGCTGTTGTAAGTTGTTTTCTAAAATTGTATGGAATATGAATTTCGTTTTGGAACCAAAAACTTTTTGTCTATATTTGAAACAGCAAAATTATAAAGATATTCAGATGCAAAAAATGAGACGTTATGATTTCTAGTGTTTGCTTGCATCATCTTCATCAGCAATTATATATTTAGGACTGGAACACGTTACTTTAAAAGTACTAAAAGTGTTACTGTACGATTCTACCGAGTCTACCAATTATAGTCAGGGACGAAGGAAGTATCTAAAACTTGGGGGGCTTTACAGTTGAAGAGCACTTTTCACAAAGCTAAAGGGGCACTTCCTGAAAATGAGAAGGACACTTCTTTGTTTAATGCAAAATTTAGGGGGGGCATGGGACCCCCGGTTCCTA
The DNA here is from genome assembly GCA_039566865.1 of Aurelia coerulea. NCBI lineage: Eukaryota > Metazoa > Cnidaria > Scyphozoa > Semaeostomeae > Ulmaridae > Aurelia > Aurelia coerulea. The sequence goes on from CM076959.1 coordinate 7,288,074, forward strand.
TGTCTCTGCCTGGAGTACTACTGTGCTTCAGTACAACAGACTACGTCCTAAGTGGTTATTAAAGCATCAATCATCATGACGTATTCATTTTCTTTCATCATTCAAATTTTCAGGTGGCCAATGAAAAAAATAACACCAAAATAAGGGAATGGATTCCTGTAATAAGAAACAATTTCTGGTTCTGTTCAGAGACATGCAATGGAAATCTAGAAATCTTTAAGGTATAAATTACATATACTGTGTAGCAAGTCATAAATGTTTCCTTTAAACATATATACCAGAAGGGCTATTAGAAATCACCGGCCCCGGTCCCCCGGCCCTCGGCACCATGGCGCTCGGCCCTCGGCCTCCACAAATATAGGTATTTGTTCTTTTCATAGCTGTCTGGCTGTTCCCGCTGCCGTTCCGTTCGGTGCCGTTCAATCGAAAAATCACAATGTTCGAAGCATCCAAGAGCATAAGAAACTCCTTTCAAGTAAAATGAGAGAACTTCCAGGGGCCGGGCAGTCATCTGAGTCTCGCAAAACAAATTGAGTATGATTTCCTAAACAAACCACACATGTACACACACCACACGCTCCTTCGCATACAGTTCATGCGCCTTCGTAGTCAATCGAGGGAGTCACATTCCATATGGTTGCATTCTTTGATGCATTATTTACAAATATGTGGACCGCAAACTGTTCAACATAATTCCATCAAATTTACCATGACTCGATACGTTTAACTACAATACTGTTTTTAAATTCTGTCATTCAATCTACTGTACAGGCCTCGTGCACATTAACAGACTGAGGATGTTCTTTGCTGTACATGAGAAGAATTCTTGAGCCACATGAATGATAGGCACTAAATCCTTACTGGCTAAGAAAATTGACACGTGACATGCTCTAAACCAATCAAATGGAGGCAAAAACCAACCAGGAAATTTGAAATCTCAGATTTAAGCCCTTTTTGGATGATTTAACCACCCTTCACCAAAGTATCATAGGATACGAGGGAAATGAAGATTTTCAAAAAATTTCTTCACAGACCTATTCCCAATGACCTACTGCATAGTCAATCAAGAGCGCTACAAATTATTTCAAAATTTTAAGAAAGGCCAAAAACTTTGAATTCGACCTCATTGTCACTGTAAGATAAGGCTCAAATCCTTACTGGTTGCCAGAGCATGCGGAAATCATCCAATTTCATGCTTGTCAGCCAATGAGATCACCGCTTTCTAGCCCCTGGAGACAAAATTGGTCGTTCGAGGTAAATTTTCTAGTACCCTCACTAAAACTGAAATGGATGCTAAAATACTTCAGTTATTTGCGATTTTTTTTAATAAATCAGTTGTGGGGATGTCCGTCCAGAGTTGTTTACATGTTTAGGCACACAGCTTGTTTGGGGCCGGAGCTGCGTTCATATTCCGGTCGAGGAATATTGACCTTCGTTGAAATATCTATAGAAATCGCTACAAATGTGGTATACAGATAAGAATTTCAGCGATTATGCATACTGACCTGGGCAATAACCAAAACTCTTTCACTGCTATCATATCTCAGAATTGGAGGCAATTTCTAATAATTTCTGGGAGAGAAATCATTTGGGCCTAAGCTTTTTCTCACTTAAAACTCACTCCATTGCACCTAAAAAGTTATGGTAAAATTCTTGAGCTAGATAATGCACTTACCAATGACTCAGACACAAGTTTGACTTCGTTTGTATTTTTCACTTTGGCAAATTTTTGTAAGAAACAACCAATTGTGGGCGAATTGCAAAAACTTTCCTCGGTCCATATTTTTCTCTACAGTCTCTTCCAAGCTTCCAAGAGTCTACAAGTGCGATACAAATGTCCAGCTTTGGTCACTGCGGCGGTGTTGCTTGACCGTAAAAGGGTGATTTTCTAATGGATGACCTCTGCTCTGATGCAAGTAGCCCAAAGATAGATATTTTTCTACAACATCCCCACAGAATGTAAAATTGATATGAAAGAGCTTTAAAAATAGTATTTCAAATGTTATTTTGTCAAAATGGTTAATCTTTTTTTTCACATTAAAAACAAAATGTACATTTCTTCCGTTTGTTGCTATTATATTCTTTCTTACGTACATCAGCATTTCATACTTATTTCATGTACCTGCTACACTGTACTGTACGGTAAGAGGAGAAACAACAGCCATTTCTTCTGCGCTGCTGAAAGCAAGGACCGCCATTCATAAATTTATACGAGGTTTTTGGCTGATGTAATTGTCGATTACCACTCGCAATCTCGCAAAATGACAGCAGAATAGGATAAAGCCATAAGGACAAGTGTTATCGAGGAGGACATCACCAAATCGTTCGTTCTGACCACGTTCGATATTGCAGTTCTTGCCATTCTGGAAAGTGGAGAGTAAATATATTTGTTATTTGTTCAAAGTTCATTGAAATCGTATGTTATTTGTCGATGGCTGGCATATATGTGGCTGAACATTGACGTTTTGGCGCTCCTTTTGTTGGGGGACCTTGTTGACAATGTTGTTGGAAGAAATGTGAAAGATTTGTTGGAGAAACTGGCAGTAGAATGCGGTTCAAAAGTGGAATTTTGCTATCAAAACAAGTTAAAGTGCGTTATCATTTGTGCTGCTTCACGATTTTGATTAGACGGAAAATTTGCCACGCCCTTTTTAATCTACAACCACGCCCTTTTCAACAGGGGGACGCCCATTATGCAAGGCAACGCCCTGTCAATTTTAGATAATAGAACCTCCATGCTGTTGGAAGATTTAAGAGCTGGAACCATATGAAAAATTGACATTTTATTGGAGATACAGAGATCGATAAATAGGAACAAAAATCTTAAAGGCTTATCAGCCTCTTTTCTTCACAACAGCGATAAAATATTTGATGTCATTTCATTTTACCTCTTTCATAGACAAAAATGAGCATAAAAATCATATATTCAACTTACGTCCTCAGATCAAGGCACTTACGCTTCATTTCACCATTTTACCACTCTTCTCCATTGACATCTTCCTTGTCCTCGGTGTCCATTTTGTCCTCAAATACATCCAAAAGACGCATACTGGTTTTGTTTGATCTGGCAAATTCGTTTATTCTCTCTTTGGTGTTAATTTTGATATCGCTATTGATATGCATCAATGCTAGTCCGTTCAAACGTTCTTGTCCCATGGTACTTCGAAGCCATGTTTTCATTCGTCTTAACGCTGAAATGGAACGTTAACATTCACAACTTGTCACAGGTACAACGCTAAGGATCTTCAAGCATGTACCGGGTGCGCCAAAATTAACTATGCACGTTTGGCAGGCCACAATAAATCGTACACTGGACCGATTTTGAATATTTATGACTTAATCTTTAGCAGAAAGCCTGAATTAGATTCTAGGACTTTTTGCAAATTTTTCTGTTTGCTGCTATTAGCAGTCATTTAGACGAGTTTGAATCTGAAATTTGGGCGATGTGTGGCAGATTCTATGGGCAGATCCAAACAAAAGAACAAGCAGACAATCGTAGACAATATGTAGAATCATTGGTGCTTGTGATTGGATGGAACAACAAAGATGGATTTGACAGAGCAACTACAACAACAGGTTCTTACGTTGCTTGCTGACTCATTGCAGCGCAGCGCCGCGCGCCGCGCAGTCAATTTTGTTTCAGGGAAGCAGTGGAAGCTATGTACTCTTGCTATTTTTTCCTCCCCTCGTTTTTCGGCGAGAGAGACTTGTAGCAAGTCCATGAAAGATGGCAAAGCAAAACATGAACAAGAACTGCAGTGCGTCATTCGAATGGTATTTATACCTGCAGCGTTATTTTGGCAATCAAATTAAAGAAATTATGACCACAGTCAAATTCAATCAGGTGGTTGTAATTGCAATTAAACAATGCTCGAATCTTGAATGACAGTTTCGCCATCGTTTTGATTGGCAAAGGAATTCAAGGATACTTCAGCATGCCTCATTGCACTTGCATAATCAACAAAACAACATTATTTGAATCCGCAATGTGTAGGCTACAATGATTTATTGTTTTTTTACCCCATCAAAGACAATAATAACTTATCAACTAATCAAATGTCAGCTAATCAAATCTGTTGTAGCTGCATGGCTACAATCAAGATCAGAGCAGAACATGTAGCCACTTAGCCAAGCATAAACACTCTAGCCTTTGAACAGGCGATAAGCATGTGAGATGCAGAGCAGGTAAACAAAAATGTTGCTGCATGGTCGGAGTGCGAGATGTAATGTTTGAACTGAGAGTGAAATTTGTAGAATTTTCGAATATGCACAATATTGATAGAAGCTCTAACGCCACTCTATCGAACCTCGTGTATAAAAATAACGCTCGATCCAGGCTCTTTTGTAGAATAGCTAAAAGGTCTATTGTGATTTGATAAATCCATTTAGGGGAAAAGGCCAGCATATAGACGTATTTTTTTATAAGAAACTCAGAATTTGCACCAGTACTGACAGTTTCTAAAAATTATCAGATTCTGAGTACTCAGAGTTTCTTACAAATTTTCTTAGACATTCAATAACAATCTTCATGTTCATTACCTGTGACCTCGTGAACATTTCAAAACAATGATTTTTAATCCTTTGCAATGTTTAGACACTACTCAAGTACCTTATTAAACCATAACTTCCAATTATTAGAAGTGCCTTTCAACCATCATCGGATCCTTATGAGTAATATGATACAGGAAACAAGTGAAAATAAATCGAAAATATGTTAAGGATTTCCTTTATCAAAAAGTTATTATTTAAGTTATAAAGTTATTGTACCGGGTGAGTCAGAAAAAACGTGGGGTGTTTGGCGGACTGTGGCGTCGCGTTTAGCCATCCGACCGTTGTGAACTAAATTATTCCGTGCCGCCATAAATCTGACTTAGATCATGAACTTTTCCCCATCGAAATCGGTCATGTGATTCATTATTTAAAAACGATTTTCTTCCTAAAGCTTTGTATGGGAGTCTTGCAAACTGAGGAAACCTTTAACCAAGCCCCTTCAGCATTTTAGTCTTGCCAAAGCTGCAGGTACACGTGGTATTATCTGGGGAGCATGAAACAGTTCGGAAATAGTGTTTTCTCCCCTTGGATGCCTTGTCACGTCATAACTTGTCTTGCAAAGAGAATATGTTTGAGAGACAGTAAAAACGCATGCTTCTTTGTGTTGTAAAGAGATTTATTTCAACAAGATCAACGCACTGTTTCATGACAAAACTATTTCATTCTCCCCTGATAATACCACGTGTACCTGCGGCTTTGGGAAGGGTAAAATGCTGAAGGGGCTCTATCAAAGATTTCATAAGTTTGCAAAACTCCCATACAACTTCTTACGAAGGAAATATTTTCTGATTAATACATCAAGTGACCGATTTCGATGGGGAAAAGCTTATGATCCAAGTTAAACCTCTGGCTGCAAGAAAAAATTTAGTTCGCTACGATCGGGTTGCTGAACGCGACGTCACAATCCGCCAAACACCCCACGTTTTTTCTGACTCACCCGGTATATTTTCCCAGTACTGGAGTTTCTTAATTTTTGGCGATCTGAGAGTTTAATTTCTTATGGGCAGTTGCTTATCGATGAAATACGTGTACCCTGGGAGTTTTAATTCACATTTATGCCCTTTAATAATGGGCCTATTTTGGCAATATCCACCTCAAGAAGGACATTGAGGTGGCCTTACTAAGTCAGTTGTTAATTTATGTCTGTTCTTGATTTGAAGCCTAGGCCTATAATTCTTGTGTAGGCAAAGCAAAACAATTTTGTGCAACTCACTTTAAAGCCACTGGGCAGTTGAAATCAACACTTTCCTTTCCAGTTTCGTCTTCCTTTGAGCAAAGCAGCTCAAATCTGTGTAATGGAATGAGGTTCTCGGCGTCCAAATCACGGCCATGGATTCCTCTTCCAAATATTGCTTCTTTCCGGATTGTATTCCTGTTTATTGCTTTCTTCAAGTTGTCACGAATACGGTCACGTATAGTAAAAAGACTCGAAGCTGAACCATTTGATAAGCAACTTCTCAAAGTATATTCCTCCATGTTGACAGCAGCATAAAAATATAGTAATATTTTTTCGCGCCAAATATTTGAGAGTTCTGTGAATGGCCTATGCTTGCGCAATTCTGACATTTGAGTTGCACTAGTGGAGGGATGCAACTGGAGTATTCTTGCGCTGCAGAGGTCTAGGGAGTAGTGCACCAGCTCAAGCGTTTGTTTCAAAACAAACGACTGTCAAAATGTTTTGATTGATACTAGTGCACCACCAGATGCTATTGAGCAATAATATCCCCTTAGGGTCTCAATCTCTTAGGATATGATATTTAGCATACATTTATCATGTGGTTGTCGTTTGGTCCCTTTTTGCTTCATCAGAGCGACTTTACCATTCAAAATGTCATACTCGCAGAGAAGCAGCTACGAGTGATGATGAAGGAATGAGCAGCCCCGGATAATTTCGTTTTCCCTCATGTTCAAGATGAAAAAAAGCTTTGACTTGGCCCAAGCTTGGCCTGTTGATTCAAATGAACGAGAAAATATCGTCAAATTTGACTAATTTCTATTTTGGATAGCGGTTTGGAAGACACCAACAATTAGCAAAACTGACTAATGCAATTGCATTAGTTGCACCAGTCTGGATCCGCCCCTGGTATCATAAGTAAATTATTTGAAAAAAAGTCAATGGAAAAGACCACAAAGGTAGTGTAAGAACCAGTGAGTATCAATGTGGAGGAAAACAAGGAAGATCTACTAAGGATAATTGGATAACAATGATGGTGATGATAAATAGAAATAAAGAGTTAAAAAGAAAACTTATGCCATCTTTGCGGATGCTGAAAAATGCTTTGATAAGCTGTGATTGGAAGACTCATTAGTGCAGATGAATAGAAGTGGAATAAGGAAGAGAGAAGTAACAATGATACGTGCAATGAATAGCGAGGCAAGAATAATAGTGGAAACACCATCAGGCTACACAGATGAGATAAACGTAAATAATACTGTTAAGTAGGGTACCATTTATGGACCCCAGTTGTGCTGTGTAAGTACCTCAAGTAAATGAAATAAAAGAAACGCCAGTGACAATTATCTCTCCAGCATTAGCGTGCAGAGCAATTATTTATGTAGATGAATCAGTGGAGCAGGGAGTAAAAGCATGATTGAGAACAGTGGAAGAAACCTGAGACAGATGGAAGAGACAAAGAAGTTCACTTTCAACTTAGAAAAAGCAAATATCTAGTGATAAATACAGGAATAGGAAAAGAAGAAGACCCGGAGATAGAACTCTTGAACGGAAAAATGCAAATGGCGCAGGAATATGCGTTTTTGGGAAATTACATAGACAAGAAAGGGAATATCAAAAGGCAGTCAGATGAAGTAGAGAGGAAAATGTACAGAATGGTAAAAGGAATAAAGCAACTTGGAACAGAAGATAAACTGGGAAGATAGGTAGGTAGGTATCATATTTAACGTGGCTAGCCTGCGAAAGTCTGAGAGAGACTTATTTCCAGCAGGGGCCACGGATGTTTTACCATCAACATGCGGCAGCTACCAGATTTCCCTCACATGGCTCTGGTCGACCCGGGCTAGAGTTAGGGACAGCGACCAAACTGTCCAGCACGGGATTCGAACCTCGGCCGTTCTGAACTTTGGTTTACGAGTCAGTCGCCTTATCCACTCGGCCACGCGCTCTCGAGATTAAGCATCAAAGCAAGAATATTAATGTATGAAAAGACAGTAATACCATCTCTAACATATAACTTGGAATGCTGGTCAAATGTAAGACAAAAAGATTGGGATCACCTTGAACGAATTCAACCAATAGCGATAAAAGCTATACTTAATTTACCACAGTCAACCCCGTATTGGGGAATATTAAAGGAAACTGCAATATGGCCCATGAAGCAGAGAGTAGAATACCAGAAAATGATGAGGTATCATCAATTAATGCACTCTTGACGATAAACGAGTTGCAAAGCAAGTGATAGAGGACCAAACATTGCGAAAGCAAGAAAAGTGTTGATATGAAGATGTAAGACAAATTGCGGAGAGGTTGCAGATGAACATTCAAGAAGTGAAGTTGAGTAAAAGTCCGAATGAAAGAACATTACAAAGAAAAGAATACAAGAAGACATTGAGGAAATATTGTACAAGACAATGAAGGAAATGACAAAATTAAGACATTTAAAGGGAAGTTATATGAGACAGGAATACTTTAACCCTAGCCATCCTTCGGGATTCCCATGTCTCTATTGCCTCACTTCTATAAGCCCTCTCTGTAAATTGGTTTTGTTAGAGGTGCAGGAACCTCTGCTTCATGCTTTGTCATCAGGTAGCTGCCAGTGTTTCCAATGGTGAATTTTGATATGGCAGAAGATAAAATGATAACAAATGTGAAAACTAATACTAAGAAATCAAGATAATATCAACAAAAGATAACAAGGGAGGGTAATGCTAACCGAACCCCCCAAGGGCCCACAGCAAATTTTTACCAGTTGTTGTAGAGTCTTGATTATGTTTGATCAGATTCAGTATGCAAGTATATGTTGAAATAAGGAATATGTTGTAAATATTTTCAATTGGTGTAGTAGTAGGAGTTTGCCTGTGAGTATTGCCTCATTTTATTGAATTGTGTTTTGATTTCAGAGAGGTTGTAGCATGTAGCTCCTCCTAATCCAGGGACCGCGGAGCCGGGGGTGCTGGGGGGGGGCTTTAGCCCCCCCAATAATTTCCAAGATATAGCTTTTTGATGTTCTAGTTTTTCGAGTACCTGTTCGTTTTGAAATAGGTACGGCGTCAGGGAGTTTTCCTGAAACGGAACGGGATCAGTACAAAAGAATTTATTGGATCTCATTGTTGAGCACTGCAGAAAACATCAACATTTCCCTTTAGTTTCTGCTTGGAAATTTAGGGGAAACCAACAAGTTTATCTGGGAAATTGAAGGGAAACGGACATTTCCATTTCCTTCTCAGGAAATTATGGGGAAAGTGTCCGTTTCCCCAAAATTTCTCCATGAAAAACGTAGGGAAATTTTGTCATTTTTTGCAGTGGAGGCAATCAATGAGAGGTTCAACCAGTCCAGCTTTATTTCTTCAAAACCCTTGAATCTCTTCTGGTTAACTTCGTTAATGCAAGCGATGTTTCATCTCAAATAAAATACGTCGAGGAGAATTATGCCGACGACATACAAATTTCACTATTCTTACCACAGCTTGAAATATTAAAACTTTTAGTAAAAGATGTAAAAATAGATTGCTTTCATGATATCTAGATGTTTTTAAGAGAAATTCCAGTTGCTCAAAGATTGCTAATAGGTCAAAATTGTCCAAATTTGTAAACTGCTGAGTGCGCTGAGTGTCATGTCAACCCTGCAACAAGTGCAACTGGCTAGCGATCATTCTCTTTAGCAAGGGTCTAAAAACTTGGCTTCGCTCAAGAATGTCCCAAAAAGGATTCAACAATTTAGCAATCCTTCATAATCACAAACATAGGACAGACAGAATAAACAGTATTGAAGTTGCAACTATTTTCATCAATAGAAACGAGAACAGGATACGAAATATAGGGAAATTTTATTAAAATGTAGATTAATTGATGATACTAACTTACTCAGAATAAATGTTCAATGTTGCGTTGTTAGGTTCTGCTGTGTTTAAAATGCTTATCTCTGAAAGTATAGCAGTGTTATGTTATGTCACCATATTATCTATTTCTTAGAATGAAATAATTCAAAGAGATTTTTAACTTCGTCATTAGACTAAAGCATAGCGTTCCTTTAGGCCTTTCCCTTTATACCAAAAGATGCTGCGTGGTCCCCGAGCCTTCGCTATCAAATGTTAGACGTACTATAAACTGCAAACTATTTTCCACTTTTGTCGCGATTTACAGTAGGATTTAGTGGTTAAATATGCTACAAAAGAATATCTTTTCCCAGGCGTGTCTTGGTAGGAAAAGGGTGTTGGTCGCATTTATAGCCAAAGTAGAGGGCGTGGTCAGGAAAATTCTCAGGTTTCTCCCTGCTTTTTAGCCCCCCCAATCGAAATTATGCTCCGCGGTACCTGTCCTAATCAGGTTGTTTCTGAGTGTTTCTGTTTATGAAACCTTTATGCAAGGATTTTTGTTTGTAGTATGGTGGTTCCCAATTTGAACGTGTGTGTGTGTGTGTGTGTTCATCTGAAAGCCCAACGATCATGTAACCGGAAGATTATCAGGAACTGCTGTGCAGCCGCATGTCTGTAGCGCAGCATGGTGATCCAGTGAGGTCATGGGTCAAGGGACATCGCGTTCTTGTTGTCATGGTATGTCAGATCAATGCAAGGTCAAGCATACAAATATTTTTGTATAAGAAACTGCCCATGAGAAACTCACCTCTCAGATCGCCAAAAAATTAATAAACTCTAGTAATGGGAATATTCAAGTTAAGAAACTATTTATTTTGATAAAAGAGATTCTTGACCATATTTCCTGTATCAAATTACTGGTAAGGTACTTAAGTAATGTCTAAACATCGGGAAGGCATAAAAAACCTTGTTTTGAAATGTTCCTGATGGCACAGGTAGTGCACATGGAGATCGTTCTGGAACATCTAAGAAACTCGTAAGTAGCTCTGAGTACTCAAAATCTGATAATTTTAAGAAAGTTTCAGTTATAAAAAGAATACGCGTATTGCACTTCCTCATTCTTTCACTTCATCAACTCAAAGCAGCATTGAACAATTTTTACCATCGAGTCAATGAAATATGTATGTGTCACGTTTTTTCTTGGGATGAATTTCATAAAGAATTGTGACAAAAGGACCCTAACAAAGGGATATTGTTCTGCGGCGATCCTCGTGCAATGGGCTATTATGTTCAATGCTTTGGTCTAATAGGCCGTATTCTCTACATTGTCACTGATCTTGATTAAACCATTGTGAGGGTGATGGAGTGAACAAATATTCTGAAAGGTTCTTTTTTCATTACACCACGGTAGTTTTGAATGGGAATATGTTGGGGAACTGGACGAATTTGATTCAAAGCTTTGCAAATGATCACAGGGGGCAGTTTCGTTGCAGGCAAGTTTTATTTTATATCAGATCGAGACTTTGACGGGAGAGAAGCTAAAGGACGGAAACTAGATCAGTGTGAATGATTGAATGCATGGTCTAACACAACTTGACGAGGAAATAGTAAACACCCATCCACCCACCCTATTTCTCTCTTTTTGATACGTTTGATTCTTGATTGCCATCAGCTATAACTTCACTTTGAGATGTTGTTCGAAAAATGTACGTTTAGTTCATATTAAAAGTTCAACAACATATTTGGTATAACATTCTTGCATTTAACTCACAAATGTTTCTCAGGACTTCTCAGACATACATATGGGCTTATCCAAGTTTCTTATAAAAGAAAAAACCTGTAATAGTGCTGGAGTTTCTCAAAATGTTGGCCATATTAGTCTGGTTTTTTATATAATAGATAGTTTCTTATAAAAAACGTGTAGTACATTAAACATTTTGTCTGATAGTAAGCGTCCTGGAGTCTTGATTCTCTGGAAAGGCACTTTAAACCTTTTGCTCTGGTTGGTGATGAGTCCTTGTTAGTCATGTATGGTGTCTTAAATATTTTTATGATATTTAAGATGCCATATTGGGTTTTACGAGATATTCTCATTTTAAGGAGACTTTAGATTCTTTTTGGATAAGTACTATTTAGGGCGTTTCCACGATGTTTCTCTTTAAATAAGGGCGTTTCCCGTTATGCAGAAGGGCGTGGTCCCAACAATTTTTCCGGGGGCGCTTCAGCTATAGTCAGATTTCCCCCTGGATCCACTCCTGTAACAGGGAGATATCCGATTTTAGACACTGTTGGGATACCATTACTTTTAAGCATGGTGGTAAATCCTGTCCAATTAGGAAGACCAGAAATATTTCCAAGCTCTCTGGTAAGAGCAAAAGCCAAATCTTTAAGTATTGTAGAAGTTTTTGTAACAAGGTTTCTGATTGGCTGATCTGCTTCCAATGTTACGGAACGTAACAGCGTTATGATTGGCTAGAGATTGGACTACCAATGATGAAATTGCTTTTCGTCCAATCAGCGACGGGCAGTAGGGGAATCGCCATTATTTTTCAACCGTCAAATATCCAGACAAAATGGCCGCCGCACCGATCACGCATATGAAGTGTCATCACCGCCAAAATTGCAATGTGATATTGAGAAGTTCAATTTGAAATCGAATTGTGTAAATGCAAATGCATTCATGCAATTAAGATACCTATATAGAACTTGAATCGACAAACTAAAATCTAATTGCACATTTTAAAATGCATTCATTGGAAACAAGTTCTAAATTGCAAATAGTAATTTTGAAAGCTAAATCAAATGGTAAAAGCCAAGTGATAAACAATATCCCAAACCGAAAGTGCACGACAAAATCTCAAACCAGAATTGCATTACGAAATCCTAAATCGAAAATATATCAAAAATCCTAAACCGAATATGTATTGTGAAATCGTCAACCGAGAAGCAAAACGAGACTTTAATCGACAACACGAATTTCCTGAAGTCAATGAACCGCTAAGTGAACCGCCAAAATTGCATTTTGAAATCAAAACTTCATTCTGAAATCAAAATGCCAACATGATCATTTGATCAATGAACCGCTAAGTGAAATGCCAAAATTGCATTCTGAAATCAAAACTTCCTTCTAAAATCAAAATGACAACATGATCATTTGATCAATGAACCGCTAAGTGAAATGCCAAAATGATATTGGAAACCAAATGCTGTATTGTTCTTTCAAAAGCACTTGATGAAAGAGTAGCCCGAACAAATAAGAACTCTATTCTCTAAACAGCCGGGGGTCTCTTAGATCAAAGAGGTCCAATAAAGGATAAGAAACTCCGTTGCCAAAGAGACATAGAAATGTTCAACATTTTCAACTATACCCCCTTTACGGCATACAGTAAAAACCAGACCCTAGGACCATTAAGTACCAATGTGTGATAGGACCCTTAACACCGGATCAATATCTCCTCATATGATACTACCATTTCTGCTGTTTCTATTACATCAGATGACGTCAAGAGTAGATTTAAAGAATTTTTCTATGTTGTGTGAATTTATTACATGGAAAGGAAGGTTTCATATTTTACACCGCTTTTCATCTGTGAAACGTTTCCACCCTTTCTCATTGCTCATCATGGACAAATTTCCTATCTCCCAACATGGTGTTCATACTGAAGAAAACAAATGATTCTTTATGGTGGAATAATGTCATTATTGCTCTCTGTTCTAAATTTCAATGAAATTCTATTGCCGCTTTTTTGCTTCATTGACGTAGAAGTTTTCTTTGAAAGAGTGTTGTTTCAACTTCAAAATGTTCCTTAGAAACCTGATTTGGTTTTCCAGGGTTTCTTTTATGAAGGAACCTCAGAAAACAAATAGAGAATTCCAAGCGAACTTTTGAAGTTGAAATATTTCTTTTACTTCTGAAGTACAAATACCTGCCAAATCGCAGAAGAGTTCAAATAACTTTCTTTTTGTTGTAAATCCTTTCCAAACTGCATAAACAATTCAAATTCGACCACGGGGGGGGGGGGGGGTTCTATCCCCTCGAGCTCTCTGGACGGAATGGTGGAATGGCGAATCCAGGAAATGGCGGATCCAGGACTACCGTAAAAGGGACGGTAGACGGACGGAAGAGATAGACTTGGGACACGGGGCGGGGGGGTTCTTGGCCAAATTTGGGTAGGGGTCTGCCGCGAGCATCTTCAAAAGGGTACCGTTGGCTAGACTAATTTTTACGAAAATGGTACCCTTGGCTAGACCAATTTGACCATTGTCAGAACCAATTTTTACGAAAATGGTACCCTTGGCTAGACCAATTTTGACCATTTTCTCGACCATTATTGTCAAATTTGTGCCAAATATGATGTCATGACCGTTTGCTAGACCAATATTGTCAAAAATGATACCCTTGGCTTGACCGTTGCTGGACAAAATTGCAAAAAAGGATACCCTTGGCTACTAGAGGTCCGAAAAAGTATGCCCTTGCTCGCAGCACATCCCCAGGTACCTTTACTATGGAAGAACCCCCCCCCCCCCCCGCCCGTGAATTCGACCCAGTTCCCTTGTGAAAGGCTGAAGAAATAGAACTTTTTTGTCGTTTGGATGAAAACCATTCGTTTGGTAACTGGGTGGAGTAAAACATCCATGTGGAATCATTATTATTATTATGAAATAAATTGACAGATAGCAGTATAGAAAAAGTTATCTAATTGTACTCTTGACGTCATCTGATGTAATAAAAACAGCGAAAATAGTAGTATCATAAGAGGAAATAGTGATATTCTGTTCTCTCTTGAGGGTGATGACCCTCCGGTGTTAAGGATCCTATCACACATTGGTACTTAATGGTCCTAGGGTCCTAGGGTCTGGTTTTTACTGTATGCCCCCCTTTACGTTTTAAGAATTCTTGCTGTCGCTGCTGCCGATGAACTTGAAGGAGGCACACGAGATTGTTGAAGAATTTCTTCAACAGCTTGGCGTATATAACGAGAAGCTTGAGCAAATCGCTCGCGATCAGAATCGTGATTATCGTTATCGGCCATTTCAGTTCACAAAGAAACATTTAGCGCTGGTTATTCGACAGCAACGTTGTTACACGTGGAAATTGCCCAACTCTCTTAACACGTAAAGGGGGTATAGTTGAAAATGTTGAACATTTCTATGTCTCTTTGGCAAAGGAGTTTCTTATTCTTTATTGGACCTCTTTGATCTAAGAGACCCCCGGCTGTTTAAAGAATAGAGTTCTTATTTGTTCGGGCTACTCTTTCATCAAGTGCTTTTGAAAGAACAATACAGCATTTGGTTTCCAATATCATTTTGGCATTTCACTTAGCGGTTCATTGATCAAATGATCATGTTGTCATTTTGATTTTAGAATGAAGTTTTGATTTCAGAATGCAATTTTGGCATTTCACTTAGCGGTTCATTGATCAAATGATCATGTTGGCATTTTGATTTCAGAATGAAGTTTTGATTTCAAAATGCAATTTTGGTGATTCACTTAGCGGTTCATTGACTTCAGGAAATTCGTGTTGTCGATTAAAGTCTCGTTTTGCTTCTCGGTTGACGATTTCACAATACATATTCGGTTTAGGATTTTCGATATATTTTCGATTTAGGATTTCGTAATGCAATTCTGGTTTGAGATTTCGTCGTGCACTTTCGGTTTGGGATATTGTTTATCACTTGGCTTTTACCATTTGGTTTAGCTTTCAAAATTACTATTTGCAATTTCAATTAGAACTTGTTTCCAATGAATGCATTTTAAAATGTGCAATTAGATTTTAGTTTGTCGATTCAAGTTCTACATAGGTATCTTAATTGCATGAATGCATTTGCATTTACACAATTCGATTTCAAATTGAACTTCTCAATATCACATTGCAATTTTGGCGGTGATGACACTTCATACACGCGCGACAGCAAGGAAACGATATGGAAAACGAAGTGAGTCAATGATGAAAATAATTTGATACCGACTGGTTATGACAGACATGGTTCCTGCTTCCTTTGAAATTGTTTCCAGATTATAAATGATCGCCAAATTCTCGTCACAATAGTTTGGCTTAGATAAGCTCTTTGCCTTAAATTAAATTTAGGCCAAAACATCTGGCTGTGCTCATTTTGACGAGACAAGCAGCAAAACAACTTCAGCAATAGCAAAGGTGAGCCAAATTTGATTGTGATTTAATTCATAAAACAAATTGAGTTTAATTTGAATTAGTGAGATTATGGTCTTTAAATCTATTGTTAATATTTGAGCCTGGTGCTAAAATAATAATGAAATATTCCATTGTTTGTTGTCTTTTAATTCTTGCAGCTTTAACTGGACTCCTTTTTTAGAAAAGAAATTTAGAAGCCAAACTAAGGGTTAGAGTTATCTGGTTTGCTTTTATTGTGTTATTAGGGTGATGGGTGTCATTTATATTTTTGGAAACAAATTTTGTGGTAACAGTATCCATCATTCCCTCTGCTAACTAATTTGTAAAATTCGTAAAAGAAACTCATTTGTAAAACCAGGCTGTTTGGTTTCTTATAAACATCATATAAATGTTATATCAAACCAAATGCTGGACAATGACCATGGTGCCATCTGGCAGGCTGCAGTTTCTTATAAGTCAATTTCTTAGTGGGGGGAGGGGAAGGGGGGTAATAGCCATAATACTTTAAATGCCCTAGGGTTAACAAGATTAATTTTGTTTTGTAACTTCTACATTAATTTGTTTATTTTATTCATACACATTATACTATAACTTTCCACATTGTAGACCAGAGAGATATGTGGTTCTAATCCTTCTTGATGATAATTAACCCTTTACTTCCTTTATTTCAGGACCAAACAACAATTTCTTGCAGAACATTGAGGATACTGCAATGATATCCTGTATTTAACCATGAAAGGAGAGAAATGCAACATTGTAGCCTAA
Source organism: Aurelia coerulea (assembly GCA_039566865.1). Classification (NCBI taxonomy): domain Eukaryota; kingdom Metazoa; phylum Cnidaria; class Scyphozoa; order Semaeostomeae; family Ulmaridae; genus Aurelia; species Aurelia coerulea. Next base: position 7,304,534 of record CM076959.1, read on the forward strand.
GAGGACCTGACTTCACAGTTTTGAACTCAGTTTTGAACTCACAACACCTGGGTTCACTTTTGAAGGAAAGATTTAACTCATGCAGATGTTTTTTGCATTTGAAGCGTTTTTTTCGTTTTATTATACAGCAACTACTATTGCCGCAGCAGCACATTCCGAGGTCATTGAGCCACCCCCCTCCCCCAGTTCATCACTTTAAACTGACCGTGCATGCGGGCAAGACTGATCAGTTAAAACTGATAAAAAATGTCAAATCAATAAGTTTAACCTCATCAGGTATTTTAGCCTAGTGCTATCTAAAATAAATGACTATCGTCAAAGTCTTGTCCATCATTTTGAGCGTGTCCGTCTTCCTCCTCCATGTCGTCATGATGAGGATCATCTGAATCCATCTGGATAAACCGCCTTTGCAGCTTTTTGGATGGAAGTCTCCTTCAAAGGAATCCATAGATCCTTTCTTTGAGGGTAATATTCTTGTTCCTCCCCCTGTCCAATCCATCATCTGACGATCTTATATAAGCACGGTGATTTGATGCCCTCTCCATTCTAAAGTTTTCATGGCAAATACGTTGTCAGGCCCATTTTCCTCATCGGACATCAATTCATTCCAAATACCTTGCCACATACGTTGCTCTTCACCTCCAGATATATATTTTGGATGATTGAGAAATAGCTGAAGATAAAACAAATGTAATGACTGAAATCTATCGAAATGAGCTTAGCGCAAAATAAATAAACCAAAAGTTGTATATCGAGGTAACTGCTGATTATTACTATATATTTAAGCGGCTTTAAAGGTACTACGTTTATATAAGGGTGTGCCTTTATATCCGAATATAAAAGCAATCCCCTCATAAAATCACAATGAACTGAGAGACATCTGAAACTTACTTTTGCACAGGGGATCACTGGAAGTACAAAGTGTCTTAATATTAAATGTGGCAAGAACTCCAGATGTTTTAAGAATTCTTAAATTAGAAAGAAACATGTCTTATTGATTCAGGCCATGACAGTCAGCTAGAGACAAGTAAAGAGCAACACCGTGTAATGATTTACCAGAAAATCTATCAGAATAAAGAACAGGGCCTTAGCATTTGAAAGTGAGTAATGTCACTGCTAGCAGCGCAGCAGTTTAGAAGCATTGACCCAAACCATCACATTTAATAATATATCCTACCATTGAAAGGATCTCAACAGTTTAACTTGATAAAATTACAATTTAACCTCAACTTGAAACCATAGACTTTGAGCAAAGATATTAAGTTGATTTCTATCATCAAAACTGGAGCTACTTTTCAAATAAAACAATTTTGCCAGAGGACTTTTAATACCAATAAAGAACCAATAGCCTAATAGCTAAATAAATGAATGAACTAACAGCAAAGACATTTGGCAGATTATTATCATCAAAATTATATCCATTTTGGCAGGAAAAGTTTTGCAAGGGGCTTACGTATTCAACAAATCAGCCAGGAAAGAGGAAAGGACTGTCAGTTTTGCCACAACAGGGTCTTTCTAAGTGTGTGGCTTAACTTTAGCTAGGACTATCACGCACTAAGGCAAGCCGTCCAAACTTGACAACCTTTCTTGGAAGTCCCAAAATACATATTTTCAAAGTAGTTTGATGATATGTACAACCATATGTTATTGCTTGGCAGTACGGAAACCATACATTGATTTGTACACTGTTGCACTGAATAGTATCATGACTAAGGACTTGTAATACCAACAAATAACCAATAACCTAGATAAATAAAAGAATGAACAGAGAGCATTTGGCAGATTAATCATCAAAATTAGAACCATTTTTGTAGGAAAAGTTTTGCAAGGGGCTTACGTATTCAACAAATCAGCCAGGAAAGAGGAAAGGAATGTCAGTTTTGCCACAACAGGGTCTTTCTAAGTGTGTGGCTTAACTTTAGCTAGGACTATCACGCACTAAGGCAAGCCGTCCAAACTTGACAACCTTTCTTGGAAGTCCCAAAATACATATTTTCAAAGTAGTTTGATGATATGTACAACCATATGTTATTGCTTGGCAGTACGGAAACCATACATTGATTTGTACACTGTTGCACTGAATAGTATCATGACTAAGGACTTGTAATACCAACAAATAACCAATAACCTAGATAAATAAAAGAATAAACTAACAGCAAAGACATTTGGCAGATTATTATCATCAAAATTATAACCATTTTGGCAAAATGTTTGTTGCGATGAAAATGCCAATTTTCCAGAACTGATCAGAGAATCTGAGCACAGGCTTATATTATAGCCAGACTAGGCCAATATGGAAGGAGGAAGTACATCTCCAATTTGATTGGCTGACTGATGCTGACGTGCATGATTACGAAACAGAAACCAATTATGACACATGGTTTCTGTGGGGGAGTATCCTCATGACTGCCACAATGGGCTGACAAGGTATGCAGCAATATCCTAGCTATATTGCAACTTAGGCCCACCTCACAGTTCCCTAATTTAAACTCACATTAAGGCAACCTGCCTCAATGTATACAACAAATCAGCCAGGAAAGAGGAAAGGAATGTCAGTTTTGCCACAACAGGGTCTTTCTAAGTGTGTGGCTTAACTTTAGCTAGGACTATCACGCACTAAGGCAAGCCGTCCAAACTTGACAACCTTTCTTGGAAGTCCCAAAATACATATTTTCAAAGTAGTTTGATGATATGTACAACCATATGTTATTGCTTGGCAGTACGGAAACCATACATTGATTTGTACACTGTTGCACTGAATAGTATCATGACTAAGGACTTGTAATACCAACAAATAACCAATAACCTAGATAAATAAAAGAATAAACTAACAGCAAAGACATTTGGCAGATTATTATCATCAAAATTATAACCATTTTGGCAGGAAAAGTTTTGCAAGTGGCTTAAGTATTCAACAAATCAGCCAGGAAAGAGGAAAGGAATGTCAGTTTTGCCACAACAGGGTCTTTCTAAGTGTGTGGCTTAACTTTAGCTAGGACTATCACGCACCAATGCAAGCCGTCCAGACTTCACACCCTTTCTTGGAAGTCCCAAAATACATATTTTTCAAAGTAGTTTGATGACATGTACAACCATATGTTATTGCTTGGCAGTACGGAAACCATACATTGATTTGTACACTGTTGCACTGAATAGTATCATGACTAAGGACTTGTAATACCAACAAATAACCAATAACCTAGATAAATAAAAGAATAAACTAACAGCAAAGACATTTGGCAGATTATTATCATCAAAATTAGAACCAATTTTGCAGGAAAAGTTTTGCAAGTGGCTTAAGTATTCAACAAATCAGCCAGGAAAGAGGAAAGGAATGTCAGTTTTGCCACAACAGGGTCTTTCTAAGTGTGTGGCTTAACTTTAGCTAGGACTATCACGCACCAATGCAAGCCGTCCAGACTTCACACCCTTTCTTGGAAGTCCCAAAATACATATTTTTCAAAGTAGTTTGATGACATGTACAACCATATGTTATTGCTTGGCAGTACGGAAACCATACATTGATTTGTACACTGTTGCACTGAATAGTATCATGACTAAGGACTTGTAATACCAACAAATAACCAATAACCTAGATAAATAAAAGAATAAACTAACAGCAAAGACATTTGGCAGATTATTATCATCAAAATTATAACCATTTTGGCAGGAAAAGTTTTGCAAGGGGCTTATGTATTCAACAAATCAACCAGCAAAGAGGAAAGGAATGTCAGTTTTGCCACAACAGGGTCTTTCTAAGTGTGTGGCTTAACTCTAGCTAGGACTATCACGCACTAAGGCAAGCCGTCCAAACTTGACACCCTTTCTTGGAAGTCCCAAAATACATATTTTTCAAAGTAGTTTGATGATATGTACAACCATATGTTATTGCTTAGCAGTACGGAAACCATAAATTGATTTGTACACTGTTGCACTGAATAGTATCATGACTAAGGACTTGTATTACCAATAAATAACCAATAGCCTAGCTAAATAAAAGAATGAACAGAGAACAGAGAGCATTTGGCAGATTAATCATCAGAATTAGAACCATTTTTGCAGGAAAAGTTTTTCAACTATACTTTCTTGGCTTCTGCTTAAATAAAATCTGCCTATCCTATGTTAAATAAATTGACAATAACAATAATAGTTGATATGTATCAATTATTGTTTTATTAAATAAAGCTTCAATGGCCACTTAACTGTTAATCATGTACACAGCCAAAAACTGAAGTTTTGGATTTTCACCCACCAACTAAAAGCAATCACCTTCTCTTGTACCTGATTGTTTGTTGCCAATGTTGAAAGGATGTTGGTGATCTTGGTGCACCTTCACAAAATTTATAAAATATTTTGGTTGCACAAGCCTCTGCTTTCTGATAACTTGTTTATCATCAATGTGAACTAGCATAGGTGTATAAAAAGTAAACAGTAGCAGCTAGGCCTATTAGGCCTGCTGGATGAGACAAGCCAGCATCACCACCAACCACACGACGACACAACAACAAGAAGGACTTTTTATATAAATAGCTCATTACAGCAATTACAGTGTACCTCCACCTCTTCAATTGCTGTCAAAGTGTTTGTGCTTTGGCTTGTAATCTTTGGCCCTCCCTCCCATCATTCGTTTGCTACTCGTTTGCTTTGCTGCAACCAACTCCACTGCAAGTGACCGCATGCCATTCAGACCCAGAATCAGAATCAGATTGAAAATCAGATTCAGAATCAGATTCAGTCCCAGAATCAGATTGGGATCTTAAATTTGCTGTTTTTGGCCACAAAATGGGTAGAATTGACATGTTTGCACTCCCAATTGATAAAATAGCGTTTACTGAGCAATTCTATGCGCGATTTCTCGCCAAAAGGTGTTCACAATTTGTTATACGAGCCTTAGAAAATAACTAAACAACAACAACAACTAAAATTTTTCTCGAATCTGATTCTGGGGGTCCAAAGGTCAGAATCAGATTCGAGGAAGGAAATGGCTGTATGTCAATGGATTCATTCGAGGTTGAATGCCCCTATGACCAGAATCAGATTCGAGGGAATCAGAAGGGATACCAACGGTGATCAAGTTTCAGTTTTATTTCAATTTAAATTTCTGCTTAAGATTTTATCAGTTATAAATCATGCAGAATCCATCTCTCGTATGTAAGCTATTTTCAAATAATATGTTTTTGATAATTAGAGCCAGTCTGCAACGAATATGTCAAAGCAAAGCTCAGCACGATCCAACGTTGGTATCCCTTCTTTTCCACGACGTGCCATTCAGACCCAGATTCGATACTACCTACGTTTTCTCAGCAACAGTGACAGCTATTTCCGATATTTTTCCATGATATGATAGACCAACTATCCCTCTACACACGCTGTGCGTTAGCCGTTCTGGCAGCTCCTTGAATCTTCTATGCTAAGGGCAAATCTGACGGCAGGTAGCAAATCTTAGCTTAGGCCATAAAACCAATTAATTTAGAGAAATCAACGGAATGGACAAGAGGATCCTGGGTTGATACTACAAGTCCTTGCGAAGTTGCCAGCCAGGTAAAAACATTCCCATTCTTTTCCCACTCTTTTACGTCGAAGTCAGCATCGGCTAACCTGGAAACTGTTGTTTGTTAAATTCGCAGACTGTCTGAGATTTGCATGTCAATTCTCAAAATCTATTTTGTCTCGGCCGTTTTATTTCGCATGAAGTAAACTGTTACTTGTTACAGGACTCAAGGAAGGAATCTCATAATTTTGACATGTCATGCTATTGTTTAAATAAAAGTCATCTTGCTTGAGGCGCGAGTGCGTGATACTTATGATATCCCTGGGATATGTCACCAGGGCCAAAGCAAGTGGAGGGGGGTTGGAGGCGAAGCACCCCTCTGGAGAGTATTTGTCGGAAATTGTATTCTCTTGTCAACTTTTTGTAATTTAAAGGTCTACTTTTGGAAGATTTTGAAGGAGAAATGGTGTATAGGACATGGATTTCTTAGCGTTAAAAGATAGAGTCTTGCAGGAATTATTGAATTTACCGCGTATTTTTGATAAATACTTACTAATTGCGTGGGCTTGGACCGGGGGCACCCCCAAGATTTTGTAATCAATAAAGAGGTGTCCTTTCTATTTTCAGGAATTGCCCCTTTAGCTTAATAAAAAAAGTGTCCTTGAAGTGTCGTGCCCCGCCCCCAGGTTTGAGATGCTTTTATATCTCAAGATTCCGCATCAAAATGTTCGATGTCTGCCCTGTTGGTTGTACTATTTAAAGAATTCTTTAAATAGTAAAGCTTGAAAAGGAACGAGCACGTCTCATCCGTCTCTTGACACCACAATTGATGTTATGTATGCAAAATAAACAACAAAATGATTTTGCTTCGAGAATTCTTCCAAAGTTAAGACCACACAAAGCCTGCAATGTCAGTTATTTCTCTCAAAAAGAGAAATGCTTTAATTTGAGAGTTGTCAAAGCTAATATATTTTATTACGTGATAACGGTTGAATTTCGCTTATCAAATTAGCAATGAATTTTGCGGAGCAAACAAAGAAACTGCCATGGTGGATTAACAAGATATTCAGTACTAGTTACCATTGATGAACTTCCTTCAATTTCCAATCCAGCCACAGATACACGTCTTTTTTATAAGAAACTGGTTTATAAGGAACTAGTACTACGATGACCAATAATTTAAGAAACTCTAGTACTTCGCTCAAGAACAGTTAAAGACAAATGACGGAGATATAAGGTGACTTAAATCAGGGGCCTGGGCAATCTAAATATAACCTATTGTATTCCATTGTATTTGATGATATTGAGAGATTAGCAAATCAATTAGACAAATGAAAGCACTAAGCCATCTTTTGTTCTATTTTTAAACTAAGCGCTATATATCCGCCATTTGTCTTTAAGAAACTCTAAAACTTTATTTCTGTATGTCTCTCTTATTCTATGTCTCTCTAACGAAGGTACATTCGTCTTTTCTTTACTTTTAACTGCAAAATTGGTAAATTTTTGCCTTGATGTGCATGGCTTCTTCTTGGTGACAATGTCAATGCGAAATGGAAGCCCTTTCTAGAGAAGAAGGCCCGGGGGGGGGGGGTACATGACTTGAGGATGGACGGGGGTCTGCCGCCCGGTTTTCAGAAAGCTACCCTCTTCTAATTACCGAAACTTGCTTTTGATACCCTCTTTTATGATTAATTTTGGCGGAAAACTGCCAATTTTAACCATTATTTGCGAATTTCAGCGAAACTACACCCATGTTTATGGAAAATCTGCCGAAAAAGGACCCTTGTTTAGAGAATTTTGGGCTCAAACACCCACCCATATGGGCGGCACATACCCATACCCGAAATATGTTGTGTACCCCCCCCCCCCCGGGGAAGAAGGCTCAACTTCGAACAATACCGCAATTTCAGGCCTAAAATATAAGAAGCTAATTAAAAAACTTTTACTACTAAAACACCGAAATTTAAATAAAAATAGCGTTTACTGAGCAATCCTGCACAATTTCTCATCTCACCAAAAGGTGTACACAATTGTTCACATGAGCATTAGTAAATAACTAAACAACAGCAACAACTAAAATTTTTCTCCAATCTGATTCTGGGGGTCCAAAGGTCAGAATCAGATTCGAGGGAACAGCAGGGCTACCAGCGGAAATAAGGTTCCAGCTTTATTTCAATGGTTCCATTCGAGGTTGAATGCCCCTATGACCAGAATCAGATTCGAGGGAATCAGCAGGGATACCAACGGTGATCAAGTTTCAGTTTTATTTCAATTTAAATTTCTGCTTAAGATTTTATCAGTTATAAATCATGCAGAATCCATCTCTCATATGTATGCGATTTTCAAATAATATGTTTTTGATAATTAGAGCCAGTCTGCAACAAATACGTCAAAGCAAAGCTCAGCGCGATCCAACGTTGGTATCCCTTCTTTTCCGCGACGTGCCATTCAGACCCAGATTCGATACTACCTACGTTTTCTCAGCAACAGTGACAGCTATTTCCGATATTTTTTCATGACATGATAGACCAACTATCCCTCTACACACGCTGTGCGTTAGCCGTTCTGGCAGCTCCTTGAATCTTCTATGCTAAGGGCAAATCTGAGTGCAGGTGGCAAATCTTAGCTTAGGCCATAAAACCAATTAATTTAGAGAAATCAACGGCATGGACAAGAGGATCCAGGGCCCCGGGTACAATTTCCTTGCCAAGTTGTCAACCAAAGCAGGTCAAAAATTTTCCCACTCGTTTCCCACTCTTTTGCGTCAACTAATAACATTGAAATTGACTAGAGAGAACTACGTCAGCATCGGCTAACACGTCAAAAGGGTTGAGCGAGCCAATGAAAACGTCATCTTCAGGTATGCAATAGTAAACAGTATAACAGAATATATCAATTTATGATGGACACTTCGGACAACTGTGCACGTTGGAGTCATAGCTGGAAACTGTGGTGTATTAAATTCTCAAAAAGTATATGAGATTTACATGGGTTGATTCAAATGAAAACTAGTACGCTTAGAAACTGTAATGTTCTAATGGTGTGAATCTGCAGGGGCGATTTTTTGGCTGTCTCTTGACTTGTCACAAATTGGACTTTTTTTCTTATGTTTCCCTCCATGATTTTAGTTATATATTCTAGGACTAGGAATCTCATGATTTTGACACGTCGTGCTATTACGGGGGGGGGGGGGGAGTTGCCCGCCCGTTCCTACGTGTCAATGATAAAGACAGAAACATAATACTACCCCCATTCATGCCCCATTACGTTATAACATTCTTGACATGCACACATCTTTTCTAAGAAGCTACGAAACAGGCACAGGACGGAAAGTTTCTTAAAATTTCACGGATTTTGACGAGTGTTGACCGGTCTCTTAACCCTTTAAAATGTCCTTCAGCCATGTAGGAACTAAATTTTCTAATCCTCCTCAGCTCCACTGGTCCAAATCTTACCCCATGCTATATTGATAAAATTACAAAGGAACCGGCATGTCATTGGAATGCGGTAGCGGTTTGATGTTGAAAAGTGGTTACAAAGAAATTGTACTCTTTGGAATGAGAGGAACTTTGATTATTGAAACGGTTTTTATGGCATTTAGGTTTACCCACAAGACAAGAGGTGCCCAATATTTTGATACAAATCAGATTTTGGTGTTTGGCAAATTCAAGGCAATAAAATTCGTCTCAAATATTTAGTTGCCATATGGCAGAACTGCCTGTCCAAGGTCAAACTCAGGAAAATAAATAGGAATTTCAAAGGAGGAAAATCACGAAAAATAAACATGTTGGATTTTTTCAAAAGTAATTCTTTGATAGACAAATAAATAAAAAAGGCAGTGAATAATTTCTTGACAATTTTTTCAACATTTTCGGACCAAACCGGCTGTTAATCGCTTGGTGATGTAGAGCGTTTCAAAGGCATTTCGATGACACCATTAATTCATCTACGCATTACTCAAGTAATCCTAGGTGATACAACACAGTAAAACAAACAAATAACAGTTTGCCTCATTCTGCATTCATAATGAAAAGGCAGAGACAAAATAGAGTGTAAATTTACATGTAAATCTCAGACACTTTGAGAACTCAACGAACAACAGTTTCAAGGAACGCCTTTCCGTTGTATATTTGGCGCCCTCTTTGCAAGTTGCCCCCCCCCCCCTCAAATTCGGGCTGGATCCGCCCCTGACTGTATAAGGAAACAAATCATAATTAACTACAAAAGCTGAAAAAGACATACGTTACTTATAAGCCATCCAGAGTTTTCACTGTAATGAATTTTACATTTCCACAAGGGCACGAGCCGTGGGGCCGGATGGCGGTAGCCCCCCCCCCCAACTTGAGAAATATTATCAAAAATCCTCATTTAATCCGGCCAAAAGGAGCCCTCAGTCGGCCAAAAATTATATGGTAAACAATGGACTTTGTGTCGGGCAGCCCTCCTAGATTTTCTTCTCACGCTTATGTACGTTTCTCTAATAAATCAACAGTTAAAATAAAATATTCCATGTCCTTTCATTTTGAGAGATTGCTTATATTATACTATTATACTAGAACATCATCTCCACTTGATACAACACAAACAAAACAAAATAACAATTAAACAGCGAAAGGGGAGTCGCTGCGACGGTATTCTTATTCCCTTTTACTATTGCTATGACATACCTGAAACCCAACTAAAGACGAAGTTCTCTACTTTTTCACTTAGTGAAACCTTTGACACAAAAGAGTGGGAAACGAGTGGGAAAACTTTTGACCTGGTTGTTGGCAACTTGGCAAGGAAATTGTACCCGGGGCCCTGGATCCTCTTGTCCATTCCGTTGATTTCTCTAAATTAATTGGTTTTATGGCCTAAGCTAAGATTTGCTACCTGCCGTCAGATCTGCCCTTAGCATAGAAGATTCCAGGAGCTACAAGAACGGCTAACGCACAGCGTGTGTAGAGGGATAGTTGGTTTATCATATCATGAAAAAATATCGGAAATAGCTGTCACTGTTGCTGAGAAAACGTAGGTAGTATCGAATCTGGGTCTGAATGGCACGTCGCGGAAAAGAAGGGATACCAACGTTGGATCGTGCTGAGCTTTGCTTTGACTTATTTGCTGCCGACTGGCTCTGATTATCCGAAACATATTATTTGAAAATCGCTTACATATGAGAGATGGATTCTGCATAATTTATAACTGATAAAATCTTAAGCAGAAATTTAAATTGAAATAAAACTGAAACTTGATCACCGTTGGTATCCCTTCTGATTCCCTCGAATCTGATTCTGGTCATAGGGGCATTCAACCTCGAATGAATCCATTGAAATACAGCCATTTCCTCGAATCTGATTCTGACCTTTGGACCCCCAGAATCAGATTCGAGACAAATTTTAGTTGTTGTTGTTGTTTAGTTATTTTCTAAGGCTCGTATAACAAATTGTGAACACCTTTTGGCGAGAAATCGCGCAGAATTGCTCAGTAAACGCTATTTTATCAATTGGGAGTGCAAACATGTCAATTCTACCCATTTTGTGGCCAAAAACAGCAAATTTAAGATCCCAATCTGATTCTGGGACTGAATCTGATTCTGAATCTGATTTTCAATCTGATTCTGATTCTGGGTCTGAATGGCATGCGGTCTGCAAGTGCAAGGATTTTGATCTTCGGACCCTTGCTGCCCTGCGTTCTTACAAATTGAAGAACGCAGGGAAAAGGGATTCAGGCAAGATAGGCACTAAATCCTTACTGGCTGACAAAATTGACACGTGACACGCCCTAAACCAATCAAATGGAACCGACAACCAACCGGGAAATTTGAAATGTCACATTTTAGGCCACTTTTTTGGATTTTAGGCCGCTTTTTGACGATTTTACCACCCTTCACCAAAATATAAATCGACAGAAGGAGCATGAAGATTTTCAAAAAATTTCTTCACAGACCTGTTCCCAATACTCTAATACAAAGTTAATCATCGTCGCTACAAATTATTTCAAAATTTGGAGAAATGCCAACGTTTTGAATTTGACTGTCACGTGAAAGAAAGTCTCCCTGAAGCCACGATTAAGGTAGCAAGTAATAAGCTTGAGCTCATAGCTCTTGAGGTATCACCCAGTAATCATGCAAGGCCTTTTCACATTGTCTGCTGGTATCGCCCCCCAACTGCCGGTGTCGATTACACTGCATTCGAAAACCTTAGAGAAATTTTAAAAAATCTAGATAAAGAAGATAAGGAAGTAATTTTGATAGGGGACACCAACTGTGATTTCAAAAACGCAAAAAACGCAAATGCCAAGAAACTCAAGTTGATTTACTCTGAGTACCAACTTGAGCAATTGATTAAGGGTTTTACGCGGGTTGCCATGACCACCACTGAATCTGGTGAGCAAAAAGTAAGTAAGACGCTTATTGACCATTTCTCTTCCACCAATCCAAAATATATCATAGAAGCAGATGTAATAAGAACTGGGATGGTTGACCATTATCTGGTGTATGGTATTCGGAAAATAAATGCTTGGCGACGTAAAGGAAATAAACAAAAAATTGTCGAGTCTCGCAACATGAAAAAATATGATAAAATGCTCTTCCGTCAAGACTTACAACAGATTGACTGGGAAACCATCCTTAGTCCATTCAATAATGACCCTGTAAGTATGGCAGCCACATTTCAGGAGATTTTCGAATCGATCTTAAATCTTCATGCTCCAGTAAGAAAGAAAAGGGTTCGTAGCCAGTTTGCTCCTTGGCTCACTGCTTCTCTTAAAAATCTTATGATGGAAAGGGACATGTTGAAACAAGAAGCTGAGAAATATCCTGAAAAGTGGCCTGCTTACAAACGATTACGTAATCAAGTAACAAGAGAGATGCGTAATGCAATTAGGGACTATTATCATGGACTCATCGATGAAAATATAGGAAATCCAAAAAAAATGTGGAAAACCATCAACAAAGTATTAGACAAAAATGAAAATTCAGTGAAACTTTCGAGCGTGGAAGTAGACGGTAAATGTCTCACTCGAGAGCATGACATTCTGAAGGCTTTAAACCAGCATTTCGTCTCAGTTGGTCCAAACTTGGCAAAGAAAATTGTCTCTAAGCCAGGTGATGACTGTCTCCAAAACATCAAGCCAGAGCTAAAGGAAATGGAATTTAAAACTGTTGACGATGTTTTCATATTGAATGCAATTAAACAGCTAAAAAGCGGAAAGGCAGCTGGTCCCGATAAAGTACCCACAGCCATTGTCAAAGATGTGGGCGACCTCGTGTCAAAGCCTTTGATGATGATATTCAATTCATCATTAAAAAACGGTATATTCCCAGACATTTGGAAACTTGCAAGAGTAACTCCTATATTTAAATCAGGTGCAAAAAAGGATGTAAACAATTATAGGCCCATTTCAGTTATTTCAATTTTTTCTAGGATCCTGGAGCGGATAGTACACGATCAGATGTTTGATTTCCTTCTTGAAAATAATGTAATCACCAAGAATCAGTCAGCTTTTCGTAAACTATACTCCACAATAACATCCTTGATATGCAGTACCGATTTTTGGTATGAAAATATTGACAGTAAAAAATTGAACTTGACCATATTTCTTGACCTAAAGAAAGCATTTGATACGGTCGATCACAAAATAATGGTCAAAAAATTGTGCAGATACGGTATAAGGGGCAACGCTGGGAACTGGTTTCAGTCCTATTTAGATCATAGGAAGCAATTTTGCTCTGTAAATGGACAGAGATCAATGACAAGTGAGGTAACATGTGGCATACCTCAAGGTTCCTGCCTAGGTCCTCTCCTTTTTATCATATATCTAAACGACTTCGAGAAGTGTTTGAAATTTTCCCAAGCAAGTATCTATGCCGATGATACAAATGTAACAATCGCATCGGATGATGTTGAAAAACTGGTCTTAGAGGCGCAACAGGAATTGCTCAACCTCTCGGAGTGGATGAGAATAAATAAGTTAAGTCCTAACCCCGCAAAGACAGAATATATGATAATAGGCCATTCTCGTAAAGTAAATGCGCTGAATATCTCGAATGCACTCACGTTAAATGGCTCAGATATTAAGCGTGTTACGAAGACGAAATCGCTAGGTGTAACTGTCGACGAGAACCTAAAGTGGGAAGAGCAATACAAAACTGTGAAGGGTAAAGTTTTTGGAGGACTTGCGTCACTAAAGAAATTAAGAAATATAATTCCCCAAACAAAGCTGTGTAGTGTCTACTACGCTATTGTCGAGAGCCATCTACGTTATGCTAATGAAATATGGGGCAGCCTTCCAAAAACAAAACTTGATACCCTCCAACGTCTGCAGGACAGGGCCCGGTCAATAATCGAAAGCGCCAGATTCAAGGATAACTGGTCATGTGACTGGCTGAGCGTTGAAAATATTATTCGATTTGATAGATCGGTCATGACATATAAGATTATGAACAAATTAAGCCCTGAAAGCCTCTGGGATAAATTTCAGCAAAGGTCGTCGCAGTCAAACTATGCAACAAGGTACTGTAGAGATCTACAAATTCCTAGACTAAATACAGAATATGCGAAAAAGAGTTATTACTATTCCGCTATGAAAGTTTGGAACAATATACCAGTTGATATTAGAGAACTCCCGACTATTAGTCGCTTTAAAAAAGAACTAAAGGAGTATTTGAAGAGCTGACTGAAAATATCAGTTTAAAACACGACCCCCTGGAAGAACAGCATCTTAGGTAATTTGATCTTTTGTTAATAACCAATTTATTTATTGTATTTAAGCTGAAGGGTAGTTTCGTGTATAAAAAATTATATCATATCATATCATATCATATCACCTCATTGACCTCACTGTGGCTTGCCATAGTAAAGATCTCAGCAATGGCTGAAACGTATGCACATGGAGAATAGATACTTTGCTTCGAATGTCTTATTCTGTGTGTTTAAGTATCTCCAAAACTCTTCAAAAGATGTCAAATTTAGAGCAGTATCTGGAGTTTTTTTCAGTTTTGAATTAACATAGATACATCAAGAACTGATCCTGAGGGGTAGGATGAACAACAGGAAAAGTGAACTTTACGGGCCTAACAAAACACCGCACCGTCGTTATAAATTAGAGACGAATTTAACAGGTACTTACTTTTCTATCTCGCAAGAAGAGGACCACAAACTGAAAATGTGAACATACAATTCCAATTAACTTTGAATCAATAACAAATAATGACTTTGCTCAAGAATGGCAAGAGCTGTAACATCCAACGTGGACGTGGCCAGAACAAACGATTTCGTGATGTCCTCTTCGATAACCAAACCCTTGCTCCCAATACTTTATCCAACTCTGCTCTCATCGTTACGAGATCGTAAGAATGGGAATCGGCAATTACATTATGCCAAAACCTCTTATAATTCATCAATCGTGTGCCTTGCTTTTGGTGCAAGAAATGGCGTTCGTTTCGTCCTCAGTGTAGCAGGTACATGAAATAGATATGAAATGCTGTTGCTGAGTTCAATGTACATAAGAATAAAATAACAAACGGAAGAAATGTACATCTTGTTTTAAATATGAAAAATATATTGGCCACTTCGTCAAAATAACATTTGAAATACTATTTTTAAAGCTCCTTCATATCAATTTCATTTTTCGAGCGGATATCGAAAGAAATATATATAACTTTCGACTGTTTGCATTTGAAGGGGATTTGAGGTCATCCATTAGAAACTCTCCCCTTTTTTATGGCCAAACAACACAGCAACACTGAGCAAAGCTGAACATTTTTATGGCACTTTATAGCTCGCAGGGACGCAGGAAGCATCTCAAACTTGGGGGGGGGGCATGGCACTTCAAGGGCACATATTTCATCAAGCTAAAGGGGCACTTCCTGAAAATAGGAAGGTTACTTCTTTGTTTATTGAAAAATCTTGGGGGGGGGGGCACATGCTCCCAGTGCCTCCTGGTTCATACGTCTCTGTAGACTCGTGGAAGCATACACATATTTTCTGGAAGATGGTAAAACTTTGACTCACTCCAGCATTCAAGATTTTAATATTTGGCTGATCTGAGAGCCCCTGAGAGCTCAACTTCTTGAAAGTTCTTGAAACTTCTTGAGTTTCCTGCCATGCAAATAGCCCAGAATAATTAAAATAAAGAATATTGGAGAGTACCGTTTCTGTTTTTCTCTTTTTTCAGTTGGGCTTCTTTGCTAAAAACTAAGATCTTGGCATGGCATGACTTCATAAAATTGGAGATCTCCTGCCGATGGAATGTTGCCTCTTGTAGAAACTCTTATGGAACTTGTTTGCACTCGGTGTGTAAACAGATAGTAACTAAGATAGTAAGAATTTTTAAGAAACTTTCGATATGGTCTCAAAGTTTTATTATCATACAGAGAATATATGCATGCTTCCATGAGTCTATAAAGTGCCATAGAAATGTCCAGCTTTGCTCGATGCTGCTGTGTTGTTTGACCGTAAAGGGGGAGTTTCTAATGGATTACCTCAAATGCAAGTTGTAGTCGAAAGTTATATACCCAGGGGGGGGGTACTCAGGTATATTTAGGATAGGGGTGCTCAGGCTGGGGTACAACGTATCAACCCAAAAAATTAATTTCTAGCATGAAAATAGACCCAAAAAAATAATTTTTCCGACCTTATATACCCAAAAATGATGAAGTCAGTATCTTAAATCTGCATAAAAGTGCCCTAACTGATTAGATTTCTTGTAGTGTTTGGATATTTATGTTTTTTTATTTTAGTACTGTTACTTGACTCTAATTTTGTTTGTAAATTATATTTTTCAAAATTTTTTTACTTTTTCTCATATTTGAGACCCAAAAAAGTAAGCCAGAATTTCTTGAACCCAAAAAAGTAACTGTACAAATCTTTGACCCAAAAAAATAATCCTTGCCTAAATCTTAGACCCAAAAAGTAACCTGAGCATCCTTATCCTGAATATTCCAGAGTACCCCCCTGGGGTTATATATATTTCTTTCGATATCCGCTCGAAAAATGAAATTGATATGAAGGAGCTTTAAAAATAGTATTTCAAATGTTATTTTGACGAAGTGGCCAATATATTTTTCATATTTAAAACAAGATGTACATTTCTTCCGTTTGTTATTTTAATGTACCTGCTACACTGAGGACGAAACGAACGCCATTTCTTGCACCAAAAGCAAGGCACACGATTGATGAATTATAAGAGGTTTTGGCATAATGTAATTGCCGATTCCCATTCTTACGATCTCCTAACGATGAGAGCAGAGTTGGATAAAGTATTGGGAGCAAGGGTTTGGTTATCGAAGAGGACATCACGAAATCGTTTGTTCTGGCCACGTCCACGTTGGATGTTACAGCTCTTGCCATTCTTGAGCAAAGTCATTATTTGTTATTGATTCAAAGTTAATTGGAATTGTATGTTCACATTTTCAGTTTGTGGTCCTCTTCTTGCGAGATAGAAAAGTAAGTACCTGTTAAATTCGTCTCTAATTTATAACGACGGTGCGGTGTTTTGTTAGGCCCGTAAAGTTCACTTTTCCTGTTGTTCATCCTACCCCTCAGGATCAGTTCTTTGATGTATCTATGTTAATTCAAAACTGAAAAAAACTCCAGATACTGCTCTAAATTTGACATCTTTTGAAGGGTTTTGGAGATACTTAAACACACAGAATAAGACCTTCGAAGCAAAGTATCTATTCTCCATGTGCATATGTTTCAGCCATTGCTGAGATCTTTACTATGGCAAGCCACAGTGAGGTCAAATTCAAAACGTTGGCATTTCTCCAAATTTTGAAATAATTTGTAGCGACGATGATTAACTTTGTATTAGAGTATTGGGAACAGGTCTGTGAAGAAATTTTTTGAAAATCTTCATGCTCCTTCTGTCGATTTATATTTTGGTGAAGGGTGGTAAAATCGTCAAAAAGCGGCCTAAAATCCAAAAAAGTGGCCTAAAATGTGACATTTCAAATTTCCCGGTTGGTTGTCGGTTCCATTTGATTGGTTTAGGGCGTGTCACGTGTCAATTTTGTCAGCCAGTAAGGATTTAGTGCCTATCTTGATTCAGGCCAGAGTCTGCAGTAGACTAGCTACACTAGTCCCTCGATTTCGCTGTTGTTGTTGTTGCTGATGGCCAGCTCAATGAGGGACTAGTTGCCAGAGAGTGTCTCAAATCGGAATTTTCAGAACGAAAAACCTGATTGAAATCTGATTGGAGCATTTCGGCTAAAACAATAGAAAATTTTTTTGTAGCCAATCAACTTTTCCTCTCTTTACTTATTTTTACTGGAAAACCTCCCTTTGAAGTAGAGGCCTGTTTGGTCTGAGTTTTTCAAGAATGGCGACCGGCGCTGTCGTCGCAGCTTGATCGACCTGAAGAGCAGAAGCAAATGAAGCTGAAGGAATTTAGCTAGCCATTTGGCATGATGAAGTGGGCACTGGGAAGAGATATTTGTTTGTGCTCTAACAGGAAATGGCAAAATGTAATGCTGTTGTGATACTTGAGAGGCATTTTCAAGACAGCAGTGAGTGTCAGTCTGTCAGTACACTGCAGTGTAGTGTAGGCCTACTCTAAGTTCAGGTTAGTGATTTTTTCGTTTACATTTGGCTCGTGTATTTCAATTTCAGGGCCTCCGATGACTTGGGGACCGGGGGGCCGGGGGGCCACGCCCCCACCCACATGTTTGCAAATCATGCCGTTTTGAAAGGCAGCTCATCATCATGTTATTGTGTTGTGGTAATTTTTTGTATCAAGTTTGGCCTGCCCCCCCCCCCACTTTTCTGATCTCGTCGGGGGGCTTGAATTTCTAATATTATCTATCTGCAAGCATGTTACTTGGCAATGTTGGGCTGTTGTACTTTATCACCTTAACAGTTGTTTTGGTTTGAATGCATTTGATCTGCCAAATAAAACAATCTTAGATATTTTAGAAGTTTAGAATCTTTATAAGTTCCATATGTGATCCAACCCCCCCCCCCCACCCCGTGTTTGGATCACATACGAAAAGGAAAGGGTGATATAATTTTTTGCTTGTGATTTAACAAGTACTTGTTACTTTATCACATTGATGTTGATGTTCTTAATTCATAGGGGTTTGTTTAAAGCAAGAAATCTGCTTCATTATTATCAGACCTCGCATCAGTATGCATTTAGGTGGCACTTTCACTTTTCTTGGAGAGAGTTTGTCTATCTGATGCAGCAAATCACTTGGAGCAAATATAAAGAACAGTTCCCTTGAAAATTCCTTGTACTTCAGTCCTTCAGATACCACTTAACTGATTGCTAATGATAATGTATAATGATGAAGGATAGGAGAATTTTGTTTTTATCCAATCAGCGAATTTGTTATGATCCGCCTTGGCCAATCAGATCGCTAGAAATAACAATGGAAAGTGCGGGCGTCAGCGTTTTTCTTCAAAAGTAAACAAACGGAGCTGTGGGAAAATGCCCAAAACCACTATCCTTTCGAAGGACGTGATGCAGTCCTTTTTCAGCGAATTTGATGGGGTTTCGAACTTTTTTGTGATGAACAGGACTTTTTCTTGAATCTTACCAGATATATTTTGGCTATCTGTAAAACATGGAGTGTGGAATGATGGAATGGAATGATGGAATGGAATAATGGAATGGAATGATGGAATGGAATGATGGAATGGAATGGTATAGATGGAATGGTAGATATGGAATAGCTAAACTACTGGTCGCTTTGGAAAAAAAATTACACCAATGTGTTCCTCAAGATCTTCTTAGTTTATTTTACATATGTTTTCTTGAAAGTCTCATGAAATTCCCTGAAATATCGACTGAAACAACAAGCATGATAACAGACTGTGTGGGCAGACATCAGTTAAGTCGTTTAATTGATGTGAGTTGCAGGGAAAAAATCTGTAAAACATGGAGTGATGGAATGGAATGGAATGGTCGACATGGAATAGCCAAACTATTGGTCTATTTTGAAAAAAAATTACACCAATGTGTTCCTCACGATCTCTTCAGTTCATTTTGCGCATATTTTCTTGAAAATATGCTGGAATTCCTTCAGATTTCAACTGAAACAAAATTGGATCTATGCTAGGCTCGCGTGAACACAGCTGTGGAATGTTGAGAAGTGACAGGGATCAATGACAGTTTTAATCCTTATCCTGTAATGGCGCCAAGATCATTTTTATCATAAACGGGGGTTCGTAAGAAACTTTAGACAACAGCAAATTGAGTTATTGCTGCCCTCATGCACTCACTCGCTATTGTTTGAAAACAATGCCCAGTTGTTCATCATTTGCACAGTTTGTGGTATTGTTTAGATTTCATTTCAGGTTGTGCAACTGTGAACTGAACTGCGTCGATTTTTCAAAAGCTATGCTTCACCACGTTGTGACTTTCGTCGGAGAATCCATAGTTTTATGCTGCTGGCATATTTTGTCTTATCGGGTACCATTTTATTTTCAGAATTTTTAGGCACTAATGGTAATTTTGTCTGTGCAGCAGGCTTCACCATGGTGGGCTTTGCTTTACATACAGTCAAGCACGTGTGTGCTCCCAGAAAACTGTCTTGCAGAATTTCAGTAGCTGAAGAAGCCAGATTTAATTTCCTCCGGGCTTGCTACTTGATAGAGGGAATGTTTGGGTCTTACAGGCCCGGGGTTTCACCATATTTTGTAATCTTGCACGCTATGTTTCGGTTTGATTTGATGTAAAATATCGCAAAATGTTTTGCATTTTAAATTTTGAGCGGTTTTACGGTTTTGGGACCCCCAAACATCCCCTGTTGGTACTGTCAGAAAAATCACCAAATTCACATCAACAATCATGTGAAAGAAATCTACAAAAGTAACAAAGTTGTATGTGGTAGAAATGTTCGGTCACTGATCTGTACCTTCAGAGCTTTGGCTATGGGAGGTGAGCTTCTTTGACAGTTCGAAATGTTTGCTTGAAAGAAGGTAAAAAATGCGTTGTAATGGTGACCATGCTAAAAAGGAAATAGTCCCCCAAATGCTATATTAATCCCCCCAAGAGGTTCAAACAATTAGATTTTGAGTTTTCAAGTTTTTATGGCAAGGAGTCACTAAAATTTACTAAAGGCTGGCACCATCGATGTGTTGATTTTTCCAGGCACTTGCCACGCCATCCCCATGTGCAGAGATTCGATTGAAATTAGAACGGAAGTCAGAACATTATGATTCACAGCTGGTTTGATTCCGGAAGAAATTCTCAACAATAATACACTCATTTTTATAAGAAAAGTGGTTCAAGTGGCTCTAGCCATATCGGATATCAGAATTTCCTGTTATTTTTGTCAAAGGTTTATAGATCCTGAGATTCCCTTTAAAAAACTAAACTATGAATTAAAAATACGAAACTTTTGTAATTTACCGTTATAATGATCTCCGGTGACTCAAAATATGTTTTAACTATTTTTAAATTGTCTTGAGCGCAAATCACTTTATTACTAGTTTGAAATCTTATTACAAAGTGATTTAAGAGCTCTTCGAACAAAAATAAATCATTCCAGAATGGAAATTAAAACTCATTCAGAGACTTTAGGTAGCAAAAGTATCCTAACATTTAAGAGACTGTCTGGCAATCTTTGACCTTAGTTCTTAAAAAAAATTAGTTTAGACGTACTTTTCTTACAATTTCTTATTTTTGGGAAGTCCAAACATGACAAAGACTCTGGGGACTGAGGTTGAAGAAACGTTCTTTTTTAGCTCCCTAGCTCCCCTCTCTAATAAACCCCTCCCTCTCTGGTAAACCCCTCCCTTCTAAGCTAAATGTTCTAAAGAAGCCCCACTTTCCATCCTCCTTCATTTGTATTAAAAAGGATGTCAAATTTCAGTTTATTTAGCTAAAAAAGTGTGCAGGTTAATTTTGATACTGCTTTGATAAATATGTCGAATTTGTTCATTTGACTCGGTAATATTGTATGTCATTCCTCAAAATTGGGGATAAAAGAGTTAAGATGCTTTAATTTATATCCTTTTCATTTGAGAATAAACCCCCTCTCTAGCTGACAAGCACCCTCTCCCTTAAAGCTCCCTCTGGAGTCTCCAAGATTGAGTAATAAGCACTTGGGGCTCAAAATAGCCTGTGTTCCAGACCATTACGCAAATATAATTCATTTTTCTGGAGTATAGAACACAGGCTAGCTCAAAAAAGCTTCTTGCTACTAAGAGTTTCTTGGAGTCTATCAAATTTGCACTATTTTTCAGAATCATTCTGTTTTTTAAACAGGGCGTCCAACGTAACCAGTAAGATAAAACAATCTGTGGTACAATCTGCGTTAAAGTTATCCATTTTCATAGCATTTTGAAGGCAGTGTTCATGCTCTAAATGACAATCGTGTATGTAAAACCCACCATGGTGAAGCCTGCTGCACAGGCAAAATATGCTAGCAGCTTAAAACTTTGGATTCTTCCAGGGGCGAAAATTGAGGGGGGTGTGGAGGGGTGTGACACCCCCCCAATCTCAAATATTGCGGATTTCGCAGGGCAATCGAAGATTTTGCAGGGCGCCAAGAAGAATTCTATTCAGCGCAGCAACCGCGTAACAAGTCTTACAGTCATGCTAAGCTGTCTTGAAATTTGCAATCAGTTGTCAATTTCGGAAATGTTTCAAACGCAAATTTTACCTGGCAAAACGCAAAACCCACCAATATTAGGGACACAACTGCCGGTTAGTCGTAGTGACTGACATCTCCAGCTTGGTAGAGAAGGTCTTTCAAAAATGCTGTGTGCAGCACTCATTTAACTATATTAACCAATCCTTTTTTATGTGGCAAGAACCCTTTCGAGGCAACCGCTGTCTTTCATGGCAACTTTGCTCAGTTGATCAATCTAATGTCCAGGCATTGTCCTACTTTGAAGGAATGGCTCGAACACAAACGTTTGAAGCCTTAGAGCACTAAATACACCAGCGCAGGATCTCAAAACGAGTTGGTGCATTTGTTTGCTGTTTGCTGAGGATGTCAGAAGGCAGAAGCAGGATAAAAACTGAAATCGCTGCGTCAGGAATCCACTCTGTGTCTGCCGATCAGGAACGTAGGAAGCATCTCAAACTGGGTGGGGGGCACGACACGTAAAGGGTACTTTTTTCATTAAGCCAAAGGGGCACTTGCTGAAAATAGAAAGGGCACTAAGATAAATTGATTCATAGATTGTAGCCTCTAGGTTCGTTGCCAATGAAGGAGCTTCACCAGAGAGAGTTGTTAAAATGAAAGAATGCATTGATAAGCATTGATAAGACACAACTAAAGATGTTCTTGCTTCACTTGAGGAAAATGGCATTGGTATTGATGGTTTATCTCTCCAAACCTATGATTTTGCTGCGTCGATGTCTGGACGGATCAAGGGTACTCAGCGTTGTTTACAGGATATGTTGAACAGATCGGCACCTTACATTCCCTGCCAGGGGCCTCGATCCAATACCTTTAACGAGTACTGCTGCCAGCGGAGCGCCGTTGTGACCTCCATGCATGCAGGACTGGAAGATCTTTGCGTATTTTCAAGTGGAAGCTGTAAACGATACAAAGTATACCAAATACCATGGAAATAATCATTGGAAATACCATGAAAAAGGTAGAGAATTCCCTGAAGCTGAGAATTTTTTCAAAAAAGTCTCTTTTGCGCACAATCAATTGATTCAGTCTGGCGAAGCTATGAATGCATCCCAAGAACGATTGATGAAGTGGTGAATGCAGATGTAGTAGCCTTGAAAATTGAAATAAAAGTTAAAGCTCATTGATGCAACTGTAGAGAATCTGGAGGAAATATGAAATGACGAAACGGCAATGAATTTGCAGCTGGCTCCTATGGTTGCCTTTGCTGAAAAGCAAGAAATAAATCCGATATCAGAATGCCAACGTCACTACAGAGTGAGAAGTCCACCCAGACGCATTGACGAAAATCTAGCAACAACGGCTGTGTTGTCGTGCCAAGAATTTTACCAGAAGGAAATGTGCTTGGTCTTTGATTCTCTTATTGATGAGTATTCTGAAAATATGAAAGCTTGCCTCTGCCACCAATGAAAAAGCCAAGCAAATAAACAGTTGAAGACATTTTTGCAAGTTATTTTTCTCCTGCCCATCACTGGCGGATTTAGGGGGGGCAAATGGGGGCAATTGCTGCCCTTCCCTTCACGATGAAAACTCAGCTTGGCACCCCTTTTTTGGCGAAATAAGCGCCCCTCATCCCTCACCGCCCCTCATATATGACGCGAGATGTAAACTTTATTACAAAGCCAAATCAAAACTGACATCAAATAATTCATGTCCAGTATAGACAAATAGATATTGCACAGCAGTTAAGTTTCAAATATTTTTTCTGTTGCTATTGCTTAGAAACTCATCCTTAAATGACAAATTTACATTGGTAAAGCCTTAGCAACATATAGATGAACGTTTGCCTTGAGGTCTGCAGGGCACCACTCACTTTTGCAGGGCAAAAACCTTTTTCACCCCTCCGAAATTATTGGTCTAGTTACGCCCCTGGATTCTTCGACGAAAGTCACAACGTGGTGAAGCAAGAAGCATAGCTTTTGAAAAATCGACGCAGTTCAGTTCACAGTTGCACAACGCGAAATGAAATATAAACAATACCACAAACTGTGCAAATGATGAACAACTGGGCATTGTTTTCAAACAATAGCGAGTGAGTGCATGAGGGCAGCAATAACTCAATTTGCTGTTGTCTAAAGTTTCTAATGAACCCCCGTTTATGATAAGAATGATCTTGGCGCCATTACAGGATAAGGATTAAAACTGTCATTGATCCCTGTCACTTCTCAACATTCCACAGCTGTGTTCACGCGAGCCTAGCATAGATTCAATTTTGTTTCAGTTGAAATCTGAAGGAATTCCAGCATATTTTCAAGAAAATATGCGCTAAATGAACTGAAGAGATCGAGAGGAACACATTGGTGTAATTTTTTTTCAAAACAGACCAATAGTTTGGCTATTCCATGTCGACCATTCCATTCCATTCCATCACTCCATGTTTTACAGATTTTTCCCCTACAACTCACATCAATTAAACGACTTAACTGATGTCTGCCCACACAGTCTGTTATCATGCTAGTTGTTTCAGTCGATATTTAAGGGAATTTCATGAGACTTTCAAGAAAACATATGTAAAATAAACTAAGAAGATCTTGAGGAACACATTGGTGTAATTTTTTTTCCAAAGCGACCAGTAGTTTAGCTATTCCATATCTACCATTCCATCTATACCATTCCATTCCATCATTCCATTCCATCATTCCATTCCATTATTCCAATCCATCATTCCATTCCATCATTCCACACTCCATGTTTTACAGATAGCCGATATATTTTTGATATCTGCAGCGGTTCGCCCAAAATCAAAGCTGCGAAGCGGGGGTTTCCCTGAGGGCTTACTACGCCTCATGACACACAATGCATTCAAACGAACGAAGAGTAAAAGGCCAAAGATGATGCTCAAGGCTCTCACCAACGCAAAAAGCAGTCTTCAAATTATTGCTTAGATTATACAAAATCATCGGAGATTCTATTTTTTGTGGCATTTTTTCCTAAGATGGATTATTCGTTCAGGTGCAGTGGTGCTGCCACCTGCCAAGGCATCGTTTGACTTCTTGCCAGAAAGGGCCTAAGTCATTCAGCAGGGGAAACGGACTTCAAATCGAATGATTCAGAATTTGATTTGCCACAGAACGAAGTTAAAGACAGATTTTTCAATATAGATGAAAGTCAGGCATGTTTTGTGGTTATTTCCAGGAGTTAATATCACTTAGATCACTTCCCTCGACGTCGAACATGGACCACGAAGCGCTGGGTCAGGCGACAAATTTTGGCGGGAAAACTGAATGACGACATTATCTTTATTTTTGGAGGGAGGAAAATAGCATTTTGACGAGATTTGTGAATGTAAAGCTGCTGAAAATTTCAATACGTGCGGAAATGAACACCATGAAGAACAAACAGACTTCCGACGATCTTTACATTAAAAGTTCAACAGCCCATTATTTGCATTTGGTGCTCACAAACATGCAGAGCAGAATTTATGCAACACCTTCAAAATCATGAATCACCAGAAGAGGTAAATTGCTCCTAATTTTGTGATTTTGTCATACAGTATTTGCAATTTCTTTTGCACTTGCACAGAGCAGGCATTAATTTATAACAAGGGTTAGGAGGAGGCAGCAAATGAAGGAGGAGCTCTGAAACTTTTTTAGAGTAAATTCATTGGGGTCTTGTCGAAAGTTTTATGCAAATTATGCTGAAGTCTGAAGATGAAATGCCAAATATTTCAATATTTTCAAAATATTTAAATGTTGTACATTTTTAGGTTCTGAAAATTTTGAGGAAAAATTAGATAGTGTCCGAGGTTTTACATGGCTTATGCCAGGATGGAAAGGTTTTTTGCACAAATTTGACATACTGTATGCTTCTATCAGTTATTAGCAATGACCAGGCCTGTAGGAAGCAGGGGCAGGGGGCTGAAGACCCCCCAATAATTTTGAATACAACGATGCTGTGTCACAAGCATTAACTATATGTATTGTTCTCCATTGTTTTAAGAACAGTTCCCCCAAATCCGAAAACTTTTCTACCGCCCTGGTAACAGGGGTCGATCCAGCTTGAAATTGAAGGGGGTTCAATGCAAAGAGGGCACCAAAATGTAACAGAAAGTGAGTTTGAGGGCGTGCAAAAATTGTTGGATGCTTTTGAAAGAAAATTCTTTGATTTACTATCAAATATCACCTTGATTTATACGTTTCCGCCATATTTAAATCGAAACAGTTAGAAAATTGTGCATTTGAGTCAGGACGAGGAGCGCTTTCTCACCAAAAAGGGGTGCCAAGCTGAACTTTTATCATGAAGGGGGCAGTTGCCCCCACTTGCCCCCTAAATCTGCCACTGCCTGGTAAAGACAGCTTCCAGAGACCCAAGAATAACCTCACTGCAAATTGCTATATTAGAACGGTTATTACACAATCGCAACTTTTGCCAACATTATCGATATATTATATCATTTCATTTTATGCCAACTGTACTTTCATATTATATCTGACAAAATACGCCAACATGACAAAAGTTTTGCCAACCAGGTTCGCGTAAAACTATCCGATAACATCTGTGTATATTAATGCCAACCACATTGGCATTTAATGACACATTGTACATATGCTCCATACTCGGGTTCATGTTCGCGTAAAGCTTCACATATACATGTTTTCTATATGTTTCAACATTGGTTGATGCGGTTGGCAGTAACTGTTTACATATCATTACATGTATTATCAAACAAATAATGCAAACCTCATTGGCATAAAAGCCTTGCATATATTTCATCGGAAGCCACAGCAGTAATTGGCATAAAAGTGTCACATATACACATACAAACAGTTATGCCAGATATGTGACAGTTTAAATGAACAACAAGGAAATATTCTTGTTTTTTTTTTATTTTATAATGCATGACAAAAATGAACAATAACTTCTCAACAAACAAATTATAACTCAACTAACGATTAAGAGACCCTCTTTTCTCTAGGCCAGTTGTCAAAAACCAAATAGACCTATATACCATGCAAACTAAATTAGACAATGTAATTTCAAACCCTCCTAAAGATGGAACTGTTGGATCTACCAAACATCCAAAAAGATTGCATTGTACTTTTATGCTTGGTTACTATCTTTTCTAAGTTTCAATGGACTATATTCAACTGCTGCACATATAATACCAACAGATACAACGGGATCCTAACATGATGAAAATAGCGCTGCACAAATCATAATTCCTAATACGTAATATTCAATGTGCAAAAGAGCCACAATTCAATCTTTCATTATGAGTAGATATTTCAAATAAAACAAGAACAACATGAGATGGAGCTAGCAATCTTTTCTTTTGCACAATATTTGAAAAATGAAGATGTTCCTTTTTGCTCCAATTTCCAAGAAATTGTTGTTATATCTCGTTCTGCTCTAGTTTCTTAAACTTGTATTCAAATATTTAACCATCAAAATATATGAAAACCTAAAAATCACGATAATAAAGATAACATTTTTAACTTGGATAACATAATGGTTATTACCACCAGTTAATACCAAAAAATCTAAGCAAAAGCGAATTGATGAGAATAGATTCTTGACCCTATTTTAACCAGGTGAAGTGCTAGTGATTTTCTACCGGGGGGGGGGGGGGGGGCTAATGATCTCCGCAAGTAAAACAGCCATGTCATCGGTTGCTAGGCAACCAGAAGCAGTACAAATTATTGACGAAATCGAGCTATACGAAAAATATCGGTTTTTTAGATGATTGGATAAAAGCAGCAAAAAACTATCCATATCCTTATGCTTGATATCCTTATTTTGCAAAATTACATAGTTTCATATGGATAATTTTGGTTCCTAATTGATTAACTAATGAAATAAGGACAATTTGATGCAAAGTCGTTTGCACAATAATGATTATTAAGCACCATAAAATTTGCATATATTTGGTGAAATCAAGGGGCCAGTTAAGATAGGGTTACAAAATTAACAGAACGAGTCAGTAAATGATTTTCTCTTAATAACAAGCTAATAGCCCATTCACACTGGCTAGTTAAACTAGCTTAATAAAAAAACAAGTTAATGAATGTCTATTTGGTCAATTCAACAAATCAAAGTCATTTGATTGGCTGAATTTTAACCTGGTTTAGATAAGCTGGGTTAAGTATGTCAATGTGAATAGGTGTATTATTCGAGTGGGGGCTGGTATGGAGCGAAGTTTCAAAGGTGGCTGTCAAGGTGAACGAGCCAAGTTATAACATTAACATTAGATTATCTAACAACTATAAAAGTTGATAGTGCATAAAATCTTCAATCCAAAAACTTAACGTCATCACCTCCAATATTCTTCTCCCATGCATCACTTTCTGGTCCGTAGTCATCAAAACGGATCAAATAGCCTTTGGTACCATTGTACATGATAACTCTTCCTTTGCACCATTCTGTCTGAGAGTTGTCATCGGAAGAGAAGTACTCGACTGCAACATGGTGACCAATAGCTTTAACTCCTTTTGGGACCTTTTTTCTGATTTTATCTCTTGAATCGGGTGGATTCTCTGGATTTCCCATACATCTTTTCTTTGATCGTTTCTTTGCCTTTGTTTTACTACAAAAAGATAGCAATGGTGAAAACATGCATAGAAGGACCAAACTATTCAGAATATTAAGCAGAAATCTGTTATTCGCTAACCACCTAAAAAAAGATTGTATTTTCCATAAATTCTTGAAAAGTTTCTTGTTTTGAAAATTTGTTTCGTGATTTCAATTTCAAATTGCTGCCAACTCAGCCCCATTATTTATGTAACGAACAGGTCCACACAAGAAGCAAAATAAAGTACACCCAGAAATGATACGAAAAAACTTCTCTTTCCTCCCAATACATATCACTCATGTTTATAAGACTATTTTAAGAATTTTAAATTTGAACAGCTAACCGTTGAAAGATTAAGATATTTTCTGTATTTTTGTTGATATATCTTTGCTTGTATTGCAGCCTTTAACAAACAGGTTCATTTTATTAATCACTGATAGTCCCCTTGTTTGATTGCTTTTCAAAATTTATCATGTTTCAAATCGATACTTACGTGTAAGTGATACTTCGTCCATGTCGAGCTGCAATAAGCATAAATGCGTATCTCCTGTCTTCGTAGTAGACATGCTCTATCGCCTCTTTAATGCTGCACAGTGTATTTGTTTTTGAAACTCGGTTTATGCTTTCCACCGGATTGTTGGTTGCTTGGCTTGATTCCCATGCATCTGCACTCATTTGTGAAAAAGCCAGTGAAAGCTTTGCCAGATGTTCTTTCCGTTGCCACCATTGTGCCCAGAACGATGTTCCTCTCCATCCCGAATTTTCAATGATCTTTGCAGCTTCCCTAAGGTTGGAATCAGTGACAAGATGGCACACTTCCTTTGTCTCAGCTTCCCCACAAAGCACATTGAATATCAATTTGACAGTTTCCTTATCTTTGCAGTTTGGAATTTTGCTTGCCAGGTGCACAAACAGAGCTTTCTGGTTCTCAGTCTCAGTAACAAGGGTAGCAACTTTTTCTACGCTTTTCATAAAATGAAACTTACAGCCTCTGAAAATTGTTTCAACAAGATTTTCAGGCAAAACCTCTCGAACTGCACGATCTTCTGCATCACTGAAGTCTACCATCAATTGCTGTAGGTTTCTTCCCATGGCAAAGTTTCGACAATGTTCGGTTATATAGGTGAAGAGTTTCTTTAAGGCAAATGCCATACTCAATGTGTCTTGTTTATTGAGGAAAACTCTAGCAACGGGGACGTAGCATTTTAAGGCATCACAAGGCGAAACAAGGTTGAGAAGTCCAGGAAAATCTGAATTTTTTACATACGTTATATCCATGTACAGATGTGTGATATCCTTAAACATCATCAGCTGCCAATTTGCAACAAAGAATCCAAAAATTCTTTCGCCTATCATACACGTATGGTCAGTTGTGCAATAATTTCCCATCATTTCAGTTAGTTCACGTTCAATGTCCTTGTCTATCAGATTTGGGTCTGTCCGTTTTTCCACTTCCTCTCGAATTTTTGGAAAAGCTTCCATAACCTTCAAAGCCCTAAATTTGTCCGTTTCTTGAGTTTGAAAGCCTGCCTTTGAAAGCTCTCTACGAATGCGCCCAGAATGACTAGCAGCAGGGTCACATAGCATTGGCTCATACTTCAGGCCCTTTCCCTTTTGAAGTTCCTTTGGCTTTATGCCTGGATTAGCAGTCAGTACCTCTCGTAAGTCAGTTTTTGTCTTTGATTTAAGTTTCCAATCGGCTGGAAACGGATGGTTATGCCCATTGGGATCACTGCGTACTCGGCTTATACACCCAAGCCACTGCCTGTTGTCTTTCTCATCAAGTGGATAAACATACACAAAGTGGACTGGACAGTCTTCACCACAAACAACAAGATTTGGAAAATCTTTTGCGTGCTCTGGACAAGCATTACTGCGTGAATAATTTGAAAATCCTCTGTTGCATTCGTTACTTGGGCATTTCTTGCATCCTTTGCATTTGTTTATTTGGATAATTAATCTTTCGTTTCTGCCTTCCATTGTCACATCATGAACTGACTGTTTCAAGCTTTGTCCCTGACCCTTCGTCAATTGCAAATCGTTCCTCATGAACTGCCTCCCAGCTGCGGATTTAACTTCTCTCCAGTTAGATGCGAAGTAAATATATGGCATTTTGTAGCTGATGTTATATCCAAGGAGCCTGTAGTCTTTCTCTGAAACTATTTTTTTCCACTCATTTGGTTTCTGGAGCATATCTTTTACAGTGGGGAGAAATATTTGACTTTGACTTCTCTTTGTCCCTTTCAGTTTACCCTCCTTTTTGTTGGCTTCGGTTTCCTTTGTAACTGAAAATGGATCCGGTGCATAAACGGGTCTTGGGGCGAGCAAAAATTCATTTCCAATTTCTGAAACGGAGATTCGTCTAAAGCATCTCAAAGTCCCACTGCCAAGAGTAAGAAAGTCATAATCTAAAGTTATGAATCCATTGCAAATTCCTATCCGTATCAACTTGCTCGCTACTTCCACAGACACTCCCTTCGTCGTTGTTAAACATCCATAGCTGCCTAATTGGATCAACTGGGGACGATCTCTATACCACTTTTTGTTGCTTTGCAGCATAAATCCAGCAAGTTGCGCCATTGTGACAGTGTCGGTAACTGAAAGCATGTCGTTGATACTTTTAAGAAGAAGAATGAAGTACTTCTGTATGTCTGTTGCAGGGGAATCTTGCAAACATACCTGACAGTTACACCCTTCCCTCTTTCCAAATTCTGCGGGATGCAATTGATCACCTGGGCTTTCAAAGAATGTAGCGAGAGCATTTTTTGCACACATCCCAAGATACTGGCTGTAAATGAATTTCCACGAAGCGACAAAGTCCTTTATCAATCCTTGCACCTCATTATTTTCTTTATTGACAATTCCTCTTTGATCTCTAAAATGTTTGACCCAATTTCCTAACCTTTGGTCATCGTGAAATTCATTCCACATGCACAAAAATTTTCCTTCCTTACCTTCCCTGCCTGTTCTGCCCATCTCTTGAATAAAGACTCCTGTGTTTCTTGCACATCCAATCCTAACGGTCATAGTGCAATTTTTATTGTGCATGCCACATTCGTATGTCTCTGTGGCAATTAAGGTCTTCTCCTTGCCTTCGTTAAATGAGGTCGAGGCTATTTGTTTTTCTTTTGCCATCATACGTCCACCAACAATAAACCTTGCAGAATGTCCAGCTTCGCACAAAGACATCGCGATATTCTCTGCATCTTGTTGAAAATCAACAAAACATACAGCCACTTGGCCGTCAAGGACAGATTTCAATTCACCTATCACTTTTTCCCATGTCCAGTGGTTTGAAGTTGAAAATGGCTGTTTTTCCAAGCTACCACTTTCATCAACGTCTCCACTGCTACATCCGTGGTCCGCCTTCGCTTTGCTCCTTTCATATTTTTGGAATTCTATTTTCACATTTTCCAGAATCACGCTGTTTGTAATAATCTGAGTGGACGATGGCATATATTTTTCCATTAAGATGTTTTTCCACTTAGTCGAAATTGTGGCAGAACATCCCAAGACAGGTAATGCAAGGCTTTCAGCAAATCCAATGAAGCCATCATACGACATTCTAAATCTTCCTTGACGGTCTACGACCTTATGCACTTCATCTAGAACAAGCAGGGCTAAAGATTCACGAAAAAGAGGCTGAAGTTGCTCCAATGTACCATTCTTGTCAAAGAGGTACTCTGGCGTGCAGTATACAAGAGCTGGCAGTTCTTTGCCTTCGAGTAGGAGCCGGTAATTACTCGATCGTTCTGCGCTGCCTGCTGGAGAACCAAGAGCAATTGCTGAAATACCTTGATCCTGTAGAACTTTCACTTGTTCCTGAATTAGAACAACAGACGGCTCCACAACCAGTGTAAATTTTCCCAAGTTTTTATGGAAGTAAATAGCTGGTACCACATAGCAAAGACTTTTTCCTGATCCACATTTATTTGCCAGAAGGAGAGACTGGTTTTGTTTGGTCAAAACATCAATTGCCTGCATTTGAAAAACTTTCAGCTCTTTTATACCGAGTAAATTCAGCACATCTGCAATCGTAAAGTCCTTATCTTTAGAAATTGTTTGCTCTGATGGACATAAAGACGGGCTGGCCTCAATTAGATCCATTGTTGATAGTTCTTCCTCACCACTACTGTCAAGTAAAGCTTCAAAGTCCTCTAAAAGAAACGGCAACATACGAGTAGATGAGTTCTCAGCTAATTTATCTTCGATACTCGATGCATCATGAATTGAGTGGCTACAGTTTGACTGTTCATTCTTCGTGGATTGTGGAGTTTTATCTAAGGAAGAGCAATCAACATCCTTCGTTTGGTTTTTGCGAGACACGAAAACAGCTGATAATGAAAGCTGACGTTTCCCATGAGACTTTGGAGTGCTTTCCAGGTTCCAGCTTTGCGAGAGCTTTCGCTTTGAGGGAGATTTCGTTGGTGTTAACCGTGGTGATTGTCTCACTTTTGTAGAATTATCCAATTCCTGCACACTTATCTGTACCATTGCTGCCCCTATTCGATGCAAAGGATTTTGTAGCCAACATTTTTTTATCATCGCTACCAAATTGTTTACTCTGCTTTCAAACTCTTCCGGATAGAAGGTACACAAGTCGTGGAAGCTTGGTCTCTTGCCTTCCTTTACTGCCCTGTATATTGGCCATGGGTCTGTGGTGACTGATATATCGCCATGCCAAGGGTAAGGCAGATTTGGTGTTAGAATTTCTAATGCTGTCATTGCAAATGCATACATGTCTGTAGCTGCACTGGGTTTTGCTGATGCTGGATGACATAGCTCTGGAGCCAGGTATGCCGTTGTTCCCATAACATTTTTCAACCCATATGTTGATGTCATGGATTGTTGCTGTTTTAGAATACTATATGTTCCGAAATCAGCCAGTTTGCAGTGAGGTTTCTCCATTGTTCCTGTCACTAGGATGTTGTTCGGTTTTATATCTCCATGAGTTACTCCTTGCGAGTGAATGTAAAGTAGTCCTGCAGAAATATCGTCCAGAAATGCAATGCGTGGTTCAAGTGGCTGATGACCAGGGGGGATTTGACCAAGGATATTCAAAACTGACTTTAGATTGTGCACAACACTTCCTGCAATATAAATTTCGCAAAGCTCAAAAACGAGTGCCCTTTTCGAAATCATACAACCAACAAATTGCACTATATTCTTGTGAGAACCTAAGTCTTTCCAAAAATTGCTTTCTTTGATGATATATTTGCCGTCAACTGTATCGATTTTTTTGAACTGTTTAATTGCTATTGCATTGTTCTTGTATGTGCCTTTGTAAACTCTTCCTATCGCTCCCTCTCCTATCTCCTCGCCGAAGTCCACATTCTCAATTTCGTATCTGCATTTTTCTCCGCGCTCCGGAAGACGGATCCACTTCATCCAGTCCGATGATGTCTTGGCATTGCAACTAAAAATAAAAGATGGGAAGCTTCAAAACTGTTGCAGTTGCAAACATATATACTCAAAGTGTATCCTACTATCCTGCATCGCAAATTGACCAAAAGATTACTTTTGTGGGGTCGCTGTATGGATGCACTGTGTTTAATTGTTTTTCCCTCTTTCTGTACGTACCCCTGATATTCTGCGGAGCACAAGAAAAAGTAATGTATGTACATTATTAATAGTAAGCACAGCGTTTTGAATCAAGTCCTTAAATTTGATGAATACCGTAAAAGCTCATTTAGCCCCCTCTCTAATGAGCCCCTCTCTAAAAAGCCCCTCCCCTCTGAGCCAAAATCATAAATAAGCCCCCCTCTCTATCAAGCCCCTGGGGGCTCTCTAATAAGCCCCCTCGCTTATATCAAATTCAAGAATTTACCAAAGATTTTCCATTTCTTCAGCTAAACAAGTTTGCATGTTAACTTTGGTTGGTTTGAGATAAAACTGTGTCGAATTTATGTATTTGACTCGTAAAATTGTGTTTTAATCTGAAAACTTGTGGTAAAGGGACTGAAAAGCTATAGTTTATATCCTTATAATATAATTTTGTGAATAAGCCCCCCTCTCTGATAAGCCCCCTCTCTATTAAGCCCCCTATGGAGTGTCCAAAATTAAATAAGCCACCGGGCGTAATAAACGTATTTTTCATAAGAAACTAAGAATTTGGGCCAGTACTGACAGTTTCTTAAAATTATCATGTTTTGAGTACTCAGAGTTTCTTACGAGTTTCTTAAAGGTTCTATAAAGATCTTCATTTTCATTACATGTGCGCTCGTGAACATTTCAAAACAAGGTTTGTATGCCTTTCCAATGTTTAGAGATTACTCAAATACCTCAACCCTATTTGGACCGGGGGAACTACCAAATATTCTCAAATATCTCCACCTCTGTTGTAGATATGGTGCTGCAACTTCTTGACTTTTACTAAAATTTAATTGGCCATCAAATTTTAAAAATTCCTTCACTAAATTCTTGCAAATAACGCTAATGATAAAGTTATATACACCATTCGATTAGTTTTGAAGACCACTTTCATTTGATATGGTTTGTTTATATTTGCTAGCATCAGCAAATTTTGATATCCGCGACGTTGTTTATCTTTATGGCGTCTTAGAATGAATGTATCTCAAAATGTGCAGAAAACAGTCCCAGGTTCCTTATTGCTAACTATTTTCACTAATTATAAGTCTAAAAACAGAAAATAATTCACAATAGAAATCTCAGTTCATCTATTCAATTGTTAATTCCTCTTAATTAGCAAGAGTTGCAAGTTAAATTGAAAATGTTTGTGTGAATATCTTTCTCTACTCTTATTTGCTACTTCTGGCTACAATTCTGCCTGTTTCATGTTAAACTGGGCGAATTTCAATTTGACCATTTTCCCAATTTTTTGGTTGCCTAGCAACGACTCACGTGACCAATTAAACCTCTATTGTTGGTTTTGTGAAGCTAATTTCCAAAATTGGTACAAGTTTCATTGTTATATCTCTTGTAGTTTTGGAGAAAAAGAGAGGGGGAACGCCCCCTCCTGGTAAAAAAACACAGAAACAAAGAGATTCTCGCGCATGAGAATAAGTTCCCCGGCCGTTGATCTGCTTTGAATTTTACCACCATAACAAAAGGCTTAGATAAAAGGGGCAGTCCTCAAGTTTCTTAATTTTTTGGTGATCTGAGAGATGAGTTTCTTATGGGAAGCTTCTTACAAAAAATACATGTAGAGCTTTTACGGCACCATTGGATAGAGAATGTAGGAGAAGTTGACAACTCAGAATTACCATTTTTAAACAATGCTTTGTAGTTGTACAAAAACAATGAAATTAATACATGATATGTTTTGCACATACCTTTCTTTCAAGTTATTATCTTCTTGAGGTCCAGGATTTGACTCAATATCTCCTGCCATCAGAAGCAAAACGGAAAGAGCTTCTTTTCCATTGTCGTTGTTGATGAAAGATACAGACGAATTTCCACTTTGGACTCGACCCGTCCGACGATTTGCTTTCGAAGTTTTCCTCTTGAACCACAGAACTGGCTTCAATATTTCCTTTGCATAGAGAGGAATAACGCAAGGATACTCATTCACATCCTTGATATATAAAACTACGAACAATCCAAGCAGCACGAGCAAAATGCCCTTGACTGCCATTTTGACTCAAAACTTCCCACTGAGCTTCGTGAGTGTTTGCGCTTACATTGGAATTCGAAAATCGAATCGCATCGAATCATGCCATGAGGTGCGTGAACATTCCACATTCCAGAAAGTTCTTTCGGTTGAAATACCTAATGTGGTTCAGGTCAAGCATAATGTGCCAATATTTATTTTTCTTATAAAGTTTGATAAATATACCCATTAGTTTTGGTGGCATTTCCTACAACGGACGTAGGAATTAAGTTATTTTTCGATCAAACAATTTCTGTTTTTCCGGCTATTATGACAGGGGGTCCAAAAATACCAGTGACGACTGTAGTTTTGGTTTCTTTGGTTCCCTGTGATCCGTCGGCCTGCTATTGTTACAGTAGAAGAATCTTTTCTGGATCACAAGGAACGAAGAATCCAAAACTACAGTCTTTGCTGACATTACTTGACCCCCTGTGCTATTATGTCATGATTAAGAGCATTCATATTCCTGATAAGCTTTAGGAAATTATAAAATGATCCCAACAACTCTTTATTTCCTTATCCATACATCAACTAGACTGATTTCGATGGAGCAAAAACGAAGCCTCGTCCTCACGCCGAGGTCACTAGGCAAACCATGTCGTTGCTGCTGTACATTTGCTGCTAAGTTGCCCAACCTCGTACCCAGTGACAATGAAGGTTTTCCGTAAACTTCAACGCCCACATTGACCCTGGAGCCTGTTAGGCTATTCTGCTATTTGATTGGCTCTTTTCGAAACAAAAGAAGTTTCTCACCTTTGAAGCCCTGGCGTTCAGTCGAAATGAAGAACATTCGAATGGCTCTGGATACAATGAGTGGTGTTTGAACCATGGAATATACATTTCGAAATTGTCGAATATGGGATTCAAAAGGACCTGCTGTCTGCCAAATTATGCTACAGTAAGAACCCGCAAAATAGAAACCAGTTTTTTCAAAACAGCCTGTTTAGTTTCTTATTCAAAGGTCATTAACCTTGAAACAGGCTGAAAGGTTTCTTATCACATGGTTAAGAAACCTGCAATGATTTCAGCTTTAATCTTTCATGAAAACCCAGAGCAAACATTAGCTGACAGTATGTTCTCGTTACCTAGCATTTTCTCCAAATTTACTCAACGTGCCAAGCCAAATTTATCATTCTAGATAGAGATGCCTTTGCATGAAATGTCTAAAAATGTTGGGCACCTGAGTTTCACAAAGATTTTCAAATATGAATTTATTTGGGGTTCTTCCATAAGAAACCTTTCTATAATCAGGCTGAGAAGTTTCTTATATGAGGGCACCATTTCTCAAAAAAATCAGCCTGAGGTTTCTTATAAAGTGGTTTCTATTTTGCGGGTTCTTACTGTAATTATTCCGATCAAAATTGACAAAATTTGTAAACCGGTCCCAAGGGTATCTGTTGAGGTCTAGCCTCCTATTGAAAACAACAGATACCCTTGGGAACGAGGTTGCTAAGTTGCCAACAATTCTTTTAAGTCAGTTTAATTTGAGTCTGAGTTTACTGTCTGTGTGGTTACCTTGCTCCTGATAGTTACATTGCCACAATTGACGAAACACTTGTTATAAGGAAATTCCAAATTTTGCGTTTTCCATATGTAATGTATTACAAAAAACTCCCCGTACACTATTTTAAGGAGTGATTTGCCTCTCGCATAATTCTATATCACCAACCCAGGAGTTTTGAAGTGGTCAGTTCCTAAGTTAGCACCCCATCATGGTAGGCAAAGTATCCGACCGACCACAAGAGAAAACAATTCAAATTTTCAAAATGATAACTTGGTACACTAATAATAAGAGCGTCGTTATCACAGGGGGGGGGGGGTTGTGTTGGCCAAATTTTGGGTAGGGGAACATGGTACCCTTGGCTAGACCACTGACGGCCAAAATTGCAAAAAAGTATACCCTTTGTCGCGGCACATCCCCAAGTACCTTTACTATGGAAGAACCCCCCCCCCCACCCCCCGTGTTAGAATCAACAAAAGGTCATCGTAACAGTTGAAATATGTTTGAATAGCATTATTGCAAGCAAATCTGATGAGCCCCCCCCCCGACAGTCCACATTTTTGGCACTTCTTTGGTTTCCTCAGACCCTCACCATGTGACCAAGACAAAGTAGGAAAACGACAATGGAGTTAAAACTCCCTTCCCCCCTCAAAATTCCATTTTGGCGTGAAAAAAAAAATTGCATATGGATCGCTACATATTTGCAAATTTACGCAAATCAGGTTGGCGTATATCAGTGCCTATAAATAGTATGTAAATTTGCCGTGCCTAGAAAGCAGGTTAGATTGGCGAAAACTGTCCGTAAGGTTATCGATCTTTACGCGAAAGTTGTTGGCGTAAAGTTTCACATAGCTTTGTGGTAACATTGCGAACTTAATTGGCCTGTTCAACCGCGTAAGTGATATAAAAGATTTTACGCGAATCAGGATGGCGTAAAACTATGCATATAATTTATCGTCATTTTGGCAATAATTGCCAACATCTGCATTCTCAAATAACAAAATTCTCATCTGGAGCAGTCTTCCCAATCTTTACTGTCTGCTTTATGGTAAATACATTTGGAAACAAACCAATTCTATACGTTTTACCCTCTGATTTGGATCTTTCTATGAAAAAGTACTGAAGTTAGGAGGTGAACCTCTGTAAGCCAACAATGTAATTGATGAAGCCCAGGAGCTGGCAAAATTACATTCAACAACAGAATTTGAGACAGAAAGTTTCAAAGTCATTGCTTCATTGAGGAAAACACATTATCACATTTGAATAATCATTCTGCACTGATTTACCACTTAGACTACCCTCGCATGAGAAAACTCAGACCGATTTGAGTTTCAGATTGGTTTGAAGTTTGGATGTGTCTGCTAATTTGCCCGGCTCCTCACATGAACATTCTAAGATCGGTTTGAGTTCAGCTCACTAGCTCTGCACATGCGCATTTCACAAAAATGTTCCTGAATACAAAAAATGCGTGCGTTCCCCTGTCAATCAGAAAAATTATGATTGCATTGTTGAAGATTTATCTTGATTTTTTTGATTGCCAAAAGAACACAAGGAATCCCACTCACACCTGCTTTGAAAATTCATTTCGCCCTGAAATAAAAAAGTTTCTGCTCACAGGAAAATTTCAGGTTGACCTGAAAACTGAGACTGACCTGAGAAACCGAAATGATTTTCAGGTCGACCTGAGTTTCATTTTGCCTGTGTCATGTGAGCACTCCAAGGGCTTTGACCGCAAGCCGATATGAGTTTCAAACCGATCTGAAACTCAGACCGGTCTGAGTTTGCTCATGTGAGGGTAGTCTTACATTCTTCTCATGTAGTTGATTCAAGACCAGGCTGGCCTAGCAGGGCTGAAATACATGCACCTTACAAAATGATCTTGAAATTGTGGTGCCAAATCTACCTGCATTTATTAGAGCTTGCATTAGAATCCTCCATCTAATCACTCAACTAAAAGAGCTAAGAAAACTTTTGCACTCTGCATGCACTTTGGGCCAAATTGCAAATTGAATTTCAAAATATGACAAAGATTCCTATCATTTTCAGTGTGATCTGATTTCTGTTAATACTGTTTGTTACTGTGATATCTCACTGAAGGTACTTGGAATCTTTTTTACAACAAAAAACAAATCACTGTCGGATTTTTTAGCATCAAGATTAAGACACTTGCAAGAAGCTTTTGGTTGGACAAAGTTTCTATACAACAATATGAATCCTCTTGTAATTATTCTGTCCCATCATGAAACTAAACAAACATAAATAGCTTGATGTACATTATATTTCCAGGGCTTTCATATTGATAAAAGACTAGGGTCTGCAGGGTTGTGGGTAGGTTGTGGTAAAATGGTTTGTGTTATTTCTGAGAAACAGTAGACCCTGAACTTCTTCATCAATACCGAGCAGGACCGAATATTAGTATAATGCTCAGAGTACAAATAATAATGATAACACTAATGATAATAATAATAAGTGCCAGAGATGCCACTGATCAATGGTTAGATTGTAAATTTGCATATCAAATCAGAATGTGTTTGGCATCAACAAGACCAAATTAAAAAGTGCTGACAATGAAGAGGGATGGGGGCATTGTGCGAATGAATTGGTCAGTAGCATCTATGAATTAATATAGGTGCAAATTAAAAGACAAACAACAAAGATCTAAAATATATTCAAAGGCAATCCTTTGACTTGTCTATGAATGTTGTGTGCATTTAGATTAACAACGTTTATATTCTTCATTTCGATTTCTTGCTGAAATTTTACTCCTGTAGATAGGCCAAAACTCTCAAAATTTAACCAGGCTGGGTGGCTGACTGCATCTAAAATGCTAAGAAATTGTGTCATTGCGACAAGAATGACCACAGAAGCACTGTTCAAGATCAAGAACGAATCCAACATGGCGCCATTCTCGTGGATGTGGCCATTCCTGCCATTACCATGTCATGTAAAATGGATCATACCAAACAGCAAATGTGTCCCATATGTGATCAACTTCTGTAGAGGCAAATGGATATTCTTGTGAAGAAATCGAATGAAGCATAGCTAAGGATGGATGCGATTCTGTTTCAGGTGAATGCGACTGCTATACTGCTAGGCCTAGTCTATGCATGAAGCCATGAGACCAAGGAACAGCGGAAGGCAATCGGTCAATTTGAAGATGAACCAAACCCAAACAGTGATAACGATGAAATCTGTAGCAGGCTCGTTGAGACGTCTTCCTAAAATAGATCATCAGCTCCAACAAAATAGGTATCTGATCCGAGATGTCCCAATTTGCTTTCATTCTTCATCTGACAACTGCATTTTCGTGCCGTCGGTTGCCCTGTTCACTTTGCTTTGTGTGTCATGAGGCGTAGTAAGCCGTTAGGGAAACCCCCGCTTCGCTGCTTTGATTTTGGGCGAACCGCTGCAGATATCACAAATATATCTGGTAAGATTCAAGAAAAAGTCCTGTTCATCACAAAAAAGTTTGAAACCCCATCAAATTCGCTGAAAAAGGACTGCATCACGCCCTTCGAAAGGATAGTGGTTTTGGGCATTTTCCCACAGCTCCGTTTGTTTACTTTTGAAAAAAAACGCTGACGCCCGCACTTTCCATTGTTATTTCTAGCGATCTGATTGGCCAAGGCGGATCATAACAAATTCGCTGATTGGATAAAAACGAAATTCTCCTATCCTTAATGATGATGAAATGTCTAATCTTGTCAAGTCTTTGGTTCCTTCCTTTATCTTTGGTCACTCTGAACTTTGGTCACTTTATCTTTGGTCACTTTGATAGGGGGGGCTCTCTCCTCGATTAGTTTACCTATTGAGAGAGCTCCTCCTTTAAATAATTCTCTCCGTGGTGAATTTATATATATATGAAACTGAAACTCCTCTGAAATTTCAAATTTATGTTCACTGTCCATGCTCAATTTTGTCAGAGTCATAAACTGTCTAAAATTCTTTCAAATTCACATGAATGAAACTTGGTATCAATGTGTTGTTTTCTTGAGTCATATTTTGATGATTACTGATCACAGCAGCAACAACAACCAAAATACTAATTCCGTGGTCCGCGTTCTACGCATGTAGCGCTTATGAAAACGAGGCTATCAAGTTATTCCGATTTCAGACACTGTTTGGCAACAAGTCTCTGTATTAGCGACACATCAGTTCTAAGGAGCATACAGAGATTGTGTAGCT
Source organism: Aurelia coerulea (assembly GCA_039566865.1). Classification (NCBI taxonomy): domain Eukaryota; kingdom Metazoa; phylum Cnidaria; class Scyphozoa; order Semaeostomeae; family Ulmaridae; genus Aurelia; species Aurelia coerulea. The sequence goes on from CM076959.1 coordinate 7,346,404, forward strand.
AGTCTAAGTCTGCAGACCACCATACCATAGAAGTGCTGCAGACGATGGTTGCGCGCCTTCGCTGCGATCTGCCCAGAATTACAGATAGTACTGCAATAACTACATTTATCATAAAAATATGTTCCTGATCAAGACAAAGTAGCAGTGCAGATATGGCGCCAGAAACCGAGAAACTACGAAAATTAATTTTTTGTTGTTCCTCCAAAGCCAAGTGAGCACGATTTACCTCTTTAAAAAACTTCTGATACATCTAATATCGTTTGCCGTTGATTTGCACCTGGTTTTAGGTAAAAATCGGGTACACCCCTGCTCCTACACTACATTTTGAGACGGGTAGGATGGGAATCAGCAAGGAATCAAGTGAACACAAAATCAATAACATACCTTCCAAGTCCAAATGTGTGGCCTGCACTGCGCACTGCTTGTCACACGGCTTCGCGTTGTGGCTGTTGAATTTCTTGTGGCATAAAACGATAGGTTTATTGTCAGGATGTCAAAAATCTTTGTGAAAAACCAGTGAAAAAATCTGAACTGAAAGGTTTTGAGTTGAACCTAAAACTTAGTTGTACTGCTGCTGTGGCTGTGCGAATGATCAAGCAAATAATGACGGTTTTAATTGAAGAGAACGCGCGCCAAAATTTTAACCTCCCTTTGTCCGTATTGTGTTTTCAACGTGCAATCTTTCCTTTCTTTATTTCAGAAATCCCAAAGGGCGACTTTACATATTCTTGATTGTTTGAAGGCTTTTATACTCTTGAAGGACGCGTATTAATATGGAGGTTTCAATAAGTTTCAATATTTGCAGTATCCTCGGGAGTCCAACGGCGGCTTGGATACAGAAAAAATGTGTGGCTCCGTATAACCCCGTATAACTGGGTTGTGGATATGTTTTTACCGAATAACCCCGTATTTTCAAACACTGCTATCCGATATCGAAAAATACTGTATAACTGCGAGCGACATCCGGATTTCACCGGTATAACTATGGGTGACGGAAAAACCCGTAATACTCCGTATACCGCAAGTTTTACTGTAAGCGGAAAACCCGGTATATCGACCTTGTTTTAAACACTGTTATCCGATATCGAAAAATACTGTATAACTGCGAGCGACGTTATCCGGCATCCGGATTTCACCGGTATAACTATGGGTGACGGAAAAACCCGTAATACTCCGTATACCGCAAGTTTTACTGTAAGCGGAAAACCCAGTCTATCGACCTTGTTTTTGCTGTGAAAGCTGTTGAAATCAAGCACAACTGCGGCGTCTAGCCACCCATGATAAGACCAAACCTCGCCGTGAATATTTGCCTGTTACACGTTAACAGTTTTGTTTTATAAAATTTTTGGAAAACTTTGGGAAAAATTTTTCGCCGGTTCTCCCTCCAGTTGACAGGACTTTGACAAGATCTTTTTTTCCTTAAACTCTTCTTGTGTTTTCAGCCTTTAGAAACACATTGGAGGTTTATGGCACGCAATAAGTACTTACAACTTCCTGATAAACAAGGATTTTTTAGGGAAAATTTATAGGATCTCTAGGGAAAATTTAAACGCATGTCTTAATTATGCTTGGAAGCGTGACAACTTCAAACTCTTTCAAACTTATGACTGAAAAAGGCTCTGTGCAACACAATACCTTTGACGTAATTTAGGCAATTTAGGAAATTCAAACAAAGACAAACAAAATGATTCAACAAACAGAATTCAAAGAGAGCTTGATAATGATCAGATTGTAGAATGGGGACTTTTCTTTCAATTTGAAAGAGTTTAATGCTGATAATCCAACTCAACTGTTGAACAAGGAATCTGCGACGAGGCTAACGAGAACATTTTCCGAGGCCACGCCCTTCAGATTTTTGAACAATGAGGTTAATGCCCTCTTTAAGAAAATTAATTTTGACAAATTGTTTAGATATTCCCTATTTACTGTAAACAATCAAGAGATTAAAGACGCGCTTTTACGAGGTGATGGGGAGGTGACTAACTTTTAAAGGAGGGCACAAATTTTTACCCATAGCCTAGACTCGCCCTAAGTCCATTTTGTCAATTGTAATAAGCCTATCTATCTGCCTGAAAGTAAACTACGAATTTCCCTTCTCTCTTTCACAATTTTATTGCCGAAATCGATTCAGCAAGTCTACGCTTAGCCAGAAGAAAACTGTTTTCTTATGACTATGTTTCAAGGCAGAGAAATTGCCATAAAGAATTGACGATAAGAGACTTTACAGCAATGATTAATCTTTATGGAACAATATTTTTACGGGGCCCGAGCCACGGACTTTTTACCCCTCTCGAGCGGGGGGCAAATCACTCTTGAAAATGGCGTACGAGATTGATAATCACTAGTGATTATTTTGTGATTAATTCAATTTGTGTGTGATTAACTTAACTCTGTATTGATTAATTTGTGATTATTCTAAAATTAATCACATACATATTAATCACATGTTCTCAAATAAGTTCCTTTTCTATAAAAATCGTATAAATAGGGCATGATAGAGCAACAAGATACATAAACCAAATGATAAAACATGACAGTTAGCTAATTTTTGAGTGCGGTGGGAAAATTGCAACTTACAAGAGTTTCTTATCTTTTTAAATTCAGGTAGGGTTCTTTTCGAAATAATTTTACGCTGTTTCCGTTCTGGGGTCAGAATAAGATCGCTTCTAAAATCTTGTTCAAAGGAGCCGAAAAGTTTTCAAAGGAAAACTTTAGGAGAAAACGATCGTGTCTGTCAACCGGCCTTGCCGTGGGGATCTTCAGTCATTCCCTTATTATGAAGTAAATGGTAAACAATTACGCTTTGTAGTGATAATCAACTCCATTCAACTCCATGCTAACAAATATTTGAATGTAATAGAAACGAGAGGCATTTGCGTCTACCATATATTCTCGAACTTCTTCTGATATTGCATTGTTGTATTGTTAGTGCTCCCAAAGCATGTGGCCGGGGCTAGTCTTGTCTATGGAGTGGAAAGCCACCCTCGTTTGATCGACAGCACCTTATACAAGGCTACATCGAATGCAATGACAATGCGCAAGGCCAGAGAAATATTGCTGACACTGGCTCCGAAGGATTTCAACATATCCATGTCAAGCTGTTTTAACTACACGCAGAACTATAAGGCTGGAACGGCGCAGGCAAAAAGACACCATCATGGTAAGTTATGGTTACTGTACCCCTTCAGGACGATAAGAAAATTTATCCGATCAATTTTTAAATCATTGAATAGCACACATATCTACCTACAATTTCTAATAACTGCAAGGCATTTTACTTTATTTTTCAGCGAATTATAAGCAATTTAAGGCAAGGTTTTTCCTGCTAGCAACATGCTGTTTAATTACAAGGAAAATTTGAGAACTAAAGTTTTAAAAGTTGCATATGCCTTTGACTTCATTTGGGTGGATTTTGCGATTATAGTACCAATTACGTTATTGCAACTCTGAGCTAAATACATCATGATTAGTCTGCTTACTCTTGTGGCCAATCATTTTCAACAGTGGAGTTATACGTTAAGAAACTGTTTCAGCACTTTTCTCAAAATCAATTTTTCAGCAACCAATGGGTCCCTGTACCCAACGGCTTGACGTAATTGGCTGAGATTTGCCAAACAGAGAGAAAAAGCATAGGGGAACCAAATGATGATTCACTTTTGAGAAAAATTGTATGGTCCAAATTTAACATTTGAAGGAATCTCAAAACGAGGCCAGGGGGCGAGGGGCAAAATTGTTTTATTAATTATTCTGAACTAAGGCATGCAAAAGAAATTTGAGACACCAGTTGCTAGATCAATGTATTGAAAATGCAAAAGTCTCATCGAGATTTGTGTGAAACTCATCCGAGGGGACAGGGAGGTTCTAGAAGGGGGAAGGTCCGATTTTCGCCTTGTCAGGTGAATAACGCACAATTTTTGGATATTTGTATTCTTTTGGCTTGTAAATACTCCCCATTTAATGACAAATCGAATGATGTATAGTTTATGGGTGCTTTGTCGCAGGCGTGATAATCAAGAGAGAAAACACCGTGAGTGGTCACTGAAGGGGTACAGTAACCTTGCGTATTTAATGCTAAATTTCCAAATAAAAAAACAAAGCAAAATAGTCCCTGATTCTTTTACCATTTAGACTAATACACTTTTGCAATTTAATACACTTTTGGAAGTCCCTCCATAACACAGTGATCCAGGAAGTGGAAGAAATACCAAAACATGAAGTTTCAAAATTAAAATTCATTTCATGCCCATACCATTAAGTACACTCTGAATGTTCATGAAACGCAAACTTTTTAAAAATCGGACAACGGATAGCCAAGAAAATGATTTTTGAAGTTGGGCCTAATTGTTTGATTTGTTTACATAAGCACTTCCGGAATAACGCTGCCTAGACTGAATTTTCGCAGCAATATTTCTCTGCTCAGAAAGGTCCGACAATTTTCGTTTTGATCTTATTTGAATCCTCTACTCATGAATTTTCAAGTAATTGCAACAATGATTGGAAAGATTTATATTTTGGTTCATTTTTATGTGATTCATAATGGCGGAAATTTGCAAAATTCGTATCTTTAAAAATCATTTCAAAAATTCAACTGTTGAAATATAAAACTTGGGGCAAAATGTATTCACCAAAAAAATTGCAAAATTAAAGCAACCATTTGTGCAAGTTTCTACCAAAGGGTTTGTTCTAAATCGTACCCAAAAAAAGAATTGTGGTAATTCTTATTTTTGTGGTACAATGCAGATTTTTGAGATTTTTTCAATGTTTTCTGCAATAAAAATACATCAAGGCCTGCTAAAGCCTTCAAAACTGACTCAACTCCATCTCTTTGACATAGTGTCATGAAGTTTAACCCTCAGAAAGCTTTGTGTTTCATTGATCTGCATGAAGTCACTATTTTCAAAAATTTTCATTTGTCTTGTCAGCAGAATCAAAGAAAAACGTGTTTTCCATCATAACTACCGAAAAATTTGTGGCTTGAAGTGACTTTGAGTGATGAAAATCATTCACTTTCATCATTCTAATAACAATTTTACACTGATTAAGTCTTAAAGTCCCTATTTGTGGTAGTTTTCATAAAAAAGAACACGTTTTTGGTCGTTTTCTGCTGATGTAACAAGTAAAAATGCTGAAAATAATGATTTGATGTATAACAATAAAAAGCAAAGCTTTCTGAGGGTTAAATTTCATGACACTATGTCAAAGAGATGGAGTTGAGTCAGTTTTGAAGGCTTTAGCAGGCCTTGATGTATTTTTATTGCAGAAAACATTGAAAAAATCTCAAAAATCTCCGTTGCACCACAAAAATAAGAATTACCATAACTCTTTTTTGGGTACGATTTAGAACAAATCCTTTGGTAGAAACTTGCACAAATAGTTGCTTTAATTTTGTAATTTTTTTGGTAAATACATTTTGCCCCAATTTTTACATTTCAACTGTTGAATTTTTAAAATGATTTTTAAAGATATGAATTTTGCAAATATCAGCCATTATGAATCACATAAAAATGAACCAAAATATAAATATTTCCAATCATTGTTGCAATGACTTGAAAATTCATGAGTAGAGGATTGAAATAAGATCAGAACGAAAATTGTCGGACCTTTCTGAGCAGAGAAATATTGCTTTGAAAATTCAATTCAGGCAGCGTTATTCCGGAAGTGCTTATGTAAACAAATGAAGCAATTAGGCCAAACTTCAAATATCATTTTCTTGGCTGTCCGTTGTCCAATTTTTAAAATGTTTGCGTTTCATGAACATTCAGAGCGTACTTGATGATATGGGCATGAAATAAATTCAGATTTTGAAACTTCATATTTTGGTATTTATTCCAAACTTTCTTTTGTTCCGGATCACTGTGCATAATAGTCCGGTCTGTTAGCAAAAATATTAGCCACAGTCGTGCAAAATATGATACCAGCATGAAACTTGGTAGACTTATGTAGTTTGATATGCTGAAAACGAAGCGAAACAGACACAAGCTGAGAAATGCCCCCAAATGCTATTTTTAGACGGGGGTACTTGGTCCCAGTCCTCCAAAGGGGTGTCCCTTCGTAAAACGGAAACCGTGAGTGATAAAGAAATGAAACGTTTTGGTTTCTACACATTTTGATATGCTGAGAACGATAAACAAAAGACCCAATCAAAAAATTACCCCTAAATGCTAGTTTCAGACGGGGGTACTTGGTCCCAGTCTTCCATAGGGGCATTCTTCGTAAAACAGAAGACGTTTATGATAAAGAAATGAAACGTTTTGGTTTCTACACATTTTGATATGCTGAGAACGATAAAGAAAAGACCCAATCAAAAAATTACCCCTAAATGCAATTTTTAGACAGGGGTACTTGGTCCCAGTCCTCTATAGGAGCCAACTTCGTAAAAAAGAAGCCGTAAGTGATAAAGAAATGAAACTTGGTTTCTACACATTCTGATATACTGAGAACGATAACAAAAAGACCCAATCAAAAAATAAACTCTAAAAGCTAATTTTAGACGGGGGTACATGACCCCAGTCCTGTATTGGGGGCTTCCTTTTTGGGCCTCCTTTGCTGAACGGAAACAGCAAGTGATAAAGAAATGAAATTTTTTTATTTCTACACATTCTGACATTCTGTGAACGATAACGAATAGACCCAATCAAAAGATTGCCCCTAAATGCTAATTTTAGACAGGGGTATTTTGTCCCAGTCCTTTATTGGGAGCTTCCTTTTGTAAGACAAAAAAGGGAATTGGAACCTATAAAGGAATGCAAGTTATAGGTTTTCCCTCGTTTAGATATGTTGTAAAGACTGATAAACCAATTTATCAAAATTTACTCCCAGATATTATTTTTAGGCTAGGGTACTTGACCCAAGTCCTGAATTTGATTTTTTCGCTGCCTTTTCAATAGTTCGTGATTTTGTAAAGTAAGTCAGTGTTTCTGCACATTAAAAACATACTTGAATGATCCTAAAGCCTGGTTTTCATTTAGTCCTCGAAAATCTTTCAGGAGCATTGGTAATCTTTGAGGGAATTTGGATCTTAGGATCTTTGGGGGGGGGGTGTTGGCAATCTTTTGCAAAAGTTGGAATTCTGTAAATATGTGACATCCCGTCTGATCGTAAAAATGGGTTGTTCGCGGTATTTTGTGATCTTTGTTATCTTTCCATTCGAGTTTTTAGTCATTGACGATCTTTGGCGATCCTTATGAGCAGCTGGAGATCGTTGGAATGAACTTGAGTTCCATTCCAGCGATCATCAAAGATCAATTTTGTGGGTCATTGGCGGTATTTGTCAATTTGACATTTGGTTTCCATTCAGTCTCTCGCGATCGTTACAAAACTGCAATGACCATCAAAAATTTCGAAAGACCTTTAAGGATTGTCGACAACTAAATGGAAATGAGGCTTTAGGTAGCTCCAAAAAATATTTCCAGTCCAATTGCACTTATTAGGATACTTAGACTGGATTCAATTGATTTTTAGGTACGTGAGCTCGGTACTACAGACTACGTAAATCACATAAACATTTTCTAAATGAATTAGATTGCCTTCCAGTGTCTATATTTGGAATATACTGGGTAGACATAAGCTTTCTTAACTATCTATATGAAATATGAATGAAAATTTAAACAGTATAGCAAATTGCTTCTGACGTCTTGATTTAAATGATCTTTAATCAAATGTTCTCTGGATCAACTGCTCATTACAAGAACTTGTAGCTATTGAAGAATATCATAAAATCGTTTCTAAAATAACTTGATCTAGAGCAACAAGAAAATAAGCTATAACTTTTGCGCACATGCCATTCCAACAAGGAGATTGTCACAAAACAAAACCATCCAAGATGGCAAGAGACTTCTCCCATAAAATTTGAGGGGCCATTTCTGCGGGGGGGGGGGGGGGGGGGGGGTTTTGCGATGTCAGGTTTCCCCGGTGCGAACGATGTCGCTCTTGTAAAATGTTGTTTGCATGGAACTGAGGTATTAGCAATTCATTTGCAATGCTGGTGTGGCGTTTTCATGGACCAGATTGGAACAGCATTTCAGCCATGGCACCGAATGAGTTGATAGCAAAGCATTGGCCATTCTGAAACAGTGTTTTGATATACCGCTTCAATATAAAAAGAGTTCGATTTCTTCTTTTACGGACAAGTGAGGAACTTGTGTTTTTGTATTGATTATTAAAATATCTACAACTGAAAGAATAGATAAAGCATTCCCACCGTGAATGATGCTATTGCTGTGCTTGCAATAGAACAGTTTCTTGTCAAATTTGTCACTGAAAAAACGCAAAAGTGTTCAAAAATTCATGATCAATAAGGACTGTCTTGCTCATCGAGAGCGAAATCTGAGCATTGGACCTGCACCCCGCACTGCACTGCCTTGAAAATAGAAAAGCTCACAAGAGCCTTGATTGACGAAAGAAGTTCTGTTGATAGTTACGAGACAAATCGAGCTCCGGTATTATAGAGAAAGGCCCCCAATGGAAGACTAGGACCAAGTACCCCCGTCTAAAACTAGCATTTAGGGGTAATTTTTGATTGGGTCTTTTCGTTATCGTTCTCAGCATATCAGAATGTGTAGAAACCAAAACGTTTCATTTCTTTATCACTTACGGCTTCTTTTTTACGAAGTTGGCTCCTATAGAGGACTGGGACCAAGTACCCCCGTCTAAAAATAGCATTTAGGGGTAATTTTTGATTGGGTCTTTTCGTTATCGTTCTGAGCATATCAGAATGTGTAGAACCCAAAACGTTTTATTTCTTTATCATAAACGTCTTCTGTTTTACGAAGAAGGCCCCTATGGAGGACTGGGACCAAGTACCCCCGTCTAAAAATAGCATTTAGGGGTAATTTTTTGATTGGGTCTTTCCTTTATCGTTCTCAGCATATCAAAATGTGTAGAAACCAAAACGTTTCATTTCTTTATCACTCACGGTTTCCGTTTTACGAAGGGACGCCCCTATGGAGGACTTGGACCAAGTACCCCCGTCTAAAAATAGCATTCGGGGGTAATTTTTTGATTGGGTCTTTTCGTTATCGTTCTCAGCATATCAAAATGTGTAGAAACCAAAACGTTTCATTTCTTTATCACTCACGGTTTCCGTTTTACGAAGGGACACCCCTTTGGAGGACTGGGACCAAGTACCCCCGTCTAAAAATAGCATTTGGGGGCATTTCTCAGCTTGTGTCTGTTTCTCTTCGTTTTCAGCATGTCAAACTACATAAGTCTACCAAGTTTCATGCTGGTATCATATTTTGCACTATTATTATGCTAGCAGACCGGACTATAAAGCTATTTACATTTCAGTCTACATTTAAAAGTAGACAGAGAGGGGGCTAGCTTGACTTCATGCTCCAACTCATTCCAAAGCTTTGATCCACGGAACGAAAATGCTTTTTGGCCATTGCTTGTTTTCATTCGTGGAGCAAGCAAGTCAGTCTCAGAATTTCTCAAATTTACAATCTCCCTTGTCGAGTTTCTCGTGAATAGAGTAGAGAGGTAAGTGGGCGCGAGACCACTTATTGATTTGAAAACAATGGTAGCCGTCTCTTGTTTGATCATGCCGTGGACTGTCGGTCATTTGAGCTCTTTTATCAAGTTTGCTGCTGGTGCATCATAGCTACTGTTGGTAACTATTCTCGCAGCACGATTTTGTAACTTTTGTAGCGCCAACAGGCGAGAGTCTCCACAGCTACCCCACACAGAGCAACAGTAGCGAAAATGGGGCTCAACGATACCTCTATACATTTGACTAAGGGTATGCTTTGGAAGCAATTTCTTAGCATATTTTAGGATAAATCCCTCTGCATAAAGGCTATATGCTAATCAGGATGCTATATGCTAATCAGGTTACTTCTGCGATAATTGTTCAAATTTAATGCCAATACCGTTCATTGCAGCCTGGAGTGGGTTGAGTGAGTGAGTATTTGTATTTAACATGCCTAGCCTGCGAAAGTCTCGAGATGACTTGTTTCCAGCAGGGGACACGGGTTATACATAACCTTTCACTTTTTAGGCACATACACTTGCTATTCTCGCAAGGTATGGGTTTCAGCGCTTGGCGCAGGGGGGGCCCATCAGGGCGACCCCGGTCCTTCCTCTCGATGTGACCACACCTCGTGATTCCTTTTGCCTTTTGCCTGGAATTACAGAGAGTTAGCAGCTCTCCTCACACTTTCGCAGCAAGTATGACCCTGGTGGGATTCGAACCCACGACCTTGCGGTTGTGAGTCTGGCGCCTTAACCACTGGGCCAACCTCGCTCGGTTAATACCCTTCAACAGACGTAGCATCAGTACAAACAACAAACACATTTCATTCTTTGAATAGTTGATCACGGAGTGTTTGATCCCCCGGCAATGGAAGCATTTCCATCCTTTATCAGTGATTTAACAAATTATTCTTTACGGTGAAATGATACCATTACTATGTTTTAAATTGACTTTAATGTCGCCAACAATGGCTCTTTCATTTTGCGTCTAGAATTAGGAATACTGTAACTCTACCAAGGTAGTTTACATACTTTCAACACAAAGGTTTTCATAGTTTTCAATGAATCAGCAAAGGAAGCAACGTAAATACCTTTGTTTTCTTCAGTAGGAGAACTGATAAACGGTAGAAATGCTTCCACTGCCGGGGGATCAAACACTCCTTGTTCAACTATTCAAAGAATGAAATGTGTTTGTTGTTTGTACTGATGCTACGTCTGTTGAAGGGTATTAACCCACCCCAGGCTGCAATGAACGGTATTGGTATTAAATTTGAACAATTATCGCAGAAGTAACCTGATTAGCATATAGCATCCTGATTAGCATGTAGCCTTTATGCAGAGGGGATGACCCTTCTGCGTTAAGGGTCCTTTCAAAACTTAGTACTTAAAGGTCATAGGGGTCATAGGGGTCTTAGGGTCATAGGGTCATAGGGTCCGGTTTTTCCAGTATGCCGACTATAAGGGCTTTACGAACATTCTTTACTGTGCAACTAGAGATGGCACGTGCGAGGTATGGGAGGTATGTTTGTTGTAAAGGCCCCTTTGAAATTGGAGAAAGGGAATATCAACTTTCGGACTCTATGCTTTTGTCTACGCAAAAGACCCATTGTCAAACAAAATCCTTTGTGTGCCGAATGAAAAGCAAGGCAGAAAGAATTTAGGCTAGAAACAACTTTTAGATGAAAGTTCAACGAAAGTCGACTTTGGCGCCACAAAGGATCACAGTTAGCAGTGGCTCTTTGAAGGGGCTCCGTTGCCAAACAGTAAACAAATCCGGAAACTCGCACGTGTTACCAATTATCCATTGTTCATCCATTGTTTTCTGCAGTTTGGCTTCATCCAAGCCATCAACAAGTGACCGTTAAAAAGCCACAATGACTTATGACCAAACTGCAACTTTCATTTTGAAAAATTAAGAAAATTCTATGTGAAATCACCTTTCAAAAAACTGCAAAATTCATCGTTTTGTTTACATTTTGAGGACGGAGCCCCTTCAAACCAAAGTTAGGTTGTCGGATGGGGCCTTCTAATTTGTCAGTAAAACAAATCAAAGTCATTGCATCGGTTGAAAACTGGTTTAACTGTGTAGTTATTCCTTCTGGCAACTGTTTATATCTCATACAGTAAATCCCCGCTTATAAGAACGTACTGGTTTGACTGCCAAGCTGAAATAGGTTCTTATTCTACAGGTAAAATACTGATTTCCAGGTAAAAAGGTTCTTATTTGAAGAGTGCCTTGCGTAGGCCGTTTTAGAATTTCATCAAAGATGTTTAGCCCTATGATTTGCTGCGGCAAATTTAATATGTACCGAATAACCAATTACAAGCTTAAAAACAGCAGGGGAGGAGATCCAAACTTCTACAGCCAACTTGGGCAAAAATAAACTTAATAACGACAATCCAAAATCAACTTTGCTACCCCTGCAGTAACAATATGTTTTTCGTCCATTGAAACAGGTTCTTAATTGCAAGGTGCATAATTTAGGAAAAACAGCCTTCAGATTCTTATTTTTGTAGGTTTCTATATGCGGGGATTTACTGTATTTGTCCGGGGCTGGTGCAGGCCCTGGAGCCTGGCTGTGAAATGGCAGTCAAATTTGATGGAATTTTTTTCATGGTTATTAAATCTTTTATCACATCAATTTTCAGGCAGGAATGTGAATGCACGAATATCACTGCACGCTCCGCCGAGAATTGGTGTCGAGAAGCTAGTCGTCAATTTGCATTGGTCATCCGCAAATGTGAATTCTCTGATCGACTGTGTGGATCCTGATGATGCGATCATCGATTCAAAGGATGCTAAATGCATCGTATGTGCTGACATATCACCTGTTCAAAGGCCTGGGAAAACCTGGAAGAGAAGAGATGCAGTGCTGCCAGATCACGAATGGAATCAAAGTCGACAGAATGCGGTAACTCCAATAGCGCATTTGTTCCTGAAAGATCAAGAAAATCGTAGCAAGTTGTCTGTCGTCCGATCAGGAAAGGCTGTTGTCCTGATCAATCTTAGCTTCTACGAACCAAGCTCAAGTTTCCGCTGCCTGAATGAATTATTCAAACTAATGATAATGCCTGAGTTCGACAGTCTGTTCAGAAACCAGAGCAGCGGCTGCCTCAAATCTACGTTGATTAATGTGGTAGACAATGGACCTGCAGAACAACCTGCGAGTCCTCTGGTACAAATGCTGCTTTTACGAATCCGCAAATTCTTGAAACTAAAGAAAGCTGTGCAGGTTTCATATGCTGAGTACCATAGCAAGCGCAACTATGTCGAGCGTGTACACGCACAAGAAAATACATTTCTTTCTCGCCATGGACCCTTCAAGAGCAATTTGGTGCATTCAAATGCGAAGGTTGGTTCAGCAGAGCACAAGGAGAATATGGAAGCCATGGCCAAAGAAGTAACACAGTGCCTGTCTGAAGCATCCTTTGGAGGTTAGAATAGATTATTTCTTTAATACCAAATGTATTCGTGAACAAACTTTATGAAGACAAAATAGCGCAGTAAACCCATATATATATATATATATATATATATATATATATATATTGGATTTTTTGAAACACTCTCTCTCTATATATATATTGTATTTCGTTTCGACTTATATTTTTACTTGTGCACTGTACTTTTTCGTTTCGACCTATTTATTTCCTTGCACATAAGACATCATGAGTTGAGGCAGAAATTAATGTTGTAGGGCCAAAAGATGGACAACAATGATTGTTCCTGGCCAAGCAACTCTGATTGCAGCATTTTCTAATGCCAAAAAGGCAAAGCACACCGAGAAAAGTCCGGTGATAGCTCCAAAAAATTGGGCTGAAAAACGCCTAGGCCAAGCGCCATTTTTTTATTAATAAGACGTCAAATATGACAATGCTCGGTATTAAAAGCCTTAGATGCTGCCGAGAATGTCAGTCTCAGGTAGCAGGTTGACAGAGGTAGTTCCCTGTCATAAAAGCGCTCACAGCGCCCATTGGCTTTCCTGTTGAGACTGACGTCAATAAACATATAAAAAATACACAAGTCTGCAGTAAATCAGTGATGCCTGTACTCATTTTGTATTTCGTTTCGACTTCGAAACGAAATACAAAATGAGTACAGGCATCACTGATTTACTGCAGACTTGTGTATTTTTTATATGTTTATTGACGTCAGTCTCAACAGGAAAGCCAATGGGCGCTGTGAGCGCTTTTATGACAGGGAACTACCTCTGTCCTCTATATATAAATATATATACACTTTAGCCTGAAGATTCTGCTTGAACAGATGAAACTAGTTGCAGAATAAAATGAGTTGTTCTTGTTAATGCTTTCTTCTGTGTTTTACCTATATATATATATATATATATATTCTCACAAGCTCCTACTCAATATGTAATAAAATAGATATATAGACTCAAGAAAAAACACATTCGTTAAACGTTTCGGCGCAAGCCTTCATCAGTAATGACTTTTCAAAATCAGACAGAGCATACATATACATCTCGAAATTCAAACACAATATAAAACAATAGCCTAAGCGGGATCCCGCTAAATACAATAAATCGCAAAAGGTGTTAAAATAGGGATGTTACCAGAAGCGGCAAGAGGAAGATCAAAGAAAGCGCAGAGTATAGAGCCGCTAAAGTCGGCGGCAGGGGTCTGTCTCGCGGGAGCTAAACAAATGTGTGTAATAACAAAACAAGCAATAGAAAGATCCAAAAGCGGATTGGCAGAAAAGAGATCCTTAAAAAACAGCGTGTGACCTTAACGAAAAGCTGAGCGCAAACATCAAAACAACCAAACAACCGAAATGTAAATAAAAATCAAATCTATGTATCAACCTGCCTAGTGTTTAATCCCTTAGGGGCAAAGCAATCCAGCCGATATTGCCAGAAGCTTTCCCGCATCCTATTTCCCCCCGTTAGCCTATCGATTATCTTTATACTAATATCCTTCAGAAACCCGTGGTGGCCTTCTCCAGTAAAATGCCTGAAGAATTCCGCCTGGGGTACTGAGGCCCCCGAATTAAACTTATTACTGCACGCCTTGTAATTGTTAAACCTAAGCCTAAAAGGCGTGCAGGTGCTGCCAACATATTGTACACCACAAACAGTACATTCCAACAAATACACAACATTTGACGAGTCACAATTAAACGAATAGTTTATCCTATATTCCCGGCTATCTATGTTTGAATGAAAATGTTCACTATTACTCATGACATTACACACTTGTGAACATTTTCATTCAAACATAGATAGCCGGGAATATAGGATAAACTATTCGTTTAATTGTGACTCGTCAAATGTTGTGTATTTGTTGGAATGTACTGTTTGTGGTGTACAATATGTTGGCAGCACCTGCACGCCTTTTAGGCTTAGGTTTAACAATTACAAGGCGTGCAGTAATAAGTTTAATTCGGGGCCTCAGTACCCCAGGCGGAATTCTTCAGGCATTTTACTGGAGAAGGCCACCACGGGTTTCTGAAGGATATTAGTATAAAGATAATCGATAGGCTAACGGGGGGAAATAGGATGCGGGAAAGCTTCTGGCAATATCGGCTGGATTGCTTTGCCCCTAAGGGATTAAACACTAGGCAGGTTGATACATAGATTTGATTTTTATTTACATTTCGGTTGTTTGGTTGTTTTGATGTTTGCGCTCAGCTTTTCGTTAAGGTCACACGCTGTTTTTTAAGGATCTCTTTTCTGCCAATCCGCTTTTGGATCTTTCTATTGCTTGTTTTGTTATTACACACATTTGTTTAGCTCCCGCGAGACAGACCCCTGCCGCCGACTTTAGCGGCTCTATACTCTGCGCTTTCTTTGATCTTCCTCTTGCCGCTTCTGGTAACATCCCTATTTTAACACCTTTTGCGATTTATTGTATTTAGCGGGATCCCGCTTAGGCTATTGTTTTATATTGTGTTTGAATTTCGAGATGTATATGTATGCTCTGTCTGATTTTGAAAAGTCATTACTGATGAAGGCTTGCGCCGAAACGTTTAACGAATGTGTTTTTTCTTGAGTCTATATATATATATATATATATATATATATATATATATATATATATATATATATAGAGAGAGAGAGATATATATATATATATATATATATATATATATATATATATATCATTATATATATATATATATATATATATATATATATATATAGAGAGAGAGAGAGTGTTTCAAAAAATCCAACTCAATTATGATTAAAAATTTTCAAAAATGATAGTATTTGAATAGATCTAATGTATACAGTCTAAAAGTACGTTCGATCCAAATATGGCCTATTTTAGACATAGAAAAAGATGGTAGCACATTTGCCCAGGCAAAAACACTTCTGCGTGAAAGCTCATCCTATCATCTTAACAAATGTATCTCGCGTGAGTCAATGTACATGTTTCATAGCAAAATCCATCACCTCAAGTACCTCTAGGCTTGAAATATTTCCACTAAATCTGAATATTTAATGTTTTACTCAAATTTTATAGCCTAATGACAGGGAAATTCGGTAAGTTTCAGCATTCTGACTTGTTCCAGCTAAGAGCTATAGTTGATAATGGAAGTGGGGGGGGGGCTATAATGGTCCCCCAGCTAAAATAGGGGTAAGTGTGCTACTCTAAGAATGTTTAACTTTTTGAGCTCAAAGAAGATAGCTTGGTTAAAAAGATCCTGGTGCTATATCTGTTGAAGAGCTATCACTATTTGCTGGTGTTTTTTGTAATGGAAAAGTTTATCACCTGAATTCATTTTCCAGCGATGCAGCTCTTTTCAGAACATGTAGCAATGCAATGCAAGGGTCCCGGCTTATCGGCAGGGTAGCTACGTAACACCAAATTGACATCTCCATCGTCTTCTTTTCCGATGGAAATTTGCTTCTGATATAAAGTTTAATGCCTAAACCATCTGCTACAAGTTTTCTTTTGACATTTGTCACAGCTAATCGTTAATTGTTTCGTCAAAAGGGTATTTTACTAGGAAACTAAGTAGTCTAGCTTGTAACTGTAGCTCTCTCTAATCCCATGTGGTAACCCCTTGCCTGCATGTAATTATTGGTAGGACAACGTCAAGTATGAGAATCGGCATTTCAACTCTTATCATTGCTCATTGAGTTTTCATCATCAATCCTAGGTGAACACATAGTCAGTGCAAGAGGGGTGAAGGATGAAGAATTTGTGTTTGATGACGAGGAAAACCTAAAAAAATTCTTGTCACTCAATGAAGGTAAGAAGCATGCATCTACTTGCTCCTATGCTGCAAAAAGAAATGCCATCACACAACAGTTGGAAACGATATGGGACATATCAAAAGATTTTACCTCCACATATGCCGAAGATTATGCTGAGCTCAATGACGAGTCAATTACTTGGCGGGACAAATACACCGTATGTAGCATTGATGTCTCTACAAACGCACATCTCTTCCCTAACCAGCTGGTTCCGGACTACATTACATGGTTCAGATCGGGAGAGCTTCATTATTTGTCTTTGGAACCACGCAGCAGATTAATTGAAGGATTATGGAATGCAGTCCCTGCTCTGTTTCTCCCCACTGATATCTTGTCCATGTGTTACGAGTTGTTCCCGGAGCCAACTGGTGTCATGGTTGGCTTGGCTGCCAAAGCAAGATGTCACAGAATTCTTTGCTGAATTGGCGTGGCAAGAAGCAGAGGAATTGAAGCAGGATCAACTGAGGGAAAAGCTGAGGAAACTCGATCTTTACAAGAAGAAGAAGGATGAGCTGAGACAGGAATGCCGAGAGCTTAAGCTGGACTCATCTGGAACTAAGACAGACCTTGCAGAGAGAATTGCATTACACAAGAATATAGATGTAAGTTTGATAACTCAACCAGGGCCATATGAAGCAGCTTCTCATTGGGGGGCTATTGTTCTTAAAACAAAGGAGAACAATACATGCGATAAATGCTTTTGACGTATCACCATTGTTTTCAAAACTATTAGGGGGCTTGAGCCCCCCCCTGCCCCCCGCTTCGAACGGGCCTCAACTCAATCACAACATTTCTAGTTCCTCCACAGAAATTTTCAAATAATACGTGCTTTTCTACCCCAATTTTAGTTCAAAAGAAGCGTTACTGAAGGATGCTTTAAGGTACACACGCACAAATTTAGGGAATTACGTAAGGCAATTCTTTTCTTTCAAATCTAACCTGTGAACCAGGGATTCAGTATTGAAACTTCCGAATGTGACTTTACTACCCTTATCAATCGATGATAGAGCCGAAGATGGCGGCAATGAACATTTTATCAAGATTCATTGCCTTCTTAATCAAATCCCTATTGGAGGTTGTGAATATTTCAATAGTCTGTTGGAGATTTGAAACACCCTAAACATCGGTCCTAGGAACATAAGAGTTAAGCATTAGGAGATACAAACTTGACTGTTATGCTTTCTTTTCCAGCTAACAATTAATGCTGCCACTGTCTATGATGGAAACCTGCACCAGTTGCCAGTAAATGCCACCAGTCTAGCAAAGTTAAATATTGGTAATTTGCGATCTATCCTTCGCTACCACAATATACCATCAAAGGGAACCAAAGACGAAATCATCCTGAAGATTGCTTTGCTGCGTTCAGGAAGAAAGCGCCTCATCAATTTCAATAAGAAGAGTCGCTTGAGAAAGCTCTTGTTTGCAATCCAAACGCTGATATCTGAGCAGGTAAAGATGAGCACAGCGACGCCGTCGATGGTCGTAAAGAGGAAGTATCAGAGTCCGTTGCAGCCTGAACTTACGTCGAAAGAACCAAGGAAAATGGCCAGTGTGCAGTCAACCTATACAAAGAGTGTACTGAAAGTTCCCGAGCATTTAACAATTTCGAACATTGGTGACATACTGGAACCATTGAAGCAGGAGCTTGACATGAATGAAGGCGCACAGAACCAGGAAGATAGTGATGAGGACAGTGTAAATATAGAGGACGTAGAGATACAAAACGTAGACGACTACGAGAATTTTTTTGAAATCGGCGCAAAAGTTGCTGTGAAATGGAGCCAAAAGGATGTTGCACAATCAGGTTGGATTCCTGGATGGTATTTTGCAGAAGTTGAAGAAAGCAGAATCGAAGATGACTGGATCAAAGTCGAATATAACAAGGAGCCCGGCAGCATATACAAAGTTGATGTGACGTTTGAACTTGCCAATGGAACACTTAGATTGAAATGAGCTTTTAACAAGAATTGTCATTAGTCTGGGGCTGGTGGAAAACGGGTAAAGCGTAGGAACCACGGAAAACATCATTTCCATTCAAAACAGGATTAAAAGGGATAAAGAGCAAAAACATGTCCTGTTGATGATGAACAAGGCAAATGATGGACCAATGTAGATCAGTCATAGTTCGTTTCAATTGGAAACATTTTGCGAACAAAACAAAAAACATTTGGATTTCTACGTTTTTCTCTCCGCATGTTAGAGTCTGCATTGGTCCATACTTAAAAGCGGGGAAAGGAAAACACGGAAATTGTTTGTCTCAAAGTAAAAAAAGATAGGACATGTTTTCTATTTCTTAGCGTCTTTTTATCCTGTCCTGAATGAAAATCATACTTTCTGTGGTTTCTGCGTTTGCTGCATTTTCCGCGTTTTTGACATGGTCATGCTCCATCATAGTGTGCCATTTTTACAGAAAGACTGCCAGAACATCTGGCTCAGACCAAAATCCAAATTTTGGATAGCAAATGTTGTAGTCAAATTTAGTGAAAACCCGTTCGTCCGAATTACTCTTAAAAAGCGTTCGAAAATAATTTATGCTGCACTATATGCATACAATATTTTAATCATATTTTGATAGAAGCATTAACTGATTAAGTGCAGATTTTTGGTTAAAATTGGGTTGACTCTCAATTGTGCAAGTATTGAGAGTGAAAAATTTGATTGTGCTTTTCTCACAAAATTTGCACCTTCTGTCCATTTGACTGTTATGAACAATATCAGTGTTGCAGGAGAATTCTGTTGCAAGATTTTCGTAAGGATTTTCTGATAGTCTCTTAATTTCCCATGATTTTTTCATGAGTTATTTGGCTATGATGATGATTTTGCATTTTGGTGCTGAAAGTTTCTTCATAAAATTGTTGATGTTAATCCGGAGACTTCTAAACAATATAATTTATGAAATGAATAAATTATTAGGTAAAATGGCCAAGTCAGGGCCAGTCCTTCAAGGAACTTTAGTGTTCATCTGTGTTCACTTTGCATATCGAGTAAGTTTCCAGAGGGGCACTGAAATTTTACATCAATTTCCAGGGGGTCTAATTGGAGAAACAGTACTTCCATTACCAATGTAGCGGTCATGGAGGATATTGAAATTTCCAGGGGGTTCAGCCTATGTGGAAATTTCCAGGGGGCCTAACCGGAGAAACATTACTTCCATTACCAGTCTGATGGTTGTAGAGGGTATTGATATTTCCAGGGGGGACTTAGGTTCTGTAAAACTTCCGGGGGGTAGCTTGCAATTCTCAATAGGTTGTCATGGGGGTATGAATTTGACAGAAATCCTTCTTCCATCCCCCCGTATGGAGAAAAAATGGAATAGCCCATTGTTGAATTATTACGACCATCTGTACATATCACCAATCTTTCAAATGATGCTTTGGTGCAACTTTTATTATATGGTGATCAAGACCTTTCTTATGACTTGAACAGAGATATACTCGAACTAACTTTACATTTCATTCACGAAACTGGTCGGTTTGAATAAGATCTTCCAAACCTCAGTCATGCACAAAGCAGCCACCAAGTCTCTTTGCGTAAATGTTTCCTTTTCTTTGTAAATTCTGTTTCACATCAGATGACAGGCATTTGATTTACCTTAAATAACTAGAACGAGTTGCGCTCGCATTGATCGCAACCCTGACCTGACATCTGATGTGGGATGGAATCTAGTATAGTATCCAGTAGTTTTTAAATCGTTCGTAGTGAAGTTGTATTTAGTTTAACTTTGTGTGTCTTTTCATATTGGCCATGGGGTAGTCATAGTCTTTCGCTCCCCATGGTATCGTCCCTGTAGTGTAGTATAGTAATCAGGAACGTATAGTAGAATGTAAGATTATATTGTAATATTTTAATATGAATAAAAAAGAAAAAAAAAATTGAGCATATTGGTATTTACAATATGAATTTTCGTCCATAGGTGGAACTTTCGAAACTTCAAGGTCACTTTGAGGACACGAGGCTGGAATGGCTGCTGGTCGGAATTTTGTGTTAGTAAAGTTGTTCATTGAAAACATTGATACCATGCTCGTAATATGATTGCCTGTGTATGCATCTCCGACATTACGGGTGCAGTACCTTTCAACTTGGAATTTGAGGAAGATTTAAAATCTTTAGTTTGCACTGCATTTGACAAAAGATGAAAAAATCTGAAGAAGTAGAAGTCTTGATCTTACCATTTGTCATAGATGAGTTAGCTGCATTTGCAGTAGTTTTTATTGTGTTTCTGCGAGTTGGTTATGGATCGTTGGAAGACACAAGAAGGGATCTGGATCTTGGAATGCTCTGTCTTATTTCTGCATTATCAGCTGTTGATTGTGATCTTTGAATAATGCTACTCCCAGTTATATAGGCGTACTTACTAAAACGCAGAACCACCCAAAACGACCCAAAACCAGCCAATATTTGATAGCTTACTGTTACATTTGTTTACATTTGGCAGGGCAGGGTTCAAAATTTTTTATTTAACTTATTAACAGGTCAAGTACTGATGGAAATTGTCTGTACAATTCTTGTTCTTTGGCATTTGTTGGTGAAGAAAGGCTTGCATCTTCATTCCAGATCTATTCATCATGCGTTCGACATCTATATGGAAAATAACCACCATTGCTGCAGCTGAATTTCTCAGCAGTAGCCATACAAAGCAGGCAATTAGCGGAAGTTTGACCTTGTTGAGGGAACAAGAAAAAATGAAATTTAATGGAAATTCCAGTCAGCCAGCACTTATCATGGTTGATAAATAGCTATGCCATTATCCTTGCATGTTTGCACGGATTTAATAATGAAACACTACAGCAATACATCAACCAAGCATATTGAATTGTCACAGGGAAAGCACAGAGCAGCAATATGACGCAGAAACTGTTACATGTACACCCTGGGGAATGTCTTTGCAGTACTCACAGTACCGTACAGGGTGCCGATTACCATTGAGGGTGCCAAGTACAGTGGAGGGCTATCTTGGAGTACGGGGGGGGGGGCTATCATGAAGTATGGTGGAGGGTGCGGAGTACGGTGGAGGGCTATCATGAGTATGATGGCGGGTGCTGAGTCCTTCAATTTGTTAGAATCACCCGACTCAGATATATCATTAAGTTATTCAAGTTGTTATTTGAATATGAAAATATAACTGAAAAAGAAGGACTTATTATATTACATCAGGTTAAATCCAACTTGAAGGGTCAGAATCAAAGGCTTCATGCGAGTTCTTTGCAATACTGTCTTTGTCAAAATTTCAATTCCGGCCAGTGCTCTCAGAAACAACAACAGATATTCAATGATCCCAGTTCATTCCATTCAGCCAGCAAAGATAGATTCTCTATTTATACGTTTCAGTCCTATTTGATTATGCTTTTTTTTTGTGAACTATTGAAGTGGATAAAATAAACTTTGGTTAATCTTCCTGGCAATCATCGTCATCTGACGTCTAATATGAAGCAGACTTTGGTATTAAATGGCATTTATTTTCTGTCACATATTGTTTAACCCTAATCCATATGGGCTTTTTTCGGGCTACCATTTATGGAGGGTCATTTGCTAATTAGTCCAAAATGGCGGCAAAAATAACGTCATTATCAAAAATGCTGACACAATCAAATGCCGAAGGCAGGGTACAGGCACCGAGCCGGATTCTATTAACATTTCTCAGTTGCAGTTGACATTGGCAATTGGGTTACAATATCTGGCGATGAACGATGCAGCAAGGCGCAGGGGCAGTTGGAGGAGAAATAATAGGAGATCAGCAGACGCAAGTACCACACAGTTTATGATTGAGACGGGACATTTGGTGGATGAAATGGCATAAAAGAACTATGACAACGAGACACTTGCTTGGACAGATGAACACTTTCAAGGATACAATGGATGACATAGCGACCAGACTGGCAGAACTTGACAAAAGGATGCAAAAGAAGCAAATCATGGAAGACAAAGAGGAGACAACTATGGACTTTAAGACTCCTAAACTACAACTAAGAAAATATGATAGAGAGCCACTGAAATGGATAGAGTCTTGGGAACAATACCGATATGCAGTGCATAATCCCAAGATGAAGCCTTCGGCGAAAATGTCACAGTTACGAGAATTGTGTCACAGTTGCGAGAATTGTTGCTGGGACGTGCAGCACTAGTCGTTCATGGCCTTCCACTTTCAGATGCAAAACTATGATGTAGCGATTAATCAACTTCGCAAGGAATTTGGTGACGATTCACACCTCAGGAATGCACACATTAAAGCAATCAGAGAGATCCAACCAATCAACAATGCAGTGAATTTGGTGAAACTAAGAAGATTCTATGAAGATGTGGCAACTAACTATGCGGTTTTAGAGTCCCTAGGGTTTGCAACTCATGTCCTTTGCCTTGTAGAAGAGACAGTAATGAAGCTGCCCAGGAGCATTTTTCAGTTTTCTATGTTATATTTCCCGTTTCTTGATCGTGTTACTCTGGAAGAGCTCATACGTGACAACTTCTCATTCCCTTTGATATCCCCTATAATTATCGCCTCATGCCTAGATATCCTATTCTGTATCTCAATCATTGCTTCTCACCAAATCGGACGAAACATCATCGATTTCCCTCTCAATCTGCGAAAGCTTTCTCTTCTCGCCACCATCTCTTTCATAGCCACCAACGTCTCCACCACCATCTCTCTCATAAACACCACCTTCCTTCTTCGCCACCATCTCTCTCATAACCACCAATATTATACAAATCACCACAATCATTCTCAATACTTGAATGCTCATCATCATCCAAACCATTGCAATGTTGAACCAGAATCTGATACATTTTTTCAACAATATCCATCATCATACCAAGGACAGGTGGTGCAACGTGATCTGGAGATTTTACTGTGAACAGCATACTGTCCACAACACTCGAATGCATCTTACCAGCTTTTGATCTTTCATCAGCTAAGAATTCATTGTATTCACTCATGTAATGCTGTGGTGTCTGCAATTCAAACTTGCAATGCTCAAGGGTATGGGGCTCTTTTGCGTGATGCTGCAGGTGATTTAACCTCACCAGATCATTCTCATCTGGGAAGCTTGCACTTGATTCCTGTTTGCCTTGGCGCAGGTCAATGTTCTTGAGGTCACCTCCGAGAAACAATTCAATCTTCCTACCATTAATTCTAACGTGATCTTGTTGCAACTGTTTTATTTGTGGTATGAAAGACATATATACTTTCCACATATTTTCGATGTAGCATTTAATTTATTCCCACGGCATAAAACTTGGTGATCTTGCTTATTGAACAAGTAGAAAGTATTTTCCACCCAAAGCCTCATCGTGAATGATATTTCCCTGTTCTTCCGTGTTGGAAATAATTTCCTCCAGTAATTGCTTCAAATCTTTAATTTTTGCATATGGCTGCCTTTTGATATCACTTTCTGCTTTGGAGTTTTGCAGTGGCATGAGACCTTATTCAATTTTTTCATCTTCCAGTGACATGGATCTTAATTCCTCTACCTTCCTAACTTGGTGTTCTGAGGCAAGCATGTTGCACCCCTTTTTGTCAAGGAAAATGCGCATCATGCGCAAAGCCGAATTTAAGAACCTTCCACCCACCCGTAGATCTGCGGTTTCATTTGAAGACTTGCAATATTTATTCCGGCAGCATCTGATGCTTGCTGCATCAACCTTGGATGCTGTCTTAACCATGTTACAATTATAGGTATCAAATTGTCGCTTTTTCCATGGTCAGATTACTTTGCAGCAATTAACTCTAGAAGCTCCATTGCTTGGTCAGCTCATTTTACTTTCTCCAATCGCACAACATTTCTCGTTGGGACATGCCTAATAGGGATGTCAGAGATGTATTGCTTCGCTTGGGGGCTGCTATCTGTTGCACTGTCCATGTTGTTAAACAATTTAAAAGTCTTCCCTACGCTAACAAGTGAGGATCTCGTTGCTGTCTGGATTTCTACCAGCTCGCTCCCTATCAACTCCTGCTAGATTCGTTTGCACACTTATTGACCGGCCAGGTAAAAAACTCGGAGATGTCGGAGATGTCGGAGCAAAGATTCTCCGACGTTTCTCAACTCAGACTTTTTTACCTGGCCTTATATGCTCTACTAAAAAAGTCGGAGATGTCTTATCTCAGACGTTTCTCAACTCCAACTTTTTTACTTGGCCCCATATTCCCCACTAAAAAAGTGGGAGATGTCTTATCTCCGACGTTTCTCAACTCCGACTTTTTTACCTGGCCTTATATGCTCTACTTAAAAGGTCGGAGATGTCTTTTAACAATTGAAATGGGTGAATTTGACAGGTTTTTTTGTTTCATTTACAACTGATAAGAAACTTTATAGCAAGAATTAGTTGAAAAACGTCATTTTTAGTAAGAGCAATCTGGAAAGCAATCTAGCAGACACTTTCTTTCATTATATTTTTCACTTGTTCCTTGTATACACCCCCCCCCCCCCCCAGTAACGACCCCGCTGAAACGATGCCCCGCCAAGGTTAAAGGATGACTCGCCAAAAAATGTGTTTCCCCGCTAAGTTTGAGTTGCAAAATTTCCCTGCCTTGTTTCTGTTATTTCCCCGTTGAAATGTTTGTTTCCCCATCGAAAATCATGGATAAATGATCTATTTCAACGGGAAGTTTTGATATTTGATAGTCCAGGAATCGATTGCAGGTAGCTTGAGCCACTTTTATATGCTTTCTTTTATCTATATTTTCTTTATTTCTCGTTATTTTCTCGGTTCAAAGAACTGTATTTACCGTCCACAATGAATAGTGACAAATTAAGACGTTAAGACAAAGTTACTACAAATTTCAGGGCCTAGTTTCTTATTGACTGAGTGTTGTGACGGCGAATGAAGAGAATTTGAATTGTAGAGAGTTATATACTATGCAATCTCTGAACATCTCCGACTTTTTTAGTAGAGCATATAAGGCCAGGTAAAAAAGTTGTAGTTGAAAAACGTCGGAGATAAGACATCTCTGACTTTTTTAGTAGAGCATATAGGGCCAAGTAAAAAAGTCGGAGTTGAGAAACGTCGGAGATCAGACATCTCCGACTTTTTTAGTAGAGCATATAAGGCCAGGTAAAAAAGTCGGAGTTGAGAAACGTTGGAGAGTCTTTGCTCCGACATCTCCGACATCTCCGAGTTTTTTACCTGGCCCTTATTGACCTGCATCTTTTCACTTCATTTTCTTTACCAACATCCTGCAAAGCCTTTGCCTTCCAAAAACCCTTTGCTCGTTTAACCAATCCAATCCTTTTCTAAACGATTTTCGTACAAATTCCTCGTAATCTCTATCTCCTTCAATTCAAGTTCCTTCATCTGTTCGTCAATTATTTCTTCTCGTCTTCTTGGTTCAACCTCTGAATCGTCACTTCTCCTCCTCATTTCGTAATTGTCTATTCTCATTTGTTCACTTTTCATCACGATTTCGTCTATTTTTGTTTTCATTTCATGCGTGTCCTTTTCAAGGATCTTATTCTTAGCTATAAATTTCTGATTTTTTCCTGGTAAATCCTGCAATGGCCTCTTTCTCGGTGCATTCTCATTGCTTTCTCGGCATCAACAGAACATTTAAAAGAATTGTTTAATAACACTTCTCTCTCCTCTGCTTTAGATGAACTCCTCCTTATTCGGTCATATCTTTCCTTCAATCACTTTCCTTTTTTATTGAATTGTTTCAGTTTACATTTTTCTAACAAGCTTTGTGGCCTTGCAAGCTGTTTGACCCACAAGAAGAGCTGTTCGTTGGAAGCAGCATGAACATTACAGTATGTCAGTAGTTCTAAGATTGTTCCATTGGTGATCTTTTCAATGCCTACCTCAGGAAGTGTAGCATTGTTTCTTTCCAAATGTCTGTCCATTAATCGTAACTTAGAACAATGGAATCTTAGTAGAGATTGAGTAATTTCATACCTTCCACGTTTTGAGGAACTTTCAGCTTCTTTGCTTGCTTCTGAATCCATAGTTCCTCGTCAGTTGATCACCGAAAAGTAATTTGTCACAATATCATGCGCATCGTTGCTATTGTTTCTTCTATCATTTTCAATGTTCAAGCTAATTTGCATATTACATCACTGAAGTAAATCGTTACTGCACAAGCGACCTGGAGCCATTTCTGGGGGAATCCTTGAGGCTTGGCTTGGCTTGGCTAAACAAGTTTGAACGCATGCCTAGTCTGTTCACTCACTAAGGGTCGTCAAGATGTCGGTGAGTAGGTTTAATTCTTTCATTCTCATTCGATTCATTGGATAAATTATACTTCTTTGGTACCCTTTCGATTTTTACTAGGGCCTAAAAATCGGCAGTATGGGGGGGGGGGGCTGAAGACAAACTCACTTTCCCTTTTGCAAGATTGTAATCAAAATGCACGAAACATCTTTATTTTTAAAGCACCTTAGAATGAAAACTTTATCACTTCTACTAAATACCAATATGCTTATTTCAGCATTATGACATACTTGAAATCTGAAGCAGCACGTCTACAACATTGATCAGTGATGCTGAAAGTAATGAATCAAGCCAGTTGAGCCATTTTCCTGACAGGTAAATAAGAACTTTTAAACTCATAAGTCCTCAACAAACTTGATGAGTAGTTTATCTCCAGAGAAGCTACACTGTCAAAAGTGCCTAGATACAACTGTAGAAACCAATCAATTTGTTGCAACAATTGTAATTCTTGGTTCCATGTAAACTGTTCACGTCTAAACAATTAGATTCTGTTTTTCACAGCAAACCCCAATGGTATTGTTATATTTGCCCAACTGCCTAAAAGGTACTTAACCCTTCAATTTAAGAAACTGTTTACTTAGAAAGGAAATGCTTGAAATATTTTTATTTCATTTTCACTTCTTTCCTGTATCATATTACTCGCAAGGTACTTGAGTAATGTCTAAACATTGGACAGATTTACAAAACCTTGTTTAGAAATGTTCACCAGGGCACAAGCAATTATCATGAAGATTGTTCTGGAATCTCTAAGGAACTCTGAGTACTCAAAATCTGATAATTTTAAGAAACTTTCAGCACTGGCCCAAATTCTTAGTTTCTTGTACGTGTACTCCATAGATTGGTCGATCAGGGGCACTTCACTACTTTCAAGTGTATCAAGGTTAAACAATTTCATAACCAGTCTTATAAGCGAATGGATGAACAAGAAAAATATCCATCAACTTACCATGTCTCAGGAAGGCTACCGTCGTCTTCAAGTTGTGCAACTTCTCGCACAAGACCAGAAACAGCTCCATCACCATATCGCTCTTCCATCTCCCCTCTAAAATATTTTTTTTTCTTTTTTTTTTATATTCAATATAACAATTTACAACAAAATTACCTAAACACTACCTACAATCTACTATACCACACTACAAGAACGGGGACCAGGAGGAGCAAAATATCATGTCTACCCCCTGGAATTAATATAAACTAAAATACAACTAATACAAAACTACTACACATACGCTACAACTAATACAGATAGAAATTCTAATTATAAAAACATTTTACAAATAAATATTTGAGCCGGTTTCACATTAGATGTCAGGCCAAAATATAATAGTGAACAATCGGTACGCCGGCCGAGGAAACAACAACGACAACAACTGTCCCCGTCACTGCTCCCCACCCAAGGTCCCCATCGCTCGAGACACCGCTATCGTGTCTGGATTTCTAATATAAGCCTAACATCCAATGTGAAACAGGCTTGCAAAGGAATATATGGACAGGACTCTACGACAAGAAACTTTACGAAAATGGACTTAGTGGTTTGGTGACATTTAACTAGATTTACGGTGATCTCAACTGAAGCGACCAGTTGCGTGGATGAAATGTAGAGTCAACTCGAGTATATTTCTGTTGAGGTCCTTTGGAAGGTCTTTATCGCCATATAGTAAAAGTTGCGTCAAAACCTCATTTGAAAGATCGATATGTCCAAATGGTCGCAGCAAATCAAACACTCTAGCGAGAAGATTTCAACGTTCAACCTCAAAGGAGGGGCAGAGCAACAAAAAGTGTTCCGTAGTCTCGATACCATCGTTTGTGCCTCTAAAATATTGTACCTGGAAGAAGTTACAGTTCATTTAAAGTGCATGTGAACCCAAATTTTCAGAAAACATTTTTTGCCTTGGCTGTAAGGTATTGCCTTTACTTGACCATTTTATATTGTTTTCAACTCAATTATCTTGCTTGGGGCTATATAAATTCACTATAAAAAACACTAACGTAGTGCGAATAGCGCAAATCACCATTTTGTTTTCTGTGACGTCATACTCATGACTGCAGCAGAGAGCGCTCGGCGTGTACAGTAAGCAGTAAGCCACGAGGAGGCAAAACAACGTGAACAGCTACGTACTTTCCCAGACTTAATTGAAAATTAAACGGAATCATAATGTCGGAGAGTGAGGAATCCTTGTCCAACAACTCGAGCGGAACAGATGTGGAAAGTGAAGATGAATTCGCTATTCACCAAGTGATGGCATACGTGGACGAGCCCCTTGCCCTTCCCGGAGATAATGATGGGCCTAACGAAGCTGATGACGACGAGGAGGATCCAGACGGTCTCCTGCCAGCCACACTAGGAGGGAGATACGAAAATACGGTTCCTGTTACAGAGTGGTAAGTTTTCAGACCTGTTTTATCTGGTTTTTCATAGATTACCTTTACAATAGTACACATTTCATATTGTTGGCGACTCGAGATTTTGCGTCGCATGTAGTCTATGTGTGTTGTGTGAAAGGTTCTGCCATTCCCACCAAAATTGATTTAATTTCTTGTAAGGTGTGCCTTTACATAGTCAACAGTGAAAGAAAAATAAAAGAGAATGCAAAAGATCAAATTGAACCTGTTTGCTTTGACATTACTTTTAATTAGGCCCATCATATAATATATGCTTGTATACTATATGTTTTACACATATTTTTATTTGTTGATGTTATACGTACCTGTAAAAGCCCTGTGGGCTTATTGAATTTTGGACACTTTTTCGTCCTTTTTGCGCCACATTTGACAGTTTAAACATAAACATCTTTTGCATCCTCTGGAATTTGATACAAGTGGGGAGGGGGCTTAATGGAGAGGGGGGGGGCATAATAGAGCTTTTACGGTATTTACATTTTCCTGTATTTCTCAATTGTAGGTGTGGTTGTGAAAGTTGCGACAGAGCATTTTTAGTTGGTGCCTTAGAATATAGATGCTGCCAAGAGGTACACGAGGCCTACGGAAAATTGGTTTTTGAAGGTGTTGCCGAGGAAGTGAAGTGTATAACAAACTTTGGAGACTACAAGGCCATCGCCAATAAAGCAGTTTTAGAGTTGGTAGGGCCAATGCTCAAAGACAAAAAAGGAAAGCCATACAAACGAAGAGCTCAACTAAAGCTAAAATTTAGCTGTGCGATTGCATGGGTCATACAGTATGTTGCAAGTAGTCAAAACATACTACATTACAGGCAGTTGAATTTTTATTGAAGTTTCTTCAAATGAATTATCATGTTTGGGTCACCCAAGTGTGAAATTTTTCCTTACCAAGCTTATGCATTCATACAACTAAAATCATGCATACTGCTATCACAAGATTTTACTTATGCCTGCTTTTGAACTTTTCAAGTGTTAAAATATCGAAATACATAACATTTAGCTTTACTGACAACTAACGCCAAACCATTTTGATATTACTGCAACCACATGACAAGTAAAACATTTATCTTTTTTGGATAATACAATTGTTTTGGACATAAATGCCAAAATTTGTTTGCATATTTAATTTTTGGAAGTCATTTTACTAATGCAAAGTCCATTCTTTTTCAGGTATTTGAGAGCAGTAGCTTACAGATGGGTGACAAGATGGATATTTGGCTTTCTGGGATGGGACAATAGCAGTCCGTTACCTGCTTGTATCTACCACAACATCCACACAACTTTCCCAGATGGCCAACTACGCGGATATGCCACAGCACACCAGAGGGAATGAAAGAACAGTTAACTTTAAACTCGGGGTTTTTCAAAGTAGATGCTTGCTTCATATTAAACTTATAATGTACCCATTTTTTTTATAAGGAACTGCCCATAAGAAACTCAACTCTCAGGTCAGCAATAAGAAACTTCAGTACTGGGAAAATATGAATAATTAAGAAACTATTTATTTTGACAAAGGAAATCCTTAACATATTTTTAATTTATTTTCAATCGTTTCCTGTAATCATACCGGGTGTCCCAAAAAAACGCAACAGATTAAAAAAACCCTGAAGGAAGCAGTTTCAAATTAATAATCAAATGATTATTTTTATCTAAATCTGCAATGATTAGATTAAATTTTGATATATTTTTCAGAATTTTTGGTGACTTGATTGAAGAGTTAAAAATCAACAAACTTCAAATTTGCTGTCAGGGCAAAACCAGAGCTACCAGCATTAGTGCAAAGTATCCTGTAAAGTTAAAAGAATGGCAATATCTGAAATTTTACATGAATACATTAACAAGCACACAGATTCATTAAGAAACTGTTATAAAGGGTTTTCGTATGGATTCATGAGTTATCCATTCTTGAGAGAGCTTTCAGAGTTCATTTATAATTGAAAGTATAAATCTAATCATGACCTACAATCTCTTGCAAAAGTGTTGGACCCCTACGCAAAATCTACGTTTTTCGGAAATATTGTCCCCCCTCCCCCCATTGCAATGTTGCTTGCATTGGTGAATCATTCTTTTGGTGGATCTGCATGAAAAACACCTCTTTGCCAGGCAATCAACATTGAAACGGGGGGAGGGGGGACAAAAATTCGAATTTTTCAATAGGGGTCCAACACTTTTGCAAGAGATTGTAGTCATTTAGAAAAAGCAAGCAACCATCATGGACACTTAAGAAGCATGGTAGTTTGTTCAGAGAAATCTTTATGAAAATGTCTGTTAAATGTTTAATTAAATTGTGTGATGCGTGTTTTTCAGCAATTCGTTGCAATTGCAGGGATTGTCATGTTTTACAATTTGACATTATGATTCATCATTGTTAATGCAGCAGCTCTGGTTTTGACATGGGGGCAATTTTGAAGTTTGCTGATTTTTGACTCTACAACCAAGTCACGCAAAATATTCAAAAATATATCAAAATTAAATCTAATTACTGCAGATTTGAAGAAAAATAATTGTTGGATAATGAGTGTGAAAAAATTTGCAGTAGAATTTTTCAAATCTGTTGCGTTTTTTTGGGACACCCGGTATATTACTCAGAAGGCACTTGAGTAATGTTTAAACATTGGAAAAGCTTAAAACCCTTTTTTGAAATGTTCACAAGGGCACAAGTAGTGAACATGAAGATTGTTATGGACTCTCTAAGAAACTCTTATGAAACTCTGAGTACTCAAAATTTGATAATTCTAAGGAACTTTCAGCACTGGCCCAAATTCTTACAGTCGAAAACTATTTGTATGTATCGTATATTTTAAGTGCCCATGGGGCAGCGACCACATGGGTGACCTTTGCAAGGCAAGTTACACTTTTTGCAACTTCTCACTTTTATAGCTTGTTGCTGATCACCCACGTCTGCTACTCTGGCATCACATTCTGCTTGTTGCTCTACTTGAATGGGTCCTGATGAGATAAGAGAAAACTTTAATCAACTCCAGCCTCTTAGGCATTCAGTTTCCGGAACTTAGATTCTCAAACTGCCATCAACTCACTTACTGTAAAAAAAATTTGCCTTGCCCCATCATGCCTTTAAATATAGATTCAGCTCAACCTTATGTACTATTGTACCGGGTGACCCAGAAAAAAGTGACCCAACGCAATCTGTGATAGAAAAAAAAAGTAAGTGGCAGATTGAAATATTTCAAACGTTATTCTGTCCCTAAAAGACCAGACTACATTGTGAATATTTGTCGCAATTTTTTTGGGCCCAGGAAAGTTCCCGAGTTAAGGATTTTGAGGAAAAGGGCAGGCTTGAAATTCTCAAGAAGTCATCAAAAACAGGCGATCGATTTTAAGTCATTTCAGTTCTTCAAAACAACGAGGAGCGTGTTTCATTCTGCCTGAGAATATTTTCAAGTACCTAGGGACTATAAACTTGCTCTGAAGACTTCCGACTGGGTTACCTTTTCCCAGTTTGAAATGAAAACGCTCCTCGTTGTTTTCAAGATTTGAAATGGCTGTACTTTTGTGGGTTATCACCCGGTACAGTACCTTGTGATCAGTTGCAGAGCCTCCGCAATCCACAACAGATACTAAAATCAAAAATGTCTAATAAATGTATATGTTATACTGTAGATACTATAGATATGTCTGCATGTGTTTACCTAAAGGGAACAGCAGAATGTTGGATCGTTTCTCCCTTTGGTGGGTTATTGCTTCTGCCCTTGATTTCCTTTCATGGAACTGTCTGCTAAGTAGCCTACGCGTAGACCCACCCCTTTTCAAATGATTTGTGAAACACGTTGAAACCATAGAAATAGAGATATTTCTATGGTTGAAACAAAGGCAGCATAAATTAAGTTTCTAGAAATCTGGAAACCTCAGTAGCAAGCCTTTGCTCTTTGTTTCGTAGACCCTTTCCTCCTTTGGGATAATGGGTCTACGCGTAGGCTATCTGCTAAGGGACTCAGGTTCATTTTCTTTATATTGTTGTAATGTACTCTGCAAATCATCTGCACTTGTCGACAGTATGACTTTTAAGTTACAAATTAAGTTACTCATTATGATATCTTACTGTAATAAGTGATCAGTTTCTTATAAAACACGAGTGTAGGGGTGTGTAGCCTAGCGCCTTGTCTTGATACAGTATGCTATTTTGTTAATCCCTTAGCCTGCTTGTAACTTTTGATAATTTTGTTCCAAATAAGTATTGTTCGTATGATTCAAATAACTTTCCGAACGTAAAACAGCGACAGGATATTAGGTTTCGCAGTAGTCGAAACTGCGAAATTTGTTGATGTCGAACTTGGTCTAATCAAACAGAATTCTCCTTACCATTCGTACTTTTCGATTGGAATTGATTTTGTGTCGTTGCGGTCTGCCGTTGCTGGAACATTTATTGTAGGAGTTGCATCTGGCTGCAGATTTCTTCACACGTTTAACAGCTGTGCAATCGCTTTATTATTTGTAAAGCATGACTCCTCAAAGTGAAACGAACATAGAACAGACGACGATGTTGCTTGCCAGTTACGCCTATATCTCTGTATAAATCGTACCCAAAGCCTACTTCTTTTACCATCCTTGGCTTTATTCAGAAACTGGTGGACCGAAATTCCCTCCGTAAATTGTCCATTTTTGCAACCATTTTGATTTGGGCCACCAGCTACACATTATTGGCCGCCACGTTGCTTTTTTGTCACACTGTTTACAACATTAACTGTGGATGAGATCTCCATCTTTCAAGACTAACTGGACTAACCAGCGAGAATCGCATGATGATCATGAGTATAACGTCACAAACTTGAAAAAGCGCTCCGAAGGAATTCGCAGTGGGTTTCTAAAATACCCACGATTACAAACCGTTGTAACTCAAGTTAGGGGTGTTATTTTTAGTAGTTATTTATTGTTATTAGGTCAAAAATTTGAGTTCACATGCACTTTAAAAGATCAAGATGAAGATATTCTATCAGGTGGTGAGTAAGAAAAAAGTACCCGGTGTTTGGAAAAATACTGCTCCCTGAATATCAAATTAATAACAATAAAAACTTACATGGTTCATCGGCAAAAACTTTCAATTAGATTCAGTGAGCAGGGGGCCCAATTGATAATTTGCGAAGTTTTCTAAAATGCCATTAAATGTGTCCGATACTTGATATTGTTGTATCTTAAGAGGAAGAAAGTACCAAGGCAAGCTGGTTTAGTGGCAAATAATGTAACTCGCCTGCTTCGACGGGTGTAATTTACGGAATCCGGAACTACGGAATCCGGAACTACGGAATTTGGAAATCCGGTATCACGGAACTATGGAATTACGGAATTCGGAACTGCGGAATTACGGAACTGGGTCACAGGTATAAATTGCGGAACACAAATGCTCTATATAGTTTATTGGCCAATGCTGAATATTTCTCAAGATATGATCAGTTAGGGGAACATTAATTTTTTGTCGATTTCAATTTTTAGAGGTATAATTAGGTTAATTGAAATTTTCATAAACACTGAAGTGATAAAAAACATCAATCAAATTTCTATTAAATGTTTCTTGGTCATTGAGGATTCAGAAATCGATTAATTGTACATCAATTGCATTGTAACTGCAGGAGCACTGGTTCTGTCATCCCTAATGCCACCACCAATGTTTCTAACATTCATGAAACTATCTACGAGCCCGGCATCTTGGTTTATTATTAAAGATTAGTGTACTGTAGCACCATTTCTTCTTTCTGGACTTTCGAAAATTGAGCATACTGTTCTAAGCTGTTTCTTATGTACGAAAATGTGTGCTGAAGTTTCTTTCGAATCTAGAAATCTCAAGTTTGAGTGTTTTATATTTTGATAAATGTGTTTTGCTTTATTGTAAGCAATCAAGTTCAATTGCTGTGACCAATTAACATTCCTGTGGCACACACAGCGATCTAGAATGGGTAAAGGTCACATTGCTGAATAGGATAAACTTGAAACTTTGTCCAAAATGCACTTTCTAGACCACCCAATCATCAAGAATGTTGTAATCATGATCCAGAGCTTGCTAGAAGTATTTAGAATACTGTTTTCACAAATGCACT
This sequence comes from Aurelia coerulea, assembly GCA_039566865.1. Classification (NCBI taxonomy): domain Eukaryota; kingdom Metazoa; phylum Cnidaria; class Scyphozoa; order Semaeostomeae; family Ulmaridae; genus Aurelia; species Aurelia coerulea. The sequence continues at coordinate 7,381,741 of CM076959.1, forward strand.
AAGACTTTTTAAACGTTTCAATTTTCATCTTCTTCAGTAACTGTTCGTACAATGATTTGGGGACCTACCTATAAACATAGATTACAACAGGGTAACAAAAGAAACAACTTAACGAGGGCTAGCTAATACATATTTTCCCAACTGAACTGGCTCCTGTATTAAGTCCATCTTTATCTCACCTTTGCTTCTCTTTGCATTTCCGGCCCACCCGCTTTTTATAGTTCAGTTGGGAACATATGTATTAGCTAGCCCTCGTTAAGTTGTTTCTTTTGTTACCCTATTGTAATCTACGTTTATAGGTAGGTCCCCAAATCATTGTACGAACAGTTACTGAAGAAGACGAAAATCGAAACGTTTAAAATGTCTTAGTGTATTTCTGAATTATCTTTAAAATATTTTATATGCTTAGGTGAATTGGCTATTGAATTATCGTTTTCGCAAATGCTTTATTGATCTCTGTCCTGAGACCAATGGAAACCTGACCGCAATGGATGGACCAGGATGGACATTGAATATTAAATAAATAATGAGAAACCAAACCATTTAACAATTCCAGATTTTATTTGATAAGGTATTCTGCCTTTGTCAAGTCTTGAAGCTTCTTTCAAAAATAAGGAGAGAGCAGATTTCTGAGAAACACCGGATTTGGAAGACCTCCATTTTGGGGGCAGGCAAATTGTATGGTGAGAATCGTTCAAAGATATGGTAAAAATGCATTTCCCAAATATTTTCCCCAGGGGACATTCAGCACATACACATACCTTCATTTTGTAAAGTTAAGATTTTAAGGAACTTGATTATACCTCTAAAAATTGAAAGCAACAAAAATTGAATGTTCCCCTAACTGATCATATCTCGAGAAATATTCATCATTGGCCCATAAACTATATAGAACATTTGTGTTCCGCAATTTATACATGTGACCCAGTTCCGTAATTCCGCAGTTCCGAATTCCGTAATTCCATAGTTCCGTGATTCCGAATTCCCAAATTCCGTAGTTCCGGATTCCGTAAATTACACCCGTCGCGCCTGCTTTTGCCTGGTTGTTTTTGAACAATTCTACATTTGGGCCTAAGCATATGGAGATTGCAAGTCTCGTCATAAAAACCAACTAAAATAGTTTGAAAGCGTAGGTTCTGTGATGATTTGACGTGTTTTACAATGTTCTACAGAAGCACGAGGCTCTTCACAGGTTACTGGCAATTTCTGGGCCGTTTTTAAAAAAACTTCGCAAATTATCAATCAGGGGGCCCAATTGATAATTTGCGAAGTTTTTCTAAAAGTATCCTATTTGTCTCAATTTGCTTAAATTAGTTGTTTACAATGCATTTGACATTCTCTATGTGTGTATCGAATACATCGAAAAAAACTCTGCAAAAACTTTGCAAAGTCTTTGCAAAGTTTTTGCAAAGTTTTTAAAAACTTCGCAAATTATCATAAGCCTTCTGGTGGCTTCTCCGAAGCCTTAGCATGCCATCATCCTAAGTGACACCTAACAAAATTTGGGCAACAAGAGCTTTCACAAGCCTCTTGCGCCCAGAACTAATTCGTCCGACAGTAGCCTTTCTAATCCATTGGTGTTCCTCGAATCTAACGATACGGGCACTATTTATACAGAAAAGTATCTCATTACTAAAACAAAGGAACACTCTAGAATTCTCTAAATGTTGCACCACAGACTATAATATTACGCGAGAAGTTGCAATACTTCCAAATAGGGTAACTAATAATTATGACCTTACCATAAAATAGGGTAGGTAAGGCAAATCACTAATCCTTCTAAACAAAAGAAACAGAGGCGGGGGATTCCACGCATTGCATCTAATGCCTTTCTGACGCAAGTGGGGATGTGTACTTCAATGCAGATAGTGACACGTAATGGACGACACCCAAGGATTTCGCGAAATGACGCAACAGGGCCTAAGTGAATTCTTCCAAAAAGGGCCAAAATCTAAAGCTAGAGAATCTTACGAGGGAAAATCCTTACGCCAAAATTAGCCGTATTATATACCTCCCCATCAAAGAAAAGTGTTTTCCTCGTTAAAAATTCACGCTTGATGACAGGTTCTACCGCTCAGTTTAGACATTGAGTTTGTGTCGCGTTAAATCCAATTACCAAGAATTCGACACAAAGTCAACTAAAATGCATCCCCGATTTATACCTCGGATTTGGGTTGTATGTCTGTGAGATGCAATTTACGGAACAATACAGTGCGGCATACATGAGCGACTGCACCCCATTCAGTTAAACAAAATGGCGCCCATGGACAGAAAACAGAAGATTTTGCTTTGCAATAAAATCATTCAGAATAGACACAGGCAGCATATGATGCAGTTAGCTATGCTGACTAATTTTATTCAAAGGCGTACATACCTGATCTAGCTGTACAATGTTCTGCTTGCTGTACTGCATTTATTTGAATCAAATAGAGAAATTGAGAACATGCCTCGACAAAGGTCCGCTTGAGGCCTCCAAAGAAACAATGGATGGTGGAAACTTGTACGGGAAACCTACTCTGAAGAATGGTTTAAAAAGACTTTCCGCCTGACAAAAACCTTTCAATTCATTCTGGACAGAATTTATCACCTCGTGAAGAAGTAGTCCATCATCCTCATTACTCGTATCAAGCGATTTCTCTCTTACCGCCTCCTTGACAGCATTATTCCTTATACACTGTTGAATCAAGAGAAAATATTGGATCAGATAAATTCTATCATCAGTTGTTGTTGTGAATTATTCATAATCTTCTGGTTAAAAAATCTCCAACTCTATTTTCGCTTTGGTATCTTCAAAGACAGTACTGATCAAGAATCACAATCAACATCAAAAAGTTTAGAACACATGAGGTCTGAGTTTTGCAAAATGATTTCCATGTCACAAAAATTTTCTTGTACAGCATATTTGCATTGAAATTAGATGCTGAAATTTTTACCGACAGAGACAACTAATAAAATAAAGTTACTTACATTTTTTTTTTTCATTTTAAAATTATTTATGCACGGTAGCCCCGTCAGTCAGTATGATTGATTTTCAGGGGGCCATGCCAAAAACTTTACAAATTAAAAAAATCTACTAAAATTAATAACGGGAAAAGGAAACTAATTACAATCATAAATAATTTATCTACAACTATTTACAATAAATTTACAACAAACCCTTTATCTTGTTCTTAAAAGAAGATAAAGAGGGAGCTTGCTTGGCCTCGCGGCTGAGATCATTCCAGATTTTTGCTCCACGAAATGCGAACGCTTTCTGTCCATTACTAGTTTTCATGAATGGCACTAGCAAGTCAGTTTCGGCATTTCTAAGGTTGATAATATTGCGATCAGAATTTCTAACAAATAAATGCGAGAGATAATCAGGCGCGAGACTATTAACAGATTTATATACAGTTGTTGCAGTCTCACTTCTGATCATATCCCTCACAGTTGGCCATTTTAACTCTGTAATCAAAGCTTCGGCAGGAGCATCGTAGCTGCTATTTGTAATAATTCTAGCGGCACGATTCTGCAATTTTTGAAGCTTAACCAGTCGGAACTCTGCACAGCTCCCCCACACAGAACAGCAGTACCGAAAATGTGGCTCTACAATACCTCTATATAATTTGCAAAGTACAGTTTTTGGCAAAAATTTCTTTGCATATTTTAAAAAACCTAACGAGCGGGAGACTATGGCTTGAACAGATTTAATTTGCTCGTCCCACACGAGGTACTGGTCAACTTGGACACCAAGATACTTAATACTGTCGACGAGTTCTACAGGGGAATCATCGATAACGAATGCAGGAGAATCCACAGTGTTTTCACCAATCTTTTTAAGATTTGGTCTAGATCCGATTACCATTGCCTGAGTCTTGACTACATTCAAAGACAATTTATTGCCCTGAAGCCATTCTTTCAAACATTTCAATTCGTTGTTGAGCGTTTCAAGCATAAAGGAGCATGTTTTTCAAGAATCAACGAGAACATATTTGTCCATTGCTCAACGATGAGGTTGATATCATCTGTATTTGAAACAATGCTTTTCCAGTCAATTTGTTGAAGATCACTAAGAAAGTTTTCTTCGTTGAAATTGTTCATTTGCCGAGTGGAAATGTTTTTGTGCTGTTTTTTAGCAGTATCTCTAAATCTTTTAACACAGTAGACCAAATAGTGATCACTTATAGTTGTCTCATAAACACCAGATTTTACTATAAAAGCTTTATTAGTTGTGGCAATATGATCAATCAGAGTGGCAGTTGTAAGAGTTTCCCTTGTACTTCTTTTGATCAACTGTTTTAGACCGAAACGATCATAAATGTCAAGTAGGTTCTTCAAATGTGGTGGAAGGTTATCGGGGGTACAAGTATCCTCAGCCCCAGCAACTATTGGTAAAAAATCACAGTTTGTGTCGCCAAGGAGGATTATATCCCTGTTCTCCTTGTCGAGAACCTGTAAACACTCTTCCAGTTGACGAAAGATTTCAACTGACGCGTCAGGAGGACGGTACCACGACATAACAAGAAACGGCGCAGCCTTCACAGGTTTCACCTCAATACATATCACAGTGATCCAGAACAATAGAGCTAATGGAAGAAATACCAAAAATTGGAGTTTTCTATTTCTAAGTACTGATCATGCCACTCAAAACTAGATATGTTGGCCATCAAAATAAAGAAAATTTCATCAAAATTGGACCTGCGAGCCCAGAGAAAATCGAGGTCAAAGTTTGGTGAAATCTAGAAGTGTCAATTTCATGGCAATTTTATCAAATTTTCCTCTGATTGATTAATTAATGCCAAAATCCAAATTCTCATTTCTTGGCTCCGAAATGTCCGATTTGTATGAAATCAACTTTATTTAGTACATGAATATAACAGCTTTCAACGGATTATCAACCAGAAGAAATACGGATTCTAATTTCACGCTTAATTAGACATGCTCAGTGGCAGCACGATTTTGGCATTTTTGGCATCAAAATGTGGAAATTTCTTATTTACACTTGAAAAACAAAAAAAGTGACTCAAAGTGACTCTACCAGACACACTTTTTGTGGAAGTACCACGTCTCAGCTGAAAATCTACCCAGGGGATTGTACAGAATCGTACAGAAAAAAAAGTTATACGCAGTTAAAAAAGTCAAGTGTACCTCTTGATTTTGAAGAAAAAATCGGGCTTTTTTTGTTGCTTTCTAAGCAACATGAAATGGAATGGAATTGTTGAAAGTAACTGCTAGTGACCTCAATTCATCTTTTGGGGAAATTCAAATGGTAAAATTGAAATATAGGTTTTTCACTGCTCCTCCGCAGAGACAGATAAGAAAGCAATGTAAACTGCTTCTTTTTGATCATTTCTTCACAAAGCATTAGGTCAACAGCTTATAACGTCCAAGATAACTTCATTATGAAGTGCACTAACTTCTAAGCTAGTTACATCTAGAAAACTTGATAAAAAGACTATGATCTAGTTGATATTTACGAATCGTATTTTGTTTCTCCGATAAAAGATTGAATCAGCGAAACATAGGCAACTGCAGAAAAGTGTCCTTTTTTGTCAACAGATCTTGTTTCACAATTGCAATTACCGGGGTTGATGTTATTAGCATTCTTACAAAAATGTCATGAAGGCTGGCTTGAACTGAAATCCGTCTCGCTCTACATCCTGCCATACTACGGAAACTGCGTACGTGTTTCTTCCATGCTTCAACTCCACTCTCACCAGACCAAATAGCAATTGTTCCTCCTTCCTGCATTTCAAAGAGCGAGACAGACTTCTATTCAAACCAACATTCATGACATTTTTGTAAGAATACTAAAAAAATCAGCTCCGGTAATTACAAAGGCGAGACAAGATCTGTTGACAAAAAGGACATTTTTGTCCACTTGCCATGTTTCCAATGAGGAGGAATCGCTGATTCAGTCTATGTAAAATTGAAGTTTTATCAAAGGAACAAAAGACGATTCGTAAATATTAACTAGATCATAGTCTTTTTATCAAGTTTTCTAGATGTAACTAGCTTAGAAGTTAGTGCACTTCATAATAAGTTAGCTTGGACGTTATAAGTTGTTGACTTAATGCTGTGTGAAGAATTGATCAAAAAGAAGCAGTTTACATTGTTTTGTTATCTGTCTCTGCGGAGGAGCAGTGAAAAACATTTATTTCAATTTTACCATTTGAATTTCCCCAAAAGATGAATTGAAGTCACTAGCAGTTACTTTCAACCATTCCATTTCATGTTGCTTAGAAAGCAACAAAAAAAGCCCAACTTTTTCTTCAAAATCAAGAGGTACACTTGACTTTTTCAATTGCGTATAACTTTTTTTCTGTACGATTCTGTACGATCCCCTCGGTAGATTTTCAGCTGAGACGTGGTACTTCCACAAAAAGTGTGTCTGGTAGAGTCACTTTGAGTCATTTTTTGTTTTTCAAGTGTAAATATGAAATTTCCACATTTTGATGCCAAAAATGCCAAAATCGTGCTGCCCCTGAGCATGTCCAATTAAGCGTGAAATTAGAATCCGTATTTCTTCTGGCTGATAATCCGTTGAAAGCTGTTATATTCATGTACTAAATAAAGTAGATTTCATACAAATCGGACATTTCGAAGCCAAGAAATGAGAATTTGGATTTTGACATTAATTAACCAATTAGAGGAAGATTTGATAAAATTGCCATGAAATTGACACTTGTAGATTTCACCAAACTTTGACCCCGATTTTCTCTGGGCTCGCATGTCCGATTTCGATGAAATTTTCTTTATTTTGATGGCCAACATATCTAGTTTTGAGTGGTATGATCAGTGGTCAGAAATAAGCAACTTCATTTTTTGGTATTTCTTCCACTTGCTGGATCACTGTGCATATACCTTCTAAATTGGATAGTGGAAGGTCCGTCCTGACAGTGACTTTATCAAAAGATGCGTCTTTTACATACAAAGCTACACCTCCACCATTGCGGTTACGATCACTTCTTTTAATCGAATAGCCCTCAATACTGACAAGATCATTGTCTATTTTATCATCAATTTTAGTCTCATTAACGGCCAGAATATGAATCCCAAGGTCATTAATAAGAAGACGAATCTCGTCAATATGACGTAAAAGGCTATTCACATTAATAGAAGCAATCGCCATACCCTTTCTGAAACCTAGACTTGTAGTGCTGTTGGTGACATGATTGTGTAAGGGAGCTGATGCAGAGGTCTTCCCAGTGGCCGAGCAATCACCCTCTTTATCTTTTACCTCAATCTTATTTAGTCAAAAATTTAATGCACGAAGTAAATTTTTAGAAAGAATGTTATCACCATGTCGGTTGAGATGGATCAGACTTCTGTTAAGATGTTGGTTGGCATGTATGTTGTTGTGTTCCAAAAAGGCAAAATCATTCTGTGAGCACAAGTCCTGGAGAACAAAGTTTACTCTCTTTCTCTTTGATTCATATCTGTCGCCACGTGTTATAAGACCGGAAATAACTACTTCAATACCTTTATCGCTAATTGACTTAGCCAGATCGATAATTTCCTCAGCAATTTGCACCTCTGTTTTTTCTTTTCCATCAATTTTCAGAGAAAGGTCATTTGTGCCACTGTGCAGTAGGATTAGGTTAGGCTTTCTTTCAATTGAAGGCTGGGCATAACTATGCATGTCTCTGGTTGTTGCACCATTGAAATTCTTGACAAAAATATTCATCCCTTGATTTCCACACTTTTCCTTTAGTTCCCAGCCATTTATATTTTTTACAAGAGAGTCACCCATAATGACTGCAGTGCGTTTACTTCTTGATTGCGAAGGATTTTGCGTTTTGTAGCGGTGTTTAAAGTCCCCGGTGTCATTTCCTGACGGCAGCTGCTCGTTTAAGGCATTTGAGGAGGAACTTGGTGTAACAGAATCAGGAGTTATTGTAGATACTGCATCCTCGACTGCATCTTTGTTTACATTTTGATCGCATCTTTTCCTGACGGAGCTGATCGTTGCGACTTCAGGGACCTGTGATGCTTCAGCAGCGTTGACAATACCACTGACATCGCTAACTCTGACATTTGGGGCACTGACCTTTGAAGTTGAGGCTTCCTCGTTGTTATTTATTTCGATTTGCACTTCAGGATTCACAGAATTCACAGAATTGTTTACCTGTTCACATGAACTTGTTGCAGAATTTAATACGCTTGATTCACACATGACACATCACACATCACACATCACACATGATCAAGAACACCAAGATGTGATCGCTTTCTGGCAATCCTTTGTGCTGTTGGATCTGACTTTAGTTAAATTGCTTTCGTTTGTTATTATAATAATTGCGCAAGGATTCGTTGAATCATTGCGCGTCAGGAACATTAATTCCTCTAGCTTTCAATTCATTGGCAGTTATTGATGCAAGCTCTTTATTTCTTTCCATTGTCAGCTTTGTCCATTCAACTTGCCCTACCTCCTCACATAGCCCATCACACATTTCAAAGGCAACTTTGAGCATTTCTGTGAAGAAAAAGTGAAAATTACATTCATCACTGAATTTTTCAGAAGTGCAGACAAACCAAGAAGTTTTGATTTAACTTGAAAGAAGTACAGTAAATAAATAAATCAATTCAAGCTAAATCAAAACTTTTCTTGGTTTAAATACTGGCAAATAATTTTCTGCCTAGTGGTAAGACAAACCTGAGGGTTGGGGTTCAGAGAAACCCCTTTTAACCCTATTGTGGTTGGGCTATCGGACATGTCCTATTGTGGTCGGGAGGGGGACATTGAGGTCTGCAATGAGTTTGCGCATTTCTTTCTGTCATTTATGACCAAACCAGATGGTTTACATGCACAAAGAAATTTATCTGGCAATCATCAGTGCTTTTTGCAGTATGGTTCAAAACCAGGTAGCCCTAAAACGAGCTAACTTCACTACTTTTTAAGCCAATTACAAGATCAGCTATATATTGGAAAATTATTTGGTCCTTGATATACTTGGCAAAAAAAGAAAATTGAAGATCGGCCGTGAAATCAATTTTTGGTGATTTTTCAAACGCGAGTACTTTTTTGGGACACCCGGTATCTGGATAGAAGGGACAGAAGTGTTCCAGTTTAGCAGGAGCAGTGTAAGTGGGAGGCTGATCGGCGTATTCCTTTTGTTATTGATCCAAGATGAACCGGAACACTTTGGATTCTGGATCCTTAGATCAACGACTTTATAAAGACTTTTGTAGTTTCCGTAGAATTCCATCTCACAGTAGAAGAGAATGTAGCTGGATACGTTTGTTTTTACTTGATCCCATTCAGCCCTAATTGACAATTCCTCCAATGGTGTTAGTGTGAGGTTTGATGGAGCAACCGCTGGAACTCACTGCAAGAAATGTACGAATTTCTCCATGGTGTTTAACTTGGGAAACTTCAACATTTCTAGCTAGTTTCCCAATTGGAAATTAACACTCTTAGTTTTCGCTGCAGTTCTCAAAATGGTAATGGTACACCTCTGATTTACCATAAATTTCCCACGATTGAAATTGCAAACTGGTTAATGTTTACGATGACAAAGAAGAAGAAGCAGCTACAACACTCTTCAGAAAATTACACACAGATTTTGGACTCGTTTCTTGATCTTAAATTCTTCTCTCATATTACTCTAAATCCCAAGGCTAAAGTGATTCTGGTGGCCAAACGCATACTTGAAGATTTTGCCATATCAAAGTGATCCTCAAAAATCCTCCATTGTTCCAGTTATGATGAATATGATTTCTTTGTTAGTGTAAGTAATATAAGTGTGATACATTATACCTTTTTTGTTGCACATGAGATACAAGGTGACCTTTGACCAAGGTTTATAGAAATAAGCTGTGAGCGAAATAGTGTACTGACATTAAATCCTGAATATGAGTGAATATGAGTGGGCCAAGAATTGACCCCTGAGGGACCCCACATGACAGACTACCATGATTTGAGTATTCCTTGCCAATATTGACGGCAAAAGAACGGTCCTGAAGGTAAGATTTAAACCACAAAATGGCAGATTTGCTAAAGCCACTTGCGACTAAATCGCAAAATGCCTCCGACCCCTGATTGGCTAAAAGAACAATAGGTTGTATCTCCAGAACGAGGCTCTTCTGAAACAAAGAATCTATGATAATACAATGTAATTACAAGCCTATTGGACAGATTTAACAATCAAAATTATTGGCGCCAAAACATGGAAAGGTGGCGGGAAACCAGTTCTGTTTACAGGCTATGTCGTGATGGGCCTACGAAGAAAATTGCAGAATTTCAACCCATGAAGGTAAGCAGGCCTTTCGTAATTCAACTTTCACTTACGAATGCACACAAATTTTCTTTAAGTAACAAGATTTTGACCACAAGCAGGCTGTACATTTTGAAACTTTCATACCAATAAATGACTAGGCCCATTATTGCTTCCAGGCATATCCTTAGTCAATACTAATAGCAAGTATCAATAATATACTTAAGAATATTTCTTTGATCATTTTTCAGAAAGATCATTACCCACCACCCGGTAGTCCTTTTTTTGAAACAATGATTTGCCCGGTGGTGTGGCATCAGGGTAGGGGTGTGTGGAAATTTTTTTGAATTGAATTAAGGAATTGAAATTTTTCAAATCAAAAATGTAAAGCTAAGTTGCAGAATTAGTTACCAAAATAGATGTTCTTGAATTGAGAAACATGGTATCAAATATTGTACATACTGTAAAAAAAAAGTTCCAAGAAAAAATAGCAGAGATATGAAGCAAAAAATATCACACAGATGACTAAAGGCAAGTTACTTTTCAACAAAATAGCCATGTGACGAATTCCCTAGGGGTGGGGGGGGGTACTCAAGTATGTTTGGGATAGGAGTGCTCATCAGGCTGGGGTACAAAACATCAACCATAAGAAACTTCTAGCATGAAAACAGACCAAAAAAATAAATTTTTTGATCCAACATACAGGTTAAGAAGTCAGTATCTTAAATATGTTGAAAGTGCCCTTACTGATTAGATTTAAGGTATTTGGATATTTCAAGTGTTTTTATTTTAGTATTAATAGTTGATCTTATTTGTTGATAAATTATGTTTTCCCAACCTTTTTACTTCTTCCTATATTTGATACCCCAAAAATTAATCCAGAATTTCAGGAACCCGAAAATATAACTGCACAAATTATTGACCCAAAAATAAGCTTTGCCCAAATCTCAGAAGCAAAAAAGTAACTTTATCCCTATTACTACCAGGGGGGGCACAAAGTGCCCGCGGCAAAGTTTATTTGATGTAGTGTCGTCAGTTCAAAAGATAAAGAGCTGAAACTTTGCGACTTTTCCTAAAATTTCATGGACTAATTAAAATTTGTAATTTTTTTTCAAAATGGTAGATACTGATCACGTGACCAACCTCTTTTCAACACGTGGTCAGCCAGACAATTAAAGAAGCGAGTCCAGTTTTAACACGGATGGTCATAGAACATCGAAAATACCACCATTCGATAGCTCTCGATGAGAGCTTTCAGATGATGTATAATTTTATCCATTTTTGATGACATCAGCAAATTGTATGTTCATGACGTCATCAAAGTTTATGACGTCATATATATAATAACAAATGTATTAGATAACTTTAAATGGTCAAAATTGGTTCTATTGATTGTTATTAACAATTTTAAGGCATTTTAGAGAAATTTCATCAGTAATTAGGGGTTTAAATGAAACAATGACAAACTGATGCAAATAAATGATGAATATGTGATATAAATAACAAGCTTAAATTGACATTTCAATGCCAATTTTTATTCAGTGATGCTTTGGGATACATTCTTGTAGTAGTATGAAAGAAATTATCAACTAAGAACTTAAATATTGCCAATATTGTTAATAGTAAGCAAAAAGTGCAATTTTCCTCAATTATGACGTCATTGTGACGTCATGAAAGTAGTAAAGAATTAAAAAAGTAGCCTATTGTGTAGATTTTGTTCCTATACACCATTGTACTAAGTTTCATCCTCATATCTGCAATAATGGCGAAGTTACGGAGGGGGGGGGGGGGTACTTTGTGCCCCCCCCCCGGGACTACGATGGTCGAAAAAGCCCGGTAGTAATAGGGTTATCACACCTATAGTAGATATACCCGAGTACACCCTGGAACAAAATCACAAAATATTCTCCTTGACCTTTATTCATAAACGAAATGGGCACATTGTAATTGACTTTTTACTACTTTATACATTATATAGATGCCTGTGATAAACGAAGGAGTAGAGCTATCGACTGTACAACTGCAGTCATTCACACGACTCGCTGCATTCACATGCAAGATACCCCCAACCAGGACACCAAAGAATGTGACCACAAAACGCCATCTGTCGCCTTACCCAGTTGAAACACCATCCAAACATCGATGTATAACCCCAGAGGCAACACTGTTTGCATGGAAAGCGGAATTGCAAATGCTGAACAGGATGTCAAGGAGTTCGTATACTGTGGAGTGCGAATTTGGCTCGTACAATCTTTCAATTGTCGACGCTGCAATGCAACTGCATAGAGCATGCGAAATTAGGGCAATGGTCGAGCAGGAAATCGATTGGTTTGCAGAATCTTTCAAAAGTCCGGCCTCTGTTCACGCCATCCCTCCGCGAACTTCATTAAACACATTTCGATCCTCTATTCATAACCATCGCTACTCGGAGCTCTTACGCGATTTTGAAATGGATCCCCAGGAATTATCGAAGCTATGCTGCAACAGATACTTGGCTGGAGACCATATGAGGTGGGTAGTAAACCAGCTTAATGCACAACAAAAAGGAGTGCTCTGCCTTTACGCAAATTCTATCATCAGTGTTGGTAATTTTGTGAGATTGAATGTTGACAGGCAATCTCTACCAAAAAGAATTGGCATCATCTTGAACGTAGGGAAAAGGCGTCATGTCAATAACGGAAACGAAGAATGGGAAGTTTTTATGGGAGCGATGGGACGCGAAGGAAACCATTTCAGTACTGCTGTCGTAGATACTGAGAGCAATATAATAACATATGGGAACTCTCTTGGATGGGGTGTCCCAAAAACGCTTCTCACGTTCATTCGCCGCCTTTATGTTCAAATATTTCAAAGGCAAATGCCAGATATGGAAATGAATGTTTGCCATCCAACACCAGATTCAAGTGCTTTTCATGAATGCTCAAGAAGATGTGCCTCCCTGTATCCACTTCAGCAAAATGGTACTGTGTGTGGTGTTGTGGCAATTGTTGTGCTTGCAATTGCATGTCTTGCGCCAAGATATTACTCGGTTTTGACAGACAAAATGTTACGAGGCGCAAATCATCTACCGTCTCTGTTCATTTCTCGTCCGCATACCTACGCAAAGTATCTTCGTCGTGTGATAATGACTTGGTTTAGTGAGAAATACATCTCAATAAAATATATCACTCCAACTCAGCTACTTGGACTTGACATGAACAACCAGAATAACACGGATGCATTAAAGGACATTGAGCCAGAAGATGAAGAAGATGTCGTATTGGTAGATTTTGAAGCCAATGAGGAAGTTCCTGCAATGCCTAAAATAAAGATGGAATGCACAACATTACCAGGAATAAAGAAAGAAGCAAACGAAAAGACTGAAAAGACATTTCAAAAATTCAGTTAAAGAAGGGGTAAGTACAGTCTGTATAACATTATCGTACTACAAATGACCCAAGCGCATGCCTGTTTCATAAGTAATGTGTTTTCATAAGCAAACGAGCAGTGAATGGAATTCTAAAGAAGAGAAGTGCTCACAGGTAATGATTCACTGTAGCTAAGGTAACTTAAACAAAATATAGTAGGAACGTGCTGGGACAACCCGTGCTTGGTTCTCGTCAAATCAAATGCGCCTTGTGAATTACTAGTAATTACAATGGCATTTTGGGTGATTTGCCGACCTATTTATAATGCAAGCAAGTTCACTGGAATATAGAACCCTTAAAGAAATGTGTATCTATTTCATAACGACAATAAGAGTAATAACTAGCTTTTTTCTGCTACTGGTGGTAGTAGGTACACGTTACACGTCTCAAATCCTGACATATTTAAGGATACTGGATTAGCTGATGCAGTATTTGATTCTTTCCATAAGAATGTAGCATTAAAATGCTTTTACTTTTAACATATGTTTTGGTGTCTGAAATGTAAGAGAAAATAAAATTGCCTTGTTCCTTTCAAGGTGATCTCACTACCTGTTCAGAATCCAACACCAGAGAGAATACTGCTGACGAGAGCGTGCATCAATCCATTGTTAATGGCTCGACTTACAGGAAGGAAAAGACAAACATGTTGAAATGTCCTCAGTTCAACCTAGAAACAAAAGACAGGTATAATTTGAAAAGGCATATAAAGCGAATTCATGGGGAAGAACACGTCAAAGCCGTTGAAACAGGTGGATGCATCTGTCTGGAATGTGGACACAAATGCCATTGAATCGAAGATCTAAGACAGCACCTTGCTGAAAGTCACGAGTTCATTTTTAGATTTGAGGAAAAACAATTTGCAACCATTGCAGGTAGAATTTCTATTTCTGAACCTTTAACTTACAACCATGCATAAAAATAGACAATAATTTAGTAATAAAACAATAAAGTCAGTAAAACGTAAAGCTAATTCAGAATGTGTTGGCATTGTTCTTGGTCAATTACATCATACAACAACCTCGACAACAACCAATTCAGTAAATAGTGCTAATAAAGGTGTTTATCAAGATCCATTGAAATAATCAATGCTCCCTACAGTGCCAAATCTTCAAATATTACATTATTCTTCGGTTCATCTTAATCAGAGATTAAACGCCTTGAAACGTTTCCTTAGAATCTTCACCAAATGTAAAAAGCACTGTTTTCATGTTTCGGTGATTTTTTCATTGCACATACCACAGCATCATGTTTCGAATTTTATCAGATGGAGCAGAAGCTGCGTAAAATGACGTAATCGTGCATTCTGATTTATAAGGAAGTGTTTGACTAAGTAAGCTTTTTGAAGAGTTTGAGATCTAAGAAGGAAATATCAAGTGTTGCCCTTACTTCGTGAAGTGTTGCAGGGAGCTAGGGGGCTTAAAGTTACAAAATTTCCCATTTGCGCGTACAGTTTCTGCTCTGCACTTCTTTCACGATTTTAACGATATTATCTAGGGATGACTTGCAAGAAAGTACATGATGACAGAATTTACCCGTTTCTATTTATCAACAGAATTTGAAGAGTGGAAAGAGTACATTGAAATTAATTGTCAGACATGCTACAGGAAGACTGCATCTGTAAAAACAAAAGGCGGAGACATTTTGGTTTACTATCAATGTAACAGAGGAGGAAAATACAAGCCAAAAAGAAAAGGAAAGAGAAGATTGAAGACAGGAGGTTAGAATTTCTGTCTAAACTCTTACCAATGGCTTATCTCCATAGTTTTAGCATGGTTTGCTTGCATTGACAACTGTTTGCAGTGCCAATACTGCAATCTTTTACCTCGAAATGCTAGTTATGTGGCCGTTCAGAGCATCAGCTTAGCACATCTGCTAAAACCTAAAAAAAATAGTACACACCTTTTGCAGCTATATCAGTATCATGATATGTTTATGCTACTTACTTACTTATTTACCGCTGGCGTACCGGGCAGTGACTGACATTCTACTAACTATTTTGTTCATAGGTACAATATGATAGTGGACCCTATTTTCACAACGTGGTTTCCTTTGAAATTTAGGATTGAAGAGCATATTTCAAGCTCTGCAGATGTTTAAATATACGCCCAAGACATTGAGAAGAGATTTTTTCTCTGCAGTTTATAGCTTTGCATTCATCCTAACTCTGTGAAGTAATCTTGAACACTCTTCTATCAAATTTAGCGATGTCCACAGGTTATTTAGTCGTCTTTTGTCCTCTCAATTCCTTATGAGTCCACTCACCTTTCACCTTTCACCACTCACCTTTCTCGGACAACTCAAATATGTGGATCTCGACCCCAAGACAATTGGCGAGAGCATACACAATGAGATCTTGGGTATCTCTGCTGTACACCCTCTCGTTGACGTACCGCTCCAAGTCGCGCACAGCATCAACATCCTCATAATTAACGTGGTTGTGGTAATATCTCAGGTTACTCAAGATTTCAAATTTCACCATCTCCAGCAAACCAGGTACACTTGGGCAGGCGAGAACTTTTGAATGGGCCAGGGAAGCTCGAACAGAGTGAACGACGCAATGCCCATCTCCAGGCTGACGCAAGATTCTCTTCTCTTCAATGGAATACACATGCTGCCGACCGTCAGTTGCCATCAGTTGACTGGAAATTGAGAAATATAGCATTCATTTTAACGGTATTATAAGGCATCAGTTGCTTCTGTGCTGCAAGAGACTTGTGCCACACAATCATTATCAAATATGATTTCTTCCATAATGTTTCAAACTTTCACAATCATATAAACAATATCACATTAACCAGGATAATGAAAGGTAGTATCTAGACTAAAATATAGATGCTTTATCTAATTATTGGGAATGTTACGATCATATTTTGCTTTCCACAGTAATAGAACCAATCAAATGAATCGGATTACCTTCAGACGCAAAGGATCATGGTAACATTTAGGATCATGCCATCAATAGCGCAATTCCTTTCCGAAGTAGTTGTTCTTAGGAAATTCCAGTTTCAACTATAAAATCAAATGACGCTTCGCTGTCGCTTCATCAGAAATCAATTATTTCAAAGTACATATATGTGAGGTCGCGCAAATCCAATGTGTGATTGGCTAATACTGCAGGCTATATTAATTGTCATATTCTTTTATGAGGCAGCAAAGCAAAGACTGACATTGAACATTACTTGTTGGCATATCATGTGAACAGAAATTCCTCATTTAGGGAGCCGTCGTTATCAACCACAATAGAGGGAGTGGAAAAAATATGGGAATTTCTGTGAAAATTTAAAGATTGAAAACAGCTTTGCACCTCTGAGCATGGGTTCCAAATCTTTAACTCCGCGTAAAAAGGTGGGTGTAAAATTCAATGACCTATTTCCTTTAATTGAATGGCTTGAAAGAGGCTTTAGATACTTATCTATAATTCTACCATTGGACTTTCCAGCAATTTTGAATATTTTTCGAAATTACAGCGTATCTTACATTTCAACTCATTGGAGGATGTGATGTCATCAAATTTCTAAATCATAAACCAGATGAGTGACAGACTTTTGCTCGACACCATATTGTAGGCATTCATAAACTATGGTGTTCTTCAAAATTACTTCATGTTTCGTCAAACAGTTTAGAAATGACGATGGTTTTAATTTTTGAAATCTTGAAAAAGAAGAAAAACACTCTAATTCTGGAGATATTGAACATTTCCGAAAATCCCAATGGTAGAATTATAATCATCATAATAGCATAAAAGAAAGGTCTACCTTATTACAGGCATGGCAGCTATGAGACTAAACTAAACTAACACATAATATTAAATACAAATTACAGTAACGATAAAAATCTTGAACAAAAGACTGTGAATTGAATAAAAAGAGAAATGAACTAAAATGTATCAAATAAAGCTACGGTGAAATGTAAAATAGCAGCAACAAAAAAAAGAAGAGAATGTGTGAATAAATGAGAATTATAGAGAAATAACTAAAGTTTCTTTGAAGTCATTCAGTTCTAAGAAATGGGTCACTCAATTTTACACCAGCCTTTTTTCAAAGATTTGGAACCTATGCTGAACCTCTGCATTCTCAAGATGTACAATTTCATACCCCAAACAGCAAAAATTCCAATGAATAACGTCGAAGAGAATGAAAAGGGCTTAAAATAGGCACAGGAAATTTCTGTACAACTTTTTGGATAAATGACAAACAAATTAGAACAGAATATATATGATTGAAATATTTGTGAAAACATCAAAATATTTCATTTCCATTCTCAGACCAAAGCATAAGTTCGTCCTACCCCTCCTCGTTTGCTTCCACCCCTGTCCCTGTAATAATATGTTACCACTCCCTTAATATTTCGAAACAATTACGCGATCCCTCAAGGGGGCTCCCAGCATGTGAAGTAGAGTCCTTAACCTCCCTAAAAACGCAAAACGCATGTATGCAATTTGTGTAAAGTTTGAATTACAAACTCATGCAGAATTTCATCCTCATACAATATGATAAAGAATACTTACAATTTGTTCCCACAACTTGGAGATGATTCTTCATCACTTGAGCCCAAAGTAATAGGGTACCCATAATCACCAGCCCGTGCTCTGGTGGAAAAATAATGTGCGAGTGAATTTAATTTATTCTGTAACTTTTATCTTACGCCGATCGTTGTCCCATATTTCCTGGATCCGAAAATCCAACATTCCGTGAGATGCAAGAGATATCTCTCTCCCCAATGCTCCATTACGAATGAAATTGAATTGAAGTTACGGAGTTTTGGAATGGCGGATCCAAGAACTATGAGAAGGGGATCTGTCAGAATGACTTCAGGAAATAGGCTTGGTCTGGGCCAAGTCTAACTTCCTTGTGCTTAGTGCAAAAAAGTTTAATTTTTTTCTCAAATTTTGCCAAGAAGCAGGGGAACAGTGCAAATTCGGCAACGTCTGAAGCATTAACAGACTCCTTATTATGAACTGGAGGCTATAAAAAAGGAGCAACGGAAGAAAAGGACAGACTCTAGTCAGTCAAAAATGCTTAACTTGGACGAATCAAGGCACGGGCAGTAGGAAACGCTGAATTTAGCAAAGCTTTACGGGTGATACATCAAGTTATTCCTTTCCAACTATATCATTCCATTCGTGATATATCGACTTGTTTTCCTTCTGTGTCTACGTTTCCTGCGAAGGCACCATTTTAATCCGATTGACAGGACTTCACGGGCACTAGATTAATTACGCCACTCAAACGGAAACTCCTCAGTGCCTTTGAGGTCCTGTCAATCGGATTGAAATGGCGCCTTCGCAGGAAACGTAGACACAGAAGGAAAACAAGTCGATATATCACGAATGGAATGATATATTAGGATAGGAATAACTCGATGTATCACCCGTAAAGCTTTTGCTAAATTCAGCCTTTCCTACCGCCCGTGATCAAGGCTTACAAAACTTTCCAAGTATCGGTGTCTTCACGCCGGGGTCTTCGCTCTAGGTACTCCAGTAAATATACTTTTCTCATATTTGCCCCTAATAAGGAGAAATCACTAGATGGTTGCAAAATCACACATAATGATTACACACATTCTCCGCATAAAAATGAGATGAAAGTAGAGGGAACTTACTTCTCAAACGAAATCTTCAGCCAATGCGAGAACGACTTTGACGACAATGACTTTCAGGGTAGTGCCAGCGATATTAGTGACGATGATGATGTTGAGATGGGGGACAATGCAGGGGATTCAGACTAAACATTTTTGGACAATTTTTCAGAAAAAGAATATTCGTAGAAAAAGTGAATGATCCCTTGCAATGATAGAAGGGGGCGTTGGGCTTTCACAAGTTGCGGGCTTGGCCAATTTTAACCCTTGGGTTTCAGTCTTTTATTCAAAATCCAGATTTTGTCCGGTTTTCAATATCATGCAGTTTGTGCAATTAATTGAGATAGAACAACCAGCTTTCCGATGCTTAAAACCATATAAATGAGAAAAATGTTAGGAACCATCAATGATTGCTGATGCAAATTGAAGGGATTTTCAAAAGTACTGTTTCGGATTTTCCTATTTTGCCTGTATATTTTTGGGTTTTTCGATAATTTTGGCTTGGGTTTGGCAGGCTCTTCTGGTACCCTCTAATTAGGCCCCCTCACCTTACGATTTTACCATGTATCGACATTTTCTATCTTAATTATTTATGAACGATTTTTTGTCTCAATGACAGGCTTAGGACCAACTTGAAGTCATTCTAAACTAATCTTATCTCCTTGCTTGGAGAGCCGAAGTCACTCACAATTATGCAGCACGATATTGTGGAAACGTGAATAGATTTGTAAGGGCTAATTGCAATGATAAGTATGCTATAAAGCTAATACAAAGACCTTCCTGTCGCCCACGTGGACACCCATCGCAGCCAACATATTTGTTTAGCCTCGGTTTCATGAAAACTCCTCCTATTTCAAAATGGCGCTCATGCTCCGAGAGCGAGATGCAACGCTGCTAGCTAATAACTTGATGGAATGGCCTCTGAAGAAAATTCAGTATGTCCAACAGGTAAATTTAAGTTTATTAAGGTTTAAATAATGTTTTTTTGCAAAAATTACATTGCCCGCAAATTTTGCAGGTGTGCATGCGTTTTTTCCCCGTAGCGACCTGACTATTTACTTTGCCAAGGTATGGCCTCAGGATTTTATCAATGTAATCGCTGAGTGGACTTGTCCTGCTATATTTGAACTCATTGTAAGGCTCGAAGGGCAATCTACTGTTAAACATTCATTTGGTTCGAGTGCTATTTTGTCAATTATTTCTTTGCATTTGTGTACTTTAGGTAAACCGTAAATATTGCTAGGTTTATGATCAAAGTTTGAGGTAATCACATTCTTTTCTTGTTAACTCATTGTCAAATTATCTTGTTAAGCTTTTAATTTGCTTAAGCATTTTTTTCATGTGTATGTTTTGTGTCGCTAAGTAGTGTTAATATTTTCTCTCTATGATAAAGTGTGTCCATAATGACGCATGATCCTCCTTTATCTTCCTCTTTTATAATCAAATTTTCATCTTGTTTGAGTTCTATAATTGCCGACCATTCATCCTCTTTGAGGTTGGGTGAAATTTTTTTCTTATTTTGGCATGTTTCATCAAAAGGATATTTTGTCAGGTAATCTACATATGTATCTAAAATTATGCTTCTGTGTGGTGGGGGATTAAAATTAATTGGATTTTTACCAAGCTTGGATCCAAATCGTGAGTAGAATCGTTTTTATCTGCCCAATATTCAATAAATCGTAATTTCCTACAGAATTTTTCTACATCACTTTTTAGTTCTACATGATTACTCCTTGGTGTTAGAGTAAATATAAGTCCAAATTTTGTCAAGACTTGATTGCCTTGTTACCAATAGCCCTTTTTGTTAGCATAAGAAGCTTCAGTGTTATTATTGATTGACTTACTGCTAGAATCTCGCTGTCCGTGCTTGGCCTGTTGTCATGTTTCAATCTGTTTCTCTTCCCTGCCTCTTGTTTAATCTTCTGTCATCTTGCCAGAAGTCTGCATTGCTGTTGCGGTCTGGGCTGCTTTGTTGGTGTTGTTGTTGTTGTTGCCATTGGCGGAAATTGTTGGTTCTGTTGCAAGGAGGTGGCTGGTTAGTATTATTCGGTCTGGTGTTCCGCTCGTTTGATTGGTTTGTTGGTTGATATTGGTTGTATTGTTGGTCTGGTGTTTGTTCCATGTCCAGCTTCAGAAGCCATTCTTATTTTTTTTCCATATTTCTTTTGATTTTGCTTCTTCTCCTTTCATCCTTTGAACCATAGCTCAATGCCGTCTTTTTTAGCCTACGCATAGACCCATCATCCCAAAGGAGGAAAGGGTCTACGAAACAAAAAGCAAAAGCTTGCTACTGAGGTTTCTAGATTTCTGGAAACTTAATTCATGCAGCCTTTGTTTCAACCATAGAAATATTTCTATTCCTATGGTTTCAACGCGTTTCATAACTAATTTGAAAAGGGGATTATAATGAGTAATTGGGCAGCCGTAGCAAGCCTTTGCTCTTCGTTTCGTACGCCCTTTCCTCCTTTGGGATAATGGGTCTACACATAGACTACGTCTTTGTTGACTCGTCATTTCCTGCTGTCTCTATCTCTGAGACCATCGTTTGATCGACTGCTTCGTATCATGATTTAAAATTTGTTATTCTTACTTTCGTTATGTTGATGTCGCATTTGATGGTTTGCATGGCATGTCTCAATGACCTGGATAAAGCTACATATGCTTGACCAAACGCAAACACAACCTTTAAAGAGATTACAACTGAAGGTAAAGTCTGACCCTGACTTTTGTGGATCGTCATCGTCCATGCGAGTTGTAGCAGTAATTGGCGTCGCGAAGCAACCAGTACACAATCTTTGTTTCATCGGCTCCAAACTTACGGTTCAATGGTTGTCACCCTTCCATTTAATTTGTGGCTTATCACATGCAACCGATGTAACAGTGCTCAGAGATACATTCTCTAAGCCCAGTTTATTGATGTTTCTTAGAAGCATTAATCTTGCATTAAGCATTATTATTTGTAGACATGTTTCAGGAAATGGGCATTCCTTCAACTTATTTTTGTCACCTGTATCTTTAGCATTTGATGCGTACACAACACCGGGGATACTCCGCAAGATGGAGTCGTTCTTGCTCTCCACATCAATCTTACGGCCATACAAAAACACAGTTTCAAGGTCATTCACGCTATCATAGCACAGGGGACATTCGTCTAAGCATGGGCAAGAACTTTGGTGACGTTGCGAGGGCAGCTTTGAAATAATGGCAGGAAATTTTAACTTCTGCTGACGTGATCTCGGTTTATGTCATAGCATTTTCAGGGAAGTTTCCAGAGTACCTACGGTTTGTATTAGTTTCTTTTTACTCGAGTTACATTATCTTCAGTGTTTGCACCGACAAAAACGAAGAAACTGAAAAAAACCGATGATGGTACATTTATTGGGAAATAGCTTCACATTGTCAACATAGCATTCACAATCATTAATGAAGGAAAGGATAATTCAGTGGAAGAAAATTATCAAATTGCACTCCTAAAGATAAAAGAGGATTATGAGCATTTACGCACTGAACTGATTGACATCAGACACAAAGTTGAAAATACAAAGTTTGTTCTTTTCAGAGGCATAAAGTGTGACAAAGAGTGATATTTGGGAGGGGACTGGACATTCTTAGCTATGGTATGTGGAATTGGGAGTGCAACTTCAGACTACCCATGTGTATGGTGTATATGTAAAACAGCAGAAAGATATGATATTACAAAGTGATGGTCAATTTTTGATACCTCCAAAGGAGCACGATATATAGTAGAGATTGCTGCTAAAAAAGGACTCTTCAAGTCAAAGTGTAGCTGCAAATATCGACCCTTGTTTCCTTCTATCCCAATCACGAATGTTATCATTGACACTCTTCCTCTCTTTCTCACAGTTACTGATAACTTGCAAAATTTACTGATCTTAGAGCTTAGAAGGCAAGATGCTATTGAAAAAAGACAAATTGTAATGACTTTGACAGGAAGAAGTATACCCAACATGGCTGCCTACGAGAATGCTTTAAACAGTGAGTGTGGTATTGACTTCCATTGGGCTATTGACAAGGAAACATAAAAATCAAAATGGAGATGCCTCACCGGTCCTGAGAAGTTGGTCTTGTTTTCAAAGATAAGCATGACCATTTTGTTACCTGGCAATTGAAAGGTGGACAGCATACAACAGCTTTAGACAGATTTCTTAGAAGACTACAAAATGATTCGTATCACAATGGAGAATGAGATTGTCGGACTACAAACTTGAATAGATGGCTGGTTTCTACAGGGTTTCCCAAAAAAATGTGCCCGTTTGTCTGAAGATTGCGACAAAACGTCAACAGATTTTCGCCAAACTTTTGCATGACGTTGCTTTTCGGCAGGTTATTAAATCTGGGATCCTGATTACCCTCTGCAGAGTACCATGATAAGTTTATTTTTTTATTTTTTTTTTTTTTATATTCATAAAATGTTACATTACATGTTACCTACTATACTTTCTAATTACTATACTACAATACAACACTACAGGTACGATACCACAGGCAGCAAAAGACAATGACTACGCCCGTGGCCATTAACATATAGACATGCAAATAAATGAGATTAAGTAAAACATCTACAAAAAATACAATTAATTACTGACAAATACTGCGAACTGTTTCACATTTGATGTAAGGCCAGCATTGGCGCACGATACCGAATGATAGGAACCCCAGACGACAGAACAGGGCTACTGGTTTTCAATGTAATCTTTCTGAAATACTCCGATTTTGTGTGGATGAACTTTGGTTCATACATCGTTTACCGAACATCAAGTGTGAAACAGACTTAACAAACGGGGAGCAAATAAAACACTTTGTGGCTGTGTGACGTATAATAAAAATTTGAGTTCAGCCAAACCGACCAGTTTTGTGGATAAAATTTAAGGTCATTTCTAGTATATTCTTATTTACGTCATCAGAAAGGTCTTTATCACCATACAATAAATATTGTACTAGAACGTTGTTTGGAAGGCTGTTGATGTGAACAAATGGTTGTAATAATTCCGAAACTCCAGCGAGAAGATCTCGTCGGTGGATGCCGAATGAAGGGCAAAGCAACAAAAAGTGTTCTGTATCTTCAATCCCATCGTTCGTTGGGCACATTGGGTTCACCGTATCTCTGAAATTATGCTTGAATTTATGAAAGTTCAATTTACTCAGACCAACCCTTATTTGGAAAAGATAAGCTAGGCCTATTGGGTCGTGAATGCCAAAAACAGATTTTGCAGGGAGGCGAATTATCGATAGAAGCTTTTTCTTAAAGACAGCAACAGACGGAGCGAGTCTTATTTCAGGATCAAGTTCATTCCATTCAGATAGGCAGTTTGGATAGAAGGTAGATTTAAATTTTTCTGTTCTTGCCCTTATTCGACCAATTACATCCTGGTTGCGAAAAGAATAGTTCGACTGATGAAGTGATGGGATAGGCGTCTTTGTGTACAAAGGGGTGAGATTATTCATTATATTATAGAACAAGGTAAGGCGTCTACTCCACCTCCTGGAATTTAATGACCTGGAATTTAAGTTTATTCCCTGCGAAGCAGTGTAAATCAAGTCCCGATAGCGATCGCGCGAAAATCCAAGAGGATCTTGAAATAAATTTCTATCTCATGAAATTTCTCTATTAATTAAATCAAATTGATCTTGATAATTTAAACGCTTTAGAACGAAGAATGTAATTTTTTCTTTCCCAATCTTTTCCAATGATTGTTCTTCATATATAACGATAAAAGCTCTGCCAGCGGCGGAATCAAGAGCTAAGCATTGTTCTTCAGATGAGCAAAATTCATCGTAACATTCCAAAATAACAATGAATCTCTTCCAAAATTGGGATCCTGTTAACTCCGTTCGAATTTTGCCCATAATATGATATATACAAAATGATAGCAAGTAGCTTGTGAATTCTCTGATGCAAACAGCAAATAAATAAATTCCAGTATGTTCTCCAGTAGTAAGCTCTTTGCCAAATCAGCGAATAACAATGAATAACTTTGTCAAACAGCAATTAAATAAAACCAGTGTATTCTCCAGTAGTAAGGTCTTTGCCAAATCAGCGAATAACAATGAATAACTTTGTCCTTCGGGACGGTAATACAGTTGATAAATAAATCTTGTGCTTCGGCACGAAATACAGCGATATAGCTTGTTCTTCAGAACGAATTAAAACGTTAAGTTTTCCAGTAAAATTTGGGCTTCGGCCCGAAACGCTTCGAAGCTAACTTGAAAAGTGACTGACTTTGTTTTTCTTTCACAAATCGAATAACAAAACTGTTTATGCTTTGCTGACCAACTACAAAGGGCTCGATTTCTATGGTTTTGGAACGCGTATTGTTTATGACGCAAGTTGTTTATGAACTTGGTGTGGGGATAACCCCTAGCTTTTTGACGACACGCCCGGATCTTGTGCGGTACTGAACACAGGTGTATAACACAGGTTGACAGGTTGACAGGTTTACAGGTCACTAGGTTACCAGGTTTACAGGTTCCAGGTTGACAGGTTGGAGAAAATGCAGGTTGACAGGTTAGAGCACAATAGACAACTTAAGAAAATTTCTGTGGAATGCAAAATATTTCTTGAGAAATCATTTTGCTCATATATGACATGACTAATTTCGCTACAAACAGTTCGCATTTTGTAGTTTTCTTCATTGTGATATTAACTTAAAGATACACTGTTGTGGCACTGATTGGATGATGAAGATGATGCAAAAAAATAGAATGAAGCAAGCTTCAAGCTTCTGAGCACACTGACATTCATGAAGGTGACAACGATCCAACTCCCTATTTTTCAAACAATGTATGACACAAGAACTTTTTTCTTTTTTCACATTTTTTTCTAAACCTGGACATCTGTTCATCATCATGATACAAGGCAGGCTTCTAAAGGTGACATTTTTATGACTCGTAAAAATACCTTCCAATATGGTTTAAGATCTGTTAGATACGCAGGAGCGAAATCCTGGAACAGCATTACTGATGTCATCAAACAATCTCCTTAAGTTTTCATTTTTCGTAGTAAACTCAAATCTTATATATTTTCCACAAAATACCAAGTTTAATTTAAAACGTCTCTGAAGATTTCTACAATCATCAAATAAACTAAAGACGTTAGTACTATAAAATAATATACTTTTACCGGGTGTCCCAAAAAAAGGTAACAGATTTGACCAGGGCTAGCAATAAGGATATATGTTGAATCGATCCCTAATAAGTTTTGAAGTACTCTTTCATAGTTAACTTGAAGATTAATACCTAGTTAGTTGATATTGGTGCATCTAGAGTTGGAATATTAATCTTGAAAGTCCAAATTTACGTTCATCACCAAACCAGAGCTTTTGGTTTTGGCCTAAACTGAAAACTCGCTGGTCAGGGGAATCTCCTCAGTCATAGAATTGTTTTGGACAAAGATTGGTCCTTTGGGTACTCATGTGAATAGAATATAAAAGCTGAAAACTAACAGACATATTAATGAACTTCAAGTCATGAAGGAATATCGTCCTGCTATCAAAATCAACGCATTTACAAAAGTACACGAGGCCAAGCAAGCACAAGTGAGTGAGCATTTATATGTTCCCTTGGGCATCCACAATTGCTTGTCTTGTAGTAATATCTAGAGATGTTAAAAAACATTTCATTCAAGGATTCGAGTAATGAAAAATACAATATAGCCCAAGGGAATTATTTCGCTTATGAATGACTTTTATTAGGCAGATGCAATGTGAAGTTTTTGTTGAATTAAGAACGAAGTCTCTGTGGGATTAAATTCTTGAATCTAATTATAGAGCTCAGTTTCAGATTTCTATTACAGTGTGTTTCCAAGCACAATATTTCTTGCTGTACTTCGCTATGATTGAGGAGATTCCACAACGCAGCTTATTAACAGCTTAGGCCAAAACCCAAAGGCTCTGGTTTGGAGTAAGAGGCAAGTTTGGACTTTCAAGATTAATATTCCAACTCTCGATGCACCTATATCAACAAACTAGGTATTAATCTTCAAGTTAACTATCAAAGAGTACTTCAAAACTTATTAGAGATTGATTCAACATAAATTCTTATCGCTACCCCCGATGAAATCAGTAATACCATATTTGGAGAGCAGTCAACAAAAAAAGCTTCAAATGACTCTAGTTTTTGTATCATTAGCTCCACCGATCTCAAAGATGCACCATTCGATTGCATTTGATGAGTACTTTCATTTGATATATACATTTTTCATATTTGCTTACATAAGCAAAATTTTAATATCTATGACATCATTCACATTTATGACGTCATTTCTCTAATAAAGAAGTATAAAATATAAATCTTTTTAGTCTAATTTGCTTCATCATTTAATTTTATCCATTTTGAGTCTATATTTACCAGATAAAAGGACAGGACTGGCAAAAACCTGCAATGAAAGTAAATGCATGCAGCAAAAGGCTAATTTGAGGCTAATTGTGCTAAAAATAGAATCTAAAAAAAATTGAAAAGTATATATTTTTGAACTATTACATGTTTCCTACTATTTGAAACAAATTTCAAGAAAATCGGTTCAGTGGTTGATTAAATATAATTTTTCTGGTTAAGGTATGTCATACCAATTAACCCATAAAAATTGGAAAAAATTGTTTGGTTGCAATAGGTCACTCAACCATTGTAGAAAAAAGACTTTTGGCTGTCATCCCCATATCTTTTCCAATGACAAATTTAGCATTTCTTCAGTATGTCAGATTTTTTTGCCTAGCAACCACTTAGCAACCACTTAGCAGCATTTCCCCTGCAGTCAAAGTTGGAAAAAAATTGACTTTTTGCTGGCCTTAGGTCCAATGCTCCATTCCATGTTTTAACTCGAATATGAGGCTCCCTTAAAACGAGGTGAGGTCTGCAGAACAACAGCAACACCAAAGTGCAAAGAGAAGTTTCTCAGCCTTACTTTTTTGCTGTAAACATTCGGTTGTGCAAGATTTCTTCAGCTTACAATAAATATGGGCAGTTCGAAACGAAGAGAAAAGAGAAGGGCATCAAAAGCATCCTTTCGGGGCAACAGATATGTTAAGATAAAGCCAGGAAAAGCTGCAAGTATGTCTTTCACCACAAGCGAGCTCAATGCCAGTTAGGCCTAGGCCTGGAGGAAAACGCAAAACTTCTGACAATAATGGTTTGTCAGCTAATGCTAAGAAAATTAGAATGTCTGAAAGCAATAACGGCACACATAATGATCATAAAATAGATTTCTTCACATTGGTGCAGTTTTCAGTATTGAAATCAATTATTATGACTTTAGGATGCCCCAACTGTAATGGTATGTTGGTTCTGTAAACTGATGACAACAAGAGAAAAGGCTTTTCTATTCATTTGACAGTGGAGTGTACATCATGTTCTTGGAAAGATGAAAGGTATTCCTCACAACTAAGAGCAGATCCAAGAAAGAGGGGTCAGAAGAATTTTGAAGCCAATGTTTGAATGGTTGTGGCTTTCAGGGAGATTGGTAAGGGTCATTCATCAATGCTGGCATTCACACAAGCTATGAACATGCCACCTCCAATAGCTGTTAAATCTTACAATAATATAAACAAATTACTGCTTGAATCATACAATGCAGTTTCTCAACAAAGTCAACAAGTTGCTGCCAATGAAACACGAGAAGCACTTGGATATTGTTGATGGAAATCTTGCAGAGTGTCAAGTGTCAGTGGATGGCACATGGCAAAAGCGTGGCTTTTCATCATTAAATGGAGCTGTCACTATTATGTCTAAGGACTCTAGCAAATGTATTGATACAGTGGTTATGTCAAAATCATGCAAATGCTGTCTTTATTGGAAAAACAAGAAGAGAACTCCTGAATATGGAAGGTGGCGACTGCAGCACACTTGTAAAATCAAACATAAAGGTTCATCGGGGGCAATGGAATGCGCCGGCGCCATTAATGCATTCCAACGATCTGTACCATTTTTGAATTTGAAGGATACTGGGTACCTAGGTGATGGAGATACAAAGTCATTTCAGCGGGTTGTTGGCTCTACCCTACGGTGGCCCACAACTGTCACGCACAAATACAAAACTAACTCGCACAAATACAGAACTAACTCGCACAAACAAAGAACGAATCGCACAAATATAAAACTGCAATAAGAAGCACAAGGTCTAAAATCCTGAATAGAAACAGAAGAAGCGAGACAAAAAGTGTCCAGTTCTCTCTTCATTCAGCTCATTTAATGCTCGTAGTATTTCTTCTATTGCACCTAGCAGTTCATTTCGCTGTTGCGCTATTTCCCCATTTCGTTTCGCTATTTCACAGTTTCGTTTTGTGGTTTGCAGACACCCCCGATAGTCGACATTCAGAGAGAAGGAGCTATTTTAACGAGAACAGGGTAGTAGATATTATCTACAAGATGTGCTACGGAAGGAGCCAGAAGTGCAACTTTTTCCAAAAGGTGCATGGGTTCTTCTTAAAGATGAATAATGTTTCCTACGACAATACGTATACTTTGTTACAGTTTGTTACATACCCTGCCCAGTTTATAAATTACTCAATAAGCAAAATTTGCTTCCTTTTCCATCTTCTTCCAATCAAAAGTAAAAAGGTGAATAAAGTGATGCTGATTCAATTTGTCATAGGTTGTGCAATATGAATAAAATTTTATTTTATTCATATTGCCCTGGGGGGGGGGGCAATATGAATAAAATGTAGCAACACGCTCATCTATGATTTCACAGGGAAAGGGGTAGTATATTTGAAGGAGAACTCTAGGACCTAGAATCTAAAAGATGGGGAACTTTATTCTCAAAAATCTTCCATAGATTCTTCCAGAATCATATATCATTTTAGCATTATGCGACTTTCAAGTATGTTAAAACATTTTCCAAAAAAAATTCAGTGCTATAGTGAATTTTGACTGGCCTGTAAACCATTTGATACCTATAGAGTTTCATGGGATTCTACTGTGTTCGAATAAAGATATATTAGTAAAGCGATTGGTAATAAAGTCCAAAGATCTCAGACGTTTCTTCCTGAACTAGTATTTCTTTGAGGATTTGCCATGAAGGGGGACACTCTCCGACAAAAAGTCTGAGAAATGTGTATTCTATCAAATTGTATGGACGAGCGTGGTTTACTATTGGATTGCACCCACCGGGAACGAAATCCATGAAATAAACAGGAGCAATTCAAAAAAGCAAATTTGTTATCCTGTCCTTATGTCAAAACTTAAACCATGGTTTTTAAAACGGATTTTTAAGGTTGAAATTGAGGGCTTTATTGATTAAATACAAAATGCACAGAAAAGGTAACTTATCATCACAAATTGCAAATTACACTGTAATATCATCTATTTTCTATTTATGTCAATGTTTGTTGATTCAGAGAAACTTTCACTGAATTTTGTCTTGCTTTGACAGTAGCTAAATTTGTGATTTTGGGTAAAATTTGCAAAAATCCATGGCTTTGCTACCAAAAATGCTGACTTTCTTTTTACAGTCAACACAAACTTACCACCAAAACTATGTTGAGTGAAGAGTTAAGCTTTTGGTTGTACTTCAAAGTCAAAATATGTCTGAATGATCTGATAAATTTGTTTTTGTAGGCATTGATGCAGAACGTCGACTTGAGACAACAGTTTGCAGCTGTACTGTGAGTAATGAAATTGGAAGGTTGGCTTTTCAGAACAAAGAAGATGTAGACCGGGCAATCATGGAAGCAATTGAAAAGGAGTGGCTTGTTGTTGCTATAATTGACGACTATACCACTATTCATTCTAGGCATCGGCCAGATGATGCAAAAGCTTCAGCTGCTTGTGTGATGTGTACGATAGTCTGCCGAATATTTCCTGGAATACCAGCTATACTTTTTCAACAATTGAACGTCTCCAATGCCCATCTGGAGTTGATGTTACATACCTAACACGAGAAATGTTGAGTCTTGCAACTATGAATGCATTTGCAAATGTATACACGAATACCATGCCAGGATGGACATGAAGGACATTTTTTTATCTAGAGTACGTAAGCAATCGCTTGGATGTTCATGCATATCACCATTTACAAAATGTAAGACAGATGCGCTGCTTAAGTAACCTCCATCTAAGTAACCGCCGCTGATAATTGTGATACTACAAAATTTATCAGAGATTTTGTAACTGGTGCATTGCCAAATATTGACCCCAATGTGTTGAATGGTAAGTGTAAAGCAACAAATTAACCATGTGTTAAAAAAACCAATAATTTGACCAGTTCTAGCAATTCAACTATATATTATGCCAAATGTTGCTTGTTGCTAGTTAACTTAATAAACTTGTATCTCATATTTGTCATTATCGCTGCCTGATGTTCAAGAAAATTATCTTCAGGGGGACAGAGTGCAATCTGTGTAGAATGACGTCATGATCATTCCAACTTAAGGAAGTGTTTAGCTACATAAGTTTTTGAAATTACAACTTGCTCAATCATGCATGTACAATTTCTGCTATGTGCTTGAGGGGTAAATACAGCCTTTAAGTAGACTTGTTATCTAAAACATCAATTAAGATTCCCAAAATTTTGAAACCACAGGAACTAGCTTTTGCTTTGCTCTGTAGCCCTTTTCCTCTTTTGGATATTAGGTCTTGGGTAGATATTCTTTAAAATTCTTCAATCTTTAATTTGGGAAAGATGTTCTATGTCAGGGCAATTTTGGGAAGAATGAACAAATTAAGAACTGCCTGCTCAAACATTAGGGTCTTGGGATGATATTTTCAAAGGAAAGGCAAATCAAAAAGAGTAATCTTTAAAATGGACACTGGAGGAAATTACTGCTTTGGTGGAAGAAGCGTCTTCACCTGATTATCTTGAATTTTCAAATTTTCCTGGTCTCTCGAACCAGAGCCCTTGCTATCTCGATGCCATCTTTTTTATATCATTTGTTGTATAATTCTTACAGTTCTCGATATTTTGCTTTGAATATCAAATTATTTCATAAAGGTCGCTTATTCAAAAGCGTTGGTTAAGACACACAATATATCTTCGGTTTTCAATGACACCCAGTACATGAATGTGTTTTATTACATATTTATAATTGAATTTTGTGTTATCTAAATGTGCTGTGAACTGTCAATACAATATGAATAGTTTGGCAAGAATGATGGATTTAGAGCTAATGCCAAATGGCCATCAAAACTTACAGATAACGTATACCCCTTTTTGCCAACCAATGTGTACACTCATCAATCGTTTTATTTCTAGCTGCACTTAAACGGTACTTCAGAACAAAGAGGGAAAGTGCAAGCCGTGCGGAAAGAAATGTCTCACTCTGAACTTGTGAAGAAGTATGAGAGAAAAAATCAGGTAAAATTATTTCCCTTTCATTTTGTTCATCTTGAATTCAGTATGATGAGGAGATATCATGGACACATAAAGTCAGTAATAAGGATGTAGTGTACTATTCAAAGCAAAAAGTTCAAGGTCATTGATGGAAGCAACTAGAAAAAGACAACTTGAGTTTTAGGACACTTATGCAAAAAGAGAGGAAAGGCTGTGATTGTCAACGTCTGTAATCAGTTATGACACAACAGTTGAACTGAATGATGACGAGATTATGATATAATTTCATTCCTATCCTTATCTTTATCAATCCGTTTTTTGGTAAGTAAAATCCAAAAGTTTAAATACAGAAAAAACGGGAATAAGTATTCTTCCTTCGAGAAACCATGACTATGGAGAAACAATCTCATATCAGGGTTTTGCCTTTTCACGATTTTGCCTTCTTTCTGTACTGTGTTATTGAGACAATTCTAATGATTTAGTACCAGCAATGATAATTGTTAGTGAGTGTTGACAATTGTTAGTTAGTGAAAAAGTTGCAAGAAGTTAAGATACATGCCTATAACATTGGAATGGCAGATCCAGGAAATGGCGGATCCAGGAACTACTGTACAGGGAACGGTATACGACGGAAGAGATAGACTTGGGGCAAGTCTAGGGAGGTCTCTGTGATCTCCCGTGTCATTGTAAGAATCTAAGCAAATCTTATGCAGTCATGCCATGATCTAGATCAGGCAAGGAATATCATTTTAATTTTTGATGATCTCAGAGTTCAATTTCTTGAAACGAGCTTCATGCCACTCAAGTGGTCCAGAATAATTAAAATCTTTAATAGTCGAGAATTTTTTCATTTTTCATTTGGTTCTTTTTGGTCAGGATTACTTGTATGATCTAGATGGTGCCATGAATGCATAAACATAGCTTTAAAATTGTTATAAAGTGTTACAAAGTCACAGGAGAACCCAGGGTGGCAGGCAATTTATTAAATATTTGGGCAATTTTTCTACCAAAAGTGTTAAAGTTTTAACCAATGTCTAGTACCAGAAGTGTAGAGTTAATTTAGCCTTGTCAAGAGGGCTTCCAAATTACTTAGTAAGATCTCAAAACAAGTAAATAACATAATTCACACTCAAAGTAATGTCCAAATAGTTACTATAACCTTATAACTGTATATTGCAAAAACATTTTTTAATGCGCTGGGATAATTAAAACTGCAAATTACAAAGGTTCCTCAGCTTTTTAAGTTCAGGTAGGGTTGCTTCTTAACTTTCGAAAAATTGAACTTACTGTTTCTTGTGAGCTGTTTCTTATAAAAAGATACATGCACTGACTTAAAGCTTTGTCATCTTACGAAAAATACGTGCATGCTTCCAAGAGTCTACAAATGCGATACAAATGTCCAGCTTTGGTCGCTGCAGCTGTGTCGCTTGAATATAAAAGGGTGATTTTCTAATGGATGACCTTTGCTCCGATGTAAGTAGCCCAAAAGGTAGATATTTTTCTACAACATCCCCACAGAATGTCAAATTGATATGAAAGAGCTTTAAAAATAGTATTTCAAATGTTGTGTTGTCGAAATGGTCAATCTATTTTTTCACATTAAAAACAAAATGTACATTTCTTCCGTTTGTTGCTATTTTATTCTTTCTTACGTACATCAGCATTTCATACTTATTTCATGTACCTGCTATACTGTACTGTACGGTAAGAGGAGAAACAACAGCCATTTCTTTTGCGCTGCTGAAAGCAAGGACCGCCATTCATAAATTTATACGAGGTTTTTGGCTGATGTAATTGTCGATTACCACTCATAATCTCGCAAAAATGACAGCAGAATAGGATAAAGGCATGAGGACTAGTGTTATCGAGGAGGACATCACCAAATCGTTCGTTCTGACCACGTTCGATGTTGCAGTTCTTGCCATTCTGGAAAGTGGAAAGCAAATATATTTGTTAGTTATTCAAAGTTCATTGGAATCGTATGTTATTTGTCGATGGCTGGCATATATGTGGCTGAACATTGACGTTTTCGCGCTCCTTTTGTTGGGGGACCTTGTTGACAATGTTGTTGGAAGAAGAAATGTGAACGATTTGTTGGAGAAACTGGCAGTAGAATGCGGCTCAAAAAGTGGAATTTTGATATCAAAGCCAGATGAAGTACGTATATCATTTGTGCTGCTTCACGATTTTGATTAATTGTCCTTTTTTGCAAGATACAAATGTAAGTACCTTTTGATTCGCCTCTTATTTATAACGACGGTTTGGTTTTTTAGGCCCGTACAGTAAAACTTTTCCCGTTGTTCATTCTACCCTCAGCATTGAATCTTGAATATCTCCGGAGGTATTTATGTCAGTTTCAAACTGAAAAAAAGATCCAGATAGTGCTGCAATATTGGCATCTTTTGAAGAAGTTTTGAAGATACTTCAACACACAGAAGGAGACCTTCGAATCAAAATATTTAGTCTCCATGAGTATGCGTTTCAGTCATCAATTAGCTGTTTACTATGACAAACTACAGTGACAATGAGGTCGAATTCAAAGTTTTGGCATTTCTTCAAATTTTGAAATAATTCGTAGCGCCCTTGGTTGACTATGCATTAGGGTATTGGGAATAGGTCTGTGCAGAAATTTTTTGAAAATATTCATTTCCCTTGTATCCTATGATATTTTGGCGAAGGGTGGTAAATCGTCCAAAAAGGGCCTAAATTTGAGATTTCAAATTTCCCGGTTGGTTTTTGGCTCCATTTGATTGGTTTAGAGCATGTCACGTGTCAATTTTGTTAGCCAGTAAGGATTTAGTGGCTAACACGATTTCATTGTTATATTCTTGCAGGAAATTTAAGCATGATTTTGTCTGGTCGCAAGAAAGAAAATATTTTTCATGCCCTGCTGTTGAAACCCTGTTTTTTCTGATTAACTGGTGCAATCAAGCGTTCTCGAAAATTCCCATATATTTATTCACACGGTGTGGATATTCATTTGTAAAGTTACTTGATAACAGAGGAAGAATCAGGGGCGGATCCAGCCCGAAGTTGAAGGGGGGGGGGCAACTTGCAAAGTGGGCGCCAAATATGTGAGAGAAATTGAGCGCGCCGAATGCGCGTGAAAATTTTTTGGACGCTTTTCAAATAAAATTCTTTGATTTACTGCTAAATAACACCTTGATTTATATGTTTCCCTCATATTTAAATCGAAACAGTTGAAAAATTATTGGCCAGGTAAAAAACTCGGAGATGTCGGAGATGTCGGAGATGTCGGAGCAAAGACTCTCCAACGTTTCTCAACTCCGACTTTTTTACCTGGCCTTATATGCTCTACTAAAAAAGTCAGAGATGTCTTATCTCCGACGTTTTTCAACTCCGACTTTTTTACCTGGCCTTATATGCTCTACTAAAAAAGTCGGAGATGTCTTATCTCCGACGTTTTTCAACTCCGACTTTATTACCTGGCCTTATATGCTCTACTAAAAAAGTCGGAGATGTTCAGAGATTGCATATTATATAACTCTCTACAATTCAAATTCTCTTCATTCGCCGTCACAACACTCAATCAATAAGAAACTAGGTCCTGAAATTTGTAGTAACTTTGTCTTAACGTCTTAATTTATCACTATTCATTGTGGACGGTAAATATAGTTCTTTGAACCGAAAAAATAACGAGAAATAAAGAAGACGTAGATAAAAGAAAGCATATAAAAGTGGCTCAAGCTACCTGCAATCGAATCCTGGACTATCAAATATCAAACTTCCCGTTGAAATAGATCATTTATCCATGATTTTCGACGGGGAAACAAACATTTCAACGGGGAAATAACAGAAACAAGGCAGGGAAATGTTGCAACTCAAACTTAGCGGGGAAACACATTATTTGGCGGGTCATCCTTTAACCTTGGCGGGGCATCGTTTCAGCGGGGTCGTTACTCGGGGGGGGGGGGGGGTGTATACAAGGAACAAGTGAAAAATATAATGAAAGAAAGTGTCTGCTAGATTGCTTTTCAGATTGCTCTTACTAAAAATGACGTTTTTCAACTAATTCTTGCTATAAAGTGTCTTATCAGTTGTAAATGAAACAAAAAAACCTGTCAAACTCACCCATGTCAATTGTTAAAAGACATCTCCGACCTTTTTAGTAGAGCATATAAGGCCAGGTAAAAAAGTCGGAGTTGAGAAACGTCGGAGAATCTTTGCTCCGACATCTCCGACATCTCCGACATCTCCGAGTTTTTTACCTGGCCAAAATTATTCGTTAGAGTCAGGAAGAGGGGCGCCAAGCTGAGTTTTCATCGTGAAGGGGGGGCAATTGCCCCCACTTGCCCCCCCTAAATCCGCCACTGGGAAGAATGTAGGATAACACTCAATTGTTTTATGACCCACAAAATACAATTTTGTCTGCTTTGTGCTCCACTCCAATATGGCCAAGATAAGGTAGGGTAGATGTTTTCATAACTGATTTTTTGACGTCAAAGTAAGACTTACTTTAAGATTTCAATACCTATGTCAGAGTTGAACTTCCTTACTTTGTTATCAATGTATTTGCTACCTTTTACCATAGTCATAAGAAAAACTATAGTCTGGAAGCGAACAAAAGCCATTGTTCTATGTTATTGTCCTGCATTGCGCTAGCACCCAGACCTCTGTAGGTGCAAAGAAAAATTACACCACATGTGAGATGGCAGAATTCCTAGTCTTAGACTGAGATGCCTGGAGCAAATTGTGCGATTTTTAACTGTGGAGTCTGTAGAACAGCAAAATATAAAGGGATATCGATCATCAAAGTGCCAGCTGCCGTTGATGAGGCCTCCAAGAAGTGGAGAAGTGACATTCTTAATGTGATTACAAGGGGCAGAGTTGTTGATGCAAACCTTAAAAAACAAATCGACGAGGATCGTGTTTACATTTGCGAGAGACACTTCAGCACAGACAAATTTTATCATTGTAAGTATCTTAAAATATTTGAACCCCAATTAAACAATGTTTAGGTTGCATATTGTTATGAATTTCCTATATTTACAGATACTCCTGTGAGCTAGGCGAGGCCTTTTCAAGGATGAACAGATGTGGCAACAGGCCATTCAAGTTCACGTACAGTAAGGCCCCCCACATTTAAGAAACCACTTTTTCACACCTAAGCCTAAAATTTTTCTTATATCTATCATGCTTTTGATTTCTCAAGCTGAAAATTCCTAATTTGTTACAATAGAATGGGGCTATTTATAGACATATCAGCCATATGTGTATGTTATCCATGATTGCCAAGACCCAGTTAAAATTTAGGCTTAAATCTGTCAAATCTAGGATATCGTGGTAGCAATTTCTTATAAACCAAACCCTGCATGAAGTGGAATCCTGGGAGAGCAATGCTCACAGGCCATCAAACCAGGACCTAATACTGTCCATTGAATTACAAGAAACTTTATTTTTGGTTGTAAATGGTGAATCTCAAGAGTTTCTTGTGAATTTGGGGGGGGGGGGGTGGCTTATTATTTCTCAGTAGCCTAAAAGTTTCTTTATTAGGTGGTTCGTTACTGTATAATGCTGAAACCAAGTTTTTGCATAAGACACCTCTTCAAAAGAAACTGTGCTAGCCCCGTCAAGAGATTTGACAAAACTTTTTATATGAAGCAATTAGAGGTTAGAGTTGAAATACTTCATGGTTTTCCTGGTGAAAGGGTTTTAAACAGAAAGGTTAATATGTTACCAGCTCAAAAAGCTGTATGTTTTCTTTATGAATTGATCATTTATTGTAATTTCTGGTTTTGAAAATTTTCTGGAATGAAGTTTGTTGAATTGTCTGCTTTTGTTATGTAAGATTGTTGAGGATACCGAGGACTGCCCCTTTTGTCTGAACCTTTTGTTATGCTGGTAAAGTTCAAAGCAGATCAACACACTGGGAAACCTATTACCATGCGCGAGAATTTCTTTGTTTCTTTGCGAATTCTTGCTTGGATTGTGGCCGGATTATCCGTCCACATTTTTACCACAAAACCAAACATGCCCTCTGCGCATGGTCACAGGTTTCCTTTTTGGGGGATAACTGTTGCTTTGAACTTTGAGGATTCGTATCCCCAACAAAAGAAGTAAGAAACTTTACTACAAACTTCAGAGCCAGATATCTTAGAACAAAATTACTGTGGTACCAAGGAGTTAAAAATTGATTTATATTTTTGTTTCACGCAGATGAAACTCGAAAAACGCTCAAAGAAGGTGCAATTCCAAATCTCATGCTACCAAAGAAAAGCATCTCCAATCCACATACCAGCACTGACAGATCAAATGATCAAATTGCAAAGAGGGATATTGCAAAAGTTGCAGAATCCTTGAAACCGTCAAGTTCATGCTACAAATATTTTCCTGAATTTATAAAAAGGACCAAAGCATTGCAACTTGGTGTCAGCATCAAGGGATCAGAAAATGCATGCCAAATTGTGAAACATGACAGTACACATGCCATACCAGAATATGAAATCATTGTGGATAGTAGTTTGAATTATTCTATTCGAGCCTTTTGCTGGCTATTGCCCAATGATAACATTCTTATAAAGAGTCATGAAGGAAGCATGCAAAATGTCACTCTTTCAAAACTTGTGAAGGAAATTGATGGCAGTGCTTTCTGTCCTGGCCTTAGTTTGAAATCAAATTTAAAATGTTCCAACAGTGATGTAAAGGTGCATGTGATTCAAAAGCTGCCTCTTGCACATACACAGCATACCAAGCCACTGTCACAAGATGGATATCTGCGTGCTACTGGGTGCCATGTTTTAATGGATAATAATTCCACAACTCCCTGTACAGAGTGTAAATCAAAAGAGCAGTACCAGTTGAAACAAGATAACAGGAAGGAAAAGATCCAATACACTCCTGCAAAATTGAAAGCACCATTGTCTGCAACCCATCCAGAGCGTGTAAAATTAGCACTGCAGCAAAATCGTTTGCAATGCAAGCAACTGCAAATTCAAGTGCAAGAAATGAAGCGTGAAATCGACAATGCTGCAAAACCTGTTGGCCAAGAACTTGGTGGTGACTTAGTAAAACTGTTCAGTGGCTGTAATCAAAGGAAAATCCCACCATTTATGCAATTTTTCTGGGAGGAGCAACAGAAATATCTTCAGCAGTCAAGCACACAAGTGCGCTATCATCCAATGATAATCAAGTTTTGCCTTGCAATTGCTGCCAAATCTGCATCAGCTTACAATGAGATGCGCCTTAATGAGAAAGAGGGGACAGGCATTTTGGTTCTCCCAAGTCTTCGTACACTCCGTGACTATCGGAATCATATAAGACCAAAAAGAGGCACCAATGATCAAGTAGTTGCTGATCTACAAAAGAAAACAGCTTCCTTCACACCCCAAGAAAGATACATTGTCATCAGTTTTGATGAGATGAAAATTCAAGAAGACTTGGTCTGGGACAAACATTCAGGTGAATTAATTGGCTTTGTGGATCTCGGTGATGTTGAAGTAAATTATGGAACACTCTCCAAATCACAAGAGCTTGCCAATCATGTCCTAGTATTTCTCATCAAAAGCATCGTGAATCCATTGTCTTACAGTTTTGCTACATTTGCTACAACTGGTGCCACTGCTTTTCAGCTTTTCCCACTATTTTGGAGGTCAGTTGCAATACTGGAAGGAACATGTTCTCTTCACGTAGTTGCAGCTGTTGGAGATGGTGCTTCATCAAATCGATCTTTTTTCAAGATGCATAAAGGAATGGATGCTCAAACTGGCAAAGATGTGGTCTATCGATCTGTCAACCTGTTTGCTCCAGATAGGTTTGTCTTCTTTTTCTCAGATGCACCGCATCTTATGAAAACCGGCCGAAATAATCTAGCCAAGTCAAAGTGTGGCAATGCATCTCGTTTGTTGTGGAACAATGGTTGCTACCTGCTCTGGAGTCATATAAACCAGATCTATGAGGAAGATATTGAATTTGGATTGAAATTGCTGCCAAAAATCACTGGTGATCATGTAAAGTTAACACCATATTCTGCAATGCGTGTTCGTCTTGCAGTACAAATTTCGAGTGCAAGCATGGCTAAGATACTGAAGGAATATGGCCCAGAAGAAGCAAAGGGCACTTCAGATTTCTGCCAAATGATGGATATGTTTTTTGACTGCATGAACGTCAGAAACACTGTAGAATATAAACACAAGCAAAAATCGTTCATGGCACCATACGAGTCAACACAAGACCACAGATTTGTGTGGCTTGAAGATGTATTTCTAAAGTTCTT
Organism: Aurelia coerulea; assembly: GCA_039566865.1. Lineage (NCBI taxonomy): Eukaryota > Metazoa > Cnidaria > Scyphozoa > Semaeostomeae > Ulmaridae > Aurelia > Aurelia coerulea. The sequence goes on from CM076959.1 coordinate 7,422,436, forward strand.
TCAGGATTGGCAGAAATCAATTGAGGAGAGAAAGGGCAGCTTTACTAAAGCAAGCAAGCAAGCCATGTTCCTTTCCCTACAAACCTACCAAGGGTTGCAGATCACTACATACTCAATGATCGAGGCTGTAAAATTTCTTTTGAATGCTGGAGTGAAGTATGTACTGACAGAGCGCTTTTGCCAAGATGACTTAGAGAACTATTTTGGCAAGCAAAGAGCTATAGGCTGCCGCAGAGATAACCCAAACCTTTGCAGCGTTGGGTACAATGATAACATCATTAAGTCACAATTCAATGTCGTTCCAATATCTGGAAACTGTAGGTCAAAGGGAGCAAAATGGAATTCAATTTCAGGAGAGCCATTGCCAAAGCGTAAGAAATCCGACTGAAAGACAACAGTTTCTACGACATACCACAATACAATGTAATCCTGAATGCATGGACACATTTTAAAGATACCATTTGTAAGAAACTACAGGCCAGTATTAAACATTTATCAATTATTCAAAACTTAGCAATAAATGTCACAGTGAGTGGGCACAATTTGGGGGTCATGAGGAAATAGGATTTAGTAAACATGATGACTTAATAAGAACTATCAGTCCCAAATAGTCAGAAAGGGCTCAGAATCAACCTTCCTCATGTAAAAATAAGATCAAGATTTTATTTTGCATTTTGAAATCCTCTTGAGACTGTCTTAGCAAGTATGAAATATTTGGCAAGCATAGATTTATTCAGCTTTCAGAATATGTGAACAAAACTGAAATTCTAACTTTTCCTCTACTTCTGCCTAATGTGCCCACTGTGCATGTACTAGGGTTAAAAATCGAAGGAACTTTGCATAGAATTGCATGAAACTCTTGGTAGCAAAACGTGCAAGATTCAGGAAAAATTTCCCCAGGCCTATAAGTTATTTTTTTAAATTGTGCACCTAAAGTCCGTCTCAAATTAGATGTCACTTGGGAACAACACTTCTACTGTATTTGTTATTATCAGGGGACATCTAACTTGAGATCAACAAGAGTTGAAATAGATTTTTATTGGTTTTCTGTGAATGATATGCACTTCTTTATACAGGTAATTAGCTTGTAAGAAACTGATACTAAAGGATGGCAACGCATCTAAGAAACTCAGAACAGAGTTTGAAAAATTCTAGAGATATTTTTTCTCAACTCTAGTGTTTTAGGTTTTACATGCAATGCAACACATTTTCTTCCCAGCTCATGCTTTGCATCATGATTACGTGGCATGGAGACAATGCCTGTAATTCATGCATCAAAAACATTAAGAAATAAATTGACAAGCCTTTAATTACTAAACAGCTGAAATTTCAGATGAAATTAAGACAATTATAGTGCAAATCCAAGATTAATGTCGTCTGAAATTTCAGCTTTTTACTAAGTAAAGGCTTCTCAATTTGTTTATGTTTTGTGTGCATGAATTTCAACCTTTTTTCTAACACTGCTGCAGATATAATATACTGTATACAGGTACGTACATAGGAAGCATCTCAAACTTGGAAGGGGCACGGCACTTCAAGAGCACTTTTTTCATTAAGCTAAGGGGCACTTCCTGAAAATGAAAGGGACACCTCTTTGTTTATTGCAAAATCTTGGGGGTGGGCACGTGCCCCAGTGCCCCTGGTTCCTATGTCTCTGGGTATATCCTGATGCAAAGCAAGAGTTTTAGGAAGGAAACATGTTGTATTGCATGCATGAAAGATGTGTAGTGTATATGAACAACCAAAGTTTTCAATGGACTCAGTCTTTTCGATCACACTGTATTTAAATCTACAGTAAGAGCCTGCAAAATAGAAACCAGTTTTTCAAAACAGCCTGTTTAGTTTCTTAAGAAACCTTCCTAAAATCCACCTAGAAGTTTCTTATATGAGAGCATCATTTCTAAAAAACTAGCCTGCAGTTAGTGGAACTTTCCATTTTGAGGGTTCTTACAGTAATACAAACTTCTTTGCATTGCAAAAGTTTCTAAACAACTGAAAATTAACTTAGTGTCCCATATCTGTACTTGAACTAGCCTTTTTTATCTCAGTTCTCAATGAACGTTTCTTGGTGGATTTTTTGTTTGCTTTGTGTTTTTCCTTTATCTCTTTTGCTAATGAATGTGAACGAACACGTATATACAGATGAATGACATGTTCAAAAAGGTTCTTTGCTATTTCTTTGTCAACATTCATTTCAGCACTTGAAACGAGAAACCTAGCATTTGATCGTACTAGTGGATCCTTCATGGTGATCTCAACAATTTCATCAGCATTTATGTGTCTGATGTTAGTTCCAGAGGAACGACAAAAAATTATATCTGCTTGTTTCAGCAACTGAAGGGCTTGCGGGTTGACTTTCCAAAGTCCTCCTCTATTCTTTATGTCTACCAGTGTCTGCAAAGAATCTGTTTTGACAGCCTTCAAAATGCTGAGCTTTTGTTGGTTTAAATGCATGTTGCAGTCCTTTTTATTTCTAATTTTGAAATATATCTTTCTGAAGCAGTATCCAGCAACATATTCCAATGCATCAATTTCTCACTTTGAGAACTGCTTGCCTTCAACTGTTAAGCTTGCTTCTGTTTTTTTGTCTACTGTGAGTTCAGATAATTCACAGAGACAAAAGGTTATAACTTCTGTGAGCAAAAGAGTTGTTTCCTGTTGATTCAAGGTCCCCAGTAAACCAATGCTTCCAGAGGCAAGTACTTGATAGGAAGTTGAAAAAAATTTCTCTGCATTGCCATTAAATTTATCAATGGCAAGTGACAGCTTGCTTCTCAGCTCTATGCATTTTTCAATAGAAATTTCAAAGGACTTATAATGGGATCTGTATTCCTCTGGAAAGCAATGATCATCTGACAATTTTCTGGCTGCTGTTTTGCACAACGCCTTCAGTTTCAAAGGATGAATCTTTGAAACAACAGGCTCAGCTCGCTGTTTTTTTTCTTCTTCCTTGTGCTTATTTTCACAGTGACGAGTAAGACCACGCTTTGTCTTGTAGATTTTGTTGCATTTGGGGCATTGTAACTGTTCATTCACTGTTGCCTGAGGAATAATAAAAACCAAATCATCTTCCAGTTTCAGTCAAGTTTACATGCATTAAGTCCCATGCATTTAGGAAACTCCAAATTTTGAATCAGGCTGTTTAGTTTCTTATATGTACAAGAAAATATCTGTATAAGAGGCTGGCAGATTTCTTATATGTCCAATAAGAAACTTCCCTTTTCTATGCCCTCTGTGTTACCTGCAAAGGTCTACATTTCTAGATAAATGATGTATTATTTCATGAGTTTTTATATCATATTTGAGTGATTGAAAAACAGCCTTGATGTTGCAATAAATCCTATTTCGCAATTTTAAACATTTGTAAGAAATTTGTAAAAAACAAGCTGTTTACTTTCTTATAAAGGAGAAAGGGTGAAAGTATTTTTAAATGAAGGCAGGCTGCAGCTTCTTTATCTATGTCCATTTCTTTTTTGGGGGAACTTACTGTATGTATAAAAAAGTCCCACAAAAGAGAAAACGAAATATCCTAAGGCTCATTGACTTTTAATTCATAATTAAAAGCCACAATGTGTTCTTGTTTTCTTTGTTAAAATCTATCTTCCTTTCAGAATATCGCGATTAGGTAGGAGGCCTAATCTATTAGTGAAGATATCTCCTTGAATTTGATGCTTGACAATCGATTTTATAATACTCTTTTGCATGAATCTTACCTCTTCCTCAATGCTCATTAGCTGTTGATTAATTTGTGGATCTTCGTCAAGCCATTCATCATCGCAGAAGTCGAAAAAAACATCTAAATCGTCCCCGAGCATGAACTCGCCGTGTGACAACGCAGCCATGTCAAATTTGATTGCACCTCCAGGTTGTTGTTGTTGCAATTCCAACATCGCGTGTCGCGAACAAACCAAAGACAAAAGGCTATTGTTCACTTCCAGACTATAGTTTTTCTTATGACTATGCTTTTACACACAAGCGAAGTTAAAATTTCATATAATTATAGAAGACGAAGCAATGGAAAGCTTTTAGATCTTATATTAGTTCATATGTTTGATATTACATGTTTTCTAATAATTTTTACGCTTTTTTCCAGATATTGTGATGGTAACATCAAGCTGAGCAATGTTTATCGCCAGTATGCAGGCTTCGTCCCATAATTTCTAAAGAATCGACCGTGTGAGCTAATCGAGCATTGCTTAAGTAAAATTGAGCTTGCTTCCAGCATAGATGAATCACAAATTCGTATGACAGGGAATGGTCAATTCACAGTGAAGAGCAATTCAAGAAATCCACTTTGTGAGCCATATCACGTTTTTTTCGGTGATGCTGCTACAATGCCAAGTTGCACCTGTATGTATTGGAGGTCCTCTACATTTCCATGCAAGCACTTTTTTGCAGTCTTCACAAAGTTTCCACACTTCTCTTGGGATTCATTGTCACCATTGTATATTGATTCACCTTTCCTGAAATTAGATGACATCGTGATCAATAACCTGCAAATTTCGGATGACAACTCAACCTTTACCTCACAAGTTAGAGCTCAAGAAGATACTGGAAGTGAAAGTAGTACCAAAGATAGCAGCAATGATTTACCTCTAGAGGAAACAAGAGAGAATCAAGTGAGAGCAGTCAATTATGGTCCTTCCTGCCGACAAATGATTGATGAAATACGACGACTTACTTTTCTTGTTGAGGATCAATCAGAACTTCTTTCAGGAGTGCTTACAAATTTAGTAGATATAAAGAAAGGCATGTATGATGCATGTCCAAAGGAAAATTACATTGCTTTGTTGCCAACTATTTCAAAGGGAAGAAAAGTGAATTCAGAGGTTGTGCTTGCTAAAAGGTTGCAAGAACTGCCTCAAACTATACAGTTATAATTACGTCCAAGCTAAAGCTTGGAACGAGCTCACCGATAGAAGTCTTAGGCCAGTAGATCGAATCTGAACTCAGCAACTGCACGTCAAATAATAAGCGGCAATGGCCAATTCAAGCTGACAACCAAAGAATAAATCGCTCCAAACATCAACCAAACACTCTTTTTTCAAACCTCTCGTCACCGATAATAGAAGATAAATACAAAGATATATGAGCTTGCTGCGAATAACTTCATAGCTTGCTGCGAATAACTTCATATGGCCTAATCAATCTTGGTGGAAATTGAAGCAAAACACTTCCGCCGTTGCGGTTTGATAACACACGTGCTGAATAACGGGACAAAACAGGTTTGACGCAACCCCGCAGAGGGAAAGGCATTGTGCATGGGAGAATATTAACTACGGTTAAAGGACTCTAACCGACATGAAAATTAAATTTGCACAACGGGTTGGGGAAAGAAATGAACGTCATGCAAAGGCAGCAAAGTTAAGTGTGGAAGATAGGCTGGTAGATTCCAAGCATCAGTGTGTTCTGGAGGAAGTAATAAGTGATGCCACGGACCTGTCAATAAACGCATTCTCAGTTCCAGTTGTGAACAAGGTCCATGAGAACATTCAATAAAAAGAAGGAGAAATTTACAAGCGATCCTTGAAACAGTTGTTCCTGGGGAAGGCAGCTGCTGGCAGCTCAAAAGCAGATGCTATTGAATTGGGGGAAGACGTTAGCACCAATGAAGGAAACGATAAGCCTTTCCCTGGCGATTCTGTAAGGTCAGAACTTACATATCGTGACTTAAAATCAATATCTGACAAAAGAGTACTAAGTGACAATGTAATCAATGTATTGCAACTTATGATGAAACGTGATTTCAACATATCAGCTGGACTACAAGATACAATCAAAGGCAGAAAGCTTTATTTTAAATCGATAAAACCAGGAGTTCCTTTCGCACAGATTCTCCATGATGAGCAGAACCACCACTGGGTAGCAATTAGTAGTTATGGATGTAACGAAGGGGAAATTTGCTACATGGATAGCTTATTCAAAGGCCGAATTGCCAATGAAGTGAAGCAGCAAATTTGTACGATAATGAAATGCAAACTGCCTGCTATAACTGTAAAAGTAGTGTCAGTTCAGCAACAGAATAATGGCATTGATTGTGAGTTGTTTGCTTTGGCATTCACCCAGTGCGTACCGGAAGGCAAAAAGGATGTGGCAAGTGACTTCTTTGATGACATCCAAATGCGATCTGATCTGCTGCATGTAATCTTGGAGAACAAAATGAGCTCATTTCCAGTATCCAGCATTGAAAAGAGAAGATGCAAAAGCAGAGTAATAGAAATCAAAGTTTTCTGTTCATGTCGGCAATTGTGGATTGAAACTGATAAACAAAATCCCAGCAAGTACGTGATTTTTTTCCTCGTTGTCAATGCCAATTTTACATCGCTTGATATTTCAGCTAGACTAGTAGTCCATAGCAAAGATTATCAAAAAGATTATTATCCAAAGCAAATATTATATACGTCTGCCTCCCATGAGCTACATCGTCCCTCATTTATGTTATCCAATTTGCTTTTTCAGACTTTGTCTATATTAAAGGCTGGTTTCCATTCGGTGCCTTCACTTAGCAGATTGCCTTTTTAGTTCAGTGAGTCAAAAGTTTAGTCAAAAGTTAGCCACCCATTTCATGGCAGGAGACAAGTAAATCGTTCATTTGAAGTTCCGAACATTTTGTTGATTATTAAACATTCACATTATGTTAGTCTGTTTCGCACGAAGAGTTTATAACCGTTGATCAATCAAGTAACATATATCTTGGGAATTCGGTCACAAATTTTTGAATGATAAGGGTAAATTGGTTCTAATTCCAAGAAATTGCGTTGGGGTCTATCAATGGTTTCTAGCGGAAAAGGTTCCTTATTTGGTGTTTCTTGTTCTAAAGATGGATTTTCCATATGAATTTCATAAGTTGTATATGCTTCCAGCAAAGACTCGAGCCACAGTCCGAAAGATGATGTCATAAAGAATTTCCAATTTTATAGTGCAAGCTTTGTTGGCGATCATGAATTGCAAGTTTCATACGAGGGAAGGGATGAAGACATTTTTATGATTGAACCAGTGCGATCTTTTTCTTTGCAGGCATATGGCAGCTTGTGACCAGTGCGGTGAGTGGTATCATCGAGCATGTGAAAAGATAGATGACATAGTATTCAAAAAGAAGACCACTTGGTTTTGCTCAAAATGTAAAGAATAAAGCGAATAAAATAAATACGCGATCTAAAAACAAAAAATAATTACCGAATGACCCAAAAAAAATGGTTTGCACAAGAACAATGTATCAGCATGTAGCTAAAGGGCTCAGCTATCTTTTGATATGTTACTTGGTCAGATTAGGTTATGCCTACTGTCCAAAGAAACCGTTTCAAAAGTATGGAAATTCGTTAATTTCGCGGACAGTTTCCTTTTCCAGTCCATGTTTTGGAATTCGATTGTTTGGATTTCAGATCATCATTATTATAATTATTGTTATCAAATTATTCACAGTTGGTATAATACATAATAGCAAACGAATTCAAACCAACTATTTACAATACTACGAAATAATTAAAAGTCAAATATGGGATTCTCACTATCACTTTTCTTATTTAATTGCAGATCGTGCATCTATACTTTTGCCCATTCCATTTTTTGAGCATTCTCTTAAATGTCGCTGTTGATTTTGCATCTTTTATAGTATCTGGTAGAGTGTTCCAAAGGAGAAAGCCTTTGAATACAAGTTAATTAACTCCGAATGTGTTTGCATTTCTTTTTGGTAATTGCAACAGATTCTCAGTTCGTAATTCATATTTCACCTGTTCTATTTCAAAGAATGTCCACATAAATGATGGATTTTCTTCTGAAAAGCACTTAGAATTTGAGGCATCAATTTTTGCAAATTCTTTGTGTGGACTTTTCATTCATCTGTTCTTTCCAGAAGAACTTCAAATGGCATATTGAAGTCATTGTGCAAAATTCTTAATGCGGTCTATCTGGTTGTTTGATGTCTTCCCATGGTACATGCAGATCAAGGGGCAATAATTGAGATTAGACATAACAAACGTATTATAGAGGATCTTACCTTTCTCGTGGTTCAGATAAGGAGCCATGCGCAAAAAACGTGGATGGTAAACACTGTTTAAAATGACCATATACTGCATCTCGAAAGATAGCTAAGCCTTTCAAGGGATGCAAAGCATTTTGTCAATAACTCTTGATTTCATATAGAGCTAGTTATGATCTAGCTCGTGAAGTTTTTTTTGGGGTCACCCGGTATGTAGATTATTTTGGTCATAGAACTAATGATATGTTGCAAAATTCTACAAGCTGGGTTGCACTGAAAATAACTGTAACAATAGTGGCATCGTCATTGTATGTTTTGAAACTGTGAGGTTGAGGTCCCAAATATACGCCGCTCGAGGTCTTTTCTGCAAATTTTATCAAGAGTGTATTGGCCAAAAATCTTAGTACAGTACGATCTATGAACAACAGCAAATCTTTCCAAAATCTGACTTTATATTCTCCGAGAAGACATATACTTTCCAATTTTGCGAAAAATTCAGGAAAACAACATAATGTCCAAAATTTGGGAGTTTAGTCCCCCATAAGTAACCAAAACCTGACGTTTCTTGCAAGGATTAAGTTCCACTTGTTCTTCTGTTGTTCTTCAGTTGTTCTTTAAATGATATCAATTTTGCAGTATTTGCGAAATAATGGTGACAAGGGTAGCCAAGAACAGTTTCACTCTAGATGGTTCTTGGTTGTACTTCATTTACACTAAATTATCATCCGGATGTCATGGATGGAAAGTTCAGGACAAATAATATGGAAAAAAAGTTTTAGATGTTTTTTAAAAATCAGAAATATTTTCCTTTTTTGTGGGTTATTGATCGTTCACTTGAAAGGGGTTATATTTTATGGTATGAAATGCACATAATTTTTTGGTTTACCCAAAAACAGACACTGCTTCCTGCAAATACAAGTATCGTTAACACACATTTTTGAAGGTAATTTTTTGGATGCAGAGTTGCAGTCCAAAATCCACACTCGAAACGAATGTTAAAACAGTTACTATTACTGTCACTGTCTCAAAGTATTTTTGACTGCATTGAGCCGACCGTTTCCTATAAGCTGTTTCTTATCAAAATAATGAGTGTAATTCCATTAAGAATCGATTTACTCCTCTTGAGCCCACCCCTGAAACTCCTGAAATTCTTTATTTAAAAGCACCATGTAGCGCTTACAATAGTGTATGTATATATGTATGTATGTATGTCTGTATGTATGTATATATTCTCAAAAACTCTTTCGCTAATTCTCAAATTCAACATTCAACATGTATGTATGTATGTATATGTATATATGTATATATCAGGATTAATCTTTTCGGAAACTGCAAACGTCTAAAATTTCCAATGTCCAACATTGTTGTGGTCATATATGATGTCCGAAAAATTGGAGGTTTTCTGATTTTGTATAAAATGTTCACTGTATTTAGCACGAGGCCCCTTCATAGGCTTTGCGGATTTTTCCTTCGTTTTTCCAATTTTGAAATATGTTAGGCCATCTTAGTGTTTACAAAAGCAGATAATTAATGGATGCTCATAAAGTCATGCTTGCGACATTCATTGCCCGTTCCTTTCTTTCTGTTATTCTCTGCTGCTTGTGTGGTTTTCTTCCACCAACTCACCGTCACGTCTGCGATCTTGCCTCGCACAATGATTATCGCCACCCGCTCTTACTCGTACATTGTTGCTTGTCCTCATCGTCCGGTCCGGTCCGGTTCGGTTCTCGTTGGTATTGCTCGCTATTGCTACTACGCAGTAGAGTTGCTACGCAGGGATGCACCTCCTTTTGGGTGTTGATATCTATCATTAACCCCTGAATATAGTGGCTCCTTCATCACCATATAGGCGGTATAGTAATGAACAATATCAACCCATTGCATCCCGTTTTTCCTAAATATTTGCTGTTTACATTAGCTCTCTAGCTGTAAGTAACTACCTGTGAAGAGCTCAAAATAATGCTACAGAGGGATTCGGGAAACAAGCAGGTTGTCTAAGGTGGTATTTTTATTCAGACACTGTGAAGAAAACTACTGAATTGCTAAACAATGAGCTGCAAGGATATTTTCGGTCTGATACCATGGAGCAGCAAGAACTTGAGTCATCCCTTGAGCAACGTTTGGATATTGAGCTGACAGCAGATATTCTGAAAAGAGATAATTTTTTAACAATATAAAAAAGTGGAAGCATAGCTTTGAGGAACATGAAAATGAGGCACACTTTTACCATTTTGAGAATGAGAGACAAATGTACCCCAATATTGAAGTTACCACCACCAAAGATTGCGGATGGAGTGTAATGCTAGAGGGAAGTTCGAAAATCTTACCCCAAGTGGATGGAATTTAGCACAATCTTATTAACTGTTAGGCATTTAAGGGACTTTTTGGTGCTGCTTGCTATTGCCAAACCTTGTCAATGATTTTCTTTGTCAAAATTTAACCTCCTGAAACGTGATTCAACAGGGGTTCTCTACAGGATGAAAACCGGAAAACCAGCTGCATACTGTGAAACTATGCCTTTCACTTTTCATTATGAAACTATAAGATCCACACATTGCGCCATCTTCTTACCAGATGATCTCACAATCAAAACATCAGATATCTGTGACCCATGCCTTCACTGTGAGTACTATGCAATATGACAGTCACACCACTGTCACTTGAACAACTGCAAAAATCAAAATTGATTTTGAAAGAAACTGCGACCCAGAGGAGCTGGAACTCATCAGAATCATGGTCAGCTCTGTAAACTGTCTTTTGTAGATGAGAGAGATACAGTAGATTATGCACTTCCAATTGATGATGATGAAATGAATGCTGATGAAATGGACCAACACGCTGAGCAGCACAAGGATCTATCTCAATCATCAAGTGGTTTGCACTGATTAGAGCAAAATGCAACCTACCAAACAAAGCAGTGTCATATCTGCTTATGGTAATATCGGGTTTTCTCTCAATAATAGCCCAGCCCTCTCACACCTTGTTTCCCTCCACCATGTATAGCCTCACTAAACTGTGCTTGACAAACAAAAGTATGAGGTCTTATGCGAGGGTAGTTTGCCCTTCTATCACTTGCAATACTACCAATGAATTTGCTGACAGCTTTTACATGAGAAATGGTAAAGTGACCCCCAAGTTATGCTCTGCTAGACTATTTAATAGGACGTGCAATGGAACTCTCTTATTCAAAATGACACTTTCCAACAAGAAGACAATGCTCGTTCCATTCAATGATTTTCCTTTCAAAACACCTAGCCAATGGCTCAGTGAAATGTTTCAGTTCTCAGAATTCAGGCAAATGCTTAATGCTAGATTCAAACACAGCCCAGGCGAAGGTATGGAGGATACATGAGATGGATCTGTTTGGAAACAATTCTTACAGGATCCCAATGATGGATCCGATCTTCTCTCTGCGCCTTAGAGGCCCTTTACATGATAAATTTCAACCTGTGTTGAGTTTCAACACGGGTTGAGTTTTAACAGCATTGCTTATTTTGCCTTGTGTTTACATGAAATCTCAACACGGGTTGAGATTAGGTCACATGGTTGCAAACAATAGAAGAAGGAATGTGAGCCCACTCAAATATTTGAACAATTGCGGAAATAGATTCGATCTCCTTTGATCGCATTCTAATCTCGCCCCGAGTTGAAAAAAATTTGCATTTACATGAGAATTTCAACACGGGTTGAGTTGCCGAGTTGAGTTAAACCCGTGTTGAGTTTCAACTCGGCCTCCTTCGTGTAAACGCGATGAAGGCTTACACCGTCAGCCGAGTTGAAACTCAACTCGTGTTCAACTCAACCCGGGTTGAAATTTCTCATGTAAAGGGCCTCTTACAACATTGCTTTCATGCTCTTTGTTGATTGGATGGCTCCATTGAAGAGGGGGGACTATTCATATGGCACAATCTTCATGTCAGTATTGAATCTCCCAAGAACGGTGCGTTTGTCAAAGAGGTGGATGAACGTCTTCGGTATAATCCCCGAACCTAAAGAGCCCAAGATTAATGTGAACTAGGCCTGTCCACCGAAGGTCGAATAATCGCTATTCGGTTATCTGATCACTATTCGAATAGCAGTGAAGCGAAACGATTATTCGCTGCCAACCGAATAGTCCGAATAGTACGATTATTCGGATTGAATGACCAGTCGAATATATCGATTATTCGGATAGTATGACTAGTCGGCTGGTTGGAATGCAAAATGATCAGTCAAAGAAACCGAATAGGTTGACATAGCGAATAATCCAAATAGACTGACAAGCGAATATTGCGAATATTGCGAATAGTATGACTGATTGAATGGATCAAACTGTCTTGTCTAGACAGTAGGCGGATAGCGAGACAAGGGGCAGTGGTAAGGACATTATTGTGTAAAACAATGAGGTATTGTCAGACTGTTGTATTCCTCTGCTTTACTCTATTGTATTGCTATTTTATGGGTGAATAACTGAAGCACAATAATGTGATGTAGCAAGCTTTATTTAGCATGCGTGCATGCAGGCAAGCTTCATGTGGTTATCCCCTAGCAGGCTGTAGCACTGTAGCTGGACCTAAGGTGATAAGAGAATTTGCCATACATTGATTGATCTATGCCATACTACCAACATTTTAAACTTCTTTGAACCACGCCCTAGCAACGCCCCTATTCGCCGAATAACCGAATATTCGGTAAACTTAGCACCGAATATTCGAATACTTAAAATCTTTCATTTGGACAGCCCTAATGTGAACACATATTTGAAACCATTAGTCAACGATTTGCTGCATCTTTGGAATGGCGAAGAAATAGAAATTGCATCAACCAAACAAAAAATAAATGTATGAGCTATGCTATTTTGTGTGTCATACGATCTGCCAGCACTTTGCAAAGTTACGCAGTTCCTGTCACATAAGGCAAATAGACGGCTGCCAAATTTGTGAATTTGAAGCAGAGAGGGAAACGAGGCATGATGGGAACATAACTGGGAGAATGAGTCATTTCACAGACAATGCAGGCTTTAATTACAGCAACAATACCTGGGTTTCTACTAAAGCAGAGGAATATAGGAAGGCACAAAGGGTGAAACAGTTATCTAGCAACAAGTTTTCATTTTTGGAAGAAACTCCTCATAAGTACCCACTTTTAAATCACAACAATTCTTTGTTACCTTTTATGAGTACATTCTGACATTTATCAAAACATCTAGCCAATTTGTCTTGACGATAGAACTATTTTTTGCAAAGGAAAATAAATCAGGAAAAATTCACCCAAAAAAGGGTCAACATATAATTTTTAAAAAGAAACTATTGTCCTTAGACTTCAACTAAAGTTTCTTCAATTTTTGGGCCATTCAGTAGCGTAGCAATGGGGTGCTCTGGGGTGGACATATCCACCCCATTTTTCACACAGGTTGATACAGTGGGTACCCGCAAATAAGAAACCACTTTTTAAATTGAGTCCTCAGAGAGTTTCTTATTGAAAGAGACCTTTTCATGATCAGGGTCGAAGTTTCTTATACATCTTATACAAGGGGGTTTCTTATTTGCGGGTACTGACTGCATCAACATCAAATTGAAAATGCTGAACAGCGACAATGAAAAACATTGTCAGTCTAAGACCCCATTTACACAGTAACGGAACACTTTGGATTTGTACAAAAGTGTTACGGAACGGCCTCCCGTTTACACATACCAAGTGGATCCGTAACACTTTTGATACGGTTAGCCATATTGTTTTTGATACGCCTAGGAAAGCAGAGTGCTGGTGATCCGACACTGTGTAAACGCATTTACCGTCACAATTTTGATATGCTACGATTACGGGCTATCTCTAAAGTATGGAATATGGAATTATGGAATGGAATGATGGAATAGCTCAGATGGAATGATGGAAATGATGGAATGGTTTATATGGAATGGTGGAATGGCAAATATGGAATGGCCCAATATCTTCAAAATCTTGCACTTATTTCTTGCGAAACCTTCCTAAATGTATGTAAGGAACAGTTTCACATGCACTGTAGCAAAAAACGAAAACTTTTTATGCCAATTCAGAGAATTATGGGCCCATTCCATATTTTAGAGATTGTGGAATGGTCCCATATTCTCAAAATCTTGCACTTTTTTCTTGCAAAACCTTCCTAAATGTATGTAAGGAGCAGTTTCCCATGTACTGCAGCAAAAAACGAGAACTTGTTATGCAAATTCAGAGAATTATGGGGCCATTCCATATTTTAGAGATTATGGAATGGTCCCATATTTTCAAAATCTTGCACTTTTTTCTTGCAAAACCTTCCTAAATGTATGTAAGGAGCAGTTTCACATGCACTGCAGTAAAAAACAAAAACTTTTTATGCCAATTCAGAGAATTATGGGGCTATTCCATATTTTAGAGATTATGGAATGGTCCCATATTTTCAAAATCTTGCACTTTTTTCTTGCAAAACCTTCCTAAATGTATGTAAGGAGCAGTTTTCCATGTACTGCAGCAAAAAACGAGAACTTTTTAGGTAAGGCCGAAAAGTCGGAGATGTGGGAGACGTTGGAGCAATTTCTCAAACTTTTTCTTCTCTGGCTTTTCGTTTTTTCCCTATATGCTACAAACGAAAAGTCGGTGATGTCGAAGCAGGGATTTTTCTTCTTTAAATCTGTAAATTCTGATTGTAAAATGCCCTTCTCCTAAGGCAGTTTCCCACGGTTTGTAGCAGTGTTGTTCGAAAACAGCCTCGGAGATTTTTCTCCGACTTTTCGTGTTTCCCCTATATGCTATAAACGAAAAGTCAGAGATGTCGGAGCCTGGGGCGGATCCAGACCGAAGTTGAAGGGGGGGGGGGCAGCTTGCAAAGAGGGCGCCAAAAACAGAATGGAAAGTGAGCGCTTTTTAAAGAAAATTCTTTGATTTACTATTAAATAGCGCCTTGATTTATATGTTTTCCCCATATTCAAATCGAAACAGTTAACAAATTGTGCGTTAGAGTTAGGATGATGGGCGCTTTTCTCGCAAAAAAAAGGGGTGCCAGGCTGAATTTTCATCGTGAAGGGGGCAGTTGCCCCCACTTGCCCCCTAAATCTGCCACTGGTCGGAGCAGGGATCTTTCTCCCTTTAAATCAGTAAATTCTGATTGTAAAATGCTATAAACGAAAAGTCAGAGATTCTCCAGAAATACTAGGAATGAAGTTATTGCAACCAGATCTTGTCCACATGATGCATAGTTGGGTGACCTTATTAAAATTTTTGCTCAGCTTTGAATGAGTAATACATGGCTTTGTCACTCAATTATTGAGTGGAGAGTATTTGGTTTCCTTTCCTTGTTCTTCAGGATATATTGAATAGATGTCTCTTCCAATTACAGAACTAACACTGCATGGAATATTTACTTTAAATGACATTACAATTCTCAGTAAAGTTCATGTAAATATTATCTTTAAACTTTACAATATCTTTATTTTATGTAAAGATGAAAAACATCTTTACAGACTCTGTAAAGACTTGCAAGGTGTTCGAAATATGATCTTTCCTATTTACAGTTCAGTGTAAAGAACCAGGAAAGATGATGTGTGAATTTACATGATAAATCCAAGTCTTGTAAAGTTGGTTAAATTTGTTCTCATTATTCCAGTACTTCCTTGGAGCCTTGAGAAGATATAATTTGGTGCCTTGGGGCAGAGACGTAGAAAGCGGGGGGGGGGCCGCTCTGGGGGCACGTGCGCCCTAAGATTTTGCAATGACAGCCCTTTCTATTTTCAAGTGCCAATCTAGCTTTACGAAAAAAGTGGCCTTTTGAAGTGTCGTGCCCTCAAGTTTGAGATGCTTTACGTTCCTGCCTTGCGACATGGGGCTTCTTGCAGACAAATAAACCGAAAAAATCGTTTCTTTGCTGATGTTACAATGCTGCTAGGCCCTCTCTGGACTGTGGACTGGGTGTGCACGAAACTTGCACGCGGTCGGAAATTGTCTCGACTGAATTTCATCCACAGCAATGGAAGTCCAAAAATAGCAACATTCTGCTTGCTTTAGTGTTCATTAAAGTGGTAAGAAAAGGTCTTTTTACTCGTTCATTGTAGAAATTCAGATGATTATATTTTCATTTGTTTTTGAGATAGTCTAGCACTCAATCGGGCCGGGCCGCTAGGTCTTGGGCCTAAGGTAGGCCTAATTTTTGTACTGTACTTGTATGATCATTTTTTGTGTGTTTTGAACACTGCCATATTCATGGTGACATTTCAGTATGAAATAAAAAGAACCCTCTAGCTGTTCGGGTACCCACAGGATGCAAATAAGAAAAATTGTTGTGTTTTCCTATCATAATTCTGCAAGTGCAAAAAGTTTAAATCTACATAATATAATATACAGTTGTGGAGATCTATATTATAATGACTTCACAATAGTAGCCAACCATGATAATAGAAATGCCTGTGCTGGGAAATGTATTGATCTATTCTTTTCTATTCATCTCAACGAAATAACTCTTTGTCGTTATTTTCACTTGTTTCCTATCATATTATTACTCGAAATGTACTACTACTTACTTGAATAAAATATCTAAATATTTGAAAAGCGTTAAAAACATTGTTTTGAAATGTTCATGAGGCACATAAACACAAACGTTGCAATTAAGAAAATCAATAAACTTCAAGTAACTCAAGATATGGCCCAAAAGATTTTTCAGTACTTGCCCAAATTCCTTGTTTCTAACGTAGAAACATATATGTGTTATCATTCTTTGGGATTTCGACTGCGCAGAATACAAATCTTCAAAATCTAAGCTTGCTTGTGTTAAATTTTTTGTGGTCTGGTACACATATTTTTTTGGAAGATACTACTTTAATACCTCCCAGGTCATGCCAAATGCTTTCTTGTACAGAAATAGTAACTGTTTGGAAAATTATTTTAGATTATTTTGAGTGCAAATCATGTACTTGTTTTTAGATACTCCAAAGTGATTTGGGAGCCCTTCTGACAAATTAATGAAGTGTACACTTTCGGTTTTAACAACATATAAGTAACATGTAAGAAAATGTCAGTAGCAGAGTCCCAAAAATTAAAGATTGGCTACCAGGCCCGGACTTTAGTTTCTTATGAAAAAATATGTGTATGTACAAGCCAAAATGCCTGGATATCACCTCACCAAAGTTTCCAAAATCTACAATTTCTTGAAAGTTTGGCCATCTTATTGCAATTTTTTATAAATCCAGTTTCTTATAAAAAAACATTCACATACATAATTCAAATGGCCCAATATAAGGTTTTAAATCATGTGATATGTGGTATTGTTTGGTGTGGTTCTAATGCCCTCCGGGGTGCCCTCCCCTAGGATTGTTTATGATGATCAAATGCTTTGGTGGCCAGGGGGTTGGTGATATCCTTATTATTACTGATTATCAGTGAATACTTTTTATGCAGTTTTGGTACTTCAGTTTCTGCTCCTACGCATTCATTGCTCTTTCCCTTGGGCATGTTATCAATACATCCTTTCCAAACATGTGTTGCTCAATTCTTGCAAATTTACATTTGATTCTTTGAACAGGTACATATGTTGCAGGACCCTCTATGTCAAAAAGCTTAGCATACCAAACTTCAACTGGATTCCCAAAATACTCCTTGTGGCTTGCTATTTCAGAGTTCCACATGACTTTTGCAAGAAGATGTTGCAGTGGTACTTCATCTATGATAGCTACATGAAGCATGAAGAATTCCACTGTTCCTGGTCTTGGTTTGATGTACATATTCATTGTTGTTTGAACTGCTCCATCTTTGCCTGCCCAGAATGCCATTACATTGCTGGACCTCCTAGATCGGGAATTAATGGATCCATACAGTTCTTGGCCCAAGTAGACATGCTTGATCGTACTGTATGATACATGGGGATGTATGCTAGAATTTGGATAAAGCACCTTGTACATTGTGGTAATGTTATGCAGCTCAAATGTTGTGAGACTCTTTGGTTTTGGACAAGGATTATATGTCACGTGACCTAAATTGCACCATTGGCCATCTTTGGGATCCAAGTTTCGAGAAGCAAGATGCAGAGTTTGATGAAGGGTCTCATACCCTATTTGTGAAAGTGACCCACGGTCCTTTGGATCAAGCAATATATTCACCTTATCTAAGAGCTGGTCTTGATACAGCTCAGGGAAATCAGCATCATAAAGGAAACTGTCCCGGATGAATCTCTGCATGAGCTGCTTTTCAATTAAACGCTTATTAGATGGTAGCTGGCCAAGAATTCCATTGTATCTCTCAAAGCTAAATAACCAGAATGAGTATACTGGTCCATAGTCAAGCAAACACTCTCGAAGGTGACAGTGAAGATGTATGTTTGGTGTTACTGCATTGGGCCCGTAGAGTTGCTCAAATGACTTGCAAAATTTTAACAAGAGATTATCTGCTATTTTTATGTCATTCTTTGTAATGAGCCTTGAACAGAGATATCTGCAAGCAAGGACAAAGTTTCTCCAGCATTTCAAATGGTCCTCATGTATTATCCCTTTCAAGGCGTATATAGAAAAAAGAAGAACCCAGTTTTTCAGCTCATCTGCTGTAAAGGTGCCATAGTTGCCCACTAGCTTTGTGGGTAGCTTGCCAATATCACTAGCTGCCTCAATATGTTGTAGCCGTTGATCTATTTGCTCAAATCTTTTCTCATCAATTATTTTCTGAGCTTTCCAGATATTTAGCATATGTTTTGCTGTGCCAAGAAATAAATTGTGCATTGGGTCAACAATTGCCATCCTTACAGGTGCAAAATATGGGAGTTCAATCAGTACTGAATACCTTGTTCCATATTTTGACTGAAGTTGGTCTCTGTCACCTTTGCTGGTACTCCCCATAATCTCTTGCATCTGTTGTTTATGCTCTTCATGCGTCCTCATAACCCAGTGTTCTCTGTCAAATCCCCCGTAGCATTTCTCCCCTATGCCACCTGGGAATGATTTTTTGCACTTAGAGCAACCTTGAGTTGCAGAATGACCTGAATGATAAAAGGAATATATAAGTGCTTTAAAAAACTTCACAAGATAGTCATGGTGGGAAGATAGTTTTATTTGTAAAATTGCTTCAATCTTTGATTGGCCTCTTTACTTCAAGATATAGATCGGTATTACTATTAGTATGTCAAACAGGATCTGTATCAAAGGACTTTTTCAATGAATACCTGGAAAAGGGCTTTGTTAATAAAGAATATATTGACCACTGATGACCAATGATCCGGGGGGGGGGGGGGGTACTTCATTGTGAACATGATTCCATTCGTATGAGAGAATATTTGAAAATTATGAGCCCATTTGCATGAATATCAGGAAATTTCTGACCCGTGTTTATGAATTTGTCAATTTGAAACATATGAAAATCTCAGTTACTTGGTGTGGATTATCATTTATGGGGCCCATTGATCAGAAAATTCTAAAAATAACTACCCATCTACCAGAGAATTATGGTTAAAAACAGACCCATATTTAGGGAATTTCAGATAAAAACCCACCCATATGAGTGACACGTCCAGTATCCCTTAACAAAGAAGTACCCCTCCCGGGCCACTGAGGTCACAGTACTAGCTAGGGATCGAGATATCTTTTAAGTAACAAATATTTTAGCTATTCTGCGAAAGAGTCTGCAAACCAAGCAATGTTTTATACAATGTTTTAAAATCTGAGAAATTGTTGAACGTTCCGTATAAATACCACTTAAAGATATTGCTCCATATAGATTCTTTTGCAGAAAAGCCAAAACGTCTATTCCCTGTAATTCTTGAAAGTCACGTATAATTGGTAATTTTATAGAAAATTCATGTCAGAATAAGGAGACCAGAAGTCGTTTATAAACTGCTGTTTTCTTTCTTTCTTTCTCCTTGCAAAATTCTTATTTAGCATGAAAACTGACAGATTGTTCCCCACGACAGAAAGTGAGGAAAGAACTGAGATTGAAAAAATAGGCTGGTGGGCTGAGATTGATGATCATCTGTCTGCGGCAGCTCAATAAATGGTTTCACTGAAGCAAAACATTTTTACCAAAAACACCAAAAATACGGTGAAAAACAGAATTTACAGTATTTACGCTTTTCAAAATTACACTTCACAAGCGACATGTCACGTAAAGGCGAATTTCCAATCAGTGGAATTTTCCGAGCGGGCGGAATTTTAGACAATAAAAGGTCGCTCAACCGTAACTTTCTATTGAATTCTAGGGCGACATTTTCTCACGCAAACAAAAGAAATTCCGCCCGCTCGGAAAATTCCACTGACTGGAAATCAGCCTTAAGCGAGATATATTTGTCAAGCAACATCATGTGAATTTCCATCTGCAGAGAAGCGTTGCCTGGCAAGCAAATTTCGAATGTATAGCATCAACGAACATTATTTACTTGTTCGTCCAGGGCTTAATAATAACAGACTGAAATTATCAAGAAATGATTGACCCAAGATCAGATTCTTGTTGATGCTTCTGATAAACTCTTACTGAGGTTAGTCAATGAAAATAGTCAATGAAAATGAGCTTACCCAAGAATCCACAAAGCTTTCTGCACGCTGGAATGTCACAACCTACACACATTAGTGCCACTTTGAACAAATTCAAACGTCCAGCAGATCCATGTGATGGCAACATGAAACCGTCCTTCCATGCTTCATTCAGTTCATTTACAAGTGGCTGCAAGAATGTGTTCGTTGAGGGCTCATGTCTCATATTCGGTATGATGCCAATAAGTGTTACATTTTTTCTTCGAAACCTCGAAACTCTTGGAAGGTTTAGCCAAACAAGGTAGATAACACCAACTGAGTAGGCGGCATGTTTGTATGGGTTGAACCAGTCCAGATTTAACATTGCCCCGAGATTCCTTGGAGATTCATCGAAAAAATGCTTGAAATCTTTCCAAACTTGCCCATCATACACATCTTCTAGTACATCTTCTGGTAGCTGCCTTTCTCTCCATTTTTGACAGAGAGGTAGAAAATCCTTGCGCATAAGGAGAGTACCCAGACTTTCTCTCAATGGTTTATAGCAATAGGTTTTGAATGGCACGAGACTTTCTCTTCCCGATGGTGTTTTTACTCGTCTCAATAATTCAGCTCCACATTCCTTTCTTAGATGCCGCTGTCTATGGTTTGGAAATGCTACAAAAGTGCATTTTCTTGGATAAAGAATGTTTCTCACTTTGTAGAAGCAATTTTCCGTTTTGTACAATTTAAAACAGTCAGGGCAGACAGTAAATTTTATAAAAGTGGATTTCTTGAGGCCAAGGCGTGTCATTAAGGCAGATATTGTCCTTGGAAAATTCACCACCTCCGGATCGAGAAAAGAACATTTACTTGCAAGCACAAAGAGAAAACTGCCAAGAAACTTCAAAAGGCTCTCAATAGCAGTATCTGAAATCGTATTTGTGCTTTGCCACAGTGCAATAAACAAGCAAAGCCAACGAACAATTATGTCAGAGAAGGAATCATTTTCTTCATTTTCAATTTCTTGGGCTCCTGACTCCAAATCCCTCTCTACTTCCGCAATCTCTTCATCATTGATCCAAAGATCTTCATGTTGTTGACCCTCGTCTTCTGAACTCTCATTGCCGTCTTCATCTGGTGTGTCAAAAAAGGCTCTCTTGTCACTTTCGTTCAGGTTAGGTATGCTTCTTCTATTTTCTTCATGTTCAATGCCTGATGAATGATCAAAATCTTCACCGCCGCTCATTGGCATTGAAGGTTCATTATCACTAGAGAAGTCGTCTGGTGCACAATCTGATTCGGATGATGTGTTTCCCTTTGCCGAAGAAGAACATTGGTATACATTGCTCGCTGCATCGTAGAATGTTTCAAGATGATTTTTTAAATATTTTTTGGTGAAAGATTGGCCACATCCTTCACACAGTTGCCTCCTCATAGCCCTATGAAGAATATCAAATGTATCATACTGAGAAGAACATCTAAATATTTGCCTTAATTGGGCATAATAAAGTTACAATATACACCCTGATTCAGGAATTCTTAGTTCCATTTCAATAATGGATTGTCTATACAAGCTGTTTCAGAAAAAACGCAACCCAAATGTAATCTTTGAAAAATGAGCTGATTTGAGTAGATATGACGTAAACCATTTCAAAGTACAATCTCTCTTCTTCCTCATAATAAACAGTTTGGATGCAATGATGCAATTATAGATTATTTAATTGATATGGTACGTATGGCTCAGTTCAAATGTGCCATGCTGTACTGTAAAGAGCAACATCAACACCTTTTTACCTTGAAAAATCACGAAACAGATTTTGTCAAACACTTCAGGACAGGAAGCACTTCAGATGATGCCATAAGATGGGAAAAGCAATTTTTTTCCACAAAATGCATCTATTACAAATGACAAATTACGATCTCACATTACGATACATTTTCCGTCTCTGCAAATGCCTATCAGATCCGGCATCTGAAACAGGCCATACTTACGAAAACGTCAATAAAATCATTACTAATTCAATTGATACACATATCATTGGCAAAAATGTAGATAGTGCTTTCGGGTTGTAAGCGTCAAATCTACTCAAATCTTATTATATTCATACATTATCAAGGATCTCGCATGAAATTATTTCTGAGCTATAATCATATTAAAAATTGTCTTGTGTCAAATAATAGTCGTTACGATCTTGTGGGGGTCTTCCATATCTTTAAAATAGAATGAAAATTTCTTTTGGCATCCAGTATTTTCTTCCGAGTTATACAACCCTGAAAAGCAAACTTTGTCAGCTGTCGCCAAAAATACCGCATGGCCGGACTAGTTAGTCACTGGCACTGGCACTGGCACTTGCTTTTGGTTTCAGGCACCGAAATGGATATTCCTTTTCAGTTCCATTTCATTATCTTTTATAAACTTCACACAAGAAACTTATCCCTAAGATCACCAAAGGTAGAAGAAACTTAAGTGAAAGGAGAGAATGATTGAAAACCTTTTCCGCTTTGGATTGTACATCCTCCTTTTTTTACACCATTCAAGCATGCATGGGGAGGTGTGGTCCCTAAGGTTTTCAACAATTAGCATAGCCAGCACCCAGCGGTCACTTCACCAGATTTCGGTTGGATGTTTGCCACCGAAGAAACATACCCGTTTCTGATACCAATTTTTTCAAAATGTATACCCAAACCTTATACTTCAACCGATTTTCAAAATGATCAAAATTGCCATTTGCCCTTTTCTGGAAAACATCAAAAATGGATACCGTTCCTTATACTAAAATCAGGAAACTCAACACCGTTCCGTTTCTTGCCGATGGTACGTCTCCAGTATACAAAATAAACAGTACCCCCCCCCCCCCCCAGAGGCAGCACGGCCGTCTAAAACTATTTGTAGATGGAATGTAGTCTCCTTCAGCTTTTAATTGATGAATAAACTGGTCGATAGATGATACATATTGAATTCAACAAGCATTCATATTATACAATATTTACATATTTATTATATCACAGTACTTATTTGTGATACTCAAGGTAATATTCTGGGAAAGAATTGATTTCATGCTCTATTCGGCGCAATGGAGGTCTTGAATAAGGATCTATACTTTGACAACTATCTGCAATGAGTTTCAGCTGGCTCATAGAGTCACATTTGTATCGATTCATTTTTGAGACTGCGTAATTTAGCATGTAGCCATAACTGTAAACATCGCTATAAATTGTCGGAGAGGAGGTGCACTTTGCAACTTCATCTGACATCCATGGAAAGTTGCTTTGGTCTCTTTTGGTTGATTTTCGTCTGGCTTCGTGAATAAGGGTAGCTTTTCCAAAGTCAATGATTACGGCTGACATATCCTCTATCCTTATTAAAACATTATTAACCTTGAGGTCGTTGTGTATAAGGCCGACTCCATGAAGAGACATCAATGCTTCGCACAAAGATAGACATATCTTCAAAAACGTCGCGACAGTCAACGGGTATTTAGTTTCGTCTGCAACAAATCTTGAGAACGTCAGTGACTCCTTCTTATTCCCAACGAAAACGGTGACAATTGTCAAAGGTACAGTGTTGAGTGCATCATATGTTGCCCCCAACAGATACTGGAAATTTTCAAGCTTTGACTGCCTGAGGAAAAACAGTATTCGAAGCTCTCTGAAAAAAGATTCTGTCACGTCAGAACGATTGCCGTTTTTGGCACATTTGATGGCTACCACCGCATTTGACACTCGATTCGACCTTTTCAACAGACCTTTATAAACTGTGCCGTATGAGCCGTCGCCGATTTTTTCCTTGTAATCAAGGTCAGTACCAGAGATCTTTGTTTTGTCAATCAATTCTCTGTTTGGTATAGCCATTTTCCTTTTTGTTACCATCGATATTTTCTTCAGTAGGTCATCTCTTTCTTTTCTCAAAAAGAATTCGTTATTTGAGAATGTCAGACCAGCATCAACGACGTTCGCTGCCTTCGAGCAATAGACGTTCGATTCGACAGCTGTTTCCCCTGTTTCCTTCTCCTTGGGACTTTTCTGATGAACAGCAGGCTCTTGAACTATTTCCAGTTCGAGATCTGCATTATCATCAATATCAGCATCATCTCTTAATTTTACCCTGAAATATACATTCACCCGCTTCCCGCATGCTGTCTTTGTATTGGAGTAGTACACATCTGGATAACATTGCCTGAGTACCCTTCCAAGTGTTATGGCACCAACGTTGTCCCTACATAGGTCCTTCTTGCACTGTTGCAACATAATGGCAGACAACACTTTACTCCTCGGATCATAAGCAACCTTTTCTTTGACCCTAGGTAGAAGAAAGAACTACGTCCTACATTTGTTGAAATGCATGCTGCTTTGTGCGCAATATTTGTAGATAGGTCAACTGAAAGGCAATGGTTTCTTTTCCCTCTCTAAATTCCTTCATATTAGATAGGCTGAATGACCTACAAGAACTGACCGGGAACTGACGGCCTTAACAACGAAGAAGGATCTGCTTGTTTTTTATCTAATATATTTCCCTCTAAAGTTGTACTAAATTCCCAATTTAGTGTTCCACTCTCGATCAGGTATACCCCACATAACAGAAGCACAAATTTAAGAAATACAGACCCTGATTTACAAAACAATACCCCATTTTATTAGAAACAAGTTCAGGTCTGAAAAAAAATTGTTTCGTATTTAACAAAACTTAGCAAAAATTGTTTTTCTGGAATAATTATATCAAGCCATCACTTTTGATATTATGCAATCCATAAATATTCCAATCCTCGTGAAATTGAATTCCTACTTTAAAAATTTTTGCGGAAGGACCCCCTTAGTCATGATCCTGTGCTTCTTTAAAACGCAAATTATCCAAAATTGGGGCGTTTTCTAAAGGGCGTGATCACGAAAAATTTTCCAGAGGGCCAGCCACCGAACCCCCATTTTCGCTCGATACCCTCTCGAAGAGTTTCAGTCCCCCCCCCCACACCCAATATGAATTTCGTTCAGACGGGCCTGAATGGGATGCCTAAAAGGGAATGCCTTTTTCCAAATGATGCTCAAAAATATATTGGTATACATATATTTCAAGAATAATTTGGGTACTAGTTCTCACGACTTTGGCATGAATATATACTTTTGAAAAATGTGTATTTGTATGGATGGTTGTCATGTTCCTTAGGTGGTGCATCCGTGTCTGTAACTAAATAATACTCAATCCTTGGGTCTAAATGCATCTGCTCCGTATTAGCTACAAGATACATTCAACACGAGTGTCGTTACAGTAAGACGATATGTATTACTGAAACCCGCTTGAGCAAACTGCAACTGATCCAATTTTTGAAATATCATAATCATCAAGTATAACTAACCATTGCAAAACCTCTGTTCTTCTCTTTGCATTGTCAATTGCTCTTCTTGAACTGCAAATAACAAATATAGACATTACATTTCAAACGATATAGATAATCTCCTAGAGTAGGTGGACAATATGCTTTTGGTATCTTCATCTCACTTTGATAGAACAAATCCTAACATACCTTCTTAAACGTTGTTAACCAGAAAATATTGTAGACCATTCGAAGTTCATTTTGGCAAAGTAAAGCTTTAATGAAAGAATTCTCTTTTAGCAGATAATTTATGAAAATCCATAGTTAACCATGTCGAAACCATAGGTAAAGAGCCGTCTGAGCGGAATTTCAACTCTCTCTGTTATCAGGAAATTTAAAAAATGTTGTCATTTTGGATAGAAAAATCATGATATTATAGACTATTCTAAGTTCATTTAGCAAAGTAAGGCTTTAATCAAAGAATTATCTTTCCGCAGATAATTTATGAAAATCCATAGGTAACCATGTCGAAACCATAGGTAAAGAGCCGTCTGAGCGGAATTTCAACTCTCTCTGATATGAGGAAATTTAAAAAATGTTGTCGTTTTGGATAGAAATCATGATATTATAGACTATTCTAAGTTCATTTTAGCAAAGTAAAGCTTTAATCAAAGAATTATCTTTCCGCAGATAATTTATGAAAATCCATAGGTAACCATGTCGAAACCATAGGTAAAGAAGTCTGAGCGGAATTTCAACTCTCTCTGTTATGAGGAAATTTAAAAAATGATGTCGTTTTGGATAGAAATCATGATATTATAGACTATTCTAAGTTCATTTTAGCAAAGTAAAGCTTTAATGAAAGAATTATCTTTCCGCAGATAATTTATGAAAATCCATAGGTAACCATGTCGAAACCATAGGTAAAGAGCCGTCTGAGCGGAATTTCAACTCTCTCTGTTATCAGGAAATTTAAAAAATGTTGTCATTTTGGATAGAAATCATGATATTATAGACTATTCTAAGTTCATTTTAGCAAAGTAAAGCTTTAATGAAAGAATTATCTTTCCGCAGATAATTTATGAAAATCCATAGGTAACCATGTCGAAACTATAGGTAAAGGACCGTCTGAGCGGAATTTCAACTCTCTCTGTTATCAGGAAATTTGAAAAATGTTGTCGTTTTGGATAGAAATCATGATATTATAGACTATTCTAAGTTCATTTTATCAAAGTAAAGCTTTAATGAAAGAATTGTCTTTCCGCAGATAATTTATGAAAATCCATAGGTAACCATGTCGAAACCATAGGTAAAGGACCGTCTGAGCGGAATTTCAACTCTCTCTGTTATCAGGAAATTTAAAAAAAGTTATCGTTTTGGATAGAAATCATGATATTATAGACTATTCTAAGTTCATTTTAGCAAAGTAAAGCTTTAATCAAAGAATTATCTTTCCGCAGATAATTTATGAAAATCCATAGGTAACCATGTCGAAACCATAGGTAAAGGACCGTCTGAGCGGAATTTCAACTCTCTCTGTTATCAGGAAATTTGAAAAATGTTGTCGTTTTGGATAGAAATCATGATATTATAGACTATTCTAAGTTCATTTTAGCAAAGTAAAGCTTTAATGAAAGAATTATCTTTCCTCAGATAATTTATGAAAATCCATAGGTAACCATGTCGAAACTATAGGTAAAGGACCGTCTGAGCGGAATTTCAACTCTCTCTGTTATCAGGAAATTTGAAAAATGTTGTCGTTTTGGATAGAAATCATGATATTATAGACCATTCTAAGTTCATTTCAGCAAATTAAAGCTTATATAAACGAATCATCTACGGCAGATGGAATTTAATTACAGAATCGTATAGTAGGAACTTACCTTGGTCTCCCTCGTTTTCTACAATGATTTTCACCCTAGAATGAACGTTTTTGGCAAATAAATCTTTAATGTTTGAACTACATTGGGGTTAAATGTATGTTTCTGCATTAGCATTTTCTTCAAAACTGGAGCGATGCGTCACAAAAGACGCTCTCAGATTTTTCATTGATAACTATATAGTGCAACATTTTGCAAAGATATTCTCGTTACAAAACTTTCCTTTTTCTTCTGATATCAAAGTGTCCCAACATTTTCATCTTCTGCCATAAAAAGCTATGTTTCTGAGATATCTTATTTTCTAACCAAGAATTGGTTACGTTTAGGGCATATGGCACACCTGATCAAATTTTGATTAAATCATAGTATGGTAATCTTACCAAATCTGCATGCGGCTCCTCAGCAGCATCCTCACAAGAGTTGACATGGCTACAAAAAGAGGTTTCTATTGTTTAAAATTCTATTTTGTATACGGCAACTTTAAGAAATTACAGTAAATGATGAAAATGGTAAGAATTGAAGGATGATTTTCGAATTAATGTTACCTTGCCATTCGTATACTGTGATGTATTGTTGTTCCCTTTATAATTCAGATCAGCAGTCTTTTTTCAGCACTTGAAGGTATGAATTTCCTCTGTGATTACGTCCCTTTTTAAAGATATGTGCTCAAGCAAGAAATGCATCACGCTGTCAAGGTATTTCGTATTTCCTTTGTTGGTTTCCGTTTTCTGCTAAAATACTCTCTGTTTGGCTTGCACACCTCAATTCATTCAGTTTCAGTTTCAGTTCATATTTTAAATTCCACTACATACAATTTCATAATTAACAATACCAACAATTAACTAAACTACAAAGAAATAAGACAATATTACAGAGAATTAATACATTGATACGGAAAATTAATACAATATACAAATACAGAGAGACGAGATAAATTGTATGGAGGGAATTACTTAAAGGAGGAGTTCTCTCAATAGGTAAACTAATCGAGGAGAGAGCCCCCCCTATCCTATAATAATTTCAAATAAATTTGGTTGGACTTGAATGATTCCAAGAAATACACGCATTGCTTTTCATACTATAAAATAGAAGTTGTGCAATTATCAAAAACTAGCCTTGTTAAATAAGTAAATTTTCAGTTGCTTTTTGAAGGATATTTTTGATGGAGCGTTTCGGAGTTCCACGGGTAATGTATTCCAGAGTTTAGCTCCAAGATAACGAATCGACTTTAGACCATATTGAAGACTGTTTTTTCGTGTTAAGTATAGATCCCCATGACTGGCCTGTCTAGTGGAATATTGATGAACAGATGAACTGAATAAGAAGAAGTTATGAAAGCAACTAGGTGAAGTTTTATTAACAGAATCAAAAACAAAAGTTAAAAGTCGGAGTTCAAAAATTTCAGAAAGTTTGAGAAGTTTAAGATCTTTGAAGATTGGCAGAGAGGGTGACAAGCGAGGCTGAAATGATATGGCTCTGACAGCTTTCTTCTGTAGTTTAAAAATTGGTTCAATGTGTGATGCATATGTTTGACCCCAGACGATAAGACCATATTGTAAAAAGGACAGAAACAAAGCATTGTACAAGCAGAGTAAAACATCTAATGGTAGTAAGCTTCTTATTCTGAAAAAGATTCCACATGTTCTAGCTAATTTCTTAGAAAGTTCACTGAGATGGTATTTCCAGCTTAGATGCTCATCTAAGAGGAGTCCTAAGAATTTAACAAACTTAACCCTTTTAATACGTTTTTTTCCTATTTTTATGGCAGAATCAGAAGGAACATTTACAGAAGAAGAATGAAAGATAATATAATTTGTCTTATCAATGTTTAGTGATAGCTTATTAGCATCAAGCCATTTCTTTATTGATTTAAGCTCTCATTGCGTTACTCTAGACACGTCATTGGTTACATCATCAGATTTTCCATTGATTTTTTCCTTCTTTCCCCGCCCATGCCTGACTCAACCGATTCAAGGATGCTCTTGACGTCAGAAGCCCACAATTTGAACAGTAACAGGCTAATGACGTAGCATACAATATATTTGATCATCGGTGTCAGTTGCTAGTGGTTTCGAAGTATCGATTGCCTGCATAGCAGTATTGAATTACAATATCGGCTGTCGGCTGTTGGTATGGTATGGTTCTTTCATTCTGACCATTTCTCTCATCTGGGAATAGAGTCATTTTCACACAAAGACGTCTGATGATTCTCCAAAAATTTCCTCTTGCTCTGATATAGGATAACTGTCAATAAACTAAAAAGGTTTCCTTGTCCCTGATGGCAAACATGATACTAAGAGATGCATTGTGAGACAAAGTAAAGGGTTTTTATCCAAAAAATTTCCTTGTTAAAAATCATCCGCCATTGCCCTCACAACAGCATAGGGTAGCTTTGCTTTGTACATGTATTTGCATCAAAACAGGCATGGTGTGAATTTGTCACTGTGCTTGGAACATTCATTGATAGCCCTGAATTAATTCCAGCTTTATTGAAATATTTCATAGTGCATGTGAAACTTTTGATATTTCCTTTTTACAAACACACTTGTAAATAAGAAGTTACCGAGAGTGGCAAAAATTGAAAAGAAACTACTACTAAATCGGGTGAGCCAAAGGAAACTTTCTCTTTCAAAAGTCGTAGCCCCAAGAATATACTGGATGGATTGAAGCAAATAAAAGTTTGCTTTGATAATCAAGAAAAAAATAGTGTTCAAAATATTCTCGCATTTTTATGGCAGGCCAATAGGTGCATTTCACTGTTTGGGGAAGGGGAACCATCTCGCCCGAAAGGTGGCACAAAATTTGGGTCTGAGACCTCAAGGCAAATGGACCAAACCCCAGAAATGTCTTCTACCACGCCCTTTATTTTGATTTAGAACCCATCTCACAATTACTCTGTATGTTTCCCATTGTTAAAATGGGAATCTCGTTATGTTTTTCCATCAGGAAAAAATTGATTGTACACTCTTTGGCCTAGAATGCATTTTGAATCAAATATTACCCCGGGATGCTCGACACACACACACACACATAAACCCAAAGGAAAGTCTTGGGAAAATTTCAATTAATAAAATCAATGGCAATTTGTAACTATTGTGTAATATTTGTATTGCTGACTGGATAAATAAAGTTCTTGGTAGATGAAAGAAATTGCTAGTTCTAATACACATATTTTTTATAAGAAGCTGCAAACTGCCCAGAAGTCACTCAACTCTCAGATCGCCAAAAAATTAAGAAACTCCAATAATGGGAAAATATTAGCATGCGTGCAAACTCAACAATTATAAAGTCTGCACGAAGCTATTTTGCTTTATAAAGGAAATCCTTCACATAATTTTACTTTGCTTTCACTTGTTTCGTGTATATGTTACTCGAGTACTGGAGTAGTATCTAAACATTGGAAAATCTCAAAAAAACGTTGTTATGACATGTTCACGAGGGTACATGTAGGGTAGTGAGCAATGAGCATGAAGATTGTAATGGAACTTCTAATGAACCCATCAGATAAATTTGGAAAACTCAAAATCTGATAATTTTAAGAAATTTTCAGAACTAGCCTAAATTCTTAGTTTCTTATAAAAATACGTGTATTTCACATAGTTACATTGGCTTCGGAGCAAGGATTTGGTATGTAGGTACCTCTGAGAATCCAGGGGGACCAATACCTGTAATGAAGGCAACATTCTAAAGATATGGCAAAATTGTCGACAAGAATCGTGACGAGACTATGCTATAAAGCTAAAAATTCCTTTTTACGACAGTTGTTTTGTCTTGATAACTAATAACAGCAATAGAAATTGCAAAAATATTCCAATAAATACAGAAAATCAAGGTTATCAGAACCATAACCCGGGCAAAATATCGTAAATTAACGCATAAACCCCCCCCCCCACCCGTAACCTGGGTAGGCAAGCAAAAGGAGTTACCCCATATACCAAGCAACAGGAGTTACAGCCCTTTTACACACACCCCGTATTGCCCCAATGAGCGCTACAGTCCTATATATATATTTTCCATTTTTCTCCATTCGTCGTAAATTTTAATGTCAAAATTAATAAAAAGATAGACTATATGCAAGGTCAATGGATGAAAATTCGATGAGTTCCCAAGAAAAATCCTCATCTGAGATAACGACCGACAATGACGTATACTGTCTTGTGTTTGTTGGGAAACTTTATCCGGGAACTCACCATTTAGTTTTGAGCGCCAAAACTTGACTGTTCATATGGTAGTGTCATTTGTTTCTTCATTACTCAATCCATTCGAACTAAACACGAGGTAGAGAACAGACGCAATACTCTTGAAAATTTTCATACTTGTTCTTATCATTAGGATATTTTAATCAAACGTTGAAGGTGAGATTGATAAAAATTGCCTGTCCTTTTAGATCCTCAGGTGGGAGTGAGTGCTTAGGACTCAGGAGTGCTCAGAAAGGCTAGGCCCTTCCATCTTCCATGAAGGAACGGGGAAGGAACACATTTCGTATTTTGTAAGGGAAGCTTGAGCAACTGTAAAAATTTTATTCTTCCTGGTTTGTTTACCCTTGGTCGAAAAGGTACTGCTTTCCCTCTTTTTGGGCTCAATTATTTTTTATGAAGTTGATGGTCCGCCATATTTAAGGTGGGAGTTAAAGGCGAGATTAGACCTTCGACCAGCACCAGGCTGTCTCTTGACAGTACAGTATGGCGCCAAAATGTTCATTTCAACATGTTTCATCGATGGATGGCTTAAAACTAGTGACAAAGCAAGGCTGTGTGTCTTTTTTATGAACTAGAACACTAGCTCTAACTGTAGCGACGTAAATGTGATGATGAAGCTTGCAAAGATAAGTATTTTTTCACTTTTCTGCCTGCCCATCTTCACTTCGGCCTAGTAGTTTAGGCCTATTTGACTGACAAGGAAGGCGTAGATAGGCTATTATAGGTCTATAAATTTTCACTTTTACGTGATCCAGAACGTACATATCTCAACAAAAACTTTGAGGGATGCATTCTTTCTTCATGATTTAATGAAATATCTATTATATTTCTTATTTTAGAGACGCTTTTCATTTAGAATTTTATTTATGATGGACTGGCTAGGCCCCTGCCCCTAGGTGGAATCCGTGTACTCCGTCTAGCTACAGCTTTCGACGAGCTTTCGACAGTCAAAGATGGGCCATTAAATGGCCAATAAACAGCTTCAGTTTTACCTGTCTAACTATTAGAACTAATAACCGTATCTTTACTTTTGTTATATAAAGGATGTACATGTATTTCTTCCATAAGAAACCAAGAATTTGAGCCATCACATCACTGAAGTTTCTTAATATCGATATGAAGAAACTTTTCTGGGCTTAAGGTTCCATTGCAATCTTCATATTTGCTACCCGCGCCCTCATCATGCCAGTCTGCCAAGAAGGCAAATGCATAAGATTGTTTATAAAATTTCAAGTAACGCCAATTGTGAAGAAGATCTTTTTTCTCTAATCCAAAAAACGAAGGAATCACAGGCAAAACACATGTACATGAACACACTTTGCTTTGTTGATCTCCAGGTGTATGTGAGATTTCGCCTAACAAGCTGCCATACTCTGAACATAGAAAGCAAAGTTTT
The DNA here is from genome assembly GCA_039566865.1 of Aurelia coerulea. Lineage (NCBI taxonomy): Eukaryota > Metazoa > Cnidaria > Scyphozoa > Semaeostomeae > Ulmaridae > Aurelia > Aurelia coerulea. The sequence continues at coordinate 7,455,608 of CM076959.1, forward strand.
GCCGCATATGTTTAGACATCCCTCAAGTACCTTCCAAGTAAATATATACAGGAAACAAGTGAAAATCAAGTACACTTGTTCTATGGATTTCTTTTATAAAAAGAAATACTTGTACATATCCTCTTCTAAGGAAACAGCTTGTAAGAAATGTAGGAAAATATAGAAACAACCTTACCTGAATTGAAAAAGTTAAACAACTTTTGTGTTTTGCAGTTTTAATTTTCCCATCACATTTCAAAATGTTTAAAAACTGACACCGTACTGTTTGGACATTATTTTGGGTGCAAATTTTGTAATTTACTTGTTTGAGATCTCAGTAAGGGGCCATCAACATTTAGGTTTCATCTTTCATCGTGGCTTTTGGCCGTGATGGTTTGACCCCCCTCCCCCATCACGGCCTTTGCATCATTGCATCAATTTTTTCCATATGGAAATTTAGGCCATTTTGCCAACATTCAAGTTGAATGCAGGCTTCCGCAACACTTGGCTTACATGTCAGAACTTCTCATGATCTGCAAGTTGTAAAGAGTTGAGCGAACTTTTGAAACTTAAGATTTTTTAAAGAATTTCCTACATCGGTGATATTTGATTAGTCTCGAAACATTTTTCTAGTCACAAGATCTATTTGTAAAAACCGATTGCATGAACATGAAGCAAGTTGTTGTCCAATATTTGTGTCATGATTCCGAAGTAGGTTGCCTTGTTTTTAGTTTCAAGAACTATCGTTTTCAATATTTTCAACATCAGCTCAAATGATATGACATTACATGGAAGCAAAATAGGAAGGTGAAGCAAGGTGGGACATGGAGAAGTTTCTAATGTTCATGTTTTGAAACTTTTACTTGCTCACTTGTGTTCGTGTAGATAGAAATAAACATTACTGATTATGGGAGAAGGTATTCAAAGTATTGATATTTTCATTAAAATCCTAACTTAGGTCATGGCTTTTGGCTGCATCCCTCCCCGCATCACGGCCAAAAGCCTCGATGAAAGACGAAACCTAAATGTCAATGGCCCCTAAGTAATTTGGGAGCCCTCTCAACAAAACTTAAATCAACTCAACACTTCTGGTATTAATAATTAAGAAACAAGTAAGAAACTTTTTGTAGCAAAATTGCCAAAAATTTGAAATAAAACTGCCTAGCAGCTGTAGACCTAAGTTTCTTATAAAAATACATGTAATAGTTTCTATAAGTTATATTTTCCCAGTACTCTGGAAGTTCTAGCTCTTTGTGCTGAGAATTTGGTTTCTTAGAGCAGTTTCTTACACAAAATTTGTATAGTGGAATATTTAAATCAAATTGAACTGAACTATGTTTTCTGTTTTAGCGGCTATTGAAATGGAGAAATCATTTGAGTTTGCCAGCAGACGAACAGCTCCAGGTTACATTACTGCATTTTTTTTCTGACGATTGAGCCATTTCTTGCTAAATGGAACTGCTTAGGATATTACACTCCATGTATATGGCAAGACTTAATTTATGTATTAAAGTAATTGTTTACAATTTTAGAGATATGCATTTTACAATCATTTTCAACTGTAAAAGGGAGCTGGTGAATTTGGAAAAATCTTGATAGCAACATTTTTATTGAAAGTCTCAGTTGACATCTGCTTTGAGATGGACCTGAATTGATAAGAAATGTCTATAACTTCTAGCCAATTTTTAAATAGTTCCGTTAGTTGTTCCATGAAGGATCTTTTGAAAGAACAGCAAGAACTTTGAAATATATATCTGTTTCTTTTCAGTTTTTATATTGACAGTTTCCAGAGCACTTTGGTGATGGAAAGTTTTTGTCACAGAACGTTTTGTAACACAATTTTCAGCTGCTTTGTTCCCATGGTAAACAAATCAAACCAAGCCAATTGGTTTCTTAGGACCTTGCCCTTCTCATAAGATTTGACTTGAAATTGATCCTGATTGAAATTTGTTTCTAGAAAAATCTTCCAATCTATCAGAATGTGACAGTGATGAGGAGAATAGTACACCCAATAGAACGACAATACCAAGGAGACAATTCAGATTTGGAAGTAAAGGGTCACTCCAACAGCACAAATTGGGAAGCAGCACTAGCAGCCCCACTGAATCTGTTTCAGGAGCTAGTAGCATCAGCAGAGCAGAAGGTATAGTCTTCCAAAAATGTGTAAGATGTTCTCACGGAGAAAAATGTTATTCTAGACCTTTGTTTGTCAATAAACAAAAAGAAGAAGTAATAGAAAGATTACATGACCTATAGGCAGTAACATTGAGCTAATAGAGGAAACATTTGAATGTATCATCTGAAGAACCATTGCAGGGACATTATTGCATAACTATGTTATCATCGTTGAGGTAGTACTTTGCAAAGTGGAACTCTTTCAATATCAAACTATTCACTTCATACATTAGGCCAGAAACCGTGGATGGATTAGAGTCATTACTTGCAATTTTGAAACTATATGCAGTTGAAACCAGCATAAAAAGAACCTAGGTCTTCACATGGCAAGCAGTATGAGGTTATTGATTAACTGATACCATAATCAAGTCCAGCCTTTAAAGGTTCTTAAAAAGATGATTTTACTTGGTAGAGTTTTTATGGATGCCAATGCATTCTTTCAGTTTCTTGAATGGCTTCTCAATAAATTTCATGGAATAAAGTTTTGTTATTTGGACAGGGCAGAAGGAGTATGAAAATGAAGTTCAAAGATAATATGATAATAGAAAATAAAATGTGAAGCCTAATAACGTAAGTAAGAGTATTACCTTCCTCATGAATGCCACAAACTGAAAATCTTTATTCCATTGATAAAATGAGGCTATCATTGTGTGGTTATCATCATTATTATTAATGTTAAAAAACAAAAACAAAAGAAAAATTTAAAAGAAATTATGAAAAAAGAAAGAAATGATAGATAAATTAGGTAACATGTATTTGTGTATATCTCTTATTTTCACTTGAAGGTGACAACTACGGAAAAGAGATGTTGCTTGAAATAATAAGCAAGCAAAATCAATTAATCAAAGCGCAGCAGGAGACCCAAAGGAGACTGGAAGTCATACTTGCCACTGGCACATCTGGAATAAGAAAGCAACCTCCACCAAAGCCTGATGTACCAATATTTGTTAAAGTATGTATTACTCAACATTCTGTTGCCACTACATATAAATCAATCATCAGGTATTTTAATTTTGCATTTTTCATGATGAATTGTTCAAATGACTCTGAAATTCAAGTTTCCAATGTCCTTTTTGAAGTCATGATGACCTAGTTTTAACAAGCTAATTGCTATATCTTATCATGAATTGGTGCAAATGCAGTTACCCATAAACGCATTCATTGTCAGGTATATATCTTTTGAATTCCTTTCTTTCTGGTTTGGATTTTCCGGGTTAAAATAAATAACGGTTTCTTAAAGACCCTCTGCTAACATAGACGCTTTGCGAGCATTCTTTTCTGTGTAACTAGAGATGACACGTGCGAGGTATGGGAGGTATGTTTGTTGCAAAGGACCCTTTGATATCGGAGAAAGGAAAATATCAACTTTCAGACTCTATGCTTTTGTCTACGCTAGAGACACATTGTCAAACAAAATCCTTTGTGTGCCGAATGAAAAGCAAGGCAGAAAGAATTTAGGCCAGAAACGACTTTTAGATAATACGAAAGTCGACCTTGGCGCCACAAAGGATCATGGTTAGCAGTGGCTCTTTAAGGCTGGAAGTAATGGTTTCAAGAAAGACCATTACTCAAGTAACTCACAAGTAACAATACAGGAAACAAGTGAGAATAAATTGAAAATAGGATAAAGATTTCCTTTATCAAAATAGATAGTTTCTTATCTTTTGTTTTCCCAGTACGGGAGTTTCTTAATTTTTTGGCGATCTGAGATTTGAGTTTCTTATGTGCAGTTTCTTATGAAAAGGCTGTTGTTACTTTCAGCCTTTTTCAAGTGATAAACTCCTTTTCCTCATAACAATGGTGGTGAGTGTAGCTTAGATAGAGTTTACTGACAAGCTGTGCATGGTTAGAATTTATGATAAAAGAATGATTACTGAATTTTTGTAGGGTCTCGTGCGAGATGGTTACAAGGAGGCAATAAAAAGCGATAAAGATGACTGGAATGTAGAGAAAGGGAAAAGGTATGTGTCTTTTAATTTTTGTACTTGATTGAAGACATGATGTCTACGACATTCAGAGCCACAATTCATAGAAGATTACTTGCAAGTAATTCAAACTTTTTCATTCACAACCTGAGATTGATTTTATGCCAAGCTATCTTTGGAAGTATATATTATTTCAATACAAATTTGCTTGTGTAAAACAGCAAAGAGCACATAGCAGTTACAGTTACTTTCAGATGCAGATGAACAAACCAATTTGATAGCGTCACTGCAGCACACTGGGTATAGATTGCTTCAAATCAGCTCCATACTGTGAGCACGTATGTATGTATGTACAATAAATCATGAGCCTCCCCGATAACTATATAAAATCAATAAAGATTTCTGAAAAATATAGTATTTTCATTTACGTTTCACTTTTGCTTCATCAGGCTGTTCCTGAAGGCTGTCCCTTCAGAAAGAAGCCATAATGATTTAATCATCCAAATGACTTCAAATATAAAGAAAAAGATCTGATGAAGTGAAACGTAAGCGAAAGTGAAATGTAAATGAAAGTACTTTATTTTTGAGAAAACATGTATGCATGTATGTGTGTATGTATGTTGACATTTACCACTAAACTAAATAAATATTTACGATGTTTTAAAAGCTAAGAATGGGTGATTTACAATTCTAATACAAATTGAATAAATACAAAAGTAAACACCCATAATTGTAGTGGTATGGATAGCATTAAAAGGTTGAATTGACCTTATTTCCATAATGGTCCCCTCAGAGGTGATTTCTTAAACTTAGAATGTTAAATTGTCAGACAGATAAACAGAGAGAAAAATAGATAAGTGCTTTTTGATGAATGATGATATAGTCGGACCAAATCATGGGTGTAAGAGAATGTATGGGGTGCCAGTAGTATATTATGGGAAATACTTTATGTTAATTATGGAGAACTCTCTCTGTATGTTATAGAAATGGTTTCTTTGATCTTTTATTTAAACGTTTTGTGATGAGCAAAGTTTAGCAAAATGTGTATGTGATCAAGAGTATCTTACTATTTCATGCACGTTGATGTAATTCTGAAGTTGTGTAATGAGGACATTTCTAAGCAAGTTATGATATGAAACATGCAAGAAATTGTGCTTGGCACTGGATCAGTAGTTGCATATCAGCAGACTGTGTTTGAATAGTAGGGGTGATGAGTAAAATGTTAAGTGATGCGTATTGTGGCTATGGTGTTTAGCTTGATAATATTAGCCTTACAGTTGCTGCTCTGGTTACAGTACTTCTTCAACCTGATTTTATCTTGGTCTGAATTGGTTTTGATTTTCAATGTTTCCATTTCAGTATTTATTCAGAAGAAAATAAAGCTATGACAAATTATATAGCAGACTTTATAAGAGGAATCCCACATGCAACCACTACTGACGTTGTCATTGATGGTGAGTTTCAATTTAAAAGTTGTCCCAAAAGGCAGATTGCAACAAGACTAGCAAGAATTTAGCTGCAAACTCTTCATGATGATTTTCTAAGAATATTGATTGTTCAATTGTTCAAGAATTATTGTGTCTTTTCTTGATAGTAAGTGCAAATCAAAACACCTTGTTTGTTAATAGTTAAGCTGTGACGGTTAAAAGTAATATTGAAAGTTAAAAATTACCTTCACCAGCAAATCATTCCTTATATATACATACAGAGACTTTAAAATTGAATTATAATGAAGATGCGGGGAGCAGGGAAAGATTAATTAAAAAGTGTTTGCTTCCTTTCAAGTCTTCCACTTCAGCTTCACTTATGGGATGCATTCTTTTTAGATTCAAATGTTGAAATAATTTGATATGGTGATTCTCCTTTCAGCTGCTTTAAAAAGGTACTTTCAGACCAAGAGAGAAACAGCATCAAGACAGCGATCAGGTGGTAGGCACACGGAGAAGATGCGAAAATATGAAAGAAAGAACCAGGTATCTAAGTTTGAGGCTACTGTAAATATTATATACAAAGGGAAATTCATCTAGTATTGTTATTGATATGCTTAATTTCCCAAATAGGTGACTGTGATTGCTAGAACCTCCTCTCTGCTCCAAACTACATACAATTTTGAGTAAAGAGTTGATATTAAACTTTACAAAAAAGTTCTTAAAAACATTTCAGACATGGGTCACGTCTAGCTGATCAGCAGTATCACACTTGTAGTCAAATCATTTCAAGGAGCTGCTTCTGCTCAAAAAGTTTGCAAAGTAATGTTTTCAATTTGATTTTGATCTTCACAAATATTCTTCACAAATGCTCTGTAAGCATGCAATCAAACAAAACAATATGCACACATATTGTTCTAAATCCATTGTGTCCCTGATCCTGTTGACGTTTTTGCCTCTCATCTTCCATGTAAATTCCTTCTTTCCTATTGTTGTTTACCAGTTAGCTAAGCTTTTCTTGTGTACAGCCTCCAGCTGCGGGAATCGTACAGGTTTCTTTATCATTTCAAGGCAGATATATAGATTTACACTGCCAATTTAAAATACCATCGGTATGTATGTGTAGATGTTTTCATATAATCATGCATATGCATTGAAGAGTAAGCTTGAAAGAAAACCCATTTCCTTGACAAAGCTGCTTAGAAATCCAAACATCTTACTATTACACTTTTTTTCCAGAAAAAAAGGGTCCGTTTAAGGGCCCTGAAAGCCAAGAAGTGGACGCCAGAGAGGAAGCAGAAGGCAGCTAAAGCTGTAATAATTGACTTGATGTCGTCCGAAGAGGAAGCGGAGATTGATGGGGAAGAAGTTTTTGTGGTTCGTCCATTGCCTTGGGAGAGTAGTGAAGTTGGACAAATGAAGGAGGCGTTGGATAAAAAATGGGAGTCCATGAGGAGCAGCAGGAGTAGAAGGCTTACTTTGCCAAGAGTTGAAGGTGAAATCTCAACTCGGCCAAAGCCAAGCAACTTTCCTGCTGAACTTGCATGGACTTTGATTTAACGTCCACGTCCTCTTTCACCAAAAGTCATAAAAATGAGCTAAAACCAGGATAGATACTGAAGGCAATAATGTATGTTAACAATATCACTAGAGCCAATCTGTTTATGAATTGGAACCTCTGATCATATAGCTCCTATTTAAGACCCTGAAAACAGTAAGCCTTGCACAAACAGCTTGTCAGCTGCGTGTGAAATTTTACATATTTTAAGGCCAACGATAAATTAATTACTCAGTTCATCAGAAAATTTGGTTAGTGTTGCTACAGTACTTCTGTTTTATAAGCATGCCAGTTGCCTTCTTCTCAAATTTCTTCAATTAGTGTTTTTGTGATCATGAGATGTGAACCAAACTTTGTGCCCCTGAGGAGTCTCTCTACTATTCATATGTCTCATTGATCTCATGTCTTATTGTATGTCTCATTATATGCCTGAATGTGGCCTTATTGATCAAGAGTTTAAATGAAGCCACTGTATTGCAGGGAAGCTATGCTATATTCCTAATTTGTCTATGCTGCTCGTAGCAGGAGTTACAAGCGATGCTTTTAATACATCACCATGGATGAATATTGCCTTACTTGAAAATTGCTTGGGTGGATCCCTCGGGCAAGGCCCCTTTAATAGATGAATCCCATCTGCCGAGTTTCAGAAACTTAATTTTTTACAAGACGTATTTTATCTGTTTTTATGGTAGTCGCGCTTATCAAATGTATTTCAATAAATGTAACTGCAATTTTGGTATTCATAGTTGTTATCCCAAGACGGGACTTGAAACAATCTTTGTTTTTTCTGTCAGGACTCAGTTCTCAGTTGGTACTTTTTATACAATCAATGAACAAGATCCGGTCTATTTTGAACATTGAGGTCAATGTACGAACATCAATAATTATATCATGTAGAATTAATACAATCCTCAAAAAATCCACTCTGACAATTTCGCAACGACAGGAATTTGTGGTGCAATCAAAAACCCTGGGCTTTCCTTCCCTTGAACTTCGAGAACTTGGTGAAATAGCATCATTGGTAAAATATCTCCAAAGAAAAACGGGAAATCTTGATTTTCCATACATGCCTCTGACTTACATCGTTCATGTTCAGTTGAATAATGTGCAGTTATTGTATTGTCATCATGCATTTTGATTGGAGATGAACGATGTATGTCTGAAAAATGTATCGAAAATTAAAAAGCAATTTTTGCTGCATGTTTGAATTGACAGAAAGTGTCAAGTTTAACTAAATTTTCATATATCGAAAATCCATGAAATGAAGTTTACTTTAATCGAATCTACAAACCTTGAAAATATCTTGTAAAAGTTTACTTTAACCGAATTTACAAACATTGAAAATTTGTTGTAAAGGTGACTTTCTTTAACTTTACAAAAATTGAAAATTCGTTGTAAAGGTGACTTTCTTTAACTTTACAAAAATTGAAAATACGTTGTAAATGTTGACTTTCTTTGACTTTACATACATTGAAAATATGTGTAAATGCCATCATTGATCATATTTCCAAACACTTGAAAACGTATGTAAATATGATATTTTCAATAACTTTACATGGTCTTGTAAAGTTGTTGTAAATATTGCTCTTTACAATCTTGACCGAACCATGTAAAGTTGATGTAAATCTATATATTTACATAAAAATTAAAGTCAAGAAAATATGCTTGAAAGATGCTCTTTACAATACATTTACATCAACTTTATTGCCAATGTAAAGTCATATTTCCATGCAGTGTAAGTGCTAATATGCTCATCAGCAAGGCATAAGTACATGGACATGAATTCCTACTTGCTTCTCTCTGGACAATATCAATCTTTGAAGCATCATCTTTGCGATCATATCCACTTCCAACTGCTGATTCGATATTGTTGATGTAAATGCTGTGCCTCGTATATTGAAGACAGGGGTGGAAAAAATATATTAATTTCTGGGACCAAAACATGTCTTGAACAAAATTTCTGGAAAAATTGCTGCGAAAAAGTATCCACTTTTTGACAGGTCACCATATGTAATGAATTGGACAGAATTTGAATACTGTCGGTTTTTAATCACAATCGTAAATGATTCTTGTCAGGTAAACTTTTATTCAGCTAACCAATTCCAGACTTAAAAAAAGTACCTTTCGTATGAAATTCCTTGGTCTGGTAACAGCCACCCATACCGCCTCTAATCCATCCATCATAAGGAGAGTAACCATGTGATTAATCGCCCTTGTAAGGGAATTAGTCTACGTACTGCGAATACTCAAAACTGTCAAATTCCCGAGTATCAATCAATCTTCCATTGAAAGGACCTTCATATTGTATGGAGGCGGTTCATAACTGAAAAGAAAGCTTTCAGCTCGCTCTCATGCAGAAAGCTTTTGAAGAGGGACTCAGCAGTGCAAGCTCCGAGTGTCATGGAGCAATATATTCTCAGCTGGCTGCTAGAACAGGAGTTTCAATAGAGAGCTGAAAATATGGGTAAACAACCAGAGGAGAGCAAGAAGGAATTTCTGACATTGCGGAGGGGGTGGAGTATGGCTCATCAACGTTACAAGAAAGAGCCCTACACAAGAGAGCACCAAGCAAATGGAGTCTGAGTGCCTGGAATCGTTTTTGTAGGAAGGTATTTTCGGAAGGTGAGCGAGAATTTCAGAAATAATGACTGCTGAATGGCAGCATTTATTTGTTTTAATCTAGGCCTCATCAGCCAAAAAATTTTTGGCCAAAATGCTTCATATCAGGCCTATCAATATTTTGTATTATGAGATTAAATTTAAACCAAGAATCAAGAATCAAGACACCAATCTTCTTTTATTTGAATGGTGATTGAATTGAATTTTTTTATTTTGTAAAAACACTAAACCTTGCAGTAGGGTTTCTTAGCTCTGCAACTAACTTTTTATCGTAAAAAATTCCAGTGAGTTTATTAAATTGTCATGAAATTGTATTCCACAATTATCAAAGTTCATTGAGGACTGCCTTTTGAATTAACAACCAAATCATTAGGAGAACTTAGTCCTTTAGAGTATTATTTGGGATGGTAAAACGCTTTCTGTTCCAAAAAAGTTTCTTAAAGACAAATGACGGAGATATATGGCAACTTAAATCAGGGGCTTTGGCAATCTAAAGTTAGCCTATTGTATTCCATTGTATTTGATGATCTCGAGAGATTATCAAAACAACTGGACAAATGATGGCATCCGGCCATCCTTTGTTCCATTTTTAAACTAGACGCCTTGTATCCAGATCGCATGAGACGTACCCTTAGCCCTTTCAAATTTCGCCTGCCTTCCATTTTGGCTCCCTTTAATTTTCACCCCTTTAATTTTCGCCCCCCTTATGCAGAAGTTTCGCAAGAGTTTCGCTCCCTTTAATTTTGGCCCCCTGGTTTGGATTGATATGACGTAATTTGGATGGATATGACCCCGAGGAAGAGAACACAGTGGATTTAGAACAACAAAATCACCCCTTAGACACAGGGGAGGACAATATCATTGTTATCGAAGAGTAATGCATGTCTTGCATTTTGTATTACAACCAAAACTAAAGTTCTTTTATAGAAAATAGATTTTTTCGCTTCCTTTAATTTTCGCTCCCTCTAATTTTCACCCCCTAAAATATTTCTGCAATTCGCCCCCTTTAATTTTCGCCTCCCTCCGGGGCGAAAATTAAAGGCAGGTGAAATTTGAAGGGACTAAGGTACTATGCGAAGTAGCTTGACCCTTCAAAAGAAGAGAAGAAAACAAACGCAGCGATGTGCATGATAACGTGAGCCCCAACATGAGGATTCGTTCACAACAAAGCCGAAAGATAATGTGTGAAAACAATAGGTCAGCACTTCCTCTCCGCAACAACAAACAAGCGGCTTCTTATAAAATGAATATAAAATGAACGCATTTGAAAAAGTGCAGAAAGGCACTTTCTGCCAAAGCTTTCTAGGTGATCTTTTGGCGTGAGCAAATTGATAGAGCCATTGAATAGTTTTAGTAATTACTTGGCAAAATTTCTGATGACCCAAAAAGCTGTTTTCCAAGAGAGGCGTGTCCTTTCAAATCACGGAAGAGGAGACTTTTGACCTATTACTACTTGTTTAGTTACAATTCTAAAGATAGTTTCTGCGGTAATTAAAATGCCAAATAGCTCAAGTAATTATGATGTGTTTGGCAAAGTTTGTTGCATGCAAACTGTTCAGTAGATATTTTGGGGAAAATGATTAGTAAGTGTCTACACGACAGACAAGACAATAAGATAACATGACATGTCGGTATGGGCTGGACCAAAGGTAAAATAGAGGAGATCAGCCAAACTATATCACTTTTCAGGGTCAATGGCTGGTAAACCTCGCCATGCTTCAGAAGCCGAAACTCCCGCCTTTTCCAACCAAAAGATTTTGCAGCAGCGTTTTTTTTCAAAGAGGACCTGAAGCGATTCGACCAACTTCGGCAACCAACCATTGGCTAATCAATGCGCTACAATCGTATATGATCTTGATAATAGCTGAGGGCCGCAAGCATCGATGGACGGAGTGCCGAAGGCGCGGGAGGGGAAACGGCCATTCAATTGATTTCCGACGTTTGATGCGGAATTTGAAAACGAGGCTTTAGGTAATGGCGACTTCCAAGAGTCATCTGGTGCCATTTGCCAGAAGGCGAGCGACTTTTAGCAGCCACTGCTGTTTTTACAATCGAAAAGAGCACGATGGTTTGTTGTTCTCAAACTCGAAGAGGTGTAGCTTTAGATAAAGAAGTTGTTTGAGCTATTTACATTAAAGGAACAGAAGAATCGAGGGATACTTACTGCTGAAGATTCGAGTTGTGGACCCGTTTATCCGGATCGCTGGGCCTAAGTTTAAGACTGAGTGAGACCTTTGCGGAGACATTTTCATGTCAAATGAAGTGACAAAATCCTCAAAATGATAAAGACACGGATTTTAACACCAAGAGATCCACTACTGGTTTCAGTGAAAAGCAGCATTCAACCTAAAGAATAGCACTTTTGAACACAATGACAAGAAAGAGTATGAGAAGCAGATTTATTTGCCTGAACAAGTCGGGAGCAAAAGGACAGAGCATTGCAAGGAACATATAAATCATTAATTGTACTGATGAGACGAGATGAGACGATAACCCTGATATTTGAAACCTTACTAAAGAGATTTGTAGATGTGTTTAATTTTCAACAGAAAATAAGAACAAGACCAAATGAAAAACTTGAAGGCAGGGCCTCTTTTTGCGTAGCAATTGCAATTGGGTGGGCAATTGCCCCATCATCATGGTCCCTTATTTTTATCTATTATTGTTTTACCATTCTAAAATTTGTCTATTCTAGTCAAGGGAACAACTGATTGTGACTTGAGCATTATGACAAGAAGCTGCAGACTTGATTAAGTATGTCCTGCATTTACAATGCTAGTACATGTTATTCAGAAACCCCAATATCATGTTCACCTTGATACAAACTGATCAAAGAAATGCCTGCTATGACAAGGAACTTATGGTTGAGCCAATGGTTTTAACGAAACAAGCTGAGGTGGATGGAAGTGCTGTTAGATATCATAAACTTGATGGTTGTATCAATTTCTTCTGAAAATTCAACACCTGGTTCACTGACACTGCTACAGATAATTTTTCTTCACAAGGAGGACATCAGTTGGGAAGAAAAGGTTACTTCAAAGACATAAACTAGGGTTAATTCTACTCAAGAATAAGGGTTCGAAGATATATATGCAATTCTTTGAATTTAGCTTTGAAAAGTTTCTTAACACTGTTTAAAAATAGTAAGAGTTTCTTAAATTTGCAGCCATCCAAGTGCAGCTTCTTATAAACCAGTTTCTCATATAAGAAAAATGAGTCTATTTTTGTAAGAAATTTTTTATTAGGCCCGTGCTAATAGACTATAAATTTGAAGGAAAATTTCATCATTTTGCAACAAAAAGGTTCTAAATTGATTCTTACTATTTGGAGCAAAAGTTATGATGTAGTTTGTGTGACAACAAACTTCTTGTATGCGTGTTGCACAACTTCTTGTCGCGTGTTAGTTTCTGTGACTGCTGTGATGCGTTTCTCGCCATACTGTATGAACTTTTGTTCCTTTGTACATGTGAATTTTCATTGTTATAAGTAGTGTGCCTATGTTAGATGAAATAAAGACAGAAAGATCACAGTTTATATGCTTGTAACCACTGCACGAGTCCAATCCTTTTGATGCGTTTCTGTAAGACCACAATTCTATTCATATATTGAACTAAAGGAGAATTTTGAAAATTGACACAAGGGTCGCAAAAGGACATTGTAAGCACACAATTATAACATAGGTTCCAAATCTTTGAAAAGGCTAGTGTAAAATTCAGTGACCTATTTCTTTAATGTGAATGACTTCAAAGAAAGTTTAGCTATTTATCTATAATTCTAACATTGGACTTTTCAGAAATCTTCAATATTTTCAGAATTAGCATGCTTTTCTCCTTTTTGAAGAATTTGAGAAAAATTAAAAAAAAACTTAAAACTATTGAATTTCTGAACTATTTGACGCAACATGAAATAATTTCGAAGAAAACCATAGTATGAGTTGAAATGTACTTAAGATAAGCTGCAATCTTGAAAAATATTCAAAATTTTTGAAAAGTCCAATGGTAGAATTAAAGTTAAGTAACTAAAGTTTGTTTCAAGTCACTCAATCAGAAGAAATAGATCACAGAATTTACACCCACCTTTTTACGCTGAGTTAACAATTACTTTATATCTCAGCAAGTTGGTTGGGCTCTCTGCAAGATAGTTTCATTTGCTCAAAGTTCATAAGTTTAAATTGAAGGAAGAACAAATAAAACCAATTTTTTTCTTTCTATCATAATTCATCATATGATCATGAACTCATTATTTTGATATCATCAATGTTTTATCATCATCTGTTTCTGCCAGCAATTCTTCTGTTTCTCCCACAACCTCTTCCTCTGAATCCTGTAAATAAGGATTGATAAGTAATTTTAAACCCTTAGTCAAAGCTTAAATCTTGTTTCTCAGATGCTAACAAGGTTTTAATGTACATTTTTGAGGACTGGCAAATTTTCTTATATGGTAATGCTTTTCCCATACTGATGATCCTTCCCAATTTCCCCTCTTTAAAATGTCTTTTGTTGTTATACCCCTCTGAGAAACTTTGGAGGAACTTGCAGCTCACAATGAATGTGATTTAAATGTTTCTGTATCAATGACAGCTTTACTCAAGAGAGATGTTATCCATCTGGTCAAAGAAGACTTTGAAATAGGCTTATGTGATTGGTTTACACTTTACACTGAGGGAAAAATGGTCCTGATCTTCCCCAGATAGCTTTTCTCTCCAGGACTTTGTCATGTTAATGTATGAATCTATGGACGTGACAGGACAAAGGGCTTTGTCCTGTGGAAATGCACAAAATATAACTGGTGGGTTGGTTTTGCCTTGTTTTGAATGTTTGGCATTACGTGAAGGTGCTTCATTTGATATGAATCATTAATTTTACATGTATTAGAAATTTTAAAATCATGAAGTTCAGATCCTCTGCAAATTGCAGCCAGTACAAGGAAGGTTATCACTTTCTGTGAGAGCTGCATAGATGATAAGTTGTTGTTCTCTGACAAACTGCCTTTTATCAGTGGGGTAGCCAGGGTTCTGTATTTGAGAGGGGCAACAGTGAGCGAAGCGAGCAAAAATGGGTTTCTGGGGGGCTTGCCCCCAGGAAAATTTTTCAGAAAAAAAGCAACATAATAACATAATACTCAGAAAAACAAAAACAGCCTAGCCTAGGCCCGAAGGTGACTATTCACAATAAATCTGCTTGAAACTGGAAAAGTGTAACAAAATAAAACAAAATGTTTAGCACCTTCAGTTAGAATATGGTTTCACTGAGTGAAATCGACCAAGAAACTCAACGGGTAACTATGCATTTTGCAGAAAATTGAATGCCGCTATCGGATTGCTGTGATCAGCGATTTGGCCTATACATTTCAATAGGAAAACGCATAGGCCCGAGGGTGACTACTCACAGTAAACCTGCTTGAAACTGGAAAATTGTAACAAAATAAAACAACATGATTAGCACCTTCGGTTAGAATAAGGTTTCACTGAGTGAAATCGACCAAGAAACTCAACGGGTAACTATGCATTTTGCAGAAAATTGAATGCCGCTATCGGATTGCTGTGATCAGCGATTTGGCCTATACATTTCAATAGGAAAACGCATAGGCCCGAGGGTGACTACTCACAGTAAACCTGCTTGAAACTGGAAAATTGTAACAAAATAAAACAACATGATTAGCACCTTCGGTTAGAATAAGGTTTCACTGAGTGAAATCGACCAAGAAACTCAACGGGTAACACTGCATGCTAGAAAGAAATAAAAGCCGCTGTTGTTGGACTGGACTGAATCACATGACATTTAGGCACACCTTCCCCAGTAAAAATTATCCTTGCAGCTATCGCCCTGGAATGATTGCTGCAACAGTTGCTGAAATATGAAGATAAAATGTTACTGAAGAAGTAATGGATGGAATCACATACCTAAGTCAGCCAAGATTGTGAAGAATAATGTTTTACTCCAAAGTCATCGCTCAACATCCACGTCTGCCACGATGCAAGTTTCAATCAAAAATGAGCGCGCCTCGCTTCGAATTTGCATCAAACATAGGAACAATGCGCAGCACTGGCCGTTTCCCCTCCCGCCCCTTCGGCGCTCCCTGCTCTAAACGTATGTTTTCTCCCGATATTTTAGGAAACATCATGAAGACACTGAAATTTGCCTGTGTCCCAGCTTCTTTAGGCCAGGATTGTAGTAATAACTACAACATCGCTATAACGGGAATTCATTTGTCCATGTGTCCATATACGTACAGCCACGTATGCACTCTGTCAAAATATGCTGATACTGACGAGGAGCCTCAAAGAGCGCACTGTGATTGGTAGAATTTAACTGATCACATGCAAACTAAAATTAAAATTACTAAATGAGGCTGCCTGCTGTGGATCAGCTGTGGAAGTTCAACCGCAAGTAAGTCATCAGTCTGCTTAGATATGACCTGGCTATTTGATGAAATCATTTGCCAAAGTGATCAAATAAAATCAGCATGCTAATAATAGAAGATTTGTGTCTAAAAACACGAAATATCATATAATAAATATCAACTGGGTCCTGGGTCCTGGGTCCTGGGTCCTGGGTCCTGGGTCCTGGGTCCTGGGTCCTGCCTTAAGCCGGATCTCCACTAGGCGGAAAATGTCGAGGCGGAAAAATTTCCGGCAATCTGATTGGCTAACCGAATTATCGCCGCGGAAAAATGTCGAGCCGCGAAAAGTAGGAATACGTTCTACTTTTCACGGCTCGACAATTCTCCGCTTGAAAAACAACCAATAGCAATTGTTTATTTTCTGAAGCAACACAACAACAAGGCAGTCAGAGAACAAAATGGCCGACAGTCAGGAAGCAATCTCGCTTGCTCTTGCTCATCTTCAAGGACAGGATATCAGTTTGTGCTATGGAGCAGGGGAGAACGATGCTGAATCCTATGAAGATTTCGACAAGGAAGCATTCATCGAGGCTGTAAGAAAATTTCGTTGCTTGTGGGACGTCAATGACAAAACCTTCAAGGATAGGAATATGAAGGCAAACGCATGGAAGCAGCTTGCAGGAATTTTCCATAGGGACGGTAGGTATTTAGCTTTCGTGATTAAAGATTCAGTCATTTAACATTAGAGTAATGGATGGGCAGGGACGTTAGAAGCATTTTGAAGATGTAGGGCTTACAAAATTAGGGCATATTGGTAAAGCTACCTTTTCAAGGGAAGATAATTGACATTGTTGGTAGGCCTCGGCAGCTAGCCTTTGAAATAGTTCAAAACCATGTTAAAATGAAAATTTTTCAAGTAATTCTAGACAATAAATGATTCAATGCTTTTAGGACAGTTTTTGTTTTGGTAATTCTCTTTTGAAGGATGAGCAGTAGTGCCAAGGTCTGAGAATTTTGATGATATTAAACTTTGATATTACAAGTACAGTTTGATAGTTGGAAACGTGGTTAGATACATGGAAACCCATATGAATTTGTTTTTAATTTTCATTGGGATGTCAAAATGATGAAAGTTTGTAACGCTTTTTGGAATTCTAGTAATACCCAGTACCCAGAGTGATTGACTGATGGCAGACCCCTGAAAGTAAAGAAAGTTTTAAAACTGAATAGACAATGTTATAAAGACAATGCTTCACCTTTTTCAGGTTTATGTATAGTTTGTCCTTTTATGTATCTATCTAAATAAAGTTTTAAAACTGAATAGACAATGTTATAATAGACAATGCTTCACCTTTTTCAGGTTTATGTACAGGGTGTCCCAGAAAAATTGTGCCCTGTTTGTGTGAAGATTGTGACAAAACGGCAAAAGATTCTCGCCAAACTTTTGCATGATGGTACTCTTCACATGTTCAATTAAAGTTTGCTACCATCCCCTTGAAAATCCATTAAAAAATGATGGAGCTAAGACCTTCAGAAGACCAAATTTGCCTGATCACTGAAACCAGCGGTCGGCCATTTTGTCTCACTATTTTGCAGCGATAAATGGCATCATGGATTGAAAATGAAACAGCAGCCTCCAATGTCATAGCTCTCGTGAAAATTCTGATAATCCTCAGAGAGTTCCAATGTTTCTGACCTCACAGAAAATATTTCTTACCTCACGTGAAGATACTTATCACTGCAAAATAGTAGGACAAAATGGCCGACCGCTGGTTTCAGTCATCAGGCAAATTTGGTCTTCTGAAGGTCCTAGCTCCATCATTTTTCAACAGATTTTTATGGGGGTGGTTGCAAACTTTAATTGAATATCTGAAGAGCAACATCATTCAAAGTTTTGCGAGAATCTTTTGCCATTCTGTCGCGATCTTCAGGCAAACGAGGCACAATTTTTTTGGGATACCCTGTATAGTTTGTCCTTTTATGTATCTATCTACATTCTCTCACTTGATATCACTTATGCATTAGACTTGTGAGGATGGTATGCTTTAAAAGTCCTTTCTTCACCGCTTTACTTTTCACCACAGATATTCCTAACCCTTCATATTTTATTTTAGTTACATTTCTGCAAAAAACCTTGAAAAATTTGAAGGACAATTTGAAGAGATGCCTTGATCGAAGACGTGCATTGACTAGATCTGGGGCTGCGTATTCCACATTGCCAACCTGCAAATATTTTGATTTGATGGCCTTCTTACATGAAAGAACAGAAAATAAGCCAACAGACAGTAACATACAATCACAAATGATGCAAGACAGTCAAGCCTTCACAGAGAGTCTGAGTGCTCAGCAAAGTTCCTTGAACACTCAAGTGATAGACAGTCAGTTGCTTAACCAAAGAGAAGACAGTCAAACACTCAGCCAAAGCCAGATGATCCTACAAAGGGCCATACCACCCACACCAAGCCCCAGCTATTCAGCAGCACCATCTCCATGCTCTAGTGTAGGAAGTGTGGATGCAGGTATTATATCACCAACCTCATCTGAACGAAGAAAAGGAACTAAGCGAAAATCGTCTGCTGCATCAATTAGCATAAATTCTGATGCTATGTTCCTACAACAAATGAAGGATTTTGATGAGAAAATAATTCACAAAATGCAAGAGAAAAGAGAAGAACCTACAGAAGTTTGTGAAGACGCCCTTTACTGTAAAAGTCTCATCCCTGTTCTCCGTGGATTGCCATTGAGAAAGAAGACGCTTGCAAAGGTCAAGATAAGCTCCTTGCTTTATGATATTGAATTTGGAAATGACTCTGAGAACATTTGAAGACTGATCAACTTTTGGAAAAATGTCTTTTGCTCTTTCTTTGCCTGAAAAAGTATGATATTGTTTGTCTTGATCATAACTCCTTGTTTTATCTCACCATAATATTCTTACTTTTCAAAAGGACCTAAAACATACAGTGTGACTCAGTTAGATGCATTGAAGGATCTTCTGATTTCTTAGTTCAATGCCAATTTTAAGTTCTGAAGGATTCGTATAGAAAGTTCTTCATTTTTCGTAGAATGAATTGATGGAGAAGGCAAATATATGCAGAAAGCCGTAAAAGATTTGATCAACCTTCACTTTTTAAGATTTTTTAAATTTATCTAAAATGAAATACAAAGCATTTCCAGAATTCATTGATAACAAAGATCTAACGTGTTCTGTTTACTCTGTCCCACTGCCAATCTACCGTAATTTATATAAGTTAAACCCACCTGAATCCACCTGAACCCACCTGAATCCAGCTGAATCCATCTGAACCCACCTGAACCCATCTGAGCCCAGCTGAACCCATCTGAACCCAGCAGAGACCAACCTGACTCGATAGAAATTCCCAAGAGGTCCCCTGCCAGGTGTGATGGCTCCGTTTGGAAATATCAAGAACAATGTAGCGGGTGATAAGCATAGTTAGCGCTTTATGGTGTTAATGAAAACAGCTAAATAACAATCGTTCTGATCTCATTGGCTCTGACGGTTTTTCATTTTGGCATTTTATGGGTTCAAAGTATCTTATCGATTTGTGTGTGGCCATAACTCCGCCAATCCAGGAGATATTTTAGCCGGCATCCAAACTTTAATACCCAAACATCTGGAGAGTAGATTTTTGCAAAAAATTCGGGTAATTTCAAGCAATTTCTTTCCTGGTTGCGTTTTATGAAGGTAGGTAAACTGTCCATAAATTGTCATGGACTTCTTTCGCAGTGATATCACTCTCCTACTAAATCATCAGGCCTAACTTTTTCACCTTCACGTGTACACAATATTGTTTTCGTCATTTATTTGACTAAAACGTCCTTTGAGTTTCCGGCTATAATTCCAAACAGAGCCATTAGCATTATGAACAAGTTTTAAATGCCAATTCCCTGCTTGTGTGCTTTATACAAATCACATGACCTCTTGGGATTTCTATTGCGTCAGGTTGGTCTCTGCTGGGTTCAGATGGATTCACCTGGGTTCAGCTGGGTTTAGATGGATTCAGACGGATTCAGCTGGGTTCAGATGGATTCAGTTGGGTTCAGATGGGTTCAGCTGGGTTCAGATGGGTTTAACTTATATAAATTACGGCCAATCTACAGCTCCCTCATTGTTGAAAAATTCTTTATAACTCTCCCTAACCATGCGGGCATCTTCTGAGTAATTATTGGATGCATGGTTACTGATAGGTAACAAGCCATGTATGTTCTGTTCATCAAGCCTCCACTCACCAAGCTGTAAACCACTGGGGCCATCACGGTCTGAATAGGTTGGTGGACAATAATTCTGAGTGTTGAGTTCATTTTCCGTCATTAGGAAGTTGTGTAGTGCAACAACAGCTTTTGTTATCTCTTTAACTTTATCTGCTGATGCTATTATTGGCCTGTAAAACACACGAAACCTACTGGCAGCAATGCCAAAGGTATTTTCAATGACTCTCCGTGCCCGACTCAGCCTATAGTTAAAAATCTGTTTATCAGTGGATAAGTTTGCAAAAGGGTAGGGTTTCATCATGTGTCTTTTCAGCCCAAATGCATCATCTCCCACAAAAACATAGGGCAGGACTCTGTTGGTGTGTCTGATGCGACAATCGTTGGGAATGTTCAATTTTTTATTCTCAATTGCAAATCCTAAGTGACTGTTGTGGTAAACACTTCCGTCACTTTGCCTGCCGCTATCACCTATGTCGACAAGAATGAATTTGTATTTAGCATCACACACCCCCATCAGGACGATGCTATGAGTTTTTTTGTAGTTAAAATAACCTGACCCTGAACCTGCAGGCGCAAACATCACCACATGTTTTCCGTCAATCGCACCAACAGCGTGCGGAAAATTCCAACGGTCTTCAAATTCTTCTGCAATTCTTTCCCATTCAGCTTCTGTGGTTGGAGCTTTAATGTAATTTTGTTCAGACAACCTGTGCCAAATAGACTTGCATGTTTCATTGATTATCCTTCCAACAGTAGTGGGACTCATTCGATAGTTTGTACCTATAGTTGTGTGTGCATCACCTGTGGTAAGATATCTTAAAGTAATGAGAAGTCGCTCATCAGGACCAACAGGCTCACGCATTTTTGTTGTAACTTTCTTGAGATCAGCACCTACGTAGCCAAGTAACTTTTCATAGGTAGTTGGGGACATACGAAAATATCTAAAGAACATTTCTTGGTCATGAAGCCGGAGATCTCTAACAAGTGTATAATATTCACCCTTCTCTTTCCTTTCAGCAAAAATCTTCCTGACCCAAAAGCGCCTTCCTTTCTTTCTTAATAAGCTTAATCTCCTCTTTCTCCTCAGCAAATAACGATGTATTCGAGCTCTTCGCAGCAAAAGCAGAAATCTCAAGTTTACAGCAGCCATTTTGTTTTCACAACTGTTCAAGAAACGCGCGAAATAAAAAGCATGTGGAGATCATGTCTTACTTTCCGCCGCGGAAAATCACTGCAAGAGAAATCGCCCGCTGCGACATTTTTCCGCCTAGTGGAGATCCGGCTTAATGGTCCTAGGTCCTCGTTTTCCGGTATGCCGAGAAATGCTGTATGGTGTGAACTCCGATGATTAACAGTAACATGAAACTTACAGCAGTTGATTAACAGTAACGTGAAACTTACAGCAGTTGATTAACAGTAACATGAAACTTACAGCAGTTGATGAAAAAACTAGGGTAGAATAGTGGTTGTACAATAAGTCCTTCTGATCTTAAAAACCAAGGACCGTTATTCGAAAATATTCATAGGTCATCTTGATCTATCCCCAAAAGGAAAGAGATTTAATTTAGTTTGAGATTTTAACATCTGGAAATTTTATCAACCTGGAATCTTTGTGAATACATGTGAAGCTACTACAGCAGCTCTAGAGCTACATAGCACTTTTATAGCCTCTAGAGCTTTTCAAGGATTTTTAAGAACTCTTGGAAACTTTTATCTTGATCAAGAAAGGTACAGTATAATGTTATTATGCTTTGTAAGAGACGTGCCTGGTCATATTTTGGCTTCTGAAAATTAAATTTTTCTTCAGATTTATAGACAGTATAACCTCCCTATATAGACCTACAGTATATAAACAGTATAACCTCCCTCAGATAAGCCTTAAAAAGGTTCTGACATTATATAAAGCCAGTGATTCTATAGTTAGGCCTACACATTAACATGCTTTTCCTAACTAAGAATTCTTGAAACCATTTTCAGTTTCTTCTTAATTCTTCTTTTAGAAATTACAGTCTTTTATATGACTCATGAATTCTCATCATAATTTAAAGAATTCTTGAAAATTTTCAAGAGTTCTTGTGAATTCTTGTCATCTTAATGTGCCCAAGGTTTGCACTGTGTGTAGGACGCTTATTGTACATCTCCACAAAACTTCATAAGAACATCCATAACATAACATAACATAGCATAACGTAATACAGTAAAAAAACATAACAAAGCTTCAGGCCAAGTATATTGTGTATGTATACCAAGATAGTGCAACAGTACAGATTTGGCTTCAGGAACAAAGAGCCATCTGCACTCAAGTGAGAATTTTGTATGACATATCTACATAGCATTCAAAGGGGACTTTGCGACTGGCAGTCATTGATATAATGTTATCTGGGGTGGAAATGGGATGGAATTGAATGCTGGAAGATATACCCAATGTTTCCTTGCATGGTTTTTGCTTAAGAACAACTGCCAACCTGAAAAAAATGGGGTGGACATATCCAGCATAGTCCACTCCCTGGTGTCACCCTGGATCTCTGATCTCGCTTGTTTTATGATTGTTTTTAGAGGCCACAGATTTTTAAGAGAGATAATTTAGTGGAAAAAGTTTTGGAAAATAAAGTGCTTGTAGTTGGTTGCAACTTCATTTGAACTTCAAACAAAATGTCATCTCAATTTCACAGGTATGGAGAACCATTTAGTTACGAGCTCGCTGATTGGCTAGTCCTCATTTTATTCATTCCCTGGGTATCGAGGGTATTACTCAATTTCATTGGTCAAATAAGTTGGTGATATCCTCCCACCTAAATTCTTATTGGTTAATAGTGCAAATACGACAGCACAGCAACAACAACACCAACGATAATCTGCTCCACTTCAACTCAAAATGGCGTTTGCTTTGCTTTGTACTTTCACTCGAACACGCGCTATGCCTTTTCAACTTTTCCGTACCGTTTTAGGACAATGCATCACCTACTTGCATTGAGGAATGGGTTTGGCAATATCAAGTCATGCCTGGACTGAACGGATCGCCTCGAAACGCATCGATCTGAACTTTGTATGCTTGCCGACCAGAAAGTAGAAGCCGCCACAGCACAGCCAGGCAAGTTAGTAGGCCTATCTACCAATTTTGGCCAATTCTGCCAGCGATAGAGGACAACGATCGTCTGCAAACATTATTCTTGTACTTTGCTTTTAACTCAACACATTCACAGTAAGACCCTGCATTTAACAAACCATTTGAGGACCCTGAACCTAAAATTATTAAGCTTTACATCTTTTATCTATTGTACTTTTTCATTTTTCAGGCAGAAAGTTTCTAATGGTTTTAATTTCTTTTCTGGAAACTGACGAATTGTGGATGTTATTGTCTATAGATTGTCAACAAAGTCATTCAACATTGAACAAAAATTCTGTTAAATCCAAGATATCATTATAGCATTTCTTATGAATTCTTCATGAATTGGTATGCCCCTGAACCATCTAACTATCAAGCTAAGACCAAGTAGCATTAAAAATGCAAGCAACTTTAGTTTGGATGTGTACCTTGGGTGTTTCAGGGGGCCTAATTATTTTGGTATTCTAAAAGTTACCTATTATAGGTTATGGGTGCTTTCTTAAAAAATGCGGGGCCTTACTGTATTCAATATCATGTGTATGTCTAGGTTAGGCCTACTTGCTAGTAACTTATTATGGTGGTAGGACCCACCAAATCTGTGACCTGTGAACCGACGACAACAGGTTGGCAGATGCAGCAGGGCCAGGTCTATAACGCGGACCACGCAGACCAAGACCAGGAGGTAAAATGGTCCGCCAAAGGAGGTCCGCGTTTTAGGATTTTGTATAGAGGCAAATCCTAAAACGCGGACTTTGCGGACCTTATTTGTTTTAGTTCCTGCTTCCAACGCTGATTGGCAAATTCATTACGATGCGATGTTGTTTCTCGCTGAGATGGAAAGGATCTGTACTAAACACATTTCACTCCCAGTATGTGCAAGCTGCTCGTGGTGGCGGTATTATGATCTTTCAAAACTTTGATGAAACTAGTAAATGAAATGTAAACACCAACGATATCCTAATTCAGTCAATTTCTTTACCTGTATACGCGTGGCATATTCGTAGTGATGCAATTCGAATCCTCTCCAAGTATCTCTCCGTTTCTCGCCGTAGCCCTGTCTTTGATATGACTTTCCTCATTAGGCATAAGCGGGCCTAAGCTTATCACCCTTCGGAAATTTATAACACCATGTGCGAAATACAATCGAATTGTCCAATTTCACGACAGCTGAAAATTACGATCAGAGCACAATAATATAAAAAGAAATGACAGAAGACACATTGGTTTGTCCTCTCCTGAAAGCCCGGGGCCTCTTAAAAGGCCAATAAAAAAGTCCGCGAAAAGAAAGGTCCGCGCTTTAGGATTTTGCAAAGGGGCAGATCCCAAAGAGCGAACCTCGCGGACCTTAAAAATTTTCTGTCCTAAATGCTTGAATACATCCAATGATGGACGCGCATTATATTTTGATTATTCCCAATGTCGTATTTCTTGACATAGCTTTGCATTTCAAACTTTGTGAGTATATATATTTTTCGAACAAAAAAGTTTACTCCAAAGCGAATCGAAAAACACCACACACAGTGCACATAAGAAAGCTACGGGTACACATTTGTGACTATTTTTCTCAATCTAGGAATTGATATCAGGAGGAAACGAACCACAATTCGTGTATTGATCTGAAAAGTCCGCGAAATATGAGGTCCGCGTTTTAGGATTTCGTATAGGGGCAAATCCTAAAACGCGGACCTCACGGACCTAAATACTGAACAACAAAAAGTAGTGGGAAAACTATGTGCTGTGCATATTTGAAACGAAGCCTTTTTCCCTCAAGCGAAATGACATGGATTGAACTGAAAATCTGACAGATAAATAGACAGTCAGATAGACGGTCATTGCAGTAGTAGTCAGATCCAACAGAGGAAACGTACAGTAAGCTGACCAATGATAAAGAAACTGTATATCCATATTGGGGACTACATGAAATATTTTTAGCAAACAAACATGAATGATCCTATCTGACTGTGATATGATTTATTCAACGAAACGATAACAACTTCACAGCGACTTAAAGGGAATGTAAGCATATAAAAGTGGCTCAAGCCACTTGCACTCACAGTCTAGCCAATCACATATCGGTATTCCTGTTGACGTCGATAAGTTACCCAAATAAGGTGCGAAACGTGTCACAGCCTATTATCTTTGGATAGCTATTTTTATCAAACACTGATATATGCTTAGATTCACTTTAAAGATAACTTCAAAAAGGCTACAGTAAAGGAATCATGTCTAACAAGGAATGCTTGGGATCTCGCTAAGCCTATCTATCTATCTATCTATCTATCTGTCTATCTATCTATCTATCTATCTATCTATCTATCTATCTATCTATCTATCTATCTATCTATCTATCTATCTATCTATCTATCTATTAGAGGAGGCTTATTAGATAACAACATAACGCTCTTTAGTTTTTATATATTCATATTTAAAGCAGCTTGATCAAGGTGTTAGGATTAACAATGTTTGTGGTTCGTTTTAGCACATTCTTTACGGTACGCCACAGTGATCTGCACTTGGACCGATCCTTTTCCATTGCACATCAAATGAAAAGGGCATTTTTTGTTCAATGAAAAATCTTGGGGAGAGTAGAGTGCCCCCCCCCCCCCACCCCGGCCCGGTTCCTACATCTCTGCCTCGTCCTGAAGTTTCCATGATATCTACAACTACCAAAACTCAATACGCCTAAGAAAACGAACGTGATAATGCCAATCAACATAAGGGGCAGTACCCAATAAAATATTGAAACGAATTAGCTAAGAGTCACGATAAACATCAATATCATTCAAAAAGAAAATGTCATGGAATGTCGATAACCAAAGATCTTTGGTAGCCAAATTGCATCTCATATCAATACAAGCTAGACGTAAACACTAAGTTGTTCGCTCAATAGTTTTTTGTGTGACTCTCTAAGTTCTAAATCCTCAGGTTTCTCGAACAAGTCACTCTGAAAGTACGGGAACCGATTGAAGATGCAATTGTTGCTGATGCAATAATACCTTGTGGTCTTTTTGCCATATGGTGATTGCTTGTATCTTGGTTCTCCTTCCTTTGCATCTTTGTCAAAATATTCCCATCTTTCTCTGTGACTAAGGGCAACATCAAAAGGAATGCAACAAAGAAAACCACGAGGAAATTCTCTTCCATAGTATCCGCAGGCATTCTTTTGTAAAGGTATGTCGTCTATCTTCACCATAACCAATGGCTCGTTATTATGCCATATCTCAGTGAATGGCGATTTGTCACCAGTTGCTCCTCTCTTGCTGGGTGCAGGAACTTCTGGACGTTGCAGGTATACCCTTCCTATTCGCTTCCTTCCTCCCTTCCTTCCTGCTCCTCCATTTGTCTCTGGATATGTTATGGATGAACGGTAGGCTACTCGTACTCCTTTCACCAGGTCATCAAGGATCCTTTCTTTGTTTGCAACAGCAACTGCATGACTACAGATTCGCAACAATCTGTGGAACAAATAAATAATGTTTTACAATTGTGCCTTGGAACTAGTTTTTTCCCTAGGCATGTCATCCTCCAAAAGGGATAATACACGTATCTCTTATATAGGCCTATGCTTAGATTCCCAATAAATTTGGTTTATCTGAGATAAAGTTGGTTTATCTGAGCTAAAGTTGGTTTATTTGAGATAAAGTTGGTTTATCTGAGATAAAGTTGGTTTATTATCTGAGATAAAGTTGGTTTATCCGAGATAAAGTTGGTTTATCTGAGATAAAGTTGGTTTATCTGAGATTTTCGCGTGACATACACACTACTATGACTTCATCAATAATACAGCCTAGCTGGTACGTCACAGAAGTGTATTGTTTTATCTTGATTGATGAGACCGCTTCTTCCTTCACTTGAAAGATAATTAACTATTTTCCCAATATAAAACATCTTCTTGTTGAAAAAATTAAATATTCTGAGTTTCCACTTACCCAAAAAATTTTATCTGGCACAAAAATGGACTCTTGATCGCCTGAAACTGTAAAATGGCGCGTTGCTGCATCCAGAAAGCCATCTTTCAGCACTCACATTCAGTTATGCAGCGTTACACACTACTCTATGTAAAAACACGGAAATCTGAAGTGCTTCATGTAAGAAAAGCATTCTGGATACACATTTCTTGGTAAAATTCTTATTTTTCGGAGTGTATTTTCCTTCCCTAATATTTTCTAGAATCGGTTATCACTTCTCATTGGGAGCAAGAATTCTGGAACAGGGTAAAAAATGATTTCGTTGGCACACCTATGCATGTATGCATTTGCCACAAAGAAAGAATTAAAATGTACAAGTTTATAAAGCTGAAAATAGACAAAATACAATGACAATGCACATTAAATGAAAACCTGTAAGAAACACCCCTATTTGTAGTGGCAGGGATAGCATCAAACGGTCAAATTGACCTTATTTCTATAATGTTGGGGGTCCCCTTAAACCTCCGTACAAATGTAAGTCAAGTACCCCCCCCCCCCCCCTCCACGAAGTTCAAATAAGATGCTACGGTGTTCCTTGTGTCAATTTTGGGAAGTTACACTTGCATCACAGTAAACATGCAAGTTCTATGCCTGTGCTCCACCTGAAACCTAAAGCTGATGATAAAGACTGTGATTTGTTCCTTGACGTACGAATGATCTCTATTGCGTCATATTCTATATTCCATTCAAGTAATAAATCACATCATGCGCGACAAACCATGAGTCAGATCATAGTTGATTAGTCAGTCAGATAGTAACATAGTAGAATCATGGTCAAACAGTATAAGTACAAGGGCACTTCAAAAAAACAGTGTCAATCATTGTAAATGATGGCTGAAAACACTTTCACCAACAAACCAACGAAACGCGGCATTGTTGTGTGTCCTGGCTGCTTGGAAAGCTTTTCATCTCGGTGGAAGCCAGAAACCTGTCCAAACTGTCAAACGAAACTTGGCGGGAAACACAAACCTCAAGAGAAGAAACTAAAACTAACCGATTTCAAGTGCGTTAGAATACACAAACAAAATGATGAAGTGGAGCTTTATTCGATCGCAACATCAACCAGAGACACTCGCGTATTTGCCTTGCATAATAATGTTGACGAGAATGAAAAAGAACGAGAAGTGTCCGTTTCCCCAAAATTTCCCCCATGAAAACACGACGTGAAATTTCGTCATTTTTCAGAGAAGGGGAAAACCCAAACCATTTGAAAGAAATTAATAATAATAATAATACTAATAATAATAATAATAATAATAGTAATAACGAGAGCGATTAGCTGAGACAACTGTAGCAGAGATGCAGAAGACAGTGTTGATGGACAGCAAAAGCATAGTTCGAAAAGTACTTTCAGGACTCGTCCAGCATGTGGATTGATTATTGACTATTTTCTTTTGTATGGAATATGTTGTTTGCTTTTAGGACCAACAATGTTTGGTGGTCTATTATCCCTGGCTATAGGGTAGCTATTTTGCTTATATAATGACAATGATTATAATGATAATAATGATTGACAAAGAGACAAACAAGGCTCAGGTGTTGACTTTGCTATCCCATATGACAGCAGGGTGGACAGTAAAGAGATGGAGAAGATTGAGAAATACCAAGACCTAGTACGAGAACTCAAGAAGCTGTGGGACATGAAGGTAGTGCCCATAATACTCTCAATACCCTCAATACCTGTAATACCCTCAATACCCTGAATACCCTCAATACCCATAATACCCTCAATACCCTGAATACTCTCAATACCCTCAATACTCTCAATAACCATAATACCCATAATACCCTCAATACCCATAATACCCTGAATACTCTCAATACCCATAATACCCTCAATACCCTGAATACTCTCAATACCCATAATACTCTCAATACCCATAATACCCTCAATACCCATAATACCCTCAATACCCTGAATACTCTCAATACCCATAATACCCTGAATACTCTCAATACCCATAATACCCTCAATATCCATAATACCTCAATACCCTGAATACTCTCAATACCCATAATACCCTCAATACCCATAATACCCTCAATACCCGTCATACTATCAATACCCTGAATACCCATAATACTCTCAATACTCTCAATACCCATAATACTCTCAATACCCTCAATACCCATAATACCCTCAATACCCTGAATACTCTCAATACCCATCATACCCTCAATACCCATAATACCCTCAATACCCATAATACCCTCAATACCCATAATACCCTCAATACCCATAATACTCTCAATACCCATAATACCCTCAATACCCATAATACCGTCAATACCCTGAATACTCTCAATACCCTCAATACCCATAATACCCTCAATAACCATAATACCCTCAATACCCGTCATACTATCAATACCCTGAATACCCATAATACTCTCAATACTCTCAATGCCCATAATACTCTCAATACCCTCAATACCCATAATACCCTCAATACCCATAATACCCTCAATACCCATAATACCCTCAATACCCATAATACCCTCAATACCCATAATACTCTCAATCAGAGAGACAGAGTGTTTGAGTATTGTGGGTATTATGGGTATTAGGGTATTGAGTGTAGATGTCAGAGTGTCATCAGAGAGACTGAGTGTTTAAGTATTGTGGGTATTATGGGTATTAGGGTATTGAGTGTAGATGTCAGAGTGTCCATCAGAGAGACAGAGTGTTTGGGTATTGTGGGTATTATGGGTATTAGGGTATTGAGTGTAGATGTCAGAGTGTCCATCAGAGAGACAGAGTGTTTGAGTATTGTGGGTATTATGGGTATTAGGGTATTGAGTGTAGATGTCAGAGTGTCATCAGAGAGACAGAGTGTTTGAGTATTGTGGGTATTATGGGTATTAGGGTATTGAGTGTAGATGTCAGAGTGTCCATCAGAGAGACAGAGTGTTTGGGTATTGTGGGTATTAGGGTATTGAGTGTAGATGTCAGAGTGTCCATCAGAGAGACAGAGTGTTTGAGTATTGTGGGTATTATGGGTATTAGGGTATTGAGTGTAGATGTCAGAGTGTCATCAGAGAGACAGGGTGTTTGGGTATTGTGGGTATTATGGGTATTAGGGTATTGAGTGTAGATGTCAGAGTGTCATCAGAGAGACAGGGTGTTTGGGTATTGTGGGTATTATGGGTATTGAGTGTAGATGTCAGAGTGTCCATCAGAGAGACAGAGTGTTTGGGTATTGTGGGTATTATGGGTATTAGGGTATTGAGTGTAGATGTCAGAGTGTCCATCAGAGAGACAGAGTGTTTGAGTATTGTGGGTATTATGGGTATTAGGGTATTGAGTGTAGATGTCAGAGTGTCATCAGAGAGACAGGGTGTTTGAGTATTGTGGGTATTATGGGTATTAGGGTATTGAGTGTAGATGTCAGAGTGTCATCAGAGAGACAGAGTGTCTGGGTATTGTGGGTATTATGGGTATTAGGGTATTGAGTGTAGATGTCAGAGTGTCATCAGAGAGACAGGGTGTTTGGGTATTGTGGGTATTATGGGTATTAGGGTATTGAGTGTAGATGTCAGAGTGTCATCAGAGAGACAGAGTGTCTGGGTATTGTGGGTATTATGGGTATTAGGGTATTGAGTGTAGATGTCAGAGTGTCCATCAGAGAGACAGAGTGTTTGGGTATTGTGGGTATTATTGGCATATATATGTTATTGCCAGTTGACCGTCTAATAGACCCCAAAATTTACATGACTGAATGACCACTCTGTTGTAAATATACATTGTGGAACTTTGGGAAAGCATTGAGGAAACTTTAAGAACGTCTAAACCACAATCAAAATGTTCTGATATTTCTGTAGAACGGCAACGAATTCAGCACGTTGTAGCATTCTTTTATCCTGTTAGGAGAATAAAATTGTCCAGAATAATGTTTATGCCTTCCAAGGGATAAAATGTGTATGCTTTAAGTCATTCCTTTGCGAGAAATTTAGTAATGATTTATGCGGATTTTGGAGTTTCCTTTCAACAGAGTATCTGATGTCAGCAAATAGAATGGCCAGGTCAATAACGCCGAAAGTGAAAATTCCACAGAACCGCGGAAATTAAATTCCGCGAGGTGGAGTTTCCGCGTTATTGATTTTTGCATAAAGGCCAGTTTCCAGTCATTGGAATTTTCCTCGCGGGCGGAATTTTACACAATAAAATGTCGCTCAACCCTAAATTTCTATTCAATCACAGAGCGACATTTTCTCTTGTAAAACAAAAGAATCTCCGTCCGCTCGGAAAATTCCATTGACTGGAAACTGGCCTTAAGGCACAAATCAATAACGCGGAATTTTTGTGACCAAGTTTATAAAAACATTCTAAGTCTTCATCAGAAGCCAAGAATAGCTGTCTCCACAAACGACTGGCCTATCCGGCGAGTTCCGCGAGATGGAGTTCTGCGTTATTGATTTTTGCATAAGGCGAAAATCAATAACGCAGAACTCGATGTCGCGGAACTTTTTAGAATTTGAAAAATAAACAAGGCGTTTGGGCACGTGAAAAATCTATTGAAATTGTTGAAAGGAGCGGGGTTCCTCTTTGTTCCTTATCCCTCACACTATATCCAATTGTATATATCATCTGGGATGGTGAGCCGACTGTCCCATTGGACAAATGTATTCAGTAGCAGTGTTTTTTCACCTATTTTTATCGGCGGTGCGTCTTTTTGAAACTCTTCCACAGGAACTCTCTGAGATTGCTGGGTGATTTAGAGACAGGTAATTTTCCAATGTCATCATCACCTGGTCTTGAGTAAGCACCCAATGTAGGATTTAATGCGTATTTATGAATAATAGTCATCATCACCTGGTCGTTAGTAAGCATTCCCCGTAGGATTGAATGTACTCTCCTATGCAGAGGCTCCCCTGTCATTTTGCATTGTAAGGATTAGGACATAGCGTAGCGGAATTGAATGGGTAATTTTGAATATCTGTCATCAGCACCTGGTCCTCATTAAGCTTCCCATATAGGATTGAACGCGCATTTGTGAATATCTGTCATCATCACCTGGTCCTCATTAAGCATCCCATATAGGATTGAACGCGCATTTGTGAATATCTGTCATCATCACCTGGTCCTCATTAAGCAGCCCATATAGGATTGAACGCGCATTTGTGAATATCTGTCATCATCAGCTGGTCTTCAGCAAGCATCCTCTTTCGGATTGGAGACGACAAAAACAAAGAAGATAGAGAACGAGATGAATGAGAAGAACCATGGCATGAAGTGGTGTAGATATTTTCAACGAACAAGGGCCAAGCAAGGTAACTGATATTTCAAAATTAATCTGTTCCTGTCATGCTACGTGTTGAGATAGATTTTCACATTTATATATGTCTGTATCTATAAATTGTGGTGATATAAAGAATTGTAATTCATAAGGGCTTTGACCATGAAATCAGAGTCCTGCGGGTGGGGGAGAGTACTTGACCAGGTTTTGGTCGTGGACGTGCTATCGACGCTTCAAAAACACTCCCGTTCCTTATACCAATTTTTCGAAAATGTATACGCGGTACCAGTCCTTGTTCCAATTTTCCGAAAACGTATACCCGACATGCCGAAGTAAGAAATGCAAACAACCTAGAAATCTTCAAAAGACAAATAAATCAAAATTATAATTCCACGCTCTTGCAAATTAATGCACCCAATATGTATGTACCAAACCTGGAATCCCCCTGGAATACATGACAGATTAAGGTTGTATTTCTCATCTTAGTTTACGAACACGTTATAGTATATTTACAGTGTTTGTTATGTTAGTTGGTATCATTTAGCTGATTGTATTTATTTATAATTAAGCTAGCTAGAATATGTATCCAACGTTGAATAAAGTATTGGGAAAAGCCTTATCCCAATTTTCCGAAAAAGTTAGCCTGCGTGCAGACTTTACTTTCCACTAAGTCTGCACGCAGGCTACGAAAAAGTATAACCAATCTTATACCATTTTCCGAAAGTGCATACCCGACCTTCTTATACCAAGATACTGTGTCAAAAGAACGCATTTTTCAAATTTTAAAAAACTTCCGCGACATCGAGTTCCGCGCTACTGATTTTCGCCTTATGCAAAAATCCGAGCAAAAGTCGCAATGAGTGGAAGATAATGGCAAGTAAAACCAATTTAAATTTTATAAATAGCCTTGGGTGCAACACTCCGGATCAGATACGAATTCTTTCGAATTCAATACAAACTAGACGAGCAAAAGTCAATAACGCGGAACTCGCCGGATAGGCCAGTCGTTTGTGGTGACAGCTACTCTTGGCTTCTGATGAAGACTTCGAGTGTTTTTATAAACTTGGTCGCAAAAATAAAGCAGAAAATAAGTTATCTTGAAAAGACAGATTGCTTTTTTTAGATGGGCCTAAGTACACAGGCCAAAAACATTAAAGGGTTATATTTCTACGATTTCTACAGGCTGACATTGATACTGTGTCAAAAGAACGCATTTTTCAAATTTTAAAAAGTTCCGCGAAATCGAGCTCCGCGATATTGATTTTCGCCTTCTGCAAAAATCAATAACGCGGAACTCCATCTCGCGGAATTTAATTTCCGCGCGCGTTATTGACCTGGCCCAAATAGCATTGAACATTTTCAGACAGTATGAATAATGTATCCACTTTATAGAATGTTCCAGGTATGTGTGCAGGTGCTGCGCTCTCCTTGCCTGCTAAGAATGTATTAATTTATTAATATCCAACCACATCAGGAGATATGAAAATAATACAATTCTAGGCTTTATTGTTCTTTTCATGAGACAACTCAAAATACAACAAAAGAATTGCCTAAAAAGCAACACAACATTGCTTGTGAATACGATTTACTGATTAAATAATGCTACTCCAACCAACTCGTATCATAGATGTCATTTAAAGGAACCGAGAAGGACGCGTTGCATTTGTTCACAAATTCTAAGTAAATTTCAGGGGTGCTACCTAGGTACGGCTAATGGGTAACAGCTCTTGGGAGGCATGGAACCTCTGGTTCGTTGGATGTAAGTGGTATGAAGTCTGCTATCAGGAACCGAGCTTTCCTAACAGATATTCTTGAACAAATTCTTATTTTAAAGTCTTATTAAAAGTCTTATTTTAGTAAGCCAGACGAAGTGATGAATTTCTTTGGACATGTTTTTTTTTGGCTGGCAGAAGATCTGCCAATTTGAAAGTCAAAAAATCACAAAAATGAGCATAAAAGGAGCAACACGTAATGAACTTGCATGAGACTTTGGCCAAATATGCATTTTGACAGATTTAACCAGAAAAAAGTAGGTGGGATTGCGATTTTAGAGCACTTGTGAGAATATGAGTCATTTTAGCATTTCACTAACAAGGTTCCTTCTGGAACAAGGATTAGTAGGACCTAATTCAATGCTTAACATGATACCTTTGTTGTTAAGCCTGAAGGCCCCAAGAGTAGTTTTTTTAGTTAGAAATGCGGTCTGGGAGCATCTTAGTTGCCAAGACTACAATAGGAACAGAGCATCATAGAATCATGGAGAAAAAAGCACCTAGAAATTCAATATTTTCTCGTTTGTACGGTAACCCCACTAAAACTTGAAAAAGTTTCAATTTCATATATGAAATCTAATATAGAAAGTGAAAAATGGCAGTTTTCTGCCACTCAAAAAAACATGTCCCTATGGCTTCTTTTTTTTCCTGATGTTGTTTCTTGGCCTCAGGACACTCTGGTGCCTCCTTGTGCAATCAGGGCAGAACCTGCAAGATAAAGTTATAATTTACCATCAGCTTTAACACCAAAAGATCAAATGTATGATGCTGTCTGATAAGAAGTCTATTGTTTAACAACATTTTCGCCTTTCTTTAGGGGAGATTTTTAAAATGTTAGGGGGGCTCACCACCACTCCCAGTGGCTGGTATGATTATGGCTTTAACACAAATCTTGTGAACTTTGTTTGTTAACCACTTTTTACCTTGTTCACAAAACTTGGTCACAAAATATGGATTTTGTTCATCGTGATTTGGTAAATACACTAGGAGTCTAATTGATATTATAGATATAAGTGTTATCGTTTCCAGCTTTTCCTGCTCATATAATCAGAAATTCATGTTATCATTTAAGGAAATAAGAACAGCTTGACCTTTTAATGCTGCCACTGCCACTGTAATTAGTGGTGTTTATCTTTACGTTTATAACATTAAATATAGTATATGACTATCTCAGAGGCGTACGCAGCACCTTAGGAGGAAGGGGGTCTGGGGCGTAGCCCCAGAAAAATTTTTGTGACCACACCCTTCAGACGCTCGGAAAATGAGGGAAACGCCCTTTTTACTTATATTTTGCATCGTAAACATGACTGCAATGAACACAAAATAGGCAGGATGTTTTGTTTAATTTGCATTGGCAATTTATACCCAGCATATCAAGTACGAATTACAAAATCGCTTTTCTTCTTTACTGTAAAATTGATTTGGCTCTAGTTGTTGTTATGATATTCAGGAAATGCCTCTTGTCGCCACTTCATCGTTGTTTAGTCAGTAAATGGCATCTTTTGCAAGAATCTTTTGAAAACAGGAAAATTTTGAAAACAGACATTCTACTTTGGCTTAGAATGCCTCTCCCAACATCGTTCAAGCATTTCTTAGAAACGCAAAACATTGCTCCACCAAACCTTAGACAAAACCATTCTCTCCTTGCTGTTCAAGAATTTCGAATACCACCGCCTGAAAGATCTGCCTGACCCCCCCCCCCCTGAGGTACAAATTTTATTGCATTTTTGTACAAATCTCGAGGACCATCTTTTTGAAAAGTGGGGGGGTCCGGACCCCCCCATTCCCCCCCTTGGGTACGCCACTGCTATCAATTTTTATCTTACAAAACTTGTGAATATTTCTAAATAGTATGGCAATGATGCACATGTTGCACTGTGTGAGATAAGAAATCCTTACCATATCTCCTTTTTGGGGGGAAGTCTCTTCATTTTAAGGCAGTTGATGTGATACCAGCCATTCCCTCAACACTATCAAAAATTAATAAAGCAAATATCAGTTTATGGCAAAGTATTGTCAATTTCTGAGCAATAGATATACTAGACATTGAGAATGTTCTCAAAATCTTTATAATTGTTGTGTCAAGATCTGCCACATTTTAGACCCTTAAGACT
Organism: Aurelia coerulea; assembly: GCA_039566865.1. Classification (NCBI taxonomy): domain Eukaryota; kingdom Metazoa; phylum Cnidaria; class Scyphozoa; order Semaeostomeae; family Ulmaridae; genus Aurelia; species Aurelia coerulea. The sequence goes on from CM076959.1 coordinate 7,492,060, forward strand.
CGTTTGTAATCAACTCAATAGCCCAACGTTTACATGGTGGAAAGGGCAAGAATGTAATGTATTTACTCGCCAGAGAACCAATGATATATAAGAATGGCCAAATCCCTCTTCTTATTGAAAGCAACATAGAGGCACCACACACAAATACTTACATGTTTTTTATCACCAGAGCAATTTATCATTTTGCTGTATTTTCCATTTGGATCCTGCATCAAATGAAACATTTATGAGATTAACCCATTGTTAAAAACTCTTCTGCTGAATAGTTTCATTTGAAATTTTGCACCTTAGTCTGTCTCATAAATAGTCTGATACACAATAAGAATTTCATTTCAATCGAGCCTACTTCAATAACAATAAGAATTTTGCAAACAAATGCTAGTGACAACGATTTTGAGACAGACTTAATTAAATAACTTAAAGTCTGTCTCAAATCAGATGTCCCCCAGGCTGTAATTTAAATTTTAAATGGCATTTTAATTGTACTTGGCGAGAGGCAATACTGTAAGAAAATTTGAAAAAGGAACCCTACCTTTTTGCAATAGCAATATTGGTTGTCAGAGTGGCTATCACAGTCCTCTGCAATAAAGGAGTCAATTTAAGAATGTCGAATAGGTTGTATTTCCAAGAAACATTATGACAACGTGAAATATTTGTCCAAGTGTGGCAAGAAGATGATGATCAAGAAGGCAACCCCATAATTTTGAACTTTCATGGAATTTAAAGGATATCAATGAATGAAATTTTTCAAGGGAATGGCTCCATCTTATACTGACGAAATATTCCACTAAATAGATCAAAGCCGAGTGATACGAAGGTCCAAGTTTAAATCAAACCTTCAATTTTGCAAAAGTAACACTGGCCAAAAATGCCTGTCCTACTTGGGGCCAAAAATATGGAAATCTTCTGATTTAAAATCTACAAATAATATCGACTTGTTTAAGCACAAGATCCAACACAACTTTTTTCCAAAATATACGAACAGAGGAAAACAACGTATACGAGCTCTACTAAAACCGCCCCTTCCTCTCTCACATTCATGATTCGCCCTATCTAAATTATGCTTTACCCAAAAGGGCATAACGGAATAACCAGACCCAGGACCAGTAGGAACGGACCCTAACGGACCAGACCCTAGGGGAATACCCATTACTTTCCTTCCAGCGTTTGTTTGCAATGGCGGCCAACACAGAAGTTTCGCTCCAAAGTAAGATAAGGCAGTCAAGTCACTGCTGTAAGTAAATTCTACCTTCTGGATGCCAGAACAAACGCAAAAATGCATGGTATATTAAATCGTCTAACCAGCAGACAAACTTTGATCCAGCATCAAGCCATTGCACACTGGGCCTAAGCATTTAACTGCATGGCCTAAATATTCTACCTCTCTGCCTTGCTTGATGATTCAAGTTGTTGCAATGACGTCGTGATGCCAGCCACGTTGTGTTCCATCTCCACAATCTCAATTTCTGGACTTGATTCTGGCTTCTCCCTGCTCTTTGCAAGTTAGTTTGGGACTGCAAAATCATTTAGCAGGCACCTTTTTGATAATATATTTGTTCGTAATGTTTATTGTGAAGGCACGCATTGACCCGGGCATTGACCCCACTTGTCTTTGGTAAATCCCATGATCACAATATTGCATCTCAGAATGTGCATTTGTGTGCATTTGTTTTCTGGTATCATGCATGTGCACTCACCTTTTTACAGGGCCGTAGGAAGCAGCTTCTGATTGGGGGGATTGTTCTTAGAAAAATATAGAACAATACATCTAATTAATACTTGTGGCGTGGCACCATTGTTTTCAAAATTATTGGGGGGCTTAAACCCCCCTGCCCCCCCCCCCCGCTTCTTACGGGCCTGTATTTTTATAAGAAACAGCTCATAAGAAAAAGTAGGCTAAAATTTTCGAAAAATACTACCACACCGCCTGTATCAATATGCTAAGAAACTTTCGCAAAATTTCATTCAAAAATACTATTACTGTTGCTATTACTGTACCGTGTCCAATTAATTTTGAGTGCCAATTATGTTATTACTTTTTGTTTAAGATCTTATCAAATAGTTTGGAAGCCCTTCTAACAAAACGAAATTAATTCTACATTTTCGGCACTAAAATTGAAAAAAAACAAATTACAAACTTTGGTGGTGAAATGTCCTAAGATTTAAGAAACTACCTAACGACCTCGGACCTCAGTTTCTTATCGAAAAATATGAGTGTAACCCATATTCTAGAAGATACATGTGACAAACTCCCCCCCCCCCCCCCAATAATTCTCTGGGGCCACCATGGGAGCTAACAAAGTCCTGAAGTATTACCTCCGTGCCTGATAAATTTGAACCATAAGCGTGGAGAACCTGCAGCTTGGATGCTGGGCAGTCTGAAAGCTTCTCTTCGATGAACTCAGTTGAGTGGGCCTGAGTGTGTCGCAGAACATATGTGAATTCGACGGTCACTCATTCGCAAAAGTGTACGAGATTTCTTCAGAACAGAAAGATTTCGTGTACGAGATTTTTTGAGTGAAATTCCCCTCCTTTCCATGACTGGTGACTGACTTCCTATCTAACGTCAAAGCGAGGGTAGGGCATTCCCCTAGGGTCTGGTCCGTTAGGGTCCGGTCCTAGTGGTCCTGGGTCTGGTTATTCCGTTATGCCACCCAAAAGCACATAAGAATATATTTTTTATACTGTTTGCAACAACCTCTAAGGGGACCATTATGAAGGTCAACTCGATCCTTTAATGCTATGCCTGCCACTATGAGCCATTGTTTAACTCAAATTTATAAAGTTGTTATGTAAATTGTATTGTAACTATTCTATATTATTTTAACCATTGTAAATATATAATTTTGTGGCTAACCTTAACACACATACATGCATCAACATTTTTCTGCACATTTGCTCTACATGTTTATCCCAGCTGTTGATATTCACATAAGTTTGTTTGTGTGCATTGTTATTAGCTTTTATTTCAACATAAACTCCCAGGGGAGGAGGGTAACTTAAGTTTACATGATACGGGGTTGTGCCATTCAAAGCATATAACTATACCACCCGTAAATCCGGAAGAATTTCTGAAAAGTACACCCATAAATTTGGAAAACGTCTGAAAAGTATACCCATAAATCCAGAAAAACCATCCAATAATGAAGTTTTACAAAAAAAATCATAAATCGGGAAAATATGAATCCGAACTCTATCATAAAAAGGGTACCCTAAAAAAATTGCACAATCCCGTACCATGGAGAACTTAAGTTACCCCCCCCCCCCCCCCCGGCATAAACTTGCAAAATATGAAGTTTAGTCACTCTTGCAATCATGTCCCTCCATTTAATGTATTTAAGAACAAGACACATTCAGTATAGACATTAATACTCTCTCGTGCAAGCCTTTTCTCCTTTATGTTTAGAGTGATGTAGTCCCTCGTGCCCGGTCGCCCATTGTGGACGATTAGCAAGTAAACTAGCTTCTTGGTTTTGTTCATCATACTTTTTGAGGACAAATTAAAGATTGCAACAACATGGGCATAATGGGCGACACCACTGTAGGTATTTTCGTAAGATTTTGTAATATTTGTCTCCATGTTAAGTGTAGGTTTTAGGGTTGTTGTGTATTTCCATGCTCCCTTTGCAGTTGTTTTGTAATGTGGAAATTGTTTGTCATTGTAAATTTTACGAGAATATCAAAAAGGCCTTAACCCTATCCAGACTGGGCTTTTTTAGCTACTAGAAGACTGGGGGGGGGCTCATTCAGCCCCCCCTCTCTAAAATCGCCATTCCTTCACTTACGAAGACGAAACTCACCATGCAGGTAGCCGTACTTATGATCTATCATTTCTAGTAAAAAAATTTCTAAAAATAGATATGACGTCATAATTATTCAGGACCAACTGGCACGTGTCCACGAAAAAAATGAAAAAAAAACAACTTTTTTTTAAATCTTTATAATTTTCTAAGAATGATTCATGAAACCAAATTATGCCTATCAAAGCATTGTTAGAAGGTGAAAATATACTTATAAAGTGAAAAATTTGATTTTCGCAAATTCAAGATGGCGGACAAAGAGATTAAAAATCTTGTTTTTCAGAAAAATGACAAATGCAGCCATATTAGAGAATTTCTCCATAGTTTACAATGAAAACTACTTCGATGATAAGTGATCGTTGCACACTTCATTTTTCCTTTTGAAACTTTTGTTTTGATCATTGCAAAAAATGCTGACATCAGCATTTTTTCCCAGTAGTAAGCAAATGAGTTGTAAGGAAGAAGGAAGGGGGAAAAAGGGGATTGAGGATAGTTATTTGGTGGAATTTTGATAATATCTTGACAAACTAAACACTTTCAAGTCAAAAAAGTCTCACTGTAAAGCAGATTCTCAAGATATGCGAACAAACTGACCGTTAGTTGTACTATGTGAGGATACCCCCGGGGAATCTTATACCGTTTGCGGCCAATGATGCACAAAATTCAAACAAAATTACACAGCTTAGGTGGAAACAACCCTGCTGATCAGTTTTAATCTATTTATTGCTGCTGTAAAACATTTGGGGTCGAAATATCCTTGCAGAAAGTCCGCGAACTAATTTTTGCCATTTTCTTAAAGATGACGTCATTGATGAGGTCACGTGACACATAATTGTTCTATTGTTCTTGGAAAAAATTAAAGAGACCTTACAAATTATAAGTTCACAAATGAAAATGGATATTATCAAAGGATTATGAGGTGATCTGGAATTACACCCATAAACAGCTTACCTAAAAGTTGGCCCCGACCACTCTGAAAAAAACAGCCACCCCCCGGCCCCCTAAATTTTTTTTTCAAAATTTCACATAAATTCACACTTCAAAAGGATAGAAACTAAAAGTCAAAAAATAATTTCCTGGTTCGTTGAACCAATTTGGAGCAGTGCTCAGTTAAGTAGGTGGGGGGGCTGAATGAGCCCCCCCAGTCTGGATAGGGTTAATTTGCTAACATCACACACCATCACAACTTTCATCCTCCTCTTCACCATCTGTGCTCTCATCACAGTCACCTGAGTTACCATCACTTTCTGTGAAAAGAGAAAAATCGTAAATACCTGTACAAAAACACAAGACCAGACTTGGTGTTGTACAGGGGATTATGACCTCGTCATGACCTTCCAAACTTCGAAGGAAATTAACGTTTCCACAAGGCTAATTTTCCAAAAAAAATCGTTTAACACCCGTTTTGGGGAAGTAGTATTTCAAAGAAAGCCCAACCCAAATCTTTATCTCATAGATAAAAAAATATCAGGGTTTCTCTGTTTAAAGCAAAATCTAATAAATGTGCTTGACACCCCCCCCCCCCCCACATTAAACTAAGACACAGCATTCAGTATAGACATTTATTTGCTAACTACACACACCATCACAACTTTCATCTTCATCTTCACCATCTGGACTCTCATCGTCCTCATCTTTGTCATCACCATCTGGCTTCGGGACGCATGAAGGCTTGTCATCTTCTGTGAAAAGAGAGACATTGCAAAATACAAAGCTGGGCGTTTGTTACTTTGAATCTTTTGATTTAGAGATGCTCTTTCACGTTCAATTGTAAATGTTTGGAGCACGTAAAGACAAGGTCATGAAGTATTAGTCAAGCTTTTTTAACCTACATTCTGACGAGTTTGTTCGCTTTGAAATCAGCATTTTGAAAAAATATATTCTCAATAAGTCTCAACTTCAAAGAAAGCCCAGCCCAAGTCTGTTTAGCAACATTCAATAGATCGAAGAAAAATTCATAGGATTTTCTCTATTTTGAAGCAAAATAAAATCAAAGTGTTTGATCTCGCCAATTTGCGAACATCTCTTTGGGCTCTCAAGTTAATTCGGCAGAATGATGCTTCCTGACTGAAAAACTGAAGCGGAATATGTTTGGCTTTCACTGGAGCAAAATAGATTGATGCCCAATTTACCCACCCAAAGCACCAAAGCATAAGTCAAGTTGATCGCAGTTTTTAGCTCCATGTCTGAATGGCTTCGGGGTAGTCACAGCCTTTTGCTCTTTGGGGTATTGTTCCAGTAGTATTGTTTTGTAATTTGTATGTGGTGTAAGTAATATATATTGTCATTTTTAGTTGATATAGAAAAATAGAATAAAGTTATAACGGGAGTGTAAACTGACAAATTGATAATTTTTTGTGAACTTGCAGAGCGAAGCTGCGTGAAAGAAACATGTATCAAATTGGCCTTAGCATCCTCATTTACTGATCTCCTCCAGAATAGTCAAGGTCAAAAATTTCCTTTTCGAAAAACGATTATTTTTTATTTTCTGGACAAATTTTAGTTTTCAGTTGAAGTCAAACAAATATGCAAATATCAAGTTTATATCAAGTTTTTTCGAAGTGTGTACCACTCTCCTGTATTTTTAGTGGTTTTTGCCAAAGGTGTACAAGATTCTTTCAGAGTGATACGCCCCTTGTATGAAGAAGAAAATGAAGAAGAAAAAGGTATCTATTAAAGAATGCGTGGGAATGCGTATCAAAATCTCGTTGCTATTTTCTTTCAAGGACCATAAACGTACGCCCCCACCCCAATATTAGAAAAATTATTGAAAATTAGCCCATATCGGGTAAAAATGTTGGTATACAATGGACTTTGTGTCATGCACCCCCTTAAATTTTTTCTTCCCAAACGCTTATGTCCAGGACATTATAGTACGACAACCAATCAAATTTGTATTAAGTTATAGACTCCATGAAATCTCCTCGTCATAGTGTCTATTAATTCCTCATCTTGTTTTGGCATGCAAGATTCTTCAATTAAATTATCATTTTGTCAGTGCCTCTTGGAACCTTGTAACTTTGCATGTTGCTGTTGACCTAATGAACTTTAAAAATTACCTTCTGGCATTACTCCGAATGTACCTTCTGGGAACTGGAAAAGATTCCTCCTCAGCGCAGGTGGGGCAACAATGGGTGCATCCTCTTCCGGCCTTTCTTCGTCCGGTCCTTGTCCTTGTCCTTGTCCTTGTCCTAGGTTTTCTGCCACCCTTAAAGTTTGTTGCCGATGCCATCGTACCCCCTGTTGAATCAAGAATTAACTTTTTTTAACCAAAATATACAGAAATATAGGATATATAGTGTACGATTGAAGGAGATGCAACAACATAAGAAAGCAGACATCAAATTGATCTTTTGCGAATTTAGTTTTCTTCCAGTGCTCTCAAAATTGGCTGTTTTAACAATTAATCAGTTGCTGTGAAGATGCCCTGGTGGGCGAAACTAGTTAGCACTGAAAGAAAATGAATGCGCAAAAGATCAATTTGATGCCTGCTTTCTTATATTGTTGCATCCTCTTCAATCAATCGTACACTATAGCCATAGGATAGCTATGTTTTCTTGCTGTTGCAGAGAGCATACTAGATATTTTAGCATCTGCGCGGTCTTTTGAAAATGAAAATAAACATGTTGTACGTCGTGAAAATCTAGTCACTCTTTGTTCCTGCATTATTAGTTATGTTTTGCAAAGAATGCACAGAAAATGAATTTTAACTTACCATTTCAAAGGCCTGCCTCCTTCTTGGGGTGAATTCTTGGTACCTCGCTTTTGAAGAGGGTGTCAGTGTTTCCTTTGAGATAGATACAAAACAATTTAATTTCTTATAATTCTTGATAAGATGTAACACATGATTTTAGCTCTATTATTCAGGGTCTTTGTACGGCTGATTCCATATTATTCATGCGATAATTGAAAGCAGGTACACACGATAATAGAGCGATATCGACAGTCCAAAATTTTATTTTCGAATAATTTGATAAGGAAGAAGTCTGGACTGAAAAATAGTGTAGCTGGGAGGATCTTTTGCAAAAATGCCGCAATCTTCATTTTGGAAAAGACATTCGTGGAACAAATTTTGTTTGTGGTTTGCCACCTGGATATAGACTTAAAACGTGAAATATAAGTAGAAGTAGAATATCCGTCACTGTAGAACCAAAGGCACAAGCACTTACATGTGCAGAATTGTTCACAATTGCATTAATTATGTACTTTAAACTCGGTTTCACTTCAATTTTTCCATTTTTCTCCATTCTTCTAAAGTTTTAGTGTCAAAATTGCTTATCAGGAATGTCTAATGAACATACCGAAATGGGATCAGGCTCAGGGTCATTTTGTTGGCTTCCTCTTGCCAACTCATCAGCGATTTTCGCTTCCAGGCGTTGAAGTTGTGTCACAACCTCATCTGTGAGCTCAGTCCTTTGCTCCACCGCAGGCGGTTGCTCTCCACCATCCAGCGCTATTAAAGTGAACATACAGTTTGTCTCAGAAAAATTGTTCGACGTTTGATTAAAGATCAAAAATTAATGAAAAACGTACAGGTTTCTGGTTAAACAACCCTGTTCCTGAGATTTGAAATTGGTTTTTGACGCCAGAATCTTGCGAATCCGCTAGGTACTCGCGGAGTTACAAGCTTTTGAAGTTCAAGTTTATGCGAAAGCTGAAACCAGACGCCCCTAAATGAATTGTTTTTTCAAAAATACGTCCTAATAAAAGAAGACTATCCAATGTTTAACCCCTTGCTGATTAATGTAATTTAATTCTAATGACCGTTGCAAGGATCCAAAAACTTGGGATGAAAATTTGATCGATGAGAGACGGGACAATTCCAAATTGTGCTGAACAGGATTTCTCCAAGCATCCGTAACTTTGATTCAATGTTAAAGAAAGCTGATTTATCGAAAGTGCTCATAAAATTCCATTTGGTTTGGTTTGAATAAACGAGATGCTACTTTCACAAACTATGCAATTTAGAGGCGTCTGGTTTCAGCTTTCGCAAAAAATTGAACTTCAAAAGCTCATAACTCCATGAATATTCAGCCGTTTTGCTAGCTTCTGGTGTCTAAAATTAATTAAAAATCTCAGCAATATGACTATTTTACCATGGAATCTGTTCAATATTTTGTTACTTCATAATATTTAGTCAAGCGTTGAACAATTTTTTTGGGACACCCTTGACTCCTTCTCCTTTACACACGGGAGCAAGTGAAGAAATCAAAGTTGTACATCACGTGTCAAGTATTTTGAATGAAAAGATGTTAAATTTATCACTCTTTGTGACATTTTCAGTTGTTAACTTGTGAGACTGTTTTGTCTGCTAAATACACCAAACGTTTGTTATTGTAAACTATTCATAGCTCAAATGGACAATGGGCTAGTTACAGTAAATTATGACTTACCATATTCCAACCATGGCATCAATCTTGCCGTGAAAGCCTTCAACGGAACTTTGTGTGCTAAAAGGAGCCAAATTCGACAGTGAGAAACTCCCTTGGGAGACCATGGGAAACCAGGTTGTGCAATTAGGTTGTTACGTTAGTTAACATTTTGTTAAATTTTTAAGTGATGGGCTTACCCAGGAGATAAATGTTGTGCCCCCCCCCCCCTCCCTTATGCACTCGATGTCAGTGTGAGAACACACCAAAATCGATGGCACAAGGGCAGGCCGAATATTAAAACACGAAGGCTCGAGGGCACTTAAATATGGAAGGCACGAGGGTACACCAAACATTCGTGCACGTGGGTATAAGATAATTAAAGGGCGTGCAATTTGACATTAAAAAGAAATTTCTCAAATGTCCCTTTTTCAGGGATTTTCTAGCAATCCAAACCAATCAGCCTAAAACACGAAGGCTCGAGGGCACTTAAATATGGAAGGCACGAGGGTACACCAAACATTCATGCACGTGGGTATAAGATAATTAAAGGGCGTGCAATTTGACATTAAAAAGAAATTTCTCAAATGTCCCTTTTTCAGGGATTTTCTAGCAATCCAAACCAATCAGCCTGTAGCTCTTCGTTATTTGTCATCTTGTTATTTGCAGCTTTTTATTGCAAATTACTGACTGTCTGATCCTTGAATTTATACACATGTACTGCTTTACAGTATTTGGGTTACAGGTTCGCCAGAAACTGAGCCGCCAACCTTCAGATAGGTAGTCAAGAACGCTACCTTAGAGCCATCCCTAACTTGCTGCATATTTTCTGAATTAATGCTCTTGAAGTAGATAAACTGAGAAAAGATGGAAAAACGAAGTGTATCAACAAGACACTCCTAAATGACAGAATGCACTGACCTTTCTGCAGGTGCTTGCTATCTTTTTTATTGAAATTCTCCCGTGTGCATTCTTCTTCATCCTTTAAATACATAACAGGCACCGAGAATGAATTTTCAGCTAGTTGCAGCACCTCCGCCTTTATTTCCTAAGATAAAATTGTGCGAATATGAATTGACTGTTGCGCACTATCCTAACGTATAGCCAGTTCATGCCTGCATGTGTCAATTTATCTTAAAGCTTGAAGTTTTTTGCATATATATTAGTGCATTGAATTAGGTTTTAGTGGAGCAACTAGGAGTGTGGTAGGACCGAAAAAAGATCAGCACACAAGTTTTTGTTTGGTTTCGTTTCATTGACGGGTAAAGATGATAAAATTTAGTTGTATAAACATTTTGTTATTGTTTCAATGGATTTCACTTATTTTTCTCACTGTATAACATCAACTGGTAATATTTTCGTAAAATGGTCAAAACAAAGTCATAGTCAAACCTTTTCGCTGATATCTTCAAATTCTTCATTCAATACCGTTGACCGAATGGCCAAGGCATCAACGAGAATCTTTTCTTTTCTTACACGGTGAAACCAGTTGAGCCATGTGAGTATCTGTTGTAGGAATTGAAGCCAACAATTAATTGTATGCAAATGTCTGCGTCCATGCACTCATGCATAATAAGAAATCAATGAAATACAGTAAACCCCGCAAAGAAGAACATAGAGAAGTAAGAACCTACAGACTAAATCAGACAAATCCACCTTCAACAAAATGAGATACAGATTGACAAGTGCCTTTGACTTTTAATTGTTTACCCCCCCCCCCCAAATATCCTCTGAAGAAGAAGATTGAGGACATATCTGATTATAGATAAATCTACGATAAGCGCCAAGTAGAGAGTAATTTATCATCGACCTTGTGATATTAATAGACAGCTGATGTTTATCTTCTTCTACTAAAATCTTGCACATGCCTCACCTTCGAATCATTCCGTTTGATCTTTTCAATTATGCTATTCTCCAATCGTCTCACGAATGGAGCATTTTGCCCTGAAGTGGGCTGGTAATTGCGAATGCACGCTTTTACCGACTCCACCAATGCTTCATCTCTGCCGAGTGATTTGAGATACTGAAAACGTAGAGATTGATGAAAAATTAAGGATGGCAATGGCAGCATAGCTTCAACTAAAATATGAGGTGATGCTTTTGTGGAGAGCCATCTTTAATGTTTATAACCATTTCATTTTAAAAGATTGCTCCATGCAAGATAATTATCTCATTCAATTACAAAATAACAATAAAAGGGTAAAACAATCATAAATATTCTGGTACTAACAACTCCACAAGTGTTCACGTAATGCGAATGTACTTTTCATCACGACAAAGTTTTCATGTGAAATAATAAATACAATTTTCACCACCGAGGCTAGGCAAATTGTTGCCTAGATCGCGATTATGGGCGCAAGTAGAAAAATATTCCTTGATTGTGTATAAAGTGTTTAAAATGGATGTATTAGATTGTGGAAAATGTGAGTTCTGTGTTTCTTTTGGTACCCCTTAATTGACATGCCCTTTTTAAGTTTCCAAAATCTATTCACACTATTAAGACAGTAGAAAGTGCTTAGAAATAAACGAGATTGCCTTCAACCCAGTTTTAAGCTTGCTATTATTAGTGCCTATTTCTGTTGTATTTAGGAACAAAATATGGAGCTGATTACCATGTTGCGCGTGTAGAGGACACTTGCCAGTTGGTCCCACCAACGCTGGTGCTTGCCGACAATGCATTTCTTCAAAATGTCGCTTATTGCACAGCAACACTCCTGCTCGATGCTTGCCCAGATGTTGCCGAAATGTATCACCCATGCTGTCAAGAAACCCTGTTGATAGAGTTACATTATTCATTGATTTTATGGAGTAACTGTTACAAAGCCAGCTGTCAAGGAAGAGCAGGTTTGGCCAGCTGCAACAGAATATTGTAAATTGATTTCAACTGACAGTGGAAATGAAAGTGGGGTCAATTATTCTATGCATTTTCATACAAAATTAGACTGTGAAAAGTCAACTCACACTGTACTCTTTGGCGACTTCTTTGAACTGCATTATACCAGCCGTGTTATTGTGGAAGCTCTCATCCTTCGTGTAGTGCAGCCCTAACACTCTTCCTCTCATTCTGGCAAGGTAATAATTAAGAATTGTGTCACATTTCCAGAGTAAACAGATTTTCAAAGAAACTAGAACCATGTTTTAAAAACCTCAAAATACTATGCTACTGAAATAGATCGCGAAGAGTCCACAAGTCAGAAGATATGACGCAGTAATTGAAATGAAGATGCGCAGCCATTGTTGGTAAAAAAAGACACAAATATATACCTGGTTGTTTCCGAGTCATTGGATGACAGGGTTATTCCACAGGCTACTGGAATTGCCATGCCACTGGTTCTTGAACCCTGTGCCAAACCCTCGTGGTAATGAACCAAAAATTCATCAATGGACTCGAGCTTTTTCATATCGTTGATGTGCAGAAGAAATTTCGTCATGGTCGAAAGCTTCTGAAGCATTTTCCTACGATAGAATTAGACTTATGACATTTCGTCCTTGTTTTCGCTCCATTACCCCCTCCCCCCACACTACCCATTCCGCTTCAACGAAGGACTCATAATCAAACATACATTATTTTGAGACTAATTCCTGCAAGCCAGCTGCTCCACGCGAAAAGGTGGAATCTAGAATGGCATAAGTGAAAAGCCGGACTACCGGAATACGACAATGGATAGGAAGCAGCGCACTTACTACATTTGTTGTACTTTCATTTATTGCCAGAGTGACTCGAGAATCGACTTCAACTTTAATTCAATTCAATAAATGGAGTGGAGACTGGGACTAAAGTAGTTAATATACTGAACAGCGCCTTTTTGGCTTTGGCTTTTCAAGTTTCAAGTGAGAATATCAGAATGATCACACAACACAGCAAGCTTTGCTCTACCCAAGACACTCAACTGTTGCTTTGGTCTTTGGTTACCATCGTTAATTAATTGTCAGGTAAGTGTCATGGGATCCTTTAGGATCTCATTCAATACGTTTTTCCTTCGTGACTCGTCTATGACTGCGAATGGAGCTGCTAACAGTCTGTTAGGCCTAAATTCACTCAAAGAAAATAAGAAGGCATCACACCACACTGACTGACTTGAAACTATGTGTGAACCAGGGGCGACCTTGAGGGGGGGGGGGGGTTGATTTTTGGAATTTTTTTTAAAGTGTGGGTTTACAGAGTGTTTTCAGGGGCACTTCTTGCCAGACAGTGTGCTACTTGTACTTCAAAAGTTCCAGCTGCAGTGACAGGATGACTGTTGCCAATGTTGTGAAATAGTGAAATGTTGCTTTCATGCAGGCTGTGAAATTAACGTTTGAGGGTCGACTTTAGTTAGCAGCTTCTTATGAAAGAAACACATCCTATCACATAATTTTTGATTTGCCAACAGGTGTATTACAATTACAGTATATACCCGAAGTGAAGGAGGTGGAAGACTATAGGATCTCTGAAGTACAGTAATGCAGATGCAAAAAGAAAGAATACAGAGAAGATGCTTTTTATAAAACAAATTTAATGGAGCCAAGTGGAGGTAATCTGTAAATAGAACAAATCATATGCACTGTAGTGGACATCATCAAATATGTAAATAGTTAATAGTTGATAACAGATATGAGTAAAATGGGGCAGCTTGGGGTAAAAGGGGTAAGGCAAAAATGTGAATAAATTTGTAATAATCTCCACATATCTTCAAATTTTCTCCAGCTACATCTGTTATCATGACCTACCATTTTTTGGCAAACAAAATTACCTCTGAACTCTGATACTAACACCTATTGAAAATGGGTTTTTTCTGCAAAGTATGATCCACAAATGCTCTGGGGGGATTATTTAATTTTCAGAAATTTGCAATATTTCATTGCTTTGTTATCATCAAATTTAATTTTTAATCCCCCCTTTGTATAGTTGTGAATGCTCTACTGGTAGCAGTTCTGGGTTTTTAGATATATTCCATCTTGTTGTCTGCAAAATATGTTGATACTCATTGCTAATGAACGCATTTTATGTGAACCAACCTTCACTGGACATCTATCTTTCATTTAACTTGATAATATTGCTTATAAGGTACTGTATGAAATACTAAGAGCCTGAAAAATGTTTTTTTCCTGTTGTCTTCCGCATTCTGCAAAGTGATATTTGATAAGTATTGCCATGCTGCAAAAATAATCCCCATGGGGAGAAAATTCTGGCCACATGGTATTTTGGGCATAAACACACAGTAAATATGCAAAGGCAGTTTTCTTTTCAAGATTCAAAAATTGTCCCAAAATGGGAGGAGGTGGGGGTGACATAGCAACAGAAATCATGATGCAAGTCTGAAGTTGAATCCTATTTCTCCCCAATTTGTGTTTTTACTCTTTGAAACATGGCAGATATCTTAAGATACTAATTCAAAATATTTGAAGCCTGGCAATACCGTCATAACAAGTTGATGATGTCAAAATACTGTAAAATGTCCCTTGCTTTGTTTTGATTCTAAATATATATGTTTACATATATGTTTGTACAATTTCAACTCCTAAAATTCAATTTAAGGCCATGTTATTCAAGAGAGCCATTAATAAAGAATCTCCAAAAAATCACAAAAAAAATTACTATCAATTTATGTTATTGATCTTCAAATTTTCTCTGTAGTTATTTGTGGCAGGGACCAAAAAATTTGCTAGAAAAGTTCTACTTCTAAAATTCAATTTAAGGCCATGTTATTCAAGAGAGCCATTAATAGAGAATCTCCAAAAAATCATACAAAATTACTGTCAATTTATGTTTATTGATCTTCAAAGTTTATTCGTGGCAGGGACCAAAAAATTTGCTAAAAAAAGTACGCCATGATACTATTATGCTTCTGTCCATTCTTCAGGAGAGAAGTGATGAAAATTATTTGTGGCATGAATAATCAAAAGCTACATCTCGTGATAGTCCTACTTTATTGTATTAAATATTTTTCAAGGACAGGGAAGACGCTCTCTGTGCAGGTTTCTAGGGCAGTATTCGTTTTGAAGTGTGCCAAATCATTCCTACCAAGAGAATCTTTGAATCTCTCTACTGCACATTGGTATTGTGGTGCTCCTCTTTGGATACTGTCTAGTGCTGCACAGGCTCATCTGAACTGAATTCAGTTTCAAAAGCTTCACAAACCTGCTGCAAGAATTGTAACAAACAGCATCTACAACGCCCCAGACAGACCACTTATTGAAGGGCTGGGTTGGATGACCATTCAGAGACTCATTTAAAATGAGTCTAGAACAATGGTCTTCAAATCCCTAAATGGGTTGGCTCACAATACTTGTGTAACCTTCTCACAAAAAATTCAGAATGCTCCTCCCGTAGCCTCAGTCTGCACTACCAAAATAGACTTAAGGCTACCTATCAAGAAGACAGCAAATGGACAAAAATGTTTCACTTTCAGAGGAGCAAAGTTGTGGAATGGCCTTTCAGCTGAGCAGCTGTAGGATGCAGCTTTGGATTGGGGGACAATTGTTCTTAACACAATAGAGAACGATACATCTAATTAATGTTTGCGACGTAGCACCATCGTTTTTTCAAAAATATTGGGAAGGCTTGAGCCCCCATGGCCCCCCGCTTCCTACCTAAGCTTGATTTAGGCATCCTCCCTCAGATGATTTAGGGTTAACTCTTTTTCTTTTACTGTAAATTTTTAGCAATATTGTAAATAGGAGTTTAGGTTGTGAAGTACGATTTGGCAATATAGTTTTTAATGTAATGATTTGGCAATTTAGTTTTGTAATTTAATTTGTAATTCATTTTATGGGAGGGCCCCATGAAAGCCAGCACTTGTGCTGAAGGGCTACTTAGTTAAATATATATATTAAATATGACACACACATGCAGCACAGGTTTTTCATAAGAAACTGTCAGAAGTACTGAAAGTTTTTCAAAATTATCAGATTTTGAGTATCCAAGAGTTTCTTACAAGTTTCTCAAAGTTTCACAATGATCTTCGTGTTACCTGTGCCCAAGTAATAATTTCAAAACAAGTTTTGAAGCCTTTTCTAATTTTCAGAATTCACTCAAGTACCTTTTTGGTTAATATGATGCAGCAGGCAACAAGTGAAAATGTAGTAAAAATATGCAAATGATTTTGCGATGATCAGTGATCTGACAGTTTGGAGTTTCTTACTGTTTATGTGGTTTGTTTAAAAATGCCTGTACCTGTATAACCAACTGAAGTTTGAGTTGGGGGGTAAAAACTCAATATGATAATTACTGCACATGATACTGAAGATCCTTTCTTGTGGCTTTCAAATATGATTTTAAAAACTTTTCCAAATTATCCTTGATAATTTCAATTATTTCCTGGCATACCAACTCTTATATTTTGATGTAAACATATTTTTTTCATTGCAAAAATCTGTTTTAAGAAAAATGATTTGGTTAGAGTAGCATTTTAGAAAGTAGTATTCAAAAGAGTCCTAAATTTTCGCATCAAAGACATCCAGAAAGTCAAAAAAGCTGTTGGTAAACAAACTTCTCCCAAAATTTAAGCAAATTGGTACCAACCATGGCAGTAGTTTCTTGAAAACAATTCGTAGCAACTGTCACATAAATGGAAAAAGAATCATTGCAGTATCTCAAAGGCAACATGGACAATTGGATGCAAAATGGAGTTTAAAATGGTTTCTTACTGTAGCGAACTTTTGACTACTGTACTGTATTAAATTAAATTGCACAACATACCACAAGTGGGAACACCAGAAGAAACACACACCGTTAGCCTTGTCAATAGCTGATCCTGCAGAAATTGCTCCAACATAAGACTTTCGAGAGGAAAACAATTTGAAAACAGTGACGAACTGACAAGATTTGCTTCAGATCACCTCCTGACTTCTGTCGAAGGCTCTCGATTACAATGCAGTATAACGACGAACATAACAGTTTCAAAACGAACCTCCGACAGCAAAGCAAAGCACAACATGGTTTGCCAGAGAGCAAGTCCATCCTAAAGCCTTCGTTTTGCATCAATTTCAGCTACAGCATGCCTCTAAAACGACGTGCTTCGACGAAATCCTTCCTCCGCAGCTTCGGCGACTTGGTCGGCCATTTTCAAATCTTCGCGCGAAGCCTTGGAGACTCCGGACCACAACAAATTTGATGGTCAATTTTTTGCGATCATAACGTAAAAATGTCGTTACAACAATTTTTAACCAATCATGTCGCGCAAATCCGCGAAAAACCGAAAAGACGCAATTTGATTGGCGGCTCAAAAAGTTGAGCAGAATTCAAAAATTAGTCTCAAAACAATGTATGGATGATTATGAGTCTAAGTTTTAGCGGAATGACTATAACAGTAAAAAATAATTCAATTCAATGGAGCAAAACTTAGACGAATATCATCAGTCTACACATTCTTTTATCCAATGTAGGAGAACAAGTATTGAACTTGTGTGCCTAAATCAATTTCACACAACCTTTAGACCTCGCTAATATAGAATCTGATGGAAGGTGTCCACCCCGGCGGGGTCACTTCTGTAAGCATTTGTATATTATGTGAGTTCCCGAAATCTCCGAGAAAGGGTATCCTAGAAGGGCAAAATTTCTGTTCATTTTCAGTGAAAAGGGTCATTTATTTCATAAAAGTTAGAGAAAAGGGTCAATACTTTGTCGTGTAAAATCAGAGATAAGGGGTATGTTTAAAGTTTTGGGAACTCACATGATATACATATGCATATAGAAGTGACCCCGCCGGGGTGTCCACAAATGTTTCCCCCAATTAACAATAATGTTACTTACAAAGTCGTTCCAACGGAATGTGGGCTGCCACCAGTCACAAAGAGCATGTGCTCACGCTTATCTGCGCCCTGACCATAACTCAAGATCTCCTGGCTAACGGTTTTTCCTACATTCATTTCCGTGCCAAAAAGAAGTGCCACTTTGCTTTCTCCTGACAATGAAAATGTTACATATGAATATTTTTCCTGTAGTGTCCATTCTCTACATTGCTCATTGCCTCTATGATACCACACCTTCCCTATCTTTTAATGACATATGAGCGAATGAAAATCCTTGATTTGAGAATCTGCATTATTAGATTAGAATAGTAAATGAAAGAGAATCTAGAGAAGTCCGCCAAATATATTGATTATTTTTTTTCAAATGTACTTTTGTAGGAATGATAAGCGTGGCCCTCCATTCATACCAGAGTACCATCGGGTATCGGACTACCATAAACTAACACAAACTGTTTCTAACAGTCTGCTTGTTTTTGGTACCTCCATTATTTATGACCTACTACCTTGCAGATTTCTCGCATTCGCCTTGGTCTAAACAATTTAATGAAAAATATATATTTTATGGTATATAAAAGATAACAAACCTATGTTTCTCCTCTGCTCACTTGCAAAGCTTGTACGAAGAATCCTCGCAAGTGTAAAAGCCGCTGCCATTCTCAAAGGCTCGCAGTTGACGGTGAATAGCTCTGTGCAAGCAACAAATCTATATGGGATGAAGTATATAAAATATTTTTTGAACAGAGCATTGTTTATTGAAGGAAATGTAATTTTTGTGGCACCTACTAGCCTGCGTGCAGCCCAGGGGGTACTCCCTAACTTTCAATACCACCACTATTTCACTAGTCCATGCCACTATTTCTTAGCTGACCCCTAAATATTAAGCCTAATGTTTTGGGGACCCCAAATATTGAGTCTAATGTTTTGGAGACCCCAAATATTGTTATCTATTTTTGGGGCCCCTAAATGTTTTTGAATGATTTCAATTTGAGCTTCTTGATCTTTCTCAGTTTTTGAATAAAACCAAAACATTTATTTCATGGGGCGTGCAGACTCTTCTGATTCCGTGAACATCCCCCCCCCAAATCGCCCCCCCCAATGTTGGCTAGCACAAAGGTCTTTTGTTCGAAGACAATTGAAATAAACAATGCTTTTTAACTGAAACAATAGCTTCGCCCCCCCAATATTTGGCAAAGTTTCCGCCACTGATCTGGAATGCCGTGCCAAATGAAACTAAATCCACTGACAACTTGAATTCTTTTAAACGCACCATAAAACAATGGGATGGACCAAATTGTAAATGCAATGCTTGTCAACATTCACATGAATTTATGTAAGAAACTGCCTCTCAGCTCTCGCAGATCGCCTACAAATAATTAAATTCAGAAACTCCAGTACTGGGAAAATATAAGTTAAGATCCTTGACATATTCTACTTTACTTTCACTAGTTACATTGGAAAGAATTCAAAAACCTTTTTTTTTTAAATGTTCATAAGAGCACAGGTAGAGAACATGAATATTGTCAGCGTAAGAAACTCCGAGTACTGAAAATCTGATAATTTTAAGAAATTTTCAATAACGGCCCAAATTCGTAGTTTCTTAAAAGAAATACGTGTATCTGTAGGATAAGATGTCGTTAGGCATGCTTCAGACCAAAGTAAAAACATGTATGCTATGCAGTAGAAATGCGATTGAATAAGCTTTTTACATTATTTCTGGAACAATTTTGAAGCATTATATAGCGAAGCCGGTACCCTTTGAAGATGTTTAGGTGGAATAAAGCAACAGTAGATTACATTTTTTAATGTGTTTTTCAAAGTATAACGCGTTTCTACTCTCGCATGAAAAACGGATTGTTACCTTCTGTTTATTTCAATGCACACATTTGCATCTCCAAGCAATGTCTGATTTACAGACATATTTGCTTTTTGCCGCTTTTCTTTTTGGATTGGCACACCTTCTCCTTCCTCTGCATCGACCAACAAATACCGTTGTTCGTTGTGGTCGAGTATGCGTTTGCCTTTAAGATGTAGCTGCAAATTTAGATGTTCATAGTTTTAAGATGTAGCATGATTGAAGATTTAGAAATAAAGATCAACGCGAGTCAAAAAGTCGATGAGGTACAAATAGATTATTGTCCTTAGGTTGAATACTTGAAACTGTATTTTTAGAGGATTCTAAAGCTGCTTTCTCTTGTTTAAGAGAAGTCAGCGATTGTCAATATAAACTTGTAGGATGTTCAGAAAATTTCAAAAACTGTTCCACCACTGTAGGCAACTGAGAAGCCCTTTAGTTTTTTGTCTGCAAGAAAATGATTTTATGCCTATGTCCTGGAATAAACATTTGAAAACGTGATACATGACCTGGATAATACACCAGTGTCCTAAGAAACTTTTGTAATTTACAGTTTTCATTTTCCTTTTTCACACTCAAAAATGTTTTGAGATTTACAGTTAAAGCAACTGTTTGGAAATTATTTTGAGTGCGAATTATGTTACTTGCTTGTAATGAGATCTTACAAAGTAGCTCAGGAGCCTTTAATTGGACAAAACAAAATTAACTTTACACTTCCACCATTAAAAAAATGATAAAAACCAGATAAACTTTTGGTAGGAAAATGACCCAAAATTTAAGAAACTGTCTACCAGCAGTGGACCTTAGTTTCTTACAAAAATGAGTGTATTTAAAGTTATCAAATTTGACCTGTCCTGGAGTGGAAAAAGTAGCTTCAATCAACATAACTGTGCCGGAATAAACAGACACAAAAGGTATAATCCTGTCCTGGAATTTTCAGCCGAAAAAGGGACCCTATTGGCAAGCACATCCCGGGAGCTCAATGTATTAAGTAGACCCTCTGGGAGTATAGTTATGAAACATACTATTTCTCAATTTCTGAAACATATTGCATGAAAGAACAGTGTTTGTGTTAACATACCTCTTCGTTAAGAACCCAGTAATCGTTGTCAACACATCCTGTGTATGTCACCAGGTCAAAATTTCGAAATGGGCCATTTTGCAGGTACGTATTCACGAGATGAGAATAGAATTCCCCCAAATTATCTGCGCTTATTCTGCCTTTTATAACGAAGTTGGCACCAAATCCAGCCCTCAGGTCTCTTGCAAACGTATTGCGTTGGTTGAACGAATCTGCTTGAAGTATGATGTTCCTGTTGGACACAGTAGAGATTTGATTTAATTTTTTTAGAAATATATGCGAAGAAAGGAATTCAAAGATCGGGAAACACTATTCATAATTTTTTGTGAGTTTGGAAAAACTGCCACTTTACCTGGGTCATCAAGTACATATATGATGCACAAATCGTTTTGTTCCAAAAAAGTATCAACAATATACTCATTCAATACTATAAAAAGAACACACCTTGTTACTAGGCGTGGCTCAGCACTTCCCGGCAAACACTTTAGTCCTTTGCAGGCGAAGACGTAGAAGTTGGAGTGACTAGCAATGGAGCCAACAACTCGTAACACAAAATTTCCCAAAGGAGTCTTTTTTTGTCTCTTTCTACCATCTTTTTGAGTAAAGTACTGCACCATCTTCGTACTGTTTCCTTCCAAAATGAAACGTATTCCCCGTTGACCCTCTGTGAGCGATTGACTGGATGCTACAGATGATGTATCCATGCTGTTCATTGTCAATTCCTTGTGAAAAATATTTTGTAGGAATTAAGGATGAATAACATGCGAGTGAGGTTAGAAAGAGTACGATTTATTTCAACGATGTGCACCCATTTGAGATACTTTCATCCCAGGGGAGACTCAGGTATATTTAGGATAGGGGTGCTCAGGTTGGGGTACCACGCATCAACCCAAATAAAAGTATTTCTAGCATGAAATAGACCCAAAAAATACGTTTTCCGTCCTTACATACCCAAGAGTTATGAAGTCAGCATCTTAAATCTTCGGAAAAGTGCCCTAACTGATCAGATTTCTCCTTATCTATTTGGATATTTATGTTCTATGAGTTTTGATTCTAAATTTCGTTTGTAAATTATCTTTGTCCCTTTTTTTTTTACTTTTTCTCATATTTGAGACCCAAAAATTTTAGGACCACTAAAAAGTACTTGTACAATCATTGACCCAAAGATTAATCCTTGCCGACATTTGAGACCCAGAGCGTCCCTATCCTGAATATACCAGAGTACCCCCACTGTCATTCGAGGCTGGCAAGTAAGTGGGCGCATTGATCTCTAAAATCTCATACACATTTGGCAAAACTTCTTTTGTTTCAAAGAAAGATCATGAGCGATAGTTTGTATCACTGTGGAAGTTTTATCAGTATTGAGCCACCTTAAGGTAGCAGTTAACCCTTAGAATTTTGGAATTTCTAAATTTTGTGCCAAATTTTGGAAGTGGTGTCATCTTACAGTAAACTTATTCCTTTTGAAAATAGAACAGCCCCCCAGACTATATAGGTGTTGATAGTTGCTGTAAATTAAGATTAATATGAAGAAATCATAAAAAGCTCCTTTGGCAACCAACTGTTTTTGTGGTTACTAGGGAATGTTTCGAAAATTTCATGTAAAAATTGTCCAAAACTCCTCCCATCTACGTTCCTGGCCTCCATCCCGTCTCTTCCAGTCACATGACTCGTCCCTTTAGGCAACAACAACACCCCAAAAGCTGTGCTGCACACAGACGGGATAGGCCACTGATTACACGAAGTTCAGGAGTAAGAAACAAAGGAAAAGGGAAGTTTTTTACGCCTATATACTCCAGTTCACCACACACAGAGCACAGGCCAGCAGTAAAAACAAACAAGGTTGGCAAAGCTGAAGATTCAAAACAAATCATGTCTGCATAGAAACTTTCTAATAGCCTATTTGAGAATATCCTAAGTTTGTGAAGGAAGGTCAAGATTGCAACAGCATGCTCTGTTCTGTGCCACTGGCAAGTTCTGTTGCACAGTGGTGATTTTGGAGTAGGTACAATGATGTGGGAAATGCAAAGACAAAATATCATTTTTGAAGGACAGAAACTAAAACCAGCTTCAAAGCCCAAGGCATAAAACAGTACTGTTGAATCAAAGTCAGCCAAACTCCCAGCAAACAGTAATATAAAAGTGCACTTTTGTTGTTGCAGAGCAAGAGACAATAAACCATAGTTCACAGCTTTTGATAATTGTCTGTGCGCACAACATTATGGGAAGAAAAGTACTATTTTCCAACAAAAACTGGCATTAATTTTCTTCCCCAAATGCATGCTTTTACATAGGATCAATGGACACAGATCGTTTTCCAAGAACTGTAAACTGGTCTATTGATTTACCATAAAAAACAAAGACACTATATAAATGAACTTTACTGGCATGAATCAGTGTTTATATGGATCAAAACACAATGAAAAGCACTTTTACAACTTTGAGGCTGTTTTTCTTAAAATGCTGTTTTTGCCAATTATGAAAGCAAAAACCATTGCCAATTTTATAATATCAGTGAGATTTTATGAGATTCTCACCATAAGTGTACGAGGCCAGGGCCGGGGGTGGCAGCCCCCAGACTTTAGAAAAATGATCGAAAATGAGCCCCAATCGGGCAAACAATGCCATCAGTTGGGCAAAAATTATGGAAACCAATGGACTTTGTATTGGGCAGCCCCCAGTCTGCAAAGTATGGCACTATTCGACGAGATCTCCGGTGTGCAAGGAGAAATTTCTTTTGTTCTCTGTTGTTTATTTTGAATAGCCTATTGAAATCTTGGTGTGCAAGTGCCATACTCTGCATACGGGGGCAGCCCCCTATATTTTTTCTTCCCGTATGCTTATGATTCTCATCAAAGGTTTATCAGATGTTGATCTATGCAATTAATTAAATGAATTTTGAAAATTTGTGGAAACACCCCCAGCTGCCATGGAAACATTACTATGGTCCTGTTGCTCAATTTGTGATGCAATTTTACAAAATTGATAATTCATTGCATAGGTCATTATAAAACACACCTTTGGTTGGAATTTCAACCAAATATCTCAAGCTGGACAAGAATTTATAGCATTTTTGTAAACAAATTTTGAAACAATAACGACTTCCATGGAAACGATTGTCTTTAGAAATTTTTTGTTGCCAAAATCTAATTTGATCTACCACTCCAAGTTTTCCTGAAAATTTGAGGGAAATGTTCTGCAAAGAATCGTAGTTATTTGCAAGTATAATTTTTGGCTTCTATGGGTTAACTGCTACCTTAAAGGCAATCTGTCCCCTTCGATGAATGAAAATAGAATCGATAAAGATCTCTATTGTATATTTCAGAAGTTGGTGTTAATTCGCTTTATCCAGAGAAATCAGGGTCATAGAGACTCAGTGATGCATGAATTTAGCTGCAGCGTAAATAAGGTAAATAAAGCAGTAACCAAGGTCAGAAAAATAGGGGACAGATTGCTTTCAACCAATTGTGTTTGTGTTTTTAACATATTTTTACTTGGTAATGAGCCACCTTATCGCTGTTTCGTCATTTTTGAAATTTTCAGTAGTGAAAAGATGAGATCTCATAGATTTATAAATAGCCTTTTGTATTTCATAATTCACAACGTAGCCCAAGAAAGCAATGCTGAAGAAAACAATAGAGGGATTAGGTGTTTCTTTGTCCTATCTATAGACAAGCGCTATATATCTCAGTTCATTCACTTTAAAGGTGGCTTACTACTTACTACTGACAACTTTAGAATCATGAAACAGCGATCAGGTAGCCCAGAATTTTCAATTTTCCATTCAACTCAATTCGATTTCGTAAACCAGTCGAGTCTGCTCGCAACGCAGGCTAAGATCAGGTGGCTCACTACCAATAAGTCAAAACACTCAGAAACAATTGGTTAAGGTTTGGTGTCCTATCGCTCATGGAAAAATCCATACAAAATCAACAGAACTAAAGGGGCTAGGTCACGTAAAGTCAACAAATTTATTTTGAAACGACGATTTTGCAGTTTTTAGATGGGCCATATCACAGAGATTTCCATTACTTTTCTCAAAATGAAGGTGTTATTTTCAAGATGGACTTTTGAATTTGGTTTATAAACAAACGGAACACTGATATGTTGTATGATTGCAGAGATATAAGTGGATTTTTTAGAAGTATTTGTATTGTGGATTCACGGCATCCACCAAAAGATGTGCAGAACACAATGGGCACGTCTGGAAACAATATAGATTTTGGAGAAAACAGGTTTGTTTACGGTTACGTGACCCAGCCCCTTTTAGAGGCAATCTATGAATAGGAAAAAGCAAACTCCTGCGCACGTTATGGCTAAACAATATCTACAAACGTCTCGAAATCAGCAAATACAACAGGCTAATGATAGAATACCCAGAATCCTTCCGCGCGGGGCTTTTGTCTCTGTTGATTCTCTTTAAAGATACTATTGTTTTAAAATCTAGGAGCGATTATAGAATGCAGGGCCCACTCACTAAAAATGAATGACGAATATCATTAAATGAACGGCAAATATCACAATGGGACCTGGATTCTATACAGTAATGAGGCAAAAATCTATAGGACAACACTCAAACTTCATTCTATGGTTTCTCAACGTTGACTAAATTCATTGCAAATGTAACAGTTTCTTCTGAAATCTCTTTTGATTGGGAAGAGAAAATTTGTATGACAAATTTCGTAAAATTTCAATCTACCTCAATATCGTCCTCGAATTGCTCGTCCAAGTCTCCCACATCATCTTCGTGCACCATTGCTCTAGCCATCATTCACTTTTTCGCTCTTGTGTGTCCAATGTCGATTGATCTCCAGACTTGTTGATCATGAAGTTAAAATAAAAAATTTTTGCTCCAGATTTATACGAAAATTTTCTATTGCTTTTTTGAAATGACTGATCGATATTTGTCTGCTATTTTTAGCCTTTAAATGAAAGGAAATGCTTGTGAAGCAATCCTCGTCTGTCCTTGTCACGCAAGCGATGCTGGTCACTCTTTAAGACCCAAACGCATTGTCGAGACTTCGAGAGTATATCACTCTTGCGAAAAAAGCGTATGAGATATTTGTAAACAATCAAATTTTCAGGGGTTTTGACGGATTTTTCTGCAAAATTGAAATCAAAACCAAGCGTGTCTAATCTAAATCAAGTTACCTAACTCCTGCAGTAATTTGTATGTGCTTTCAAAAGTAACGCAACCTATTGAACAACTATTGCAGAAGGATTAATTGTATTACCTTGTTTATCAAGTTGTGATGGGTTAATTAAAACCCATCACAACTTGATAAACAAGGTAATAAAATTAATTCTTCTGCAATAGTCGTTCAATAGGTTGCGTTACTAATGAGTTTCACTTTGTTAATAAGACGCCATGCCTCATACTAGTAATGAGGCTATTACGTAAATAATCTTTGCAAACAATAAGAACAAATTTTTCTACAGAATAAAGATGTGCCCCGTTGTCACGAGAACGTTTTCATTTCATTTAACATATAGACTTGCTACACAGTACTGGAGCGTCGTCTTAACCACCTTGTCTTAAACAGCTAACTTATCGAAAATGCTTTTGAAATTCCATTTGATTTGCTTTGAATAAACGAGATTCTACTTTCACAAAATATGCGATTTAGGGGCGTCTGGTTTCAGCTTTCGCACAAACTTGATCTTCGAAAGCTCGTAACTCCGTGAATATTTGGCCGATTTGTTATCTTCTGGTATCTAAAATTAATCTAAAATCTCAGCAATATGGTTATCTTACTATGGAGCCTGTTCATTGTTTCATTATTTTTTAATATTTAATCAAACGTCGAACAATTTTTTTGGGACACCCTGTAGAAATTAATAAGTATTAAACTGAATAAAGATAATACTTCGAGAGTATATCACTCTTGCGAAAAAAGCGTACGAGATATTTGTAAACAATCACATTTTCAGGGGTTTTGACGGATTTTTCTGCAAAATTGAAATCAAAACCAAGCGTGTCTAATCTAAATCAAGTTACCTAACTCCTGCAGTAATTTGTATGTGCTTTCAAAAGTAACGCAACCTATTGAACAACTATTACAGAAGGATTAATTTTATTACCTTGTTTATCAAGTTGTGATGGGTTAATTAAAACCCATCACAACTTGATAAACAAGGTAATAAAATTAATTCTTCTGCAATAGTCGTTCAATAGGTTGCGTTACTAATGAGTTTCACTTTGTTAATAAGACGCCATGCCTCATACTAGTAATGAGGCTATTACGTAAATAATCTTTGCAAACAATGAGAAAAAAATTTTTCTACAGAATAAAGATGTGCCCCGTTGTCACGAGAACGTTTTCATTTCATTTAACATATAGACTTGCTACACAGTACTGGAGCGTCGTCTTAACCACCTTGTCTTAACTAAAATACAAACTAATCCCAAACTAATTAATCTAAAACATTACAATTACGGCAAATCTAATAGCAAAGGTGTCAACGAACTACTACTAAATACTGGGTGTCCCAGAAAAATTGTTCGACGTTTGATTAAATGTTAAAAAATAACGATAGCATGTACAGGCTCCTGGTTAGATAATCCTGTTCCTAAGATTTTGAATTCATTTTAGACGCCAGAATCTTGTGAATCCGCTAAGAATTCACGGAGTTACAAGCTTTTAAAGTTCAAGTTTGTGCGAAAGCTGAAACCAGACGCCCCTAACTAACTTGTTTTCCTAAAAGACGTCCCAAAATCGAGGTAAAAGAAGACTGTCCAATGTTTTACGGCTCGTCGATATCAGAGCATACCAAATAGGACTTCCAAAGCTATTTAATTCTTGTAACCGTTGTCAAAATTTAGTTAGGAATGCAAGTATCTAAAAACATGGAATAAAAACGGGACGGGGCAATTCCAGATTATGCTGAACGGGATTCCTCCAAGCATCCACAACCTTGCTTCAATGTCATAAACAGCTAACGTATCGAAAATGCTTTTGAAATTCCATTTGATTTGCTTTGAATAAATGAGATTCTACTTTCACAAAATATGCGATTTAGGGGCGTCTGGTTTCAGCTTTCGCACAAACTTGATATTCGAAAGCTCGTAACTCCGTGAATATTTGGCCGATTTGTT
Organism: Aurelia coerulea; assembly: GCA_039566865.1. Classification (NCBI taxonomy): domain Eukaryota; kingdom Metazoa; phylum Cnidaria; class Scyphozoa; order Semaeostomeae; family Ulmaridae; genus Aurelia; species Aurelia coerulea. The sequence goes on from CM076959.1 coordinate 7,519,991, forward strand.
AGCTTCTGGTGTCTAAAATTAATCTAAAATCTCAGCAATATGGTTATCTTACTATGGAGCCCGTTCATTGTTTCATTATTTTTTAATATTTAATCTAACGTCAAACAATTTTTTGGGACACCCTGTAGAAATTAATAAGTATTAAACTGAATAAAGATAATAATGATAAAAATGAAGAAAAAACTAAATCTAAGTTAGTGGCAATAACAGTGTCTCTGGGGAGGAGCATTGGATTCGAAGCAACTATCATTAATACATTTCTAATTATTACACTAGCTGTTAACATTGTTAAGGAAGTAGCAATGTAGCACCATTGTTTTCGATATTATTGGGGGGAGGGGGGACTCTAGCCCTCCTAAGAAACAAATTATCTTCCACAACATTCATTTTGAATAACTGAGTTTAAATCCACGAAAGCCATCGTTGTGATAACTACGTTTTTGCTGTGAAAATGTAAAGAGTTTTATCATAAGTACACAGATTTCCTTTTGTAAAAAGGTGCTGCTTTTTATATGTTTTCTTGCTTCTTTCTTCTGGCGTCCATTCCGTTGGATGAAGCCAATACCAGGGACGTAGGAAGCATCTCAAACTTGAGGAGGGCACGACACTTAAATGGCACTTTTTCATTGAGCTTAAGGGGCACTTCCTGAAAAAAAGGCCACTTCTTTGTTTATTGCAAAATCTTGCGGCCGTACCTACGTCCCTGGCCTGGACAATGCTTTAAAGACAGCAACTATTCTTTACCACCCTCACATTAGTATTGTTGGGCATCAACAACTTGTATATCAAGCCATACTAACTAGCTGTTGACTTTGTCAAGGAGGTGCAGCTGAATAGATCTCGCTTATCATATTGTTTGTTGAAAATTATGCTTGCAGTTTGTGAAAATTAGTGTTTCCAAGTCTCTTTTTGCCCATCTCAGACCGAGGGATCTATCACTCTGTAAAAACTTCAAATACCTTTGGCAAAAATCCTTTTGATTTCAAGAAAAATCCACAAAAATCCCTAGAAATTCTATTGTTTTAAAAATCTCGTACGCCTTTCTGGAAGAATGATACACCCCTCAGCTGACTTCAAAAGGCCGCACATTTTGATCACATCCTCAGACCATACAGAATACAGAATTAAATCACATTGCAATGCATTGTTTACACCTTTGTCTGCCCACGTGTACCCTTTTGTTGTTTAGCTGTAGTTAGATTTTGAGCTTGATTAGCAATGGCATATGGTCTGTTAACAATGGGTGTTTCAATAGATCTGGAGAAAAGTCTTGACTGCATTCTTTGAGATCTGTTCTATAGTTTCCAGTTTGTTGGCTTCTTTTATTCAGCAGACAATGATATTGGCATAAAGTGATAAATTACTTGCTGTTCTTTATCACAATCGCAAGAATCGATGAGTCGCCGGAATGTCCTTTGTTCGCTGGCTTTGATACTCCACGGTTCAGGGTCCGTGCTAGAACTCGTCTATAAAGTTGCTGCGCATGCGCTCCGCAACAATAATCGAATCTTGATGTTTACTACATGTATTTTTTATAAGAAACTAAGAATTTGGGCCAGTACTGAAAATTCATTAAAATTATCAGATTTTGAGTACTCAAGAGTTTCTTATGAGTCTCTCAGAGGTTCCATAACAATCTTCGTGTTCACTACCTGTGCTCTCGTAAACCTTTCAAAACAAGGTCTTTTAAGCCTTTTCAATGTTCAGTGGTTCAGACATTACTCAAGTACCTTACGGGTAATATGATACTTTCATTTTCATTTTTTTCATTTTATATAAAGCGCAATACAATACTACATTGTATACGGCCTAAACAGAACATAATTTTAAAAAATACAATTATAACAAGCTACGATATAGAATATTACAGCGAGAAAAAAGTAACGGAACATCGTGTAATAAAAAAGTCTAATAAAACGAATTATTTTCGTTGGTGGGTTATGGCAACATACTCGGTTTTGGTGTGTTTTTACGAGTGGACATTTTATGGTTTCATGTTTAGAGTTTTTGTTCTGAGTTCTGCTGCTTGTTGCAAGAATTGTGCGAGGTTTTTCTGCTTGCTGATATCTTGGGATGACAATATATCAATGAATGTGTGCTCTACTTGTGTCACTGTTAGCATCCTGTTTAAAGTAGGTCCGAGGAAAGTATACTAGATACTAGAAACAGGTGAAAGTAAAGTAAAAATAAGTCAAGGATTTCCTTTATCAAAGTAAATAGTTTCTTAATTTATATTTTCCCAGTATCTGAGAGTTGAGTTTCTTATGGGCAGTTTCTTATTAAAAGAAATACGTGTAGTATATTTTCCCAGTACTGGAGTTTCTGCATTTTTTGGCGATCTGGGAGTTGCCGATAGTTTCCTCAAAAAATACACGTACCCCGGAGGTCCTAGGACACAACAAACAGCTCATTCATAGAAGCTTGTTGCTGTAATTTATCAATCACTGCTTCGAATAGGGAACCAAGTCTAGAGGTAACAAACAATTGTAAAAGATGTCAGACTATCATGTACTTTGATCTAAAGACAGTCTTACCGAGTGTTGCAAGACTCAATCCCCTCTAATTGGATTATTCTTGGCACCACGTCTTTCAAAGAGGAAGAACACACCTTCAAGTATTTGCAGAAAATACAAGACGTTACGGGTGTCTGCAAACCACGAAACCACGAAATCACGAAACGAAACAGCGAAATAGCGAAACGAAATGGGGAATAGCGAAACGAAATGGGGAAATAGCAACGTTTTTTCTTTTATAAGAAACTTGGATAAGCCCATAGTACTAAAAGTTTCTTAATTTCACGTGCAAATTTCAGCTTTTTAGTTTTCTATTTTACTCAAAACATAAAGTTATCATGAATATTACCAGTTTCTTATGTAAAAAAAACGTGTGTATGAGTTTGTAGAAGGTTACAAATTACAAATTTCACCACCCACATTAAATGTGTAGTACAGTAAACAATTAGTTGCCGTTTCCTTTCATTCCCGAGCTTCCTGTGCGCAGGTCAGCAATAGGCCTTATTCAATTGTCAATAAAACTTTAGACCCAACAATTTTGTAATTAACTTAGGAATTTTCTCACGCATTAATTTGAATAGGGATTGGTGAGAATATAAAGGGGTAAAGAAATGACCTATATTTGGAATGACCATGCTTTACGTTAGGGATGTTCTTTTAACCGGACCCTACGACCCTACGACCCCGGACCATACGACCCAGGACCATACGACCCTACGACCCTACGACCCAAGTTTATTATTTAGATTTATTTTGCTGTGATGGAGATTAGCAAGAAAGAGCCACGTGATGCTTGTATTGGAGGACCCACTGATGGTTGATTGGTGAACACACAAGACATCGTTAGGTGTCAATGTTACCTACCCTGTGTTCCAGACTCCAGAAAAAATAAATTATGTCTTACTTTTTCGTAATGGTCTGGAACACAGGCTAATGTTACCTGGCTAGGCAAATTCGATGAACTCGGACAGAGCAAAGAATGAAGCCAGAAATTAAAAACCCAGCCTTTGTAAACAAAACTTCCAATAAATGAACATAGAATCGATAAATATCCCCAGAGACGTAGGAACCGGGAGCCATCAAAAGTTTGCAACAAACCAAATAGTGCCCTTTTTGTTTCAAAAAAATGCTCCTTTTCAAGACCGATGCGAACAGAATTTGACTCAGTTTTGTTACTATCTACTTTTGAGATTTAATTTTGTTTACTTCTATTGTTTTGTTGTGCAGGAAATCGGATCTCTATCAGGATTCACACTATTTTATGCCATGTATCACACACATTCTTATCATAGGGCTTATAGCTTATATATGCTTAGATTCCCTTTAAAATCCAATGTATAGGCTTCTTTGCTTGAATCAAATAAAAGAAAGCAAACTTATGATTGTGTAAGTTTTAAGGCCATGAAAGCAAGTGGAATTTTCCAAGTGGGCTGATTTTTACACAATATAAGGTCGCTCAGTCGCAGCCTTCTATTCGGTATCAGGGCAACATTTTCTCTTGTTTACAATATAATTTCACTGACTGGAAACCAGTCAAATTGTTCGTGTGACAAAGGTCACTGGTGCGCAGTTATGTAAAATGTTTACGTCTGAAAACTGCACGCACAAATATACGAAGTATATACGACACCCTGGCTTGATAGATCTCCATCACAGCAAAATAAATTCTAAATGATCAAATATAAATGAAACTAAATAGTAATAAATAATGATAACATTTTGTAAAACTTGGGTCGTAAGGTCGTATGGTCGTATGGTCGGGGGTCGTATGGTCCGGGGTCGTGGGGTCGTAGGGTCCGGTTAAAAGAACATCCCTTTACGTTATACTAAATTTACCATGGTTGACACATACATTTGTGTACAAGTCGTTTTCTTCGTTGCCATTGATTAATTTAAATGAAAAAAATCGACAAATTTCATACGTTGTTAGATCTATCTTTGAAAAAAGTGGGGGGGGGGCTATAGCTCTCCAGGTTAATGGCTGTGCGGTTCCTGGGTAGTAATGAAATAACATAGAAAACATTGTGATTCCATATCTCAACTTTGTCAACTTCTCCAAAAAACTCAATCCACAACTCAAACCGTAAATCTAACTGCAATAAGAAGCAAAAGGCCTTAATGCCCGTAGTATTTCTTCTATTGCGCCTAGCAGTACATTTCGCTGTTTCGCTATTTTACCGTTTCGTTTCGTCATTTCGTCAATTCGTGGTTTGCAGACACCCGAGCGTTACTCGTTAGGAAAATAAAAGAAAATATCAAGAGTATTCGGAAAATATTTCAAAGAATCATTCCATAGACGTAGAAGCGAAATGGACAATCCACAAGCAGCATTTGCTGTTATTGTTCTCAGAGCTTTGGGATCAATTTTATCTTGTTTTGCCACGGGCCCCTGAAAAGCAGTTCTTATGGACTGACGGGGCTACCGTGCCTAAATAAATAAAAATGAAATGAAAGACGTAGGGACCGGGGGCACTGGGGGCACGTGCCCCCAAGATTTTGCAATAAGCAAAGAAGGGCCCTTTTTATTTTGAGGAAGTGCCCCTTTACCTTGATGAAAAAGTGCCCTTGAAATGTTGTGCCCCCCTTCCCCCAAAGTTGGAGATGCTTCCTACGTCCCTGATTGTTCTGGCTACTATCGCTATGCCTTGTATCATGCTTGTATCATTATTTTATATTGCTTGTATGACGTAATGCATTTGATGTAAAAAAAATAAAAACTTTGCTGCCATGCCTCATTGAGGAAGTGTATTTGCATTTAATAATGATAATAATAATGAAAATAATAAAAACTAATGAAGAGCTTCAATAGCTGCCCGTAGACCAATTATGAAGATGTAAGAGTATAAAAGATTACATTAAATGCTGAAAGGGAATCGACATAGTTAAAAGCTGGCCCGGGCCAAGTTAAAAATATAATCTATTGTATTCAACAACTTAGACCCCTGCCGTTTCATTGTGTGGCGGAGGAAACAATGGGTTTGTGGGCGTTTCTTCAGCCTATTTATAGCAGCTTGTCGATATAGCTATGTCTGTGGCTAACAGAGGCTTTGCGAGCATTCTTTGCTGTGCAACTAGAGATGGTACATGCGAGGTATGCGAGGTATGTTCGTTGCGAAGGACCCTTTGAAATTGGATAAAGGGAAATATCAACTCTTGGACTCTATGCTTTTGTCTACGCTAAAAACCCATTGTCAAACATGATCATTTGTGTGCCGAATGAAAAGCAAGGCAAAGTGAATTTAGGCCAGAAACGACCTTCAGATAATACGAAAATCGACCTTGGCGCCACAAAGGATCATGGTTAGCAGTGGCTCTTTAACAAAGTCCTACTTAACTCGGCCCCAGGTCCTCCTTCTTGGTGGGCTGATGGACAAAAGCACTTTGTCCTTTCAGATTTCCTAATAGTCACTAATTACTTACGTTTCCGCGCTTGCTTATCAACCAAGTGCATCTCAACCTTTCAGAGTCTATTCGCAACGGTACAAAGGAAGCCCCTCCTCACATCTGAGGTATTTTTGATAACATCATATTTTTCTTCTGGAATCTCGTGCATCTACGCACGCAAATCAGCCACTTAAAAAAATACGGCAAGCACGTGATTTCCTAATGGTATTTAAATCAATTTTTTCGGTTTTTGCGCTGCATTGAATATACAAAATTTTATTTCCCTACCCACCCTCCCTTGGAAAAGCCAGGGGTTTAGTCTTCGGATCTTCACAATTGTCAGATTTTGAGTACTCAGAGTTTCTTATGAGTTTCTTAGAGGTTCCATAGCGATCTTCATGTTCACTACCTGTGCCCTCGTGAACATTTCATAACAAGGTTTTTTAAGCTTTTCCAATTACTTGAGTACTTTACGAGTAATATGATACAGGAAACAAGTGAAAGTAAAGTTCAACTTTGCCAAATATTTCCTTTCTTAAAATGAATAGTCTCTTAACTTAAATATTCCTAGTACTGGAGTTTCTTAATTTTTTGGTGAACTGAGAGTTGAATTTCTTATGGGCAATTTCTTATAAAAATATTCATGTGTTCATGAAGTTCGGAGCATGTATTTAGCAACGCTACATGTTAGTTTAGTGCTAACTGAAACGGATTGGTCGAATTGGGCACAAATCGAAAATGATTAGTTTAAGTGGTTTGTTTGCTTGGTACTGTGCCAAAAAACGTTTTTGTAACTGCGGTGATGCGGTGGCGCACTTTTTCTTCATAACAAATTGCCCATAAGAAACTCAGATTATTAACGTCTGTAAAAGCGTTCTTGGTTCGTGAGAGGGTGCACGGGAGGGTACTCGTTTTACTTCGTACACAAATAGACCAGGAATATGACGTCAACTGGTCAGCCACAAATCACGCCGCGCGCCCGAATTCTACTTCGCCTCCTCTACGCATCGAGGCTCACTGTGCATAGACCATAAATACTTTCTGATAGGAGATGTATTCTGATTGGGTGTCCTGATCCGCTATTCAAAGTAAAGAACAAAGCATAGGTATATAAGGGACCATCACCCTACTTTGCGTCAGTTTTTTCTGAGCATGTGTCCTGAAACGCAAGATGAATAAAAGTGACAACAAGATCAAAATGACCGACGACGAAGAATCCGAGGAACAGTTGCTCAGCGATGACAACGAACAACCAACTGACACCACCTTCAGAGGTAAACGTTCCTTTCATCGAACGGAATTTCTAGAGCTGCAGCAGACTGTTTCCTCGCTGGCAGCTTCTTTTTCTTCTTTCTTGCAAGAGGCAAAACGCCCTCGTTATGCTGTCGATTCGGGCAGTCTCTCGTCAAGCCTGTCAGGCTTGCCTCTGGCTCAGTTCCCGCCTGTTCAGCCTCACGCCATGACGAGTCGAATGGCATCATCAACTGCGACGCTACAGTCGATCGACAGTTTCCCAGTCATACCTGAGAATCAGAGCTCACGCTCTGCAGCTCAAACATGTGACCCGATATCCTTACCGAGCACTTTCACCGCTCCGGTTAGCAAAACCGCTTTTGCTCAAGATACAGCTCAGTCTGTCCAATTCCAGTTCCCCTCCGCCGCTCAGTACGGCAATTTTGCACAGCTTCAATCGAGTCTGTACCCAGATAACCGTTTTGACGACGGTTTTTCTGAGATATCTTCAGCAGAAGGGGACTTTGTGCCAAGTCTTCTCGACAGTCAGCCTGGCTGCTCGAGTGCTACCGTCGATAAAGTGCTTGACGAAGGTGCTCAGTCCGCCGACATGCCGATCACCTTCGAAGGTGATGAAGAAACAGGCCCAGCTACTAACCAGATTCTGGCAGACTATATAAAAGACTGCACTACCAGAAAAATCAAACCGGATCGCCTAAAAGAAATCATGAAACAGTTTCCTAGGCCAGACAACTGCTCCACGCTAACGGTACCCCTAGTAAACAACCCAGTTTGGGGTGAATTGAATCGTCCTTTGAAAACTAACGACGTCAAACTGCAAAGTTGCCAGGCGATGCTTTCGAAAGGATTGACCGCCTTGATTCAGGCTGAGGAGCGCCTGGAAAAAATCGAAAAGCCAACCACTCCTGCGACTAGTGACATTACTGACATTAAGGCCAGGATAAAATCCTCAATGGCCCTCGTGGGTAATGCTTTCCACGATTTCTCTCAGCGTCGCAAAGATTTACTGAAACCTGTCCTAGCAGACCGCTACCAAAAACTTTGCAGCAGTACCACCTCGGTCACGAAATTCCTCTTTGGAGATAAAATTGCCGACTCCATCAAGGAGATAAATGAAGCCCAGCGTATTTCGCGATCATTCGGCCACACCTCTGTTCGTGGTGGCAAAAATCGGAATTCTTGGGGAAATCGCCCTAATTGGACCAACAGAAATCCAAATCAAGCTGGTTATTTAAACTTCAGGAGCCCCCCCACATATCAACGGGGGGGCAGAGGCCGTTCCAGGATGGGAAACCAAAGGAAACAGCAATAACTAAGGTAACGTGCCGCACTAAGCAATTTTATCCTAATTGGTGTAAGATCACGAAAAATGTGTTCGTTCGCAATACTGTAAAGGGAATCAAAATCGACTTTGTGGCTCCGCCAGTCCAAAATTCCCTCCCTAAAACCATTCCCTTTTTCCTCGGATGAGGAAAAAATAATTGACAATGAGGTATACACCCTGCTCCAGAAAGGAGCTATAACACGTGCTCAGCCATGTAACGATCAATTTTTGTCCAATATCTTTGTTAGGCCCAAAAAGAACGGCAAAATGCGCCCGATTATTAACCTAAAAGGTCTCAATAAATTCCTCGTCAAAACCCATTTCAAGATGGAACATCTTCTAACTATCCTCCCGTTGCTACAAAAAGATGCTTACATGACATCGCTCGACCTTACCGACGCATATTTCACTTTACCTATTGCGGACGAACATCGTAAATACCTCCGTTTTGCATGGAGAGACGAACTCTTCGAGTTCACTTGTCTTTGTTTTGGCCTTTCCTCCGCGCCATACTTATTCACGAAGGTTATGAAACCTGTTTTTTCAACTTTGCGCAAACGTGGTATTTCATGCACGTATTATCTTGATGACTCCCTATATATCAATAAATCTAGCGAGGAGTTAGTCTCAAACACGAAAGAGGCAACAATTTTGCTTGAAAGCCTTGGATTTAAAGTCAATGTTGAAAAATCCTCCTACACACCTAGTCAAGAGATACAACATCTTGGGTTTATACTTAATACAACCACCCAAACCGTGTCCCTGCCTTCAGATAAGGTCAATAAAATAAAAGAAGCTTGCCAACAACTGTTGGCCTCTCCTAACACTACAATACGGGACATAGCTAAAACGATAGGCCTATTGGTCTCTTCCTTTATGGCCGTGAAACACGGACAGTTGCATTATCGCTACCTTGAAATATTCAAAACCGATAGTTTGCATCATTTGAAACATTATGATGCTCAAGTTTCCCTACCTGCGAATGCAACACTTGAATTAAAATGGTGGCTAAAGTCTCTAGACGAAAATAACGGCCGCCTTATTTGCGATGTCCTCCATACCTATACTGACAACACAAACGAAATGTTTTCCGACGCGAGCTCTGAAGGCTGGGGCGCGGTATTCTACAAGAACGGTAAAAAACTTACTCAAACAGGTGGTAGATGGTCTGCCGATGAGAAGAAAGAGCATATAAACTTTCTGGAATTAAAGGCTATCCATTTTGCACTATTATGCTTTGGAAATGAGATTTCGGGATCTCACGTTACGATAAACAGCGATAACACATCAGCTGTCTCCTACATCAATAAGTATGGAGGCTGTCGTAGCAAAAAATTAAATAATCTTAGCCGAGAAATCTGGCTATGGTGCATTGAGCGAGAAATAATTCTGCTCGCAAATCATATTCCAGGCTCTGGAAACATCACAGCAGACCATCTATCACGCAATTTTTGTGATAACATTGAATGGAGTCTAAACGATGAAGTGTTTCTCCAAGTTTGTAAGCAGTTTGGAAAGCCTAAGGTGGATCTATTTGCATCCAGACTTAACTTCAAGTTATCTGAATATTTCTCATGGAAAAACGACCCATTTGCTACCGCAGTTAATGCATTTTCGCAATCATGGGACAATTTGTTCGGTTACGCTTTCCCTCCTTTTAACTTGATAAGCAAAGTACTTTCGAAAGTCAGAATGCATGACTGCACGATAATTCTCATTTGTCCTTTATGGGCCAGTCAACCCTGGTTTCCCAGCTTGGCCCAACTGTTTATTGACTTTCCGGTTCAACTTCCATCTTCTATTTCGTTACTCAGATATCCGGCCAATCCACAAATGTCACATCCACTTCTTCCAAAAATGAGGTTGATTGCTTGCAAATTATCAAACAACAGTTGCAAGAGGGAAACTTTTCTCCAAAAACTCTTGAAATTATCAACGCCAGCTGGAAACCGAACACCAGCAAAAATTATCAATCGATCTTGCGCCAATGGGTCGCTTTTTGTAACACACGGAACTTTGATTCCATTGTACCGACTGTAACTTCACTTCTGCACTTCCTTACAGATTCGTTCGAACGTGGACTCAGCTACTCACAGTTAAATAAAATAAGAAGTGCACTGTCAACTATATTTTCAATTAATGGACAAAAACTTGGTGAACATCCACTTGTCTGTCGTTTTCTCCAAGGTGCTCGCAATCTCAGAAAGCCTTGCCCAAGATATCCGATCACGTGGAACGCCAAAGATTTGCTTATGTTCATACAAAATTGGAATTTGGCACATGACTGTCCTCTCAAAGACCTTTCGGCAAAACTTGCAACTCTGCTTGCTTGTCTGACAGTACAACGCGTACACACGTTGAGTCTTATTGACAGTCGTTTCATCAAATTCACGCAGAATGCCACTTATATTTACGTTTTCGAGGACTTGAAAGTCACAAGACAACGTCCTTGTTTTATACTCTCGTTACCTGGCTTGGAGCAAACTGATTCGTTAAAAACTGCTCATTTGCTGTCACAATATCTTAACCGGACAGCAAAGATTCGTGGAAACTTACCAGATGATTGCGATAAACACAAACTATTTCTGAGTTACGTACCCCCGCACAAGCCGGTGAAAACAGAGACGATTGCTCGCTGGATAAGGGGGGTCATGCAAGATTCAGGAATTGACGTCAATGTCTTTGGTGCCCATAGTGTGCGGGGCGCCGCTGCCTCAGCGGCTGGAATCGCTAATGCCCCTGTTGACGACATATTACGCGCTGGAGACTGGTCGTCCCTTAACACTTTCAACCGACATTATTTCAGAAACAATGCATTTTTGCCATCAACCGAGATTGCGAGCGTTTTGACATCTTTAATCACAACTTCAGAAGTTCAGAATGAGTTGTTGTTTATCTGCTGATTTATGGATGTTCTATATCGAGACATTTACGTCCGCTGTAATTAGTTGATGATAAATTGCTGATTTATTATGCTGATATGGCTATTTAGCTTATATTTGCACCTTTTATGGTAATATCGTATGCTTGCTGTCAAATAACTTTGTGTTATTTTTGACCCTGAGGACGGCCCTTCTTTCATTCTTGATATTGCTTTGATCGTGACCTCCGAAGCCGGACCTTTGAAGTCTCCTATCAGAAAGTATTTATGGTCTATGCACAGTGAGCCTCGATGCGGAGAGGAGGCGAAGTAGAATGCCAATTGGAGGAGCCCCGTGAACTCCGATTGGGGTTCTACGAGACTCCTCGGAGCATCGAGATCACTGTGCACCCACCCATCCCCCCCAGGGATGACTCCGACTTCGGGGCCACTTCACTCTGTAAAAAACTGACGCAAAGTAGGGTGGTGGTCCCTTATATACCTATGCTTTGTTCTTTACTTTGAATAGCGGATCAGGACACCCAATCAGAATACATCTCCTATCAGAAAGTATTTATGGTCTATGCACAGTGATCTCGATGCTCCGAGGAGTCTCGTAGAACCCCAATCGGAGTTCACGGGGCTCCTCCAATTGGCATTCTTAGGAAACAAAGTGATGCAACCTGTGTCTTTCGGAAAAGCTATCACAAAAGCACATAAAAGCAATACTAAACACAACGAGCGTGACGGACTTTCCTTCTTTCTGACTTTCTGACTGACCTGGAGCCCCCTCTTAGGGAGCGGTCATTTTTAATCCTGGGTACCAAGGCGGAGGAAAATTCCACACAATTAGACAACATTTCATACCCCATCTTGAACATAAAAACAAGTTTTATACCCCATCACCTTTCAGTGAAATGGTTTGGTACCCCATCTAGAGCTCTTTGAGGACGTATAAAATATAAATTCACACATGCCAATTTGTCCCAGGCGATTTTCACACAGGTCCAGTGATTCATCGTTTTCAATTGTCTGTTAAATTTACTTTTAAATGTTAACTGATGACTTCAAAGAAACATTTTTCAAGCAAAATTGTTTTGCTTCTCGTAAAATTTTCTTTTATATTTTCATACCCCCACAAAGTACTGGGAAACATTTTCATACCCCTGTCAAAAATCTTCCGCCCTGGTACCCAGGATAAAAAATGACTGCTCCCTTAGATTACAAAGTTGGACTTTGTAATCAAAAATGAAATATTGTCACGAGAACAATTACTACTTCAAATAATACTGCACGCTGGAAATAAGAAAAACTGCATGATGCAATAATCGAAATACTTTCAACATCGCAGTGTTTTTCGAAGGGAATCGACATAGTTAAAAATATAATATATTGTTTTCATTCATTTTTCATTTTATATGAAGCACAATGCAATATGACATTGCGTACGGCCTAAACAGAACATAACTTTAAAAAATACAATTCTAACAAACTACGATAGAATGTTACAGCGAAAAACAGTAACGGAATATTATGTAATAAAAAGTATAATAAAACGAATTATTTTCGTGGGTTTATGGCAACATACTCGGTTTTGGTGTGTTTTTACGGGCGGACATTTTTGCATGTTTATAGAGTTTTTGTTCTGAGTTCTTGCTTGTTGCAAGAATTGAGCAAAGTTTTTCTGCTTGCTGATATCTTGGGATGACAATATATCAATGAATGTGTGCTCTACTTGTGTCACTGTTAGCACCCTGTTTAAAGTAGGTCCGAGGAAAGTCGGGGACGAAAGTATGTCTTAGGTCGCGATATATCTCGCATTCAATTACGAAATTAATTTCGTTACATTGCCAGAATTACACATGTTGCATGTTCGTTTCGATACTTCTAGTTTTTGGTGTCTGCCAGTTTCGAATCAGAGTTGGTGGCACTGCATCCGAATTTGGCGATAAGCTTCCTGAAGTTGAATTGGGAGGGGGAGGGGGGTTAGATAAGTCTCCGTTCTGAGCTCCTTCTTAAAAAGTTTACAACTTCGTAGTTTAGGGTTAATTGACGATTGGTTTACTTTCTTGTGCCATCGACTCTTGAAAATTTCGTTAAGTTTTTTGAGAGTCTTTTTGAATTACTAGACATTTGAATTACTAGACATTACTAGACATTTGATTTGCATTAGTGTAAATGTGTTCTATATCAATTAGTTTCAGGATAAACTTAACAGAGTTTAACCAATCATTTTTATCTTCCGGGCGCATTTTGCCGTTTCATTGTGTGGCGAAGGAAACGATGGGTTTGTGGTGGTCGTTTCTTTAGCCTATTTGTCTTATGATTGCTGTATTTTTCTATAAGAAACTGCGCATAAGAAAATCAACTCTCACATCACCAAAAAAAATGAAGAAACTCAAACAAGTGAAAATGAAGTAAAACTATGTGAAAGGGAATGTAAGCGTAGGAAAGTGGCTCAAGCCACTTGCGGTCAAATTCTGCATTATTTAAAATGAATAATATCTGGAGCTACATTTTCCCAGTACTGGAATTTCTTAATTCTTTTGGTGATCTGTAAGAGAGAAAAGTGCAGTGCATAGCATAGTGTATTAATCTTTTTTTATGACGAATCTCATGTACTGGTCACGAATGATGTTTAGCCCTTCCAACTTTTTCCTTTGTTCCTTAATGATTGCTTCGTTTTGATAAAAATCCATCAAGTAATTATAAAAATAATGCTTGTGGAAACTCTGCATGCATGAACTCCTCAGGCGCTTGTTGTTTTTCCTACTGTTTTCTGACTCTTGGTAACTTGTTTTTACAGCCTTTGCTTGGGTGCATTTCCCAATATCATGATACCGGCATAGTGGTGATTTGTGTGGATTTGTTGCAGTATGAAATCTATCACCAAGCACGTATCGTCGTGATTTCCCAGTAACTGGATGTATCAAGCTGCCACTTGGTGCCTCTGTAATCGTAATGTTTGCCGCTTTGTATTCAGGTGGTACAATGTCAGGAACGCTGATGCCCTGAATGTAGAAAGAGTTATAAAAAGAACTTGCTATTATAAGGCACATTTCAGTTAGATCCTGGTGATATCGTGCAACATACCGGTTTTATTCATGGGTCAGCTATCTTAAAAAAAATTTCTGTCACAAAATGAAAATTACCTCGAAAACGGCATGACTTAAAACGTTTCAGTTTGAAAACGGGTCACAACGATACAAACGGAATTGGATTCAAATTATTCCTTTGTTCCTCTTTGAATCTGGAGCGAGCAGTTTTCAAAAAATGAAAGAAATAAAGGAAAGATAAATAAATAAACAATACAGTTCCATGATGTGTTGATTTCATCCAAAGCAATCGAAAAGCAGCTGGTAAAGCGTTTGATAAAAGATATAATCGTCTCTTGCCCTTTTGCACTTCCCATATTCAAACTGTTTTATCGAAATATTTGAAATTTAACGATACACGTTTTGATCATAAGTAAGCTTTGGATGATGGATTTGTGGCGGGGATGTACACATACCATACTTATGATCAAGATTAAACGCTTTCAATATATTCATAACACGTATTTTTTTATAAGAAACTGCCCATAAGAAACTTGAGTCAGGAAATCATACAAATAATTAACAATGTAAATGACAAAAGTGAAGCATCCAAACTGATAAATACAAATGAAGACCCAGGCAAAATTTTATCTATTGCCAACTATCTATTTAAAAGAAGCATTTAAAAGCAGAATGGATATTTGCTGAGGAAGGTTTAATCTCTTTGTCCATTCTACCCCCCGGGGGGGGGGAGGGTCACTACCATATGTACCAGCACGGAATGTGCAATTTTTTGGGGTACCTTTTTTCAGGCTGAAAATAAATTTTAGGGTGTCATTTGTGGTAACATCACAAATGAACATAAATTTTGGGGTGTCAGTTTGGAAGAAAAACGCATCGGGGTATTGAATTTGATCTAATTTCAGGTACTTGGTTAGAATTTCGAAGTTTGGTCACAATTTAATAATAATAATAATAATAATAATAACGAATTATTTAACAGGATAGAAACTTCAACAATTACGAAATTGCTGTTATCAATGTTTGTCCTGTAAAAAGAAAGGTGCTTAAAAAAGAAAATATATGAATATGTTACAACTGCAGGTCTCAAAAAATCAATTTTGTAGTATAACAAATTAAAATCTTATGTATAAATTGTGTTCATAATTTTCATAAAATCAGATGCATTGTCAGACGTCCTTGCACTCAGTGGTAGCTCATTAAAAGTCTTTGCACCCATGTAGTAGAAACCTTTCCTCGCGTATTCTGTTCTTATCCGTGGAAGACATACACTACAATGATTGTTCCTTGTGTTCTTGCAATGTTCTTGATACATAAAGTATTGGTTTAAAGCATGACAGACATTGTTCTGCAGGACATTGTATACTAGCACGCAGGCTCTCTTTTTAACTGCATTTATTGGTGATATAACTTCACATCTTTGATTTTTTGCGACTATTTGCATTGCACGATTGTGAAACGAGTTGAGCTTGTTTTCTTGTGTCCTATTCAATTTCAGATTCAATATGCCGCAATAAGTGAGCACTGGTAATACCATTGCACGGTAGATGGCTTTCGCTGATTCTATGTCCAAATGGCTTCTGATCTTTGCTAAGAGTCGTAAACGACCTGTGGCTTTCTTGTATTTGGCATCAAAATCACTGTTAAGATTCAATGAAGAGTCTAGGTGCACACCTAGATACTTGTATGTCGAAGTGATGTTGATTTGACCATCCTCGTGTAATATGCATAAAGGCCCCGTGCATTTCCGGATTCTCTGAGCTGTTCCAAATAATAGGGCTTCAGTTTAGGGTATCTATTTTGAAAGGCCCGTAAATTTTTGGGGTATGGTTTTTGAAAAATTCATAAATTTTAGGGTATGATTTTACAATTGAAAATGGCACACCCCCGTCATACGCCTATTGAAGTGACCCCCTGGGCCATTCACCCCAGTCCATTCATTCGTTCTTACTGTTCGCGTTTTTGTTTCTGTGTTTACTTAGTTATAACTTGTGTTTGTAGATTTAGCTTGTAGTTGTAGAACATATTGTAGTACCTCCGGTATAGAGTCATTGATTGAAAAAAGACTCTGCTATCGGATCGCCAAAAATTAAGATACTGGGAAAATATAAGTAAAGAAACTATTTATTTTGAAAAAGGAAATCCTTGACATATTTCTCTGTTTTCATTTGTTTTCTGTATCATATTACACTAAGGTACTTTACTAATGCCTGAACATTAGAAATGCTTCAAAAACATTGTCTTGAAATTGAAATGTTAACGAGGGCACAGGTATAGTGAACATGAATAGAATATTGTTATGGAAATCGCAAGAAATTCATAAAAGTACTGCAATTATGATAACTTTAAGAAACTTTCAGTACTGGACTATGGCTTCTTATAAAAAATAGTTAAATTTTGTTCCTGTTGCATTTCAAAATTTAGGTGATTATAGTTTAGTTTTTTTAAGTTTAGTTTATGCATAACTTATGCCTTTATATAAGTTTATGCGTAACTTTATGTATTACACAATGGCGATTATGATAAAGAGGATGATGAAAATTATCTCACTGATTTTGGTTTTGCATGTTCATTAGGAATTTCGAAACAGCCATCGTATGCTCCCCAAAGCTCCTTTGTGAGTGTAGGCTCTCTGTTATTGAGGTGTCGCACAAATGTACATGCAGTATCACAAATCAGTGTGACTGGTGGGTACCGAAGAGACAGATAAAGATCAGCAGCATCTCTCACGGATTCGGCGAGGATTAGAAATTTCGAGGCAACTGTGCACTGGAAAGAAATTGAAAGTGGTTAAAACTACGATCATTCAAAACAATATCAAATTCGAATAGCTGCTAAATTAGCGGAGATCTGATAGAAATGCAAAAGATAATGTCTTGGATAATTGTTTCTCGATATTCTACACAGAAGAAATAAAATGAAATCAAAATGAAAGCAAAATTTCATTTTTCACGAAGTTTTGTACAAAAGGAACCGCAGTGGGAACAAAATTCGCACCGTTGTGCGCAAGCCTAACAGTTGGGTATATCGTGAAGAAAACTAAGAATTTTGGTCAGTACTGAAGAGGTTCCAAAAGAATCTTCATGTTCACTACCTGTACCCTCGTGAACATTTCAAAACAAGGTTTTTTTTAAGCATTTCCAATGTTTAGACATTACTCAAGTACCTTACGAGTAATATGATACTAGAAACAAGTGAAAGTAAAGTAAAAATATGTCAAGGATTTCCTTTATCAAAGTAAATAGTTTCTTAACTTATTTCTCCCAGTACTGGAGTTCCTTAATCTTTTGGTGATCTGAGAGTTGAATTTCTTATGGGCAGTTGTTTATATAAATTATATATATTCACGATGGAAACTGGAAAGAAGAAAGCAGAAAACAACGAATCGTAGTCATTTTACGCAATGGCAAATTCGTTTCCACCGATGCGATACACGCATTTTTTTATAAAAAACTGCCCATAAGAAACTCAACTCTGAGATCGCCAAAAAATTAAGAAACCCCAGTACTGGGAAAATATAAGTTAAGAAACTATTTATTTTGAGAAAGGAAATCCTTAACATATTTCAATTAATTTTCACTTGTTTTCTGAGTCATATTACTCGTAAGGTACTTGAATAATGTCTAAACATTGGAAGGCTTAAAAACCCTTGTTTTGACATCTTCACGGGGGCACACAGGTAGTGAACATGAAGATTGTTATGGAACCTTTAAGAAACTTTACAAGTTTACATTTACAAGTTTTAAAAAAGCTAAAATAGATAAAATACGATGATAATGCTCATTGAATAAATGTGTTAAAAACATCCCTAATTGTAGAGGCAGGGATAGCATTAAAAGTTCATATTGATCGACCTTATCTGAAGCACTGCAAAAGCAAGCTATTCAAGACCAATTTCAGAGCGATTTCATATTTCGCCACATGATATCAAATTTAATCTTTCAACGCGTGCTAATATCAAATAGTCATAAACAAATTTATAACAAATATTTAATTTCTTCATCGCTTTA
Organism: Aurelia coerulea; assembly: GCA_039566865.1. NCBI lineage: Eukaryota > Metazoa > Cnidaria > Scyphozoa > Semaeostomeae > Ulmaridae > Aurelia > Aurelia coerulea. The sequence goes on from CM076959.1 coordinate 7,538,392, forward strand.
GTCAGTCACTCTCATGATAACACAAGTTTGATAGTGCAAAGAAAAGTTTCGTTTTTTTGCATTATTAGCACACCAGATTGTGTTGCTCTACATATGAACCGTCAAGAGTTAGGTATGGGGCTTCTTCCCCCTCGATCAAATAGGATTTATCAGAAAGCCCGACCACTACATGGTTAATAAGTGAATTCTTACCCCATGTCTGCAAACGAGATGATAAAAACCACCAGTGTGACCCTCAGACTTCGTGAAACCATGGCAAGGAGATGTACCAACAAGGATGGTGGCATATAATGCTTGCAGGTTGTGTCGTAACTTATCCTATAGGACAGTCGAGATTCGAACAAGTGTCAGTTAACTCTATTTTGATAGGAAACCGCTTATTGGGATAATAATGATAATGATAGAGATAATGATAGAGATATTTATACAGGCCAAGACCTTTTCTTTTTTTTCAATACTTTACTTAACATTGGATCCATATTCTAGCTTCATTATGAATGAATAAACGTAATTTTTTATAAGAAACCGCTTATAAGAAACGGTAGGCTCAATTTTTCAGGAGTTAGGAAACAACCCTTCTATTGAAAAAGCTAGAAACTTTTGTAATTTACCATTTTAGTTTTCCTTTCGCACTCAAAAATGTTTGGAAAGTGTACAGTTGTAGCAAATATTTGGACAATAGTTTGAGTGCGAATTATCTTATTCAATGAACTCTACACTCCCGGCATTAAAAATACAAGAAACAAAAAAGAAACTTTTGGCAGTAAAATGACCCAAGAATGTGACAAACTGTAAATACATCAATGTACCTGAGTACCTCTCCCCCTCCCCCCCCCATCCTGGGGAGTAATCCTGTAAGATGATAAGCCAAGCGAATTAGTCAAGAAAGTAAAAAAAGGTAAAAAAGATCTGTTGTAGGTGTTGCGGTGCAGTAGTCTTGCAGGCTCTGACTTTGCAGGCAGAACCGTAAGACGCATAGGGCTCGATTCCCGGAACCCGGTAGAGCCCCATCACACCACTTGAGCGTCATGACAAGGGGTCTCGGACTCGATTAGTGCTTAGCTACTTCTGAGATCTCAGCGCTTGGCACTAAAAACGCAACTTCACGTTCACCTTCACCTTCACTAAAAAGGGCAAAGGCTAAAAAGAACTAAAGGAGCTTTACTTAAATAATAATAATGTGTATTGATAATACTTACATTTGAAACACTACTTGTATTGGCTTTGCAATACTTTGCAATTGTTGTTAGTTGTTCTCTTGTCATGCCATCAAAATCGCTCACACTGGTATCATTATCTTTCATGTATTTTGACAGCATAACAGGATCACCTTGTATAAACGACAAAACAGTACCACTTCAGATGGGCCTGGGCGTTGCAGCAAAAAGGCATTTGTTGTAAGAATCTTCATAATTAGTTTGTCAATCAGCTGAGGGGCTTTCCCGCGGGGGAGGGATACTTAATATATTTTGCTGACGGGATGAGCACTCCTTCCCGGGTATCGTTTTCGCCCCTTTTTTCTAACGCCGGTTATCAAAATAAGGCAATTTTTCTAAAGCCGGTTGTCAAAAGTGTTATTGTTTGTTTTTGGACGATTTTTGCGTGTCGGAGTGACGAATCCTATTAGCCGATTTGTTCCAAAGCGGTAAAGCCAGCTATCATTTCAAGAGAAAAATTCTAAAGCTGTATGAAAAAAATTTCATTGGAGTGCACACCCCCATACAATTGAAAGTCAAATCAAGTAAGTTTGAAAACTGAGAGGAATTTGAGTTTCAGATAAGAAAAAAGTAGGTTTAGTCCCCTTTTTGTTTGAAATCGTACCAACATCAATCTTACATCGATGTGCACCCTCTACATCATCCAGTATCGCAGTACCTTCGATAAAAATAACATTGCAAAGACAATAGGCCGATACACGTGCCGCACCATATTTGGGTAACTGATCTACGTCAACAGGAAATCCTGATATCTGATAGGCTAGAGTTTGACCGCAAGTGGCTTGAGCCACTTTTATATGCTTACATTCCTTTAAAGTTAGTTGACGGAGATAAATAGCTAACTCAAGGGCTGCATATACAAGTCTAAAATTGGCCTATTGTATTTGATGATATCGACACCTGCGTGCATATTTTTTTCGCTATGGGGAACAATTACGTGCGTGGGCGTTTCTTTGTCCTATTTATATCGATTGGCTCTACTTAGCTCTGTCAACTGACTTTAACTTACCATCTTTGCCATCTGACTGCTCCTTGAGATAAATACTTCGCTTGTTTGTTTCTGTGTTCAGTTCTGCTCTCCTTTGTATTGGTGGAATGATCGGCGGAATTTCATTCATGGGAATCAGAAACTGTAATTTGCTTTTTGCATAGGTGGCTTTTTCGACGAGGTGAAGTTTGATCTTCTGGAGCATTATCTCCAGACGCTTGCTTCCTGTGTCCCAATCATTGTTGTCAGCTGCAGATTGGCTGCTTGTTTCTTCGCTTGTTGCGATTGGAGCCTGCAGCAGAAATGTGTTGTATTTGATATTTTTTTATTTTTGATATTTGATTCTTTTAAGGAGGGTTGCCCTTCAGCCGGAGCTGTTTTACAAGGGGCCCTCCACTTAAAAACGCTACTTACAATATAAGATTACTCAGGAATAGATTAAATACACTACCATTAAATACACTAAAAACCATAACTTTAAAACCTAATAACAATTTACAAAGTTTAAGATGAAAGAAAAGAAACACTAACTTCTAAATAGATTGTTTAAAACTATTTAGGGAAGATGCCTGTTTGGTTTCAGCAGGAAGGCCATTCCATATTTTTGCTCCTCGATAAGAAAAGCATTTTTGCCCATTACTTGACTTTTTCTTGGGTAGTCTTAAGTCTGTCTCTGTATTACGCAGGACATACAAAGAGCACTTTGAGTTTCGGGTGAAGAGGTCACACAGGTATTGCGGAGCCAGTTCATGCAGGGACTTGAAGACCATTGTTTTAGATTCACCATCTATAAGTTCTTCAATGGTCTTCCAACCCAGCCTGTCAATAAGTGGTCTACTTGGGGTGTCAAAACTGCTATTGGTTATAATTCTAGCAGCTCGGTTTTGAAGTTTTTGCAACTGATTCAGCTCAGTTGATCCGGCACAACCCCAAACAGAGCAACAATATCGAAAGTGTGGCTCGACAATACCTGTGTAAAGAGTCTTCAGAGTTTCCTGCGGTAGGAAAGTTTTGGCATGCTTTAAAAAGCCAATAGCTCTAGAAACTTTAGTAGAAACAGTCTTGGTGTGCTCTTTCCAGTTAAGAGAGTTATCAATCTGCACACCAAGGTATTTAGTTTTTTGGATTACTTTGAGCTCGTTGTCACGAATTTTCAAATCCAAATGCTCATTTCGATTTTTGAGGATGTTATGCTTTTGCTTAGTGGAAACTAACATGGAATTTGTTTTCGCAACATTCAAAGAGAGTTTGTTGCCTTGAAGCCAAGTATCCAGTTGTTTGAGATCATCATTGATGGCGTCATTCAGCTCACTTATATCTGAAGACTGGTAGCACAGACTTGTATCATCAGCATACATGGAAACAACTGAATTTTGGACAGCTTGTGGTAGATCATTGATATAAATAAGGAAGAGAAGGGGACCAAGACAAGAGCCTTGGGGCACACCAACATCTATACCCTGGGTTTTTGAATTGACACCATTAACCCGACAAAACTGTTTTCGGTTGTATAGGTATGATTTAAACCATGCTAGTTCCCGCTGTTGAACGCCATAGTGCGCCAGTTTTTGGCAAAGAATCTCATGGTCAACAGTGTCAAATGCTTTTTTTAGATCAATGAAAACTAGGCCCACAAGCTTCCCAAGATCCAGCCCATTGTACCAATCGTCGGTATTTTTAAGTAGGTGGGTTACAGTAGAATGAAGGCGCAAATAGGCAGATTGGCCAGATGAAAACAGACCGTTATCTTCCATATGCGTATACACCTGATTGGTTACTAGCTTTTCAAAGAGCCTTGAAATGACAGGTAAGACTGAAATGGGGCGATAATTTGACTTTTCAGCCTTGTCCCCATCTTTGAAAATAGGAGTAACTCTAGCAATTTTCCATGAGTCAGGAAACATACTTGTTTCAATTGATGTATTAAATAAGAAAGCAAGGGAATTTTCAATGAAAGGTAAAGCAAGCTTCAAAAAGTAGCTGGAGATATTATCAGTTCCAAAGCTCTTTGCTGTTTTAACCTTTGCAAATGCATCTCTGATTTCTTGCACCTTAATAGTCCTAAAGTGGAACTTTGCTTTAGTTTTGTTCATATCAAAGTCACCTGTCAGAAGGGGGTTTGGAGCTGGACTGATCTTATCAGCAAGATCCTTACCAACTGAGCAGAAGTAACTGTTCGTTGCATCAGGAATATCCTTCTTGTGAACAGTTTCTGAACCAGACCCCTTAAGAGTATCAATGTTACTTGACTTAGACCTCTTATTGAGAAGTTCATTGATTGTCTTCCATGATTCTTTCATGTTACCCTTGCAAGCAGAAATTTTATTATTGTAGTACTCTTTCTTAAGCTGGATATTTAGAGAATTGACCTTGTTGCGAACTTGCCTATATGAGTCCAACAGAAGTGTGGACTTACTCTTGACAGCAGATTTCTTTAACTTATCTCTTGTCCGCATTAAATCCCTAAGGTCCTTATCAATCCAGGGACAGTACTTTTCTGAGACGCGCATTTCACATATTGGGGCATGTTTGTCAACGATCAGAGAGAATAAGCTAGTCCAATGGTTAACAAGCACATCAATATCATCAGTTTCAGTAAGCATTTGCTCCCAATCAATCCCAGCAACATCAGATAGGAATGCCTGCTCATTAAAATTTTTCATTTTTCGAGTTTTTATCATTTTATGGCCCTTTACTACTGCCCCATTAAACTTACGGACACAGTATACCATATAATGATCACTCATAGAAACTTCATGCACTCCTGATTTGATGATGTTGCTGGCACAAGTTGTAGCTATATGATCAATTATGGAAGAGGTGTCTAACGTGACCCTGGTTGGCTCTTTGACAAGCTGATTGAAGCTGAACAGCTCATACAGACTAGCTTTATAGCTTTATATTTATAATGATTTTGTGACATTCAACATCATGATTCCTGTATGACATTATCTTTACTATAACAGTGGCTACAATGTTGCTAAAAAAGGTTGCAATTGCCTAGATGAAAATACTCTCACATAGATGATAGATTGAGTGATTGATTTCTGATGCAAGACAAGATATTGGAAATACTGCGGGAAGAGTAAAAGACAATGTTCTCCTCGATTTTCTCTGCCTATTTATCGCAGATTCACTTACATTCTCAGGATCGCTAGTGTCTACCACAATTTCGCCAAGATCTGACGGGTCATCCACACCTTCAATCTGCAAAAAAAGAGCACATATTACTCTGAGATCGAGTGTTCCGCTGCAGTCATCATGCGTATTGTGTTACATCTTGATATTCACCGAAAGTAGGCCAGAATTCCCGCCACACAAGCACTACGAAAGGTCGATCAACAGGAATTTAACGTCAGGAAAAACGTATTTTTTATCTTGCACCCCAAAGAGACTATGAAATAAAATAACAATGACGAATTTCTACCCACATCTGTATAAATAGCTTCCTCTTCCATTTCTTCGTATTCTGAGAGGTGGTCTGCATCATCCGTTGCCTTGCTGACCTGAGAACACATTCGAGATTAAATAAGGAAATTGTTATCTGGTCGAGATTGAATGTTAGGAAAATGAAATGTAGTTAAAAATTCGTTAAATTCATGATGTAAAACATTGAAAAATTTCTGAAAGACAATAGACACATCTGTATCTCTGTTGGGGGTTAAACTAAGACAAAATCCCATCCTTTTACTCGTAAAAATCAGAGGACGCTAACAACAACAACAGCCATTGCATTACATGAAGTGCATGAAGTAATAACCTTATGTTATATGAAGTAAGATTCGAAAAACGTGAGTTGTATGTTGAGTGAATAGAAAGCTGATTTTGAAATGGTTACCTTCGATAAAAAGAATATCCGAATTTATTCGTGTCCCTCTTTTAGAACCGGCCTGAGCGAGGGGCACGACATCCCCGGTGGAGGGGGGCACTACACATATTTTGGGTACGGGTACGTGCTATCGGGAAGGGTATCGATTTTGGCGATTTCGGTATAAGGAACGGTATCGATTTTCACGATTGTGGTAAAAGGAACGGTATTGGTTTTCCGTGGTATAAGCACAAGATACTTTTTCAGAAAATTGGTATAATAATAATAATAATAATAATAATAATAATAATGAATTTCTTTAAGTTGGTTAATAATACAAATAGTTTTCTCTAAAGGGAAGAGTAACTAATTAAAACCAACTATTTAACTACAAAACTAAATCTAACAAATTATTTACATATAGTACAATTGCATTTGTCCCCGTTCCACGTTTTGATAATTTTTTTGAATGAGGCTATGTTTTGGTTGTTCTTTATTACATCAGGTATGGAGTTCCACTGAATGCTCCCCCTGAATATTATGGAGTTAATTCCATAGGAGGTTGTTTTCGTGCTAGGTACTTGTAAGAGATCCTTTACTCGGAGATCATATGTCATTTCTCTCCTTTTGAACATATCCCATATAAAAATAGGATTTTGGGAGTTGAGGGACTTGCAAACCTCAATCAAAAGGTTCTGGAGATTTTTTACGTGGATTGATTTTTCGTTAACTCTCTCGAGAAGTTCCTCAAAGGAAGCCTCATAATCGTGGAAGAGTATCCTCAAGGCACGTTTATGAACCCTATTTACTTCCTTGTTTGATCTTTTCCCACAGAACATCCAAATAACGGGGCAGTAGTTAAAAGTTGACATTATGAATGCATTGTATAGTAATTTTGCTTTTTGTCCATCGAGGTATTTAAGAACTCTCGAGAATGCTCCAACCTTTTTGCTGGCCTTAGTGCAGATTGATTTCACATGGTCAGAGAATTTCAGTTTTGAGTCTATTGTAATTCCAGATAGGTGTACCGGGTGTCCCAAAAAAAACGCAACGGATTTGATTCGGACCAGCGACAAGAATTTAGGTCCAATCAATCCAAAATAATTTTTGATATAATCCTCGATAGCTAACTTGAAGATAGATACCTCGTTTGTTGATATTGGTGCATGGAGAGTTGGAATATCAATCTTGAAAGTCCAAATTTGCTTCCATCTCCAAACCAGAGGTTTCAGGTTTTGGCCTAACTGAAAACGTCTCGAGGAATCGCCTCAGTCATTGCATAGTGTAGTATTGTGAGCATGCTAAGGCACACATGTTTAGGCACACATTTCAATTGAAATTTGAAAGCTAAAAATTGACAAACATAACAATGTCGAAGGGAAAATTCACAAAGGAAGATGCTTGTTCAATCATTTTGAAGGTCAGAGATGGCGATGGCGACGGTGGTCGACACAGCTCAGTGCAAGGAAAATTGTTTCCCTGTTCTGGACGAAGTAATGTCAGAGACAGGAGTCATGTATGAAATGGAGGATATCGAGGAAATGGTTTTTACTGAAATAAGGAAGATTTTAAAAGCAAGACAACGCCCATTCACAGAATCAATTTGCAAAGCGTTGCAAAAAACAAAGGGCCTAACTCGAAGTACGATAGCAACACAGATACAGTACATGCTGGCTTCTGGAAAGATTTTCGACTTGAAGAATCGTGGTAAAGAATCCCTGCGGATAACAGGTGAAGATCCTTCTGCTTCAATTGGTCGAAATGATAGTGATGATAAAATATCAGAATATCGAAATGATTTGCTCGCCGAAGCATCAAGGCATGAGAGTGAAATCACTGATATTGAAAGTTCTGCATGTTCTGAAAGTATATGTGACAGTTCTTTGGATAGTTTATCTGACACTAAAAGTATCTCTCAAATGCCAGTATCTTTTAAAAATAATGAAAACGATCAACAAAAATATTCTTCGGAAGTAATAGAACGATTAGAGAAAGTTGAGGGTCAGATCACTCAAATATTACAAGAAATGGGAAAAAACGAAATAAAAAATTCTAAAAGTGAAGAGACAAGTTTGAAGATAGAAATATCCAAGCTGTTGGCTAAAGTTGAAAAATTGGAGGAGGAAAATAAAAATCTTATAGAGAAAAATAAAAATTTAAAGCAGGAAAATATCAGACTTAATAGTGAAGAAATTATAAAGAATGAGAAAGTGATGTTTGATAAGACGAAACTTCCTCAGAGAAAGATGACGAACAGACAAATTTTCGATTCCTATTTGGAATCCAGGGAGGGGGCGCCACATCCAGTGTCCGATTTTCGTTTTCAAGACCAAAACAGTCGAGATGTGTGGCGTCCAGAAGTTTACAGAAGCAGACAGCATGACGTCATCGAACCACACTATGGATGGGAATTTCCCAAGGAAACTGCTCGAAAATCCAATTTCACAACAACAACCAGTAGACCTTTGGAAACAAGAAATCAATTTAGTGTTTTTGAATGCACAGGAGACAATATTTTGGAAGAACGAAAGAGAAACGTTGTCCCGGGAGAGCACACTTATGCAGAAGCAACGAGGAAAACATTCAAAAATGCGCCCCAAAATACGACCAGTGGACAAACGAGCAAAAGTGGAAAACAACAGTGCAATGTTCCTAAGAGCCAACACAATGGTTTCAGATCGGTAATAGGAGATCAAACAGAACTGAGGAGTGAGTTGCCTGAACAAAGAACATACAACAAGCCAACTGTCACAGTCATTGGGGATTCAATGCCCTCTGCCCCAGAATTTGACAACAAACGAATGGAAACCAATACAAGCAATCGAGCTGGTCATAACAGAAATATTCAACACTTTCAACGTGATAAATACTCCGCCAGAATACAAAAGCCCAAGTTCATCATTGTGGGAGACTCGATGACCAAAAAGATTAAAAGGAAAGAAATCAACGAAGAAGCCAGAGATTACCATGTCCTTGTAAAATCCTTCCCAGGAGCAACAGTTGAGAAGATGAAATTTTATTTGGAGCCTGAAATCATGTCAAACCCAGATGGGGTCATTATACATTGTGGAACAAATAACTTGCGCAACGAAAGTCCTGAAAGTGTCGCAAATAAGATCGTGGATTTGGCAATGGAGGCAAAGAAACGCACGCAGCATGTTGCTGTATCCAGTTTAATCATGAGAACGGATTCACAAGAACTGGATGAAAAGAGAACAAAGGTGAACATTTTACTTGAGAGGTATTTAGATGAGCTACCAGTAGATTTCGTTATGCATAACAACATTCTTAGTAAACATTTAGATAATTGGGGCCTTCATTTGAACTTTCAAGGGACAAACATTATGACAGAAAATTTTTATCTTATTTAAATTATGAATGACCATCACTAGACTACTCGAGTAATGCGTTAGCTGGTTCATTTAGGCAGTTCGGTTGCGGAAACTCCAATTTTAGAGACTTCCATTAAAACTGTTAGCTCTTCGTCTTTGGCAAGTATCGAAAATGAGACTTTTGACATTAGGGAAATTTTCGAGCTGAGAACAAAAAATTCAAACAACCCTTTCATTGGATTTTTAAACATAAATAGTCTTCGAAACAAAATAGTTGATCTGAGATTGATCATGGAAAGGTGCTTGCCTGATATTTTGGTCATAGAGGAAACAAAACTAAACTCAGATTTCAAAACAGAGACTTTTCTAATAAACAACTATCAAAAACCAATTCGACGTGATAGGAATGAATTTGGTGGGGGGATCATGCAATTTGTTAGGAAAGGGGTTATTTGCAACAGAGTCCCTACTTTTGAAAGCCCTTCTCTCGAAATCATATGCTCTGAACTGACAGTTTGTAAAAAGAAGTGGATTATATTTAGCATCTATCGACCTCCAGATGCTGCCAACCTAGAGCTATATTTTAGAGAGCTATCTCTTTCCTTGAACTCTGCTTTGGACAAATACGACAACGTATTGATTATGGGTGATATAAACATTGACACTCATGATATGCAGCACCCTGGATATATAAAGTTTATTTCCTTCTGTGATGTTTTTGGATTGTCAAATTTGGTGAAGGATAAAACATGTTTCACAAGAGATCATAGTTCGTCAATTGACGTTATGCTAACGAATAAACCCAGATGTTTTCAAAATACCTCTGTTTTTGAAACTGGTCTCAGTGACTTTCATGGTCTTGTCTTAACTTTGATGAAAATACATATACCTCGCCTGAAACCAAAGATTGTTAAATACCGCAGCTACAAGAAATTTGACTCTGAAAAATTTTTGCAAGATGTAAAAAATACGAACTTTAAAGCTGATGTTAACGATGTGAATTTGTCCTATAGAAATCTCTCATCAGCTTTCCGAAAACTTGTAGATAAACATGCTCCTTTGAAAACTAAGGTTCAGAGAGGAAATACTGCCCCTTTCATGAATCAACAATTACAAAAGGCAATATATACTAGATCAAGGCTCAAAAAAAGACTTAATAAAAACCCTACCACAGAAAATAGAAATAAGTTCAAAAAGCAGCGTAATAAATGTGTTTCTCTAAGAAAGAAAGCTATGAAAAACCATTTTAAAGAGGCAACAAGTAATGGTACACTGTCTAATAAAGAATTTTGGGATCTTGTTAAACCCTTTCTTTCAAATAAAGGGGGACTTATGAGTAGCGATATTTCTCTTGTGAAAGATGATACCGTTATAACAGATGACCGGGAATTGACAGAGATTTTCAATGATCATTATGTAAATATAGTAGAGAAATCTAGCGGCAAGAAGCCTAGTAGCCTTGCTAAAGATACAGGAATCATTGATGACCGCCAAATTGTTCGATTAATTCTCGACAAATATAAGAACCACCCCAGCGTCCTAGCTATCATTCAAAACCCAGAACAATCGTTAAACACCTTCACTTTTCATGAAATAAGCAACCAAGAGGTTAAGAAATTATTAAAATCCCTAGATGGGAGAAAATCTACTGGTGAGGATCAAATACCCCCGAAGCTTGTATCTCTTGCTTCTAACGAACTCACAGTCGCACTAACCATGGCAATAAACTATAGCATTCGCAACTCAAGTTTCCCAGATGATGCAAAAAAGGCGGCGGTCTGTCCTTTAGATAAGGGTGAGCCAAATCGCACAGTAGAAAGGAATTTCCGCCCAGTTAGTGTTCTTAATACCTTTTCAAAGATATTCGAAAAAGTCCTAAAGCAACAATTGATTCAACATCTAGACAACACGCTTTCTGTTTTCATTGCGGCCTATAGACGAGCATACGGCACCCAACATGTCTTAATACGTCTGATAGAAGATTGGAGGTCTAACCTCGACAACGACTATCTTGTAGGTGCTATCCTAATGGATCTTTCAAAAGCCTTTGACTGCATTCCACATGATTTGCTTATTGCAAAATTACATCCATATGGATTCGAAGAAGACGCGCTTGTTCTCACCTACTCTTATCTCAAACGACGGAAACAAAGTGTACGGATAAATAATACGTACAGTTCTTTCCAAGAGGTGATATCTGGTGTACCCCAAGGATCTGTCCTGGGCCCAATCCTTTTTAATTTTTATATAAATGATTTATTTCTGTTCATAAAACAGGCAACTCTCTACAATTATGCTGACGACAATACGCTTACTTATTTTTCGAAAAGCATGCCTGATCTTGTAAATATTTTGGAAAAGGAAACAGGAATTGCTTTATTCTGGCTAGAGCAAAATGAAATGATTGCCAATCCTGAAAAATTCCATGCTCTATTGCTCAGAAAAAATCAAACAAACACGTGATCAGAATGTGATCAAATCTGAGGAGACTGTCAAACTTTTGGGAGTCACTTTGGATTATAAACTGGATTTCGACCCGCATATTTCTAATCTTTGCAAAAAAGCTGCATCACAATTGAATGTTCTTAAAAGGTTAAAGATGTTTATTGGCTTTAAAGAGAAAAAGATCCTAGTTCAGAGTTTTGTATGTTCAAATTTCGATTATTGCCCCTTGGTGTGGTATTTCTCATCTTCCAAGTCATTACAGAAAATTGAAAAGTTACAAGAACGTGCCCTAAGGTTTCTCTATAACGATCATACAAGTTCATATAATGATTTGCTTTCAAAATCTAGTAAATGCACGATGCAGGTTGCGCGCCAAAGACTCCTTTGCATTGAAATATTCAAAACTCTGAATCATTTGAATCCACCATTTATGCAGAGAATTTTTGAATTACGCTCTTCAAATTATTCGTTAAGAAATCCAAATAATTTAGCCCATTTCAGACCTAGTCAAACAACATTTGGGTCTAAAAGTCTCAAGTCTATCGGGCCACAGATTTGGAATGGCTTACCAAACGAAATAAAATCAGCAGAAAATTTCAAAAGTTTTAAGGCTTTAATAAAACAATGGGATGGTCCGAATTGCAAATGTAGTGCCTGCAAGTGCCAACCAGTTTAGAGTCTTAGTTATAAACGTAAGAAAAAAAAGTTTGTTTTTATTTTATTATTAGTTATGTAAATTCGATTTAGATTAGTTAACTTGTATATATTATTAAATAGTGTATATATTGTTAGCTACGTGTATATAATCGAATTAAAATAATGCTACACACACACACACACACACATAGTGCACCTGCAAAAGAGCCAAGCACGAATGAGCAATTTTAAGGATCATATCCATGGATAATTTTCCCTTGGGTATATTTGATTTCTTGTTTCGTAATAATTCGAAGAAAGATTAAACAAAATGCATTTCATTAAAGTCATGAAGATTGCAAGAACTAATTCATTTTTCACACCCAAGCAAACTATTTCGCGTATTACTTTCTTTTATGAGACAGATGCAATGTTAACTTTTCGAAACTTTTAAAGCATAAAAAAAGATTTCTTTTCAGGACAAAATTTATGAATTTGATTGAATTTCTATTCAAATATTTTCCTCAGCATGAGGCTTTATTCTCTTATTACACGATAATTCAGGAGATTCCCCAGAATAGCGCGTTTGCAGTTTAGGCCAAAACCCAAAAGCTCTGGTTTGGAGGTTCAGGCAAATTTCAACTTTGAAGATTAATATTCCCATTCTCCATTCACCAATATCAACAAACAAGGTATCTATCTTCAAGTTAGCTATCGAGGATTATAAAAAGAATCATTATTGATTGATTGGACTGAAATTCTTGTCGCTAGTCCCGATCAAATCCGTTGCGTTTTTTTTGGGACACCCGGTACTTTACGAAGAAACCGTCAAATGTTCACATAAAATCATGATATCCCGTTTGTAAATTGCAAATATTTTGGTATCCCAACTGGATCAACTTGATGGACTGCCTGCCCGGGTGTGTTTGCCGATAGAGTCCCAGTTGTAATTGCATTCCAGGATAGGTATAGGTATGTACATGGCGCACATTTTTCTGAGACAGGTTGATAATTTTCTGGACAAGCCGAGAGAACTGGGTGCCTAATGAATCGCCTGTATCAGGCCCGTCTAGTGTCTCCTGACATTTTGTTCCAGAACAGGCCCTGCTCTGAAATTTCTCCTTTAGCATGAACAAACCATTGTTTCCCTCCAAGGTAAACCCCTGCAAAAAGCGTTTACAAAAGCAGTACCTGTTGTAAAGAGCAACAGTTCTTCGCATTTCCATCTCCACAGTATAACTCCCCAACTATCCTACAGAAGCCACATATTGTCTCGTTTAGATCTCGAACTGTCATTGCTTCAAACGCATAAAACCCGTTATACAGCAGTTTGCTGATGTACTCGAGTTCGACATCTTCTGGTCTTTGGCACTATTGAATGAAGTGAATATATTGAAGATTTATGATTCAAGATTTCTTCTCAGAAAAAGCACATCGAATTTGATGGCCGTACACAATTTATCCTCCCAAACTCTTTGTGCATCTAAATTTCAGTTCATTAACGCAGGTCTAACAGAGAAGGGGACACTTGTATCAATGGCAGAACATTCTGGTGTTACATTTCATTTCATTTTAAAAGATTGCTGCCATACAAGAGCATCTTCTTTTTTAACAACAACACGAACAAAGAACAAATGATCTATCTACTAACAACTATGACTTTTCACGTATTATACGATCGCGGAAGGTGGCAAGGCAATCCCTTTAATCAGGCCAAAGTTATCATTTCACATCATGAATATAAATTTCTCATGAAGCGCTGTTCCTGAAAAAGTAGCAAAAGTTCATCACAGGGTTCATTATATGCATGGCATGTTAATAAAGAATGTTCTTCGTTCTCAATACAATCCAGATTGCATCGCCGACAGATCCTATCCTTTTCTGGCATGTATCTACCAACTCCTATTTCTAGCTTATGTTACATTACTGCAAGCTCTCATTTGGTAGGAATGTTTTCTTGAGGCACGTTTTGGACCCCCGGGGGGTCACTTCTATAGTTTCCTATAGTATCATGCTCGTACAAAGGTTTAACATATGCACCCTAAACGCTGACCTGTTTTAGCGAAATACATACCCTAATCGCGGAAAATTTTCTTCAGAACACACCGTTTCCCGCGTCTAAATAGAGCTTCTCAATTTCAGGTAGCCTAATCGCTGAGAAGCCAGTTATTGAATTTGCTAATATTGCCGGTGTGATTTCAAGAGGAGTACCCTGGGTACCAGACTCTCTAAAATATAATTTTATAGATGCTACCACAGTGGCTTGGACAAGGTAAATTAAGTGGGGGGTATTGAAATGAGAGGGTCTGGCGGCGAAGCCCTCAGGAAATTTTTGGGACACGCCCTTTACTTTGGCTGAGAATGCATCTCCTAATATCATGCTTACCGATAGCGACAAGGTAACTTTGATAGTTTTGTAACAGCTGTCCAATATAAGTAGAGCACGAGGAAAATTCTTGTAGAAACATTTTTTACTTTGGCTTAGAAAGCATCTCCCAACATCATGCTTGCCATTAGTGGCAAGAAAACCTTTGTAGTTTTGTGACATTTATCATATACATCGGAGCACGAGGAAAATTTTTGAAGATGAGTATTTTGAAGATGAAGATGCATCCTTTACTTTGGCATAGAATGCATCCCCTGATTCCATTTTTGCCAGTGCTAAAATGGAAGCTTTGACATTTATCAGAAAATTCTTACCCAACTTATGCCAAGCCATTTTCTCTTCGGTTTTAAAGGAATCTCGAGAACCATCTTTCGAAAAAAATGGTGGGGCAATGACCCCAATACCTATACCCCCATGGCCATGCCACTGTACTGCCATGATGTTAATAATGTTAAAATGATGTTACAGATGCTATTTCACAGAGTCTGGTACTGGTACCCAGTGTAGAAGAGGAAGAAACCGCTCCCGAATCCCTACCCCATCTTGTGCTGGTCTGCCTTTTTAAGTTCTTTGACTCGTTACAAATTCTATTTTAGAAATTTTGATTAGAGTATCATTGCACAGGAGTTTAGGAACTTATCAAATGCAAAATAAGACACCCTTCTTTGAAATTATGGTCGATTTGGCACCCCTAAACACGGGCCCGCGCGGGCCCGTGCCTACTTTGAAGAAAGCCACCCTTTCCCGCGTTTTTTTGTACGCGCATGATAACACATCAGGTACCAAGTGGCCCCCCCGGGTTTGGACCAAATTTATGCTCGCAACTAGCTTGTGATGAGGCCCCGATGAGGCTAAGAATTTGCAGTCCCAATGATATCAAGTACGTGTAGAAACGAAATGCTATTTACCTCGGTGACTTTCTGAAGGGATTGTCGAATAGTGGCATTGATCATGTTAGTCACTGGGAATCCTTCTTTCAACCCTTCTCGCCAGCCAACCAAGAAGTCTATTGCAACAAGCACTTTATTGCAGACGTTGAAGAGACCTGAAATAAAAACAATTCTTTGACTTGCATACGATCTTCGACGACTTTCGATACCTTTGGATCTGGAACCCAGGGCGTTGGCCTGGTACCCAGAGTAGACCTTCTAATGCTTTCTAAGGATGCCGTGCTGTGTCCGTCAGCCTATTCAATCAGTCACAGAACTGTAATATGGGGGGGGGGGCAACTCTACCCCCCTCCACTTCAAAGTCAATGTTTCAATTCATCTAAATCTGTTAGAAAATGTCTCAGAAAGGGTTTGGCAGTTATCTTTAAAAGAATTAAAATGAAAATGAAATCTTGATAGAGTTTTAAAAATAGATGAGTCTTTTTGCGATGTTAAAAGAGAATTTCCTGAATATGAAAGGTGTGGTCCTGACAATTCTCCCAGGGGCTACGCCCGCAAACCCCCTTCAAATTTTTTGTTTCCCCGTCGAAATTTTTTAAAGTTCCATCATAGATGATTGCCGAAATTGTTCCTGTCCCCGTCATGATGATTAAATTATGTCAGCACTCAGAAGATCTTTAATTACAACAGGAAGACTTGAGAACAATACACCTCTTCAATATAGCAGCCTCGTTTTGGACATGTATCAAAATTTCTTTCTATTGTTCATATGAAAATGTCAAGCCCAGATTCGGATTTAGCACCCAAACTTTAGTCTACTTTCGTGTTTTTGAACTTCTGGCGATTGTGATGTTGATTTTATGACGATATAAAGTTTAAAAACTTATAAGGGATTGGACCGTGAAAAGTCGTTCAGGGTAATACTTTACACCAAATCCCTTATAGGTTTTCAAACTTTGCATCGCCATAAAATCAAATTATTACCGATAGCAACATAAACATTTGCAGTTAGACTAAAGTTTGAGTGCTAAATCCGAATTCGGCCTCAAAAATTTCGTATCAAAGAATTTTGAATATTTTCCAAAACGAGGCTGTATATTGAAGTGGTGTACAGAGGGAAACAAAGAATTATTCCATTTCACTGGTGGTCAACTCACCTTTCTGATAAGGAAAACATTACATATTGCTTTGCACTTTGCATTGCTACATTTCTTTGTTCTTATTGCAATCTTATGGAAAGGATCTTTGTTGGTGAGGAGGTATTGATCTTCATTCTTTTTAAAACCATTAGGAATTGTAGCGCTACAAAGCACAGCTCCACAAAGATTGCATTGTTCTTCCTCTGGAATAAAGCAATAGCCGTCACAGGCAGATAACTGGTTAGGCAATTGCAGTATATCCTCTGGGATTTCCAATGGTATTTTGCGTGTCAATTGCACCTTCAATGTAGATGCCCGAGAGATACCAAGGCCCTCCAGGTCGGATTTCAAGGTTGTTTTTGGCTTTTCAAGTTCCAGTTCGACTGATTTGGAAAGGGAAAAATCCGTATTGTCTGCTTTCTCAACTACGATCCTTGCTAGAATAACGTAGTGCAAATGTATGCATAGTGTTCTTCTCTTGACTTGCTTTGTCTGTCTTTTTTTGCCTTTGCACTCCTTGCTCAAGCACAACAGATTCGTCGGTTGGGATTCGTCTACCCTTACATGAACGTAAGAAATGGGCTGACTTGCTGAAGGCTTACATCGAACCGCGTAGTTCTTCGGCGAAATTTTGACAACCGTTGGCTCGTGGAGTTTTTGACTTACGAACATGTCCTTGCGGACTTTCTCGGCAATGGGAAAAGCCATTATCTCTTCCTCGCAAAATGACTTTCTGTAAATTGGTTCAGAGCAATTTTCTGCCAATTTGAGATGCTCGCATGAAAATTCCGCAAGATTTGAACTTGCAGCGTAAACTCCACGTAAGTTCAAGCACTTTTTGTGGTAGCACAGACGTTTCTCTGCAACGATGCTGTTCAGCGCAAATACACGAGTATCTCTCGTAGATGTTGTAATGGAAAGAAGCTCTACTTCTCTATTGTCGTTGTGGTTTATGCGAACGCACCTGAAGTCGTTAAGTTTCTGTTTCTTTTCGGCTGCTTTGTATTTCCCACCAAGGTTTGTCTGACATTTAGTACATTTCTCTTGTTTCCAGCGAGAAGAAAATGTTTCTGAACAAAGAGGACACACCACTAAACCCCGTTTTGTGGGCTTACTCTTTGGTAATTTACTAGCCATTTTTTGTGCTCACACCATCTGTCCAGTCTAGCACATTCACGGTTGATATATGAACTGAGCGGAGATATGGTTCAAATATAAAAATCAATGCCAGGGAAATCTTTTCAAATGAACCGAAATGTTGGTGAAGCGATCCTGGTCACACAAGTCACGCAAGCGATATTGGTCACGCAAGCGATACTGGTCACGCAAGCGATGGATTTCCAAGAATTTGAGCCAGTGCTTGAAGTTTCTTTAAATTAACAGATTTTGAGTCCTTACATAATAATCTTCATGTTTTCCTGTACGTTCGTAACTGTTTCAAATCCAAGTTTTTTAAGCTAAGTGTTTACACATCACATCACTCTCATGTTATTGAATTCATTACGCTAAAGAAGTTGCTTTCGTTGTACTTGGCAGTGTGGCAGTGTAGAAATTGTCGTTGCGAATCCCTGATTTAAATCTCTGAATCCGTTCCAGAAAGAAGCAAAAATCTTGAACAATCACTTAAATTGGACGCCTAGCATGTAAATAACGCATAGCATTATGTCAAGACTTAAAACAGTTTCACTGAAGGGAGGATAGCGGATTTCGGACATCAAATAATTCAATTTTTTGGAAGCATGAATAAAGGTCCGATATGAATGTTATTTGGATATTGACATTTCATTTATATATATCTGTATACAAACATCAATTGTTTACCTCATAATCGCATCATGTGTATATTACCCCCAGGGGGGTACTCAGGTATATTTAGGATAGGGGTCCTCAGGCTGGGGTGCAACGCATCAACCCAAAAAAATATTTTTTGGCATGAAAACAGACCCAAAAAATAATTTTTCCGACCATACATACCCAAAAGTTATGAAGTCAGTATATATAAAATCTGCAGAAAAGTGCCGCAACTGATTAGATCTCTCATAATGTATTTGGACATCTAAGTTTTTTTATATCATAATGTTACGTGATTCTAATTTTGCTTGTAAATTATATTTTTCGCAATCTTTTTACTTCTTCTCATATTTGAGACCCAAAAAAGTAAGCCAAAATTTCAGGAACCCAAAAAAATAACTGTACAAATGATTGACCCAAAAAAATAATCCTTGCCCAACTTTTAGACCCAAAAAAGTAACCTGAGCACCCCTATCCTTAATATATCAGAGTGCCCCCCTAGGATATTACCATTGGAGAAAAATATAATTAAAATAAATGTTAAATAGAAGGAACCCTAATACCGACCCTTGTTGCACACCTAAGTTAGCTTCTTTCCACGTGCCATTAGTTTTGCCAAAGGAACCATTAGTTTTCCTAGTTTGGAGTCTCGCCTACCACATTTATATCAACCCAGTGTTCTTGTTACAAAAAAAGATTATGAGAAAAAATTCAACTGCACCTTCTACACCTCTCTCTTCTCTAACTTAGAGATACTAAAGCTGCATGATGGTTTTCAGTTTAAATTGCTTAGTTGTGTATATGATTGTATTAGTCTCTTCTTCTTGTTTTCACTCTTTCTTTGAATTAGTAGAATCTATGCATCAACATGGTACATGGAAAGTCACCAAAAATGATCCTTTCCTGACACATAGAAATACCCTGCAATGTGGTTTTGGTCAGTGCGTTACATTTGACATCTTTCTTGACTGAGAAACTTATGAATGATCAGTCCTAGTAATTTAAATCAAAGAGGAAGGCTTTGAGCTTTCGGTGAAACATAACACGAGATGGTGATTTTTTATATCCACAGGAATGTCATGCCAGAACTCCCAGAACTCAGCTCCTGCATAGTAACGCACTTCTCGTAACAGGCCCTAAAGAGACGAAACTTTTTGCAATATCCTTGCTGTTCCAAGCGGTGCAGTTTTCTGAATGATTTCCAAAGCAATCTTCACATCCAACTTCTCCATGTGTCTTTCAAACTTGTCCGAAATGACTCCTAATGCTCCAATCACTACAGGTATCAATCACTGTAACTTTATTCATTTGTCATACATGTCCTATCTCTTCTCGCAACATTTCGTACTTTTCAATCTTTTCAAGTTCTTTTTCTTTCTTTCTTGAATCTCCTGGCACAGCCATATCGATTATTTTTACCTTATAATAATAATGATAATAATTATTATTATTAGTAAATTATACCAAAAGCACCATCAATAAACAACAGAAAATGAAATATATGAAAACACAAACTGTTATTCCTCAAAACCTTTCGATTAAAATCTCTATCAGTTCAGTTTATCAGTTTATCATTGAAGATTTTAATCGAAACCTTTTTGAGGAAAAAAAGTTTGTATCATTATTATTACTATTATTATTGTGATTATTATTATTATTTCCTGTATTTTATTATCATTAATTTTCTGTGGAGTTGGTTAATATTTTTGCGTATATGTAGTTATGATGAATTGTATGTAGTAGTGGAATTCAAAAAGCCTTAAAATTCAATTTCAAAGCTTATCATTTCCGTCCTCATCAATTGGTATACGATGTACACTCTTCTGTTTCGATTCTCGTTGTGCAAAAATGCCCGCTGTTACGAAAAATGCTGCTATGTACGCTTCCCAAAAAATATCGAAATACTGTATATGAAAATGATAAAACAGTTTTTTGCCTTTAGCGAGATTTTGAGGGGCGCAGTCAGGAACATTTTTTCTGTGGGCTCCTCTCATAAATCCATCCATGATTTTTGGACGGCGACGCCACTAGCCTGCGTGCAGACTCAAAAGTATACTTTCGAGGAGTTAAATCTGCACGCAGGCTACGACGCCCCTAGTCTAGTCAGTTCCAAAGCTCTTAGCTGTTTTAACTTTGGCAAAGCATCCTTGTTCTCCTGCAGTCTTGAAGTGGAACGTTACCTTTGTGTATATTCATTTCACAGTCACCTGGGAGGGGATTTGGGACTTGATCGATTTTGTTGGGAGGATCATTTTCAGCCAAAAGCTAGACTTACAAAGGCGCATCAGGATAAAAGCAATGTACATCTTAACACTTGTGCTGAGAAGAGAGAGACTTGTAGCAAGTCCACCAAAAAGTACAACATGTAGTGAGTAAAGACCAGCACCCTAACCCTTTCTTTTTATAAGAATAATGTTCAAAACAATATTCAGGCTCGGAATCATCCAATCTTTAAGAATATTATAAGAACATTGCTCAGCCTCAGCTCCCATATTTGTGTCTCATTTTTCAGCCGTTGCCTGTTTTGCTATGTTCATAACAAAGAATCCCATGACTGACATATCTCGTTTTGTCAAAAAAGCGTGATTGTTGTAGCCTACGCGCAGAATCGACTGGCAACGCCAAAGTAAGTTTACCGTTAAAGCTCTATTAAGCCCCCCCCCCCACTTATATAAAATACCAAAGATGTTCCATTTACTGAGCTATATAACTTTGTATGTTAATTTTGATATAGTTGGAGATAAAACTGAGTCGAATTCATGTACACACATTTTTTTTATAAGAAACGAAGGTCCTGGGCTGGTAGGCAGTTTCTTAAATTTTTGGGTCATTTTCCTACCAAAAGTTTCTTACGTGTTTCTTATATTCTTAATGCCAGAAGTGTAGAGTTAATCTTGTTTTGTCTAAAGGGTTCCCAAATTACTTAGTAAGGTCTCATAACAAGTCAATAACATAATTCGCACTCAAAATAATGTCCTAGCAGTTGCTATAACTGTATACAGTGTGAAAACATTTTTGACTGCGACAGGAAAATTAAAACTGTAAATTACAAAAGTTTCTTAGCTTTTTAAATCCAGGTAGGGTTGTTTCTTAACTTTCGAAAAATTGAGCCTACTGTTTCTTATAAGGGGTTTCTTAAAAAAAATGAGTGTATTCAACTCGCAACGTTGTAGGTTCAAACCGTAAAATGTGGTGTAAAAGAGCTAAAAAGTGTCCATAATTAAATAAGCCCGGGGCTTAATAGAGCTTTTAGGGCAGTTGAATTAGAATAAACTTACTTCTGCGTAACCAGTCGAGTCTGTGCGCAGGATAGATTGTTGAGGCGAGGCTGCACGCAGGCTAGGTTTCTATAATTAAGGGCGGCTATTTCTATATCAGATTCGAAAAAGATAAGAATACTTCAAGTATATATTCAGGCTCGAAACGAAATTTTTTAAGAATATCGGGGCCGGACAAAATTTATAGTATTCTTGTAAAAAGATGTACCCATTGCCTTTTCTAGATCAAGTATGTACCTATATTTCGTGTGTTTTGATTTGAAGTACCAATGCTTGGTGTTATTGTAGTGAGTGGTATACTCCCATACTCCCGGGGGGTCTACTTAATACATTGAGCTCCCGGGGATGTGCCTGCCAATAGGGCCCCATTTTCGGAAGAAAATTCCAGGACAGGGTTATACCTTTTGTGTATTTATTCCGGCACAGGTATGTTCATTGAAGCTTTTTTCCCAGGACAGGTCAGATTTGACATGCAAAATTAAGGTAACTTACCAAAGGCACTTGTATTATCCAGGACAGGTACTATGTTTTCAAACATTTATTCCAGGACAGGGTCATAAAATTTTCTTTTAGCAGGCACATCCCCGTTGTTTTTCTCCAAGGTAGGCCCCCCGGGCCCATACTTGACCTGACGGGATGTGCCCACTGGATGTGCCGCTCAATAGGGTGTCCTTATTGAGTAACTCCCCCCCCCCAGGAGTAAGACACTGCTGGTGTGATTAGGAGGAGTGCTGGGACTAATGTATCTCTGGGCCGTAGGAAGAAGCTTCGGATTGGGGGGGGGGCAATTGTTCTTAAAACAATAGAGAACAATAGATCTAATTAATTCTTGTGACGTAGCACCATTGCTTTCAAAATTATTGGGGGGGGGGGGGAAGCTGGATCTGCTATCAATCTCGTAATCAATCTCGTAATCTCGTAATGATTTAACGCAATTCCGAAACAATGATGATGATGATGATTATTACTAAAAAACTTTCAAAATGGCGGGTAAAATGCAGTTAGGCTCATCATTGCGTTCAAACGGTTGTTGAAGGACAGGAAACAGAAAAGATTATAGATTAGAAGGACATCACTCTCATTATGAAGTCAATGTAAGTACACATGCGGCGTCTAACTACCCATGGTCTAAACGGAAATTTTTGAGTAAGTCAAAGTGCAAAGAGTTATCTACTTTTTAAGTTATAAATATGTAAGATATGATATTTTCAAAGTAGTAGGTAGAAGCATCCATACCCGAACCCTAACTCAATGAAAATAATACAAAATACAATAACAATACCGGGTGAGTCAGAAAAAACCTGGGGTGTTTGGCGGATTGTGACGTCGCGTTCAGCAACCCGATCGTACCGAACTAAATTTTTTCTTGCAGTCAGACCCAGAGGTCTAACTAGATCATAAGCCTTCCCCATCAAAATCGGTCACTTCATTATTAATCAGAAAACATTTTCTTCGTAAGACGTTGTATGGGAGTTTTGCAAACTTATGAAATCTTTGATAGAGCCCCTTCAGCATTTTACCCTTGCCAAAGCCGCAGGTACACGTGGTATTATCAGGGGAGAATGAAACAGTTTTGTCATGAAACATCACGTTGATCTTGTTGAAATATACTTCTTTACAACACAATGAAGCATGTGTTTTTACTGTCTCTCAAACATATTCTCTTTGCAGGACAAGTTATGACGTGACAAGGCATCCCAGGGGAGAAAACACTATTTCGAACTGTTTCATGCTCCCCAGATAATACCACGTGTACCTGCAGCTTTGGCAAGGCTAAAATGCTGAAGGGGCTTGGTTAAAGGTTTCCTCAGTTTGCAAGACTCACATACAAAGTTTTAGGAAGAAAAGCTTTTTTAAATAGAATCACATGACCGATTTTGATGGGGAAAAGTTTATGATCTAAGTCAGATTTATGGCTGCTCGGAACAATTTCGTTCACAACGGTCGGGTGACTAAACGTGATGTCACAGTCCGCCAAACACCCCAGGTTTTTTCTGACTCACCCGGTATAATCAACTAAATTAAACGCAACAGGAACAGAATACATGGATAAATTAAAAACAATAAACCATACTGTTGGTGTGTGCACAGCCAGGCACAAATCCATCAATCTAGTGGTAGTGTTATCTGTGGCTCGAACGAGGTATGATGCTGGGGCAGCCATCCCGTGTGCAGAGTATGACACTTGCACATCGGAGATTTCAATAGGTTATTCAAAATAAACAATAGAGAACAAAAGAAATTTGTCCTTGCACACCAGAGATCTCGTCGAAAAGTGCCATACTCTGCAGACTGGGCAGCCATTATTGTTTCATTATTGTTAGAGCTCATTATCTCATGAAATTGCAAGTTCGTTGTAAGGGGCTCAACCAAGGTATGTGGTAAAAGGTCTGATCTATAGGCTGGGTCAGGTACTTAGAAAATGTACTTCATCTTCAGGCCTAAAATCACAAAAGGAATTGATATTTCTATCTAAAGTGCATCCTCTCAGAGATATTTCTCTTTGAATGCTATCTTCATTTCTTTGCCAACCGTTATTTCTAAGCCAACAAAGATATCTTTTCAGATTTCCTCTTGAACTGTAAAACTAGTAGTATGCTAACTAGTAAGTATGCTAAGTATGCTTGTCCAAAAATCCACCTGTTATCATTAAGCGGATGTATTTTCTGACATGCAAGTTTCAGATCTTTATTATGGGGCCTAAATTGACCGCGCATTGGATTGCAGGACATTTTAAAGCAACACTAGCAAAAGTTGGTAAGAATCATTGTAAAGAGTGCATGAAATCAAGCCTCAACATACATTTTCTTAATCAGCATTTCTTAAAGTTCTACCAATGATCACTTAATGGACTATGGTGAAACCCCACCCCCTTAGCGGTAAAATGCCCTGCGATCACAAGTGGATTCTTGGATGATCCCTAATTAGCACCCCCACCACCACCCAAAATATTTCCAACCAGCATGTGGATTGAGGAATTTTTGATGTGAAGACCTACAACCTAATTCCCTACAGGCACAAACTACATTAGCTAGCAAGTATCATTTCAAAGAAATGATAAAAAACTGAAAGTCTTTGTATTAATAACAGTAATACTAATGTTGTGCGATCATTAAATGACCGCTCGTGCAACATAATCCATTTCAAATTCCCTTGTCATTGATTATGTCATTGTGTAATGAAACTGGCAGTGTGATAAATAGCCATCCATAAAATAGTTCATTGCTTTATGTGCTGATGTTGTTGGGTATGATAGTAGAACATGTCCAGATAGTTTCCATTTATTTTGCAATATTTCCAAAGAGAGAGCATCTTCGAGTGTGTGCAGGGTCTTTATCAGTGAGCACCTTCCTTAGTTGTTGTCTGTGAAATGAACTTAAACATATACAGGGTGTCCCAAAAAACATGTGCACAGTTTGAGTGGCTTCTGCGGAGCAGCGATAAATCAAATTTTTCTGTTTTTAAGATTCTTGACAGATGAGACTTCAAATTAAAAGTTGACACTGAGTTTGAGCTAGCTACTTAAAGCTAATTTAAGCCCACTGCGTTCAGCAGGCTGCTTGGTCAATATTCTTGGGTTATATGGTCATTAGTTACTCCCAAATGCGTTTTCTGGCATAACTGTAAAGTGTAAGTTCATTTGATGTTAAAATTCAAGTTATAAGGTTAAGTACGGATATAGAATCCTCTGGTTTTGAAGCAACAAGTTATTGCGACTTTCTTTTTCAATAAATCTGCAACCACTACTTGTAATTACACTCTGGGTGTTCCAGAAAAAAGTATACAAATTTGCTTGAGTCCAGTGATTAGAAGGTAAGCTTTAATTAACTGCCAACTAATTTCAAAATTTAGCCAAAATCTCTCTTCAGAGTTTTTATCTAGCTATAACCAGCCAAACTACCCTCCTTGACATACAAATTTTTTTCATATGAGAAACTGGGATCAACACTTAGTACTAAGAGATGCAATTCTGCATTGCCATGCGAACTGTTATTTTCTAAAAATTAGTTTTTGATGAAAGCAAAATCTAAATTATGATGGGCTGGACCATGAGGAGATACAGTACATGTATACTTTTTTAGGACTCCAAGCACAACCAGCAATGACTACAACACAAGTCTCAACTTTGGCCAGCAAATGGTAGCCTACGCGTAGACCCATTATCCCAAAGGAGGAAAGGGTCTACGAAACAAAGAGCAAAGGCTTGCTACGGCCGCCCAATTACTCATTCTAATCCCCTTTTCAAATTAGTTGTGAAACGCGTTGAAACGATAGAAGTAGAAATATTTCTATGGTTGACACAAAGGCTGCATAAATTAAGTTTCCAGAAATCTAGAAACCTCAGTAGCAAGCTTTTGCTCTTTGTTTCGTAGGCCCTTTCCTCCTTTGGGATAATGGGTCTACGCGTAGGCTAGCAAATGGAGGAATAGATCACAGATAGGGGATATAGATAAAGTAAAACCATACTCTTTTAATTAACATCCTATTGATGGGGAGGACTGGAGCATATGCAAATAATATCGATTCTTTCATTTGAGGGGGGGGGGGGGGGGGCCGGACGTTTTCAATATTTTTGTTTCATCGAAATTTTTTCCGGTAAGTTTTTGTAAGAAGCTTGCTGCCTTTTTTCTTGGTGCAAAAGTATTTTGACTGCGGTGGAAGAAACTTATCTGTTTTTGTTGTGGCTGGTCACGGAAAACATCGTCGTCGACGACTTCCTCTAAATCGCTTAGTTAGGCACATTTGAGAGGCGATCGAAACAACGGTATGAAATATTCTCGTGATCGGAAAATCACATCTGCTTTTCAATAGGACGTTTTGGGGGAGGGGAGAGAGGGTATTTTGAAAATGTCCAATAGACGTTTTGCGTGAAAAGAATCGATTTGTGGTGCGGCCCCTAACTTCACGGGCCTAACCTAATGAAGTGAAAAAGTCGTGGCGTTTGAGTCGATTTTTGAGACAAAAACCGGCCAAGAAGGTGAAAAATACCAATGCAACATATTAGAGACTCAGTGTTAAATTGATTCTAAATCTTACAAAAATAGATACCGGAACTCGTTGACATGTGCTGAGACTGGAGTCCATCGTCGTGTTCGTTGCGATATGATGATGAATGAGATGTCCGTCCCAATGCCAAGATGCTAAGGCCGATGCTTCTTCACACACGTTGACGATGAATGGGAAGCAAAACGTTACTGAGCATTGAAGAAGTCGTTGTTTACTCTATAATAACTGAGACAAATAGAAATAGAGGAAGGTGAAGTTATAACTCGAGTTATAAAGTCGTCCACGTCGCTGTGCTGGAAGCCGCCATTAGTACATGGCGGTCCATGGCGGTCCATGGCTGTTAGTTAAAATATGATCATTAATGATGATATAACTCAAAATATACTTTGAATTACGGCCCTAGATCTTGCGTACGAAGGCTCTTAATTTGCGGCTTTGATTCTGTGTTTACAATGTGGCCGCCATCTTGTACATTCCATAATGGCGCTAGTATCCATGAAATCGCTTATTATGGCTTTATGGTGGTCCAGTCAACGTTGAATATTTGGTCTGATTCTCTTATTTCAGAAGCACTTGTTGTTGCCAACTTTATTCCATTAAAGTTGTCTGTTATAACATTTGTCAGAAGACATGGGCTGTGTTCTTTGACTTTATCAATCAGGTCAAATTATAATAATGCTTTTGAGATGATGCTGCATTGTGGGCCATCATTTCATCCCTGTCTCCCCAAAAGGTACACAAGGGCACGTTGCATTGTTTGGTCAATGTACTGCAACTAATAGCATGCGTCAGCAGCATACATTTGTTGTCTCTAGTGACGTTGGGATCTCGTAGCCGTTGGCTTGAACTGGCATCTGTAATTTCCATTTGAAGGTTTCAATGGACGTGATAGTTTCTTTTTGCAGCACCTGCAAAAACCTATATCTAGCGTTGATTTTGAAGGCATTGGTGACAGATAATTTTCCGTCCTCGAGTAGCTTCAAGGATCTTAGAAGGAAATTAATGCTTGCAGAAAAATAACCTATAGGTTTTTTGCCAAAATCAATTTACTTTGTCTACTTACAGTTTCTTCTCTATCGATGGCTTGGTGCAGTTCTTGGTGCTCTTTTATCAAATTATCATAATGCTTTTGAGATGATGCTGCATTGTGGGCCATCACTTCATCCCTGTCTCCCCAAAGGGTACACAATGTCAATTTACTGCAACTAATAAGATGAGTCAGCAGCATATATCTGTTGTCTCTCGTGAGGTTGGGATTTTCAAATGGCATAGAGCTTTCTCGTCTTCTTCAAGGTTTGCTGCTTGGACCAACCATGTAAGCTTATTTGACACAAGACTCCAAAGATGCTCAATATTGTTGTAGGCAGAAAACCGAGCCGTATGTGACATTAACAATAGAACATCTAGTTCTGAGCCTCTTTGAATTCCCATGAAGTACAGCAGATTTGAAAGAGATGATAAGCTCCAATCAGGCCCATTATCAACTTTTATTGCAGACACAGTTTTCGGTCACCCAGTTTCAAGTATCGCAGGGTTTTTGTGTGGACAATTTCAAAGATGCTACTCGTTGTGGATACAGAATGCAGATCTTTTTATATGGATAGGCCTATAATTCGTAATCGTGTAAACAAGTTAAATCTCCACCTAAAAAAGAGAATATTTCTCTAAGAAAATTTCTGCATGTCATGGGGATCTTAAAAAATCCTGGAAGACTATTAACCAAGTCATAAACAAAAGAAGCAAGACCACTTCTATCCCGTCCCTTAATGTTGAAGGTGAGTCGATTAAAGACAACAAAAAGATTGCTTCATCAATGAATGAGTTTTTCTGTACCATTGGAAATAAACTGAGTGGCAAAATTCCAGAAAAACCCAACCCACTTTTATCCAACGAGTATGAAGTGGGTAACGCTGTAACAAATTTCTCTTTGAAAGCTGTTTCAGAGAATGATGTAACAAAAGTTATGAAGAAAATGAAGACTTCGCATGGCTCTCGTTGTGATGGTATCGCAAGCTTTTTTATAAAGATTGCTTTGCCATTAATCTCCGGATCATTATGCGATCTTTTTAATATGTCTTTGTTCTCTGGAAAATTTCCCACAGATTGGAAAATAGCGCGTGTTGCCCCAATTTACAAGAGCGGAGCGAGAGATGATTGTTCTAACTATAGACCGATTTCTGTGTTGCCTGTATTGTCTCGTGCATTCGAAAAAGTAGTATATAATCAATTGTATGACTACTTAGATAGTAATAGGCTCATATACAGGCATCAGTCTGGTTTTCGATCTTTACACTCAGTCGTCACCAGCCTTATGGCTGGCACAAATGACTGGTATTTGAATATAGATAGGGGCAAGTACACTGGTTTGATTTTCATTGACCTAAAAAAGGCATTTGATACAGTAAATCATGATATCCTACTGAAGAAGCTAGAAAAATACGGAATAAGTGGACTAGAGCTTGATTGATTCACTTCCTACTTGCAAGAGCGAAAGCAATTCTGCAAGGTTAATTCCACCTCCTCTAGTATCAACGATATAGGTTGTGGTGTCCCCCAGGGCTCCTGTCTTGGCCCACTTCTGTTCCTTATTTATATAAATGATCTACCATTCTGCCTAAAGAAAGGAAAGGTCACTATGTACGCTGATGATACTGCGATTTCGCATTCCTCGAAATGCCTTTCTGAACTGCAGGATGATTTAAACCGGGATCTTGTGAATTTACAGGACTGGCTACATGGCAATAAACTGTCTCTAAACGTTGTAAAAACACAGTCTCTGATAATAGGATCCAGACCAAATATTCTAAAGATCGAAAAGCAGACTGACGCTAAGCCTAGTTTTGAAATAGGTGATCAAAAGATCAATATGATAACCGATACAAAGTATCTGGGGGTTCAAATTGATGACAAACTCCAATGGGATTGCCATATTGAACAAGTTAAGGCTAAGGCACTACGAGCTCTCGGTCTCATTAAGCATGCCAAGAAATTTCTTCCATCAGGTGATCTGCAGAAAATGTATAGAGGAATTGTTGAGCCACATTTTAGTTATTGCTGCTCGGTTTGGGGTTGTTGTAGTGAAACCAAACTTAATTCTCTCCAAAAGATCCAGAATAGAGCTGCAAGAATAACTACAAATAGTCCTTACGATGCTTCTGCTGTCCCTCTGCTCAAAAACCTTGGCTGGCCATCAATTAAAGATCTTATCAGAAAAGAAACAGCATCGCTGACCTATAAAGCATTGAACTCACTTGCTCCTCAATATTTAGGGGAACTTTTCACTAAATGCTCAGAGAGTAGTGATCACAATCTTCGCTCTACCGACACACAAAATTTGCAGATACCTCTATTAAGAACATGCACAGGTCAAAAAGCATTTTCTTATCGAGGAGCAAAAGTATGGAATGAGCTAAATACGGAAACTAAATTGGCACCGTCCCTGGCTACCTTTAAAAAATCCATATGAGAGGTACATTTTATTTTTCTATTTAATTTAGTTTTTTATGCTCGATCACAAGTATATCATATAAGCCATATCTAGATATTGTATATATTGTAATTTTCTTTAATTTAGGCTTTCCTATTTTTGCACAGGTCACTTTTTTGGAATTAGTCTAACCAGTTCGTAGTTATCGCCATACAAATGTTGTTGTTGTTGTTGTTGCGATAACTGGGAATACCTCGTGAGTCTTGAAATTTATATGGAGCATAGAACTTTTCAAAAATATCCGGATAGGTGTGGACCTAGCTTAGCTTCTATAAAATTTAGATATACTAAAATCAGCCCAATGAGACCAAAAAGCAATTTGAATGAGACAACAGGTGTGAGACCTAAGAACTATCGATCACACCAGTAGGATTATTTGCCATTTTAGGTGTTAATGATCAAAGTTGAAGACAATAAGACCTTTTCCCATTCATCAAAACAATGACAGGCGATTGCAGGTGATTTGCAGGCGATTTACAGGTGGTTTCAGATGATTTGCAGACGATTTGCAGACAATTTCAGGTGGTTTCAGGTGATTTTAACTTTTATAACATACGACAAATATGTATCGTTTCCTTAAAATGCAATTATCTATATGAAAGTCCTATTTCTTGTTTTCCATGTGAACTTTTCCAATCATTTTCATTGTCCTAAGTTGTTTAATATGTGTTTTTAGCCATCTTTTGAGGTCTCTCTTGTTTAGTTTTGATCTTTGATTGGTAGATCTAGATTGAAACGCATCATGACTTCTTCCAGAGATATACTGAAAGGGCTTAATTCCTCTGAGATCTTTTATCATCTTAACTTCATCATCAAAAATGCTCTCTTCACTGTGATTCGTTGAATCAGCAGGTACCCCTGTACTTTTGTTAAAATTTAAGCTTTTGTATCTAATACGTTTGACTGCCTTACTCCTCAGTGGGACAGCTGCCTTTGTGTTGTTTGCTCCCATCGAGCGGATGAGATCTGTTGCCAAATTTATGCATATCTCCTGTGCAAGACCATCCTCTATATTGTTTCTCATTTCCCCTTTCCAATTAACAGATTTACCCCATTGAAGCTTTGCAGCTTCTCGCGTATTTTGAATAGTCATTACTAGCTTTGAAAAAAGATAGCAGCAGTTTCTCATTTAAGGCCCATTTCCACTTCATTCGCAATTCGCATGTGATCCTTCCTTTGAAATTCGCATGCGAACGTTCACATTGCGATTTTGACCTGTTTGCAATGTTTGATTTTTTGCGAACGTTCGCATGTGAACGAAAGTCCCGCCACCACCACCACCACCACCACCACCACCCTCCTGGGAAGGAATGATGGGTTTAAAAAGAAATTCCAAAATTTTATTGCAGATTGTTAGTTATAAAATAATAGATTAATTTTTCAAATGTTAGACCTCCGTGGAAACAGGAGAGCACTTCCAGGTAACCCTAACTTTGACCCTATCTGGACCGGGGGGGGGGGGCACCAGTTTTGTCTGGGTATCTTTTTTATGATAATTTCTAGGCTAATTAGTTTTCGTGACTCTTCCTAACTATCCTTTTCACATGTTTCACCAGTTTTTCTACAAGATATGTTGCGTATGTTCAGAGAGTAGTTTTAATATATCTTGTTTGTTTTACGGTCAAACCCTTTATAACTTCAAACTAAGATGATTCTTGACAGAAATGAGAAAGATGGATGAAATTTTCAGTCCAACCCTAAATCAATAAGACATTATGGATATAATCTATTTTTTGTTTTTCTTTTGTATTACGTCATTCATGACGCCATATATCTAAAGAATTTAGGTGATAAATATAAGTTTATAAACTTCATAATTTTTTAAAAAAAATATGTTTTTCAGGAACTTTGATATTCTGTCAGTCAATTAAAGTTATAAGAAGCATACTATTACTCTTAAGAGAGTTCGTACAGTTCAGTTCGTAACAGTACTGTTTTTGGCATAAAACAAAGAAAATTTATGACGTCATCGAAAATACAACTATTAGAGTAGACTAAATTAGATATTCGGAAGTTTCACATTAAGTTACATTAGATGACCAAATTTCATCTTTTTAGCCCTTGTCGATTTGGAGTTCTGATGAACTCTGATGAACTCCAAAAAGCCTGGTCCAGGCAGGCTAACCCTAGAAGTCATATACTAACCCTAACGATTGAATTGATGTGAAGTGGTCTCTCTCGCTCTGAGCATCCCCCTCCGGGCCACCGCCGGGCATTTGCTCAACAAATATTCCCGGCCCGTGAGCATTTGAACGTCAATTTTACCCCGGCCTCCGTGCGTTTGTACCCGGGCCTTGTCCATGTAATCTTTGTTGACACCCAGTCTGCCCGGCGGTCAGCGTAGAAGATGAACAAAACACAATTTCCCAATCACGAACAACGGTTTCGAACAGCAGCTGGCTTCGTAGTTCTGCTTTAAATTGACTGATTATGGAAGATCACAAAGATCAACATCAAACGTATAAATCGTATAAGAACAGAAAGTACCGGCAAAGCAAGAGGGCAAAAAGATGTGGAGGACAAGTTGGTGAGAGAAGCAACGCCGAGCAGGAAAGCAGGAAAGCAGCACCGATGATAGGCCAATGGTGGCAAGACCTTCTGTTAGCCAAAGCCAACTCGATGATAACAATATAGACCTCCCACGTGGCATTGATCACAGAAATAATACCGACCAAGAAGATTGGCTGGATCGCCGAACGATAGAGGTTGGTTGAATTTGAGCGGGAATTTGAGATATGTTTTGTCAGCATCGTTTCTTTTATCGATTTATTATAGCTTAGCTGCAAGGATTTCAATCTCAGTACCGAGTGGACTTGCCCAAGTCTCTCCCGCCTTCTTTTCTCTCGTTCCTTCATCCAGCAGGGTTGCCAGATTTGAATCCTAAATATATGCCAAAAGTGCTAAAAAAAGAAGCCAGATGGCTGGTAAATGAGCCAAATTCAACATTTGTGCATGACGTTATCGTTTCCATTACTGCCATGCCCACTAGTTTTTAGTGTGAATTACATCATTATCATCATTATATCATCATTATCATTATTTATGATTATTTTGAACGTTCCTCACCACGCATGCCCAAACAAGCCAATTCTTCCTTGCGTTCCTTTGGCAATCAAAACAATCATGATTGTATTGTTTAAGATTTTAACATTTTTTCATTTCAAAGCATTTAGATCCAGCTAGCTAACTTTGAATGAGATCTTGATCGTTTTGATTGCCAAAGGAACGCAAGGCTTGTTCGTTTCTTGTGTCTTAGACTCATTACATAAAACCCTTTAACTGAGCAAAAGAAGAGACTTGGAATAACAAGAGAAAACAAGAGATATCACAATCATTGATTTATTTCTAATAGGCTTAAATTAAAAATAGCTAAATAAGAGCTAATTAAGGCCTACTTTACAACATGTTTGCAATGTGTAAAATAAAATTACTAAGGATCGCCACGGCGCAAGCCACCCACAAACCACCGCACCCAGATCCAACCTGGGGGCACATCACTGATCAGTTGGGCACACGGAGGACAAGAAAGGCCCACAGCACGAACATCCTTCGCAGAGGCTTTCCCTACTCTACTACGCAGCAGTAGTGTGACAATTTTATGGGATAATTTTGTTTGGGTATAAACACGGGAGAGAGTTACTGAAAAGTCAAATTACTGAAAGCCTTTCGAAAATGTTTGCTTACCAGCCTGCATCTGTCTTTCTTCATGAGAGGCCACAAGTATCCTCTTAGAGCTTGACTTGGTACGGAAAGTTTCTTAAGATTCCCATACTGAATGTTTGAATG
This sequence comes from Aurelia coerulea, assembly GCA_039566865.1. Taxonomy (NCBI): domain Eukaryota; kingdom Metazoa; phylum Cnidaria; class Scyphozoa; order Semaeostomeae; family Ulmaridae; genus Aurelia; species Aurelia coerulea. The sequence goes on from CM076959.1 coordinate 7,572,582, forward strand.
TTTGTTGGGGGGGGGGGGGGGGGGTAGTGGTTCTGAAACCCTTTATTTATTTCTCTTGCATGGATCAAGTTATTTAAATATGGAAAGTAGATTTCACTGGAACAAAAATTGAAAAACAGAAATAAGGTGAACATACTGCCAACTTCTTAAATTTGTGAAAAATTTTTCAAAGTATTCTTACTGTTGTTACAGATCCAAAGTGATGCCGGTGAATATCCATTTTGTTTGCATGTTGGATTTCGCATCTGATCTATGATCTCAACAATGACAATAACAGTGACAATAATGACAATAATGACAACAGTGACAATAATACATGTAGACGATGTGGTAAACATAAAGAAATTATAGAACATCTATGGGAATGCAAGAAATCTGACATGAAAAAATGTAGCAAAGATCAACTTCTCTCAAATGATCCAAAAAATGCTTAAAAGAATAATAAGAGAGTTCAAAAGATTTTGTAAATAGTTTTAGTTTGTGTTAGGTTCTGTTATTTAGCTTTTCAATTATTGTTTAGTTTAATTTGTAACTGCTCCGAAATGGAGATTGGGTATTTATATTATTATATTATAATGATTGCCATCCGATTTCAATCGACACTTCCGCTTGTTGCTGCAAATAATTTTTTTTTCTGTTCCATTAAGATTTTACAACAATTTTACTAATTACAATACTTACAAGCTACGCTACAATACTGCAGAGACGATGCCACAGGGAGCGAAATACTATCTCTACCCTTTGGCAACTCTAAAAATAATTAATGACCTACATAAAACTACACGTACAGTAACTGCTACTACAAATGAAAGGAATGTTTTTTTTAAAACGGTAAACTAAGGTACAAGCGAAGGTAGCTTGCAATCAAATACGGTAATTGTAAGTGTAGGTTTGAAAGTTAGAGCCAAACATGTTGTTGCACTCTGTGCATTTAGTGATTGTACATTTAGTCCCTGTGGTTTAGTTGTGTAGCAATGGGCTGCACAGACTAAGATAAGATAACAAATTGCTAACAGCACAGGGGACAAAGGAAACAATTTCTATCAGTGGCAAAAATCATTTCTTGGTTTCCCTGTGCACTCCCAGGACGAAGTTACGTGAATCTATTCATGATGCGTGTCATATGTGAATAACGGTAGCGGGCCTCTTTGTGTTGTCAAGATGCATTATTCCCATTGGCCACTTTTGTAGGGGACTTTCTTAACAGTGTTTCTGAATGTTCCCATATAGTATAAAAAACTCAACGATATGGAAATGGATCAAGACATCCTTTACATTTGACCGGTATAATCTGTAACATTTTTTGTGCTTCTACCTATAGAATAGTCTTGCCCATGAGCCCCCCAGGGCAGTGTTGCGCTCTTGAACCATAACAAGTTTTTTTTTTTTTTTTTTTTTTTTTTTTTTATCAATCTAAAACTTAAAAACAACAAGTTAATGCAAATTACTGTGGCATTTGCAGCGAGGAAAGACGCATGGTCACCGGGTCCTCACTACAAATGCCACTTACAATTTTCTAAGTACTATCAACAATAAACTAATAATAGAACACAAAAAACAAAAAAATAAGATACAGATGCACACTAAATCAGGACAAAGTAAAAGCCAAGGTAAAACTGAAGTACCCCCAAAACCCGCACAAACAGCCCACCACCCACCAAACCACAACCACGAGCGCACCGGCAGGGAGAATGAAACAAAGTTTCAGGGATTCAACCCCGAGGGGAAAAAGACTTTCCAATTTACCATAGACTCCCCCCAACCGATGCACCCGCGGCAGCAGTGCGATGAGCAGAGACAGCCCACGCAAATTCCGGGAGCACTTCAGTCTAAAAGAAAAAAAAAAGGGTTAGGCTGCTGTTTTTCCAGAAAGTTTAATTAAACCGTCCAGAAGTTTTGATGAAAGAAATAGTTGCTTCTATGATGATTCTGTTTGCAAAGGTGCTTTCATTTGGGTTCCCATATAATAACAAATGACAAAGATCCTTTGAGTTCATGCTAGCAACATCATATCCGACATCTGAGACTTGACCAAGGAGATCTTGGCGCTGAGCTGTAAACTGGGGGCAGTGCAGGAGGTAATGCTCATTATCTTCCTTTCCTGTACCACAAATACAAATTGGACTCAAGCACTCAAAATTATGCCTAAATCTATGTTCATTTAGAGGACTAAAGTTAACTCGAAGCCTTGTTAATAGCTTGATACCCAAAATATCATAGATGCTATAAACCGGGTTTTTCTCGGGTCTGATGATTCGAAGCAATTTGCTCTTGAAAACTGCAAGAGAAGGAGAATCTTGTACAGTTTTGTCTAACAGGTTCCACTCACATATTGTGTTATGGAAATAAGAGCTGGAGAAGCGCATAGTTCTACCTACATTTTGCTCATAACAACGCGGGTTTCTTAAATTATACTCAACTGAGCGCTGTTCGGGTATCTCATTGAAAAGGTAATCTGGACTTTTGGATGTGGTTAATGAAAAGAAATGACATAATCTTCGGCACCACCTTCGGTCATAAAGTGTTTCCCATCCGAGCTCTTCAAGTAGCCTTCGCCTACTTGTACCTACCCACGCTCCAGTAACAGCTAGTGCTGCTTTATATTGAGTCTGTTCTAGTTGTTGCGTAAGGTTCAGCTGCATATCAGGGTCATATTTATGGTAAATGATGTCTCCATAGTCTAAGTGAGGTCTCACATAAAGCTTATAGGTTTGATCAAGGACCTCTCTTGATACATATTTAGAAAGGTATTTTAACAAACCAATTCCTCTCCGTGCTTTCAAGATAGCCTCTCGAATATGACTTTTAAAATTTAGCTTTGAGTCAAGAGTAACCCCAAGGTGCTTGTGCTCCAATTTTGATGCAATGACCTCCTCTCCCAATTCAAGACCGGGGTGGATTGGCTTATTCCTTTTACAAGAAAATATGACCTCCTCTGTCTTGTCAGCGTTAAACTGCATTTTCCATTGCCATGCCCATAAGCTAATTTTTGCCAAATCTCTGTTTAAGTCAAGTGCAGCTACATTTTCATTCTGAACAGTAGTAAACAACGACGTGTCATCAGCAAATAACTTAATACCACATTTAACATTGTGGGTAATATCATTAATGTAGATCAAGAACAACAACGGTCCAAGAACTGATCCTTGTGGTACACCTGCGGAAATTGTATCCCACTTTGAACATTGCCCATTTAGCACTACCCGTTGCTTACGATCTGACAAAAAACTTTTAACAATCCGAAGAACATTTCCATGTAAGCCATTGGATTCCAACTTGTAAATGAGACCCTCATGCCAGACCCTGTCAAATGCCTTTGAAAGGTCAAGGAAGATGGCACGTGTTTCTTTACTAGGAGTTTCATCGAAGGCTCTATAAATATTTTGAGTGATGAGCAGTAACTGATTGATAGTCGAATCACCGGGACGAAACCCTGATTGATGAGGCGATATAAGACCATTTATACTGAGATGCTCGTAGATGGCATCAAATAATAGCTTTTCAAAAAACTTTCCAAAAATTGGAAGTAGGGAAATTGGGCGATAGTTTTTCTTGTTCTGTTTGCAGCCCTTTTTATGCACAGGAATAATATTTGCTTTCTTCCATTGAGAAGGGTAAATTCCTGTTTCAAGGCATCTTTCAAAAATGCAACACAGAGGATCTACTATCGAATTGTCACATATTTTGATCATGGCAACAGAAATTCCGTCACATCCATGTGCCTTTTTAGAATCTAGAGAACGAATGATTCGAAGTACCTTTTCCCTGTTTATATCTATATTGAATAAGGGTGATGGAAACTGCGGAATAAATGTAGGGATAGTACTACCAGTTTCTATCTCCCTGCATTGAGCAACAAAGAACTCATTGAAAATATTTGCTTTTGCTTCTACATTGGTAATAAATAAGCCATTTTCAATAAGAGGGGGTATGTTAGAAACTTTCTTTTTATTGAGAAGTCTGTTGAATAAGGTCCAATATGATTTAGCCCCAGTTACGTTATTCGATAACTTTCTGCCAAGTCCGAGATAATAATCATTTTTAGCATTGGTAATCATTTTTGATGTTATGTTTTGGACATTTTTAACAGAGTTCCAGTCTTCTTGCTTTCTACCACGTCTAACAAATTTAGCATATGTTCTGTGTTTGCGCTTAATAGCAGTTTTTAATTCCTGCTTCATCCACGGTGGATCCTTATCATCAAATTTGACAACTTTATTAGGTATATACTCCGAAAAAATTTCAGCAAGAACATTTGTAAATATTTCTACCATTTCTGTAGGATTTAGCCCATCAAAGCAAGCAGTCCAATCGAATTTGTTAATTGATTCAATAATCATTTGAACATCAGCCTTGGAATAATCCCATACTGTCCTTTTATATGGAGGGGGAGATGGCAAAGAGACATTCAGTTTACCGTGGATAATTTGATGCTGACAGTGTTCGTCCAAGGAAGGGTGAACACCACAGTCAACAAACATATTTGGCTGGTCAGTAATAATTAAGTCAATGCAAGAACAGCCTTCATTTCTTATATTAGTTGGCTCCTCAATCAGTTGATACAGACCATTTATTTCCATAAATTCGTCCAAAGCAGTACCCTCGGGCTGTTCAATATCCTCAGTCCACCACATTGAAGATCTACAATTGAGATCACCTGTTAAAATCATGCAGTGTGGATTTTCAGCTTTCATTTTATTGATGGTCTGTTGCAAGCTATCAATAAAGGTTTCGAATTGCTCGCTGTTTTGACTTGGACTACGATACATTGTCCCAAGGAGAACTTTTTTACGTGCTATTCTAATTTCAGTAATGATAATTTCAGGTAATAGCTCAAGGTCAGTCCGTCTCTTGATGGGTAGCCCTTCGCGAAAATAAAGACACACTCCACCAATTTTGGTATTGCTCGGATGATCACTGCGATATATCTCTTTGCTAAACCCTTCAATATAGATTTCATCATTTTTCACAGTTTGATCAAGCATAGTCTCAGAAATAGCAATAATGTCATATTTGTAGAGGGCATCATAAGTTTCAATAAGAGGTATCTTTATTCGATCTCTAGCACAGATGCTATTCAAGTTCCAGTGAAAGAACTTCAAACATTTATTAATCTCTGGGCCAGGATTTGGATGAATGTCTCCACATAAAAACAGCTGGCTGAATGGGCTGCACCCACCAACCTGAAAAATCTCCAGTGCGGTCCCAATAAGCAGAGCAAAAAGAATTTGCTGCACAAAACACAGAGCTTTCCTTGGGTACGCCTTGCAGTAAGTAAGAATGGTTTTACATAATTTTGGTAGCTCAATTACAAGGGAAATCAAAAGCCAAAGACTAACAATCATACGTGAATTTATTTTTGCAAAGATAAGACTGACATCTGCACTTTTTGGGGGAGCAGCTGACACAACAGTTGCAGCGAGGTGGGTCCAAAAGAAAGAAACAACGAGGGATAACGGCAATGAAAGAACAGATGAACAGATGAATAAGTACATGTAGGCAAAGTACTGAAGTGCACAAAAGGAAAACTCGACCATTGATATTTCAGGGACCTTTGGGACTTTTGACATTAAACAAATACGGTGTCCTGCGATTCCTGCACGCCACTGGTTAATTCCTACAGGCATCTACACACTTGATGTCCTTGGTCATTCTCAGCATCAGTCGACAAACTACAGGATGTTTTGAAAATACATTTTTGGATCTGAGATAAACAGCAGCATTGGAAAAACGAAAAGTAACAACCACAAAATGAAAAGAAACAATAGAAAAGGAGGATAAATGTTAAATGTATAAAATAATAGTAATTAAAAACGCATCTATTGTGCAACATCAAGAAGAGTAGTTGAGAATGAGCTATCAGGGGAATTTTCTGTTGTTACTTTGGCAATTTAAAGAAATTGGATCAAAGAAATGTTTGGTTTGCTATCTAGGTATTTTAATACCCTTGGCTATAATTTCGAAAAGAAATAGAGAGCTCTTTTGCATCCCATGTGACGCTTTCACTAAGAAAAACAAGAAATTTCAAACCCCTTGAGATGGCCTTGATGTTTACGCCAAACAAAAAAAAAAAACAGTTTTTTAAAAACATGGTACAAAACCGCGCGGAACTAAACCATCTGGCAAAAGTCAGACGTGTTGCGATAAACGAAATTTTCCCACCGCGCGACATTAATTAGCCTAGAAATAGTAAAGCGTAAATATGAAATAATGAAATAAGTTTCTGTTATTATCATAGTAAAGTGGGGACAGTGTTCTTGAAATTTGCAAGAGGAAACGTTGATAGATCTCGCTCGAGACTTACTCTTTAGTAAAACAAAATAATAATAATATAGGTAGGCACCAAAAGGAGGGACATTTCATTCTCCAAAAAAAACAGCAAAAACAATAAAAAAAACCCCTATAAATCCTTATCATTTTAAAGAAATGTTTACACCCTTTGAGAGAAGAAATTCCCCTTCTCAGACGCCTAAAAAGCCTACCACAAGGCCTTGGTCAAGATAAGGGGCATTTCACTCCCTGCAAAGGGAAACGCAAACGCCCAACAGGAGTTTTTTTCTTTTTTTGTGTGATTTATACACGAAAAATGAACCTAAGAAAAGTCCTTTTGCATTCAAACACTTAAGAATGTTTCTTAGACAATGAAATGCCCCTCGTCACATACCTAACCGCCTAAACGCCTAACATAACAACAAAAATTTAGGTACCTACCAAAACACAAACGCTCTTTACGTATAGAGAAGCTTCTAGGATTGAGCTACAAAGTCCTCAGTCCTTAGAGTTTTCTTCATCAACTTTTTGTTGCAAGTCTCCAACAGAAGAAAAGAAGAGGAACTTTCCGTTCTTCATTTTCGCAGCTAGGTTACAGTTAATGTCCGCGAATACAAAACTGACATCACTACAGCCTTTCGCCCATTCAGATGCCTGTTTAAGAGTGCCAAGCCTGCTTCTAGTTAAGTCCAATCTGATCTTGATATCATCTAACTTTTTTCTGTTCCTGTAAACCTTGGTTCGATCTCTGAACGAGGAGAAACGCACAATAATTTGCTGATGAACTTTCCCATCATCATCGCTTATCTTTTGCGGGCCGATTCTATGGGCCCTGTCAACAGAATCAATACCAACATAACAAGTTTGTAATGGATAAAAAATATACCGGTACAGTGTAAAAGATGATGGCCAATGGCAATGCTATCACTTTAAACTGACCTACATCATCAAATAAATGTAATAATAACAATACTAACGATAATTACGATTTAATGACAACCAGGCTTAAATTCAACTTTGCCGGGCGTAACGAAAAATCGCCTCAAGTGTTATTTCAGCTTAAGTCTTCGAAATGAAACAAAAAACAATGCGAGAACAAAGGCTATACCGATCACGAGGTTGAGCAAGATTGGACCAGCAAGAGGGTCAGCAACTAAAATTGACAGAACAGTGTTCATGGTTTTACTATATTCTAATTACCTTCAACAATGCGCTTACCGCAAACAATACAAAATCTCAAGTTCAATCAAGATCTTCAAGATCTTTTTCTCGAAAAGCTCAATGCCTGCCAAGATTCTCTGGAAAAATGTCAGGCACCTGCAAAAGGACAACTTCTGCCTCTTCGTTTTCTATGGTGAAAATTTTAAGTCGCTCTAAAAAGGTCTTCCTTGAAAAGATACTCATTTGAAATTTAATTACTTAACAGTGCCGTAAAGTTTCCACCTGCACCACTGTCCAAAACTTTGACGAATAGTGAATGGCGACCACAAGGAAATGCCGCGACAAAGGCTAAAAGAATCTTGATTTGCTGATGCAAAAATAATCTACTCTTTTGAAACATTGGAGGAGAATTTTGACTTTGAATTGTGATTTCCGATCAAATTTCAAGTTATGTTTAACTACTTAGCCTGTAAACTAGAGTCAACACTAGCATTTTGTACTCGGAACTTTTACCCTTCAAGTGAATGACCTGAGCTATATAGCGCTTGTCTATAAATAGGACAAAGAAACCTCTAATAGCTCCATTGTTTTCTTTGGCTATGCCTTTCTTCCGCCACTCGCTGGATTATCAAATACAATAGGCTATTTATAAACCTGTGAGATCTCATCTTTCAACTCAGGTCATTCGCTTTAAGCATTCTACTGTATATTTAGTGACCAGGTGAAGAGCCAGTCTTTGGATGTACTGGTCATCATTTTTTATCATCATTAACATAATTTGCTGATTGCCACATTCCTAGTGTTCTCTTGTTTCAGCTGGCTTTCCATAGACATAGAGAGCAAGTGACAGCCTGAAACCTTTGACATCAACCTTGGCAATCGAATTGTTACTTTCACTTCACCCACCAAAAACAATGCACTCTAAGCACCCTAAACGATCACAACAACTTTACTTTGACTCAGTTTTTTTTTCAGTTCAGTTCCTTTAATTTTAAAATTCCTCTACATACAAATCTCACAAAAAACACAAAATATACTCAAAATTAAACTACAAAGAGACATAAAATATTAATGAAATACAATTAACGAACACAATGCAAGAAGATGAGGGGGATTTGCATGTAGGGAATTTCTTATAGGAGGAGCTCTCTCAATAGATAGACTAATCGAGGAGAGAGCACCCCCTTAGTTCAAAAAACATAGTTTATATTGGAAAAATATGCGAAGAATCAAATTGCGGAAAGACATCATTTGAAAACACTTAAATCTTACGACTGGTAGTTGATGGAAAACAAATGCAGTTTAACTTGACAACGAAAGTTAACTGAAGAATATGCCTGTTTGATCACGGTAGGAATATTGTTCCAAGATTTCGCACCTGCATACCTGACAGATTTCAAACCATATTGCAGAGTATTTTTACGTGTCAGAAAAATGTCACCTTTACATGCTTGCCTGGTATCATGTTGATGAACATGTGAAAGTAAATCAAAAAACTCATAAAAACAAGAAGGGGAGATCCTATTTACAGATTCATAGACAAAAGTCAGCAGCTTTAATTCAAATAAGTCCTCCAACTTAAGAAGTTGGAGATTGAGGAAAATAGGAGATGATGGAGCAGAACGATTTTCAAAGGCGATAGCTCTTATAGCTTTCTTTTGAAGAATAAAGATCGGTTTGATGTATGAATCATAAGTGAGACCCCAAACAACAATTCCATATTGTAGGAAAGAAGCAAATAAAGAGTTATACAAGGAAACCAATACATTCGTAGGAAGTAGATGTCTCACCTTAAAGAATATACCACACGTTCTTGCTAACTTTTTGGAAAGTTCGTTTAGGTGATACTTCCAAGATAGGTTTTCATCAAGGAGAAGACCAAGAAATTTTACATACTTTGCTTTTCTCACATGTTGCTTACCAAATCTTATGTCAACAGTGCCATTTAGGGGCTTTCTTGGTGAATGAAAAATAATAAAGTTTGTTTTATCAACATTCAAAGCAAGCTTGTTTGCATCAAGCCACTTTTTGACATACTTCAGTTCATGGTTTACAACCTTTTGAAGTTGTTCTAAACTTGCTGACTGATAATAAATGTTGGTATCATCAGCAAAAAGATAAAAAGATAATTTGGATGAAGCCTTAGAAATATCATTTATGTAAATGAGAAAAAGGAGTGGACCAAGTACTGATCCCTGCGGGACCCCACATGTTACATTTTGGTTACTGGAACTATGGCCATTAACAGAAACGTATTGTTCTCTGTTGCTAAGATAAGAGCTGAACCAAGACAAAGCAGTTCCTCTAATACCATAGTTATCAAGCTTTTTAAGGAGGATTTGATGATTAACAGTGTCAAAAGCCTTTTGTAAATCAAGGAAAATACCACACCCAAACATTTTATTGTCTAAAGTGTTTTTAACTGATTCTGTTAAACTTATCAGTGCATGATTTATTGAGTGACTAGCACGGAAACCAAACTGAAGGTTGTACAAGACATTGTGAAGTTCCAAGAAATCATAGAGACGCTTATACATAATTTTCTCAATAATCTTACTGAATACAGACAAGAGAGATATTGGTCTATAGTTAGAGGAATTTAGGGGGCAGCCTTTCTTGAATAGAGGAATTACTTTGGCCAGTTGCAATTTTGAAGGGAAGATACCAGACTGGAAGGATTCATTTATTAATTGAGAGAGAGGAGAAGATATATGTGGAGAGAGAATTTTCAATAGCTTTGTAGGAATACTATTAGGACCAATAGATTTGCCAGTTTTTAGCATACTTATGATGTCAGATATTTCCATTGGGACTGCAGGGGTGATGAAAAAAGAATTTCCATTGCTACTTCCCAGATAGTCCATGGGAGATTTCATAGTTCTAGGTATTGTTTTTGTCACATTATTGCCTACATTTACAAAAAACTTATTGAATGTATTTGCTATAACAGTTGAATCTGTTGTTATATTTCCATTCATATCTTTAAGTTTGCTGATAACATTCACATTAGAGTTCTTATTGCTTATAATTGTCTTTATACCTGACCAAAGGAGCTTCATATTGTTTCCATTAGTATGGAAGAAATTGTTGAAATAGTTGGCCTTGCTCTGTGTTAATTCCACAACAACGCGATTCCTGAATTTTTTATAAAGGCTTTTTGTTGCCAAGTCACTTTTTTTCTGAAGTTTTCTTAGTAGCTTATCCCTTAAGTGCATCATTTTTTGAATTCTGCTATTTATCCAAGGCTTGTTTCTGAGCTTAAGATCTTTCTTTGTGAGTTTCTTTAAAGGAGCATGTTTTCTTACTAAATCATTCAAATTTGCCAAAACCTATCAAATTTATCATTCACATTTAGGTTCTCTTCATTCAAATATGCAAAACTCATGTTGTTAAAGTCAGAAAGAAAACTATCTTGATTGAATTTGGAATAATCATGTTGATAATATGATACAGATTTGACTTTGATACCTGCCTTTTTGACAACCATGAATTGAGGAAAATGATCAGAAATCTGAGTTAAAATATTACCACTTATTGTCTCAACATTGCAAACATTTGAAAAAATGTTGTCAATAATTGTTGCAGATCGATCAGAAACTCTTGTAGGATGAACAATGTATGGGAGAAAGTGTTGAGAAAGAAATAGATTAACAAAATTGCCAGTTGGAGTGTCAGAATCATAATTAAGTAAGTTAATATTAAAGTCTCCTAAAATGAAGACTTGTTTGTTTGTGACAGCATCATTTGATAAGATATCCTGCATATAATCTGCAAAAATTTCTGGGGCAAAATTAGGATGACGATATGCACAGCAGATTAAGATATTTTTGCCTTTGGTATTTTCAATCTCAACCCATGTGGTCTCATAATGTCCAGTGTTGCCATTAAGATCAGGTCTTGGGGTAGGTTTGAGACCTACTTTTACATATAGACCAACACCACCATTCTGACTAAAAGATTTACTAGGAAAATACACGTAACCCGGAATATTTATATTGGTACATATGGGCCTATCAACTGAATCCCAAGTTTCAGAAACCCCAATCGCATCAAATTTGATATTAAGATTTGCAAGAAGTGATTGTAATTCTTCAATGTGGCAAGACAGGCTTCTTACGGTCATGTGCAGAAAACAGAGATCTTTATCAGTTATGCCAGAGGAAGAGAGGTCTTGGACAGTGTGATAGCTAGAATTAATATTAGAAGGCAAATGTTCATCAACATCATAGTCCTGCAGATTAGGCAAGTTAGTAAGGTGAGAAGTAATTTCAAAAGATGGCAGTGAGTCAACAGCAGAGGGTATGTCAAAATTGAAAACATTTGACAGTACTTCATTGTCTACAGAACCAAAAGGAAAAATAGATTCATGATATGAAACAGTACAATGCAGGCAAAACCAAGGAACATCATCAGGTTTCTTTTGAATAGCCTCATATTCAGCAGCAGATATTTTGTTGCAACTAATGTGGACATGAAAATTGCACTGATTGCATAGGAGCCATTTTTGGTTCTTATGAATATTCTTTTGACAGATTCCACATGGATACTTAGGGGAGTTTGTCATTGAATTGGTTGCTGGTGTGTAAATTAAAGGAACTATTAAACACAATAATTATCATTACGATAATTCTATGGAGGTAAATCGAAGTTTAATAACTCTTCAAACTCAACCTTTGAAGAATACCTCAGAATCCTCGCTGCCTTGAATGTTGTTCAAACGTTTATTCTTGACAATCAGCTTATCCATGATGAAGTAGGCAATCCTTAGGCAATCCTGACTTCCCACAACCACTCAAGCTTTCTGCTCCACTCATCGTATTTGTCTGTTTCTGTTGACATTTTACTATTACTGTAGACTATAGCTAGCATTATTTATTATTTCATAACAATGATAACAATAATTTTTATCGTTATAATTATTTTATTATTGATGTAGCTAATTCAATTTTTGCCTTTCCTAGAAATGCAGCGAATGCAAAAGCAAAGTCATGGAACTGGAGCAACAGTGTACCAAGCTAGAAAGGTCGGTGAGAAAGCGGGACCAAAAGATCATGCAACTGGAGAGAAGCTACAGCTACCACCAATATTACTTCGAAGTAGGGCGTGGTTTTGAGTGCAAACATGTGTGCGAGTCGTTAGGAGAGTTTGTAAGCCAAAGAACTCTCGATATAGCGGGAACTGCCTCCTTTGAAAGCAGACAGACAGCGGATCGCCGTCTTATGGAGCAAGGTCTCGTTGTGATCAGTGACTCTGAGTTAGAATGCACAACGAAGTTAGGAGCTGGGGAAACATCCATAGTTTTTGCAGGAAAATATAAAGGCCTTGATGTTGCAGTCAAGAATTATCTTGTATTCCATTACAGCTTTGCCGTCAAAGAATATCAGATATTAACAATATTGAATAGCCATCCAAATATTCCACATCCATTTGGTGTTGTCCGTGGAGATATTCCAAAGCTGGTAATTTCTTTGCCAAGCTCTTCTGTCCCATTCTTGAAAGTAAAATTGGATAGCGAAGAGAATCTTTGCCGGCTGACCGCTGGCTTAATAAATGCTATTACATACATGCACCAGAATGGTATCCTCCACAACAACATAAATTGCAATAAATTGGAACTCCAACCATTTGTGGCTTTAGTCACGCATGTTTGGTGAATGATGCGTACATCATCCCACAACCAAAGCTGGTACTTTTCGGCGAGGAGTGTTGCCTACCAGCAAAGGTAAAGAACCGTACCCTGAAGGTTTCAGCTCAGAGTGACATCTATTGCTTGGGTTACACCTTAAGATGGCATACAAGAGGGCAATTTTTCCCCGACAGTAGAGTTTGCTTGGCAGTGTCAAGTTTTGCAGCAGAATGCCTTGGGCTGGTCTCAGATCGCCCAATGACCAACGCAAGATTAGCAGAGTCAGGATTTTCAAGATTAATGGATCGCCGATAAATTTTCATGCAGATACTTTGAAACACGGATTTGTTTTCTTAAAATTTAAATGACCAAGAAAATTGGTTGGATATTCATCGAGTTGCGGCCTTCGAAATGTCAATTTTTAGGCTAAGACAAAACCATATTTTTTGTTCATTCATTCTCCAATGTCATAGTCCTTGCCAATTGAAATGGGAGCCAAAAAAGCATTTAAAACTCCACAAGAAAAGTACCCAAAAATGCATTGGTTTACTTTCAAAGAAAAAGGGAGTTGAAACGGGGTCCAATTTCATGAATGTCATTTTGCTTCTGCGTAAATCACTCCACACGATGACAGAGAATCTCCTTACATTAAAACCGAAAACTTTCGGACGGAAAAGTTTCGGAAAACAACTTCGGACAAAAAACTTTGGGACGCTTTTTCGAGAAATTCGGACAAAAAAACTTTCATACTAACAATTTTTGCATAAAGCCAACCTAGATGTCAAAACAAGCTGTAATGTGTATGTTATTTAATCACGTGCAAGTTAAACTAACTATATAGATACATCTAGATGCATCAAGAGCATTCAAAAGGCAGTTTTCAAGATTGCAGACGAAAACGAGAGGTACCTTCATCGACTCAAGAACATTGCTATTGACAACTGCAAAGTTGAAATTCACATTAGAAGCAGGATCACTGATGATATTCTATCATTTGTTAATAGTTGCATGTGCAAAATTCATGTTTTTTTCTATTTTCAAAGAATTTAAAACTTTCGGACAATTAATCTTTTGGGCAAAAAAATGTCCGAAAGTTTGATCGTCCGAAAGTTTTCGATATTAATGTATTAAAGGCAATACCAAACTACTTTTAATTCCCCTAAACGGTCAAGGAGCGACTTTGGTTGGAGGTTGCAGCAACCTACTGGGTGATTCATAAAAATGTATACGCGTTTGATTATCACCAGCTCTCAAACCATTTATCAGCTTCCTAAAAGATGATAATACCTGTATTGCAAATCCATCAAATTTGAAAAGGAAATCCAGTTTGTCAAAATCAGCAGTATCTTACTCAAATGACGATTTCATAAATGTGCTTCATTCCGAAAGCGTTCAAACGAGGCCAACAATCCATCATCAAATTTGTGAGCAATTTAACCCACAGTTATCTTTATCAAGCTGTATCTACCTATCTTATTGCTCAAACCTTTTGACATCTGTTTATCCAGGTCTTGAGTGCTATGAATTTGACCAAGGCTTGGAAAATTATGAGACTGACCACCTTTACGAAATTGCTCAGAATTTGAGAAGGATGCAACTGATTTTGACAAACGAAATGTTCTTATCTACCGGTTGAACCAGAAAAAACTTCCCACTTTTGAAAATTCATAGCAGCAAGAGTACTGGATGGATTGGAATTAATCAATATTTGCTTAACAGTCAAAAGATCGAAGTATTTTTGTGATCTTTCTCGCCTTGTTACAAACATTTGGAAAACTGGTAATTTCGAATTTAGGAAAACTTTGTGGTTGCAAAATGACTGAAAAAGATCTAAAATACATGATGAAATCATGAAGGACTCCTTGCTCAGAACAACAGAGAAAAAGCAATTTCTCATGGGTAAGAGATATCGTCTGAACATTTATTGCCATGGGATTGAAAATCTTTAGTATCTGTTTGAGAATCTATGTCGTATTACCCTTGCAAGAGGTGAAACAAGCGTCTGTATTGTTCTGTGTGAGGATACATATATACACTTCTTTTCCCGACAGCGGGTATAACACAAATTAATACAAATACAGTAAATCGTAAGCACATAAATATAATAAATAGTTTATTGTTTCGAGTTCTCTTTTCTTCTCCTCTTTATTGCGAGGAGATTCCTAACAAGTTGATCAAGTGCTTCAAGCCCTTTTTCAGTCATTTTGAAAACATGAAATTTTTCGTAAAGTTGAATTTACCTATATTTGTAGTACTCCTAAGAAGACGAGAAAATCACAAAAATACTTTGATCTTTTGTTTTTTCACTAGAATTTGAATCATTCAAATTCATGAAAAACTTGTGGTACTTCGGATTTTTGAAAGTGGGAACTTTTTCTGGCTCACCCGGTAAGTTGATATATTAAATAAACAGGTATTATCAGTTCATAAGAATGAAATAAACAGTTCTAGAGCTAAGGGCTTTCAAATGTCTAAACAGTTTCATACTCGACAGATACACCAGTGTACAACTTTAAACAAGAAACTTGCAGGTCCAAGGCAATTTTCTGCAGACGCTGGAAGGTAGCCACTTTTAGTTCGTACTTTCCATCATTTGTGCTTTCAAAGTCATCCCCTGTCAAGACCAGCCGTTTTCCATTTGAAACCATTACGTTGCTTTCAAGAATTGAGCGATGCTGAGGCAAAATAATGAATGAATGCTCCTCTTCTGACTGGGCGAGCCATTTTCCCGTGATTGTGCCATCAGTTTTTGCCTTGCTGTTGCATTTGAACAGCCAAAACCGATAGGTGTCTTGGTCATCATCCTCATCGTTGGAGTCGTTGTTTTGGCTGGCATAAACTGGAACGATGTCACTCCGACTTATGAACGAAACTTTCTTTCCTCGTTTTGCTTTTTCTCTCTGTGGCTCATTCACACTTATCTCTTCATTGCCTTCGTCGCTTTCCTGCAAATGATTCACAGGACTAGAGCTACGTGGAAAGTTTGCTGGGACAGAAGCAGGATGGCTCACCAAAGGATCCAGCATGATAAAAGTGATGTCGTCCTTGACTGACATCACTTTTTCAAGCTGTGTAGGTCCCATTCTTGCGGGAGTTTGAAATGGGACATCTTCTGGCCAACCCTCAACTCGAAACGTTCTTTGGTAATTCTTGTATGGGACACGTGATGGCATACCGGTAACCAAACCTAGACAGGAATATGAGATAGTTTAGTAACATCATAAGAAATGTATAAAATAAATTATTCTCTTACATAGTTGTTAGTTGTTCTTTTAAATTTAGCATTATTGTCATCATCGCTAACAATCATCATTTCTTACTGTTGTGTTAAATTTGTTAATTCTATATGTTGTTTGGTATGTAGTCTACCGCTCCTGTAATGGTAGATGGGATATCAAAAAGCAAAACAACCCTGATGGCATAGTTAGCAGCATAGAAATAGAAGGACTAGAATGCGTGGTAGGTCACGTGATGCGTAACAGCCATGGGGAACCAAAATGGTAGCACCACGTTGGCAAAAAGCCGCGGGAAATCCAAGCTAACAGTGGATCGCAGTGGACTCTCCGAATTCCTCGACAAGTTATTGGGAATTTGTAGCTTTATTTTCAGAGATCGTCCAACTAGTTTGAAAAATGGTTGTCTCTTTCACTGAATTTGGCTGCAAAAAGCGTTGGAATCTGGACAAAGAGCTGCGTCCTGGCCAGAAAAACATTTCGTTTCACAAGTAATACTGGTGAAACGAAATGTTTTTCTGGCCAGGACGCAGCAAGTACTAGACTATAGGCCCGTTTCGTGGATGGAGCGAGGATCACAGTCCTTTAGGAAGAGATAACGACTTCTTATTCTGAAGCCGTAGTTCTAGAATTTGCATTCATTATATATAATTTTTAAGATTTCAATATCATCCAAGATCCCCCCATGATGGAGCGTCATGGCGGCTACGTGATGTAGAATCGCTTTCGCAGCTCTTATAGGAAAGTAACTTTTTTAAATCATTCAGCATTCTGAATTTCTATGCTAAACCTTAATCAATGCCTTTGAGTTAATTACTCGAACATCACAATGAGCACGAAGACGCGAAATAAAGCCAAGACAGAGCCAGAAGCAGCAGCGAAGTCCAATGGTCGGGCTTGTCAAGATGGGCCTAAAGGGCCTATTTTGTCAACTCCTTCGCTGGACCCGCTGATTACCACTGAAAATGACTCACAACCACCAGCTTGGGTATCAGTATTCAGAATCCAGCTGGCAGAAGATATTGAAGAGAAGTTTAATACGAAATTAGATGCCCTTCAACATGACCTGGGGATTCGCCTATCAAGTCTCGAGAAACACGTGGACGACATTGAAGTCAAACAGGATCACCACCTTCAGAGGATCAAAGATGCTGAATCTATAGCTCAATCAAACCTGAACAAACTGATCACTACCAATGCTGAAATTGAAATGCTTAAAGGTAGAATTAATAGTCTAACAAATGAATTGGAAGATGTTCGAAACAGACAAATGCGTAAAACTCTAGTATTTTATGGTTTCCCTACTCTACAGAAAGGGCAGCGAAGAAGGGAGACCTGGGATGACTGCAAAATTACACTTGAAAAGCATCTGAAAAGCTGTGGTCTTGGGCTTCCAAAGGTTGACAGAGCCCATCGTGCTAATGCCAGAAATGAATTGTCTAACAACTCAAGCTCATCTTCACCTATCTTTGCCGAGTTCCTCTCATGGCAAGATGCCAATCATGTATTGAGGAATCAAGACAAGATCTCAAAATTCATTGACCCTTCTGGAACTGAATCAAAGATTAGAGAAGAGCAACTGTATTCTGGAGCAACCCTAGACCTGGGTGTTTTTAAAACGAAAACCGAAAGCGAAGACACAAAGCAAAAACACAAAACGAAGACCGAAAACACAAAACGAAAACACAAAGCGAAAACACAAAACGAAAACACAAAGCGAAAACACAAAACGAAAACACAAAGCGAAAACACAAAACGAAAACACAAAGCGAAAACACAAAGCGAAAACACAAAGCGAAAACACAAAGCGAAAACACAAAGCGAAAACACAAAGCGAAAACACAAAACGAAAACACAAAGCGAAAACACAAAGCGAAAACACAAAGCGAAAACACAAAACGAAAACACAAAGCGAAAACACAAAGCGAAAACACAAAGCGAAAACACAAAACGAAAACACAAAGCGAAAACACAAAGCGAAAACACAAAGCGAAAACACAAAACGAAAACACAAAGCGAAAACACAAACAAGACACATTTTTACAAAAAAGTTTATAATCATATGGATAAGAATT
This sequence comes from Aurelia coerulea, assembly GCA_039566865.1. Lineage (NCBI taxonomy): Eukaryota > Metazoa > Cnidaria > Scyphozoa > Semaeostomeae > Ulmaridae > Aurelia > Aurelia coerulea. The sequence goes on from CM076959.1 coordinate 7,590,947, forward strand.
TTCGAAATTTTCATGAAGCAAATTTCGTGGGGCGTAAAACTCGAGCACCGTTGCACTGATCCTCGCGAAACTTTCCAAATATCTTTGTCTTCCCTGTACGGGGTGCAATAGAGATTTTGTTTTCTTAAATTCGCCCCCAAATCAGGGTAAGGGGTGAATTCGGTGACATCAAAGGATTGACGGAATCCCTTTCAGTTTTCCGTGAACAAGGGAATGATCTTTAGGCATATCACAAGTAATTCAATTCGGTGATTCAAGAAGCGGTATCTCTGAAGGGGCTGCACTGTCAACTTCCTGTCCTGCTCATACCCAGTCTCAACCAGTATAAGTTATAAGATCTCAATCTGAGACTTCCGAGAGATCAAGAAGAAAGAGCAGCATTTGAAGAAACTGTTTCTTCTTTTCCTTTTTTCTTTTTTTCATTTTCTCTCCGGGATGAATCAGAGGATCCCAGGGGGTACTTGACTTAGATTTGTACACAGTGGTGTGCCCTCCAAAATTTGTTTTTACCCCGTTTTTACCTTGCTCCAGAATTTTTCGCTCCAAAAGATAACCAATCCAGAAAAATGATGGATCCTTTCCCAAAAGTGAAGAAAAAAGTTGCAAACGATTTTGCTGATATACCTATCTTCCAGTGGAGGGAGATCACAATACAGGAGGAACTAGGCTCTGGATCTTTTGGCAGAGTTTCTAGAGTTGCCTACAATCAAAATGGCAAGGGAAACCGGGATGTTGTTGTGAAGAAGGCCCATGACAGTGCTGGTTTCGAAGGGGAATTCCTGAAAGAAGTGAGGCTCATGAACGCTATGAAAGGACACAGAAATATTGTAGAGTTTCATGCTGTTTGCCCTGATAAATTTGCTATAATGCAAGAGTTGATGGAGTTTGATTTTGCTCCATTTGGAGACAACAAGATAGTAAATACGCTTTACCAGTTTCTAAATCATGCTGATCAGTGTTATGATTTCGAAGGATTTTCGCACACGATATCTGTGATCGTGCGGCATGTCGTTGACGGTTTAGCTTATCTCCATGAGAATGGCATAGTCCACCGTGACATGAAACCATCAAATATTTTGATAAGTAACCAGCATTTGATCACAGGAAAAGAAAGGGAGTTTAACAAAGAGATGTGGGAAAAAGATCCGCTGACTTGTAAATTGACAGATTTTGGCGAGAGTCGGTCGTGCATCATTCAAACTCAGACGTTGCTTGTATCAAGAGTGACATCTTTGAACAGGGGCAGCCCAGCTTTCATGGCTCCCGAAATTTTATTGCCTGAGGAAAGGCCTAAAGCAGCAACAATCGATGACCTGAAGGCAGCAGACCTTTGGGCACTGGGTATGGTGATATTTTGTGTTATCAATCCTGGCATCTGCTATCCTTATGCTGGAGAAATGAAGGAAGTGCTGAAAAAATCACCTTTCAAGGGACCAAGAGACGTTTTAGAGGATTTTTTAAGAGAGAAACAAGTACCTCTTCCTCTTGAAAAGTATCAAATCAAACATGCTACCTGCTGGTGGGCAGAAGAGGCTCTTCTGCAGAACTTGACAGATTTTGATCCAATGAACAGAGTCATCTCCATTGAGACAACAAAAGAGATCTACAGAAACCTGAACACAACTGTTCCATGTTACATTAGAAATCTGCCTGTCAACCAGCTTAGTTCTCTTGAGCATAAGCACGAGGAACTGGCACAAAGATTTAACAGGTCATGTTTTTCTGCTCAACTCGACACAGAAGTGAATGTGCCTAATGATGGGACAAATTCATGTGTGTTTCTCTCACTGAAGATTTGTGATTCAATAATGGATCTGTCTGCCAAAAAAATGCTCAAAGACAACAACCAGAAGGCCATTGGTGATAAAATTAGTGAAATAGCCACAAGTATCATTCAAGAATACCCTGAAGTTTTGAATCCTCTCCGTGACAAGGACAGGATCTATGATGTGCTTGAAGCAAATTTGGTAATGCGCCAATGTGGTCATTTGAAATTCACCTATGATTTCACTGAGGAATTGCCATTTGCAGAAGGGGTATTTAGCGAGGCTAGCCGTCGAAGGCTCAAGAGTAAGCTCCTGAGTTTAGCTGCAGGTGGAAATAATTTTCTGGGAATATTTACTTGTGAGCCTTATACTTTTACAATTGGACTGATCAGACACAGACTTGTACTGATTGATACCCATATGGTACCCCCAAAGCTGGAGGGAAATTATAATGGCCAAGTTAGAGTATTCAATTCAGCAGATCCCCCTTCCTGCAGTGCACTTTGCCATCTGATATGGCTCAAGCTACATAACTCCAGAGTAAAATCAACGGTTGGACAGTCCCTTTGTCTTCTTCAAGTACAGTCACTTGATTCAAATCACAACTTAGTGAAATCATTTCTCAAGAATAATTCATGTCAGGATAAAGAGGTGAGTGTAGAAGTAGGTTTGATTTTTTGTAAAAACAGCTTGTGGTCAGATGGTAGTTTACCACGCATAGCTATCGGAATCATACCCACTTTTACTTAACAAAAATTGATTTTGGTGCCTATCAAGGATTTTCCATCATTCAAGTGAAAAGGAACCAGGATGTAGCTAATTTTGGAATGTCAAACCAACATGTGGGTGGCAAAGACCTATGCCTTCAACAGGCGCCACAGGAAGCAGCTTCTGATTGGGGGGGATGGTGGTTTTAAAACAATAGAGTACAATATATGTAATTAATGCTAGTGACATGGCACCATTGTTTTCAAAGTTATTAGGAGCCCTTCCCCCCTGCTTCCTACGGGTCTATGAACAGGACATTCCCATGTATCCCATCTTTGTGAGGAAAGATTGCAAGGTAAAATAATGTATTTTGCCTTGCCTATAGTATTTATATTTTATACTTTGCTGCAGAACCTAAAACTGGATAGAAAGAGTACGCCAAGTCTTATTCCATGTTTCTTTCATAAAAAATCTTTTTCGGTCCATACAGTAGCTCAAGTGTTTTGCCAATTATGGACACTGGATTTGTGAAGACAAATGTTTTGAAATTATGTACCCTGTACATATTATGCTCTAAATGTTGTTCTTAAAGGTGGAATTGTTTGGAATGAAGTACAATTTTAGATATTTTGTCACTATTTAACAGATTCCAGATGAAAGTGAAGATGAGGTGCAAATTGGGAATGCCCCACTAAATATTCCAGATGAAAATGAAGATGAAGTGCAAAATGGAAATGGAAATGCCCCACTAAAGATTCCAGATGAAAATGAAGATGAAGTGCAAAATGGAAATGGTAATGCCCCACTAAATATTCCAGATGAAAGTGAAGATGAAGTGCAAAATGGAAATGGTAATGCCCCAATAAATATTCCAGATGAAAGTGAAGATGAAGTGCAAAATGGGAGTTCCCCATTAATGATTCCAGATGAAAGTGAAGACAAAGTGCAAATTAGGAGTGTCCAACAAAATAGGTAAATTTATATCATGTTTTCTCACAGGTTGACCCAAATAGTACCCTGTTTTCAAGCAATAATCAAAGCCCAGTTGTGAAACCTAAGCAACAAAATTGTTTTGCTTTGCTCTTTCAATTTGGCCAAAAAATATTTACAGATTTATAAAATGTTTGTTTTCAGTATTTGTGTCTCATTCAATTCTTACCCTGACCACCCCCCCCCCCCTTGGACATTCCAAGGCATTCATTAAGAAAAACTTTCTGGCCCCTGTGCATTTGACTATATTTCCCCCTGGCCCCAGGCCATTTTTTGAGCTTAGGTATTATTAGCCTGACCAGGTCTGGTAATCAGGCTAAGGTACAGTGTCATACAGTTGCGGGGAATATAGCATGTTCCCCTGGCCATTTGCCAAAAAAGTTAAATGAAAGTATAACCCACCCCACCATTTGCAAAAAAAATTTCATTGACCCCTGGGCTGCCAAGAGAGGGGGTGATCAAGGAATGGAACAAGACATTTACAGAGTGAAAACATGCATGCATCAAACCTCTTTTTTGAGCTATCCACTCTTTTAAGATTGTAAGTCATCTTGCCTTATAGCCACAATTTTCAGATTTTTATATGACCAAATTAAAAGCTCTATTATGTGCAAATAGATTGATCTTGTAATTATCTGTGCTTTTTGCTGTATGATTAAAAAACTGGACAGCCCTAAAGAGCATAGACTTGCTCCAAGTCTATTCAGTGGACTGCGGGGGCGTAAGCTACTTAGGTGACGCTGCAAAGAAGAAGTGAGAACGAAACTGAATATTCAGTTTCGTTCTCACTTCTCCATCGCAGCGTCACCTTAGTAGCTTACGCCCCCGCAGAAGAAATTATATTCTTTTATTGCTGATGGTCCACTGAATAGACTTGGAGCAAGTCTATAAAGAGCAGGGTAAACTTGCTAATTTTTTGAACAAGTACTTTTTTGTGACACTAAGTACCATGGTAGACTTTATTTTAGGAAAATGAATTTACATTTAGATATACTGCAACCCTTGTATAATAATAGTATTCCTCCTGGTAAACTATTGAAACTGAAAATGAATTGAATAGAATGATGCACAAGGCCAATTTTAGAGGTTGTTGAAGGTTGGTGCAAAAATATGTTTCAAAGAAGAAGAAATAGAGGAGAACTAATTTAGTCTGCTATACCCCTGTTATGGTGTGCAAAGCGGTGCTGATCTGGCTGCAAATCACCATAGAATTATGGATAATACTGTACTCTCCAGTCCCTGATCAATAATTTAATAAAGATCTACTTGGGACATCCTTATGCCAGACCACCCATTTATTAATTTTGAGCTGCTCAAAATCTGAAATAAGTTAAATCATCATTCCCAAATTGTGATTTGAACTTCATTTCTCATTTCATTAAGGTAGAAACCCCCCAATATGACCAATTTCTAACCTGGATATGCATTGAAGCTAACTTCAATCTAAAATTGACTATTGACCAAAGGTATGAAAATTTATCATACAAAATGGCAGCTGGTTGCCATGGCAACAGCAAAATACCTTGCGGAATCGCAAAAAGTGCTAAGCTGGGGGAAAGGATTCTGCAAGAACCACTTGATATATTAGATTGATTTTTTCAGCAAAGGATAACAGATGCCTACTGTGTGATTTAAACCTATAATATCATCATTTCAACCTTCTGTGTAGTTTTTGTTCAACTTCCAAGAAAACGCTATTTTTTGGGTTCATCTCATTTTTTTGAACCTTCATGAAAAGGACAAAATGTACAAATGGCATCAATTTTAAAGGTTTAAATCATAGTATGAACCCCAAACAAGGTACATAGCAAATTTCAGGTCAATATCTCAAGTAGTTCCTGAGATATGTTTTCCCCCATTACATCACTACTTCAAAAACGCAATCTTGAGAAATTAAAGGTTAAAGATTTATGTCTTGATTAACAAGAAGTTTCAACAGATGACACTTGAATTTTTGTTTCCTCTAGGTCCTTTTAATTGTTCTTGATCAGAATTCTCCTTTACCAAAAGTAACTCCCTCATTTTCAAATTTCATTGTCTTCTTTTATTCTTCTTTTTGCCTAATAACACCTAGCGGCAATGTTTTATGTTCTTTTGCTTTTGTTGCTTGCATGGTGTTTTCTATTAAAGGATTATCCTGATGAAAAACACTTCACAACATCCCTAAGAAGTTAAGAATTACAGAAAATGAATCACAGAAAATTGATGACATGAGATATGCACAGGGACATAGGAACCAGGGGTTCACTGGGGGCACATGCCCCCGAAGATTTTGCAATAAACAACTAAGTGCCCTTTTATTTTTCAGGAAGTGCCCCTTTAGCTCCATGAAAAAAGTGCCCTTGAAATGTCATGCCCCTCCAAGTTTGAGATGCTTCCTAACTCCCTGGAAATGCAGTTCAAATTACAATTTGAGAAGGGTGATTTAACTTATTTCAGATTTTGAGCAGCTAAAAATTAATAACTGGGCTAGACTGATTACGATGAGTGTCAGTAATTGCTATTCAAAACAAGACTATTAGAGCAAACCGAGACTGCTCATACTGGGACTCATAATATTGCCGCAAATTTTTTGGACTGACTTTTTTCACTTTTTAGCGCCCTTTGGAACGAGGCAGCTATACACAGTCAGGTACACAGTATACAACACAATACAACACCATAAGAATTTATTGAAATTCGATGGATTGATTTTTGACCAACGAATCTAACCTCAAAGCTGTACTTACTAAAACGCGGAACCAGCCAAAACGACTCAAAATCAGCCAAAGTGACCCAAAACCAGCCAAAACCACCCACAACGACCCAAACCACATCATAACCACCCACAACCACCCAAAATCTCAAAGATTTAACATCAGATCCAAAACCATCTAATATCTAACATCAGATCACATTACACATTACAGTTAATTCAAAAAATGTTTCGCAAATATTTTATAGTGTGTGTTGTTTTCTTATGCCTTTCTAATTTGTTATTTGTGAAATAAATAATAAATACAGCACTTTTTGAGAGAGCACAAGGAAACAAGGGAGATGTTCTCTCAAAAAGTGCTGTATATATTTCATAAATAACAAATTGGAAAGGCATAAGAAAACAACACACGATATAGTGATGAAAGGGAAGGTACTACAGCCATGTAATCAGTGGCTTTGTGTGTTCCAATTCCAGACACCTCATTTTATCAACATTCCGGAACTTTCCCCCAGCTCCCAGTTTATTCCAGACTTCAGAGTATTGTGTGTAACAATTTACTTTTTCATCCTATTCTCCAATGTTTAATGATTATTTTCTCAGCAATAAAGTGTCATCATATTTGAATGAAAGTAACAAAAGAAAGCATGATCAAGTTGAAGGATCACTTGATAGTCAGCAACTATACAGATCAGAAAAACGTGCACACACACAAGAGGTGATAATATAGTTAAATTTAGTGAAAATATATTGGACCAATGTTCAACGACGACATTAATGTCGTCAGTATTGGAAACAATACCCTTCCAATCCACTGAAAGCAAGTCATTCAAAAATTCAGTTTTGTCAAAAATTTTCATACTCCTTGTTGAAATACTCTTATGCTGCTTCTTTAGAGAACCACGAAATTTTCTGACACCATAGACCAAATAATGGTCGCTCAGGCCAATATGGTGAACGCCTGATACTACAATATTTGATTTGTTTGTAGTAGCAACATGATCTATTAGGGTAGAGGATGTAGTAGTTTCTCTAGTGGCAGTCTCTATCAGCTGGTGAAAACCGAAAAGATTATACATTTGTAATAATCGATTTGAGTGCGATGGGAGATTGATGTCCTTGCTAAGTTGCGAAGAAAAATAGTTAGGCAAGATGTCACAATTAGTGTCACCCAAAATGATGATCTCTTTCCCTTCCTTGTCAAGAAACTGCAAGGTTTTCTCGAGGTCATCAAAAACCTCATTCGACACATCAGGAGGACGATACCAAGCCAGCACAACAAAAGGTGCTGAGCGGACTGGCTTCAGTTCTATACACAGTGCCTCGAGGGAGGACTTTGGAATATCGTCCCGAACTGTACATTTATCAATAAGGGCATCGTTAATATAAATGGCAACTCCGCCACCGCTGCGATTGCGATCGCATCTCCTAATGGAAAAGCCATCAATACTGACAAGATCGTCATCAACATTTTTATCGAGCTTCGTCTCGTTAATAGCCAAAATGTGTATGCCTAGATCCTTAATGACAGAACGAATCTCATCAATATGCAAGAGAAGGCTGTTCACATTCAGAGACGCAACCACCATCCCTTTTCTAAGATAGAACTAAGATAGAACTAAGATAGAACAATGAGTTCTCCTTTATCTATCTTGTTTAAACAAAACAAATCAGAGCACTTCATTGACCAGCAAGTTTAACTTGCAGCCTGGCCCCTCATCATGTGTCGAAAAAATCAAACCTTATCTTTCACAATGATATATAATCTTGATTTCCCGGCCAGGTCGAAAACGCGGAAACTGCGGAAATCACGGAAAATATAATTTTCACTGAGAACGCAATAAAACAGAATTATGACTGATGAACAATGCAAACGACTTTGAAAGGAACAATTTCCGCGTTTTCTTTTCCGCGCTTTCGAGTATGCACCAATACAAACTCGAAAGCGCGGAAAAGAAAACGCGGAAATTGTTCCTTTCAAAGTCGTTTGCATTGTTCATCAGTTATTCAGAAAAACATAGGATGATTTAGTACTATATGATTCGGTTTATCGCGTTCTGAGTGAAAATCATATTTTCTGCGATTTCCGTGGTTTCCGCGTTTTCCGCGCTTTCGACCTAGCCTGATTTTCCTGCTTCCAGAAATATCAAGTGCTGTTTTGACACAATTCTCTTTCTAAATCCATACTTGTATGGTGTGTCATGGACTTTTTGGCATTGTTCCAATTAGTCCATCCAATACATAAATGCTCCAATGCTTGTTTATGTTAAAATTTTCTCATTTTTTCCATCATTCATCTAGATTACAGAAAGTACTCCAAAAGAAGATCTTGTTACCATGGCAATAGATAGTGACAAAACGTTGGGGCGTTTTAAGGTTGGCACCCATTCTTGTTAACTTAATAAAAAACGTTTTTATGAAAGTTAATTAAAGAACGCCGGTCAACCAGCATCCTTTGCGGTCGCACTTTGCTGGGCACTGCTATGTACGATTTATTTATTAATTAATTTATTTATTAGAAACCAAAAATATCCGTATGAAACCATATGAAACTACAAATTAATGGTTTAAAGCAGCCATTTGGATGGTTTTTTGCCGATTTTATCAACCTATTTGCTAATAATGGGTCCTTTTTTGCAGATAGCTCGATTTTCCCAAAATCTGCATTGTTTTTGGTTGCCTAGCAAGCAATCACGTGACTTGATTGATTGATGCTATTTTAGGTTCTCCTTTATTCAATTATGACACAGAGCAAGTGTCATTGTCATAGCTATTATACTTCCGGAGAAAAACAGGAGGGGGGCGAAGAAGCCCCCTCCCCCGGTAGAAAATCACTTTTTTTACCCAGTTGAAATAGGGTTAAGCGCAAATAAACATGGGGTCAGACAAGTGAATTGGGACATCTGCATGTGAAAGTTCCTGTTTAATTGATTGAAGACAAAGGGAGCTATGATTTCCCAGCATGGTTGTGGTCTTTGGGTGGAAAACCTTTCTAAACCCTTTTTCAAAATCGGTCTGTATCCCAGCAATCATTGGAATTATGGAATAATTGAAAGCATGCACAAAATCTGTGTTTTTTGATCTGCTAGAACGTGTAGTTATTTTCCAAAGAAGTTTAATGGAGGTCATTCACCTTATTTTGCGAGAATTTCGATGAAACAGTGAAGCAGTCTCTTTTAGATAACATATGTAACCTATTTAACATTAAATTATATTTATATGTTGTTTGTTCATTTCTTTCAGTCAGATGACAACTGGGAAAATGACCAGAGAATACCTGTTTATGAAAAAGGCCGACCTAGCAGGTATTCTGTCTTGGAGGCTTTAGATATCATTTCACAAGAAAATGAATTTTCTCGCAAGTGTTCCCAGCATCCCCTTAGAGTACGAGAGAATGCAGCATTTTTGGTGGACTTAAGATGTTTTGAAAACTGGGAAGATATTAAATCAGATTTGAATGGTGTTTATGATGGAGTGGTACGTTGTGGCATATCAACAGTTGAATATGTGGAAGGAAAATGGGTATTACTCGCACGAAAGGAAATCCACCTTCATAATGACAACACATTCCACCTTATTCAGAACACAAGAAGAAACAAAGCTGCCTCGCAATTAGTACGATCCATTTTCTTGCTGCGGGACAAGGACAATAAGTTTATCAACGATGTTTGTTTGCTGCAATACAATGTAAGCAACGAAGCTGGTGTTGTCCAGTTAGATGTCCAAAGACATGGAAACAGCAAGTCAGCCTTACAGAAACCGTTCTATCCAACGAAGAAAAGCACAATGACTGCAATAAAACAAAAGTTAAAATCAAATGAATCGTCAATTGTTTATGAAGAATTGAGAGTTGCTGGAGGAGGAATGAGTGCTGCAAGGGCACCATCTGACCTTCCACGGGGAATGGCTCAAATCTACCAAGCCAAATTTAGAGAAGTAAAGCATGGATCCAATGATGATGTCTCTGACCTCCTGAAGTACGCAAGAGATCGGGAGGATCTTCTTCTACACCATTCAGATTATCCAAATGATTTATGGATAACAGGGACAAAAGCAATGTGCCGTGATATTGGGCGATTCACAACATCAGAATTAATGTCATATCCAGTTAGTGTTGACCCAACATTCAACCTTGGGAGGTTTGAAGTTACACCCATTGTTTATAGGAACTTATTGCTAACATCAAAGAGAACAAAAGAAAGTCCGGTTTTCCTAGGACCTACTATGATTCACCATAACAAGACTGGTGCAACATATCGTGTTTTGGCATCCACCTGTGTAAGACATTGCCCAGGATTTGAAAATGCTAAAGGTTTTATAACTGATGGAGAATTAGAGTTGCAGAATGCCTTTAAAGAGGAACTGAAAGATGCGAAGGCCTTGCGTTGCTTCAAGCATTTTGAGAAGAATTGCACTGAAAAATTACGCGCTATTGGAATAAGGGAGAAGAAGTTGCAACAATTCTTCATTGACAAGACGTTTGGTGTCCTTGGAAAGTGTGAAGGAATTCTAGATGCGACTGGTCGTCACGACTTGAGAAAACGGCTGGATGATGTGCGAGAAGAAATGAATGCCAAGGAGAGAGAAATCCTGCAGAAAGACCAGTCATATATTCCCCGCTTTTGGGCATACCTGCATTACCAGTATGATATGATGCGCCATAGTATGATTGAAAAGGTTCGTGCTAAAGCAGGATTGCCGGTTGGAGATGATGGCAAACATTTGCGTTGCTATACGAATGGTTCAGAATCTATGAACAAAACCATGAAGACAGCCAAAGATGCTTTCCTTCAAAAGAATCTTAGTTTCTCTACATTGAATAAGATGCAGTTTACAAAGCATGTCTTCGAAGCAATTCACAACAAACAACGAGAAGAGCTGTGTTCGGCAATTGCAACTGTCAGTGATGCCTACGAGCTGTCCAATGCTGCTAGCTACTTACGAGTTCCCCCAGATGTGTGGTTTGAGTGGGCACCTTCAATGAGGGAGAAGTACATGCAGAAAATTGATGCACTATCAATGGAAGAAGTTCTGCAGCAGAAAGAAGTTTCGTGGCCTGATATTGAGACTCCTGAATCACCTAGGTTTACTGAATTCAAAGAGACCAAAAGCTTCTCAAGAGATCTGTTAGAGAATTTTGGGTATTCTGCAGAAAATGCAGAAACTCTTGAAAATGAGGTACTAGCGCTGCTAAACCACCCATATGCGATACAGAGAAAAGCTAGCCTAGAAGTTGATGGCCTTATAAGATTCGAGGTCGCGAGCAAAACTGCCAAGAATGGAACAGTAGAAGTCAAAGTATTCAAGGATCATTCTTCGTGTATTTGCGGAAGATATCGCAGCGATGGAATATGTAAACATTCCCTCGCAGTAGCCTCGCTACAATCGCAGTTACCAAAGCATTTAGATTTCATCAGAAAAAGATTCAAACGAGATGGAAATCGCACATCACTTGCCGAGTACAACGTACGGAAAGACACCGCTGGGAAAAAGGGAGCCAGAAACAAAGTCTCATATAGAGCTGAAAGAGCGAAAGGAAGGAGTGCTTCTTCAACGGAGGGAAAAGGAAATGATAACCAAAACCAACCCTTCACAGAAATTCATCATAATGATAACCAATTCAATCTTGCGTTTTTGACAGAGGAAGCTGCCACCTGTAAGTCTTGTGGAATAAATTTTTGTCATCGAGTTCGAGTGATACCGTTTGATCTAGTGTTGATGCACAGGGAGAGATGGTACTATCCCATGAATGGAAATTGGTCAGAGAAGAGGCCGTCAAAACAGGAAACAACGAGGTTCTACCACACCACGAAGAAATGTTTGTTGCCAAGATTTCCTTATTTCACAGGATGCTATGTGGAAATTTCGCCAAGTGTGTTGTCGTTGTTGACCGACTCACATAAGAACTATCTCTCTGCAGAACTCGGATTAAAGTTTGAGTAGGGCCCTTAAACACGACACAGTCAAATCCCTTCAAGCATTTAAGTGAACAAAGTAGCTAGTCTGTGCCCAGCTGCCCACGCGGATAAACCATTGGGAGGGTAGAGTTAGCCCATCGGGGCAAGTTGGTTCCTGGACATAGGTACCATCGGTTTAGTACGTTTGACTATCATGATTGACTTCATTTATCTTAGTTTTGTGATATGATAAGATATGTCCATGATCAAATCAAAATTGTTTATTCAACTCAGTGTAATAACGTATCCTTAAGTGATATTAAGTTCGTTTTTGCACCCTACTCTCGAGTATTGAATAATCGCCCCCCCCCCCTTTCAAGTACCAAATGATTGTCCTCCCGTTTATTAATTTTTGAAAAGATTCCAACCCTCCTGTTTTATTGCAACTCCCCCTTTTCTTGCTTCTTTAGAAATTGAAATGATAGTTAACATAATTTATGAATAGTTTTTACACATATATAGAAAGGTACATCTTTTTTCAGCATCCCCCCCCCCTCCCGATTATTCCAGCCCAGCGATTGTTATTACTTCGAACCATTTCCAGCCCCCCGATTATTCTCATTCACCCCGGTTATTCGGCATTAGAGAATACACTCGATATGGTTCAGCGATGCACTAGAGAAGACATAATAAATGATGGGACGAGCTCAGCAAAAACCTTTCCTCTGTTAGAACAAGTCTTGACTGTTTTTAGAACGTGCAAGTTTTGGAAAATTCTAAGTTTGCTCTTAAATTGAAAGCATCATAAAACATACTGAAAGCTTTTTGGTACTCATCAGAGTACGAAACAGCAAATAGTATCCAATTTTTCACCCAGCTGTGGTTTGAAACAAGCGAACCATGACCCCCCCACCCCTGACTTCCTCGTTAGTTCTGCCTCATTAGATTGCAACCTTTTCAGGAATCTCATAGTCATTTGCTAAAGTTTAATTTTGAAATTTGTGAAAAGCAAGGCAGAATTGCACTGTAGCAGAATTCAGTAGAGCCTTATTGAAAAAGCTACGCAAGGACATTTAGTGTTAGTCTTTAGCGCATCTTCTTTAATTCTTAGTTAGAAAAAAACGCGTTCAATTCTTTTATTGCATATTCTATTCATGTTTATACATGTTATGTTCTGTTAATATATGTTCGTGTTCTGTTCATATTTATAGATATTTTATGTTATATTCTCTGGATACCAGTAAAAACCCGCATATAAGGGCCTACGTTTTCAAATCAGCCCGTTTAGGTTCTTATTTTTGTTGCATGATGGTGTTGCAAAATGGAACATCAACAGAGTTAAGGAATGCGACTTACCATTGGTACCCGTAAGCCGATCATTCTGTCAGTTGACAATATCACTATATTGTTAAATTTAATGACCATTTAGAGCTACAATTTATGGGTCTACCTAATTCTTTCCACCAAAATGAGCTTCTAGATCATAAATAACCGTTTAAAAATGCGGCAAGTGAAAAGGGCGGGTACAGGGACGAAGACATATGGATTAGTTAGGGGGAATTCTTATGTTCGGGGGGTAGGGTCGTTGGAAGCATCTCAAACTTGGGTTGGCGCCACACTTCAAAGGGGTGCTCCCATTATGGCCTAACAGGGGGGTACAGTCGGTTTGAGGGTCTTACGAAATGGCTACGAAATGGCCCTATATGTCAACACACTACTAATTGGTGGTATTTCAATATCCCTGGCCAGTTATAAGATTTCAACCAAATAGGATCCTCCGCATGGCAGTATGGTTGCTTCAACGATAAGTATCAATGAATTTTGAAATTTATTGCTTTGTTCAATCAGTTTTTTGCAGTGGAAAATTTTAGGCCACAATTGGAATACCCCCGGGACTTTTTCGTCGAACTAAAGGGGCAATTATTGAAAATAGAGAGAATTCGAGACTTTACTGTAATGAAAGAAATTGACTTCATTTTTGACAAAATATTAATAAGAAGTGTCTAGCTACTTGATTGTTTCTCTTTTGGCGTCGTTACTATATTTTAGAACCATCTTACACACATTTTTTTTATGAGAAACAGCTTATAAGAAACGGGAGGCTCAATTTTTAGAAAGCTAAGAAACAACCCTACCTGAATTGAAAAAAGCTAAGAAACTTCTGTAATTTACAGTTTCAATTTTCCTTTCACGCTCAAAATATTTTTAAAATTGTACAGTTAAAAAGCAACTGTTTTGACATTATTTTGAGTGCAAATCATGTTATTTTCTCGTTTTGAGAGACTTACTAAGTAATTTGGGAGCGCTTTGGGCAGGACAAAATCAACTCTAAACTTACGGCAATAAAAATGCAAGAAACACGTAAGAAACTTGTGGTAGCAAAATGGGCCAAAAATTTAAGAAACCGCCTACCTTGTAAGATAGTACGAACTCTCGTACAGCAGCTTACAATTAATCGATTTCTAAATCCCCCAATCACTTTGAAAACGTTTTCTCTTTGTCCATTCACGTTGAGTTTAAACTTTTTGCAAAATTTGATCAACGTTTTTTGATCGTTTTCTGTGTTTTCGAAAACAAAAATTTTAAGAAACTCGCTTGTAGCTCTAAAAACTGAAAACGTAAAATTTGCAAAAAATCCAAGAATCTAATTCAGTCTTTCTGCTAAAGATTAAGTCATAAATCTTCCAAATCGGTCCTGTGTACGATTTATCGTGGACTGCCAAAAGTGCATAGTTTATTTTGGCGCACCCGGTATGATATGATATGATTTGCTGTTTCCCGGACTATTATGGGATTCATAACATTACAAGAAATCCAAGAAAACGAGAAAGATAAAATGAGATAAAAGGAAAAAAGGAAAGGAAGAAACACTTTTCTTCAAATGCTGCCATCTTGATGCAATCTCTCGGAAGTCTCAGATACATCATTTTTTATAAGAAACTAAGGTCCGGGGCTGGTAGGGATTTTCTTAAACTTTTGGGTCGTTTTGCTTCCTAAACTTTCTTAGGTGTTTCCTATATTTTTAATGGCAGGATTGTAAAATTATTTTTTTTGTCTAAAGGGTCCCGAATTACTTAGTAAGATCTCAATTATAAAAAGTATATAACATGATCCGCACTCAAAATAATTTCCAAACAGTTGCTATAACTGTACACTGTCAAAACATTTGTGAGTGTGATAGGAAAATTAAAATAGTAAATTACAAAAGAGTGTATTACCTTCGTCGTCAATATCTAAACAATGCAATGGTTTTTGCAGTTTTTTGAAAGGTGATACACAAATAGGATATTCATATCTTGTTCCAAAAGAAAGTTGCTGTTTGGACATAAATCATTCATATCTTCTACGATTGCTCGGGTATGAGTGGATTTTTAACAGTCATTATTCTGAAAGACAAACGTTGCAAAATACAGTGTTTTCGCTTTGTGTTATCGTTTTGTGTTTTCGCTTTGTGTTATCGTTTTGTGTTTTCGCTTTGTGTTTTCGCTTTGTGTTTTCGTTTTGTGTTTTCGCTTTGTGTTTTCGTTTTGTGTTTTCGCTTTGTGTTTTCGTTTTGTGTTTTCGTTTTGTGTTTTCGCTTTGTGTTTTCGTTTTGTGTTTTCGTTTTGTGTTTTCGTTTTGTGTTTTCGTTTTGTGTTTTCGCTTTGTGTTTTCGTTTTGTGTTTTCGCTTTGTGTTTTCGTTTTGTGTTTTCGCTTTGTGTTTTCGTTTTGTGTTTTCGCTTTGTGTTTTCGGTCTTCGTTTTGTGTTTTCGCTTTGTGTCTTCGCTTTCGGTTTTCGTTTTAAAAACACCCCCCTAGACCTTCGCAAAAAGATGTTGAAAATCCGAAGATATCTTCTGTCAATGAATGATGGGTGGAAAATCAAAATGACTTATCCAGCCATACTGCACATTGACTCTGGTGACGGGAAAAATCAAATTTACAAGTACTCAGAGGATGACCTGAATAAAGCTGACGCTTACTTTACTATCTTAAATGAGAAGAAATAAAACATTCCTATCTAGCTGCATCATGAACAGCTGTCTGCTAAATATTGTTGTTGTTAAAGGTGAGCCAAATTCTGTTTGGTTTGTTTATTTATTTTTCTAGCAATTATTTCTTTTAACTTTTAACCAGATGTTGCCATCGAGGATATTGACGGATCGGATTGTGGAGAGGATGAGACATATGACAGATTTTTCTAGGGAGCCCATTAAAGCATCCTGCTGTGGAATTTGCTACAAAAAAGTAATCAGGACTCAAAAAGCTTTTACATGCAGTCAATGCAACAACATGATTCATGTAAAGTGTAATGGTACTCCAACCTCAACATATGAATATGGGAATATCTGTTTTTCTTGCATCATTCTGAATAATTCTAAAACTTTTCCATTCACCCTGGAAAATGATGATGTTCTCTTAGGCATAAATACTATTGATCTACCTTCTCTTGCTGATTCTTTGCCCTCTTTTGATATTTCTTCTAAATTGACTAACCTTCCTAATCTATCTAACTATGACATAGATGAAAATTTGAATCTCAATATAAACTCACAGTACTGCACAATTGAGGAACTTGCAAACCTACAACTCTCTTACAAGGATCTCTCAATATTTCACATGAATATTCGAAGTCTTTCACTTCATCAAGATGAATTTCATTCTCTCTTGTCAAATCTTAATACTGACTTCAAAGTGATTGGTCTTTCTGAAATAAAGGCTTCTATAGATGCTCCATTAAGTGACAACATTGAACTCTCTGGCTACAAATTCCATCATACACCCTCTAATAGTGCTGCTGGTGGTGTAGGCATCTATGTAAAATCTGACCTTAAAGCTAGTAAAAGGGATGACTTGTCTTTTAGCAATGATGATTTTGAGACAATATGGATTGAAATAGAAAACTCAATGGCAAGAAATATTCTATGCTGTTGTGCATATCGACATCCTAGTTCTGATATTTCAAAGTTTAGTAACCATTTTCAGGAGACTCTCTCCAAAATAGAAAATGAAAATAAGCTTATCTTCACCATGGGAGATTTCAACATCAACTTGTTAAATTATGAAAATCATACACCTACGAATGAATTCATTAATATGATGTTTTCTAACCATCTTCAGCCTTCAGTTCTTCATCCAACCCGAATCACTGACACATCCTCTACCCTCATTGACAACATTTTTGTAAACAGTGCCCCAGATTCCAAAATTCATAGTGGGAATATTTTGTCTCTAATATCAGACCATCTACCCCAATTTTGCATCATTTATGATTGTAAATTTGATTACAAAGCCTCATCTTACCTTTCTTATGATTACAGTCACTTTGATGCCAATAAGTTCCTGGCTGATTATGCTGAAATTGACATGTCCTTCCTTGCTGATCAAAATATTAATCTGGATGGAAAGTTTGATAGCTTTCTACTAGGTCTTCATTGTCTCATTGATAAGCATTGCCCCAAAAAAAAGCTAACTAAAAAAAGATTAAAACTAAGAAATAAACCCTGGATTAAGTTGCGTATTCAAAAAATGATGAAAATCAGAGATAAGTTGTTTCAAAAGTTCAAATCAACCAACTCCTCAGCTGATCTAAGAGCATTTAAACTGTTTCACAATCGTGTTGTGAATGAAATAAGGGAGAGTAAGAAAAATTATTATCATCAGTATTTTGATGATAATAAGAGTAACATGAAAATGCTTTGGAATGGCATCAAGAATATTATCAGTTTAAACTCAAACAATCTAGATACTATTTCTTATCTGACAGACAAAGACGGCTCCCGAATCTCTGATCCAGGCAAGATGGCAAATGAATTTAACCATTTCTTCACTAATGTTGCAAATGATATCACGAAGACAATCCCAAGGGTTCCTAGATCTCCATTTTCATACTTAGCTAATCCTAATGTGGATTCTATTTTCCTTTCCCCTTGCACTTCTAATGAAGTATCATCTGTTATTCAGGCTCTAAAGAATGGTAAATCTTGTGGTCCCAATAGTATCCCAGTCAAATTATTGAAGATACTTGAGTCACCGATCTCTTTTCATCTTGCTAGTTTGATCAATGAGTCTTTTTTAACAGGTATTTTCCCTGATAAGTTAAAAATTGCAAAGGTGATTCCAGTGTTTAAGAAAGGTCTCACTACCAAAAAGTCAAACTATAGACCAATTTCTCTGCTTTCCATTTTCAGTAAAATATTTGAAAAAATAATGTATCAACGCCTTTATAAATTTCTTGATATATGTGAGTTGCTGTTTAACATGCAGTTTGGGTTTCGTAATGGTCACTCAACTGATCATGCGCTAGTCAGTTTAACTGAGAGTATAAAATCATCACTTGATAATAATAGAGTTGGTTGTGGTATATTTATTGATCTACAAAAGGCCTTCGATACTGTCAATCATGATATTCTCTTGAAAAAGCTGGAACACTATGGTATCAGAGGAACTGCCTTAAGTTGGTTTAAGTCTTACCTTAGTGATCGTAAGCAGTTTGTTTCAGTTAATGGTATCTCATCATCTACATGTGACATAACATGCGGTGTTCCACAGGGGTCTGTACTAGGTCCTTTGCTGTTCCTAATCTACATTAATGACTTACCAAACTCATCTAAAATATTGACTTTCTTTTTATTTGCTGATGATACCAATATTTATTTTGAAGCGAATGACCTGACAAGGCTAACCAAAAAATCCTGGCTTGATTGCAACAAACTTGCTCTGAATATTGACAAAACAAATTTTATCCTATTTCATTCCCCCAGGAAACAATTACCAGACTTGATAAACCTTAGATTTGGCAAGAAAAGTATCAAAAGGACTAAGTATGTCAAGTTTCTAGGTGTACTTGTTGATGAGCATCTTTCTTGGAAATACCACATCAATGAACTTTGTAAAAAACTTTCTAGGACTACTGGAATCTTCTTTAAAGTCAGACACTATGTTCCTCTACAGACCCTGATCTGTCTCTATAATTCACTCTTCTCGTCTTTTCTCAATTATGGTATTATAGTATGGGGTCTTACCTATGACACTTACTTAAATCAGTTGTTCCTTTTGCAGAAGAAAACCCTAAGATGTATAAAATTCCAACCATTTACTGCTCCATCTGCACCTTTGTTTCACACATTAAAGATAATCAAGCTTCAGGACATGCTTCATTTAAATATATCAACATTTGCCTATAAAGCTATAAATAAACTCTCACCTGTCTGCTTTTATAACTACTTTACTCCAAATTCTTCTGTTCACAGGATTGGAACTCGTCAGTCTACCAGAGGTGATCTGTTTCTTTCTTTAAAAAGGACCTCCCTTTATGGACTCCAAACAGTCCAATATTTTGGCTCTAAATTATGGAATACTCTTCCACTTTTCATACGCGTTGCTGGCTCTATTTCACTCTTTCGGTCTAAATTGAAAGCTTATTATATCGACTCCTATGTCTAGTTTGTCTGTCTCTCTTCTTCCGCATCAAGGTTTGTCATTTCCTCAGGGTACATCTGGTTCATAGTTTTTTATCTTGATATTTTTTTAGTTTCTTTGTTTTTATGGGGGGGCTCTCTCTCGATTAGTTTACCTACTTAGAGAGCTCCTCCTTAATCGATCTATACTATATACAATCATGCAATATCCTTTCCTTTTGCTTATATTGTAGTTTTGTATTTGATGTTATTAATTTAGTAGTGTATTTATTTGTAATGTAATTGTGTAGAATTGTATATAGTATAAATTGATGATCAATGAAACTGAACTGAACTGAACAAAGGAGTCACAGTGGCCAAAGTCGGGCCAAAATGAAAGACTGATTTTTAGGCCCATCAACATAACAAATAAAAAGCAATTGAAGAAACTAACTGTTGTGGTCTAAATCCAATCTCTTTTTAAATTTTGCTTTCAAATTTCTTTACGAGTTTCTCAAATATTTACCTCTTGAATTGTAAGCTTCGTCATATTTTGTTGAAAAGGTACCCAAAGTACCTATGAAGATCTCAAAACAACTATCGCACCCAAAGCAGGATGATGTCAACACACAATTTTCTTATATTAGAAACCTGGATCAGCTCATAGTGCTAAAAGTTTCATAAATATCCCACATGAAAATTTCTGGTTCTTAGTGTGAAAATGTTCTTAATTTGTTTCTCATTTTTAGCTGCATGAATTGTGATATAGTTTTCACCACTGCCACTCATTTTTTCCTTGACATACAGCATAATGTTCAGCAAGCAAGGAAAAGAGTTGTAGCGTGCTCAATGAAGACATAACTTTCGTGAATATTACTCAAAAATAAAGGGTCAACAACAGTGTTATCAAGATGTTCTTGAATGTTGCTTTTAAAACTTTCCTAGTGCTTCTCAAACACAATTCTGGAGTTTCTTAAATTTCTGGAGTTTCTTAAGACTAGTTTACTACACGGTGCAAACATTTTCGAGTGACCTAGGAAAATTGAGGCTGCAAATCACAAAACGCTCTTAGCATTTTCAATCCAGGTAGCATGGTTTCTCAACCTTTAAAAAGTGAGCATACTGTTTCTTAGGTTCCTTATAAAAAATGAGTGTTGTCCCAGTAAAGACACTTTTTTGTATTCTTCCAGAGCAGATTATCATTGCTAACTGATGGAGTTATTGATACTGAAGTTTGTTTTGGCCAAACCCTTACAGTTTCATATCTTCTCTGAGATCATAGAGAAATTTCCATGAAAAACCTCAGGCCCACAGAGTAAACACGGCAAAAGTTTTATATACTTTTCACTCTTTCCAGGGATTTAAATAATATTAAGCAGAATTCCAAGATAAACAAAACTTAAGATTCAAAATTGCAGACACAATTCAAAACTACTGTTATTTCAACTTTCAATATCTCACTGATTTAACTCTGCTATAAAAGATCGATCAGTAAATAGCTAAATTACAGTGCATCACAACAACTGGCATCAATTAGCATAACAACAAATTTGTGAGAACCATTTCCTCCCTTTGATTACAGCTGACCTCCTTCTATGCCAAAGTCTGATTCTCTAGTTAAAAATATTCACAAAAAGATGCTGTCTACTATGTATCTAGTGTCCAGAACATCTTTAAGAAACCAAGTCCAAAGATATAGATCACTCTTAAAAGATTGTCTAATCCTGCTCCTCCTGAAACTTCTCCTGCCTTGGATCCAGAACATGTAAAATCAGACCACACATTTGCATCAAAGATTTTACCTAAAAAAAGAAAGCAAATTATAAGGAAACGCTCAAGAAAACATTACAAATAGATATACTTAGGCTCAAAAACCTTAAGAAGGGGAATTTATCCCAACTTTACAGTTGAAACTTCACTTTACAGTTGAAAAAAATTCTCCGCAGAAAAAGACATTACTTGCAGATAACTATGCCCAAATTGCTACAGCACAGTTTAGGAAAGGGGCAAGAATTGCAATGAATTGTCTGGCTTAAAATGTACTCTGAGGAAGTGAATAAATTTGCCACTTTCCCTTCATTTTATAGCTCAAGGGCATATGAATTTGCAAGGAAGTCCCTGATTTTGCCCCAAACAGCAACAATAAGATCTTGGTCTGTAAATATTTAATGTGAGCCAGGAAAAAGAAATCACTACGGACCAAGAAGATTGTTTATTGACGCTAGACGACATGTTAATTGAAGAGCAACACACAATGTAACAAAAAATAACCAAATTTGTGGAAATGCTCACTATCCCACTCTTAAAGCTGAAGCCCACGTCAAAGTTGCCACCAGTACTTTTCTGTGCTACTTCCAAAAACCAGCAAAACCATGGTATGTTCCCCTTGCACACAGCTAGACAAATAGTGAGGGGACATTTGAAAGCCGTTGACTTATGAAAACATATCCTGTTTCCCAGGGAAAGAGCACAGGTTTGTGCAGTCTTATTGAGGTTGCCTCAAACATATACTGTATCAGATCTTGTTGCAAGAAAATCTAAATCAAAGTGCATCCAGTGGCAACTTCCTCACTAAACTAAAGTTAGAGTTGCAGTCCTTCACCTTTCATCCTCATCTTGATTGCCGTTGCGTTTTTTATGCTTCAAATTGACAGAACTGTTTACTTGGATCATTACTGGAGGGTAATTTGAAAATTTTTGAGTTATCAAATTAAAACTTTCGACTGTTGTTGCCACTGACAAACCACAAATGTTGGTAGATTAAGCATGTAGGGCCTAAAGTTTGTTGGTAGGTCTACAGCCTTACAACGCAAAAATTTCGTCAATTCTCTCTTTTCGTTGAAGCTTAAACTTCAGTCTAAAGATGTAAATGATCAGAGATGAAATGTAGATTGCAATGAAAACACGTTTCATATGTTAAAAACATAAATATTGGCAGGTATGTTGCCTTTAAAGCACGTGAATTAACTTACAGTGGGCTGATCTGACAAACTTCGGCCTAAGTTGCTACGATCTAAGGTCGATATCAATGACTAAAACGACCAAAAGGGGCACATAATTGATCAAAATTAAATGCTTGTGGCACTACTTACTTTAAAATGATTCGTTCTCGATATTTCGTTGCCTTTCTGCAAGCCAGCAGCACCAAAACAGAAGAGCGGTGTAGGTCTTCCCACTGCGGGTCCTTTGTTTATCCAAATCTTTTGCCAACGTGGTGCTACCATCTTTGCTCTCCATGCGTATTACGCACCAAACAAAAGCGAAACAATAGACCGCGCATTCTAGTCCTTTTATTTCTATGGTTAGCAGTAACGTCTATTGCACAGAGCCTTGTTACCGCGTGGTAACTGACTTAAGTTTTTTCCACTTGGCAACTGCCTTAAATCTATGCAGCCACCGTTTCCCTGCTCGGAGCCACTTAATGAAAATGTGCAAAATTGCGTTATTTACGTGTAACTTCAAAGAGAATATTTAAGACGTTATTCCTTGCATCATAAAAACTTACAGGCCGTCTTGGTGCATCATATAGAATTACCCTATTAGTTTATGTCATTAGTTTTATCCTTGACTTGAAGTTGACATAGAATAAGCAAAGTTGAGCAAAATTGCACGTATTGCGTTAAAAAAGCCTTTTGACACTTTTGACAATCTTCAAATATGATGTTTTGAAAGACAAATAAGAACAAATAGCAATGAAAAGACCAAGGTCTGTGTGAAGCAGCTGCTGATTTGAGGGCTTTTGTTCTTTAAACAATAGACAAATATACATTTGATGTAGCACAATTATTCAAAGTTATTTGGGAGGAGGGCAGGCTTTTATTGGGGGGCACAATCACTTCTTATGGCCCTAAAAGAACCCACGAAAGATTGCTCATGAAAGATACAGTACGTACTATATTTCTTGTTCAAATAGATACGCGCTTCCAACTTTGTGTATCCTTTCTTTACTGGAACATCTAAAATGTAATGAAATTTGTATTCTTATTTCGACTATAATGCTCCTAAAAAGCCCCCTTACTATTTCTGGCAACATGTACAGGATCAGTACAGCAAAATAATTTCTTCAGATTTGGTTATGTAGCAATGTGTAGGACGACATAAAATAATCAGAATTAACACAAGGATTGAAATAGCAAAAAGAAGACATTGCCTATGTTTATTTCATTTTCAATTCATTAAGGCATTCAATTGTATATTCACATGATAAAGTTGTTTGTTAAGAATGACATTGCATAACATTTCATGATCAATGGCTGCTTTGAATTTGAACTCCATTCTAATTTGAGACTCCATTAGTAACTGGTAGCTTGGGACTCCATTCTATTGGAAACTCATTAAATTTGTTGATGATTAAAAAATATTGTTTAGACATTGCTTTTGTCATAAAATATCATACTGACAACCACTGGCAGTGCAGCCATTAAAAGTTGGGATGGCTAGGTGTCACTATGACAAAATTAGGGTTCTTAAATGCATGTTTGCTTGAGAAAAATAAAATTACGAAAATAATTATATTGTAATGAGAGAAACAGAGATAAATGTATCCATCATAGTTCATCCTTTGGCACCACCAAGCAGCCAAAGGGAAGCAAGTAGGGTTGAATTTAGCAACTTGGGTCTGATTGGGGAAACATGTATCACTTAGCTTTTTGCCCCTAGAATACAGGCAACAGGTTTTTGGTTTGTAGATTTGTGATTAATAATGATGAAACTGGTTTTTCGGCAACTGAATGGTCAAGATGGCTGAGAAATCCACAAAGTTATCAAAGATTTATTTAAAAAAACTCTGACCAGTTCTGCCTTGCCTATCATTTATCTCTTACCTTAGATAGTGAAACTTGAAGAAGTTGCAACCCTTAACCATATCCAGACTGGGCTTTTTGAGCTACTAGAAGACTGGGGGGGGGCTCATTCAGTCCCCCCTCTCTAAAATCGCCATTCCTTCACTTACGAAGACGAAACTCACCACGCAGGTAGCCGTGTTTATGATCTATCATTTTTCACAAAAAGAATTCTAAAAATAGATATGACGTCATAATTATTCAAGACCAACTGGCACGTGTTCACGAAAAAAATGAAAAACAACTTTTTTCTAAATCTTTATAATTTTCTAAGATTGATTCATGAAACCAAATTATGCCAATCAAAGCATTCTTAGAAGGTGAAAATATACTTATAAAGTGAAAAATTTTACTTTCGCAAATCCAAGATGACAAAGACAAAGACAAAGACAGAGATTAAAAATCTTGTTTTTCTGAAAAATGACAAATGCCGCCATAATAGAAAATTTCTCCATACATTACAATGAAAACTACTTCAATGATAAGTGATCGTTGCATACTTCATTTTTCCTTTTGAAACTTTTGTTTTAATTATTACAGCATTTTTTCCCAGTAGTAAGCAAATGAGTTGGAAGGAAGAAGGAAGGGGGAAATAGAGGGACGAGGATAGTAATTTGGTGAAATTTTGATAATATCTTGACAAACTAAACACTTTCAAGTCAAAAAATTCTCACTGTAAAACAGATTCTCAAGATATGCATGAAAACTGATCGTTAGTAGTACTATATGAGGATACCCCCGGGGAATCTTATACCGTTTGTGACCAATGGTGCACAAAATTCAAACAAAATTACATAGCTTAGGTGGAAACAACCCTGTTGATCAGCTTTAATCTATTTATTGCTGATGTAAAACATTTGGGGTCGAAATATCCTCGCAGAGAGACCGCTAACTAATTTTTGCCATTTTCTTAAAGATGATGTCATTGATGAGATCACGTGACACATAATTGGTCTATTGTTCCTGGAAAAAATTTAAGAGACCTTACAAATTATAAGTATAGAAAGTAAAAAGGGTACTATCAAAGGATTATGAGGTGATCTGGAATTACACCCATAAACAGCTTACCTAAAAGTTGGCCCCGACCACTCTGAAAAAAACAGCCACCCCCCAGCCCCCTGAAATTTTTTTCAAAATTTCACACAAAATCACACTTCAAAAGGATAGAAACTAAAAGTCAATAAACCATTCCCTGGTTAGTTGAACCAATTTAGAGCAGTGCTCAGTTAAGTATGTAGGGGGGCTGAATGAGCCCCCCCCCCAGTCTGGATAGGGTTAATATTTATATATACAAGGAAACTACTTTTCAACTTTTCACAACAGGATTCATCTATACACATATGAAATCTTCAGCTAACTAATTCCAAAAAAGAACATATGACCATGTCTGAGTTTGAACACGTACTGGCATCATCTATACTCTATTTCAGATGAAAAATTCAAATCCTAATACCACAACAATAATAATACGATATATGAAAACAATACAACCGGGTACCTAAAGCTGTGCTATGGTTTTTTTCAAACATGGAGCAACCAGAACATTGCACTTACACATCGCTTTAGTTTCTGGCTGGACAGCCGAAGCTGAAGTGTCTCAGATTCCAGGTTACTATTTCAGATAAACGTCCCGTAGTCTGGTGAAATGAATTTATATGTTTGGTTTTTTTAATTCTTGACAACATTTTATGATACAAGTTTGATAGACCAAAACTTAAAAAAAGTTCAGACCATGCGCACATTATACTGCAATTTGCATGCTTAAGAAATGTTGATAAAACTTCCATTTTTAAGAACTCTTCCTCAAGATTATTTGCATGCCTTCATACTACTTAAGAACTCTTATAGAATTCTTGAACATTCTAAAGAATTCTTGAAACGTCTTAAGAATTCTAAATAAATCTTGCAATGTCAATATGCTTAAGGCCAATACTGTATGTACTGTAGTACTTTAATCACAAATGAAAAATGAACAAACTCAAAAAGTGTGTTTGATAATTCTACTCCAGGTAAAACCATATAATAATGCCTTGAAGATCTTGCTGGTATTTGTTTCCAAATCACTGGCAGCGTAGAAAATATTTTAATCTGCTTATATTTAAGATGCTTAACCCTATTCGTACTGGGGGGGGGGGGGGCGTTTTTCGCCCCCCCTACCAGTTTTCGCTGCATTACGCTAAAACGACAAGAGATATAACCACCAGTTTTGGTGACTTTTACTCAAATTTCATAGGCAATTAAATTCTTAACATTTCATTGTTCTACCTCTGATCATGTGACCACAGTAATACCATATTTGGAGAGTAGTCAACAAAAAAAAGCTTAAAATGTCCGTAGTTTTCGTGTCGTTTGCTTGATCGATCTCAAACATGCACCATTCGATTGCATTTGATGAGTACTTTCATTTGATATATAAATTTTTCATATTTGCTGATGTCAGCAAAATTTAATATCTATGACGTCATTCACATTTATGACGTCATTTACCTAATAAAGAAGTGTCAAATATCAATTTTTTTAGTCTAATTTGCTTAATCTTATTAATTTAATTCATTTTGAGTCTATATTTACCAGATAAAAGGGCAGGACTGGCAAAAACCTACGATGAAAGTAAATGCATGCAACAAAAGGCTAATTTAAGGCTAATTGTGCTAAAAATAGAAACTAAAAATTTTTGCAAAGTATGTATTTTTGAACTATAACATGTTTCCTATTATTTAAAACAAATTTGGAGAAAATCGGTCGAGTGGTTGATTAAATAGAATTTTTCTGGTTAAGAAGGTATAAATTTGCCAATTTTCGTCAGTTTTTCGGTTGCCTAGCAACGAATCACGTGACTTATTAATTGCCATTGTTATATTTGAATAGCCAATTGTCTAAAGAACAATAGGGGTAAGTCTCATTGTTATATCTTTTGTAGTTTTGGAGAAAAAGAGGGGGGGCGAAAAACGCCCCCCCCCCCAGTACAAAATACCTAAAAAATCGCCCAGTACAGATAGGGTTAAGAAGATTTACAGCAAAGTCTTCATACTGTACTTACTGCAGAACTCAGAAAATCCTCTTGTCATAGCATTGCCTGACATCAGGTATTCTTCCCCTTTAATTGTTGATGCTGTCAAAAGCTTCCCATTTGGCTTCATTGATAAGCAAAATCCAATGCACCCAAACTGTTCCATATACTGCATCTATGATGACAAATAAGAAATTATATTTCAGTAATTTTTAGGAACTAATATATTGCTAGCTCAAGTACTTGTAGATACGCAGCTTGTAAAAGGAGAAAGCCAAAATCAACCTTAGGGTGCTAAAACCGAGAAGATGAACACATGCCACTGTGTGGTCTAGTTGTCAAGACGCTTGCCTGAAAAGCAGGGGATCCATGGTTGGATTGCCGGTGATGGTAACTTTCAGTTTTCTTGATTCTTGATGTTTCTGTTTGCACCAAAAAAGAAGAAATCCTGGTTGCTCATTAGCTGTTGAGTACTTATATTCAAGTACATGTAAAAATTTTGATGGATACATTTTCTTGTATATACAGTAGATTGCATGTTATTTAAATGTACGGGGTATCAAGAAATTATTTTACAGAAAACATGCCTTAATGACAAGATTTGAGCAGACTATGAAACAAACTTCCCATTTTAAAGCAGAATCTAATATGGGATTGATGGCTCAAGAATTCTTTATCATTACATAAAGAATTCTTGTCATGTTTGTACTGCATAAAGGATGAACAGGAACCCATGTGAGATCTGAAAAGTACTGCGTTGACATAAATATTACCTCTTTCATAACTCTCTGCATTATATGACCTATACATTTTTCAATATCGTCTGGAGCCATGCTTTCTAGATCAACATCTGCAGCTAATTTTGCTTCCTTTTCCAGCTCTTCTTTTTCCTCTGCAGACAAAGTACTGTAAAGCTCTTTTGCCTGTTTGCTCTTTTCTTCTTTTGGTACATCTTTTAGTTCTGTATGGTAGTAAATAAAAGTGAACAGTAATTATCAAATCAAACAAAGTAGAGAGTAGAAAGAAAGTAGTAACACCTATTTTAAATCTCAGTGTAATTCACACTCTTAAAAACGGTACTAAAACACTATAAGCACAGTTCCTTCCATAAAAGACAGAATTTGGAAGTTTTTTTCTGAAAGTTTACATTTAATGAGAAAGTAATGCTTAAATTTAGTATAAAAATGCAAAAACTCAGCTCCATCTAGCTGTGAATAAAAATACTTGAAAAGAGGTAGGCACATTGAAATTTTGACCTCTTAATCATGTACGTTTTTGATGCAGTTTCATAATGACCTTTTAATAGACCAAGTGCAAAACCTTGGATCAAAACACTGTACTGTATGTGGGCTCCAGTCATTTGGTAACCTGGTTTACAGTCTAAATAAGGTAAATAGTTAAGAATTAGATGTGTCCCTTGTCAAGTAAGTTTGCAACATCACATTCTGGAAAAGAAATCTGCCCCTTTAGGTGGCATGTTATACTGTAGAAACCCTGTGGGGTAAAATTGTAACTTTCCAACATATTGTCCTTCATTTCCACAGTTACACTGTTGCCCAAGGATTCTTCAGAAATTTTTTATTTCCCTAGAATTATTTAATAAATTCTTAAGAATTCTGGTAGTGTTAATGTGTGGAAGGTCTTATTGCAACTTTGTCGAGCAATACTTTTTCAAATTACAGTATTTGTGAAACAATTATCCACTTTGCTTCATATCACAATCCATGGAGAGCAACAAAAAAATACCATAGGGTACACTGGTAAATGGGCAAGCTTTGGGTAAATGAGCCAGGCAAAAATGTGAACACACGTTCTGAAAATCTTCAAACACAGGTTCACTCTAGCTACAGTAAAGGTGTTTGCAAACATTACTAAACCTGACAAGGCTTCTTACACTATGAGAGGAATTTTTAAATTCTATGCAATAATCCATGTAAATTTTTGTAAACAAGAAGTTTTAGGCAGGTAAACTATGCTAATGCTGACAAAGATTTTAATGTGCATCTGTCAACACCATGCCCTCCTTGAGGTACCAGTCAATGAAAGGAATCGCCGTTTGAAAGATCACCATATCCTGAATATCAAGATGATGCTATTGGGAAACATGACATAAACAGCAGACATCTATTTCCATATGGACCTCAACATTTACCTGACTGAAATCGGCCACTCCATTCTGACATTATGAGGATTTTCTCCAGAAAGCCCTTTCAATAAACCTTCAAAGCATGCTCAAAGCAATGATCAAACATTTCCCGAGCTTTCTGCCTTATCTCCACTCTCCATCGCAGAGGCTGTTTTTTGGAAACCGAGCTTTCAACTGAAGCTCTCGAAACTGCGAGGGCGCCAAAAAAGCGAGCACGAAGCGCGAGTTCAGCCTCTGCCAAAAAATCCTTAACTGTTGTTGTTGCTGCTTCGGCATGCCCAACAACGCATGTTTTCAGTAATGGCGGAATGCATAATACACTCGGCCTACATCAGTAACAAAACTGCGTCTAAAGTTTGTTTTGAAAAGTTATCAGAAATAAAGCCGTATCTGAGGAATGATGGTCTGAGGCAACGTTTTAGAACCATGCACCGAGATAGATTTTCTGAAAGTCTTCTCACAGACACAGAATGCGTACACAACACAGCTTACCAAAAAATTGCACGGAGATGAGACACGAACAAAAGTTTGTATTTGATCCAATTTGCAAATCATGAGTACGAAAAGGTGTGTTCTAAATCCTACTGTGGGATTCATATACTGGTTAATTTTTCAATGAATGTTATTTATAGTACCACATATGTAGATCACCAATTGTATACTAAAAGAAATGACTTCCGAAGGATCTCTCGAAATGGAGTCAATGAATCTGTCTCACTGCTGAGAAGTCTTCAGTCTAGGCCTATGTTTTTATTGCAGCAAGTCCCGTCCCGGCTGCCATTTCAGCAGCCCCTTCCCTCCCCTCTTCTTGGCTTGCCATGCACAAAGAAACAACAACAAAACCACTATTATTCAATCAATGAACAGTTGAAAAGTAGCTCCCTTAAAAACTGTGAATGCAAAGTACCTACCTGATTTTATAGTCGTTCAAAGTCATCTCTATTTCCGCCATTTTTCTGGTTCATCACTTGTTGCTATGTTGTTGGTGTTGTTAAAATGTCGATTCACGCAAATTAATGTCGATTCACGCAGGTTTTTTGGCAGAGGCGCGCTGTGTGCTTCTTTGGCTCCTTCGCAGTTCTGAAAGTTCGGTTTCCAACAAACAGCCTCTGCGACGGAGAGTGCCTTATCTCAATGAGTTCAACACATTCTAACATGTTTTATCCTCTTGGGAAGATGAAATAGTCAGGAATAATGTTGTTTTTCCCCCAGTGATTACATTTTGATCTCCCAAAGAGATAAAGCATGCCAAATCTGCATAAGTCATTAATACTGTATAATGTATAGGAATACAAGAAATTTGATCGTGATTTTATGCAGTTTTTGGATCATGGCTTAAATGTTTGTCATTTTGGCTTAAGCTTGCTTTCTTTCACAATTTGTTAAAATAACTTTTGCAATTTTGTTACCACTTGGTTTTTTCCTTGACAACTCTTTGAGAACCAAATTCAACAAAATTTGGTATGACATGAGCATAATGGGCCAAACCATTCTCGTAATTTTTGCGCTATTTTTGTAATATCTGTCGTGCCTCTAAGTGCAGGCTTCATGGTTGTGTTTTTCCAATGCTCCCTTTGCTACCGTTTTGTGATTGTGTCTTTGTAATTGTTTGTCATTGTAAATTTTGTGAAAATATAAAAAATGTCATATATACGTTAGACTTTTTACTTCATTCTAAGATTACATCTCTTAACTCAGGTTATTTTCTTTAAATTGGAACCAATGGTTTCCTAAATCATATTTTACAAACCTTTCAACACCGAACAATGAGTGAATAATGTTGAAAAGGGAGAAACAGCCCGGAAGAGATCTCCTTGTAAATATAATGCATACATCGATGTTAATAAAGCCCCTATAATGAGGCAGTAAAATGCAAACTTTTGTAGGCCTATTTTATCAGGGGCCATCAACTTTCAATTTTCCTATTTTTTAATGGCATTGGAAGGGGTATTATCCGAGGCCGTTAAGAATAATTTGAGCCTATATAAACGCTATATTACATCAGGCTGGACTGGTCGGAGGCAGATTTGCAAATAGACGTTAAGGCAAATCGGGGAATGGGGGTTCTGATATTAACAGATAGTTTATTTTCAATCAAGCATAAATATGAATATATTAGTGCTATCATATACCTTATTTCAGTTTGAATATTTCCACTTACTTTCTCTCACAATTACTAACAAAATGTTTTGTGGAATCAGCTTTTGATGGGTGAGCTGAGAAGGGTTGGACTGGTCAGTTGACAAGAAACTCCCCCATACCTGCTGTTTCACATCATTCACATCATACAATTAACTTAGTTCAGTTCATAACTAACTGGGTACTGGCAGGGAAGAAAATTACATGGCCTAGGCCGGCCGTATTCCACCAAGGAAGGCGTATGCTTAGGCCTATATAAGGCCGCCATCTTGCATGCAGGTTTTTATAAAAAAGGGTGGCCGACTGACTTACGTCCTTTGAATGTTCTGCTCAGGAAAAGGTTCCAGGCACTTGTCCTCCTGTTGCAAGGCGCTCTCATTAAACTCTGGCCACTACCTTCGAGTCTTGCAGACGATTCCGATGCGGTCGAAGGCGGAGGATCAGAATGAGAATGCGAGAAAATGCCACCTTTCCTCTTTCGATTGTTGATCCAAATCTTTAGCTTTGGAATTTCAACTTTTGTTTCGAGCGAAAGGCGTTCATATTTTTCGGCATGCAATGACATATTAGTGGAACACAATCCATCGATAAATGCTTTTTCCATTAGGTCTAACTGCTCCACTGTGAATTTCGTAGGCGCCGCCATTACTGAACGATGAAGATGGAGTCACTCATGAGTCACAATGGCAACTTGCTTGTATCGAGGATTAATCTGACTCAAGAGAGGCTGTTTGAAATGACCACAGTTAGTCCCCTAGCAGTAGGGAAAATTGCTCTGATTGGCTGAAATTCTCATACGTTCGAAGCGCGTTCTTTTGCAAGCTTGCCGCGTTGTTGTGCTGCTGTGGGCCAGAAGGGCATCGTTTTTCATGCCCCACAAGAATATCTTGCGACCAAAATGGAAAATTAATCAGATCCACAGTCAGATGGTTGTCCCTAAATAGATTGAAGCAGAACATAACTCGATACATGCAAATCAAACAACGATCCAAGCTCATTTGGCTTGGAGAAATGTAGGCCTAAACGTCAACAAGGTGCAACCTGGCCTTCACCACATGATGTATAACCAGCAAGATCTGGCACAGATGGTGCAGTGTGGTGGGCTCCCGATCAACTGATACCACGAGACAACCGTAAGTGAAAATGATTTTCGATTTCATATTTTGTATTTAAATGAGCAAGGAATTTCATTTATAATCTTGCTGCACATGCAATCAATGCCAATTCCTACAGGGAAAAAGGCAAAACGTGCCTTGAAAAAGTGACGAAAACAGAAAAATTGGCCCATGCCCACAAAGGATTCTTTTAAGAATTGAAATTAAGAATGTTTTTGTAGTATTTTGATGTGCAGCAAGTATCTGGGAAAATTGTGTAACTCAAGAAAATTCAATTTGTAATCTTTGTTTTGTTACTGCAGTTCCTATAGGGAAAAAAGGCAAAACGTGCCTTGAAAGAGTGACAAAAACAGAAAAATTGGCCCATGCCCGCAAAGGACTTTTTTAAGAATTGAAATTAAGAATGTTTTTGTAGTATTTTGATGTGCAGCAAGTATCTGGGAAAATTGTGTAACTCAAGAAAATTCAATTTGTAATCTTTGTTTTGTTACTGCAGTTCCTATAGGGAAAAAAGGCAAAACGTGCCTTGAAAGAGTGACAAAAACAGAAAAATTGGCCCATGCCCGCAAAGGAATTTTTTAAGAATTGAAATTAAGAATGTTTTTGTAGTATTTTGATGTGCAGCAAGTATCTGGGAAAATTGTGTAACGCAAGAAAATTCCATTTGTAATCTTGGTGCAAACTGTTTTGTCACTGCAGTTCCTATAGGGAAAAAGGCAAAACGTGCCTTGAAAGAGTGACAAAAACCGAAAAATTGGCCCATGCCCGCAAAGAAATTTTTTAAGAATTGAATTTAAGAATGTTTTTGCAGTATTTTGATGTGCAGCAAGTACCTGGGAAAATTGTGTAACGCAAGAAAATTCCATTTGTAATCTTGGTGCAAACTGTTTCATTACTGCAGTTCCTATAGGGAAAAAAGGCCAAAGGTGCCTTGAAAGAGTGATGAAAACAGAAAAATTGGCCCATGCCCGCAAAAGAATTTTTTAAGAATTGAAATTAAGAATGTTTTTGTAGAATTTTGATGTGCAGCAAGTATCTGGGAAAATTGTGTAACTCAAGAAAATTCAATTTGTAATCTTTGTTTTGTTACTGCAGTTCCTATAGGGAAAAAAGGCAAAACGTGCCTTGAAAGAGTGACGGCAACAGAAAAATTGGCCCATGCCCGCAAAGGACTTTTTTAAGAATTGAAATTGAGAATGTTTTTGCAGCATTTTCATGTGCAGCAAGTATCTGGGAAAATTGTGTAACTCAAGAAAATTCTATTTGAAATCTTTGTTCTGTTACTGCAGTTCCTATAGGGAAAAAGGCAAAACGTGCCTTGAAAGAGTGACGGCAACAGAAAAATTGGCCCGTGCCCGCAAAGGAATTTTTTAAGAATTGAAATTAAGAATGTTTTTGTAGTATTTTGATGTGCAGCAAGTATCTGGGAAAATTGTGTAACTCAAGAAAATTCAATTTGTAATCTTTGTTTTGTTACTGCAGTTCCTATAGGGAAAAAAGGCAAAACTTGCCTTGAAAGAGTGACAAAAACAGAAAAATTGGCCCATGCCCGCAAAGGACTTTTTTAAGAATTGAAATTAAGAATGTTTTTGTGGTATTTTGATGTGCAGCAAGTATCTGGGAAAATTGTGTAACTCAAGAAAATTCTATTTGAAATATTTGTTCTGTCAATGCAGTTCCTATAGGGAAAAAGGCAAAACGTGCCTTGAAAGAGTGACAAAAACCGAAAAATTGGCCCATGCCCGCAAACAAATTTTTTAAGAATTGAATTTAAGAATGTTTTTGCAGTATTTTGATGTGCAGCAAGTATCTGGGAAAATTGTGTAACGCAAGAAAATTCCATTTGTAATCTTGGTGCAAACTGTTTTGTTACTGCAGTTCCTATTGGGAAAAAGGCAAAACGTGCCTTGAAAGAGTGACAAAAACAGAAAAATTGGCCCATGCCCGCAAAAGAATTTTTTAAGAATTGAATTTAAGAATGTTTTTGCAGTATTTTGATGTGCAGCAAGTATCTGGGAAAATTGTGTAACGCAAGAAAATTCCATATTTGTAATCTTGGTGCAAACTGTTTTGTTACTGCAGTTCCTATTGGGAGAAAGGCAAAACGTGCCTTGAAAGAGTGACGAAAGGAGAAAAATTGGCCCATGCCCGCAAAAGAATTTTTTAAGAATTGAAATTAAGAATGTTTTTGTAGTATTTTGATGTGCAGCAAGTACCTGGGAAAATTGTGTAACTCAAGAAAATTCCATTTACAGCTTGCTATATAAGTCTTCATTGTTGAGATACATACTGTACATAGATCCCATTTGCCAAATTTCCTTTGTTTCCTTGCAGCCTTGCAATAACACACTGGACTTATTAATTTTTTTACCATACTTTGAAGGCTAATTACACTAGTTTGAGGGTGATATGCATTGTTTTATCACAACTGGTTGCGAAAAAAATTAGAGTGGGGGTGAAAAATCCCCTTCCATGAAAAACCCTCCTTGCATGCAAAATAGGGTAAACTAATAACATAAAACTGGTTGAAACATGAAGGGTCCAATTTCCCATGATTTTATTGTTCCACTACTGTTAACTCGTAAGTATGGATGCAATCCTTTCAAAAAGTTCTTCAGAAAATTAATGAGTTAGTATGAGCTTTTGAAGTTCACCCTAGTATGAAAAATTAAACTAACAGCAGTTTGGGTTGTTGTTGATTTGTTGTAGGAACAAGTGTTGACAAGATTTTTTTTTCTATATTCAAAGACTTACAAATCTCATATTTGTATCATAGAAAAAGGACAAATACAAATTGGATGGATAAAAGACTCTTGCCTTACAACATGCAAGTGCTTCATGGGATGGCGCTGAAGCAAAATGGCCAGCAACAAGGACGCATGCCAACTGTAGAAAATCTATATTGTTCTCCTTGATAATAACAATTTTCACTATGTCTCCTTCAATTCCTACTGTAACCATCTCCCAGGGCAGCCCAGAGGTAAACAAATATTTGCACAAATACCTGGGTGTGGATATCTTTTTTGGTAAATGACCAGGGGCTTGGCACTGACAGCATGCTATATTCCCCCAAATTCTGAGAATGTTAAACCTTTGTTGACAAACATCCAAAGCTGATGAAAAAACTTATAGTCAAATGCCTGAGGGCAGGAAATATTCCTAAGCAAATACCCAGAGGTGTCCTGGAGGGATGGTTTGGAAAGGAACTAAATGAGAAATTAACTGCTGTACTTGCATATGAACTATTTAGAAATACTGTAATTGTGGCAAAATTGACTGCATTTTTACACCAATACAGTACATCCTTTTCAAAGAAACCAAGAAGTTGATCCTGCACAGAAAAGTTTTGAGAATTATCCCATCATGTTGAGTGTTAACAGGTTGTTGGAGGGTTTAGAAAATTTAGTGAGGATGATTTATGCAAAACGAAAGAATTTGGTATCTGATTTTTTTTTGGATAATTGTGATCGGGTAACTTTTTTTTGGTCTAAAATTTGTGCAAGAATAATTTTTTGTCAGTCATTTTTGCAGTTGTTTTTTGTTTGGGTTCTTGAAATTTAGGCTTATATGATATTAAAGCAATATGATATTTATATTGAAATTAAAGCAATATATGATATTAAAGCAATATGATATTTATATTGAAATTAAAGCAATATGATATTCAGAAAACTAGATTCTGCACAGATTCTGTACAGTGTCACTCTGTGTCTATTTTGAGTTCATTGAGTACATTCAGAGGTATAATAGCTCTGAAGTACTACACATTCTTGAAAACCCATTAATCAGTCATAACATGTGATTCAGTCATCTTATAAAATTCACCCTGAGTACTAGCTCTCTAGTACTCTAGTAAAAAAATTTCAGTCAATTTTACAAGTCCATACATCAAGTGTCTCTGTATCATGTACCAAAGTAATATCTTTAATGAATAAGACAACAAATAAGACAGACAGAATAAAGAGTTTTATAATTCGTTCATTCACCCTGATCTTCAGTCTGTTTATTTCCATTACAAAACAGCATTTTCAAACACAAACTTTGTGTTTCAAACACAAACCTTCGAGGTGATCTTGAGAAGTCTGAACAGTTTAAAGAATGTTTGGACAGTTAAAGGGGCAGTTTCACCAAAATATAAAATACGCATAGCTAGAAAAGGCAATATCATAATTTGAATTAAAAAATCCTTTGCTAATTTGGATTAATACAAAGGATGCTGCGATTTCCCAACAGCATTTTTATGCTTAGCCTAAGCAACTTGGTTAACCATACTCGTTAAATCTGCCTCTATCTCCGCAATAACTAAAGCTATCAAAATGTTAATGGCAGCAGCAAATTCTCTGATACTTAATTATCCACAAAATTTCTTTATTTTGTGCCCCTTTAACATAGCCCCCCAAGGGGGGAGGTACACTGGTTTTTTTGGATAATTGTGATCGGGTTACTTTTTTTTGGTCTAAAATTTGTGCAAGAATAATTTTTTGTGTCAGTCATTTTTGCAGTTGTTTTTTGTTTGGGTTCTTGAAATTTAGGCTTACTTTTTTGGGTCTCAAATGTGGGGAAAAGTAAAAATGATGATAGAGAAAAATATACTTTGCAAACAAAATTAAAATCAAGCAACATTACTCAAATCAAAATACACTATGTGAAGTCTGTATCTTCAGGTGCTTTTTCATAGCTTTAAGATGCAGATTTAATAATTTTTGGCGTGAGAAAAATTATTTTGTTGGGTCCAAATTTGTGAAGAAAGTTATTTTTTGGGTTGATGCTGTGTACCCCCATGAGCCTGAGCACCCCTTTCCTGAATATATCAGAGTACCCCCCCCCCCCCTTGCCCTGGGATAGCTCTGTATGTAATAACATCGAGTGCATGAGTAGATGGTTTGCAGGCAAGCACTGAGGATGACCACAGAGTGAAACTTGATTTTTGATGGACTGTTTTTTACCATTACAGACGATGTAATCAATAGCATTGAATTTGTTGTGATACTCCATCACACGCTGATCATATCATACTCGGGGTTCTTCTAGGCCAGATTGTAATTTCAAATGCCAAACCAGATCATGTTTACAAACAGGTGTTTGCTTTTTATTGCAAGTTTTTTCAAGGGATAATCGATTAGTCTTCTTCAGAAGCATGTAAGTTAGGCCTATTTATCTCTATTATCTGGAGTAAAGTTTCCACAATAAAATTCAGTCTGTTTCTGTGTCAGCTTGAATGCACCACTCTTTCCAATGATTGATGAGAAAGTAACCAGAATAATTGTCAATGGAAATTGTATTTATATGTTACATCTGTGCTTGAATCAAGAAATCTTCAATGAAAAGGAGTTTAGGCCACAGCACCACAACTCTGCTCGCGTGGAATGTCCGTAAGAGCAATATTGTACTTAATGGTCCCCTGTGCGCTCTTTGCGCATGGCAAGTACAATTTTCCCTACTGCTTAGTCCCCTCAATCCCTGTACTTTCCCCGATACATACAGGATTAATCGACCGATTAACCTCGATATCATCGATTGATTAGATGAGGTACGGGTGACTGGAGATAATCTGAACAACTCTACGGTGGAGCATCTTTCTTTGCCACCAGGTAAATAGCGTATTAGTATAACGAGCGGTTGTTCAATGATAGTGCAAGTTGAAATTCAAAGAAATGATAAAACAACTGAGAGTCTTTATATTAATAAAAATGACATTCAACTTGCGCAATCATTGAACGACCGCTCGTGCGACAGATTGTACCTAATCCATTTCCAAAGTCCCTAGTCATTTCGAAGAGCACTCCCTTTGTTCTGCCAAGTTCAATCTGTAGAAAATTTGATCACTGTTTTTCGATCTTTTTGGGCAGTCTGCAGGCCAAGACATTTCAAGAAATCGTTAATATATCGATAAATTGGCATCCGAAAAATCTACACAAAATACCCCAGAATAATATAGGATATTGACACAAGATTAAATCAAAAACAACTAATATTGGCCTAGTGTGTGATTTATCCTGACCTCTCGAAAGTGGGAACTTTTTCTGGCTCACCCGGTAGTATGTTTGAGAATATCTTGTTGAGAATGATCCTAGCACCAGATTATTGTCAGCTTAATAAAGCTCTATAATCATACCCTGCAAAGTGGCAAAACTTGTTTATAAGAAACCGCTCATAAGAAACGGTAGGCTCAATTTTTCGAGAGTTAAGAAACAACCCTACCTGGATTTAAAAAGCTAAGAAACTTTTGTAATTTACAGTTTTCATTTTCCTATTGCAGCCAAAAATGTTTTGACACTGTACAGTTATAGCAACTGTACACGTTTCCGCTGGTGTTATAATTCCTACTCCATGTCGTGTTGTCTTATTGGCACCTCCAGAGGTATAATGTTTGTATTTGAATTTTCCGCATGCCGTTGTTATAGTCTGTACTTTACTTCCTCCTCCAATCCTGGTGGCTGTTGTTACTGATTCAATTTTGATTCAAGCAGAAGCATCGCCATATCTTTTGATTAACCCTATTGTACCCGGGGGGGGCAAAACATGCCCCCCAACCAAACTTTTGATTATAAAACAGAGAGGAAAGAGAAAAATGAGCTGAAACATCCATGACTTTTCCTAATTTTTAATTGGCAATTAAATTTTAGACTTGTCATTGTCATAATTTAAGTCACGTGACCAGTAGATACCCATATTTGGAAAGTACTCACAAAGGAAATCACAAAAACAGTCATAATTCCTTTGTCTTAACCTTGATGAAGTTGTGATTGGTACCAAACGATTCCCCTTGCAGAGTACTTTCATTTGATATATACAATATTTATATTTGCTGACATCAGCAAATTATAGATTCCATGACGTCATGCAAATTGATGACGTCATATCTCTAATAAAGAAAGACAAAATTTTCAAATTTTGATATAAATCGATGGATAAACATATTCTCTTCATTTTTCAGTAGTTTATTGAGGTTTTCATACATTTTATCTGAATTAATTAGCACTTTTTGTGTTTTCAGTACTGAAGCTTATATCTGACATGGTCCCATTGTTTGGTCGCTTGGCAACGAACCACGTGACTAATTAGCATTAAAATCTATAATTAGACTCCTAATAGATGTACTTACTATTGTGCGAAGTTACAATGGCATACTAATTATAGTTTTGTAGATAATTAGGGGGGGCATTTTTTGCCCCCCCCCGGGCAGTGGTCTGACCCTAGGAGCCCGGGTAGAATAGGGTTAAGCCGGTTTCTCCCTTAGGAGAGACCAACAGAAACTTTGGTATAGCCTTTAGTATCTGTATTGTTATTTGTTAAAGATCATTTAGGGTAGCCATGCCTATCATGCTCGCAATGGTATCGTCTTTTGTAGCCATGCCTATCTTGCTCCCAATGGTATCGTATGTCTTTGTTAACTTGTATATTTTTAGATTGTGTATATAAAAAAGGGCTGCTACACTAGGGAAGTCTTTGACAAGGAGAGTGGCCACATGGTAGGCTTGCATGTGAGTTTTGGCTTTAGGTTGCTGCTTGGTGTGGATGTTGTGGTAGTCAGCAATCAGTATAGCAAGGAACTGTTTTGTAACAACATTACAACAAGAAACTGGACATGTTGGTGGTGTGAGATGATGCATATGATTTTGCAGCAGCTTTGGCTGTGTGTGGATTGGTAGCAATGCCTGAATTCATATCCTCGTTTAGTAATTCCAAACTGCAGCAGAGTCCTCCATAAAGCAACTTCTGCTTCTATTTTCTGACATTCTATCATAGATCCTGCCATTATATGATGGTTGAAATAACTTGTCTGCTCCCGCTTGCTTACAAAAACTCTCAAAGGCATATGGGTCCATCTCAGGATTGTATGACCCATTTGAAAGGGATAATGTAATTGCAGTGAGTTTTTTGCTTTGTTCATTAAATCTTTGTAGCATCCATCAGATAAGAACACCCCATCCATTGTTTGGCATTCGTTGCCTTTGTATTTGTTCTCTTCTTGCTCAAAAAGTTCCTGTGAATCCATGAAGAGGTCCTGGCTTGGATGTGTGAAACTGGCAGCACTG
Source organism: Aurelia coerulea (assembly GCA_039566865.1). Classification (NCBI taxonomy): domain Eukaryota; kingdom Metazoa; phylum Cnidaria; class Scyphozoa; order Semaeostomeae; family Ulmaridae; genus Aurelia; species Aurelia coerulea. Next base: position 7,631,673 of record CM076959.1, read on the forward strand.
AAATATCATACCGATTGGTTTTCTCCGATTGAACAATCATCAAGTAGTGTCTGAAGCTGAAGGGAAGAACAATGAAATAAAAAAGTTGTTTGTAGAATGTTTACACTCGACTGCAGGAGAGAGCGATGATTGGTGGCTTTTGAAAATCAAATTCATTGGAAAGTGTTTTACAAAGCTCATGACCAGAGATGGGTTGGAATAACTTTGCATCAACCATTTGAGCACAGCTTGAAGTTTCAGAAGAAGTTGAAATTAGCCATGACTTACACATGTTAAGCTGGGCCTACTTCTCCTCATTTACTGTAAAAGTCTGCTCAACAGAGCTTACTTTCATTTATCATTTTGCTAATCTATAGTGTTTCTTTAGAAAATTTTAATGATCATATCAACACCAAAGAGGTCATGGGCTATCTCTATCCCTATCTCACCTAGGCCTTTTGGAGCAGTCAATACCTGAGGGGACCCCCCCCCCCTTTTCTTCTGTTATAGTAGCTATAATCTTTAAACTTGGTAAATAGATGGACTTTGGTGCAAACAATCAAAATCACGTGATTAAATCAAATTATCTCTATTGTTCTTGTTGCTTTGACAATAAGGAGATGTAAAGTCATGATTATCGTGATCATTACTAACATGATAGAAACAATGAGATGAGTTTCGGTCTTACTCATGATGCCAAAGTTCCAAAAAACAATCTATCGCGCAAGAAAATTGGCCTGCCTGAGTTCTGACCTTATTCATGAAATGATTTACTGTGGCTACGCCACGCCTCTCCTCAGGGCTGGTTGAGAAACATCCGTCTACACCCTGAAATGAGCCTAACTGCTTGTTAGGCCTTGGCTCATTCTGCAATATTTCTTGTGACTCCCATATGGAGCATGTCTGGTGACTATTTGCAAGCTTTTCCATTTGAAATTCAATAAATGTCGAGCATACTCACCAATAATGTCTTGTGTTTCCAAACTCCCCTGCACTGCACAAGATCACTTCTTCCTGTCAAGTTCCACTTGCCTTGACTCGCTTTGCCTTATTGCACATCACGCTAACTTTTCTCATTCAACTGAATTGATACAGCTGCAGTGTTATCAGCGCAGCCAGCCGCAACGGCTTAGTAAAATACAAACTACAACGAATGCAATAAATCTATGCCCTACAAACCCGCACAAACCTGTGTTGACAGAAAACCAATCACATCCCATCATTCTCAAACAAGCTTGAGCAAAAACCCGTCAAACCTGTATTACGACGAAAAATTCAAAATATGCGAGGATTTGAGATTCGAAGCCCTAGTCTGTGCAGCCTCGTATGCGTGTGGTGGGCTATACAGCCCCACTTCGGTGTGGGGCAATTAATATCTGCAACAAAAAAGTATACACATTCTATTGACTACACAGTGAAACATTGATTGCCATGGTTACAATGCTCTATTTAGAATTTTTTTTAATTTCATCATTCAATACAGTATGGATATAAACTCAGAGTAGCCGAATATTGGCATCCTGTTTTGCATATTTTAGCATTGGCAAATAAAAGTTTGGCTTGGGGCAGGTGAGATAGGGTTAAAGGAATCAAGAATTCTTGAGGGGTATGAAAAACAGTTAAGAATTTTAAGACAAGAAATGTGTATAGAAAAAGAGAAAACTTGCCTTGGATTTCTTAGGAAGGAAGCAGTGATAATGTACCCTACGCCTGGACTGGTCTGTGATGTGCATTAATTTAGGGATCCTTAAAGCCACTGTATTGTCCATTTGCAGAGGGATACTTCCTCCTGATTGCCTATACTGAGGAAGATGGTACTACTACCCCGTTTTACTCATAGCCAAACTACATGCCTATGGCTTAGATGAAAATGCTCTCGTCCTTATTTACTCTTATCTAAAACGGCGGAAACAGTCTGTGAGAATCAATAATACGAATAGTTCTTTTCAAACTATTTTATCAGGTGTTCCTCAAGGCTCTGTTTTGGGCCCCATTTTATTCAATTTTTATATAAACGATCTTTTTCTGTTTATTAAACGAGCGACGTTACATAATTATGCTGATGATAACACTCTAGCTTATTTTTCCAAGACTCTACCAAATTTGATTGAGGTGCTGGAAGAAGAAGCTGGAGTTGCTTTGACTTGGCTAAAACAAAATCAAATGATAGCTAATGCAGACAAATTCCATGCACTTGTTATTAGAAAGGATCGAACGAATACAAGTGGAGAAAATTTCAACATCCAAGGAAAAAAATTAAATCGAGAGAAACGGTTAAATTGCTAGGTATTCAACTAGATCATAAACTGAACTTTGAACAGCATATCTCTGAAATTTGCAGAAAAGCCGCATCACAACTCAATGTTTTAAAAAGACTGAAACAATACATTGGCTTTAATGAAAAGAAGATTCTTGTCCAGAGCTTTGTATATTCAAATTTTGATTATTGCCCTCTAGTATGGTACTTCTCATCAGCTAAATCTGTACAAAAAATAGAGAAGATTCAAGAACGTGCCCTTAGATTTTTACACAATGATCACCTTAGTTCATATAGCGACTTACTTTCCAAATCAGATAGGTGTACTATGCATGCTTCCCGTCTAAGAGTTCTCTGCATAGAAGTTTTTAAGACTTTAAACAATTTAAATCCCTCTTTCATGCACGATATTTTCAAAATAAAATCTTCCAAGTACTCATTACGTAACTCCAATGACTTACAGCATTATAGACTTACAGCATTATTCAAACCCTGGCAATTTGTCATGTGGAGTTCCTCAGGGGTCAATTCTTGGTCCACTCATTTTCCTCCTGTACGTGAACGACATGGCGCGGGCAGTTGACTGTGACTTACTGCTGTACGCAGATGATTCCTGCTTAATATTTCGAGACAAAGACATTGAAAAAATAAATACCACCTTTAATAGAAACTTCAACTCTTTATGTGATTGGTTTTTGGAAAACAAATTAAGCATCCATTTTGGAGAAGACAAAACCAAATCCATTCTTTTCAGCCGAAATAGAGGCAAAAACTTAAAAAAGCTTGACATCAGGAGAGGCGAAATAGAGATAAAACAACACTCAAAGGTCACATATCTTGGATGTATTCTGGAAGAAAATCTCTCTGGGGAATCAATGGCAACCAAAATGCTTGGAAAAATAAATGGCAAGCTGAAATTCCTATATAGAAAACAAAGCTTTCTGGATAACTCCCTTCGTAGATTGCTTTTAAATGCTCTTATCCAACCCCACTTCGATTACGCATGCACCTCATGGTTCCCGATGTTGAATAAGAGGTTGTCCAAAAAAATCCAATCAGCCCAGAACAAATGCATTCGCTTCTATCTGCATTTAAACAACACAATACATGTTGGGGCTGCAGAATTCAAAGCCATAACTTGGCTTCCGACAAAGAACAGAGTTGATCAACATACATGTGTAAATATAATGAAATTTTTCAAGGAAACAGCTCCAGAACAGCTCCAGCTTATACTGACGAAATATTCCACCCAATAGACCAAAGCCGAGTGACACGAAGGTCCAAGTTTAAATTAAACCTTCCTTTCCGCAAAAGTAACACTGGCCAAAAATGCCTGTCGTACTTGGGACCAAAAATATGGAATAGCCAATCTTCTGACTTAAAATCCATAACTAATATAAACTCTTTTAAGCACAAAATCAAAGAAAATTTTTTCCAAAATATACAGAGAGAGGAAAACGACGTATATGTGTTCTACTAAAACCACGTCCTCTCTCACACTCAGTATTCAGTCTTTATTGAAAAGAACATAAATATATATTATTATATATACTTTTTTTTTTTTTTACAACCACCTACAACCAAATAAGGTCAACTCAATCTTTTAACCCTATCTGACCTGGGGGGGGGGCCGATTCGGCCCCCCCCCCTACTACATTTTTGTTTACACCGCTTTCCACACATGCAGCAGGCCTCTGATACTTCGTAAGTTTAACTTTGTATCATAGAGCAATAAAATTGCAACAATTTGGACATTCTATTTTTAGCCTTGTTTCCATGGTTACCAATTTTTCATACTGCACTCTGTGAAAAACATACTTTGTATCTCTTTTAATCATGTTTAATTAGTCCAATTAAGTCTAAATTAAGGATTTATATATATTTTGATCTATATCTTTCATTTCTTTATGAAAAATAAAGTTTCATGACCTTTTAGCAACCTTTCATTTATATGACGTCAATTGCGGACACCTTTATTTTGTAGGAAATTTTGTAGGAAATTTTTATTCGATACTACTACCACTCGCTCCTTCAGAGAGGTAGCTCGCTTCGCGAGCAATGCTCCTCTGCAGAGGACTTAAGGTAGTAGTATCGAATAAAAATTTCCTACAAAATAAAGGTGTCCGCAATGCTCCATGGTCAGATAGGGTTAATGCTATCCCTGCCACTATGATTAGGGGTGTTTCTTAATTTATATTTAATGTATTGTTATGTAAATTTACGTATTTTAATTACTCTGTAGTATTTTCAAATTGTAAATTTTTAATTTTGTGGTGAATTTAAACATACATACATATAGACCAAATCAAGTCACCTTTGGGTCCAACAGCCTTCGATCATTGGGACCTCAGATCTGGAATACACTGCCAAATGAAATGAAATCAGCCGAAAACCTAAATAGTTTTAAAAACATGATAAAGAAGTGGGACGGCCCAGACTGCAAATGTAGTGCCTGTCAATTATGAATCAATGAACTAGTTTTCTTTAGTTTTCTATATTTAGTTAGATTATCAAAATACTGTAAAAATATTTATTTATGTAATTATATATATCCATCGATTTAGATTAGTTTACTTTGTACGTTTGTATGTAGTAAGCTAGAGTATGTACATAATCGATGTAAAATAATTTGACAAACAAACAAAGAGATATAACCACTGTACCACCTGCTTTTGGATGCCAGATCACGCATTTCACTAAAACTGTCGATCTATGGGACATACATCTTCAGAATATTATGTTCAGAGATCATTTCGGAGTTAGTGCATACAGTAAAGATTTTGTTGGCAAGAAGACTGCCAGTTTCGGGACAGTTGTACTGTACATTATAACCTGCTTTTAACAAACGATTTTCACAAAAACTACCAGGTTCCGAGGCAAACATCATCAGCGATGATTTCATTCACAATTGCGGCCAAACTGAAGAAAAATTGCAGCAAAAATTTGTCAGAGATTTTGGGCTAATGGTGATGTGCACACAATTTCAGCAAACTACTAGTATTGCACAGAGGTATGACCATTGACCCCAGTGTGACATGACAACCCTTAGACTTTTGGAAATGACTGTATGACTGGGTGTCCCAACAAAGTTTGCCCTGTCTGTACTACAATGTTGCAATTAATTGTATGATTGTACGGTTTACTCAAATAAGGTCCCAAACATTCATTTGAAACCTTTCCTATACAGCAGTCTCAGAAAACAGACAACTGAAATTACAGCTCTTCCCCACAGGTGGGGCACAGGTCTTTTTTAGGACACTCTGTATCAGTTTTTACAGCGTTGATTGATTTTGTTAATTCCGCAAATTGTGGATCAGGACCACTGCCATCCCAAGTTCTCCTTCTGCCAATGTTGCAGTTTCATCAGTTAATCATCACTGCTCCCAAAATTTACCAATGCATTCAAACAATCTTTTTATCAGGCATCGGTGCTTCAATGACATCCATATAAATAGGCATTACTTTAGCAGCAAATGCTCGCTCGTTGCTCAAACAGCTAAAAGCAGAACAAAGAGTTTACCAGACCATATAAACTTTTCTACAAGAGAACTACAACCTCTTCAAACAAAAACAAGACAGAAACCATTTCTAGTTGTTTTAAAAGTGCCACAACAGTCAGAAGGTCTTCTTTCCTCTTCACTAGGGTCATTATTCTTTTAAAAGGTTTAATCATCTGAGTAAGCTTAAAAAGAAAACCAATGTACATATATAGTATCAGCCAGGTTTTATGCACAGTGCGTATATTCTTATGGAGGTGTTTTGAAAATAGGGCAAAAGTCCTGAGTGCTTATATTTGATTTGAAGTACACATACCAACACCTATGGTCAAAAGATTATCAAACACATTTCAATTTGATGGATGCATTACTGCCAGGGATCCATCACCATATTCTACTCTTCTAACTAAATTAAATTATGAATCATATCAATGTAGCTTCTATCGCTGCTTAAAACAAAGCATTTCATTAATTGTTTGTAATTCTTCCTCTCCTTAAAGTAAACAAATATGTATGTTCTATTTCCAGACATTAGTACTTTTTCCTTTTACCCTGGTCATTCCAGACCCTCTGTTTATCACAATTTGAGAATGAGAAATGTTTCATCCATCCCATTTATTCTAGGCCCGGGACTTAAAAGCAATCTTTGTTGTGCAATAAAAGCCAATTTTAAGTCCATAGATTTGGCACTTGGCATCTATATGTTAGTTCAGTTTAATTTTAAAATTCCACTATGCAAAAAATCCTTCTAAAATACATACAATTAACTAGAATAACAAACTGCAACAGATGGCAAAAATTAAAAATTTTACAATAGGAGTACATAGAATTTCGTATAGAGAGGAATTTCTTAAAGGGGCCTGTGCAAGATAGAGCCTTTGCGCGCCGACGTTCAACTTTCTGATTATCAGAAAGTATGATGGCTACCGCATAGCAGCAAGTTTCTTGTTTTCAGCGTTTTCCGTTTTGTGTATTAGAAATAGGTGTCTGACACTGGCAGTAAGCTTGAAAGACCAAAAAGGGGAGCAAATGGACCTGTTGTGTATTTTTCCGAGTTTATATAAGTTCTGGATGAGAGCAAAACAGTAAGTTCAAATTCAAACCTTGGTGCTTTATCTGCGAAACCCCAAATGTTGGTGGTCTAAAAAGGCACAATCTATAGATTTGCTGGTATGTTGGCCATATCATGACGATCGAATTCCAAGCTTTATTTGTGACAGAGAAGATCAGGCCATGTTTGTCTTCAAAAGGACTGTATTTCGATGTAACGTGAACACAACAGAACGCTTTTTGTGAATAAAGGGTTTAAACGATGTTGGTTAATCTGTGTTGAAATGTTCAGCAATATTTCCATCAGTTATTGTGTAACTTACTCAGTTCAAATCAATAAAGACAATAAGCATAACAGTCATGCAAATTAGCTTAATTTTGCTCAGTTGAACGAAACAAAATTGATTCGTGTTCACTGTACCGAAAGGCCAAGTATTTGTTTTGATTGCATGCACGCCCGCAAAGGCTCTATCTTGCACAGGCCCCTTTAAGGAGGAGCTCTCTCAGTAGGTAGACTAGTCAAGGAGAGAGCACCCCCTAAGCTAAAAACTTATCATTCAATTTATGAAATCTTTGAGTGATTAGATTGATCAATGTAGAAAAGTTATCTTATCAAGGTATTCAGGATTGGTACTTAGTTAAGAACAGATGTAATATCAGATCACGACGGAAAATCACTACTGAAGTAGATTGTTTGATATTGGATGGAATGTCATTCCAGGATTTAGCTCCTGCATATTTAATAGATCGTAAGCCATATTGCAAAGTATTCTTACGTGTCATAAAAATATCACCTTTGCGAGCCCGCCTTGTATCATACCGATGAACGGTAGGCAAAGTTTAAAAAAAAGTGCGTTTCTTTGGATCCTGATTAACACTGTGTGAAACTGCTCCTGGTGTTGCAAATGGGCCTGATAACTCTTTTGGTTGTTTCTGTCCTGCACGTGCATATAAAAATTAGTGTAGCTCCTGTGCAGATTCAATGAATCAGAACCTAGCCTGCGTGCAGACTCAAACCTCCACGAAGGAGGAAAGAGTCTGCGAACTAAAGACCAAAAGCTTGCCGAAGACTTATCTAATGTATGCAGAAATCAATCATAATTTATGCGCTATGCGTTCTACTGGGATCTGACAAAATGGCCGCTAATTCGGATGGATGTGTATTGTGCGGGAAAGAAATAATAAAACCGACCGATCGTAACCTTGTTTCTGGAAAATCAAACGCCAGAAAAGAAATCGAAAATTTGCCTTTTGACGTGTTGCTGTTGTCGGACTATATTTGTAAGTCTTGTCTTGCAAAGTTGAGGAAAGAAATGCTCTGAAAGAGAAACTGGATGAGATAACAACCGAGCTGCGAGATCAATATTATCAACAATATTATCGTTGCCAGAAATCAAAAGAACCTTACGAAGACGATGATTGTTTTTCCAGGTAAGAGAATATCTAAAATTTGCCTTTGGTTGCTAGGAACTTTAAAATATGGCATGGCTTTTACATATTTCTATCGGTAGTAGCCTAATCGTTATGCATGCATTAGACGACTCTGCTCTGTGTCTGTTGTGCTTGACTCGACTTTGCTCTCTGCAGAAGGAAACTAAATCTAAGACATGGTAGGAGCAGTGTTGATTCCTTGCAACCTCAAAGTACTTAGACAGCTTTCTACTCACTCAATAACAGAAAATTCAAAAAGTGAAATCAATATCAATAGCTGAGCCCCAGCCATTTTGATATACTGTAGTGTTGCATTTTCATGTTATTTACACCACTTGTTAATTTTTATGTTTCCTTTTAGCCCAGAGAAAAGAAAAATAAACTGCATCGACTCTTCCACACCAGTGCCAAAAGCCAAAAAGCCATTTCATCAGGAACAGGAACCAAGTGCCAAGCGAAGGAAAGTGCCAAATGAGTGTCCAGTAAGTGTTGAGATCCAATGGAGTGCAGAAAAAAGAGTGAAAATATTGCCTGACATTCTAGCACCACTAGGGAAAATGCTCTGCAGAGGAACATTTAAGCAAATATCTAGGGCTGCATGGCATTGTGAACCCATCAGAAAACACTTGTTTGAAGAAGTTGCAAAGCAAATTCACAAAGAGAGTGTATCAATGTGTCTCAAAAAGTCTGACAAAGAGGGTAAAAAGCGCACTGATAGTTGCCTACGAAAAACAGACAAGAACAGCATGCTAGAATTTTCATTTGACACACTTGTGAAAGAATTAGCAGAGAAGGCACCATTGTTGTTGTTAGTAATGAGGACAGCATCTCTAAATGTGAAAGATACAGAGAATAAATGGATACCACCAGTTGGCATAGCTGCTGCTGTGTGTTTGAAACATAGATCTAAGAATATGACAGCTGTTCAGCTTCTAATGGCAATACTCATCAGACATTCAGGATTCATGGTAAGTCTAAATATCAGAACCAGAGTAGGATAGACCATGCTGGAGGTATAGCTTGTTTTATCATGCCAGAAAAGTTGTTGCTCCACCTGTGAGCAGCTTTTTTACTGTGAAGAAGTAGAAAGGGTACAAATTTTTGATTTAGATGCTTTTTTCCCTTTGATGTTTACACTAAATTTTTGGATCATTCCTATAATTTTAGTTTTTTAGCCATTTCAAATGCAGACCCTACAACAATTGATTTGATGAAGAGACTGACAGCCACTTGCTGTGGGTTATTCAAAAAGTGAACTTTTTATCCTCATCAGAATCAAGAATTGGAGGAACTCAAGAATATATCAATGATCTTCATCTTGCACGGTATGAAGACTGATATGTCACTGTGAGTCAACATGCTATGCATATGCTCAGTACAACTCGGAAACCTTTTGTCGATGATCATTGATAAACTGTAAATCATTTTTTTGCAGTCCTGCCTGAACAGAATGCAAGCACTTCGCCTCATGCCTTCGCATACATACTTCTATAGAAAGCTCACTCTATTTGGTAAAGATTATGATCACAAAATTCTAGAGAAAGTACGAAATGAAGGATACAGAAGGACTGCCCAATGTGATAAAGAAGTAATTCCAGAGAAGAAAGAAGAAATTGGTTGTGCTCTGGTTCCAGTAAGTTGAGATATAATGCAAAACTTCAGGGGTGTTTAAAGCTTAATCAGATGATACATAGTGCATCATAGACAGAAAACTGCCAAACCAGTCATTCTATGCAAGAAAATGTAGCTTTGTATTAATATTTGCAAAGATCATTGCTTTTTAATCATGAACAGTCTATATGAGGTCAGAAAGGTTTGTAAACAAAAAGCTTTTTAAATTCCTGAGGGACTAAAACCTCCTCAAGTGAATAAAATTTCACAACCCTTAGAAGATTCAAGTTCCAGTTAGACAAGCTCTTTCAAATGATACATTACCTAGTTTGTAGTCTTTTGTAATAAACTGACATCCATTGTTCAAAACAATTTTGGGCTACAATATGTTTGGGATCATTGGATTACCTATTGTAATGCACTCAATATTATTTTCTTCCCTAGGATAAGCATGAAAAGCTGAAAGTTGAAAACAAGAAATCTGTAGCCAAGCAAATCTTGGAATCATTCAAAAACTTAGATGAAAATGGTGAGGAACAGCATCAATTTGAGAAGCCATCATCTGTATTTCAGCGATTTATCGATGACAGATCCATTTCAGGTACAAGCAGCAATAAACGGCTAGAAATTGTAGAACAAAGAGAAACCAGTGTCAGTGTGGAAGGTGTCAGATGCGTACCAGCTGTTGATAAGAAATATGCAAAGTTACAGCCAGACATAGGACGAAAACTTATCCTTGACAACATAGACATACACCAATATACCCATGACATGACAGAGCAGCATCAAAATCCAGATGCTCATTATTGCTCACTTCTATCCACTGAAAATAGGATTTCCAGTAGTCATCTTCCAGATACTGCACCAACATCTACACTAAAGGAATTAGACAATGGGATATTCTGCCCAAGCAAAATGGAACACAATCAACAGCGCAAAGATTATGTCAGTCTTGTGGGAAGAATCCTCACTGAGAATTTGCCATGCATGGCAGATTTCAAAGATGGTGCAATCCACCACATTCCTCACAGATACTCAAATGAGATGAAACTTCAGACAGATTCTGTAAGTCTATTGTGATTGTAGTCCACTGCACTAGATATCTTTACTAATTAAAATGCACCAAACATTTTACAAAAAATCAAATGCAGGTATACTTAATGAATATGTGCTGTACATTCAGTAAAGGGCCATTATTGGACCATTCTTTATCCTTCATCCTTTATCCTTTATCACTTACTGTATCTTTGTTTCCTATGCTTGTCCATAACAAAGCTTTTTCGTGCCGTATTTTAATTGTGTCTCTCGCAAGAGAATAAAATAACTTATGTCTGTCAAATATGTTTTGGTTTTTCATACAAATAAAACAAAGAGAAAATTTAAAGATATTTGTAAATTATTGGGTCATCTAGTAGTAAAAGACATCACTCAAGTGAAAAGCATCACAAAACACAGTTGGTACATGAGAAATGGAGACAGGAAACACACTCCATATCAACATTCAGTATCAAAATTTTCCTGTGAACAAATGGCAAATTTCCTGCAATTAGTTTTAATCTGTAACATAAAACAATGATATAAGTTCCAATAGACGATTACGTTAAAGATGGCGGCAAGGGACTGTTTACCAAGATGCATTGCGCTTGAATAACAAATCTTTGACGATTCAATAGGAATTCAATTGAAGAACGCAGCGCATCTTGGTATAAAGTTCCCAGCTGCCATCTTTAGCATAATAGCTTGCAATCACATTGATCTAAAATTTGAGCATTGATTTGAATAAAATATAAATTGCAATTTTAGACTCTTCTTGGTGTTGTATTCGAGGATGAAAATACAGCTGATGGGGTGCAGAAAATTCTTGGTAAGCTCCAACAATATGTCCCAAGCTTTTATAAATATGGAAAAAAAGAAATGGTAGACCAAGGTGTTGTTGGAGACCAACTAACTGTAGAAAGGGGAGTTAATGGCATTTTGGAAGTTTGTAATGGGCAAACAGCAGAGGAGAGGCATGATGGTCTTCATTTTGAAATTGCTGATTTTCATGGAGGAATGAAATTTTTAGAGGTAAGATTTTAGAGTTTTCTTTACTGCCTTACCAGTTAAGCAAGAAGTTGGGTTCGAAAAACACTGCACCCTCGATATCATGACCAATAATACTATGGCAAAAAATCTACTTGATAATGGACATTTTCAATTAATGAATAATAGGTACTAGGAGAAAAACGGACGCAAAAAACAGACAGATTTCTCAGCACACTTTTCAATTTTCATTTTTCAATTAATGTACAGGGTGCGCCAAAATAAACTATGCACATTTGGCAGGCCACGATAAATTTTAAACAGGACCGATTTTGAAGATTTATGATTTAATAGTTAGCAGAAAGCCAGAATTAGATTCTAGGATTTTTTGCAAATTTTTCTGTTTTCAGTTTTTAGAGCTACAAGCGAGTTCCTTGAAATTGTAGTTTTCGAAAACACTGAAAACGATAAAAAAACATCGATCAAGCTTTCTAAAGAATCGATATGACTAGACAAAGAGAAAACTTTTTCGTGGTGATTTGGGATTAAAATGTCAAGAATTCTCATGATCTCATAATAATTTACAAGAATCCTTCATGTTATAGTAAGGATTCTTCAGGGAATGATCTACAGTATATTATGTGTAACTGTTTCTGTGGTGTATTAGCAAGGCCGGAACACAGAGGTTACCGATGTATGCATTACACCAAATTTTATCTTAGAATAATTGAAAATACTATACAGCGGTATGTGCTGTATTGTATGAACCAGGTCAAGGGACCATAGACGATTACGCTAGATAGCGGTGAGGAACTTTTTACCAACATGCATTGCATTTTAATTGCAAATCTTTAACGATTCTATAGGAATTTGATTAAAGAGCGCAGTGCATCTTGGTAAAAAGTTCCTCTCCGCCATCTTTAGCGTAATCGTCTATTGGAATTGATTGGTTAAAATTCATCATGTGAAATTTCTTTTATTGCAAAAAGATTTGAAAAACCACCTCGTAGAAAGTGCTTGAATTCTAAGACTGAGATATTGTTTGTTGTTCATTTCAGCTGGCCTATAATCACTTCTATCACACCACATCCTCAAATGACAAATGCACAATGTACAGTGATCGCATCCTTATAAACAGACGCAACGTGAGCACAGATGTGAGCCATAATGTGAGTGCATGTAAAAAGTTCTTTGAACTGGAAATAAATTCAAGAATAGTTGCAGCTGCAATGGTTGAGTTGAAATTGGAAGGGTTCAATGACACTCCAGACATGGCAGAATATGAGGTTCAAAAAAAAAAGTCTCAAAGAGCTACATATGTGATGGATCTGTCCAAACAAATTGTGGATAAATATGTGTTGAGAGCTGACAGAGTTAGGGATCTCCTTGAGAAGCTTAGGAAGGCGAAAGAAGCAGATACAGCAGCAACAGTTGCAACTGGCCGTTTCAAATGCAGATTTCCAGGATGCTCAAGAACATACCGCTTTGATGGTAAGAGACGCAGAGAGCATGAGAAAACACATGGCATGACTTTTACTGACACCAAGGAGAACACTGACTCGAAGGAAGAGCAAGATGACATGTTAAATTATCAACTGGCCCTTCTTGAAATTGGAATGTTGATAAGGAATTTTCTTGATGCTATCAAAGAAGGAGATGGCCAAAGGGTAATCAGATGCTGGAAGTTTATGCTTCCATATCTTAAAGCAGATGGAACAAGCAGTAGAAAGTATGCTTTAGAAGCAATGTACCTACTTTGCCAAATCAATTGCTTACTTAGTCCAAGAGCTGCGCACAGGCTTACTTGGAATCGATTTTATAAGTCCAAAAATGGTGTAGCAAGAAATATCCCACTCGATTTGGCTCTAGAACATTTTAATAAACTCATAAAGACTGTGATCAGAAATCTAGGGCCTAATGCTCTCAGCAAGGATGCAATTGACAGGTACTGCAGATCTCTTGGAGTGAATAAACAGCTATTGGACAATTTTGACAATAGTTGTGGTGTAGGGAAAAGATCAGGTGCACATGTGAGTCAATCCTTAGAAGGAGACATGAAGAAGATTGTCAAAGAACTGCACGACCAAAAGGCACTTACTTACACGCATGGGAGGACATATAAACATTTTGCTGGTGTGAAGGGTAGCCTACTGGCATCAGTAGATATTACAGCAATGTTCAAATGGATCGAAGATCATAAAAGTAAAGTTTATCTTAAAAAATGTGCCCGTTAGTACATACTGTACATGCATGGTTTATTTAGAAAAACATTAAATTTTATACAAAAATTTTGAGATGAGATTATGAAAGTCCCATCATTTAATGCATTAAAGGTTTTATAATGTCACTAATGTCTTTGTTACCAGAACGTGAGTCTGTTAAATTGCTGTCTTCAACTGACAGTTCAGGTTGGCTCATGATGGTCACAAAGTTGATTGGATGTTGAGTCATCTTCACAGCTCTCAGCTACAACATCCACATTTTCACATTCACTTTCAAGTACCATTTCAAAGTCTGGTTCATCCATATCTGCAAAAACTTCAGACAATGCAACAAATACATTATTTGCGTGCACTGAATGCCATAATTCAACATTTTTGGTTATATTGTTGATGTTAAACAACATTGCACATTTGTCAAGCACTTGGTTTATTTGATAATGATCAAACTCCTGCAATATCATTGCAGACCCAACAGGAATAAACTCATTATCTTTTGGTAATAATTTATCCCTTTATGTTTTCAATTTTGCATGCAACTGTTCTCTTTGCTCCATAGTTACGCTCCTTGTTTTGTTGCTTACATTTGATTGTGACTGGTCTTCATTTGGGTCAAACAGATTCAGTGTGTCATGCAAAGAGCAATTGCAAGTTTTGCTGCAAATATCACAACAGTAGCAGCCAACAGGCTTGCTTGATTGGTTACCTTTTGGAAACGCATTTGTTATTAACCTTCGACGGCATTCATTGCTGTGCACCAAATGCCTTATCCCTCCTTTGCTGTGAGACAGGAGGTGGCCATTATGGAGCACATAGCAAAAACACTGTTTCACATCCCGGCCTAACCTACCAGTTTCTTGCACTAACATCTCAATATTTGTAGATGGACCAAAGTGAATGCTTCTATAAACACTCTTGCAATTTATTCCCATACCAAATGCAATGGTGCAAACCAGAACTCGAAGTTCACTCTCTGGCTGCACCATTTCAGCTAAAACATGACTTTTGACTGATTCAGGGCTACCAGCATGGAACATTTCAACTAGGTGGTTTGTGGCATGTTCTGTATTTGTGACCGATTTCTCAAATACAGAATTAACTATAACTCTGTATATCAAGGCACATTGTTTTCTTGTTTGGCAAAAAATTATGCATCTTCGTGTGTGTTCCTTTTCAATACGCAGTTCATTAATCAACGACTGGAAAATGCACACCAGTGGACGACTGTTATTAATGTAGTGCATATGATAAGAGATATTACCCCTCACAGGTGGTTGCTCCAAACTGAAGGTATCAAACGGGTTTATGTTTAACATAGAGAAGATGGCAGACCTTGTAGCTTTTGTGGCAGTTGCTGTGAAGATGCACCATCTCGTATCTGAACTGAGCAATGCTTTCAATCCCAGCAGCTTACCATACCAGTGTCTGAATGGTGCAGTGCTTTGGGATGATGATTGCCCCCTACAAAGTTAAATGATACACTTTTACAAATGGTTACTTTGAAAGAACTGATGGTAGTTTCACCATGACCTGTACGAAAATACACCAGCGTGTAGCCTGGATGAAGGGGAAAATTATCAGGGACTGTTTTACCTATCTGCAGTTCTTACAATCGATAATGCTTCGTAAAGTAAGCTTCAGGGGCAAAGTGAACCAACTAAGATTCTTAATAACATAGAATTGGATAAAGAAAGTATTATCTTTAATTCCTTCGCATAATAAAGAAAGTTATAATTTACAAGGTCAGATTTATTTCTGATTATTAGGAACCAATACTTGTGGAACAGCGAGGATTACATTTCTTGTTCAAAAATCATGACGCATCGCGGACACCTTGATTTTGAATGAAATACTTATTCGATACTAGTAGTTAAATTTCTATTTGAGGCTACTTCCTTAACTGTGAGTGTAGCGAGCTACCTCTTCGGAGGAGCGATCACTTTGCTCGCAGTTAAGGCAGTAGCCTCGAATAGAAATTAAGGTAGTAGTATCGATTGAATATTTAATTCAAAATAAAGGTGTCCGCAATGCTGCATGCAAAAACATGGCATAGTACAAATAAATATTCCTCAAAATATTTTATTGCACACAACGTAAATCATTCCGTAACAACGATAACTCACCTAACAAAAATTAGGATTTTTTTTTTCAAAAATCTCAGTTCTCAAAGAGTTTGAATTTTATCAAGTCATATGGCTAAAGATGTTCTAACACAAGTTGATGGAACAAGCTAAATATCGTCATAGTCATGGTTTGACCTCCTAAAGTAGTTTCAACATGATGATAGAAGGTACTTACTTCTCAAATGAAATCTTAGAGTGAGCCATTCTTCTGTAAGATGGGGAAAATCACTTGAAGATGTTGCCTGTTTTCTTGCCTTGTCTTGCCACAACGTGCAAAAGATGAATCTGGTAGTTCAGACGCTTAACAGGCAATCAACACTGGTTTATATACTGTAGTAGCAGCTAAAAATATCGCAGCACATGATTGTACGGAATTGTTTGACGCAGGCATGACTAACTTTATCTTGGTAACGAGAACTTTAGTCTCCACGCCTTTTTCCTTTTTTTTTGCTATAACTGCACTTTCTTTGCACTGTCTAGAATGGGCAGTACTAAGCAGCCTTGCAGGAATTGCATTTCTTAAATTTTTGCCGCCCTTTGTCGTTTTTCTATCTGAAAGATGCTTGGTCTCCACACAATTACCTTTAGCCTAACCCCTTGTGCCATGTTATGGGTCAAACATCATGTCATTCATTGCTTTTCATTTTTAATAAGCGCTCATCTTCAACCTTAGTAAACGCCAGGGGCTATTTTGGTAGAAATGTAAAACAATATTGCCAACTAAGAAATTGCCTATTTATTGTACCGGGTGTCCCAAAAAAAACGCAACGGATTTGATTGGGACTAGCGACAAGAATTTAGGTCCAATCAATCCAAAATAATTTTTGATATAATCCTCGATAGCTAACTAGAAGAGAGATACCTTTTTTGTTGATATTGGTGCATGGAGAGTTGGAATATCAATCTTGAAAGTCCAAATTTGCTTCCATCTCCAAACCAGAGGTTTCAAGTTTTGGCCTAACTGAAAACGTCTCGAGGAATCGCCTCAGTCATTGCATAGTGTAGTATTGTGAGCATGCTGAGGCACACATGTTTAGGCACACATTTCAATTGAAATTTGAAAGCTAAAAATTGACAAACATAACAATGTCAAAGGGAAAATTCACAATGGAAGATATTTGTTCAATCATAGTGCACCTGCAAAAGAGCCAAGCACGAATGAGCAATTTCAAGGATCATATCCATGGATAATTTTCCCTTGGGTATATTTGATTTCTTGTTTCGTAATAATTCGAAGAAAGATTAAACAAAATGCATTTCATTAAAGTCATGAAGATTGCAAGAACTAATTCATTTTTCACACCCAAGCAAACTATTTCGCGTATTACTTTCTTTTATGAGACAGATGCAATGTTAACTTTTCGCATAAAAAAAGATTTCTTTTCAAGACAAAATTGATGAATTTGATTGAATTTCTATTCAAATATTTTCCTCAGCATGAGGCTTTATTCTCTTATTACACGATAATTCAGGAGATTCCCCAGAATAGCGCGTTTGCAGTTTAGGCCAAAACCCAAAAGCTCTGGTTTGGAGGTTCAGGCAAATTTCAACTTTGAAGATTAATATTCCCATTTTCCATTCACCAATATCAACAAACAAGGTATCTATCTTCAAGTTAGCTATCGAGGATTATATAAAGAATAATTATTGATTGATTGGACTGAAATTCTTGTCGCTAGTCCCGATCAAATCCGTTGTGTTTTTTTTGGGACACCCGGTAGATAAATGAAGTTAATTTTGTTTGACTGAGGACCCAGCTCTTTGACCTTGTGAAGGAGACAATTTAACGCTCTAACTGAAAGGGAGTGTTCTGAACAGCAGACTGTTTCTTCCTAAAAACCAAATCGTGCAGATATGGCAAATATCACTATGAAATTCCATCTTCGAATCCATTACTTGAATGGCATGTTGTAAAAACCGGACCCTAAGACCCTAGGACCCCTGAGACCCCTAGGACCTTTAAGTACTAAAAATGAAAAGGACCCTTAACACCAGAGGGACATCACCACAGACAAACAATAGATCAATGTCATCAAGCTGTCAAACAAGATGCTGCGTGTTGTATGAGCTTCCCATCTTTCATCCTACGAACTTTCGTCCGTTTAAACCAACGTCAGGATGCCTTTATTCATGCAGAAAGTCTTTAAAATAACACTATAGGAGATACTCAAAATAGCACTTCTTCATGGTATAGTAATTAAAGGTCCTAGGGGTCTCAGGGGTCCCAGGGTCTTAGGGTCTGGTTTTTACAACATGCCTACTTGAATCAACTAAAGAGTTTACAAGAGTAGCGACACCCCATTTACAAGTCTGCGTTGTGTTGTGAACTGAACAAATTTAGACATGACAAGAGCCGCGAACGCACGGATAGCAATAGCCCACCCAATGTCGCAAACTAGCTCTTGGTTCTCGCACGAATTGCAAAAAATTCTTATGGCGAAATAATTAGATTGACAGTCAATCAAAAGACCTTATAAAAAATAGACCAGTGTAAGATAGGCCATCATTATTTAGAACACCGAGGCAAACAGTTCGCTACAAACGAATAACCCTCCCTCCCATCCCTTAGAAACAAGTCTGACCTGTGATAGAATGACATGCCATCTAGATGGCTATTAAAGCCAATTTCCCTCTAAATGACCGAATATAGAGAGTGAGCATTGTCTTCCGAGGGTGACTAATCCTAGAAGACATGGTTCGGTTTGTAGATTAGGTTTGATTAGTATCGGCAGTCAAGATTATCTGCCTTTGAACATTACTTGGGCAATTCTAATGCATTTAATTTTAGAAATTGTATCTTTTAATGAAATGCACTACGTGGATTCCCAAATTCATGGGCCCCCTCTTGCAAATACTAAAAAAAACTATGAGACAGGATGCCTTTTCAAAACAATGTGCTTGTTGAAATTAAAAATTGGGTAACATGGGAACCAAAAGGCAAAAAGAAACTCCATGCATTGAAAATCATTTATCTCTAACAGGCATGTTTTTTCATGTCTGGGCTAAAATAAACACATTTTCGATTGGGCATGTGTAGAGCACTCCATGCCGAGGGAACTTTTATCTCTAACAGGCATACTGCGCATTGCCTGGGCTAAAAACTTTCATATCCTATAGGCACGTTGAGAGCCCTCCGTGCCTGGGAAAGCTTTTTCGACTTTAGCATGTGTAGAGCACTCCATGCTTAGGCCACTTTTATCTCTAACAGGCATACTGGCCATGCCTGGGCTAAAAACTTAGAGACACGTCGAGAGTGGGGCGTGTCACAGAGCACTCCACGCCTTGGCCACTTGTTATCTCTAACAGGCATACTGGTCATGCCTGGGTAAAAAAAGAAACTTTTAGACATGTTGAGAGCCCTCCGTGTCCGGCCAAAACAAAAATTTTAGGCACGTTGAGAGCCCTCCGTGCCTGGGCTATCCCCATTTTCATCTGGCATGTTGCTCATGTCTATGCAAAAATCTTTCTGCCTACCCCCATACTTCTGATTTTGTTTTTAAAAAACTTCCCTAGGGCACCCTACCACACGTATGCATTTCCTTTACCCATTTCGTATATATTGTAGGAAGTTTCGTACAACGCTTCAAAAAGGGCAGCTTCTGCAACCGATCAAATGGCTCCCATCGCATGTTATTGTTCATGATTTGCACTGCAAAATCAACGTCTTTTTTATCATCTATTCTACACAAGTCTTGAGAAGGATTTCTTTACGACACAGTCCGCATTAGTACAAGTTGCTCTCGTTCCAGCGCGTCTTAAGAAGGCAAAATATTCCAAATTTTTTTGCACTTTTCACCATGGTAAAAAAGGAAAAATTGACCAGAATATAAAATAGATTAAAATCTAGGAAGCGCGGACAGGGAGCAACTGGTAAGGGTCTTCATTATACCGAGGAGAAGAAAATTAAGACAGGAATATGTAGAATGTCAACGCATCCATAACTTGACTTAGATAATAATTCTTTATCTGAATATAATTGGAATATGTATCAATTTAGACGGTATGAGCAGCATGTGAAGGAGCCAATTCATTACCGCTTGTAAGAAACTGTTGATGTGATACTGCAGCAGCCCTGCCAAAAAATTGAGGCAATTAGCTGCCAGATGTAATTGCAAAGTTAAGAACGTTGCATTACCCAGTCAATTTTTATTTATGCGTATTTATCGATGATTCTAGAAAATTTGAGTCTTGCTTATGGTGACAATGGTGTGTCTTTCTCGTAATTTTACGCTAAATCATTCAAATTGAAAAACAATTATACTGAGACAGGAACATGTTATTATAAAGATGTGGGTGCAACATACTAAATCATGATACGCAAACCCAGAAAAGAGTTCCTTAAAGGATAATATTAGGAAGAAGGAGACATTAAATCACGAAGGAGACACCACTCAATACATGAATGGTCCAGAGGGTCTGTTAGATAGAACATGCCATTTAAGTTCGAAAGGCTAAATAGACATAAGCGTACGGGAAGAAAAAATCTAGGGGGGCTACTCAACACAAAATCCATTGTTTAGCATAATTGTGCCCGACTGAGGGCATTTTTTTTGCCCGATTGGCAAACTGGCAGTGGTTATTGCTAATTATGTGTGTCAAAGAAGGCACGTTATTGGAGAAATCTAATTAGGTCCTAGCCTTGTAATATTCCGATGGCTTCTGTGTGACACATGCAGAGGAATGTTGGTGACAACAATACTTTGACAGAAATAGTTTTTTACGAGAATGTGACTCAGTTTGGAAAAACGTTATCCCAACCTTTATCAAAGATTTCTATGCGAATACGTATTTGCAATTAATGGACTGTCTGTCTCCAGGTGAAAAGAAAAATACCAGTTCTTCCCCTTCGCAACTTTTGCATTGCAGAATGTGCTACGTGCGTAGCCACCCCTAGCAACATGTCTTTATTTATTTTATTGTAGTTCATCATCAAAGGGACATACCGCCTTAAAGCCGCAGTTTCAGCGATAAATTTATGATCAAATTAAAAATAAAAATTATGAAGAAGTTCCCTTTTGAGTATCAGATAACTGGTCTTTCAAAAGAGAAATGAAATTATTTTCGCTTTCGCCAAAACGTTTTCTGTGAACATGCCCTTCACTTTTCATTCCAAGGCGTCTTTCATCTCTTCGTGTCCAATCCAAGATCATCTTCGCCTTGTTTCCATATGTAAGAAGCTGGAAAGTTGGCCCCAAACTTAGACTTGCTCCAAGTCTATTCAGTGGAACATCAGCAATAAAAGAATATAATTTCTTCTGCAGGGGCGTAAGCTGCTAAGGTGACGCTGTGAAGGAGAAGTGAGAATGAAACTGAATTCAGTTCTCAGTATTCAGATTCATTCTCACTTCTCCTTCGCAGCGTCACCTTAGTAGCTTACGCCCCCGCAGAAGAAATTATATTCTTTTATTGCTGATGGTCCAGTGAATAGACTTGGAGCAAGTCTACCCCAAACTTGGCCTGGTACTGAAGTTTCTTGAAAGCCTCATTATTTGAGTTCCCAAACTTTCAAAATAGTTTTATAGGAGCATTAAATGCCAAGAAACAGGTCTACCTACAGCAGTGTTAGAGATCACATTGATAATTTATACATCCAAGAAATAATAGACAAATTAAGAAAATTTAGTACTAAAATGCGAGAATTTTGTGTCGACTCAAGGAACTTTGTGTACTATGGCCTGATCCAAGTTTCTTATAATAAGAAACGTGCGTGCAAGACATTTTACAGCAAAGTTTCTCAAGGCAATGCTACCATCATAGTGCTACCATCGACACACCCAAATACCTCCCAAGTAATACAATATACAAGAAAAGATCAAGATTAACGTCGCTATGCAAGATTTGGTTGTTATCGATAATTTTCTGAGATAGAACAATAGGACACCGATCCCTGGTTCTTTGTTTCCACGATTCCAATACACCTATATGCATAGTTTGGAAGTCATTACATCAGTGGTTTTGAATAGCAGGCTCCTCGCCTCTAGCCAGAGCCCTTTGGCCTGAAGCCTGCGTTTTACCAACCTGCAAGCCTGCGTTTTACCAACCTGCAAACCTGCGTTTTACACTTGCCGAGGAATTTGCCATTATAAATGGCTAAATTACCTTGTTCAGCTTAACTTTTGTAGGGTCTACCAGGGTAGAAAATAGGTAGGCTGGGTTAAAATGGGTAGATTTTGTTGCTGGTAAACAACAACAGACCTCACTGGACTGATGAGTAAACATTCACTGTTTGTACAAACTGAAAACTGAACTGTGAAGAAAATTTTGGCAAAATTTCTATGAAGATTTTTGGTCAGGTATCTACCCAATTTACCCCCAGTATACGCTATGCCTTTCGGCTCAAAGTGTTCCTTTCTCATGTTATGAGAACATGGAAGTCATCCAGACAGAGATCTAGCCATTTGCAGAATTACACAAGGTTCAAAACTTCGGCCTAGCCCACTCCTGGGCCCTATATTTTTCAATGTGTCATGATCAATATCATTGATTTCTGAAATGTCTTACCGTTGGTATTTTGGTCTTTTCTTGGGGTTTCTTGGCCCGTAAATTTGCATTTTCTTTCCTCAGCTGATCAATCAATACTCTGGCAGATTCGAGATCGTTTAGCGCATTTTCCTCCATATTTTCCTCTTCCAAAATTCACAGGTTCGATTCTTCGTTCACTTCACTCACAGTCACAATTCACAAAATTCACAGTTCATGAACCGCCAAAAGTGAAAAGCGCCAAATAATGCTTGCTGATTGGCTTGCTGATTGATGTGATAACAAACACAATCGCCGAAGAAACAATACAAGACAGTAGAAAAGGACCGGGCTCTAAAACGCCAATAAACAAAGCAACATTTCATCATTTCATTTCCTGCGAAAAAAGCATGGTCAAGGTCACAAGTCACAATGTCGCTGGTTTGATGCCCTTCCAAAATGTGCTGCGGCCGAAAATTCATGACACGAAAATGGGTTTTGTCACATCTTGACATTTATGGAGAACTTACAGAGCAGCCAATGCTCTCACCAAGCCAAGGCAACCAATCCAGAACTGATGTGACTCCAGAAGTTCAAGATGCAGCAACAGATGTAAACAGAGATGAATTCCGCGAAACTTATCTTTGATCACTTGACAATGATGAGGGCATTGGTACTAAAATTTGTGTACAAAAATGAGATGTTTACCGTTGTCACTGTTTCACCTTTCTAGCAAAATGAAAATGTTATATTTAGAACATAAATCTTGGTACTTCACTGCACAGAGGAACAAACCAAATGCATTGTACACCTTCATACCTTGGAATACTTTGCTCTGTAACAATGATTTAGTCGACCTCAGTATAATTTAATGGGAATTTTCTTTCCAGATATGGATAGTGATAATGACTCTCTGGAGTTAGTCGATGAGACAACAGATTCCCTTTGTTTAGAGGAATTGACAGGCACTGCCATAAAAGAAACTCTTTATTAGAAACTCAGATTGCCAAGAATTGCATGAAATGAATGCAACTTCTGGAAAATTCATGAAAACTTCTACAGACAAAATCTGTAGTCTTTGAAGCTGTTTTATTTTGCTTGAAGGAGGGGGGCCTTGGGTGGCATTAGAACCCGTAAACCCTGACCAACATTAGCAAAAAGACGAAAACCTGGAGGCAAACAAAACGTGAAACTGTATATATCAACAACAATTTATTTCCAACATTTCCATTTTCACTGACTTTCTGTGTATCATTTTAAGCATTCAAAAGCTGGCTTTTCGATCTCTGTTAACTGCATTAGTGACTTTGACTGCATGGACTGTATGACTTTGAAAACCATAAAAATAGGAATTTTTGAATGAACTTCCCTGAAACCTGAGTCCAAAGATTATAGAAATCTGCAACCTGTGACACATCTTAAAACCAAAAAGCCATACAATTTCAACGTAGAACCCAAAACCCAAGGCTAAAATGGGCTAAACCTGTGAAACCCCAAAGCCCCCCTCCTAAAGCATGATTCTACTGTTTTTGTTGCATTTATTACAAGAGTACTATAACAATGCGTAATATCCACATAAAGGGACAGTTTTTTCACTTTAGAACAGGATCCCCCACCTAGAATTTTAAATAAATTTGAGGAACCTTATACAGTAATACAGGAAACTAAGGAAACAGTAAAATTTGACAAAGAAACCATTCGTAAAGATCTGACTACAGCAAATGAATTTTCACATTTTAGACGACAGAGAACTGGAGGATGAGGAAGTGATATCAAGGGAGGACCATGGTGAACAAGATATGCAGGGTATGTATGAAATGCGAAAACTTGAGCTGCTGCCAGTACCTTACATCAAAACCGTCAGAAATGCTAACACATAATACATTTAAAAAATCTCTATTTTTGAAATAGTTGGTACTTGTTACAAAATATGTGGGTTGCTATGAATTGTAAATGATCTGAAAGGTACTTGACAGTCTTCTACTGAGTGAATCAAATTATGTTGGCCTTTATCGTATCTTGCACTAACATTGCTTATGACATGGCAAATAGGGAAATGCAAAATATGACTTTTGTATGCATTCTTTTCTTCTCAGGATGTTTTTCTGTCTGTGTAAATAATATAAAATAAGAGAAAATTGTTTGCAGATTGCAGCAACAATTGGGCAGATGCTGGCATGAACAGAGATTATGAAGTAGACTTAGAAGATACTGAGGAGCAAAGACAACATCAAAGTGATACCTCTCTTCCAAACAATGTGGTACTTCAATAGTTTGTTAGACTCTTTTTGTGGTGGCAAGCAAGATTTAGTATCACAAATGCAGCAGCTGTGATAATACTGACAATGTTAAAGTGCCTCCTACACTCAGTAAAGCTTCTTGCTAAAGTTTCTGCAATGTGACTGTGGTCGCCGTTCTTGTCAAATAAGTGTCTTTTCTCCCATCCCAGCACATCGCCAAGAGTCCCTCTCTGACAAGGTGAGTCCCTCTGTGACAAGGTGGGCACATATACTTGATCCTTGAATGAGACTAGACAAAATCTATGTGTCCAGTTGTTTCACACAGACGAGAAGGGGGATCGACGTCTTGATGAAGAATGTCTGTGGGAGGCTGTCATGGCTGCCCCTCTACCAAACCTAGTAAATTGATAGGCATTTCAGCTGTACGGAGCAAATGCATCCCTCAATTCCTGAGAAGCACTTCTCCACGCACTCTCCGGTGGACCAGAATTAGTGCCAGCTTCGCTGGGCCTATTTTCATCATGCAAAGTCGATCTTTGAACTGCAGATGGTGCAGATGTGACGGGTGCAGGTGGTGACATTCTTGCTTCTGCTGCTGCCGATGTACTTGAAGGAGGCACACGAGATTGTTGAAGAATGTTTTCCACGGCTTGGCGTATATATCAAGAAGCTCAAGCAAATCGCTCACTAACAGAATCGTGATTATGTCATAGCTGCCCCTCTACCAAACCTAGTAAATTGATAGGCATTTCGGCGGTAGGGAGCAAATGCATCCCTCAATTCATGAGAAGCAGTTCTCCACGCACTCTCTGGTGGACCAGGATTAGTGCCAGTTTCGCCCGGCCTATTGTCATCATGCAAAAACGATCTTTTAACTGCAGATGGTGCAGATGTGACGGGTGCAGGTGGTGGCATTTTTGCTTTCGCTGCTGCTGATGTACTTGAAGGAGGCACACCAGATTGTTGAAGGATTTCTTCCACAGCTTGGCGTATATATCGAGAAGCTTGAGCAAATCGCTCGCAAATATTAACTTCAAAGGTACCACGACTGGAGCTAACAAACCCAAGGGGTCATAACATTTTGACGGACAGCTCAATATGTCTCTTTTAGTCACTTGATTTGGATCAACGTTTTCAAAATTCTGGGAAAAGTTAATCTTGATGGTATCTGATGATCTATTCCATGCAAGACCTGTTGTTTGAAACGATATTATATAGAAATTGCGGCACCAAAACCAATGAACGATTGAAAGGGGAAATAAAAGATAGGTGTGAGTTATTCGCCATCCTCGCGCCAATCCAAGGAATTCCAAGCAAGCCCTTGTGATGTAGCATTTGCGCTGCGCACGAACTGCGGCAGCAGCAAGCGTGTTTTTTTGGTATTTTTTGTGCGTTTTGGAGATACAAGTGTCAACTGATCCTTCCGTGATAGTGTTTCCGGATTTCAGGTCAGTACACTATTTCGCTTCAAGGCTTCAAGACCCCCCCCCCCCTTCGTATTTGCATGTGAAGAGTTATTTGGCTAATTGTTTAAGAATGTGGTCGTTATTTTGTGATATGGATTTGCAATATCTCTTTAGCACTATCACACATAGGACCAATTGTTCTCACATGCCAACTCATGGCAACCTCCGTGTGTTCAACATTTTAGCTTCACCCAGGAGACGGCCCGTGGTTGCGGCCATACAGCCCATGGCCATAAATGATAACCTGCAACCTGCTTTATACAACCTGCATTATGCAACCTGCTTTATGCAGATTACACCTGCCCAAAAAAATTGTCGATGTACAAATGATGGCCTTGATAGGTCAGATCCTTCATTAGGCCTATCACCACTCGATCAGTCTTTCCTAGCTCACCAACAGCATCTTCTTGACCCATAGTCTTTCCCATGTACACTTCAAAATTCCAGCAGTAACCACAACCAGAAATGAGCAAATTTCCACCAATTTCTGAATAGGGAGATTCTAACATTTCTTATTAGTTTCCGAAAGGGAAATTCACACTCACAGTTTCCTATGGATTTCCATAGTGGGAAATGTACACGGGGAGTTTCTGATCAGTTCCAGTTAAACGAAATTCACACTCAACATTTCTCAAGATTTCCGATGGAAGAAATTCCCCTGTACTCGTTCCCAGCTCTCTGCCTATGACGAAGGGTCTTTTGTTTAGACGTCGTTTAACATTTTGGCGCTCAAAGTCATTCTTTCTGTGAAGATCAGCGACAATGGATGGTTTCTCAAAGCAGCGTACAGACTTAACAAGCCAGTAAAGTGTATGAAATCAAGAAGTCACCGGAAAAAGGCTACAAGTCAAGCATTGACAAGTCTCTACGGAAATAATATGAGCAGGTTTGTTGAGTTTCTTCTCTTGCATGCCTTACTTTTTCGAACGGATCTCTGACGGCCTAAACCTAAGGTAGCTAAACTACTAGTCTAGCCTGGGCCTAAATTGATGGCTTCGAGAAAGTGGCGGGCGAAGTGTTGGCCTTCAAGGAGATTTTCCGTTCTAGCTTCCTTTCTGAAGCTGAAAAATAGAGATATATACAGGCATGAATGGGCACGACTTTCAAACAACAGACGATGACAAAATTTCATGGATTTTTGCTCCCATCATATTTCTACCAATGTTATATTTCAATTTTAATTGCTTTTTTTCTCAGAAAATGAGGGTTTTTAATTTGTTCTCTTTCATCATAGCTCCCTGGCTTGATTGCTGACATCAGGAAGAGTTAATAGGAGGAAGGAGAAAAGCGGGTAAGATCACAATTTCCAAAGTAAATTTTTGTCGGTGGTTGAGACAAGGAGTGGAACGCTAGACCAGCATATTTTCAATTTCTATTCTTAGTTTTGAATATATGTGAAACAGTTCTGTGTCTTCAATGCACGAACTTGTTCAAGTGGTCAGCGATCAAAGCAATTTGTTTTCAACCATGCAAGTAGTTCCTCATTTTCACTTTGGGTAAGATCATAATTTCAAAAGTAAAATGTTCGTTGGTGGTTGAGAAAAAGAGCGGAACGCTAGACCAGCATATTTTCAATTTATATTCTTTGTTTTGAATATATGTGAAACAGTTCTGCGTCTTGAATGCACGAATTTGTTCAAGTGGTCAGCGATCAAAGCAAAGCAATTTGTTTTCAACCATGCAGCAGTATCTTCATGCCTCATTTTACATTTAACATTTTTGAGTTAGTTACAAATTAGCTGTTTTTTTTCCTCCTCCAAGCTCCTGCCAAGTTGTATTTGCAAAGCAAAAAGAGAAAACCGGTTAGTTCATAATTCTCTTTGATTATCAAAACATTGAAGGACCTTATCGTACGGGAGGTTCTCAAACCCACACACATTTCTGTGGAGGGTCAATGATGTCCATCAGCTTTTCCATGACTCAAATTTTGTTGTTGAAACCCTGGCTAATGTCAAGATAAATCGCCACGGACATCCATTAAAAGCCATGGGCATTCAAGTTTCTACACAGCACTAAAATTTTTCATATGGCACTAGTGCGGTGTTAGAGTGTCTAGTGAAATGAAAACAGTTTCCTTACCGTAATGTGATTTGAAACTGGCATGAAAAAATCATGATTAAGAACGTAACAACCATGGCAAACCATGGTAATGTCTGTGGCATAATACAGAGCAGGAAAAAGTGTCTGAACCTGTGAAGCATCTTCACAGGAGGCTTGTTTGCCTGGAAGGAAGATAATGGGAGCAAAGAGAGAAAGGGGAAGAGAATGAAGGGAAAGAAATGAAACAATTAAGTTTGGATGGAAGTTCTTGTTTCTTCAAAGAAAAAAGATGAAGAGGAAGAATGTAAGATGGAATGGAGAAAGGATGAGGGAGAAACAAAGATTGAAAATGTGAAGATGAGAGGAATAACTAAATGAATCAAAAAGCAGTATTTTGATTATGCTCTTTTCATTTATATGGTTGTGTGATGCAAGGAAGATATCAAGATTAAATTCAGTCCTAGTGGATTATCATCTACATTGTACCAGGCCTTACTGGGAATATTTTGGTAGGAGTGTGGCAAATCGCACTCCTAGTGCTTTCCAGGCGTGCGATGGAGTGCAGTTGAAACTTGCCATAACGTGCATCAGAAGCATGTCTTTTGGGGTTTTTACTCAACCATTTTTGACCATTCCAAAATTATCCCCATCTTTAACCATTGAAAGAGACATGTTTGATTGTTCGAAATATCGACTTGTCTGAGTTAAACAATGTTTGAGTTAACTTTAATCATATAACGATAAATCATAAGCTCTTTTCTGTCAATTAAATAAATGCAATAAAGGATTCGAAAATATAGTACTTAAATTACGTTTCGCTGCCGTTTCATCAGAAATAAACTTTACACTCTGTAATCATTTGTAATGAAGATCCTCAAACATGAAACGCTCTCTTATCAATTTCAAATTCTTTGTCTGAACTATCGAGGCTCTAAGATGCTTGATACTGCTAATCCTTCCATAGTACTATAGAGAGATCTAAGCCTTGTTCACTCTTACGGATATCTCAATATTTCAATCTAGAGCTCTTTCAAAAGATTTCTAACGATTCCTAATCATTTTGTTGGGCCTATGGGGCGAACTCAAATCAAACACTCAGAATTTTAGTATTTTGGAGAATTCTGTCTCATTTCTCGAACATCTACTAATTTCTGGAACTGACCAGCAAGAGGGGGATGAAGTTTGGAAAATGCCCTGATAGCAACTAAAAATGAGCCGGTAATGATATTTGCCTGTTTCTAATGAAGAGACAAGACATCTGAAAATTTGTCATACTGATTCTTTTTGTGACAGTGGTTAAGTATTGAACCTCGATTTAAAGAAGTTGTTATGTTAATTAAATGATTCTATCAGTCCGTTGGAAAGCAAGCAAGAAAGAAACTGATCTTTCAAGAAATAGCATAAGGTCAAAGAAATAACTCTTCAACCTAAGTGATCTAAAGTGATATAACATCCTGAAGGATTATCTTTTGTAAACAATTTAATGATAACTAGCAAATCATCAAGGGTTCTGGATTTAGGACTTCCTGGTTGGTATTTGCTTCCAGAGATATACAAGATTTTAATCATCATTTGGAAAGACAAGGTGTGTGATCTATCGCACTCCTTGGGAAGAGAAGGCGTGCGAGAGCGATCGCACGCCATTCCCAGTAAGGCCTGTTGTACAGAATATTAAAATTCACATAAACAGTGGAAGGAAGAACGTTAGAATGGCATTGCTTTACAGGAAGGCAACTATT
This sequence comes from Aurelia coerulea, assembly GCA_039566865.1. NCBI lineage: Eukaryota > Metazoa > Cnidaria > Scyphozoa > Semaeostomeae > Ulmaridae > Aurelia > Aurelia coerulea. The sequence goes on from CM076959.1 coordinate 7,661,806, forward strand.
TTTGCAACCACTTGACACAAAACCATTCCACAAAACTCAAGTTGTCATGGACTGGCCTATGGATATTCCACGTCAATTTCCATGGGTTTCGGTCTACTCTTTTTCGTGGAAATTTTTTATTGATCTGAATTTTCTTGAAAGCAAGTAGGACACGGAAAGGAATGAGACATGTTGAAAAGTTTGATTTGTAGACTATCCTGGATCATTTGATCTTGATAGGATATTGATCAGCCTCTGGTTCTTATTACTGACATTGCACTGGAGCTATACTCATTTTCATGTGAAGCTGAACAACAACAACTGAAAGAGTTATCTGGCTGATATGCAGAACAGTAAACAGATTTCAGAATGCTCACAACACTTACTTTTTTATTGGATACACAACAAAAATGAACTTTTAGAACCACCAGGAATTATTTTGATGCACTCAGCTTGCTTTTTATGCATTATAACTTGGGATGATTCTAAGTTTTAAAGTGAATAGACCATATTTATGCTTGAATTCATGAACTGCTATAAACAAAATCAACATGAGAATCCACCTCACATGGACTCCTTCGTTATCAGAACTGACAGTTTTATGTTTTAGTCTCCTGATTACATCAATGGCAACATTTCATAGATTTGCTCATTATCATCCTAGCTGCTCTATTTCTAATTTAATTGCATTTTTCAGAAAATGTGGGTTTCTAACCCAAAGGGGTGAAATAGAGATGTTTTATTTATGGGAATGAGCCTTCAGGAAGGGTATCAATTTCCATAATTTTGGTTGCGTAGGGCATACTTTTTCAAAAAAACGGCATAAGAAACAGGTATGTTCTTGAAACTTGGATGGCAAATGCCTAACCAAAATCTTGTCAAGCCCCCTCAGGTTTCTAACTTGTTCCCTTTAACCATAGCACTCCAGCTCGATTATTGATATCAGGAAAGAATAAAGAAGATGAAAGAGCAAAGCGGGTAAGATCACAATTTCAAATGTAAATTTTTGTTGGTGGTTGAGACAAAGAGTGGATCGCTAGACCAGCATATTTTCAATTTCCATTCTTAGTTTTGAATATATGCGAAACAGTTCTAGTGCACAAACTAGTGCACAATAAATGCACAATAAATGCACAAACGTGTTCAAGTGGTCAGCGCTCATAGCAATTTGTTTAAACCATGCAAGTAGCATCTTCATTCCTTATGTTCACTTTCTTTAAGATGATAATTTCAAACATAAAATGTTTGTTGATGGTAGAGACAAGGAGTGGAATGCTGGACCAGCATATTTTCAATCTCTATTCTTAGTTTTGAATATATGTGAAACAGTTCTGTGTCTTGAATGCACGAACTTGTTCAAGTGGTCAGCACTCATTGCAATTTGTTTTCAACCATGCAATTAGAATCTTCATTCCACATTTCACTTTTGGCATTCTTGAATTAGTTACAAATGAGCTGTTCTTTTTCCTCCTCCAAGCCCTGACAAGTTGTGACTGCACAGCGAGGAGAAAACTGGTTAGTTCACAATTGTCTTTGATTTGCTTTTCCTGATATTTTAGTGTCAAAAGCAACAAAATATTGAAGCAACTTTTTATCGTGGACCTTCATTGATTGGTCTCAGGTCTCAAACATCTTTGAAAGCAAGCAGGGCACAGAAAAGAAGGAATTACTTTGAAATGTGATTTTAAGACTTTGATGCTGCAAATATCCCATCTTCTTTCTCTTGAAAGGATATTAATAAGCCTGGTTCGGGAGTCACTAATTCAAGATCCAAGAGTCAAGATCTGGAATTCAAGATTCACACTAATTCTAGATCCGGAATTCAAGATTCACACTAATTCTAGATCCGGAATTCAAGATTCACACTAATTCTAGATCCGGAATTCAAGATTCACACTAATTCTAGATCCAGAATTTAAGATTCACACTAATTCTAGATCCGGAATTCAAGATTCACACTAATTCTAGATCCGGAATTCAAGATTCACACTAATTCTAGATCCGGAATTCAAGATTCACACTAATTCTAGATCCGGAATTCAAGATTCACACTAATTCTAGATCCGGAATTCAAGATTCACACTAATTCTAGATCCGGAATTCAAGATTCACACTAATTCTAGATCCCGAAATCAAGATTCATACTAAATTGGGTTTTTTAAGAATTCCTGGGAGAATTTTTTGTCGTTTCATCTTTTTCGCTGTACACTGTATTTTCTTTGTATCAGGCTCGTAAATAAATGGTTGATCTACCTAATTCCTCAATTTACAACACACGTATTCTTTGTTTTCTGTATCATATTACTTAAATGTCCTTGAGCTAAATCCCCGGGGGGGGGGGGGGGTACTCATATATTTTTCCGTACGGGGACGTGCCGCCAAACAGGGTATCATTTTCAGGATTCCTACTCCGGGACAGGGTATCAATTTTGTGTGGTCGGCTCGATGACAGGGTCCATATTTTGTATAATTGACTACATAACCTCGATGTAAGCCTTTTGCACTAAGCGAATGTGATTTAAATCGTTTGGATGGCAACATTTCTGCTTTATTGATTGATTTCTATCAAATTTCTATCAAATTCCCAAGGCAGCGTACAATTTTGTATGAAGAAACTCAAGAACAGGGTATTCCTTTTTGAATTTTACTCCGGGACAGGGTGCCTTTTCAGATTTTCCAGCGGCAAGTCCCCATATTTTCGTAGACCCCCCCCCCCCGTGAGCTAAATGTCTAAACGTTGCCAAGACTTTTAAAAAATCCTCCTTTTGAGGGCACAAGTAGTGAACATGAAGACTGTCAATGGAAACTTTTAATTAAAGCTGCAAATTACAAAAGTTTCTTTGCATTTTCAATCCTGGTAGGATGGTTTATCGACTGAAAAAAATCGAGCCTTACATCTCTTATAAGCTGTTTCTTATGAAAAAGCAAGTGTAAGTCAAGATCTGGAATTCTATTCTAAATCAAGATTATCTTAAAGGTTATTCTGACAGAATTTGAAATAGCAGCCCACGTGGTTGATCTACCCACGTCACTTTTACTGAGTGGTATGAATGATTCTGTCATAGCCCTTGCTGCGATGTGAATCTTAATTAAATCCCTTTCTGTCTTTACGGATTCTGCAGATATTAAAGAAAATAATTGACATGTTAGCACAAAACTTAAATCTTTAACAAACGAAAGGCTGTTTGTCAACAAAGCAACGTAAAAGTTATGATCCATATACTGTATCCCTAATGCCCTTTGTGCAAAGTGAAATACAGTAGTTTCAAGCACACATTTTTATAAGAAATTCTTTATAGAAACCCGACTCTTCGATAACAATAATCAACAAACTTCAATACTGGGCCAAATTATTCAAGAAACTCTTTTCCTTTTATTAAGCAAATCCATGGCATTTTTATTTTCACTCATTCCTTGCACACATATTTTTAAGGAACTAAGAATTCGGGCCAGCACTAAAAGTTTCTAGTCAGATTTTCAATGGTCAGAGTTTTTTAAGAGTCTCTTAAAGTTCCATTAACAGTCTTCATGCTCACTACTTGTGCCCTCAAAGGAAGGTTTTTTTTAAGTCTTTGCAACGTTTATACATTTACAGAAGCTCAAGCACCTTTAAGTAATATGATACAGAAAACAAAGAATACGTGTGTTGTAAATTGAGGAATTGGGTAGATCAACCATTTATTCACGAGCCTGATACAAAGGAAATACAGTGTACAGCGAAAAAGATGAAACCACACAGATTCTCCCAGGAATTCTTAAAAAGCCCAATTTAGTATGAATCTTGATTTCGGCATCTAGAATTAGTGTGAATCTTGATTTCGGGATCTAGAATTAGTGTGAATCTTGATTTCGGGATCTAGAATTAGTGTGAATCTTGAATTCCAGATCTAGAATTAGTGTGAATCTTGAATTCCGGATCTAGAATTAGTGTGAATCTTGAATTCCGGATCTAGAATTAGTGTGAATCTTGAATTCCGGATCTAGAATTAGTGTGAATCTTGAATTCCGGATCTTGAATCTTGGATCTTGAATCTTGAATTAGTGACTCCCGCCTGGTTCTGATTCATTGAAATTGCACAGGAGCTACACTAATTTTTATATGCACGTGCAGGACAGAAACAACCAAAAGAGTTATCAGGCCCATTTGCAACACCAGGAGCAGTTTCACACAGTGTTAATCAGAATCCAAAGAACCACACTTTTTTTTAAACTTTGCCTACCGTTCATCGGTATGATACAAGGCAGGCTCGCAAAGGTGATATTTTTATGACACGTAAGAATACTTTGCAATATGGCTTACGATCTATTAAATATGCAGGCGCTAAATCCTGGAATGACATTCCATCCAATATCAAACAATCTACTTCAGTAGTGATTTTCCGTCGTGATCTGATATTACATCTGTTCTTAACTAAGTACCAATCCTGAATACCTTGATAAGATAACTTTTCTACATTGATCAATCTAATCACTCAAAGATTTCATAAATTGAATGATAAGTTTTTAGCTTAGGGGGTGCTCTCTCCTTGACTAGTCTACCTACTGAGAGAGCTCCTCCTTAAAGGGGCATGTGCAAGATAGAGCCTTTGCGGGCGTGCATGCAATCAAAACAAATACTTGGCCTTTCGGTACAGTGAACACGAATCAATTTTGTTTCGTTCAACTGAGCAAAATTAAGCTAATTTGCATGACTGTTATGCTTATTGTCTTTATTGATTTGAACTGAGTAAGTTACACAATAACTGATGGAAATATTGCTGAACATTTCAACACAGATTAACCAACATCGTTTAAACCCTTTATTCACAAAAAGCGTTCTGTTGTGTTCACGTTACATCGAAATACAGTCCTTTTGAAGACAAACATGGCCTGATCTTCTCTGTCACAAATAAAGCTTGGAATTCGATCGTCATGATATGGCCAACATACCAGTAAATCTATAGATTGTGCCTTTTTAGACCACCAAAATTTGGGGTTTCGCAGATAAAGCACCAAGGTTTGAATTTGAACTTACTGTTTTGCTCTCATCCAGAACTTATATCAACTCGGAAAAATACACAACAGGTCCATTTGCTCCCCTTTTTGGTCTTTCAAGCTTACTGCCAGTGTCAGACACCTATTTCTAATACACAAAACGGAAAACGCTGAAAACAAGAAACTTGCTGCTAACTCGCCGCTAGGGACAGCACCCCTCCCAAGCAAAAAATATTAGAAAGAGGCCAATGTGAACTTCATTATGAGGCTAATGTTGATCGCAATGGTGATCGCGATCTTGATTGCAACCCTTGATTCAAAGAGTGATTGCTGTGTCCATCAGGCACTTCGCAGTTGGATGGTTCTTTTTGAAACATTTCTGAATAAATGTAATCAAAAGTATTTGAATTTCCTTATTTCTGGTAGACTGTGAAATTAATTTTTGGGAGTTTTATCACAGGTTCATTTCGCTGTTGATTTATCTCTTGTATTTTTTTATTGAAAATGCAGCAAAACAACAATCATCTCGCATTTTGCAGATTTTGTTTGGCCTTATGTTCCGTTTTGACTTAAACAACTTTTCTGCGCTTCCCTGTGGTCTGTGCGTTTCTTCCTGGCATTTTCTCATTTTCTTTGCATTCCATTTTGGTCTTCGTTCAAATCTCTTCGTAATAAATGGTATTGTTTATATTAAACGAGACAAAATAGTGTGTTACATCAATTTGGCTGCATTCTTTGTTTAATATTCATATACTTTCAATGACAACTTCCGCACGCCATGTAGGATTCTTATTGACGTCACATCTATCAGAATTTCTTCCACCCAGACTTTGCTCGTTTTTCCTAGAGTTATTTTTGTTGTATTGAATGTGTACAGGGTGTGTTGTGCACAGCACAAAAGTAGTGAGACAATATAGGCGTCTTTGTGATATTGCAACTAGAATTTTACGCAGCAAACAGGGATTGTATTCTGGAGACAAAACTTTGAAAATTAATCTGCAAGTTCAATGGGCCTAAACTGAGGTGAGTTTTACTTGCACAAAATCTCGTACACCTTTGGCAACATCCTTTTGTTTTCAAGAAAAATCCATCATAACTTTATAGTCACATTTGAAATGAAAGATGTCCAAAAAACCGTTAACCTGATACCAAAAGTGGGAATAACAGTATACGCAGAAAACATAATATCCAATTGCTAAGCTAAGTAATTTGTAATCTTGTTTCCCCAGCTCCACTGCTATGTGTCTGCCATTGTTTCTGATGCACATGGCAATCACTCTTTGAATCAAGAGTGGCATTCAAGATCAAGATCACTATTGCGATCAACATTAGCCTCATATTGAAGTTCACCTTGGCCTCTTTCTAATATTTTTCGCTTGGGAGGGGTGCTGTCCCTAGCGGCGAGTTTGCTGCTATGCGGTAGCCATCTTACTTTCTGATAATCAGAAAGTCGAACGTCGGCGCGCAAAGGCTCTATCTTGCACAGGCCCCTTTAAGAAATTCCTCTCTATACGAAATTCTATGTACTCCTATTGTAAAATTTTTAATTTTTGCCATCTGTTGCAGTTTGTTATTCTAGTTAATTGTATGTATTTTAGAAGGATTTTTTGCATAGTGGAATTTTAAAATTAAACTGAACTGAACATATAGATGCCAAGTGCCAAATCTATGGACTTAAAATTGGCTTTTATTGCACAACAAAGATTGCTTTTAAGTCTCGGGGCTAGAATAAATGGGATGGATGAAACATTTCTCATTCTCAAATTGTGATAAACAGAGGGTTTGGAATGACCAGGGTCAAAGGAAAAAGTACTACTGTCTGGAAATACAGGGTGTCCCAAAAAAATTGTGCCCCGTTTGTCTGAAGATTGTGACAAAACGTCAAAAGATTTTCGCCAAAATTTTGCATGGTGGTGCTCTTCAGATGTTCAAATAAAGTTTGCCACCATCCCCATGAAAATCCGTTGAAAAATGATGGAGCTATGACCTTCAGGAGACCAAATTTGCCCGATCACTGAAACCAGCGGTCGGCCATTTTGTCTTACTATTTTGCAGCGATAAATAGCTTCATGGATTGAAAATGAAACAGCAGCCTCCAATGTCATAGCTCTCGTGAAAATTCAGATAATCCTCGGAGAGTTCCACTATTTCTGACCTCACAACAATTATTTCTTACCTCACGTGAAGATACTATCACTGCAAAATAGTAAGACAAAATGGCCGACCGCTGGTTTCAGTCACTAGGCAAATTTGGTCTTCTGAAGGTCATACCTTCATCATTTTTCAACGGATATTTGCGGGGATGGTGGCAAACTTTAATTGAACATCTGAAGAGCACCATCATGCAAAAGTTTGGCGATAATCTTTTGCCGTTTTGTCGCAATCTTGAGACAAACAGGGCACAATTTTTTTGGGACACCCTGTAGAACATACATATTTGTTTACTTTAAGGAGACAAAGAATTACAAACAATTAATGAAATGCTTTGTTTTAAGCAGCGATAGAAGCTACATTGATATGATTCATAATTTAATTTAGTTAGAAGAGTAGAATATGGTGATGGATCCCTGGCAGTAATGCATCCATCAAATTGAAATGTGTTTGATAATCTTTTGACCATAGGTGTTGGTATGTGTACTTCAAATCAAATATAAGCACTCGGGACTTTTGCCCTATTTTCAAAACACCTCCATAAGAATATACGCACTGTGCATAAAACCTGGCTGATACTATATATGTACATTGGTTTTCTTTTTAAGCTTACTCGGATGATTAAACCTTTTAAAAGAAGAATGACCCTAGTGAAGAAGGAAGAAGACCTTCTGACTGTTGTGGCACTTTTAAAACAACTAGAAATGGTTTCTGTCTTGTTTTTGTTTGAAGAGGTTGTAGTTCTCTTGTAGAAAAGTTTATATGGTCTGGTAAACTCTTTGTTCTGCTTTTAGCTGTTTGAGCAACGAGCGAGCATTTGCTGCTAAAGTAATGCCTATTTATATGGATGTCATTGAAGCACTGATGCCTGATAAAAAGATTGTTTGAATGCATTGGTAAATTTTGGGAGCAGTGATGATTAACTGATGAAACTGCAACATTGGCAGAAGGAGAACTTGGGATGGCAGTGGTCCTGATGCAAGTTAAGAGCAAGTTGTTGTACAAAATGTTATTAATGTATCCTTTGGTTATTTCAAATGTTTCAACCCACAATTTGCAGAATTAACAAAATCAATCAACGCTGTTACAGATTGTCCTAAAAAAAGACCTGTGCCCCACCTGTGGGGAAGAGCTGTAATTTCAGTTGTCTGTTTTCTTAGACTGCTGTATAGGAAAGGTTTCAAATGAATGTTTGGGACCTTATTTGAGTCAACCATACAATCATACAATTAATTGCAACATTGTAGTACAGACAGGGCAAACTTTGTTGGGACACCCAGTCATACAGTCATTTCCAAAAGTCTAAGGGTTGTCATGTCACACTGGGGTCAATGGTCATACCTCTGTGCAATACTAGTAGTTTGCTGAAATTGTGTGCACATCACCATTAGCCCAAAATCTCTGACAAATTTTTGCTGCGATTTTTCTTCAGTTTGGCCGCAATTGTGAATGAAATCATCGCTGATGATGTTTGCCTCAGAACCTGGTAGTTTTTGTGAAAATCGTTTGTTAAAAGCAGGTTATAATGTACAGTACAACTGTCCCGAAACTGGCAGTCTTCTTGCCAACAAAATCTTTACTGTATGCACTAACTCCGAAATGATCTCTGAACATAATATTCTGAAGATGTATGTCCCATAGATCGACAGTTTTAGTGAAATGCGTGATCTGGCATCCAAAAGCAGGTGGTACAGTGGTTATATCTCTTAAAACATACATGATCCAAAACTGGTAGACTTGGTTGCATTGCATCTTCTCTCGTAAATTTGCTGGACAAAGGTACGGGGTGTCCCATAAGAAAATACTCCTGTTTGAAAAATCCCCAAAAATCAATTATCAAACCTTTGATAAAATGTTCTTTTTGACTTGTTTTGTCAATGACCCGGAAATATTCATAGATAATAAAATGTTTGCTTTTGATACAGCAAGGTAGAAAAATTACACGTTGAAAACCTATTTTGAGCTGTATAAGCAAAATACTCAATCTTGCCCTTAAGAGTCTAATTTTTCAGAATGTTTATCATCATTAAAGTTTCCAATGATAGTGCGCATGTAATTCAGTCATTTGTGACCTCAGTCATTTATGACCAAACAAGATGCTTTACATCCACAAAGAAATTTATCTGGCAATCATCAGTGCTTTTTGCAGTATGATTCAAAACCAAGAAACTCAGAAAAGAGCTTAAAGTTGCCCATTTTTAAGCCAATTACAAAATCAGCTAGTCTGGGAAAATGATTTGGCCCTTGATTTACTTGATCAAAAAATAAAATTGGAAGATCGGTCGTGTAATCAAATTTTGATGATTTTACAAACAGGAGTACTTTTTTGAGACACTCTGTAGAATATGTGAAAGGAAAACAACGAATGTCGCTAACAATCACAGGTGTAAAAGATTTGTAATCTTCCATGAAATCTGTTGTGAAATACAACATGAAATACGACAACTGGTGAAATTGGCCATGAAATCGGCCATGATAAATACTCCGTGAAATCCTCCAGATGAGTGGAAGATTATGCACCCGTTGAAATTGGCCACTTAGGTGAAATTGGCCATAAAATGCACCATGAAATGGGCTGTATAATCTGCCATGTAATACACCGTGAAATCGTCCGTGTAATGCTCCATAAAATACGCCATGAAATCGCCCATGCAATGCTCCATGAAATGCAACATTAGGTCAGGCAGTAGTCCTCATATTGGGTTGCTGTGAAATGCAACGTGAAGTACGACAACTGTTGTAATTGGCCAAAGAATCTGCCACACGAAGTACGCTACTTTAGACAAGAAAGAGACAACTGCAATTATGAGACTTTGACTATGTTTCAGCATATCATCATTCAAACAAATTCAGTATACAAACTTAATACAGATTATTCAAAACAAATTAAGATACCTGCCAAATAATCTAATGTTTTGCTCGACTCTGAGGGACTCTCAACAGGTGTATCACTCTTCTGTAAAGGCACACAAGATGTTTAAAACAATATACTTTAAATGGATTGAAAACAAACAGGTTTTCGCTAAATGTGTGCGAAATTTTTACAGAGATATAGGCCCCTCACCAATAGCGCTAAATGATATTGCTGAGGGGCATATTACTCCATAAAACTCCAGTAGTCATGTACTTGATCTAACAGCGCCTGTGATTGGTTGATCTTGCTAGAGGGGGATTTCTAGGGTCTCGGAAGTAACTTGAATTCTGATTGGCTCTTGAGGGGAATCACGAAAGGTTTGGCCAATCACATCGCAATATGTCTGAAAACGGTTGACAAGTTTATCAGAGGCAACAACCACAACATGTCATGAAGAAGCTGGCTGTGAGTCTGGTGAGATACTTCGACTATTAGTTCAGCGAGGAGGCATGCGAATCGTGCATAAAATGGGAGTAATATTTTGCAACTTTGCCAATTGAAACATTCTGATTGTGCTGGAAGTCTTTGTAAGCAATACTGCAGAATCCTATGAGATAACAAGTGACTTGATGAAGGCCTACCCTAAGAAGCTAGGCCAAAGAAAGTGAAAGCTCTCGAAGAAACATCATGGTTATTATTGGTAATAGAGAGGTTTGTAACTTTTCAGCTGTTGTGACACTAGTAATGAATGAAATTGATCTTATTTTGTTGATAGAACTTCGTTGTCCCAAGTTGCAAAGCCACTTATTGTTTATGAAACCATGATTCACCGATCTTTGTGTGCCTTACTTCTTTAGTTTGGCCTAGGACAGTGCACCTCAAGGCCTAGTTAGGCCTAGGACCCTCGCAACAACAAACAAGAAGACACAAAAGCATCTGCATCGTAAATTATTTAAATACTCAACAATTTGTGAACGTTTCATATCATACAGTACATCATTATTATCGATGTACTGTGGAGGCTATTATAAGCCTTTGACAGTTCAATTCAATTTGTTTTGTACAATAATACTTTCACTAAACACTTCACAATCATCCAATCCAATGGCAATCACAGGGTATTTTTTAACGTACTGACTGGTGGAACAATGTCCCTGTCTGTGGGCCCTTTTCATTCTCCCTTGTGAACAAAACAGTGTGCTTCTTTAGCTTATCATGTTGTGTGTGTATATATATATATCAAAAACATTATTTAAACAATGCAGTTTGAAGCTTTGTGCCTTTTTTGGATTTTAATATATTTTGGGTGAGTGACTTTGTGACTGATGATGCGCATTGACTTATGCCTTTGTTGTAAATTTGTACCGTAAAAAATTGGAGGCCCTTTTATCTTAGAGATTTCTAATATGGTACGCTATCACAAAAGGCTGTATGTGTCTTTACTGGTTAAAACAGTGCTCAATGCCATGTAGGCTAATATGGTACGCTATAACTTATATGATATGATGCCCATGAAAGGTGCACATCTGGCTATTGTTTAAGAAACTATTATTCTATTGTTCTTCCTTTGTCATCATCTGTGCTCAGAACATCAAAAGCAGTCTTTCCTCATAGAACATTCCAAAAAAGTATAAACCAAACCAAATGTAATATTTAACAAGCATGGGTTGTTTTATTCTGACCTTAGAAAAGGGGTCATCACATTCATCAAATCCAGTAAAGTCACGCTTTTCTAAAAACTTTGGACATCACATACTCTTGTGCACTATGTAGTCAACAATTTTACGGCAGTGTATATGATGACTTCCTTCTTGAAGTTTCAAGGTGTAGCATGTAAGACATAACTTCAGATGCAGCAAGGAAAAATAGGTCAGCAAGGTTTTTCAAGATAAAAAGGCTGAAACAATGACTGGCTCCTGAATGAATTTATTATGTATGGGTTTCTTGTTGAAAATTAGTTATATTTGTGGGTACTACTAAATATAACTATTTGAGTACTACTAACAATCTGTCTGAACACCCCTTGTGACATCCCTGGGTTTGCACCAACGTGGTCTTAGAGTTCTAAAGAGAATAACATTTGGGCCCAGAGCTTAAAAATGGAAGTTATCAACATGAAAACTCTGTTACAATGCCTGATTAACAATGCTTCAACAAGTAAATTCTCCGTCAGTCAAACGCATTCAGCATTGCATCCAACATTTGAAACAAATTTTTTTTTTGATCTCCATCAAACTTCATGCAAGATCAATTTGCAAATGTTATCCAACATGGTTGGTCAAACGCATCCAACATATAATTAAACAAAGGTCTCCAGCATGTTGGATGAAATATTGGATGCCTTTGACCTGGGGTTAAGACAACTTCTAAGCATACCAGTGGTTTAAACACCAGTGATATTGTTTTTTTTTTCAGCTTGCAACTGCATATCATATGTCAATGACAAAAGCCCAAAGATTGTCTGGTTTTCTGCCACTCTTGAGGAAGTTCACAGATCTCTGATTTGAAGAAAAGATTTGAAAGAACAAACTTTGACAAAGACATTTTTAAAATGAGAGGCATATGAGCTGTTGGGACTTTAAGTTTACAGGATGTGTAATTTTGGCTGATGCAATTTGAATGAGTAGGATGGAATAAATTACTTTGTTAGATATGGTTGATTTTCTCAAATTTACGTTGTTTATTTTTACTTAGATTTTCTCTTTGAATGAGTGAATGGCATTTTCCTTTCATTGTGACTGAATTGAAAAGCCCTGCAATTTGTCAAATTGTATGTTTTGTCAGGTTGCTGAACCCTTTCTTGTTTATGCTTAGCAGGGGTCCAATCAGCAGGGGCACAACTACGGTGGGGGTCCTGGGGGTCCACACCCCTGCCCTTTTTGGAAAAGGGCAAATAAGTGCCCTTTTTAGGGAGAAAATTATGTTAATTTGACACGTTACTGACCGGTACTTTTAAGGGTTCTTGGGATGAAGTATCAATATTTGTTGAATGCTTTCTTGAATTGCTAAGATCTTGAACATAGTTTAAGAATTCACTATGCTTGAATTGGATTTATCGTTCCGAAATTATCAGCAATTTTCTAAACATTGAGGCTCAAAAACTTGCAAATTCGGCTGAACATTTCAACAGATTTCTGCAACTCCTTTATGTCTTATATGGCACATGTGAAAAGCACTTACAAATTAGATGCTCAAAGACAAGACTCATTTTGTTATAAGAAGCAGTTGCAAGAAAATTTTACGACCAGGTGAGCAAAAACAATCCCATTTGAAAGACCAGTGCTGTCTGGATATGAAGGCAAAGATATTGTTCATGTTCAAATTAATTTTACATTTGCCTAATGAAATCGGCAACTTCATCTCAAAATTTTCTCAAAAAACAAAGCCCATTCAAAAATCTTCAAAGTAGGCCGAAAATTTTGACCAAATTTTCTTCCTCGCAGCAATATGGCTTTTACCAGCTTTTAGCACATGTTATCCCTTTGGAATTATGAATGTGTCATTTCTCGCCCTGGGAGCATAACAGCATAATTCCAGGTGACTTTGTCCTCCCAAGAGTATAACACAACACTTGCCAATGCTTGTTGAAGTCATCACTGTGAAGCAGGGATATCAGGAAAATTTGGTCGTCATTTTGGGCCGGTTTTAAAGGTTTCCTGAAATGGCTTTTTCCAGAAAATCCCTTACCATTTTAGAGTGGAGTGGCCGACCTCATTCAGGTAAATTCGTAAAAGGATTTGAACATGTCCACTATTGAATGATATATTTGCCAATATTTTTGTTCTCTTATCCAAGGAGCAGTGGCCTTTCAAATAGGGATTGCTTTTTTTTTCTCACCCTGTAAAAGAATTGGCCCAAAGTTGCAAAACCAAACAACAAACTTCAGAGCACAGTTTCTCATAAAAAGCGTGTACGAGCAGTCTTTTCAGTGTTACTTGTCTCTCCTAGGCGGGTGTCTTTCATTCTCTTCTTGTGTTGACCTCTTTCTAAGACAGGCATTCTCTCACTATCTAGAGAGCGTGATTTTAAAAATTTTCAGAGCAAGCCCCCGAATCCCCTCCCAGCTCCCTTTGTCCTGGGAACAAAAATAAACCAACATGCTTTTCAGGGTCCAGAAAAAAGTCAAACCTTAAGATAAAAATCTGATGAGTTAAACCTTCCTCGTTTCATCAAGTCAAAATAACCCTCTTCTAGCGTTGAATAGAACCTTATAATTCATATTGCCAAAATATTCCACAATTTTCTCAAATTTCTAAAAAGATGACTAAACCTTCCTCAAATATGTCATTAGCAAGCAAAACCTTCCTCCGGCTCACAGCCGTGGAGCCGTGACCTTTTCTGGACTCTGGTGCTTTTGATGGGGTTCACGAAAGATACCATAGAGAAGGCCAAGTTTGTGTTATTCTTGAAGTATTCTTATTTTTTTCAAATAGAAGCCACGCCCTCTTCGTCTATCACGATTTACATGCTCTCGCTATTGCTAATGTAAGTCGAAAAGAATTCATATCAAAATGGCCAAAATTGATGATGCTATCAAAAATGACATAGAACAAGAAGACCCTTTTGCATATTTAAAGTGCCTATGACACCAACTACAATTTAAAGGACGTATACAAAAAAATGACGGATACGAATAAAAAAAAAAGAAAATAAGTGCATTTATTGCTATTCTATTTTAGAAAATTATATGCTAGAAGGGACTTTAGGTACAGAGGTGGAACAAATATTTTCCTTTCTGGGAACCTTAGGTTTATAGCTGAAAAATGTCTGCAAAATTTTATCAGAATTTAATCAAAAAATGAGTAAAACACGACAGGAGATCACAAGCTCTGTCGCATGAGAGGGACAAACAAGACTTGACAACCACCGTATTTATGCAGCATTTAATTCATCAATTCTAGGCTATCATCTGCGGTTTTTTTTTCAACATCTGATCAGTCGTTGCACCCTTGCTATTTCATTTTCAATCCGACTTGGCAAGAGACGATGTTTAACTCAGGTTCTTAAGCACGGCAGATTCCCCCATCTTTAAACCAGTTTGATTCGACAACGGCAAGAATACTATAGGATGTACAGCTGACAGGGAGCTGACAATAGTTAAACCCTTTTCCTTTGAAAACAAATGAAAGCACCGAGATCCAGGAGCATTAGCGCACGGGGAGATGAAATTTGATGGGGGGGGGGGGGGAGGCTGCCTGATAGAAAATCTAATGTTTACGAAAATTTTTGCCCAATTATATAGCTAATTGTTCCAACATGAGGATGGCTGTAGCCCCCACTCCTAGCCCCTGTCTCCAACGCCTATGCTGCCAGGCTCGACTATGTGTTCCTGTAGACTTTGTCCCAATTTCTAACTCTTTGTTGGTGTACATGTAGGTATCTATCTATATGAGACCCAGGAGACCCATTTTCTGACTCTGTGTTGGTGTGCATGTAGGTATCTATGTGACCCCCGAGACCCAGGAGACCCACTTTTTAACTCTCTGTTGCTGTGCATGTAGGTATCTATCTGTATGAGACCCTCGAGACCCACTTTTAACTCTGTGTTGGTGTGCATGTAGGTATCTATCTATATGTGACCCTCGAGACCCATGAGACCCACTTTCTGACTCTCTGTTGGTGTGGATGTAGGTATCTATCTATGTATATATGAGACACTCGAGACCCAAGAGACCCACTTTTAACTCTGTGTTGGTGTGCATGTAGGTATCTATCTATATGTGACCCTCGAGACCCAGGAGACCCACTTTCTGACTCTCTGTTGGTGTGCATGTAGGTATCTATCTGTATGAGACCCTCGAGACCCACTTTTAACTCTGTGTTGGTGTGCATGTAGGTATCTATCTATATGTGACCCTCGAGACCCAGGAGACCCATTTTCCGACTCTCTGTTGGTGTGCATGTAGGTATCTATCTATATGTGACCCTCGAGACCCAGGAGACCCATTTTCCGACTCTCTGTTGGTGTGCATGTAGGTATCTATCTATATGCGACCCTCGAGACCTAAGAGACCCACTTTTTAACTCTGTGCTGGTGTGCATCTTGGTATCTATCTATATGTGACCCTCGAGACCCAGGAGACCCACTTTCTGACTCTCTGTTGGTGTGGATGTAGGTATCTATCTATGTATATATGTGACCCTCGAGACCCAGGAGACCCACTTTCTGACTCTCTGTTGGTGCGCATGTAGGTATCTATCTATGTATATATGTGACCCTCGAGACCCAGGAGACCCACTTTCTGACTCTCTGTTGGTGTGGATGTAGGTATCTATCTATGTATATATGTGACCCTCGAGACCCAGGAGACCCATTTTCCGACTCTCTGTTGGTGTGCGCATGTAGGTATCTATCTATGTATATATGTGACCCTCGAGACCCAGGAGACCCACTTTCTGACTCTCTGTTGGTGTGCATGTAGGTATCTATCTATATGCGACCCTCGAGACCTAGGAGACCCACTTTTTAACTCTCTGTTGGTGTGCATGTAGGTATCTATCTATATGTGACCCTTGAGACCCAGGAGACCCACTTTCTGACTCTCTGTTGGTGTGGATGTAGGTATCTATCTATGTATATATGTGACCCTCGAGACCCATGAGACCCACTTTCTGACTCTCTGTTGGTGTGGATGTAGGTATCTATCTGTATGAGACCCTCGAGACCCACTTTTAACTCTGTGTTGGTGTGCATGTAGGTATTTTCATTTTCATTTCATTTGATCTTTTTTACCCATGGTAGCCCCTCAATAATGATAATTGATTTACAGGGGGCCATGCTAAAAACTTACAAATAACTACTAATTTACAATAAAAACGACATTTGCTATAAAACCTAATCCTAAACCTAAACCTAAACTAATTACAAATTGTCATAAATAAATAAAAGAAAACAGAAAAGAATTGGTGAGAAATTCATGGCTGCACCGTCTTTTTAAACGCTCTCAGGGTTGAAGTATTTCGGATCTCAGGGCCAAGACTGTTCCAAAGCTTGGCGCCTCGGTACGCGAAACATTTCTGCCCCCCTGCCGATTTTAATAATGGCAACCTGAGATTGACTTCGGCGTTTCTAAGAGAACGACTGGTAGAGTTGTTGACTCTCGTGAACATGTCTTTCATATAAGAAGGCACGTCACCATTAAGGGATTTAAAGACCATTTTCTGAGCTTCAAAATCAATAAGCTCCCTGACAGTCGGCCATTTAAGCGCCCGAATAACTGGTAAAGCAGTAGCATCAAATGGACTGTTGGAGACGAGTTTTGCAGCCCGATTTTGAAGTTTCTGCAATTTTTCAATGGCAGTCACCCCAGCATTTCCCCAGACAGGGCAGCAATATCTAAAGTAAGGCTCCACTAAACTCTTATACATTGTCTTGACAGTTGAAATAGGAAGGTACTGCTTGGCATAACGAAGCACACCAATACCTCTAGAGATCTTATTAGTTGTTAGGGCCAATTGAGATGTCCATTTAAGTTGATGGTCAACCTGAACACCAAGGTATTTGACCTCCTTTACCAACTTGATATCCTCGGAACCAATCTTAAGGTGTGGTTTGGTTGAATCAACAGAGTCAATTTTTCGCAGCTTACCATTACTCCCTATAATCATTGCTTCTGTCTTTGCAACGTTTAAAGACAACTTATTCCCTTCAAGCCATCCTTTCAAAGCTTCTAAGTCAGCATTAACTGCTTGATTAATTTCCGAAACAGATTCAGAGGCATAGTAAATGCTTGTGTCATCTGCATACATGGATACAAGGGAATTTTTCAAACAACAAGGAAGATTGTTAATATAGACCAGAAAGAGAAGTGGTCCAAGACATGAACCTTGTGGTACACCGCAAGTTATACTGTCTGTAGCGGAAATTCGCCCATTCACCTTACAGCATTGTCGTCTACTGGTGAGATATGAGCGAAACCAGCCAAGTTCTTTTCCTTTCAAGCCACATAAGTTAAGCTTCCTTAATAGAATATCGTGGTCAACTGTGTCAAAAGCTTTCTTTAGGTCTATGTAGGTATCTATCTATATGTGACCCTCGAGACCCAGGAGACCCATTTTCCGACTCTCTGTTGGTGTGCATGTAGGTATCTATCTATATGTGACCCTCGAGACCCAGGAGACCCATTTTCCGACTCTCTATTGGTGTGCATGTAGGTATCTATCTATATGCGACCCTCGAGACCTAAGAGACCCACTTTCTGACTCTCTGTTGGTGTGCATGTAGGTATCTATCTATATGCGACCCTCGAGACCTAGGAGACCCACTTTTTAACTCTCTGTTGGTGTGCATGTAGGTATCTATCTATATGTGACCCTCGAGACCCAGGAGACCCACTTTCTGACTCTCTGTTGGTGTGGATATAGGTATCTATCTATGTATATATGTGACCCTCGAGACCCAGGAGACCCACTTTCTGACTCTCTGTTGGTGTGGATGTAGGTATCTATCTATGTATATATGTGACCCTCGAGACCCAGGAGACCCACTTTCTGACTCTCTGTTGGTGCGCATGTAGGTATCTATCTATGTATATATGTGACCCTCGAGACCCATATTCCGACTCTCTGTTGGTGTGCGCATGTAGGTATCTATCTATGTATATATGTGACCCTCGAGACCCTGGAGACCCATTTTCCGACTCTCTGTTGGTGTGTGCATGTAGGTATCTGGTATGTGTCCATATGTCTGTGTCTGTATGCATCTAGTATGTGTCCATATGTCTATGCATCTGGTATGTGCCCATATGTCTGTGTCTGTCTGTGTGCATTCGTTTTGTGTCCATATGTCTGTGCCTGTATGCATCTAGTATGTTTCCATATGTCTGTATGGATCTATGCGTTTCTATGTGTTCATATGTCTCTGTCTCTGTCTGTGCATTCTTTTTCTGTCGTTATGTCTGCGTCTGTGTTCTATTGTATGTATATCTAAAATCTAAAAGATTTTTAATCTTTTCTATTGTATGCAAATGAGAAAATTCAAATTGGCCAATAGGAGGGCCTGTTAGATTCTAGTACATGATGCCCCTAAAACTCTCATACACCTTTGGCAAAAAATCCTTCTATTTTCTAGAAAAATCAGCAACAAATCCTATCGTTTAAAAAAATCTTGCACACCATTTCAGAAGAGTGATGCAAGGCTCGCCCCTCCATTTCACTGATAATTTTAAACATAGAGATTGTGAAGATGTTCTCTTTCAGAAATTGTTTGTCTCTGTCTTGCCTTATCATCACAACCAGCTGTCAGTAAGAGCTCACTCTTCATCAGATATAGGATGATGCTGTTTGATATCCACTGTCTCTTTTCAGTTGTGTTATGACTATGATTATGTGAACCTGAAAGAAAAATAAATATACTATAAATGTGGTGCATATCCATGCAAGGCACTATCAAAAGTGAAACAGAAGAAAAGTGGGCGCTAATGCAGTTCCACACACTGGCCCTATACGGTCTTGTGCCTATACGTATATACTGATCCTAACTGAACCCTGTTTTATATATCACTTGAAAGATAATATCAACACACCTACCTACCTCATCATTACTCTATCAGGAAACTGCCCGGCAGTTTAGGCCATCATCCTTCCAAATCTTGTTCCGCGTCTTGTTCTCCCACTTTTGATGTGTCATAGTGATTCTCCTGAGCTCAAAAACTTATAGACTGTTGTTCCAATCTATCTTACACTATGAATAATGTCATGATCAATTTTTTTGAGAATGAGAAGTATCCCAAGAAATCAAGTTACTTACTTAGGCCATCAAAGTTGTGACTCAAAAACAGACTTCAATTTCAAAAAAGCAAGTCCAACGCCATTCAACTGCCAATTTGTCAAATGTCATTTCCTTTATGTTATCCAATCAAAATACAGCATTTGAATTTTTATTGTGCAAGATTTTATTCCCTATTGTTGATCTGGCCAATCAGACATCAAAATAAACCATTTGAATTTTATTGTGCAAGATATTAGCCAGAACAAACAGACACCGAATACTCGTGTGGTTTAGAATTCCGCCTCAGGATTCAACAGATTTAACTCATTAAATACGCGGCATGTTTCCACTCACAGTGGCCATCATCACAGCTACTTCAGCAACAACAACAACCACAGGGGGCCTAGTTCGTAATGTCTCAATAGGGCCCCCAAACTAGCTTTAAACTAATAACACAAACACTACATCTCTCTTTTACTAATTTTTTTTTATTTGTTAGTAAAATCCTTCAACCATTCTGGTCTTTTCTTTACTCTATGAGAACGTCTCAGTGGCTGTGTATCAACAGTCCTATCACTATCAGTTATAACGTTTGACTCTGTTTGCACTGGTGGTTCAGTCTCTTTACTTTCCTCTGGCCTTTTGTCCGCTCTTGGAGCTTCTACAATCTCTGACCTAATCTCTGCTCGTGATGGCTCTTCTATTCTATGCTCTACTCTCATTGGCTCTATAATCTCTCTGTGTCTTTCTCTCAGTTCTACTCTGTCAAATTCTCTCTCTACTTGGTTCTCTGCTGGAATCTCTGACTGCATAAAGTGTTTCACATGAGCAACATTTCTCTTATACAACGTGTTTCCTCTCTCCACAATCAACATATCCCCTTTCCTTGCCAATACTTTAAATGGGTCTGGGTCATAAATGGAAGACAACTTATTCTCTTTGTCTCTTTTCAACAAAACCTTATCCCCCTCTTGAATATGTGAATCTTGTGCTCTCTTATTAGCATTGTCACTGTATCTTTGCTTTCTCTGGGCATCAGTGTCCCGTGCTTCAGACATTTGTGTTTCATCTTCCTCTTCATAATCTTCAAATTCTGGTAGCTTTGTTCTAATCTCTCTGTTGAACATTAACTTTGCTGGACTAACCCCTGTTGTTGAATGCGGAGTTGATCTGTAAGCCATGAGGAACTTAAAAAGTTCTTTCTTCCAGTCTTTTCCCTCTGTTTGTGCAACTCGAAGTGCTTTCAATAGAGTTCTATTTTGACGCTCTACTTCTCCATTTGCACGAGGCCACAAAGGTATCAACCTTTTGTGCTCAACACCATTCTCCATGAGGAATATTCCCATCTCTTTACTCACTAAATTGGCAGCATTATCCGTTTTCAACGTTTTAGGCAATCCATGTCTTGTAAAATGATTCTCTACACATTTAATGACTGATTCACTGTTTATGTTCTTTAAGACATCAACCTCCATCCATCTACTATAATAATCTACAGTTACCAGTAGATATTCACCTTTAGGCAATGGTCCCAAAAGATCCAAAGCTAAGTCTCTCCATGGTTTTATTGGCATTGTAGTACTCTTTACAAATGGCTGGGTTAAAGAGGGTGTATTAGCTTGACACCCATGACATCGCCGACAAAACCTTTCAACATCATTGTTCATTCCTGGCCACCAAACTTTTGTTCTAAGTCTGTCTTTTGTCTTGACAACCCCCTGGTGACCCTCATGAGCTAACTGAAGAACTCTTTCTCTTAATTTCTTTGGCACAATGATACGAACACCCCTCATGACTAGATTTCCTATCAACGTTATCTCATTCCTTATAAGACTATATTCTCTAGGAGCATCATTCCAATTATCAGATCTCCAACATCGACGCACAACAGACAAATCCTCATCAGTTGCAGACTCTCTCTCAATTTCTCTAGTGCTCATTGCCTGTGGTGTTGCAATCACTGCTACAGCTCTTACATACTCTTCTAACTCTTCTCCTTCATGTGGTAAAGCCGGAATTTTGTTTAACCTACTTAAACAATCAGCAATATTCTGTGTTGAAGACACATGATGAACCTTAAATTTGAAGGGCATTAAACGTAAAACCCATCTTTCGATCCTTGCTGAAGGCTTTGATTTTACACTGTAAATAGCCTCCAGTGCTTTGCAATCTGTTACCAAAGTGAACTCTTCTAGACCATACAGGTACAAATGAAATCTTTCACACCCCCAAACAACAGCTAATGCTTCTTTTTCTGTTTGACTATATCTGCGTTCAACATCACTCAGACTTCTACTTGCAAAACAAACTGCTCTTTTAACTCCATTTTGCTCCTGAACTAGAATAGCTCCCAATCCCACAGGACTTGCATCTGTCCATATTTCAGTTTGTGCATTTTTGTCAAAGAAAGCCATCATAGAAGCATTTCCAACTTTATCTTTTAACATGTCAAAGGACTCTTGTTCCCTTAAGCCCCATTTCCATTCAGTTCCTTGTCTAGTGAGTTTTCTCAGAGGCTCTGCAATAGTGGCAAAATCTGGAATAAACCTTGAACAAAAACTAGCAAGGCCTAAAAAACTCTTCAGCTCTGAAACAGTGAAGGGTTCCTTTGCTCTTTTAATTGCTTTCACCTTCTCCTCCGTTGGGCCTACGCCATGTTTATTCACCAGCAACCCCATGAACTGAATTTCATCCATTCCTATGTTACACTTGTCTTGATTCACTGTTAACTTCTTTTCTTCAAGCCTTTCCATCAACATGTACAGGCTCCTGTCATGCTCCTCTAGACTCTTTCCATGCACCACAATATCATCAGCTATACTTGTCACCCCAGGAATGTCACATATGCTCTGCCTGATTATGTTATGATATTTCTCTGGCGCACTAGAAATTCCAAAACTTAGACGCTTATAACGATACAATGAATCCCCCACAGCAAACGTAGTGATATCTTTTGAACCTTCATCCAATTCAACTTGATGAAAACCAAGTTTCAAATCTAACTTTGAAAACACAGAACTGCCATTCATCTCCTCAAGAACATCATCAACTGTGGGCATTGGTAACTTTTCTCTCAAAATTGCTTGATTTGCACATCTCATGTCAACACAAATTCTGATGTCATCCTTATTTGGCTTTGGTGCAAAAACTGCTGGACTCACCCAAGAAGTAGGACCAGTCACCTTTTCAATGATGTCCAAATTTTCTAGCTCTAAAATTTTCTTCAAGACTCTATCCTTTAATGGATATGGAATCCTTCTTGGTTTCTGCGCAACAGGCACAACATTTGGATCAATGTGAAGTTTCAACTTATAATCAGCTAATTTCCCAACCCCAGTAAAAACTGTTGGAAATTTCTGCACAACATCCTCCATTCTACAACCAACAAAGCAAACTTCAGGACCAACTCTCAACAATCCAAGACTTTTGGCTGCCTGACTACTCAACAAACAATGTCCATTCCCACTCACAATAAAAACCCTCTCTCTAACTTCTTTGCCACCACATCCAATCACAACATTAGCTGAACCAACAATAGGTATGCGCCCATCTCCATAAACTCTCAACTTCCTGTTTTCTACCTCCATATTTACTTTCAAACCTTTTCTTTTCAACTTTTCAAACTCAGATTTTCCCATCACTGTCACCTGTGCTCCAGAATCAACCAACATGTCAACAGATATACAATTTATCTCAACTGAAACAACATTATCCTGCATTGCATGTGAAAAAATGGCAGGAAATGCAAATGGCTCTAAAGCCTCTTCACATTCTACTTGATTCACTCTTTGATTATTTCTTTGGAAGCCTCTCTGTTTACTACCATCTTTTTTTTGAAACCCATCAGCCTTACTTTTACAACAAACTGCCCAATTATTTTTACCTCCACATTTAGCACATGTCTGTCCTTTTGCAGGGCACTTAGGATCACGAGAATAGTGTCCCTTTTTCCCACAAGAAAAACATTTTACTGAGGCCTTATCATTATTTCTTTCCTTCTCACTTCTTCTTCTTTGAAAAACTGCATTAATACTTTCTTCTTTTGTATCTACTACCACTTTGCTTGCATGCACCCTAGCGGTTTCCCATGCTCTTGCAGTAGCCAATGCTTGTTGTAACTGAATATTAGGAACTTCGAAAAGCTTTGTTCTCAGCTCCTGTGAACCAACTTTCTCCAATAACTGATCTCTTACAGCATCTGCAGCTCCTCCTTCATCATAACCACAATGTCGAGCTTGCTTTCGTAACCGCAATACAAATGAATCAACATCTTCCCCAGGCTCTTGCTTTAGCTGACGCAAAATGTGTCTCTCATAGGCCACATTCTCCTCCACATGAAAATAATTATTCAAGGTACGGACACAAGCCAAATAATTATTGTCCGCTACTCCCTCAGCAGCAGGAACCTCTGCTAAATTCTCAAATATATCTTGAACTCCAGGGCCAGCTCTAAATAAAAGCTCATTTTTCTTTCTCTCAACATTATTTAAATTAGCTTTGCCCTCTGCAAAAAACGTAAAGTTTCTTAGCCAAACACGCCATTTTTCAGCTAACTGCGACTTAGGCCCGGAAACATCCATTTGATTCATTTTATCACCCATATTGATCTCAGCAGCAAGAAAAACCTTTCGCAATGTTTTTCATCCCATCCTCGTCGCCATATTTAGAATTCCGCCTCAGGATTCAACAGATTTAACTCATTAAATACGCGGCATGTTTCCACTCACAGTGGCCATCATCACAGCTACTTCAGCAACAACAACAACCACAGGGGGCCTAGTTCGTAATGTCTCAATAGGGCCCCCAAACTAGCTTTAAACTAATAACACAAACACTACATGTGGCTAATCAAAATTACAGTTTCTCCAAAGGGATTCAGAGGGATTCAAATAAATAATGCTATTTCACACCTCTCACTATGATGAATCAATTAATAGTGCACAGGCACGCGCCCAAACGTTCGTTTGGAAGCTTTGAAAGTGATCGATCGCGCGCCGGATAATAAAATTTTTCCCTCGAAGAGAGCGATGTCAGATTCGGGAATTCACCCTGGAAAACTGTGTGGGCAAATTAATTTTCGGTTTCAAACATACCTTGTACCTCCCTGATGCTGATTTTAATGGATGGATGCCGTTGAGTTACTTTATTTGCTCATTCCACCGAAGTTTAAGTTCACCGTACTTTTAGGCCGGTTTAGGCCATCTTCTTCTGAGAAAAACAATTGGCTTAAATTCCAGACTTCTCGAGCAGGTTGAAGTCTAAATACATCTTGGTGTCACAAAACATTTGAAAACCATTTCCTTTAATTCAATTTGCTCAACTTAAAATGTGAAATGAATATTTGTTTAGAGTTAAGCCAAATTTAGGGGAGGGGATTACCCCATAAATTCTCGAGAAATGTGACATATACCTTTGTTGCCCTTTGCTATATTTCTTTCGCGTGAGCGTTCGGTCGCGGGCCTTAATTTCTGAACGTGGATGCCCTGATTGACTACAATTCTGCTTTGAGTTCAACATGCATTTGTAGAAATCTAAAAGAACCAGAATAAGAAACTTTTAGCCTAGAAATCCTTTGTTGGAAAAATTTTTTTATGCCAGAATTCTTTTAGTACAGGAATGTTCAATGTTCCTCGTGAGACAGAAAATATTGAGGCATTTGGTGGCTGTTTACTGTCCAAGTAAGTTATTTAGTTCCTGGACAAAAATACATCCTGTCTCAGATCTCCAAACAATATAAGAAATATTGTCTCTCTGTTAAGTCTCTTCTTGCACAAATTTCTGCTCTTTTAAGGGCCTCGACAACATTTTATAAAATAGTGTCCAAATAAAAAAAGATGTTTTGTTTTTAATTCATATCTTCCACACTAATTTGTTATGAAAAAATGCTAAAAAGATACTCTTGCAGCCTCTCGTCTCTTATGGCCAGCTGTTGAATGTCACGAAGAATGAAATTGGCCAGTGTTGAATTTCATAGAGGATGTCACATTGTGGCGAATTTCATGGCCAATTTCACCTCACTTAAAACATGCGATAAACCGAACATAAAAAATGTGGACGATGCCAAACACCATGAAATCGTCCACTTGATGTATTTCACAGTTACTTCAATGTTGGACGATGTCAACAGTCATGCAATCGTCCACACATGGCGTATTTTACATAGAATTAAAAGATGGACGATTTCATCCCTAATGACATCGGCCATCTGTGGAGTAATTCATAGAGGATTACATGAGCCAAGAGAGCGTTGAATTTCATGAAATGTAAAATCGGCCAGTTGTGTTGAATTTCATAACGAATGTCGTACATCGGCCAATTTCACACGGTGGCGTATTTCACCTCCTTCACACCTGTGAATTCTAAAGTAGCATTTTAGCCTGCACGTAGTATTGGAACGGGGAAGGGAAAGATAATGCATTACCATTTACCATATTTCTATTTTATTCAGTACCCCTCAGAGCCAGTTCGGAAACTCGGCGGCTCCGACGAATGTCTATCACTACAAAAATAATGTTTGATGGCATTATTTGGACCATCATTGGTAAAAGAAGTCACAAATTTCCTCTGCCTTTTGGTAAAAGGCCTTTTCCAGAATTTACTGAATCGCCCAAATCCCCAAATAAGAAACCCCCGTCTATAAGAAATGGGCCTGATATTCTTCAATAGAGGCTTCCTAAATCAGATATGTGTTAGAAAAGACGCAGTGTTGGGATTAAGATGAATTCTCATAACACACAAACAAATATCTAACCTAAAACACAATACGATACAGTAAACAGTCCTTTAACATATTATTGAATAATTATTACATAGTTGTAATAATCTGTAATACAATTGTGTTATGTGTCATGTGGAGTGGAGGGTGGGGAAAACTTGAGCTGTCTAGGTGTCCATGAAGATTTTGCAAGTGAAGGACACCTAGCAGAAACCCCTATATATACTGTACCCTACCATTGATGCCCCAAATATGGCAAAGGGAGCTGAACTACGTAGTTTGCCATTCACTGATAGGCTACCAAGTTATGGCATCATGTCTGACTCACACTGACTAATGCAGGTATGAGGAAATAGGCCATATTGACGTCAAGCAATATTGCGAAATCTGAGGCTGACCTAGTATGATGAAAACCCTAGGTCCTCCAATATTCAACCTATACCCAACACTTGCTGATTTAGACTAACATTTAGTTTATTATCTAAATGTACACTTTAATAAGAAACAATTTTAAGTCTGAAATTGAAAAGTTTCTTATTTTCAGGTTTGGCATAGTTTGTTCCTTGCCAAAGAATACTCCTATAAATGACCGTGATATAATGTAGCATTCTCAAAACAGCCTTCACACAACAACCTTGACTTGACATGATGGTACCAATGTATAAGAAACTTTGGCCCTGATCATGAAAAGTTTCTTTAAATAAGAAACTTTCCGAGGCTCAATTTAAAAAGTGGTTTCTTATTTGCGGGTACCAGCTGTATAAGAAAAATTGAAACACGTGCAGCTCGGGCTGAATGTAAAAGTACAATTAAAGATGTGCTTTGGCATATCTGAACTTTGGTTCAAACAAATTTTGGCCACTCCTGGAAACATGGGAAAGATAATTCCTTCTATGCAGCGTATTGTTCAGACGTTTCTCTTGAAAAGGGCTACCTTTAGATTTTAATTTGCCTGATTTTGATCAAAGATCTACTCTGAATGTTACAATTAAAAGTATTGCGAGAAAAGATACAGCCAGCAATTTTCCCCAAAGCTTTCAATGTCCAGAGCTTTTGACTTTGAATGTATGTGTAGAGGAGGCCTTTAATTTAAATGTTAGTATTTTCTATGATATCGTATTTTCAATAATTGATTACTTATCATCATCATATTTGCATCATTCAATCTCTTCTATTTATGAAATCTACAGTTTATGTACGATCCTTCAACGCCTTGCTTGAACTGAAATTTGAGGCAAATTTTAGTTTGGTCCCGCTGAAAATATTGAGTGGCAATGTTCACATTTAATAAGAAAACGTGTCGTTTCTCGTCCGAAACGCTCAGTCTCTGTAACGTTTTGGAAGGAAACGGGAGATTCCCAATAGTTTCTGATATTTGAAATGTCCAAATTTCTGCTGTAAGAAAACGTGTCGTTTCTCGTCCGAAACGCGCAGTCTCTGTAACATTTTGGACAGAAACGGGAGATTTCACGATAGTTTCTAATGTTAGAAATGTCCAAATTTCTGCTATGAGACTTAAAGGAAACGGAAATGTGCCTTTCGGCTGATTTTTTATGTTATAAATCAAAGCGGAAATGTTGAGTCAAATCTGCCACAACAAACACTTTGATTCCAACTTTCACAGGCTTTTGGGGCATTATCTGTGTCCAAGCAATGTCCTTTGAATGGGATCATGCTTTCATCAACGGAAACGTCCCTACCCAAAACATTCATTGCCATGAACTTCTTCTGCAAATGGTCAATAACAGGCCTAACCATGTGCAAACAGTCAGTGTTTTCTGGGGGAATATTAGGATGGCAAAAATGAATAAACCTTTGAATTTCTCTGAATCTATCCCTTGAGAAGTTCTGTTTATATTAGTATGGAAAATCCATTTACTCTCTTCTGCAATAAAATATCTTTCATTTCTTGGTGTCATCAGTAAACTGTTCCCAATGAGAATAAGCCCCAAATATGCTTTGATCTCTTCCAATGTGACTGTCCATCTTTCTTCTCCTTCGGGCTTGTTCAGCTTTTTTCTGCATTTTGGATAGTCCAGTCCACAATTATTAGCAGCAGCTCATCAGGAAAAAATAGTTGGAAGTAATTGATTGGCTTTGCATCCAAAGGAAGATTGATGCCTTGTGCAGGTTTTGGCCTATCTTGTATAGCTTCGGGATCGGCTGATTGTGGTCGCACTTTTCCCCTGACTGCCAATGTCACCTCTGGGATTTCAAATCTAAATACCGCGAACTCTTCTTCATCATCCTCCAAATCATCAGAGACATTAAAAAAATATTGGATAAATTCATTCGTGAAATCTATGATGCCAGTGCGTTATAGATGAAAGGGTTAATCTGCTAATGACTTTGTGGAATCTTTATTCATTTTGAATTGATCTTCGCACTTCATCAAGTGGGACAACAGGAAAAATGGATTCCCTAACTCATTGACCTTTGCGATCTGTTCTGCTTTGTAATTTTGGCAATGTGGACTAATGGAATGACGTGGCAATTAAGAATACGCTACACAATTTTAGAAACTTTCAGGAAAGACCTCCGGGAGAAGGCCCATGAAGGAAAACAAACCAAAGCAAAAACATATCATTATTCACCAAGAACGACATAGAAACTATTAAAGTCCTAAGGAAAGGTATGTTTGGGCGTGCGATAAAACACATGCCGTGGACATTTCAAGCGTGTGTGGAGGCGTGCGCGTGCGATCGCACGCCTATTGTTACCAGGACTGGTATGGAATTGAGAATTCCAAGTTCCATTCTGGTCCATGGTTTATTTGGCACTGATATTTAACTTTGATGCAATCGCTAGTTTCAGAAATAGAAATTTAATCATCCTCATCGTAATCCCTTAATCCTCATCTTCAGTGTTGTATCTATCCTTAGGTGAAAGAGCAGAACAGAAAATAGGCCAATCTCTAATAAAGCAAGTTATAAATCTCTCTAGCACGAGCGGCACGAGCCATGACAAGCAAAACTAAAATTCAAGATGGCGGCTTAAACAACAACGAGGCTCAGAACCCAAAACGAGGTTAATAGTTATACAACATCTCCCTCACAAGCTAAGTGTCCATTAACAACAATAAATTATGAAAGTTATAATTTGCCTTTTCTTTTCAGCATGTCTTTCACTGAAAGTTCTTAGAATTCAACAACGTTAGTAACTTCAACGATAACGGAGAGGTTTTCGAATAACTCTTCCACGACGCGTAACTTGCACTGGCTCAGTTTGTTCATTTGGATGTGGAACTGGCAGTGTTGAAGAGGTGGGTTGGTTGGATGTTTCGGGGGGCAGAATTGGCTGTGCAGGCGATGCTGGCAGTGGGGGAGTGATCTCTGGGTGCTGCTCTAACGGTTCTGGCTGAGGATCTGAGTTGGGGGCATGTGGATCTGGGTTGGATGCATGTGGATGTATGGCAAGCGGCAGATCAGTCAGCTGGATCGGATCATAGTCATGCTGAATGCTGAATCTGTCATGACATGGAATAAGATGGCGTCTATTGCGTCGAACTATATTGCCTTTCTCATTTAGGACGCGATATGAACGTGGCTCTTTGGATTTCTCTATGACTTTGCCTTTGTTTCTCCAATCTTTGTCTCCCGGGACACGCATTCTTACTACTGAACCTGGTCTGATTGATGGTAGATCCTTTGTGTTCCTGTTGTCAGGGCGTTTCGTTCTATTTGCAGAAACTGATGGAGGGTGTTGTATTAAGGATGGTAATAATGTTCGCGGATTGCGGATTGCGGTTGAAGAGGCGGATGGCTGGAGATATTCCGTCGGAACCAGGTATGGTGTTCAGAACAAGAAGTGCTAGGTATGGATCTTCTCCGGCATCTCTTGCCTTTTTAAGTGTGCGTTTGACTGTTTGGATAGATCTTTCTACAAGGCCATTTGATTGTGCAAAGTATGGGCTAGAAGTGGTATGTTTGAAGTCCCAATCCTTTGAAAAACTTGTAAACTCGTTGGCAATATATTCTGGACCATTGTCAGAAAATAATTCTTGTGGTATCCCATGGCGTGCAAAGATCTTCTTTAATTTGGTAATAACGGACGGGCTCGTTGTGTCTGCAATCCGTTCAATTTCAATGTATCCCGAGTAGTAATCTGTAACAATGACGTAATGATGTCCCAGTAGGTGGAAAACATCTGAGGCTACCTTTATCCAAGGTGAATTTGGTATTTCATGATCAATCAAATGTTCACTTTGCTGTTTGTTTCTATACGTTAGGCAATATGAGCATCTCGCAACTAACTCTTCAATCTCAGCGTTCATTCCTGGCCAGTACAACGACTGTCGGGCACGACTTTTGCATCTTTCCATTCCATTATGACCTTGATGAATGATTTCTTTCATAGTGCTGCGTAGCGAGGACGGAACTATGATTCGTTGACCTTTGAGGAGGAGTCCTTCATGATACACAATTTCACTGCGAACACTGTAGTACGGTTTTACAACTTGTGGAATATGGTGCTTGGAAGGCCATCCATTTAGGGTGAAGTTGATTAATTGTTTTAAGATTTCATCTGAAGAAGTCTCCTGTTGAAGTTGTGCAAGGCGAGTTGTGCTGATGGGGAGGAGCTGAAATGTTGAGCTAATATGATGAATAAGATCAGGCTCTTGAATCTCTGTTGTCTGACTATTCAAATACGCTCTGCTTAGGGCATCTGAAACAACCATTGTTCTTCCAGGTGAATACTCAAGATTGAAATCATACTTCTGGAGTTTAAGGAAGAAGCGTTGTATGCGCGGTGGACAATCAATGATTGATTTGCTGAAAATTGACTTCAGTGGTTGATGGTCATTGTAAACGGTGAAATGACGTCCGTATAGGTACTCATGGAAACGCTCTGTTCCAAATACAACTGAAAGGACTTCTTTTTCAATTTGAGCATACCTTGTCTCATAAGGTTGAAGAGCTCTAGATGCATATGCAATGGGATGCCACTTCTCTTCACTTTCTGATCCATGATTTTGTTCAAGTAGTGCTCCAAGACCTTGTGAACTAGCATCTGGTTTGAGTCGTGTTGGCAAGTTTGGATCAAAAAACTTGAGGCATGGTGAAGTGGTGATGAGGCGTTTGAGCTCTGTAATGGCATCAAATTGTGGCTTTTGCAGAAAGAATTGTATGTCTTTCTTCAGCAAGGCGCGAAGGGGGGCTGTTATCTGTGATAGGTTAGGCACAAACTTTGCAAGGTAATTGACCATTCCGAGAAAACGTTGAAGATCAGTTTTCGTCTTAGGAATAGGCATGTCAAGGATGGCATTGATTTTGGTAGGATCTGGTTTTAAACCATCAGCTGAAACTGTATGTCCAAGGAATGTAAGTGACTTGGAAGCAAAAATACACTTGCTTTGATTCAGCTTTAAACCGCTTTTACGAATACGGGTGAGGCATGCACGTAAGCGTTGGTCGTGTTCTTCTTTTGATGCGCCCCAGACAATGATGTCATCTTGTGAATTAGCACATCCTTCAATACCGGCAATGATATTGGCAACTTCAACTTGAAAAACTTCACTTGCAGAGTGAATTCCGAAAGGTAGGCGTTTGAAACGATAGCGTCCAAATGGAGTGCCAAATGTCAGCAAAGCTGCACTTTCATTGTCAACTTTGATTTGCCAGTAGCCATTTGAGGCATCAAGTTTGGTGAAAAACTGTGCACCAGACATTTCAGAAATGATTTCTTCTGCAGTCGGTAATTTGTGGTGCTGTCGTTTAATTGCCTTGTTGAGTGGACGAGGGTCAAGGCAAATCCTCAACTTGCCATTAGGCTTTGAAACAATGACTAGAGCGTTGACCCAGTCAGTAGGCTTTTCTACAGGCTCAATCACATCAAGCTTGATCATACGCTCTAACTCTTCTTTGAGTTTTGATTTGAGAGCGAGTGGAATTTTTCTTATAGGAGCAATGACTGGTTTCACGTCATCTTTAACTTCAATGTGATGGGTGCGTTCCAGGCAACCAATTACTCCAAAACAATCCGAAAACTCCTTTTCAATGGGAACATCAGTTTGAGAACTACCATTGATTTTGTAGATCCGTTTGATCAAATTCAGCTTCTCAGAGGTATTCAAACCAATGATAGGGACTGAGTCAGTTTCAACAACAACAAACAAAACGTTGACAGTCTGACTCTTGTGCTTGACTGAAGCAATACACCTTCCTGCAACTGGTATCTCGCTACCATTATACGCTGAGAGCTTCACGGTAGCTGGCTTGAGTTTTGGACGAGGAGATAACTTTTTGAGGAGATTCTTTGGAATGACATTACACTGTGCACCAGTATCAATTTTGAATAATGTATTGTTTCCATTCATTTCTAGTGCAACTGACCAATCAGATTTACCATCATCTACAGCAGAAATATTCTTGGAGTAAGCTGAATTGGAAGGGCTTTCTTCATTAATTGAGTCAATAAAAAATTCATCATCACAACTATCACTGGACGATGAAACTTCAGAGTACGAGTCATCAAATTTTTCTGCAACAGCTTTAACTTCTCTGTGAGGACAGCAAACTTCAAAGTGGTTCTTTCTTTTGCAAGACCTACATCTTTTTTCATAGGCCGGACATTTCCCACGGGGATGAGTGGAGTTGCAAAATTTGCATTTCTTGATTATATCATTCTCATGCTTGCTCTGTTTATCACGTTTATCTTTATTGTATTTCCTGTGTTCCTTTCCCATTTGACGGTTGACTTTATGAATATCTACATTGTCTTGATAAGACCTTAATTCTTTGGCATGACGTCTGGTTTCTTCTGCAGCATGACCTGCAGCAACAGCTTTTTCTAAAGTAAGCTCTGCATCTCTGAGTAATCTTTCACGAAGGGAGCGATCAGCTACGCCACAAACAATCATGTCTCTAATCAATGAATCCTGAAGTGTATCAAATTCGCATTCAGAACTACGTCTTTTAAGCTCAGTAACAAATTCATTAAACGACTGACCTTCTTGTTGCTTAAACGTAAAGAATTGATGACGAATGATCGTAATGTTTTTACGAGGATTGCAGTACTCATTGAACTTTTCAAGAACTGGTTTAAGTTTGAGGTTATCTCCTTCAGTATCAAACTGAAATGTTTCATAAATATCTCTACCTTTAGGCCCAATACATGATAGAAGTATTGAAGTTTTAATTTTATCAGATTTCCCATCTGATTCGGTGGCTGTTAGAAAGAAATCAAAGTGCCTGCTCCATTTTTTCCATCCATGAGAAATATTTCCATCAAATGAAAACGGCGAGGGAGGTTCCAGTTTATCCATGTCTCAATAACGTTGAATCTATCGAAGCTTCTACTCCAAATAGAACTGTACACCTGACACCATGTTGTATCTATCCTTAGATGAAAGAGCAGAACAGAAAATAGGCCAATCTCTAATAAAGCAAGTTATAAATCTCTCTAGCACGAGCGGCACGAGCCATGACAAGCAAAACTAAAATTCAAGATGGCGGCTTAAACAACAACGAGGCTCAGAACCCAAACCGAACCCAGAACTCAAACCAGATGCTAGTTCACAAGGTCTTGGAGCACTACTTGAACAAAATCATGGATCAGAAAGTGAAGAGAAGTGGCATCCCATTGCATATGCATCTAGAGCTCTTCAACCTTATGAGACAAGGTATGCTCAAATTGAAAAAGAAGTCCTTTCAGTTGTATTTGGAACAGAGCGTTTCCATGAGTACCTATACGGACGTCATTTCACCGTTTACAATGACCATCAACCACTGAAGTCAATTTTCAGCAAATCAATGCCGTGGACATTTCAAGCGTGTGTGGAGGCGTGCGCGTGCGATCGCACGCCTATTGTTACCAGGACTGGTATGGAATTGAGAATTCCAAGTTCCATTCTGGTCCATGGTTTATTTGGCACTGATATTTAACTTTGATGCAATCGCTAGTTTCAGAAATAGAAATTTAATCATCCTCATCGTAATCCCTTAATCCTCATCTTCAGCTCCTCAGATAATTGTTCAAAGGTGAAATCCAGGATGTCTTCCTTTCCATAACATTAGCTGCAATGTCAGTGAAGCCACAAACAATAAAATTGCAGAAACCCTTGTTTGTTGTTAAAGGCCGGTTTACACAGGCGTTTTTTCTTAAATTTTTCATAAACTTTTTCTGAAATTTTCAACATTTAGAATAAAGTTACCGTGTGACAGGAAAATTCTTACGGTGAAGTTTGATCTTATCTCCCGTTTTTAATCTCATTAATTGGTTTTAATGAGCCATCGTTAACGATTTTATTCTGATCCAGGGTCAAAATAAAATCGCTTCTAGCATTTTTTTTCAAAGGAGCATTGACTGACTTTGCTCAAATATTTTGGCGTGCGATTTGAATTTATTTCACAGAGGATTGGTGGATACTTTGGAAAACAGCATCGAGAGAAGACAAAACAAAAGATTTTTTCTATCAGCAACAGTTTTCAAGAAAAATACAATTCTTTTACATTCAAAACTCGTTTTCGATATCAATTTGTTCTGTTGTATCGTATTGTTCTCCAAGTTCTACTCTTGGTGAAAGGGTGGATGTACTGGCTCTTGACAACGATCGCTGATACGTTTCCCGCATCCAAGATATTCCACTGTCATTCCAATTTTGGTGAACAGGAGTGAAACTTTTGAAGCTTTGTAGACCTTTGTAGATTTTAATTATGAGGTGACATTTCACAAGTCACCAATTTATGCTTCAATACAGATGGTCCCCAGCATTGGACATTGGTTTGGAAACGAAGTTGCTACTGACATCATGATCTTATTCCGGTTTGTCGTGCTTTGCCATTTTTGCAACGAAATCGAAAGGGGGAGTATGCTTATCATGCAGATAATTCTAATCTACAGCCATAAAGTCGCTGAAGAAACTCAATTCGAATTAGTTTTCATCCTCTGTGAAATAAATTCAAATCGCGTGCCAAAATATTTGAGCAAAGTCAGTCGATTATCTCAAATTTTGTCGGCTCCTTTGAAAAAAAATGCTAGAAGCGATTTTATTTTGACCCTGGATCAGAATAAAATCGTCAACTATGGCTCATTAAAACCAATTAATGAGATTAAAAACGGGAGATAAGATCAAACTTCACCGTAAATATTTTCCTGTTACACGGTAACTTTTTTCGAAATGTTGAAACTTTCAGAAAAAGTTTACGAAAAATTTAGGAAAAAACGCCCGTGTAAACCGGCCTTAAGAGCTGCTGTTATAATTGGTAGCAGTATGGGTGCTTTCGCTTCAAATGCATCTCGTCATCAACTTTGATTTGGTGGCATAGCTTTCAAAAATAAACACCATCTAAGCAAAAGGTGCACTTTGCTCCATCACAGCCTTCACCACAGCAATCACAAACAGACAGAAAATCTGGTGTTCCATGCAACCATGGAAAATCTTGGTGAATAAACATTCCACATTTTATTATCTGATTGCTCAAATGTGACATTTTCATTTTCTACTCAAATGCATTAATTGCATCTTGCTCGTGTTTGCAAGCATGGTCTGTTGCGCCTGAATGGAATTAGAAACGAGATGGGTAGCAAATGGACTTGATTAATGATTGAAATGGCTGAGCTGGATTTGTGTGGGATGCTTGCTTTGAGACTGAAGCACCAATCCTTCCTGCTCGATTTATGAAACATGCACTTCCTTTAGACCGGCTCATTTTCAATTTCATCAAATTCAGTTTCAATGATTCTTTTGTTAATTTCAGAACATATACTCATCAGCTCATGATATTTGAGTGTAAGATTGTTCTCATTAAACAAATCTGGTATGGTGGGGGTATCCCTGCTTTTAAGCATAAAGGAGTAGGCATATGGCTTTATCAGACTGCATGCAACAGGCTTTTTCTTGCATGAATTCAATGCCTTGTAGAACGTACTTTTCTCATCTTCGCTTGTGGATAAAATCTCTTTTTCGGGTTTGGTACTGGTATAGCCTGTGTTCCATACCACTTGAAAAGGAAGGTGGTCTGTGTAATGGAGCGCTAATCCGTGTTCAGAAATTTTCTTCAGAATCTGAAGAAAAATTAGT
The DNA here is from genome assembly GCA_039566865.1 of Aurelia coerulea. Classification (NCBI taxonomy): domain Eukaryota; kingdom Metazoa; phylum Cnidaria; class Scyphozoa; order Semaeostomeae; family Ulmaridae; genus Aurelia; species Aurelia coerulea. The sequence goes on from CM076959.1 coordinate 7,698,209, forward strand.
ATATGCAACTAATAATTTGAATAATTATCATTTGTTTTGTTATCAGAAAGAAAAGGCTGTCCCGTGCGAAGAACTCACATTACAACATAACAAATAGGAGACTTGAATGCCTGCAAATCTTATTGAGCAGAGCTAACAGAGCTAACAGAGCTAACAGAGCTAACAGAGCTAACAATGATTTTGATGTACTCATTCATGAAAGTCTACTAATGTTATGCTTTTGTCCTTCACTTAATTCCCAGCAGTCCTCCATTCCGTTTATTTTAGGTATTGTCCTTTGGGCTCTTTACTTTTCACGTAGAAATTGTAATCACACATTTTAGTTTGTTGTTTGTCTCTATGCATATAAATATAGCCTTGTGCTTTTGAAAATCTGTATTCTGATGATGAAGCGGAGCGTTTGCTTCGAAATGTCAAACAAAAAGATGGCTTAGTCTTAATAAATAATTTGTTCTTTATCACTGGATTTGTCTAATAATGTCAACTCAACATCTTATGGAAATGTCAACCTGAATTTGTCTCTGTCTCTGGACTTTGTCAATTATGATTGAGAAGGACTGAAAATGAAATTTAAATGATTATTGTCGCAATCTTGGTTCTTCAATTTTTGGTGAAATTACGGTTTCCTGCCAACACTTCAATTTCTATAATCCTATTGACTTTTTACGACCGTACACAATGATAACGATCAGCACTCATTTGTTTCAAACACACATATTCACAAAGAAATCCGTGGGGTTTGTCACTGACTTTATTGCAGCCAATAAGATGTGTGAAAGACTGCTCTTAATTATTTCCCAATTCATTTCATCGTCTGAAGACGGATTAGCGCTCCTTTACACAGACCACTTTCCTTTCAAAGTGGTCTGGAACACAGGCTAGTACTGGTAACGCATTGATCTTGTTTAGACAGTGAGGTGATAGCATCATCAACAGCCTCATCAAGATTCTATTTCAGTTTCTTGGAAGAGCTGAAATTTATGTTCTTGAATGGAGTGCAGGATATTTCCTTGACATATGTTGGCAAGATCCATGTACACTTCACTTGTGTACAAGCAAACTTACAATTGAGTCTGCTCCAAACTTCTAAATGAAATGCAAAATTTTGACGAGAATCCAAATGAAACTAAAAAAGAAGTGGAAGCTGTCATTGATTGCTTTTTAAAGCGTGATGGAAAGCACCTCTTTCATCTGCTTGTTTTGTCCAGGTACGGTTCCTAGACTTTAAATGAATTTTTGACGCCAGAATCTCGCATATCCGCCAAAAATTTACTGAGTTACGAGCTTTTGAGGTTCAAATTTGTGCGAAGCTGAAAGCAGACACTCCTAACTGACTTTTTTCAAAAAGACATCCCGAAATTGAGTAGCCACACAAAATATATCCATGCATTAAGATTCTCCCAACTGCTTTTAACTCATCTGCGTCAATCAGTTTGGCAGGATTCAAGCTGACATACAGTTTGTTACCACCAGCAACCTTTTTGGCCCAGCTCTGCCAGAACAGCAAGAATAATTATCGTGTCAGGCCTTCAAGACCTTCACCTTTTTCACCATCAAACTTAACGAAAAGTTTGTGATAGGGAATTGCGATATCTTGATATTGCTGGACTGCATCGTCAACAATATGATCTCTTCGCAACAGTAACTGCTGTGTCATGGTCGATGCAGTGTATGCTTGAATTCTGCGCAAATGGAACTCCTGTTGATTCATCACTCGACAAATAGTAATGTCAGGATCCTCATCACCAGAAGATTCTTCATGTTGGATCTGCTGAAGACCAAGATAACCATCAACATCCTCCTTGATTACATAAGTTGTGCCGGATCGGATAGCCCATTGTGCCAGGGATAAGTTACTCCGTTTGGGCAAAACTTGCTCTCTGTTTTCGGTCTTTAGACGCAATTAGTCGCTAATGGCAAATCTACTACTGACAACTCGCCGCTAGGGACAGCACCCCTCCCTAGCAAAAAATATTAGAAAGAGGCCAAGGTGAACTTCAATATGAGGCTAATGTTGATCGCAATAGTGATCTTGATCTTGATTGCCACTCTTGATTCAAAGATTGCCATGTGCATCAGAAACAATGGCAGACACATAGCAGTGGAGCTGGAAAACAAGATTAGAAATTACTTAGCTTAGCATTTGGATATTATGTTTTCTGCGTATACTGTTATTCCCACTTTTGGTATCAGGTTAACGGTTTTTTGGACATCTTTCATTTCAAATGTGACTATAAAGTTGTGATGGATTTTTCTTGAAAACAAAAGGATGTTGCCAAAGGTGTACGAGATTTTGTGCATTAAGTAAAATTCACCTCAGTTTAGGCCCATTGAACTTGCAGATTAATTTTCAAAGCTTTGTCTCCAGAATACAATCCTTTTTTCTGCGTAAAATCCTAGATGCAATATCACAACGACGCCTATATTGTCTCACTACTTTTGTGCTGTGCACAACACATTTTGGGGTTTCCCTGTGCACATTCAAAACAACAAAAATAACTCTAGGAAAAGTCTGCCTGGAAGAAATTCTGACAGATGTGACGTCAATAAGAATCCTACATGACGCGCGGAAGTTGTCATTGAAAGGATATAAATATAAAACAAAGAATGCAGCCAAATTGATGTAACACACTATTTTGTCTCGTTCAAATAAACAATACCATTTATTATGAAGAGATTTAAATGAAGACCAAAATGGAATGCAAAGAAAATGAGAAAATGCCAGGAGAAAACGCAGAGACCACAGGGAAGCGCAGAAAAGTTGTTTAAAGTCAAAACGGAACATAAGTTCTGCAAAATACGAGATGATTGTTGTTTTGCTGCATTCTCAATAAAAAAATACGCTGTTTTTCAAAAAGAGATAAATCAACAGCGAAATGACCCTGTGATAAAACTCCCAAAAATTAATTTCACAGCTTACCAGAAATAAGGAAATTCAAATACTTTCGATTACATTTATTGAGAAATGTTTCAAAAAGAACCATCCAACTGCGAAGTGTCTGCCATTATCTCTGATGGACACAGCAATCACTCTTTGAATCAAGGGTTGCAATCAAGATCGCGATCACCATTGCGATCAACATTAGCCTCATAATGAAGTTCACATTGGCCTCTTTCTAATATGTTTTGCTTGGGAGGGGTGCTGTCCCTAGCGGCGAGTCTACTGACAGACCCTTATACATCTTGTGGTTTGCAATTGTTGCTGAAATGCAGGCACTCTGTTAGATTCCTACCAACTATATACTATTCAATCATATTCCGGGAGAGGTTTGGTTGCAGAGAAAGCAGTGGTGGGTTGGTTTGCGTTGGGGAAATATTTGGTGGCAGTTGGAGTGAGAAGTCATCAATGGCAAACAAATAAATACTCATCCGGGCCAGCAGGGGAATACATAAAAAAGTCTCCATGGTCTTTACCACAAAGGAGCAAATGCAGATGCAGCTGAATTTGGCAGTAGTACCTGCGGTTTGCTCTCATTTGCATGCTGCCGGTGATTGGGAAGTCCTTGTCATTCTCCCATCCTTTCAATCCATGCTGGTACTTGAACAGGCACTTGATTTCAAGTACCCTATCTAAATGCATGACACAATGCCATCTGGGGAGGCCCCACGAAAGGGACACATGGCTCTGACATGAAATCCACTTTCCAATGCTTTTAAATGACCATGTTGCTTTGACATTAGGTTTTCGTAACTGTCTCTTGCATCGGGTTCCAACCTTTTTCCATACCTTGTATATTTGTTGTCTCCACTACTGCATGCTTCATATTGCATGATTTGGGCAATCAAACTTTTGCTTGGGTTTTCAATCTTTGTGCGTGGCATTTGGTAGCTTGTTGAGGCTGTAATCCTTCGAGCCTGTTGCAACATCCAATTTTTTGATAAAGATTGCATATTTGTTATTTGACAAAGATTGTCATATGCTTTTTGAGGATAACTGTTTCAAAATCACGGTAAAGTTGTTTGGACAAGCTACCCAATAATTCAGGGTCAAGGTTTATTGCTGTTGTTGGATCAAACAAGCTTGTTAATGGTTCAGGAAGAAAATGTTCCTCAGTTTCAGTGTCACTGTTTGAACCAGATTACTGAGCAACTAAATTGTCATCAATATCCCCTTTGTATATACTTGTAAAAACTGCTGCCTGATTGTAAATGTTATGAAGCTTTTTTAGCTTGTCCCGGCAAATTCCACTGTCCCCAGTTGTTGGGTCTTTCACACTGAAATTGTCACTGGGTACTGGTGTGTTGCTGGTCACTGATGGTAATGCATCCTTCTTTCTGCTTTTAAAATTGATGGCTTTGATGGGGGCAGGATTTACATGCATTTTGCTTGCCTTCCAAGCACAAAGTTGACTTGTGCAGGCTGTTGCTTGGTTTAGTTTGTGACAAACAGCAGCCTCTGGTTTAAAAAGAAGGACAGCTAAATGGCTCCATGCAGATCCAAGGCCAGCCATTCATGTGCAGTTTGCTGTCAGAATCCATCCATTCTTCTCCTTGATTGCAACCCACGCATCATAAAGTGTTGCTGTCTTGCCTTGCCATTGACTTAGCAGAGCCTGAAGGTTGAACAAAACATCTTCAAGACTTTCAGTTTGAAAAATTATTGAATCTTAAATAAATACATTTAAGAAACTTTGGTACATTGGTAATTTTTGGTACATTGTCAAATTCTTACTTGCAGTCATTTTTCCTGTAAGCAAGAATCTGAACTGGTACACAAAGTTTCTTAAATGTATCAGACTTGAAATTTTCAAGTTTCAAGGTAATTCTGTAACACCCTTCAAAAGGGACTCAAGATAAAAATGTTTTAACTTTTCTCACTGTATGTTTCTAAAGTTTTTCTGATCAGAAGGTTTTAACAAAATTTTATCAAGAAACACATGTTTAGTATATGCAATTTTTTCGCAGACACATTTGAATATTAGGTGAACTGAAAAAATGAAGATAAATTTAAATCCCATTGCCGTTAAAAAATACAAACATCAAAAGTTGTTGGCCCCTTACCTTTAACTTGATGAAACAGAACGGTTGTGATGCTGCACCTTCGTGATGAAAGCAGTCTTGTACATGTCCTTCTCTGAAGAATTCATAGCCTTCCAGATATTTAAAAGCTTTAATCGCCTCATTGGTGTAGAAACTAGGGGTTTCAATCAAGTATGTTGTGATTAGAGACCACAAATGGTTCGGCAGTTTTGTGATGTCGTCTGACCATCCATTTTCAATTGCATACAGGCCGCCAAGCGGCATAACGGAATAACCAGACCCAGGACCACTAGGACCGGACCTAAACGGACCGGACCCTGGGGGAATGCCCTCCCCTCTCTTTGGCGTGACGGCTAAGCCTCCAAGCTGCAAGTTCATCTCAGCGCTTAGAGTTCAAATTTATCAGGCACGCAGGTAACACTTAGGGACTTCGTTAGCTCCCATGGTGCCCCCAGAAAATTATTAGGGGGAGTTGGTCACATGTATCTCTGAAATATGGGTTACACTCATCTTTTTCGATTAGAAACTGTGGACGGAGGTCGTTAGGTAGTTTCTTATATCTTAGGACATTTCGCTACTAAAGTTTGAAAAGTTGGTTTTTTCAACTTTTAATACTGAAAATGTAGAATTAATTTCGTTTTGTTAGAAGGGCTTCCAAACTATTTAATAAGATCTAAAACAATAAGTAATAACATAATTGGCACTCAAAAATTGGACACGGTACATTAATAGCAACAGTAATAGTATTTTTGAATGAAAATTAGGAAAGTTTCTTAGCATTTTGATACAGTCGATGGGGTAGTATTTTTCGAAAATTTTAGCCTACTGTTTCCTATGAGCTGTTTCTTATAAAAATGCAGGTCCATAAGAAGCGGGGGAGGGGGGGGCAGGGGCGTTAAGCCCCCCAATAATTTTGAAAACAATGGTGCCACGCTACAAGCATTAATTAGATGTATTGTTCTCTATTGTTCTAAGAACAATCCCCCAATCAAAAGCTGCTTCCTACGGCCCTGTAAAAAGGTGAGTGCACATGCATGATACGAGAAAACAAAGACAAGTGGGGTCAATGCCTGGGTCAATGCGTGGTTTGAGAGAATGGTTTTAACATTCCCAAAATTATCACTCTCTCTTTCGAGATTGCCTTACCCCATATATCTGCCAATTACCACCTTCACAATAAACATTACGAACAAATACGTTATCAAAAAGTTGCCTGCTAAATGATTTTGCTGTCCCAAACTAACTTGCAAAGAGAATGGAGAAGCCAGAATCAAGTCCAGAAATTGAGATTGTGGAGATGGAATACAACGTGGCTGGCATCACGACGTCATTGCAACAACTTGAATCACCAAGCAAGGCAGAGGTAAAATATTTAGGCCATGTTATTAAATGCTTAGGCCCAGTGGGCAATGGATTGAGGCTGGACCAAAGTTTGTCCCCTGGTTAGAAGATTTGAAATACCATCATTTTTGCGTTTGTTGTGGAATCCAGAAGGTAGAATTTACATACAGCAGTGACTGCCTTATCTGGCATAACGGAATAACCAGACCCAGGACCAGTAGGACCGGACCCTAACGGACCAGACCCTCGGGGAATACCCATTACTTTCCTTCCAGCGTTTGTTTGCAATGATTAAATGGCGGCCAACACAGAAGTTTCGCTCCAAAGTAAGATAAGGCAGTCACTGCTGTATTTCCATTCCCAAGAGAACGAAACACATTGTTTTTAAAACGAAACCGAACGAAACCAAAGCAATTTGGCTTTTTTCCATTCCCAAGAGAACGAAACAAATTGTTTTCAAATCACGAAATTGTTTTCAAATCTTTTGTGCTAAAATACTAAAAAATTATCAAAGAATACGAGTAATAGGCCTAACAAGGAAAGAATCATCAACACACATACAACATTTGTCCAGAGATTCCTAATGCGCGAACACGTTCGTTGATGAATTTTGGTTGAATTGTATAGGTGATCTCACGAGAGACATGAATTTTGGTTGAATTGTATAGGTGATCTCACGAGAGACATTGATTCATTTTAGACTGCGTTCACACGGTGCCGGCATTTTGAAAACGGTGAAAAATGTGACGGATAGGCCTTCGGTTCACACAATGCCGGCACATTGTGTTAGATTTTGATAACCTTACGTCTCATGTGTCGATACCGATTTCAATTCGATTCTCCCTTTAGTGACAGTGCTACCACTCGTAGGGGAATTCCCCTACTGTAGGGGGAAATATTCTTTGGTAGGTTGTAGGGGAAACCTACGGGGAAAATGAGGGTTTGTAGGGGGATTTTGCTCAATAAGGCCAGTCTATAACAACTTTGGAAAATAACAATAGAAATCGGTTACAGAACAATAGAATGAGGGTTGGTCCATATGTCAACAATCATCAGATTTTCTTCAATGTTTTGGGGACCTCAAGATTGAATGAGGCTCTCTGAAATCGTTATAGTCCGAAATTAATCTTTTGAGATCGATAAGTGCTAATTGTGTCATTATCAACTCAAAATCACGTCCTTTGTGTACGAAAATAGGTGAAAACGTAGGGGAATTTGTAAAAATGTAGGGAAATGTAGGGGAAATAGAGAAATTTAGCGTAGGGGGCTGTAGGGGAGAATCGCATGCGCAGTAGGTGGAAATTACAAATCAAGAGTGGCAGCACTGCAAGTGCTGATCCAAGTTTCTTATAAAAAAACGTGTAAGTGTATTCGAGGGCTTACGGTATTGTCACGACAAAAAATTGGCAGGCTTCCTGTTATTCGATCAATATCAGCTCACTCACGAAAGAGACATCATATCATATAGGCCTATCGCACACATTTCATTACTGTATTTTCATTAGTGTGCTGAAAAATCTGTCTGTTTTTTGCGTCCGTTTTTCTCCTAGTACCTATTATTTCATTACTGTATGCATAGTGCATGCATCTTTGTCCAATTCTGACTTAGCCTGACGACCAGACCGGATTTCTCTGGCTATCAGGCTAATTCTGACACCAATGAGTTTCTAAATCACAAAAGGTTTGCACTCCGTAATATTTTCTTTCATGACATGGAAGCAATTCGTTTCGTTCCCAGGAGAACGAAACGGTCGTTTCGTTCCTAGAAGAACGAAACGGCTGCGTTTCGTTCTCTTGGGAATGAAACAAAAGCTAAAAACAATTCGTTTCGTTCTCTTGGGAATGGAAAAAGCCAATTGAATTGGTTTCGTTCGGTTTCGTTTCGTTTCGTTGAATATAATAAGCCCTGCTGTATGTAAATTCTACCTTCTGGATTCCACAACAAACGCAAAAAGGATGGTATTTCAAATCTTCTAACCAGGGGACAAACTTTGGTCCAGCCTCAATCCATTGCCCACTGGGCCTAAGCATTTAATAACATGGCCTAAATATTTTACCTCTGCCTTGCTTGGTGATTCAAGTTGTTGCAATGACGTCGTGATGCCAGCCACGTTGTATTCCATCTCCACAATCTCAATTTCTGGACTTGATTCTGGCTTCTCCATTCTCTTTGCAAGTTAGTTTGGGACAGCAAAATCATTTAGCAGGCAACTTTTTGATAACGTATTTGTTCGTAATGTTTATTGTGAAGGTGGTAATTGGCAGATATATGGGGTAAGGCAATCTCGAAAGAGAGAGTGATAATTTTGGGAATGTTAAAACCATTCTCTCAAACCACGCATTGACCCAGGCATTGACCCCACTTGTCTTTGTTTTCTCGTATCATGCATGTGCACTCACCTTTTTACAGGGCCGTAGGAAGCAGCTTTTGATTGGGGGATTGTTCTTAGAACAATAGAGAACAATACATCTAATTAATGCTTGTGGCGTGGCACCATTGTTTTCAAAATTATTGGGGGGCTTAACGCCCCTGCCCCCCCCCCCCGCTTCTTATGGACCTGCATTTTTATAAGAAACAGCTCATAGGAAACAGTAGGCTAAAATTTTCGAAAAATACTACCCCATCGACTGTATCAAAATGCTAAGAAACTTTCCTAATTTTCATTCAAAAATACTATTACTGTTGCTATTAATGGACCGTGTCCAATTTTTGAGTGCCAATTATGTTATTACTTATTGTTTTAGATCTTATTAAATAGTTTGGAAGCCCTTCTAACAAAACGAAATTAATTCTACATTTTCAGTATTAAAAGTTGAAAAAACCAACTTTTCAAACTTTAGTAGCGAAATGTCCTAAGATATAAGAAACTACCTAACGACCTCCGTCCACAGTTTCTAATCGAAAAAGATGAGTGTAACCCATATTTCAGAGATACATGTGACCAACTCCCCCTAATAATTTTCTGGGGGCACCATGGGAGCTAACGAAGTCCCTAAGTGTTACCTGCGTGCCTGATAAATTTGAACTCTAAGCGCTGAGATGAACTTGCAGCTTGGAGGCTTAGCCGTCACGCCAAAGAGAGGGGAGGGCATTCCCCCAGGGTCCGGTCCGTTTAGGTCCGGTCCTAGTGGTCCTGGGTCTGGTTATTCCGTTATGCCCCGCCAAGCTTTACTCCGTTCGTCAGTGTTAATTTCTCAAGACAGACAGTTCTTCAAAATAACCCCATATTTGCGGTTTTAGTTTTGAGATAACAAAATGCGAAATTTATACACTATTTAAGGTGCGATATCATAAGATAACAGCTGATAAACACAGTGTAAACAACATGGACACTCATGTGTTTTGCCAGTTGGAGTGGATGCGCGTGTCACACCTTCACAGCTGTGACGTAGCCGTGAAAGGGGTCTATACATCCGCCAACGGCGAATAACTTAAGTAGTATTTCCTCTTCGAACCATTTCATTGCAAACCCTAACTCTTTGATCTGTAGTTAAACGTGGCTTTTTGAAAGGGAAGTTTGGAAGTGGTCAAGCAGTTTGCATGGGAAAATTAGTCTTAGGATACCTGAAACATGAAAGAGACACCAGCAAAGAAATACTTTACCAGCATGGGTATAACTTCAAATTTTCAAATCTAGCCCTAAAAGGAACATAGAGTTGGCAATGTGTCTAATCTAAGTGTCGTAGAACTTGACAGAGAATTCTTCAAAATCTCATGCTTCAATTAATACTCCTCCTGGTTACTACTCATATTACTACTCATTCATAATACTCATTCATATTTTAACGATTTGCCTAGAACCAAAACTTCTTTCATTCCTAAAGCCCTGGCAAAATGACTGGACATTTACACTGAACATGCACTGGACAAATGTTCAGCGTAAAATATTGCGTCATTTTGCCACCTTGTCCAGTCTTGTTCAGTTGTGTTCAGCGATGTTGAGTGCTGTTCAGTCGATTTTGAAGGCAGTTCAAAATGTTCAGTAGACAAGATTAAATTTCTTTTGTTTGAAAATGTTGTGGAAAAATGTTCATTGTCCAGTTTGCGCACGCGTATTGCAATGAAATATTGGAAGATTTCATTCAAATCTTCCATTGTCAACTCCTTCATGTTATTTACAAACATTCTCGTTCATTCATAGTATCTTACCCATTGCCTTGCGTTTCTATGGCCTTACTTGCCGTTTTCGTTTTGGAATAATTGTCAAAATCATGGCTATCTTTTTGTTTATGATCCTTACCTCATGTCAAAAACTTTCTTATCTTAAATGTCATAAGTTTTATGGCAGAATAAACGATGTGAACAAAGCACAAAGAAAATCAAAGTAATACTTCTAGCTCGTTGGTGCTCTGTTGAGAGTTTACCCAAGACTTCCCAAACTGAATTCACGATCCAAAAAACTTTGCGCATTTCTGTTGTACAGCAAATAATCACTGGACAGATGTTCAGTCGTTTTGCCACAACCTGAATTTTCTTGATGTTCAGACACTGAACAAGGCTAGAAATGTCCAGTGAATGTTCAGTGCAAAAGTCCAGTCGTTTTGCCAGGGCTTGAGAGCAACACAATGATTAAAAGTAACTTATGCCGTTGGAATTGTTTTGGAGATTATTCTCATGGGTTGCAAATTAAGATTACTGTCCTAGGTTTGCCATCATTACCCCCATATCTACCGCTTTGACCAATTATATTGGGTGGCCGTTTGGTTTTGACAGGAAACATTGAGAATCAGTTCAGTTTAGGCTTATCACAACAAGCCGCTCAACCATCAACCAAGGGAAATACCAGGCGTCTTTTAGCCAATTTCAAATATTGACACCCAACATACGAATCTGATAAAACAATGAGCAACCCTTTCAATAAGATCATAAAACAACGTTACTAAAACACGGAACAAGCGGAACAAGGCAGTAACAAGCGGAACGAGTGCGGAACAAGCCAGTAACAAGCGAAACAGGTCAGTAATGAGCGGAACAAGCGAGGAACAACCCAGTAACAAGCCCAACAAGTAAGGAACATCTGCCTCTATCCCAAGGGAAGTTCGAAATATGTTGAAATGAAAGAGTAGGGCGCGGCATTAGATAATAAGTCAAGAAGATAATAGGGTAAAGAGCAGAAAAAAGGCGCCGCGTGTACCAAAGGAGTCCAAAGTCGTGCAAGGGAACATGAATAAGGAAGCAAAAAAGGTGTGTGTCTCTCCTTTCTTCTGCTCCTTATTGTTGCCGCAACTTTCTCGTCATTCTTATTAATCCTTTCGGCTTTCTTTCCCATTCATCTTTTCCCATTCTCTGTGCACTTGAATATTTCGAAACAAAGCTGTTTGAAGTTTTGAATAGTTTTATTCAGGAAAATAATGAAATAAAGAAAATTTATTTAGTTTCTTAAATCTTAAATTATGGAGGTAGATTTTCCCAGTGCTCTTTTGAAAATTTTGGGTACGGGTCTGCCGTGAGCATATTAATTTCTTACGAAAATGGCACCCTTGGCTAGACCACTTCTGACCGCCTAGACCAATAATATTGTCAAATTTGATACCCTTCATATTTATTCTTTAGCATGGCTCCCTTCAAATCAATCTATCAATCAGTCACAGCCTCATCAGTCAAATCACTCTCTTCGTAACCAGGATGTCGTTGGGCGAATAAGGGCGAGAACCGAGCAATTTCAATCCAGCTTCTATCCTAACTGCATATCTGAATGGAACAAGCTTGATCCAGAAATCAGGCTTGCACCATCGGTTGCTGTTTTTAAGAAAAAGATTTTGTCGATAATTCGCCCCCCTGCAAAATCTGTATTTGGTATTCATGACCCCATAGGCCTGTCGTATCTTACCCAAATAAGGGTCGGTCTGAGTCAATTAAATTGTCACAAATTCAATCATAATTTCCGAGATAACGTTGACCCAATGTGCCCAACGAACGATGGCATTGAGGATACGGATCACTTTCTGTTGCTCTGCCCTTCATTTGACATTCATCGACGAGATCTTCTCACTGGAGTTTCGGAATTATTGTGACCATATGTTCGAATAAACAGCCTTCCAAATAACGCACTGGTCCAAATTTTATTGTATGGTGAAAAAGACCTTTCTATTGATGTTAATAGAAACGTACTCAAGTTAACCCTAGATTTCATTCACAAAACGGGCCGGTTCAAATGAAGTGGTTTAAGCATCTGCTATACCCCCCCCCCTTTCCGTTCGCAAAGTCTCTTTCTCTCCTTTTATTTGTTAGTCCCGGTCCAAAATTCTGTTTCACAATGGATGTGAGGTTCAACAATTTTTCTACACAAATTCAAACATCTAAATATCTACGTTATTGTCATCAATAAACCCAGACAACATACAGGCGCTATGTCTTGGGAAGTAGGGACTCTGGAGGGGGTCAGTAACAACAGCAATTGTTGCTGTTGTTGGTTGTTCTCTCAGCCGGGGATTCTATTGTTCAGCATCAGGCGCCTCCGTCACTGACCTGACAACCAATGTGAAACAGACTCCAGTATATATCAGTATCTTATCGTATGTATATCATTTTGTAGGTGTTTATGTAGTTACTTAGTTGTATGTTTTTATGTGTTGGCCATGGGGTAGACATTGTCTTTTGCTCCTCGTGGTATCGTCCTTGTAGTGCTGCATGGTAGTTAAAGTATAGTAGAATGTAGCATATCTTGTAATATTTTATATTGATAAAAAAAATCATCTATCAATCAATCAAGTAGCGGCAAAATTTTTATAGGTTAAACAACAGCGGATAGAATAGTAGCCTGCGTGCAGACTTTGGTTACTGGGGAGGAATCCGGTAGCTTCAGAGGTCGAGTCGAAAATGATTGCACTGCACGTGTGCGGCAATCCACTGTTAGATGGCTGGCAGGCACGTGGACAAAGTCTGATTGGTTCAATACACTGAATACAAACGTTTGACCATTCAACCCGAAAGAAAGCCGAAAAGAAGAAAAAAGAATGACGAGAAAGTTGCGGCAACAATAAGGAGCAGAAGAAATAAGAGACACACACCTTTGCTTCCGTATTCATGTTCCCTTGCAAAGACTTTGGACTCCTTTGGGACATGCGGCGCCTTTTTTCTGCTCTTTGCCCTATTATCTTATTGACTTATTATCTAATGCCACGCGCTACTCTTTCACTTCAACATATTTAGAACTTCCCTTGGGATAGAGACAGATGTTCCTTGCTTGTTCGGCTTATTACTAGGTTGATCCTCGCTTGTTTCGCTTGTTACTGACCTGTTCCGCTTGTTACTGGCTCGTTCCGCACTTGTTCCCCTTGTTACTGCCTTGTTCCGCTTGTTCCGTGTTTTAGTAACGTCGGATCATAAAAGTAGTTTTATTGAAATGAAACGAGCCTTTTCATGCTGATTTTAAAGGATTGGAATGTTGTGACCCCAAGAGTACAAAATGTTGGTTCTGCGCAGTGCATTTTCCCAATACAATTACATGTGCTCTTGTCATGATTGCAACGGGTCCATCTCGTTATTCCGACATCTCTATATTCCGACATCCCGTTACTCCGACAGTTCTATGTTCCAACATCTCGTTTTTCCGACATCCCCATATTCCGACATCCGGTTACTCAGACATTTCTATGTTTCAACATCTCCTAATTCCGACATCTCCATATTCTGACATCTCGTTTTTCTTGAAGGCTGTATCACAGGGATTTTTTACGGATTTTTGTTTCAAATACTGTTAATCAGTTAATAAGTTTGAAGTAAAATTTAAAGAATTATAGTCTTTCCCAAATTAGATGTCACCTGCAAATGACCGCGAATAACGAAATAGAAGCATTATCGCAAATCTCAAGTGACATCTAATTTGCGACTGACTTTATAAGTTGGAATATTGGAATATAAGGTGTTGAAATAACGGGAGGTCGGAATATCGAGACGTCGGAATATTGAGATATATGTGTATGGGGATTAAAACGGGGAAAACACCTATATTTAATGTGTCGGAATATGGAGATGTCGCAATAATGGGATGTCGGAATATAGAGATGTCGGAATAACGAGCTGATCCCATTGCAACGCTTAAAAAGCATCAAAATCTGTTCAATGTTTGTGTCCGTTTTTGGAGGTTTTTGGAAGGGCTCTTTTTTGGAAAATTGTGAATAATTTCCCAACAAAGCAACCGATTTTCAGCAGGTGAAGCTTCAAATCCAATTTCACATGTCGGCTGTACAGTGAAACAAATACTAAGTTTTTGACTTGCTTCTTCGGGAACTTATAACCGTTCAAACGGGGTTCCTTTTTTCTGACGCACCTGGTATATCAAATTAAAGCTTGTTTCAAGACGAGTTCAGTAATGCTTGTCATAGTAACAAGTTCACATTGTCACAGAGCCAGTGGTTCCAAAGTTATTGCTTAAAAGGTATTTATTTTGCGGACCACTCAATTTAAAGTCATTTGTTTACCACCGGTATCAGTGTAAACAATTTTGAAATTGACATGAAAGGATGTCTCAGATAGAAACTGAAAGTCACAAAAAAGCTAGACTATTCTGGAGATACTCTACGAGCTGTGTGGAAAGTTTACTAGGGAGGGCACTTTGTGCCCCCCCCCCCAGTCTAGATAGGGTTAAGCAGCAGATCAGAAAAAGAGAAAATATAACAGATGCAAGGGAGATGATCAACAGCATAGAGAACGGTGTAAGTGATGTTAAAAACCACCTTAACAAAGCTGATCTACAGCACTAAACTCTCAACCAATCCACCATCATAGAAACTCTACAGAAAAAAGTTATAAACCAGTCAGAACAATTTACAACAAGTTTTAATCCAGTCAACACAATCAAATACAATCCAGATTTTGCAAGAAAGAGTCAGAAGAATTGAAATGATTAAGATTGATGACAATGATAAACCGAGGGGATCAAGTCAAGTGTGAGGAAAATAATCACGGAGCCATTTCCCGGGAGCAGAAGCACATGCTATCCTCTTGGGAGGATGAACAAGTCCTCCCCCTGGTACCGATGACCTATTCAGGGGGATTCCATTCTCCCAAGAGGACAAAATACATGAATTTATGTGAGTGTCATCCATTTTAGGAAGGAAATGTGCGCATTGTTTTCATTCGTTTTTGCAGGTTTTTTGAAGGGGCTTTCTGCAGAAAATCACCCATATCCACGGGAAGGAATGGCCGGTTAAATTACTGAACCTAATTGAACATATTGGCAATAAAACAAGATATTTTTCAATATTATTGCTTTGATATTCATGGACATTTCAAGCGGGGATCCTTTTTTCTGACTCACCCGGTAGATGCTACCATACGAACTGAAATGCTTCCTTGAAAATGCAATAATTTAAGGAATCAGAAAAAAGCTTGCTCCAAAAATGTTGTTTTTGAATCAAAGCTGCAAAATGTCAATTCCAGTTTCAGTTTCTTCATTAATAAAAAAACTAAAAAATCGAAAAACGTACTTGCAGAGTCTGCTATCATTTCATCATCATCATCATTCAGCACTACGTCATTAATTATATCATTATCCTTCATGGTGGTTTCTACTTCATCCTCACTGTCTTCTCCAAGAGGAAGATCTAAAATTTAGAAGTAATCGTTCCCAGTTTATCAAGAATTTAAATTGAGTAGCAAGTGCCTTAGTTGCATGCTCCCTAGGAGTAGATGAGCTGGCAATGATTCAGGGGGATAACAGAAATATTTAGTTTCTTTAATCTGATATTGCTACAGTTAGGTGGTCAGATTCCGATGTTGGAATGACGTGATATCAACCCTGATACATGTTCTTGAATCTCCATTTTTAGGAAGAAAATTTCAGATCTACCAGGTAAGTAAAAAAATAGTTTATATGTTTTGGTGGACTGTGGAAAAAATACTTGGCCGATGCTCAAAACTGAAATGTTTATCTATATGTCAAAGGTTAACTTACATGTGCACATTTTGTTTGGTAAAATCGATGATCTTTTAGACCTAGAAATTAGGAAATTGCTGGTACGAAATTGTATCGGGATGAGAAGACGACGTTCCATTCTGATCCATGATTAACTTGCCTTTTAAATTCAATAAATACAATTGTTAGTTTCCGCAACAGAATTTACATTTCAATGGCAAGTAAATCATGTACCAGAATGGAATGTGGGATTGTCGTTCCCATACAAAGTCCTCACCAGCATTTTCCTCCTTTTGGATCTAAAAGCTGAGTGTTTACCACACAAAATTTTCACATATAAGTTACAATGAGTATGAATTGCAAGAAGGAAATAAACACTCGCTTTAAGTTCACAGTTTCCAAATATAGACTCCAGTTCAGCAAAATACCATTGAACTCGTAACACATTCTGGGTGTACTAAAAAGTATACGGATTTTGTTGGTTCCAGCGATGAGAATTTAGCTTGAATCAATGGCTAATCACTCATAATGTTCCTGGATAGTATTGGTGCTTTGATAACAGACATATTAATCTTGAAAGCTCAAATTTGCCTCCTCCTGAAAACCAGAGCATTGACCTTTTTGCCTAAGCTAATTCTCGAGGCACAGCGAATAAACCAACAATAGCCTTGATAAGTTTGAAAAATATTAGATCTGTTGTTACTATGACTTGGTTGTCTCCGAAACTATGTGTAAGTTTCTCAATTGCTTCTTCGTAGTTTGCTTCCGTTGTCTATAACCCTGCCATGGCAGCTGCAGCTGTTCCCTCGAGTAAATCTCGTAAATAACTGAACCTGAAATCCTTTGTTCATTGGCTGCTTCTCATTGGCTCTCTCTGCTTGTCAAAGGATGCCGAGCGGACCAAAATCGGTCCGCTGAACTCATTAATATTCATGAGCCTCCAACTTAGACAAGTCTATTCAGTTTCGTTCTCACTTCTCCTTTGCAGCGTCACCTTAGTAGCTTACGCCCCCGCAGAAGAAATTATATTCTTTTATTGCTGATGGTCCACTGAATAGACTTGGAGCAAGTCTAGTCTTTAGGTGACTTGTATTCATTGAAATAAAATGATCAATAAACTTCGTTCGTGCAAACTGTAAACATTGTTTGAAAAATGCTTTCTTCCCCAATTGACAGGACAGACTGAATATTCAATAGCCTTTTATAATATGCAAGTAATCCCCTTTGAATTTAAACTAAACTACGTCATTCGTTCAATTTTAATTCATACTTTCATTGAATAACAGAATGTGATGATTTCAATATGAAAACTCTCATAACAATTGTTGGCTAGTGCAACCCCCTGACACTCTTCGCAATTCAATCCACGGCAAGAAAAGTGAAAATTTCCCCTAATCTTCGATGGTCGAGATTTCAACGTGTTCGACAAGTTTCCGAAATAGAAATTTACACTTCCAGTTTCCATTTGATCTCCACGCAGTGAAACGTACCGGGTGCGCCAAAATAAACTATGCACGTTTGGCAGGCCACAATAAATCCTACTCAGGTCCGATTTTGAATATTTATGACTTAATCGTTAGCAGAAAGCCTGAATTAGATACTGGGATTTTTGCAAATTTTTCCGTTTTCAATTTCTAGAGCTAGAAGTGAGTTTCCTAAAATTTTAGTTTTCGAAAACATTGAAAACGACCAAAAAACGTCTATCAAATTCTAAAGATTTAACATGAATGAACAAAGAGAAAACGTTTTCAGGGGGATTCGGGGGTACAGTACGAATTCTCGTACAGCAGATTACAATTGCTCGATTTCTAAATCCCAAATCACCACGAACAAGTTCTCTCTTTGCCCATTCATGTCGATTCTTTGGAAAACTTGATCGATGCTTTTTGATCGTTTTCAGTGTTTTTCGAAAACTAAAATTTTAGGAAACTCGCTTTTAGCTCTAAAAACTGAAAATGAAAAAAATTGCAAAAATCCCTGTATCTAATTCAGGTTTTCTGCTAACGATTAAGTCATAAATATTCAAAATCGGACCTGTGTACGATTTATTGTGGCCTGCCAAACGTGCATAGTTTATTTTGGCGCACCCGGTACACCATCAATTTCCTATAGTTTCCAACACAGGAAATAGAGATTTCTAATCTCTATGGGGGAGATTTCCTCTCTTGAGATTCATCACTCTCCACCGTTCTGTTAGTTCCTTTTTGTCATTGCCCACTGGGCCAAAGCATTTAACTGCATGAATGGCCTAAATATTTTACCTCTCTGCCTTGCCTGGTGATTCAAGTTGCTGCAATGGCGTCGTGATGCCAGCCACGTTGTATTCCATCTCCACAATTTCAATTTCTTGACGCTTTGCCAGTTAGTTTGGGACTGCAAAATCATTTAGCAGGCAGCCTTTTGATAACATGTTTGTTCGAAATGTTTATTGTGAAGGTGGTAATTGGCAGATATATGGGGTAAGGTGATCTCAAAAGAGAGAGTGATGATTTTGGGAATGTTAATAGAACTATTCTCTCAAACCACGCGTTGACCCGGGCATTGACCCCTACTTGTCTTTGGTAAATCCCATGATCCCAATATTACATCTCAGAATGTGCATTTGAGTAGTGCATTTGTTTTCTCGTATCGTGCATGCAGGAAGCAGCTTCTGATTGGGGGGATTGTTCTTAGAACAATAGAAAACAATACATCTAATTGATACTTGTGGCGTGGCACCACTGTTTTCAAAACTATTGGGGGGCTTAAACCCCTCTGCCCCCCCCCCCCCGCTTCTTACGGGCATGTATTTTTACAAGAAACAGCTCATAAGAAACAGTAAGCTAAAATTTTCGAAAAATACTACCCCACTGCCTGTATCAAAATGCCACGAAACTTTTGTAATTTTCATTTAAAAATACTATTACTGTTGCTATTACTGTACCCTGTCCAATTATTTTTGAGTGCCAGTTATGTTATTACCTATTGTTTTAGATCTTATCAAATAGTTTGGAAGCCGTTCTAACAAAACGAAATTAATTCTACATTTTCGGCATTACAAATTGGCAAAAACAAATTTAAAACTTTGGAAGCGAAATGTCCTAAGATTTAAGAAACTATCTAACGACCTCGGACCTCAGTTTCTTATCGAAAAAGATGAGTGTAACCCATATTTTGGAAGATACATGTGACCATCTCCCCCCTAATAATTTTCTGGGGCCACCATGGGCCTTTTTGTAAGAGCATTTCAATCATTGAAATAGTTCTATGAGCATTTCAATACATTACGCACAGGGTAGCATAACCAATTTTTCAGACTACTAATGGTAATAGGACAACCAAGAATATACACTATTTTTTTTAAAGAAGCCGCCTATATATAAGAAACCGTCTCAAGTTTTCGAAAGTTAAAGACAAATGACGGATATATAGCGTCTAGTCCCCGTCTAGTTTAAAAAATAGAACAAAAGATGGCTTAGTGCTTTCATTTGTCTAATTGATTTGCTAATCTCTCGATATCATCAAATACAATGAAATTCTATAGGTTATATTTAGATTGCCCAGGCCCCTAATTTAAGTCACCTTATATCTCCGTCATTTGTCTTCAAGAAACAACCCTACCTAAATTGAAAAAGCTAAAAAACTTTTACAATTTACAATTCTAATTTTCCTATCGCACTGAAAAATATTTTGACACTATACAATCCTAGCAAATTGTTTGGACATTATTTTGAGTGCGAATTATGTTAGTTACTTGTTTTGAGATGTTACTAAGTAATTTGGGTGGCCTTTAGACAAAACAAAATGAATTTGAACCCTATACTTCAGCAAAATGGCCCAAAAATTTAAGAAACTGCCTACCTACCATCACCAGACCTTAGTTTCTTATAAAAGAACAATGAGTGTATTTGTTCAATATTAAAGAGAATGAGCTTTAGACAAAGAAACCACCGCAGGAAATCATATTATAATATGACTAACTTCGTTCAATCACGTGACTGAAGTCAATAAAGACAGCACGAAGACAGGCAGGTTTTGAACGATTGCCAACTATGCGTTATACAACGGTTTTGGGCGCCAACTATTTATTTTGCTTCGTGCATCGTCAAAGACAGAGTAAAGACACCAATGTTGCAATTTTCAACCAGTTATCTTCCATATGGTGGCCAGTAACAAACAAAAGTCATTCTGTCGAGGAGAGTCAGGTTCGTAAAGCTTTTCTAACTATAAACGTTTTCCGAGTTTCTTTCTCGTGATAAGTAATTTCCCGCTGTTGCTTTGGAACTGCTCCAGTCCTGCATGCTTAGGCATGTGTCGAAGTTTTGCGTGACTAATGCAAAAACTTTGCTAAGAGGACGGAGATGGGAACCAAAGGAACACTACCCTTGGCGGTTATTGCTCTTACTCAAAAATATAAAGTAAGGGGAGACTGTACCTCCTTGATATCAAATGTTAGATGGCTCGACCAGCTTAAGTTTGTATCAGTTGGCGCCATCATTCCAACTTTTATCGAACCTGCTTGCTGCCGATCTGCGTCTAGAATGCACGATTTGTACAAGTGGTCAGTTGTCTTCATTTGATAGATGGGAAATGTCTCATATTAATGCCAAGAGAACATCTCTCATATTTGGAAATTATATTTAGAAATGCAGGTGGTACATTGATTTCTGTTTTGTTTTTTCAAAGCTCAAAAGTTGGTACAGTATCACAGCATTACAAAAAAGAGGCCGATCCAAGACAAGGTATGAATTGAAAGTAGACTTTTATTTCCCTTTAAATATCACTAATGTTCCCCTTTATTCGGCTTTCAATAGATTGTTGGACAAGGACATGCTTGTGCGATTGCACTAAAGATGGCATGGCAGCAAGGAAGTTTTTACCAAGATGCATTGCGCTCGAATTACAAATCTTAAGCGATTCTATAAAATGCACCCCCCCCCCCCATCCAAACTTTCGAAAATAAAACCAAGAGTGAGGAGGATAGCAAGCTGAGACCAGACTTATGACATTTCGTCCCTTGTTTCCCTGCGTTCTTTGATTTCCAGATATCACTTGCTCGATAGGGACTCATATCATTACTCTTATAAAGTAGGCCCCCTGTGTCAAAATGCGAGAATAATGATATGAGTCCCTATTGAGCAAGTGATATCTGTGAATCAAAGAACGCAGGGAAACAAGGGATGAAAAGTCTAAGCTGAGATGTCAATGACTTTTTCTAATTATGTATCCTATTCTACATATGGGTACATCAAGTACCACTTTCTCATGAGGGAGGGGGGCAAGAAAGGCCCTCCCAGATTTTCTATACAACCCTAAAGCCTAATGACGATGCAACTTGCTACACATGATTACCAACAATTAATGATCATAGAAATAGCATCATATGCTAATTAGTCGCATGATCTATTGCTAGGCAACGCAAAACAATGAAAATTTGCTGATTTTAGTTCTTCACCTAAAACTTGAAATTTTCAACAAAATTGATCAATAAATAACTTTAAAGTTATCGATATGATACATATCAGTTTTCCTTGATAAGAACTGTCAAAAATCTATTTTTGGAATTTTATTATTATAAAAAGGAACTTTTTGACCAAGACGCATTGTGTTATTTCATTGAATTCCTATAGAATTGTTAGAGGTTCGTAATTCGAACACAGTTCATCTTGGTAAACAGTTCCTCACCGCCATCTATTACAAAAACCATAAAGCACATAGCTCCTCCACAGCAGCGCACAAATTGGGTGCAAATTTGGGACACCCTGTACATCATCAATCACTTTTTAGGATGCTTAATTCAGGCCCCACAAACATAATTCCTTGCAATACACATTTTTCTCAAAAGGAACTAATAGTTTGGGCCACTACTGAAACTTTCTTAAGATTGTCGAACTCTGAGTAACCAGAGTTTCTTACAAGTTTCTTAGAAGTTGCATAACAATCTCCACATTGATTACCTGTGCCCTATCCTATTGAACATTAAAAAAATGTGTTTTAGCCCTAATCATATCAGACTACCAGGGGATGTTTTTCCAGCCCCCTGTTGGTATCATCTGCATCACACCAAGAAGAAGCTCTTTTTCCAAACATGATAAATTGAACTGTAGTTAATAGATCGAAAGGTGGAGTTTGGATGATTTGCCAGATCTTGTCCTCAATAATGAAGTTATCAAAAGGGTTGACAAGACAAAATATTTAGGAATCAACATTGATGAGAGCCTTACTTGGAAAGAGCAGTACAAAACTATCAAAAACAAGCTGAAAGGGGGCTTGAGCTCTCTGAGAAAGCTGAAAGACATCCTTCCGCAAAGGAAACTTGACCAGGTCTACAAAGCTCTCTTTGAAAGCCACCTTCGCTATGGCGACATTGTTTGGTGTACTCTTTCCAACACCAAACTATCCCAACTGCAACGATTACAGGCAAGGGCAAAGAAGCTAATACTGAACGCCAAGTATAAGGACGGTTGGAACTGTAAATGGCTCAATGTAAAGTCTTTGCTCTCATTTGACAAAGGAGTCATGACATATAAAATTCTGCATGGCCTTTGTCCCGAAAATCTTCGCCATAAGTTCACTGAAAGATCCATGATTTCAGAGCATAGAACCAGAAATCATGGAGATCTGCAAATTCCCAAAGTTAGGTTAGAATATGCAAAGCGAAGTTTCTACTTCTCTGGTGTCAAAAATTGGAATGATATCCTGAACAACATTCGAGAACAAGAATCAATCGCTCGTTTTAAAACAGGTTTTAGAAAGTATCCTTTGAACCTACAAAACCCAAACACGACCCCTTGGTAGAGCAGCATATTTAAATTATTTAAAATTTTTCTTTAAATTTTTTCTTTGAGATAATTTGTAAATACGCTGAAAGGTTTTTCGTGTATAAATATTGATAAAATGAAATGAAAAAATGGACTTAGGCCTAGTGTCTCCAAAGTCATAGACATAAAAGGCTTAGGTAATGAAATAATTCCTGTTGTATGTATGATGAATTGCTACACCAACTAAGAAACTGCTAAGAAACTTTCAGCACTTGAATTCAATATATTTAAGAAACATTCCATTGTGGGTAAATTTCTTAGTTTCTTTTAAAACAATCCCTGTATATGTTCACAAGTTATTGTTTGTTCAATAATATGGACAGATTGAGCTGCTACAATTGCAATTAATTAATCTGTGTTGTTTTGTTGTGAACTTCTACTACAGTAGTTGCATAAAATGCCTTCATTCTCAAATTGTCTAAATTGACAATCAGCATACAGTATGCTAGTTCAAAATGGATTCTCCTGTTCCAGATAGCAAGATCTGTCTCCATGATGTAAATTTAGATAATTAGAACATCTTCAAACTACTTCAAACAAAATAATTTCTGGTTTATATATCAGCCCCTACGCGCAGACACACTTCACAAAGCTATAAAGATTGCAGTAGTTGAACATGAGCTTGGGGGACCTCCAAAACACATTTTTCCAGAATGACATGCAAACGTCACGTTTCTTCATAGCAGCTAAATGTTATGAATGAATCATGAATTACTGTACCTACATTACTTTATGTATTAAGAAGCAATCTTTTATAGCAAAAGAATAAGCTGACAAAAACAATAGTCAGGGAAGACAATTGAGCAAAATGAAAATAATGCAGTTTTCATTATGCAAAAATGAGACATGATTATCAAACTTTTCATATGTGCATGTGCTAAATTTCATGGTGACGCTGAACCACAGTGACATCGCTCAACAGCCACAGCAAGGACTGACAACTTTTTTTGTCCAAAAAAAAAACAAAGAAACGAACTAAGAGACAGACAAATACAAACATAGCACACACATTTTCAACAGTGCAATGGACGATAACGAGTCTTTTTCGAAATGTCCAAGCTGCCGTGAGTTTTTAAGAGAAAAAATTATGAAAGCTTTTCCGATGATTTACAGTGTAGGCTGTCCCCCAAAACAATACATAATTTGCATTCAACATTAGCCAAGCGTACATTTTTCAGCCTACCTAGCTTTACCTGGCTACCAAAAAAAATTAAGCATGATCAATTAAATACAACCTACTGATGTTTTTCTGACCAAATATGCTCATTGGCTTGCATCTAATGACCCCTAAAAAAGGTTTTGATTGGCAACTTCCTGCTCTGCTGGAAGAAATGACACACCACACATAGATTTAGAAAGAACAACAAATCATCACTTACAATGTCAAACCAATCATCAACGCAGTCATTTTGATCAATATCTGATCAAGAATCTATCGGAACTTGCGATATTTCTCCTCCTTCATCTGCTTGTTGGAGTGGTGGTTGGGGGACAGCAGAAGCAGGCTGCTGTTGGGAAGGCAACCTCCTTGCCACAACTGATGACTGTCTTGTGCTGCCAAAGAGCCATGCATCATATTTGATCTTTCCTGATGATTTACTGTCACCCAAGATCCAGCTCCATTTATTGGGCCATGGCCAGCTGCTGTTGCCTCGCTTGAAAACATAGTATGTTGCCCTGCAGATTCCGAATTTCCATTATCATAGGATTTGGCCGGCCTAAATCTAATTTGTATTTTACTGTCTTTTGTCCTTTCCATTTTCCTTCAGACAATCTGATTTTCTTCCTCGTCCTTAACCTACCTTCACTTGGATCTACAAACTCCAACAACTTTTTCTTTTTATCCATAATAGAAGGAACAAACTCTAAATATAAACGACATACAGAACTCCGCTACGCCGCAGCTTCTGGATGATAATTGTCCGCCATTAATAAAAACAATGCCTTGCCGTATCGCCTCCGCAGAAGGCACTTGCCCCACACGGTGGTCCATGTATAGGAAATACAGTAGAGAATGGCCGTGGTCCAAAACGAGAATTTCAACCATATCCTACCTGATAGAGCTTGACACTTCAGGTACAGGGTAGGGTTAGGGATACCTAGATGTATGGGAACTGCATGTGCGCTAATGGACATTCGAATGAACCAAGAAAAGTAAGTACAGTATTATTAAGATTAGAACGCTGTTACTGCTCATAATATCAGCTCTATGCAACAACCAAGTTAATAAGCCAATCCCTTGGGAATGATGCATTTTTCTTCTCTTAAAAGTCATGCTTGCAGCTCACTGAATGTGATGACAGGAATACCATTGTTTATTGAATGTGGCTATCTGCATTAAGGTTACTGTATCCCTTCAGTGACCACTCACTGTGTTTTCTCTCTTGATTATCACGCCCGCGACATAACACGTATAAACTATACATCACTTGATTTGTCATTAAATAGGGAGTATTTACGAGCCAAAAAGAATACAAATATCCGAAAATTGGGCGTTATACATCCGAAAACGTGAAAATCTGACCTTCCCCCCTTCTAGAACCTCCCTGCCCCCCAGATATGTTTCATTTAAATCTCAATGAGATTTTTGCGTTCTCAACACATTAATCTGGCAAAGTGTGTCTCAAATTTCTTTTGCATGCCTTAGCTTCAGAATAATTAATAAAACAATTTTGCCCCTCTTTCCCTGGCCTCGTTTCGAGATTCATTCAAATGTTAAATTTGGACCATGCAATTTTTCTCAAAAGAGAGACACGCTTTGGCCCCCCTATGCCTATTCTCTCTGTCTGCCAAATTTCAGCCAATTATATCAAGCCGTTGGGTACAGGGAGCTGTATGAATACCCATTGGTTGCTGAAAAATTGATTTTGAGAAAAGCGCTGAAACAGTTTCTTACCTTACAGTTCCTGTTGAAAATGATTAACTTCAATCTGGCCACAAGAGTAAACAGAGTAATCCTGTATGTATTTAGTGCAGAGTTTACAATGACATAATTGGTATTATAACCGCAAAATCCATTCAACAGGAAATCGAAGGCACTTGAAACATTTAACCTTTAGTTCTCAAATAACCCTCCTCATGTAAACAGCATTTTCCTAGCAGAAAATACCTTGCTTTAAATTGCTTATAATTTGCTGAAAAATGAAATAAAATTCCTTGAAATTATTAGAAATTGTAGGTAGATGTGTGTGCTATCCAATGATCTAAAAATCCAAAAATTGATCGGAAAAAACTTTTTATCGTCCTGAAGGGATACAGTAACCTTAACACTGCCTATGTGAAATCGCACTATACCCACCCTAGGTAATGTCTGCACAGTATTGTGGAGGGTGCGCAGTATTGTGGAGGGTGCGCAGTATTGTGGTGGGTGCGGACTAATGTGGAGGGCGATCCTGAGTAACTGTGGAGGGTTATCTTCAGTAATATGGAGGGTGCCGAGTAATGTGGAGGGCTATTATGAGTAACCGTGGAGGGCTAGCACAATGTACGTGGAGGGCTATCATGAGTAATGTGGTGGGTGCGGAGTAATGTGGAGGGCTATCATGAGCAATTTGGAGGATGCGGAGTAATGTGGAGGCCTATCTCTGAGCAATGTGGAGGGTGCCGAGTAATGTGGAGGGCGATCTAGATAAATTTTGCGGTTGCCGGGTTGTGTGGGCAGGCTGTCAGCCTATCCTCAGTCTGCTTGTGTAAGCCATACAAATGCTGTTGATTACTGCGAAACGGATATTCTGATACGTTCGGCAATCGCAAGGGAAACACGGATAGTGAAAATGATAATAAGCTTATTTCTCCTTCTTTCATCAAGTTTCTATAATTAAGGTTGGCACGCTGTCCCGAAACAATTTTGATTATGATTGTATAGTATATCGACGGAAGGTTTGCCACAGCTTTTCAAACTTTGAAATTTTGAAATTGGTTTTACTTTAAAGTGTACGATGTTCTTTAATGGAGTTAGTGGTAAAAGAATAGAACCGACCAGTTGTTTTCAGAGTCCTGAGCATGGGTTTGCCAGACTCCACCCTGTTACCGTAACTGACTTCCACAGCCAAGAGAAAACTGCAGGATTGGATTTGCCACAACCTTTCACTGATGATGAGATACAGAGGATGAGACACACGAGAATGAGGTACAGAGACGACAAAGAGGGTGGTGGACCTAGGGTGACGGAGAGTGAGATGGAGGTAAGTGAATCATTTGAATGTGGGCAAGTATATCCGGGAGAAGACAGTGATCAAACCATTTACCACGATTTTGATGCCCCCAAAAACGAGCTGACAAGTTGGGGAACAGCTGTAGCAGCAAATGTAGCAGCTGTTCAGCCAAATAGCGAAGAATCAATGTTGCCTTTGATTTCAGTTGCTCAATCTGAGAGGTGTACAACGCCAGCTGTAGTCACAGAAGCTGTAAAAACAATCCAATGCAGCTTTCCCAATTGCCCTAAAATCTTTTCAAGAAATGATCTATTGAAACATCATTATGATACAATTCATGGCAGGAAGAAAATTGAATGTAATATTTGCAGTGGAGTCTTTCGCGATAAATCGGACTTGAAGCGGCATAAAAGTAGCTTTCATAGCAGATTCCCATTTAAATGTGATGTTTCTGGATGTGGCAAGGACTTTTCTTCGATCAACGGTTTTGATTGAAAGTGAGATGGTTAAAAGTAAAACGGAGCTTTAAGACATTGTATGGGGTGCAAATACATTTTAGCGACTCCCATAATGCATACTATTGTGCATATTCGTATTTATGGAAAGAAGATCTGGAGCCCCTCCTCTCCCCTGGCCACCCTGAACTTAACGAGCCTCCAAAAACGATTAAGACTACAGCTACGCTGAAGCAAAACGCAAAGAAAAGATCCGTGCCAGAGGAAGTAATTATGTCATAATCCAAATGAAAGCGCATAACAGTATTTGATGTCTGTCAGCTAATCCAAGAAAAGGATATTAAATCGCGCATAGAGATGACATATCTGGCAGTGATTTGAAATCGGGAAGGAGATTCACTTTTGGCTCAATTTGTTGCAAACCGAGCGTCAAAAGCTGTAGATGAGGCCCTATCTACTGCTAAAGAATTTAATGAAGCAGGGAAAATGTATGAGCGATCGATGAAGTCCAGACTTGAGCTCCTTGTTGAAAACAAAGAAAGTGCGTGTGCTGAGGGTTGTGAAGGTAATTGCCTACGATGTGCCCTTGAAATCATAGAAGGGAATCGTATCAATTTGCCCTACTTTTGCAATGCCCTATACGTTACTATTACAAAGGGCAGGAGGAAGTGTCAGAATGTTTTTATTCAGGTCCAGCCAAGACTGGAAAAACGTTCATGCTTTCGCCATTAAAGGAAATCTACAAATGTAAATCTAGCAAGGGGCAGTTTTGCATGGATGGGAGTCGAAACAGCAGAAGTAATTCTATTGAACGATTTTAGATGGCATCCCACTACAATCTCCTGGTCTGACTTCTTGCAGGCCCTGGAGGGAGATATTGTGCATTTTCCAGCCCCAAAGAATTTCTGTCGCCAGGATATAGAGTTGAGCAAGGACACGTCTTTTTTCGCGACAGCTGATCAACCCTTGCTCCTTATTCGAAAAGATGCAATCGACTAAACAAATACGGAGATGATGCGTGTCCGCTGGAAGCATTTGCACTTTTGGAAACATATCCCAGAAAGCCAGCAATTAAAGCTTTGTCCCTGTGCTCGGTGTTTCGCTTCGTTGGTACTCGATCACAATGACTTGAATAACAGACAATCTCTTGAATAACTTGAATTAAATCTCGTAACAAATTTATGCAAATTGAAATGGCTACAATTTTGTTTGTTGTTTTGCCGGGATTGAAAATGGCAGGCATGGAAGTGGTCGGTTCTCCAACGACGCTGCAAAGTTTTTGCTCATAAAACCAAAGTTATTGGACCCAAATCACTAGCAGGCTTCATCTATGGTATATAACCAATGTCCTTTTTACTTTTTGCATTGGTTTTGCTACACTACATGCAGTTGTGCAAATTCCACGGTTCTCCAAAGCATTTGGAAAAAATTACGGGACTTCTCTTGTTTGTTTTGGTGATTGAGGGGGGAACCGTGCAAAAACATACTTTGAGCAAAATTCAAGTTGATTTTTGAAAACGATAATATGACTTGGCCTAAATGAATCCTTTGTGATATCCTATTGCGTGAATTTATGAAAAAGGAGAGAAGTCATTGGCAGTTCCATAGGGAGTGCCGTAGTGGAGACTCCATTAAATTAGATAATTTGTTGCCAGGAAACAAGTTAAGTTTGGTGAATAGGCTGTGTTCCCAGTAAGACAAAGGGACAAAAGTTATGCAGACTAACATTGGTAGACTTAAAACATTGGTGACTGTAGCCTTTGGCCTGCCCTGAGCATCCCGCGTGGTATCCCATCTTGGATTAGAAAACCTATGACAAAAAAGACATGGAACTTCTACATTTTGCAATCATACCACTAAATATATTTGGTCTTCCCTGGACATGTTATCTTTGCACAAATGCATCCATGTTGAAAGTTAGCACAAACTGTCTAACCATTAATTGTCAATATTTTGTTCTCTTGCCTTAGAATCGAAGGACGGCTTTTATTCTTTGTGGCATGCTCTCAATAGTTTAATTGATATAAGCTATGGGGATATTTCGGAGGTGAGGCACTACCCTCTCCTCGAATTTCTTGAAACTTTTGTAGGTGATGTTCGGACTTATGCATTCATCATCTACTGTCTTCTTTACCAGATGAAACACATTCTCGATGGGATTAAAATCAGGTGACCTTGGAGAAATACCATGAAATTCTGCCTCGATTGAACAAATTGCATCTAATCCACTTTTACTGGTCTGAGAGGGATTGTTGTCCATAAAAAATATTTGTTTGCCATCAATATGGGGACCTGCATGTGCAAAGCAACCGTTCAGTTTCTCTTCAACAAACTTGCAAAAATATTTTGCATCCATTTTTCTTATGGTTCTATCAGTGTTACACCATGTCCATGGCTAATGGCAACCATGAAATAAATTCTTCGGCCTCCAGCAAGTTCTTTGTAGCCTTTAGCTGTTATTTCTAGGCCTTCCATTCTTTTTTGGCCAAACTCTACCTTTCCGCTCTGTCGCTTTTTCTTTTGGATTATGCTTAGGAACAAACGAGACCCCGTCTAAATAGAAGGCTACTTCGTTGGTCCAGAGTTCCTCGCCTACCTGTTTCATTTTTCTTGCATACTGCAACCGTTTTCTATTGTCTCTCTTATTAAGTACTCCTTTCTTGTGACTTATGAGATAATGATGGATACATTGCTATTGATCATGCGAGAAAATGTCCTTCGACTGGCCATTTGCAGACTCATTCCACTTTCTTGCACTAATTGTTTTACAGTGAACTTTTGACTTTCTTGTCTCAATTTGTCTACCGTTTGGAGGATTATACGTATACTTCAAACATCAATGAGCTTTGGCCAACCCCTTTCTGAAGCAACTTTTTGTATTTTCGCTTTGTCATCAATTATTCTTTCCACGGAAGATTTAGAGACCCCACACATTTTGCTGCTATCTGTCTATATGACAAATTTGATGATTCCTTATAGTAGTAAAGAACTAACGCCTTCTTCGTTTGTGTTACATCTCCACTGTTAGACATTTTGGCTTCATGTAAACATATGTTAGTAACATTGACACTGATTATTATCGTTGCACCTGGTACACCTCGTATTGCTATTGAACAAACTGTTTCAATGTTGAGTGAACGTGATGACAACTTTTTTCCAACATTGAACAAGGGAGGAGGGGGAGATAAAGGGTTTGGTGAAAACATCCCATTTGTTGTTGACTGTCCCATACATTTTGACCAAGTTTGTAGGTTTATCTGTGATTAACTTGGTTTATCAGGAAATTGTGATTCTCACGTGCAATAAAAGTGATAAACTAAGATTACAGCAAATGATTGCAATTCATTTTGATAAACCTAGTTTGACAGCAGATAAACCAGGTTTATCTGTGATAATCCTAGTTTACCAGGACATTGTGATTCTTGCGTGCCATACACATGCCCTTAAATTGCCTCATGCCTTTGATTTTTGTGTGCCCTTGTGCCCTTGTACTTACCATATTGGTGTGTCCTCTTGCCCACGAGCCTAAAAATTTAGTGTTCGGATGCTGCAACAGTCGACTTGTTGGACAGTTGCATCATCCTAATTATGTGAATTCTGAACAATCCCTTCAAGAAAATCTATGAAAATATCATACTTGTCTGAAGTGACACTGGCAGTATGAGAGTGATAGTACCACCTTGTCTCACCTGGGCGTGGAATTTAAATGTCAAGAAACCTGAAAAGTTCTTTCCTTTTGGGGCTGAGACTGGTGAAAGTACCGAAAGCACTGACATTTGCAAAGAAAACTTTGACAGAAGAAATGAAAGGAGCAGATTCACACAAGACAAGGTTTAGTATGTGAGCAGCACAGTGGAAGAAAGAGGCAAAAGGATATTCCTGGTGGACAAGAGCGTGTAAATCAGCAATATGGCCAGATATGACAGTGGCACAATCATATGTCTGCATGATCAATTCGTTCTTCAAAGTTTCTCCATACTTGCTGACAATCTTCTTAACAATGACAGCTATTGCAGGTGCAGTTCCATCTGTGCTGACATCGGAAAACTTCCAAAATCTCTCAACAATTTCACCTTTCTTATCAAGACGAATTATTCCACTCAATTGTTCTTTTGTGGAAACATAAGTTGTTTCATCAAATTGGATGCTTAAAAATGTGCAGTCGAAGATTTCTTTGTCCATCTGATCTTAAATTACAGAATCTATACATTCAATCAGATCATTCTGAATGTCAGCTGAAACACCACTAACAGTACCAGCCTTCCCCGTTTCAAAAGCTGATAACCTACCATGAAGGCGATCTTGAAAAACAGAATCAAATTTCCCTTTTAGGGCCAAGCACTCTCTATAATTTCCCTTATTAAGGCTTGAAGTAGATTCATCATGACCTTTGAATGTCAATTCTTGTTTTGCCAGAAAAAGAACTGCTTCTGACAAGGTTTTTAGCATTTCCCTGTTCTGGCTCACGTCTTCATTGTGGTGCTCCACTTCTTCTCTCCCTTCTCTTGGAAACGTTTCTCCCTGCTCTTGGACAACTCTAATGTATATAGTCCAGGCGGTGAGTGAGGTAGGTATCACCTGAGGAGGTAATTAATGGGATGCCACTTGTCTAGATCAGATTTTCATGCTGAGTACGAATCCGGATGTTATTCATGCGAACGAGGCTGCTTTTGTTAGATATCACGTGATTTAGCCTCGTTTTGGCCGGTTTTGGCTTGAAAGCAGTTTTGATGCATAAGTCAAAGGAAAGACACTTTTCTAGATCAGATTTTCATGCTGATTACGAATCCAGATGTTATTCATGCGAACGAGGCTGCTTTTGTTAGATATCACGTGATTTATCCTCGTTTTGGCCGGTTTTGGCTTGAAAGCAGTTTTGATGCATAAGTTAACCCTATCTGACCTGGGTGATTTGAAACACTCAATGCCTGGGGGGGGGCGGATTTTATTTATCTCCCCCTGTTTATCTCTGTTGTCATAAGAGATATGGCAGCCAAACTTGGCACAAAGGTAGTTCATTATGTAAACAATGAGAATTTGAAATCATAATCCAATTAGCGATGTTGTTGTTGTTGCTAGAGCATGATGATCATTATGATGTCATATGACGTCATATAAATGAAAGGTTGCTAAAAGGTCATGAAACTTTATTTTTCATAAAGAAACGAAAGATATAGATCAAAATATATATAAATTCTTAATTTAGACTTAATTGGACCAATTAAACATGATTAAAAGAGATACAAAGTATGTTTTTCACAGAGTGCAGTATGAAAAATTGGTTACCATGGAAACAAGGCTAAAAATAGAATGTCCAAATTGTTGCAATTTTATTGCCCTATGATACAAAGTTAAACTTACGAAGTATCAGAGGCCTGCTGCATGTGTGGAAAACGGTGTAAACAAAAATGTACTAGGGGGGGGGGGGCGGAATCCGCCCCCCCCCCCCCCCAGGTCAGATAGGGTTAAATGAAAGACACTTTTCTAGATCAGATTTTCATGCTGATTACGAATCCAGATGTTATTCATGCGAACAAGGCTGGTTTTTATTAGATATTGCGCAATTTCACCTCGTCTTCGTCAGCAAATTTGTGAACATGAAGTGGAAATGATTGCTTTGTGACTATAGTGGAAGTAAAAACTGGCTTACGATGTTCACTCTTGTAAATAAAGGTCCTGTTGAAAATTTGATTTCCAATTTGAAAAAAGTGATGTCAAGGACATGTCTTTCGATCGAATAAAACGAGTTCAGTGGAAGAGTTTTACAGACACTCATAAGAAAATGAAGGTTTCTGGTAAAAGCAAATCAAAGGAAATAACAGTGCAATGGGATTTTCTTGGTCTCCAAGCTGCAAAGTCTACAGAGAAGAACGCTGCTATTGGCATAGATAAAGCACTGCAATATCCACTTGCACCCGTTCCGTTTTCTCTGGCAACATGCGACGGAATTAGAAGAAAAATGGTAAAGAGTAAACTGATGGATGCTGCATTGCAATCACTGCTTGAAAGAGGGGCACAATCAGCAAATGATAGCCAGGAAAGCCTAAGAGTATACATTCTTGACCTTGCAGCCTATATACGCAGCATGGTTAAGATTTCGAACACGTTCAAAGACTTCGCTCTGCAAATCTTGAATGATATCTCAAGGAATTCCAGCACCATATATATCGCATGCAATACTTACAGGGATAGATCAATAAAAAATAGTGAACGAGGCCTTCGAGGAAACAGCGACAAGTTCGTCATTAGAAGTGGAGATTTCAACAAGTTTCTAAGGAATGGCGACAACAAAGAACGGATGTTTCGGTTAATTGAAGAAGTGTGGATTCAGAATGCGGCACAGTGAGCTCGGCGAGCGAACAGTGCCCTTTGCTCAAGGAAGTAAGTGCGTAAAGATAACTCCTCTCAGCTCCGTCGCAATAGGAGAACTTGAAACTGACCACGAAGAAGCAGGCATGAAAATTGTATATCTGACAAAACATGCAGCACAGAGCAACAATGCTCCAACGGTCTGTGTCATGCGCTTCTAGTTCTGGAGATATAGACATTCCCATCATTTTACTCAGCATGGATGAAATGAGCTACGTAAAACTTTCATAGACAATGGTATTGGCAGAAGTAGAAAGCTTCTGGATCTAGGATGGTGCGGCCTGACAAAGCAGCAAAAAGAGCATTACTCGGCATGCATGCTTTCACCGAGAATGAGTACGTGTCAAGCTTTTTGCGCAAAGGAAAGCAGATTTGTTGGAATCACATAAACATAAAGGCCGATGCACAGCTTTTATAACTATTTGGAAATCTGGGGGATGAAATGCACACTTCTGAAGAGGTTCTTGTGAACTTAGAAATTTGTGTGTAAATTAAATGGCGAGAAAGGCATGACAGGCGTTAACACGGCAAGGTCTAAGATATTCTGGAAGAAACTGGCGAAAGATAATAAAGTTTTTAATCTTTCAGTGTTGCCACCATGCTGTAGTAGTCTTCGAAGGCATTCGCGACGAGCGAGCTTTGTTGCAAGGATGTGGAGATAGGTTCAGGATCATTTGATGTATTTGCAAGATCCTCAGCAGCATGGTTGGCTCCACCATCTCACCCCTGATTGGATCGATATGCACTATCCTGAAGATGTCGCGGAGTTATCGATTGACAGCGAGGATATGAACAATAGCAGCTTTGAGGCAGATGAATACAGTTCGAGCTCACATCAATATGAACTAAAAGACAGATATGACAAATAAGATAGTAACTAAACTCCTGAAGGTAGGAATTTTGTTGTGGAAAAGTCATCACATCACTACAGGTATTTAATTTGAAGATCCATACTCTCAAATTTATAGTTATTCACCAGCACATTTAGATGTGATTGAAACCGAGGTGCCCTCAAAATGTTCGACATGACCTTTATCTACCAGAGTGAACATCGTAAGCCAGTTTTTACTTCTACTATAGTCACAAAGCAATCATTTCCACTTCATGTTCACAAATTTGCCGACGAAGACAAGATGAAATTGCGCGATATCTAATAAGAACCAGCCTCGTTTGCATGAATAACATCCAGATTCATCCTCAGCATGAAAATCTGATCTAGAAAAGTGTCTTCCTTTGACTTATGCATCAAAACCGCTTTCAAGCCAAAATCGGCCAAAACGAGGCTAAATCACGTGATATCTAACAAAAGCAGCCTCGTTCACATGAATAATATCCAGATTCATACTCAGCATGAAAATCTGATCTAGAAAAGTGTCTTTCCTTTGACTTATGCATCAAAACTGCTTTCAAGCCAAAACCGGCCAAAACGAGGCTAAATCATGTGATATCTAACAAAAGCAGCCTCGTTCGCATGAATAACATCCAGATTCGTACTCAGCATGAAAATCTGATCTAGGAAAGTGGCATCCCGTTAATTACCTCCTCAGGTGATACCTACCTCACTCACCGCCTGGACTATTGCATCATGGAACATTTCAGTCAGGCCAGGTCAAAAGCGCGGAAACCGCGGAAATTATAATTTTCACTCAGAACGTGATAAAACCGAATTATATAGTACTAAAACATCCTCTGCTCTTCTGAATAACTGATGAACAACAACTTTGAAACAAACAATGTCCGCGTTTTCTTTTCCGCGCTTTCGAGTGTGTAACAATGCAAACTCAAAAACGGGGAAACAAAAACGCGAAAATATACATTTTTTTTGTTTGCAATATGCTCCCAAATAAAATGATAAGGCTCTGCAGACGAACACATTAAACGAATGAACATGGCAAATTACTTTGAAATGAACAATATCCGCGATTTCTTTTCTGCGCTTTCAAGTATGCACCAATGCAAACTCATTCATCTTCATTTTACAATATTCATACAGGTTAACCCTATCTGTACTGGGCGATTTTTTAGGTATTTTGTACTGGGGGGGGGGGCGTTTTTGGCCCCCCCCCTCTTTTTCTCCAAAACTACAAAAGATATAACAATAAGACTTACCCTTATTGTTCTTTAGACAATTGGCTATTCAAATATAACAATGGCAATTAATAAGTCACGTGATTCGTTGCTAAGCAACCGAAAAACTGACGAAAATTGTCAAATTTATACCTTCTTAACCAGAAAAATTCTATTTAATCAACCACTCAACCGATTTTCTCCAAATTTGTTTCAAATAGTAGGAAACATGTCATAGTTCAAATATACATACTTTGCAAAAATTTTTAGCTTCTATTTTTAGCACAATTAGCCTTGAATTAGCCTTTTGTTGCATGCATTTACTTTCATCGCAGGTTTTTGCAAGTCCTGCCCTTTTATCTGGTAAATATAGACTCAAAATGAATCAAATTAATAAGATGAAGCAAATTAGACTAAACAAATTTATATTTGACACTTCTTTATTAGGTAAATGACGTCAAAAATGTGAATGACGTCATAGATATTAAGTATTGCTGACATCAGCAAATATGAAAACATTATATATCAAATGAAAGTACTCATCAAATGCAATCAAATGGTGCATGTTTGAGATCGATCAAGCAAACAACACGAAAACTACGGACATTATAAGATTTGTTTTGCTGACTACTCTCCAAATATGGTATTACTGTGGTCACATGATCAGAGATAGAACAATGAAATGTTAAGAATTTAATTGCCTATGAAATTTGAGTAAAAGTCACCAAAACTGGTGGTTATATCTCTTGTCGTTTTAGCGTGATGCAGCAAAAACTGGTAGGGGGGGGGGCGACAAACCCCCCAGTACGAATACGGTTAATAGGATTCATATATAAATGTGTTTTTCAACCTGACCTGTTTAACCCTATCTGACCTGGGTGTTTTGAAACACTCAATGCCTGGGGAGGGGCGGATTCCCCCCCCCTGTTTATCTCTGTTGTCATATGAGATATGGCAACAAAATTTGGCACAGAGGTAGTTCATTATATAAACAATGAAATTCTGAAATCATAATTCAATTAGCGATGTTGTTGTTGCTGCTAGAGCATGATGATCGTTTTGATGTCATATGACGTCATATAAATGAAAGCTTGCTAAAAGGTTATGAAACTTGGAATTTTCATATCGAAATGAAAGTTATAGATCATAACATATATAAATTCATTATTTAGACTTAATTGGACCAACTAAAAATGATTAAGAGAGATACAAAGTTTATTTTTCGCAGAGTGCGGTATGACAAATTGGTAACCATGGCGACAAGGATAAAAATAGAATGTCCAAATTGTAACAATTTTATTGCTCTATGATACAAAGTTAAACTCACGAAATCTCAGAGGCCTGTTGCATACATGGAAAAAGGTATACACAAAAATATACTAGGGGGCGGAATCCGCCCCCCCCCCCCCCCAGGTCAGATAGGGTTAAACAAAAAGAAGCAACCTAAGCACTCAAACTAAGAACAAAAGAAATTTACATGCCTAATTTACAATATTATGCAAAACTAAGACTAATTAATAAAATATAAGTTCTCCCTGTCTATAGTTGTCCTTTGAAAGTTTTTAGGGAGGGTGCCAATTGTCTCTCTCTTTCTAGGTTGTTCCACAGTTTCGCACCGCCATAAGAAAAAGCCTTTTGGCCATTGATAGTTTTTAGGAACGGTATCTTAGATCAGTTTCTGATGAGCGCAGAAACCGCTCTCTACCGTCCGAACATTTTATGAATAATTTGTTCAAGTAGTCTGGGGCAAGCGAATTCAAAGATTTATAAGTTAGCGTCGCTTTTCTTACAAGATTTCTTACAAGAACTCGAAAACACGGAAAGAAAAACGCGGAAATCAACATTTTTGTTTGTTTATTAAAGGGGAAGAACAGTCTTTGCAGGGGTTATTTTGATTTCTTATATCTACCATATTGGACATTGCACACAGTCAAACTGGCAAATTCCAATTCTTTTTGGGCAAGGTGAAGCAAATTGTGAACTTATTTTTTTGTATGAGGTGTCAATTTTGAGATCCACCCAATTTTAGACCACACCCTTTTCCAGACATCTGAAAAACCCCCAAATTGTGTCAATAATATTTTCTGATCCAATAAAGCTATCGACATGAAATTGTTGACAACAAACAAGCTATAATAGAGCTGTGATATGAACCTATTTTGGAGTATCTAGGTGCTATATACATGTCCCCGCAGTGATCTGAAAAATATGGTAAAAATTTTCACGAGTAGACAAAAGAGAATCTCAAGAACTATCAGAGTATGGTATCCTAAGTCTCAAACTTAGGTCTATATCACAGCTCTGATATAGAACAAGCCTTTGTCCAAATTTGAGGGTGATAGCTTTTATAGTTTTGTTGCAATCTTTGACACAAAATTTGGTGAACATGGAAAATTGCGTTCTCAGTAAATCGCAATCAAAGTTTAATAGATTAGGTACAACAAATATATGTGTTCAGTCAAGTCTAAAATCCACCAGATTTGTACTGGGTCCCTCCTCTTCTTCTAATTGATCTAAATATCCTTTTTTTTCTGTTTCTGATAGTTCTTCTTATCCATTTTGCTTTCTCTGTGCTTTTGTAGACCGAAAGACGAATTCTCTCTTTGTCTTCTTTTCTGCCCGCTTTCAAACAATGAATGCCAGGCTCCACCCGCAACTCTTCCAAAACATGAGGAACTGTTTTGCATCCATCATTAAAATGGCTCAATGCTAGAAAGGTTGCCAACTGCACAGTTCTTTTTTTTTCGCGCATCACAAAATGGCGGAAGGTTGTGTATTCGCCACGTGTGCCTAGTTTTTCAAGTTGAACGGTGTATCACTGTACTTACATTTTAAAAAAACTGTTCAGTTCTGTTCCTGTTATCATGCTGAGTATTTATTGATGAATTGCTATCAAATTTCAATATGGATGAGTCAATTTCTGTCAAAGACTATGTGAGGGAGCTGTTGGATGTCCAGGCCAAGAGCTACCGGACCATGATTGAGATGGTGGTGAATGAGTTCAGGGAAGATTTGAAAGCACTTAAGAACGATGTGAATGATCTCAAAACCAGTATTCAGTTCACCCAAAAAGACGTGGATGAGAATAAGCAAAAAGTTTCTGAAATGGCAGTCAATTCTGCTGCTCAGTCTACGGCGTTGAATGATGTTTTCAAGGGCCTAGATGACCTCGAGGCCAAAAGTGACTATCTCGAGAACCAAAGTAGAAGGAATAATATCAAGATTTTTGGGATTGCAGAGGAACATGGTGAAACATGGGATGACTGTGAAAGCAAAGTCAAAAAGGCCATTGTCGAGAAGCTGGATATTAAAGATGAAATCCTCATTGAAAGAGCACATAGGGTTGGGCCAATGAATGGTGACAAACGGAATCAGAGAGGTGGTGCTGAGAGAAAGAATAGTGATGGTCCTAGACCAATTGTGGCCAAAATGCAGAGTTGGAAGCAAAAATCTGCAGTGATCAAAGACGCACAGAAGAAAAAGCCAAAAGGAATCATCCAAACAAGAATGGAGATCATCGTAGACAAAGAAACTCTATTCAAGATGAAGGATCTGGAAACAAGTCAAGTGAATCTAAAGATGAAAGTGAAAATGAAATATTTTTCAATGTCAATCAGACTGAAAGTCTTGAGGACCACTAACTTTCAATGTTTACTGTTGTTGCAGGTATTGATATTGTGTTTTAGTTCATGTTTTCAGTTTACATAATATTCATTTTCATTAGTGAAATCTAATGGTAATAATCCCTAAAGATCCTTGTGGCATTTGTCACAGAAACATACTTGCCAACCAAAAGGCAATTTTTTGTTATAACTGCAATGTTTATGTCCACATAAAATGCAATGGTACCTCTGCTTCAGAATACAAAGAACTTGAAAAAGAATCTGATGATGTTTCATGGTTTTGTAAAAAATGCACCATTGATATGTTTCCATTTGGCTCTCTTGCAAATGATGAATTCTTAGCACTTCAGGATTTTGACGTACCCTCATTCATTGACTCTGCCCCCTCATTTGAGATTACTTCTAACCTCAGGGACTTGCCTAATCTTAGTGA
The DNA here is from genome assembly GCA_039566865.1 of Aurelia coerulea. NCBI lineage: Eukaryota > Metazoa > Cnidaria > Scyphozoa > Semaeostomeae > Ulmaridae > Aurelia > Aurelia coerulea. The sequence goes on from CM076959.1 coordinate 7,738,291, forward strand.
TTATGATATTGATGAACATATGCCTCAAAATATTGATTCTCGCTACTTCACTTTACCTGAACTCTCCTCTTTACAATCGTCCTCTAGAGATTTCTCTATTCTTCACACTAACATCAGAAGCCTATCCCTTCATCATGATGAATTAGTTTCTTTATCTGCCCACACTGATCTGAATCTAGATGTGATTGGAGTGTCTGAAATATGGCATTCCATTGATAATCCCCTATCATCGAATGTTGATATTCCTGGCTATACTTTTTTTAAGACTCAGTCACTCACTCAGAATGGTGGTGTAGGTTTGTACATTAAAGACTCTCTTACTTCCAATCCAAGGACTGATTTAGATTCTTGTACAGATGATTTTGAAACTGTATGGGTTGAGATTGAAAATAAAAATGACAAAAATTTCCTAATTTGTTGTGTTTACAGGCATCCAAGTTCAGCTATTGATAACCTTACATCTCATTTTCAGAATCTTCTATCTAAAATATCTTCAAACAAACTGCTGTTTATAATGGGTGATTTTAATGTCAATCTTCTAGATTATGCTTCTCATTCACCAACAAGTGACTTTGTTAATAACTTTTTTTCACACAGCCTTCTGCCTTGCATTCATCATCCAACTCGAGTTTCTGAACATAGAGCATCAGTTATTGACAACATATACACTAACGCTACCAATGCTAATATAACAAGTGGCAATATTGTAATCCAAATTAGTGACCATTTTCCCCAGTTTTTTATTTTGAAAAATACTCAAGTTAATCATAATAAATCTGAATCATTCAAATATGATTATTCCAATTTTAAAGAAGAGAAGTTTCTTGATGATTTTAACAAGGTTAACTTTACTTATTTAGAAAACAATGACATGGATGTAAACGATAAATTTGACAAATTTCTAAAAGATCTCAATACTTTGACCAATAAACATGCTCCAATTAAAAGACGTAGTAGAAAGGAAATAAAACTGAAAGATAAACCATGGATAAACAGTAAAATCCTGAAGATGATGAGAATCCGAGACGGCATTTTGCAGAAACTAAAGAAACATCAGACTCCTAATAACCTCAGGTTGTATAAGAAGTTTCGAAACCGTGTGTCCAATGAATTAAAAGAAAGTAAAGCAAGGTATTTTCATAATTATTTTGCTACCAACAGTCAAAATATGAAAAAATTGTGGTCAGGTATCAAGACAATAATTTCTCATAAGTCTTCTTCTGTTTCTTCAATTAACAAAATCAAAGGCAAAGATGGAAATGTAACATCAGACCCTTCTAAAATGTCAAATATTTTCAATGATTTTTATGTCAATGTTGCTGATGAAATAACAAAGACAATCCCAATGACTCCAAAGTCTCCTCTTGATTACTTATCTAACAGAGCCTGTAATTCACTTTTCCTTACTCCAGTTACTTTGATAGAAGTTAATGACCTGATCAACATTTTGAATCCTTCCAAGTCAGTTGGTCCTAATAGTATACCCATAAAATTACTTAAAATTATTGGATACTCTGTTTCTCCACTTCTTGCGCATCTTGTGAATCAGTCTTTCCAGTCTGGTATTTTTCCCAACAAACTTAAAATTGCCAAGGTGATTTCTCTGTTTAAAAAAGGAAATCCTGAGCTTCCTTTAAACTATAGGCCAATTTCCCTTTTACCCATCTTCAGCAAGATACTTGAGAAGTTAATGTACAAACGGCTTTATAGATTCCTTGAAATTCATAACGTTCTTTATTCTTTACAATTTGGATTTCAAGAAAACCACTCAATTGATCATGCCCTTGTGAGCTTGACAGAAGCTGTAAGAAATACGCTTGACAATAAAAGACTTGGTTGTGGTATTTTCATTGATTTACAAAAGGCTTTTGATACAGTTAATCATAGAATCTTGCTATCTAAATTGGAACACTATGGTGTTCGTGGATGTGCCCTTGAGTGGTTTAGGTCATATCTGTCTGAAAGAAAGCAATATGTTTCTGTTAATGGGAGTAATTCCAACTTACTTTCAATTACTTGTGGTGTACCACAAGGTTCTGTGTTGGGCCCATTACTTTTCCTTATCTATATCAATGATCTACCAAATGTTTCTAAGAAACTGACTTTTTATCTCTTTGCTGATGATACAAATATCTATTATGAATCCAAAGACCTATCTAATTTGATTAAAGTTGTCAACAAAGAGCTGAGATTGGTAAAGAAATGGCTTGATGCTAATAAATTATCATTAAACATTGATAAGACAAACTATATTATCTTCCATTCTTCATCTGTCAATGTTCCTTCTGATTCTGATATCAAAATAGGCAAGAAACATGTTAAAAGAGTTAAATTTGTTAAGTTCTTAGGTCTCCTCCTGGATGAGCATCTAAGCTGGAAATTCCATCTCAGTGAACTCTCTAAAAAGTTAGCAAGAACATGTGGAATGTTTTTCAAAGTTAGGAACTTACTTCCATTAGATGTTCTACTTTGCTTGTATAATGCTTTGTTTCTGTCCTTCTTGCAATATGGTCTTATTGTTTGGGGTCAAACATATGCATCATACATTGATCCAATTTTCAAATTACAGAAAAAAGCAGTCAGAGCTATCTCATTTCAGCCTCGCATGTCTCCATCTCTTCCAATCTTCATTGACCTCAAACTCCTAAAAATTTCTGAGCTCTTTGAACTCCGACTCTTAACTTTTGTTTTTGATTCTGTTAATAAAACTTCACCAAGTTGCTTTCATGACTTTTTCTTATTCAGTTCATCTGTTCATCAGCACTCCACTAGACAGGCCAGTCAGGGTAATTTATTTTTGTCTCGAAAAAACAGTCTTCAATATGGTCTCAAGTCAATTCGATATCTTGGTGCTAAACTTTGGAACACATTACCTGTAGAACTCAGAAATGCTCCATCAAAAATATCATTCAAAACAAAACTAAAAATTTACTTGCTAAACAAGGTCAACCGATGAATCTATTTGAAACCTGAACAATTGCTATCAATTTTTAAATAGGAAATGCACAACTTCTATTTTCACCTGATAGTATCTTAGGATAGGGGGGGCTCTCTCCTCGATTAGTTTACCTATTGAGAGAGCTCCTCCTCTAAGTAATTCCCTGCATACAGTTTATTTATTTAGCCCCTCTTTGTATTTGTATATTGTATTAATTTTCTGTATCATTGTGTTTATTTTCTGTAACAATTATCTTTGTAGTTTAGTTATTCGTGTGTATAGTTAGGTTATAAATTGTATGTAGTGGAATTTAAAATATAAAACTGACTGAAACTGAAACTGAGTAACTAGGCTTGAATGGCTAACCTTTGGGGCACGTTTCCAAATTAGTGCATTGTACGATTCATTTTGGTTTTGTGTTTGGCCATGGAGACAAGAAGACAACAGGCGGTCATTGTTCAATGCCTCAAAAACACTCTTCAACTTGTCAGCAACAGCTGCAGGAAGGGGATGCATGTGCTGATAGATAGCAGTGCCCTCCTGGAAGCCACACCACAAATCCTTACCAGCTGGACATAAATGATGGTTGGGATTCTCGTCAGTTGACCTGATGTGGTTCCAGATGGCCATAACTGCACCCTTCATTTCAGGTAAACTATGGCTCTTTCCTCTGATTGCTTTCCCATAGTATACCTGAAGTGAATCTATCAATTTATCAGTTAGCCTCCCCTTCCCGCCAATTGACTTCCCATCTGCAAGCTTTTCCATCCCACAACTCTTTCTCAGCGATCTCAGGCGAGAACCCATTCTTTTTTTGGATGTGGCCATCGCATTCCAATTTGGTGATTTCTCTGTCCCCATACACTCTCATTTTTCAATTGGGTTTGTGCTTTTCTGTCACCATCTCCAAGAAACTTAGTGTATCTCAGGGAATGCTTTTCAATAGAACGGTTAAATATGGCAACACAACCAGCTGGATCCATCTTCCCAGAAGAAGCAAAGAAATTTGCCTGGCATTCATGCTAGTGACCCAAATCAAATTCTGGTGTCCCCTCTTTATTACTGTTCAAAAGACATGTTCTGCATTCCCTTAGCAAAATCTCTGTGTCTAAAATCTTTCCAGTGACCAGAGAAATTGCAGTTACAATGCCAGTTGAAGATTTTAAACCTCTTTTTCGTCAAGTGTACCATAGCCCTCTTGAAACCCACAAAGAAATGGGGACAAGAAGATTTGGACAAAAGGTAGTATCTGATCTTGCATCAACCTTTCGTAAATTTTGATACTGCTTGCAAAATTTTAAAGGTTCGGTAGTCCTTTTTTGTAAATGTGTCCTCTTTTTTAAACAGCAAACTTATATCTCCCGCTTTCAGTTCTTCAGGAAACGTACTTTTGGATCACCCAAAGTTGTACAGATTTTAAATGACTGAACAAAATATATCAGAATTTTGCTTGAGAATCCTTGCAGGTAGGCAGTTGATCGGAGAAGTCTTGTTCGTACTAAGTTTTCTAACTTGGACGGCAACATCTTGACCAGTGACCTCTCTAAAATTAAATTCATGGGAAAATGTAGCTCTTTCCTTGATTTTGCATCTCATGTTTTCAATACAAGGCTTTCAAATTATCTTACAAATGCAAGCAATTTCTCCAGCAAACAAAAAGCAATCACAGCACCCTTCCCAAGATGTGGGTGACTGTAAAAAGATAGAGAAGCTTTCTTTTCTGGCAGAGAGCCATTGCCACTGCTGGATGGAAGACAAAGTAAAATGATAATGAAAGAGCTAGAACTCTCAGCAGCTACCCTAGCAGCCAAATATTCTAGCAAGGAGCTAGCATCAAACACATCAAAAACATGTCTCTTGTTGATCCAATATTGTTGATGCTTCCACTGCATTTATATTTAATCATTGTAAGTTCTCTTGATGTAGATTGTGTATGTAATGCCATCAATCATTTCCTCATTACAGAACGTTACCAAATCTGTTGGTTGGCTGAAAGGTGTTTGGTTTGTAAGAATGCATCTGATGTCAAACCAGCGATTATTGTGCAGGCATTACTACCAAGTCCCCCCCCCCCTTCCCCCTGTAACGGGGAACAAGGTTACATATTCAGGTTGCGATTTTACATGCGCAGACACGGAGACAATAAAAAAGACGTTGTTATGTGACGATTGTGACGTTATGTCACCTGACCACATGATCGTATCACATGATCGTGTCACGTGACTAGAACTCGTGATGTTTGTGATGTTGAGAGGTGTGAAAATTGAGTTGTTGACAGTTGTGTCGAGCATGTAAGAGCCTAGTCTTTTCTCGTGTTTCTCTACCAATTTTTGGGGTTTCACAGAACGTTACATGGTACCAGAAGTGGTCAAAAAAATGCCTCAAAGTGTATTCGAAAACTTGCAGTAGAATTGAGAGTCGCAGATAGGCTTCCTACAGGCATGAGTGACGATGAAGAAGCGGGAGTTGTGGACCATCCACCCCCAATGTTGCAAAACGTGCTGTTTCCTCCGAAGTTGGAAATAAGTAGTAAGGGAAAATTAATAAGAATCCGTGACCAAATCGCCGGGACTTTGGTTTGACACTTGTTTTGACATCAGAACACATAGAAGATTAAAATAAAATTGGGGGTCCCTCTTGAAAATTCCAGGAACACCTCCACAGCGGCCCAAATAGCTAGGCTGCGGCTCATGTAACGCCAAATGCTCAATTTGAAGCCATTATAACAAAAAGGTGAGTAAATAATTGCATTAAGTATGTAGTAAATGAAAATAAATCCATTTTGAACACCAGAGAGGGGATAAAACCGGTCTTAATGGCATTTAACAGAGAGAAAAAAAGCATATGCTCCTCCGCAGAGGCGCAAAAATTGAATTTTCTGCTTTTCTTGCCGCTAAAATGGTTCCAGTGCAATCAGGGAGTCCAAGACAAGAGATTTTCTAAGCATTAAGATTGGTTCATGATGATGATTAATCGTTGGCGTTGCATTATTGGCTATTGGTAGGAAATTGGCCTGATTTTCCTTGCCTCCATCGTTGATTAATCATTCAATAATCATCAAATTCCTCATCTTTACCTTCATTAATATTTGTGCGTTCTTTTTCAATCTTATTATTGTAATTTCTCCTTCATCATTAATGGCATCATCAACAACCAACTCATTATTTTCTGGAGCCTAAATCTTAGCGATGTTGATAGAGCCAAGTGCATCAGGCAGCATTTTTACCTAAAGTACTAGATCTTTGAATCGAAAATGTAAGCTGAGACTGTTAGAAATCTGTAGTTAGCAAATCTTCCCATAGCCTTCTAGTTTGATGAATTCGTTCATTTGTATAGATACGAAGAATTCAGCTTCTTAGGTTATAGTTCTTGTAGCCCTCCATCCTGACATTTTGCAGCAATGGACAATAAAAATTTCAAAGACAACATATTAATTGGGGCTGACATTTGAGATCGCACTAACATCATGTTTGGGCAGCGCAAAAGCTGCACACACCGTCCGTGTCATACAAACAGACTTACGATGGGAACATAGCACGATGACCTGATAATTTTGGTCGATGACCTGAGCAAATCAGGACCTTCTAAAAGGCGTTTCATGAATTCGAAAAGAGTTTGATATTTCACTGTCAACAACAATTTCCATCTGCAAAGAAGAAATAGTACATCTTTTTGCAAGAACTGATTGTAATTTCAATAGAATTGATGTTGTTGAACAGTGTTGGGAAGTTTCTCTCACCTTGATCTCGAGGATTTCTGCAATCAGAGAAACAGACTATGCATTTATCTTTATTAACATTTGGAACATTATTCACATAGGCCCATGTTTCTACCAACTACGGTGAAAATCCGATATGATACGATTTAATCTCTGCCCCCCCCCCCCTGGAGCCTGAGGTAAATAGCAACTTCTACATAATACCTTCTCCTAGAATGTAGAATTGCTCGCTGCTGCAACTGAGTTTGAGAAACAATCTATTCCCTACAAATACATGACTGCGCACCACATGCATGGCGATCTGATACGTCCTTATGTTATGGCCTTTGTGCATGATCATGTGTACCTAGAGACCCTTGACCTATGTCTTGAGGTCCCTTGAGGTATTACTGCAAATCCGACCAAATGTTCTCCAAACGCCTGGATGATTTGATGAATTCCAATTGATACTTAAGAAATCAGTTATAAGAAGTTAGGAGTACTAGTTCCTGGTGCTGTCTAAGCCATCTCCTAAATCTGTAGCTCATGAGGTCTTGCTGCATCTGATTGTCATTTTCATGGAGAAGGATAATCTTAATAATGAAGTTAGCAGGTGAAAACCTATGGTTGGCTCATATCTTCAATTGAACAAAGTATTGGGTCCATTCCGCACCCACTGGTCCATCCTTCTTTCATCATTGCAGTCAGCTAAGTTTTTTCCTGATCTGGTTTGTCTCATCTAGATAGTATTTCATGAGGTAGTATACAACTTGGTTGCTGTACCAAGGGACTCCAGATTCCAATTCAACTAGCAGAAAACAATGCTCTTCTAACTCGAAATGTGTCAAAACAACGCGCTGCAATATAGAAATTTATAAGAACTGATTTGTACCAAGAAACATAAGCGACTGGAATTCATTGCCTGACTCAGTGGTTCTAAACGAGAGAAATAATTACTCTAAAGCTGCATTGGCAAACTTTCAAAAATAGTTTGAAGCCTGATTTCCACTGGGTGAAATTTTCCAATGACGGAGCAACAGGAGGGTATGGGGAGGGGGGTAAATACCCACCCCACCACCGTTTTGGAAATGCAGTAATTTAGATTCGTCCAAAAATGTCATACACATTTTAAGGTAGGGGTACGTCTGTGTTCGGTCTCGCTTTCTTGGTCATCTAATGCTAAAAATGATCTCGTCATTCTGAGATCTTTTTGTGCCGTTTGTGATCGTATAGCAAAGTGAAATTGATTAACACATACTTGCGTCCAAAAATGGGAGAAGAACGACTAGAGCAGTTGGTGCTCATTAGTAGTAAGCGGGATATTTCCAGTTCAATAGAGCTATCGTCACTGCATGAAATGTTTGCCATCATGCCAAGAAAACTTAATTTGAAAAAGGAAAGGCCACGATACCAGCGTCGATTGTCGGATCCGAAGATGCTTGCGGTGACGAATAAATTAATAAGTTCAAAGGCAGAAACACTGCAATACAACAAAAACAACAGCAAATGGTTGAATAAATATTTTGTCCTGCCATGCAGGACTTCTTCAGGGCTGTAATGAAGAAAACTCCCCCGTTGAACATTCTCAACGTTGCAGGCTGACTTCTTTAGACTACATACTTTGGCAAGTTCAAGTTCAAGATCAAATGTATATTTCAAATAGATTCTCATATAACTCATTTTAAGTTTTACTATTTGTAATACTAGTTGTAATGCAATTGAAAGGCCTTGCATTGAAGTTTCTCACATGTATATACAATGATTTTATTCGTCGTTTTCTATCTAGAAAGGGCATATTTCTATATTAAAAAAGGCGTTTCCCGAAGATCTAAAGGGTTAGTTAACCTAAGAAGCTGAATTCTTCGTATCTATACAAATGAACGAATTCATCAAACTAGAAGGCTATGGGAAGATTAGCTAACTACAGATTTCTAACAGTCTCAGCTTACATTTTCGATTCAAAGATCTAGTACTTTAGGTAAAAATGCTGCCTGATGCACTTGGCTCTATCAACATCGCTAAGATTTAGGCTCCAGAAAATAATGAGTTGGTTGTTGATGATGCCATTGATGATGAAGGAGAAATTACAATTATAAGATTGAAAAAGAACGCGCAAATATTAATGGAGGTAAAGATGAGGAAGTTGATGATTATTGAATGATTAATCAACGATGGAGGCAAGGAAAATCAGGCCAATTTCCTACCAATAGCCAATAATGCAACGCCAACAATTAATCATCATCATGAACCAATCTTAATGCTTAGAAAATCTCTTGTCTTGGACCCCCTGATTGCACTGGAAACATTTTAGCGGCAAGAAAAGCAGAACATTCAATTTTTGCGCCTCTACGGAGGAGCATATGCTTTTTTGCTCTGTTAAATGCCATTAAGACCGGTTTTATCCCCTCTCTGGTGTTCAAAATTGATTTATTTTCATTTACTACATACTTAATGCAATGATTTACTCACCTTTTTGTTATAATGGCTTCAAATTGAGCATTTGGCGTTACATGAGCCGCAGCCTAGCTATTTGGGCCGCTGTGGAGGTGTTCCTGGCATTTTCAAGAGGGACCCCCAATTTTATTTTAATCTTCTATGTGTTCTGATGTCAAAACAAGTGTCAAACCAAAGTCCCGGTGATTTGGTCACGGATTCTTATTAATTTTCCCTTACTAAAGAGGCAATCTTGCAAATAACTGGAAGAGATTCAAAAGAGTTTGGTGCAATTATGAAATCGCATCGAGATTGATTAAGCAAGGAAGGGAAGAGATAACCGCGACTTTGTTGACGTGTTTAGGTCCTGATGCTCTGGAAATTGTTGATGGCCTAAACTTTGCTAGAGATTTGGAACGATCAAATCCGGATATTGTTATTCAGAAACTGGAGACATTTTGTATCGGCGAAACGAATGCTGTGTATGAGGACAATGTTCCTGAAGTTTTTGATGATTATAGTTCAGCTGAGGAGTATATTTTCGCTGTAGAAACTGATAAGCGGGAGAATGTGCAGTATGATAAGAAACTGTTTGCCACTATGATTATTAATGGTAAACAAGTTCAGTTTCAGCTTGATACTGGAGCTACTGTTAATGTTTTGTCTGTGCAAGAGTATAAAGAAATCAGCAATGATCAGACATTGACAGGCCTATCCAAATCTAATGTTACACTGTGCATGTATAACAGTACGGTTATTAAGCCTATTGGAAAAATAAGACTCAGTGTAAGAAACCCAAAGAATAATAAGAAGTATAACATAGAATTTCAGAATGTGAAGGAGGAGAATAGCCAGTATTAGGAGCAAAGACAATCCAAGGAATGCAGCTGATAACTCTAAATCTGCAAAATGTATCAACAGTTGAAAATTCAGTTGAAGGAAATCTGACAAGAGAACAAATTGTATCAGAATATAAGGAAGTTTTTAAAGGTGAAGGACAATTCAGTGATGTGTTACACCTTCAAGTTGACCCCAATGTGCCTCCTATGCAGTTACCACCAAGAAGACCACATATAGCTTTTCAAGCAAACTACAAGCAGGAGTTAGATAAGCTGACAAAATTGGGTATAATCAAGCCAGTTGTGGAGCCTACAGATTGGGTTTCAGCAACAGTCATGATGTTGAAGCCAAATGGGAAAGTACGTCTTTGTTTAGACCCTAAGCCATTAAATAAAGCTCTAAAGAGAAGCCACATGTATGGTGGCCCATAGCTGCCATTTCGAATTTTTATCTTTAGTTGAATTTTTCTGTCTTTTTTACATTAAATTTTTTTATTTCGTTAAATTTTCTCTGATTTTTTCTTAATCGAAACAGAATAAAATCAAATAAATTAAAATTGATTTCAAAAGGAAAGAAAATATTTTAAATGACAAAAAATAATAAAAAAAATAAAGCAGAAAGGAAACATTATTAAAAAGCTCTTCAAATCAAAATGAAATGCGAATCAAAACGAAAATTTTCCATGTGGCCCAAAACTGCCATTTCCCAAATCTGCCAAAACCTCGCTCTCATAGCGAGGCTTTTGGCGCGAAAATGTCAGTGCCCAAAATGTCGGCAAACGGAGGAAAATGGCAAGATGATTCCACGCTAAAGTCTGCATTAATCCAGTACAATCAACAAGTTTTGCAAAGGAAAGAGATCTTAAGCTACATGAAGCGAGACTTCCCTCAGTACAAGTGGAGTACAAGAACGTTAGACAGAAGGCTGAGATTTTTCGGTGTCTACCGAACAGATCCAAATGTTACAGTTGACCAACTTCGTAGCGCCGTGGAGCACGAAATTTCTGGTCCTGGTAAACTCTTGGGAGTGCGCGCAATGCATAATGTGATAAGACAAAAGTACCACTTAAATGTACCGAGAATAGGGGTACATGCAATAATGTATGACTTGGATCAGAAGGGCCTCGAGGAACGTTTGCCGAAACGAAAACAAAAACGAGCCAGGGGCAACTTCACTACCCGAGGTCCAAACTGGGTCTTCTCATTGGATGGCCATGCGAAACTGATGGGTTTCCAAAAAAGTACATTTCCTCTTGCAATCTATGGCTGTATTGACACTGCAACTCGAAAAATCATGTATCTTAAAGTATGGACTGGTAACTCTGACCCAAAGTTGATTGGGAGATGGTATTTTGATTTTGTAATGGAAAATGAATACATTCCTGCAAAACTCAGAATCGATAAAGGAACTGAGACAGGAGAAATGGCAACAATTCATGCTTTCCTTCGCCAAGGTCATGGCGATATGGACCCAGCGGACACTGTTATTTATGGACCTTCAACCTCTAACCAGGTAATTTGTCAATTTATTGTTATTTTTTGCATTTGAATTTGTTTTCAATTCCTCAGATTGGGGGGGGGGGGGCAAGACCAGTTATACTCCATTTTAAAGGATTTTGTGAATGTTAATTATCCTAGCAAAATGTGATAGAATGCATACATATAGACTTTAGGATTACCAACATGTGCCTTTAGAAATATAAATCAATATCAATGGGCTGTCTCACTAAATTTGATCATTGTCAATATTTTGCAGATAGAACGTTGGTGGAGGGAGCTCCATGAGCGGCTGGAAATGTTCTTTAAACATCAGTTAAGCATGCTGAAAGATGAAGGGCACTATGATCCACATAATCAGGAAGACAGGTACGCTTTACCCATTTATCGGCTTTAATGACTTTGCAGAAACACTCAGACCCAAAAATTTGGGATGGCTTGAGTAAGGAATTAATTTTCATCCCATTTGTGTCCTCTATCTCAAAATTACTTATAATTTCTTATGATTTTCTTCAGATCATTGCTGGCATTTGTTTTCATACCAGTTCTTCAGAAACAATTAGATGCATTCAAGGACATTGTGTGGAATACACACAGAATCCGTGCACAAAGGGGAACTGCTCTTCCTAATGGAATCCCAAACCACATTTATGATTTTCCAGAGGAGTACAACCTCATAGATTGCAGTAAGTATTTGTTATGCTACTCATTTCTTATAAAATTTTAAATTGGCAAAGAAATTGATTAAGATGTGAATAAAACTTAAGATGCACCTGACCTGTTGAGGGATTTGAAAAGGACATAATGGGGTAAGACTTAATGCTGACTTCAACAGGTGCTGAGTTTCAGCTCGGTTGACAATGTAAGCCTTCATCACCTTTACATGTTGGAGGTCGAGTTAAACTCAACAATGTAACTTATCATGATGTTAACACAAAAATGTTCTCAGCTTGGCCTCGTTAAAATGAAATATAGAATGTGAAAAAAGGTAGATCAAATCTATTTCCACAATCCTTCAATTTTTAGATGGGGCTTGCATTACTGCTTCTATTGTTTGAAAATGCATTCATATTATGTGACCATCTCACCTTATCCCTTGTAGAAATTTCATGTAAACGCAAGGCAAAATAAGCAATGCTGTCAAAACTCAACCGGTGTTGAACTCAGCATTATTTCTCATTATTCTAATTTTTTTTCCTTGATACTGTATGCAAAATCCAACTGCTTTGAGTCTGTTTTCTATCATTTGGGAGGGAGGTTGAGGGTTTTTGAGAGGAAGGGTGGCATTTCCTGGGGTATTTTACTGCATAGTATAATTACTTTAGACCATTACACATCATTCACATTATGATTTATTTAGTTTCGTTTAGATTTGAATTTGATTAATTTTTATTCATTTCATAATTACTGTAGCAGCTACAGTATAATTTGCATAAAAATAAGAAGGCAGACAAATGGAAAAATCAAAGAAACAAAATCCAAGTTTGACTGTACTATACTTTCAATCAATACTCGCATCTAATAGCCTTTTGTTAGCAAGAAATGTGCAATTTTCTTTATCTTTACCAATTCAAGGAAAAATCATCAACCAAGAAGATTTAGCAGAAATTGCCTTGCACTCAAACATACTTGATGTTGAAGAAGACTACTTAGAAGCTGACTTCAGGGAGAAATGTGAAAACCTGCTGCCAAATCCTGTTGATGTTTTGCCAATAGATTGTGCAAAGACCTATTGCTTGTTAAAAGAAATACTATGACTAAGCACCTCAACTTAAACTAGTAAAGCACTTTGATTAAGGTTTGCACCCAGGAGAACTTTCCAAGTATGACAGTTCTGTGCAAAGATTCTCTATTTGGAACCACAAATTTTGTTGACAATATTTTTTCTACTTTGAAGACCTAAAAGAACAATAATATTTTAGCAAAAATCTAAGAAATGTTGTGATGTTTCAATAACCCAAGAAAATACTTAGCTCATCCTAAAATGTTATTCTAAAAATAATGTGCGCATACCTAGCATAAAATTGGCAAGTTCCCTTCTTGGGCTCTCAATAGAAACAATAACAATATTGTTAATAAACAAAAACAATCACCAGTTAAAGTTTCTACTGCAGCAGTTTCAAATACAGTTTCACATATACAGTTTTAGCATAAGGTTCAAAATCCTGTTTGGTTCTTTACTCAAAATGTTACTGGTACAGCAGGTATCTGGCTTTAGCATTCATGACTTGAAAGTTCAGTTGTCTTCTTGCGTAAGTTCTTGCAAACCCACCTTTGTACAGTAAACATTACACTTGTGACTTTATATGAAAGTCTCCATGGCATATTTGCTCAGGTTTCCTGCACAAAAAAGGTATTCCCCATCCTCCTTCTGTGTGGAGGACGCAATTTCAGGGTCATAAAACGTGAACCCACTGCCTTGCATGTCTAAAAGCATGACACTTTCCTTGGATCTCTCATAAGAATAGTGTGCAAGGCACTCTGCTTTCTGGCAGATTTCTGATGTTGGATCCCCAACAACTAGCCCATTATTATTGACATGCTTGCTGAAGTCCCCTTTAATGTAGGGCTCAACTGAAACAAAGCTGTCATCAATCTTGCCAAGGAAGATTTCTTTGTATTCTGGGACTCTCCCAAAGTCATTCCCACAAACATTGTTTACTCGCGTCGCTAGCTGGACAGTGAAGTTCTGAGCAAGTGCATTCATTTGAATGACTTTTTTTGTGTGGCTTTCGATTGAATGGCCTAACTTCGTGATTGTTACAACAGTTGTTGGGAGATACTTCTTGATTACCCACTCTCCCTTGAATCCAGACGTGGCACTAATGGCTTTGAAAGCTTGTCTGAAACCACCTTCAGCAAATGATTCTTCTTCAATGTTGAACTCAACTACTTCTGGGACGGTTGACCACAGCATACCATCAATCATAAAACGAAAAATTTCCACTTTTTTTATGGAGTTTGATGGCTCAATAACTTTCCCAAGGTTGAGTATATCCAAAACTGACAAACTTTTTGGATAAATCTTCGCAACTTTTGACTGATTTATAGATGCAACACCACCACCTGATTTCACTTGGGATGGTATGATTGGAAAACTTTGCAAAGACGTTTGAGCTTTTTCTTCATAATTGTTGCTTAGCTTCATTCTCTTCTTTGCTTTAAAAGCTTTAAAAGGTGGTTGAATGAAAAGTTCATCATCATCTTCACTATCTGGTTTGGAGATAAACCTGACGTGAATGAGCTTCACGTCTGGAACTTGCTGCAAGGATGCACAAGAGGGACCTTGCTCACCGGCTAAGATATCGACAACTTGGTCAAAACTCATTTTTGATGCAAAGTGCTCCTGGCATGCATCTTTTATTCCTGCAAATGTGAGGTCATCCTTTCGATAAGGCACAAATTCGCGAGGCCCTATCCTCGTGTATTTCTGGGCTTTTCCAGCAACATTTGTCGAAAGACGTTGAACTGTCAGCTCATCACACTTTTGATGTGGCTTCTTCAAATTTCCTGCAGCTTCTTTATTTTTCCTGTTTACATCTCGTTTCTGCTCCATCAATTTCTTTAGGTGTTTGTATTTTTCACTCATCCTTAAAATTTTTATTACTGATATTTAAACGCAAGTGAAAACAGCGCAAAGCTAGGCCACGAGGTTAACACAAATGCAAGAAATGCAAGGCATTTTCGCGCCAAAAGCCTCGCTATGAGAGCGAGGTTTTGGCAGATTTGGGAAATGGCAGTTTTGGGCCACATGGAAAATTTTCGTTTTGATTCGCATTTCATTTTGATTTGAAGAGCTTTTTAATAATGTTTCCTTTCTGCTTTATTTTTTTTATTATTTTTTTGTCATTTAAAATATTTTCTTTCCTTTTGAAATCAATTTTAATTTATTTGATTTTATTCTGTTTCGATTAAGAAAAAATCAGAGAAAATTTAACGAAATAAAAACATTTAATGTAAAAAAGACAGAAAAATTCAATTAAAGATAAAAATTCGAAATGGCAGCTATGGGCCACCATAGTCATGTCATTTCAGAGGAAGGTCTCAAACCAGATCCTAAGAGGGTTGAAGCAGTTATTAGGATGCCACCACCAGAGGATAAGCAACAGCTTCGTAGATTTATGGGTATGACAAATTACCTGCAGAAGTTTGCACCACATCTTTCTCAAGTAACTGCACCACTGAGAATGCTTTTGAAAGATAAAGCCTGGTTTCCATTAAATCGTAGAGCGATCGTCACAATACAGTGTGATGCTTCACAATATGGATTAGGTGCCTGTCTTATGCTAAATGGACATCCTATAGCCTATGCCTGAAGATCACTCACTAGTACTGAGTCCAATTATGCTCAGATAGAGAAAGAGCTTCTTGCAATAGTTTTTGGAGTTGAAAAGTTTGAAAGCTACCTGTATGGCAGGAAATTCACAGTTGAAAGTGACCACAAACCCTTGGAAACAATCTTGAAGAAGAGTGTGTTAAGTGCACCAAAACGCCTACAGAGAATGATCCTTCGTTTGCAGAGGTTTGACTTTGATGTTACCTATAAGAAGGGTTCTGAAATGTTCTTAGCAGATATGTTAAGCAGATCTAATGTCAAGGGTGACAAAGATAGAAGTGATAGAGATATATTGTGTGATGTGTTCATGGCAGAAGAAGAAAGATCTCGCGTAGAAAGAGAAATAGAGAGCATTAAAATGTTGCAATATTTATCTGTTTCACAAGAAGGGCTTAAGAAAGTTCAGAGAGCAACAGAGCAAGACAGAGAGATGTCAGTGTTAAAAAGATTAATCCTAGAGGGATGGCCAGAAGACATATCTCAAGTTCCTGAATCAGTGAGGTGTTACTATAGTTTCAGAGAGGAACTTATCTATCAAGAAGAACTTATTTTCAAAGGAGACAGATTAGTTATTCCCAAAGTTCTGAGAGAAGATATGATGCAAAGAATGCACTGTAGTCATTTAGGGGTACAGGGTTGTCTTCGTAGAGGAAGAGAAGTAATGTATTTGCCTCGAATGAATGGAGAGGTTAAGGAATTCATTTCAAGATGTGAAGTTTGTAGAGTTTACCAAGACAGACAACAGAAAGAGCCAATGATAGGACATGACATTCCAAGTAGACCCTGGCAAAAGGTTGGTTCAGATCTGTTTGAGTTACGAAATGGAAATTTTCTTGTCTGTGTAGACTATTACTCAGATTTTATTGAGGTAGACAAGATTTATGATAAGAAAGGTAAATCAGTCATTTCAAAGCTTAAGTCACAATTTGCACGACATGGGATTCCAAACCAGCTTGTCAGTGACAATGGCCCACCTTACAATTCTAAAGAGTTTACGGAGTTTAGCAAAGAATACGAGTTTGAGCATAAAACCAGCTCTCCAAGATATCCACAATCAAACGGGAAGGCGGAGAATGCAGTGAAAATAGCGAAAAACATCCTTCAAAAGGCAAACTACGCAAGATCAGATCCTAATTTAGCACTTTTAGCCTATCGTAATACACCAACGGAAGGAGTAGGAAGTTCCCCAGCACATAGATTGTTTGGAAGGAGAACAAGGACGCTATTGCCAACCAGTGATAAGTTATTAATGCCAAAGACAGAAAGACACATGCAGAAGAAGTTAGAGGGGAGAAAGAACATAGAAAAGTATTACTATGACAGAGGAGCTAAAGATTTAAAAGAGTTAAAACCAGGAGATGTTGTTAGAATAAAGATCCAAGATAAAGATAAAGAATGGGTTAAAGTCAAAGTAGCTGAACAAGTAGATCCTAGGTCATATACAGCTAGAACTGAAGACGGAATGCTGTATAGACGTAACAGAAGACATGTCATGGAGACAAAAGAAAAGTTCAATGAGAAATGTAATGAATACTCAACATCAAAGAAGGACACAGGAATCAAGAACACTGTAAATGAAAGGATGTCAAGTCAATTCAACAAGAACACTGTCAATAATGAGAATACTTTTAATAATGAGAATGCAAATACAGCAACTGTTGCAGCAGAACAACCTGTTAACAACGAAAATCCTAAGGTTGTTACTACAAGAATTGGACGAACTGTAAGAAGGCCTCAGTATTACCAAGCATAGACTGATTAAAGAAGTTGAGAATGTTTGTGTTGATGAAGACTTAATTGAGTTACTGATGAAGAACTAAATATTTGACTTTTGACTTGTTTGAGGGGAAGATATGACGTTATGTCACCTGACCATATGATCGTATCACGTGACTAGAGCTTGTGATGTTTGTGATGTTGAGAGGCGTGAAAATTGAGTTGTTGACAGTTATGTCGAGCATGTAAGAGCCTAGTCTTTTCTCGTGTTTCTCTACCAAGATTTAGGGTTTCACAGAACGTTACAACGATGATCATGATACTGACTAAAGAATTTACATTATCAACAACTTAAAGCTTTTATGTCGCTATAAATATGATTCCAGCCTTGCTTTATCAGTTGTCCTTCAACGCCATGAGAGATGGTCATCCAATCCCTTTTGTTTTCCGTGTTATGCAAAATTACAAAAAACTAACATCAAAGAAAATTGCGCTATCCCCATGACCGTCCTCTGCACAGAAATCACACGATTGAATAAATGTCTGCCATGAGCTTTATATAGCGACATAAAAGCTTTAAATATAGATTTATTACCGGAAGCGATTACCTACAATACAATGGAAGGAAGAAGAAAGAGAAAGTCCATACATTAGAATTAACATGATAGAGAGGCTGTTAGTGACGTACTTGTAGATACTTGTAGTCCTACTACAGTCTACCCCTACCCGCTAAAACAATTCGAAAGCTATGTGGTTGAGAATTTTTTTGACCAGTTAGTGATACTTGTTACGTAATACATTAATTGACCGTTCATGAGAAATTATAAATGTCACTTTTTAACTACTTTAACGACACAAACTGGTAGCTAAATACGTAAATTTTAATTGACGATCCGAGGGAGAATTCCTGTAGGAAAATAAGTTGCACGGTAATTGCTCTGAGTGCAATGATGAATGAGTTAACCTACTGGGTCTGTTTTCAACCGGTTTTGTTCCTGTTTTTGAAAACGCTATGCTGCAGTTGAAAGAAGTTTGTTGCGATACTGCTGTGACCGCTATGCCGAGGCGACAACATTTCCTGTAATTCCTGTCACGAGAGGAAATGATGGCCAGACCTAAATGGGTCGTAAAGTTGACCTGGTAACAAAGTGCAATGTTTTCCTATGGTTTTTTTGGCAAAAACAACAGTCCAATATGTGGCCTAAAGAATAATTTTCTGAGGCGAAAATACGATCCATGAGAGTCCTATGAAAAGGGCTGCATTCTGGCTAAGGACTATTTCGGCTTTTCTAATGCTTGTTTGTACAGTTACGAGAAGAAAGTCACAAAATTTCAAACACTATTAGTATATTCTTACGCATTTGACTGTTCGATTGTTCTCTTTGTACGTTGTTCCTTGAGCATGGCATACATGCGTGACTGGATTGGGCGAGATGTGTTAGCTGTAGCATGCCGCGAGTTTTTTGGTGGGCGAGGATAAACTGCCGAAACTTGCCTCGATCTGTCGATGCGACCAGCTTTTGGAGGGTTGAACTGCCGAGCCTTTATTGATCTAAATTTGCCGCGAGCTTTTTCTGGGTGAGGATGAACTGCTGAACCTTGCGTCGATCTGTCGATGCGACCAGCTTTTGGAGGGTGAAATTGCCGAACCTTTACGTTGAAATATAGCTAATGAAACATCTGCGTGTTTGATGGGTCCAGCACTAGAAGTTGATGCGTGCTTGTGTGTGATTGTGATTGCTTTCTCTTGATTGTGCGTGCACTGCTTGCTGCTGATTGTTTGGCTCTGTCTGTGTGTAGTCTATCTTGAGCTTGCGAGATCTGGTTTGTGACTCTACACCAAAGTTGGGCTTGTAGAATCAGCACGGGTACTCCACCAATTGTAAAGGGGAACAAGGTTACATATTCAGGTTGCGATTTTACGTGTGCAGACACGGAGACAATAACAAGACGTTGTTATGTGACGATGATCATGATACTGACTAAAGAATTTATGGCCGTTAACAAACTTCTTTGAAATAATGAGATTCATACATACTTCTCCAGTATATGTCAGAGTCAGAGTATAAAACTATACATACCTGAGGATGAAACGGAGCGGCAGGAAGCTCCATTAGAAACCATGCCTTCCATTGCCCTCAGTTATCTCTTAGCCAAAACTCTATTACACATAAATACCAATATGGGTACCATGACGGCTTCTCTACAACAATTG
Source organism: Aurelia coerulea (assembly GCA_039566865.1). Lineage (NCBI taxonomy): Eukaryota > Metazoa > Cnidaria > Scyphozoa > Semaeostomeae > Ulmaridae > Aurelia > Aurelia coerulea. The sequence goes on from CM076959.1 coordinate 7,757,962, forward strand.
TCTTCGGGTCCTTTGCCAATTGGCCAACGGCCAGATGAACATGCTTCCACAGCAACGTATCCGTCCACCGGACGTATCCTCCCCTTAGGTAGGCTGAGACAGATGTTTATTGAATTATGCTACAACCATCAATGGGTAATTTTTGAGGCAGCACAACCATTGATGTTTGTATTCTTGAAAATCTCCTGATCTATCAAATAATTTAGAAAATATCAACAGAAAAGATGCATTTACACTTTAAAAGTTCAGAGCACGAGGTTGTAGGACTGAAAGAACTTGAACGGTGTGGAGTAGTGTCTTTAAAGAGCTAAAGGATCTTCCCACCCAAGTTTAGTTGCAGTTCTGATTGTTCAGTCATATCGTGCCACGTCTCTAAAATAAGTGTGCATGTGCTCCTTTTCCTCTTCTTTAATACAAGATACTTGGGATCGAATGCAATGCAAGGGGGGATTCCTGAAAAGAAAAGTCAGGTCAAGAACGATTGAAGTAATTCAAGGTACAAATCTTTTCAAAAATTAAAAGTAAAGTTCAAAGTTGAAAATTCGTTTGTCAAATGCCTGTTTGGTGTCAAACTATGGCTAGGCCATTTCTCAAAACCTCTGGTTTCAGGTGCACTCCAAATTCTGACTTTGTGAAACCATATCTCCGGTGTTTGATGGTTGATTTCAAAATGAAAGGTATGTGCATTTAAGTTGGAGACTAACAAATGTAGCCATGAATTCAAAAAGTCTCGAAATTGTATCGTTTTGTTGCCTTGTTCAGTCATAAGGGGTAATTTTTTTGAGACACCCGGTATTGTTTAGCTGCCCCAAAAGCTTTCTATACATTACACATGGATAGTAACTGCATAAATAAATAACCATCTGTCTTAGGCTGCCTAAGACATTTTGCCTGTTCAAGTGAATTACTCTGCAAATACAAGCTCGATTTGGACATGCAAGGTTGCAAGATTGAGATCTCATCGAAACCATGAAAGGAAAATAACAAAAAAAATTAATGCAAAGCTCCTTCACAAGAACTGTTCAAACGCCTATACTTTTTAAGGACACCCGGTATATCATCCAATCTTTAAGTTTATCTATGAAAAATATTTCAAAGGCAGCAAAATTACAGAATCTCTAAAAACAGCTTAATTTTAGAGCTTGTATATGGTGGCTGGCTGCTAATCCGTGATTCTGTGTTGGAAATATTTGAAAAATTCAAATTATTCATCTCATTATGCTTCTGAGTCTCCTTGAAAATGACCTTCGTCTGTGTCTCTCAATCGATGCTCGATGAATTCAAGGATACTATTCTAAGAATTTGGGCGATGTTCAAGCACAAATACTACAAGACACCACTGATATGGTTATGTCAATTATTTTATTGGCATGGCACTAAACCAAATCTATATGAAACAGTGAACAATAATATTGCAGTATTGATTGAATATCGAGTTGAGAACACTCACTCAATGATTAGCGGGTGTACACACAAGCATGATTCTCCTGAACTGCTAACATGGAAAGCAAAAGCTTCAAAATCTGATTTTTGCAATTTCAAAAGCATTTTCACACCACCAAAAAATGACACCTTCTCCTGAAAAGATCTGAAAGGCCTCAAAATTTCCTGTGCGCAAATCCATTCCAACATGTTTGAGTTTGTTGCAGGAGATGAAACAAAAGCAAGAAATGTTGATGGCATACTCAAAAATGAAAATGCGATTGACATTAAGATGCTCCCCACAAGGTATCACATATCCAGAAAATCTGATTTTGCCTCTGATTATCCATGATGTATTTCCAAAGGAAGCAAGAGCTATTGGATCATATTAGGAGGATGCTCTCATTCTTCTCATAGAAACTGCACTCCAAAGGCAAAAACGTGCCCAATTCGCAAGCAGTATCTTAAAAAAGAAACGGGGAAGCTGAAATCAACAATTAAGCAAGGCGTAATAAACAAAAATGACCTTATCGACAGATGAAAACAGTATGGGGAAAGAGATGATACAGAAATTGTCAACATTACTGCAGTTGGCACAGAAAATATCGGCCCTGAAATTGAGGCAATGAATAATGAAATCAAATCTTCAAATCAACCAAATTCAGAAGAGAGAAATGACAAAAACATTTCGAAACTTAAAAAAGCTAAACACTGCAAGAGATGCAGTCATGATATGGAATCTGATATCATGCACAAGAAATCTGCTTCTTGTTCCAATTGTCCAGACGGAAAATGTTTGCTATCTGGGAAATCAATAAGTTGCAAATGTATTGAGCATTTATCCAGGGGTGCATGGATTCTTGCAGCAAGATATGACTGTGTTGTTGAGATTACAATGAATTTCTCACAAAGCAGCTCAAACATTGACATGGGGGTGTAGTAGGACTACAAGTATCTACAAGTACGTCACTAACAGCCTCTCTATCATGTTAATTCTAATGTATGGACTTTCTCTTTCTTCTTCCTTCCATTGTATTGTAGGTAATCACTTCCGGTAATAAATCTATATTTAAGTTGTTGATAATGTTAAATTATAATGCTTTAGTCAATTCTAATCAGATTAGAAAGAAAAGGAAAAAAATTCACCAATCTTCGCAGAGAATTTGAGCTTGTAAAAACGCATCTTTGATGACTCATAGCCAAGTCCGCAATGACTTGTAGCGCAGGCGGCCGCTTCTCATGGGATTCCGTAGTGACGTAGCTGATTATATAGAAGAATTCAATAAACATCTGCCTCAGCCTACCTCAGAAATTCGTCCTGTTTAGGTGAATTACTTTGGGAATGCAAATCCGATTCGACCATGCTATTTTGCAAAATCTAAGTTGATATTTTATCTATTCCATAAACTGAAAATAAAATTTTTTGAATTCAAGGCTCCGTAGCAGGAACTGTTCAAACACCTATACTTTTTCGGCGGAACTTACGAATTTGGAACATCGTTTATATATATAAGCTATATACTATATGAAAGCCTGTACTATAAGGAGTCTGAATATGCAATAATATTTGGGGTAACCCCCCTACGAGGAAAGTTATCGGCAAAGCATGATCGCTGTGATTGGGCCTAAACTTTGCAACATAAGTCGCTTACCGAACGTACCACTTGGTCGGTACGAACACGAAAAAGTACGACATTTTTGGCCTAAAACGAATTTCATGGCCTAAACAAGGCAGCTTTTCACCAACATTAACAACAAGAAACAAATGCTTTAGAAACTACTTTGTAAACTCACCCCGCCATATGAACAGGATTCCAACTCCCTGCCACACCAGGCTGTAAATGAACATTTGAGCGCCACTTCCACCTGGTTTCTTGCGAACTGGCGGCGCCACCGCCAAATAATGATCTTTTTGGCGCCAAAATCCAAGCTCACATCCAAGTGAGGCAACCTCGCTTCCATTTCTATGGGCACTGTCTATTTTTAGCGCTAGGGCAGGGCTACAGAGGGCCAGAGGGTTTTGTGCTGGGGGGTTTCTGTGTTTTTTCCTTGCTAAAAGGTAATACCTCAACCTTCACTTTTTCACAGAAGTAAACCGTTTTGAAAAATCCTATTTAAAAAAATCCTTATTCCTGTTTTTCTTTTTTGGAGAAATAGGCTGATTTTGAAAATTCTTATTTTTTCCTAAACTTTAAGGTCACAGGCTTGGCCTTTTTGGAAAAATAGGCCGATTTTGAAAATTCTTATTTTTCTCAAACTTTAAGTTCATAGGCTTGGCTTTTTTGGAAAAATAGGCCAATTTTGAAAATTCTTATTTTTTCTCATACTTTAAGGTCATAAGCTTTGCTTTTTCGGAAACATTATAGTTTACAACCAAATTAGTAGCTGATGCTGCAATCCAAGAAATACATCATTATAGCACGGAAAAATCATTATACCTGGCAAAAAAAGTTTCTATGTAATTGTTTTAATGAAATTAGCTATCATTTGAGCATTCGGACGGTTGTCCTTTGCTCGACATGATTCACACACTTTTATAAGTTTGTCTTTATCATCTCCTGAACACATTGATTCGGCAACTTTCTTCATTAGAACCCCTAAAGAGAAAATGTCACTATTGATGGAGTGTGCATCTTGTCCGCTCAAAATGTCTGGGTCAACATGGGAATGAAAGGATTGATATTTCCTTTTCAAGGAAACTGACGTTCTTGTGGCCTCGCCGAAGTCCAAAATAACTGGAGTCCATTCCCTGGTTTGGTCACCGTTATCTTGCAGGACTTTAAATTTCACAATAGGAACATTGTCAGTTTTCAAGTCATTGTGGATAAATCCATTGCAGTGTATGTGGTGAAGTCCCATGGCCAATTTTTGAAGGGTAGCTAACTTCTCTCCGTCCAGTGGCGTGGCCACAAGGGGGGGGGGGGCAATTGCCCCCCCCACTTTTTGAAAAGATGGTCCTCGAGATTCCTTCAAAATCGATGAGAAAATAGTGGGGTATAGGTTGGGTAAAACTTTTTCTCAGAAATGCTAAAAGGAGATTACGTAATTGCATTACGTGAAGGCAATTCATGGTGCTCCTTTGATTCAAATAGTTGTAATGTGATCTATGAGGTCAAACATCGGTATTGGATGGCTGTCATCACAAAGAGATTGGATTGGAAGATATGACAGGTATTCAAATCTTACTCCATATAATGAAGTGCTTTATTGATGACGCCAAGCATGAAAACTAGACCCTTTGTGTGTGGGAAGAAACTGCAATACCTTAATATGGTCTGCTCCATTCAATTTTATGCAGTATCACGTGACATATTACACTGCTTCAATTTTTAGAGAAGAAAATTTGCAAATAAAACAGCGGGCAAAGACATGGTTTTCAAACTTTCTACAATGGCTTTGAGTACAGTTCGTGATCCTGGGACGGAAAACGTTGTTAACATCGACCAAGTACTCATGCTTGGACCCATACAGCCCGTTATCGATTTCCCAGCTAAAAAGTATGGAAGTAGGGACTATAGATTTCAGAAAAAATGGTATAGTACATATGAATGGTTGGAGTATTCCGTAGAAAGAGATGCAATTTACTGCTTCTACTGCAGGATTTTTGGAACTCTTGGTAAGTAACAGTTTTTGTATACTTAAAGGCATTGAGTGACGATAAATAGACCTACTTTGCCGTGTATCATGTGAACCACGTGAGAAAGATCAATTATCATTCCCAACAAACTAAAAGGACCTGCTATTACACAATGCGTTTCATGTGATCAGTTTCATTTCACATGAACATTAGCCAATCAAATGCGCCATACAGAACCATGAGTCAGCAAATTCTGACAGATAGGGTATACCTTGCCGTCTTATGCTGATTCATTTCCTTTAATTTACCCTTTTCTTTTCGTCCAGCTTTACCAATTTAGAGCAACTAATTTTGTATAATCTGTTGGTTAAATTTGGGTAGGTTCTTTCCCACCATGGAGTAACTTTCGACAGGTATAACTTTTTGGATGCAATTGAAAGATTATTATAAATGCAAAACTCATTACAAAGTCAAAGTATTTTCGATCAATATTACAATTAATTATCTCCTTGTTTTCAGTTGGCTGTGCTGAAACACCTTTCATAAAGGAGGGTTTTCGGAATTTGAAGAACGCCATGGGCAAAGAAGGCAAAATAGAGAAGCATATCAAATCAAGAATGCATCAACTGAGCAGAGAGAGGGCAATATGTAGAAGAACAATTACACCAGTAAATGTTCAGCTTTCGGAGGCAGGAGCTGTAAATGCATCGAGAAGAGAGCAGGAGAAAAAATAGAACAGAGAAATTGCAGCTGTTATCTTTGATGTAGTGCGACACATCGCTTTGTAAAACGAGGCCTTTCGTAGACACGATGAGAAGTCAACGTCCTTAAACCAAAGGAAGTTTCTAGAAGAGATCAGATTTCTCGCCAAGTATCATGCACCACTCCAAAAGTGGTTAGACAGCCATCCTGAAAACGTTTCTTGGCTAAGCAATGACATTCAGAACGAGATGATAGGTATAATTTCTGATAATGTGTTGGAGACCATCAAGGAACAGGTAAAGAAAAGCAGATTCTATTCTGTGGAATGCGATGAAGTCACAAGCCATAAGCATTCCTACATGTCAATCGTCCTCAGATATGTTCATGATCACATTATCTACGAGCGCGTTGTTGGACTCAAACACGTCCAAAGCATGAGAGGAAAGTCGTTGTCAGACGTCCTTGTTGAAGAGCTTGGCAAGCATCAAATTCCATTGAAGGACATGATTGGAAAAGGCTTCGATGGTGCTAGCAACATGTCTGGAAAAGAAAAGGGAATGCAGCAGAAGCTTACAGAAGCTGGTGCGACCATGTCACTATACTTCCATTGCTTTGCACATCGTCTCAAATTGGTTCTTGGAAAGTGTGCCGAGACACTTCCAATGGTAAAAGACGTCTTTTCAACAATTGGGTCGATCTTCACGGTAATGGGAGGGTCTCCACAACGCATGGCTGTTTATGAGGAAAATCTCAAAAGATTTTCAATCCAAGAAGGGAGAACTGCTCTTCGTGCATTTTCGGACACCCGTTGGACCGCAAGGGCAGACAATCTTGCCGCCACAGTCAACACCCTACCAGCCCTGATTGCCACACTCGAAGAGCTGAAATCCAGCGACGCATCTTGTGAAGGGCTCTTGATCAGAATCGGAACCTACGAATTCATATTAAAGGTGCTGATTCTCAAAGAATGCTTTGATCGTTCCAGATATGCATCAGAGTATCTGCAAAGAGAAGAGATGGACATGGTTACCGCAGTAGACTCAGTCACCACCCTTATTCGACAGATTTCTTCACTCCGTACTGAAGAAAAGCTTTCTGATTTTGTGCAGATAGCTAAAGAAAAGGCAGCCGAGTTAGGAATCCTTGATGTTTTCAGTCCACCAGATAAAAGACGCCGGACATTGCCAAGTCGCTTAGCTGATGGTCAAACCTTGCTAGATGCCACCTTCAGCCATAGAATTGGTGCCGAAACTGAGTATATTCAGGCAGAATCACAAGAAGATACTTCCGCCGCAGTTTCTTCTACACTCTTTTGGATCTTTTGCTGAACGAGTTGCAAAAAAGATTCTCTTCCGAGGCCTTTGAAGTAATGGTCCAACTTTCGGCACTTTGTCCTTCCAAATGGAACGGAGCGAACGTTGCCAAAATAAAGAAATTTGCCAGCAGATATGATGTTCCACAGGAAGAAGCCGGTCGCGAATACTCCATGTTCCGAGATTCAAGATTTTTCGAAAGTTTGCTGCAAGAGATGGAGGAGAGGAAAGCAAAGCAATTTAAAAATCCATACCTGCCCCTGATCCTGAAAAAGTTTTCAGAGGGTGATCTTGCTACACTGTATCCAAACCTGTTTCGAGTCATCCAGATTGCTGCAACCATACCTGTGACCATTGCTAGCTGCGAGCGATGCCACAGCAAGGTGAAAATAATAAACAATTACATGCGTGCCAAGATGGATGAAGACCGTCTTGAGAGTTTGCTGCTCATCAGCAGCGAAAGAGACTTGTCCAAAAACATTAAGTTGGTTGAACTTGTTAATCAGTTTGCCGTAAAGTCAAGAAAACTTCGCTTGTAACTTGATTGTTAATTGTTACTGTTTGGGTTGACTGGTGGACTGAGACAGAGACATAAAATGCTTCCATTTTTAAGAGATTTTACAAGCTAGCTTACTGCGTTGATTTTTCAATTTACTTTTGACAAGGATCAATTTAGGTCTAAAAATCATTAAAGGGACACGTTAATGCAACAAGCTTAGTTTAAAAATACACCAGGTTTTCAAAACAGGACCCAACCTGCTTCTAAAGTATTTGGAATACAAAGTTACAAGTCTCTTCCGACTCATTTAGATTATGCACGATCATAATTAAGGTATGCTAATATGTAGTTTGTTTAAAATACTAGTCATCAGGAGATATACGACACGGCATTGTAAATTTACTGCTCTCTGAATGCCTTTATAATCATTCTCTGCATTGGAAACGAATTGGAAAAACTAAACTAAACCTTCGAAGGTGGAGTAGACGCCTCAGCTTGTTTTACAAGTTTATGAATGATTTAACACCTGCATATACCATGAGTCCAATTCCACCGTTTCAACAGTCCCAATACTCTCTTCGCAATCAGGATGTCGTTGGGCGAATAGGGGCAAGGACAGAAAAATTTCAGTCTGCCTTCTATCCTCACTGCTTATCTGAATGGAACAAACTTGATCCAGAAATTAGAACTGCACCAACTGTTGCTGTTTTAAGTCAAAGCTGCTATCCATAATACGCCCTCCTGCAAAATCCGTTTTTGGTATTCATGACCCTAAAGGATTATCCTATATTACTCAACTAAGGGTTGGCCTAAGCACACTGAGCTTTCACAAATTCAAGCACAATTTTAGGGATACAATAAATCCAATGTGCCCCACAAATGACGGTGTTGAGGATACTGAACACTTTTTGTTGCATTGCCCTTCTTTTGATGAGGAACGACGTGATCTTCTCGCTGGAGTCCTTTCGCTACTGAGACCATTTGGGTACATTAATCCTTCAAATAAGGTTCTTACGGAGCTCTTACTGTATGGTGATAAAGAACTTTCCAATGAAGTTAATAGAAATATATTACAATTAACTTTGCAGTATATCCATAAAACTGGTCGATTTGATTAAGATCATTCCAAACTTCATTACATGCCACCACCTTTCCCCGTTTAGTAGTAATTTACGAGTAGATTTTATGTAGTTGTTCTTTTTGTTCATGTCATTTATTTTCTTGTCTTATATTTTGACTAGTTTCTTCTTTTTTTTTTTTTTATATTATATATCTATATGTTAATGGCCTCAGGGTAGACATTGCTTTTTTGCTCCTTGGGGTATCGTTGTAGTAGTATTGTAGGGTAATTATGTAAGTAGTGTAGGGTAGCTCATATTGTAGAGTAGTTCTGTAAGTAGTGTAGTGTAGCTCGTAAATATATTGTAACTTTTTATTGGAATAAATAAAAAAAAAAAGAAAAAATGGAAAAAATGGCAGAGGCTCATTTTAGATCGTAAATTAGATAACTCTTATCAAATTTTCAAATCTTCTATTCTAGTACTGACAAATATGGAACCACGAGATGCCCTCTAAGCTACGGTAAAGGATGTTTCTTCAAAAAAGTTTTCCTCGCACTCTACATTATAGAATAACTGTCACAAAATCATCAAGGTTTCCATGTGATTAATGGCAAGCATGATATTGGGAGATGCATTCTAAGCCAAAGTAAAGGGCGTGGCCCCAAAACATTTTCCTGGAGGCTTCGCCCCCAGACCCCCTCATTCCGTTGCCCACCCCACTTTATTTACCCTGGCCACGCCACTGTCTCCGTCAGTGACTTGTTCGGAGTTGTTACGCAAAATTTTCAAAATAGTCAAACAAGTATCATGACGGGTGCACAGCTGCATTACCAACGAATAAGGCCTAGAATTTAAAATCACACCGAACAATAGAGGAACGCTGTGATGTGGAGTGATGTTGATGAGGGTTCTTGCTTCCTTTGTTGTACGGTTCCTCATTGAGTTTAAAGAATAACTGGCGTTTTCTTTATACTCCTTGACAGCAACTGGCAATTTTCGGTACAACATAATAGAAACCTTAGCAAAAGTTCCTTCTCCCAAAAACGAATCTCCTCCTTCCATCGGAACAAGCATCTTCCTGTCGATATATCGGTCTTTTGGTATATCGTTAAACACCGACTCTGGGATGTTATATGCGGCCTTCTCTGATGCCTGACATTCAACGGACTGCATACCTAGCTTTTGCGCATCTTTTTGACATGCAACGTGTTTGACACGGATTTCTGTTGGCTGAGGGCAACATAGCCTCACATCTGTAATTGACACTCAGTGCAAATCGTAACTTTTATGTGTAAATTACATCTTGTGTAAATTATATCTATGACCATATGAGACCATGATGGCTCTAGGGCAGTGGTTAATGTAAAAATGAGTGATATGCCACTAGTTAACGCGGCCTCGCTGACAAGGGCATTGGCCTTGAGACCCAGCAAGGGTGTTTTGCTACTCTCCAAGTGCAGTGAAGGTGTCACGTGTGTTCTGTTCTGTGGAAATTTACTGGTTTGGATTTGTCAAGATTGATTCAAGTTTGAAAAATGGACGAATCTTTTGAACTTCACCTTGATGAAGACGACGAGATGGGCACAGAAGGTTAGTTATTATTAAGCTACAGTACAGTCCTAGGAAAATTGATATTGGGCCGTTGTTCAGTTGTTAACACTGGGCCTATTCTAGGCCTTTTATATACTAGGCCTATTACTGTATAACAAGCCAAAAAAAAAGCCTCGGCCTATTTTTGTTGATTCAGGCTTTTTCGCGGGCTTTGCAAAATAGAGATTCCTTTAAATTTTTCCTAAATTCATAAAAAAAGCCTGATTTCGTAAATTCCTTAACTGCTTATTAACTGACCAAATGCCTCTGCCAGTCCATATCCAGGGTGAATCTGAGTGCCTATTTTCGGAAGATCTTTGGCGCGTAGGGGAGAATGAAATTTAGGGGGGCTGCCCTACAAAATTCATTGTTTACACAAATTTTCCCCAACTTTAAAGGCGGATTTCTGCCTGATTATCGCCGACTTTTGAGAATTTGTCCAACGTTGGGGAGCTACAGCCCCCCCAAGCCCCCAGCTCCTACGCCTAGAAGAGTGGTTTCTGGTAATATGGGACGTCGGGTATTTTGGGAAATTATTCAGTAAATGAAGCTTAGGGGCCTGGGGATGAGAAAGAAACTTGTTAATTTCACTTGATGCAAGTCTTCATACCTCTTCTGTCATAGTTTGATTGATGTTAGGCTGCTGAAGCATTGTGTGCACTCTCCGTATTGCTGATAATGAAGGACATCAGACATCAAGTGATTTCTGGCTGCCATTTTCTTGAGATATCTCAAACATGAACCAGTATACAAACAATAGAAATAACTTAGTTCCAAATTACCCAACAGTGTTCCATAGTGCCCAACTCCACCCGTGTTCATTTTTTGTCTTGTTTATTAACAACTAACGTTTTTTGAATCGGAGCATACTGCTAATACCAAGTGTGGCTAAATGTGCCATGAATTATGTTCCATAATACCCGAAACTACTCTATGTGTCAGTCTGCAAGCATCAAAACTTCAATTTAAGAACTCTTCTCGTTGCATATTTGATTAATGTCTTGTAAAAATCCTCGCCAATGTTAATTGACATCTGAAGAGTTGTGAATGTCAGATAGGCCAATGTAATTTTGCGTTGTGTATGTCTCGTTCAGTTCCTACCCTGACAAACCCCCCTCCCCCCGGGCAGCATAGAGGTCAACAAAGATTCCTTGCTCTAATGCCGGGGGCTGGGGAACATTGACGGTCAAATGCCCAGGGCCGGTGGCTGGCACTGAAAAAATCCTATATTCCCAGCAACCGTATAATCAGCAACAGCTCTTGTTCTTGCTAAATGCTACTCAAAACCTCACAATTTTCCTCAAGGAATTTTTCTAAGCCTGCAGGCCCACTGGCATTCTCAGTTTGGTCTTTACCACACAAGATGAGTAAATTTTCCATCTAAAAGTCATGTTTTCGGCAGTGTGTATAGGAGGGGATTTCCATCTAAATGCATCACCAGTATGCATAGAAGGATGTGACCCCAGAGGGGTCACTCAAACTTTTTATATACGGGGAGGTCCATCCGATAATTATGGGTAAGACTTTACTTTGTAATCTGATATTTTTGGGTACCTGATTTAAAATTATATCTTTTTCATACTTATGGGTAGCTGATTTAAAAAATATGGATTTTTGATACTTTTGGGTTCAACCAGATCAAAGAAAGTTAGGATTTCTTTCAACATTCGTAAAAATGAGGTTTTTTGCGATCCATCCATACAGAAAAAACACATACAAGGGACATACACTCGGCAAAATTTCACTTTTTCCCGCCAATTTCACTGTCTCGCTTTCGTTTCGTTCTAACAATTTTATCACAGGGAAACCACTGTTAGAACTTTTAAATTAATTTGAAAATATTTAGAATTGATTGAAAATGTAGAAGACAAATACGACCAGAGAAAGAACCAGCTTCTGTCTGCAGCACCAAAGTTGGTGGATTGATGATTCTATGATATTAGAATAGGTAGTAATAGATTGCACTGTGAGATCAATTGAATGGCCCTGGGGACTTTGGACTGGAGGAGTTTTTGTTGATCTAAGGCCTAGCCCCCTACTACACAAGGCGTTCCTTCTTGGCCTGGTTTCGAGTTTCACCTACCTACCACCCCAAATATGGGAGCAGCACTGGAACACTGGGTGCAGTTGTGATGATTAAAGGGTGAGTAGTTGGGGGGGTGTGAATTACTGTCAAGATGCAAAGAGGAATCCAAGTTTTGTGCTTTAAGCGATGCTCAGTAATGAAAAAAGACCAAGAATCCTAAGAAGTGAGGAACAAGGTAACAAAACATAGCAAATTAGCAGTATTTGCCAACAAAAATTATTCTGTCCCCCAAAATTGGATATCCCTTTCATAGCAACAGTAGCTCAGGTCAGTTTGACTTGTACGTAGTAAGCCATGTTAGTGAGGAGGAACCCATGATGGAGCAGCCATGGGTTACTCCATGGGTTTCCTTGGTTTCTGTCAATTATTGGTTCAATCTTGGAGTCACAAAGTGGGTTTTGTGACATGATTCTGGTAGTTTATTTATTAGTTTGCCACCTCTTCAGCACCTACTTTGAGTAAATATTTTCCATCAGTTGCTACACAGAAGAATAAACAGTGGATCTGCATGCTATTGTGTATCTGTCTCCCAAGACCTAGTGTCATGAAATAGATGCTGTTTAAACTAAGCAAGATTTTGTATTTTTGATACTTTTGGGTCTCATCAAAAATTTTTAGTTGATATTTTTGGGTCTGTGAAATTTTATTTGATACTTTTAGGTGAATTTGGGAAACTGCGGATGGACCCCCCCGTATATAAAAAGTTCAAGTGACCCTCCTGGGGATGTGATCCAAGAGGGGTATGATTTGAGAGCAAAATATTGCCATCCAAATAGATTTTTCCGCGCCGATGCCCCCTCTGCCTCCACCCCTGGGGCCCAGCCCGTCTCTCAACGGCCCTGAGGAATTCTCCAGATTCGATAAGCTTTGCTTCTTTGGAGGGGGGGGGGTGTACGAAAGAGTATGTACTTATGTCCTAGCCATGATTTTTCTTTTTTCGTGAATCATTACTTTAACTTTAACGCCATTACTGAGCATCGCTTAAAGGGGCAGTCAGACGCGAAACGCGGGTATCAGATTCTGCGTGTAACAATCCAATTCGTATAGGCCTAAATACCAAAACATGTCTACTGTACCTCTTTGTTCGCTGTAATTCTGATGAAATTAATTGAGCAATGAATCCAGTAGAGTGTGAGAAGGTTCTATTCACCTTTCGGTTTCACCTAACATCATAAATCTGACTCAAAAACCAGATTCTTTGGCGAGTTTCTTGCCCACTTCGACTTGTAGATTATCTCTTCGCAGCTTCAAAGTTGCTTCTGCAAAATCGCTGTTTACGACTTTCAGGAATTTGTAATAAACAAAATAACTTTGCAAATACATGAAATCGACATAGACGAACAATATCTGTCAATTAAATCCTTGAGATTGTCAAGAACAATGTCGATGGAGATGGATTGAAATGTGCGATAATCCAATTCAAAATCTCCATTGACGAGTCGATGCTAGGCCTAAGCACTTTTCATGCAAATACAATGGAAATGTCCCGCGCAACATCACGTCTGACTGCCCCTTTAAAGCATTTTGCTCAATTAAATCAAATAAGTTATAAATTGGCCACCACAAAATGTGAAGATGGGAGGAATCTCAGGAAGAAAAACCAGCAAACTCGCACTAAGAGTAACATTCCACCTGCATTATCAATGAATCAATATTCAACAGTTTTAAATATTGTGTGAATGATTTTGAAAGATATGGCAAAATCTATTTGAGTCTCGGTCTATTTGAGTTTGAGTCTCGGTGAATGAAATCTATTTAAAATTGAAGGGTTGTGACATCATTTTTGCCAAAGATTTCATTCGTGAGTCAAAACCTCACAAAGAGGGTAGAGGGCAAATAAAGGTAGAGGTTGGCCTAAACTTGGTATTATTTCGTTCATCACACACAAAGGAATCGATCTTAGCAAAAGAGTACAGTTCCTATAAAATGTTCTTTTCAAAATTTAGTTTTGAGTTTGATGGCAATAATTCTGTTGTTGTGAAACCTTATCTCAATGGCAGCAACTGCTCCTTTCATCTTATAACATCATTTCCTAAAAGGGATTTCACTTGAAATTTCTTTCATCCTTCCAAAATGCAGGTTTTTCCACACAAAGTGATGCTATCCCAGGTGGAACAAATTATTTGGAAATGTGTTTTAAATATATCATTTTAAAGTTAGAATGTTCCTTTGTTTTTGACTTCCTTTACTCCTCACAGCTAATTCATGTTTTGCTACCAAAACATTTTCATTTTTTGAATTAGTTTTTGAAATTTTTATTTCTTTCTTGATTGCGAGATCGATGAACAAAATTTTGTCAGTAAAATTATTGATTTCCAGTCCCTGAAATAGTTGCATTACGGCTGAACCGTTTGGCGGTTGAAAGGTCAATGGTAAAATCTGACACCATTTTGTTTTGGCTTAAGTACATAGGTACACTTTGTATAAGTTGTTTGTGTTGGCATAAGTACACTTTCGTGAAGGAAGTGTACTGATGTACTGTTCACCCTCTCAAGCCCTTCAAGAAAATTTTGGATAAAGTGATGTATACACAGATCTTTAGACTTTACTGTAATGGAGAAAATCATCCCACTTTCCAGGTTAGAAGCTTACAAAGAAATTGTCATGTTTTATAGGCAAAGGATACTCTTGCTTGCCTCCAGTTCTTTCATCCAGCCTTCCTCCAACCTTCCATCACATCACTTCAGGCAATAAGAATCCTCATTTTTTAGCCCTAGTCAGTGTCTTATATCGTTTTCAACTTGTATGACGCAATTCAAGTTTCCATGCAGATTTAAGATTACACACCTAAATACAATCCAGCATCTACTGCAGTACTTAAATCCTAAATTGAAATACACATTTTTCTATCATTTTTCTATTAGTTGAAGTTGAAAAAAGAAGCTGTAAGAAAAGTGGATTAAAAAAGGTTTGTACTGTACATGCTTATATTGTGCATTCAAATAGATTAAAAATGTGTTTTCAAGGTTCATGAGCAGGATTTTCTGCTTTATACTTTTAAACCTTTGAGAACAAAATGTTCTTTTGCTGCCAAAATTCAGATTTCTAATTAAAATCTGGTTAAGATGCACGCATACAGTTTGTAAGATCTTTTACATTTCTCCAAATAAATAAAACAAGGCTTTAGTGCCTGGATGGTACATAATGTTCTGTAATATGTTGAGGGTACTGGTGCCACCCCTATGGGTGGGGTTTCAACCAAAAGTTCTCCTGACAGTTTAGTTCAGTCCCTTTGATTTTAAAATCCCATTACATACAAATTCATAACTAGAAATATACTTTACTCAAAATTGAATAACAACAAACTGTACAATATCAATGAAATACAATTTAAAAGTACATTGAAAAACAAAGAAAGGATTTACATGTTGGGAATTTGTTACAGGAGAAGCTCTCAATAAATAAACTAATTGAGGAGGGGGCACCCCCTCAGTTAAAAACTTAGCATATGTTCGAAATGTGGTTCAATCCAATTTACAGAAAGTCATCACTAAAAGCTGTTAAGATCTTATGACTGATAGTTGATGGATAAAAAAATGCAAATTTAACTTGATGACGGAAGGTAATTGCAGAACCTGCTTTCCCTTTCAGTAGATTTTCTTTAAACATAGGTACGGGTTTCGCTAAAATTGACAAATGATAGCTAAAACAGGGTGTAGTTTTCCATCAAAATTCATCATAAAAGCTGTTATGATGGCAAAGTTTGGTAATCAGAAGAGGGTACTGTACAGGGTGTCCCAAAAAACATGTGCGCTGTTTGAGTGGCTTCTGCGGAGCAGCCAGAAATTCAATTTTTCTGTTTTTAAGATTTGTGACAAAAGAGACTTCAAATTAAAGGTTGACACCGAGTTTGAGTAAATCTGACCACCAGTTGCTGATTTATGGAGCAAGAAAGCCAATATTATTGGCTTCCTCAAAAACCAGAGGATTTATTGTTCTCCATTGCGTTAAAATCAACGAAATTGATTGAAAAAACATACCTAGCCCTGTTTTTTATGTTCATAAGTGAGACAGATAGTCATACATTGAGTTTTGTGACAACCAAGAATATTGGACATATCTAGAGTTGCTAGGAATGGAAATTTGCAACACAAGTGCTGCAGGCCATGGCAGCGTCCATCAGATATTTTGCTTCTCAAAAGTGATAAAGTCGTTTTAAACCAACAATATTGCATTCAGCAGCCTGCTTGGTCAATATTCTTGAGTTATATGGTCATTAATTACTCCAAAATGCGTTTCCTGGCATACCTGTACATTTTAAGTTTATTTAATGTCAAAATTTAATTTATAAGTTTATTTTAAGTTTTCCATCAAAATTCATCATAAAAGCTGTTATGATGGCAAAGTTTGGTAATCAGAAGAGGGTACTGTACAGGGTGTCCCAAAAAACATGTGCGCTGTTTGAGTGGCTTCTGCGGAGCAGCCAGAAATTCAATTTTTCTGTTTTTAAGATTTGTGACAAAAGAGACTTCAAATTAAAGGTTGACACCGAGTTTGAGTAAATCTGACCACCAGTTGCTGATTTATGGAGCAAGAAAGCCAATATTATTGGCTTCCTCAAAAACCAGAGGATTTATTGTTCTCCATTGTGTTAAAATCAACGAAATTGATTGAAAAAAACATACCTAGCCCTGTTTTTTATGTTCATAAGTGAGACAGATAGTCATACATTGAGTTTTGTGACAACCAAGAATATTGGACATATCTAGAGTTGCTAGGAATGGAAATTTGCAACACAAGTGCTGCAGGCCATGGCAGCGTCCATCAGATATTTTGCTTCTCAAAAGTGATAAAGTCGTTTTAAACCAACAATATTGCATTCAGCAGCCTGCTTGGTCAATATTCTTGAGTTATATGGTCATTAATTACTCCAAAATGCGTTTCCTGGCATACCTGTACATTTTAAGTTTATTTAATGTCAAAATTCAATTTATAAGGTTAAGTACTGAAGATAAAATCCTCTGGTTTTGAAGCAACGGGTGATTATGACTTTCTTTCTCAATAAATCAACAACCACTTACCAGATTTACACAAACTCCGTGCCAAACTCTAAGTTGAAATCTCTACTATTCTATGACGCGCCGTAGTGGACAAAAGGGTGTTTAGAATGCATCTATGGTTTTAGAATCGGTAATCACTGTTTTAGAAATCGCATTCGGTATTTTAGAACAGTATTCACTACTTTAGATTTAGCGATCACAGTTTTAGATTTAGCGATCACAGTTTTAGATTTAGCGATCACAGTTTTAGATTTAGCGATCACAGTTTTAGATTTGCAATCACAGGTTTAGATTTTCGATCACAGTTTTAGATTTAGCGATCACAGTTTTAGATTTGCAATCACAGGTTTAGATTTTCGATCACAGGTTTAGATTTTCGATCGCAGTTTTAGATTTGCGATCACAGGTTTAGATTTTCGATCACAGTTTTAGATTTGCGATCACAGTTTTAGATTTGTTCTGGTCCCCCCCCCCCCCGGTCCTCACAGTCACTTCGGGCTCAGCGCATACGAATGAGGTAAGGACATCCTGGGAACGAGGTTGATAGAAAATGGATACTGGACTGAGGGCAGTGAGGGCAGTACATTTCGAAGGGCAGTACTTTCTACTTTCACTTCTGGCGGATAATATGGGGCAACTTATTTGCTACGTAGTCATCATTGGCTGCCTAATAAGCGAAGCAAGTAGCTACGAAAATATCGAAGAGTTCCTTTACTCGCTTTCTTCGTTTACTGAACGGCTGTTTCAAAGTTTTATGTCGAACGATGTGAATGGTTTACAGTACCACAGAAGAAAGCTGGAAGAATTTATTGACGTTTTATCGGCAGTCCTTGCCATAATTTCAGTGGAAAACGGTATGGAATTCATCATTGATCTGATTGATTTGCTCATTAGGAATCTCCGAGGACACCTCAGGGACATCAACCATAAATTAAGCCATGCAACTCAAAACCAACGACCGTCGCAAGTTAGGCCCAGTAGGTATTTCTGCGAAACACAGGTCGTTGAATGTGGCAGACCTAAGTATGTAATAAAATCTGAGCAAATTTTATCTCTTAGAGAAACGGGAATGATGTGGAAGGGCATAGCAAAATGCTTAAATATAAGCGCTAAAACATTGTACAGGCATCGAAGAGAACTTCGCATACCTGAAAGTTTCACCAACATTGATAGTGCTGACCTTCTTTTAATCATTCAGGAAATACTGACTTTAACACCAAATGCTGGTGAGAGCTATGTAATGGGAAGCTTGAGAGGAAGAGGTGTGATAATTCCAAGGCAAAGACTGAGAGAAAACCTGATGATACTGGATCCAGTGGGAAGAGCAGTGAGAAAGCACAAGGCAATCATACGCCGTGTGTATAATGTTGTTGGTGCAAATCATCTCTGGCATATAGATTCCAACCATAAGCTTATTGCTTGGAGATTTGTTATCCATGGTTGTGTAGATGGTTTCAGCAGGGCAAATGTCTACTTGAATTGTGCTAACAATAATCTTGCAGAGACAGCTTTAGCTATTTCAGAAAAGGAGTTGAAAACTTTGGTTTGCCATTAAGAGCAAGGGGCGATAGGGGAGTTGAAAATGTTGACATTGCACGCTTCATGATTGAAAACAGAGGGATAAACAAAGGTAGCTTCATTGTTGGAAGAAGTGTACATAATACAAGAATTGAGAGACTTTGGTCAGATGTCAACAGAGTTGTTCTTTCTTATTACCATGAAATCTTCAAATTTATGGAAAATGCTGCCATCCTTGATGAGCATAGTGAACTGCATATATTTGCACTCTGTTTTGTGTTTTTACCAAGAATTAATAGGTCATTACAAGAATTTCGTTCACAGCTGAATTACCATGGCTTGTCCTCGGCACCAAATCGAAAGAGCCCTCTTGCTCTTTGGCACGAATCAATGCTGACCATTGAAGAGGACATATTTGTAGATGATATAGATCAGTATGGTGTTGACTATGAAGATAATTTTGCAGAGATTCTAGAACCTTCTGGTATAATTACAGTGCCTGATACTACATATGAGATCAGTGAGGAAACCTCAGCACAAATTAACCAACAATTTAGTCCACTGCTTGATGATGGAAACCATGGAATTAACTCTTACTGCAATTTAGTTGACTACCTTCATTCAGTATCTTAAATTTTGTTGTTGCTTTGTGTGTACTTCCTGTACAAAAATACTAGGCTGAACATGGCCTTGCTATAAGCTTGTACTTATCTTTGAAGAAAATTACAAGGCTATCAATGAGATTCCAATAACACAAGGTTTCCACAAGGCTAATTAGCATTTTCAAGCCATTTACAAGGTTATTGCAAGGCTTTTCTTGGCTAGAACAAGGTTACAAGCCCATAATTACAAGGCTTGTACATGGTTATTACATGGCCTTGTATTTTCGTACAGGTTGCTTGAAGTCTGTTCTGTGTTCTATCAATGCTAAAAGAATATACTGTAATGACTTCTGCAGTGGTGTAAGCCACTCAGAGGAGGCTACAAGAGGGAAACAAGGGCTCCCTTGCAGTGACCTGTCTAGTGGCTTACACCCCTGCAGAAATCATTCTTCTTTTCAGCGCTGCTAGGAAATGGAATGTAAATGGAGCAAATCTATTGCTGGTATAAATCATGTACAGGCAAAGTTGTTGGCCTACAGTACTTTCAAAATGATGGGGAAAATTTTCGATTTTCTTTGCCAGTATGCATCTGTAGCATTATTATGTACATAACTTATCAACATTCCAATGATTTGAATGCCTTCCAAGAATGAAGAAAAGAAACTAGACGTTTGCTCTCTTTTGCTTTCGCTTTGAACAAAATTAATACTATGGTCAAAACTTATAGACAACTGCTAGGCGAGTAAGAAAAGTGTGGGGTGTTTAGCTGATAAATCAATGTTGGATTCACACTTATGAACAATGGATAGCCAAAGAGACAATGCATCGTCGAAGACGAAGTGTTTCCTTTGTAATGTTTATAGATAGACAAGGCCTATTTACCATGCACATTTCTTTCCAACAGCCCACAATTTTTGTTACTCTACTGGTGTTACTAAACAAAATAAAACAATGCACAAGACAATGCTAAGTACATACAGTATCAGCAAATGCAGTCCATAACATAACAGCATAATTCAGTCCACAACCTAACAGCACAATTCAGTCCACAACATAACAGCTTAATTCAGTCCATAAGATAACAACATAATAATGCAGCCCATAACATAACAGCAAAGAGAATGTCAGAAACAGCTATTTCTAAAAGTCATAAATACAGACAAAACTTTGATTTGCTTTTAATTGATTCATCAGAAAGGTATTGGCATATGTTGAGAAAATAACTTCCCTAACATTCAGTCTTACTGTGGCACAGAGTTTTGTGTTGACCAAAAGAGTGCTTGTTGTTAACAGATATTTCTCCCTAAATTTCTCAATCCTTGTATTTGCTACAGTAGATAGTGAAAAGGACACGAGGAACAGGATACTCATATGATATCATATGGTACAGGCCTATGGTACAAACACAAGAAAGTGTAACAGACTAACCATTTTTGTTTGAAAATCCTTTCATTAGATGTTTTCTCAACAGAACATGAATGGTTCTTGAACATTTCTATGAATTTATGTTGTGTTTCTGTGCACAGGGCATTTTACTTTGTGATTATAGATAACCAGTTTTAAATGTTTTTGTTATGCATTAGAATTGGTTTTGTTTCTTTGCATTCCTCAATTTTCATGAGGCATTACATTAAGAAGTAATCTTAAAGTTGTCAAATAACTTCTAAACCAATCAAAATCTTAAGCACTATTTTGCACAATGCATTGTCACAAGAGGCATTTTTGGCAAAGATGTGTGCAAAAAAGAATGATAGAAAACAATTCATCCTCTCCAAACTTGCAAAACTTCAACATGAAAACAAAACTTTTGACTGTCTGTAGCTAAAAACTTCTTAGGCAAACTGCAGATGTAAAACAGCATTTCAACA
Organism: Aurelia coerulea; assembly: GCA_039566865.1. NCBI lineage: Eukaryota > Metazoa > Cnidaria > Scyphozoa > Semaeostomeae > Ulmaridae > Aurelia > Aurelia coerulea. The sequence goes on from CM076959.1 coordinate 7,779,200, forward strand.
ACAAAGACAAGCAGAACTATTCCAATGTGGTCCTCTGAGTGTCTAGGCATAACCAAATCCTTGCGAGCCTTTGATTCCCAATTCCATCTGTTCTTTAAACAAAGCATAACTTTTATGGACAACAGGAAGCATGATGATATTTGCACATGTGTTAGCCTTTGGAAACTTTGATTGATTTCCATCATTTTCTGGTTGATGCAGAAATCTTAGATAAGGTTTTGGCTGAAATCCCAAAGGAGGAATATCTTTGCAGCCAGTTGTAAAGAACAAAACATCTGGGAAAGACAGCTCTGATTGCTCCTCTTGAATATCCTCCAATAAATCAAGCCAATATGAGATTACCCTTTCCTCTACAATTTGACGACTTGAACCTTTTTCTGAACTTTCAATCAAGAATAAGCAGTTGACAGTCTCTGATGTAAGCTTCTCATCTTGGTAACACAGAATGGACTTAAACTGCAAAGGGAACTGTCTGATGCTATTGAGCAGGCCAAGACTTTCCAAGCCATTTTTGAACTGCTGCAATGCTTCATTGCAACGCCCAAGGACATACCAATGAGCTACTTCTTCAGCCATTTTCTTGATTTCATTCTCATTCGCAACAAAACATGATGTGCCAGCAAGTGAAAACAAGGTGTCATTTTCATCAATGACTTTGTTGGCTGCATCAACATCAGCTGCATCGTGCAACTTCTTCAGCACCTCTTTCACCCCTCTGTCTGGAACTGCGTCAACAGAAACATAAATGTGTCTGCTATCTTTGAATAATGCTTCATACAATACTGAAGAGAAGAATTTAGGTGCAGCTGCGCCATGAACAAGAGACATAGCAATAACTCTGCCAGCAAGGAAGTAATCATTTTCTGCAATATGATGGGCAAGGCTTGTGAGTGATTTACTAGCCTCCTCACGAACAAAGATTGATGAATTCCTAAGGTGCTGCAAAAGAAGTGTTAGAAGTTCTCTTCTGGGACCACCAAGGTCAACTGCCCCCTCAGAGGCACCCAAGTCATCTGTGAATTTTACTGACATTTTCTTTGCTGGTGAGAATGTCTTCCGATTGAACCCTCTCTTGGCGCTTTCCCACAGGTGATTACGGCTGATGTTAAACTTAGAAATGCTACTTTCATCAATGACAGATGCCAAACTCTCCAAAATTCCCTTCACATCACCTGCCTGAGAACTGCTTGCTTCCTCTGTCCCAACTGTTTCTTGGTTTTCCTCCATAAGATCTTCAACATCATCAGTAGCTTCAAAGTCAGATGACTCTAGTAAAGCACCATATTCTTCAACCAAATTAATCACACGCACATTAGTTGGTGCATGCCCTTGTCCAGTTACCTGTTGTACCCATTCATTTGAAGATAATTCTTCCACCAAAGGAGCAGAGGGACTGATGACTTGGATGCCACTCTCTTGTTGTATGGATACTGGTGTATTTACATCTAGACATTGCTCTCCAACATTAGATTCAAAGTCACCATGATTGTTAGGTATGGTGCCAACAAAGGGATTTCGCTGTAAATATTCATCAAGTGAATCATCAGAATCTATAACAACATTTTCTGGTGAAAACTTTGCCTTCTTGTTTTTCCTGTTGTCTTGATGGTAGGGTTCCAGTATCTGTATGCTTGGCTGAACATAAATTGGTTTCTCTTTGAAGATCTTTGAAACTTTCTCACCATTCAAGTCAGAGCCCCGTTCTAGTGCTGGTGGCATTAGCTTCTTGTGCACAGATTCAAGGATTGAAATTTCACAATTAGCTAGCTTCTCGTGAAATACATCTTTGATTTTCGCCACAACATCAGCAGCCTTCCACTCTTTCATGAACATCACCTCTTTTATTATATGTTGATTTTCAGTAAGATACAATTTCATTCCTTGTCTAGGTACAATGTCATCTGCAGGCCCAGCTAGCAGAACAATGTCTCTTCTGAATGGCCCAGAAGGTTTCCTTGGTCCTGCTGCTTTAAAGTTCCCTTTCCTTTGGAAACCATTACCAAAGTATTTTCTTTTATTGCCAAAGTTGTTTCGAAATGTGAACTGAGGACTATTCCCTGGTCTTTCGCCGCACTCCTGACTTTGGGCACTGCGTGAAGAGCACGGCCCTGGCACTTGAAAACCACCAGGGTCGCGACCAGAGTTGGATGGAGGCCTGGTGGTGGTAGGCCTAGGCCTTGGCCTAAATACATCCCTAACTTCCTCTTCAACATTCTCATGTGGTGTACGCCTTGCTTGTGTTGTTGTCCCGTTTATAGCCTGTGTCAAAGCCGAAACATTTGACAGCAGTTGGGAAACAAGCTCGTTCGTTTGCTTGCCTCCCGCCATGCTGTCTTCTGCCTCGGCCATGCCTAAGTTTAGCTTAAAATGACAAGCGGAAGCCCAATTCACAGATCGCAAATCTAAAACTGTGATCGAAAATCTAAACCTGTGATTGCAAATCTAAAACTGTGGTCGCTAAATCTAAACCTGTGATCGCAAATCTAAACCTGTGATCGCAAATCTAAACCTGTGATTGCAAATCTAAAACTGTGGTCGCTAAATCTAAAACTGTGATCGCTAAATCTAAAACTGTGATCGCTAAATCTAAAACTGTGATCGCTAAATCTAAAACTGTGATCGCTAAATCTAAAACTGTGATCGCTAAATCTAAAACTGTGATCGCTAAATCTAAAACTGTGATCGCTAAATCTAAAGTAGTGAATACTGTTCTAAAATACCGAATGCGATTTCTAAAACAGTGATTACCGATTCTAAAACCATAGATGCATTCTAAACACCCTTTTGTCCACTACGGCGCGTCATACTATTCATAAATTTTAAAAACAGGACAGTTAGATTTATGGCTCTTCCACAGTGGCCATTCAAACTATGCACATGTTTTTTGGGACACCCTGTAGCTTTCTGAAAACTAGGTGGCAGACTCCCTTCAATCCATCAGTCATGTACCCCAAAGGTTCTTAGAGGAAGGCAATTTGTACAGTTATGGCTTGAACAACATTGCTCTAATTACAAATGATTTTAGGCTATATCATATCCAATCAAATAACAAATTGGCACCCCTTGCAAAATTGCATGCCCAAGCAGCAAAAATTGTCTGTCAGCTGGGAAGGGAAACTAGCTCAGATGAGGCTATTTCAATGACGGGATGCATGAAACTGAGCTATATCTATAAAAAGAGAATCTCTGCATTCATGCATGATTACTATTATAAAAACTGATCCCTGCTTGGCAAATCTTTTGAGAAAGACACCGCTAGAAGCACAGGAAATAACAAACTGAAGGTTATGAAAAATACTCAATGAAGGTGAAGTAAGATTGTCCCTATGATACAGGGGACCAACTGCATATAACTTTTTGCCAAACGATTTAAAGACAGTAGAAAGCCACAAAATGTTAAAAGATATGCTGAAAAGACACTGACATCTACATTCGGTCTCACTTACCAAAGGGACAACTTTTAATCATAACAAATAGAAAGATTTTATGTACTTTAAATCAACTTTTATGTGATCTATTTTCTCCAGAAAGCCCTTTCGAGAATTCTTCAAAACAGGCGCAAAACAGCGACCAACATTTCCTGAGTTCTGCCTTATCTCAACGAGTTCAACACATTCTAACATGTGTTATGCTCTTGGGAAGATGAAATCATGCGGAATAATGTTGTTTTGCCCCCAGGTTTGAAATTTTTATCTCCCAAAGGGATAAAACGTGCCAAAGCATGTACACGTCATTGCTATAGGCACAGGTATAGAACTTTGGTCGTAATGTTATGCAGTTTTTCAAAGTTTCTTGGAGGGGCTTCCTCAAGAAAATCTGTTATAATTTCAAAACGGAGTGGAAGAACATTTAGAATATAATTCAATACTTTCACTATTTAATGAAATATTTGGCAACATTATTGTCTTGATAGAGGGATCTGGGGTCTTTCAGACAGGGATTCTTTTTTTACTCACCCGGTAGTAAAGTGTAGATTGTAGACTTTCATGCAGATTTGTTAATTTTCTTTGTTTCCAAATGACATGACGTTCAAAGCATCATTAGAATTGAAAATTACCATTATATATACTTTTCAAGCAGAGTTGTACATCATGTGGCTCAGAGCAACCAATTGCAAAGAAGAAGTGTGTCTCTGGCCAAGAATTTGAGGTCAAAGGACCACCTGCAAAGAAGAAGCTGAAATCCTCCAACACAACAAGGATGAAGGAATACATAAGAAAATACGTGAGCTCTTGTTGATATTTCGCAATTTCACCAAGAATCCTCAAAGGATCCTTGAGTATCTGCATTCTGACAAGAGTTCTTGATTGTGGTATCAATTCCCTTCCATAAACTTGAAACAATAATTCTAAGACAAAGAAATTACAATGTTAAAGTGTGCACACATGCAATTGTCTTTGTCAATAAATGGGAGTTGGTTCCTGATTTAGAAAAATATTTAATGACAAATCTGAAATGATATAATATGCTTTCTGTTTAAACAAGATTGCCTCCTATTATTACTTTTTATGCTCATAAACATCAGTCTTCAGTCAAAAACTTCTGATAAGTTAGTGAGACTTAGTAGCAAATTTGGTTACAAGACTTGAACCCTATCATGGAATGCAGAAAAATATAAAACCTTTTTGTTTTCAGGCCGAAGCTCTGAAAGAAAACTGCAACACTGATGTCGTTGTCATCTACTCTGCAAGTCACACAACAGTTGCCAAAAGTGGTCGTGAATCTCTTGTTCATGATTTGACAACTTTTGCAACAGAAGGTGCTGCAAGTAATTTCATGGGTGAAGGAGCTGTTGAGAAGCGTCCCGAGACAGGAAAGAAAGTTTTAAGCCTTATGAAAGCATACATGAAAGGCAAGTGTACTTTTTTGATTTATATTGTGATGCATACTGTAACTTTGTGATGTGTTATATATTGAGAAGTATTTAGCAAGGATGAAGTAAGTGAAGATATTCAGAAACTTCATAGAAAGCATGCTCAAGACTTCTTGCTTGGAAAATGTTTTCAGAAATAAACCTCAGGTAGGGTTGCTGGAAAGCTCATTATATTGCATGCCGATTTGTGTTATCCTACACAAAATTCTGAACTAAATGCATATGTATATGTACATTATTTAGTTGTTGCTGCAGGTCAGAAATTCAGCTAAAAAGCTGACGTAGATAAAATTAAAAATCAAAAGTTTAGAATGAAATAAGAATTTTTACAAAGATTTCTTTGAAAATGTGTAACAATTGCTTCTTTGAGAAATTATCAAAAGGAAATGTAATTAGACATGTCTTTCTTTGTAACAATCAACAATGATCTGAAAGAACTCCTGTATGTTGTGTCTGATAGAATACTTTGTTTCTCCAGAGCAATAGTTGAAAAGAATTGTAGTTTGTGGAAAATTTTACCCCCGACTCCTCTGGAAATACATTCTAGATACTACTAAGACAATTTTTTAATGCCTGCTGTCGGGTTTCTAAATCTGGTCTTCCTGACTTTCCCATTGTGACCTCATGATTAATAGCTTCATGTGACTTGTCATGGTAACAATGATATGCACTGCATAAAAGTCTCCTTTTGTATTATAAGTAGACTATTGACTTCCATTTGGCATAGTACTTGATGGTTTTGAACTCAAGTTGGTATCTTGCAGATAAATTGTGCTGTTCTAAAAAGGACATTGTCGAGCTCTGCTGATCCACGGTATACAAAAGAGAGCTTTTAGCTTTGTTTTTAGCAATGCGTAACCATCATATATCGTTCATCATTTGTCCAATCTCTAAATTGTATTTGTATCAATTTGAATCTTTTCAGCATCTGGATCTAGAGCGAATGAAAATCATTGGGATGGTGATTTTGAAGGTACTGCTCTTTACTTTTCTTGACAACATTGCTCTGCCTTTGAAGAACAAATACCAACAAATACCAATCAAATTCTAACAGGATCCATTGCCAGTCAATTGTTTTTTTGGAGTAAATTGGATACTTCTTTGCTAAGACCAAATTTATATTAAATCAAAAAGTTTGTGGTTGGTATGAAAACTGGTTATCTACTGAGAGAGCTTCTGAGTTTGTTTTAGGTTACTTACCGAGAGAGCTTCTCCTTAAGGAATTCCCCTACATACAATTCCTGTTCCGTTTAGTTTTCTCGTATCTTTGTTCTATTTGGTAGTTTCTCTTCTGTGATTTTCTTCCTGTGTGTATGTTATAGTCTTAATTTATATTGTATCTACTGGAATTTTAAATCATGAAACTGGACTGCACAGCACTTGTCGCTTTTCAAAGACATCTTAAATTCTTGCACCGCCTTTATGATGTGATGTATCATGATTTTCTTTCATCAATAGCTATAGCATTACAAAATTATCGTGTACATTTTTTTTTGAAAAGCTGCATTTTTAATTTCTCTATGCATAGCATCAAACATTCATCTCATATGCTATTCGATATATCTAGATTTTCATCAGCTGTAGCTGTGCCTCTATCGGAAAGCCAATGTCTCCTACAAATAACGTTTTCAAAATAAGAAGATGCTTATCAATATTGAGTTATGTGAAACTCCTTGAAAAACAGCCGTTCTAAACTGAAATACCAAAGCGAGCGACTCACAAGCTAATAAAACGTAAGTGGGGTGCAGCACGCATCTATGGTAATGAATACAAATAATTATTTCATGATTTGACAATGAACTACACATCAATCTACTATATGTATTTGCGTTTAATATTTGCGATATTTAGATTTGACATGATCCTTCTTCAATTCACAGCCTCTAAAGGTGTACCAAAAGTGCACAGTGAAGAATCGGATGATGGTAGGATTTCATAACTTCACTCTAGGAAGCTCTAGGAATACATCCCATTGATTCTTTATTTTCAAAGTTTATCAAATGTCAGAACAGGGATGGGGACATTAAATATATTTCGTTGTATCTGGTCGTTAAATTAAGTTATAGAATAAAGTAACTGTTATTGACCAACAAAAGCCCCAACATATCTGGCACGTCTCTGTTCACACACGGAGAAATAATGACGAAAACCAAGCTATTTACTGGATGAGTAAAAAAGAACTAACACGTTTGGTGGACTAATATTAATATGTTAATGAATCCGGCAAAAGCAAACTCACGTCTGAAAATCTTGTTTGGTAAAATCAATTATCTCTTAGACCTAGAAATTAAGAAAATGGAGGTAAGTGGTTTTTATGGGAATGAGAATTACACATTCTATGTTGGTCCATTATTTACTTGCTATTGAAATTTGAATTGAATGCAATAGACCCTTCAGCTATTCTGCTCAAGAAGCTAAATTGAATGATATTTGACAAAGAATTTTCGAATGTGCACAATAGTGATTGCTACTCTAACGCTTCTCAATCGAACATCTCGTATGAAAATGTATAAAATATCTCTTGATCCAGGCTCTTGCATAATAGCTATACAGTATATTGGCTGTTTCAGAAATAGGATTTGGATTTCAATGTAAAACATGGACGATAATCCAACATAGAATTCTTGTCCCCAGCCCTTACCAGCATTTTCCTAATTTTTGGGTCTAAAGGATTGAGCGATTTATCAGGTAAATTGTTCACATGTAAGTTAACCCTTGACTGATAGATTACCATTTCAATTTTGAATACCGATCAGATACTCTTTATTCCACTGCCTTCCAAAAGTGTCAATTTTTTTACTCGAACCGGTATACATAGTCAAGTGATACAAGGAATCATCAAGATAGCATTTAAATTCAGTTTGAACAATTAGGATTTATAACAAAGTCAAATAAGCAAAAAGCAGAAACATACAACACAAGGATTATTTATTTGTATTGGCGTAGCAGAATTGCTGGGGACCTCCTCTTCCGAAGCAGAAGGAGAAAGCGACCCATTAGGCCACCCTACCACCTAAATGTGACTGTAATGTGATAGCAAAAATGTCAGAACAATGATCTTTTCATGGGAAACACATTCATCCTGTAAGTCAAACAAACCAACAGCATATGATACATAGAACAAAGTTGAATTATCCCTGAAAGTATGATCAAGATCATTAGAGAAACTACTCATTTATAACAAAAATCTGAATTGTAACTCTTTCTCTACCGTTGAAATTCTTATGTTATCAATTTTTTCAACTTTGAAAATGACAGCACAATTTCTCAACTTGATTTATGGGTTATTTGAAAACATCATTACCAAGCATCACCAAATATATAGTGATAGACCAATTGTGATATGTTGCCAAAAATATCCTATGACCCTCGAGCCTCATAGAAAAGGGCAACGTTTCCTCTAATCCAGATCTCGATTTTAATCATGATTTTTACGACATTGTTTCCTTGCCATCATACTTTACTTATTCATAACTCTACATTTCATGACGAAGTGCTCATATTTTCACCAACATTTGTACTATAGTCATGAATTTCTAATCCCATTCTTCATGTGTTACTTCTTGGACACACGAATGTAAACATAAATATTGGAATGTCTCACCGCCATAAAAGGCAGCCACTCTTATATTACTCTTTTGTAAAAACCCTTATGTTAATCTGAAGAAATATTTTTGCTCTTGTTAAGCTATTTTGTGCTAAATTTTAATGTCGAAAGTTGGAAAAATTTGGCATAATGTACTCACCATCATGAATATATATTTGTACTGTTCCATGGTTTCCTTTCAATGAGATATCTTTTTATTGCTTTTTTGCTTTCATAGTGATGTGCTCATTTGATATTCATTCGGTAAAATATAACATAGTTGAATATCATTATTCACAATTTGAATATTAAATAGTTTTGGGGACTGAATCACCAACCTTCAGATTCGTAACTTTTCTGTGAAAACTCTACTGTGCCTCTCAAATTGCAATAAAATTGTGGAAATCTGAGGTCTCTAAAATATGAAATCTATCAAATTTCTGGTTTTTCAATTCATTCCTTGTTTTGCAGAGTCGGCAGCTCAAAGCTTGACTGGTCAGCAAAGGATGCCTAATGCATACCATGCCAGTGGCTTACAGGCTGAAATGCAAATTCATGTTGATGCACCCTTAACAGAACCATCTACTCCTCCTCTCCATTTGGCTGCCTCGAATGTTCCGGTTGTGGCCAATAGTGACTGGGAACAAGGCAAAATTATCACAAACACTGCGAAAAAATTAACACTCGGTAACCTGCTTTTTATGTCAATGAATGACGGAAGTTGACGTCAGTAAAACAATATGATGTATTTTACATTTGCAGCTTGACCAAAATGAAAAAAATTACAGAACTATTGTAGTTATTCTTTTTCTGTTGATGTTAATTATTGATTAACAGCTACAGAAAAAAAGTAACGACGACAGTTGCTATGGAATTGGTTTAAATTTGGTTACTAACTTCATTATCAAACTCATATAATTGGCCAATTTCTTGATCTACCGGGTGTCCCAAAATGATGTATTATTGTTTGATTTCTTACATGTCCATAGCCAATGAACTGACTTTCAAAAACTTTGTTTCATTTGATTGCCTAAAGGCTACATTGTATTTTTAGATGTTGTTTGCGGTTTTACCAATGGCGTTTTCATGTCGAAAAGAAGATCGATAAACCTGCTCAAATTCAAGCGTCAGATTGCACGAGAAAGGAACGGCCTATTTTTCCTGTCAACACTTTAGATGTGATGCAAAGGCTGAACACGTATTCGCATTTTCTGAACTCAGTATTAACTAAATTCGTATTCTCTGAACGACCTACATTCTCTGAACGACATATTATAAGTTCAGCCTTTTGCATCACATCTAAAATGTTGCCTGGGAAGAAAGGCCGTATCTTTTCCATGCCATCTAAGGTTGGAATTTAAGCATGTTTATCGATCTTCTTTTCGACATGAAGAAATCATCCTAAACCATAACCAGCATCCTCAAGTACAATTTAGCCTTTCGGCAATCGGATAAGATAGAGTTTTCGAAAATCATTTCATTGGTTATGGACATGAGCAACCAAACGAGAATACGTCATTTTGGGATACCCGGTATGTGCCACAATTTTTATAAATAATATTTCAATATTTATACAAGCCACATCTTGATTGGACATACAGATATTGAACACATAGACTTATCATCTGACTTGTCCAGCGTAGGAATCATTCGTCCGTACATAGCCGAATGCTCGTGGCCCATGGCCGAAACCGCCAAAGCCTCATTTTCACGGACCAATCAGACGGCTAAAAAGCGAAGGAGACAAAAGAAACCCGTGAAGATTTTTCTAAATTTTACTTACCTTCATAAAACGCAACCAAGAAAAAAAACTGCTTGAAATTTCCGGAATTTTTTTGAAGAAATCTACTCACCAGATGTTTGGGAGTACAAGTTTGGATGCCGGTTATAATATCTCCAGGATTGGCGGAGTTATTGCCTCTCCAATAGACAAAATCGGCGAAGGCTTGTCGAGGCCTGTTTACGCCAATTCAAGTCAGGTGATAAAGCCTCTTGATAAAACCTCTATTGAATTTCATTAGTTATTTCGCAACGAGCAAGCTTGTGCCTTGAATGCAAAAAGTGGTACAATACAGAAACTTCCCTAGAGGATTGTTGCCACATGACTTGAAATGCGCAAAAAAGCCTTTGTGGACTTTCAATTTACATAAAACCTTAGGGGCATTGAATCATGAACAAAATAAAATTTCGCGAATAGCAATAACAATTGAAAACGCAGATTTTGGCGTTTTCAAATCGTTCTTACAACAATCACTATTGTTATTACTATTGTCTCCCGGCCAGAATTTCCATTGTTCAAGGTTCGGTTTGTTTGAGGCCATAACTCCGGCCATCCTGGACATATTTTAACCGACATCCAAACTTGTACACCCAAACATCTGGAGAGCAGATTGCTTTTAAAAAATTCAGGAAATCTCAAGCAGTTTTTTCTCCTGGTGGCGTTTTACGAAGGCAGGTAAAATTTAGAAAAATCTTCACGGGTTTCTTTTGTCTCCTTTGCTTTTTAGCCGTCTGATTGGTCCGTGAAAATGAAGCTTTGGCGGTTTCGCCCATGGACCACGAGCAATCGGCTATGTACAATGAATGATTCCTGTGCTGATTTTTCCAGAATGATAATGTCTCTCATTATAAAGGAATATAAAGGAAGATGTTGCTGGCAGGATGTAATTTGAAAATTCGCACTTGTTCACTGGTCTTAAATAATGTGTACTTTCTTTTGTTTCAGACGAGATCAAAGGCATATGGGAAGACATTAGAGGACGCAAAGTGCAAATATTATGGCCTGCTATGTCCGCCAGCAATACAGGGGATGATTTGTGGGGAAACAAGTTTTGGGATGCCACTTTTGAGAATGAAAATGCGCAATCTGTGGAAGTAAGCTACAGTGGTTTTTTCTCAGATATGGATGGGAAAAGGTCCTTTAACGAACTTGGAAAATGCAAAGTTCCGACTTCAAAGTCCAGTCTCGTAAAGAACTGGACAGTTAGGTATTAAAAAATAGCGTCATGGTGAAAAGGCTCTTTGAATAAGATCTTACCTTAATTTTAGAAACTGCAAACGATAGATCCACAGAATATTCGCGGAGTTGTGAGTTTTGAAGTTCTAGTTTGTGGAAAGCTGTAACCAGAGGCTTTTCCATAGCTTTTATGTAAAACAGCACAGGGCTATCCTTTGTTTTGTCTCTGGTCTACTCTTACAGGAAACCAATGAGATTTGGAAAGAACCGTTGATAACCTGACTTGATTTTAAATTTATTCAAGCATCTGGGTGCTTTGGTGAATTCTATTGAGCATAGTTTGACATTGACTCTAATCCATAAGTTATGATATTTGACTACGGCCAAAACTGCCTTCCCCGTCCAACTTGGTTCGTTCTGATATTAACGATATATATTATAATGTTAAATGCAACTTGTTTTACCTCAATCGGGAATCTTTTTTGCATATCAAGTTATTTAGGGATCTTAGAGATATATTATGGTTTCAGCTGTCGCACAAACTTGATCTTTAAGGCTCCTAGCTCTGTGAATTTTATGTGGATTCGCCAGAGTCTGGTGTCTGAATTTAGTCTTATGTTCTCAATGAAATGGTTAGCTTACCCATAAGCCCGTTCATTTTATAAGCATTTTTCATGGTTGATTTTTCGTATTTTTCTCTTAGCTTTTGAGTAATCAACTTAGTCTTTCTTATCATCGTTGTGAAATTTTCGTGGTTGCAACCGATGTTGGTGGCTCGCTTTTGTAATCTAGATTTTGTTCTTAACCATCTAATTTCTATGTAACAGCCACATACACTTTACTCGGTGTTCCATCAGAGAAAAATGCGACCTTAATTTACCAAAATGTGACCTTGATTTACCTAAATGTGACCTTAATTCTCGAACAATAGATTCCAAATACAGTAGATACACATGAAAGTGTCCTTCACACTATGACATAGACACGTTAAAGATGCATTCGAGTAGCTGTCATAATAAGCTGCTTTTGGTGCGTAATTGAATGCTGGGCTCGTTTGTTATAAGACTATTAGCACAGCTATCTTCACCACTTGGTCAATATTATACACTGGTGAAGCAAGATTTATTTTAGTAGACATTGTGAAATTTCAGAGCTGAAGCTTCAAATTCTATAGATTTATTTCAAGTGGAAAATCTATTTTGGATTGACTTTGTAATTCATAAAATGTAGCCCATCTATCTATTATGCCCCAATAGTAGCTATTGCACTTGAGGATCCTTAACATTTTCATCCAAACCAGCTGTGATAAGTCTGACTGTAAAATTGTATGTTTTAAATGCACAAAACCAAAAAAAGTATAATAAGAGTTTTGTATGAAACATTGCTATGGGTTATTGAGTTGATTTTAAGCAATTTTGTACACGTTAGCAATATTCCTTTTCGATATGATGAACTCAGTTAGTAGATACGCATCGTGGTCCTTAGCATCATATCTTGAGTCATAAGGATTTGGTACTCTAGTCTTCGTAACAATTACAAAACGGATGTGATAAAGGAACCAAAAACTGAAGATTTTGAAATTTGCTAGAGTGGTTTCACAGCAAAATTTTAAAAGGATGCGACGTCTATTTTGATATATCCAGTTTGTTTTGATGTGAAATATGTTCTTTCCCTGGATTTCTTCATGTGTGGAAAATAGAGAAGGAGGAGAGGACAGATAAATTTGTCCCTTTTTGCTCCACTTGTATCACCTTCGCAGTAATATTGAGTAGTTTTTAGGTAGATATTACCATGTATTGTAATCAACTGGTTAATGAATTGCATTTAATTCAATTGCAAGGAAGTCTCCGCATTTCCACCAGGAGGAAATGGTTTTGTGAAGTTTTCCCAATAAATCAGAGAAATGTTAATTATTCGGCCCGTAGCAAATATGCAAGAGCTGCACTATCGTTTAATCAGCATAAGAATCAAATGTCGTCCATGGCGGGATCGCTCGTGACCCATGGCCGGAACATCCATATCCACATTTTCACGGACCAATCAAACGACGAATGAGTGAAGAATAGAAACCCGTGAACATTTTCTAATTTTACCTACCTTTGTAAAAGGCAACCAGGACAAAAAACTTCAACTTTCCCGAAGTTTCCTTGAAGAAATTTACCCTCCAGATGTTTCAGTGCACAAATTTTGATGCAGGTTGAAATATCTCCAGGTCTGGCGGAGTTATATCCTCTTCAATTCACACGCAAACTGATAAGGTACTGAACCTTGAACAAGAGAAATTCTGGCCCAGTGACAATAATAATAACAATAGTAATTGTTGTAAGAACGACCCAAAAATGCCAACATCTGCGTTTTCAATTGTTTTGCCTTTCTGCCACAGTTTCTTTTGTTTAAGATTCAATGCCCCTAGGTTTCGATGTCCACAGAAAAAACCTACGAAGGTTTGCTTGCGCATTTCAAGTCATCTGGCAATGCCCTGGGAAGTTTCTGTATCGTAGCTACTACTTACTGCATTCATGGCAAAAAGTTTTCATTCTTCAAAAGAGCTTTTAACAAGAGATTTATCCACCTGATTTGAAGCGGTGTAAAACAACCCTAAGCAAGCCTTAGCCGATTTGGTCTATTGAAAAGGCCATAACTCCGCCAAATGTTAAGATATTTTAACCGGCACCCAAACTTGTATACTCAAACATCAGGAGAGAAGATTTCTTGAAAACATTTGAGAAATTTCAAGCAGTTATTGTTCTGGTTGAGTTAGACAAATCTTCACAGATTTCTTTTGACTTCTTTGCTTATTTGCTGTCTGATTGGTCCATGAAAATGAGGCTTTGGAGGTTTCAGCCATCGGCAACGAGCAAAAATTGGCAGAGACATTTTAATTTCTATGCTCGTTTAATCACCTTAGCTTGTCTCATACTTCACTCATCTTTGGTCTTAGAGTTGACCAGAGTTAATAGAAAATAGACTATAGAAATGAAATAGAAAATTATATTTTCTATTAACTCTGAGTTCATCAAATCTCATATGTATTTTATTGATTGTATGTACAGGGTTTCCTAAAACATGCGCGCCGTTTTAATGGTTTGAGCGAATCTTATAAGCAGTTGCTGATTTACGAAGTGAAAAAGTCAAAATTACTGGTTGCATAAAAACCAGAGTCTTTTATCTCCGTATCCGTACTTAATTCTGTAACTTTGGGTGTTAGCACCAAACAGACCTTAACTTAACAGTTTTACCATAAAATGCATTTAGGAGTAATATACTACCAACTAGCTTGAGAATCTTTACCGGGAAGCCTTTTGCAAGCAATATTTTTGGATTAAATGCATTTCATGGAAGCAAAATAGCTGATGGATGCATACACTTGTGCTGCAAATAGCCATTCCAAGCAACCCTAGATATGTTTTTTTCGTCTTGGTTTTCACAAACCTAACTTATGACTACCTTTTTACTCATGGAAATTAGAAAACCGGGCAAGGTACTTCTTTCACTTAATTTCTTTTTCATTTTGACATGGATGGAGAAAATCAAATCCTCTCCTTTTGAGGCAACCAGTAATTTTGAAATTCTTTCGCCATAAATCAGCAACTACATGCCAGATTTACGCAAAAAAGATCTTAAAGTCTAAGTTGAAATCCCTTCTATTGAAAAGTTGTAAAAGCAGGGAGGTCTGATCCAGGGCTGCTCCGCCACAACCATTCTAACGCACATGTTCTTTGGGATACCCTGAAGAGTATAGAATGTAATTGCACGGCTGCTGATACATCTATTGCATACTAATTCGTTTTATATGTTCTAATGCGAGTCGTTTTGGACCAGGTCTTCTTCCATGTGGTCTTCCAACACAATCTTGAGTGAGGCCACGCACGTAGCTGGTAAGGTCTCCAACTGCAGTGTCGGCTACCCGTAAATGCCACATCAGAACAAATCCCATGCAGTACACATTGCTGTCAAATGAAAGGGGTATGCCTGCACGTCTTACTTCGCTGGGAAGACAGCAAAGGTCACCAAACCTCTCCAGCATTCGGGAGCCGTTTATTAAGTAGCCATCTGTACCATAGCACGAATTGCTGAACCCACACAACAAAGCTCTTCTGCTACTCTTATCAACCAAAATATTGCTGGGATTGATGTTATTGTGAAGCACTTGCTTTTTTGCAGGTGCAACACAATATCGATCAATGATTCAGCGAAGCGACCAAATTCTTCACGGGTTTCAAAAACCACTGAATTCAGCCGCTCGCACGTGTGGTTGAATGCTGATAGAACGAGTTTCGGGGCACAACCTCTCACGACACCAAATGCGTGCGGTATTCCTTGGTGGCTGCTCAACAGCATCAGAATGTGGTATTCTTTGCAAACTGCAGGGAATGTGGATCCCTTAAAAACTTTAACGGCGCATGCTGCTTTCTTATACATGGCATCATAGATATTGGCATTAGGGCCTTTTCCGATTAAAAGACCAATCAAAAGTTCACTCTCTTCAATAAGGCTAACGCCTTGTTGCAAGAGAGTTGCATTTGACTGTAATCTGTTGTCGGCAGTAGCAACGGAGAGCAGATTGTAGCCTCTGAAGTTTGTGGCTTGATCGATACTTTCCATCATTTCCCTTGACTGCATGCCACTCGCGTAGAAAAATTTGAGCTTGTAATCGTCAGCAAGTCTTGCCATCTTACCTGACTTTTTTCTTGCAAAATCAGCCTGTTCTTTTAGTCTTTCGATTTCTATTGCTGACCTTTTCCTCG
The DNA here is from genome assembly GCA_039566865.1 of Aurelia coerulea. Lineage (NCBI taxonomy): Eukaryota > Metazoa > Cnidaria > Scyphozoa > Semaeostomeae > Ulmaridae > Aurelia > Aurelia coerulea. The sequence continues at coordinate 7,795,363 of CM076959.1, forward strand.
ATGTTTCACAAGCATCATGTTGGCATTTGTCTTTCAGACGTGATACAATTTCCTGTAGAATGTAACACCAGATCGTTATATAGTAATGAAGAACAACATCAGGTAGAAGGGAGGAAGGTCACATAAGATAAGAGCTGACATATAGACACCTTCCACCTTATCATGTATGTTTTCTTCAAGAATTTCAAAATGAATATAGCTTGTCCTACATTAAAGATCACCGTGTATCGTCTCAATAAACGGGAAACTTTTTCAGTAACAGGTATGGAAACAACTTTTCATTGGCCGGCAGATCTGAAACGCCAACATTTCCAAAACAGCACCAGAAACTCTGGTTGCCAAAAACATTTGATTTCATTCTTTATAGAGCACCTATCAAGTAGGCTTGAATGTCCTTTATAAGAAAATGTTTCTATACAAGTTCTACAAGTTATTAAGGAATGCAACTGTATTCCGCCAGTTGTTCACTCGCAACAGTGGCACAATTAATGGAACGAAGTGCATGGGCAATTGATCGTAGACGATGCAGTAAGGCCCCGCATTTAAGAAAACCACTTTTTCAGTGCTTCTTGTATCTATGACACTTTTCACTTTTTGGGATGAAAGTTTCTTAAGTTTCTAATTTATTGTCTGGAAATCCTAGAAAATAGGTTACAACAGAATGGGATTATTCATATAGATAATATTACCCATAATTATTAGACAATTACATTTGAATTACCTATAAAGTACCCCCTTTTGACTGGAACTAGGAACCAAACAATAAGATATCATTGCTCCCCGAGTTCACAGCTAAATTTATCAATCTTCAACTCAGATGCACATGCCTTGCATTTAGAAATCGTCCACCAAACACCGGAGATACAAGTTCGCAAAGTCAAAATTTACAATGCACCCAAAACCAGAGGTATGAAAAAGGGCCTAATCATGATTTGTATCATGGACTTCTCCAAAGCACCCGTAGACTTTAAGTTTCCCTTTTTGCTTTTGAAAAGAACAAAAGACGCATGGACACGGCCCTGATTAAATGAATATAATAAAAATGTGGTAAGAATATTTCAAAAATTAAAGGTCAAAGTCGAAAATTCTTTTGCAAAATGCCTGCGTGGTGTCAAATCATGGCTAGGCCATTTCTGAAAACCTCTGGTTTCAGGTGCACTCCAAATTTTGACCTTGTGGACTCATATCTCCGGTGTTTGGTGGTCGATTTCAAAATGCAAGGCAATGCAAGGCAATGCAAGGTATGTGCATTCAAGTTGAAGACCAACAAATGTAACTATGAATTTAAAGAGTCCCAACATTTTATCGTTTTGTTCCTTTGTTCAGTCAAAAGGGGGTACGTTTTTGAGACATCCGGTATAACCTACTGTATATGTGTATGTTATCAATGATTGTCAAGAACATCCAGTGAAATTTAGTTTAAAATCTGTTAAATTGAGGATATTTGTAGCAATTTGTGATGAACCATGCATTGGAATGATTCCAGTTCATCATCCTAGGACCTGGTCTCGATTAAAATACAAGAAACTTTATTTTTGATGCGAGCCTCAAGAGTTCCTTATATCATAGGGAGGCTAGTTATTTTTCAGAAGCCTAAACGTTTCTTTTAGGTGAGGTTCCTTAATGCGGGGCCTTATTGTAGTTTTTTCTCGATGCAAGTCCAAGGCCTTTACGCAAATCCCATAATCCATCGTAAAAAAGCGATAATCTACTATTGAAAGCCTGATGAAGGTTTCGCCTCCATTCCAAGCCACCCAAGGGCGCGCCACTCTAGCAGCAACCCACAAGATTTGCTAGTAATATTTAGACTGGAAAACAGAGCGCCTTGTTTTGCAGGGGCAGAGTAAACTTCCTTTTGGGAATACAGGTTTCGCCTTGAATTGAAAAAAACTTTTTTAGGCCCAATCAAAGGCATCGACAATGTTGGCACCGGCACTTTTCATGAAACTCCGTTTTACCCTATCAGGAGATATGCCACAGTTTTCCACGAAAAACGGTGAAGGTACCTTTCCGAAAAGAAACTGGTAGAGTCTGCACACAACGCCCCCTAGTAACGAACCCGCCGGACATTAAAAATGCAGCGGTGATGAAATTATGAAATTATGCATTTTCAACGAGGATTAGAAATATCATGGCGGGGAAAGGAAATTTTCAGCTATTATCTATGATGAAACTTGTATAATTTTAGATGGGGAAACAAAAGTTTCAACGGGGAGCCGCAACATAAACACGGCGAGGAAAGTTTTTAAACTCACATGTAGCGGGGAAACAAATTTTTTGGTGGGACATCCTTCCACCTTGCTGGGGCAATGTTTCAGCGGGGATGTTACTGGGGGGTGTCACTGTCACACAGGACTGAAGTACCTAAGCTAAAGTCCTCACCTCTGTCTCGTGATCTGGTCTCCATAACATTGCTTCGTTTAGTTCAGCTCCAATTTCACTGGTAGATGAAGATGAAGATGGGCTCTGTTCACCACTCGTACCGTTGTAGTTGAGGGGTATTGGAAAATTTCCAATTAGAGCATACTTTCCAACATCCCTGTCTTTGATGTAGGCCGCTGGTGTTGTCTTGTCTTCTGACTGCTCACTCGTAACAGGTTGGTCATCTTGATCAGCAATTCTCGAATTTCCAATGTCATCACTCTTTGGTTTTGCCTCTCTTTTTCTTCTCCTTACCCGGTATTCCCGCTTTTTCCGTGCTTTGTACAATTGCTTGTTTGTCTTCTTCTCTTCCCTGTCATCCATGTTGGTATTTTTCCGATAAAAATGTGCGCTGTTTGACGCAAAGTCTATGTCAAAGAACGAGCCATTTGATTTAATTCGATCTCTACTGAAGGTTAGACAAATGAGGATTTGCGATGATTAAAAGTGGCTCAACTCAACATTAAAGATATAATGTTATGTTACATGATCAATGCTTGCAGGTACGTTTACAATAGAATGGAATTATATTTCTAATGACAGGAAGTGGTATAATTGCCTTTTCTTCCTAACAATAAGAATAACTCCCAGGACGAGCCAGATGGTGAAAACTTCTTCTATTCTTAGACATAGAAAGGGCCGCCATCTTTTGGTCTGAAGCGAGTGATCAGTAGTAGTTGTGTCCCCAGAGTAATTACGTAATTGCTTGTTGATAATTTTGATAGGCCGCTTGAGCTGCTCAGAGGAAAACCATTTTTTATAAGAAACTGAGGTCCGGTACTGGTAGGCACTTTCTTAAATTTTTGGGCCATTTTGCTACCAAAAGTTTCTGATGTGTTTCTTATAGTTTTAATGCCGGAAGTGTTGAGTTAATTTTGTTTTGTCTGAAGGGCTTCCAAATTACTTAGTACATAATTCGCACTCAAAATAATGTCGAAACAGTTGCTATAACTGTACACTGTCAAAACATTTTTGAGTGCGATAGAAAAATTAAAATTGTAAATTACGAAAGTTTCTTTGCTTTTTCAGTTCAAGTAAGGTTGTTTCTTAACTTTCGAAAAATTGAGCCTACCGTTTCTTGTAAGCAGTTTCTTATAAAAAAATGAGTGTGTATAACCCTAGCCATAACAGTTATGTAACTTTTTATTTTCATGAGCATCCTGTACACATGTGTGGCGAATTCCTAATATTATCCAAAAATTAAGATTGTGTTGCCTTGTTCAATACAGGGCCCGTAGGAAGCAGGGGGGGGGCGCAAGCCCCCCCTCAATAATTTTTTAAAACAATGGTGCTACGTCACATGACTTAATTAGATGTATTGTTCTCTATTGTTTTAAGAACAATTGCCCCCCAATCCGAAGCTTCTTCCTACGCTGTTCAATAAAACGGAGTTTAATTAATAAACAACCGTTCCTGCAGCTCCTTTCTTATTCAAAATAATGTAACGTTCCAGCATAGTCACAGGATAAGATAGTCTTGAAGCGAACAATGCGCTATTGTTTTCCGCAATTGTACGCGCTTTGAGGTTGAACGAGCAACATCAGCAACCCGAAGGTGCACACTTCCAGCTCAACATGGCCGCTCACGCACATGAATCTTTACCTGTTGAGGAACTTGATGATATATTGTACTTAATCGAGAAAGGATTTCTGGAAGAAGATGAGGATTTGAATAATCAGATTGAAGGCATTGCCATGGAAGTCACCAGGGACGAAGAAAACGCTGCAGGCTTCGAATGTAGCGTCTGTGGAAAGGCCTGCAAGTCACGCCGCGGACTTACAAGGCACTTCAACTCGAAACATTGTGAGGTTTCTTCTTCCTCTTTCGTTGCCGGATCTGCCTCAACTGCTGCACCAAAACCTTCTTTGTCTTCCACTTCAGCTGATGAACTTAGTCGCAGAAAGCTTCATCCTCTCCAGCTTAAAGCCATCGTTCTAAAATGCGCTGAAAAGATCTCTTCAGATGAATGTTTTCCCTCAAGTTTGCGAGAGAAATTTTCAAAGGAATTATTCACTTTCTCAAACGATGATGCTGTTCAGTTGTGGTCAAAGTTGAGAGAAGTTATAGATAGTTTCAAGGGTGATGCTGAAAAGTTTTATTCTGGGTTCTTTTCTTTATTGGTGGTCAATGTCCTTCCATCAAAATTTGAAGAATCTTTTGTCACAAATACGTTGATGTCTGAAGTAGCAAATATCTTATTGAATCATTTGTCTGGTGTTAAAAATTTGGATGGTACTAAGGAGCCTGAGTCTTTGTCAGTGAAGGAGGAGAAAAGCTTACAATATCTTGCTGGTTTTATTTTACATAAACTTTATTCTAAATTTCTTTATTCAACAAAAGGCAGAAGCACATATCAACAAATCATTTCTATTCTTCAAGCTTGCAAAGTTGAAAGTGATGACACCCAAACCCTTATTAATGCTCGTGACAGAGGAGGTTTATGGAGAGTTAACAAGAGAATTGAAAAAGTTTTCTTGCAATCCGAACCTTTATTTCGTGCAAGAACTGCTTCTTTTAAAACCAAATTGGTTTGCGAAGAGTTGGTTGAAGAGATTTTGAAAGACTCTTCTGTCCTTTCAAATTACAATAACATATGCCTAGATGCCAACCTTAAAATAAGTAAAGAAGTCAGCATGGATCTCTTGGAGCACATGGTGACTTTAGAGTACGCACTTTTTCATTTGCAAAGGATGTCAGGGAAAGACATAAAATCTCAAAAAAGCAGGCAAGGAAAAGATCTCTCCGGACAGAAATCAAGAAATCAAGTTCTTCTACAGACAAGGGTCATTGATAATACACCAATAAATGCAAATTTGTGAAGTTGACCAGAATGTGCATATTGAACTCAAATTTTTATTCACAGCAAATAATCAGACAAGACGTGCTGTGGTGCAGTGGTGAAATCCTTTGACTTTGCATCTAGAACAATCAGGTGGACAGGGTTGTATGAGCCCCAGTGACAAGGGGTCACAAACTCGATTGGGTCTTCGCTACTTCTGTGATCATTGTGCTTGGTGCTGAAATCTGCAACTTCACATTTACGGATCCAATAAAGAACAAACAAGGATAAATACTGTGCAATAGTTTTAAATAAGCCAATCAGAGAGCCCATTAAAGTTGGAATTTGGTCAGTAGATAAGAAACAAAAAGTACAAAATCATTCAGTGGTAAAGGAGGAACAGATTGTATCATGTTCCCATTGGACATAAACTTGAAAATCGTATTGGATAATTCCTGCTTTGAAATGTGCTAAACTGAAGCTACTGTACCATGATAATATGAATAATGCAACTTTTATTACAGAAAATACAGCATGGAATCAGCTGAGGCTTTTGACACCCATTTTTGTCATATGACCAACCATTTTCAGAAAAGCTTTTTCTATCTTTGATGACAAAACAAATGCAAACTGTCCAAATACTTTGATCAATTGACTCAAAAAGGGTATATGTTTAATGTTCTAGAAAAGTTTCTAAATTTTGCTACTTAGGGTTGCAAATTACACAATTTGGCTAAGGTTTATTTTGCACCCATTCCAAGTTATGTGATCAATCTTTTGGGAGGCTTTAGCACTATTCATTTTTTAAAAGCACATGTACTGTACGTTTCAGAGCACAAGATACAGTGTGGTAAAGAAATCAGAAGAGGTTCTATCAAGATATTGATCACTTGACTTGAATTGGGTGCAAACAAACCTTGGTTGAATATATTTCTTGTCAATTACACAATATTTTATAGTTGGTATTGATAATGCAATGCTAGACACAGTAACGGGATATATACTTTCCATTCACAATGTACAGTAATTCTATTTGAGAGATAATGTACCAAATGTCCTTGTAAAATTATATGTATACAGTTAGTAACAATCACTCAAAGCCTACTAAAAATTAAACGGTTGTAAAATGAAAACAATTATGGATTCTTGATACAGCAAAGCTGAAATGATGTGCACACACTACCCGAAGCTAATTGACATCAAATTTGAGATTTTCTTAAAAAAATTCAAAGTTCTACTGTAAATGTTTTTTCAAAAAGCCATCATTTCTGTTTTGATGTGTGTACTGTAGCTTCCTCACTTCATTTAGTTGTTGCCAAATACAATCCAATAATCAAGAGTGTTTGAATAACAAAGGACTGTATCTAACTGCAATTTTACAAATAAGATAAATTGCTTCATGCATTATTTCATTCATGATTATGGTATTACATAAATACTAGATAACCTACAATATGGGCCTGCTGAACATTGACATCAAAGAATTATCAAGGAATTCTCAGGAATTTTCTTCATGCATGTACAAATTCTCTTTGGTACGAAAAACTGTGTAAGTTTTCACAGCTCACCAACATTCTGAATTTCCTAAGAATTCCTGTTAAAGAAAACCATGCAAATATACATATTCCAAGGCCATATGAAGCATCTCAAACTTGGGGGCAGGAGACTTCAACTGCACCTTTTTCATTAAGCTAAAGGGCACTCTTTGTTTCTTGCAAAAATTTGGGGGCGGGCAGGTGCCTTTAAGTGGTCAAATTACAGTCAACACAGAAGAAGTGTACCATGCAGATTTGAAGACTATTTGAAAATAATTTTTTACGATTGGATGACAGTTCAAATAGTATTTTCATTTGCTTCCACTTTTGCTTCGGATACTTGTTTCCCCTGGACATCAAAATGAATAAGGATTTTCAAGGATGTTGTCATGCAAAGAAAGCAAAATCCTATTCTATTTTGAATATCAAAAACAAAAGTGGTACGCTGCTTCTGCTTTGACTGTAAATGTTGTTAAACAGTTTACTATTTAACAACAATACCAAATACTTTGATCAATTGACTCAAAAAGGGTATATGTTTAATGTTCTAGAAAAGTTTCTAAATTTTGCTACTTAGGGTTGCAAATTACACAATTTGGCTAAGGTTTATTTTGCACCCATTCCAAGTTATGTGATCAATCTTTTGGGAGGCTTTAGCACTATTCATTTTTTAAAAGCACATGTACTGTACGTTTCAGAGCACAAGATACAGTGTGGTAAAGAAATCAGAAGAGGTTCTATCAAGATATTGATCACTTGACTTGAATTGGGTGCAAACAAACCTTGGTTGAATATATTTCTTGTCAATTACACAATATTTTATAGTTGGTATTGATAATGCAATGCTAGACACAGTAACGGGATATATACTTTCCATTCACAATGTACAGTAATTCTATTTGAGAGATAATGTACCAAATGTCCTTGTAAAATTATATGTATACAGTTAGTAACAATCACTCAAAGCCTACTAAAAATTAAACGGTTGTAAAATGAAAACAATTATGGATTCTTGATACAGCAAAGCTGAAATGATGTGCACACACTACCCGAAGCTAATTGACATCAAATTTGAGATTTTCTTAAAAAAATTCAAAGTTCTACTGTAAATGTTTTTTCAAAAAGCCATCATTTCTGTTTTGATGTGTGTACTGTAGCTTCCTCACTTCATTTAGTTGTTGCCAAATACAATCCAATAATCAAGAGTGTTTGAATAACAAAGGACTGTATCTAACTGCAATTTTACAAATAAGATAAATTGCTTCATGCATTATTTCATTCATGATTATGGTATTACATAAATACTAGATAACCTACAATATGGGCCTGCTGAACATTGACATCAAAGAATTATCAAGGAATTCTCAGGAATTTTCTTCATGCATGTACAAATTCTCTTTGGTACGAAAAACTGTGTAAGTTTTCACAGCTCACCAACATTCTGAATTTCCTAAGAATTCCTGTTAAAGAAAACCATGCAAATATACATATTCCAAGGCCATATGAAGCATCTCAAACTTGGGGGCAGGAGACTTCAACTGCACCTTTTTCATTAAGCTAAAGGGCACTCTTTGTTTCTTGCAAAAATTTGGGGGCGGGCAGGTGCCTTTAAGTGGTCAAATTACAGTCAACACAGAAGAAGTGTACCATGCAGATTTGAAGACTATTTGAAAATAATTTTTTACGATTGGATGACAGTTCAAATAGTATTTTCATTTGCTTCCACTTTTGCTTCGGATACTTGTTTCCCCTGGACATCAAAATGAATAAGGATTTTCAAGGATGTTGTCATGCAAAGAAAGCAAAATCCTATTCTATTTTGAATATCAAAAACAAAAGTGGTACGCTGCTTCTGCTTTGACTGTAAATGTTGTTAAACAGTTTAATAAAAGTTGACAGTGTACCAAAATAAGTTTGAAGGCAGAAACATCGCAATACAACAAAAACAACAGCAAATGATTTAATTCATTTAATGCCAATATTTCACTGTTGCTTTTGTCGTATTGCGGTGTTTCTGCCTTCAAACCTATTCATTCATTCGTCACTGCAAGCATCTTTGGATCCGACAATCGACGCTGGTATCGTAACCTTTCCTTTTTCAAATCATTTTAGTACTAGAATGAACCACTGTATGCGCACACTTTGAAATTGTAGATATACATTTTTGCAATTAATATTAGTGTTTACTTATTTTTGCTTCTTTTTGGCAATGGCTCAGTATCATTAATATCATATTTTCCAACCTGGACATTGACGTTTCCAGCAATGGGGCGAACTGAGAATTGAGACTTGATGGTGTTGTCATTGTAGCCAACATCTCTAACGGAAGGGTTGTCACAACGACTTCCAATTGCACGCTGTCTGCCAAAGTAATTTTCAAGATCATCATGGCAGAATCTGTTTGATAGCACATATTGCACGCCGTTTTGAAGAAGGAATTTGCAAACTTCTTTGAAAGAGAAGACGCTTGTTTGAAGACCTTCATATGTTTGCCAAGAAATGAACATGCTGCTCTTTGCATTTGCTGAGAAATTCCCTTCACGCTTTTCAATGGAATCTTTCCACTGGGAGAAATAATCAAGGAATTGATCCAACCAGGTAAATCTTGGATCATCAACATCAGAATAAGGCTGTAAGAAGGGCTTTCGCTTAAGAACATGCTCAGCAGAATTTCTCACATTAAGACAATCAAAGAATTTGTCCATCATAGAACAGAATTTGGCTGTTGCAGAAGCTTCAGGGGGGGGGGGGGCAAATTTATCTAAGCAGACTGCAACTGTATCACTTAAAACTTGAACAGCAAGGTGGACTCTCATGACAGAATATGGTGTTAAATTGAAGTGATCACTGGTTAACTTGGGAAGCATCTTCAGGCCACTGTCCAAGTCATCAAAATAGAATTGAGAAATTTGAGACCAGAGGATATGCAAGCCATCATTCCACATTGAACGTGTAGTACGGCCAGATCCTGAATTTGCAAGGCAGTTACGGGTTGTTTTCATCAAATGAGGAACATCAGCGAAGAAATAAATATAACGTTCATCTTTAGAGAAAAGATTCTTGGCACGATAAACAACATTTTCTTGACTGTCACCATCAAGAGCTTTGTGCATGCGGAATAATTTACGATTGGTAGATGCTCCATCAGCAGTGGCGGCAATGACTTTCAAATTGATATCCTCAAGAATGTTGACAGCTTTCCAGAAGATGGGGAAGATTTGGTAAGACGTTGCACCAGTAGTAGCAAATGTTGCAGGACTGAACGAAAGAGGATTGACAACACTTTTGATGAGGAAGACAAGAACATGTGTGGCAAGCTGTTGAACATCTTGAAGAGTGGCATAATTTGTATCAATGTCACCAAGGTCAACAAAGCCAATAAGCTCACCAGTATGCTTGCCCCAAACCAGGTCTTCTTGGATCTTCATTTCATCAAATAAAATGGAGACAAATCTTTCAGCAGGAGAAAATCCTTTGGTCTTTTTAGACAAATCATTTATAATATCAGGATTGAATCCTCTTCTTGGGCGAATATAATTTTTATAGTCTTTGAGTGTTCTTAGACTTGGCAAGACTAAAATTCCAGAGCCAGTTTTGCTGTCATAGCGAAGATCAGAATAAGTGGAAGAAGATTTTGCTGCAAGAGAAAGACAAAATTTGATGACCATTGGATGATATCTAATGCTGCTTGATTTGGACTCATTTATGTAACTTTGCTGTTCCTCCCAAAACAATTTCATGAAGGGTGGCATGTCTTTCTCGTCACAACTACTGAACAAGGAAAGAAGATCTTGGTTCAGTTGAGGATCAACTGGTTTGCTATGGTTGGCCAAGGATTGCCTCATTTCTTCAATTTGTTGCTCAAGTTGCTTGCATTTGAGACGGTTTTGTTGCAAAGTTAGCTTTATTCTCTCTGGGGCTGTAAATTTAACTGGAGCAAATAGCTTAGCAGGTTCATTCAATCGGCTTTCTTTGGGGTGTCTACAAAACGTGGCCTGCACCATTGGCCTACCATTTGGCTTACCTTTGGCTCACCTTTGGCCTACCTTTGGCTCACCATTGGCTTACATTTGGCTCACCCTTGGCTTACCTTTGGTGCATATTTGGCTCATTGCTGGCCTACTTGTGGTCTATTGCTGGATCAGTGTGGCACACCTGTAGCCTACCATACCTACTTAAGCTTATTTAATTTTTATGCTCCAGAGGGGGGGGGGCGTAAAAGAGAATGGCTTATTAGAGAGGGGCTCATCCACCAAATCAAATGACCAGGGTAGATTGACAGATTTTCAGTTCTTGATAGAAAGGGCAGGGGCTTACTGACAATTTTGGCTAAGATTGGGGACTTATTAGACAGGGAGACTAAAACAGCTTCACTGCACTATTCTTTGGCTCCCACAAAGCCACAAAAATGTTTAAAAAAACTAAAGCGATCTGGAACAAACCCTTTGGCAGAAATGTTCCTAAGACATTGTAGTATTTTTACATGTCTATAGCTAACACTTGAAATCACTTGAATTGTTTGATTTTACTATCGAAGGGCTATTTTGTCAAGAAATTCTCAAAAACTACTAAGCATTATGTGTGTCCGGTTACCCATGCTTTAGTGTGCTTTTGTTGAAAACAAGTTACATGGACGCACAAATAGATGATTATCTTTCAAATGAAACAAAGTTGGTAAAAATCTAGTTTAGCTAAAACAATGTATTTTTGCTGGAAGTGCTATGATAAACAACAGCATGTCATTTCCCCAAACGTCAAAAAATCGTTGTGACGATTTTTATTTCGAAAATTCTTGCTTTGTGTTGACCCCTGACAACCCTTGTCATGGAGGTATTAAATGTTACAAATTTTCAAACTTCGTTTTTTATTATTTATTCCATAATTTTTCTGATCTGGATCACTGTGATTTGTACAACAATGCAAAATAGGTGAAAAACAATCTGTTTTAATAGCTATTAAGCCAAAAAGAAACTAGAAACCATCCCTTCTATGAAATAATAAGACAAAACTTAAAAAAAAATGGTTTTGAGTTTTTTGCTCTTTGACCAGAATATGGAGAACATATTTACTATGAAATAATAAAATGACACTTTTAACATATAATTTTAAATGTAATGCTCTTTTGCCAGAATATATTACAGGGAAATATTACTTATTATTATTTTTAATTGTTATTAGTATCACTAATAGTATTATCATTAGTGGGCCGCAAGTAGGCCAGCAATGAGCCAAAGGTAGGCCAACGGTGAGCCAAAGGTAGGCCAATGGTGAGCCAAAGGTAGGCCAATGGTGAGCCAAAGGTGAGCCAAATGGTAGGCCAATGGTGTAGGCCACGTTTTGTAGACACCCCTTTCTTTGCGTCTGCTTTCATACATAAGATTTGCACCAAGAGCAAGGCAAGAAGAACATTGATTTTTGGCAGATATTAAAAGAGGGCAGTTCCCAGATCGAAGAAATTCATCTTGGAGAAATCTTTTTGGGGGAAGAGCTTTGTTGAAATTCAAGAAAGGAAAACTTCCTTGGGATCACATGCCTTTGAATACTTGCAGTGGTTTTAGGGTCCGGCATATCAATTCCTTTGCACAAAAGAGATTGTTCAATTTCTTGAATAAGATTGGACAAGGTAACATTGGCAAAAGATCTCTCATATTTTCCATACAAATCATGGTCTTCAGTCAGCATCCAACCAAAAACTCGCAAAGAAAATCGAAGAGAAGGGTCCACAAAGATTTCAAATTTAGGAAGCAAATACTCATCGATGTGGGAAGAGATGGTTGCCAATGACTCAGACAAATCAATGTGCCAAGAATCACCAAGCTTTAGCTTTGAAATGCGTTGCTGAAATTCAGGAAAGCTCTTGTAAACTGCCATAGGAATTGAAGATGGGAAGACTGTTGAAGAAATGTTTTCTTCTCTCTTCTGGATCGCTGTGGTTGGACGTGGGGGAGGGGAAGAAACAGAGATGCTCTTCTTGGGAAGATGCAAAGATGGCAACACTCCATCTCTAAGTGCCTTTCGTGTTGGATCTATGAAATAGAATAAAACATAAATCATCATCAAGATACCTGGTTTTTCTCCATAATAGGCCTAAAAATCTGGTAAACATGATAACCTGAAGAACAGGCAACATAGTAATTCACCACACTATCTGAAAAGGTTTAAATTAACTGCAATGAATATAAAATATTTGTAAATAATGGATCACTAACCATTTACCGCGTCTTGGGCACATACAGTATCCCTGCTATCAAATGGAACGAAGGGGCAAACGAAGGGAAAAGGCAGAGGAGTTTGGCTGGAGTTTGCTGATTTAGGCGTAACCTAAAAAAGTCCTACTGCGAATCCAAAATCACTGGGAAGATTACCAAGCAAATTTCAAAAGCTTTGAGCAGGTACGTATGTAGAAAACATAAATATTACTTACAAATTCAAAGTTGATCCTGGGAGAAATGTCTTTCGCAAATGTATATCTTGTTTGTGTCAATTTGTCGCTGGAGGTTCTGATCAATGATGCGATCTTTGGTCACGACGTTCAGCAATTCACTTCTCCACTTCTTGTTCGTGTCAGTATTTGGCAAAGGAATCTTGAAGATACTTAGCTGTTTATTTCTTCTTGGTGTTGAACATCCAAAGATCGAGCAATTTGCACCAGGCATAGCAAAAACAGCGAAGATACGAGGAAGACAATCAAATAATACTGGAAACAAACACTGAAAGTGCACAACGCGTCAAATTTGTGCACCTTCGGAGGTCCGGGCTCTAGCAAAATCTTTATCAAAGAGCTAGAACAATAGCGCATTGTTCGCTTCAAGACTATCTTATCCTGTGACTATGGTTCCAGGAGTCAAAATTTTTTTCTGAAACTGCCCACAAGATACTCAAGCCTTAGACCGCAAAATAAGTTAAGAAACTCCAAAATTGAGAAAATTAAAGTAAAAAAAACTATATCTATTTTGATAAACATAGCATTTTACCTTTATTTTCACTTGTTTCCTGTATCATATCACGTATCATATTATTAAAAATAGTTCAAAAAACTTTGCTTTGAAATGTTCAGAGTGGAACAGGCAGTAAATATAAATTGTTATGGAACCTTAAAGAAACTCGTAAGAAACTTCGAGAAAATTCTGATAATTTTAACCCTATAGTAGCCAGCGTGCAGGATAGTCGAGTCTGCACGCAGGCTACCCTAGGGGGAGGGGGGTTAACTCTTGACTGCAAATAGATAAAGCAACAACATTTGGTGTACATGCCCCAGGCATGTACTTTATGAGAATATAGAAATTAACCTAAACTTAGCCGTCATTAAGAGAACCTTTGAGTACTTGCTCAAATTCTTAGTTCTCGCTTAGTTTTTGCAAAAAAAGTTGTATTACTTATGCATATGTTGCAAAATCCTATTATAGTTTATCATACAACGATGAGACTTTTCGCGACTTGTTCAGTAACATATAGTTTTTTATAACTTTTTTCTACTAATTCCGGGTTAATTCCAGGTAATATAATAATTCATGAGGATTTCAATAGTTTTATGTGTATGGCCCTATTCATGCAACGCATATATGTGCGTATTACTATACGCACAAGGCCAAATCCTAATATCAATACAAAAATGAGTTTTTTTGTGGCTTTGTTTCATTAGATAAAATTTTTCGTAAAATTTTCCTTCTAATTCCAGGTAATAAATTGTTTTATGAAGATTTCAATAGTTTTATGTGTATGGCCCTATTCATGTAACGCATATGTAACATATTGCGATGCGCATATGGCAAAATCCTAATGTTATCCCAAAATGAGTATTTTTGTGGCTTTCTTCAATTAGATACAGTTTTTCATAAAATTTTCCTTCTTATTGAAGGTAATAAATTGTTTTATGAGGATTTCAATAGTTTGTGTGTATGGCCCTATTCATGTAATGCATATGTAACGTATTGCGATGCGCATATGGCAAAATCCTAATGTTATCCCAAAATGAGTATTTTTGTGGCTTTCTTCAATTAGATACAGTTTTTCATAAAATGTTCCTTCTTATTGAAGGTAATAAATTGTTTTATGAGGATTTCAATAGTTTGTGTGTATGGCCCTATTCATGTAATGCATATGTAACGTATTACCATGCGTATATGGCAAAATCCTAATATTATCTCAAAATGAGTATTTTTGCGGCTTTCTTCAATTAGATACAATTTTTCATAAAATTTTCCTTCTTATTGAAGGTAATAAATTGTTTTATGAGGATTTCAATAGTTTGTGTGTATGGCCCTATTCATGTAATGCAGATGTAACGTATTACCATGCGTATATGGCAAAATCCTAATATTATCCCAAAATGAGTATTTTTGTGGCTTTCTTCAATTAGATACAGTTTTTCATAAAATTTTCCTTCTTATTGAAGGTAATAAATTGTTTTATGAGGATTTCAATAGTTTTATGTGTATGGCCCTATTCATGTAACGCATATGTAACGTATTACCATGCGTATATGGCAAAATCCTAATATTATCCCAAAATGAGTATTTTTGCGGCTTTCTTCAATTAGATAAAGTTTTTCATAAGATTTTCCTTCTAATTCCAGGTAATAAATTGTTTTTATGAAGATTTCAATAGTTTTCTGTGTATGGCCCTATTCATGTAAAGCATATGTAACGTATTACTATGCGTATATGGCAAAATCCTAATATTATCCCAAAATGAGTATTTTTGTGGCTTTCTTCAATTAGATACAGTTTTTCATAAAATGTTCCTTCTTATTGAAGGTAATAAATTGTTTTATGAGGATTTCAATAGTTTTATGTGTATGACCATATTCATGTAACGCATATGTAACGTATTACTATGCGCATATGGCCAAATCCTAATATCATACAAAAAACAAGTCTTCTTGTGGCTTTGTTCAATGAGATAAAGTTTTTCGTAAAGTTTTCCTTCTAATTCCAGGTAATAAATTCTTTTATGAAGATTTCAATAGTTTCATGTGTATGACCCTATTCATGTCACGCATATGTAACGTATTGCGATGCGCATATGGCAAAATCCTAATATTATCCCAAAATGAGTATTTTAGTGGCTTTCTTCAATTAGATACAGTTTTTCATAAAATTTTCCTTCTTATTGAAGGTAATAAATTGTTTTATGAGGATATCAATAGTTTTATGTGTATGACCCTATTCATGTAACGCATATGTAACGTATTACTATGCGCATATGGCCAAATCCTAATATCATACAAAATAATAATATCATACTACCACCGAAGCTTGTAGTCATGAAGAACAATGTTGTAATTGTTGTCATAGTAAATTTGTTCTTTAGACCACCACCGAAGCTTGTAGTCATGAAGAACAATGTTGTAATTGCTGTTATAGTAAATTTGTTCTTTAGACCACCACCGAAGCTTGTAGTCATGAAGAACAATGTTGTAATTGTTGTCATAGTAAATTTGTTCTTTAGACCACCACCGAAGCTTGTAGTCATGAAGAACAATGTTGTAATTGTTGTCATAGTAAATTTGTTCTTTAGACCACCACCGAAGCTTGTAGTCATGAAGAACAATGTTGTAATTGTTGTCACAGTTAATATGTTCTTTAGACCACCACCGAAGCTTGTAGTCATGAAGAACAATGTTGTAATTGCTGTTATAGTAAATGTGTTGTTTAGACCACCACCGAAGCTTGTAGTCATGAAGAACAATGTTGTAATTGCTGTTATAGTCAATGTATTCTTTAGACCACCACCGAAGCTTGTAGTCATGAAGAACAATGTTGTAATTGCTGTTATAGTAAATTTGTTCTTTAGACCACCACCGAAGCTTGTAGTCATGAAGAACAATGTTGTAATTGTTGTCATAGTAAATTTGTTCTTTAGACCACCACCGAAGCTTGTAGTCATGAAGAACAATGTTGTAATTGCTGTTATAGTAAATTTGTTCTTTAGACCACCACCGAAGCTTGTAGTCATGAAGAACAATGTTGTAATTGTTGTCATAGTAAATTTGTTCTTTAGACCACCACCGAAGCTTGTAGTCATGAAGAACAATGTTGTAATTGCTGTTATAGTAAATTTGTTGTTTAGACCACCACCGAAGCTTGTAGTCATGAAGAACAATGTTGTAATTGCTGTTATAGTAAATTTGTTCTTCAGACCACCTCCAAAGCTTGTAGTCATGAAGAACAATGTTGTCATTGTTGTCATAGTAAATTTGTTCTTTAGACCACCACCGAAGCTTGTAGTCATGAAGAACAATGTTGTAATTGCTGTTATAGTAAATTTGTTCTTTAGACCACCACCGAAGCTTGTAGTCATGAAGAACAATGTTGTAATTGTTGTCATAGTAAATTTGTTCTTTAGACCACCACCGAAGCTTGTAGTCATGAAGAACAGGTATGTGGTTGTAGTTGCAGATATCTCAACAAAAGCAGACAAAAATAACCGTCAGTGCTGTTGACTACCACTAATTGAGAAAGTTTGGAAAGTAAATAATACCGGAATGAAATGGTATCGGTAGGCATGAAAGCAAGCAACCTTACTACTTTATTTATAGTTTGTTGATTGAGATAGTCATTAAAATAACGCACATGTTCGGGCTAAAATTCATATATATACAAGGCATATAACACTCTATACCGTTTCTTGAAAATGAATGATTTAAGATCAATAATTCATGTCAAAACGAAGACATAATTTAAGCAAGCGTATAGAAACAATGCAAAACAATATCGATACCCATCCAATATTGGAGTCGATACCGTATCAGTTTCCTGTTGGACAGCATAGGACTCAAATCTTTCAAATCATTAAAAAGGTGGGTGTAACATTCTATGGCATTTTTCTTTGAATTGAATGGCTTGTTGAATTAAGGGAACCAAATTTGATTGCTTCTGGGAGATTCAATCGCCGTTGTTAGTTTCTAAAGAGGCATCTTTAATGCAAACAACGTTGTATATTTGGAATCAGGAAACCTTTGATAAAGCATTGAAATTATGAGTGCAATGATTCTACAAACGATATTAAAAGCAATCTGTCCCTATTGTTCTGACCAAAGTTACTGCTTTATCTACAGTATTTCCCCTGGAGCTAAATTGATGCATCACTGAGTCCCTGTGACACTGATTTCTTTGGATAAAGTAAATTAGCACACACTTCTGGAATATACAATTAATATCTTTATAGATTTTCTTCTCATACATCGAAGGAGACAGTAGTTGGAAAAATGCAGATGCCATTGAGCAAGAAAAGTGGCTCAGTTGCGCATACTCATTTATTTCTCTTTTTTCTACTTTTCTGACAGAATTGCAAGCAGGCTATCGTTTACATGAGCGTATCGAATTGGTTTGAATCTACTTTTATAGCATTTCCCTTTGAAGATGTGCAATATCTTTATCGAATTGGTACTTCTTAGATCAAAACAGAAAAATAATTAGGTGCAAAAACCAGTCCGCTATGAAATGAATGCGGCATCACGGAAACGGAGCCATAACATAAACGCTATGAGTAAAAATGACAAAGCAGCTTGTCAACAGTAGCTATTTTGATCACAGTTTGTGCATGACGGTTGTGATTTCGGACATACTTAGCAGACCTGAGCTTATGCTAAGTTAACAAGCGTTTTTTCCTCTGATTATTCAGGAACGTTATATTGACGAGAACCTGTATGACACTGACACAATGCTCTGTTGTACTAAAAAATGTTAACAGCGTAATCCACATTGATTCAAGGTTAGGGTAGTTAATCAAGAACGCAGTCAGGAGGCTACTAACTCTTCTAAAACGATATTATTGCAACATTAGCATATGTGTTTCCATTGTCAAATAAAGGTACCATAACATTAATCATGTCCTGGAAACTTTTCGTTTTTGTCCAGCAAACAAATAGTCCTTTTGTTTCATGGCGATGCGAGTCTATAAAGAAGATGCCTCCGTTGGGGTCTATTGCAAAAATCGTACTCTTGCCTTCAACAATATGGAGACAGTTCACGTATCGAGACTCCTCACGGGAAACCTCTATGGCTCTCTCCAAAATGATTCCTCTGGATTGAATATCTGGAAATACGTCCACAACCTCTTCAATAATTGGCATAACATCTTCCTGTAGCAAATAATCGCAAGCTTTGTCAATATTTGGCAACAAAGAATTCATCCCTGAATCGTTATAATTGTCATACAACCGATTCCCACAAATAATACTGCTGTATATACGGGCGATCATCTTCTTTGACAGTTCACTAGTGTCATTTATTTCATAGGAGAGTTGTTTGAATGTATTTGCAAATAGAATATCTATCAACATGCAAGCATTGCTACCATTTCGACCTCTGAATGTCGATTGTGATATTTCTGAAGGAAACAATGCAAGGAATACTCTATCCTGTTGATGAAGTTCAACGGTTGGCGTTTCAAAGTCGAGACTAGAAAACATTTCCATTACGGTCACTGTGTTTTCGTCCTGGTACTTGCCAATAGCACCAAGCTGATCTTCGGGATCTTCATTGTCTTCATGTGACTGAAGATCTGTTTGCTCTCCAAGGAAATCTGCAGCATTTTGAAGCAGGTATTCTAAGCTTTCAGGATTTAATGAAGTGCAAAACCAACGTTGTCCCCGTCTCACTTGCTCAACGCTGTAACTGATGCCTTGCAGCATAAAAGATTGTCTCCCTCCAATCAATTTACAAGTTTTACACAGCTCTGTGACATCAGCATCCTGAAATAATTTGCAGGCTGTTATTGTAGAATGCGTCAGGGAAAATATGAAAAAAACATTAATGCAAAGTAATTCTCTAAAGAAAGACAGTTGAAAGAAACGTTTTTAACTGTGTTGCAGAGATTTGGAAAGTCTAAACTATGATGACCATTATAATTCCAATAAGAACAAGTAAAAGGACACTAATTAATAGACCTACAGGGATAGTAAAAGAATTAACACGTCTGGTGGGCTGTGGAATACAAAGTATGTGGCCAGTATTTGAAACTGAAATGTTGATCTAACAGTCAAAGGCAAACTTAGATGCGAAAATGTTTTGGTAAAATCAATCACTAACTTAGACCAAGAGATAAGAGCAATGGGTTTTTATATGGGAACGAGAATTTCAGGTTCGATTCTATACCATGATTTACTGTCTATTGAAATTCGAAAAGGATGCTAATTGTCTGCTTCAGAAATATAATTTAGATTTTAATGGCAAGTAATCATGGGCCAGCTAATCGAACCTATACTTCTTGTTCCCTTACTAGCATTTTCTTAATCTCTGGTCTAAATGATGATTGATACCAAACAAATGTTCATATGCAAATATAACCCTTGACTGATAGATGAACATTTCTGGTTTGAATATCGGCCTTGTTCTTCCTATTACATAGCCGGCCAAATGTCTTAATTGTTTAAGTCATCCAGTAGAATAAAGCAAACAAGCTAGAATACCTTGGTAATCTTTTGTAGGATAATGAAAAGAAGCAATGTCGAAATACCAAGCGGTATTAGAAACAAATAAAAAAGAACTCTTGCTACAGCTTGCATTTGTCCCAAGCATTCAATATAGTAGGTATCTTTATATGGCTATTCAAATTAATTGCTTTAACATACATTTGTAGGATACATGGTAACTGCTACCTACGAGGCTAGTAAAAACACGAAAACGTAGTATTATAGTTACATCGTCTTTTGTTGTCTTCTTGCAGAAACAGTCGGTTACAGACTCTACAAAAGAATAAGGAAATCATATGTGTTCAACTACAAATGAAAATAGAAGCTCACAAAAAAAAGCATGAATAAATAGTTTCAACAGGCGAGGGAAAATACACTGTTGCAGCTGACAAGATTCTACCACATCTTCACTTATCACACCATAAAGCATGTGCCGATAACAAAATTGATTGAACTTTATTATTTGAGCATGCCCAATGGCACGATTCGTGTCAATGCTGGTACATTTTTTCAGTTGAAATCCACCTTTCAGGTCTCTTAAGAGTGCAGTGCAGTAAGTAAGCGCAGTACCTTATAAGAATATAATACCGTGCCTTTTCTCAACAAAATAATCGACGAATCACATCCATTTCACAGCGCATACATTGTATGAGAATCAAGCAACAAAGATAAGTCAAATAAAGATGGTTGGTGTAAAATGTTATGACCCATTTCTTTGCATTTAATGATTTAAAAGAAACTTCAGCTACTTTTCTTTAATCGTACCGTTAACCTTTTCAAAATGTTCAAAAGTTTCAGAAGTAAAGGGTTATCTTTATTGTTAAGAATTCATGAAAACTTTGAAAAATAAGGAATGCTAGGTAGATGTGACAATGCGGCATAGTCTAATTACTTTGTAAAGAAATTCAATTGCTTTGCAGTGACATTTGCAATCTCACCTTGAAGGTTTTTAATGTCCCGCTGCAAATCAGGAATGTTCATGTCAACGTAGAATTTCAAATAATTCTTCATCTCCTCGGCCATTATTCGTTTCTCTTCTTGGAGCCTCTTTATGCTCATTGCAGTAATGAGAATTGCTTGCTTCAGTTGTGAGTTTACTAAGAGGCGAAACAGTAAAGGCTATTAATGATTCTAAAAAATTGATGACATGAGTATTGAGTTGTTTAAAGAGAATCAACGGAGATAAAAGCCCTGCGCGGAAGGAGTCTGGGTATTCTATTATTAGCCAATTGTATTTGATGATTTCGAGACGATCATGGATATTTTTTAACAAGAGAAACAATAACATGCGTAGGAGTTTTCAATGCCCTATTTATAGATGACCTCCTCTTAGCTCCGTTCATTCACTTTAAACAATGTTTATTTTACTTAAATGAAATTAATTTTCTCCTGATCTTCTTTCTGTTGGCAAATTAAAGTTATTGGAGTCCCTATAAAATGTTTTAATGAAGCAGAAGATAAAATGATGCAAATATTGAAAACTGTTTTAAGAAATGAAAATAACACAGATAAAAAACAAGGGGGGTGATGCCAACCCCAAGCCCAAGCCAACAACAATATGTTACCAGTGTTATACCGGGTGAGTCAATAAAAAGGCCCTGCGTTTGAAAAAAATGCTAATCCCTCAAAATCAAAGCAATAATATTGAAAACTGTCTTGTTTTATTTTAGATATGTCCAATTAGGTCTAGTAATTTAACCGGCTTTAATCGGCCATTCCTTCCCGTCGATATGGGAGATTTTCTGTAGAAAGCCCTTTCGAAAACCTGCAAAAATTAAGGAAAACGACAAACAAAATTTCTCTTTGTTTTCCTCCCTAGCAATTATGACACATGCATTCATGCATTTCATTCTCTTGGGAGAATGGACTCCCGCCCTCCCCTTTAAAAAGTTATTCAGACTAGGGAAAACTTTTTAATTGCCCCAATAGGATAGCAAATGCTAAACCACACTCAAATCATTACTGTAAGGTAATAGCAAAACTTGCTGATGATTTTCCCACGTTTTTCAAGGTTTCTCGAAAGGACATTTAAAAAAAATCCCTTGTAAGAACTTAACGGGGAGACCGATTTCAGCCAGGAAAAATTCTAAAAATAATTGAAGATGTTAGCTATTCAACTAGATATTGCAAAATATCATTGCTTCTATATTCAGGTAGCAGTAGCCTCTCAAACGCCGGGCCTTGTCTTTACTTACCGAATAGAGTATTGTTTATAGTCAATTAGTAGTGGGTTGTTGGCGTATGTTGAGTATAATTACAACCTTGTCTATACGTAAATCATTAATGCTGTTATCAAACTTACCAAATCTTCAGCCGATGTCCTGACACCTGCCAGGACCCCTGCAGATGTCCGGTTAGCCGATGTCCATTTTGGGGCAATTAAATCGAAATGCTTTGTGGAACAGGTGCCCCTACAGACCAGCGTCCTGACACACCATTGCATATGTTTTTGTTATTTTATGGTTAACTTTTGTTTGTTGGTCTAATTTTGGTTAAATTTAGATCTAACTTGTTTATCTTTACTATAGTCTGTCTCTTTAAATCAAAAAGGTCGTTGGGCAATATTTGTTAAGTATATAATCACTTTCAATTGACTGCCATGCCAGTTGATTTTAATATTTCACCAATTCTTGTTGATGTGTTATCACATAGGATGATAAAGGGGGGCTTCTTTGCTTCTTTGCTGTTTTCGGTACTGCTGTTCTGTGTGGGGGAACTGTGCAGAGTTCCGACTGGTTAAGCTTCAAAAATTGCAGAAGCGTGCCGCTAGAATTATTACAAATAGCAGCTGCGATGCTCCTGCCGAAGCTTTGATCACAGAGTTAAAATGGCCAACTGTGAGGGATATGATCAGAAGTGAGACTGCAACAACTGTATATAAATCTGTTAATAGTCTCGCGCCTGATTATCTCTCGCATTTATTTGTTAGAAATTCTGATCGCAATATTATCAACCTTATAAATGCCGAAACTGACTTGCTAGTGCCATTCATGAAAACTAGTAATGGACAGAAAGCGTTCGCATGTCGTGGAGCAAAAATCTGGAATGATCTCAGCCGCGAGGCCAAGCAAGCTCCCTGTTTATCTTCTTTTAAGAACAAGATAAAGGGTTTGTTGTAAATTTATTGTAAATAGTTGTAGATAAATTATTTATGATTGTAATTAGTTTCCTTTTCCCGTTATTAATTTTAGTAGATTTTTTAATTTGTAAAGTTTTTGGCACGGGCCCCCTGAAAATCAGTCATACTGACTGACGGGGCTAGCGTGCATAAATAATTTTAAAATGAAATGAAAAAAATGAAATGAAATGAAATGTCTGTGATAAATTCCCCTCAAATTGAACACTGACAAAAATTTCAACTGCAAGTTGTCTCAAGTCTTCATGACTTGTACCTGTCATTAATTTCGGCCAATCTATGGGTTTAAAATGAACAAGCACATGATCAAATAATATTTCCTTTTTTTATCTTTACATAATGTCAATAAAGATTAATGCAGAGCTACAAATATTGTTTTGCTGGAGTTGTCTTCTTTTTGGGACACCCGATAGGTTGTTGCAGAAGGCACCAGCCAAGGCAATCAGAATACACTGAATAACTAGAAAAAAAAGACGCTGACATCCTACCTTCATCATCTGACACTTGCTTCTTTTGCCATGCAAATTTACCACAACTAACGTTTGAAAAATCAAGTGCTGGAAAGGTTTCATGATCCTCATATGAGTGAACATTATTGTTAAACTCTTGAACAAGTTTTTTGAGTTCTTCTTTCTGGCGAGCTACTTTAAATCTCAGCTGTCTTCTCTTTTTGCAAGTATCTACAACGACAAAAACACTTTCAGGAAGTGACGAAAACTTTGAATCTATGGCAGAAGCTGTATTATTTAGGATATAATTCAATTCATTAGAAACTGGAGCCAGAAGAGATTAAATCCTCGATCACTCTAGGAATTTCCAAGCCAGAGCAGAAAAGATCCTTTTTGCCTAGAAGTACAAATGCGGTGTCCATAGCATAAATTTGAACATCCTTATTGTTCAAATATAAGCTGTCTACGATACCTAATATCGTTAATAAAATTAATATTTATTTTTAGCTAATTACAAGTTTATTCTGCAATCATCGCCGGCCAGTAAATATGTCGGTTTAGATAGTAGCCATTGCGATTTTTGGAGAAAGTGCCTGAAAAAAGTAATTTGTCACAAGAGGTTTTGTGGAGGATTGTACATAACAAATATGACTAGTTGACCGAAGTGTAATTTGTGACCATAAAAAGTCATTTTCAGATCTCCCCAGATTAAATGCCAAGGTGCTTCCTTGAGTTTTTTTAAAGTCAAGTGAAAGAATACGAATACTTCTGTTGAAAGGTACTTCTTGTAGTGGTCAAGAAGAGAACATCTGTACCTGTTAGTCTCCCAATGTTCTGGGAAATGTGGAGATTAGAATAAAACAGTGCTTCAATCTTTTGTTGCTGTGCATTGAGAATCTTTTCTTTCAAATTGGCCATTGCCTCTTCTCCATCATATGCACTGTTGTCACATTCACGTGAAGATAGTAGCTTTCGGTTGAGAGCAATGAATCGTTCTTTCAGTGTTTCAATTGGTTTCGACAGAATCCTTTATGAAGCGTGATTTAGGCCAAAATTAAACTGTAAAATGAAAAGCCATTCATGTCGATTCTAATTAGGATATTTAAACAAAAAGACAAAATGAAATGACATTCTCAAAGCCAATTTGATAGTTTTCTTAGCAGTTTACATGAATGGCTTTTAATTTAACGTTTCAGTTTGCCTATTGATTTTGCTGTATCAAAATGTCTATTCGTTTTGTCTATTCGAAATGCCTTATCAGTTTACTGTATCAAAATGTCCTTTCGTTTTAATGTACCAGAACGTCTATTCGTTTTGTCTTTTCGTTTTACTGTACCAGAACGTCTATTCGTTTTGTCTATTCGTTTTGCTGTACCAGGACGTCTATTCGTTTTGTCCATTCAGTTTGCGTATTCAGAATGTCTTTTAGTTTACATATCCTGATTTGAATCGACATGAATGGCTATTCGTTTTACAGTTCAATTTTGGCCTAAATAACGCGTCAGTTAAGAAGCGTAATTTAGGCCAAAATTAAACTTTCAATGTTGTTGATTCAGTGCAAGTTACTAATCGTTCTCAGTCCACCACAAGCGAATGTTGCCAAAAATATCCTATGACCCTCGAGCCTCATAGAAAAGGGCAACGTTTCCTCTAATCCAGATCTCGATTTTAATCATGATTTTTACGACATTGTTTCCTTGCCATCATACTTTACTTATTCATAACTCTACATTTCATGACGAAGTGCTCATATTTTCACCAACATTTGTACTATAGTCATGAATTTCTAATCCCATTCTTCATGTGTTACTTCTTGGACACACGAATGTAAACATAAATATTGGAATGTCTCACCGCCATAAAAGGCAGCCACTCTTATATTACTCTTTTGTAAAAACCCTTATGTTAATCTGAAGAAATATTTTTGCTCTTGTTAAGCTATTTTGTGCTAAATTTTAATGTCGAAAGTTGGAAAAATTTGGCATAATGTACTCACCATCATGAATATATATTTGTACTGTTCCATGGTTTCCTTTCAATGAGATATCTTTTTATTGCTTTTTTGCTTTCATAGTGATGTGCTCATTTGATATTCATTCGGTAAAATATAACATAGTTGAATATCATTATTCACAATTTGAATATTAAATAGTTTTGGGGACTGAATCACCAACCTTCAGATTCGTAACTTTTCTGTGAAAACTCTACTGTGCCTCTCAAATTGCAATAAAATTGTGGAAATCTGAGGTCTCTAAAATATGAAATCTATCAAATTTCTGGTTTTTCAATTCATTCCTTGTTTTGCAGAGTCGGCAGCTCAAAGCTTGACTGGTCAGCAAAGGATGCCTAATGCATACCATGCCAGTGGCTTACAGGCTGAAATGCAAATTCATGTTGATGCACCCTTAACAGAACCATCTACTCCTCCTCTCCATTTGGCTGCCTCGAATGTTCCGGTTGTGGCCAATAGTGACTGGGAACAAGGCAAAATTATCACAAACACTGCGAAAAAATTAACACTCGGTAACCTGCTTTTTATGTCAATGAATGACGGAAGTTGACGTCAGTAAAACAATATGATGTATTTTACATTTGCAGCTTGACCAAAATGAAAAAAATTACAGAACTATTGTAGTTATTCTTTTTCTGTTGATGTTAATTATTGATTAACAGCTACAGAAAAAAAGTAACGACGACAGTTGCTATGGAATTGGTTTAAATTTGGTTACTAACTTCATTATCAAACTCATATAATTGGCCAATTTCTTGATCTACCGGGTGTCCCAAAATGATGTATTATTGTTTGATTTCTTACATGTCCATAGCCAATGAACTGACTTTCAAAAACTTTGTTTCATTTGATTGCCTAAAGGCTACATTGTATTTTTAGATGTTGTTTGCGGTTTTACCAATGGCGTTTTCATGTCGAAAAGAAGATCGATAAACCTGCTCAAATTCAAGCGTCAGATTGCACGAGAAAGGAACGGCCTATTTTTCCTGTCAACACTTTAGATGTGATGCAAAGGCTGAACACGTATTCGCATTTTCTGAACTCAGTATTAACTAAATTCGTATTCTCTGAACGACCTACATTCTCTGAACGACATATTATAAGTTCAGCCTTTTGCATCACATCTAAAATGTTGCCTGGGAAGAAAGGCCGTATCTTTTCCATGCCATCTAAGGTTGGAATTTAAGCATGTTTATCGATCTTCTTTTCGACATGAAGAAATCATCCTAAACCATAACCAGCATCCTCAAGTACAATTTAGCCTTTCGGCAATCGGATAAGATAGAGTTTTCGAAAATCATTTCATTGGTTATGGACATGAGCAACCAAACGAGAATACGTCATTTTGGGATACCCGGTATGTGCCACAATTTTTATAAATAATATTTCAATATTTATACAAGCCACATCTTGATTGGACATACAGATATTGAACACATAGACTTATCATCTGACTTGTCCAGCGTAGGAATCATTCGTCCGTACATAGCCGAATGCTCGTGGCCCATGGCCGAAACCGCCAAAGCCTCATTTTCACGGACCAATCAGACGGCTAAAAAGCGAAGGAGACAAAAGAAACCCGTGAAGATTTTTCTAAATTTTACTTACCTTCATAAAACGCAACCAAGAAAAAAAACTGCTTGAAATTTCCGGAATTTTTTTGAAGAAATCTACTCACCAGATGTTTGGGAGTACAAGTTTGGATGCCGGTTATAATATCTCCAGGATTGGCGGAGTTATTGCCTCTCCAATAGACAAAATCGGCGAAGGCTTGTCGAGGCCTGTTTACGCCAATTCAAGTCAGGTGATAAAGCCTCTTGATAAAACCTCTATTGAATTTCATTAGTTATTTCGCAACGAGCAAGCTTGTGCCTTGAATGCAAAAAGTGGTACAATACAGAAACTTCCCTAGAGGATTGTTGCCACATGACTTGAAATGCGCAAAAAAGCCTTTGTGGACTTTCAATTTACATAAAACCTTAGGGGCATTGAATCATGAACAAAATAAAATTTCGCGAATAGCAATAACAATTGAAAACGCAGATTTTGGCGTTTTCAAATCGTTCTTACAACAATCACTATTGTTATTACTATTGTCTCCCGGCCAGAATTTCCATTGTTCAAGGTTCGGTTTGTTTGAGGCCATAACTCCGGCCATCCTGGACATATTTTAACCGACATCCAAACTTGTACACCCAAACATCTGGAGAGCAGATTGCTTTTAAAAAATTCAGGAAATCTCAAGCAGTTTTTTCTCCTGGTGGCGTTTTACGAAGGCAGGTAAAATTTAGAAAAATCTTCACGGGTTTCTTTTGTCTCCTTTGCTTTTTAGCCGTCTGATTGGTCCGTGAAAATGAAGCTTTGGCGGTTTCGCCCATGGACCACGAGCAATCGGCTATGTACAATGAATGATTCCTGTGCTGATTTTTCCAGAATGATAATGTCTCTCATTATAAAGGAATATAAAGGAAGATGTTGCTGGCAGGATGTAATTTGAAAATTCGCACTTGTTCACTGGTCTTAAATAATGTGTACTTTCTTTTGTTTCAGACGAGATCAAAGGCATATGGGAAGACATTAGAGGACGCAAAGTGCAAATATTATGGCCTGCTATGTCCGCCAGCAATACAGGGGATGATTTGTGGGGAAACAAGTTTTGGGATGCCACTTTTGAGAATGAAAATGCGCAATCTGTGGAAGTAAGCTACAGTGGTTTTTTCTCAGATATGGATGGGAAAAGGTCCTTTAACGAACTTGGAAAATGCAAAGTTCCGACTTCAAAGTCCAGTCTCGTAAAGAACTGGACAGTTAGGTATTAAAAAATAGCGTCATGGTGAAAAGGCTCTTTGAATAAGATCTTACCTTAATTTTAGAAACTGCAAACGATAGATCCACAGAATATTCGCGGAGTTGTGAGTTTTGAAGTTCTAGTTTGTGGAAAGCTGTAACCAGAGGCTTTTCCATAGCTTTTATGTAAAACAGCACAGGGCTATCCTTTGTTTTGTCTCTGGTCTACTCTTACAGGAAACCAATGAGATTTGGAAAGAACCGTTGATAACCTGACTTGATTTTAAATTTATTCAAGCATCTGGGTGCTTTGGTGAATTCTATTGAGCATAGTTTGACATTGACTCTAATCCATAAGTTATGATATTTGACTACGGCCAAAACTGCCTTCCCCGTCCAACTTGGTTCGTTCTGATATTAACGATATATATTATAATGTTAAATGCAACTTGTTTTACCTCAATCGGGAATCTTTTTTGCATATCAAGTTATTTAGGGATCTTAGAGATATATTATGGTTTCAGCTGTCGCACAAACTTGATCTTTAAGGCTCCTAGCTCTGTGAATTTTATGTGGATTCGCCAGAGTCTGGTGTCTGAATTTAGTCTTATGTTCTCAATGAAATGGTTAGCTTACCCATAAGCCCGTTCATTTTATAAGCATTTTTCATGGTTGATTTTTCGTATTTTTCTCTTAGCTTTTGAGTAATCAACTTAGTCTTTCTTATCATCGTTGTGAAATTTTCGTGGTTGCAACCGATGTTGGTGGCTCGCTTTTGTAATCTAGATTTTGTTCTTAACCATCTAATTTCTATGTAACAGCCACATACACTTTACTCGGTGTTCCATCAGAGAAAAATGCGACCTTAATTTACCAAAATGTGACCTTGATTTACCTAAATGTGACCTTAATTCTCGAACAATAGATTCCAAATACAGTAGATACACATGAAAGTGTCCTTCACACTATGACATAGACACGTTAAAGATGCATTCGAGTAGCTGTCATAATAAGCTGCTTTTGGTGCGTAATTGAATGCTGGGCTCGTTTGTTATAAGACTATTAGCACAGCTATCTTCACCACTTGGTCAATATTATACACTGGTGAAGCAAGATTTATTTTAGTAGACATTGTGAAATTTCAGAGCTGAAGCTTCAAATTCTATAGATTTATTTCAAGTGGAAAATCTATTTTGGATTGACTTTGTAATTCATAAAATGTAGCCCATCTATCTATTATGCCCCAATAGTAGCTATTGCACTTGAGGATCCTTAACATTTTCATCCAAACCAGCTGTGATAAGTCTGACTGTAAAATTGTATGTTTTAAATGCACAAAACCAAAAAAAGTATAATAAGAGTTTTGTATGAAACATTGCTATGGGTTATTGAGTTGATTTTAAGCAATTTTGTACACGTTAGCAATATTCCTTTTCGATATGATGAACTCAGTTAGTAGATACGCATCGTGGTCCTTAGCATCATATCTTGAGTCATAAGGATTTGGTACTCTAGTCTTCGTAACAATTACAAAACGGATGTGATAAAGGAACCAAAAACTGAAGATTTTGAAATTTGCTAGAGTGGTTTCACAGCAAAATTTTAAAAGGATGCGACGTCTATTTTGATATATCCAGTTTGTTTTGATGTGAAATATGTTCTTTCCCTGGATTTCTTCATGTGTGGAAAATAGAGAAGGAGGAGAGGACAGATAAA
This sequence comes from Aurelia coerulea, assembly GCA_039566865.1. Classification (NCBI taxonomy): domain Eukaryota; kingdom Metazoa; phylum Cnidaria; class Scyphozoa; order Semaeostomeae; family Ulmaridae; genus Aurelia; species Aurelia coerulea. The sequence continues at coordinate 7,825,614 of CM076959.1, forward strand.
TTTGTCCCTTTTTGCTCCACTTGTATCACCTTCGCAGTAATATTGAGTAGTTTTTAGGTAGATATTACCATGTATTGTAATCAACTGGTTAATGAATTGCATTTAATTCAATTGCAAGGAAGTCTCCGCATTTCCACCAGGAGGAAATGGTTTTGTGAAGTTTTCCCAATAAATCAGAGAAATGTTAATTATTCGGCCCGTAGCAAATATGCAAGAGCTGCACTATCGTTTAATCAGCATAAGAATCAAATGTCGTCCATGGCGGGATCGCTCGTGACCCATGGCCGGAACATCCATATCCACATTTTCACGGACCAATCAAACGACGAATGAGTGAAGAATAGAAACCCGTGAACATTTTCTAATTTTACCTACCTTTGTAAAAGGCAACCAGGACAAAAAACTTCAACTTTCCCGAAGTTTCCTTGAAGAAATTTACCCTCCAGATGTTTCAGTGCACAAATTTTGATGCAGGTTGAAATATCTCCAGGTCTGGCGGAGTTATATCCTCTTCAATTCACACGCAAACTGATAAGGTACTGAACCTTGAACAAGAGAAATTCTGGCCCAGTGACAATAATAATAACAATAGTAATTGTTGTAAGAACGACCCAAAAATGCCAACATCTGCGTTTTCAATTGTTTTGCCTTTCTGCCACAGTTTCTTTTGTTTAAGATTCAATGCCCCTAGGTTTCGATGTCCACAGAAAAAACCTACGAAGGTTTGCTTGCGCATTTCAAGTCATCTGGCAATGCCCTGGGAAGTTTCTGTATCGTAGCTACTACTTACTGCATTCATGGCAAAAAGTTTTCATTCTTCAAAAGAGCTTTTAACAAGAGATTTATCCACCTGATTTGAAGCGGTGTAAAACAACCCTAAGCAAGCCTTAGCCGATTTGGTCTATTGAAAAGGCCATAACTCCGCCAAATGTTAAGATATTTTAACCGGCACCCAAACTTGTATACTCAAACATCAGGAGAGAAGATTTCTTGAAAACATTTGAGAAATTTCAAGCAGTTATTGTTCTGGTTGAGTTAGACAAATCTTCACAGATTTCTTTTGACTTCTTTGCTTATTTGCTGTCTGATTGGTCCATGAAAATGAGGCTTTGGAGGTTTCAGCCATCGGCAACGAGCAAAAATTGGCAGAGACATTTTAATTTCTATGCTCGTTTAATCACCTTAGCTTGTCTCATACTTCACTCATCTTTGGTCTTAGAGTTGACCAGAGTTAATAGAAAATAGACTATAGAAATGAAATAGAAAATTATATTTTCTATTAACTCTGAGTTCATCAAATCTCATATGTATTTTATTGATTGTATGTACAGGGTTTCCTAAAACATGCGCGCCGTTTTAATGGTTTGAGCGAATCTTATAAGCAGTTGCTGATTTACGAAGTGAAAAAGTCAAAATTACTGGTTGCATAAAAACCAGAGTCTTTTATCTCCGTATCCGTACTTAATTCTGTAACTTTGGGTGTTAGCACCAAACAGACCTTAACTTAACAGTTTTACCATAAAATGCATTTAGGAGTAATATACTACCAACTAGCTTGAGAATCTTTACCGGGAAGCCTTTTGCAAGCAATATTTTTGGATTAAATGCATTTCATGGAAGCAAAATAGCTGATGGATGCATACACTTGTGCTGCAAATAGCCATTCCAAGCAACCCTAGATATGTTTTTTTCGTCTTGGTTTTCACAAACCTAACTTATGACTACCTTTTTACTCATGGAAATTAGAAAACCGGGCAAGGTACTTCTTTCACTTAATTTCTTTTTCATTTTGACATGGATGGAGAAAATCAAATCCTCTCCTTTTGAGGCAACCAGTAATTTTGAAATTCTTTCGCCATAAATCAGCAACTACATGCCAGATTTACGCAAAAAAGATCTTAAAGTCTAAGTTGAAATCCCTTCTATTGAAAAGTTGTAAAAGCAGGGAGGTCTGATCCAGGGCTGCTCCGCCACAACCATTCTAACGCACATGTTCTTTGGGATACCCTGAAGAGTATAGAATGTAATTGCACGGCTGCTGATACATCTATTGCATACTAATTCGTTTTATATGTTCTAATGCGAGTCGTTTTGGACCAGGTCTTCTTCCATGTGGTCTTCCAACACAATCTTGAGTGAGGCCACGCACGTAGCTGGTAAGGTCTCCAACTGCAGTGTCGGCTACCCGTAAATGCCACATCAGAACAAATCCCATGCAGTACACATTGCTGTCAAATGAAAGGGGTATGCCTGCACGTCTTACTTCGCTGGGAAGACAGCAAAGGTCACCAAACCTCTCCAGCATTCGGGAGCCGTTTATTAAGTAGCCATCTGTACCATAGCACGAATTGCTGAACCCACACAACAAAGCTCTTCTGCTACTCTTATCAACCAAAATATTGCTGGGATTGATGTTATTGTGAAGCACTTGCTTTTTTGCAGGTGCAACACAATATCGATCAATGATTCAGCGAAGCGACCAAATTCTTCACGGGTTTCAAAAACCACTGAATTCAGCCGCTCGCACGTGTGGTTGAATGCTGATAGAACGAGTTTCGGGGCACAACCTCTCACGACACCAAATGCGTGCGGTATTCCTTGGTGGCTGCTCAACAGCATCAGAATGTGGTATTCTTTGCAAACTGCAGGGAATGTGGATCCCTTAAAAACTTTAACGGCGCATGCTGCTTTCTTATACATGGCATCATAGATATTGGCATTAGGGCCTTTTCCGATTAAAAGACCAATCAAAAGTTCACTCTCTTCAATAAGGCTAACGCCTTGTTGCAAGAGAGTTGCATTTGACTGTAATCTGTTGTCGGCAGTAGCAACGGAGAGCAGATTGTAGCCTCTGAAGTTTGTGGCTTGATCGATACTTTCCATCATTTCCCTTGACTGCATGCCACTCGCGTAGAAAAATTTGAGCTTGTAATCGTCAGCAAGTCTTGCCATCTTACCTGACTTTTTTCTTGCAAAATCAGCCTGTTCTTTTAGTCTTTCGATTTCTATTGCTGACCTTTTCCTCGATGTTTCACAAGCATCATGTTGGCATTTGTCTTTCAGACGTGATACAATTTCCTGTAGAATGTAACACCAGATCGTTATATAGTAATGAAGAACAACATCAGGTAGAAGGGAGGAAGGTCACATAAGATAAGAGCTGACATATAGACACCTTCCACCTTATCATGTATGTTTTCTTCAAGAATTTCAAAATGAATATAGCTTGTCCTACATTAAAGATCACCGTGTATCGTCTCAATAAACGGGAAACTTTTTCAGTAACAGGTATGGAAACAACTTTTCATTGGCCGGCAGATCTGAAACGCCAACATTTCCAAAACAGCACCAGAAACTCTGGTTGCCAAAAACATTTGATTTCATTCTTTATAGAGCACCTATCAAGTAGGCTTGAATGTCCTTTATAAGAAAATGTTTCTATACAAGTTCTACAAGTTATTAAGGAATGCAACTGTATTCCGCCAGTTGTTCACTCGCAACAGTGGCACAATTAATGGAACGAAGTGCATGGGCAATTGATCGTAGACGATGCAGTAAGGCCCCGCATTTAAGAAAACCACTTTTTCAGTGCTTCTTGTATCTATGACACTTTTCACTTTTTGGGATGAAAGTTTCTTAAGTTTCTAATTTATTGTCTGGAAATCCTAGAAAATAGGTTACAACAGAATGGGATTATTCATATAGATAATATTACCCATAATTATTAGACAATTACATTTGAATTACCTATAAAGTACCCCCTTTTGACTGGAACTAGGAACCAAACAATAAGATATCATTGCTCCCCGAGTTCACAGCTAAATTTATCAATCTTCAACTCAGATGCACATGCCTTGCATTTAGAAATCGTCCACCAAACACCGGAGATACAAGTTCGCAAAGTCAAAATTTACAATGCACCCAAAACCAGAGGTATGAAAAAGGGCCTAATCATGATTTGTATCATGGACTTCTCCAAAGCACCCGTAGACTTTAAGTTTCCCTTTTTGCTTTTGAAAAGAACAAAAGACGCATGGACACGGCCCTGATTAAATGAATATAATAAAAATGTGGTAAGAATATTTCAAAAATTAAAGGTCAAAGTCGAAAATTCTTTTGCAAAATGCCTGCGTGGTGTCAAATCATGGCTAGGCCATTTCTGAAAACCTCTGGTTTCAGGTGCACTCCAAATTTTGACCTTGTGGACTCATATCTCCGGTGTTTGGTGGTCGATTTCAAAATGCAAGGCAATGCAAGGCAATGCAAGGTATGTGCATTCAAGTTGAAGACCAACAAATGTAACTATGAATTTAAAGAGTCCCAACATTTTATCGTTTTGTTCCTTTGTTCAGTCAAAAGGGGGTACGTTTTTGAGACATCCGGTATAACCTACTGTATATGTGTATGTTATCAATGATTGTCAAGAACATCCAGTGAAATTTAGTTTAAAATCTGTTAAATTGAGGATATTTGTAGCAATTTGTGATGAACCATGCATTGGAATGATTCCAGTTCATCATCCTAGGACCTGGTCTCGATTAAAATACAAGAAACTTTATTTTTGATGCGAGCCTCAAGAGTTCCTTATATCATAGGGAGGCTAGTTATTTTTCAGAAGCCTAAACGTTTCTTTTAGGTGAGGTTCCTTAATGCGGGGCCTTATTGTAGTTTTTTCTCGATGCAAGTCCAAGGCCTTTACGCAAATCCCATAATCCATCGTAAAAAAGCGATAATCTACTATTGAAAGCCTGATGAAGGTTTCGCCTCCATTCCAAGCCACCCAAGGGCGCGCCACTCTAGCAGCAACCCACAAGATTTGCTAGTAATATTTAGACTGGAAAACAGAGCGCCTTGTTTTGCAGGGGCAGAGTAAACTTCCTTTTGGGAATACAGGTTTCGCCTTGAATTGAAAAAAACTTTTTTAGGCCCAATCAAAGGCATCGACAATGTTGGCACCGGCACTTTTCATGAAACTCCGTTTTACCCTATCAGGAGATATGCCACAGTTTTCCACGAAAAACGGTGAAGGTACCTTTCCGAAAAGAAACTGGTAGAGTCTGCACACAACGCCCCCTAGTAACGAACCCGCCGGACATTAAAAATGCAGCGGTGATGAAATTATGAAATTATGCATTTTCAACGAGGATTAGAAATATCATGGCGGGGAAAGGAAATTTTCAGCTATTATCTATGATGAAACTTGTATAATTTTAGATGGGGAAACAAAAGTTTCAACGGGGAGCCGCAACATAAACACGGCAGGGAAAGTTTTTAAACTCACATGTAGCGGGGAAACAAATTTTTTGGTGGGACATCCTTCCACCTTGCTGGGGCAATGTTTCAGCGGGGATGTTACTGGGGGGTGTCACTGTCACACAGGACTGAAGTACCTAAGCTAAAGTCCTCACCTCTGTCTCGTGATCTGGTCTCCATAACATTGCTTCGTTTAGTTCAGCTCCAATTTCACTGGTAGATGAAGATGAAGATGGGCTCTGTTCACCACTCGTACCGTTGTAGTTGAGGGGTATTGGAAAATTTCCAATTAGAGCATACTTTCCAACATCCCTGTCTTTGATGTAGGCCGCTGGTGTTGTCTTGTCTTCTGACTGCTCACTCGTAACAGGTTGGTCATCTTGATCAGCAATTCTCGAATTTCCAATGTCATCACTCTTTGGTTTTGCCTCTCTTTTTCTTCTCCTTACCCGGTATTCCCGCTTTTTCCGTGCTTTGTACAATTGCTTGTTTGTCTTCTTCTCTTCCCTGTCATCCATGTTGGTATTTTTCCGATAAAAATGTGCGCTGTTTGACGCAAAGTCTATGTCAAAGAACGAGCCATTTGATTTAATTCGATCTCTACTGAAGGTTAGACAAATGAGGATTTGCGATGATTAAAAGTGACTCAACTCAACATTAAAGATATAATGTTATGTTACATGATCAATGCTTGCAGGTACGTTTACAATAGAATGGAATTATATTTCTAATGACAGGAAGTGGTATAATTGCCTTTTCTTCCTAACAATAAGAATAACTCCCAGGACGAGCCAGATGGTGAAAACTTCTTCTATTCTTAGACATAGAAAGGGCCGCCATCTTTTGGTCTGAAGCGAGTGATCAGTAGTAGTTGTGTCCCCAGAGTAATTACGTAATTGCTTGTTGATAATTTTGATAGGCCGCTTGAGCTGCTCAGAGGAAAACCATTTTTTATAAGAAACTGAGGTCCGGTACTGGTAGGCACTTTCTTAAATTTTTGGGCCATTTTGCTACCAAAAGTTTCTGATGTGTTTCTTATAGTTTTAATGCCGGAAGTGTTGAGTTAATTTTGTTTTGTCTGAAGGGCTTCCAAATTACTTAGTACATAATTCGCACTCAAAATAATTTCGAAACAGTTGCTATAACTGTACACTGTCAAAACATTTTTGAGTGCGATAGAAAAATTAAAATTGTAAATTACGAAAGTTTCTTTGCTTTTTCAGTTCAAGTAAGGTTGTTTCTTAACTTTCGAAAAATTGAGCCTACCGTTTCTTGTAAGCAGTTTCTTATAAAAAAATGAGTGTGTATAACCCTAGCCATAACAGTTATGTAACTTTTTATTTTCATGAGCATCCTGTACACATGTGTGGCGAATTCCTAATATTATCCAAAAATTAAGATTGTGTTGCCTTGTTCAATACAGGGCCCGTAGGAAGCAGGGGGGGGGGGGCGCAAGCCCCCCCTCAATAATTTTTTAAAACAATGGTGCTACGTCACATGACTTAATTAGATGTATTGTTCTCTATTGTTTTAAGAACAATTGCCCCCCCCAATCCGAAGCTTCTTCCTACGCTGTTCAATAAAACGGAGTTTAATTAATAAACAACCGTTCCTGCAGCTCCTTTCTTATTCAAAATAATGTAACGTTCCAGCATAGTCACAGGATAAGATAGTCTTGAAGCGAACAATGCGCTATTGTTTTCCGCAATTGTACGCGCTTTGAGGTTGAACGAGCAACATCAGCAACCCGAAGGTGCACACTTCCAGCTCAACATGGCCGCTCACGCACATGAATCTTTACCTGTTGAGGAACTTGATGATATATTGTACTTAATCGAGAAAGGATTTCTGGAAGAAGATGAGGATTTGAATAATCAGATTGAAGGCATTGCCATGGAAGTCACCAGGGACGAAGAAAACGCTGCAGGCTTCGAATGTAGCGTCTGTGGAAAGGCCTGCAAGTCACGCCGCGGACTTACAAGGCACTTCAACTCGAAACATTGTGAGGTTTCTTCTTCCTCTTTCGTTGCCGGATCTGCCTCAACTGCTGCACCAAAACCTTCTTCGTCTTCCACTTCAGCTGATGAACTTAGTCGCAGAAAGCTTCATCCTCTCCAGCTTAAAGCCATCGTTCTAAAATGCGCTGAAAAGATCTCTTCAGATGAATGTTTTCCCTCAAGTTTGCGAGAGAAATTTTCAAAGGAATTATTCACTTTCTCAAACGATGATGCTGTTCAGTTGTGGTCAAAGTTGAGAGAAGTTATAGATAGTTTCAAGGGTGATGCTGAAAAGTTTTATTCTGGGTTCTTTTCTTTATTGGTGGTCAATGTCCTTCCATCAAAATTTGAAGAATCTTTTGTCACAAATACGTTGATGTCTGAAGTAGCAAATATCTTATTGAATCATTTGTCTGGTGTTAAAAATTTGGATGGTACTAAGGAGCCTGAGTCTTTGTCAGTGAAGGAGGAGAAAAGCTTACAATATCTTGCTGGTTTTATTTTACATAAACTTTATTCTAAATTTCTTTATTCAACAAAAGGCAGAAGCACATATCAACAAATCATTTCTATTCTTCAAGCTTGCAAAGTTGAAAGTGATGACACCCAAACCCTTATTAATGCTCGTGACAGAGGAGGTTTATGGAGAGTTAACAAGAGAATTGAAAAAGTTTTCTTGCAATCCGAACCTTTATTTCGTGCAAGAACTGCTTCTTTTAAAACCAAATTGGTTTGCGAAGAGTTGGTTGAAGAGATTTTGAAAGACTCTTCTGTCCTTTCAAATTACAATAACATATGCCTAGATGCCAACCTTAAAATAAGTAAAGAAGTCAGCATGGATCTCTTGGAGCACATGGTGACTTTAGAGTACGCACTTTTTCATTTGCAAAGGATGTCAGGGAAAGACATAAAATCTCAAAAAAGCAGGCAAGGAAAAGATCTCTCCGGACAGAAATCAAGAAATCAAGTTCTTCTACAGACAAGGGTCATTGATAATACACCAATAAATGCAAATTTGTGAAGTTGACCAGAATGTGCATATTGAACTCAAATTTTTATTCACAGCAAATAATCAGACAAGACGTGCTGTGGTGCAGTGGTGAAATCCTTTGACTTTGCATCTAGAACAATCAGGTGGACAGGGTTGTATGAGCCCCAGTGACAAGGGGTCACAAACTCGATTGGGTCTTCGCTACTTCTGTGATCATTGTGCTTGGTGCTGAAATCTGCAACTTCACATTTACGGATCCAATAAAGAACAAACAAGGATAAATACTGTGCAATAGTTTTAAATAAGCCAATCAGAGAGCCCATTAAAGTTGGAATTTGGTCAGTAGATAAGAAACAAAAAGTACAAAATCATTCAGTGGTAAAGGAGGAACAGATTGTATCATGTTCCCATTGGACATAAACTTGAAAATCGTATTGGATAATTCCTGCTTTGAAATGTGCTAAACTGAAGCTACTGTACCATGATAATATGAATAATGCAACTTTTATTACAGAAAATACAGCATGGAATCAGCTGAGGCTTTTGACACCCATTTTTGTCATATGACCAACCATTTTCAGAAAAGCTTTTTCTATCTTTGATGACAAAACAAATGCAAACTGTCCAAATACTTTGATCAATTGACTCAAAAAGGGTATATGTTTAATGTTCTAGAAAAGTTTCTAAATTTTGCTACTTAGGGTTGCAAATTACACAATTTGGCTAAGGTTTATTTTGCACCCATTCCAAGTTATGTGATCAATCTTTTGGGAGGCTTTAGCACTATTCATTTTTTAAAAGCACATGTACTGTACGTTTCAGAGCACAAGATACAGTGTGGTAAAGAAATCAGAAGAGGTTCTATCAAGATATTGATCACTTGACTTGAATTGGGTGCAAACAAACCTTGGTTGAATATATTTCTTGTCAATTACACAATATTTTATAGTTGGTATTGATAATGCAATGCTAGACACAGTAACGGGATATATACTTTCCATTCACAATGTACAGTAATTCTATTTGAGAGATAATGTACCAAATGTCCTTGTAAAATTATATGTATACAGTTAGTAACAATCACTCAAAGCCTACTAAAAATTAAACGGTTGTAAAATGAAAACAATTATGGATTCTTGATACAGCAAAGCTGAAATGATGTGCACACACTACCCGAAGCTAATTGACATCAAATTTGAGATTTTCTTAAAAAAATTCAAAGTTCTACTGTAAATGTTTTTTCAAAAAGCCATCATTTCTGTTTTGATGTGTGTACTGTAGCTTCCTCACTTCATTTAGTTGTTGCCAAATACAATCCAATAATCAAGAGTGTTTGAATAACAAAGGACTGTATCTAACTGCAATTTTACAAATAAGATAAATTGCTTCATGCATTATTTCATTCATGATTATGGTATTACATAAATACTAGATAACCTACAATATGGGCCTGCTGAACATTGACATCAAAGAATTATCAAGGAATTCTCAGGAATTTTCTTCATGCATGTACAAATTCTCTTTGGTACGAAAAACTGTGTAAGTTTTCACAGCTCACCAACATTCTGAATTTCCTAAGAATTCCTGTTAAAGAAAACCATGCAAATATACATATTCCAAGGCCATATGAAGCATCTCAAACTTGGGGGCAGGAGACTTCAACTGCACCTTTTTCATTAAGCTAAAGGGCACTCTTTGTTTCTTGCAAAAATTTGGGGGCGGGCAGGTGCCTTTAAGTGGTCAAATTACAGTCAACACAGAAGAAGTGTACCATGCAGATTTGAAGACTATTTGAAAATAATTTTTTACGATTGGATGACAGTTCAAATAGTATTTTCATTTGCTTCCACTTTTGCTTCGGATACTTGTTTCCCCTGGACATCAAAATGAATAAGGATTTTCAAGGATGTTGTCATGCAAAGAAAGCAAAATCCTATTCTATTTTGAATATCAAAAACAAAAGTGGTACGCTGCTTCTGCTTTGACTGTAAATGTTGTTAAACAGTTTAATAAAAGTTGACAGTGTACCAAAATAAGTTTGAAGGCAGAAACATCGCAATACAACAAAAACAACAGCAAATGATTTAATTCATTTAATGCCAATATTTCACTGTTGCTTTTGTCGTATTGCGGTGTTTCTGCCTTCAAACCTATTCATTCATTCGTCACTGCAAGCATCTTTGGATCCGACAATCGACGCTGGTATCGTAACCTTTCCTTTTTCAAATCATTTTAGTACTAGAATGAACCACTGTATGCGCACACTTTGAAATTGTAGATATACATTTTTGCAATTAATATTAGTGTTTACTTATTTTTGCTTCTTTTTGGCAATGGCTCAGTATCATTAATATCATATTTTCCAACCTGGACATTGACGTTTCCAGCAATGGGGCGAACTGAGAATTGAGACTTGATGGTGTTGTCATTGTAGCCAACATCTCTAACGGAAGGGTTGTCACAACGACTTCCAATTGCACGCTGTCTGCCAAAGTAATTTTCAAGATCATCATGGCAGAATCTGTTTGATAGCACATATTGCACGCCGTTTTGAAGAAGGAATTTGCAAACTTCTTTGAAAGAGAAGACGCTTGTTTGAAGACCTTCATATGTTTGCCAAGAAATGAACATGCTGCTCTTTGCATTTGCTGAGAAATTCCCTTCACGCTTTTCAATGGAATCTTTCCACTGGGAGAAATAATCAAGGAATTGATCCAACCAGGTAAATCTTGGATCATCAACATCAGAATAAGGCTGTAAGAAGGGCTTTCGCTTAAGAACATGCTCAGCAGAATTTCTCACATTAAGACAATCAAAGAATTTGTCCATCATAGAACAGAATTTGGCTGTTGCAGAAGCTTCAGGGGGGGGGGGGGGGCAAATTTATCTAAGCAGACTGCAACTGTATCACTTAAAACTTGAACAGCAAGGTGGACTCTCATGACAGAATATGGTGTTAAATTGAAGTGATCACTGGTTAACTTGGGAAGCATCTTCAGGCCACTGTCCAAGTCATCAAAATAGAATTGAGAAATTTGAGACCAGAGGATATGCAAGCCATCATTCCACATTGAACGTGTAGTACGGCCAGATCCTGAATTTGCAAGGCAGTTACGGGTTGTTTTCATCAAATGAGGAACATCAGCGAAGAAATAAATATAACGTTCATCTTTAGAGAAAAGATTCTTGGCACGATAAACAACATTTTCTTGACTGTCACCATCAAGAGCTTTGTGCATGCGGAATAATTTACGATTGGTAGATGCTCCATCAGCAGTGGCGGCAATGACTTTCAAATTGATATCCTCAAGAATGTTGACAGCTTTCCAGAAGATGGGGAAGATTTGGTAAGACGTTGCACCAGTAGTAGCAAATGTTGCAGGACTGAACGAAAGAGGATTGACAACACTTTTGATGAGGAAGACAAGAACATGTGTGGCAAGCTGTTGAACATCTTGAAGAGTGGCATAATTTGTATCAATGTCACCAAGGTCAACAAAGCCAATAAGCTCACCAGTATGCTTGCCCCAAACCAGGTCTTCTTGGATCTTCATTTCATCAAATAAAATGGAGACAAATCTTTCAGCAGGAGAAAATCCTTTGGTCTTTTTAGACAAATCATTTATAATATCAGGATTGAATCCTCTTCTTGGGCGAATATAATTTTTATAGTCTTTGAGTGTTCTTAGACTTGGCAAGACTAAAATTCCAGAGCCAGTTTTGCTGTCATAGCGAAGATCAGAATAAGTGGAAGAAGATTTTGCTGCAAGAGAAAGACAAAATTTGATGACCATTGGATGATATCTAATGCTGCTTGATTTGGACTCATTTATGTAACTTTGCTGTTCCTCCCAAAACAATTTCATGAAGGGTGGCATGTCTTTCTCGTCACAACTACTGAACAAGGAAAGAAGATCTTGGTTCAGTTGAGGATCAACTGGTTTGCTATGGTTGGCCAAGGATTGCCTCATTTCTTCAATTTGTTGCTCAAGTTGCTTGCATTTGAGACGGTTTTGTTGCAAAGTTAGCTTTATTCTCTCTGGGGCTGTAAATTTAACTGGAGCAAATAGCTTAGCAGGTTCATTCAATCGGCTTTCTTTGGGGTGTCTACAAAACGTGGCCTACACCATTGGCCTACCATTTGGCTTACCTTTGGCTCACCTTTGGCCTACCTTTGGCTCACCATTGGCTTACATTTGGCTCACCCTTGGCTTACCTTTGGTGCATATTTGGCTCATTGCTGGCCTACTTGTGGTCTATTGCTGGATCAGTGTGGCACACCTGTAGCCTACCATACCTACTTAAGCTTATTTAATTTTTATGCTCCAGAGGGGGGGGCGTAAAAGAGAATGGCTTATTAGAGAGGGGCTCATCCACCAAATCAAATGACCAGGGTAGATTGACAGATTTTCAGTTCTTGATAGAAAGGGCAGGGGCTTACTGACAATTTTGGCTAAGATTGGGGACTTATTAGACAGGGAGACTAAAACAGCTTCACTGCACTATTCTTTGGCTCCCACAAAGCCACAAAAATGTTTAAAAAAACTAAAGCGATCTGGAACAAACCCTTTGGCAGAAATGTTCCTAAGACATTGTAGTATTTTTACATGTCTATAGCTAACACTTGAAATCACTTGAATTGTTTGATTTTACTATCGAAGGGCTATTTTGTCAAGAAATTCTCAAAAACTACTAAGCATTATGTGTGTCCGGTTACCCATGCTTTAGTGTGCTTTTGTTGAAAACAAGTTACATGGACGCACAAATAGATGATTATCTTTCAAATGAAACAAAGTTGGTAAAAATCTAGTTTAGCTAAAACAATGTATTTTTGCTGGAAGTGCTATGATAAACAACAGCATGTCATTTCCCCAAACGTCAAAAAATCGTTGTGACGATTTTTATTTCGAAAATTCTTGCTTTGTGTTGACCCCTGACAACCCTTGTCATGGAGGTATTAAATGTTACAAATTTTCAAACTTCGTTTTTTATTATTTATTCCATAATTTTTCTGATCTGGATCACTGTGATTTGTACAACAATGCAAAATAGGTGAAAAACAATCTGTTTTAATAGCTATTAAGCCAAAAAGAAACTAGAAACCATCCCTTCTATGAAATAATAAGACAAAACTTAAAAAAAAAATGGTTTTGAGTTTTTTGCTCTTTGACCAGAATATGGAGAACATATTTACTATGAAATAATAAAATGACACTTTTAACATATAATTTTAAATGTAATGCTCTTTTGCCAGAATATATTACAGGGAAATATTACTTATTATTATTTTTAATTGTTATTAGTATCACTAATAGTATTATCATTAGTGGGCCGCAAGTAGGCCAGCAATGAGCCAAAGGTAGGCCAACGGTGAGCCAAAGGTAGGCCAATGGTGAGCCAAAGGTAGGCCAATGGTGAGCCAAAGGTGAGCCAAATGGTAGGCCAATGGTGTAGGCCACGTTTTGTAGACACCCCTTTCTTTGCGTCTGCTTTCATACATAAGATTTGCACCAAGAGCAAGGCAAGAAGAACATTGATTTTTGGCAGATATTAAAAGAGGGCAGTTCCCAGATCGAAGAAATTCATCTTGGAGAAATCTTTTTGGGGGAAGAGCTTTGTTGAAATTCAAGAAAGGAAAACTTCCTTGGGATCACATGCCTTTGAATACTTGCAGTGGTTTTAGGGTCCGGCATATCAATTCCTTTGCACAAAAGAGATTGTTCAATTTCTTGAATAAGATTGGACAAGGTAACATTGGCAAAAGATCTCTCATATTTTCCATACAAATCATGGTCTTCAGTCAGCATCCAACCAAAAACTCGCAAAGAAAATCGAAGAGAAGGGTCCACAAAGATTTCAAATTTAGGAAGCAAATACTCATCGATGTGGGAAGAGATGGTTGCCAATGACTCAGACAAATCAATGTGCCAAGAATCACCAAGCTTTAGCTTTGAAATGCGTTGCTGAAATTCAGGAAAGCTCTTGTAAACTGCCATAGGAATTGAAGATGGGAAGACTGTTGAAGAAATGTTTTCTTCTCTCTTCTGGATCGCTGTGGTTGGACGTGGGGGAGGGGAAGAAACAGAGATGCTCTTCTTGGGAAGATGCAAAGATGGCAACACTCCATCTCTAAGTGCCTTTCGTGTTGGATCTATGAAATAGAATAAAACATAAATCATCATCAAGATACCTGGTTTTTCTCCATAATAGGCCTAAAAATCTGGTAAACATGATAACCTGAAGAACAGGCAACATAGTAATTCACCACACTATCTGAAAAGGTTTAAATTAACTGCAATGAATATAAAATATTTGTAAATAATGGATCACTAACCATTTACCGCGTCTTGGGCACATACAGTATCCCTGCTATCAAATGGAACGAAGGGGCAAACGAAGGGAAAAGGCAGAGGAGTTTGGCTGGAGTTTGCTGATTTAGGCCTAACCTAAAAAAGTCCTACTGCGAATCCAAAATCACTGGGAAGATTACCAAGCAAATGTCAAAAGCTTTGAGCAGGTACGTATGTAGAAAACATAAATATTACTTACAAATTCAAAGTTGATCCTGGGAGAAATGTCTTTCGCAAATGTATATCTTGTTTGTGTCAATTTGTCGCTGGAGGTTCTGATCAATGATGCGATCTTTGGTCACGACGTTCAGCAATTCACTTCTCCACTTCTTGTTCGTGTCAGTATTTGGCAAAGGAATCTTGAAGATACTTAGCTGTTTATTTCTTCTTGGTGTTGAACATCCAAAGATCGAGCAATTTGCACCAGGCATAGCAAAAACAGCGAAGATACGAGGAAGACAATCAAATAATACTGGAAACAAACACTGAAAGTGCACAACGCGTCAAATTTGTGCACCTTCGGAGGTCCGGGCTCTAGCAAAATCTTTATCAAAGAGCTAGAACAATAGCGCATTGTTCGCTTCAAGACTATCTTATCCTGTGACTATGGTTCCAGGAGTCAAAATTTTTTTCTGAAACTGCCCACAAGATACTCAAGCCTTAGACCGCAAAATAAGTTAAGAAACTCCAAAATTGAGAAAATTAAAGTAAAAAAAACTATATCTATTTTGATAAACATAGCATTTTACCTTTATTTTCACTTGTTTCCTGTATCATATCACGTATCATATTATTAAAAATAGTTCAAAAAACTTTGCTTTGAAATGTTCAGAGTGGAACAGGCAGTAAATATAAATTGTTATGGAACCTTAAAGAAACTCGTAAGAAACTTCGAGAAAATTCTGATAATTTTAACCCTATAGTAGCCAGCGTGCAGGATAGTCGAGTCTGCACGCAGGCTACCCTAGGGGGAGGGGGGTTAACTCTTGACTGCAAATAGATAAAGCAACAACATTTGGTGTACATGCCCCAGGCATGTACTTTATGAGAATATAGAAATTAACCTAAACTTAGCCGTCATTAAGAGAACCTTTGAGTACTGGCTCAAATTCTTAGTTCTCGCTTAGTTTTTGCAAAAAAAGTTGTATTACTTATGCATATGTTGCAAAATCCTATTATAGTTTATCATACAACGATGAGACTTTTCGCGACTTGTTCAGTAACATATAGTTTTTTATAACTTTTTTCTACTAATTCCGGGTTAATTCCAGGTAATATAATAATTCATGAGGATTTCAATAGTTTTATGTGTATGGCCCTATTCATGCAACGCATATATGTGCGTATTACTATACGCACAAGGCCAAATCCTAATATCAATACAAAAATGAGTTTTTTTGTGGCTTTGTTTCATTAGATAAAATTTTTCGTAAAATTTTCCTTCTAATTCCAGGTAATAAATTGTTTTATGAAGATTTCAATAGTTTTATGTGTATGGCCCTATTCATGTAACGCATATGTAACATATTGCGATGCGCATATGGCAAAATCCTAATGTTATCCCAAAATGAGTATTTTTGTGGCTTTCTTCAATTAGATACAGTTTTTCATAAAATTTTCCTTCTTATTGAAGGTAATAAATTGTTTTATGAGGATTTCAATAGTTTGTGTGTATGGCCCTATTCATGTAATGCATATGTAACGTATTGCGATGCGCATATGGCAAAATCCTAATGTTATCCCAAAATGAGTATTTTTGTGGCTTTCTTCAATTAGATACAGTTTTTCATAAAATGTTCCTTCTTATTGAAGGTAATAAATTGTTTTATGAGGATTTCAATAGTTTGTGTGTATGGCCCTATTCATGTAATGCATATGTAACGTATTACCATGCGTATATGGCAAAATCCTAATATTATCTCAAAATGAGTATTTTTGCGGCTTTCTTCAATTAGATACAATTTTTCATAAAATTTTCCTTCTTATTGAAGGTAATAAATTGTTTTATGAGGATTTCAATAGTTTGTGTGTATGGCCCTATTCATGTAATGCAGATGTAACGTATTACCATGCGTATATGGCAAAATCCTAATATTATCCCAAAATGAGTATTTTTGTGGCTTTCTTCAATTAGATACAGTTTTTCATAAAATTTTCCTTCTTATTGAAGGTAATAAATTGTTTTATGAGGATTTCAATAGTTTTATGTGTATGGCCCTATTCATGTAACGCATATGTAACGTATTACCATGCGTATATGGCAAAATCCTAATATTATCCCAAAATGAGTATTTTTGCGGCTTTCTTCAATTAGATAAAGTTTTTCATAAGATTTTCCTTCTAATTCCAGGTAATAAATTGTTTTTATGAAGATTTCAATAGTTTTCTGTGTATGGCCCTATTCATGTAAAGCATATGTAACGTATTACTATGCGTATATGGCAAAATCCTAATATTATCCCAAAATGAGTATTTTTGTGGCTTTCTTCAATTAGATACAGTTTTTCATAAAATGTTCCTTCTTATTGAAGGTAATAAATTGTTTTATGAGGATTTCAATAGTTTTATGTGTATGACCCTATTCATGTAACGCATATGTAACGTATTACTATGCGCATATGGCCAAATCCTAATATCATACAAAAAACAAGTCTTCTTGTGGCTTTGTTCAATGAGATAAAGTTTTTCGTAAAGTTTTCCTTCTAATTCCAGGTAATAAATTCTTTTATGAAGATTTCAATAGTTTCATGTGTATGACCCTATTCATGTCACGCATATGTAACGTATTGCGATGCGCATATGGCAAAATCCTAATATTATCCCAAAATGAGTATTTTAGTGGCTTTCTTCAATTAGATACAGTTTTTCATAAAATTTTCCTTCTTATTGAAGGTAATAAATTGTTTTATGAGGATATCAATAGTTTTATGTGTATGACCCTATTCATGTAACGCATATGTAACGTATTACTATGCGCATATGGCCAAATCCTAATATCATACAAAATAATAATATCATACTACCACCGAAGCTTGTAGTCATGAAGAACAATGTTGTAATTGTTGTCATAGTAAATTTGTTCTTTAGACCACCACCGAAGCTTGTAGTCATGAAGAACAATGTTGTAATTGCTGTTATAGTAAATTTGTTCTTTAGACCACCACCGAAGCTTGTAGTCATGAAGAACAATGTTGTAATTGTTGTCATAGTAAATTTGTTCTTTAGACCACCACCGAAGCTTGTAGTCATGAAGAACAATGTTGTAATTGTTGTCATAGTAAATTTGTTCTTTAGACCACCACCGAAGCTTGTAGTCATGAAGAACAATGTTGTAATTGTTGTCACAGTTAATATGTTCTTTAGACCACCACCGAAGCTTGTAGTCATGAAGAACAATGTTGTAATTGCTGTTATAGTAAATGTGTTGTTTAGACCACCACCGAAGCTTGTAGTCATGAAGAACAATGTTGTAATTGCTGTTATAGTCAATGTATTCTTTAGACCACCACCGAAGCTTGTAGTCATGAAGAACAATGTTGTAATTGCTGTTATAGTAAATTTGTTCTTTAGACCACCACCGAAGCTTGTAGTCATGAAGAACAATGTTGTAATTGTTGTCATAGTAAATTTGTTCTTTAGACCACCACCGAAGCTTGTAGTCATGAAGAACAATGTTGTAATTGCTGTTATAGTAAATTTGTTCTTTAGACCACCACCGAAGCTTGTAGTCATGAAGAACAATGTTGTAATTGTTGTCATAGTAAATTTGTTCTTTAGACCACCACCGAAGCTTGTAGTCATGAAGAACAATGTTGTAATTGCTGTTATAGTAAATTTGTTGTTTAGACCACCACCGAAGCTTGTAGTCATGAAGAACAATGTTGTAATTGCTGTTATAGTAAATTTGTTCTTCAGACCACCTCCAAAGCTTGTAGTCATGAAGAACAATGTTGTCATTGTTGTCATAGTAAATTTGTTCTTTAGACCACCACCGAAGCTTGTAGTCATGAAGAACAATGTTGTAATTGCTGTTATAGTAAATTTGTTCTTTAGACCACCACCGAAGCTTGTAGTCATGAAGAACAATGTTGTAATTGTTGTCATAGTAAATTTGTTCTTTAGACCACCACCGAAGCTTGTAGTCATGAAGAACAGGTATGTGGTTGTAGTTGCAGATATCTCAACAAAAGCAGACAAAAATAACCGTCAGTGCTGTTGACTACCACTAATTGAGAAAGTTTGGAAAGTAAATAATACCGGAATGAAATGGTATCGGTAGGCATGAAAGCAAGCAACCTTACTACTTTATTTATAGTTTGTTGATTGAGATAGTCATTAAAATAACGCACATGTTCGGGCTAAAATTCATATATATACAAGGCATATAACACTCTATACCGTTTCTTGAAAATGAATGATTTAAGATCAATAATTCATGTCAAAACGAAGACATAATTTAAGCAAGCGTATAGAAACAATGCAAAACAATATCGATACCCATCCAATATTGGAGTCGATACCGTATCAGTTTCCTGTTGGACAGCATAGGACTCAAATCTTTCAAATCATTAAAAAGGTGGGTGTAACATTCTATGGCATTTTTCTTTGAATTGAATGGCTTGTTGAATTAAGGGAACCAAATTTGATTGCTTCTGGGAGATTCAATCGCCGTTGTTAGTTTCTAAAGAGGCATCTTTAATGCAAACAACGTTGTATATTTGGAATCAGGAAACCTTTGATAAAGCATTGAAATTATGAGTGCAATGATTCTACAAACGATATTAAAAGCAATCTGTCCCTATTGTTCTGACCAAAGTTACTGCTTTATCTACAGTATTTCCCCTGGAGCTAAATTGATGCATCACTGAGTCCCTGTGACACTGATTTCTTTGGATAAAGTAAATTAGCACACACTTCTGGAATATACAATTAATATCTTTATAGATTTTCTTCTCATACATCGAAGGAGACAGTAGTTGGAAAAATGCAGATGCCATTGAGCAAGAAAAGTGGCTCAGTTGCGCATACTCATTTATTTCTCTTTTTTCTACTTTTCTGACAGAATTGCAAGCAGGCTATCGTTTACATGAGCGTATCGAATTGGTTTGAATCTACTTTTATAGCATTTCCCTTTGAAGATGTGCAATATCTTTATCGAATTGGTACTTCTTAGATCAAAACAGAAAAATAATTAGGTGCAAAAACCAGTCCGCTATGAAATGAATGCGGCATCACGGAAACGGAGCCATAACATAAACGCTATGAGTAAAAATGACAAAGCAGCTTGTCAACAGTAGCTATTTTGATCACAGTTTGTGCATGACGGTTGTGATTTCGGACATACTTAGCAGACCTGAGCTTATGCTAAGTTAACAAGCGTTTTTTCCTCTGATTATTCAGGAACGTTATATTGACGAGAACCTGTATGACACTGACACAATGCTCTGTTGTACTAAAAAATGTTAACAGCGTAATCCACATTGATTCAAGGTTAGGGTAGTTAATCAAGAACGCAGTCAGGAGGCTACTAACTCTTCTAAAACGATATTATTGCAACATTAGCATATGTGTTTCCATTGTCAAATAAAGGTACCATAACATTAATCATGTCCTGGAAACTTTTCGTTTTTGTCCAGCAAACAAATAGTCCTTTTGTTTCATGGCGATGCGAGTCTATAAAGAAGATGCCTCCGTTGGGGTCTATTGCAAAAATCGTACTCTTGCCTTCAACAATATGGAGACAGTTCACGTATCGAGACTCCTCACGGGAAACCTCTATGGCTCTCTCCAAAATGATTCCTCTGGATTGAATATCTGGAAATACGTCCACAACCTCTTCAATAATTGGCATAACATCTTCCTGTAGCAAATAATCGCAAGCTTTGTCAATATTTGGCAACAAAGAATTCATCCCTGAATCGTTATAATTGTCATACAACCGATTCCCACAAATAATACTGCTGTATATACGGGCGATCATCTTCTTTGACAGTTCACTAGTGTCATTTATTTCATAGGAGAGTTGTTTGAATGTATTTGCAAATAGAATATCTATCAACATGCAAGCATTGCTACCATTTCGACCTCTGAATGTCGATTGTGATATTTCTGAAGGAAACAATGCAAGGAATACTCTATCCTGTTGATGAAGTTCAACGGTTGGCGTTTCAAAGTCGAGACTAGAAAACATTTCCATTACGGTCACTGTGTTTTCGTCCTGGTACTTGCCAATAGCACCAAGCTGATCTTCGGGATCTTCATTGTCTTCATGTGACTGAAGATCTGTTTGCTCTCCAAGGAAATCTGCAGCATTTTGAAGCAGGTATTCTAAGCTTTCAGGATTTAATGAAGTGCAAAACCAACGTTGTCCCCGTCTCACTTGCTCAACGCTGTAACTGATGCCTTGCAGCATAAAAGATTGTCTCCCTCCAATCAATTTACAAGTTTTACACAGCTCTGTGACATCAGCATCCTGAAATAATTTGCAGGCTGTTATTGTAGAATGCGTCAGGGAAAATATGAAAAAAACATTAATGCAAAGTAATTCTCTAAAGAAAGACAGTTGAAAGAAACGTTTTTAACTGTGTTGCAGAGATTTGGAAAGTCTAAACTATGATGACCATTATAATTCCAATAAGAACAAGTAAAAGGACACTAATTAATAGACCTACAGGGATAGTAAAAGAATTAACACGTCTGGTGGGCTGTGGAATACAAAGTATGTGGCCAGTATTTGAAACTGAAATGTTGATCTAACAGTCAAAGGCAAACTTAGATGCGAAAATGTTTTGGTAAAATCAATCACTAACTTAGACCAAGAGATAAGAGCAATGGGTTTTTATATGGGAACGAGAATTTCAGGTTCGATTCTATACCATGATTTACTGTCTATTGAAATTCGAAAAGGATGCTAATTGTCTGCTTCAGAAATATAATTTAGATTTTAATGGCAAGTAATCATGGGCCAGCTAATCGAACCTATACTTCTTGTTCCCTTACTAGCATTTTCTTAATCTCTGGTCTAAATGATGATTGATACCAAACAAATGTTCATATGCAAATATAACCCTTGACTGATAGATGAACATTTCTGGTTTGAATATCGGCCTTGTTCTTCCTATTACATAGCCGGCCAAATGTCTTAATTGTTTAAGTCATCCAGTAGAATAAAGCAAACAAGCTAGAATACCTTGGTAATCTTTTGTAGGATAATGAAAAGAAGCAATGTCGAAATACCAAGCGGTATTAGAAACAAATAAAAAAGAACTCTTGCTACAGCTTGCATTTGTCCCAAGCATTCAATATAGTAGGTATCTTTATATGGCTATTCAAATTAATTGCTTTAACATACATTTGTAGGATACATGGTAACTGCTACCTACGAGGCTAGTAAAAACACGAAAACGTAGTATTATAGTTACATCGTCTTTTGTTGTCTTCTTGCAGAAACAGTCGGTTACAGACTCTACAAAAGAATAAGGAAATCATATGTGTTCAACTACAAATGAAAATAGAAGCTCACAAAAAAAAGCATGAATAAATAGTTTCAACAGGCGAGGGAAAATACACTGTTGCAGCTGACAAGATTCTACCACATCTTCACTTATCACACCATAAAGCATGTGCCGATAACAAAATTGATTGAACTTTATTATTTGAGCATGCCCAATGGCACGATTCGTGTCAATGCTGGTACATTTTTTCAGTTGAAATCCACCTTTCAGGTCTCTTAAGAGTGCAGTGCAGTAAGTAAGCGCAGTACCTTATAAGAATATAATACCGTGCCTTTTCTCAACAAAATAATCGACGAATCACATCCATTTCACAGCGCATACATTGTATGAGAATCAAGCAACAAAGATAAGTCAAATAAAGATGGTTGGTGTAAAATGTTATGACCCATTTCTTTGCATTTAATGATTTAAAAGAAACTTCAGCTACTTTTCTTTAATCGTACCGTTAACCTTTTCAAAATGTTCAAAAGTTTCAGAAGTAAAGGGTTATCTTTATTGTTAAGAATTCATGAAAACTTTGAAAAATAAGGAATGCTAGGTAGATGTGACAATGCGGCATAGTCTAATTACTTTGTAAAGAAATTCAATTGCTTTGCAGTGACATTTGCAATCTCACCTTGAAGGTTTTTAATGTCCCGCTGCAAATCAGGAATGTTCATGTCAACGTAGAATTTCAAATAATTCTTCATCTCCTCGGCCATTATTCGTTTCTCTTCTTGGAGCCTCTTTATGCTCATTGCAGTAATGAGAATTGCTTGCTTCAGTTGTGAGTTTACTAAGAGGCGAAACAGTAAAGGCTATTAATGATTCTAAAAAATTGATGACATGAGTATTGAGTTGTTTAAAGAGAATCAACGGAGATAAAAGCCCTGCGCGGAAGGAGTCTGGGTATTCTATTATTAGCCAATTGTATTTGATGATTTCGAGACGATCATGGATATTTTTTAACAAGAGAAACAATAACATGCGTAGGAGTTTTCAATGCCCTATTTATAGATGACCTCCTCTTAGCTCCGTTCATTCACTTTAAACAATGTTTATTTTACTTAAATGAAATTAATTTTCTCCTGATCTTCTTTCTGTTGGCAAATTAAAGTTATTGGAGTCCCTATAAAATGTTTTAATGAAGCAGAAGATAAAATGATGCAAATATTGAAAACTGTTTTAAGAAATGAAAATAACACAGATAAAAAACAAGGGGGGTGATGCCAACCCCAAGCCCAAGCCAACAACAATATGTTACCAGTGTTATACCGGGTGAGTCAATAAAAAGGCCCTGCGTTTGAAAAAAATGCTAATCCCTCAAAATCAAAGCAATAATATTGAAAACTGTCTTGTTTTATTTTAGATATGTCCAATTAGGTCTAGTAATTTAACCGGCTTTAATCGGCCATTCCTTCCCGTCGATATGGGAGATTTTCTGTAGAAAGCCCTTTCGAAAACCTGCAAAAATTAAGGAAAACGACAAACAAAATTTCTCTTTGTTTTCCTCCCTAGCAATTATGACACATGCATTCATGCATTTCATTCTCTTGGGAGAATGGACTCCCGCCCTCCCCTTTAAAAAGTTATTCAGACTAGGGAAAACTTTTTAATTGCCCCAATAGGATAGCAAATGCTAAACCACACTCAAATCATTACTGTAAGGTAATAGCAAAACTTGCTGATGATTTTCCCACGTTTTTCAAGGTTTCTCGAAAGGACATTTAAAAAAAATCCCTTGTAAGAACTTAACGGGGAGACCGATTTCAGCCAGGAAAAATTCTAAAAATAATTGAAGATGTTAGCTATTCAACTAGATATTGCAAAATATCATTGCTTCTATATTCAGGTAGCAGTAGCCTCTCAAACGCCGGGCCTTGTCTTTACTTACCGAATAGAGTATTGTTTATAGTCAATTAGTAGTGGGTTGTTGGCGTATGTTGAGTATAATTACAACCTTGTCTATACGTAAATCATTAATGCTGTTATCAAACTTACCAAATCTTCAGCCGATGTCCTGACACCTGCCAGGACCCCTGCAGATGTCCGGTTAGCCGATGTCCATTTTGGGGCAATTAAATCGAAATGCTTTGTGGAACAGGTGCCCCTACAGACCAGCGTCCTGACACACCATTGCATATGTTTTTGTTATTTTATGGTTAACTTTTGTTTGTTGGTCTAATTTTGGTTAAATTTAGATCTAACTTGTTTATCTTTACTATAGTCTGTCTCTTTAAATCAAAAAGGTCGTTGGGCAATATTTGTTAAGTATATAATCACTTTCAATTGACTGCCATGCCAGTTGATTTTAATATTTCACCAATTCTTGTTGATGTGTTATCACATAGGATGATAAAGGGGGGCTTCTTTGCTTCTTTGCTGTTTTCGGTACTGCTGTTCTGTGTGGGGGAACTGTGCAGAGTTCCGACTGGTTAAGCTTCAAAAATTGCAGAAGCGTGCCGCTAGAATTATTACAAATAGCAGCTGCGATGCTCCTGCCGAAGCTTTGATCACAGAGTTAAAATGGCCAACTGTGAGGGATATGATCAGAAGTGAGACTGCAACAACTGTATATAAATCTGTTAATAGTCTCGCGCCTGATTATCTCTCGCATTTATTTGTTAGAAATTCTGATCGCAATATTATCAACCTTATAAATGCCGAAACTGACTTGCTAGTGCCATTCATGAAAACTAGTAATGGACAGAAAGCGTTCGCATGTCGTGGAGCAAAAATCTGGAATGATCTCAGCCGCGAGGCCAAGCAAGCTCCCTGTTTATCTTCTTTTAAGAACAAGATAAAGGGTTTGTTGTAAATTTATTGTAAATAGTTGTAGATAAATTATTTATGATTGTAATTAGTTTCCTTTTCCCGTTATTAATTTTAGTAGATTTTTTAATTTGTAAAGTTTTTGGCACGGGCCCCCTGAAAATCAGTCATACTGACTGACGGGGCTAGCGTGCATAAATAATTTTAAAATGAAATGAAAAAAATGAAATGAAATGAAATGTCTGTGAT
Source organism: Aurelia coerulea (assembly GCA_039566865.1). Classification (NCBI taxonomy): domain Eukaryota; kingdom Metazoa; phylum Cnidaria; class Scyphozoa; order Semaeostomeae; family Ulmaridae; genus Aurelia; species Aurelia coerulea. The sequence continues at coordinate 7,850,719 of CM076959.1, forward strand.
AAATTCCCCTCAAATTGAACACTGACAAAAATTTCAACTGCAAGTTGTCTCAAGTCTTCATGACTTGTACCTGTCATTAATTTCGGCCAATCTATGGGTTTAAAATGAACAAGCACATGATCAAATAATATTTCCTTTTTTTATCTTTACATAATGTCAATAAAGATTAATGCAGAGCTACAAATATTGTTTTGCTGGAGTTGTCTTCTTTTTGGGACACCCGATAGGTTGTTGCAGAAGGCACCAGCCAAGGCAATCAGAATACACTGAATAACTAGAAAAAAAAGACGCTGACATCCTACCTTCATCATCTGACACTTGCTTCTTTTGCCATGCAAATTTACCACAACTAACGTTTGAAAAATCAAGTGCTGGAAAGGTTTCATGATCCTCATATGAGTGAACATTATTGTTAAACTCTTGAACAAGTTTTTTGAGTTCTTCTTTCTGGCGAGCTACTTTAAATCTCAGCTGTCTTCTCTTTTTGCAAGTATCTACAACGACAAAAACACTTTCAGGAAGTGACGAAAACTTTGAATCTATGGCAGAAGCTGTATTATTTAGGATATAATTCAATTCATTAGAAACTGGAGCCAGAAGAGATTAAATCCTCGATCACTCTAGGAATTTCCAAGCCAGAGCAGAAAAGATCCTTTTTGCCTAGAAGTACAAATGCGGTGTCCATAGCATAAATTTGAACATCCTTATTGTTCAAATATAAGCTGTCTACGATACCTAATATCGTTAATAAAATTAATATTTATTTTTAGCTAATTACAAGTTTATTCTGCAATCATCGCCGGCCAGTAAATATGTCGGTTTAGATAGTAGCCATTGCGATTTTTGGAGAAAGTGCCTGAAAAAAGTAATTTGTCACAAGAGGTTTTGTGGAGGATTGTACATAACAAATATGACTAGTTGACCGAAGTGTAATTTGTGACCATAAAAAGTCATTTTCAGATCTCCCCAGATTAAATGCCAAGGTGCTTCCTTGAGTTTTTTTAAAGTCAAGTGAAAGAATACGAATACTTCTGTTGAAAGGTACTTCTTGTAGTGGTCAAGAAGAGAACATCTGTACCTGTTAGTCTCCCAATGTTCTGGGAAATGTGGAGATTAGAATAAAACAGTGCTTCAATCTTTTGTTGCTGTGCATTGAGAATCTTTTCTTTCAAATTGGCCATTGCCTCTTCTCCATCATATGCACTGTTGTCACATTCACGTGAAGATAGTAGCTTTCGGTTGAGAGCAATGAATCGTTCTTTCAGTGTTTCAATTGGTTTCGACAGAATCCTTTATGAAGCGTGATTTAGGCCAAAATTAAACTGTAAAATGAAAAGCCATTCATGTCGATTCTAATTAGGATATTTAAACAAAAAGACAAAATGAAATGACATTCTCAAAGCCAATTTGATAGTTTTCTTAGCAGTTTACATGAATGGCTTTTAATTTAACGTTTCAGTTTGCCTATTGATTTTGCTGTATCAAAATGTCTATTCGTTTTGTCTATTCGAAATGCCTTATCAGTTTACTGTATCAAAATGTCCTTTCGTTTTAATGTACCAGAACGTCTATTCGTTTTGTCTTTTCGTTTTACTGTACCAGAACGTCTATTCGTTTTGTCTATTCGTTTTGCTGTACCAGGACGTCTATTCGTTTTGTCCATTCAGTTTGCGTATTCAGAATGTCTTTTAGTTTACATATCCTGATTTGAATCGACATGAATGGCTATTCGTTTTACAGTTCAATTTTGGCCTAAATAACGCGTCAGTTAAGAAGCGTAATTTAGGCCAAAATTAAACTTTCAATGTTGTTGATTCAGTGCAAGTTACTAATCGTTCTCAGTCCACCACAAGCGAATGTTGTTATTAAAATGTCATTACCGCAAAAATCGCGCATGGATGTTTGCTGGAGGATCTCTGCCCCCAGTGGAACGCACACACACACTATCGCTGGTTGCTGTAATTTCCTGTTGATCACCCGGGAGTGGCTCTCAGAAAGCTACTGAAAACGATTCCAAACTCCAAAGTTTACAGTACCTGAACCAAATAGTTTGCTATGAAACTGCCATACTATTAGAAAATACAGTACTGCAAACTAGTCACCATTGAAAATAACTAACAAAGTGGAACTTGAATTTACACGTCTTTTTTATAAGAAACTTGGATCAGCACTTCGTACTAAAAGTTTCTTAATTTAGCATGAAAATTTCGGTGTTTTAGTAGTAAAAGTTTCTTAATTAGTTTCTTATCTTTTGGGCCTAAAATTGCGGTATTGTTCGAAGTTGAGCCTTCTTCTCGAGAAAGGGCCTCCATTTTGCATTGACATTGTAATCAAGAAGAAGTCATGCACATCAAGGCAAACATTTACGAATTTTGCAATTAAAAGTCAGGAAAAGACGAATGTACCTTTGTTAGAGAGACAGAATAAGAGAGAAATACAGAAATAAAGTTTCAGAGTTTCTTAACTGTTCTTGAGCATAGTACTAGAGTTTCTTAAATTTTTGGTCATCGTAGTACTAGTTTCTTATAAACCAGTTTCTTATAAAAAAAACGTGTAGTGTCGTAGCGATGGTTGTGAAGTTTTGCGATTAAAGGGGGGCTTTTTCCCCTAGAGATTTTAGGAATTTTTTGCAAGATACATCTTTTTGAACCCCTGTAATTACTGGTCTTTGTAAATAGTAATGGAACTTGCGGTACCTTTAGCATATTCAAGCCGCTGCATGCCAAAGATTGGAAAATAAAAGTGTGCAAAATAAAAAATTGTGATTAATATTGACAGAAAGAAACTTGACCAGGGTCTATTCCGGAGATTCCGGAGCACATCACGAGGAACTATTCTTGGGCTATTCTTATTCTTGGAACTATCCCTGGACAAAATGGAGCAGTAATCCATCAATTTGTTTTCAAAGCTCCGATTTTCACGAATCTGTCTCGTTGTATCAATCTTCCAGTATTTAATAACAAGTTTCGTTTCCTCAGCTTAACAATGCCAATGTCCATTGCTCCCAAAAACTCCTCGGGGTCCGATGAGAACTAGATACAATGAGTAAAACACCGAGCACAGCCAAGTCTTAAGAAAATTCCCGTTTCGGCACTATGGTTTCACGAGAAAGATGTCCTGTGTCCACTAAATTTTTTTATAAGAAACTGCTTATAAGCAACGGTAGGCTCAATTTTTAAAAAGTTAATAAACAATCCTACCTGAATTGAAAAAGCTAAGAAACTTTTGTAATTTACAATTTTAATTTTCCTATCGCACTCAAAAATGCTTTGGCAATGTACAGTTAGTTATAGCAACTGTTTGGACATTATGCAGAGTGCCAATTCTGATATTTACTTGTTTTGAAATCTTACTAAGCTATTTGGGGGCCCTTTAGACAAAACAAAAAAGAAACTTTTGGTAGCTAAATGGCCCAAAAATTTAAGAAACTGCATACCAGCACCAGACCTTAGTTTCTAATAAAACAAATTTAGTGTCTTCTTGAATTCGGCTTTGACAAGTAAATCCCCCACCCCGTCCCGCTATTAGACACCGAATTTGTGTTAAAATCAAAGTTTACATGCTTATGAGAGCATCAACTCATTAAGTTGCCAAAGTATGTGAGCTTTTTCGGCTATTTCAACGAGGTAAATCTTGGAACGTAAAAATTGGAATCCTGGAACGGTAGAAACAAATTCTTTATAACGTTTATCATGTGTTCGGTAATGGAAACTTCATGGCAATATAGATGTACAGTATCTACTGATTTTAGTTGAAATAGGAAATTTCTGGAAAAGAGCATCACGACTTTCTTCACAAAAAGGGTTGTTCCATCAAAAGCAAATGGGCTCAAAAGCCCGCTCTTTCCTGTGTCTCGGGTCTCAGGAGATATCATACCCAGTGAATATTCGCAGCCAATATAGCTATGAGTGAAAATCCTTTCTTAATAAAATACTAAATAAACGATCCTTGTCGGTAAGGCTGAAAAGTCGGAGATGTCGGAGATGTCGGAGCAATTTCTCAAACTTTTTCATCTCTGACTTTTCGTTTTTCCCCTATATGCTATAAACGAAAGTCGGAGATGTCGGAGCAGGAATTTTTCTCCTCTAATTAAAAAAATTCTGATTGTAAAATGTTGTCCTTTTAAGGCAGTTTCCCATGCTTTGTAGCATCGTTGCTCGAAAACAGCCTCGGAGATTTTCCTCCGACTTTTCATTTTTCCCCTATATACTATAAACGAAAATTCGGAGACGTCGGAGCAGGGGTTTTTCTCCCTTAATTAAAATTTCTGATTGTAAAATGCCCTTCTTCTAAGGAAGTTTCCCATGCTTTGTAGCATCGTTGCTCGAAAATAGCCTCGGAGATTTTCCTCCGACTTTTCATTTTTCCCCTATATGCTATAAACGAAAATTCGGAGACGTCGGAGCAGGGGTTTTTCTCCCTTAATTAAAAAAATGCTGATTGTAAAATGCCCTTCTTCTAAGGAAGTTTCCCATGCTTTGTAGCATCGTTGCTCGAAAATAGCCTCGGAGATTTTCCTCCGACTTTTCATTTTTCCCCTATATGCTATAAACGAAAATCCGGAGACGTCGGAGCAGGGGTTTTTCTCCCTTAATTAAAAAAATTCTGATTGTAAAATGTTGTCCTTTTAAGGCAGTTTCCCATGCTTTGTAGCATTGTTGTTCGAAAATAGCCTCGGAGATTTTCCTCCGAATTTTCGTTTTTCCCCTATATGCTGATTTTGGCTCTCTCTTAAATCGGTACCAATCCATGTAAGAAACCTACAGTTGTTAATGACAGAAATGTATCAAACCAAATTCGATCTCTTTCATGAAGGATATTGTCAGGAACGAAATATTAGCTACAATCTAAGGCGTGGCAATGATGCTCAACTTCCAAAGGTACGGACTACGTCATTTGGAATTGAGAGCATAGCCTACCTAAACTGTGGCAACTATTACCGCTAGAAATAAAACAATCCAATACCCTTCCTATATGCTATAAACGAAAAGTCGGAGACGTCGGAGCAGGGGTTTTTCTCCCTTAATTAAAAAAATTCTGATTGTAAAATGTTGAAGGCAGTTTCCCATGCTTTGTAGCATTGTTGTTCGGAAATAGCCTCGGAGATTTTCCTCCGACTTTTCGTTTTTCCCCTATATGCTATAAACGAAAAGTCGGAGGAAAATCTCCGAGGCTATTTTCGAGCAACCTGCTACTAAGCATGGGAAACTGCCTTAGAAGAAGGACATTTTACAATCAGAATTTATTGAATTACGGGAGAAAGATCCCTGCTCTCCGACTTTTCGTTTATAGCATATAATGGAAAAACGAAAAGTCGGAGGAAAATCTCCGAGGCTATTTTCGAACAACAATGCTACAAAGCATGGGAAACTGCCTTAAAAGGACAACATTTTACAATCAGAATTTTTCCAATTAAGGGAGAAAAATCCCTGCTCCGACATCTCCGACTTTTCGTTTATAGCATAGAGGGGAAAAACGAAAAGTCGGAGGAAAATCTCCGAGGCTATTTTCTAACAACACTGTTACAAAGCGTAGGAAACTTCCTTAGAAGAAGGGCATTTTACAATCAGAATTTACAGATTTAAAGGGAGAAAAATCCCTGCTCCGACATCTCCGAATTTTCGTTTATAGCATATGGGGGAAAAACGAAAAGTCGGAGATGAAAAAGTTTGAGAAATTGCTCCAACATCTCCGACATCTCCGACATCTCCGACTTTTCGGCCTTACCGATCCTTGTCTTACTAAAATACGGCTTGTTGATAAAATTCGAAACGAGCGTCCTTCTCTTGCAACAAGGGAGATGGTCCGCATTGTATAGTGTCTCTTTAGTAAGTAAGCATTTTAATAACAACATTCGCTTGTGGTGGACTGAGAACGATTAGTAACTTGAACTGAATCAACAACATTGAAAGTTTAATTTTGGCCTAAATTACGCTTCTTAACTGACGCGTTATTTAGGCCAAAATTGAACTGTAAAACGAATAGCCATTCATGTCGATTCAAATCAGGATATGTACACTAAAAGACATTCTGAATACGCAAACTGAATGGACAAAACAAATAGACGTTCTGGTACAGCAAAGCGAAAAGACAAAACGAATAGACGTTCTGGTACAGTAAAACGAAAAGACAAAACGAATAGACGTTCTGGTACATTAAAACGAAAGGACATTTGATACAGTAAACTGATAAGGCATTTCGAATAGACAAAACGAATAGACATTTTGATACAGCAAAATCAATAGGCAAACTGAAACGTTAAATTAAAAGCCATTCATGTAAACTGCTAAGAAAACTATCAAATTGGCTTTAAGAATGTCATTTCATTTTGTCTTTTTGTTTAAATATCCTAATTAGAATCGACATGAATGGCTTTTCATTTTACAGTTTAATTTTGGCCTAAATCACGCTTCATAATCCTTAACTTCAGTGACTTCAAAGATAGCCGATTGATACCTTGAATACTGATCGCATATGCTTCTTCTTGCGGAATTTTCTGAAGATCATTCAAAGTAATGGCAAGCAGCATGTATTCCTCCACACGTGAAATATCCAAACTCGTTGATGTATTTTGTGTCACTGCAAAAAACGAGAACGAAATAAGTAGTCAACTAGACTCTTTGCAAGAGACTCAAATGAAGTCACGACTAATCTTAGCACCTATACTTTCGTGCAATGGTCGCAATGTATTCGTAATTGAGTTTCTCTTTCACAATGCTCATGAAATGCAGTCCATGTGATATAAGATTTCGCTTTTCTACATAGTAAAGTGAGATCTCTGATCTAAGACACATGAAACATTTCCTTGTCTAAGATAAACTCCCTTTAAAAAACTCCCTTGAAAAGATCAGAACAAATAAGATCTATAGCATCAAACACTCCTATGGTTGCACTATGTTTTGGTAAAATCTTGAATTTGCTTAAGGATTTTTGATCATTTTCATCTTTATCTACGGTGGTATCTGCGTGCACTTTCACCAGACTGAATGCTATAAACTTGGCAGTGGGACATTCCTTTACAAGCCAGTGCTACAACATTAGTCATAGATACCTTGAGCATGCGCAATCGCCGAGTTTTTCCATTCTGATATCGTTTGATCTGTGACTCGAAAGTTAAGATCACCTGTCTTCCTGTGAAATTCCTCTCTCAATGACTTCAACTTTGTCTTGACCTAAAATTTAAGTAGACCATTTTGCTGAACATTTGAGCCTGATTAAATTATTCTTAAGGCAGTACTGGCTTGCGTGAACTTGGCCGGAAATGAACAAAGAGATCCAAAGTATAAATATCTATCGTCGTTAAAGGCAATCTCTCTCATTCATAATTGGCTGAAGATTGTATAAGGGGATTAAAGATTTGTATGGGAGGATTAACGGAAAAGAATTGGAGCAGAGATCATTTCGAATTGAGCTGAATTGTTATCATGCGAAAAATTCACAGAGTCTAGGCTCTAGCTCCTCTCCTTTGTCTAAGCTTTGTTCTCTACAACAATCACCTGCGTGACAGAGCTCTTTTAAGCTGGATATATAGTTATCATTGGCTGTGAAGAGAAGGTGATGGGCGCTGTATGCAATTAATTCACAAGAGTACTGACAGGAGTGCATGTCCAGGTAGCTCAGTTAGTACACGAAAGCAGATTCCAATTTCACTTTGGTTGCTTCATTTGCTTCTATTTCCCTTCAAACCTTGACACTCCCTAATCCATGTAATAGGGGACCATTTTTAGCTCAAAAGAAAATAGTGCTTTGTTATGTTCTGGCCAATCAAATAAGTGGTGCAGCCTCTTGATGCTTTATAAGTTAGACCGTATCTTCATTCTGATTTGCAATTATGTACCTTTCATCTCTAAACACCCCCTTCATTGGAAACATAACTTCCTAAAACAACCAACCGATCATATTCCTAAATGACTGTTGCAATTGAAAAGTGAAGCATGAGCAGTTACATTGAAATTTTAAGCGCACAACTGCTTTGAATGAAACTATCAAACGCCTTCATCTAAATTCGCTACTACATTGGTCATATAAAAACCTACCACGGTCAAACGCTTCTGAAGAAGTTCTGCAAAGTTATTTATTTTTCTTCTGTTCCAGAACATTGCGAATTCTGTAATGGATTCTTCACGATCTATAGGAACAATCATAAGCTAAAATAACTATTATTATTTTTGACAGCACAATTTAATTTTTACTAACCTCGTTGATGTTAATGAAAACTGCAGCGTTTTTAAGCCTGTATTTCAGTGAGAATGTGCACAGTTATGTTGGAAAATATCTATCTGAGAAGAAGAACATGGCTAACGAATTTTAAGAGATGCACAATTTAAATTTATCAATACAGTAAACTCACATTCAGGTCTCATATGCTTTGTTGTAACCCCTGTTCTTGAAAGGTAGCTAAATATCTGTTCATCTTCCTCGCCAACCGTGTAGCCACTGCCTTCTTTCCACATTCCACCGTACAGTACCTTCAAAATAATATGTTGTTTTAAATCTTATAGAATAATTAGATTGGTACCTACCAGGTACACAATGCAAATCAAGCCATGTTCAAAATGCCAATCCTAAAAATGCGTGCCCCAGCTGACACCGAGGTTGTCTGCATTTCTTGCAGAATTTCAAAAGAATTGGGATTCAAGAGAAATAGTGATGCACACTTTCAAAAACATAAAGAAAAATTAAATTGTCCAAAATCTGATGCTGTCTCAAAGTTTTTTGTCTAAAAGTTTTAAGTTCTTAGGAAACATAAAACAATTCACTCAAATGTTCCCGTCAATGTGATGATGATCATGCACGTAACTTGATGTTTACGATAGAATTGATTGGTTCTTGTTATGATGAAGTTTCTACAGGGGCTGTACCCAAGACATGGCGAAATTCTGTTTGTCCGATATCTCTTTATTTATGAGAAACGTATTATTCATTATCAGCCATTGCTATTTTACTTTCATTAATTGCACTTCAAAATGTCACCACTATGGTCTTACGAGTTTCTTGGTTGGCTTCTTATTTTCTATGCGGCACAAGGATTATGATGCAGTTGCTACAATTAATATGAAAACGTGATTTGACCAAAAACAGATTTTATTTAGGGCAGACGAAAATTATACCTACTCTAAAACATAAATCTCAATGAAAGATTATCTCTACCTAATAAATCTACCTAATAAATCTAGATAAATCTACTACCTACTCTAAAACATAAATCTCAATGAAAGATTGCATTTGGAATATTTTTCTGGAAGCGCACAATACATAGCAGATAATATTCAAATGATTGAGCATCACAAATACAAACAACCGCTTCAAACTTCCCATGCTGTGAATTTCTGCAATCGTATCTTAATTTTCCTCATTTGTTCAATACTTAATACATCTATACCAGGTGAGCCAGAAAAAAGTTCCCACTTTCGAAAATTCGTAGCACCACATGTACTTCAATTGTAGTTAAAAGCCAAAAGATCGAAGTTCTTTTGTGATTTTTCTCGTCTTGTTACAAGCACTGCAAATATAGGTGAATTCAACTTTACAAAGATTTCATTGTTGCAAAATGAGCGAAAAGGGCCTAAAACACTTGATCAAATCGTTAGGACTCTCCTCACACAGAACAATGCGCACGACCGTCTCACCTCTCTTAAGACATAGATTCTCAAACAGATACTAAAGATTTTCAATCCCATTGCATTTTCTTTATTGTTCTGAGCGAGGAGTCCTTTATGATTTGATAAAGTATTTATGCCTTTTTTAGTCATTTTGCAACCATCTTGTTTTTGTAAACTCAAATTTACAAATTTTTCCAGTCATCATAAAAAGGCAAGAAAAATCACAAAAATACTTCGATCTTTTGGCTATCAAGCAAATCTAGATTCATTCCAATCCATCCAGTACTTTAATCATCTGGTTCACCATGTATAGTAAGGTTAAGTTGAACATGATTGATTAATGTAAAATTACAATTAGTTCTAAAATCTATTTTGGTATGATGCAAAAATGTTTGTGCGAAAGTTATTGTGTCCGAAATTCCCGAATATGCATCCGAAAGTTACTTGTCTGGAATTGTTTCTCTGACAGTTTTCCAATCCAAAAGGTTTTGATCTTTATGTAAACAAATGTTAAGGCAAATATTGAGATTTTGTGCAAATTACGTATAGCAGCTACTTCTAGTTTAAAAGAGGATTCCAATAACAATGACTCAGGCATGGATGATTTTAAAACTACAAAGAAAACGAACCTCACAAGATGGTGGATACCCCTTGATATGCATCATCCCAATAGCAGGTTTTTGTCGCACAGACAATTTGTTGTCTATCTTTGCCAGCCATTTCCAATACCTGCAGGCAACGTCACCAAAATAGAACTTGGCATTTGCTTTGTAGTTTTTCTGCAAAAAATAAGCATAGCCAAATATCTCTCCTCTGAACATGTTTACGGCCTTCTGAGCAACACAATGTCTGCAACTGACAAGTTCCAATCCAGTCTCATCCCGTGTGCCGCCATTTTGAAAGGTGTTTCTGGCAGCTTGCCACCGTGATGAACCACACAAACTTTCATCGTCTTCCTGGAAGTAGAGGAGGTCCAATTGAGCAATAGGCTAACCAATACTAGATGTGCTGAAACATTGAAGGGGTCAAATGTAAAAATAGCTAAAGACTTCAAAATGAATTCTAAATAGCGGGAGGTAGAGCCAACAGTTCTGTCATTTCTTCAATCAAAAGAGGCATTTTCTCAATATATTTTTCAACTGAATTTTCTTTGAACGCTATAACGAGCAAATAACATAGAATAGATAGAATGGAATAGGATAGAATGAAGATACTTGCACAGTTTGTGAAGAGAATAGTTAAAAAGTATGACTGTAATTAAGTTACTGTTGTACATTATGCATGCTGTTGGTAGTAACTAGAAATTAGTGCAGAACTTTGGTTTGCACCACAGGAGCATGTGCCAACTTACACCAAATAGATTATTGCTATTATCATCATCACCATTATGAAAGAAATGTATTGCTTTGGCAAAACGTTTCGATAACAATCTTCTGCAGGTATCAAAAGTCGTAGATCATTATCATTTATTTTTATAATCATTATCGATATTGTTGTTGAGGTTATCACGGCATGTCATGCTAATGCTGGATAAAAAGCAAAGTATAAAGCAATATCGCATGACCTCAGGCATTCCAAATCTGCTTATTGACTCTCTCTGATCTCAACAGACAAGTTGTTTACTATGACCTGAAATGAATGACTACAGTAAAATTGTAGGCATCAGTGTACATGCATTTCCTATATATAAAAAGGACTATCCAATTTTCCAGAATTTATCAAGCAACTGCTAACTTTGATTAGAATTAACTTGTTAAATGCATTCCAAGCTGTGAGTCCATTGCACATGTGAACCCTACTTACTCCACTATTTTGCTTGAATCTTGTGTTTAATAGAATATCTGGAAAATTGCAATAGAAAACGCAAAAACCAAATTTCTGTAACGAAAATCAGCGGCATAAACATTGCTGTGGAATCATAAACATTTCTAATCAGGACCCCTTAAAACCTTTTACAGAAGAAAGCATATTAATAAAAATGCATACCTAGTATTTTGATCTTGAACCTCTGTATACTTCTTTAATCAAATTATTAACAAGTTCATTGTTGCAAATAAATTTTTCCTTGTAGTATGACTGTCGCATTCTCCTGAAAGTAGTGCAAAAATCTTTCTAAAATGAATACCATCTGACACAAAATCATACACACAGTACTTTCTCTCATAGTGAGGCATCACTTTTGCAAAAAACCCAAATGAACAGTAAACACGCTGATTGTGCGTAAAGGAGAGTGTGGCAATCAATGGCTGTAATTCCTGCTTCATAATATTTGATTTTACCTGCCAGCAGTTTTATAGCGATAAGTCTTCATGTTTCCATCGAACATAGCTGCATGTTGACTGATGTGACACGAGGGGCAAGAAAAGGGATCAATCTTTCTGATTGCATTGAGCTCATACTGCAAATATTTGTATTCTTTAAACGCTTGTGAAAAAGCTATTTTTTGGATGTAGGCAACCTGTTGAACAAAACATGTTACCCATCAGATTATGCAAAATATACAAGGTGAACTGACATAATGATCCAACTCAAATAAAAACTTATCCCAGGTAATGAATTACAAGAAATATTTAACAAACTGTTAGAGCGCATTTAGCAAAAAGCACAGTTCAGACACTGCCACTTGGTAGCTAGGAAATACATTTCTGAAGCTGAAATTAGATTTGAGTTTTTTATGAATAGGATTGATTGGCTTTATCACCTTTGAGCAAAAAGGAAATTTGTTACAACAAAACATAAAATACATGTTTGAGCATATCGATATAATTCCTTTATCAAAACAATTCAAAGACCTCCGTAAATGTGTTCATTCTTGATGTTCTTGAGGTTGTCTGTCAATTTTCGTAAAAGATCGCTTATCAAAAACTTTGATCAATGGTTAAAAACTGTGTTCATGAACAAGGGGTTGGGCACGAGTAAAAAAACAATTGAAATGGGTGAATTTGTGCAAGTGCTTAGGGGAGAAAGAGTGCGTGGGTTGTCCTTTGTTCTTTTTACAGATGGATGTGCTATATATCCATCTATATTACCTTTAGCAACAAGGTGTATGCTCATACAGATGCAAAATACTAACTCGTCCATTTGCTGCTGATATATCTTGCAAGCTTTGGATGAACCCATGCTCTGAAGACCCTGGCATCCATAAATGATAACTATTCCAACACTGAAACAGATCTTCGTCAAAAAGGTATGTCACTGTATCAACAGTGCCAGGCTAATAACGTGAAGTTATAATTCCACTGATATCTTTAAAAGGATCTTTTGTTATTCCACAGTTTAAACATTCAATTGTGACTTTGAATAGATCGAATCGACCTGAAATGTGGATGGAATGACAATTGTGAGCATATTTGGAATAGAAAAAAGCTATCTACTTTGTTTTAAATTTCTATAACAACATCAGCAATACTACTGAAAATATTAAATATATCAAACAGCCACATTGATGCTGCAAGGGTGTCATAATTCAGCCAAAAAATTGGCAAATAGCATTGGTCCTAAAATCCATAAACTATTTTTTATATGGTCTTTGGGTGTTGGCAGAAGATTACCATATCATAAATAAGTAGCATTGAGAAATGTGAAAGCCAGCCTCTATACAGGGGCAGAAAACATGGTTGATTAATCATGTTGATAAAACTTTCATGGATTTCAAAACAATGGATTTGCATCTTTGAAAGTATATGAATTGGCATCTTTAAAACATGAAGTTGGTAAAACCTTGCAACTACAGTATGAAGGAGTCCACTAATTGCAGCTTTGGTGTCTGTGATATAGACCACTTTAATCACAATTATCAAAATTGCAATCAAAAGTTACCTGAAGTTGTAACCACAATGCATTTCTGGTTGCTGTTAACTTTTGCCCATTGCCCTATACTGCAGCAATTGTTACAGCTGGATGGTAATGATAACATTGGGTAACGAACTAAAAGTAAAATTAGGAAAAGAAACTCAAGTTTTTGCAAGTAAGAGATTTATCCGTTTTTGGCAGGGCAGTCTTTTACTACCTATTGATATGTCAGCTTACATTACGTTTGTACAAGATTTACACCAAGGGAGTGAATAAAAAGTTGCAGGTGTTGAGTTTGTGCTTCTAATACAGTTCATGGCTTTCAAACAATGACAAGAATGCTCAACGATTTTTAGGACGTCCCAACATTGTCCAGAACTTTAATATTTTCAGAAGAATTCTTCAGAGGTATGAAAAAATAAAAAAGTTTCAGAAGAATTTGTAGGTAATGAAGAAATTTCTCAAGAATTTTGGGAATTCTCAAGGATTATCAGGCAAAAATTGGTAAGGGCACAAAGTCTGCAACGTAGGGGTGGGGATGGGGGCATAAATTCAAAAAGAAGTTTGTTCTTCTTCAGATGAAACAAGGAAAATGTATACGGTATAGACCTTGCACACATCTGGTTTGCATTTCTTGCAAATTCTAAATAATTCTTGAGAAATATCATGTGCTTCATGAGAATTCTTTTTGAAAAATTTACATTCTTTCAGACAACCAAATAATTAGTATCACAATGTGAAGAATTCTTGAAAAGTTTGAGAATCTTAAAAATATAATCTATTGTATTTGACAACTTTGACACCTACTGTGTCATTGTGTGGTGGGAGAAACAATGTATTTGTGGGCGTTTCTTCAGGCTAATTATGGCAGCTTGTCGATATAGCTATGTCTATTCCCTTTAATGTGGGTAAGGCATGTACTGTCTACATCTATCCCACAACAAAGCATCAAATATATTCAATGAAAATCCAGTAAAACTGCATACTATAATCAATGATTTTCATGTCTTCTGTAAATCCTTGACATGGTGTCAAATTATGCAGCTGGTTATCGGCATATAGTTGCCTATCATGTAGAGGACTGGACGAATGGATGATGTCATCACATATGCAGCATAAATGCATGTATCTCCGGCACTGCCTGCAAACTATGGCTATCTGTAAAACATGGAGTGTGGAATGATGGAATGGAATGGAATAATGGAATGGAATGATGGAATGGAATGATGGAATGGAATGGTATAGATGGAATGGTAGATATGGAATAGCCAAACTACTGGTCGCTTTGGAAAAAAAATTACACCAATGTGTTCCTCAAGATCTTCTTAGTTTATTTTACATATGTTTTCTTGAAAGTCTCATGAAATTCCCTTAAATTTCGACTGAAACAACTAGCAAGATAACAGACTGTGTGGGCAGACATCAGTTAAGTCTTTTAATTGATGTGAGTTGTAGGGAAAAAATCTGTAAAACATGGAGTGATGGAATGGAATGGTCGACATGGAATAGCCAAACTATTGGTCGGTTTTGAAAAAAAATTACACCAATGTGTTCCTCTCGATCTCTTCAGTTCATTTTGAGCATATTTTCTTGAAAATATGCTGGAATTCCTTCAGATTTCAACTGAAACAAAATTGGATCTATGCTAGGCTCGCGTGAACACAGCTGTGGAATGTTGAGAAGTGACAGGGATCAATGACAGTTTTAATCCTTATCCTGTAATGGCGCCAAGATCATTTTTATTATAAACGGGGGTTCGTAAGAAACTTTAGACAACAGCAAATTGAGTTATTGCTGCCCTCATGCACTCACTCACTATTGTTTGAAAACAATGCTCAGTTGTTCATCATTTGCACAGTTCGTGGTATTGTTTAGATTTCATTTCGCGTTGTGCAACTGTGAACTGAACTGCGTCGATTTTTATAAGCTATGCTTCACCACGTTGTGACTTTCGTCGGAGAATCCATAGTTTTATGCTGCTGGCATATTTTGTCTTATCGGGTACCATTTTATTTTCAGAATTGTTAGGCATTAGTGGTAATTTTGTCTGTGCTGCAGGCTTCACCATGGTGGGCTTTGCTTTGCATACAGTCAAGCACGAGTGTGCTCCAAGAAAACTGTCTTGCAGAATTTCAGTAGCTGACGAAGCCAGATTTCATTTCCTCCGGGCTTGCTACTTGATAGAGGGAATGTTTGGGTTTTACGGTCACGGGGTTTCACCATATTTTGTAATCTTGCACGCTATGTTTCGGTTTGATGTAAAATATCGCAAAATTTTTTGCATTTTAAATTTTGAGCGGTTTTACGGTTTTGGGACCCCCAAACATCCCTGTTGGTACTGTCAGAAAAATCACCAAATTCACATCAACAATCATGTGAAAGAAATCTACAAAAGTAACAAAGTTGTATGTGGTAGAAATGTTCGGTCACTGATCTGTACCTTCAGAGCTTTGGCTATGGGAGGTGAGCTTCTTTGACAGTTCGAAATATTTGCTTGAAAGAAGGTAAAAAATGCGTTGTAATAGTGACCATGCTAAAAAGGAAATAGTCCCCCAAATGCTGTACCAGTCCCCCCAAGAGGTTCAAACAATTAGATTTTGCGTTTTTAAGTTTTTATGGCAAGGAGTCACTAAAATTTACTAAAGGCTGGCACCATCGATGTGTTGACTTTTCCAGACACTTCTCACGCCATCCCCATGTGCAGAGATTCAATTGAAATTAGACGGGAAGTCAGAACATTATGATTCACAGCTGGTTTGATTCCGGAAGAAATTCTCAACAATAATACACTCATTTTTATAATAAAAGTGGTTCAAGTGGCTCTAGCCATATCGGATATCAGAATTTCCTGTTATTTTTGTCAAAGGTTTATAGATCCTGAGATTCCCTTTAAAAAACTAAACTATGAATTAAAAATACGAAACTTTTGTAATTTACCGTTATAATGTTCTCGCTGTAATATTCTATCGTAGCTTGTTATATATAATGTTCTCCGGTGACTCAAAATATGTTTTAACTACACTCATTTTTTTATAAGAAACTAAGGTCCGGGGCTGGTAGGCAGTTTCTTAAATTATTGGGCTATTTTCCTACCAAAAGTTTCTTACGTGTTTCTTATATTTTTAATGCCAGGAGTGTAGAGTTGATCTCGTTTTGTCTAAAGGGTTCCCAAAGTACTTAGTAAGGTCTCAAAACAAGTCAATAACATAATTCGCATGTCAAAATAATGTCCAAACAGTTGCTATAACTGTATACAGTGTCAAAGCCATTTTTGACTGCGACAGGAAAATTAAAACTGTAAATTACAAAAGTTTCTTAGCTTTTTAAATCCTTAATTTTGGTAGGGTTGTTTCTTAACTTTCGTTAAAAAATTGGGTCAGTCACCCTACCGTTTCTTATAAGCGGTTTCTCTTATAAGCGGTTTCTTACAAAAAAAAAATGAGTGTATTTTTAAATTGTCTTGAGTGCAAATCACTTTATTACTAGTTTGAAATCTTATTACAAAGTGATTTAAGAGCTCTTCGAACAAAAATAAATCATTCCAGAATGGAAATTAAAACTCATTCAGAGACTTTAGGTAGCAAAAGTATCCTAACATTTAAGAGACTGTCTGGCAATCTTTGACCTTAGTTCTTAAAAAAATTAGTTTAGACGTACTTTTCTTGCAATTTCTTATTTTTGGGAAGTCCAGACATGACAAAGATTCTGGGGACTGAGGTTGAAGAAAAGTTCTTTTTTAGCTCCCTAGCTCCCCTCTCTAATAAACCCCTCCCTCTCTGGTAAGCCTCTCCCTTCTAAGCTAAATGTTCTAAAGAAGCCCCACTCTTCATCCTCCTTCATTTGTATTAAAAAGGATGCCAAAATTTCAGTTTATTTAGCTAAAAAAGTGTGCAGGTTATTTTTGATACTGCTTTGATAAATATGTCGAATTTGTTCATTTGACTAGGTAATATTGTATGTCATTCCTCAAAATAGGGGATAAAAGAGCTAAGATGCTTTCATTTATATCCTTTTCATTTGAGAATAAACCCCCTCTCTAGCTGACAAGCACCCTCTCTCTTAAGGCCCCCTCTGGAGTCTCCAAGATTGAGTAATAGGCACTTGGGGCTCAAAATAGCCGGTGTTCCAGACCATTACGAGAATATAATTTATTTTTCTGGAGTCTGGAACACAGGCTAGCTCAAAAAAGCTTCTTGCTACTAAGAGTTTCTTGGAGTCTATCAAATTTGCACTATTTTTCAGAATCATTCTGTTTTTCAAACAGGGCGTCCAACGTTACCAGTAAGATAAAACAATCTGTCAGTGGTACAATCTGCGTAAAAGTTATCCATTTTCATAGCATTTTGAAGGCAGTGTTCATGCTCTAAATGACAATCGTGTATGTAAAACCCACTATGGTGAAGCATGCTGCACAGGCAAAATATGCTAGCAGCGTAAAACTATGGATTCTTCGACGAAAGTCACAACGTGGTGAAGCATAGCTTTTAAAAATCGACGCAGTTCAGTTCACAGTTGCACAACGCGAAATGAAATCTAAACAATACCACAAACTGTGCAAATGATGAACAACTGGGCATTGTTTTCAAACAATAGTGAGTGAGTGCATGAGGGCAGCAATAACTCAATTTGCTGTTGTCTAAAGTTTCTTACGAACCCCCGTTTATGATAAAAATGATCTTGGCGCCATTACAGGATAAGGATTAAAACTGTCATTGATCCCTGTCACTTCTCAACATTCCACAGCTGTGTTCACGCGAGCCTAGCATAGATCCAATTTTGTATCAGTTGAAATCTGAAGGAATTCCAGCATATTTTCAAGAAAAATATGCGCAAAATGAACTGAAGAGATCGAGAGGAACACATTGGTGTAATTTTTTTTCAAAACCGACCAATAGTTTGGCTATTCCATGTCGACCATTCCATTCCATTCCATCACTCCATGTTTTACAGATTTTTTCCCTACAACTCACATCAATTAAACGACTTAACTGATGTCTGCCCACACAGTCTGTTATCTTGGTAGTTGTTTCAGTCGAAATTTAAGGGAATTTCATGAGACTTTCAAGAAAACATATGTAAAATAAACTAAGAAGATCTTGAGGAACACATTGGTGTAATTTTTTTTCCAAAGCGACCGGTAGTTTGGCTATTCCATATCTACCATTCCATCTATACCATTCCATTCCATTCCATCATTCCATTCCATCATTCCATTCCATTATTCCATTCCATCATTCCATTCCATCATTCCACACTCCATGTTTTACAGATAGCCTGCTTTGCAGTTGTTGATTCAATGTCATCAATAAGTGGGTTGCAGCTTTGAAGAATTGTGTGTAAATCTATTGGATAATTAAAAAGGACAAATTTATTACCTAGAGCAACAACACCTCTGTTATTACTATTAAGTTATGAAATAAAGATTCTAGCAACATCAAGTTCCAAGTTTTTAAAAAGCTTAAAACTTAACGCTGCTGGAATCTCTTGCATAACTTTTGGACAGTCTGAATATAACTGATAAATATTGTTTGGCATACATAAACCCTTGCTGTTCAAATTAAAATTAATAAGTTTTAAGTAGGAACAAGGGAAACAAAAGTGATTATGCATTGAATAGGTTTGGTTCATATGGAGTAAATACCTGTAAGAAATGCATTAGACATGTTACTGAATAAATCTTTGAGTTATTTTTCAGTTTGAGATTTTTTGTTTTTTACCTTTTCAAATTCTGTATTAAAAGTTTTCCATTTGTGACCAATGCACCACTAAATTGTGTTTGAAATGAGAGTTGAACTCATTCCCCATTCTAACATTGTGTTATAGCATTGTGGTCTATGTATTACTTATGGTCTTTTTACATGAGAAATCAAATTAGTCTGACTTTTCACCCTGGTGTGAATCTTGCTTGGATTAGATAGCTTATTTCTTGTTGTGTTCACATGTAGTTTCTCTAGTCTGAGGTGTGTGGTGTTGCTGTAATTTAATTTCAAGATGGTGCTTTGCATACACTCAACAAGACATTTTCTTGGCATGATGCTGAATCCTGGCTGTGCCTTGCAACTCAATTTTGTCTTGATCCATTAAACTTTAGCACCAGGAAATCAAGCAGCTACCAGCAGATATGTCCATAAAGAGAAAGATTAAGGCAATGAAGTCTTGATACAGTATGGTACAGAAAGTTGCAAAAACATGCCTTTGTTGTAAACACTTCTTTGTAAAATGTGAAAAATATTACCAAATGTACCTTTCTTGGTACCAAAGGCTCTTCTTGTCATTTTTGCTAATCTTGTTCATTATGTTCATTTTTGGTGCCAAGAAAACATTAGTAATTGTGAACTTTGAACCCAAGCGCATCGAAAACATCTCACACCCATTTGAGATTTTCATTTACATAGTGTTTTCAAACTTGGGTGATATTTCAAACCAATTTGAACAGGCGAGTTGAGCTTCTTCCCGGTTTGAATTACAAAACTGCATTTTCCATGTAAATACTATGATGGCTTTGACCAGACACCAAGTAAAACTTATATTGAGGTGAAATTTCCAACTTGTTTGAGTTTCTCGTGTAAACGGACCTCAGCTTTAAAATCTAATGCTTATGCAATCATAATGGATAGATCTTGAAACAAAAAACACAATGGCAAGTGCATAATGGCATCAAAGCAAATGGACCAATCAATATATACAATATGAGTACAGGGAGGAGTCCAGTACAAACCATTTTCACTATCTGAGTCAGCATCGTCTATTGAGCCCACCTCTATGTCATCAAAGTGAAGTGGGGCTGTAGCTGGCAAACCCAAATTCCCTAGGATGGATGATGGTAGCAATAATATCAAATAGACTTTCACGTTTGACAATTTTGATTCCTATGTTACGCTAAGTAAACAAACAGTAAGAAATCAGGACTTCTCTTGCCATCCCTCTAAAGTAAATATAGCTACAGTACAGGCCTTGTGCACATCAACATAACAACAAGACAAAATATCTTTTCAAAGAATAAAACCATGTTAATGTGCGCAAGGCCTGGTATTCTTTGCTTTAAACTGTGATCTTGTTGAGGCTACACTCTGTACACAAGAAGAATAACTTTTCTGACGCAAACATACAAGTTCAACAGACCTTATAGGTTAACATGCCTAAACATTCCCAAGAATTTGAAAAAATGTTTTTCTTTCTCAGGAATCCTTGTGGAAAGGAATTTACAGTCTTTCCTAATGACTCTCCTAATTTACAATCCTTCCTAATGACTTTCCTAATGAAATTCTTGTCAGATTGTGAATGATTCTTGGAACTCTTAAGAATTCTTAACAATTGTTGAGAATTATTGTGCTGTTGCATTATTTTGTAAGTCAAAACTATCAAAACAAATTCATTTCTGACACTGTTAAAGGCTCTGCTCTAGCAACTTCTATGCAATATACTCCAAAGCAGTTTGTTCAATCCCATCTTGTAATTTTAGAAAGTCCATTTGTTTACAAAAATTTGTTGCGTTTTGCAATTCTAGAATTCTGTTTTCACTTTATGAGCTCAAGACATATTATCAAATTTGTTTTAATGCCAAGTTTCCTATCAGCGTTTGCATGTGAACAGGGTTTCTTTCTGACAACAACTACATCAAATTTTTGACCAAACCTGAGATTCTCAAATTTGATATTTCCCTTTCTCCAATTTCAAAAGGGCCTATTTGTAACCACGCACACACCTTGCATCTATTTTTTGTCAGAAAATTAACGTTATTTGCTGTTGAATGTTGTTTATGAGAAGGTTCAGCAGTGATATCTAGAAAAGGCTTTTTGCATATCAAATTACAACATGGTTAAAGAACTTGGAATTTTTACTAA
This sequence comes from Aurelia coerulea, assembly GCA_039566865.1. NCBI lineage: Eukaryota > Metazoa > Cnidaria > Scyphozoa > Semaeostomeae > Ulmaridae > Aurelia > Aurelia coerulea. The sequence continues at coordinate 7,871,957 of CM076959.1, forward strand.
TTTTCAAAATGTTTAAATTATTAATCTGATAAGATTCATGAAAGATTGCACACATAAATTAACTTCTAAGATCAGGAATTTGAATATTTTCCAGAGTATTATCAAAATACTTCTGTCCATTGATACCACATCCTGCACTGTATCATATACATTGATCTTTTTTTATAAGAAACTAAGGTCTGGGGCTGGTAGGCAGTTTCTTAAATTTTTGGGCCATTTTGCTACCACAAGTTTCTTAACGTGTTTCTTATATTTTTATTGTGGAAGTTTAGAGTTGATTTTGTCTTGTTTAAAGGGCTCCCGAATTACTTAGTAAGTCTCTCAAAACGAGTAAATAACATGATTCGCACTCAAAATAATGTCCAAACAGTTGCTATAACTGTAAAATGTCAAAATATTTTTGAGTGTGACAGGAAAATTAAAAATTAAAATTTCAGAAATTTCTTAGCTTTTTCAATTCAGGTAGGGTTGTTTCTTAGCTTTCGAAAAAATTGAGCCTACCGTTTCTTATAAGCGGTTTCTCATAAAAAAAATGAGTGTACTTACTGTATTTGCTGATTGGGTGAATATGCACAATTTCGACTATTGTAGGAAGTACTGTAAGAAAGCACTGTAATGGACTGATCCCAAAAAAATTGACATCACTCATATGGCACGCCATTTGCACAAAAATGATATAATATAGGATTATGTTACATAAACCTATATTTTGTGCACATAAACTAGGATTATGTTACATAAACCTATATTATGTCGACATAAACTAGGATTATGTACATAAACCTATATTATGTCGACATAATATAGGTTTATGTACATAATCCTAGTTTATTTCGACATAACATAGGTTTATGTAACATAATCCTAGTTTATGTGCACATAATATGGGTTATTGGGACATAAACTATATTATGTAGTGATAACCTATATTATGTGCACATAATATAGGTTTATGTACATAATCCTAGTTTATGTCGACATAATATAGGTTTATGTACATAATCCTAGTTTATGTCGACATAATATGGGTTAGAGCACATAATGATAGTTAAAGGTGTGACTTTGTTTTGGAACAATACATCTATCACTCTCTGGCGGCCAGGACTATTCAATTGGGGGAGAGAATAGGATTATGACACTGGGACTCGTTATGTGTCCCAAATGGTATATCACAGGAACTGAATGTGCAATTCGGGAGCCTTTCATCTCTTTCCCTTTGGTGAAACTGGCTTTATACACGATGTTTGCACATACATTTCGATTTTTATTACAAAGTGACATGGCTGAGGACGCAGAGAGCTACGACAATTTTTTGCTTCCATCCAATTTTAATGCTTCGATCAGTAAAATGAAGGCCAAGTGAAAACCAAGAACAGCGAAAATCCGAATTTGCTTCATCTTAATTTCAAATGTCCACACAACACAGACGAAAGCCAAAATATGTCAGTTTCGCAGTTTCACCAAAGCGAAAGAGATGAAAGGCTCTCGAATTGCACATTCAGTTCCTGTGATATACCATTTGGGACACATAACGAGTCCCAGTGTCATAATCCTATTCTCTCCCCCAATTGAATAGTCCTGGCCGCCAGAGAGTGATAGATGTATTGTTCCAAAACAAAGTCACACCTTTAACTATCATTATGTGCTCTAACCTATATTATGTCGAAATAAACTAGGATTATGTACATAAACCTATATTATGTGCACATAAACTAGGATTATGTACATAAACCTATATTATGTGCACATGATATAGGTTATCACTACATAATATAGGTTTATGTCCCGATAACCCATATTATGTGCACATAAACTAGGATTATGTTACATAAACCTATATTATGTCGACATAAACTAGGATTATGTACATAAACCTATATTATGTGCACATAATATAGGTTTATGTACATAATCCTAGTTTATGTTGACAAAATATAGGTTTATGTACATAATCCTAGTTTATGTGCACATAATATAGGTTTATGTAACATAATCCTATATTATGTCATTTTTGTGCAAATGGCGTACCATACACTCAGCCTTGAAGTTTTAGAGCAGTTGTTTTACTTTTCATTCTTTTTTACATGAGGCTTTGAGCAGGTGAAATATTGGAAATCTTCTTCAGGCATGAAAACATATTTTATGATAATCTAGTATGCCAATTCCCAATAACTAAAAACTTGATGTAATAGGTTGGACAACAAACAATTCTAAGATACATTTTAAGAAACCGAGACTTTTGGACTTGTGTCCTCTTTGTTTTGTAATTAGAGGAATTGATTTTATAAGAGAAAAAAAGTTGTGTCCTCTTCTCTTTGAACAGTTGTTCTTTGTAATATAGAAAAGCAGATGAGTTATGTTGTGCAAAGAAACCAAATGATTTCTATTCTACAGCTGCCTTTCAACTAGGAAGCAATTGGCAGACGACACAATGTTGTGCAAAACATGTTGAGTAAATTTTGTTGCAGAATAGAAGGATTGATTCCAACTACATTTTGACAAAATAATTGTGCGGTGAAAGACATATCTTCCCCAGGGAGCTTGTACTTGACATCACATCAAGCTACATCTGTCACCTGGTGGAAAATGGGCTGAAAAAAATGCCAACGTAAGCAGACAAAAAAAATAAAAAGTAAACTTAACCCTATCAAGCCTAGGGGGGGGGGGCTCAATCAGCCCCCCCCTAGCGGCTTTTCTTCTGTGGATTTTTCCCAAGTGCACTTACAACGCTGAAACTTTCTGACTTTTAGTTTTTATCCTTCTTATAATCAAAAATGGACTTTTTAGAAAAATTAGATTTATTCCAGGGGGTAAACGCGATCAATATTTGAGAGATGTCTTTGCAAAATTTCAATAAATGCTAATAAAATCTACAGCAAATGCAGTAAAACAATGAAATTAGAGGAATACATGCTACTTTTGATTCTCTATCCAACTGCATAATTTTTTTTTAATTTAAATGTATGATTATGCGTATTTTGGCTGTACGCATGCGCACATTCTTCGAACTCCTGTGTGATGACGTCATCACTTTTTAAAAGATTTCCTTTGCAAAGCAAAAGCTATTCAACCATAGAATAAACTAAAATTGGACCCATGTCCTTATTGCCTTTCGTTTTCTCACAATCAACAATTTAAAATTTTTAGTGCTGAACCCTATTGACTTTGAAAATTATATTTTGTGACGTCATGAGCACGTCACGTGACATAACTAAAAATAGATTTCATTTTTGGGTGCAGCTCATGATGTTCTATGCACATGCGAAGTTTCAAGGCTCTATATCGTTCAGAACGGAAATAAAACAGAGGGGGGCTGAATGAGCCCTAGTCTTCCTAGAGCATCAAATACCCTAGGCCTGATAGGGTTAAAGCATTTTTGGTCAAATATTTACGCTCTTTTTTGTATAAGAAACAGGTTATAAGACACCGTCTCAATTTTTAAAGACTTAAGAAACTATCCTAACTGAACTGAAAAACCTTCCATGCCTTGCTTTCAAAATATTTTGACACTATGTAGTGTATCAGTATATTACCGTATGCAGTAACAGCAACTGTATTGGCACTGTTTTGAGTGCGAATTATGTTATTACTAACTTGTTTTGAGATATTACTAAGTGATTTGGAACCCCTTCCAACAAAAGTAGAGTAGCTCTACACTTCCAGCATTAAAAACGGCAGAAACTTTTGGTAGCAAGTGGCCTTAGGGCTAAAATTTAGAAACCAGCTAAAGCCCCAAACATTCTTTGCATAATAAGAAATGAGTGCAATATGTAAAGAAAGTCTGCATTTATTCTAGAATGTGACAACAACTCACCATTACTACAGCCACCATGTTTTTTATTGGCACTCATTGCGGGTTTCCTTGGACAGTGAACCTTTCGTCTGCCTGTTTTGGGGTCGATTGATCCATAACGGAAAATATGTTTTGCGTGGGAGTCACTAATTCAAGATTCAAGATTCAAGATCCAAGATTCAAGATTCAAGATCCGGAATTCAAGATTCACACTAATTCTAGATCCGGAATTCAAGATTCACACTAATTCTAGATCCGGAATTCAAGATTCACACTAATTCTAAATCCGGAATTCGAGATTCACACTAATTCTAGATCCGGAATTCAAGATTCACACTAATTCTAGATCCGGAATTCAAGATTCACACTAATTCTAGATCCGGAATTCGAGATTCACACTAATTCTAGATCCGGAATTCAAGATTCACTCTAATTCTAGATCCGGAATTCAAGATTCACACTAATTCTAGATCCGGAATTCAAGATTCACACTAATTCTAGATCCCGAAATCAAGATTCACACTAATTCTAGATCCCGAAATCAAGATTCATACTAAATTGGGCTTTTTAAGAATTCCTGGGAGAATCTGTGTGGTTTCATCTTTTTCGCTGTACACTGTATTTTCTTTGTATCAGGCTCGTGAATAAATGGTTGATCTACCTAATTCCTCAATTTACAACACACGTATTCTTTGTTTTCTGTATCATATTACTTAAATGTCATTGAGCTAAATCCCCCGGGGGGGGGGGGGCTACTCATATATTTTTCCGTACTGGGACGTGCCGCCGAACAGGGTATCATTTTCAGGATTCCTACTCCGGGACAGGGTATCAATTTTGTGTGGTCGGCTCGATGACAGGGTCCATATTTTGTATAATTGACTACATAACCTCGATGTAAGCCTTTTGCACTAAGCGAATGTGACTTAAATCGTTTGGATGGCAACATTTCTGCTTTATTGATTGATTTCTATCAAATTTCTATCAAATTCCCAAGGCAGCGTACAATTTTGTATGAAGAAACTCAAGAATTTCCTTTTTGAATTTTACTCCGGGACAGGGTATCATTTTTGGGAATTTTACTCCGCGACAGGGTGCCTTTTCAGATTTTCCAGCGGCAAGTCCCCGTATTTTCGTAGACCCCCCCCCCCCCCGTGAGCTAAATGTCTAAACGTTGCCAAGACATTTAAAAAATCCTCCTTTTGAGGGCACAAGTAGTGAACATGGAGACTGTCAATGGAAACTTTTAATTAAAGCTGCAAATTAAAAAAGTTTCTTTGCATTTTCAATCCTGGTAGGATGGTTTATCGACTGAAAAAAATCGAGCCTTACATCTCTTATAAGCTGTTTCTTATGAAAAAGCAAGTGTAAGTCAAGATCTGGAATTCTATTCTAAATCAAGATTATCTTACAGGTTATTCTGACAGAATTTGAAATAGCAGCCCACGTGGTTGATCTACCCACGTCACTTTTACTGAGTGGTATGAATGATTCCGTCATAGCCCTTGCTGCGATGTGAATCTTAATTAAAACCCTTTCTGTCTTTACGGATTCTGCAGATATTAAAGAAAATAATTGACATGTTAGCACAAAACTTAAATCTTTAACAAACGAAAGGCTGTTTGTCAACAAAGCAACGTAAAAGTTATGATCCGTATACTGTATCCGTAATGCCCTTTGTGCAAAGTGAAATACAGTAGTTTCAAGCACACATTTTTATAAGAAACTCTTTATAGAAACTCGACTCTTCGATAACAATAATCAACAAACTTCAATACTGGGCCAAATTATTCAAGAAACTCTTTTCCTTGTATTAAGCAAATCCATGGCATTTTTATTTTCACTCATTCCTTGCACACATATTTTTAAGGAACTAAGAATTCGGGCCAGCACTAAAAGTTTCTAGTCAGATTTTCAATGGTCAGAGTTTTTTAAGAGTCTCTTAAAGTTCCATTAACAGTCTTCATGCTCACTACTTGTGCCCTCAAAGGAAGGTTTTTTTAAAGTCTTTGCAACGTTTAGACATTTACAGAAGCTCAAGCACCTTTAAGTAATATGATACAGAAAACAAAGAATACGTGTGTTGTAAATTGAGGAATTGGGTGGATCAACCATTTATTCACAAGCCTGATACAAAGAAAATACAGCGAAAAAGATGAAACCACACAGATTCTCCCAGGAATTCTTAAAATGCCCAATTTAGTATGAATCTTGATTTCAGGATCTAGAATTAGTGTGAATCTTGATTTCGGGATCTAGAATTAGTGTCAATCTTGAATTCCGGATCTAGAATTAGTGTGAATCTTGAATTCCGGATCTTGAATCTTGAATCTTGGATCTTGAATCTTGAATCTTGAATTAGTGACTCCCGTTTTGCGTGCTGTTTTCTTGGGACAGGACTCTTGGTTGCAGATTTGTAGCTTTCTGTCAAACTGTCAAGCTGCTGCAGCAGTTCCTCAACAGTACTGGTTTGGGTCCTTCGTTTACAAGACCCTATAAAGCAATGATAAATAAAAGAAACAAACTAATCTCAGAAACATTGAATGAAGACCTTTTCAAGAAACTAAACTAAGGCCTAGGCCTATACTGTGCTGTACTGTGCTGTACAGAAAATTCCAAACCGGCCTAAATAGGACAGTCTTTAACCAAGAAACAGTAAACAGGCTTGGGAGAATTGAAGCATAAACATTTACCTGGAGTTTTCGTTCGTTTTCCACAGCGTTGAAGTATTTTAATTGAAGCAGAAACATCACTTGGGCCTTGGTCATCATCCGCCATTTTCAATCCGACATGTTCGCAGTTTCGCGCCAAAAGCAGGGGTGTAAATTCCAGGGAGCGCCCTCCCTGATTTCCCCTCTTGCGCCTTCGGCGCTCCCTAGTAAATTCACGCAGGGGTCTGCGCCGCCAGGATTTATGATTTCTGTCATGACCCAATCCCAGAATTTTTGGTCAGATATTGATACCCTTTGATGCCCAATCTCAAAATTTTGAGGAAGTAACAAAAACAGTTCAACGTTAAAAGGCCATTCAATTTCAAGGCGAAAGAAAGGATACCCTCTCATATATGGTCACAAGCATAACAAATCTGTTCTGTATCAATGGGGACATTGAACACCAATTACCAGGAATTTTAGTATAACAGTCAACCCCAATCCTAGACAATTCCAAGTGAAGGTATACCCCAATCACATAAATTTTTCAGTAAAAATATTCCCTAATCCCAAAATTTTCAGGCTAATAACTACCCAAAACTGGCACACATCCCCATTTGATCCGATAGTGAAGTTCCCCCCTCTGTGGAGGGGGGGGGGGGCAAAAGCTATTTATGGAAAACCTTCAACTGGGTACTTGATAATGTATTGGGTCTTAAGGCCTTTGATCAGCGAGGCCGCGTTAACTAGTGGCATATCACTCATTTTTACATTAACCACTGCCCTAGAGCCATCATGGCCTCATATGGTCATAGATATAATTTACACAAGATGTAATTTACACATAAAAGTTACGATTTGCACTGAGTGTAAATTACAGATGTGAGGCTATGTTGCTGAGGGGTTGCATTTTCGGCCGTCTCCTTCAACTTTAATCCATAATAGCTGTACTGCTCGGATGCTGTGTGATGCCTTTTTATTTCCGGAAAGGCTGTCTTCATCGCCATTCCTAGATGCTTGGTCGAAACACGTCTGTCATGGAATTTTACCTGGGCTAATGCTACCAATTCACTTACAGCAACTTCATGTGTCCATTTTCGTCCCTTTTTTGTATCATCATATTCGAACTTCTCTATCAACCTTCAAAAGACAAGTATATTCGCTTTAATGGAATGACTGTAGACATTGCTGTTGTGTAGTAAGGTCATGACGTTCTGAGTTATGTGGGTAATGAGTCATAGGGGTATTGGGAACGAACGATTTCTTCTTAACAACTAAATTGTAGGAATAGGGGTGGGTGGACTGGTTGGGGATGGGTTTAAGAAAATATTCCCATCGCATGATTTAGGTCGGCTGTAAAAGTATTAAACAATCAAGCAGTGCAATTACTACGCAGGCTATGAAATGGATAAATTTACAAGATGATCTTCCTTCTATGAACTAAAATTTCTAGCCTACATTTTTCTAAAAGCTGAAAACAGAAAAATTTGCAAAAAACCCAAAAGCTAATTTAGGCTTTATAAATCTTGAAAAACATGTATGTGTACGAGTTATCGTGGCCCCAGGGAGGGGGGTTGGAATCTTAGTATATTTGTCCTTGGGGAATGTGCCGTTTCTAAGGGTATCACTTTCTTAATTTTTTCTAGCATGATGTACGTACCTACTAGCCATTCGGTGACCCTTTACACAGACAATAGTATTTCCAACGCTATTGTATCCCTTACGCCCCCTCCCCCTTCTCCCAACAGTCAATGCCGATGAACGCAAAAAATAACCATTTGATTTTTAATACAAAATTTTCCAAAAATGTAACCACAAAAAAATATTCAATGGAAAAAATTGCAAAAAAGATAGAACTACTTATTGTTCTTTCAGATAATATTTGATACATACCAGTTCGCTACTTGTTTTGTGGTACTTTGCACATTCTGTTCATCCTTAGAATCATCATCGGTTTTCGCTGGTTCGCCAGATTCTTCAAAGAGGTCCATCGAGTATATGGCTGCCATTTGTTACCACTGTTCAATTTCCTGAATGTTTTCTTCTGATAATTCTTGAATTTTAATTCACATTCATGTTTCATCCATATTTATAAGAATTACTCAATTAGTAGTTGAACGCTATCTGTAGGAGGTAATTAATTCAAGTATTTCGATACAATAGAGTAGCATGTATTGAAAGAAGAATACTATTGTTGTTGAGCTGTAATGAAAGGATGATGACGCCAAATATTATGTCGTCAGAGAGCGTGTCTTCTCTCGGGGAGGTTTTAAAACTTTAGAGACACCTGATATGGTACAAAAGTGGAAACACCTTTTGTTCAAATTAGAACAGCAGAATAATCAAATGGCCATTCAACGGCAAGGAATTTACAAACGGAGTACAACGTCATCAAATGACGATCCAATGACGCTGCAACGTCGATGAATTCATGAACGGAGTATAACGTCATCAATAGTAACTTTTTTACAGTGAATTCTAATTAGCAATATATTTTCTACTGGGAGTCATCAACCGGGAGGGGGTTGGCCGTTGTTTACTCAACGTTATAGGGGCAGTGGGCACGATAAGTTTTCTTCATACCCTACTCCTGAATTTTTGCTCCGTGAGAACCATACTCCAAAAGATAAATGTGACCGAAAAACCAACTGATTTAACAAATTATCCCCTTTTGCCTTGTTTTGAAAACCTGCTTAAGAAAAATTGCCTTCCTCTAATATCCTCCACTAGGAAAGATAGTAGAATATGATACCCTAAAAAACAGCACATCCCCGCTGGCAAATATAATAAGCACCCCTCTCCCGGGTCATCAGCAAATAATCATATAATAATAATAATCAATTTATTTAAAGTTGGCGCTATATAGCTATGTACAGTAGAAATTAAAGATAATTGATAAACTAGCTAATCCAAGCCAACTGCTAAAAACGAATACAAGTCCAAGAAATATATATACATGATTAAATAAATAAGATTTCAAATACAAGGTATAAAATTTCAAAACAAAATTAAAAACGTAGTAATATGAAAATCCGAGCAAACAGATTTAATTATGTTTTCTTCAGTATAGGAGAAAACACGGTGGCAGGATCACAAATTATAAAATATGTCACGGCCTCGTTGACACTGACCCTTCAAAGTTCTTTAAAATCAATGACAATAAGACAAGGGGTCATAAATACAAAATAGTGTGAACAAATGCAGACCAGATGTGAGAAAGAACTTTTATTCTCAGCGCATCATAAAAGAGTGGAACTGCTTGCCAGCTATAATCGTCGAAGCAAAGGATGAGATAACGTTTGAAAAACTCTTTGACAGCCTACACGGGGATTCAAAATTCGAATTCAAACTAAACTAGATTTGTGCTCACAGACAATCAGGGTTTTATAGGCCTTGGCCTTCCAGCCCCTTAACCAACATTTATTATATATTATTATTATTATTATTTATATTAAAAAGGGGAATCAATTGAAACGCATCCCAGGAGGGCACTCAGAACATACACATACGGGGAGGTAAGTCCGATATTTTTGGGTAAGAATATTGCCAAAAGTGATATCTTTTGGTCCAAATAAATTGAAATTATGTTTTTGATATTATTGGGCATCAAACATTGTGAAAATGATGTTTCTGGGTTCTTTAGAGGCAATCCTGGCCTCAATTGGTATTGTTTCATGTTCTTCTATGTTTGTTTACAGATGTCAAGGTATAAAATGAGCTGCTATCTTTGGGTTGTAATGAAGCTAAACTGATATTTTTGGGGTTCCTGTAAATTTCTCGGACTGACCCCCCCCCTCGCCGTATGCCTATGTGTCAAGTGTCTCCCCTAGGAAACGTTTCTTAAAATTAAGGGGGCTAAGCATTCTTCAGTTGGCTAAACGTTTCTTTTAGGTGGTTTGGTTTCTTAAATGCGGGGCCGTACTGCAGAGTATTAAATTTGATCAATTTTCATTTATACACGTATTTTGTTATAAGAAACTAAGAAATTGGGCAAGTACTCGAAGTTTATTAAAGTTATCTGATTCTGAGTATTCAGAGTTTCTTACGAGTTTCTTTCGTTAACAACCAGAACAATCTGCATGTTCACTACCTGTGCCCTCGTGAACATTTCAAAATACGGTCTTTTGATGCCTTTCCAATGTTTAGACGTTACTATGATGCTGGAAACAAGTGAAAATGAACCAAAATATGTTAAGGATTTCCTCTATCGAAATAAATAGTTTCTTGGCTTATATTTTCCCAGTACTGGAGTTCTTAATTTGTTGGCAATCTGAGAGTTGAGTTTGTTTTGGGCAGTTTCAACAAGTGTATTCCTATACCCATCTATGCTCTGCTCTGTATCGGTTCTCGTAAATATTTTCTTATATTTTCATATTTGTACACCTGACGATAAGGTTTAAAATCTAACTGGCCATGAACACTAGCCATGAACCGTTGTCGTCAAAGTTGGAGTCGATTTTTCAATTGCCATTGTTGAATGCAGTCAACTTCGTCAGGTCGAAAATGTGGTAAGAAGACAATAATTAGTTAGAAAAATAAACATCCATTATGAAATTATTCAACAGCCATATGGTACAAGTATTTTTGTATCAAGAAGAAACGTAAATCTCAGAATGCATAAAAATCACAAACTAAAACAATGAAAAGTATAAGTGAAACAAATATATATTTGATTAACATAGATCCTCATCATGTTTCGCATGCATTTCACCTTTTTCTGTATAATACTACTCGGAAGGAACTTGGAAACTTCATCACACCCCTTTTTGCGTAATGATATACATGGTATGTGTAATGCTATACGTCGGAATGTTACGTCGGAGGGGAAAATGCCAGCATCTTTGCATTTGAAATAAAAAAACGTTTACGATCACGACCACAGTCATATTCATTACCCCAGTGGATCAAAATTTGTTTCGTGTCTGAAGGCTGCTTGCATTGTTTCAACTGGGATACATAGCAGTACTACATGTAGGAATTCCTAATGAATAGTTGTATAAATAGTAGCGATGACTTTTTAACAATTTTTATTATTAAAACGAATACCTTGTTATGTGCCCAAATAGACTTCTTTGCGCCCAAATAGAAATCTCCATGCGGTTGGATGGAAGTTTGGTTAATCTGAGGGCTGCTCGCATTGTTTCAACTGTGATACATACAGTAATACATGTAGGAAGTCCTAATGAATAGTTGTATAAACAGTAGCGATTATTTTTTATCAATTTTTGTCATTAAAACGAATACCTTCTTTTGCGTCCAAATAGAATTGTATGCGCCCAAATAGAAATCTCCATGCGGTTAAATAGAAGTTTGGTTAATCTGAGGGCTGCTCGCGTTGCTTCAACTGGGATACATAACAGTAATACATGTAGGAAGTCCTAATGAATGCCTGTATAAACAGTAACATTGAATTTTTCGAATTTTCATCATTAAGATGAAAGCCTTCGTATGCGCCCAAATAGACTTCTATGCACCATCGTGCCAGTACTGAAAGTACTAATTTGGGCTCGTACTGAAAGTTTCTTAATATTATCAGATTTTGAGTTGAGTACCCAGAGTTTCTTACGAGTTTCCGAGAGGTTCTATAACAATCTTTGTATTCACTACCCGTGCCCTCGTGAACATGTCAAAACAAGGTTTTCTGAGCCTTTCATTCACTGTTTACATTGAACATACTTTAATACAGAAAACACGAGAAAGTAAAATAGAAATATGTCAAGGATTTCCTTTACGAAAATAAATAGTTTCTTAAGTTATATTTTCCTGGTACTGGAGCTTCTACATTTTTTGGAGATCTGACTTTCGCAAATCCTTCCAATATTAGGGGCTGTAGCCCCTTCCCCTCCCTATGCCTTTGTTTGTTTGTTTGTCCACTTATTTTACATGAATTATTTACATCTAGCTTACTATATACAATTTCATATATACACACAAACTAATCCAAATCGATGAAAAAAAACTAAATTGATAAATTAATTGTATTATGAGACAAATGTACCGGGTGTCACAGAATGATGTATTATCGTTTGATTGCTTATATTTCCATAACCAATGAACCGATTTTCAAAAACTTTGTTTTATCCAATTGCCGATTGGCCAAATTTTATTCGAGGATGTTTGTTGTGGTTTTACGCCGATGTTTCCATGTCAAAAAGGAGATCGATAAAGCTGCTCAAATTCAAGCCTAAGATGGCATGAGAAAGAAACGGCCTACTTTTCCAGTCCACATTTTAGATGTGATACAAAAGGCTGAACTTATATGTCGTTCAGAGAATGCGAATTCTTTGAACCCCAAAACACATCTCTCTTGAGCATTCTGCAAAATGTTAGCTATACGTGAATTCCTCCATGCCTTATCAGTTGTTGGTTCCTATTGAATATTTCTATCGCTATTGAATTTTACAATATTTTTTAGAAATTTAATAAAATGTAACATTATTGAGATTCTCAATTCCCAATGGTTCTAGCACGGTTCTAAATTAAATATCTCCTTCAGATATTTGAATTCTTCTATCCTTGCCTTACTGTGTCAATGAAAATGCCTCGCCTAACATTGGAACAGCGAATATGGATATGTAAGGAAATGTCCCTTTTAAATAATGCCTCCGATGTTTTAAGGCGATGGCCAGCTAGCTGGCCAGACATTACACCCCCAACACATCCTACAATCAAGCGAACTTATAACAAATTTTGCCAACATGGCACCTGTTTGGATAGAATAAAGGGAATCAGTTGCAGACGCCGTACGGCGCGGAGCCTGGAAAATGTACAGAGATTTCAAGAGTCACTCACAGAGAATGGTAAAAATTCATCAAGACGCAATGGCCTTAATATGACAAAAAGCACCTTCAACAGAATAACAAAAGAATTACATTTCCACCCATATGTTTTAATAAAGCGTCAAAAACTTAGAGAAGATGATCCAGATTCACGTTTAGCATTTTGCAACAGATTCCTTCAAACAGTAGCAAACGATCCAAATTTTCTTGACACGTTGATCGTTTCAGATGAAGCAATATTCAGCCTTAATTCTGAAGTTAATACAAAGAACGTGATTCAAGATTCTGTTCGTGGTGAAGGTCATCCAGAGGATCATTATGTCGACTTTGAGAAAGGAGCGGGTCAGCTGATGGTATGGATGGGTGTAACCAGGACAGGGGCTATCTTTGGGCCTCATTTCGTAGAAGGAAACTTAGATCAGCAAGAGTACATCAGGATTATTCGCTATCATGTTATTCAAAGGGATTTCCGAGAACAAAATATCAATCGAGATATAATGTGGTGGCAACAAGATGGAGCGCCAGCTCATACGAGCAACAGAGCTATACAGTACCTGAGAGGCCAGTTCCCGGGTAGACTCATGAGTAAACGGGGTGACTGGCCTTGGCCCCCTCGCTCTCCCGATCTCACTGTTTGTGACTTTTTCTTATGGGGATACCTGAAACATTCCATTTGGAATGTCCCTCGAAACTTGCAGCCTCGAAACCTTCAGGATCTTCGTGCTGCAATCATAGCAGCTTCAGAGAATCTTCCAGTTCAGATGCTGAGGGATGCGTTTGATGGGATGGTTAATCGTTGCAGAAAGTGCGTAGACGCTGAAGGACATTCCATACCAAACGAGTAACCTGTGATTTGATAAATTTTGAAAATATTGCTGTTGTAAATTTTTCGTAAGAATCTGTAAATCGCGATGAGTAGCGGACACATAGCAACGATGAGGCGGGAGGGGGGACGCCATTGTTCAAAATACTGGACAAATTGCCCATATGAAACTGTCTTTCGTACCAATTCGCTAGATATGGGCTGCTAAATTTAAAAGTGCTGTTAAAATGCAAAGGATAGGACCAAAACTTAACGATTTTCCCATAAATGGGTGGGTATTTGGTCTAAGAGTGGATGGCAGCATTGATCGTTTTAAAGACCCGGCCAGCACGCCTATTTGAGCCTTCAGTGGAGTACCCCTCCCCCTTGGGAAACTCATTTTGCTCAACATTTCTTTTGACATTGGTCAAAGTAATAAGTTAAATGAATGTGATCTTATCTGATCATATCTCAACTGACGATTTGCTGTGACCAATGGCGGACACAAATGTTCCTCAAGTGAATTGTTACTGAGCGCCAGTTCAATGTTGTTAAAAAACATTTATTTCTAAACAAGATGCATTTGAACTCATGTGGAAAAAGAAATTTTTACAAATTTTGAATTTGCATTAAAGGAATGATTTTTAGAATAATGTTATCCTTGTCTTAATAAAGAACGTGGCAGAGCTCTCCTTAAAATCTCATACAGCTTCGGTAAACGTTTTATTTCAAGAAAAATTCCTAAAAATCTATAGTAACACCGTTATACTCTAGAAACTTGTCTTGTGGATCAGCAGGAGCCACACCCTTCCCGATAAGAAAATCCTTCGAATTCGAACTTGTAAGTTATGGAATCTGGCCTGTCTCTCATCTGAAAATTGTATAGTTTTTCTGCTTTTGGAACGAAATAGTCTGCTATATAAAATGAGCTCTGATGCTACGCAATGCTTGAAAATATTGCGAGGAACCAAGTTTGAAAGAAAACAGCTGCTTGGTAAAACAAATCCTTTAGCGAACCTACTATGTATAGCATAAACCTATGCGAGGGGCGGCGTATCACCCTGTAAAAATCTCGCACACCGTTAACATGGTATGTGAATGGTGAATCAGGCTAGTACACCGTTGGCAAAACAAAAGCCCTTTTTTTTTCAAGAAAAGTCCGCAGAAAATTCCTGAAGTTCCTATTGTTTTAAAAACGCACGCCTTTCCAGAAGGGTGGTACGCTGCGCTACGCGCCCCTCGGACTTATTATGTGCAGTCTGTCTCAAATTAGATGTCAGGTCAAAATGCCCGCAAACAACAACAATTAAAGTGCCTTGGATGAGTAATTTTGCATTCAAATGGAATGGAATGAAGTGACTTCAGAGATCCCTGCTAAATGCAGATTGAATCCCTGGCGTAGACTGGCTGACGAGAACCATGTGATGCATAACTAGGGTTAATTTCACATAATATACCGGGAGATGTCAATTTCACCCGTATTAGAATGACATTTAAAAGAATATATAAAATCTATAAAAATTCAATAGCGATAGAAATATTCAATAGGAACCAACAACTGATAAGGCATGGAGGAATACACGTATAGCTAACATTTTGCAGAATGCTCAAGAGAGATGTGTTTTGGGGTTCAAAGAATTCGCATTCTCTGAACGACATATAAGTTCAGCCTTTTGTATCACATCTAAAATGTGGACTGGAAAAGTAGGGGCCAGGTCCATAACGCGGAACCCGCGGAACCCGCGGAACTCGCGGAATTTTTGTTCCGCGAAGTTGAGTTCCGCGTTTTGTTCTAGCAGTATGGGGCCGAAAACCAAAACGCGGAACTGGCGGAATTTTTCTTCCGCGAAGCTAAGTTCCGCGCTTTGTCCTCGCGGTATAGGGCCAAAAACCAAAACGCGGAACTCGCGGAATTTCATCTATAAGGCCTGCTCTTCCTCCACTTGCCTACAAAGAAGTTTACTTGCATTTTATCACTTTTAATCAACTTTTAATCGACTGTTCTTCCCATACCAAGAGATTTGTAGCATTTTCTTTAGCAGCTACTTTCGCGTACGTTACTACGCCGTCAGCCAAATCTGCTTCGAAAATGAGTCAAAAATGGTCTGTTTAATTTCCCTCTTTCTGCAAAATCCATTGCAAATCTCAAAAACGTACAGGTGAATTCCAACTCTCTTCTGGCAAATTGAAATCGAAACAAACTGACTTTCTCACAGGATTGAAGGCATATAAATTGAGATGAAATTTTCCACTTCGGCTCCAAGCGATAGGAGATTTGTAGGTAGGCCATTTGTTGTCATTTGCAAATGCCGTATTGCTTTGGTCTTGGACTCGATACAGGTGGACTCGAGTTCGCTATTCTTTTATCTACCATAGGATACCAAATAAGTAGCGAGGCATGAAAATATGAATAAAAAACTCGAGGCATAAAAATACGAATTTTTACAATCCACTTTTTCACCTTTTGATCACCTGGAGCTGTGGGAGAGCTTCGAGGATAAGGATCGCGTGTCACATGAGGCAAAGAAATGTACATTGTGAGCATACGCACGCGAAATGTTAAAAATGCTATTCTTGTCCATTCCCCCACTTCCTGACCCCAATCCCCTTGACTAGGATTGTCGAGAGTATTGGATTATTTATGCCCAATAAAAACAGAGGTCTGCGAAATATTGTTTGTCGCTCAGCTGAACAGCAAAACTTCATCGCTACTTAGTTGTATCCCATCCCAGTTGTATATAAAGGAAAGAAACTTTGGTTTGATCGACCAAAATCAACGTAAAAAGAGTTTCTTATGTTGACAGACAAGTTCCGCGAAATCAAGTTCCGCGTTTTGTTTTCGCAGCATAGGGCCAAAAACCAAAACGCGGAACTCGCGGAATTTTTGTTCCGCGAAGTCGAGTTCCGCGTTTTGTCCTGGCAGTATGGGGCCGAAAACCAAAACGCGGAACTCGCGGAATTTCATCTAAAAGGCCTATTCTTTCTCCCCTTGCCTACAAAGAATTTTACCTGCGCTATATCAGTTTTAATGGACTTTTTTTAGTGGACTTCCTGACCCCAATCCCCTCGACTAGGATTGTAGAGAGTATTGGATTATGTCCAACAAAAGCAAGTCCTACGAAATATTGTTTCGCTCAGTTGAACAGCAAAATTACATCGCTACTTAGTTGTATCCCATCCCAGTTGTATACAAAGGAAAGAAACTTTGGTTTGATCGACCAAAATCAACGTAAAAAGAGTTTCTTATGTTGACAGACAAGTTCCGCGAAATCAAGTTCCGCGTTTTGTTTTCGCAGCATAGGGCCAAAAACCAAAACGCGGAAGTCGCGGAACTTTTGTTCAAAAAGTTTCACATTCTTTTAATGAACCATCTTGTATCTCCTCAGCCTGCGCGCAGACCCATTATCCAAACGAGGAAAGGAAATTTCCTCCTTTGGACAATGGGTCTGCGCGCAGGCTGGTATCTCCTTGTAATTGATGATTGATTGATGGTACCTTGGGTACCAGATGGCAACCTCCCCCAGGGCCTTCTGTCATATTCGAACGGAGATGAAAAGGTCTCCGTCCCAATATGACAAAAGGCCCTGGGGACGAGGTTGGATTGATGGATCATTATTGGTCCCACTCCAAGGGTCCCACTTGAAACATTTATGTCAGTTGATAGTTCAGTAATAATGATACCATTTTCTCATGAAAACTGATAAAAGCGAAGCTGGGACATGTATTCATTTCAATGCTTTCATGTCATTATGAATACATTTCCCAGTTTGTTTGCCTTTTGACGCCATGAGCAAGGGTCATCAAATCCCCTTGTATTCCGTGTTATACAAAATTACAACAAACAAACATCATAGAAAACCGCGCGTTTATGAGCACGCTCGCTACGCTCTCTAATGACAAATTATTACCATATCACATGGTCCTACGTGTATCTGCATGGTGATTGGTTATTCGAAACAATTGCACAAACATAAATTGCATGGCAGGCACTGCTCCGTTCTCTTTGGAAGCTTTTTGGCCGCAGAGAAGAAGAGTTTACGAGGTGAGTTTGTTCAGATACTTTTGTTTGTCATCTTATTTATTTCAATATCTTTCTAGCTTCTGAAGAACCTAATCTAGATTGAATCTTCGATACTCTATAGCAATACTTATACAATCTACAGCAAATACATATTTCAGTTGCTACTTTCGCAGGAAGAAACTTTTGCACTTTTAAGAAACGTTTGACCTGCACCTATCCTCTCGCCTATCCTCACCTATCTCTGTTTATAAGAAACTGCCCATAAGAAACTCAACTCTCAGATCGCCAAAAACTTTGTAGCAAGGAAAGCAGCAAGGAAATTCTGCACTGCCCAAACAAATGAATCGAAAATAGTGGCATGATCACACAAAAACTATCAGCGACAAGGCAGAAGATGTTTTGCAAAAATCTTTTGAGAAATCATGAGCGATAGGACACTCAATTGTGTGAAAGTTTTATTGGTAGCGAGCCACCTTTTTGTGTGTTTTTACCTAATTTTTACTTGGTAGTGAGCCACCTTATCGCTGTTTCTTCATTTTTTTGTAATTTTCGGCAGTGAGCCACCTCAGGGGCAGATCCAGCCCGAAGTTGAAGGGGGGGGGGCAACTTGCAAAGAGGGCGCCAAATATAGAATGGAAAGTGAGGGCGCCGAAGGTGCGCCAAATTTTTTGGACACTTCTTAAAGAAAATTCTTCGATTTACTACTAAATAACGCCTTGATTTATATGTTTCCCCAATATTTAAATCGAAAAAGTTAAAAAATTGTGCGTTAGAGTCAGGATAAGGGGTGCTTTTCTCGAGGGGCAAATCACTGATTTTTTTTTCGTATACCTTCCTTAAAATCACAAAAAAATCACATACAAAAATTACAAAATCACCATACAAAAATCACAAAATCATAGAAAAATCGCAAGAAAAAATCACAAAAAAATCACTAAAATCACAGAAAAAAATCGTGTGATTTTAAAATCACAAAAATCACGTACGCTATTTTGAGAAGTGATTTGCCCCTCGGCTTTTCTCGCCAAAAGAAGGGCGCCAAACTGAGTTTTCAGCATGAAGGGGGGGCAATTGCCCCACTTGCCCCCCTAAATCCGCCACTGAGCTACCTTAAGTGCAGATCATGGAGAAATCAGTAAATGAAATGAATCGAAGAAGTTTAAGGAGGAGTCGGAAAGACTCGATTTGGAGGATGGTATCGCACTTTCTGTATGGACAAGTTTTGATGGATTTTCGTGACAGCCATATTCGTAAATCTCTTATTGCTGCTTTATTGACAAAATGATTTACCAAGACCGCGCTTAAGCTTTATTGCCTGACCTGTGGTTTCATGTTCGCATAATCATTTTTCCCGCACTTTTTGCCTGAATTTGATCAGAGCACGATTTCTCGAAACAGGATTCCGGAGTACTGGTGGGTACTAAACAATTTTGGTGTACCCAACGGACCAATGAAATAGCTTGTAAAGCATATAACTACAAATAGATCCACTGGTCCGATTTTTACGAAGGTTTGAGAGTTATAAACGAATTTCGAAAATTAAAACACACTTAAAACAGCATTATTTCTACACAGTACGTTTTATCACAAATTTGTGTCATCATTTTGCAGTTCAGGGCCTCAAGCGTTTGGTAAATTGATATACGTTTTTTTACATAAGAAACTTGGATCAGCACTTAGTACTAAAAGTTTCTTAAATTCGCATGAAAATTTCGATGTTTTAGTAGCAGAAGTTTCTTAATTAGTTTCTTATTTTTTGGGCCTAAAATTGCGGTATTGTTCGAAGTTGAGCCTTCCTATCGACAAAGGGCTTCCATTTTGCATTGACATTGTCACAACCAATAAGCCATGTACATTAAGGCAAAAAATTTACCAATTTTTTCAGTTAAAAGTTAAAAAAAAGATGAATGTACCTTTGTTAGAGAGCCATAAAATAAGAGAGACACACAAATATAATTTTAGAGTTTCTTAACTGTTCTGGAGCGTAGTACTAGAGTTTCTTAAATTTTTGGTCATCGTGGTACTAGTTTCTTATAAACCAGTTTCTTATAAAAAAAACCGTGTATTCGTGGTCCAACAATGATTGTTGGGGTAAACAAAGATCTTTTCGCAAGGGTGGTCGATTTCGCCTAAAATCCAGAATAAATCATTTGTGCTTTTATTGAATTGGCTGTATATATTTGTATGGTATTCTGCGTTTAATTCTGCATCTAATGATATATAGGTATGTTAGGTATATTTTGAGGAACAGTCATGGTAAATAGAGTTTCTTATCCTAACCCTAACCCTAACCCGAGGTTACAATGACAACCGATGTACAATTTGGGGTTTGTTTCGTATCGTTTTTTTTTCAAATTTTTTCAATAAAAAGGACTCTAATGATACATTTGTAATAGATTATCATCATTTATCTCTTTTTACATAGAACAAATTCATCGCACAAATGATGTCATCAATTGGCTAATTTCTGCCAAAATATCACTCCAAAATCGTTATTTTAGATAAACTATTATTTTATCGCAAAACATGTTGACAAATTGAACCAAAAACTGCACAAAGTTCATGCAAAATCTTCTTTAAACTCTAATTCAACTTGGAATCCTGATTTTAACAGATTTACAACTTCGTGACGTAACTGTGACGTCATGAGGCATGGCAGCCACACCTAAATTAAGTTACAAGCTACACATTACTTGTTCTGTAACTGTACCAAGTTGTATCGAATTCTGGTGAGTCTTAGGCAGTTTTCAGACGGGGGGGGGGGGGGTGGGGTGGGGTGGAAAGCACCCCCCATAAATGGTAGCTCGAAAAAGCCCATATGGATCGTAATATGGTTCATAATTTCGATAGTCGTGGAAGCAAAGAAATTGGTCGATCGTTTTTGGATCATCTTTCCCTTTCGATTC
Organism: Aurelia coerulea; assembly: GCA_039566865.1. Taxonomy (NCBI): domain Eukaryota; kingdom Metazoa; phylum Cnidaria; class Scyphozoa; order Semaeostomeae; family Ulmaridae; genus Aurelia; species Aurelia coerulea. The sequence goes on from CM076959.1 coordinate 7,892,909, forward strand.
TCTTTTAAAAAATATTTTAGTTCTGCTTGTTTGTAACCATCAGGAAACTTGGATTATAGAATTGAGAGATTACATAGTTTGGTTATCGGCTCAGCTAAAGCGGTTGTACCATCTTTAAGAAATTTCCCTGCTACCGGGTGCGCCAAAATAAACTATGCACTTTTGACAGGTAAATATGTACACTGGATCGATTTTGAAGATTTATGACTTAATCTTTAGCAGAAAGCCTGAATTAGATACAAGGCGTTTTTGCAAATTTTTCCATTTTTAGGTTTTAGAGCTAGGCCTACAAGCGTGTTTCTTTAAATTTTCGTTTTCGAAAACACTGATATTCCGATTGATATTCCTGATATTCCTGATACACTGATATTCCTGATAAACGATCAAAAACCCTCTATCAAGTCTCAAAATCATTCACTTTCACCATTCTAATTACAATTTTTACACTGATAAAGTCTTAAAGTCCCTTATTCGTGGTAGTTATCATAAAACAGAACACGTTTTTGGTCGTTTTCTGCTGATGTGACAAACAAAAATGCTTGAAAACAGTGATTTTATGTATAACAATAAAAAGCAAAGCTTTCTGCTAATTCAAAGCTAATTCAGGCTTTCTGCTAAAGATTGGGCCATAAATCTTCAAAATCGGTCCAGCGTACGATTTATCGTCGCCTGCCAAAAGTGCATAGTTTATTTTGGCGCACCCGATATATTATCTAAACCTGTCGCTTTTGAGGGGTTTATCTCTTCTAAGAGTTTGAGGACGTTGTCAGAGGATGTGGGAAGCAGTAAAAATGGTTCAGAAAGGTTCATGTGCTGATAACACTTTCGCACATTGTCTAGTCTATGTGGGGATGGGTTAAGTTTCTTTACTAAATTTGAAGCTAGATAGAATGGTTCACTAATTATGAATGACAGGAATGCTACTACATGCAGAGCAATGCTACTTTACTGGCCATAACAGGCTCAAAGGATGCGGTAAGAAGTTTCTGAATATTGGCTTGGGCGAGGCATAATGAATTAAATACTCTATAATAATAATAATAATAATTTATTTATTTACAGTTGGTGGGCACAATAGTTTGAAAGAAAACTAATAAATACCAACTATTTACAATACAAAGTTCAAACATAATATAAACGTAAAATATCTACATGAATCTATGTACACATCATCTGCAGATGTTGCAACTGCAAGTGTCTCCTTTCCAGCTCTTAATCATATTTTTGAATTGCTCTGCGTTTTGAGCAGCTTTTATCGTGTCAGATAATGTGTCAGATAACTCTTTTCTTAGATGTTCAAATTTCCACAACTGTCGAAAGTTCCGAAAAAGAAAAGCGAAGAAGTAGCAGTATATAGAAATTTGCCATGCTTCAATTGGAACCATTTAGAAAATATCACATTCATTGGAGCTGGTGGCTATGGTAAAGTGTTCAAAGCGGGTTACAAGAATTCTGTAGTCGTTGCTAAGCAACTTAAGGGTGCTGATGAGAGTGCTCTTATCAAAGAAGCGAGATTTCACCATCAACTCAGCCATGAAAACATTGTGAACTTCATTTCTATTTGTCCTTCGAGGAAAGCCCTGATGCTTGAATACATTTGTTTTGATTTTGGACCCTTTGGACTCGATGCGCAAATTTCAAGCCTGCAAGAACTTCTCGAAGAGCTCGGAAAGGCAAATTGTAAAGGATTTGAACATTTTGCTCCATGCATTGCCTCTGAAGTTGTTTCTGGCCTATCGTATCTCCATGATCATGGTGTTGCACATCGCGACCTAAAGCCTGGCAATGTGCTTGTGACAAATGCACACCTCATAAAGCTACCAGCATCCGAAATGCAAGCTGAATGGAAGAGACGTCCCTGTATTGCAAAGCTCACAGATTTTGGTGAGAGCTGGGGAATTCTCTCTCAGTCTACAGAGGCTGCTCATACCCATACAATCAATGTTTACAGAGGAACTCCAGCTTTCATGGCACCAGAAATCATCGACCCACTCCAACGACCGTATCTAATGCGAGAAGAAGATATGAAAAAGGCAGACATTTGGAGCTTAGGAATGCTGATGTTTTGCCTCATCAATCCAAACTGCAAGCTGCCATACGGCATCGAAGGAAAGTCTGCCATGAAATATGAAACATTTCTTAGTTTCGTGAAGAAGAACATTTCCAAGGGAATTAAGCCATTGAATGATCCAGAATATGATGCACTCAGAGCCTCCAACTGGGCAAATCTCAGTGAAGTGTACGATGACTGCCTGAAGAAGAAAGCTGATGACAGAGTTTCAATGCAGCAAATCAAAGAAACCTTGAATCAAATTGACTGTTCTGAATCATATCCCCTTAAGGTGCATCAAGGAACTGCTAGGATTGAAGCTGAAGAAAGGTGTCTTTTCTATGAGGCAAATGTTAACTTTGTCAGACCAGAAAATGATGGGACAAATGCTTGTGTTTTTCTGTCGTTGAAGATTGCAGAAGCAATACTGTCAAAGAAAGATCAAGAGTTTGCGGAGCGGAAATCCAAAATGGAAAGCATAATAACAAATTTTCCAAAGAAAGTCAATCCATTGAGGAACGACGCAATCAAGTATGCAGTAGATGATGCCTACGAACTTCTCTACAAGGAAAAATTAATTGCAAAGTGTCGTTTGGAAACGTTGAATGGTATTGATGCTGTTTTCTCTGATGCTGGAAAGGCAGATCTTATCAAGGCTTTGGGAACAGAAGGGAATACCATCGTCATAACTGTCCCTGATTACACTTTCGTGGCAGCAAATTTGAAAGGCAGGATTGGTGTCATTGATAGCCATGTCATTTCTGAAGAGATGGGAGGAAACGGAAACGGCATCATCAAGATCTTTCTTTCTTCCAACGATGCATCTAAATGGATTTGGAAACGCCTTTATCAGAGCGGAATAAGAACAGAACGTCAGTCTCTGGTTCAGATTCAGCTTGCAGAAGCAGACAAATCACAAATAACAAGCACATTGAATTTCACAACACAAGTCCCTTATCACTGTATTGACCTGGATTCAGCACCGGAAAAAAATTGTCCTCAAGACTGTTCAAACATTCCAAGTGACGTCGAAGTGAGTGCAGCTCGTGGAAATGAAAGGGTCGATTGTAGAACCGATATGGAACATTCTGCTAGTATTCATGAATTTGAAGCGGGAGTAGTTCACAGTAATAGTGAGACCAGTGAAGCTAGTGAAGCCCAGGGAGAAGACCAATCACTATCAACAAATGAAGTAGACAAGCCAAACTACGCCTCTTCGTTCACTTGGAACAAAGCAGAAGTCAGCCACTGGGGTCCAAGCAAGATTCCTTTCGTAAAAGATATCAGAAATAAGCTGCTAAACAGTGAGGTATATGCACTCACGATGTCAACCATAGATACCGCCAAAAAAATCCCCCAAGCCTGCCGCCAAAACTCGGTATTTTCGATCGACAGCACCGTACTAGCAGATGTTGAAGATGTGAAAAGTGATTTGAATGGCCCATTCAAAAAATGCATTGAGGCGAAGGTGTATACTGTTCAGATAGCACAAATAAAGAATAAAGAATACTTGGTTAAAGCAATTTCAAAAAAGAGAGTTGACTCAGCTCCAGGACACACATACATGAAGGTAAACAGGAGGGAAAATTCGTTTGGCCTCGTTCGAAGCATAACTCATTTCATGGATGGACAGGGGAAGATTCTGAATGGAAGGGTTATAGTTCAGTATTACATCAACCGACAAATCTGTGGTGACGTACAAAGTGTTAACTATACGGTTCCAGCGCATGGAAATTCAAAGAAGGAGGGATCGTTTTATGCTCTAAAGAAAAGCACTCTTGGTAACTTGGGAACACGTTTGCTAGAAAATGATGCGAATCCAAATTCAGTTTATGAAAAGATTTTAAGCGAGAGAGGTGCAGAGTCAGGTTTGGATTTTGGTGACCTTCCAAGGTCCAAGAGGCAAATAACAAGAAAGGCAGCAGACATGGGGCTGTCAAAAAATTCAAGACAAGAGTATGAGGTTGAGGCAATCCTAGCATACGACCACGAGCTTGAAGAAAATGGAATCGTCTGGGCTCACAGTGACATACCAAACGATTTATGGGTCATAGGCACCAGTAGAATGGCAAATATTTTGAAGAGTGCAGGGGAAGGCCTTCCCATCTCCATCGATCCCACCTTCAACCATGGTGCATACGAAGTGACACCAGTAACTTACCGGCACCCATTCATTGAAAGTAAATCGAAGAACGTCACAGGAAAGTGGTCAGATGCGATACTGCTTGGTCCTACCATGATCCACCATGAAAAGGCAGAAGAAGTATTTGACATGGGCTTAAGGACAATCGCACGCAAAACAAAGACCATGAACGCAAAAGTCGGAGTAGTCACGGATGGAGAGATCGCTTTGATAAATGCGTGCAAATCAAATTTTCGAAATAGCGTGATATTGCGTTGCACATTGCATTTCAAAGAAAATTGCAAGAAATTTCTCAAGTCTGCTGGTATTATTGGAGAGAGAAACCAAGCACCATTGCTGGATATGGTTTTTGGGGCAGAGGGTTTGATTGAAGCAGAGGACAAAAAAGAATTATATTCACGACTAAATGCAATGGAAGGTGTGATTCGCGATATAGAAAGAGAGTTGGTGCCAGAGGAAGCCCATAAACGACAATCGTTCTTTGGATATCTGAAAGAACGAAAGAAGACCGTGCTACGAACGATGATCAGAGACAGGCGAAGGGAGGTTGGAATGCCAGTAGATGAGAACAACGTCCCATGCCGTGTTTATACCAACCAATCCGAAACGTCCAATTCTGTACTTTCGGCGAAGAAATCCGCTCTTGGTTACTCGAAGAAAGATGATATGTCGAAGGGCCAATTCATAAGAAAAGTTTGGGAAGCGTGTGTAAGAGATCAGAATGTTGAAATTGAAAGAGCAATGTATGGCCAGAGTGAGCGCTACCGTTTAAAAGAAGACGCCAAGCACATGCAAGTCAGTGTCGAAGACTGGTATAGCTGGACAAAGAAGAAACAAGAAAGGTATTGTATCTATAGCTATGCTATCTATCTATCTATTTATCTATCTATCTATCTATCTGATTAGAGTTTTTTGCGAAATTGAGACCGTACGTTCATTCCAATCACACATTGTATGAATTGTTTGATATTTGCAACAAAACAAGTACGACTCTCAGGGAAAAACAAATGAAAAATATTGGACACAGGATTTCATTCTTTAGAAAAAAGCACGCGCTTTTCAAAAATCTTGAGCATGGAGCATTCCAGGCACCTTTATTTTGAACGAAATGTTTATATGATACTGCTACCTTCATTTCTATTCGAGGCTTTACCTTAGCTGCAAGCGTAATGAGCTACTTCTCCAGAAGAACGAGCGAGCGGATCGCTCCTCCTGAGAAGTAGCTCGGTACGCTCACAATGTCTGTAAATGCTTTGAATCTCGAGGCTCCTTCAAAGTCGTTCAGTAAAAGTATTGAAAAAAGGAACGACTCTTTCTGGGATTTTGCAGTATGTATCATTCATGTTATCTTACATTGTTTTCTTTTTTCGACAGATATATCGACGAATTTCACAAGCTATCGAAAGAAGATCTGAGTAACCGAAAGTTGATCCAAATTCCAGATGACAGTACAGCTAATGTCGTGAAGACGCCTATCAACAACTTATCAGTGAAGCTGACAGACGTCTTGCCAGCACTTTTGCATGTTGACTGCATTGAGAAGAAGGCTCTGCACATTCTTAATACGCCAGAATCTCTGGTACCATTTCCATCATTCAGTGAAGATGCAGCTACAAAGTTTATGGTCGCTAAATATGATGGCTGCTTCCATACAGTTACCTTGAAGTCAAATGACAAGATTGCTTGTGACTGTAAAGGATTTAAGTGAGTAACAATTTCTTTTTCTTAATGAGCTGAAAAGTGCTTGCAACTTAATGCCTATCCTGATGTTGAAAAAGTAGATGCCTGTACTGGCAGCTTTCAATTATTGTACTATTGAAACAGCGCTAGTTGCAAACTAAAATAAACTCAGCGATATGCTTTAAAGATTCCACATCTAAAATGCCAACAGTTTTTTCCTTTAATCCTTATACTTCCCCTTTGACATGAAAAAGCATCAAAATGCATCACCTTTTTTGTGACAAACAGTTATTGCAATGTATTCCTTTGATTTGTGACTTATCTAATCCAGTGGTTTTGTGGGGGGGGGCTAGTAATTGTGACTTTCTTGCTAAATAAATCAATGACTACTCAATTAGATTTACCGAAGACAGGTTCTCAAACTTTAAGGTGAAATAAAATCTATTGAAAATTCTTTAATGTGCAAAAACTGGATGCATGGCTTTGGGGGGGGGGGTAACTCCAGGGGCCTGGTATACATGTGCCTTCCTAGGTTATGGGTTAATTTGCGATATTCTGCCCGGGTTATGGGTCATGTTTCGTGCCCAGGCTATGGGTCTGCTCTGCAGAGAATTGCCGTAGTTGTTGATAAGTGTTAGCAGTTTATTGCTATGTTGGCTATAATGAAAAAAACTTTCATAAAAAGGAATTTGGCACTACAAATTTTCAATTGACTCTGTACGAATGATACGTAGTGAGTCTTGTCACGATTCTTGGGGAAATTTTGCCCTGTTTATGAGGTCATATTTCAAAATTTTGCTATGGTTTTTGGTCCTAACTCTGAGTTCTCAAAGGCCCATATATACCAAACCCTTTTATAGGAGTTGCCCCCCCCCTCATCGGTACGGCTGCTTCGCAGTAGCAATGTAAGAAATGCACATTTTTGGGACACCTTTCTTACAAAAGGCAATAGGGGAACGTTAAAACTATGGTATATATGAAAATTAAAAACGAATCAATCAATCCCTCCTTTAGATTGTTCAGAATATGCAACCACTCTGTTGCTGTAGCTGACAAAACCGGAAACTTGAGAGAGTTGATAAAGGGTGTCCGCATATCGTACAGAGCATCCATCACATACCCTGAATCCGATGGTGGAGCAGGAAGAAAAGGTGGCAGAAAACGAATTTACATCAACAGGGAGGAGGAAGAAGGTGCAGCAAAACGAGTCTCTTCGAGTCCATTCACGGAGATATTTCATAACAACAAGCCACTCATCCTTTGCAACGTCAATGATGTTCCACAAGACAAAAATCGATGCGGGCACTGTGGATCAGAATTTCCTAAAGGCATTATTGCAATAATACCCTACAACGTTGTGCTTGGTCATGAAGAGAGATGGCTTTATCCTAACCGAGATAGGAGTTCAAGTACAGAGCCCAAATATCTTCCTTCGCCAAACGGACGGATGACAAGGAGATTTTACTGTGTTAAAAGAGAATGTGTATTCAAAAGATTTCCCTACTTTCGCCAGGAACTCCTAGAAATAAAAGAGGACGTGGACTTGAAGGCCAGGCATAAAAATCTTTTAAGAGAACAGCTGGACATTGCTCTATAGGATTACAACCTTTGGAGCGTGTTAACCATATCTGACCTGGGACTTTTGAAGCGGCCAATACTTGGGGGGGGGGGCTCTTTCTCTTCGCTGTTATGTTATAGTAGTTACAATCTTTAAAGTTGGTAAATAGATGGACTTTGATGCAAAAACCAAAATCACATGATTAAATCAAATCATCTCTATTGTGCTCGTTGCTATGACAATAAGAAGAGTTTAAGTTATGATTATCATGATTACTACCAATATGTGATTGAAACAATGAAATGAGGCACTAAATTGAAATGCTTTGTTTCCAATTGATGGATATCATCAAATGCATATGTAAGCATAATTTGGCATGTAATTGAGATTAATATCTGCAACAATAAAAAAATTATACAAAGTTTGCTGACTACACAGTAAAACATTGATTGCCATAGTTACGAGGCTATATTTAGCATCTTGAAATTTTCATCATTCGATACAGTATAAATATAAAGTCAAAAAATAGACGATTGCGCTAAAGATGGCGGCGAGGAATTTTCGATTGTTCTTTCGTGAACAATTTACAACGAATCATATAAAATCATTTCATTATCTAGAAATTTTTAAAGGTATACCGAGCAATGAAGTACAAAAAACAAGGACAAAACCGAAACATGATTTGGATTTTCTACCGTAGACCTAGAAACGTCTTTCCATTATTTAACAGCAGAAAAGTTTCTTAATATTTCGTCAGTCTTAGAGTGTAGTTGCTTTTGATAGCTAACCAACGAGGAGTTTATCATTGTCTACAAAACCAGTACGCTTTTGGCGAAAATCCTTTTGCATCCAAGAACAATTCTTAAAAATCCTTGAAAATCTTACTGTTCAAAAAGCAGCAGTGATACACCCCTTGCTAGCCAGCAGCAGTGTTTTAAAAAGCTTTCCGTCTCTCCCTAATGCCCGGGGGGATCAATTGACTTTAATAAGTGTGATTTCAAGAAACAATCTTTTCACCTAATCTGTTCGACTTCCCAGCGACAGCCGCAGCTTAGTATATGCGTCTGGGGGTTCCCTCGCGCGGCGTGTCCGCCGTCTCTCTGGGGGATGGGCGTCGCTCCGTACCTCGTAGGGAAGGCATGATTATTTTTATCTTGTAAATATTCCACTACATATTTTTAATTGATTAACTTTAGGAATTTGTAAATTTTGTAAAGTAGGCCTAAATTAGCTGTAATTTAGCTATTCTTCTTTTGTTATGTAGCCTACGTTAAATAAATTAATGATGATAATGATGATGATTATGAAAAATACACTAAGTGCCCGCCCTAGTGACAACGTTTGCAATACAAGGCGTCCCAAAAAAATTTGTGCCCCGTTTGCCAGAATATTGTAACAAAACGGCACAAGATTTTGCAAAACTTTTACATGATGTTGCTCTTCGGATATTTAGTTAAAATTTGCTACAATTTCCATAAAAATCCATTCAAAATGATGAAACTTTCTCTTCTGCAGGTCTTCGACAGGTCATAGCTCCATCACGTTTTAATGGATTCTTGTGGAGATGGCAGCAAAATTTATTTGAACATCTGAAGAGCAACATCATATAAGAGTTTGGCGAGAATCTTTGACCCTTTTGTTGCAATCTTTAGGCAAACGGGGCACACATTTTTTGGGACACCCTGTACTATGGGTTAGTTTTTTTAGTTTGTTTAGTTTGGTGTAGCTGCCGTGCCTGTACATTAGGTAGTGCATATATGCAATGATCATGGTGATGATGACTAAAACTTTTGTGGGCTTTTAACGTAACTAGATCTCTTTGTACATACTATTAACTATTTTGATATCAGCTAATGATACCCTAAAAAGCGTTCGGCTCTGTCGTAATTAATGTTTGCATTTCATGTTTAAGTTGAAGAATGTTGTATTCTCTTTTCGTACTTCAGTCTAACGCGTTAGCAAGCAGAAGTCATGACGTATTATGCCCAAAGACTAAATTCCTTAAATGAAAATCAATAAAATAAAACAACTTTTGTAGCACTAAGGAGGAAATCATAGGATTTTAAAATAAAATTCCGCGAGTTCCGCGTTTTAGTTTTTTTCCCTATAGCGCGAGGACAAAACGCGGAACTCAACTTGGCGGAACTCCTCGACTTCCGCGTTTTGGTTTTTGGCCCTATGCTGCGAAAACAAAACGCGGAACTTGATTTCGCGGAACTTGTCTTTCAACATAAGAAACTCTTTTTACGTTGATTTTGGTCGATCAAACCAAAGTTTCTTTCCTTTGTATACAACTGGGATGGGATACAACTAAGTAGCGATGTAATTTTGCTGTTCAGCTGAGCGAAACAATATTTCGTAGGACTTGCTTTTGTTGGGCATAATCCAATACTCTCGACAATCCTAGTCGAGGGGATTGGGGTCAGGAAGTCCACTAAAAAAAGTCCATTAAAACTGATATAGCGCAGGTAAAATTCTTTGTAGGCAAGGGGAGAAAGAATAGGCCTTTTAGATGAAATTCCGCGAGTTCCGCGTTTTGGTTTTCGGCCCCATACTGCCAGGACAAAACGCGGAACTCGACTTCGCGGAACAAAAGTTCCGCGAGTTCCGCGTTTTGGTTTTTGGCCCTATGCTGCGAAAACAAAACGCGGAACTTGATTTCGCGGAACTTGTCTGTCAACATAAGAAACTCTTTTTACGTTGATTTTGGTCGATCAAACCAAAGTTTCTTTCCTTTGTATACAACTGGGATGGGATACAACTAAGTAGCGATGTAATTTTGCTGTTCAACTGAGCGAAACAATATTTCGTAGGACTTGCTTTTGTTGGGCATAATCCAATACTCTCGACAATCCTAGTCGAGGGGATTGGGGTCAGGAAGTCCACTAAAAAAAGTCCATTAAAACTGATATAGCGCAGGTAAAATTCTTTGTAGGCAAGGGGAGAAAGAATAGGCCTTTTAGATGAAATTCCGCGAGTTCCGCGTTTTGGTTTTCGGCCCCATACTGCCAGGACAAAACGCGGAACTCGACTTCGCGGAACAAAAATTCCGCGAGTTCCGCGTTTTGGTTTTTGGCCCTATGCTGCGAAAACAAAACGCGGAACTTGATTTCGCGGAACTTGTCTGTCAACATAAGAAACTCTTTTTACGTTGATTTTGGTCGATCAAACCAAAGTTTCTTTCCTTTCTATACAACTGGGATGGGATACAACTAAGTAGCGATGAAGTTTTGCTGTTCAGCTGAGCGACAAACAATATTTCGCAGACCTCTGTTTTTATTGGGCATAAATAATCCAATACTCTCGACAATCCTAGTCAAGGGGATTGGGGTCAGGAAGTGGGGGAATGGACAAGAATAGCATTTTTAACATTTCGCGTGCGTATGCTCACAATGTACATTTCTTTGCCTCATGTGACACGCGATCCTTATCCTCGAAGCTCTCCCACAGCTCCAGGTGATCAAAAGGTGAAAAAGTGGATTGTAAAAATTCGTATTTTTATGCCTCGAGTTTTTTATTCATATTTTCATGCCTCGCTACTTATTTGGTATCCTATGGTAGATAAAAGAATAGCGAACTCGAGTCCACCTGTATCGAGTCCAAGACCAAAGCAATACGGCATTTGCAAATGACAACAAATGGCCTACCTACAAATCTCCTATCGCTTGGAGCCGAAGTGGAAAATTTCATCTCAATTTATATGCCTTCAATCCTGTGAGAAAGTCAGTTTGTTTCGATTTCAATTTGCCAGAAGAGAGTTGGAATTCACCTGTACGTTTTTGAGATTTGCAATGGATTTTGCAGAAAGAGGGAAATTAAACAGACCATTTTTGACTCATTTTCGAAGCAGATTTGGCTGACGGCGTAGTAACATACGCGAAAGTAGCTGCTAAAGAAAATGCTACAAATCTCTTGGTATGGGAAGAACAGTCGATTAAAAGTTGATTAAAAGTGATAAAATGCAAGTAAACTTCTTTGTAGGCAAGTGGAGGAAGAGCAGGCCTTATAGATGAAATTCCGCGAGTTCCGCGTTTTGGTTTTTGGCCCTATACCGCGAGGACAAAGCGCGGAACTTAGCTTCGCGGAAGAAAAATTCCGCCAGTTCCGCGTTTTGGTTTTCGGCCCCATACTGCTAGAACAAAACGCGGAACTCAACTTCGCGGAACAAAAATTCTGCGAGTTCCGCGGGTTCCGCGAGTTCCGCGTTATGGACCTGGCCGAAAAGTAGGCCGTTTCTTTCTCATGCCATCTTAGGCTTGAATTTGAGCAGCTTTATCGATCTTCTTTTCGACATGAAAACATCGGCGTAAAACCACAACAAACATCCTCGAATACAATTTGGCCAAACGGCAATTGGATAAAACAAAGTTTTTGAAAATCGGTTCATTGGTTATGGAAATATAAGCAATCAAACGATAATACATCATTCTGTGACACCCGGTACATGAATGAATATTTTTACAATGTTTTACTAATTAATAAGAATACAAAAAAACTAACTTTCGGAGGCATATTGGCAAGCATTGCATTTACAGTTTGGGCCATTCCACATTTTTATCATGCGTTTGAAACTACTTAAGTTTTCGGCGGAATCAAATAGATACATTTACAAGACGATTGATCTTGTGGAAAGATTTGAAGCAAAAATTGTCCAGAAGACAATGTGAGTGCATTGACTGAACGCTGTCTGTGGGAGGTAATTAATGTCAGTATTTCGATTCAATAGAGTAGTATGTAATGAAAGAAGAATGCTATTGTTATATCGATTCTGAAGGACGATGACGTTAAAGAATATGTCGTCAGAGAGCGTAACTACTCCTCCTGAAACCCTAATATGGTATGAAAGTGGAAATAACTTCTGTTCAAATTAGAACAGCAGAATGATCAAATGAGGATGCAATGCATCACACCCGAGTTGCGTCATGCTATACATGAATGAAATTTTACGTCGTAGGGTGGAATGTCTGTATCTTTGCATTGCAAATAACACTATGTTTACAACCACGCCCACAGTCATGTATGCTAATCAATTGAATCAAAATTTGTTTCGTATCGGCAATTGCTCATCGCCTGGTGCTTACTTTATTTCAATTTATATTTTTAGAGTTCCTATCATTTTTTAATACGCGCATGCTCTATTGTTGTGCTATGAAAGATGACGCAACTAACAAAAACAATTCTGCACAATGCGAAACTGCTGTTTGCATGCGTGATTTAATGTGCCATAACCATGAGTATAAAAATGGATGTTTTCCCAGAAAAGAAACTAAAATTTCATTACTGTACTGATACACCACTACAACGATACACGAAAAAATATAGCCATGAATATGTTCGATCTATATCAGATTTTGTACCAAGGAAATCTGCAACTGATCCAGTGGATGCAGGCGCGAAACCTGTTAAAGCCACAGATGAGGTGTGCTGCCAGAAATTGCAGGTGCTAGATGCAGCTTCAGGCTAGAGATGGGCAAGATGGCTATCGTTGGAGATGCTCATTTGCAAGATGTCGTTCGAGCAAAACGATCAGAGATGGCAGCTTCTTCGCACAATCCAACCTTACACTCCAGCAGCCCATATTTGTGATATACTGTTGGTGTGTAGGGATGTCTATGTCAACAACAACGATTGTTATTGGATTGGCGGAGAAAACTGTCATCGATTGGTTCAATTTCCTGAGAGAAGAATACTCTGCAAAGCTGGTAAGGATGCCGTGGCAGGACAAACTCATTGGCGGCGCCGGTGAAATTGTTGAGGTCGACGAATCGGTAATGATTAAAAGAAAATATAACCGTGGTCATTATCGAGAGCAGCACAATCAATGGGTTTTCGGGATCTACGATCGTCAAAGGAGAGTTGGGTGGATTGAATTTGTAGAAAGCCGAGACGCGCCCACATTATTACCTCTTATCCAACGATACGTACGTCCTGGAACGATGATATATTCCGACGGTTGGGCGGCCTACAACAACCTGCCAAACATCGGCTATGGGCACGACCGTGTCATACACGCAGATAACTTTGTCGACCCTGTCACTGGTGTGCACACAAATGGCGTTGAAGCATACTGGTCCAGGGCGAAGCAAAAGCTAAAGGCTGTCTACGGCTAAAGGCTGCATATGGTTCCGTCTGGCGGGAACGATTCGGCCTCCAAACAGCTGCATCATTCGACAACATGCTGACACATATTGCAGAAAATTATAATTAATAATTTTCATTTGAACACTAACACTTTATACGCTAGATGTAGCATTGACATCTTACCATTTCTATTTTGCAGGCATTTTTAGTTTTATTCTTTATTCATACTGGAGTTAAAACGCGTTATATGTTGTTATTATTTTTACTTTCTCCTCAAAAGAAGCTATGGCCATGAAATGAATGATGCACGTTTGGCAGGTCACAATTAATTGTACACCAGACCGAATTTGAAGGTGCAAACTTAATCGGCGGAACTTACGAATTTGGAACATCGTTTATATATATAAGCTATATACTATATGAAATCCTGTACTATAAGGAGTTTGAATATGCAATAATATTTGGGGTAACCCCCCTACGAGGAAAGTTATTGGCAAAGCATGATCGCTGTGATTGGGCCTAAACTTCGCAACATAAGTCGCTTACCGAACGTACCACTTGGTCGGTACGAACACGAACAAGTACGACTTCTTTGGCCTAAAACGCTGACTGCAGACACCAATTCATGGCCTAAACAAGGCAGCCTTTCACAAACATGAACAGCAATAAACAAATGCTTTAGAAAGTACTTTGTAAACTCACCCCGCCATGAGCAAGTCTTTTCTCTACACCACGAAGGCTGTAAATGAAAATTTGAGCGCCACTTCCACCTGGTTTCTTGTGAACTGGCGGCGCCACCGCCAAATAATTATCTGTTTCGCGCCAAAATCCAACCTCACATCCAAGTGAGGCAACCTCAATTCCATTTGTATGTGGCACTGTCTATTTTTAGCGCCAGGGCTACAGGGCCAGAGGGTTTCGTGCTGGGGGTATCAGATTTTTTTCCCTGCCAAAAGGTAATGCCTCTTATTCCTGTTTTTCTTTGCTTTTTTGGAAAAATAGGCCGATTCTGAAAATTCTTATTTTTTCTTAAACTTTAAGGTCATAGGCTTTGCTTTTTTGGAAAAATAGGTCGACATTATTTTTTCTTCTCAAACATTAAGGTCATGGGCTTTGCTTTTTTGGAAAAATACACTCATTTTTTTTTTATAAGAAACTAAGGTCCGTGGCTGGTAGGCAGTTTCTTAAATTTTTGGGCCATTTAGCTACCAAAAGTTTCTTATGTGTTTCTTATATTTTTCATTCCGGCAATGTAGAGTTGATTTTTTTTGTCTAAAGGGCTCGCAAAATTACTCAGTAAGATCTCAAAACAAGTAAATAACATGATTCGCACTCAAATGAATGTCCAAACAGTTGCTATAACTGTACTATGTCAAAACATTTTTGTGTGCGACAGGAAAATTAAAACTGAAAATTGCAAAAGTTTCTTAGCATTTTTCAATCCAGGTAGGGTTGTTTCTTAGCTTTCGAAAAATTGAGCCTACCGTTTCTTATAAGCGGTTTCTTAAAAAAAAAAAAAAAATGAGTGTAGGCCGATTTTGAAAATTCGTATTTTTTCCATAAACTTTAAGGTCATGGGCTTTGCTTTTTTGGAAAAATAGGCCGATTTTGAAAATTCGTATTTTTTTCTTAAACTTTAAGATCGTATGCTTTGCTTTTTCGCAAAAATAGGCCGATTTTGAAAATGCTTATTTTTTCTCAAACTTTAAGGTCATAGGCTTTGCTTTTTTGGACAAATATTCTGTTTTTGAAAATGTTTATTTTTTCTCAAACTTTAAGGTAATAAGCATCGCTTTTCCGCAAAAATAGGCCGATTTTGAAAATTCTGATTTTTTCTCAAACTTTAAGGTCATAGGCTTTGTTTTTTTGCATTTTGCTAACGATTAAGTTTGCACCTTCAAATTCGGTCTGGTGTACAATTTATTGTGACCTGCCAAACGTGCATCATTCATTTCATGGCCATAGCTTCTTTTGAGGAGAAAGTAAAAATAATAACAACATATAACGCGTTTTAACTCCAGTATGAATAAAGAATAGAACTAAAAATGCCTACAAAATAGAAATGGTAAGATGTCAATGCTACATCTAGCGTATAAAGTGTTAGTGTTCAAATGAAAATTATTAATTATAATTTTCTGCAATATGTGTCAGCATGTTGTCGAATGATGCAGCTGTTTGGAGGCCGAATCGTTCCCGCCACAGGTATTCATCCAGATATGACGGAACCATATGCAGCCTTGAGCCGTAGACAGCCTTTAGCTTTTGTTTCGCCCTGGACCAGTATGCTTCAACGCCATTTGTGTGCACACCAGTGACAGGGTCGACAAAGTTATCTGCGTGTATGACACGGTCGTGCCCATAGCCGATGTTTGGCAGGTTGTTGTAGGCCGCCCAACCGTCGGAATATATCATCGTTCCGGGACGTACGTATCGTTGGATAAGAGGTAATAATGTGGGCGCGTCTCGGCTTTCTACAAATTCAATCCACCCAACTCTCCTTTGACGATCGTACATCCCGAAAACCCATTGATTGTGCTGCTCTCGATAATGACCACGGTTATATTTTCTTTTAATCATTACCGATTCGTCGACCTCAACAATTTCACCGACGCCGCCAATGAGTTTGTCCTGCCACGGCATCCTTACCAGCTTTGCAGAGCATTCTTCTCTCAGAAAATTGAACCAAACGATGACAGTTTTCTCCGCCAATCCAATAACAATCGTTGTTTTTGACATAGACATCCCTACACATCAACAGTATATCACAAATATGAGCTGCTGGAGTGTAAGGTTGGATTGTGCGAAGAAGCTGCCATCTCTGATCGTTTTGCTCGAACGACATCTTGCAAATGAGCATCTCCAACGATAGCCATCTTGCTAATCTCTAGCCTGAAGCTGCATCTAGCACCTGCAATTTCTGGCAGCACACCTCATCTGTGGCTTTAACAGGTTTCGCGCCTGCATCCACTGGATCAGTTGCAGATTTCCTTGGTACAAAATCTGAAATAGATCGAACATATTCATGGCTACATTTTTTCGTGTATCGTTGTAGTGGTGTATCAGTACAGTCATGAAATTTTAATTTTTTTCTGGGAAAACATCCATTTTTATACTCATGGTTATGGCACATTAAATAATGCATGGAAAACAGCAGTTTCGCATTGTGCAGAATTGTTTTTGTTAGTTGCGTCATCTTTCATAGCACAACAATAGAGCATGCGCGTATTAAAAGATGATAGGAACTCTAAAAATATAAATTGAAATAAAGTAAGCATCAGGCGATGAGCAATTGCCGATACGAAACAAATTTTGATTCAATTGATTAGCACACATGACTGTGGGCGTGGTTGTAAACATAGTGTTATTTGCAATGCAAAGATACAGACATTCCACCCTACGACGTAAAATTTCATTCATGTATAGCATGACGCAACTCGGGTGTGATGCATTGCATCCTCATTTGATCATTCTGCTGTTCTAATTTGAACAGAAGTTATTTCCACTTTCATACCATATTAGGGTTTCAGGAGGAGTAGTTACGCTCTCTGACGACATATTCTTTAACGTCATCGTCCTTCAGAATCGATATAACAATAGCATTCTTCTTTCATTACATACTACTCTATTGAATCGAAATACTGACATTAATTACCTCCCACAGACAGCGTTCAGTCAATGCACTCACATTGTCTTCTGGACAATTTTTGCTTCAAATCTTTCCACAAGATCAATCGTCTTGTAAATGTATCTATTTGATTCCGCCGAAAACTTAAGTAGTTTCAAACGCATGATAAAAATGTGGAATGGCCCAAACTGTAAATGCAATGCTTGCCAATATGCCTCCGAAAGTTAGTTTTTTGTATTCTTATTAATTAGTAAAACATTGTAAAAATATTCATTCATGTACATTTGTCTCATAATACAATTAATTTATCAATTTAGTTTTTTTTTCATCGATTTGGATTAGTTTGTGTGTATATATGAAATTGTATATAGTAAGCTAGATGTAAATAATTCATGTAAAATAAGTGGACAAACAAACAAACAAAGGCGTAGGGAGGGGAAGGGGCTACAGCCCCTAACATTGGAAAGATTTGCGAAAGTCAGATCTCCAAAAAATTTAGAAGCTCCAGTACCAGGAAAATATAACTTAAGAAACTATTTATTTTCGTAAAGGAAATCCTTGACACATTTTTATTTTACTTTCTCGTGTTTTCTGTATTAAAGTATGTTCAATGTAAACAGTGAATGAATGGCTCATAAAACCTTGTTTTGACATGTTCACGAGGGCACGGGTAGTGAATACGAAGATTGTTATAGAACCTCTGTTATAGAACCTCTCGGAAACTCGTAAGAAACTCTGGGTACTCAACTCAAAATCTGATAATTTTAAGAAACTTTCAGTACGAGCCCAAATTAGTACTTTCAGTACTGGCACGAAGGTGCATAGAAGTCTATTTGGGCGCATACGAAGGCTTTCATCTTAATGATGAAAATTCGAAAAATTCAATGTTACTGTTTATACAGGCATTCATTAGGACTTCCTACATGTATTACTGTTATGTATCCCAGTTGAGGCAATGCGAGCAGCCCTCAGATTAACCAAACTTCTATCTAACCGCATGGAGATTTCTATTTGGGCGCATACAATTCTATTTGGGCGCAAAAGAAGGTATTCGTTTTAGTGACAAAAATTGATAAAAAATAATCGCTACTGTTTATATAACTATTCATTAGGACTTCCTACATGTATTACTGTTATGTATCCCAGTTGAAACAATGCGAGCAGCCCTCAGATTAACCAAACTTCCATCCAACCGCATGGAGATTTCTATTTGGGCGCAAAGAAGTCTATTTGGGCACATAACAAGGTATTCGTTTTAATAATAAAAATTGATAAAAAGTCATCGCTACTATTTATACAGCTATTCATTAGGAATTCCTACATGTAGTACTGCTATGTATCCCAGTTGAAACAATGCAAGCAGCCTTCAGACACGAAACAAATTTTGATCCAATGGGGGTAATGAATATGACTGTGGTCGTGATCGTAAACGTTTTTTTATTTCAAATGCAAAGATGCTGGCATTTTCCCCTCCGACGTAACATTCCGACGTATAGCATTACACATACCATGTATATCATTACGCAAAAAGGGGTGTGATGAAGTTTCCAAGTTCCTTCCGAGTAGTATTATACAGAAAAAGGTGAAATGCATGCGAAACATGATGAGGATCTATGTTAATCAAATATATATTTGTTTCACTTATACTTTTCGTTGTTTTAGTTTCTGATTTTTATGCATTCTGAGATTTACGTTTCTTCTTGTTACAAAAATACTTGTACCATATGGCTGTTGAATAATTTCATAATGGATATTTATTTTTCTAACTAATTATTGTCTTATTACCACATTTTCGACCTGACGAAGTTGACTGCATTCAACAATGGCAATTGAAAAATCGACTCCAACTTTGACGACAACGGTTCATGGCTAGTGTTCATGGCCAGTTATATTTTAAACCTTATCGTCAGGTGTACAAATATGAAAATATAAGAAAATATTTACGAGAACCGATACAGAGCAGAGCATAGATGGGTATAGGAATACACTTTTTTTTCATATAAGAAACTGCCCATAAGAAACTCAACTCTCAGATTGCCAACAAATGAAGAGCTCCAGTACTGGCCCAATTTCTTAGTTTCTTATAACAAAATACGTGTATAAATGAAAATTGATCAAATTTAATACACTGCAGTATGGCCCCGCATTTAAGAAACCAAACCACCTAAAAGAAACGTTTAGCCAACTGAAGAATGCTTAGCCCCCTTAATTTTAAGAAACATTTCCTAGGGGAGACACATTTGACGCATAGGCATACGGCGAGGGGAGGTCAGTCCGAGAAATTTACAGGAATCCCAAAAATATCAGTTTAGCTTCATTACAACCCATAGATATCAGCTCATTTTATACCTTGACATCTGTAAACAAACATAGAAGAACATGAAGCAATACCAATTGAGGCCAGGATTGCCTCTAAAGAACCCAGAAATATCATTTTCACAATATTTGATGCCCAATAATATCAAAAACATAATTTCAATTTATTTGGACCAAAAGATATCACTTTTGGCAATATTCTTACACAAAAATATCGGACTTACCTCCCCGTATGTGCATGTGCTGAGTGCCCCCCTGGGATGCGCTTCAATTGATTCTCCTTTTTAATATAAATAATGATAATAATAATATATAATAAATGTTGGTTAAGGGGCTGGAAGGCCAAGGCCTATAAAACCCTGATTGTCTGTGAGCACAAATCTAGTTTAGTTTGAATTCGAATTTTGAATCCCCGTGTAGGCTGTCAAAGAGTTTTTCAAACGTTATCTCATCCTTTGCTTCGACGATTATAGCTGGCAAGCAGTTCCACTCTTTTATGATGCGCTGAGAAAAAAAGTTCTTTCTCACATCTGGTCTGCATTTGTTCACACTATTTTGCATTTATGACCCCTTGTCTTATTGTCGTTGATTTTAAAGAACTTTGAAGGGTCAGTCTCAACGAAGCCGTGACATATTTTATAAGTTGTGATCATGCCACCGTGTTTTCTCCTATACTGAAGAAAACCTAATTAAATCTGTTTGCTCGGATTTTCTTGTTACTACGTTTTTAATTCTGTTTTGAAATTTTATACCTTGTATTTGAAATCTTATTCATTTAATCATGTATATATATTTCTTGGACTTGTATTATTTTTTAGCAGTTGGCTTGGATTAGCTAGTTTATTAATTATTTTTAATTTTTACTGTAAGTAGCTATATAGCGCCAACTTTAAATAAATTGATTATTATTATTATATGATTATTTGCTGATGACCCGGGAGAGGGGTGCTTATTATATTTGCCAGCGGGGATGTGCTGTTTTTAGGGTATCATATTCTACTATCTTTCCTAGTGGAGGATATTAGAGGAAGGCAATTTTTCTTAAGCAGGTTTTCAAAACAAGGCAAAAGGGGATAATTTGTTAAATCAGTTGGTTTTTCGGTCACATTTATCTTTTGGAGTATGGTTCTCACGGAGCAAAAATTCAGGAGGAGGGTATGAAGAAAACTTATCGTGCCCACTGCCCCTATAACGTTGAGTAAACAACAGCCAACCCCCTCCCGGTTGATGACTCCCAGTAGAAAATATTTTGCTAATTAGAATTCACTGTAAAAAGTTACTATTGATGACGTTCCACTTTCGTACTATATTAGGTGTCTCTAAAGTTTTAAAACCTCCCCGAGAGAAGACACGCTCTCTGAGGACATAATATTTGGCGTCATCATCCTTTTATTACAGCTCAACAACAATAGTATTCTTCTTTCAATACATGCTACTCTATTGTATCGAAATACTTGAATTAATTACCTCCTACAGATAGCGTTCAACTACTAATTGAGTAATTCTTATAAATATGGATGAAACACGAATGTGAATTAAAATTCAAGAATTATCACAAGAAAACATTCCCGAAATTGAACAGTGGTAAGAAATGGCAGCCATATACTCGATGGGCCTCTTTGAAGAATCTGGCGAACCAGCGAAAACCGATGATGATTCTAAGGACGAACAGAATGTGCAAAGTACCACAAAACAAGTAGCGAACTGGTATGTATCAAATATTATCTGAAAGAACAATTGCTATTTTTTCCATTGAATATTTTTTTGTGGTTACATTTTTGGGAAATTTTTTATTAAAAATCAAATGGTTATTTTTTGCGATCATCGGCATTGACTGTTGGGAGAAGGGGGAGAGGGCGTAAGGGATACAATAGCATTGGAAATACTATTGTCTGTGTAAAGGGTCACCGAATGGCTAGTAGGTACGTACATCATGCTAGAAAAATTGAAGAGAGTGATACCCTTAGAAACGGCACATTCCCCAAGGACAAATATACTAAGATTCCAACCCCCCTCCCTGGGGCCACGATAACTCGTACACATACATGTTTTTCAAGATTTATAAAGCCTAAATTAGCTTTTGGGTTTTTTGCAAATTTTTCTGTTTTCAGCTTTTAGAAAAATGTAGGCTAGAAATTTTAGTTTACAGAAGGAAGATCATCTTGTAAATTTATCTATTTCATGGCCTGCGTAGTAATTGCACTGCTTGATTGTTTATTACTTTTACTGCCGACCTAAATCATGCGATGGGAATATTTTCTTAAACCCATCCCCAACAATCCTATTCCTGCAATTTAGTTGTTAAGAAGAAATCGCTCGTTCCCAATACCCCTATGACTCATTGCCCACATAACTCAGAACGCCATGACCTTAGTACATAACACCAATGTCTACAGTCATTCCATTCAAGGGAATATACTTGTCTATTGAAGGTTGATAGAGAAGTTCGAATATGATGATACAAAAAAGGGACGAAAATGGACACATAAAGTTGCTGTAAGTGAATTGGTAGCATTAGCCCAGGTAAAATTCCACGACAGACGTGTTTCGACCAAGCATCTAGGAATGGCGATGAAGACAGCCTTTCCGGAAATAAAAAGGCATCACACAGCATCCGAGCAGTACAGCTATTATGGATTAAAGTTGAAGGAGACAGCCGAAAATGCAACCCCTCAGCCAACAGAAATCCGTGTCAAACACGTTGCATGTCAAAAAGATGCGCAAAAGATAGGTATGCAGCCCGTTGAATGTCAGGCATCAGAGAAGGCCGCATATAACATCCCAGAGTCGGTGTTTAACGATATACCAAAAGACCGATATATCGACAGGAAGATGCTTGTTCCGATGGAAGGAGGAGATTCGTTTTTGGGAGAAGGAACTTTTGCTAAGGTTTCTATTATGTTGTACCGAAAATTGCCAGTTGCTGTCAAGGAGTATAAAGAAAACGCCAGTTATTCTTTAATCTCAATGAGGAACCGCACAATAAAGGAAGCAAGAACCCTCATCAACATCACTCCACATCACAGCGTTCCTCTATTGTTCGGTCTGATTTTAAATTCTAGGCCTTATTCGTTGGTAATGCAGCTGTGCACCTGTCCTGATACTTGTTTGACTATTTTGAAACTTTTGCGTAACAACTCCGAACAAGTCACTGACGGAGAAAAGTTAGCTATACTTCAAAAATTGGCCATGGGACTTCACTACATACACTGCAATGGATTTATCCACAATGACTTGAAAACTGACAATGTTCCTATTGTGAAATTTAAAGTCGTGCAAGATAATGGTGACGAAACCAGGGAATGGACTCCAGTTATTTTGGACTTCGGCGAGGCCACAAGAATGTCAGTTTTCTTGAAAAGGAAATATCAATCCTTTCATTCCCATGTTGACCCAGACATTTTGAGCGGACAAGATGCACACTCCATCAATAGTGACATTTTCTCTTTAGGGGTTCTAATGAAGAAAGTTGCCGAATCAATGTGTTCAGAAGATGATAAAGACAAACTTATAAAAGTGTGTGAATCATGTCGAGCAAAGGGCAACCGTCCGAATGCTCAAATGATAGCTAATTTCATTAAAACAATTAGATAGAAACAGGTATAATGATTTTTCCGTGCTATAATGATGTATTTCTTGGATTGCAGCATCAGTTACTAATTTGGTTGTAAACTATAATGTTTCCAAAAAAACCAAGCTTATGACCTTAAAGTATGAGAAAAAATAAGAATTTTCAAAATTGACCTATTTTTCCAAAAAAGCCAAGCCTGTGACCGTAAAGTTTAGGAAAGAATAAGAATTTTCAAAATCAGCCTATTTCTCCAAAAAAGAAAAACAGGAATAAGGATTTTTTTAAATAGGATTTTTCAAAACGGTTTACTTCTGTAAAAAAGTGAAGGTTGAGGTATTACCTTTTAGCAAGGAAAAAACACAGAAACCCCCCAGCACAAAACCCTCTGGCCCTCTGTAGCCCTGCCCTAGCGCTAAAAATAGACAGTGCCCATAGAAATGGAAGCGAGGTTGCCTCACTTGGATGTGAGCTTAGATTTTGGCGCGAAACAGATCATTATTTGGAGGTGGCGCCGCCAGTTCGCAAGAAACCAGGTGGAAGTGGCGCTCAAATTTTCATTTACAGCCTTCGTGGTGTAGAGAAAAGACTTGCTCATGGCGGGGTGAGTTTACAAAGTACTTTCTGAAGCATTTGATTATTGCTGTTAATGTTTGTGAAAGGCTGCCTTGTTTAGGCCATGAATCGGTGTCTGCAGTCAACGTTTTAGGCCAAAGAAGTCGTACTTTTTCGTGTTCGTACCGACCAAGCGACCAAGTTCGGTAAGCGACTTATGTTGCGAAGTTTAGGCCCAATCACAGCTATCATGCTTTGCCAATAACTTTCCTCGTAGGGGGGTTACCCCAAATATTATTGCATATTCAAACTCCTTATAGTACAGGCTTTCATATAGTATATAGCTTATATATATAAACGATTTTCCGAATTCGTAAGTTCCGCCTACTTTTTTGGGGCACCCTGTACTTGCATCAAATCTTCTTTGGCAGTAAGGGCAATGTGAAGAGGTCCCATAAGTGGAATGAATCCTTGATTTATGTTCATTGGCAGTGTTATTGGCATTGTTAATCCAGCAGCCTCCTGAACATACAGTCGTGGAGAAAAGTAAAGACCACATTTGTGTCAACAAATTTTCTTGGTCTAACGACATGGAACCCTACCACTCTGCCTATTTTACTGTCTTGGAGTTGGTATAGATCAACTTTCCATGTAGATTCTCAATTTTGATGCTGTTTTTATTAATTTATGTGCCATTTTGATATGACGTCACAATGAAATAGATAGAAATTCTCGGAAATGACAGTGGTTCTGCCGACAAGGGGTATGACCCAAAAATTGTGTTACTCATCTGGTCAACATTTGTTGGAACATTAGTAATTGTATACTGCCTCCCTGATTTCATGAGGTCATTGGCAATCTTCCTCAGATCATTGGTAATACAGGCTTGTGTGTGTATTCTGGATCTTTTATGCACTGCACACTGCAGGTCAAAATTATCCAACAAGTTCTTTGTTACTGTTAGGGCTTTTGCAAATCTGTCTACAGCTCTTCTATTTCTGGCATTGGGGCCAAGATATCTAATGACATTTCTTATCAGATTGTTTTTTATCAGACTGGTGCATACAGATGCGCAGTTTGCAACAAGAGTGTCAATGTACCATGTGGCAGGCACCCTGAGGGCTCGGAGGAGGGTTATGGGGCAAATGTCATCTGTTTCAACTGCAATGATGAAGTAAATGATGGTAAGAACATAAGATCTTTTTGGATGATTACAAAGTCCGTTCTGAGCTAAGCAAGCATAAGAAAATCTGAAAATTGATTTCTTCATAACCCCAAATGATCGTTGATGCTGTTTTTAGCTACAGTCAGAGAGATGAGTGTTGCTGCTAAAGTCGCCTTCAATAGAAAATCAAGCGCCTTGTATGTCTCAAACAGTGGCGGCTGGTGAGGAAAATATTTGGTGGGGCAATATTGGGAAGAAAAGGGGGTCTGGGGGCGTAGCCCCAGAAAATTTTCAGTGACCACGCCCTTCAAACGCTCGGAAAATGCTGGCAACGCCCTTTTCGATACACTTTCTAGAAAATTTCTGTAGGAACTGGGCATACCTAGTTTTCATTCTGCAATTCAGTGCTTGCTTACTTACGGCAGAATACCTCGAAAGATATTTTCTTGCCTTCCTTTGTTTTGATCTCAAATTTTGTAAAAAGTGCTATTTTTCTTTGAAGAATGCAACAAACACTTTAAATCGCAACAAAATAGACATCAGTCTGTTGGGCCTAGTTTGTTTACAGACGAAAATACTTCAAAAAAGACATTATCGAATAAAGAAAATGAGAGACAGGTGCGCCCAAGAGAATTATCAAATTTTGCCACAATGGAGTTCAGCGACATCAGAGAAAGTATTCCAATTGATAACAGTTGGACAAACACTTGGTCACTGTCAGAATACCCCAGTGAATATTTCAAATCAGCGACAGCCAGCAAAGATGAATGGCAAGTGCCGAAATCGCGTGCAGCAAGATCTACAACTGCCTCAAATGCACAACCACTTTTTGAAACAAAGAATCGATTCAGCTCCCTTGCTGGTATCGGAGAATACAGTTCAGTGGATAATTCTTGGAAATTGTCAGAAAACCCAAAAGAATACGCTATTAGAGATCACCGGCCCCGGCCCCCCGGCCCTCGGCACCATGGCGCTCGGCCCTCGGCCCCCACAAATATAGGTATTTCTTTGTTTCATAGCTGTCTGGCTGTTCCCGCATTTAAAATGATCCGAACGGTGCCGTTCAATCGAAAAATCGCAATGTTCGAAGCCTCCAAGAGCTTAAGAAACTCCTTTCAAGTAAAGTGAGAGAACTTCGAGGGGCCGGGCAGTCATCTGAGTCTCGCAAAACAAGTTGAGTATAAACCACAAATGTACACACACCACACGCTCCTTCGCATACAATTCATGCGCCTTCGTAGTCAATCGAGGGAGTCACATTCCATATGGTTGCATTCTTTGATGCATTATTTACAAATATGTGGACCGCAAACTGTTCAACATAATTCCTTACTTTTGACCCTTGGAACGGACAGCTTTTCGAGTGGGTGACAGGACACCAAAGTGAAGCAACATGAAGTAAAGTGTACTTCGAAACCATAATCAAAACGGAATAATACTAATGTAAATGAGAATATTGAAGGTTCCTCTTGAAATCGTTTTTACGAACATTCTTTAAATCGGCGGGATCCCCTTGACTTTCAATAAATGTCTTGGACACAGGCAAGCACAGGTTATGAGAAGAAAGTGGAAAGAGGAATCAATTTCTTTCTCAACAAAGTGTTTGGAGTTTCCTAATTTCTTGGTAATGGTCATCTCGCCATCGGTGCGTTTAGTTTCTTAGAAAGAGTTACTTACAAACAATTTACTCTGCGTAATTTCGAAACAGGGGAAAGAGGGGTTTTCAGGGCGACAGTTAGCCAGAACGACTACGAAGGCGCATGAATTGTATGCGAAGGAGCGTGTGGTGTGTGTACATTTGTGGTTTGTTTAGGAAATCATACTCAACTTGTTTTGCGAGACTCAGATGACTGCCCGGCCCCTCGAAGTTCTCTCACTTTACTTGAAAGGAGTTTCTTAAGCTCTTGGAGGCTTCGAACATTGCGATTTTTCGATTGAACGGCACCGTTGGGATCATTTTAAATGCGGGAACAGCCAGACAGCTATGAAACGAAGAAATACCTATATTTGTGGGGGCCGAGGGCCGAGCGCCATGGTGCCGAGGGCCGGGGCCGGGGGGCCGGGGCCGGTGATTTCTAATAGCCAAAAGAATATGACAATTCAACAACAGCAGACAAAGACGGCAAAAGACAACAGGCTCGTGAGAGATACAATCCCTTGGAAAATCGTTATGAGAAAGATCACGAGGCACCTGCAAGAAATAACAACGGCCAAAGAAATCAAAGAAATGCAAGAAATGTGGTCCCAGGTGAGCACTCCTACAGCGAGGCTGCAGAAAAAAGATTTCCAAATGCAACCGCAAGAAATGCCGACCCTCGGGAATGGCAAAGTAGCAAAGAATTTCAAACCCATGATGACCCTAAAGGACCTCGCAAAACAAAGGTTGCAATCGTCGGAGACTCGATGCTGCGAGGAATAAGGAGACAGGATATAAACAGAGAAGTGAAGCGAAAAAACACTTATGTCAAGACGTTTCCTGGTGCTACGGTGGGGCATATGAAATGGCATGTCATACCATCACTTGACATGGATCCTGACGAAATAATATTTATGTGTGGAACGAATAATCTCCGAAATGATCATCCAAACCAAATCGCAAAAGAGATCGTTG
Source organism: Aurelia coerulea (assembly GCA_039566865.1). Taxonomy (NCBI): domain Eukaryota; kingdom Metazoa; phylum Cnidaria; class Scyphozoa; order Semaeostomeae; family Ulmaridae; genus Aurelia; species Aurelia coerulea. The sequence continues at coordinate 7,920,261 of CM076959.1, forward strand.
AATTGGCTGTCAACACGAAGAAAAGAGTACGGAGAGTTGCTGTATCGAGCATTGTACGTAGAGCAGACAGCTCGGATTTGGATGTGAAGAGAATGAACGTAAACAGCATCTTAGAACAGGAATTACCAAAGCATGAAATCGAATTTATTAACAATGACAATATCAAGGATGAAAACTTAGATCGTTGGGGACTTCACTTAAATTACACGGGTAAAAACCTTCTCACAGGTAACTTTATCAATTTTTTATCAAACGTCTGACTAACTAGTTTAGAAGTTATCAGAGAATTTCGTAGCAACGCTTCTGAACCAACCCCTGAAGGCAGCCCCTCTGTGCCCTCTGTAAATAGTTTAACAGCGTCCGCCTCTCTGAATTAAACTTCTAGCAAAGATTCATCAGCAAATAATTCATCAGGATCGATTAGCGAGTCTGAAAGTAATGATATCGACAATTTTTTTAGTCTAAGGGTTGAATGTACCAGAAATTTGCTCCTAGGTTTTTTAAACATAAACAGTCTTAGAAACAAAATTACTGATCTCAGACTGATCGCTGAGAAATGTTTGCCTGATATATTACTCATAGAAGAAACAAAATTAAACTCGGATTTTAAAACTGGATTGTTTCTCATTAATAACTACAAAAGTCCAATACATCTGGATAGGTCTGAATTTGGAGGAGGTCTCATGCATTACTCCATGAATGGCATTATTTGCAACAGGGTGCCCACTTTTGAAGTCCCTTCTCTTGAGTTATTGTGTTCTGAACTGGTAGTTGCAAAAAAGAAATGGATAATGTATAGCATTTACCGTCCCCCGAATGTAAATATAGAAACATTTTTCTCAGATCTGTCCACTTCCTTAAATCGTGCATTAGATCGGTACGATAACATTATTTTAATGGGCGATATCAATATTGATACTCAAAATAAAACAGATCCTGGTTTTGACAAATTGGCTTCTTTTTGTGATGTGTTCGGTCTGTCCAATTTAGTGACGTCGAAAACTTGTTTCACAAAGAACCATAGCTCATCTATTGATGTTATTTTAACGAATAGACCCAGGTCTTTCCAGAAAACTTCCGTTTTTGAAGTAGGTCTAAGTGACTATCATGGTCTCGTAGCTACCACTATGAAATCAACTGTTCCTAGGCTAAACCCGAAACAAATAAAATACCGCAGCTACAAAAAGTTTGTTCCTGAAAATTTCTTGAATGATGTAAAGCAAGCCCAATTTGAATGCAATGCAACTAACCCTGACAAATCCTACGATCATCTGACCAATACTTTCCGAAATATAGTGGACAAACACGCTCCCATCAAGACAAAGTTTCTGAGGGGAAATAATGCACCCTTTATGAATCCAGAGCTGAAAAAAGCTATGTATACTCGTTCTAGGTTTAAAAGAAGATTAAATAAACACCCTTCAAACCAAAATGAAGTGGCTTTCAAGAAGCAACGAAATCGCTGCGTTGCCCTACGTAAAAAAGCCATTAAGAATCATTTCAAGAGAGTCACCAGCAATGGTCCCATGTCCAATAAAGCTTTCTGGGATCTGGTGAAACCCTTTCTCTCACATAAGGGTGTGCTAGCTGGTACTGACATCTCACTGGTTAAAGATGACAAAATAGTTACCAATGATCATGATTTATGTGAGATCTTTAACGATTATTACATAAATATCGTCGAAAATACGTCTGGTAAGAAACCTTCCAGCATTGCAGATACGAATTCGATTGAGGACGATCGAGAAATTGTCAAGTTAATTCTCGATAAATATAAGGACCATCCGAGTATTCTAGCCATACTTCAAGACCCGGAACATACTTTTGAATCCTTTTCTTTCAATGAGGTTACTGCTAGAGATGTATGGCTCCAACTGAGAATGCTCGATGGCAGTAAATCAACAGGTGTTGATCAAATTCCACCAAAACTTGTTTCTTTGGCTAGCGATGATTTAGCTATCCCTCTTACTAACGCCATCAATTGCAGCATTCGCAATTTCATATTTCCCCAGAATGCAAAAACTGCAGCAGTCTGCCCTTTAGACAAAGGTGAACCCGTTCGTACTGTGGAGAGAAATTATCGTCCAGTCAGTATACTTAACACTTTTTCCAAAATCTTTGAAAAAATTCTAAAGGAACAGCTCAGCCCCTTCCTTGATAAGACCCTTTCGATTTTCATTGCAGCTTATCGAAGAGCCTATAGTACACAGCATGTTTTGATTAAACTCGTAGAAGAGTGGAAATCTAAGCTTGATAATAACTTCATGGTAGGGTCCGTCTTGATGGATCTGTCAAAGGCGTTTGATTGCATCCCGCACGATTTGATAATAGCCAAACTTCATGCATATGGCTTTGATGAAAATGCATTGGTTCTTGTCTATTCCTATCTGAAAGGACGGAAACAGAGTGTCCGGATAAATAATGTCTGCAGTTCTTTTCAAGAAAGAGTATCAGGAGTACCCCAAGGATCAGTTTTAGGTCCTATTCTTTTCAATTTCTATATAAATGATCTTTTCTCTTTCATAAAGCAAGCAATCATGTACAATTATGCTGATGATAATACGCTTGCTTTCTTTTCCAAATCCTTGCCGGATCTTGTCAAAGTTCTTGAAAGTGAAGCAAACAGCGCTCTCTCTTGGCTCGAACAAAATGAAATGATTGCTAACCCTAACAAATTCCATGCACTTTTTGTTAAAAAAAGACCAGACAAACACTTGTGGAATAAATCTTGATTTCCAAGGACATTCTATCAAGTCTGATGAGACTGTTAAACTCTTAGGTGTAACACTAGATTACAAATTGAACTTTGACCCACACATATCAAACCTTTGCAAAAAAGCCGCGGCACAATTAAACGTTCTTAAACGACTTAAGTCATTTATTGGTTTTGCTGAAAAAGAAGTTTTGGTTCAGAGTTTCGTTTACTCGAATTTTAACTACTGTCCTTTAGTTTGGTATTTTTCATCTTCAAAATCAGTCCAGAAAATTGAAAGAATACAGGAACGCGCGCTTAGATTTCTGTACAATGATCACAAAAGCTCCTATAATGATCTTCTTATTAGGTCAAAAAGATGCACAATGCAAGTTGCTCGGCAAAGAACCCTCTGTGTCGAAATCTTTAAGACAATAAACAACTTGAATCCATCTTTTATGCATAACATTTTTAGTTCAAGAAGTTCAAAGCATCCATCTCGGAATCCCAACAATTTAAATAATTTTCGACCAAATCAGGTAACTTTCGGTTCCAAGAGCCTTAAAGCTATGGGACCTCAGATCTGGAACTGTTTGCCAAATGAACTAAAATCATCTGAAAATCTTAACAGTTTCAAGAGTATGATAAAACAATGGAATGGCCCTACCTGTAAATGCAATGCTTGTAAATTTAATAATATCCTGTAGATTTGTCCATTTATGTCCACATAGTTCTGATATTTTAGCTTATGTATTTACGTATTAATTTCCTTAGTTATTTCCTTTTTCATTTTACTGTTAGATTCGATTTAGATTAGTTGTATGTATGTATATATATATATATGTATGTATAGCTAGATATGAAAAGATCGAATTAAAATAAGGTTACAAACAAAATCAGTCGCAAGCACCGTACTTTGTCTAAGTTTTTTCTGGTTGAGACTCGCCAACAAGCAAGATGCAAGGATAGGAAACAGTAGTCTAGGCCCTCCAAAAACTCGCTGCAACCTGCAAGCCAGTCTTAGTCTTACCTTGAATACCAGCTCCTTGTAAATCCACGCGATGATTACTTCAACTGAAAGTCTGGGCAATCTGCTGGCCCAAACGTTTTACTTCTAATTTCTCTTCGTGACTTTGTCTACTCTTTGTCTATCACATTTCGATCGTTCTTTGACAACAACAGGCCTACGAAACTACGAAATGTTTGAAGCACCTATTGATGTTGCTGTTGTTGAGTGGGGAGGGCAAATTGATTTCTGCCCATATTTTGCGAAAATTGACCAATCAGCTAACTTCATGGAATGACGAAAACCATGAAAACACTGTGGTGCGCATGACAATAAGGATCTGGAGAGGGGCAGAAAAAACTTTGCCCAGAAACACGGAAACAAAGAGACAGCAGGTCAAAGAAATCGCAGCGTCTCTGAACCTCAACGAGAAGCCGATTCTATCAATATCAATATCGATATACATTATACCTCACTTTTCAATAGAAACAACGACGCCACGCCCACACCTTTGATGAGCTCACACAACAAGTTCCAATACAGTGCCAATGTTTTATTCGAATCAAACACAAAATTATTTGTTGATTTTGTGATCATTTTTTACTTTTCTTTGAGATTTGCTGGTGGGGCACTGCCCCAAGTGCCCTATAGCACCAGCCGCCACTGGTCTCAAATTAGATGTCATGTGAGATGTACGATAATGCAAAATTACTTATGTTTATGCAGAACCCTGCAGAACGTTTCTATTCGCGGGCATCTAGTTTGAGACAAGCAGTCACGAAAATAACCTCTATGCAGATTCACATGCATGAAGATGTTTTGGTTCAGTGTGATCACGTGCCTTCCCCCACTCAATGGGGTCATTGTTTGCTGGAATTCTGCACCTTTCCTCTCAACTTCACCTGCGACGTTTGCATCCGTAGCCTCTGTGCAGGCCGCCGGTTACATCATCCTCCAAGGTGGACTTATTTGCATAATGAGTACTATCAATAAGTGGCTAATGATGCGTTCGTTCTAGAAAACGATTGTTTTAACATCATTAAGCTGCTAATGAAGTCAAGAACGTGCCAATTTGTTGTTGTGCCAGGGTAAACATCATGGTGATTTATCCATCTTGCGGTGTCAAATCTGTCCAAAATGAAATAAGCCGACGTCAAATGTTGCTATAGGATCGCAGGAAACTTCTGTCTTGTATGCGCTTTCTGTGCGCTTTCTTTATTTCAGTGCCAATTAGCAGAGATAAAACGTTAAATAATTGTTTTAACAAGCGTGACTGACTTACTTACTTTCTTTCTTTCTTTGTTTCTGACTTTCTGACTGACATCGGAGCCCCTTCTTAGATAGACCCATGCTGGGTAATAGGGGCAAAAATCGCGTTTTCGACGCCATGCCGTAATAAATTTTGTTTCGAGATTCGGTCGGCTGGCGGGCATCAATCTGCTAGATACGCCAGAACGGGCGAACAAATTACACTGGAAATTACAGAGGACTTACCAGGCTATCCAAGGTTTGTATTTCAATTATTTTTTCAATGTTTATCTATCCACAAAAGCTGTGCATCCTCCACAAATAGCTGGCGGTCGTCCAAGGCCAACTCAAATAGCGGCCTAGGCGCTCTGACCGCAATGGCAACTTCGTCTTGTAATTCCTTTTATCCATAATCAAATCGGTTCCAATCCAAAACGAAGGCTCTTTGTGTGCCAAACTGCAATTCCTCCAGTTTTGAACATTAGATCTTTCTCCGTTTGAGTGCAAGACTCGAGACAATACTGTCGACGATCTTGTCGTTACCTCGTAATATTGTTGACAGGCTTGTTGAGGATGGACAAGTAGAAAGCACGCGAAAAATAACTACAGCGTAGGACGGGGGAGCACTATTCACCTTCATGATATTTAGAAATTTCCCGCCAAACGTCGATTTTAATGTAATTTGCATAAACAGCTGATTCCTTTCTAAATGCGAATGTCAGCTGATTATGCAAGTATTTAAAATGAAATGAAGAGAATGTTAAACAATAATGGATGAGGCTGCAAGGCTGCATTACGATGACTTCCTTGGTCTGAGTCTAGAGGAGCTCAAGTTTTATTTACGGCAGCGAGGCCACATTGTTTCTGGGAGTAAGAAAGACCTCGCAGCAAGAGCATTAATTTGTTTTGAAAGTGGCGACAACCCTAAAAATGTTGGTTTGCTGGAGAAAGAGGCAAAGGAAGAATATGATGCTCTTCTTCGGTCATTTTCACTGAAAGATCCTCTGAAAGGGACAAACTGGATTGATGATATCAAACAATGGCCCCCTGTTGACATTGGTAAAATTTTCCAATATATTTTAGACAGTAAAGCCTTTGAAGCAGACTATGTTGGACAATATAAAGTCAAGAAGGCATTTTCTTATTTCAACAGTGGTTTTGTTTCACAAATTGTGTCAAAAAATTTGTCCATGAATGATGAGACAAGAATAGTCTTGAAGTCTTCTGTCTTGCCATCGCAAAAGGTATCCAGTGCAAGCCACTCTGTTTGGGTCCTCCTAAACAAGGCCGGGGATGTTATGACTGCCTACTGCAGTTGTACTGCCGGTCTTTCAAGATGCTGCAATCATGTTATTGCAGTACTGTACAAAATTGAGTACGCAGTTACATCTGGAATGACAAGCCCTTCATGCACAGAAATAAAATGTGGCTTCAATGACATGTCAAAAAAAGTGATCAAGGGGTGTAAAATAATGAGCATGAACATTGAGAAACATGCTGTTGGGGTAGTGCCAAAGAAACAATCCTTAAATTCCCAAGCGAAAAAGTCATTTGACCCCAGAAAACATGCAAGTGAAATAAAGCAAGATTCCTTCTTTAAAAGATTAGAGGAAATTAAGCCAACAGCTGGTATTTTGATATGTGTACCTAAAAAAGTAGATGACCAATGCCCCCCTTCTCTCCCTGAAATTGCGGAAGCAATGGCTAATGAAGTCAATATATTGCCATATGAGTCAGTTGTCCAAATCTTTATGGAAAAGCTAACATTCACTGCCACACAACTTGAAGAATTAGAAAAACTCTCAAGATCCCAGTCACTCTCTAAAACATGGTTTAGTCAAAGAGTAGGAAGACTAACATCATCCAATCACCATGACGTAAAGATGAAGATTGACAGCATCCTTAGACAGAAAAAGAATGTTGTCTTGACGCCCCTCCTTGCAACCGTCTTGGGCTGTGGGCCAAGCCTAAGTAGTGTCCCTTCTATACGTTGGGGAAGAGCAAATGAGGATAAGGCCGCAAATGAATTTTTCAAGCAGATAGTGAAGGCACATGATTCTCCACGATTGTATTCATCTGGTCTATTTGTCTATCCTCAGATGCCATTCATAGCTGCGTGCCCAGACAGAATAATGTCTTGCAAGTGTTGTCCAAGGTATGGCATAGAAATAAAATGTCCATACATCTTAAGAAATCAATCCTTTGAAGACGCATGGAAAGATCTTGGTTTCATTGAAGAAATTGAGGGTAAACGACAACTGAAAAGAAATCACAAATATTATGCGCAAATGCAGGGTCAAATGGGCTGTGCTGGGTATGAAAATTCTTTCTTTGTTGTGTGGGACCCAGTTTCTCCTATTCCTTACATTGAAGAAGTTGCATTTGATAGGCTCTTTTGGGATGAAATGGTGAAAAGTCTCTCAATTTTTTTCAAGCAATATGTTCTGAAGTATCTCGTTGGTATGCACAGTCTTAAATTTTGTGGCCACTGTGGGAAGTACCTGTTAACAGATGAGGAAATTTCTGGTGCAAATGCAAACCAAGCCAAGTTTGAGTGTGATACCTGCAACACTCAGTTCCATAGAAAGTGTTCAAATGAAATAGACGGTTTTTGTGAAGGGTGCACAGCTAAAGACATTGATGAAGACATAACAGTTACATAACAGTTTGTTAAAGTTTTAAAAATATTTAGACCATTGTTGCTATTGAATTGTTCTAAAAGTGAAATACAGTACAGGAGTAAAAGTACAGTGCGAACGAAACTGAACTAAAAACATAACTTCAACAAACCAGTTTTAAACATGTACTGTGGAGTAATGAGATAATACACACAAAAGATTATCTCTAAGAATTAATCCTTTGAGAGAAAACCAATCAAATTGGGCAGTTTTGCTCAGATTGGGAATAAGACATTTTCTTCCTTTTTAGCCATATCCATATCTGTGGCATCAGCAACAAAAATGTCTATTATCAGCAACAAAAGGTACAAGGTTTTGACTGCTTTCAGGGCTTTGATTTCAGGGATTTTTATCAAAAAGGATGGAATGATATTGCTATGAAACAAACAACATATTATTTTGAAACAAATTATGGGCAGCAAGTGGTCCCTTTTTATACCAGGCCAAAACTCAGAATCGTTGCAATAATCCTCCAATACTCTTGAGAAGTTCTAAGAAACAACACCATCCTACATTAGCTTACTTACTTTTTTTGAATGTTTTGGCAGTTGCAACTGTTCCTTGTGGAGTTTCATGCCTTCCCTGTTTCAGCTCTATCTGTAACAGGAGTTCTGTTATAAGACATGACTGTTTTGCGCATTGACATCAGGTAGAAATTAGCATTTAGGCCAAACCTCCATTGTTAAGTGTACAGTGAGCTCACTAAATTAACAACCAAACCAGAATTGTTCATAAACCACAATGTCAGTACTTTTGTGTAGTATCTGGTAGGTCCTGCTGACATGATTTTTCTTGGCCACCTTTTTTAGCAGCTCATAGACAATGAAATACCTTTAACTGTAAAACCAATCCAAAATATTCATTTATTTTTGTTTGTATGAAGAGCAGCCACAACATATTTGTGCATGCTTTATGGGTGGTTTATCACACCATGGACTGATAATGGTAAATGGTTGATAACTTTAGCGAACAGACCGTACTGTTTTCCTTTAGAGTTGAAGGTTATAGTACTTAACTTAATCTTTGGTTGCTATGATTAATCCTTTCATGCATAGTTTGATAATTTTTGTTCTGCTGAGTTGTTCATGTGCAAGGAGATAAAACAGTCAAAAATTAAATTATGACATCAAAGTAGTTTCCTAGCTTTTTGAATCTGCCATATGGTTCCTTTTGCAAAATTTTCCTTTTTTTCAACATGTATATGATGCATATGATGCAAAGTGCTCAACAAGGTTCATTCAAAATTCCTAATCGTAAAAGGAAGGACTAAACACATAGAGGTTCTGAAAGGTTGGTCAACAAACAGCAGGTTAGGAGAATGTCATCAAATATTGGAAGGAATGTCACTGGAAGCTCATTCTTCAGGATCTTGAAATTCTTAATTCTGCCAATAGCATTTTCTACATAGATCCTTGCATTTGCAATTCTGGATGTTTTACGAGCATCACTTCCACTCATTTGGCTTGCTGACTTAGCAGATGGAGGGATGGTCAAAGAGCATTGACGGAAAGCTAACAAATTTGCAATCTTGAATCCTCTGTCTGCCATCAAGTAATCACCAGGACGTAGCCTATCCAAAAACCCACTGTCTTTCACAATATACTTATCTGTGCATCGTCCACCATAGCTGTTGGACACATAATTAATGACACCATTTGGGGTTATGGAAATTAAAGCTTTGATGGTGCAATGGTGCTTGTATTCACTCCAAAGCATGGCTTGGTTTTCAAGGCTGGAGGGTGTCTCAACAAAGAACTCAGTGCAATCAATGATGGCTATACATTTTGGGAAATACTTCCGGAAAACATCTGGGAGATTCTTTCGTATTTCTACTCTTGATGGCCACTTTATCATGAAGGCTAAGTCTAAGGAAACCAACCTAACCCATGTAAAGAAAATTTGGCTAACAAGAGCAGGGCTAACTCCAAACATCCAGGCAAGAACACCATTTACCATGCCTAGACGCAGTTTCATTAGAGTTAAAAGGAATTCCTGATCTAGGGATAACTTTCTCTGTGGGCCTAGATGCTCTTCCACTAGTTTTGATGAGGAAGGCTCTGTTGTTTGTCTCTCCCCTTTCCAATAGGTCATATCTTTGGCATCCTTGACAAGTTCTCCAAATAAAAATTTGAATGTCAAAGTATCACTTATGCCAGTGAACAATCTGACATCGGCATCACGGGTTAACTGTGTAAATTGCATGGGCACCTTTACATCAATTGTTTCCTCTCCTTCTGTGTTCTCACAAGCAGCAATGGTAGTTGCCCTCTTTCTTGGAATTTCCTCTGTTTTACGTTCTAATCTTCGCCTACGTTTTGGTGACTTTTTCCATTTTTGGTCACTCACAGTCAAGAATTCTGTTGGGTAGGGGGAAGAAAATGTTGGCTTGCCATATTCAAAGTGATTTGAACAAATGAGTGTGCTGTCTGTAGCTACAAATTTTGACTTGTCAAGAGCTTTTCTAACCATAGACTCCCATTTTGCTCTCATCTCCCCTTTAGGTAAGTGATGGAAAGTAAGCTCAGTAACATGCCCTCTCACAATCCAACTTTCTGGTTAATCTTTTGTGTTGTTGCATCCTGAAACACAGCATTTGTCTCTGGTCATTGATGCTCTTCAAGCCTCAATCTATAAATTCATAAGTTGTTTACAGCTGAGTTTGCATCGAAAGAAACAGCTGTTTATGCAAATTAGTTTTAAAATCATGGTTTTGGCGGGAATACTTCGGCGCCTTTTGACGGGGAAACCACCGTTTTGCATGCAGCCATGAATGAAATCAGAGTTCTTTGTGAGACGCGCCTCTTCAAAAGTTTATATATGGCGGCCTAAAGCCCCAAACTGTGCGAGTGAGATCTTAGCGGAGTCTTGCACTGAAACGGAGAAAGATATAATGTTCAAAACTGGAGGAATTGCAGTTTGGCACACAAAGAGCCTTCATTTTGGATTGGAACCGATTTGATTATGGATAAAAGGAATTACAAGACGAAATTGCCATTGCGGTCAGAGCGCCTAGGCCGCTATTTGAGTTGGCCTTGGACGACCGCCAGCTATTTGTGGAGGATGCACAGCTTTTGTGGATAGATAAACATTGAAAAAATAATTGAAATACAAACCTTGGATAGCCTGGTAAGTCCTCTGTAATTTCCAGTGTAATTTGTTCGCCCGTTCTGGCGTATCTAGCAGATTGATGCCCGCCAGCCGACCGAATCTCGAAACAAAATTTATTACGGCATGGCGTCGAAAACGCGATTTTTGCCCTATTACCCAGCATGCTCTGCTCACCGTAAATGGGTCTATTACAAAGGACTTTGTAATCAAAAATCAGAACGAGTTCTTCAGCTATTGGCCTTCTGGAATGAATATATCATATGAATATGAAAACTGTTGTGGTATTTGTAGCAAACTCATAAGAAACTCTGAGTTCTCAAAATTTGATGATTTTAAGACACTTTCAGTTTTGCCCAACTTCTTAGTTTCTTATTAAAATTTAAGTGTGATATGATAGGAAGAAAGATTTAAGCTGAAGGAGAGATCACTCCCAAAAGCGGAAGTGAAAATTTCATAATTAGTTCATTGTATTGTATCTCTTGAAAACTGATACCGCCAAAGAATGTTTCAGAATTGAACTGTTAAGAAATCAAATCATTGATACACGATTGATTTTTGTTCTTTTATCAATCTATGACAAGCGTTTTATCCATTCTTCCCCAGAAAAGTCTGAAGCAACATCAGCAACATCAGCAAATCATCGTGGAAAGCGGAAAATAGACGCAGGTTGGAGATTATTTTCGCATTTCTCCACTTCTTTAGTTCTTCCCCTTGACAATTCACTTCGTTGTGAACTTTTGAAGGGAACTCTCCTGCTTGGTTAATACTTTGAAATGAAAATTGGACGGCTGCGTAACAGAAATCTAAGTTTCGTTTTCGACATACTTTAATGAAATATTGATGGGGCTCAGTACTCTTCTATACTATAGTTGTCTTCAGAGGCTTGCCAAATTGAGAAACTTTCAGCAACATCTTTATGTTTGAAATCTTTCAAAATTAATAGCATATTTTACAAAGGGCTCGTATTTCTTGGGACACCAAAACGGGTTGTGCAGCCCCCAAACGAAGTTGGAGTTAAGCTTCATTAAGTGCCACTGTTGTCACCATAATATGTATCATTTTTGAGGATTTTGCAGGTGCAACTACCATATTTGGAATCATCCTTGGAACAATGACTACTGATAGGCAGACACCTGAGCGGACACAACTAAACGAAAAGAGGGCTGTTTCAATAACTTATAATCTTGTTTATGGTCAATCTCAAAGGCCCAATTCGTTCCAGGCAGCAACTGCAAGGACACTCCATGGCTTTGGCATTACTGGTAGAGGAATGGAAACACTACGACATGTGGGTTTTACGGCACACCCCCGCACAGTCAGTAATGCAAATGAAGGTACTGCAATGATTCATAGTGAGACAGTGAGAGGTTTTTTCCATAACGCAGCAGAAAAAGGTCATATGGTTGCTATTTTCATAGACGATTATCACAACATCCATGCAAATCGTCGTACTTCCAATAGTGAAACATCACAAGTCATCAATATGGCAACTCTATCAGTAAAATCCTTCCCAAATGTAGATGCAATTAACCAAGCTATGGTTCCTGTTAATGATAGCAAACCTGCAAATTTAGAAAGCTTGAACAATGTTTTGGATGAGAACATTGACCTTCTGTCAAAGAGTTACGTCAGTGTAGTGCCAGACTGGATGAGAGCAAAGTTCTTCGATCCTGAATGAGAGAGACACAGATTGTTGATCCATGACTACCAACAGCAAGAGATGAAACCCGGCGGGTGCAGTGCTGAGTGAAAAGTGACACCACCCGTGTCCATAAAATCACTGAGAAAGGGTATAAAACTAGCCAAAAGCTAGGACCTAGGATTTAGAAAAAAGGGTATGTTTTGCAAAGGTAGTCAGTGAATTTAAAAATAGGGGTAAATCTTCTGAAATTTTACTTATCAGCTGATGACAAAAATGGAATGAAAAACCCAACACAACGAGTACAGTGAAATAATGTATCAAACAGTTGGTCTTAAAGCAAGGTCACAAGGTCAACAATTGTCTTGAGTGTAGCATGAGTACAGTAATAGTGTGTCCACACAGTGACAGTAATAGTGTGTCCACAGGTTGAGGTTGTTGTGTTGTAAAATGGCCTACATTCTTAGGCTTTCATTTAGATTGCTGTCACTGCCTGGCTGAAAAGCAACAGTTGTAATTCAGGAACAGAAGCTTGCCTTGTTTTGGGCATCATACTTGCTTTATCAATCATCCTGGATAAATGTAACTGAAGTGTAACTGATGTTGTAGCAATTATATAAGTTAAGTCGGTATGATATGATAATACCATTTTCAGCCATTTTTAATCGTGCCAATTTGAAATCCTAACAATACCAAAAGCTGAAGGGCAAAGAGTTGAAACCTCCTTATTTTCATTCACTGCACTTGTCTCTTGTTCCTTGAAATTAATCTTCTTTCTTGCAATGTATCTCTGTGTTTTTGCTGGTTTGTGTTGATATTTCTGCCATTTATAATCTCGATTTCAATCGATGTCTTTATACACGGAATGGAGGCTAGGCGCTTGCCCTTTTGTGTTTTTGTGGTTATGAGTGTGTGCGGTTTGTGTGGCTTGTGGTAGAAAAGGAAAAAGAATGTCAAACAAGGATTTTCGAGGTGTAAAGAGGGGTGAGTGCCAAAACTGCAATATAGGTGAAATGTTTTTGGCAGAAAAAGGCACATTTATGTGCGCTTACTGTGGATGTCCCCCTGCAAAGCATGAGATTGAAGAGGTCAAAGATGATGAGCCGTCAAAGTTATTACAACCTGCAACAGGAGCTTCAACCAACGAAGAAGGTACGAGTTAATTCAAGTCATGAATCATTAAGAGCATTTTCTTTCATAATATACCAACCAAGATCTGACACCCCTCCGATCAGAATTTTCATCCTCCCTGGATGAGCACAAGTAAAAATGTCTGAATCTTCAAATAATTTTTGCGCATGCGCATTTTCTGCATGTCCTTTCATGCAGGAATAGGAGATGGATTGACCAATCATTCACTGTCCTGTCCTTTTCCTTTGGAATTCATAAATACATTGAATGAAATATATATCTTGAGCAAATTACTTCGGAAAACATCTGTATTCTGCGATTGCTTAAGAGTGAATTTTTCCTTCTAGTGATCCTTGCAAATACCATTACTGTGCGTGAGGAAACTGGCTGCCTTACAGCTGGTAACATCAGCTATGAAGAAAATGTGGTAGTGAAAGATGACGCATGCAATTTAGGGAAGTTTTCGTGTTCCAGTGATGATCGTAGTAGCGGCATTAAATACTCCACGGAAACCCTTGCCAAAATTCACGAAGCTAAGCTTGTACCAAAAAATGTTTTGGAGCTAAAACTTGAGAGTAATGGAAAGGTGCAGGTCATATGCAAAGCATGCTCGAAAGAAAAGAAAGAGAGGTTTATTGAGCCAGGTCCAATTTCTAAGGCTATGTCAAATGTAAAGGCCCATTTAAAAACCCCAAGTCACTTGAAAAATGTTAACATTTATCAATCTAATGTTCAAAAACTGGAAGCAAAAAAGATGAGCGAAGAAAGCAAAGAAACGTCTGAGTTGCGATGTAAGGAAGTAGAAAGAAGGTTCCCCGGAGGATTTCAGCTACTTAGATTTGGTGCTTCGAGTGGAAAATGCCGTTGCAAGAGTTGCAATCAGCTTATAATTTTGATGCCCGAGCGCGGATGTTACATCAGCAACTTCGAAGCGCACAAAAAGTCGTGTGGCACAACACCAAAACGCAAACAGAGCAGTATAGAGAGCTTTGTTATACCCTCCAAAAAACCAAAGGCTCAATGACTAGCTACTGAGAAAAGTGCCAAACCATGTTTAGGATTTCACCGCAAAGTAATTTCAATTAAGAACAAAGAATATCAGCTGAACAAAATCACTGAAACCTATAATGAAGGGAGCAATGCGGGCCAGATATCTTGGTATTCTGTCCCAAGATTCATCAGTGACGTTGACGGTCAACAAGAAAAAGGGACGATCAGAAGTGCAAAGTGTGCAATTATTTTATTTGATTCGGAGAAATCAATATGTTCTTTCTGTGAAGATCTAGTAAGGAATCAATCTTTTGTGAAAAGGGTACAGAGGGCAAATGAAGCATCCCAAGAAAGTGACTTGAAATCTTTATCTGGAAGAAACAACAGATTGCTTAGCGATGAAATCAGGCTTCAAAAACTCAGAAAGTATCGAAAAGTTTGTGAAAGTCAACGACTTAAAATGTACAACCTTTGTAAAGCAATTGCACGGCTTCGATCTTCAAGAAAAACTCTTCTTGACCGAATTGGCGAAAACGCAAATCGTGGAGATGTCTCAGCAATCATTAATGATTTAAATTCGGCGTATGAGAAAGGTCTCCTGTCTGGAAAATCAAAAGTACTGCAATTCATCAGCAATATGGTGAAAAATTTTAAAAGAAGGTCCCCACGTTACAACAGCTTCACGAAACAAATCTATAGTTGCCTTCGAATTATTGGGGGGGCCCAGAGCAGCAGTGGATTAGTAAAGTGCGAGTTGCGAGTTGGTGCTTTCTGCAAGTTGCGAGTTAATAGTGAAAAGTGCGAGTTGGTACATTTAAAATGCGAGTTGCGAGTTCGGTAAAAAAACTTCAGATTTTCCATTTTTTGCAGCTAAAACACCGTATTTTTTTTGGAGAGCCTTTGTCAAGATCAGGGGAGTTAAAGAACAATTTTTAATTTGCAGAGAGCCGCTAATAAAGGTCGGACAATTAGGCCTGCAGAGAAGAAAAATTCTTCTCTTTGGTATTTCTTTTGAGTTGGTAATACAAATAGGCTGTGTGTCCAAAACACTTTTCAACTCATAACTAAAGACTGAAAAGTTTCTTAACTTCGAATTTACATACTCGTTTTATATAAGAAGCTGGTTCATAAGAAAAGGGTACTAGGATTGCGAAAAATTTAAGAAACTCTAGTACCATGCTTGAGAATTGCTAAGAAACTTTTAAAGCCAAATACAAGGATGTCATGGGAAATTATCGTTAAGCATTTATTTTTTAGTAATATTCATGATAAATTTGTGCTTTGCAAAGTGAACTTTCTTGATAAAAAGTGTGCTGTCTGTCAAGAAATGAATACGTGGCCGTGGAAGAAACTACATGCATCTAAAAAATAAGAAACACATTAAGAAACTTTTAAAACTAAAAAGCTGAAATTTTCACTTGAAAATAAGAAAAATTTAGTTCTGTGGGCTTTTCCCAGTTTCTTATGAAAGAAAAAACGTGTATCAGAGCAGGGGCCCAACTGAAGGATATGCAAGAAATCATGCTGAAGCTACTTCGAACATCAGTGATATATCACTCCGTCGAAAAAACCTACGAAATTTGAAAAGCAAAAGGGTGTATAGGGAACTGTTACCACTTCCTTGAAAAGCAAGGGCTTTTTGCTAAATAGCACCAGATCCAGATTTTACTGGAGTGTGATGCCTCTTGAATTTGCCTTTGTTGACGATGCTTTTCTAAATCGAAAAACACCCTCAGCAGAGCTCAATTTGCTTCAATTTCTTTTCTGAGCTCAGCAATTAACATGGACTTGCACAAGTCGTCTTGGAAGGGAAAGACAACGAATTAATGATTCGCATTACAGTAATAAGTAATATTAGTGAACGACTTGGGGGAATAAAAGCCACAAATTGTACGAAGCCTGCAGCTTCTTATAATTTATTCATTATAAAGAAAATTACAACGGTCTAAAAACGCTAAATCCATAAAACAGTTCTAAATTCAATTGCAACTTCAAAAATCCCTTTTATTTGGCAAAAAATGCATTCATTTAAAAGAAAACAGCCAACTCGTAATTTTAGTTTCAACTCGCACTTTTGAGTTTCCAACTCGCACTTTTAAGTTTCCAACTCGCAACTTTCGTTCAACTCGCAACTCGCAACTCGCAAATTAAGTGCAACTCGCAACTCGCAACTCGCATAATAAGTGCAACTTGCAACTCGCAACTCGCAAAATAAGTGTAACTCGCAACTCGCAACTGCAACTCGCAACTCGCACTTTACCATATCACGAGCAGCACGATATATGTCGAAGAATCTAGACGGGCCATCTGACGACACCCAGAGAAGAACTAAACGCAAGTTCCAATTTAACTACCATCCAGAGAAACTTTCCGATAGGGTGTTCCAGAACCTTGCCCATATGTATGAAAATATCAAAAGGGAAAAGAAGATCGTTGGCGATTTCCTTGTCGAGACTGCCGAGGATGAAACCGTTATAATCGGAAAAGTAGAGTGGGATTCAAAAACCGACCAAGGATGGGGATGGTGTGGCAAAAACGGGGACAGCCATGTGTGCCAGGAGGGTTTTGTGCACGTTGTAGGAGCTGATGATGACGCCTATCAGAACTTGACCGATGCCTTTAAGAATAATTGCGTTGCTGGGTATGCCAGAGTTATCTTGATCAACCCAGTGCACCAAGATTTGCCTCCACTTGTTGCCCTGCTCCAAGCGGTTTGTAATAAGTTCGACCACCACTTCGTCCAAAATCAGTGGAGAGAAATACAAAGGCTGTACGATCGTCATTCGTTGCATATCCTCGGTCCTCTAGTTGGGCATTCATCCGACGGTGACTCAAGAAGAAGAAAACTTCATCTGGCAAATTCATCCACGAACGAAGAACCTCGGTATCAAATAGACCACGAGAACTTCACGATGAGTGCAGCAGTAAAGAAGTCAGATGATAAAGTATATGTCAGCGGTCTATCCGATCAAGATTTCATTCATAATTCGAAAAAAACTTGTCAACCATTTGATGCACCCATCTAGAATCATGTACCTTGGCAAGAACATTTGTCATGTAAATCATCTGCAATTACTCATGGATCACGAAAGGATTGCAAGATTCGATCATGGCTTACAACAACCTGACAACGATCGTCGAGACAGAATGAGTTGGGAGAGTGCTCAACGCCTGCTATTTCCCAAGGTGCGAGAGTCCATGCAAAAGATTCAATCAGGAACAGTGCAACCACAACAAAATGTAATTGGTACTTTATTCTATTTGAATATGGCATGGAGATATGTAGAGATTTTCTACTCCTTACAAGCTTCCTTGGAAGAGCGAGTGTCACAAGAGATGTCGAGCCTTCGAGCTTCGAGCCTTCGAGCCTCGAGCCTTCGAGCCTTGTGTTTCGAGCCTCGAGCCTTCGAGCCTCGAGCCTTCAAGCCTTGTGTTTCGAGCCTCGAGCCTTCGAGCCTTGTGTTTCGAGCCTTCGAGCTTCGAGCCTCCTGTTTCGAGCCTCGAGCCTTCGAGCCTTGTATTGCAGGCTACATATTGCCAGACTGGATCAAACATAATAACAAATGAGGCGACATGTTTAATGCAGTATATATCAACTAAGAACACAGAAATCTAACAATACCCTAGAAAACTATATTTTGAACATGAAATTCCATAAGAACTTGAGGCATAAGAGCCTTTTTCACCCTTGAGAAACCTGTCTTCTCACAATTGTGCTCACTCTCACTTTGTGCTCACTCTCACAATTTACAGATTTTGCAGCGATTCTTGCTGTTGCTGCGATTCAAATCCGCAATTTTGAGTGTGATTTCTGTTAAAATTTGTCGTAGGACTTTAATGGGTACTTTTGAAGTCCTTTCAACAAAATTAAATTATCTTTGCCAAAAAATTAGAGCAGTAACAATTTATTCAAGCATTGGAGCATTATTATTATTAACATTTAAGAAAGAGACATCTGGTATCAAAAATGGCCTAAAATTTAAGAAACTGGCTGCCAACGCTGGGCCTAAGTTTCTCACAGAAAATACGGGTATACAAAGATAAAGTTAAATGATTGAGGTCTGTTGGCTCATGATATACAACAGGAAGGCTCGAGGCTCGAAACAGGCTCGAGGCTCGAAGGCTCGAGGCTCGAAACACAAGGCTCGAAGGCTCGAGGCTCGAGGGCTCGAGGCTCGAAGGCTCGAAGTTTAGAAACACTCGTGTCACAAGCCTCGTATGTTTGCAATTTCCTCAGAATTTGGCGTCTATGGGTTTTCAAAACCAAAGGATTAGCCCTTAAAGAGAATTTCCTTTCAAGAGAAACGTTCCAAGATGTCACCATATCATGCCATCACGTAGTTCTGTCCATGAAAGCTTCAAGCAGGGTTTGCCAGGTGCATGCGTGAGTATCAAGCCAAACGGAGGGCAGAAAAAAGCCAAAATAAGCCAAATTATGTCCTGCTGAAAAACGCCAATAAAAAGCCAAAAATGTCAATGAAAATTTGAAACAGCCAGTTATTTACAATTATCTTCCTTTAAAATTCACATTTTTGAGGCCTGTCTCTCTCCACACACAATTCTTTGTAAGATGCAGAGATGACAGAAAACAGTTGTCCTTTTCAGTGCGTCATGGGGCATCATAGAAATTGTATGAAATGTGAAATGATCATGGAAATGACATGCTTGCTTCCAAAATATTAGAAGATGAGGTGACCCAGCACATATATTCAGGCCTTCTACGAACTGCCTGAAGAATTTTCCCTGGAGATAATTGAATTCAAAGCTTAAAGTGAATGAACGGAGCTAAGAGGAGGTCATCTATAAATAGGGCATTGAAAACTCCTACGCATGATATTGTTCCTCTTGCTAAACAATATCCCTGATCGTCTCGAAATCATCAAATACAATAGGCTAATAATAGAATACCCAGACTCCTTCCGCGCGGGGCTTTTTTCTCCGTTGATTCTCTTTAAATATAAAAATATTTGACTCCAAGCTAAAAAAGCCAAAATTATGCCAAAAAGCCAACTGGTTTTTCCAAAGCCAAACACTGTTTAAAAAAGCCAAAATCAAGAAATTTGGCTTAAAAAAAGCCAAGTTGGCAACCCTGGCTTTAAGAGATTTTGCACCAAACCATCCAATAGAGCTCCAGCGTCTTGGTAGCGATGTTTGCGAAGAGTTCTTTTCTGCCCATGGCTCTTTCGTAGTAAATAAGCACAATTATACCATTACTGACATGTTTCGTAATCTCAGCAACATGCATTTTCTTCAAGAGGTGTTCGCTGATTCAGATGGTCCTGTAAATCCTAAAAGGCACCGAAAGGGTGAAAATATCTGGAAGAAAGGCAATCAGCAGCCAGAAATTGCACCAGATCTTCGCTGTTTTCCGTCAGATGCTTCCTTTTCAAGTGCATGGGAAAAAGGGTTAAAAGAGTGCCAAGATGATCTACGTAAGATCGGCATCAAACCTGACGATGAACTGCAGAGTAGTTCCAAGAACAGCTGGTTCTTCTCACCACATCTAATCAATGCAACTAACGAGACGCAAATCATGGAGCAAATGCGTGTTGACCACGACAATCAAGAAATTTCAACTGGAAATGCAGTTAGTTCGGAATCAAGAAACCAAGAAGAAGCGATAGAAAATGAAGCTGCTCTTTATGTGGAGCAATATTCAGAGCTTGCACTCCATCTTAGACAAGTTGCAGATGAAATCGACGTATGTCCAGATGACGAAATTCCTGCTGTAAAAGATGTACACTTAACTGTCCATGTGCCCGATGTAGGAGAAATTCATAAGTCGACTGTCTTTACTATGCTGAATTCTTCACCTGAGGGTCTGTCGAAAGATCGATTAAGAAGAGTTAAATCGAAACATGTAAATGTATCATCAGCTTCATCTGTAAACCTTGCAAACGAGGTCGGACTGTTTGATGATGTTGCGGTGTGTTTGAATAAACAGAAAACATTGAAACTGGGTCGTATAATGCGAATGAGGAACAAAACAAGAAACGTTGTCGAATTCAAGAAGCCAGTTTCATTGAACGCCAAGTCTACGTATCCGAATCTCCAGTTAACGATTAACTTTTATTACCAAGAGGGCAACGAATATACATATGATGTATTCAAAACGATCTCCGATACAGTTGGCTTCAATTCCATTGTCATGAAAGCAAAATTGACATTAAGGGAAGCCGGAAGATTCAGCTTAGATCCAATTGATTTGCTGTCTTTGGAAGATTTTAGGAAGAATATGCTGAAAAAAAAGAACACACAAAAAGAATCGAGGAGACAGGTGGCTACTGCTCAGTCCGCAATCGGCGCAGAGGGACGAGTTGTTTTGGTAACGAGAGGTGCGGAGAGTGACAATAGTGATGATCGCAGACATTCGCAGAGAGCAAGAAGAATCGTGCTGCATGAAGCAGAGTAATGGAAGAGGATTATAAAGCTTCCAGCTATTCTTCAAGACCGTCAATGCGGCTTGGATTAGGAGCACGCATTTCGCCATAAGTAAGAAGTCTGAACCCCTCTTAACGCACATGAACAACTGAATTATTTTAAAATGGGTATGAGAGATTTTATTTTTGCGAAAAGTTTTTGCCTCGGATCAACCACAGGAAAAAATACATTCTCTTGCATGAAAATGAACGTTATTTGTGAATTAAATATTTTCGCGAGAGAGCACGCGAAACATATGTGGCCTTCATGTGGACACTGAGAAGATAAAGAGGGTAGATAAATGTAAAATGGGTAATGGAGAATGTGGAGAATTAGAGTAATAGCAAATAGCAATTGGGTATTGGAGTAGCAGTTTGCGAAATTTTCGTTGACTGAAAAATTCTCGCTCTCAGGATTTTACTAGCATTGCTTCCCTGTGGTGAGAAGTTTATAGGAAAGGAGCGCCATTTGCAATTTTAGCTTTTGATTCCAACAATTCAAAATGGCCAAAGCACATTGGATTTCCTTTCTAGAGACAGAGCAATGCTGTCAACGAATGGTAAGAGACCTTCAAATAATTATGGGTGGATTTTATATCTTCTAGAACCTGGAGCATTAGGCCTTTGGTTAGATTACTCTGTAAGGGCTTGTCTGTGCCTATGATCATCCACACACATGACCATGACATAGGCCCAACATATGCATGCCTACCTTGCACTAGTATCTAGATCTACCAGGCAAATGTCTTAGCCTCCTCGCATTTCCTATGCTGATTGAGCATAAGGGATAGCCAGATTTATTGCTATAAGCTTCAACAAGGGCAGATTTTGTAACAATAGGATCTTTGGTTTGTTTACATATGACGTCATCTTGGTTGACTAGCCAATCAGAGAGCTCTATTTCTATCTCGTGATCTGATGATAATGGCGGCAGGAGGGGTTTGCTGTGGGGGAAACCACACCCTCGCTTTTTCCTCGCGACGAAATTATACTTTCGCAAAAGCTCAAACTTTTTTGCACACGTATAGAACGATAAATTTCACATATGTTTTTATTGGCACTAAGCTCTGCGTTTTCTGCTCTTCGCGCGATCGTTCGCTCTTGACTCCCATTTTTGCACGTCTTCCACACTCCTCTGACGATGTGTCCAAACCCAACAAATCACACTTCTCGATAAAAAACAACAGTGTGACTTTAATTTGTCCTGCCATTAGATGAAAGAAAATGTCAGAAAAGGGTTTTCAAATGTTTGAAAATCAATTTTCATCATCAACTTTCCGAATCGGTGGACATTGCAGCCCCCTTCTCCCCACCCCCGCAACCACCAATCGTTTCAGGGCGAGACGAGCCGAGGACGAGACGCTTCATGTTCTAAATAAATGTAAATTACAGACCAAAAATCTTTGAAAATGGTAAAATACCAACCTTCCATAAAACGTACGTTATATGCAAAGTATTAATCCTCCAAAAGTAGGTGACTTCCTGCTCCAATCGTCAAGTATCGTCATTAATTGTCACGAATCATCTTTCGGTTTCCTTCCCTTCTCAGTTTTTTTTACGGTGAGCCTGATCTCATGCTACTTGTTAAGATAAGTTAGTTGAGCATGGAGGACTTCTTCTCAGGCCCGATCTCTCTTCTGTTTGACTACTGTTTGACATTATCCAATCTTGAAAGTTTGCAATGCTTGATTAACAAATTGCAGAAATCACACTCGGAAATATACTAATGTAAACTCCACCCACCACTATCAAAATCCAGAAATGATTCTCCTTTCCGAAGTTGGAGTCAAAACAAACCTTTTTAAATGGAAACATTTTGAGCGTGCGGTTTATTGAAAGTGACTGCAATCTGCATGTCAAGTGCAGTGTGGCCGAAGAGTTGCAGAACCCAATGGTTTCAATGTCAAAAACTGTTTACACGCATTTTTGATAAGAACTCAAGTCTCAGATCGCCAAAAAATAAAGAAGCTCGAGTACTGAGAAACTATAAAATTGAGAAACCATTCATTCTAATAAGTTCTGATTGAAATCTTGATCATAATTGTTCACTTGTTTCCGGTATCATATTACTCAAAAGATACTTGAGCAATGTCTAAACATTGGAAAGGTTTCAAAAAATATACTTTTGAAATATTCACGATGGCAAAAGTAGTGACCTTGAAGTTTGTTATGAAACCTTTAATAAGAAACGCATAAGAAATAATTTTGAGAAACTTTGCCCCAAATTCTTAGTTTCTTATTAAATAATTACGTTTATGTTGCTGTGGAAATGGAAACTGCAAATTACAAAAGCTTCTTTGCTTTTTTAATTCAGGTAAGGTACATAGTTTCTTAAGTTTCTTAAGAGCATACCACTTACTCGCTGTTTCTTACAAAATTGGGTGTATATATTTGAAGATGACAGTAATTTCACCCCGTTTAGCTGCAACTGAAAGAACACTTATTTGCTGCTACGATTTACTTGGTCAACTCCGGATCTCTGTCAATAATTCTTCTTTCCTGCTGGGGCACTCATCGTCGTAACAGGATTAAATTTCTGAGGTTCTTCTCTCGACTCAGACTTGTCCACCGATTCGGAAGATTGATGTTGAAAATTGACTTTATGACATTTTTAACTCTCTCTTAAAATATTTTTTTATCTGCTGGCTTCGCAATTCACGATTCCCCTTATTCGAGATGCGCGCGATGCATTGTGGTTTTGGTAATCAAAACAAACAGAGATCACTACGAAAAGCTCGCAAGTATGACAACGAAACGCAAGTCAAATGAACGATCTCAAGTTCTGTTTCTTCAACCTGACCCTTGTTTTTTCTAAACTAATGCACGGATCAACGTGGAAGGCGGTAAGGCCGGAGAAAAATTATTTGCGAGCAGAGAAACACCACGGAGAAGCGGAAGGCGCTGATGCTAGGCCTAACTAACGTAGTCCTGGTAAAATACAGTCTGACTGGAGTGTTACTTTAAAGAACATGCCAAGGTTCTCCGAAGTACAGTTGAACGAAAAACTCATCACAACAGTTCAACCATGCCTAACAACAATGCCCAAAAAGCCTACCGTAACAAGTTGCAAGGGTACAAGCTATGGAAGGAGGGCTACGTATCAACTGCAATGGTGAAACCAAACGTTTCTGCAGGTAACCTGGAACTATTTTTGGTGAAGTCAAAGGTTTCTGCAGCGATGAAAAGTCAAAAGTATGATGTTTACATTTTTTTTATAAGAAAGCGATTATAATAATCATCATCATCATCATCATCAATAATTTATTTAATGTAGGCTAAGTAAAATAAAAAGAATAGCTAAATTACAGCTAATTTAGGCCTCCTTTACAAAAATTTACAAAATTTACAAATTAATTCCTAAAGCTAATCAATAAAAACATTTAGTGGATTATATACAAGATAAAAGCATGCCTTCCCTACGAGGTACGGAGCGACGCCCACCTCCCAGAGAGACGGCGGACACACCGCGCGAGGGAACCCCCACACGCATATCCTAAGCTGCGGTCGCCGCTAGGGAGCAATTCCCCAGTTCAACCGCAGCCCAGTGCCTGCATCGTGAAGGGGACCTCACATCCCGCACAGCACATCCCCCATCCCACCGGGAAGCAGTGCACCGCCCCCATCCTCGCGAGAAGGCCCAAGAAATGTTTATCATGTTAGAAACCCAACTCTTGGAATGTATGTTTTGCAGAGCCTACAGTTGCATTTTTCGCCATTCCAACATCTAATTCGTTTTTTGAAAATAGGAAGGGTGCTTGATCGTTTTATTTCGTGCGGTAAAAACTGCCAAAGTTTATTTCCAAGGTAGGCTATGGTCTCAACTCCAAAGGACGTGGTTCGCACCTTTGGAATTTGAGCGTCATTGACATGCCTTAGGTTGCAGCTAATACCTCTCTCCATAAAAATATCTTTCATGAAAGGTGGATTTAGATCAGACTTTGTTTTAAAAATTTCCGTCATAAGCAACTGTAGGTTTCTTACATGGATGGGCACCGAATTGCTCTGTTCCAGGAGAGAACCAAAATCACTTCCGTGATCCTTGTACGCAATGCGCAGTGCCCTTTCGTGAACATGATTTATTGTATGGTTTAAAGTTCTGTCATAAAACATCCAAACAAGTGGACAGTAGCTAAAGTGCGATAACACAAATGCTCTCATTAGCTGCTGCAATTTGTCAGTGTCCATGTAGCAGGATATACGGGCAAGAGCATGGAGTTTCTGGCCGGCCTTTCTACATAGGGTCTTCACATGTCCTTTGAAAGATAGTGATCGATCAAAGGTTATACCGAGAAGAGTTTCCTGTCTACTTTCTTTCACACAGGCCTCGCCTATTTTGATGGTTATTTCATTATCTCCCTTCGCACCAAAAATCATTAAATGGCATTTGTCTTCATTTAGCTTCATACAATTGTTTGGAAACCACTCAGTTATTTTAAGGGCATCATGTTCTAAATGCGCAATGACAGTTTCAATCCTAGGACCACACGCATAAATTGTTGTATCGTCTGCATAGTTACAGATTTTGGTTTCCTCCAAGAACATGAATAGGTCATTCAGGTATATGTTAAACAAAAGGGGTCCCAAGACTGAACCTTGTGGTACTCCCAGGACAGTTTTTGTCCACGTGCTGAATGAACCATTGACCTTTACCCTCTGCTTCCTGTCGGTGAGATAGCTATGGATAAACAGCAAGGCAGGTCTACTGAAACCGTATGCATTCAATTTTGCAATCAATAGTTCGTGATTTAGACAATCGAAGGCTTTCGAAAGGTCCGTCAGGACGGCCCCTGCAACGCCACCGTTGTCCAATGACTTCTTGCATGTTTCCACAAAATTCAAAAGTGCATGCTGTGTACCATAGCCCTCTCGAAACCCACAAAGAAATGGGGACAAGAAGCTTTGGGCATAAGGTAACATTTGATCTTGCATCAACCTTTCGTAAATTTTCGATACTGATGGCAAAACTGTGATGGGTCGGTAGTTCTTTTTTGCAAATGCGTCCTCTTTTTTAAACAGCGAACTTATATCTCCGGCTTTCAGTTCTTCAGGAAAAGTATTTTTGGATAATCCAGAGTTGTACAGATTTTGAATGACTGAACAAAATATATCAGAATTTTCCTTAAGAATTCTTGCAGGTATGCAGCTGATCGGAGAAGCCTTATTCGAATTAAGTTTTCTGATTTGGACGGCAACATCTTCAACAGTGACCTCTCTAAAATTAAACTCATCGGAAAACGTAGCTCTTTCTTTGATTATGCGTATGCTTGGGTGTGATTCAAATTTCTTTATAGCTTTATCGATTGGATCTATTATGTCATTTGCTGGCAGCAATAATGATTCATTAGAAACAGTAGGTTCAATTTTTCGAAAGTTAAGAAACAACCCTACCTGAATTTAAAAAGCTAAGAAAATTTTGTTATTTGCAGTTTTAATTTCCAAGCGCACTCAAAAATGTTTTGACACTGTACGGTTATAGCAACTGTTTGGACATTATTTTGAGTGCGAATGATGTTATTTACTTGTTTTGAGATCTTACTAAGTAATTTGGGAGCCCTCTTGACAAAGCTTAATTAGGTCTATCCTTTCCCCATTAAAAATATAAGAATCACGTAAGAACTTATTGGCAGCAAAATGGGCCAAAAAATTAAGAAAATGCCCACCAGCCTCGGACTTTAGTTTCTTATGAAAAATATGTGTATGTGCAACTTGAAGATGAAACTGGAGAGGTAAATTTTAATAGGGTGGTTGTTGCAAGCACATTGCTGTCGCACTGTATACAGTCCTGGACTATTGTAATCAAATGACATTGTTTCTCTTGCAAAAAGAGGAGTGGCACAGTAAAGTTCTCTACTGCCAGTCCAACTGGTCTCTTGCACATTTTGAATTGGTCTCTGTAGTAGTCTGCCCTTTCAAACTCAAGCTCTGTACATTTCACAGCTACAGCTATTTTAGTTTTATTCCTGGAGCATTTCATTTCTGAAGGACTTGTGTGCAACTGACATCTTCAGGAACATAAGTCCAAGGTTATAATAGTCCAGGAAGTGCAAGCGTGTAAGCATAGCAGTAACATGCTTGCAGCAACCACCTTGTGCTTTGCTTTGGCAAGATTTACCTCTCCATTGTAGTGTTCAAGATGCACATAAACATCATGCTTTTGCCTTTTCATCGCTGCAGAAACCTTTGACTTCACCAAAAATAGTTCCAGGTTACCTGCAGAAACGTTTGGTTTCACCATTACAGTTGATACGTAGCCCTCCTTCCAAAGCGTGTACCCTTGCAACTTGTTACGGTAGGCTTTTTGGGCATTGTTGTTAGGCATGGTTGAACTGTTGTGATGAGTTTGTCGTTCAACTGTACTTCGGAGAACCTTGGCATGTTCTTTAAAGTAACACTCCAGTCAGACTGTATTTTACCAGGACTACGTTAGTTTGGCCTAGCATCAGCGCATTCCGCTTCTCCGTGGTGTTTCTCTGCTCGCAAATAATTTTTCTCCGGCCTTACCGCCTTCCACGTTGATCCATTCATGAGTTTAGAAAAAACTAGGGTCAGGTTGAAGAAACAGAACTTGAGATCGCTCATTTGAATTGCGTTTCGTTGTCATACTTGCGAGCTTTTCGTAGTGATCTCTGTTTGTTTTGATTAGGCCCGCGTGCGGTTTGACTACCAAAACCACAATGCATTGCGCGCATCGCGAATAAGGGGAATCGTGAATTGAATTCACATTGTTGTTTTTGATCGAGAAGTGAGGATTTGTTGGGTTTGGACATACCGTCGGAGGGGTGTGGAAGACGTGCAAAAATGGGAGTCAAGAGCGAACGATCGCGTGAAGAGCAGAAAACGCAGAGCTTAGTGCCAATAATAAAATATGTGAAATTTATCGTTCTATACGTGTGCAAAATAGTTTGAGTTTTTGCGAAAGTATAATTTCGTCGCGAGGAAAAAACGAGGGTGTGGTTTTCCCCACAGCAAACCCCTCCTGCCGCCATTATTATCAGATCACGTGATAGAAATAGAGCTCTCTGATTGGCTAGTCAACCAAGATGACGTCATATGTAAACAAACCAAAGATCCTATTGTTACAAAATCTGCCCTTGTTGAAGCTTATAGCAATAAATCTGGTCTATTCCTTATGCTCAATCAGCATAGGAAATGCGAGGAGGCTAAGACCTTTGCCTGGTAGGCCTAGATACTAGTGCAAGGTAGGCATGCATATGTTGGGCCTATGTCATGGTCATGTGTGTGGATGATCATAGGCACAGACAAGCCCTTACAGAGTAATCTAACCAAAGGCCTGATGCTCCAGGTTCTAGAAGATATAAAATCCACCCATAATTATTTGAAGGTCTCTTACCATTCGTTGACAGCATTGCTCTGTCTCTAGAAAGGAAATCCAATGTGCTTTGGCCATTTTGAATTGTTGGAATCGAAAGCTAAAATTGCAAATTGCGCTCCTTTCCTATAAACTTCTCACCACAGGGAAGCAATGCTAGTAAAATCCTGAGAGCGAGAATTTTTCAGTCAACGAAAATTTCGCAAACTGCTACTCCAATACCCAATTGCTATTTGCTATTACTCTAATTCTCCACATTCTCCATTACCCATTTTACATTTATCTACCCTCTTTATCTTCTCAGTGTCCACAGGAAGGCCACATATGTCTCGCGTGCTCTCTCGCGAAAATATTTAATTCACAAATAACGTTCATTTTCATGCAAGAGAATGTATTTTTTCCTGTGGTTGATCCGAGGCAAAAACTTTTCGCAAAAATAAAATCTCTCATACCCATTTTAAAATAATTCAGTTGTTCATGTGCGTTAAGAGGGGTTCAGACTTCTTACTTATGGCGAAATGCGTGCTCCTAATCCAAGCCGCATTGACGGTCTTGAAGAATAGCTGGAAGCTTTAAAATCCTCTTCCATTACTCTGCTTCATGCAGCACGATTCTTCTTGCTCTCTGCGAATGTCTGCGATCATCACTATTGTCACTCTCCGCACCTCTCGTTACCAAAACAACTCGTCCCTCTGCGCTGATTGCGGACTGAGCAGTAGCCACCTGTCTCCTCGATTCTTTTTGTGTGTTCTTTTTTTTCAGCATATTCTTCCTAAAATCTTCCAAAGACAGCAAATCAATTGGATCTAAGCTGAATCTTCCGGCTTCCCTTAATGTCAATTTTGCTTTCATGACAATGGAATTGAAGCCAACTGTATCGGAGATCGTTTTGGATACATCATATGTATATTCGTTGCCCTCTTGGTAATAAAAGTTAATCGTTAACTGGAGATTCGGATACGTAGACTTGGCGTTCAATGAATACCGTCGGAGGGGTGTGGAAGACGTGCAAAAATGGGAGTCAAGAGCGAACGATCGCGTGAAGAGCAGAAAACGCAGAGCTTAGTGCCAATAATAACATATGTGAAATTTATCGTTCTATACGTGTGCAAAAAAGTTTGAGTTTTTGCGAAAGTATAATTTCGTCGCGAGGAAAAAACGAGGGTGTGGTTTTCCCCTCAGCAAACCCCTCCTGCCGCCATTATCATCAGATCACGTGATAGAAATAGAGCTCTCTGAATGGCTAGTCAACCAAGATGACGTCATATGTAAACAAACCAAAGATCCTATTGTTACAAAATCTGCCCTTGTTATAAGATTCCAATATAAGCCTAAAATCCATGATTTCCTTATGTTCCATTTAGAATATCACACCCACACAGACAGATGAGAATATATAGCATAATTTAGTGTTCAGATAAAGATAAAGTATCTTCCACCCAAATCTATATCAGACAACCCAAAACATCAGTGAATGCTCCAGTGTGTAGATCAACACCCTGGATTTACTAAGATGTATTTTGGATGTCTGATCTAGATTTTGGTGGGACAGCTTATTCATTTGCTGTGCATAAAGAGTAATTGTTTGGTTGGTTTCAGGACTGAGTATTTAGTTTATTGGATAGACAAAGATTAGAAACTTGAATTTAATAGAATTTGTTTGATTGTGTTTGTGTTGCATACCATTACAGAAGTTGAGTTTTGTGTGTGCCATTTCTTAACATAGATTTTTTATGGGTATTTAAAATCAGTGATTCCATAAAAAAGGGTACTAATTTCATATGGAGGACCGGTAAATGTCAGTGAAAAGAGGGGTGAATCTTACTTTCTTTCTCAGTGAAAAGGGGGTCTTTTTTAGCATCATGGACTTGGGTGGGTGTGTTCCATTAAGTCAAGTGCACCCGCCGGGAGATGAAAGAATTAAGATCCATCGGCAATTGCAAGCTTGTAGATTCATTAGAGATGCCCCTGAAGTCTTATCACAACTTTCGGTCTGCTCTTTCATTGCTCCTTGATAGTGGGCTGTCATCATATCTTCAAAATTTTGTTGTTCCTCTGGTTAGTGACTGGCCTGCTTAATTCTTTGTTCGTCAGGTTGTTTACAGCAAGGAAGACCCATTGTCATTATGTTGTAGTAACATTTTCCCATTCATAGGCCCATTACACATTTCCTTGAATTCCAGAGAAATGGTCCTCATTAAGTTTCATGCTATATTTGCAGAGCTTGATGCATTCTTATTCAATGCTAAAAAGCCATTGGCAAGAAAACCAAAGCCATGGAGAATTTCTTTTTTGTTAGAGGTTGCATATGGTGGTTGGTCATTAGTTCGGGATGACATTCTAGCTGCTTTATCAAATTGTAAGGATATTGAACATCTTACATTTCTCAATCTCCTTGACAACTACATTCCCACAACACTATGCATCTATTCATTGGTCTTCAAAATTAACATGGCAGATGAATGTTATCAGTCTTTGTTTCATTGTTGGATAATTTTCCTTATGTTCAGGGGGAGACATTATGACAAGGCCCCTTTGATAGTTCTTTGATAGCGTATGTTATAAAAGTTAAAATCACCTGAAACTACCTGAAATCACCTGAAATCACCTGAAACTGTCTGAAATCATCTGCAAATCATCTGAAACCAGCTGTAAATCACCTGCAAATCACCTGCAATCGGCTGTCATTGGTTTGGTGAATGGGAAAAAGTCTTATTGTCTTCAATTTTGATCATTAACACCTAAAATGGCAAATAATCCTACTGGTGTGATCGGTAGTTCTTAGGTCTCACGCCTTTTGCCTCATTCAAATTGCTTTGTGGTCTCATTGGGCTGATTTTAGTATTTTATCTAAATTGTATAAAAGCTAAGCTAGGTCCACACCTATCCGGATATTTTTGAAAAGTTCTATGCTCCATATAAATTTCAAGACTCACGAGATATACAGTTATCGCAACAACAAAAACGACAACAATAACATTTGTATGGCGATAACAAGGAACTGGTTAGACTAATTCCAAAAAAGTCTCTTGTTTCGCCCCCCCCCCCCCCTGCAGACTTGTCACTACAACACAGAAGCTATATTCAACTGCAACAACAACAACAGCGAAAGTTAGAGGGACTTATGTAATGAGTCTACGAACTTGTATTATCAGTCTAATATATTTATAGGCCTATCCATATAGAAAGATCCGCATTCCGCATCCACACGAGGAGCATCTTTGAAATTGTCCTCACAAAACCCTAGGACACTTGAAACTGGGTGACCGAAAACGCCGTCCACTTGTGGGCGTGAAACCACAACGGCTAAAAAAGATGCGTTTTCAAAAATATCCAGATGCGTGTGGACCAAACCCACAGGAAGCTCACATTACAGTTAATTAAAAAAATGTTTCAAAAACATTTTATTCAAAAGAAAATCTTCACAAATAACAAACTGGAAAGGCGTAAGAAAACAACACACGCTATAGTGACGAAAGGAAAGGTATTTTCTTTCGAATAATGTATTTTTGAAAAATTTTTTTAATTAACTTTTCTGTGGGCTTCCTGTGAACCGAGACCGAAATCACTCAAACATTTGAGCCGACTTTGAGACTGCGACTCACAGTCAAGATACAGGGAATTTGCATTTAAGTGTCATGGCCGCCACAAAGCTTATGTTTCGAATACACGTTTTTTATATAACAAACCTCGATCAACACTTAGTACTAAAAGTTTCTTAATTTCACATGAGAATTTCGGTGTTTTAGTACCTGACAGTTTGCTTGAGATTCGTAAATTCCCTATCTGTCAAAGATCACACCTTAGTGTCAAAGATTATCAAACCTTTGCTTTGCAGCAGCAACCAGCAGCACCTTGATTACAATTAAATTGTTCTTATACAATGGTTTCATGAATGGGTTTTCGTTGTAACACAAAACATTACACCATCCTTGATATGAACAGCACTCTTTGTTTGCACACCTGTTCATATCATTGCCTCTAGCTGGATTGTTTCAGATCAGCCAATCATATCGCTTACAAATCCTGTTCGTATGGTAACCTTTGAAAGCATACCTTCAAAAGCAACCAATCACGTAGTTTTGTTTTTCCTTTCCATTAAATTGCCTTTCTGAAACAACCAATCACATTGCTTTGATTACCGGAGTCTCATTTTTAATTAAGCAAATCAAAGCAAATCGTTCTCATTATCTTTGGTTCGATGACACAGGAGTAAAGGAAAAAGAGCAAATCATGGCTGCTGAAGGCTCTGATGGTAAGTTTGGTCCCTCTTCTTTCTTGTATCAGCTGCAAGGGGTCTATCACTCATTCAAAAAGGGTACAAGTTTTTCTTGGGATTTTCAGAGATTTTTCTTTAATACAAAGAATTTTTCTAATAGATGTACGAGATTTTGGTTCGATAGAATGATACCAACAACGTACATCTTTAATTTCATTTCCTATCTTGCATTGAAAATGGAAGGAATATGGCAAAGTATAAAAATGTCCCTTTTGGGAATAGATGGGATGGCAAGACTTGGTTCTAAGTCGTTTCATCTTTATAATGACACCTGAAACATACAGGCCGGTAAATGCAAAGGCATTAGTAAATTTTGTGTCAAGAAATTTAATGAATGGATTTGAGTTTTCCAGATACAGCCTGGCAACAGTTTTACGAGACCATAAAAGAAAATTGGCTGTTTAAGTTCTAATAAGTAAAAAAAGTAGCAAGAAATTTTTTCAGCAAAAAATTTGCACAAACAGGAAAATGATTTTCTTATTCTGAGAAACTTCAAGTTTCTTAACTATTTCAAGCATGGTCCATGGTGTCAAAATGTCAGCAACAGTCCTGAATAATCAGCCAAGTGACCAGGGGGGGGGGGGTCATTCGACCAATCGTTGTAGTTTTGAACTGGTTAGGCGATAAGAAATTGAATGAGCATACTGGCATTGGTTCTATCGTTTCATCTTTATAATGACGCTGAAACATACAGGCCGGTAAATGCAAAATTAGTAAATAAAAATGAATGGATTTGCAGATACAGCCTCTTTTACGAGCAACTTAAGTAGTAAGTAGCAAGCTTTTAAAAATTTGAAATGATTTTCTTATTCTGAGAAACTTCAATTTCTTAACTATTTCAAGCATGGTCCATGGTGTCAAAATGTATGAATAATCAGCCAAGTATTGAATTAACCTTATTTCCTGACTCTCTTTGCAGATTCAAAAAAAAGTGCATCATTATACCCGATGATGATGAAGATTTCGAAGAAGTGCTCAAGTCTATGGACACAGATGTGCCAATTTTCAAGAAAGAGAATCGAGATGAATATCTTTCCTCGACGATTGTCGAAGATGTTTTTCAAGCTGAGAAAGATAAAGAACAGATAGACTGCCCAACTGACAATACTGCACTGCTGAATGTATTACTCCTCCACCCTGAAGATATTGAAGTGAAAGATAAGCCATGCGCAGTGAGAAAGAACTATTATTGCACATTGAACAAAAATAATGTTGCAGTTCAATCAGCACTTGCCGATGACAACGGTGCATACAAAGCTGCTGGAAGAGCAAAAACACTGTTTTATGTCCAGTTCTCAGCAAGTGGTGCGATTGAAGAAACAAGGATAGTAAAGGAAATTGATGGCACACTGTTTTACAATGAAAGGGTGCGCGGAGAGCGCCAAGGGAAGACGACCTATAAGAGAACGACTGTTTATGAATTTGAAGTATACGAGCTTTGTCGGACCCACAGACAAAATAAGGCAAACCCTAGCCTGGTTCACATGATTGCAACAGTGCGAAGAAAGGACAAAAAGGATACAGAAGATTTCTATATTTCTTGTTACAAGATCAAAAAACAGTCTGAGTCCTTGGAATTGACAGAAAACTTTGTCATTCCTTGTCAGGGAAATGCCAAAAAGCCTACAGCCACAAGTTACTACAGAACAGACCACAAAGTACTAAGGGAGGCAGAAAATTGTCTGAAAGAGAAGGCAAGTTGCAATGCAGTATACGAACAAATTTCACAAAAGGCAACTTCAGCGAGCGAAGATTTAAGAAATCCACGTCAAGTCCATAACTTGAGCAGCAACTTAAAACGAAAGAAGAGTGATAGCGAGCAAAACAATAGTGAAAGTGATGAAATACAGATTCTCATCTTCCTAATGAGAGATGAACATCAAGCCGAACCATTTACGAGGCAGGAGCGGATCCAGGGGGAAATCTGACTATAGCTGAAGGTGCTTTGCGCCGAAGGCGCAGGGTAGTGGGGGTCCGGGGGCTAAGCCCCCGGAAAAATTTTTGGGACCACGCCCTTCTGCATAACGGGAAACTCCCTTATTTAAAGAGAAACATCGTGGAAACGCCCTAAATTGTACTTATCCAAAAAGAATCTAAAGTCTCCTTAAAATGAGAATATCTCGTAAAACCCAATACGGCGTCTTAAATATCATAAAGATATTTAAGACACCATACATGACTAACAAGGACTCATCACCAACCAGAGCAAAAGGTTTAAAGTGCCTTTCCAGAGAATCAAGACTCCAGGACGCTTACTATCAGACAAAATGTTTAATGTACTACACGTTTTTTATAAGAAACTATCTATTATATAAAAAACCAGACTAATATGGCCAACATTTTGAGAAACTCCAGCACTATTACACGTTTTTTCTTTTATAAGAAACTTGGATAAGCCCATATGTATGTCTGAGAAGTCCTGAGAAACATTTGTGAGTTAAATGCAAGAATGTTATGCCAAATATGTTGTTGAACTTTTAATATGAACTAAACGTACATTTTTCGAACAACATCTCAAAGTGAAGTTATAGCTGATGGCAATCAAGAATCAAACGTATCAAAAAGAGAGAAATAGGGTGGGTGGATGGGTGTTTACTATTTCCTCGTCAAGTTGTGTTAGACCATGCATTCAATCATTCACACTGATCTAGTTTCCGTCCTTTAGCTTCTCTCCCGTCAAAGTCTCGATCTGATATAAAATAAAACTTGCCTGCAACGAAACTGCCCCCTGTGTTCATTTGCAAAGCTTTGAATCAAATTCGTCCAGTTCCCCAACATATTCCCATTCAAAACTACCATGGTCTAGTGACAAAAGAGCCTTTCAGAATATTTGTTCACTCCGTCACCCTTACAATGGTCTAATCAAGATCAGTGACAATGTAGAGAGTACGGCCTATTAGACCAAAGCATTGAACATAATAGCCCATTGCATGAGGATCGCCGCAGAACAATACCCCTTTGTTAGGGTCCTTTTGTCACAATTCTGTATGAAATTCATCCCAAGAAAAAACGTGACACATACATATTTCATTGACTCGATGGTAAAAATTGTTCAATGCTGCTTTGAGTTGATGAAGTGAAAGAATGAGGAAAGGAAATTAGTAATTGGAAAGCTGTGTAGCATACCGAATACGGCAAAAGTTTTGAGGAGCCATTTCCAACTGCGTCTTTGGGAACAGCAGTGCAGAAAGATCACATTCCCTGGGCTTAGGCCTAGCCTACGAACGTCTTGAGGACTCCTGCTCGCAAGCAAAATAGAATCCACATTTTCCTTACTTCTCTATTCGGCTTTTCTCTCTTCTTCGGGCAGCGTTGCTCTATGCTTTACTATTTCTTCAATCTCAAGTAAGGTTTCGTTCATTTTGA
This sequence comes from Aurelia coerulea, assembly GCA_039566865.1. Lineage (NCBI taxonomy): Eukaryota > Metazoa > Cnidaria > Scyphozoa > Semaeostomeae > Ulmaridae > Aurelia > Aurelia coerulea. The sequence goes on from CM076959.1 coordinate 7,956,147, forward strand.
AAGGCTATAGTAGCAACGACGGCTTCTCACAGCTTCATGTTGACCTCAAGTTCTCGAATAAAAAAAAGTGCAGCTCTGGAGGCCAAAGTCCACTGTTGCTCCCGCCAAAATCGAGCAACAGTCAACTCTAACTCTGATTGGCTATCACCCACGTTTTCAAATTTCACTGTTGCTCCCGCTAAAATTTGCCTACAGAAGGCCATAGCTGATTGAGCGTGGGATGGCAGTAATCTGCGGACCACTATTGCTCGGAATGTTAACCTTTGTTAAACCTCCTATCGACGGACAGAACAAAGGTAAATATCAAGCAAAATGGTCTACCAAATATGCGTTCTCCTTCGCAGTAGTTCTTAACATCAAAGCTTAGTATACGGGGTATAATGCCAGTTTTAACTGCCGGAATCGACGTATTGCGACTTGAACGATGAGATGAATTCACGGAAGGAAAATCTCTAAATTGAACAACTATATACACAAAAAATTATTGCTATTGTTTTGAAAATCTGACTATTGCTTGAGCATCAATAGCAATAGTCTGGATCCGCCTCTGCGAGGTCAGTAGTGATCTTGCCAACACACTACAGCAGCATTCACTTCCTTGATGAGTCATTGCACGATGTCCAACGGTTTTGCGTGGAAGTAAATTCTGTTTTTCGCATGTTCCTTGTTTGCGAGCGGACTGGGAAGCACCCAGAATTCTCTCGACCTATCATGCTACATTTCCACAAAGACAGACCAACATACAGATCATTTGCAGCAAGCCTAACTGCGCATAACCCAAACCTACTCAAAGTCAAGAAGATTGGAATGGACATGGATTCTGCATTATCTGGAGGCGTCGGTGACATCTTTCAGGATGCCGTAAAGCTTACTTGTTTGCAACACGTAATGGAAAGAGATGCCCTAAAATTGAGGAAACTGGGAGTGTCAAATAAAGACAAAGACAGAATCATGAGTGACATCTATGGAAGCAAGCAGGGCAGTCTTCTTCAGTTTGGTTTGGCAGATGCTGACGACCCAGAGGACTTCAACACAAAGCTCGAAAGTCTAAAAGATGTGTGGGAAGCAATAGTCCCTGGATTTCATGCATGGTTCAAGAAGAGACGGGTTGACATATTGCAACAGAACATCATTGGAAGCGTGAAAGACAGATTATGTCAAGATGAAAAATTTTTCAATAATAGATTGGAAATCATGCACAAGCTGCAAAAGAAAAAAATCGCAGAGGAAGACATTTCAAAAGAGATGATTGAGGTATGGTGCTTTCTTAAACTTCCAAACATTTGAATGCTAAAAATTTCTTGAAGGTTTTTGCAAGTTTCCCAAATTCTTTTTGTTTTCATTACTTGGGAATCACCTCTACCTTCTTGGACTTTTGCATTGGATTTTTATGAAGTCACAGCACTGTCAAGGCATTACTTAATAGTATTAAGATATAGTCCAAGAAATAAGTGAAAAAGAGGACAAACGCTTTAGGTTACGCTTCAAAACAGTTTTATCCAGTGTGTTTCTTGATATTTTTGGAGGGGGACTTATTGATGCAAGACTTTGCATGTAATTCATGCATGTGCGATTTCATAGATTGTCAGACAATATGCTGTGACCAGTCTCAGACGAAAATCTTTGGCAAATGGTTCTGGCATTTAACTTTACTCTTTGCTTAAGTTTGCTTTTCATGTTTTTTATAAGAAATTGGTTTATAAGAAACTAGTACTACGATAACTACGATAACCAAAAATTTAAGAAACTCTAGTACTACGTTTTGAGAACAATACGCCCTTTCAACAAAACGGTGCATGATGGGTAATCAGGATTGAAATCTCACAGGCATTGTACTGTTTCTACATTTTATGGCCATTTTACTGAATTAAACGAGGAAAGAAACTTCTCTGATATATTTTCCACACTGTCAGGTACTTTTTCTTAATTTTGTCACTGCGATATCACTTTTACACATTACTTTTTACATTGACATGGCTCTTGAAAAGCTCTTACTGTAGGTAACTAGCTGAGATATAAAACTGAATCAAAAGGAAATGAAACGTTCAACAAACAACTTCGAAGAGCGAGGAAGTAGGCGATCACAGTAAAAACTGTACAACGCGTGATACATTTCGATCCTGATTACCCATGATGCATCGTTTTGTTGAAAGGGGGTATTGAGAAACTCTGAAATTTTATTTCTAGAATAAAAGTCAATAGATTACGGTTATCGTGGCATTGCATTTGTAAATATCAAATGAGAAGGAGAACCTTTGTCGGTCACACCTTGCGGTTGCATCATAGAGCTTTTTTAAAAACGACCCTATTCATTAAAATCGAAATAATTCTCATTTGACAACAAGAGTCAGCAGTTAATCAACAATGTGCATGGCTTACGTGGTGACAATAAAAATACGAGGGGCGCATCACTCTCTGAATATCCCTTACACCTTTGGTAAAAAGCGTTTTTTTTTTCAAGAAAAATCCGCAAAATATCTCTGAAAATCCCATGGTTTTAAAAGACCTCGTACGCCTTTCCAGTTATGTGCTACACCCCTTGACGATAAAATTTCACTCAACATGTTTTGACATTGTACAGTAATAGTAACTGTTTGGACATTATTTTGAGAGGGAATTATGTTATTTATTTGTTTTGAGATCTTACTAAGTAATTTGGGAGCCCTTTTTGGCAAAACAACATGAACTCTACACTTCCGACGTTAAAAATATAAGAAATTCGTCAGAAACTTTTGGCACTAGAATGGCTAGAAAATTTAAGAAACTGCCAACCAGCCTCGGACCTTAGGTTCTGTACAAACTCAAAAAAGCAGTTGCCCTGTTACGTTTTGCACCGGCCATGTTATGAAATAAACTTTGCACTGCCCGTAAGAAACTTTCAGTACTAAAATGCAAAAATCTTCATTTTCAATTTTCAATGCTATACCTGATACAAGTTTTTCATAAGAAATACGTATTTTGAATTTTATGTTCAACTTTTATTTGCAAGAAAATAGTCCCACAACAGATTCTAATTGCATCCCTTCGTTTCAGATTACAAATATGTTGAGGGACTGGACAGCCTCCTACAGGAATGAAGCCACAAAATCACTTGGTGGCTTCGGCAAATATCGCCTTGCGCTTGGCTTTCAGCAATTCTTCGTTGATCCAGTTAGATGGTACCAATGGAGCACAGAGCGACGACGACAGCATTGCGATGCTTTTTCCCATCACAAGCCCAAAATCGGCGAGACATTCGCACGTCCAAGCAATGCAGGATTGAAAGGAAATGGAACCCAAAAGCGAAGGCGTGACGAAAGCGAGGCTGACCTCTTTGTTGACCATTTCAGTAACATGCCAGCAAAGAAAGCCACACCACCGAGCCAGCCTCCTCAGCATGAAAGAAACCGGAAGATAACGCCTATCAAGTTATTGAGGACAGGAGAAAGCACATACGCATCTCAAAGGAAACCAAATGAAAAGAATCAACCAGAGCCTGCAACCGCATTCGACCCGTTAGACCCTCATCGAGCTGAAAAAAGCTTTACCACCTAGTGCACAAAGACGACAAGAAGAATTTCCCAAGGCAGGTATCAAGATGTGAGCAGTGCAGACATCCTTTCAGCAATGCAGATGTAGTTTTTGTCAGATCCACTGGAATACGAGAATACACATGCAAAAAAAACTGGTCAACAAAAAAAGCTGTCCGGGAACATATACTTTCATTTTTTGGATGACTGTTTGAAGAAGTACTGTAACAGATTCGCATTTTCAGCGGTTCTCGTGCTAAAGGAAACCATGAAACGCTTGCCCCAAGGCTCATTGGAAAAATTCAAGAAACTAGGCCTTCAAATTGAACCATGAAGCTAAGAAGTGAACCATTAGAATCTTTTGTTGCTGAGTTTAAAAACAAGAGTTGCAAAAAGTCCTTGACCGAGGGGCATTTCACTCCAAAAAATCTCGTACACCTCTGGCAACAACCTTTTGTTTTCAAGTATAATCCATCAAAATTCTGTAAAAATCCTGTTGTCCTGAAAAAATCTCGTACGCTTTTTCGAATTAGTGAAATGCACCTCGTCTTTGACCATAAGCGTACGGGATAAAAATTCTAGGGGGCTGCCCAACACAAAGTCCAGTGTTTACCACAACTTTTTCCCGACTGAGGGCATTTTTTGCCCGTTTGGGGCTCATTTTCGAAAATTTTTCTAAAGTTGGGGGATGCCGCCCCCCCGGCCCCCTGCCTCGTACGCTTATGTCATTTCGCGTCTTTTCAAGTTGTCTCTGGAGCAGGCTATCCAGACCTAGATTTGGAGGTCCCAACAACGTTCCTCATTTTAACTTTTTGTAAAAACTAAACTACGAGGGCTTTCAGATATCAAGAAAGGTATTATTTATTCTTCCCATAATATACGGGTCAGCTACCGAATGCGCCAAAATAAACGATGCACGTTTGGCAGGCCACAATCAATCGTACACTGGACCGATTTTGAAGATTTATGACTTAAAATCGTTAGCAGAAAGCCTGAATTAGACACTGGGATTTTTTGCAAATTTTTTTATTTTCAGTTTTTAGAGCAAGAAGCGAGTTTCCTAAGATTTTAGTTTTCGAAAACACTGAAAACGATAAAAAACATCGATCAAATTTTCTAAAGAATCGACATGAATGGACAAAGAGAGAACTTTTTCGTGGTGATTTGCGATTTAGAAATCGACCAATTGTAATCTGCTGTGCGAGAGTTCATACTGAACCCACAAATCCCCCTGAAAATATTTTCTCCTTGTTTATTCATGTTGGATCTTTTAAAATCTGATCGACACTTTTTTATCGCTTTCAATGTTTTCGAAAACGAGCATTTAAGAAACTCGCTTCTAGCTCTAAAAACTGAAAGCGGAAAAGTTTGTAAAATGTCCTAGAATCTAATTCAGGCTTTCTGCTAAATATTAAGTCATAAATCTTCAAAGTCGGTCTAGTTTACGATTTATTGTAGCCTGCCAAGCGTGCATAGTTTATTTTGCTGCACCCGGTATAATTTTTTTTTAATTTCCGATTTCAACTGACTGTGTCAGTTTTTAGTGGTTTGCATCGTCATCGTCATGAAAACTATGGTCAAACAATTAGAAAGAGAAATTCAAGAAATAGTTTCTCAGAAAATCCTGTAAACAAATTTAAACTAATGTACATCTATCATTAGGAAATCTGCAAACTGTAACTTAATTCTTCTTTAGACAATAGCAATTTGAAGTACTACAAACTTGTCTGGATTGGCCGACATCATTATGTCTTTCAATTCATTTTGGTAAATTTTCATACAAAATGTTCGATTGAGTTTTGTTGATGCTTAAACGCTTTTTCGCTATTATGCACATTCGAAAATTCCCCAGATCTCTTCAGAAGGTATGGAAACTTTGCTTGATTCAGACCTAATAGACGATTACGCTAAAGATGCAGCGAGGAACGTTGAGTCAAGATGCATTGCGTGCTAATTAGGATTCCTTCGGATTCTTTAATAATTCTACAGAAATTCGATTAAAAAACGCAGTGCATCTTGGTGAAAAGTTCCTCACCGCCATCTTTTAGCGTTATGGTCCATTGTAGAAAACGTCTACATCTAGCGTATTGTCAAAAAGCAATTTTGTGTTCAAGTTTGATTTGCTTTACAATGATTGGATGTGTCCAGTTCTAAGTTCTCATTGATATTAAGTTTTAAATCCAAGTTTTCTATGACATGTTTAGTTCTCTTATAGTAGTAAGGAGGAGTTTTCTATTTGCTCTTCAATTAATCTATTCTAAGCGGAAATGTGAAATAGTTCACTGTTGAGAGTAACTACGAGTGAGTTTTTGCTAATTTATATTGTTTATATTATGCATGGACAGTTGTCGAGCTATTTGGTGTGTGAATTAATTGTTACTTAATTGCCAATTTTGTATTTTTTCTGAATTATTTTTTTCTAAGTCTTATCGTGGTACAGAAGCTGAAATGCTGCGGCAAGTAACAAACTACTTTTCTTGTATATTTCGTACGACACTGGTCACAGCAAATCTTTACATTAAATCCAAAAGAGACACAAACCAGAATTAAAGAACAGTTGATGATTTTAAGTTAGCCAATCAAAGAACACGTAGTTCAACAACCTTTTCTTGAAATCAGAAAAAATATTCTCTCGGAGATTTGCTACGAACAGCGTGAGAAGAAAATATTTTGGGAAGCTTGTCCACCGTTTAGAGTATGGGTTGGTTGGGCCTGTTAACTTTTATGTTTGGAATTATAGACTCTGGTCATATAGAAAATTGATGGTTTGAAATAATAAAGAAAAGGGGAAAATGAACTTAAACTGAAACACTTATAACAGAAGTTGTTCGCAACATAACACAACCTTACAGCTCTTCCGATTTTGTGATAAAGTTTATAAAGAAATCAGTGCTGCAATGACCAAAAATTTAAGGAAACTACGCTCAAGAACAGTTAAGAAACACTAACATTTTATTTCTGTATGTCTCTCTTATTCTGTGTCTCTCCAATAAAGGTACCTTTTGACTGCAAGAGTTGGAAAATTTTTGCCTCAATGCGCATGGCTGCCCTGGAAGCCCTTTGTCGAGAAGAAGGCTTGACTTCGAACAATACCGCAATTTTAGGCCCAAAAATAAGAAACTTATCAAGCATTTTCGTGTGGACAATTTCAAAGATGCTCCTCGTGTGGAAGCGGAATGCAAATATTTTTATATGGATAGGCCTATAAATATATTAGACTGATAATACAAGTTCGTAGACTCATTACATAAGTCCCTCTAACTTTCGCTGTTGTTGTTGTTGCAGTTGAATATAGCTTCTGTGTTGTAGCGACAAGTCTGCAGGGGGGGGGGGGAGCGAAACGAGAAACTTTTTTTGGAATTAGTCTAACCAGTTCGTTGTTAATGCCATACAAATGTTGTTGCTGTTGTTTTTGTTGTTGCAATGACTGGGAATGTCTCGTGAGTCTTGAAATTTATATGGAGCATAGAACTTTTCAAAAATATCCGGATAGGTGTGGACCTGGCTTAGCTTTTATGTATGTTATAAAAGTTAAAATCACCTGAAACCACCTGAAATCACATGAAACCGTATGAAATCATCTGCAAATCATCTGAAACCAGCTGTAAATCACCTGCAAATCACCTGCAATCGCATGTCATTGTTTTGATGAATGGGAAAAAGTCTTATTGTCTTCAATTTTGATTATTAACACCTAAAATGGCAAATAATCCTACTGGCGTGATCGGTAGTTCTTAGGTCTCCCGCCTTTTGTCTCATTCAAATTGCTTTGCGGTCTCATTGGGCTGATTTTAGTATTTTATCTATACCTCCTCGCTGGTGTCCTCCTCGCTGGTGTCCTTCTGGTGCTGCACTCATTTGAAATTATTGACGTTCCAAATCCTGTCCTTTTACAGATTCTTTGGTACGGCGATAAAAAGTTGCCATTTGAAGTAAATAACTTCATCTTAAAATCAACTATCTTGTATATTTCAAGAACGGAACGCTTTGTATAATATCATGGTCCTCTTCATTGAATATCCCTAAATCTTGTGCCCAACGGCCTGACCTACTTATTTGTAATTAGAAAGTATTGTAAAATGTAATCTGTATTATATTTATGTCCCCTTAAAGGTAAATGTTTTTTTTCTTTTTTGTAGTTACGTGTAGTTTTAGCAATCATTTCTCTCTCTAGTAGTTACGTGCAGTGGCATGTTCGTATTTCCTGTTTTATGTTGCCATGAGGTAGTCGTAGTTTTAGCTCCAATTGGTATTGTATTAGTAGTGGGGTATGGTATTTTGTAAGTAATGTTGAAAGTAATATGTATTGTAAGTTATTAAATGATGTATTAAAAAAAAGGAAAAAAAATAACATAGGTAAGTTTGGAGTAAAATGGGTACACTATTATCAAGATACCATAAAGACTATTACAAGGTCAAAAATTGGTAAAGTTTGCTAAAACATTATAAGTTCACAGTTTTCCTCTTTCTCACTGCAACAATTGCTCAAACTGAATGAATGTTGATTTGTCAGTTCACGTCAAGGTCTACACTGTTTTTCAACAATCAACTCAACACTTAGTACCCATCTTTTACCAGACCCCCATCTTACCCACTTTGCCCTGCAGACACTATTTATATGTGTTTGTTGAGAACTTGTTCCACGCATCATCATACAATTACAGTACAGTAAAGTCCTGCATTTAAGAAAGTACGTAATAATCAGAAGCTCAGACCCAGAATTTCTGGCCTCTTCTCTTTGTTGGACAAACAAAAGAAAGAGACAAAAGGTGGCTTTTGCAGGCAGGACTTTGCTTTACTATAGTGTAGGTAGTGAGATATGCCCATATTTCCAAATGTGTTCTTACCTCCAAACAGAAAGTGTGACAAAGCTGGTTGCAAGGGGATCTATCCCACATGGCGTGTCTTCAACTGTGGTCACTCATTCCATGTACCATGTCTTCCGCCCTTGCTCAGTACCTAGTCGCTCAGTACCTACAGAGTCGGAAGAATCAAGCGCAGCGGCATCACTCTTCCTGCCCATTCTTCTTCCTTAGCAAAATTTGATCCGAGCACTAAATGCGCATGCGTAGGATCAATGCAATATGCTGGCGCCCGCAAGAGATCAGAATATTAGGCCGAACGCAATGAATAAGAAAGAGTAAGTTTGAATAAATAAGTTTCTTGGCGATTGCAGTGTTTAGGCTAACACAGCAGCCTCCTACCACTCATGTTCAAACTACACGTGCACAGACGAAATTTTGGAAAAAATTGGTCGGTGGTAAGTGGTTTTCTTGGTCAGTGGTAAGTGGTTTTCTTATTATATTATTATTATCAATTCCTTTAAAAGTTGGCTAATAAATACAGTATATACTAAAACTAATCTAGGCCAACTAAAAATTACAATATACATAAATATACATAAATAAACAGTTAAAAGTAGTAAAATAGTAGATACAATAAATTTACAAAATTGAAATACCTTCAGTATAAAAACCATAAATCAAAGTTAAAATCAGATAAAGCCTAAGTTTGGAACAAAAGTTTGACATAATCGGCAGTGGCAGGTTTTTCCAGACCAAGATTTGATTTCTCTTTTAAATTCAGCAAGAGATGGAGAATCTTTGATAAATTGTGGAACAGTAGCCCAGACTTGCGGGCCTCTGAAATGAATCATTTCTGACCCATAAGTAACAGTTCTAACTCTAGGAAGAGAAAAATCGTTGGTGTTCCTCAGATTATATGGACTTTCATTTTGACAAAAAATCTCTTTCATAAAAACTGGATTAAAGCCATTTTTAGTCTTGTGCATTTCGGTCATGAGAAGCTGTAAGTTTCTCTGGTGTACAGTTATTGATCTATCCTTTTCCATTAAAACCACAGTCCGGATAAGTAACTCTTTGTGCTCTCTCTTGGATTTTATCAATTTTGTGACAAAGTTGACGGCTGTGGAACATCCATGCCAAGGGGACAGAGCGGAAACGATGCGCGCCTGCGCACTAATGTTGCCTAAATCGAAGGATGGAAGGCAAAAACTCACGCCGTCGAAATTCTGATCGAGCAGTGAAAATGAAATGTTTTCGATCGTAAAATGCTTCTTTGCAGCAGTTTATAGAGGGAAAATATTGATTACATGGAACGCATCTCGTTCAGTTTTCTTTCGTCTTTCTGTTAAAGGTAAAAACATTTATGTAAGCGGAATATATTTCTGTCAAAATAGCTCAATGAAATTGCAAGTGAAAGCTAGGACTGGCAATTTCTCAAGTGTCGCCCCTATGAAAGTCCCAAACATAAGGCCGTTTCTTAACACATAAGGGATTTTATGCTTTTAATCTAAGAGGTGGGGATGCCTCCAACATATATCAAGAGTTCTCGTGAATCCAAGGTTGTTCTTGCTCGCAACACTGAAAGAAAGTCGAGGTTTGATTAATTTCGAAAATTGTCAACTCCCTCGAAATTTCACAACAGTGTTGATTCACGGCAGGGACCTTATTTGGTGGAAATTGCTTGAAATCACTTACCAATGAATGAATTCTTGTTAAAACCAGTTGCAAAATTTGTGTATCCTCCAAATACAAGAATTTTAGTCACAAATTGACAATTATTTGCGATGGATACCGGCAATGTGTCAAATAAATCCAGAAGTCTTGCCTAAAATGGGCTCCTTTCATGTTTCTAGTCGCTGGAGATGCTTCAAGTCGTCACTAAAACTCGACTGACGCGTAAAAGATATACTCTGAGTACTGAGTATTTAAAAATCAAAGGCATGCCTTTTCTAGAAAAAAATAAGCTTCTCCACAACTTCTTCTTGCCAAAACAATGCCAAAAAAGTTATAAGAATTTCGCAAGGAGAACATGCTATTTCTCTGACGCGACAGTGCATTCGAATTTCGAATAACAGAGGGGCAAATATAAAGTTTTACAAAGTTTTTATCATAATTTTGAAAAATGTTTTTCAAAGAAGCCAAATAGACCAATGTTTTCGAAATGAATCAAGTAAATAACAGTTGAAATAACAGACAGAAGTCAAGATCAGAAGGGAAAGAATCCACTCAAAAAGTTAGGAAACATTAAAAAAAATCAAGAAACTTTCTACCAATGATCATTCAAGTTTTCCCGAAAAAGTAGTGAAAGTCTGCCTGGCTGTACGACCTTTTACACCTTTTATATTTTTCCGGCCAAACTAATATTTCTTTTGCACTTTAGGCACTATTTTGAACAAAATGTTTTTAGCGTAAAATGAATAGCTTTCTCGCAGTTAATTTTTAGTAGGCTTTGGTACGTGCCCTTTTGTTGCAGAAACTTGCTTAGACAATCTGAAAAAATATGCCTGAAACACGGGCGGTTATAATTAAAGAATCGAAAGCATTTGACAAACATTAATATGATAATCTTTTCCCTTGCCAAGACACCTCAGTTACAGTTGTAGTCTTAACCATTTTAAGTTTTATTTCCCTGGGTACCAGAACCAAAAGAATTGAGAGGCAAAGAAAAGGAACAAAAGTCCGCGCAACGAAAGACAGAAAGAGGGATAAGAACCCTTGACATGCTCTGAACAAATAAAAATCAAAATTCTTATTTTAGGAGCAGGATGAAAAGATGTCACAGACAACTTTCTGTCGTGTTTATTTATTTATTTTTTTTTTTTTTTTTTTTTTTTTTTTATTCTTATTTAGACACAATACCCTATCAGCACTTCAAAGTAAATATGAATATTAATCTAAACAAAAAAAAAAAAATAAAGCTGCTCTTCCAAGGGGTTGTGTTTGCGTCGCTCTACCTCAAGAACTCCCTTAATCTTACTTTAAAGGAGCTCAATGTTGCAGAGTCTCGTATATGCTTCGGGATCTCGTTCCAGGTACTTGCTCCCTGGTATCCAAAAGACTTTTTGCAGTATTCAAGACGAAGCCGAGGAATTTCGAAATCATCAATTTTTCTTGTGTTATATCTCGAAATATTCGACCTAGGAGTGAATTTATTTTTTGAGGTTCTCTGGGCAGAGTCCATTGTTAAATAAAAATAGCATAACATAGATAAAGCATAACTGTAACAAAAAGATCAAGGTTTCCTTGTCACTAGAGGCAAGCATAATATTGGGAGATGCATTCTAAGCCAAAGTAAAGGGCGTGGCCCCAAAAAATTTCCTGGGACTTCGCCCCCAGACCCCCTATTTTTACATTCCCAAAAAAATACGTGTATGGATGAAAATCAATTTCCATCCTGATCTTGGATTTCGAAAATATTTGTCTATTTGGCTTCTTTGAAAAGTATTTTTCAAAATTATGATGAAACCTTTGTAAAACTTTATATTTGCCCCTCTGTTATTCGAAATTCGAATACACTGTCGCGTAAGAGAAATAGCATGTTCTCCTTGCGAAATTCTTATAACTTTTTGGCATTGTTTTGGCAAGAAGAAGTTGTGGAGAAGCTTATTTCTTTCTAGAAAAGGCATGCCTTTGATTTTTAAATACTCAGAGTATATCTTTTACGCGTCAGTCGAGTTTCAGTGACGACTTGAAGCATCTCCAGCGACTAGAAACATGGAAGGAGCCCATTTTAGGCAAGACTTCTGGATTTATTTGAAACATTGCCGGTATCCATCGCAAATAATTGTCAATTTGTGACTAAAATTCTTGTATTTGGAGGATACACAAATTTTGCAACTGGTTTTAACAAGAATTCATTCATTGGTAAGTGATTTCAAGCAATTTCCACCAAATAAGGTCCCTGCCGTGAATCAACACTGTTGTGAAATTTCGAGGGCGTTGAAAATTTTCGAAATTAATCAAACCTCGACTTTCTTTCGGTGTTGCGAGCAAGAACAACCTTGGATTCACGAGAACTCTTGATATATGGTGGAGGCATCCCCACCTCTTAGATTAAAAGCATAAAATCCCTTATGTGTTAAGAAACGGCCTTATGTTTGGGACTTTCATAGGGGCGACACTTGAGAAATTGCCAGTCCTAGCTTTCACTTACAATTTCATTGAGCTATTTTGACAGAAATATATTCCGCTTACATAAATGTTTTTACCTTTAACAGAAAGACGAAAGAAAACTGAACGAGATGTATTCCATGTAATCAATATTTTCCCTCTATAAACTGCCGCAAAGAAGCATTTTACGATCGAAAACATTTCATTTTCACTGCTCGATCAGAATTTCGACGGCGTGAGTTTTTGCCTTCCATCCTTCGATTTAGGTAACATTAGTGCGCAGGCGCGCATCGTTTCCGCTCTGTCTGCCAAGGGACAATACTGAAACTGGCTGTTTATGAAAGCTCTCATTAAATATCGTAATTTGTCCTGATCCATAAAGGGGGTAATGCGCGAGAGAGCATACAACTTATTGCTAGCCTTTTGACAGAGCCCTGCAACATGATGCTCAAATGTCAGCTTATTATCTTAGGTTTTGTGAAGTATAGCAAGAAACTTCTCCCTGAGGAATCGCTCAGTAAGATGTACAGAGGAATTGTTGAACCCCACTTCCGTTATTGTTGTTCAGATTGTGGATGTTGTGGTAAAACTCAAATTAGGATATTTACTGCGTATGGAAATCCGCGAGAAGAATCAAATTTTATTTGGTTTCTTTTAGTATGGATTTGCTAAATCTAAAATTTTATCAGTCGTAAGAAAAATTATAAAAAAATTATTGTTCAAAGACTTTGTTCCATTGCGATATCGTTTTGTATCTGGGTTCGTCTGGGTTGAAGTTGATGAAGATTCTGATTTTCGAGCACCGTTTTTTCCTTGTGTTGGTTGCTTTCTCCGCGGTATTTTCAGTGTGATTCTCTTGAGAAGCTTTTAAGAATTGGGGAAATACTGAAAGTTTACTAAGATTATCGGATGTTAGATACTTAGTTCCTAAGGTTCTTACAGATTCTTAGGAGTTTCCAGAATTTCTTACAGGTTTCATGATAATCTTCATGTGCACTTTCCTGTGACTTCCTGAACCTTTCAAAACGAAGTTTTTGAAGCCTTTCCAACGTTTCTCAACTCTCATTTTAAATATGAAGATTATGAAAATAGAATGAAAATTATGCTGCTGATTGCCTTAAATAAAAGGAAAAGTTTTCTGAAGTAGTTGTCCCAGCAGTACTCGATTTTTTTTTTTTTGCTTTTTAGTGATGAAAGCTGAGCGCTCATAAGAGTTTCTTATGAAAAACTTGTATGCTTCGAGCCAAGTAACGCAGATTCTTGGATTTATATAAATTCGGCTATAAACTGGAGAAAGCATTTTAAATTGGCTTCTAAATTAAAAGAAACAAATTATGAATCTTGTTTGGCTACAATTGCTAAACGTTCTTTAAAGAATAAATATTCCAAGGACCAAGGTATTGCGGAAATCTGTTACCAACCTTAACCCCCGACAAAAAGCAGTCAGCGGTGACCACTGAAGAGTAATGTGTCTTGTACAATGAGGGATTTCTATACAGCATTGTTTAATTTGAATAGCTTCTTAAACAATAACCCAGGTGTTTGAGTAGTCTTACGACACCTCATATTTACCGGCAAACCTCAGATATACTGGCACCTCAAATTTACAGGCTCGCGCTACGGTGATATATGACTATTTCCGCTGTTTCTATTTCTATTATATTACTATTTCCACTATTACATCAGATGACGTCAAGAGTACATTTAGATAATTTTTTCTATACTGCTATGTGTAAATTTATTACATAATAATACTGATTCCACATGGATGTTTTTACTCCACCCAGTTACCAAACGAATGGTTTCTATCCAAACAACTAAAAGTTCTTATATCTTCCGCCTTTCACAAGGGAAAGGGAACTTTATGCAGTTTGGAAAGTATTTACAACAAAAAGAATGTTATTTGAATTCTTCTGTGATTTGGCAGGTATTTGTAACAATAAAAGAAATATTTCAGCTTCAAAAGGTCGCTTGGAATTCTCTATTTGTTTTCTGAGGTTCCTTCATGAAAGAAACCATAGAAAACCAAATCAGGTCTCTAAGGAACTTTTTGAAGTTGAAACTGTTGTATTTTTTATTTTGGTCTCCCTATGACGAGATACGCCCATCAAGTTTAGAGACATTAATTCATGGAGAGATTTCAGCACAACGAAGAACGTATAATTCAGCACAACGGAGAACGTCAAAACTCATCACAACGGATAACGTATCATGCAAGAAAGATATTGTAAATCATTGTAAATAATCAAGACTAGACTTTATTCAACGCATCGGATTATTCAAAGAACTTCAGTCGCAGAGTCGGACACATCGTTATCGTCGGACATTTATAACGCTCACTCGTATCTTGTCATAGTCATACTCAGAGGATATAAGCTGGACAAACACTTTTTTGTTTAGTACAAGAAGGAATACATTTATCAATTCACATCTAATTCAACATCTAGAGGGAAAACGTATATAATCGAGTTATTCGTCTTTGTTTATCTTCAATTCAGTTTAGGCCCAACATTGCGCCACTCGAAAGCAGGACTAGCTCTTGGATTTTGTATCACAATCTGAATATTTTAAAACGTTGCAAAATTCCAAGCACAAAATACAACATGGTGCCGTGACCCGGGAGCAAGTTGGGTTATGGCTGAATTGAAGAAGAAAAGAACTACAAGATCGGGTCATAGACTGGTTGTAAATAACACACTCAAAAAAGCACAAGAACTTCTGCCGCATCCGGGAAATGAAGCCGCGGAAGACATCAAGCCAAGATTAGAGTCACTCAAGAACACACTGCAAAAAGAAAAGAACACATTAGATAAATTAAACGGAGAAGTCTTGGGAATTTTAGAAAAGGAAGATGAAATCGAAAAAGAAATACTGGAATCAGCTGAAATCGACGCGGAGATTGAAGAAGTTATTTGCCTTCTCACAAGCGCACTAAAGGAGAAAGCGCAACTTACAAGCTCACAACAAGCTTTGCAAAACTCATTTAACGTTCAAAGTTCGGTAGAAAAGGTCAAGTTACCGAAGCTACCTTTAACGATTTTTAATGGAGATCCTACGAAATGGATGTCTTTCTGGGATAGCTTTAAATCGAGCATACACGAACATTCTGGTCTTGCTAATATCGATAAGTTAAAGTATCTGCAGAAGTCGCTCGCGGGAGAAGCGGCAGAAACGATATCTGGACTCCCAATTACAAACGACAACTACGGAGAAGCTGTGGAATTATTGCATAAAAGATTTGGTGATGAAGAAGTGATTGTGACAAATCATGTGGATGCTCTCATGGATTTACCAAAAATCACATCATGTGAAGATTTACGAAGGCTGCGCTCCTTGTACGACAAAACGGAAGCGACAGTTCGCAGTCTAAGAGGCATTGGGATTTCACCCAGCAGTTATCAAACCATTTTGGCGCCTATGATCATGGCAAAGATTCCACAAGAATTGCGTTTAATTATCAGCAGAAAATTGTGCAACAAATGGGACTTGCAGGGAATATTGAAGGAATTTGGAGAAGAGCTTAGCTTACGAGAGAAATGTGTACTTGTCCCAACTGGCGGACAAATGATGCCGCGACAAAATCAAAAGGGAAATTCTGTTCGCTCATATGCAAATTCACAACAACAATCCACTGCAGCTACGCTTGTCGTAAACAACGAAAGAGCACCAACACAAGGAAATATCAACGCGATTCCATCTTGTTTATTTTGTGGAAATAAACATTATTCTTCAAACTAAACAACGATAACGGATCCGGACACACGGAAAAGAATCATACGTGAGAGGAAACGATGCTACGTTTGCCTAAAAGGAAATCATATCAGCCGTCAATGCACCTGAAATTCAAAGTGTTTTAGATGCAATGGAAGACATCACGTTGCCATTTGTGGATCGAAACCAAACATCAGTTATGCCTCACAAACCCATCAAGTCCCTCATGCCCAGCAAGCCTTCCAAGCCGCCTTTCCTGAGCACCGCGAAAGAGATCAGGTGAGCAGACAACCACAGCAACCAGCCGGTGTTCGTAACGCGCAAAATCCACCTGTAAGTACCTTTATTTCTACTTCATGTGACTCCAGGAATACGGCAGTTTTATTGCAAACAGCTAGAGCCAAGGTACATCGAGTTGACAGGGAAAATGCAGTATGTAACGTTAGGCTAATTTTAGATTCTTGTTCGCAAAAATCTTATGTGACAAGAAAGTTGAAAGAAAGGTTACAAATTCCAACAATAAGCACAGATAAGGTTCTCATCAAAGAGTTTGGAAATGAATCTGGAACACTAAAACATTGTGACTCTGTGCAAATTGCCGTAAAAGGGGCAGATAATCTCACTGTCTTTATCAATGCTGATGTGGTTGATAATATTTGTAGCCCCATTTCGAATCAAGTGATTGATTTGGCTAAGCTCAAGTATCCACATTTATCAGATCTACCTTTAGCAGATAGTGGAAACGGTAACGAAGATTTAGAAGTAGAAATTCTGGTAGGTGCGGACTACCTTTGGAATTTCATGCTTGATCATGTAGTTCGGGGGGAGCCAGCAGTAGGCCCCGTAGCTACCTTAACGAGATTTGGCTATGTTTTGAGCGGTCCAGTCCAAGTACCAGCTAACCTAGAACACTCTACTAATGTAACTATTGCTCATGTTTTGAAAACTGATGCTTTGCTTCAAAATAACGATTCAGATTTGAAGAATCAACTTCATAAATTTTGGGATTATGAATCTCTTGGGTTGAAACCTGATGAAGCTGACAACAGTTTGGAAAATCCTTTGGAAGGAAAAATCAAGTTGTTTGGAGTCCGGGCCTAACTTAGCCCCTTTGATTTTCGACATTTTGCTGAGGTTCAGAACTCACAAAATTGCATTAATCGGATATATTGAAAAAGCCTTTCTAAATATCTCAATAAGTCCAGAACAACGAGATTTACTACGCTTTTTGTGGGTGGATAACAAGGATCTAGAAAACCCCCAAATTATCACGTTCAAATTTTCGAAACTTGTTTTCGGCCTCTCAACCTCGCCGTTCTGTTTAAACCAGGTAATTCGTCATCATCTTGACAATTACGAATTAGTAAATCATGAATTCGTGCTGAACGTCACAAATTCGATCTACGTTGATGATTATGCCTCGTCGATGAGCTCAGAAGAGGAAGCTTTCGAAATTTATCAAAAACTGAAACAACGATTTTCACAAGGAGGCTTTAACATGAGGAAATGGGGTACAAACAGCAAATCGCTTTCAGAACGCATCAAAAATTCGAGTGAAAATGCAACAAGTCCAAAACGTAACGAAAACGAAGAAAATTTCGAAATTTCAGAAGATGACGAAAGTTTCGCAAAACATGCATCAAACATCGTTTGTAACGAAGACGAGGCCAAAGTTTTAGGAATTTCATGGAACAAAACTACGGACAAATTCAAATTCGATTTGTCTTCTTTCGTTGAAGCCGCTAAACAAGAGCCGCCAACAAAACGCACGGTATTAAGCATGACCGCGCGGTTTTACGATCCGTTAGGACTTTTGTCTCCAGTCATTGTGCCGTTGAAAGAAATCTTTCAAGAAATTTGCAAGCTGAAAATAAACTGGGACAGTTGTTTACCAGAGGAAATTTGTGAGAAATGGCGCAATATCGTAAATTACATTGCCAAGGTTTCCAGCATTGAATATGATCGCTCCCTGCTGGGTGATATTGAAATTCATGACATTATGTCCATTCAACTCCACGGGTTCGCTGATGCGAGCAAAATTGCTTACGGTGCTTGCATTTATCTCCGAATTGAGACAAAAACAGGTATTTTTGTGCGTTTAGTCTCTGCCAAAACTCGCATAACACCATTGAAGGAAGAAACAATCCCACGCCTTGAATTAATGGCTGCTTTGACGTTGTCACAATTGATTACTGCTGTTCAAAACGCCCTGAAGCCATGCTTGAAGATTGATTCCATGCATTGTTGGACTGATTCACAGGTAGTCCTGTGGTGGATTTTAGGGGACACAAAGGTACAAAAGCAATTCGTGCAAAATCGTTTGGTCAAAATCCGCAGTCTTGTAAGCAAGGAAAATTGGGGATACTGTAACACCACTTCAAATCCAGCTGACCTCGCTTCGAGAGGTATAGCTTGTTCCAAATTGGTCACAAATAGTCTCTGGTGGGATGGTCCTGCCCCCGGGGGGGGTACATGACTTGAGGATGGACGGGGGTCTGCCGCCCGGTTTTCAGAAAGCTACCCTCTTCTAATTACCGAAACTTGCCTTTGATACCCACTTTTATGATTAATTTTGGCGGAAAACTGCCAATTTTAACCATTTTTTGCGAATTTCAGCGAAACTACACCCATGTTTATGGAAAATCTGCCGAAAAAGGACCCTTGTTTAGAGAATTTTGGGCTCAAAAACCCACCCATATGGGCGGCACATACCCGTACCCGAAATATGTTATGTACCCCCCCCCCGGGGTCCTGCCTTTTTGACGGAGCAGCCTGAAAACTGGCCTACTTTTGGAAACACAAATTTGACAGAAATTGACAACGAAGTTTCGGAAATTGAAAACGTTTCGGCAGTTCTTGTAAACACAAACACGCCTTCGCAAAACATAGGCCAAATTATTCACTGTGAAAGCTACAGCAGTTACGACAAGTTGATAAGAATAACTGCCTTAGTTTTGAAATTCATCAAAAGATTAAAACGTCAAGTTTTACCAGAAAATTTGGAAACATTAATTTCACCTGAGGACCTTGCACAAGCGTAAAATCTTTGGCATATACAAGTTCAAAATTCGTTCAAAAACGACAAAAAGTTCGAGGAAACCAAAAACCACTTGAAAGTTTTTTCAGATGAACAGGGGGTTCTTCGTGTGGGTGGAAGAATCGACAATGCCCCCCTGCCTTATGGGACAAAGTATCCTGTGTTGCTACCAAGGAGACACCATTTTACTTATCTGGCTGTGTATAAAAGTCATGAAATTGTCAAGCATGATGGTGTCCGTGAGACACTTACTCAATTGCGATCGGAATATTGGGTGTGCCACGTGAATGAAACAGTGTCTTTTTGAAGCGATCTTGGATGGCATCCGGAATAGTTTCACACTGAAATGTGTGCATGATTGCTAGAATCTTTCGCTTGTAGATATAATCAAGACTGTCCCATCTTGCCATGTTCATTGTTTCCACGTTGTCTGTATAGCTCGGTATTTGATGGATTATTTTGGCAGCTCTCACATGTATCTTTTCTAAATCATTGAAAAGTGCTGGAGAGCAGGTACCCCAGACTGCTACAGCATACGTAACAGCCGCAATAACTGGCTTGAAATATATTTCTTCTTGAATTTTAACGGGTAAAAATCTCATTCGTTTGAGCTGGCTGACTTTAGCTGCAAGCGATTTAGACACACGCTTCACCTGTGCATCCCATCTTAAGTCATTGTCAATCACGATTCCAAGACATGTGGCAGTTTTCACATACTTTATTCCTTCCTCATTGATGTTACCAGGTCTAAGGGGGCCTACAACGTTCCGATTAGTAAGTAACATTATCTCAGATTTTCCGGTGTGAATAGTCAACTTGTTTTTACTACATCAAGTAGAAATCTGTTTTCCAGTCTCGTTTAAAGCATCTATTACCTCCTCGATGTTGGTACTAATAAAGTAAAATGTCGAGTCATCAGCAAAGAGACATACTTCACTGGATGCTATGGCACTGGGGAGATCATTAACGTAAAATGAGAAAAGTCTAGGACCAAGCAAGGAACCCTGGGGTACTCCGTAAGTTATGGTTCTTGTCTTTGACTTAGATTCATTTAGCTGGACATACTGAGATCTTTCTTGCAAATAACTCTCTAACAGCCGCAAGAGTGGTCCTGATATTCCACATCCTTGCATCTTCTTCATCATAATGTTATGATTTACAGAGTCAAAAGCTTTCTTGAAATCAATTAGTAAGACCCCTACTACTTTTCCTTGATCTAAGGCATATTTCCATATTTCTGTCATGTGTAATAATAATAGCTCAGTTGACTTTCCTTCAGCAAATCCCCATTGATTAGGTGTTTTAGCTCCATTCACTTGCATGTGGTTATCCAGATGATAAGAAATTTGTCCCTCATGTATCTTGCTTGGGATTGAAAGCAAGGATAATGGCCTATAATTTTCTCTCTCAACTTTATGGCCCTTCTTAAAGGCACTTTCTACCTTAGCTATTTTCCAGTTACTTGGAAATTTACAGTCCTTGAAGCTCTGGTCTATGATCTTTTTCATCCCAGGGAGGATGGATTCACCAACAGTTTTCAGGTCCTTGGGTAGAATGTCATCATGACCAGCAGCCTTATTTATCTTTAAAACAGATACTTGATGACTCAAGAGTGACTGGTTCATGTATATGTCAGTACTAATTGGCGTTACTCTTGTAATTAGGCTATTATCTCCATCATGTGTATTGTCTTCAAATTTTTCTGCCAATTTTTCTCCTATTTCAACAAAGAAATCATTCAAGAGATCAGCTTTCTCTAGGTCAGCTGTTATGACCTTTCCATCCTGGTTCTTTAGTGCTGTTACTCCTCCTTTATTGATGTTCTGATGATGAAGACTTTGTGAATTGTTCATTCCAATAGTTAGCCTCAACAGTTTTCAGACTTCTGTTCACAAGGTTCCTTAACCTCTTGTATTCTGCTCTGGAATCATTATTATCTCTGTTCTTCTGCCAGAGTTGCAAGGCCTTACCTCTCTTCTTCGTCAATTTCTTTATCTCTCTGTTTATCCAAGGCAAGGAATGACTTTTCACTTGGCTTTCCTTGTATGGATGAATTCACTTAAAATGTCTTTAAACATATTTTCCATGTGAATACCATGTCATCCATACCATCAAATACCTCAATTATCCACCAAAGGGCTTCATTCAACTGATTTTTTAACTTTTCCTCATCAAATGCTCTCTTTATTCTGATCTGTTTGATAATAGGCTTAGAGCTGACATTTTTTATCTTTAGGACACAAAATAATAACTTGTGATCTGAAATAGCTGGCTCTAGGGATCCAGATATCTCTATCTTGTCAGCATCACTGACAATAATCAAATATATGAGTGTTCTTGCTGCTCGTGAAATTCTTGTAGGTTCTTTGATGATGTTTTTCAAATCAAAGCATTTGATTAGTCTCTTCATTCTATTCCCCGGAAGCGCCTCACCACTAACTTTGTCAAACAAGTCAGAACTAAAATCACCAAGCAGAATACTATGTTTCCTTCTGTGTCTTATAGAGGTGAGCATTGTGCTGAAGTTCAAAAAGAATCTCTCATCATCTGGTGCTCTGTAGATTGCACCAATAAGCAATTTTTGTGACTTTACTGTCAATTCAATCCATGATGATTCAGTTTCCTTAGCTATATTTAAACTACTAGAACATGGGTAGACTGTCAGACTTTGTTTGAAGTAAATGAGACTGCCTCCACCTCCCTTGTCTTGTTTCTCTACCCTCTCAAACCTTTCAATATCATAATTGATGATAGTTATTTCATGGTCTTTTGTTTTTGAGGAAAGGTGTGTCTCTGACTCGCCGCTAGGGACAGCACACCTCCCAAAGCGAAAATATTGGAAAGAGGCTGATATGGATTCTCAGTCGAGGCTATGTTATCAAATATCAAATCAAACGATATGCAAACGAGAAAAGAAATCAACGATGACTGTGATTCATGATTCCTGGTCGCTGTTGTTGGTTTCGATCTCACATGGAGTTGGTAATGGCGTCCAACTTGCATGAAGCTGCACGAAGTTGTGAAGGCGGAAACAATCTATTCTACAGTGCAGTGGAGGTAGAGGTAAAAGAACATTTTCAAATTGTTAATAATATGCACCAGCTGAGCTATCTGACACGTCCTTTTGTGGTTTGGGGAGGGGGAAAGCCCCCCTCCCCGTCTAACTCTTGACTAGGCCTAGTACTAGATAGAGCAAAGCTTTGATGTATAAAATTTAATTTGAAGCATAATTTCCATCCAAATATGAGATTTATGATAGATAACATCAAATAACACTACCCTGCAAAATATCTTTGCAAAATGTTGCAATGTTGCTACTTTATTCCCAAAATTAATATTCGAGAATTGGCAATTTTAACAGAGTCAGTCCCGGAAAATTGTCTACCTCCCCCTCATTTGTCAAAGTATTTTTATGAAACTTCATGTGTCGTTGCACAATATGTAGCAGCAAAAAGTCAGAAAGTTTGCGGGCCATAATTTTTCTCCTGGCAGAGTTACAACAAAAGGTCTACTAAAGGGGGGGGGGCAAATTTGCCCCCCTACAAAAATAGGGTTAAGCCTCCCTGTGCCATTCACTGCAGGGCCACTCGCGGCAGCGTGCATTTATATTTTCGCAAATGCCATGTCCATAACCCATCAGGGGACTTGAGTACCCAGGGGTACATAGTATATTTTGCTGACGGAATTTGCACTCCTTTCCGGGTATCGTTTCTGCCTATTATATTATCTTGCCTCTTTTAACATCGGATATCGAAAGACGGTATTTTTTCTTAGAGCTGGTTGTCAGAAGGGGTATTTTGTTAGAGTGAGTTCTCATTTAATTGCATTTAATGTATTTTTACATCTTGGAGTATACAGATGCTTTTTGCCAATTTTTTCTTAGGCTATCATTTGGAGGGAAAAATTCTAGGGGCAGGAGTAAAAATCATTTCTTGGAGTATACATGCCCTTACTAATGAAAATCAAGTGGCTCCATATGGTTCCTAATCAATTTGATTAATTTACTGCTTCACAAAATCTTTACTGAACCCTCTGCTGGGAACTTATTTAACTTTTTAGGCTACAGAGGGGTTGCTTAATTAATTAAATTGATTAAAAGAGAGAGGACTCTGACACTTGGCTTGGAAGGGAGAGGTTTTCTGGGGACAGCTGTGAGCCTCTAGGCTTAATAGGGTCTTAATTGAAAGGGGGCTAAGCGAGCTCTTATGACATTTGGGAAAACAGGTAAAATATTTTTCCCAATGTTAGATTCAAAAATGGCTACATTGTTATACTTTGTGAGAAGGAAATGAAGAAATGAGAACTTTTCGAAAAATTGCAGGATGAATCACACCTTTAATATTGATTGTTATCCTTGAAAATACAAACATGATTAGCCTACAAACAGTTGACAAAACTTGAACGATACACATGCGCAGTACTTTGGAAATATAGCACCTTTCTCGTTGCTCTTGAAATTCTCTTGCATGTTTGCATTTGCAATATGAATGAGCTGATCTAATTATTATCTTTTGTATTTGCTAATTAAGCAAATTTAGCTTTTCTAGGAATGTACATTATACAATTTCACTAAATACAAGGAAGGATTCATTGTGGATATCAACAAAGTCCAGCTCTAGGTCTTATTTTGAGTCTTTATATCACTGTTTTTGGGAAAAATTGAAGTAACCACTGGTCCCTTGAACGAAATTCGAGAGGACTTAAACACCTTGTTATAATGAGGTAAGATTATCAGCAGAGTGATGGGAGCACTGTCAGAGGAGAACGATTTATCAAACTATAGTACCATGTGCAGTGGCAGAGCCAGACAAAATATATTGAGGGGGTAACAATCCAACATTTTCCAACTTGAGGGGTGGTAAACAGGACTGGTCAATTTCATACTTGATTTTAGTATTACGTATTGTCCTACAGTAAGTTTCAGAGTGGCCCTCTTGCAAAAGATGAGTAAAATAACCTTGGGTGCAGCAATCAAGGTGGAAAATGCTTCCTCTTCAAACATATTTGACAGTCTGCCTGCTGTTACTTAGAACTTTCCCCGCAAAATAAAAATCTTTTTCTAGAACAAGTCTTTTCCAGAAAATTACAAAACAGCTGTGCATCATTGACATTTCTGCGACTTTTCTGTTTCACAGACCCTTGTTTCCTGTGAAAATTGAGTCCAACATGCAAAACATCAACAGAAAACTTGGTCCTATCGGAGTCAAAACATGCCTCATTTAACAAAATCTACCGGGTGAGTCAGAGAAAAGAATCCCCGCTAGGAAGGCCACTGCGCCATGAATATCAAAGCAATAACATTCAAAACTGTCTTGTTTTATTGCCAATATGTTCAATTAGGTTCAGTAATTTACCCGGTCTTAATCGGCCATTCCCTCCAGTGGATATGGGTGATATTCTACAGAAAGCTCCTTCCAAAAACCTGAATAGGTCATCGATACTAGGGGAGGACTTGTGCATCCTCCCAAGAGCATAGCACGTGCTAAACCATCCACAAGTCATTGCTGTAAGACCATTGTAAGGCAGAAATGTTAGGGAAATTTGTTCATGATTTTGGGCACATTTTGAAGGTTTTTGAAGAGGCTTTCTTGAGAAAATCCCTCATAATTTCAGAATGGGGTGGCTGATTTCAGTCAGGTAAATTTTATAGAAGATTGGAACATTTCTACCATTAAACTAGATATTTGCCGATATCATTGTCTTGATATCCACGGAGCCGTGACCTTTCAAAAGGGGATTCTTTTTTCTGACTCACCTGGTACGTTTCTTAATCACTGCAAAAGAAAGTGTTTAAAACAGTAATGGTTGTCTGAACCAGGATTTTTCTGGAAATACCTTTAAAATCATTGTTGTCATTGTTTAAACTGAACGACACACAGAGCATCTGTAAGTGGACTTGTCCTTTGTTTCATTTTGGTCGCATTTCCAATGAGCCCGAAGGCCGCACTGTGGACATTCTACCCATTCAATTTCATCTTTAAAGTCGGAGTCGTTTTCTTCGAAGCAAAAGGCGCATACCATTGGGAGTTCTTCAGCAAGCATAGCCTTCATATCCTGTTGTTTCTTTGTCGATGGGAGAGACAGAGTCTTCTGTGGCTTCTTTGCAGTTTTTTTCGTTTTTTTGAATCGTTCTTGTACTTCAAATAATTTGTTCGCAGGATATTTCTCTTTTGGCTTCAAATCATATGCATGATCATTATCAAGTTGTCCAAGCCCTTCAGCAACAGTAATAGCAGAGTTGACATGCATCGTTGCAGTTTGCAATGCCTGTGGACTTGTGGATGACTGAATGATTTCAGTGAGCTTTGCAATTTTTCTCATGATTTCTGCCTTTGCATTGTTAATCTCTCGAATTGGGCATTGTTTTCCTCCAGTGTTTTCCAAAATTTTTTCGAAGTACTGGATCTCATTATGTACCGGGTGAGTCAGAAAAAACGTGGGCTGTTTGGCGGATTGTGACGTCACACTCAGCAACCCAATCGTAGCGAACTAATTGTTTTCTTGCAGCCAAAGGTCTAACTTAGATCATAAGCCTTTCCCCATCGAAATCGGTTACTTGGTGTATTAATCAGAAAATATTTTCCTCGTAAGACGTTGTATGGGAGTTTTGCAAACTTATGCAATCTTTGATAGAGCCCCTTCAGCATTTTACCCTTGCCAAAGCTGCAGGTACACGTGGTATTATCAGGGGAGAAAGAAATAGTTTTTTTTCATGAAACATCGCGTTAATCTTGTTGAAATAGATTTCTTTACAACGCAAAGAAGCATGCGTTTTTACTGTCTCTCAAACATATTCTCTTTGCAGGACAAGTTATGTGACAAGGCATCCCAGAGGAGAAAACACTATTCCCGAACTGTTTCATGCTCCCCAGATAATACCACGTGTACCTGCAGCTTTGGCAAGGCTAAAATGCGGAAGGGACTTGGTTAAAGGTTTCCTCAGTTTGCAAGACTCCCATACAAGGTTTTAGGAAGAAAAGCTTTTTTTAAATACTGAATCACATGACCGATTTCGATGGGGAAAAGTTTATGATCTAAGTCAAAGTTATGGATGCTCGGAATAATTTAGTTCACAACGGTCGGGTGGCTAAACGCGACGTCACAGTCCACCAAACACCCCACGTTTTTTCTGACTCACCCGGTATGTAGATTCAAAGAACTTGGTTTGCTCCCGAGAATGTTGCAGCTTGAGAGGTTAGATGATGGTGGTGGGATCGAGGAAACACTTACGAAGCAGAAGGCATCATGGCATCCATCATGCAGAGCACGGTATAATACAACCAAACTAAAGAGAGCAGAAAAGCGGCCAATCGAGAGTGATATCTACAATTTGGATAGTTCTTCTGAAAAGAGAACCAGGGCTCAGACCGAGATTTATCATGATCATAACCAAGAAACGTGCTTTTTCTGTGGCAAAGAGGGTGATGATGGTTTTAAAAGTTACATAAAGCAGCAACTTTTCAAATAGATCAGCAAGTAAGAAGAGCTGCAGCTTTAGTTAAAGACACAGAGCTTTTAGGAAAATTGAGTGCTGGCGATATGGTTGCACTGGATGCAGTTTATCATGCCCAATGCCTATTGACTTTGTACAACCGCGCTCGTAAAGAAAGCCAAGTCATGAATAACGAAGATAGCTCAGAAAGAGCACTTGCAGGTATTGTGTTTGCTGAACTGGTAACTGACATCGAGGATTCAAGGGCTCAATCTGATGAATCACCCATTTTTAAGCTTGCTGATCTTGTTTCTTTGTACCAGTATCGGATGCAGCAACTTGGTGTACAAACAGAACAGCGTATTCATTCCACCGGCCTGAAAGAACGTATTTTGTCCCATATTCCCAATCTGCAAGCACATCGCTCTGGCAGAGACGTATTGTTAGCATTTCAAGATGATGTTGTAGATGCCTTGACACTGATGTGTTTCCAGGATGACGATGATCAAGGCATTTTGCTTGCAAAGTCGGCGAAACTTGTACGTGAAAAGTTGTTTTCAGACAATCAACCCTTCAATGGTACATTCACCAGTTCTAGCAAAATTTGAATCGGTTCCTGAAGTGCTCGTTGCGCTTATTAGTATGATATTAGAAGGACCGGGTATCAAAGAACAGACCCAGGGGATTGCTTTATCAGCTGC
This sequence comes from Aurelia coerulea, assembly GCA_039566865.1. Lineage (NCBI taxonomy): Eukaryota > Metazoa > Cnidaria > Scyphozoa > Semaeostomeae > Ulmaridae > Aurelia > Aurelia coerulea. Next base: position 7,983,452 of record CM076959.1, read on the forward strand.
TCGCTCTATAGCTGAATTAGTCAAGTATAATGCAGTCAAGCACAAGCAAAGTCCAGCGCATGTGACTGAGAAATCTTCTCGACATGCTGTGCATCAAGAAACCCCCCTTCCAATTTACCTTGGAATTTTAGTTCACGCAGAAACAAGGAAGAAGGGAATGATTGAAAAACTGCATAACTTGGGGTTCAGCATATCATATGACAGAGTATTATGCTTGGCATCAGAGATGGGTAACAGTGTTGTGGAAAGTTACAGGTTGGATGGTGTTGTGTGTCCAAAGTCATTGCGGAGGAATGTCTTCACTACGGCAGCGGTCGATAACATTGACCACAATCCAAGTTCAACAACAGCAAAAGATTCCTTCCATGGAACAAGCATATCAATACTGCAGCACCAAGGTTCAGAAAGTGAAGGAGAGGCACTTGGGGGTATTCTCATCAGCGGGGCTTCAAGGTCAAAATCTGCTGGTCATTTGCCAAGTTACTATTCACATGTCCCACCTGTAGATTCCAATGTCAAAGGAACAGCCATTCCGCAAGGACACATTTCTTCCACCGAATATCACGAAGCTGTTTATAGTGGTGCACAAATTCACGTAAGGGAAGAAATGAATTGGTTAGATTACATTGCAAGTAACATTTCAAAGGAGGAAGATGATAGCTCTACTTTTGGCTTTTCATGGTCACATTTTCATGCCAGCAAGCAACCACAAGTCTTGAAAGAAATAACAAGAACTGCGTTGCTACCATTGTTTCACGAGAGTGCGCATACAGTCGCGATGATACGACATTCTATCGATGTCACCAGGCAGGTGATTGACCATTTGAATCCATACCAAACACCAGTTCTTACTTTTGACCAGCCGTTGTACGCTCTAGCAAAACAAATACAATGGAAGTGGCCGCAAAATTATGGAGAGGATCAATTTTTTTGCGATGCTTGGTGGTCTACATATCGAGATGGCATATCAGAAAGCCATAGGCGATTGGCTGCAAGGTTCAGGATGGGTCTCAGTCATAGAACAAGCAAGCATGGCATCATCAGGCACAGCTGAATCTTTTCTGAAAGCATCCCATCTCTCCCAAACAAGACGAATGCACCAAGTCAGCGCAGCAGCCCTACACTTGGCGAAACTTCATGCCTATGTAGAATACTGTAACACCACATCTGCAGGTAATGAGGATCCCCAAAGCCTCGAAGAATGGCAAAGAGGAAAAGAAGCAAATGTCCCGCAATTCAAGTACTGGAATACCATCCTCGAAATGCAACTTTTGTTGAACATACTTGTTCGTTCACTAAGGAGTTCTGACTATCAGATGTATATTGATTCTTTAGTAGAGATTGCCTCTTGGTTTTTCGCGATGAATCACACTAACTATGCAAGATGGCTTCCGGTACACATTCGAGATTTGAAGCAGCTCGGAGCTCACCACCAAGCAGTCGAAGATGCCTTCAAGGCAGGGAAGTTCACTGTGAAGAAGACGCAGCGCAGGTTTTCTGCAATTCCAATCGACCAAGTGCACGAGCAAAATAATAAGATAATAAAAGGAGATGGTGGAGCTGTCGGTTTGACGGAAAATCCGAGTGCACTTCGAAGATGGATGGTAGCAGGACCAGAGGTAGCAAGGGTTATTGTAGTGAGGGCTGTTAGCACAAACAAATAGGTGAATCGTGCAAAATGTGATACCAGCATGAAACTTGATAGAGATGGGCAGTTTTGATACGCTGAAAAAGATGGGATGTGGACACAAGCTGAAAAATGCCCCCTTGTGCTATTTTTAGACTGGGGTATTAGGTTCCAGGCCTCTAAAAAGGAAATCGTAATAATTCTGCTGCAAATTATCATACCAGCATGAAACTTGGTAGAGATGGGCAGTTTGATACGCTGAAAAGGATGGGATGTGGACACAAACTGAAAAATGCCCCCTTGTGCTATTTTTAGACTGGGGTATTAGGTTCCAGGCCTCTAAAAAGGAAATCGTCATAATTCTGCTGCAAATTATCATACCAGCATGAAACTTGGTAGAGATGGGCAGTTTGATACGCTGAAAAAGATGTGATGTGAACACCAGGTGAAAAATGCCCACTTGTGCTATTTTTAGAATGGGGTACTAGGTTCCAGGCCACTAAAAAGGAAATCGTAATAATTCTGCTGCAAATTATCATACTAGCATGAAACTTGGTAGAGATGGGCAGTTTGATACGCTGAAAAAGATGGGATGTGGACACAAGCTGAAAAATGCCTCTCCCCACTATTTCCCGATTTGCATGCTACAATCCTTGCCAAAACTCTTGAAAAAAATCACATATTTTTGCTCAGCTCTCCCCCCTCCCCCTTACAATGTTGGTTCCTTGCGTGATTACGCATTTCTCAAGGGCACAACAACGCAGCCAAAGCGATTTTCGTGATATCTGGTGATCAGTGCTTCGGACCAACATTGTTCAGGGGGGGGGGGCAGGGGGGCAAGGGAAAAGAGTAGCGTGAAGTTTCCTGCACTGTATTTTGGATGCTTGGTCGGAGAAGAAAAGAGAGAAATGAAATTTTTTTCAAGTTGTTTTGGCAAGGATTGTAGATACTAGGTTCCATGCTCCTTTTTCCACTTCGTAATATCGTGGTCAAAACCAAGAATTCGCTTTGAGCCTATAATTTGCTATTGTTGTATCAAATTTAATGTTGACTATCTCCTTTCAAATTTTCAAAGCATTCACACCTGTATTGTCTATCAATATGAGTAATGTATAGCAACAAGGATATCTAATGACAAAACAAGGGGTTTCTATGATCGATTCAATTTTATTCATTACGAGGAAAGCTTGTATTTAAACCCTGCGAAGATCTTGCTGAGAAACTTGTTTACAGTCATCGATGTCGAAGAAAATGTCACAATGGCACAGAAAAGGTTTACTTTGCTAGATGCAATGACTGACTTTCAGGCAGTTAGTGCTACAAGATCAGCAAACCAAGATTCAGATTTTGATCTGTGTTATATTTGTCAAGAGCCGTCGGGAGAACAACTTGTTTGTCTAGCTACAAATAGCACTCGAACAGATAAAGCTAGTTGTTACCTTACCATTGTGCAGCAGCTGCAACAGTTGATGCTATTGGTGAATTATCTCCTACCATTTCTGCCAGGATCAACAATCTGAGCTGCGAAGATCTAGTTGCAAAGCTTGTCAACAACGAGGCAAAATTCCACAAGAAATGCAGAAATAGATATGACAAACAGCACTACGAAAGAACTTCAAAGAAAAGAAAACAATTTGTTGATGATAACTCCGACGCTGCATCTCCTCCTTGTACACGAGCAAGGTACAGTGCCAAGAATTTTCAGCCAAAATGTTTTTTTGCGACAGAGACGATTCTGTTAATAACCTCACCCAGGCACAAACGTTTGAACTGGATAGAAAAGTACGTGATGCAGCCAGTCAGCTTTGTGACGAGAGACTCTGAGCAAGGTTGAGTAAGGGTGATATGATAGCAGTCGAAGCTCTTTATCACAAAACATACCTCTCTGCACTGTACAACAGGCTACGAGAACTGAAAAGTTCCAGACCGAAAACAGACTCGGATAATGCTATCATAGAGGGGATCGTTCTTGCAGAGATCGTGGATTATTTGCAGAGTTCTAATGAATCATCAGAAGCTATTCCAGTGTTTAAGCTCAGCGATATCAAATCTTTGTATTCCCAGCGCCTGAAGGAGTATGGATCTCCAGATGTTTGTATTGAGAAGATCCACAGTACACGGTTGAAAGAAAAGATTATCGGCCGCATTCCAGAGCTACACGAGGGTAGAAAAGGAAGGGACATTATCCTTACTTTTAAAGAAGAAATCGGATCTGCCATTTATAGAGCATGTAAACAGGACTACGAAGAGGATGGAATTTGTTTGTCATCTGCAGCAAAAATCGTCAGGAAGCAAATACTTCAACATGATCGTGCAGACGGAGAATTTTTACTTGCAAAAGGTTGCCAAGAAGGATCAGTCCCCAGGTCACTTGTCACTTTGATAAGTACGATAATTGGTGGCACAGACATTACTGACAATGTAGCAACTGCCGAAAGCAAAATTGCACTGACCATTTCACAGCTGATTAAATTCAATGTTGTAAAGCATAAGCGCCGTAAGGCCAAAGAAATCGATAGCCTCCGACATACCAAAGAGCTGGAAACACCTTTCCCATTATACACTGGATTGCTAATCCATGCCAAAACCCGAAAGAAGGGTATAGTGAATACTTTTGCACAGAAAGGTTTAAGTGTTTCGTACGAAAGAGTACAAGATGTGCAGCTTAACGTCACAAAGCAGCTCTGCAAGAAGTACCAGGAAGATGGCTTTGTTTGTCCTCCAAATCTTAAAGAAGGTCTTTTTACAACAGCTGCAGTGGACAATATTGACCACAACTCTTCTTCAGCTACCGCAGTAAAAGCCTTTCATGGTACCAGCATCTCTATTTTTCAGCATCCTGAGATAGCTTTGGAACCCATGCAAACCGATTTAAAAGCTGACCTCGAAGATTCATCTACAAAGATAGAACTTCCAGAATCGTACACAACTCTTTCACCGACCAAAACAAAAGCTGGAGAATATTCATTACAAACTGTAAATTGGAATAACGAGTCCACTCATGAAGCTGTTGATGAAATGAAAGATTGGTTGGAACACCTTGTGAAGCTAAATGAAGAGGACAGCACTGGTGACATCAAAGATCGTTTCTCTTGGTCAGGCTTTCACTCAAAAAAATCTGCAGTTAGTCCAGTCAAATCTACCTCAACGCTGCTACCACTTCTTAATGAAAGTGTAAACTCAACTGCTATGCTACGACGTACTATGGGAGTTGTAAAGCAGATTTTGTTGAAGCTCAACCCACAACAAGCTGTAGTATTAACGGCAGACCAGCCCGTTTACGCCCTTGGGAAGCAAGTTAAATGGATGTACCCTGAATTCTATGGAGAGAGTAAAATAGTAATGATGATGGGAGCATTGCATATAGAGATGGCCTTCTTGAACACAATTGGTGATTGGCTTGAAGGTAGTGGCTGGGTGGAAATCCTTGTGAAGGCTGAAGTGAATACACCTGGAAGAGCTGAATCGTTTCTCTCTGGTAGCCAAGTTAAACGTTCACGATATGCCCATCAGGTGTCTTGTGCAGCTCTTTATCTACTTCTTGAAGAGGCCTTTAAGCGCAGTGAATCTGATCTTCCTTTTGATACCTGGTTGCTCCAGAAATCGAAGGAATCTGTGCAATTCAAATATTGGGTGACAGTGATGAATCTTGAGCTGATTCTACTGCTGCTCGTCAAAAGTATCAGAGAGTCCAATTTCCCAATGTTCGTTAATGCCCTGGAGCAAATAGCACCATGGATGTTCTCCTTGGACCACACCCATTATTCACGCTGGCTTCCAGTTTTCATCAATGACATGAAGCAGCTCCCAGTGAAGCACCCAGAAGTTTACAAAGAATTTCAAAGAGGCCATTTCACCGCAAAAAATAGCTGCAGGAAATTTTCAAGCATCTCCGAAGACCAGGCCCACGAGCAGAACAACAAATTGGTGAAGATCGACGGAGGTGTCATAGGAATACTCGAAAATCATATGTCAATGATGAAAGGGATGGTGGCAGGTCCGGAAATTTCTCGACTCTTGCATTTATTTGAAGTAGAGGGGGATAAAAATGAAGAAGATTCTCCCCACCACGAAGACTGATGCCCATGAAAAACGTTTTAGAAAACATGTGTCATCATTCAAAAACACATTAGATGAAGCTTGAAGCCCTTTTGAGGAGGGAGATATTCTGGTGCATATTGTCTCTAGACAAATCATGAGTGAGGCAGCAGCCACATCTAGACCAGGCTATGAATGAGGTACGGGTCACTTCTAAGCGGAGAAATTTAAATGGGTATCTTGAGGTACCTATGACCCTAGGCATCTTGGAACGTGATGGTGATCAGCGATCTGCTGGGGTTTAGGGGGTGAAATCGGGGGTTAAAGTTTGACCACTATGAGCAAGCACCTCTACGGAGGAGAAACACAGTTTTCCTTTTAAATGACGCACTGGCTGGCTTTGATCTGACCAAATTAAGCCAAAAACCACCAGATACTGAAGTTAGATGTTAATAGATGATTGACAGCTCATCAAAAAGTGGTCACGTGACACGAAATCACCCTTTTCCTTATATGGTAACTATCAATAAATGGCCAAATCTGCTATAAAAGGAGGAAACTATAACTAGCGTCACTTTTATGCTTTATTTGAACTATTTGCACCATTGTCAGCATGCATAATACCACGTGATAATTATGAAAGGAAAGCATACCTAATACTCTGTGTCAATGTCTTGGTCACTTTCCTCGTCATCCTAAGAAAAACGTCATCTTCCGCTTCCACCAGCAATTCTTCAATATCTTCTGGGAATACACTCTCAATCCACTTGATTTCAAATGATCTTTCCCATCCATGCTGAGATATGTCTGGTAGCGTGATCTGTCTTTGGTCGGAGAGGTTCCAGATTCTTGTGATAACATTTGCTCGTAAAATATGTAGTCGCAAAGATGACTGGCATGGAGGAAGCAACGATATATCTACAACTTTGTTTTGATTGAGGTACTTTCTGTCGAAAAGCTTCTTCCGAGCGGTATCCACATCGTTCTGACGACATCCATATAAAAGGCAAACATATTCTTCAAGTTCTTTGATTATTTTTTCTTCGATACTCCATGAAGACCCAAGAACGTTAAAAGTGTTTATAAATTTTTCATTTTCGATACTCCATGAAGACCCAAGAACGTTAAAAGTGTTTATAAATTTTTCATTTTCAAATATGAAAAATTTATAAACACTTTTAACGCCCTTGGGTCTTCATGGAGTATCGAAGAAAAAATAATCGAAGAACTTGAAGAATATGTTTGCCTTTTATATGGATGTCGTCAGAACGATGTGGATACCGCTCGGAAGAAGCTTTTCGACAGAAAGTACCTCAATCAAAACAAAGTTGTAGATATATCGTTGCTTCCTCCATGCCAGTCATCTTTGCGACTACATATTTTACGAGCAAATGTTATCACAAGAATCTGGAACCTCTCCGACCAAAGACAGATCACGCTACCAGACATATCTCAGCATGGATGGGAAAGATCATTTGAAATCAAGTGGATTGAGAGTGTATTCCCAGAAGATATTGAAGAATTGCTGGTGGAAGCGGAAGATGACGTTTTTCTTAGGATGACGAGGAAAGTGACCAAGACATTGACACAGAGTATTAGGTATGCTTTCCTTTCATAATTATCACGTGGTATTATGCATGCTGACAATGGTGCAAATAGTTCAAATAAAGCATTAATTCTTGCTTCAGAGAAAAAATAACGTGGCCCCTCAGAGCTGAGAACAATCACAAATATAAACTTTGCCAGTTGCCAGATACCAATGGCAGTGTTCTCTCATCACCGGGGCCAAAGTTTGGGATTTCAAATGCACTGGTCAAATGTGCACTCCCGCAGCAACCGAAATAGTTGGGGGTTAGAGAAAAATGTTTAGATTTTTTCTCCACAAACCAGTGCACTCAATGTCCATTGCAGAGACAGACATCCCTGTCATGAAATAAAGGAGCATGGTACGATTTTTTGCTTAGGTTGTGGGTGGGCGGGTGAAAGAAATCGCAAAACCTTACGAAATGCCAGATCTTTACCACGCCTTTCTGCTTTGCCTCCAATGTCCAAATGCGAAGGCAACTTGACACAATTTTGGCTTTTAAACTGAATGCAAAAACCAAATCGAAAGATTTCCAAATCTATTGTCTAAAAAACGCATACTGCGAAAGATTGACTGCTTTGTTGGTCAACCTATTTCTACGCTTCTGGTAAAAGTATTCTTTTAAAAACCAGCCAAATGCGAGGCAAGCAGTGTTCCAAATAATTCAAAAAGTGAATAAACAATCTTCTGGGAATTGAGTGATACGTGTTTTTACGCATGTAACAACGAACAAAATTACGAATCACCGAGCACAAAGACTGATTGCTGAAAAGTTTTCGTTTGCAAAAACCACAAGACGCAATGCATGCAGCGTGCTAAATTATTAGAAAAGTGAATAAAACGATCTGCTGATAATTGAGGGATACGTGTAGTTACGCACATCATAGCCAAATGAATCGTAACAAGGTTGTAGGACACCTTTATAAACGAACGCTCGCAGCATCTTCCGCGAATTAACTGGGATAAAAATTTCATTCTTATCCCTATTAAAAGTGACGCTAGTTATAGTTTCCTCATTTTATAGCAGATTTGGCCATTTATTGATAGTTACCATATAAAGAAAAGGGTGATTTCGTGTCACGTGACCACTTTTTGATGAGCTGTCAATCATCTATTAACATCTAACTTCAGTATCTGGTGGTTTTTAGCTTAATTTGGTCAGATCAAAGCCAGCCAGTGCGTCATTTAAAAGGAAAACCGTGTTTCTCCTCCGCAGAGGTGCTTGCTCATAGTGGTCAAACTTTAACCCCCGATTTCACCCCCTAAACCCCAGCAGATCGCTGATCACCATCACGTTCCAAGATGCCTAGGGTCATAGGTACCTCAAGATACCCATTTAAATTTCTCCGCTTAGAAGTGACCCGTACCTCATTCATAGCCTGGTCTAATCAGTAAAAATTACGTACGATACGGGAAAGAAGCAATACGAGGATTTTGTACATACAAGGCTTCGAACATGTGAAGTTTCAATTCACACTTCAATTCCTAAGAATAAGCTACCGTTATTTCGCGCAAAGAATGCAGTATCAACTTCAAAAGAAAAGCTAAAAATGGTGTCTTTAAAGCAAGATTGCAAGCTGTTTGCATCCCTCTATGTAGCCTGCCAAGCGAGAGATGGAGATCTTAAGGAGTTTTTCCGACACGAAAATCATGCAAATCCCCCTTCAATATCAGAATATGGGAAGCTGAGAAAGGGAAACAAGGCAGACTTTTTGAAATGCATAGAAAATCATGTTGAAGCAAAATTAGAAAATCCTCGAGTAACCGCTAAAATTTTAGATGGTGCGGCAATTGTTCAAATGATGCCTCCTGGATCCGCGACAACATTTGGTCAGTATGCACAGCTCTTTGCAGAATGCATTTTGAAAGAATTGAGAAGTGACACTTTGCGCCGCATTGATGTTGTGTTTGATCGATGTTTTCCAAATAGCTTAAAGTCCGACACCCGTGAGAAAAGAGGCACCGGTACGCGTATCTCCGTTAAAGCTAGCACTCCAATTTGCAACAACTGGCGGCAATTTCTACGCGTGGACGAAAAAAAGGAAGAGCTCTTCTCTCTTCTTGCAAAACAGCTCGAAGACAGCAATGTTGCAGGAAAGATCATAGTCGCAACATCAGCTGAAGATGTTAGATGCAGCTCCATCTTAAATACAGAATCTCTTAGTCCTTCAAATCAAGAAGAAGCTGACACCCGCATATTCCTTCATGCAAAACATGCTGCAGTTAACGGACACGGACTTCTCAGTATTCGTACTGTGGACACTGATGTTGTCGTGATAGCGATGCATTTATTCAGAAAGTTGAACATTGAGGAGCTATGGATTGAATTTGGAACGGGGAGACACAAACGGTGGCTTCCAGTACATGAATATGTTGCGAGTCTTGGGGACGATGTATGTGCTGCACTGCCATTCTGGTCTGCATTCACTGGCTGCGACACAGTATCTTCATTCGCTGGTCGGGGGAAGAAAATGTGCTGAGATGTTTGGAAATCACATCATGATGTAACGGATACATTTAAAAGGTAATATTTCACATTCTTATTATCATTCTTTGTAGAATTTTAAAGTGTCGACCACAATAAAATCCATGAAGCAAAGGTAAGTGAAAGTGGCAAATCAATGCCATATCATTATCCATATAGTTACAACATGATTTAATTATCTTTCAGGTTATCTGATAGCAACACCAGGCAACTTACTGATGAAGATTTCAAGTCTCTCGAGCGATATGTAATCCTGATCTATGATAGATCGAGCATATTGCAGAACGTGAATAAATGCCGAAAAACACTGTTCACAAAGAAAGGACGCAGCATCGAGGCTCTACCACCTACTAGAGATGTCTTAATTCAACATTCTAAGAGAGCATTACTGCAGGGAGGGTAAGTTGATCTTGAACTGAATTATGTTTAGTAATAGCCATGTTTCTGAGCAAGTATTAACCAACTATTTTTAATGAAATATTTTTGTATTGCAGCAACTTTTCAAGACTTCATGTCAACGTTGATGACATACCTCATAGCAACTATTATACAGGACAAGGTCCCAGCATATTTGGCTGAAATGATAGCTAAATTAACCATAAGAACTTCTCGTTGGAAACTTATCAAGGATGATGAATCTTAGTTTTATCTTTCTTTCCTTTTCAGCATCACTTGGGGGCAATCACTGGAAAGATGGCAGGATATACCTGACGTAAATGATTTTGGATGGAGATACGAACAGTGCTTGATTTTGCCAAAGTGGACGCTACTACCAGAAGCATCTAAGGCTTGCTACGAACTGGTAAAATGTGGATGCAAACGTAACTGTGGAACCAGATGCAAATGCAAGCAATTCAACCTGGAATGCACGAAACTCTGTCATTGTGGAGGACAGTGTACCGAGATAGCTACTTGACAAAATAATTTACCTATCGTTTACACAGTATATATAAATGAGTTTGTCGATCATTGGTTTAAATTATGGTGGATAAATAGGGTCACACCGCTCAACAGCAGCATGTAGTAAAATCATGTTAGCGATCAGCTAGTTTCGCAACATCAATTTAAAATTTCAACAAGAAGTACTGGACCAAATATGCAAGTCTGAAAATAAAATGTGCGGTATTTTTCAGCTTGTGTCCGCATCCCATGTTTTTCAGCGTATCAAACGGCCCATCTCTACCAAGTTTCATGCTGGTATGATAATTTGCAGCAGAATTATTACGACTTCCCTTTTAGAGGCCTGGAACCTAATACCCCAGTCTAAAAATAGCACAAGGGGGCATTTTTCAGCTTGTGTCCACATCCCATCTTTTTCAGCGTATCAAACTGCCCATCTCTACCAAGTTGCATGCTGGTATGATAATTTGCAGCAGAATTATTACGATGTCCTTTTTACAGGCCTGGAACCTAATACCCCAGTCTAAAAATAGCACAAGGGGGCATTTTTCAGCTTGTGTCCACATCCCATCTCTTTCAGCGTATCAAACTGCCCATCTCTACCAAGCTTCATGCTGGTATGATAATTTGCAGCAGAATTATTACGATTTTCTTTTTAGAGGCCTGGAACCTAAAACCCCAGTCTAAAGATAGCACAAGGGGGCATTTTTCAGCTTGTGTCCACATCCCATCTTTTTCAGCGTATCAAACTGCCCATCTCTACCAAGTTTCATGCTGGTATGATAATTTGCAGCAGAATTATTACGATTTCCTTTTTAGAGGCCTGGAACCTAATACCCCAGTCTAAAAATAGCACAAGGGGGCATTTTTCAGCTTGTGTCCACATCCCATCTTTTTCAGCGTATCAAACTGCCCATCTCTGCCAAGTTTCATGCTGGTATCACATTTTGCACGATTCATGTAATAAGCTCCCCCACTATTGGGGAATACGAGGAGATGCTGCATGGTCGAGATTCTGCATAAAGTTATCTACATCATGATGAAACTGCAAGTGTAAACAAGGCTTTTCAGAAAAATGTTAGATCCTTAGTCAATACAATCAAGGAAGTGGGTCATCTATTTGAAGAAGAGAGCAAGGACCTCATTGCACTGGATACAAAAATGATCACAGAGCAAGAGTCGGTCGCAAATCTTTATAAGGCAAAAGCAATAGGAAAAGAGCAGCTAGACACACATAATCAAAGAGCGTCTTGTCAATAGAAATAAGCCCATTGATGATCCAGTCACGAGGAATAAGCTAGCAATATTTTCCAGCCCAAATAAAGCCAAACAAGCAATGAGCGGAGTGCAACTCAAGTCTATGAGGAGTGACTTGGAGCTTTTCTCAAGAATGTACATCTCCTGCCAAACAAGAGAAGGAAATCTTGATGAATTCTTCAAGTATGAAAATCAGCCTTTTCCTCCAGCATTAACATATGAAACTGGTTCTCTAAGATTAGGAAGCAAAAGTGATCTTCTTGCATGCCTCGTTGATGATCTTGAAAATGAGAATGTACACCCGGAGCCTGTTAATGCTACAGCAGTTATTCTCGATGGTGCAGCAATGGTACAGATGCTGAAACCGGGCGTTTCCAAAACGTTTAAAGAATACTCTGGAGAAGTGTTTTTGCCATGCGTAAAATCGCAGCTTCAATGGGCAAAGGGAATTGATATTACATGGGACAGGTATTTTATAGATAGTTTAAAGGGAACTGCTCGTGCCAAACGTGGTAAAGGTATTCGCCGTCGAGTAGTCGAGTCAACTGCATGTCCAACCAACTGGGCAAATTTCTTGCGAGTGGATGAAAATAAAACAGAGTTGTTTAAATTGCTAACAGAAAGCCTGATTGTAGCCGATTTCATCCAAGAAAAAGAGCTAGTTGTCACTGATGGAGAACAGGTGGTCTGTGTTCCAAACCAGGACAGTGCCGCCCTATCACCATGCAATCATGAGGAAGCAGACACGCGGATGTTGCTCCATGCATCCCATGCTGCCTCTCAAGGACACAACAGCATTATCATTCGCACTGTTGATACAGATGTTTTGGTTCTTGCTGTTATGGTAGCAGAAAAAGTTCCTGAAATTCAGTAGCTTTGGTTGGCATTTGGTAGCGGAAAAAACTTTCGCTATATTCCAGCTCACCTGATAAGGGACACTATTGGTCCACGGAAGTCACTCGCCCTGCCCATTTTCAATGCTTTGACATGGTGTAATACGGTCTCTGCGTTTGCAAACCATGGAAAGAAATCAGCTTGGGCAACATGGGAGTGTTTTCCTGACTTGACCGACGCACTGATAGCACTGGCTTCACGTCCTGAAATAATAAGTATGGAAGTGATGAATACAATACAACGGTTTGTTGTGCTGATGCATGATAGGGCAAGTCAGTGCCTGGAAATAAACAAGGCCAGGAAAAAGATCTTTGCAAGGTGCAGCAACGTCAAGAGAATTCCTCCTACATACGATGCGCTAGAACAGCATGTCAAAAGAGCAACATACCAACGAGGATTCATCTGGAGCAATACTCTTGAAAAGCAGCAGGACCTGCCCTCTCCTTGTGACTGGGGATGGAGAAAAGATGACAGCGGTTTATTTGAGCCACATTGGACAAACCTCACAGATGCTTCAAAAGTCTGTACAGAATTGATTTCATGCAAATGCAAGAAAGGATGCAAGAAAGGTTGCAAATGTAAGAAGACAGCTCTTCAATGCACCCAAATCTGTTTTTGCGAAGGAGACTGTGAAAGACAGTGACTCATAACTAGCTAGCTGATCTCAGCATTTGTATTTGCTTGCCTGTTTTTTGCCTTCAAGTTAAATTACGTACAACAAAGTCCATGTTCCAAATGCGCCTTAAAGCACAGAAAACTGTTCTGCTATATTAGTTTAGAAAGTTGAGTGTATGGTCATCCCTCGTACTTTCCCATCATTTACTAATCCGTACCATAATTTACCAACAGTTATACTAATTTTCAATGTTCTTATTGAACCTAATTGGGAGGTCTGGGAACGAATGTCTTAGCTGGTCTAAAGATGATAAATATGGTGAAATCCTCTTTATATTTTGCTACATTTTGGGATTCTAAGTGTTCCATTAAACTACTAAGCAACAGCAGTTTCTTGCTATTCGCATTCTCAGCATTACTATATTTAGAAGTCTGGAGACAATTACATTAGTTTTACAAATGATAGCTAGAGAGCATGTTACCATCTTTTATTTTGTGTATGTATCGAACATGTTAGATTTGATTCTATAACCGTTATTTGTCTAATTTTAGAGTCATTCCTGCACTGTTACTGTATAACCCATTTTGGGGGTCTGGGAACGAGTTTCCCTATATAAAAATTGTATTTTTTGCATTTTAACATTTAGCATCAGTTCCTATATGTTTGAATTGATATTGGGGCAATTATTGTTCTGTTATTCTGCTTTCTACATAGCAACAGCCCAAAAATGGTTTAGAGGTCTGGGAACGAATTTCTCCTCTAAAAATAGATTATCTGGGAATTTGCCAAGGTGGTCACATAGCACATTTTTTTCAGCATGCAAAACTGTCCATGTATGCCAATTTTCATGCTTTTATCACAAAATGCACAATTATTTAACTAAGCCGCCCAACTACAATTTGACCATAAATTGTTAATTCTCTTCTCAGGAGTGAATTAACATTGTTTGGGTCAACAATGTTACTGAACTTATTTTGGCTGCCTTCAATCTCGAAACACTTGGACTCTTCCCCCTGTGTCCTTGTCTGACCTCCTGCGTTTTCTTTAAAGCCACTTCCATTTCCCTGCGCTGATTTTTCAACAAGAATTCATACTGTTTCCTCATCCCCTCAATTTGTTTGTCAATTGATATTGGGGGTCCAGGGTCCTGGGATCCTGCATCGCCAGGTCCAGATTCTGGAGAATCCTGGTCCCCAGTGCCGGTCCGCATTTCCTCCACTGTGCCTGTCTCAATTCGATCATCATTTTCCGCATCTGTGCTTTGCTCGCCAGCCCCCCCCCCCCCCCCCCCCCCGTCGCCAAAAGTGTATCCAAGCGGTCAGATTGTCCACACTTCTCTCCTCCTCTGATTTGTCAAGGGCTTCATCGATAAAAGCGAGGACTTCCTTCGATACTTTGCGCTTGTTAACCCCAGCGATTTTGACTCTATCAATACCTAAATGCTCGCAAGATGCTCGCAACTGTATTTCATCGACAGTGCAGAGCATCAGCTGCAATGTTTCATGAATTTCCTCAGCCATAATCAACACAACTGACACAAATTTGTTTTGGTTCATATTTTGAGGCAAGATTCATAAAACCACCTTCAAATGTCGAAACGGTAAACAATAACAGAAGACAAATACTCGTGAAACCACATACGCAGAAATTGCAAACATTTTTTTTTTTCATTTTAAAATTATTTATGCACGGTAGCCCCGTCAGTCAGTATGATTGATTTTCAGGGGGCCGTGCCAAAAACTTTACAAATTAAAAAATCTACTAAAATTAATAACGGGAAAAGGAAACTAATTACAATCATAAATAATTTATCTACAACTATTTACAATAAATTTACAACAAACCCTTTATCTTGTTCTTAAAAGAAGATAAAGAGGGAGCTTGCTTGGCCTCGCGGCTGAGATCATTCCAGATTTTTGCTCCACTAAATGCGAACGCTTTCTGTCCATTACTAGTTTTCATGAATGGCACTAGCAAGTCAGTTTCGGCATTTCTAAGGTTGATAATATTGCGATCAGAATTTCTAACAAATAAATGCGAGAGATAATCAGGCGCGAGACTATTAACAGATTTATATACAGTTGTTGCAGTCTCACTTCTGATCATATCCCTCACAGTTGGCCATTTTAACTCTGTAATCAAAGCTTCGGCAGGAGCATCGTAGCTGCTATTTGTAATAATTCTAGCGGCACGATTCTGCAATTTTTGAAGCTTAACCAGTCGGAACTCTGCACAGCTCCCCCACACAGAACAGCAGTACCGAAAATGTGGCTTTACAATACCTCTATATAATTTGCAAAGTACAGTTTTTGGCAAAAATTTCTTTGCATATTTTAAAAAACCTAACGAGCGGGAGACTTTGGCTTGAACAGATTTAATTTGCTCGTCCCACACGAGGTACTGGTCAACTTGGACACCAAGATACTTAATACTGTCGACGAGTTCTACAGGGGAATCATCGATAACGAATGCAGGAGAATCCACAGTGTTTTCACCAATCTTTTTAAGATTTGGTCTAGATCCGATTACCATTGCCTGAGTCTTGACTACATTCAAAGACAATTTATTGCCCTGAAGCCATTCTTTCAAACATTTCAATTTGTTGTTGAGCGTTTCAGTTAGATCCTCAATGCTCTTAGAGGAATAGGATATGCTAGTATCGTCGGCGTACATCGTAACTTTGCAGTTTTTCAAGGCGAATGGCAGATCATTTATATAGATTAGGAAGAGTAGCGGACCTAAAAAAGAGCCTTGTGGAACACCACAGTTGATGCTTCCGATGTCAGATTCCACTCCATTAACCTTAGTGAATTGCTGCCTACTGCTGAGATATGATTTGAACCATTGAAGCTCAAGACCCTGAATTCCGTACTTAGATAGCTTTTGAATAAGTATGGCATGATCAACAGTATCAAAAGCCTTTTTCAAATCAATGAAAATATTTCCTGTAAATTTTCCACGCTCAATATTAATGTGCCAGTCATTAGTGCCAGAAAGCAAGCAAGTTACAGTGGAATGCAGAGCTCTAAAACCTGATTGGCCAGAATACAGAAGTTTATTTTTGTCTAGATAGTCATATAGTTGGTTGTAAATCAATTTCTCAAAGAGTCTTGCCAGAAATGGGAGCACAGAAATCGGTCTATAATTGGAACGATTGTTTTTTTCTCCACTTTTAAAGATTGGGGCAACCCTTGCAGTTTTCCAATTTTCAGGAAAAACTCCAGTGGCAATTGAGAGGTTGAAAATGTCACAGAGAGATTCTGCAATGACAGAGAATGCGATCTTTAGGAAATGGTTAGCAATGCCATCAGGACCGAAACCCTTGGGCGTTTTGAATTTACCATAAACCTTTTTTATCTGAGGAACATCAAAGGCTTGTAATTTAAACTGTAAATTTTCAGGGTTCACTTCCAGCTTATCTTCAACAAGGGGGTTGGCTTTCTGTGGAATTTTGTCACTAAGAGATTTGCCAATATCACAAAAGAAATCATTCATTGTCTGAGCAACAGCATTATTATCGGTAACATGCTTACCATCAACATCAAGCGACTGAATTTGAGTCGTTTTTGATTTCTTATTGAGAACCATGTTAATGGTTTTCCAAGTGTTTTTAAGATCACCTTGGGAAAGGGCAATCTTATTTGTAAAATAGTCGCGCTTTAAATCTTTGTTTAATCTATTGACCCTATTTCTCGTTTGTTTATAAGCATCCATCAAAATTTTGGACTTTGAGCGTACAGCTGCCAATTTTAACCTGTCTCTTGTAGCAGACAAACATTTGAAATCATTCGTCAACCAGGGGCAAAACTTGTCTGAAACCCTCCTGCAGCGTAAAGGAGCATGTTTTTCAAGAATCAACGAGAACATATTTGTCCATTGCTCAACGATGAAAACAAAGTTGGGTCCGGTGATACTGATAACAAAATTGATTCATCGCAACCAAGGTTTGAAAACTTACAACCTTCGACCACGACAGTGATCTGTGACTTGTGTACTCTCTCGGCTCTCTCCACAGCAAAAAAAATTTCGTTGGGCGCCAGATGTAACGGTCATGCCCGGCGCTGACCGCACATAGAATTGTTTCAATAAAATAACAAAGCTTTTGCTCGTCTGCTTCAACCAACTTATTATCATAAGCGTGTACACTTTTTAACTAAAATAATATGTGTGTTCATGTTCACTCGTGATCTAATCTGATCTCTTTTGTTACGCAAGCTGTTTCAGATCAATAATAAAATGATTATTTTTATCTACATCTGCTATGATTAGATTAAATTTTGATATATTTTTTGGAATTTTTGGTGACTTGATTGAAGAGTTAAAACTTCAAATTTGATGTCAGGACAAAACAAGAGCTACCAGCATTTAGTGCAAAGTATACTGTAACATTAAAAGCATGGCAATATTTGAAACTTCGCATAATTATAAACAAAAATTCAACTTCATTAAGAAACTGAACAAAGAGATCCCTTACTGATTCACGAGTTATCCATTCTCGAGAGAGCTCTCAGTGTTCATTTATAATTGAAAGCTCTAATAATGGCCTAGTCATTTTAGAAAAAGTAAGCAACCTTCATGCACTGTTAAGAAGCACGACTGTGTTTTGATACAAATCTTTATGAAAGTGTTTGTTCAATATTCAAATAAATTGTTTGGTTGTGTGTTTGCCAGCAATGCTTTGCAATTGCAGGGATTGTCATCTTCTACAATTTGACATTATGATTCACCATTGTTATTGCAGCAGCTCTGGTTTGGACCTGAGGGCAATTTTGAAGTTTGCTGATTTTTAACTCTACAACCCAGTCACCAAAAATGCTGAAAAATATATCAAAATTTAATCTAAGTATTGCAGATTTGAATTAAAATAATCGTTGGATAATGAGTATGAAACAGTTTGCATTAGAATTCTTCACATTTGTTGCGTTTTTTGGGACATCCTGTAGTATACTCAACCTTTCGCTAACAGTTCACGAAAATTATTTTTTTAGTAGCATATGCCATCATATAATGTTCATTATATTCTTTCCAAAACTTTGTTAGAATTTCTAATAAGAATTTATGTCAACCTGCTTGGAAATCAATAGTCCAAAATGGGGAAATTCAACAAGAGATGAATGAAAATATACACTTTCATCTAAGTGGCGTTTGCTGAGATCCACTGCATTCTCTAATTTGTCTCATGTTCACTCCATCTTAGCCTTAATTTGGATTATTTTCCAAGTTACTTCTATCCAGTCTTTAATGCTGGCAGTGCCATATCTTTTAATCTACTAGCCACTTTTTGGACCAGCCCTATACCGGGTGTCCCAAAAAAATGTATACGGATTTGGTTGATTCTAACGCTGTGAATTTAGCTTTAATCGATGGCTAATCCCTCTTCAAATGTTCTTCGGTAGTTAACTTGAACATAGATACCTCGTTTGTTGGTATTGGTGCTTTGAGAACAGAAATATCAATCTTGAAAGCTCAAATTTGCCTCTTCCTGCAAACCAGAGTTTTAGCCTTTTGGCCTAAGGCATTTCCTATTGCACAGCTTATAAATCAACGATTGCCTTGATAAAATTCGAACAATATTAGATCTTGTATTATTCTTTTTTCTAGAAATCAACCCCCCAGTCACCCATTTGGAAGTTTCTTAATTTTTTATTAATTTCAGTTCTTAATTTTGATGTGCTTCAGGAATTTGCTTAGGCCAAAAGGCCAAAGCTCTGGTTTGCAAGTGGACGCAAATTTGAGCTTTCAAGATTGATAGTGCTACTCTCAAAGCACCAATACCAACAAACGAGGTATCTTTGTTCAAGTTAACTATCGAGGAACATTTTGAGAGTGATTAGCCATTGACTAAAGCTAAATTCACACCATTTTTTTGGGACACCCGGTATACTAAAAATCCATTCCACTCTGTCTCTCCTCTGTGCTCCGAGATCTTTGTCTATTGTTAGTTGATTTACATGCATTTGATATTTGCACCCTGTATTTTAAACTACCTCAATTTTGTTTCTCGCAGCTGTCTCTATTCGTGTCCTTCCTCCTGCATAGCTATTACCTTTATGAAATAAGAACTCTTATCTCATATATGAATGGTTTAATCGGTGTTCATTCCCCTCGATGCTTGCCAGCGCTCTTTATATTTTCCAAAGTAAGGAAAGATTCTTCAACATGCTCTTTCTTGTTCCTCTATTTCTCTTTCTCTCCATTGCGTCCCCTGTACACTGTTTACATTCTTTTCTTTGCTAACTTTGTATGCAATGCACAGTCCCTCAAGATCTACTCAATCTATAATGCTAGCTCGCTGCCTAATTTCCCAAATTTCCCACAGTTTCAGTCCTTGCTCGGGCTCCGTTTGTTTGCCTTCTTTGCTCTTCTGAGACTTACATACTTATGTCCCTCTGTAGTACCCTAATTAGCTACCTATAGAGGGTGTCCAAAAAAAACCGATTTGATCGAGACTAGCGACAAGAATTTAGGTCCAATCAATTCATAGTAATTCTTTAGCTAACTATAGCTAACTCGATAGCTAACTATAGTTAACAAGAATTTAGGTCCAATCAATTCATAGTAATTCTTTAGCTAACTATAGTTAACTTGATTGCTAACTTGAAGATTGATACCTTCTTTGATGATATTGGTGCATAGAGAGTTGGAATATTGATCTTCAAAGTTCAAATTTGCCTGAACCTCCAAACCAGAGCTTGTGGCTTTTAGCTTAAATTCCAATCGCGCTATTTTGGGGAATCTCCTGAATTACCGTGAAATAGGAGAAAAAAGCCTCATGCTGAGGAAAATATTTGAATAGAAATTCAATCAAATTCATCAATTTTGTCCTGAAAAGACATCTTTTTTTATGCTTCAGAAGTTTCGAAAAGTTAGCATTATTGCATCTGTCTCGTAAAAGAAAGTAAACCGCGGAATAGTTTGCTTGGGCGCGAAAAATGAATTAAGTCTTGCAATCTTCCTGACTTTAATGAAATGCATTATTATTTCGTATAATCTTTCTTCGAATTATCACGAAACAAGAAATCAAAAATACACAAGGGAAAATTATCCATGTATAAGATCCTTAAAAATGCTCATTCGTGCTTGAATCTTTTCCAGGTGCACTTGATTGAAGAAGTATACCGTAGGTGTGCAGCAATTGACTTGTACCCGCTACCAACATCTTTGCGATTAGACAGAGCAGGGCAATCTAGATTTTCTGACGTTTCTGCCTGGCATATGATACACAGATTCCAATTTGTTTTTGTGGAGATGCTTGATGGTGATGCTGAAAAGTTACCTTCCAAAATTAGGAAACTTTTGCTTGCCATCATCTAGACAAATTGGTAAAATATTTTGCTTGAGAAATGGATACTTACGACGCATTATATCTTCTGACAAAGTAAAGTACATCTAAAGTTTCTATATTCTGAGGATTTCATGGCTATGATAAAATTTCGGTCATCTGCCAAAGCATAAAAAACTATGATAAAGGTGTACCAGGAACAGAAGAGGTGCAAGAGAAAATCGTCTCTCCTGCCAACTATGGCTTAAATTTGTTGTTTTTCTATTCTTTTCCTTTCACTGCAGTGTTGCCCCAAAAAAATGTGCGCCATAGCGTGCCTAGTTCGTTAACCCTTTCATCTTACGAATAAGTAAGTAGCGTTTTTGTAGCAAACTTTATTTCAGTATCAACATTTATTAGTGTGTTGGATTTGTGTTGGATTTGTTGGTAACATTTACGAACAATACTGTATCGATAATCTGGAAAGGACTTATCTATCTAACTTTCACAAGGAATGAAGAATAACAAAACTCACGTTCTACACATCATTTCCAGAGTCTGAGGCCATATTGTTGGATAATTTATCGTCCTGCCGCTCCGCCGTCGTTCGCTTTCCTCGAGAAAATGTGTGTAATTTGAAAACAGTCTTCTGTATCAAAATGGTTTCAAAAACAAACGAAAAGCTACCTGCAACACTGTAATGGTTTCAGTAAAATAGTATTTGAAATAGAACGAAGCAGACCACTGTAAAGGTTACAATAACAAACTGTTGTGTTGCATAACAAACAGTATCAACTGGTTAATAGGAGCCTGTGTTTGCAAAATAGAAGAGCTATCAGCTTCCTACTCATTTTCAGTATTTCAAGCCAACCTATTTGGAGGTCTGGAAACAAGTGCATCTAGATATAGCAACTAGAGAGCATTTACCCTCTTTTATTTTGTGTATGTATCGAACATGTTAGATTTGATTCTATAACCGTTATTTGTCTATTTGCAGAATCATTCCTGCACTGTTACTGTATAACCTATTTTGGGGGTCTGGGAACGAGTTTCCCTATGTAAAAATAGGTTTTATTTTGCATTTTAACATTTAGTATCAGTTCCTACATGTTTGAATTGATATTGGGGCAATTATTGTTTCTGTTATTCTGTTTTCTACATAGCAACAGCCCAAAAATGGTTTAGAGGTCTGGGAACGACTTTCCCCTCTAAAAGTAGATTATCCGGGAATTTGCCAAGGTCGTCATATAGCCCATTTTTTTCAGCATGCAAAACTGTCTATGTGTACAAATGTTCATGCTTTTATCACAAAATGCACAATTCCATCAAAAATGTGGATTAAGCCGCCCCACTATTGGGGAAAAAGGCAAAAATGATCAGCTCAGTTTTGTGTCATTATCTCGACAAATAGAAGCTGCAGTGGAGAAGGGAAACACACAAAAAGAAGTGGTAGAAGCCGTGATCAAAGCTATGAGGCCTGGCTTACAGTTACGAAGCTATATAGAAACCCTGCCAGACCTCACTTTGCCAAGACTGAGACAAATTTTGCGATCACATTATAAAGAGATGAGTGGCACTGAAGTATATCAAGAGTTGGCCACCATTTGCCAAGGGCCTAAAGAATCACCGGACGCCTTTTTATTGCAAGCTCTGGACTTGCGACAAAAGGTACTGTTCGCTAGCAAAGAGGCAGATGCCAGCCTCAAGTACGACCCACATTTAGTTCAAGGTATGTTCCTTCGATCAATGGAAACTGGCCTGAGAGATGACAATATTCTTACCAAATTTCGCCCAGTTTTGCACATTAAGAACATACCCGATGAAGATTTGATTCAACAAATGGGAAATATCTCCTCCGCAGAGGCAGAAAGACAAGCTCGCTTAGGAAAAGAGTGAAAGATGTGCAAGCAAGTCCTGTAGTTTCAGATGGGACAAATGAAGAGCGAAAAGAAGCAATACAACAAAAGAAGAAGGCCGAGAAGAGCTCAGAGAGTCGTATTTTGGAGACCATGGAAACAATGCAAGCACAAATCCAGGGCTTACAAGAAGAAATGAAAAAAATCTGAAACAGGAAAAGGGACAAACTATTACAGAGGGAAGCAAAACAACCCTCCCGGAAATGGCCAGGAACCATTCCGTGCTTGTTCAGGATGCAGTGAACAGGGACTTTCTCAGTCGTGTACCCATTGTTATTACTGCCATGGTGAAAACCATTTTGTCAGAGATTGCTTGAAGCGTTGAAGAAATCAGGGAAATGGCAGGCGGATGTGCAGGGGGTACAAGGTGTAGCCAAATAAAATGAAAAACGTCCCAAAGATGCAATTTTTGTTAGTCTAAGTGCAGCGAGTTGAAATTAATGAAATGCAAATCTTGCCTTGCAGTGAAATATTGCAGAAAGACGTGTCAAAGAAAACATTGGACAGAACATAAAGAGATTTGCAAAGCAATAAATAGTTCACCTTCATTCAATCAAGAAGAAGAGCTAAACACAATCTTTACTGCCCATATAACACCATCACAACAAGATGCTATTGTTAACCCTATCCAGACTGGGCTTTTTGAGCTACTAGAAGACTGGGGGGGGGCTCATTCAGCCCCCCTCTCTAAAATCGCCATTCCTTCACTTACGAAGGCGAAACTCACGACGCAGGTAGCCGTGCTTATGATCTATGATTTTGCACAAAAATAATTCTAAAAATAGATATGATGTCATAATTATTCAAGACCAACTGGCACGTGTTCACGAAAAAAATGAAAAAATCAACTTTTATTAAAATCTTTATAATTTTCTAAGATTGATTCATGAAACCAAATTATGTCAATCAAAGCATTGTTAGAAGGTGAAAATATACTTATAAAGTGAAAAATTTGATTTTCGTAAATCCAAGATGGCGGACAGAGAGATTAAAATTCTTGTCTTTCCGAAAAATGACAAATGCAGCCATAATAGAGAATTTCTCCATATATTACAACAAAAACTACTTCAATGATAAGTGTTCGTTGCACACTTCATTTTTCCTTTTGAAACTTTTGTTTTGATTATTGCAAAACATGCTGACATCAGCATTTTTTCCCAGTAGTAAGCAAATGAGTTGGAAGGAAGAAGGAAGGGGGAAATAGGGGCTTGAGGATAGTAATTTGGTGAAATTTTGATAATATCTTGACAAACTAAACACTTTCAAGTAAAAAAATTCTCAATGTACAACAGATTCTCAAGATATGCATAAAAACTGATCGTTGGTAGTACTATGTGAGGATATCCCCGGGGAATCTTATACCGTTTGCGACCAATGGTGCACAAAATTCAAACACAATTACATAGCTTAGGTGGAAACAACCCTGTTGATCAGCTTTAATCTATTTATTGCCGCTGTAAAACATTTGGGGTCGAAATATCCTTGCAGAAAGACCGATAACTAATTTTTGCCATTTTCTTAAATATGACGTCATTGATGAGGTCACGTGACACATAATTGGTCTATTGTTCCTGGAAAAAAATTAAAAGACCTTATGAATTATATGTATAGAAAGTAAAACGGATACTACCAAAATATTATGAGGTGATCTGGAATTACATCCATATACAGCTTACCTAAAAGTTTGCCCCGACCACTCTGAAAAAAACAGCCACCCCCCCACCTCCCTGAATTTTTTTTCAAAATTTCACACAAAATCTCACTTCAAATGGATAGAAACTAAGAGTCAAAAAACCATTTCCTGGTTCGTTGAACCAATTTGGAGCAGTGCTCAGTTAAGTATGTGGGGGGGGGGCTGAATGAGCCCCCCCAGTCTGGATAGGGTTAAACTAGTTGGCCGGAAATGTACCGTGAATGTGAAACTCGAGGGCAAATCATTGCAAGGGTTGTGGCACACTGGAGCTTAAGTTTCAATCTTGTCTTTGGACACAGTGAAGCGGTATTTTCCAACCAAGACCATAAGAAAGATTGAAGAATGTTGGAGGAGACAGAGGAAATCAAACTAGTTGCTGCAAATGGTACCCCTATCCTGTATGAAGGTTGGATAGAATTAGAGATGCAATTATTGTCTGATAGCACTGATAAGAAAGAAAGGATACAAGTCCCATCAGTGGCGGAAATTCAGCTTTTTGAGTGGGGGGGGGCAAGCCGTAAATTTTCCGAGTCGTAGGAAATGCTTTTGTTCTCAGGCATTTCGCTAGAAGACTTAGACCTGACATAAATAGTTCCTTAAATGTGCTAAGGTCATTGTATATCAGATTTCAAAACTATTTATATTCAGCAGCTGATAGAAAAAGGCAAGAATGTATTATGAACGTACTGTCGTTAGGCCTAATAGCTACGAGGACGCTGGGGGCGAAGCCCCCGGGAAAATTTTTGAGGACTCTCCCTATTTTTGCTTAGAATGCCTTTCATGACCCTATGTTTGCCAGTACTGAATTGGGATTTTGACAATGTTGTAGTATTTTTTCAGAGTAGCATCCCAAGGAAATTTTTTGGGTAATCAGATAG
Organism: Aurelia coerulea; assembly: GCA_039566865.1. Classification (NCBI taxonomy): domain Eukaryota; kingdom Metazoa; phylum Cnidaria; class Scyphozoa; order Semaeostomeae; family Ulmaridae; genus Aurelia; species Aurelia coerulea. The sequence continues at coordinate 8,008,602 of CM076959.1, forward strand.
TTTAATTGGGCTTAGGAGAGCTCTTGGATCCAATGTTTGCCAAGTCCCAAATTAGAATATTTGATAGTATGAATTACCAGTTCTCAAAACAGTTCTGCGTGAGGAACCTCTCCTTTGTCTTAGAACGCTTCTCGCAATTCAGGTTTTGCCTGCCCCCGCTCCCAACATGGAAACTTTGACAATTCGCTGATAATTTGTGTTAATGTCGCGTCCAGGAAAATTTTGGAGAACTCCAACCTTTACATTGGCTTAGAATGCCTCTCCCAAAGCTTCAACATCTCGCGGAAATATTGTTACTCTCTAACTAACCCATACCCAAGAACTTTCTTCTCGTTTATGAAATAAATGAAAGTGAATAAAAACTTTAGAATATGCTTTTTGAGCTTGTGCATTTCGTTTGCTCTTTCTATATATAAACTCGTCCACTTCTTGACGGTGACTCGTTTCTTCACTACAGTTTCAATTCCACCTACGAAATTTCCGACTTTTAAGAAAATTTCCGAGTCTTATCGAATTGGGGGGCAATTGCCCCCCCAACCCCCCCATAAATTCCGCCACTGAGTCCCATTCCTGGTAACAAAAGAAACACTTGACCTGCCAATTATAGGGTTCAATGCTATTTGTGAGCTGGCCAAAAACAATTTCGGGTTGACCAATGGTGTACATATACCATCAATACATACCATACACATACCATCAATCAGCTCAAGCAAAGTTTTCCAATTTTATCGAATGACCAAGATTTTTTATCTTTAATCAAAGTTATGAAGAATTCTACTGACAATGACTATATATGTGCAGTGAAAACATCGAAGAAAGACTTTCTAGTACCACGCAGGAGTATCACTTCTATCAAAGCGCGTGCAAACACTGGATATATCGCACAACTCACGCCTGCATTGCTTGAACCAGAAGTAATTTGAAGTTTGCCATATGGGCTGCATGTAAATTGAATGCTAGTTATGCTTAAAAAAGGAAAAAAAAACAGATGCTACCTTTCACTATTGAAAATGTTACTGATCACGACATTCGACTAAGAAGCAATACGGTAGTAGCACACTTGCAGCTGGTCCAATCGGTGCCACCAATGGAGGTCGAAGAGAAAACGGAAGACAAGCATGCTGAAAGAAGTATGATAATGCTAATTTTTGGGTACTGCGGATTGATCTTCCTGGCTCGGTCTCAGTCGTACAAGAACAGAATTGAAAGCATTGAGCGTAGAGCCAGAGTTGTTATAAAGTCTAATAACCTGACGGTTGATCTACGTATACCTAAAATTGATGCAGTAATTAAGAAAAGAGCTTGTACTTTGGTCTTTGATAATCTACAACGAAACGTCTGTGATTTGATGAAAGAATACTTCATTAAGAATACACACGGGAAGAACACAAGGAATGAGGAACGATCAGTGAATTTACCACTGATGAAAACGGAATTTGGACGAAAAGGACTTTATTTCTTGGCTGCAAAAGAATTCAACGACTTGCGTCTACAGGCAAGGAAGATCGAATCTCGACTTCTTTTTAGACAGTTTTTAGATAGCCATTTTAATAATATTTGATTCTGTAAGTATCTAAGGTTCACTTGTATTTTGATTTTAATTCTGAAAGTATCTAAGGTTCAGTTGCATTTTGATTTTAATTGTTAAGTTTTAAAGGGACATTTTTCTTTAACTATTTAGCTAGCAGGACCCTAATGATAACAATATTGTAAATATTGATAGGTTATCCTGTTGAAATATTCGTAAATTATTATTATTATTATTATTATTATTATTAAGTAGTAAAGATTATGTTAGTCAACAGACAAGAACATCGTGCATCTAAGATATGAAATTAGATGGATTGTCAGAAGAACAAGAATCACTTGCAAGAGAAATGCTCCTTGAAGAGTCACAGTCATTTTCAGTTAATGAGTCAGACATCGGGGTTGCACAAGGTTTACATCTAGAAATAAACTTGGAGAACAAGAAGCCAGTGCAAAAGAACTATATCTCAGTACCCCGTCTCCTGTACACTGAAGTAAAGTCAAGCATCGAAGACCTGCTAAACAAACAATTCATCACACCATCAACATCTGTATGGTCATCACCTGTAGTTTGCGTTCGTAAAAAGGGTGGAAGCCTCCGTCTTTGTGTTGACTACAGAGTTCTCAAAAGCAAAACAATCAAAAAATCGGCACCCGCTGCCACGTGTACAAGAGACGCTGGATAACTTAGGAGGCAACTAATGGTTCACAGTTCTCGACCAAGGGAAGGCTTACCACCAGGGTTTCATCACTCCTGGTGACCGACATCTCACTACCTTCATAACACCATGGGGACTCTTTGAACGGTTTAGAATACCATTTGGATTGACCAATGCACCTGCCACCTTCCAACATCACATGGAGAATATTTTGAGAGACCATCGTGATGAAATCGTGATTCCGTATCTTGATGACTTGATCATATTTAGCAAATCATTTGAAGACCATATCGCACATGTACGCACCGTTCTTCGACGCCTTAGAAAGCATTGAATCAAATTAAAAGCAAAACAATGCGAACTTTTCAAGCGTGAAGTTCGTTTTCTTGGAAGAAAAGTTTCTGGAGATGGGTATCAAATGGATGATAACAATATCATCAAAGCCATTACAAGTCTGCTCGACCAAAAGCCTAAGACAGTCGGAGATGTAAGGAAAGTATTAGGTCTCTTGTCTTATTACAGAAGGAGTATCCCATCATTTGCGAAGACCGCCATGCCTTTGTATGAGTTATTAACAGGGACAGACAACATGGCATGAGCCTCCAAGATCAACAACAGTAAAGGTCAATTGAAGTCAAACGTATATGTCAACTGCACAGATCGTCACCAAGAATCGCTTCAAGAGATCATAGCAATACTGACTAAATCACCATTGTTAGCATTCCCAGATCCAGAAGAACCATATATACTACATACAGATGCTTCACAAGATGGCCTTGGAGCGGTAATATACCAGAAACAACAGGGGAAGAATATAGTTATTGCATACGCGTCTCGCACACTGTCACAAGCTGAGAAGAAGTACGATCTGTATTCACGGAAATTAGAATTCCTTGCTTCGAAGTGGGCGATAACTGAACAATTCAGGGATTATCTGTATTATGCTCCCTCATTCAAGGTCTACACGGACAGTAATCCATTAAATTATGTGATGTCTTCAGCACGACTGAATGCTACAGGCATAAGATGGGTTGGCGAACTTGCAGACTATCGTTTTACGATCCATTACTGACCAGGCAAGAGTAATGGTGACGCTGATGGGTTAAGCAGAATGCCACAAGACTTAGATCAGATTGTGAAAGAATGCACTGCTGAAGTTTCACATGATCTGTTGCAAGCAAATGTTCAAATGGTGTCAATGGTTGATAACAACACTGGATGGCTCACGGCTATACCAAAAGCAAGAACAACAGTAGAATTTGCTCCATTATACGCGTCGGGCAGAAGCAGCAATCCAGAAGAAAAGATTTATGTTCGGAGTCATTAGTTACGCGATCCAGATATTCGCCCAATTATCAGGTGGAAGGAGATGGTTACAGTACCAACACAAGCAGAAAAAACGACACAAACCCACATCACAAAGCGCCTACTTTATGAATGGAACAAACTCTACCTTGACAGAGAAGGCATATTACGTAGAAAATGTGGTGCTACCAACCAAATTGTTCTACAAAAGAACCTTCATAACACTGTGTATTCTGAACTCCATGAGAAGATGGGACATATTGGAGCTGATAAGATGCTGAGTCTTACACGTGACCGTTTCTTCTGGCCCCATATGAAAACTGACATAGAATATTTCATTAACAACCAATGCCGTTGCTTAAAACAGGAGAAGCCTACACTGAACCAGAGAGAACAATTGAAGCCAATTTTGACAAGTGAACCATTTGAAATTGTTTCGATTGACTTTCTTCATTTAGAAAGGTCATCTGGAGGGTACGAATACATTTTGATAGTCGTTGATCACTTTACCAGATATGCTGAAGCTTATGCCACTCGCAATAAAACAGCCAACACAGCTGCAGATTGCTTGTTCAACAACTTTTTCATGCAATATGGTTTCCCACAACGCATCCACCATGATCGTGGAGGGGAGTTCCAAAATACTCTGTTCACACAACTAGAAAGCCTATCAAGAACTGAAAACTCAAGAACAACTCCTTATCACCCGGAAGGGCATGGCAAAGCTGAACGCTTTAATCGCACCCTACTCGGCATGCTTCGGACTTTGCCAGAACAGTTCAAGTCAAAATGGAAGAAACATCTCCCAAAGATGGTACATGCCTATAACTGCACTCAACACGAGTGCACTGGATTTTCACCATTCCAGCTACTGTTTGGACAACCAGCAAGATTACCAGTTGACTTGATTCTCGATACACCAAGGTCAAACAAGGGCAGAACTATCAATCTTATGCAGATAACTGGAAGACCGCAATGAGAAATGCGCATGGCATCGTGATAAAGAATTCAAAAAGTGCAGCTGAACGCAACAAGAAGTAGTATGACAAGAAAATTCGAAGTTCTACATTGGAAGCAGGAGACAGAGATTTAGTCCAAAACCTGTCCGAGAGAGGCGGTCCAGGAAAACTCAGGGCATACTTGGAAGACCAGATACATATCATCGTTGGTCGTTTGAGTCCTGACAGTTCTGTTTATGAACTCAAACCAGAAAAATCAGAGGGTCGGTCAGGAACACTACATCGCACATTATTGTTGCCATGCGACTACCTTGATAGACCAGGCGGAGAAAGGGGGTATTGTCCCCCAGAGACGAAATGTATGAGATAGGGTGGATTTGGTCAATCTTGGGGTGCTGATTTCAAAAGTCGATGTTATACGGGCAAATTCTGGGGCTTTCAGCCTTGTTTTGCTGTTCAAAATCTTGTTTTCAAGCCATTGAACAATTTCTCTGTTTAATGGTCTTAAAACATGGCAATTGCTATTTTGAATGACTAAAAGTGATATAATATAGAGCCCGTGGTTAGATAGAGTGTTACTGTAACTTTTGTGGCAATATTTGTCTTTTTATAGCCTCGCTTTCCTTTTAAGATTCAACATTTGTAGGAAAATCAATCTCCTTTCATATACATAGGGTCATTTACCAATAAAAACCATTCAAATTAGTTCAGAGAAGAATCAAAGTACCGATAGCGATGTTTCAACTTCCTTTTGATTGTTGTTAGTGAAAAAAGGACCAGGCCTCGTTTTCATGTGATGATAAAAGCTGCAAAAGGAATCTGGCAATCACAAATTCTTCCTGTGGTATAGATTTGCAACCTTTTCTTGGGAGTTTTGCTACTTCGTATTGAAATTCTGGAATGGTTTCAAAAATCAATCCAAAGTTTTAATTGATATTTAATAATACATTCAACTTATAACTTTTTTATAATTGTATACGTAGGTGTAATTTAGTTTTATGTTCTCTATGTAATGACCCTAGGGTAGTCATACGTTCTTTCTTCCCGGTTCATCATCCTTGTTATGTAGCTAGGTAGTTTGTAAGTATAAATGGTGTCTCAAACAAATGCCCCTTTTGCCTGAAGATTGAGACAAAACGGCAAAAGATTCTCGCCAAACATTTGCATGATGTTGCTCTTTAGATAACAGATATTCAATTAAAGATTGCTACCATCCGCATAAAATCCGTTGAAAAATGATGGAACTATAACCTTCAGGAAACCACATTTGCCTGATGACTGAAACCAGCGGTCGGCCATTTTGTTCCACTATTTCTGACCTCACAGAAATTATTTCTTACCTCACGTGAAGCTACTTATCACTGCAAACTATGCTGCAAAATAGCAAGACAAAATAGCCGACCGCTGGTTTCAGTCATCAGGCACATTTGGTCTTCTGAAGGTCATAGCTCCATCATTTTTCAACGGATTTTTACGGGGATGGCAGCAAACTTTACTTGAACATCTGAAAGGTAACATCACATAAAAATTTGGCGTGAATCTTTTGCCTTTTTACTGCAATCTTAAGGCAAACCGGGTACGATTTTTCTAGACACACAGTAGTCATAAGTATTTCGTTTTTGTTAAACTCTTATATTTTATAAAAAAACTTCTAATCACAATGTAAATCAAATTGATTACTTAACAGGCAGTATTGCACGTATAGGACCATACATTTCAATTGAAGTTTAGCTTTCTAAAGATGTCATGAAAGGTTGTACATCTTCGTGTCTGTTTCATCGATGTTGTCAGGTGTTGTCATCTCAATGATATCAAATTCTTCCTCACTGCTATCATCTGCTATTATACAAGACGCTCTAACTCAAGAAACAAATGGATTATTAATTAAAGCACGTACGCCAGCCATTTATGTTCAAATTGTTTTCATCAATTGAAAATATAAAATAAAATAGATTATTTAGATTGCCCTAGTTCCCAGCTAAGCTATTTCTAATGTCGTTGATTTACGACCAAGCATCACATGCAGTTACTGCAAACTTCTTCCTTCATGACAGAACCCAGGCTTGTGTGGAATGTTCAATTGGTCTTCTGAAGCAGGAGCATGAAGATTCTTGACTGCCACAGAACGTCTATAAGCGATGGACTTCGTTTCATGAATGTTGTCTTCTGAAGTTATAGCAAACACCAGACAGTACTAATTCCACAAAGAGTTACGAATTAAACCTTTTTCAACATCACACTGCAATTAAACCGACGTTTTAATCTATTCAGAAACATCATCATCGCAAAATATTTCTTGATGACAAAGCAAAGGTGAGAAATTGAGAGAGATCCGTAAAAGGGTCAGCATTGAATCCTCAGGAAAAGCATGAAGGTGGCTCAAAATATAGTCATAAATAAAAGTATCGAAATATTTGGCCACGACGAAGAGTAAGCAGACACCAATTGTTTTCCCTTGTATGTACATGCTGCTGATGTCTCTCTGTTGGACATGTGATGGTGAGGCCCCGTTTGTCGTGGGATACTGATTGCCGATATGTCCAGAAGATTTCAATAGAATTCGCGTCCTTATTGACATCAAACAATCATGCTGCATCAGCATCATCGACACTCAACGAAAACAACGGCGATGCTTTGCTTGGTCTTCATGGATACTCATGTATTACTTTAGAAGTGTTTGATTTATTCATTTATTATGTAGAATAAAACGGATCCCAGGTTCTTTGGCTGATGCTCCGGCTGCGACGACGGTGGCTAGGAGAAATTGTATATTATTGGGGAGTACAACACCTGACTACATCGATGGGGCGGACATGAGGAGGTACTCCCTGTTATGAAATATTTGGAAAGCTACACTTTATTTGAACTGTATGCACCAATACGTGCAATACTGCTAAGCAATCAATTTTATTGTGATTATAAGTTGAACGTGTTCTTGAAATATCATTTAAAACTTAGGATTAATTTTGGGAACTATTCCAGAATTTCAATACGAAGTTGCAAAACTCCCAAGAAAAGGTTGCAAATCAATACCACAGGAAGAATTTGTGATTGCCAGATTCCTTTTGCAGCTTTTGTCACCACATGAAAACGAGGCCTGGTCCTTTTTCACTAACAACAATCAAAAGGAAGTTGAAACATCGCTATCAGTACTTCGATTCTTCTCTGAACTAGTTTGAATGGTTTTTATTGGTAAATGACACTATGTATATGAAAGGAGATTGATTTTCCTACAAATGTTGAATCTAAAAAGGAAAGCGAGGCTATAAAAAGACAAATATTGCCACAAAAAGTTACAGTAACACTCTATCTAACCACGGGCTCTATATTATATCACTTTCAGTCATTCAAAATAGCAATTGCCATGTTTTAAGACCATTAAAGAGAGAAATTGTTCAATGGCTTTAAAACGAGATTTTGAACAGCAAAACGAGGCTGAAAGCCCCAGAATTTGCCCGTATAACATCGATTTTCGAAATCAGCACCTCAGGATTGACCAAATCCACTCTATCTCATAAATTTCGCCTCTGGGAGACGATACCCCCTTTCTCCGCCTTGTCTATGAACTCGATTACGAAACTCGAGATAAAATAAGTCATGCTCAGAAATCACCTGGTTTGCAACATAGAATGACCGATAAACAACGATGTTATTCGGGAGATGGTAACGATAGTACAGAGGATGATGATAACTTTCCATTGTTCACACCAAATGAGATGCCACACCTGAAAACTGAGTTCAGTCGTACAACCATTGATCAACGAGATGCTCTTCAACTTGATATGGATCCAGAGAATGATACAGCTCTGTTTGAAGATGATCGAGAGGCAGAACAACCATTTAAAGCGTCAAGTCAATCACTAAATCAATCGCCATCAGGAACAGATGACAGGGGATCAAACTCGGACACTATCGTTGATTCCAACAAACCGGAAGAAAGACCAAATCCCATTCATTCACCAGATGCGTCGCAATCAAGTCCAATGGAACCAAGAAGACCTACACGACAAAGACAACCACCATCACGTCTTGTTTACAACGATTTTGGGAATCAAAATTCAGAACAGCAGTTTGATTGGACTTGCTACAAGTCTCGCTCTTGATCAATAAATACGGGAAGGGAAAGGAGGAAAAAGGGGTGAAGGAAGAAAGAAAGTAAGAAAGGGAAGGAGAGCGAGACTTGTGAACAACGCGTTCCGAAAACGAGGCCATATTGTCCGCGTTTGACAGATCTAGACGGGGGTACCAGTACGGAGATACGGAGGAAAAAACAATATAAAATACAACAAAACAAAATGTAGGTCAAACGTTAGTAATGGCGCTGTAATGGCGGATGAAGAAAATGCCGGAAGGTTTGACACGAGCACACCAGCAAAAAATTTCAAATATTTCAGTAAAAAGACACTTCGCAACATCAAGGCAACAAGGCTTGATATTCTTACTGGTCCAGTGATTCAGATTCAGATTTTCAGATTTTCATTTTTCCATCAATAGCCTAGTACAAGAGAACTTGTATACTTAAGCAGCTACTAAGGAACTAACTAAACTAAATGACAACAATAACGAATGAACAGTAACGTGGGTCTAAAATAACGTGAATATGAATTACAAATAAAGCGAAACAAATCATAAAGGTTGATCATTTGGGGCTGTGTTCAGCGAACGTTTCAGATCATATGAAGCTGTTACGCAATTCACGATAAAGCTTTGTATCAGTGGACATAGATTATGGTCATCATTCTGCATTAAATAAATGAAACGATCTTTCACATTCATATGTCTAAAGAAAGAATGCTGTTGCTCCATTTGTCCAAATAGTTGTTCCCGGATTTCCCTATTTATATTGCAAGCCATAAGGCAGTGAATTTCATCTTCTAAAATGTTGCATGTAAGGCATATTCTCTCTTCTGGATTCTTTTTTGGTCTGTGATATCTACCGACCTCTACCTCTAAACGATGATCAGATAACCTAAATTTGCTTAGTAAAGTTCTCTTTTCAATATTCTTCACACTTGAAATGTATTTTTCAATCTTAAATACAGTTTTAAAGGTACAGTAAGTTCTCATTTTCGGTTGATTTTTTAACATCGAGAGGGTATTTTGATCGGAACAATCTATTACTCGTTGATTTATCTGATGTGTGGCACGAATGGATATGAAAGTTTTAATTCGGTTCTCCCATAAATCGCCGAAACCATGGCTGAAGAAAATGTATTTTAAACAACTTGACCATGTTAAGTCTAATCGTATGTTATTTCGGTAAACCTGTGTCACAATTTCATTGCTTTTTCCCTCAGAAATACGAAGTATATTTTTCATTGTTGATTTGAAACCCAAAACATGTAATTGTCTTCTCCCTAACTCGCATCGAGAAGCAACATTTGATGTAGTTCGTTTTACTCCAAGTATATCTTTACAAAGCTTCATGTTCAGTTTTTCGATTGGGGTTATCGTCATTGAAAGCATGCTTGAAGCAGCCCCAAACGTCCACCCCATAAAGAAGTATCGGTCTAACAAGGCTATCGAATAATTTTAAGGTTAAATCTACATTCGTCCGGAACAATTCCCCCAAAAAATTTTTCATTTTATAATAAGCTCTCAGAGCGCGTTTGTACAAGTCGTTCAGAAGACTCTTGATACTAAAAGAAGGAGTCAGTAAAAAGCCTAGATAACTAAAGTTTCTAGTGATTTCTAGCAACTTGTCTTTGAAAAGCAGTCGATCGCTTTGAAACGTCCTGCCCCCTTTATTAAAAATCATACATTTTGTCTTACCAACGTTCACTTTCAAGTTATTTGACTCACAAAACTCCTCAAGTCTTTCTAATGAATGTTGCAAGCCCTCCTTTGTTTCAGATATTATGACAATGTCATCAGCCCAGAAAAGAGATCCTATTGATCTATCGTTTAGTTTTGCCGGCCTGCTCTCATCATCCTGAAATAGTGTTGGTAAGTCACTTAAGAAGATGTTGAACAGATTTGGGCTTAAGATGCACCCTTGCTTTACCCCACTATTCACATCGAAAAATGATGTACGTTTATCACCTACACGAACGCAAGTTTGATCGTTCCTATACATGCTCTCTATAACTTTAAATATCTTGCCCCTAATTCCAAATTTATGCAACTTTTTCAGCATAAGGCTTCGTGATACCTTATCATAAGCCTTTTCAAAATCTATAAATGCTGTGTACAACTTCTTTCCGTTTTTATTGCAATAAAGATCAACCAACGAATGCAGAATAAATAGGTTATTGGATGTACGATTTCCTTTCACAAATCCAAGCTGCTCTGGTTTGATTATTTCATTTGATTTCACAAATACCATCCCTGCATGGACAGTCACAATTTCACAAGGGGCAGAGGGGGCGTGTTCTGCGAAAGAACTGGACAAGGAGGATGCTAATTTTGTATGTTTTACAGTGTTAGAGCCGTGAAAGCAATTTTTAGAGGTTGATGTTTTACTGCAGCCAAGACGAAGGGCCATGCATGGAAGGGCCTACATACAGTCATATCCTTACTTGCAGTTTATCGTTTATGTTGTCACGCGTTCCCTTTTTTGGCCTAACGTAAAGAGGGTGAAAACTCGAACCCATGATTGATCTTTTTCTCAAAAACGTAGAAGGTAGAGGTGTATTGCCTGATTATTTTCTGTCGATATTTGCAGACTGTCAATCTTTGCAGACCTTTATCTCCAAACCCAAATCGTCAACAACATTCCAGATACAGTGAGACTATTGTTCGATTATCGTCAATGCAATGAATTCTGTCAACAGAAGTCGTATTTCTATGAGATGAATACTACCCCTGCGTTTTGAAGTCATGAAAACAGAGCATTGATAAAATCAACTTTGATTGGCTCATCTCGTCAACATGAAAGGAAGGCCGCCGGTCAAGATCCTGACCGGTGGGCAGATCAGACAATGGAGCCTCGTTTTCGGAACACGTAGTTCCCAAGTCTGGCTCTCGTTCCCCTTTCTCTTCCCTTTCTTTCTTCCTTTCTTCCTTTCCCCGTGTCCTCCCCCTTTCCTCCTTTCCCCTCCTTGTTGGGGAAATGAGATCGGGTTTGTTCGCGGAAATTAAATGTCCCCCCGTGCATACGGTAGATACGCATGCGTATTAGCAATTTTAACATCGATGCGTTGCTGCCCCCATCTATTATCCACAACAAACGATTACGACTGCTGAACATAATTGTGTTAATGGCTGTTTGGCGAAGCGGTGGCTCCCGGCTCCTCAGACGCACGCAACCCGAGTTCGAATCCCAATGGGATACACTTTCTATTTCATAATTTGTTCTTCGCGTCCCTGCTTGTTCTGCTAGTGCAATCTGGTATGAACATCATATTCTGAGCTCGCCATAATGCAAGCAAAGGGCCTAAACCAAAACTAACCCTATGTTTAGGCTAAGAGAAAAGAGGCATCGCACCACTTGCACAGACGGGTAGGCCTATTTGTCTCACGACACCAGCACTCTACAGCATTAAACTGTGTCGAGCTGTGTGCTGTTGTTTCCCCGCTTACCCATACCCTGATAACAACAATGAGTGAAGATTGCCGCAAATTTATTTTCCTTGTTATTCCTTGTTAGAACTCTAGTAGTAATTAAAGACCTAACTGTAATACGCATGCGCATCTAACGCACAAAGCCGATCGCTTTGTGAACAAACAACTTACGCTTTTGTTCTACACAATAGAATTGAGACCTCGTCTCCCCAACAACTCCTGTATTTATTGATCAAGAGCGTGACTTGGAGCAAGTCCACAGTTTTATGTGAATTCATCATTCGTTCAACCAAAGAACGTACCCTCGCGGACAAGTTATCTGCATTTACACCAACATTCGTACCATGTTCCAGTATACCACAGTATAACACCGGCACATCAAAACATTAGACAATTTGTGCCACCTTCAGCTGCACTTTAATCCATATTTCAGAACAGCCGTTATTTGAACATTCCATTATAGCATTTGTACCGATACTTATAAAGCTGGCATTTTTTGTTGAGAAGAGACTCGAATTGTATGAAAAAAGAAATTAACGCTCGTCAAAACCACACGGTTAAGTGACCGAAAACGCCCGATTACCAATACCTCGTCGTATGTTGAGAACTTAGTTGATGTATTGCCACATAGAAGGGAGTGAACGCGCTCACATTCCGCTTCATATGTATTGCCAGAACCGTTTAATGTTGAGGACAACATTCATAAAGAGGAGGAGTGTGTGACTCATTGAAAGATTTTATTCAAGATAATGTTTTGTATTAAGACTTATTAGGGAAACACCCCAGGATACAAACAAAAGAGATTCAAACAAAAGAGATACATATCAGATTAGATCACGAGTGATCATGAACACACATGAAATATTATTTAGTTAAAAAGTGTGCACGCTTATGATAATAAGTTGGTTGAAGCAGACGAGCAAAAGCTTTGTTATTTTGTTGAAACAATTCTACGTGTATTCAGTGCTGGGCATGACCGTTACAGTGACGCAAATCACATTTTGAGTATGACCTGGGAGGGAGACTGATTTCCTACGTGAATAAATGAGTGGGAAAGTGAGAGGAGAGGTTTTCTCTAACCCGTTAGGGAGTCAAACAAAGGAATCCACTGGATAGATCAAGGAGATGTTAAGGGTTTGTAGAATTTATCAACAGAAATTTATCAACCAAGTTGAAGCATCCCACCGCGTTTCCAACATTAGTGTTCATGGGGGTAAACACCTCAAAGCAAGTCGGACAAACAATGCGAACAATGCGAATGAATCAAATCGATTGTCTTGCGCTACAAAAAAAATTGTCTTGCGCTAAAAAAAAGAAAAAAAAATTGAAAATGGCGACACGACGTGTATTGAGGAGCTCCTTGATTCTATTGTCCATTATTGCTGTACTTTGCAGTGTTATTCAAGCTGAAGGACTCAGACAGTACTCTGCCAATCAAGCAAATAGTTCTTTTGACAACCCAACATGGAATCTGAATTTGCAAGTGGTTTTAAAACATCAAGCAATGCCCATGATGGGGAGAAACTTAGGCCATACTGGCTTGATAGGCCTGCGCAGAAAAATCAAATATCACAAATCCAGACTGAACCACTATTCATCACAGGATAATATATCAACATTTCAACTTGTGACTGATGGATCACTTAGGATAATTTTATCAGGTGATGTCCATGAAAATCCGGGCCCAGTGAATAACCCCTGCTCTGTATGTGGTAGTGCTGTGGCTAAGAACCATCGTGCAATTTAATGTGACAAATGCCAGAAATGGTGTCATATTGGAAACAAATGCGGCAAGGTAGCTTTAAAAACATACAAGGAATTGGCTGTAAAAGATCATTTCCAATGGACCTGCCCAAGATGCATGAATAATATCCATAATCCCATGCCAAACATTGGGGACATTGCTATGGATGGTTCAACCCAAGAACAAGCATTTGAGGAAATAAAAGCCAAAAAATTGGAAAAAGAGGAGTCAAGATCGCTCATCTCAATGTTGATGGTCTGCTATCAAAACTGCCCCAAATTGAGATCTTATTATTGGAATGCAACCTGGATATACTAGCTATCACAGAGACACACTCGCCGCTAGGGACAGCACACCTCCCAAAGCGAAAATATTGGAAGGAGGCTATAATATTGGAAGTGAGACTGCAACGCGAGGAAATCACCATTGATTATTTGATTAGTGATTCTCTCGATCAAATGCTTGGAACTAAACAGGTATCAAGATAGATTGATTAAATCAGTGTAGAAGTTGCTGTTGTTGCTAAGAATTTCAGGGATCCTGGAGGGGGGCAACCATTTTGGCGCAAAATTCTATTGGCCTAAGCGTTGCCGGATTAGTTGGCCTGGCCTGATGTGAGAATTTGATGATCAAAATGTTGAAAAGAAAGCAACGAGAATCACTTGGTAAGTATGATGTTTTGATAAGGCAGAAGATAAAATGATAACAAATAGTCAAAACTGATACTGAGAAATAAAAATAATATAAACAAAAGATAACAAGGGAGGACATGCGATCCAAGGGGCAAGAAACACGGACAAGAAATGAATTCCTATTGCCATTTGCTTTTTCTGAATTTGAAAGAATGATATCTGATGAGTTCTGTGACTAATTCTTCCGAATTTGGGGAATTTAAGTTACGAATAAACTATACTGTATATAGCAGGCCTCTTTCACTTGAAAAAATTTAACGCCCCCTTTAGCAAAGACCACGTCGAGCAAAGACCACGAAAAGACACTGGGAATATTTCAAAATAAAGAACGTTCAGTAGGGATGATCAGACAAGACAGTAAAGCTCCACCAGAAACAAATCAATTTACTATTTTTGATTTGGAATCAAAAATTTCAATTTGAAAGCAACTAAAACCATGCCAATGAAGACTTAGAAATTAGGGGGGAGCAAGTTCATTATAGAGAGGACCTGGGGAATACGTCTAATAATGCTATGCTAGGCAGGAAATCCAGCTAGGGTTAAGGAGGAAAAACGTTGAAATTTATATATTACCCTGAAATGACAGTATATTTCATGGAAAACCATCAAAATGAAGTGTTCCAGAAATTTAGCCAATTTGGTAAATCCAGTATAAAATAAAAAGATTTTCAACCACAAATAGTCCGTAAACTCTCACTCCCAAGGAAAAAGGATAAGTACATTGAATGCTTTTATAATCTTAGAAAACTTGCAATCCAGACACGTAAAGCGTACGATGGAAGAATCAGAAGTACCAAAGATATCTCGGGTAAGCCAATTATATACGAGAGCTAAGCAGCAAATAGCTACAATTTGAAATCTTTTTTCTTTATTCGTTTAAAAAACAACTTTTTTCAAAAACAATAAGGCTAATTAAATACGTGCAATCCATAATGGGAAAGGACTTCTAGTCACCGAGTTCCCAGTATGTTTGGAGCTTACAATCAAATTTAAATTGTTCGAATAATAGTCGTAAGAGAGGGACAGCCCGAGAGCACACAATTCGCCATTGTGATCTAAAATCTAGCTACTCTTTCACTTTACATCCGCTATCAACCGACAGTTTCCAATCTTAGAGATGTTTAATCCAAAAATTGGGAGCATAACAACGCTTGGCCTCATAAAGGTATTTTTTCGCAATATTGCACCTCATGAATCGAAAAAGATATTCGTTCAGTTTCATTAATTTTAAATTATTTACCGCGGTTACCCTGTCAGTCAAGAAGATTGCTTTTCAGGGTGCCCTGCGTATCTGTGTCACTCGTAATCAATGTGTTCTTCCATGTTTGAGTAATACTACAGGGGCACTGTGCTTACTTCCCGATTTTAGTGCATTGCTCTTCGTTCGGGCTTGCGCTTGTAATAGATACATTAGTTGCAATATGTTATAAAGATCAAGTTTGGCTTCATGCTGTTGACAGTTTACGAAAATACAGAATCATATGGAGGACAATGATTTGCCGTTGGTTCCTAAAAATGTAACAAAAACTAAATTTGGTTCATACAAGACTCAATGCACCTTGCTTGAACTCTTTTTAAGCTGGTAAGGAGGCTTTAGTATACTGAATATCAATGACTTGACTGCAGGTATTTGATAATTAACAGTTATCATGGACCTTTTCTACTATAATCTGTTTTCTCAAAGGATGTTCTTCAAAGAATCACAAAAGATAATATCACAAGAGGCGAGCTTCTCAACATTCAATTTCCAGCAACACAACGCATCTCATATATGACCTATGTCAACGTTGAAAAGCCACGTTTCCACAAATTCGAGAATCTTGATGCCATGTTCCCCAAATCAGATTGCCAAGCAGCGAGGGAGACAATTGAATCTAAGTCCAATTATTTCAACTGTGTAAAAGTGTGGGGAAAGTATTTTTCTTTGAGAGATGTCCGCAATATGATTACAACGCATAGACTGATGGAGATAAAGAGAGACGTTGGACAGGAACATGAATGGTTTCAGCAACTTGGAGTAAATTTAGGTGTACCACCAGCAGTAACTTGCATTCCACCAAATCACGCTGCTGTGAAAAATTTTGAAAGGATCCTGCTGTCTGGCTCAGAAGGTAGAACAACACTCACCTATTCAACTTTTACTGAAGATCTCGCCAGTCTCTGTTGCTCACGATGGGTTTCATTGCAAGCAATTGACGCATTCATTCCAATGATAAATGTATTTAATACCAAACGAAAAGTTGTTTTACACCGCAAATATTGTGCAACACTGGGATGGACGGCAGCCAGTATACAAAACAGACTCTCTTCTGAAGGTCACTGGAGCAGTGAACTTGAACAATTATCGATAGTTCTAAATGTAACAAAGGATAGAAATAACAATACAATCGTCACTTCTGCCTCTGTTAGAGGTACACATTTGTGTTTGCTTCACATTGACGTTGCCACTAAAAGTGTTCGTTACATGGATTCCCTCGGCTATCCTGCACCAATAAATTTAGAGACATTGCTTGCTCTTGTCCTCCAAGCAGTTTCCAAGCTTACTGGAAGGAAGATATCTTTCCCAAGTGAAATTGGTACAGCTCATCGCTCTCAATGCAATAGATCCCGAGCAACGTGCAGAAATGAATGCTCAAAAAACTATCCAATTCAGCAGTGCTCTAGCATTTGCGGACAAGCAACAATCTTGATGGCTGCCTTGAGTGCTGGAGCTCCAAAGGTATGAGGTTAACATTGTTATCTGTAGAATCAAAGGTAAAAAAACCATATCAGATCTGCATGATGACGAAATCTTGTAAAGTTAAAAAGGCTACACCGATGAATATGGATCAAATGCGTTTGAAATCAAATTTAAGTCCGCAGCTAATGTTCATATAAAAATCGAAAGAATTGCAGAAATTAAATAATGATTACCTAGTTGATCAGAAAGTTTTATCGACCAAATCCCGTTGTCTGCCGTATATAAACATGTTGTTTATCAGGTCTAAGTTTCCAGGTTTAGGCTAACGATCTTCAATTTTAGTTCAACTATCAAAGGAGATCAATCCGTTGTTATGAGCAATTCGAAAATCTATACCACTGACAGTTCTTACCCTTTTTCAGCCTTGGAACGATTTTGCCACAAATGGACATCTAAGTGACAAGAACCTTACCTGGTTAATGCATCCTACCGCAAATGCAACTTACATCAGAACAGTTTTGATAACCTGGCTTGAGAAAGGAAACATAGACCTGGCAAACATTGGAGTCCTCGCCAGGCGGGTGCACTGTTATGGAAAAATGTATATCATGCGTGTCCATAAAATCACTGAGAAAGGGGTACAAAATCAATGGAATCCAAGGACCTAGAATTTAAGAAAAAGGGGTACTTTTACAGAAATCTGTCTGGGAATTTAAAAAGAAAGGATTGGTTTTTGGTTTTCAAAATGCTACAAGCAGAAAGAGTAGAAGTGAATTGCTTAATTTCATCAAAGTATTTCATTGATCAGACAAAAGCGTGAAAAATAACTTCATTTTTTGAAAAAGGATAGATGTTTATAAGACTGAGACTCAAAGTACCATGACTACTAATGATGAGGCAGGATAAGGGTTCCACACAACATTAGATATGTGCTTATTGAAACAAGTAGGCCAGAAAATTCTACACCCTTCTTCTAGCTATACTTCAGCTAATAATACTGCTTACAGTAAAGTATATTTCTTGCTATTACAAATATTCACTTTGGTGCAGATGAGTATTATTATGTTGGCCTGCTAAACCTAAAGTAGAGCTAAGTAAAGGCAAGTGGTAGATGATGCTGATAATACCTGGTCCTGATGAGTATAAAAAGCACTAGTCTATAATACAGTATATTTAGTCTCACATCATGCCATGTTTGAATTTTTGGGCCTGATATTTTACTTATGCATCAAACATACAGCAACTTCAATGCGATCCAACTTCATGATCATGGAGACCAAATCTGAATTCAGTTTTTTGTGATCTTTGTGCTTGAATTCTTCCACTTAGGCCATTTGACACTTCACACCTAGTTTGTTTTGCTGTGAAATGAAAGCCTCTAATTCATAGCCAAATCGAGGCTGTAGTAGACAAATTGAATAAAATCGATGATCGAAAAAATATCGAAAATAAATGGCGGGAAAAGGAAAGAAAGATGTCTGCTTGTAAAGCAAAGTAGCAATCAAAGATTTGACTTGACTTGGTGGGTTTAGCAAACATTTATTACTCTATTATTCTACTGCAGTTGCAGCATGGTGTTTCCGAGCCTGATCTGCAATAATAGATAGATAGCCCAACAAGAACAAGCATAGCTAGGCCTAAATCATGTTTTATTATTAGCAACAAGACAACACTGATGAGAAAACTAAGAAAGAAGTGGTCGTTTTAGGTGAGATTCACTGTTTGAAACAATTCTCATTAGAAAAACAGAGAAAAGGGGATCACATATGCAGATGCAGATTATTCTGTTAGAAGTAGAAGATCTCCAAGTTAGAAATAGAATACAATCTACAGTATTGTGTTTTAAACATCTTAGCTATTTTTGGTACTTAAATCATTTATATATTATATTACTGTTCAATCTACAGTATTGTATTGTATTTGACAACTTACCTGCGGTATCATTGTGTAGCTAAAGAGACAATGGATGTGTGGGCATTTCTTTAGCCTATTTATAGTGGCTATGAGATATAGATATATGTCTATTCCATATAAGGGTGTAAATGAAATAAAAAGAAGGTAGTATAAATTAGTATTGTGTAGTTATGTATGCCTTAAAGGATTCTTGAGCATTAAGTTTTGTTTGAAATGAAGGTATATTACAAAAAATTCTTTTTCACAATTGCATGTAATTGGAAAGATCAGGGCAAAGAGGGTCCTATCATCTGCATATGATATAAGATTTTTGGTTTAATCACATAAAGAATATGCTGTCTTTTGTGAATTCTTCTAAAGCTGCATAATTAGAACAACTTCTTCATGCTTCTTGTTGCCCAAATCACAATCAATCTATTGCATCTAGAACTATTGCATCTAAATGAAGTTATTGTTTGTTATGTCTCTATGAAAATCACTGACAATTTGGTTGACTGTTTGTCATAAATTGAGAGAGGAGCTGTGAATTGCTGATGTTATATCATATTCAGGCTACAGTTTGTTGGTATTATGTTGTTTGAAGGCTTATGGATATCAGTGATTTTCAATAAAAAGGGTGGTTTTCACATTTTGAAGGGCCGTGAAAAGTCAGTGATAAGGGGTCAATAATTGGGACCGATTGTCAGTGAAAGGGGTCTTCCCGTGAATCTATGGACAAGCATGTATGTGCTCCTGTAATTCAAGTGCACCCGCCGGGAGTCCTCGAGGAAGTTGATGAATCAGGGAGCGATAAAGCTGCTAATGCACAAGATACGGAAGTGACGAACCAAAAAACAAACGAAAATGAGCCAACAGTTGTTGAATTTGTAACAATCTCTGACTGTGATGAGCCCAATGATGCTGAAATAACAACATGGAGTGATACTGATGCTGAAACAGACGAGCGTGAATTAAAGGTCAGTCATGATCATAAACCACATGGTTTACTATTTTCAAGCCACACTCTAGCAACGAGATGCGCATCAGTAATATTTAATAATGAAAATGAAATCCCAAAACTTGAAACCACATCTGTTAACACAGAGCTTAGTGGTGGCCTTTATAGTAGGAGTAGATGAGTAGCAGCCTATGTCTACATACTGCATTCCCTTCTCCTCATCTCCTTCGAAGCTTGAGTTCTTTGGAATTTAATATACACGAATCAAGACTGAATCAAGATTGTTCTCCAGCATTGTATCTAAATTTTTTCTGCATTTTTTGAAAGGTTAATAATGTAGTTTATCTACAAGACAACACTATTAACACTCTTGTAAATATAGAGAAAATGTTAATACGACGCTAGAACTGTTTCTTTCAAACATTGCTTATGCCACTTTTCAAATTGACTCAAGAAAGTCAAGAGCAAGGTTCCAAGCTCTAGGTTGAAGCCTGACCTATCCAACTGTGTAAATACCGATACAAATAACGATATAGCTCCTCCATAGCAGCCACACAAACGGGTCACAATTTATCGGGACACCTTGAATAATTGCAAATGATTAACAAAAACAGCCATGTTCTTATTTGGAGGTACAATTGAACTTCGATAACTCGAGTACGGTTTAACTTCAGCTCAAGCAAGAGTCTATCGCTCGTGAAGGTTCCAATAATCGAGGCTCAAGTATGTTCCTTTCTTCAAGGTAAAAAGATCAATATATGATGCAACAGAATTAGAGGAAGACGATGACGATTTTGCAGACACTACCGACCTGATAGATATAGATGCGATCATTGCGAAGCCGAGGAAGTTAGCTAACAAACGGCAGTGCTCTTCAAAAAGAACCGAGACCCTAACAGAGGTGAGCCTGAAAGAGTTTGAAACCAATAGAATGGGGTTCTTAAACAAAGCACGCTTGGGAGTCAAGGAAAGGCAGTCTTGTGACAGTTAGTCATTCGTAGATTGCTGACATTAGTAGGTCAGACGTGACTCAAGACGAGAAACTGTAAAATCACTAATATATACTTTTCATAATTATGATAAATCATGAGCTTCCCCGATAACTATATGAAATTAATAAAGATTTCTCAAAAATATAGAGCTTGCATTAACGTTTCGCTTCATCAGAAATAACCTTACAAATGATGTTGGGCCTACCTTTAAACCTAAATTACAATGGGGTAACATAGTAACAAAGGGACCTACCTAATACAAAATGGCGAAATAAATTCATAATTATTTACTCGACATTCAACGAGAAACATATTAGATCCACAGGCATGAGGGATCGAGAAGTTCTTGAAATTTCGTGTCATATATGATCACGTGTCCACAATACTTTTGGATTAAAGGAAGTGTGTGCAACGGTAAATAGGCTTCTCTATAAATAGAGCAAAGAAAACACGAAGAAACAGCATCGTTTCTTTGGCCATCCATTGTTCACGGCACGTATGCGACATCGATTTACATTGGATCTTTTTAAATTGTTCTGTTCTTTGCAACACAAGCTTTTAATCTCGCACAAACCGTTTAACTGTGTACATGTTCTTTTGCAGCTAGATCATCAAGTAGAACCACCGACTTTAAGATCAAAGTGACTGGTACAGGAAGCAAAACTACTAAAAGCAGTGTTACATGTGATGATTGTGGAGCGACACTTAGTTCTGTTCATTGTCTTTACAAACATCGAAAACGCAAGCACAAACAAACAACTAGTAAAACAGAAACCAAGGCAACAATAAAATGCACGCAGTGTCCAGATTATAGGTATGTACCGGGTGTCCCAAACAAATTTCCGGCGTTTGATTGAACGCAGAGGAAAAACTATTGAATTGGAAGCTTCTATGCATCCTCGTTACATGCTTCATAGTTCAACTTGAAACGTGTGACTTTTCTCTTTGTGTTCAATCAAACGTCGGAGCTTTTTTTTTGGGACACCCGGTAGTAGAAATCATATCATTTTTCAAGTGTTAGGTGTAAGTCTGTTGATGGTTATCGAATTCTTGTTTAATTGTTTATGGACAGATACTCTAACATTACTTGGTTTACTGGTCTCAGCATCATGAATAAGCAGAAGAGGCAAAGGCTGCAACTAATGTTTGCTATCTGGAAATGATATATCACCTTTAAATAGCTTGAAGTACACTAAGCGAGAATAAAAGTTGCCTTATGAAAGATTTCGTTGCTCCAGTTTCATGAAGCCCCCAATGATGGAAAATAGGAAGTAAAACGAAAGCTACTGGCAGCAAATTTTATCATCTTAAGTAGTAATGTTATCCTTGATGCGTTCCACAGCATTTGCAAATGAGCAAATCTATAACTTTGAAGATTATGAATATCGAAATGCTCCTGAGAAGTGCAAATTTTATAATAATAAACAGAAAAAACACTATCTATAATCATACAATATGCAAACTCCTAATCCAAATATTCATGATGCTCTTTTGTTAATTGAAGATGTGATACAATGGCAAAACTGACTGAGCACAGGAAGGAAAATCACGAAGACAAAACAGACATGGTGAAAGAAGAATTTGAATCGATCAACCAGTTCATAGCATGGAAAGAAGACATTGAAAAGAAAACCACATCGTGGTATGTAAAGTATAGAGGTACGAGGAAGGGAAAAGAGGTTGACATAACCTATTACCGTTGCAATCGTTCTGGAACATACGAGCCAGGAGGAACAGGCAAAAGAGCTTTGAAACAACAAGGAACGTCGAAGATTGGGTGCAACTGCACAGCTCATATGAAAGTGAACATATGTAAAGCAACTGGGAAGGTTTGGGTTGAGGCATGTCTGGAGCACATTGGTCACAATAAAAAAATGGGACATGTTCGCATACCAGACACGCTGAGGCAATACATTGCAGGGAAACTGTCAAAAGGTGTCACTATAGAGGCCATTCTGGATGACATTAGAAATGATACCGAAGATGGTATAACGCGAGGACATCTCATTGACAGGAAAGATGTGATCAATGTTAAACATCAATTCAACGTTGATTTAATGGAAAAAGACACGAGAAACACAATGAGCGTACATTATTGGGTGCAAGAGCTGCAGAAAGGCGATTTCGATCCAGTACTTGGGTATAAACCGCAAGGAATTCAAAAATATTCACTGCCAAATGACGATTTTTTACTTGGAATACAGACAAAATATCAGCTAGATAACATTATTAAACACGGAAGTAAGGTGATTTGTATGGATTCAACACACAAGACAACTCAATATGACTTCCAGCTTACAAGTATCCTTGTAATTGATGATTTCGGAGAGGTCCTTCCTGTGGCATGGTTGATTTCAAATAGAGAGGATCAGCTTGTCTTGTCACCATTCCTTGAAGCCATTAGGGAACGGTCAGGAAATATTGCGACCAAAGTATTCATGTCAGATGATGCAAATAACTTCTTCAATGCATGGGTAGCAAATTTTTCAAGACCAGAGAAGAAGTTATTATGCGCCTGGCACATCGACAAAAATTGGAGAAAGGGCTTAAGAATGCACATACGTGCCAAAGATGATATGGTAGAAGTCTACGCAGCCCTGAAAACAATGCAAATGGAAGATGATGAAAGTAATTTTCGGAAGCTTTTGCAAGAGTTCTGTACTTGGTGTGAAAAGAGTTATCCACGGTTCCACGAATATTTTGTGGAGACATATGTGAAGAATAAAGAACAGTGGGCATTGTGTTTCCGTGCAGGAACAGGCATCAACATGAATATGACGACAGAAGCCTTCCATAATGTTCTCAAAGGCCTATATTTCCAGAGGAAGCAAAACAGAAGAGTTGATCATCTTCTCTGCAAACTCTTAAAAATAGCACGGGATAAAGTTTTTGAAGGCTTGATAAAATCCCAGAAAGGAAAGCGGACATACAAACTGAAGGAAACAGACAAAAGGCACAATTCAGGCATAGAGATACAAGATGACGATGTCCAGCTCGTTGATGCAGAAACATGGAGAGTGCGGTCACAAGAGGACAAACAAGACATGTATACAATCAAAAAACGTCTAGACTCCTGCAGCTGCCTATTCCATTGCTCAAAATGTGATGTTTGCCAACATCTATATCTGTGTAGTTGTGTGGATTACAAAATGCGAGGAATTGCGTGCAAGCACATTCACGCAGTGCACATCAGAGCAAGTGATGATGCAGATGTACCAGATGACCAAGGACCACCAAAAATTAGATCTAATGTCATTGATGATGTACCGGGTGAGTCAGAAAAAACGTGGGGTGTTTGGCAGACTGTGACGTCGCGTTTAGCCAGCCGATCGTTGTGAACTAAATACTCCCTTGCAGCCATAAATCTGACTTAGATCATATACTTTTCCCCATCGAAATCGGTCATGTGATGTATTATTTAAAACAAGATTTTCTTCGTAAGACTTTGTATAGGAGTCTTGCAAACTGAGGAAACCTTTGACCAAGCCCCTTCAGCATTTTAGCCCTTCCAAAGTTACAGGTACATGTGGTATTATCAGGGGAGAATGAAACAGTTCGGAAATAGTGTTTTCTCCCCTGGGATGCCTTCTCACGACTTGTCCTGTCCAGATAATATGTTTGAGAGACAGTAAAAACGAATGCTTCTCTGCATTGTAAATAGATTTCTCTCAAGAAGATCAACGCGCTCTATCATGATAAAACTATTTCATTCTCCCCGGATAATACCGCATGTACCTGCAGCTTTGGCAAGGGTAAAATGCTGAAGGGGCTTTGATAAAATTTCATCAGTTTGCAAGACTCCTATAAAACTTCTTACGAAGAAAATATGTTTTGATTAATACATCAAGTGACCGATTTCGATAGGGAAAGGTTTATGATCTACGTTAGACATCTGGCTGCAAGAAAAAATTTAGTTCACTACCATCGTGTGGTTGAACGTGACGTTACAGTTCATCAAATACTCCACGTTTTTTCTGACTCACCCGGTATTTCTTTGTGAATTTTCCGTTCGGTATTGCTATGTATGTCAGTTTTTAGCTCTCAAACTTCATGTATGTATGTTTTAGCATGCCCACACTACTACACTACCGGGTGTCCCACAAATTTATACGGATTTGGTTGACTCCAGCGATGTGAATTTAGCTTCAGTCAATGTCTAATCACGCTAATAATGTTCCTTGATAGTTAACTTGAACATAGGTACCTCGTTTGTTGGTATTTATGCTTTGAGAGCAGACCTGTTAATCCTGAAAGCTCAAATTTGCTTCTTCCTGCAAACCAGAGCTTTAGCCTTTCGGCCTAAGCAAATTCCTAAGGCACAGCATATAAATGAACGATAGCCTTGATGAAATTTGAGCAATATTAGAACTTGAGTTATTTTGTTGTCGAGAAGTCACCCTTTAGTCACCCGCTGGGCAGTTTCTTAATTTTTCATTCATTTTAATTCTTATTTTTGATGTGCTGCAGGAATTTGCTTAGGCCAAAAGGCCAAAGCTCTGGTTTGCAGGAGGCGGCAAATTTGAGCTTTCAAGATTTATATTTCTACTCTCAAAGCACCAATACCAACAAACGAGGTATATATGTTCAAGTTAACTATCGAGGATTGGTTAAAGCTAAATTCACATTGCTGGAGTCAACCAAATCTGTATACATTTTTTTTGGGACACCCGGTATGCATATGACTGAGGAGATTCCTCAAGCATGTTTTCAGTTAGACCAAAGCCCGAAGCCTCTGGTTTGGAGATGAAAGCAAATTTGGACTTTCAAGATTGATATTCCAACTCTCCATGCACAAATATGAACAAACAAGGTTTTTATCTTCAAGTTAGCTATCGAGGAATATATTAAAAAGTATTTTTGATTGATTGGACCTAAATTCGTGTCGCTAATCCCGATCAAATCCGTTGCGTTTTTTGGGACACCTGGAATCATCTGCGTAGGTGAAGGATTATTTGGATAATCTGTGATTTTGATAAGCCTAGCCACCAGTAGTTACGTGCAAATGCGACATTGAATAAGAAAGTCCTAGCAAAATTCATGGAGGGTACCTAGTATATTTGTCCGACGGGGATGTGCCGTTTCTCAGGGTATCGTTTTCATCAATTTCAATGCATATTTGCAATCTGACTCTTTAGTTCAAGTGATAACCATCCAACTCAGTAAGTGATATTGAGGCCTATGTATTGAGTCTATCCTCCGCCCTTGATTTCCGGGACAACGTCAACGATGTGTACAAAATCACACCAATAGGATGACAGCACTTGGATGCTTTGTATCAGTATAATCTTGTGTATAATCCGATGTAGGTGTATAATCTGGAGCAGTTGAATTATTGGAGCCTTTGGATCTTCAGTCCCTTGCTACTAAGGATGATCTCCCTTTCTCATCCGAAGCCCACATTAACTCTCTACTTTTCTTCCCTCTCTAGCCAGCGATACTTGTTTCATAGAAAAAGAAGCCAATCTATGTAACTCTGCCCTCTCCTCCTAGCCCCTTCTAAAAAAGAAAGTGGGAGGACGATCAAGCTCCAATTTACCAATGGTCCGGTAATTTTGATGTGTCTAAAGATCATTCCCTTTTTATGCATGCATGTACGTAGGACAATTGGAAGGAGATTCCGTCGATTCTTTGATTTCACCCAATTTTCCCCTTACCTTGCTTTGGGTGCGAATTTGAGAAAAAAAATCTTTATTGCATCAAGTAGGGTAGGGTGGGGTAACGTGGGTCTAATATAAGCAAAATCTCAAAATGGATAGCTGGTAAAATGACGATTAATACAAACAATTTCAAAAGTTTTCTTTAATTGACATTCAGTGCTTCTTGTTTCTTGGCAAAAATCTCAGCTCTGACAAAGGCAGTTAAATATTTTTTTATGTTCTCTTTTGGCAACTAAAATAGGCCCATTTTGTCCGACGAGCGGGAAAAGTGGCTCTATTCTCAAAACTTGCACAATATCGGACTATGAAAGGATAAATGATTAAAAAGATTAATGGACTTACATTTTCCAACTATTCTTTGCCTTTATGGCAAGCACTCCCGTCCTCGCAACGAAAATAAAACCTACGGTCATTATGCAAGTCAGTGATCGAATTTGATAGTAACAGTCAAATGAAAATGTTTGTGGTATGTTTA
Source organism: Aurelia coerulea (assembly GCA_039566865.1). NCBI lineage: Eukaryota > Metazoa > Cnidaria > Scyphozoa > Semaeostomeae > Ulmaridae > Aurelia > Aurelia coerulea. The sequence continues at coordinate 8,035,646 of CM076959.1, forward strand.
CTCCAATTTACTGGTTACAAGACAGCAACTGCGGTGATAGAAAGCCCGTTTTCGCATTTTAGACAGAAAACAACGTGGCAAGATGAATATAAGTGCAAACATTTTAAGCAATTCAATGCTTCGTTGAATTTGAATTATGCCTGAATTCTCTGTAGGCCCACATTACCCCAACCTGGTAAGAAAATAAAAATAAGTAGAACAATCGCATCAATGACTTCGAAATAAACGTTATTTCATTTGTAAAATACCAGACTCTCATCTCATGGTCATTAAATGGACCAGAAAAGTAAAACAACAGTGGCAGGAGAAAGTTTTCTGGGCTTTGAGATTCTTGCACAGTAGGCCGTTCAGTAACGTTATTTATAAAGGGAGTGGAGATACATCTAAGACGAGTTTTGTATGTAAAGAGGCAGTTTATTATGTAGACATGACAAGAAGAAAGACAACCCTTACATTTAGCGTTTAGCATTTAACTTCCATTTAGCGAGGAAGGATATTTCCAGCGAAAAGCTCAGTAGACCCATTTTACCCGTAGACCCATATTACCCCACCCTACCCTACAGAGAAGACGAAGGTATTTGGAAAGTTTCGTGAGGATCAATGCAACTGTGCTCGAGTTTTACATGCAATAAATGTTCTTCTGAAAATATCAATATAGATAAGCCTTTCTAGCGTTTAGCATTTAACTTCCATTTAGCGAGGAAGGATATTTCCAGCGAAAAGCTCAGTAGACCCATTTTACCCGTAGACCCATGTTACCCCACCCTACCCTACAGAGAAGACGAAGGTATTTGGAAAGTTTCGTGAGGATCAATGCAACTGTGCTCGAGTTTTACATGCAATAAATGTTCTTCTGAAAATATCAATATAGATAAGCCTTTCGCCTTGCAAGACATTCCAAAAGTGGGTGACGAGAATCTACTAATTTATGTTGTGTGGCCAAAACAGCAAATGTCAAAATTGATTCAAAAACAAGTAAGGGAAAGGATAGGATTTGTTTATTCGACACTTGTATTGCTCGAGCATGCAAGATGCCTACTTTTTCATTGGGAAAAAAGTTTGTCGAAAAAAATGCTTTGTTGGATGAAAGACGAAGTTTTTTTGCCGAGAGACCCAGTTTTTGGTTGAACGCCTAAGTTTTCAATAACGCAAAACACCTTTTTCGATCGCAAAACTAGGATTTTCGGTGTGTATTTCATTTGCCATCAACGGAGCAGGGAAGGAAAGTAGATTTTGATTGTAATTGATTGATTGTAATTGATTAGTAATTGACATCTTGCCGGAAAGAATTTCCCCACAACATGCATTGCTAGACTGATTGCAAGCTCGTAGTTATTGCTATTGATAGGCTGATGGACGCTATAACTACGACTCGTGGACTTTCACATTGAAAATTGGGACGAAATTGTTTCCCTTGACGTCACGCCCGGTATGGAAACCATAGCAACACTGTACAAAAAGCCGAGTGCATCAGGCAATGGCGGATGGGCCTAACTTGTCGGCTCAATCCTCAGAAAATAAAACGCCTCAAAATTCAAGTTTTGAGTGACCTTAGCAATGAAAAAAGGCAACAAATATCCAGATGAATGTTTCCTCAATCCAAAAATCAACAAACCTTTCAGTTTCAATCAGAATTTCCTCATTTTCAAAGTCACTTCTGCTAGCAATAGCGCATGCTAGCACGCCAGCACGCCACAGCTTCTGAAATTTTCCAACTACCGAAAAGAGGCCATGACATCTTTTCAACATGAATAGAAAAATCGGTGCCTCCATTATTTATTTTCGTCCCACTTTTTGATGTGAAAGTCCATAAGTCCCAGTTTGAGCAAAAAATATATTCTTATTGTTGTTGTCATTGTTGTTGTTGTTGCGATAACTGGGACTATTTCGTGAGTCTAATGCATTGCCAACAACAATTGATGAAAATTGTGGGGATTGACATTAATATGGATGTGAATGCTTTCTTCCAATGATTTGAGAAGCATGATAGTCACAGGGAAAACGATTTCCAAGAGCTGTTGTATTTTTACCCATGCTTACCTTAGGCCCGGTTCAGACGGCGCATTTTTCATGTGCCGAATACAATGTTTTGAATTAACTGCATGAAAAATATGGCGTCTGAATCAAATAGCTACTTCAGTTATTATTGACGTCGACCCAAATCAATAAATTCGGCCACTCCAGTCGAATTAAGCGGCATAAGCACGGCAGTGATTCAGACGGCATATTTTTCATGTATCAAATCAAATGCATAAATTATGCAAATTCCTTTACTGGGTATTCTTGCTGCCAATAATGACATTTACCACGGCGGTTTCTTTGATTCTCATTTTGATTGGCAGTGATTGGGCAGGGGCACGTGCCACTAAAAACACACACGAAGCTGGTTCCGGTTGTTTGTTCTGTGCTGTGGATTCAAAGTTTCCTCGTGCTATTTAGGACAAATGAAAGCGCAAATTTAGCAATGATTTTGTCTTGCCATCGTTCAAGGTCGCTGGCCTATTCTGGAATAGCTGCAATTCTTTGGTCTGAAGGCCTATGAATTCTTCTGAACCTTCATTTCTTTCATTAAAAAGGAGCAGTTGCAAAGCCAGTTCTTGTGAGCGAAGCAAAGCAAGGCAAAAGACTGCAAGGACAACGAATGACAGAAAGAAAACACGAAAGCATGGGCAGGTGGGCCAATTTCAAACAGTCACATGGCCATCTTGTTTTCCGGTTGTGTTCCATAGACACAATTAATCCTGCATTCCATTAACACCTTTTGTAAGCAAACAAATGACTTCAAATAGTTACAAGAGATGACAGCAAAATACGCCATGCGAAACTTGGTCAATTATATTCGACACATCAAAAATACGCTCTCTGAATCAACCGAATTTGAGTCGAATAAAATGCCTATTATATTCGGTACATGAAAAATACGCCGTCTGAACCGGACCTTACTTTACTTTATGTTCCTGCACAGATGAATACAGATACCTGTTCAATTCGATATAAGAATTGACAAAAAATGTTCGGATTTCTATTCTTGCAAAAGATGGAGTATGCCTGGCCATCTTTTTTGTGCTGATACTTTTTGAGGTTAAATTTCGGAGAAAGAAAAAGCATATTCAGAAACTGAAACGCTCGATTGAATTAAAAGTTAGCCTTTGAGTAGAGTATTAAAGTTTAAATTGCTAAAGAAGACTCTGTCCTCACTTTCTGCAGCTGACTTCATCAGAAAATATGTTTAGAACCGCCTGTACTTTCTCTAGATAATAAAGATAAAAGCATCGCCGTCCCAGCCGTTGGTGACAGTGCCATCATTTGCCATACGATATAATTTTTGAAACCATACCCTTTAAAACCTCAAAAAATGCACGCTATGTGGAAAATAAAATTTTTACATGGGAAAAACCAACAGTAAATATCGCAAACGTACATGAATTGCGTTTCAAAAAGCTAAATAGGTTATATAGCAAACAGTTTTTCCTCGGTATGGGATTATACGATATCTGAACAAACTTTTGAAGAAGTGCGACAATATTCAAAGATTCGGATGGCACTGTTGCGCTGTTTGACAAAGATTACTTTCAATACATAAAAATGTTACCAAAAATATCCTCTATAGCAGGCTCTTTGGCTTAAAACTACGTTTAAATTGTCTGCTGAGAATATCTATTAGTGCAACAGGTGAAGTAAATTTAGTGCGGACTACGTGTTCTCCTTTTATACGTGAAAGCAAGTGAAAGCTATCCATGCAAATAGATACAATAGTTTATAAACAGAATCTAGTAAACATAATGCAAAGTCGCAGATTGTTATTAGGTGCTCTTGCTGACAAGTGATGATGTTTCAGAAATAAAATTTTGAGACAAATTATAGCGAATAAACAAAAGCGGAATGAATGAGTCCAGATGTTGTGTTAGCAGCGCTGGTCAGTAAGTGTTTTAAAGGGAATCGACAAAGCTATATCTCGTAGCCGCTATAAATAGGCTAAAGAAACGCCCACAAACCCATTGTTTCTTTACCTACACAATGAAAGCGGATGCTTCAAAGTTGTCTAGTACAATAGAGTATATTTTTGACCTGGCCCTGGCCAGGTTTTAACTATGTCGATTTCCTTTAAGGTTGGCCTAAGGAAGCCTTTTAGAACAGCATGGCCGAACAGCACAAAATACGAAAAATTTGTGGGGGCCCCTTTTGGTCGGGGGCCCTTTGTTCTTGAACTAAGGTGCTCAAACTGCGTTACGCTACTGCGTTGAGGCTACAGTAGCAATTGATGCTGTTACTATGAAGGAATATGTGTCTGCTCTAAATTAAACATAAGAACGGCTCGTTTGGGAGACAGTTATTTAGATAACTAGAGGATATGCTTAGGCTTGTTGATTGCCTAGACGTGGCTAGACTTTAAGGTATTTGCATTTCACACCAGCGGATCAGGGATATACAAAAGCTCCCGCGTAAAAGAAACGGAAATCTTAGAAATTATAGCCTGTGATCAGAGAGATTATTTTTTCTTTTATAAAAAATGACATGGCCTTTTCAATATCTTATGAATGATGGAAGTAGCAAAATAGTTTATTATTGCAACGTTAACATTATTCTCAGATTTCAATTTTAAAACTCATATGAAATTGAATTGTTTTATTCATTTCTGTCAACTTTTATCTCATCGGACCTTTGTAAGATTGAGGATTCCTATATTTTATCGAATTTACCAAATACATTGTGGTCCTAGAATTTGGAAAGTATAATCTAGAACAGGAAGATCTCATATGAAAGGAAAGTTTCTTATCTTGGTTCCTTATCTTGTTAAAAACCTGCTAACCTTGTTTTTGAAGAGACTTGAAACTTGGCACAAGTAAAAAACACGATAAGGCAAACAAGATGACGTAATTTGTCGTTGCTTATATAACGTGGTTAAGTGCTGACGTCAGCAAATGTTGCTAATCTGGGTGTAAAACCACATGCACTTTGTCGATTTGTATCTCAAAATTAATTTAAAGTACCGGGTGTCCCAAAAGGATGTATATTATTGTTTGATTGCTTGCGTGTCCATAACCAGTTGACTGATTTTCAAAAACTTTGTTTTATTTTATTGCCTAAAGGCTAAAGTATATTTTAAGATGTTGGTTGTGGTTTTACGACGGCGTCTTCATGTCGAAAAGAAGATCGATAAACCTGCTCAAATTCAAACCTTAGATGGCATGAGAAAGTTCCAGTCAACCTTTTAGATGTGATGCAAAGGTTGAACTCGTATTCGTTTTCTCTGAACTCAGTACTTACTGAATTCGTATTCTCTGAACGACATACATTCTCTAAGCGACATATAAGTTCAGCCTTTTGCATCACATCTAAAATGTTGACTAGGAAAGAAGGCCAATTCTTTTTTGTGCAATCTAAGGCTTGAATTTGATCAGGTTTGTCATTCTTCTTTTCGACATGAAGACATCAGCCTAAACCACAACCAATATCCTCAAATACAATTTAGCCTTTCGGCAATCGGATAAAATAAAGTTTTTGAAAATCGGCTATTTGGTTATGGATATATAAGCAATCAAACGATAATACATCATTTTTGGACACCTGGTATATTGATGTGAGATTTGAAACATGAAAGGAATTGCAATATTCTTGCAATTCTTGTTTTGAAATGTTTGCTTCGTAACACGAATATCTTTGATGATGTCAGTTTTATTTACTTTGTAGGTGAAAAAGAGCGATTTATGTCTAAAATTAATCATAAAGTGCTTTAGAAAATAGCAAAAAAATGCTAAATGGACATAAAGAGACCTGCTGCGTTATATGCTGTTGCTCAGTCTTTTAAAAGTGAAGTCTAACTTGTTTTTCCGTAAGTACGCATGCGTAACAATCAAATATTGATGCTTAATAGAGATAATTTTATTTAATCACATGATTTTGATTGTTTGCATCAAAGTCCATCTATTTACCAAGTTTAAAGATCACACTCTTTTCATACGAATAATGTCCTAAGAAATTCAGGCTCAGAATCATCCAATTTTTAAGAATATTATAATAATACAGCAGGCATGTCGGAACGAAATTCATATTAGAGGGGGGGGGCTGAAATCTCATGCGAGCGGAGTGATGAAAAATGGGGGTCTGGGGCTTGCCCCCGGGAAAAATTTTCATGACCACGTCCATTAGATCGTTGAAAACACCCTATCTTTGGAGAATTGGCCATTTCAAGAGCACAGGATGAAGTCTGATGGGTGTCTTTCCGAGAAAATTCTGAAAAATTTGACTTCAATGTCACGAGGATATAAAATATATTCGAATTCCACAATGTCAGGGATGATAGTTTGATAATTTCTAATAACTTCCTCGAATATAAATAAGTTTCAATCTTCATTTCCACGAGATGGGTTTCACATTCTTTTTTACTTACAAAAGTGCACGATGTGCAGCAAATTATTGGGAGGGGGTCTGAAGCCACCCCAGCCCCCTCCTTCCGACGGGCCTGTACAGTAAGGACCCACATTTAAGAAACCACCTGAAAGAAACCACCCGAGAGAAGCTCTTAGGCTACTGAAAATAGTTAGAACCCCTGCATATAGGAGAATCTTGAGGCTCAAACCCCATTGTATGATCCTAGGTCCTCGTCTGATGGCCTAGGGGCATTGCAATTCGTGCAGAGTTCATAAGACATTGCTACTAAGATATCATAAATTCAACATATTTTTCCTAAATTTTGGCTCATTTTCTGGAATATCACCCATGACACAAGGATAGGGCCAATAAGGTCCATAAATAGCCCCATTTCGTTTTAACCTAATTTCAAAGACTTTCCAGAAAATGAATTAGAAAAACTTCAGAAACTGTCGCCCAAAAAAATGAAAAATATCATAGATATTACAAAAATTTTAGGCTAAGGTGAGAAGAATTGGTTTCTCAAATGTGTGGCCTTGCTGCATTCATGTATGCTCGATCCCGACTTATTTGTCTAACTAAACGGGCTTTTTGCACAAATTGAGTTTTCTCAAACAATAGGCTATTTCTTTTGCATAGAATGCATGCAAAACAAATTTTTCAATCTTTCTTAGAGCTTGAGTCACTTAACCATAATACCAGCTGGTTGAGTTGGTGTATTGATTGAACTATCAGCAAGAAATTGTGTCACGACACTCTGTTTACCAGATAACTGCAGTAGAACTAGCAATATAACAATAATATAGAAATATGGCAAGCATTACATCTATTTACAATCTGGTTATTGCTGTCAACGAGCAATGAATGCTGACGTGCAAAGATTTTTCAGTTAAATACAGCGCAAAAAACAGTTCCTTGTTGCATCGTGTGCAGAGGCGTACGCAGCACCTCAGAAGTGAGGGGGTCTGGGGCGTAGCCCCAGAAAAATTTTTGTGACCACGCCCTTCAGACGCTCGGAAAATGAGGGAAACGCCCTTTTTACTTATATTTTGCATCGTAAACATGACTGCAATGAACACAAAATAGGCAGGATGTTTTGTTGAATTTGCATTGACAATTTATACCCAGCATATCAAGTACGAATTACAAAATCCCTTTTCTTCTTTACTGTAAAACTGATTTGGCGCTAGTTGTTGTTATGATATTCAGGAAATGCCTCTTGTCGCCACTTCATCGTTGCTTAGTCAGTAAATGGCATCTTTTGCAAGAATCTTTTGAACACAGGAAAATTTTGAAAACAGACATTCTACTTTGGCTTAGAATGCCTCTCCCAACATCGTTCAAGCATTTCTTAGAAACGCAAAACATTGCTTCACCAAACCTTAGACAAAACCATTCTCTCCTTGCTGTTCAAGAATCTCGAAGACCACCGCCTGAAAGATCTGCCTGACCCCCCCCCCCTGAGGTACAAATTTTATTGCCTTTTTGTACAAATCTCAAGGACCATCTTTTTGAAAAGTGGGGGGGTCCGGACCCCCCCATTCCCCCCCTTGGGTACGCCACTGATCGTGTGAAATTCAGAGAATTTTCTACTCACAGGCATTTGACCTGTTTACACGTACTTTTTATAAGAAACTGCCCATAAGACACTCAACTCTCAAATCGCCAAAAAATTAAGAAACTCCAGTACTGGGAAAACATAAGTTAAGAAACCATTCATTTTGATAAAGGAAACTCTTGACATATTTCTACTTTGTTTTCACTCGTTACCTGTATCATATTACTCGGACCCATCTTGGACGGTACTTGAGTAATGTCTAAACATTGGAAATGCTTCAAAAGTATTGTTTTGAAAAGTTCACGAGGAGATAGGTAGTGAAAATGAAGATTGTTATGAAGCCTCTATTGAGCCTTTAACCCTATCCAGACTAGGGGGGGGGGCAGAAAGTGCCCCCTAGTAAACTTTTCCACACAGCTCGTTGAGTATCTCTAGAATAGTCTAGCTTTATTGTGACTTTTAGTTTCTATCTATGAGACATCTTTTCATGTGAATTTCAAAAATTTTGACACTGATTCCGGGGGTCAACACATGATTTTAAATTGAGTGCTCCGCAAAATAAATACATTTTAAGTCATAGCTTTGGAACCACTGGCTCTATGACAATGAGACAAACATTGTTGAACTCGTCTTGAAACAAGCTTTCATGTGATATAAAGTTTATTGATTTTTGATGACGTCATCAACAATTCGTTGTTGCGCATGCGTACTGACGAAAAACCGTGTTATGCTTCATTTTTAGAAAAATGAGTGACATTATATGATGCAGCAGGTCTTTTTATGTATATTAAGCATTTTTTGCTATTTTTAAAAGTAATTTATAATCAGTTTTAGACAAGAATCGCTCTTTTTTTCGTAAAAAATAAATAAATGCTGACATCAGCAAAAACATTAATGTTACAAAGGAAACATTTCAAAATAAGAATTACAAGGATATGATCCTTCTATTTTTCAAATATCACATCGATATATTATATCAATTTGGAGATACAACGCGACAAAGTACATGTGGTTTTACTCCCAAATTAGAAACATTTGCTGACGTCAGCACTTTAACAAGTGACATAAACAAAAACAAATCACACCATCTTGTTTGCCTTATCATATTTGCTACTTGTGCCAAGTTTCAAGTCTCTAGCACTTATGATTCTGAGAAAAACCAGGGGGTGGCATTTTGTGCCCCCCCCCTAGTCTCCCCAGAGTTTCAAAAAGCCTAGTCTGGATAGGGTTAAGAAACTCGTTAGAAACTCTGAGTACTGAAAATTTGATGATTATAAGAAAATTTCAGTACTGGGCAAAATTCTTAGTTGCTTATAAAAAAGTAACTGTATGTGTGATGAGCTGGCCTCAAGGCAGGATAACAAGACGCGTTTTATAGTATTCTTATAAGGAGTGTCTACAATCGTGGACAAAATATATTGGAACAACGTAAGATTCTACAATTTCATTTGAAAAACCCCCCTTTTACCCCCGATACAATGTTGTTTGGATGTTTTCAGCTTCAAGATGCCAACCAACATTGTTTCGGGGGTAAAAGGGGGTGGTGCAGATGTAAGAGTGAGAAGAACTGAGATAATCACCAAAAAATCAACTTTGTTCCAAATATTTTGTCCAGGATTGTCTGGCAAAACATTGATTTATTAGACTTTGCCTGTGAACAGTGAACGTTGTATAACGTTTAACTTGCTTCTTTTTCGATCAAACATGTAGCCATCATCTACATGGAGGAGAAAGAATATTTTGCCACACCTCAAGTGACACACCCAACTAACACAAAAGAATGATTATAGAATTCAACTAAATCTGCAGTAATGATTGAATAAGGACACAATGATTTTATGCTCCTTTTAAAAACTATTGGAATCCAAGTAGAGCAGGGACAGTGCCATTATATGATTTGATCACGGGTAACCACAAGGGTAACCACAAGGGTAACCATGATTTCATACTATTTTTCGTTGAATAAGCAGGGGTAACCACGGGTAACCACGGGTAACCACGGGTAACCATAATATTTATAAGGAAATATAACTTTCCTTTTAAATATTATGGTTACCCGTGGTTACCCGTGGTTACCCGTGGTTACCCGTGCTTATTCAATACAAAATAGTATGAAATTATGGCTACCCTTGTGGTTACCCGTGTGGTTACCCGTGCCAAAGCCCATGAGTGTATACATAAGATAATTGTGATGCAAACTTGCAAATACCACATAGTCCTAAGATCGGCCATCTTTGCGAAAAGCTGCCATATTTGTTACCATAGAGATTTTTCATGCCAAAAGACTCCATTATTTCTGAATATCAGTTTGTTTATTGGAATTATGGATGAATGGCCTGAACTTATTTCTCTACCAAATTATAAAGAAAAGTCAGACATGACCGTACTTGTCGTAAGTACTATAAAATTGGTTGATGATATGTTGTTCTGACAATGTGTGAAGATTTCCATCGTCAATACTGAGCCCTTCCTTGCTAATTTGATCATTTATCCTGTTAAAAGTGTCAAATGTTACATTTTTTCACTGATGCCATCTTACTGGTAAAGATTCTAATTATTTTTCGCATTTTCCCCTTTCTTTGACCAACCCTACAAGTTTCTTCATACAGACAATCGTGGACAAAATATATTGGAACAACGTAAGATTCTACAATTTCATTTGAACAACCCCCCTTTTACCCCCGATACAATGTTGTTTGGATGTTTTCAGCTTCAAGATGCCAACCAACATTGTTTCGGGGGTAAAAGGGGGTGGTGCAGATGTAAGAGTGAGAAGAACTGAGATAATCACCAAAAAATCAACTTTGTTCCAAATATTTTGTCCAGGATTGTCTGGCAAAACATTGATTTATTAGACTTTGCCTGTGAACAGTGAACGTTGTATAACGTTTAACTTGCTTCTTTTTCGATCAAACATGTAGCCATCATCTACATGGAGGAGAAAGAATATTTTGCCACACCTCAAGTGACACACCCAACTAACACAAAAGAATGATTATAGAATTCAACTAAATCTGCAGTAATGATTGAATAAGGACACAATGATTTTATGCTCCTTTTAAAAACTATTGGAATCCAAGTAGAGCAGGGACAGTGCCATTATATGATTTGATCACGGGTAACCACAAGGGTAACCACAAGGGTAACCATGATTTCATACTATTTTTCGTTGAATAAGCAGGGGTAACCACGGGTAACCACGGGTAACCACGGGTAACCATAATATTTATAAGGAAATATAACTTTCCTTTTAAATATTATGGTTACCCGTGGTTACCCGTGGTTACCCGTGGTTACCCGTGCTTATTCAATACAAAATAGTATGAAATTATGGCTACCCTTGTGGTTACCCGTGTGGTTACCCGTGCCAAAGCCCATGAGTGTATACATAAGATAATTGTGATGCAAACTTGCAAATACCACATAGTCCTAAGATCGGCCATCTTTGCGAAAAGCTGCCATATTTGTTACCATAGAGATTTTTCATGCCAAAAGACTCCATTATTTCTGAATATCAGTTTGTTTATTGGAATTATGGATGAATGGCCTGAACTTATTTCTCTACCAAATTATAAAGAAAAGTCAGACATGACCGTACTTGTCGTAAGTACTATAAAATTGGTTGATGATATGTTGTTCTGACAATGTGTGAAGATTTCCATCGTCAATACTGAGCCCTTCCTTGCTAATTTGATCATTTATCCTGTTAAAAGTGTCAAATGTTACATTTTTTCACTGATGCCATCTTACTGGTAAAGATTCTAATTATTTTTCGCATTTTCCCCTTTCTTTGACCAACCCTACAAGTTTCTTCATACAGACAATCGTGGACAAAATATATTGGAACAACGTAAGATTCTACAATTTCATTTGAACAACCCCCCTTTTACCCCCGATACAATGTTGTTTGGATGTTTTCAGCTTCAAGATGCCAACCAACATTGTTTCGGGGGTAAAAGGGGGTGGTGCAGATGTAAGAGTGAGAAGAACTGAGATAATCACCAAAAAATCAACTTTGTTCCAAATATTTTGTCCAGGATTGTCTGGCAAAACATTGATTTATTAGACTTTGCCTGTGAACAGTGAACGTTGTATAACGTTTAACTTGCTTCTTTTTCGATCAAACATGTAGCCATCATCTACATGGAGGAGAAAGAATATTTTGCCACACCTCAAGTGACACACCCAACTAACACAAAAGAATGATTATAGAATTCAACTAAATCTGCAGTAATGATTGAATAAGGACACAATGATTTTATGCTCCTTTTAAAAACTATTGGAATCCAAGTAGAGCAGGGACAGTGCCATTATATGATTTGATCACGGGTAACCACAAGGGTAACCACAAGGGTAACCATGATTTCATACTATTTTTCGTTGAATAAGCAGGGGTAACCACGGGTAACCACGGGTAACCACGGGTAACCATAATATTTATAAGGAAATATAACTTTCCTTTTAAATATTATGGTTACCCGTGGTTACCCGTGGTTACCCGTGGTTACCCGTGCTTATTCAATACAAAATAGTATGAAATTATGGCTACCCTTGTGGTTACCCGTGTGGTTACCCGTGCCAAAGCCCATGAGTGTATACATAAGATAATTGTGATGCAAACTTGCAAATACCACATAGTCCTAAGATCGGCCATCTTTGCGAAAAGCTGCCATATTTGTTACCATAGAGATTTTTCATGCCAAAAGACTCCATTATTTCTGAATATCAGTTTGTTTATTGGAATTATGGATGAATGGCCTGAACTTATTTCTCTACCAAATTATAAAGAAAAGTCAGACATGACCGTACTTGTCGTAAGTACTATAAAATTGGTTGATGATATGTTGTTCTGACAATGTGTGAAGATTTCCATCGTCAATACTGAGCCCTTCCTTGCTAATTTGATCATTTATCCTGTTAAAAGTGTCAAATGTTACATTTTTTCACTGATGCCATCTTACTGGTAAAGATTCTAATTATTTTTCGCATTTTCCCCTTTCTTTGACCAACCCTACAAGTTTCTTCATACAGACAATCGTGGACAAAATATATTGGAACAACGTAAGATTCTACAATTTCATTTGAACAACCCCCCTTTTACCCCCGATACAATGTTGTTTGGATGTTTTCAGCTTCAAGATGCCAACCAACATTGTTTCGGGGGTAAAAGGGGGTGGTGCAGATGTAAGAGTGAGAAGAACTGAGATAATCACCAAAAAATCAACTTTGTTCCAAATATTTTGTCCAGGATTGTCTGGCAAAACATTGATTTATTAGACTTTGCCTGTGAACAGTGAACGTTGTATAACGTTTAACTTGCTTCTTTTTCGATCAAACATGTAGCCATCATCTACATGGAGGAGAAAGAATATTTTGCCACACCTCAAGTGACACACCCAACTAACACAAAAGAATGATTATAGAATTCAACTAAATCTGCAGTAATGATTGAATAAGGACACAATGATTTTATGCTCCTTTTAAAAACTATTGGAATCCAAGTAGAGCAGGGACAGTGCCATTATATGATTTGATCACGGGTAACCACAAGGGTAACCACAAGGGTAACCATGATTTCATACTATTTTTCGTTGAATAAGCAGGGGTAACCACGGGTAACCACGGGTAACCACGGGTAACCATAATATTTATAAGGAAATATAACTTTCCTTTTAAATATTATGGTTACCCGTGGTTACCCGTGGTTACCCGTGGTTACCCGTGCTTATTCAATACAAAATAGTATGAAATTATGGCTACCCTTGTGGTTACCCGTGTGGTTACCCGTGCCAAAGCCCATGAGTGTATACATAAGATAATTGTGATGCAAACTTGCAAATACCACATAGTCCTAAGATCGGCCATCTTTGCGAAAAGCTGCCATATTTGTTACCATAGAGATTTTTCATGCCAAAAGACTCCATTATTTCTGAATATCAGTTTGTTTATTGGAATTATGGATGAATGGCCTGAACTTATTTCTCTACCAAATTATAAAGAAAAGTCAGACATGACCGTACTTGTCGTAAGTACTATAAAATTGGTTGATGATATGTTGTTCTGACAATGTGTGAAGATTTCCATCGTCAATACTGAGCCCTTCCTTGCTAATTTGATCATTTATCCTGTTAAAAGTGTCAAATGTTACATTTTTTCACTGATGCCATCTTACTGGTAAAGATTCTAATTATTTTTCGCATTTTCCCCTTTCTTTGACCAACCCTACAAGTTTCTTCATACAGACAATCGTGGACAAAATATATTGGAACAACGTAAGATTCTACAATTTCATTTGAACAACCCCCCTTTTACCCCCGATACAATGTTGTTTGGATGTTTTCAGCTTCAAGATGCCAACCAACATTGTTTCGGGGGTAAAAGGGGGTGGTGCAGATGTAAGAGTGAGAAGAACTGAGATAATCACCAAAAAATCAACTTTGTTCCAAATATTTTGTCCAGGATTGTCTGGCAAAACATTGATTTATTAGACTTTGCCTGTGAACAGTGAACGTTGTATAACGTTTAACTTGCTTCTTTTTCGATCAAACATGTAGCCATCATCTACATGGAGGAGAAAGAATATTTTGCCACACCTCAAGTGACACACCCAACTAACACAAAAGAATGATTATAGAATTCAACTAAATCTGCAGTAATGATTGAATAAGGACACAATGATTTTATGCTCCTTTTAAAAACTATTGGAATCCAAGTAGAGCAGGGACAGTGCCATTATATGATTTGATCACGGGTAACCACAAGGGTAACCACAAGGGTAACCATGATTTCATACTATTTTTCGTTGAATAAGCAGGGGTAACCACGGGTAACCACGGGTAACCACGGGTAACCATAATATTTATAAGGAAATATAACTTTCCTTTTAAATATTATGGTTACCCGTGGTTACCCGTGGTTACCCGTGGTTACCCGTGCTTATTCAATACAAAATAGTATGAAATTATGGCTACCCTTGTGGTTACCCGTGTGGTTACCCGTGCCAAAGCCCATGAGTGTATACATAAGATAATTGTGATGCAAACTTGCAAATACCACATAGTCCTAAGATCGGCCATCTTTGCGAAAAGCTGCCATATTTGTTACCATAGAGATTTTTCATGCCAAAAGACTCCATTATTTCTGAATATCAGTTTGTTTATTGGAATTATGGATGAATGGCCTGAACTTATTTCTCTACCAAATTATAAAGAAAAGTCAGACATGACCGTACTTGTCGTAAGTACTATAAAATTGGTTGATGATATGTTGTTCTGACAATGTGTGAAGATTTCCATCGTCAATACTGAGCCCTTCCTTGCTAATTTGATCATTTATCCTGTTAAAAGTGTCAAATGTTACATTTTTTCACTGATGCCATCTTACTGGTAAAGATTCTAATTATTTTTCGCATTTTCCCCTTTCTTTGACCAACCCTACAAGTTTCTTCATACAGACAATCGTGGACAAAATATATTGGAACAACGTAAGATTCTACAATTTCATTTGAACAACCCCCCTTTTACCCCCGATACAATGTTGTTTGGATGTTTTCAGCTTCAAGATGCCAACCAACATTGTTTCGGGGGTAAAAGGGGGTGGTGCAGATGTAAGAGTGAGAAGAACTGAGATAATCACCAAAAAATCAACTTTGTTCCAAATATTTTGTCCAGGATTGTCTGGCAAAACATTGATTTATTAGACTTTGCCTGTGAACAGTGAACGTTGTATAACGTTTAACTTGCTTCTTTTTCGATCAAACATGTAGCCATCATCTACATGGAGGAGAAAGAATATTTTGCCACACCTCAAGTGACACACCCAACTAACACAAAAGAATGATTATAGAATTCAACTAAATCTGCAGTAATGATTGAATAAGGACACAATGATTTTATGCTCCTTTTAAAAACTATTGGAATCCAAATAGAGCAGGGACAGTGCCATTATATGATTTGATCACGGGTAACCACAAGGGTAACCACAAGGGTAACCATGATTTCATACTATTTTTCGTTGAATAAGCAGGGGTAACCACGGGTAACCACGGGTAACCACGGGTAACCATAATATTTATAAGGAAATATAACTTTCCTTTTAAATATTATGGTTACCCGTGGTTACCCGTGGTTACCCGTGGTTACCCGTGGTTACCCGTGCTTATTCAATACAAAATAGTATGAAATTATGGTTACCCTTGTGGTTACCCGTGTGGTTACCCGTGCCAAAGCCCATCAGTGTATACATAAGATAATTGTGATGCAAACTTGCAAATACCACATAGTCCTAAGATCGGCCATCTTTGCGAAAAGCTGCCATATTTGTTACCATAGAGATTTTTCATGCCAAAAGACTCCATTATTTCTGAATATCAGTTTGTTTATTGGAATTATGGATGAATGGCCTGAACTTATTTCTCTACCAAATTATAAAGAAAAGTCAGACATGACCGTACTTGTCGTAAGTACTATAAAATTGGTTGATGATATGTTGTTCTGACAATGTGTGAAGATTTCCATCGTCAATACTGAGCCCTTCCTTGCTAATTTGATCATTTATCCTGTTAAAAGTGTCAAATGTTACATTTTTTCACTGATGCCATCTTACTGGTAAAGATTCTAATTATTTTTCGCATTTTCCCCTTTCTTTGACCAACCCTACAAGTTTCTTCATACAGACAATCGTGGACAAAATATATTGGAACAACGTAAGATTCTACAATTTCATTTGAACAACCCCCCTTTTACCCCCGATACAATGTTGTTTGGATGTTTTCAGCTTCAAGATGCCAACCAACATTGTTTCGGGGGTAAAAGGGGGTGGTGCAGATGTAAGAGTGAGAAGAACTGAGATAATCACCAAAAAATCAACTTTGTTCCAAATATTTTGTCCAGGATTGTAGCTTCTATAACAGCAAGAAAAGGTGGGGAGGGGGATAGAATATATACCCCCACCCGCTAGGTGTTGACCGCTTCAAAGTCGCAGATGAGGTACACCCCAAAAAAATAGGGGTGCTATGGAGGGTTTTTCAGAAAACCCTGGGGTTTTTTATGCTCATAGTTTTTTTAAAAACCGTAAGGGTTTTTGAGAATAGGGTTTTTTGGATGGGTTTTTTTATAGCTTTTAGGTTTTTCAGACTCTTGAAAAACCTATAAGGGTTTTTCTTGTTCAGCATGACTAAAAGTTTTTACAAAAACCCTCAAAGGTTATTCATATCATCAAAGCAATTCACAAACCCTTTACAGTTTTTGTTCATGGTCGTGGAATGTTTTTGCAAAAACCTGCAAAGGTTGTTTTGGGTATACAATAATTTCACAATGGTCGAAATTAGTAAGGTTGTTAAAAAACCTACCGTACTTTTCTTACCTGTTTGGATCAAAATGTGGGGGTAACATACAAATCAATATTATATTTAGCAGAGAAACGAACTAATTTCTTAAATTTTATAGGGTATAATTGAGGGTTAAATAATGATCTTGCACCTCCAAAATTTTATTGTTGAAAATTACCAAACTTCTTTAACAAGGGCAAATTTTGTACCAATAGAAGCTCTGATTTGTTTACATATGACGTAATCTTGGTTCACCAGCCAGTCAGAGAGCTCTATTTCTATAGCGTTATCTGATGATCATGGCAGAGGGAGGGGTTTGCTGTGGAAAAAACCACACCCTGGTTTTTTCTTCGCTAGGAAAATATACCTTTCGCAAAAACTAACATTTTTGCACCCATATAGAATGAGAAATTTTACATACTTAGTTCATCGCTGTTGACTCCTCTTTTTAGTTGACTCCTCCTCTAGCGCGGAAATCAAAGTTTATGGATACAGATAAAATAGTTCTGATGATGAATACGTTTGTCATGTCACAGTTCAGCTACTGTCTCCTGATTTGGATGTTTCTTGACAGACGTATCAATAATAAAGTAAATAAGATTCATGAACGAGCTCTACGGATCGCATACAAAGATAGTCCTCTTGTTTTGAATCCCTTTTAGAAAGGAATAATTCTGTGTCTGTTCATCAGAAAAATCTGCAGTTGTTGTTGGTCGAAATTTTTAAAACTAAGGAAAACCTGAATCCAAGCTTCATGAAAGATATTTTTGTTGAACGAACGGAAAACTATATCTAAGAAGTGGGAATACTCTGCAGTTGCCAAAAGCCAGAACAACAACATACGGAATCGAATCTGTATCATTTCTAGGCTCACTGCTTTGGCATGCATTGCACAGCAAGAAATGAGCAAATTTCCACCAATTTCTGAATAGGGAGATTCTCAAATTTCTTATTAGTTTCCGAAAGGGAAATTCACACTCACAGTTTCCTATGGATTTCCATAATGGGAAATGTACACGGGGAGTTTCTGATCAGTTCCAGTTAAACGAAATTCACACTCAACATTTCTCAAGATTTCCGATGGAAGAAATTCCCCTGTACTCGTTCCCAGCTCTCTGCCTATGACGAAGGGTCTTTTGTTTAGACGTCGTTTAACATTTTGGCGCTCAAAATCATTCTTTCTGTGAAGATCAGCGACAATGGAGGGTTTCTCAAAGCAGCGTACAGACTTAACAAGCCAGTAAAGTGTATGAAATCAAGAAGTCACCGGAAAAAGGCTACAAGTCAAGCATTGACAAGTCTCTACGGAAATAATATGAGCAGGTTTGTTGAGTTTCTTATCTTGCATGCCTTACTTTTTCGAACGGATCTCTGACGGCCTAAGCCTAAGGTAGCTAAACTACTAGTCTAGCCTGGGCCTAAATTGATGGCTTCGAGAAAGTGGTGGGCGAAGTGTTGGCCTTCAAGGAGATTTTCCGTTCTAGCTTCCTTTCTGAAACTGAAAAATAGAGAGATATACAGGCATGAATGGGCACGACTTTCAAACAACAGACGATGACAAAATTTCATGGATTTTTGCTCCCATCATATAGCTACCAATGTTATATTTCAATTTTTAATTGCTTTTTTTTCAGAAAATGAGGGTTTTTAATTTGTTCTCTTTCATCATAGCTCCCTGGCTTGATTGCTGACATCAGGAAGAGTTAATAGGAGGAAGGAGAAAAGCGGGTAAGATCACAATTTCCAAAATAAATTTTTGTCGGTGGTTGAGACAAGGAGTGGAACGCTAGACCAGCATATTTTCAATTTCTATTCTTAGTTTTGAATATATGTGAAACAGTTCTGCGTCTTCAATGCACGAACTTGTTCAAGTGGTCAGCGATCAAAGCAATTTGTTTTCAACCATGCAAGTAGTTCCTCATTTTCACTTTGGGTAAGATCATAATTTCAAACGTAAAATGTTCGTTGGTGGTTGAGACAAAGAGCGGAACGCTAGACCAGCATATTTTCAATTTCTATTCTTAGTTTTGAATATATGTGAAACAGTTCTGCGTCTTGAATGCACGAATTTGTTCAAGTGGTCAGCGATCAAAGCAAAGCAATTTGTTTTCAACCATGCAGCAGTATCTTCATGCCTCATTTTACATTTAACATTTTTGAGTTAGTTACAAATTAGCTGTTCTTTTTCCTCCTCCAAGCTCCTGCCAAGTTGTATTTGCAAAGCAAAAAGAGAAAACCGGTTAGTTCATAATTCTCTTTGATTTGTTTTTTTCCCAATGTTTGATTATCAAAACATTGAAGGACCTTATCATACGGGAGGTTCTCAAACCCACACACATTTCCTTGGGAGGGTCAATGATGTCCATCAGCTTTTCCATGACTCAAATTTTGTTGTTGAAACCCTGGCTAATGTCGACATAAATCCAGTGGCGGACACTTTGCCAAATATTGGGGGGGCGAAGCCATTGTTTCAGTTAAAAAGCATTGTTTGTTTCTATTGTTTTCGAACAAAAGATCTTTGTTCTAGCCAACATTGGGGGCCATCGCAGCCCCTCGCCCCCCCCAGGTGTCCGCCACTGCATAAATCTCCACGGACATCCATTAAAAGCCATGGGCATTCAAGTTTCTACACAGCACTAAAATTGTTCATATGGCACTAGTGTTGTGTTAGAGTGTCTAGTGAAATGAAAACAGTTTCCTTACCGTAATGTGATTTGAAACTGGCATGAAAAAATCATGATTAAGAACGTAACAACCATGGCAAACCATGGTAATGTCTGTGGCATAATACAGAGCAGGAAAAAGTGTCTGAACCTGTGAAGCATCTTCACAGGAGGCTTGTTTGCCTGGAAGGAAGATAATGGGAGCAAAGAGAGAAAGGGGAAGAGAATGAAGGGAAAGAAATGAAACAATTAAGTTTGGATGGAAGTTCTTGTTTCTTCAAAGAAAAAAGATGAAGAGGAAGAATGTAAAATGGAATGGAGAAAGGATGAGGGAGAAACAAAGATTGAAAATGTGAAGATGAGAGGAATAACTAAATGAATCAAAAAGCAGTATTTTGATTATGCTCTTTTCATTTATATGGTTGTGTGATGCAAGGAAGATATCAAGATTAAATTCAGTCCTAGTGGATTATCATCTACATTGTACCAGGCCTTACTGGGAATATTCTGGTAGGAGTGTGGCAAATCGCACTCCTAGTGCTTTCCAGGCGTGCGATGGAGTGCAGTTGAAACTTGCCATAACGTGCATCAGAAGCATGTCTTTTGGGGTTTTTACTCAACCATTTGACCATTCCAAAATTATCCCCGTCTTTAACCATTGAAAGAGACATGTTTGATTGTTCGAAATATCAACTTGTCCGAGTTAAACAATGTTTGAGTTAACTTTAATCATATAACGATAAATCATAAGCTCTTTTCTGTCAATTAAATAAATGCAATAAAGGATTCGAAAATATAGTACTTAAATTACGTTTCGCTGCCGTTTCATCAGAAATAAACTTTACACTCTGTAATCATTTGTAATGAAGATCCTCAAACATGAAACGCTCTCTTATCAATTTCAAATTCTTTGTCTGAACTATCGAGGCTCTAAGATGCTTGATGCTGCTAATCCTTCCATAGTACTATAGAGAGATCTAAGCCTTGTTCACTCTTACGGATATCTCAATATTACAATCTAGAGCTCTTTCAAAATATTTCTAACGATTCCTAATCATTTTGTTGGGCCTATGGGGCGAACTCAAATCAAACACTCAGAATTTTAGTATTTTGGAGAATTCTGTCTCATTTCTCGAACATCTACTAATTTCTGGAACTGACCAGCAAGAAGGGGATGAAGTTTGGAAAATGCCCTGATAGCAACTAAAAATTAGCCGGTAATGATATTTGCCTGTTTCTAATGAAGAGACAAGACATCTGAAAATTTGTCATACTGATCCTTTTTGTGACAGTGGTTAAGTATTGAACCTTGATTTAAAGAAGTTGTTATGTTAATTAAATGATTCTATCAGTCCCTTGGAAAGCAAGCAAGAAAGAAACTGATCTTTCAAGAAATAGCATAAGGTCAAAGAAATAACTCTTCAACCTAAGTGATCTAAAGTGATATAACATCCTGAAGGATTATCTTTTGTAAACAATTTAATGATAACTAGCAAATCATCAAGGGTTCTGGATTTAGGACTTCCTGGTTGGTATTTGCTTCCAGAGATATACAAGATTTTAATCATCATTTGGAAAGACAAGGCGTGTGATCTATCGCACTCCTTGGGAAGAGAAGGCGTGCGCAAAGGCGTGCGAGAGCGATCGCACGCCATTCCCAGTAAGGCCTGTTGTACAGAATATTAAAATTCACATAAACAGTGGAAGGAAGAGCATTAGAATGGCATTGCTTTACAGGAAGGCAACTATTTTTGCAACCACTTGACACAAAACCATTCCACAAAACCCAAGTTGTCATGGACTGGCCTATGGATATTCCATGTCAATTTCCATGGGTTTCGGTCTACTCTTTTTCGTGGAAATTTTTTATTGATCTGAATTTTCTTGAAAGCAAGTAGGACACGGAAAGGTATGAAACATGTTGAAAAGTTTGATTTGTAGACTATCCTGGATCATTTGATCTTGATAGGATATTGATCGGCCTCTGGTTCTTATTACTGACATTGCACTGGAGCTATACTCATTTTCATGTGAAGCTGAACAACAACAACCGAAAGAGTTATCTGGTTGATATGCAAAACAGTAAACAGTTTTCAGAATGCTCACAACTCTTACTTTTTTATTGGATACACAACAAAAATGAACTTTTAGAACCACCAGGAATTATTTTGATGCACTCAGCTTGCTTTTTATGCATTATAACTTGGGATGATTCTAAGTTTTAAAGTGAATAGACCATATTTATGCTTGAATTCATGAACTGCTATAAACAAAATCAACATGAGAATCCACCTCACATGGACTCCTTCGTTATCAGAACTGACAGTTTTATGTTTTAGTCTCCTGATTACATCAATGGCAACATTTCATAGATTTGCTCATTATCATCCTAGCTGCTCTATTTCTAATTTAATTGCATTTTTCAGAAAATGTGGGTTTCTAACCCAAAGGGTGAAATAGAGCAGTTTTATTTATGGGAATGAGCCTTCAGGAAGGGTATCAATGTCCATGATTTTGGTTGCGTAGGGCATACTTTTTCAAAAAAACGGCATAAGAAACAGGTATGTTCTTGAAACTTGGATGGCAAATGCCTAACCAAAATCTTGTCAAGCCCCCTCAGGTTTCTAACTTGTTTCCTTTAACCATAGCACTCCAGCTTGATTATTGACATCAGCAAAGAATAAAGAAGATGAAAGAGCAAAGCGGGTAAGATCACAATTTCAAATGTAAATTTTTGTTGGTGGTTGAGACAAAGAGTGGATCGCTAGACCAGCATGTTTTCAATTTCCATTCTTAGTTTTGAATATATGCGAAACAGTTCTAGTGCACAAACTAGTGCACAATAAATGCACAAACTTGTTCAAGTGGTCAGCGCTCATAGCAATTTGTTTCAACCATGCAAGTAGCATCTTCATTCCTTATGTTCACTTTCTTTAAGATGATAATTTCAAACATAAAATGTTTGTTGATGGTAGAGACAAGGAGTGGAATGCTAGACCAGCATATTTTCAATATGTGAAACAGTTCTGCGTCTTGAATGCACGAACTTGTTCAAGTGGTCAGCACTCATTGCAATTTGTTTTCAACCATGCAATTAGAATCTTCATTCCACATTTCACTTTTGGCATTCTTGAATTAGTTACAAATGAGCTGTTCTTTTTCCTCCTCCAAGCCATGACAAGTTGTGACTGCACAGCAATTAGAAAACTGGTTAGTTCACAATTGTCTTTGATTTGCTTTTCCTGATATTTTAGTGTCAAAAGCAACAAAATATTGAAGCAACTTTTTATCGTGGACCTTCATTGATTGGTCTCAGTTCTCAAACATCTTTGAAAGCAAGCAGGGCACAGAAAAGAAGGAATTACTTTGAAATGTGATTTTAAGACTTTGATGCTGCAAATATCCCATCTTCTTTCTCTTGAAAGGATATTAATCAGCCTGGTTCTGATTCATTGAAATTGCACAGGAGCTACACTAATTTTTATATGCACGTGCAGGACAGAAACAACCAAAAGAGTTATCAGGCCCATTTGCAACACCAGGAGCAGTTTCACACAGTGTTAATCAGGATCCAAAGAAACACACTTTTTTTTAAACTTTGCCTACCGTTCATCGGTATGATACAAGGCGGGCTCGCAAAGGTGATATTTTTATGACACGTAAGAATACTTTGCAATATGGCTTACGATCTATTAAATATGCAGGCGCTAAATCCTGGAATGACATTCCATCCAATATCAAACAATCTACTTCAGCAGGCCTTTTCGTTTGACGCGTGCGATCGCACACGCACACGTTGGCACACACGCAATTTGAGTCACGGGTGCTTTTCATCGCATACGCAAAGTGTTATTTTGCTTAAGTGGTACTTTGATGTTCGACACATCCAATGTTAAATCATGTGCTTCAATAAACCATGATTACTGACAAATCCTATAACACTTTCAACAAAGTCCCAAGTGGCAATTCCCTCAATTATAAATAATTGTGACCCTTGGTGCTCATAGAGCGAAGGTAATTGCTGTTACCGAACCGATGTTTATGAAGAAAATGAACCGAGCAGACAACAGATTTGTCCTGTTGACATTGATAGTTCGGAAGAATCAGACACTGACGAGTCTGAGTTTACCGAGGAAGAAACTGCTGAGTATAGTCCTGTAAAAACAAAAACTTCATTGACACATAAACATATGAACAATGATATTCATTTTATCAGTAATGTGATTACCTTTATCAGTAAAGGGAGACTTGAAGACCTATCTTTGTGTCACTTCTTAAAGGCACACTGTCGCGGCTGTGATTGGCTGGTCATAATGTTGAAATCACTAACAAAAAACCTGGCCTCTGAATAATTACCAAGCGTTTATGCTGTTGGGTTCTTTGAATAAAGGGAACCAGATCGTTATCGCCTTCGTGAATTTCAGTGTACAGCTTAATTACTGAAGCTTGCCTAATTTTATTCTTCTTTATTGTCTTATCTACCCAATCAGCGCCACGACAGTGTGCCTTTAAATACTGTCTTGAATAACTACGTGTGCCAATCGCACGCGCAAATGAATTTGCCTGTGTGTTTTGCCTTACGCGTGTTGTTTTATTCCCGAAAAGGACTGCTTCAGTAGTGATTTTCCGTCGTGATCTGATATTACATCTGTTCTTAACTAAGTACCAATCCTGAATACCTTGATAAGATAACTTTTCTACATTGATCAATCTAATCCCTCAAAGATTTCATAAATTGAATGATAAGTTTTTAGCTTAGGGGGTGCTCTCTCCTTGACTAGTCTACCTACTGAGAGAGCTCCTCCTTAAAGGGGCCTGTGCAAGATAGAGCCTTTGCGGGCGTGCATGCAATCAAAACAAATACTTGGCCTTTCGGTGCAGTGAACACAAATCAATTTCGTTTCGTTCAACTGAGCAAAATTAAGCTAATTTGCATGACTGTTATGCTTATTGTCTTTATTGATTTGAACTGAGTAAGTTACACAATAACTGATGGAAATATTGCTGAACATTTCAACATAGATTAACCAACATCGTTTAAACCCTTTATTCACAAAAAGCGTTCTGTTGTGTTCACGTTACATCGAAATACAGTCCTTTTGAAGACAAACATGGCCTGATCTTCTCTGTCGCAAATAAAGCTTGGAATTCGATCGTCATGATACGGCCAGCATACCAGCAAATCTATAGATTGTGCCTTTTAAGACCACCAAAATTTGGGGTTTCGCAGATAAAGCACCTTTATATTTATAAGCACCAAGGTTTGAATTTGAACTTACTGTTTTGCTCTCATCCAGAACTTATATCAACTCGGAAAAATACACAACAGGTCCATTTGCTCCCCTTTTTGGTCTTTCAAGCTTACTGCCAGTGTCAGACTCCTATTTCTAATACACAAAACGGAAAACGCTGAAAACAAGAAACTTGCTGCTGTGCGGTAGCCATCTTACTTTCTGATAATCAGAAAGTCGAACGTCGGCGCGCAAAGGCTCTATCTTGCACAGGCCCCTTTAAGAAATTCCTCTCCATACGAAATTCTATGTACTCCTATTGTAAAATTTGTAATTTTTGCCATCTGTTGCAGTTTGTTATTCTAGTTAATTGTATGTATTTTAGAAGGATTTTTTGCATAGTGGAATTTTAAAATTAAACTGAACTGAACATATAGATGCCAAGTGCCAAATCTATGGACTTAAAATTGGCTTTTATTGCACAACAAAGATTGCTCTTAAGTCTCGGTGCTAGAATAAATGGGATGGATGAAACATTTCTCATTCTCAAATTGTGATAAACAGAGAGTCTGGAATGACCAGGGTCAAAGGAAAAAGTACTACTGTCTGGAAATAGAACATACATATTTGTTTACTTTAAGGAGCCAAAGAATTACAAACAATTAATGAAATGCTTTGTTTTAAGCAGCGATAGAAGCTACATTGATATGATTCATAATTTAATTTAGTTAGAAGAGTAGAATATGGTGATGGATCCCTGGCAGTAATGCATCCATCAAATTGAAATGTGTTTGATAATCTTTTGACCATAGGTGTTGGTATGTGTACTTCAAATCAAATATAAGCACTCAGGACTTTTGCCCTATTTTCAAAACACCTCCATAAGAATATACGCACTGTGCATAAAACCTGGCTGATACTATATATGTACATTGGTTTTCTTTTTAAGCTTACTCAGATGATTAAACCTTTTAAAAGAAGAATGACCCTAATGAAGAAGGAAGAAGACCTTCTCACTGTTGTGGCACTTTTAAAACAACTAGAAATGGTTTCTGTCTTGTTTTTGTTTGAAGAGGTTGTAGTTCTCTTGTAGAAAAGTTTATATGGTCTGGTAAACTCTTTGTTTTGCTTTTAGCTGTTTGAGCAACGAGCGAGCATTTGCTGCTAAAGTAATGCCTATTTATATGGATGTCATTGAAGCACTGATGCCTGATAAAAAGATTGTTTGAATGCATTGGTAAATTTTGGGAGCAGTGATGATTAACTGATGAAACGGCAACATTGGCAGAAGGAGAACTAGGGATGGCAGTGGTCCTGATGCAAGTTAAGAGCAAGTTGTTGTACAATATGTTATTAATGTATCCTTTGGTTATTTCAAATGTTTCAACCCACAATTTGCAGAATTAACAAAATCAATCAACGCTGTAAAAACTGATACAGAGTGTCCTAAAAAAGACCTGTGCCCCACCTGTGGGGAAGAGCAGTAATTTCAGTTGTCTGTTTTCTGAGACTGCTGTATAGGAAAGGTTTCAAATGAATGTTTGGGACCTTATTTGAGTAAACCATACAATCATACAATTAATTGCAACATTGTAGTACAGACAGGGCAAACTTTGTTGGGACACCCAGTCATACAGTCATTTCCAAAAGTCTAAGGGTTGTCATGTCACACTGGGGTCAATGGTCATACCTCTGTGCAATACTAGTAGTTTGCTGAAATTGTGTGCACATCACCATTAGCCCAAAATCTCTGACAAATTTTTGCTGCGATTTTTCTTCAGTTTGGCCGCAATTGTGAATGAAATCATCGCTGATGATGTTTGCCTCAGAACCTTGTAGTTTTTGTGAAAATCGTTTGTTAAAAGCAGGTTATAATGTACAGTACAACTGTCCCGAAACTGGCAGTCTTCTTGCCAACAAAATCTTTACTGTATGCACTAACTCCGAAATGATCTCGGAACATAATATTCTGAAGATGTATGTCCCATAGATCGACAGTTTTAGTGAAATGCGTGATCTGGCATCCAAAAGCAGGTGGTACAGTGGTTATATCTCTTAAAACATACATGATGCAAAACTGGTAGACTTGGTTGCATTGCATCTTCTCTCGTAAATTTGCTGGACAAAGGTACGGGGTGTCCCATAAGAAAATACTCCTGTTTGAAAAATCCCCAAAAATCAATTATCAAACCTTTGATAAAATGTTCTTTTTTACTTGTTTTGTCAATGACCCGAAAATATTCATAGATAATAAAATGTTTGCTTTTGATACAGCAAGGTAGAAAAATTACACGTTGAAAACCTATTTTG
This sequence comes from Aurelia coerulea, assembly GCA_039566865.1. Classification (NCBI taxonomy): domain Eukaryota; kingdom Metazoa; phylum Cnidaria; class Scyphozoa; order Semaeostomeae; family Ulmaridae; genus Aurelia; species Aurelia coerulea. The sequence goes on from CM076959.1 coordinate 8,063,108, forward strand.
AGCTGTATAAGCAAAATACTCAATCTTGCCCTTAAGAGTCTAATTTTTCAGAATGTTTATCATCATTAAAGTTTCCAATGATAGTGCGCATGTAATTCAGTCATTTGTGACCTCAGTCATTTATGACCAAACAAGATGCTTTACATCCACAAAGAAATTTATCTGGCAATCATCAGTGCTTTTTGCAGTATGATTCAAAACCAAGAAACTCAGAAAAGAGCTTAAAGTTGCCCATTTTTAAGCCAATTACAAAATCAGCTAGTCTGGGAAAATGATTTGGCCCTTGATTTACTTGACAAAAAAGAAAATTGGAAGATCGGTCGTGTAATCAAATTTTGGTGATTTTACAAACAGGAGTACTTTTTTGAGACACTCTGTAGAATATGTGAAAGGAAAACAACGAATGTCGCTAAAAATTCTAAAGTAGCATTTTAGCCTGCACGTAGTATTGGAACGGGGAAGGGAAAGAAAATGCATTACCATTTACCATATTTCTATTTTATTCAGTACCCCTCAGAGCCAGTTCGGAAACTCGGCGGCTCCGACGAATGTCTATCACTACATTAATAATGTTTGATGGCATTATTTGGACCGTCATTGGTAAAAAAAGTCACAAATTTCCTCTGCCTTTTGGTAAAAGGCCTTTTCCAGAATTTACCGAATCGCCCCAATCCCCAAATAAGAAACCCCCGTCTATAAGAAATGGGCCTGATATTCTTCAATAGAGGCTTCTTTAATAAGAAACAATTTTAAGTCTGAAATTGAAAAGTTTCTTATTTTCAGGTTTGGCATAGCTTGTTCCTTGCCAAAGAATACTCCTATAAATGACCGTGATATAATGTAGCATTCTCAAAACAGCCTTCACACAACAACCTGTGTTTGAAGACCGATTTTCAAATCATTTTCAAACTAACCAAGGGACAAAACTGCGTCTGATAAAAAAATCATCCTTCGGATTCAAAGACTATCTGAAAGATAACAAATTTGCTTCCAAACTCCTATCCCTCAAACTAAATATGATAGAACTAAGAACAAATTATAAAGGCAAATACCCCAACACCAAGTGTAGAAGATGTGGGATAGAGGACGAGACAATTGAGCACCTTTGGGCCTGTGTAAAGTTTGAAAAACAAATGCCAAGGAAAAAACTCCTGCAAACAACGAAAACCAAATACTTGAAAAAGATATGGGCCCGGTACTGCTCTTTCATTGAATCCTAATTTAAAGAGAAAACAAAAACAGATGAATAACTCGTAATATATTCACGATATTTTCATGCATGCAGGAAATGACCTAAAGATTTCTATTCTAAAAATGATCAATCATGTTTTTGTAAAGACAACTGTGCCATCTGAATGGAGGACCATCATTATAAAAATGCTTTTCAAAGGTAAAGGTAAAAGAAACCAATTAAACCAAAGAAACCAACTAACCAAGGGACAAAACTGCGTCTGATAAAAAAATCATCCTTCGGATTCAAAGACTATCTGAAAGATAACAAATTTGCTTCCAAACTCCTATCCCTCAAACTAAATATGATAGAACTAAGAACAAATTATAAAGGCAAATACCCCAACACCAAGTGTAGAAGATGTGGGATAGAGGACGAGACAATTGAGCACCTTTGGGCCTGTGTAAAGTTTGAAAAACAAATGCCAAGGAAAAAACTCCTGCAAACAACGAAAACCAAATACTTGAAAAAGATATGGGCCCGGTACTGCTCTTTCATTGAATCCTAATTTAAAGAGAAAACAAAAACAGATGAATAACTCGTAATATATTCACCAGTGTTACTTTTAAGTAGCTGCTCCGGAATGGAGAATGGTATTATTATTATTATTATTATTATTATAACCTTGACTTGACATGATGGTACAAATGTATAAGAAACTTTGACCCTGATAATGCAAAGTTTCTTTAAATAAGAAACTTTCTGAGGCTCAATTTAAAAAGTGGTTTCTTATTTGCGGGTACCAGCTGTATAAGAAAAATTGAAACACGTGCAGCTCGGGCTGAATGTAAAAGTACAATTAAAGATGTGCTTTGGCATATCTGAACTTCGGTTCAAACAAATTTTGGCCACTCCTGGAAACATGGGAAAGATAATTCCTTCTATGCAGCGTATTGTTCAGACGTTTCTCTTGAAAAGGGCTGCCTTTAGATTTTAATTTGCCTGATTTTGATCAAAGATCTACTCTGATTGTTACAATTAAAAGTATTGCGAGAAAAGATACAGCCAGCAATTTTCCCCAAAGCTTTCAATGTCCAGAGCTTTTGACTTTGAATGTATGTGTAGAGGAGGCCTTTAATTTAAATGTTAGTATTTTCTATGATATCGTATTTTCAATAATTGATTACTTATCATCATCATATTTGCATCATTCAATCTCTTCTATTTATGAAATCTACAGTTTATGTACGATCCTTCAACGCCTTGCTTGAACTGAACTTTGAAGCAAATTTTAGTTTGGTCCCGCTGAAAATATTGAGTGGCAATGTTCACATTTAATAAGAAAACGTGTCGTTACTCGTCCGAAACGCTCAGTCTCTGTAACGTTTTGGAAGGAAACGGAAGATTCCCGATAGTTTCTGATATTTGAAATGTCCAAATTTCTGCTGTAAGAAAACGTGTCGTTTCTCGTCCGAAACGCGCAGTCTCTGTAACATTTTGGACAGAAACGGGAGATTTCACGATAGTTTCTAATGTTAGAAATGTCCAAATTTCTGCTATGAGACTTAAAGGAAACGGAAATGTGCCTTTCGGCTGATTTTTTATGTTAGAAATCAAAGCGGAAATGTCGAGTTTCCATCAAATCTCAACTTGAGAAATCCTCAGAAACTGTCCGTTTCTTACACATTTCCGACATAAAAACTATGCAGAAACGTTAGCTTTTCTTGCCGTGTTGCCAGAAAGATTGAAAAAATCAGAAAATCTTGCAGCATTCAAACAAAAATTAAGGAGCTGGAAAGGACTGGACTGCAACTGTCGACTTTGTAAAGTATACATCGCAGATTTGGGGTATTTATAGTTGATTTTTAAGATTTTGTATTTGTAGAAATTATCATGTAAATAGATAGTTAGTTGGCTTTAATTAGCTGTAGTTAGCTATCATTTTTCTGTTACTTGCCAACTGTAAATATATCATTTATTATTATATATTATTATATTTTGCACATCCTTCATGACCCAAATGGCCAGGCCCAAACCATCAAAAAATGGTTGCAGAACATATACCTTACCTACCCTTGATTTGAAACTCTACATTTGAAATTTGAATCTCTATAAAATCAATGTCAATAAATACTGGCTTGGCATTGAGAATTAAGCCTGACCTGGTTCAAGGGGGGAGGGGCAACTCCTATAGGGGGTTTGGTATATATGTGCCTTCGATAAGTCAGAGGTAGGACCCATAACCTGGACAACATTTTGAAAATATGACCCCCATAACCAGGGCAAATTCTGAAATATGACCCCATAAACATGGCAAAATTTCCTATTAGAATCATGAAAAAAATATGCTACGTATCATTTGTACAAAGTCCATTGAAAACGTGAGGAGCTAAATTCATTTTTATGAAAGTTCTTTGTCGTAATAGCTAATAATAGCAATACACTGCTAACATTTACCCATTACTGCGGCAAATCTCGCTAAAGCAGACCACATAACCCGGGCAGGCACATGTTTACCAGACCAGGCCCCCTATAAGGGTCCCCCCCCCTCGACCTGGTTGACCTCATCGTTTCATCAGACTGGCCTTGGTTAGAAAATCCGAAAAGTAAAGTAATTTTGAAGATGCAAATAAGAAAGAACTTGCCCAACTTCCATTTGAGACAAAGCAATACTTGATAAAACAAAAGGTCACTGGTTCAATTCTGACCAAAACGAATTCCCTATGATAACTTTTAACTGTTTTCACAACACACAGTTTGACCAACACAGCCTGATCGGGATCGCACTCTCAAAATAAGTTGACGAAGATGAAATGTACATCAATTCTGAAGTCCAAGAAGAAATCTTGTTTAGCTTAGGCTAGTTTATAAAGAAAGCTAGTTTACACAATTATGCAAACGATAATACCCTAATGGCTTTTTCAAATTCATTGCCAAGCCCGTTTAGAATTTTGGAACAAGAGTCGAACGTTGCCATAGATTGGCTTGAAAGGAACCAAATTATTGCAAATCCAGACAAATTACATGCCATCGTAGTTACGAAGGGTAGAGATGATACAAGAGGGGAAAAATTAATTTTTTTTTATATCATTCATTTAAAAAGTTTGCAATGAGTTCTACAATCTACAATACTTATCTAATTACTATACAACACTACAGGAACGATACCAGGGGGAGCGAAAAACAATGACTACCCCAAGGCCAAAAACATAAAGACATATAACGTTAACCTACATGCAACTAACTGTACACTACGAACGATTAGAAAACTAATGGATAAAGGATAATATACTAGATTCTGTCTGACATTAAATGTCGTGTCAAGGTTGCGAAGAACTTAAAAATTTCACGAGTGCGGCTCGTTTGAAATTGAGATGCATAAGATGCCCGATATCTAATATCAAACAGAATTCACAAGGAAAACAAAGAACATTCACGTAAAGGGTCTTGGTGGTTGCTTAGAACATAGCTGAAGTTTCAAAGGATCTCAAACAAACCGACCAGTTTCCTGGATGAAACGTAAAGTCAATTCGAGTATATTTTTGTTCAAGTCATCAGAAAGGTCTTAATCACCATATAGTAAAAGCTGCGTCAAAGCATCATTTGAAAGGCTAGCGATTTGTACATACGGTTGCAATAATTCTACAATTCCAGCGAGAAGATCTCTTCGTTGAAAAAGTAATCATACAGGACAAACAAATTCAATCTGAAAATGTAGTAAGACTTCTGGGGGTGAAAATCGATCACAATATGAAACGCTATATGCAGTGATATTCAAACTCTATTATTCAGAGATCAGGCTTTTGCATGCAGAGTTCAGACTTTTGCATTGAGACTTCTGACTTTTGCATTCAAACGTCAGACTTCTGCATTCAGACTATCGCATTTATCATTAAGACTTTACATTCAACTCAATATTAATTTTAAGATAACAGAGCACCATGCCCCCAAAATCTATTGTCAAGAGGTGCTGGCTCCTATTCTTAAATTTTCAAGTTGGCAAACGAGCAAACGTATCCAGACAGGCATTCATATTAGTCCAAATTAGCATTTGCTTGGAATTGACACTTTGGTTCATCTCAATCCACAATCAGGTTAAGTACTCCTAGAATAAAACTGGATTTTATGGGCTTCCCTGCCCGCGCCAAAGAACGTCCATTTCCCCACTTCAAAGCCTTATCTGGAACCCTCGGCAACATTTTCCATAACTGATGTTACATTCCCATTAAAAGCTTCTAAAGATAGTGCTTGTTCTCATACCCCTCCCCCTAATAATCAAGGCAATAGCTTATCAAGTTCTAGAGTCTTTTCAACTCCTCCTGGCAGGACAGAATCTGCGTAAAGTGATGCCATCATGCATTCTGATATCATCTCGAGTACCAAATAAATGGGGTGGGGATGAGAACAACTGAGAGTGTGAAAATGGTTCCATACACTCATAAGCGGGGAGGGGGGGGGGGGTGGCAAATATGAAAATGTTCGTTTTCTTAGTTAAACCAGTATATTTTTTATATTAATCAAAACTGATGTTCATTATCCAATCCAAGGGCGCCTACCTCGTAGGAATTGTATTTATTCCCAGTTCTGTTTTCGTGACATACTTTACGTAATTGACTTAAAACACCAAGCATTTGGGCGATTTTGGATCATAAGAATCCCAGTCCTCTTAATACGTCCATTGCTTCACAACAGCTGATGTTGAAACTTGATCTCCCCGGCAGATCGTTAGTAAGACAGACTGGTTCACAGTGATAGATTCTCCGAACAACTCCGACATGCAACATTTCCAGCACTGCATCGCCCAAAATCTTAAGATTGACCTGAAAACTACATAAATTTAATCAGCTTCACTAGACATTGCACGGCAAGAAATATGCAAATTTCCACCAATTTCTAAGTGGGGAGACTCTCGCATTTCCAATTAGTTTCCGAAAGGGAAATTAGCACCCACAGTTTCCTATAAATTTCCATTGTGGGAAAAGTACACGCAGAATTTCTGATCAATTCCAGTTGAAGAGATTCACACTCAACATTTTTAAGATCTCCAACAGAAGAAATTCCACATATATACTCTCACGAACCGAATAAACGGGGGGTCGTGAGAGAATTTAGGGGAGGGGGCGGGGTTTCGGAAATGGCACCATATGATAATAAAGGGGAAGGGGGATTCGAACATTCGGCGGGAGGCTAGACAAATTTGTAGATAGTCTTTTTCATGGTTAAACGCGTATCTTTTTTATATGTTTGTAAAATTACTAAAAAATTATTTTCAATATCATGTTAATTTTTCAAGAATTATTAAAGGGGGGGTTGGAATAAAAGTGGGGCGTTAGACAATTTTTCAATGGTTAAGAAGCGTGGGAATTACCATTCGGTACTCGAGAGTATATGGTCTCATGACACGATGCAATTTAGTAGGGTAGGGTGGGGTAATGTGGGTCTAAATTGAGCAAAATCTCAAAATGGATAGCTGGTAAAACGAGACTAAAATGCAAAACATTTCAAAAGTTTCGTTTAAATGACATTCAGTGCTTCTTCTTTCTTGGGAAAAAATCTCAGCTCTAACAAAGGCAGTTAAATATTTTTAAAAAATTTTCTCTTATGGCAACTAAAATAGGCCCACTTTTTCCGACGAGCGGGAAAAGTGGGTCTGTTTTCAAAACTTGTACAAAATCGGAATATGACAGGCTAAATGATTAAGAAAATTAATGGACTTACATTTCCCAATTACTCTCTATTCAAGAAAATCACAGTCTTTGCCTTCTATCGCAAGCAATCCTGTTCCCGCGACGAAAATAAAACTAGGGTCATTATGCTGTGATCCACCATCGTTGCAACTTGCAAGTCAGTGATCGAATTTGATAATAACAGTCAAATAAAGATGTTTGCAGTATGTTTACTCCAATTTACTGGTTACGAGACAGCAACTGCGGTAATAGGAAGCCCATTTTCGCATTTTAGACAGAAAACATCGTGGCAAGATGAATATAAGTGCGAAAATTTAAGCAATTCAAGGCTTCGTTGAATTTGAATTGTGGCTGAATTCTCAGTAGGCCCACATTACCCCACCTGGTAAAAAAATAAATATAAAAAGAACAATCGCGTCAATGACTTTGAAATAAACGTTATTTCATTTGTAAATGACCAAACTCTCACCTCATGGTCGTTAGATTGACCAGAAAAGCAAAACAACAGTGGCAGGAGAAAGTTTTCCTGGGTTTTGAGATTCTTGCACAATAGGCCGTTCAGTAAAGTTATTTTATAAAGCGAGTGGAGATACATCTGAGACGAATGTTTTATGCAAAAAGGCAGGTTTGTATGTAGACATTAAAAGAAAAATAGCCAACCTTTCTTCCATTTAACGAGAAAGGATATTTCTAGCAAAAAGCTCAGTAGACCCACTTTACCCCGTGGACCCAAATTACCCCACCCTAATTAGGGCATAAATAAAACGACTACAAAACAGCTCCTGAATCAAATAAACCAAATCCGCCAGAGAGATTTTTAGAATTGCCCTTCTTCTTTCGTTATAAGCACATAGCTTCTCTTAAAAACCACCTTTTGCTTGCACAAGGCGAGAGTTTGCCCTACTGGTTTCGAGGAAACTTCTGCGGCTTGGTTTGTTTTTAATTACTGATTGAGAGAACTTCCTTTGTCTGCAGTCGCTAATCGCTTTGAATTGGGCTGTCAATCAAACGCAGTTGTTGCTATTGTATTACAAAATCTGCCCTTGTTAAACGCGACACCGACACAGAAACCGAAAGCCCCCATCCCGCAACACGAATCCCCCATCCCGCCCATCCAGCCATGCACGCATCTCTCCCCCGTAGAGGTTGCACCGCAGCGCGAGCCTTTTGTTCAAAATGTCATTTGACATTTTGGCGCCCAAATTCATTCTTTTTCTGTGACGATCAACGACAGAAGAACGTCTCTGAAACCAGTGTACAATCTCATCAAGCCAAGAAAGTATATGAAATCAAATTGTTTCTGGAAAAAGGCAACAATTCGAGCATTGAAAAGTGTCTGTAGAAAGACTAAGAGCAGGTTTGTTGAGTTTCCTATTTTGCATGTCTGTCTTTTTGAACTAAAATCTCGTCTCTTTGACTAGGCCTATGGCCTAAACAGCTAAAAGAAAATGGCGGGCACAGGGCGTGCAAGAAGATGTTCCGTTCTACCTTCCTTTCCAAAGAATTTAGAAATTTTATCGTTGCTATAGAGTGTGAGCTATCTATGAAGGAAGCTTCCCATCCTAAAAGCCGAAACATCGAGATACAAAGGCCCGAATGGGAGACGACATTGCCATTGGAACATGCTGAGCATTGAAGGCAAGGGATTAGAAAAAGTCAGCAACTATAAATACCTAGGAGTTATCATCGGTGAAAATCTCTCCTGGACTGATCATGTAGAGTCAGTTGCCAGAAAAGTGTCTCAAAGAATAGGTGTCCTGAGACGAATAAAGCATCTACTACCTAGAGCTCAAAGAGAGATGGTGTACGACTCAATGATGCTGCCTATTTTTGATTATGCTGATATTGTATGGGGAGACCGTGACAATAAAGTATTAATGAAGTCACTTCAGATTCTGCAGAATAAGGTTGCAAAAGTCATACTGGACCGCCCAAACAGGTCATCAAGCTCTGATGCACTTGCTGCTTTGAAATGGGAATCACTTGAAGAAAGAAGGAAGGCACACAGGAGTTCATTTGTAAAGAAAACTTTGCTAAATAATGTGAACACAGCGAACGTGAGGGGTAATGAAATACATACCTATAATACTCGAAATAAGAGGAACTTTAGATTACCGAATTCAAGAACTAATTGGGGGAAGCAAAGATCTTCATATTATTTTTTTAAAGAACAGAATGAACAATTTTGAATTGTAACGAAGGACTGTAATCGCTTTTAGCTGTGTAAGATTTTTTAAGTTTAGGTAGTTTACTATTAATTTCTATTTTTTATACCTACATTGTAACTTTTTACTTTTGAGGACCCCCATGAAAAGCACCTCTTGGTGATTGGGGCATCCTCTTTAAAGATATTTAATCAAATCAAATCAAATGCAAGAGCAAAAATGAATTCGAAGGAAGAATTCATTTTCTAAAAATCAACACGAGAAACACACAGGGACTCCTTCATTGGCAAAACTGACATTTTATCTTGGTCTTTCGATTACTTCAACGACAAAAGTTCATAAAATTTGCTCCCACTTTATCACTCTACAAGCTGCTATATTTCAAATTTCATCACATTAATTTTTAAGATACTGTGTAATGTGATTTTGTAACTTTTTCTCTTTTATCACAGCACTCCAACTTCAATGGCTGACTTCAAGAAGAGTCAAGAGGGTGAAGGAGAAAAGTGGGTAAGATCATAGTTTCATAAAGCTCTTGTTGGTGATTGACTGGAATCGGCGTATGGTGCGCCACACATCTGTGGCGCACAGACCCAATCTAAACAATGGAAATAACAATAGAACAAAAGAATTGGCGTATATCTGTGGCGCACGGCACACCCAGATTCCCTGTAGGGTGATTGAAACAAGGAGTGGAACGCTAGACCAGCATATTCTCAATTTCTATTCTTAGTTTTGAATATATGTGAAACAGTTCTGCGTCTTGAATGCACGAACTTGTTCAAGTGGTCAGCGATCATAGCAATTTGTTTTCAATCACGCAAGTAGCATCTTCATTTGTCACTTTAATTTTGTATTCTTATGACTTAGTGTCAAATGAACTGTTCTTTTTCCTTCCTACATGCTCCTGTCAAGTTAGAATTGCAAAGCAAGGAGAAAACTGGTGAGTTCACAATTCCCAGTCTGCAGAATACATATGGCAGTTCTGGATAAGATTTCATGAGCATGCAGACCAACAAAGCAGTGGTGCGCTTGCGTGCAAGTTCTTTGTTTAACCTTTGTTTTTAAAGGAGTGAACTAAAGATCTCAATCAAAATCAGCATGCACATAACAATTGTGTGTGAAGAAGCTTGTGTGTGCAGCTGCCACACTCTGCAGACTGGCACTAATTAATTTAATTTTCGTAAATATCTAAGTTCTGAAACATAGAAACATCTTATCGTGGACATTCGTTTGAAAGCTCTTGAAAGCTAGCATGGCACAGAAAGGAGGAAAGAAACAAGTCAAAAAGTTTTATTTGAAGACTTTGATGTATATGTATAGCAAATATCCAATCTCTTTAATCTTGATAGGATATTTATCTGCCTGGTTCTGAGTCATGCACAGGAGCTATACACATTTTTCTATATGGAGCTGAAGGATAACAACAACCCAAAGAGTTTATGCTTCATATGTAAAACAGTAAACAATTGTGCAGAATGCTCCTCAGCGTACAATGAAACTCATCCATCTGCACCAAGTGTTACTTTTGTATTTGAAGAAATATTGACTTTTGCTTTTTTTGCATCATAACTTCTGGTGATACTAAGTTTTAAACTGAATCAAGCAAACACCTTTTTTTTATTTATGCTTGAATTCATGAACTGCTATTTCAAAAAGTAACTTGAGAAACCATAATACAGGGAAACACCTTCATTGTCAAAACTGAAATTTTTATTTTGGTCTTCAGGTTATTTAATGGCAAAAATTCATAGATTTGCTCCCATGATTATTCTATCTGCTATGTTTAAATCTTTATTGCATGTTTGCAGAGGATGTGAGTTTCTAACTCGTTCTCTTTCACCATAGCACTCTAGCTTCAATTGCTGTTGTCAGGAAGATTCAAATGAGGGCGAAGGAGAAAAACGGGTAAGATCATAATTTCAAGTATTGAATTTTTGCTGGTGGTTGAGACAAAGGGCTGAACGCTAGACCAGCATATTTTCAATTTCTATTCTTAGTTTGGATATATGTGAAACAGTTCTGCGTCTTGAATGCACGAACTTGTTCAAGTGGTCAGCGCTCATAGCAATTTGTTTTCAACCATGCAAGTAGCATCGTCCAATTTTCATGTTCATTTTTTTGTATTCTTGAGTTGGTTACAGATAAACTGTTCTTTTTCCTTCCTCCAAGCTCCTGTCCAATTGTAAATGCAAAGCAAGGAGAAACAGGTTAGTTAAAATTCCCTTTAATTTGCTATTCCTTATATTTGAGTATTATAACATTGAAGCACCTGATCATGGACATTAATTGATTAGTCTGAAACATCTTGGAAGCTGACAGGGTACAGAAAGGGGAGAAAAATATTTTTGAAAATTTTGAATTGAAGACTTTGATGTAGAAATTTCCCATCATTTTCGTCCTGATACGATACTGATCCCCATGGTTCTGAGGCAATGAAGTTACACAGTAGCTATACTCATTTTGATACTGGGTGAGCCAGAAATATGTTCTCACTTTCACATGCCAGAATAAATCATGCACTGGACCAAGTTCACACATTTTTCTTTGAATCCTTTGTAAATATCCTATATCATTCTTCGTTGTTCTTAGTTGATTTTTGGATACCTACTTATTGATGTATATGCATACAACTTCTTGAAATATATTTGCCTGCAGAGACTATTAAAAACTTTTTTAAATAACAAAATAAATAGATATAATTCATTGCTTTAAAGGCAATCGGTCCCCTTTGATGAATGAAAATAAAACCGATAAAGATTTCTATTGTATATTCCAGAAGTTGGTGTTAATTCGCTTTATCCAAAGAAATTAGGGTCATAGAGACTCAGTGATGCATGAATTTAGCTGCAGCGTAAATAAGGTTAAAGCAGTAACCAATGTCAGAAAAATAACCAGTTAAAAGGTTTTGCAACAAGTGTCTCTTCCCTTAGTTCATCATCACTCACTTAGGGTTGTTCTTTTCAACAAAACAAATGTACAGATATGGTATCATGCAAGTTTACAAATGGAAAGATTGTAACATTTTATGAGTTGATTTAAAAGTACGGGCAAAAGTCTTAAGTACCTGTGTTTTAAGTACATATTCAGTACTGGCACCTATTTATCATCAAAAGATAATAGCAACACATGTTGCACAAGAGGTTGTTTAATGATTGCACAGCATTATTATCACTTTGATCAATACAAAAACTTTCAGTTTTTATCATTTCTTTGAAATGATACTTACTAGCTGCTGTATTTTGTGCCTGTAGGGTAATAGGTAGTACGTCTTTGCATCAAGAAAGCTGTTCTTTTGTTTTCAGCTGTTGGAGCAACAAGAAAGCATATGCTGCTCCAGAAAATACTTATTCGTATGGATGTCAATGAAGAACTGATGTCTGGTGAAAAATGTTGGGAATGCCTTTGGTAAATTTTGGGAACAATGAAAATGAACTGATTGAATTGCATCATTGGCAGAAGTAGTACAGAGAATAGTAGTAGTCAGGTGCTGATGAAGTTTGATGCAAGTTGTGGTATAAAATGTTATCATTGCATCGTTCGGCTTTTCAAATGCTTCAATCCATGATAGCAAGAATCAATAAAATCCATCAAAAGTGTCCTAAAAGTACTGTGTCCCACCTGCTGTCCAAGAGCTGTGATTTCAGTTGTTTTTTCTTTCTGAAAATTTTTTGCAGGAAAGGCTTAGCATTTGAGACCTTATTTGAATAAACTACAGACAATTGATTGCAACAATGTGGTGCAGACAGACTGCGCAAAGCTTTTTTTGGGATACACTCTGTACACAGATTGAGTCCGAGGGTGGGCATGTCACACTGGGGCAATCATCATACTTTTGACCAAGTAGGTTTTTGCTAAAAAGTTTGTATGTATCAACTTTGTCCCATTACTGATCTTTTTATTGCACGTTTTTGTTGCTATCTTGCTTCAGTAGAAGTTGCAGTTCTAGCACCAAACGCTGGAATCACAGAAGTGCTAATCAAGTCCACAACCCCTTGTCACGGCGCCCTACTGGGCATTGAGCCCTATCTGCTTGACTGTTCTGCTTGCATAATCAGGGGATTACTCCACTGCACCACAAAACCTTTAATTTTGGCTGCAAGTTTTGAATTAGATCGTCACTGATGATGTTTATCCTAAAAACCGGAAATTTCATGAAAGTCGTTGCTTAAAAGCAGGTTTCCGTTAAAGTATAACTGTCCCAAAACTGATAGTCTTCTTGCTAACCAAATGATTATCATGTGTGTTACTTCAAAAGGATCTCTCAATTACTATTCTGAAGAAGTTTGTCCCAAAATCGATACTTTCAGTCAACAAAGCTTCATCTGACATCCGAAAGCAGGTTGTAGTTATATTATAACTGGTGGACTTGGTTGAGCTACTTATCTTTTCTTGTAAACTTTCGTCAGATAGAACAGCAGTGGAATGCATTTTGGTAGAACTATAGAGCCGACTCGCCAGATTTCGGCTGTGTGCCAGTGCGCATTTTCGGCTGTGTGCCAGTGCGCCCGTATTTGTTGGTTTTTATAATTCATCAAAAACCATTAATGTTACCAACTTTTCTGAAGCCACAAATTTGAACGTTTCATGAGCAAATCTGAATTTGGTAGTTTTATCTTGGTAATTTGAGATACATTTTGTTCTCAGGCATGTCAGTGCGGACTTAACGGTAGACTCATATGGCTAAGGCCACATCCACACGTACCAGGTGCATTTGAAACGTATCAACATGAAAATGCATCGATGAAAAACATGACCCATATCTTCTATGGGCAAGCACGCATTAATGATGTATCCTCGTAGATCCTGAAGATTCCGGAGATTCTAGTTTGTATACAGTGTTGGAACAGGGACAGGGAAAATTGGTGAATTACCATATTTCTATTTTTCCAGCACCCACTCAAAACAAGCCCCCATCCTCTTCAATCCCCATCCTCATCCGTCTTCAAGCGAAATGAAATTGAGGAATAACGAAATTCGACCAAAGGTTCAGCAAAATCCGCTAACATGTTCCAATAGAGTCCAAAAAGTCGTTCCTTTCTCCTTGTATCCGAAGTATGATCTGAAATCTTATGCAATGGCAAAGCCCGAAAATCTGAGAAATATGTTATCCGAAATCTGTGTGAAAATATTTTCCACTGTCCGACGATCTGAAAATGATAAATTCAACTTGTTTGGACGAGATCCCACAAATTGAGGTATATAATATATTGATAAGTTTCTTAACATAACCGTACTTGGACAAGCAAATTATGGTCACTGTTTGAAAAATCGAAAAGAAGTTTCCCTTTTTACACCATCTTAATAAATCTTTCGCTTCAAATGGATATATTTAGATGGAACTAACCTAATGTACGTGTGGAAGAGGCCTAACAATTGAGTATATTTCCTGCAGTTTATTTGATTGACGATAACTTATTATTTGTTATAGACAAATAGAGATTTACTATTATTATTATCATATTTGCATTATTGAACTCTTCTGTTGAACTGAAATTGCGAGGCAAGTGCTAGTTTGTTCCCTCTGCCAACGGGAATGAGTAAAGTTGGAGAAAATGAAGACTGTTTGAGTAAAATCGCGTTCATGTTCTGCTTAAAAGTATTCCAAGAAGCAAGAAATGTAAGAATCTAAGATTTTTAACAAAAAGTTAGGAAATCCCACGTTTCTGCTACGTTTTCCCATTTAAATCGGACATCTCTCCATAGTTTCCCAATGTCCGAAATGCCGAATCTCCTTATTAGAAATTGAAGGGAAGAAGAAATTTCCTATTCAGGCAATTTTCCCAATGGAAACATTAGAGGAAACTTGACATTTCCACTTAATTTTGTCATAAAACATTGGGGGAAACTTTCCGTTTCCTACGAATTTCCTACCTACAGAAGGGGTCTGTCCATGGTTTCCCCATGTCGGAAATGCAAAGTCTCGAATTTGGAAATTGTGGGGAAACGGAAATGTTCCTTTCCGATGATTTTCCCCATTGGAAACCTTGGAGGAAATTTGACGTCTCCTCATAATTTCCTCGTAGTACACCCGTGGAAACTGTCCGTTTCGTACAAGATTCCTACCTAGAAACTATAAGGAAATTTTGCCCTTTCTTGCCGTGTTGCCCAGTGGACAAGGAACCTTCAGCAAATAACTGGTGTTAGGCTGGTGTTGGGCATATAAAGAATACGAGAATGATTTCGGTCTTCTCCTGGAGCAATAATTGGTGCCAATCCATGTAAGAAACATACAGTTGCTCATGCTCATGACTGAAATTTATAAAACAAAAGGCGGTCTGAATCCACCATTTATGAAGGATATTTTCATGCAACGCAATATCAGGTACTGCCTAAGGCATGGTGATGACGCTCAACTGCCAAAAAGTGCGAACTACGTCCTTTGGAGTTGAGTCCATTTCTTACCTTGGAAATAAATTGCGGCAGCATTTACCGCAAGAAATAAAACAATCAAACAGCCTCCCTTTGTTCAAAAAACAAATTAGATGTTGGAATGGTGGAAAATGCAACTGTAGGCTTTGCAAAGTATATATCCCGCAAGTTGGGTTTCTAACATGATAGATTTTAACTCTGATTTGTCTGTAATATATATTGATAGTTTTATTGTAAATTATATATATTGTAAATAGTAGACCTTAAAGTGAATGACCTGAGTTAAAAGATGGGATCTCATAGATTTATAAATAGCCTATTATATTTGATAATCTAGCTCGTGGCGAATGAAAGCAATGCTAAAGAAAACAACAGAGGGATTAGGTGTCTCTTTGTAGCCCTCAGAATAAAATGACAATAATTCTTTTGTTTGTACAAATAATAGCTGGTGTTAGTAAAGACATTTACCCCCGTGCAAGGTAAGCGAACGTTAGAAGCGGAAGTATCGCATTATCTTAGTTGTTGAGTTTTTTATATGATCTTGAAGGGAATATGAGAAAATGATGATTCCAAAACTTTACGAAACCACACCGTGCCTTTTTACTATCTTTATTATCTAAAGATGTAGGTCACGTTAAATCTGGCACCCCAGATGGGAGACATTTATTTATTGGAGAATTTAATGCAGAATTGAGAGAAGAAAACGGCTTTTTGTTCAGTTGTTTACGTGCAGAAATCACGATGTCTCGGCCTAATAGTCCTGATTTGGAGGAGTTGGAATTACAAGCAGACGAATTGGTTTTACCCTCGGCAGTAGAAAACCTTCAGAAGCTTGCTCTAAAGTTAGGAATGGCAAAAGGATCGTATGATGGGCAAACAAGACCAAAATTAGTCAAGGCTATTCGGAATTATTTGGTACAGAAAATGGATGCAAATTTGTTTGGAATGGTGAAAGCTGTATTGGAAAGGCCGCCGCCTTTGGAAGGAGAAGAAGACAATTTAAGTGAAGCGGAGGATTATGAAACCCGTACACATGCACAGAAGGAATTCGAGGATATGCAGAAAAGTTTTGAGCTGATGATGCAGAAACAGAAAGAGCTACTTGATGAGGCAAGAGAAAAATTAGATCGCGTGCAAGAAAGTCCAGGTATGAGAGATACTACTTCTCCTGTAATGAAAACAAATCTGGATATTTCAAGTGCTCTCCGAAGAGATTTTAAAATCTCAGGCCAAATTGGTATGCCAGGTCAAAGAGAAAAAATATCTTTTGTAAGCCTCATTAGACAAATCGAAAATGGGCTTGCGAAAGGATATAAAGAATCTGAAATTGTGGAGGCAATTGTAAGAGCGATTTGCATTTGATTAGTACTTTCATTTGATATATATTTTTTTTAATTTGCTGATGTCAGCAAAATTTAATATATATGACGTCCACATTTATAACGTCATTTACCTAATAAAGAAGTGTCAAATATAAATTCTTTTAGGCTTCATCTTATTAATTTGATTCATTTTGAGTCTATATTTACTAGATAAAAGGGCAGGACTGGCAAAAACCTGCGATGAAAGTAAAAGCATGCAACAAAAGGCTAATTTAAGGCTAATTGTGCTAAAAATAGAAATTAAAAAATTTTGCAAAGTATGTATATTTAGACTATGACATGTTTCCTACTATTTGAAAGAAATTTGGAGAAAATCGGTTGAGTGGTTGATTAAATAGAATTTTTCTCAATTTTCGTCAGTTTTTCGGTTGCCTAGCAACGAATCACGTGACTTATTAATTATCATTGTTATAGTTGAATAGCCAATTGTCTAAATAACAATAGGGTAAGTCTTATTTTTATATCTTTTGTAGTTTTGGAGAAAAAGAGCAGTACAAAATACCTAAAAAATCGCCCAGTACAGATAGGGTTAAGAAACTATTTGGAAACCACTCCAAATCTAAGCCTGCCAAAAATTCGCAAAATTATCCGCTCACATTTCATGGAGAAAACCTCCACAGAGCTGTACCAAGAATTAGCCTCAATTTCTCAAGGCTCAAAAGAAGACTCACAAACTTTTTTGATTCGCTGTTTGGAAATTAGCCAAAAGATTCTGTTTAGTAGCAAAGAATCAGGTGCCACAATTGAGTATACCCCTGATATGGCCCAAGGTTTATTTCTTCATGCTTTGGAAACAGGCCTAAAGAATGAATCAATTAGAACAAAAAATTCGCCCGTTACTGAAACAAAAAACTGTTTCTGATGAAGTTTTGATTGAAGAAATGTCAAAAGCTGTTGCCATAGAAACAGAGCACAACAGAAAGGTGGGTTTTGCCAAAAATACAGCCAGAATCAGTATGGTAGCAGTTCAGTTCAGTTCAGTTCAGTTCAGTTCAGTTCAGTTCAGTTCAGTTCAGTTCAGTTCAGTTCAGTTCAGTTCAGTTCAGTTCAGTTCAGTTCATATATTTTAAAATTCCTCTACATACAATATCTCAATAAAAACACTAATTACATACAATTACTACAAATTACATAAACATACTTATAACATACAATGAATAACAATTACATAAGATGTTGCATGCAGGGGAATTTCTTTAGGAGGAGCTCTCTCAATAGCTAAACTAATCGAGGAGAGAGCACCCCCTTTCAAAGATGGTCTTGAATCTTATTTGATCATTTATCGAGGGACCAGAGCGATATTTATCACTTCAGGATCAACTTTGATAGTTCTTCATGAATAAAAAGGCTTTAAGCTTTTGACGAAAACTGAAAGCAGATGACGATGTCTTTATATCAACTGGAATGTTGTTCCAAGATTTAGCACCAAAGAAACGCACAGACCTGATACCGTATTGCAAGGTATTTTTTCGATTTAAGAAAATGTCATTTTTTGAGGCTTGCCGTGTACCATACTGATGAACATTTGTCACTGATTCAAAAAAATTGTGGAAGCAATTAGGAGAGGTCTTATTCACACAATCATAAACAAAACAAAGCAATTTTAGCTGAAAAAGATCTTGAAGCTTCAAGATTTTCAAGTCAGAAAAGATAGGAGTGGAGGGTGAGGTGAAATTTTCAAATGCAATAGCTTTTACCACTCTTTTTTGCAACAAATATACAGGCTTTATATGAACATCATATGTAAGTCCCCATACCACTATACCATATTGGAGAAAGGAAGAAAATAATGAATTGTATAGACAGATCAAAACATCTATAGGAAGAAAGTATCTTATCTTGAAAAACATACCACATGTTCTGGCCAATTTTTTTGAAAGTTCAGATAAATGGTATTTCCAGCTAAGATGTTCATCCAAAAGAATGCCAAGAAATTTTACATACCTAGACTGTTTTACTGGTTGATTTCCAATTTTAATATTTACTGTTTCCAATGATGAATGTTGAGGAGATTTAAATATTATGAAATTAGTTTTATCAATGTTTAATGACAACTTGTTTACATCAAGCCATTCTTTAACCTTTTTTAACTCTCTATTTACTATTCTTTGCAGCATATCAAGATTTTCAGCTTCAAAGTAGATATTTGTATCATCCGCAAATAAGTAGAAGGAGAGTAAGGATGATGAATTTGGTAAATCATTAATAAAAATTAAGAAAAGGAGGGGGCCAAGGACAGAACCCTGTGGAACTCCATTGTTCAAATGCAATATGCAATTCAGATCAGTATAGATCAGATCAGGACAGAACCCTGTGGAACTCCATTTACCCTTTTGTAGCAGAAGATCCAAAAAGCCATGAATTTGAGGCCCCTAAAAATGAAAAGGCAGAGCCGCAAAAGGGTAAAATTTGGGCAGCACTTGAAGCTGTGCAGGCGGATTTAGCTGTAATAAGAGAAGCGATGGCTCAAAAAATGCCCTAACCCCAGATGCCCCAGAGAATAGAGTAAATCAGGGCAGTGGTTGCGCTTCATGCCAAGAAAGCGGTTTAGGAGACCAGTCTGATCATTGTTTTATTTGTGGAGACCCAAATCATTTTGCTCGTGGTTGCCACAAACAAAATCTCACCAAGCAGGGAAACGGGAGACGGCTGCCCCCAAGGAGGGACAGGGAGTAGCCGAGTTAAAGCAGGCGTCCCATTGTGCGCATTGTGGTGAGATGCCTTATAAGAAAGAAGCTTTTCAGATGTGTAGCAGTTGTTTTTTGGTGAAATGTTGTTCAAAACGATGCCAAAAGTTGCATTGGAACAATCATAAGACTCTTTGTTTGTCGATCAAGGAGCTTTTGCGCCAAAACTCTGCTTCGCATGCTCAGACTGTAGAAGAAAGTAGTTTTGTAAGCCATCTCACTCCAAAACAGACTTCCAAGATTGCCAAATTAGTCGGGAAGCGTTGTCTGATATCATGTAAAATGAATGGAATGGAGAATGATGCTTTCTTTGATACAGGTGCACAGGTGTCAATTGTCTCACAGTTTTGGTTGGAAAATAACCTTCCTAAGACCAAATTGCAAAATATTTCTGAAATTTTGGATACAGGATTAGACCTCAAAGCAGCTAATGGGACTAACATTCAGTATTTAGGATGGGTAGAGATTGACTTTGCCATGGCATCTGATGATCCTCATGACAATATCATTGTTCCGTTTCTTGTTACATCAATTAAGCTTGATAACCCTATTGTCGGTTATAATGTGATTGAAGAAGCAATAAAAAGTAATGTTTCAGATTGCTTAAATACCTCCAACACAAGCCTGGTGAACAGTGTGACAGCAACATTTTGTGAATCCAATACAGAAAACATTCCTGCTTTCATTGATTTTGTTTATGAAAATGCCATCAACGATGATGACTTGTGTTTCTTAAAAACAAGCAAGAAAACTCAGGTTATCCGAAAAGGAGAAACAGTCACTGTTCGCTGCAGAGCAAATGTTGGAATAATAAAAAGCAAGACCCCTGTGTTGTTTGAACCGGATTTATCAACCTCAATTTCCAGTGGCCTTGAGTTAACTCAAACATTATTTGTTTTATCCAAAGGAAAGTCGCCACGTGTTTCGATCCAAATTAATAATCCGTCAAATCATAACATTCTTTTGAAAGGTCGAACAATGCTAGGCACGTTACAGCTCGTTAAGTCAGTCACCCCACTTGAGGTTAAACATCGTGACATAAAAGAAGATCCTAAAACAATCCAAAACGTTTCTGCAAATTGTGAGAACAATGCAAAGGAAACAAGTCCCACAAGTAGTAGTTTAGATCTAAGCAAATTTGATCTAAGTGGTTTGACACCTGAACAATGTAGCAGTGCAACTAAAATGTTAATTGAAGAAGCCGAGACTTTTGGTACCAATGATAGTGATATTGGCAGTATTGACGATTTAAAGTTAAAACTGACGCTAGATGATCCAAAACCAGTACAGAAGTCCTATAATTCCATTCTGCGACCATTGTTTCCAGAGGTTAAACAACATATCGAAGATTTGCTAAACAAAGGTTGGATTAAGGAGTCTCGTTCAGCATATTCTAGCCCAGTTGTTTGCGTTCGCAAGAAGGACAGAGATTTGCGACTGTGTGTTGATTTTCGGGAGCTAAACAAAAGAACAGTCACTGATCGCCACCCTTTACCACGTGTGCAGACAACCCTGGAAAGTCTAGGTGGAAATTCTTGGTTCAGCATGCTCGATCAAGAGAAGGTCTACCATCAAGGGTATATGGATCCGTCATCGCAACACCTAACAGCTTTTATAACGCCGTGGGGATTGTATGAGTGGGTACGCATACCGTTTGGATTAAAGAATGCACCAGGCGAATATCAGAGGTTCATGGAGCGATGTCTATGTGAATTAAGAGACACCATTTGCATGCCATACCTCGATGATGTGATTTGCTTTTCAAATACTTTCGAAGATCATCTTGATCATTTACGCAAAGTATTCCGGAAACTTCGAGAGCATGGTGTTAAACTTAAGCCAAAGAAGTGTAAACTCTTTAAGCATGAAGTTAGTTGTCTTGGGAGAATTGTCTCTGCCGATGGAAATCGTTTAGATCTAACTGGAATTGAATCAGTGAGGTCTATTGCAAGGAACACGCCGAAAACAGTTGGTGATGTGCGTAAGTTACTAGGATTATTAGGGTACTTCCGGCGGTACATCAAAGACTTTGCACGTATCGCAAGACCCTTGTTTCAATTGCTGAATGCACCAAAGACACCAGATAGAAAGACGACAAACAACAGAGGACAACTTTCATCAAAGACGCCAATCTCTTGGGATTCATCACATCAATCAGCACGTGAAAGCCTGATCACATACCTCACCACGCCACCCATTCTTGCATATCCAGATTACACAAAACCCTTTGTATTGCATACCGATGCATCAGAGCAAGGTCTTGGTGCTGTTCTGTATCAGAAACAAGATGGAGTAATGAGAGTCATTGGCTATGGCTCAAGGACATTAAACAAGGCTGAGCGTAATTACCATCTACATTCTGGGAAGCTTGAATTTCTTGCACTAAAGTGGGCGATCTGTGAACACTTCAGGGACTATCTTTACTATGCCAACTCATTTAGAGTATACACAGATAACAACCCACTTACGTATGTACTCACCACTGCCAAGCTGAATGCGACAACACATCGTTGGGTAGCAGAACTTGCTGATTTTAAGTTTGTCATTAAATACAGACCAGGAAAAGCTAACATAGATGCTGATGCTCTGTCCCGCATTCCAATTGAAAAAGTCATGGCGAATTGCACTGAGACAACAACGCAGGACATTATTCAATGTGCAACAAATGCATCAATCACAACATCAGAGAATGAGTACACATGGATTACAGCATTAACAACAGATGAAAATGTGCTAAATTATGATTTAGATCAGATCAAGCAACTAGATTTCAATCAAATCAGTACAAGCGATTTCAGAGAAGCGCAAGAGAATGACACAACCATCCATCGAGTGATGGAATACAAAAGTCGTGGACGATTTCCTTCAAAGGAGGAGAGAGGTAATGAGCCACACAACGTAAAGTTATTGATGCGCGAGTGGAACAATTTACGTCAAGAAAATGGTATCCTGAAACGAAAAAAAGGAACGTATAATCAGTTAGTTGTACCAAGGAAATTTCATCAAATTGTTTTTCGTGAACTTCATGAAGAGATGGGTCACCTTCGAAGTGAGAGAGTAATCCAGCTAGCTAGAGAACGTTTTTATTGGCCAAAAATGGTAGAAGATATCACGCACTACGTAACAAAAGTATGTAATTGTTTAAAACAGAGAAAAACGCAAAGACCGCAAAGAGCACCATTGAAGAGCATAGTTACAACGATGCCATTCGAACTGATATCGATTGATTATATGCACCTCGAAAAATCATCAGGAGAATGTGAATATATTTTAGTGGTCATGGACCATTTCACTAGGTTCGCCCATGCGTATCCAACTACCAACAAGTCAGGAACCACAGCAGCCAAGAAGATTTACAATGACTTTATTTTGCGTTATGGATTCCCTGCTCGAATTCATCATGATCAAGGTGCTGAGTTTGAAAACAATTTGTTCAAACAGCTAGAGAAACTGTGTGGTATTGCGCATTCCCGAACAACGCCATATCATCCAGAGGGGAATGGTCAAGTTGAGCGTTTTAACAGGACATTGTTGAGTATGTTACGTACGTTACCAGAAGAAAAGAAAAGTCAATGGAGCAACTATGTAAACAAAGTAGTTCACGCATATAATTGTACAAGAAACAAAGCGACAGGATATTCACCGTTTTACCTACTGTTCGGCAGATCACCACGCCTTCCAATCGATTTAATCTTCAACATCGGTGAAGGAAAAGATAAAACCAATCATCTCGACTTTGTTAACAAATGGAAGAATGCTATGAAGGAAGCATATTCGTTAGCTGCTAAGCATGCAAGCAAATCTCCAGCTCGTAGACGTGCGCATCACGACAAGAGAGCCATCTTTACAAAGTTATTAACAGCCGATCGAATACTGGTAAGGAATGTTGAAAAGGGAGGACCAGGAAAAATTCGTTCTTTCTGGGAAAAAACTGTTTATCGAGTAATGAAACAACACGGAGACAGTCCCGTATACGAAGTAGCCCCAGAAAGCGGAAGTGGAAGAACAAAACTATTACATCGAAACATGCCGTTACCCTGTGACTTCCTTCCAGCAACAGAAACGACAGCAGCAATCGTTAACCCAAGCAAGCCAGACACCTCTACGAAGAGAGCATCACAAAGCAGATATCCAAGGAAGAAAGTACATACACCTTCAAAAGAGCATTTTGATAATTCTGATAGTGAAGATGATGACTTTCCGTGGTATTTTGTAGCTTACGTCACAAATAGGAACCAAAGTAGTGAAACAGCCGTACAAAGTCCACAGCGGAATACATCTACTGCAGCCAACAACAACACACCACCGACAGATAC
This sequence comes from Aurelia coerulea, assembly GCA_039566865.1. Lineage (NCBI taxonomy): Eukaryota > Metazoa > Cnidaria > Scyphozoa > Semaeostomeae > Ulmaridae > Aurelia > Aurelia coerulea. The sequence continues at coordinate 8,086,888 of CM076959.1, forward strand.
GACACCTGAAATTCAAGTTGAGGAAACTTCAAGTCCAAGAATACAAGAGGAACATGAACCTTGTCAACTGGAACATAATGATGAATCGTTTACAGTCGTCAGTCCAGAACCGGAAGCTGAAATAAGAGACAGACCACGTCGACAGCGATTGCCTCCGGAAATGTTGACATATGATTACCTTGGAAATCCAACAACTCGTCCACCTATAATTTCTTCATGTTACGTCAGACCAATGAGAGTTGATAACTTTGTTCAACCAATGCCACCGAACATGTCGTTTACACCACAGTTTATGTTTCCAGGATCGTTTGCACCAATGAGAACATATTATCGACCTTTTGTTCAAACACCTTTTTATTCGTACTGACAATCGTCAAGAACTAGGAAAGGACCCCTTACTCACATTTACTCGCTTTGACAATATTGTTTACGTTAGGAAAGAGACCTCATTTCATATTTATCGTTCATGTTAGGACAGAGACCTCGAAATAATTTACAATTCGTTAGTATGCAAGTATTCAGCACATATTTAACATTTCGAAATCGGTAGGATAATCCACCTGAGACTGTGATTGAGTACCATCATAACTTCAATATACAAGATGCGATGCGTTAAGGATGAAAAGGACTAAGAAGATGGACTAAGCTCGATTTAAAGGAGCATAGTACAATGATCGGATGAAAAGAACTGTTCCGTGAAACGTTGTTCGTGGCCACCGTGAAACGGATGTTACTATAGATGAAGGAATCGAAGAAACTCGTAAAATATTATCGTAAGGCGTAAAACAAATGTCACGGAGGACATTTCTTTAGGGGGAAGCATGTAGCCCTCAGAATGAAATGACAATAATTCTTTTGTTTGTACAAATAATAGCTGGTGTTAGTAAAAACATTTACCCCCGTGCAAGGTAAGCGAACATTAGAAGCGGAAATATCGCATTATATTAGTTGTTGAGTTTTGATATGATCTCGAAGGGAATATGAGAAAATGATGATTCCAAAACTTTACGAAACCACACCGTGCCTTTTTACTATCTTTATTATCTAAATATGTAGGTCACGTTAAATCTTTGTCCTATTTATAGACAAGCGCTATATATCTCAGGTCATTCACTTTAATTAGCTGTAATTTAGCTATAGTCCAGCGGATAAGACCTCAAATATGACAAAATTGTGCACTTTTGGATGCAAGCATGAAACTTGGCACACATGTACATTAGCATCTTCTGATTAATTTTGGATATGGTGCCATCCATAAAAATACCTGGTTGCCATGGAAACGAGGTATCATCCGTGTTGCTATCAAAGTGTAAGAAACATTACTTTAGGAAAGGATATTTCCAAGATAAGTAAACCGATGTGTATTTAAGAAGTAAGAATATGATCAGAAGTGCATTTTGACAATTTACCTTGATAACAGAATACCTGGTTACCATGGAAACGAGGTATCGCCCGTATTGCTACCAAAGTGAACGAAAAATTACTTTAGGAAAGGATATTTCCAAGATAAGTAAACCGATGTGTATTTAAGAAGTAAGGAAATGATCAGAAGTGCATTTTTACAATTAACCTTCATAACAGAATACCTGGTTACCATGGAAACAAGGTATCGTCCGTATTGCTAGCAAAGTGAAAGAAACATTACTTTAGGAAAGGGTACTTTCATGATACTAAACCAAGGTGTATTTAAGAAGTAAGGAAAATGATAAAAAGTGCATTTTGACAATTACCCTTGATAACAGAATATCTGGTTACCATGGAAACGAGGTATTATCCAGATTATTACAAAAGCAAAAGAAAATCAATTTAGGAAAGGATATTTCTAAGATAACTAACCAAGGTACAAATAATAAGAAAGATTTGTGATCAAAAGTTTCTTTCTTTCTTTTCCCCTAATAACAGAATACCTCCTGGTTGTCATGGAAATGAGGTATTATCTATATTATTACAAAATTGAAAGGACAATCAATGTAGGAAAGGAAAGTTTCAAGACAAGTAAAGCGAGCAACATTTAAGAAGCAAGCAATGTGATTGAAAGTGCATTTGTGATATTACCCTCGATAATTGAATACCTAGTTACCATAGAAACCAGTAATTATCTTATTGCTAGGAACGAAAAAGAAAGATTTATTCGGCAGAAGATATACCGGGTGTCCCAAAATGATTTGTTATTGTTTGATTGCTTACATGTCAATAACCAATGAACCGAATTTCAAACACTTTGTTTTATTTGATTGCCTAAAGGCTAAATTGTAATTCAAGATGTTGGTTGTAGTTTACCAGTTTTTGAAAATCGGTTCATCGTTTAAGGACATATTAGCAATCAAACGGTAATACATCATTTTGGGACACCCGGTAGTTTCAAAGTACGTTCAGCAAGGCCCATGCAATAACCAAGAAAATTGCTTTAAAAATTTGAATATGGTTGTCATATATACCCTGTCTAAGACTTTGAATGTACAGTAAAAACCCACACGAAAGAAACTTCTAAATAGATAGCTTCTCTCAAGATAGCTCCTCTCAAAAGAAGCTGCTAATTAGAGGTTGATATTTAGCCAGTCAAGCACCTTCTACCGGTTGTCCTAAAAAGGTATATTCTCAGTTTCAGTTTTCATTGGAAAATGTACTTAATACATTTCAAAACAAATACAACATTACCTAACTTAAAATAAATAAAACAATAAAACATGGTAGACAACAATAAGACACTTGCACATTACATTAAATAATCTAACTTAATGGGAAAACATTACAAGATATTATATATTTAAATACGTTTGTCTAAGGAGGAGCTATCTGATAGATGAACTAATGGAGAGAGTGCCCCGCCCCCTTCAATCTAATACTAAAGCAACCGATTTTGCTAAAAACGAAAAGGAAACCAGAATAGCCTAAACGGCTTTGGTTGGCTACAGTAGTGATATGAATTTAGCTTTAACCAATAGCTAATCACTCTTAAAATGTTACTCGATGATTAACTTGAGCATAGGTACTTAATTTGGTGGCATTTGTACTTTAAGAGCAGAGATATTTATCTTGAAAGCTCAAATTTGCATCCAGCCCCAAACATGAGCTTTTGCGTTTTGGCCAAGCAAATTGTTGAGGCATTTAAGGGGAATAGACATAGCTATATCGACAAGCCGCCATACATTGGCTGAAAAAACGCCCACAAACCCATTGTTTCCTTCGTCACACAATGAAACGGCAAACGTCAAAGTTGTTGAATACAATAGATTTTATTTTTAATTTGGCCCGGGCCAGCTTTTAACTATGTCGATTCCCTTTAATAAATCAATAATATCCTTGATAAAATGTGAAAAAGTTCTATTAAATTATATTCTGTTTGCTAAAAGTTATCCATTGTCCTTTTTTTCAATTTCCTTTAATTTCTGTTTTAAGTTTCGATGTGGCTCAGTAATTTACTTAGGCAAAAATGTCAAAGTTCTGGTTTGGATATGTAGGCAAATTTGAGCTTTCAAGATTAATATATTTGCTTACAAAGCGTCAGTAAAAACAAACGAGGTAAATATATATATATATTCAAGTTAACTATCGAAGAACATTTTGAGAGTGATTAGATATTGATTAAAGCTAAATTCACATCGCTGGAGCCCACCAAAGCTGTATATGTCCTTCTAAGACACTGGGTATAGAAAAACCAATGTGTAAATATATGGAAGCCATTTCATCCTCTGTTACAGAAAATCAGAGGTTCTTTTTTCTGCAGATTCTTACTGTACACATGTCATGACAATTTATGAAAATTATTGCCAAGAATAAATTACGCTTTCAGATATGATAAATGGAGGTCGTAAGATTTAAAACAAAACAGCTCAATGAAAAATTTGCTTTTAAAGATTTATCGGTGACTGCCTGTTTGGCAACAGTTCACTGAGAACTGGCAACTGTCATAAGGTTTTTGAATTGTTTTATTGAAAATAATTCAATTACCGCTAGGCAGTTTATTCCAATAATCAACTATTCGCTGAAAGTAGAGGTACTTTCATATATTGAGGTGGCTTCTAGATTTGAACAGTTTGTATTTCGTTTCCCATCACAAAACTCTTGGATATCCCAACAAATCATCAACAGTACAGCATAGATGAGCTTAAAATGCCATAATGAGAAAATGCAATATAACACAAAAAAGCATAAGAGCCTTCAATGCAATGGGAGACCGATGATGATGATGGCCAACGAATGAATTTTTTTACAAAAAGGTCAATAATGGTCGTTGTTCATATTAGATAGGACTAAAGTAAAATATCATCAACCTTAGTACTCAAGATCAGCATTACCTTTCCTCATTCCTTTAGTCGTTTTTCTCCACGAAACTACCCTCTGTCATCGCCTGCTCTAGAAATCTGAATTACCTACTGCAATATTGTGTTGTTGAGCGCACCAATTAGGTTCAGAGGATATCAGCTTCTAAACCAACCCATAAAGGATGTAAAATTTATTGCACGAGTCCATGGCACGCCATATCAAATGCATCTTGAATGTGGCCCGTTTTTTCGGTGCACCCAGTAGAAATTGTTCAATAGCAATACATGCACTTCTCAAAATTCCTCAAGCAACAGAACGAGGCAAAGAGTGCCCTTGTTGCAATCACAACCCTGGAACCCTGTCAGTGCGACTATGCCAATGTATTAGAAACTATTTTTTTGTCACGTTTTTGCTTCTTAAATGTCTCTGAGTTTACTTCTCATGATAACATCCTTTCTAATTGATTTTTCTTTCACTTGTGTAATACTTAGATCATACCCCGTTTCCATGGTAACCAGGTATTCTGTTATCAAGGGTAATTGTCAAAATACATCTTTGATCATATTCCTTACTTCTTAAATACACCTCGGTTTAGTTATCTTGAAAATACCCTTTCCTAAAGTAATGTTTCTTTCACTTTTGTAGCAATACGGATCCGTTTCCATGGTAACCAGGTATTCTGTTATCAAGGGTAATTGTCAAAATGCATTTTTGATCATATTCCTTACTTCTTAAATGCACCTCGGTTTAGTTATCTTGAAAATACCCTTTCCTAAAGTAATGTTTCTTTCACTTTAGTAGCAATACGGACGATACCTCGTTTCCATGGTAACCAGGTATTCTGTTATCAAGGTAAATTGTCAAAATGTACTTCTGATCATATTCTTTACTTTTTAAATACACATCGGGTTACTTATCTTGGAGATATCCTTTCCTAAAGTAATGTTTCCTTCACTTTAATAGCAATACGCATGATACCTCGTTTCCATGGCAACGAGGTATTTTCTTGAATGACACCATATCCAAAATTGATCAAGGGATGCTACTGTACATGTGTGCCAATTTTCATGCTTGCATCCAAATGTGCACGATTTTAGCTCTTATCCGCTGGACTACTATTCATTTTTTAGCCTACTTTAAATAGATATTTTAACTCGAAATCGTCCCAATTTTAATTATATACCAACGGATGAGCAGTAGCTGACGAGTAGACCCATCATTCCAAAAGAAGAAAGGGTACACGAAACAAAGAGCAAAAGTTTGTTATTGCAGTTTCCAGATTTCTGGAAACTTCATTTATGCAGCCTTTGTTTCAACGTGCTTCACAAAAAGTTTGAAAAGGGGATAAGAATAATTAATTGGGCGGCCAAAGCAAGCATTTGCTCTTTGCTTCGTAGACCCTTTCCTCGTTTTGAATGGTCTAGGCGCATGCTTGAACAAAAACTTATATACTTAATGTCTAACGAGGATGAAGTCCTCCTTCAAATGTTCTTTGAATGTCTTCATGAGATAGTCCTTGTTCTACGCCACTCAGCCACAAAGTCCTTTTTTGTTCCTTCCCTTTTTTTCACTCCTGTACGTCTGTTTTGCATTGGATGTTGGGTAATTTCAGTGTATAAAATGTTATTGTGATTGACGTGTAACTCACACTTAAATTATTAGCCTTCAAATGGTTGCCTGACATCCAATGTGAAACTGACTCCAGTGTTTATCAGTAGAGATGGTTTGCGCGTAATTATAGTAGTAATTGTATTTAATTGTATGTAGGTTTAATTTAGTTGCTCGTCTTTATGTCGAAGCCATGGGGTAGTCATGGTACTTGCTCCCCATGGTATCTCGTCCTGGTAGTGTAGTAAAGTAGTTCGTAAGTGTTGTTAAAAGTAATCCCGTTTTTGTAAATTTCTATGCGGAATATATAAAAAAAAATGAGAAAGATACCCCAAACGCATCACTTCAGAAAATAAAATCAATACGAATTTTAATCAAACCCAACCTAGTAATCTTTGGGCATTTAGCTGCATCCTCACAAATTCGGAACGATTTGCCAAAGAGATTAAATCAGCCGAAAAATTGAAATATTTAAGAGACTGACAAAACAATGGGATGGGGGCCAACATGACGCTGTAGTGTTTGTAGCTAACAATCGAAATATGTATATTATTTATTGCTGAAAGTTTTTTCAGACATTCGATTTAGACTAGTTTTTATTATAACCTAGAATAAAATTGAATTAAAATAAGATGACAAACGAGCAAAACCCATTTGACGCTACCCTATCCTACCTTTTTATGTAAACACCATGTCTTACGATTTATATTCACTTCAGTGCTACAAAAGTATTTGGCAGGTTACGTTATCTATACCCTCTCATCTCCCTAAATTAGGATACTACTTATTTCAATTTTGCACTTTTTATGAATCCTCTGAATTCAAGCTCAAACTTAAATATCTGTTTAAGGATCGGCTTATTCAAGGATTTTATGTGTTGTGTTACTTAGAGTCGACACAGAAAATAGGCCTGTGTGTGTTTTTAAGCCAACGAGTATTCAATAATATGTTTACGCAGAACTCATACCGTTTTATACTATAGGTTGTTTACGCTAATAGGAAAGTCCCCTGGGTATAAATATAATATTAACATGATAGAATAATATCAATTACACAACATCTCCCTTTCTAGAGTTCATACAAAATTACTTTTAGTTGTCCATATTTTCCAGTGCTTTCAAGGAAGGTTTTATTATTCTCTTTGGTCTTGTCAAAATGTTCAAAGGTGGAGTTCTTGGTCCCTGAGAAACTGACTGACTGCTTTCAGTTGACTGACAGATTTTGGTTGCTGCTGTGACTGGTGAAGGTGGTGGTAAGGGAGTGATCTGTACTCGGTTACGCTTCACTTCTGAGGTAGGTGTCGCTATGACATATTGCCTTGGACTATGTGACTTTTCAACAACAACGCCAGGTTGCACGTGACTCTTGATTTTCACTTCCTGTCCTGTGCATAAGGGAGGTAATGGTTTTGCATGATGTCGTGCATTGTAATACAATTGCTGCTTTTGCCGGTATGCTGTCTCTCTTTCATTCAACTTGCCGAAATCTGGCCACTTTGGATCAAGTTGTGCATGGAAAACAGGAACTGTTGTTCTCAGCTTTCTTCCCATCAACAATTCTGCAGGCGAGAAACCGTTTTGCAGCGGAGTCGATCTGTACGCTAGCAATGCCTGATGCTTGTCTTTCTCCTTCTTCAAGATGTTCTTGATTGTTTGCACTGACCTCTCTGCTTCGCCGTTTGACTGAGGGTAGTATGGACTGGATGGGTTTAGTTTGATGTCCCAATCTCTTGCAAAATGAGTGAACTCACTACTGTCAAATGGAGGTCCATTATCGGATCTGATCTCTTCAGGTATCCCATGTCTTGCAAATACGTCCTTCAATGTATTGATTACATCAGGTGCTCTTTTGCCTTTGTTCATACCTGCAACTTCAACGTATCTAGAAAAATAATCTACTATTAACAGATAATTAGATGCCTTGGTGTGGAAGAAATCGATACCCACAAGTTGCCATGGTCTTTCCGGAAATGCTGTGGGATTTAAAGGTTCAGGGGTATTTGCTTTATACCCTGCACAAATTCTACAAGATTGAACCATATCTTGAATTTCTCTACTAATTCCTGGCCACCAAACTGATTGTCTAGCTCGGCTTCTACACTTCACTATACCTTGATGTCCTTGATGAATTTTATCTAAAACATCAAGTCGCATCACAGAGGGTATCAAAATCTGCATAGATTTCAAAATGACATTTTGAACAATGGTGAGTTCCCCCCTGAAATTCCAATAAGGTTTAAGAGAATCAGATATTTTATACTTCTCTGGCCATCCTTCAAGTATAATTTCTTTCAGTTTGCAGCATACAGGATCATTCTCTTGTGCCTGGATGATTTGCTGCAGCCTTACATCAGAAACTGGCAATGCTTCAATTATGTTTGCTACGTACAGCGTCATCTCATCATGATCAATCAGACTCTCTGCAGACTGCTCAACTGCTGACAAACGTGACAACGTGTCTGATGTGTAAATTTGCTTGCCAGGAATGTGAATATTTTCCTTGATTTGAAATCGCATAAGTCGCATTCTGAATCTCTGGATTCTTGGAGGAAGTTTCTCCACCATATATGTAGTCAACAAGGGAATCAACGGCCTGTGATCAGTTTCACCAATGATTTGTTTTCCCAGGATGTAATCACTTGATCGCGCACATGTCCAAGTGAAAGCAAGACATTCTTTCTCGATTTGACTGCATCGTGCCTCTGTAGGGGTAAGTGCTCTTGAAACATATGACACCGGTTTCCAGTCCCCATCCTCTTGTTTCTGAAGAATAACGCCCCCAATGCTATAAGAAGATAATTTTTTTTTAATTTTTGTTTCCTTATTTGGATCATAAAGTGCTAAAATAGGAGAAGACACAAGTGAATGCTTTAAATTTAGAAAGGATTTATCCTGTTCTGGAACCCAGTACCACTGATTATCTTTGCAAAGTAAATCTCTCAATGGTTTTGTTTCACTTGCCAAATGACTTTTGAATTTACTGAGATGGTTGACCATTCCATGAAAAGATCTTAATTCTTTCACATTTTTTGGTTTCTGCATAGAAGTAATTGCATTTACTTTCATTGGATCAGCAGAAATTCCATTTGAAGAAATAATGTGGCCTAAAACTTTCACAGTTTTCACATTAAATTCACACTTTTTCTGATTCAAGGTTGGGTTTTACCAATCAATGGCCCTGGCCCTATGGCCCTATGGCCCTATGGCCCTATGGCCCTATGGCCCTATGGCCCTATGGCCCTATGGCCCTATGGCCCTATGGCCCTATGGTCCTATGGCCCTATGGCCCTATGGCCCAATGGCCCAATGGCACTATGGCCCTATGGCACTGTGGTCTTGTATCTTTTATCACGAATACCTTGAGCATGAGTTCGACAGTGTATACGACTAGAATTCGTATAAATATTGCTTCAAATGATTCCCAAATTGATGCACAAAGTTCTCGTTCAGCGAGCGAGAATTCTCCGAAGTGACGATGCAGGGAATCACCAGCTGTAGCTTTCATTGCTTTGTTGCTGTAGGAAACACGACAAAAGGCCCAGCAGTTGTCAAAACCGTGCTTCTTATCTCGCTTCTGTTGCGAGATAAAGTAGAGGAAGGGATTTGGCAAATCTTTACATTTTAGCACTCCCATAGTACCTTGGTCAGTCCATCCCCAACACAAACCTGGTCCAATGGACCAGTGGAGATGTTATATAGCTGTAAAAACGAGGTGTTTCAAGTCGCAAGTCGTCTGTGATGTCGGGTTTGAATCAAGAGGGGGGGGGGGGTTATTCTTGGCCAAATTTTGGGTAAGGGTTTGAATTTAAGCGTTCTCCAACGCCGGACGCCTCATTACTCATAACGCTGTAGACTGATTGCATCTTCGTAGTTATTGCTATTGATAGGCTGGTTGACGCAAAAATTATACTTTTGTTTTTGTTACCATTGCTGTTGCTGTTCCGATAACAGAGACTATTTCGTGAGTCTAATAACGCTGTTCGTAGTTGTGAATTGATTGTTATGATTTACAGAAGTAAACATTTGAACCATTGATTTCTGCCTTCGGTTTCAATTTGAATTTTTTCTATAGTCCATTTTAGACGACATTTTGTTTTGCCCGATTAGATGGGGCGTATCATTCACAAAATATCGTACACCATTGGCAAAAATTCTTTTGTTTTCACGAAAAATCTGTGAAAAATCCCTAAAAATCCTATTGTTTTAAAAAATCTCATACGCCCAAGAGTGATCACCCCTCGATTTGGCCCTCTTTCGCAGAAATCATTTGTCTCCCAAATTATAGACTTGCTCCAATTCTATTCATTGGACTATCCCGGGGGGGGGGGGTATTTTATTTACGAAAATACCGGGACGTGCCGCTGGAAAATCCGAAAAGGCACCCTGTCCCGGAGTAAAATTCCCGAAAATGATACCCTGTCCCGGAGTGTAAAACTTTAAAAATGATACCCTGTTCTTGGGTTTCTTCATACAAAATTGTAGGCTGCCCTGGGAATTTGATAGAATTTTGATAGAAATCTATCAGAAAATGCGGAAATATTGCCATCCAAACAATTTTAAAATCATATTGTCGGAGTGCAAGTGGCTCACAACGACGATACGTTGTCAATTATACAAAATATGGACCCTGTCATGGAGCCGACGATACAAAAGTGATGCCTTGTCCCGGAGTAGGAATCCTGAAAATGATACCCTGTTCGGCGGCAAGTCCCCGTACGGAAAGATATATGAGTACCCCCCCCCCCCCGGTGGACTATCAGCATCAGAAGAATATAATTACTCCTGCGAGAGCGTAAGCTACCAGGGTGACCCTATGATGGAGAAACGAGGACGATTCAATTTACCTTGCGTTCCTTTGGCAATCAAAACAATCAAGATTTCTTTCAAATTCAGCCAGCTAGTCTAATTTGTTTCAAATGAAACATTGTTAAAATCGTAAACAATGCAATCATGATTGTTTTTGATTTCCAAAGGAACGCAAGGTAAATTGAATCGTCCTCGTTTCTCCATCATAGGGTCACCCTGGTAGCTTACGCTCTCACAGGAGTAATTATATTCTTCTGATGCTGATAGTCCACCGGGGGGGGGGGGGGTACTCATATATCTTTCCGTACGGGGACTTGCCGCCGAACAGGGTATCATTTTCAGGATTCCTACTCCGGGACAAGGCATCACTTTTGTATCGTCGGCTCCATGACAGGGTCCATATTTTGTATAATTGACAACGTATCGTCGTTGTGAGCCACTTGCACTCCGACAATATGATTTTAAAATTGTTTGGATGGCAATATTTCCGCATTTTCTGATAGATTTCTATCAAAATTCTATCAAATTCCCAGGGCAGCATACAATTTTGTATGAAGAAACCTAAGAACAGGGTATCATTTTTAAAGTTATACACTCCGGGACAGGGTATCATTTTCGGGAATTTTACTCCGGGACAGGGTGCCTTTTCAGATTTTCCAGCGGCAGGTCCCCGTATTTTCATAAATCAAATACCCCCCCCCCCCCCCCGGGATAGTCCATTGAATAGACTTGGAGCAAGTCTATAATTTGGGAGACAAATGATTCCTGCGAAAGAGGGCCAAATCGAGGGGTGATCACTCTTGGGCGTACGAGATTTTTTAAAACAATAGGATTTTTAGGGATTTTTCACAGATTTTTCGTGAAAACAAAAGAATTTTTTGCCAATGGTGTAAGATTTTTTGTGGAATGATACGCCCCATCTAATCGGGCAAAACAAAATGTCGTCTAAAATGGACTATAGAAAAAATTCAAATTGAAACCGAAGGCAGAAATCAATGGTTCAAATGTTTAATTCTGTAAATCATAACAATCAATTCACAACTACGAACAGCGTTATTAGACTCACGAAATAGTCTCTGTTATCGGAACAGCAACAGCAATGGCAACAAAAACAAAAGTATAATTTTTGCGTCAACCAGCCTATCAATAGCAATAACTACGAAGATGCAATCAGTCTACAGCGTTATGAGTTATGACGCGTTCGGGGTTGGAGGACGCTTAAATTCAAACCCTTACCCAAAATTTGGCCAAGAACAACCCCCCCCCCCCTCTTGATTCAAACCCGACATCACAGACGACTTGCGACTTGAAACACCTCGTTTTTACAGCTATATTACCTCTCCACTGGTCCATTGGACTAGGTTTGTGTTGGGGATGGACTGACCAAGGTTCTATGGGAGTGCTAAAATGTAAAGATTTGCCAAAGCCCTTCCTCTACTTTATCTCGCAACAGAAGCGAGATAAGAAGCACGGTTTTGACAACTGCTGGGCCTTTTGTCGTGTTTCCTACAGCAAAAAAGCAATGAAAGTTACAGCTGGTGATTCCCTGCATCGGCACTTCTGGAGAATTCTCGCTCGCTGAACGAGAACTTTGTGCATCAATTTGGGATCATTTGAAGCAATATTCATACGAATTCTAGTCAAATACACTGTCAAACTCATACTCAAGGTATTTGTGATAAAAGCCATAGTGCCATAGTCCCATACGGCCATGAGGTCACAGTGGCGAAAGCCATAGTGGGCCATAGTGCCACAGAGCCATAGTACCATAGGGCCATAGGGCCATAGGGTCAAAGGGCCATAGGGCCAGGGCCATTGATTGGTAAAACCCTTCAAGGTTATATTAGCTTTAGCTAATCTATTAAGGACAGCTGTTAGTCGCTTGTCATGCTGCTTTTGATCAGCACCGTGGACAATTATGTCATCAATGAGTACTTCAACTCCTTCCAAACCTTCAAGTTTTTCACTCATACATCTCTGGAATTGTTCACTTCCAGTGGAAATACCATATGGTAGGCGATTGAAACAGAAACGCCCCCAAGGAGTTAAAAATGTTGTCAACAAACAAGATTCATCAGATAATTTACGTTGCCAAAATGCACTGTTAGCATCCATTTTGGAGAAGATCTTTGACCCACCAAATTTTGCTAAGGTGTAATCCACAGAAGGCAATGGGTGGACTTCTCTCAAAATGTTTTCATTCAATTTAGTTAGATCAACGCATATGCGTACATCACCATTTGGTTTTGGAACAACAACCATATGTGCACACCACTGGGTTGGTTCAACAACATGAGAAATTACTCCTATCTCAAGCATTCTATCTAACTCTGCTTTTGTTTTCTCAAGAAGTGGTAATGGTACTTTTCTAGGCACTGTCAAAGCAAATGGAGTAGGCTCGGGTATCAATCGGATTCTGTATTCGCCCTCTAGTTCTCCAAGACCTTTGAATAGAGATGGGTAACCTTTAATGATTTTTTCTGTATACTTTTCATCAACTTTATTTGTATTAGTGGTCACTGTCTCAACTTTTTGAATTAAATTCAATTTAGAACTAGCCATTCTTCCTAACAAAGGTGTTTGAAGACCTTCTACAACATAAAATTATTCATGTAAAGACTGGCTGTTTGCAGTTAATTTTCCAATAAATTTTCCTGAGCATTTGATTTTATAATTACATGGGCCTAACAATATTTTATTTCTTAGCTCCAATTTCAGATTTTCCTTTTCAGCAAGCGTTTCAAACAGCGAAAGAGGAATGACAGAGACATCTGCCCCTGAATCTAATTTAAGCAAACCTCAGCCTGCCAAGGCATATTATGAGTACAACTACTCCTCACTGCATCGATGTACACTTCACCAAGAAATAAATTTTTTTCATTATCAGCAGAATAAATTAGAAAGATCTCACCTGAGACTTCACTGACTCGTTTGGTTCTGCAAGCCTTTTTCCAGTGCCCGGTCTTTCCACATGAATTGCATTGAGAATTTCGTGCTGGACACTGACTTCTTTTATTGGGAGGGCCAAAACACCGGTAACATTTCTTTGCATCTGGCTTCGAAGAAATTTGTTCATTCTGAGTTGCTCGTGTTTTATTTGCTCCTCTCGACCACTTGTGTTGATCTTGTCTCTGCCTTGCATGTGTTGCATCTTTCAGCACGTCGACGTTAGGCCCTGTAAAAACTGAACGAGTCATTAAACTTTGTTGTTTTCGGACAACCTCCTTCTGGCGAACCAAATTTACAGCTTTTTCCAGCGTCAAATCTGCCTCCAGTTGAAGTCGCTCTGATAAGGCTTTATCCCTTTTTCCAACCATGATTCTATCTCGAATTAATTCGTCGCGTTACAAAATTCAGCAAGGGTATACAAATCATTTATAAAATTATCAACAGACTCACCCTCGGTTTGTACACGCATATTAAAACGAGCACGCTCGAATATCACGTTGCGTTTGATTATGAAGTGCCCTTCAAATTTGTTCTTTACTGCGCTATACATTTTCTTATCATCTGCAGTCATTTCAAATGATTTCAAAATATCGTCTGCTTCATCTCCCATGGAATAGATGAGTGTGTTCACTTGACTTTCTTCGTCTTTCTTGTTCAGCTCTGACGCCAGTCTGAAGCGATCAAATCTTCGGATCCACTTCGACCACTCTTCGGGCTTGAACGAGAACCTCTCTGGGGGTGAAACCTGGAATGTTGCCATTTTGCGAGCTCACAGCTGCGGCGCCTTTAAGTCTTCGACCGTAGTCTTACGACCGCTCTTCCCCAACTGTAGCTTTCCAAGTTCAACTCCAGTATGTAGCTTTGAGGCTCGTTAGAATACTCCTGTCACCATGTTGTGTTACTTAGAGTCGACACAGAAAATAGGCCTGTGTGTGATTTTAAGCCAACGAGTACTCAATAATATGTTTACGCAAAACTCATACCGTTTTATACTATAGGTTGTTTACGCTAATAGGAAAGTCCCCTGGGTATAAATATAATATTAACATGATAGAATAATATCAATTACACAACATTATGTACGGTTGTTTGATGGTTGTTCTTTCAATTTTTCAATGATTCAGCAAATGCCTGTTGTTGCCCGCTTGTTATAAATCTGCTTCAGAACTGCCTTTAATGCTGTTAAGTAGGCTATGTTTCTTTTTCTCAGTCTCAGCTCTATTTTGGTTTTAAATCACTTAACTTTATAAAGATTACCTCATTTCAATAAATTGTATTGAAGGTAATGTGATGCTTGCATTGTTCTATATTTCTGAATCAGGATTAGGCAAATATTGGTTGTGAGAATAAATCGGTCAACTGATTCCTGACGAGTGACGAAATACATATGTCAGTTTCAGTTTCAACATTTCTGTTTGACGGTAAAGTAATATTTCTAACATGTGTTGAGACTTGTATTTTTGTCAAGTATAAGTCTGGCTTGAGGCAAGCCTCAACACACGTCTTTCAGCATTGGCAAAGGAGAGCCGCAAAGTGTGAACATCAGGGAAAGGCTGTCTTTACCTAGAACGGAACAGCAAGTAATGGCACATGGGAAAAGAGACTCAGGTGATTTTGCAAAGATTGGAAAAGAGCTTTTCTCAAGTGCTCCTGAAAATTCAACCCCGATACAAGCCGAAGTGACTGGAAAGATTCCTGAGTGGTTTGAAGGGATGTTGCTTCGTGTTGGCCCAGGTATCATTCTAATGTATTATAATGTATTCTAATGTAATGTATTCAGTGGCGAACACTCTTTTCTTTTCATAAGAATAATGCTTATAAGAATATTCAGGCTGAGAATCATCCAATTTTTAATACTGTTCTAAGAATATTGCTCAGCCTTAGTTCGCATATTTGTGTCTAATTTGTCAGTAGTTGGCTTTTTTGCGATGTTAATAACAGAGAATCGCATGACTGATATATCTCGTTTTTTCAAAAGCTTGATTTATATTCGCGGGCAGTTAATTCCTTTGGAAGCTGTGAAAAAATAAGAATGCTCCAAGAATATATTTAACCTCAAAACAAAAACTTCTTAAGAATATCGAGGCTGGCCAAAATTTATAGTATTCTTATGAAAAAATAGTTCGCACAGTGATTTGGGTTCTAGCAACTCCATAGGACCTCATACGATTTTGAATAAAGCATTTATTTGAATTTTAAGAAAATTCGTGCTGAGTTGCAGCAGGCGCGGGAGAGTACTTTAACCCTATCAGGCATAGGGTATTTGATGCTCTAGGCAGACTAAGGTCAGCCCCCCTGTTTTATTTCCGTTCTGAACGATGTAGAGCCTCGAAACTTGACATGTGCATAGTACATCATGAGCTGAACACAAAAATGAAATCTATTTTTAGTTATTTCACGTGACGTGCTCATGACATCACAATATAGCATTTGCAAAGTCAATAGGGATCAGTACTAAAAATTTAAAATCGTTGATTGCGAGAAAACGAAAGGCAATAAGGACATGGGTCCAATTTTAGCATATTCTATGGTTGAATAGCTTTTGCTCTGCAAAGAAAAATTTATAAAGAGTAATCATACGTTTAAATTACAAAAAAATTATGCAGTTGGATAGAGGATCAAAAGTAGCATATATTCCTGCAAGTTCATTTTTTTCCTGCATTTGCTGTAGATTTTATTAGCATTTATTGAAATTTTGCACAGAGATCTCTCAAATATTGATCGCTTTTACCACCTGGAATGAATTTAATTTTTCTAAAAAGTTTATTTTTGATTTTAAGATGGATAAAAACTAAAATTCAGAAATGTTCAGCGTTGTAAGTGCACTTGGTAAAAATCCACAGAAGAAAGGCCACTAGGGTGGGCTGATTCACCCTCCACCCCCCCTCCTATGCTTGATAGGGTTAAAATAGTTTACCCCATGTTTTTCCAAAGGAAGTCGACAAATATCCGTTTCTTTGATCACACAGTACGACTGTCCTGCCCAAAACAACTAATTTTAGAACTATGGTGAAATTTCAATGTGAATCTTCTTATTCCACCAGTTTATCACAAAATCAAGTTTTTAATTTCCAATATAACCCTATCTTAACAGGGGAAGCATTTTACACATTTATTTGGTAAAATAGGCCCTTTTTGCAAATAGCTGGATTCCATCAAAATGTGCATCGTTTTGGTTTCTTAGCGGCCATTTACGTGACTATGCATGGATCCATGCTATTTTTGAATCCTAGAGTGTGCAATTATGCAACGGGTAGTGCAATTTCCATTGTGATACCTGTTATACTTAGGGAGAAAAGAAGGGGGGACATCCCCTTAATAATAATAATAATAATAATAATAATAATAATAATAATAGTAATAATAATAATAATAGTAATAATAATAATAATAATAATAATAATAATAATAATAATAATAATAATAATAATAATAATAATAATAATAATCGGCAGGGGTAAATTAATCCCACAAGCAAACTTTTTCAGTCATTTCTTTGAGGGGAGCCACAATGGTAAATTTACAGTTAGGGTTAAAATGATTGATGGGGCTGATGATGTCTTTTCATTGTGACGTAAGGAACTTTTTTGGCAATACAGGCTGGGAACTTTTTTACCCAAGGGTTTGAATGAACGGGCTGCAGATGTAGAACTCGTGTTTGCGTGTTCTATGTTTGCGTGTGGCGTGGCCTAATTCCTGCCATTGTATCTGATGTCTCTGGGGGGTTTTGCTGGCGGTGCTCTATGGTCTTCTTATTTGGCTTCATGTTTTTTTGCATGTGGCGTTAGGGTGGAATCCCCTATCAAGCCATTCAGGATTCAGCAATTTGCGAATCATTGAAAGGCTAATTGGGAGGGTCGTGGGGTTGCCGGCTGGATCCCTTGGAGGTTTGGTCTGTGACTATTTTGATCCTCCAGGGTGAATATTTGCTAATGTCCCAACCATTTCATTTTCTTGTTTACGCTAAAAAAACAGTTTGGAACAAAACGTGATTTTCATTCCCACTTGGCTTTAATTTCGGGGGTAGTCATGTTTTCTGGGAATAGGGTTTTTTGTAGTAAAAATGTAATTTTACTTCATCTTTAGTTTTACCTTGCCTTGTTTATCACGTAGTATAAATTCTCGGTTGTCCTTTAGAAAGTAGTGCTGACGAAGATTTTTAATCGAAACGTTCAAGATTTTAACAGTTGTGTTTTTATTAATAATAATAATAAT
Organism: Aurelia coerulea; assembly: GCA_039566865.1. NCBI lineage: Eukaryota > Metazoa > Cnidaria > Scyphozoa > Semaeostomeae > Ulmaridae > Aurelia > Aurelia coerulea. The sequence goes on from CM076959.1 coordinate 8,104,731, forward strand.
AATAATAATAATAATAATAATAATAATAATAATAATAATAATAATAATAATAATACGATTCTAAATTATTCTGCACCCAAGCAAATGGCAAAACCTGCTGCTTAGTTAATATATACAGAATGTTTGCTGGTTTTACAGTTACCGTTAATAAACGCCATGGTACAAACGGTGAATAAATTTATCACTGAGTATCAAAGATGAACAGAATGATACTTGATGTGGGCTTAAAAGCCAGGTTTATCAAAAGCAGACCAAAACGAAAGGTGAAATGGAAAGAAATCAGTGACTCAATTTTTTCACCCTATGCCTCCAGATATAGTTCGCTCCAATAATATTAGAAATCGAGCACCAAGCTAACACTTCCTTTTCCAAAGCCAATATTCCGCAATCGTTCATAAACGTCCTCTTTGATACAGCCAAGCGCACCAAAACACAGAACATGAAGAGAAGGGTTCCATCCATTTTCACGAAGAACGTCACACAGGTCCTGGTAGCGATCACACTTCGCTGGAAACGAGAATCCAAAGTAGAGATCAAAACAAACTGTAACTTCTGCTATGATGATATCTCGTGAAGTTTTATCAATAATAACAATGTCCGGTTTCCGATGTTGAGGCAAGGTCAGCTCTTCTCGATATTCTGGCAACAAAGTTTTCTAGTAACTTGTTTGTATAAACTTTCTTGCTCGAACATAATATCAACTTTATTTCATCGAAAAGTTTTTCAACAATCCGATCGTGCCGGCGATTGTAGAAATTATGAAATTCCTTGCATCCATTAAACAAATGCGCAATACTTTCTGTGTGGCTAAAACAAAGCGGACAACACGGATCATCCCCTTAATAATAATAATAATAATAATAATAATAATAATAATAATAATAATAATAATAATAATAATAATAATAATAATAATAATAATAATAATAATAATAATAATAATAATAATAATAATAATAATAATAATAATAATCTAGAAAGGGCAGACAAATGGTATGAGCATTCCCCTAACGGTGTAGTTGAAACTGACGAGGTAAAGCTACTATGGGATGTGAACATTCAATGTGATCATGTAATCGAGGCAAGGAGACCGGACATAGTTGTTGTGAATAAAGGTGAAAGAAAATGCACTATAATTGACATTGCTGTGCCAGGTGATAGTAGGACTAGTGACAAGGAAAAAGAGAAAGTGGATAAATATCAAGATTTGAAAAGGGAAATCAAGAGGATTTGGAACATGAGAAGTGTGATAGTAGTACCTGTGATTGTCGGTGCACTTGGAAGTGTAACCAAGAAACTGGATGAATGGCTGGAAAAACTGGACATCACAATAAATACAGCAATCCTACAGAAGACGACGCTATTAGGAACAGCCAGGATATTGAGAAAAGTACTTGAGTACTAAAAGAGAATGACCCCAAGGGACCCTTGGTCATGGGTTGTGACCCGCTCCCTTGGGATGTAAATTCGGCGATGAGAACTGCCAGTGCTTAAAGCAGAAAATATAATGATAATAATAATACTAATAAAAATAATAATAATAATAATAATAATAATAATAATAATAATAATAATAATAATAATAATAATAATAATAATAATAATAATAATAATAATAATAATAATAATAATAATTGAAGCTAATTCTCCATTTCGGAGCAGTTACCCAACAACTGGGTACACAAGCTGGTGCTAATATTTTTTCTTTTAGCCAATCCTTATTTGTCGAAATTTTGTAGCGTTTTGTTGATACTTTTGAGTACTTCGGATTTATTTTTAGCCAAGCAAGTCTTTTTCATTTTGGGTTTTTGAGAGAAATTTGGGCAATCCCATAAGTGTTCGATGTATTCCTCATGGGACCCACATCTCCTGCAAAGAGAATCAGTGTACTTTCCTTTGTAGTTTGCTCTTAGGTCAACCATATTTAGTTTTAATTTCAGTAGAGATGAGGCTTCTTCACACCTCAGGTACTCTTTCATTTCAAACTTACTACCCTTGATAAATCTGAGTTTAGTCATTTTATTATTTTTAATATTATTTTCTATGATAATGATAATTTTTTCTCTTACAGTTTGTTTCCATTGTTCTTTGGTTAGGTCTTTGATCTGACATTCTTTGAGGTTAATATCAATCATTTCTAGGTCACTGATTACTTCTTTATACCAACAATTTGGGAGATTTAACCTTTTTGATCTTCATAAACTATCTTAGTCAATCTACTTTTTTCATGTTTAGTATCTTATGGAAGTATATAAATCTTTTCTCTTTAATTCTAAATTCCATAGGCATCAAGCCACATTCAAGGACTATTCCGTCATATGGCATTGATTGGGGTAGAGAGTCAATTATTGTAACTGCATCTTTTTGCAATTTTTCTAAGTTTTTAATTTGGTTCTTAGTTAAATTAGTCCATGTTTCACATGCAAACGGAACTTTGAGCATCAAAATTGCTTCAATCGACTTTATACTGATTTCAAAACTTTGTTTTTTGAATGCCTTTTGCTTAGTAAGGAATTTTATTTCATTAATAAACCCAATGGCACATTGTATTCGTTTATTGATGCACAAATCTAAGGTTCCTTTGGTGCTTTTCAAGTCTCCTAGATACTTATATGACTCTACTTCTTTAATAATTTGGCCATTAAACAATAAATTTTCTTTTTGAACTTGCTTACTTTCGCTATACTGCATCACCATTTGTTCACTTTTATCCAAGTTAAAGTTCAAGAGGTTTTCCTTTTGAAATTCTTCAGCAATAGTTACCATTTCCTGCATTTTCTTATGAGATATGGAAGCAATCAATATATCATCCTGATAGAGCAGTGGAGGTATCAAAATGTTCCCAAAATTTATCCCTAAGTTTTCTTTTTTGGCTACTTGCATACCTTTATCAATATGATTGGCACAAATAGGGGCTGCCAAAATGGTTCCTTGTTTCAAATTTTCTTTAATTTTAACTTCTCTTGTTATTCCACCAGGTGTATGGATTTGAATGTATCCTTGATTTTTTAGTTCGTAAACAATTTTAACCCTATTCTACATGGGTAAATCAAGCACCACTTTCTCATGGGGGGGGCTAAAAAGCCCCCCCCCAGATTTTCTAAGCAACCGTAGTGCCTATGCCAACGCAACTTGGTAAACATGATTACCAAGCAATTATGATTCTAAAAATAGCATCATATACTAATTGGTTACATGATCCGTTGCTAGGCAACGCAAAAACAATGGAAATTTGCTGACTTTGGCTCTCCTCCTAAAAACGTAATATTTTCAACCAAAAATAGTCAATAAATAACTTTAAAGTTATAAAAATGATACAGATTGAGTGTTCTTAATGAAAACTGTCAAAAATTCTATTTTTGGAATTATATTGTAATCACAGCTGTCAATCAAAGTCATTGTTGATACCAAAACAAATTAGTTGATGCTTTATTGGCATTTAAATACGTTTTTAGTGATAACAACCATATGAAATTGATCTTGAATTGTTAATTAGTCAATTTTGATCATAATACACTAATTATTTCATATGTTTATCATAAATATGACTTCATATATAAGTATGACGTCATACATCTTAAATTTTGCTGATATCAGCAAAACACAAACATTTATATATCAAATGAAAGTACACTTCAAGACAAACTGATTGGTACCAATTGCATTGAAATCAAATGTGTACGAGAAAAGTTATGCATGTTTTACTGATTTTATGAGAGACCAGTTGCCAAATATGGGCATGTCATAGTCACGTGACCAATTATATAACAATGAACTATTGTTAATTTGATGCAATATTAAATTTGATTAAAAGTCACCCAAGTTCCAGTGCTTTATCATGCTTAGTTTAAGAGTAATTACAGGAAGTATGGTTGGGGGGGCCTTTTTTGCCCCCCCCCCCATGTAGAATAGGGTTAAGAAAATTTCCCTTGACCCCACTTCTATACATATCCATAATGCAAGATTTTAAACATAGCTTATCAAAAGCTTTCTCCAGGGCCAAATAAACAAACTTCACTGCACATTTTAGATACTTGTAATAATCATTTATTGCTTGCCAAACGAATAAATGATCTAATATTGACCTCCTTTTCTTCCTCCTGCGGCTGCCTCTGAAAATCCTTTCTCAATAACGTTAGAATTGATTAGCTGCTGTCTTTATTCAGCTATGGTATATTGTAGTCCGACGATAAATAAATTGATAATAATACCGGGTGTTCCAAAAAAATGTAGACGGATTTGGTTGACTCTAGCGATCTGAATTTAGCTGCAATCAATGTCTAATTACTCTAAAAATGTTTCTCGATAGTTAACGTGACCATAGATACCTCGTTTGTTCATATTGGTGCTTTGAGAGCAGACATATTAATCTTGAAAGCTCAAATTTGTCTCTTCCTGCAAACCAGAGCTTTAGCCTTTTGGCCTAAGCAATTTCCTAACGAATAGCGTATAAATCAACGATAGCCTTGATAAACTGTTAACAATAATTGTTCTTGTGTTATTCTGTTTTCCAGGAGTCAACCCCCAGTCACCCATTGGGAAGTTTTTAATTTTTCATTAATGTCAGTTCTTAATTTCGACATGCTTCAGGAATTTGCTTTAGGCTAAAAGGCCAAAGCTCTGGTTTGCAGGAAGAGACAAATTTGAGCTTTTTTAAGATTAATATTTCTGCTCTAAAAGCACCAATACCAACAAACGAGGTATCAATGTTCAAGTTGACTATCGAGGAACATTTTGAGAGCGATTAGCCATTGATTAAAGCTACATTCGCATCGCTGGAGTCAATCAAATCTGTATACATTTTTTGGGACACCAGGTAATAATAATAAGAGGAAGAGGAGGAACCACACCACAAATGAAACGATAAGATGCTCATCTAGAAGCAGTAAAGAATTTTCCAGGATTTATACATTTTGAAGGAATGAGAAAGATAACAAAGGAAAAACAAAATTTCCGGGAGCACATTTGGAGATGTTCGCCTCTCTCCTGATTGTGCGAACACTAACTTGTAATACTGATGCAAATGATAAAATGATTTTGGTTGCAACACTTTAAGATAGCTGCATAATATTTAAAAATAGTTTGGTCGGTCCTCTGTTTGCTTTAAAATGTTTTTTGATATTTAATCAAAAGTCAACCCAGTTTTCTTCACATTTTTACGTTGGCCTTCCTCTTGGAAAAACTCTCCAAAATAAATGTCAACTATCAATGTGAAAAATATGCCTACTAAACTCCGGGAAACAAGCGAATTTTCTCAAGGGAACAGCGGAACAAGCGGAAAATTAATAAGGAACAGGGGAACATATACCCCCTCCCCAAAAAACGACCTTCGGAATAAGAGCGTGAATTTACCTTACGATGAAAACGCCCAGTTATTGGCATGCAAGGTTGTGCAAATTTTTTTCGTGAAGTTCCTGTGTGGTATGCTAAAGTATCATACATGCGGAAGTGTATATATAGGCAACGCTATGTGCGCTCGTGACTCTGTTTTTGTGCCATCTCAACGTTATAACGCTTGATGACAACCACCAGGAGCTAAAAACGCATAAGCGTTTGCCAATATACAAAAGCCATAAGACGCAATGAATGGCTTTGGGATCAAAACAAGCTCCACTTTGGATGGCGGGCTGGGGGACCTATCCTCAGAGTTAGGGTTCCACTACTTTCTAAATGCAAATACAATGGGTGGTCTTAACAATCGGGGGCCGATCGGGGGATGGGTTGGGAAAGGGGAGTTGGGAAACAATAAGACAGCAAATATAATTTTTAGCAAACTTTTAATCAATTTCGCTTCAAGCTTCAAACATATCAGTAGGGTTCCTAATAAGGGTTGAGGGGGGGGGGCTAGCAAGATTCCTCAACATTTAATGAACGGAACGAAAGGTGACGGAATTTTGCTCTTTTACGGAATTCTGTTTTGCAAGTTCTCAATTCTTTGGAATCGAAAAGCTGAATATTCAATCAAAGTTTTACATAAAAGTATATTAAAAGTTTAGTAAATTTACAATTCTGAAGAATTTTGAAATTTCAATACTCATAATAAAATAGATACTGATTTTCTGGAATGGACGGAAATTTCTCGTTGACATTTGAAATTACACATAAAATTGAGGAAAATAAAGAACTCCAACTGATTATTCGAAACGCGGAAAAGTTCGCAAGAATGTCAAAAAGTTTAATGTAGGTAGAACCAAGAACGGTCTTCCAATCAGTGGATGACACTCTGTCAAATATTTAGGGGGTGGAGCAAGCTATTTTTTCAGTTGAAAAGCATCGTTTAGTTTTATATTTTCAAACAAAAGAACTTTGTTATAACCAGCATTGGGGGCTCTTCGCACCCTTTAGCCCCCAAAGTATCCCCCACTGCTTCCAATACTTCCAATCAGTCCATAAGGGTACTCTTTTTATTAAAAAAATGCAAATCTTAGACCGAATTTACACCCCAACCCCCACCTAACCCTACAAAAGGACGCTCTAACTCTTTTTACAAGAGATACACAATGAATCCACCCAAGACTGGCCAACGACTGCTTCGCAAAATATTGTGAATTTCAGTTTTTCTTTTAATTTCAACATATATATGCAGTAATGAATGAATGATATAAAATTCCGTTACAGATCGCAGTAATGAATGACCGTTTTAAAAATGGATATGGGCATAAAATAAGTTAAATAAAGGAGAATCACACTTTACGTATGATATTTGGATATAAGTTTTACAATTTTCCTGTATCAGAAAGCATAACATAACTGGGTAGAGCAATGAGATGTAATGTAGTTGTCTAGAATGCAAGAGAGAATAGCTTGCCGTGTTAACCCGCTTGTTGATTATGGGAGAAAATTTGGCCCACCCAATGAGGAGCTCTCTGCAAAGTAGGATAGTCCATGATCAAATGATCAAGACAGACTTAACTGCACAGAGCTCTAAATAGCAGGTGAGAATCTGACGGACATCTGGATCCTTCTTCGAGGCCAGCTCATCACAAATAAACAGACCCCGATGTCAGTGAGTAGTTAATTCTTTGAAATTCACATGATACAACAAGGAACTGTTTGCTGCGCTATCTTTAGATCAGCAATCTTTGTACTTGTTGCTCGCTGACAGCAATAATGATAGATTGTAAACAAATGTAATACTAGATATATTTCGGCAAAACTGTCTCCTATTCCAATCTCTCTGATCAGACCCAGTTCGGAATGTAGTATTTGTTTGCATTGGCGTAGGGGGGCATAAAATTTGGGGGGGCTGCCTGATAAAAAATCAATTGCTTAAGAAAATTTTGTCCGACTTAAGGCGGATATCTGCTCGATTATTGCTGATTTTTGCAAAATTTTCCCACGTTGGGGGGGGGGGGGGGCTGCAGCCCCCAGCCCCGGTCTCCTACGCCTATGTCTGTTTGGTTTCGGAGATTTGTCGTTGCCATATCTGCTACTTTCTTAAGATTTCTAAGCCGTAGGTAGATGCCAAAAAAATATACCATATGTGCAATAGCAAGTCGAATCATCATTGCATCGCTATCCAGGCCCGTTTTTAACCACCGTTCCTTGGAAATGAAATGCAAAAGCTATAACCAGGCAGTTATTATAAACAAGTGATAAGGTGTATGGAGAAACAAGGTCAGTTGACCAACAGCAAGCTCAAAAGGGTACACACCCAACTTTGATCAGTCAAGTCAATTGAAAAAGATGTAAAGGCATTTGTTATCATTGAATCTTGCAATTCTTTTCTATTCTATTCTACCGGGTGACCCAGGAAAAAGTGACCCAACGCAATCTGTTACAGAAAATTAAATAAGTGGCCGATTGAAATGCTTCAAACGTTGTTCTGTCGCTAAAAGACTAGACTACGTTATGAATATTTTTCGGAATTTTTTTTGGCACGGTAAAGTTCCAAAATTAAAGATTTCGAGGAAAAGGACATGCCTGAAATCCTCAAAACGTCGTCCAAAACAGGGGATTGATTTACAGCCATTTAAAATCTTCAAAACAACGAGGAGCGTGTTTCATTTCAACCTGGGAATTGGCAACCCATTCGGAAGTCTTCAGAGCAAGTTTATAGTCCCTAGGTACTTAAAGATATTCTCAGGCAAAATGAAACATGCTCCTCGTCATTTTGAAGATCTGCCATGGTTTTAAATCGATCCCCTGTTTTTGACGACTTTCTGAGGATTTCAAGCCTGCCCTTGTCTTCGAAATCCTTAGCTTGGGAACTTTACCGTGTGCAAGAAAATTATGAAAAATACTCATAACGTAGACTAGTCTTTTAGCGACAGAACAACATTCGAAATATTTCAATCGGGCACTTACTTTCTTTTCTATAACAGATTGCGCTGGGTCACCTTTTTTCTGGGTCACCCGGAATTCTATTCTATTCTATTCTATTCCATTCCATTCCATTCCATTCCATTCCATTCCATTCCATTCCATTCCATTCCATTCCATTCCATTCCATTCCATTCTATTCTATTCTATTCTCTTCTCTTCTATTCTATTCTATTCTATTCTATTCTATTCTATTCTATTCTATTTTTTTTCACCTTTTTAGGCACGGTAGCACCGTCAGTCCTAAATGATTGCTTTTCATAGGCCACTTGCAATCAATTAATAAAACAGAAAAATAAACTAAAACCACATTCAGAATAAACAGAAATTAAACTAGAAAAACACAACTGATAATAAAACGTTTCGATTATAAAATCTTCGTCAGTTACTAAATTGAGACAGCCGAGGAATATAAATACCTAAAGTATCTAATTTACATTACACTACGATTTACAAACACTTTTTTTACTTTAAATAACAATGGAGACAGACAAATTAAATTCAGGAAAAAACATTTTACAATACGACTAAGTTATCAAGTACAAAAAACACCCGTCTCTAAAGTGGAAGTCCTTTCAATTTTCAATTCCCTTTCCCTTCCTTGTCCGTTTCCAATCGATGCCCCTGGGACTGGACGCCCTACTCTCGTGTTGTTGGAGCCAAGAACCACTGAGAAAAACATCCATTCAATGACCCTCCAAGGATTTGCAAAATGGCAAAAAAATGGTTTTAGCCACTGCTAAATCCCGGATGGGAAGATAGGGGATTCCACCCTACCACCATGTGCAAACAACACAAAGTACAGAAAATTAATAAAACAGAACTAATATGAAAAACTGAATACACAAATTAGAAAAATTACTATTGTTAGAATTGCTCACGATTTTTTTTTTAATCTTCGTTTGAAAGTGGCAAGGGAGGGTGCCTCTTTTACGTCATAGTCAAGCAGATTCCATCCACAAAAAGATATAACTTTTTGCCCATTGCTTGCTTTCTTCAAAAATAATAGAAGATCAGTTTCAGTATTCGCTGATGCCTGATATTTCGAGTTGAATTTGGAAAGGTATTCTGGTGCAAGACCATTTAAAAATTTGTAGATGATTGTGGCAGTTTCACTTCTGATAATATCACTTATAGTTGGCCATTTCAGATTGTGTATCAATGGTTTATTTCAATATACAAATTTACAAAAGCGAGGTACTTAAGACTACGCTTACAAATTACTTAACTACATAACTAAGATGATAACCCGGGAAGCAAGAACCCATGACTATCCCAGGGTCATGACATAGAACCAAGGGTGTTAGGACACGGATGTTCCGATCACGCATTCATTTACCCTGTTCCGATCTTTGTCCAGTATAACTTATCAATGGCTTAGCAGATAAACGAAAGTTACTTCTTGAAACGGTTCTAGCTGCTTGATTCTTCAGCTTTTGAAGAGTCTGCAGTCTTTTAGCCTCACATTTTCCGCATACGGAACAGCAATAACGAAAATGAGGTTCTACGGTGCGCTAATCTTATTAGTGCACACAAATCTTATGGAAAGAGCCTGAATATGGCCAAGGTTTTAATGCAATATCATTAGTCTAAGTCGACCAAAGTGACATTATTGAATTTAGAGAATGCATGTAGGGAAAAGGAGCCCTTGTATTATGTCAAAAATTTGCAGCTATACACAAATTTATTACCTCTGGCAATGAGGCACTCGATCATGACAAGGATTGGTTCTGCTTGAATGATTTTATATCTAATTAACTGATTGAATACAATTGTGACACGATCATTTCCTTGTAGGAAAATTCGAATGGGGCAAAAGCAGCTACAACCATTGGTTCGATGGTCAAGCACTCATGCACAAATTTGTCGTGAGTAAGGGCAAAGTGGAGTACTCAAGTGCTTTCCTTCACAGTGAATCGTTTGATAAATCGAAGAAATATGGCCGTGTAGCAACACCCGGATTTGCAACTTGGGCTCCTCCAGATCCATGCAAAAATATCTTCCAGCGATTCTTCCTTTGGTTTTTGCCTCCTGCGATGACTGACAATTGCAATATCAATTTTGTTGAGATGAAGGATGAAATTTTTGCTTCTACAGAATCTCCGTACTTGTATCATGTTGATACTGGGTCACTGGAAACAATGGAAGAACAAAATATCAAAACTACTTTGCGTGGTGAGTTCAGAATTTAGACCTCAGCCTCGCTCCCAGGCCCATCATTGCTTTTCTTAGGTCATTGATGTTCGCACTGGTACCGGTCGCCTCAAAAGTGGTCATTTGGAATTATGATTAGAATTATAGCACACAGCATGCCCTTCTTCAGTTCATAGAAAACTGCAGAAAAGCATTGGACAGTGGAAACACTGCTGGGGCCGTGTTTATGTACCTTTCAAAAGTTTTTGACTGCCTGAATTATGATTTATTAATAGCAAAATTAGAAGAATACGGCTTTAGCACAGGAGCACTGCAGCTCATCCACAGCTATCTGGATAGGTAAGAGCAGAGAGTGTAGATGAATGGGTCTTTCATCTCGTGGAGAGAGACTAGCGCAGGCGTACCACATGGATCTTTTATGGGGCCACTCTTGTTTAATACCTACCTGGATGACCTGTTTGTGTTTGTGATGGACAGCAAAATAAAACTATGCTGATAATACTACCATCTATGTTTGCATTCACAATCATGGACATATATCCTATCGTTTAGAAAACAAGACCCTAATCCTTTCAGATTGGTTTCAGAATAACTGCATGAAGCTAAACAGCGATAAGTGCCACTTGATGATTTTCAGTTAAAAGGGGCAGCAATTTATCGATGAAAATTGATGATGCAGCCATCATAGAGAGCACAGAGCAAACATTACTTTGCGTCATTTTGGATGAACAACTATCTTTTAAGAAGCACGTACAATCGTTGTGCAAGAAAGCAGGTCAAATGCTTCACACTCTTTCTCGTATCTCTTACTTATTTTATAATGAACAGCTCAAGCATATCATGCGGGCTTTTATGTTTTTTATCACCGTTAAAAACTCAAGATACAAAATGCAATATTCTGTACCGTGCATAGCAGAAATAGACATGACGTCATCTGGTTCTGGTTATGAACGGCACTTAACAATTTCTTTAACAACAATCTCATTAAGCACTTTGTGTACTATGGCACCATTCCATTTTGACAGACGCTAGCATGCACCAGCTTATTTTAAGTGAATGATTGTAGAAACAAAAAAACAAAAAATAAAACTAAAATAAAAACAAAAAAACTATACACTGGTGCAAAACCTGTGCAAAGATGGCTGGATGTGAGTCACCAATGACTGGTGCCATGGTTCACAAAGGGCTTACTCAAAACAAGACTAAACATAAATAAGAATAACGGGTCACCAATCGTCATGTTTCCATCAGGTTTCCAAAGAATTCCCAAAGACCCCACAGACCAGAAACGCCCCCAGCCACAAAAGCGCCACTCCACCACCAAAAACCACAAACCAGCCATCACCCGAATGAGCCAAGCAAGCGGAGCCCGAGCCCCGCAATGACCGCAACCACCACAGGGCCCAAGCCCCACCCACAAAGCGCCCCCAAGTGACGCCCAGCCGGCAGCACCCGGCAGCAAAGCGGCAGCTCCATGGCCAGAAGACACCCCAGCCCACAGAATCCCCGGGAACACCTCAGTTAAGCCTGTTAGTAGCTTTGATGTATGCTATGGATGCCTCTAAAATCATTCGATTGTCAGTTTCATCAAAAATTGGGCTACCGTAAAGAGGCAAATTAAGCAGGGCTTTTGAATCCATGTTGTTTACATCAAAATCTGGAAGGTGTGAAAGCTGTCTAAGGAGATCATTGCGCATAGGAACAAATAAAGGGCAGTGCAGGAAAATGGCTTTTATCTTATCCTAGTTCAACTACTGCCCTAGTGTGGATGTTTTATGACAGACATCTTGATGACAAGATCAACCACATCCACAAAAAGGCACTGAGAATTGCTTAAGAGGATAGTGTCTCCGACTTTAACGTTCGATGAAGTGCCTGGTTATCTACACGGTCTTTTTACAAGGGTGTCTGATAAATGCTTCAAGGAATTACGCAGTTCCAAACTGGATTTGAGCATTCTGCTGTTGAAAACATCCTCAGGACAAAAGAGCTTTTTATTCAGGGGGGCTAAACTTTGGAACAAATCAGGTTCTGAAGTGAAAACGACAAGCAGTTTTCCTATTTTTACAAATGCTGTCACGTGAAACACAAAGATATATTCATTCTGCATTTCCTCTTGTTAGTACTTTAGATTTGAAATAGTATTCAGGACAAGCTGTAAAGCAGTATATACTTATCGCTGCTTCTACTCTGTATAAAGAAATAAAGATTATATGAAATGAAATGCCACTATTTGGACTAGGGGGTGTTTAGGTATGGAGCAGCAACTCCTTGAAATTTACTAAAATTCAATTGGCCATCAAATTACAAAAAAATTATTGTCGATTGTTGTACTACTTGACCTCTAGATGCTCTTATTTGGTGACAAAGAAAATATTAAAATACTCGCTAAATTCTTGCAACTAACGCAAATCATAAATCATAAACCATTCGATTGGTATTCAAGAGTACTTTCATTTAATGAGCAGTTTGTTTATATTTGCTGATTTCAGAAAATTTTAATATTCATGACGTCATTTATCTTTATGAAGTCGTGATTTTAATGAATTCGTTAAATATACCTCAACATTTCCAGAACGTGCCAGGATCCTTGTTACTAACTATTTTGCTAAGTAGAAATCTAAAAGTGGAAAGGAATTGACAATAAACTTATCAATTAGTCTACTCAATTGCTAATTACTCTTAATCAGCAAGAAATGAAAATTAAATTAAAGAGTTCCTATCTTTCTTGCTATTTTTGGGTACAATTTTACCTGTTATCTCATGTTAATCTGAACTAAATTTAATCAATTGCTCAATTTTCAAATTTGTTCCATTGTTTTGGTTGCCTAGCAACGACCCATGTGACCAATTAGTCTCTATTGGTAATTTTGCAAAGCTAATTGTCCAAAAACATTTGACTTAAGTTTCATTGGTATATCTCATATAGATTTCGAGAAAAGAGAATACTCCCGGTGAAAAATGATAAAATTTGAACGTGGTCAAAATACGGTTAATGTATATGGTTATTACTTGTCTTAGGGCCACGATCAATGTTGGCACATCCACATGGAGACACAGAGAACAATGTCTACAACATCAGTTCTGATTGGTTGAAATTCAAGTATGAGATATTCAAAGTTCCTGCAGCAACAAATGACATAAATCCATTTTCTGGAGCAGAAATTGTCGCAAATATTCCCTTCAGTTTCACTGGTCCTGCTTACTTCCATAGCTTTGGGATGACAGAGAACTTTTTCGTTTTGATCGAAAATCCACTGGTGATGAAAACATTTTGGAAAATGCTGGTAATGAATTTCATGAAGTACTCCTATTTAGATGTATTGAAATGGAAGCCGGAGTTAAAGTCAAGAATGCATTTGGTTGATCGAAAGAGTGGTGCCGTTGCGAAGACTTATCTCGTCGACAATTTTTTCGCCTTTCATCATGTCAATGCTTATGAAGAAGCTGGCAATGTCATTGTCGACGTGTGTGGGTATCCAGATGCTTCAGTAATACAAGCTTTTTATTTGCACAATCTGAGGAAAGGCCTAAAGGACGTTAAATATAGTAACCCTTCTATTCGCCGCTACCGCTTGCCAATACCAAATGCCGGTTCCTGCTGTAAGGATCCCGTACCGTTGGTGATGAAATCAGACAATCTGGAATACGAGCTGATTCATGAAGGATTCGAGCTGCCAAGGATAAATTATGCATACAATGCCAAAAAGTATAAATATGCATACGGCATGGTGTTTCGTGATGCAAATTTCTTCCTGGAAGGAATCGCTAAAGTCAACGTCGAAACGAAGGCCTCCATTCCATGGTCTGAAGAGCATTGCTACCCTTCCGAGCCTGTGTTCATTGCATCACCGGGAGCCAAAGATGAGGATGATGGCATTGTTTTAAGTGTAGTTGTTGGTGTATTGGGGAGACCATCTTTCCTACTCTTTCTTGATGGCAAAACCTTCACTGAAGTCGCACGTGCAGTTGTGCCATGCAAAATGGCGCTCACTTTTCATGGTACTTTTTTGGAATAAGTGTTCCTTGCTTATATATGACATTAAGAAGGAAAACCTTTCATGACAGAATTGGACAATGAAATATTAGCAAAGAGTGTAGACAAATATTGATAAAAGAAGATTATTAAGTATCTTGGATGACGTCATTGAATCGACAAATGACAACGAGATATTTCTGGATATTTCTAAGATATTTCTAAGATATTTTTAAGATATTTTTAAAGATATTTTTAAGATATTTCTAAGATATTTCTAAGATATTTCTAAGATATTTCTGAAATATTTCTGAGGTTGACTGAGATCTATGAAATATATTGGATTTTCAAGGAAACTTTACACAAGTTGAGGGGAGGTTAACTCCTGCAGGGGGCCTGGTATACATGTGCCTGTCCGAGTTATGGGTTAATTTGCGATATTTTGCCCTGGTTATGGATCATATCTCGTGAATTTTGCCCAGTTTATGGGTCTGCTTTAGCGAGATATGCCGCGTTTATGGGTACATTTTAGCAGTTTACTGCTATTATTGGCTATTATGACAAAAACTTTCACAAAAAGGAATTTAGCTCTGCAAATGTTCAATAGACTCTGCAAAAATGATACGTAGCATAGTCTTGGCACGATTCAAGTGGAAAATTTTGCCTTGTTCATAGGGTCATATTTTCAAAATTTTGCCCTGGTTATGGTTCTAGCTCTGAATTCTCAAAGGCACATATATACCAAACCCCCCATAGGAGTCCCCCTCCCCCCTCGACACAAGTTCTAAAATGTTTGACACAAAGGCATTCACAAATCACAATTGCGACAAAACAAGGTTTAAGTTAATGCTCGACAGTTAAAGAAATGTATGGCATCTTTCTTATCATTATAATCATTTCGGTTATAGAGCTATCTCATCGGGTATCTCATATATATATGTTTATATAAATCAGCCTTCAGCAAAAGTGTGATTTCCTCTTAGGCCAACGAGCCTCATGTAAGAGAGCTGCCATTAAGTATGAAGCAGAGAGGGGCGAATGGACTTACCAGGGTCACTAAAACTAGTTGATGGAACATTTTGGGCTAACGAACTCTTTCAAGTCATAAATATGGGCCATGAGAATATCTGCTTGCATTAGTTACAATCGTTACAGTTTCTAATACAGTAATATCTGAATATTCTTCCCTGCTTTCTTAACTCTATTCAGCCAGGGGGCCATTATGGCGCTCCTATCAAACTTTCTTAAATAGAGTCTCCGCCTTGAAAACTATGACTTTGAATCTCCTTACTTGAATGAAATTTAATGGGCTGCATAGTTATCAAAATGTTCGTTGTCTATTGTTGTGTCACATGACCTCCATATGCCCTCTTATGGTAACCAGTCAGAAAGAGAGTCGTAAGTCCTTTGTTTTTTTTTTCTCCCCAATGGCATAACATGTAACGTTATATACACCGAGAGCTTTCACTTCATATATAGTTTAGCAAAGTCTGCCTACAACAGCAAATTTTAATGTCTACTTTGCTATGCAACTTTATGACGTCAAATTTTGAATAAATTTGTAAATAATTCATGACAATTTGCTTGAAATGGTTAGATGATAAATCGGGGTCTCTAATTTCATTGATTAGAAGTGAAACTTTACATATATGCCTTGTTCGTTATTTTGATTTAATTGTAATAATTAACAGAGTTGAATTTCAAAATTCAAATAATCAATTAAAATATCTTTATACCGGGTGACCCAGAAAAAAGTGACCCAACGCAATCTGCTTTAGAAAAATTAGTACGTGGCTATTTGAAATACTTCAAACGTTGTTCTGTCGCTAAAAGACTGGCCTACATTATGAGTATTTTTTGGAATTCTTTTCGGCAATATTAATTTCCCAAATCAAAGATTTTGGGAAAACGGGCAAGCTTGAAATCCACGAAAAGTCATCAAAAACAGGGGATCGATTAAAAACCATTTCAGATCTTCAAAACAATGAGGAAGGTGTTTCATTTCAACCTGGGAATAGGCAACTCAGTTAAAAGTTTCCAGATCAAGTTTATGGTCCCTAGGTACCTAAACATTTGGAGCTGAGCATAAAATGTTCTTTGTAAACTTGTGGAATTTCAAAGAAATTCAATTACCACGCAAGTCGAAATGTTCAAGAATTGCTTACAGAAAAGCAGGAGTATCCTTGTCCCTTGAGACAAGAATATTTAGGTATCTAGGGACTATAAACTTGCTCTGACGACATCCGATTGAGTTGCCAATTCTCAGGCTGAAATGAAACATGCTCCTCGTTACTTTGAAGATCTGAAAAGGCTACAAATCGATCCCCTGTTTTGGACGACTTTTTGAAGATTTCAAGCATGTCCTTTTTCTCAAAATCCTTAATTCGGGAAATTTACCATGTCGAAAAAAATTGCGAAAAATACTCATAATGTAGGCTAGTCCTTTAGCGACATAACAACATTTGGAGTATTTCAATCAGCCACTTACTTTTCTTTCTATGAAAGATTGCGTTGGGTCACTTTTTTTTGGGTCACCCGGTATACTCATGACAATCAATTTTGCAGCATAATTAGCTACATGTCTCAAACGATGGCATTTAAGAAGAGTCACTACTTTTTATTTTGCTATTTTTTTGGTTGCCTAACAAAGAATAACGCGACAAATTACTAACTACCGCTATTTTCTGGATTCTTCTGACGTCTCTAATTCAGTGTGCCAAGTTTCATCTCCACACCGTTTCTCGATTCTGAAATAAACAGGGGGTGCCAAACAACCCCTCCTCCACCGGATCAAAGTACCAAAAAATTACCAGGGCTGAACAAGATTAAAGCGTTGTTTCAGATGTCTCACAAATTCGGTATTGAGAACATGATGCAAAAGAAAAAACTGAACCGTGCAGTGAAGAAATACATTCTTGACGAAGCTCTACGCGGTTCATTCATGATATTGTATTGTAGATATCTGGCGGCTATGTAGACAGTCATTGTTTCTTGCATTTTGCTGCATCATTTTACGACGAAATTTAAGATCCACCCCCCCCCATCTGTTCCATAATTTATGACAGCGCCCTAATGAGGAAAATATCTATATATCTATATACATAAGGAGTGAAAAGTTTTGTTATGCAGATTTTCGTTTGTAATACTCTCCCCACGCATCTTCTCGTGCCCTCTGCTAACCTCAAAAAATTTGAGAAAAACGATGAAAAAGTTATTCAACCATAAGAGCTTGTCTCTGGCCCAATTCTTTTTTCTACAATTTCTTAGGGTCAGGTGAGGAAGGATTTCGTACCATAATTCTACCGATCCTATTCATGCGAGTTAGACGAGAAGAATTCAATGACCTTTTTTCATGGGCGCTTTTGGGTTACACTTATGACTTTTCGTCCCTTATTTCCCTGCGTTCTTTGATTTGTTGATATCACTTGGCAATAGGGACTCATACCATTACTATTATAAAGGCCCATATGGTGTGGTTCCGTATAGACCAATCAAATTGCTAGATTTTATTTTTCAACCAATAAGGAGGCACTACTCAGAAAGTTGTTGTTGCTGCATACAAAATCGGTTGATACGACCTAGAGTTCTCGTTCTACAGAGAAGGATTACTGCTTGAAACGCATGCATTTTACGATTAGTAGGTCAGGAAAACATTATTATTCCCACAAAAAGTTTGCTTTTCAATATTTAAGCTCTTTAAGCGAGACTTTGAAGCAATTTTGTTGAGAGTAAGAGAGCGCCCGCTAGCTTAGGCCATTTTGAAACCGGGGGCCTGCGATTTAAGAATAATGGTATGAGTCCCTATTGAACAACTGATATCAACAAATAAAAGAACCCAGGGAAACAAGGGAAGAAAAGTCATAAGTCTAAAATCATAAGCTGGCTCAATGTTAAATCAGGTGTCCTGCAAGGATCCGTAATAGGTCCTTTGCTATCCAATATTTTCATTAATGGCATATTCTAGGCAATAGAGGCTTCTGAGATTTGTAATTTTGCTGATGATGATACAATTTATGCGTTATCTCATGGCGTTGAATCAATGATTTCCAAACTAGAAATTGATATCTATAATATACTAAAATGGGTTGACTCCAGTTTTATGGTAGCAAATCCAAAGAAATTTCAGGTAATGTTTCTTGGTCTTAAAATGCACAAACATTTTTCTTTCGAAATTGATGGAGAAGCCATAACGAACTCCAAAGAAGTGAAACTACATAGTGCCAAAATTGACTCAAAATTGAATTTCAAAAGCCACGCCAAAGCTGTATGTCTGAAAGCAAGTCGAAAAGTGAGTGCGTTTGCTACGGTTGTTAACCATCTAGATCTTCAAAAGGCAAAATTATTGTACCAATCTTTTGTTGCAACAACGTTCAAGAACTGCCCTTTGATATTGCTTTTTGTGGAAAAACATCAAATGACATCATAGACAGAGTACACAAAAGAGCTCTTAGGGTGTTACTTGATGATCATGACTCCACATTTGAAGTTTTGCTGGCAAAGAACAATGAAACTACTATTCACATTCAAAACCTTACTGTGCTCATGATTGAAATATACAAAACACTGAACTGTACTAATCCGTCCTTCATGCAGGAGTGTTTTATTAGACTGATTACACATTCGTAGTTATCGCTATTGATATACTGATGGACGCTGTAACTACGACTTCTTTTTCATATCATTCATCTAAAAAGTTTAATATGAATTCTACAATCTACTCTAGTTACTATACAACACTACGGGAGCGATACCAGGGGGAGCGAAAAACAAAGACTACCCCATGGCCAAAAACATAAATACATATAACGTTAGCTCACATGCAACTAACTGTACACTACGAACGATTAGAAAACTAATGGATAAAGGATAATATACTAGATTCTGTCTGATATTAGATGTCGTGTCAAGGTTGGGAAGAACTTAAAAAATTTCACGAGTGCGGCTCGTTTGAAATTTAGATGCCTGACATCTAATATGAAACAGAATTTAGAAGGAAAACAAAGAACATTCACATAAAGGGACTTACTGGTTGCTAAGAACATAGCTGAAGCTTCAAAGGATCTCAAACAAACCGACCAGTTTCGTGGATGAAACGTAAAGTCAATTCGAGTATATTTTTGTTCAAGTCATCAGAAAGGTATTGATCACCATATAGTAAAAGCAGCGCCAAAGCATCACTTGAAAGGCTAGCGATTTGTACATATGGTTGAAATAATTCTACAATTCCAGCGAGAAGATCTCTTCGTTGAACATCAAAAGAAGGGCAGAGCAACAAAAAATTCTCCGTATCCTCGATGCCATCGTTTGTTGGACACATTGGGTTTATGGTATCCCTGAAATTATGCTTGAACTTGCGAAAATTTAGCTTACTGAGACAGACCCTAAGTTGAATAAGATAGGATTTTGCAGGGGGTCGGATTATTGATAAGATCTTTTTCTTAAAAACAGCAACTGAGGGTGCAAGTCTCAATTCAGGCTCAAGCTTATTCCATTCGGATAGGCAGTTGGGATAAAACTATAGACTTAAAATTTTCTGTCCGTGCCTTTAATCGCCCAATGACATCCTGGTCGCGAAGACAGTACTGCGACTGATGAAGAGGAGGAATTGGATCTGCTGTATACTCAGGGCTAAGATTATTTGCAAACTTGTAGAACAAGGTAAGGCGTCTACTCCATCTTCGGGAACTTAATGACTCCTAGCCAAGCTCCATGTACAGCTTCTCGCAAGATGTCCCCCTCCATGTTCCTGTTACAGCCAAAGCAGCAGAATACTGAACAGACTCTAGCTTTTCCATGGCATTTGGTAAAATGATACTTTGGCTGAATTCACATGCTTTGGCAGGAATATGGTAAATGACATCACCATAGCCCAGGTGTGGTCGAACGTAGAGCTTATATACTTCGTTAAGGGTATGCCTGGGCAGATATTTGGAGAGATATCTCAGCAAACCAATGCCCTTTCTTGTCTTAGAGATAGCTGATTTAATATGAGCTGAAAAAGATAGTTTTGAGTCAAGGATAATTCCTAAATGTTTATGTTAGTTTACCTTCTTCACAGTTATGTCATTAAAAAGGATTACTGGATTTTCAATTTCAATTTTCTTTTTTGAAAATTTTAATTCAACAGCTTGTTTTAACGGATTAGGATTAAATGACATTCTCCAAGCGTGAGCCCACTGACTTATCAAGTCCAAGTCATGATTCATGTCATTGGCAGCTGTATTGGAATCTTCTACCACTGTGAACAATGATGTGTCATCAGCAACTAACTTAACATTGCACTTCAAGCTTACGGTTAGATCATTTATATACACAAGGAAAAACAAAGGTCCCAGAATAGAGCCCCGGGGCACCCTTTGCCGAACTATCTCCCCAATTTGAACTCTGTCCATTCAGTGCAGTCCTCTGCTTTCGATCCTTGAGGAAACTTTGAATTAGAGAAAGTAGTTGTCCCGAGACATCACATCGTTTTAATTTATGAATTAGACCGTCGTGCCATACCCTATCGAATGCTTTAGAGATGTCCAGATACACAGAACGAACATCTAGAGGAGGGTTACAGTCAAACGATTTAATTATTTTATGTGTTACTGAGAGTAACTGATTGATTGTTGAATCCCCTGGGCGAAATCCTGATTGAGTTTGGTTAAGGAGTTCATGTGATACAAGATGTGAATAAAGAGAATCGTATATGAGTTTTTCAAGAATTTTCCCAAAAATTGGTAAAAGAAAAATAGGACGGTAATTCCCTTTCACATTTTTCTCATTTTTCTTATGAACCGGCACTACATTTGCATATTTCCATATTTCGGGAAATAAACCACGCCTCAAACAATTTGTGAAAATTATCTTGAGTGGCTGAACCAATGCAACATCGCTCAACTTTATCATCCTCACAGATATTTCGTCCCAGCCATGTGCTTTATTGGGATTAAGTGATCTAATGATATTAAGTATCTTTTCCTCAGAGATGACAAAATCACTCATCAGAGTCGTAGTTACCGGAGTATCTTTGGGAATTTCACTACCTGTGTCAAAGGTCATGCATTGAAGAATGAAATAGTCATTAAATATCTTTGCCTTTTCGGTAAAATCCGTTACAAACAGCCCGTTTTCTAGAAGAGGTGGTATCATAGGAATCTTAAAGGGAATATAAGCATATATCAGGCGCTTTCTATAAATAGATTCAGCAGAGCATGCGCATAGCAGTTGCATTCTAACTGTGCACGTGAAAGTGAGCTCTGCATTGCAAATTTGTAGTGCGAGGAGATTCTCGATATACTTTCCAACATGGTAACCCAGCAAGCAAGATTCCTTCTTCCTGACTGCGGCGATTCTGAAGTAGTTTGCTCGAGTGAATCGAGATAAAAGAAGTGAGAAGAAAAGGTAATTTAGCTCCACTTACGTCTCAATGACCTAATCGTATGAGTTGTTTGTTGTTTGCCATCATTGTCGTGATCGATGGATCCAGTGTTTATATTAGGCCCGGCTCGGCTGCTTTGTTGAATGCTCACTATTTATCAGTATTTCTTCCGCAACACTAGCCCTTTGTCCATAGATTCCGTCAGGCTAACTTTAGTGAAGATTCCCTTGTCTGAAGATACGTTTAGGCCCAATGAGATGTGCTTGTTTATCCTGTACCCATCCATTTCAGCAATTCATTCGTATCGTAAATGGACTCAAAGCGCTTCGATTTCTTCAGGACATCAAATTCTGCGGCTGCAAGGCCTGCTTCATCACGGTGGTCAACGAACAGGCAATATTTCTTTCCATTTCTTGTCCGTTTTTGCCCCTTAGCGGATAGAGAAACAACGAAGCAAGTCTTCCCCGCCATTACTGATCGCCCGTTACGTGCCCTCGTGCAGGCTAGGCTGCAGTGAAAGTGATCACGTGCAATGGTAGATAGCTTGTTGTGATTGGTTAAATTTGATTGACAGTTTAGGTCCTGTGGCTCGGAGCCACTTATATATGCTTATATTCCCTTTAACTTTGTTTAGAACAGTGTTTATTAAACTCCAGTAGGTTTTTCTATTGGTTCCAGGATCAGCCAAAGATTTTCCGGTTTTACGGAAGTAATTTTGCTTAGCTTCCTCAAGCATTTTGGCACCTTCAGATATCATCTTTTGTATACCTCCAAGCTTGTCGTTAGGCCTACCATTCCTCACGAAACTTTTATATGCACGATTTTTTTTCCTGAGAAAATTCTTAACGGCTTCCGTTATCCACGGTGCTTGGCGAGGCCTAATTGTTTTAACTGTATTAGGAATAAAATTAGAGTAAATGTTCAAAAAGGACTTCATTGAGTAGTTTAACCTGTTCATTAGGGCATGTCATGTTATCAAGATGTTCGTTCCAAGCAAACATTTCGATGCTTTTTCTGATAGCTACAAAGTCTGCCTTATAGTAGTACCAAATCTTGCGGGTGTACGGAGGTAGTGCTGTGTGTGAGACGGATAATTTTCCGTAAACAGTTTGATGGTGGCATTGCTCGTGTAGTGACGGATGAACACCATACTCAATAATGAGGTTAGGTTTATCAGTAAATATCAAATCAATACAGGATTTGGAATCACCCATCAAGTGGGTTGGTTCTGATATCAACCGATGAAGACCATTGTCAGACGCTAGTGATAATATTGCTGGGAAATTCCTCAAAAATTGTGCAACAGCTCTAGCAGAGCCAATAACTGAATTATGCAATCTCTCAATCTTCCAATCCACATTTCCTGATGGTTGCAAACAAGCAAAACTGAAATCACTTTTAAAAAAGGATCAACAGACGATCCCAAAAACTGTAGACCTATTTCTCTGCTTCCACAACTATCAATCATTCTTGAAAAAATTATTCATTGTCAAGTACAAAAATACCTTGATGAAATAAAAATATTATATAGATACCAATCCGGCTTTCGCGCACATCATTCAACAGATACTTGCCTATCCTACTTGAGTGATGAGATCAATCAAGGATTTGAAAATGGTATGCTCACAGGCATGATTTTGATTGACCTACAAAAAGCATTCGACACAATTGACCATGAAATTTTCCTAGATAAATGGGATGTTTCGGCTTTAGTGACTCTACCATTTTATGGTTTAAATCTTATCTTCAGGACCGATCATTTTCTGTCAATATTGCAAAAGAATATTCAAACCCTGGTAATTTGTCATGTGGGGCTCCTCAGGGGTCGATTCTTGGTCCATTCATTTTCCTCTTGTACGTGAGCGACATTACACAGGCAGTTGACTGTGACTTGCTTCTGTACGCAGATGATTTCTGCTTATTCTTTAGAGACAAAGACAGTGAGAAAATATATACCACCTTGAATAGAAAGTTCAACTCTTTATGTGATTGGTTTTTGGAAAACAAACTTAACATTCATTTTGGAGAAGACAAAACCAAATCAAACAAAAGCAAAACCATTTTTGGAAAAGAAAAAATGCAAAACCGTAAAAAAGCTTAACATCAGGAGAGGTGAAATAGAGATAAAACAGCACTCAAAGGTCACATATCTTGAATGTGACCTGGACGAAAATCTCTCTGGGGAATCAATGGCAACTAAAATGCTTGGAAAAATAAATTGCAAGCTGAAATTTCTGCATAGAAAACAAAGCTTTGTGGATCCCTCCCTTCGTAGACTGCTTTTGAATGCTCTTATCCAACCCCACTTTGATTGTGCATGCACCCCTTGGTTCCCAATGTTGAATAAGAGGTTGTCTAAAAAAATCCAGTCAGCCCAGAACAAATGCATTCGCTTCTATCTGCATTTAAACAACACAGTACATGTTGGGGCAGCAGAATTCAAAGCTATAAATTGGCTTCCGACAAAGAACGGAGTTGATCAACATACATGTGTAAAAATAATGAAATTTTTCAAAGGAACAGCTCCAGCTTATACGGACGAAATATTCCACCCAATCGACCAAAGCCGAGTGACACGAAGGTCCAAGTTTAAATTGAACCTTCATTTTCGCAAAAGCAACACTGGCCAAAAATGATTGTCGTACTTTGGGCCAAAAATATGGAATAGCCTATCTTCTGATTTAAAGTCCATAACTAATATCAACTTGTTTAAGCACAAAATCAAAGAAAATTTTTTCTAAAATATACAGAGAGAGGAAAACGACGTATATGTGTTCTACTAAAACCACGTCCTCTCACACATTCAGGATTCGGCCTTTATTGAAAAGCACATATTATGTATATACTTTTTTTGCAACCATCTCTAAGGGGACCATTATGGAAATAAGGTCAACTCGATCTTTTAATGCTATTCCTGCCACTATGATTAGGGGTGTTTCTTACTTTATATCAAATGTATTGCTATGTAAATTGAGTGTTTTAATTACTCTGTATTATTTTTAAGTTGTAAATATTTCAATTTTGTGGTGAATTGAAACATACATACATATATACATACATGACTATATTCTGAATGTGTGCCCCCTTGGGGCATAGGTGTATGTATGGAATAACAACGGTCTTAATTCCATTCTTGTATTGAGCTGAAGTCAGCACTTTCCGCTATCCAGAATCAAAAATTACCTCCGGGGTTACACTTACAAGTAACAGCTCGACCTTTCCCTGTACAACAGATTCTTTGGCAACAGGGTCAGATTGCAATTCGCCGATAAACTTTGCATCAATGCCTAAATCAACCAGACTACTTGCTTGCTCCAGCATTAAACTGGACAGAGGCGAAATAGCGAGAGTTACACAATGATTGTTATTTTCTTCATGTAGGCCATCCCTCCTGTCCTGTCCTCCATTTCTCAACAAAAACTGCTCCGAATAAAACCAAAACAAAAAGTCTTTCCAGACATACAAATACATCTTCACCATCAATGATCTCCAGGTAGAATTCTTTCTGAAAATCATTCAGTGTGATTTTATGACGTTCTTCAATCTTCTCGATTATGCTAAGACTGTCCGCCATGTTTTTGAAAGTTTCACAGGCTAGACAAGAAGCTTCAGGAAAAAGCCAGAAAACAGAATCATATCTTGTCACCGATTTTTCGCAAGCATAGGTCGCAACGTCGCTCAGCAAAGATCCTCTCTCGACGAATCAAATCACAAGTTGAAGATCCTGCAATCTGATTGGTCGCGCCATTTTTCTGGTGATTTTGGCCGGATTTTCAGTTAGTTTCAGCATAATTTTAACAAATATATTCTATAGATTGTATTCTAATTTAATTTGTTATGCATTTTCGTTGTGTCCCCAATTAGCTTTATAAGATAAACATTTTGACACATAAATAAAGTTATTGATTGATTGATTGATTGATTGATTGATTGATTGATCGGTTGATTGATTGAGTTTGATTATCAGTCCCACTTGAAGCATAGTTCCGTCATCCAATTCAATGAACGAAGCGGAAATTGGGACTGAAGTAGTTAGTCTAATGTTTTATAGAAAGGACACCAAATATGACCTAAGGACGATTTATAATAAATTACCATGTTTGACATGGATTCTATTAAGTTTCGAGGCAGCCTCTTATGAAACAGCATGCCTGATTTATTGAAGAGCGTTTCATCAGCTGCTATATTCAAGATAAGCATAAAAAAACTAGTGTGAAGAAAAATCCCAGTGAAAGATTTTTAAATAATGACTATTAGCGTGTTATATTACATTGTATTATAGGTTTCTTATTTCTTGTAGAAATATATTGCTTTCATTTTATTTAAACCTATTTTATTTGTATAGGTTTCTTTTCCATTGTAAATAGTTGGTGTAAATTAGTTCGCATTATTTGTATGTAGAACTAAAACCTTTTAATCAACTTTAAATAAATTGATAAATATATAAAATAAATAAATAGATAATGGCTATGGCTACTTGACGCGAAGTGGGTACACACCGCGTTAGCTGAATTTATCTGCCAATGAGGAAAATGCACAGAAAAAAAGGAAAGCCTATAATTGAAAATAATCATACTCGTTTAAATAAGGGAGTTCATAATTATAAAAAATCAAATGAATTTACACAAGAACTGCCAAATCAAAAACCAAATGCACGATTTAGGAAGGAAGCTCACGATTTAGAAATATGACGGCAATCAAGAAAGCTATGGCAAATTTTAATACTTCACGACAAATTCAAGCATGCAAGAAAGCCATAGCGAATTGAAAAGGTGTGCAAGTGAATAAAAAAAGTGACAGTATAAATGAGTCTTCCTAAGTGGTACTAATCAAACACACCCTAAATGTGCATTTGTAATTTTCATCGATATACTTTCAACTTTATTCTGACTTGGGAATTCAGCCATTTACAGTGTTGTAAATCAGAGCTGCTAATGTGTCGCTTTCCCAGCTATTTTGACCAAGATGTCAAAGTTTCTTGATTTGTTTTAAAAACAGAACTGTACTTTGATAGTATGGATATATTATATATTTCATATGTTTCAACCATATATTTAAACAAACACTGATACATTTCTTATTCACTTGGGGTTAGAACACTAAACCTAGCTACGTCAAACGATCCTTTAAAGCTCTTATAAGTTATGATCTCTCCCTTGGATATCTTGCAATGGGCTAAGTACCAAATAGCGAGGGATCAAATTTGTCTAGTGCTTGTCAACAATTTATCTAATGACATGACCACATCTGTGAAATGCCACTGTGATGGTTTTATATGGTTTTTCGCGCTTTATTAAAGCAAGACAAATTTAAGAATTGAACGAATCCAAGCATACGATAAAAGCTCAAGCCTATTTTCGCTGGTGCCTATAAAATTCTAGCCTATGAGACATCAGGAGTTCATGTTGACATAGGTTAATTACCCAGATATGGCTTGGTACTGTCAAAGCCTTTTGTCTTTTCAACGTTATTTGTATCCAAAGCGTATACCAGGTGGGTCAGGAAATGTTTAGGCGTTTAAAAGCGCAAAGAAACTATATACTCAATTCCTATGAAGTTATGCAATTTCGAATAAATCTCATAAAGTTATAATGTTTAGTGTTTATAGAGTCAGAGAAAATCAATTAAACCAAGACTAAAGTCCTTGATCACATTTGAAAAAAATTGACTCCACAGCTATTTCAAAATCAAGCTCCATCTATATATTCTGTTTTACCATTTTCGAAAACATGTTGACCAAATTTTAGACAAGATGCATATCATTAATTTCAAAAACCCTACGGGGCTTCTACAGAACAAAAGGATTGTGCAAGTCTCAACTCAGGTTCAAGTTTGTTCCATTCGGACAAGCAATTGGGAAAGAAGCTAGACTTGAATTTTTTAATGAAGACACATAATTTTGTCAGCTCATAACTTTAGATTGAGTGCTCCACAAAATAAATACCTTTTAAGTCATAACGTTGAACCACTCGCTCTATAACAATGAAACAGAAACATTGCTGAAATTGTCTCCAGACGTGCTTTCATTTGGTATACATTTTCTTTATTTTTTGATGACGTCATCAGTAATTGGTTGCTGCACATGCGTACTGACGAAGAACTATGTTAGGCTTCACTTTTCAAAAAATAAACAACACCATATAATGCAGCAGGTCTCTTTGTGCATATTTAGCATTTTGTGCTATTTTTCAAAGCAATTTATAATTAATTTTGGACAAAAATCGCTCTTTTGCGTACAAAATGAATAAATGCTGACATCACTAAAAATATTGGCGCTACGAAGCAAAAATTTCAAACTAAGAATTACAAAGATATAGTCCTTTTATGCTTCAAATCTCATATCAATATGTTTTATCGGTTTGGAGATACAAAGCAACGAAGTATATATGAATTTACACCCAAATTAGCAACATTTGCTGACGTCCGCACTTAACCACGTGACATAAACAAAAACAAATTACCTTATCTTGTTGCCTTATTGTGTTTGCTACTGGCGCCAAGTTTCAAGCTTCTAGCACTTATGGTTCTGAAGATAAAGAGTCTCCCAAAGTTTCAAAAAGCCTAGTCTGGATAGGGTTATATTGACATATACTTGTAAATATTGAAAGTTACATTTAACTTTTAGAAAGGAGGGTTGTGTCCATGTATTTAGGGCTTGCAGCAGAAATAAAAAACGCTTATATCAATTATTTATACAAGTTATCCCTTCAGCTACAAAAATACACTATACAAATAAATACATAATTATGTACAAAGTAAAGAAATTTAAAAATATATAAACGGGTTTCCTAAAGAAACAGATTTGAAAAATTATTTTTATTCAAAGCTGAAATAATTTGATTAAATGTTGATATATTTTTTCTGTATTTCTGATGACTTAGTTGTAGAGTTCAAAATCAGCACACATTCAAAATTGCCCCTAGGTCAACACCGGAGCTGCTGCATCAGCAATGATGAATCATGATGTCAAATTGTAAAACATCACAATCCCTGCAATTGCAAAGGAATGCTGACAAACAGGCAAACACACAATTTAATTGAACATTTAACAGACATTTTCATAAATATTTCCGTCAAAACAACATCGCCATATTTCTTAGGTGTCCATATTGGTTGCTTGCTTTTTCTAAATGATTAGGCCATTACTAATTCAATTATGAATGAACACTGAAAGCTTCCTCAAGAATGGAAAATTTATAAATTAGTAAGAGATCCCTTTGCTGCAGTTTCTTAATGAAGTGGTGTGCTTGCTAATGTAATCATGTGAAGTTTCAGATATTGTCATTCTGTTAATCTTACAGTATACACTTGCACTAATATACAGTATACTAGCTCTGGTTTTGTCCTGACAGCAAATTTGAAGTTTGTTAATTTTCAACTCTTCAAGCAAGTCACCAAAAATTCTGAAAAATGTATCAATATTTAATCTAGTCATTACAGATTCAAAACAATAATCATTTCATTATCTATTTGAAACAGCTTCCGTCAGAATTGTTTGAATCTGTTGTGTTTGTTGGGACACCTGGTACATAATAAATGCGTCTGGATGGTGTTATTTGAGGGTGTCGTTTTTTGTTTTCCAGGCTCTTTGCAATTTTTTAAGGTTTTTTTTAAATTGATGAATCAAGGGTAGTTCTTTAATTTCAATTGGAACGTTATTCCAAATGCTAAGACCGGTAGTGACAGCCTTTTTTCGTCTTTTCTAAATTGATATTTGGGAATTCCAGGTTCCTACAGTCTCTGGTATTATAACGAGAAATCTAACGTCTTTGCTCAGTGACGTACGCAGCATGCCTGGAGTGGGAAGGTCTGAGGCGTAGCCCCAGAAAATTTTTCGTGACCACGCCCTTCAGACGCTTGGAAAATGAGGGAAACGCCCATTTTAGTTATATTTTGCATCGTAAACATGGCTGCAATGAACAAAAAACAGGGAGGAAGCTTTGTTGAATTTGCATTGAGAATAGGAAAGTAAACGAAGAATTGTTACTCGGAACAAACAGTGCAGCATATCAAATACAAATTACAAAATTGCTTTTCTTAGCTTTACTGCAAAATTATTTGGTGCTGGTTGCTCGCTTGATATTCGAGGAAATGCCTCTTTTCGCCACTTCATCATTGTCTAGTCAGTCTATGGCATCTTTTGCAGAAGCTTTTGCAAAAGAAATTGTTGTGTCAATTTGAATTATTTTAAGTAGGTCAGAGTACAGCTCTTCAAATCATTTTGATAAGAATGTTTCAAGAAGCAGTAGCAAATATGGATCCCTATAATATAGCCAATGGCATGCACAGGCTAAGACAAATGAGAATCTTGAAATGAGTCGGTCTGGGGGCAATGCAACCAGGGAAATTTCGAGAACGTACATTCTACTGTGGCTTAGAATGCCTCTCCCAACATCGTTGAAGCATTTCTTAGAAACCCAAAACATTGTTCTATCAAACCTTGACAAAACCATTCTCTCCTTGCTTTCAAAAATCTCAATTCTCAAAGACAAACGCTTGACAGATTTGCCTGACCCTCCCCCGCCCCTCCCCCCGAGGTACACATTTTATTGCATTCGTTGAAGAATCTCGATGACCATCGTTTTGAAAAGCGGAGGACCCCCCCTCCCCATTCCCCCCTTGGGTACGCCACTGTCTTTGCTGCAATTTATTCCGCTAGCTTTCTGGGCATAGTTTGCAAGGCAACAAGTTTTCGTTGAATGTAGCAAAAACTCATTCCATGCTTATTTCCACCAAGCAGAGACAGAACATTCTCAAAGATACCTTGGTGTGCAAATTGACTGTTCTTTGGATTGTAAAGAACAAATCAAAGCAGTCTCTACCAAGGTCTCTAGGGCAGTTGGTTTTTTGAAACATGCAATGTCTTTTGTACCGAAAGAAACTTTGCAAACGCTCTACAGAGGTATTGTTCAGCCGCATTTTCGATACTGTTGTTCTGTTTGGGGATGCGCCGGTTTGACAGAAATTAGTCACTTGCAAAAACTTCAAAACCGTGCTGCTAGGATTATTACGAATAGCAGCTTTGACGCCCCAAGCAGACCTCTAATCGAAGGGCTGGGATGGAAGACCATTGGCGAACTGATTACTGGTGAATCTAAGACAATGGTCTTCAAGTCCCTGAATGAGCTGGCTCCACAATACCTATGTGACCTCTTCACCCGCAATTCGCAATGCTCATCATATAGCCTACGTAATACGGGGACCGATTTGAGATTACCGATGAAAAGGTCAGCAAATGGTCAGAGATGTTTCTCGTATAGTGGTGCAAAACTGTGGAATAGCCTCTCAGCCGAATCAAAGCAGGCATCCTCTCTATATAGTTTTAAGAAAACTGTTTAAAACAGGGGTTTCTTTTTTATTTAGAAATTTTTTTTAACATCAATGTACATTCGGTTTTGAATATTGTAAATAGGGTTTTATAGTTTAATTTGATTAATAACTTTTTAACTTATATTTTGTAGATTGTAGTTATTGTTTTATCGGAGGGCCCCTTGAAAACCAGCTTTTGCTGAAGGGCAGCCCTCCTTATAAGATATGAAATGAAATGAAATGAAAGTTTTTTGTTGATTTTAAACATCTTTACTGCCTTGTCAAACCTAATGAGATTCTCAACTTTTAACCAGTTTTCTGGCCATTCATCTTTAATTCTTGCATTTTTCTTAATGAAAAAGCCCGGTCCTGGAAACATTGTAGGGTATACAAGTTAGTCTGAGATAGGTTACCCCAAATGACATCAGCATATCGAATATGACTTTCGACTAAGGCTCTATAAACAGAACATAATTGAGACTGGGGAAGCATGTTTCTAAATTGTTTCAAGGATGATAGTCCAGCAGCAACCTTTCCCTTTAAGAGTGTAAAATAGTCGCTTCAGCTCAGTTTTTATCAATCCCTAATAGGTTTCAGAGGGTCATCAGATGGTAGACACTTTATTTGAGCTGCTAGTTTCGGACGAACTATTGTGAAGTGATGATTTGTGGTTTCAGCTATCCAACGTCCCCCAGTTACTCTCTGTCCAGAAACATTTAAACTGGAGATAGTTGACTTTGCTCCGTTCAACACTTTGTTCACAGTTTTCCACAATTCTTTAGGATTGCTTTATGCTGCTGAATCAACCCAGAATAGTGTTCTTGAATGGAGTGGCAAATTTTGGAGTTTACTTCGGTACGGAGTTGCTGGTAGGATGACTATAGACTAGGGTCATTTTTTGCATCTTTCTTCATCCTGTCCCTTTTTATCATAAGCTGTCTAATGGATGTGGATAAACAAGGAGCAAAATCGCTACGTACGTTTCTCTTTCTAAGGGGAGCATGGGCATTCAAATATGTCCTCAAAGATCTCCTCAGATATCGCAGCTTTTGCATTGACATCAGAGACCAAGGAGAACATCGCATACTCGTGTGAATGAATTTTAATGTAGCTTCTATGAGTAATCGCAGGTCGAGCCTTTCATGCTATACAGAATGAGTTCAACTAATCATTCATTTGAGAGGTTAGAAAATTCATTAGAAGGCAACGTTGCATTGAGACCATCGAGAAGCTAGCTTCTAGGCTCTTCATAAGATTGGCAGGGCAGCCGGTAATTTCCGTGTCCTCGACACCATCGTTTGCAGGACATATCGGTTTGATTGTATATCTAACATTTTG
Organism: Aurelia coerulea; assembly: GCA_039566865.1. Taxonomy (NCBI): domain Eukaryota; kingdom Metazoa; phylum Cnidaria; class Scyphozoa; order Semaeostomeae; family Ulmaridae; genus Aurelia; species Aurelia coerulea. Next base: position 8,137,193 of record CM076959.1, read on the forward strand.
CCTAAATTTGTAGGAATTCAATTTGCTGAGACCGACTCTTAACTGTGTAAGAATAGCTAAACATTTGGGTTATGAATTAGAGCTATTATTTTCTATTTAAAAACACTTAGAGAGGATGCCTATCTAGCTTCAGGATGGAGCTTGTCCCATTCTTTCAAAAAATTCGAGTATAATTCACGTAAATGCTGTTTTTAGATCCCTCTGTTCTCGCCTTTATTTGCCCAATGACACGGTGCTCACGAAGAGAGTACATAGACTGCTCAATTGTTGGTATAGTATGCTTGTGTAATCTGGTGTAATTTTATTTACAATCTTGGTTCTCAGAAAAAACAAATGGAGAAATAAATCAAAACAAATAATGGTCGTTTGGTGAGAGAGAAATACAAGAATGTGATTCATACAAATACCTTAGCGTCACAATTAAATCTAACTGCTCTTTAAAGAACACATTGAATTAATGAAGCAAAAGGCCTGTAAAGCGTACTACTCCCTTATTTCTAAATGCAAAGATTTTAACGGCCTACAACCAAGACTGTTTCTTTATTTATTGGATCAAACCATTGCCCTGCAAGTGCGCCGGAGCCACGGGGGCAGCACGGGGGCAGCAAAGGGCCCATTCCAAAAACTTCATTTCAGAGAACTATCAACTAATCGCATCTGCTAGACATTGGAAGCGGGTTGTTTCTCGTCCACAGTCAGAACAATTCCTTTTGCTATCAAGATGATAGTACGTTCGAAGGACAGTGGCGTTGCCACGGGGTGGTCTGGGGTGCACATGTCCACACCAGTTTTCACAGAGGTCGATCTTACAATTCCTCAAAATCAGCTGAAAAAGCTTGGGGAGGGTAGATTTTGATTGACTTAAAACTTTTGCGATAACTGGCTTTCCTCTTGAATTCTGAATTCCTTTATTGAAGATTTCGAGAAAGGCCTTAACTTTCAATTTCTAATCATATCTTTCCTTCCTCGTAAATAAGTATATGAAGTACTTCTCTGTTTCGATTTTTGTTGCGCAAAATGCCCGCTGCTATAAAAAGTACTGCTTGAGGTGGTTGTTTTTCCAGAAATATAAAAAAAGATTAAAATAATGAAAAGGGCATCCCCATGTTTTTCGAGCGTCTGAAGGGCGTTTCCCACGTTTTCCGAGGGTCTGAAGGGCGTAGACAGGAGAATTGTCACTGGAATTTTTTCCCAAAACCCCTTACACCTTTCCATCGAAGCTTTTTGGACTGGCGACGCCCGTGTCAAATTAAATGTTTAGCACAATATCCTAAACGACGATTCCCAATTATTTTCAACCGCAAACTTTGACACCCCAAGGTGCCCTTTCTGCGATTCTTGCCCCCCCCCCGCCACATCAGGAAGCTTCCGGTGCATCTGATTGCTCCTATTTTGAATTGTGCTTCCGAAATTTGGAGCTATGAAGACTTTGTTACGTTGGAACGATTACACCTTTCTGTGTACAAGTATACCCTGGGGGTGAAATGAACAACCTGTACTGATGCAGTTTATGCTGAGTTGGGAATAATACCCCATTCAGTTGAATCGACATGTATCCATGATGAAACTCTATGCAAGACTGAACTTACTAAATGTTTCTGGACCGCATCCATTCGCCAGTAAGTCCTTTCGCTTCCTTTTGCGACGCTTCTGATCTAGGTTATGTTAACTGTGCATCATTGGTACGTGAATTGCATGCAAAATATAATATTGTACCTGGCGACAACATCTCTACTACAAGGTGTCTCAAAAAACATGTGCGCTGTTTGAATGGCTTCTGCGGAGCAGCCATAAATCCAATTTATCTGTTTTTAAGGTTCTTGACAGGAGAGACTTCAAATTAAAGTTTGACACCAAGTTTGAGTTAATCTGATCATTAGTCGCTGACTTATGGAGCAAGAAAGCCAAATTTCCTGGTTGCCTCAAAACCAGAGGATTCATTGTTCTCCATTACGTTAAAATCAACGAAATTGATTGCAAAAATATAGCTAGCCCTGTTTTCTGATGGTCCTAAGTGAGACAGATAGTCATAAATTGAATTATGTGACAACCAAAAATATTGGACAAATCTAGGGTTGCTAGAAATGGTAATGTTCAACACGAGTGCTTCAGGCACTGGCATGCGTCCATCAGATATTTTGCTTCTCGAAAGTGATTAAGTCGTTTTAAATCAACACTATTGCGTTCAGCAGTCTGCTTGGTAAATATTCTTGAGTTATATGGTAATTAATTACTCCCAAATGCGTTTCCTGGCATAACATTAAACTTTAAGTTCATTTAACATTAAATTTCAAGTTATAAAGCTAAGTACAGAGATAAAATCCTCTGGTTTTGAAGCAACGAGTGATTGTGACTTTCTTTCTCAATAGACCAGCAACCACTTGTCAGATTTGCACAAACTTGGTGCCAAACTGTAAGTTGAAATCTCTTCTATTGGCAAATTTGAAAAACAGGAAAGTTTGATTTATGGTTCCTCCACAGTAGCCATTCAAACGGCGCACATGTTTTTTGGGACACTCTTTATCAAATCAAAAGTTAGGAATTTTTAAAACATTACACCCTGTTTAATCATAATGAACATCCAGGGCAGGATAGAAACTTTGCATTTATGCCCAGATTAAATCGGTTTTTAAGTTCCAAACATACATGGACACTATAAGTGACTTCAAGAGAAGGCAATGCTTTTCAAAACTGAGAATGAGTGCACATAATCTCGAATTTGAGGCTGGAAGATTTGGAAAAAACGTTATACCGAGAAGTGACAGGCAACACAAGTACTGTCTGTCAATTGGAATCAAGACTGTTTGTAATGAAGTTCATTTCATCATGGTGTGCCCACAGTTTCAAGAGGAATGAAAACATATTGAAACAAAAATCGTTGATTTGTACCCAAATGTATGTCAGCTAATTGTCAAAAACAAATTTATCTGGTTAATAAGTCAAGAGGATAAGTACTTTGATTTGGTAGCAATTAACTTGTTGAAATGCTTTAAAATAAAATCGGATTTCCAAATCTGAATATCTCCTGTCTCGCAATTCACATACCATGTCTAGAGTTTATAATCATATTTGTAGCATATAGTACAATATGTTTTTTTTCTGTAATTTTGCGTCATGTAATAGTTATTTCAGTTGAACTGTAATTAGGTTAGTTGCCTTCATGTCCTAGATGCCTTATTATACAAAAATTAAGACGTAACAAGGCATCTTCTTCAGAGTCGCTGGTTCAAAGATTCCCATCCGAGCTAATTGGATTGTTTCTCGCGGGATATCCTGAGCATCAGTTACTGCTAAGGCAGCATAGTGCTGAACCGATTCTAGTTTCTCCATTTGGGTATTTAACATTGTATCATGACTGAATTCACAGATTTTCGCTGGGGTATGGTAGATGACGTCGCCATAATCTAAATGCGGTCTCACAAAGAGTATCTACAGCTCATTGTATGACGTAACAAGTACTTTGAGTGTTCTTTGATCATACCTATCTCCCCTACTATCTAGATTTAGTAATAGCTGTTTGTATATGACTAGCAAATGACAACATCGAATCTAATATAACACCGAAGTACTTATGCTCCTCAAATCTCGCCACAGGAACGCCTTAAAATGAAATATCAGGATGATCTCTTTTGAATTCATTTATAGAAAAGGTCACTGCAAAAGATTGAATGACATTCTCCATTTAGATGCCCAAGCTCTTATAATATCTAGGTCATGATTCATATAAGAAGCAGCAGCGTTTACATTATGGGCAATGGTGGAAAGGGACGTATCATCAGCAAAGAGTTTAGCACTGTATCTGACGTCATAGGTCAAACCGTTAATATACATATGAAAGAACAATGGACCAAGGATTGAACCCTGGGGAACATCAGCTGTAACTGAGCCCCAATTTGATGTCTTACCATTCAGAACCATGAGGGTCATAGCGAACTCTCTAAGAATTACTAATAATTATCTATTAACTACATTTTGAGAACGGAACTGAATAACCTCAGAAATTATCGTACATTCTCAAATTTGAAGCTGGTTTAGATTGATACTTTCCTTGGATTTTGTTCATGCAGTCCGTCAATGTAAAGTCACTTCTACCAAAGTTGATATGTGATATACTACAAATGTAATTCGCTTTGTAGATTATGTGACAATATGACCACAACAAATCGAACAAAAAATATATCTAGTCAAAGTGAAAGAGAAACGTTTCTGGAACAAATACAACAACAACTTGCAGAATATCTGTTTTTCGACAGCGCAATGTTGCTTGTAGACTTCGATGGGATAATATCCTCGAGCAGCTGGTACCACAGGACGGACATTCCTTAATCGGTTGGCAAAGAGGCGAATCACATCTGATCCATTCATAAGACATTGAAAAACAGTTAAAAACACTTCACTGGCTTTTGATTTACGATAAACTTTGATAATTCGATGAAGACCAGTCGCAAATCTTTGAAAAAGTGACATACGCCTCAGCCCTGAGCTGCTTGCTCTTCTTCACTCAACTCCATGGGACTCCACTCACTGGAACACGTACGCGGTAGCCATAATATATACCTGCTGCATATATTATGATTTCTCTAATTGATGACACCAACGGCGCAGGGTGTTTTGATAATAATTTGACCAGCCGATCCCAGGGCCTTCTCGTCTCCGTCCTAATACCACAAAAGGCCCTGGGGACGAGGCTGTTATTGGCCACTTTTTGTTGAAAATATTAAGTTTTTTGGAGATGAGCCAAGATTTGCAATTTTCCTTTGTTTTGCGTTGCCCAACAACACAATCCTATTGCGAGCGATTCCTTTATTCATAACAGGTTTTTCACTGCTGAAAACCTGCAATAAAGTTTATGGACCAAAAGCTCAAACTAGCGATGCCTTGCTTCATGGCTAATTTTTCGCTGCTAAAAACATGCAGTGGAAATTATGGCCTAAAACCTATAGCTGGTGATGTCATACTTAGACGCAGATATTTTGATGCTTGGCAACATACAGTGTGTTTTTAGCCTAAAGCTAGTGATGTCATGCCTAACCACCAGGGCCTCTGAGAGTGAGGGCGGGCCCCGGGGCAACTAGTGGATGCGGGCCCCTTGCTTGATACTGGAACCAAAAGCGTAGACTCATTACATAAGTTCCTATACTTTTCGCATGTCGTTGTTGTTGTTATCGCTTCAGTTGTTGCGGCAAGTCAGCAGGGGGAGCAAAACAAGAGACTTTTGGAATGAGTCTACTTAGAGCGCACAATTGGGAACATTTCGTGAAATCCAGAACATAAAAATAGTGAATATTTTGGCGGATTTTGAGACTACAGTGCAATGCAATGTCCAATGCTGATTGATTTCTTGCTGCAAAATAATGCACTGTAAGAACCAGTCCTGTCGGAACGAACTCTATATGGGGGGGCTAGAACTCGATGTGAGTGTAGTTAGCTAAAATGGGGTCCGGGGGTCTGCCCCCGGGAATTTTCTATGACCACGCCCTTTTGGATCGCTGGAGAACTCATCATTTTTGGAGAATCTGCCATTTAAAGAAGCAAAAGATCGCCGCTGATTGGGGTTTTTTCCGGAAAATTTTGAAAATAGGACTTCAATTTCACGAGGATATAGATTATTTTTGAATTGCATACACGTATTTTTTTCATAAGAAACTAAGAATTTGGACCAGTTCTGAAGTTTCTTAATTAACATTCTTAGATTTTGAGTACCCAGAGTTTCTTACGGGTTTCTTAGAGCTTCCATAACATTCTTCATATTCACTACTTGTGCCCTCGTGAACATTTCAAAGCAAGGTTTTTTAAGGCTTTCCAATGTTTAGGCATTACTCAAGAACCTTACGAGTAATTTGATACAGGAAACAAGTGAAAGTAAAGTAAAAATATGTCAAGGATTTCCTTTATCAAACTAAATAGTTTCTGAAGTTATATTTTCCCAGTCCTGGAGTTTCTTAATTTTTTGGCGATCTAAGAATTGAGTTTCTTATGGGCAGTTTCTTATAAATAAAAATACGTGTAATACAAAAATGACAGCTCTTCCGACGGGCCTGAAGAACGTAGATAGAAAAGTAGTAACTTTCTGACAGAGTTTATTTATTCGAAAACATCTGTAATAGCATGAGCAATATTTCCTGTCGCTTATTCTCAATACGATTTAACGAAACAGCTTCAGAGTAAAATAACGCATTACTTTCATGTGCATTTGTTTTACATTCGGCCAGAAACTTCCAACACAACACAAAGTTCATTGCAAATGAAATGAGCTGTGGCCCGTGATATCATTTCAAAGTGCAATGTGCAATGGAGAAGAAGAAAGTTCAATTTTGCCGAAACCCTTTGCGAAGCCCAGCTCGATGACATTATTACAACATACAATGGAAAGACAAACATTCATTTTTACTGGTCCCTGGTGGAGCCTGGGCCCCGCGGCAGTTGCCCCGGCTACCCTCTCCTCTTGGCGGTCCTGCTAACCACAAATCTTTCGCTGCTTGAAATGTGCAGTAAAAATTTTTAGCCTTAAGCTAGCGATGTCATGCTTAGACGCAAATCTTTCGCTGCTTGACAACATGCAGTAAAATTGCTTTAGCCTAAAGCTAGTGATGTCATACCTAACCACAAATCTTTCGCTGCTTGAAATATGCTGTAGAAATGCTTAGCCTTAAGCTAGCGATGTCATCCTTAAATGATGATCTGTCGCCGCTTGAAAATATACAATGAAAGCTTTAGCCTATAGCTAGCGATGTTATGCGTCAACACAAATCTTTCGCTGCTTGAAATATGCCAAGGGGAGGGGGAGGGGGTTCTTCCAAAGTAAAGGTACCCGGGGATGTGCCGCGACGAAGGGTATACTTTTTCGGACTTCTAGTCTAGCCAAGGGTATAATTTTTGCAACTTTGGCCAGCAACGGTCTGGCCAAGGGTATCATTTTTGACAATATTGGTCTAGCGAGCTGTCATGATATCATATTTGGTACAAATTTGACAATATTGGTCCAGGAAATGGTCAAAATTGGTCTAGCCAAGGGTACCATATTCGTAAAAATTGGTCCAGAGAATGGTCAAATTGGTCTAGCCAAGGGTACCATTTTGAAGATGCTCGCGGCAGATCCCTATCCAAAATTTGGCCAAGTACCCCCCCCCCCCCCCCCTCGTGAAATATGCCGTAGAATTGTGTACCCTAAATCTAGCGATGTCATGCTTATACGCAAATCTTTCGCTGCTTGACAACATGCAGTTAAATTGATTAAGCCTAAAGCTAATGATGTCATGCCTAGCTACAAATCTTTCGCTGGTTGAAATGTACAGTAGAAATTTTTAGCCTTAAGCTAGCGATGTCATTCTTAAACGAAAATCTTTTGCCGCTTGAAAGCATGATAAAAAATAATTGAGTTAGCCTGAGAGAGGCAAATTACTCTTCAGCCTACTTTTAAAAATGCTAAGAGAGGGTGCTTGTTTGACATCCAAAGGCAATTCATTCCAAGTCTTTGCACCCCGGAAAGATATCGCTTTCTGCCCATTGCAAGTTTTCATCCTTGGAACAAGGACATCGGCAATGGCATTCTGCAAATTCATACTGATATCACTCGCAGAGTTTTTCTTAAAAAGGTTTGACAGATAGCCGGGTGCAAGACCTGACAATGCCTTGTATGTAATAGTACCTGTCTCGTATTTTACCTTACCTTGACCAATATCTGGACTGGGAAAAACATGTAAAGCATATCTTATCTACTTGTTACGGAAAACTGTCTGTACTCCGCAAAATGGAAAACTTTACATCATTTTCAGCACGGAAAATGCTCGCGCAATCATTGATCCTGACAAAAATTGATTTCAACGATTACGTTTATTCGCCTTTAAGGCAGTGCCAACTGAAGAAACTTCAGCAACTACAGAAAGCAACTGCAAGCTTTGTAATAAAACGTTATGCGCATACAGAAGACATATTGAAAATCGGATGGCTACCAATTGCTGAGAGACGCGAATTCAACATTCTAAAACTGGCCTTTAAAGCGATCAATAATAGAAACTGGCCCGAAATGAATAAACTTGACATCCAAATTTGCAGTAAAACATTACGTAGTAGTAGCGAGATCCGTATAAAACCATCAATGATTCCAAACACTTTTCAAGATGCCGCTGCAAATAGCTACAATGCTCTTCCTGGTGATATCAAACAGGAGACAAATTATAACCAGTTTTGTAATGATGTTAACACATTCTTGATGAAGAAAGCAAAGGACCCATTGAACTAAAATCTTTTTAATTTATAGAATTTGAATTTGACTTTGTAATATGCTTATCAATTTATTTTTCAGGTAATTGCTTTAACTTTGTAAAATAGTCTTGTATTTAATTTTTAGAGCTGAAGAGCCACACTTGTAGTGGATATGCTCAGTTATGCCATAAAAAAAGAAAAAACAAAGAAAATTTACCATTTCCGTAACTGTTTGCCAATTTAGTTCCTTGATCAGATTTAGGATCAGGATACATCATAGCTGCTTTTGTTGACAATTCTTGCAACTCGATTTTGCAATTTTTGTATGGTTTCCAATCTGGCTTCACTGCAGCCTCCCCAAACAGACCATCAATAGCGGAAATGCGGCTCTACGATGCCATGATACATTTTGATTAAGGTATCCTTGGGTACGAATTTTTTGGCATATTTCAAAAGTCCTAGAGCACGAGATAGTTTGCTACATAATAATTTCATGTGCTGATCCCAAACGAGGCTATCATCAAGTTGGACTCCTAAGTATTTTACATTTTTAACGATGTCAATTTCAGCGCCATCAATAACAAATGACGGGGTCTCTACTTTATTGTCAGCAATCATTTTTAGGTTTAGTAGAGAACCTACAACCATCGCCTGTGTCTTTATGACATTTAGTGACAGTTTGTTCCCCTGTAACCATTACTTTAGCCGATCGAGATCACTATTCAGTGTATCATTCAATTCGTTGATATTTTTCGCAGAATGTGAAATACTTGTGTCATTAGAATACATTGTCACATTGCATTTACCGAGAGACATTGAGAGATCGTTGATATAAATTAGAAAAAGGAGTGGACCAAGACATGAACCCTGTGGCACTCCGCAGTCAACCTTCTGTAAACTTGAGGATGTGCATTAACCTTACAGGAATGTTCAGCCAAGTTTGCAACATTTTCGGGAGAAAAACATGTTTTTGAATACGAAAGTAAATACGTGCTTTCACTGTAAATTTGTGTCTAAAGGATTTTGCTCTTGATTGAAAGATTTCGTTTTTACATCACAAACATGGCATCTAGTTAGGATTGAAACTACGTTCAAACTTTAAAGCTCCACAGCTTATGAGAGGTGAAAATGTAAAATAACGATGGCTGACCAGGTCAGGGGCAATTGTAACAAGCTGTTACAATTGCCCTGGTGTAAGCTGGCCGATGGGTTGGTTTTGATCCATTTTCTAATCTGGTCGAACAATGTACATCCATGCAGTATTAAAGAGTTAAAATTTGAAATTTGTAAAAAGAGAATATTTGTTTCTCCATCGATTTAGTTGTTTCAACTGATGCACCCAAATTTGCAAAGAAATAAAAACCATGTCTTATTTTCAATTTGTTCTTTCTAAAGCCATGAATAATCTGCCACCCGGTGCTACATTTTGTGTAAGGAAAAAGCAGAGTCGTGCAATAATCATATGTGATGATTTTAAAGACATGTAACAATTGCTCCAACCATCTGCTACAATTGCCCCGTGTTACCGGGGCAATTGTAACACTTGACGACAGATCTTAAAACTATCACAGCGTCACAAAAATTGGACCCACGTGATGGAAACTAAGGTCCATTTCATTTGCAACTACAATATCAATTACCTACAAGAGCGCAATTAATCGTTGTTTAGACGATATGGCTGATGTTCCAAAAAGTTTTACAATTGAGTCCGGTCTCCCCTACTCTTTTGTTGTTGAGCTATAATTGGATTTTGAGCTTGATCAGCAATGGCTTTGGTTTTTAACCATGGGCATTTCAATAGATCTTCCAGAGAAAAATCTGTGATCTGCTCTATATCTTCCTGTTTCTTGGCTTCTGTACTCAGCATTACAATGACTGCATGAGTGCAGGCTCTATGACATGGGCTAAAGCGATAAATCAACATGTCATACAAATCAACATGTCATAGACCTGCCTTGCTGTTTATCCATAGCTATCTCACCGACAGGAAGCAGAGGGTAAAGGTCAATGGTTCATTCAGCACGTGGACAAAAACTGTCCTGGGAGTACCACAAGGTTCAGTCTTGGGACCCCTTTTGTTTAACATATACCTGAATGACCTATTCATGTTCTTGGAGGAAACCAAAATCTGTAACTATGCAGACGATACAACAATTTATGCGTGTGGTCCTAGGATTGAAACTGTCATTGCGCATTTAGAACATGATGCCCTTAAAATAACTGAGTGGTTTCCAAACAATTGTATGAAGCTAAATGAAGACAAATGCCATTTAATGATTTTTGGTGCGAAGGGAGATAATGAAATAACCATCAAAATAGGCGAGGCCTGTGTGAAAGAAAGTAGACAGGAAACTCTTCTCGGTATAACCTTTGATCGATCACTATCTTTCAAAGGACATGTGAAGACCCTATGTAGAAAGGCCGGCCAGAAACTCCATGCTCTTGCCCGTATATCCTGCTACATGGACACTGACAAATTGCAGCAGCTAATGAGAGCATTTGTGTTATCGCACTTTAGCTACTGTCCACTTGTTTGGATGTTTTATGACAGAACTTTAAACCATACAATAAATCATGTTCACGAAAGGGCACTGCGCATTGCGTACAAGGATCACGGAAGTGATTTTGGTTCTCTCCTGGAACAGAGCAATTCGGTGCCCATCCATGTAAGAAACCTACAGTTGCTTATGACGGAAATTTTTAAAACAAAGTCTGATCTAAATCCACCTTTCATGAAAGATATTTTTATGGAGAGAGGTATTAGCTGCAACCTAAGGCATGGCAATGACGCTCAAATTCCAAAGGTGCGAACCACGTCCTTTGGAGTTGAGACCATAGCCTACCTTGGAAATAAACTTTGGCAGTTTTTACCGCACGAAATAAAACGATCAAGCACCCTTCCTATTTTCAAAAAACGAATTAGATGTTGGAATGGCGAAAAATGCAACTGTAGGCTCTGCAAAACATACATTCCAAGAGTTGGGTTTCTAACATGATAAACATTTCTTGGGCCTTCTCGCGAGGATGGGGGCGGTGCACTGCTTCCCGTTGGGATGGGGGATGTGCTGTGCGGGATGTGAGGTCCCCTTCACGATGCAGGCACTGGGCTGCGGTTGAACTGGGGAATTGCTCCCTAGCGGCGACCGCAGCTTAGGATATGCGTGTGGGGGTTCCCTCGCGCGGTGTGTCCGCCGTCTCTCTGGGAGGTGGGCGTCGCTCCGTACCTCGTAGGGAAGGCATGCTTTTATCTTGTATATAATCCACTAAATGTTTTTATTGATTAGCTTTAGGAATTAATTTGTAAATTTTGTAAATTTTTGTAAAGGAGGCCTAAATTAGCTGTAATTTAGCTATTCTTTTTATTTTACTTAGCCTACATTAAATAAATTATTGATGATGATGATGATGATAGCAAGAATTTTCAATCAGTGAATAGCTATAAAACAATTGCAATCAATCCACACTTCAAAGATGGAAGTCCCTGCAAGCGAAAAACAAAACAAAAACAAGGATTGGAAAGTAATTGATGGACTAAACTATTTGGCAATATTAATATGTTCTTTCCAACTTAAGTTTCTGTCCATTGTCACATCTAGTTACTTTGTTAGATCTAGAGTAGTGTCGCCAATTATGCCCATGTCGTCGCCGACTTCTCGGAACTTCTGAGTTACATCCTAAAAGAGCAATTAATAAAAAATACCAAGTAGCCAGGTTATATCACCAACTAATGGAGAAAAAGATCACAGAGTATTAACTTTTTATGTAAACTCTTTTTACAGATTTTAGAAAATTTTAAAGAAGGGGGTAAAGACGTCGTTTTCTTCGAGCGTCGCCCATTATGGCTGCTGGAAAAACAAGTTATACTAATCTCCGGTAAAAAGTTTTAACAAGAAAATCAGTTTTAATTACTGTCATTTGCTTATCATTGGGTACTTTAAACACAAAAATATCAATAAGGATTAACCTAAACTTCGAGTTTTGGCAATTGAAATACATGCTTCGAGTTGTTCTAAGTCCTGCTTTATCTCTTGTGCATGGACGGATGAGTTTTTGGCATAAGTTTCTAAAATGCCAATATACTTAATACCGGGTGAGTCAGAAAAAAGAATCCCCTCTTGGAAGGCCACTGCTCCATGAATACCAACGCAATAATATTGATAACTGTCTTATTTTATTGCCAATATATTCAATTAGGTTCAGTAATTTACCCGGCCTTAATCGGTCATTCCTTCCCATGGATATGGTGATTTTATGCAGAAAGCCCCTTCAAAAACCTGCACAAAGGAATGAAAACAATGAGCACATTTTCCTTACTAAAATTGATGATACTAACATAAAGTCATGTATTTTTTCCTCTTGGGAGAATGGAATCCCCTTGAGTAGGTCACCGATACCAGGGGGAGGACTTGATCATTCTCAAAAGAGGATAGCACGTGCTAAAACTTCAAGAAGTCATTGCTGTAAGGCCATTGTAAGGCAGAAATGTAAGGGAAATTTGTTCATGATTTTGGGCACGTTTTGAAGGTTTTTCGAAGAGGTTTTCTCAAGAAAATCTCTCATAATTTCAGAATGGATTGGCCGATTTCAGTCAGGTAAATTTTACAGTAGATTTGAACATTTCTTCCATTAAACCATATGTTTGCCGATATCATTGTCTTGACATCCAGGGAGCCGTGACCTTTCAAACGGGGATTCTTTTTTCTGCCTCACCCGGTATAATGCTGCGTTTTTGGGTTTCAATGATTTTTCCAAGTCAGTAAGTAAGATTTTAACCAAAATTGGTGTTTTTTTTAGTATATCTTGCATTTTGATATTTTGAAGCGACCGGAAACTTCTCTGGTAAACTGATGAGCATAATGGGCGACAATAATGGCAATTAGCAGCATTCAGATTTCATGGCCTTAAAAGTCAGAATCAGATATCACTTTGCTTATGTTTCATTGTAGATTTCCTCTCAAGAAACAGGACTTCTGAAAAATCAAAGCACATTTCAAAATTTTCAAGCCGCAAGGTGTCTGAGCGAACGAGAAAGAAGGAAGGAATTTTCATTCATTTTTACAATATTTCTGCAGGTTAAAATAGGATTCATATATAAATATGTTTTTCAACCTGACCTGTTTAAACAAAAAGAAAAAATCTAACCACTAAAACTAAGAACAAAATAAATGTACATGCCTAATTTACAATATTATACAAGACTAAGACTAATTAATAAAATAAAAGTTGTCCCCGTCTATAGTTGTCCTTTGAAAGTTTTCAGAGAGGGTGCCAATTTTGTCTCCCTTTCTAGGTTGTTGCACAGTTTCGCACCGCGATAACAAAAAGCCTTTTGGCCATTGATAGTTTTTAGGAACGGTATCTTAAGATCAGTTTCTTATGAGCGCAGAAGCCGCTCTCTACCGTCCGAACATTTTATGAATAATTTGTTCAAGTAGTCTGGGGCAAGCGAATTCAAAGATTTATAAGTTAGCGTGGCTGTCTCTTTTCTTACAAGATTTCTGATATTTGACCAGCCAAGATTCTCAATTATCGGAGCAGCAGAAGCATCGTATCAGCTGCTCGTTACAATTCTTGCAGCTCTATTTTGGATCTTTTGCAAGGCGTCAATTTTCGATTCACTACAGCAGCCCCAAATGGAACAACAGTAACTCAAATGGGGCTCAACAATTCCTCTATACATTTTGTTGAGTACGTCAGATGGACGATTTTTCAAGGGCTTGATTTGCCTTGGTCTTGATAGTGTCAATATGTTTGTCCCAATTAAGTTGACTGTCTATCTGAACACCTAGGTATCTTGTATTAGTAATAATTTCAATCTCCTGATCACCTATTGAAAAAGATGGTTGAGCATCAGGCTGGCTTTCGATCTTACGGATGTTTGGACCTGAGACTATGATAAGTGCCTGCGTTTTCACAACGTTCAAAGAAAGTTTGTTTGCATGCAACCAATCCTGTTAGCTTCAAAAGATCTGAGTTTAGGTCATTTGGTAGGTCATCAATGCTTTTTGAAGAGAGGGAAATGGTCGTATCATCGGCATACATGCTGACATGAGATTTCTCCAGGGAAAAAGGCAAATCATAGATGTAAATCAGAAATAAGAATGCAAACAGAATGCATATAGAATCATGAAATTTGCAAATATTTGAAGATTCTGTTAAAGATATGCACAATCCATCTCATTGGGTTTCAATGCAAATGAATTGAAACTTCAGTGAAGCTCAAATTATGATAAAACAGATGTCAGCAAAGATTTTCCGCGCAATTTCAATTTTATTACTAGTCGTCAGTCCCCTAAAATTTAATTTCTCTTGCTAGTCGGCCATAATGGGCGACCGGCCATAATGGGCGGCGCTACTCTACGTTTTCAACTTGAGAGTCATCAATAAAAAACTGTACTGAAACGCAGATCATGCTTAAACGCAGATCTTTCACTGCTTGAGAACATGCAGTATAATGTCTTAGCCTAAAGCCAGTGATCTCATGGTTAAAAGCAGATCGTTTGCTATGACAACATGCAGTAAGATTGTTTAGCCTAAAGCTAGCGATGCCATGCTTAGACGCCGGTATTTCGCTGTTAAAACATGCAGTGTTTTTTGAGAAACCTTATCAATATCAACAGAAGAAAAGCACTAGTTATGATCCATTTATCTCAGATATGCTCTCACAACTTAATGATAAACAATGAATAAAACGCTTCAATTTAATGGAAAACGATAGTCGAAAATCCAGTTAACTTCGCTTCAGACGCTTTTATCTGGGAAACTAAAAGTACTACTATTTCACGAAAACATTCCTTACGAGAGTTTGTTGGTCTTCCCCACCCCCCCCCCCCCCCCCCAGTAAACTTTTCCACACAGCTCGTCGAGTATCTCTTGAATAGTCTAGCTTTTTTGTGACTTTTAGTTTCTATCTATGAGACATCTTTTCAAGTCAATTTCAAAAATGTTGACACTGATTGCGGGGGTCAACACATGACTTTAAATCAAAGATATTGGAAGAGAGGCTGGATAGGAATCTCGGCAAGATCAAAGGGCTAACTTGCGTCTATGCAGATTTTTCAAAAAGAAGTCAAACTTCACTTCCGGTTGAGACGATCGCAACACGAAAGACTTGGTCGCGCACGTTTGCATCGATTTAAAAACTAGAAATCTTGCGAGAATAGTCGTTCTTTTAATCAATTTGATGCATTAATGCCTGGAGCAAGTTGTTGTATTGTGAACTGCACAACATACGCATCGAATGCAAAGTATCCGCAGCTGAGTTTCTTTAAAGTGCCTTCGACTTCGAGTAGTGCAAAGAATGAACAGAAGAAAGAGTGGAGATCAAAACTGCTGCATTTGATCAACCGAGCAGACAAAACCTTCAATCCAGAAAGAGCATTTATTTGTTCACGCCATTACACAGAAGACTGCTTCAAAACAGGTAAAAAATCCATATGAATCTGAATGAAATTATTTGTTTTCTGTTGGTGTAGTAAAGCATGCCTAGGCCAGCAAGAAAGAAGGGGGTCGACAATGGAAAGATAAAATCTAAACTGCCTCCAAAGAGATCTGCAAAAGTGCATCAGTACCAAGTCTTTAGTCTAATTTCTTTCGTCCAGGTGATGGGACTGCTCTTTAAGGATGCATTTTCCACATTTAATGAAATTTTTTTTGACTTTTTGTAATGAAATCATCAGTTCATTTAAAACGTGCAACCCAACAACATTACAGGCAAATTTAAGCTCAAAACAGATTGAATTGGGCAGTTTATAACCATGCCTTTTTAATGTACTATTCAGCTGATATGATTTGCTCTGCTTCAATCTTTGGTTTTCTTTGCTTGTAAAGTTCTTTAACGTGCTCTCTTTGGTTTTTAGGGAACAAAGGCAGGAATACATTGAAAACTGGGAGCCTTCCAACATTGTTTCTTCCTCAGAAAAGTATAGAGACCCCAAAAGCAAAACCAAGGCGTGATTTAAGCAGATGCGCATCATCATCATCTTTGCCAGCACCCCCTGAGTTGTATAGGTATACAACTTTTTGTGACTTACAAAAAGACTTTGCGAAGATAAAAGATCCATGGAAGATACTAGTGAAAGAAGATAATAAGGTAATTTTTGGATGGATTGACAGTGATGGAGAAGTTGTTTTCCGAGTAACTGTTGACGAAGCTCTAGAATTTTCAGTTACGTATTTGTCAATTGATTTACCAGTGACGCATGCAATCTGCAAAGAGCACAAGCATAGCATAGCAAAAACCCGTATACAATGGCTCCTAAACTCAATCATGAAGTGGAAAACTTGCAAAGGAGTTGCAGATCCTACAAGAAAGAGATTTGCAATGCAGTCCCAAATGACTGCTACAACTACTTCCGATTTCAAAGTTATCGTTACAAACACTGATGGCCAAAGTTTGATGAGGGTGCATGGATCCTCATGTGCTGCCCTCATATCAGATGGAGATATTTGCAAAGAATGC
This sequence comes from Aurelia coerulea, assembly GCA_039566865.1. NCBI lineage: Eukaryota > Metazoa > Cnidaria > Scyphozoa > Semaeostomeae > Ulmaridae > Aurelia > Aurelia coerulea. The sequence goes on from CM076959.1 coordinate 8,153,859, forward strand.
GCTAAAATTGAAGCGAAATTGAAAAGGAAAATTGTGCTGTCAAATGAAGGGAGTAAAAAGCCTCTTGCCTCAAATGCACCATTGAAGAAAGTTGCCAAAGAGAAGCTTACACATGCCATTAAAATTCTTCGGTTGAAACAAAAAAAATTGGAAAATAAAATCAAGGAGTTAAACTTTGAGCTCAAGCAAAATGGAATTTCAATAAATGAAAGCCTGCATGATGATTTCACAAATCTTATCAACAGTGCGCAAGAGAAACTGCCAGATGAGTCCTTTGAAAAACTTTTTTGGGAACAACAGCAATAAGCATTCAAACGTGAAGCAAAAGGTGTGCGTTGGCATCCTATGATGATCAGATTTGCTCTACACATTCACTTGCGTTCTCAGTCTGCATATAGAGCTTTAAAAGAAAGTGGTGTGATCAAATTACCATGCGAAAGAACATTGAGAGATTACTCAAACATTATACATCCCAAAGTTGGTTTCAACAAGGAAACTTTTGATGACCTAAAACATCAGGCATCAAAACTGGAAGGTACTGGGAAGTATGTTGTTTTAATGTTTGATGAGGTGTCCATCAAGGATGACTTGGTGTTTGACAGTCACACTGGAGACCTTGTTGGATTTGTTGATATTGGGGGGATTTGAATGATATGTTTGTTGCTCAAAGCAGAGATGTCACAACAGCCATTGCATCTCATGCTCTTGTTTTTATGGTTGGAGGGCTTTCATCAAGGTTGAAATTCAGCTTGGGCTACTTTGGCACACAGTCAGCAACATCATATATGCTATTTCCTTTGATGTGGAAAGCAGTTGGTTTTTGTGAGACATATGCAGGGTTAAAAGTTGTGTGTGTTGTCTCAGACAAGGCCAGTCCCAACCAGAAGATGTATAAAATGCACAAATTACATGATGGTGTTGTTTACAGTACACCAAATGTATTTGCAACAGATGAGGACCGTTATCTTTACTTTTTCTCAGATCCTCCACATTTATTGAAGACAACCAGAAATAATTTTTCTGCATCAGGCTTTCAGAGCAGCAGGCTAATGTGGAATCACAAAGACATAATCTGGAAGCATTTGGTTGACCTTTACGAGAGCGGCAGGACATCTCTTATCCGGAAGATGCCAAAGTTGACAAATGAGCACATTCATTTAAACCCCTATTCTAAGATGAGAGTAAATTTGGCTGCTCAAGTCATGAGTGAAACTGTTGATCATGGCCTCATATGGACCACCAGCTTCATCCGAGACAGCAAAATTCATTTTGATGATAGATAAGTTTTTTGACTGTTGCAATACCAGGTCATTAGAAGAGGGGGCACACAAAAGAAAGCCTTATCTTGCTCCATTTGTTTCAGAAAATGATGAGAGATTTGTTTTTCTAAAGGATGGCTTTTTGAAATATCTTAATGATTGGAAAGAGGCCATAGACCGTAGGCCAGGTGCTTATTCAAAAGAGGACAAGGCAAAGATGTTTCTTAGCACTCAAACCTTTGAAGGGATCCAAACAACAGTACTTTCACTGATAGAATGTGTGAAATTTTTGCTTCGTCGTGGTTTCAAATATGTTTTGACAAATAAGATTAGCCAAGACCAACTTGAGGACCACTTTGGCAGACATAGAGGCCTTGCAAGAAGGTCAACCAATCCAACTCTTCATGCTCTTGGCTTTCAAGAAAATAAATTGAGGTTGCAACGAAGCATTGCCACAAAAGGATCTAAGAGACCTACAGAACGAATTACTTTATCTCATAGTCCACTAATGAAAAGGAAAAAGGTTTGAAAAAAAACATTTTACATGAAGTTTTTCCAGCATTTTGTAGATTTGAGACTGAAAGTGCAACAATGATCAACTGTACATCTTTTGCTAGCTACAGCAGTATCATATTTGCAATTATTACTTTATTTAACTTACAGAGGAAATCTCGTGCAGCAGTATAGGTTATCAGCCACAGTACAGTACAGGACTTGCACACATCAATCAAACTTGTTAATTCCTTGTGTAAGAAAGAATTCTTACAAAAGTTCAAGTTGCATGCCATTCAAGAATTCTTCAGTTCAATTCATTTCAAAGGGTGGAGATAATTCTTAAGAATCCTTTGAAAATTCTTGGATGTTGATGTATGCAAGGCCTGTATTTTACTATCGTACATATACAGTACATACAAGCGTGTTGCGTTGCCAGGAGATGGATTGGGGTGAACATATTTTCTGAAAAGGTATATCCAACCGCATACCTTATACAACTCAATACCATAACTTGAGAATCATTCCTTATAGGGTCTACTGGGTATAATGGGTAAGTTTAGGGTAAAATGGGAGGGCAAGAAATATGAATGAACTTTAATAAGATCCTTTTTTCAAAGTACAAGGCTACAAAGTACCCTCCTTGGTGTAGTGAATGTTGATTTATCAGTTCAGGGTCTACTGTTTTCCAGCAATCAGCACTACCCACTTTACCCTCAGCCTACCCATTTTACCCCAGCAGACCCTGCCAAAATCGTGAACAGCAATACCCTTCTCGATGACACTTTCCCATAATACCCAAAATTTTTGCAGTGCAAAACCCCCCATCCCAGGAAGAGTAGGGCTTTCAGATGATTTGATAGATGTTTTTCAAAAAATTATTTTCAAAAGGATCAATAAATTCACAAGGGACTAAATCCCAGTAACTTATCTCAAACTGTAAACTAAACACCAGATCCCATTGCACTTCAGTGGAAGCATTGATTTAGCTGATGTGTGTATTACTTTATTCTAAAATAGCTGACAGGGGATATAGATAGTGCATCCATAATTTTGTAAACTTCAAATTCAATACTGTGACAAATCTCAAATGAACTCAACCTAGTTTTTCTTACAAATTAATTCTGTCTTTTGGTGATTAAACGAGCCTATCTCCAAAAAAATGCACGCATCAAACTGGCAGACCTTTCAGTCATAAAATTGATAAAAATTGCTCATTAGTTTTTGCTTTGTTCTTTAGAGTCTTTCCTTTTCAAGTTCTTTCTGAGGGCTTTCTTCTTTCGTTCAGTCTGTGTTTTGGCACGGTACTTCTCAATAGAATTTTTAGCATGTGCGAAAGACCTTATCTTAATGTATAAGGCAATGCAGCATTTCAGTACGTCTGTTTTATCTCCATCAGTTGCCTCCACAGACTCAGTTGATTGATAAAAATTATCAGTAATTGTAGCCATTTCAAGGCAAATAGCCTGTATCTCTTCAGTGTTTATATTTGTGGAACTTTCTCCAACAATCTCACGGAAAATCTTCTCAACCTCTGAAAATGAGTTTACAAATTCACGTTTTGGGTACACCAGTCCACCTCTGTTAAGGGTGTCAATCAATTTATTATGTGAGTGGAGACAGGGGGCACTGTGCAAGTCTTGATAACAAGGACAGATAATGTTACAATAGAACTCGCTATTTTTCATTGACACCTAGATACAAAGCAATTTGTGATTGCAGACAAAGGGAATTCCATGCTCGGTTGGTCAAGACATAAACAAAAACAAAGCAAGCCGCAAAAATTGCCCTGAAACCCGGGTGGCTAGCGCGCTCGTTGTGCATTCCAGAAATTGTTTTTAAGAGCAAATATTAGCACATATCGAAAGAAGAAGGATACATCTATACTTCTGCCTCGGGCATTTTATTCTTTTCGTACAGAAGCTGAGCAGTAAGTGTTTTAATTACACCTAAAAAGTAAGAGAATTTGAAGACCCTTCCAATTGGCTCCTGCACAAAATAGATAAAATGCCCGAGGCAGAAGTTTAGCTATATCCTTCTTCTTTCGATATGTGCTAATATTTGCTCTTAAAAACCATTTTTGGAATGCACAACGAGCGCGCTAGCGACCCGAGTTTCACGGCAATTTTTGCGGCTTGCTTTGTTTTTGTTTATGTCTTGACCAACCGAGCATGGAATTCCCTTTGTCTGCAATCACAAATTGCTTTGTATCTAGGTGTCAATGAAAAGTAGCGAGTTCTATTGTAACATTATCTGTCCTTGTTAGTCTTGATCTTTGCAAGCAGAAATTATATCGATATGCTTCTGTATCAAGGGCACATTTTCAATTTTTGTTTTGCGCCTCAAGATATGAAACTTTGAAATGAGTTTCCTAATAATGCTTCCACAGATATAAGTCACAGTCTCCCTTTCATCATCAGTGAACTTTTGTGGCACACCTCGTCTGGTTTCAGGAAAGCTCTTTTTGGAGATAACCTGTTGCATGTTAAAAAGAAACCAAGAGCAGAAATCTTTGGACACAGCCAGTGCTTCTCTTATGGCAACAGTAATGGCTTTGTCCGTCCAGATCTTGTTAAAGTGGGTCCACATTGTTTCCTTTGCTCGAGGAGAGGGAACTGGTTCTGTTGGTATTCCTTTGTAACTTTCTACAAAGGTAGACCTGAGTTTCTCTAGCGATGGGAAGTTGTCAAATGCAGCCAGTCTCTCTAATTCATTTGCATATGTCACTGCCACCATCTCATCAGTCGCCATAAGCTGCAGTGTATCTTTAAAGAGCCACTGCTGACATATGTGCTTTGCGCCTGTGCGAATCCCACAATGCATTGCTTCTTCGACTTTCTGGGTGTCTAAAAGTGTTTTTGGCCTAGCATGTCAACATTATCGCGGATGTCCTGATGTGGAAAGAAGCCTACCTCAATTCCACTGTTGCCTCCTCCATCATTATCTTCATCGCTTTCTTCTTGGACGGTCATGATGCGTGATCCGTAGATATGTGGATTATTTCCTGTCGTTCTTGTTGTTGTACGGTTTAGTTTGCCATATCGAACGGTTCAAATACGAAGTTTAAATTACGAAAGAAAATGACGAGGCCATTTTGCCCTCCAGAGGACTGTATTTCAAATTAACATAATAAAACAGACGCTATAAGTAAAGAAAGGGCCTATAGAATTGTGGTTAATACGTGTGAAATGTTCTTCTCTTGTTTTCAGCAATAACGGAAATATAAAACAATAAACGATAATAAGCGCAAACAAAACATTGTTCTTCGTCGCCATTGGTGTTAACCTCCTTTCAATTTTCTAAGCGCGCAAAGCACTTATGTCAGCAGTGGCTCTTTAATAAGAGCATCCATATTGTCAAAGAGAGTAGTGGTATGAAACTGTGTTTTTGAATTTTGTTGTTGTTTTTTGGCCACTACTGGTTTTGCTACAGTTCGCTTCTTGGGAACGGGCTCAATCTCCAAGTCGATTTGATTTTCATTACAGAAAGTAATTGTAACTTCCTGAAAGAAATGAAGAAACTTTGTCTCAGTAAAGGATTATTACAGTAAGGGTGGGAAAAGTACGATCAATAATTGGCGAGCAGTTTTGAAAGGATTTCATTTATTTAGTCTAGGCCTATAGGCCAAACAAAGTGAAAGTTGCTGAACAACGAACGTGGCTGTTTGTGTTGAGATAGATTTACAACATTATTTGCGATAGTACTAATGATTCGAAAAAAAGGAAGTTTCATACCTCAGCTAATTCATTTAAAGTGTCCTCGTCGAAATCCGTCATAAATTGGGTAAAGTCTTCGGCTTCGGCCATAGCGAGAGTAACTGATTGCGTTCAACCGGAAGTTGGCGTTGACTTCTTTCTCTGAGTTGGCCCTCGTTCCAAGTTCAGATTGAGATTCTATTGTTCTCGGTCGAAGATTCCTATCCAGTCTCTCTTCCAATATCTTTGTTTAAATTGAGTGCTCCGCAAAATAAATACATTTTAAGTCATAGCTTTGAAACCACTGGCTCTATGACAATGAGACAAACATTTTCGAACTCGTCTTGAAACAAGCTTTCATTTGATATATAGTTCATAGCTTTTTGATGACGTCATCAACAATTGGTTGTTGCGCATGCGTACTGACGAAAACCCATGTTATGCTTCATTTTTAGAAAATGAGTGACATAATACGATGCAGCAGGTCTTTTTATGTATATTTAGTATTTTTTGCTATTTTTAAAAGTAATTTATAATCAATTTAAGAAAAAATCGCCCTTTTTTTCGTACAAAATAAATAAATGCTGACATCAGCAAAAATATTAGTGTTACAAAGGAAAAATTTCAAACTGAGAATTACCAGGATATAATCATCCTATGTTTTAAATATCACATCGATATATTTTATCAATTTGGAGATACAATGCGACAAAGTACATGTGGTTTTACACCCAAATTAGCAACATTTGCTGATGTCAGCACTTAATCACAGGACAAAAACAAAAACAAATCACATCATCTTGTTTGCCTTCTCATGTTTGTTACTTGTGTCAAGTTTCAAGTCTCCAGCACTTATGATTCTGAGAAAAACCAGGGGGGGCACTTTGTGCGCCCCTTAGTCTCCCCATAGTTTTAAAAAGCCTAGTCTGGATAGGGTTAAAGAACACATGTAGTCTGGCTTTTCAATGTGAATATTCCTTTATTTTTACTTCAATTTTTTACTCGTTAAAATTCATTTGGTTGCATGAAAGTATTGGGTCTGTATAAGAATGGTCTTCTTTCCTTTCATTAGTTTCCATGAATTTTAAGACTTTCTAGCACTTTCGGGTTAGTCTATATGCATTAATGTCATTGTTGCTTATCTTCCATAAATACAATGGCTTGGGGTTTTCAAATTTGTTTCTCTCTTTCATACTTGGTCATCGTTTATTACCATTTTAAATTAGTAGTACGTATTAACATGTATTGTAAGTTTTGACGGAATATAAGCAAACTCTTAGTTAACCCTATAGTGGTTGGGCTATCTGACACGTCCTATTTTGGTTGGGGGGGGGGCAAAATAGCCCCCCCTACCTAACTCTTGACTGGAATTAGATAGAGCAACCAAATTTGGTGTACTAATAGCCCTAGGCATGTACTTTATGAAAATATAAAAATTAACCTAGCCGCCATTATTGCTTGTGTCAGCATTTTTCTTTGTGTGGTCAAGAAAAGTGGCAAAATTGGTGAAAATCAGGAAAAAATGCGATACAATTTAATTGGAACTCAATTTCCATCCAAACATGAAAATTATGATAGAATACATCAAATAGCACTACCCTGCAAAATATCTTTGCAAAATTTTGCAATTTTGCTACTTTTTTCGCGAAAATTAATATTTGAGTATTGGCGATTTTGACAGAGTCAGTTCCGGAAAATTGTCTCCCTCCCACTCATTTGTAAAAATATTTTTATGAAACTTCTTGAGTCATTGCACAATAAGTTTTAGCAAAAAGTCAGAAAGTTTCCGTGCCATAATTGTTATCCTCACAGAGTTATAACAAAAAGTCTACTGGGGGGGGGGGGGGCACCGAACCAAAATAGGGTTAAGAAAGCAAAGTGGCAACCACTTAGTTAGATTTGCAAAAGAAGGGTTGCATCTACCCTGGGTACCAGCCTCTCTAACGTTAAAAACAGAGAGTCTGGTACAGTGCGCCCAAACCTCGTTCCGGTGCAAATCTGCTGAGCTCATTTGGAAGTAGCTTAGCCTATTCAACGGACTGGAATCTTGGAATCCTGGAATCCTGGAATCAGACTCCACGAGAGCCTGGGCCTGCTATACTCTGGCCTACTGGAATAACATCGAAGACGAAGAAAGAACTTCTTCGCCATTTGCCGAAATTATCGGGATGAGCAAGTGTTGTGAGAGGATTTTTGCAAGGAGTTTCCATCCAGCACTGTCAAAGAATCGCAACTGACTCGCATATCACACACAGTCAAGAGTCAAAGAAGTCTTCTCGTGACAGCGATGAACACCGTCAGACGTTTTTCTTCATTCGGTGCAAACATTGGGAAAATGGGCGCTTGCGCGGTCATGCAAACAACAAACAAATATGTGCTTTTCCTTCCTATTATTATTATTGTGGTGTGAATCGATTTTAAAACTTGACAAGAACTGAAGCTTGGGAAATTGCACTGCGATCTTCATATCATCAATGGTATGAACTCTGAACTTATCAAGTGAAAAAGAAAATGACAATTTGACAACTTACAAACTTGGCTTGAGTATATTTTAAGCAACTGTGGAAGTTTTAAAGCACACACGAGTCCTTGAAATATATATTAGCAGCACCATTTAGCTCACAGTCGTCAGGAGCAGGTATGGCTGCAGAAACAATTATAAAAGGGTCTTTTTGATGAAGTTGCTTCGCCTCGTCAGCTACAAGTCAGCCCCACCACAACACCATTGTATCTTGCTATATATTATACCAGTTCTTCATGTTATCACTGCGACTAAAGGTTGTTGGATTCTTTTGTTGTGAGTGGTGGAAGAGTTTTGAAACATTTTCCATACATTCAAAACTTGTAACAGCCCATCCTATAGCACCAAAAAAAAGTTTCTTAATTTCAAGTGAAATTTTCACTTCTTTATACAAAAAGTTTCTTAATTTGTTTCTACTTTCGGTACAAGGATTATGGCATGATCTCTACCACTCCTACTTCTGCAGATGTGTTTATAGACATAAAAGCAACATTTTGCAAGAAAAACACTGTTTGACTCAAAATATAAAATTGGAGTGGAAATTATGCAAGAATAAACGTCCAATGTCAAATTTGCCATTAATATCCTTGAATTTAACATTTACAGTTTCTTAATGCTTCTTGTCCATAGTAGTCAAGTTTCCTAACATATTTAGTCCATCACATTAAGTGTGGAGTTTCTTGAACAAGTTCCTTGTGAAAAACCTGCTAATCAATCCTTGAATGGTAAGAAAAGAAGGCAAGAGCAGAAAATCCACCAACCGAGAGTGTTTAATGGTAAATGTTTTCAAGGATGTTTATTAAGCCAATAATGATCATCTACTTTTATGATGAACTATGCTCCAAGTTGGCACCATATTGTTCCTTAGCTTTGAGCATGACAGTATAATGCTCCCAGCCAGCAACATATTCTTCCTTCCTAATCAGCTGTTGCAGGCTGTGTGTGAGGATTTTTGAGAAGACATTGCTGTACCTTTTATCATCCATTGGTTGCTGCTGTACATTATATAGCACAGAAGAGCCCTACTCTTTAGCTTGAAAAATCTTGTTTTAAGATGTTCACAAGGGCACATGTTGACCCATGTTGTTATGGAGCATGAAGATTGTTATGGAACCTATAAGAAACTTAAGAAACTCTTGGTACCCAAAATTTGACAATTTCACGAAACTTTCAGTACTGGTCCAAATTCTTAGTTGTTTTAAATATGTGTACTGTAAGCATTGCATGAAATATATCTGAGTGTAGCCTGAAAAGTTTCTTATCTGTTTGATACAATAAATTTCTAGTGTCTGAGTTTCTGATTGGACAAGTCATTGCTTCATATCTCTGCAGTGACTGCTGCTAGATCTTACTAGTATACAGTACAGGCCATGTATACATTGACACCACAAGACCGCTCAATGATCCGCAAGAATTTTCCACATAAATTCTTTCAAGAATCTTCAAGGAGTGTGAAAAAATTTGGCGATTCATTGATCTCTATAAAATTGTTAAAAGAACACCACCAATGTACACTGACCTGTGCTGTAAATTTATGAGGCCAAAAGATGAGGCAAGTAAGCAGAAAACTACACAGTATTTTATGTTTGAGACATTATCATATCAAGACATGATATTCGCATTTTGCACGTAAGCTAAATGGTGATAGTTCATATCTGAAACAGCACTTTTAAGTTCTCTTCAACAAAAGCCAGATACCCCCTTATTGTGCTTTCACAAGACAATGACGGGAATTTTGTTCAGTTGCAATGAGCATGTGGACCAATACACGAAAAGGCCAATAAGCAAACATCAATGGCAGCTGCTTTCTCCTGATAATGCAGCCACCATTTTATAGATCCAAGCAGCACCTCTTCAGGATAAATTGATGTGTGATTCCTTTATTAACATAGTTCTTTGCTAAGAGTTCCCATTGATGGTTTCATAGACTGATGTCATTTGGTAGAACAGATGTGTTCTTTTGTCGGATAACCTAAGATAAAAATAAAGATGAGTCATTATTAAAGGTTAGCCCATCTTGTCATACTGTAATTAAATCCAGAAGAACTGAGGAAAAGCATACATAAAAATACTGCAATGACAGAAAAAGCATACAGACAAATTCATATGGTGCATTGAAAAAGGCATTTAAAAATGGCACAACCCTGTAATCCTTTACACTTAGCACATTTTCAGAGGCAAAAGTACCATGGGAAGGATACTTGTCTCTGCCCCTTGCACAACAAGTGCACAGTACACCAGTTTTCAACAAGATAACCTCAGGTTTGCAAATCTGTTGTTCAAAGTGTGCCAAAATGTATTGTGTAAATTCTCTAGTGTGGAATTCGCCTGGATTTCACCGTCCTCATAGCAAACACCCGCCAAACACCCTTCATTTTCCAGGACTAGACTCTGTCGGTGAAAGGTGCCTTCCATCATAAACCTACATGGATTAAAAACTGGAATAGCCCATGATGATTGGGAGGTCAGTGAGTGAAAAATAACAAATCGAACTTACCTGTTTCCAGTATACTGATACAAATGTCCTTTCTATGGTGTAAATATGACTTGCTGCATATTAGATGACGGGCAATAGGCTTTATTAGCTTCACGGGAGCGCCAATTGACGATGGTGGTTGTCAACAGAACAGTGAAATTTAGGCCCAACTTCGTTGCGATGATTAGAGCGGCAGCTTGACAAAATATCGTTGATCCTTAAATCCATGGGCAGTTTGGCAAGTGTGTCCCATCTGTCTGTAAATGTTCTAATGGCTGAACGCGTGACAGTATCGTTAAACTTATTCGCAATCGGTTGCCTTCTTCAGTCACGCAACCAAATTATTGTTCTGTGTTTTACATCGAAGCTTATCGCAAGTGCTCGCTATTGTTTCACTGTGACCTTTTGCACTTACACAGATATGAATACTGGCTCCTGATTGGTCAATATGGGCACATCAGAACGAGGAGAGGGGCGCACTGAGCCAGTCTCTCTATTTTTAACGTTAGAGAGGCTGGTACCCAACCCAGGGTATGTTGCATCAGTAATGTATGAAGTTTTTTATGGAGACTGTCCGAAGGACATAAAAGATATCTTCAAAAAGAAGACAACCAGCAAGACGAAAGGAGTGAGCAATTTTGAAATGCCAAGGCCAAACTCAGAAAATGGAAGAAATTCTATCAGATATCGCGGGCCTTTGACATGGAATAATTTACCATCTGAAGTACGAAGCATTACAAAAATAGACAGCTTCAAGAGCAAATTAAAAACATGCAAGCTTGAAAATATCAGTTATGAAAAAGAGACTGCAACTGGGACAAATAAAGATTCTAAATATTTTATTTCTAGTGGTTTTTTATATTTCTTCAATTTTAAGTCCTATCACAAAATGTGTTGCATATAAGTTTAGCTATTTTATAGTTCTACAAAATGTAAATTTCCTTAGGGAGCTACGCTACGTGTGCTGCATTTTAACTGACCTGCATTATCAAATAGTGGGGGTCCTTATGACATTGATCATGCAGATTGTGATACAAGCATGAAACTTCGTACACCTACTCAGTTTGATGCGCTGAAAAATATAAAAATCAGACCCCAACTCAAATCTGCCCCCAAATACTATTTTTAGACTGGGGTACTTGGACCCAGTCCCTCTAGGGGGTAGTTATTATAACTCTACTGCAAGTGACGATGCAGTCATGAAATTTGGTATAGGTATGTAGTTTGATGCACTGAATAAGATGAAAAGGAGATCCCTTCGAAAATTTGCCCCCAAATGCTATATTTATACTGGGGTACTTGGACCCAGTCCCTCTAGGGGGTAGTTATCAAAACTCTTCTGCAAGTGACGATACAGTCATGAAATTTGGTACAGGTATGTAGTCTGATGCGCTGAACAAGATGAGAAAGAGACCCCTTCGAAAATGTGTCCCCAAATGCTATTTTTAGACTAGGGTACTTGGCCCCAGTCCTCTAAGGGGCAGTTATCATATCTCCACTGCAAGTGACGATACAGTCATGAAATTTGGTACAGGTATGTAGTTTGATGCGCTGAACAAGATGAAAAAGAGACTCCTTCGAAAATTTGCCCCCAAATGCTATTTTTAGACTGGGGTACTTGGGCCCAGTCCCTCTAAGGGTAGTTATCACAACTCTACTGCAAGTGACGATATAGTCATGAAATATGGTACAGGCAGGCGCGGATCCAGAGGGGGGCCGGGGGGGCCATGGCCCCCCAAACATTAAACATTTCTGTTAAAAACCATTGTCTTAGAGAAAGAAACGAATGAGTTTTAAACCTTTACTTCCTAAAATAACCATGGCACGTGGCACAGCTGCACGATAACTCAGCTAACTACAAGCCAATCATACAAAACTCACAAACTAAAGCACAATTCATCAAAAAGTATAAAAAGATGCAGTTCTGAATAAAAATTTCATTCAGTGGAAATCGAACTTGAAAATCATTCATTTCATTCACTTTGTCAAATTTTCGCTGAGTTAAGATCCTCCAGTGAACTTAACTGTTGACATATATTTTTGATAGATTTTGCAAAGATTCGTATCTTCTGTTGTGACAGTTATAAAGTGTCAATCAAGTCATTTCAATTTTACGCTAACACAGTTTAGAATACAATTGAAGCTTGTAGAAACTTGTTGAGCTATGATAATTTTTATAACTTACTAGTGACTCCAATTATGGAATTTACAATTGGACATTTATTTCACCTAACATTGAAATGTCTCTGATTTGTGAGTTTGAGATATACCTCGTTTTTATGCCAGTTTTATTTCCATTGAGGTGGAGCTTATTTCAGCGATAAGCATTCTCAAACTGGTGCTTATGATCAACATTTCATTGGTCCCTCAATTTCCAAATTATGGCGCGTTAGCTTTTGCACAAATATAAATGCCAGTTTGTATTGAGGAGAAGCATGATTAAATGATGGACTAAATGATCTAGAGGGACTAAATGATCTAAGATGAAGCAAAAAGGGCGCTTCCCACGTTTTCCGAGAGTCTTTAAGGGCGAGGCCACGAACAATTTTCCTCCCAATGGCCCTCCCCAAAGTCCAATGCTGGATCCGCCCCTGGGTACAGGTATGTAGTTGATGCACTGAATAAAATGAAAAAGAGACCCTTTCGAAAGTGTGCGCCCAAATGCTATTTTTAGACCAGGGTACTGAAACCCAGTCCTACCATCGATGCTACTCTATGTAACTACAAAGTTTCTCATGTTCCTGCATACTAATAATATCAGTAAGGATTACGGTCTTAAGGATATAAGGTTCACATTAAGGATATTAGGTTCATGAGATTAAGGATATAAGGTTCACGCGTCTAGGTTCAAACCTGTATGAAAGATACCGTTACCAAGTAATCGCTGCATTGTCCACTGCGCTGGCAGAGTTATGTGCAATCTAGCTGATGCTGACGACATTTGCACCTCCCACTGCAATCTTGAAAATGCCGCATTACTCTCAAATATTGAGACATAAATATTGTTTTTCCGTTTTTCCTTGAAAATTGTTGATTTTAATGACACCTCTGGAGGGACCATTTTGGAAACAAGGACACACTAACATTTTGATGCTATCCCTGCCATTTTAACTGGTGGTGTTTTTCGACTCATTGTTTAAATTCTATATTTATATCATATTGTAAACCTGCAATTAGACTTATTTCTTTGTTAAAGTTTATATTACATCTAGCTTTTAAGTTCTTGCCGAAATTTTACATATACATACAAAATTTACATACATGCAAAGAAATGCAAATATTTTGGCAATGTTTTGATTTGACAGTTCTTGAATGTATACATTGATAAGCATATAAAAGCCACTTGCATTGGCTACATTTTTGTTTTGTACATTTACAAAATTTTTGTTTTGTACATTTTTATTTCCTACTTTTCTCAGTGTGCTGAAAAATCTGTCTGTTTTTTGCGTCTGTTTCTCTCCTAGTAGCTTTTTTTTAGTATATACTACAGTACCAAGTTTTTGTTTTGCATATATATCAACTAAATAAAAATCCTTTTGATATTCTTGCAGAATAATATTTTTACACTTCTTACATAAAGAAAAAAGAAGTTTCGTTGGCGTTTGGATGTGATCTCCATACTGTCCATGAAATCCTGTCCAGCAAAACTTGACACTGTCATATCCACTAAAGGCAAACCAGAAACGTAATTCTTGGCAAAACTATTCACCTAGGTTGGTAGCATACTCGTAAATCGGAAGCCAACGCTGGTGCTCACCAATGCTGAATTCCACCCACAGTCCTTCAATTTGCAAAGACTAAAATAAGAAAATCGCAAATGCCACATCATCTGTATCTACCATTTTCACGACGATTTTTCGACGGCCAGAGTCTGCTGCATGTTTCACACGGACAAAGATTCTTGTGTCCGCTTCTTCGTGATAACACGGTGATAAGCGAATTGAATCGATGTCGGCGCTGCACAATGCTTTATTCAAGATGTAGCAAGGATCATGCTATTTGGAGGGCAATGTGAAACAAGCTTGTCAGCTAATAGACCAAATAGCTCCGTATTATTATCATCATCCCAAAGGAATTGCTACTACTTTCCCCATATTGGAGTTGTCTCTCTAACTGAAATCCTTCAACCTGAAGCTCTTTTTTCTCTCGTTCTCGCGTCGCTGACTGCAGACTATCGTTCAGGTATACGTCAAAAGCAATCGGCACAGCTCTCTTTGCTGAAAACTCTCGTAAATTGCAAAGGCTTCATTACAAAGCTGTCAATCGGGAAATCAATCCCACATAAATTATCTAACAACCTCAACGGGAATTTGAGTGAGGACTGCACAAGAATAGAACTGGAGCTTTTGGGGGCCTTGCACGACCCCAGTCTAGAAATAGCATTTGGGGGACAATTGTCGAAGGGGTCTCTTTTTCATCTTATTCAGTGCATCAAACTACGTACCTGTACCAAATTTCATGACTGTATCGTCACTTACAGTAGAGTTATGATAACTGCCCCTTAGAGGACTGGGCCCAAGTACTCTAGTCTTGAAATAGCATTTGGGGGCAAATTTTCGAAGGGGTCCCTATTTCATCTTATTCGGCGTATCAAACTACATACCTGTAACAAATTTCATGACTGTATCGTCACTTGCAGATGAGTTTTGATAACTACCCCCTAAAGGGACTGGGTCCAAGTACCCCAGTCTAAAAATAGCATTTGGGGGCAGATTTGAGTTGGGGTCTGATTCTTATATTTTTCAGCGCATCAAACTGGGTAGGTGCACGAAGTTTCATGCTGGTATCACAATCTGCATGATTGAGACCGTCTGGTGACTTTAGGGCCTCCACTAAAATTAATGTAATGATAATTACAATATTAATCAAGCTACTAACGAAAAAGCTAAATAAGATCAAAGAAAAGAAAAAGGTCCGGCTCTCAGGATGTAGTCGATGAAAGTTTCTTTAGCTCAGCAGTGAAAGTTTTTAAAGAAGTAGATGCTTTAGCTTCTTTACTTTGGCCATTCCAAAGCTGTGCCTCGCGATATGAAAAGCTCTTTTGGCCTACCGACGTCTTTGAAAAAAGGGACTCTTAAATTGACTTTAGCGTTCCTGAGAGAGCAAGAAGTAGACCTATTAACTCTTATAAATATGTCATGCGTATAGGATGGTGCATCACAATTCAAAGATTTGAAAACCATTTTTTGGGTCTCGGAATCAATAAGTTTTTTGACATTGGGCCACCCAAGCGCACGAATGACTGGTAAGGCGGATGTGTCATATGGACTATTGGTAACTAGTCTCGCAGCTCGATTTTGCAGCTTCTGTAACTTTTCAAGCGCACTTAATCCAAAATTGCCCCATACAGGACAACAGTACCTGAAATATGGCTCGTCAAGACTTTTATACATCGATTTAACGGTTGAAACTGGCAAGTAGGGCATTGAATACTAATTCATCTGGAGATTTTACTGACCGTTTTTGATAATTGAATAGACCATTTCAGTTCCCTGTCCACATGAACTCCAAGATATTGGACATAATTTGCAATTTTAATGTCTTCATCTCCTATCTTAAGTTGTTCTTTAAGAGCACCAGCGGAGTCTAACTTACGAAGTTTTGCATTACTTCCAACTATCATTCCTTCAGTTTTTGCAACATTTAGGGACAACTTGTTTCCCTCGAGGCAACTTCTCAGAGCTATCAAATCAGCTTTAACGACATCGTTAATGTCAGAAATAGATTTAGAGGCATAATAAATGCTGGTATCGTCGGCGTACATGGAAACTTTTGAATTTTGCAGACAGTTGGGTAGATCATTAATATAGACTAAGAACAGAAGAGGCTCAAGGCACGATCCC
This sequence comes from Aurelia coerulea, assembly GCA_039566865.1. Classification (NCBI taxonomy): domain Eukaryota; kingdom Metazoa; phylum Cnidaria; class Scyphozoa; order Semaeostomeae; family Ulmaridae; genus Aurelia; species Aurelia coerulea. The sequence continues at coordinate 8,170,145 of CM076959.1, forward strand.
TGAGGTACTCCATGGGTTCTGTTTTCAGTCTTAGAGCAGATGCCATTAACTTTACGAAATCGTTTTCAGTTATCGAAATACGATTGCAACCACAGGATCTCTTTTCCGTTCCACACCATGAAACTGGAGCTTCTGTAATGATATTTCATGGTCAACAGTGTCAAACGCCTTCTTTAAGTCGATGTAAACCACTGCTGTATATCTGCCTTTGTCACTATCTAGGTACCAGTCATTCGTACACATTAGAAGACTTGTCAAGACTGAGTAGAGAGAACGAAACCCAGACGGGTTGGAAAATATCAGCCGGTTCTCGATCAAGTATGAATATAGTTGATCAATAAATCAACTTTTCAAACAAACGAGAGATAAAAGGAAGCACCGAGATAGGTCTGTAGCTTGACCGATCATCCTTTGCACCATCTTTAAAAATTGGCGCTACTCTAGCAATTTTCCAACTATCAAGGCAACAGCAAGTTGATAGAGACAAGTTAAAGAGCTGTGTGAGCGTAGGAGCAAGAACTTAAATCCCCTCTGTAACAAAAAAGCTGGAAATGAAATCGTTGCCGAAGCCATTCGATGTCTTGAACTTTAAACAAGCTTTCTTCACCCTTTCAGCATCTACAGGTGTAAATAGAAAGTGTTTATCAACTTTACTCTCACCGTATTCCCCACTTGAAAGAAATTTAAAATATAAAGAAATTGCCTAATTTGCTTCCTCTTATTAATTTGATTGATTTTGAGTTCATATTTACTAGATAAAAAAAATACTTGCAAAGAACTGCGAAGAAAATAAACGCATGAAACAAAAAGTTTATTCAAAGCAGATTGTGCTAAAATAGAAGCTAACAAATTTTTGAAAAGTATGTATTTTGGATTTACAACATGTTTCCTACTATTTGAAACAAATTTGGAGAAAATCGGTTGAGTGGTTAATTAAACAGAATTTTTTTTTTTGTTAAGGAGGTAGAAATTTGCAATTTTTCCTTTGTTTTTGGTTGCCTGGCAACGAATCACGTGACTAATTAACTACTATTGTTATATTTGAATAGCCGCTTGTCTAATGAACAATAGGGGCAATTTTTATTGTTATATTTCTTGTAGTTTTGGAGAAGAGGGGAGGGCGAAAAACGCCGCCCCTGCCAGTACAAAACTATTGAAAAATCGCCCAGTACAGATAGGGTTAAAATGACTCTTCTTTTTGCTCCAATGAGCAGCGAGTTGACGTCAATTTTTATATTCCATCTAAAAATTTACATGACAAATTACTACCTACACTACTTTATATACTTTACAACACTACGACAACCATACCAAGAGAAGCAAATACAATGTCAACACCAAGGCCTTAAAAAGACAATGAACAAATACGTTTATAGAAACTATACATAACTACGAACAAAATGAACAAAATTCTTGCAAAGAACAAGTACTTAGTAGTGCAGTGGGCTGGCTTAAGCCAAATTGTCAATGGAATCGTGAATTGTGTGATAAAAGCATGATAATTGGTGCAAATGCACGGTTTTGCGTGCTGCAAAAAATTGAGCTATATGACCACTTCAGTAAATTCACCAAAATCTATTTTTAGATGAGGATAGTCTTTCCTAGACCTCTAAACCATTTTTTGGGTTATTTCCATGTAGAAAGTAGAATAACAGAATGAATTAGTGCCCGAACATTAACTCAAACATGAAGAAATTTTGGGTCGCTGGAACCCAAAGACAGGGCAAAGCACCAAAACGTGCTCCGAATCCTCAAAACCGTTGTCCGTAGGGCACATTGTGTTTTCAGCATCCTTAAAATTATGGCTGAATTTGTGAAAGATCAATTCGCTGAGACCAACTCTAAGTCTAAGTTGGGTGAGGTGGGATACACCTAGTGGTTCATGAATTCCGAAGACAAATATTGCAGCGGGAGGGCGGATAAATGATAAAAGTTTTTCTTAAAAACAGTGACAGATGGTGCAAGTCTCAGTTCTGGTTCAAGTTCATTCCATTCATGCAAACAAAGAGGATAAAAGCTTGATTTAAATTTGTTCTGTTCTTGCCTTTATTCACCCAATGACATCCAGATTCCAAAGAGATATTGCGACTGCTGAAATGGGAGGGTTGGATCCATCATATATGAAGAGGTGAGATTATGTACAATTTTGTAATACAAAGTGAGACGCAGGGGAGGGGGGGTCAAATTTTGGATAGGGGTCTGCCGCGAGCATATTGAAAATGGTACCGTAGGCTAGACTAAATTTTACGGAAATGGTACCTTTGGCTAGACCAATTTAACCATTCTCTGGACCAGTTTCTACGAAAATGGTACCCTTGGCTTGGCCAATTTTGACCATTTTGGGGACCAATATTGTCAAATTTTTACCAAATATGATATCATGATCGTTTGCTAGACCAATAGTGTAAAAATGATACCCTTGCCTAGACCGTAGCGTGAAAAGTGGTCCCCCATTGATGATATTCCCGAAAGACATTTAAGTAGTATTTAAATCGTTGGCAGAGATTCTGAATCGCATTTTAAAACTGCAAAGGATGTCAACACGTAACATGGCTAACACGAGGGACGTTGCAAACATCAAGCACCTAACAAAATTACCAGCTAAACAGTTGAATTCTGCAAGGGTATCCTCATCACTCCGCGCCAACAGTCTGCCATTGGTAAGTTTACCATATTGTTATGTCGATTGTTACTTTGTTTTTGTTGTTTTGTTCCCTTTCATAGGTTGCAAACTTTCGTTGCAGGGCATCATCAGTGGGCGTACGTGCATGCTTTGCAAGACTGTATTCCTAAGTTGCCTTTTTTGATATCTGTTTCTCCGCACGCAATCTTATCTTCTTATGTCAAATATTCTACTTTCATTCGATTGGACTTGATTTCGTTTTGCTTGGGAGATCCAGCCCTCAGGTTTACAGTTTGTGCATTTCCGTTTCAGATCCTGATGGTTATGATTTCTTTATCGTTGATTTCACAGTATCGTCTGTTTGTTGGCCTTTCAGTGCTCTTATTTATCAGCTAGGTTTTTTAAGGCTAGCTTTTCTATTGCATAGAGTCAACTTTCTACAAATTTTATTCGGCAGATTCTAGTAGGAATGTACTAAACATTTCATAAATTTTCAGCGTTATAAAGGAGCAGCTGCTGTGAGCCTCGACTGCAGAAAATGAGGGGTGAAGAAATGTGAAGAAAATGATGCAGCCTTGCTGATTTCGTCAAAGCGACCGAAAATTGACAAACAACTAGCGAACTTGCCTGGTGTTCATTTTTTTTTCGTCAATCAGTGGAGTCACCATCAATGCCACGACGAATGCACTGAAGTTCTTGGTGCAGCAGTGCAAGGAAAAAGAAAACAATGGAGAAACGTCAGGGCAGGGCAATTCTCATGCAAATACCCCGACAGATCAAGGGAGAAATATTGTTGACAGGGAAAAGAAGAATGAAAAAAGCCCTGGACAGGACAACCATCGTGTAAACATTCCGGAAAATAGCGAGAAAGATGTCGAAAAAGGTAACACGATGCCTGCAAATACCTCGTCATCAAACCTTGAACATATATACGACAACTCTATTACATATATAGTGAACGATGAAGAAGAGGGACAACATCCTCAGAGAGCAGGCATCGAGTTGATCTTTGCGCTTTTTTTCATTTATTCAGCTATCTGCTAACTAGTTTCGCCCACTAGGGCATCTTCAGAGCAACTGATTAAGTTAAAGTATCAACCTCTATTTATAGTAAAATGTATGTCCATATAAGGTTAATCAATTTACAAGTATCATTTTGTCCTTATAAGGTAAGATGTTCTTGTCATATGTTGTTTCTGTTGTTAGCCTCGTTCTCGTTGTTTTTCAGTTGAGTCGTTGTCGTTGTAGGGGTCGGATCTCGTGTCCTGGTGTTGTATTTTCGTCCTTGTCTTTTGACGTCAGATCTTCTTTCATTGTTCTTCGAGCGTCGCTTTTCCAATTTTGTTTACGGTGCTTCTTTGCCAGTGGCTGATTCCCTGAATCTTAACCCACCTCGGGTGTACCTTTACCCTGTTCATTCAGTTCGGTTCGGTTCTTTTCTTTGGCGTTGTTCGCAGTGCGATGTTGTCTTTTCGATGTGCTGTTGTTACGGGGTTCTGTTTCCTTCGACGTCAGTCAGATATTTTCCCTGTGTTATGTTGTTGTTGTTGTTGCTATTGTTGCTTGACGTATGTAGTTTGATTTCACGTTAAGTTGATTTCGTTGTTTTCTGTAATGTTGCTGTTGCTGCTATTGTTGTTGCTTTCGTCTGTCGTTTGATTTCACGTCAGATTGATTTCATTGTTTTCTGCAGTCTTGCTATTGCTATTGTTGTTGTTGTTGTTGTTGTTGTTGTTGTTGTTGTTGTTGTTGCTTTTGTTGCTTGACGTATGTCGTTTGATTCCACGTCAGATTGTTGAGTTGCTGTTCGCGGCCGCGAGTTTATGTTTGTGTTGTTGTCTTCGACCTGTTTCGTAGATTCTTTGTTTCCTTGGTCTTTTACGACAACTTTTACGACAACTCTATTACAGAATTTTACAATTCAGAGGCCTATTTCAACGTTTACACACCATCAGCTCATTCAGCTGCATGTGATGGTGACGTCATTTTCAAAACCCTGCATGGCATGAACATGGAGGTAAGATGAGGCTCAAATCCTTACTGGTTGCCAGAGCATGCGGAAATCATCCAATTTCATGCTTGTCAGCCAATGAGATCACCGCTTTCTAGCCCCTGGAGACAAAATCGGTCGTTTGAGGTAAATTTTCTAGTACCCTCACTAAAACTGAAATGGATGCTAGAATACTTCAGTTATTCGCAATTATTTTTTGATAAATCAGTTGTGGGGATGTCCGTCCCGAGTTGTTTACATGTTTAGGCACATAGCTTGTTTGGGGCCGGAGCTGCGTTCTTTTTCCGGTGGAAGAATATTGACCTTCGTTGAAATATCTATAGAAATCGCTACAAATGAGATATACAGATAAGAATTTCAGCAATTATGCATACTGACCTCAGCAATAACCCAAACTCCTTTACTGCTATCATATCTCAAAACTGGAGGCAATTTCTAATGATTTCTAGCAGAGATATCATTTGGGCCTAAGCTTGCCCTCGCTTAAAACTCATTCCATTGCATTTAAAAAGTAATGGTAAATTCTAAAGCTGAATAATGCACTTACCCATGACTCAGGCACCAGTTTGACTTCGTTTGCCTTTCTTACATTAGCAAATTTCTATAAGAAACGACCAGTTGTGGGTGAATTGCGAAAACTTTCGTCGGTCCATATTTTTATCTGCACAGTCTCTCCGCTTGAAACAACAAACAGTGAACTTTGTATCATAAAAGTCTTGCATCACAAAACATTCCTATAGAACGATTCCATGCGCCTTAGCGAGGCACTCGTGAATTGTTTTCACGCATTTGGTTCAATCAGTCAATGCAAACAAACAAAAGAGCAAAATCGGGTATCTTTTTTAGCGAACCCAAAACAATGTTTTGTTCTTTTTATGTTTTGCATTGATTGAAATAAGAACGAAAAGAACGAAATGCGTGAATAAAATTCACGAGTGCCTCGCTAAAGCGCATGGAATCGTTCAAAAGGAATGTTCTGTGATGCAAAACTTTTATGATACAATGTCAAAGTTCACTGTTTGTTGTTTGAAGCAGAGAATCTGTGTAGAGAAAAATATGGACCGAGGAAAGTATTTGCAATTCGCCCACAACTGGTTGTTTCTTACAAAAATTTGGCAAATTAAAGAAGGCAAACGAAGTCAAACTGGTGTCTGAGTCATGGGTAAGCGCATTATCTAGCTCAAGAATTTTACCATTACTTTTTAAGTGCAATGGAATGAGTTTTAAGCGAGGACAAGCTTAGGCCCAAATGATATCTCTACCAGAAATCGTTAGAAATTGCCTCCAATTTTGAGATATGATAGCAGTGAAAGAGTTTCGGTTATTGCTCAGGTCAGTATGTATAATCGCTGAAATTCTTATCTGTATATCTCATTTGTAGCGATTTCTATAGATATACTTTTTTTTTTTTTTTTTTTTTTTTTATTCATTATAAAATTTTACAAGAACGAACTACTTAAGACACCACGTACAAGCTACTTTACTAAACTACGAGGACGATACCACGGAGTGCAAGAGACCGTGACAACTCTGCAGCCATTAACATAGAGAACATGTAACTAAACTAGAATTAAATATACGGCTACGAAAAATACACATAAACGATTTTTACTGATAATTACTAAGGTTCGTTTCACTTTGCATGTCGGGCTAACTTTGGGCAGAGCAGGTCTTTTTACAAAATGGGTGAAATTGGAGATTCGATATCAGATTTGGATGGATTTGTGCCCAATGAGCCTAACATCCAATGTGAAACAAACTTATAAGCAAAAGAAATAGAGGTAAGGGGACTTGGTGATTATTAAGTGTAAAACAAAGGTTTAGAATTTCCTTAGTCAAACCGACCAGTTTGGTGAATGAAATTTAGAGTCAGTTCGAGAACATGTTTATTTACGTCACTAGAAAGGTCTTTATCACCATACAATAAAAGTTGTACCAGAACGTTGTTCGAGAGGGTGTTGATTTGAACAAATGGTTGTAATACTACTGAAAGGCCAGCGAGAAGATCTCGTCGTTGGATGCTAAATGAAGGACAAAGCAGCAAAAAATAAGTATATATATTTCAACATAGATATTTCAACGAAGGTCAATATTCTTCGACCAGAAAATTAACGCAGCTCCGGCCCCAAACAAGCTGTGTGCCTAAACATGTAAACAACTCTGGACGAACATCCCCACAACTGATTTATTAAAAAAAATTGCAAATAACTGAAGTATTCTAGCATCCATTTCAGTTTTAGTGAGGGTACTAGAAAATTTACCTCAAACGACCGATTTTGTCTCTAGGGGCTAGAAAGCGGTGATCTCATTGGCTGACAAGCATGAAATTGGATGATTTCCGCATGCTCTGGCAACCAGTAAGGATTTGAGCCTTATCTTCATGGAGGTACAAGTTAAACGAATCAAAACAAAGGCACGGCAAACTGAAAACGATGAAGGAGAAAGCATTGATAAGTAAGTGTAGAATTATATTGCAATGGTGATAGATCATTTTAGAGGATCACTGCTCATGTGATATGGTAAAATGCGAGTTGCGAGTTGCAGTTGCGAGTTGCGAGTTGCACTTATTTTGCGAGTTGCGAGTTGCGAGTTGAAGGAAAGTTGCGAGTTGGAAAGTCAAAAGTGCAAACTCAAAAGTGCGAGTTGGAAACTCAAAAGTGCGAGTTGAAACTAAAATTACGAGTTGCCTGTTTTCTTTTGAATGATTGAATTTTTCGCAAAATAAAAGGGTTTTTTGAAGTTGCAGTTGAATTTAGAACTGTTTTATGGATTTAGCGTCTTAAGGCCGTTGTAATTTTCTTTATAATAAATCAATTATAAGAAGCTGCAGCCTATTACAATTTGTGGCTTTCATTCCTCCAAGTCGTTCACGAATATTACTGCAATGCAGTAAACTGGGGACTTGCCTTAGTGGATTGCAAGAAAATTAGAAGTGAATCATTAATTCGTTGTTTTTCCCTTTCAAGAAGACTTGTGCATGTACATGTTAATTGTTGAGCTCAGAAAAGAAATTGAATAAATTGAGCTCTACTGAGGGTGCTTTTCGATTTGGAAAAGCATCGTCAACAAAGACACATTCGAGAGGCATAACACTCCTAAATCTGGTGCTATTTAGCAAAAACGCTTTGCTTTTCAAGGAATTGGTAACAATTGACTATACACCCTCTTGCTTTCAAATTTCGTAGGTATTTTTGACGGAGTGATAAACCACTTATGTTAGCTTCAGCATGATTTCTTGCATATCCTCCAGTTAGGCCTGATCTGATACAGGTTTTTTTTTCATTTATAAGAAACTTGGAAAAACCTACAGTACTAAAAGTTTCTTACTTTCAAGTGAAAATGTCAGGTTTTTGGTTCTTAAGTTTCTTAATGTGTTTCTTATTTTTTAGATGCATGTAGTTTCTACCACTGCCACGTATTCGTTTCTTGGCAGACAACACACTTTTTAGCAAGAAGGACAGTTCATCACTTTGAATCAAAACACAAATTTATCACGAATATTACTAAAAAAAAAGGCTTAACGATAATTCCCCATGACATCCTTGTATTTGGCTTGAAATTTTTCTTGCCAATTCTCAAGCATAGTACTAGAGTTTCTAAGATGTTTCGCAATCCTAGTACCAGTTTCTTATAAAACGGTTTCTTATATAGAAAAACGTGTATGTAGTCATTTTTTCAACAAAGGAAGTAAGAACCGGATTATAATTAAGTGAAGGGCATCCTAGACAATTCAAAGCGTCACACGCGGTGGTCCTCAGGGGTCAGTCTTAGGGCCTCTGTTATTCAACATATACATTAAAGATCTTCTACTCTTCATTCAAAACTCGGATATATGTAATTATGCAGATGATACTACAATCTATGCCTGCGATAAGAACCTGGACAATATAGCTCATAGGCTTGAAAATGACTGTAGTGTAGCTTTAGAATGGTTTGCCGACAACTTTATGAAATTAAATGCAGATAAATGCCATCTTTTGGTTCTTGGGCAGAGGTGTGATGATCCTGTTACTGTTAGGATTGGAAATGCTGATGTTGTAAATAGCTCCGAAGAGAAGCTACTCGGAGTTCAAATTGATAGCAAACTTTCCTTCGATAATCATGTTTCCAAATTGTGTCAAAAGGCTAGCAATGAACTTTATGCACTTGCTCGCACTTGCTCCTTACATGGATCAGAGCAAACTAAGAACACTCATGAGGGCATTTATTACCAGTCAGTTTCAATACTGTACTTTAATCTGGATGTTTCACAGCAGGCAGCTCAGCCAAAAAATTAACAAAATACAGGAAAGGGCTCTGAGAATTACATATAAGGATACCGAAACTACTTATATTGAGCTATTAGAGAAGGACTGTGCCGTTACGATTCATGCAAAGAACTTACAGTTACTTATGACTGAGATGTATAAAACAAAAAATAACCTGATCCCTTCATTCATGCACGAAATTTTCTGCGAAAATGAAAGTTATTACAATTTGCGTAACAATAACGAATTCTTCCAACCTAGGGTGAGATCTGTCAACAACGGGACAGAAAGCATCCGATTTAAAGGTCCACAGCTGTGGCAAACGTTACCACCAACTATACGAAATTCGGAATCTCTTTGTCAGTTTAAAACAAAAATAAAAAATTTGGAACGGAGAAAGTTGCCAATGTAAATTATGCCGCGTTTTTATTCCGAACTTGGGCTTTTTATGATGATGATATTTGAATATCCGCTTTTATACACTTTTATGCCTTTATACTGTATACTTTTGATGAATTGTAAATATTTTATCCCCTTTTTTCTGATGTAACATTTGTATTTTAAAATTTTAACTAACGTTGGAATTAATTAGCTGATTACTTTTAGCTATATTTTTTATGTATCCAACGGTAAAGAAATTGATAATAATAATAATAATAAAAATTAAGAAACTCTATAGAAGCGATGAGAGGTCAATTCGAAGTTAAGAAACTTGTCAATCTTTAGTTATGAGTTGAAAAGTGTTTTGGGCATACAGCCTATTACCAACTCAAGAAATACCAAAGAGAATAATGTTTCTTCTATGTAGGCCTAATTGTCCGAGCTCAAAACAAATCCTTTATTAGCGGCTCTTTGCGAATTAAAAAACCGTTCTTTAACTGCCCTGATCTTGACAAAGGCTCTCCAAAAAATCACGGTGTTTTAGCTGCAAAAGTTGGAAAATTTGAGGTTTTTTTACCGAACTCGCAACTCGCATTATAAATATACCAACTCGCACTTTTCACTTTTAACTCGCAACTCGCAGACAGCACCAACTCGCAACTCGTAACTCGTAACTCGCAACTCGCACTTTACCATTGCAGCTGCTCATTATTCTCTTTTAGCTTACTTAACAAGATGACAAAAGAAGCGCTTCCCAAATTGGGTGCCAGAGTTGAAAAGAGAGGTTTAAACGGCACTCACACGCACTATAGACTTAGACGAACTTGTATACCCTGAAAATAACGGGCTAACGGGCTAACGGGCTAGCCTCTCAATTTCTTTGTTTCATAACAGGCTTACACAGACCAATAATTGAACTTAGAATTTAGCCCGCTGTTTTTATTGTAACCTTTCAGAAGGAAAACCAAGCATTAATATCCCACAAATGGACCACTGCGCTCGCTATCTTCTCTGCGTGCACTTTTACAATTGAAAGATTTGTTGTCCCTAGTTTAACGAGCTAATGGGCTAGCATTCTATATTCCTTGTTTCATAACGGGCTAACACTTGCTAACACTGGCTAAAACTGATTGAACAATTAACTTTAGCACGTCGTTATTGTCGTTGTCATTTTTGTCACTGTTGGCCTTCAACTCCTGCATGAAAAAATTGCAGAACAATGAAGCATGCATTTTTCCAAGTTTTAAATACATTTTGCGTCCTATTTTTTCAGGTATGACACCCTTAGGGAGCTAGAGCAAGTTGTAAAATACCATAATAACGAAGCGATAAAGATGGTGACGTCTAGGTTAAATGACTATTACTACGCAAAAGCCATGGATGAGCAATTTGCGAAATCCGATACGCTATCTTTAGCTCAGGTTTTTATTGATGGCTAAATACCCTCATTCATCAGCACAAAGTTGAGTGCCTGTCCCTTGCATATCTACATCGTCAATACAGTAGAATTTGGTAACATAATCAAAAGAGCGCGACCAACAGAAAGATCCTGAAACAGTGACATCCGTTCATCCAGCGTGCCCACTCTCCACCACTATTGAAAAAGTAAAGGGCATTATGAGGAAAATGCGCCACAAGCTACACAATGATGGTATTTTCGCTAAGCCCCCTGGATCAAAGTTGGCATATGTATACATTATAGAGGTAATTGTTGCAATCATAGGGCAGAACTCCAGTAAGTCGGATTTATGAGTCTATTCTTACCAACTGTCTCAGGATTTTATGGGTATGATTTTCAGAATCAGTTTAACTTTTCCATTTAAAATTTTTCTGACGACTTTCCCCCAGCCTACTGTAGTTAACACCCAGAGATCATTAATTTGGTTTCCTAAATCACCGTGTTGTGCATATTGCTATTACAGTATTGTGAAAATTGAGGAGGAAGCAGACTGCAAATAATAAAAGAGGCGAAAAATCGGTTTCAGAAGACGAATCCATAAATGGAGTCGAAGTGCCTGCGAAAAAATCATGTCATACGATGTTCAGCCGATTTTCACTTTGGAAAAGTTAATTAAGAAACATATGTCATCGTTAGGATTTTATCCAGATTGTTATAAAGAGATGCTATGGGTACTTTCAATATTGTCTGTTTAATTTCCTTTTCCTTTCCCTAAAGGGTAGAAGCAAATGGCAAAGCGTTGAATGAGGAGGAGAAAGCTGTAGCAGCATTATCTTGTCACTATCTTATCTGTCAAAGAAACAAAGTAATTTTAATAACAACAACACCCGCAACGGGCTAAATTCAAAGTTAAGTCCCTCTTAGCCTGTTCATTTTCAAAATATTTGAATAAAAACCCCTTTAGCCCGTTTATAGGTTGAAAACAAGTTGCAAGGAACTGAATGTGGAGGAGAAAATTCTCGCAGCATTCTGCCAAGATTTGACAGGAGGTTACATCACCATTTCATCTGCTAAAGCAAAGTAGCAACAACAAAAAACAATAGCAATGGGCTATCTTAAAATTCTAGCCCGTCTTAGCCCGCTCTTAAACAAACTATTTCAATGCAAAGCCCGTTCGCCCGTTTATAGGGTGAAACCAAGTGTTAAGGGACTTAATGTGGAAGAGAAATCTTTCGCAGCACTCTCCCAAGATTTAACAGGAGGTCCCATCAATATTTCATCTGCTAAAACGAAGTAGCAGCAACAACAAAGCAATAGCAACGGGCTATCTTAAAATTCTAGCCCGTCTTAGCCCGCTCTTTAACAAAAGATTTCAATGCAACGCCCGTTAGCCCGTTTATTCGGTGAAAGCAACTGGCAAAGCACTTAATTTGGAGGAGAAATATTTCGCAGCCTCAGTTCGTCGTAGGCTATTGTTTGAATGCAGTTTTTCACTGTGCGTTTTTGGTTTGTTTAAGGTAATTCCCGTGGTATTTGTATCGTTCTTTGTGTAGTATTATCCAGGTAATCTACCAAAGTTATGAAGTTATGGGCATTTTTGGGCTTGCAATCACAATCAGTCATTGGCGAGAAGATTCATCAATTGTCTGTCTCTCGTGAATTCGCCCATGTTGTCTCCTTCGTTCAAAGTTTGAAGTTTTAGGTCATTTTAGTCCCCTGTGCACAATCACGAATAAAATCCCGGAACTATGCGTTCCACCAGAAGTATCCAGGCATTCAAATGACAGGCATTCTACACTGTTTTTGTCGTAAACACATACACACATAGATACTTGGTACTGTAGAATATACTAAATAATAGGTACTAGGAGAAACACAGACGCAAAAACAGACCGATTTTTCAGCACACTGAGGCCTTTCAAACTCACGTTATCATCAGAGTGTGACTAACAGTTAGTCACACTCTGATGATAACATAAGTTTGAAAGGCCTCAGTGTGCTGAAAAATCGGTCTGTTTTTTGCGTCTGTCTTTCTCCTAGTACCACACATAGATATATATGGGTCAAAGTTCAATTTGTAATTTAGTGTTACGCCTAGAAGTTCGACAGTTCCCCAGATTTTATATAATGTCCCTGAAAATCAAGATTGATGCCACAAGTGTTTGTCTGGTCTTTTTTGACAAAAAGTGCATGGAATTTGTCCGGATTAGCGATCATCGTTCAAGCCAAGACAAAGCGTTAATTGCTTCGTTTTCCAAAGACTTTACCAAATCTGACCAGGACATGGAAAGTAAGCTAACATACTATCATGAGCATAATTGTACATGGAGACTTGCTTCTTAAAAGATAAAAGATAATTTATATAGAAATTGAAAAGAATAGGACCTAATACTGATCCTTAGGGTACTCCTGATGCAGTATCTTGAAAAAGACTGTAGATTTTATTTATCCGCACACTTTGCTTCCGTTTTTTCAAATAGGAACAAACAAGAACTAATGCATTTTCATCAAAGCCATATGCATGGAGTTTGGCTATCATCAAATCATGTGGGATGCAATCAAAAGCTTTTCAGAGATCCATCAAGACGGAACCTACAATGAAATTACTATCACGCTTAGATTTCCACTCTTCCACGAGTCTGATTAAAACATGTTGAGTACTATATGCCTTCCTGTAAGATGCGATAAAAGTTGATAGGGTATCATCTGGAAAAGGCATTAATTGTTCCTTTAGAATTTTTTTGAAAATCTTAGAAAAAGTGTCAAGTACACTGACTGGATGGTAATTTCTCTTCACAGTTCGAATGGGTTCACCTTTCTCTAAAGGGCATACCGCAGCAGTTTTCGCATTCTCAGGAAATGTAACATTAAGAATACTGGAATTGATGGCGTTTTTTAAAGGGACAGCCAATTCATCACTAGCCAGAGAAACAAGTTTTGGTGGAATATGATCAACACCTGTTGATTTACTGCCGTCGAGCATCTTTAATTGGAACCATACATCTCTAGTATTAACCTCGTTAAAAGAAGAAGTTCTTACAAGAGAAACAGATCTGTATGAAAAAGACAGATTTGCATTGTCAATCTCGAAAGAATGCTCCCCTGCTTTCACACATCCTCCCAAGAGCTACAATACTGACTCTTACGCATTTGCCCATCGATAATCGATTGACCAGTTTGTATAGTGTTTGCTGTCGAGTAGGCTACCAATCTTTAGAATTTTATTGCGGAAAACTGGCAAAGCTTGTGACTTCACATTTAGCATGTCTGTCCTTGAACATATGGTATCAGTAGCACAATAGTTTTATGTAAATCTTTACATTAGCCATAGTCACAGGATAAGATAGTCTTGAAGCGAACAATGCGCTATTGTTTTCCGCGATTGTACGCGCTTTGAGGTTGAACGAACAACATCAACAACCCGAAGGTGCACACTTCCAGCTCAACATGGCCGCTCACGCACACGAATCTTTACCTGTTGAGGAACTTGATGATATCTTGTACTTAATCGAAGAAGGATTTCTGGAAGAAGATGAGGATTTGAATCATCAGATTGAAGGCATTGCCATGGAAGTCACCAGGGACGAAGAAAACGCTGCAGGCTTCGAATGTAGCGTCTGTGGAAAGGCCTGCAAGTCACGCCGCGGACTTACAAGGCACTTCAACTCGAAACATCGTGATGTTTCCTCTTTCGTTGCCGGATCTGCCTCAACGGCTGCACCAAAACCTTCTTCGTCTTCCACTTCAGCTGATGAACTTAGTCGCAGAAAGCTTCATCCTCTCCAGCTTAAAGCCATCGTTCTAAAATGCGCTGAAAAGATCTCTTCAGATGAATGTTTTCCCTCGAGTTTGCGAGAGAAATTTTCAAAGGAATTATTCACTTTCTCAAACGATGATGCTGTTCAGTGGTGGTCAAAGTTGAGAGAAGTTATAGATAGTTTCAAGGGTGATGCTGAAAAGTTTTATTCTGGTTTCTTTTCTTTATTGGTGGTCAATGTCCTTCCATCAAAATTTGAAGAATCTTTTGTCACAAATACGTTAATGTCTGAAGTAGCAAATCTCTTATTGAATCATTTGTCTGGTGTTAAAAATTTGGATGGTACTAAGGAGCCTGAGTCTTTGTCAGTGAAGGAGGAGAAAAGCTTACAATATCTTGCTGGTTTTATTTTACATAAACTTTATTCTAAATTTCTTTATTCAACAAAAGGCAGAAGCACATATCAACAAATCATTTCTATTCTTCAAGCTTGCAAAGTTGAAAGTGATGACACCCAAACCCTTATCAATGCTCGTGACAGAGGAGGTTTATGGAGAGTTAACAAGAGAATTGAAAAAGTTTTCTTGCAATCCGAACTTTTATTTCGTGCAAGAACTGCTTCTTTTAAAACCAAATTGGTTTGCGAAGAGTTAGTTGAAGAGATTTTGAAAGACTCTTCTGTCCTTTCAAATTACAACAACATATGCCTAGATGCCAACCTTAAAATAAGTAAAGAAGTCAGCATGGATCTGTTGGAGCACATGGTGACCATATATTTTAGAGTACGCACTTTTTCATTTGCAAAGGATGTCAGGGAAAGACATAAAATCTCAAAAAAGCAGGCAAGGAAAAGATCTCTCCGGACAGAAATCAAGAAATCAAGTTCTTCTACAGACAAGGGTCATTGATAATACACCAATAAATGAAAATTTGTGAAGTTGACCAGAATGTGCACATTGAACTCAAATTTTTATTCACAGCAAATAATCAGACAAGACGTGCTGTGGTGCAGTGGTGTAATCCTTTGACTTTGCAGCTTAGAACGATCAGGTGGACAGGGTTGTATGAGCCCCAGTGACAAGGGGTCACAAACTCGATTGGGTCTTCGCTACTTCTGTGATCATTGTGCTTGGTGCTGAAATCTGCAACTTCACATTTACGGATCCAATAAAGAACAAACAAGGATAAATACTGTGCAATAGTTTTAAATAAGCCAATCAGAGAGCCCATTAAAGTTGGAATTTGGTCAGTAGATAAGAAACAAAAAGTATAAAATCATTCAGTGGTAAAGGAGGAACAGATTGTATCATGTTCCCATTGAACATAAACTTGAAAATCGTATTGGATAATTCCTGCTTTGAAATGTGCTAAACTGTAGCTACTGTACCATGATAATATGAATAATGCAACTTTTATTACAGAAAATACAATGGAATCAGCTGAGGCTTTTGACACCCTTTTTTGTCATATGACCAACCATTTTCAGAAAAGCTTTTTCTATCTTTGATGACAAAACAAATGCAAAATGTCCAAATACTTTGATCAATTGACTCAAAAAGGGTATATTTTTAATGTTCTAGGAAAGTTTCTAAATTTTGCTACTTAGGGTTGCAAATTACACAATTTGGCTAAGGTTTATTTTGCACCCATTCCAAGTTATGTGATCAATCTTTTGGGAGGTTTTAGCATTATTCATTTTTTAAAAGCACATGTACTGTACGTTTCAGAGCACAAGATACAGTGTGGTAAAGAAATCAGAAGAGGTTCTATCAAGATATTGATCACTTGACTTGAATTGGGTGCAAACAAACCTTGGTTGAATATATTTCTTGTCAATTACACAATATTTTATAGTTGGTATTGATAATGCAATGCTAGACACAGTCATGGGATATACTTTCCATTCACAATGTACAGTAATTCTATTTGAGAGATAATGTACCAAATGTCCTTGTAAAATTCTATGTATACAGTTAGTAACAATCACTCAAAGCCTACTAAAAATTAAACGGTTGTAAAATGAAAACAATTATGGATTCTTGATACAGCAAAGCTGAAATGATGTGCACACACTACCCGAAGCTAATTGACGTCAAATTTGACATTTTCTTAAATAAATTCAAAGTTCTACTGTAAATGTTTTTTCAAAAAGCCATCATTTCTGTTTTGATGTGTGAGCTTTCTCCCTTGATTTAGTTGTTGCCAAATACAATCCAATAATCAAGAGTGTTTGAATAACAAAGGCCTATCTAACTGCAATTTTACAAATAAGATAAATTGCTTCATGCATTATTTCATTCATGATTATGGTATTACATAAATACTGGATAACCTACAATATGGGCCTGCTGAACATTGACATCAAAGGATTATCAAGGAATTCTCAGGAATTTTCTTCATGCATGTACAAATTCTCTTTGGTACGAAAAACTGTAAGTTTTCACAGCTCATCAACATTCTGAATTTCCTAAGAATTCCTGTTAAAGAAAACCATGCAAATATATATTCCAAGGCCATATGAAGCATCTCAAACTTGGGGGCAGGAGACTTCAACTGCACCTTTTTCATTAAGCTAAAGGGCACTCTTTGTTTTTTGCAAAAATTTGGGGGCGGGCACGTGCCTTTAAGTGGTCAAATTACAGTCAACACAGAAGAAGCGTACCATGCAGATTTGAAGACTATTTAAAAATAAATTTTTACGATTGGATGACAGTTCAAATAGTATTTTCATTTGCTTCCACTTTTGCTTCGGATACTTGCTTCCCCTGGACAACAAATTGAATAAGGATTTTCAAGGATGTTGTCATGCAAAGAAAGCAAAATCCTATTCTATCTTGAATATCAAAAACAAAAGTGGTACGCTGCTTCTGCTTTGACTGTAAATGTTGTTAAACAGTTTAATAAAAGTTGACAGTGTACCAAAATAAGTTTGAAGGCAGAAACATCGCAATACAACAAAAACAACAGCAAATGATTTAATTCATTTAATGCCAATATTTCACTGTTGCTTTTGTTGTATTGCGGTGTTTCTGCCTTCAAACCTATTCATTCGTTCGTCACTGCAAGCATCTTTGGATCCGACAATCGACGCTGGTATCGTAACCTTTCCTTTTTCAAATCATTTTAGTACTAGAATGAACCACTGTATGCGCACACTTTGAAATTGTAGATATACATTTTTGCAAGTAATATTAGTGTTTACTTCTTTTTGCTTCTTTTTGGCAATGGCTCAGTATCATTAACATCATATTTTCCAACCTGGACATTGACGTTTCCAGCAATGGGGCGAACTGAGAATTGAGACTTGATGGTGTTGTCATTGTAGCCAACATCTCTAACAGAAGGGTTGTCACGACGACTTCCAATTGCACGCTGTCTGCCAAAGTAATTTTCAAGATCATCTTGGCAGAATCTGTTTGACAGCACATATTGCACGCCGTTTTGAAGAAGGAATTTGCAAACTTCTTTGAAAGAGAAGACGCTTGTTTGAAGACCTTCATATGTTTGCCAAGAAATGAACATGCTGCTCTTTGCATTTGCTGAGAAATTCCCTTCACGCTTTTCAATGGAATCTTTCCACTGGGAGAAATAATCAAGGAATTGATCCAACCAGGTAAATCTTGGATCATCAACATCAGAATAAGGCTGTAAGAAGGGCTTTCGCTTAAGAACATGCTCAGCAGAATTTCTCACATTAAGACAATCAAAGAATTTGTCCATCATAGAACAGAATTTGGCTGTTGCAGAAGCTTCAGGGGGGCCAAATTTATCTAAGCAGACTGCAACTGTATCACTTAAAACTTGAACAGCAAGGTGGACTCTCATGACAGAATATGGTGTTAAATTGAAGTGATCACTGGTTAACTTGGGAAGCATCTTCAGGCCACTGTCCAAGTCATCAAAATAGAATTGAGAAATGTGAGACCAGAGGATATGCAAGCCATCATTCCACATGAAACGTGTCGTACGGCCAGATCCTGAATTTGCAAGGCAGTTACGGGTTGTTTTCATCAAATGAGGAACATCAGCGAAGAAATAAATATAACGTTCATCTTTAGAGAAAAGATTCTTGGCACGATAAACAACATTTTCTTGACTGTCACCATCGAGAGCTTTGTGCATGCGGAAGAATTTGCGATTAGTAGATGCTCCATCAGCAGTGGCGGCAATGACTTTCAAATTGATATTCTCAAGAATGTTGACAGCTTTCCAGAAGATGGGGAAGATTTGGTAAGACGTTGCACCAGTAGTAGCAAATGTTGCAAGACTGAAGGAAAGAGGATTGACAACACTTTTGATGAGGAAGACAAGAACATGTGTGGCAAGCTGTTGAACATCTTGAAGAGTGGCATAATTTGTATCAATGTCACCAAGATCAACAAAGCCAATAAGCTCACCAGTATGCTTGTCCCAAACCAGGTCTTCTTGAATCTTCATTTCATCAAATAAAATGGAGACAAATCTTTCAGCAGGAGAAAATCCTTTGGTCTTTTTAGACAAATCATTGATAATATCAGGATTGAATCCTCTTCTTGGGCGAATATAATTTTTATAGTCTTTGAGTGTTCTTAGACTTGGCAAGACTAAAATTCCAGAGCCAGTTTTGCTGTCATAGCGAAGATCAGAATAAGTGGAAGAAGATTTTGCCGCAAGAGAAAGACAAAATTTGATGACCATTGGATGATATCTAATGCTGCTTGATTTGGACTCATTAATGTAATTTTGTTGTTCCTCCCAAAACAATTTCATGAAGGGTGGCATGTCTTTCTCGTCACAACCACTAAACAAGGAAAGAAGATCTTGGTTAAGTTGAGGATCAACTGGTTTGCTATGGTTGGCCAAGGATTGCCTCATTTCTTCAATTTGTTGCTCAAGTTGCTTGCATTTGAGACGGTTTTGTTGCAAAGTTAGCTTTATTCTCTCTGGGGCTGTAAATTTAACTGGAGCAAATAGCTTAGCAGGTTCATTCAATCGGCTTTCTTTGCGTCTGCTTTCATACGTAAGATTTGCACCAAGAGCAAGGCAAGAAGAACATTGATTTTTGGCAGATATTAAAAGAGGGCAGTTCCCAGATCGAAGAAATTCATCTTGGAGAAATCTTTTTGGGGAAGAGCTTTGTTGAAATTCAAGAAAGGAAAACTTCCTTGGGATCACATGCCTTTGAATACTTGCAGTGGTTTTAGGATCCGGCATATCAATTCCTTTGCACAAAAGAGATTGTTCAATTTCTTGAATAAGATTGGACAAGGTAACATTGGCAAAAGATCTCTCATATTTTCCATACAAATCATGGTCTTCAGTCAGCATCCAACCAAAAACTCGCAAAGAAAATCGAAGAGAAGGGTCCACAAAGATTTCAAATTTAGGAAGCAAATACTCATCGATGTGGGAAGAGATGGTTGCCAATGACTCAGACAAATCAATGTGCCAAGAATCACCAAGCTTTAGCTTTGAAATGCGTTGCTGAAATTCAGGAAAGCTCTTGTAAACTGCCATAGGAATTGAAGATGGGAAGACTGTTGAAGAAATGTTTTCTTCTCTCTTCTGGATCGCTGTGGTTGGACGTGGGGGAGGGGAAGAAACAGAGATGCTCTTCTTGGGAAGATGCAAAGATGGCAACACTCCATCTTTAAGTGCCTTTCGTGTTGGATCTATGAAATAGAATAAAACATAAATTATCATCAAGTTACCTGATTTTTCTCCATAATAGGCCTAAAAATCTGGTAAACATGATAACCTGAAGAACAGGCAACATAGTAATTCACCACACTATCTGTAAAGGTTTAAATCAACTGCAATGAATATAAAATATTTGTAAATAAACTATCAATGCCAAGATAATGGATCACTAACCATTTACCGTGTCTTGGGCACATACAGTATCCCTGCTATCAATGGAACGAAGGGGCAGACGAAGGGAAAAGGCAGAGGAGTTTGGCTGGAGTTTGCCGATTTAGGCCTAACCTAAAAAAGTCCTACTGCGAATCCAAAATCACTGGGAAGATTACCAAGCAAATGTCAAAAGCTTTGAGCAGGTACGTATGTAGAAAACATAAATATTACTTACAAATCCAAAGTTGATCCTGGGAGAAATGTCTTTCGCAAATGTATATCTTGTTTGTGTCAATTTGTCGCTGGAGGTTCTGATCAATGATGCGATCTTTGGTCACAACGTTCAGCAATTCACTTCTCCACTTCTTGTTCGTGTCAGTATTTGGCAAAGGAATCTTGAAGATACTTAGCTCTTTATTTCTTCTTGATGTTGAACATCCAAAGATCGAGCAATTTGCACCAGGCATAGCAAAAAACAGCGAAGATACGAGGAAGACAATCAAATAATACTGCAAACAAACACTGAAAGTGCACAACGCGTCAAATTTGTGCACCTTCGGAGGTACGGGTTCTAGCAAAATCTTTATCAAAGAGCTAGAACAATAGCGCATTGTTCGCTTCAAGACTATCTTATCCTGTGACTATGCATTAGCGGAGTGGATAATGAAGTTCTTACGAAACTAGTAAAATAGTTTGAAATGAGCTTACTCCAAAGCTGTGAAAACAAACTGCCATCTTAAATATATCAATTTGATGGCCAAAAATATGTGCGATGCTATACTTTTTAGAGGATCTCGATAGACCCATTGCTTCTTGAGTAATTGATACATTTCTATAGAAAAAGATTTTTGAAAATCGGCTTTCTTTGCTTATCAGAGCGGAAAGCAGACTTACCTTAAAGCGCTGATTTTCACGTCAATGACGTCTGAAAATCCTTTAATAAACGAGAGTACTTCAACACCTGTCCAGCATAATATTTCACTGCATAAGATCCCATACGCCTGCAGGTGAGCTGGTGATCATAAATACAAATTCTTCACAGAACTGAGCTGCATTAGAAAGTCAATGAAGAACTGCAACATCAATTCGGTAAGAAATTGTCTGACATATAGTGGTAGCTAAAACCATACAATGTTTAATGACCTAAAACCTTGACTGAACAGTGAAAGTTAATTATAATCTCCTCCTACTTGAATATCGACAGATTCACCAGAAAGATTGATAGATATAAGGCGAGCAGTAACTGTGCGGTATCACAAAGCCGATAAATAGATGGTGAAGCATCAATTCTAGAATATGAACCTGAGAAATGATTTGGACTACGAAATTGCTAAGCTTTGCTTATTTGTTCATTTTTTTCAGAAATTTAAATGCTGGGTAAAATGTGTCACTTTCTGATGCTATCTTTCTACTTAAATATCTGCTGGTTCAACAGAAAAGTTAATATATGACTAACAGTGACTGTGCAGTAGTTGAGCAAGTGAAAACGTAAAAATGCTCACTGTTTTCGTGCTGTATTGCAACGTAGGCGGACAATTGCTTGAGACAGCAGTTCCCTGAGACAATATTTTCGAACATGAAACTTCCAAGATTCCGGGTGAGCAAAAGCAAACGATCCACTTTTGAAAAGCTACGATACATCGTACACTGGGCCGATTTTGAAATCTATCATTCTTCTAAACACACCTTGAGGAGCATCGCCCTTAATGGTCAGCTAACGTTTTTCATCATATCTGACCGCGCTGCAAAAACTTCGTTTCAAAAGGAGTTCGGGCCTGGATTTTGCAGGAAAGCGCGTTGAAATTATTCACTGATGCCATTTCTGAGATTCTGTGTTGTTGTTTTCGTTTTGTACCGCCTATCCTTGTCCTGAAGGACATTTTTAAAACACTTACCTGAAATGGATAGAGGTGAGAGTATTTTATGTCCTTGTTGTTTTCCAAAGCCAATATTTGTTTTCTTCGCGTTGCCTCAGGATTTTGTATAAAATACAACTAAAGTTTGTTTACAGGCAACTCCAACCCTCCAAAAGTTATTTTTGAAGAAAAATCTCAGAAATTTGCCTTGAATGTAAAAGCCAGGGGCTTTATTTCGGTTGTGGTCAGACTGGCCAACCTGCGCCCCTATTGGTCAGCCTGTTGATTCTGACTTCCCTTACTGACTCCCCTGTCAACCACACTGTTAGAAGTCATAAGGTTAAAGTCATGATTCTTAAGATAATGGTAAAATTGTAAATCTTGATTTTTTTTGTCAATTTCTGCCTTGTCGATTTCATTTGTGTAAAGTTTCATTCACGAACTAACTGTCCCAGTAGTCAATATCATCATTTTATCTATCAATATTTTGAAATGTAACCATATCAATTCATTCTTCTTGCAAACCCCTCCTCCACTTGCTTCATTTTCAAAAATATCCCGTAGACCTCATTATTCCTCCCCCCCCCCGGCACTAACAGTTTAATAATCCTGCTTCGGTTTGCTGCGGCGAGATAAGTTCAACCAGGTAACAGCGAAGGCGTCGTTATGAATTTAGGGTACGTCCAAATTAGACGCCATGCCAAAGATTAGGCCGTTCAGACTGGCTTGCGTTTGAATTGAAAATTTACCAAGACAAACAAGAAGCTAGTCGTTACATTTAAGTTTAGCTTTCAGAAAGAGTTAATGAACATTTTTATCGTGATTAGCCCAGTCCTAGAGCGTTTCCTTATTTTTAAATCAATTTTGTTGCGAAACCTGACCATTTAGGGCGAAGCCTCTCTACACGTTTCTTGTTTTGTCTCAAAACTTTCACCGTCCTTCGATGTCTCCTTCAGTAAGAATGTTTAAATCTCGCGAAACTTGATTGGATGTGTGTTTAGAATAATTGCTTTTTATAGGAAGGCATGAAATTACCTTAGTATAACTTTGGCTTTGTGACCATATAACAGAAGTTGGGTTGAAGCCTCGTTTGGAAAATTAAAATTTCCAAATGGTCGTAGTAATGCAAGAACTCGAGCAAGAAGATTTCGGCGTTGAACCTCAAAGGAAGGGCAAAGCAGCAAAATTGTTCCGTATCCTCAATACCGTCCTTCGTAGGGCACATTAAGTTTATAGTATCCCGAAAATTGTGCTTGAATTCAATTTGCTAAGTTCAATTTGCTAAGACCAAGCTGAGTAAGACAGGATAGTCCTATTTGCTCATGAATCCAAAGACAGATTTAGTAAGGGGCCGATTATGGACACCAGATTTGGACCGGGTTGAAATTTTGTAATTTTTGGCCGGGGGGGGGTTCGTTTTTCGTTTTTCGTTTTTCGTTCTTTAAAACTACAGGAATTATAACAATGAAACTTATGCCAATTGTTATTTGGACAATTAGCTTAACAAAAACAACAATAGACGTTTAATTGGTCACGTGGGTTATTGCTAGGCAACCAAAACAATAGAAAAATGGTCAAATTGAGCTACTTCCTTAAAAAGCAAATTTCTTCCAGATTAACATGAGATAACAGGCAGAATTGTAGCCAGAACTAGCAAACAAGAGTGTAGAAATATATCTACGCAAGAACATTTAAATTTAACTCGCAACTCTTGTTAATTAAGAGCAATTAGCAATGGAATAGACTAATTGAGATTTTTAGTGTGAATTATTTTCGATTTTTAGACTTTTAATTAGTGAAAATAGTTAGTAATAAGGAACCTGACACTGTTTCTGCACGTTTTGAGTTATATTGCCCTAATTCATTCATTCTTTGACGTCATAAATATAAATGACTTCATAGATATCAAAAGTTGCTAATGTCAGCAAATATAAACAAACTATATATCAAGTGAAAGTACTCTTCAAGGCCAATCGAATGGTGTATATAACTCTATCATTAGCGCTAATTGCAAGAATTTAGCAAGGATTTTAAGATTCTCTGTGTGACCAGTCTCCAAATCAGGACATCTGTAGGTCACGTGGTACAATAATGGAGCATGAAATTTTTACAACTTGATGGCCAATTAAATTTCAGGAAAATTCAAGGAGTTGCAGCACCATATCTACAACAGCGGTGGAGATATTTGAGAAAGTATGGTAGGTTGGGTGATGAAGGCCCCCCCCCCCCCGGGTCCAAATAGCAGCGGTTAGTGAAAGTCTAATGTCTGGACAGTTTATTCCATTCAGATAGGCAATTGGGATAGAAGCTAGATTGAAATCTCTCTGTCCTTGGCCTAATTCGCTCAATGGCATCCTGTTTTAGAAAGGGAATATTGCGACTACTGAAGTTGCGGTATTGGATCCGTTGTATATTAATTCGGGGATCAGGTTATCTATGATTTTGTAACAAAACAAACCAACAAAGTGAGAACATGGGGTTTTTTCGTTCTTTATGAGCACGCACACTCGGTTTGAAGCAGAGGCGTCTAATTTTTTGCGAGAGTGATACATCGAGGCAAGGCAAAGGCAAATTGTCATACGTGTAAGGGCAGTACTAGACTCACTACACAAGTCCTTCAGTGCTTTTCGAGAAAAATCGTGAAATTCGTTGATTAGTTTTGCAATCAGAAATCTGTCAATTAATCCAATTCAATCTAACACATTTGGTCAGAATGATTTTCCATGAATAAAAAAACTTCAAAGGTACCTCAACTTCCAACATTGCATGTGATCACTGCTATTAGTAGAGTTTCTTAATTCCTTGGAAGAGCCTTTGTTTTTATGAGAAAAAGAATGCACTCTTCACAAACTGGTTTTTGAAATAATTTTTTTGATTTTTCAACAGATTTTGCTTGCCCCTGAAATTTTAGGTGTACATTCTTGAGGATTCTAGCATTACTGTCCAAAAAATCATGAAATATGTCAAATTTGCTCATGTTGGTCAACATTTTTTTCTGGTGACCCTTGACCTATTCCAAAACATCTTTTCTACCAATAGAATTTGATTGAAAGTAAAACCATCAATCTGCACAGATACACACACGAATAAAAACAGAAAAAATCAGTGAAAGCCACCTATCAGAATTAAAATACAGTTATCTAGCTAAAGATATCCTGCAATAATACTGTGTACTTCTGCAAATGATGCTAAAAATGTTCATGAAATGTTCTTTCTTTCAAACCTCTCAGTGATGCAGGAACCAGGAGGCACTGGGGGCACATGCCACCCTTTCCTGAGACCTTGCAATAAACGAGAGAGTGCCTTTTCACTTTAGGAAGTGTCTCTTTAGCTTGATGAAAAACTCCCTTGAAGTGCTGTGCCCCCCAAATTCAAAATGCATCCTACAGCCCTGATATCTCTTAACTGCAACTGTTAACATCTGCTGTATAGTCCAGTGCTGTTTTTACATCTCTATGCCATCTATATACAAAAGCTAGCCAAGTTGGATGGGTCAAGAATATGCAAGCAAAATATCACTGTATATGTTGTATGCATTGAAGGTGCATGGATCTGCAAGACAAAAGAATATGCTATTTTGCAAACAATTGTCACCCTTTTCAGATTAATACCTATTCAGGGATTGCAACAGTTAATTGGACAAGGCAAAATGTCAATAGAAAATAACATAGTTAGGTCATTTCTTAGATGGCAGCAAGGGCAGTCACCCCTATGCCCCCTTTCCAGCCTTCCTGACCCCTTCATATAAAGTGGAATTAAAACTAAAATGACACATTGCCGTCAGCAATGCATCAAACAATTTACACATGTTTTTGCATCAAATAGGAATGTGGGTAAATTGCTGACTGTTAATTTGAGGATTTGTTACTTCTTGCATTCTGTCTAAAAAGATGTAAATAGTTGGGTTATATTGTAAATCTTATGACATTAAGTACAAAAATCCCCTTGTACACGATGTATCGGGTACTGAAGTATCTGCTTCTTATAACACATGACATGCAGCACTTGCCCCGTATGTGACTGTTAACCCTATTTTAACCGGGGGGGGCGTTTTTGGCCCCCCTGTCGGATTTTTTTTAATAACTCCCATACGATGCCACGTACAATGCTGAAACTCCTTGACTTTTCCTAAAATTTAATTGGCAATCAGAAAATAGAAATTTCAATACCTATTGTTTGACCACGTGACCACCACATGCCCATATTTGGAGAGTGGTCACAAAGAAATTCTTTAAAATGGCCCTAATTTCTTCATTTGTCACTAAATCTCAACAATATATATACCATTCGATTCGTCTCAATGAGTAATTTCATTTGATATATAATTTATTCATATTTGCTGACATCAGCAGTTTATTATTTCTATGACGTCATCAATATTTATGACTTCATATTCCTAATGAATGAGTAATTTTTCATGCAAAACTGATGGAATTACCTCAAATATTGATGAAGGTACTTGATTTCACCAATAATATGCGAAATTAATGGTTTTTAATCATAATTATTGAGCTAACAATTTTGCATTGAATCAAATTTTCATTATTTAATTAGTTAATTTATTAGAAACCACAAATATCCGTATAAAACCATATGAAACTACAAATTAATGATATCAAGCAGGTATTTGGATGGTTTTTTGCCAATTTTATCTCGCTATTTGCTAATAATTGGGCCTTTTCTGCTAATAGCTCTATTTTCTCAAAATTTGCATTGTTTTTGGTTGCCTAGCAACCAATCACGTGACTATTGATTGATTGGTGCTATTTTTAGATTCTCCATTGTTCAATTATGACACAGTGCAAGTTTCATTGTCATAGCTGTTATCCTTGCGGAGAAAAACAGGGGGGGCGAAAAACGCCCCCCCCCCGGTAGAAAATCACTTTTTTTTTACCCGGTTAAAATAGGGTTAAAGGACAAAGCTTTCCCTTGCCCAAATCGTTGTCGATGTAAACAAAACCTTCCCCTAAAAAGATGAATATTGACGTTTAACGCAAAAAACAGTGCATATACCGACACTGGCACACTGTCACTGAAGACATTGCAAGTGCACTGGCAAAGTTTGGTGATGTGGCACGGTGCCGATTTGGAGAAATAAACGCCTCAAAATTCGCAATTTCAGATGACGACCGTAAAACCATTTTAGACTGCAGTTTGATAAATAACGTTTTACCTGCCTTTCCAACCACTCACAAATGTAAGCTTCTGGGTATCAATTGTCCATAGGTAGTTTTATCAACATCAACAAATGCCAGACTTCCAGCTTCAGTATTTCAATGCAAACAAAATATGGAAGAAATGGTTCCTTCTGCTACTTACCTAACATGGTTCTAGAGTAGTGTCCAAAACACCTAGAATAACGTCGCAACGCAAAAAACAGTGAATAACCCACCTGATAGGTCATGTTCTTGACATCCTTGGCAAGGACTCTTGTAAAGTTCTTGATATGGCACGGTGTAGTTTTGGAGAAATATCCTCTTTTATCAACAGGAATCTGCGGATGAATTAGGCCATTTTTTCATGGCCACAAGAAGTCTTCGAATAATGCTTTTGAATCAGACAATTTCGTCGATTGATGTCTCCCAATGTTCGCCAACCTTACTTCCATCAAAATCAAATAGTGGATTTAACTGCGAACGGATGAGCTCACGCTGGAATGCAAAAGCCGATGCCCGACCCATCTAGGCCAGTTGTCTCGCTCCCTTTGAAATCTAGCTGTGAGACTGGTGATTTTGAGTGGTCAGCGGTTTGTGAAACGAAATGTCACTGTGTTCAAAGTGAGGCATCTACTCCATCTTCCAGAACTTAGTGACTCCCGGTCAAGCTCTGTGTACAGCTTTCTCGCGATGTTCCTCTCCATTTCCCTGTAACGGTTAGAGATGCAGAATACTGAACGGACCCTAATTTTTACATTAAATTTGGCAATATGGTATTACCACTGAATTCACATTCTTTAGTTGGAATGTGATAGATAACATTTCCTTATTCCAGGTGGGGTCCCACATATAATTCGCTAAAAGTATGCCTGGACAGATACTTGGAGAGATATTTCAGCAGACCAATGCATTTTCTTCTCTTAGAGATAGCTGCTTTGATATGAGAGGAAAATGAAAGCTTTGAGTCTAGGATGACTCCTACATTTAAATTTGTTCTTCTACTTTCATCACTTTCATTCTGGATGATGAATTTTTTTTCAATGTATTTTTAGAAAACATCTATTCCTAGACTTTTTTTGTGGATCTGGATCAAATGACATCTTCCCATTGGCATACGCTCATTGTCTGATCAATTCTAAAGATTGGCTCATGTCAGTGGCAGCTGCATTTGAGTCTTCTACCACGGTTCGACTCGTCTTCGTTTGCGCGATATGACGTCATTTTGCTCAAATTGCTTATTTGAATACGTAATTTCACAAGGAGAAGGCGAAAAATAGTGGAAAAAAGCATCATACATCATTCATAGCAGTATTATCTTGTGTTTTATCATCATTTATACCAACCCCGGACTTGTCCTTTAACATTGCATGCTACGTCTGTAGTTAGATCTTTTATAAAAACGAGGAAAAGCAGGGGCCCTAAAATAGAGCTGAAATATCTCCCCAGTTTGAGCTCTGTTCACTCAGAACGGTTCACTGTTTTCTATCCTTAAGAAAACTTTGAACAAGGATAAGAAGTTCTCCTGAGACGCCGCATCGTTTTAGTACTAGGCTTGCCGGTCTGGGCCTGCGGTGCCGACCTGGCCCGCCGTCGTACCGAGTGATTGGTTGGGAAAGAATTTGTTCCTTCTTGACGTTGTTTTCTGTTATCACTTTATGTGACCAAAGTTTCGTCATAGGTTAATTCTATATTCTACAACAAAACTGCTGTTCATAGTTGCGCAAGGGAGCATTTAACAACATGAGTGTTTACCCCCAGGGCCGCCAAGAGAGAGGCCGGGCACAGCACCCTTTTATCCTTGGGCCACGTCCTCCTATGCACTGGTAAGACACTGCTTTTAGATTTTTTTAGAATCTCAGTGGGCCCGCCCGCAGGCCTGAAAACGTTCCTGAAAGAAAACTACAACAAAGAAAAATACATACCTTATTTCTTGCTGGCCTACAGAGGCCCCCCGGGCCCCCTGGTAACTACCCTGGCTACCCCCCTCTCTGTTCTGAATATCCCCCTACTATACTGATATTGCCTCACAACACACATCATGGTATCCCCCACTGAACTCCGGATGCCTCCCTACTATACTGAATTGCCCAACTGTACTCAAACATACCTCCCCACTGTACTGAACATCCCCAACTGTACTGCACACTCCCGGTGATGGGTGCAATTCAACAGTAAAAGGTAAATCACGCTCGTCCATACCATTCCATAGGATACCCTTTTCTCTGACTTTCTAGTTGATGAAAAAACCCCTTATCATGGAAAATTTTGAAGGTAACCCCCTTTAAAGGAGTGTCACTGAGCCCTAAAGAAATCTATACTGTACAAACACTGTTTCTAAGAGAAAGGTTTGGAATTTTGGCACTTTATTAAGATTCACTTATACTGATATCTCTTCTCTTTGTTGGAAAACAGTAGAATTCCACGAAACTTGGGGTATGAAACTTGGGCCAGGTGAATTTTGACTTTTATTTTAGGGCCCCGAGTCCACCAGCCAGCATTTCACTGTTTTGGGTTGGAATATTTTCTGAAGAAAAATACCCCGTTTTTCTTAAGATTCTACAAAAAACTTTCATAAAAAGGAATATAGCTATAAGTGCAATTTTCTAAAGGAGATCTTTATCGGGAGGCCATGAATCAAACCGCGAATCAAACTAATTCAAACAAACATAAGTTGCTACTGATGGGTAATTAATTGTTGAAATTTTCCCACGCTGGGATTATGAATGGAGTTAGCTGCAGAGAATCGCTGTTTGAAAGCCGTCGATACAATCTCTTACTGGCAATTCCTGGAGCATTTCACATAATAAGATTGGGCACGTAGGAAAAATTTTTGTCTTCATTTTGTCATATAACGGAAAAATTATTGCATTTTTCATTTACCATTGAGATGCCAATTTAAAAAAATATTTGTAGCCTTGGTCAGGTAGGAAAAAATTATTGTCTATATCTGGTCACTTGGCGGAAAATTTATTGAATGTATCCTCTTGCGATCGAGATCTTCCTGCCACGTGACCATATCAATTAATGGTTAGGGCGAATGAATCCCATTACATGCAGAATTTTGCATGGAGTACTAAGCTGAAGAACCTTCGAGGATACCAAGCCAAATTTCGAAAAGGAAAGTTGACTTTAAGAGAGAGAGAAGAAAGTTAAATATCAGAGCTCAGTTTATGGAGGTGTTTATGAAATATCGACGCAAAAGCAAGTTTCTTACAGTTCTATTTGACATCTCTTTGCTTCGCTAACCTTGTCATACATCCAATGGGATAATGTTTATTTGGGGTCATCTACTAAAGACTTGTCGTCCCCGTTAAGATTTGCCTCCCATTCCTGCTAAACTTTTTTGCCTCCGGTGAAGGTTGCCGAGTTTCCATAGGCCCGCAAATATTGTTGCTAGAATCTGAATGTTTAGAGGGGGGGTGCTGTATATTTTGTTAGTATGAAAGAATGTCGACTGCATTCGAAACTGTATGGGCGGAAGAAGACTTCAAAACGGGCAGGATTTTAATGTTTGCATCAAGCACCCCTATCCCAGAGTACCCCCCCTGGGACATGAAAGGATTTATTTCCCGGTCATACATCGAAAATATTGATTGTTCAAATTCAATGATTCATTGTTATCTTACAATGGAGTAGTGTTAAATTGACAATGGTTGACAAAAGAAGAAAGCTAATTGGATAAACGGCTTCGTGCCTTATCTATATAGATGTATATTAAATCGCCATGCCATTCTCTGTCAAATGCTTTAGAAATATCAAGATACATGGAAAAACGTCAAAAGGAGGATTACAATAAAATGCTTTGAAGATTGTATGCATTATGGAAATCAATTGATTGACTGTAGAGTCATTGGGACACAAACCAGACTGTTATGATTTAGTAATTCAAATGAACAAGGTGCGAGTAATCTTAGAAATTGAACGGTAGTTCCCCTTGACATTTTTTTTTTATTTTTCTTATGAACTGGAACTACATTTGCAAATTTCCAAATTTCACGAAATAAATCATGCCTTAAGCAGTCTTTGAATGTCACTTTAACTGAATCACATATAATATCACACTTTCTAATTTTTATA
Source organism: Aurelia coerulea (assembly GCA_039566865.1). Classification (NCBI taxonomy): domain Eukaryota; kingdom Metazoa; phylum Cnidaria; class Scyphozoa; order Semaeostomeae; family Ulmaridae; genus Aurelia; species Aurelia coerulea. The sequence goes on from CM076959.1 coordinate 8,201,484, forward strand.
CAACTATACAACACCACACGGATGGGCCATGGTCGCAAAATGGCATGATTACTCCTTTGCCATTACATGCAACAAATTCATAAAGACAACAAAAGAGCTGCAAGCAAAGAGAACAACGATGCAAGATATAAACAGAGAGGACACAAACTACAAGTTATGCTTGCAACGAAATAATAACGAATATATAAATCGAGAATCTAAACCCAAATAATATTTCTTGGAGAATTGATTATTTGCATGCAAGCTGCCTCAAATTACAACATGATTACAAAGAAAAAACGATAAGTGAACGAATGGTTAGGGCATGGGGAAATTCATGGGGAGAATGGTATGTTAATTAAAGAACTCTGCTTCCGAAACTAGGTTGTTAAGTTCAATGTCACTGTAATTATCTTGCAAGGCAAGTTCAATGTCCATATAATGGAAGCCAAAAATTTGTTGCTTGGAGTTGAAACCTCAGAGTATCCATATGTTTGGAGCACAACGTTAAAACCAGCTAGAAGATTACTTCTATGTTGTCTGGAATCATTGCAAGGCAGCAAGAGGTGATCCGTATCTTCTGTGCCATCATTAACCATATTTAAGCCGCAGGGGGGGCACTCAGCACATGCACATACGGGGAGGTAAGTCCAATATTTTTGGGTCAGAATATTGCCGAAAGTGATATTTTTGGGTCCAAATAAATTTAAATTATGTTTTTGATATTTTTGGGCATCAAATGTTGTGAAAATGATATTTCTGGGTTCTTTAGAGGCAATCCTGGCCTCAATTTGCATTGTTTTAGGATCTTTTATGTTCGTTTGAAGATGTCAAGGTATAAAATGAGCTGATATTTTTGGGTTGTAGTGAAGCTAAACTGATATTTTTGGGGTTCCTGAAAATTTCTCGGACTGACCCCCCCGTATGCGTATGAGCCGAGTGTCCCCCCTGGGATTTAAGCAATTGCGACCTGGTGGAGTTTTTCGCCTCCCCCCTCTTTTTTCCTAAACTACAAGAGATAAAGCAATTAAACTTATCCCAATTGTTCTTTGAAGAAATAGCTTTATAAAGATAGCAATGGAGTTGAATTGGTTACTTTGCTTGTTGCTAGGCAAAGCAAAAACTATCGGAAAATGAGAAAAATTAGCTACTTGTTTAAAAAGTAACATTCGCCGATAATAACATGAGATAACAAATGGAGTTGTACCCAAAACTAACAAGTAATATTTGGAGAAGATAATTACACATAATTATTTATCTAAGTAGCAATTCTTGCTAATCAAGAGCAGCTAACAATTGAACAGAATAACTAAATTTTTGTTGCCATTTATTTCCTCTTTCTAAGCTTCTAAATAGTAAATTAGATAATATGAAATAACCCGACATTGTATTCTTAGTTTTTTTCAATACCGGTTGAGCCAGAAAAAAGTTCCCACTTTTGAAAATTCGTAGCACTACCAGTACTTCATGGATTTGAATGATTCAAATTCTAGTTAAAAGCCAAAAGATCGAAGTATTTTTTGTAATTTTTCTTGTCTTCTTCCGAGCACTGCAAATGTAGGTAAAGTTAACTTTACAAAAACTACAGGGCTGCAAAATGAGTGCAAAGGGGCCTAAAACACTTTATCAAATCGTTAGAACTCTCCTAACACGGATCAATACGCACAGGTGTTTCTCCTCTCTCAAGAGTTATATAAGACATCGATTTTCAAACAGACATTAAAGATGTTCAATCCCATGCCAATAAATGTGCAGGCGATATCTTTCACCCATGAGAAATTGCATTTTCTCTGTTTTTCTGAGTGAGGAGTCCTTTATGATTTGATCAAGTATTTTAGGCTTTTTTCAGTCATTTTGCAACGACCAAGTTTTTCGAAATTTGAACTTTCCAATTTTTCTAGTGCTCATAAGAAGAAGAGAAAAATCACAAAAATACTTCGATCTTTTGGCTGTGAAGCAAATATTGATTGATCTATATTAATTCCCTTAGGGTAGACACAGTCTTTTGCTCCCCGGGGGTATTTGTCCCAGTAGTATTGTAAAGTAATTCTTGTAAGTAGTGTAGACCGTAACATGTATTGAAAAATATTATTGATTTATAAAAAAAAAAAAAATATTGATTCATTCCAATCCATCCATTACTCTTGATGCTATGAGTTTTCAAAAGTGGGAACTTTTTTCTGGCTCACCCGGTATAGCACGCTAATATATTCAAGCTATGATGCCAGAAAGAAAAATGGCATGATGAATATTAAAATTTGCTAAAATGAAAATCACAAAACGCTCAGTAATTTCGCGCAACTAATAGGACCCCGGGTAATAGGATCATGAAATTTGATATGTCTTTTAGAATACTTTCATTTGATATATGTCTCCAAATAAGGTCATCTGGTAGTCACGCGGTGCAACAATAGACTGTGAAATCTTTAAAGATTTGCGGCCAATAAATCTAGTAAAATTCAATAAGTTGCAGTGTCATTCCCATACCAGCTGCAGAGATATCGGACAATGCTTCGCTAAGGGGGGAGAGATCCCCCCATGTCTAAATAGGGTTAATGAGACGCATTTGGACGAGACAAAGCTCAACGAATCATTAGAATCTGAGAAACCTACCCATCGAAAGACAGTCGTTGCCAAACATTTAAGACCACATTTTTGTCAACAACGTTTCTTGGCGTCACGGTATGGAACCCTACCACTTTGCCTATTTTACTCTCTTCGAGTTCAATGAGATCAAATTTCGATGTAGATTCTAAATTTTGATGTTGTTTTTATGAATTTGGGCACCATTTTGCTATTACGTTACAATAAAACCTATAGGAATTCTGGGAAATTACATTGGTTCTGCCGACAAGGGGTGTGACTCCAAAAATTTTATTATTCAGCTTAATTTTACATCAATCTATGCACAATTCATTTCTGTGATTTTTTTGCAAAATATCGAAACTCTACGAAGAATTTTGCTTCAGGGAAAAAGGTAGTGGAGAGCCTTCAGTCCACAGCTATGACCAGAAGATTAAGGCCAGCCATTGGATTTAAAGTTTGAACTTGCAAATGACGTTGTTATTCGAATTAATGCTCCTAAGGTCTTTAGGCCCAACAGGCCTCTGTCTGAGTTAGGAACAGCAAAGCCTTTTACTTGGTAGGTGCTCTTCACATCAATTTTCATCTTTCTTTGTTAGACTTTCTTACAAAGACTAAATCAGAATTCATGTGGACACTTGAAGTGCACATTTGAATAAAAGTGAGCACTTGAATAAAAATGCATACTTGCAAAACAGATATTTTGCTCTTGCAACCAGAGATCTTGTTGAAACTGTCGTACCCTCTGCAGTTTAGCCATGTCTTCACTGGAAAGATTTAAAGATCATTATGCTAACATAGTAGAAAATACTAATGGGAAGGAACCAACCAATTTGGAAGAAAAAGCTGATTGTGAGGAGGACAGGCAAATTGTGAAATTGATTGTTGATAGATAAATTGATCATCATTTCAAGGAGTAGATTTTCTAGAGGTTAGAGGTTTACTAATTCCATGGATGGAAAAAATCAATCGGTTTAGATCAAACAACACCAAAGGATCTTTAGCTGCAGGTGATCTTGAAATCCCTCTTAATAATGCGACAAACATAAGTACTTGCAGCTGTAAACTTCATGGCAAAGCAAAGCAGGCTCTAGTATGTTCGTTTGATAAGAGAGAATCAGATCAAAGTGCGGAAAGAAATTTTTCCTCTATTTGCGCAGTGAAAGCATATTCAAAACCATTTGAGAAAGTTATGAACTAGCAGCTGAAGTCTCAACAGTTGCAAAGTTAGACCTGCTTGACAAAATATTGATTTTCTGAGACAAAAGAGAAGAACGATGCCTGGCCATGCTCATAATTAGCATGCCCTCGTCGCAATAATCATCATAACCCCATGCGGCCCGGGGGGTACTTGACTTTCAATTGTACGGGGGGGGTGCACTCCAAGAAAACAATTTTTCACCCGGCTTTAGAAATTATCCCTCGAAATGGTAGCCGGCTTTAGAAAAAATCAGCGAAAAGCATACCCCCATACGTAAAATCGGCGAAAACATACCCTTAAACGTAAAGCTTCGTCGAAAAACAATGAAATAACACTTTTGACAACCGGCTTTAGAAAAATTACCTTCTTTTGATACCCGGCGTTAGAAAAATAGACGAAAACGATACCAGGCTAGGAGTGCACAATGTACTAAGTACCCCCCTCCCCCGGGGATAACACGTTAATGCTTTGTCAATGAAGGGTGTGTTTTGATTGCGTGAATATTTTTCTACCAAAAACCTTATTCCCAAAACCTCATTGCCACTTTTAAATATTAGCCACACTCTAATGAGAACGTAAGATCGAAAGGCCTTAGTGTGCTGAAATATATGTCGTGTTTTTTGCCTACACTCTTTTACAAATTTTTAGTATTCTTTCTTATCAAATATTGCCAAAAATTTTAACCTCAAGTCATGTCAACTTCTGAAAGCATGACTTCAGTTTGAGAAGCCAAACCAGTGTCATCTGGTGAGTTTCCGTGCATTGGGTGGTGGTGCTGTGTTTCGCATTGCAATTGGTTGAAATTAATGACTGGTGAAAGGCCGAACGAGAGCAACGTATAAGTTCAATTGAGTGCTCTTCAACATGAATACAATTTAGCCATGCCTTTTGAGCTACTGGCTTTGTAACAATTAGCAATGAGGGAATCTATGGCGATAAAACTTTCTTACTTTTTGCAACTACCTATTGTGCTGCTACCAGGGGCGCACATCATGGGGGGTGAAGGGGGTGAGACACCCCCCCAATAATTCTGAATATTCGGTCCCAAAATCTTGAAATTCGGTCCCGCGACACCTTCAAGACCTCAGTTGTTAAACTGTCTTTCGGCGAGGGCAACTTTCTTTTTTCAGGCCGAAATTTTGATCGAAATATCTTCCAATTTCTCTCGCGACTCCTTTCTTGGTGCTTGATAGAACGTTCTGATTAGCAACAGGGTACATGTGTCATTCATTAGTCAAAATCATTTTCTCGTCAAAAACTGGTCCCAACAGAGGCAACAAGTGAATCAAAGGGTGCCATAAGTCTCTCGAATAAAAAAGTTGGATTGTCTTAAAGAGGACTGGCCAGTCATGTTAGCTGGATGGGGCCCGAATGGACCTGTCAGCAATGGACCCTTGGGCCCTTCAAAAACTGAAGAAAAGAAATTCTAGATAGCAATTTTTAGGCTTGACTTTAAATTGAAAACAACGAAAGTGGTGCTAAAGGGTCTTGTAACAATATTACAACAATGAATGCTGATGTTAAATTGTTTGCGTGGGCTCAGAAAAAGTCCAAAAAATGCAACTGGGCCACGATAATCAAGATAAGGGTAAGTTGAAATTTAATCATCTCTGAGTTCTGAATAAATGAATGAATTCAAACTAGTTGATGAAAGGGTGCTGGGGAAGGTCAACCTCGTCCCCAGGGCCTTTTGTCATGTCCCAATATGACAAAAGGCCCTGGGGACGAGGTTGGGAGAAGGTGCCAATGTGGAAATTGACGGAATCGGGACAGCTCGGGCCTTTGTGGTCTGCAAATATTTTTTATAAGAAATGCTGTTCTCAGATCACTGAAAATTTAAGAGACAGCAGTACTGGGAACATTTGTTGAAGCAACTAATCATGTAGCCTGCGTCACAGACCATACGGAAAGGGAATAGTATTGTCGTCTACTATTCATTTCGGTCTAAGAAATACTTGGCATGCTTGTACTTCATCTTTACTTGTTTCCTGTACCTTTTCGAAAGCCTTTAAAAAACTTCGTTCGAAATGTCCCTGAGGGCACAGGAAAATTATCTTTGCAACAAAATTTGCACGGCTTGGAGCACGAGCCAGGTTCAAACTTTTCTGTGACTTGACAATAAAGCAATTTCTAAGATGGTTTTTAAGCTCTACTTTCAAAAAATTTTCACTTGGAAAACTTTTCGTCAGCAATGACCCTTCTTTGTAGAAAATTAATCTTTTCAGAACTGGGGAATCTTGAACGATCTGAAACGCCTTTCGTCAAAATATTGCCTGATAGCAAATGGTATTCTCGTATTCAACTTTTGGATGCTTTTAGGCTGATGCTAAAACTTTATTCTACGAACATCACTATGGAGAAAGTAGATAGCAATTCGTTGGTAGCCCATTCAACTTATTATAAACAGTGGCGTGGCCACGAGGGGGCGGGGGGGGGGGGGGTATGGGGGGCAATTGCCCCCCCCACTTTTGTCGAAAGATGGTCCTCGAGATTCCTCTAAAACCGAGGAGAGAATAGCTGGGTATAGGTTGGGTAAGAGTTTTCCTAGAAATGTCAAATCTTCCATTTTACCACTGGCAAGCATGATATTGGGAGATGCATTCTAAGCCAAAGTAAAGGATCCTCCTTCAAAAATTTTCCTCGTGTCTGATTCATGGGATAACTGTTACAAAACGATCAAGGTTCCTCGTCACTAAAGGCAAGCATGATATTGGGAGAAGCATTCTAAGACAAAGTAAAGCATATTTCTCCAAAAATTTTCCTCGTGCTCTGATTCATAGGATAACTGTCACAAAACGCTCAAGGTTTCCCCGTCGCTAAAGGCAAGCATGATATATGCATTCTGAGCCAACGTAAAGGGCGTGGCCCCAACAATTTTCCTGGAGGCTTCGCCCCCAGACCCCGTCATTTCAATTCCCCCCCCCCCACTTAATTTACCCTGGCAACGCCGCTGATTAGAAATGACAGATTCGAATGCTGTTTTTAGCCTAACTAAAACTTGTGTAGCCTCGAAGTTTTTCTAGGGAGTACACCCAGACATGTTCAGCTCCATTCACTCGCTTTTGGCCTCTCATTTTATCGCCAATCAGCACCCTGCCGAAATGACGTTGCTATATGCTCAGTACTACCTCGAGATATTTAATGAAAGTAGTTGTTGGTAAAGTCTCTTTGGACAAGGGCACAAAGCAAGTTCAGATGCCGCACAGTCGATACTAGGGAGCTATAGACTATTGCTCCCTGATCAATATAAAGTCAAGTGTGCGCCATAGGTTTTGGAAGGAAGGCATGGGCCAGAAAACGCACCCATATCTTAAAGAGCTAGGCACAATGAATCATTCAATCAACAAAATATGATATCTGACAATTCCAAAATATCCAAGCCTAATTCATGTTTCGATACTTTTTTACCCATGAGCAAGTTAGTAACAACAGGTAATCTAAAAGCACCAGAAATTGGTCTGATAGCATCGATCAAACTTCCAGAAGCTGCGCTCTTAGACTTGACTTACAGTCTTATAATTCGAAAACGTTTCTTAAATTTTGCACGAGAGTCAACTGGTGTTTCCAAAAATAAATTAGTATTTTGAACTAAGTTTTCTCATTGCTTTTTTTAGCTCTGGGAAATGTGATCGATGTTTTCAACTGATTTATGCAGCTGCCGAAGAAGGGTTATCAGAAAATTTTCACGTGATTTGCAGGGCGAAAGGATCAGGAATAGATTTCATTTGTACCAAAGCAATTGGCTATGATTTAGATAGAGAACAACATCACATTTGGTTTATCATAATATCAGAAGTGGGGAATTTTCAAGGTGGACCCAGAATATGACACAAAAAAGTATTGTTTGGTATGCTGTACCTGAATCCAATACATATGTTGGGAAGCTTCAGTGACAGATTTAGGGGGGCAAATGGGGGCAATCCCCCCTTCATGATGAAAACTCAGCTTGGTGCCCCTTTTTGGCGAGAAAAGGGCGAGAAAAGTGCCCCCTCATCCTGACTCTAACGCACAATTTTTTAATTTTTTCGATCTAAGTATGGGAGAACATATATATCAAGGCTTTATTTAGTAATAAATCAGAAAATTTTCTTCAAAAAGCGTCCAAAAAATTTTCGCACGTCTTCAGTGCGCTCACTGTCCATCATATTTTTTGGCGCCCTCTTTGCAAGTTGCCCCCTTTTCAAGTTCGGGCTGGATCCGCTTATGGGAAGCTTCGATGGCAATCCAACATATAGTAACTTGGGCCCCTGTTCAGCTGTTAAAAATTCGGTCCCAAATGCATTTACAACCCCCCAATGAATTTCGGAATGTGCGCCCCTGGCTGCTACTAATAAAGTGTCATTGAAATATTTTGACATCTGATGGCAGGGAGACAATTTTACACAACATAACTTTTCAAAAATCGCAAATTTTCAAATCACAATTTTCTCAAGAAAAGTAGCAAAATGCCAATTATTTCCAACTTTCTCTTTGCAGACTATTGCTATTTGATGTACTTCATAATGATTCTCATTTTTGGATAGAAATTGGGCTCGAGGTTTGATTTTATCACATTTTACCTGACTTTGGCCAATTTTGCAGCTTCCTTGACAATACGAAAATATATATATGCTGACCTGAGCAGTAATGATTGCTAAATTTGAGTTGATAGTCATATTTCACTAAGTAAATGCCTGGAGCTATTAGCACACCAAATTTATTTTCTCTACTGGGTGTCCCAGAAAAACTGTTCGACGTTTGATTAAATATTAAAAAATAACGATACAATTGTACAACCTCCTGGTAAGATAACCCTGTTTCTAAGATTTTGAATTAAATTTAGACACCAGAATCTTGCAAATTTGCAAAGAATTCACTAAATTACAAGCTTTAGAAGTTCAAGTTTGTGCGAAAGCTGAAACAAGACGCCCCTATTTAACCCTATTCGTACTGGGGGGGCCTTTTTCGCCCCCACCCAATACCAGACTTTGCTGCGTTACGCTAAAACGGCAAGAGATATAACCACCAGTTTTGGTGACTTTTACTCAAATTTCATAGGCAATTAAATTCTTAACATTTCATTGTTCTACCTCTGATCATGTGACCACAGTAATACCATATTTGGAGAGTAGTCAAGAAAAAAAAGCATTAAATGTCCGTAGTTTTCGTGTCGTTTGCTTGATCGATCTCAAACATGCACCATTCGATTTAATTTGATGAGTACTTTCATTTGATATATAATTTTCTCGTATTTGCTGATGTCAGCAAAATTTAATATATATGACGTCATTCACATTTATGACGTCATTTACCTAATAAAGAAGTGTCAAATATAAATTTTTTTAGTCTAATTTGCTTCATCTTATTAATTTGATTCATTTTGAGTCTATATTTACCAGATAAAAGGGCAGGACTGGCAAAAACCTGCGATGAAAGTAAATGCATGCAACAAAAGGCTAATTTAAGGCTAATTGTGCTAAAAATTGGAAAAAGGAAAAATTTTGCAAAGTATGTATTTTTAAACTATGACATGTTTCCTACTGTTTGAAACAAATTTGGAGAAAATCGGTTGATTGGTTGATTAAATAGAATTTTTCTGGTTAAGAAGGTATAAATTTGCCAATTTTCGTCAATTTTTCGGTTGCCTAGCAACGAATCACGTGACTTATTAATTTTCATTGTTATATTTGAATAGCCGATTGTCTAAAGAACAATAGGGGTAAGTCTTATTGTTATATCTTTTGTAGTTTTGGAGAAAAAGAGGGGGGGCCAAACCCCCCCCCCCCCAGTACAAAATACCTAAAAAATCGCCCAGTACAGATAGGGTTAACTTGTTTTCCTAAAAGATGTCCTAAAATCGAGGTAGAAGAAGACTGCCCAATTTTTTACCTCTCTTCGATATCAGAGTAAACATAATAGGACTGTCAAAGCTATTTATTTCTTGTAACCATTGCCAAAATTTACTTAAGAATGGAAGTATCTAAAATCATGGAATGAAATTTAATCAATGATAGACGGGGCCATTCAAAATTATGCTGAACAGGATTCCTCCAAGCATTCATTTATAGAAAGCTGGTTTATTCAAAGTGCTTTTGAAATTCCATTTGATTTGCATTGAATAAACGAAATTCTACTTTGTCAAAATATGCAATTTAGGGGTGTCTGGTTTCAGCTTTCGCACAAACTTGATTTTCGAAAGCTCGTAACTCCTTGCATATTTAGCCGATTTGCTAGCTTCTGGTGTCTAAAACTAATTCAAAATCTCAGCAATATGGTTATTTCACCATGGAGCCCGTTCAGTATTTCGTTATTTTTTAATATTTAATCAAACGTCGAAAATTTTTTTGGGACACCCTGTTCCAGTTGCCAATCAAAAGTTAGGTAGCTTCCCCCCCCCCCCTTCCCGACCAAAATAGGACGTGTCTGGTAGCCTGACCATCATAGGATTAATAGCAATGAGCAACATTATGCGATCCAGCTGGCCATTCTAACTCAACAAATTTTAAACTTTCAAAATTAAAGTTTAACTTAACCCTAATCCTACCGGGCTTGTTTTGATCTAACATAGCCGAGGGGTGGGGGTGTTTTCCACCCCCTCTATAAATAGCCGTAGACAAATGGGAAATCATTGAAACTTGGCAAGAGAGTAGCCCCAACTATTCTTAGCTGATTGGTAGTTTTGGGCGTGGCCATCTCATTTGTTGACATCACTATGACTTCTTAATGCTTGAAAATGTCAAAATATATGGTTTTCCGGCTGATTTATTCTAAAAACGGAATAAACGTAAGGTGAATACCTTTTTCCATTGTTACATGGCGCATTATTCATTTTCAATTCAAATATGATGCATAGAGGTGTTTTTAGACTGTTATTTTGGAAGAAAATGACAAAAATTCATGACGTCATAACTACAAACTGTGTTTTTCCGCCAAAAATCGATAAGAATTGGCTCGAAATGCATAACATAAACATTGCATAACCCAAATCTATGAATTTTTAACAATATCTTTTGGAAAAATCTTCAAAATTTGCCAATATGACCCAAAATGGCGGCCCGAGTGACGTCATCACTTTAGAATGCTGACGTCATCTAATTCCACTGTTATTGATAACAACATAAAGTTATTCGTTTGCTGATTCTTTTAAAGTACAATAGTCAACATTTTGAACTAATTCTGGGAGTGAAAATATCAAAAACAATAATTTTGCAATACCTTCCTCCAAATATGGTAGTGTCACCTGCCACGTGACACCCATTGTTCAAAAATTTATTGTTAAAATGTAGCTGATAGATAATTAGTAATTGTCGGAGAGTTTGAGGGTGACAAATTTTGCCTTTAACACTATCTGTACTGGGCGATTTTTTAGGTATTTTGTACTGGGGGGGCGTTTTTCGCCCCCCCCCTCTTTTTCTCCCAAACTACAAAAGATATAACAATAAGACTTACCCCTATTGTTTTTTAGACAATTGGCTATTCAAATATAACAATGACAATTAATAAGTCACGTGATTCGTTGCTAGGCAACTGAAAAACTGACGAAATTTGGCAAATTTATACCTTCTTAACCAGAAAAATTCTATTTAATCAACCACTCTACCGATTTTCTCCAAATTTGTTTCAAATAGTAGGAAACATGTCATAATTTAAATATACACACTTTGCAAAATTTTTAGTTCCTATTTTTAGCACAATTATCCTTAAATTAACCTTTTGTTGCATGCATTTACTTTCATCGCAGGTTTTTGCCAGTCCTGCCCTTTTATCTGGTAAATATAGACTCGAAATGAATCAAATTAATAAGATGAAGCAAATTAGACTAAAAAAATTATATTTGACTCTTCTTTATTAGGTAAATGACGTCATAAATGTGAATGACGTCATAGATATTAAATATTGCTGACATCAGCAAATATGAAAAAATTATATATTAAATGAAAGTACTCATCAAATGCAATCGAATGGTGCATGTTTGAGATCGATCAAGCAAACGAAACGAAAACTACGGACATTTTAAGATTTTTTTTGTTGACTACTCTACAAATATGGTATTACTGTGGTCACATGATCAGAGGTAGAACAATGAAATGTTAAGAATTTAATTGCCTATAAAATTTGAGTAAAAGTCACCAAAACTGGTGGTTATATCTCTTGTCGTTTTAGCGTAATGCAGCAAAAACTGGTAGGGGGGCGAAAAACGCCCCCCCCCAGTACGAATAGGGTTAAAGAATGCTCTGCAAAAGCCGACCGGGGGTGGAAAACACCCCCAGTAGGGTTAGGGTTAATTACAGGCGGTCGCTTCGCACTCACTCATTTGAAGGAACTTTACATGACGACATGCAATAATTTAAAGTAGAACTGTATAAAAGAAGTTCGGATAGAAAAAAGACAAGATATTTAGCCCACTGTGGCCTTTCTGACTTGTTTCTTCATCAAAGTGTGACTTACAAAACTATACTGATTCTAAAGTTACGTTATGGGTATAAATATACTGCTATTCAATTAACAAGTAGATTAACAATTTCCTGACAAAATATTTTCCTAGGGCCCGTTTATACTAGAAACTCAAACCGGTTTGAAATTTCGTCCGATCAGAATATTGGAGTGCTAGCTTATATCCCGTTGCATTTATATGAAGTTTCGCCCTGGTGTGAGACCTATGTTTTTGTTCATTTATGTATTGAGTGCCAAATAAAACAATAGGCCAATGTGAACGTGAGACAATGCATCTCACACCGGTTTGAAAGTATTTTGCGTTTACATGGTGCTTTCAACCGGTATGACATTTCAAACTGATCTGAACAGGCGAGTTGCGTTTAACCCCGGTTTAACCCCGGAAAATGTAAATTTACAGCTATGACCTTCATTGACCTTAAGAAGGCGTTTGATACCGTTGATCATGGTATTCTTCTCGATAAGTTGAATTTCTATAGTATCAATGGCTTGCAACATGATTGGTTCCGGTCGTATTTGAATAACAGAAAGCAGTTTTGCAAAGTACATGGCTAATAATTTCTTTATTTTAGGTTGTTGGCTTCTGGTCTAGCTGAAGCTAATTAATGCCAACCAAAACTTTAATACATGTTAATAACAAAATTAAATATAGAGCTTAGAAGAATATTAAATAATTTACAACTACAGAAACCCCTAAATTTTCGACATATCGCTTGCATAATCTAAAGTTACAATCAAAATCGTAGCTTTTAATTTTCGTTTTGAAACTGTTCAAAGTTTGGGACTCTTTTAAGGAAGATGGCATTGCATGCCATATCTTAGATCCAAGGAAACGTGCATTTTCAATACCATACCCTGTCGTGTTTGGTTTTTATGTGCCAAAATATTTTTGCCACTACGAAGGGTGTATCTGGTATCTTTCTCTACAAAGATTTGATTCATGAAACTTGGATTGAGATTCCTCTGAGTTTCAAAAATTTCAGTAGCAAGCAGCTGTAAATTCTTGTGGTGAACGGACACTGTGTTTGCTTTTGTCAGTAAATCTTCGAAATTTGAACAACTATCTTTGTATGCGATTCTCAGGGCTCTCTCGTGGATTTTATTTATTTTGTTGTTAACTGACCTATCATGGAACATCCATACAAATAGACAACAGCGAAACTGAGAGATCTCTTCTGACATCAAAGATATTGATATCGGAGTGCCGCAAAGGTCCTGTTTGGGATCACTTCTTTTTCTGCTTTATATAAATGATCTTCCATTTGCACAAAAGAAGGCCGAGGCAAACACGTATGCTGATGATATCATGATTTCCTATTGCTCCAAAAACCTGGAAGAAATGCACATGGTGTTAAAAGCCGAACTTGTTGATATCGAGAAATGGCTTCAAGGTAATAAGCTATCCTTGAACGTCGTCAAAACAAAGGCTATGATAGTTAAGTCAATGCAAAATGTAAATAAAATGGCAGTGCAGAGTGCTTTTTTACCTGTGTTTAACGTTGGTGGTACTGATATTGATTTAGTGAACAATGTAAAATACCTTGGTCTCCAAATAGACAACAGTCTAACGTGGAGGTGCCAAATTGAGAGTATAAAAGGGAGAGTTTCTCGAGCAATTGGCTTTTTGAAATACTGTAAAAACTTTGTATCTATGGAGACATTAAAGGGAAATTTATTGTAGTATTGTGGAACCACATCTAAACTATTGCTGCTCCGTTTAGGGCTGTAGTGGTATTACTAGAATAGATTCTCTACAAAAACTACAAAACAGGGCTGCCCAAATCGTTACGGGTAGTCCTTATGATGCACCTTCTGTGCCATTAAGCAAAGAACTGGGCTGGTGGTCCATCAAAGAAATTATTTTGAAAGAGACATCTACTATAATGTACAAATCTTTAAACGATCTAGCACCACAGTACCTCAGTGATCTTTTTGTAAGACTATCAGATTTCCACATTTGTGAGCTAAGAAACACTAAAAATGATCTTGCAGTACCTTTAATGAGAACATTAAGTGGCCAAAAGGCATTCTTTTACCGTTGTACAAAAGTGTGGAACATGCTTAGCAACATTATCAAAGAGGCTCCCTCGGTCTATTCTCTTAAATCAAGGTTGAGACTATTGGAGTACGAAAATCTTTAATTTTGTACAGATATTTTTTTTGTATTCAGCTGTAAATTTTGACATAATTTGTTTATATGTATTACATTAGGAACTTTACTTTTGACAGAGCCAAGTTGTAAAACAATATCTATTGAATTTTTTACCCTGTATAAACATGTTTAAAATAAGAAAATATGAAAATTAGAATAGAAGTTAGAATCGTATTTTCCCTGTAAACAATATACGGGCTTTGGCAAGACAACGAGTTCAAGTCAGATCGGGGTGAAATTTCAACCCAGTTTAAGTCTTTCATGTAAACGGGCCCTTAGTTTAAACTAATTAATTTTTTCATGTCCGGCATTTATAAACTTTCCTTTGTGGGAAAGTAACTGTCTGGCGTCTTTTCGCTGCATGAAAGCGATGCTTCTGAAGAACGGTTTCTTTTGGGTTGTTATTCGTAGTGTGCAACGCTGTTGTCCGTATAGCTTCTCGCAGCAGCAACAGGCATCTGCTACTTATGCATTTACTTCAGTTTGCTTTTCCAGTAATAACTACAGTATAATGTAATACATTATCACATATTTGCAAGTTAGTAGCAATATCAAGGCTTTGATAGGTTCGTCCAGCTAAATCTCCTCATTTACTAACTCCTATTATGTCGTAATAGAGATCCTGTAAATTGGGGCAATATCTTCCACATTTGGCTGAGAACAGCCCGCAAGAGAATAAATGTTCAATCAAAATCAAATAAAAGGGTAACCTTATAAAGTTGCTAGACGCGCATGGTTACATTTGGACACCTACTACACATAAAAAAATATTTTTTACACAAAAAAAAGAATTCCAACGAATCACCCACCCATCTTTTTTAATGGCGTTCCAGTAATGAGGGTCCAGGAGCAAAAGCACCTTGGTGTTATTCTAGATTCTAAATTGTCCTTTGCTAGTCATATTCAATCAAGTACTTCCAAATGTAGACAAGGAATAGGGATGTTGAGATTCCTTTCGAAATATTTGCCACGACACACGCTAAAAGAAATATATAAACTCTATGTCCGACCGCATCTGGATTATGGTGACATAATATATCACATTCCGCAAAATATCTGTGAATTTAGTCAAACTGTCACTTTGACCAATTCAATGGAAAAACTTGAATCGGTTCAATACTCTGCCGCATTGGCAGTAACTGGGGCTTGGAAGGGCACATCTCGTCAGAAAATTTATGATGAACTTGGTTGGGAATCGCTCAACCTGCGACGATGGAGTAGACGCCTTGTTCTTTTCTATAAGATTATCAATAATTTGACTCCGGATTACACAAGAATTCCTGTACCTCAGCTTCAGGAACCTGACTACAATCTTCGCAGAAGAGCTGCAACAGGGCAAATACGTGCGAGAAGTGAGAGATTTAAATCAAGTTTCTACCCAAACTGTTTGTCGGAATGGGAAAAACTTGAACCTGAGATTAACAATCCTGCTCAGTGAATGTTTTCAAGAAAAAACTATTATCACTCATCCGTCCACCTTCAACATTGATTTACAACATTCACGACCCAAAAGGTTTATCAATTTTAACACAGCTTCGTGTAGGACTTAGCAAGCTGAATTTTCACAAATTCAAACATAACTTCAGCGATACTTTAAATCCTTTGTGCCCTGTAAATGATGGTATTGAGGATACGGAGCATTTTTTGCTGCTCTGCCATGCTTATGATGAAGATAGATGCAATCTTCTCAACAGTGTGAATGCGAAATTGCAACCCCATGGATTAACAAACCTTTCAAATAAAAATTTACTCCAAATCATCCTGTATGGCCACGAAAAGCTATCTTTAGATTCAAATAAAAAATTTCTCGAGGCAACGTTAAAATATATTCAGGCCTCAGAACGGTTTCAGTAAGTTCCTAAGTTTGTTGTTAAAAACCTCCTCTCTCTTGTAATCTGTTTTTTCTCACATTTGTCTTTTGTTGTTTAAATTTTTTTGACGGAATTATGTCATTGTTATTTGCCATTTGCTATTTTGTAATAAGTAATTTGTAATATTTAAATATAACGTTAATTTGAATCTCTATGTTAAATGTTATGGTCGCAGGGTTGCTATGTATTTCCATGCTCCTTGTGGCATCGTCCCAGGGGGGTCACTTGAACTTTTTATATACGGGGGGGTCCATCCGCAGTTTCCCAAATTCACCTAAAAGTATCAAATGAAATTTCACAGACCCAAAAATATCAACTAAAAATTTTTGATGAGACCCAAAAGTATCAAAAATACAAAATCTTGCTTAGTTTAAACAGCATCTATTTCACGACACTAGGTCTTGGGAGACAGATACACAATAGCATGCAGATCCACTGTGCATTCTTCTGTGTAGCAACTGATGGAAAATATTTACTCAAAGTAGGTGCTGAAGAGGTGGCAAACTAATAAATAAACTACCAGAATCATGTCACAAAACCCACTTTGTGACTCCAAGATTGAACCAATAATTGACAGAAACCAAGGAAACCCATGGAGTAACCCATGGCTGCTCCATCATGGGTTACTCCTCACTAACATGGCTTACTACGTTCAAGTCAAACTGACCTGAGCTACTGTTGCTATGAAAGGGATATCCAATTTTGGGGGACAGAATAATTTTTGTTGGCAAATACTGCTATTTTGCTATGTTTTGTTACCTTGTTCCTCACTTCTTAGGATTCTTGGTCTTTTTTCATTACTGAGCATCGCTTAAAGCACAAAACTTGGATTCCTCTTTGCATCTTGACAGTAATTCACACCCCCCCCCCAACTACTCACCCTTTAATCATCACAACTGCACCCAGTGTTCCAGTGCTGCTCCCATATTTGGGGTGGTAGGTAGGTGAAACTCGAAACCAGGCCAAGAAGGAACGCCTTGTGTAGTAGGGGGCTAGGCCTTAGATCAACAAAAACTCCTCCAGTCCAAAGTCCCCAGATTCAGTTCAGTTTCATCATTTTAAAATTCCACCAACATACAATATTGAAATAATTAATACATTAAACACAAAAGAAAACTATTATAACTAAATTTAACTTAACTAACATACAACAACAATACTGATCAATTAAATACAAATAAGGAGAATTGTATGCATGGGAATTTCTTAAGGAGGAGCTCTCTCAGTAGCTAGGCTAATCGAGGAGAGAGCACCCCCTGGTTTAAAAATGACTAATGAAATCTAAAAATCGTTTGAATTGTTGGTTAACTTTTAGTATCATTCAAAGAGATACACAATGCAAGTATATGACAGCTATGATTGGTAGTTATTCTCAAAAAAGTAGGCTTTGAGTTTACGACGAAAGCTAAAAACAGACGGTGAACATTTAAGATCAGCAGGAATGCTATTCCAGCACTTTGCTCCAAAGTAACGCACAGACCTGAGACCATATTGAAGGGTATTTTTCTGAGTTACAAAAATTTCAGTCTTGGAAGCTTGCCGAGTACCATATTGATGAACAGATTCAACCAATGCAAAGAAAGAATGAAAATAAGGAGGAGCAGTCTTGTTAACACAATCATACACAAAACCAAGCAATTTTAACTGAAAGAGATCATGCAGCTTTAAAATCTTTAAGTCAGAGAAGATTGGTGTAGAAGGAGCAGTGAAATGTTCAAATGAGATTGCCCTTAGAACCCGTTTCTGTAATAGAAATACTGGCTTGATATAAGTCTCATAGGTGAGGCCCCAAACTAAAATTCCATATTACAGGAAAGGTGAAAACAGAGAGTTGTAGAGGCATACCAAAACACTGATCGGTAAGAAGTGTCTTACTTTGAAAAACATCCCACAAGTTCTAGCCAGCTTTTTAGATAGTTCTGTAAGGTGATATTTCCATGAAAGATTTTCATCTAAAAGAACACCAAGAAATTTGACATGACATGTCTGTTTGATAGGAAGGTTTCCAATCTTTATACTGACGGTTTCCGGAGCAGAATGTTGAGGAGACTTAAAAATTATGAAATTGGTTTTGTCAATGTTGAGTGACAATTTGTTAACATCTAACCATAATTTGACTTTTTTCAATTCCTTATTAACCACATTCTGAAGATGATGAAGACTTTCAGCTTCATAATAGATGTTGGTATCATCTGCAAATAAGTAGAAGTCTAGTTTTGAGGATGAAAGAGGTAAATCATTTATGTAAATCAAGAAAAGAAGGGGGCCAAGGATAGAACCCTGTGGAACACCACAGGTAACACTGAGATGACTGGAATTAGAACCATTCACTGAGACATATTGCTTCCGATCTGAGAGATATGATTTAAACCAATCTAAAGCAGTTCCTCTAATTCCATAATGTTCTAGCTTCATCAAAAGAATATTATGATTCACTGTATCAAATGCCTTCTGCAAGTCAATAAATATTCCACAGCCAAATTTTCTATTGTCTAATGAGTTTTTGATGGCTTCAGTTAAACTAACCAGGGCATGGCTAATGGAGTGGCTGGCACGAAAACCGAATTGTAAAGTATATAAGATTTCATGCTTTTCTAGGAATTTATAGAGACGTTCATACATGACTTTTTCAGCAATTTTGCTAAAGACAGAGAGAAGAGAAATAGGTCTATAATTTGAAGATGTTAGTGGACAACCTTTTTGAAAAAGTGGAATTACTTTGGCCAGCTTCATCTTGTCAGGAAATACCCCAAACTGAAATGCCTCATTTATAATTAGAGACAAAGGAGAAGATATCAATGGAGAGAGAAGTTTTAAGATTTTCATGGGAATGCTGTTAGGTCCAAGAGACTTTCCAGACTTTAGGACAGAGATAACATCAGATATTTCAGAAGGTACTGAAGGTGACATGAAAAATGAATTTCCAACTCTGTCACCCATGAAATTCAAAGGTGACTTGTTAGAAGGTGGTATATTTTTGGTGATATCATGGGAGACATTAACAAAGAACTTATTAAAAATGTTTGCAATAACTGCTGGATCTGATGTAAAATTACCATTCGAGTCCTTAAGCTTACTTATTACATTTACATTGTTTGATTTTCTAATACTGATAACTGATTTAATTCCTGACCATAACTGTTTCATGTTGTTACTGTTTTTTTGAAAGTAGTTGTAGAAATAACTGGCTTTACTTTCTCTCAAGGTAACTGCAACCCTATTTCGAAACTGTTTATAAAGATCTATAAGAGACTGGTCCTTGTTCTTTTTAATCTTTTTAAGTAGCTTATCTCTGATGCGCATCATTTTTTGTATTTTGCCATTGATCCATGGTTTATTCCTGAATTTAATATCTCTCTTTGTGAGTTTCTTCAAAGGAGCATGGGTTTTGACTAATTCATCAAGGCTGGAGAGGAGTCTGTTGAACTTCGCATTAACATCCAAAGCACTGTCATTTAAGAATGAAAGGTCAAGGTTTGCAAAATCATTTAGGACTTTTCCCTCACTGAGGTTAGAAAAATCATGCTGGGAATATGATAAGCTCTTATAAGGGATACCTGCATGCCTGACAATTAGAAACTGAGGGAAGTGATCCGTTATTTGCGTCATAATGTTACCACTTAAGGTTTCATTGTCTGTGATGTTTGAAAAGATATTGTCAATAAGGGTGGAAGAATATCCAGATACTCGAGAGGGATGAAGGATATAAGGAAGAAATTGCTTTGAAAAGAGGAAATTAACATAATTTGTGATAGGAGTGTCAAAGTTATACTTCAGAAGGTTGATATTAAAATCTCCAAGGATAAAAACTTGTTTGTTAAATACAGCTGGATTGGACAGGGTTTCTTGTAGATATTCACAGAAAGTGTCAATATCTGAGCTTGGATGACGATAGGTACAGCAAAACAGATAATTTTTACCATTTCTGTTTTCAACTTCAACCCAGACTGACTCAAAGTCAATGCTATCCTTACCTAGATCTGGTCTAGGAGTCGGAGTAAGTCCTGATTTCACATAAAGTGCAACACCACCATTTTGAGTATGGGACTGGGATGAAAAGTAACTATAACCAGGAATTTCCACATTCGTTTTTATAGGATTTTCAAGAGAATTCCATGTTTCAGACACACCTATAACATCAAAATTTATTTTCAAAGTTGAAAGAGTTGAAATAAGCTCATCGAGATGAAGAGAGAGACTTCTAATATTCAAATGAAATAAGGAAAGATCATTTTCTGAAGTAACAAGTGTAGATAAGTCCTGGAGGGTATGATAACTAGAGTTGACATTAGAAGGTAAATGTTCATCAATATCATAGTCTTCTAAATTAGGCAAGTTTATAAGACCAGAGGTTATTTCAAAGGATGGCTCTGAATCAACCCAAGATGGAAAATCATAGTTGAACAGGTTTGACAATTCATTTGTATCTAATGAGCCGAAAGGAAACATGACTGCTGTACACATTGAGCAGAACCAAGGCACATCATCAGGTTCATTTTGAAGCCATTCATATTCTGCCACAGATACGTTGGTGCATTTTATGTGAATCCAAAAGTTGCAGTGATTACAAAAAACTGATTTATAATGATCAGGTATATTCTTATGGCAAATGCCACAAGGAGATGAAATTGACTTAGTCATATTAACATGATAAAGTTAAATTGATCTGAACTGAAAATTAAACATAGGAATAATTTCAATAGGATAGACACAACAAAGGCAAAATTCCAGATTTTGTCAATTTCTAAACTTACTCATTAGACGGGTCCAAATGAGATTTCACTCTCAGATGAAGCTGAAGGTTCAGGAGGTTTATCTCGTATCATTAGTTTGTCCATGACAAAGTACGCAATTTTTCCTTTCTTACGTGCTTCAATGAGCTGTGGGACTTTTTCTCTGCGCCTATCCAATGCACGCTTTGCATAGTCAGCAACAAACTTTACATTCTCTCGCTTTTGACATCTTGCCATTTGCAATACTTTTTCTTTGTCTTTCCACTTCAAGAATTTCACCACAATAGGGCGGGGATCATCATTTCTGCTGCCAAAATAAGAATTTTTGTTCCCTCTTTGTGACTTGTTTGGATTTCCAACACGGTGGCACCTTTCAATCTCCAGATTATCAGTGATGCCCAATTTGTCAGACAGGGTATCTTTGACCACCTTTTCTGTGTCATCCCAGGATTTTTCTGTTAGTTTATCCTCTGCAATTCCAAAATATTTTGACATTGTTTCTTCTACTGTGGTTTTCTAAATACTCAAGGTTGTCCTCCACGCATTCAATCTGGTCAAAAGAATCTTTGATATCATGTTCACTGGAATTTATCCGCTTATCTATCATGTCCATCTTCAAGGTAGCATCGTCAAATTTGGGTTGACTAAACTGAAGGCTGAGTTTAATTTCAGCAACTTCCTTACGTAGATCTTTTAAGTCATCCTTGAAACCTTCCACCATTAACTGTAGTGTATTCTTAAATGCGTTCGCTTGAACGTCAAGAAGATTTTGCACCACAACTAACGACACAACTTCATCACCAGAGCCATTCAATTGATCTCACAGTGCAATCTATTACTACCTATTCTAATATCATAGAATCATCAATCCACCAACTTTGGTGCTGCAGACAGAAGCTGGTTCTTTTTCTGGTCGTATTTGTCTTCTAAATTTCTGTCTGCCTGCCATTATCGTTGTTGTTGTGAGTGCATCAGCCTCGATAGAATATCACAGGAAAGCCTTCATTGAAATAATTGAAATTTAATTTATTTGGTTTAAAATTTTTGTTGACATGGTTGAATGTTTTTGAAAAAAATTTTTTGTTGGTTTACTGGAAAATTGTTCCTTTTTAAGTCCCAATGAATTGAAAACATTTTCAATCAATTCTAAATATTTTCAAATTAATTTAAAAGTTCCAACAGTGGTTTCCCTGTGATAAAATTGTTAGAACGAAACGAAAGCGAGACAGTGAAAGTGGCGGGAAAAAGTGAAATTTTGCCGAGTGTATGTCCCTTGTATGTGTTTTTTCTGTATGGATGGATCGCAAAAACCTCATTTTTACGGATGTTGAAAGAAATCCTAACTGTCTTTGATCTGGTTGAACCCAAAAGTATCAAAAATCCATATTTTTTAAATCAGCTACCCATAAGTATCAAAAAGATATAATTTTAAATCAGGTACCCAAAAATATCAGATTACAAAGTAAAGTCTTACCCATAATTATCGGATGGACCTCCCCGTATATAAAAAGTTCGAGTGACCCCCCTGGGGGCATCGTCTTGTAACCTTTTTCTGTTGATTGCAAATTTTATGGGAAAATAAAAAAAAATTTGGACACCTAGAGCAGACCTGCAAGTGCTCCATTTCACTTGCATGCTATCAATGTATGCTTCATTCACACAGAACTTGAATTGATACAGTCAGACCTTCCTTATAAACAAGGAAGTTAAGCGATCACTTCGCTCAAGCTTCAGCATTTCTTGCTCCTGCGGAGAGCCTTTCTAAAAGTAAAATATCTGATGATTCACATTGAATATACAGTAACTCTATTAGAGAAGGACAATTTATAATCAATGAGTGTAGTTGTGGATAGCCTGCTAAAAAATGCTACTTAATACGGTAATTTAGCAAACATGAATGCACTGCAAAAAATGATTAAATATCCCTATAATTTTTGACTAGGAAATTTCATGGAAAAGGAAATTTCCCCTCAAAACACTAAAGGGAAAGGCAATTTCCTTTTCCTGCCTGGGAAACCATTGGAAACATGCATTTCCCTCCCAGTTTCTATGGGGAAAATTTTGAGATATTTTACACTTTTTACTGTGATGTTTTTTGGCAATTATCTCGATTTCATTAGAATTCTCATTGTTATTGGTTGCTTACCAACCAATGTGAAAAATAATTAATTGATGCTATATTTTAGGATTCTCCTTTGCTTAATTATGACCCAATGCAGGTTTCATTGTCATTGTTACTATAATTGAAGATATAATTAGGGGGCGAAAAAATCCCCCCAGTAGAAAATTGAAAAAAATTTGCCGATTTAGATAGGGTATAGAGTTAACCCTATTCTACATGGGTAAATCAAGCACCACTTTCTCATAGGGGGGCCTAAAGAGGCCCTCCCAGATTTTCTACGCAACCGTAGTGCCTATGGCAACGCAACTTGGCACACATGATTACCAAGCAATTATGATTCTAAGAATAGCATCATATGCTAATTAGTCACTTGATCCGTTGCTAGGCAACGTAAAAACAATGGAAATTTGCTGATTTTGGCTCTCCTCCTAAAAACGTAATATTTTCCACCAAAAATAGTCAATAAATAACTTTAAAGTTATAAGTATGATACATATTGATTGTTTAAGCCTGCAAGACTCCCATACAAGGTCTTACGAAGAGAATCCATTTTAACTAATGCATCAAGTGACCAACTTCAATGGGGAAAATTGACCTAAGTGAGGCTCTTGACAGCACGGACAATTTATCTCATGGCAATCGGTTTGCTAAACGCGACGTAACAGTTCACGAAACACCCCACGTATTTTGATTCACCCTGTCTGATGTCTGCCTCACCAAGCACTTTTATGCTCAGCCCTTCTATAAAAGCTTGCAGGTTTTGCTTTGTGCTTGGGGCTTTGGGTTTACATAATAATCTTGCAAGACTTCTTTTCGAAAAATGCTAAAGATAGCTTTGACGAAGTGAATAGATAATCCTTGATAATTTTGTTTAAACACTGAAAGTTCATCAGCTGTAAGTGATCTGAGAGTTAAGTTTTTTATTTATAATAGATGTTTTGTATTAATCATAAACCTTTCAAAAACTTCTTGACTTGAATTCCCTTATCTATTTGAGCGCAATTTTCATCTTGTTTATAACAATACCGATCAAGCATTGAAGTTGATTGAAAAGCCATGCCGATCAGTAAACCTCTGCAAAGTAGCATTGGTAAATATTTACCGCTTAATGCAGTATGCTTGCCAATTCTTCGTGGTTTTCCAATTATTCTTAGACACATTCCTTCTATATCTAAACAGTGGTGACCAAAAGTTTTAGACCAAATTTTAGTCGGCGACCTTTGTTGGTGCATTGACACAATCTCGTCCCCAGAGTGAGTTCGTTGCTCTAACTCTACTCTGGGCCGTTCGGCAATTTGAGTGGCTATTCGATAACAATAGCAAAATCAGAATATAGCTGGTTCCCATTCAAAAATGGCCTCTATTGAATCACTATTTTCACAAGATCAATGGGCTGTAAGGGGCAAGTGAGGAGTTTAAGAGGGGTAGTGGATCACGGCGCATCCGAATTTCCGGGTTTCAGAAAGGTTTAGGGTCATTATGACGTCATAACAGGGGGTTAACAAAATTTTGAGATTTCCCGACCAGAGGTTACATTTGGAGTCGATGCTCCATGGTTACAAGCCCGATTTCACTCGTCTGCAAGCCTAATAACGCAATTTGGGGTTCAATATTGCCTCCAGGAGCGGAGCGTGCGCCCCCTAAAAATGGGGAACAGTTTTGGTCTACCCCATTTCACGCCGTAACTCCATTTTGTGAGGGTTAAACGTCCGCAGCATGTCAGAAATCGACGGGAAACCGTATTCCTTCACTAAAACAGTTTTAATCTCGAATTTATCTCTAAAATTCACAGAATAACGAGCCATTCTATTTTCAAAGCTGTGGGGGAAATTCTCGAAATTTCCAGTTAGGCCCTTTTTCCACCGAAATGGATCGTGCCCGTTTTCCTACTAAATGCAATTGCTAGCCCCGGATTAACAATTGAAATAAGCCGGTTAAGTGCTGAATAAGGGTTGAAATAAGGTCCTCAAAGTGTTTCTTTTTAATTTCTCAATTTGTGTACTTCAGAATTAGCCCTAGAGCAACGGCCATTTTTGATCCATGAGCGTTGTCTAGCAAACTGAAAATCCATAATGGCTGCTAATCCTGCCTTATTTTTGGCAAGATTTGTCCAAGTGTACCAGGGTGTGCTCATTCGGCTTCGTGACCAGCGTATGATGAGAGCGAGCGAGAGCGGAAAATAAAAAATGAAGCAGCGAAATGTCATAACATTAATGAGTTCTTCACCATAGAGCAGAGCCGAGGAGAGAGGCATAGTGAGATCTAAATCTGGGGCCCTTAGCCATAGGGGCTCATAAATAATAACTCTCCATTTTTAAAAATATTTCTCAAAATTTGGGTCGCTACACCATGGCCAGTGATCAAAACAGGGTCCTCTATGATTTCTCAGTGTGTCATAATATGTTAAAAATCAAAGGGATGCAGAGAAAATGATAGTTCCACACAATTTCTTACTAGCAGTAGCAGTTAATACCATTGAAATACACGTTTTTTTTTATAAGAAACTGGTTTATAAGAAACTAGTACTACGATGACCAAAAATTTAAGAAACTCTAGTACTACGCTCAAGAACAGTTAAGAAACTCTAAAACGTTATATCTGTATGTCTCTCTTATTCTATGTCTCTCTAACAAAGATGCCTTCGTCTTTTCTTGACTTTTAACTGCAAAATTTGTAAATTTTTGCCTCGATGTGCATGGCTTCTTCTTGATGACAATGTCAATGCAAAATGGAAGCCCTTTGTCGAGATGAAGGCTCAACTTCGAACAGTACCGCAATTTTAGGCCCAAAAAATAAGAAACTAATTAAGAAACTTTTACTACTAAAACACCGAAATCTTCATGCGAAATTAAGAAACTTTTAGTACTATGTGCTGATCCAAGTTTCTTATAAAAAAAAAACGTGTAATGTACCGGGTGAGCTTATAAAAAAAATGTCCCGCATTCAAAAAATTCATAGCACCAGGATAAGAATGATTCAATTTCTTGCTAGAACCGCAAGATGAAACTATTTTATTGATTTTTCTAACATTTCTATGAGCACTGGAAATAAAGATAAATTTGACGTTACTGAATTATATTTCGTTGCGAAATGCATGATAAAGAGATTAAAACACCAGGAATCTCCTTGCACAGGCCATTACCTCTCTCGGGAGTTATAAGAATGGATTGTCAAACAAATAATGAAGATCTTTAATCCCATGGCAATAAATGTGCAGAAGATATCTCTCACCTCTCACCTGTGAAAGAATTTATCTTCTTTATTGTTCTGTGCGAGAAATTTATTTATGTTTTGATCAATTGTTTCTGGCGCATTTTCGGGCATTTTGGAATCAAGAAATTAAAATCAAATTTACCTCTGTTTCAAGTCAAGGGTGGCACCAGGAATCTTCCGACGGAGGGGCTGGCGCTTCCTATAGGGTGGGCTAAAATGGCTAGAAAATACAGTTTTCACACGTCATTTTGCCAAATTTCCTGCGACAAGAACCCAAAATGTCCTCCGACGGGGGGCTAGATGCTTCCGAAAAGGGGCTGTAAGCCCCCCAGCCCTCCCCTGGCACCATCCCTGTTTCAAGTGCTCATAAAAACAGAAGAAAATTACAAAAATGTTTTAATTTCTCCGTTATCAAGCAAAACGTGCTCCTTTCCAATCCATCCAGTACTTTATGTTTATGCTGTGCTATGATTTTTAAATGTGGGAACTTCTTATGGCTCACCCGCCCGCCTATGTTTCTATTCAAGAAATGCCTTTCTGGCCTATATGTAACTATATACAGGGTGTCCCAAAAAAAAATTATGCCCCATTTGTCTGAAGATTGCAACAATTCAGCAAGAGATTCTCGCAAAACTTTTGCATGATGCTGCTCCTCAGTAGTAAATTTAAGTTCCCAAAAAATCCGTTGAGAAATGATGGAGCTATGACCTTCAGGAGACCAACTTTGCCCAATCACTGAAACCAACTGTCGGCCATTTTGTCTTACAATTTTGCAGCGATAAATAGCTTCATGGATTGAAAAGGAAACAGCAGCCTCCAATTTCATAGCTTTTGTGAAAATCCCGATAATCCTCGGAGAGTTCCACTAGTTCTGACCTCACAGAAATTATTTCTTACTTCACGTGAAGATACTTATCATCACTGCAAAGTAGTAAGACAAAATGACAGACCACTGGTTTTAGTCATCAGGCAAATTTGGCATCTGAAGGTCATGGCTCCATCCTTTCTCAACGGATTTTGACGGGGATGGTTGCAAATTTTAATTGAATATCTGAAGAGCAGCATCATGCAAAAGTTTGGCGAGAATCTTTTGCCGTTTTGCCGCAATCTTTAGGCAATCGGGGTACACATTTTTTGGGACACCCTGTATTTTTTGGTAATGCTTAGTTTTATGATATGATAATTGGTTCTTGTGACGAAAATAGCTACCAAAGCGATTCTAGCAACCTTAACCCTAATCCTACAGGTGGGGAAGTGTTTTCCACCCCCCTGTTGTTTTTTGCAGAGCATTCTTTAACGACAAAAGCTAGGACCCTCAAACTCTCTGACAATTACTAACTATCTATTAGCTACATTTTGACAATTACATTTTTGAACAATAGGTGTCAGGTGACAGGTGACACTACCATATTTGGAGCAACGCATTGGAAAAATTAATGAATTTGATAGTTTTACTCCCAGAATTAGTTCCAAATCTTGACTATTGTACTTTGAAAGAATAAGCAAACAAATAGCTTTCTATTGTTGTAAATAAAAATGGAATTTGCTGACGTCAGCATTCTTAAATGATGACGTCACTCGGGCCGCCGTTTTGGGTCATGTTGGCAAATTTTGAAACTCCAGTTTTCTGTCCGCCGTGAAATAGCGAAATTCTATACGATGGTCCATGACAAGAGATTTTAGCGATTCGCAACTTGCAAATCAGTTCAAAAACGATCTACTATAGTTCCAGAGCTCGTTTTATTACGAAAATTACGTCGACGGTCAACAAACTCATCAACAAGCGATCAAAGTCAACTCAAATCCAATCCCTAAAGGTGGATGACACAGTAATAAAGGATTCGGAAAGCATAGCTAATTCAATGAATGACTACTTCTGTTCTGTTGGTGACAAGTTAAGTAAAAAAATTCCTGACAAGGTGAATTCTCTTTTGAAAGGAGACATTGACATAAATCCAACGGCTGCTCGTTTCACATTCTCACCAATGCAGCCTCGAGAGTTAATGAAAGCAATGAATAAATTTAAGACTTCACATGGGTCTGGCCTAGATCAAATTTCCAGCTTTTTCCTCAAGGCAGGAATGCCAATCTTAGCTCAGCCCCTGAGTCAACTATTTAACTTGTCTTTATATTCAGGCCTGTTCCCTGACAGTTGGAAGATAGCAAGGGTTGCACCAGTCTTTAAGAATGGTCCTACCGATGAAAGCTCTAATTATCGCCCAATTTCTGTCCTACCGGTTGTCTCTCGCCTCTTTGAGAAACTAATTTATGACCAGCTGTACAATTACCTTGATTCCAACAAACTTGTTTTTGGAAAACAATCAGCATACAGACGGTTGCATTCTGTTCTGTCATGTTTGCTTAAATGCACAAATGATTGGTACTTGAATTTAGAGGGTGGTAAATATACAGCAGATACCTTTGTAGATCTCAAAAAGGCTTTCGACACCGTAAATCATGAAATATTATTGCAAAAACTAGAGCTATATGGTATTCATAATAAAGAACTGAAATGGTTCCGCTCTTATTTAACTAATAGAAAACAGTGCTGTAAGGTTAATGGGAAGCTTTCAAATATCGAATCTATAACCTGTGGAGTACCGCAAGGGTCCTGTCTAGGGCCTCTGCTATTTATCATATATATCAATGACCTTCATCTACATATGAAACATTGTGACGTTAATATGTATGCTGACGACACAAGCCTTATGTTTGCGTCGGATTCAGTTACACATATTAACGATTGCGTCAACGATGACTTGGGTAACTTGAAATCTTGGCTACAAGGTAATAAATTATCCCTTAATGTTGCTAAAACACAAAGTCTTGTTGTTGGCAGCAGAAAGCGACTGAAAGATATAAGTGATGATAGAGTAGCAAAGCCCACTTTCATGGTGGGTGAGGAGAATGTTGCCCTCGTAGAAAATATAAAAAGCAAATTTCAGCAGTGACGAAAAAGGTTTCACGAGGATTAGGGATGCTACGTTTCTCCAAAAAGTATTTACCCATTGTTACTGTACAGAAAATGTACAGAAGTTTAGTGGAACCCTACCTCAGATATAGCTGCCCGGTGTGGGGAGTTTCTGGCATCAATGCTATAAATAGGTTGCAAAAACTCCAAAATAGGGCGGCAAGAATAGTCACAAACAGTGCTTATGATGCTTCAGCTCTACCCATCATTAGAAAACTTGGTTGGCCCACCATCAACGAGCTTATCAATTCAGAAACTTTAAAAATGGTGTACAAGTCGGTAAATGACCTAGCTCCCACTTACCTAACAGAAATGTTCGTCAGGCTATCCGATTCATGCAAGAGAGAACTGCGCAATACCAAAACAGATTTGGCCGTTCCTCATCGCAAATCGGCCTTCGGACAAAAGAGCTTCTCGTATAAGGGTGCTAAATTGTGGAACGATCTTTCCATTGAAATCAAATCATCAAAAACTTATGAAACATTCAAAAAAAGAATCAGCAATACCAACAGCGAATGCTGATTCTCTCCTTCATGCATTACTTTTAATTTGCTTATTAGATTGTTTTGTAAATAAGATTATTTAATTTTGTATGCTTTTCTTTTAATTTAGTTATTGTATGTATTTGCACGGCCCACTGTAAATCAGTCCTTTGACTGACGTGGCTACCGTGCCTAAAGAAGTTAAAATCAAATCAAATCAAATCAAATCAAAATGATGTAAAGTACTTCTATGGCAACCAAAATGCACAAGAATTCGAAAAACCTAGTTTATCGCTGATAAACCCACTTTTTCGATCGAGAAACTAGGTTTTTCACTGATAAAGTAGGGTTTTCGATCGATAAAGTGGGTTTATCCTCGATCAACCTAGTTTTTCGATCGAAAAAGTGGGTTTATAGCCGATAAAGTGGGTTTCTCGCCAAGAAACCTACTTTATGGATCGAAAAACCCACTTTATCGACCAGAAGCCCACTTTTTCACCGAGAAACCCACATTATCGATCGAAAAGTTAGGTTTTCATCGATAAAGTACAGGGTGTCCCAAAAAACATGTGCGCTGTTTGAGTGGCTTCTGCGGAGCAGCCTAGACTGATTACGATGAGTCCAAGTAATCGCTATTCAAAACGAGACTATTACACCAGACCGAGACCGCTCTTACTGGGACTCATATTATTACGGCACAGTCAAACAGAATAAAGCATAAACTCGTTGGTTTCATTTAAAAGTAGATAGCGAAGGAGGGCTACTCTACCAGCTACAGTTTCGAAGAGAACTTAATAGACTTGGACTTTGCTGATTTTGCAAGAGGTGCGAGAGAACTCTTCGGAGCGAACAACTACGTCGATTGCAGGGAAAATTGTTTGCCAAAAGATAGGCCTACATTTTTGGACCGGCATCCAAGTATACGATGCGTCCTTCACCAACAAAACAGAGAAAGTCAAAGAAAAATGCAATGGCGAATGGAAACATGCCTTTGGAAAGCTTCAAAATGTATCCAAGTGGTGGCAGCATCTCTCTTCAATCGAGAGAAGTCTTATCTCATTGGATTCAAGCATGCAATATTCGTTATTTTGAACACTTGGCACTCGATCCATCGTACGATGAATCCAACCTCGTGCTTTGGGAAGATGAGAAAGGGGATTTCCCTGTGATGACAAAAGAAGGCCAGTTTGATCTCACAAAAATGAAGCATCTAAAGTTAGAAATTTACTTTCACAAGGAAGGTAAAAGGTATAACAAAATCATCTCAGTCACTTTCCATCTGACAGGAAAGAGAAATTCCGTAGTAATTTCGGGATATGCTGCACATGATTGGATTGACTTTGAGTTGCCAGTTGTCAAGGAGCTCATTGAAATGAATAAAAAGGGTGCATCATACAAAAAGATCTTCGATAAGTCAAACAAAGAACCATTCACAAGCAAGCTGGTTGTAGATCCAAAAAACAAGGGGAAACCTGTTACAATCGATCTCGAAACGAAAGAAAACGCAATTTCAAATATCACTTCTGCAACGCCTCAGGGGGCACTGTCAAAACTTGAGAATAGCCTAATTACCGAAGGAAGTACTTCCTGCGATGATGATGATATCTCAGATGATGACACCTCCGTCCAAGACAAGGAGGATAACCCCATAATGGATCTCTCACCAGATACACCATTCAATAACCAAAGGAGAGAGGGGAGGAACCCAAAGGAACCGATCGAAGATGTAAAATCTTTGCTTGTTGAAATAAAGCACTTAAAGCAGGAAAACAATGTGTTACTTGATGTGAAAAATAATCTTCAATGTCAAGTAGACCACCTAACAGCAAGACTACTTCTGCAAGAAGAATCAATCAATCTGTTTGAGTCAAAGTTGAATAAAGTGCATGAAATTAATGCAGACTCGAATAAAAACAAAGCATCAAACGAAGAGAGGAAGCAGACTTCCCAAACTCAAAACAAATCTATTCATAACATACCAGATCCTAAACCTGAGAGTTTAGAAAGTCAACAAAAAAATTCCAACCAATGGGTCAATGTTTGTAAAGACTTTAATAAAGGAATTTGCTCAAGACAGAACTGCAAGTATGAGCACAAGCTAGTTAGAATGTGCAGGTTCTACAATAAGCCGACAGGATGCACGAAAGGCAACAACTGCCAATTTCTGCATGCTAAATTTAGACCTCAAAAACCAGTCAAAGATGCAGCTGACAATGATGACAAAGCACAAAGACAAAGAGATCTGGGAATACAGTCCCAGCTGCAGCAACAACAGCAGCAACAGCAACAACAGCAACAACAGCAACAACAACAACAATCTGAGACGAGGCTGAACTCTTTTTTAGAAGGTCTGAGCAAAAACATAGACAAACTATTACACGCTTCAGCAAGCCAAACGGTACACACTCTTCCCTATCATACTCAGATACCTGCGCCATGGCAACCACAGCCAATGCAAGAGCAACCAAATCAGTCTCAATACCACACCCAGACCACAGCGCAGACACTTGCACCATGGCAACAATGGCAACAACAACCATTCATAGCTCCAACGCAGGGGCAACAAATTCAGCCTCAATGGCAACCGCAACAAACCACATACCCTATCCTGACATAGAGGTTCAGGATAAATCAAACTGGAAAAATAAGGTCCAGAATAATGATTTGGAGCTACAGAGTAAGATGCTCTTACAATGCTATTATACAAATGCAGACAGTCTTTTA
This sequence comes from Aurelia coerulea, assembly GCA_039566865.1. Classification (NCBI taxonomy): domain Eukaryota; kingdom Metazoa; phylum Cnidaria; class Scyphozoa; order Semaeostomeae; family Ulmaridae; genus Aurelia; species Aurelia coerulea. Next base: position 8,233,948 of record CM076959.1, read on the forward strand.
AACAAGAAAAGAGAACTAGAATCCAGACTCTTTGCAAATAACATTGATTTATGTGCAATAACAGAGGTATTAACTAAGCAGACCTTAAGTTCCAAAATAAAAGCAAAAGACATGCCAATCAGTGGTTACAACCTCTTCTCAAATATTGATTCTACGAACCACAGAGGAGTTGCACTCTACCTCAGTAATAAAGTCAAAGCAACAGAACTGCCGCACATATGTACCGACTCATCCGTAGAGTCAGTTGTTGTTGAGTTTCAGCTAGAGAATAAAGAACGCGTTCTTTGTGCAGTAATATACAGAAGCCCAAGCGCAAATAATCATTCTGCCTTGCGAAATTTCTTGAAAGAGATTACGTCAAAAGATCAATATCAGCACATCCTTCTAATGGGTGACTTTAACTACCCAGAAATTAACTGGGAATCGCATCACGCTAATACAAGTGATATTCATCCTGCATTCCTCTTCCTGGAGGTAGTAAATGATTGTTATTTGTCACAACATATCCAAGATCCTACGAGATATAGACAAAATCAAACGTCTAATTGCCTAGACCTCATCTTTACTGACAATGAAAATTCACTTGAAAAACTTACATATGAAGATCCACTAGGTGCAAGTGATCACATAGTAATAAGCTTTAATTACGTCCTGCACTCTGAATTCGTCCAAAACAATTACGACAAATCAAACCGTTACTCCTATAACAAAGGCGACTATGGTAAATTGAGAGAGATCTTAAATGGAGTGGACTGGGACAGAGAATTCCAGGGACTAGATACAGAAGAGATGTTACTATGCCTGCATACAAAGATGATGCAGGCAGTCGAGAAATGTGTACCAAAACAAATACTGTCAAATCTTAACCAAAAATATAAAAGACCATTATGGCTGAATAAAAGGATCTTAAGGAGTATAAAGAAAAAACACAACGCATATAAAAGATGGCTCCTGACTAAACATGGTAAAGATTATGAACGGTACAAGAAAATAAGCAATTCAACAAAAAGCACCGTGCGAAAGCAGATTCGAAATTTTGAAGCAGACATTGCTAATAATTCCAAACATAATTGCAAGGTATTTTGGAGGTATGTAAATTCAAAATTAAAAACAAAGATTAAAGTTCCTGACCTAAAAACTGATCAGCACAACACAACAACAAGCGAACAAGAAAAAGCTAACTTACTAAACGATTTTTTCAAGTCCGTATTTAGCAAGGCGGATATACCCGAAGTGACAGACAGAGATGTGGAATGGCAATTCCTAGGATTACCATTAACTGACATTCAATTCTCTGAAGAAAAAGTTCGAAATCTATTAAACGATTTGAATACATCAAAAGCAGCTGGACCTGATGATATACACCCTAGGATACTAAAGGAATTATCTAATGAAATTGCATATCCTATTCTTCTAATATTTCAATCGAGTTTTAGTTGTAGCCACGTCCCGGAATTATGGAAACTTGCAAACGTATCTCCTATTCACAAAAAGGGAGCAAAAAATGAAAAGGAAAACTACAGGCCAATTAGTCTAACATCGATTGTGTGCAGAATTATGGAGAAAATAATCAAAGAAGCAATCGTTGATCATTTTCTTACGAACAACCTATTTTCGCCAGATCAGTATGGATTTAGACAGTTCAGATCATGTTTATTACAACTACTTGAAGCGTTAGAAGACTGGACATCTTATCTCGACAAAGGTGACCCCATTGACATTATTTATTTCGATTTCTCGAAAGCATTTGACTCGGTATCGCACAAACTATTATTAACAAAACTCGAAGTGTACGGTATTAGCGGAAAGCTATACGATTGGATTGCGAACTTTTTAAAAAATCGAAGACAAAGAGTCGTCCTTAACGGATGTAAATCAGATTGGGTAAAAGTTACCAGCGGAGTCCCCCAAGGTAGCGTTCTTGGACCTTTGTTGTTTTTAATTTTCGTTAATGACCTACCAAGACATACTAAACTCTGCAAAATAAAAATGTTTGCAGACGATATCAAATTATACTCCAAGGTAAAAGATAATCATGCCCGTATTCAGTACGATATATCGAAAGTATGCGACTGGTCTAAAAAGTGGCAGCTACCGTTGAATTCACAAAAATGTAAAGAATTACGACTTGGCATCAACAAAGGCAGTGCAGAGGCTTACATCTTGTCTTCTCATGACGATACGGAAACAAATATATCGAGAGTTGAAGAAATGAAAGACCTTGGAGTGGTAATGGATAGCAAGCTAAAGTTCGATAAACATATTGCAGAAATATCTAAAAAAGCCACTGGAGTGCTCGCATCAATCAAGAGAACACTGACTTACATAGACAGAAACGTGTTCATTGGTCTTTACAAGAGTCTCGTCAGACCTTTGCTAGAAACATCCGTCTCCGTATGGAACCCGTATATGGTTAAACACATAAAACAACTAGAGGCCGTTCAAAGAAGAGCAACAAAGCTTGTTCGCGGCATCAACCAATTATCATATAATGAAAGATTACAAGCTTTAAAATTACCGACTCTTCAGTATAGGAGAAAGCGCGGTGACATGATAACAACTTACAAAATATTTCATGGCCTCGTTGACACTGACCCCTCAAAGTTCTTCAAGATCAACGACAATAAGACAAGGGGTCATAAATACAAAATAGTGTTGAACAAATGCAGATTAGATGTGAGAAAGAACTTTTATTCTCAGCGAATAATAAAAGATTGGAACTGCTTGCCAGCTAACATCGTCGAAGCAAAGGATGTAATAACGTTCGAAAAACTCTTTGACCGCCTACACGGGGATTCAAAATTCGAATTCAAACTAAACTAGATTAGTAGTCATAGACAATCAGGGTTTTATAGGCCTTGGCCTTCCAGCCCCTTGAACAACATTTATTATTATTATTATTATATTATTTCAAACTGAAAATTAACACCTATTTTGAGTAAATCAGATCACCAGTTGCTGATTTATGGAGGAAGGAGGAAGAAAGATAAATTATTGGCTGCCTCAAAACCAGAGGATTAATTATTCTCCAATGCGTTAAAATCAACGAAATTGATTGAAAAAACATACCTAGCCCTGTTTTCTGATGTTCATAAGTAAGACAGAGTGTCATACATTGAATTTTGTGACAGCCAAGAATATTGAACATATCTAGGGTTGCTAGGAATGAAAATATGCAACACAAGTGCTTCAGACAATGTCATGCGTCCATCAGATATTTTGCTTCCCAAAAGTGATAAAGTCGCTTTAAACAAACAATATCGCGTTCAACATGCTGCTTGGTCGATATTCTTAAAAAATATGGTCATTAATTACTCCCAAATGCGTTTCCTGGCATAATGTATAGTTTAAGTTCATTTAATGTTAAAATTCAAGTTATAAGGTTAAGTACGGAGATAAAATCCTCTGGTATTAAAGCAACCAGTGATTGTGACTTTTTTTCTCAATAAATCAGCAACCACTAGTCAGATTTACACAAACACGGTGCCAATCTGTAAGTTGAAATTTCTTCTATTGAAAAATCTGAAAAACAGAAAAGTTAGTTTTATGGCACCTCCACAGTAGCCATTCAAACGGCGCACATGTTTTTTGGGACACCCTGTTGGATTTTCGATCGATAATGTAGGTTTATCAGCGATAAACTGGCTTTTCGTTTGAAAATGTGGGTTTTTCAACGAAAAAGTGGATTTTTCAACGAAAAAGTGGGTTTTTCAACGAAAAAGTGGGTTTTTCAACGAAAAAGTGGGTTTTTCAACGAAAAAGTGGGTTTCTCCATGAGAAGCATACTTTATCGATCAAAAAACCAACTTTTTCCATCGAAAAACCTACTTTATCGCAGATAAAGTAGGTTTTTCACTGATAAAGTAGGTTTTTCGTTCGATTAAGTAGGTTTTTCGGTGATAAAGTTGTAGACCAGGCGGAGAATACGGCAAGGGTAACATCTCTCCGAACTTTGTGAGACTATGATATTTAGCTACCCATACCCTCTGGTAATGAGAAAATTTTTGGTAAACGGCGAATACCTGCTGCGTTTACCAAATATGGACATTTTCCAAAACGGGGGTTAGAGCCTTTGTCCAAACTGCACATACTGTAGCCTTTACTCTACCTACTGTTTCCTGCTTCGAAATGACATGATTTTATTATGATTATCGCAGTTAAAATGACTTTTTGTGGTAAGGTGATAGTAGGATGTATAAATTTCTTATTTCATACCTTCAAAAGACGGGGGTCGAACCTTCAATCGGTGCCAATTTCACATAATTTCCTATTTCGTGCATTTAAGGGTATCCTTTCCATCAAACATACGAGAAAATTCCTTTGCTAACTTTCTCTTTTACCTACTTTAAATGCACCGCCAATATTTACAATCAACGAAAATGCTTGCTAAAACGGGGGCTATGCCAGTCAAAGTTGTTTTATATTTTCCTATTTTCCATGGTAAAGACCAAAAGAGTTGCTTTCAATGACTGGAATCCCATTTGCATCGTATTAGTCACTTCTTGGAGACCCTGGAAGAAACCAGTCCTGGTTGCAAGGATTTGATAGAACTCATAGGATTTTCAGTGCAAGCCCAGGGCAGATATCCATGTCGCACAGCAGACAAAAGGGGAGAGCAGAGGATGAACAGGGATGCAAAAGTTTCCGGTGGAATAAAGTTTTTTGCATCTGATGGAAATGAGATCATGAAATGGACCCTTAATTGTGCAGCTCTAGCAAAAATACAAATGAGCTTTACAGTATGGCAGGTGTGAAGCAATCCGAAGGAGTGTACAAGATGAATCATCCATCTGAGGTTTTGAATTCTGAAAAATCCATCAGAAAGCTGTACAAAGTCATCACAAAGGAGTGAGTGAATCCGTTTGACCATGCTCTCAACCCTGAAAACCTCTATGACCTTAATTCAGGAGTTCCTGTTGATGACGAACTTGCAGATTCAATCCTTAGTGTGAATTATGTAGGAAGAGAGTTAGACGATGATTTCATCGAGTCCAGAATGAAGTCTACTGGGTGTTCCAAAAAATGTATACGGATTTGGTTGATTCCAGCGATGCAAATTTAGCTTTAATCAATGGCTAATCACTCTCAAAATTTTCCTCGATAGTTAACTTGAACATAGATACCTCGTTTGCTGGTATTGGTGCTTTGAGAGCAGATATATCAATCTTGAAAGCTCTAAATTGCGTCCACTCGCAAACCAGAGATTTGGCCTTTTGGCCTAAGCAAGTTTCTGAAGCACATCGAAATTATGAACTGAAACTAATAAACAATTAAGAAATTGCCCAATGGATGACTGGGGGGTGACTCCTGAAAAACAGAATAACAGAATATCTAATAGTGTTCAAATTTTATCAAGGATATCGTTGATTTATACGCTGTGCCTTAAGAAATTGCTTAGGCCAAAAGGCTAAAGCTCTGGTTTGCAGGAAGAGGCAAATTTGAACTTTCAAGATTGACATTTCTGCTCTCTAAGTACTAATATCAACAAACGAGGTATCAATGTTCAAGTTAACTATCGAGGAACATTTTTAGAATGATTAGACATTGATTGAAGCTAAATTCACAGCGCTGGAGTCAACCAAATCCGTATACATTTTTTTGGGACACCCGGTACAGCTATTGTTCACGATCCAATCAAACGACAAAAACGTGCCTTTTTCAGAGATGTTGGTAAGAAAGTAACCATGACGATAAAAATAAGCAACAGGTCGTAGAAGCAAACAGAAACATCTTTGCAAAAGCTGTTGGCATATTCAACCAAATTCTTTAAAACAGCACTCAAATACCCTCTTTTTTCTGTACCATTATCTTTGGGACACCCAAAAGACACTAGGAGAACGACCGCCAAGAGCAAGTTCATGGAAATTGTTCTCTCCTATGAAAGCAGTTCAATTGATCCCAAAGAGCTATCCACAAGAGTCCCAAAAGGAAAAGTATCAACGTATCTCGTAGATCTGATGGAATTAATTAGATCAACCCCAAGAATCTGTGACACATACCACGAGCTTGCATTCAAGTTGATATCAGCACTACCGAATGGCTATGACAGAATCGATATCGTTGCTGACACCTACAGAGAAAAGTCACTGAAGGATCTAGAACGTGCAAGATGTGGTGTTGCAGGTAAAGTCATCGTGCAATCTCTCTTTCAAAAATCCCACCTAACAAAACGAGACTGATTGAAATCATTTGGGATGTGATAGCAGGTAACGGGATCGAAATTCTTGAGCAGTTGAAATGCAATGAATTGAAATATTCTATGGATGGTATTTGCCATAAAATCTCTTCTGAGACAATTGGTGCGATACAAGAATTAAGCAGGAACCAAGAAGAGGCTGATACCAAGTTGCTGTTACATGCAAATCATGCATTGTCTAAAGATTCTACCAAAGCCATCGTTGTTCGTTCACCTTCAGGTGACGTGGACAATATTCTCTTCGTATCCATGTTTGAGGAAAATTCCGACAAGTTACATATCGATTACGGGACTGGTAAGAATCGCAAAATTCTTAGTGTTGGCTAAATGGAAATGAGCAGGGAGCTGAAAACGGCGCTGAATGGACTTCATGCCTTTACCGGCAATGATTACGTGTCATCCTTCCTCAAGAAATCAAGGAATCATTGCTGGCGACTACTGAAGAAAAACAACAGATTTTTTCAAGCGTTCAATCGCTTGGAACTGACTGGTATCTTAGGGACAGTCTCTTTGCTGCTTTGGAAGAAGTTGTATGTAACATGTACGGGAAGAAGAAGGTAGATGTCGATGAAGTTCGCTAAAAAATATTCAAAGACGTTTACTAGAAAAATGAAAGATCCAGGATCTGTCACTGTTTCTACCATGCAAACAGGCGTTGAAGCTTCATTCTAAACAAGCTAACTATGTAGCAAAAGTGCGCAAATCGACTTTCGTTCAAGAAACTGAATTTGGGAACATTGAAGATAATGGTTGGTCAGGAGAAATTGCTCGGATGGAAACTGTATTTCCTGAAGATGTAACAAAGATTCTAGAAGAAGATGATGATGATACTGAAGAATTTTGATTAAGGACTTGATAATGAAGATAGTAGCGACGGAGAAGACAAGGATATGATAGGAGGTAAGAATAGATATATAAATTTAAAGGCAGAAACACCGCAACACGACAAAAAACAACAGCAAATACGATTAAATTAATTTTTGCCAATATTTCGTCCTGCCATGCAGGACTTCTTCAGGGCTGTAATGTGACAGTTATAATAAAACTTTGAATATGTACAGCGATTTGAAAAGGAGAAGTAACACGTGATTGGTTAGATATGATGGCTACGCAGAGGTTATATGGGTTAGGTTTATAACGGCTATGTAATGTATGTAGTAAAATGATGATGATGCTAATCAAAATAATAATGATAATAATAATGCTGATGGTGATAATAATAATAATATGGTGATGATAATAATAATAATAATAATAATAATAATAATAATAATAATAATAATAATAATAATAATAATAGTGATGATAATAATAATAATAATAATAATAATAATGATAATGATTATGTAAATGCAATGTTAGAAACTAACTGCGATATAATGATAATAATAATGATGGGGATAGTGAGGAGAATAGGTAAGGTAAGAGAGTGAGTAGATTAGGTTACTTACAACTGTGTTTGTTAGCGGTCTGTGGTTCTGTTCAGTCCATTGGGTGAGAGAGTGTTCGCTAAGTCATTGAAGTAATTTTCCTTGGCTCGTCTAACACTCTCTCTGGTGTCATGTATCTTAAGTAGCGGTAGTAATTGCAAGTCTTGTACGGAGTGATTGGGTTTACAAAAGTGTTCTGCAACCCGGGATGTGTCGGAACGTTTGTTTATAATATCTCGTCGGTGTTCGTTGAGTCTGTCTCTTATGCGTCGTCCTGTTTGTCCTATGTATTGGCAGTCAGTCTTTTTGTCGCGTAAGCATCGTTTGCATTGTAGTAAGTATATGACGTTAGTGGAGTTGCAGTCGAGGCTTTGTCTTATGTTGAAGGTTTCGTTGGTGTTTGTGAAAGTAACTGTGTGTGTTCCGTCTTGTATGTGTTGGCATGTGTAGCAGTCGCGTCGTGATGGACATTTAGATATTCCTCTGGGAGTGGTGGTAGCGTCATTTTTCATTTTGGCGCGCACCAGGTATTCCCTGAGGTTTTTTGGTCTGCGGTTACTAAGTATCGGTGGGTCTGGGAAGACTTCCTTACAGTTTGTCGAGTTTTGTAATATGTGGAAGTTGCTGTTAAGTATGGACGTTAATTGTGGTACACTAGGGTGGTAGGTAACCACAAATGGTGTTCTGTTGTTAGGTTTTTTCTGTTTCGTTTGTAAGCTGGATTGTCGCGTTATTTTGGAAGCCTTCCGTATTTCGTTACGTACGTGTTTGCGTTTGTATCCTCTGTTTGTAAGGTATGTAAGCAGTTGATTTGTGCGTTTCTTAAGAGTGTCATTGTTGGAGCAAATGCGTCGTAATCGTAGTGCAAGGCTGTATGGTATGGACTTTTTCGTATGTTTGGGGTGGGCGGATGTGCTGAGGAGGTATTGGTGTGTGTCTGTGGGTTTGACGTAGAGGTCTGTCGAGATGCTGTTGTCTTCGTTAAGTATTACTGTGACGTCTAGGAAATGTGTGCTGGTGGAAGATATGTCACTGGTAAATTTGATGTTGGGATGGATGTTGTTGAGTGTGCGTATAAATTCTGTGAGTTTTTCCTCTCCGTGAGTCCAAATTAAAAAAATGTCGTCGATGTAACGCCACCAAACAAGGGGCTTGTGAGGTGCGTTTTTTAGGGCATTTTCTTCAAAGACCCCCATAAAAAGATTTGCATATGGGGGTGCCATGCGAGTGCCCATAGCTGTGCCGTGTTTCTGTAAGTAGAACTGTCCGTTAAACTCAAAATTGTTGTTGCGTAAAATGATGTCTATAAGGTCACAGATGGTTTGGGTGGGAGGATTTTGTGTGGTGCGTTTGTCAAGGTACTCCCTGGCAGCCTGAACGCCTTCGAAGTGGGGTATGTTAGTATAGAGTGAAGATACATCTAAAGTAACGAGAAGCGAATTAGAGGGAAGGGTGCCGATATTAGAGAGCTTATTTAGAAAGTGAGTTGTGTCTTTGAGGAAGGATGGAAGTTTAAAGACGAGAGGGTTAAGGGTGTCACTGACGAATTCGGAGATGCGTTCTGTAGGGTGGCCATTGGCAGAGACGATAGGTCTGCCAGGGGGTTTGTCTCTGTTTTTGTGTAGCTTGGGTAGTATGTAGAACCTAGAGCATTTTGGGTCACGTGGGGTCAAGTAACTGTATGTATCGCTGTCTATGTGTTCGTCCTGTTTTATTTTTTGTAAGTATTGTTTTACTGTAATTGTAACTTTGTTTGTGATGTCTTTGTTGTGTTTTTCGTAAAAGTTAGTGTCGTCCAGTTGTCTGTTGCATTCGTCTATGTACATTTGTCTGTCCATCACAACTGTACCTGAACCTTTGTCTGCCGGTTTTATGATTATGTCCGTGCGTTTGGATAAGGTTTTCAGTGCGGTGCGTTCGTCTTTGGTGAGGTTGTCTGATATGCGTGTGGGTTGTATGTTGTTTATGTTGTCTTCGACGTTATCTATGTAGGAGTCTAGTGACGGGTCTAAGTTTCTTGGTGGTGTCCAGTTGCTAGTCTTTTTGTATCTTTTTGTCATTTTGTCTGTGTCTCTGTCTGTGTCTCTGTCAGTGCTGTCATCTTCAGTTTCTGTATTGTCGTGGAAGTAATGCTTGAGTCGCAGTCTCCGTTTGAATTCTGCTAGGTCAGCGTTTATTTCGTTCCAGTCGATTTTCTGTGGGGTAGGGCAAAAGTTAAGTCCATGTGAGAGAAGTGATAGTTCAGCGTTTGTAAGGTCGACTGTAGAAAGGTTGATGACTGTATCTGTTTCTAAGTGTTTTGGTCTCTTTTGTTTCCGTTTGTTGCGTGTTTTGTTGTTGTGATTTTGGTTGTGTGTGTCTTGTTCGTTTGGTTTCCTTTGTTCGTTCAGTGTTTCGTCGTTGAGTCTGTTGCTTGTAAGTGTTTCTTTATTGTCATTACTATGGTTAAGATCATTATTTGTCAGGTCATTTTGTGAAGCGTTGTTGTTGTTGTTGTTGTTGTTGTTGTTGTTGTTTTCAGTTCTGTGGTCGGTTTCTGCTTTGTTATTTTTGGTATTGTCTTCGTGTACAGTGGCTGTAGTGTATGTTTGATCCTGTAATTGGTGTTGATTATTTTTTGCTGTGTTAGGGATACTCGTATTAGTAGCGTTGAGGTGAGGAAAGAAAGTGATACGTTTAGGAACGGAAGTGGTTTTACGTTTAGGAGTGTTAACAGGTGAAAGCCTTGGAGGAGATGGAGTTTGACTGAGAGAGAAAGAATTAGATGAAAAATGATAAGAGATGGGAAAAGAATGTGCATGAAAATTATGGCTGTGCTGCGATAAATCATAAAGATAAGGCTGGTGATTATGGATAGACCTGGTATTACTTTGGATTTATTGATGAATGCGGTTAGGCCTATGGAGATTAAAAGACCGGTAAGGGTTAGTGTTGTTATTATACAGATGCACTGCAAAAAATATCAAAATTTCCCTTTAGTTTCTGCTTGGAAATTTAGGGGAAACGGACAAGTTTATCTGGGAAATTGAAGGGAAACGGACATTTCCATCTCCTTCTTGGGAAATTATGGGGAAAGTGTCCGTTTCCCCAAAACTTCCCCATGAAAAAACGCAGGGAAATTTTGTCATTTTTTGCAGTGATGCCTACGACTTATGTTATTTGAATTTGATACTTTTGACAAGTAAAACAAGTAAAATAAAACAGAACGAACACATAGACAGCGATACATACAGTTACTTGACCCCACGTGACCCAAAATGCTCTAGGTTCTACATACTACCCAAGCTACACAAAAACAGAGACAAACCCCCTGGCAGACCTATCGTCTCTGCCAATGGCCACCCTACAGAACGCATCTCCGAATTCGTCAGTGACACCCTTAACCCTCTCGTCTTTAAACTTCCATCCTTCCTCAAAGACACAACTCACTTTCTAAATAAGCTCTCTAATATCGGCACCCTTCCCTCTAATTCGCTTCTCGTTACTTTAGATGTATCTTCACTCTATACTAACATACCCCACTTCGAAGGCGTTCAGGCTGCCAGGGAGTACCTTGACAAACGCACCACACAAAATCCTCCCACCCAAACCATCTGTGACCTTATAGACATCATTTTACGCAACAACAATTTTGAGTTTAACGGACAGTTCTGCTTACAGAAACACGGCACAGCTATGGGCACTCGCATGGCACCCCCATATGCAAATCTTTTTATGGGGGTCTTTGAAGAAAATGCCCTAAAAAACGCACCTCACAAGCCCCTTGTTTGGTGGCGTTACATCGACGACATTTTTTTAATTTGGACTCACGGAGAGGAAAAACTCACAGAATTTATACGCACACTCAACAACATCCATCCCAACATCAAATTTACCAGTGACATATCTTCCACCAGCACACATTTCCTAGACGTCACAGTAATACTTAACGAAGACAACAGCATCTCGACAGACCTCTACGTCAAACCCACAGACACACACCAATACCTCCTCAGCACATCCGCCCACCCCAAACATACGAAAAAGTCCATACCATACAGCCTTGCACTACGATTACGACGCATTTGCTCCAACAATGACACTCTTAAGAAACGCACAAATCAACTGCTTACATAACTTACAAACAGAGGATACAAACGCAAACACGTACGTAACGAAATACGGAAGGCTTCCAAAATAACGCGACAATCCAGCTTACAAACGAAACAGAAAAAACCTAACAACAGAACACCATTTGTGGTTACCTACCACCCTAGTGTACCACAATTAACGTCCATACTTAACAGCAACTTCCACATATTACAAAACTCGACAAACTGTAAGGAAGTCTTCCCAGACCCACCGATACTTAGTAACCGCAGACCAAAAAACCTCAGGGAATACCTGGTGCGTGCCAAAATGAAAAATGAGGCTACCACCACTCCCAGAGGAATATCTAAATGTCCATCACGACGCGACTGCTACACATGCCAACACATACAAGACGGAACACACACAGTTTCTTTCACAAACACCAACGAAACCTTCAACATAAGACAAAGCCTCGACTGCAACTCCACTAACGTCATATACTTACTACAATGCAAACGATGCTTACGCGACAAAAAGACTGACTGCCAATACATAGGACAAACAGGACGACGCATTAGAGACAGACTCAACGAACACCGACGAGACATTATAAACAAACGTTCCGACACATCCGGGGTTGCAGAGCACTTTTGTAAACCCAATCACTCCGTACAAGACTTGCAATTACTACCGCTACTTAAGATACATGACACCAGAGAGAGTGTTAGACGAGCCAAGGAAAATTACTTCATTGACTTAGCGAACACTCTCTCACCCAATGGACTGAACAGAACCACAGACCGCTAACAAACACAGTTGTAAGTAACCTAATCTACTCACTCTCTTACCTTACCTATTCTCCTCACTATCCCCATCATTATTATTATCATTATATCGCAGTTAGTTTCTAACATTGCATTTACATAATCATTATCATTATTATTATTATTATTATTATTATTATCATCATTATTATTATTATTATTATTATTATTATTATTATTATTATTATTATTATTATTATTATTATTTTATAAATACGAAAAAGTAATGATCGAAATGCCTTGCTTGTTGTAGATAACAGCAAAGAAAAACAAGACAATTTGTGCGAAAATTTTCGATATAACTTATATCTTCTTCAGTCGCTTATGATAATTCTATAAATGGAATTAAGGTTAAAACAGTTCTGCAGGAATGTGGCGATCTATAAATTAGGAATGTAACGTTCTCTTAAACTAATCGATTATTAGGTTCTAATAATGTGACGTAATATGAATAAGGCTAAGCAAACAATTATTTACAATTGCCATAAAGGGAAAAATATAAACGTCCAAGTTCATTCGTTATGCTGTTCATGCCAAAAGGCTCACGTGAACCCAATCGAGTCATCCACAGGTTTTCATGATGCTCGAGTACACCAAGTCCTCCTTCCACCTTTTCTAAAACATGAACCCGAAGGTCGCGCTCAAAATCACAATCATGGCTTTGATAAAAATGTTTTCCCAACTCAGTGCTTGTCGGGTCGTGTCCTGCATCATAACGGTGTTTATTAAAACGTTGGCTAAGAGTAGTTGACGTAAAACCCACGTACAATTTTTGATGTTTTACGCATTCGGCCGCATAAATTACATTCTTTGACTGGCAGGAACCTCCGGAGATGTAACTTGTCCTGCCATTTTTGTTGTTAGTTAAGGAATCTTTCTGGCCCATGTGGTTGCAAAGTTTGCATGGGCGTCCTCGCTTCTTTGTGCTTTTTGGTGTACATCGTACACTTGCTCCTTTTGATTTCAACATTTTCCTTTGTGCTCTTACAAGGATTGAGCGTATGTTCGGGTTTCTTCTGTACGAAACGATTGGTGGTTCTGGAAATGTTTCTTTTAATTCAGGGTGATCATTTATCATGTTTTCATAGTTTCTGTGCAATATATTAGATAATCCCTTAAATTTCGTATGCCAATTGATTACAAATGGTACTCTTTCCTTTGAAGTGTTCCGTTTAGTTTCTGTCGGTTTTAGTAATACCTTTCTGTCTCTCATTTCGACTTCTGTTGCTATTTGTACTAGTTTTTGCTCGGAATAACCACGATTGACATAAAATCGAATAAAATCAGTAGCATGTCTACGATAATCCTGGACTAGAGTACAAATTCTGCGAATTCTTATGAACTGCGACAATGGGTTAGAGCGAATGGTATGACTTGGATGATCTGAATGTCTATGAAGGTAGGTGTGGGTAGCTGTTGGCTTGCAGTATAGTTCAGTTATTAGTTGACTATTGTGTATTTTCACTTTTGTATCCAAAAACACTACATTCTCTGTAGAAAATTCCGATGTAAAAGTAATCTTTGATCTAAAATTGCTTTCTCTCGCAAACGAATTGCAGTACGATAAGAAGTGATTAAGGCTTTTGATATCCCCAGTCCAGATAAAGAATATATCATCTATATAACGTAACCAAGACAGTGGCCTTTTTCCATAGTTTCTTTCATACCCGTGTAACATTTCTGTTTCAAATTTGGACATAAATAAATTTGCAAAGTTTACTGCCATTGGTGTCCCCATCGCAGTACCCTTTAATTGGTGAAAAAATTTATCCATGAACGACAATGTATTGCTTTTCAATATAAAGTTTATCAATTCTGAAATACAATCCGATGGTACCGATTTGTCTTTACGTTGTTCTAAGGCTTCTTTGCATGCGTTAACTCCTTCTTCGTGGTCTATGTTAGGGTACAGAGAACAAACGTCCATCGTAACTAGGTAAAATTCTTCACTTGCAAAAGTGCTGATATCAATATTTTGGATATGCGTAATGAAATCAGTGGTGTCTCTGATGTACGAGTTAGTCTTTATGGCTGCTGGTTTTATAAAGCTATCAACCCATTCTGAAACTTTCGCTGTACAAGAATTATATCCACTGCAAATCGGTCTCAAAGGAGGCAGTGTATCAAATTGTTTGTGTATTTTCGGCAAACCGTAAAAGCAAGGGGATCTGTTACCTTCTCTTAGTTTAATATTCTCAATATCCGTGATGTAGCCTTTACTTTCCATTTCGTCAATCATTAAATCTAATTGATTACGGTAATTGGGGTTAGGGTCGGAGTTGACTTCTTCGTAATATTCCTTATCATGAAGGATTTCCAAACATAATTTATTGTAGTCATTTGTATCCATAAGCACAATTCCGCTGCCCTTGTCAGCTGGTTTAATTATCAACGTATCATCAGAGGCAAGAGATCTCAGTGCTTCACGTTGTTTGTTTGTTAAATTGTTCGTCCGACTACTTTTGTTTGAATTCAGATGTGAACGAATGTCATGGATTGTGTCATCCAAAAAGTTAGAAAGTCCAGTTGAACGACCTTCCCTTACTTTTTCTGGATACCAATGTTCATTCTTTGTAAACCAGCCCAAGTCATATCGTTCATCGTTTGGTTGTAAATCTACTTTTTTGATCGTGTTATTTTCCTCTTTGCCATTTTCTTCAAAAAAGTATTCGCGAAGTTTCAGTCTTCTAAAGAACTTGTGAATGTCATTTGCGAACGTCTCTTTGTTAAAATTTGCTTGACTCGGGCAAAACGAGAGACCAAGTTCCAAAACGTTACTTTCATCATCCGTCAGAACACGGTTAGAGAGGTTGTAAACTGTAGATTTATTAGGTTTCTTCTTAAAAGGGTCTATAACTAAAGGGGATCTTTTTCTTGTTTCTTTGTTTGGCGGTGTTCTTTCATGGATGTTCTTTTCAAATGTTTCGTTGTTGAAAAGTGCAAAACGGTTGCGCAAAGATATGCCCTCAGGTTCATGTGGGTCAGTCTGTTTACTGAATTGCTTTGGAAAAGACCATTTATTAGTGTCATTGACGAATCTTGTTATCTCCATCTGAGTTGCAGGATGTAACGATCTACGGAGCTTTGGAAATTGTTCTACTTCTTCCTTTTCTATGCAAGACAGAAAATGTTCTCTCATTTTAGTTTGGTCGAATATGAATGTTGATGGGTCTTCGTATAAAGCAAGTTCCATTGCGTATGCTATTGCAAAGATTCCACAGTCATAAGGGCCTTGTTGAGTTGAAGCTATGTTCATTTGGATTACAGTTGGTAAAACCGATGGTTCAGGTGAATAAATTGATGTTATCTCCTTCATCAGATTTGGAGTTGGAGGAAGATTTAAACTGTCGAAAATGCGGACTCGACCCCCTATCGAAGTAGTTGTGACAAAATGATTAGATCCAGTGTGATGAATGTGGATGGTTGGATACGGATTATAGATCAGATGTTCAGCCCCAAGACAAACTAATTGGAATTCAAAAAAAGGGCATTTCTTCTGAATAAGATACAAGCCGGCATCAATCAATCTATCGCAAAATTTCTTCACCGTTTGTCAAATACACTTTTTCTTGATTAGTGAGGTTTAAAGATTTAACCCACTGATTGGAAAGTTTAATATTCTTATTTTGAGACTGGTTACTGTTCATGTCTCTGGTCGGCTTCAATTTTGAGATTTTCTTCTTCTTTATTTTGTTGAAACTTTTCAAATCCTTGTCTTTAAAACTATTCAAGCATTGTGCTAGGTATTCATAACGAAGTTGATCTTGACAGCAAATACAGAGTTGTTCTTCAAGCTTGATTATCTCTAATTCGATCCTTTGCATTACAGTGCTATAATGGTCGACGATAATGTCCAGAGCCTTGAGAGAGTTTTTAACTGATAATAGTTCTATTTTCTTTGTCAATTCCTCATCCGTTTGTGCAGCACTTATCTGTAGATTAGTTGTCAAGCCATTAGGAACCACCCCAACGTTCTTGCAATGATCTAAGAAGTTGCGATGACTAGCGATCTTCAGTAAGGATTTGTTCTGTTTTCTCAACTCCAAGAAACACCTTTTTTCATACACAAACAATTTGATACACTGCCTCCTTTGAGACCGATTTGCAGTGGATATAATTCTTGTACAGCGAAAGTTTCAGAATGGGTTGATAGCTTTATAAAACCAGCAGCCATAAAGACTAACTCGTACATCAGAGACACCACTGATTTCATTACGCATATCCAAAATATTGATATCAGCACTTTTGCAAGTGAAGAATTTTACCTAGTTACGATGGACGTTTGTTCTCTGTACCCTAACATAGACCACGAAGAAGGAGTTAACGCATGCAAAGAAGCCTTAGAACAACGTAAAGACAAATCGGTACCATCGGATTGTATTTCAGAATTGATAAACTTTATATTGAAAAGCAATACATTGTCGTTCATGGATAAATTTTTTCACCAATTAAAGGGTACTGCGATGGGGACACCAATGGCAGTAAACTTTGCAAATTTATTTATGTCCAAATTTGAAACAGAAATGTTACACGGGTATGAAAGAAACTATGGAAAAAGGCCACTGTCTTGGTTACGTTATATAGATGATATATTCTTTATCTGGACTGGGGATATCAAAAGCCTTAAGGTTACTGTAACCGTTCAGGCGGCGATTAAGAAACTCCGTTTACCACGGCCGTTTGTCAAAATATACCAAACAAACTTATGCATCATTCGACGCAGAATTAAACAAAGAATATCATAAAAATATATTCAGTTGATTCAATAAAATCACGAATGATTTATTCTAGATTTAAGGCAAAATCGACCACCCTTGCGAAAAAATCTTTGTGTACCCCAATGTTAATCGTTGGACCACGACTATCTATTTCTGAAAGACTTACGGCCCTGAACTGCAAAACCGTGTCACGAATTTTTGATAAAAGGTATTTTCTTGAAATGATATCATTTTAAATAAATGCAAATGTCTTAAATGTCTTTTTTACTTTCAGACCCTTGTAAAAATCGGACCATTGGATCTATCACAAATCGCTGACACGGTTTCGTAGTTTTATGCTTTGTGACCCTGTGTGCCAAGTTTCAAGCGATTCGATTGGCCTGTTGGGTACACAAAGATTTTTTATTACCCACCAGTACCCGGAATCCTGTTTCGAGAAATCAGGCTTTTATTGAAATGAAGCAAAAATTGCGGGAAATACGATTATGCATGAAAGGTCAAGCAATTAGGCTTAAGCGCGGTATTGGTAAAGCATTATATCAATAACATAGCAGCACGGGATGTCACGAACATAGCTGGAAGGTCAAGTGAGTTTACTTTAATCCCCTAATGTATATTCCCGCAACTTTTGAGAAACATGATAGCTCCTTTTAAAATGCTCAAATTTATAAGTAATTGTGACTATTTCTGGAAGTGAGTTGGTTTAAACAGTCTTAAAATACTTGTACCATCAGATTATGACAAAAAAGAAAAATCGAAAATTTGTCGTCTGAACAGTTACAGTAACCTTAATCACTTCTTATCGTACTGCAATTCGTTTGCGAGAGAAAGCAATTTTAGATCAAAGATTACTTTTACATCGGAATTTTCTACAGAGAATGTAGTGTTTTTGGATACAAAAGTGAAAATACACAATAGTCAACTAATAACTGAACTATACTGCAAGCCAACAGCTACCCACACCTACCTTCATAGACATTCAGATCATCCAAGTCATACCATTCGCTCTAACCCATTGTCGCAGTTCATAAGAATTCGCAGAATTTGTACTCTAGTCCAGGATTATCGTAGACATGCTACTGATTTTATTCGATTTTATGTCAATCGTGGTTATTCCGAGCAAAAACTAGTACAAATAGCAACAGAAGTCGAAATGAGAGACAGAAAGGTATTACTAAAACCGACAGAAACTAAACGGAACACTTCAAAGGAAAGAGTACCATTTGTAATCAATTGGCATACGAAATTTAAGGGATTATCTAATATATTGCACAGAAACTATGAAAACATGATAAATGATCACCCTGAATTAAAAGAAACATTTCCAGAACCACCAATCGTTTCGTACAGAAGAAACCCGAACATACGCTCAATCCTTGTAAGAGCACAAAGGAAAATGTTGAAATCAAAAGGAGCAAGTGTACGATGTACACCAAAAAGCACAAAGAAGCGAGGACGCCCATGCAAACTTTGCAACCACATGGGCCAGAAAGATTCCTTAACTAACAACAAAAATGGCAGGACAAGTTACATCTCCGGAGGTTCCTGCCAGTCAAAG
This sequence comes from Aurelia coerulea, assembly GCA_039566865.1. NCBI lineage: Eukaryota > Metazoa > Cnidaria > Scyphozoa > Semaeostomeae > Ulmaridae > Aurelia > Aurelia coerulea. The sequence goes on from CM076959.1 coordinate 8,252,745, forward strand.
AATGTAATTTATGCGGCCGAATGCGTAAAACATCAAAAATTGTACGTGGGTTTTACGTCAACTACTCTTAGCCAACGTTTTAATAAACACCGTTATGATGCAGGACACGACCCGACAAGCACTGAGTTGGGAAAACATTTTTATCAAAGCCATGATTGTGATTTTGAGCGCGACCTTCGGGTTCATGTTTTAGAAAAGGTGGAAGGAGGACTTGGTGTACTCGAGCATCATGAAAACCTGTGGATGACTCGATTGGGTTCACGTGAGCCTTTTGGCATGAACAGCATAACGAATGAACTTGGACGTTTATATTTTTCCCTTTATGGCAATTGTAAATAATTGTTTGCTTAGCCTTATTCATATTACGTCACATTATTAGAACCTAATAATCGATTAGTTTAAGAGAACGTTACATTCCTAATTTATAGATCACCACATTCCTGCAGAACTGTTTTAACCTTAATTCCATTTATAGAATTATCATAAGCGACTGAAGAAGATATAAGTTATATCGAAAATTTTCGCACAAATTGTCTTGTTTTTCTTTGCTATTATTATTATTATTATTATTATCATCACCATATTATTATTATTATCACCATCAGCATTATTATTATCATTATTATTTTGATTAGCATCATCATCATTTTACTACATACATTACATAGCCGTTATAAACCTAACCCATATAACCTCTGCGTAGCCATCATATCTAACCAATCACGTGTTACTTCTCCTTTTCAAATCGCTGTACATATTCAAATTTTTATTATAACTGTCACATTACAGGGACGAAATATTGGCAAAAATTAATTTAATCGTATTTGCTGTTGTTTTTTGTCGTGTTGCGGTGTTTCTGCCTTTAAATTTATTCATTTTTTCGTCATCGCAAGCATCTTCGGATCCGGCAATCGACGTTGGTATCGTGGCCTTTACTTTTTCAAATTAAATTAAATTAATAGATATATAGCTGTTTTAAGAAATAAACATTATGAAATAATTTTGACTGACATAACCCCCGTTTCAGCATGTACTTTCGTTGATGGTAAATATTGGCGGTGCATTTAAAGTAGGTAAAAGAGAAAGTTAGCAAATGAATTTTCTCGTATGTTTGATGGAAAGGATACCCTTAAATGCACGAAATAGGAAATTATGTGAAATTGGCACCGATTGAAGGTTCGACCCCCGTCTTTTGAAGGTATGAAATAAGAAATTTATACATTCTACTGTCACCTTACCACAAAAAGTCATTTTGACTCTGATAATCATAATAAAATCATGTCATTTCGAAGCAGGAAACAGTAGGTAGAGTAAAGGCTACAGTATGTGCAGTTCGGACAAAGGCTCTAACCCCCGTTTTGGAAAATGGCCATATTTGGTAAATGCAGCAGGTATTCACCGTTTACCAAAAAATTTCTCATTACCAGAGGGTATGGGTAGCAAAATATCATAGTCGCACATAGTTCGGAGAGATCTGGCGTTTTCGCACCAAAATTTGGTTTTCCATCAAAACCTATCTTTTCAATATAAAATTCCAGTACTTCAATGACAACTTTACAACGGCCTATTGAAAAAACAAGGCAACATGGATGGAAAGTTAAAATGCGGGAGGCCAGATGCATCTGGCAGATGGTATCGTTTGAGCTGCAACGATTTTGGATTTGGTCCACGTGGCTTTTTTGGTATAACCCGTGGTGGCCCATTCAATTTCTTGCCATACTGCAGATGCCATAAGCTCTGCACATTTGAAATTGCATTTGATAGTAAATCTTGAAAATCATCATCGTCATTGCTGTTCGCCAGCGTTGTGATACTCACAATAGTAAACGCCTCCTAGTACCGGCAATGGAAGGACGGCGGGTAGGGGGGATATTTGCTACAGGTGACGCAACTGTATACTGGTATTTGAAACGCTTCATTCATTTATTCATGTAAACATTCCTGATTACGAGATAAGTCCACTGTAAATTGTTCATAACTTGGATAATTCAATCATTTGCTTGAGCTGAAAAGAATCTATCTTCAAAATATTCCAACAATGCAAACATGCTTTACTGGATCTGCTTGTAATATTATGCGTACACACCCGGCTTTGGAACACCACGTTTTTCTCATCGAAAAACCTACTTTCTCGCCCGAGAAACCTACTTTATCGATGGAAACCCACTCTTTCAATTGAAAAACCCACTTTCTCGCTTGAGAAACCAACTTTATCGGTGGAAACCCACTTTTTCGCTTGAAAACCCACTTTTTCGTTGATAAACCAATATTTTTAAACGAAAAACCTACTTTATCGCTGATGAACCCGCTGATAAAACCTAACTTTTCGATCGATAATGTGGGTTTCTCCGTGAAAAAGTGGGTTTCTGGTCAATAAAGTGTGTTTTTCGATCGATAAAGTAGGTTTCTCGGCCAGAAACCCGCTTTATCGGCGATAAACCCACTTTTTCGATCGAAAAACTAGGTTTATCGCCGATAAACCCACTTTATCGATCGATAATACACCCCTTTACGTTAGTAAAGGGATGTTAACGCCAAGGTGGACATTATGATTTTCAAGCCCCCTCCTCATGCCCATGCCTCCATCCTGTCACAACGCGTGCTCTCCCTCTCAAGAAGTCTTCCGTCCAGAAGCTAAATTTTAACCCTAATCCTACCAGGGGGGGGTGTTTTCCACCCCCCCTGTCGGTTTTTTGCAGAGCATTCTTTAACGACAAAAGCTATGACCCTCAAACTCACTGACAATTACCAATTATCTATTAGCTACATTTTGACAATTAAATTTTTGAACAATAGGTGTCACGTGACAGGTGACACTACCATATTTGGAGCAAGGTATTAGAAAAATTAATGATTTTGATATTTTTACTCCCAGAATTAGTTCCAAACGTTGACTATTGTACTTTAAAAGAATCAGCAAACAATTAGCTTTCTATTGTTGTCAATAACAATGGATTTTGCTGACGTCAGCATTCTTAAATGATGACGTCACTCTGGCCGCCATTTTGGGTCATTTTGGCAAATTTTGAAGTTTTTTCCAATAGATTTTGTTAAAAATGCATAGAATTGCGTTATGCAATACTTTAAAAGCATCTTGAGCAAATTAATATCAATTTTTGGCAGAAAAACACAGTTTTTAGTTATGACGTCATCAATTTTTGTCATTTTCTTCCAAAATAACAGTCTAAAAACACTCATATGCATCATATTTGAATTGGAAATGAATAATACGCCAAATAAGAATGGAAAAAGTCATTCAGATTACCTTCATTCCGTTTTTAGAACGAATAAGCCGGAAAACCATATATTTTGACATTTTCCGGCATCATGACGTCATAGTGACGTCACCTAACGAGGAGGCCACGCCCAAAACTACCAATCGGCTAAGAATAGCTAGGACTACGCCCTTGCCAAGTTTCAATGATTTCCCATTAGTCTACGGCTATTTATAGAGGGGGGGGTGGAAAGCACCCCCCCCCCCCCCCGGCTATGTTAGATCAAAAAAAGCCCGGTAGGATTAGAGTTAAGTTACAAGGTTTCTTTCAAGTTGAGCAATTCTCCAGCCGTGTCATCTTATTACCACTTGATAAGATTGTTGACCAGAACAAAGTCCATGGCAAGAACTGTGAACTTGAAGAGAGGATTTGCTGGCATGTGATAAACTAATGGCAACAATAATGGAACAATACGAATATTCAAAGGCGAAGCGATCGGATAAGGCCTAAGAACGGAGAAGGGAAGTAATCGTGTCTTCATAATTGCGTTGTAGCAGACTATTTAGTGAGTGTATCTACAAGGTACAAGAAGGAAATGAGACTGAATAAATTCTAAAGTTTGCTTGGAGTATTCTGCTAGCATATATTTGTGGCAGAAAAGGTCAGTTGCACGAGAAAAGTTTCACCAAGTTGTAGCTCACAATTTGAAGCTCAATCACAAGCCAACAGGTCCTCTAGCTTCACTCCTAGGCAACAAGGAGTGGTATTCCAGACCACAGATACTTTCAACTGAAGCTGCACACCATCTTATACACAGAGGAATTGGATGGCATTGCAGTTTATTGTCTTGCTGTGCTGGTAGTCTGCATTTCATTATCGAATTGGGGAAAACAAGACAAGATACAAAATGTTGCGAATCACTAACATTCAATGGAGCTGAAAGCAAGTTAGAACATCCAAACATTACACGTTTTTTTTTTTATAAGAAACTGGTTTGTAAGAAACTAGTACTACGATGCCCAAAAATTTAAGAAACTCTAGTACTACGCTCAAGAACAGTTAATAAACTCTGAAACTTTATTTCTGTATGTCTCTCTTATTCTATGTCTCTTTAACAAAGGTACATTCGTCTTTTCTTGACTTTTAACTGCAAAATTGGTAAATTTTTGCCTTGATGTGCACGGCTTCTTCTTGATGACAATGTCAATGCAAAATGGAAGCCCTTTCTCGAGAAGAAGGCTCAGCTTCGAACAATACCGCAATTTTAGGCCCAAAAAATAAGAAACTAATTAAGAAACTTTACTACTAAAACACCGAAATTTTCATGCGAAATTAAGAAACTTTTAGTACTAAGTGCTGATCCAAGTTTCTTATAAAAAAAAAACGTGTAGATCCATTTATCAAGCAGAAAGAAGGAAATACAGACAGCAGCTGATCAGGTGCTAATTACTGGTAGTTTGGATCATTGTCAGTACAGCATGCCGATGGTAAAGAACATATGTAACTTCGTATGAGTGGGGCAGTTCTCACTGTTGGTTTTATTTGTCCAAGGGGAACCCCCCATGGTCCATGGTTTCGAACTGTTTCATTGAAAAGAGTTGTTTTGTAATATCCAGGGGAAAACATATCCTTGGATCATGGTTGAGATGAGAATGGTCATGAAAATATATGTGAAATAACCGAAAAATGAAATTGAAATGAGTTGTATTGTGATATCCAAGGGTTCACCACGGTTGAGATGAAAATGGCCATGAAATTATATGCGAAATAACCGAAAAATAAAATTAAAAAGAGTTGTGTTGTGATATGAAAATATATGCGATATAACCGAAAAATGAAATTGAAAAGAGTTGTGTTGTGATGTGAAAATATATGCGAAATATCCGAAAAATGAGATTGAAAAGAGTTGTGTTGTGATGTGAAAATATATGCGAAATAACCGAAAAATGAAATTGAAATGAGTTGTGTTGTGATATGAAAATATATGCGAAATAACCGAAAAATGAGAAAGAAAAAAAGTGTTGTGTTGTGATATGAAAATATATGCGAAATAACCGAAAAATGAAATTAAAAAGATTTGCATTGTTAGATATCCAAGGGGAAACATATCCTTGGACCACGGTTGAGATAAAAATGGTCATGAAAATATATGCGATATAACCGAAAAATGAAATTGAAAAGAGTTGTGTTGTGATATGAAAATATATGCGAAATAACCGAAAAATGAGAAAGAAAAAAAGTGTTGTGTTGTGATATGAAAATATATGCGAAATAACCGAAAAATGAAATTAAAAAGAGTTGCATTGTTAGATATCCAAGGGGAAACCTATCCTTGGACCACGGTTGAGATGAAGTGGTCATGAAAATATATGCGTAATAACCGAAAAATGAAATTGAGAAGAGTTGCATTGTTAGATATCCAAGGGGAAACCTATCCTTGGATCACAGTTAAGATGGAAATGAACTTAAAAATAGATGTGAAATGAATGAAATGTAAAGAGGTCTTTTTAGATATCCAAGGGGAAATATATCCTTGGATTACGGTGTAAAGTTGTGTTCTTAGGTATCCATAAGGAAACCCATCTTTGGTTCACGGTTTCCGGGGGTAAGCCCATCTTCAGTTCACAGTTTAGAATTGGTTTGTTAGATGAAACCCAATATTTCCCTTGGATCATGGTATGGGCATTGAGTGGTGTTCCTAGGTATCCAAGGGGAAACCCATCTTTGGTTCACAGTTTCCTAGGGTAAGCCCATCCTCAATTCACAGTTTAGAGTTGGTTTGTTAAATATCCAAGGGCAAACCTAAGCATTGTGTTGTATAATATCCAAGTGGAAACCCATCTTTGGTTCACGGTTTCCAGGTTGGATTATGGTTGGGGTTGTTTTTTCATGCAAACCGTTTCTGAATTAGCCAAATTACTTTCCTCTAAAGTACCAGTATTCACGGAACCGCCAATGCTCTAACCTTGCTGCTTGTGTCAGGTATCCAGGTCCCATGAACAACTTTCTCCTCTCTGCTAACATGAGGGCGGCAACAGTAAGACAAAGACCACCATAGCGGCACCCTGAACAGAAACTGTAGTGTCACAAGAGTCTACAACCTATAATGGAGCCAACAAACAACCATACAAGTAGAAATTCTGATGCGGCAAATCATTCCTCGTAATGCCTTGTATCATTGGTCAAATTACACTTGTCACCAATACTTAGAATTCCATTATCAGCACAGCAGTGTTTAGGGACCCCAACCAGTGGGCCAGTTCCTTGCGGAAATGGTGGGGCGTTGGTCCGATCAAGGGCTCAGTGTGGTAGCTTGGGCGTACTTTGGCAGTTAGGCCGCTCTATGTAGCGAGGCGGTTCTGTTTATTGTTGTTCCTTATATATTTATATATTATATGTTTACAGAATGCAAGAATGTGTCAGAAGTTGAAAGAGTTAAAGGAAATAAATGTGTGAGAAGTGATATTTCTTACAGTATTTTACATTTGGCAAACTGTTGTTTCGTTCATGTTTCAGAAAGTTGAAAGAGTTAATGGTAATGAATGTGTGAGAAATGATATTTCCTACAGTATTTCACATTTTGGCAAACTGTTGTTTCGTTCATGTTTCAGAAAGTTGAAAGAGTTAATGGAAATGTATGTGTGAGAAGTGATATTGATTGTAGTATTTTACATTTGGAAATCTGTTGTTCTGCAAAGATACGACCCCAAAAAGCTGCCACACTTTCCGTTGTGTTTTCTTCAATGTCCTTCTGCCGGGGCGAGTTGCTTTATTTGGAAAGATCCAATATGGCCGTCTCTGTTCCAGTGATTCCCGCCGCGGGGCGTTAAACCTACTTTATCAGTGAAAAACCTAGTTTCTCGATCGAAAAAGTGGATTTATCGGCGATAAACTAGGTTTTTCGAATTCTTGTGCATTTTGCTTGCCATATACTTCGTTGCGCAGTCAAAATCTCGTGTTCTCTTGTGGTTCTCTTCCAGCCGTGACATAGCGAAATCCTATATGATTGTCTTATAGCGCGAAATTATTCAGTTTTACAAATTGGAAATCAGTTCAAAAACGCTCAATACAGTTGCAGAGCTCCTTTAATACGAAGCTGATTGAAATTATTTCTTTGCGTCGCTGAAAACTCGTGTTGTCTTCCAGCCGTAAAATAACGAAATTCTATACAACGGGTCCATGACAAGAAATTTTAACAATTCGCAAATTGCAAATCAGTTCAAAAACGATCTACTACAGTTTCAGAGCTCATTTTATTACGAAAATGGTCGAGATTACTTATTTGCGCAGTCAAAGCTCCTGTTCTCTTGTGGCTTTCTTCCAGCCGTAAAATAGCGAAATTCTATTTAACTGTCCAATAGCACGAAATTTAGCGATTTACAAATTGGAAATCAGTTCGAAAACGATCTAACACAGTTGCAGAGTTCGTTTTATTACGAAAATGATCAAAATTACTTCTTTGTTTCGTGAAAAACTCGTGTTCTCTTGTGCATCTCTTCCAGCCATAAAGTAACGTTATCCTATATGACTGTCTTATAGAATTTTGATCGGGGGGGGGGGTAGATTTCTATTGACTTGCAACATTTGTGATAACTGGTTTTCCAATTGAACTCTGAATTCCGTAATTGAACATTTAGAGGAAAGCCTTAACCCTATCCAGACTGGGCTTTTTGAGCTACTAGAAGACTGGGGGGGCTCATTCAGCCCCCCCTCTCTAAAATCGCCATTCCTTCACTTACGAAGACGAAACTCACCATGCAGGTAGCCGTGCTTATGATCTATCATTTCACACAAAAAAATTTTAAAAATAGATATGACGTCATAATTATTCAAGACCAACTGGCACGTGTCCACGAAAAAAATTAAAAAAACAACTTTTTTTTAAATCTGTATAATTTTCTAAGATTGATTCATGAAACCAAATTATGCCAACCAAAGCATTGTTAGAAGGTGAAAATATACTTATAAAGTGAAAAATTTGATTTTCGCAAATCAAAGATGGCGGACAAAGAGATTAAAAATCTTGTTTTTCTGAAAAATGACAAATGCAGCTATAATAGAGAATTTCTCCATATATTACGATGAAAACTACTTCGATGATAAGTGATCATTGCATACTTCATTTTTCCTTTTGAAACTTTTGTTTTAATTATTGCAAAAAATGCTGACATCAGCATTTTTTCCCAGTTGTAAGCAAATGAGTTGGAAGGAAGAAGGAAGGTGGAAATAGGGGGTTGACGATAGTTATTTGGTGAAATTTTGATAATATCTTGACAAACTAAACACTTTCAAGTCAAAAAATGCTCACTGTAAAACAAATTATCAAGATATGCATGAAAACTGATCGTTAGTGTGTGTGTGTAATCTTATTTTAATTCGATAATTTTTACATATAGCTAACAATATATACATCATTTAAATATATACAAGTTAACTAATCAAAATCGAATATACAGAACTAATAAACAAAATCAATATTTTCTAAATAATACAATTAAGTTGGTAGGCAAGCACAAGCACTACATTTGCAGTTGGGACCGTCCCATTGTTTTATTAAAACCTTAAAACTTTTCAGATTTTCTGCCGATTTTAGTTCATTTGGTAGGCCATTCCAAATTTGTGGCCCAATGGACTTGAGACTCTTGGACCCGAAAGTTGTTTGATTAGGCCTAAAATGTGCTAAATTTTTTTGGATTTCTTGAAGAATAAATTGAAGAACGTAATTCAAAAATGCTCTGCATAAATGGTGGATTCAAATGATTCAAAGTTTTAAATATTTCAATGCAAAGGAGTCTTTGGCGGGCAACATGCATCGTGCATTTACTCGATCTCGAAAGCAAATCATTATACGAACTCGTATGATCATTATAAAGAAATCTTAGAGCACGTTCTTGTAATTTTTCTATTTTCTGCAATGATTTGGAAGATGAGAAATACCAAACCAAAGGACAATAGTCAAAATTAGAATATACGAAACTCTGAACAAGGATCTTCTTCTCCTGAAAGCCAATGAATGTCTTTAATCTTTTGAGAACATTTAATTGCGTTGCAGCCTTTTTGCAAAGATTCGAAATATGTGGGTCGAAATCAAGTCTATAATCCAAAGTGACTCCTAAAAGTTTCACAGTCTCCTCAGATTTGATTATTTTACCGTTAATGTTAATTTGTTCTCCACTAGTATTTGTTTGGTTTTTTCTGAGCAGTAAAGCATGGAATTTTTCAGGATTAGCAATCATTTCATTTTGTTCTAGCCAAGCTAGAGCAACTCCAGATTCTTTTTCCAAAATATTGATAAGATCGGGCATACTTTTAGAGAAATAAGCAAGAGTATTGTCGTCAGCATAGTTATAGAGAGTTGCCTGTTTTATGAAAAGAAACAAATCATTTATATAAAAGTTAAACAGGATTGGGCCCAGCACAGATCCTTGGGGTACACCAGAAATAACCTCTAGGAAGGAACTGTAAGTATTATTTATCCGAACGCTTTGTTTACGTCGCTTGAGATAAGAATAGGTAAGGACAAGCGCATCTTCATCGAATCCGTATGCATGTAGTTTGGCAATAAGCAAGTCATGTGGAATGCAATCAAAAGCTTTAGAAAGATCCATCAGGACTGCACCTACGAGGTAATCGTTGTCGAGGTTAGACCTCCAATCTTCAATCATTCGTATTAATACATGATGGGTGCCGTAAGCTCGTCTATAGGCCGCAATGAAAACAGAAAGTGTGTTATCTAAGTGTTGAGTCAGTTGTTGTTTCAGGACTTTTTCATATATCTTAGAAAAGGTATTAAGAACACTAACTGGGCGGAAATTTCTTTCCACCGTGCGAATTGGTTCCCCCTTATCTAAAGGGCAGACCGCAGCCTTTTTTGCATCGTCTGGGAATCTAGAATTTCGAATGCTACAGTTTATTGCCATGGTTAGTGCGACTGAGAGTTCGTTAGAAGCTAGAGATACTAGCTTTGGGGGTATTTGATCCTCACCAGTAGATTTTTTTCCATCAAGGGATTTTAATAGTTCCATAATTTCTTGATTGCCTATTTCATGAAAGGAAAAGGTATTCAATACTTGTTCTGGGTTTTGAATGATAGCTAGGACGCTAGGATGGTTTTTATACTTGTCAAGAATTAATCTAACAATTTGTCGGTCATCAGAAATTCCAGTATATTCAGCAAGGTTAACGGGCTTCTTGCCGCTGGATTTCTCTACTATGTTTACATAGTGATCGTTGAAGATCTCTGTCAATTCTTGGTCATCTGTTACAACAGTATCGTTTTTCACAAGAGAAATATCGCTACTTGTAAGTCCCCCTTTATTTGAAAGAAAGGGTTTTACGAGATCCCAAAATTCTTTATTTGAAAGTGTACCATTTTTTGTCGCTTCTTTAAAGTGGGTTTTCATAGCTTTCTTCCTTAGGGAAACACATTTGTTTCGCTGCTTTTTGAATTTTCTTCTATTTTCTTGTGTAGGGTTCTTATTTAGTCTTTTTTTGAGCCTTGATCTAGTGTAGATTGCCTTTTGTAATTGCTGATTCATAAAAGGGGCGGTATTTCCTCTCTGAAACTTAGTTTTCAAAGGAGCATGTTTATCTACAAGTTTTCGAAAAGTAGATGAAAGATTCCTATAAGACAAATCTGCATCATTTGAATCTGCTTTAAAATCAGTGTTCTTCACATCTTGCAAAAAATTTTCAGGGTCAAACTTTTTATAGCTACGGTACTTAACAATCTTGGGTTTTAGGCGAGGTATGTGTATTTTCATTAAAGTTAAAACAAGGCCATGAAAGTCACTCAGACCGGTTTCAAAAACAGACGTATTTTGAAAACATCTTGGTTTATTTGTGAGCATAACGTCAATTGACGAACAATGATTCTTTGTGAAACAGGTTTTATCCTTTACCAAATTGGATAGTCCAAAAACATCACAAAACGAAATTAACTTTGTATATCCTGGATGCTGAAAATCATGAGTGTCAATGTTTATATCGCCCATAATCATAACATTATCGTATTTGTCCAAGGCCGAGTTTAAGAAAAAAGATAGTTCCCTGAAAAATAGTTCCAGGTTGCTAGCATCTGGGGGTCGGTAAATGCTAAAAATAGCCCATCTCTTTTTACAAACCATCAGATCAGAGCAAATGATCTCGATATAGGGACTCTCAAAAGCAGAAACTCTATTGCAGACAACTCCTTTCCTAACAAATTGCATCAGGCCCCCACCAAATTCATTCCTATCACGACGAATCGGTTTTTGGTAGTTTTTTATTAGAAAGGCCTCGGTTTTGAAATCTGAATTTAGTTTTGTTTCTTCTATTACCAAAATATCAGGCAAGCATCTTTCCACCACCATTCTCAGATCAGTTATTTTGTTTCGAAGACTGTTTATATTTAAGAAACCAATTAAAGGATTATTTGGATTTTTTGCTCTCAGATTAAAAATCTCCCCAATATCACTCGAAATATTCTGTTGTGTGGATCCGATTGAAGATGCAGAAAAAGAAAGTTCACTGCGCGCATTAGAAGTATTTGAGGTAAGATTTGAGGGAGAGGAAGGTAAAAAGTGTTGGACGGGTGACCTACAACCATGTGAGGGTTCTATTCGTGAAATGCTACCTAAACTTGGGCTTAAAGCCAATGGGCATGTTAATGTATCAGACATTTGTGAAAGTGTTGAAAAGGAATTGTAATATGTACTGGATTTACTTTCAATTATTGGCACCGAAGGTTTTATATCCGATAAGCAGTTTCGATCATGTTCAAAATAATTAGAAAGTAGTCAAAACATTGTTGATATAGTTGACAAAATCATTTCCTAAAACGTTTGTACCATCATCATTCAAATGGATTCCATCATCATATAATAAGAATCGCCAATCATTGTCAAAGACTTCGTGCTCGATGAAGTCAATTTCGTTATCTGCAAGTGATTTCTTTAGCGTCATATTTACCTGTACTCGTTTCCTTTCCAAAAGATCAGAGTCTCCTCGTGCCAGTATACTGGAAACAGCCACTTTATTGACGGTCTTTTTCGCTTGTATTGCAACTCTTGTTATTTTGTTTGCTATTTTTCCAGGATCTTCCTTCCTTAAATCGTTAGTTCCACAATGTATAATCAAAACATCAGGATTTCTTTTCAAAGTAGGAATAATGTACGATTCCATGTCCTCGGTTGTCGCTCCGGGAAACGTTTTTACGAACGAATTATATTGATGCACATTTCGATTTATTTCTTGCTTTCGTATTCCCCTTATGATGGAGTCTCCAACCACAGTGATGACTGGCTTTCTGCGATGTTCGTAAGGCTCTTGGATTCGTGATTTTACTGATCTTGCATGATTCTTTGGTACAGGGCTTGACAGCCCTCCAGTATTTGTCGCAAAACCTTTTAAATCAACGTGGAAGACTTCTTGCTCTTCAGTAATGTTGCTTGCGGGCTGTTGGGCATTTGACGATGTTACTTGCCTTTGCGGACTTGACCTATCAACATTGGGTTTGCGTTGTTTTGCTGCAGTGGCCTCAGCGAAACTAAGTTCTCCAGGGACAATGTTTCGAACAGTTTTCTTTGGTGTCGTCGTTGACTTTTCAATCCCTAAACCATCGAATCTATTATCAGTTTTAACTGGCATTTCAATACTCTGACGTGACTTGGCAGTACGTTTAGGGAATTGCCAATGGTCTTCCTCTATTATGAAGTCGGCAGTACGACGTTGTACGGACGATCTATCCTCCCTCGGGATTATAAAATTGTTTTTGTTTACATACGTGGTTTTTTTATCTTGTTTTTCACAATTTTCTCCAGTTAATTTTTTTCCAAGAATTTCTTTTAAATCTACAATTTCTAGTCTTAAAGCGAAATTTTCATCTTTTAGATCTCTTTTTTCTCTTTCCAATGAGTTAATTTTCGTCAACATTTCATAAAAATCAGTGTGCCTACTTTCAATGTTTACACTCTCTTCGCTGTCTTTATCGAGTCGTTCAAAAATCGTTGCAATTTGCTTTTCTAGTCTTTCGAAACGTTCGTCGACTCCATAGTTTCCTTCCACCTTTTCATTTTTGTTTTGAAAATATGCATCATTTTTTTCCGTGGAAAATTTTTCCTTTGCATCTGGCTTGTGCAGTGCCTTCTTTCTCTGAGGTTTGGGAGTGGCAGCAACAGACAGGAGTTCATCTCTACATTCAGCGAGTCTCATTCAGCGAGTTAGTAGTACTACCGGGTGTCCCAAAAAAAAGGTAACAGATTTGAATGGGGCTAGCGATAAGAATTTAAGTTGAATCGACCCCTGATAAGTTTTGAAGTACTCTTAAATAGTTAAATTGAAGATTGATACCTTATTTGTTGACATTGGTGCATCAGGAGTTGGAATATTAATCTTGAAAGTCCAAATTTGCCTCCTACTCCAAACCAGAGCTTTTGGGGTTTGGCCTAAGCTGTTAACTCGCTGTGCTGTGGAATCTCCTCAATCATAGCCAAGTACAAACAAGAAACCTCATGCTTAGGAACACATTTTAGTGGAAACCTGACGCTGAACTTTACAATCAGATTCAAGAATTTAGCACCGAAGAGACCCCTTTCTTGATTCTACAAAAACTTTAAATTACACCTGCCTGAGAAAAGTTATTCATCAGCGAAATAAGTCCCGTAGGCTTTAACACATAGAATATCTTGCAATCTTCATTGCTTGAATGAAATGTTTTTGCATCATTTCTCACAAAGTTATTACGAAAGAAGCAATCGTATATCCCAGGGGAATATAAAAAATACTCATTCGTGCTTGGCTTGGTGTACTTTTGTAAATGCATTTTGACTGGAGAAAAATATTTCTTGGTGACTATATTCATAGATTTATTTGTTAGTTTTCAGTTTTTTACGTTCTTTTCAAACGGGTACCCAAAGGAGCGACCCTTGTCCAAAAATGTCTTCGACTGAGGAGATTCCCCTAACCAGCGCGTTAGCAGTTTAGGCCAAAAGCCAAAAGCTCTGGTTTGTAGATGGACGCAAATTTTGGATTTCGAGATTAATATTTCAACTCTCGATGCGCCAATATCAACAAACAAGGTATTAATCTTCAAGCTAACTATCGAAGAGTACTTCAAAACTTATTTTGGATCGATTCTACTTATACTCTCATCGCTAGTCCCCATCAAATCTGTTACCTTTTTTGGGACACCCGGTATATGAGGATACCCCCGGGTAATCTTATACCGTTTGGGACCAATGATGCACAAAATTCAAAAAAAATTACATAGCTTAGGTGGAAACAACCCTGTTGATCAGTTTTAATCTATTTATTGCCGCTGTAAAACATTTGGTGTCGAAATATCCTTGCAGAAAGACCGCTAACTATTCTTTGCCATTTTCTTAAAGATGACGTCATTGATGAGGTCACGTGACACATAATTGTTCTATTGTTCCTGGAAAAAATTAAAGAGACCTTAAAAATTATAAGTTCACAACTGAAAAAGGATACTATTAAAGGATTATGAGGTGATCTTGAATTACATCCATAAGCAGCTTACCTAAAAGTTGGCCCCGACCACTCTGAAAAAACAGCCCCCCCCCCGGCCCCCTAAATTTTTTTTTCAAAATTTCACACAAATTCACACTTCATAAGGATAGAAACTAAAAGTCAAAAAACCATTTCCTGGTTCGTTGAACCAATTTGGAGCAGTGCTCAGTTAAGTAGGTGGGGGGGCTGAATGAGCCCCCCCCCCAGTCTGGATAGGGTTAAATTCAATTTTAAATTATACCATTAATGAAAATAGCTAATAATAGGGAATCTGATACTGTTTTCTGCACGTTTTGAGATTTATTGCCCTAATACATTTGAAAAATGACGTCATGAAGATATATGACGTCATTGATGTCAACATTTGCTGATGTCAGCAAATATAAATAAACCATATATCAAATGAAAGTACTCCTCAAGAACAATCGAATAACAAGGACAGATTTTGTAATACAATAGCATGAGTTTCTTTTGTTGACACCTCAATTCAAAGCGATTCGCGATTGGAAACAAAGGAAATTCTCAACCAGCAATCCAAAACAAACAAAGCCACAAAAGTCTCTTTGAAACCCAGGTAGATGGCTCGCTCGTTGTGCATTCCAGAAGCTGTTTTTAAGGCCAAACATGAGCATAGATCGAAAGAAGAAGGATGCATCTACAAATCTGCCGCGGGCATTTTATTTGCTTGGTTCAAAAACCGTGTAGGAGGCGATTCAATTCTCTTATTTTTTTTGGGTGTTATCAAAACATTTACTGCTCAGCTTTTTGACCAAAGAAACAAAATTCCCGTGGTAGATGCGTAGATATATCCTTCATCTTTCGATCTATGCTCATGTTAGCCCTTACAGATAATTTCTGGAAAGCACAGCGAGCGAGCTATCTACCTGGGTTTCAGAGAAACTTTTGCGGCTTCGTTTGTTTTGAATTACTGGTTGAGAGAATTTCCTTTGTCTGTGATCGCTAATCGCTTTGAATTGAGGTGTCAACAAAAGCAACTCGTGCTATTGTATTACAAAATCTGCCCTTGTTCAATCGAATGGTGTATATATTGTGAAGTCCCGCAATAATATATTTGAGTAGTAACACGCCAGATTGATCAATGAAACCATTTTCGTCACTGGTGGTATTGAGTTTTGGGAGAAATACCAATAACGTTTTGTACCTCAGATCAGGCATATGGAATTCAGAATTGTAGCCTATTCCTACAGGCTCTCTTCTACCCTTATTATCAGCCTTGAATCGTTGTTGCTCCAGAAACATGTGCCTTCAATCATACCGCCAATTCCTTTCGCATCACTAGTACAATGTATTCTCAGCTCCACTTTGGACCCTTGAGGTGGTAAACATGAAGACTAAAGTACCATTCTTTGCCGATGAAATAAATTTTTTTTCAATACGAATTTTCAAATGACCAAAAAAAACATTTAGTAGACTCTCTGTGCGGCTAATTCACGAATAGTGTACGGCATTTGGTACAATGTGGTCTTATTCTTCCATTTCGGATCATATCTGACGATTTTCTATGATCAGGTCAAGCGAAAATATTTTCCCAATGATTTCAAATAAAAAAATGTTTTCTATTTCCAAATATCGGTTGCCGTGCGATCCAATCACGATGCCTTCAGGATAACCAGAGGAACACAGGTTCGTATCTTTTTCTTAAAACATTTACATTTTTTGGAAGTCTCCCCCCGGATTGTCACATCATGGCATACCATTAGGATAAAGGGACTGCTAGTTTGTAATTCAATGTGAAATGGAACATAATTTTGTGTGAGTTGGTAAACGGAATCATTTTGCTCCAAATGAAGTGCAGTTCAGTCCTCCTGATTGTTAAATAGCCTCCAGCATGATTTCTACCAACCCTTGACATACATTATCCCCGTTCTCAAAATTTCTCAGAAATTCGACTGTTTAGCCAAAAAATTCGGATTCATTATCAAAAAGTGGTTTAAAAATACTATATGAGAATTTCTACCTTTCCTGGTGGCACCTAGCTCAGTCAGAGCCTAATCAAGTACCTGATTTAATTACACCCAAAAAGTACGAGAATTGAGTCGCCTCCCAATTGGCTTCTGCACCAAATTAATAAGATGCCTGAGGCAGATGTTTAGATATATCTCTCTTCTTTCGATACATGCTCATATTGATTTAATCATACTCTGTTCAATAGGTAGGTAGGTAGGTAATCATATTTAACGTGGCTAGCCTGCGAAAGTCTGAGAGAGACTTATTTCCAGCAGGGGCCACGGATATTTTACCATCAACCCGCCGCAGCTACCAGATTTCCCTCACATGGCTCTGGTCGACCCGGGGTAGAGTTACGGACAGCGACCAAACTGTCCAGCGAGGGATTCGAGCCTCGGCCGTTCTGACCTTTGGTTTACGAGTCAGTCGCCTTAACCACTCGGCCACGCGCTCTCTATAATGTACAATGTATTTTAACTTAACTGTTTATATTAATAGAGACACTGTACAACACGTCTAAAAAGAGATTGTTGAAGCTCATATTGACTCTTAAAAGCATATGTAAGAATGCACAACGAGCGAGATAGCTACCTAGGGCAACTATTGCGGCCTGCTTTACTTTTGTTTATGAGTTGACCGACCAGGCATGGAATTCCCTTTGTCTGCAATCGGTAATCGCTTTGTACCTAGATGTCAACCAAAGGTAGTGGATCCAATTGTAACACTATCTGTCTTTGTTCACTGAGGCAGGATTTATGTATGCCAAAAGTTACCATGTTGGTTATGTTTGTCGTAGCTATATGATCTATTAGAGTAGTAGTTGTCAGTGTCTCACGAGAAGGGCTTTCACTTTGTTGTTGAAAGCTAAATAGGTCATAAATTTGTAGCAGATGTAGAGCATGAGATGGAAATGCATTAGAATTAGCATCATAGACTGACGGGGCTACCGTGCCTAAATAGATCAAAATGAGTAAATGAATGAATGAATGGAGCGAATGAAGGTCGAATTTTTGGCTACCCAGTTTCACTTTTGCTGAGATTGAAAATCACCCACCCGGATGAAGCAAACATTAGTTATGATCTAACAAGAATGAAGCAAGATTTAAATGATTGGACAAGTGAGAGGAGCTATGCGCTGTTCATGGAGGAAGAATTAGTTTTTGTATTTTTTGCTTGGTTAGAACATTGCTTACCAATTTGTCTATCAGTTGGTTTACTACCTCAGTTTGAGAAAGTTTAATCTCTTCTATGCCAACTGAAATGATATGTCTATTGAAAATGAACTCTGAAATAAAGTGAACAAGCTTGTTGCTTTCTGCATGGAGGCAGTAACAAACACAACCCGATTCTTTACCAATTTATATGATTCACCAATGACAAACTAGCAATTGATATCCAATGACCAAACAAAGCTAATGTTTCGATTATAAAGAATCTGCTTGCTGCTTTTAAGGACAAATCATCTTTTTCTAACAACATTTGTTCAAGTAGCTTTGACCTCCAAGGATGTTAAATAGCAAAAAATTCTTTCAGAAATTTTCTGGTCTTATTCTCAATTTGAACATGATTAGATATCTCTTACGTTGGATTTGTAATAGCCAAAAGTTCGTTTGAAGTCGCAACTAGATAGTACCCACCGCAGAAATAAGAACTTCTTATCTTATACATATTCGCTCTTAGAATCCGTTCTTTGGACAATCTTTTCCGCAAAAGCTCTCTGATTAAATCGAAAATATATTTTCTCTCAACAGCTGGTGCGATATAGCTTCATCTTTTCAATACATTTCGATGCTCAAGGTTGTAAGGCACGTCATCTCCAGCGTAACAGCAGCTTTCTCAAAAACTGACTAAAGGAAGCAACATAGAACTGATTGTCCAGTCATGCAAAATTCCAATTATACTGCAAGACCTCTTGTCAACACGACATCTTTCTCGTATGAAATGCATGCAGCGACATTCGCAACATCCATAGAATGGCCAGTATCTGTTACACCAAATGCGGTGGCATTGAATGTAGCTGCGGTGACATGCTTCATTTGCATTGTTATCGCCATTGCAGTTTTTGGTAACAGCTTTGCATTGGTTGCTTTTCGGCTATCCAAAGAGCTTCGTCGAGCAGCAAACTATTTCATCATCAATCTTTGCATATCTGATTTGCTCGTTGCTCTGTTGTCTATGCCGTTTTGGATCTCTTACCTTCTCACAGGTTGGCCTAGCCACAAGAGTGGAATAGCTTACACGATTTGGATTTGCCTGGATATCTTTCTGGGAACTTGGTCAATCATCAGTCTAGCAGTGATAAGTATCGAGCGTTATGTTTGCATAATCTACTCTCTCAGATACAAGAACATGGTTACAAAGACAAGAGCTTGGCTTGCAGTGGCCGTCATTCTTATCTACAGTGCATTTACATCCTTTTTGGGGTATGTGCAGATCTCATTAAAAAAGAACATAGTCTCAGTTGGAATTTTCGTGCTCGCCTATGTTATTCCTGTGCTCATAAAGATTTTCACATATCAAAAAATATACAGGGAGGCAAGACGACAACGCCAGTTTACGATGCAAGAGGCAAAAGATCGAGAGCGTCTCTGTGAACAAGTATCAACGCTAACAACTGTTACAAGCACAGAACAAACTCCTTCCAAAAACCAAGGTAAGTTCAAAGTTGTCTAAGAACCGAAAACCAAAGACAAGAACTACAATTTCAATTTAAATCTAAATCTCAAATAGCCTGCCATAGCACTACGGTTATACAGTTCAACAGCTAGACGAGATAACTAACTAAACATAACAGATCAAAACAATTAAAATAAACATAATTATAAACAAAAGTAGTTAAAGCTTCAAGCTGGATCGGTATGTGTCTTATTTATATGATCATAGCTGGCGAGAAATCTCGATTCGATGAACTTATATATTAGAGTACTTAATTCTGATCTGTTTTGTATCAAATATTCAAACTTGTCTTCAGAATGCATGAACATGAAGCTGGGTTTTGATTTTACGATCTCATCAAAAAGGACATCGCGGCTTGTCGTTATCAAAATCATTATCATTATTATTAGTTTTGTCAACATTGCTTCTGTTATGGTTTTCTTGTGTCCACTATAGGGTGTCCCAAAAATTTTGTGCCCAGTTTGCCTGCAGATTGCGACAGAATAGCAAAAGATTCTCACCAAAATTTTATATGATGTTGCTCTTCAGACATTCAATTAAAGTTTGCTGCCATCCCCGTAAAAATCCGTTGAAAAATGATGGAGCAATGACCTTCAGAAGACCAAATTTGCCTGATGACTGAAACCAGCGGTCGACCATTTTGTCTTACTACTTTGCAGTGATAAGTATCTTCACATAAGGTAAGAATAACTTCTGTGAGGTCAAAAATAGTAGAACTCTCTGAGGATTATCAGAATTTTCACGAGAGCTATGACATTGGAGGCTGCTGTTTCATTTTCTATCGATGAAGCTATTTATCGCTGCAAAATAGGAAGACAAAATGGCCGACCGCTGGTTTCAGTCATCAGGCAAATTTGGTCTTCTAAAAGTCATAACTCCATAATTTTTCAACGGATTTTTACGGGGATAGTAGCAAACTTTTATTGGATATCTAAGGATCAATATCATGCAAAATTTTAACAAGAATGTTTTTTGCCGTTTTTTCGCAATCTTCGGGCAAACGGGGCACAATTTTTTTGGGACACCAAGTGTACTACTGGCAAATGCGTAGGTAGATTTCTTGATGTTGCTGTTGTTGCATTTACTACTTATTTTACATTTGTCCAAAAAGAATATCTCTTTTTCGTGGTTTTATCTCCTCGCATAAAATGTGTCATTCCCAAATTATGAAAAACTTGTCAAAAAGATTATGTTTCGTGCTCTTTAGCATATCTTTCCAACGAATAACTCATTTTCGAAAAAAAAGAGCATGACTTTTTTCACATGTTTTTCCTCCTTAACATTTTCTAATACAAATTTCCTATTGTTTAACCTCAAATGCCCATTGCTGCAAAATGGCACGAAAATATTTGAGTCAAATTTCATGGTACTGAGCAAGTCATATTCAAAATATGATTTAATCTGACTACTACATTGAAAGACGAGACGATAATCATTTCTTGCGCCAAAAGCAAAAGGGACGCTATTCATAAATTCATTTGAAGTCTTGGCCAATGTAATTGCTGATTTCCACTCTTATTATCTCGCAACGACGAGAGCAGAGTTGGATAAACAGTATAAAGGAATGAAAGCAATGGTTATTGGGGAGGACAACACAACGTTTTTAGTTCTGGCCACGTTGGGTGTTACAGCTCTTGCCATTCTTGAGCGTGCCAAAGTCATATATTTCTTACTATTTCAATTGTCATTTGAGTCGTATGCCATTTGACGATATCTGGCATGTAGTTGATCATCGAAGTTGTTGACAATGTTGTCGCAAAAGGAAAATATGATTAATTTGTTGGTGAAACTGGCAGTAGACTGCGGTAGAAAAAGTAAAATTTACTTTCAAAACCCGTTAAAGTACGTTAAGCATTTGTGCTGCTTCATATTCTCAGTTTGTGGTCCTCTTTTTGCAAGATGGAAATGTAAGTACCTGTTAATTCGTCTCTTATTTATAACGATGGTGCGGTGTTTTTTTAGGCACGTAAAGTCAGGGTGCGTAACCAGACCAATAATTTCGGAGGGATGAAAAAGGTTTTTGCCCAGCAAAAGTGAGTGGTGCCCTGCAGACATCGAGGCAATCGTTCGTCTATAGGTTGCTAGTAAAGGCTTTACCAATGTAAATTTGTCATTTAAGGATGAGTTTCTAAGCAATAGCAACAGAAAGAAATTTTAAACTTAAATGCTGTGCAATATCTATTTGTCTATACTGAACATGAACTATTAGATGTCAGATTTAATTTGGCTTTGTAATAAAGTTTACATCTCGCATCATATATGAGGGGCGATGAGGAATGAGGGGGGTGAGGAGGATGAGGGGCGCTTTTCTCGCCAAAAAAGGGGTGCCAAGCTAAGGGAAGGGCAGTTCCCCCATTGGCCCTCCCTAAATCCGCCATTGATGGGCAGGAGGAAAATAACTTGCAAATGTCTTCAACCGTTTGCTTGCTTGGCTTCTTCATTGGTGGCAAAGGCAAACTTTCATATTTTCAGAACTCAGCAATAAGAGAATCAAGGACCAAGCACATTTCCTTCCTGTAAAATTCTTGGCACGACGACACAGCCGTTGTTGCTAGATTTTCGTCAAATCATTTGGGTGGACTTCTCACTCTGTAGTGACGTTGGTATTCTGATATCGGATCGATTTCTTGCTATTCAGCAAAAGCAACCATAGAATCCAGCTGCGCATTCATTGCCGTTTCGTCATTTCACATTTCCTCCAGATTCTCTACAGTGGCATCAATGAGCTTTAACTTTTATTTTAATTTTCAAGTCTACTACATCTGCATTCACTACTTCATCAATCGTTCTTGGGATGGATTCATAGCTTCGCCAGACTGAATCAATTGATTGTGCGCAAGAGAGACTTTTTTGAAAAAATTCTCAGCTTCAGGGAATTCTCCACCTCTTTCGTGGCATTTCCAAAAACTTAATGTTGTTTTACAGCTTTCACTAAAAAATACGTAAAGATCTTCCAGTCCTGCAGACATGGAGGTCACAACGGCACTCCGCTTTCAGCAGTACTCGTTAAAGGTATTGGATCGAGGCCCCTGGCAGGGAATGTAAGGTACCGATCTGTCCAACATGTCCTGTAAACAACGCTGAGTACCCTTGATCCGTCCAGACATTGATGCAGCAAAATCATAGATTTGGAGAGATAAACCATCAATACCAATGCCGTCATCCTCAAGTGAAGCAAGAACATATTTGGTTGTGTCTTTTCCATGCTTATCAATGTATTCTTCCATTTTACCAACTCTCTCACGCGAAGCTCCGTCACTGGCAACGAACCTTGAGGCTACAATCAATTTATCTTAGTGCCCTTTCTATCTTCAGCAAGTGCTCCTTTGGCTTAATGAAAAAAATGCCCTTGACGTGTCGTGCACCCCCCCCCCCAGTTTGAGATGGTTCCTACGTTCCTGATCGGCAGACACAGAGTAGATTCCTGGCGCAGCAATTTCAGTTTTTATCCTGCTTCGGACATCCTCAGAAAGCAATTGCACCAACTCGTTTTGAGATCCTGCGCTGATGTATTTAGTGCTCTTAGCCTTCAAACGTTTGTGTTCGAGCCATTCCTTCAAAGCAGGACAATGCCTGGTCATTAGATTGATCAGCTGAGCAAAGTTGCCACGAAAGACAGCGATTGCCTCGAAAGGGTTCTTGCCACATAAAATAGGATTGGTTAATATAGTTAATGAGTGCTGCACACAGCATCTTTGAAAAGACCTTCTCTACCAAGCCGGGGATGTCAGTCATTACGACTAACCGGCAGTTTTGTGCCCCTAATATGGATGGGTTTTGCCAAGGGAAATTTGCGTTTGAAAAAATTCCAAAATTGAAAACTGATTGCAAATTTCAAGACAGCTTAGCTTAAATTGATCAGCATAGCATGACTGCAAGACTTGTTACGCGGTTGATGCACTGTATTGAAATTCTTCTTGATGCCCTGCAAAATCTTCGATTGCCCTGCGAAGTCCGCAATATTTGAGATTGGGGGGGGTGTCACATCCCTCCACACCCCCCTCAATTTTCGCCCCTGCATAAAGTGCACTTTTCTGGTTGTTCATTCTACCAGCATATGAGTCAAATCTTTCAATAGGGCACAGGGAAACCCGCAAATCTTCCAATTTCACACGTATAAGCCAATGATATTGTCGTATTCCGATCACATGACTGAAAATAAGGCTTTCGATATAAATTTTCGAGTACCTTCACGAAAATAAAAATGGATATTCGAGTAATAAAGATACAGAGCTGGTTTTACGACGAATCGATTCGAGAGGCCTCACTCCACATTTGTTTTTCTGCATTTGGTTAAAATCTCGCCAGAGATCGGCGTTACATCGAATTTCATTCCTTCGAAAATTGGCCTATGTTCAAGAATTCTTCAGGAACGCTACAAATAAGATATAGCTTTCAAAATTGCACATGTTACTTGAATTATATCCAGGAATAACATGAAAATATTTGTTTGTGTGATTTTCGAAAATCGTAGACGAATTGAAGCTATTTTTTGCGAAGAAAGCTAATGGGCCTACCTTAACCCGCAGCGAAATCCCAGTAATCGGCATTAAATCACTCTTTTTCACAATAATTACCAGCGGATACATTAACGAATAACTTCACCACAAATCCAATTTCTTTCCACCATTCTATCATCGATAATTTCGATGAAATGTGACAAGACTTTACAGCCTCTGCAGCAAACCGTCCAACTACCGTCGATTCAAAGTTTTCTTGTTGTAGACACGTTGGAAGTCTTGCAAGACTTCATAAAACAAAAGGTTTTGCAAGACTTAGGTCTCCCATATGACACAGCAAAATGACACCTTTGAGAATAGATTGCACACTCCTGGAGGCATTCTATCGTTGCAAAATAAAGAAAAATTAAAACATTTCTCAAATATTGCAAATTTCTTTGTCATATCGGAGAAGTACATAATTTGTCTAAAGAAATTTCCCCTGCAATCTATTCTCAAAGGTGTACAATCTATTATCAAAGGTAACAATTTGCTGTGTCATATGGGAGACCTGAGCCTTGCACAACCTTTTGTTTTATGCAAGCTTTCCTGGTGTTTGCAACAAGAAAACTTTGAATCGACGGTAGTTGGACGGTATGCTGCAGAGGCTGTAAAGTCTTGTCACATTTTATCGAAATTATCGATGATAGAATGGTGGAAAGAAATTGGATTTGTGGTGAAGTTATTCGTTAATGTATCCGCTGGTTGTTATTACGAAAAAGAGTGATTTAATGCCGATTACTGGGATTTTGCTGCGGGTGAAGGTAGGCCCATTAGCTTTCTTCGATGCAAATAGCTTTAATTCGTCTAGGATTTCCAAAAATCACACAAACAAATATTTTTATGATATTCCTGGACATAATTCACGTAACCTGTGAAATTTTGAAAGCTATATCTTATTTGTAGCGTTCCTGAAGAATTCTTGAACATAGGCCAATTTTCGAAGGAATTAAATTCGATGTAACGCCGATCCCTGACGAGATTTTAACCATATGCAGAAAAACAAATGTGGAGTGAGGCCTCTCGAATCGACTCGTGGTAAAACCAGCTCTGTATCTTTATTACTCGAATATCCATTTTTATTTTCGTGAAGGTACTCGAAAATTTATCTTGAAAGCCTTATTTTCAGTCATGTGATCGGGATACAACGATATCATTGGCTTATAAGCGTGAAATTGGAAGATATGCGGGTTTCCCTGTGTCCTATTGAAAGATTTGACTCATATGCTCATTCTACCCCTCAGCATTAAATCTTGAATAGTCCGAAGGTATTTATGTCAGCTTCAAACTGAAGTTAAAAGATCCAGATAGTGTTCTAAATCTGGCATCTTTTGACGAAGTTTTGAAGATACTTAAACGCCGAGAATAAGACCTTCGAAGCAGATTATTTTGTCTCGAGACGCATATGAATACGTTTCAAGTGGTTCCAGTCATTACCGAGATGTTTCCTACAACATGCAATAGTGAGGTCAGTGAGGTCAAATTCAAAACTTTAGCAATTATCATTTCTCAAAATTTTAAAATAATTTGTAGCGACGATGATTAACTGTGTATTACAGTATTGGAAACAGGTCTATGAAGAAATCTTTCGAAAATCTTCATGCCACTTTTGTAGATTTATAATTTGGTAAAATCGTCCAAAAGCGGCCTAAAATCCAGAAAAGCGGCCTAATTTCTGACATTTCAAATTTCCCTGCTGGTTGTCGGTTCCATTTGATTGGTGTCACGTGACAATTTTCTTAACCAGTAAGGATGTATTGCCTATCTTGATTTAATCATGCAAAGCATTTCAAAACAGGGCTGCCAAATAGGAGAATCAATCCTACTATCTCACGACAAACTTTTCTCGACATTTTTCGCGCGACATTTTTCGATATGTCAAAAACCAGCTCAAGCAGAATACAGAGATAGTGCAGCCAGTCTACGCCGTGAACTGAAACAAAGTTTTGAAAATGGAAATGGAAAAATGGGAAAAGAAAATGTAACTTTCCGTGCAAAAAAAATTGACCAAATTTTAGTAAGACTGAAAAAAGAGGCTTTTATTTTGAAAATACAAATTGACAGAAGAAAAGTTGTGAGCTGCTTAACAAAGGAATTTGATGTCGTAAAAATGTGTTAATGATAGCTAAAGATTCCCAAACTTTCAAACCTTTTTGGTTCTAGGAAACGATGTTTCGTGTTGTTCTGTCAAAGAGAGCAAATCCATAATCCGCTGGATAAGATGGACATCCGAAGATGGCCAGCGAGCAAGTAGCAGTAGTGTTTGCTGCAGGGAAGAACCCGGTGAATCTGACTACGAGAGACTTGAAAAGCTCAAAAGAGATGGCATTGAAGACTGGATGGAATACCTAGATGGGCTAGAATCAAAAGTGGAGTTGGCATTTGATTCGTGCACTGATGAAGTGAAGGTATTGCTTCCTCTTCAGGACTTTCAATCATTTACAATTGCACCCCCCCCCCCTTCTCTTCTCTCCCTCTTCAAGTCTCGTATGTACATTTTCTGCAAGTAACTTTCTGTATTTTCTGCAAGTAGAGAAGACTACGTCTTTGTACATCATACAATTGACAGGACAGCAAATTGTGTGCCGTATTCTCAATGCCATCATTTATCGCGCATATCGGATCTATTGTATCCTTAAAATTGTGCCTGAACTTATGGAGATTAAGTTTGCTGAGACCCATGCGTAACTGCGTAATAATTGTTAGACCTTTTGGATCATGAACAATAGAAACTGGTTTTTGTCACGGGGTTCAAATACGTGATGATACCTTATGTATTTACTGTAGGTGACAGTGTAATTTCAGAATCAAATGTGTTCCACTCAGATAGATAATAGAGTATACAAACGTGCCTTCTAGCTTCCGGTTCTTGCACAGATTTTCCCAACTACATTCCTGTTGCGAAAAGAGTAGGACGATTCTGAGATTGATGAGATTGGTGCTCATGCAGCATCTATAATGTAGTGCCAGATTATTAGCAAACTTGTAAAAAAGAACAAGATGCCAATTCCATCGACGGAGATTGAGTGATTCCCATCCCAGTTCATCGTAGAGCTTCTCGCGTGACGTGCCTCTCCATGCTCCAGTTACTGCTAACGTAGCCGAATTTTGAACAGATTCCACCTTTTCTATTTGATTTTTCAAGTAAAGTTTTGACTAAAATCGCAGGCTTTATGTTGAATGTGAAAGATAACATCACCATAATCTAGATGTGGTCGAATGTACAGTTTCTACAGTTCAATGAGAGTTTTCCGGGGCAAGTTCTTGGAGAGGAAATGTAGCATTCCTATTGCCTTTCTCGTTTTAACAATAGCTGCTTGGATATGACTAGAAAAGATAATCTTGAGTCAAGAACGATCCCCAGGGCTAGGTTAGTGAATATCTTGTATTGAGTTAATAAATTGTACATTTTAACTGAAAATTCTATGGTCTGAAATCTCCTACGGGCAGGTATAAAAGGGCTCAAAGTATGTCTACATCCCATGACCTCAGAGGAAATGAATGGAGGGTGAAGGGTGATGCTGCTAAATTGCAAAAGGAAGCAAAGGTCGCAAAGTGTAGGCAAGCGAGGGTGAAAAAGTCGCCCATGCATAGTGAAAATCGTGAGTTTGAAGGAAGCAAACTTCCAGAAAGTTTTGACAAAAAATGCACTCAATTAACTTTTCTTCATACATATTCAACGGGCTCAATTTGTTTACTTATTTATAAAATTTATTTTCTCGAAACTTCTTTCTTTTAGTCTCCACTAGAATCAAAGCAAAGCACTGTGCAAAAGTGTCTAACTGAGAAATCAAATGAACACCTTGAAGAGAAATCATCATCAAAGCCAATGCCCTCAAAGCCAATGCAGACAATGCAAGTGAACAAGAACACAATCAAAAACTTGCAATATCCTGTGAAACCAACAACTAACTGCAGGAAAGTCTCGAGAGCAACTTGGAGATTTCGCTCATCCACACCATTTTCACCTAAGTAATTCTACTTTACTCTTTTTTTAATTAATTTGAAAAGTGGGATTTCATGCTCAGAAGGCTTAATGGTAAGTTCTGCAACCAGCATGCTTTCTGAATACATCCCCATTTTAGTCCTTTGTTCATCATTCTGATGTTAAACTAAAATGGCTGACAACGAAGGGATGACACGTTCCATTATGCAAAAGTGCCATGTATGAAAAACTTATGCGCTTCAATATGAAACGCTATGCGCCTCCAAGCCACATATTCGCCTCAGGGGCAAATATTTTGCAGTTCAGGGTTATATAATATGATGATTACTCAATACACTTCATGGGGAGGGGTTGGCTTTGATTAAATAGGGGCGAAGACTATAAGCGTATACAAACCAGGGGGAGGGAGAGGCGGCCCCCCAAGGTTAAAACGTTTGCTATGCGTTTCTGTCCGGTCCAAAATGCATCACGATTTTCTGCTGTGCGTTTTGGCCTGGATAGAAACGCATAAGCGGATCTAAATGCATGTTACTTTCAATCTTACAACTTACCAACTTACGATCGACGTACCAACAGCCCTTACGATGCGTCTTCCCAGCCACTTCTGAAAGAACTAGGGTGGCTAACAGTCACAAAACTTATTGAAATGGAAACTGCTAGGATGTTGTACAGGTCAATTACCGTGGAAGCTTCCAGTCAGAGATGCAAAAACACTGCACACCCACACACCAGGTTTGGAGGAAGTTTTGAGCAAAAGTTGAGGAAGGTTATTTGAAAAGCTAAGAATACAGTATTGTTAAATTGAATGTGCAAGGCTGGGAGAGTCGTTCTAAGCCAATGTAAAGGTTGATTTTCCGAAAATGTTCTAACTAACGTTAATTTATAGAAGAAATGTCACAAAATTGTAATACTTTCCATTTTTGCATTGGCAAACATTGGATCGAGAGAGGCATTCTGAGCCAACCTAAGGATTGTTTACTCAAAATCTTTCTGAAGATGGTGCTGGTTCATATAAAGTTATTACAAATTTTTCAAAGTTGCCACTCTAGCACTGGCAAACATGAGAATAGGAGAGCTGTTCTAAGCCAAAGTGAAAGACGTGTCCTCAAAAATATTCTCAGGAATAAAGACCCCTCATCCCAATTTCCCTGGTTAATGTACCCTCCCTACGCCACTGCACAATTCACAATTCACTGACATTCTTGAAAAAATCATCAAAAATCGTTCTGGTTAAAGCTTAAAGCAGGCCTGAAGTGAAAAT
This sequence comes from Aurelia coerulea, assembly GCA_039566865.1. Taxonomy (NCBI): domain Eukaryota; kingdom Metazoa; phylum Cnidaria; class Scyphozoa; order Semaeostomeae; family Ulmaridae; genus Aurelia; species Aurelia coerulea. Next base: position 8,281,818 of record CM076959.1, read on the forward strand.
TTTTATTGGGGCAAATGAACAGCACTGTCCAATGATAAGGAATCCTGTTTAGATTTCTTTGATATGCCATTTCGTTTTCAAGTTATCCACTGATTCTAAGTGCCAGCTGATGACGTCATTTTGTTTGCAAATCACTACGGTAATATATGGAAATATAGCTGTTTCTGATATTTAAAATGTTACAGTTGTAGGATATATTTAAGGTAACCTGAATAAATGCAATATAAATTGTCTATGGATAGATATGATGTTTAGAAAGGCCTTTCAACTGAAGAAAAAATCTTTGAGTCGATTTCCATTTGAAAACATAGTCAACCTTGTATACTTTCTTTACTTTTAGCAAACAAAATGACGTCATCAGCCAATCATACAAAATAATGAATAATTCAAAAATGAAACAAGGTATCAAAAAATTGTAAACGACATTCTTTATCATTCAGCAGTCATATTCATTTCCATCAATAAAAAGATTCGCTTCAGATCACCTTTAAACTGGCTGTGCAAACTACCTTTTAAAGTTCTTTCCAGACTGCAGGCAAAAGTTTGTAAGACATGCAACGGTCCTGATATATCATGGAAAGATCAATCAATGCCTTTCTTGATGTATAAAGGCTATTTTCCCTTTTTTCACAAAACTTTGAAATGAGGAAGGTCGAACCTTCAAATCCCGGTTTGGAGGAAAGTCAAAGACTTTTTGCAACTCTGCTCCCAGTTACCTTAAAACGTTTGTTGGATAACAGTGTTAGAGCGCTTGGTGATACAAGTACACAGGGCCATCACGATAGAGGGTGTAGGGGTTGTGAGACCCCATGGAAAAGTGGATGCCGATAAAATCAAGCTCGAACCAGCACTTGTCAGCAAATTTCCATCTAAAGGTGGGAAGCCCCGATTCAGCTATTCTATCCTTTAGAGCATTAATTCTACGAGAATTTCAGGCTGTAAATTAAGATGGTTGTTACTTGTAGGGTGGTCTAATCGTTGCAGATGCACAAATGTTTGGCTCTCTTTGCTCGCACTGCCGTACCTAAATTTTTTTGTCAAAGGTTCAACCCCTGTCTATTAACAAGTCTATGCAAAATTTCAAGGGCTCAGCATTAGAATAAAAGAATTCATCTATAAATCTCTCAACTTTGCTACTGAAAATACAAAGTTATACCGAACTATATCTTCAATTGTGTTCTCAATATTTTATACCGCAAGTTAGTATCACAGCTAAAGATTCTCTTTCTCTATTACCATCACAATTAAATTCTCTCCGATTCTTTTCGTGCAGAAAGTGTTACGTCGTTGGTTACTTATGATATAACAATCATAGAGTATTCAAGCAATAAAGTAATTTCAGCAAGGTAATCTAAATACTGATATTTCCCGGAGAAAGAAGATTAACCAATAGATTAACCAACGGCATTTTCGACAATCATGTCTCAAAAGGTAGACTGTCATATCATTGAAGCTGTAGGTTGAACTTCAAAGGACCACACCCAATAATGACCACGCCTTTTGTCAGCAAATTTTAGGTTTACAGCCCCCTTTCTCAAAATTCTCGCGACTGCCCTGCTAGTACAAACCTCAAGAAGCTTCTCCTGGAGACGACGAGTGGTCAGCGGTCCCGTACCCATAGAGGAGCACGATTATGGAATAAACTTAGCACTGATGTCAAGACCGCGCCCACCTTAAATCGTTTTAAACCTGCATATAAAATCAGCGGTTTGTTGAAAAAGGGATGATTTTTATAGAACCTCCTCTCAAAATAGATCTTAACGTATTTAGATATGTTGTAGAGAGAAACAATTTGCATCGAAAGCTGCAAATCAGAGCTTCGTGCCATGTCTGTGCGGGTAGACACGGCTGCTGGCGTGACTGTCTATATTTCCAGGTTTTTATAAACTTCATCTTCACGTCACAAGTAAATGGTGCATAATTTTGCAAAATAACATCAATTTTCGGAATGGGCATGAAAAAATGGCCTACAGGGTGGCGACTGATAAACTAGCCATATCAGATGCACTGGATTTACAGTCGAAATTCATTTCATAAGGTTTATGCATGGTGGCCGGTTAATGTTGGCCAGTAGCGTATGTCCTATTGGATGATATTTCCGGCGCAGGCAATTAGCTCGCTTTGCATCGTCTTAATTACTAAAGAAAAATTGCGTTCGCAAAATACCAGGTGGTTTTTCAAATCTGTATCCCCTCCCTGCACTCTTAACTGCAGCAATGCCCTAAAGTTTCCATCATTGTGCATGGGTTCCTCTCCAGTTCAATCTACTGGTCCATCATCACGATGACTATGTGTCCATTGTATTGTAAATTTTTATTGGAATGTAAAAATAAATTATTGCCATCATGATTGTAACAATAAAATGAGACATTAAATTGAAATCTTTTGATCCAAATTGAATTGGATGTCATTAGATACATTTGTAAGCATAATTTGGCAGATATTTGCGATTAATCTTTGCAAACAATTCAAAAAATATATAACATTTTGTTGAATACACAGTAAAACGTTGCTTGCCATGATTACAGTGCTTTATCTATACTCTTGAAATTTCATCATTCGATACAATATAGCTATAAAGTCAAAGTAGCGGAATCTTGGCATCCTGCTTTGCACATTTTAGCATTGGAAAACAAAAGTAATTGAACTGAGCAAAATCAAGCAAAAGTAACTGAATTGAGCAAAATCAGACATGCCAAATCTGATCTCGAGAGAATGAGGTGTATCGAATCGCATCATTTGTGTAACGAAGCATATCAATACGACCTTTGAGGAGCCTACTGGCGCTGGCAGGGAAAGTACGGAACGAAACAAAATTGCAGAAAGTAGCTCAAGACTAGATGTTTTTAAACAACATTTGGAGACATTTAAATGACATATGAAGTCCAATTGATGCTTGAGTCATTCGTATGTGAAACATGTAGCTCAAGCATACAAACTAAACCTTTGTGGGGTAAATAAATGGATTTTAATCGGTAAGACGTTTAGGCAAATATGACGATTCTGGTAGAAATCCTTGAAAATCGCCTGCGATATTGAGGCCTAATTGAAGGAAAGTGTTTGGATTGTTGCTTAGCGCAATATCCATAATCGCTGAGATTTTTATCATTACATCTCATTTGCAGCGCCTTTTGTCGATGTCTCAATAAAGATAAATATTCTTCGACGAAAAAATGAATGCAGCTTCGGATCCAAATGAGATATTCGTTTAAGCATGCTCCAAATTGTTGAGGGGCATCCCTTCTACTGATTCATCAAAAACAATTTACTTGTAATTTTGTAACTTAGTAGCCTTTTCATTTCGTGCAAGGGTACTCAAGAATTCACTTCGAACGAACGATTTGATATCACAGGGTTAGAAAGAGGTGATTTGATTGGCTGATTACCGTGAAAGTAGGTGATTTCCGCGTGCCTCAACAACCAGTAAGGTTTTCGAACGGTATGCTGTCCTTGTTGCATCTTATGAAGGGCGAGAAAATTCAGATCAATTTATGATTGCTATTGTCCTTTGCGGTTCCGATCGAAATTTACGCCAACTGATTGGTCTGTTTAGATGAGCTTGGAAGGGGATACATCCACTGTAGCAACAGATAAAAGATTAAAAACTAATTCGTATTAAATAGACATTTATTTTTGCCGTAGTTCAATGAAGATATGCAAATCAGAAGGCCTGGCTGAGATGAGACTCAAAAGCGTTGCTCGCTTTAGGCGCCTTAACAGAGAAATGAAAGCTGCAAAGCAGATCGCAGCAATTATTGGAACTTTTCTCGTTCTATGGACACCGTTTATGCTGGTTGTGATCCTGGCTAGTGTTGATGTGCCTATTTCTATGGACACGGTGATCATTACAAAATGTTTGCATTATGCTAACAGTGCAATTAACCCTATTCTGTATGTTGTATTGAATATGGCATTTAGAAGAGCTGCGAGAGGCTTGATGAGAAATTTAGGTGTCATTTAAACCCAAGGCACTTAGAATTTCACGATGAGAGCAAAAGATAAACAGTTCTCTGCAACTTACTTTTCCCTCATATTTGCCTTGAGAAGCTTTGGTACAGTTTATGAAAACGGACTTTTCGGTAGAATCTCTTGTGCAGTTTGCTTGCCACACTCGGTGGAATACAAACAAGATTGCGTTCTGTCGGGGCTCTGTCGTTGTAGAAAATCAACATGGGTTCCACCTGCCATGCATCGGGGGACAAAAAACAGGAGCACATCTGAACTGGCGTAGCCTTGTATTGATCTTTGTTGGCCAATAAGACCTTGTAAAGCCCAAAACAAGAGCAAGTATCACCTATCACAAATTGAAGAAGGTAAAACAGAAGTTTGTGCCAACTAGGGTAACGTAGGGTAATTTGGGTCAACGAGCTGATTTTAGCCTGCGTGCCAACTCTCTGAGTCTACACGCAAGCTACATAACGTGGATCTACTTGCATTTTCGCAATTTGAACAACCATAAGTTCAGGATTCCATTCATTTCTCAGTAGGTAGTTACGTCCATACTAAATCATTTGGAAACTCTCAAGCATGTAGATTATATCAATAAGGTTCAATCCTCTGCCTCTGAATTTAAGAAACTTGATATCGAAATGCTAGATCTTTGCCTGAAACGTGAAAACAAAGGTATCCGCTTTATTAGGGCCTGTTCATATGGAGAAAGTTTCCCCGGCATTTTCCCGTTTCACCGGGGAAATCGCTCAGCCGAGATCTCGCCTCATATAGCGTTACCACATAAATAGAACGAGCGTTCACATGAGAAAACATTTCCCTGCCTAGCCGAGATCTCGCTTGAACTCTACCGGGATCCCGCCTAGCCGAGAAAATATTTTCCCTTATGAGCACATTTTCCCGGCTAGGCGGGGAAACTTCTATTGTTTATCGTTAATCCTTTCGAATCCTTTGGCGTCAGGGGCAAAGCGCTATTGTTTGAGTTCCCCGGCTTGCCGGGGAAACTTTTCTCATATGAAAGGTCAAAGAATATTATCTCGGCTGAGCGAGTTTCCCAGGGAAAAAGAAAATGCCGCGCCTCATCGGTGCACAGTGATCCAGAACAAAAGAAAGTTTGGAATAAATACCAAAATATGAAGTTTCAAAATCTGAATTTATTTCATGCCCATACCATCAAGTACACTCTGAATGTTTATGAAACGCAAAAAATTTAAAAGCTGGACAACGGATAGCGAAGAAAATGATTTTTGAAGCTGGGCCTAATTGTTTGATTTGTTTACATAAGCACTTCCTGAAGAACGCTGCCTGGACTGAGTTTTCAAAGCAATATTTCTCTGCTCAGAAAGGTCCGACAATTTTCGTTTTGATCTTATTTCAATCCTCTAGTCATGTACTTTCAAGTAATTGCGACAATGATTGAAAATATTTATATTTTGGTTCATTTTTATGTGATTCATAATGGCAGAAATTTGCAAAATTCATATTTTTAAAAATCATCTTAAAAATTCAACAGTTGAAATGTAAAATTTGGGGAAAAATGTATTAACCAAAAAAATCACAAAATTAAAGCAACTATATGCACAAGCTTCTACCAAAGGGTTTGTTCTAAATCGTACCCAAAAAAGAATGATGGTTATTTTTATTTTTGAGGTACAACGGAGATTTTCCTGATTTTTTCGATGTTTTCTGCAATAAAAATAAATAAAGACCTGCTAAAGCCTTCAAACCTGACTTAACTCCATCTCTTTGACATAGTATCATGAAATTTAACCCTCGGAAAGCTTTGCTTTTTATTGTCATACATACAATCATTGTTTTCAACCATTTTTATTTGTCACATCAGCAGAAAACGACCAAAAACGTGTTTTTTTTATGATAACTACGACGAATAAGGGATTTTAAGACTTTATCAGTGTAACATTGTTATCAGAATGATGAAAGTGAATGATTTTCATCACTCAAAGTCTCTTCAAACCCCACATTGTTCGGTAGTTATGATGGAAAACACGTTTTTCTTTGTTTCTGCTGACAGGACAAATAAAAATGCTTGAAAACAGTGATTTCATGTAGATCAATGAAACACAAAGCTTTCTGAGGGTTAAATTTCACGACACTATGTAAAAGAGATGGAATTAAGTCAGTTTTGAAGGCATTAGCAGGCCTTCATTTATTTTTATTGCTGAAAACATTGAAAAAATCTGAAATATCTCCGTTGTAACACAAAAATGAGAATTACCATAATTCTTTTTTGGATACGATTTAGAACAAACCCTTTGGTAGAAACTTGCACAAATAGTTGATTTAATTTTTGTGATTTTTTTTTGGTAAATACATTTTGCCCCAATTCTTACATTTCAACTGTTGAATTTTTAAGATGATTTTTAAAGATATGAATTTTGCAAATTTCCGCCATTATGAATCACATAAAAATGAACCAAAATATAAAATTTGCCAATCATTGTTTCAATAACTTGAAAGTACACGACTAGAGGATTGAAATAAGATCAAAACGAAAATTGTCAGACCTTTCTGAGCAGAGAAATATTGCTTTGAAAATTCAGTCCAGGCAGCGATATTCCTGAAGTACTTATGCAATCAAATCAATGAATTAGGCCCAGCTTCAAAAATCATTTTCTTGGCTATCCGTTGTCCAATTTAAAAATTCTTTGTGTTCCATAAATCTTCAGAGTGTGCTTAATGATATGAGCATGAAATAAATTTGAATTTTGAAACTTCATGTTTTGGTATTTCTTCCATTCCCTGGATCACTGTGCGGTGGAAGATTTTTCAGTGGAAGATTCGCTCATTTAGGCTTTCGAGAGGAGCGAATTTCAAGCTTGAACTATTGCCCATTAGTGTGGATATTTTGTGGCAAAGAAGCCAACAATATGATTAACCGTACTCATAAGCGTGCTTTAAGAAAACTCCACAATGATCACGATTCTTCCTTTGATAAACTTTTGGAGAAAAGTGACACGGTAAAGATCCACAATGAAAAATCTCCAAAAATTGATGCTAGAAATCTAAAAGTCAATGAGCCATCTATATCTATCATACATCTGGCGCCTTCATGAAAGGAAAGAGATTCAGTATGATCCTCGTATGATCTCAGAACAAAGCATCTATGTATATTACCGATTACAAGGATGATAAAATTTGGCATGGAGTCGCTCTCATTCAGATGAAGCTTATTGTGGAATAATCTGAACGATGATATAAAAGAGCTACCAATAGTTGCAAGCTTTAAAAGAAAGATAAAAACCTGGTCGGGTGAACAGTGTAATTGTAAAATTTGTAAATAGCCAGTGCATTATGTTATGTAGCTTGTAAATATTATTTCTTTTCTATATTCATATCAAAATCTTACAATAAATCTTACATTCTACTACACTTTCCTTATTACTATACAACACTACGGGGACGATACCATGGGGAGCGAAAGACATTGACTACCCCATGGCCAATATGAAAAGACACGCAACGTTAAACTAAATGCAACTACACTACGAACGACTTAAAACCACTGGATACTATACTATATTCCGTCCCACATCAGATGTCACGTCAGGGTTGTGATCAATGCGAGCGCAACGTGTCCTTGTTATTTAAAGTAAATCAAATGCCTGTCATCTGATGTGAAACAGAAATTACAAAAGAAAAGGAAACATTTACGTGAAGAGACTTGGCAGCTGCTTTGTGAATGACTGAGGGTTGAAAGATCTTAGTCAAACCGACCAGTTTCATGAATGTAATGTAAAGTTAGTTCCAGTATATTTCTGTTCAAGTCATAATAAAGGTCTTGATCACCATATAATAAAAGCTGTACCAAAGCTTCATTTGAAAGATTGATGATTTGTACAGATGGTTGTAATATTTCAACAATTCCAGCGAGAAGATCTCGGCGTTGAGCATCAAAAGACGGGCAGAGCAACAAAAAGTGCTCCACGTCCTCAATGCCATCACTTGTTGGGCACATCGGGTTTATGGCATCCCTCAAATTACGCTCGAATTTGTGGAAATTTAACTTGCTGCGACCAACCCTAAGTTGAGTAAGATAGGATAATCCCTTTGGATCGTGAATTCTAAAGACGGATTTTGCAGGGGGGCGAATTATTGAAAAGAGCTTTTTCTTACAAACAGCAATTGAAGGAGCAAGTCTCAATTCAGGCTCAAGCTTATTCCATTCAGATAAAAAGTTAGGATAAAAGGAAGACTTGAATTTGTCTGTCCTTGCCTTTAATCGCCCAATGCCATCCTGGTTGCGAAGACGTTACTGCGACTGATGAAGAGGAGGAACTGAATCTACTGTATACTCAGGACTAAGATTATTTACAAACTTGTATAGAACAAGTAAGGCGTCTACTCCATCTTCTGGAACTCAGCGACTCCCAACCAAGCTCTGTGTACAGCTTCTCACGAGATGTTCCCCTCCATTTTCCGGTTACCGGAATAATTATTTCTTAGACATCTTTGCAAATTATATTGTAAATAGTTGGTATTAATTAGTTTACTACAACTATGTCACACCAACTGTAAATAATGATTATGACTTTATTTTATTTGATTCATGAAAGTATATTAATTATGCGCTATCGTCCGTCATTTAACTCTCAAAAATCTTCTATTCCCTTAGCTATGTTTTAGGTATTGTTCTCCAGGCTTGCCTCCTTATATGTTTTTCATATAGGATTTGTAATACACATTTTTGGTACTTTGCTGTCTTTATGGATGTAAAATTAGCCCCGTGCTTTTGGAAACTTGTTATTCTCACGTAGACTGATTACAAGTTCGCAGTTATTGCTATTGATTGACTGAGGGGCGCTATAACTACGACTCGTGGACTTTTACAATGAAAATTGGGACGACCTTGTTTCCCTCAACTTCATGTCCTGTATAGAAACCATAGCAGCACTGAACAAAAAGCCGAGTGCTCCAGGCCTAAGTTGTCGGCAAAAGCATCAGATTATAAAACACCAAAGAAAAGCAACAACTATCCAGATTAATGTTTCCTCAATGCAAGAATTAACCAACCTCTCACTTTCAACCAGAATTTCCTCATTTGAAGGCCACTTAACTTCTGTGAGCTTCATCACGGTGATAACATTTCCAACTTCCAACGTCAATGCGAAAAGAAAAATCAGTGCCCTCTTTGTTATTTTTCGTCCCTTTTTTTACATGAAAGTCCATAAGTCACAGTTGGAGCAAAACATATGTTTTGTTGTCGTTTTCATTGTTGTTGTTACTCTTGTTGCGATAAATGGGACTATATCGTGAGTCTAATTCTGATGATGAGGCACAGCAGCTAGGGGGGGGGAGGGGTACCTCCTATAGGTGGACTGGTATACATGTGCCTGGCCGGGATATGGGTTAATTTGCGATATTTTGCCCTGGTTATGGGTTATACTTCCTGGGTCTGCTTTACAGGATATGCCGTAGTTATGGGTAAATGCTAGCAGTTTATTGCTATTATTGGCTATTATGACAAAAAACTTCCATAAAAAGGAATATAGCTCTATAAATGTTCAATTGACTCTGTATGCTACGATTCTTGTGGAAAATTTTGCCCAGTTTATGGGGTCATATTTCATAATTTTGCCCTGGTTATGGGTCCAAACTCTGAATCCTCAAAAGCACTTATATACCAAAACCTGCCGTCCTCGCACAGCAGTGCTACGAAATATCAATGACAATTATATAACATGGCCTAGTCTTTGATTAACTTCTCGATTTGTCATAACATGCATTTATTATAATTATTAACTTGGATTTGTATTGGAATGAAACAATAAACATGATTATCGTCGCAATTCTTGCTGTTCGCTTCCTTCCTGCGAATAGACAAAATGGGTTAACCCTAATCCTACCGGGCTTTTTTTGATCTAACATAGCCGGGGGGGGGTGCTTTCCACCCCCCCCTCTATAAATAGCCGTAGACTAATGGGAAATCATTGAAACTTGGCAAGGGCGTAGTCCTAACTATTCTTAACTGATTGGTAGTTTTGGGCGTGGCTACCTCATTAGGTGACGTCACTATGACGTCATAATGCCGGAAAATGTCAAAATATATGGTTTTCCGGCTTATTCGTTCTAAAAACGGAATAAAGGTAATCTGAATGACTTTTTCCATTCTTGTTTGGCGTATTATTCATTTCCCTCTCAAATATGATGCATATAGGTGTTTTTAGACCGTTATTTTGGAAGGAAATGACGAAAATTGATGACGTCATAACTAAAAACTGTATTTTTCTGCCAAAAATTGATAATAATTGGTTCGAAATGCTTTTAAAGTATTGCATAACACAATTCTATACTTTTTAAACAAAATCTGTTGGAAAAATCTTCAAAATTTGCCAAAATGACCCAAAATGGCGGCCCGAGTGATGTCATCATTTAAGAATGCTGACGTCAGCAAATTCAATTGTTATTGACAACAATAGAAAGCTAATTGTTTGCTGATTCTTTTAAAGTACAATAGTCAACATTTGGAACTAATTCTGGGAGTAAAAATATCAAAATCATTAATTTTTCTAATACCTTGCTCCAAATATGGTAGTGTCACCTGTCACGTGACACCTATTGTTCAAAAATTTAATTGTCAAAATGTAGCTAATAGATAATTAGTAATTGTCAGAGAGTTTCAGGGTCATAGCTTTTGTCGTTAAAGAATGCTCTGCAAAAAACCGACAGGGGGGGTGGAAAACACCCCCCCCCGGTAGGATTAGGGTTAAGGTTTGTTTGCACCCATTTCAAGTCATGTGATCAATCCTTGATAAAACATCTTTTGATTTCTCTAACATATTTATTGCCATGCAATGTTGTATCATGAGTGCAAAGTATTGTATTATACTAAAACTTCGCAAGAGTATGGTCACACGATTTGAAATGGGTAAAACAAACGTTAGGTCTATACACCGATTTCTATCATTTAGAAAGGTGTTAAAGTTGTTCGTAATTTTTTCGATATTCAGTAGATCTTACTTAATAGGAATATTTTGCAAAATTGGATAATTTTGGTCTACTCGGTCTTTGTCAACATGTCGAGTTGTGGAACAATAGACGATTTCGCTAAAAATGGTGACGAGGAACTTTTTACCAAGGTACATTGCATTGTTATTGGGAATTCTTAACGATTCTACGGGAATTCGATTAAAGAGCGCAATGTATCTTGGTAGAAAGGTCCTTGCCACCATCTTTAGCGTAATCGTTTCATTTCATTTCATTTCAATTTCTTTAAGGACGGTAACCCCGTTAATCGATAGATTGCTTTTCAGGGGGCCGTGCATAACACGTTACAAATTAAGTTAAAAATAAATACAAAGTAAAACCCTAATTTAATTACAATAATGAATAAATGAATAAATGAGTAAACTATTTTTTCAAGGCTTCATTAAATGCTTTCAATGAGGATGCCTGCTTGACTTCACAACCCAAGAGGTTCCAAACACCAGCACCACGATATGAGAAAGCTCGCTAACAATTACTTGTTCTCATTAGTGGGACTTGAAGATCAGTTGCGATGTTTCTCAAATTTTTACTACTGTATGTCGAATTTTTAATGAACATTTCTGACAGGAAATCAGGAGCAAGGTCATTTATCGATTTATAAACCATGCAAGCTGTCTCGGTTTTTATGATATCTGCTACAGTAGGCCAATTCAAACTTTTAATCGAAGCACTAGCAGAAGAATCATAACTGCTGTTGGTCACAATTCTAGCTGAGCAGTTTTGAAGATTTTGCTACACCTGCAACCTTGTCCCCCCACATGCCCCCCAGACTGAACAGCAGTAGCGGAGATGCGGTTCAACGATACCACGATACATTTTAGAGAGTGTCTTTTGGAAGTAACTTCTTGGCCTATTTAAGAAATCCAATAGCACGAGAAACCTATAGATCGTACAAAATGGATATGTGCATCCCAAGCTAACTGTTTATCAATTTGCATCCCTAAATACTTGACCTTATCAACCATTTCAACTTCAGAGCTACCAATAGAAAATAATGGTGGTTCCACTGATTTTGTCGAAATCTTCTTAAGGTTAGGCCGAGATCCAGTGACCATCGCCTGTGTCTTCAGGACATTCAATGATAACTTATTGCCTTGGAGCCATTCCCTTAAAGAATCAAGTTCTTTGTTAAGCGTCACGTTCAGATCGCTGACGTTCCTTGCAGAAAAGGAGATACTGGTATCATCAGCATACATAGTCACCTTGCAGTTGTCCAGACAAAACGGAAGTTCATTGATATAAAAGTATAAAAAGAAGAGGCCCAAGACAAGATCCTTGTGGAACACCACAGTGTATTTCTTCTATTCGTGAAAAAACATCATTGACCTTGCGTCTGTTGACAATGGCCCCCAAAACAAGACAAAACTGAAAATAATGCTGCAAATGAATATATAAATCGAATTTACAATGTTAGGTTAGGTGCAATTCCTTTCATGTATTGACATAAAGGCCCAATAATTTAATGCTCTTAACTTTTATTTGGAAGGAAAAGTTTGTTTAAATTTCCATGCTTTCAACAATTGGGCTTAAGCATTGCAATGTTGAACTGGTACGGTTTATGTTTAATTTTCGCTCTTCAAGTTCTCAAGTTTTTGGCGTTGAAACTCTGAAATTTCTGTAACAGTTATTCATAAGAACATTCTAACATTTAACTTTTTTGAATTTACAATACTGCTGATGAAATAGATACTGACTTTTTCGAAAAGACCCAAATTTCCTGCCGATAAATTTAAATTTCACGCAAAAGTGATGAAAACGAACAATTCCAACAAATATGCAGACATGGCATTAAAGAAACGGAAAAATATTCCCAAGAACGACAAGAGGTTTGATTTTAAGTAGATAAAACGAAGAAAGATACTCAGTACTTCCAACGAGTCCGTAAAGGTACTCCATTTATTTTGAAAATGCGCAGCTTAGCCCCAAATATTCCCCTCCTTACTCTAGATAATGATATTAATTCATAGCACAAATGATAATGTAAATAATGATAATTTTTAAAATAACTCGTGTGTTATTGTATTCTATTTTCTGATGTAACCGATGATGGTTAAGTTTATTGTAATTGTAATGATAGTAATATTGATGCTATTTTTCTGTTGCAGTCCGAGTCATGCAATGTAGAATAACAGGGAGTAAAAGCGCTCGCTTCGCTCGCATTTAAAATTCCTAGCTCATGCGGAGACCTTAACCCTATTTTGGTTGGGGGGGGGCAAATTTGCCTCCCCTAGTGGACATTTTTGTTATAACTCTGCCAGGAGAACAATTACGGCTCTGAAACTTTCTGAATTTTTGCTACTAATTATTATGCAATGACTCAAGAAGTTTTATGAAAATATTTTGAAAAATGAGGGGGAGGGAGACAATTTTTCGGACCTGACTGTCAAAGTCGGCAATTCTCAAATATTAATTTTCGCGAAAAAAGTTGGAAAATTGCACTATTTTGCAAAAATATTTTGCAGGGTTATGCTCTTTGATGTAATCTATTATAATTTTTATGTTTGAATGGAAATTATGCTCCAAATTAATTTTTACCGCATTCTTCCTGATTTTGACCGATTTTGCCATTTTTCTTGACCACACAAAGAAAAATGCTGACGCAAGCAATAATGACGGTTAATTTTAGGTTAATTTTTATATTTTCCTAAACTACATGCTTGGGCTATTAGTACACCAAATTTTAGTTGCGCTATCTATTTCCAGTAGTCAATAGTTAGGTATGGGGGCTTTTTTGCCCCCAAACCATAAAAGGACATGTCAGATAGCCCAACCACTATGGAGTTTAGCAACGTGTATATCGTGATTTTGTAGAAATTCACATGCAATATGCAAATTTTATTTGGGTTAGCCGCCGGCTTAATGGTTGAAAACAGAAAATCCAGGCTTTGAACGACATCCATCATTATTGCACAGGAGGATATAGTTTGACTTTTTCACAGCACTGTTTTGCGACAAATAAGTTGGGTACACGTTTCTGTGTGGCCGTCTCGTTTTGTTTTGATTTGTTTGCTGAATTTAATTAGGACCTTTACAAAGTTTTATTGGCCCAGGTTGGGTTCTTGAGCTGATTTAAATTTGCTGCTCTGTAAAGACAAAATTAGAAAGCAAAAATTGTAAGTATTTGAAATGTTGTAGAAATCTGTAAATTTATGTATTTGTAGCTAATTACCCTGTATTTTATTTCTTTTTTAGCAAATTATACGTTCCTAGCTAGCAGTCTTGAATTGGCTTTTATTTCATAGCTATTGTATATATGCCTACTTTAAACCCTATTTCACCTGGGCTCTTTTGATTAACTCCTCACATGGGGGGGGGGGGCCATTATGGCCCCCCTAATTATTTCCAAAACCGAGAGTTATGAAGTTGCAAGTTGGTACACAGTATTATCAACCTATTGTGATTCTAATTAAGCAATTAAAATTTAATTAGTCACATGACTCGTCGCAATGTCCTATATTTTAGCGAAAACAAACGTTATTCTTGTAAACGGTTAATACTCTTGTACAACATCATAATTGCTCACAAAATAAAACATTAACTTTTAATTTTTTACACACCTATTCAAATAACGACGTCATCAATATATATGACGTCATATGTCTAGAAAACTATAAATATTAATCAAAATTAACAAACTATACATCATATGAAGGCTCTTAATGAGAGCACTTCAATGACACTAATCAAGACAGAATCGAACAAGGATTGGCCAAACTAGAAGCTTATCTGCAGTGGGAACTAGGTGACCCCGTGTCTTTTCCCGCTGTGGATAATAATAATTAGAATTAGCCGCTTCCAAATTTGGAAGCAATTGGCAATCATTGACTGTTACAGTGTCACTGTTTCAGTTGATCTTTCATCAAGATTTACTTTTTTCATCCTTTCTTGAAGCAGTCAGACAGGAATTGTCCTTTACTTATGTTACTTGACAATATGGTTTTTTCTAGTATAGAAGGTACTTTTCGCCCTCTTCTTTTGATCTTGTTTGTGTGGAAGGTCAGCATCTTACAGGGGTGGTCGTTCTCTCTCCGGATGACCTGTGCTGTCCATTGTTTCTGTTGTTTTTCATAATAGGTGGTTATATCGATTGTATTAGTTATTTCGTAGAGTTTTTCGTTTGTTATTTTATATGACCAATCTATCTCTGTAGTATCTTCATCGTTATCATTACAATGGTCCTGCTTTCTTTTAAATCCATTCCATATCATGCTTCGTAGGAATTTGTTATAAGTTGCATTCAGTTTGGAAAGTTCTGCTTGTGTTGGTCGCCATGCATGGCACCCATATGTAAGCCTGCTGCGTACAAATCCATTCAAAAATGTTATGCGTGTTCTCAATGTGATGTTCTTATTTGCGAGCATTCCACGGTGTTCAGCAAATGCGCACTTTGCAGAGTTAATTCGGTAATCGAGCTCTGTTTTACCAATGTGTATGTCATTTGCAGTATTCCATACCCCCAAATATTTGAAGGTCCTTGTGTTATTTAATTGGATTTTATTTATAGTAATTATACTCTTGGGGAAGTCACCTTCTTCCTCTGTGTTCCAATTCCAAATCATGGTTTCTGTTTTCTCAATATTTATTTCAAGTCCAAATTCACAGAAGACGTCATATAGCATTGTAGATTTCTGTTGTAGCTCATCTTTATCCCAGGAGTGAATCCCTATATCATCTGCTATATCATTCCTTCATTATCCTTGTACATTCCGTTTTGTGGGGCATAGTGGCGTTGTTTTCGATTTGTAGCTTCATTTGGGATATTGTACGGAACATCCAAGTTTTTAAGGCCATTTTGTTCACATCGATGTTTCCATACCCTCAATGCGTAGTCTAAGTAGAGATTGAACAGAACTGGACTTTCGTTTCCTCCTTGACGTACTCCTGCGTAGGTGTCAAACATTTGTGTTTCTGGATCTTCATCAGTGAGATACGATTTGGTATCACTGTATAACCTTTCCAGGATATCCAGATTTGTCGTATTAGCCCCCCTTGGAAAACGATTCTTAATACTTTTAAACAAAAACTTTCTGTTTATGTGGTCATATGCTGCCGAGAGGTCGACATAACAAGTATATAATTTGCGGTTTGATTGATGTGCTATGTATTGTAGTTGTTTCATGGCATATATGCCATCATTGCATCCTCTTTCTGATCTAAACCCATATTGCGTTTCTAATAGTTGCACTTCATAAAATGAATTCCACCGTTGTAGTATGATGTTCATTGTCACCTTTGTAAGAATGGAGCCTATTGAAATACCTCTGTACTTTTTTGCGTCAGTTGGACTACCTTTTCTTTTCCAAATAGCCCTTATTTTGCTGATACCCCATTGCTCTGTTACTGAAGAATCTCTCCAGATTTCCTGTATATTATATATCTTGAGAATCTGTTTTACAGTCCTGGATGGGACCAATAATGTATTATAGTTCGTTTAGATTTTACTTGATATAAAAAAAACTAGAAACAATTTAGTGTTTTCTTTTGTGACATCTCTCCAAATAAGGGCATTCAATGGTCACATGACTCATATAATTAAAACAGCATTCGTAGAATCTTGTAGTGCATTAAATTCTAGAATAAGTCAGTTGGTACCAGCATTCTGTCTTACATAGTTAAAGAGCTGTGTATCAATGTTTGGTTGGGGGGGGGCATAATGCCCCCTGGTGAAATAGAGTTAACCCTATCCAGACTGGGGGGCTCATTCAGCCCCCCCCCCCAACATACTTAACGCAGCACTGCTCTAAATTGGTTCAACGAAACAGGAAATGGTTTTTTGACTTTGAGTTTCTATCCTTTTGAAGTGTGATTTTGTGGGAAATTTTGAAAAAAAAATTCAGGGGGCTTGGGGGTGGCTGTTTTTTGGTCGGGGCCAACTTTTAAGTAAGCTGCTTATGGATGTAATTCCAGATCACCTCATAATCCTTTGATAGTATCCTTTTTAATTTGTGAACTTATAATTTGTAAGGTCTCTTAAATTTTTTCCAGGAACAATAGACCAATTATGTGTCACGTGACCTCATCAATGACGTCGTCTTTAATAAAATGGCAAACAGTAGTTAGCGGTCTTTCTGCAAGGATATTTCGACCCCAAATGTTTTACAGCGGCAATAAATAGATTAAAACTGATCAACAGGGTTGTTTCCACCTAAGCTGTGTAATTTTGTTTGAATTTTGTGCACCATTGATCGCAAACGGTATAAGATTCCCCGGGGGTATCCTCACATAGCACAAGATGAGGCTCAAATCCTTACTGGTTGTCAGAGCATGCGGAAATCATCCATTTTCATGCTTGTCAGCCAATGAGATCACCGCTTTCTAGCCCCTGGAGACAAAATCGGTCGTTTGAGGTAAATTTTCTAGTACCCTCACTAAAACTGAAATGGATGCTAAAATACCTCAGTTATTTGCAATTTTTTTTAATAAATCAGTTGTGGGGATGTCCGTCCAGAGTTGTTTACATGTTTAGGCACACAGCTCGTTTGGGGCCGGAGCTGCGTTCATTTTCCGGTCGAAGAATATTGACCTTCTTCGTTGAAATATATATAGAAATCGCTACAAATGAGATATACAGATAAGAATTTCAGCGATTACGCATACTGACCTGAACAATAACCGAAACTCTTTCACTGCTATCATATCTTAAAATTGGAGGCAATTTCTAACGATTTCTGTTAGAGACATCATTTGGGCCTAAGCTTGTCCTCGCTTAAAACTCATTCCATTGCATTTAAAAAGTAATGGTAAAGTTCTTGAGCTAGATAATGCGCTTACCCATGACTCAGACACCAGTTTGACTTCGTTTGCCTTCTTTGATTTGCCAAATTTTTATAAGAAACAGCCAGTTGTGGGCGAATTGCAAAAACTTTCCTCGGTCCATATTTTTCTCTACACAGATTCACCGCTTCAAACAACAAACAGTGAACTTTGACATTGTATCATAAAAGTCTTGCATCACAGAACATTCCTTTTGAACGATTCCATGCGCTTTAGCGAGGCACTCGTGAATTGTATTCACGCATTTCGTTCTTTTCGTTCTTATTTCAATCAATGCAAAACATAAAAAGAACAAAACATTGTTTTGGGTTCGCTAAAAAAGATACCCGGTTTTGCACTTTTGTTTGTTTGCATTGACTGATTGAACCAAATGCGTGAAAACAATTCACAAGTGCCTCGCTAAGGCACATGGAATCGTTCTATAGGAATGTTTTGTGATGCAAGACTTTTATGATACAAAGTTCACTGTTTGTTGTTTGAAGCGGATAGACTGTGCAGATAAAAATATGGACCGACGAAAGTTTTTGCAATTCACCCACAACTGGTCGTTTCTTATAAAAAATTGCGAATGTAAAAAAGGCAAACGAAGTCAAACTGGTGCCTGAGTCATGGGTAAGTGCATTATTCAGCTCTAGAATTTTACCATTACTTTTTAAGTGCAATGGAATGAGTTTTAAGCGAGGACAAGCTTAGGCCCAAAAGATATCTCTACCAGAAATCATTAGAAATTGCCTCCAATTTGGAGATATGATAGCAGTAATTTGGGTTATTGCTGAGGTCAGTATGCATAATTGCTGAAATTCTTATCTGTATATCTCATTTGTAGCGATTTCTATAGATATTTCAACGAAGGTCAATATTCTTCGACCGGAAAATGAACGCAGCTCCGGCCCCAAACAAGCTGTGTGCCTAAACATGTAAACAACTCTGGACGGACATCCCCACAACTGATTTATCAAAACAAATTGCGAATAACTGAAGTATTCTAGCATCCATTTCAGTTTTAGTGAGGGTACTAGACAATTTACCTCAAACGACCGATTTTGTCTCCAGGGGCTAGAAAGCGGTGATTTCATTGGCTGACAAGCATGGAATTGGATGATTTCCGCATGCTCTGACAACCAGTAAGGATTTGAGCCTCATCTTACATAGCACTACTAACGATCAGTTTTCATGCATATCTTGAGAATCTGTTTTACAGTGAGAATTTTTTGACTTGAAAGTGTTTAGTTCGCCAAGATATTATCACCAAATTACTATCTTCAACCCCCTATTTCCCTCTTCCTTCTTCCTTCCAACTCATTTGCTTACTACTGGGAAAAAATGCTGATGTCAGCATTTTTTGCAATAATTAAAACAAAAGTTTCAAAAGGAAAAATGAAGTATGCAATGATCACTTATCATCGAAGTAGTTTTCATCGTAATATATGGAGAAATTCTCTATTATGGCTGCATTTGTCATTTTTCGGAAAGACAAGTATTTTAATCTCTCTGTCCGCCATCTTAGATTTGCGAAAATCAAAAGTTTTCACTTTATAAGTATATTTTCACCTTCTAACAATGCTTTGATTGGCATAATTTGGTTTCATGAATCAATCTTAGAAAATTATAAAGATTTAAAAAGAGTTGTTTTTCTCATTTCTATCGTGGACACGTGCCAGTTGGTCTCGAATAATTATGACGTCATATCTATTTTTAGAATTATTTTTGTGAAAAATGATAGATCATAAGCACGGCTACCTGCATGGTGAGTTTCGTCTTCGTAAGTGAAGGAATGGCGATTTTAGAGAGGGGGCTGAATGAGCCCCCCCCCCCAGTCTTCTAGTAGCTCAAAAAGCCCAGTCTGGATAGGGTTAAGTTAAATTAATAATGATTATAATGATACGAGCAAGACTGAATTATGTTTCTTATGCGCGTGCAGATATCCTTCGAAACCGAAGCAATGGCGAAATCAGAATTATTACAAATGCTCCTTTCCTCAATTCTAGAACTGACTACAGCTGAAACCATAACAGCAACAACAACGAGCATAGGTGAAGGTCACACGGAAAGAGCATACATTGAAATACGGGGAACAAACCAAAACAAAAACAAGACAGTTATACACATAAAGAACCTGCGGAATATTACCTAGTTTATTAATCGCAAACAAATGTTGTAAAGAAATCAAACTATTCAATTCTGGGCAATGAAAATCTTTTGCAAAGCCTGGAGTTTCTGCTCTCTCAAACTAACCCTTCGAAGGACTAAAACTTCCCGCCGGACGTGCGTTACTGCGAGTAACATCGACGAGCAAGTAATATTTTCTGAACGCGGTCATAGTTACCTTGAAGTAAAAAATTATTCTGTGAAATGCAAAAATTTGCTTTGCTCAATGACCAATTTGCCATAAAGGGAACACAAACGTGAAATCAATGTCACAAGAAATTTGCGGCATACTGCAAAACAACGAGAATTTTGCCCTAATGTATCATAAACTGACCCCCTGGTACATCAAACCAAACATCAAATAATCAATCCTAACATAGGCTAAGGACGGGGGTATAATTTTGACTTCGCGTTGAGCTGTTGTCGTTGCTCTCTATTGTTTGCGGCTAAGCTAATAGATTGTAAATAAACAAGATGGCGGGCTGGGAAATCAGCATAAAACCAACAAGTAGATATCTTATTTTTACGATGTGATCCCCTATTTTCCCGGCAGTACCCATACGATTTTCTGACAGCCAAATAAAGTTTCAATCGACACAAAAAGTTTCCTGAAAAGGCTGCGGCCAGATTTCCTGCAAATTACATAGAAATTCGATCAATTGTTCCTCACTATTTTTGAAACAAAATCGTTTAACCTTGAAATATTTCGGCTTGTGAGGCTCAGACGAGTCAAATAGGCTTGCAATTCAATGAATTAAACAACAAAGTATCCACCTCTTCAAAAATAAATTGTAAAATTGCCATCGAATTTCGTATTTCTGTTTACTTTTCGATAGCGAAATGGAGAAACCTTGGTCAACAGATTACCATGCTATGAAGCACGCTTGCAAAAGCTCAGGCTTGAAATAACTTTTAGAAGGTTTTCCATTGGCAAAAAAATGAACGTCATCTTCTGGGAATACCATACGCAGGTCTCAAAAGACATCCTTCCTGCGCTTGTAAAAGTATCATTTGCATCTATTGATTAAGAATTACTGATTTTTACCAGCAACTTCACGAAACCATGCTTTGGGTGCCTTTCGAGACTTTCGTAAGCATTCACAGATTATCAATTTCTTTTAGAGTCCACAATGAGCATAGATCTTAAATCAAGAACTAATTTTTTTGCAAAAACATTCTACGGGCGTTCAAATCGTGTGCATGGGCTAAACTGTTGACCAACGCTTTTCCCCTTCGATGTCGAAAAGTAAACAGAAACGTAAAATTTGATTGCGGGAAATCTAGCTTAGCTTTTTCATTCAGACTTGGCAAAGTTGTAGATCAACTACTTAGCTAAAGATGGAGCGAAAAAAATTCGAAAATTTTTCAAGTAGTTTTGGAGGTAGGTCCACTTTTCTGAAATCAGCAAAAAGATTTGAGCAAGGATTTGCGAATCCAGGGTTGACGGAAACATAGCGATTTATATATATTTCGATTGCCCATATTATACAGAACAGCATCCTTTTTACGGCTTTTCGATAGACCGAATAATATTGGAGAAATTAACTGTTTCCTGAGGAGAGTGGTTTTGCGAAACTGCATCTCGCTGTGCACTAGAGCGGAAAGCAGAGTTACCTTAATGGTTCCTTTGATTATAATGAAATAAAAGGACAAAACCCTCAAGGTTTACAATGTTTAGAATGACTAACATAATATAGCCACGATAAACATCTTCTATCACAGGGGTTTGTCCGCGCGGTTCCGAAACTGATGAAAAACGCGACAAAACATCTTTCAGCGCATTTTTTTTTTATTATTATAACATTCTTTAAAGTTGGTTATTAAAAATAGCTCTTCTTCAAGAACTAATAAAGACCAACTATTTACAAAAACAAAAATAAATTACAGTTCATGATAAGAAACGAAAATACCCTAAAATACCCTATTTACAAATTTTGCAACGGCAAGTCTCTCCAATCCATTTTTTTATGCATGACTTAAAAGAACAGACGGAGGTGGCAATTTTTGTATCATTGGGCAGGGAATTCCATAATATGCTACCACGAAAAGATAAACTATCGTTGCCATAAGTAGTTGTTTTAGTTTGAGGCAACATCAACAGATTCTTTGATCGTAGATTGTAATTATTGTCCTTTTCATGGAACATATCCCACAAAAAAGAAGGGTTTTGTTGTGTTAAACTGCTATAAACCTCGAGCATTAACTTTTGCAAGTTCTTTTGATGAATAGTGCACTCCTTTCCTCTCTGT
Organism: Aurelia coerulea; assembly: GCA_039566865.1. Classification (NCBI taxonomy): domain Eukaryota; kingdom Metazoa; phylum Cnidaria; class Scyphozoa; order Semaeostomeae; family Ulmaridae; genus Aurelia; species Aurelia coerulea. The sequence continues at coordinate 8,303,942 of CM076959.1, forward strand.
AACAACTCATCAAAAGAAGATATAAAATCGTTGAAGAGAATTCGAAGCGCTCTCTTATGGGTGCGATTGAGATCATTATTCGCAACCTTTCCGCAAAACATCCATATCAACGGACAATGATTAAACTGAGACATTATGAATGAGTTGTACAGTAAAAGAGATTGTTTCTCATCTAAATAATTTGAGACTCTAGAGAAGGCACTGATCTTGTTGTTTGCTTTTTGACATAATTTTGCCACATGTTGGTCGAATTTTAGTCTCGAGTCTATGGTAATCCCCAATAATCTAACACTACTGACAATATCAACAGATACATTTCCAATATCGAGAACAATATTATCATTTGTCTTCAAACCGAGTAGCATAACTTGGAATTTTGATGGATTGGCTACCATTTGATTAGTTTTGAACCAAGAGATCGCTTGAGACATATCTTCTTCTAGGTTTGAAGCCACACTTTCAAAAGTGTCATCACAAGAAAAAATGGTGTTATCATCAGCAAAATTGCACACCTCCGAATGTTCGACGATGTAGATGAAGTCATTGAGAAAAATATTGAATAGTAGTGGCCCTAGCACAGAGCCCTGGGGGACACCAGTTTTAATTTGGATGATATAGCGAAATAGGCCAAAAACAAATAATTGCTAGAAAATTGGGCAGTAGTGCAGTTGCCCGGAATTTGCTAGCACGAATATACAACAACAACTTTTACGGTCGGTGATTGGACTGAAAACCTTACTTTTTCCGCCCAACACGCAGTGCCCCGCCCAATCACCACCTGAGAGAGAAAGGCAGAAAGCAGAGAAAGCTGCAGGATTTGTGCTCTACGACCGAGCACTTGGCCACCCCTACATTAGGGGATTTGTTTTACATTTTTTTTACTTCTTTACTTTTTCTTTTCTTCTATCACTTCTTCTTCTGCTCATCTCATGGATTTTTTTTATTTTCATAAATACATTTTCATATTTACAATTTTGTTTTACTTCTTGTTTTTACGAACTTTACACCACAATTGCAGAACAACACAACGATACACATACTTATCCAGCCTGGGCCTGCCAACTATTGATTTTAGCCGTTGTGATATAAAGAGACTAAAATGATGAGGATTGACTGATTGTTAAAAGAACTACGAAATACAAAACAACAAAACTGCAAAATCGTATGCCAGAGAGAGTGTTTTTGATGTTGATTTTTGTTTAAATGATGCATCTGTGGAAAAAGAAATGCCCCGTCCTTTGCAAGTTTCATCTGCAAAACGTAAAACAGAGGCTTTAAGTATAAACAAGTATTGCTAAAAATGGATTTCCCTTTCAAGTCCTACCACCCAAAAAGAAGGCGGTAAGTTGATTGAAAGCGATTAATTATTTGCAGTTAGTGCAACTAGTACAAAAACTAGATGTATAGGCCTTCACATAAAGTAACTTTCAATAGGGAAACTATACTCCCAAAAGGAAGTCGATTTGGATGCTGCAAACAAGAAACTCCGTTATCCAATCTGAACATAACTAGCAAATCTCGTGGGTTGCCGTTGTAGGATTGTAGGATTTTTGTGTCAAAGTCCATTCTATAAGTCCCGAAATAGATGGTTTGCCCATAACTCGGAAATTTTTATATGATACTCTTTCCAATCTTTTCTTATCTTCACCTTTTTGTCTTTAAGCTACACAATTGGCTGAAAAACAAATTAAACATTGGTACCCATTCATTACGATGGATTTTGAATTCTATTGAATTGTAGGATTTTGCGTAAAGGCCCATTCTGTAAGTCCCGAAATAGTAGGTTTATTGCCCTCAAAATGAAGATTTTTATACCGGGTGCGCCAAAATAAACTATGCACTTTTGGCAGGCCACAATAAATCGTACACAGGACCGATTTTAAAGATTTATGACTTAATCTCTAGCAGAAAGCCTGAATTAGATCCTAGGAGTTTTTGCAAATTTTTCCGTTTTCAGTTTGTAGAGCTACAAACGAGTTTCTTAAAATTTTTGTTCTCGAAAACACTGAAAACGATAAAAAAACGTTGATCGAATTTTCTAAAGACTCAACATGAATGGACAAAGAGAAAACGTTTTCAGCGTGACTTGGGGATTAGGAAATTGATTATTGTAAACTTCTGCACGGGCGTTATTTCAACGATTGGCATGTTGCGAAATTCTGTATTAGTTACAATAAAGTGCCGCCCCAATAACCGTCACAAACAAAAATGCAACAAGATACCATGCTTGCTGGCCTCATGACGCGTCCTCACTTGATTTTTTAACCCACTTCACACAGGAACACAGCCTGCACCAAAGCATAAAATTTAATGAAATTACAAAAGGAAAGGCATTTCTTTATATCCTTGAAAATAAAATTGCATTTCTCCCAAGATAGTGCGAACTCTCGTACAGCAGCTTACAATTAATCGATTTCTAAATCCCAAATCACCACGAAAAAGTTTTCTCTTTGTCCATTCATGTCGATTCTTTAGAAAACTTGATCAACGTTTTTTGATCGTTTTCAGTGTTTTCGAAAAAGAAAATTTTAAGAAACTCGCTTGTAGCTCTAAAAACTGAAAACGGAAAAATTTGCAAGAAATCCTAGAATCTAATTCAGGCTTTCTGCTAGAGATTAAGTCATAAATCTTTAAAATCGGTCCTATGTACGATTTATCGTGGCCTGCCAAACGTGCATAGTTTATTTTGGCGCACCCGGTATGATATTCTTTCCGATCTTCTTATCTTTTTTTTTCCTTTGTTTTTATTTTTATTTGTTTTTTGTTTTAAACTACACCTTAGGTGAGATTTAACATTGGTACCCATTGACTGCAATGGATTCAATGCATTGTATTGCACACATATCCTTTTCCCATATTCAATAGACAGTAAAGATACTTGCGAATATTTTCATTTCATTTTTTTCATTTGCTTTAATATTTTTGTTTTGGTGAAGTTGTTGCTTCTATACTTCTTCTCTTCTCTTTATTAGCAGTTTGATACACTTTCAGCCCCCTCTAGGATTCTCCAATTAGTTTCAAGGGAGGACTATCATTCATGCAAACAAAGAGCAGTCCAAAGAGCTAAACCTGGTTGGCGTATACACTAGATTAATAGAATATTGAAACCCATTCACCAGAGCACATACTTTGAATTTCCTTACTGACCAAAAACTGAAAAACTGTTTGTTTATCTAAAATCTTTATTCAACTTAGATAATCAAAACCAAATGATAGACATCTCGCAAACTTGTCTTTTGTCTTAAACTTTTGTTTTGTTTTTGTTTTTTTTCTTGTTATTTGATTTTTTGTTTATAAGAGACATTTTTATATCCATAGTTAGGTTAACTTGAATGGAGTGAATTCCACCTGTCAAGAGAAAATTTGAACAAATTATTCAAATCTGAAAGAAAAACACTGCATTAGATTCCGAGGGCTAAACTTCAAGGTAACTGCCAAACGTTTCAGTATACACGTTTTATTTTACAAGCAACAGGTTTATCAGAATCCAGTACCATGATGACCAAAACTTCAAGAAACTCAAGCACTACCACTCAAGAAATATTAAGAAACTCTAAATCTTTTCTAGAATAAGAGTGGTAGATTACGGTTCGATACTCTCTGACAAAGCTACCTTCATTTTTTTTTTCAACTTTAGACTGCAAGAAACAGTAACTTTCAGCCTTAATTTGCATGGCTTATCTGAGCTGACAATATCAATGCAAAACACAAGCCCTTTCACGATAAGAAGGCTCAACTTCGAACCAAAACACAATTTTTAGGCCCCAAAAAATAAGAAACTAACCCAGAACATTTTACTGCTGAAACAACCCAACCTTCAAGCGAAACTAAGAGACTTTTAGTATTAAGTGCTGACCCAAGTTTCCTATAAAAACAAAAAATTAAATTGAAACAAAACAAACAAACAAACAAAAAAATCCATATCCAATCCAAATCCATAAGGTGAGGGCGTTGATAGAAGCAAAACAATTTTCATTTACAATGATAGCTATTTCCAGACCCGCAGTGTCCGAAAACCTTTGAAAGGAATGTAGATACAAGCACGCATTCCCGAAATGAGAAATGAATATGACGACTGAGACCAGTTGAAAAATCGTTGGAGTGCAAGAATGTGATGCTATGCACGTTTTGAAAATACCAAAAATCTTAGCCATTACCAAATGTTCACAAGACTATAATACCCAAGGCACTTCCCACGAAGGGAGCAGTTCTGTTATTTTGATGCTAGCTCCAGCACAAGCAGATACATTAATGATTTTGAGAACTGTCTGGAAAGCAGAACCCAAATATGTATGCCGATGATACATGTGTGAATATCGCGTCGGAAAACCTGAATGAACTTCTAACAGATTTGAAAAACGAGCTAGAAAATATATCGAACTGGATGAGGATCAATAAACTTAGTTTGAATTGAATATATGGTTATAAGCCATAGGCGACAATTGAATAGGGTAGGTGATGATTTGCCAGATCTTGTCCTCCAAAAGGGTTGACAAGACAAAATATTTAGGAATCAACAATGCCTTACTTGGAAAGAGCAGTACAAAACTATCAAAAACAAGCTGAAAGGGGGCTTGAGCTCCCTGAGAAAGCTGAAAGACATCCTTCCGCAAAGGAAATGACCAGGTCTACAAATGAAAGCCACCTTCGCTATGGCGACGACTGAGACCAGTTGAAAAATCGTTGGAGTGCAAGAATGTGATGCTATGCACGTTTTGAAAATACCAAAAATCTTAGCCATTACCAAATGTTCACAAGACTATAATACCCAAGGCACTCAGAACCCCTTATGAAGACTCTACTAGTTCCAAAACAATCCACACAGTCGCCTGTGGAGAAAAATAATGGCAGCGAAACATTCTACTACGCGACACTAGCCCAAGCCCTAATCACAAGACGGAATTATAAATGCGTGAAGCCCGAGAACTGGTTTGAAACAAGAGCAAATAATACAGTGTCCAAAATACAGATTTTTCCAGGTACAATGCTAAAAATCCAACCGGGCGTGGCTTCTGGAAAAGCGCCCAAGCGGTTTTTTTTTAACCGTGAAAATGACTGGAAAGTCGGGAAAGTCACGATTCAACAAATAACATAAAGCATTACTAGCTCCTGCAAGAATACGGCGAACAGTGTATAAGATTATCTCAAGTGACCAATTAGAACAGGAGACCGAGTTCGAATTGGGCGAGGCGAGCACAAGCAAACGCGACACGCAGCACAAGGTGGGCAAGTAAACAGTGCATGCAACCCTAAAGGAAATGAAATGAAAAGGTCCAAAAGCCCACAAAAGCCCATTTACCTCACTCTGAACCAGCCTGAAAGCTCTACAGTGTCACCGTGCAAAGCTTCAGCAGCAACATTTTTAACGCACGATATACTGCATGTCGCGATACCCGCCAGGCCTCAAAACGAGTCGGTCGTCTGATTTTTGGCCAAATCCCAGACCTTTCCCAACATAATGCAATTCAAATTGCTCAAAGAGTCAGTCAAAATATGAACAAACATTTAGTAAAGAAAATAAATTAATGGTTGGATCTCACCATGAACGACCAAACAACAAACCACGCAACATCTTGAATAGGCCACTACCTTCTCAGCGAAAAATAATCTGCGCTCCTCTGGTGCAAACCAGCCTGCTGCTTTGATTATAGACGACTGATAAACATGCCAGTATTACCTTTTATATTCCTTTGAACAACAGACATTCCACGTGCAGCCGACATGCACCAACGCAAGAAGTTACTTTCAACGATATTGTCACAAAGATAAAGTTGTAAACATTGTCACAAGGGACACAGCCCTATTGACTAAGAAACTAACATCACGTTCCATTAATTGCGATTAAATTTCATTCAATCGCCATAAAAACATGCTAGTTGCAGATGTAGTCCTGCCGATTGACAAATCTAAGAGACTTTAGCAAGAGAAGCTCGTTAGAACTGAATCGAGACATGCCTGTTTCGGGAAACCACCGTCGTTAATGGACATGTTTCCAATCATCGCATTAATTTGAAAACGGTGCAAAATGTGACGGATAGAACTCCCGCTCACACGGAAAATGTTTTCATAAGATGAGATAAGATGAAATGAGATTCATAAAATGAGAAGTATTCATTTTCTTGAAAACAAAAGAGTATCGAGGGGTGTGTGCTCATAAAAATAAAAGTTTCCCATTTTTAATTCATTTTAAATTCTTTATACACGGTGGCCCCATCAACCAAGAGTGGCTGCTTTTCAGGGGGCCGTGGCAAAAACCTACTTACAATACTACCAAAATTAAAAATAAAAAGAATATTTACAATGTTAAATTAGAATAAATGAAAAATTAAAAGCTATTTACATTTCAGTCTACATTTAAAAGTAGACAGAGAGGGGGCTAGCTTGACTTCATGCTCCAACTCATTCCAAAGCTTTGATCCACGGAACGAAAATGCTTTTTGGCCATTGCTTGTTTTCATTCGTGGAGCAAGCAAGTCAGTCTCAGAATTTCTCAAATTTACAATCTCCCTTGTCGAGTTTCTCGTGAATAGAGTAGAGAGGTAAGTGGGCGCGAGACCACTTATTGATTTGAAAACAATGGTAGCCGTCTCTTGTTTGATCATGTCGTGGACTGTCGGCCATTTGAGCTCTTTTATCAAGTTTGCTGCTGGTGCATCATAGCTACTGTTGGTAACTATTCTCGCAGCACGATTTTGTAACTTTTGTAGCGCCAACAGGCGAGAGTCTCCACAGCTACCCCACACAGAGCAACAGTAGCGAAAATGGGGCTCAACGATACCTCTATACATTTGACTAAGGGTATGCTTTGGAAGCAATTTCTTAGCATATTTTAGGAAACCTAAAGAGCAAGATATCTTTGAACGTAAAGCCTTGGTATGCTCATCCCACACAAGATGTTTATCAAGTTGTACTCCCAAGTATTTCGCATTATCTACAACATCAATATGCGAATTGCCAATGGCGAAAGATGGGGTCGGTACTGATTTGTCTGATATCTTCTTGATATTAGGCCTAGAGCCTATAACCATTGCTTGTGTTTTGATTACATTCAGAGACAGCTTATTACCTTCAAGCCACTGTTTCAAGGAGTCTAAGTCACTGTTAAGGGTTTCATTAAGCTCGTTGATATCCTTAGAAGAATATGATATACTTGTATCATCGGCATACATCGTTACTTCACTGTTTTTAAGAGAAAACGGCAGATCATTTATGTATATGAGGAACAAAAGGGGCCCAAGGCAAGAGCCTTGAGGAACTCCACATTTTATTTCTTCCATATTTGAGGCTACCCCATTCACTCTACAAAGCTGCCGCCTATTTTTCAGGTAGGACGAAAACCAGGTATGTTCAAGGCCAATCACTCCATACTTTTCTAACTTTTGGAGTAGAATATCGTGATCTACAGTATCGAATGCCTTTTTCAAGTCAATAAAAACTGTAGCAGTGAATCTACCTTTGTCCATGTTAACATACCAGTCATTTGTAGACTTCAGCAGACAAGTGACAGCGGAGTGTAATGACCTAAACCCAGACTGTTTATAGTATATGAGCTTGTTTTTATCTAGATACTCATAAAGCTGGTTAAAAACCAATTTTTCAAATACCCTAGACAAGAAAGGGAGGACTGAAATCGGCCTATAATTTGATCGATCATCAGATTGACCACTTTTAAAAATGGGGGCAACTCTAGCAATCTTCCAACAGTCTGGGAATACACCAGTTGCTATAGAAAGATTGAAAATGTTGCAAAGTGATTCACCGATGACAGGAAGCGCAATTTTCAAGAAATGATTGGCAATTCCATCAGTGCCAAAACCCAAGGACTTTTTGAATTTTCCAAAGACCTTCTCCACCTGAGCAATATTTACAGCTTGAAATTAAAACCGCAAATTATGCTCGTTAACAGGGAACCTATTTTCAAGAAGGGGGTTTTCTGTCTGTGGCAGTTTGTCGCTGAGGTTTTTGCCAATATTGCAGAAAAAATCATTCATCGATTCTGCAATGGCTTTATTGTCGCAGACCTGCTTTCCATCAACATCAAGGGATGCGATTTGCGTGGTTTTTGATTTTTTGTTCAAAACAAGATTAATGGTCTTCCATGTGTTTTTAAGGTCCCCATTATGCGAAGCAATCTTATTTGAAAAATACTCACGCTTAGACTCTGTGTTAAGTTTCGACTCACGCTTAGACCCATCGAACTAGACCTAAATTTTCTTTCCTTCTCGTCTTTCAAGATGTCACCGTTTTTGATAAAGATTTAAACTTAGCTTTCAGATTGGCACAGTAGCTTTTATATTACGATCTTCATCCACAAAGCAAGTAAATGTTGGTTATCCTATCGCATCGAAAGTCTGATACAATCCCAAAACGCCGCAAAACGCTATCCCAATATAAGTAATATAATATTTGAGCAAAAAGAATGTTTATTTTACGACTTGTACCTTTTAAATCCAGCAAAAGAAAACGAAAAGAAAGAAAACTAGATTGGATGGTTGTTCTCGTGGATTCCCTTGCCGAAGTTACTTTCTAACTTTTCCTCGAGGATTTCCGTACGATTTCTTGCCAGAAAGATGTCCATTCGGCAGAAATGTTGACCCCCGGAAAAGCCTATTGTCCTTCGAAGCCAGGCCTTGTGTTTCCACTTTTGTCTGCTTTACAATAGATTATGACTGTTTGTCGCCTATGAATAATACCTTTCATCTTGCCGACCTCATACTTACAGGCAAACCCCAGGTATACTGGTGCCCCATATTTACAGGCTCGCGCTACGGTGGACTCTCACTAAATGCGGGGCGCAAGGTCCTGTAGCCTGCGTGCAGACCCAATATTCTGAAGAAGAAAGGGTCTGCGCAACAACGACCAAAAGCTTGCTACCGCACAATTCTGGGTTTCAGGGAAGATAATTTATGCAATCATGAGTTGATTAATTCATGCGTGTCGTTTTGTTGCTGTCACAATATGCTGTCACACATTTGTGTTCAGTCGTGTATTGTGTTGTTTGTTCTCGTCACTTGTATGTTTTGGATTGTATTGTGGCTTTTGTTTTGAACGTTTAATTGTTTATTCGTAAAAGGACCCCAAGAGGACTGGAAAAGGTGTGATTGTTAACGATGTGTTGTCTAGCGTGTTGAAAAACATGTCGTTCGCTATTATCATAGTCATAAGAGAAAAATTAAGTTTTCTCTTATGACTATGCTATAATTTATCCGTATTCCGAGTAAAATGAATGGCCTAAAGGGATTTGCACTGTGTAGCAAGCTTTTGGTCGTTGTTGCGCAGACCCTTTCTTCTTCGGAATATTGGGTCTGCGCGCAGGCTAAAGGTCCTGTCGGTCAGCGGCAAAACATAGGCTAATTCAGTCTTGCTGATAATACGTCCTTCTTGCTTGTGGCCGATATCGGCCAGGTCTAAAACGCGGACACCGCGGACATCGCGGACATCGCGGACATATCTGCGCCATTTGCAAGTCCGCGTTTTAGGTTTTTCCCTATGTAAAAACCTAAAACGCGGACATCGCGGAAATTTTCTAATTCTTCGCAATAAAGTGTTGATAAGCACGCTTCTACGATCTTTGTGCACACCGCTCCACAGAGAGTCACGGAGGGTTAGTTGTTGGCGATTTCTTCATGTCCGCGAAATCAATGTCCGCGTTTTAGGTTTTTACATAGGGAAAAACCTAAAACGCGGACATCGCGGACATTTTCCAATTCTTCGAAATAAAGTGTTGATAAGTACGTTTCTACAAACTTTATTAAGAAACACAAGTAAAAAGTAACTGAACCAAATGAAATACACAGATCAACGAGGGAAAAATCTTGGTGTAACCTATTTGTATTTGTTACCTTTACGGAAAACTACTTGAACTTGATCTTGATGCCAGATAGGCACCCTCCATTGCCACATCTAAGAAAAGAGTCAAAACTGTGATGACAATTCTTATTTTATTAACTAGTATGTAGAACTTATATTTTGACTTGTAAATGCTTTTGCAACGTCCCCCTGAAAAGCAGTTCTCGTGGACTGACGGGGCTCCGTCTTCAAGAAAAATCCGGAAAAAATCTCTAAAAATCCTATTGTTTTAGAAATTATCGTACGCCTTTTTCGAAAGAGTGACACACCCCTCGCACAGGTCACTCAAAATGTTTTGACATTGTACAGTAATAGCAACTGTTGGGAAATATTTTTAGAGGGAATTATGTTATTTACTTGTTTTGAGATCTTACTAAGTAGTTTGTGAGCTCTTTCTGCAAAACTAAATGAATTCTACATTTCCGACATTAAAAACATAAGAAACACATAAGAAACTTTTGGTAATAAAATGACCAGAAAATTTCAGAAACTGCCTTCCATCACAAGACCATAGTTCTCAGCTAAAAAATGTCTTCTAAATTTCGTTTTATTTCGATGAATTATAAAATGTCCGCGATGTCCGCGTTTTAGGTTTTTCCCTATGTGAAAACCTAAAACGCGGACATTGATTTCGCGGACATGAAGAAAATCGCCAACAACTATCTCTCCGCGAGTCTCTATGAAGCGGTGTGCATAAAGATTGTGCAAGCGTGGTTTTCAACACTTTATTTCGAAGAATTAGAAAATGTCCGCGATGTCCGCGTTTTAGGTTTTGCCCTATGTGAAAACCTAAAACGCGGACATTGATTTCGCGGACATGAAGAAAATCGCCAACAACTAACTCTCCGTGACTCTCTGTGAAGGGGTGTGCATAAAGATCGTGGAAACGTGGTTATCAACACTTTATTTCAAAGAATTGGAAAATGTCCGCGTTTTAGGTTTTTCCCTATGTGAAAACCTAAAACGCGGACTTGCAAATAACGCGGACATGTCCGCGATGTCCGCGATGTCCGTGATGTCCGCGTTTTAGACCTGGCCGGCCGATATCGCTGCTTTTCGCGCCAAAATATTTGCGGCCTGACTAGAAAACATTCTATAGATTAACTACAGAATCCCTAATGTCGTGCCATCCGTTAAATGAAAACGTGGTAGCCTCGTTTTGATGTAAAATATCCAGTGCTCATACCGTGATTAGTCTAAATGCCCTTACCAAGAAGAAGAGCCCAACGAATTAAGGAAAGAAAAGTGAAAAATGACTGGTGATTACATGGATATTTTAATGTTTAAAGTAGATAATTACAACTAGAGTGCAACTGGAGATAACTGCATAACACTCTGGATACAGTTGTTGGTGGAAATTGATGGAAACAAGTGGCTATCGCTCGGAAACCAGTTTTTTAGATCATGTCAACAAGGAGGTAGGCCTAATGAAATGGAGCTGGTTTCGGGTATTTATGGGATGTCGGGTATTTTGGGACATTATTAAATAAATGAAGCTTAGGGGCTTGGAGATGGGAAAGAAACTTGTTAATTTCACTTGATGAAAGCATTTATACCTCTTCTGTCATATGTTAGGCTCCTGTTGTTAGCATTTTGTTAGGCTCCTAGTCATGTGTAGCATTTTGTGTACTCTTCGTCCAGGTTGGAAACTTGCATTCACTAAGATAGGCACTAAATCCTTACTGGCTGACAAAATTGACACGTGACACGCCCTAAACCAATCAAATGGAACCGACAACCAACCGGGAAATTTGAAATGTCACATTTTAGGCTACTTTTTTGGATTTTAGGCCGCTTTTTGACGATTTTACCACCCTTCACCAAAATATAAATCGACAGAAGGAGCATGAAGATTTTCAAAAAATTTCTTCACAGACCTGTTCCCAATACTCTAATACAAAGTTAATCATCGTCGCTACAAATTATTTCAAAATTTGGAGAAATGCCAACGTTTTCAATTTGACCTCATTGACCTCACTGTGGCTTGCCATAGTAAAGATCTCAGCAATGGCTGAAACGTATGCACATGGAGAATAGATACTTTGCTTCGAAGGTCTTATTCTGTGTGTTTAAGTATCTCCAAAACCCTTCAAAAGATGTCAAATTTAGAGCAGTATCTGGAGTTTTTTTCAGTTTTGAATTAACATAGATACATCAAAGAACTGATCCTGAGGGGTAGGATGAACAACAGGAAAAGTGAACTTTACGGGCCTAACAAAACACCGCACCGTCGTTATAAATTAGAGACGAATTTAACAGGTACTTACTTTTCTATCTCGCAAGAAGAGGACCACAAACTGAAAATGTGAACATACAATTCCAATTAACTTTGAATCAATAACAAATAATGACTTTGCTCAAGAATGGCAAGAGCTGTAACATCCAACGTGGACGTGGCCAGAACAAATAATTTCGTGATGTCCTCTTCGATAACCAAACCCTTGCTCCCAATACTTTATCCAACTCTGCTCTCATCGTTACGAGATCGTAAGAATGGGAATCGGCAATTACATTATGCCAAAACCTCTTATAATTCATCAATCGTGTGCCTTGCTTTTGGTGCAAGAAATGGCGTTCGTTTCATCCTCAGTGTAGCAGGTACATGAAATAGATATGAAATGCTGTTGCTGAGTTCAATGTACGTAAGAATAAAATAACAAACGGAAGAAATGTACATCTTGTTTTAAATATGAAAAATATATCGATTAAATCGATTAATTAAATGTTCATTTTCTCAAAGAAAGCAAAATTAAAACACAAAAAGTGTGGATTAACATACCTTTAGTAGCTACAATTTCTATTATAAAGAGTAATGCACAAATCGTTCTTTAAAACTTTAGTTCTGCAAGTTACTTCTTTAATAGCAGTATATTAGTGCTGCAGCAACCATTCTTTGAAACATTACTATAGACATTAGCTTTTTCTTTAGTCTCATTTTGGCTTTACTGCATAAACAAACATCGATTAATTAAATGTGATACTAAAATTTTCGACGAATGGAGAAAAATGGAAAAATTGAGGTGAGACCGAGATTTGATGTCCAAACGCCAACCTGCGTTTGGACATCACTTAGTCACGCAGGCCAGACATAACAGAGATTACGTCACCACACCAGTATGGATATCTATGATCCGTGCGTACACGTATTCGCATGGTGAGATAGCTCAACTGGTAGAGTGTCTGTCATAAAAGCAGAAGGCCCCGAGTTCAAATCTCGGTCTCACCTCAATTTTTCCATTTTTCTCCATTCGTCGAAAATTTTAGTATCAAATTTAACTTTCTTGAATTGTTCATTCCAATTTAATCCCCTGTCAACAGTTATACCTTGCGATTTTGTCTCCTTAATATGCTTAATTTCTGAGTCATTCAACATAAGTGGCTCATGGGATGATATTTTGTTCGTTCTTCATGGGTGCTTAGTTTTTTAATTCTCATCCACTCCGAAATATTCGTCATTTCCTCTTGTGCGTTTTCAAGAAGTTTTTCCTTGCTATCTGACGTTAAAGTCACATGTGTGTCATCCGTGTACAAACCCGCTTTAGAGAGCTTAAGGCAATTTTCAAAATCATTTAGATAGATGATGAATAAGAGCGGGCCCAGACAAGATCCTTGCGGAATGCCACATGCAACTAAACTATCACTGGATTTTTGATCACCTAAAGAGCAGTAATTACTCAAGTAGGAGGCGAACCGGTCACCTGCAATACCTCTGACACCAATGGCGTTCAATTTCTCAACCATTATTTTGTGATCTACAGTATCAAAGGCTTTCTTCAGACCAAGAAACACCAACAAATTCAATTGCTTTTTGTCAATGTTTCCATACCAGTTGTCAGTGCAATTTATCAAGGATGTTATTGTGGAGTGAAGTTTATGGAAAGCAGACTGACTCGGTATCAGGATGTTGTTTATTGTTAGGAAATTATGCAGCTGATCGTGCACAATATTTTCAAATATCCTTGCAAAAACAGAAATGATTGAGATGGGCCTATAATTGTTTGCGTCACTTTTGTTGCCAGATTTGAAAATTGGGGTCACCCTTGCTAATTTCCAAAAGTCTGGGAAAACTCCAGATTTCATGGAAGAATTATAGATCATCACCACTGGTTTACAGATGAAGTCCGCTGCATCTTTAACATGCATCGTAGGGACTTTATCAGGTCCAGGTGCCTTACCATTTTTAAGATTTTTAATGGCCTTCAGGACAGTGGCTTCATCAGCTGGTGTGAAAGTCATATCGTTTGTTTGGCTTTTAAAGCGACTAACAGGGTTGTCATCCGGCTGTGACTCAATTTTGCTTGATAATTTAGGACCTACAGTGACAAAGTGATGATTAAATGCTTGGGCAATGTCGCGTTTCTTCGTTAGTACTTTACCCTGCACGTCAAGGCTCAAAATCTCCGTAGAGCCAGAGTCCTTATCAAGCACCTTGTTGATAGCTTTCCACATCCTTTTTGGGATATGTTTATTCTCTTTTATTAAATCCTGATAGTGTGATTGTATTGCTTTGCTCTTTGTTACTTGATTGCGAAGCTTTTTATATGAATTCCACAATGCAGGAGATCTTTCAGCGTCTTTTTTGGCAGCATCCCTTTTTATCATTAACTCTCTAATGGGAGGTGTCATCCAGGGTGCTGTTTTGGAGCGCAGCCTCTTTTTTTCATTGGTGCATGCATGTCTAAAATCGACTGGAAGATCTCCTGAAATGTGGTGGTCATTTCATTACAATTGTTGTTGCATGCATTAAGAATGGTTTCCCAATCTACCTGTTGTAAGTCATTGCAAAAAAAGACCTTTCATACTTCTTTAGATTTCTGGTCTCGAAAATTTTTGGTTTCTTATTTTTATTTTGCCGCCAGGCATTGATTTCTCGTATGCCATACACCAGATAGTGGTCTACCATTATTCCAATCTTCAGTACATCCGAATGTAAAATGTATTTTGGGCAGGAGGAAGAGAAATGGTCTATCAGCGTTTTAGTAACAGTTTGCTCATTTAGCTCATTAGTTGTAACTGCAACCCTCCAGTGATCCAGTTACAACATTAACCAGTATACAAACAATAGAATAGCTTTGTTCCAAAATACCCGACAGTGCTCCATGATGCCCAACTCAACCCGTGTTCATTTTTTGTCTTGCCTATTTATTAACAACCTGATACTAAATTTAGTTACTAAAAACCATATGCTATGGAGGAGGCGGACGCAAAGAAACAGACACATTTTTGGCACACTGAGGAAATTTTTCTGATTTATACAAGGCATGTAACATAAAGAGGTGACAGCTGATTTACGTCATTTAGAAACAATGGCTTCAAGGAAATAAACTGTCTTTAAATGTTATTAAGACTCAAGCCATGGTTGTAGGATCTCGGCCAAATCTCAAAAAGATCTCTGATGGAAAAGTCCAGTCCCCCTTCTTTGGTATAGGTGACTCACAGGTTGAGATTGTTGAGAAAACTAAATACTTGGGAATTCAACTAGATCAACATCTTGTTTGGGATGAGCACACTAGATTATTGCGTGCTAAGGTCTCTCGTGCAGTTGGGTTTTTAAAGTATGCTAAGAAAATACTACCCCAGGAAACTCTTAGCCAAATCTATAGAGGTATTGTTGAACCGCATTTCCGCTACTGTTGCTCTGTGTGGGGGAGCTGTGGGGAATCTAGGAGACTTACACTGCAAAAGTTACAAAATCGCACTGCCAGAATTGTGACAAATAGTAGCTATGATGCACCTGCTGATGCCCTTATACAAAAGTTAAAGTGGCCAACTATCGCTGAAATTATCAAACGAGAGACAGCGACTATTGTTTACAAATCCTTAAATGGTCTTGCACCGACCTATCTCTCGAATATTTTTTCAAAGAACTCAACACGTGACACTGTCAAGTTGAGAAACTCTGAGACTGACTTACGTGTCCCTCTTTTTAAAACCAGTAATGGGCAAAAGTCATTCTCATATCGTGGTGTGAATCTGTGGAACAGCCTTGAACCAGAGATTAAGATAGCGCCCTCTTTATATGCTTTCAAACATCGACTTTAAAGCATGATCATGGGTGGTGGTATGCAGTTGGATTGGACTGGTGTCTGTCGGACTCTTTGCCTGCCATGGGGTGCTACATGAAAGTGTGGCATTTCAGGGTGGGCATGGGGTTTGATCTGTTCTGGTCCGGTCTGATTGTGTCCTGCCACCCTTGGTTTTATCAATCTCGGTTTTAACATTATGTATTAATTTTAATTTCACTTTAGTTTTGTAACTAGATTATTTATTTTCGTTTGTAGATTTTAACATGTAAATTTAAATTGTAAATTTTTGTCACGGCCCCCTGAAAAGCGACCTTTGTCGACGGGGTTACCGTGTTGAAAGAATATAAAATGAATGAAATGAATGAAAATGAAATGAATGTCATCGGCGTCATTGTCTGTTAACGGGAGTTCATTAAGTTAATTCAATTCATAAGGGCATGACCGTGTTTGAATAGGCATACCGGAAAACGAGGACCCAGGACCATAAGGCAGGACCCAGGACCCAGGACCCAGGACCCAGGTGATATTTATTATATGTTAAAGCTACACTCCCATGAATAGACCCAACGCTGCTGGGGCTTGGCTGCCCTTCAGATATATTTCAACCTTATCGTGAATATTTCCTCATAAGCATCGGACAAACACAAGGTTGCATTTTCTCATCATTAGGGCAAGTTGGGCTTAGAGGGAACTAGCCCATCTCCCGAAAAACAAATAACCCTCCCGAAGGTAGGGTTGGAAGGAAAACCTTCATTTTTCCCCGCAAAACTAGTCCCCTCGTCCATGTTGGACAAAACTTCCAGATGCATCTGCAAAAGAAAGAAGATCCAACATGAAAAATGTGAAAGAGGCGGGTGGGCTGGGAGACTTAATTTGCAACCACTCCGCACGAGTGTGCAAAATTTACTAAATTCTCAAATCAAACTCTGTTTTATACTGCAAGAAGAAACCATGCCACATGCTCGACTATCAATGAGCAGGTAGATAATAAAACACATGACATCTCTAGAGAGTCAAAATCTATGGTATTGCAAATCGCCAGAGGCGTAATAAACAATAAACAGCATGTTCGTTGCTTTAACTCCGATTAGAATTTCATTCTAATCTGCATTTAAAGCTACACTCCCATGAATAGACCCAACGCTGCTGGGGCTTGGCTGCCCTTCAGATATATTTCAACCTTATCGTGAATATTTCCTCATAAGCATCGGACAAACACAAGGTTGCATTTTCTCATCATTAGGGCAAGTTGGGCTTAGAGGGAACTAGCCCATCTCCCGAAAAACAAATAACCCTCCCGAAGGTAGGGTTGGAAGGAAAACCTTCATTTTTCCCGCCACAGAACACGAAGCGAGGAAATGAAGTTAAAAGAAGCGAAGTGTTCCCCCCAACCCATACCAAGAGGAGAGAAAGAACGCAAGACCCGAATACGAAACAGGGTCGAAGCGAGATTAAGATGAGAAAATGCAACCCCGGTAGGCGATAGCTAGGATGATACTTTGAAATACCTGCATTGCCAACCAGAGGCGAAAGAGCACATCATATAAATGCAAAGGAAGTTTCTTACCAAATCTGAGGCTCCATGCCTCGTGCTAATCCAAAGTAGAATCGCATTACTGCCACAAAACTGGCCTGCAAAATGGCCTGCCAACTTAGCTGAAAAGGAAAACATATGGCTCGAAGGCCACACACACGAAACACACATACACAATTCACATACACACAAGCAAGCCCGAAGGCCATTTTTAACACGCACTGCTCGACTCGCTATCGAGACTTTTAGACTTAATTTGCCACCCCTCCGCACGAGTGTGCAAAATTTACTAAATTCTCAAATGAAACTCTGTTTTATACTGCAGGAAGAAACCATGCCACATGCTCGACTATCAATGAGCACGTAGATAATAAAACACATGACATCTCTAGAGAGTCAAAATCTATGGTATTGCAAATCGCCAGAGGCGTAATCTATATCTATATTCTATATTCTATATTCTATCTTCTATTCTATATTATTAAAACGTGAAGCGAATTTTGTGTGGCGTAAAACTCGAGCACCGTTGCGCTGAGCATATGAGTCAAATCTTTCAATAGGGCACAGGGAAACCCGCAAATCTTCCAATTTCACGCTTATAAGCCAATGATATCGCTGTATTCCGATCACATGACTGAAAATAAGGCTTTCGAGATAAATTTTCGAGTACCTTCACGAAAATAAAAATGGATATTCGAGTAATAAAGATACAGAGCTGGTTTTACCACGAATCGATTCGAGAGGCCCCACTCCACATTTGTTTTTCTGCATTTGGTTAAAATCTCATCAGGGATCGGCGTTACATCGAGTTTCATTCCTTCGAAAATTGGCCTATGTTCAAGAATTCTTCAGGAACGTTACAAATAAGATATAGCTTTCAAAATTTCACATGTTACGTGAATTATGTCCAGGAATAACATGAAGGTATTTGTTTGTGTGATTTTCGAAAATCCTAGAGGAATTAAAGCTATTTGCTGCGAAGAAAGCTAATGGGCCTACCTTCACCCGCTGTAGAATCCCAGTAATCGGCATTAAATTACTCTTTTTCGCAATAATAACCAGCGGATACATTAAAGAATAACTTCACCACAAATCCAATTTCTTTCCGGCATTTAATAATCAATAATTTCGATAAAATGTGACAAGACTTTACAGCTTCTGCAGCAAACAGTCCAAACTACCATCGATTCAAAGTTTTCTTGTTGCAAACACGTTGGAAGTCTTGCAAGACTTGCATAAAACAAAAGGTTTTGCAAGACTTAGGTCTCCCATGTGACACAGCAAAATCATACCTTTGAGAATAGATTGCACACTCCTAAAGTCTTTCTATCGTTGCAAAATAAAGAGAAAATGAAACATTTCTCAAAGATTGCAAATTTCTTTGTCACATCGGAACAGTACATAATTTGTGTAAAGAAATTTCCCCTGCAATCTATTCTCAAAGGTGTACAATCTATTATCAATGGTAACATTTGGCTGTGTCATATGGGAGATCTCAACCTTGCACAACCTTTTGTTTTATGCAAGCTTTCCTTGTGTTTGCAACAAGAAAACTATGAATCGACGGTAGTTGGACGGTTTGCTGCAGAGGCTGTAAAGTCTTGTCACATTTTATCGAAATTATCGATGATAAAATGGTGGAAAGAAATTGAATTTGTGGTGAAGTTATTCGTTAATGTATTCGCTGGTTATTATTGCGAAAAAGAGTGATTAAATGCCGATTACTTGGATTCTGCGGCGGGTGAAGGTAGGCCCATTAGCTTTCTTCGCAGCAAATAGCTTTAATTCCTCTAGGATTTTCGAAAATCACACAAACAAATACCTTCATGTTATTCCTGGACATAATTCACGTAACATGTGAAATTTTGAAAGCTATATCTTATTTGTAGCGTTCCTGAAGAATTCTTGAACATAGGCCAATTTTCGAAGGAATAAAATTCGATGTAACGCCGATCCCTGATAAGATTTTAACCAAATGCAGAAAAACAAATGTGGAGTGGGGCCTCTCGAATCGATTCGTGGTAAAACCAGCTCTGTATCTTTATTACTCGAATATCCATTTTTATTTTCGTGAAGGTACTCGAAAATTTATCTTGGAAGCCTTATTTTCAGTCATGTGATCGGAATACGACGATATCATTGGCTTGTAAGCGTGAAATTGGAAGATTTGCGGGTTTCCCTGTGCCCTATTGAAAGATTTGACTCATATGCTGTTGCGCTGATCCTCGCGAAACTTTCCAAATATCTTCGTCTTCCCTCTACGGGGTGCAATAGAGATTTCGTTTTCTCAAATTCGCCCCCAAATCAGGGTAAGGGGCAAATTCGGTAACATCAAAGGATTGGCGGAATCCCTTTCAGTTTTCTGTGTACAAGGGAATGATCTTTAGACATATCATAATTGGCGGACCAATTATACATTGGAGCTGTGTCGTACTCCCACTTTTTCTTTTGAAAGGGCAAGGGCAGAGTTTCGTAGATCGGCTTCTTTTTCCAGCTAAAATATCGTTGGCTCAAGAGGAGAGAACAGGGGAATTTTAATGGGGGCTTCCAATGGGAAAGGGAGATCATGCAAAGGTGCAAGGGACTGACATTCGAAGGTTCCTATTGTTCCACTGCACCGGATTATACACTTGACATTGAAATATCGTCGTGATGGCTTTCAAAGCGGCTGTGAGTCTGTCGTTCATTCAACCATAACATTTGAGCATTGTTAAATTTTGAAGCAATTAGAACGAGCTGATTGAATTTGAGTGTAGTCATTATTGTTTTCAGTATAAATTCCTTTCGAATGACGCATTGCAGAGCTTTTGTTCTGTCCCAAGACAACATCAGGCCTTTCACAGTGGACATCTGATAAGACTTATAACATCATGGCAGTTATCTCTATGGAATTGTTTTGACAGTCTTGCTTTCATCAAAGGTAACTCGGACTCATTGTAATTAGTCTGCAAACTGCTAGCCAAAAGGAACAGCTTTCCTGGCATTTATCTCTAAATGGACGCTACGCTTCGCTTCGTGCAGTTACAAAACATAGAACGAATGCAAGGAATCACGCCATAAGTCTAGGCCAAGGCCCTTGAAGGCCTACAAAGAAATCCAACAGAAAATATCATTGATTTCTTCCTTACCAAGGAAGGCTTCAGGGGGCGGCGGCTCAAATAGGATTGCAAATTTCTTCGCAGGGGCATAGAGCTAAAAGAAACGATCTTCTAACATTTCGTTTATTTTCAAATTGGTTCCTTTCTCCAGAGATACCGCAGGCGGAGGCAGAAGAGGGGACATAAGGGCAAAGAGAGTCATGTCTTACTCAGAGTTTCTCATTTAATTTCGCCCATCCTAGAGGAGGGGAACAGATACAGTAAGAACTCAGCAAAATAGAAACCACTCTATAAGAAACCTCAGGCTGATTTTTTTGGAGAAATGATGCCCTCATATGAGAAACTTCTTAGCCTGATTCTTGGAAGGTTTCCTATAGGAGGATCCCAAAAAAATTTCATATTTAGTAATTTTTGTGAAATTCAGGTGCTAAATATTGTTTAGAGATTTCATGCAAAAAAGCATCTCCATCTACAGTATACTTCGCATGCATGCTATGATTGACCAAATTTGGAGAGAATGCTACGTAACAAGAACATACTGTTTGATTTGATAGCGTTTGCTTTGGGGTTTCTTTAAAGATTTGAAGGTTTTTTAACCATGTGATAAGGAACATTTCAGCCTGTTTGCCGATTAATGCCCTTTAACAAGAAACCCAACAGGCTATTTTGAAAAAACTGGTTTCTATTTTGCGGGTTCTTACTGTATGCTCGCTACCACGCAGCGCTTCGAAGGGGGTCTCCAATGAAAGGGATTTTTATTCTAAAAGGTTTGTGAATCGAACAAGGAATGGGCTTTTATGGTTGAGGGATGCGATAACGACTGACTGTTTCTTTCATTCGTTGATTAATTAACAACTAGAGGGGTATCGCCCTTTTGGAATGCTTTCATAAGGGGTTAGTCATTTATAACTCTGGGTACCGGGGCGGGTTAGAATTGGTGGAGATATGAAAACTATTCCAAGGAAAATTTGGGGGTATGAAACTTCTTTTGGAAATTTTAGAGGGGGTACGAAAACTTTAATGATAGATTCTCCAGAAAATTACTTCAATGACACGATAAGGCCTATGGAATACCTTATCCTCGCACAACTGCAATTCTAGCTAGCTTCTTAATGACGGCCTTCAAATCATCCATTGTACCCCATTTGTATAAAATTCCAGCTCACTGGCCTTCCAAGGTAGTACTTCATTAAGTTCAAATAGCATTGCCTTTCGTCTTTTTTATCTCTTTTACAAAACAGAACTTCTGTGATGTGGTTATCTGAAAATAGTTTGATAGATGGCCAGTCGTAGGGTATGAAATCTTTTCCTAATTTTCAATTGGGCTCTAAATTTTTTTTGGGATAATTGGAAGGGGTTTAAAAACTCTTAGCTAGCTTAGCAATTCTCGCCCGCCCCGGTACCCAGAGTTATAAACGACTGACCCCTAAGGGAAATAGTTTTTACAATATGAAGCAAAATTTTTGAATACTATGAGTATGATCCTCTACTCTTCCTCTCTTTTTCCTTTAATCTTGGGACAAATTTTGATTTCATCTCCCTATAATATCAATGTTAATGCAGAGAGGTCGGAGCGGCCTACATTTAAAAGCCCATTTTTTGGAATGAGGAAGGTTAGCAAAGGAGCCATTGCGATGAATTGCAATGCTTTCAAGATGCCTGATGAAAACGAGGTTCGACCATGCGACATATCTTGAGCTCATGCAGCACACAGTTGCACCATTATGGTGGCTTAGGCCCAAGAGAATGCTCTGATACTCAGGGCACCCGGTGGCAAGATCACTTACGTTACGTCAAGAATTCCTGTTGATTCGTCATCTCAAAGGTTGAAAAATCGATGAGCCATCACATTTTAATCAGTGATGCAACATTTGGGGACCTGCTTAAAATGATTGATAGGTAGGAAAGCCATTTACTGTTCCTTGCAATAGCACTCATACTTCTCCCCGGTAGCTCTGGTTGCCGTTGCTTTTCTTCTCTGAGTTCTGAGTTTCTATTTGCTTTCACAGGCCGCAGAGGAGGGAAACGGATATGTCCACTATGAAATTTATTAATGCAGAACCATTTCTTCAAGAATTCAGGAGATGCAGTATTGAAACTTTTTTAGTTTAGTTAATGAAAAGTCGTACATAAGAAGCTTCCGTGTTTGTTATAATTCAAAAACTTCGTTTCGAAAGTCGGAGACGGTAAATTTAAGAACCGCCATTTTCATGGGCCATGAAAATGGTGGACAACAAAGGAACATCAACAGACGGCACGTGCAAGGCATGTTGGATGAAACAGACCCTTTAAGAACAAGAGTAGGTATGGGATAAATTTTAAGAACAAGTCCAGTCAAATTGAAAGTGAGAATCTTAGCTACAGCAAAACCCAATTAAGCTTTACCATAGCTAACAGGGCAACTATTACAACGCTGAGACACTTATTGGAATCACCGTGCAACATGCTATTAATGGAAGAGCCAAGGTTGCAATGCTGTTTTTACATTTGGGACTTTAAAGCGCAAGTTTTCTGGTAACCAGTGCATCAAGAAAGATGGAAGTGATGTTTGATAAATCAAATTGCCAGTAAGAAGAGAGAAAGACCTCTTCTACGGCTTCAGAATCGGGTCAATAGTTTTCAAAGTGACGTAGGCCCTGCTTAGGTGGCCCATCCCTCCAGAAGAGAAGAAGATCCACATTTTCCAAGAGCATAGCCCAGGCCTAAATCCGCCAGATAAACACTTGAAAGATCATTTCCCTTCATTAACATTGCAGAAACAAGGGTCTAGAGAGGGGGTTCCAATCAGGTAGAAATTAAGATAGATTTGAAACTTAGATATGAATCAAATGTTAAATGATGGATGTAAAAAGTTTGCCTAAATGTTCTCCCACCCAGATTACTCATCTGTTTTGCGTGGTGTGGTTATATGGAAGAAAAACTGATTTGCTGGTTGCTGGTTATATGCTACAAAGAGTTTGCCGTGGTAACACTGACATGAAAAGGAAATTTGAAGTCAACATCAACAAGACTGTTTCATATTGATGTTTGTTGCAGTTTTCGGTCGAAGATTTCCAAGGGCAGGGAATGTCTGCTTTATGAAACTGCGTTTCTACAAACAACAATTAATCTAATTGAAGCAGAGCGTAATTCTTCAAAGCTGCAGTATTTTTGAAGCTAATTTGGAAGTGACAAATCGTTCTCCGCGAATGGATATAAAATCAAATTGCAAGATTATTTGGGATGGATTTCAAAATCTACTTTTACTGGAAAATTTATGTTTCAGTTGGTGTTTATGATGTTATTGCAAACTTTGATATGACTGTTGACGCAGTGAAAAAATCCCTTAGAAATTGTGAAATAGCACAAAAACATTTCACATAAAAACATTGCTTTACTTTGACAGCACCAGAATATAGTTGCAGAAAATAACAAGAAATGAGCCTCAAAACTTTCAACAAACAAATTTAGGAGTAAAGGGCAGTCCAACAATGACAAGAAAGTGATTTTAGAGGCTGAAAGTCATTGGCCTAGCAAATTTCAACTATTTGATTACTATCATTTTCATGAACTTTGAAGTCAATTTCCTGGAAATGCGATTTTCGCTAAATCTGTGTAATGGATATATTTTAATTTCCAAACCATAAGAGATATTTAAATGAAATTTTGTCAAAATGTTTGCCAAAGATGGAGCTTCAAAATGAACCTCTGCTTTTACATTGGCTGACATGAAAAGGAAATTTGAAGTCAACAAGACTGTTTCATATTGATGTTTGTTGCAGTTTTCGGTCAAAGATTTCCAAGGGCAGGGAATGTCTGCTTTATGAAACTGCGTTTCTACAAACAACAATTAATCTAAGCAGAGCGTAATTCTTCAAAGCTGCAGTATTTTTGAAGCTAATTTGGAAGTGACAAATCGTTCTCCGCGAATGGATATAAAATCAAATTGCAGGATTATTTGGGATAGATTTCAAAATCTACTTTTACTGGAAAATTTATGTTTCAGTTGGTGTTTATGATGTTATTGCAAACTTTGATATGACTGTTGACGCAGTGAAAAAATCCCTTAGAAATTGTGAAGTAGCACAAAAACATTTCACATAAAAACATTGCTTTACTTTGACAGCACCAGAATATAGTTGCAGAAAATAACAAGAAATGAGCCTCAAAACTTTCAACAAACAAATTTAGGAGTAAAGGGCAGTCCAACAATGACAAGAAAATGATTTTAGAGGCTGAAAGTTATTGGCCTAGCAAATTTCAACTATTTGATTACTATCATTTTCATGAACTTTGAAGTCAATTTCCTGGAAATGCGATTTTCGCTAAATCTGTGTAATGGATATATTTTTAATTTCCAAACCATAAGAGATATTTAAATGAAATTTTGTCAAAATGTTTGCCAAAGATGGAGCTTCAAAATGAACCTCTGCTTTTACATTGGCTAAGCACAAAAGGGATTAAGATCCTTATGTCTACATTTTTTGCCATCAAAATTTAATCATACAAATGGTGATGGCAGGACGATTCGCGACTCTAATGGAGTGCTAGGACAATAACCTTGCAAATCAACATTGTTTCGGGGGCGAGGGCGTGTTTACACCTAATCGCTATGGTTTGAGCTGCGGATTGTCAAGAAATGCTTCCAAGGACTTTTAGCAGACATTGTACATACTTGCATGAAGTCCAGCTAATTTATTAAGATAACTTTAATCAGTAGAGAATGAAAGTACTTTTCCGTGTACCATTTTTTGCAAAATTTCGTCCATTTTTGGTTGCTATGGCAACATGAAAGGTGCCATTTTGAACTTTTCAGTCCAAAAAGCTTACAATCATGCCTATCTACCATCTCAACTTTGTTATATGCCCATATTCATAGTAATTTTATGACCGGGATGATGCTACCTTAAGCACCCAGGAGGCTTATTTAATTTCGGGCCCTCCACAGGGGGGCATATTAGAGAGGGGGCTTATTATATAGGGGGGCTTATTCACAAAATCAAATGACGGGGATACAGATGACAGCTTTTTAGATCATTTACACCGTATTTTGCGGATACAATATACAATTTTACGAGTCAAATACATAAATTCGACACAGTTTTATCTCAAACCACATCAGAATTAACATGCAAGTTATCTAGGTCAATAAATGGGAAATCTTTGGTAGCCACTACAATTTGATATAACAGGGGGGGGGGGGGGCTTAATACAGAGAGGGCTTATTCAAATTTTGGCTCAGAGGGGAGGGGCTTATTAGAGAGGAGGGCTTAATAGAGCTTTTACGGTAAGTATACAGTTAAGTTTTCATGGTAATAGTTTATAAAGAGTGGAAAGAGCAATGCAAAATGAAAAGAGAAAAGGAGAAAATAGATGCCGTGTAGAGGGTGTGTTTTAAGTTTGCAAAATAGAAAGCACAGCAGGAATATAATTCAAAGCAAAACAACTGTTGTTCGTTCTCGCATCGGCTCCCTCTTGCTTTCAATTTTCAAATAGATACAACAGAGCCCCTTGGAGAGTGGAATACGCCACAAACTGACTGCATTGATTTGTAACGCTAAATAGCTCTTCTTAACAAAGTATCAACATTTGGCCTTGGTGTTCAAAGATACTCCCAAATTATACTTATGTCCCTCTTCACACACAAGTATTCTTTTGAGACCGATGTATTATGGAATAAAAAAAAAGATGTATGTATATATTTTATCCCTCTTTCACCGGCGCACTAAATTCAACTGTCCATACACCTGAATGACAAATACGACGGCGGGCCAGCGCGGCGCCGTAGGCGACGCGCGGCAAGCCTAGTAAACAATAAACAGCATGTTCGTTGATTTAACTCCGATTAGAATTTCATTCTAATCTGCATATATTTCATGTTTTTCAGACACCAATCTTCTGTTATTAGCATGCTGATTTTATTTGATCACTTTGACAAATGATTTCATCAAATAGCCAGGTCTTATCTAAGCAGACTGATGACTTACTTGCGGTTGCACTTCCACAGCTGAACCACAGCAGGCAGCCTCATTTAGTAATTTTGATTTTAGTTTGCATGTGATCAGTTAAATTCTACCAATCACAGTGCGCTCTTCTTTTATTTGAATGCTGATTGAATTGAATTATTTTATTTTGTAAGAACACTAAACCTTGCAGTAGGGTTTCTTAGCGTTGCAACTAACTTTTTATCGTAAAAATTTCCAGTGAGTTTATTAAATTATCATGAAATTGTATTTCACAATTATCAAAGTTCATTGAGGACTGCCTTTTGAATTAACAACCAAATCATCAGGAGAACTTAGTCTTTTAGAGTATTATTTGGGATGGTAAAACGCTTTCTGTTCCAAAAAAGTTTCTTAAAGACAAATGACGGAGATATATGGCAACTTAAATCAGGGGCCTTGGCAATCTAAAGATAACCTATTGTATTCCATTGTATTTGATGATCTCGAGAGATTATCAAAACATCTGGACAAATGATGGCATCCGGCCATCCTTTGTTCCTTTTTTAAACAAGACGCCTTGTATCCAGATCGCATGGGACGTACCCTTAGTCCTTTCAAATTTCGCCTGCCTTCAATTTTGGCTCCCTTGAATTTTCACCCCTTTAATTTTCGCCCCCCTTATGCAGAAGTTTCGCGCGAGTTTCGCTCCCTTTAATTTTCGCCCCCTGGTTTGGATTGATATGACGTAATTTGGATGGATATGGCCCCGAGCAAGAGAACACGGTGGATTTAGAACAACAAAATCACCCCTTAGACACAGGGGAGGACAATATCATTTTTATCGAAGAGCAGGGGCGGCTGGCCCTGCTATTAGTGCTATTAGTCTAATAGCAATTTTTTTCAGAGATTGCCCAAGAATTACCCTTAGAAAATATTTCGTCCGTCATTCTTTCAGCTGTGTTTTAGGACCTTTACAATTTGTTGAAAAAAAAACGACGAAGAGTAATGCATTTCTTGTATTTTGTATTACAATCAAAACTAAAGTTCTTTTATAGAAAATAGATTTTTTCGCTTCCTTTAATTTTCGCTTCCTCTAATTTTCGCCCCCCAAAATATTTCCGCAATTCGCCCCCTTTAATTTTTGCCCCCATTCGGGGCGAAAATTAAAGGCAGGCGAAATTTGAAGGGACTAAGGTACTATGCAAAGTAGCTTGACCCTTTAAAAGAAGAGAAGAAAACAAACGCAGCGATGAGCATGATAACGTGAGCCCCAACATGAGGATTCGTTCACAACAAGGCCGAAAGACAATAATGTTGTGAAAACAATAGGTCAGCACTTCGTCTCCCAAACAACAAACAAGCGGTTTCTTATAAAATGAATATGAAATGAACGCATTCGAAAAAGTGCAGAAAGGCACTTTCTGCCAAAGCTTTCTAGGTGATCTTTTGGCGTGAGCAAATTTATAGATTGTTGGAGAGATGAACTTCAGATTCTTTTGTTTAAAAACAATGCCGACTTCCCCAATCAGCAGCCATCCTTTGGGAGCGCATGCGGACTGCGTAGATCATTTTGACCAATCAGAGTGGAGCTTTCTTGCTCCTGCACAGCTACGTGCAGCAACAACAACGCTAATCCCCATGTGACCACCGTTCTTCCGTGCAATCGCCATTTTGTTAGGCAAGATGAGCGTGGACGGCTGAGGACACATCTTTCTCTTTTTCGTCGTTCGGGCTAGGATTATATTGTCATACTGAGTTCGAAACATATCAGTTTGTTTGAGAGTTGTTGTAATGATACATACCTAACAGTACCTGATGATATGGCAAGTTCCAGCACTGCAAATGATGAGCCGTTCCAATAACTTTCACATTTTACCTATGCGAAGTCGTCAACAAATGCAAAGAATATCAGCCAATATCACTGCAAATTGTGCGATTTCACATCAGTTAAAAGAGAATGCAGGCTCAAAGCAATCAATATTCAGACCATTCAGACGTAAACGAAGCCAAAGGAATAAGCTACCATCTAACATTGTAAATGCGGTCACGCTAAATTCATTCAAGAATCATTTGGACAATTTATTTGGAGAGAAGAAATACTCTGTTTGTAAAGAAGACATTTTTTCAATAGTTTAGATTAAGACAACAACATTATCTTTTTGAGAAAATACGATGAGTATGGAGTGGCTTTTCCCGGGACAGGCTATTTTTCTGAGATCCATTATCTATCAGTTGGGTGTTACACTTGTTAATATTATATTTTGAGTTTGGCTTGACATGAGTGGTCTGTCAGTACAATGGTCTGTCCAGGGTGAAGTCACTCCAAAGATCTGTGACAGGCTCTTAGCCTTTAGCACAGTTATCATTATAGTTATAGTTATAGTTATAGTTAAAAGAAACAAAAATGAAACATCAAACAGTGCTGCAACTGCCATATCATCACTTGTTGCTGTTAACCCTACTTTTGAAGTCAGAGATGAGCATTGCTATTCAACCTCAAATTCTCCTCTTTTCACCTGTCTACAAAAAATTCTGAATTTGGCTCAGATAATCAGGAATTTAGTCCTTGAAGATCTTCTGCTATTAACAAAAGTAAAATCTCAACACCATCAAACATCATCTGCAAAGCCCGAGCATACAATTCTAGCTCAACTGCCTATTTCCCCCTTGTTTTACAAAGAAATAAGTAGGCATATGCAATCTGAGTTAATCTGAGTCTGTTCTAGGTGTTGTTTTACTTCTGATTGCCATGAGATAAAATGGCTGAGACCTGAAACGGTACTTGTGAATGGCTACAGCTACTGTGTACATTTCTTAGGGTTTATAAATGTGCTGATTTTAGAAATTACTGAATTGTCAAAGACAGTGGAAAAATTGGTACAATTTTGATTATTTGAGAGCATGTCTGAAGAAACATGAAGCAGACAAATGACTAATATTTTGTACAATGATTGATAAAATTCCAGATTTTGATCATAATGATCTCAAGTTGTTGCCTCCAGACTTTGTTTTGCAAGCTAGATAAAGAGAACCAAGCAATCTTTCAGTATTTAGATCTTCATTCCCTGATCATGCTGTCTCAGACATACAAATTTTTCCACAAGAAAGCCAATAAATATCTAAATAAGACAAACTTGAAACAGCTTATGATCAACACTCAGTTTTTTGACATGCTTTTTGCATGCATGACCTACATGGAATCTGACACAAGAATTTAAAGTTATCTTAGCAAATGCCCTACAAACAAGATACGATTGATATAAATGCAGACACAGTCTGATAACACCTTTAGAAACCATCAAACATGGTTCAAATGAACTTTGTGAAGTTTAAAAACAGTTTGGACATGACAATGACAGGGATCCATCACCACTGGAAATGTTGGTGTATTCTGTTGCACAGCCACCTGAAAAAAAACATTTTGATGAAGGCCATATTGTATTTTGGAAGAAGGAACGCAAACATTTGCACCATGTGTCAATTTAAGCATTAGATTGCTAAAAGTTCCCTTATTGGCTTTTTTCATAAGAAACTCTGATCGGGCCATAGTACCCCAGGGGGGCACTTAGCACATTGCACATACGGGGAGGTAAATCCAATATTTTTGGGTCAGAATATTGCTGAAAGTGATATATTTGGGTCAAAATAAACTGAAATTATGTTTTTGATATTTTTGGGCATAAAATATAGTCACAATGATATTTCTGGGTTCTCTAGTGGCAATCCTGGTCTCAATTTGCATTGTTTCAGGATATTTTATGTTCCTTTACAGATGTCAAAGTATAAAATGAGCTGATATTTTTGGGTTGTAATGAAGCTAAACTGATATTTTTGGGTCTGACCCCCCATATGCGTATGTGCTGAGTGTCCCCCCCCATGGGCATAGTACCAACAATTTTTTTATTTTTTGAATGCATGAATTATCAATATGATAAGTAACACTGATGCAGATCAGATATTCTATGATTCTTGCCACTCAAAACATCATATAATAGATGAATAAACAGTGTTCTCATCATGTTGAAAACTTTCCCCTCTTTTCTCCAAAATTACAAGAGATATAACAATGAGACATACCCCTATTGTTACTATTCTAACAATGGCAGTTAATTAATCATGTGATTCATTGCCAGGCAATAAAAAAAATAAAGGAAAATTGGCAAATTTATACCTTCTTATCATGAAAATTCCATTTGATTTGCTGACAACTGATTTTCTCCAAATTTGTTTCAAATAGTAGGAAATATGTTATACTGTAGATTCAAAATCAATACTTTAAAAAAATTCCATTTCTAGCACAGTTAGTTTTGAAGTAGCTTTTGGTTTCTTATAAGTCTTGTCTTATAAACCAGTTTCTTTATAAAAAACATGCAACGAGTACAGATGAGTCAGAGCGCCTAACACTCTCTCTGTGTACTAGTAGAGCCTAAAAGATCGTATTCGTTATCAGACAATTTTTTCTCACCTCTGCACTGTTTAGGAACACTTTCTTTACATATAGTTCTGTCTTTAAATAGAATACCAACCATCATAGCACACGCAAAATACCGGCCATTTTACACCAGTTCTCCCGCAATCTGAATCAAATAAAAACAAATGGGCAACAGCAACAACCTAGATGTAACAGTTGTAGTGCGCTTGCGCAAAAAAAGGTTAGCACCCAATCTTCTTTCTAAAACCCACACGCGGCCCAAGTCAGCAGCCAGTTCGTCTCTCCAACAATAGGGCCATTGAATAGTTTTATTAATTACTTGGCAAAATTTCTGATGACCCAGAAAGCTGTTTTCCAAGAGAGGCGTGTCCTTTTCAAATCACGGAAGAGGACCCTAATGATAACAGGATGTATTGTACTGATAGGTTATCCTGTTAAAACATTCGATTATTATTATTATTATTATTATTATTATGACCTATTACTACTTGTTTAGTTACAATGCTAAAGATAGTATCTGCGGTAATTAAAATGCCAAATTGCTCAAGTAATTATGATGTATTTGGCAAAGTTTGTTACGTGCAAACGGGTGTCTGCAAACCACGAAACCACGAAATCACGAAACGAAACAGCAAAACAGCGAAACGAAATGGGGGAAATAGCGAAGCGAAATGGGAAAATAGCAAAACAGCAAAATCAGAGTGATATGAGTTTGTAAAAGGGTGCAAACTACAAATTTCACCACCCAAATTAAATGTGTACTGTAAACGATTTGTTGTTGTTTCCTTCTATCGCCTGAGCTTCATGTAGGCTGGCAATAGGCCTTATTCAATTATCAATAAAACTTTAGACCCAACAATTTTGCGATTAACTTAAAGAATTTTCTCACGCATTAATTTGAATACTTGTTAGTGAGAATATAAAGGGGGTAAAGAAATAACAAGTGTCCAAAATTAAATAAGCCCCGGGGCATTAATAGAGCTTTTACGGTATGTGTCAATGACCATGCTCTACGTTATACTAAATTTACCATGGTTGACACATACATTTGTGTCAAGTCGTTTTCCTTCGTTGTCATTGATTTGTTCAAGGAAAAAAATCGACAAAGTTCATACGTTTTTAAACCTATCTTTGAAAAAAGTGGGGGGGGGGGAGGCTATTGCCCCCCTCTAGCCCAATTGCTGCGCGGTCGCTGGGTAATGAAATAACGTAGAAAACACTATGACTCCATATCTCAACTTTCTCAGTTTCTCCAAAAAACTCAATCCACAACTCAAACCGTAAATCTAACTGCAATAAGAAGTACAAGGCCTAAATCCCAAATAAAAACGGAAGAAGCGAGACAAAAAGTGTCCAGTTCTCTCTTCATTCAGCTCATTTTATGCTCTTAGTATTTCTTCTATTGCACCTAGCAGTTCATTTCGCTGTTTCGCTATTCCCCATTTCGTTTCGCTATTTAACCGTTTCGTTTCGTGATTTCGTGGTTTGCAGACACCCCATGCAAACTGTTCAGTAGATATTTTGGGCAAAATAATTAGTAAGTCTACACGACAGACAAGACAATAAGATAACATGACATGTCAGTATGCGCTGGACCAAAGGTAAAATAGAGGAGATCAACCAAACTAAATCACTCTTCAGGGTCAATGGCTTGTAAACCTCGCCATGTTTCAGAAGCCGAAACTCCCGCCTTTTCCAACCAAAAGATTCTGCAGCAGCGTTTTTTTCAAAGAGGAACTGAAGCGATTCGACCAACTTCGGCAACCAACCATTGGCTAATCAATGCGCTACAATCGTATATGATCTTGATAATAGCCGAGGGCCGCAAGCATCGATGTTGACCAGGGCCCTTTCATTGATCAGTGACATATTTTGATCGTTGAATAGGCCAAAATTTTCTGCATGTTTCTTGTAAACACAAAGAAGTCGTGGAAACTTCGGAGTGGCTGATGTTAGATAGTCTACATTGGGTGAGAGATCGTAATTTTTTCTGAAGAGAAAACGAGGCATTTAGGCCTGTCTGAAACCCAAGCTGTTTTTCTGGGTACTTGAGGATTCCACTGGCAAATTTTTATTTGTTGCTTGTGTTTCTTTCTGATGCGAGACTTTTTTCTGGGGTTTTCAATTGGATGAATTTTACTAATCTTTTTCAGAATCGCTGGCATTTTAGCAGCAGCCATTACTAGTAATAATTACAACATCGCAATAACGGGAATTAATTTGTCCATGTGTCCATATAAGTACAGCCACGTATGCACTCTGTCAAAATATGCTGATGCTGATGAGGAGCCTCAAAGAGCGCACTGTGATTGGTAGAATTTAACTGATCACATGCAAACTAAAATTAAAATTACTAAATGAGGCTGCCTGCTGTGGTTCAGCTGTGGAAGTGCAACCGCAAGTAAGTCATCAGTATTCTTAGATAAGACCTGGCTATTTGATGAAATCATTTGCCAAAGTGATCAAATAAAATCAGCATGCTAATAACAGAAGATTGGTGTCTGAAAAAAATGAAATATCATATAATAAATATAACCTGGGTCCTGGGTCCTGGGTCCTGGGTCCTGGGTCCTGGGTCCTGGGTCCTGGGTCCTGGGTCCTGGGTCCTGGGTCCTGGGTCCTGGGTCCTGGGTCCTGGGTCCTGGGTCCTGGGTCCTGGGTCCTGGGTCCTGGGTCCTGGGTCCTGGGTCCTGGGTCCTGGGTCCTGGGTCCTGGGTCCTGGGTCCTGGGTCCTGGGTCCTGGGTCCTGGGTCCTCGTTTTCCGGTATGCCGTTTGAATAATCTGTCTTCGCAGTCTAATAAAAGGTTTGAATCACTCAATTTCATGAAGGCATATACTGGGTGTCACAAAAAAAGTTCCGACGTTTGATTGAGCACAGAGAAAAATCTTTTTAATCTGGCAATTTCTATTCATTCTATCTACGTGCTAGAAAGATAGGCACTAAATCCTTACTGGCTGACAAAATTGACACGTGACACGCCCTAAACCAATCAAATGGAACCGACGACCAACCGGGAAATTTGAAATGTCAGACTTTAGGCCACTTTTTTGGGTTTTAGGCCGCTTTTGGACGATTTTACCACCCTTCACCAAAATATAAATCGACAGAAGGAGCATGAAGATTTTCAAAAAATTTCTTCACAGACCTGTTCGCAATACTCTAATACACAGTCAATCATCGTCGCTACAAATTATTTCCAAATTTGGAGAAATACCAAAGTTTTGAATTTGACCTCACTGACCTCACTGTGGCTTGCCATAGTAAAGATCTCAGTAATGGCTGAAACGTATGCACATGGAGAATAAATACTTTGCTTCGAAGGTCTTATTCTGTGTGTTTAAGTATCTCCAAATCTCCTCAAAAGATGACAAATTTAGAGCAGCATCTGGATCTGTTTTCAGTTTTGAATTAACATACATACATCAAAGAATTAATGCTGAGGGGTAAGAAGAACAACAGGAAAAGTGAACCTTGGCCTAACAAAACACCGCACCATCGTTATAAATTAGAGACGAATTTAACAGGTACTTACTTTTCTATCTCACAAGAAGAGGACCACAAACTGAAAATGTGAACATAAAATTCCAATGAACTTTGAATCAATAACAAACATATGACTTTGCCACGCTCAACAATGCCAAGAGCTGTAACATCCAACGTGGCCTGAGCAAACGATTTCGTGATGTCCTCTTCGATAACCAAACCCTTGCTCCCAATACTTTATCAAACTCTGCTCTCATTGTTACGAGATCGTAAGAATGGGAATCAGCAATTACATTAGCCACAACCTCTTATAAATTCATCAATCGCGTGCCTTGCTTTTGGTGCAAGAAATGGCTATCGTTTCGTCCTCAGTGTAGCAGGTACATGAAATAGATTTGAAATGTTGGATTCAATCTACGTAAGAATAAAATAACAAACGGAAGAAATGTACATCTTGTTCTAAATATGAAAAATAGATTGGCCACTTCGTCAAAATAACATTTGAAACACTATTTTAAAGCTCCTTCATATTGATTTCACGTTTTGTGCGGATATCCATAGAAAAATATCTATCTTTTTTCATTAAGCTAAAGGGGCACTTCCTGAAAATAAGAAGGGCACTTCTTTGTTTATTGAAAAATCTTGGGGGGCACATGCTCCCAGTGCCCCCTTGTTCATACGTCTCTGTAGACTCGTGGAAGCATACACACATTTTCTGTAAGATGGTGAAACTTTGACTCACTCCAGCATTTAAGACTTTAATATTTTGTTGATTGATCTGAGAGCCCATGAGAGCTCAACTTATTGAAACGAGTTTCTTGCCATGCAAATAGCCCTGAATAATTAAAATTAAGAATATTGGAGTATAGTTTCTGTTTTTCTCATTTTTCAGTTGGGCTTCCTTTGCTAAAAATCCTTTGCATGATCTAGGATCTTGGCATGGCATGACTTCATAAAATTTGAGATATCCTGCCGATGGAATGCTGCCTCTTGTAGAAACTCTTGTGGAACATTTTTGCACTCGGTGTGTACTCAGATGATAAGAATTTTTAAGAAACTTTCGCTATTGTCTCAAAGTTTTATTATCTTACAGAAAATATGTGTATGCTTCCTATGCTTCCATGAGTCTACAAAGTGCCATACAAAAGTCCTGCTTTGCTCGATCTGCTGTGTTGTTTGGCCGTAAAGGGGAATGCAAGTAGTCGAAAGATAGATATTTTTCTATGGATATCCGCACAAAACGTGAAATCGATATGAAGGAGCTTTAAAAATAGTATTTCAAATGTTATTTTGACGAAGTGGCCAATCTATTTTTCATATTTAGAACAAGATGTACATTTCTTCCGTTTGTTATTTTATTCTTACGTACATTGAATCCAACATTTCAAATCTATTTGATGTACCTGCTACACTGAGGACGAAACGATAGCCATTTCTTGCAAGGCACGCGATTGATGAATTTATAAGAGGTTTTGGCTAATGTAATTGCCGATTCCCATTCTTACGATCTCGTAACGATGAGAGCAGAGTGTGATAAAGTATTGGGAGCAAGGGTTTGGTTATCGAAGAGGACATCACGAAATCGTTTGTTCAGTCCACGTTGGATGTTACAGCTCTTGCCATCGTTGAGCGTGGCAAAGTCATATGTTTGTTATTGATTCAAAGTTCATTGGAATTTTATGTTCACATTTTTAGTTTGTGGTCCTCTTCTTGTGAGATAGAAAAGTAAGTACCAACGTATTCTCATCGGATCCGTCCCCCTTCCTTCCAAACCACTAAGATATGGAGAGAGCGAAGGGGGCTTCGCTGTCTGGAAGGAAAGTAGGATCATGGTGCGAACCGTCGCTGAGGGAGGAGTGGTGGGTCGATTTTATTACTGTGCACTGCTTGTTGCTCACAAAGAAGGCTGAAATGAGCTCGGATTTTTCCTATATACTGACCTATTCCCTAGGGGCTACGAAACTGCTCTCCCCAGGCCTCTCAAGCAGTCTCGGGTGTGTAGAACATTAGAGTCTTGGAATTTCGTGAGACTTCTCCGGTGAGAATACCAACGTATTCTCATCGGATCCGTCCCCCTTCCTTCCAAACCACTAAGATATGGAGAGAGCTTCGGGGGCCGCAGATCTGGACTAAACGAGAAATGGAGACATAAAATAAACACACTGAATATTTTTCCAAACATCATACATAATATAGAGCCCCCTCCATTACTCAAGTAGAATAGGTTCGTAGAAGATCGGCGTCAAATGAAAACAACGAGGAGCACAAATGTTATGAACATTGCAAGTTATAAAAGATCATCGTACTCGGAAAATTACATAGTTTGGAGACGCCTGTGAATTTACTCGTTTTCTATCTTATGTGCCTTCTTGGGTTGAACTTATCGGTCTCTGACGGGTTGGGCTGGAGGGCTTCCCCCTAAAATTACATAAAGATAATTTGTCTTTAAACACTAATCCTCAGTTCACTCAGATAGTTGCAGAAGGATGACAAACAATAATATTTTGGAATTAATAATGAAGACAAATGAGAAGGAAAACCCTCCAACCCAACCACTCAGAACAGCAGCTTAGAGCCGTGTATTAAGGTCTTTAGTTAGGCCCCCGAGTGGTTGAGAAGAAGTAAGCGATCCTTGAAATTGCTTTTGAAAAACTACTTGCACTGCTTGCTCAAGCAGGGATATATAATCTCGATTCAAAACCCTTGACGGATCTATTCTTGCCACAACGATCCAAGCATCAGAAAATGTTCTTGTTCTCCTCTGATAAGATTGCTCCCGCAATTAGGGCTTCAGTGAGATACTATTATGATAAAAGCCAGTGTTGCTGAA
Organism: Aurelia coerulea; assembly: GCA_039566865.1. NCBI lineage: Eukaryota > Metazoa > Cnidaria > Scyphozoa > Semaeostomeae > Ulmaridae > Aurelia > Aurelia coerulea. The sequence continues at coordinate 8,341,120 of CM076959.1, forward strand.
AGAATATAACATTATATAATTATAGCCTTGAACCATAGAAATATGCCTTGAACCTATCGCTAGCGATACCTTGCTTCACGGCAGTACTTTGGTGCCAAAAACATAAAGCAAAAAATACGATCTAAAACCTAAGGCGAGCGATATCATGATTAAACGCAGATATTTCGTTGCTTGAAAACATGCATAACATTCTATGCCTAAAGCTAACGATGACATGCTAAAACGCAGATATTTCGTTGCTGAAAAACATAAATAAAATTCTAAGCCCAAAGCTAACAATGTCACGCTAAAACGCAGATCTTCCGTTGCTGAAAAACATACATAAAATTCTCAGCCGAAAGCTAACGATGTCATGCTCAAACGCAGATCTTTCGTTGCTGAAAAACATACATAAAATTCTAAGCCTAAAGCTAACGATGTCATGCTAAAACGCAGATCTCTCGTTGCTGAAAAACATGCATAAAATTCTAAGCCTAAAGCTAACGATGTCATGCTAAAACGCAGATCTTTCGTTGCTGAGAAACATGCATAAAATTATAAGCCTAAAGCTAACGATGTCATGCTAAAACGCAGATCTTTCGTTGCTGAAAAACATGCATAAAATTCTAAGCCTAAAGCTAACAATGTCACGCTAAAACGCAGATCTTTCGTTGCTGAGAAACATGCATAAAATTATAAGCCTAAAGCTAACGATGTCATGCTAAAACGCAGATCTTTCGTTGCTGAAAAACATGCATAAAATTATAAGCCTAAAGCTAACGATGTCATGCTAAAACGCAGATCTTTCGTTGCTGAGAAACATGCATAAAATTCTAAGCCTAAAGCTAACAATGTCACGCTAAAACGCAGATCTTTCGTTGCTAAAAAACATAAAATAAATAAAATTCACATGCTAAGATCTCTCTCCTAAAGCTAACAATGTCACGCTAAAACTCAGATCTTCCGTTGCTGAAAAACATACATAAAATTCTAAGCCTAAAGCTAACGATGTCATGCTAAAACGCAGATCTTTCGTTGCTGAGAAACATGCATAAAATTCTAAGCCTAAAGCTAACGATGTCATGCTAAAACGCAGATCTTTCGTTGCTGAAAAACATGCATAAAATTCTAAGCCTAAAGCTAACGATGTCATGCTAAAACGCAGATCTTTCGTTGCTGAAAAACATGCATAAAATTCTAAGCCTAAAGCTAACGATGTCATGCTAAAACGCAGATCTTTCGTTGCTGAAAAACATGCATAAGATTCTAAGCCTAAAGCTAACGATGTCATGCTAAAACGCAGATCTCTCGTTGCTGAAAAACATGCATTAAATTCTAAGCCTAAAGCTAACGATGTCATGCTAAAACGCAGATCTTTCGTTGCTGAGAAACATGCATAAAATTCTAAGCCTAAAGCTAACGATGTCATGCTAAAACGCAGATCTTTCGTTGCTGAAAAACATGCATAAAATTCTAAGCCTAAAGCTAACGATGTCATGCTAAAACGCAGATCTCTCGTTGCTGAAAAACATGCATAAAATTCTAAGCCTAAAGCTAACGATGTCATGCTAAAACGCAGATCTCTCGTTGCTGAAAAACATGCATAAAATTCTAAGCCTAAAGCTAACGATGTCATGCTAAAACGCAGATCTTTCGTTGCTGAAAAACATGCATAAGATTCTAAACCTAAAGCTAACGATGTCATGCAAAAACGCAGATCTTTCGTTGCTGAAAAACATGCATAAAATTCTAAGCCTAAAGCTAACGATGTCATGCTAAAACGCAGATCTTTCGTTGCTGAAAAACATGCATAAGATTCTAAACCTAAAGCTAACGATGTCATGCTAAAACGCAGATCTTTCGTTGCTGAGAAACATGCATAAAATTCTTAGCCTAGATCTAACGATATGATGCTTAAACTCAAATCTTTCGCTGCTAAAACATGCTATGTTGTAAAGGGGACTCGTCCATATAAACACAAGAGAAACTCTAGTTTTGATCCATTATCTCAGATATACTTTTTCAAGTTAATGATAAACAATCAGGGAATAAACATTTTTGAAAACGACATGTCTCGTGAGAGTTTCTTGTATCTGAATCGTGTCTCTTGAGGGAGTTGACCTTTGGACCCATCATCATAGACGCGTTAGCGTTCACAACATAAAAGCAAATTTGACATGCCGAAGAAACATAAAATGGAATTGAAACTCGGCCTAAGAAACAAATGTTTTCTGACATTTCAATGTGAATGAAGAGGATAACTTACTGCCTGAACTGCGGCAGGAGTATACACTACATTTCATTTCGTTTCCAGTACTGCAGATAGTTGAGACCAACTGTAGAAGCTTCCATGTGTGCATCTGCCTGCCTGAGGGCCTTAGGCCATGTCAGCGACGGGAGCAGCATTAATTTGATAGAGATTTTATTACTGTAAGCACTGCTTGTTGCTCACAAAGAAGGCTGAAATGAGCTCGGATTTTTCCTATATACTGACCTATTCCCTAGGGGCTACGAAACTGCTCTCCCCAGGCCTCTCAAGCAGTCTCGGGTGTGTAGAACATTAGAGTCTTGGAATTTCGTGAGACTTCTCCGGTGAGAATACCTGTTAAATTCGTCTCTAATTTATAACGAAGGTGCGGTGTTTTGTTTGTTAGGCCAAGGTTCACTTTTCCTGTTGTTCTTCTTACCCCTCAGCATCAATTCTCTGATGTATGTATGTATGTTAATTTAAAACTGAAAACAGATCCAGATACTGCTCTAAATTTGTCATCTTTTGAGGAGTTTTGGAGATATTTAAACACACAGAACAGGGACGTAGGAAGCATCTAAACTTGGAGGGGCACGACACTTCAAGGGCACTTATTTTATTAAGCTAAAGAGGCACTTCCTGAAAATAAAAAGGGCACTTCTTTGTTTATTCCAAAATCTTGGGGGGGGCACGTGTGCCCAGTGCCCCCCCGGTTCCTACGTCTCTGACACAGAATAAGACCTTCGAAGCAAAGTATTTATTCTCCATGTGCATACGTTTCAGCCATTACTGAGATCTTTACTATGGCAAGCCACAGTGAGGTCAGTGAGGTCAAATTCAAAACTTTGGCATTTCTCCAAATTTGGAAATAATTTGTAGCGACGATGATTAACTGTGTATTAGAGTATTGTGAACAGGTCTGTGATGAAATTTTTTGAAAATCTTCATGCTCCTTCTGTCGATTTATATTTTGGTGAAAGGTGGTAAAATCGTCCAAAAGCGGCCTAAAATCCAAAAAAGTGGCCTAAAATCTGACATTTCAAATTTCCCGGTTGGTTGTCGGTTCCATTTGATTGGTTTAGGGCGTGTCACGTGTCAATTTTGTCAGCCAGTAAGGATTTAGTGCCTATCTTCGTGCTAGATATTTCAACTTACAGTTTGGCATATCGTCGGAAGAAATTAGTAATCTGAAAATGGAGTTATGAGCTCTAACATTTCACTTTCATGTTCAAGGCAAAACCAGAGAGATTATTACGTCTTCCTGCTTCGTGATAGTGGGGACTCCCTCGATGAGCAACACAAAAATTAGTTGACAATTCGTTCATTACCTTGACGTCCCGAGCGGGTAGAAATTTTATTCACAAGAGAAAACGTTGCTTTGTAATTGAAGGGAATTTAGATTTAAATCATTTTTGATTGTGTGAATTAGCCTATGATGTGAAGAATTGAAACAAATAGGTCTAGGGAAAACTGTTTGCTGCTGTTATTGTTGCCTTGTGCTATCTGGAAATTTCAAAGGGAATTTTTACTGTTTCACGGTTTCACGGTTTCACGGTTTCACGGTTTCACGGTTTCACGGTTTCACGGTTTCACGGCACGGAGCGGAGTAGAATAAACTGTCTTTTCTTAACTAAAGAATAGTTTCAATTGCTTTTTCGACCTGCCATGGCAAAGTATAAACTTACTATTTTCCCCCGAGACCTATTAGCTTCGATTTTCAGACCTTTAAACTCTTCCACGTCGTCAAGGCAATGAAACAAAGTGTCAACTCAGTTTTTGTGTTGCTCATCCGGAGATTCCCCCTCCACCAAGAGTGGCTGACAAAATTGACACGTGACACGCCTTAAACCAATCAAATGGAACCGACAACCAACCGGGAAATTTGAAATGTCAGATTTTAGGCCACTTTTTTGGATTTTAGGCCGCTTTTGGACGATTTTACCACCATTCACCAAAATATAAATCGACAGAAGGAGCATGAAGATTTTCAAAAAATTTCTTCACAGACCTGTTCCCAATACTCTAATACACAGTTAATCATCGTCGCTACAAATTATTTCAAAATTTGGAGAAATGCCAAAGTTTTGAATTTGACCTCATTGACCTCACTGTGGCTTGCCATAGTAAAGATCTCAGTAATGGCTGAAACGTATGCATATGGAGAATAGATACTTTGCTTCGAAGGTCTTATTCTGTGTGTTTAAGTATCTCCAAAACTCCTCAAAAGATGACAAATTTAGAGCAGTATCTGGATCTTTTTTCAGTTTTAAATTAACATAGATACATCTAAGAATTAAGGCTGAGGGGTAGGATGAGCAACAGGAAAAGTGAACTTTACTGGCCTAACAAAACACCGCACCGTCGTTATAAATTAGAGACGAATTTAACAAGTACTTACTTTTCTATCTCCCAAGAAGTAGCCTGCGTGCAGACTCTACTGATTCCCTGAAGAGAAGTGAGGTTCCTCCTCCAGAGGAACCTCACTTCTCTTCAGGGAATCAGTAGAGTCTGCACGCAGGCTACCAAGAAGAGGACCACAAACTGAAAATGTGAACATGCAATTCCAATGAACTTTGAATCAATAACAAACATATGACTTTGCCACGCTCAAGAATGGCAAGAGCTGTAACATCCAACGTGGCCAGAACAAACGATTTCGTGATGTCCTCTTCGATAACCAAACCCTTGCTCCCAATACTTTATCCAACTCTGCTCTCATCCTTACGAAATCGTAAGAATGGGAATCTGCAATTACATTGGCCTAAACCTCTTACAAATTCATCAATCGTGTGCCTTGCTTTTGTTGCAAGAAATGGCTATCGTTTCGTCCTCAGTGTAGCAGGTACATGAAATAGATTTGAAATGTTGGATTCAATGTACGTAAGAATAAAATAACAAACGGAAGAAATGTACATCTTGTTTTAAACATGAAAAATATATTGGCTACTTCGTCAAAATAACATTTGAAATACTATTTTTAAAACTCCTTCATATCGATTTCATTTTTTGAGCGGATATCAATAGAAAAATATTTAACTTTCGACTATTTGAATTTGAAGGGGATTTGAGGTCATCCATTAGGAACTCTTCCCTTTACGGCCAAACAACACAGCAGCACTGAGCAAAGCTGGACATTTGTATGGCCATTTGTAGACTCACAAGGACGTAGAAAGCATCTCAAACTTGGGGGGCATGGCACTTCAAGGGCACTTTTTTTCATTAAGGTAAAGGGGCACTTCCTGAAAATACGAAAGGCACGTCTTTGCTTATTGAAAAATCTTGGGGGGCACATGCTCCCAGTGCCCCCCTGGTTCATGCGTCTCTGTAGACTCGTGGAAGCATACACATATTTTCTGTAATATGGTGAAACTTTGACCCACTCCAGCATTCAAGATTTTAATATTTTGTTGATCCAGGGGCGGGCAAGTACTGTAAAATATGTGACCCCATGTTTGTCCGAAGGAATTGGAAAAAATAACCGGTTCTTTTATCACACAGTACGACTTTCCTGCCTAAAACAACCAGTTTTTGGGACAAAGGTAAAATTTTCAAATCAGTCTCCTTTTTTCATCAATTTGTCAGAAACATCAAGTTTTTAAACCTCCTACTAAACAGGAATCCTTACGTTTACCTGCAAGCTGGTTCTACCTTTGTCCGCCAAAATTAAGCACAAAAAGACCAGTATCTCAAATCGTTCACATAAGCGGTTCTACCTTTGTCCGCCAAATTTAAGGAAAAAGACCAGGAATTCCAATTTTTCACCAAAGCGGTTCCACCTTTGTCCGTTAAATTTACGGAAAAAGACCAGTATTTCTAACTTTCACATAAACGGTTCTACCTTTGTCCACCAAATTTACAGAAAAAGACCAGGAATTCCTATTTTTCACCAAAACGGTTCCACCTTTATCCCTTAAATTTACGGAAAAAAGACCAGTATTTCTAACTTTCACATAAGCGGTTCTACCTTTGTCCACCAAATTTACAGAAAAAAGGCCAGAAATTCCAAATTCTCACAAAAGCGGTTCCACCTTTGTCCGGCATATTTACGGAAAAAGACCGATATTTTAAATTATCAGTAAAGAGTTGAACCTCCGTAGTAAATTGAGGATGGTGATGTTGTTACTGGGTACAGACCCCACCCCTACGGTACCTGGTACTGATACATTCGTTACTGTGCTGCCGATGACACTTTTCAACGCATGTAACATGGAAATTATCAACTTTTCATTCTGACTTATCTCAGTATTTTCTGTTTAAAGTGGTACTGGTTCCTGCACTGATGGTACCTGGTGCCGGCATTAATGGTACTGGGTACCGGACGTTGTGGTAACTGGTACTGTGTAGCCTGGGTGCAGCCTCATCCCCAAAGTACATTTTACCTGTCATAATCCTCTAGGCTTGCCGCAAGTCTATTTCGTCAACTGTAAAAAGTCTATCTGGTAGATCGTTCGATCAGCTTAGATCTAGAACTAAGATTCCTTAGTTCTCAAAAGGAATCTTAGTTTCCTGTAAAAACTGCTCCCTTGGTCTCGTTGAAGATGAGGTACATTTTCTCCTTGTATGTCCCGCCTATAGCACCCCTAGATCGGACCTTTTTTCACATACCTCGGTTGAGCCCCTTACGACGAACTTGCAATTCCAGGAGATAATGAGCTCTAACGATAATGAAACAATAGCCGCTCTAGCATCGTACCTCGTTCAAGCTAACCATATTAGGGAAACTCTGGCCAGATAACACCATATGGATGGATTTGTGCCTGGATATACACACACCCTTTACTTAACGTTTTGAATTTATTCACATATTTTGTTCCTGTTACATTTAATTTGGTTGATTATAGAGTTTAGTTTTCTTTAAAAATTAGTTTAAATAAATATATATATAGATAGCTGCCATACATAATTTTATGTAGTGCATAATAGCAATTATGATGATGATGAGAACAAAGTAGTTGAACATGTATTTTCAAGTTATCAGAATATACAGTAACGCCCCGCATCCAAGAAACCACTTTTTCACACCTTAGCCTAAAATGTTCCTTATATCTATGATGCTTTTCAATTCTCAGGAAATTGGTGGAAAATGTTGCAACAGAAAGGGGCTTTTTATAGACAAATCAGACATACTGTATGTGTATGTTATGTCTGTGAAATGATCCCAGGCCATCAGACCAGGAGCTAATATTGTCAATTAAAATACAAGATACTTCATTTTTGGTGAGCCTCAAGGGTTTCTTGAAAGTAGGGGGGGCTAACTATTTTTCGGTAGCCTAAGTTTCTTTTAGATGGTTTCTTAAATGCGGGGCCTTGCTGTACACCTTTTCAGCTAAGCGGCCTCGTTTTAAAACTTTTCTGACCTCAGATTCAGCACCAAACATTTAAGTTCGGTTACAAATTTTTGCAGTCATAGTGGTTGAGATTTTTGTGTTATGATAAAATGAATTTGACCGTAAATAATGACTGGTGTTGTAAAGTTACACCCTGAACGATATTTTACTGTCAAATCCTTCATAGTTCCAAATTTATCATCGTCATAAAATCATAATCGCAAACACCGAGACTAAATTTGGGTGCTGAATCCAAATCCGTTGTCAAAAGATTCGCATGATGACAGTTTCAAAGATTTCCAACACGAGGCTGTTGATTTAAAAGATGTTTTAAAGTGTATTCATCTCCTGGAAAAAATGGTCCGAGTGACAGTTCTAAGAGTTCATTTTGGCCTCACTGAATTGAAAAGCTGAGAAAATCTTGTAAATTACAGCTTCAATTATCCAAGGTCAGGCTAAAAATATTTTGACCGCGAACCTATTTCTGTTCGTGCTTCGGACGGTCCAAGCGAGAACATGGAGTCTTTTGTTTCCCTGTGCTCTTTGATTTGATGATAGTGCTTCGGTCAATAGTTCACTGTTTGATTGGGAGTCCCTGTTGAGCAGGTTTGCCGCAGGGACACAAGGGACATCATCATAAGTCTAGGGCAGCAACAAGGGGAGGTCACACTGAAGCAACAGTCTAGCAATGTCATACAATGGGTGGTTAGACCCCGCATGATCACATCACACTGTAATCACATTGTCTCGCCAAGCATAGATACTGACCCGATCAACGTGGAAAAAGAAGAAATGAGAGCCATTGACACAATTGGTTTTCCTATCCAGACCAGAGGGGGAGGGTGCCCCCTAGTGAATTCTTCCACACAGCTCCTGTAGGGTACTTCTACAAACATCTAGTTTTCTATCTGGGAGACGTCATTTCATCACGATTTCAAACTCTTTGCCGCTGGTTCAGGAGGTCAACACATAATTTCTAATTGATACATAAATACGTTTTCAGTTATAAATTTTGAACCATTGCATTGACTCTCGTTGGCTCTATAGCAAAGAATCAAGCACAGCCGATCTCATCTTGCAAAGGGCTTTCATTTGATATGAGATTTGTTGATTTTTGATAACGCAATCAATAATTCTTTGTTGTAAATACGTACTGATGAAAAAAAGCCATGTTAAGCTTCATTTTTTGAAAAATGATCACCATCATTTGATGCAGCGGGTCTTTTTATCTATATGTAGCATTTTTAACTGCTATCGTTTAAACCAATCTTTAACCACCTTCAGGCGAAAATTTCCGAAAGGAATGAATAAAGGATGACGTCAGCAAATTCGTTGGTAATAAGAATAACAAGGATACAATCTGTGCATGTTTCAAGCCCGTTTTAAGTCTCACATCAATGTGTTTATACAGGGTGTCCCCAAAAATTCTGCCCCGATTGCCTGAAGATTGCGACAAAACAGCAAAAGATTCTCACCAAACGTTTGCATGATGTTGTTCTTCATATATACAATTAAAGTTTGCTACCATCCCCATAAAAATCCGTTGAAAAATGATGGAACTAGACCTTCAGGAGACCAAATTTGCCAGCTGACTGAAACCAGCGGTTGGCAATTTTGTCTTACTTGTTTGCATTAATAAACTTCATGGATGAAATGAAACAGCAGCCTCTAATGTCATAGCTCTCCTGAAAACTCCGATGATCCTCAGAGAGTTCCACTAATTCTGATCCCACAGAAACTATTTCTTACGTCACATGAAGCTACTTATCACTGCAAAACAGACAGAATGGCCGACCGCTGGTTTCAGTCATCAGGCAAATTTGGTCTTCTGAAGGTCATAGCTCCATCATTTTTCAACCGATTTTTACGAGAATGGCAGCAAACCTATTTAAACATCTGAAGAGCGACATCATATAAAAATTTGGCAAGATTCTTTTGCCGTTTTGACATAATCTTTAGGCAAACGGGGCAAAATCTTTTTGGGACACCCTGCAGTATGTCTCTAATTAGATGTCACCTGCAATAGCCCGCAAATAACAACAATAGACGATTGCGCTAAAGATGGCGGTGAGGAATTTTTTACCAAGATAAATTGAGTTCTAATTATGATTCTTTAACGATTCATAAGAATCAGATTTTAAAGAACGCAGTGAATCTTGATAAAAAAATTCCTCGACGCCATTTTTAGCGCAATAGTCTGTTGAAGTGTTTTGCAAAGGAATTTTGCATTATCGCAAATCTAAGGTGACGTCTAATTTTTGAGACGGACTTTGATTGATTTGGAGATACAACATGTCAAAGTCCGTGTAGTTTTGCACAAAATTTAGCAACACCTGCTGACATCAGCACTTAACTACGTGACATAAAAAATAAATGATGTGATCTTGTTTGCCTTATCCTGTTTGTGACCTGTGTCAAGTCTTCAGTGTCTGGCATTTATAGTCTCGATTATAGAGCCTCCAAGCCTCCCAAAAGTTTCAAAAAGCCTAGTCTGGATAGAGTTGAGAGTGCTTTAATTGTTAGAATTTCTTAACATATACACATACAATAAGAAAGATTGATAACTGTCATAAAATGCAATTAGATTCCAGCAGATTTCAGCTTTTGCTTTGCAGGTATTTGAATTTTCCTGATTTTCTTTAGACGAGGCAGAATACACCAAATGACCCAAAAACTGAATGTTGCTGAGGTTTTTCGTCAAGCTTTACTTTTACTTGAAATTGCAAGACATGGCTTTATGGATAAAAAGGATAGTTTTGTGAAACGTTACTCTTTCCCCTGAAAAAGAGTTGATCCTTCATACAAGTAAAAAAAACAGTCGTTATGATCGAAAATCGATTTTTGTTGCTTTTGAAAAAGTTTCACTCTTATTGGGTCATCCGGTCACCTGTATTCATACACTCATTTTTTCTATAAGAGACCAATTATAAACTGTCAGTTAAATTCTCTAAAAGGTTTAGAGACTGTGCTATGCAATTGAAAATACGGTAGTGTTAGTATTCACTAATGTTTTAGAAAAAAAATACGGTAGATCATTCGTGATCTGAAGGACTTCTACTTTGAAATCACAATCTCATTGGATCAATAAAAATATATGTGGTTCAATCTGCATTTTAGAATTTTGGAGCATTAAAAATATAAGAAACTTATCAGCAATTTTAGGTCGCAAATTTGTGCCAGGCTAGGACATCAGTCTCTTTTAAAAAAGATGAGTGCATTGCATTTCACTATAAAAACGTTTTGAAGCACTAAAGCAAGTTCGTGCCTTGAGTTTATCTCCAAAGACGATCAAAACTAACATCTTGATTGCAAGCATCATTCATGGTCTACTATGTTCAGCAATTCTTCTCTTCTATTCTACGAAACAAAGAATAGTGCAATATGCGGTATTAGCAGGTCAATTTTGTCTGTGGAGTTTACACGTCATGTTCCCAAATGAAACTTGGCTAAGAACAATCTAAAAACTTTCCGCCAATTGCAGTCCACCGCAAAAGGTTTGCTCTAAATACTTTATTTTATGAATGGCTAATCATTTAATTTAACTCATTACTTGCCTATAGCAAGACCTTTTGAAACGCTTTCCGCCAAGTGCAGTCCACCGCAAAAGGTTTGCTCTACATACTTTATTTTATGAATGGTGAATCATTTACTTTAACTCATTACTTGCCTATATCAAGACCTTTTGAAACGCTTTCCGCCAAGTGCAGTCCACCGCAAAAGGTTTGCTCTACATACTTTATTTTATGAATGGTGAATCATTTACTTTAACTCATTACTTGCCTATAGCAAGACCCTTTGAAACACTTTCCGCCAAGTGCAGTCCACCGAAAAAGACTTGCTCTACAAACTTTATTTTATGAATGGTGAATCATTTACTTTAACTCATTACTTGCCTATAGCAAGACCCTTTGAAACGCTTTCCGCCAAGTGCAGTCCACCGCAAAAGACTTGCTCTACATACTTTATTTTATTAATGACGAATCATTTACTTTAACTCATTACTTGCCTATAGCAAGACCCTTTGAAACGCTTTTCGCCAAGTGCAGTCCACCGCAAAAGGTTTGCTCTACATACTTTATTTTATGAATGGTAAATCATTTACTTTAACTCATTACTTGCCTATAGCAAGACCTTTTGAAACGCTTTCCGCCAAGTGCAGTCCACCGCAAAAGGTTTGCTCTACATACTTTATTTTATGAATGGTGAATCATTTAATTTAACTCATTACTCGCCTATAGCAAGACCTTTTGAAACGCTTTCTGCCAAGTGCAGTCCACCGCAAAAGACTTGCTCTACATACTTTATTTTATGAATGGTGAATGATTTACTTTAACTCATTACTTGCCTATAGCAAGACCTTTTGAAACGCTTTCCGCCAAGTGCAGTCCACCGCAAAAGGTTTGCTCTACATACTTTATTTTATGAATGGTGAATCATGTACTTTAACTCATTACTTGCCTATAGCAAGACCCTTTGAAACGCTTTCTGCCAAGTGCAGTCCACCGCAAAAGACTTGCTCTACATAATTTATTTTATGAATGGTGAATCATTTAATTCAACTCATTACTTGCCTATAGCAAGACCTTTTGAAACGCTTTCTGCCAAGTACAGTCCACCGCAAAAGGTTTGCTCTACATACTTTATTTTATGAATGGTGAATCATTTACTTTAACTCATTACTTGCCTATAGCAAGACCTTTTGAAACGCTTTCCGCCAAGTGCAGTCCACCGCAAAAGGTTTGCTCTACATACTTTATTTTATGAATGGTGAATCATATTTACTTTAACTCATTACTTGCCTATAACAAGACCCTTGGAAACGCTTTCCGCCAAGTGCAGTCCACCGCAAAAGACTTGCTCTACATACTTTATTTTATTAATGACGAATCATTTACTTTAACTCATTACTTGCCTATAGCAAGACCCTTTGAAACGCTTTCTGCCAAGTGCAGTCCACCGCAAAAGACTTGCTCTACATACTTTATTTTATGAATGGTGAATCATTTACTTTAACTCATCACTTGCCTATAGCAAGACCCTTTGAAACGCTTTCCGCCAAGTGCGGTGGGCAAAAGGTTTGCTCTACATACTTTATTTTATGAATGGTGAATCCTTTGCTTTAACTCATTACTTGCCTATAGCAAGACCCTTTGAAACGCTTTCTGTCAAGTGCAGTCCAACGCAAACGACTTGCTCTACATACTTTATTTTATGAATGGTGAATGATTTACTTTAACTCATTACTTGCCTATAGCAAGACCCTTTGAAACGCTTTCCGCCAAGTGCAGTCCACCGCAAAAGACTTGCTCTACATACTTTATTTTATTAATGACGAATCATTTACTTTAACTCATTACTTGCCTATAGCAAGACCCTTTGAAACGCTTTCCGCCAAGTGCGGTGGGCAAAAGGTTTGCTCTACATACTTTATTTTATGAATGGTGAATCCTTTACTTTAACTCATTACTTGCCTATATCAAGACCTTTTGAAACGCTTTCCGCCAAGTGTAGTCCACCGCAAAAGACTTGCTCCACATACTCTATCTTATGAATGGTGAATCATTTACTTTAACTCATTACTTGCCTATAGCAAGACCCTTTGAAACGCTTTTCGCCAAGTGCAGTCCACCGCAAAAGACTTGCTCTACATACTTTATTTTATTAATGACGAATCATTTACTTTAACTCATTACTTGCCTATAGCAAGACCCTTTGCAACGCTTTCCGCCAAGTGCGGTGGGCAAAAGGTTTGCTCTACATACTTTATTTTATGAATGGTGAATCCTTTACTTTAACTCATTACTTGCCTATAGCAAGACCCTTTGAAACGCTTTCTGTCAAGTGCAGTCAAACGCAAACGACTTGCTCTACATACTTTATTTTATGAATGGTGAATCATTTACTTTAACTCATTACTTGCCTATATCAAGACCTTTTGAAACGCTTTCCGCCAAGTGTAGTCCACCGCAAAAGACTTGCTCCACATACTCTATCTTATGAATGGTGAATCATTTACTTTAACTCATTACTTGCCTATAGCAAGACCCTTTGAAACGCTTTCTGCCAAGTGCAGTCCACCGCAAAGGTTTGCTCTACATACTATATTTTAAGAAAAGTGAACCATTTACTTTAACTCATTACTTATCGGTAGCAAAATCCTTTGAAATACTTTCTGGCAAGTTCAGTGCTTGCAAAAAATGTACCAAGGCTTGGTTTAGCCCATTTGAGTTATCGTTGCCCTGCATGTGGTAACTGTAGAACAGAGCGTAAAGTTGACAGTTTGCAAAGGTACAAAAATATATTGAAACCTTCTTTTAGTTAAAGCACTTGTATTGCGTGATGTTTAATGTACAATGTTCTCTGTCAATGTCTTGGTTGGATATATCCTTATTTTTTTCTACAGAAACAGTGAATAATAATCAAATGTTTTCCTCTCAAGATAACACACTCATTGAATAAATTGAAATTGACAAATACAGTACAAACAAGCCTTGTGCATGCTAGCATAACAAGAAATTTTAAGATTTCTAAAGAAGTTTCAAGAATTCTTCACTTTAGGCAAGAAACTTTGAGTCATATGAAAAACTGTAAGAGAGAGTAAGAGAGAGCAAGTAGTTTGCTCTGAATAATAGATGAAAGTGTAAAAAGGAATGTTACATATACTTATCTCTTAGATCTGTTCTTTGTCTTTTACATGCATGGCAATAGGACTTAGGCCAACACCCTGTAAAATGAATAATAAATTCTATTTAAAATCAGAGAAATATGTATTCTGAATAAACATTTTTGCAGTGGTGATAAAAACTGGCAGTAAAATAAGCGTAAGAAAGTAATGCTGCTTCGTGTCATTTGGATGAATTATGAATTAAAACATGATGCAGGTTCTTTTCTATCATTGTTGCTGAAATGTGTTTGACATATGAAACAACATTTTAGATTGTAAAAGGCATTTTAAGAGATCTAAGCCTAGATGAAAGAAAACAGCTAGAGTTTGATTCATCTCAAAAGATACTAATACAGCCTGTAAATGCCATGAAAAAGCCATGTACAAGCCTTGTAGTTATAATAGGCGTAGGGGGAGATAAAATTTGGGGGGCTGCCCGATAAAAAATCCATTATTTAAGAAAATTTTGCCTGACTATAGGTGGATTTCTGCCCGATTATGGCTGATTTTTGCAACATTTTCCGACGTTGGGGGGATGCAGCCCCCCCCCAGCTCTCTGTCTCCTACGCCTATGGTAGTTATGGCCTTGTAGCCTTGTTCTACTAGGCTGGAAACGGCATGCTGTTTTCTTGTAAATGGCTCGAAGAATTACACTGTAAATAGCCCTGTGCTGTGGAAACCTTGTGTGTGTCAGACTGGTTCTAGCTTGGAATTTTGCAAGTTTAGCTTTGTGTTTTTGTGGAGGAGCAAATACTGTAGATCAAACATGTAATTCAAATGGATGAATCGTTTTTTTTTGTGGTAAATTTCTACTAATGCTAGTATAATAAATCATAATTGACCTTGAAATGAGAGTTCTGTCATTTATTATCAGGAAGGAAGGATATACTATAGATAGCAGTATAGTATGGGATTGCCATTATTTGTGATAATATTACGCTTATTAAATAAGCACAATCACAGTAGTAATTGAGTCCTTGAAAATTCTCCTGTTTGTTGGCAAAATGTGACATATCAATCAAACTGCTCTGCTCAAACATAGGCCAGTTTTAAAGACCATTTTCAAATCTGCGATGAACGGAAAGCGAGAAGAGACCCTACCTAGCTAATAAGAATAGGCCTTAACGCTTATAAGTATCATGCCCTATGTGAATCACATGCCATAGACGAAAATGAAGTTTCTTCTCGATCATGGCGTCATCAGTAGAAGAGAAAATATCAACATCAGCATCAGCGCAAGCGCTCAAAATACTTATTTGACCTAGATCTAGGCACAGGCCTAAATCATTCGATCTCGACTGGTTCCTATCTAAACACAGAAAGAGATCTTTCCTTTTCATCTGGCCCTTTATTTATGGTCATTGATTGAAGCAAGAATCTTACCTTTTCTCTTGAAGAGTCAGTGTCTTTATCAGGTGCTAGGATTGAAGAAAACGAGTGCGCGCCATCACCTACCAGCAGCCAAACCACCAAATTCACCTCAAATTTGAACCCAACCGCTAGCCATCTTCTCGACTCTTATTGGTTATCAGTCAAAACCGCAAAAAGTTGTTGTTGCTGCTGTTGCTGTTCTTGCAGTTACTCAATAGGATTCTCAAAAACTGTAAAACTGCTCTTCGTTCAGATGGTTCAGGGGGGATGTGACTAAATTTTAAAATTATAAACAATTTCGTCGAAAGGAAAACTTGCAGGTATAACACTCCATTATTGCATGAAGCACGCAACATGCGCGCGGGTACGGCAGGCCCGCAGGGAATGAGAGGAAAGGGGGTTCAAGCCCCTAATAACTTTGAAAACGATGGTGTTACGTCATAACCGCAGGCGCTCCCTGATTAAGGAATTAAGTCCATCCATCTGAAATGATCCATCTGAAATGCGCTCCCTGGCCTCTTCCTTGTCTTGCTCAAACCAGTCAAACCAGATGTCACAAGCGATAACACAAAATTCCTTTGCTAAACACGTTATTCGCGGGCATTTGGGGCATGTCGGACAGACCGAAACAAAAGCCCCCTCAAATAAGCAGCTGCTTCCAAAGGCCTATACCAAGGGTACCACAGCCTCAAAATTATGGAAAGCAAGATTGAGAAAAGGAAAAGAGAGAAAGAAGAAAGTCAAGAAAGGCTTTCGTTCCATTTTTCTTTTTTCTTTTTTCTTTTTATTATTTTTCATTTTTATTGGCTCTGGTACCCAGGGTAGCAAAAAGCCCTGACAATAAACGGTAGAATTTGACAGGCATTAAAACGCAACTGCATCAATTTCTTTTATCGTGTTTTGTGTTTCGATTCGAGTTTGACTCCGTCTACTCGGATGAAGATTAAAAATACAGGTTTTGGGACAAACCTGGACAAATAGCAACGATTTTTTTAACTTGACAAAAGGACACAAGATTCTAGGCAAGCAGGACTACCGGTTTTGGGACACTGTTGAATTTTGGATTTTCTGCACACGATATGGAATTTTAGTTAGCAAAAAAACCGGTTTTGGGACACTTGTGACACTTGAACTTCCATGACCACTTGCTTTAGAACAATGGTATTTGGTCGAAACTACCGGTTTTTGGACAAACATCGTCAGTGATAGATCATGTTGAAATTGTCCGCCAAATTGAAGAAAAATAACAGCGGAAATTTTTCATCAAAAACTACCAGTTTTTGGGACAAAGGTAGTGCAAATGCTTTTCATGAACTACCGGTTTTCGGACAAAGGTAGGACCATCGTTCCCAGTGTGACATGCCCGCCCTTGGTTGATCTGAGAGCCCCTGAGAGCTCAACTTCTTGGAACGAGTTTTTTGCCATGCAAATAGCCCCGAATAATCAAGATTAAGAATATTGGAGTGTATTTTCTGTTTTTCTCATTTTTCAGTTGGGCTTCTTTTGCTAAAAATCCTTTGGAGGATCTAGGATCTTGGCAAGGCGTGACTTCATAAAATTTGAGATCTGCTGATGGAATGTTGCCTCTTGTAGAAACTCCCGTGGAGCATTCTTGCATTCGGTGTGTACTCAGATAATAAGAATTTTTTAAGAAACTTACGATATGGTCTCAAAGTTTTATTATCTTACAGGAAATATGTGTATGCTTCCTATGCGCTCATGAGTCTACAAAGTTCCATACAAATGTCCTGCTTTGCTCGATGCTGCTGTGTTGTTTGACCGTAAAGGGGGAGTTTCTAATGGATTACCTCAAAAGCAAGTAGTCGAAAGATACATATTTTTCTATGGATATCCGCACAAAACGTGAAATCGATATGAATAAGCTTTAAAAATAGTATTTCAAATATTAGTTTGCCGAAGTGGCCAATCTATTTTTCATATTTAGAACAAGATGTACATTTCTTCCTTTTGTTATTTTATTCTTACGTACATTGAATCCAACATTTCAAATCTATTTCGTGTACCTGCTACACTGAGGACGAAACGATAGCCATTTCTTGCATCAAAAGCAAGGCACACGATTGATGAATTTATAAGAGGTTTTGGCCAATGTAATTGCCGATTCCCAATTCTTACGATCTCGTAAGGATGAGGCAGAGTTGGATAAAGTTTTGGGAGCAAGGGATTGGTTATCGAAGAGGACATCACGAAATCGTTTGTTCTTCTGGCCACGTTGGATGTTACAGCTCTTGCCATTCTTGAACGTGGCACAATCATATGTTTGTTATGGATTCAAAGTTCATTGGAATTGCATGTTCACATTTTCAGTTTGTGGTCCTCTTCTTGGGAGATAGAAAAGTAAGTACCTGTTAAATTCGTCTCTAATTTATAACAACGGTGCGGTGTTTTGTTAGGCCCGTAATGTTCACTTTTCCTGTTGTTCGTCCTACCCCTTAGCCTTAATTCTTAGATGTATCTATGTTAATTTAAAACTGAAAAAAGATCCAGATACTGCTCTAAATTTGTCGTCTTTTTGAGGAGTTTTGGAGATACTTAACACACAGAATAAGACCTTCGAAGCAAAGTATCTATTCTCCATATGCATACGTTTCAGCCATTACTGAGATCTTTACTATGGCAAGCCACAGTGAGGTCAATGAGGTCAAATTCAAAACTTTGGCATTTCTCCAAATTTTGAAATAATTTTTAGCGACGATTATTAACTGTGTATTAGAGTATTGGTAACAGGTCTGTGAAGAAATTTTTTGAAAATCTTCATGCTCCTTCTGTCGATTTATATTTTGGTGAAGGGTGGTAAAATCGTCCAAAAGTGGCCTAAAATCCAAAAAAGTGGCCTAAAATCTGACATTTCAAATTTCCCGGTTGGTTGTCAGTTCCATTTGATTAGTTTAAGGCGTGTCACGTGTCAATTTTGTCAGCCAGTAAGGATTTAGTGCGTATCTCCCCTCTACCACGATGATGCAGAAAGGCGTACTAATCTCTCTGGTTTTGACTTCAACATGAAGATGCGATGTTAGGACTAATAACTTCATATTCAGATTACTGATTTCTTCCTCCAATATGCCAAACTGTAAGTTGAAATGTCCAGCATGTATCTAGAATGAATAGAAATTGCCAAATAACGAACTTTTTTGTCTACGGTCAATCAAACGCCGGAACTTTTTTTGGGACACCCGGTACTTTGAAAGAAGGTTCTTCATGTTCTTGTTCGTTTTTCCGCAATCGAACACGTGTATAGGAAAATTACAACTCGACACTCCGCTTCTTGACTCCGCTATATGGTTGTTCATTCGCTGTCTTAAATTCGTTGTTTGTCCAATGTAGTTCATACTACTACCATTACAAAGGTTGCACGAAAGGAAATATATAACGTTCTTGCTATTGCAGGTGATCTGCGATTTATATTCCAACTGCTACCATTTGCTGTTGTAAAGTTTGTGACAGGCTGTATATACAATTTGCATACTTTGCAACGAGTTTTGTGTCATAATTTAATTCCAGGATCTTGTATTTCGAACTGTATAGGTTCTGGATTAGATATGAATTTGGCGTTAGTCAATATTGAAGTAAGATTGGGGGGCTGTTTTAAGGCTAAAATCGGTTTGGTATCTTTGAACTTTCTTTTTGTTTCTGGGTCGTTGATCGTATTGAATAAGTTTGAAATCTTTTTCATAATGTGTCCATAGTTCAAGCTTGGAAACTAACAAGCAATGGTTCAGAATCAGAGCATACTGATGAAACATTAGAGCATGCTTATACTAAATACCAGTTAATTGCTGATTGACAATACCAAATGTGGCCAAATGTGTCATCAATTAATGCTGACGATCAATTATGTTCCGTTAAGTGTTCCATCAATGATACCCAAAACTACTCTAGGCGTCACAAGTGGTGAAATTCTCTGTGAAGTTGTCTTTGACATTGTCCGTAAAATTGGATACAGAAGTGAAATTCATCAATTACTTTTTTATTGTGAGATCCACCATAAATTAATAGTGAAAGTGAATTCAGAACGATGTTAAGTTGGGCATTTTAAGATAGTAAGAAGCTTGTTCCAACTACAAATTTAACGAGGTGAATCTCAGGCTTTCGCACTGTAAAAGTACGCTGTTTTTCTGGCTCTACGATCACAGATCTGCAAAAATTCTACATGCAGCCCCTTCTAACTAAGAAACCAAGTAAAGTGATACTCCATGTTGGTACGAATGATGCTGTTAACAAGGAAGCTACTGCAGACAAAATCCTTGATGCTTTGCTAGATCTAAAGAAGGAAATTGAGACTACACTACCTGAGTGCACTGTTGTGCTTTCAACGCCAATGAAGAGAATGGATAATGGAGCTGCAGGAAAGATCATTGAGGCCCTTAACAAGAAGATCCTTAGCCTTGGCCTAAACATTGTAAATAACGAAAACATCAGTGCAAATGACATTGGAAGAAGAGGGCTTCACTTAAACAACAGAGGTGTGAGTAAATTTGCATCCAATCTGGTTGCAAAACTACAGAACCTTTGATGTTTGTAGCTGGTCTACCGGGGTGGATGTAGTTGACCTACCTTCACCCCAAATTGCTAACAGGGAAAATGCCTGTTGTACTGATGAGCGATCAGACTTGTGTCATCAGCATCTTGGGTTTAAGAAAGGTATGGCACTTGCATCTCTGAATATTAATGGTCTCCGTAGTCACCTTGACGAGGTCCAACTACTAATTAGGAGTCTAGGTATTCATATTCTTGCACTTAATGAAACTAAGCTTGATCCTAATTACCCAAAAGAGTTGACCAGTCTCCCTGGCTACCAACAAGAACGCTTGGACAGGACAGGCAGCGGAGGTGGTGTTTCTATTTATATAAGAAACTCTATCAAATATAAGCTACGTTCTGATGTTCCTATTGATGATTTAGAAATCATTTGCATTGAGGTAGACCCACCAAAAAGCAAATCATTTTTGCTTCTTGCTTGGTACAGACCACCAAGTGACCCTGTTGTCTCTTTCAGCAAGCTAGAAAAGGTTCTTTCTTATTTGGACAGAGAAGGAAAAGAAATCATCCTTCTTGGAGACACGAATTGTGATCTCACAACAAAGCAAGCTGATCAGCCCATCGACAATGACACAAGACATGTGACTGGTCTGTATGAGCTGTTCAGCTTCAATCAGCTTGTCAAAGAGCCAACCAGGGTCACGTTAGACACCTCTTCCATAATTGATCATATAGCTACAACTTGTGCCAGCAACATCATCAAATCAGGAGTGCATGAAGTTTCTATGAGTGATCATTATATGGTATACTGTGTCCGTAAGTTTAATGGAGCAGTAGTAAAGGGCCATAAAATGATAAAAACTCGAAAAATGAAAAATTTTAATGAGCAGGCATTCCTATCTGATGTCGCTGGGATTGATTGGGAGCAAATGCTTACTGCAACTGATGATATCGATGTGCTTGTTAACCATTGGACTAGCTTATTCTCTCTGATCGTTGACAAACATGCCCCAATATGTGAAATGCGCGTCTCAGAAAAGTACTGTCCCTGGATTGATAAGGACCTTAGGGATTTAATGCGGACAAGAGATAAGTTAAAGAAATCTGCTGTCAAGAGTAAGTCCACACTTCTGTTGGACTCATATAGGCAAGTTCGCAACAAGGTCAATTCTCTAAATATCCAGCTTAAGAAAGAGTACTACAATAATAAAATTTCTGCTTGCAAGGGTAACATGAAAGAATCTTGGAAGACAATCAATGAACTTCTCAATAAGAGGTCTAAGTCAAGTAACATTGATACTCTTAAGGGGTCTGGTTCAGAAACTGTTCACAAGAAGGATATTCCTGATGCAATGAACAGTTACTTCTGCTCAGTTGGTAAGGATCTTGCTGATAAGATCAGTCCAGCTCCAAACCCCCTTCTGACAGGTGACTTTGATATGAACAAAACTAAAGCAAAGTTCCACTTTAGGACTATTAAGGTGCAAGAAATCAGAGATGCATTTGCAAAGGTTAAAACAGCAAAGAGCTTTGGAACTGATAATATCTCTAGCTACTTTTTGAAGCTTGCTTTACCTTTCATTGAAAATTCCCTTGCTTTCTTATTTAATACATCAATTGAAACAAGTATGTTTCCTGACTCATGGAAAATAGCTAGAGTTACTCCTATTTTCAAAGATGGGGACAAGGCTGAAAAGTCAAATTATCGCCCCATTTCAGTCTTACCTGTCATTTCAAGGCTCTTTGAAAAGCTAGTAACCAATCAGGTGTACACGCATATGGAAGATAACGGTCTGTTTTCATCTGGTCAATCTGCCTATTTGCGCCTTCATTCTACTGTAACCCACCTACTTAAAAATACCGACGATTGGTACAATGGGCTGGATCTTGGGAAGCTTGTGGGCTTAGTTTTCATTGATCTAAAAAAAGCATTTGACACTGTTGACCATGAGATTCTTTGCCAAAAACTGGCGCACTATGGCGTTCAACAGCGGGAACTAGCATGGTTTAAATCATACCTATACAACCGAAAACAGTTTTGTCGGGTTAATGGTGTCAATTCAAAAACCGAGGGTATAGATGTTGGTGTGCCCCAAGGCTCTTGTCTTGGTCCCCTTCTCTTCCTTATTTATATCAATGATCTACCACAAGCTGTCCAAAATTCAGTTGTTTCCATGTATGCTGATGATACAAGTCTGTGCTACCAGTCTTCAGATATAAGTGAGCTGAATGACGCCATCAATGATGATCTCAAACAACTGGATACTTGGCTTCAAGGCAACAAACTCTCTTTGAATGTTGCGAAAACAAATTCCATGTTAGTTTCCACTAAGCAAAAGCATAACATCCTCAAAAATCGAAATGAGGATTTGGATTTGAAAATTCGTGACAACGAGCTCAAAGTAATCCAAAAAACTAAATACCTTGGTGTGCAGATTGATAACTCTCTTAACTGGAAAGAGCACATCAAGACTGTTTCTACTAAAGTTTCTAGAGCTATTGGCTTTTTAAAGCATGCCAAAACTTTCCTACTGCAGGAAACTCTGAAGACTCTTTACACAGGTATTGTCGAGCCACACTTTCGATATTGTTGCTCTGTTTGGGGTTGTGCCGGATCAACTGAGCTGAATCAGTTGCAAAAACTTCAAAACCGAGCTGCTAGAATTATAACCAATAGCAGTTTTGACACCCCAAGTAGACCACTTATTGACAGGCTGGGTTGGAAGACCATTGAAGAACTTATAGATGGTGAATCTAAAACAATGGTCTTCAAGTCCCTGCATGAACTGGCTCCGCAATACCTGTGTGACCTCTTCACCCGAAACTCAAAGTGCTCTTTGTATGTCCTGCGTAATACAGAGACAGATTTAAGACTACCCAAGAAAAAGTCAAGTAATGGGCAAAAATGCTTTTCTTATCGAGGAGCAAAAATATGGAATGGCCTTCCTGCTGAAACCAAACAGGCATCTTCCCTAAATAGTTTTAAACAATCTATTTCGAAGTTAGTGTTTCTTTTCTTTCATCTCAAACTTTGTAAATTGTTATTAGGTTTTAAAGTTATGGTTTTTATTGTATTTAATGGTAGTGTATTTAATCTATTCCTGAGTAATCTTATATTGTAAGTAGCGTTTTTAAGTGGAGGGCCCCTTGTAAAACAGCTCCGGCTGAAGGGCAACCCTCCTTAAAAGAATCAAATATCAAATAAATATCAATATCAAATATATCAAATATCGCAATCCAACACATAACAAAACAGATCCCTAATATCGAATAACAAAACACGTGATACTACTGTACTCGGAGGGTCCTGGGCCCTAGTCTAAATACTACAATACTCTCTTTTTAGAAATAAACGGATATACTCGATAAGCGGTTATATAACACTAGATGGTAAAGGGTGGCCATAACGTTTGGGTTGTTTCGTTTGTCGAGAGGAGCTACGTCGCTGTTGCTGTTGCTCATGACGTGGCGGTTGTTGTTGTACTGTATTGTCAGTCGTCGAGTCGATGTCATTGTCATCGTCAGACTGTGGGTTAGTTGGTCTCGGTATCTGTTTGAAGTGAGATACGTTACGTGTGACCTTATGGTTGTTACGTTGTGCAGTTACGCGTGATTTGTTGCGGTAAATTACGATGTACGGTTTGTCGTTAAAACGTGAGGTCAGTTTGTTCTCTCTGTCCTGTTTCACCAGTACATGATCTCCAACTTTTATGTTGCTATCCTTTGCATGTCTTCTATTATCCGCGTATTGTTTATTGTATTGTTTGCAATGCTGCTCATTGTTTCGTGCTTCTTTGTGTCTGTTCTTCACTGTCTCCTTTAACAATGTTGGAAGCTTTCCATTAACAACACAGTTGAACAATAGTTCAGCTGGAGGTACTTTGGTTGTGGTATGAGGGGTCGTTCTGTATTGTAACAAAAATCTGCTAATCTCCTGCTGCCATACTCTTCCTTCGATTTTGGCTGTTTTAAGTGCTTTGCCAATGGTTTGATTAAAACGTTCCACTTCAGAGTTTCCCTGTGGCCATTTAGGTGTGGAGGGGTCTTTGCTAATACCTAAATGTTTCAAATATCTGTCATAATCGTCGCCATTGAAGGGAGGTCCATTATCTGACGTTACAGATGTTGGTAATCCATGCACAGCAAAAATCTTGTCCAATTTAGGAATGACAGTGGAGGCTTTAGTTGAGCGAACAATTTCCACCTCAGGGAATCGGGAATATCGATCAATGACAACAAGTAAATAGTCACCTGAGGGGAGTGGTCCATATAAATCTATGTGCAATTTCTGCCATGGACCATTAGGCAGTTCTGACATGGTCAGGGACTGGGGAGGATCTGGTCTCCCTGTGGCTTGACATGGAATGCATCGCTTGATGGTTTCATCTGTCAGTTTATCGATGCCAGGAAACCACACTTTTTCTCTGAGTAAAGCTTTTGTCTTTACGACGCCTTGATGTGCCTCATGGGCTAGATCAACTGCACGCTGTTGAAGAGACTCCGGTATAACGATACGTGAACCGCGAAGAATTATATTGTGAGAACTGATTGTTAGATCATCTTTGATTGCTTTGTACGGCTTAGCATGATCTATGTCCCAGTGTCCGTTTCTCAAGGCTGCACGTACTGCGCGTAATGATTTATCTGCATTTGTAGCCTCTTGAATCTCCGTTATAGAAAGCGCTTTGGGAACAGCTGACAAAGCTAACAAATTAAGATATTCTTCCGCCATCTTTTCATGAATGGATTTGCTGCTGGCTGTTGGGTGCCGTGACAGAAAATCGGCTGGATTTTTCAGAACCTGGTTTGTAAACAACTCTAAACTCATATGGTTGCAGTCGAAGAACCCAGCGTTCAATGCGAGCAGACGGTTTGGAATTTGCATTTCCATAGATGACTTCTAACGGTTTGTGGTCCATGATAGGTGTAAATGGAGCACCGTATACGAAAAGATGGAAGTGTTCTACTGCCCATACGATACTAAGGGCTTCCTTCTCTGTCTGAGAGTAACGTTTTTCTACTGCTGATAATGCACGGCTTGCGTAGGCTACGACACGATAGTCCTCAGAGTCATGACTTTTCTGGCTTAGAATTCCAGAAATTCCGACAGGACTGGCGTCCACAGTAATGACTAATGAAAGACTGGTTACTTACGTCAAAATACGCCATTACATGTGCAGACGTTAATGCTTCCTTGAGTTTGTCGAATGCCTTTTGTTGGGTTTCTCTCCAAACGAAGTGTGTATTTTTCTTGGTTAATTCTCTTAACGGATCGGTTATTGTGGCATAATCAGGTATGCAGCGGCAGCTATAATTAGCCATACCAAGAAGACTTCTGATTTCGTGAACATTTGAGGGAATTTGAACATTTTGTAAATCTGACACTCTTTGGATCGGGTTTGACTCCATCGGCTGTGAATATCTGTCCAAATAACGACAATGATGTTTCAAGAAACTTACACTTTGTTGAATTAAGTGTTAGGCCATTGTCTGACAGACGTTGTAAACAATTTGAGAGAGCCTTGTCATGTTCTTTTCGTGACTTTCCAAAAACTACGATGTCATCGTGGAGGTTTCAAACTCCTTGGATCCCTTGCAATGTGGTATGTAAAGTATGCTGGAACAGTTCACTGCTACAGTTCATGCCATAGTGGAGGCGCTTATAGCGATATGTACCGACGTGTGTGCTAAAAGTAGTAATAAATCTGCTCTCCTCCTTAAGTTCAAGCTGATGAAAAGCTTGGTTCAAAACAAGCTTAGAAAAATACTGGGCGCCGTTGAGGTCATTACTGACATCATTCACTGTGGGAATGAGGAACCGGACTCTTTGGATAGCTTTGCTTTTCTCATGTCCACACAGATTCTTACACTGTTTCCGTCCTTCTTCGGAACAGTAACAATAGGACTTATCCAGGGAGTCGCTTGCGTATCCGGGACTTTTTCGATTATGTCCTCTTGCTCTAATTGCTTGATTGCATCTACAACTTTCTTTCTGAGATGGTATGGAATTCTCCTGTGCGGCTCTGCAACGGGAGTTACGTCATCGTCGATGTTTACCGTTATTTGATGCCCTTTGAGTTTTCCTAAGCCATTGAAAACTTTCTCGAATTTCTCTAGAATCTGATTTAATTCGCGGTCTTTTGTTTGGGGAGAAGCACTTGAAGATCTCTCAGATATTTTGTTGAGATGTAAACTGATAACTCCCAATTGTTGTGCGGTATTGGCACTCATGAGATTACCACTGTTCTCGTTGTTGACCACGAAGAACGTTGCGACATCCAACTTCCGCTTTGTTTCGATTAGGGCTTGAAATTTTCCTAAGAATTTCACAGGCGTATCACTGCTGAATGGAAATGCCTTTGTGTTAGTTGCTTGGAGATTTACGCGAAGCTTTGAATATGTGCCTCTGTCGATTACGTTTATTGAAGCACCCGTATCTACCATCATGTGAAAAGAATGATTTAGAACTTTTACTCGAACATGAGGGTTTTCTTTTGTGTTTTTATCCACTGCATACATGTATTCAGTTTCTGATTCTGAATATGAATCGGAGTGGACTAAGGGGCGAATTGTTTTCTGCCTGCGACGTCGTGTGGACTTTGGTTTCTCGGCTTTTCCACCCTGTGCGGAAGGTTTGCTTTTCCTTCCCCTGCAAAACTTGGCGAATTGGTTAATTTTACCACAGTTATGACATTCTTTCCCTTTTGCTGGGCATGCAGACGAATGGGGGTATTTTCCACCGCAATTGTGACATTTTGCCTCAATCTTGTTTGTTTGAACTTCTGGAGTATTATCCTTGGCCTCGATTTGTTTGGTTTGAAATTTGCTCATTTCGTCTCTGCGTCCATCGAGGAGCATTTGCTTGAGATCATATTTCGGATCGCGTAAAGCCTGTTTACGTATTTTCGAGGAGGTTCCCCCGATGATAATTTGCTCTTCTAACTCAAAGTCTTGATCAGCAAATTCACATGGTTGAGCGAGAGTTCTCAATCGCGTAATGTAATGATCCAGTGTTTCATGATGCTCTTGATACGTGTTTCGAAAAACATACAAGTCGTATCTTCGATTCTTCTGTGGCTCAAAGTAGGCCGTCTGCTTTTCTTTGGCAGTGTCGTACGCATCTGCATTTCCTGTATCGTCAAGTTGGGCGAATATTTCTCTTACTCGAGACCCGGCTTGATAAAGCAGCAAAGCCCGTTTTCTGGTGTTGTTATTTATTCCCGGAGCTATGATATACATCTCGAAATCTGCGAGCCATTTCTTCCTGCATGTGGATAAACTTGCACCGACTTCGGCGTCCGGGTTAAATTCTGGTACAGGTTGAAGCGACAAGGCAGACATCTTTGGCCAGCTATTGTACAAACATCTTTCTTACGTGTTTTTATCGATCGTCGCCAGTTTAAGATAGTAAGAAGCTTGTTCCAACTAAAAATTTAACGAGGTGAATCTCTGGCCTTCGCAATCCAACACATAACAAAACAGATCCCTAATATCGAATAACAAAACACGTGATACTACTGTACTCGGAGGGTCCTGGGCCCTAGACTGATTACGATTGAGTCCTAGTAATCGCTACCACCCACCCACCCTACTCGCTCATACTAGGACTCATGGCTTCCCAGCCAAATGGCTGGCCCTATTTAGGCCGAGTACCACAAGAAGTTGTGTTACCAATCACAGAGCTTCATTTTGGTCACATGACCTCTTTTCGTGGTCACATGATTTTTTTCTTGCCAATGATTGGTTTATTTTCAGTAGCTGCCAAAAAGAGGCTAGAAATGATATTTCCCGGACCACTGATTGACACAACCGAAAGATGGCGGCAACTCGTCGCAAAGCTGCGAGGCCGAAGCTCTTCAGGGCTTAGGGGCGAAGGGTCGAAGGCTCTTCTTTGAAAGCGGCACCTTCGCGCCATTTCTCTTTCTAACCCAGACCTCAAATCGGACCGTTGTTAGGTGTTGTGGCGCCAAGTTTCGTCAGTATTCGTCATTTCTCGTTCTGATTTTACTGCAATTTAAAAAGCAAGTGGAGGTGAATGCTTCTTGGGAATTTTCAACATCCACATGTGTATTTACGAGTTGATGATATCATGTTGAACTGGATGAGAAAATGACTGTTCTGACATCAGTTTGTTAAAGAGTTGTATGGATGAATGGTCGGGCAACAAAGGAAGAATTGGCCAACAACAGGCCGGACATTAATTTTATGTTGAAATATTTGATATTCAAACTTGAGAAGACCTCCCAAATCTCAGCGAAGAAATCCAAAGATGCCTCGAGCATCGAGCAAGTAAGTCAACAATTAACTGTACATTTCTAAAATCTTTTCAGAATGGAACTTTGGTCTATGGCCCCTCTATGTCAGTTTTGGTATCTTCATTTACTCTAGATTTAAAACTTCTCTACTTCTCTGCACGTAATTTTTATAGAAAACTAGGAATCCCCTAGGAAGTCGAGCAAGTACTTAAAAGTTCTTAAAATTATCAGATCTTTCGTACCCAGAGTTTGTTACAAGTTTCTAAAAGGTTCCACAACAACTCATGTCTGTTCCCTCGACTCGTGAACCTTTCAGAACAAAGTTTTGAAGCTGGTATCCAATGTTTAGAAATCATTCAAGTGCCTTCCGAGTAATATTATACCGGAAAAAGTAAAAATGTATCAGAAATAGACAAGGATTTCCTTCATTAAGCAAAATAATTCCGTGATTTGCATTTTCTGTGCACAGGAGTTTCTTAACCTTTTGGTGATTAAAGCAGTTAGATAAAAAAATATGTCTAGGCAGGCCCACTTCGCTTTATGCATTACTACGTACATGCAGGTAGGCCACAAGTTAAGTTTTTGCTGCATATCCACGGGCAGGGGACAACAATTTGCTACAATCTGTTGAATTTCAAAAATTATGCATAGAATATCTCCTTGTCATTTGCCGGCCATTTGCTCAATTAAATTTGTTTAATGACCCCTATCCATGGTCAAATTTCACTGATTTGTTCTCTCTAATTCCAAAAATTGTTTGTTTACATCTGCATCCTAAGTTGACTTTTTATGATAATTAAAACAATACCTTGACTTCATGAGTTGATACTTCACATAAATCACACATAATTGGAGCTTTAGTTTGGCAATGCAATGGAACTTGAGAACAGTTAATTCCAAAGCATTCCAGGATTTTGTGTTGAGGTTATCTTGTTCTTTTGCAAAATATTTTAACCTATTTTTACAAATTTTTTCCCTGGGATCGTGATGCTTTTCAGTGTAAAAGCAAGCCTTTTCAGTGTAAATCAAGCTGTGGATCAAAAAGGATATAAGATAGCAAAATTAATGTGCAGTATTTGCTGCAGTATTTGATGAAAGAAAAGACTGCCAAGAATTGCAAAAGGTTGAGCTTAGGATAAAATGGGTACAGCAAAATGTATTGATAACTTTTATGGAAAAGGAAAACTTAACTGACAAACTGTTCTCTATTCATAACTGTTGGAACTACTGTCATCCTCCTTGACCTATGTTTAATTAACAGTTCAGTCTACTGTACTCCAACAATCAGCATTACTGATTTCATTCCCAGCTATTTCACTCTACACACCCACAAAGTTTAGTTTTTGTCAATCAAAATTGAAAATCATTTGGTTAAATGATAGCAGAAATATGTTGACAAGGTGTCATCACAGGTCAATATGCAAAAAAAAAATCTTCTAAAATTCAGATAGTGTTGATTCCTTTCACAATAAAATAAAGTACATATTAAAAACATTCTAAATCCTGGATTGCACATATCAAAATGCAAAAATTTTGTTGTTACAGTCTCTGCCTTTGTTCCTGCAGCTTAGGCAAACGAGAGTTGTTTGCAGTAAGATTTTGAAGATAATGAATTTTCTGCTTTCTCCATCATGGATCAAAACTATAGGATTGTTTGTTTCACAGATGCAGCTGTGTTTCTGTTATTTGCCTGGACTTTGATCTGTGGATAAAAAAGATATGCAATAAAAGAAAACTTCACATGAAAGAATAAAAGTTGCCACAAGAGTAGGCCATATTACAAACATTTTCACATTACTGAGACCTGGGTTTTATCTATGTCTATATACTATAAATGCCAACATTTTGACTAGATCATAGCAGAACGATATCAACGTAGCTGTGTTATTGCCATTTAATGTATTCCTAAACAAAATGTAGGACGCGAAAAGAACTTTATCTTACCTTTGTTTTATCAAGATGACTCCCTGAAAATGAGTATTCCCGACTTGATGAAGAATCGCGATGGCTGTTGCCGGGCAACTGCATTTGTTGTTGTTGCTCTGCGCTGTTCCGCAATTTAGCATTGGTCAATTCTGAAAGCGAGGCAAATCCTTTACAGGGCCAGCCATTTGGCTGGGAAGCCATGAGTCCTAGTATGAGCGAGTAGGGTGGGTGGGTGGTAGCGATTACTAGGACTCAATCGTAATCAGTCTACCTGGGCCCTAGTCTAAATACGACAGACATGACTAATTATACATCAATATACATTATACATATTTGTGAAATTCACTGCACAATTCACCATTGGATTAGTTGTTATATGCTAATTCCAATTTTTTCAATTTTATAATTCTCCATCAAACTTTTGATCTTTTAGCGGCTTTTGAAAGGAATTTTTACAATACCGGGTGTCCCAAAAAAAAGGTAACAGATTTGATTGGGCCTAGCGATAAGAATTTAAGTTGAATCGACCCCTGATAAGTTTTGAAGTACTCTTAGATAGTTAACTTGAAGATTGATACCTTATTTGTTGATATTGGTGCATCAAGAGTTGGAATATTAATCTTGAAAGTCCAAATTTGCCTCCTACTCCAAACCAGAGCTTTTGGGGTTTGGCCTAAGCTGTAAACTCGCTTTGCTGTGGAATCTCCTCAATCATAGCCAAGTACAAACAAGAAACCTCGTGCTTAGGAACACATTATAGTGGAAATTTGACTTTGACCTTCACAATCAGATTCAAGAATTTAGCCCTGAATAGACCCCTTTCTTGATTCTACAAAAGTTTGAATCACACCTGCCTGAGAAAAGCTATTTATCAGCGAAATAAGTCCCGTAAGCTTTAACACATAGACTATCTTGCAATCTTCATTGCTTGAATGAAATGTTTTTTGCATCATCTCTCACGAAATTATTACGAAACAAGCAATCGTATATGCCCAAGGGAACATAAAAAAATGCTCATTCGTGCTTGGCTTGGTGTACTTTGTGAATGCATTTTGACTGGAGAAAAATATTCCTTGGTGACTATATTCATTAATTTGTTTGTTAGTTTTCAGTTTTTTACGTTCTTTTCAAACGGGTACCCAAAGGACCAATCCTTGTCCAAAAATGTCTTTGACTGAGGAGATTCCCCTAACCAGCGCGTTAGCAGTTTAGGCCAAAACCCAAAAGCTCTGGTTGTAGATGGACGCAAATTTTGGCTTTCGAGATTTATATTTCAATTTTTGATGCACCAATATCAACAAACGAGGTATTAATCTTCAAGTTGACTATCGAAGAGCACTCCAAAGCTTATTTGGGGTCGATTCGACTTATACTCTCATTGCTAGTCCCCATCAAATCTGTTACCTTTTTTTTGGGACACCCGGTAGTTCACAGACAAACTACCAAGATTAGAATAATAGCAGATGACAAATCTACCGGGTGAGTCAGAAAAAAGAATCCCCGCTTGGAAGGCCACTGCTCCATGAATATCAAAGCAATGCTATTGAAAACTGTCTTATTTTATTGCCAATGTGTTCAATTAGGTTAAGTAATTTACCCGGATTTAATCGGCGATTCCTTCCCGTGGATATGGGTGATTTTCTGCAGAAAGCCCCTTCCAAAAACCTGCAAAACGAATGAAAACAATGAGCAAATTTTCCTTCCTAAAATTGATGACACTCAAATAAATTCATGTATTTTGTCCGCTTGGGAGAATGGAATCCCCCTGAATAGGTCATCGATACCAAGGGGAGAACTTGTTCATCCTCCCAAGAGAATAGCACGTGCTATGGCACGTTTTGAAGGGTTTTTTGAAGAGGCTTTCTCGAGAAAATCCCTCATAATTTCAGAATGGAGTGGCCGATTGCAGTCAGGTAAATTTCATAGTAAATTTGAACATTTCTTCCATTGAACTATATATTTGCCGATATCATTGTCTTGATATCCAGGGAGCCGTGACCTTTCAAACGGGGATTCTTTTTCTGACTCACCCGGTACCACAAAGAGTTTCATATTCATAATTCTGTATGACAGTAATGCACTTTGTGATGAATGTCTTCCCCGGAAATGTTTCCATTGGAACTTTCAATTAGGGAATATTTGTACCACTTAACCAACCAATTTACTTCAGGGCATTAGAAGCTATGATAATGATGCACCACTTGTGTGACACTGTAAATATGTTCTGAGCATGTGCAGTAATGCTATGAATACACATATTTTTTATAAGAAACTAAGAATTTGGGCCAGTACTGAAAGTTTCTTAAAATTATCAGGTTTTGAGTTCTCAAAGTTTCTGACGAGTTTCTGGTAGAGGTTCCATAACAATCTTCATGTTCACTACCTGTGCCCTCGTGAACAAGGCAATGTTAAATTTATTGAAACTAAATCAAAAAGAGTTTAATTAGGAAATTTAAGTCTTTTTAGGGCCACCTGGCTTTGAATCATACTGCAAAAAGCACTGATGATTGCCAAATCAAATTCTTTTTGCACGTAAAGCTTCTAGTTTGGTCATAAATTACAGAATGGAATGCAGACTATCATTGGAGACTTCAATGATGATAAAGAATCTGAAAATTTTTACTCTTAGGCAAGATTGAATATTTTGCTTAAAAACCATAGCTCAAAATAAGGTTTTTCAACGTTCAATTTCTCTACCTTGCTGTATCAAAAGCAGACATTTTATAATCTATAAATATTTGTGGGTCCTTGACAAAGCAAGTCA
Organism: Aurelia coerulea; assembly: GCA_039566865.1. Classification (NCBI taxonomy): domain Eukaryota; kingdom Metazoa; phylum Cnidaria; class Scyphozoa; order Semaeostomeae; family Ulmaridae; genus Aurelia; species Aurelia coerulea. Next base: position 8,374,154 of record CM076959.1, read on the forward strand.
AAAAGAAAATTTTATTAACGGTTTGATACTTAATTTTTGGTGATTTTTTAAACAGGAGTACTTTTTTGGGACACCCGGTAGGTTTTAATTTACTGTAGGATGATAACCGAATTTTTCACTAATTGTATCGGAGATCAGGAATTCGGAAGAGAATGTAGCGGAAAATCGGGAATGAGGGGCCTATTGGGTACTGTCCCTATTTGTGTGTTCCTTTTATTCAGGGTTCATAAATATTTCATTTAATCTTCCAGTACAACGTAGACAGTATTACAAAACAATTGAAAGTTAAAACGTGGAACTTGGCCAATGTTATGTCACTAGAGAAAATTTCCATGAAATTCATTTTCTGCAATTTATACCCATGACCCAGTTCCGTAATTCCGCAGTTGCGAATTCCTTTCATTTCATTAAATTGTTGCGAAGCAGCCCCCTATTTCTGCGCAGTGGCTTCGCTAGGCGTGATCGATTCTCGATGCTTGTATGTCTGTCTGTTTTCAACAATTTTTACACAGTCACTGCGGTAAGCCGCTTAGCGGCTTTTAAATTGGCATTGTTCCTAAATTTAGACTGGACATAAAAGAACTCTTATTGACAAAATTAAAGGCAGTGTGTCCATATATCAATAAATTGCATGCACGAACAGTTGAAACTGCTGACACGATGCTGACATGCATGTAACTGTTCGAGAATTTGATTGGTTTAGGGTAGGCTGTTTTAAACTGATCACATGAAAATGAGAGCCTCGTTGTCGAAAGGAAAGGAAACCTATTCTGTCTGATAACAATCACACAAAAGAAGAAAACAAGGACCATTGAAAATTCTAGAACATCATTTCAAAAGGCGAGATTACTAAGTCCCTGCTGACGAATTCAAAAGAACTTGTCAAAACATGCCTTTATGTTCATTAATCTGTCTGATAACAATCACACAAAAGAAGAAAACAAGGACCTTTGAAAATTCTAGAACACTATTTCAAAAGGCGAGATTGCTGAATCCCTGCTGACGAATTCAAAAGAACTTGAAACAATCGTTTGACTAACAAACAACGCTTTGCAAGAAAAGACTTTGCAAGAAACAACGCTCACATGAAAAAACGACGAAAGATCACATGTTTTCGAGATACCCCCCTCGAAGTCGTCTACTTACATGGACACAGTGCCTTTAAGTTACATTAGAAGCATTATTCTACTAAATATTTGGCCTAATGAAGGGAAATTTGAACTTTAAGAAAATTATGGGGAGATTGATAGATTGACGGTTGTAGATGAGATTTGAGATTGAGATTCCGCATGCACAAAAAGATGGAGTTTTGTGTGTGATTCTTTGCTTCAACCAGCGCAAGCAGAGGCAGCTCTGTAACAAATAATACTTTACGTATTCATTTTGATGCAAAAACTGGGAAAGGGGGTGGAGAAACTGAGGGAGGCGTTGCTGTTTCACTTGGTTGCAAGTTTGGCCAATTAGATGTGTCACGGGTTGCGGGTTTGTAACAGTGCTAAAATTTCGAGTTATTGTTCTAATTAGTGACCGGATAAGTAAGGCTAAGGTCGAATGAATAGTTTAGTTTTCCTTGGAGCAAGTAGCTTGCGAAAGTACTTGTGTCCATGTTGTGTTTTGTATTGGAAGCCGTTTGAAGCCCTAGCTAGGCAGCTGTAGTTATATTGAGATCGCATATGCATATTTTGGAGTTAGATTCTTCGAGGACTATCAGTGCTTGTGAGAGACTGAGTAGTACCTTTTTGTTGTATTGTATTTGCAGGCTCTGAGAGATGAGCAACAGAATAAATTTGGCCTCAGAAGCTCCCAATGTTTTCGGGTTTCCGAAGTCATGCACTCCATGCAGTTAACTGATATCGAAAAACCAGCTTTCGAATGCTTAAAACAGTGCACACAGAGTCGGTGAAAAAGATAATGTTGGAAATAAGCGAAGATTGCTGACGAAAACTGAAACTTTTTGTTCAGAAAGGCAAATAGCGCTTTTGAAAACGAGGCTATCAACTCAGTCCGATTTCAGACACTGTTTGGCAACAAGTCTCTGTTTTAGCGACAAATCAGTTCTGAGAAGCATACAGAGATTGTGTAACCAGTCTATAGTTAACAATGGGCACCAGCCGCAGACAAAGGATCCAGACATTATGCAATGAGGGTAAATCCCTGCAGGTCAAATTAAACAAACACCTGCAAAGCATTGTGGTTGATGGAAATAGAAAACGAGGCTAAGTTGGATCACACCACTGATCACACGAAATTTTCCCTAACACAACCTTATTGATTCAGCTTCACAAATCAAAACGGCGTCCCCTCATTTTTCCATCGTCTCAAGGGCGTAGTTAACAAGGAATTTTCTGGGGCTATGCCCCAGACCCAACCTTTTATGCAGAGTCGGCCTCATTCTGACTCCCCTGGTAGAGTAATAGATTCAAATTCTTCATGCACGCTCCACCAATAACAATTTTTAACACAGCCCAAAGCCAACGACCAGTACGCAGCACTCACTAATGAAAATTATTTCTAGTTTTAAATTCTTTGAACACAAAAAAACCCTTCAGCTTACGAATGCATTACCTAAATAAGAAAATAAATATCCTAATTACATTAATATAATCTATATACAGTTAAAGCGAAATTATGTACAGTAACCTATCTAGTAGCAGCTGCTCTTCCAGGGCGTCGTGTTTTAGGTTGTGTTCAGCTCGTATAATAACTTTTCAATTGCTTTTTGAATCTACTAAGTGTAGGGAGCTCTCTGATATTGATGGGTATATCGTTCCAAGCTTTCAGAGCCGAATAGTGAAATCCTTTCTTGACATATTCAAGATTATTTCTTGGGATTTTTAGGTTCCTGCAATTCCTTGTTCTGCAGTTGGAATGCTGGGTCCTATGATGGTATTTATCCCAAAGGCTTTCGGGACATTGCCTGTTGATTATTTTGTATGTCATAACTGATCGATCAAAGTTTATTAGTTGCTCAACGGTCAACCAATTATGAGACCAATTGTCTTTTAGTCTGGCCTTGTCAATAATCGAACGGGCTCTGTCCCGCAGACGTTGGAGGGTATTCAATTTTTATTTAGGAAGACTCCCCCAAATAACATTGGCGTATCGCAGATGGCTTTCGACAAGTGCACGGTACACATGGTCCAGCTGGGATTGGGAAATAAGATTTTTCAGTTTTTTTAGTGACTTAAGACCGCCACTAATCTTCCCTTTCACTTTGCTGAATTGTTCATCCCAGTTTAGCCCTTCATCCACAATAACCCTCAATGATTTGGTCTTCGCGACACACTTTATTTCTGAATTGTGAAGATTCAGTGGTTCTGAGATTCCAACCTTATTTGTCCTCCGTGGATGGCCAATGATCATGTATTCAGTTTTTTCGGGTTTGCACTTAACTTGTTTATCCTCATCCACTCCGAGATATTTCTTAATTCTTTGTGGGCATTTGTAATTAGATCATCGACGTTCCTAGATGTTAATGTAACATGTGTGTCTTCTGCATACATACTAGCCCTAGAGAATTCTAAGCATTTTTCAAAGTCATTTGGGTAGATTATAAATAGGAGTGGTCCCAAGCAAGACTCTTCAGGTACACCACATGCCCCCGACTGTTGTCCATTAACTGAGCAGAATTGTTTTCTACCACTTAAGAAGGATGTGAACCACTCTCCTAAACTTCCCCTGATACCGAGTGCACCTAACTTTTTTATCAGTATTGTATGATCTACGGTATCAAACGCCTTTTTTAAATCAAGAAATATGGCCAAGTTGAGCTGTTTTTTATCCATATTGTCATACCAATAATCAGTACCGTTTATCAGGGATGTTACAGTGGAATACAGTTTCGAAAAGCAGATTCATTTGGTGTCAATACTTTGCTAGTTATGTGATAATCAATGAGCTGATCGTGAACGAGTTTTTCCAAAGTCCTAGAAAAAACTGAGATGACCGAGATAGGCCTATAATTGTTTCTATCCCTTTTCGAGCCTGCTTTAAATATTGGTGTGACTCTTGCTAGTTTCCAGATATCTGGGAAGACACCATACTGCAATGACGAGTTGAAAACCATGGTTAGTGGCTTCCAAATGAAGTCTGCTGCATCTTTAATTAGCGTAGTGGAGATCTTGTCTGGGCCTGGTGCTTTGCCATTTTTCAGTTGCTTTATGGCGTTCAGCGCATATGTTTCATCAATGGGTACAAATGTCATTTTGTTCTGTTGAACGTTTATATGCTTGAGAGAATCATTATCAGGCCTAGACTCTAACTTGCTAGGAAGTTTCGGCCCTATGGTGGTAAAATGATGATTAAGTGCTTCAGCTATATCCTTTTCTTTAGTAATTGTTTTCCCCTCAACATCTAAGCTCGAAATTTATGTTGAAGGAGCTGCTTTGTCTAGTACCTTATTAATAACCTGCCATATTCTTTTTGGATCTCCCTTGTTTTCTTCAGTTAACCAAATATAATGCGACTGTACTGCATCTCGATTTTTTTGTGTTACTTTGTTTCGGAGATGCTTATAAGTGTTCCACTGTTCAGGAGATGTTTTCGTCGCTTTCTTAACTGCATCCCTGTCTTTCATTGGTTTCCTAATGTCTGGGGTTATCCAAGAAGTAGAAGTGTTACCTACTATCCTCGTTTTCAGGGGTGCATGTATATCTAAAACCGACTCAAAGATCTCCTGAAAAGTGGTAGCCATATTATCCGGATTATCAGCATAAGAGCTTAGGATGGTTTCCCAATCTATCTGCTGTAAGTCGTTGCGAAACGATGCCCTGTCATAATTGCTCAGACTTCGAGTCTCCAAAACTCTTGGTTTCTTATTCTTGACTCGCCAGGCATTCACTTCCCTTAATCCGTACACCAGACACCAGATAGTGGTCAACCATGCCCACCTCTAGAACTTCTGCCTTCACTATATATTTTGAGCTCGTTGTTGAGAAATTGTCTGTTAGCGTTTAACTCATATGTTGTTCGTTGCGCTCATTTGTTGTTACAGCTACTCGAGTATAGCCTTTAATCAGTTGTTCAAGCTGGTACTCCTAGTAAATTGCTTTCAATTCCATAGTTCCGTGATTCCGGATTTCCAAATTCCGTAGTTGCGGATTCCGTGAATTACATTCCGTCGCTTCCGCAGCAGAAAGCCTGATTTAGATATTGGGATTTTTTGCAATTTTTTTCTTTTTCAGTTTTTAGGGCTAGAAGCGAATTTCCTAAAATTTTAGTTTTCGAAAAGCACTGAAAACGACCAAAAAACAGCGATCAATTTTTCCAAAGAATCGACATGAATGGACAAAAAGAGAACTAGTTTGTGGTGATTTGCGATTTGGAAATCGACCAATTGTAATCTGCTGTACGAGAGTTTGTACTAAACTCCCAAATCACCTTGAACAGGTTTTCTCTTCGTTCATTCATGTTGAATCTTTTAAAATTTGATCGACATTTTTTTATCGTTTTCAATGTTTTCGAAAACGAACATTTTAAGAAACTCGCTTCTCGCTCTAAAAACTGAAAACGAACAAATTTGCAAAAAAAGTCATAGAATCTAATTCAGGCTTTCTGCTAACGATTAAATCATAAATCTTCAAATTGGTCCAGTTTACGATTTATTGTGGCCTGCCAAACGTGCATAGTTTATTTTGGCGCACCCGGTAGTCATGTAATTCTCAATCCAGCAAATGAGAGTAAATTGGAATGCTCATTCCAGTAGGAAAAAACAAGTAAAGATAATAAAGAGAGCAGCTTTTTAAAAAACAATCTTCAGGACACAATACTATATTTTCTACAGGGCGAGTCAGAAAAAAGGATCCCCGCTTGGAAGGCCACTGCTCCATGAATATCAAAGCAATACTATTGAAAAATGTCTTGTTTTATTGCCAATATGTTCAATTAGGTTCAGTAATTTACCCAGTCTGAATCGGCCATTCCTTCCCGTGGATATGGGTGATTTTCTGCAGAAAGCCCCTTCAAAAAACCTGCAAAAACGAATGAAAACAATGAGCACATTTGCCTTCCTAGAATTGATGACACTCACATAAATTCATGTATTTTGTCCTCTTGGGAGAATGGAATCCCCTTGAATAGGTCATCGATACCAGGGGGATGACTTGTTCATCCTCCCAAGAGGATAGCACGTGCTAAAGTGTTCACAAGTCATTGCTGTAAGGCCATTGTAAGGCAGAAATGTTAGGGAAATCTGTTCATGATTTTGGGCACGTTTTGATGGTTATTTGAACCGGCTTTCTCGAGAAAATCCCTCATAATTTCAGAATGGAGTGGCCGATTTCAGTCAGGTAAATTTTATAGTAAATTTGAACATTTCTACCATTAAACCATATATTTGCTGATATCATTGTCTTCATATCCAGGGATCCGTGACGTTTCAAACGGGAATTCTTTTTGTTGACTCACCCGGTAGTATTGGAATCTAATATTTGTACTTATTCTACCCAAGAAGAACGATGAATACAGAGAGCTAAAAGGCTATCATTTTAAGGAACAGCTCCAAAATCCATCCAAGGAAACGCTATAACTGTACTTAATCCTAAAGCTGTAAACATAGCACAAAATCGCGAATAAATAATGGTTTTTAACATAAAATAATTCATAATTTATCATACATATTTGATGAGATGGCGGTACCATTCATATAGGCTAGTCCAGTGAGTCCATTTCTAATTGGTATGCTTATACCTACACAATTTCAACTCCTTTTAACATTTTGTTTGGTTCATAGTCGGGATCATGGATTGTTCAGCCCCCTTGGGCTTGGCACGTAGGTCTCGCTTGTCATATCATAGGGATAGGTGAGGCCTGAGGTATTGTCAGGATTACTGGAAGTCTCCTGCATTTTTTTAGCTTATCGTGCAATATCGTGAAGCTAAAACTGCACAGGTTTCCGGTTTCCCAGCTCTATGGTCCTTTGTGGGGAGGCCTCTGTCAAGTCCATAAATATCAAATCAACTTTTCTTGCCATCCTTTGTTTACTAATTTATATTTCTCTTTGTTTTCCACCTAATGATAAGCGATACCATGTGAGCAACTGGAAATTACTGTGGCGCTCTATGCAAAATAGACTTTTACTCGAAGTTCTTTTCAAGCAAAATGATCAGTTTTTGAAAAAGTTCAATCTGAAAGAACCTATTGACTTTGAAAGTAAACAGTCGTGGAACTTTGATTTTTAGATTTAGAGCCATCTTTTGTTGCATTCAGTCACGGATTTAGAATTGAATTTTTGTTTACAGATCCTCCAGGAAAAAGATTGATTATAGCCAATTTGATGATGGAAAAGCTGACAGTGATGGTATGTTAACCCTATTTGGACCGGGTTGAAATTTTGATATTTTTGACCGGGGGGGGGGCATTTCCTTTTTCTTCAAAACTACAAGAGATATATCAATGAAACTTATGCCAATTGTTTTTTGGACAATTGGCTTTACAAAAACAACAATAGAAGTTTAATTGATCACGTGGGTCGTTGCTAGGCAACCAATACAATGGAAAAATGGTCAAAATTGAGCTACTGACTTAAAAAGTAAATTTCGTCCAGATTAACATGAGATAACAGGCAGAATTGTAGCCAGAAGGAGCAAAGAAGAGTAGAGAAAGATATTTAGGCAAGGAAATTTCCATTTAACTTGCAACTCTTGCTAATTAAGAGCAATTAACAATTGAATAGACTAATTGAGTTTTTCTATTGTTCCCTGCATGTTTTGAGATATATTGCCCTAATTAATTCATTCATTCTATGACGTCATAAATATAAATGACGTCATGGATATCAAAAGTTGCTAATATCAGCAAATATAAATAAACTACATATCAAATGAAAGTAATCTTCAAGACCAATCGAATGGTGCATATAACTTTGTCATTAGCACTATTTGCAAGAATTTAGCGAGGATTTTAAAAATTTTATTTATAACCAGTCTCCAAAAATGGGCATCTGGAGGTCACGTGGCACAAAAATGGTCCATGAAATGTTTAAATTTGATGGCCAATTACATTTTAAGAAAATTCAAAGAGTTGTAGCACCATATCTACAGCAGCGGTGGAGATATTTGAGAAAGTTTGGTAGAGGGGGGGGGGCCAAAAAAATAGGGTTAACCCTTTTTCATCCACGGCGAAATTCATTGATTTTAGTCTAATCTTTCTGTTTCTGTTTTGATTTGAAATTTTCATTTGTCAAGATTCAATTGAGGCATTTTCATCAATATTTCTTTCTGGAAATTTTAAAAATATTTACCACCAAGGCTCTCTTATGAAATTTTGAACCCAAGATTATATTTGATCTTGCAAATTTCAGCCTACCGGATGTATAGTAAGCATTGGTCAGGGTTTTTTCATTTCATTTCAATTTATTAAGGAGGGAGACCCTTCAGCCTAGTGGCTAATTTTCAAGGGGCCCTCTACATAAAAACTTACAAGATATACATGTTAAAAATATCTAACAATTACTTACAATAAATAATTTATACAACAAAACCGTGAAACCTAGCTATGAAAATTAAAAGAAAAAGCCATACAAACAATAGACTGGGAAATTTATCCAACAATCCAGCAACCAGCGCAGCCCTCGCCCCCATGCTCAACCCATAATATACCGACAACGGAGATCCAAAGATCTCCATCGTCGACCCAGCAGAAATCAAGCATAGAAGTAACGGGCCCGGTAGCCACCAGACCGCTAGAATAACCCCAGTCTATTTTAAAAACCTTAATGGAGGTTGCCTGCTTTGTCTCAGCTGCGAGGCTTTTCCACAGTTTTGAACCTCTATACGAAAACATTTTGTGCCCATTTGCGGATGTTTTCTTTGGTAACCTCAAATCGGTTGCTGTATTTCGAAGGTGACCAGAGCTGCAAGCGGAGTTTCTTGTGAAAAGATTGCCCATGTATTGCGGAGCAAGCCCACTAACAGACTTGTAAACCATCAGTCTAGAATCTCTGTCGATAAGCTCACGAACGGTAGATGAGTGGTCTACTTGGGGCATCAAAGCTGCTGTTCGTTACAATTCTAGTAGCTCTGTTTTAAAGCTTTTGGAGCTGATTAATATCAACGGTCCAGGTTAGGGTTAGGGTTAGGATTAGAAGCTTAACTCATATGAGACATTTATTGCAACAAAATTGGTCATATCATTCCGGAGTTTCTTCTATCAGCCCTCTTCATACACTCACAGAAATAAGCTGGTTTTGAGAAGTACTTTATTGTACCCTAGGGTATTTGAAGGCCAAGAGGTATTCTAGTGTATTCTAAAGTACCCTATAGGGTACTTTGAGGGTATTCTAGAAAACCTTAGGGTACTTCAGGTCAAAAAGGTACTTCAAAGCACCCTTGCGACTGCAAATATCACGTGACTTACGCAAAGCGCTCGAAAATGGAATCAATTCGCGTTCTTTTCTTCTCTTTGCGACGGTTCAATTTTGAAGTTTTTGTTGCTGCGGCGAAGGTTTGGAGGAAAGAAAAGAAATAAGCAGTTACAGTATTGTGGAAAAGGTAAGATTTAATGAATTTATTTCAACCGAATAACAAAATATGATTAAGGAGTATGATGATGAAGTCTATTTGAACGGAATTGTTTTATTAACTTTATCTGAAATAGGGAGAAAGTCCCGAGAAGGTTAGCTACGGGTCTTTCGAGACTAGTGGGCAAAATTCATCTATGTGAAATTTTTACCTTGGGTTTGGTTTATGTCCTGTCTCTTTCAAAACATTATCTGGCTGAAGAGACATCGACAGTTGACCGAATGCTATTGCCAGGATCTCGGGTACATAACATAGACCTAAGGCAGCAAGAAACACTTCTAATTCGTGCGTTTTTTGTCTTGGAAATAGTATTCTCGACCTGCTTCTTTGCATTGTCAAAGATATTCAATGATGACACTGCAATCTTGCCTTTCCTAGTTTTTAATTTCTTGAATCAACATTAGGCGAGCCTGCCTAGCTTTTCCTACAAGCAATGTTTTGGCAAGAAACTGTTTTGAAGAAGAGATTTTGCAGATCTGCAGATATGATGGATGGGCTGAAAGGTTGACAAACTTTTATATTTTCTCCTGAGTTCTAGACTAGATCCAAATTTAGTTCTGAGAAGCAAGTTTTTCTGAATTTTTTCGAAAATTTTTTAGTATCTTCTATTCACATCTAATTCATGTTTTGGTAATGATGTCTTTTGGATCCAAGAATCTTCCAAGGACTTTGTAGCAAATGTATTTCTGAGAATGCTATTTTCCTCAACTTTCTTGCTAGGTTTTGCACCTGTGGTGATGTTATGGATATTGAATTTATCTTGCTGTTTTCAAGAAACTGACAGTGACAGACTATCTAGAGTTGGTGAGGCAGAAATCAAAAGCACCTCATGACAAGCAGAAAGATGGCACATGACAATCACATGAAAATAGCAAAATATCGTTCTGTGTTTTGAAAATTGGAACAAAGCAATTGCACTCCTAAGGATAAACTAGCTTTTCACGAAACTTAAAGTGAAGACAAGACTGTTAGATTTTCTCAACAGAACTCTGAGTATTGTCGATATATTAAAAACGTAGGAGTTGTGGTCAGAGAGGTATGAAAGGTTGGACTGATGATATGAAATTGTAGAATGTAGTGATAGGGTGAAATGAAGGGATGAAACTGTAAGACAGAATGACGAAACTGAATGATGGATGGAGTGTTCAATGGAAAGTGGAAAATGAATGATCGAGAAGAATGGATAAGAGAAACAATTTTTTAAAGGAGCTCAAACATTCCAGCAACAGTTTTGTCTTCATTAAAATGATTTTCTCTTTTCTCTTGTACAGTAAAGTGCCGCCGTTAAGAAACCATTTCACTGGAGAATGGGGTCATTCTGGGAGAACAATAGGAGATAAAAATAATTTTCTTGAAGGCCGTACTTTACTTTACTGTATTGTATTACTTAGATGGTACCTGGGCAAGGAGTACTTAAGTAAGTGTCCAGGTCATAAAACTTCATTGTGAAAGAATTTAATGAAACCAATAAGAAACCGTCAAGAAACTTTGAGTACATTAAAAAGGCGCGAAAAACAATTTATTGTTCCAAATTTCTTCTGGTTGAAAGTTAAAATATTTTGTTCTTCATTCAAGAACTTTGTTCGGGCTAATATCAATGATAGGTTCTTGCTTTTAACACTGAGTTTACATCTTCACTTTAGGTAGATCTAAACTGCAAAGGAGGAAATAGCATTCTTTGCTGAAAGGGAAATGACGCCTGAATCTACGCTGGGTACACTCTTTTTTATAAGAATACCCTATACTTTGTCCAGCCTCGATATTCTTAAGAAATTTTCTTTTTGAGCCTGAAAGTATTCTTATTTTTTTCAAAGCTTCCAAAGGAAATAACCGCCCCGAATAGAAACTTAGCTTTTGAAAAATGAGATACAGTATGTCAGTCGTGCGATTCTCTAGATATTCTTATAATATTCTTAAAAATTGGATGATTCTGAGCCTGAATATTCTTATAAACATTATTCTTATAAAAAGAGAAGAGTGTACTGAGCCAATAAATTCAAAAGTGAAACAAGATTGAAAAAAATAATAGAACAGGATAAAGAAAGTTTTCCTTTTTTTTCATTTTTAATGCAATTTCAAGTTTTCCCCCGATCCCATGATCGTTTATGTACTAAAAATAGAATCTTGACCATTTAAAAGCTAAGGGGCGAATCACTCTGTCAAAATATCGTACAGCTTTGCTAAAATGCCGGTCAAAATCCTTTTTCCAACATAAATCCATAAAAAATCCCTTAAAATCCTTTTCGGAAGAATAATACACCCCTCGGTAATAATAAATTTATGAACTAGCATCCCAAGGAAATTTTCGAATGAATTCCTTTCCTTGGCTCAGAATGCCTCTCTTCATCCCATATCTACCAGACAAAAATTTGAAACTTCAGAGGGAATGTAAGCAAAAACGTGGCTCAAGCCACTTTGCGGTCAAAGTCTAGCCAATCAGATATCAAAATTTCATGTTGACGTAAATTACCCAAATATGGCACGGCACAAGCAACGGCCTGTTGTTTTGGTAATGTTATTTTTGTCAAAGGCTTGTATATGCATAGATTTCCTTTAAAATTATACAAGATTTATGCCAAGTGTAGGTTGTCATAGGTCCTATCGTTGAGTAGATATTTTGATAAAAGCCTCAAAGCACACGCTGAACAGTAATTGCAAGCAACCTTTACTATTGCTGCAAAGCTGCCCCTTGTTCACCATCAGTATTCACTCTCGATCGTAATTATTTATTTTACTAAGTTTACTAACACGAAAGGATTCAATTGTAGGGATCTCCATCATTCGAAAATTAAAATCAGATAAACAAACTCTCTTATTTTGCAAAAGGGGCCTTTTCCAGCAAAAAGGGACCCTATTTTCAAAATCACGAGGGAAGACATTGCTTTTATGACTGAAGTAATGTTAAATTTCTGCCAAGATAGAACCAGAGATGGCGCCACGGAAGAAATGCTAGGGGGCAAATACTGTCAGAGTGCCGACAGTGAGCGAAGCGAGAAAATAATTATGAAACCACGCCTTTCAAATTCCATTCAAGTTCACTGAGATGGCACTATTTTCAAAATTTTAAGTGCCAATGGGGGGATTGATGAAGTCGTGGGGGCTTCTGCCCCCGTGCCCCCCCAGGCGCCATCCCTGGATAGAGCCAACGCTCGTGCAGCAGAATACATCCAATCGATTTCTAAATCCCAAGTCAGTACGAAAAACTCGTTGACAAAATATCAAGAAACTCACATTTTGCTCTCAACACAGGAATGACACGAATGTGTAAAAAATCCAGAAGCAAAGTAAAAGCTTTTTGCAAACGTTTTAAGTCATAACTCTTCAAAAACTTTATCGTAACCTATCGAGTTGAATAGCACACCCGGTAAATAAACATTTTCTCGGTGCTGGAGTTTCTTATTTTTTGGCGATCTGAGTGTCAAGTTTCTTAAAAGCGGTTTCTTATAAAAATACTTGCAATCAAAATATGCAGGCGTACCAATATTCAGGAATTTGGAAGCAAGTTCAGTTATGGTTATTTGTGTTACTTTCAATGCCAGTTGGACCACTTTGGTGACAATATTTTGAAAAACCTTGTTCATATTCGTAATGAGCATGTTTGAAATAGGCTCTTTACTAATTTTGAGTTAATTCTACGCAATTTAAAATTTCAATCATTTGTGCCACTTTGTGTGCCATTTGGACCATTTTGGTGACAATATCTTCAAAATATTTGTTCATATTCGTAATCAGCATTTTTGAAATAGGCTCTTTACTAATTTTGAGTTAATTCTACGCAATTTAAAGTTTTGGTCATTTGTGCCACTTTGTGTGCCATTTGGACCATTTTGGTGACAATATCTTCAAAATGTTTGTTCATATTCGTAATCAGCATGTTTGAAATAGGCTCGTTACAAATTTTAAGATAATTCCATGCCATTTAAATTTTTGGTCATTTGTGCCACTTTTTGTGCCATTTGGACAATTTTGGGGACAATATTTTCAAAATATTTGTTCATATTCGTAATCAGCATGTTTGAAATAGGCTGTTTACCAATTTTGAGACAATTCTATGCAATCTAAATTTTTTGTCATTAGTGCCACTTTGTGTGCCGTTTGGTGGTGACACTATTTTCAAAATCTTTGTTCGTATTCTCATAATCAGCATGTTTGAAATAGGCTCTTTCCTAATCTTGAGATAATTCTATGCAATTTAAATTTTGGGTCATTTGTGCCACTTTGTGTGCCATTTGGACCACTCTGGGGACAACATTTTCAAAATCTTTGTTCATATTCTTAATCAGCATGTTTGAAATAGGCTCTTTACTAATTTTGAGTTAATTCTACGCAATTTAAAATTTCAATCATTTATGCCACTTTGTGTGCCATTTGGACCACTTTGATGACAACATTTTCAAAATCTTTATTCATATTCGTAATCAGCATGTTTGAAATAGGCTGTGTACCAATTTTGAACCAATTTGACGAAATTTCAATTTTTACTGGAACACAAAGGGGTACTCTCATCTCAAGTACCTTTAGAGTTGCCGTGAAATACCTTTAGTAGTACTCTGAAGTACCTTTGGAGGTATTTTGAAGTACCTTTAGGGTTTCACTAAAGTACCTTTAGAGTTGCTGTGAAATACCTTTAGTAGTACTCTGAAGTACCTTTGGAGGTATTTTGAAGTACCTTTAGGGGTTCGCTAAAGTACCTTTAGAGTTGCTGTGAAATACCTTTAGTAGTACTCTGAAGTACCTTTGGAGGTATTTTGAAGTACCTTTAGGGGTTCACTAAAGTACCTTTAGAGTTGCTGTGAAATACCTTTAGTAGTACTCTGAAGTACCTTTGGAGGTATTTTGAAGTACCTTTAGGGGTTCACTAAAGTACCTTTAGAGTTGCTGTGAAATACCTTTAGTAGTACTCTGAAGTACCTTTGGAGGTATTTTGAAGTACCTTTAGGGGTTCACTAAAGTACCTTTAGAGTTGCTGTGAAATACCTTTAGTAGTACTCTGAAGTACCTTTGGAGGTATTTTGAAGTACCTTTAGGGGTTCACTAAAGTACCTTTAGAGTTGCTGTGAAATACCTTTAGTAGTACTCTGAAGTACCTTTGGAGGTATTTTGAAGTACCTTTAGGGGTACTCTCAAGTACCTTTAGAGTTGCTGTGAAATACCTTTAGTAGTACTCTGAAGTACCTTTGGAGGTATTTTGAAGTACCTTTAGGGGTTCACTAAAGTACCTTTAGAGTTGCTGTGAAATACCTTTAGTAGTACTCTGAAGTACCTTCAGGGGTTCTTTGAAGTACCTTTAGCAGTACTCTGAAATACCTTCAGGGGTTCTTTGAAGTACCTTTAAGAATACTATGAAGTACCTTTTGGGAGTTCTCTGAAGTACCTTTAGGGGCTCTCTGAAGTACCTTTAAGGGTTATCTGAAGTACCTTTAGTAGTGCTCTGAAAGGAATACTCTCAAGTACCTTTAGGGGCTCTCTGAAGTACCTTTAAGGGTTCTCTGAAGTACCTTTAGTAGTGCTCTGAAAGGAATACTCTCAAGTACCTTTAGGGGCTCTCTGAAGTACCTTTAAGGGTTCTCTGAAGTACCTTTAGTAGTGCTCTGAAAGGAATACTCTCAAGTACCTTTAGGGGCTCTCTGAAGTACCTTTAAGGGTTCTCTGAAGTACCTTTAGTAGTGCTCTGAAAGGAATACTCTCAAGTACCTTTAGGGGCTCTCTGAAGTACCTTTAAGGGCACTCTCTCAAGTACCTTCAGGGGTATTGGGAAGTACCTTTAGAAGTTCTCTCAAGTACCTTTGGTAGTACTCTGAAGTACCTCTAGGGGCTCTCCGAATTACCTTTAGAAGAAATCTGAAGTACCTTTAAGCGCACTCTCAAGTACCTTTAGGGATATTCTGAAGTACCTTTAGAATAATTTTCAAGTACCTTTAGTAGTACTCTCAAGTACCTTTAGGAGGAACTTTGAAATACCTTCAGGGGTTCTTTGAAGTACCATTAGCAATGCTACCAGGGGTTTTCTGAAGTACCTTTAGGGATATTCTGAAGTACCATACCTTGGGGTACTTCAAAGTACCCCTCGGTAGGGGTACTTCAAAGTACCTTTAGGGGTCCCAAATATGTATTTTGCTCAAGTACCCTAAAAGGTACTTTAAAGACCACCTTTTTTCTGTGAGTGTAGGCTCCTAATGATTTCGTCAGAGTCATTCGACTTCAGCCCACTTTGTATATTCACAGCCTTTTTATATCACCATAAAATAATTAACAAAAATACATATTTACAGTACTGTGTACCATTCGAAACGGGAGAGAACACATGGTTATCTAGCTCCCATTGCGAGTGGTACTTACAATTCAATAATAATATTTAAATAACTACAAACACTACACAAATGAAAACAATTGCAAATCGCAAATCAAAACTAAGATAAAGGGGGGGGTTGGGGTGCTACAGTTTCAATACATGTATCAATTTCGCTTCTTGGTTGATTCAATTAATAAAATGGTTGCTTCAAGGATAATTCTCTTCCCAATTACATTAAGGTGTGGGTTTCCATAAAGGAGCAGCTCACACAGTGTTTTGGCATTAAGCTTTATTTTATCTAATCCTGGGATGTCTGAGAGTTTCCGTAAGAGATCAGTGCGCATCAAGTCAAACCTTTGGCAGCGCAGGAGAAAATGTGCATTGTCTTCATTTGCCATTCCACAAGAACAGAAAGGATTTTTTTCCGAAAATTGCCTTTAACTTTGGATCCCCTGAGAGTTTTTAAACGGTCAATACCTGAAGGGGGGGGGGGTTGATTCTACACCCCTTTTTCATCTCCCCTGTTATAGTAACCTATTCTCTCCCATTTAGATGTAGATCTTCGAGTAGAGCAAACTTCACTGTTTGAAAATGAAGGCAGTCTCAGTGAGAACGGCGCTGTTTTCAGGCTTGATCTCAGCATCCAATGTCCTCAGAGAGATTATCATGAAGGTATTTCTCCGTGTTACTGCAGAGAAATACTTTTTACCTCTCTTACTGCAAAGAACGTTTCTTACTGAAGAGAACAGAGACATTGCCATTTTCAATATCATTTTTCGAATTAGGAATTTATTGCCGAGATCGCCCGAAATGAGCGTTAATCGAGATTACTGATATCATATTTCACATATGAATATATATGATATTACCCCCTACAGAAGTAATAACAACCCTAATGAACCACATACTAACACTAAACAACTTTAACTTTAATGGAAGACACTTTCTCCAAATAAAAGGTTGTGCCATGGGCACTGTAGCAGCCCCATCATATGCCACCATTTATATGGGACATTTTGAAGAAACTCACATATACCCAGAGATTAACAAAATGATTGTCTCTTTTACGCCAGATACATAGACGACATCTTCCTTATATACACAGGCCTAGAAACCCAACTCGACGCATTCCTGACAAACCTCAACATGAAACACGATTCTATCAAATTTGACCATGAAAAATCAACACAATCAGTCGCATTTTTAGACACTTTAATATACATTGATGAAAAGAGACAACTACAAACAACGCTTTACACGAAACAAACTGATACCCATAACCATCTACATTTTAAATCTTCCCACCCTAAACATCTTAAAGAACGCTTGACCTTCTCTCAAGCACTAAGACTAAGAAGGATCTGCTCTGATAATAACGAACTTAGTAAACACAGTGACAAATTAAAAGAACAATTCATAGCACGTGGTTACTCCCAAACTTTAGTAGACAACCAGATAAAAAAAGCTGTCGATATACCTAGAGAAGATACCTTGAAGCTAACGACCAAAGAGCGGACTAATCGCATCCCTCTTGTAACAGCATTTAACAATACCCTCCCACCAATGGCTAAGATTATCCAAAACCGCTGGGATATTTTAAAACTAAAACCAAATTTAAAAGATATTTTTAAGGAACCTGGTATGCTAGCCTATCGTAGACCAAAGAACCTTACAGAAATGGTAGGAAGCAACAACATTTTAAATAACAAAGTTATCCGTAAGACGCCCACAATAAAAACTATTAAATTTTGTAAACCATGTAATGTTAGAAACAGTCTTTGCTGTAATCACTTTAAATCTACCAACTCATTCACTTGTTTTGTAACTAAGAATACATATAAAATCTACCACGAATCCAACTGTAAAAGCAAAAATGTGATATATCTGTTAGAATGCACACGGTGCTCAAAACAATATGTCGGAAAGTCCGAATGGCCGTTTAATTTTAGACTCCACAACTATAGGCATAGAATCAAATCAAGAGACTACGATAAACTGCTTTCCGTCGAACAACACTTTCGCCTAGCAAACCATGACTTCTCTACAGATGCAAAATTTACCATCATAGAAAAGATTGAAAAAAATGTATCAGATGAAATAACTTTTATTTTAGAATCACATGAGGATAACTGGATGTTACATCTTAAAACTCTGTCCCCAAATGGCCTAAACAGCAAACTAAACCATCCAGAAAACATAAGACTATAGTTCTTTATCAAATGGATAAGCCACAGAATTACGTTCACTTTTTTGTCATTACATTATTCCCATGTGGCTTGTCATTTCTTAATCATTCGTAATTTCAAACAATTAATTTAGCGTCATATTTGTAAACGTAGATTGTAAAACCAGTTGCATTAGAAAATATCACTCATTCTCCTGATGATGACCACACGGTCGAAACTAGTTGGGAATTGAGATAAAATTTATATGTACCGGGTGAGTCAGAAAAAACGTGGGGTGTTTGGCGGACTGTGACGTCGCGTTTAGCCACCCGACCGATCGTTGTGAACTAAATTATTCCGTGCAGCTATAAATCTGACTTAGATCATAAACTTTTCCCCATCGAAATCGGTCATGTGATTCATTATTTTGTAAACTGAGGAAACCTTTAACCAAGCCCCTTCAACATTTTAGCCTTGCCAAAGCTGCAGGTACACGTAGTATTATCTGGGGAGCATGAAACAGTTCGGAAATAGTGTTTTCTCCTCTGGGATGCCTTGTCACGTCATATCTTGTCCTGCAAAGAGAATATTCTTTTCGCATGCTTCTTTGTGTTGTAAAGAGATTTCTTTCAACGAGATCACCGCGATGTTTCATGACAAAACTATTTCATTCTCCCCTTATAATACCACGTGTACCTGCAGCTTTGGCAAGGGTAAAATGCTGAAGGGGCTCTATCAAAGATTTCATAAGTTTGCAAAACTCCCATACAACGTCTTACGAAGAAAATATTTTCTGATTAATACATCAAGTGACCGATTTCGATTGGGAAAGGTTTATGATCTAAGTGGGACCTCTGGTTGCAAGAAAAAATTTAGTTCGCTACGATCGGGTGGCTGAACTCGACGTCACAATCTGCCAAATACCCCACGTTTTTTCTGACTCACCCGGTACATATTCCGGCTCGTCTTTCTTTTTGTTCATCTTGATATATGCCACCGATATATATATGAAAGCCACCGTCGTCGAGGGTGGAGTATGGGCTATTTCATTCTTTTGTGCTTCTGGTAACTGGCATGCCTTAGTACGAGGTTTGTATTAAAAAGGGTGTTGGGTCTGTTCGGAGCCCGGGGGGGGTACATGACTTGAGGATGGACGGGGGTCTGCCGCCCGGTTTTCAGAAAGCTACCCTCTTCTAATTACCGAAACTTGCCTTTGATACCCACTTTTATGATTAATTTTGGCGGAAAACTGCCAATTTTAACCATTTTTTGCGAATTTCAGCGAAACTACACCCATGTTTATGGAAAATCTGCCGAAAAAGGACCCTTGTTTAGAGAATTTTGGGCTCAAAAACCCACCCATATGGGCGGCACATACCCGTACCCGAAATATGTTATGTACCCCCCCCGGGGTTCGGAGATAATCAACGATGGATGAAATGATTTTATAAAAAACACATTGCAGTGGGACAAAGTATTTGGGGACACAAGGTGAAAAAGTTATCCTTTTGAATTATCTTTCTGGATACCTCATGTTTTCTAATCTTGCCCCCAAATATCCTTATTTTTTACTCTATTTACGTTGGATGAATTCTGAATCTTTTGTTCTCACTTTGTGTAATCTCGTTAAGGGGGTCCTCTCTTAGGTGCTCTCGTTAAGGGGGTATTTTTAGGGGGTGCTCTCCTTGATTAGTCTACCTATTGAGAGAGCTCCTCCTTAACAAGTTCCTCCCCATACAAAATCATATGTAATCCTGTTGTATAATTTTGTTATTTCATGCTTTAGTTCCTGTTGTAATTATTATTCTAGGTAGTTGTATGTTGTTTCAAAGAGATTTTTGTATGAAGTGGAATTTTAAAATTAAACTGAACAGAACAGAACTGAGCGTTCCGTTGAGCGTTGTAGGTAGCATGCCACTAATATCACACAAGTTTTCTCAAAATTTAGCAAAATCCTTTCAGATATCGATACAACTGGAAAAGAAGAAGTTTCCAAGATAAATAAGAAGAGCAAATATTACAGAGTTTTTAAAGGCTGAAACTGTTTTCTAAAACTATTTTTGACTCACCCAATTTATCTTTTCAATTGACGAAGTTTGAGCTTGAAAGGCATACTACACCCGATTTGCGAGACCATTCGCCATTTAGAGAAAGGAATTGGAATCTGTCTTGAAAGATTCAAAGTATACAGGGTTTCCTAAAAATTGGTGCCCCGCAGGGCCTTTTTTAACATTAGAACTGGGGGGGGCAATTGCCCCCCGATCCCTAGACTTTGCCCCCCCCCCCCAGTGTCGAGACTTTTGACCCCAGAAAATTATCCCTTATTTCAAGTAAGTGATTTTCAGAAAGTAAGCTATTGCCGCCACCACTGCGTAGGCAACCTGCAAGAGCCATGTGTAAATGGATGGAATACGATAACAGGACTGTTTTCCACCAGAGACAGGATGTTTCAGCCAAAGTCAAGGATCTTTCTTCAAAAATGTTACTCTAGCATAGGATAAATGTCACAAAACTATCAAAGTTTCCTTTTCACTAATGGCAAGCATGATATTGGGAGATCCATTCTAAGCCAAAGTAAAGGGTGTAGCTCTGAAAATTTTCCTGGGGGCTTTGCCCCCAGACCCCCTCATTTCACCTAACTTAAAATTTCTGGCCACGCCGCTGCTCACGAGAATTCGCGATGAGTTTTATCAAATATGTCAAATATCAATGAGTCTTACAGCAACACTCTTGACAAAGTATTCTTATCATGTTGTAGTTTGATTTTAGCTAGCCCGTTTGATATATATTTGGATTCTTAAATTTCCTATTTTTCTCCAGGACCTCCGAGCATAAAATGCCCTTTCATCAGCAATGCACAGAATGGCGTTGCCAAAAGAAAAGAAGGCATTGACCAAAATAAATTCTGACCCCCGAACACTTAATGCCTTCGGTGCGAATTAGTGCCCCCCCCCCTCCTTGATCTGAAAACACTCCTACGGTCTAGCCAATCAGACTAACATATCCCCTTTTTAGGATTTGCCTCCCCACTTAAAACCCCTTAAGAAAGGCTCTGGTGCCCCGTTTGTGTGGATGCTGTGAAGGAGCTGCAACTTTAATTGTCTCTGTTTTTAAATGTTACATAGGCTTCAACTTAGAGTTTCAGACCTTATTTTGTGTCAATCTGACAAGAGGTTACTGATTTATGGCGGAGGAATGACAAGATAAGTGTTTACTTCAAAACAACACATCCATTGTTCCCCGGCTCAGGTAAATTTTGTAGCAATAGGGTAGGGTGGGGTAATGTTGGTCTAAAATGAGCAAAATCTCAAAATGGATAGCTGGTAAAACGAGACTAAAATGTAAAACATTTCAAAAGTTTCGTTTAATTGACATTCAGTGCTTCTTCTTTCTTGGGACAAAATCTCAGCTCTGACAAAGGCAGTTAAATATTTTTAAAACATTTTCTCTTTTGGCAACTAAAATAGGCCTACTTTTTCCTACGAGCGTGAAAAGTGGGTCTATTTTCAAAACTTGTATTAAATCGGAATATGAAAGGCTAAATGATTAAAAAAATTAATGGACTTACATTTCCCAACTGTTCTCTATTCAATAAAATCACAGTCTTTTCCTTTTATCGCAAGCAATCCGTTCCCGCGACGAAAATAAAACTACGGTCATTATGCTGTGATCCACTATCGTTGCGACTTGCAAGTCAGTGATCGAATTTGATAATAACAGTCAAAAAAAGATGTTTGCAGTATGTTTACTCCAATTTACTGGTTACCAGACAGCAACTGCGGTAATAGGAAACCCGTTTTCGCATTTTAGACAGAAAACAACGTGGCAAGATGAATATAAGTGCGAAAATTTTAAGGAACTCAAGGCTTCGTTGAATTTGAATTATGGCTAAATTCTCAGTATGCCCACATCATCCCACCTGGTAAAAAAATAAAAATAAAAAGAACAATAGCGTCAATGACTTCGAAACAAACGTTATTTTATTTGTAAAAGACCAAACTCTCACCTCATGGTCATTAGATTGACCAGAAAAGCAAAACAACAGTGGCAGGAGAAAGTTTTACTGGGCTTTGAAATTCTTGCACAGTAGGCCGTTCAGTAAAGTTATTTTATAAAACGACTGGAGATACATCTAAGACGAATGTTTTATGTAAAAAGGTAGTTTATTATCTAGACATTTACTCCGTAAACGGCAGATTAACTCCCCTATCGCCCTGAGACCATTTCGGAACCCCCTTTGCACCGAACCTGAAGATAGGACTAAGAAAAGAGACACAGTTTGGCAGCTTTTGGGGTCGCATCTGGCATTCGATATGTAAACAATTAAGAAACTTTAAGATCCCCTAGGTCAGCATAGGAGGTACATTTTGTCCTGCCATGAAGTACCTGAGGTATCAGTTGCCCCAGCTGATTGTGTTATTTTTCTTTTTCTTTTTCCTTTGAATTTTTCTTTGCATCTTTCTTGGTCCCCCGTAGCGGGTACTTGTGAGGCCAGCTGCAGGGATTTTCCCTGCCCTCAGGTCCTCTGTCCCAACAGCGAGGGTACCAGACATGCCTCTTTCGTAAACATAAGCTTTAAAGATGGCGACTCATAATGAGCCACAAGAACTACACTACAAATAATATAGACTTAGGCCTAAACTAGATGATAAGGTTATATATCGGGCCTAAGGACTGATAAATTGTAAATTTTCGCCACCATATTTGGTGGCCTAACCGCCAAGATACGCCAAGATACGCCCCAAAGCTCAAAGAACCTGGTGCTGGGGGGGGGGTCTAATGTAGGTCGAGCTCAAGTTATTGTTATAAAAACAAAACAAGTTAAGTTATAAAACCAAAACAAACATCCTGGACGCGACTTGGTCAGCTCTAAAGTTTCCAAGTCTCGTTTGAAACTTCAATTAGATCCTAACTGGCCACAGGCTGCAGTTTGAAGAATGTGCTGAAGAAAGTTCTCTTATTTTATCTTGCAATCAGCTATGACATTGAGGACTCCCGGTATATGCTTGTGATTTTGAATCCGTGATTGTCAGGAATGGAGAGTGGTCTTCGCAGGACGGCCATGATTTCTGGTGATTTTCAAGATTGGGCTGACCAAATGTCCAAGCTGAGGTTACCGCTGAGAGGGGGTAAAAGATTGTTCTTCGCACAAACCGAACCGACGTATGTGCGACGAAACGCGTTTTGGTTATTACACGTTGGTCTTTACTGTAGCTACAAGTTATTATTTTGTTTTTCTTCAGGGTGTTGCGTAAGTCGTTTTCTCTTGCAGAATGTAACAGTTTTCACTAGTTAGGAGTTCATTTTGGTTGTTGCTCCTTGAGTTGCATTTATCGTTTCACAGGTTACGTGTGTTTGTTGCGGTTTTAGGTTTGAACGTTTGCCCTATAATTTATTTAAATTCATTTTTCCACAAGCAACACGGACTCAGACAAGGAAATTTCCTTCCAGTGGATCGATTTCAGTTCGTTCACATACAGGTGCACACACCCATTGATTGTTGTTGTGGGAACCAAAGCCGACATCCCTTGAAACAGCAGTGAAAATGAACAGTTGGTGGGATAGTTAAAGGCTCAACGATCTGATACCGTTCCTTCCAGGTATGAAAGTATTCTGCCTATCGACAATGTCTTTGCTCGCTTCATAGATTAACGAAACTCTGTGGTTTAATCGCAATTCTTTGACTGTCCTGTTTCAATCTTGGGAGGAACTTATGAATTCAACCATTCAACGCTTCAGACCCTATAGACCCAGACCAGTTCAGAAGGAGGGAAGCGAGGTCAGTTCTTTGGTGCTTTCACAAATTACATATATATGTGTAATTTTTTTTTGAGGAATAAGATATGGTGGGTGTTATTGAGCCTACGATTTGTAAGGAGCTAGTGTAATGCGACAACACAGGGTAATCTTTCAAGGATATCTTATCTGCATTACAAAACGAGGCTGGAGGGGAGACGGGGCGTAGACCCATGGTACAGGCCATGACCTTGCAGTTGTGTTTCATAACCATACGGGTGTATGTATCCGGATGACTGTGTAAAACGCTCAACAAGAACCTCACGGAAGGCGCAGAAGAACAACGGCGAGTCCAACAACGCAATTAAATAACAAAATTAAATGGTAATAAAATCGAAACATTTAGGTAATAAATAAGAATATCGAATGATAATATGACAATTGTAACTAAATGAATAATAAATAAATGAATTAAACTATTTTGTATTTGCTGGAGAGGTATGAAACCATCTATATTATTAAAACGTGAAGCGAATTTTGTGTGGCGTAAAACTCGAGCACCGTTGCGCTGATCCTCGCGAAACTTTCCAAATATCTTCGTCTTCCCTCTACGGGGTGCAATAGAGATTTTGTTTTCTCAAATTCGCCCCCAAATCAGGGTGAGGGGCGAATTCGGTGACATCAAAGGATTGGCGGAATCCCTTTCAGTTTTCTGTGTACAAGGGAATGATCTTTAGACATATCATAATTGGCGGACCAATGAAACATTGGAGCTGTGTCGTACTCCCACTTTTCGTTTTGAAAGGGCAAGGGCAGAGTTTCATAGCATAGATTGGCTACTTTTTCCAGCTAAAATATCGTTGGCTCGAGAGGAGAGAACAGGGGAATTTTAATGGGGGCTTCCAATGAGAAAGGAAGATCATGCTAAGGTGCAAGGGACTGACATTCGAAGGTTCCTATTGTTCCACTGCTCCGGATTATACACTTTCAATAACGAAGCAGCAGTCATATCCTGTTGTTTGTGTGATTACAGTCGTGAGTCTGTCGTTCATTCACCATAACAATTGAGCATTCTTCAATTTTGAAGCAATTAGAACAAGCTGATTGAATTTGAGCGTAGTCATTATTGTTGCTGCTTAGCGCATGCGCGTAGCAGAATTTAGACGGGTTGATTGGAATTCCTGTGTCGATGAGTGTGTTGTATGTTTGTATGGATGCAAAAAACCAAACAAGCATCGTGCTCGCCGACTGAAATGCTGCCCACGCAACCAAACAAGCATCGTGCTCGCCGACTGAAATGCTTCCCACCCACACCGCTTTGATTTTGGATGCAAGGAGTTGACTCACGTTCATTGCGAGAAGAAGAAGGGAATTTTCACGGACTCTAGTACGTATCAAATCATTTTTACATCTCATTTCACAGTGAATAAGAGAGGATTTCTCTTTATGCTCTCTGTTGTGTTGAAAATTTGTTCTTCTGCAGCGGACAGGTTCCAGGAAGATGTCATCAACGAAGGCCTAGACTAGGCCTACCTAAGCATTTCTTACACGTTCACAAATAAACAGCAATGACCTGCCCTTTGTGGCAACAAATTAAACGTATAAACCAATTGTGGTATTGCCACTTGTAGCAATAAAAGCCAATATATCAGAAATTCCCACTGAGGCACCTGACAACAGTGACTTTCCCATTGTGGAAAGAAAAAGTGAATCACCCATTTGTGGTTATAAACAGTGAATTGCCCATTATTGTAATGATTCACCATTCATTCCCTTGCATACAGCACTTAAAGATTTTCACAGATAACAACCATGCAATTTTCATGTTAGATGGGTACATGGTATCTATTATTCACAATACAAACTCAGGGTTTTATGTAATCTTTTAGTAGAGTATTGTTGCACTTTAGAACAGAAGTTTTCTTTTTGCTTAAAACTGCAAACATCTAGTGCATAAATGTTCCATGAATCTTTTTAGAACAGAAGAGATAATTTCCCATTGCATAGAAAGTCACAAGAGAGGATTGCAAAATAAAGATAATTGAAAGGATCTTTCAACCATGATTCTTTGCACCTGAAAGAATTTTGATTGGCTTCTTGATTAATTTTTCCCCTCCTTTAGCACAGATTTTTCTTGTCAGTATATTTCTGTTATCTACTCAGTTGGAATATATGTACTTAAATCGGCCTTGCCAGCCACCATACCTTGCATGTGCCATCTTTTTATTGGTGGTCATTTTTGTGGACTGTAAAAATGGCAACAATGAAAAGACTACACAATGTTGTGTTTACAAACCATGCTCCTTGCAAAGGCCCCTTTAATGTTGCCATATGACCATGCACATATACATCTCATAAACAAAAGCTTAATATCTCATGTATTTTGTTGCAGAAGTGAAAGGTAACGTTATTAATTTGTGACAGCCCATGTAAAGATTAACACAGCATTGGATCACATTCTGCATATCAGCTGTTCATATTCCTGTAACAGTTTGCACAGCATTGGATCAGTATTTGCTTCTTTAACCATTGACATTCAAAGACCAATGCAGCATAAGAAAGTTATCTTACAAATTAGTTTCTGGATGCACATTCTTACAAAAACCAAAAAGCATTGGATCAGCATTGCTTCTGTGACCATTCTTCAAACCTTGCGACCTTTTAACTTTGATACAAACTGTCACCAGATGAACTTTTGAAGAATTGTTGTGGTCAACTGTTGTGCATCATATACCCTCAAGACTTGCTTTCATTTGAGGCAAAGTACAAAGCCTGTTATTTGACACAGAATTGAAAAGGGGAACACTTTGTGTGTTGAAATAGCAGTGTTGATCTATGGCCAAATGAGAAAGAAAACCATACACTATTTGAGGTACCACCTAGGAGAAAGAAAACCTTGCAGTCCAAGAAAGTACAAAATGAACTGACATTGATTAACTGAGTCTTGAAATTGCAATTGAAGACTTGAAGTGAGATTATCGCATTGAGTTTTAATGAATATTATAGTCGTTTGATGCAGTCTTGACAGTTACAAACAGTTCTCATGGTTTTTTTAATTGTTTTACCTTAAAAAGCTTAAATTTAACTTGGTTTCAACCACATGCTCCAAAATATCCACTCTGACATTTATTCTTTTGACAATCTGCGGAATGTTATTATCAATAATGCTATGAGCAGCACTTACTTAACTGCGTTAACAGCTAGTTTTAAATATGAATTCCTTTCGAATGACGCATTGCAGAGCTGTTGTTCTGTCCCAAGACAACATCAGGCCTTTCACAGTTGACATCTCATAAAATTTATAACATCATCCCGTCTATATGGACGCTACGCTTCGCTTCGCGCAGTTACAAAACATAGAACGAATTCAAGGAATCACGCCATAAGTCTAGGCGAAGGCCCTTGAAGGCCTACAAAGAAATCCAACAGAAAATATCATGGATTTCTTCTTTACCAAAGAAGGCTTCAGGGGGCAGCGGAGTGGGGGGGGGGCAGCTCAAATGGGATCGCAAATTTCTTCGCAGGGGCAAAGAGCTAAAAGAAACGATCTTCTAACATTTCATTTGTTTTCAAATTGGTTCCTTTCTCCAGAGATACCGCAGGCGGAGGCAGTAGAGGGAACATAAGGGCAATGAGGGTCATGTCTTTCTCAGAGTTTCTCATTTAATTTTGCCCATCCTAGAGGAGGGGAACAGATATGCTCGCTACCAAGGAGAGCTTCGAGGGCGTCTCCAATGAAAGGGAATTTTATTCTAAACAGTTTGTAAATCGAACAAGGAATGGGCTTTTATGGTTGAGGAGGGATGCGATAACGACTGACTGTTTCTTTCATTCGTTGATTAATCAAAAACTTGAGGGGAATCGCCCTTTTGGAATGCTTTCATAAGGGAAATAGTTTTTACAATATGAAGCAAAATTTTTGAATACTATGAGTATGATCCTCTACTCTTCCTCTCTCTCTTTCCTTTAATCTTAGGACAAATTTTGATTTCGTCTCCCTATTATATCACTGTTAATGCAGAAAGGTCTGAGCGGCCTACATTTAAAATCCTACTTTTTTGGAATGAGGAAGGTTGGTAAAGGAGCCATTGCGATGAATTGGAATGCTTTCAAGATGCCTGACGAAAACGAGGTTCGACCATGCGACATATCTTGAGCTCATGCAGCACACAGTTGCACCATTATGGTGGCTTAGGCCCAAGAGAATGCTCTGATACTCAGGGCACCCGGTGGCAAGATCACTTACGTGACGTCAAGAATTCCTGTTGATTCGTCATCTCAAAGGTTGAAAAATCGATGAGCCATCACATTTTAATCAGTGGTGCAACACTTGGGGACCTGCTTAAAATGATTGATAGGTAGGAAAGCAATTTATTGTTCCTTGCAATAGCACTCATACTTCTCCCCGGTAGCTCTGGTTGGCGTTGCTTTCTTCTCTGAGTTCTGAGTTTCATATTTGCTTTCACAGGCCGCAGAGGAGGGAATCGGATATTTCCACTATGAAATTTATTGATGCAGAACAATTTCTTCAAGAATTCAGGAGATGCAGTATTGAAACTTTTTTAGTTTAATTAATGAAAAGTTGTACATAAGAAACTTCCGTGATTGTTATAATTCAAAAACTTCGTTTCGAAAGTCGGAGGCGGTAAATTTAAGAACAAGAGTAGGTATGGGATCAATTTTAAGAACAAGTCCAGTCAAATTGAAAGTGAGAATCTTAGCTACAACAAAACCCAATTAAGCTTTACCATAGCTAACAGGGCAACTATTACAACACTGAGACACTTATCGGAATCACCGTGCAACATGCTATTAATGAAAGAGCCAAGATTGCAATGCTGTTTTACATTTGGGACTTTAAAGCGCACGTTTTCTGGTAACCAGTGCATCAAGAAAGATGGAGTGCCAGTAAAGAAGAGAGAAAGACCTCTTCTACGGCTTCAGAATCGGGTCAAGAGTTTTCAAAGTGACGTAGGCCCTGCTTAGGTGGCCCATCCCTCCAGAAGAGAAGAGGATCCACATTTTCCAAGAGCATAGCCCAGACCTAAATCCGTCAGATAAACACATGAAAGATCATTTCCCTTCATAAACATTGCAGAAACAAAGGTCTAGAGAGCAGGTTCCATTCAGGTAGAAATCAAGATAGATTTGAAACTTAGAAATGAATCAAATGTTAAATGATGGATGTAAAAAGTTTGCCTAAATGTTCTCCCACCCAGATTACTCATCTGTTTTGCGTGGTGTGGTTATATTGAAGAAAAAATTGATTTGCCGGTTGCTGGTTATATGCCACAAAGAGTTTGCCGTGGTACAGGGCCGAAACCAGTGGGGGGGGGGCTGGGGGCGGCGCGCCCCCAGGAGGCTCTTTGTCGGAAATTTCACTCTACCTGTCGGATTTTTTTTGTGGTTACAGGCCCACATTTAGACGATTGTATTGGAAGAATGATGCATAGACCATGAATTTATTGATTTTCGAGCATAAATTCTGACAGGAATTTTGAATCTACAGCATATCCCTGCTTTATATTCACTAATTTTGAAGGCTCCAGCATTGAAACTGGAAAATAATTCCAAAATTTAGCCATTAAAGGAGCGCATCAGTCTTTTCGTGCATGTTTCCGAAAATTGGGGTTGTTGTTGTTGTTGTTGATTTTGGCGTCGGAAAATTTTAGTTCCTCGCCCCCCGCCCCCTATGAATTCATGGCTGGTGTCGGGAGCATATGAGTCAAATCTTTCAATAGGGCACAGGGAAACCCGCAAATCTTCCAATTTCACGCTTATAAGCCAATGATATCGTCGTATTCCGATCACATGACTGAAAATAAGGCTTCCGAGATAAATTTTCGAGTACCTTCACGAAAATAAAAATGGATATTCGAGTAATAAAGATACAGAGCTGGTTTTACCACGAATCGATTCGAGAGGCCCCACTCCACATTTGTTTTTCTGCATTTGGTTAAAATCTTATCAGGGATCGGCGTTACATCGAATTTTATTCCTTCGAAAATTGGCCTATGTTCAAGAATTCTTCAGGAACGCTACAAATAAGATATAGCTTTCAAAATTTCACATGTTACGTGAATTATGTCCAGGAATAACATGAAGGTATTTGTTTGTGTGATTTTCGAAAATCCTAGAGGAATTAAAGCTATTTGTTGCGAAGAAAGCTAATGGGCCTACCTTCACCCGCCGCAGAATCCCAGTAATCGGCATTAAATCACTCTTTTTCGCAATAATAACCAGCAAATACATTAACGAATAACTTCACCACAAATTCAATTTCTTTCCACCATTTTATCATCGATAATTTCGATAAAATGTGACAAGACTTTACAGCCTCTGCAGCAAACCGTCCAACTACCGTCGATTCATAGTTTTCTTGTTGCAAACACAAGGAAAGCTTGCATAAAACAAAAGGTTGTGCAAGGCTCAGATCTCCCATATGACACAGCAAAATGTTTTCATTGATAATAGATTGTACACCTTTGAGAATAGATTGCAGGGGAAATTTCTTAACACAAATTATGTACTTTTCCGATTTGACAAAGAAATTTGCAATCTTTGAGAAATGTTTTATTTTCTCTTTATTTTGCAACGATAGAAAGACTTTAGGAGTGTGCAATCTATTCTCAAAGGTATCATTTTGCTGTGTCATATGGGAGACCTAAGTCTTGCAAAACCTTTTGTTTTATGCAAGTCTTGCAAGACTTCCAACGTGTTTGCAACAAGAAAACTTTGAATCGATGGTAGTTTGGACGGTTTGCTGCAGAAGCTGTAAAGTCTTGTCACATTTTATCGAAATTATTGATTATTAAATGGCGGAAAGAAATTGGATTTGTGGTGAAGTTATTCGTTAATGTATCCGCTGGTTATTATTGCGAAAAAGATTAATTTAATGCCGATTACTGGGATTCTACGTCCGGTGAAGGTAGGCCCATTAGCTTTCTTCGCAACAAATAGCTTTAATTCCTCTAGGATTTTCGAAAATCACACAAACAAATACCTTCATGTTATTCCTGGACATAATTCACGTAACATGTGAAATTTTGAAAGCTATATCTTATTTGTAGCGTTCCTGAAGAATTCTTGAACATAGGCCAATTTTCGAAGGAATAAAATTCGATGTAACGCCGATCCCTGATAAGATTTTAACCAAATGCAGAAAAACAAATGTGGAGTGGGGCCTCTCGAATCGATTCGTGGTAAAACCAGCTCTGTATCTCTATTACTCGAATATCCATTTTTATTTTCGTGAAGGTACTCGAAAATTTATCTCGAAAGCCTTATTTTCAGTCATGTGATCGGAATACGGCGATATCATTGGCTTATAAGCGTGAAATTGGAAGATTTGCGGGTTTCCCTGTGCCCTATTGAAAGATTTGACTCATATGCTGGTGTCGGGCGTGCCGTGGTAACACTGACATGAAAAGGAAATTGGAAGTCAACAAGACTGTTTCATATTGGTGTTTGTTGCAGTATTCGGTCAAAGGTTTCCAGGGGCAAGGAATGTCTGTTCCGTTATGAAACTGCGTTTCTACAAACAAAAATTAATCTAATTGAAGCAGAGAGTAATTCTTCAAAGCTGCAGTATTTTTTAAGCTTATTTTCTCAAGGCTCAGCATTGAAAGTCTTTTGGAAGTGACAAAGTGTTCTCCGCGAATGCATATAAAATCAAATTGCAAGATTATTTGGGATGGATTTCAAAATCTACTTTTACTGGAAAATTTATGTTTCAGTTGGTGTTTATGATGTTATTGCAATCTTTGATATGAGTGTTGACGCAGTGAAAAAATCCCTTAGAAATTGCGAAGTAGCACAAAAACATTTCACATAAAAACGTTGGTTTACTTTGACAGCACCAGAATATAGTTGCAGAAAATAACAAGAAATGAGCCTCAAAACTTTCAACAAACAAATTTAGGAGTAAAGGACAGTCCAACAATGACAAGAAAGAGATTTTAGAGGCTGAAAGTTATTGACCTAGCAAATTTCAACTATTTGATTACTATCATTTTCATGAACTTTGAAGTCAATTTCCTGGAAATGCGATTTTCGTGAAATCTGTGTAATGGATATATTTTTAATTTCAAAACCATAAGAGATATTTAAATGAAATTTGGTCAAAATGTTCGCGGAAGATGGGGCTTCAAAAGGAATTTCTGCTTTTACAATCGGCTAAGCACAAGGGGATTAAGACCCTGATGTCTACATTTTTTTCCATCAAAATTTAACCATATAAATGGGGATGGCAGGACGATTCGCGGCTCTCATGGAATGCTAGGACAATACCTTGCAAATCAACATTGTTTCGGGGGTGAGGGGTTGTTTATACCTAATCGCTATGGTTGGAGCTGCGGATTGTCAAGAAATGGCCTAAGTGCTCCAAGGACTTTTGGCAGGCATTGTACATTCTTGCATGAAGTCCAGCTAATTTCAATGCGATAACTTTAATCAGTAGAGAATGAAAAATACTTTTCCGTGTACCATTTTTTGCAAAATTTCAGATATTTTTGGTTGCTATGGCAATATGAAAGGTGCCATTTTGAATTTCTCAGTCCAAAAATCTTACAATCATGCCTATGTACCATCTCAGCTTGGTTATATACCCATATTCATAGTAATTCTATGACCGGGATGATGCTACCTTAAGCCCCCAGGAGGCCTATTTAATTTCGGACCCTCCACATAGGGCATATTAGAGGGGGGACTTATTATAGAGGGGGCTTATTCACAAAATCAAATGACAGGATGCAGATGACAGCTTTTTAGATCATTTACACCGTATTTTGCGGATTCAGCATACAATTTTACGAGTCAAATACATAAATTCGGCACAGTTTTATCTCAAACCACATCAGAACTACCATGCAAGCTTTTCTAGGTCAATAAATGGGAACTCTTTGGTAGCCACAAGAATTTGATATAACAGGGGGGGGATTAATACAGAGGTGGCTTATTTGAATTTTGGCTCAGAGGGGAGGGCTTATTAGAGAGGAGGGCTTAATAGAGAGGGGGCTTAATACAGCTTTTACGTTAAGTATACAGTTAAGTGTTCAGGTTAATAGTTTATAAAAAGTGGAAAGAGCAATGCAAAATGAAAAGAGAAAAGGAAAAATAGATGCCGTGTAGAGGGTGTGTACTAAGTTTGCAAAATAGAAAGCACAGCAGGGATATAATTGTAAGCAAAACAACTGTTGTTCGTTCTCGCATCGGCTCCCTCATGCTTTAAATTTTCAAATAAATACAACAGAGCCCCTTGGAGAGTGGAATACGCCACAAACTGACTGCATTGATTTGTAACGCTAAATAGCTCTTCTTAACAAAGTATCAACATTTTGCCTTGGTGCTCAAAGATACTCCCAAATTATACTTATGTCCTTCTTCACCATTGTTCTTTTGAGACCGATGTATTATGGAATAAAAAATTATGTATACCGGGTGTCCCAAAAAAAGTTCCGACGTTTGATTGAGCACAGAGAAAAGTCTATTTAATCTGGCAATTTCTATTTATTCTAGCTACGTGCTAGATATTTCAACTTACAGTTTGGCATATCGTAGGAAGAAATTAGTAATCTGAAAATTGCGTTATGAGCTCTAACATTTCACTTTCATGTTGAAGGCAAAACCAGAGAGATTATCACGCCTTCCAGCTTCGTTATGGTGGGGACTCCCTCGACGAGCAACACAAAATTGAGTTGACAATTCGTTCATTACCTTGACTTCCCGAGCGGGCAGAAATTTTATTCACAAGAGAAAGCGTTGTTTGTACTTGAACGGAATTTAGATTTAAATCATGTTGATTCTTTGAATTAGCCTAAGGTGCGAAGAATAGAGACAAATAGGTCTCGGGAAAACTGTTTGCTGCTGTTATTGTTGCCTTGTGCCAACTGGGAATTTCAAAAGGGAATCTTTACTGTTTCACGGTTTCACGGCACGGAGTAGAATTGACTGTCTTTTTTTAACTAAAGAATAGTTTTAATTGCTTTTTCGACCAACCATATTATGCAATAATGCATTTTTGTGTGTTCGTCCAGTCCGAATTGAGTGCGTGGCAAGGTATGAACGTAGTATTTTCCCCCTGAGACCTATTAGATTCGATTTACAGACATTTACTTCAAATATACTCAATGAGCGGAACTCTTGCACGTCGTCAAGGCAATGAAACAAAGTGTCAACCCAGTTTTTGTGTTGCTCATCCGGAGATTCCCCCTCCACCACGATGATGCAGAAAGGCTCGCGTACTAATCTCTCTGGTTTTGCCTTCAACATGAAGATGCGATGTTAGGACTAATAACTCCATCTTCAGATTACTGATTTCTTCCCACGATATGCCAAACTGTTAGTTGAAATGTCCAGTATGTACCTAAAATGAATAGAAATTGCCAGATAAGGAACTTTTTGTCTGCGTTCAATCAAACGCCGGAACTTTTTTTGGGACACCCGGTATTCATATTTCATCCCTTTGTCACCGGCGCACTAAATTCAATTGTCCATACACCTGAATGACAAATACGACGGCGGGCCAGCGCGGCGCCGTAGGCGACGCGCGGCAAGCCTAGTATTATGTATTGCCGGATGTGCTCTTACGTAAATCATAGTCATGGTTTAATTTAGCCGTGAGTGAAGCTAGACGCAAATGAAAACAGAAAATTCAAGGTTTTGAAATACACGGAAACTGCAGAGAGAAAGCGCATCTAAACCCTTTGGTGAAGACAGTTCGGTCACCATGGGAGTATATTTAATTATGTGTTTTCTAATAATGTGGCACCACTCCGCATGGAGGAAGACGGACAATTATCTGCAATATTTGAAAAGATTCCGGGCTTCAATGACCCTCATAAAAACACAGATAAACACGAATAGAAGCGTCGTGGCTGGGGGGCAGGGGGGGGGGGGGGCACGTGCCCCCCCCCCCTAGCGTCTGAAACTCGTATATTTGTCGGAAATTCGGATTTTTGGTCGGAAATTCGGATTTTTGGTCGGAAATTCGGAAATTCGGAAATTTTAAGGAAATTCGGAAATTTTTCCGAAATTTCTCATCTGTATGAATTGAAGCCTAGTAGCTACTATCACGACCCTATTTACTAATTAATTTTCAACAAGAGGGGCATTTTCCAACAGTTTTGAGGGAGGTCATATAAAAAAATGTCCTGGTTGCCAGAGCCTTTGTTTGTCGAGATATGGTCCTCGGGATTCCTTTTAAAATCGAAGAGAAAATAGCTGGATATTGGTTCGGTAAGAATTTTCCGAGAAATGTGAAATCTTCTATTTTAGCACTGGTAAATATGAAATCAAGGGATGTATTTTAAGCCAAAGTAAAGGACGTTTCTTCAAAAACGTTCCTCGTGCTCCGATTTATAGGAGAACTGTCACGAAACTATCAAGGTTTCCTTTTCGCTAATGGCAAGCATGATATTGGGAGATGCTTTCTAAGCCAAAGTAAAGACTCTTTCTTCAAAAATTTTCCTCGCGCTCCGATTTATAGGAGAACTGTCACGAAGCTATCAAGGTTTCCTTGTCGCTAATGGCAAGCATGATATTGGGAGATGCATTCTAAGCCAAAGTAAAAGATCTTTCTTCAAAAATTTTCCTCGCGCTCCGATTTATAGGAGAACTGTCACGAAGCTATCAAGGTTTCCTTTTCGCTAATGGCAAGCATGATATTGGGAGATGCTTTCTGAGCCAAAGTAAAGACTCTTTCTTCAAAAATTTTCCTCGCGTTCCGATTTATAGGAGAACTGTCACGAAGCTATCAAGGTTTCCTTTTCGCTAATGGCAAGCATGATATTGGGAGATGCTTTCTAAGCCAAAGTAAAGACTCTTTCTTCAAAAATTTTCCTCGCGCTCCGATTTATAGGAGAAATGTCACGAAGCTATCAAGGTTTCTTTGTCACTAATGGCAGGCATGATATTGGGAGATACATTCTAAGCCAAAGTAAAGGGCGTGGCCCCAAAAATTTTCCATTTCAATGCTCCAACCAACTTAATTTACCCTGGCCACGGCACTGATTGTGGTACGCTCTATTCCCATACAGTTATAAAACTAATCTGTATTATTGCTTCGATTGAATGCCAGATCAGGGTCTTGATGCTATCTCTGTCTAAAAATCATTTTTTGTAACCAAACTGCGCATGCGCATAATGGCGTCATTAGTTTTTACGTCATCATTCGTCGGAAAATCAGCAAGTTGTGCCCCCCCCCCTGTCAATTGGTGCCCACGACGCCCCTGAACACGAATCTGGTGATTGATAAAGAACAGGCGACTAAATATTGACGCAATAATGGGGTAGGCGTTTTTTACCTGAAAAATAAGGGGGGGTTACTGGCAATAGAGAGGGGGGGGCTTGCTTACAAATGCCATTTAATGATTTTTGGTGCGAAGGGAGATAATGAAATAACCATCAAAATAGGCGAGGCCAGTGTGAAAGAGAGTAGAGAGGAAACTCTTCTCGGTATAAACTTTGATCGATCACTATCTTTCAAAGGACATGTGAAGACCCTATGTAGAAAGGCCGGCCAGAAACTCCATGCTCTTGCCCGTATATCCTGCTACATGGACACTGACAAATTGCAGCAGCTAATGAGAGCATTTGTGTTATCGCACTTTAGCTACTGTCCACTTGTTTGGATGTTTTATGACAGAATTTTAAACCATAGAATAAATCATGTTCACGAAAGGGCACTGCGCATTGCGTACAAGGATCACGGAAGTGATTTTGGTTCTCTCCTGGAACAGAGCAATTCGGTGCCCATCCATGTAAGAACCTACAGTTGCTTATGACGGAAATTTTTAGAAGAAAGTCTGATCTAAATCCACCTTTCATGAAGGATATTTTTATGGAGAGAGGTATTAGCTGCAACCTAAGGCATGGCAATGACGCTCAAATTCCAAAGGTGCGAACCACGTCCTTTGGAGTTGAGACCATAGCCTACCTTGGAAATAAACTTTGGCAGTTTTTACCGCACGAAATAAAACGATCAAGCACCCTTCCTATTTTCAAAAAACGAATTAGATGTTGGAATGGCGAAAAATGCAACTGTAGGCTCTGCAAAACATACATTCCAAGAGTTGGGTTTCTAACATGATAAACATTTCTTGGGCCTTCTCGCGAGGATGGGGGCGGTGCGCTGCTTCCCGGTGGGATGGGGGATGTGCTGTGCGGGATGTGAGTTCCCCTTCACGATGCAGGCACTGGGCTGCGGTTGAACTGGGGAATTGCTCCCTAGCGGCGACCGCAGCTTAGGATATGCGTGTGGGGGTTCCCTCGCGCGGTGTTTCCGCTGTCTCTCTGGGAGGTGGGCGTCGCCCCGTACCTCGTAGGGAAGGCATGCTTTTATCTTGTATATAATCCACTAAATGTTTTTATTGATTAGCTTGTCGAGAATATTCTAGAATATAGTTATAAATCAGTAATAACTAACGCTTACGCATGCCACATTGTAGTCAACAGCTGAATCATCTTGCTTCGCCATTCGCCATTTTAGGCCTAATGACAAACATGTAGCCTCGCTTTCGTATAGAAATTGCGTAATCGTACGAAATCGTAATCTAGACACGTAGGGGCTTATCTGGAACATTCTAGGGGTAGGGTGAATAAACACAAAGGAATTCTTTGAACTTTGGACAAATTAGGAGTATTTCATAATAATTTGAGTAGTCATGATAATACAGCATTACGCAGCATTACGAGAACATTCTAAGCAAACAGTATAAAAGCTGTAGCCTTACCGTAGAGGAGGGTGAGTGAGTGTAAGTGTGTAAAGCGTAACAGTATCAACAGTATTAACGTCACATTAACAGTAAAATCAGAGAGAGTAGACATACGCAGTTGTGATCAAGTGAGCTTCAACATCGAGATTCTTTGTGGGTCTATCTATCGTGAGTTTTGTTGCGCATTAAAGCGTGATTCCCGACAAAGTGGCACCTCCGACGGGACTAATTCCTGGGTGCACAAAGCAGTGACGGAAGAGAGTATCTGGAGAATCAAGTACAAAACAAGCTTCTCAGTGAATTAGTCCTAATTCAGTAATTCTACGATTGGAAATGGGTTCGAAAGAAGCATTGAAGAAACTAGAGGATAAATTCAAGCTGTTGGAAATTAAAGACAAACAAACATCGCAAATATTACACGATAACCGGGAGCGAGAGTTAAAAAGACATCTACAAGCAATTTTTAGTCGATTGGAGGAACTTTACGCATTGAGAAACAGTGTGGAAGACTGCAAGATTGCTGAAAACGAAGACCCACAAAAAGTTGAAGAATGGGGAGTGGAGTTCGAGGAGAAAGTGAAACATTATGAGCAAGTGGTTGAAGATTTAACCAATGCAATCGAAACATTGGATCAGCACAAGGAGAGAGCAAGAATCGAGAGCGAAAGGCACGAGGAAGAGCTACGTTTGCAGAAGAGATTCGAAGAGGAGAAACGCATTGAAGAAATGAAACTTCACCTCAGAGAGCAATACGAAATGAAGCACAGTGAGGAGAAAAGGCCCGTACACGAGGAGCACGACGTAAAGGTGAAGCTGCCAAAGCTGAGCATTACAAGATTCAATGGTACACCAATCGACTGGATGAGATTTTGGAACCAATTCAGTGCAGAAATAGACAGTACAAAGATTTCGAATGTTTCCAAATTCTCATATCTCAAAGAGCTATTGGATTCAAAGGTTCGCCTCCTCATTGATGGGTTGCCTTTTACATCTGAGGGTTACGAGAGAGCCAAAAGCATACTGCAGTCAAAGTTTGGGAAACCGAATGAGATCATCACAGCACACGTGAAAGGCATAATGGATCTACCCACAATCAATGGAGCGAATCCTGTGAAAATACATGAATTCTTCGAGAAGCTTGTAACGCACGTCCAAGCGATGGAAACAATGGGAAAGCTGAAGACAATAAATGGATACGTCAGACTTTTGCTGGATAGACTGCCAGGGATACGATCCGACCTTGTGAGAAATGATGATAACTGGGATAGCTGGGAATTTCCACAGCTCGTAGAAGCCCTTCGCAAGTGGACAGAGAGAAACCCAATGCAAGTGAAAAGAAAGATTACGTCGGATCACCACGTAAATTTGACAGGACACTTCAAACTGATCAGAAGCAGTGGAAAGGACGGAAATGTGTGTATTGTGGAGGAGATTTTCACAAAGCTAGCAATTGTTCAAAAATCAGTTCTCTTGAAGCACGCCGACAAGTTGTATCCAAGAGACGAAGAGACTTTGCTTTAACTGCCTGGGTTCCAGTCACAGAGCAGCAGAGCGCAGAAGCAAGCAAGGGTGTATGAAATGTGGATCAAGACATCACACATCCATTTGTGACAAGCCACCGGAAGCAGCTGAGCAGACAATGATGACATCTGAAATTAATCCAGTAACATATCCAGTTGTAGTTGTAAAAGTTAACGGCGTCAATTGCAGAGCTCTACTGGATACAGGAGCTGGAAGTTCTTATGCTTCCGCAACACTCATCAACAGACTTGACATCAGTGCTTCAAGAACAGAAAGCAGGAAAATAGAGATGATGATGCACACAGCGGCAAGGAAGATCCAGATCTACAACTTGAAGATAACCAACTGCGAGGAAGATTTTGAGATATATACCGACGTCAGCAAGGTGGACAAAAGTGTATTGCTGTCCGTAGCAAACCCAAAATATGATTCAATGATTAAGAGATATCAACACCTCAAGGGCGTGAAAATAATCGATACCGACTCGAAGAGTGAATTACCAATACATCTTGTTTTGGGAGCAAGCGAGTATTCAAGAATCAAAACTTCTACAAAGCCAAGGATTGGTGATCCGGGAGATCCAGTGGCTGAGTACACACGGTTTGGATGGACAATAATTTCACCTGGTGCAGAAGTGAACTTATCCAACTTATATCTCACCAGAACAACAAGTGAAGATTACGACCGACTGTGCAGACTGGATGTTCTTGGGATTGAGGATTCTCCCGCTGGTGACGAGCAGACGGTCTACGAAGACTTCAAGGATCAATTAACCAGAAGTGAGGAAGGGTGGTATGAAACTGGCCTACTCTGGAAGGTTGGACACCCATCGCTACCTACGAACGAGAAAGGGAGTTTAGGCAGATTGTCAACATTACTGCGGAAGTTAAAGCGTCAACCAACGTTGTATGAAGGTTACCATGGTGTCATTCGAGAATACCTGGAACAGGGAATCGTAGAAAGAGTTCCAGAAAACAAAGAGCCTGCTGGAAAAGTATTCTACATACCACACAAGGCAGTAGTTCGTGAAAACGCAGAAAGCACAAAATTACGGGTGGTTTTTGATGCATCAGCAAGACAAGATGAGAAGAGCCCTTCCTTGAACGACTGTCTTGAGACTGGACCTTCACTGCTAAACTTGCTCTGGAGTATCATTGTTCGCAACAGACTTAACCCAATTGCCCTAGCTGGTGACCTAAAGAAGGCGTTCTTGCAAGTAAGAATACGCGAAGAAGATCGTGATACGTTAAGATTTCACTGGATCAAGGACATACAACGAGAAGAAGTGGAGGTACTGAGATTTACCAGAGCCTTGTTTGGATTAACACAATCTCCGTTTCTACTGGGTGGTACACTCGAACAACATCTTCTATCGTATGATGGCCAGCATGCAGAGACCATCGAAGAAATCAGGAGAAGTCTGTACGTTGACGACGTTATCAGTGGAGGGTGCACTATCGACGAAATGCAGCAGTTTAAAGCCAGAGCAATTCAGGTTTTCAAGGATGCCGGGTTCTCATTGCACAAATGGCATTCCAACGAGAGGCAGCTTGAAGGTGATCATATAGAAGCTGGTGATAATGAGCAGACATATGCCAAGCAGCAACTCGGGGTAATACATGATGAGACAAAGTTACTTGGCCTCCAATGGAGCAAATCAGAAGACAAGATTGCTGTCACATTTCCGACAAAATTTGGAGAAACAACAAAGCGAGGAGTTTTACAGACACTTGCATCCATCTATGATCCGATAGGGATAGTGTCTCCAGTCACCCTGCGAGGAAAAGTGCTCTTTCGTGAACTTTGTGATGCAAAGATATCTTGGGATCAAGACACCTGACAACATTGCAAAACGATGGAAAAGGTACACTGAAAACTTACCAATCAAGATGGAAGTTGTACGGAGTTTATGTACATACAGAGAGACGATCGACTCAATCGAGCTCCATGCGTTTGGTGATGCCAGTGAGGTAGGGACATCTGCCTGTGTTTATGCTGTTGTACATCAGTCTTCGGGTATCAGTCAAGGTATTCTAGCAGCAAAATCTCGTTTGGCAAAGAAGGATACAACAATTCCCAGACTTGAGCTCGTTTCATCGCATATGGCCGCAAACTTGTTAGAAAATGTGAGAGATGCTTTGGCTAATCTTCCTGTGAAACAAACAATCGCGTGGACAGATAGCAAAGTTGCACTTCATTGGATAAGAGGTGAAGGAAACTACAAACAGTATGTACAGAACAGAGTGAAGAAAATAAGATCGAAAGACTTTATTACTTGGAGACATGTACCTGGAGAGCAAAATCCTGCAGACATAGGAAGCAGAGGTTGTTCTGCAAGTGATTTGCAAGAGTCTCAGCTATGGTGGAGGGGTCCTTGTTGGCTTTCAAACTTAAGGTCCTTGTTGGTTTCCTTCACATATGGCCTGAAGACATTGAAACAGTGGCAACAGCGGAAAGTGAAGAGGAAGCAAAGAAAATAAAGGAAATCTTGGCAACGACGGTCAGTGAACCAGACAGTATCGATGAGCTAATGCACCGTTTCTCTTACAAAAAGGCAATTCGAATAACTGGTTGGATTCTGCGATTCAAGAGGAACTGTACAAACAGAGAGAAGAGATATAGACCGCTGGTGACAGAGGAAATCAATGCAGCAAACGAAATTTGGATCAAAAGAGTCCAAGGGGGAGTGAATGAAGACCCAAAGTTCAAGCAACATGTTAGCCAATTCAATTTAAAGCAAGACAACAGAGGAATCTACATATGTATCGGTAGAATTCAAGGCGTCTATCCTGTGTACCTACCAACACATTCAAAATTCACCGAGAAAATCGTGATGGGCGCTCATCTCGCTACATTGCACGGGGGAGTTGGATTAACCATGACAAGGATAAGAGAGCATTACTGGATACCTAGATTACGCCAACTGACAAAGAAGACCATACGGAGCTGTTTTGGCTGCAAGCGTTTCCAAGCAGTTGCACT
The DNA here is from genome assembly GCA_039566865.1 of Aurelia coerulea. Lineage (NCBI taxonomy): Eukaryota > Metazoa > Cnidaria > Scyphozoa > Semaeostomeae > Ulmaridae > Aurelia > Aurelia coerulea. The sequence continues at coordinate 8,416,080 of CM076959.1, forward strand.
GAAGAAGCCACCAACAGCTAAGCTACCAGTAGAACGTACAACTGGAGACAGACCATACCAGGTGATTGGGCTAGACTTCGCAGGCCCAATAATTTACAAGAAAAGTGAGAAAGTTTGTGGAAAGGCTTACATTTTGCTGTTCACCTGCAGCCTTACTCGTGCCCTGTGTTTGGAGTTGTTACCAGATCAATCACTGGAGCTATTCTTGCCAACTCTGAAGAGATTCTTTGCGAGAAGAGGCCGACCAGACAAGATATATTCTGACAACTTCTCGACATTTGTAGCGGCAATGAGAAATGAGAAAATCCATGACTACCTTTCTTCAAACAATATCAAATGGCAATTTAATCTTAGCCGGGCCGCCTGGTGGGGCGGACAGTTCGAGAGAATGGTAGGTCTTACTAAGCAAGCCCTATTCAAGGTCGTCGGCAAAACAACGTTGACGTGGAACGAGCTCGTTGATGTATTGCTGGATGTGGAGCTGACGCTCAATAACCGACCACTCAGTTACGTAGAAGATGACGTCCAGATGCCCATACTCACACCCAATGTCATGCTCTTTGGGCAACCAAACTACCCACCAGATCACGACATTGACGATATCGACGATCGAGACCTGAGGAAGAGAGCACGCCACCTAAATGAATGCAAAAAGCGGATCTGGAATCAATGGAGCAACGAATACCTAAAGGGACTCCGAGAAAGGCACAATTTGAAACATCACGGCAAGACTAATACGTTGAATATCGGCGATGTCATGCTCATCAAGGGAGAGGAAAAGAACAGGGGGCAATGGAGAATCGGCATCATTCAACAGCTGATTACGGGTAGAGATGGCATTGTTCGTGGAGCAAAGCTAAGAGCTGGAAAATCGACACTTGAACGAGCAGTACAACATCTTTATCCACTAGAGCTTCAATGTGACGATGCTACAGTAACAAGAACTACAGAGCTAAATGCTGATGCCAGGGAGTTTCGTCCGAGACGTGATGCAGCTGCAATCGCTACACTAAGAACGAAAGATCAGATGGAAGAAGAGAACCACGAGCCTTTGGTAGAATGGTGAACATCCATGATAAAAAGATGACATTTGAGAACTTCCTTCTCAAATGGGGGGAGGGTGTCGAGAATATTCTAGAATATAGTTATAAATCAGTAATAACTAACGCTTACGCATGCCACAGTGTAGTCAACAGCTGAATCATCTTGCTTCGCCATTCGCCATTTTAGGCCTAATGACAAACATGTAGCCTCGCTTTCGTATAGAAATTGCGTAATCGTACGAAATCGTAATCTAGACACGTAGGGGCTTATCTGGAACATTCTAGGGGTAGGGTGAATAAACACAAAGGAATTCTTTGGACTTTGGACAAATTAGGAGTATTTCATAATAATTTGAGTAGTCATGATAATACAGCATTACGCAGCATTACGAGAACATTCTAAGCAAACAGTATAAAAGCTGTAGCCTTACCGTAGAGGAGGGTGAGTGAGTGTAAGTGTGTAAAGCGTAACAGTATCAACAGTATTAACGTCACATTAACAGTAAAATCAGAGAGAGTAGACATACGCAGTTGTGATCAAGTGAGCTTCAACATCGAGATTCTTTGTGGGTCTATCTATCGTGAGTTTTGTTGCGGATTAAAGCGTGATTCCCGACAAGCTTTAGGAATTAATTTGTAAATTTTGTAAATTTTTGTAAAGTAGGCCTAAATTAGCTGTAATTTAGCTATTCTTTTTATTTTATTTAGCCTACATTAAATAAATTATTGATGATGATGATGATGATGATGCTGGTGGATTAGTTGCCTTGAGAAAAAAAAATGGTGCCCTGAGAGGGATGGTGTTCCCATCTTGTAGCTTTGATTTACGCGGTATGCCACAAAGTGATCAGACGCATGACATTTGAGTTGCAGGCCTACTCGTGAGGGCCAAGCTATTGGGACCCTCACAGTGCTGACACAGTATGTCACGCCGGAAATTTGTTGATGTGGCTTAGCCAAACCAGGGTATTCTAGATGTGCAAAAAATCGAGGAGCCAAGAAGGGGTGGGGGGGAGGGCGAGAAAGGGTTAAAGAATGCACCATACAAGAACTCATATCTATGTCTCCTTGCTCGCCATATAAAAACTTTTCAGGCTTTTTTTTTTGGCTGATGAATACAGAGAGGTGATCAGTTCGATATAAATCATTTAGGAGTAACGTCGGGAAAGTGCTATAATGAGCAACGAGGCAATGGGCAACGAGTTAACTGAAATAAAGAAGGAATGTTACCTTGGTTAAAGGACAAATGGAACTGCAGTGGCTGTTGTGGCTTACATGGCTCTGTGAGAGGGGGGTGGCAACTGGATCTGCTTGGGGCTGGGATGCTTGGGTTCACGTGTTCCTTCGCTTTGGAGAGAAACCTTCTGTCATTCGATTTTGCGCGACTTCTAGGCTCAATTTGACTGGCGAATTCCCTTTGTTTGACGGCTGCAGTAAGGGTAGGTAGGCATCAAGAATGTTGTTGCCAACTCGGGCGATTGCCCAGCTTTGCTGCTTGTGGTTCAGTTTCAGAATTTATTGATTCCTTATCTGCAGCAAGCACATCAAATTGGCTATAAATGCACCATTCCGATGTTTACTCTTTCGTTTGGTAATTGTCATACACATTGATTGGCTGGCTTGTTGATTTGCCAAGTAATTCTGATCTTGATAGATCCTTCTAGTGTCTGTGCACGAATTGAACGGGCAAATCTTTTATCTGTGCGATGGTTCGGTTAAACAGTAGTCGACATCTCGTTACTAGAAGCCAGTAGACAGCAAAATCTTCAGAAGGTTGGTTTGTTTGCGTTTGTACCACAGCCAATCAACGAGCTTCTTTTTAGGCCACGTGATTGACACTTCGTGCATCGCGATCGTCACGAGTCGTAGTTGTGAGGAAAACCACAGAAAAACTATCTTCTCAACTTTTGCTTGCCGCGAAAATATAATTTTGAAGAACCTGTAGAAATTTGTAATCTGTGTTGTCACATAAATTTCATGACCAGGGTTGCTTGCCCATTTCTAAAACAAATGTTTACTTCGTAGTAGGCTTAAATCATCTTTTACTTTATACAGTAGTTATTTAGCTGTATGCCTACTTTAAATAAATGGAATATATATATATATATATAAAAGGTACTAGGAGAAAAACGGACGCAAAAAACAGACAGATTTTTCAGCACACTGAGGCCTTTCAAACTTACGTTATCATCAGAATGTGACTAACTGTAGAGCTAGAGCGTTTTTACGATTTATAAACTAAATAGAGGATTACCGACAGGAAATATAAGATTATTGGTTCATTATAGCGTGTCCTCTGTTGAAAAGTTTGCTTTCGTATTCTAAGAGTGATTTATTGTCCTTAAGTTTCACAAATGCGTAAATTTTGAAGAAAGGTTCTTTAAGGTTTTTATTAGATTTTCCGCAGTTATGTACATGTTTTGGAAAATTGCAAGAAGACACTCCGTTTCTTGATTCAGATATGTGATTGTTCATTCTTTGACGTAAATTCGTTGTTTGGCCGATGTAGTTCATTTGACCATCACATAAATTACACGAGAGAAAATATATGATGTTTTTGCTATTGCAGGTAATTTCTGATTTGATATCCCATATGGTTCCATTTGCAGTTTTGAAATTCTTCACTGGCTGTAGATATAAACGGCATAATTTGCATTGTGCTTTATTGCATAATTTAATTCCGGGTTCTTGTCTCACAAATGGGATGGATGTAAATTTCGCATTCGTTAGAATCGAAGTAAGGTTTGGAGGTTGCTTTAAGGCGAGGATTGGTGTTGTATTGTTAAATTTTCTCTTTGTGTCCGGGTCTTGAATGCCTTTGAAAAGGTTCGAAATGGTCTTGATAACATGGCTATGATTTAAACTAGGGTAAAATGTCGTGACAAGTGGTATAATATCATCTATGCCAATTTCAGTTGACGCAAATGCTACACAAAGCCAAGCTTCAGCAGTCCCCAAACCAAGTCCGTCCAAGCATCTACCGCCGAAACAGCCACATCAAAATGCTCCACAACAACAACAGCATCAGCGCCCACAACAATTTCAAAAACAACAACAGCAACACCACAGCCAAAGAAACCATTTCCATTCTTCACCACCACACCAGGGTTTCCAACGATTCCAACATCAACCTTACAACACTACTGCTTCAAAAAACTACCAAGGCCTGAAATATCCAAGACCTCCTCCACTCCTTCCGCTAAAATCATCAACCTTTCGTCCTTCCGCTTGGCACACAGACATGTCTCGCTTCTAACCAAAGGACCAAAATTCACCCCAGTAACCAAACCAAAGAACCCTTTCAAATCTGATATTAAGGATTTCACTCGGAAAGTGAAAATACGAGAAGTTTTTGCGGATAAAGAAAATGAGGATATTTCATTACATAGAAACAAATCAAATAGACCAATTTACACAAACAACAAAGAAATAAACACCATTTGCAGTTTTATTGAACTTTTAGAACCAGAAAAACATTTTGCCAACAACAATCTTTCAAACGAAGAAAGAACTGCTTTACAAGAATTGACAGAAAGAGATGATATCGTCATAAAAAGGGCCGATAAAGGTGGCAATTTCGTCATATTAGATAAGTCTTTTTATAGAGATAAGCTTGTCATGCAGGATCACCTTAATGGAAACGATTACAAAGAAACTGCGCTGAATCAAGATGAGTTAGTGATGAAAAATATTAAAACTTTCGTAAAAAAGTATAAAGACATTTTAACATCCAAGGAACAAAACTTTATTACAGATTTCGCATGGAAAAGCAGCAATTTGTACATTCTACCAAAAATTCACAAATCCAAGGAGATTATTAATGCCATAACGAAATCAAACGATGAGTATATAGAAATGTCACCACCTCACAATTTAAAAGGAAGACCGATCGTTGCAGGTCCAGTATCACCCACACAAAGACTTAGTGAGTTCCTCGACACTTTATTAAAACCTTTCGTCTCGACATTATCGACTTATATAAAGGATGACTGGGATTTCCTTCGAAAACTTCCTTATGAACCGTTAGAAAAAGAAAGCAGATTGTACTTATGACGTCGTCAGTTTATATACAAGCATCCCACACGCACTCGGTTTAGAGGCTATTGATTATTGGATTAATGCTAGACCTGATCTTGTACCAAATCGTTTTCCCGCCTCCTTTATACTTGAAGCCACCAAGATTGTACTTCCAAATAACAATTTCATGTTTAACGACAGAATGTTTACCCAAACATCAGGCACCGCCATGGGAACAAAGTTTGCACCACCGTATGCATGTTTAACTATGGGCTACCTCGAGGAAGCCATCCTTTTTCCAAAGATCTTAAGAAAATACTTCGACGAAAATTCATGTTCGTACCTACAAAATAACTACCTCCGGTACATGGATGATGGTTTTATAATCTTACCTGTAAATATAAACGCGGACCTCTTTAAAACAGCCTTGAACGAACTCCACCCTGCTATCACGTTTACAATGGAGGAGGGGAATTTTTCAAAACATACAGAATCGCTAAATTTCCTTGATGTAGAAGTTATCCTCTCAAATGGATCACTAATCACAACAGACATTTTTTACAAAGACACAAATCCACATGATTATCTTAATTTCCAAAGTGCACATCCAAGACACATTAAAGATACTATACCATATAATCTAGCAAAAAGAATTATAGTTTTCGTTACAGATGAAGAGAGAGTTAAATTTCGTTTACAGGAATTAAAAAACTGGCTTTTGAATTGCAACTATCCCAACTCCTTAATTGATCAAGCATTCCACAAAGCAAAATTACAAGGTCCTGCACCGAATAAAACAAGAGATATTATACCACTTGTCACGACATTTTACCCAAGTTTAAATCATAGCCATGTTATCAAGACCATTTCGAACCTTTTCAAAGGCATTCAAGACCCGGACACAAAGAGAAAATTTAACAATACAACACCAATCCTCGCCTTAAAGCAACCTCCAAACCTTACTTCGATTCTAACGAATGCGAAATTTACATCCATCCCATTTGTGAGACAAGAACCCGGAATTAAATTATGCAATAAAGCACAATGCAAATTATGCCGTTTATATCTACAGCCAGTGAAGAATTTCAAAACTGCAAATGGAACCATATGGGATATCAAATCAGAAATTACCTGCAATAGCAAAAACATCATATATTTTCTCTCGTGTAATTTATGTGATGGTCAAATGAACTACATCGGCCAAACAACGAATTTACGTCAAAGAATGAACAATCACATATCTGAATCAAGAAACGGAGTGTCTTCTTGCAATTTTCCAAAACATGTACATAACTGCGGAAAATCTAATAAAAACCTTAAAGAACCTTTCTTCAAAATTTACGCATTTGTGAAACTTAAGGACAATAAATCACTCTTAGAATACGAAAGCAAACTTTTCAACAGAGGACACGCTATAATGAACCAATAATCTTATATTTCCTGTCGGTAATCCTCTATTTAGTTTATAAATCGTAAAAACGCTCTAGCTCTACAGTTAGTCACATTCTGATGATAACGTAAGTTTGAAAGGCCTCAGTGTGCTGAAAAATCTGTCTGTTTTTTGCGTCCGTTTTTCTCCTAGTACCTTTTATTCAGTTTATACTACAGTACCAAGTTTTTATATATATATATATAGACTCAAGAAAAAACACATTCGTTAAACGTTTCGGCGCAAGCCTTCATCAGTAATGACTTTTCAAAATCAGACAGAGCATACATATACATCTCGAAATTCAAAAAAATATAAAACAATAGCCCAAGCGGGATCCCGCTAAATACAATAAATCGCAAAAGGTGTAAATATATATATATGTTGGTCCACTGCATTTGGTTTTGCGAAATAATTCTTTTAACTTTGGTCATTTTATGGACCTCTCGCTTTCAGGGGGCTTCAGCCCCGTCCAAGGAAGTTGATATTTGCCTCTAGGAATCACCAAACGGCAATTCCAACAGCTAGAAATCAGTTCCAGACTGGAAATCAAGGTTCCAATATTTAATTTTGAATTTTGATATTTAATTTTGATTTACCAAACAGACGTGTTGCAGCAACTTATCATAAATGGCCATCCATTGGCCCTGTCAACTATCTTTGTATAACATTGCATAACGAGAAAATTTGCATGCAAGGGTGTCTCTTCTGGGTGCTTCATTGGGCAATAAATGTCAATTCGTCCACTGATCATAAAGTGAAATGAAGAATCATTTGTTAGTTCTGCGGAAAAACTACTTTAGGACATCACTATACAAGGTCTGGCAGGCAAACTACAAGAGTAGACCATGAAATAACAATGAAATAACTATACAACAGAGTAAGCACAACACAGTTTTGTGTTACAGTATTCATATCTGGATTCTCCAACTTTAACGGCTGCGATAGAAGATAAAACCCTTACAACATAGGTTTCAAATCTTTAAATCAGCGTAAAAAGGTGGTATGTCCTATTTTTTCCAACTGAAATGGCTTAAATGAAACTTTAGCTACCTATCTATAATTCTACCGTTGGACTTTTTGAAAATTTTGACATTTTTTTGAAATTACAGCATATTTTATATTTCAGCTCATTTGAGGATGTGATGTCATCAAATTTCTAAATCATAAACCACAAAAGTGACAGACTTTTGCTTAATGCTATATTGTAGACATTCATAAACTAAGCCTTTCTTGAAAATTATTTCAATTATTGCATCAAACAATTTAGACATTACGATCGTTTTAAGTTTGTTTGAAAATTTTTCTTGAATTCTCGAAAAAGGAGAAAAACACTCAAATTCTGAAAATATTGAAGATTTCACAAAAGTCCAACGGCAGAATCATAGCAAAATAGCAAAAGTTTCTTTGAAGCAATTCAGTTCAAAGAAATAGGTCAGTGAATTTTACACCAACCTTTTTAAAGATTTGGAACCTCTGAAAACCCTTCCATTCTGATTTTCCTTGTTACGCAAATTGTGTTGACACAGCCACATCGACCATAGAATACGTTCCTGCAACATTTCTGTTGGGTAAGTCAATATTAAGCGTATTGTAAACTTAGTTTCCAGTCTGGAACTGATTTTTAGCTGTTGAGGATGCGGTTTGGTCGTTCCTATAGGCAATCCTTGCGATGGGCTTAACCCTATTCAGGGCAGGCTAAAATGATGTTAGTTTTGGGCAGGGGGGCGTTTTTTCGCCCCCCCCCCCTCTCCCATTTAATTCCGAATTGGAAGGGGACAATACATTGAAACTTTCAGCATATGTACAATGACCTTTTGTGAGTATAATGAAGGTATTGTTTTATCAAAAGTCACTTGACCGATTGCTAGGCAACGATCGAATGTTAGACATACACAGAAAATACAAGGAGGATGGCCAGACCTTCCCACAATGCAACAGCGATCATTCAACTATACAAACCGAGGCGCACGCAGATCTCAGATCAGTTGCGATGAGCAAGCTTCAGGCCAGCATCTGTTCGTTTCATGTGAACATCTGTTGGTAAAATGTTCATTTTGATAATAGTTTGGACAAATTATGAGGCTTGGATCTTAGCTATTGCGCTCGCAGGGCTCGTTTAATGTTTACTTGAGCAAGAAAAATTGACTCAACTGCACGATCAACGATCGGACGATTTCGCGAATGGGCCTAAGCAAAGAGAGGCGGAAGTTTGTCTGTGGGAATCAAGGATGGAGTGACGGGTCTTTGCCTTCAAGACCATAGCAGTATTTATGTCTACTGCATCGAAATTCATAAAATTGTTACCTAAAGATAAGCGATCTGGTAGCTGTGAGCTTCAACCTGTTTTTGCTGACATTTTACAGACTAGTATACCGAAAACCTGGGTACACACAGGCTGCAGGGTACTGCACCAGCAGGGAAGATTTGTTGCTAGCAACTGACGATGTTGATGAGCTGTCCCAGCAATATTCACCTTTTAATGGAAGTGCCTTCGAGCTGTTATCATCAAGTAAGATGGTCATCTCCTTTAATTTCATCCCAGGCTATGTATTTTGCTTTGATTTTACTGGAACCTTGCCTCTTTCTATTTTAGGCCCATCAAACTCAAGACTAAAGGTTACAATTACTATGCTACGTGAACAAACTATTCTTAATCTTTCACAATTTCCTGGAGATATCTTTGTTGTTTCATATGAATCTAAATCTATAAGGAGACATTTAGAACTAAAGACAGTAGAACTAAAGCACATGCAACATTTGGGGGTTAGCTTTGATGAATGATGAGTCCCACACTCCTTGCTTTTCACTTGGCACTAATCCAGAGGTCACATAACAAAAACATAAAACCCATCTGAAGAATGCCAGTTAAACTGGCTTGAATTGTCAGAGTGTCAGTTAGGCTGATGAAACCTTGCAGACTGTTTGTCCTCTAATCTCAGAAGTTATTTCCTTTCCTTTCAGATTAACCTTGGTACAAGAAACATAAATGGCTGTTATTAGTACTCTTGATGTTATGCAAGCTCTTGTACCTCTGATGTTTTCAGCTCACTACAATCAAAGTCGCATTGAGGATCTCTTCAGAAAACGTTGGGACTGAGAGAAACAATCTCTGAATCATGATCGTTATGGAAAATCCAACTTTTGCAAGTCCAACTTATACCTTTTTGAAGTTGGGAAATGAATTCCCATTTCTTGCATTAACTTCTGCATTAGAATGCAACTGTGCACATTTTGGAAAAAAAGGAACCATTGGAATTTGGAGCAACAACGAGAAAGAAGATAAACAGTATAATTAGTATTTTAGTTTTGGATAAACAATTTTGAGGTCAGATAACTATACTTGGAGCATCTATTCACAAAAGACCATCAACATTAATTTTATCACAACAATTGTTTGAAGACTGTAGGCTCTTTAGCAATCCGAGTTTAGCATTTTTCTTGATATGATAACCCATACTACTTTGTTGTTCTTTAGTTGACCAATGTTGAACGGACTGACATTGATATCTTGAGTACTAATATAGCAAAAATGAATTAAGAAATTTCAGGCTGTAAGTTTTCAGCAGTGGAGGGTTCTTAAATGAGTCAAATGTGAGAGTGTGCTAACAGTAAGATTGTGTTTGCAGAAACATAGTACAGTGGATATCTCTGGACATGGGTGGCTTCCAACTATTAACTCTGTCTCTTGGGTTTTTTTAAATACAAAGAGGAAAGGAGTTATTTGCAAGCTATATTGTTGACTTGACATAGACCCTATTTACAATAAAGTCATTTCTTTTAACATGCATCATTCACCTCAATATGACGTGGTGCAAAATCCCAAAAGCGTGCAATGCTCTCAGGAACAGATGGAATAGTTTTGTAAATGCATTTGCATCAAAAGAGGCATGGTGTTGAATTATTGCTGTGCTGATATTTGTATCATTCACCTCAAATTGATATTAATAGTGAATAAGGTCTGCAGAAAGTGAAATTTTTGATCACTCAAAATGGATGTGTAAAATTATTGAAAAGTATTGGTACAGTAGTACACTCCCATTAGGGGCTAAGCGGATAGCTACCTGATTTACCCACATTTTTGCACTTGATGGTACAAACACTTATACCAAAGTACCCCTTGTCAGTAGCAGAGCCAGGAGAGGTATAAGGGGTAATTCCCCCTTCTAAAAATTTGGTAATTATTGTTTATGAGAAATGCAAAAAAATGTCTGGATACTCATTTTACCCCTATCCCAGCTGAAGGTTTTTACTTTTACCCCTTTAATATAATTGCCTAGCTCTGCAACTGCCTCTTGCCTGCAATTTACAGTACCATGATTTACAAGTTCTACATAGTTTACTTCTGGAATTAGAGGAATGTTTGTTTGTTTGTTTTGGACTGTTTGGCAAATGGTATATCATGAGGTTTTCCATTTTCTTTTTCTCCACTGAATCACTTGGAGTGTATGCAAACTTCTTGACACCAGCATTATCATTGTCTTCCTGCAAATAGAATTATGTATATCATATCATTATGTTTTTGATTTTCAGCGTTTGATTGGAAAGATAAGGGTGTGTAGCTTGTGAAAAAATTTTTCAAAAAGTTCTAGATCTTATATCATGAGGCTAGTGATAAATAATAGCTTTTACTGTAGCATTATGTTGCTGCAGTTTCCTTGAAATCAGTCACACAGGACTCGTAACAGGGATACTAAGGAACGCAAAGACCATCAAAAGTGCCCAATTTCAAGGTTCGAAAAAATTACTTTATCGTGGGGACTTAAGGGGACTTAAGAAAATGTAGCATCATTGAGTATTAATCTTACTTGAAACGACAGGATAACCTTAAGTCCCCGTTCGTTAACCCAAACGGAGCCAAAAACTGTTACCCATTTTCAAGAATTAGATTACCTTAGGCCCGTCTCCGTAAAGTTATATTTTCATGCATTCATTGGTAATACCAGACAAAACAAAGTTAATCAATCAATACGCATATATGATTAAATCTTTAAAATACTTACAACTGCTCGTTCCCCTTTACGTTAATGTGTTGCGAGTGCAAAACGTATCGATGACTGCCTCGGCCTCGCCGCCATCGCTTCTGTCATCCGATTCCATCTCGAAGCAAAGCGCGTTGCATTGTGGGAAGCTCTGGCCATCCTCCTTGCAGAAAATAGGTGTTTTGGATAAACAAGTAGTTTAAATCATACAGTACACGATATTATGTTTAGTTTTAGACACGGTATGCTCATCTACCCCCTATTTATTGCAAATTTTATGTTTTGTTTAATTTTAGGGAGTGAAAGTTATGAATTTTGAAGTCTTTATTGTTTTTTGCAGCGAAAGGCAAACTTTATTCCAATATAAAATGTTCTACTTGAAAGATATCATGTTCATACTTTGCCCTACTGCTTATCATTCCATGTAAATTCGAAATCTAATACAATTTTTTGATTTTCCTTTTATTCCTTTGTTATATGACGTCACTAATTACAATGACGTCATAAACATTAAAATCTGCTGATGTCAGCAAATATGAATAAGTTATAGATCAAACGAAAGAACTTTTGATGCTGAGTCCAATGATATATATTACATTGATATACATGTAGAAATGAGGGTACTAGCGGGGTTTAATCAACTTTATTCAATACCTCTCTCCAAATAAGACATTATTGTGGTCACGTGACAAACTTTTTGAAATTAAAATGTTTCTCTTTGGAAAGCCTATTAAATTTTAGGAAAAGTTAATGAATTTCAGTGCCTCAATTAATGTAATCTGAGGGCTACAGACAAGTTTCTACATGGGGCCCCACCCTGCCCTGAATAGGGTTAAGTCCATCTGCTATCTGGATGCGAGAGGTCCGTGAAATGACAACTTAAAAAAATTATTTCAGAAAAACCAGAAGTAATAGACCAGTGGGCAAGCAACCCTGGTTAGGAAATTTATCTGATAAGACAGATTAAAAGCTCCTAAAGTTCTTCAAAAGTATATTTTCACGGCAAGAAAAAATGGAGAGGTTAGTTCTCCTTTGGTTTTCCCCACAGCTACAACTTGCAATGATTGCGAGGCACGAAGTTGTTGATCACGTGGTCAAAGTGGAGCTCGTTGCTTGGCTGTGGTGCAAAATGTAAACAAACCAAAACTGCTATTGTGAAAATATTGTCCCCTGCTTTGTTCTCCAACAATGACAAAGCTAGTAAATTTGCAAAGAAAGAGTTCTAGCGTTTTATTTGAAATTTCTTCTGCATTTTTATAATGGTTGAAAGTGCTATTTATCTACAAGACAATACTATCAACCCTTTTAAAAATGTATAGAAAATTTGAATATGACGCTAGAAGCCCTTCTTTCAAACATTACTTCATTTTGACAATGTGGGAGAACAACAGAAGTGTCGTTTTCGAAGTGCAAAAGAATTGCTTCAGATAACGGAGATTTAATCTTGACTGTGTGCACTTGAAAATATGCCATTTTTCCAGAAATTACGAGAACAATGTTTGCTCGTTTCTGGCTGCTTTGCTGGTTACGCAGATGATGAGTACAACAACTTGCGCCTTTTGAACAGTCGCGAAAAATGTGATTCTGTTACCGATCACGAAATTATTTTATGTGCATTTGTGTCAAGGACCAGTCCAAATTGATTTGACACATTGCAAAGTCTTGAAATGACAGTATTTTGTTCTCGCAGATGATTTCCAAGACTCCCCAAATGCACCACCAACAAAGAAAGCAAAAACGACGGCAAAAAGAGAGGAAAACAAGAAAAATGAAACGAAGAAAAAAGAAATCAAGGAAACAAAAATTTTTAAAACCAGGGAGGAGAGTAAACATGCACAAATTAGTATTCATGGCAGTATTATGCATACGGATCAAAATATGAACAGGTATAGAACATAGTGCCCTCTTTCAGTACTTTAATCGTTTTTTCCTTCTTCCACATTTCTCCCTAGCTTCTGAAGATATTTTTAGGGCACTGACAGCATAGGGTTCAAATCTTTCAAATCTTTAAAAAGGTGGGTGTAAAAGTCTATGATATTTTTCTTTTAATTGCATGTCTTGAAAGAATTTTTGAAATTTTGCCTTAAATCTGCCGTTGAAATTGTTTGTTATCTTGATTTTTTTTAAAATGGCGGCAATTTAATGATTTTTGAAAAAATTGATGGAAAATTTTGAAAATATCTAAATCATCGTAAATCTTAAACCAACAGAGGAAAACTGATGTAACCCTCAAGAAAACAACAGTCTAGGAAGGTCTAAAATATGGTGGCAAGCAAAAGTCTTTAGCTTTTCTGGTTTAGGATTTAGAAATTTAATGACGTCATAGCCTCAAATTTGATGAATGCTGCCATTTTCAAAATAATCAAGATGTCACTAAATTTCCCAGCAAATTTACAGCAAAAACCCCAAGTTCCCTCCAACCCATTTATTTCAAAGAAAAGTATGATAGAATTTTACACCGACCTTTTTAAAGATTTGAGCCCTATGTTGGCACTGACAACTTATCAAAGGTATGTCATGGTCCCTCCTCTCAACGTGACCACACCTCGTGATTCCTTTGGCCTGGAATTACAGAGAGTTAGTGATTCTCCTGAATCGTCGAAGCAGGTTTGACAGAGCCAACGCTCAAGTTTGACATGGCAGATTAAAAGAAGAAAGAATCATTATAAATTATCCTTATAAAGAATCCTTATTAAGAATCATTGCCAGTTACGGAGACGAAAACCGTTCGACCAGCTATCTTTTATTCTTGCATTTGCAATTATTAAACAAGCCCAGTCTTAAAGGCGTTGGCGAGCAGATAGTTTTGGTTTCGAGAGATAGCATCTGCATAACGCAACACCAGTAACTCTAAATTTATTCGTAATATACATTACACGTCTCCTCATACGTTGCAATTTGGACAATAATACGTGTCGGCAAGTCTATTATGTGCCATTTTTCTGACTCAGTAAGGGAGCAGGAATTTCTGTGCGATGCCAATCTTGTGCCTTACAGTGCCATACGGTAAGCAGACTGAAATAATCTGATACACTAGACTGACACTAGGAAGCATCTATGTTGATTTTCCATTTCTTATCTTAGCAGGAGATCAAGAGATGAAAAATTATTTGAAAGAGAGTTGCAAGCTGTGATACAACTTTCCAAGAAGCAATCGCCACAGGTTATTAACATTGATGAAGATGACGCAGGAAGTGTCAGTGTAGGGAACACACAACAAACATCATGTAAGAAATCCAGCTAGTTGTCGTGTTCCTTTATTTTACCCTTACATTTGAATCGATGAATTTCTGACTGGAAACTTGCAGGCAACTAAGACTTTGGATAAAAATGTTTCGGACCTTTCTATTGAGAACTTTTAACAGAAATCTTTCGAAAACTGAAAACGGTTCCAGTAAAGTATGGACACAAGTATTAAATTAGCTGCAATTTCTTGAAATTTTTTCACTAGCACCGCATGCTGACTGGATAGGGTTAATAAAGACATCTGAAAAACGTAATAAACCTTGCTTTTAAATTTTTAGATGATTTTCTCATTCTTTTTAAATGAGATTCATCGTTCAGTTCAGACAGGTGGGCTTTAGGTTTTTGACAAAAATTATTAACAGATTGTACTTTTTCCTCAGGAATATCTTCCAGCACTCAGCCCTACAGTAACAAACTAACCTGATACCATATTGCAAGGTAGTTTTTCTATGTTAGCAAAATATCAGTCTTGCTAGCTGACCGTTTACTATATTGATGAACAGATTCCACACACTCAAAGAATGAAAATATAAATGAAACGAAGAAGGAGCGAGTTTATTAAGGTTACTGTACCCCTTCAGGACAAGAAAATGTTTTTTCCTATCAATCTTTGGATTTTTAGATAATTGGATACCACACACACCCACCTGCAATTTTGGATAATTTCAATTAGTTTTCCTTTATTTTTCAATGAATTATAAGCAATTTAAAGCAACGCCTTTCCAGCCAGGAGCATGCTGGTTACATAACTAAAGGTTAATGATTTCAAGTGTCTCTGATTTCCTTTTGAAAAAAATTTACGGCTTTGATACCGATTAAACTATTATTAATTCTGCGCTAAATGCATAAAGGGTTACTCTGTTTGCTCTAGTGGCCAGATTAATGTTAATCGTTGACAACAGTGGAGTTATACGCTAAGAAACTATTTCAGCCCTTTTCTCAAGATTAAATTCTCATTATTATTATTATTATTATCAATTTGTTTTACGTTGGCAACTTACATAACTAATTCAAAGCTAATTCAAGCCAACAAATTAAATACATAAATATATATATACATACAAGTAAAACTAGTCAATAAAATTACAAAGTTCAAATCAAATTACAATGTTCAAATCAAATTACAAAGTTCATATTAAAAAAGGTGTAAAATCATAGAAAGCCGAGTTGAGGAATGTACTGCCTGCAAAGTCTGCAGTCGCAGCCTTCATTGGTCCAGTGTTTGATTTTATTCTTAAATTGATGCACAGAATTTGAATCCTTAATTTCCTGAGGAAGAGAGTGCCAAATACGCAGCCCTCTGTATCGGATTGTTTCAGTACCATGATTAACTGTATGTACCATAGGAAGTAAGAATGTATTGGTATTTCTCAAATTATATGTGAGACTTCTTTGCAGGAAAATTTCGTCCATAAAACTGGGGTTTAAATTATTAGTAGTTTTGAACATTTCAGTCATTAGCAATTGTACATTTTTCTGATGTATTGTTACAGATCTATCTTTTTCTAATAAGGTTTCAAAGCTGGAAGTATTGTCTTTATACGCAATTCGTAAGGCTCTCTCATGCAGCCTATTGATTTTGTTATTCATCTTTCTGCTATGGAACATCCATACCAAAGGACAGTATTGGAACTGGCTAGTTACAAATGCTCTCATCAAAAGTTTTAATTTGTCAGTTCCTAGATATGCGGACATGCGTGACAAAGCATATAGTTTGTTACCAGCCTTTTTACAAATATTGTTTACATGCTTTTCAAAACTGAGATTTGCATCAATCAAAACCCCTAAAAGTTTCTCCTCTTGTGAATTATTGACGGTACAGTTGCCAATATTTATGCCGACATCTTGATCTGTTTTTTCACCAAAAATCATAAAGTGGCATTTACCTTCGTTAAGTTTCATGTAATTGTTTGCGAACCATTCGATTATAATTTTTGAATCATTTTCTAACCTGGAGATTACATTTTCGAGACCCACATCGCACGTATAAATGGTTGTATCATCGGCATAGTTACATATATCTGTCTCTTGAATCGATAACAGAAGGTCATTGACGTAGATATTGAAAAAGAGAGGTCCAAGGACAGATCCTTGAGGAACACCAAGCTGAATATGTTTATAGTTAGCAACCAATGGGTATTCAGACAGCTCCCTGTTTCCAACAAAAAATTTCCACAGCAGATTTAAAGCAAAGTTCCAAAAGTTCATTTCAAGCCAATCAATTCAAAGAAAAATGCCATAGAATTTTACACCCACCTTTTTAAAGATTTGAAAAATTGGAGCCCTATGCTGTCAGTGTCAGTAATTGGACAATATTTGGCAGACAGAGAGAAAGCGCTTCTGTTCCGGACCCCGTTAGTAACATGGACAACGTGGTGTCTTCCTATCTTAGAAAGTGGCTAGAGATACCAATAAATGGCACACTGGAAATCTGCCTGCTATCCCGCAACAAATTTGGCCTTGAAATCATATTACCGTGAACAAAGTTCATCCAGTGTCAGAGTGTTCTCAGAAATAACCTAAAAAAACTCCATGAATTCAGATATACAAGAATTACGCAAGGAAACCAGCAAAGGGGAGAATATTCAAATCGACCAGTTCAACTCTACGAAAGAAGTTCTTAAATCAATCCGAAAATGCAGCGAAGATGAGGTACAAAATGAGCTTCCAAACCAAGGTGCTATTGTATCTGTCATGTGGAAAGAAGTACTCACATGCACACTTAAGATCTGGTCCACTACCCAAGCCTGTATGCCAAAAAATATATTCAATTTCACTGTCAGATATCTAAACAATACACTTGCCACACAAAAGAATATGGTGCTTTGTGGACAGACAAACGACAATCGATGCACCTTCTGCAGAGGCTTTTTTAAGGGGTTTTAAGTGGGGAGGCAAATCCTAAAAAGGGGATATGTTAGTCTGATTGGCTAGACCGTAGGAGTGTTTTCAGATCAAGGAGGGGGGGGGGCACTAATTCGCACCGAAGGCATTAAGTGTTCGGGGGTCAGAATTTATTTTGGTCAATGCCTTCTTTTCTTTTGGCAACGCCATTTTGTGCATTGCTGATGAAAGGGCATTTTATGCTCGGAGGTCCTGGAGAAAAATAGGAAATTTAAGAATCCAAATATGTATCAAACGGGCTAGCTAAAATCAAACTACAACATGATAAGAATACTTTGTCAAGAGTGTTGCTGTAAGACTCATTGATATTTGACATATTTGATAAAACTCATCGCGAATTCTCGTGAGCAGCGGCGTGGCCAGAAATTTTAAGTTAGGTGAAATGAGGGGGTCTGGGGGCAAAGCCCCCAGGAAAAATTTTCAGAGCCTACACCCTTTACTTTGGCTTAGAATGGATCTCCCAATATCATGCTTGCCATTAGTGAAAAGGAAACTTTGATAGTTTTGTGACATTTATCCTATGCTAGAGTAACATTTTTGAAGAAAGATCCTTGACTTTGGCTGAAACATCCTGTCTCTGGTGGAAAACAGTCCTGTTATTGTATTCCATCCATTTACACATGGCTCTTGCAGGTTGCCTACGCAGTGGTGGCGGCAATAGCTTACTTTCTGAAAATCACTTACTTGAAATAAGGGATAATTTTCTGGGGTCAAAAATCTCGACACTGGGGGGGCAAAGTCTAGGGATCGGGGGGCAATTGCCCCCCCCCCCCCCAGTTCTAATGTTGAAAAAGGCCCTGACCTTCTGCTCGCAGTCTGAATCATTATTGCACGTTGTCGCTGGGTGCAAATCGTATCTGGAAGAGGGGAGATGCACGTGGAGACACAATGCTGTTCTCCTATTCTTGAGCAAGATATTTGCCAAAGTTAAAGATATTAGACTTTTTGCCGACCTTGATGACTTCGATTCACCTTGTATAATTACCGGACACAATCTTCGACCGGACATGCTGATCATTTTCAATCGGACACTGTATATCATAGAACTTACTGTGGGATTTGAATCGAACGTGAACGCGAATGCTTTACGGAAAAAGCACAAATATTCAGAACTCGCCGAAACTCTTTCGCGAAAAAATGATGCGCTTAGATTTGTCAATGTATCCATGGGTACTTTTTTCAGTTCAGTTCAGTTTATATTTTAAATTCCACAACATACAATTCAAAACTATTAACAATACAAAAAAACTAAACTACAAGGATATGAGACAGTTACAGAAAAATTGATACATTTGAATGGGAAATTAATACAATATTAAAATACTAGGAACAAAATGAATTGCATGCGGGGAATTACTTAAAGGAGGAGCCCCCTCAATAGGTAAACTAATCGAGGAGCCCCCTATCCTAAAAGGTTATTGAATGAATTTGGTTGAATTTGAATAATCTTAGGAATACAAATGTTAGCATGTCATATGTAAAATCGTGCAAGATATCAAAATAGCTCAGGACATTAGTTGACCTTGTTCAGTAAGTAAATTTTCAATTTTGTTTTGAAAGATATTTTTGATGGAGCATTTCTGAGTTCTGCAGATAGTGTATTCCAGAGTTTTGCACCAAGATAACGTAATGATTTTAGACCATATTGAAGACTGTTTTGTCGAGTCAAATATAAATCACCTTGACTGGCCTGTCTAGTGGAATATTGATGAACAAATGAATTGAATACAAAGAAGTTATGAAAGCATTCAGGTGATGTCTTGTTGACGGAGTCAAAAACAAAAGTTAAGAGTCTAAATTGAAAATTATCAGAAAGTCTGAGAAGTTTTAGATCTTTGAAGATGGGGAGAGAGGGTGACAAGCGAGGTTGAAAGGATATGGCTCTGACTGCTTTTTTCTGTAACCTGAAAATAGGTTCAATGTATGATGCATATGTTTGATCCCAGACAATAAGACCATATTGTAAGAAAGACAGAAACAAAGCATTGTACAAGCAGAGAGAAACATCCAATGGAAGTAGGTTTCGAATTTTGAAAAACATTCCGCACGTTCTAGCCAATTTTTTAGACAGTTCACTGAGATGGTATTTCCAGCTTAGATGCTCATCTAACAGGAGACCCAAGAATTTAACAAATTTTACTCTTTTGATACTCTTTTTCCCTATTTTAATAACAGCATCAGGAGGAACTTTTACAGATGAAGAATGGAAGATAATATAATTTGTCTTTTCTATATTTAATGATAATTTATTAGCATCAAGCCATTTCTTTACTGATCTCAGTTCTCTGTTTACTATTCTAATCAAATGAGACAAATCACTGGATTCACAGTAGATGTTTGTATCATCAGCAAAAAGATCAAACTTGAGCTTCTTGGAAGCATTAGGGAGGTCATTAATATAAATGAGGAAAAGTAATGGGCCCAGTACAGAACCTTGTGGTACACCGCAAGTAATGGAAAGTAAGTTGGAATTACTTCCATTAACAGAAACATATTGATTTCTATCAGACAGATATGATCTAAACCATTCAAGAGCACATCCACGAACACCATAGTGTTCCAGTTTCGATAGCAAAATTGCATGATTACCCGTATCAAAAGCCTTTTGCAAATCAATGAAGATACCACAACCAAATCTTTTATTATCAAGTGTATTTCTTACAGTTTCTGTCAAGCTCACTAGGGCATGATCAATTGAATGATTTTCTTGAAATCCAAATTGTAATGAATAAAGAACCTTATGTATTTCAAGGAATCTATAAAGTCGTCTGTACATTAACTTCTCAAATATCTTGCTAAAGATAGGCAGAAGAGAAATGGGCCTATAGTTTGATGGCAGCTCAAGATTACCTTTTTTAAACAGTGAAATCACCTTGGCTAACTTAAGCTTATCAGGAAAAATACCAGACTGGAAAGACTGATTCACAAGGAGAGCAAGAAGTGGAGAAATTGAGGATCCAATGATTTTTAGTAATTTTATAGGTATACTATTGGGACCTACAGATTTGGAGGGATTTAAGATGTTAATTATATCCTTAACTTCCATTTGAGTAACTGGAGAAAGGAAAAGTGAACTAGAAGTTCTGTTTGATAGATAGTCAAGGGGAGATTTAGGAGTCAAAGAGACTGTCTTAGTTATTTCATCAGCAACATTTACAAAAAATTATTAAAAATATTAGACATTTTACAGGGGTCTGAGGTTACAGTTCCATCTTTATCTTTTATCTTGTTAATTGCAGAAGAAGTGGAAGATTTATGAGAAATTATTGTCTTAATACCTGACCATAATTTTTTCATATTTTGACTGTTAGTAGAAAAATAATTATGAAAATACCTTGCTTTATTTTCCTTTAATTCATTGGACACACGATTTCTAAACTTCTTATACAACTTCAGGCTATCATCAGTTTGCTTTTTCTTCAATTTCAGCAAAATTCTGTCTCGGATTCTCATCATCTTCAGTATCTTACTGTTTATCCATGGTTTATCTTTGAGTTTCATTTCCTTTCTACTCCGCTTTTTAATTGGAGCATGTCTATTTGTCAAAGATGTTAGATCTTTCAAAAATCTGCCAAATTTTTTGTCTATATCCATGTCACTGTTTTCCAGATAATCAAAGTCAATCTGATTAAAATCCTCATGAAAATCATTTTTATCGAAATTGGAATAATCATATTTCAATGATTCAGACTTATTATGACTAATCTGAGCATTTTTCAAAATGAAAAACTGGGGGAAATGGTCAGTAATTTGCATCAAGATGTTGCCACTGGTTATATTAGCATTAGTAGCATTTTTGTATATATTGTCAATAATAGATGCAGAATATTCTGAAACTCTAGTAGGATGATGAATGCAAGGAAGAAGGCTGTGTGAAAAAAGGTTATTGATAAAGTCATTGGTTGGTGTATGGGAAGCATGATCCAATAAATTCACATTGAAGTCACCCATTATGAATAGCAGTTTGTTTGAGGATATTTTAGAGAGAAGGTTCTGAAAATGGGAAGTAAGGTTGTCAAAATTTGAGCTTGGGTGTCTGTAAACACAGCAAATTAGGAAGTCCTTGTCTTTTTTGTTTCCAATTTCAACCCATACAGTTTCAAAATCATCTGTGCAAGAGTCTAAGTCAATTCTTGGAATGGAAGTGAGAGAATCTTTAATATACAAACCAACACCACCATTTTGAGTCAAAGAAGAAGTCTTAAAAAAGGTATAGCCTGGAATGTCAACATTAGATGAAATGGGATTGTCATTAGAATGCCATATTCCAGACACTCCAATCACATCAAGATTTAAATTAGTGTGAGAAGATAAAGAAACTAATTCATCATGATGAAGGGATAGACTTCTTATATTAGTGTGAAGAATAGAAAAGTCATTGGAGGATAATTGTAAGGAAGAGAGTCCAGGAAGAGTGAAGTAGCGAGAATCAATATTTTGAGGCATTTGTTCATCAATATCATAATCACTAAGATTAGGCAAATTAACAAGGTTTGATGTAATTTCAAATGAAGGTGTGGAATCAGCAAAAGATGGAAGATCAAAATCATGAATTTCTAACAATTCTTCATTTGCTAATGAGCCAAATGGAAACATATATTTGATACATACAAAACCAAACCATGGGTAGTTTACAAAACCATGGAACATCATCTGGTTCTTTTTCCACTTGTTTATATTCAGAAGCTGAGATATCATTGCATTTAATGTGGATATTGAAATTGCATTTATTGCAGAGAATAGCCTTATGACTATTGGATATATTTTTGTGGCAGATACCACAAGAAAGATTATCAAAACTTGTCATTTACATATAGGGAATTGAATTTGGGTGAGACAAAACCTTAACAATGCAAGTGACCATCCAGTAAATAGGATGAGTATGATTATAAATAATTTGAACAAAACATACCTGAAAAAGAGAAACTTTTGTTGTTGTTTTGCAACACTAAATACAACTGAGTCATTCATTATAAAGTTCAGACTCTTACTCTGTAATGTCTGGTCTAATGGACACTTCTCCATCAGATTCATAACCGCTTGCAACTTGTTGATTTCTTTGCCTGTATCGAACATCTGGGGTTTGTCCTTTATGACAAGCCGACCTGCAACAAAAAATGCAGTTTTTCCTTGCTTTCTTGCAGCCTCCAGCTGTGAAATTTTGGCAGCTCTTTTGTCCAATGTTCTTTTACTAAAGTCTTCCAGGAATTTGACATTAGCAGGGCGGATAGATTTTGCAGCTTTGATGATTTTTTCTCTTTGTTTCCAACTTTTAAACTTTGCAACTATTGGTCTAGGCCATCTCTGCGTGTGAAAAATTCTTTTCTTTAACTTGGGATTTTAAAATCTCTTCTGATTGGTCCCAAGACTCACTTTCTTCACTTTCAGGAAATCCGACAAGCTTGACATTATTTCGGCGACTCATGTTTTCTTGATACTCTAAACTGTCTTCGATAGAATCCAAATTTTCGCTCATTGTATTTAGGCTTGGTGCAAAGAACGATGTTCTCACGTCCAATTCTTCGACCTTTTTGATATTGGTATCAAGTTGGCCTTGGGAAAAGGAAAAACTTTCTTTTAAATCAGAAATGTCCTTCTTCACATCCTTGAGCTCATCACGGAGTCCTTCAAACATCAATTTGAATGAGTCTTTGAAAGCAGTAGCTTGCACCTCCAACAGAGTTTGAATAATCTTAAGTGAAACGAAATCGTCGTCCGGCATATTGGCATAGGCCTAAATATCGCTTCTTCAAAGACGGATAAACTTGCGAATTAATGAGTATTGATGATTGAACTGAACATATTTTAATAAGAACTTTCCACTGTAAATATACAGTTTCCATACAAACATTAAATTGACACAGGAACGCCATAAAATGGCAGCGTCTGTGAAGCTTCGAATGCACGTGTCTTCACTCCCGCCATCTTGAGGTTGTAAACCCTCAACTTTGGGAATGTTTGAAACCAGTTGGTGACACTTTTGTTTCAATGTTGAACGAACTCAGACTGACCCAGGGCCAAAAGGATTACGTGTTAAAATGTATGACAAATATTACGAATCGTCGCACGTATTACATATTTTGTATGCGAAACAAGCCATGGAATGACCCAGCCCACCTCGAACTCTGAAGAATTCTAGTATCTTAATTAAACTCCTGAGTGCTAGCAGTCATATCTTTGCCTTGACAAAGAGAGAAGAATGACTGGTTCCTTTATACTTTATTTGTGAATTGTAAATTTACTATATCTTTTACTAAGATGTATTTTAAGACCAGTATATATGTATTAGATTTTGATCTTTAAAATGAAAGAAGTTTCCATTATTGTTATTATTATAAAACTGGTCTATTGATTAAGATAATTCCAAACTGCGTTACATGCCACCACCTTGCCCCGTTTACTAGTAATTTATGAGTAGATTTTATGTAGGTCTAATTGTTCTTTTTGTTCATGTCATGTATTTTTCTTTTCTTGTATTTGATTAGTTTCTTCAGTTTCTTATGTATCCATATGTTAATGGCCTCGGGGTAGACATTGCCTTTTTTTCCCTGAGGTATCGTTGTAGTACCGGGTGCGCCAAATAAACTATGCACGTTTGGCAGGTCACAATAAATCGTACATTGGACCGATTTTGAAGATTTATGACTTACTCTGTAGCAGAAAGCCTGAATTAGATACTGGGATTTTTTGCAAATTTTTACATTTTCAGTTTTTAGAGCAAGAAGCGAGTTTCTTAACATTTTATTTTTCGAAAACAGTAAAAACGATAAAAAAAACATCGATCAAGCTTTCTAAAGAATCGATATAAATAGACAAAGAGAGAACTTGTTCGTGGTGATTTGCGATTTAGAAATCGATTAATTGTAATCTGCTGCACGAGAGTTCGTACTAAACCCCCAAATCACCTTGAAAACATGTTCTCTTTGTTCATTCATGTTGAGTCTTTTGAAATTTGATCGACGTCTTTTGATCGTTTTCAGTATTTTCGAGAACTAAAATTTTAAGAAACTCGCTTCTAGCTCTTAAAACTGAAAACGGAAAAATTTGCAAAAAGTCCTAGAATCTAATTCAGGCTTTCTGCTAAAGATTAAGTCATAAATCTTCAAAATCGGTCCAGTGTACGATTTATTGTGGCCTGCCAAACGTGCATAGTTTATTTTGGCGCACCCGGTATTGTAGAGTGATTTTGTAAGTAGTGTAGGGTAGCTCGTAATATATATTGTAACTTTTAATTCGAATATGAAATACCAATCCAAAGCAGTTATTGGGAAAATATTAGTGATATTTTCTTGGACCATATTATGCTGGAGGTAATAACCACACATTCATGTGAAAGAGTTTGCGATGGGCGTTTTCAACTACCAACATTTGCCAGCATTTTTGAAAAGTGAAGGTAAATGGGCATCTGTTGAGGTTTAGGGTCTTAAACATGGTTGATTGATAGCAGTTCGATGCTAGACTCTGCGGAGGAGAACCGACATAGTTGATCTCTTTTAACTTTTGGAAAGAAATTTTGTTCATCCTAATACCCCCGAACGTGATTTCCATCCATAATTTGGACAGTCAAGTTACAAACTGAACATTACACATGGTCACATGAGTCAGTTATACCCTTTGCCATATATGGGAAACTTGCGTTTATTGTGAAATTTCAGTTTATGCTACGTTAAAGCTTTACATATGCATTGTGTCCTGGTTTATGTAGCCTTCGAGACGGGCGCAATACTGGTCTTCGGAAGGCTGCTGGGTCTTTAATTAGAAATTGCAAAAAAATGAAATTTCAAAGAAGGCTGTTCAAAAGGATGGAGTAGGTATAGTTTCGTAACTGGAGTGTTGAATGGATTCTCAAAGAATAATCTAGAGTAATTTATTTTAGATGAACGTATCAAAGAGACCGCTGTTGGCTTATCGTTGCATTCAAATGAGAATGAAGAGAAAGATGATGAAAGCGAATACGAGGCTAGCGAAGGAGAACTAGACGAGTCAAATGACGATGACGAGGATGAAGATGAAGACGATGATGATTTTAATGTAGAAAGTGACGATGAATTCAAAATTTCACCAAAAAAGAGCAAGAAAGTTAAAGAAATGAAAACTACAGGAAAAGTTAAGGGAAAGCTCAAGAACGTTTCGTCAAACATAGCAATTTCTGCAAAACGAGGTAAATATGTTCTCTTTTCAATTCAGTTAAGTTTATTGATTTTAAATTCCACTACATACCAGGTGTCCCAAAAAAAGGTAACAAATTTGGTCGGGGCTAGGGATAAAAGTTTTAAAGTCGAATCGATCCCTCGTATGTTTGAAGTACTCTTTGATAGTTAACTTGAAGATTGATACCTTGTTTATCGATATTGGTGCATCGAGAGTTGGAATATCAATCTTGTAAGTCCAAATTCGTGTTCACCTCCAAACCATAGCTTTTAGGTTTTGGCCTAAACTGCAAACGTGCTGGTCAAGGGAATCTCCTCAGTCATAGACTTTTTTGGACAAGGATCCGCCCTGTTTCAGATTTCTATTAAAAAATTTTCTTAAGACAAGGTTTCTTGCTTAAACTTTCCTATTATCTAGAATATTCCACAACACAGCGCGTTGACAGCGTAGGCCAAAACCCAAAAGCTCTGGTTTGGAGTTGAAGGCCAATTGGACTTCCAAGATTAACACTTCAACTGTCAGTGCACTAATATAAACAATTGAGGTATCTACGTTCAAGCTTACTATCAAGGATTATCTTTAAAATTATTTCAGATTGCTTGAAGCTATATTCTTATTGCTACGCCGGATCAAACAGTTACCTTTTTTGGGACACCCGGTACAAGCATTCTAATAATACACAACTTACAACAATTTAAATAAATTAAAAAGACGATACACATAAAATAAAATAAAAGGAAAACATATGATACCAGACGATTTGTAGAAACTATTTATGAATCTACGTGAATATCAATAATCTGCGTTATGTTCAGACGGGAAGGTTTAGAGTTGATGACCAAAAATCGTGACCAATGGTGACCTTTTTAACTCAGCAGGAACGTTATTCCAGCATTTTGCTCCACAGTAACGTGCCGATTTGAGACCATATTAACTAGCATTTTTCTGTGGTAGGAATATATCATCTAGAGGCCGAAAAAATGTGTTTCTTCCTGGGAACGGCAAATATTTCGTCCAAACTTCCGGGGAATTTTTTTTCAATTCTACATTGATTTAGTGGATTGTAAAGCGTAATTCGTACAAGTTGGTTGTTGGCAGAATATAGTCCAAAAGGTACTTTGTAAAACTTAATACATTCATCAACCATAAATTTAAAGGTTTAAAGCTCAACAGAACATGAAACAAATACTTATATTGCATACAAATTTAAGAATGATTGCTAGGTATGTAGCTCAAAATAAGCATGGTATTTGTAAGTGAGCAACCCAAAAGCACATAATTATCATGATAAAGATAAACTGCACATACAAATCTAGTTGCCACTTTCTTCCTTCCTTGAAACGAACAGCACTAAGCACAAAAATCAACTAAAAAACTCGATGATAGGTTGACCTGGACGAAATCTACTACTTAGAACTACCAATTTTTGTCAAAATTTTGATGCGAGCCTCTTGGTCAAGATTCTACTTGATTAGAGTTACTGCAGCAATTCAATATTGAATTCTAGATATAGTTTATGACCGCTTCTGGCTCTGCCGTGTTTTGACAACGACATAAGATTCAGCTTCTTTTCAAAGAATTTCTTGCAGCCTAAAAATCTTGCAAAAATTTCTTGGAAACAGCATTTCGTGTTGTTCAGGAAAATGTAAAGCCTAAGGTCTTAAAAGTACAGACTGAGCTTGTGAGGTCTGTGCAGTGAGACGGAAGGATGGCTTTATATTTTCCTGTACAATTACAAAACCGGTTAGTATAAGTTTTATTACCTAATAGTTTCTGATTTTGACTTATATCGTTTAGGCAAACGCATTTTTTTACGGTCATGTTCCTCAACTTGATTGTAAATCTCACAGGCCTAAATCAGTTGCTGTGGTTACAAAAATGCGTCCTTGTATGTATCATATTATACAAGACTACGGGTAAACCACATGAAATGTGCGATTAACCAGTGGGATTGGTGGTATTCTTGTATTGCCTCCTTTTTTAAATGTAAAGCTGGTAATAAATGGTAGTATCATTTACGTAGTTGCATATTTCGGTTTCATTCGTCAGAAGAAATATGTCATCAATATAAATGTTGAAAAGAAGAGACCCTAACACCGAACCTTGTGGCACACTTAAATTAGTTTCTTTCCATATGCTAAATGAAGCATTAATCTTTATCCTAGGTCTTCTGTTCGAATAATAGCGGTGAATAAGCTATTAGGCTAATGGAGCATATCATCTATGAAGCAAGATAATTTTCAATATCGATGCTTTGATATTCGGAGAATAGTATTCTTTGAAATACCGTACATGTTCTTTTCTTTTTTCTTGCTTATCCAATACATAACATTGATCGCATTAATTTGAATTTTTGTATTATCCTCAGATGTCATTGCTAAAACAAAGATTGCTATGCAGCCAACTGCTGCGAAAATTAGTTCCTCAACATTAGAAGCTTCGACGCCAAAGATTCGATCGAATGCTTGCGCAAAACGTGGCTTGAAACCTTCTTCTGGTTCACTGGCACGGGTATGCCCTTCTCAGACAAATACTGGTAAGTACCTGGGGGTTCCCATTGATATTCATTGACTGGTACGTTCTCCTCATTAGAACTTCAAAATCAGAACATTTCACGTTCACCTATTTGTTTAAAATCATGCGCGATTGAGTCTAAAGCGATTAGTACGTTTATTATTGTTCTTAGGGACGGATTCTCCATTTAATATGTTGACATTTTCTTGTCTCTCTTAGGTTACACACCATTGCGCACACCTAGCACAAATGGAAGCCCCTCATTGGATGGCGTAACAGTCAAGAGCTCTGGACATTCTGGACTAAGGTTAGGACTTTCAAGAAATGTTAGAGTCTCCAAACCTTTGCATTCTAACATTAGGTTAAAGACAAGTTGATCCTACTTTCAAGCTATTTTACCGCCAATCTCCATTAAAGCGAATTGTAGCGATTGATTCGTGAGATTGCTGGTGAAATGCAGGAATATAAATATCCAGCTATTCTCGCGACCGCTGTTGAGACAATAGTAATTGATATGGGAATGGAAAATCTGAATGAGATTGTGTAACTTTTTGCTGGCGAGCGCTGAAAAGTTCAAGCAACTTGAACCTCAGGGCGAACCTCCGCAACTGGCTTGAAGGTGTGAAAGCATCAACTACATACCCTCAGAATGCGGCGATCGCGAATAATTGCTGTGATTCGCTTCAGTGGAGATTTACCTTTTTAAGCACTATCGTATCAGGAAAACATGTATTCCCATTTGAAAATAAAATCATACTGCGCAAACTTATGGCTGATAGGCTCTATTGCCTTTTATCTAAAGCCCTGGCAAAATGATTGCACTTTTGCACTGAACATTCACTGGACATTGCTAGCCTTGTTCAGTGTCTGAACATCAAGAAAATTTAGGTTGTGGCAAAACCACTGAACATTGTTCAGTGAACCTTTGCCGGGCAACAGAAATGCGCGAAGTTTTTTGAATCGAGAATTCAGTTTTGGAAGTTTCGGGCAGACTCCCAACAGAGCACCAGGGAGCTAGAAATTTTCTTTCGATTTTGTTTGTGGCTTTACTCACGTCGTTCATTCTGCCATCAAAATTCTGACATTTAGGTAAGAAAGTTGGATCGTAAACAAAAAGATAGCCAGGCATGATTTTGACTATTATTCCAAGATAAAAACGGAAGAAAAGTCATAAAAACGCAAGGCAATGGGTAAAGATACTATGAATAAATGAGAAAATTTGTAAATAACATGAAGGAGTTGACAATGGAGGATAGTTTAGCTTGGAATTAAAAGATGCACATGAAATCGTCCTCTACAGCAGGTACCCGCAAATAAGAAACCACTTTTTGAATTGAGGCCTCAGAAAGTTTCTTATTTAAAGAGACCTTTTCATGATCAGGGTCAAAGTTTCTTATGGATAGGGAATCAAGTCAAGTGAAGGTATATGACTGTACCATACATGCATGTGTATTGCACATCACTGGTACATTTTACATGTTTACCTTGTTACCTTTTCGTTGTGTGAATCTTTAATTTTGAAAATGTTAATTCTGTTTTGAGAATGCTACATTATATTACAGTCATTTATGGGCATTATTTTCTAGCATTTTGGAACTATGACAAACCTGAAAATAAGAAACTTTTAAATTTCAGACCTAGAGTTGTTTCTTATTAAAGGAGCCCCTTTTGAAGAAAGTGAGGCCTGTTTCTTATACAAGGGGGTTTCTTATTTGCGGGTACTTACTGTATTTCATTGACATGCGCGTGCGCAAACTGGACAATGTCCGTAAAACGACTGAACATTTTTCCACAACATCTTAAAACAAAAGAAATTTAATCTTGTCCACTGAACATGTTTAACTGCCTTCAAAATCAACTGAACAACGCTCAACATCGCTGAACACGACTGAACAAGACTGGACAAGGTGGCAAAATGACACAACATTTTGCGCTGAACATTTGTCCAGTACATGTCCAAAGCTAATGTCCAGTCGTTTTGCCGGGGCCTAATGTTTAAAACTATTTATGTACGTAGCAGATTTTAGGCCTGGGTCTAAACCGTTCCATAATTTAGGTCCTCGAAAAGGTTTATTCAATTTGTTTTTAGATCTTCGTATTATCTGGCTCTGGCCAACTGGTAGGAATATCTCTTTCATAGAGGATGGGCCGAGTTGTCAAAAGATTTGAAAAGATTCGTAGCAGCATATTTTGCAACTCTCTGTTTAGTAGGGAGCAAATTTATGTTTGTAAGTTCTTTGACTCCTCTATATGGTGTGCTGCCTACATTCAAGCAGAATCTGGTACATTTAATTTGAGCTGTCTCAATTGTTTTAGTTTATCTCTTTTATTTAGCAATGGAAACCAAGCACTGAGTGCGTAGTCAAAGTGATTGAAATCAACTCTAAATGCAGACTGTTCCATATTTTTGGTCTAAGTGTGAACTGTTGCATTTCTGAGATATAAGTGACAATTTTGCCCTTAATTAGTGGGACTGACTTAGTGCATTTGCTAGCAACCTCCGAAGAGAAAAGTTGAGAAAAGCCTGCTTTCTATAAAGGAACCTACATCTGCATTACAAAGCTCCACATGAACTATTTGCATATGCAAAGCCTACACTATCTAGCAGAAGCATCTATAACATGATTATTTAAGCAGCTAAAACTCTCATCGTGATCCTTTTATGCTCAAGCCAAAATATAAAGCTGTGTTGCCTCGTTTGAAAACCAGGCAAATGGGCACTTAGCCTTTTGGTAACTCAATACTTTCAGGTATTGTGGCAGTCGGTTGGCCTTACCACTTCTTCCTATATAAAGAGATTTGTTTAACCTTTGCTGCTCCCATATTCATATCTGCTGCCCCAGTCGTTGTCGTGGAAGACAAGAGAAATCGTAGAAATTGTTTCAGTTAACTAATTAATCACGTTTTTTCAACTTTGACACCGCAATGTCGATCCTTGCCTTGCTTCTGTGTCTTCCAGTAGACATCCTCGACATCAAATAACAGAATCCCATAGAAAATAGAAAGGCGTGGCTCCACAGACAAAAAACCAATTTTGTCATCATCGGAGATTCGAAGGTTCAAATAACATCTAGGAAAATGGTTTAAACAAGCATCGCTGCGTCCAAATCAAGCGTCATGGTGGAGCAACAACTTTGGATGTGAAAGATTTTATCAAGTCCATCGTTCGAAAAAAACCCGATTTGCTAATCACTCATGCTGGAATCTTTACTTTCACTAAATTACTAGGCCATTAGAACTGTCAATCAAAAATGAACCCTGAGAGCTCCCTCGAGACAGGATAACTCATGAATCAGCAATGGATCCCTTTGTTACAGTTTCTTAATGAAGTGATCTGCTTGTCCATAATCCTGTGAATGATGCAGACATTGCCATACTTTTAATTTTGCAGCTTACTTTGCGCTAATACTGATACTCTGATTTTGCTGATAGCTCTGGTTTTGCCCTGAAAGCAAATTTTAAGTTTGTTGTTTTTTAACTCTGCAACCAAGTCACCATTCTGAAAATATATCAAACTTTAATCCAATCATTGCAAATTTAGATAAAATAATCAATTTGAAACAGCTTGCGTTATAGTTTTTCAAATCTGTTGGTGTTTTTGACACCGGTATACTTTAGGGGCGGAGCTCTACCAACGTTTGCAGAGTTCAGGCTCCTTTACTCCATGAAATGTATCTCCCAAACAATGTAAATCACTGAGTTTTTCCAAAGGAATGCTTATTGCATCTTTAGATATAAGTAGTCTGCCCTTGCATAAAGATGAAGTTTCATCATTTGTCAATAAAAAGGGGTTTCGTGATTTTACCTTAAAGGGGACCTGCAACGTTGAAACAACTTGTGCTTAATCGAAAGCTCTAAGTGTCATAAAGATGAAAATAAGAATATTTTTCGAAAATGAATATCCGTTTCTCTGTAATTAATGCTTAAACCTCCTCATTTGTCCCGTGCGTCTGACTTCCTTGTTGCAGCCTCGCTTTCGAAACCCACGCATTCTGACGTCAGAGGTGAATATACAAATTTTCGGGTCTCAATGATTTCTAAAGCTTTTATTGCGGGTCCATTGACACGATGAACGGGGAGATGGCTGGTTGCGCTACTCACAATTACTTTACAAAAGCTGCAACAGACTAATCGCTAAAATCAAGAGAGTCAATCGAAAAAGAAAACTGCATTCCTACATTTTCCCACAGATGAATCCATTCGGGAAAATCGGATCCATAATCTGTTTGCAAAACGTCGCGCTGCTTGTTGACAAAGTTGCTTTTGCCAAGAGCAATATTTTTCCGAATGCTAGGAGCAAATAAACGTCCTGAGAAAGAAAGAAGTAGACTAAAGGTCAAAGCTTCAAAGCGAACCCCTTGAAACCATGAAGCCATAAGAAGACCTGTTTTGGAGGCCCCTGATGCCCCTGATGGCTGAAACCTCAAAAGGATTTAGGTGCATATGAAAAATGACAGCGAAAACAGGGCGCATAACTATCATTTTTGAATTATTCTCAGAGATATTTGGCTGGGAGCAAAACTTCTACCGCCTTAGATTGGGGCCTCGAATAACTTTTAGATGCTCTTTTTTATTTTATGTCATCAATAATGATAAACTATGGCACTGAATCTTGTTCTATATCTCACGAATCTGGAAAGGATATGATGTGACGTTTTGAATGAGATCTTTGTTCGATATGCAAGGGATAATTTAGAATTAACGTCCCAAAAAAGTCTCAATTTGATGATTTTTCACTCCATGGTTATAAAAGATCTCTATAAAAATTTGTACTAGCCCCAAAAATGAGCAGTTGACTACTGCCGAGGCAACTATCAGTCAAGAAGAGATTTTGTCTACCCCATTACAGAACCCAGCCATTGAGGTTGAACAAGGAATGTGCTGAAAAAAAGACAGGCCATATAATTTAAACAGTAATTTCATCCAACATGGTGTATGCTTCTGTTCAGATTATCATGAGAATGAAACACAGTTAAGGTTGTGTCCAGCTTGATGAAGACGACCATACAGAGAAAACTGCAACTTGCATCAAATGTTAGCTCTAGCAATGATATCCAATCGTAACAAACAGCAATTCCAAAACGTCTGTCTTTTCTGAAACAAGAGATTGAAAAAAGCATGAAAATATCATGAATATTACAAGAAAATAAAGGCTCAATAACATTTTCCCCACGATTTTCTTTAATTTTGCTTTTAGAAGTTTCTTAGCACTTCTCAAACATGGTACCAGGGTTTCTTTAAGGTTTTGCCATCCTAGCACTAGTTTCTTGTAAGCCAGTTTCTTTTATAAGATATGTGTACTCACAAAAGTCAACTCCTAAGGAGGAAGAAAGACTCAGAATTGAATACAAGAGTGGATATTGAAATGTCAAGCCTATAGTCAAAAGCAAGCATGATGACGAAAAGGCAATCATAAATGTGCTGCATCAATGCCCAATGGGCTTCCCCTAATATCGCCTCAAGTATTTAGTAATGATTCTGCGTTACACAATGAATGCAAGCTGCATATACTTGAAACCAATGTATTGATGTGACTGAAAGAAAAGCACTGCGAATTTTTTGAACAAAGATAAATTTAACGAATAAAGTGCCATCCTTGTAAACCAACAACTTTCGATCGAAGTTCGTGATGGCTTGCTTGGCCGACCTAAAGTCAAAAATACGCCAATATAAATAACCGGTTTCGTTTTATACTTGTACGAGAAACAAGATGTTAAGCCGTTTAAAAGTACCTTCCAGTCAGTGTTTCCAATCCTTTCAGCATTCACGTCGTCATTTTCACTTTCATTTTTGATTCTGATCAGTCACTTCCTTGTTCTTGTTTGACTGCAATGGTTGGGCCTCCCTTCGTCTCTTTGCGTTAGTTGATCCTTACTAGCAAATGTAATGGCTTAGACTGAAAATGTTGGATCTCAATTTCATCGGTATCAAGGAGTCCATAGTCAAGTTCGATGTTCGTCGCTGATGCTTGTGCTTGCTTTTTGCCAAATCTTTACTTTTTCATTCAACTGTCTGTGTTGTGTGTAGGCCTTGTGAAAGTGGTGTGATCCCTCTTGCCCTAATATTCACCTCTGACGTCAAAAGAGCTCTCGAATGAAAACGCGGGAGACCCCGTCCTTCAATCAAAATGGCCGCCAATAGGGCAAAATCGGGAAGTTAGGGGGCTTATAGCTCAAAATTCGTAAGCGGGATCTAAATTCTAATGCGAAATCCGATTTCTACAGGTAATTATTGACTAAATGAAGCAAAGTTGTTTCAACGTTGCAGGTCTCCTTTAAACAACATGACGCCTTCAAATCTCAAATTTCAACCTACATTAATACAGACATCTTTCTCATATCATTCAAGGTGCGGTCTGATCTATTGCAAAATCATGATCTACATTATTCAATGCCATAAGTGACTAATCTTTTTGACCAATAGGATTTTAACAAGTGTGAAACATGATGCAAGTTCCTTTAGCACGATACAATAGTGTTTACTCAGTAATGGTACTCATAAGGCATTGAACTTTGCTGCCATTCGGGAGCCTCTTACCGGTGCTACTGCAAGTGAGGCTATTACGTACTTTGGCATCTAAACAATACTGAAGTAAAATTCCCCGACTCTTATGCGTTGCCGCAGTCTTAACCCTATCTCACCCGGGACTTTTGAAGCGGTCAATAGCTGGGGAGGGGTGGATACCAGCCCCCCCCCCTATTTTTCTTCGCTGTTATAGTAGCTATAATCATTAAACTTGGTAATAGATGGACTTTGATGCAAACAATCAAAATCACGTAATTAAATCAAATTACCTTTATTGTTTTTGTTGCTATGACATATGATTTTCATGATTATACCAACATGATTGAAACAATGAAATGAGGCATTAAATGGAATTTTTTTTGTTTCAAATTGAGTTGGATATGATCAAGTACATGTGTAGGCATAATTTGGCAGATATATTTTAGATTAATATCTGCAACAATTATAAAAAAGTATACAAATTTTGTTGACTGCATAGTAAAACATTGGTTGCCATGGTTACAGTGCTATATTTAGAATCTTGAACTTTTCATCCGATACAGCATAGATGTAAAGTCAAAGTAGCGGAATTTTGGCATCTGCTTTGCATATTTTGGCATTGGCGAATAAAAGTTTGGTTGGGGGTGGATTCCACCACCCCCGCCCCCTAGGTAAGATAGGGTTAACAACCCTAGAATGAATTCAACTTGCAACTGCAAGAATACGCTAAAAAAACGATAAATAGATTGAAATTGGTCTACAATGCAGCATGGGACTTACTGGGTTTCCCAACAAAGCTTTAAAAAATATATCATTTAGCAAGCCAAGTTTCTCAGAAGAACTAAGTTTTCTCCTTAAAGACCGAGCTTTTCTGAAAGAAAAACTTGAATACTTGAAAATTCTGGTGACTTTCGCCACAGCGCCCATTGGCTTTCCTGTTGAGGCTGACGTCAATAAATATTGACCGGGTGTCCCAAAATGATGTATTATTGTTTGATTACTGTGTGTCCAAAACCAATGGACGGATTTCAAAAAGTTTGTTTTATTTGATTGCCTAAAGTCTAAATTGTATGTTAAGATGTTGGTTGTGGTTTTACCAGTTTTTGAAAATCGGTTCATCGGTTATGGACATATAAGCAATCAAACGATAATACATCATTTTGGGACACCCGGTATATCAAAATATACAAGTCTGCAGTAAATCTGTGATGCCTGTATTGATTTTGTATTTCGTTTCGACTTATATTTTTACTTGTGCATTGAATTTTTTCATTTCGACCTGCATGCGTACATATGCATACAATAGCCTACTTTCTGAGAAAGCAGAATTTGTATTTCATTCCATTTTCCTTTTGATTTATTATAACAGGGTTAAATACATTCAGTAAATATAAATTAACTGACTTACAATGTGCCCTGCCTAAAATCATATCTAGCCTAATTACATATATATAAACAAACCAACTTGAAGATCCTATATAAAATATATAAAAAAAGAAAGGGACTCAGAAGTCAAACGTATGTGCTGAACGTTGAATTAGATTATCAACCTCTTTGATCTTTCAAAGATGCTTTCAGCCTTGTTTTGAAAGTAGCTAGCGAAGGAGCAGTTTGGATTTCATAGCTCAACTGGTTCCAAACAGTAACCCCTCGATACGAATAGCTCCCGCTGCCCATTTGAGGTCTTACACAGTTGAATCCTGAGGTCTTGTATTCTATATATACAAGCCATTCCTATTGAACTAAATCTCAGAAAATGCAAATGGCTATAGCTCCCCATCTACAAACCGCCTTCTCAAATCGAGGCATATTTCATCCACCAAATTAAAAAAATATCAGACTCTTTATCAAACTCGATAAAAAACTGTCTAATTTTCAGAGATTTTAATATGGAAGTATCTAGCAACATATTAAACTCATTTATACAGAACAATGGCTTATACAGTCTAATTAAATCACCAACTTGCTTCAAGTCCTCTACCAATCCGAGATGTATTGACCTGATGTTAACTAATATGAAACACAGTTTCTTTGCGAGCCAGTCTTTTGAGACTGGGTTTAGTGATTGTCATCACTTAATTTACACGGTACTTAAAACTCAATTCACAAAACTCCAGCCAAAACGTATTAGATTTCGCGATTATAAAAAGTTTTCTGAGAGTCGTTTTCTATCAGATCTAAAAGGCGGAATCCTGGAAACAAACTCAGATGACCTCACAGAGTTTGAAAATGTTTTTGTGGAGACACTGAATAAACATGCCCCATACAAAACTGTTCGAGTCAGAGGTAACAACAAACCATTTGTGACGAAAGAGCTCCGAAAAGCAATGATGTTGAGAACTAGGCTTAAGAACATTGCAAATATGAGCGGAAGCGAATATGACAAAAAAAGGTACCGTGTACAGCGAAACCTTGTTGTCAAAATGAACAAGGATGCCAAGAGAGAATATTACAGTAAAATAAATCCCACAGAAGCAGGTAAAGAAAAGATTTTTAGGAAAACGTTTAAGCCATTGTTCTCATCAACATGTACAGCTACTGATAAAATAGTTCTGGTCGAGAACGAGGCTATACTTACTGATGATAAGGAGGTTGCCGAGTGCTTTAATTCTTACTTTGCAAATATTGTAGAAACACTTAATATTCCCCCTGAGGTTTTAGAGGAATATGAAACATCTCCTGATCCAGTTGTAGATGCAATCAATAAGTATGCTAATCACCCAAGTATTAAGAAAATCAAGGATATGTATGAGACCCAGGGAAATTTTGAATTCTCCCAGGTAGACCCCACCCAAGTCTTTAGCGAAATCTATCGATTAGATAAATCAAAGAAAACAAGTGGCGGTATTCCTGTTGACATGCTTAAGCTAGCTGCAAACCATTGCTACAAAGAAATCACCCACCTCATAAATAATGGAATCCAAAGTAGCACGTTTCCATCTAATCTTAAGTTAGCTGACCTATCACCTTGCTTCAAAACTGGGAATTCGGCTACAAAGAAGAATTTTCGGCCAATAAGTGTGCTATCATGTCTTTCTAAGATATATGAAAGACTAATGTACACTCAAATGCTCATATTCATGAAGGACAAGATTTCACATCTATTGTGTGGATTTCGACAGAAATATAGCACCCAGCATGCCTTGATTAAGTTAGTTGAAGCATGTCGCAAATGTCTAGACAATAAAGGGATCATGGGCATGGTACTTATGGACCTCTCGAAAGCTTACGACTGCTTGCCCCACGACCTATTGTTAGCAAAACTTGCAGCCTATGGCTTTGGGACTGGTAGCTTAAATTTATTGCATAGTTACCTCTCACACAGAAAACAGCGTGTTAGAATTGGCTCCACCTTCAGTGATTGGCACTATATCTCATCAGGTGTACCACAGGGTTCAATTCTTGGGCCGCTATTGTTTAATATATACATAAATGATCTTATATTTTGCATTGAGAAATCAGAAATATGCAATTTTGCTGATGATAAGACATTGTATGCCTCTGGAGAGAACATAGGAGATGTAGCCACATGTTTAGAAATTGATATCGAAAATGTTCTTAAATGGTTCGACTCTAACCGCATGGTGGCAAATCCTGAAAAATTTCAAGTGATGTTCCTTGGGGTACCAAAAAGTGCAAACATCTGTATTGAAATTGATGATCTGGTTTTAGTCCCAAAAGATGATGTGAAACTTCTTGGAATTACCATCGACTCTGAACTGAAGTTTACAGATCATGTCAAGTCCTTGTGTGTCAAAACAAGTAGAAAAGTAACTGCATTCTCTAGAGTGGCAAGACTACTTGACATCAAGAAAGCAAGGCTGCTATACAATGCTTTTATACGGTCAAGCCTAAGCTATTGTCCGTTAATTTGGATGTTTTGTGGAAAAACAGCCAACAGGGAGATAAACAAAATCCACAAACGTGCTCTACGTATACTTTTCAATGATTATGAAGCCTCATTCGAAGAGCTTCTACAAAGAAACAATGAGCAGACAGTCCATGTAAAAAATCTCCATAAGCTAATGACTGAGGTCTATAAGTCTTTAAATTGCCAAAATCCAACATTCATGTGGGATCTGTTCATAGGAAAGGAAATGACTTACGATCTTAGAGCAAAAGATCTATTAAAGCTACCAAAAGCTAGAACTGTTTTAAACGGCTTAAATTCAATTGCCTTCAGAGGCAGTATTCTTTGGAACGCTTTACCTGATGAGATAAAGTCAAGCCAATCTATAGCCTCGTTCAAAATACATGTCAAACAATGGAATGGAGACAGTTGCAATTGTAATATCTGTAAGTAGCTGAAATTGTAAATATTGTATTTTTGTAAATAGTTGGTTTGAATTAGTTGCCCTATTTATAGAGTAAACTAAACTTTGTATCCAACTTTAAATAGATTCTTTATTATTATTATTATTATTATTATTATTATTATTATTATTATTGTTATTATTATTAATTATTATTATTATTATTATTATTATTATTATTATTATTATTATTATTATTACTATTATTACAAACTGATGAAGATTTTAATCGAAACGTTTTTTAAAATAACAGTGTGTTTTTTCATATATTTTATTTTCTGTTGTTTTTTGATGGTGCTTTTAGTTTAATTTTATTATTATTATTATTATTATTATCATTATTATTATTATTATTATTATTATTATATAGAAACACAACTGTTTAAATAAAAACGTTTCGATTATAAAATCTTCGTCAGTTACTAAAACTGGGACAGCCGAGCAAGTATAAATACATAAATATTTAATTTGCATTACAATACGGTTTACAAAAACTTGTTTTACTTTAAATAACAATGGAGACAACAAAGTGAAATATAAAGGCAACAACATCATACAATACGACTAAGATATCAACTATAAAAAAACCCCGTCTCTAAAGTGGATCTCCATTCAATTTTCAATTCCTCCTTCCCTCCTTTTCCGTCTCCAATCAAAACCCCTGGGACTGGCAGCCCTACTCTCATGTTGTTGGAGCCAAGAACTACTGAGAAAAACATCCATCCAATGACCCTCCAAGGATTTGCAAAACGGCTAAAAACTATTTTTGCCTCTGCTAAATCCCGGATGGCATGATAGGGAATTCCACCCTACCACCATGTGTAAACAACACAAAGCCAAAGTCTAGAGTGCCCCGCCCAAGTAGACCCAGACTCCTAAGTTAAGTGTAATGGCAGAATTCATGCCGACCCACACGCAAACATATCGAGCTCAATATCTGCTGCCCTCTCGTTTAGGCCCGCGGGTACGAATGTTCCAAGTTTGTATTGCCAAAATAACTCTTTTCTTCGAAGTGAGTAGACATCCTCTGCTGTGTCAATAATTTTGATGGTAACAGAAAAGTTTCCCCCGTGTTGTTCATCGAAAAAATGGCTAAAAAAGCCAGCTTGTGGGACAGGTTTCCCTGTCCCAAGAGTGCCCTCGGTATGTTTATCGGTATTATTATTATTATTATTATTATTATTACTCATTATTATGTCGAGCCTCGAGCCTTGGAGCCTCCTATTTCGAGATCGAGCCTTCGAGCCTTGCATTAGAGTCCCGAGCCCTCGAGCCTTACATCTTGAGAATCAAGCCTCATATTACCAGACTGCAAGACTGAATCGAACCAGTGTCTCAGGGTCTATAGCGATTCTTGCTATAGCCGTGATTTGAATCCTAGCAATTTTGAGTGTGATTTCTGTTAAAATGTATGATAGGACTTTAATGGGTACGTTTGAAGTCCTTTCAACAAAAATAAATTGACTTTGCCAAAATATTAGAGCATTAACAATTTAAGAAAGAGACATCTGGCATAAAAAATGGCCTAAAATTTAAGAAACTGGTTGCCAACCCCGGGCGTAAGTTTCTCACAGAAAATACGGGTATACTAAGATAAAGTCGAAAGATCGAGGTCTGCTGGCTCATGATATAAAACAGGAAGGCTAGAAACACAAGGCTAGAAACACAAGGCTCGAATCACAAGGCTCGAGGCTCTAAGCACGGGAGGGGGGGGGAGGGTTCTTGGCCAAATTTTTGGTAGGGGTCTGCTGCGAGCATCTTCAAAGGGGTACCGTTGGCTGCACTAATTTTTACGAAAATGGTACGCTTGGCTAGACCAATTTGACCATTGTATGGACCAATTTTTACGAAAATAGTACCCTTGGCTAGACCAATTTTGACCATTTCCTCGACCAATATTGTCAGATTTGTACCAAATATGATATCATGACCGTTTGCTAGACCAATATTGTCAAAAATGATACCCTTGGCTAGACCGTTGCTTGCCAAAATTGCAAAAAAGTATACCTTTGGCTAGACTAGAAGTCCGCAAAAGTATACCCTTCGTCGCGGCACATCCCCAGGTACCTTTCCAATAGAAGAACCCCCACCCCCAACTCCGTGGCTCGAAGGCTCGAAGTTTAGAAACACTCACCCATTCAAGTGGGTGTCCGAGGAGAATGAGGATGCGAGGAGGCTATTTTATAACACCGAGGAGCCGAGGATTGGCATTTTTTCGTGCGAGGGAGGAATCCCAAAAAATTGCTTAAGCCAATGAGGTGCGAGGAAAAAATAAGTTTAGAGATTGAAAACCGAAGAGCTCAGGTTCCTTTGCATTAAAAAGCGAGGAGGCACAACGATCTGAAGACGTGTCGTCAGAATTTCTTGCCCGAAATCTGATGCAATTACGCTGCATTGCGCATAGCGCTGCACAGTATCATTTGTATGGAAACGAGCTTCAAAAGTACAGTGTTGAGTTGCATAGATTACTCTCGGTACTTTTGTCGAAAGATGGTCCTCGAGATTCCTCGAAAGCCGAAGAGAAAAAAGCTGGGAATAATAATCCATCCAGTATAAGATCATAATCCATCCAGTATAAGATCATAGCCGACCCAGTATAGCATCATCCACCCATTTAGGCGCATAGGCTCCATAAGCGTAGGTTAGGTAAGAATGTCGAATCTTTCACTGGCAAATCAAGGGATGCATTCTAAGCCAAAGTAAAAGGTGTTTTTCAAAAATGTTCCTCATGTTGCAATTTATTGGCTACTGTCACAAAACTATCAAAGTTTCATTGTCGCTAATGGCAAGCATGATATTGGGAGATGCATTGTCTGCCAAAGTAAAGGGCGTGGCCCTAACGATCCCTCATTCGATATATTTCCACTTAAAATTTACTCTAATCACCGCTGCTCACGAGACTTCACGATGAGTTTTATAAATCAAATAAGTCAAATATTAAGTAAATCTTACACAACAGTCTTGACACAGTATTCTTATCCTGTCGTAGTTTGATTTTAGCTAGCCTGTTTGATATATATTTGGATTCGTAAATTTCGTATTTTTTCTCCAGGACCTGCCCTTAAGGCAACTCTGCTTTCCGCTCTAGTGCACAGCGAGATGCCGTTTCGCAAAACTACTCTCCTCAGAAAACAGTTAATTTCTCCAATATTATTCGGTCTATCGAAAAGCGGTAAAAAGGATGTTGTTCTGTATAATCTGGGCAATCGAAGCATGTATAAATCGCAATGTTTCCGTCAACCCTGGCTTCGCAAATCCTTGCTAAAATCTTTTTACTGATTTCAGAACAGTGGATTTACCTCCAAAACTACTCGAAAAAGTTTCGATTTTTTTCGCTCCATCTTTAGCTAAATAGTTGATTTACAACTTTGCCAAGTCTGATTGAAAAAGCTAGGCTAGATTTCCTGCAATCGAATTTTACATTTCTGTTTACTTTTCGACATCGAAGGGAAAAGCGTTGGTCAACAGTTTAGCCCATGCAGAACGATTTGAACGCCCCGTGTAGAATGGTTTTGCAAAAAATTAGTTCTTGATCTTAGATCTATGCTCATTGTGGACTCTAAAAGAAATTGATAATTTATGAATGCTTGCGAAAGTCTCGAAAGACACCCAAGGCATGGTTTCGCGAAGTGGCTGGTAAAAATCAGTAATTTTTAATCAATAGATGCAAATGATTCTTTTACAAGCGCATTAAGGATGTCTTTTGAGACCTGCGTATGGTATTCCCAAAAGATGACGTTCATTTGTTTGCCAATGTAAAAATTTCTGAAGTTATTTCAAGCCTGAGCTTTTGCAAGCGTGCTTCATAGCATGGTAATCTGTTGACCAAGGTTTCTCCATTTCGCTGTCGAAAAGTAAACAGACATATGAAATTCGATTGCAGGAAATCTAGCCTAGCTTTTTCAATCAGACTTGGCAAAGTTGTAGATCAACAACCTGGCTAAAGATTGAACGAAAAAAAATCGAACATTTTTCGAGTAGTTTTGGAGATAAATCCATTTTTCTGAAATTAGCAAAAAGATTTGAACTAGGATTTGCGAAACCAGGGTTGACGGAAACATTGCGATTTATACATGTTTCGATTGCCCAGATTATACAGAGCAACATCCTTTTTACCGCTTTTCGATAGGCCGAATAATATTGGAGAAATTAACTGTTTTCTGAAGAGAGTGGTTTTGCGAAACAGCATCTCGCTGTGCACTATAGCGGAAAGCAGAGTTACCTTAAATGCTAAAATGCCCTTTCAGCAATGCACAGAAGGGCGTTGCCAAAATAAAAGATGGCATCGACTTGGCATCGACCAAGCAGATTTTCCGGGGGCAGTCTTTACGCCTTCGGCGTGAATTAGTGCCCCCCCACCCTTTAATC
The DNA here is from genome assembly GCA_039566865.1 of Aurelia coerulea. NCBI lineage: Eukaryota > Metazoa > Cnidaria > Scyphozoa > Semaeostomeae > Ulmaridae > Aurelia > Aurelia coerulea. Next base: position 8,459,551 of record CM076959.1, read on the forward strand.
TGAAAAGCACTCCTATGGGCCTGTTGCGTTAGATGATAAACCAAGTAGAGAACAAAAGAAAAAAGGAAACGAAAGGGTGATGATTGTTATCTGCCAAAGAAGAAAAAGAAAAAGAGGGAAACATAAAATGTATTTATTTTATATCCAACGGATATTTCTTTCCAAAAATGTTCCAGTATGAAAACTCTTGTTTACATAAGATTTACATGTTGGTTGCATTTGGCACATTCAAAAGTCTCATTTTCGAATCTTTTCATTTAACGGCGGTAGCTATTTAGCGTGTCCTTGATTTGATAGATTTGTTTCATTGTTACATCGAGGAACGAGGAGTCAACTTGCTAATTTTTTTAATGCGAGGAGGAAACAATTGGAGATGTACACCCACATTCAAGGCTTTATAAACTATACAAGCTGTGTCTCAAAGTCAATCATTTCTTTGACTGTTAACCACCCAAGTTGTGATACTAATGGCAACGATGGTTGATCGAATGGACTGTTTGTAAAGACACGCATTGCTCGATTTTGCAGCTTTTGCAATTTTCCAAGTATGGTATCACCAGCACATTCCTAAATAGAGGAGCAAAATCTAAAATGCGAATCTACTGTACTATAATACATCTTTTGGATGGTGTCCAACGAAAGATATTTCTTGGAATACTTGAGCTTTCCTATTCCTCGGGAAATCTTACCGATAGCAGTGTTGATTTGCTCTTTCCAATTCGGTAACGGATCAATTTGTACCCCAAGGTATTTGATATTGCCCGTAGATTCAATCTTTTCATCATTTATTTAAAAAGCGGGAAAATTGGTTGAATCATTGCAATCTAGTCTTCTGAGGTTGGGTGCGGTACCAAGGATCATGCTCTGTGCCTTTGCAAAATTGAGAGACAGTTTATTTCCCTGTAGCCACGAACAAAGATTCTGAAGATCTGAGTTGATAGCATTGCTCAGGTCAGATAGACTTCGAGGAATAAGAAATGCTTGTGTGTCATCTGCATACATTGTGACCTTAGTTCTTTGTAAGGCAAACGGCAAGTCATTTTATATAGATCAAACATAGGAGTTTTTTTTTTCTTTTTTTTTTCATACATAATTTAATAACTTGCAATATATATTGAATTTCAACATTACTTACAAAATACCATACCCTACTACTAATACAATACCAACTGGAGCGAAAACTACGACTACCTCATGGCAACATAAGACAGGAAATACGAACATGCCACTGCACGTAACTACTAGAGAGAGAAATAATTGCTAAAACTACACGTAACTACAAAAAGAAAAAAAACATTTACCTTTAAGGGGACATAAATATAATACAGATTACATTTTACAATACTTTTATATATTTCATATTTCATTCTTTTAAGGAGGGTTGCCCTTCAGCAGAAGCTGTTTTTCAAGGGGCCCTCCAATAAAAACTTAATTACAATATACAGCTAAAATAACCTTTCACTAAAAAACCATAACTTTAAAACCCTATTTACAATTATGCAATATTTACAATTGAAAGAAAAATTAACCCTTTATTGACTTTTTAAAACCATTCAGGGAGGATGCCGTCTTAGATTCAGCTGGGAGGCTATTCCATAGTTTAGCTCCCCGGAAAGAAAAGCATTTTTGCCCATTTGTTGACTTTTTCTTTGGCAACCTTAAATCAGTTTCAGTATTCCTGAGACTGCGGGAGGAACTCGTTGAGTTTTTGATAAAAAGGTTACACAGGTATTGTGGAGCCAAATCATTGAGCGACTTGAAGACCATCATTTTAGACTCAACATCAATGAGTTCTACGATAGTCTTCCAGCCCAACTCCTCGATAAGTTGTCTGCTTGGGGTTTCAAAGCTGCTATTTGTAATTATTCTAGCAGCACGATTTTGAAGCTTTTGCAACTGGTTTATGTCTGTAGAACCAGCACAACCCCAAACAGAACAACAATATCGAAAATGGGGCTCAACAATGCCTGTGTAAAGAGTTTTCAAACTCTCCTTAGGTAGAAAAGACTTAGCATGTCTTAAAAAGCCGATTGCCCTGGAGACCTTGGTAGAAACTGCCTTAATTTGCTCCTTCCAGTCCAAAGAGCTATCGATTTGTACTCCAAGGTACTTTGTCTTTTGAACTACTTCGAGCTCATTGTCACGTATTTTCAGTTCCAAGACTTCGTTTCGACTTTTGAGAGAGTTGTGTTTCTGCTTTGTAGATATAAGCATTGAATGAGTTTTTGCTACATTCAAGGACAGCTTATTGCCTTGCAGCCAAGTGTCCAGTTTTCTAAGATCACTGTTTATAGCCTCATTCAACTGAGTCAAATTGTTCGACTGTTGGCACAGACTGGTATCATCAGCATACATAGTCACAGAGGAATCTTGGACAGCCTGGGGAAGATCGTTGATATAGATGAGGATTTTACAATACTTTCTAATTACAAATAAGTAGGTGAGGCCCTTGGGCACAAGATTTAGGGATATTCAATGAAGAGGACCATGATATTATACGAAGCGTTCCGTTCTTGAAATATACAAGATTGTTGATTTTAAGATGAAGTTATTTACTTCAAATGGCAACTTTTTATCGCCGTACAAAAGAATCTGTAAAAGGACAGGATTTGGAACGTCAATAATTTCAAATGAGTGCAGCACCGGAAGGACACCAGCGAGGAGGCCACGCCTTTGTTCTTCAAAAGAAGCGCACAACAAACAACAGTTAGTGTTCCGTATCCTCAGGCCGGTCGTTGATTGGACACATCAAAAGCGGCCAGGTCTATAACGCGGACCTCGCGGACCAAGACCAGGAGGTAAAATGGCCCGCCAAAGGAGGTCCGTGTTTTAGGATTTTGTATAGGGGCAAATCCTAAAACGTGGACTTCGCGGACCTTATTTGTTTTAGTTCCTGCTTCCAACGCTGATTGGCAAATTCATTACAATGCGATGTTGTTTCTCTCTGAGATGGAAAGGATATATACTAAACACATTTCACTCCCAGTATGTGCAAGCTGCTTGTGGTGGCGGATTATGATCTTTCAAATCTTTGATGAAGCTAGTAAATGAAATGTAAACACCAACGATATCCTAATTCAGTCAATTTCTTTACCTGCATACGCGCGACATATTCGTAGTGATGCAATTCGAATCCTCTCCAAGTATCTCTCCGTTTCTCGCCGTAGCCCTGTGTTTGATATGACTTTCCTCATTAGGCATAAGCGGGCCTAAGCTTATCACCCTTCGGAAATTTATAACACCATGTGCGAAATACAATCGAATTGTCCAATTTCACGACAGCTGAAAATTACGATCAGAGCACAATAATGTAAAAAGAAATGACTGAAGACACATTGGTTTGTCCTCTCCTGAAAGCCCGGGGCCTCTTAAAAGGCCATAAAAAGTCCGCGAAAAGAAAGGTCCGTGCTTTAGGATTTTGCATAGGGGCAGATCCTAAAGAGCGGACCTCGCGGACCTTAAACATTTTCTGTCCTAAATGCTTGAATACATCCAATGATGGATGCGCATTATATTTTGATTCTTCCCAATGTCGTATTTCTTGACATAGCTTTGCATTTCAAACTTTGTAAGTATATATATTTTTCGAACAAAAAAAGTTTACTCCAAAGCGAATCGAAAAACACCACACACAGTGCACATAAGAAAGCTACGGGTACACATTTGTGACTATTTTTCTCAATCTAGGATTTGATATCAGGACGAAAAGAAGCACAATTCGTGTATTGATCTGAAAAGTCCGCGAAATATGAGGTCCGCGTTTTAGGATTTCGTATAGGGGCAAATCCTACAACGCGGACCTCGCGGACCTAAATACTGAACAACAAAAAGTAGTGGGAAAACTATGTGCTGGGCATATTTGAAACGAAGCCTTTTTCCCTCAAGCGAAATGACATGGATTGAACTGAAAATCTGACAGATAAATAGACAGTCAGCCTTCTTCAAGACTTCAGAAATCAACAACACCATGTGCGAAATAAAATCGAATTGTTCAATTTCACGACAGCTGAAAACTACGATCAGAGCACAATAATTTGAAAGAAATGACAGAAGACAAATTAGTCTGCCCTCTCCTGAAAGCCCAGGGCCTGATAAACGGCTAATAAAAAAGTCCGCGAAAAGAAAGGTCTGCGTTTTAGGATTTTGCATGGGGCAAATCCTAAAGCGCGGACCTCGCGGGCCTAAATAATTTTCACCAGTCAGTTGCAGCCTCATTTGTATGGCTCGCCTCATGAGACTCTCTGAAACAATTTCTTTTGTTTCATTGGGAAGAGCTCGTTCTTTGGGAGTGCGCAAAATATACCTTGCGCAACAATAGATCAGATAAAAAAATAAATAAAACAAGAAAAGCAAACAAATTTTATTGTTAGGTTGTTAGGTGAGTTTGACGCTATTATTATTATTATTATTAACAATTTCTTTTACGTTGGCAAGATAAAAAAAATATATATATAGCTAATAAGCTAATTAACGCCAACAAATAAGTTAAAACTTAATTTACAATTTTCTACTTTAAAACCTACAAAAACCCTAAATCTTTAATAAAAACTTTGCACAATCTGCAGATGCAAGTATTTCCATGCCATAATTTTATTTTTCGCTTGAATTCAAATAATGTGTTGGAATCTTTAATTTCCTTTGGCAACGAGGACCACAAAAGGCGACCTCTGTACTGAATATTTTCTATTCCGTATGTTGTTGTCTTCATATTCGGCAACTGCAAATGATTCTCACTTCTCAAACTGTAGTGAATATTTCTAAAATAGAATCATCAAATACTGATAATAGAATACCCAGATTCCGTCCATATTCATCTCCGTTGTTGCTCTTTGATAACCTGCTAATTGGTCAGCTTCTGGTTCGAATGAACGTGTTGGCTCAAGGGACACAACAGATGGTGATAATTATTCCTTTATGTATACATTCGATGGTTTTGGAGACCAAAAGCATATTCGGAAAACATTGCTCTTTATTCTTCAGAATCAGGATCAAAAACTCACTGCGTTTCTGATACTCTCTTAAATCTTGCATACTCTAAGCCCGGGGAGGGGGGGGGGGTACTCTCATTACACGTTTTTTTTTATAAGAAACTGGTTTATAAGAAACTAGTACTACGATGACCAAAAATTTAAGAAACTCTAGTACTACGCTCAAGAACAGATAAGAAACTCTAAAACTTTATTTCTGTATGTCTCTCTTATTGTATGTGTCTCTAACACAGGTATCTTTATCTTTTCTTGACTTTTAACTGCAAAATTGGTAAATTTTTGCCTTAATGTGCATGACTTCTTCTTGATGACAATGTAAATGCAAAATGGAAGCCCTTTGTCGAGAAGAAGGCTCAACTTCGAACAATATCGCAATTTTAGGCCCAAAAAAATAAGAAACTAATTAAGAAACTTTTACTACTAAAACACCGAAATTTTCATGCGAAATTAAGAAACTTTTAGTACTAAGTGCTGATCCAAGTTTCTTATAAAAAAAAACGTGTATGGCCCAACAGGGGGGTCCAGTCGGTTTGAGGGTCTTACGAAATGACTACCAAATGGCCCTATTTATTAAATCCTACTACCGATTGGGGGTATTCCAAGATTCCTGGCCAGTTATAAGATTTCAACTCTGTGGGCTCCTCCGCACGGCAATATGGTCGTTGCAGCAGTAATTATCATTGAATTTTGAAGTTTTTTGCTTCGTTCAATCAGTTTTTACAATAGAAAATTTTGAAAAACTGCAGAAAATTTTTGCTACCAGACGCTACCAAATTGCCCAATTTTTGATCCACCAACTACCATTTGGGGGTTTCTATAAAAAGATACTACCATTTGAGGGTATTTTCCAAAAATTTTGCTTTGGGCCTCTTTAACCCTGACTGGACCCCCTGTCAGGCCACAATTGGAGTACCCCCCCCCCCCGGGACTCTAAGATACTCTCTTAAATCTCGAAAGTCTGGAACTGTCCTCTCAAAACTGAACTAGATCGTTATCATTTTATCTTCTGCCTTATCAACACGCGGACCTAGTGGCGGGAAAAGGGGTCACGTGATACTCCTAAATTTACATAACAGCGTGCAGTGAATCATTTTCGTTCGGGAACCCTTCGGGAAGTCTCGATGTATGAAGTGTATGCAAACAAGAAAACAAGAATACAAGATATAAAATGCAATGGTAAGTTTTATCCTTGTAGATACTTTGTAAAGGTTCCATATATTGCTCATTTGGATTCAAATAACTTAGTCCAAGTTTGAAAAACCGCATGATTTCACTGTCGGATTTCTGCTGCAGAAAGATGATAGGCCTAATAATTGTATTTAAGTTGAAGGGGTCAAATTATACTATGCGCATACTAACCGGTTTTGTGTTGTACATGAAAATATAAAGCCCGCGGTCTTAAAAGTACAGACCGAGCTTGCGAGGTCTGTGCAATAAGACTGAGGGCTTTATATTTTCCTGTACAACTACAAAACCGGTTAGTATGAGTTTATTACCTGATAGCTTCTAATTTTGACTTATGCCATTTAGTCAAACTCATTTTGTTACTGTTATGTCGTTTGAGTTCATTGTAAATCTCACAGGCCTAAATTAGTTGCTGTGGTGACAAAAACGCGTCCTTGTATCGTATTATACAAGGCTGCGGGAAAACCGCGGGAAGTGTGCGATTAACCAATAGGATTGGCGGGATTCTTGTATTGCCTCGTTTTTGAAACGTCAGTCAGGTAATAATCGTGTGTACAATTTATAATAAACGACTACCCTAAAGATGGCAGCGGTGAGGAACGTTTTACCAATACGCTCTCTTTATATAAGAATATTTTAAATTTTGTCCAGCCTCGATATTCTTAAGAAATTTTCGTTTTGAGCCTGAACATATTCTTAAAGTATTTATGTCAGGCATGCGATTCTCTGTTATGAACATCACAAAACAGGCATGCAGCTGTTGAAAAATGAGACACAAATATGTCAGCTGAGGCTGGCAATATTCTTATAATACAGTATTTTTTTTTATAAGAAACTAAGAATTTGGGCCAGTACTGGAAGAGGGGTACTTCGGGGTTTGCGGTATTGCGGTATCGGGGGTAAATTTTGTGCGGTATTGCGGTAATGACAGAAAAAACTTGCGGTATTGCGGTATCGAGCTTTCACAGCGCGGTATGCGGTATTGTACGAAAATTAACATCCAAACTTCATGCAGTGCCATTTTCCTGTTGAAGAAGAAAGCATTACGAAAGAAAGCATTACGGTTGGTTCACTTCATACCTTGCCGGGAGAGAGCAGTATTGTTATGTAGAAGGTAAATCGTCAAACAAGCGTTTAGTACAGTGTGGAATACCACAGGGGTCGTGTTTGGGTCCCTTACTTTTCATCATTTATTTGAATGATTTTGAAAAATGTTTGAAAAAATCTAAACCAAATATGTACGCGGATGACACGAGCATTTCTTATGCCTCCATGGAGATCAACGAGCTCTTTAATGACATAAAGGGCGAACTTGATCTTGTATCATCCTGGATGAGGCAAAACAAACTTAGCCTAAATGCTGAAAAAAGCGAATTTATGTTGATAGGGCATCCAAAACAATTGAACAGAGCCAAAGATTTCCCTGACCTCGAAGTAGAAGATCAAAAATTATGCAGAGTTCAAAAAACAAAATATCTAGGTGTCATAATAGACGAAAGCATGAATTGGGAAGAACAACTCAAAACCGTAAAGCGAAAGATAAAAAACGGTTTAGGGGCGATGTTTAAACTCAAAAACATCCTTTCCCAGAAACAATTGGCAACTGTTTATCGAGCATTAATTGAAAGCCATCTGAGATATTGCAGTGTCATTTGGGGATGTCTGTCAAACACAAAACTGGAATCCCTACAGAGGTTGCAAAACAGGGCACGCAGACTAATCGAATGCGCAAGGCACAAAGATGGCTGGGTATGTGATTGGCTCGATGTACGCAATCTAATAAAATATGACAGGCTAATTACTACATACAAAATTAACAATGGACTCTGCCCAGAGAACCTCAAAAATAAATTCACTCCTAGGTCGAATATTTCGAGATATAACACAAGAAAAATTGATGATTTCGAAATTCCTCGGCTTCGTCTTGAATACTGCAAAAAGTCTTTTGGATACCAGGGAGCAAGTACCTGGAACGAGATCCCGAAGCATATACGAGACTCTGCAACATTGGGCTCCTTTAAAGTAAGATTAAGGGAGTTCCTGAGGTAGAGCGACGCAAACACAACCCCTTGGAAGAGCAGCTTTATTTTTTTTTTTTTTAGATTAATATTCATATTTACTTTGAAGTGCTGATAGGGTATTGTGTCTAAATAAGAATAAAATGAAAAATGAATGAAAATCTTCGAGACGAACTGATAGAGGAAAGAAAAACGAAGAAGAGGGTGGTCCCTTATCCCTCTCTCCTTGTGCCTGCTCCACCTGCTCAACCTTGAAAAGGTGCCTGTGGGGAAGAGCACGGAACATTCTTATCTGAAGAAAAAGAATCAAAACATTGGCACGACTCAAAACTTTAGATGTAGGAAATCACCCATATTTTCAAATCAGGCAATCCGACAATGTTGGACAACTATACGCCTATCATCATCACGGTAATTCCTGCTCTATCAAAAGTTATCTAGAAGATCATTTATAATCAACTGTGCCAGTACCTTGAATCGAATAGCCTATTTTGCCTACATCAGTTTGTTTTTAGACAAGGGAGATCTTACCCTGGGTACCAGAGCCAAAAAAATAATAAAATAGAAAATAGGGAGATCTACGCAATATGCAGTTACCTCACTGCAGGCCCGATACCAGCCTTAATTCTTAGGGGGGCAAACCCGGGGGCAAAGAACCAAAATTTTCCGATGCTATAAAATCAACAACAACAACAGCAACAACCCCAATTTTGGGAAGATCCGTTAAAACATGCACGAAAGCACTGATGTGCTCCTATAATGACTAGATTTTGGAATTATTTTATAGTTTCAAGGTTGGGGCCTTCAAAATTGGTCAATATGAAGAAAAAGATGCTGTAGATTCAAAATTCATATCAAAATTTATCCTCGAAAGTCAATAAATTCATGTTCTTTGCATCATTTTCCCAGTAAAATCTTCTACATGTGGGCCTGTAACAACAACAAAAATCCGACAAGTGGAGTGAAATTTCCGATAAATGGCCTTCTGGGGGGGGAGCGCTCCGCCCCCAGCCCCCCCCCCCCCCACTGGCTTCGGCCCTGCCTTACTGTCATAAAAGTTTAGACAGAACGTTGAAAAAGGGCTACTTAGTGGTGCTGTCTATAAATTGACCTTCGTAAAGCCTTCGACACAGTAAGTCATGGAAAAATTGCCAAGTTATGGTATAGATGATGTGGAATTACAATGGATAGGTGATTATTTCTTTAATAGGAAACAATACTAAATATTTGATAAAACCAGCTCATGCGAAGAAAACGTTACATGCGGTATACCACAAGGATCCATCCTGGGGTCCCTTCTCCTTGGGCTGATAATCACCGCAATCCATATTCCGCTCATTATATTATATGCCAATGATACTGTTTTATATTGTGCAAGGAAGAACTCAATTGAAATACAACATTTACTTAACAGTGAACTGCAAAAAGTTGCAGACTGGCTTCATGAAAATAACTTGTTCATTTAACTTGAAAAAAGGTAAAACTGAATTTATGCTATATGGATCACATCAAAAGTTGTCCAAACAGCCAAACGTGGACATCAAAATCTACAATCAAACTATTCATGAGACAAAATCATACAAGTAGATTTTGATAACCATCTGAACCCACACCGACATTTGGAAATGGGTAAAAAAAGCTTCAGCCAGAATAAACTTTTTATCTGGTATTCGCGAAAAAGTCAGCCCTTGTGTAGCAGAATGGATATTAAAAAAGAATTGATATGTTCTACATCTTCGTGATTTCTGCTTTCAATGCAGTTTTACTGAAAGCACATCAATGAAACTTTTCCCGCCGTTCTCACGTCACAGTTTTGTCTGTAAAATCTCTAACTACGATCTAGCTAATAGACCAAACTACAAATTTTGATGAAGGAAGGTGGATTTAGGTCGGAATCAAACTGCTACAGACCGGTATACTGTATTTAATTAACAGCGATGTTTTTAGTTTTCTAGCGTTTGCGGTATTTTGCTATTTTTTGGTGCGGCATTGCGGTATTTGGTGTCTTTTTCGTGCGGTATTGCGGTATTGGGACCCCCCCCCCAAAGTACCCCTCCTGGAAGTTTCCTAAAATTATCAGATTTTGAGTACTCAGAGTTTCTTACGAGTTTCTTAGAGGTTCCATAACAATTTTCATGTTCACTACCTGTGCCCTCGTGAACATTTCAAAACAAGGTTTTTTTAAGCCTTTCCAATGTTTAGACATTACTCAAGTACAATACGAGTAATATGATACAGGAAACAAGTGAAAGTAAAGTAAAAACATGTCGAGGATTTCCTTTATCAAAATTAATAGTTTCTTAGCTCATATTTTCCCAGTACTGGAGTTTCTTAATTTTTGGGCGATCTGAGAGTTGAGTTTCTTATAAGCAGTTTCTTATAAGAAAAAATACGTGTATTCTTAAAATTGGATGATTCTGAGCCTGAATATTCTTATAAATATTATTCTTATAAAAAGAAAAGAGTGTATGCATTGCATTCTTTAACCCTATTCGTACTGCCCCTACCAGATTTGCTGCACTGCACTAAAACGAGAAGAGATATAACCACCAGTCTTAGTGACTTTTAGTAAAATTTAATAGGCAATTAAATTTTTAACATTTCATTGTTCTAACTCTGATCATGTGACCACAGTAATACCATATTTGGAGAGTGGTCAACAAAAAATGCTTAAAACGTCCATAGTTTTTATATCGTATGTACTTTTGATGAGTACTTTCATTTGATATGTATATTTTTCATATTTGCTGACATCAGCAAAATTTAATATCTATGACATCATTCACATATATGACGTCATTGATCTAATAAATAAATGTAAGGTATAAAAAGATTCAGTCTAAATTGCTTCCTCTTATTAATTTGATTGGTTTTGAGTCCATATTTACTAGATAAAAAGACAAGACTTGCAAAATCTGCGAAGAAAATAAACGCATCAAACAAAAAGCTAATTCAATAAGGGTAATGAAATCCTTTCTTTGTAAATTTACGACGATGACAGCCCATTTCGTGGCACAACCTCGTTTACGATTTACGACGACGAAACCCGATCGACTATTACGCTAAAGATGGCGGCGAGGAACTTTTTACCAAGATGCATTGAGTTCGAATAACGAATCTTAAACGATTCTATAGGAGTTCGATTTAAGAACGCAGTGCATCTTGGTAAAAAGTTCCTCGCTGCCATCTTTTAGACCTGTGACATTTCGTCCCTTGTTTCCTTGCGTTCTTTGATTTGCAGATATCACTTGCTCAATAAGGGACTCATTTCATTACTCTTATAAAATGGGCCCCCTATGTCAAAATGGCCTAAACTAGCGGAATTCTCGTACACTCAATAAAATCGCTTCAATTTCTGGTTTAAAGAGCTTCAGCATTGAAAAGCAAACTTGTAGTACAAAGAATAATGTTTTGCGAACCTACTCATCGCAAAATACATACCTTTCAAGCAGTAATCTTCCTCTGTAGAAACAAAATAGATCGATCGCAGCTACGAGAACTCTTTCCCGAATCAACCGTTTTTGTACGCAACAACAACAACAGCCAAAATACCGCCTCCTTATTGGTTGAAAACTAAATTCTAGCAAATTGATTGGTCAATACGGATCCACACCATATTGGCCTAAAGTGGCTACACTTTATAAGAGTAATGAAATGAGTCCCTACTGAGCAAGTGATATCTTCAAATAAAAAAACGCAAGGAAACAAGGGACGAAGTGTCATGAGTCTAGCCATCTTTAGCGTAATCGTCTATTTCGCGGCATAACCTCGTTTTCAATACACGACTACGAAACCAGGTTTTGTCGCACATCTTCATCTGACTGAAGCTCAGAGTTGTTCCGCGACAGGATTTGACTTGAAGGAATCTATATCTATGGTCGGTCCTAAATTTTTACAAAACTTAATCTTTTTTGTTTTGAAACTTCCACGAGGGCACAGGTACTGGACATGAAGATTACTTTACCATGGAACATTTTATGAAATTTGTAAGGAACTCTGAGTACTAAGCACGACTAAGCATCTGATAATTCTAAGAAACTTTCACTACTGGCTCAAATTCCCGGGGTAAGTTAAGTTATTCATGGTACGGGGTTGTGCCTTATTGTACGGGGTACCTTTTTTATGATAGAGTACGGATTTATGGGTATGGTTTTCAACAATTTTTTATATTTTCCTAATTTATGGGTATTATTTTGTTTAAAGCTTCATTTATGAAGTCAAATCCTTGCATTTTGTGTCAGAAAAACTCTGAGCTTCAGCTGGATGAAGATGCGTCACAAAGCCTGGTTTCGTCGTCGAAATTCGAAAGCGAGGTTGCGCCGCGAAATCGGATTTCGTCGTTGAGATCTGACTGCAACCACATATTTCATATTTCATATTAAATTTTTATATTTCATATTTAATTCTTTTAAGGAGGGTTGCCCTTCAGCAGAAGCTGGTTTTCAAGGGGCCCTCCGATAAAAACAATAATTAAAATCTACAGAAACAAAGTAAAAAGCTATTAATTAAATCAAACTATAAAACCTTATTTACAATATTCAAAACCTATGTACAATAATGTTTAAAATTTAAAATCATGCGAAAGAAAAAGAAGCCTGTACCTAAATAGTCTTGAAACTCTTCAGTGAGGCTGCCTGCTTAGACTCGGCTGAGAGGCTATTCCACAGTTTTGCACCTCTGTAGGAGAAACATCTCTGGCCATTATTTGACCTTTTCTTGGGTAACCTAAGGTCGGTTCCTGTATTACGAAGGCTGTAGGATGAACACTGCGAATTTCGTGTGAAGAGGTCACACAGGTATTGTGGAGCCAGCTCATTTAAGGACTTGAAGACCATTGTCTGAGACTCATAAGCTACATGTTCGTCAATGGTCTTCCATCCCAGCTCTTCGATAAGGGGTCTGCTTGGGGCATCGAAGCTGCTATGCGTTACAATCCTAGCAGCACGTTTTTGAAGTTTTTGCAACTGATTAATTTCAGTTGAACCAGCACAGCCCCAAACAGAACAACAGTATCGAAAGTGGGGCTCAACAATACCTGTGTAGAGAGTTAGCAAAGTTTCTTGTGGGAGAAAAGACTTGGCATGTCTCAAAAAACCAACTGCCCTGGAGACCTTGCTGGAAACTGCCTTGATTTGTTCTTTCCAATCCAAGGAGCAGTCAATTTGCACGCCAAGGTATTTTTTCTTTTTGACTACTTCAAGCTCATTATCGCGAATTTTCAGTTCCAAGTCTTTATTTTGACTTTTGAGAATGTTGTGTTTCTGCTTAGTAGAAATAAGCATGGAATGAGTTTTCGCAACATTCAGGGAAAGCTTGTTGCCTTGTAACCAAGTGTCCAGCTTCCTAAGGTCACTGTTAATAGCCTCATTCAGCCGAGTCAAATCATGAGACTGGTAGCATAAACTGGTGTCATCAGCATACATGCAAACGGTGGAATCTTGGACAGCTTGTGGGAGATCATTGATGTAGATGAGGAAGAGAAGAGGCCCAAGACATGAACCTTGCGGAACGCCAACTTCTATGTCCCCAACTTTTGAATGAACCCCATTTACCCTACAAAATTGTTTCCGGCTGGAAAGGTAGGATTTAAACCACGAGAGTTCACGTTGCTGTACACCGTAAAGCTCGAGCTTTTTGCAGAGGATATTATGATCTACAGTGTCAAATGCCTTTTTGAGGTCAATGAACACTAAACCCACAAGCCTACCAAGATCCAATCCATTGTACCAGTCGTCAGTATTTTTAAGTAAGCATGTTACTGTTGAATGAAGGCGTAAAAAGCCGGATTGGCCAGAAACGAAGCCTAGATATCACCGTTGCATTTTATGACGGTGAACCCCGGGTTTCGTGGTGGTAAATCGGTAGATTCGAGTTTCGTGGTCACACTGCACGACGACAAGAAGGCACAACGAAACATTTTTGACCCCCTTGCCGCGCGATACAGATGAAAGTTCTGAGGCAGCCAAAGGCGAGGGGCATTTCTCTTCTTCGTGACCTCGATGCAACAAATGTAAATCTACTTTTTGATTCAAAGTTTCCTCAAGAGTTTCCATGATCTGATGAACTAAATGAATTATCTAACAATAGGTGGCTGCGATCACACATGTTTTTGGTATCTATAAGGCAATGTGGGAATATACTATAGAATCCTGTTTATAAACTCAATCTGAAGCTATCTACCATCACTTTTTAGATGTTTCGGCCACCGCAGCTACCGACAGCTATCAATAAAGCGCATGATGCTCAGTCATACAAAGGAATACCGTGTTTCAAGTGGCAAGAATTTGATAGCAAAATACTCATTGGTTCAGGTTCCTATGGAGAGGTGTATCGTGGCTCTTATCATTATTATTATTATTATCAATTTCTTTACCGTTAGATACATAAAAAATATAGCTAAAAGTAATCAGCTAATTAATTCCAACGTTAGTTAAAATTTTAAAATACAAATGTTACATCAGAAAAAAGGGGATAAAATATTTACAATTCATCGAAAGTATACAGTATACAGTATAAAGGCATAAAAGTGTATAAAAGCAGATATTCAAATATTATCATCATAAAAAGCCCAAGTTCGGAATAAAAACGCAGCATAATTTACATGGACAATTTTCTCCGTTCCATCTGAATTTCGTATAGTTGGTGGTAACGTTTGCCACAGCTGTGGACCTTTAAATCAGATGCTTTCTGTCCCGTTGTTGACAGATCTCACCCTAGGTTGGAAGAATTCGTTATTGGTACGCAAATTGTAATGACTTTCATTTTCGCTGAAAGTTTCGTGCATGAATGAAGGGCTCAGGTTATTTTTGTTTTGTACATCTCAGTCATAAGTAACTGCAAGTTCTTTGCATGAATCGTAACGGCACAGTCCTTCTCTAATAGCTCACTGTAAGTAGATTCAGTATCCTTATAAGTAATTCTCAGAGCCCTTTCCTGTATTTTGTTAATTTTTTGGCTGAGCTGCCTGCTGTGAAACATCCAGATTAAAGGACAGTATTGAAACTGACTGGTAATAAATGCCCTCATGAGTGTTCTTAGTTTGCTCTGATCCATGTAAGGGGATATGCGAGCAAGTGCATAAAGTTTATTGCTAGCCTTTTGACACAATTTGGAAACATGATTACCGAAGGAAAGTTTGCTATCAATTTGAATTCCGAGTAGCTTCTCTTCGGAGCTATTTACAACATCAGCATTTCCAATCCTAACAGTAACAGGATCATCACACCTCTGCCCAAGAACCAAAAGATGGCATTTATCTGCATTTAATGTCATAAAGTTGTCGGTAAACCATTCTAAAGCTACACTACAGTCATTTTCAAGCCTATGAGTTATATTGCCCAGGTTCTTATCGCAGGCATAGATTGTAGTATCATCTGCATAATTACATATATCCGAGTTTTGAATGAAGAGTAGAAGATCATTAATGTATATGTTGAATAACAGAGGCCCTAAGACTGACCCCTGAGGAAGACCGCGTGTGACGCTTTTCCAAGAACTAAATGACCCATTTACTTTGACTCTTTGTTGTCTATTTGTGAGGTAATCATTAATTAGTGCCAATGCTTCGCAAGAGAAACCGTAGGCGTGCAATTTTGCAATCAAAAGATCGTGTCTGATGCAATCAAATGCCTTGGACAGATCCATCAATACAGCCCCTGCTTTACCACCTTCATCAAGGCTAATTTTGAATTTTTCTAAGAGCCGTACGAGAGCATGCTGGGCACTGTAACCTTTTCGAAAACCACAGAGGAGTGATGATAAAAAGGGTGTAATATAAGCAACTATCTGTTTATCCATTATTCTTTCAAACATCTTTGAGACCGTAGGTAGAACGCTAATTGGCCTAAAGTTGGTCCTAGAGTTGGTTGGTCCATTCTTGGGAAGAGATGTGACATCCACACACTTTAGTTCATCAGGAAAGGACGAATTTTCTATGCAATCATTAAATATTTTCGTCAGAGGTTCTACACATACATCAGAATTGGATTTAAGAATTTTAGGAGGAATATTTTTGTGCGTTGTAGCTTTTTTAGGATTTAGATTCCTAACCTCTTTGTCTACAGTATCAGGGGTAACTTTCTGAAAAGTAAAGGAACCACCATCTTGAAAGCGACCTTTAGTTTTCAGAATGCTAGGATGATTGGAAAACTTATGTACGGCCTCATCAATAGGATCTGTGATTCCTTCTGTTGCATTTTCGTAATTAGAGTTTTCATTTATGCCAAGGGAATCCGTCACAGTGACGAAAAATTCATTCATAGTTTCTGCTACCTCAACATCGTTGGAAATAATGGTTTCATCTTCAATCAACACTATTTTATTCTTAGATTGTGATTTGTCCGAGAAAAAAGGTTTCACAGTTTTCCAGAATTTCTTATTATCAGTGACAAGTGAGATGTCTAGGTTATTGTAATAATTTCTTTTTTCCTTCCGAAATAACTTAACACAAGAGTTTCGTTGCTTGCGAAATTTGTTCCAATTTTCGGCAGTTCGATCTTCGTTGAATTTATTACGTAATCTAGAACGTAGCATGGTCGCTTTACGCAGAGCACGAGTCATAAATGGTTTATCATTTGCCCGGACATATTTTTTCTTAACAGGAGCATGTTTATCTAAAACTCAAAAACAGTTGTTCGTTGTTAAGGTGTTAAACGATACAGAGATGAAAGATTTCATCAAAGAAGTTCGATTTCACAACAATCTAAAGGATCCCAACCTCGTTGGATTCAAAGCAATGTGCCTTTCGAATAAAGCAATAATGCTTGAGTATGTTTGTTTCGATCTTCAAATGTTTTGTGGCGACGGGAAGGTATCAAGTCTTGATGCATTACTAAAGGAGCTTCACAGTGCCCGATGTAAAGGATTTGAGCATCTCATACCCTGCATTGCAAAGCATATCGTGAAAGGTTTGTCGTACCTACATGCAAGGGGAGTAGCACATCGAGACCTAAAACCTGCCAATGTGCCTGTGAGCAACCAGCATCTTATTGGCCTGCCCCCCACCCATCAAAACGCCAAGTGGAAAAGCAATCCATGTGTCGCCAAACTTTCTGACTTTGGCGAACGTTGGGGTAAAATATCGCAGTCAGTCGATGCCGCATGCTCCCAAACTGCGAACGTTTACAAGGGAACACCAGCATTCATGGCTCCCGAGGTGATAGACCCACTGCAACGACCTGCTCACATGGGAGAGGAGGAATTAAAGCTCGCCGACTTGTGGAGCATGGGCATGCTATTTTATTGCCTTCTAAATCCAAGCAACAAGGCACCATATTTGTTGGAAGGAAAGAGCAGTGGAATCAAACCGGGACAATGGCAACCCTTTATCAAGAATAAGATATCCAAAGGAATCAAACCAATTCACGATCCAGAATATAGTGCTGTTCGTGCGTCCGTATGGGTAAATATAGAGGAAGTCTTTGAAAGGTGCATCATCAAAGAGCCAAACCAACGCGTGTCATTGTCATTAGTTACAGAAATTTTGAATGAAGTTGATACATCAGAGAGTATCCCACTTTCCCTCCACCAAGAAAGTTCGTTCATAAGAGCCCACGACGAATTCGTCAGTGGATTACAGTTCAACGACAATGATGTTTCATTTGTGCCTCCAAAGGATGATGGAAGGAATGCCTGTGTTTTCTTATGCTTAAAGATATGCGAAAAGATATTGGCAACAGATAAGAATTTAGAAGACTTGGCAACTGATAAATCTGCAATCGAGAACATCATTCAAGAATTTCCAAAAGAGATTAATGACGAAAGAATGAAAGAGGAGCCATACACTGTGGAAGATGCTTACAAACTTGTGCGTGACAACAAAAGCATTTTGCCATTGAGATTGGAGCAAAAGGGCAAAGACGAAATGGTGTTTTCTGATGCTGGTAGAAGGGAATTGATCAATATGCTCGATATACTGAGGGGATCAGCAATCATCACAGTTCCACCGTATTCATTTGTCGTTGCAAGAGAAAGTGAAAGAGTTTTCTTGGTTGACACACACTATGTAGCGGAAGACTTAGGAGGTAATGGTAATGCCATATTGAAAGTATTTTTAAATGCAGACAGCGCTGCTAAATGGATCTGGAAGTTGTTGTTGTTGTATCTCTATTTTACATCGATTGAAAAAAAATCATCTAGTCTACTATGTACATATGTACATGGAAACTAATCAAAATCGATGGATACAGTAATTAAATTAAAATAAATACATTTTTTTTAACGATTTGTACATTATTTACAGTAAAACGACAGCGGCATTGCATTTGCACGTGGGGCCATCCCATTGTGATATTAACCTTTTGAAAATATTAAGGCTTTCAGCCGATTTTAGCTCATTTGGTAAGCAATTCCAAATCTGCGGTCCTAAGAACTTGAGACTGCGAGCACCGAAAGTAACCTGGTTTGGTCTGTAATGAGTAAGGTTATTAGGAATTCGCGATGAATAATTAGAGGATCTAACTTGAAAAATATCTTTCATGAAGGATGGATTCAGACCATTTAGAGTCTTGAACATTTCTATGGAGATAGCTCTAAGTCGGTAAACATGCATGGTGCATCGTTGTGATTTCAGTAGAAGGTCATTATATGAACTGACATGATCATTATGAAGTAACCTAAGTGCACGTCCTTGTACCTTCTCAATCTTATGCATTGATTTAGCTGAACAAAAATGCCATACTAAAGGACAGTAATTGAAATTAGAATAAACAAAGCTCTGAACAAGGACTTCTCTCGCATCAAAACCAATATAAGCTCGAAGCCTCTTTAGGACATTAAGTTGAGTTGCAGCTTTTCTACAAAGTACTGCGATGTGTGGATCAAAGTTTAGTTTATAGTCTAGTTGAATCCCGAGAAGTTTGACTGAATCTTCAGACATGATTGTTTTTCCTTGAATACTTATTTTCTCACCACTGGTAGTTGTCTGGTCTTTTTTAATTAACAGTGCATGAAACTTTGATGGATTTGCAATCAGATGGTTTTCCTTTAACCAATCTAGTGCAACGCCTGCTACTGCCTCTAAGGCTCGCACCAAATCTGGTAGAGTCCCAGAGAAACAAGCAAGCGTGTTGTCGTCGGCATAATTATATAGCGTTGCCTGTTTAATAAATAGAAAAAGATCATTTATATATACATTAAAAAGAATAGGACCTAACACCGAGCCTTGGGGGACCCCAGATAAGATTGTTTGAAAGGAACTGTATGTATTGTTTATCCTCACGGATTGCTCACGCCGTTTAAGATATGAATAGATTAGTACCAAGGCATTTTCATCCACACCGTACGCATTCAGCTTCGCAATCAGCAGATCGTGTGGGATGCAATCAAATGCTTTTGACAAGCCCATCAATAAAGCACCTACAATGTAATTATTGTCAACTTTGGTCTTCCAGTCTTCGAGGAGTCTTATCAAAACGTGCTGCATACCGTATGCTTTCCTATATGCGCCTATGAAAACCGAGAGCGTAGTATCAAGATAAACAACTAATTGCTGTTTCATGACTTTTTCATAGATTTTAGAGAATGTATTTAAAACACTGACAGGACGAAAATTTTTCTCAAATGTGCGATTTGCTTCACCCTTATCCAAAGGGCATACTGCTGCACGCTTTCCTTTATCTGGAAACCTATGACTTTGTAAGCAGCTGTTTATTGCAAAGGTTAAGGGAGCGGTAAGTTCATCTGCAGCTAAATGCACTAGTTTTGGCGGAATTTGATCTTCGCCGGTAGATTTTTTTCCGTCCAAGGATCTCAGTAAAGCCCAGACCTCATGATGTTGCACCTCGTGAAATGAGAAGGAATTTGAAATATCACTACCATCCCTTATGGCAAGAACACTAGGGTGATCTTTGTACTTCTCTAGAATAAGCCTAACGAGTAGTCGATCATCATCATTTTTAACAGTATCAGCAATGTTACAAGGTTTTTGTCCACTTGTTTTCTCGACTATTTTAATGTAATGATTATTGAAAATCTCAGTCAACTCACTGTCAATCAGTAACAATTTGGTTGTTGTATACCAAGGAAATATCATCACCGACCAAACCACCTTTATTAGAAAGAAAAGGTTTAACCAGATTCCAGAAATCTTGATTAGAAATTAAACCTCCAGCAGTAGCCTTTTTGAAATGTTGTTTGCTTGCTTTCTTTCGTAAGGAAACGCATTTGTTGCGCTGCTTTTTATAGTTTCTTTCGTTTATATTTGTAGGATATTTGTTGAATTTGTTTTTCAACCGCGTTCTGGTATAAATTGCCTTTTTTTAGTTCACGAGTTACGAAAGGTGCACTATTTCCTCGCGCAAGCTTAGTTTTCAGAGGAGCATGTTTATCCACTAGCTTTCGGAAGTTGTTGGTAAGGTTATTATAGCAATCATCGGGGTCCTCCAAGGCATCAAAATTAGTTGTGCGAATATCTGCAAGAAATTTAACTGAATCGAAATTGTTACAGTTTCTATACTTAATCACCTTGGGTTTAAGACGAGGGATATGTGATTTTAGAACTGTGACAACGAGATCATGATAATCGCTAAGACCTGTCTCAAAGACTGAAGTTTTCTGGAAACTTCTCACTCTGTTAGTGAGGATAACATCAATCGAAGAGCTACTAGTTTTAGTGAAACAGGTTTTGACCGTCACTAGATTTGAAAGCCCAAAAACATCACAAAAGTTTACGAGCTTCTGATTTGCACCATCTTCTTTGTCAAAGGTATTAATGTTGATATCTCCCATCAATATCACATTATCATATTTGTCTAAAGCTGAATTCAAGGAAATGGAAAGGGCAGAGAAAAACGAGTCTAAATCTCTGGGTTCAGGGGGACGATAAATGCTATAGATAATCCATTTTTTCTTATTAACTGTCAGTTCAGAACAGATGAGTTCAAGACTTGAAACTTCAAACAAAGGAACACGACTGCAAACAACACCCTTGCGAACATATTGCATCAGGCCACCGCCAAATTCATTCATATCACGACGCATGGGTGTTTGATAGTTATTCATCAAAAAAGTTTTGATATTGAATTCCGAGTTAAGTTTTGTCTCCTCGATAACGAGAATATCAGGCAAGAATTTTTCAACAATAATCCTAAGATCGACAATCTTGTATCTTAAGCTATTTATATTCAGAAAAACCTATGAGGGGGTGATTATGGTATTGTACTCTTAATCCAAAAAGATTTTCCAAGTCACTTGAACAATCTGAAGAAACAGTTGGACTAACCAAAGGTGTAGTAAGCTCAACTGTTGATAAAAATGAGTTTTCATGTTCTAAACAACTTTGACCTATGGGGGAATTAGTGGAAGTCTCTGATATTAGATTCTCAGAAACAATAGCGGAAGCTGTGTCTAGAGACGAAGATATATCTAAGGACCCTGCAGATACAACGCTATATTCTAAGGAATTTGTTACTGTGTCAACTTTTGATTGCATCTCCGTACCGCTAAAAGTAATATGATTACCTTCATTAAGTAGTCAACGGATATTTAAAAATCTTACGAAATTACCTGTGAATTTAGCACTACCATGGTCACTAAGGTGAATACCGTCCTTTCATAAGCAGTCTCTCCAATCAATGTCAATGTTATTGTGTTTAATGTAACAGATGTCATAGGGAGCCAATGAACGCTCAAGGATTTGATTTACGCGATTTCTCCTCTCCTCCATTATGTCGGAATCCCCTCTTGCTATCAGACTTGAAACAGCTACGTGCCTTACCCTTAGTTTGGCTTCAATTGCTAGACTCAAAACTTTGGAAGCGATAATATCAGGGCTATCATTTCTGAGATTGTTTGTTCCGCAATGTAGGATCAGACCTTCTGGCTGTTTTTTAATTGTAGGAATGATGTATGAGTCCATTTCATCTACCGTCGCTCCCTTGAATGTTTTGACTGTGACAAAATAATCTTTGGTCTCTGTATTTATATCTTTCCTCTTGACACTTCCTACAATTGAATCACCGACGATAGCCACTGCAGGTTTACGATCAATTGACTCTCGATACCCTAGAGGTTTTGCTTTGCCTTGGAAAGACGCTGCATATCCAAAGTTGCTTTGCTGCTTCCCTGGCCAATTTGATTCCCTTGAGTAAAATCTTTGCTCACTGTTTTGTCCCCATGGACCAGATTCTTGCAGATGATGTGCTGTAGCAATTTGTTGAACAGCTTCGGCATACGACCTCTCTCCTGAGACTACCTTCCTTGGTCTTCTCAATTGATCAGATTCTGTTTTTGGTTTTCGATGTCTATCTTCAAAACTTTCAATTTTTCTCATTTCCATTGTTAATGCCGCTCCATTTCTTTTCTGACCACCCTAGGTTGTTGAGTATCATTACTCTTGGGACTTTTTCTATCTATCAATAATTCATGATGAGACAGATTTTCTCTTGGGACACTATTCGGAGGCAAACTCTCGCCATGTGTTGTCTGGTGATCATGATCAAGTGACTTTGAACCTTTATTTGATTGATTTATTTTCAAACGTTGATCAGCTGTATTGTTCTCGATGTGACACGAAACTTCTGAGCCTCAAAGGCTGATTGTGGGGTTCGGAACCACCCTCAAATTTCGTATTTCATTTTTTAGCAAACTATTTTCATCTTTTAAACCCTCGTTTTCCCTTTCTAAAAATCCTATTTTTTCCAGCATTATTTTAAATTCTTTATTTTCATTTTCTCCTGTCGGTATTTTGGCTGTTAAAGCATCAACTTTCCGTTCTAGAATTGACAATCTGCGTTTCATGTCATGTTCTTCCATGCTGTTTAAATGGCAATCCTTGTCGACTACCGCATCATATTCTGTCTCCGTGGTTTTCATCCTATTCATCAAGCTATTACCTGTCGTTATCAAAACCTCATCATTGTCTGTTTCATTTTCATCCTGGGAACTTTTTAATTCACCTTGGGAACTATCTGCTTCACTTCCATACTCAGAGATATCTGCACGCTCTATGTCTTCAGCGCCATCTTGTCTGCTCGAATTTTTCACGAGATCGTTGCGGTGATCTACTGCCTTTTCTTCGTCATTCGACACTTTTCTTTCAGGCTCATTTCCGCTAGATATTACTTCAGTACCCAGTTTGAAAGACTCTCTTCCTCTAATGAATCTTTTCTCTATTCTACCGGTGAGGATCATTCGTTTCAGTTGGAGTGATACAACACGTGTGGTTAGGCCATGCGATTTAGCGAGCGCCTTACAGACAGATTTCGTATTTGCTCTTTGGTTTCTCACGTGAAGTTTCTCAATCTCGGCAACTATAAACTCTTCAACATCCTCAGCTCCTAGTATGATTCCTGTTTCAGAAATTATTCCACAACCGTCATCTTTCGGTTCCAAAATTTTCGATGCAAACTCAGGCTCTAACAGAGCGACCGCCATTGCCATTGAAAGTGTATAGAAGACTGTATAGAAGTGATCTTAAATATGGACACCAAGACGTAGTTTTTGCATCGTTGATGGAATGCCCAATTGATGAAGCACGAAAGCAAGAGAATCAACAAAATGTCACAGAAAGTATTAGTGCAGACAACGATGTGCAATTTGCTGTTACATCTTTAAGCGATTCTGAAGCAAATTCGTCTGGTCATGCACATGCACAAGATGCTTTGAGCTCCAATGATTTTCCTCGCAGAGACCAGGATAGTGAACCCATGGAATATTCTGTTGTATCAAGTGGCGAAGAAAGGCAAGTGGGGCAGGAAAGAGATAGAAACCAAAGAGCAGAGGAGAAGGAAGCACCCTCACAAATATGGGAACAAATAGATCGAGGGATATGGGGACCTCATAAACTTCCTTATTATTCCATGTTTAGCAGGAGACTTTCGAAAGTGGAACTCTATGGACTAGTGCAATCAAAAGTTGAACGTTCCAACAGATCACCTCAATTATGTCGAAGAAATGCAGTTTTTGTTATTGACAGCCGAAAACTAAATGATCCAGATGACGTGAAGAGTGACTTGAATGGTGTTTTCAGAAAGTGTCTTGAAGTTAAAACACACACAGTAGAATGCTTGATAGACGGAAGTGGAAATTCAAAAGTAAAAACAAAAGCAAAAAAGAAATTAAACCTGCAAAGTAATTGGCTGTACATGAAGGTGAACAGGAGGGAGAACGACAAAGGCCTCGTGCGAAACATAACTTATTTTCTCGATGGCAACGATAACATCGTTAATGATTCTCTCGTGCTGCAGTACTACGTGAATCGTGATGTTTGTGGAAGTGTTGACTCGCTAGAATACACGGTGCAGCCTCATGGTAATTCAACGCCATCCGAAAGTCGCCCTTTTCATCCAATCAATGTTTTTGTTGTTCATTTATTTTAATTCGATATTTACATAGCTAAACAAGTTATATACAATATATACAAAGTTAACTAATCTAAATCGAATGAAATTAAAATGTATAAGAAACTTAATGCTGAATAAAATTAAAACTACTGCAGGCGCTACATTTGCATTTTGGGCCATTCCATTGCTTTATCAAAAGTTTAAAGCTTTTCAAGTTTTCTGCGGATTTCATTTTGATTGGTAGGTCATTCCATATTTGAGGGCCAACGGACTCAAGGCTGTTTGAACCAAAAGTTACTTGATTTGGTCTTATATGTTTTAAGTCATAAGGATTTCTGGTAGAATATTGCGAAGATCTGAATTTGAAGAAATTTTTCATGAATGGTGGATTTAGATTATTCAATGTTTTGCAAATTTCAATGCAAAGAGTTCTTTGACGCGAGACTTGCATAGTACATCTTCCTGACTTTTGTCTCAAATCATCATATGAGCTCTTATGATCATTGTAAAGAAATCTTAGTGCACGATCTTGTAACTTTTCAATTTTATGAAGCGACTTCATGGAAGAAAAATACCAAACTAACGGACAATAATTAAAGTTAGAGTAAACAAAGCTTTGTACAAGTACCTTTTTCTGCTCAAAACCAATAAATGATCTCAGTCTTTTCAAAACGTTTAGTTGTGTGGCAGCTTTTTTACAAAGATTTGATATGTGCTTATCAAAGCTCAATTTGTTATCCAGAGTAGCTCCCAAAAGTTTTACAGTTTCTTCTGATTTGATTTCATGACCTTGAAAGCTTATATTTTGTCCACTAGTATCTTTCCGATCCTTTCTTACTAACAAAGCATGAAATTTCTCAGGGTTAGCAATCATTTCATTCTGTTCTAGCCAAGTTAAAGCAACATTGCTTTCATTCTCCAAAACTCTGACGAACTCGGGCATAGTTTTGGAAAAAATATGAAAGTGTATTATCATCAGCATAATTATGAAGGGTTGCCTGCTTTATATTCAGAAAAAGATCATTTATAAAGAAATTAAATAAAATTGGACCAAGCACAGAGCCCTGTGGAACTCCTGATACAACATATTTTAAGGAACTATTTGAATTATTTATCCGGACACATTGTTTTCGACGTTTTAAATAGGAATATATAAGGACTAACGCATTTTCATCAAAACCGTATGCATGTAATTTTGCTATGATTAGATCATGTGGAATACAGTCAAAGGCCTTTGAGAGATCCATGAAGATTGCTCCTACGACGAAATCTTTGTCAAGTTTTGCCCTCCATTCTTACACTAGATTTATCAACACATGTTGTGTACTGTATGCTTTTCTGTAAGCCGACATAAAAATAGAGAGTGTTTTATCTAGATGTGAGATAAGCTGTTGTTTTAAGGCTTTTTCGTAAATTTTTGAAAAAGTATTTAGAACACTGACAGGACGGTAATTTCTTTCAACAGTGCGATTCAGCTCCCCTTTGTCCAAGGTGCAAACCGCTGCTTTTTTCGCATTTTCTGGAAATCTAAAATTGCGTATACTACAGTTAATAGCATTGGTTAATGGAATTGTAAGCTCATTTGCAGCAAGTGATACTAGTTTTGGGGGTATTTGATCCTCACCTGTGGATTTTCTCCCATCCAAACTTTTTAACAATATTGCAACATCCCGAGCTTCTATTTCCTTGAAAGAAAAGGTTTCAACATTGCAATCTAGGTTTTGTACTATGGCTATAACACTTGGGTGGTTCTTGTGCTTTTCTACGATCAGTCTAACAATGTCCCTATCATCATCAATGTCTGTTGTATCAGCAACACCACAAGGTTTCTTACCACTAGTGTTCTCTACAATATTTACGTAATAATCATTAAATAATTCAGTTAATTCTTTATCATCGGTTATGATTTTTTTGTCTTTAACAAGAGAGATATCTGAGCCAACTAGTGCTCCTTTGTTGGATAAAAATGGTTTGACAAGATCCCAAAAAGCTTTATTAGATATCAGACCATTTTTAGTAGCTTTATTAAAATGATTTTTGATGGCTTTTCTCCGCAGTGCAACACATTTATTACGTTGCTTTTTAAACTTTGTCTTATTTTCATATGTGGGATTTTTTTATATTTCTTTTTCAATCTAGATCGAGTGTAAATTGCCCTATTCAATTCTGGTGTCATAAAAGGGGCCGAGTTTCCTCTCTGAACTTTTGATTTTAGCGGGGCATGTTTTTCAACCAAGTTTCGGAAAGTATGCTGTCATAGGATTTATCAGGATCATTCGCATAATATTTAAAAATGGCTTTCTTAACATCTTGAAGAAACTTTTTGAGGTCAAACCTTTTATAACTACGGTATCTAATTAGTTTAGGTTTGAGCCTGGCAATCATTGCCCTCATAGATGTAATTACAAGACCATGACAATCACTAAGACCAGCCTCAAATACAGAGGTATTTAGAAAGCTCCTTGGTTTGTTGCTAAGAATTACATCAATGGGAGAGCTGTGATTTTTTGTGAAGCATGTTTTTGCTGTAACCAAGTTTGATAACCCAAATACATCACAAAAAGATGCAAGTTTATTGTATCCAGGGTGTTGCGTATCATGAGTATCGATATTAACATCTCCCATCACTATTACATTTTCATATTTATCTAGCGCCTTGTTCAAAGAAACCGATAAATTAGCAAAGAAAGTATCTAGATTTGAATCAGGGGGCCTATAAACACCAAATATAATCCATTTCTTTTTGCAAACTATTAGTTCAGAGCATAATAATTCTAAAGAAGTAGATTCATATATATTTAGCCTATTGCATACAACTCCTCTCCTGGTATATTGCACGAGACCTCCTCCATGTTCATTTCTGTCACGTCGCATTGGGGGCTGGTAGTTATTTAAAAGAAAAAGTTCAGTCTTAAATTCAGCACTCAGTTTTGTCTCTTCTATTAGCAACACATCGGGAAGGCATTTATCAGCAATATTTCGTAAATCTATAATTTTGTTCCTCAGACTATTTATGTTCAGGAACCCTACAAGGGGATTGTTAGGATACTGGACTCTCAAATCAAATAATTTATCAACATCATTGGACGCAACCGACTGAAAAGATATATCAGTTGAAAATTCTTTCGAAGATTCAGAAAGTATACTAGCCCTTGATAATTCTAAACCTCAACAACCGATTGGATTAGATGAGCATGGAACTGACACCTCTGAAGGAGATGATGGTGTCACGCCTTCTCCAGAAATGTCAGAATTACTGATAGTCCTCGTATTTGATAGCATATTTGACAAACTTAGGGTATAATCCATTTTCAGTCAAGCCGATTTTAAAAATTCCACAATATTTCCTCTTAAGACATTAGTTCCTTTTTGATTCAAATGAATAAAATCAAGAAAAGTACTCTGGATAATATAGGTCAACGCTTAGCCAGTGGCGGAAAGAAACCAAGCAAAGTATACTCTGAAGCAATGGGTACACTTGGAAATGACAATGATTATGGTGATTGCCCCCGATCCAAAAAGCAAGTGATGAACAAGGCCTCAAGTATGGGAGGATACAGGCGTTCAGCACCTTCCTTTGAAGTCGAAGCACTTCTTGCTTATGACTTTGAGTTGAAGATGAAGGAATAGTTTGGCTCCATAGCGATGTTCCAAATGATATGTGGGTAATTGGAAGCAAACGAATGGCTGACAACTTGAAGAACATTTCTGGTGGTCTTCCCGTATCTATCGACCCAACCTTTAACCACGGAGCTTATGAGGTCACCCCCTTGACATATCGACACAAATTTGTTGAATCGAGGTCAAAGAATGTGACCGGACGATGGACTGATGCATTACTCATAGGTCCAACAATGATTCATCATCAGAAAACCGAGGATGTCTTTGATAGCGGCTTGAGAGTTATTGCAAGAAAGGCAGAGCTAACAAATGCTAAATTTGGCCTTGTTACAGATGGAGAGATTGCTCTGATTAATGCATGTAAAGGCAATTTTAGAAAGAGTAAGCAGCTGCGTTGCATGAATCATTTTAAGGAAAACTGCAAAGACTTTCTAAAATCAAAAGGAATCATTGGTGAAATGCGACAGGCACCTCTCCTCAACATTGTTTTTGGAAACAACGGTCTCGTTGAAGCAAAAAACAAGAATGATTTACAATCACGCCTGATAGAAGCTGAACCAATACTAAATGAAATCGAAAGAGGATTATTAGAAGAAATTTATGATGAAGAAAGAACATTTTATAGATATTTAATGGAATGAAAGGAGTCAGTGTTAATGAAGTTGATCCAGGACATCAGAACAAAAGGTGGCATGAAGCTATCCGAAAGTGGGGTTCCTGACAGAGTATATACCAACCAGTCAGAAACATGTAATTCAATGTTGGCAGCAAAAAAGCAATCTCTTGGTTTTGCAAAGAAAGATGACATTTCTAAGAGTAACTTTGTCAGAAACGTGTGGCAAGCTGTTGTGAATGAGCAAGATACTGAGATTCAAAAAGCAATTTACGGACAAAGTGAGCAATTTAGATTGAAAGAGGAGGCGAAGTACCTACAAGTCAGCATCGAGGAATGGTACAGCTGGTCAAAACGCAAGAAAGAGAGGTACGGTGTCCTACAGTTAATAATCTTTCCTCTTTTGTGTCACAGGTATTAATTACTACAGTGCCAAGGGGTTTGCTTTGACAATTTTGCTTCGGGCAATGTTTGGAAACTCTAGTTATTATTCCCAGGTTCAGGCTCAACCAAAAGGCTCTTTTCAAACAAAGTATCCTGCTGCCGTTACCTTGCCATGGCTTCCCCAACCTAAAATGTTGCAAGTTGACTTAATTTGGCGCGATCATTTTAATCTGACGCGATCGTTTCCTACAGCCTCTTGTCCTGTTACAAAAACTTGTAATAGAAATTCACAATGAAAGCTACAATAAGTAAGAATTATCCATTTCCTTCTTTCCTGTTCAGGTATACAGAGGAATTCCACAAGCTTTCGACTGCCGATGTCGAGGGAAGAAAGCTTATCAATATCCAAGACGAAGAGAGCGATCCTGACAATTCAACTCCTCTCAACAATCTATCGTTGAAGCTTCCAGATATCTTGCCTTCCATATTACATGCAGATCTCATAGAGAAAAAAGCCCTTGCTTGCTATCCTCAATGCACCTGGCGCTTTGGTAGAATATCCGAGCTTCCATTCTGCAGATAACATAAAGAAGTTTATGGTTGCGCGGACAAGTGGGCACTTTTATACAGTAAAGATACTCGGTGAATCAAGGACGAGTTGTGATTGCAAAGGATTCAGGTACTTTCTTCTCCCGGAAGACTTATCACTTTTTCACGGTCGCAAGATTGTCGCATCATTGTTGATAAATTCTAATGTTAAAAGGGAGACAACAGACACTTTATGAAGGCCAGTTTACATTTTCCTCTGATTTATGAGATGGTGCAACATGTTTTAATCATAGTCATTTTCCTTTTACTGCCACTGTTATCTACCAATTTGCAGTTTCCGTCTGATGCATCAATTCTCTTGACATAAACTAAGACTATCCAAAATTTCGTGCAGTCGTCATTGGTAGCACTCTTACCGGCTGAATCAAATTAAAAGCCGTCCCCGTTTGAAAGGCCACTAGTAAATATACGATTCAAGAGTGGATATAACATATTTGAAATTACCTGATTGAATCGACCACTCTGTTTTGAAATAGACAAATTCAGCTAACGTTGTTTTTCCCATTCTAGATCAAGTGACCTTACCCTAAATTTTTGAAACCATCTCTTTATCTGTTGTTACAGTTACCCTGCGGCGTTAGCTCAATTTTTCTGTTATGATTGATTCTCTCGAGATGGCCCGTTCAAGGAACGTTCATAAACGACATGAAATCACGATCATATTTTCTTAGTATTTCTGCTTAACAGAAATAAATAAACTGTGTATGCTTTCATAGAACATACACATATACTTTAATCAGAAATTAAGAACTTGGGCAAGTTCTGAAAGTTTCTTAAAAGTATCAGATTTTGAGCACTGAAAGTTTCTTACGAGTTTCTTAGAGGTTGAAGTGCCATAGCAGTTCACTACGTGTCCCCTGGTGATCAGTTCAAAACAAGGTTTTCTCGAGGGGCGTATCACTCTGTAAAAATCTCGTACGCCTTTGGCAAAAAATCCCTTTGTTTTCAAGAAAAATCCGCGAAAAATCCCTAAAAATCCTATTGTTTCAAAAATCTCGTACGCCTTTTCGGAAGAGTGATACACCCCTCGGGTTTTCTAAGACTTTCCAATGTTCAGACCTTACACGTATTTTTTGTAAGAAACAGCCCATAAGAAATTCAACTCTCAGATCGCCAAAAAAGTAAGAAACTCCAGTACTGGGAAAATATTACTTAAGGAACTATTTATTTTGATAAAGGAAATCCTTGACACATTTTTACTGTACTTTCAGTGGTTTCCTGTACCACGTTACTCGAAAGGTACTGGAGCAATGCCTAAACATTGGGAACGCTTGAAAAACCTTGTTTTCAAATGTTCCGGAGGGCACAGGTAGTGAACATGAAGATTGTTATGGAACCTCTAAGGAACTCGTAAGAAACTCTGAGAGCTGAAAATCTGATAATTTTAAGAAACTTTCAGTACTGGGCCAAATCCTTAGCTTCTTTTAAAAAAATACGTGTACTCAAATACCTTACGAGTAATATGATAATGGAAACGAGTGAAAATACATTATAGATATGTTGAAGATTTCCGTTATCGAGATAAGTAGTTTCCTAACTTATATTTTCCCAGTACTGGAGTTTCTTACCTTTTTAGCGATGTGGGAGTTGAGGACGGTCTTATGGGCAGTCTCTTAGAAAAGAAATACGTGTATTATCCCTTTTGGAGGATGACATGCCTAGGGAAAAAACTAGTTCCAAGGCACAATTGTAAAAAATTATTTATTTGTTCCACAGATTGTTGCGAATCTGTAGTCATGCAGTTGCTGTTGCAAACAAAGAAAGGATCCTTGATGACCTGGTGAAAGGAGTACGAGTAGCCTACCGTTCATCCATAACATATCCAGAGACAAATGGAGGAGCAGGAAGGAAGGGAGGAAGGAAGCGAAAAGGAAGGGTATACCTGCAACGTCCAGAAGTTCCTGCACCCAGCAAGAGAGGAGCAACTGGTGACCAATCGCAATTCACTGAGATATGGCATAATGACGAGCCATTGGTTATGGTGAAGATAGACGACAGACCTTTACAAAAGAATGCCTGCGGATACTGTGGAAGAGAATTTCCTCGTGGTTTTCTTTGTTGCATTCCTTTTGATGTTGCCCTTAGTCACAGAGAAAGATGGGAATATTTTGACAAAGATGCAAAGGAAGGAGAACCAAGATACAAGCAATCACCATATGGCAAAAAGACCACAAGGTATTATTGCATCAGCAACAATTGCATCTTCAATCGGTTCCCGTACTTTCAGAGTGACTTGTTCGAGAAACCGGCAGACCCTCGATGTATCAGAGAATGAATTTCCACATGGGATAGACTTTTATCAGAGAATGAATTTTATCTAAGGATGAATTTTATTATAATTGACTCAATTCAATTTTAAATTTAAATAAATTTGTCGACTGGCTGCAGAATGTGGGTGATCCGGGTGATTCAGGTGAACCAGGCATTTTAGAACTGAAGAGACATTAAAAGAGTAACTGAGAATGGGAATCTAAATTTAATTTAAATTTAAAATTGAATTGAGTCAATTATAATAAAATTCATCCTTAGATCAAATTCATTCTCTGATTAAAGTCTATCCCATGTGGAAATTCATTCTCTGATACATCGAGTGTCTGCCATCAAGGGTACATCGTGAAACAGATGTGGACTCTCAGCAATGAGCAACTCAAAAAGCTATGGATAGAGGTAAGAGACATTCTCCCATCGAATATCTACAACTTTACGAACAGATACATGAATAATACCTTAGCTACATTAAAGAATATGGTCCTGTGGGGAAGAGCAACCATGGACACATGCCTTGCATGTAAGGAAAATAGTCAATCCCTTTTGCACGTTGTTTCGGGTTGCAAAGTTCATCTTCAACAAGGCAGATACACGTGGAGGCATAACTCCATTCTTGCGACTCTATTGAGTAGCATTGATGGCCTGAGGGACTTGAAAGTTTTTGCTGATATTCCAGGCTATGCCTGCCCCACAGTTGTCACAGGAACATTAAAGCGACCAGATATCATCATAGTCTATCAAGAGAAGGTGATAATCGTTCTAGAATTAACCTGCGGTTTTGTCACCAACGTGAAAGAGAATTGTGCAAGGAAGATAAGAAAATACAACTCTACTATCCTTGATCTCAATGAAAAGTATGAGAAAGTAACATTTGTGAACCTGAGCATGAGCGCCTTAGGATTGATATGCAGGGATGACGACGGAAATGGCATACTGCAAGCATTAAAGAGCATCGGACTTTCGGAACTTGCGTCAAAAAACATTGTTAGAAAGATAATAAACATTTGCATAAGGACAACATATTACTTATTTTGTAGGAAAGACAAAGACTGGACCAATCCAGACCTTTTAACATTTTAAAGAAGTAAAGACTGTTGAAGGCAGTAAGACTGACTAACATGCCCTTTTATGGAGAGTACTTAGTCACATATATTCTTTGTACTGTAGATTTTACATTTTAATTCTTTATCTGATTGTAAGCTTTATTTATGAGAATGAAAGTTTCCATTATTATTATTATTATCAATTTATTTAAAATAGGCCTACATATATATATATATACATACAAGACATGTATACATATAGATTCAATAGCTATAACTAAGAGCTAATTCAAGCCTACTATCTAACAAAGTAAAATTTGTAAGAAAAAATTAAAAAATAAATGAAATTCCGAATGATTAAATACAGATACATTTTACAGATTTTTACAATGCTTTTAATATTTACAATGTTTCCTTCCTTTTTTTTTCGGTAAATACAGAGCAGAAAATTTAATATCAGCTCAAGAACCCAATCTGTGCCACGAAAGGTCTGCATATTCTACAATTACATTCCTCTCCCCTCCATAATCTACACCCAAGAAACGATATTGTCTCTAAGCCATAGCACGTAGTGCGTGCTTGTGGCAAGGATGGGTTATGGCAGCCTTTTAACCCATAAGAAACCTGTTTTTCAACGAAAATGTCCTTCATGAAGCTGGGATTAAGGCTCAATTTTGTCTTAAAGACTTCAGTCATTAGCAATTGTAAATTCCTTATGTGGAGTGGGACCGAATTGTCTCTCGAATTGTGATATGAGATGAAATTTGGCTACCAAAGATCTTTGGTTATCGACATTCAATGACATTTTCTTTTTGAATGATATTAATGTTTATCGTGACTCTTAGCTAATTCGTTTCAATATTTTGTTGGGTACTGCCCCTTATGTTGATTGGCATTATCACATTCGTTTTCTTAGGCGTATTGAGTTTTGGTAGTTGTAGATATCATGGAAACTTCAGGACGAGGCAGAGATGTAGGAACCGGGCCGGGGGGGGGGGGCACTCTACTCTCCCCAAGATTTTTCATTAAACAAAAAAATTCCCTTTTTATTTTATGTACAATGGAAAAGGATCGGTCCAAGTGCAGATTACTGTGG
Source organism: Aurelia coerulea (assembly GCA_039566865.1). Classification (NCBI taxonomy): domain Eukaryota; kingdom Metazoa; phylum Cnidaria; class Scyphozoa; order Semaeostomeae; family Ulmaridae; genus Aurelia; species Aurelia coerulea. The sequence continues at coordinate 8,493,656 of CM076959.1, forward strand.
CACACCGTAAAGAATGTGCTAAAACGAACCACAAACATTGTTAATCCTAACACCTTGATCAAGCTGCTTTAGATATGAATATATAAAAACCCTAAAGAGCGTTATGTTGTTATCTAATAAGCCCCCTCTAATAGATAGATAGACAGATAGATAGATAGATAGATAGACAGATAGATAGATAGACAGATAGATAGATATATAGATAGATAGATAGATAGACAGACAGACAGATAGATAGATAGATAGATAGATAGATAGATAGATAGATGGGCTTAGCGAGATCCCAAGCATTCTTTGTTCTACACAATAGAATCGAGACCTCGTCTCCCCAACAAATTACTGGTTGCTAGAGCATGTATAAACCATCCAACTTCAAGCAAATCTGCCAATAAAATCGCCGCTTTTTAGCCCCTTGATACAAAATTGGTTGTTCGACGCAAGTGTTGTTTTACTCTCATGAAAATTGAAATGGATGCTGAATTACTGCAGTTCCTAAATCTTTTGATAAATCGGTTTGTAGCATGTCCCTACAGAGTAATTTTTATTATATGTACAGACACGTATCTTATTTAGGGCATGAGCTGCATTCATCTGGTCGAAGAATATTGATCTTTGTTGAAATATCTATAGAATCACTACGAATAGGATGAAGCAATAAGACTTTCAGTGATTATGCATTGCACATAATTCTTAATGACTTCTGGCAGAGACAGTAAAAGCTTAAAAGATTGAGTACATATTATGAAGCTAAATAATTCGCTTACTAATAACTCAAGAACCAATGTGGCTTCGTTTGCGATTTAACCTGCAGCAAATTTACATATGAAACAACAAGTCTCGGACAAATCACATTCCTCCTTCCATATTTTTCTCTTGACGCACTTTCTGCTTGAAACAACGCTAAATTTTGTGACACGAAGGCTCACATCACAGAAGACATCCGATATGATAAAGCAATTCGATGGACTTGATGCTCTCATGAATAGTTTCACATTTATGATAATCATTCAATGCAAGTAGACAAAATAATAAGACGTGATTTTGGCTGCGCTAAAGATATCTGGTTCTTTAGTTTTGTTACATACTAAAGTTTTTAGTGGGCCAACTGAGCGGACAATTTAAAAAGATGCGGTATCTTCCCTTTTCTTCTGTTTCGGATCTCATCTGACACCAGTGTCAAACAAAAAGTTAGCATATGGCTCAGTTCCCCAACACGATGTATAAGTCTATAAATCTAAGCAATCCGTAAGGAACTTGATGATTGTTAGGGACATCCAACCAACCTTTTGAGCCCAAGCTTCTGATAAAGAGTGCGTATTTCACTTTTTGGTGTCCACTTTATGCACACGTTAGCCTTAACCATTACCTTTGGAAGCTTTGATGTGGCCAGTGTCATGCGGTACAATATTCCAGTATACATGTTACATCTTGTTGCTTTGCTGAGAAATTTCTTTCAAAAATCAAGTTTTTCAACTATTCTAAGACGAAACCATACACTGAGAACAAGAGCGGCTGTACATAAGTTGAGGTGAGGGAAGTCTCAAGAACATTTTGAAAAATTGTATTGAAAATGTATCTGTTGAAAATGTATTGAAAAATTGGGTGAAAAAAATTTACTTCAGCGTGGTAAAAAGAAACTTGAGCAACTTTCAGCCATCTTTTTAGATAAGAATTGCCTTCTCTAAAATGTTGATATTGCTTTCTTCGTTGCAAAGAAAATAATTTCAAATCTAAATAAAGGAAGCTTGGGAGCGCAATTCTTGATCGATTGGTGGATTTGGATTAGTTTGATAACAGGAGAGGTACTCAGAGGTGGAAATTGAGGGGTTTGTGGGTGCAGCTGCCCTCAGTTCTCACGAAAAGGTCCGGGAAGTTAGCAAAACAATGGATTTATTGGAAATTTAAAGCTTGAATCAGAAAATTTGGCCATTTTCTCAACGTTTACCTCCCACTTGAAAACGAAATTTCTGCAACTGGCTGCACTTGATTCAATACAAATTATGGTGCAGAAGAGTTTTCCGTGCTCACCATAGCAGAAAGCAGATTCACCCTAAATTTAGTAGCATCTAGAGTAACAAAGCACTTATGGTGAATTCTTGTCAGTTTCGTCCAACATGATATTCTCTGGAGAACAGGGTAAGAGTTCCCAAGTTTCTGAAAATAGCATTTGGCTAGATTTTAAAATCCAGATATAAATTCTCTCCTTTTCAGGGCGAGGGTGTGAAACAATGTATTTCAACGGCATCTAATGGTCATGGTATAGTGCAACATAACAATGATAATTGAAAAAGTGGAGGTTGGGGTACAACACCCCCTGTGTCATTTGTGTCAAAATGCCATAAAAGGGTATTTTGGCCAAGGGATGATATCTCATAGGTTTTGGCCCTTGGATTGGTTCATTTCATATCAATTTTGTGCTTTTTTACAGTTTACACTTGATCATTATGCTGATGTTTTGAGAAAATTAGGCCCATTTCAGACATTACCCCCTGGCCAAAAACGCTCAAATTTTTGAGAGGGTCCCCCAAGCCCATTTTGTTCAGCACATTTTTCTGATATAGAAAACACCTTCAAAACAAGGTCTGCTGAAATTGGTCACGGATTCCTAGTATTTTCCTCTACTATGAGTGAAAACAAGCTTGGTGGAAAGAGTTCATAATGCGAAATAACAACTGTTCAATTATGGTCCATCCTGCAGCACATTCTTTTATTTAATGACTTCCCATTCCACTGTGTTTCAGTGTGGATGAATGCAAATCAGATCAGAATGCAGAAGCGTCGTGGCTGGGGGGGGGGGGGCAGGGGGGGCACGTGCCCCCCTAGCGTCTAAAATTCGTATACAGTAGAAACCCGCATAAAAGAACCTGTTTTTATAAGAACCTAGAGGCTGAAATTCAATCTTTAAAACCCCCTATATAAGAACCCCTAAGAGGCTGAAACTGGGGAAGGTTCTTATATAATAGCTTTAATGTAATTATTAAAATGACAAGAATTTTTATAATTCTTCACATCCTGATCAGACTTCTTCATTGGTACAAAAGATTTGTTCTCAAGAATTCTCAAGAATTCTCAAGAAATCTCAAGAATTCTTGGGCTGGAAAATAGTGTTAATGTGTGCAAGGCCTGCTCGTATATAAGAACCTTTTTAAGAACCTTACAGGCTGGAATTTAGAATAGCAGCCATTTAATTAAGAACCAATTCAGGCTGCCCAGAAAAAACATAGGTTCTTTTGTGCGGGTTTCTACTGTATTTGTCGGAAATTCGGCTTTTTGGTCGGAAAGTCGGATCTTTGGTCGGAAATTTTAAGGAAATTCGGAAATTTTTCCGAAATTTTTCATCTGTATGAATTGAAGCCTAGTAGCTACTATCACGACCCTATTTACTAATTGATTTTTAACAAGAGGGGCATTTTCCAACAGTCTGAGGGAGGTCATATAAAAAAATTTCCTAGGTGCCAGCGCCTTTGTTTGTCGAGATATGGTCCTCGGGATTCCTTTTAAAGCCGAAGAGAAAATAGCTGGATATAGGTTGGGTAAGAATTTTCCGAGAAAGGTCAAATCTTCTATTTTAGCACTGGTAAATATGGAATCAAGGGACGTACTTTAAGCCAAAGTAAAGGACGTTTCTTCAAAAACGTTCTTCGTGCTGCGATATATAGGAGAACTGTCACGAAGCTGTCAAGGTTTCCTTCATTTCATTTCATTTCATTTTAAATTATTTATACAGGGTAAAAACATTCAGTTCATACGGAAAAAAAAAACTGCTTTACAATGTGCCCTGTTAAAACAGAAAAGAAAAACAAAAAGAAAAAAAAATTAATTACTCAATAAACTCCAAATTCTACTTAATACATTGTCAGATAAATTCCCTAAAAAAAACCTAATTTTGATTATTCCTATCCAAACGAAAAAAGGAAATTAAATTGCAACAGAAAGGAAAATCGATTGACTATGTTCTTGATGGAAGGAAGTACGTAAAGTTTGTTTTATAATCCTTCCTTTAGTTTTAATTTGAAGTTTGATAGCGAGGGAGACAGTTTGATTTGGTGATCTAGACTATTCCAAACGGTAGCCCCTCGATATGCAAATGACTTTTTTCCATTGTTTGTTCTAAACAAAGGAAGTTTCAAGTCAGTTTCGGTGTTTCTTAGTGTCCTCATTGCCTGTTCACGCTGTCTTTGAAACATTTGGGCCATATAGTCTGGGCAAAGTTGGTTAACAGATTTGAAAACAGTAGTTGCCGTTTCAAACCTGATCAGCTCTTTAACTGTTAACCAGCCCAGACCTTTAATAAGGGGCAAGGAGTGTGCATCATAAGCACTATTTGTCACAATACGGGCAGCGCGATTTTGGAGAATTTGCAATCTTTTTAAGTCTGCCTCATTGCAACATCCCCATACCGTGCAACAGTATCGTAGATAGGGTTCGACTATACTTCTGTTCATACTTTCTCCTTGTCGCTAATAGCAAGCATGATATTGGGAGATGCATTCTAAGCCAAAGTAAAGAATCTTTCTTCAAAAATTTTCCTCGCGCTCCGATTTATAGGAGAACTGTGACGAAGCTATCAAGGTTTCCTTGTCGCTAATGGCAAGCATGATATTGGGAGATGCATTCTAAGCCAAAGTAAAGGATCTTTCTTCAAAAATTTTCCTCGCGCTCCGATTTATAGGAGAACTGTGACGAAGCTATCAAGGTTTCCTTGTCGCTAATGGCAAGCATGATATTGGGAGATGCATTCTAAGCCAAAGTAGGATCTTTATTCGAAAATTTTCCTCGCTCTCCGATTTATAGGAGAACTGTGACGAAGCTATCAAGGTTTCCTTGTCGCTAATGGCAAGCAAGATATTGGGAGATACATTCTAAGCCAAAGTAAAGAGTGTGGCCCCAAAAATTTTCCATTTCAATGCTCCAACCTACTTAATTTACCCTGGCCACGGCACTGATTGTGTCACGCTCTATTCCCATACAGTTATAGCGAACTAATCTATATTATTGCTTCGATTGAATGCCAGATCAGTGTCTTGCTCTCTCTGTCTAAAAATCATTTTTGTAACCAAACAGCGCAACGTCATCATTCGTCGGAAAATCAGCAAGTTGTGCCCCCCTGTCAATTGGTACCCACGACGCCCCTGTCAGAATGCATTCATTACAGGAATTGGAACAGGCAGTCGAGTCTGCACGCAGGCTAGCAATTCTTTGGTCCTGCAACAAAAACAAAAAGTGAATAAGGCTTTAATGTAAAAGATTCTGTACGACATATTGTGTCACGGAGTATTTCTATCAATATCATTTTTTTACATTTATTTGCTGTATCAAGTATCAACACTGCACAAAACAGTATTACAACAGCATTGCACTAACACTTGAAACACTTAATAAGATGTTATTGGCCTAACCCAGCAATTCGTTGCAAACCTCCGGTGTCAGTTTTGAGCATTCCTCCCTCCCTCTCCCTCATCAATCCCCTGCCGCCGGTGGTACCTAGCATATATTTTTGTGTGTAGGTCAAAGTAATAACATCAAGTTAGGCCCTGAAATCATTGCCTTGGGATAGGCTCCCATCGTCTTGTTCCCGTCTTTGAAACAGATAAGCTGTAGAATTTATTCTGCTGATCCAGGTCCTGCCGGTGTCTAGCAATGCTTTCTGCTGTTTATGAGTGAAAGCGTAAACAACGTATATATTAGGCGGCCAGGCCGAAAACACGGAGACGTCGGAGATGTCGGAGTTGTCGGAGATGTCGGAGAAAATATCGGAGTTGTCGGAGGTGTCGGAGAAAATATCGGAGATGTCAAATATTATGAATCGTACAATTCTGAAAATATTGGTCTAAATATTGGGGGATTGCCTCTGGGCAGTGGCGGACTGGCCCACCGGCCCACCGGCCACGAGGCCGGTGGGCCCCCCTCAAAATCTTGTAAAAAGGGCCCCCTTTTTACTGGAAAAGGGCCCCTTTGGTTAAATATGAGACTTCTTTCGTAGTTTTACATTTTGAATAATGGACATCTCACTTCACATTTGAATCCTTCCGTGTTAGTGTACTTGTTCAAAGAAATGAATATAGTCAGAGAGTGAAGATACGGATGGCGAAGAAAGGAACACCGTCGCAGAAAAAGTAAAAGTCCCCTCCACTTCTGTAAAAAAATGGTTCTCGAGATCAGTGGCGTGGCCACGGGGGAGAGGGCAATTGCCACCCCCCCCACTTTTGTCGAAAGGTGGTCCTCGAGATTCCTCTATAACCGAAGAGAAAATAGCTGGGTATAGGTTGGGAAAGAGTTTTCCGAGAAATGTCAAATCTTGGCACTGCCAAGCATCATATTGGGGGATGTATTCTAAGCCAAAGTAAAGGACCTTTCTTCAAAAATTTTCCTCGTGCTCTGATTCATAGGATAACTGTCACAAAACAATAAAGGTGTCCTTGTCACTAAAGGCAAGCATGATATTATGATATGATACTTGAAAGGTGAATTTGCCATCAACCCTACCAATGCCACCTTTATTTTTTCGCCTGTGGTATCCGAACAAGTGATCCTAGCAATGAACAAATTTAAGACCTCCAATGGGTTTGGCCTTGATGAAATTTCCAGTTTTTTCCTAAAGGCTGGAATATCCATTCTGGCTGAAACACTGAGTCAGCTCTTTAATTTATCATTGTCGGCTGGAATTTTCCCTGATCAATGGAAAATGGCTAGGATTGCTCCTATATACAAAGATGGTAAGAGCGATAACAGATCAAATTATCGCCTAATCTCTGTTTTGCCTGTAATGTCTAGGTTATTTGAGAAGCTTTTTTGTGACTTTAAAACATTAAAATACAAATATTACATAAGAAAAATAGTGGATAAAATATTTACAAGTCATCAAAAGTATACAGTGTAAAAGTAAAAGTAGATATCTAATAAGATTCATCATAAAAAGCCCAAATTCGGAATAAAAACGCGGCATAATTTACATGGACAATTTTCTCCGTTCCAACTTTTTGTTTTTGTTTTAAACTGACAAAGGGATTCTGAATTACGTATCGTTGGTGGTAACATTTGCCACAGCTGCGGACCTTTGAAACGGATGCTTTCTGTCCCGTTGTTGACAGATCTCACCCTAGAGGTTGAAAGACTAAGAGAAGGGAATAAGAGAATGATTAAAAAAAGCAAGAAAATAGGATGAAATATGAAATGAATATGAAATATACGATAATTTACATGCAGGCCAAAAGCTTATAACTATAAATCTCTGAGAACTCCGTGATTTTCTTCAACATCTCTAACAACTCTGAGAGAATCCTGACGTCTCCGTCATCTCCGAGATTTTCTCCAATATTTTCTCCGACATCTCCAATATTTTCTCCGACTTCTCCGACAACTCCGATATTTTCTCCGACATCTCCGACAACTCCGATATTTTCTCCGACATCTCCGACAACTCCGATATTTTCTCCGACATCTCCGACAACTCCGACGTCTCCGTGTTTTCGGCCTGGCCTATATTAGGCCTAGATAGGCCCTCATTGCTGACATCTTCCTGAAATCTGTCCGCTGTAAAACAGTGCATTGTCAAGAAAATAAAGAGGATAAAAGAAATCCCTTCATATTTGAAATGAAATTAGCTGTAAAAAACGATGTTATACGTACCAAAATGCGTGAAAATCCCCGTCTTCTTCTCCTTCCTCCAAAAGCCCAAAGTCGACGCCCACGCCCAACGCCCACGCCCACGCCCAAAGTCGTGGGCGTTCTCACAGCGCTGTAATAAGGGATGTTGTTGTTGTTGTTCTTATTGTTTGGCTTTCCATTGAAAATAATCCACCCTACCAAACCTGCTACCAAACGAACTCGATTAGAAAGCTGCTACGTAGATAAAAGTTTTGTTCCTTCGAAGTGGTGCCACCTTAACAATAAGGCGATAGGCGATAGGTTCAAGGTGCAAAGTCCAATGTTTGGCAATCACTGAGAGAAGCGGGAAAGAAAGCCGGAGTAACGCTGGCTGGCATTCATCTTGGGATCCTGTTGCAGGAAAATAATCGCTGTTTACTTGTGAACAACCCACATTACAGCGAAAAGCACCCGTAGACATTGTACAGGTATTTTAACAGTAGTTTTTACTCTTTATCACATTTAGATCTCTATAGAAGAGAACCATATTTAGGCCATATTTGGCCGGCCAAACAAATATCCATAACACACGTAAGTGTAGCAAAGCAACCATTTCCTTGTTTCTGTGTGAAGAGTCGTACCTTAATGTTTTATTTGTTGTTTTGTGCAGATATCTGTATCTTGTATAATGAATAAAATAAAGTTTTATTACCAATCAAAACATCTACGAAAGCCTTGATGAAGAAACAAAACGAAAAGCCATTTTGACATGTATGTAGAATGAACGACGGATAAGTTCTTTTCTAAAAGAGCAGGTGTTATGCTCGCCCGCGTACCTTTGCACTTTCATAAAATTTCAGAAGTTTCAGATTGGCAGCTGTTGTGAGTTATTGGGCAAAGCAAATGTAGATTCTCTTTGTGACCGAAAGTCAAGCCGCAAATTGAGCACCTGTCCTCAGTAGTGCTCTTAACTTAGTGACATTTGACAACACCTCAAACAAAAGGACTGTCAAACACCTTCACTCCACAATTTTGACTTTCATCCAATACAATGCTGGACATCCCTCCACATCACTACACTCATTTTTTTTATAAGAAACCACTTATAAGAAACGGTAGGCTCAAATTTTCAAAAGCTAAGGAACAGCCGAACCTGAATTGAAAAAGCTAAGAAACTAATTTTCAGTTTTAATTTTCCTATCGCACTCAAAAATATTTTGACATTTTACAGTTAAAGCAACTGCTTGGACATTATTTTGACTGCAAATCATGTTATTTACTCGTTTTGAGATCTTATTAAGTAATTTGGGAGCACTTTAGACAAGACAAAATCAACTCTACACTTCCGGCATTAAAAATATAAGAAGCACGTAAGTAACTTTTGCTAGCAAAATGGCCCAAAAATTTAAGAAACTGCGTACCAGCCCCGGACCTTAGTTTCTTATAAAAAAATGAGTGTATACAACATTGCTAAATGCTCTTGATATTTCACTTGGCACAAATATCGGGAGTTGTCCCAGACTGATAAGTTTGCAAAATGCGCACGGAAGATGCGTGCCTGGCTATTGTTTTAACAAGAATGGTTCCATTGTTCTCCCTTGAAATTGCATGAAATTGCATGAAATTGCATGAAATGAAATTGCACGCGGAAGATCTTCCGCGCACATGACATGAATAGCAGTCTGGGAGTTGTCTAGTGAAATGTTGAGAGTGTTTGGCCTTGTCTTCAAGTATCTTTTATTGATAATCGTTTCAATTTCCTGGTCATGCAGGCTACTAACAAAGATGGTTGAGTATCAGGCTGGTTTTGATCTTTTGTATGTTTGGACCAAAACTTACATAAGCAACTGCATGTTCAACCATTCAGAAATAGTTTTTTGGTAGGATTTTTGGTGGCTTTAAAAGATCACTATTTAGGTCAATATAATAATAATAATAATAATAATAATAATGATAATAATAATAATTGAATGTTTTAACAGGATAACCTATCAGTACAATACATACTGCTATTATTAGGGTCCTATGTGATCAATGCTTGTTAGAGGAACGGAAATAACGGTATTGTGAGGATATGGTCTAAAAAGTTTGTTGATCTTGGCCCAAATGTACCAGCTTTTATGATCTATTTTTCTATTATTTACTCCTTTCGTTTGCAAATCATCATGGATTGTTTATGCTATTGATGGTGAGGACCAGATTACCTTGTGTCTCTTCCTGCTATGGATGGTGTATGTAAATATTATTTATGTTCTTGTAAGTAGGTTTTGCTGTTACATTAAAAACATTGTTTTGCCATGTTTTTAGTTTGTAGTTGCATCGTTTTAAAAACATTATGGTATTTACTTCCACAGTGGCTGCTGAAGTATGCAAATATTCTTGTGCTAGATCATCATTGCAAAGATTAAAATCTGATATCTGAAAACTAATTTAGGTCAGCTAACAAAGCTAGTCCGTTTTCCAAGCTTGGTCGTTTAAGGCGGGTGATCGCCCGCATCCGCCTCCACGCTCGACGCAAGTCAGCGACAGGAGCTTTTCATCGCCCGTCTCCACGTCAGTTCACATTGGAACCACCGGCCTTAGGTTTTCATTCATTTCTCATCACACCTCATTACCTCTTGAAGCATAAACTAAAATATTGAGAGGAAGGTAATCCCATATATTTTGACCTCAAAATATAATTCCTTACCTTTAATTTATTAGGACGTCATCTATTCCTGTAAATTGTTAACTACTTGACGACATTGACAAGTCACACGAAAAACAAACGAAACATTTCAAAAACCAACAACCAAACAAACTCTTTGAAACCTTGACTGTTATTTGAAGACCAAATTGTTGTCATTTGGTATCCATTAGTTGCGAATAATCAGAAGCAATCGGCTTTCGAGCCTAGGGCTTTTGAGAAATATGACAACGGGGCCGTGCAATACATTCTACATTAACTTACTTTGACGCCTTGCACGTATTTTCTTACAGAAGCTTTCTTGAGAAACTAAACTCTCAGATCGGCAAAAAATTCTGAAACTGAAGCACTGGAAAAATATTACCGGAGACCGCCGAGACATCCTTCCTAGTATATGTTGTTGATTTGCGACTACATAAAACTAAAGTTTCATTTCTGTCAGAGAATCGCCATCTTGTTTTGTAAGGTTATCTATTTGAAGACAAATATTGTATTCCTCATTTATTCATACACTTTTCTTGACGATTTTCTACAGAATGAAAATCGCCCACCTGACTTCACTGAAAAGAGCGATGTACCACTCGCCTCCTAGAATGCTCACAGCCAGGCCTGTTTTCGGAGCTGACAGAGATGTTATTTTATAGAGAAAGTAATGTTGCTTTTGAGAATAGATTCAGTGACCATTCATTGCTTAAACTCCACCTTCTTAGAAATTCCACTGACTGGAAATCAATGTGTATATAGTTTTTCATTGTTTTTAGTTTCTGTGAGATTAAATTGCTTTTGTCTTATTCTTTAGAAATACAGAATAATGGAGAAAGTGAATGAATTCATAGAATATGCAGACAGTCTCAGTGGTAAGTTCAGGGCTTTCACACTCAGAAATCAAGGTGCGCGACCAAAAACTCGCGTGAACTGTATGGGGCGCTCGAAAGAAATAGTGAATGGAAACAAAGGTATATGTCATATTTCTCGAGAACTTATGGGTAATCCCCTCCCCCAAATTTTGCTCAAACTCGTAAATATTACTCAAAACACATATTTATTTCACATCAAGAAGTCTGACATTTAAGACAAATGGTTTTCTCGGAAGGAGATGGCCTTAACGTTCTGTGAACTAAACTTCAGTGGAATGAGCAAATAAAGTAACTCAACTGCTTCCATCCATTAAAATTAGCACCAGGGAGGTACTGTACAAGGTATGTTTGAAACTGAAAATCAATTTGCCCATAAAGTTTTCCAGTGTGAATTCCCGAATCTGAAATCGCTCTCTTTAAGGGAAATCCTTTATTACCGGACACGCGATCAATTGCTCCCAAAGGAATGCTGGGCGGATGCATGTGCACTTGTGCGCTATTGCGTGCCCCCCCACCCCCCACTGAGAGTCCTGTGAGTTGAGCAGTTTAAAAGTTTCACTTTATTGCTAATTGTTGACTGTTTTGTGAAAATAACTGCTGCATTGTTGATTACTCATCATGAATTGACAAATTCCTTAAAAGAAGGCAATAATTACGACAGGTTACACGTTTTGTTTCATATCTCTACCTGGCATCCAAGAGTAGTTTTAGGGCACTGAGAAGCTAAGCTTATTGAGGCAGTGTCCTGGTCCTCCCTCTCGATGTGACCACACATGATTTCCTTTTGCCTAGAATTTCAGAGAGGTGGTGACTCTCCTCACTCTACATAGTAGCAGGTTTAATAACAGATGCCCGGGGGAGGGGGGTACACAACATATGTAGGATATGGGTATGTGCCGCCCTTATGGGCGGGTTTTTGGGTTCAAAATCCTCTAAACAAGGGTCCTTTTTCGGCAGATTTTCCATAAACATGGGTGGGGTTTCGCTGAAATTCACAAGAAATGGTAAAAATGGGCAGTTTTCCGCCAAAATTCATCATAAATGTGGGTATGAACAGCAAGTTTGGGTAATTAGAAGAGGGTAGCTTTCTGAAAACCGGGCGGCAGACCCGCGTCCATCCACATGTCATGTACCCCCCCCCCCCCAGGAAAAGATGGTTGGGTATGCTTCTGCACGAGATCTTTGGTCTTCACTTTGATTGCTGGCCCAATATCTAAGACATCTTTTGACATCCTATTTTTTTTATTTTCAATGTTAAAGTTGAAAATTAATGATTTTTTACCTAATATTATGAGAAATAATCTGAATTTTGCAAAAGATTGGCCTCAGGAAATGTGTTGATAGATACATTTTCGAGGTGAGCATATATGCAGTTTAGTAGATTTGTAATAGCAAAAGGATTTGCAATTCCAAATACTGACCGTGAGACAACAGCACTTTTATTTTGTTATATTTTGCAAGCAATTGTCAATTTCTTCCTGAAATTGATTAGATATGACACAACACAAGATTCATAATTGAGAATAATATTGGATTTATTTTGGTCCAAATTCTCTGTATTAGTTGGAACGGTTCTACATTTGTCAAATGATGAAAGTTATTTCAGGAGTTTCTTTCAGGTAAAATTCTGAACAGGGTCAAAGGAAGACTTTCCAGCCGATATCACACTAATATTACCTTTATGACACCAAAATACCAACAAAAGTGGTACCCAATCTTTTAGATTGGTCTATTAGATTAATTTCTACAATTTTCTGAAATGTGGTAGCTTCTTCATTCACCGATTTTGAATAGACTTTTTACTATGACTTTAACAATCTCTCTTCACAGACAAAAGGACGGCCGACTGGATTCTGGTACAATCTCCTGTTCCTGTCTTGATATTAACCCTCATTTATGTTCTTGGTGTGAAATGGATTGGACCGAAAATGATGGAGTCACGGCAACCTTATAGCTTAAGATATCCCCTGGTATTCTATAATGCAGCACTTTCCTTGCTAAATTTTTACATCTTTGAAGAGGTATGTACACATTGAGTAAGCAGTCCTGGTAATATTAGGCGTGCGATCGCACGCGCACGCCTCCACACACGCCTGAAATTTCCAAGGCGTGCGTTTTATCGCACGCCAAAACATACTTTTTCTAGCTGGAGTTTCATAGTTTCTATGTGGTTCTTGGCGAATAATGATGTTTTTACGTTGGTTTGTTTTCTTTCGGGAAGTTTCTAAAATTTTGTAGCGTTTTTTAATCGCCACGTCATCCTTATTGGTCCATACTACCAAATTACGAAACGGCAGACGGGAGAGGTCAAGGAGTTGGGCAATCCAATTTTCCTGTTGTCCTATTTGATTAAGTGTGAAGATGAATTCAAAATTAATATAGATTCCACAAAGTCATTAGCAGATTAAAGAAAGGCATTAAGAGCACAGAACTCGTAAGCACTTGAAAGAAAACAACCAAACTTTTCCATGTTATGCTAGTAAAACTACTCGTTGGCCTACACTTACGAAGCCTTTAGAAACTATCGTGGCAACAATGTGAGCATCATGAGTTTTGTTCATTGGTCTAAAATTTAGAAACTTGATCATGGAGATAGAATGGGAAAGCTAATTATTTACTGACAGGATGATTGTGTTCCCCCTTGCTTTTAGCAATGTTTCTTGCTGTGATCATTTTGCTAAGATACGAAGTTTCAGGTTTCCTTTGGATTTCTAGTGCCTTGAATGCCTCGCCAAACTCAAAACGTTTATCACGTAGTCATCAAATGCTCGTTTAACTAACAGAGGGGGATTTAACTCTTTCGAAACAGCATGCAATATTTTTCGGAAAAAAAGGATTTTTGATGGGTTTTTCTTGAAAACAAACGGGCTTTTCGAAAATGTACGAGATTTTTGGGAGCGAAATACCCCTCAAGACAAACAGTTTCAAGTCGTAAATTGATCAACAGTTCTGGCCTCTGAGCACCGTTGCCGTTGTGGTACATCATAATAGCGATTTTATCTTGGGGGCTGAGGCAATATTCTTTTTCTGGATGGTAATCAACAAGTCATCAACAATTCTACAGCAGCTCTTTCAAGAACAAGATTCCATGCTCAAGACGAAATGTCATGGAAGACCAGTAAGAAAACCATATTACAGTTTTAAAATCGAAATAACGAGCCCCGATGAACTTTTGTGGTTCCCTTTGGATTTAGTTGCTGCAAGATTGAACTATATCGAGCTTTAGGCAAGAGGGTGCATAGATCATAGGAATACATTACGCTTGGTATTCTCGATTTATTTCTAATTTGATTCAAAGAATAATGTAATCATTTTCGTTGAATTTGAGAATGTCTGTCTTCTTTCCCTTAATCTGTTTTGACAACGATGAGCTGTTCCAGCATTATATGACATTTAGAAGGCTATTAAGTGCCCTAAACAACGATAAAACACCTTTCTTTGGATCGCACGCCATTGCACGCCTAAGATATTTAAGGTGTGCGAATGGCAGCACGCCACCAAATTTCATATTTCTAGGACTGAGTAAGTGAGTGAGTGAATGAGTGAGTGATTGTTTCATTGACTCATTGACTGATTGATTGATTGATTTATTGATTGATTTATTGATTTATTGATTTATTGATTTATTTATTGATTTATTGATTTATTGATTTATTGATTGATTGATTGAAACGCATCGTCTAAAATGCTCCAATTCTCTCGATATTACAATACTGGTATTTGCAAGTGTTTTTTTGTAACTGACATGTTTTTTATTAGATTTGAAACTTTACCTGGCATAAATCAGCCATTCCTGATGTTATGCTAATTTTTCTGGAGAGGGCCTTTGCAGGTTTCTTCAAAGAAGATTGAAAATTATTTTGAAATTTCGCTAGTCTTCATGCCGTAGATCAATGGCAATAACATGTGCTATGTTGGCATGGTTTGTCCTCTTGGGATCCTTCAGAATTATCTCAGAGCGTGCTGAATATTTTGAAGGTGCCTTCTGAGAACATTCATCTAATTTAAGTTCACTAGATACAATTCTAACTAACTATACAAATATATAACTAAACTGCATGGATAACAGATCATATTACAGAAAATTAATACAATAGACATGTGGATGAACAGGGGTCTGCCGCCCGGTTTTCAGAAAGCTACCCTCTTCTAATTACCCAAACTTGCTGTTCATACCCACATTTATGATGAATTTTGGCGGAAAACTGCCCATTTTTACCATTTTTTGTGAATTTCAGCGAAACCCCACCCATGTTTATGGAAAATCTGCCGAAAAAGGACCCTTGTTTAGAGAATTTGGAACCCAAAACCCGCCCATAAGGGCGGCACATACCCATATCCTACATATGTTGTGTACCCCCCCCCCAGTTATTTGTCATTAAACCTGCTACTATGTAGAGTGAGGAGAGTCACAACCTCTCTGAAATCCTAGGCAAAAGGAAATCATGTGTGGTCACATCGAGAGGGAGGACCAGGACACTGCCTCAATAAGCTTAGCTTCTCAGTGCCCTAAAACTACTCTTGGATGCCAGGTAGAGATATGAAACAAAACGTGTAACCTGTCGTAATTATTGCCTTCTTTTAAGGAATTTGTCAATTGATGATGAGTAATCGACAATGCAGCAGTTATTTTTCACAAAACAGTCAACAATTAGCAATAAAGTGAAACTTTTAAACTGCTCAACTCACAGGACTCTCAGTGAGGGGGGGGGGCAATCGCACAAGTGCACATTTATCCGCCCAGCATTCCTTTGGGAGCAATTGATCGCGTGTCCGGTAATAAAGGATTTCCCTCAAGGAGAGCGATTTCAGATTCGGGAATTCACACTGGAAAACTTTGTGGGCAAATTGATTTTCGGTTTCAAACATACCTTGTACAGTACCTCCCTGGTGCTAATTTTAATGGATGGAAGCAGTTGAGTTACTTTATTTGCTCATTCCACTGAAGTTTAGTTCACAGAACGTTTAGGCCATCTCCTTCCGAGAAAACCATTTGTCTTAAATGTCAGACTTCTTGATGTGAAATAAATATGTGTTTTGAGTAATATTTACGAGTTTGAGCAAATTTGGGGGAGGGGATTACCCATAAGTTCTCGAGAAATATGACATATACCTTTGTTTCCATTCATTATTTCTTTCCAGCGCCCCATACAGTTCACGCGAGTTTTTGGTCGCGCACCTTGATTTCTGAGTGTGAAAGCCCTGAACTTACCACTGAGACTGTCTGCATATTCTATGAATTCATTTACTTTCTCCATTATTCTGTATTTCTAAAGAATAAGACAAAAGCAATTTAATCTCACAGAAACTAAAAACAATGAAAAACTATATACACATTGATTTCCAGTCAGTGGAATTTCTAAGAAGACGGAGTTTAAGCAATGAATGGTCACTGAATCTATTCTCAAAAGCAACATTACTTTTATCTATAAAATAACATCTCTGTCAGCTCCGAAAACATGCCTGGCTGTGAGCATTCTAGGAGGCGAGTGGTACATCGCTCTTTTCAGTGAAGTCAGGTGGGCGATTTTCATTCTGTAGAAAATCGTCAAGAAAAGTGTATGAATAAATGAGGAATACAATATTTGTCTTCAAATAGCTAACCTTACAAAACAAGATGGCGATTCTCTGACAGAAACGAAACTTTAGTTTTATGTAGTCGCAAATCAACAACATATACTAGGAAGGATGTCTCGGCGGTCTCCGGTAATATTTTTCCAGTGCTTCAGTTTCTTAATGTTTTGCCGATCTGAGAGTTTAGTTTCTCAAGAAAGCTTCTGTAAGAAAATACGTGCAAGGCGTCAAAGTAAGTTATTGTAGAATGTATTGCACGGCCCCGTTATCATATTTCTCAAAAGCCCTAGGCTCGAAAGCCATTCCTGATGTTATGCTAATTTTTCTGGAGAGGGCCTTTGCATGTTTCTTCAAAGAAGATTGAAAAGTATTTTGAAATTTCGCTAGTCTTCATGCCGTAGATCAGTGGCAATAACATGTGCTATGTTGGCATGGTTTGTCCTCTTGGGATCCTTCAGAATGATCTCAGAGCGTGCTGAATATTTCGAAGGTGCCTTTTGAGAACATTCATCTAATTTAAGTTCACTAGATACAATTCTAACTAACTATACAAATATATAACTAAACTGCATGGATAACAGATCACATTACAGAAAATTAATACAATAGACAAATGGAAAGAGGAGCTAAATAAATTTCATGCAGGAAATTACTTAAGGGAGGAGCTCTCTCAATAGGTAGACTAATCGAGGAGAGCCCCCCCCCCTCCTATCCTAAGATATTATTGGGTAAATTTAGATTAATTTACATAGTTTTTCGTTCTTTTTTCATCTGCAGGGTGTTCCCAAACAAAATATCAAAAATAATGAAAAAATTAACGGGCTCCATGGTTAAATAGTCATATTGCTGAGATTTTAAACTTATTTTAGACATCAGAAGCTAGCAAATCGGCCAATTATCAACGGAGTTACAAGCTTTTGAAGTTCAAGTTTGTGCGAAAGCTGAAACCAGACTCCCCTAAATTGCATATTTTGTGAAAGTAGAATCTCGTTTTTTCAAAGCAAATCAGATGGAATTTTAAAAGCACTTTCAATGTACTAGCTTTCTCTAACATTGAATCAAGGTTATAGATGCTGGGAAGAATCCTGTTGAGCACGATTTTGAATGGCCCCGATTCTCATCGATTAACTTTTCACTCCATGTTTTTGGATCTTTGCATTCTTAAGTAAATTTTGGGAACGGTTACAAGAATAAAATTACTTTTGAAGTCCTATTTGATTTGCTCTGATATCAACGAGAAGTCAGTTAGGTGCGTCTGGTTTCAGCTTTCGTACAAACTTGAACTTCAAAAGCTTGTGACTCCATGAATTCTTAGCGGATTCGCGGATTCGTCAACAATTAATTTAAAATCTTAGGAACAGGGTTATCTAACTAGGAGCCTGTACATTTTATCGTTACTTTTTAAATATTGAATCAAACGTCGAACAATTTTTTGGGACACCCTGTAGATTAATAGAAATTCTGCCAGTATCATAATAGATTAGAATCATTGTTGACTTTGTTCAATAAATCAATGTTCAGTTTCGTTTTGAGTGATATTTTTAATGGAGCATTTCGTAGTTCCACGGGTAATGTATCTCAAAGTTTAACCCCAAGATATCGGATTGACTTTAGACCATATTGAAGACTACTTCATACTGTTTTTCGAGACATACCGGGTGACCCAGAAAAAAGTGACCCAACGCAATCTGTTATAGAAAACAATAGGTTGCTGATTGAAATATTTCAAAAGGTTGTTCTTTCGCTAAAAGACTAGCCTACACTATGAGTGTTTTTGCAATTTTTTGGCACAGTAAAGTTCCCGAATTAAGGATTTTGAGGAATAGGGCAAGCTTGAAATCCTCAAAAAGTCGTCAAAAACAGGGGATCGATTTAAAGCCATTTGAGCTCTTCAAAACAACGAGGAGCGTGTTTCATTTTGCCTGAGAATATCTTTGAGTACCTAGGGACTATAAACTTGCTCTGAAGACTTCCAACTGGGTTGCTTATTCCCAGGTTGAAATGAAACACGCTCCTCGTTGTTTTGAAGATTTGAAATGGCTGCAAATCGATCCCCTGTCTTTGAAGACTTTTTGAGGATTTCAGGCATGCCCTTTTCCTCGAAATCCTTAATTTTGGAAATTTACCGTGCCGAAAAAAATTGCGAAAAATACTCTTAGCATAGGCTAGTCTTTTAGTGACACAACAACGTTTGAAGCATTTCAATCGACCACTTACTTAATTTTCTGTAACAGATTACGTTGTGGCACTTTTTTCTGGGTCATCCGGTATATAAATCACCTTGGCTGGCCTGTCTTGTGGAATACTGATGAACAGATGAATGAATAAGAAAAAGTCATGAAAGCAACTAGGTGAAGTAAGTGATGTCATTGTCGACTGAGCCATTCAGTATTTTGTCTTATTGTGTGATTCGATTTGATTTCCTCATGGTTTACTAGATTGATTAACTGATTGATTGGTTAATAGATTGGTTGATTCGTTGATTGGTTGAATAGGATATTGAATAGGTTATTTTTTGAACTGATCTTCTACTTTTCGTTCATTGTAGCTCATATTTGGAGCAATAGATGCTGGATATAGTTTCCCATGTCAACCATTAGTTCTTTTAGATGATCCAAAACATACCCGGGTGAGTGTTGCATTTTTTCAACCTTCTGCTTCCCTTTAACTCCTGCTCAAAGTCGCAGATATGATGGCGGAAATTTGAGCCACTGCAAGTAACAGCAATTGAGATCACTCGCGATAATCCAAAGAGTTGCCAAGAATGTGGACTCATGATAATTTTTAATCAAATTGACAATCTTGAATTTTCAATTAAAGGAAATTCCAGGCATCAATGTTGATCCTCAAATGTTTGCAAGGAACTACCATCCCAAATTTTACATCGTACACTGAGAAAATGAATCGTCCCGGGCGACTCACAATCGTGCCCCTATTTGAAAATTTATTGCATCAAAATTAGAGATACGACATTCCAAAAATCTAAGATTCATTTTTCTAAAAGCCAAAAGAAAATTTTTGTTTGTTTTGGTCATTTTTAATGTGAGTCCCTTAGAGAATTCTAAAGATTCAAACATTAGTTTTGCAGAACATCCCGCAAATGGCCAAAAACGCATGATCAAATGCCTCTTTCAAAATATAACAAATGCCGCTTTTCAGTTTTACTGTTTACAATGCCCCTTTTATCAGAGCAATAAATAGGATATCAATTTTGGTTCCCGTCTTAGTTTCAGTTTATCATTTTATCAGTCATGCTAATCCTCAGAAGGATTTGAAATGATTCCAAAATATCTGGAACATTTGATAGTGCATTTTAGGGCATTTTGCGGCTGTTCCATGGGATCAGAATCAGAGGCAGCAAGAAAGCCTTTTTCGTTTCAATGTCCTTCTTGTTACAATGATCGCCCAACTGAAACTAGTTTTTTCAAGTATCATCGGTCAACAGAACATTTCTTGAAGTAGAAAGTCATATCAGACACAATTTTTGATTCGATTTTAACATGTTTGCTTTACTTCAAGATTAAGTATTTTATATTTAAAACTGCACTTAACGATGCACTGAAAAGCTTTTACTTTGTATATATATTTATCCTGGGTGTGCCAAGAAAAGTTTAGACTTTTGAAATCCTATCACCTAGAGTATTGAATCGATTTGAATGCATAATTTGCTTGATGGGTGAAAGCCCGAAATTGTTGTGTCATATTCTTGTGCTCTTATTAATAACGGTAAATTCAACTTTAAGAAAATCGCTCTGCTGCCATTTTGCCCGAAAAAGGGCTCATATCCACGTTTATAAACTTCCCATATGGAGCAAAACAAAAATACATTTTTTCACAGGTATAGGATATGGTATGCACATTTATTGTCATGGGATCAAGAGACTGTAATATTTGTTTACAAATTCATTTCCTTTTGGTCTTGAGAGAAACTGAATTACCTTGCCTCTTGTTCGGTGTGAAACGTTTCTTACAAAGAGCTTGAATGTTTTAGGCCTCTTTGACAGTTACTTCAAGAGCAAACGAATTTTCATAAAATCGAGTTAATTCGAACCTAGGCTCTACGATGCTTTATTCTTACAGCGGCAGCAGCAATAGTAAATGCTTTATCGTCAAACTCCCACCAGTCAAAGTCGTATAACTTGGACTTTCATCAGTCGGACCAAAATGTCAGTTCTAGACCCGATAACAAAATCCTTTGTAAATTTCTTCGCCTCAATCGGATATTCTAACATCGATATACACGTACGTTAGATCTGCTGTGGTTTTCCGTAATAGTAATAATAAAAAAATAGTGGATTTTATAATGTGCCCCCATATTGTACAATATTCTGCGGCGCATAAAATTTATAGGTAAAAAATAAGTTACATCAAGTTAACATAACACTATTAAAATTACACTGAAGGTCCTTAAAAATTACAGTTTTTCAATACACAAGATAAATTAGAAATTAAATGCTTGTTCAAAAAATAAGTTTTCAATGTCTTCTTGAAATAGCGATTGTCTTTGATTGTCTGATGTGGAGTGGCAAAGAGTTCCAGGTGTGAGGTGCCGCGTATTCAAATGCTCTCTTGCCGAACGTCTCAGTTCTAACCCTTGGGATTTCAAGTAGGGAAAGCTCTGCTGATCGAAGTGTTCTGGGAGCTTTTGTACTGATCAACAATTCCTTTAAATAAGCTGGTCCAACATTGTTAATGCATTTAAATACCAGCAACGAAAGTTTGTACAAGACCCTATACCTGATGGGTAACCAGTGTAGTTCTTTTAGCATTTCAGTAGCACTCTCTTTTCTACTCCTGTTTAAAATCAGCCTTGCTGCTGCATGTTGGAGTCTCTGCAGCTTTTTAATGGTGACATCTGGAAGTCCAAATAACATGGCATTACCATAGTCAATATGTGATGTCACAAAGGCGTGAACTAAAATTTCAAAGGTGTTACGATTGAAGTATCTCCTGACTTGCCGTAGTCTATACAGTTGATAGGATCCTTTCTTACAAACATTGCTGACGTGATCTTTCATGGATAAGTTTTCATCAAAGACTTCTTACTTTTTTTACACCCAGATTTCTTACTTTCTGCACCGGAGAG
The DNA here is from genome assembly GCA_039566865.1 of Aurelia coerulea. NCBI lineage: Eukaryota > Metazoa > Cnidaria > Scyphozoa > Semaeostomeae > Ulmaridae > Aurelia > Aurelia coerulea. The sequence goes on from CM076959.1 coordinate 8,515,446, forward strand.
ACAGTACATTCACCCACTTGTATGCTATCTACATACACTTTTGGCAACTGTTTACTACCACAAAAGATGATGAGCTCAGTTTTGTCATCATTAATTTTTGGTTTATGCTGTAGCATCCATTTTCTTACAGATGCAATACAATTAGTGATTTCATTTAATTCCTCCGCTTTACTTTCACTTTTAGGCTTGAAAGATATATAGAACTGATTATCATCTGCAAAGCCACATACATCTACACCATACTGAGCAATAAGATCGTATAATGATGACAGATAAGATAAAAATATCATTGGCCCTGCACAGCTTCCCTTTGGCACACCATACTTAACATCAAATTCATTTGACAGCACATCTGTAATCAAAATCCTTTGCTTGCGGTTTGTAAAAAAGGACTGGAACCATTGACTGACCTGACCACTGATCTTGAATTTATGTTGAAATGTCTGTTGTAAAGTGTTCACATCTAAGGAGTCAAAAGCAGCACTTAATCAAGCAGCACTAACAGAGGCGCGCTCTGCTTATCCATATCTGAGTGCACTCTGGTTAAAATAGTCTCAATACTATGGTATTCTGTGTATGCAGCATTTCTTTTTGGCATTCGGTCATTTGTTTCTAAATATTCCCTGTTCTGTTTCACCGCAGCAAACGCCACCACCTTAGAAATGAATGACAAATTACTGACTGGTCTGTAGCTTTTAAAAATAAGATCAAGACCAATTTTTTTCATGAGTGGAATTATAAGTGAAAATTTCCAGCTTGATGGAAAATTTCCAGTTTGTAGTGATAAATTTATAATTTTTTTGATACATGGAAGCAGAATATCCAAACATTCCTTTATAACTGATGTTGATGCTGGATCTAACTGACAATATTCTGAAGAGCATTTTGAAACTAGCTTCATTACTTGTTCATTATTTAGCTCTACAAACTCCTGAATTCAGTATGGCTAAAACTCTCACAGTTTTCATAATTATAGTTATCAACCATGTTTTCATTTTGCAGAATTTGTGTTAGATCATTTCGAACTTTGTCAATTTTTTCCATGAAGAATTCACCAAACTTGTTAGCTAATTCATCCACAGAGGAATGTTCAGGATAGGGAATGTCTTCTTTCCTACTTGTTAATGATTCTAACACTTTGAAAAGTTTCTTTTGATCACCTTCACAGTTATCTACTTTATTTGTGTAGTACTCTTGTTTCTTTATTTCACATGTATTCCTGAATCTGTTCCTGCATCTTTTGAAAGCAAAATGATCTTGCTCACACTAAGATTTTCTCTATTTACATTCTGCTTTCCTTCTTTCGCGTGTTAGCTTATTCATTTCTGATGTATACCAAGGGCAGCCAGGGATTTCTTTAACCCACTTGGGGATTTTTAGGGCATGTTTTTTCAATAATTCAGAAATGCAATCATGATATTGGGACACTAGAACATCAAGATTGTCTGATGGCAATACACAAAGAGGCGTTTCTGACAGATCCTTTTTGAATTTCGCAATATCTACATCCTTTGTTTTTCGAAAAACAATAGTTTTTTGGTGCATTTTGAAATATATAATTTGTTTTCACGCTGACAAATGAATGGTCTGAAATGAAGAAACTAGCTCGCACATCTTATATTCCAAAATCACAGTTCTTTCTGGTGATTATTAAGTCAAGTGCGTTTCCTTTATTATAAGTAGGTACATTTATATGATTGACCAGCCCTACAGATTCCAATAGATCTAGAATCCTTGAGCCATATGGATCTCCCTTGTCATTTGCATGTAGATTAAAGTCTCCCAAAATTACCCGCTTTCCATCAAAGATCACAATATTGTCCAAAACATCAGCAAACTCATTCAAAAATACGGCTTCAGTTACAGGATGGTTACGAGACTACGGTGTCCTGTACACACTAACCACTAGTGTACTCTGTCCTTTATATTTTATGTGCCATTTTGCAAATTCAAATGATGATTTCTCACCTTTCTCTGTCGGAATCAGATTAAAAAGTAAGTAAATAACATTGTCTAACTCAGATTTTACCACTGAAAATTGCGTGTTAAGGTTTTAATTTGAACTTGGTACCTGTAGAGCAACATATTTGCAAGCACAAGGCCCTTTGTTTCGTTGCGATATTTTTTCTTCTATGTATGCTTTGTGTGTGTGTGTGTCTTTTATTTTAAATCGAAAAATTGTTAGCTACAAAAGCAACTAGTCTAATTCGATTTTTTAGATAACTACAAATTAATAAATATTTTAAAGAAATTATATACAGGATTCATTTTAAAGGCATACATTGCATCTGCAGGTGGCCCGATCCCAGCTCTTGATTAGCCTTTTGAATTGGACCAGATTTTCTGCTGATTTTATATCATCTTGCAGACGATTCCAGATCTGCGGCCCAAGAGACCTGAGACTGACTGAACCGAACGCTGTTTGGTTGGGCCTATATAAATCATTTTGACGACGTGAAGGACGATTGGAGGTTCTTGTTTCGAAAATATTTTGCATGAATGCAGGATTTAAGCTAGTTTACAGTTTTGAAAATCTCAATGCAGAGGTATCTTAGCCTATTTACATGCATTGTGCATTTTTCTGATTTGCCAAGTAGTTCTTCATGAGAAGAATTATGGTCATCATAAAGAAATCGTAGGGCTCTCTCTTGTATTTTTTCGATCTTATCCATAGATCTAGCGGATGAGAAAAACCATACCAAAGGCCAATAGTTAAAGTTAGAAAAGACAAAGCTTTGGACGAGTACATTTTTCTCCGCAAAGCCAAGAAATTATTTTAGTCGTTTCAGTACATTTAGCTGGGTTGCTGCTTTTTTGCAAAGGTCAGATATGTGGAGGTCAAAGTTTAGTTTATGGTCGAGATTTACACCAAGCAACTTTACTGAAGCTTCAGATTTAATCTTTTTCCTAGAGGTGTCCGATTGATATTTTTTCATGAGAAGTGCGTGGAATTTTTCTGGGTTAGCGATCATTTCATTTCGAACTTTGATATTCCAGATGGGAAATAGCTTGACTGAGAAGTATTTTACTGTAATAAACTCTTGGAGTTTTGATTCTAAGCTTTTATCCTTCGCATACTGGGTGTCCCAAAAAAATGTATACAGATTGGGTTGACTCTAGCGCTGTGAATTAGCTTTAATCAATGGCAAAACACTCTCGAAATGTTCCTCGATAGTTAACTTGAACATAGATACCTCGTTTCTTGGTATTGGTTCTTTGAGAACAGAAATATATATCTTGAAAGCTCAGATTTGCCTCTTCTTGCAAACCAGAGCTTTAGCCTTTTGGCCGAAGCAATTTCTTAAGGCACAGCGAATAAATCAACGATAGCCTTGATAAAATTTGAACAATATTAGATCTTGTGTTATTCTGTTTTCCAGAAGTCACCCCCCAGTCACCCATTGGGAAGTTTCTTAATTTTGCATTAATTTCAGTTCCTAATTTCGATGTGCTGCAGGAATTTGCTTAGGCCAAAAGGGCAAAGCTCTGGTTTGCAAATGGACGCAAATTTGAGCTGTCAAGATTAATATCTCTGCGCTCAAAGCACCAATACCAACAAACGAGGTATCTATGTTCAAGTTAACTATCGAGGAACATTTTGAGAGTGATTAGCCATTGATTAAAGCTAAATTCACATCGCTGAAGTCAACCAAATCTGTATACATTTTTTGGGACACCCGGTAGATAAGAAAATCTGACACCCCCATATGTTGGATTATATCACTATGTTTGAAGGTATGCGACTTATTCTAGTTTGACTGTACAGAATTTCTTGCCATTACTTTTCACATTGATTCGTATCGTTTGCAACAAAATCCCACAAAGTTTTTTGTATCGTGTTGTTTTCCTTCAGGTGGCATCTGCTGTATGGTGGTATTACTTTTCTAAGATACTTGAATTTAATGATACGGTAAGACAAAAGTTTTAATCCATATTATGATTTATAACATTTGCTACAGTTATTCTTGCATCCCGTGCTATCCTGAATTTGATTCTGACATGATTGATTGAGTCACTTTGACTAAAACCAGGTTCAGTCATCATCACATTTTCAGGTATATCACGCCTCCACTTTTCGGGAAACCCTGTATGTCTTGCGATTTCACAGTAAAGTATGATTCCTGAATGATATAGAGCTTTGTCAAGGACATAAGTATCAAATTTATTTGTGCAGCGTGATTCAGAGTTTGCCTCAAAATCAAATGGCTAGTAAACCGATAAATTCTCATACATTCAAATCCATTTGAAGACCTTGAAATATGTCCAAACTTAATTTGGTCCTTTTCATAACTCCACTCAAAGAAATTAGAAATTTTCCTCATCAACGAATTTATGTTGTTTGAAAACAAATTTATGTTGTTATGTTAAGTTTCACTGTATCGGTACTCGTATACCGGGTGCGCCCAAATAAACTATGCACGTTTGGCAGTCCACGATAAATCGTACACTGGACCGATTTTGAAGATTTATAACTTACTCTTTAGCAGAAAGACTGAATTAGATTCTTGGATTTTTTGCAAATTTTCCGTTTTCAGTTTTTAGAGCTACAAGCGAGTTTCTTAAAATTTTCGTTTTCGAAAACACTGAAAACGATCAAAAAACGTTGATCACATTTTCTAAAGACTCAACATGAATGGAAATGGAAAACGTTTTCAACGTGATTTGGGGATTTGAAAATTAATTGTTGTAAACTTCTGCACGAGAGTTATTTCAACGATTGGCCTGTTGCGAAATCCTGTAGTAGTTGCAATCAAGTGCCGCCCCAAAAGCCGTCACAAAATAAAAACTGTAGCAAGACTCCATGCTTGCTGGCCTCATGACGCTTCCTCGCTTGTCTTTTTAACCCCCTTGACACAGGAACACAACCTGCACCAAAGCATAAATTCAATGACATCACAAAAGAAAAGACAGTTCTTTGTATCCTTGAGAATATTATTACATTTCTCCCAAGATAGTACGAACTCTCGTACAGCAGCTTACAATTAATCGATTTCTAAATCTCAAATCACCATGAAAAAGTTTTTCTCTTTGTCCATTCACGTCGATTCTTTAGAAAATTTGATCTACGTTTTTTGATCGTTTTCAGTGTTTTCGAAAACGAAAATTTTAAGAAACTCGCTTGTAGCTCTAAAAACTGAAAACAGAAAAATTTTCAAATCATCCTAGAATCTAATTCAGGCTTTCTGTTAAAGATTAAGTCATAAATCTTCCAAATCGGTCCTGTGTACGATTTATCGTGGCCTGCCAAAAGTGCATAGTTTATTTTGGCGCACCCGGTATATGAGCCTGTTTTCAGGCTAAAAAGAAAGTTCCAAACATGGAAAGCGATAAAAGTGTTTAACTTCTATACTTAATTATTTTCCGCAGGTATTCTTCGTTCTTCGGAAGAAAAATGCTCAGATAAGCTTTTTACATGTTTATCATCACGCAACGATGCCATTTTTATGGTGGATTGGTGTCAAATGGGTTGCAGGTGGCCAGTGTAAGTATTCTTCGTTCTTCGGAAGAAAAATGCTCAGATAAGCTTTTTACATGTTTATCATCACGCAACGATGCCATTTTTATGGTGGATTGGTGTCAAATGGGTTGCAGGTGGCCAGTGTAAGTATATTATCAGTACGTTTTTCGCAAATGACAATTACTATTAATTACTCAGTGAGCACCAACTTTTTAATGATCGCTTTTTCTCAATGGTAGAAAATCTTAATGGGCCCCTGCCCCCCCCCAACAAATGAGCGCCACCCTAAGTGTGGGTCAGTGTCCCAGTCAGGGCCGCCGAGAGCGAGGGCGGGCCCCGGGGCAACTGGTGGATGCGGGCCCCTTGCTTGACACTGGCACCAAAAACGTAGACTCATTACATAAGTCCCTCTATCTTTCGCTGTTGTTCTTGTTATCGCTCCAGTTGTAGTGGCAAGTCAGCAGGTGGAGCGAAACAAGAGACTTTTGGAATGAGTCTACCAAGAGCGCACAATTGGGAAATTTCGTGAATGTCCAGAAAGTGAAAATCATGAATCCTTTTATCGGATTTTGAGACTAAAATGCAACGCAATGTCTAATCCTGATTGATTTTTTGCTGAAAGTAATGCACGGTCAGAATCAGGCCTGTTGTTGAACAAAATTCATATGAAGGGGGGCTAGAACTCGATGCGAGCATATCGAGCTAAAATGGGGTCCCCCGGGGAAATTTTTCATAACCACGCCCTTAGATCGCTAGAAAACGCATAATTTTTGGAGAATCTGCCATTTAAAGAAGCAAAGGATCGCGGCTGATGGGGGTCTTTCCCGGAAATTTTGAAAATAGGACGTCAATTAACTCAATTTCACGAGGATGTAGGTTATTTTGAATTGCATAATACTGGAAATGATACCTCTTCCGAAAGGCCTGAAGAACGTCAACAGAAAAGTACTAACTTTCTGACAGAGTTTATCTATTCAAAAACATCAGTAGTGGCATAAGCAATAGTTCTTGTCGTTTATTCTCTATACGATTTAACGAAACAACTTCGGAACAAAATAACGCATTACATCCAAATATAGGAGACAACTACATTCAAGATAGCAGCATAGCAGCGAGGAGATTGTAGCTAGACTCCCGTCCGACTCATGTTAATTCTTTTTTACATTCAGCCAGAAACTTACAACACAACACAAAGTTTATTGCAAATGAAACGAACTGAGGCCCGTGATATCATTTCAAAGTGCAATGGACAGGAACAAAACTTGATTTTGCTGGGGCCCAGCTTGATCATATCATTACAACATACAATGGAAAAAGAAAGCTTCATTTTACGGGCCCCGGGGTAGTTGCCCCGGCTACCCCGCCCCCCCCCCCCCCCCCCCTCGGCGGTCCTGGTCCCAGTATTAAGAAAAACTTGCAAACTTAACTCGTAAACTTGTGGTGAGCTGTGAAAACATTCTTTCGTTTGCTCGAGATCCTTGATTGATCTGATTTTAATCATTTATGAATAATGTTAGTTATACTATTTTGATTACTATCGGTTTGTATTCTTCTTTATGTGTGTGTAGGATTACATCATATCGAAACTCCACGAAAAATAGGGCATCAGTGAAAAAGTTAGAGGATGGCTTTTACTCTACTGCTGTGGCCCTATTGAACTTTGATGTCGATGGAGCATTAGCCATTCGAAAGGAGACCGTTTTGTGTTTGCTCACCCAGTACAGTTTCGTGTACACCTTTTTTTTGTCTCAATACCTTTTATTTTCTTCATTTTGCTATCAACTAATTTTTGTTCTCGTTCTTTTTCATTAGCTACATATGCAGCATCGATAAATGCATTTATCCACGTTATTATGTACTTTTACTATGGATTATCTGCGCTTGGACCAGCATATCAAAAATATTTATGGTGGAAGAAGTATCTCACGCAGTTACAACTGGTAAGTGTAAACTCGTCTCGTGTTGTAATAATGTATGCATTTGTCTTTATGCTTCTACATTTGTACACAAAGAGCAAAATTCATGAACAAATTTCAATTTTAAATTATTTCGTCTCGACAGTCAAGCTGAAATTGTAGATTTAGTTTTACATTACCGAGTGGCCCAAAAATTTACTCTGTTTTAAAGCTACTGATAACAGTTACTGGATATTTTTGCCTTAAAGATTGCATTTAAAGGGATAACTGCATGAAATTGAATGGCGATAAGTGCCACTGGATGATTTTCGGTCAAAACAGCAACGATCTATCGATAAAAATTGGAGATACAGCCATCATGGAGAGCACAGAGGAAAAATTACTTGGCGTCATTTTGGACAAACGATTTTCTTTTAAGACGTACTTACAATCGTTATCCAAGAAAGCAGGCAAAAGCTTCACGCTCTTTCGCGTATCTCTTATTTACTTAATAGTGAAAAGCTCAAGCATATCATTCGGGCTTTTATCTTTTCGCAGTTCAGCTACTGCACCTTAGTGTGAATGTTTTGTGACAGACATCTTGATAAAAAGATCAACCACATTCACAAAAGGCACTGAGCATTACATACAAGGATAGTGTTTATGACTTTGATACACTTCTGACGAGAGATAATTCTGTATCTGTCCACAAACGGGATCTGCACTTGCTGGTGACAGAGATCTACAAAACTAAATGGAATATCACCCCAGGCTTCGTGACTGAAATTTTGATTGAGAAGAATCCTCCTTATCATCTAAGAAACAGAATTCTTATTCTTCTGCAAACTCCCAAGGCCCGAACAGTTCGCTTTGGGATGGAGAGTATTGCTTTCTTGGGATATAAACTGTGGCATGGACTCTCAAATGACACTAAACAGTCATTGAATATTTCCATGTTTAAAAAACGTATAAAGGAGTGCATGCAACTGTCGTTTATGCAAAACGTTAGTAGCGCAGGTTGGGTTCTTGAATTGATTTCGTTTTATTTACAATGAAAACTCGCCAGTAAATATTGTATCATATGTATATATTTATACCGTTTACTGTTAAATTAACTAATTACGACTATTTTACTTTTTATTTAATAATCATTTTATTTTTGTTTAGTAGGTAAGCATCAATTAGCTGTAACATAGCTATCTTTAAACACCTACCATAAAGAAAGTAATAATGATAATAATAACAATAACAATAATAATGATAATATTTATTTTTGTCACATCCGATAAAGTAAAAGATAAAATTCACTTTCAGATGCATGACTTGCAATATTTCCCTTCATATAGCAATATTTTGGAACAATTCTAAATATAAGTTGCTTTTTAGATCGATATTGCATGAAACTAAATCAATTTTCAAATATAATTCTCAAGTTCACTCCTTCTATTTCAGCTTCAGTTTTGCGTGGCATTAGTACATTCAATCTATTCTTGGTACATGCAGTGTCCCTTCCCAAACTGGATGTACTGGGCGCTTATACTGTATACTATTTCCTTCATTTTCCTGTTTGGAAATTTCTATTTGCAAGCATACATAAAAAGGAAACGTCTTTACACTAAAGAGAAATTACAGCATTACGAAACGCAGAAAAACGCAGCAAGTCAGAATGGTCACATGGCAAATGGAGTTGACAAAAAGAGAGACTAGCTTGCTGGAATATTTTATGATATAGTAGATATATTATAACCAATAAGATTTTTGAAATGGCCATGATTTGACAATGTTACCTATGGAAAGAATTTTTTTTGGGATTACTTTAGTTCACACAGTTGCTTCAAAGATATGTGAATTGAATAGAGGGAAATTGCAAACTCTAGAAATGGCTTTCAATTTGTTGAATGTGTGCTTTTAGCAGCGACCTGGTTTCAGAAACATGGCAAGAGATAATTTTCAAAGTGAATTTTATCTTGCACACAACCTGCCATTTAAGACCTAGTCTAAACGTCTCATTTTTATTGCATCGAACTGCATTGTTTTTAAGTAACAGACTCATTGGAATAAGCTCAGAAACGCAACACTAGACACTGTTATCTGCATAAAGAAACTGTTGAAATCCTCCAAGAGAAACAACACATTTCATGAAACCCTGAAAGGAGAGAAAGTATGTCAATTGCTGCAATTAAGAGCAATGTTGAATAACCAAAAACACTTTTTTCGCGCACTCGTCAGTTCGCTTCGTGCAAAAATTAATTGATAATACACCAGAAGAACAAGAAAATCATTTCGGAAATTGATTTTCTCCTTGACACAAATACACAAAAAGAAATCTTGAAATTGGTAACATATCAAATCTTAGTGATTCAGAAATGTTGATTTGTGTGACCTTATATCCAGGTGCGTCAGAAACAAATAACGCTTTTTACTTGCTAGACAAGAGGCTCAAAATCTGGTAAAGTTTGAGAAAAAAAACGAAGGCATGACCCCTCCCCCCTCCCACGCTGTCGCAAAATACCGTTAGCTGTAGCATGAAGTTGCTTCGAATCTCGGAACACTTTTTCAGAAGGTTTCATAGATAATTTTTCTCAAAGTGAGTTATAACTGGTTCAGTTTATACACATGAAGGTTTTGTTTGCCTTTTGGCCTTGTTTCTCGTTGTTTTCGTTCTCATTCGCTGATTTTGTTATGCATCAGTCTAGGCCCATAATCGAAATGCAGTGATCTTTCAGCAAATCTTGTCATCTTTTACGTATTGTTGGCCCAGGCCTGGCAATGGTCTGGTATTTTTTACCCAAATTCTCTCGATAGTTACGCGCAAGTGTGTTTCCTCCTCTAACTCAACTTCAATTTTATCGACAATGATATCGAAACAACGTTTCTTTTCATTTGAACAACAACGGTTGAAAACAGCAACGTTCGATGCGCAAACTGAGAAAATGAAACTGTTGCATGCTCGCACGTTTGTCCTGCAACTATTTCTGGTACATGAGAAAATCTGCTACGAGGAATGAAAACAATGAGAAACAAGGCCAGAAGGCGAATATAACTTGCCTGTGTATGAAGTGAACCATTACAAACTCACTCTTGAGTAAAAGTTTCCATGATTAATTCTCTGAAATGTGTTTTCTGAAATCCGAGAAGAAACATCGTGCCACAGCTAACAGTATGTTGCAACATACTTGATAAACTGGAATCTTTTAAAGTTTGGTTGACAGCCTAACAGCTGAAGTATTTTTGTGACTTCTTTCTGGCCATCGGGAGTACAGGAAAATTTCATCCACGCAAAATCCGTTATTTCAAAATGCGTGAAAAGGGGCCTAAAACCATCGATCACATCTGAAAAGAATCTCGTCACTCAAACACATGTGATCTTCTTCAATAGTTGAAATTTGAATCTTTATCAAAATAGCAACCAAACTGAAGCTTTTTCAAAAATCATTCTTTAGCTATCGAGGGAAATGTATTCTACCGTCTGGTATCATTTTGCAAATGGTCAGAAACTGAATAGTTTTCAAAACGTTGCCTCGTTGTTTCCTTTGATGGCCTAAGTTTGTTTCTGCGCACCCTTTCTGCCCGTTTCCCCTAATTTATTCGTCTTTCTCTGGTGATAATTTCACGTGCTTGCAGAACAAGGGCATATTAGCTTGTCATAATTCCTAGCTATATTCCAAATAATTGTTTACTAATGAAGGGTTATGCCCGAAGTGTCTTGTCGATTCAAGGCTATTTGCTTTATTTATAACCAAAATCTTCATGCACAGAGTCAAAGAATCATAGCCACACGTACAACAACTGATTTATATATCCCAAATAGTGTTGGTATAATATTGTCAACGTTTAAGATTTTCGCTTACAACAAACGAGAATCAAAAACGGACCTATTTTGTTTTTACCAGTAATTAGGCTCATTGATGACTTTCCGGATATCATTCCACCTTAATTCAACTCAATTTCAGAAGAGATCCAGAGCGACATATTTAAAACCACCCACTAAAATCTTCATTCATAAAAATATTTTCATTTAAGACTTCTACGAGTGCTCAGCTTGTCTTGAAAACGTTCAGTGCTGCAAATTGAAAAGTTGGTTCACAAAATCTGATACAATAGCAACGAAGGGTATGATGAGTGATTATAGCAAATTTACTATGCGACCCACAAAATTGAACCAAAAAAATCTGTCACACAAACCAGAGTAATCAGCCAAAATTAGTGATATTAACGTTGTGATTTCACAAGCAGACGAAAATACGGATTTAATGAAACCAGTCCAAATTAATCGAAAAACCGGTGATTGATTTCAATCAGCGGCAGAGCATGTTTTTAAACTTTCAAAGAGAAACCTATAGCTCTCAAAATCTGCTGATTTTAAGAAACTATTAAGAAAATGCGCAATTTATTACTTTCTTGCATGTAGAGTAAAGGCTGATTTCCAGTCCGTGGAATTTTCCGAGCTGGCGGAATTTCCTTTGTCTGCGTGAGAAAATTTCGCCCTGGAATTGAATAGAAAGTTACGGCCGAGCGATCTTTTATTGTCTAAAATTCCGCCCGCTCGGAAAATTCCACTGACTGGAAATTTGCCTTTAGGATGTCAGTGGATTTGTTTTGCTTGTTTTGTCATGCGTTACCTTGATATATGAATTGAGCAGATAACACTTTGCTGTACCTTGTACCTTTCTGCTTCAGATCCTTAGATGAAGATATTGTCTTCAACATGAGCTGGCTCCTCTTCAAGTCCATAAATGAGCTGGCTTCACACTACGCTTGTGACCTCCTCAACTGAAATTGGCAATGCTCATCTGCTATCCTTGGTAAAACGGGACCGACCTAAGCTGAGGTTACCAATTAAAACGTCCAGAAAGGGCTAGAGATGTTTGCCTTACAGATGTGTAAAACTGTTGAAAAGCCTCTCAGCTGAGTCTAAGAGGCCCTTTACATGGAGACCCGACATGAAACTCATGTCGGCATGAACTCATTGCCGCCATGAAAATGCACTCGGTGTAGTATGCGTTTCGGTCCACTATGCGAAAGTGTCCTGCATGAAACGCTGTGCGTCTCGGCATAATGCGCCTCTTTTCCACAGTTTCCTGTTTACTTGAAAATACAGATGATTGGTACACTGGACACCAGGGGAAGAAATCTATCTATCGGTGGAAGAAAATCCATCTATGGGGGAAGACTTCAGTCTACAAGGGGAAGATAGAATCTATCTACAAATGGAAGAAATCTAACTACAAGATTGCAATAGATGTGAGAATTTGGTAGAGAATCACAACTGCAAAAACATCTATTTTATTAAGGCTTCGAAATTTATAGAGAATTATTAATTTATTTCCTATAGCAATTAGTCGATGCACAATTGAATGCTATTGATACCGTTATTGATACGGGCAGTGCAGTTCCCAATGATGTTCCTTTCCATGCTCCGACATTGACCACCTTCCATATTTCCGATGAGAAAATACTAAAGATCATCCGATCGTTAAATCCTAACAAAGCTCATGGTTGGGATGATATTTCTGTGCGTATGATAAAAATTAGTGAAGAGGCACTTGTTGTTCCACTTAGGCTCATATTTGAAAACTGTAAAAGTAAAGGCATTTTTCCACAAATTTGGAAACAGGCTAATATAGTACCAGTTCACAAAAAAGCAGCAAACAACTGAAGCAAAATTATCGTCCGATATCCCTACTCCCAATTTTTGGAAAAATTCTAGAAAAGTTAATGTTTGATAGTCTCTATGAGCACTTAAATGTGAATAACTTATTAAATCCAAACCAATCCGGCTTCCGTCCCGGCGACTCTACAATAAACCAGCTATTGTCAATTGTCCACACGATATTCACTGCTTTTGACTGTAATCCCACTCTAGATGTTCGATCAGTTTTTCTTGATATATCTAAAGCATTTGACAGAGTGTGGCATGATGGTCTTATCTATAAGCTGCAGTGTTGTGGTATTCGCGATGATCTACTTCTAATCATTCGAAGCTTCCTTGCAAACAGAAAACAACGTACGGTTCTGAATGGTAAAACGTCAAATTGGGGTTCAGTTACAGCTGGCGTTCCCCAGGGTTCAATCCTTGGTCCTTTGTTCTTTCTTGTGTATATTAACGACCTGACCGAGGACCTTAGATGCAATGCTAAACTCTTTGCTGATGATACGTCCCTTTTCACTATTGCACATAATTCAAACGCTACTGCTTCCGACATGAATCATGACCTAGATATCATAAAAGCTTGGGCGTCTAAATGGAGAATGTCATTCAATCCTGATCCAAATAAACAGGCTGTGGAAGTGACGTTTTCTACGAAAAGAGTCAAAACAGATCATCCTGATATTCTTTTTGGAGGTAATCCAGTGGTGAGAGTTGATGAGCACAAGCACCTCGGTGTTATATTAGATTCGAAGTTGTCATTTGCTAGCCATATACAAACAGCTCTTACTAAATCTAGACAGGGAATAGGTATGATCAAATACCTCTCAAAGTACTTGCCACGTCACACATTAAATGAGCTGTACAAACTCTATGTTAGACCGCATTTAGATTATGGGGATGTTATCTACCATACCCCAGCAAAAATCTGTGAATTCAGTCATGATACTATCTTGAATACCCAAATGGAGAAGCTAGAATCGGTTCAGTACTCTGCTGCGTTGGCAGTAACTGGTGCTTGGAAAGGGACATCCCGTGAGAAACTGTACAATGAGCTCGGATGGGAATCTTTGAACCTGCGACGCTGGAGCAGACGCCTTGTTATGTTTTACAAGATTGTAAATAACGTTACGCCAGAGTATACAAGGCATCCCATACCACAACTTGAACAGCCTATGTACTCTCTTCGTGAGCATCATGTCATTGGGCAAATAAAGGCAAGGACAGAGAGATTTAAAAACAGTTTTTACCCAAATTGTTTGAACGAATGGGACAAGCTCCATCCTGAAATTAGACAGGCAGCCTCGCTAAGTGTTTTTAAATCAAAAGTATTAGCTCTAATTCGGCCCCCTTCGAAACCAGTATATGGGATTCATGACCCGAAAGGTTTAGCTATCCTTACACAGTTAAGAGTCGGCCTCAGCAAATTAAGTTCTCACAAATTTAGGCACAATTTTAGAGATACAATAGACCCGATGTGTCCTGCAAATGATGGTGTTGAGGACACGGAACATTACCTGCTGCTTTGCCAATCTTATGAAGAACCTAGACGCGAGCTTCTCAATGGTCTCAATGCAATATTGCCTCCTAGTGGATTTTCTAACCTCTCAAATGAATTATTAGTTGAACTCATTCTGTATGGCAATGAAAGGTTACAACCTGACGTTAATAAAAGAATAATCGAGGCTACTCTAAAATTCGTTCACGCAACAAAGCGCTTTTGATGTCTGCTGCAAACCCCCAATACATGGACACATCCTCCCTTTGTAAATGTTTGTATTAGTTAATGCTATGCCTCATCAGTTCGGTTAGAGAGAATTTTATCGAGCCGTATCTTGCAGCCGAGAGAGTACTGATACCGAAATGCTTTGATTTTGGCCATCCAAATTATTCACGCTACATTTCATTACAGCACGCACTTTTAGATACAAAGAGGAACCATGCAGCCATCTGGGAAGACCTGTTGCAAAATGGATTTGATGGATCAGTTTCTGGAGAGCCGTTTTATACCGTTCATGGTGATTATATTACAGAAACAACCATCAACAGAGAAGCAAAGAAAAAAGAGGTCCAATTCAAGGAGGATTCAGCACGGATATAACTGCTGTAGAAACGTCCATGAAGAGGAGCCACATCATCGCAAATATTCGGGTGAAATTAAAAGAGAGATTGAGAGTATACACAAAGTCATCCCACAAGGGAACCAGCACAGGCGATCGTAAGAAGCATGGTGTTCCAAATTAAGATTATTAGCTCCAAATTAAGATTATCAGCAGCCTAAGAGAAGATCGGCAAGCCATTGGCGCAATGATTGGCAAAAATAGGTCTCCAGAGGAATTACTTTCTTACCCACTCACAAGTGTTCCCTTAGCTCTAGCATCGCCAGGCGGTGATCTCCGACAGGGTTCAAAGGCCGCATTAAGAAATCACTTGATTGAAGATGCAGATGCTCTGACAACACAGCCAGCAACAAGAGCGTTTCAGTATGGTTTGATAGTGCACTTTCGAAGAGGAGATGAAAGGCCGGTTTAGCTACAACTGCCTTGTCTGCTGATCCTTCAGCTATGATTCCAGCGTCAATCCACCAATTTCTCAAACCAAGACAAGCAAACTTCTTTCCTAGAATCTTCAGGCTTACCAGGATTGTATGAAATCCTCCCATGGGTGTGAAAATCTTGTCATATTTACCATCGTGAAGCCAAGAAATGATGAGCATTTTTAATTGATTGCTTCATCTGCATGAATGAAAACATGATTGATAGCGAGGTCGTTTACCATTAGCAATATTGCTTCCATGTACCATTTGATAACGTTGTCTTTCGGCGAAAATGGAACAAGGGAGAGGTATTCTAACTTGCAACTATTTGTAATGTCACTTGTTATTTTCTTCATGTAACATTTCCATGATCCTATAGCTTCTAAGTTAGAAATGTTGAAGTCTTGCTGAAGGTCCATTAAACATTTTGTTCCAATTGTAGTGGTAACAGCCTACGTAAAGTTTTTCTTCAAAGATTCTTCGATTAACGGGGAGTTTTCACATTCGTCGACATGGTCTGGAAATATAGGTGGGTCTTTGCAGTTTCGAGGGATTTTGTAGGACCCGTAATCTTACTTCTCGTCATAAATTAGATTATTTTGAACGATCTCTTCTCTTCTCTCTGTCTCTTCAAACGGTTTTGAAATTAGGAAAACTGTTCCTGTTGCATGATGTGTTGTGTCAGTGCCAGTAAGTGTTTGCTGATTTCCATCAGAATTGTCAAAAGTGACATGAATCATTTTACCATTAATGAAGCCAGGTGGTAACATGTGCTTGTGATCCATCTTGACACTGATTTTGCCCAAATGTTATTCAACATTCTCATTACATGATATACCAATGCCAGCATGGTGCAGCAATGTAGATGTTTCCTTGCTACCTGTTAAGCTTTTGTTGCTTTTTGCCTTTGTTGGAATTTATGGACCAGGCAATGGCATTGAATATACAGGATAGTGGGATCAAATTTTCAATGGATTTACACACTTGATCAGGAGAAGGTGGCCCATTCGAGTTGATTTTTGACTTCCAAATTATGCTGAACGAGTCTTGCAAATCCTTTTGTAAGAGCGTGCTCTCTCATCCCATGACCCTTCATAGCTGCCTCGACATAGCAAACTGGGCCAAGCAAACTGGATGGAATGGGCTACTTGAAACTTCCCAACCTTCCAAAATGATACCAAATCACCCAAGGATTCTTTTTAGAGCAGAAGTAAATCTGCGCGCGATCTTAATTGAAATGATCAATTTTGGGAATCCGCCATTTTGAATTGATGCTGCCATTATGAAATAATAGTGCTAAATGATGATTTTATTTCAAATATTCACAAAGACGATAGTCTTTCAGCGTATACAATCTAAAAACATGTATTTATGTAAGCAGAAGCCTGCTTTATGCACAAGTTTTTGTTAAAAATCCGCCATTTTACATTTAAGCCGCCATTTTGAAAAGACGGAAAAATTTCAAAAGTCCCCAACTGAAATTTGATTCTGCTATGTTTAACGATCCCAAATCCGTTTTCAGAACTTTGACTGGAAAAGTTTTCCGATTTTTCTGGCATGGGACCTGTCTATTAACATGAGGGCAATTAACGAAGAAGACATCCAAAAAGCAATGGCTAAGATCAAACTAAAGAAAAGCTTTGGCAATGACAACGTCTCTGGATACTTTCTAAAGATTGCATTTCCAGTAATTTCTAGTAGTTTAGTGCAAATATTTAACGTTTCTATTGAAACCAGTACCTTTCCCGATGCTTGGAAAATTGCTAGAGTTACTCCGATTTACAAAGAAGGGGAAAAGTCAGAAAAATCGAACTATAGACCAATTTCTGTATTGCCTGTCATATCTAGGCTATTTGAGAAACTTATCTTTGACCAGTTGTACCAGTACATGAATGAGAATGGATTTCTGTCACCAGACCAGTCTGGTTTCAGAGCTCTACACTCAACTATAACTTGCTTGCTGAAATGCACAGATGATTGGTATAACGGCATGGATAAGGGACTTTTGACTGGCATGATCTTTATTGATCTCAAAAAAGCTTTTGACACGGTTGATCATGAAATCCTTTGCCAAAAACTCGCGCACTATGGTGTACTAAGTAGGGAGCTATCTTGGTTCAAGTCCTATCTCGCTAACAGAAAGCAATATTGTCGAGTAAATGGTGTAGATTCTAATATGGGGAGCATCGAGGTGGGAGTCCCACAGGGCTCTTGTCTCGGTCCACTCCTATTTTTAGTGTACATAAATGACCTTCCATGCGTTATAAAGAACTCTAAAGTGTCTATGTATGCTGATGATACAAGTATTTATCATTTTTCGAAAGACATTACTCAGTTGACCGAGGCTATCAATGAAGATCTACGGAAACTTGATACGTGGTTAAAGGGGAACAAACTATCCCTCAACGTAACTAAAACCCATTCTATGCTAATTACCACCAAACATAAGAAGAAGCATCTAGAGATTTCAAATCAAACTTTCCAACCTTCCATTCGCGAGACTAGAGTCGAAGTTGCAAGTAATACTAAGTACTTAGGTGTTCAAATCGACGAAAATCTCACATGGAAGGAGCAAATAAAAACATTCACTGCGAAAGCTTCCCGAGCTATCGGCTTCTTGAAATACGCCAAAAAGTATCTTCCTGCTGGAGTTGTGAAGACTCTCTATAGCAGCATCGTGGAGCCTCATTTCCAATACTGTTGTTCTGTTTGGGGTTGCTGCAATTCCACCGACATCTTACAATTGCAGAGACTTCAAAACAGAGCAGCTCGTGTTGTGACCAATAGTCAGTTCGATGCACCAAGTAAACCCTTGATACAAAGTTTAGGTTGGCACACGATCAAGGAGCTGATAGATAGACAGACGAAACTAATGGTTTTTAAATGCATCATCGACCTTGCTCCTACCTATCTTTGCAATCTTTTCACCAAAAAAGCTGATTGCACCGAGCGTAGCCTACGAAATACAAACACTGACTTGAGGCTGCCTTTGAAAAGTTCCGCTAATGGACAAAAATGCTTTTCATTCAAGGGTGCAAAAAGCTGGAACAGCCTTTCAACTGAGGTTAAACAGGCATCTTCGGTCAATGCCTTCAAGAGCCATATTTAGCGTGAACTGCTGTGTAGATAATATATTTTAGATACCCTGTAAATTGATTTCAACACTGATCATTATTTCTAACATTGTTTTTAATAGATTAATTAGACTTTGACATATTGTAAATAGGTTTTCTCTTTCCTTTGTATTATATTATTATTATTGTATTGTATCGTTAGATGGAGGGCCCCTTGAAAATCAGCACTTGCTGAAGGGCTACCCTCCATAAATATGTGAAATCAAATCAAATCAAATCAAACGCAGAGAGGAGACAAAAGAAAAAGCTAATGTCTATAGAAATGTTTCCAAGAATGGTTGCTGCAGCACTAATATAGTGCTATAAAAGAAGTAACTTGCAGAACTAAAGTTTTAAAGAGCGATGAGTGCAATACTCTTTATAATACAAATTGTAGCTACTAAAATACGTTAATCTCCACTTTTTGTGCTTCAAATTTGTTTTCTTTGAGAAAATCAACGTTTAATTAATCGATGTTTGTTTATGCAGTAAAGCAAAACTGAGACTAAAGAAAAAGCTAATGTCTATAGTAATGTTTCCAAAAATGGCTGCTGCAGCACTAATATAGTGCTCTAAAAGAAGTAACAGGCAGAATTAAAGTTTTAAAGAACGATGAGTGCAATTTTCTTTATAATACAAATTGTAGCTACTAAAGTACGTTACACCACACTTTTTGTGCTTTTATTTTGTTTTCTTTTAGAAAATAAACATTTAATTAATCGACGTTTGTTTATTCAGTAACGCAAAAATGAGACTAAAGAAAAATCTAATGTCTCTAGTAATGATTCAAAGAATGGTTCCTGCAGCCCTAATAAAGTGCTTTAAAAGAAATAACTGGCAGGACAAAAGTTTTAAAGAACGATGAATGCACAACTCTTTATAATAGAACTTGTAGCTAAGAAAGTACGTTAATCGACACTTTTTGTGTTTTAATTTCGTTATCTTTGAGAAAATAAACATTTAATTAATCGATGTTTGTTTATGCAGTAAAGCCAAAATGAGACTAAAGAAAAAGCTGATGTCTATAGTAACTTTTTCAAGAATGGTTGCTGCAGCACTAATATAGTGCTATAAAAGAAGTAACTTGCAGAACTAAAGTTTTAAAGAGCGATGAGTGCAATACTCTTTATAATACAAATTGTAGCTACTAAAATACGTTAATCGACACTTTTTGTGTTTTAATTTCGTTATCTTTGAGAAAATAAACATTTAATTAATCGATGTTTGTTTATGCAGTAAAGCCAAAATGAGACTAAAGAAAAAGCTGATGTCTATAGTGATGTTTCCAAGAATGGTTGCTGCAGCACTAATATAGTGCTATAAAAGAAGTAACTTGCAGAACTAAAGTTTTAAAGAACGATGAGTGCAATTTTCTTTATAATACAACTTGTAGCTACTAAAGTACGTTACACCACATTTTTTGTGCTTTTATCTTGTTTTCTTTCAGAAAATAAACATTTAATTAATCGATGTTTGTTTATGCAGTAACGCAAAAATGAGACTAAAGAAAAAGTTAATGTCTATAGTAATGTCTCCAAGAATGGTTGCTGCAGGACTAATATAGTGCTGTAAAAGAAGTAACTTGCAGAACTAAAGTTTTAAAGAACGATGAGTGCAATACTCTTTATAATACAAATTGTAGCTAGCTAAAGTACGTTATTCTATACTTTTTGTGTTTTAAATTTGTTTTCTTTGAGAAAATAAACATTTAATTAATCGATGTTTGGTTAAGCAGTAAAGCTATAATGGGACTAAAGAAAAAACTTATGTCTATAGTAACTTTTTCAAGAATGGTTGCTACAGCACTAATATAGTGCTTTAAAAGAAGTAACAGTCAGAATTAAAGTTTTAAAGAACGATGAGTTCACAACTCTTTGTACTAGAAATTGTAGCTAAAAAAGTACCTTAATCGACACTTTTTGTGTTTTAATTTTGTTTTCTTTGAGAAAATAAACGTTTAATTAATCGAGGTTTGTTGATGCAGTAACACAAAAATGAGACTAAAGAAAAAGCTAATGTCTATAGTAATGTTTCGAAGAATGGTTGCTGCAGCACTAATATAGTGCTATAAAAGAAGTAACTTGCAGAACTAAAGTTTTAAAGAACGATGAGTGCAATACTCTTTATAATACAAATTGTAGCTAGCTAAAGTACGTTAATCTACACTTTTTGTGTTTTAAATTTGTTTTCTTTGAGAAAATAAACATTTAATTAATCGATGTTTGTTTAAGCAGTAAAGCTATAATTGGACTGAAGAAAATACTTATGTCTATAGTGATTTTTTCAAGAATGGTTGCTACAGCACTAATATAGTGCTATAAAAGAAGTAACTGGCAGAATTAAAGTTTTAAAGAACGATGAGTGCAATACTCTTTATATTACAAGTTTTAGCTACTAAAGTATGTTAATCTACACTTTTTGTTCTTATATTTTGTTTTCTTTGAGAAAATCAACGTTTAATTAATCGATGTTTCTTTATGCAGTAACGCAAAAATGAGACTAAAGAAAAAGCTAATGTCTATAGTAATGTTTCCAAGAATGGTTGCTGCAGCACTAATATAGTGCTTTAAAAGAAGTAACTGGCAGCACTAAAGTTTTAAAGAACGATGAGTGCAATACTCTTTATATTACAAGTTTTAGCTACTAAAGTATGTTAATCTACACTTTTTGTGCTTCAAATTTGTTTTCTTTGAGAAAATCAACGTTTAATTAATCGATGTTTGTTTATGCAGTAAAGCAAAACTGAGACTAAAGAAAAAGCTAATTTCTATTGTAATGTTTCCAAAAATGGCTGCTGCAGCACTAATATAGTGCTCTAAAAGAAGTAACAGGCAGAATTAAAGTTTTAAAGAACGATGAGTGCAATTTTCTTTATAATACAAATTGTAGCTACTAAAGTACGTTACACCACACTTTTTGTGCTTTTATTTTGTTTTCTTTTAGAAAATAAACATTTAATTAATCGATGTTTGTTTATTCAGTAACGCAAAAATGAGACTAAAGAAAAATCTAATGTCTCTAGTAATGATTCAAAGAATGGTTCCTGCAGCACTAATAAAGTGCTTTAAAAGAAATAACTGGCAGGACAAAAGTTTTAAAGAACGATGAATGCACAACTCTTTATAATAGAACTTGTAGCTAAGAAAGTACGTTACACTTTTGTTCTTTTATTTTGTTTTCTTTGAGAAAATAAACATTTAATTAATCGATGTTTGTTTATGCAGTAACGCAAAAATGAGACTAAAGAAAAAGCTAATGTCTATAGTAATGTTTCCAAGAATGGTTGCTGCAGCACTAATATAGTGCTTTAAAAGAAGTAACTGGCAGGAATAAAGTTTTAAAGAACGATGAGTGCAATACTCTTTATATTACAAGTTTTAGCTACTAAAGTATGTTAATCTACACTTTTTGTTCTTATATTTTGTTTTCTTTGAGAAAATCAACGTTTAATTAATCGATGTTTGTTTATGCAGTAAAGCAAAACTGATACTAAAGAAAAAGCTAATGTCTATAGTAATGTTTCCAAAAATGGCTGCTGCAGCACTAATATAGTGCTCTAAAACAAGTAACAGGCAGAATTAAAGTTTTAAAGAACGATGAGTGCAATTTTCTTTATAATACAAATTGTAGCTACTAAAGTACGTTACACCACACATTTTGTGCTTTTATTTTGTTTTCTTTCAGAAAATAAACATTTAATTAATCGATGTTTGTTTATGCAGTAACGCAGAAATGAGACTAAAGAAAAAGCTAATGTCTATAGTAATGTTTCCAAGAATGGTTGCTGCAGCACTAATATAGTGCTATAAAAGAAGTAACTTGCAGAACTAAAGTTTTAAAGAGCGATGAGTGCAATACTCTTTATAATACAAATTGTAGCTAGCTAAAGTACGTTAATCTACACTTTTTGTGTTTTAAATTTGTTTTCTTTGAGAAAATAAACATTTAATTAATCGATGTTTGTTTAAGCAGTAAAGCTATAATTGGACTGAAGAAAATACTTATGTCTATAGTAATTTTTTCAAGAATGGTTGCTACAGCACTAATATGGTGCTTTAAAAGAAGTAACAGGCAGAATTAAAGTTTTAAAGAACGATGAGTGCAATACTCTTTATATTACAAGGTTTAGCTACTAAAGTATGTTAATCTACACTTTTTGTTCTTATATTTTGTTTTCTTTCAGAAAATAAACATTTAATTAATCGATGTTTGTTTATGCAGTAACGCAGAAATGAGACTAAAGAAAAAGCTAATGTCTATAGTAATGTTTCCAAGAATGGTTGCTGCATTACTAATATAGTGCTATAAAAGAAGTAACTTGCAGAACTAAAGTTTTAAAGAGCGATGAGTGCAATACTCTTATAATACAAATTGTAGCTACTAAAATACGTTAATCTACACTTTTTGTGCTTCAAATTTGTTTTCTTTGAGAAAATCAACGTTTAATTAATCGATGTTTGTTTATGCAGTAAAGCAAAACTGAGACTAAAGAAAAAGCTAATGTCTATAGTAATGTTTCCAAAAATGGCTGCTGCAGCACTAATATAGTGCTCTAAAAGAAGTAACTGGCAGGACTAAAGTTTTAAAGAACGATGAGTGCAATACTCTTTATATTACAAGTTTTAGCTACTAAAGTATGTTAATCTACACTTTTTGTTCTTATATTTTGTTTTCTTTGAGAAAATAAACATTTAATTAATCGATGTTTGTTTATGCAGTAACGCAAAAATGAGACTAAAGAAAAAGCTAATGTCTATAGTAATGTTTCCAAGAATGGTTGCTGCAGCACTAAGATAGTGCTTTAAAAGAAGAAACTGGCAGGACTAAAGTTTTAAAGAACGATGATTGCAATACTCTTTATAATACAAATTGTAGCTGCTAACGTACGTTAATTCACACATTTTGTGCTTTTATTTTGTTTTCTTTGAGAAAATAAACATTTAATTAATCGATGTTTGTTTATGCAGTAACGCAAAAATGAGACTAAAGAAAAAGCTAATGTCTATAGTAATGTTTCCAAGAATGGTTGCTGCAGCACTAATATAGTGCTTTAAAAGAAGTAACTGGCAGGACTAAAGTTTTAAAGAACGATGAGTGCAATACTCTTTATATTACAAGTTTTAGCTACTAAAGTATGTTAATCTACACTTTTTGTTCTTATATTTTGTTTTCTTTGAGAAAATCAACGTTTAATTAATCGATGTTTGTTTATGCAGTAAAGCAAAACTGAGACTAAAGAAAAAGCTAATGTCTATAGTAATGTTTCCAAAAATGGCTGCTGCAGCACTAATATAGTGCTTTAAAAGAAGTAACAGGCATAATTAATGTTTTAAAGAACGATGTTTGCAATTTTCTTTATTATACAAATTGTAGCTACTAAAGTACGTTACACCACACATTTTGTGCTTTTATTTTGTTTTCTTTCAGAAAATATACATTTAATTAATCGATGTTTGTTTATGCAGTAACGCAGAAATGAGACTAAAGAAAAAGCTAATGTCTATAGTAATGTTTCCAAGAATGGTTGCTGCAGCACTAATATAGTGCTATAAAAGAAGTAACTTGCAGAATTAAAGTTTTAAAGAACGATGAGTGCACAACTCTTTATACTAGAAATTGTAGCTAAAAAAGTACGTTACACTTTTGTTCATTTATTTTGTTTTCTTTGAGAAAATAAACATTTAATTAATCGATGTTTGTTTATGCAGTAACGCAAAAATGAGACTAAAGAAAAAGCTAATGTCTATAGTAATGTTTCCAAGAATGGTTGCTGCAGCACTAATATAGTGCTTTAAAAGAAGTAACTGGCAGGACTAAAGTTTTAAAGAACAATGAGTGCAATACTCTTAATAATAGAACATCTAGCTACTAAAGTACGTTAATCCACACTTTTTGTGCTTTTATTTTGTTTTCTTTGAGAAAATAAACTTTTTATTAATCGATGCAGTAAAGCTAAAAAGGACTAAAGAAAAAACTAATATCTATAGTAATGTTTCAGAGAATGGTTGCTGCAGCACCAATATAGTGCTATAAAAGAAGAAACTGCCAGAACTAAAATTTTAAAGAATGATGAGTGCTATAATTTTCTATATATATTGTAGCTACAAGAGTACGTTAACCGACACTTTTTTGTGTTTTAAATTTGTTTTCTTTGAGAAAATAAACATTTAAATTAATCGATGTTTGTTTATGCAGTAAAGCCAAAATGAGACGAAAGAAAAAGCTAATGTCTATAGTAATGTTTCAATGAATGGTTCCTGCAGCACTAATAAAGTGCTTTAAAAGAAGTAACTTGCAGAATTAAAGTTTTAAAGAACGATGAGTGCAATATTCTTTATAATACAAATTGTAGCTACTAAAGTACGTTACACCACACTTTTTGTTCTTATATTTTTTTTCTTTGAGAAAATAAACGTTTAATTAATCGATGTTTGTTTATGTAGTAAAGCAAAATTGAGACTAAAGAAAAAGCTAATGTCTATAGTAATGTTTCCAAGAATGGTTGCTGCAGCACTAATATAGTGCTATAAAAGAAGTAATTTGCAGAACTAAAGTTTTAAAGAACGATGAGTGCAATACTCTTTATATTACAAGTTTTAGCTACTAAAGTATGCTAATCTACACTTTTTGTTCTTATATTTTGTTTTCTTTGAGAAAATCAACGCTTAATTAATCGATGTTTTTCTTATGCAGTAAAGCAAATTGAGACTAAGGAAAAAACTAATGTCTATAGTAATGCTTTCAAGAATGGTTGCTACAGCACTAATATAGTGCTTTAAAAGAAGTAACAGGCAGAACTAAAGTTTTAAAGAACGATGAGTGCAATTTTCTTCATGATACAAATTGTATCTACTGAAGTACGTTAACCGACACTTTTCGTGTTTTAAATTTGTTTTCTTTGAGAAAATAAACATTTAATTAATCGATGTTTGGTTATGCAGTAAAGCTATAATGGGACTAAAGAAAAAACTAATGTCTATAGTAATGTTTCCAAGAATGGTTGCTGCAGCACTAATATAGTGCTATCAAAGAAGTAACTTGCAGAACTAAAGTTTTAAAGAACGATGAGTGCAATACTCTTTATAATATAAATTGTAGCTACTGAAGTACGTTGAACGACACTTTTTTGTGCTTTTATTTTGTTTTCTTTGAGAAAATAAACATTTAATTAATCGATGTTTGTTTATGCAGTAACGCAAAAATGAGACCAAAGAGAAATCTAATGTCTATAGCAATGTTTTCAAGAATGGTTGCTACAGCACTAATATAGTGCTTTAAAAGAAGTAACAGGCAGGACTAAAGTTTTAAAGAACGATGAGTGCAATACTCTTTATATTACAAGTTGTAGCTACTAAAGTATGTTAATCGACACTTTTTGTGTTTAAATTTGTTTTCTTAGAGAAAATAAACGTTTAATTAATCGATGTTTGTTTATGCAGTAAAGCCAAAATGAGACTAAAGAAAAAGCTAATGTCTATAGTAATGTTTCCAAGAATGGTTGATGCAGCACCAATATAGTGCTATAAAAGAAGTTACTGGTAGAACTAAAATTTTAATGAACGATGAGTGCAATTTTCTTTATGATACAAATTGTAGCTACTAAAGTACGTTACAACACACTTTTTGTTCTTTTATTTTGTTTTCTTTCAGAAAATAAACATTTAATTCATCGATGTTTGTTTATGCAGTAAAGCAAAATTGAGACTAAGGAAAAAACTAATGTCTATAGTGATGTTTCCAAGAATGGTTGATGTAGCACTAATATAGAGCTATCAAAATAGTATCAGGCAGAACTAACGTTTTAAATAACGATGAGTGCAATACAATTTATAGTATAAATTGTAGCTACTAAAGTACGTTAATCCACACTTTTTCTGTTTTTATTTTGTTTTCTTTGAGAAAATAAACATTTAATTAATCGATGTTTGTTTATGCAGTAACGCAAAAATGAGACCAAAGAAAATGCTAATGTCTATAGTTATGTTTCCAAGAATGGTTGCTGCAGCACTAATATAGTGCTATAAAAGAAGTAACTTGCAGAACTAAAGTTTTAAAGAACCATGAATGCAATACTCTTTTCAATATAAATTGTAGCTTAAAAAGTACGTTAATCGACACTTTTTGAGTTTTAATTTTGTTTTCTTTGAGAAAATAAACATTTAATTAATCGATGTTTGTTTATGCAGTAAAGCCAAAATGAGACTAAAGAAAAAGCTAATGTCGATAGTAATGTTTCAAAAAATGGTTCCTGCAGCACTAATAAAGTGCTTTAAAAGAAGTAATTTGAAGAACTAAAGTTTTAAAGAACAATTAATGCAATATTCTTTATAATACAAATTGTAGCTACTAACGTACGTTATGCCACATTTTTTGTGCTTTTATTTTGTTTTCTTTCAGAAAATAAACATTTAATTAATCGATGTTTGTTTATGCAGTAACGCAAAAATGAGACCAAAGAGAAATGTAATGTCTATAGTTATGTTTCCAAGAATGGTTGCTGCAGCACTAATATAATGCTATAAAAGAAGTAACTTGCAGAACTAAAGTTTTAAAGAACGATGAGTGCAATACTCTTTATATTACAAGTTGTAGCTACTAAAGTATGTTAATCTACACTTTTTGTTCTTATATTTTGTTTTCTTTGAGAAAATCAACGTTTAATTAATCGATGTTTGTTTATGCAGTAAAGCAAAATCGAGACTAAGGAAACAACTAATGTCTACAGTAATGTTTTCAAGAATGGTTGCTACAGCACTAATATAGTGCTTTAAAGGAAGTAACAGGCAGGACTAAAGTTTTAAAGAACGATGAATGCACAACTCTTTATAATAGAAATTGTTGCTAAAAAAAGTACGTTAATCGACACTTTTTGTGTTTAAATTTGTTTTCTTAGAGAAAATAAACATTTAATTAATCGATGTTTGTTTATGCAGTAAAGCAAAATTGAGACTAAGGAAAAAAAGCAAAGGGCTCATATCCTGATTGGCTAAGAGAAAACGTCAAGTCACGTGACCCTTCCGACGAACGAACCAATCACAGCCGCGGAAATCCTAGCTGCGAGCAAAATTAGGCTATTTTGACCACCCTCCGTTAAAAAAGCCCGGTGTAAAATCTGTTGCAATATTTTTCACAAAATACGGTCTAAGATTGATCACAGATAAATTCTCTACAAATCTGCCGTGGCCATTTAACCCGATCTTGCTCCGTTCGAAAATTACAGCACCATAAATCGAGCAGCAAGGGAGTGACCTAAGTACTTACATTGAGATTATCAAAATTAATGAAAAAACGCTGTAAATACAGCAAAAAATAATCTAAACAAAATAATTTGTGAATATACCAAGTGGTTTGGGTTATTTTATCGCAAAATATCTCGTTGAATAACTCTGAGACGCCGGCAGATATTGACTCCCTTAGGCCAATGCATTCCCGACGCAAGATTAAAACTCAAAGCCCGGCTTGAGCATAAATATCAAACTCACCCACACAGCAATTATCTTCCTCGAGGTTAATCCACTCCACAGAAATCTAATCTAACGGTTGAGAAGACATTTTTTACCTTCCGTTCAGTGTAGGTGTTCTGTTTTCCTCGCAATCCTGTTCAGTGCTCACGTCATTCCGACCACGCCACCGCGACCCTGTGCAGAGCCTGGGTTCTACAACACAAATGGCGGGAAAACAGGAGGCGGGAATCACGCCATTTTTTAACTTTTCCAATAACAAAATTTAGCTGCAAAATTGTCAATAAACATGGTTAAGTTTAAGAAAGCTTGCGCGAATGCAAAACACGAAGAATGGAACAGCCGTTCAAATTATGTTATAAACTTGCATGGGAAAGTTGGCAAGGGAAGTGTTTTTTTCAAAGCATTTCAGCAAAGAAATAGAGGGAAACCACCAAAGGACACATTTTGTACTGACTGCCTTATCTCTTGCTTCAAGAAAAGAGAATACACAGCAAGACTGCCAAACAATTACAGATGTTTGTCTTCTTACGCAAAGGTACATACAATATATAATTTTATTTCACCCTTATGAAATTTTTGAAAGAAAAAAGATACACACCAGAAGGGGGCGTGGCATTTTAGCCGCGCCAGGACCACACACAATCTTACGCAAATGTCCAATGGATACTTGGGGGGGGGGACGGGGTGCAAATCTGCAACATGTCAAATCCTACGTTATCGACTATTGCTAAAATGGTTTGTGAATATTTTGTTCACAGTTTCGCTGTTTACCCATTACTACTTTTAGAGGACATGTAACCTTATCTAACAGATCACAAGTTACTTAGGCCATCGTCGGTTACTCAGTCCAGGAAGTGTTTCAAGCGTTCCTTCTTTCAGAAGAAAGTGCAGGAATTGGTATTTATCTATAGTTATTTATTTATCAAAATTAAATTTCTAGAATAACATCTGAAGAAAAAATATTGTACCCAAGCTGAGCTCCATATACTAGCTACTCCTCTTTCCGCGGGCAAGTTTAGGTCCACACCCATCCCCGCGGCGCGGGTTTCACTCAATTATCACAGGGGTCTTATTTTCGGGCTATGTATCCTCCTATCGAAAGAAAATTTATCGGAACTTTAAACAAATCATTTCCAAGTAATTTTAGGGATTTTTCTTTAACTTAATTGGGGTGTAGTACATTTGAAGACACAGCCTCGCACTAGCATTTTTTGTGATTAAAGTGGCAGGGCCTAAGAATGTGGGTCAGGGGCAAGGAAGTACTAGCAGAAAACGCGGGAATAGGGAGCATAAGAAACTTTTGGAAAGATGAAATAGCTGGGGGAAACCGAGCTAATTTTTGGACAGAAGTATGCTATTTTGTATAGCAAATGAGCCCCCCCCCCCCCAATAACAGCCGGGCATAACAAGGCCTGTACAACATTTTCTAAAAAAGTCAAAGATTGTTTTTCAAGCCAACAGAGTTCTTTGATAGATATCAACTTTTTAGGCCAAGTACATGCACTCATATTTTTATGAGAAACATCTTGCAAACTATTATTTAGTAGCCTCCTACGGAAATAAAGAAATTACCAAATAAACTTAAGAAACTTTTCATTTGTTGGTTTTGAGTTGCAAAGTAAACAAAAACCAAACCAAACCAAACAATAAGAAAGAGCGATGTGCTTGTTTATAATTGTCTGGGCTAAAAAGCTATATTTTCAATCTTTCATGAAAATAAGGATCAATTGTCAAATCTGATTTCATGAAAATAAGAAACTACGGGTTAAGGGTATTTTAGAATAGAACTGAGCCTGAAGTTCAGGAAGCAGATTACATAGTTCAGAACCAAGTTTCTTATGAAAATTCAGTGTGTCATAGCCTTCAAAACATTTGCTAGATAAATATAATTTTTTAATATTATTGAGCTCTTGTCTGTTCTGAAATGTAAACTGCTTTCCTAGACTTTTAATTTGGACAATGAAAAGTCACTGCCTACAGCCGTCTATATTGGATTTTTCTCTTCAGTTACAGGAAGTCTTGTCAGAATTTATTGAATCCAGCCAGTCCTCGTCACAAGCCAGTACTACAGCATCAAGTGAAACTGCACAACCAAATTCACAACTAAAAGTAGATGATGAAATCACAGATGATGAAATCACAGATGATCTACCACGTGATGATATCGATGATGCCCCACTTGATGAAACTCTCAAACCATTTTTTGACGAGGTTGAGATAGGAGATCAAACCTTTTCCCTTGTTCCCAAAGATCTTGTGAAGTATGTCCCAACAGCGCCTGTCACAATACAAGACATTGATGGAATTGGCCCAGTTGAGGTTGGCAGCGACTTCATATACATACCAACAACGCTTTTGCTAGAGATCAAGCAGCTAATATCAAAGAGTGTAGATTTGCAAAAGGAGGTTTACCTTTTTAGAGAACTGCTGTGGACAAGATATGGTCACAGTGATAAAAAACCACCATTTGATCCCCAGTCCATAAAATCTGTTTGCAATGATGCAGGTGCAACAAAACTTTTTGAGACTGTGCTGAATGCTATGACCACAACAGAGCACACAGCAGGTAGAAGATCACTAAATGAAAAGAAGGTAGTGGCTGTGCTGTACATGCTTGTCTTTGGCCAGTCACAAAAGGCTAGCTGGTTCCAAAAGGTTTTATCCGATCAAGTTGTTGGCAGGGGAATCAGTGAGACAGGACTTTCACTGCTCAATAAAAGTGGAGTATCTGTCTCTAAGGCAACCCAGAAACGTGATCGTTTGAAGACATCACGCGATCATTACAAAGTTGTGTTGGAGTTCATCACTCAAGCTGTAAACAATCGAGAGCTTCTTGTCCTTATGATCGATGACTACACGAACATCCATACAAAACGCCGTCCAAAAGACCAAGAAACATCATCGGCAAGAAGTATGGCTACGATCCTTTTAAAAAGATTTCAAGGCATTCCAGCAATTCCCTCAACAATCCCAGCAACAGATCCTCTTGGTGTTAATTCGACTGCACTTGTTCAGCTTCTCACTGAGAATCTTCCAATGCTCTCTTCCACTTTTGCATCTGTCATGCCCCACTGGATTCGTGCATCTTTCTTTGACCCTGAGATGGAACGAAACAGAATTGAGGTAAACATAAAATATATATACTTAAGAAATGGCCAAAATTTTGAAGAGAATCCTTGTTAGAGAGATACAAAAGACAGTGACAATTTTGAGCAAAATTGTTTTGAGAATTCTCAAAAAACTTAGCTGTGCAACTGTACACAGAACGACTGCGCTGTATGATTCTGTTTTCCATTGGTTTTAAGTACCTTAATGTGGTACAGCCACACAAAATTAAATCACTAAATCAAGTGAAAGGTCTGAATCAGGATTTTGTGTGAAATGTCCTTCAAATCACTTTCATCAACAATTAATGTTTTGCATCTTTGAATTCATGATGTTGGTGATTAATGTCTTAATTTTATTCCCTAATAATACCAATTTTATTCAACATCCATTCCACAGAGGCAAGCAGATCAGATGCCCAGAAGGTAGGTAGGTTTTGCTCATTGAAGTCATGTGATAGATTTTTGTAATTATCTTTCAGGTGCATGATTATCAAGAGCAGCAGTCAAATAGATCAATGAGAAAGATGAAAGATTGCAGATTGATTGATGAGCTTGAGCTACCACTGAAAAGCTTTGACAATTTCCTGAAGGCTGCTACTCATGCTGTCAACCATGGTCTTTATCTATATCTGTCATCTTTCATTTGTCCTCAGCCTGGTGACTGGCCTGCACAATTTTACATGAGGCAGATCCAAAACAATCTTCCTGCCCATGCTCCTAAATTCTTGCAGAATGTAGTTCCTTTCATTGGTCCTCTCCATGTTCAGCTCAATGCCCGTGAATGTGTTTGCATTCTTAACATTGATTTCTTTAAAAAAGCATATTCTTTCATCTTTGGTGCAAGGAAATCTCTTTCAAACAGACCTAAAGCATGGAGGATTTCTTTGATTGAGGAGTTGCTTTATGGTGGTTGGACGCTCATCAGGAGTCAAGTGTTTATTGCTTTTTCTAACTGCAAAGATCTGCAATACCTCACTCTTTTGAACTTGCTGGACAACTATCTTCCCCTTGTTCTCTCCATCTACTCTGTTGTCTTCAAAACTGGAAATACTGTGCAGTATTCTGATTGCATTCTGAGATGTTGGGTCATGTTTTTTTGCTTCAAGAGGCACCATTATAACAAGGCACCATTGGTATGGCTAAGCAACCTGCTGTATTGGAAGAGTAAAGATCATCCTCTCTTTCATACCCTCATGACTCACCTCAATGCCTTTGATGAATATCCTGTGGAGAATTTCCATTCCATCCTGAGAGCACAGACAAGCCACAGTGATAGTGGTGACCTCCTCCATCAAAAAGCAAGGGCACTTGATAGCAACAAGGCAACGTCAGCAAATTTCTGTTCAGTCTTTTCAGTTCCAAAGAAGTACACATTCAGCAGATCAGGACTGGAAGAGCTCAAATTAGATGCAGCCAGATTCATCTGTAAGATTTTGAGGAACATCAAGGATTCTCCAAATACTGCGCATCAAGTGCCAAGACCAAAGGGGAAAGCAAAGAACATGAAGTATTGGAAGTTGCCCCATCTCTATGGAGAAGACACAGTTGTGCCATCAAAGATCCTTCCACTTGGGTTCCAGTTTGAAAATAAAGAACCAAATCTAAACAAGTTTGTATAATGCAATAGAACTTTTAGCTATTCTACAAAAGAGCCTGGATCGAGCATTATTTTTATACATTTTTACACGTGACGTTCGATTGAGTGACGTTAAAGTTTCTATCACTATTGTGCACATTCGAAAATTCTACAAAATGTAGCAAAATATCGTTTGATTCTGATTCTTTTCAGAATAGCTAAAAGGTCTATTTAGGGCAGATTTTCCTCCAATTCAACATCAAAAATGGATTGATGTTACAAAAAAGTTTGAAATGAATAAATAATGAAAATATGAGACTCTTTTGTTTAAACTGATCCTTTGTCCAACAGCTAAGTGTAAACAAAAGAGTCTCCCTGGCTTAGCTGAAAAATTTGCAGAATATCTTCCCTTACTGAGAAAACGTTTATCATAGGTTGACATGTATTAGATGCCAACATATTTACAAAATTAAAACTAAGAAAGAACAAACTTGCAAAAGGTAGCTAAATGAAAAATGAGACAATTGGTTAATATTGATCTAAACTTCCTGACAAGGCTGTGGGATAAATGGGCAGAGTTGGAAATCATTAATTATTCTAGCTTCTAGGAAACAAAACTTTCTTCCACTAAATATCTTTGCTTGATAAAATAATAGATTTTGGATTCATGATTGAAACTCAGTTCCTATCTGCAAGTTTAAACTATTTATGCTATCAAACTTTCCAATTTGCCTCTGCAGACCTTAATAAAGTTGAAAACAGTTAAATTTATGACCTGTCACCCATATAGTCATTGCCCAGTTGAGGCTGGTATCCAATCAGCAGGATTTTCCAAGTAGGAAGACTTTTACAAAATAAAGAGTACAGTGTGTATATCTCTGTTCAAATTCAAAATGATATTTTTCTCATAAACAACAGACTTCCTGTGTGCTTGGAGAATTCCACTGACTAGAAATCAGCCTAACAGGAAAACATGTACCTCTATTTTCTATCAGCAGTATTTTCTGAAAATATTTGTACCTTTCATAGGCGATGTGATCAAGCCAACTGTGTGCAGCCCTCAAGCAATACAAGCATGAAGATTCTCCATGGGTGTGGGCACTCCTTTCATCATGAATGTTTTCCTTCTGGTCAAGACATCTGCTGCATCTGTAAAGAGGAGCTACTTGATGCAATAAAATCGTTGTCAGAAACTGCAGCTGAGGCCATCCTGAATCCAGAGTTCAGCAAGTCTAAAGTACAACAAAATGAAGAAGAGGACAGTGAAGAAGATGACAGTGATGATGATGGTGAAACAGATAAGCGCCCTGCCTCGCGAAGTATCAATGATGCCTGTATGCAACTGCAACAGGAGATATGCAGC
The DNA here is from genome assembly GCA_039566865.1 of Aurelia coerulea. Classification (NCBI taxonomy): domain Eukaryota; kingdom Metazoa; phylum Cnidaria; class Scyphozoa; order Semaeostomeae; family Ulmaridae; genus Aurelia; species Aurelia coerulea. The sequence continues at coordinate 8,549,608 of CM076959.1, forward strand.
TGGGGCCTCATTCCTGGACCAAAGACCTAAAGTGGAGAACAGCACGTTTTTTTGTGGACATTCAAACGGTTTTTTTAAAACCACCACCATTGCCAAGCCAATGGATCGATATAGACAACGCAAAGTTTCCTTACGATTTCCTTTCACCAATATGCCATCCAAGAAACTAGGATGTTGCTAAAACTCTTTAATAAGGTCGGGAACACCTGGGGCAATTCAAGAGCAAGGGCTTGCTGGTCGCTGGAGCAAATAATCCTAGATTAGATCCTCTATCGAATGAAATCTATTTTATCATGGTTCGAAATCTATTTTAGGCCAGGTAGTGTGTGGTAGGCCAGCAAACTCCTTCCTCCATGTTAAAAAGAGGGGAAAAGGGTTTGTACGCGAAAATAAGTTGCAATGAAGCTGCAAATGTAGATTTAAAGCGACCAAATCAATAAAGCTTCCCTGATTCGACCTGAAATCTGACCGCTTTCACTTTAATTGTTGGCCTAGCCAACCAAGTCAATAGGCCTGTTTCTTGCACGTGGGGGAAGAATGAACAAATACTGCGCGCACTCACTCGCCACTTTTGTGCATATTGACAAGGCCATGCAAACAAGACGAGGCGTAGATTTAGTTCAGGAATTTCTTTCGATAACTGAAATGAAAGTAACTATAAGTCGCATCTTAACCCTAATCCATATGGGGGGGGTGGATTCCACCCCCCCTCAAGGTTTTATTTGCCGCGTTTTTAAACGACATTTGCTATGTCCCCCAGCCTCACTGACTTTTACTAATTATCTATTAGCCACATTTTGGTGGAAAAATTTTTGAACAATAGGACTCGCGGGTCACGTGACATGCCCATATTTGGAAGGAGGTAGCAACAAAATCATTGTTTTCAATGATTTCAATGGAATTATTTGATTGAATTATGATACAGCAAATGAATCAGCAAACAAAGGGCTTCAATTTGATGTCGGAATTTCTGGAATTTGATGATGTCAGCATTTTTTGATAATGACGTCATTTTGGCCACCATTTTGGACTAATTAGCAATTTTTTCAAGTTTTTTCGAACTTTTTCAATGAAAAACACTCTAATGATACATTTATCATAGATAATCATCATTTTGCAGGTTCTTTTGGTCTCTTTTTACATAGAATAAATTAATCGCACAAATGACGTCATAAGAATCGGCTAATTTCTGCCAAAATATCACTCCAAAATCGTTATTTTCAATAAAATAATATTTCATCACCATTTTTGTTGACAAACTGAACCAAAAACTACATAAAGTTCGTGCAAAATGTTCATTAAACTTAAATTCAACTTGGAAGCCTGATTTTCACTGATTTTCAGCTTTGTGACGTCACTGTGACGTCACAAGGCGTGGCAGCCACACCCAAATTCCGCTACAAGCTGCAAATTACATGTTCTATAACTGTGCCAAGTTGTATTGAATTCGGATGCGTCTAAGGCAGTTTTCGGAGGGGGGGTGGAAAGCACCCCCCCCCCCATAAATGGTAGCTCGAAAAAAGCCCATATGGATTAGGGTTAAACTGCAAAGCACTCACCTGACATATGAACGCGATCACCCTCGACTTCGTTGTGAAACTTGCAACTGCGTGTTCCAAACAGTCCCACTCTCTGTTATGTCATGGTCGTCGAGTGGCACTTTGTCGATACGGGCCACCTGTGTCATTGCATCTGTGTACTAAGAGACATCAATGACATCCGTCCGATATTTTGGAGGTGGTTTGTTTTGTATCTACGATTTTATTCATCTATTTTGGATATTTACAGATGTAAAAGCGTCCTAAAAGGGGGCTAAACTTTAGACTCAAAGTGAAATTCAAACTACTGTAATCAAGCCCCTGTAATTTTCGAACGGAGCAAGATCGGGTTAAATGGCCGCGGCAGATTTGTAGAGAATTTATCTGTGATCAATCTTAGACCGTATTTTGTGAAAAATATTGCAACAGATTTTACACCGGGCTTTATCAACGGAGGGTGGTAAAAATAGCCTAATTTTGCTCGCAGCTAGGATTTCCACGGCTGTGATTGGTTCGTTCGTCGGAAGGGTCACGTGACTTGACGTTTTCTCTTAGCCAATCAGGATATGAGCCCTTTGCTAGGAAAAAACTAATGTCTATAGTGATGTTTCAAGAATGGTTGATGCAGCACTAATAGAGAGCTATCAAAATAGTATCAGGCAGAACTAACGTTTTAAATAACGATGAGTGCAATACTATTTATAGTATAAATTGTAGCTACTAAAGTACGTTAATCCACACTTTTTGTGTTTTTATTTTGTTTTCTTGGAGAAAATAAACATTTAATTAATCGATGTTTGTTTATGCAGTAACGCAAAAATGAGACCAAAGAAAAAGCTAATGTCTATAGTTATGTTTCCAAGAATGGTTGCTGCAGCACTAATATAGTGCTATAAAAGAAGTAACTTGCAGAACTAAAGTTTTAAAGAACAATGAGTGCAATACTCTTTTCAATATAAATTGTAGCTTAAAAAGTACTTTAATCGACACTTTTTGTGTTTTAATTTTGTTTTCTTTGAGAAAATAAACATTTAATTAATCGATGTTTGTTTATGCAGTAAAGCCAAAATGAGACTAAAGAAAAAGCTAATGTCTATAGTAATGTTTCAAAGAATGGTTCCTGCAGCACTAATAAAGTGCTTTAAAAGAAGTAATTTGAAGAACTAAAGTTTTAAAGAACAATGAGTGCAATATTCTTTATAATACAAATTGTAGCTACTAACGTACGTTACACCACACTTTTTGTGCTTTTATTTTGTTTTCTTTCAGAAAATAAATATTTAATTAATCGATGTTTGTTTATGCAGTAACGCAAAAATGAGACCAAAGAGAAATCTAATGTCTATAGTTATGTTTCCAAGAATGGTTGCTGCAGCACTAATATAGTGCTATAAAAGAAGTAACTTGCAGAACTAAAGTTTTAAAGAACGATGAGTGCAATACTCTTTATATTACAAGTTGTAGCTACTAAAGTATGTTAATCTACACTTTTTGTTCTTATATTTTGTTTTCTTTGAGAAAATCAACGTTTAATTGATCGATGTTTGTTTATGCAGTAAAGCAAAATTGAGACTAAGGAAAAAGCTAATGTCTATAGTAATGTTTTCAAGAATGGTTGCTACAGCACTAATATAGTGCTTTAAAGGAAGTAACAGGCAGGACTAAAGTTTTAAAGAACGATGAATGCACAACTCTTTATAATAGAAATTGTTGCTAAAAAAAGTACGTTAATCGACACTTTTTGTGTTTAAATTTGTTTTCTTAGAGAAAATAAACATTTAATTAATCGATGTTTGTTTATGCAGTAAAGCAAAATTGAGACTAAGGAAAAAACTAATGTCTATAGTGATGTTTCCAAGAATGGTTGATGCAGCACTAATATAGAGCTATCAAAATAGTATCAGGCAGAACTAACGTTTTAAATAACGATGAGTGCAATACTATTTATAGTATAACTTGTAGCTACTAAAGTGCGCTAATCCACACTTTTTGTGTTTTTATTTTGTTTTCTTTGAGAAAATAAACATTTAATTAATCGATGTTTGTTTATGCAGTAACGCAAAAATGAGACCAAAGAAAAAGCTAATGTCTATAGTTATGTTTCCAAGAATGGTTGCTGCAGCACTAATATAGTGCTATAAAAGAAGTAACTTGCAGAACTAAAGTTTTAAAGAACCATGAGTGCAATACTCTTTTCAATATAAATTGTAGCTTAAAAAGTACGTTAATCGACACTTTTTGTGTTTTAATTTTGTTTTCTTTGAGAAAATAAACATTTAATTAATCGATGTTTGTTTATGCAGTAAAGCCAAAATTAGAGTAAAGAAAAAGCTAATGGCTATAGTAATGTTTCAAAGAATGGTTCCTGCAGCACTAATAAAGTGCTTTAAAAGAAGTAATTTGAAGAACTAAAGTTTTAAAGAACAATGAGTGCAATATTCTTTATAATGCAAATTGTAGCTACTAACGTACGTTACACCACACTTTTTGTGCTTTTATTTTGTTTTCTTTCAGAAAATAAATATTTAATTAATCGATGTTTGTTTATGCAGTAACGCAAAAATGAGACCAAAGAGAAATCTAATGTCTATAGTTATGTTTCCAAGAATGGTTGCTGCAGCACTAATATAGTGCTATAAAAGAAGTAACTTGCAGAACTAAAGTTTTAAAGAACGATGAGTGCAATACTCTTTATATTACAAGTTGTAGCTACTAAAGTATGTTAATCTACACTTTTTGTTCTTATATTTTGTATTCTTTGAGAAAATCAACGTTTAATTAATCGATGTTTGTTTATGCAGTAAAGCAAAATTGAGACTAAGGAAAAAACTAATGTCTATAGTAATGTTTTCAAGAATGGTTGCTACAGCACTAATATAGTGCTTTAAAGGAAGTAACAGGCAGGACTAAAGTTTTAAAGAACGATGAATGCACAACTCTTTATAATAGAAATTGTTGCTAAAAAAAGTACGTTAATCGACACTTTTTGTGTTTAAATTTGTTTTCTTAGAGAAAATAAACATTTAATTAATCGATGTTTGTTTATGCAGTAAAGCAAAATTGAGACTAAGGAAAAAACTAATGTCTATAGTGATGTTTCCAAGAATGGTTGATGCAGCACTAATATAGAGCTATCAAAATAGTATCAGGCAGAACTAACGTTTTAAATAACGATGAGTGCAATACTATTTATAGTATAACTTGTAGCTACTAAAGTGCGCTAATCCACACTTTTTGTGTTTTTACTTTGTTTTCTTTGAGAAAATAAACATTTAATTAATCGATGTTTGTTTATGCAGTAACGCAAAAATGAGACCAAAGAAAAAGCTAATGTCTATAGTTATGTTTCCAAGAATGGTTGCTGCAGCACTAATATAGTGCTATAAAAGAAGTAACTTGCAGAACTAAAGTTTTAAAGAACCATGAGTGCAATACTCTTTTCAATATAAATTGTAGCTTAAAAAGTACGTTAATCGACACTTTTTGTGTTTTAATTTTGTTTTCTTTGAGAAAATAAACATTTAATTAATCGATGTTTGTTTATGCAGTAAAGCCAAAATTAGAGTAAAGAAAAAGCTAATGGCTATAGTAATGTTTCAAAGAATGGTTCCTGCAGCACTAATAAAGTGCTTTAAAAGAAGTAATTTGAAGAACTAAAGTTTTAAAGAACAATGAGTGCAATATTCTTTATAATACAAATTGTAGCTACTAACGTACGTTACACCACACTTTTTGTGCTTTTATTTTGTTTTCTTTCAGAAAATAAATATTTAATTAATCGATGTTTGTTTATGCAGTAACGCAAAAATGAGACCAAAGAGAAATCTAATGTCTATAGTTATGTTTCCAAGAATGGTTGCTGCAGCACTAATATAGTGCTATAAAAGAAGTAACTTGCAGAACTAAAGTTTTAAAGAACGATGAGTGCAATACTCTTTATATTACAAGTTGTAGCTACTAAAGTATGTTAATCTACACTTTTTGTTCTTATATTTTGTATTCTTTGAGAAAATCAACGTTTAATTAATCGATGTTTGTTTATGCAGTAAAGCAAAATTGAGACTAAGGAAAAAACTAATGTCTATAGTAATGTTTTCAAGAATGGTTGCTACAGCACTAATATAGTGCTTTAAAGGAAGTAACACGCAGGACTAAAGTTTTAAAGAACGATGAATGCACAACTCTTTATAATAGAAATTGTTGCTAAAAAAAGTACGTTAATCGACACTTTTTGTGTTTAAATTTGTTTTCTTAGAGAAAATCAACATTTAATTAATCGATGTTTGGTTAAGCAGTAAAGCTATAATTGGACTAAAGAAAAAACTATGTCTATAGTAATGTTTCCAAGAATGGTTGCTGCAGCACCAATATAGTGCTATAAAAGAAGTTACTGGTAGAACTAAAGTTTTAATGAACGATGAGTGCAAATTTCTTTATGATACAAATTGTAGCTTACAAAGTACGTTAATCGACACTTTTTGTGCTTTTATTTTGTTTTCTTTCAGAAAATAAACATTTAATTCATCGATGTTTGTTTATGCAGTAAAGCAAAATTGAGACTAAGGAAAAAACTAATGTCTATAGTGATGTTTCCAAGAATGGTTGATGCAGCACTAATATAGTGCTATAAAAGAAGTAACTTGCAGAACTTAAGGTTTTAAAGAACGATGAGTGCAATGCTCTTTATAATTCAAATTGTAGCTTAAAAAGTACGTTAATCGACACTTTTTGCGTTTTAATTTTGTTTTCTTTGAGAAAATAAACATTTAATTAATCGATGTTTGTTGATGCAGTAAAGCCAATGTAGCCGCTGTGAAGGCGTTGTGGTTGTTTTTGGTGTTGCTGTTGTTGTTGTTAGTTTAGGTGTTACTGTTGTCGTTGTTAGTTTAGAGACTTTGGCTCGAGGGGCGTGTCAATGAAGTCAAGAAGCCGCCGTGATAGAGACATTGGAGCATGTTCAGGCCAAACTGATTGTTATCTTGTCTTATCTTGTACAATGTTGAATTTTGATGATATATGAATAACAAAATGGCCGATATCGTTTTTGCTCGTCTCGCTGAATGAGGATTCACACAGCGTTACAATAACAATCAGTAGTGTCAAGTCTCAAAGTGGTGGTCACAGTGATGATGTTCAGGGAAGTACCCTTTGCACTTTGCACATTCTTTTATGAAATGAAGTTGGAGTTGAAGTTGAACTTTGTTTGCTGAAATTTTGTTACCAGCGTGCTTTTAAGTTTTGTGTCTGCGGGCATGGGCCTTAAACTGCAGATGAGCAGCACAGTAACACATAATTTGTGAATTGCATTGACATAAAAATGGAGTGTTGTGAATTATTTTGAATTGTGTCCTTTCTACAGTATCATTGATTAATTTCTTGAAAGGCTTTGCTATCTTCAGTAGCTTTGAATTTTATGTGAAGTTACCTTTAATATGAGATGTGAACCAAGAAAATTAATTTGTTGCTGCCTGCTTTGCATATATTTTTTAGCTGCTGCATGTGTTTATGTAGCATATTTTGCATTGTATTTTGCAGCGCGTATTTTGCAGCTAGTTTTGCAGCAACTGTTTTTGCCCTTTTTTATGCTTTTTGCGCGTTTTTGTCTGTTTTGGCTGCTGATTAAAGTGGTCCAGCATGGAAGATGATTTTGAAAGACAAGAGAGATTTAGTAACAGGTCAGAACCTATGTTCAACCCACAAAGACTGCCTGAAAGGTTTTTAGCTATGCAAACAAGGCTAAGACACCCTACAGAAAAGGGGTTACAGTATCAAATTGAGTTGAAACAAAAGTCATTAGCATCTAAGAAGACTCAGGCAACCAAACACATGAGACAAGTCTTATTAAACATTGGAAGGACTAATGATGTTAATTTTTGGAAGCAAGAGTACAGTAAGGCTCAAGTTCAATGGGCTGAATTTGGAGACCTATATTTGGAATTGAAAGAGCTTATAACTGATGATGTACAAGTTAACCAAATAGAAAGGATTCAAAACCACTTTCAAAATGAATGGAACAATTTCAAAGATGCTGTAACATCAGAAATAGAGATGACTAAATTTGTTATGATGGAAAATGGTTCAAAATCATCAAGAAGTTCAAGGCGGTCAAAGCAGTCAAAGCGGTCAGCATCCAAAATCTGTAGTACTGGCTCATCAAACTCTGAGATGGAAAAGAGGAGCTTACTGAAGCAAGGTGAATGTATTAAAGCAGAAATTAAGCTTGCGGAGGAGGAAAAAAGATTGAAAATGTCAAAACTTGAACAAGAAGAAGAACTTTCAATTTTGAAATTGAAGAAGCAATTAGCACAAAATGAAACAAAATTAGCTGTATGTACAAAGGAAGGAGAGTATTGTCTTACAGAAAATGGTTTAAATTCTCTTCCAGCTGAAGACAAAGAGAAAGATGTAAATGATTATGTTAGAATCCATGAATTGAATCCATCAGCCAAGCCCTGGATTCAAAGTGAGGGAAATCAGCCCTTTGAAAGGCAAGATTATGGTATTGGTGGAAGTTTGGATAAAATTGCCTCAACTTTAGAAGTGTGTATGAGTAACATTGCAAAGACCAATAGTGAATTGGTAAAAGCAAGTTTGAAACAAGCAAGAGCTACAGATCAATTAGCTCTATCTAGTCAGATGCCAAAAATAACAGTTCCTGTGTTCACTGGTGATCCATTGGAGTATCCAATCTGGAATAACACATTTCATGCTTTGGTAGATTCAAAGCAAATGGATGTGCAGTCAAAAATGAATCTTCTGAGTCAGTATGTCTCTGGTAAACCAAAGCAAGTTGTTGACTATTACATCCTAATTGGCACAAATGAAGCATACCATAAAGCAAGGCAATTGTTGCATGAGAGGTATGGCAATCAGAATGTTGTAAGTACAGCATTCATCAGTAAGTTAGACAGTTGGCCAAAGATTAATCCAAGAGATCCCTATTCCATCAGAATGTTTTCTGATTTTCTGCTGAAAGTGGTAGCTGCAAAGAAAACAATACAAAGTTTAGATGTGCTTGACTTTGCAAAAGAAAATGTGAAGTTATTAGAAAAACTACCATACAGTTTACAGAACAAGTGGAGAGATCAGGTTTCTTACTGGAAATCCAGGGAAGGACCAGATAGGTATCCTCCATTTACAAGATTTGCAGTTTTTGTGAAGGATGCTGCTGACAATGCCTGTATTCCAGAGCTAGAAAGTATGTACAAAACCAAGCTGAATTTGGACACTGAGAGTACCAAACCTGGTAGGAAATTTGCTGCCAATACATTCACAACATCAGTTTCAGATAAGGAAGACCCTGTAGGAAATGCTACAGACATCAAGATAGAGAGTTCTAAAGGAAACAGTGAAAGTAAAAGAAATTGTTTGTTTTGCAAAGAAAATCACACTTTGGACATATGCAAAAAGTTTACAGAAAAACCACTTAAGGAGAGAAAGTCATTCTTCTTTACAAATTATTTGTGTTATGGGTGTGGTGTAGGCTCCAATCATAAAGTTAAAGACTGCAGATACAAGAAATCTTGCAAAGTGTGCTCTGGACTTCATCTGTCATGTTTTCATAAGGAACCCACAAGTCAACAAGAAAGAGTTACAGCAAACTGTATAAATGTTTGTGGAACAACAGATGAGAGTACAGAATATTCCATGATAGTTCCAGTTTGGGTCAGGCCTAAGAACCAACCAGATAAAGAAATACTTCAATATGCTGTTTTAGATGACCAATCAAATGTTGGATTCATTTCAGAAGCACTTTGTGACAAATTGCAAGTTAAAGGCCCTCAAACACAGCTTTTACTTTCAACAGTTCAAGAACAAAACGTTTTGATTGAAAGTAACCGTGTTTCTGGAATAGAGGTCTTAGACTACCAGAGGGAAAAATGCATAGAGTTGCCTACCATGTTCACAAGGGAAACAGTACCTGGTAGTCACCATCAAATTCCCAAAGCAGCTGTTGTTAGTAAATGGAGTCATCTTCAAAGTGTTGCAAACAAATTAATGCCTTGTGAACATAATATAGAAATTTCTTTACTTATTGGAAATAATTGTCCAAGAGCAATTCGCCCAAGAGAAATTGTTGTTGGTGGAGAAGATGATCCATATGGACAGAAATCCTTATTAGGATGGGGGGTAATTGGTAGGATATGCAAATCACAAAGTGATAACAGTACGCAACAAAGTTACTGCAACAAAATATTGGTTGATGAGAGAAGTAGCAAATTTATATTTCCTACCACAGTAAAAGAGATCTTATTCCCTGAGAAAGTCCTTGCAATTTTGGAGTCAGATTTCAATGAAAGGGGAAGCAAAGGAAAGTCCCTTTCAGTACAAGATGAAAGGTTTTTGAAGATATTGGAGGAAGATATAAAGAGAACTACAAATGGGCATTATGAAATGCCACTTCCATTAAAGTCTGATGAAATATACTTTCCCAACAATAGACCACTTGCTGAAAAAAGATTGTGGCAGCTGAGCAGAAGATTTAGAAGCAACAAAAGATTTCATGATGATTACCAAGAGTTTATGGCAAATGTTCTTGAGGACTGTGCAGAAAAGGTCCCAGAAGATGAACTGGGTCTCCAAGGAAATCTGATCAACTATGTCCCACACACAGGAGTTTATCATCCAAAGAAAAAGAAGATAAGAGTTGTTTTTGATTGCTCTGCGCAGTATCGAGGAATTTCACTCAACCAGCACCTTCTGCAAGGTCCAGATTTGATCAATGACCTCATAGGGATCCTGTTGAGATTCAGAGAAGAGTCAGTTGCATTCATTGCGGATATCAAAGGCATGTTCCATCAATTTTATGTTGCAGAACAACACAGAAATCTACTTCGTTTTCTTTGGTGGAAAGAAGGGGACCCCAAGAAAGAATTGGTTGAGTACAGAATGAAAGTCCATCTTTTTGGAGCTGCGAGTTCACCAGGATGTGCAAATTTTGGTTTAAAGCGTGCAGCTGATGATGGAGAGCAAGAATTTGGCAAGGAAGCTGCGAATTTTGTTCGCAGAGATTTTTATGTTGATGATGGTCTTAAGTCGGTAGAAACATCTGAAGAGGCAATATCATTGATAAAGAACAGCCAAGCAATCTGTGCAAAAGCTGGACTTAAACTGCACAAGATCATGAGTAATAAAAGAGATGTTCTTGAAGAAGTTGCCAAAGAAGACCGTGCTGAAGTAGCAAGAAATATTGATCTCAAAATAGATCCTTTGCCAACAGAAAGAGTCCTTGGTGTGTCGTGGTGCGTTGAAAATGACAGTTTCAACTTCAAAATTGAATTTAATGACCGTCCGTGCACCAGAAGAGGAATATTATCCACAGTTAGTTCTATCTATGACCCCTTAGGTTTTGCTGCACCCGTAGTATTGAAAGGAAAGCAAATTCTACAGCAACTGTGCAGAGAGAAGTTTGATTGGGATAGTCCAATTTCAGAAGAATTGCGTGTCATATGGGAAAAGTGGCGACAAGAAATAATGGATCTAGAAAAGGTGGAGATCAAGCGCTGCTACAAGCCTGAGAATTTCGGAGAAAGTAAGCATGCAGAGTTGCATCATTTCTCTGATGCCAGTCAATATGGTTATGGCCAGAGTTCATACTTGAGATTAGTTAATGAAAGTGGACAAGTTTGTTGTTCCTTTGTAATTGGCAAGGCAAGAGTTGTACCTTTAAAGAAATTTACAATTCCAAGGCTTGAGTTAACAGCAGCCACAATATCTGCCAAGATGAGCGAATTCGTGCGATCAGAGATTTCGTTGCAGAATATCAATGAGTTTTTTTGGACGGATAGCAAAGTTGTCTTAGGGTACATAAAGAATGAATCGAGGAGATTTCACACATATGTGGCAAACAGAGTGCAGCAAATTCGCAATGTTACAGATCCAGACTCGTGGTTCTACATTGAATCAAATGAAAATCCCGCCGACATTGCATCCAGAGGGATAACTGCAAAAGAACTATCACAGTCGAGCTGGTTGAATTGTCCAGAATTCCTGAAGAAAGATGGTTTATTTACCGTGGACAAAAATGTAACCTATAACATAGTCGAAGATGACCTCGAGGTGAAAAAAGGAACCACTTTGAAATCAACTGTCATCAAACCATCCATTTTCCTTGAATCCAGCCGTCTGGAACACATGTCTGATTGGAAATCGGCACGTAGAGCTATCGCGTTATGCATGGAGTTGAAAGAAAAACTAAAGCGTAAGAGTCAGAGGAGCTCAAACAAGGAACAGGACAAAGAAAACCAATCGTTACAGATGCATATCTCTCTGGAAAAGCTTCAAGCAGCTGAGAAAGTAATTTTAAAAGGAGTTCAATATGAAGCCTTTAACAAAGAGCATGAAGTGCTAAGTAGCCTTAGCAAGCCAGGAAAAGAGTTGAATAGAGATCAAGCCGGAAAAAGGAAAAACGAATTAAAGAAAACAAGTTCACTATATCGTCTTGACCCCTTTTTAGATGAAGATGGCATCTTACGTGTAGGTGGCAGAATCAAGAGAGCAAATGTACCATTTGAGTTAAAGAATCCAGTTATTCTTCCAAGAAAGGGACATGTTACAGAATTGATAATAAGATGTTATCACAATAAAGTCAATCACATGGGCAGAGGAATAACGCATAATGAAATTAGACAGAGAGGCTATTGGATAGTTGGTGGTAGTTCTGCAGTTTCACATGTCATTAGCAAGTGCGTTGAATGTAGAAGAAAAAGAGGTCGCTTGCTGAATCAGAAGATGGAAGATTTGCCTAAAGACCGTTTAGAAGAAGTTCCTCCATTTACGTATTGTGGAGTCGATTTCTTTGGGCCGTTTTTAATCAAGGAGAAAAGAAGTACTGTGAAACGGTATGGTGTTATCTTTACATGTCTTGGTTCAAGAGGTGTGCATCTGGAAACAGCAAATTCACTTACTACATCTTCCTTCATAAATGCATTGAGTCGATTTCTCAACCGTCGTGGTACAGTTAGGAATATCCGTTCAGATCAAGGTACAAACTTTGTTGGTGCGAGTAATGAATTAAAGAATGCATTGAATGAGATGGATGAAGAGAGAATAAGTGCATATTTGCATGAGAATGGCTGTGAGTGGATACCTTTTCAGTTCAACGTCCCGCATGCTAGTCACATGGGAGGAGTATGGGAACGCCAAATACGGACAGTGCGAGAAGCCATTCAGTCAACTTTGATGAAAGCAGGAGATCAGATAGATGACGAGGCATTCAGAACATTCATGACAGAAGCTGAGAATATCGTTAATTCTCGACCATTATCCGTTAGTAATCTTTGTTCTCCAGATGCTCCTGAACCATTGACGCCCAATCATCTACTCACCATGAAATCAAAGATCGTGCTACCTCCACCGGGAAACTTTCAACGAGAAGATTTATACTGTCGCAAACAGTGGAGGAGAGTTCAATACTTGTCAAATGAGTTCTGGACAAGATGGAGACGAGAGTTCTTGCAAAATCTCCAAACACGACAGAAGTGGACCCATCCACAAAGAAATTTAAAGATCGACGACATAGTAATTTCTAAAGAAGGTAGTGGATTTCGAAATCAATGGCCGCTAGCTAGAGTCATGGAGGTATACCCGAGTGAAGATGGACAAATCAGAAAATGTAAAATCCTGATGGGTGATAAATCATTAGATAATCAAGGAAAACGGCAATCGAAGCCAGTTTATCTGCAAAGGCCACTTCACAAGTTGGTGCTTCTGTTAGCAGTCGAGGACCAAGAAGAACTTAGAATAAAAGAATAAATGAGGATTCCCCGTCGAGGAGCCAAAAAGACACTCGTTTTTAAATAACTATAATGAATATAGTTAGAGGAGCCATGTAGCCGCTGTGAAGGCGTTGTGGTTGTTTTTGGTGTTGCTGTTGTTAGTTTAGGTGTTACTGTTGTCGTTGTTAGTTTAGAGACTTTGGCTCGAGGGGCGTGTCAATGAAGTCAAGAAGCCGCCGTGATAGAGACATTGGAGCATGTTCAGGCCAAACTGATTGTTATCTTGTCTTATCTTGTACAATGTTGAATTTTGATGATATATGAATAACAAAATGGCCGATATCGTTTTTGCTCGTCTCGCTGAATGAGGATTCACACAGCGTTACAGCCAAAATGAGACTAAAGAAAAAGCTAATGTCTATAGTAATGTTTCAAAGAATGGTTCCTGCAGCACTAATAAAGTGCTTTAAAAGAAGTAACTTGCAGAACTAAAGTTTTAAAGAAGCATAGGTTCCAAATCTTTAATTCGGCGTAAAAAGGTGGGTGTAAAATTCAATGACCTATTTCTTCTGATTGAATGGCTTGAAAGAAACTTTAGATACTTATCCATAATTCTACCGTTGGACTTTCCAGAAATTTTCAATATTTTTCAAAATTGCAGCGTATTTTTAATTTCAGCTCATTTGAGGATGTGACGTCATCAAATTTCTAAATCATAAACCAGATGAGTGACAGACTTTTGCTTGATACCATATTGTAGGCATTCATAAACTATGGTTTTCTTCGAAATTACTTTATGTTGCGTCAAACGGTTTAGAAATTACGATGGCTTTAAGTTTTTTTGAAAATTTTTGTTGAATTCTTGACAAAGAGGAAAAACATTTTAACTCTGAAAATATTACAGATTTCAGAAAAGTCCAACGGTAGAATTATAGAGAAATAGCTAAAGTTTCTTTGAAGTCATTCAGCTCAAAGAAATAGGTCACTCAATTTTACACTAGCCTTTTTAAAGATTTGGAACCTATGCTTTTTAAAGAACAATGAGTGCAATATTCTTTATAATACAAATTGTAGCTACTAAAGTACGTTAACCGACACTTTTTGTGTTTATAATTTGTTTTCTTCAAAACATTTTCTTCATAACATCAAAGCAGTATCAGGCAGAACTAACGTTTTAAATAACGATGAGTGCAATACTGTTTATAGTATAAATTGTAGCTACTAAAGTACGTTAATCCACACTTTTTGTGTGTTAATTTTGTTTTCTTTGAGAAAATAAACATTTAATTAATCGATGTTTGTTTATGCAGTAAAGCCAAAATGAGCCTAAAGAAAAAGCTAATGACTATAGTAATGTTTCCAATTATAGTTGCTGCAGCACCAAAATAGTGCTATAAAAGAAGTAACTGGCAGGTCTAAAGTTTTAAAGAAGGATGACAGCAATACTCTTTATAATAGAAACTATAGCTACTAAAGTACGTTAATTCACACTTTTTGTGCTTTTATTTTATTTTCTTTGAGAAAATAAACATTTAATTAATCGATGTTTGTTTATGCAGTAAAGCCAAAATGAGACTAAAGAGAAAGCTAATGTCTATAGTAATGTTTCCAAGAGTGGTTGCTGCAGTTTTAATAAAGTGCTTTAAAAGAAGTAACTGGCAGGACTAAAGTTTTAAAGAAGGATGACTGCAATACTCTCTATAATAGAACTGGTAGCTACTAAAGCACGTTAATTCACATTTTTTGTGGTTTAAATTTGTTTTCTTTGAGAAAATAAACATTTAATTAATTCATGTGTGTTTATGCAGTAAATCTAAAATTGGACTAAAGACAAAGCTACTGTCTATAGTAATTTTTCCAAGAATGGTTGCTGCAGCACTAATATAGTGCTATAAAAGAAGTAACTTGCAGAACTAAAGTTTTAAGAACGATGAGTGCAATACTCTTTGTAATAGAAATTGTAGGTAATAAAGTACGTTAATCGACACTTTTTGTGTTTTAATTTTGTTTTCTATGAGAAAATAAACATTTAGTTAATCGATATTTGTTTATAAAATAAAGCCAAAATGAGACTAAAGAAAAAAGCTAATGTCTATAGTAATGTTTCCAAGAGTGGTTGCTGCAGTACTAATAAAGTGCTTTAAAAGAAATAACTGGCAGGACTAAAGTTTTAAAGAAGGATGACTGCAATACTCTCTATAATAGAACTGGTAGCTACTAAAGTACGTTAATTCACACTTTTTGTGCTTTTATTTTATTTTCTTTGAGAAAATAAACATTTAATTAATCGATGTTTGTTTATGCAGTAAAGCCAAAATGAGACTAAAGAAAAAGCTAATGTCTATAGTAATGTTTCCAAGAGTGGTTGCTGCAGTACTAATAAAGTGCTTTAAAGGAAGTAACTGGCAGGATTAAAGTTTTAAAGAACGATAAGTGCAATACTCTTTATAATAGAATTTATAGCTACTAAAGTACATTAATCCACACTTTTTTGTTTTAATTTTGTTTTCTTTGAGAAAATAAACATTTAATTAATCGATGTTTGTTTATGCAGTAAAGCCAAAATGAGACTAAAGAACAAGCTAATGTCTATAGTAATGTTTCCAAGAATGGTTGCTGCAGCACTAATATAGTGCTATAAAAGAAGTAATTTGCAGAACTAAAGTTTTAAAGAATTATGAGTGAAATACTCTTTGCAATAGAAGTAGGTAGGTAGGTAGGTATCATATTTAACGTGGCTAGCCTGCGAAAGTCTGAGAGAGACTTATTTCCAGCAGGGGCCACGGATGTTTTACCATCAACCACCGCAGCTACCAGATTTCCCTCACATGGCTCTGGTTGACCCGAGCTAGAGTTACGGACAGTGACCAAACTGTCCAGCGCGGGATTCGAACCTCGGCCGTTCTGACCTTTGGTTTACGAGTCAGTCGCCTTATCCACTCGGCCACGCGCTCTCTCGATTGTTGTAGCTACTAAGGTACGTTAATTCACACTTTTTGTGCTTTTATTTTGTTCTCTTTGAGAAAAATAAAAAATTTAATTAATCGATGTTTGTTTATGCAGTAAAGCCAAAATGAGCCAAAAGAAAAAGCTAATGTCTATAGTAATGTTTCCAAGAATGGTTGCTGCAGCACTAATATAGTGCTATAAAAGACGTAATTTGCAGAACTAAAGTTTTAAAGAACGATGAGTGCAATACTCTTTATAATACAAATTGTGGCTACTAAAGTACGTTGAACAACACTTTTTTTGCTTTTATTTTGTTTTCTTTTAGAAAATAAACATTTAATTAATCGATGTTTGTTTATGCAGTAAAGCCACAATGAGCCTAAAGAAAAAGCTAATGTCTATAGTAATGTTTCCAAGAATGGTTGCTGCAGCATTAATATAGTGCTATCAAAGAAGTAACTTGCAGAACTAAAGTTTTAAAGAACGATGAGTGCAATACTCTTTATAATATAAATTGTAGCTACTGAAGTACGTTGAACGACACTTTTTTGTGCTTTTATTTTGTTTTCTTTGAGAAAATATACTTTTAATTGATCGATGCAGTAAGCCAAAATGAGATTTAAGAAAAAGCTAATGTCTATAGTAACGTTTCAAAGAATGGTTGCTGCAGTACTAATATAGTGCTTTAAAAGAAGTAACTGGCAGGACTAAAGTTTTAAAGAACGATGAGTGCAATACTCTTTATAATATAAATTGTGACTAGTAAAGTACGTTGAACAACACTTTTTGTGCTTTTATTTTGTTTTCTTTTAGAAAATAAACATTTAATTAATCGATTTCTGTTGATGCAGTAAAGCCAAAATGAGCCTAAAGAAAAAGCTAATGTCTATAGTAATGTTTCCAAGAATGGTTGCTGCAGCACTAATATAGTGCTATAAAAGAAGAAACTGGCAGGACTAAAGTTTTAAAGAACAATGAGTGCACAACTTTTTATAATACAAATTGTAGCTAAAAAAGTACGTTAATCGACACTTTTTGTGTTTAAATTTGTTTTCTTAGAGAAAATCAACATTTAATTAATCGATGTTTGGTTAAGCAGTAAAGCTATAATTGGACTAAAGAAAAAACTAATGTCTATAGTGATGTTTCCAAGAATGGTTGATGCAGCACTAATATAGTGCTATAAAAGAAGTTACTGGTAGAACTAAAGTTTTAATGAACGATGAGTGCAAATTTCTTTATGATACAAATTGTAGCTTAAAAAGTACGTTAATCGACACTTTTTGTGCTTTTATATTGTTTTTTTTTCAGAAAATAAACATTTAATTCATCGATGTTTGGTTAAGCAGTAAAGCTATAATTGGACTAAAGAAAAAACTAATGTCTATAGTGATGTTTCCAAGAATGGTTGATGCAGCACTAATATAGTGCTATAAAAGAAGTAACTTGCAGAACTTAAGGTTTTAAAGAACGATGAGTGCAATGCTCTTTATAATTCAAATTGTAGCTTAAAAAGTACGTTAATCGACACTTTTTGCGTTTTAATTTTGTTTTCATTGAGAAAATAAACATTTAATTAATCGATGTTTGTTGATGCAGTAAAGCCAAAATGAGACTAAAGAAAAAGCTAATGTCTATAGTAATGTTTCAAAGAATGGTTCCTGCAGCACTAATAAAGTGCTTTAAAAGAAGTAACTTGCAGAACTAAAGTTTTAAAAAAGCATAGGTTCCAAATCTTTAATTCGGCGTAAAAAGGTGGGTGTAAAATTCAATGACCTATTTCTTCTGATTGAATGGCTTGAAAGAAACTTTAGATACTTATCCATAATTCTACCGTTGGACTTTCCAGAAATTTTCAATATTTTTCAAAATTGCAGCGTATTTTTAATTTCAGCTCATTTGAGGATGTGACGTCATCAAATTTCTAAATCATAAACCAGATGAGTGACAGACTTTTGCTTGATACCATATTGTAGGCATTCATAAACTATGGTTTTCTTCGAAATTACTTTATGTTGCGTCAAACGGTTTAGAAATTACGATGGCTTTAAGTTTTTTTTGAAAATTTTTGTTGAATTCTTGACAAAGAGGAAAAACATTTTAACTCTGAAAATATTACAGATTTCAGAAAAGTCCAACGGTAGAATTATAGAGAAATAGCTAAAGTTTCTTTGAAGTCATTCAGCTCAAAGAAATAGGTCACTCAATTTTACACTAGCCTTTTTAAAGATTTGGAACCTATGCTTTTTAAAGAACAATGAGTGCAATATTCTTTATAATACAAATTGTAGCTACTAAAGTACGTTAACCGACACTTTTTGTGTTTATAATTTGTTTTCTTCAAAACATTTTCTTCATAACATCAAAGCAGTATCAGGCAGAACTAACGTTTTAAATAACGATGAGTGCAATACTGTTTATAGTATAAATTGTAGCTACTAAAGTACGTTAATCCACACTTTTTGTGTGTTAATTTTGTTTTCTTTGAGAAAATAAACATTTAATTAATCGATGTTTGTTTATGCAGTAAAGCCAAAATGAGCCTAAAGAAAAAGCTAATGACTATAGTAATGTTTCCAATTATAGTTGCTGCAGCACCAAAATAGTGCTATAAAAGAAGTAACTGGCAGGTCTAAAGTTTTAAAGAAGGATGACAGCAATACTCATTATAATAGAAACTATAGCTACGTTAATTCACACTTTTTGTGCTTTTATTTTATTTTCTTTGAGAAAATAAACATTTAATTAATCGATGTTTGTTTATGCAGTAAAGCCAAAATGAGACTAAAGAGAAAGCTAATGTCTATAGTAATGTTTCCAAGAGTGGTTGCTGCAGTTTTAATAAAGTGCTTTAAAAGAAGTAACTGGCAGGACTAAAGTTTTAAAGAAGGATGACTGCAATACTCTCTATAATAGAACTGGTAGCTACAAAAGCACGTTAATTCACATTTTTTGTGGTTTAAATTTGTTTTCTTTGAGAAAATAAACATTTAATTAATTCATGTGTGTTTATGCAGTAAATCTAAAATTGGACTAAAGAAAAAGCTACTGTCTATAGTAATTTTTCCAAGAATGGTTGCTGCAGCACTAATATAGTGCTATAAAAGAAGTAACTTGCAGAACTAAAGTTTTAAGAACGATGAGTGCAATACTCTTTGTAATAGAAATTGTAGGTAATAAAGTACGTTAATCGACACTTTTTGTGTTTTAATTTTGTTTTCTATGAGAAAATAAACATTTAATTAATCGATATTTGTTTATAAAATAAAGCCAAAATGAGACTAAAGAAAAAAGCTAATGTCTATAGTAATGTTTCCAAGAGTGGTTGCTGCAGTACTAATAAAGTGCTTTAAAAGAAATAACTGGCAGGACTAAAGTTTTAAAGAAGGATGACTGCAATACTCTCTATAATAGAACTGGTAGCTACTAAAGTACGTTAATTCACACTTTTTGTGCTTTTATTTTATTTTCTTTGAGAAAATAAACATTTAATTAATCGATGTTTGTTTATGCAGTAAAGCCAAAATGAGACTAAAGAAAAAGCTAATGTCTATAGTAATGTTTCCTAGAGTGGTTGCTGCAGTACTAATAAAGTGCTTTAAAGGAAGTAACTGGCAGGACTAAAGTTTTAAACAACGATGAGTGCAATACTCTTTATAATAGAATTTATAGCTACTAAAGTACATTAATCCACACTTTTTTGTTTTAATTTTGTTTTCTTTGAGAAAATAAACATTTAATTAATCGATGTTTGTTTATGCAGTAAAGCCAAAATGAGACTAAAGAACAAGCTAATGTCTATAGTAATGTTTCCAAGAATGGTTGCTGCAGCACTAATATAGTGCTATAAAAGAAGAAAATGGCAGGACTAAAGTTTTAAAGAACGATGAGTGAAATACTCTTTGCAATAGAAGTTGTAGCTACTAAGGTACGTTAATTCACACTTTTTGTGCTTTTATTTTGTTCTCTTTGAGAAAAATAAAAAATTTAATTAATCGATGTTTGTTTATGCAGTAAAGCCAAAATGAGCCAAAAGAAAAAGCTAATGTCTATAGTAATGTTTCCAAGAATGGTTGCTGCAGCACTAATATAGTGCTATAAAAGACGTAATTTGCAGAAGTAAAGTTTTAAAGAACGATGAGTGCAATACTCTTTATAATACAAATTGTGGCTACTAAAATACGTTGAACAACACTTTTTTTGCTTTTATTTTGTTTTCTTTTAGAAAATAAACATTTAATTAATCGATGTTTGTTTATGCAGTAAAGCCAAAATGAGCCTAAAGAAGAAGCTAATGTCTATAGTAATGTTTCCAAGAATGGTTGCTGCAGCATTAATATAGTGCTATCAAAGAAGTAACTTGCAGAACTAAAGTTTTAAAGAACGATGAGTGCAATACTCTTTATAATATAAATTGTAGCTACTGAAGTACGTTGAACGACACTTTTTTGTGCTTTTATTTTGTTTTCTTTGAGAAAATATACTTTTAATTGATCGATGCAGTAAAGCCAAAATGAGATTTAAGAAAAAGCTAATGTCTATAGTAACGTTTCAAAGAATGGTTGCTGCAGTACTAATATAGTGCTTTAAAAGAAGTAACTGGCAGGACTAAAGTTTTAAAGAACGATGAGTGCAATACTCTTTATAATATAAATTGTGACTAGTAAAGTACGTTGAATGACACTTTTTGTGCTTTTATTTTGTTTTCTTTTAGAAAATAAACATTTAATTAATCGATTTCTGTTGATGCAGTAAAGCCAAAATGAGCCTAAAGAAAAAGCTAATGTCTATAGTAATGTTTCCAAGAATGGTTGCTGCAGCACTAATATAGTGCTATAAAAGAAGAAACTGGCAGGACTAAAGTTTTAAAGAACAATGAGTGCACAACTTTTTATAATACAAATTGTAGCTAAAAAAAGTAAGTTAATCGACACATTTTGTGTTATAATTTTGTTTTCTTTGAGAAAATAAACAATTAATTAATCGATGTTTGTTGATGCAGTAAAGCCAAAATGAGACTAAAGAAAAAGCTAATGTCTATAGTAATGTTTCCAAGAGTGGTTGCTGCAGTACTAATAAAGTGCTTTAAAGGAAGTAACTGGCAGGACTAAAGTTTTAAAGAACGATGAGTGCAATACTCTTTATAATAGAATTTATAGCTACTAAAGTACGTTAATCCACACTTTTTTGTTTTAATTTTGTTTTCTTTGAGAAAATAAACATTTAATTAATCGATGTTTGTTTATGCAGTAAAGCCAAAATGAGACTAAAGAAAAAGCTAATGTCTATAGTAATGTTTCCAAGAGTGGTTGCTGCAGTACTAATAAAGTGCTTTAAAGGAAGTAACTGGCAGGACTAAAGTTTTAAAGAACGATGAGTGCAATACTCTTTATAATAGAATTTATAGCTACTAAAGTACGTTAATCCACACTTTTTTGTTTTAATTTTGTTTTCTTTGAGAAAATAAACATTTAATTAATCGATGTTTGTTTATGCAGTAAAGCCAAAATGAGACTAAAGAACAAGCTAATGTCTATAGTAATGTTTCCAAGAATGGTTGCTGCAGCACTAATATAGTGTTTTAAAAGAAGAAACTGGCATTACTAAAGTTTTTAAGAACAATGAGTGCAATACTCTTTGTAATAGAAATTGTAGCTAATAAAGTACGTTAATGCACACTTTTTGTGTTTATATTTTGTTTTCTTTTCGAAAATAAATGTTTCATTAATCGATGTTTGTTAATGCACTAAATATAAATTGAGACGAAAGAAAAAACTAATGTCTATAGTAATGTTTCAAAGAATGGTTGCTGCAGTACTAATAAAGTGCTTTAAAAGAAGTAACTGGCAGGACTAAAGTTTTAAAGAAGGATGACTGCAATACTCTCTATAATAGAACTGGTAGCTACTAAAGTACGTTAATTCACACTTTTTGTGCTTTTATTTTATTTTCTTTGAGAAAATAAACATTTATTTAATCGATGTTTGTTCATGCAGTAAAGCCAAAATGAGACTAAAGAAAAAGCTAATGTCTATAGTAATGTTTCCAAGAGTGGTTGCTGCAGTACTAATAAAGTGCTTTAAAGGAAGTAACTGGCAGGACTAAAGTTTTAAAGAAAGATGAGTGCAATACTCTTTATAATAGAATTTATAGCTACTAAAGTACGTTAATCCACACTTTTTTGTTTTAATTTTGTTTTCTTTGAGAAAATAAACATTTAATTAATCGATGTTTGTTTATGCAGTAAAGCCAAAATGAGACTAAAGAACAAGCTAATGTCTATAGTAATGTTTCCAAGAATGGTTGCTGCAGCACTAATATAGTGCTATTAAAGAAGTAACTGGCAGGACTATAGTTTTAAAGAACGTCGAGTGCAATACTCTTTGTAATAGAAATTGTAGGTAATAAAGTACGTTAATCGACACTTTTTGTGTTTTATTTTTGTTTTCTTTGAGAAAAATAAAACATTTAATTAATCGATGGTTGTTTATACAGTAAAGCCAAGATGAGCCAAAAGAAAAAGCTAATGTCTATAGTAATGTTTCCAAGAATGGTTGCTGCAGCACTAATATAGTGCTATAAAAGACGTAATTTGCAGAACTAAAGTTTTAAAGAACGATGAGTGCAATACTCTTTATAATACAAATTGTGGCTACTAAAGTACGTTGAACAACACTTTTTTTGCTTTTATTTTGTTTTCGTTTAGAAAATAAACATTTAATTAATCGATGTTTGTTTATGCAGTAAAGCCAAAATGAGCCTAATGAAAAAGCTATTGTCTATAGTAATGTTTCCAAGAATGGTTGCTGCAGCATTAATATAGTGCTATCAAAGAAGTAACTTGCAGAACTAAAGTTTTAAAGAACGATGAGTGCAATACTCTTTATAATATAAATTGTAGCTACTGAAGTACGTTGAACGACACTTTTTTGTGCTTTTATTTTGTTTTCTTTGAGAAAATAAACTTTTAATTGATCGATGCAGTAAAGCCAAAATGAGATTTAAGAAAAAGCTAATGTCTATAGTAACGTTTCAAAGAATGGTTGCTGCAGTACTAATATAGTGCTTTAAAAGAAGTAACTGGCAGGACTAAAGTTTTAAAGAACGATGAGTGCAATACTCTTTATAATATAAATTGTGGCTACTAAAGTACGTTGAACGACACTTTTTGTGCTTTTATTTTGTTTTCTTTTAGAAAATAAACATTTAATTAATCGATTTCTGTTGATGCAGTAAAGCCAAAATGAGCCTAAAGAAAAAGCTAATGTCTATAGTTTCGTTTCCAAGAATGGATGCTGCAGCACTAATATAGTGTTTTAAAAGAGGAAACTGGCATTACTAAAGTTTTTAAGAACAATGAGTGCAATACTCTTTGTAATAGAAATTGTAGCTAATAAAGTACGTTAATGCACACTTTTTGTGTTTATATTTTGTTTTCTTTTGGAAAATAAATGTTTCATTAATCGATGTTTGTTAATGCACTAAATATAAATTGAGACGAAAGAAAAAACTAATGTCTATAGTAATGTTTCAAAGAATGGTTGCTGCAGCACTAATATAGTGCTATAAAAGAAGTAACTTGCAGAACTAAAGTTTTAAAGAACGATGAGTGCAATTTTCTTCATAATATAAAATGTAGCTACTAAAGTACGTTAACCTAAACTTTTTTGTTTTAATTTTGTTTTCTTTGAGAAAATAAACATTTAATTAATCGATGTTTGTTTATGCAGTAAAGCAAAAATGAGACTAAAGAAAAAGCTAATGTCTATAGTAACGTTTCAAAGAATGGTTGCTGCAGTACTAATATAGTGCTTTAAAGCACTATATTAGTGCTGCAGCAACCATTCTTGGAAACATTACTAAAGACATTAGCTTTTTCTATAGTCTCATTTTTGCTCTACTGCATTAACAAACATCGATTAATTAAATGTTTATTTTCTCAAAGAAAACAAAATAAAAGCACAAAAAGTGTCGTTCATCGTACTTTAGTAGCTACAATTTATATTATAAAGAGTATTGCACTCATTGTTCTTTAAAACTTTAGTTCTGAAAAATACTTTTTTAAAGCACTATATTAGTGCTGCAGCAACCATTCTTGGAAACATTACTATAGACATTAGCTTTTTCTTTAGTCCAATTTTAGCTTTACTGCATAAACAAACATCGATTGATTAAATTTTTATTTTCTCAAAGAAAACAAAATAAAAGCACACAAAGTGTGAATTAACGTACTTTAGTAGCTACAATTTATATTATAAAGAGTATTGCACTCATCGTTCTTTAAAACTTTAGTTCTGCAAGTTACTTCTTTAATAGCACTATATTAGTGCTGCAGCAACCATTCTTTGAAACATTACTATAGACATTAGCTTTTTCTTTAGTCTCATTTTGGCTTTACTGCATAAACAAACATCGATTAATTAAATGTTTCTTTTCTCAAAGAAAACAAAATTAAAAAACGAAAAGTGTAGATTAACGTACTTTATTAGCTACAATTTCTATTATAAAGAGTATTGCACTCATCGTTCTTTAAAACTTTAGTTCTGCAAGTTACTTCTTTAATAGCGGTATATTAGTGCTGAAGCAACCATTCTTTGAAACATTACTATAGACATTAGCTTTTTCTTTAGTCTCATTTTGGCTTTACTGCATCAACAAACATCGATTAATGAAACGTTTATTTTCCAAAAGAAAACAAAATATAAACACAAAAAATATGGATTAACGTACTTTATTAGCTACAATTTCTATTACAAAGAGTATTGCACTCATCATTCTTTAAAACTTTAGTTCTTTAAGTTACTTCTTTTAAAGCACTATATTAGTGCTACAGCAACCATTTTTGGAAACATTACTATAGACATTTGGCTTTTTCTTTTGTCTCATTTTAGCTTTACTGCATAAACAAACATCGATTACTTAAATGTTTCTTTTCTCAAAGAAAGCATAATTAAAACACAAAAAGTGTCCATTAACGTACTTTATTAGCTACAATTTCTATTACAAAGAGTATTGCACTAGTCATTCTTTAAAACTTTAGTTCTTTAAGTTACTTCTTTTAAAGCACTATATTAGTGCTGCAGCAACCATTTTTGGAAACATTACTATAGACATTTGGCTTTTTCTTTACTCTCATTTTGGCATTACTGCATAAACAAACATCGATTAATTAAATGTTTCTTTTCTCAAAGAAAACAAAATTAAAAAACGAAAAGTGTGGATTAACGTACTTTATTAGCTACAATTTCTATTATAAAGAGTATTGCACTCATCGTTCTTTAAAACTTTAGTTCTGCACGTTACTTCTTTAATAGCAGTATATTAGTGCTGAAGCAACCATTCTTTGAAACATTACTATAGACATTAGCTTTTTCTTCAGTCTCATTTTGGCTTTACTGCATAAACAAACATCGATTAATTAAATGTTCATTTTCTCAAAGAAAACAAAATTAAAACACAAAAAGTGTGGATTAACGTACTTTAGTAGCTACAATTTCTATTATAAAGAGTAATGCACTCATCGTTCTTTAAAACTTTAGTTCTGTAAGTTACTTCTTTTATAGCAGTATATTAGTGCTGAAGCAACCATTCTTTGAAACATTACTATAGACATTAGCTTTTTCTTCAGTCTCATTTTGGCTTTACTGCATAAACAAACATCGATTAATTAAATGTTCATTTTCTCAAAGAAAACAAAATTAAAACACAAAAAGTGTGGATTAACGTACTTTATTAGCTACAATTTCTATTACAAAGAATATTGCACTCATCATTCTTTAAAACTTTAGTTCTTTAAGTTACTTCTTTTAAAGCACTATATTAGTGCTACAGCAACCATTTTTGGAAACATTACTATAGACATTTGGCTTTTTCTTTTGTCTCATTTTAGCTTTACTGCATAAACAAACATCGATTACTTAAATGTTTCTTTTCTCAAAGAAAACATAATTAAAACACAAATAGTGTCGATTAACGTACTTTAGTAGCTACAATTACTATTACAAAGAGTATTGCACTCATCGTTCTTTAAAACTTTACTCCTGCCAGTTACTTCTTTTAAAGCACTATATTAGTACTGCAGCAACCATTCTTTGAAACGTTACTATAGACATTAGCTTTTTCTTTAGTCTCATTTTGGCTTTACTGCATCGATTAATTAAAAGTTTATTTTCTCAAAGAAAACAAAATAAAAGCACAAAAAAGTGTCGTTCAACGTACGTTAGTAGCTAAAATTTATATTATAAAGAGTATTGCACTCATCGTTCTTTAAAACTTTAGTTCTTCAAGTTACTTCTTTAATAGCACTATATTAGTGCTGCAGCAACCGTTGTTTTAAACATTACTATAGACATTAGCTTGTTCTTTAGTCTCATTTTGGCTTTACTGCATAAACAAACATCGATTAATTAAATGTTTCTTTTCTCAAAGAAAACAAAATTAAAACACGAAAAGTGTCGATTAATACACCCCTTTACGTTAGTAAAGGGATGTTAACGCCAAGGTGGACATTATGATTTTCTAGCCCCCCCCCCCCTCATGCCCATGCCTCCATCCTGTCACAAAGCGTGCTCTCCCTCTCAAGAAGTCTTCCGTTCAGAAGCTAAATTCAAGTTACAAAGTTTCTTTCAAGTAGAGCAATTCTCCAGCCGTGTCATCTTATTTCCACTTGATAAAGTTGTCGACCAGAACAAAGTCCTTGGCAAGAACTGTGAACTTGAAGAGAGGATTTACTGGCATGTGATAAACTAATATTCAAAGGCGAAGCGATCGGATATGGCCTAAGAACGGAGAAGGGAAGTAATCGTGTCTTCATAATTGCGTCGTAGCAGACTATTTAGTGAGTGTATCTACAAGGTACAAGAAGAAAATAAGACTGAATCAAATCTAAAGTTTGCTTGGAGTATTCTGCTAGCATGTATTTGTGGCAGAAAAGGCCAGTTGCACGAGCAAAGTTTCACCAAGTTGCAGCTCACAATTTGAAGCTCAATCACAAGCCAACAGGTCCTGTAGCTTCACTCCCAGGCAACAAGCAGACAAGGAGTGGTATTCCAGACCACAGATACTTTCAACTGTAGCTGCCCACCATCTTATACACAGGGGAATTGGATGGCATTGCAGTTTATTGTCTTGCTGTGCTGGTATTCTGCATTTCATTATCGAATTGGGGAAAACAAGACAAGATACAAAATGTTGCGAATCACTAACATTCAATGGAGCTGAAAGCAAGTTAGAACATCCAAACATTAGATCCATTTATCAAGCAGAAAGAAGGAAATACAGACAGCAGCTGATCAGGTGCTAATTACTGGTAGTTTGGATCATTGTCAGTACAGCATGCTGATGGTGAAGAACATATGTAACTTGTTATGAGTGGGGCAGTTCTCACTGTTGGTTTTATTTATCCAAGAGGAACCCCCCATGGTCCATGGTTTCGAACTGTTTCATTGAAAGAGTTGTTTGTAATATCCAAGGGAAAACCTATCCTTGGATCATGGTTGAGATGAGAATGGGCATGAAAATATATGTGAGATAACCGAAAAATGAAATTGAAATGAGTTGTATTGTGATATCCAAGGGTTCACCACGGTTGAGATGAAAATGGCCATGAAATTATATGCGAAATAACCGACAAATAAAATTAAAAATAGTTGTGCTGTGATATGAAAATATATGCAAAATAACCGAAAAATGAAATTGAAAAGAGTTGTGTTGTTAGATATCCAAGGGGAAACCTATCCTTGGACCACGGTTGAGATGAAAATGGTCAGGAAAATATGTGCGATATAACCGTAAAATGAAATTGAAAAGAGTTGTGTTGTGATATGAAAATATATGCGAAATAACCGAAAAATGAAATTGAAATGAGTTGTGTTGTTAGTTATCCAAGGGGAAACCTATCCTTGGACCACGGTTGAGATGAAAATGGTCATGGAAATATATGCGATATAACCAAAAAATGCAATTGAAAAGAGTTGTGTTGTGATATGAAAATATATGCGAAATAACCGAAAAATGAAATTGAAAAGAGTTGTGTTGTTAGATATCCAAGGGGAAACCTATCCTTGGACCACGGTTGAGATGAAAATGGCCATGAAAATATGTGCGATATAACCGTAAAATGAAATTGAAAAGAGTTGTGTTGTGATATGAAAATATATGCGAAATAACCGAAAAATGAAATTGAAATTAGTTGTGTTGTTAGATATCCAAGGGGAAACCTATCCTTGGTCCACGGTTGAGATGAAAATGGTCATGAAAATATATGCGATATAACCGAAAAATGAAATTGAAAAGAGTTGTGTTGTGATATGAAAATATATGCGAAATAACCGAAAAATGAAATTGAAATGAGTTGTATTGTTAGATATCCAAGGGGAAACCTATCCTTGGACCACGGTTGAGATGAAAACGGTCATAAAAATATATGCGATATAACCGAAAAAGGAAATTGAAAAGAGTTGTGTTGTGATATGAAAATATATGCGAAATAACCGAAAAATGAAATTGAAATGAGTTGTATTGTTAGATATCCAAGGGGAAACCTATCCTTGGACCACGGTTGAGATGAAAACGGTCATAAAAATATATGCGATATAACGGAAAAATGAAATTGAAAAGAGTTGTGTTGTGATATGTAAATATATGCGAAATAACCGAAAAATGAAATTGAAATGAGTTGTGTGGTTAGATATCCAAGGGGAAACCTATCCTTGGACCACGGTTGAGATGAGAATGGTCATGGAAATATATGCGATATAACCGAAAAATGAAATTGAAAAGAGTTGTATTGTGATATGAAAATATATGCGAAATAACCGAAAAATGAAATTAAAAAGAGATCTGTTGTGATATGAAAATATATGCGAAATAACCGAAAAATGAAATTGAAATGAGTTGTGTTGTTAGATGTCCAAGGGGAAACCTATCCTTGGATCACAGTTAAGATGGAAATGAACTTAAAAATAGACGTGAAATAAATGAAATGTAAAGAGGTCTTTTTAGATATCCAAGGGGAAATATATCCTTGGATTACGTTGTAAAGTTGTGTTCTTAGGTATCCATAAGGAAATCCATCTTTGGTTCACGGTTTCCTGGGGTAAGCCCATCCTCAGTTCACAGTTTAGAATTGGTTTGTTAGATGAAACCTAATAATTCCCTTGGATCATGGTATGGGTATTGAGTGGTGTTCCTAGGTATCCAAGGGGAAACCCATCTTTGGTTCACAGTTTCCTAGGGTAAGCCCATCTTCAGTTCACAGTTTAGAGTTGGTTTGTTAAATATCCAAGGGCAAACCTAAGCATTGTGTGGTATAATATCCAAGTGGAAACCCATCTTTGGTTCACGGTTTCCAGGTTGGATTATTGTTGGGGTTGTTTTTTCATGCAAACCGTTTCTGAATTAGCCAAATTACTTTCCTCTAAAGTACCAGTATTCACGGAACCGCCAATGCTCTAACCTTGCTGCTTGTGTCAGGTATCCAGGTCCCATGAACAACTTTCTCCTCTCTGCTAACATGAGGGCGGCAACAGTAAGACAAAGACCACCATAGCGGCACCCTGAACAGAAACTGTAGTGTCACAAGAGTCTACAACCTATAATGGAGCCAACAAACAACCATACAAGTAGAAATTCTGTTGCGGCAAATCATTCCTCGTAATGCATTGGATCATTGGTCAAATTACACTTGTCACCAATACTTAGAATTCCCTTATCTGCACAGCAGTGTTTAGGGACCCCAACCAGTGGGCCAGTTCCTTGCGGAAATGGTGGGGCGTTGGTCCGATCAAGGGCTCAGTGTGGTAGCTTGGGCGTACTTTGGCAGTTAGGCCGCTCTATGTAGCGCGGCGGTTCTGTTTATTGTTGTTCCTTATATATTATATGTTTACAGAATGCAAGAATGTATCAGAAGTTGAAAGAGTTAAAGGAAATGAATGTGTGAGAAGTGATATTTCTTACAGTATTTTACATTTTGGCAAACTGTTGTTTCGTTCATGTTTCAGAAAGTTGAAAGAGCTTATGGAAATGTATGTGTGAGAAGTGATATTGATTGTAGTATTTTACATTTGGAAATCTGTTGTTCTCCAAAGATACGACCCCAATAAGCTGCCACACTTTCCGTTGTGTTTTCTTCAATGTCCTTCTGCCGGGGCGAGTTGCTTTGTTTGGAAAGATCCAATATGGCCGTCTCTGTTCCAGTGATTCCCGCCGCGGGGCGTTAATACACCCCTTTACGTTAGTAAAGGGATGTTAACGCCAAGGCGGACATTATGATTTTCTAGCCCCCCCCCCCCCCCTCGTGCCCATGCCTCCATCCTGTCACAAAGCGTGCTCTCCCTCTCAAGAAGTCTTCCGTTCAGAAGCTAAATTCAAGTTACAAGGTTTCTTTCAAGTTGAGCAATTCTCCCCTCTCCCTCCCACCCAGCGGTTTGTGGTTTTTGCCCAAAAGTCACCCAGGGTCGTATCTAAGTGTTCTGGTTTGTGCCTGGTTGCAGTTAGGCCGCTCTATGTAGCGCGGCGGTTCTGTTTATTGTTGTTCCTTATATATTATATGTTTACAGAATGCAAGAATGTATCAGAAGTTGAAAGAGTTAAAGGAAATGAATGTGTGAGAAGTGATATTTCTTACAGTATTTTACATTTGGCAAACTGTTGTTTCGTTCATGTTTCAGAAAGTTGATAGAGTTAATGGAAATGAATGTGTGAGAAATGATATTTCCTACAGTATTTCACATTTTGGCAAACTGTTGTTTCGTTCATGTTTCAGAAAGTTGAAAGAGCTTATGGAAATGTATGTGTGAGAAGTGATATTGATTGTAGTATTTTACATTTGGAAATCTGTTGTTCTCCAAAGATACGACCCCAATAAGCTGCCACACTTTCCGTTGTGTTTTCTTCAATGTCCTTCTGCCGGGGCGAGTTGCTTTGTTTGGAAAGATCCAATATGGCCGTCTCTGTTCCAGTGATTCCCGCCGCGGGGCGTTAATACACCCCTTTACGTTAGTAAAGGGATGTTAACGCCAAGGCGGACATTATGATTTTCTAGCCCCCCCTCGTGCCCATGCCTCCATCCTGTCACAAAGCGTGCTCTCCCTCTCAAGAAGTCTTCCGTTCAGAAGCTAAATTCAAGTTACAAGGTTTCTTTCAAGTTGAGCAATTCTCCCCTCTCCCTCCCACCCAGCGGTTTGTGGTTTTTGCCCAAAAGTCACCCAGGGTCGTATCTAAGTGTTCTGGTTTGTGCCTGGTTGCAGTTAGGCCGCTCTATGTAGCGCGGCGGTTCTGTTTATTGTTGTTCCTTATATATTATATGTTTACAGAATGCAAGAATGTATCAGAAGTTGAAAGAGTTAAAGGAAATGAATGTGTGAGAAGTGATATTTCTTACAGTATTTTACATTTGGCAAACTGTTGTTTCGTTCATGTTTCAGAAAGTTGATAGAGTTAATGGAAATGAATGTGTGAGAAATGATATTTCCTACAGTATTTCACATTTTGGCAAACTGTTGTTTCGTTCATGTTTCAGAAAGTTGAAAGAGCTTATGGAAATGTATGTGTGAGAAGTGATATTGATTGTAGTATTTTACATTTGGAAATCTGTTGTTCTCCAAAGATACGACCCCAATAAGCTGCCACACTTTCCGTTGTGTTTTCTTCAATGTCCTTCTGCCGGGGCGAGTTGCATTGTTTGGAAAGATCCAATATGGCCGTCTCTGTTCCAGTGATTCCCGCCGCGGGGCGTTAACGTATTTTATTAGCTACAATTTCTATTACAAAGAGTATTGCACTCATCATTCTTTAAAACTTTAGTTCTTTAAAGTGTATATGAAGTCAAAAATTTCTTTCTGCTAAATCTATCAAAAATGTGTGTCTGAATTGCTTGGTCAAGCTCTATATAATATTTGGAGCCTATTTTCTGCTATTTTTTACCTTGAAAGTGCCAATTTTGGCATGAATTGGCAAAAAGTCGCGTTCGGTAAAAAGGAATGGGACTAGCGGCCTGTGACGTACTATCCGGGAAGCCTTGTGTTGTGCTCAATGCTGCTCACAGTGAATTCTTATCGTGCTTCGCTTTTCTTATCTCAAAATGCCTGATTACTGTGTGGTTTATGGATGTGGAAACTCAAACGATAAAGCAAGCAGAGATAAAGGGATATCTTTACACCGACTGCCATATTGGGGAGACGAAAGAACTACGGCGAAAAGGAGGAGAAAGCAATGGGTTGACTTCGTAAATAAAAAGCGTGCGAACTTCTTCCCATCGAAATACTCATCGATATGTTCGGAGCATTTTAAAGCTGAAGATTTTGAGAGGAGGTTTTTAGCGTTGCCTGGTCTTTCTCAGAAGATTCAAGCTTCCCTGAAACGTGATGAATTTGGAGTCGTTGTTTGTCCGTCGATACATCCTGCACAACCAGAAGAAGAACCGTCAGCTCGGCCTAAGGCATCTGGCAGCAGGAAAACATCTACGAGAGATCATCGTCAGGTGAGCATAAACTCAAGTTTCTTTCGAAAGAACCCTTCGAAAATATTGTCGTTTATGCATTGTTTAGTTTCAAACACAAGTTTAGGAATTTTCATTTCTGTTTCAGGCTATACGAGATGCTCTCTCTCCTGCTCCATTAGCAGCAACATCGCCAAGTGCATTCTGCTCTGATGATGGTATCGAGACAGATTTATTAGGACAACAAGAGGAAACTGCCTGTCAAGCTACACAGGATGAAAACTGTAATGTAAGTACTTATTTTGCTTTTAGAACGATGGTTTGCCTGCAAATCTCTTCTGGATAAATGGTTCCTCCAAGGGGGTACATGTAACATGTTGGGAGCAAGGATTGCGAGGGTATGGATGGACAGCCAAATTATCTGCTTTGTTATTTTCATCTCTAAATTTTTCCATCTGATTTATTATGGAGGTGAAAGACGCTGAGTGCCAAACTGGAAGTTGCTCAAGTTGTAGTTGGTTGGCTGCAAAAAATCACCGACTTAGGAATCAATTGCTTGCATTCAAATTCAAACTTGGGAAGCTGAAGTCAAAACGCAAAGTCATAGGTAGGTATGTTTCAATTCTAAGAGAGGATTATCCTTTCAGAAACCAGGGGGCATTATAGGATACACTAAAGTATTTTTAAGAAACTAAGATCTGAGGCTGGTAGGTATAGTTTCTTATATTTTTACCACACTTTTGCTCCAAAATTTTCTGAGGAGTTTCTTATTTTATTCCTGGAAGTTTTTTATTTTTGTTAGGAGGGCTTTGTCAAGATCTCAAATAATCATAATTCATAATAACAAAATGGCAAAGCAATATTCAAGTATAGTTTCAAAACATTGTTGAGTGAACTGGGAAAAGTAAAGCTGCACATTACATAAATTTCTTAGGGGCTGGTTATATGAGAGTTTTCGGCCTACTTGCAACTTTAACCAGCATGAAATTTGCATCAAAATATGGTGGTTTCAGCCAAGGCTGAAATCCATATTTTGCGGGATAAATAATTTTAAGATGGCATGCACATGCTCCAGTAATCTCAGCACAGTTAGAAATTGTGATTTGTGATTATATAGACATCTCAGCCTGGTTGATCAAACCGAAAATCCTTTCCATTGATTCTTTACAGAATGTTCCATGTGAGCCAAGATAGTGTCCACAATCTGCATACGAAGGACAAATTAACGGATTTGTTGCTTTAGCCTGTTTGGTACACTGAGAACCATATAAAATATATTGAAAGGTAATTTTCCCACTTCATGCTGTACATGTTTTACTGTATGTAAGCATTGACTTTCATTGTTTGAAAATCTACAGGAGAAAGACGAAAAGCAACATTTGGAATTCATATAAAGAAGGCACCTGTTACTCCTATTGAAACTGAGAAAGAAGATGTGCTTGAAAGTGATGAGGAGAGTGAAATGGAAGATGAATCAGATGAGGATTATGATATGGAGGAAGATAATGAAACTGAAGAAGAGCCATGTGAATTTGATGTCAGGTGGATAATTGCTTCAGTTCTGTATTATTAGTTATCAGATAGAAACTGTAAAGATCCAGTGAAACATAAATTTAAAGAAAAATAAACAAACATGACCCTAGAGTCTTGTCCAGGGTCACAAAGGGGTTTTGTGAAAAAATAATGAATCCAGGTTTTCGGAGCACGTGTTTTTACTGTGAAACAACTAGTTGACGTGTATTTTGAAAAACTTAACAATTAAAAAAAGTACACCCCAGTTCCTGAAAATTGCCAAAAGAAATATAAATCCCACTCAAAGAATTCTCTTTCAAAAACTTATACCCCATAACTGTATGCATGCATTATACCCCATAACTGTATGCATAACTGTATGCACCTTGCATCAACTGACTTACCCTGGTAATAATGATCCCCCTATTATTTTCAGGACCAAAGATCATGACATGCGGTCAGAACCCAAGTTTGTTGTTTTCTTGTCACAACTGTTGCTCTTGTTCCAAATCTGTCCAATGTGTAAAACTTCTAACCCACTGGTAAAGACACGTCAGATTGGAACTATGGTAGAGGTTAAAACCACATGCGCTAACATCCATTGCCCATCTAATGAAAATGTTTGGAGAAGTCAGCCAGAAATGAGAGGGACTAGGATGCCAGCAGGGAATCTATTACTCTGCTTTGCCATTCTAGTGGCAGGAGGATCAGCGAGCAAAGTTTTCAGAGTTTTCAAACACATGGGTCTGGCATGCTTGTCCCTAAGAACCTTTTTCAAACATCAGAAGGTAAGATACAGATCTATACAACAAGCAGCTAGTATTAGAATGGCAGAGAATGTAAGGAAGTTTAGATTTGCTAAGAATTTTTTGAAAGATAAAGATGAATGGTATCATGGCAAAGATGTACACTGTTTTGAGGAATATTCACTGCAGCTTTACAGTTTGCGCTGCAACTTCAGGGCCAAATTGTACCATTCTTCCTTTCTTCAGATTTGTGGAAATGATCTAACCCTAAACTGAACTGACCCCAAATATTGAATTTTGGTCCATTTTGTAATTCACAGACCCTAAATATTGATATAACGTCAAATTTCGGACCCCCCAAATATTGGCATGGACTCCCCATATTGAAAGTCAATGAGTACCCCCCTGGGGCTTGAGCCAAACAGATTTCTTTTCATCGAGACAGTATGTTGTGTACTACTTTAATCACGTTCATAGCTATTTTCCAAACCATTTCTTTTAGTTCACCAGGTTTGATCATTTTTAGCACCAGCTCATTCATGAAATATTTTTCATTATTGTAGGAGAAAATTATACCATCAATATTTCTGTACTGGAAATCATACCAAGCAAAGCTAGTTGAACAGTTGAAGGGAGATGGTGAAGATCTTGTTATTGGAGGTGATGGAAGACATGATAGTATGGGCCACAGTGCCAAATATGGGGCATACACCGTCTTTTGCTGCAATATATCAAAGATAATAGACTTTGCCCTTGTCCAGGTAAATATTGTTGAATTTTTATAAGAAATCACTTGCAGGTGAAAGAAAGGAAAACAGCACATGATAATAAGTGAAAGAAAGGAAAATATTTTTTGAAAGTAACTTTGTTTGAACTGTTATATGGATTTCCTCTGGTAAGAAACTCCCCTTCAAGAAAATCAAGAACCTATGCTAGGAATCAGACAGATAATTCTAACTTGAGAACTTTACTAATATGGTTCAAAATCAAGACTGAAGTTTTCATTAGAGAACTCCTGGTCCATGTCCATGCATAATTCTTTTGGTATGTTCAGGCAAATAATAATTTTTTTCATTTCTTTGAATTTGAGCATACAATGCGAGATCATTTAAAATTCACAAGTTTTTTAACAATCCCTCTGTGTATATATTTTAGCGCAATGAGGTTGGAAGCAGTCCGGCTATGGAGTTTGAAGGATTTAAAAGGACTCTTGATTGCATCATCAAAAGTGGAATGAAAGTATCTACACTGATATCAGATAGGCATCTTTCAATTGCTAAGTACATGCGAGAAGACCAGAAGAGCATCAAACACTATTTTGACCTGTGGCACCTTAAAAAAAGTTTGTTTTACTGTTATTTTATTAGGCAGCATATGTAGAATATGTGCAAATTTGAAAAAGTGTTTTATTTCCAAATTTTTTTGGATGAAGAGGTTGCTAATCTATCATTGGTAGAGTTATACATAAAAATCACTTTTGCTTCAGTATATACTGTATAAAGAGTATGATAGGGATTTCACCTTCGTAAAAGATTATTGGCATGTTATCTCATGAAACCAATACTGTCAGTCAAATTGGTATTTACAAAAATGGAATGTTGATTGAGGGCCTGTTTATATGAGGAAAATCATCCCACCTTCCAGCCTGTGAGCTGAGATCTCACCCTTCTATACAATCCCTGGTAATTTTCATGTTGCGTTTACATGGAAAATGAGCCAGCCTGGCTAGGTGAGATCCCACTCTACAAAAGGTGGGATCTCACTTCAGTGGGATGAAAATTTTCCATATAAATGCTGGAAGGTGGGATGAAAAGCTGAAAGGTGGGATGAAAAGCTTGAAGGTGAGATGAAATTGTCTGTTTTGCGCACACGTGAATATGAAAACAAAAGGAAATCTAATTGATTGTTACAATTGTTACTGTTGGAAATCGTGAGCTGGGAGGTGGGATGAAAATGCTGGAAGGTGACAGATGAAAATTTAGATATAAACACACGCAGATTTCATCCCACCTGACAGCTTGGAAGGTGGGATGATTTTCCTCATATAAACAGGCACTGAGACTTTGTAGCTTGATTATTTACATTTTCTATACCTAGAAATCAGGAAACTTCTGCTGAATGCAGCCAGCAGAAAAGGCTATGAAGCTTTGGAGGAATGGATTGCACCATGCTTAAAACATTTTCACTGGTCTGCCATATCAACACCAGATGGCAATGGCAAAGTCATCCTTTCAAAGTTCCATTCATTCCTGCAGCACATTGTAAATGAACATAATAACCTTGTGGATCCCATTTTCAACAAATGCGCACATTCAGAAGCCATCACCCAAAGGAAATGGCTTGACAAAGGTAGTTGTAGTACCCATTTAGCGTATCGAGAGCAATTTGTACAGTAAATACGTCTCTGGCCCTAAATATTTGTTTGCAGTGTCTTATTTTGCAGTGTCTGCCTTTTTCATATTTCCCTTGAAAAAACCATTGCTCCAAACTCTCCCAGAAATGTATATTTTTGAATGGTGAATTATGTAGTGCTTGAGAAATGAATACTTAGCATGTACTGTTATCTCAGTAACCTGCATTTGATTGAGCTCACACTGAGGATATCCAACTCAAATTTTCAAATCACCACCAAACAGATCAAAAGGTAAATTTATCATACAGTAGGTACCCTTACTATAGTCTGATTTTCTTTCTAGATTCTCCAGAGCATGATAAAATTAAAGAAATTTTAACAAATTCAAGTCTTGTGAGTGGCATACAGCAGGCGTCACCCGTATCACAAACTAGCTGTCTAGAAGGCTTTCACTCAGTGTTGAACCATTTTCCCCCAAAATGCTTGCATTTACCCACTCTGGCATGGTCAGCAGGTTTGTAATGTACTACACACTGTACCTTAGCAAAACTACCCAAAACATAGAAAGGTTTTACAATTGATTAAAAAGATTTGATTGGCTTTTTGTATCTATTTATGAAAGTTTGTATTTCAGTGCAATACATACAGTATGCAAGAATTCACACTTCAATTGTGGTACCTGACAAAGAAAGTGTTGATGACAAAAGCCAACTCTTTGTTGGATTTAAGTGACAGCACCTGATTTTACAGTATATAGTATAATTTTACAAGGAAATGTTTTTCTTTTCCGGAGAAATTCCCAAATCTTCTAGAAATTTGTTTTCTTTCATAGAAATCTCATACATTTTTGAGGGAATGAAACACCCCTCGACCCTAAAGTAACTACACTCCCTACAATAATCATTACCACACAATATACCATTTTGTATTTGGCGAACAGGACCACTTAAAATTCCTGCTACACATTCCATTTCAGGCATATACTTGCTATTGTGCACTTCAATGAAAACCTACAAAGAAGGCTTCGGTACAAAGAGGATGGCTCCACGCAATACAGAGTAATGTATCCAAAGTTTAAAAATGGCATTGCATCTGTACGGGCTGTCACTGTTCAGCAAAGTTTTGGTATGTAGTTTAAATCTCATTGCTTCCTGTTGTAGCATTGTTTAAAATGGTGACTGCTATTTTCTGACCCAAATGGTGATTATGATTGCAGGAAGACATACCATATTTCTTAAAAGAGTATTATCATGCAGCTGATAGACAAAAATTCAAGTCATGTGCTCTTGAAAAGTTGCAGTATTATTAATTATACCACTTTTCCATTCTTTGCACAAGTTTTCAGGGCACAAACTATGTTAAATAATTCAAAAATGCTTTGTCAAGAGACTGATCACCTGACTTGAAAGAAGCTGTAAACAAAGTGTAGCTGATTTGCCTTTTGGCCCTTGAAATAATTGGATCCCATTGTTGTTTATTCATTTGCCACTTTTCTGAGGTACAGATTGGCACCTGCTTGTATAACAATAGGATCCCATAATTTGTAGGACTCAACTAGCTCTGTGACAGTACTCCTTCAAGACAGCTACACATCTGTTTTCATATGCCACAATGAAGCAAGCTAGTTATCCAGTCTAGGGTAACCATGCAAGACCTTGTTGTTCTGTGCCTCCTACATCACAATCATTATGATTAAAAAATTTTGTTTCCAGGATATGTTGATGAAATTTATCAGGTCATGGTAAAGGAAATTGACAGTGATCGTTTAAAAAAGGCAGCAACAGAACTTGAAGCCTTGGCACCAGCTCCAATGAACACAATGCTTGATAAACAAAATAAAGTGGAGGCCATTCAGAAGCACATTGCCCGAAAAGAAATGGTGACAGAGGAGGTTCCACCCACAAATCCAGGTTTGCAGCTTTTTTATTGTTGCCAGTCACCATCCCTGGGCAGATCCACACTCAAAGATGAGTGATTCTTTTTTTAAATAAGACCCTAAATGGAACAAGATTCTTCTATTGTGCTAAAAAAATTCAATTCCTTTGCCTTGAAATACTGTACACAATTCTAGAGTTTTATAGACAGTCATAAATTAGTTTTTTATGTTAAAATGCATGCGAACAACAACAATTGAAGTACTGTATTTTGCAAGAGTGATTATGCATTATCTTAAATCTCATGTGACATCTAATTTGTGGCAGACTTTAGCAATACCAGATTTCAAGTCAACACTAAAAAATTGTCTTGGTATCATGCTGGAACAGGGTTGAACTTCCCAGAAGAAACAAATCAGTTAGTTTAAAGTTTTAATGTATTTTATGATAATGAATAGTTTGCATATGTCTATTCTTTCAGTTGAAGTTGTGGATGCAGCCCAGCCCAATGCAACCAAAAAGCCAAGGCAACCACCAAGATGCCCTACCTGTAAAAATCTGAAGAGAGGACATAAATTTGTGGATTGTCCAACAAATAACAAATAAAGTTTTCTTTATTCATCTTGGAAACCAACAAAGTCTTCTTCCAAAAATTTGTTGCGAATTGCATGATATGCACATGCAGGAAGTGGGATCCTTTTTGTGCCAATGCCACGTCGTCCATGAACAAGCCGTGTGAACTCACGGTATGCAACAGCTCGCAAGAACCTACAAAATAGGAGTGAAAATTGTTACTGTCAAGTTGTAAAGTTCTATCATTGACAGATGCATAAGCACAGGTAGTGGGAAAATTAGTTTAGAATTGATGGGTACCTTTTTACTTGTTTGCCAAATTATGTGGAATTATGCCAACCATGATGTTAGTTTATTTCTTTGGAGACAGGAATTGTTTATATAAAAACATGGTTGGCCCATTCCAGACCAGGTTTGGTACACAATTAGTAATAAGAAAAACTTGGTAAAATATATAACTAGAAACTTGATGTAGAGAGGTTGGATGACAAAACAATACTGAGATATATTTTAACACACTGAGGCCTCTCAAATTCCTAATCACACTCTGATGAGGACACAAGTCTGAATATATCTCAGTTAAAATATCTCTCAGTATTTTTGTTGTCCAACCTCTCTACAGCAAGTTTTTAAGTAACAAGAGAGGGACTCACCATTGTTGAACTAATTTTTCCCAACTACCTGGCATAATGAGTTCATTTCATTTCTGGAATAACGAGACAACCAAATATCTACTCATACCTCCAAACAAAGTTCAAGACATACAATAGATAATAATGAATTTATGTATTTCACACACCTTGACTCGGATCTTGTTTGACGGTAGCGCCGACCAAACTTTGTCTTGTACCGATCAGCTGCAAATTTCAGGGACCATGATTCAAGGCACAGTGGTCGGAAGCCAGGGTGCTCTGTAACGCACACAGGAGCAGAGCCTACTTCCCTTATCACATCTGATTCATTTAGGGAAATTGTGCATGCCTCTAACTCTTTGCAGCAATTGCACTCCTTTGCCTTTGTCAAATGGTTGGTACGGCAATTACCACATTTACACCTGATGAGAAAAATGAGTGGAGTGAAATAAGTACACTTTCAACTAAGTTATTTGATGTTAAATTTCAACTTAATAATGTACAAGTCAAATTGACACCTGGTATTGATATCAATTTAATACGCGTTTGTTTTCCAGTCAAATTCCCCACCCTTGACCAGCAAACTCATATCATTACATGCCCTGGCCTTGTAACGTTGATTTGCCAGGGGGAACACAGGTAGGGGAGGAGTGATATCCAGGTATCCACTTGACTGATACATAAAACCTTATGCAATGCTGTAGTTGTACTTGAGGAGATATGGTTTGCTGGGCTATAATTGCAAATCAACAAAATAATTGGATATCCTATTTTACCAAAAGATTTGTTTTGATGGATGTAAATCTAATTAGAATATTTGTAAATAAAAAGTCTGCAGTTTGTGCTACTTTGTCTTCAATATTTAGTCCCTAATCTTTGTTTGTCTACGGCCACAAAAGCACAACACCACAGGACTAGACACTGACAAGTGACAGCACTTTGATTCGAAATAACTTTGGCCTAAACTAACTTTTTAAAATTTTGCACTGAATGGATCCAATTCTCTCGCAGGATGACTGATTGTCAGCGTCCGCGTTAGCAGAAGAAAACAAAACAAATGCGATACTAGTTTACATGTGATCAAAACACAGAAATGGGCCTACCACATTACCACACTCTTACTTACTTTGACAAAGTCTCAGTGCATGCGGTCACACCGTTCGATCAAACGAAAAAGATAACAAGAGGAGGATAGGCAAGCCAAAGTTGATAAGACTTACCAAGAGTCGACTGTTACGGTACCATTGAGCCTGCTGTTCAAAAAATGTTCCTGCTGTTCTGCCCTGGCTCTCCTCCTGTTGTAATTTTCTAGCCATACTTGGTCAGCCAGAGGTTCGCCTGCGTATGGCTCGTCATCATCCTCATCAAAGTCTTGGAGGCCTAATTGCACGCTTTGTAATGGTTGGACCAATGCTGCCGCCCCTTCGACTTGATTTTCATCAACATCTTCGATTTCTACATCGAAATCTGTTTCTTCGTCGTCCTCTGAAAAGCTATACTCTGAATTCGATTCCATTTCTGAGTTTATCTCGTTATTTCCAGCGCGATTTACGCATTGTGATTATTGTGATTGTGTGTGGTGACTGAGTGAAGTCGCAAAGCACGTCCCGGATAGTACGTCACGAGGTCTCTAGGTACCAGAACTTTCACTCCGCGTTTTGTTTTCAACTTAAACTCCCACCATTCAAAATTCACGGTACATATGCACGTTTTGTCTTGAAATTTAAATTCAGAGTATCAAAAACTACCAGAAAAGTTTAATATCGAGTTTGACTTCATATACACTTTAAGTTACTTCTTTTAAAGCACTATATTAGTGCTGCAGCAACCATTTTTGGAAACATTACTATAGACATTTGGGTTTTTCTTTAGTCTCATTTTAGCTTTACTGCATAAACAAACATCGATTAATTAAATGTTTCTTTTTTCAAAGAAATTATAATTAAAACACAAATAATGTCGATTAACGTACTTTAGTAGCTACAATTACTATAACAAAGAGTATTGCACTCATTGTTCTTTAAAACTTTAGTCCTGCCAGTTACTTCTTTTAAAGCACTATATTAGTACTGCAGCAACCATTCTTTGAAACGTTACTATAGACATTAGCTTTTTCTTTAGTCTCATTTTGGTTTTACTGCATCGATTAATTAAAAGTTTATTTTCTCAAAGGAAACACAATAAAAGCACAAAAAAGTGTCGTTCAACGTACTTTAGTAGCTACAATTTATATTATAAAGAGTATTGAACTCATCGTTCTTTAAAACTTTAGTTCTGCAAGTTACTTCTTTGATAGCACTTTAT
Source organism: Aurelia coerulea (assembly GCA_039566865.1). NCBI lineage: Eukaryota > Metazoa > Cnidaria > Scyphozoa > Semaeostomeae > Ulmaridae > Aurelia > Aurelia coerulea. The sequence continues at coordinate 8,592,244 of CM076959.1, forward strand.
TACTGCTGCAGCAACCATTGTTGGAAACATTACTATAGACATTAGCTTTTTCTTTAGGCTCATTTTGGCTTTACTGCATCGATTAATTAAAAGTTTATTTTCTCGAAGAAAACAAAATAAAAGCACAAAAAAGTTTCGTTCAACGTACTTTAGTAGCTACAATTTATATTATAAAGAGTATTGCACTCATCGTTCTTTAAAACTTTAGTTCTGCAAGTTACTTCTTTGATAGCACTATATTAGTGCTGCAGCAACCATTCTTGGAAACATTACTATAGACATTAGCTTTTTCTTTAGTCTCATTTTGGTTTTACTGCATCGATTAATTAAAAGTTTATTTTCTCAAAGGAAACACAATAAAAGCACAAAAAGTGTTGTTCAACGTACTTTTGTAGCCACAATTTGTATTATAAAGAGTATTGCAGTCATCGTTCTTTAAAACTTTAGTTCTGCAAATTACTTCTTTTATAGCACTATATTAGTGCTGCAGCAACCATTCTTTGAAACATTACTATAGACATTAGCTTTTTCTTTCGTCTCAATTTATATTTAGTGCATCAACAAAAATCGATTAATGAAACGTTTATTTTCCAAAAGAACACAAAACATAAATACAAAAAGCGTGGGTTAACGTACTTTATTAGCTACAATTTCTTTTACAAAGAGTATTGCACTCATCGTTCTTTAAAACTTTAGTCCTGCAAGTTACTTCTTTTAAAGCAATATATTAGTGCTGCAGCAACCATTCTTGGAAACATTACAATAGACATTAGCTTTTTCTTTAGTCTCATTTTGGCTTTACTGCATCGATTAATTAAAAGTTTATTTTCTCGAAGAAAACAAAATAAAAGCACAAAAAAGTGTCGTTCAACGTACTTTAGTAGCTACAATTTATATTATAAAGAGTATTGCACTCATCGTTCTTTAAAACTTTAGTTCTGCAAGTTACTTCTTTGATAGCACTATATCAGTGCTGCAGCAACCATTCTTGGAAACATTACTATAGACATTAGCTTTTTCTTTAGTCTCATTTTGGCTTTACTGCATCGATTAATTAAAAGTTTATTTTCTCGAAGAAAACAAAATAAAAGCACAAAAAAGTGTCGTTCAACGTACTTTAGTAGCTACAATTTATGTTATAAAGAGTATTGCACTCATCGTTCTTTAAAACTTTAGTTCTGCAAGTTACTTCTTTGATAGCACTATATTAGTGCTGCAGCAACCATTCTTGGAAACATTACTATAGACATTAGCTTTTTCTTTAGGCTCATTTTGGCTTTACTGCATAAAAAAAACATCGATTAATTAAATGTTTATTATCTAAAAGAAAACAAAATATAAACACAAAAAGTGTGGATTAACGTACTTTAGTAGCTACAATTTCTATTATAAAGAGCAATGCACTCATCGTTCTTTAAAACTTTAGTTCTGTAAGTTACTTCTTTTATAGCACTGTATTAGTGCTGCAGCAACCATTCTTGGAAACATTACTATAAACATTAGCTTTTTCTTTACTCTCATTTTGGCTTTACTGCATAAACAAACATCGATTAATTAAATGTATATTTTCTCAAAGAAAACAAAATAAAAACACAAATAGTGTCGATTAACGTACTTTAGTAGCTACAATTACTATTACAAAGAGTATTGCACTCATCGTTCTTTAAAACTTTAGTCCTGCCAGTTACTTCTTTTAAAGCACTATATTAGTACTGCAGCAACCATTCTTTGAAATTTTACTATCGACATTCGCTTTTTCTTTAGTCTCATTTTGGCTTTACTGCATCGATTAATTAAAAGTTTATTTTCTCAAAGAAAACAAAATAAAAGCACAAAAAAGTGTCGTTCAACGTACTTTAGTAGCTACAATTTATATTATAAAGAGTATTGAACTCATCGTTCTTTAAAACTTTAGTTCTGCAAGTTACTTCTTTGATAGCACTTTATTACTGCTGCAGCAACCATTGTTGGAAACATTACTATAGACATTAGCTTTTTCTTTAGGCTCATTTTGGCTTTACTGCATCGATTAATTAAAAGTTTATTTTCTCGAAGAAAACAAAATAAAAGCACAAAAAAGTGTCGTTCAACGTACTTTAGTAGCTACAATTTATATTATAAAGAGTATTGCACTCATCGTTCTTTAAAACTTTAGTTCTGCAAGTTACTTCTTTGATAGCACTATATTAGTGCTGCAGCAACCATTCTTGGAAACATTACTATAGACATTAGCTTTTTCTTTAGGCTCATTTTGGCTTTACTGCATAAAAAAAACATCGATTAATTAAATGTTTATTATCTAAAAGAAAACAAAATATAAACACAAAAAGTGTGGATTAACGTACTTTAGTAGCTACAATTTCTATTATAAAGAGCAATGCACTCATCGTTCTTTAAAACTTTAGTTCTGTAAGTTACTTCTTTTATAGCACTGTATTAGTGCTGCAGCAACCATTCTTGGAAACATTACTATAAACATTAGCTTTTTCTTTACTCTCATTTTGGCTTTACTGCATAAACAAACATCGATTAATTAAATGTATATTTTCTCAAAGAAAACAAAATAAAAACACAAAAAGTGTGGATAAACGTACTTTAGTAGCTACAATTTGTATTGTAAAGAGTATTGCACTCATCGTTCTTTAAAACTTTAGTCCTGCCAGTTACTTCTTTTAAAGCACTATATTAGTATTGCAGCAACCATTCTTTGAAACGTTACTATAGACATTAGCTTTTTCTTCAGTCTCATTTTGGCTTTACTGCATAAACAAACATCGATTAATTAAATGTTTTTTGTCTCAAAGAAAACAAAATTAAAACACAAAACGTGTCGATTAACGTACTTTATTAGCTACAATTTCTATTACAAAGAGTATTGCACTCATCATTCTTTAAAACTTTAGTTCTTTAAGTTACTTCTTTTAAAGCACTATATTAGTGCTGCAGCAATTATTTTTGGAAACATTACTATAGACATTTGGCTTTTTCTTTTGTCTCATTTTAGCTTTACTGCATAAACAAACATCGATTAATTAAATGTTTCTTTTCTCAAAGAAATCATAATTAAAACACAAATAGTGTCGATTAACGTACTTTAGTAGCTACAATTACTATTACAAAGAGTATTGCACTCATCGTTCTTTAAAACTTTAGTCCTGCCAGTTACTTCTTTTAAAGCACTATATTAGTACTGCAGCAACCATTCTTTGAAATTTTACTATAGACATTCGCTTTTTCTTTAGTCTCATTTTGGCTTTACTGCATCGATTAATTAAAAGTTTATTTTCTCAAAGAAAACAAAATAAAAGCACAAAAAAGTGTCGTTCAACGTACTTTAGTAGCTACAATTTATATTATAAAGAGTATTGCACTCATCGTTCTTTAAAACTTTAGTTCTGTAAGTTACTTCTTTTACAGCACTGTATTAGTGCTGCAGCAACCATTCTTGGAAACATTACTATAGACATTAGCTTTTTCTTTACTCTCATTTTGGCTTTACTGCATTACAAACATCGATTAATTAAATGTGTATTTTATCAAAGAAAACAAAATAAAAACACAAAAGGTGTTGATTAACGTACTTTAGTAGCTACAATTTGTATTATAAAGAGTATTGCACTCATCGTTCTTTAAAACTGTAGTCCTGCCAGTTAATTCTTTTAAAGCACTCTATTAGTACTGCAGCAACCATTCTATGAAACATTACTATAGACATTAGCTTTTTCTTTAGTCTCATTTTGGCTTTACTGCATAAACAAACATCGATTAATTAAATGTTTCTTTTCTCAAAGAAAACAAAATTAAAAAACGAAAAGTGTGGATTAACGTACTTTATTAGCTACAATTTGTATTGTAAAGAGTATTGCACTCATCGTTCTTTAAAACTTTAGTCCTGCCAATTACTACTTTTAAAGCACTATATTAGTACTGCAGCAACCATTCTTTGAAACGTTACTATAGACATTAGCTTTTTCTTTAGTCTCATTTTGGCTTTACTGCATAAACAAACATCGATTAATTAAATGTTCATTTTCTCAAAGAAAACAAAATTAAAACACAAAAAGTGTGGATTAACATACCTTTAGTAGCTACAATTTCTATTATAAAGAGTAATGCACAAATCGTTCTTTAAAACTTTAGTTCTGCAAGTTACTTCTTTAATAGCAGTATATTAGTGCTGCAGCAACCATTCTTTGAAACGTTACTATAGACATTAGCTTTTTCTTTAGTCTCATTTTGGCTTTACTGCATAAACAAACATCGATTAATTAAATGTGATACTAAAATTTTCGACGAATGGAGAAAAATGGAAAAATTGAGGTGAGACCGAGATTTGATGTCCAAACGCCAACCTGCGTTTGGACATCACTTAGTCACGCAGGCCAGACATAACAGAGATTACGTCACCACACCAGTATGGATATCTATGATCCGTGCGTACACGTATTCGCATGGTGAGATAGCTCAACTGGTAGAGCGTCTGTCATGAAAGCAGAAGGCCCCGAGTTCAAATCTCGGTCTCACCTCAATTTTTCCATTTTTCTCCATTCGTCGAAAATTTTAGTATCAAATTTATCGTTAAAATGTGCAAGTACCCAAACCATATGTAAAGACAATGGAGAGGAAAAATTGGGGTGTTAAGGTGTTGTGATTTCTGGTCAAGTCGAAGGCAGCGCGCCAACCTGCGTTTGGACATCACTTAGTCACGCAGGCCAGACATAACAGAGATTACGTCACCACACCAGTATGGATATCTATGATCCGTGCGTACACGTATTCGCATGGTGAGATAGCTCAACTGGTAGAGCGTCTGTCATGAAAGCAGAAGGCCCCGAGTTCAAATCTCGGTCTCACCTCAATTTTTCCATTTTTCTCCATTCGTCGAAAATTTTAGTATCAAATTTATCGTTAAAATGTGCAAGTACCCAAACCAATCGATTAATTAAATGTTCATTTTCTCAAAGAAAACAAAATTAAAACACAAAAAGTGTCGATTAACGTACTTTAGTAGCTACAATTTCTATTATAAAAAAAGTAATGCACTCATCGTTCTTTAAAACTTTAGTTCTGTAAGTTACTTCTTTTATATCACTGTATTAGTGCTGCAGCAACCATTCTTGGAAACATTACTATAAACATTAGCTTTTTCTTTACTCTCATTTTGGCTTTACTGCATAAACAAACATCGATTAATTAAATGTATATTTTCTCAAAGAAAACAAAATAAAAACACAAAAAGTGTGGATAAACGTACTTTAGTAGATACAATTTGTATTGTAAAGAGTATTGCACTCATCGTTCTTTAAAACTTTAGTCCTGCCAGTTACTTCTTTTAAAGCACTATATTAGTACTGCAGCAACCATTCTTTGAAACGTTACTATAGACATTAGCTTTTTCTTCAGTCTCATTTTGGCTTTACTGCATAAACAAACATCGATTAATTAAATGTTTTTTGTCTCAAAGAAAACAAAATTAAAACACAAAACGTGTCGATTAACGTACTTTATTAGCTACAATTTCTATTACAAAGAGTATTGCACTCATCATTCTTTAAAACTTTAGTTCTTTAAGTTACTTCTTTTAAAGCACTATCTTAGTGCTGCAGCAACTATTTTTGGAAACATTACTATAGACATTTGGCTTTTTCTTTTGTCTCATTTTAGCTTTACTGCATAAACAAACATCGATTAATTAAATGTTTCTTTTCTCAGAGAAATCATAATTAAAACACAAATAGTGTCGATTAACATACTTTAGTAGCTACAATTACTATTACAAAGAGTATTGCACTCATCGTTCTTTAAAACTTTAGTCCTGCCAGTTACTTCTTTTAAAGCACTATATTAGTACTGCAGCAACCATTCTTTGAAATTTTACTATAGACATTCGCTTTTTCTTTAGTCTCATTTTGGCTTTACTGCATCGATTAATTAAAAGTTTATTTCCTCAAAGAAAACAAAATAAAAGCACAAAAAAGTGTCGTTCAACGTACTTTAGTAGCTACAATTTATATTATAAAGAGTATTGCACTCATCGTTCTTTAAAACTTTAGTTCTGTAAGTTACTTCTTTTATAGCACTGTATTAGTGCTGCAGCAACCATTCTTGGAAACATTACTATAGACATTAGCTTTTTCTTTACTCTCATTTTGGCTTTACTGCATTACAAACATCGATTAATTAAATGTTTATTTTCTCAAAGAAAACAAAATAAAAACACAAAAGGTGTTGATTAACGTACTTTAGTAGCTACAATTTGTATTATAAAGAGTATTGCACTCATCGTTCTTTAAAACTGTAGTCCTGCCAGTTAATTCTTTTAAAGCACTCTATTAGTACTGCAGCAACCATTCTATGAAACATTACTATAGACATTAGCTTTTTCTTTAGTGTCGTTTTGGCTTTACTGCATAAACAAACATCGATTAATTAAATGTTTCTTTTCTCAAAGAAAACAAAATTAAAAAACGAAAAGTGTGGATTAACGTACTTTATTAGCTACAATTTCTATTATAAAGAGTATTGCACTCATCGTTCTTTAAAAGTTTAGTTCTGTAAGTTACTTCTTTTATAGCACTGTATTAGTGCTGCAGCAACCATTCTTGGAAACATTACTATAAACATTAGCTTTTTCTTTACTCTCATTTTGGCTTTACTGCATAAACAAACATCGATTAATTAAATGTATATTTTCTCAAAGAAAACAAAATAAACACACAAAAAGTGTGTATAAACGTACTTTAGTAGCTACAATTTGTATTGTAAAGAGTATTGCACTCATCGTTCTTTAAAACTTTAGTCCTGCCAGTTACTACTTTTAAAGCACTATATTAGTACTGCAGCAACCATTCTTTGAAACGTTACTATAGACGTTAGCTTTTTCTTTAGTCTCATTTTGGCTTTACTGCATAAATAAACATCGATTAATTAAATGTTCATTTTCTCAAAGAAAGCAAAATTAAAACACAAAAAGTGTGGATTAACGTACTTTAGTAGCTACAATTTCTATTATAAAAAGTAATGCACTCATCGTTCTGTAAAACTTTAGTTCTGCAAGCTACTTCTTTTATAGCACTATATTAGTTCTGCAGCAACCATTCTTTGAAACATTACTATAGAAATTAGCTTTTTCTTTAGTCTCATTTTGGCTTTAGTGCATAAACAAACATCGATTAATTAAATGTTTCTTTTCTCAAAGAAAACAAAATTAAAACACAAAAAGTGCCTATTAACGTACTTTATTATCTACAATTTCTATTACAAAGAGTATTGCACTCATCGTTCTTTAAAACTTTAGTTCTGCAAGTTACTTCCTTAATAGCAGTATATTAGTGCTGCAGCAACCATTCATTGAAACATTAATATAGACATTAGCTTTTTCTTTAGTCCCTTTTTAGCTTTACTGCATCGATTAATTAAATGTTTACTTTCTCTAAGAAAACAAAATAAAAGCACAAAAAGTGCGAATTAACTTACTTTATTAGCTACAATTTCTATTACGAAGGGTATTGCACTCATCGTTCTTTAAAACTTTAGTCCTGCCAGTTACTTCTTTTAATCCACACTTTTTGTGTTTTTATTTTGTTTTCTTATGGAAAATAAATGTTTTATTAATCGATGTTTGTTGATGCACTAAATATAAATTGAGACGAAAGAAAAAACTAATGTCTATAGTAATGTTTCAAAGAATGGTTGCTGCAGCAGTAATATAGTGCTATAAAAGAAGTAACTTGCAGAACTAAAGTTTTAAAGAACGATGAGTGCAATTCTCTTTATAATATAAAATGTAGCTACTAAAGTACGTTAACCTACACTTTTTGTGTTTTAATTTTGTTTTCTTTGAGAAAAAAAAAGCATTTAATTAATCGATGTTTGTTTATGCAGTAAAGCTAAAATGAGAGTAAATAAAAAGCTAATGTCTATAGAAATGTTTCCAAAAATGGTTGCTGCAGCACTAATAAAGTGCTTCAAGAGAAGAAACTGGCAGGACTAAATTTTTAAAGAACGATGAGTGCAATACTCTTTATAATAGAAATTGTAGCTACTAAAGTACGTTGAACGACACTTTTTGTGCTTTTATTTTGTTTTCGATTAGAAAATAAACATTTAATTAATCGATGTTTGTTTATGCAGTAAAGCCAAAATGAGCCTAGAGAAAAAGCTAATGTCTATAGTAATGTTTCCAAGAATGGTTGCAGCAGCACTAATATAGTGCTATAAAAGAAGTAACTTGCAGAACTAAAGTTTTAAAGAACGATGAGTGCAATACTCTTTATAATATAAATTGTAGCTACTAAAGTACGTTGAACGACACTTTTTGTGCTTTTATTTTGTTTTCTTTGAGAAAATAAACTTTTAATTAATCGATGCAGTAAAGTCAAAATGAGACTAAAGAAAAAGCTAATGTCTATAGTTTCGTTTCAAAGAATGGTTGCTGCAGCACTAATATAGTGCTTTAAAAGAAGAAACTGGCAGGACTAACGTTTTTAAGAACGATGAGTGCAATACTCTTTGTAATAGAAAATGTAGCTAATAAAGTACGTTAATTCACACTTTTGTGCTTTTATTTTGTTTTCTTTGAGAAAATAAACATTTAATCAATCGATGTTTGTTTATGCAGTAAAGCCAAAATTAGACCAAAGAAAAAGCTAATGTCTATAGTAATGTTTCAAAGAATGGTTGCTGCAGCACTAATATAGTGCTTTAAAAGAAGAAACTGGCAGGACTAAAGTTTTAAAGAACGATGAGTGCAATACTCTTTATAATATAAATTGTAGCTACTAAAGTACGTTGACCGACACTTTTTGTGCTTTTATTTTGTTTTCTTTGAGAAAATAAACTTTTAATTAATCGATGCAGTAAAGTCAAAATGAGACTAAAGAAAAAGCTAATGTCTATAGTAATGTTTCCAAGAATGGTTGCAGCAGCACTAATATAGTGCTATAAAAGAAGTAACTTGCAGAACTAAAGTTTTAAAGAACGATGAGTGCAATACTCTTTATAATACAAATTTTAGCTGCTAAAGTACGTTAATCCACACTTTTTGTGCTTATATTTTGTTTTTTGAGAAAATAAACATTTAAATGCAGTAAAGCCAAAATGAGACTAAAGAAAAAGCTAATGTCTATAGAAATGTTTCCAAAAATGGTTGCTGCAGCACTAATAAAGTGCTTTAAAAGAAGAAACTGGCAGGACTAAAGTTTTAAAGAACGATGAGTGCAATACTCTATATAATACAAATTGTAGCTACTAAAGTACGTTAATTCACACTTTTGTGCTTTTATTTTGTTTTCTTTGAGAAAATAAACATTTAATCAATCGATGTTTGTTTATGAAGTAAAGACAAAATGAGCCTAAAGAAAAAGCTAATGTCTATAGTAATGTTTCCAAGAATGGTTGCTGCAGCACTAATATAGTGCTATAAAAGAAGTAACTTGCAGAACTAAAGTTTTAAAGAACGATGGGTGCAATACACTTTATAATACAAATTTTAGCTACTAAAGTACGTTAATCCACACTTTCTGTGCTTTTACTTTGTTTTCTTTGAGAAAACAAACTTTTAATTAATCGATGCAGTAAAGCCAAAATGACACTAAAGAAAAAGCTAATGTCTATAGTAACGTTTCAAAGAATGGTTGCTGCAGTACTAATATAGTGCTTTAAAAGAAGTAACTGTCAGGACTAAAGTTTTAAAGAACGATGGGTGCAGTACTCTTTGTAATAGAAATTGTAGCTAATAAAGTACGTTAATCGACACTTTTTGTGTTTTAATTTTGTTTTCTTTGAGAAAAGAAACATTTAATTAATCGATGTCTGTTTATGCAGTAAAGCCAAAATTAGACCAAAGAAAAAGCTAATGTCTATAGTAATGTTTCAAAGAATGGTTGCTGCAGCACTAATATAGTGCTTTAAAAGAAGAAACTGGCAGGACTAAAGTTTTAAAGAACGATGAGCGCAATACTCTTTGTAATAGAAATTGTAGCTAATTATGTAGGTTAATCCACACTTTTTGTGTATATATTTTGAATTCTTTTGGAAAATAAACGTTTTATTAATCGATGTTTGTTGATGCACTAAATATAAAATGAGCCTAAAGAAAAAGCTAATGTCTATAGTAATGTTTCCAAGAATGGTTGCTGCAGCACTAATATAGTGCTATAAAAGACTTAACTTGCAGAACTAAAGTTTTAAAGAACGATGGGTGCAATACACTTTATAATACAAATTTTAGCTACTAAAGTACGTTAATCCATTTGTTTTCTTTGAGAAAATAAACTTTTAATTAATCGATGCAGTAAAGCCAAAATGAGACTAAAGAAAAAGCTAATGTCTATAGTATTTCATTTTTTTTTTTTCATTTTATCATTCTTTAAAGTTGGTTATTTACAATAGTTATCAGCATAATATATACATCAACTAATTTAAACCAACTACAACTAAAAATAATTTCATAATATAAAGTATAATACAATATCCTATTTACAACATAGTTTACAGCTGCAGTTTGCCCCCTTCCATGTTTTTATTTTCCTTTTGAAAGCTGCCACTTTTTCACATGTTTTAATATCGTCACTTAGTGCATTCCAAAGGATGCTGCCTCTGAAGGTTACAGAGTGTAGTCCAAAAGTGTGTAACGTTTCAAAGAATGGTTGCTGCAGTACTAATATAGTGCTTTAAAATAAGTAACTGTCAGGACTAAAGTTTTAAAGAACGATGAGTGCAATACTCTTTGTAATAGAAATTGTAGCTAATAAAGTACGTTAATCGACACTTTTTGTGTTTTAATTTTGTTTTCTATTAAAAAATAAACATTTAATTAATCGATGTTTGTTTATGCAGTAAAGCCAAAATGAGACTAAAGAAAAAGCTAATGTCTATAGTAACGTTTCAAAGAATTGTTGCTGTAGTACTAATCTAGTGCTTTAAAAGAAGTAACTGGCAGGACTAAAGTTTTAAAGAACGATGAGTGCAATACTCTATATAATACAAATTGTAGCTACTAAAGTACGTTAATCCACATTTTTTGTGCTTTTATTTTGCTTTCTTTGAGAAAATAAACATTTAATTAATCGATGTTTGTTTATGCAGTAAAGCCAAAATGAGACTAAAGAAAAAGCTAATATCTATTGAAATGTTTCCAAAAATGGTTGCTGCAGCACTAATAAAGTGCTTTAAAAGAAGAAACTTGCAGGACTAAAGTTTTAAAGAACGATGAGTGCAATACTCTTTATAATAGAAAATGTAGCTACTTAAGTACGTTGAACGACACTTTTTGTGCTTTTATTTTGTTTTCTTTGAGAAAATAAACATTTAATCAATCGATGTTTGTTTATGCAGTAAAGACAAATTGAGCCTAAAGAAAAAGCTAATGTCTATAGTAATGTTTCCAAGAATGGTTGCTGCAGCACTAATATAGTGCTATAAAAGACGTAACTTGCAGAACTAAAGTTTTAAAGAACGATGGGTGCAATACACTTTATAATACAAATTTTAGCTACTAAAGTACGTTAATCCACACTTTTTGTGCTTTTACTTTGTTTTCTTTGAGAAAATAAACTTTTAATTAATCGATGCAGTAAAGCCAAAATGAGACTAAAAAAAAAGCTAATGTCTATAGTAACGTTTCAAAGAATGGTTGCTGCAGTACTAATATAGTGCTTTAAAAGAAGTAACTGTCAGGACTAAAGTTTTAAAGAACGATGGGTGCAATACTCTTTGTAATAGAAATTGTAGCTAATAAAGTACGTTAATCGACACTTTTTGTGTTTTAATTTTGTTTTCTTTGAGAAAAGAAACATTTAATTAATCGATGTCTGTTGATGCAGTAAAGCCAAAATTAGACCAAAGAAAAAGCTAATGTCTATAGTAATGTTTCAAAGAATGGTTGCTGCAGCACTAATATAGTGCTTTAAAAGAAGAAACTGGCAGGACTAAAGTTTTAAAGAACGATGAGCGCAATACTCTTTATAATATAAATTGTAGCTACTAAAGTACGTTAATCCACACTTTTTGTGTATATATTTTGTATTCTTTTGGAAAATAAACGTTTTATTAATCGATGTTTGTTGATGCACTAAATATAAAATGAGCCTAAAGAAAAAGCTAATGTCTATAGTAATGTTTCCAAGAATGGTTGCTGCAGCACTAATATAGTGCTATAAAAGACGTAACTTGCAGAACTAAAGTTTTAAAGAACGATGGGTGCAATACACTTTATAATACAAATTTTAGCTACTAAAGTACGTTAATCCATTTGTTTTCTTTGAGAAAATAAACTTTTAATTAATCGATGCAGTAAAGCCAAAATGAGACTAAAGAAAAAGCTAATGTCTATAGTATTTCATTTTTTGTTTTTTTTCATTTTATCATTCTTTAAAGTTGGTTATTTAAAATAGTTATCAGCATAATATATACATCAACTAATTTAAACCAACTACAACTAAAAATAATTACATAATATAAAGTATAATACAATATCCTATTTACAACATAGTTTACAGCTGCAGTTTGCCCCCTTCCATGTTTTTATTTTCCTTTTGAAAGCTGCCACTTTTTCACATGTTTTAATATCGTCACTTAGTGCATTCCAAAGGATGCTGCCTCTGAAGGTTACAGAGTGTAGTCCAAAAGTGTGTAACGTTTCAAAGAATGGTTGCTGCAGTACTAATATAGTGCTTTAAAAGAAGTAACTGTCAGGACTAAAGTTTTAAAGAACGATGAGTGCAATACTCTTTGTAATAGAAATTGTAGCTAATAAAGTACGTTAATCGACACTTTTTGTGTTTTAATTTTGTTTTCTATTAAAAAATAAACATTTAATTAATCGATGTTTGTTTATGCAGTAAAGCCAAAATGAGACTAAAGAAAAAGCTAATATCTATTGAAATGTTTCCAAAAATGGTTGCTGCAGCACTAATAAAGTGCTTTAAAAGAAGAAACTTGCAGGACTAAAGTTTTAAAGAACGATGAGTGCAATACTCTTTATAATAGAAAATGTAGCTACTTAAGTACGTTGAACGACACTTTTTGTGCTTTTATTTTGTTTTCTTTGAGAAAATAAACATTTAATCAATCGATGTTTGTTTATGCAGTAAAGACAAATTGAGCCTAAAGAAAAAGCTAATGTCTATAGTAATGTTTCCAAGAATGGTTGCTGCAGCACTAATATAGTGCTATAAAAGACGTAACTTGCAGAACTAAAGTTTTAAAGAACGATGGGTGCAATACACTTTATAATACAAATGTTAGCTACTAAAGTACGTTAATCCACACTTTTTGTGCTTTTACTTTGTTTTCTTTGAGAAAATAAACTTTTAATTAATCGATGCAGTAAAGCCAAAATGAGACTAAAGAAAAAGCTAATGTCTATAATAACGTTTCAAAGAATGGTTGCTGCAGTACTAATATAGTGCTTTAAAAGAAGTAACTGTCAGGACTAAAGTTTTAAAGAACGATGAGTGCAATACTCTTTGTAATAGAAATTGTAGCTAATAAAGTACGTTAATCGACACTTTTTTGTTTTAATTTTGTTTTCTTTGAGAAAAGAAACATTTAATTAATCGATGTTTGTTGATGCACTAAATATAAATTGAGACGAAAGAAAAAACTAATGTCTATAGTAATGTTTCAAAGAATGGTTGCTGCAGCAGTAATATAGTGCTATAAAAGAAGTAACTTGCAGAACTAAAGTTTTAAAGAACGATGAGTGCAATTCTCTTTATAATATAAATTGTAGCTACTAAAGTACGTTAACCTACACTTTTTGTGTTTTAATTTTGTTTTCTTTGAGAAAATAAACTATTTAATTAATCGATGTTTGTTTATGCAGTAAAGCTAAAATGAGACTAAAGAAAAAGCTAATGTCTATAGAAATGTTTCAAAGAATGGTTGCTGCAGCACTAATATAGTGCTTTAAAAGAAGAAACTGGCAGGACTAAAGTTTTAAAGAACGATGAGCGCAATACTCTTTGTAATAGAAATTGTAGCTAATTATGTACGTTAATCCACACTTTTTGTGTTTATATTTTGTATTCTTTTGGAAAATAAACGTTTTATTAATCGATGTTTGTTGATGCACTAAATATAAATTGAGACGAAAGAAAAAACTAATGTCTATAGTAATGTTTCAAAGAATGGTTGCTGCAGCACTAATATAGTGCTATAAAAGAAGTAACTGGCAGGACTAAAGTTTTAAAGAACGATGAGTGCAATACTCTATATAATACAAATTTTAGCTACTAAAGTACGTTAATCCACACTTTTTGTGCTTTTACGTTGTTTTCTTTGAGAAAATAAACTATTAATTAATCGATGCAGTAAAGTCAAAATGAGACTAAAGAAAAAGCTAATGTCTATATTAACGTTTCAAAGAATGGTTGCTGCAGTACTAATATATTGCTTTAAAAGAAGTAACTGTCAGGACTAAAGTTTTAAAGAACGATGAGTGCAATACTCTATATAATACAAATTGTAGCTACTAAAGTACGTTAATTCACACTTTTGTGCTTTTATTTTGCTTTCTTTGAGAAAATAAACATTCAATTTATCGATGTTTGTTTATGCAGTAAAGCCAAAATGAGACTAAAGAAAAAGCTAATATCTATTGAAATGTTTCCAAAAATGGTTGCTGCAGCACTAATAAAGTGCTTTAAAAGAAGAAACTTGCAGGACTAAAGTTTTAAAGAACGATGAGTGCAATACTCTTTATAATAGAAAATGTAGCTACTTAAGTACGTGAACGACACTTTTTGTGCTTTTATTTTGTTTTCTTTGAGAAAATAAACATTTAATCAATCGATGTTTGTTTATGCAGTAAAGACAAAATGAGCCTAGAGAAAAAGCTAATGTCTATAGTAATGTTTCCAAGAATGGTTGCTGCAGCACTAATATAGTGCTATAAAAGAAGTAACTTGCAGAACTAAAGTTTTAAAGAACGATGAGTGCAATACTCTTTATAATATAAATTGTAGCTACTAAAGTACGCTGAACGACACTTTTTGTGCTTTAATTTTGTTTTCTTTGAGAAAATAAACTTTTAATTAATCGATGCAGTAAAGTCAAAATGAGACTAAAGAAAAAGCTAATGTCTATAGTTTCGTTTCAAAGAATGGTTGCTGAAGCACTAATATAGTGCTTTAAAAGAAGAAACTGGCAGGACTAACGTTTTTAAGAACGATGAGTGCAATACTCTTTGTAATAGAAAATGTAGCTAATAAAGTACGTTAATCGACACTTTTTGTGTTTTAATTTTGTTTTCTTTTGGAAAATAAACGTTTCATTAATCGATGTTTGTTGATGCACTAAATATAAATTGAGACGAAAGAAAAAACTAATGTCTATAGTAATGTTTCAAAGAATGGTTGCTGCAGCACTAATATAGTGCTATAAAAGAAGTAACTTGCAGAACTAAAGTTTTAAAGAACGATGAGTGCAATACTCTTTATAATACAAATTTTAGCTACTAAAGTACGTTAATCCACACTTTTTGTGCTTATATTTTGTTTTCTTTAAGAAAATAAACATTTAATTAATCGATGTTTGTTTATGCAGTAAAGCCAAAATGAGACTAAAGAAAAAGCTAATGTCTATTGAAATGTTTCCAAAAATGGTTCCTGCAGCACTAATAAAGTGCTTTAAAAGAAGAAACTGGCAGGACTAAAGTTTTAAAGAACGATGAGTGCAATACTCTTTATAATAGAAAATGTAGCTACTAAAGTACGTTGAACGACACTTTTTGTGCTTTTATTTTGTTTTCTTTTATAAAATAAACATTTAATTAATCGATGTTTGTTTATGCAGTAAAGCCAAAATGAGCCTAAAGAAAAAGCCAATGTCTATAGAAATGTTTCCAAAAATGGTTGCTGCAGCACTAATATAGTGCTATAAAAGAAGTAACTTGCAGAACTAAAGTTTTAAAGAACGATGAGTGCAATACTCTTTAAAATATAAATTGTAGCTACTAAAGTACGTTGAACGACACTTTTTGTGCTTTTATTTTGTTTTCTTTGAGAAAATAAACTTTTAATTAATCGATGCAGTAAAGTCAAAATGAGACAAAAGAAAAAGCTAATGTCTATAGTTTCGTTTCAAAGAATGGTTGCTGCAGCACTAATATAGTGCTTTAAAAGAAGAAACTGGCAGGACTAACGTTTTTAAGAACGGTGAGTGCAATACTCTTTGTAATAGAAAATGTAGCTAATAAAGTACGTTAATCCACACATTTTGTGTTTATATTTTGTTTTCTTTTGGAAAATAAACGTTTCATTAATCGATGTTTGTTGATGCACTAAATATAAATTGAGACGAAAGAAAAAACTAATGTCTATAGTAATGTTTCAAAGAATGGTTGCTGCAGCACTAATATAGTGCTATAAAAGAAGTAACTTGCAGAACTAAAGTTTTAAAGAACGATGAGTGCAATACTCTTTATAATACAAATTTTAGCTACTAAAGTACGTTAATCCACACTTTTTGTGCTTATATTTTGTTTTCTTTAAGAAAATAAACATTTAATTAATCGATGTTTGTTTATGCAGTAAAGCCAAAATGAGACTAAAGAAAAAGCTAATGTCTATAGTAATGTTTCAAAGAATGGTTGCTGCAGCACTAATATAGTGCTATAAAAGAAGTAACTTGCAGAACTAAAGTTTTAAAGAACGATGGGTGCAATACACTTTATAATACAAATTTTACCTACTAAAGTACGTTAATCCACACTTTTTGTGCTTTTACTTTGTTTTCTTTGAGAAAATAAACTTTTAATTAATCGATGCAGTAAAGCCAAAATGAGACTAAAGAAAAAGCTAATGTCTATATTAACGTTTCAAAGAATGGTTGCTGCAGTACTAATATATTGCTTTAAAAGAAGTAACTGTCAGGACTAAAGTTTTAAAGAACGATGAGTGCAATACTCTATATAATACAAATTGTAGCTACTAAAGTACGTTAATTCACACTTTTGTGCTTTTATTTTGCTTTCTTTGAGAAAATAAACATTTAATTTATCGATGTTTGTTTATGCAGTAAAGCCAAAATGAGACTAAAGAAAAAGCTAATATCTATTGAAATGTTTCCAAAAATGGTTGCTGCAGCACTAATATAGTGCTATTAAAGAAGTAACTTGCAGAACTAAAGTTTTAAAGAACGATGAGTGCAATACTCTTTAAAATATAAATTGTAGCTACTAAAGTACGTTGAACGACACTTTTTGTGCTTTTATTTTGTTTTCTTTGAGAAAATAAATTTTGAATTCATCTATGCAGTAAAGCCAAAAATGAGACTAAAGAAAAAGCTAATGTCTATAGTAACGTTTCAAAGAATGGTTAATGCAGTACTAATATAGTGCTTTAAAAGAAGTGACTGGCAGGACTAAAGTTTTAAAGAACGATGAGCGAAATACTCTTTGTAATAGAAATTGTAGCTAATTATGTACGTTAATCCACACTTTTTGTGTTTATATTTTGTATTCTTTTGGAAAATAAACGTTTCATTAATCGATGTTTGTTGATGCACTAAATATAAATTGAGACGAAAGAAAAAACTAATGTCTATAGTAATGTTTCAAAGAATGGTTGCTGCACCACTAATATAGTGCTATAAAAGAAGTAACTTGTAGAACTCAATGTTTTAAAGAACGATGGGTGCAATACACTTTATAATACAAATTTTAGCTACTAAAGTACGTTAATCCACACCTTTGTGCTTTTATTTTGTTTTCTTTGAGAAAATAAACATTTAATCAATCGATGATTGTTTATGCAGTAAAGACAAAATGAGCCTAGAGAAAAAGCTAATGTCTATAGTAATGTTTCCAAGAATGGTTGCTGCAGCACTAATATAGTGCTTTAAAAGAAGAAACTGGCAGGACTAAAGTTTTAAAGAACGATGAGCGCAATACTCTTTGTAATAGAAATTGTAGCTAATTATGTACGTTAATCCACACTTTTTGTTTTTATATTTTGTATTCTTTTGGAAAATAAACGTTTCATTAATCGATGTTTGTTGATGCACTAAATATAAATTGAGACGAAAGAAAAAACTAATGTCTATAGTAATGTTTCAAAGAATGGTTGCTGCACCACTAATATAGTGCTATAAAAGAATTAACTTGCAGAACTCAATGTTTTAAAGAACGATTGGTGCAATACACTTTATAATACAAATTTTAGCTACTCAAGTACGTTAATCCACATTTTTTGTGCTTTTATTTTGTTTTCTTTGAGAAAATAAACATTTAATTAATCGATATTTCTTTATGCAGTAAAGCCTAAATGAGACTAAAGAAAAAGCCAAATGTCTATAGTAATGTTTCCAAAAATGGTTGCTGCAGAACTAATATAGTGCCATTAAAGAAAAAACTTGCAGAACTAAAGTTTTAAAGAACGATGAGTGCAATACTCTTTGTAATACAAATTGTAGCTAATAAAGTACGTTAAACAACAATTTTTGTGGTTTAAATTTGTTTTCTTTGAGAAAATAAACTTTTAATTAATCGATGCAGTAAAGCCAAATTGAGACTAAAGATAAAGCTAATGTCTATAGTAACGTTTCAAAGAATTGTTGCTGCAGTACTAATCTAGTGCTTTAAAAGAAGTAACTGGCAGGACTAAAGTTTTAAAGAACGATGAGTGCAATACTCTATATAATACAAATTGTAGCTACTAAAGTACTTTAATTCACACTTTTGTGCTTTTATTTTGCTTTCTTTGAGAAAATAAACATTTAATTAATCGATGTTTGTTTATGCAGTAAAGCCAAAATGAGACTAAAGAAAAAGCTAATATCTATTGAAATGTTTCCAAAAATGGTTGCTGCAGCACTAATAAAGTGCTTTAAAAGAAGAAACTTGCAGGACTAAAGTTTTAAAGAACGATGAGTGCAATACTCTTTATAATAGAAAATGTAGCTACTTAAGTACGTTGAACGACACTTTTTGTGCTTTTATTTTGTTTTCTTTGAGAAAATAAACATTTAATCAATCGATGTTTGTTTATGCAGTAAAGACAAAATGAGCCTAAAGAAAAAGCTAATGTCTATATTAATGTTTCCAAGAATGGTTGCTGCAGCACTAATATAGTGCTATAAAAGAAGTAACTTGCAGAACTAAAGTTTTAAAGAACGATGGGTGCAATATACTTTATAATACAAATTTTAGCTACTAAAGTACGTTAATCCACACTTTTTGTGCTTTTACTTTGTTTTCTTTGAGAACATAAACTTTTAATTAATCGATGCAGTAAAGCCAAAATGAGACTAAAGAAAAAGCTAATGTCTATAGTAACGTTTCAAAGAATGGTTGCTGCAGTACTAGTATAGTGCTTTAAAAGAAGTAACTGTCAGGACTAAAGTTTTAAAAAACGATGAGTGCAATACTCTTTGTAATAGAAATTGTAGCTAATAAAGTACGTTAATCGACACTTTTTGTGTTTTAATTTTGTTTTCTTTGAGAAAAGAAACATTTAATTAATCGATGTCTGTTTATGCAGTAAAGCCAAAATTAGACTAAAGAAAAAGCTAATGTCTATAGTAATGTTTCAAAGAATGGTTGCTGCAGCACTAATATAGTGCTTTAAAAGAAGAAACTGGCAGGACTAAAGTTTTAAAGAACGATGAGTGCAATACTCTTTGTAATAGAAATTGTAGCTAATAATGTACGTTAATCCACACTTTTTGTGTTTATATTTTGTATTCTTTTGGAAAATAAACGTTTCATTAATCGATGTTTGTTGATGAACTAAATCTAAATTGAGACGAAAGAAAAAACTAATGTCTATAGTAATGTTTCAATGAATGGTTGCTGCACCACTAATATAGTGCTATAAAAGAAGTAACTTGCAGAACTCAATGTTTTAAAGAACGATGGGTGCAATACACTTTATAATACAAATTTTAGCTACTAAAGTACGTTAATCCACACTTTTTGTGCTTTTATTTTGTTTTCTTTGAGAAAATAAACATTTAATCAATCGATGATTGTTTATGCAGTAAAGACAAAATGAGCCTAAAGAAAAAGCTAATGTCTATAGTAATGTTTCCAAGAATGGTTGCTGCAGCACTAATATAGTGCTTTAAAAGAAGAAACTGGCAGGACTAAAGTTTTAAAGAACGATGAGCGCAATACTCTTTGTAATAGAAATTGTAGCTAATTATGTACGTTAATCCACACTTTTTGTGTTTATATTTTGTATTCTTTTGGAAAATAAACGTTTCATTAATCGATGTTTGTTGATGCACTAAATATAAATTGAGACGAAAGAAAAAACTAATGTCTATAGTAATGTTTCAAAGAATGGTTGCTGCACCACTAATATAGTGCTATAAAAGAAGTAACTTGCAGAACTCAATGTTTTAAAGAACGATGGGTGCAATACACTTTATAATACAAATTTTAGCTACTCAAGTACGTTAATCCACACTTTTTGTGCTTTTATTTTGTTTTCTTTGAGAAAATAAACATTTAATTAATCGATATTTCTTTATGCAGTAAAGCCTAAATGAGACTAAAGAAAAAGCCAAATGTCTATAGTAATGTTTCCAAAAATGGTTGCTGCAGAACTAATATAGTGCCATTAAAGAAAAAACTTGCAGAACTAAAGTTTTAAAGAACGATGAGTGCAATACTCTTTGTAATACAAATTGTAGCTAATAAAGTACGTTAAACAACAATTTTTGTAGTTTAAATTTGTTTTCTTTGAGAAAATAAACTTTTAATTAATCGATGCAGTAAAGCCAAAATGAGACTAAAGATAAAGCTAATGTCTATAGTAATGTTTGAAAGAATGGTTGCTGCACCACTAATATAGTGCTATAAAAGAAGTAACTTGCAGAACTCAATGTTTTTAAGGACGATGAGTGCAATACTCTTTGTAATAGAAATTGTAGCTAATAAAGTACGTTAATCGACACTTTGTGTGTTTTAATTTTGTTTTCTTTGAGAAAAGAAACATTTAATTAATCGATGTCTGTTTATGCAGTAAAGCTAAAATTGGACTAAAGAAGAAGCTAATGTCTATAGTAATGTTTCCAAGAATGGTTGCTGCAGCACTAATATAGTGCTATTAAAGAAGTAACTTGCAGAACTAAAGTTTTAAAGAACGATGAGTGCAATACTCCTTATAATATAAAATGTAGCTACTAAAGTACGTTAATCCACACTTTTTTTTTAATTTTGTTTTCTTTGATAAAATAAACATTTAATTAATCGATGTAATAAAGCTAAAAAGGGACTAAAGAAAAATCTATTGTCTACAGTTATGTTTCCAAGAATGGTTGCTGCAGCGCCAAAATAGTGCAATAAAAGAAGAAACTGCCAGAACTAAACTTTTAAAGAATGATGAGTGCTATACATTTTATAATATAAAATGTAGCTACTAAAGTACGTTAATCCACACTTTTGGTGTTTTAATTTTGTTTTCTTTTGGAAAAAAAACATTTAATTGATCGATGTTTGTTAATGCAGTAAAGCCAAACTGAGACTAAAGAAAAAAGCTAATGTCTATAGTAATGTTTCAAAGAATGGTTGCTGCAACACTAATATAGTGCTTTAAAAAAGTAAATTGCAGAACTAAAGTTTTAAAGAACAATGAGTGCAATCCTATTTACAATACAAATTTTAGCTACTAAAGTACGTTAATCCACACTTTTTGTGCTTTTATTTTGTTTTCTTTGAGAAAAGAAACATTTAATTGATCGATGTTTGTTAATGCAGTAAAGCCAAACTAAGACTAAAGAAAAAAGCTAATGTCTATAGTAATGTTTCAAAGAATGGTTGCTGCAACACTAATATAGTGCTTTAGAAAAGTAAATTGCAGAACTAAAGTTTTAAAGAACAATGAGTGCAATCCTCTTTACAATACAAATTTTAGCTAATAAAGTACGTTAATCCACACTTTTTGTGCTTTTATTTTGTTTTCTTTGAGAAAAGAAACATTTAATTAATCGATGTCTGTTTATGCAGTAAAGCCAAAATGAGACTAAAGTAAAAGCCAAATGTCTATAGAAATGTTTTCAAAAATGGTTGCTGCAGCCATAATATAGTGCTTTAAAAGAAGTAACTGGCAGAACTTAAGTTTTAAAGAACGATGCGTGCAATACTCTTTATAATAGAAATTGTAGCTACTAAAGTACATTGAACGACACTTGTTGTGCTTTTATTTTGTTTCCTTTGAGAAAATAAACTTTTAATTAATCGATGCAGTAAAGCCCAAATAAGACTAAAGAAAAAGCTAATGTCTATAGTAACCTTTCAAAGAATGGTTGCTGCAGTACTAATATAAGAAGTAACTGGCAGGACTAAAGTTTTAAAGAGCGATGAGTGCAATACTCTTTGTAATAGCAATTGTAGCTAATAAAGTACGTTAATCCACAGTATTTGTGTTTTAATTATGTTTTCTTTGAGAAAAGAAACATTTAATTAATCGATGTTTGTTTATGCCTTAAAGCCAAACTGAGACTAAAGAAAAAAGCTAATGTCTATAGTAATGTTTCAAAGAATGGTTGCTGCAGCACTAATATATTGCCATAAAAGAAGTAACTTGCAGAACTAAAGTTTTAAAGAACGTTGAGTGCAATACTCTTTATAATACAAATTGTAGCTACTAAAGTACGTTAATTCACACATTTTGTGCTCTTATTTTGTTTTCTTTGAGAAAACAAACATTTAATTAATCGATGTTTGTTTATGCAGTAAAGCCAAAATGAGACTAAAGAAAAAAGCTAATGTCTATAGTAATGTTTCAAAGAATGGTTGCTGCAGCACTAATATAGTGCTATAAAAGAAGTAACTTGCAGAACTAAAGTTTTAAAGAACGATGGGTGCAATACTCTTTTTAATACCAATTTTAGCTACTAAAGTACGTTAATCCACACTTTTTGTGCTTTTATTTTGTTTTCTTTGAGAACATAAACTTTTAATTAATCGATGCAGTAAAGCCAAAATGAGACTAAAGAAAAAGCTAATGTTTATAGTAACGTTTCAAAGAATGGTTGCTGCAGTACTAGTATAGTGCTTTAAAAGAAGTAACTGTCAGGACTAAAGTTTTAAAGAACGATGAGTGCAATACTCTTTGTAATAGAAATTGTAGCTAATAATGTACGTTAATCCACACTTTTTGTGTTTATATTTTGTATTCTTTTGGAAAATAAAAGTTTCATTAATCGATGTTTGTTGATGAACTAAATCTAAATTGAGACGAAAGAAAAAACTAATGTCTATAGTAATGTTTCAATGAATGGTTGCTGCACCACTAATATAGTGCTATAAAAGAAGTAACTTGCAGAACTCAATGTTTTAAAGAACGATGGGTGCAATACACTTTATAATACAAATTTTAGCTCTTAAAGTACGTTAATCCACACTTTTTGTGCTTTTATTTTGTTTTCTTTGAGAAAATAAACATTTAATCAATCGATGATTGTTTATGCAGTAAAGACAAAATGAGCCTAAAGAAAAAGCTAATGTCTATAGTAATGTTTCCAAGAATGGTTGCTGCAGCACTAATATAGTGCTTTAAAAGAAGAAACTGGCAGGACTAAAGTTTTAAAGAACGATGAGCGCAATACTCTTTGTAATAGAAATTGTAGCTAATTATGTACGTTAATCCACTTTTTTTGTGTTTATATTTTGTATTCTTTTGGAAAATAAACGTTTCATTAATCGATGTTTGTTGATGCACTAAATATAAATTGAGACGAAAGAAAAAACTAATGTCTATAGTAATGTTTCAAAGAATGGTTGCTGCACCACTAATATAGTGCTATAAAAGAAGTAACTTGTAGAACTCAATGTTTTAAAGCACGATGGGTGCAATACACTTTATAATACAAATTTTAGCTACTAAAGTACGTTAATCCACACCTTTGTGCTTTTATTTTGTTTTCTTTGAGAAAATAAACATTTAATCAATCGATGATTGTTTATGCAGTAAAGACAAAATGAGCCTAGAGAAAAAGCTAATGTCTATAGTAATGTTTCCAAGAATGGTTGCTGCAGCACTAATATAGTGCTTTAAAAGAAGAAACTGGCAGGACTAAAGTTTTAAAGAACGATGAGCGCAATACTCTTTGTAATAGAAATTGTAGCTAATTATGTACGTTAATCCACACTTTTTGTTTTTATATTTTGTATTCTTTTGGAAAATAAACGTTTCATTAATCGATGTTTGTTGATGCACTAAATATAAATTGAGACGAAAGAAAAAACTAATGTCTATAGTAATGTTTCAAAGAATGGTTGCTGCACCACTAATATAGTAATATAAAAGAATTAACTTGCAGAACTCAATGTTTTAAAGAACGATTGGTGCAATACACTTTATAATACAAATTTTAGCTACTCAAGTACGTTAATCCACACTTTTTGTGCTTTTATTTTGTTTTCTTTGAGAAAATAAATATTTAATTAATCGATATTTCTTTATGCAGTAAAGCCTAAATGAGACTAAAGAAAAAGCCAAATGTCTATAGTAATGTTTCCAAAAATGGTTGCTGCAGAACTAATATAGTGCCATTAAAGAAAAAACTTGCAGAACTAAAGTTTGAAAGAACGATGAGTGCAATACTCTTTGTAATACAAATTGTAGCTAATAACGTACGTTAAAGAACAATTTTTGTGGTTTAAATTTGTTTTCTTTGAGAAATTAAACTTTTAATTAATCGATGCAGTAAAGCCAAAATGAGACTAAAGATAAAGCTAATGTCTATAGTAATATTTCAAAGAATGGTTGCTGCACCACTAATATAGTGCTATAAAAGAAGTAACTTGCAGAACTCAATGTTTTAAAGAACGATGAGTGCAATACTCTTTGTAATAGAAATTGTAGCTAATAAAGTACGTTAATCGACACTTTTTGTGTTTTAATTTTGTTTTCTTTGAGAAAAGAAACATTTAATTAATCGATGTCTGTTTATGCAGTAAAGCTAAAATTGGACTAAAGAAGAAGCTAATATCTATAGTAATGTTTCCAAGAATGGTTGCTGCAGCACTAATATAGTGCTATTAAGGAAGTAACTTGCAGAACTAAAGTTTTAAAGAACGATGAGTGCAATACTCTTTATAATATAAATTGTAGCTACTAAAGTACGTTAATCCACAGTTTTTGTGCTTTTATTTTGTTTTTTTGATAAAATAAACATTTAATTAATCGATGTAATAAAGCTAAAAAGGGACTAAAGAAAAATCTATTGTCTACAGTTATGTTTCCAAGAATGGTTGCTGCAGCGCCAAAATAGTGCAATAAAAGAAGAAACTGCCAGAACTAAACTTTTAAAGAATGATGAGTGCTATACATTTTATAATATAAAATGTAGCTACTAAAGTACGTTAATCCACACTTTTTGTGTTTTAATTTTGTTTTCTTTTGGAAAAAAACATTTAATTAATCGATGTTTGTTAATGCAGTAAAGCCAAACTGAGACTAAAGAAAAAAGCTAATGTCTATAGTAATGTTTCAAAGAATGGTTGCTGCAACACTAATATAGTGCTTTAAAAAAGTAAATTGCAGAACTAAAGTTTTAAAGAACAATGAGTGCAATCCTCTTTACAATACAAATTTTAGCTACTAAAGTACGTTAATCCACACTTTTTGTGCTTTTATTTTGTTTTCTTTGAGAAAAGAAACATTTAATTAATCGATGTTTGTTTATACACTAAAGCCAAAATGAGACTAAAGAAAAAGCTAATATCTATTGAAATGTTTCCAAAAATGGTTGCTGCAGCACTAATAAAGTGCTTTAAAAGAAGAAACTTGCAGGACTAAAGTTTTAAAGAACGATGAGTGCAATACTCCTTATAATAGAAATTGTAGCTACTTAAGTACGTTAAACGACACTTTTTGTGCTTTTATTTTGTTTTCTTTGAGAAAATAAACATTCAATTAATCGATGTTTGTTTATGCAGTAAAGACAAAATGAGCCTAAAGAAAAAGCTAATGTCTATAGTAATGTTTCCAAGAATGGTTGCTGCAGCACTAATATAGTGCTATAAAAGAAGTAACTTGCAGAACTAAAGTTTTAAGAACGATGGGTGCAATACACTTTATAATACAAATTTTAGCTACTAAAGTACGTTAATCCACACTTTTTGTGCTTTTACTTTGTTTTCTTTGAGAAAATAAACTTTTAATTAATCGATGCAGTAAAGCCAAAATGAGACTAAAGAAAAAGCTAATGTCTATATTAACGTTTCAAAGAATGGTTGCTGCAGTACTAATATATTGCTTTAAAAGAAGTAACTGTCAGGACTAAAGTTTTAAAGAACGATGAGTGCAATACTCTTTGTAATAGAAATTGTAGCTAATAAAGTACGTTAATCGACACTTTTTGTGTTTTAATTTTGTTTTCTTTGAGAAAAGAAACATTTAATTAATCGATGTCTGTTTATGCAGTAAAGCTAAAATTGGACTAAAGAAGAAGCTAATGTCTATAGTAATGTTTCCAAGAATGGTTGCTGCAGCACTAATATAGTGCTATTAAAGAAGTAACTTGCAGAACTAAAGTTTTAAAGAACGATGAGTGCAATACTCTTTATAATATAAATTGTAGCTACTAAAGTACGTTAATCCACACTTTTTGTGCTTTTATTTTGTTTTTTTGATAAAATAAACATTTAATTAATCGATGTAATAAAGCTAAAAAGGGACTAAAGAAAAATCTATTGTCTACAGTTATGTTTCCAAGAATGGTTGCTGCAGCGCCAAAATAGTGCAATAAAAGAAGAAACTGCCAGAACTAAACTTTTAAAGAATGATGAGTGCTATACATTTTATAATATAAAATGTAGCTACTAAAGTACGTTAATCCACACTTTTTGTGTTTTAATTTTGTTTTCTTTTGGAAAAAAAACATTTAATTAATCGATGTTTGTTAATGCAGTAAAGCCAAACTGAGACTAAAGAAAAAAGCTAATGTCTATAGTAATGTTTCAAAGAATGGTTGCTGCAACACTAATATAGTGCTTTAAAAAAGTAAATTGCAGAACTAAGGTTTTAAAGAACAATGAGTGCAATCCTCTTTACAATACAAATTTTAGCTACTAAAGTACGTTAATCCACACTTTTTGTGCTTTTCTTTGTTTTCTTTGAGAAAAGAAACATTTAATTAATCGATGTTTGTTTATGCGCTAAAGCCAAAATGAGACTAAAGAAAAAGCTAATGTCTATAGTAACGTTTCAAAGAATGGTTGCTGCTGTACTAATATAGTGCTTTAAAAGTAGTAATTGGCAGGACTAAAGTTTTAAAGAACGATGAGTGCAATACTCTTTGTAATAGAAATTGTAGCTAATAATGTACGTTAATCCACACTTTTTGTGTTTATATTTTGTATTCTTTTGGAAAATAAACGTTTCATTAATCGATGTTTGTTTATGCAGTAAAGCTAAAATTGGACAAAAGAAGAAGCTAATGTCTATAGTAATGTTTCCAAGAATGGTTGCTGCAGCACTAATAAAGTGCTTTAAAAGAAGAAACTTGCAGGACTAAAGTTTTAAAGAACGATGAGTGCAATACTCCTTATAATACAAATTTTACCTACTAAAGTACGTTAATCCACACTTTTTGTGCTTTTACTTTGTTTTCTTTGAGAAAATAAACTTTTAATTAATCGATGCATTAAAGCCAAAATGAGACTTAAGAAAAAGCTAATGTCTATTGAAATGTTTCCAAAAATGGTTGCTGCAGCACTAATAAAGTGCTTTAAAAGAAGAAACTTGCAGGACTAAAGTTTAAAGAACGATGAGTGCAATACTCCTTATAATAGAAAATGTAGCTACTTAAGTACGTTAAACGACACTTTTTGTGCTTTTATTTTGTTTTCTTTGAGAAAATAAACATTTAATTAATCGATGTTTGTTAATGCAGTAAAGCCAAACTGAGACTAAAGAAAAAAGCTAATGTCTATAGTAATGTTTCAAAGAATGGTTGCTGCAACACTAATATAGTGCTTTAAAAAAGTAAATTGCAGAACTAAAGTTTTAAAGAACAATGAGTGCAATCCTCTTTACAATACAAATTTTAGCTACTAAAGTACGTTAATCCACACTTTTTGTGCTTTTATTTTGTTTTCTTTGAGAAAAGAAACATTTAATTAATCGATGTTTGTTTATGCGCTAAAGCCAAAATGAGACTAAAGAAAAAGCTAATATCTATTGAAATGTTTCCAAAAATGGTTGTTGCAGCACTAATAATGTGCTTTAAAAGAAGAAACTTGCAGGACTAAAGTTTTAAAGAACGATGAGTGCAATACTCCTTATAATAGAAAATGTAGCTACTTAAGTACGTTAAACGACACTTTTTGTGCTTTTATTTTGTTTTCTTTGAGAAAATAAACATTTAATTAATCGATGTTTGTTTATGCGCTAAAGCCAAAATGAGACTAAAGAAAAAGCTAATATCTATTGAAATGTTTCCAAAAATGGTTGCTGCAGCACTAATAAAGTGCTTTAAAAGAAGAAACTTGCAGGACTAAAGTTTTAAAGAACGATGAGTGCAATACTCCTTATAATAGAAAATGTAGCTACTTAAGTACGTTAAACGACACTTTTTGTGCTTTTATTTTGTTTTCTTTGAGAAAATAAACATTTAATTAATCGATGTTTGTTTATGCAGTAAAGACAAAATGAGCCTAAAGAAAAAGCTAATGTCTATAGTAATGTTTCCAAGAATGGTTGCTGCAGCACTAATATAGTGCTATAAAAGAAGTAACTTGCAGAACTAAAGTTTTAAGAACGATGGGTGCAATACACTTTATAATACAAATTTTAGCTACTAAAGTACGTTAATTCACACTTTTTGTGCTTTTACTTTGTTTTCTTTGAGAAAATAAACTTTTAATTAATCGATGCAGTAAAGCCAAAATGAGACTAAAGAAAAAGCTAATGTCTATATTAACGTTTCAAAGAATGGTTGCTGCAGTACTAATATATTGCTTTAAAAGAAGTAACTGTCAGAACTAAAGTTTTAAAGAACGATGAATGCAATACTCTTTGTAATAGAAATTGTAGCTGATAAAGTACGTTAATCGACACTTTTTGTGTTTTAATTTTGTTTTCTTTGAGAAAAGAAATATTTAATTAATCGATGTCTGTTTATGCAGTAAAGCTAAAATTGGACTAAAGAAGAAGCTAATGTCTATAGTAATGTTTCCAAGAATGGTTGCTGCAGCACTAATATAGTGCTATTAAAGAAGTAACTTGCAGAACTAAAGTTTTAAAGAACGATGAGTGCAATACTCTTTATAATATAAATTGTAGCTACTAAAGTACGTTAATCCACACTTTTTGTGCTTTTATTTTGTTTTTTTGATAAAATAAACATTTAATTAATCGATGTAATAAAGCTAAAAAGGGACTAAAGAAAAATCTATTGTCTACAGTTATGTTTCCAAGAATGGTTGCTGCAGCGCCAAAATAGTGCAATAAAAGAAGAAACTGCCAGAACTAAACTTTTAAAGAATGATGAGTGCTATACATTTTATAATATAAAATGTAGCTACTAAAGTACGTTAATCCACACTTTTTGTGTTTTAATTTTGTTTTCTTTTGGAAAAAAAACATTTAATTAATCGATGTTTGCTAATGCAGTAAAGCCAAACTGAGACTAAAGAAAAAAGCTAATGTCTATAGTAATGTTTCAAAGAATGGTTGCTGCAACATTAATATAGTGCTTTAAAAAAGTAAATTGCAGAACTAAAGTTTTAAAGAACAATGAGTGCAATCCTCTTTACAATACAAATTTTAGCTACTAAAGTACGTTAATCCACACTTTTTGTGCTTTTATTTTGTTTTCTTTGAGAAAAGAAACATTTAATTAATCGATGTTTGTTTATGCAGTAAAGCCAAAATGAGACTAAAGAAAAAGCTAATATCTATTGAAATGTTTCCAAAAACGGTTGCTGCAGCACTAATAAAGTGCTTTAAAAGAAGAAACTTGCAGGACTAAAGTTTTAAAGAACGATGAGTGCAATACTCCTTATAATAGAAAATGTAGCTACTTAAGTACGTTAAACGACACTTTTTGTGCTTTTATTTTGTTTTCTTTGAGAAAATAAACATTTAATTAATCGATGTTTGTTTATGCAGTAAAGACAAAATGAGCCTAAAGAAAAAGCTAATGTCTATAGTAATGTTTCCAAGAATGGTTGCTGCAGCACTAATATCGTGCTATAAAAGAAGTAACTTGCAGAACTAAAGTTTTAAGAACGATGGGTGCAATACACTTTATAATACAAATTTTAGCTACTAAAGTACGTTAATCCACACTTCTTGTGCTTTTACTTTGCTTTCTTTGAGAAAATAAACTTTTAATTAATCGATGCAGTAAAGCCAAAATGAGACTAAAGAAAAAGCTAATGTCTATTATAACGTTTCAAAGAATGGTTGCTGCAGTAAGTGCTTTAAAAAAGTAAATTGCAGAACTAAAGTTTTAAAGAACAATGAGTGCAATCCTCTTTACAATACAAATTTTAGCTACTAAAGTACGTTAATTCACACTTTTTGTGCTTTTATTTTGTTTTCTTTGAGAAAATAAACTTTTAATTAATCGATGCAGTAAAGCCAAAATGAGACTTAAGAAAAAGCTAATGTCTATATTAACGTTTCAAAGAATGGTTGCTGCAGTACTAATATATTGCTTTAAAAGAAGTAACTGTCAGGACTAAAGTTTTAAAGAACGATGATTGCAATACTCTTTGTAATAGAAATTGTAGCTAATAAAGTACGTTAATCGACACTTTTTGTGTTTTAATTTTATTTTCTTTGAGAAAAGAAACATTTAATTAATCGATGTCTGTTTATGCAGTAAAGCTAAAATTGGACTAAAGAAGAAGCTAATGTCTATAGTAATGTTTCCAAGAATGGTTGCTGCAGCACTAATATAGTGCTATTAAAGAAGTAACTTGCAGAACTAAAGTTTTAAAGAACAATGAGTGCAATCCTCTTTACAATACAAATTTTAGCTACTAAAGTACGTTAATCCACACTTTTTGTGCTTTTATTTTGTTTTCTTTGAGAAAAGAAACATTTAATTAATCGATGTTTGTTTATACACTAAAGCCAAAATGAGACTAAAGAAAAAGCTAATATCTATTGAAATGTTTCCAAAAATGGTTGCTGCAGCACTAATAAAGTGCTTTAAAAGAAGAAACTTGCAGGACTAAAGTTTTAAAGAACGATGAGTGCAATACTCCTTATAATAGAAATTGTAGCTACTTAAGTACGTTAAACGACACTTTTTGTGCTTTTATTTTGTTTTCTTTGAGAAAATAAACATTCAATTAATCGATGTTTGTTTATGCAGTAAAGACAAAATGAGCCTAAAGAAAAAGCTAATGTCTATAGTAATGTTTCCAAGAATGGTTGCTGCAGCACTAATATAGTGCTATAAAAGAAGTAACTTGCAGAACTAAAGTTTTAAGAACGATGGGTGCAATACACTTTATAATACAAATTTTAGCTACTAAAGTACGTTAATCCACACTTTTTGTGCTTTTACTTTGTTTTCTTTGAGAAAATAAACTTTTAATTAATCGATGCAGTAAAGCCAAAATGAGACTAAAGAAAAAGCTAATGTCTATATTAACGTTTCAAAGAATGGTTGCTGCAGTACTAATATATTGCTTTAAAAGAAGTAACTGTCAGGACTAAAGTTTTAAAGAACGATGAGTGCAATACTCTTTGTAATAGAAATTGTAGCTAATAAAGTACGTTAATCGACACTTTTGGTGTTTTAATTTTGTTTTCTTTGAGAAAAGAAACATTTAATTAATCGATGTCTGTTTATGCAGTAAAGCTAAAATTGGACTAAAGAAGAAGCTAATGTCTATAGTAATGTTTCCAAGAATGGTTGCTGCAGCACTAATATAGTGCTATTAAAGAAGTAACTTGCAGAACTAAAGTTTTAAAGAACGATGAGTGCAATACTCTTTATAATATAAATTGTAGCTACTAAAGTACGTTAATCCACACTTTTTGTGCTTTTATTTTGTTTTTTTGATAAAATAAACATTTAATTAATCGATGTAATAAAGCTAAAAAGGGACTAAAGAAAAAACTATTGTCTACAGTTATGTTTCCAAGAATGGTTGCTGCAGCGCCAAAATAGTGCAATAAAAGAAGAAACTGCCAGAACTAAACTTTTAAAGAATGATGAGTGCTATACATTTTATAATATAAAATGTAGCTACTAAAGTACGTTAATCCACACTTTTTGTGTTTTAATTTTGTTTTCTTTTGGAAAAAAAACATTTAATTAATCGATGTTTGTTAATGCAGTAAAGCCAAACTGAGACTAAAGAAAAAAGCTAATGTCTATAGTAATGTTTCAAAGAATGGTTGCTGCAACACTAATATAGTGCTTTAAAAAAGTAAATTGCAGAACTAAGGTTTTAAAGAACAATGAGTGCAATCCTCTTTACAATACAAATTTTAGCTACTAAAGTACGTTAATCCACACTTTTTGTGCTTTTTTTTTGTTTTCTTTGAGAAAAGAAACATTTAATTAATCGATGTTTGTTTATGCGCTAAAGCCAAAATGAGACTAAAGAAAAAGCTAATATCTATTGAAATGTTTCCAAAAACGGTTGCTGCAGCACTAATAAAGTGCTTTAAAAGAAGAAACTTGCAGGACTAAAGTTTTAAAGAACGATGAGTGCAATACTCCTTATAATAGAAAATGTAGCTACATAAGTACGTTAAACGACACTTTTTGTGCTTTTATTTTGTTTTCTTTGAGAAAATAAACATTTAATTAATCGATGTTTGTTTATGCAGTAAAGACAAAATGTGCCTAAAGAAAAAGCTAATGTCTATAGTAATGTTTCCAAGAATGGTTGCTGCAGCACTAATATCGTGCTATAAAAGAAGTAACTTGCAGAACTAAAGTTTTAAGAACGATGGGTGCAATACACTTTATAATACAAATTTTAGCTACTAAAGTACGTTAATCCACACTTTTTGTGCTTTTACTTTGCTTTCTTTGAGAAAATAAACTTTTAATTAATCGATGCAGTAAAGCCAAAATGAGACTAAAGAAAAAGCTAATGTCTATTATAACGTTTCAAAGAATGGTTGCTGCAGTAAGTGCTTTAAAAAAGTAAATTGCAGAACTAAAGTTTTAAAGAACAATGAGTGCAATCCTCTTTACAATACAAATTTTAGCTACTAAAGTACGTTAATTCACACTTTTTGTGCTTTTATTTTGTTTTCTTTGAGAAAATAAACTTTTAATTAATCGATGCAGTAAAGCCAAAATGAGACTTAAGAAAAAGCTAATGTCTATATTAACGTTTCAAAGAATGGTTGCTGCAGTACTAATATATTGCTTTAAAAGAAGTAACTGTCAGGACTAAAGTTTTAAAGAACGATGAGTGCAATACTCTTTGTAATAGAAATTGTAGCTAATAAAGTACGTTAATCGACACTTTTTGTGTTTTAATTTTGTTTTCTTTGAGAAAAGAAACATTTAATAAATCGATGTCTGTTTATGCAGTAAAGCTAAAATTGGACTAAAGAAGAAGCTAATGTCTATAGTAATGTTTCCAAGAATGGTTGCTGCAGCACTAATATAGTGCTATTAAAGAAGTAACTTGCAGAACTAAAGTTTTAAAGAACGATGAGTGCAATCCTCTTTACAATACAAATTTTAGCTACTAAAGTACGTTAATCCACACTTTTTGTGCTTTTATTTTGTTTTCTTTGAGAAAAGAAACATTTAATTAATCGATGTTTGTTTATACAGTAAAGCCAAAATGAGACTAAAGAAAAAGCTAATATCTATTGAAATGTTTCCAAAAATGGTTGCTGCAGCACTAATAAAGTGCTTTAAAAGAAGAAACTTGCAGGACTAAAGTTTTAAAGAACGATGAGTGCAATACTCCTTATAATAGAAATTGTAGCTACTTAAGTACGTTAAACGACACTTTTTGTGCTTTTATTTTGTTTTCTTTGAGAAAATAAACATTTAATTAATCGATGTTTGTTTATGCAGTAAAGACAAAATGAGCCTAAAGAAAAAGCTAATGTCTATAGTAATGTTTCCAAGAATGGTTGCTGCAGCACTAATATAGTGCTATAAAAGAAGTAACTTGCAGAACTAAAGTTTTAAGAACGATGGGTGCAATACACTTTATAATACAAATTTTAGCTACTAAAGTACGTTAATCCACACTTTTTGTGCTTTTACTTTGTTTTCTTTGAGAAAATAAACTTTTAATTAATCGATGCAGTAAAGCCAAAATGAGACTAAAGAAAAAGCTAATGTCTATATTAACGTTTCAAAGAATGGTTGCTGCAGTACTAATATATTGCTTTAAAAGAAGTAACTGTCAGGACTAAAGTTTTAAAGAACGATGAGTGCAATACTCTTTGTAATAGAAATTGTAGCTAATAAAGTACGTTAATCGACACTTTTTGTGTTTTAATTTTGTTTTCTTTGAGAAAAGAAACATTTAATTAATCGATGTCTGTTTATGCAGTAAAGCTAAAATTGGACTAAAGAAGAAGCTAATGTCTATAGTAATGTTTCCAAGAATGGTTGCTGCAGCACTAATATAGTGCTATTAAAGAAGTAACTTGCAGAACTAAAGTTTTAAAGAACGATGAGTGCAATACTCTTTATAATATAAATTGTAGCTACTAAAGTACGTTAATCCACACTTTTTGTGCTTTTATTTTGTTTTTTTGATAAAATAAACATTTAATTAATCGATGTAATAAAGCTAAAAAGGGACTAAAGAAAAATCTATTGTCTACAGTTATGTTTCCAAGAATGGTTGCTGCAGCGCCAAAATAGTGCAATAAAAGAAGAAACTGCCAGAACTAAACTTTTAAAGAATGATGAGTGCTATACATTTTATAATATAAAATGTAGCTACTAAAGTACGTTAATCCACACTTTTTGTGTTTTAATTTTGTTTTCTTTTGGAAAAAAAACATTTAATTAATCGATGTTTGTTAATGCAGTAAAGCCAAACTGAGACTAAAGAAAAAAGCTAATGTCTATAGTAATGTTTCAAAGAATGGTTGCTGCAGCACTAATATAGTGCTATAAAAGAAGTAACTTGCAGAACTAAAGTTTTAAGAACGATGGGTGCAATACACTTTATAATACAAATTTTAGCTACTAAAGTACGTTAATCCACACTTTTTGTGCTTTTACTTTGTTTTCTTTGAGAAAATAAACTTTTAATTAATCGATGCAGTAAAGCCAAAATGAGACTAAAGAAAAAGCTAATGTCTATAGTAATGTTTCAAAGAATGGTTGCTGCAACACTAATATAGTGCTTTAAAAAAGTAAATTGCAGAACTAAAGTTTTAAAGAACGATGAGTGCAATACTCTTTATAATACAAATTGTAGCTACTAAAGTACGTTAATCTACACTTTTTGTGTTTTAATTTCGCTTCCTTTGAGAAAAGAAACATTTAATTAATCGATATTTGTTTATGCAGTAAAGCCAAAATGAGACTAAAGAAAAAGCCAAATGTCTAAAGTAATGTTTCCAAGAATGGTTGCTGCAGCACTAATATAGTGCTTTAAAAGAAGTAACTTGCAGAACTCAATGTTTTAAAGAACGATGGGTGCAATACACTTTATAATACAAATTTTAGCTACTAAAGTACGTTAATCCACACTTTTTGTGCTTTTATTTTGTTTTCTTTGAGAAAATAAACATTTAATCAATCGATGATTGTTTATGCAGTAAAAACAAAATGAGCCTAAAGAAAAAGCTATTGTCTATAGTAATGTTTCCAAGAATGGTTGCTGCAGCACTAATATAGTGCTTTAAAAGAAGAAACTGGCAGGACTAAAGTTTTAAAGAACGATGAGCGCAATACTCTTTGTAATAGAAATTGTAGCTAATT
Organism: Aurelia coerulea; assembly: GCA_039566865.1. NCBI lineage: Eukaryota > Metazoa > Cnidaria > Scyphozoa > Semaeostomeae > Ulmaridae > Aurelia > Aurelia coerulea. Next base: position 8,628,094 of record CM076959.1, read on the forward strand.
ATGTACGTTAATCCACACTTTTTGTGTTTATATTTTGTATTCTTTTTGAAAATAAACGTTTCATTAATCGATGTTTGTTGATGCACTAGATATAAATTGAGACGAAAGAAAAAACTAATGTCTATTGTAATGTTTCAAAGAATGGTTGCTGCACCACTAATATAGTGCTATAAAAGAAGTAACTTGCAGATCTCAATGTTTTAAAGAACGATTGGTGCAATACACTTTATAATACAAATTTTAGCTACTAAAGTACGTTAATCCACACCTTTGTGCTTTTATTTTGTTTTCTTTGAGAAAATAAACATTTAATCAATCGATGATTGTTTATGCAGTAAAGACAAAATGAGCCTAAAGAAAAAGCTAATGTCTATAGTAATGTTTCCAAGAATGGTTGCTGCAGCACTAATATAGTGCTTTAAAAGAAGAAACTGGCAGGACTAAAGTTTTAAAGAACGATGAGCGCAATACTCTTTGTAATAGAAATTGTAGCTAATTATGTACGTTAATCCACACTTTTTGTTTTTATATTTTGTATTCTTTTGGAAAATAAACGTTTAATTAATCGATGTTTGTTGATGCACTAAATATAAATTGAGACGAAAGAAAAAACTAATGTCTATAGTAATGTTTCAAAGAATGGTTGCTGCACCACTAATATAGTGCTATAAAAGAATTAACTTGCAGAACTCAATGTTTTAAAGAACGATTGGTGCAATACACTTTATAATACAAATTTTAGCCACTCAAGTACGTTAATCCACACTTTTTGTGCTTTTATTTTGTTTTCTTTGAGAAAATAAACATTTAATTAATCGATGTTTCTTTATGCAATAAAGCCTAAATGAGACTAAAGAAAAAGCCAAATGTCTATAGTAATGTTTCCAAAAATGGTTGCTGCAGAACTAATATAGTGCCATTAAAGAAAAAACTTGCAGAACTAAAGTTTTAAAGAACGATGAGTGCAATACTCTTTGTAATACAAATTGTAGCTAATGAAGTACGTTAAACAACAATTTTTGTGGTTTAAATTTGTTTTCTTTGAGAAAATAAACTTTTAATTAATTGATGCAGTAAAGCCAAAATGGGACTAAAGATAAAGCTAATGTCTATAGTAATGTTTCAAAGAATGCTTGCTGCACCACTAATATAGTGCTATAAAAGAAGTAACTTGCAGAACTCAATGTTTTAAAGAACGATGAGTGCAATACTCTTTGTAATAGAAATTGTAGCTTATAAAGTACGTTAATCGACACTTTTTGTGTTTTAATTTTGTTTTCTTTGAGAAAAGAAACATTTAATTAATCGATGTCTGTTTATGCAGTAAAGCTAAAATTGGACTAAAGAAGAAGCTAATGTCTATAGTAATGTTTCCAAGAATGGTTGCTGCAGCACTAATATAGTGCTATTAAAGAAGTAACTTGCAGAACTAAAGTTTTAAAGAACGATGAGTGCAATACTCTTTATAATATAAATTGTAGCTACTAAAGTACGTTAATCCACACTTTTTGTGCTTTTATTTTGTTTTTTTGATAAAATAAACATTTAATTAATCGATGTAATAAAGCTAAAAAGGGACTAAAGAAAAATCTATTGTCTACAGTTATGTTTCCAAGAATGGTTGCTGCAGCGCCAAAATAGTGCAATAAAAGAAGAAACTGCCAGAACTAAACTTTTAAAGAATGATGAGTGCTATACATTTTATAATATAAAATGTAGCTACTAAAGTACGTTAATCCACACTTTTTGTGTTTTAATTTTGTTTTCATTTGGAAAAGAAACATTTAATTAATCGATGTTTGTTAATGCAGTAAAGCCAAACTGAGACTAAAGAAAAAAGCTAATGTCTATAGTAATGTTTCAAAGAATGGTTGCTGCAACACTAATATAGTGCTTTAAAAAAGTAAATTGCAGAACTAAAGTTTTAAAGAACAATGAGTGCAATCCTCTTTACAATACAAATTTTAGCTACTAAAGTACGTTAATCCACACTTCTTGTGCTTTTACTTTGCTTTCTTTGAGAAAATAAACTTTTAATTAATCGATGCAGTAAAGCCAAAGAATGGTTGCTGCAGTACTAATATATTGCTTTAAAAGAAGTAACTGTCAGGACTAAAGTTTTAAAGAACGATGAGTGCAATACTCTTTGTAATAGAAATTGTAGCTAATAAAGTACGTTAATCGACACTTTTTGTGTTTTAGTTTTGTTTTCTTTGAGAAAAGAAACATTTAATTAATCGATGTCTGTTTATGCAGTAAAGCTAAAATGAGACTAAAGAAAAAGCTAATGTCTATAGTAACGTTTCAAAGAATGGTTGCTGCTGTACTAATATAGTGCTTTAAAAGTAGTAATTGGCAGGACTAAAGTTTTAAAGAACGATGAGTGCAATACTCTTTGTAATAGAAATTGTAGCTAATAATGTACGTTAATCCACACTTTTTGTGTTTATATTTTGTATTCTTTTGGAAAATAAACGTTTCATTAATCGATGTTTGTTTATGCAGTAAAGCTAAAATTGGACTAAAGAAGAAGCTAATGTCTATAGTAATGTTTCCAAGAATGGTTGCTGCAGCACTAATAAAGTGCTTTAAAAGAAGAAACTTGCAGGACTAAAGTTTTAAAGAACGATGAGTGCAATACTCCTTATAATACAAATTTTACCTACTAAAGTACGTTAATCCACACTTTTTGTGCTTTTACTTTGTTTTCTTTGAGAAAATAAACTTTTAATTAATCGATGCATTAAAGCCAAAATGAGACTTAAGAAAAAGCTAATGTCTATATTAACGTTTCAAAGAATGGTTGCTGCAGTACTAATATATTGCTTTAAAAGAAGTAACTGTCAGGACTAAAGTTTTAAAGAACGATGAGTGCAATACTCTTTGTAATAGAAATTGTAGCTAATAAAGTACGTTAATCGACACTTTTTGTGTTTTAATTTTGTTTTCTTTGAGAAAAGAAACATTTAATTAATCGATGTCTGTTTATGCAGTAAAGCTAAAATTGGACTAAAGAAGAAGCTAATGTCTATAGTAATGTTTCCAAGAATGGTTGCTGCAGCACTAATATAGTGCTATTAAAGAAGTAACTTGCAGAACTAAAGTTTTAAAGAACGATGAGTGCAATACTCTTTATAATATAAATTGTAGCTACTAAAGTACGTTAATCCACACTTTTTGTGCTTTTATTTTGTTTTTTTGATAAAATAAACATTTAATTAATCGATGTAATAAAGCTAAAAAGGGACTAAAGAAAAATCTATTGTCTACAGTTATGTTTCCAAGAATGGTTGCTGCAGCGCCAAAATAGTGCAATAAAAGAAGAAACTGCCAGAACTAAACTTTTAATGAATGATGAGTGCTATACATTTTATAATATAAAATGTAGCTACTAAAGTACGTTAACCCACACTTTTTGTGTTTTAATTTTGTTTTCTTTTGGAAAATAAACATTTAATTAATCGATGTTTGTTAATGCAGTAAAGCCAAACTGAGACTAAAGAAAAAAGCTAATGTCTATAGTAATGTTTCAAAGAATGGTTGCTGCAACACTAATATAGTGCTTTAAAAAAGTAAATTGCAGAACTAAAGTTTTAAAGAACGATGAGTGCAATACTCTTTATAATACAAATTGTAGCTACTAAAGTACGTTAATCTACACTTTTTGTGTTTTAATTTCGCTTCCTTTGAGAAAAGAAACATTTAATTAATCGATATTTGTTTATGCAGTAAAGCCAAAATGAGACTAAAGAAAAAGCCAAATGTCTAAAGTAATGTTTCCAAGAATGGTTGCTGCAGCACTAATATAGTGCTTTAAAAGAAGTAACTTGCAGAACTCAATGTTTTAAAGAACGATGGGTGCAATACACTTTATAATACAAATTTTAGCTACTAAAGTACGTTAATCCACACTTTTTGTGCTTTTATTTTGTTTTCTTTGAGAAAATAAACATTTAATCAATCGATGATTGTTTATGCAGTAAAGACAAAATGAGCCTAAAGAAAAAGCTAATGTCTATAGTAATGTTTCCAAGAATGGTTGCTGCAGCACTAATATAGTGCTTTAAAAGAAGAAACTGGCAGGACTAAAGTTTTAAAGAACGATGAGCGCAATACTCTTTGTAATAGAAATTGTAGCTAATTATGTACGTTAATCCACACTTTTTGTTTTTATATTTTGTATTCTTTTGGAAAATAAACGTTTAATTAATCGATGTTTGTTGATGCACTAAATATAAATTGAGACGAAAGAAAAAACTAATGTCTATAGTAATGTTTCAAAGAATGGTTGCTGCACCACTAATATAGTGCTATAAAAGAATTAACTTGCAGAACTCAATGTTTTAAAGAACGATTGGTGCAATACACTTTATAATACAAATTTTAGCCACTCAAGTACGTTAATCCACACTTTTTGTGCTTTTATTTTGTTTTCTTTGAGAAAATAAACATTTAATTAATCGATGTTTCTTTATGCAGTAAAGCCTAAATGAGACTAAAGAAAAAGCCAAATGTCTATAGTAATGTTTCCAAAAATGGTTGCTGCAGAACTAATATAGTGCCATTAAAGAAAAAACTTGCAGAACTAAAGTTTTAAAGAACGATGAGTGCAATACTCTTTGTAATACAAATTGTAGCTAATGAAGTACGTTAAACAACAATTTTTGTGGTTTAAATTTGTTTTCTTTGAGAAAATAAACTTTTAATTAATTGATGCAGTAAAGCCAAAATGGGACTAAAGATAAAGCTAATGTCTATAGTAATGTTTCAAAGAATGCTTGCTGCACCACTAATATAGTGCTATAAAAGAAGTAACTTGCAGAACTCAATGTTTTAAAGAACGATGAGTGCAATACTCTTTGTAATAGAAATTGTAGCTAATAAAGTACGTTAATCGACACTTTTTGTGTTTTAATTTTGTTTTCTTTGAGAAAAGAAACATTTAATAAATCGATGTCTGTTTATGCAGTAAAGCTAAAATTGGACTAAAGAAGAAGCTAATGTCTATAGTAATGTTTCCAAGAATGGTTGCTGCAGCACTAATATAGTGCTATTAAAGAAGTAACTTGCAGAACTAAAGTTTTAAAGAACGATGAGTGCAATACTCTTTATAATATAAATTGTAGCTACTAAAGTACGTTAATCCACACTTTTTGTGCTTTTATTTTGTTTTTTTGATAAAATAAACATTTAATTAATCGATGTAATAAAGCTAAAAAGGGACTAAAGAAAAATCTATTGTCTACAGTTATGTTTCCAAGAATGGTTGCTGCAGCGCCAAAATAGTGCAATAAAAGAAGAAACTGCCAGAACTAAACTTTTAAAGAATGATGAGTGCTATACATTTTATAATATAAAATGTAGCTACTAAAGTACGTTAATCCACACTTTTTGTGTTTTAATTTTGTTTTCATTTGGAAAAAAAACATTTAATTAATCGATGTTTGTTAATGCAGTAAAGCTAAAATTGGACTAAAGAAGAAGCTAATGTCTATAGTAATGTTTCAAAGAATGGTTGCTGCAACACTAATATAGTGCTTTAAAAAAGTAAATTGCAGAACTAAAGTTTTAAAGAACGATGAGTGCAATACTCCTTATAATACAAATTTTAGCTACTAAAGTACGTTAATCCACACTTTTTGTGCTTTTACTTTGTTTTCTTTGAGAAAATAAACTTTTAATTAATCGATGCAGTAAAGCCAAAATTAGACTAAAGAAAAAGCTAATGTCTATATTAACGTTTCAAAGAATGGTTGCTGCAGTACTAATATATTGCTTTAAAAGAAGTAACTGTCAGGACTAAAGTTTTAAAGAACGATGAGTGCAATACTCTTTGTAATAGAAATTGTAGCTAATAAAGTACGTTAATCGACACTTTTTGTGTTTTAGTTTTGTTTTCTTTGAGAAAAGAAACATTTAATTAATCGATGTCTGTTTATGCAGTAAAGCTAAAATGAGACTAAAGAAAAAGCTAATGTCTATAGTAACGTTTCAAAGAATGGTTGCTGCAGTACTAATATAGTGCTTTAAAAGAAGTAATTGGCAGGACTAAAGTTTTAAAGAACGATGAGTGCAATACTCTTTGTAATAGAAATTGTAGCTAATAAGTACGTTAATCCACACTTTTTGTGTTTTAATTTTGTTTTCTTTTGGAAAATAAACATTTAATTAATCGATGTTTGTTAATGCAGTAAAGCCAAACTAAGACTAAAGAAAAAAGCTAATGTCTATAGTAATGTTTCAAAGAATGGTTGCTGCAACACTAATATAGTGCTTTAAAAAAGTAAATTGCAGAACTAAAGTTTTAAAGAACAATGAGTGCAATTCTCTTTACAATACAAATTTTAGCTACTAAAGTACGTTAATTCACACTTTTTGTGCTTTTATTTTGTTTTCTTTGAGAAAATAAACTTTTAATTAATCGATGCAGTAAAGCCAAAATGAGACTAAAGAAAAAGCCAATGTCTATATTAACGTTTCAAAGAATGGTTGCTGCAGTACTAATATATTGCTTTAAAAGAAGTAACTGTCAGGACTAAACTTTAAAAGAATGATGAGTGCTATACATTTTATAATATAAAATGTAGCTACTAAAGTACGTTAATCGACACTTTTTGTGTTTTAATTTTTTTTTCTTTGAGAAAAGAAACATTTAATTAATCGATGTCTGTTAATGCAGTAAAGCTAAAATTGGACTAAAGAAGAAGCTAATGTCTATAGTAATGTTTCCAAGAATGGTTGCTGCAGCACTAATATAGTGCTATTAAAGAAGTAACTTGCAGAGCTAAAGTTTTAAAGAACGATGAGTGCAATACTCTTTATAATATAAATTGTAGCTACTAAAGTACGTTAATCCACACTTTTTGTGCTTTTATTTTGTTTTTTTGATAAAATAAACATTTAATTAATCGATGCAGTAAAGCCAAAATGAGACTAAAGAAAAAGCTAATGTCTATATTAACGTTTCAAAGAATGGTTGCTGCAGTACTAATATAGTGCTTTAAAAGAAGTAACTGTAAGGACTAAACTTTAAAAGAATGATGAGTGCTATACATTTTATAATACAAATTGTAGCTACTAAAGTACGTTAATTCACACTTTTTGTGCTTTTATTATGTTTTCTTTGAGAAAATAAACATTTAATTAATCGATGTTTGTTTATGCAGTAAAGCCAAAATGAGACTAAAGTAAAAGCCAAATGTCTATAGAAATGTTTTCAAAAATGGTTGCTGCAGCACTAATATAGTGCTTTAAAAGAAGTAACTGGCAGAACTTAAGTTTTAAAGTACGATGAGTGCAATACTCTTTATAATATAAATTGTAGCTACTAAAGTACGTTGAACGACACTTGTTGTGCTTTTATTTTGTTTCCTTTGAGAAAATAAACTTTTAAATAATCGATGCAGTAAAGCCCAAATAATACTAAAGAAAAAGCTAATGTCTATAGTAACCTTTCAAAGAATGGTTGCTGCAGTACTAATATAAGAAGTAACTGGCAGGACTAATGTTTTAAAGAGCGATGAGTGCAATACTCTTTGTAATAGAAATTGTAGCTAATAAAGTACGTTAATCGACACTTTTTGTGTTTTAATTTTGTTTTCTTTGAGAAAAGAAATATTTAATTAATCGATGTTTGTTTATGCAGTAAAGCCAAAATGAGACTAAAGAAAAAGCTAATGTCTATAGTAATGTTTCAAAGAATGGTTGCTGCAGCACTAATATATTGCCATAAAAGAAGTAACTTGCAGAACTAAAGTTTTAAAGAACGATGAGTGCAATACTCTTTATAATACAAATTGTAGCTACTAAAGTACGTTAATCCACACTTTTTGTGCTTTTATTTTGTTTTCTTTGAGAAAATAAACATTTAATTAAACGATGTTTGTTTATGCAGTAAAGCCAAAATGAGACTAAAGAAAAAGCCAAATGTCTATAGAAATGTTTCCAAAGAATGGTTGCTGCAGCACTAATATAGTGCTTTAAAAGAAGTAACTGGCAGAACCAAAGTTTTAAAGAACGATGAGTGCAATACTCTTTCTAATATAAATTGTAGCTAATAAAGTACGTTAATCAACACTTTTTGTGGTTTAATTTTGTTTTCTTTGAGAAAATAAACATTTAATTAATCGATGTTTGTTTATGCAGTAAATCTAAAATTGGACTAAAGAAGAAGCTAATGTCTATAGTAATGTTTCCAAGAATGGTTGCTGCAGCACTAATATAGTGCTTTAAAGAAGAAACTTGCAGAACTAAAGTTTTAAAGAACGATGAGTGCAATACTCTTTACAATACAAATTGTAGCTACTAAAGTACGTTAATTCACACTTTTTGTGCTTTTATTTTGTTTTCTTTGAGAAAAGAAACATTTAATTAATCGATGTTTGTTTATGCACTAAAGCCAAAATGAGACTAAAGAAAAAGCTAATGTCTATAGTAATGTTTCAAGAATGGTTGCTGCAGAACTAATATAGTGCTATTAAAGAAGAAACTTGCAGAACTAAAGTTTTAAAGAACGATGAGTGCAATACTCTTTATAATACAAATTGTAGCTACTAAAGTACGTTAATCCACACTTTTTGTGCTTTTATTATGTTTTCTTTGAGAAAATAAACATTTAATTAATCGATGTTTGTTTATGCAGTAAAGCCAAAATGAGACTAAAGAAAAAGAAAATGTCTAAAGTAATGTTTCCCAAAATGGTTGCTGCAGCACTAATATAGTGCTTTAAAAGAAGTAACTGGCAGAACTAAAGTTTTAAAGTACGTTGAGTGCAATACTCTTTATTATATAAATTGTAGCTACTAAAGTACGTTAATCCACACTATTTGTGTTTTAATTATGTTTTCTTTGAGAAAATAAACTTTTAATTAATCGATGCAGTAAAGCCCAAATAAGACTAAAGAAAAAGCAAATGTCTATAATAACCTTTCAAAGAATGGTTGCTGCAGTACTAATATAAGAAGTAACTGGCAGGACTAAAGTTTTAAAGAGCGATGAGTGCAATACTCTTTGTAATAGCAATTGTAGCTAATAAAGTACGTTAATCCACAGTATTTGTGTTTTAATTATGTTTTCTTTGAGAAAAGAAACATTTAATTAATCGATGTTTGTTTATGCAATAAAGCCAAAATGAGACTAAAGAAAAAGCCAAATGTCTAAAGTAATGTTTCCCAAAATGGTTGCTGCAGCACTAATATAGTGCTTTAAAAGAAGTAACTGGCAGAACTAAAGTTTTAAAGTACGATGAGTGCAATACTCTTTATAATACAAATTGTAGCTACTAAAGTACGTTAATTCACACTTTTTGTGCTTTTATTATGTTTTCTTTGAGAAAATAAACATTTAATTAATCGATGTTTGTTTATGCAGTAAAGCCAAAATGAGACTAAAGTAAAAGCCAAATGTCTATAGAAATGTTTCAAAAATGGTTGCTGCAGCACTAATATAGTGCTTTAAAAGAAGTAACTGGCAGAACTTAAGTTTTAAAGAACGATGAGTGCAATACTCTTTATAATATAAATTGTAGCTACTAAAGTACGTTAATCGACACTTTTTGTGCTTTTATTTTGTTTTCTTTGAGAAAATAAACTTTTAATTAATCGATGCAGTAAAGCCAAAATAAGACTAAAGAAAAAGCTAATGTCTATAGTAACCTTTCAAAGAATGGTTGCTGCAGTACTAATATAAGAAGTAACTGGCAGGACTAATGTTTTAAAGAGCGATGAGTGCAATACTCTTTGTAATAGCAATTGTAGCTAATAAAGTACGTTAATCCACAGTATTTGTGTTTTAATTATGTTTTCTTTGAGAAAAGAAACATTTAATTAATCGATGTTTGTTTATGCCTTAAAGCCAAACTGAGACTAAAGAAAAAAGCTAATGTCTATAGTAATGTTTCAAAGAATGGTTGCTGCAGCACTAATACATTGCCATAAAAGAAGTAACTTGCAAAACTAAAGTTTTAAAGAACGATGAGTGCAATACTCTTTATAATACAAATTGTAGCTACTAAAGTACGTTAATTCACACATTTTGTGCTCTTATTTTGTTTTCTTTGAGAAAACAAACATTTAATTAATCGATGTTTGTTTATGCAGTAAAGCCAAAATAAGACTAAAGAAAAAGCCAAATGTCTATAGAAATGTTTCCAAAATTGGTTGCTGCAGCACTAATATAGTGCTTTAAAAGAAGTAACTGGCAGAACTTAAGTTTTAAAGTACGATGAGTGCAATAGGTCTTCTAATATAAATTGTAGCTAATAAAGTACGTTAAACAACAATTTTTGTGGTTTAAATTTGTTTTCTTTGAGAAAATAAACATTTAATTAATCGATGTTTGTTTATGCAGTAAATCTAAAATTGGACTAAAGAAGAAGCTAATGTCTATAGTAATGTTTCCAAGAATGGTTGCTGCAGCAATAATATAGTGCTATTAAAGAAGAAACTTGCAGAACTAAAGTTTTAAAGAACGATGAGTGCAATACTCTTTACAATACAAATTGTAGCTACTAAAGTACGTTAATTCACACTTTTTGTGCTTTTATTTTGTTTTCTTTGAGAAAAGAAACATTTAATTAATCGATGTTTGTTTATGCACTAAAGCCAAAATGAGACTAAAGAAAAAGCTAATGTCTATAGTAATGTTTCAATGAATGGTTGCTGCAGAACTAATATAGTGCTATTAAAGAAGAAACTTGCAGAACTAAAGTTTTAAAGAACGATGAGTGCAATACTCTTTATAATACAAATTGTACCTACTAAAGTACGTTAATCCACACTTTTTGTGTTTTTATTATGTTTTCTTTGAGAAAACAAACATTTAATTAAACGATGTTTGTTTATGCAGTAAAGCCAAAATGAGACTAAAGAAAAAGAAAATGTCTAAAGTAATGTTTCCCAAAATGGTTGCTGCAGCACTAATATAGTGCTTTAAAAGAAGTAACTGGCAGAACTAAAGTTTTAAAGTACGTTGAGTGCAATACTCTTTATAATACAAATTGTAGCTACTAAAGTACGTTAATTCACACTTTTTGTGCTTTTATTATGTTTTCTTTGAGAAAATAAACATTTAATTAATCGATGTTTGTTTATGCAGTAAAGCCAAATTGAGACTAAAGTAAAAGCCAAATGTCTATAGAAATGTTTCCAAAAATGGTTGCTGCAGCACTAATATAGTGTTTTAAAAGAAGTAACTGGCAGAACTTAAGTTTTAAAGTACGATGAGTGCAATACTCTTTATAATATAAATTGTAGCTACTAAGGTACGTTGAACGACACTTTTTGTGCTTTTATTTTGTTTCCTTTGAGAAAATAAACTTTTAATTAATCGATGCAGTAACGCCCAAATAAGACTAAAGAAAAAGCTAATGTCTATAGTAACCTTTCAAAGAATGGTTGCTGCAGTACTAATATAAGAAGTAACTGGCAGGACTAAAGTTTTAAAGAGCGATGAGTGCAATACTCTTTGTAATAGCAATTGTAGCTTATAAAGTACGTTAATCCACACTATTTGTGTTTTAATTATGTTTTCTTTGAGAAAAGAAACATTTAATTAATCGATGTTTGTTTATGCCTTAAAGCCAAACTGAGACTAAAGAAAAAAGCTAATGTATATAGTAATGTTTCAAAGAATGTTTGCTGCAGCACTAATATATTGCAGTAAAAGAAGTAACTTGCAGAACTAAAGTTTTAAAGAACGATGAGTGCAATACTCTTTATAATACAAATTGTAGCTACTAAAGTACGTTAATTCACACATTTTGTGCTCTTATTTTGTTTTCTTTGAGAAAACAAACATTTAATTAATCGATGTTTGTTTATGCCTTAAAGCCAAACTGAGACTAAAGAAAAAAGCTAATGTCTATAGTAATGTTTCAAAGAATGGTTGCTGCAGCACTAATATATTGCCATAAAAGAAGTAACTTGCAGAACTAAAGTTTTAAAGAACGATGAGTGCAATACTCTTCATAATACAAATTGTAGCTACTAAAGGACGTTAATTCACACATTTTGTGCTTTTATTTTGTTTTCTTTGAGAAAATAAACATTTAATTAATCGATGTTTGTTTATGCAGTAAAGCCAAAATAAGACTAAAGAAAAAGCCAAATGTCTATAGAAATGTTTCCAAAAATGGTTGCTGCAGCACTAATATAGTGCTTTAAAAGAAGTAACTGGCAGAACTTAAGTTTTAAAGTACGATGAGTGCAATAGTTCTTCTAATATAAATTATAGCTAATAAAGTACGTTAAACAACAATTTTTGTGGTTTAAATTTGTTTTCTTTGAGAAAATAAACATTTAATTAATCGATGTTTGTTTATGCAGTAAATCTAAAATTGGACTAAAGAAGAAGCTAATGTCTATAGTAATGTTTCCAAGAATGGTTGCTGCAGCACTAAGATAGTGCTTTAAAAGAAGTAACTGGCAGGACTAAAGTTTTAAAGAACGATGAGTGCAATACTCTTTACAATACAAATTGTAGCTACTAAAGTACGTTAATTCACACTTTTTGTGCTTTTATTTTGTTTTCTTTGAGAAAAGAAACATTTAATTAATCGATGTTTGTTTATGCACTAAAGCCAAAATAAGACTAAAGAAAAAGCTAATGTCTATAGTAATGTTTCAATGAATGGTTGCTGCAGAACTAATATAGTGCTATTAAAGAAGAAACTTGCAGAACTAAAGTTTTAAAGAACGATGAGTGCAATACTCTTTATAATACAAATTGTAGCTACTAAAGTACGTTAATCCACACTTTTTGTGCTTTTATTATGTTTTCTTTGAGAAAACAAACATTTAATTAATCGATGTTTGTTTATGCAGTAAAGCCAAAATGAGACTAAAGAAAAAAGCTAATGTCTATAGTAATGTTTCCAAGAATGGTTGCTGCAGCACTAAGATAGTTCTTTAAAAGAAGAAACTGGCAGGACTAAAGTTTTAAAGAACGATGAGTGCAATACATTTATAATACAAATTTTAGCTACTAAAGTACGTTAATCCACACTTTTTGTGCTTTTATTTTGTTTTCTTTGAGAAAATAAACATTTAATTAATCGATGTTTGTTTATTTAGTAAAGCCAAAATAAGACTAAAGAAAAAGCCAAATGTCTATAGAAATGTTTCCAAAAATGGCTGCTGCAGCACTAATATAGTGCTTTAAAAGAAGTAACTGGCAGAACTTAAGTTTTAGTGTACGATGAGTGCAATAGTTCTTCTAATATAAATTGTAGCTAATAAAGTACGTTAAACAACAATTTTTGTGGTTTAAATTTGTTTTCTTTGAGAAAAGAAACATTTAATTAATCGGTGTTTGTTTATGCCTTAAAGCCAAACTGAGACTAAAGAAAAAAGCTAATGTCTATAGTAATGTTTCAAAGAATGGTTGCTGCAGCACTAATATATTGCCATAAAAGAAGTAACTTGCAGAACTAAAGTTTTAAAGAACGATGAGTGCAATACTTTTTATAATACAAATTGTAGCTACTAAAGTAAGTTAATCCACACATTTTGTGCTCTTATTTTGTTTTCTTTGAGAAAACAAACATTTAATTAATCGATGTTTGTTTATGCAGTAAAGCCAAAATGAGACTAAAGAAAAAAGCTAATGTCTATAGTAATGTTTCAAAGAATGGTTGCTGCAGCACTAATATAGTGCTATAAAAGAAGTAACTTGCAGAACTAAAGTTTTAAAGAACGATGGGTGCAATACACTTTATAATACAAATTTTAGCTACTAAAGTACATTAATCCACACTTTTTGTGCTTTTATTTTGTTTTCTTTGAGAAAATAAACATTTGATTAATCGAATTTTTGTTTATTTAGTAAAGCCAAAATAAGACTAAAGAAAAAGCCAAATGTCTATAGAAATGTTTCCAAAAATGGTTGCTGCAGCACTAATATAGTGCTTTAAAAGAAGTAACTGGCAGAACTTAAGTTTTAGTGTACGATGAGTGCAATAGTTCTTCTAATATAAATTGTAGCTAATAAAGTACGTTAAACAACAATTTTTGTGGTTTAAATTTGTTTTCTTTGAGAAAATAAACATTTAATTAATCGATGTTTGTTTATGCAGTAAATCTAAAATTGGACTAAAGAAGAAGCTAATGTCTATAGTAATTTTTCCAAGAATGGTTGCTGCAGCACTAATATAGTGCTTTAAAAAAGGAATTTGCAGAACTAAAGTTTTAAAGAACGATGAGTGCAATACTCTTTACAATACAAATTGTAGCTACTAAAGTACGTTAATTCACACTTTTTGTGCTTTTATTTTGTTTTCTTTGAGAAAAGAAACATTTAATTAATCGATGTTTGTTTATGCACTAAAGCCAAAATGAGACTAAAGAAAAAGCTAATGTCTATAGTAATGTTTCAAAGAATGGTTGCTGCAGAACTAATATAGTGCTATTAAAGAAGAAACTTGCAGAACTAAAGTTTTAAGAACGATGAGTGCAATACTCTTTATAATACAACTTGTAGCTACTAAAGTACGTTAATCTACACTTTTTGTGTTTTAATTTTGTTTTCTTTGAGAAAATAAACATTTAATTAATCGATGTTTGTTTATGCAGTAAAGATAAAATTAGACTAAAGAAAAAGCTAATGTCTATAGTAATGTTTCCAAGAATGGTTGCTGCAGCACTAAGATAGTGCTTTAAAAGAAGAAACTGGCAGGACTAAAGTTTTAAAGAACGATGAGTGCAATACTCTTTATAATACAAATTGTAGCTACTAAAGTACGTTAATTCACACTTTTTGTGCTTTTATTTTGTTTTCTTTGAGAAAAGAAACATTTAATTAATCGATGTTTGTTTATGCACTAAAGCCAAAATGAGACTAAAGAAAAAGCTAATGTCTATAGTAATGTTTCAAAGAATGGTTGCTGCAGAACTAATATAGTGCTATTAAAGAAGAAACTTGCAGAACTAAAGTTTTAAAGAACGATGGGTGCAATACACTTTATAATACAAATTTTAGCTACTAAAGTACGTTAATCTACACTTTTTGTGTTTTAATTTTGTTTTCTTTGAGAAAATAAACATTTAATTAATCGATGTTTGTTTATGCAGTAAAGATAAAATTAGACTAAAGAAAAAGCTAATGTCTATAGTAATGTTTCCAAGAATGGTTGCTGCAGCACTAAGATAGTTCTTTAAAAGAAGAAACTGGCAGGACTAAAGTTTTAAAGAACGATGAATGCAATACTCTTTATAATACAAATTGTAGCTACTAAAGTACGTTAATTCACACATTTTGTGCTCTTATTTTGTTTTCTTTGAGAAAATAAACATTTAATTAATCGATGTTTGTTTATGCAGTAAAGGCAAAATGAGATTAAAGAAAAAAGCTAATGTCTATAGTAATGTTTCCAAGAATGGTTGCTGCAGCACTAATATAGTGCTTTAAAAGAAGAAACTGGCAGGACTAAAGTTTTAAAGAACGATGACTGCAATACTCTTTGTAATAGAAATTGTAGCTAATAAAGTACGTTAATCTACACTTTTTATGTTTATATTTTGTATTCTCTTGGAAAATAAACATTTCATTAATCGATGTTTGTTGATGCACTAAATATAAATTGAGACGAAAGAAAAGACTAATATCTATAGTAATGTTTCAAAGAATGGTTGCTGCAGCACTAATATAGTGCTATAAAAGAAGTAACTTGCAGAACTAAAGTTTTAAAGAACGATGGGTGCAATACTCTTTATAATACAAATTGTAGCTACTAAAGTACGTTAATTCACACATTTTGTGCTCTTATTTTGTTTTCTTTGATTAACTGATGTTTTTTTATGCAGTAAAGCCAAAATGAGACTAAAGAAAAAGCTAATGTCTATAGTAATGTTTCAAAGAATGGTTGCTGCAGCACTAATATAGTGCTATAAAAGAAGTAACTTGCAGAACTAAAGTTTTAAAGAACGATGAGTGCATTACCCTTTATAATAGAAATTGTAGCTACTAAAAAACGTTAATCCACACTTTTTGTGTTTTAATTTTGTTTTCTTTGAGAAAATAAACATTTATTTATCGATGTTTGTTTATGCAGTAAAGCCAAAATGAGCCACAAGAAAAAGCTAATGTCTATAGTAATGTTTCCAAGAATGGTTGCTGCAGCACTAAGATAGTGCTTTAAAAGAAGTAACTGGCAGGACTAAAGTTTTAAAGAACGATGAGTGCAATACTCTTTATAATACAAATTATAGCTACTAAAGTACGTTAAGCCACACTTTTTGTGCTTTTATTTTGTTTTCTTTGAGAAAATAAACATTTAATTAATCGATGTTTGTTTATGCCTTAAAGCCAAACTGAGACTAAAGAAAAAAGCTAATGTCTAAAGTAATGTTTCAAAGAAGGGTTGCTGCAGCACTAATATATTGCCATAAAAGAAGTAACTTGCAGAACTAAAGTTTTAAAGAACGATGAAAGCAATACTCTTTATAATACAAATTGTAGCTACTAAAGTACGTTAATTCACACATTTTGTGCTTTTTTTTTGTTTTCTTTGAGAAAATAAACATTTAATTAATCGATGTTTGTTTATGCCTTAAAGCCAAACTGAGACTAAAGAAAAAAGCTAATGTCTATAGTAATGTTTCAAAGAAGGGTTGCTGCAGCACTAATATATTGCCATAAAAGAAGTAACTTGTAGAACTAAAGTTTTAAAGAACGATGAAAGCAATACTCTTTATAATACAAATTGTAGCTACTAAAATACGTTAATTCACACATTTTGTGCTTTTTTTTTGTTTCCTTTGAGAAAATAAACTTTTAATTAATCGATGCAGTAAAGCCCAAATAAGACTAAAGAAAAAGCTAATGTCTATAGTAACCTTTCAAAAAATGGTTGCTGCAGTACTAATATAAGAAGTAACTGGCAGGACTAAAGTTTTAAATAGCGATGAGTGCAATACTCTTTGTAATAGCAATTGTAGCTAATAAAGTACGTTAATCCACACTATTTGTGTTTTAATTATGTTTTCTTTGAGAAAAGAAACATTTAATTAATCGATGTTTGTTTATGCCTTAAAGCCAAACTGAGACTAAAGAAAAAAGCTAATGTCTATAGTAATGTTTCAAAGAATGGTTGCTGCAGCACTAATATATTGCCATAAAAGAAGTAACTTGCAGAACTAAAGTTTTAAAGAACGATGAGTGCAATACTCTTTATAATACAAATTGTAGCTACTAAAGTACGTTAATTCACACATTTTGTGCTCTTATTTTGTTTTCTTTGAGAAAACAAACATTTAATTAATCGATGTTTGTTTATGCAGTAAAGCCAAAATGAGACTAAAGAAAAAAGCTAATGTCTATAGTAATGTTTCAAAGAATGGTTGCTGCAGCACTAATATTGTGCTATAAAAGAAGTAACTTGAAGAACTAAAGTTTTAAAGAACGATGGGTGCAATACACTTTTTAATACAAATTTTAGCTACTAAAGTACGTTAATCCACACTTTTTGTGCTTTTATTTTGTTTTATTTGAGAAAATAAACATTTAATTAATCGATGTTTGTTTATGCAATAAAGCCAAAATAAGACTAAAGAAAAAGCCAAATGTCTATAGAAATGTTTCCAAAAATGGTTGCTGCAGCACTAATATAGTGCTTTAAAAGAAGTAACTGGCAGAACTTAAGTTTTAAAGTACGATGAGTGCAATAGTTCTTCTAATATAAATTATAGCTAATAAAGCACGTTAAAAAACAATTTTTGTGGTTTAAATTTGTTTTCTTTGAGAAAATAAACATTTAATTAATCGATGTTTGTTTATGCAGTAAATCTAAAATTGGACTAAAGAAGAAGCTAATGTCTATAGTAATGTTTCCAAGAATGGTTGCTGCAGCACTAAGATAGTGCTTTAAAAGAAGTAACTGGCAGGACTAAAGTTTTAAAGAACGATGAGTGCAATACTCTTTACAATACAAATTGTAGCTACTAAAGTACGTTAATTCACACTTTTTGTGCTTTTATTTTGTTTTCTTTGAGAAAAGAAACATTTAATTAATCGATGTTTGTTTATGCACTAAAGCCAAAATGAGACTAAAGAAAAAGCTAATGTCTATAGTAATGTTTCAATGAATGGTTGCTGCAGAACTAATATAGTGCTATTAAAGAAGAAACTTGCAGAACTAAAGTTTTAAAGAACGATGAGTGCAATACTCTTTATAATACAAATTGTAGCTACTAAAGTACGTTAATCCACACTTTTTGTGCTTTTATTATGTTTTCTTTGAGAAAACAAACATTTAATTAATCGATGTTTGTTTATGCAGTAAAGCCAAAATGAGACTAAAGAAAAAAGCTAATGTCTATAGTAATGTTTCCAAGAATGGTTGCTGCAGCACTAAGATAGTGCTTTAAAAGAAGAAACTGGCAGGACTAAAGTTTTAAAGAACGATGATTGCAATACTCTTTATAATACAAATTGTAGCTGCTAACGTACGTTAATTCACACATTTTGTGCTTTTATTTTGTTTTCTTTGAGAAAATAAACATTTAATTAATCGATGTTTGTTTATGCAGTAAAGATAAAATTAGACTAAAGAAAAAGCTAATGTCTATAGTAATGTTTCCAAGAATGGTTGCTGCAGCACTAAGATAGTGCTTTAAAAGAAGTAACTGGCAGGACTAAAGTTTTAAAGAACGATGAGTGCAATACTCTTTGTAATAGAAACTGTAGCTAATAAAGTACGTTAATCCACACTTTTTGTGTTTATATTTTGTTTTCTTTTGGAAAATAAACGTTTCATTATTCAATGTATTTTGATGCCTTAAAGCCAAACTGAGACTAAAGAAAAAAGCTAATGTCTATAGTAATGTTTCAAAGAATGGTTGTTGCAGCACTAATATATTGCCATAAAAGAAGTAACTTGCAGAACTAAAGTTTTAAAGAACGATGAGTGCAATACTCTTTATAATACAAATTGTAGCTACTAAAGTACGTTAATTCACACATTTTGTGCTCTTATTTTGTTTTCTTTGAGAAAATAAACATTTAATTAATCGATGTTTGTTTATGCAGTAAAGGCAAAATGAGATTAAAGAAAAAAGCTAATGTCTATAGTAATGTTACCAAGAATGGTTGCTGCAGCACTAATATAGTGCTTTAAAAGAAGAAACTGGGAAGACTAAAGTTTTAAAGAATGATGAGTGCAATACTCTTTGTAATAGAAATTGTAGCTAATAAAGTACGTTAATTCACACATTTTGTGCTTTTTTTTGTTTCCTTTGAGAAAATAAACTTTTAATTAATCGATGCAGTAAAGCCCAAATAAGACTAAAGAAAAAGCTAATGTCTATAGTAACCTTTCAAAGAATGGTTGCTGCAGTACTAATATAAGAAGTAACTGGCAGGACTAAAGTTTTAAATAGCGATGAGTGCAATACTCTTTGTAATAGCAATTGTAGCTAATAAAGTACGTTAATCCACACTATTTGTGTTTTAATTATGTTTTCTTTGAGAAAAGAAACATTTAATTAATCGATGTTTGTTTATGCCTTAAAGCCAAACTTAGACTAAAGAAAAAAGCTAATGTCTATAGTAATGTTTCAAAGAATGGTTGCTGCAGCACTAATATATTGCCATAAAAGAAGTAACTTGCAGAACTAAAGTTTTAAAGAACGATGAGTGCAATACTCTTTATAATACAAATTGTAGCTACTAAAGTACGTTAATTCACACATTTTGTGCTCTTATTTTGTTTTCTTTGAGAAAACAAACATTTAATTAATCGATGTTTGTTTATGCAGTAAAGCCAAAATGAGACTAAAGAAAAAAGCTAATGTCTATAGTAATGTTTCAAAGAATGGTTGCTGCAGCACTATTATAGTGCTATAAAAGAAGTAACTTGCAGAACTAAAGTTTTAAAGAACGATGGGTGCAATACACTTTTTAATACAAATTTTAGCTACTAAAGTACGTTAATCCACACTTTTTGTGCTTTTATTTTGTTTTCTTTGAGAAAATAAACATTTAATTAATCGATGTTTGTTTATGCAATAAAGCCAAAATAAGACTAAAGAAAAAGCCAAATGTCTATAGAAATGTTTCCAAAAATGGTTGCTGCAGCACTAATATAGGGCTTTAAAAGAAGTAACTGGCAGAACTTAAGTTTTAAAGTACGATGAGTACAATAGTTCTTCTAATATAAATTATAGCTAATAAAGTACGTTAAAAAACAATTTTTGTGGTTTAAATTTGTTTTCTTTGAGAAAATAAACATTTAATTAATCGATGTTTGTTTATGCAATAAAGCCAAAATAAGACTAAAGAAAAAGCCAAATGTCTATAGAAATGTTTCCAAAAATGGTTGCTGCAGCACTAATATAGTGCTTTAAAAGAAGTAACTGGCAGAACTAAAGTTTTAAAGAAGGATGAGTGCAATACTCTTTATAATACAAATTGTAGCTACTAAAGTACGTTAATTCACACATTTTGTGCTCTTATTTTGTTTTCTTTGAGAAAATAAACATTTAATTAATCGATGTTTGTTTATGCAGTAAAGTATGAAGTGTAATCAAGGCCAAAATCAAACCTTGATTTCGAAGAGACAATCATGCACTTTGGTTACTATGCTGCACTTTCCGATCATGCACTTTCCATCCTTGTGCTTTCCAATCGTGCACTTTGTAAACGTGCACTTTTCAATCGTGCACTTTGTAATCGTGCACTCTCTATTCGTTCATTTTGTAACCATGCACTTTTCATCAGTGCACTTTTCATTCATGCACTTATAAAGATATTCGTGCACTTGAAAAGACATTCATGTACTTTGTAATCGTGCACTGTCTAATCTTACAGTACTTAGTAATCTTACTCCATGCCCGGGGGGGGGTACTTGACCAGGTTTTGGTCGGGGACGTGCCATCGAAGCTTCAAAAACATACCCGTTCCTTATACCAATTTTGCGAAAAAGTATGCCCGACCTTATACCAATTTTCCGAAAAAGTATACCAAAATCATTCTTTAAACCAAAATTGCGAAAATGGATACCGTTCCTTATACCAAAATCGTGAAAATCGATACCGTTCCTTATACCAAAATCGTGAAAATCGATACCCTTCCCGATGGCACGTCCCCGTACCCAAAATATGTGAAGTACCCCCCCCCCCCCGGGACTCCATGTGCAATATTCTGAAATCACTCAACCCCTAAGTGAAACATAGCGCGCTTGTAGAATTGACGTTTGCTTTAAGCGCGCTTGCTAATTGTCATCAATCTGCCGGTTGGAGGAAGTTTGCACAAGGCAAAAGTTGGAAAGGATGGCGGATTTGGGTGATCAAGCTACACTGAATCAAATAGGTAAACATTTATCACTTCACTGGCATATATTCAAAATTTAAATATCTCCTTCGCATGCCTCTAGGTGTCACCTAACGAGCCAAAACACTGAAATTGGCTTCGCAAAGCTCGCCATGAAAATCTTTCATTTTGTTTAGGCTTGTCATTGTCACTATCACTATCTGCTCAACAAATGTTCCATACGTATTGAGAACAATAATTGACAATCCCTTCTGGGGAATACACGTATCTTCTTTATATGAAATTTGGGTCAGTACTGAAAGTTTCTTAGAATTATAAGATTTTGAGTAATTAGAGTTTCTTACGAGTTTCTTATGAGTTTCTTAGAGGTTCCATAACAATCTTCATGTTCACTACCTGTGCCCTAGTGAACTTTTCAAACAAGGCTTTTTTAATGCCTTGTTTTAAGGCCTTCCCAATGTTTAGACATTATTCAAGTACCTTTCGAGTAATATCATGTGACTATGAGTAATATCATATAGGAGACAAGTGAAAGTAAAGCAAAAATATGTCAAAGATTTCCTTTATCAAAATAAATAGTTTCTTAACTTAAATTTTCCCAGTACTGGATTTTCTTAATTTTTTGGCGATCTGAGAGTTCAGTTTCTTATACGTGTATATCGATTAACCACCAATCGCGCTTCGCCTGAACTTCCATTTAAAGTAGACACATTTTTTTTATAAGAAACTGCCCATAAGAAACTCAACTCTCAGATCGCCAAAAAATCAAGAAATTCCAGTGCTGGAAAAATATAAGTTAAGAAACTATTCATTTTGATAAAGGAAATCCTTGACAAATTTTTACTTCATTTTCGCATGTTTCTTGTATCATATTACTCAGAAGGCACTTGAGGCCTTGAGCAATGTCTAAACATTAGAAATGCTTAAAAACCATATTTTGAAATGTTTTCAGAGTGGAATAGGTAGTGCACAGGGGGGGGGGAGGTTCTTGGTCAAATTTTGGGCAGGGGTCTGCCGCGAGCATATTCAAAATGGTACCGTAGGCTAGACTAATTTTTATGAAAATGGTACCCTTGGCTAGACCATCTTGACCTTTCTCTGGACCAATTTTTACGAAAATGGTACCCTTGCCTAGACCAATTTTGACCATTTCCTGGACCAATTTGTCAAATTTGCACCAAATATGATAGCATGACCGTTCGCTAGACCAATATTGTCAAAAATGATACCCTAGGCTAGTCCGTTGCTAGGCCAAAATTTCAAAAAAGAATACCCTTGGCTAGACTAGAAGTCCGAAGAAGTATACCCTTGCTCGCGGCACATCCCCAGGTACCTTTACTATTGAAGAACCCCCCCCCCCCCCCCCCGCGAGGTAGTGAACATGAAGTGAACATGGAGATAGTTATGGAAACCTCTGAGAAACTCGTAAGAAACTCTAATTACTCAAAATCTTATAATTCTAAGAAACTTTCAGTACTGACCCAAATTTCATATAAAGAAGATACGTGTATTCCCCAGAAGGGATTGTCAATTATTGTTCTCAATACGTATGGAACATTTGTTGAGCAGATAGTGATAGTGACAATGACAAGCCTAAACAAAATGAAAGATTTTCATGGCGAGCTTTGCGAAGCCAATTTCAGTGTTTTGGCTCGTTAGGTGACACCTAGAGGCATGCGAAGGAGATATTTTAATTTTGAATATATGCCAGTGAAGTGATAAATGTTTACCTATTTGATTCAGTGTAGCTTGATCACCCAAATCCGCCATCCTTTCCAACTTTTGCCTTGTGCAAACTTCCTCCAACCGGCAGATTGATGACAATTAGCAAGCGCGCTTAAAGCAAACGTCAATTCTACAAGCGCGCTATGTTTCACTTAGGGGTTGAGTGATTTCAGAATATTGCACATGGAGTAAGATTACTAAGTACTGTAAGATTAGACAGTGCACGATTACAAAGTACATGAATGTCTTTTCAAGTGCACGAATATCTTTATAAGTGCATGAATGAAAAGTGCACTGATGAAAAGTGCATGGTTACAAAATGAACGAATAGAGAGTGCACGATTACAAAGTGCACGATTGAAAAGTGCACGTTTACAAAGTGCATGATTGGAAAGCACAAGGATGGAAAGTGCATGATCGGAAAGTGCAGCATAGTAACCAAAGTGCATGATTGTCTCTTCGAAATCAAGGTTCGATTTTGGCCTCGATTACACTTCATAGTAAAGGCAAAATGAGATTAAAGAAAAAAGCTAATGTCTATAGTAATGTTTCCAAGAATGGTTGCTGCAGCACTAATATAGTGCTTTAAAAGAAGAAACTGGCAAGACTAAAGTTTTAAAGAATGATGAGTGCAATACTCTTTGTCATAGAAATTGTAGCTAATAAAGTACGTTAATTCACACTTTTTGTGCTTTTATTTTGTTTTCTTTGAGAAAATAAACTTTTAATTAATCGATGTTTGTTTATGCAGTAAAGCCAAAATGAGACTAAAGAAAAAAGCTAATGTCTATAGTAATGTTTCCAAGAATGGTTGCTGCAGCACTAAGATAGTGCTTTAAAAGAAGAAACTGGCAGGACTAAAGTTTTAAAGAACGATGATTGCAATACTCTTTATAATACAAATTGTAGCTGCTAACGTACGTTAATTCACACATTTTGTGCTTTTATTTTGTTTTCTTTGAGAAAATAAACATTTAATTAATCGATGTTTGTTTATGAAGTAAAGATAAAATTAGACTAAAGAAAAAGCTAATGTCTATAGTAATGTTTCCAAGAATGGTTGCTGCAGCACTAAGATAGTGCTTTAAAAGAAGTAACTGGCAGGACTAAAGTTTTAAAGAACGATGAGTGCAATACTCTTTGTAATAGAAACTGTAGCTAATAAAGTACGTTAATCCACACTTTTTGTGTTTATATTTTGTTTTCTTTTGGAAAATAAACGTTTCATTATTCGATGTAATTTGATGCCTTAAAGCCAAACTGAG
This sequence comes from Aurelia coerulea, assembly GCA_039566865.1. NCBI lineage: Eukaryota > Metazoa > Cnidaria > Scyphozoa > Semaeostomeae > Ulmaridae > Aurelia > Aurelia coerulea. The sequence continues at coordinate 8,652,345 of CM076959.1, forward strand.
ACTAAAGAAAAAAGCTAATGTCTATAGTAATGTTTCAAAGAATGGTTGTTGCAGCACTAATATATTGCCATAAAAGAAGTAACTTGCAGAACTAAAGTTTTAAAGAACGATGAGTGCAATACTCTTTATAATACAAATTGTAGCTACTAAAGTACGTTAATTCACACATTTTGTGCTCTTATTTTGTTTTCTTTGAGAAAATAAACATTTAATTAATCGATGTTTGTTTATGCAGTAAAGGCAAAATGAGATTAAAGAAAAAAGCTAATGTCTATAGTAATGTTTCCAAGAATGGTTGCTGCAGCACTAATATAGTGCTTTAAAAGAAGAAACTGGCAAGACTAAAGTTTTAAAGAATGATGAGTGCAATACTCTTTGTAATAGAAATTGTAGCTAATAAAGTACGTTAATTCACACATTTTGTGCTTTTTTTTTGTTTCCTTTGAGAAAATAAACTTTTAATTAATCGATGCAGTAAAGCCAAAATAAGACTAAAGAAAAAGCTAATGTCTATAGTAACCTTTCAAAGAATGGTTGCTGCAGTACTAATATAAGAAGTAACTGGCAGGACTAAAGTTTTAAATAGCGATGAGTGCAATACTCTTTGTAATAGCAATTGTAGCTAATAAAGTACGTTAATCCACACTATTTGTGTTTTAATTATGTTTTCTTTGAGAAAAGAAACATTTAATTAATCGATGTTTGTTTATGCCTTAAAGCCAAACTGAGACTAAAGAAAAAAGCTAATGTCTATAGTAATGTTTCAAAGAATGGTTGCTGCAGCACTAATATTTTGCCATAAAAGAAGTAACTTGCAGAACTAAAGTTTTAAAGAACGATGAGTGCAATACTCTTTATAATACAAATTGTAGCTACTAAAGTACGTTAATTCACACATTTTGTGCTCTTATTTTGTTTTCTTTGAGAAAACAAACATTTAATTAATCGATGTTTGTTTATGCAGTAAAGCCAAAATGATACTAAAGAAAAAAGCTAATGTCTATAGTAATGTTTCAAAGAATGGTTGCAGCAGCACTAATATAGTGCTATAAAAGAAGTAACTTGCAGAACTAAAGTTTTAAAGAACGATGGGTGCAATACACTTTTTAATACAAATTTTAGCTACTAAAGTACGTTAATCCACACTTTTTGTGCTTTTATTTTGTTTTCTTTGAGAAAATAAACATTTAATTAATCGATGTTTGTTTATGCAATAAAGCCAAAATAAGACTAAAGAAAAAGCCAAATGTCTATAGAAATGTTTCCAAAAATGGTTGCTGCAGCACTAATAGAGTGCTTTAAAAAAAGTAACTGGCAGAACTTAAGTTTTAAAGTACGATGAGTGCAATAGTTCTTCTAATATAAATTATAGCTAATAAAGTACGTTAAAAAACAATTTTTGTGGTTTAAATTTGTTTTCTTTGAGAAAATAAACATTTAATTAATCGATGTTTGTTTATGCAGTAAATCTAAAATTGGACTAAAGAAGAAGCTAATGTCCATAGTAATGTTTCCAAGAATGGTTGCTAAAGCACTAAGATAGTGCTTTAAAAGAAGTAACTGGCAGGAATAAAGTTTTAAAGAACGATGAGTGCAATACTCTTTACAATACAAATTGTAGCTACTAAAGTACGTTAATTCACACTTTTTGTGCTTTTATTTTGTTTTCTTTGAGAAAAGAAACATTTAATTAATCGATGTTTGTTTATGCACTAAAGCCAAAATGAGACTAAAGAAAAAGCTAATGTCTATAGTAATGTTTCAATGAATGGTTGCTGCAGAACTAATATAGTGCTATTAAAGAAGAAACTTGCAGAACTAAAGTTTTAAAGAACGATGAGTGCAATACTCTTTGTAATAGAAACTGTAGCTAATAAAGTACGTTAATCCACACTTTTTGTGTTTATATTTTGTTTTCTTTTGGAAAATAAACGTTTCATTATTCGATGTATTTTGATGCCTTAAAGCCAAACTGAGACTAAAGAAAAAAGCTAATGTCTATAGTAATTTTTCAAAGAATGGTTGTTGCAGCACTAATATATTGCCATAAAAGAAGTAACTTGCAGAACTAAAGTTTTAAAGAACGATGAGTGCAATACTCTTTATAATACAAATTGTAGCTACTAAAGTACGTTAATTCACACATTTTGTGCTCTTATTTTGTTTTCTTTGAGAAAACAAACATTTAATTAATCGATGTTTGTTTATGCAGTAAAGCCGAAATGAGACTAAAGAAAAAAGCTAATGTCTATAGTAATGTTTCAAAGAATGGTTGCTGCAGCACTAATATAGTGCTATAAAAGAAGTAACTTGCAGAACTAAAGTTTTAAAGAACGATGGGTGCAATACACTTTTTAATACAAATTTTAGCTACTAAAGTACGTTAATCCACACTTTTGGTGCTTTTATTTTGTTTTCTTTGAGAAAATAAACATTTAATTAATCGATGTTTGTTTATGCAATAAAGCCAAAATAAGACTAAAGAAAAAGCCAAATGTCTATAGAAATGTTTCCAAAAATGGTTGCTGCAGCACTAATATAGTGCTTTAAAAGAAGTAACTGGCAGAACTTAAGTTTTAAAGTACGATGAGTGCAATAGTTCTTCTAATATAAATTATAGCTAATAAAGTACGTTAAAAAACAATTTTTGTGGTTTAAATTTGTTTTCTTTGAGAAAATAAACATTTAATTAATCGATGTTTGTTTATGCAGTAAATCTAAAATTGGACTAAAGAAGAAGCTAATGTCCATAGTAATGTTTCCAAGAATGGTTGCTGCAGCACTAAGATAGTGCTTTAAAAGAAGTAACTGGCAGGACTAAAGTTTTAAAGAACGATGAGTGCAATACTCTTTACAATACAAATTGTAGCTACTAAAGTACGTTAATTCACACTTTTTGTGCTTTTATTTTGTTTTCTTTTAGAAAAGAAACATTTAATTAATCGATGTTTGTTTATGCACTAAAGCCAAAATGAGACTAAAGAAAATGCTAATGTCTATAGTAATGTTTCAATGAATGGTTGCTGCAGAACTAATATAGTGCTATTAAAGAAGAAACTTGCAGAACTAAAGTTTTAAAGAACGATGAGTGCAATACTCTTTATAATACAAATTGTAGCTACTAAAGTACGTTAATCCACACTTTTTGTGCTTTTATTTTGTTTTCTTTGAGAAAATAAACATTTAATTAATCGATGTTTGTTTATGCAGTAAAGATAAAATTAGACTAAAGAAAAAGCTAATGTCTATAGTAATGTTTCCAAGAATGGTTGCTGCAGCACTAAGATAGTGCTTTAAAAGAAGTAACTGGCAGGACTAAAGTTTTAAAGAACGATGAGTGCAATACTCTTTGTAATAGAAACTGTAGCTAATAAAGTACGTTAATCCACACTTTTTGTGTTTATATTTTGTTTTCTTTTGGAAAATAAACGTTTCATTATTCGATGTATTTTGATGCCTTAAAGCCAAACTGAGACTAAAGAAAAAAGCTAATGTCTATAGTAATGTTTCAAAGAATGGTTGTTGCAGCACTAATATATTGCCATAAAAGAAGTAACTTGCAGAACTAAAGTTTTAAAGAACGATGAGTGCAATACTCTTTATAGTACAAATTGTAGCTACTAAAGTACGTTAATTCACACATTTTGTGCTCTTATTTTGTTTTCTTTGAGAAAATAAACATTTAATTAATCGATGTTTGTTTATGCAGTAAAGGCAAAATGAGATTAAAGAAAAAAGCTAATGTCTATAGTAATGTTTCAAAGAATGGTTGTTGCAGCACTAATATATTGCCATAAAAGAAGTAACTTGCAGAACTAAAGTTTTAAAGAACGATGAGTGCAATACTCTTTATAATACAAATTGTAGCTACTAAAGTACGTTAATCCACACTTTTTGTGCTTTTATTTTGTTTTCTTTGAGAAAATAAACATTTAATTAATCGATGTTTGTTTATGCAGTAAAGCAAAAATAAGACTAAAGAAAAAGCCAAATGTCTATAGAAATGTTTCCAAAAATGGTTGCTGCAGCACTAATATAGTGCTTTAAAAAAGTAATTTGCAGAACTAAAGTTTTAAAGAACGATGAGTGCAATACTCTTTACAATACAAATTGTAGCTAATAAAGTACGTTAATCCACACTATTTGTGTTTTAATTATGTTTTCTTTGAGAAAAGAAACATTTAATTAATCGATGTCTGTTTATGCCTTAAAGCCAAACTGAGACTAAAGAAAAAAGCTAATGTCTATAGTAATAATTCAAAAAATGGTTTCTGCAGCACTAATATATTGCCATAAAAGAAGTAACTTGCAGAACTAAAGTTTTAAAGAACGATGAGTGCAATACTCTTTATAATACAAATTGTAGCTACTAAAGTACGTTAAGTCACACATTTTGTCCTCTTATTTTGTTTTCTTTGAGAAAATAAACATTTAATTAATCGATGTTTGTTTATGCATTAAAGCCAAAATAAAACTAAAGAAAAAGCCAAATGTCTATAGAAATGTTTCCAAAAATGGTTGCTGCAGCACTAATATAGTGCTTTAAAAGAAGTAACTTGAAGAACTTAAGTTTTAAAGTACGATGAGTGCAATAGTTCTTCTAATATAAATTATAGCTAATAAAGTACGTTAAAAAACAATTTTTGTGGTTTAAATTTGTTTTCTTTGAGAAAATAAACATTTAATTAATCGATGTCTGTTTATGCCTTAAAGCCAAACTGAGACTAAAGAAAAAAGCTAATGTCTATAGTAATGTTTCCGAGAATGGTTGCTGCAGCACTAATATAGTGCTTTAAAAGAAGAAACTGGCAAGACTAAAGTTTTAAAGAATGATGAGTGCAATACTCTTTGTAATAGAAATTGTAGCTAATAAAGTACGTTAATTCACACATTTTGTGCTTTTTTTTTGTTTCCTTTGAGAAAATAAACTTTTAATTAATCGATGCAGTAAAGCCAAAATAAGACTAAAGAAAAAGCTAATGTCTATAGTAACCTTTCAAAGAATGGTTGCTGCAGTACTAATATAAGAAGTAACTGGCAGGACTAAAGTTTTAAATAGCGATGAGTGCAATACTCTTTGTAATAGCAATTGTAGCTAATAAAGTACGTTAATCCACACTATTTGTGTTTTAATTATGTTTTCTTTGAGAAAAGAAACATTTAATTAATCGATGTTTGTTTATGCCTTAAAGCCAAACTGAGACTAAAGAAAAAAGCTAATGTCTATAGTAATGTTTCAAAGAATGGTTGCTGCAGCACTAATATTTTGCCATAAAAGAAGTAACTTGCAGAACTAAAGTTTTAAAGAACGATGAGTGCAATACTCTTTATAATACAAATTGTAGCTACTAAAGTACGTTAATTCACACATTTTGTGCTCTTATTTTGTTTTCTTTGAGAAAACAAACATTTAATTAATCGATGTTTGTTTATGCAGTAAAGCCAAAATGAGACTAAAGAAAAAAGCTAATGTCTATAGTAATGTTTCAAAGAATGGTTGCTGCAGCACTAATATAGTGCTATAAAAGAAGTAACTTGCAGAACTAAAGTTTTAAAGAACGATGGGTGCAATACACTTTTTAATACAAATTTTAGCTACTAAAGTAAGTTAATCCACACTTTTTGTGCTTTTATTTTGTTTTCTTTGAGAAAATAAACATTTAATTAATCGATGTTTGTTTATGCAATAAAGACAAAATAAGACTAAAGAAAAAGCCAAATGTCTATAGAAATGTTTCCAAAAATGGTTGCTGCAGCACTAATAGAGTGCTTTAAAAGAAGTAACTGGCAGAACTTAAGTTTTAAAGTACGATGAGTGCAATAGTTCTTCTAATATAAATTATAGCTAATAAAGTACGTTAAAAAACAATTTTTGTGGTTTAAATTTGTTTTCTTTGAGAAAATAAACATTTAATTAATCGATGTTTGTTTATGCAGTAAATCTAAAATTGGACTAAAGAAGAAGCTAATGTCCATAGTAATGTTTCCAAGAATGGTTGCTAAAGCACTAAGATAGTGCTTTAAAAGAAGTAACTGGCAGGAATAAAGTTTTAAAGAACGATGAGTGCAATACTCTTTACAATACAAATTGTAGCTACTAAAGTACGTTAATTCACACTTTTTGTGCTTTTATTTTGTTTTCTTTGAGAAAAGAAACATTTAATTAATCGATGTTTGTTTATGCACTAAAGCCAAAATGAGACTAAAGAAAAAGCTAATGTCTATAGTAATGTTTCAATGAATGGTTGCTGCAGAACTAATATAGTGCTATTAAAGAAGAAACTTGCAGAACTAAAGTTTTAAAGAACGATGAGTGCAATACTCTTTATAATACAAATTGTAGCTACTAAAGTACGTTAATCCACACTTTTTGTGCTTTTATTTTGTTTTCTTTGAGAAAATAAACATTTAATTAATCGATGTTTGTTTATGCAGTAAAGATAAAATTAGACTAAAGAAAAAGCTATTGTCTATAGTAATGTTTCCAAGAATGGTTGCTGCAGCACTAAGATAGTGCTTTAAAAGAAGTAACTGGCAGGACTAAAGTTTTAAAGAACGATGAGTGCAATACTCTTTGTAATAGAAACTGTAGCTAATAAAGTACGTTAATCCACACTTTTTGTGTTTATATTTTGTTTTCTTTTGGAAAATAAACGTTTCATTATTCGATGTATTTTGATGCCTTAAAGCCAAACTGAGACTAAAGAAAAAAGCTAATGTCTATAGTAATTTTTCAAAGAATGGTTGTTGCAGCACTAATATATTGCCATAAAAGAAGTAACTTGCAGAACTAAAGTTTTAAAGAACGATGAGTGCAATACTCTTTATAATACAAATTGTAGCTACTAAAGTACGTTAATTCACACATTTTGTGCTCTTATTTTGTTTTCTTTGAGAAAACAAACATTTAATTAATCGATGTTTGTTTATGCAGTAAAGCCGAAATGAGACTAAAGAAAAAAGCTAATGTCTATAGTAATGTTTCAAAGAATGGTTGCTGCAGCACTAATATAGTGCTATAAAAGAAGTAACTTGCAGAACTAAAGTTTTAAAGAACGATGGGTGCAATACACTTTTTAATACAAATTTTAGCTACTAAAGTACGTTAATCCACACTTTTGGTGCTTTTATTTTGTTTTCTTTGAGAAAATAAACATTTAATTAATCGATGTTTGTTTATGCAATAAAGCCAAAATAAGACTAAAGAAAAAGCCAAATGTCTATAGAAATGTTTCCAAAAATGGTTGCTGCAGCACTAATATAGTGCTTTAAAAGAAGTAACTGGCAGAACTTAAGTTTTAAAGTACGATGAGTGCAATAGTTCTTCTAATATAAATTATAGCTAATAAAGTACGTTAAAAAACAATTTTTGTGGTTTAAATTTGTTTTCTTTGAGAAAATAAACATTTAATTAATCGATGTTTGTTTATGCAGTAAATCTAAAATTGGACTAAAGAAGAAGCTAATGTCCATAGTAATGTTTCCAAGAATGGTTGCTGCAGCACTAAGATAGTGCTTTAAAAGAAGTAACTGGCAGGACTAAAGTTTTAAAGAACGATGAGTGCAATACTCTTTGTAATAGAAACTGTAGCTAATAAAGTACGTTAATCCACACTTTTTGTGTTTATATTTTGTTTTCTTTTGGAAAATAAACGTTTCATTATTCGATGTATTTTGATGCCTTAAAGCCAAACTGAGACTAAAGAAAAAAGCTAATGTCTATAGTAATGTTTCAAAGAATGGTTGTTGCAGCACTAATATATTGCCATAAAAGAAGTAACTTGCAGAACTAAAGTTTTAAAGAACGATGAGTGCAATACTCTTTATAGTACAAATTGTAGCTACTAAAGTACGTTAATTCACACATTTTGTGCTCTTATTTTGTTTTCTTTGAGAAAATAAACATTTAATTAATCGATGTTTGTTTATGCAGTAAAGGCAAAATGAGATTAAAGAAAAAAGCTAATGTCTATAGTAATGTTTCAAAGAATGGTTGTTGCAGCACTAATATATTGCCATAAAAGAAGTAACTTGCAGAACTAAAGTTTTAAAGAACGATGAGTGCAATACTCTTTATAATACAAATTGTAGCTACTAAAGTACGTTAATCCACACTTTTTGTGCTTTTATTTTGTTTTCTTTGAGAAAATAAACATTTAATTAATCGATGTTTGTTTATGCAGTAAAGCAAAAATAAGACTAAAGAAAAAGCCAAATGTCTATAGAAATGTTTCCAAAAATGGTTGCTGCAGCACTAATATAGTGCTTTAAAAAAGTAATTTGCAGAACTAAAGTTTTAAAGAACGATGAGTGCAATACTCTTTACAATACAAATTGTAGCTAATAAAGTACGTTAATCCACACTATTTGTGTTTTAATTATGTTTTCTTTGAGAAAAGAAACATTTAATTAATCGATGTCTGTTTATGCCTTAAAGCCAAACTGAGACTAAAGAAAAAAGCTAATGTCTATAGTAATAATTCAAAAAATGGTTTCTGCAGCACTAATATATTGCCATAAAAGAAGTAACTTGCAGAACTAAAGTTTTAAAGAACGATGAGTGCAATACTCTTTATAATACAAATTGTAGCTACTAAAGTACGTTAAGTCACACATTTTGTCCTCTTATTTTGTTTTCTTTGAGAAAATAAACATTTAATTAATCGATGTTTGTTTATGCATTAAAGCCAAAATAAAACTAAAGAAAAAGCCAAATGTCTATAGAAATGTTTCCAAAAATGGTTGCTGCAGCACTAATATAGTGCTTTAAAAGAAGTAACTTGAAGAACTTAAGTTTTAAAGTACGATGAGTGCAATAGTTCTTCTAATATAAATTATAGCTAATAAAGTACGTTAAAAAACAATTTTTGTGGTTTAAATTTGTTTTCTTTGAGAAAATAAACATTTAATTAATCGATGTCTGTTTATGCCTTAAAGCCAAACTGAGACTAAAGAAAAAAGCTAATGTCTATAGTAATGTTTCCAAGAATGGTTGCTGCAGCACTAATATAGTGCTTTAAAAGAAGAAACTGGCAAGACTAAAGTTTTAAAGAATGATGAGTGCAATACTCTTTGTAATAGAAATTGTAGCTAATAAAGTACGTTAATTCACACATTTTGTGCTTTTTTTTTGTTTCCTTTGAGAAAATAAACTTTTAATTAATCGATGCAGTAAAGCCAAAATAAGACTAAAGAAAAAGCTAATGTCTATAGTAACCTTTCAAAGAATGGTTGCTGCAGTACTAATATAAGAAGTAACTGGCAGGACTAAAGTTTTAAATAGCGATGAGTGCAATACTCTTTGTAATAGCAATTGTAGCTAATAAAGTACGTTAATCCACACTATTTGTGTTTTAATTATGTTTTCTTTGAGAAAAGAAACATTTAATTAATCGATGTTTGTTTATGCCTTAAAGCCAAACTGAGACTAAAGAAAAAAGCTAATGTCTATAGTAATGTTTCAAAGAATGGTTGCTGCAGCACTAATATTTTGCCATAAAAGAAGTAACTTGCAGAACTAAAGTTTTAAGGAACGATGAGTGCAATACTCTTTATAATACAAATTGTAGCTACTAAAGTACGTTAATTCACACATTTTGTGCTCTTATTTTGTTTTCTTTGAGAAAACAAACATTTAATTAATCGATGTTTGTTTATGCAGTAAAGCCAAAATGAGACTAAAGAAAAAAGCTAATGTCTATAGTAATGTTTCAAAGAATGGTTGCTGCAGCACTAATATAGTGCTATAAAAGAAGTAACTTGCAGAACTAAAGTTTTAAAGAACGATGGGTGCAATACACTTTTTAATACAAATTTTAGCTACTAAAGTACGTTAATCCACACTTTTTGTGCTTTTATTTTGTTTTCTTTGAGAAAATAAACATTTAATTAATCGATGTTTGTTTATGCAATAAAGCCAAAATAAGACTAAAGAAAAAGCCAAATGTCTATAGAAATGTTTCCAAAAATGGTTGCTGCAGCACTAATAGAGTGCTTTAAAAGAAGTAACTGGCAGAACTTAAGTTTTAAAGTACGATGAGTGCAATAGTTCTTCTAATATAAATTATAGCTAATAAAGTACGTTAAAAAACAATTTTTGTGGTTTAAATTTGTTTTCTTTGAGAAAATAAACATTTAATTAATCGATGTATGTTTATGCAGTAAATCTAAAATTGGACTAAAGAAGAAGCTAATGTCCATAGTAATGTTTCCAAGAATGGTTGCTAAAGCACTAAGATAGTGCTTTAAAAGAAGTAACTGGCAGGAATAAAGTTTTAAAGAACGATGAGTGCAATACTCTTTACAATACAAATTGTAGCTACTAAAGTACGTTAATTCACACTTTTTGTGCTTTTATTTTGTTTTCTTTGAGAAAAGAAACATTTAATTAATCGATGTTTGTTTATGCACTAAAGCCAAAATGAGACTAAAGAAAAAGCTAATGTCTATAGTAATGTTTCAATGAATGGTTGCTGCAGAACTAATATAGTGCTATTAAAGAAGAAACTTGCAGAACTAAAGTTTTAAAGAACGATGAGTGCAATACTCTTTATAATACAAATTGTAGCTACTAAAGTACGTTAATCCACACTTTTTGTGCTTTTATTTTGTTTTCTTTGAGAAAATAAACATTTAATTAATCGATGTTTGTTTATGCAGTAAAGATAAAATTAGACTAAAGAAAAAGCTAATGTCTATAGTAATGTTTCCAAGAATGGTTGCTGCAGCACTAAGATAGTGCTTTAAAAGAAGTAACTGGCAGGACTAAAGTTTTAAAGAACGATGAGTGCAATACTCTTTGTAATAGAAACTGTAGCTAATAAAGTACGTTAATCCACACTTTTTGTGTTTATATTTTGTTTTCTTTTGGAAAATAAACGTTTCATTATTCGATGTATTTTGATGCCTTAAAGCCAAACTGAGACTACAGAAAAAAGCTAATGTCTATAGTAATTTTTCAAAGAATGGTTGTTGCAGCACTAATATATTGCCATAAAAGAAGTAACTTGCAGAACTAAAGTTTTAAAGAACGATGAGTGCAATACTCTTTATAATACAAATTGTAGCTACTAAAGTACGTTAATTCACACATTTTGTGCTCTTATTTTGTTTTCTTTGAGAAAACAAACATTTAATTAATCGATGTTTGTTTATGCAGTAAAGCCGAAATGAGACTAAAGAAAAAAGCTAATGTCTATAGTAATGTTTCAAAGAATGGTTGCTGCAGCACTAATATAGTGCTATAAAAGAAGTAACTTGCAGAACTAAAGTTTTAAAGAACGATGGGTGCAATACACTTTTTAATACAAATTTTAGCTACTAAAGTACGTTAATCCACACTTTTGGTGCTTTTATTTTGTTTTCTTTGAGAAAATAAACATTTAATTAATCGATGTTTGTTTATGCAATAAAGCCAAAATAAGACTAAAGAAAAAGCCAAATGTCTATAGAAATGTTTCCAAAAATGGTTGCTGCAGCACTAATATAGTGCTTTAAAAGAAGTAACTGGCAGAACTTAAGTTTTAAAGTACGATGAGTGCAATAGTTCTTCTAATATAAATTATAGCTAATAAAGTACGTTAAAAAACAATTTTTGTGGTTTAAATTTGTTTTCTTTGAGAAAATAAACATTTAATTAATCGATGTTTGTTTATGCAGTAAATCTAAAATTGGACTAAAGAAGAAGCTAATGTCCATAGTAATGTTTCCAAGAATGGTTGCTGCAGCACTAAGATAGTGCTTTAAAAGAAGTAACTGGCAGGACTAAAGTTTTAAAGAACGATGAGTGCAATACTCTTTACAATACAAATTGTAGCTACTAAAGTACGTTAATTCACACTTTTTGTGCTTTTATTTTGTTTTCTTTTAGAAAAGAAACATTTAATTAATCGATGTTTGTTTATGCACTAAAGCCAAAATGAGACTAAAGAAAATGCTAATGTCTATAGTAATGTTTCAATGAATGGTTGCTGCAGAACTAATATAGTGCTATTAAAGAAGAAACTTGCAGAACTAAAGTTTTAAAGAACGATGAGTGCAATACTCTTTATAATACAAATTGTAGCTACTAAAGTACGTTAATCCACACTTTTTGTGCTTTTATTTTGTTTTCTTTGAGAAAATAAACATTTAATTAATCGATGTTTGTTTATGCAGTAAAGATAAAATTAGACTAAAGAAAAAGCTAATGTCTATAGTAATGTTTCCAAGAATGGTTGCTGCAGCACTAAGATAGTGCTTTAAAAGAAGTAACTGGCAGGACTAAAGTTTTAAAGAACGATGAGTGCAATACTCTTTGTAATAGAAACTGTAGCTAATAAAGTACGTTAATCCACACTTTTTGTGTTTATATTTTGTTTTCTTTTGGAAAATAAACGTTTCATTATTCGATGTATTTTGATGCCTTAAAGCCAAACTGAGACTAAAGAAAAAAGCTAATGTCTATAGTAATGTTTCAAAGAATGGTTGTTGCAGCACTAATATATTGCCATAAAAGAAGTAACTTGCAGAACTAAAGTTTTAAAGAACGATGAGTGCAATACTCTTTATAGTACAAATTGTAGCTACTAAAGTACGTTAATTCACACATTTTGTGCTCTTATTTTGTTTTCTTTGAGAAAATAAACATTTAATTAATCGATGTTTGTTTATGCAGTAAAGGCAAAATGAGATTAAAGAAAAAAGCTAATGTCTATAGTAATGTTTCAAAGAATGGTTGTTGCAGCACTAATATATTGCCATAAAAGAAGTAACTTGCAGAACTAAAGTTTTAAAGAACGATGAGTGCAATACTCTTTATAATACAAATTGTAGCTACTAAAGTACGTTAATCCACACTTTTTGTGCTTTTATTTTGTTTTCTTTGAGAAAATAAACATTTAATTAATCGATGTTTGTTTATGCAGTAAAGCAAAAATAAGACTAAAGAAAAAGCCAAATGTCTATAGAAATGTTTCCAAAAATGGTTGCTGCAGCACTAATATAGTGCTTTAAAAAAGTAATTTGCAGAACTAAAGTTTTAAAGAACGATGAGTGCAATAGTTCTTCTAATATAAATTATAGCTAATAAAGTACGTTAAAAAACAATTTTTGTGGTTTAAATTTGTTTTCTTTGAGAAAATAAACATTTAATTAATCGATGTCTGTTTATGCCTTAAAGCCAAACTGAGACTAAAGAAAAAAGCTAATGTCTATAGTAATAATTCAAAAAATGGTTTCTGCAGCACTAATATATTGCCATAAAAGAAGTAACTTGCAGAACTAAAGTTTTAAAGAACGATGAGTGCAATACTCTTTATAATACAAATTGTAGCTACTAAAGTACGTTAATTCACACATTTTGTCCTGTTATTTTGTTTTTTTTGAGAAAATAAACATTCAATTAATCGATGTTTGTTTATGCATTAAAGCCAAAATAAAACTAAAGAAAAAGCCAAATGTCTATAGAAATGTTTCCAAAAATGGTTGCTGCAGCACTAATATAGTGCTTTAAAAGAAGTAACTTGCAGAACTTAAGTTTTAAAGTACGATGAGTGCAATAGTTCTTCTAATATAAATTATAGCTAATAAAGTACGTTAAACAACAATTTTTGTGGTTTAAATTTGTTTTCTTTGAGAAAATAAACATTTAATTAATCGATGTTTGTTTATGCAGTAAATCTAAAATTGGATTAAAGAAGAAGCTAATGTCCATAGTAATGTTTCCAAGAATGGTTGCTGCAGCACTAAGATAGTGCTTTAAAAGAAGTAACTGGCAGGACTAAAGTTTTAAAGAACGATGAGTGCAATACTCTTTACAATACAAATTGTAGCTACTAAAGTACGTTAATTCACACTTTTTGTGCTTTTATTTTGTTTTCTTTGAGAAAAGAAACATTTAATTAATCGATGTTTGTTTATGCACTAAAGCCAAAATGAGACTAAAGAAAAAGCTAATGTCTATAGTAATGTTTCAATGAATGGTTGCTGCAGAACTAATATAGTGCTATTAAAGAAGAAACTTGCAGAACTAAAGTTTTAAAGAACGATGAGTGCAATACTCTTTATAATACAAATTGTAGCTACTAAAGTACGTTAATCCACACTTTTTGTGCTTTTATTTTGTTTTCTTTGAGAAAACAAACATTTAATTAATCGATGTTTGTTTATGCAGTAAAGCCAAAATGAGCCACAAGAAAAAGCTAATGTCTATAGTAATGTTTCCAAGAATGGTTGCTGCAGCACTAAGATAGTGCTTTAAAAGAAGTAACTGGCAGGACTAAAGTTTTAAAGAACGATGAGTGCAATACTCTTTGTAATAGAAATTGTAGCTAATAAAGTACGTTCATCTACACTTTTTGTGTTTATATTTTGTATTCTTTTGGAAAATAAACATTTCATTAATCGATGTTTTTTGATGCCTTAAAGCCAAATTGAGACTAAAGAAAAAAGCTAATGTCTATAGTAATGTTTCAAAGAATGGTTGTTGCAGCACTAATATATTGCCATAAAAGAAGTAACTTGCAGAACTAAAGTTTTAAAGAACGATGAGTGCAATACTCTTTATAATACTAATTGTAGCTACTAAAGTACGTTAATTCACACATTTTGTGCTCTTATTTTGTTTTCTTTGAGAAAATAAACATTTAATTAATCGATGTTTGTTTATGCAGTAAAGGCAAAATGAGATTAAAGAAAAAAGCTAATGTCTATAGTAAAGTTTCCAAGAATGGTTGCTGCAGCACTAATATAGTGCTTTAAAAGAAGAAACTGGCAGGACTAAAGTTTTAAAGAACGATGAGTGCAATACTCTTTGTAATAGAAATTGTAGCTAATAAAGTACGTTCATCTACACTTTTTGTGTTTATATTTTGTATTCTTTTGGAAAATAAACATTTCATTAATCGATGTTTGTTGATGCACTAAATATAAATTGAGACGAAAGAAAAAACTAATATCTATAGTAATGTTTCAAAGAATGGTTGCTGCAGCACTAATATAGTGCTATAAAAGAAGTAACTTGCAGAACTAAAGTTTTAAAGAACGATGGGTGCAATACTCTTTATAATACAAATTGTAGCTACTAAAGTACGTCAATTCACACATTTTGTGCTCTTATTTTGTTTTCTTTGAGAAAATAAACATTTAATTAACTGATGTTTTTTTATGCAGTAAAGCCAAAATGAGACTAAAGAAAAAGCTAATGTCTATAGTAATGTTTCAAAGAATGGTTGCTGCAGCACTAATATAGTGCTATAAAAGAAGTAACTTGCAGAACTAAAGTTTTAAAGAACGATGAGTGCAGTACCCTTTATAATAGAAATTGTAGCTACTAAAAAACGTTAATCCACACTTTTTGTGTTTTAATTTTGTTTTCTTTGAGAAAACAAACATTTAATTAATCGATGTTTGTTTATGCAGTAAAGCCAAAATGAGCCACAAGAAAAAGCTAATGTCTATAGTAATGTTTCCAAGAATGGTTGCTGCAGCACTAAGATAGTGCTTTAAAAGAAGTAACTGGCAGGACTAAAGTTTTAAAGAATGATGAGTTCTATACATTTTATAATATAAAATGTAACTACTAAAGTACATTAATCTACACTTTTTGTGTTTTAATTTTGTTTTCTATTAAAAAATAAACATTTAATTAATCGATGTTTGTTTATGCAGTAAAGCCAAAATGAGACTAAAGAAAAAGCTAATGTCTATAGTAACGTTTCAAAGAATTGTTGCTGCAGTACTAATCTAGTGTTTTAAAAGAAGTAACTGGCAGGACTAAAGTTTTAAAGAACGATGAGTGCAATACTCTATATAATACAAATTGTAGCTACTAAAGTACGTTAATTCACACTTTTGTGCTTTTATTTTGCTTTCTTTGAGAAAATAAACATTTAATTAATCGATGTTTGTTTATGCAGTAAAGCCAAAATTAGACTAAAGAAAAAGCTAATGTCTATTGAAATGTTTCCAAAAATGGTTGCTGTAGCACTAATAAAGTGCTTTAAAGGAAGAAACTGGCAGGACTAAAGTTTTAAAGAACGATGAGTGCAATACTCTTTATAATAGAAAATGTAGCTACTAAAGTACGTTGAACGACACTTTTTGTGCTTTTATTTTGTTTTCTTTTATAAAATAAACACTTAATTAATCGATGTTTTTTTATGCAGTAAAGCCAAAATGAGCATAAAGAAAAAGCTACTGTCTATAGAAATGTTTCCAAAAATGGTTGCTGCAGCACTAATATAGTGCTATAAAAGAAGTAACTTGCAGAACTAAAGTTTTAAAGAACGATGAGTGCAATACTCTTTAAAATATAAATTGTAGCTTCTAAAGTACGTTGAACGACACTTTTTGTGCTTTTATTTTGTTTTCTTTGAGAAAATAAATTTTGAATTCATCTATGCAGTAAAGCCAAAAATGAGACTAAAGAAAAAGCTAATGTCTATAGTAACGTTTCAAAGAATGGTTAATGCAGTACTAATATAGTGCTTTAAAAGAAGTGACTGGCAGGACTAAAGTTTTAAAGAACGATGAGTGCAATACTCTTTGTAATAGAAATTGTAGCTAATAAAGTATGTTAATTGACACTATTTGTGTTTTAATTATGTTTTCTTTAATAAAAGAAACATTTAATTATTCGATGTTTGTTTATGCAATAGAGCCAAAATGAGACTAAAGAAAAAACCTAATGTCTATATTAATGTTTCCAAGAATGGTTGCTGCAGCACTAAGATAGTGCTTTAAAAGAAGTAACTGGCAGGACTAAAGTTTTAAAGAATGATGAGTTCTATACATTTTATAATATAAAATGTAACTACTAAAGTACATTAATCTACACTTTTTGTGTTTTAATTTTGTTTTCTATTAAAAAATAAACATTTAATTAATCGATGTTTGTTTATGCAGTAAAGCCAAAATGAGACTAAAGAAAAAGCTAATGTCTATAGTAACGTTTCAAAGAATTGTTGCTGCAGTACTAATCTAGTGCTTTAAAAGAAGTAACTGGCAGGACTAAAGTTTTAAAGAACGATGAGTGCAATACTCTATATAATACAAATTGTAGCTACTAAAGTACGTTAATTCACACTTTTGTGCTTTTATTTTGCTTTCTTTGAGAAAATAAACATTTAATTAATCGATGTTTGTTTATGCAGTAAAGCCAAAATTAGACTAAAGAAAAAGCTAATGTCTATTGAAATGTTTCCAAAAATGGTTGCTGCAGCACTAATAAAGTGCTTTAAAAGAAGAAACTGGCAGGACTAAAGTTTTAAAGAACGATGAGTGCAATACTCTTTATAATATAAATTGTAGCTACTAAAGTACGTTGAACGACACTTTTTGTGCTTTTATTTTGTTTTCTTTTATAAAATAAACACTTAATTAATCGATGTTTTTTTATGCAGTAAAGCCAAAATGAGCCTAAAGAAAAAGCTACTGTCTATAGAAATGTTTCCAAAAATGGTTGCTGCAGCACTAATATAGTGCTATAAAAGAAGTAACTTGCAGAACTAAAGTTTTAAAGAACGATGAGTGCAATACTCTTTAAAATATAAATTGTAGCTTCTAAAGTACGTTGAACGACACTTTTTGTGCTTTTATTTTGTTTTCTTTGAGAAAATAAATTTTGAATTCATCTATGCAGTAAAGCCAAAAATGAGACTAAAGAAAAAGCTAATGTCTATAGTAACGTTTCAAAGAATGGTTAATGCAGTACTAATATAGTGCTTTAAAAGAAGTGACTGGCAGGACTAAAGTTTTAAAGAACGATGAGTGCAATACTCTTTGTAATAGAAATTGTAGCTAATAAAGTATGTTAATTGACACTATTTGTGTTTTAATTATGTTTTCTTTAATAAAAGAAACATTTAATTATTCGATGTTTGTTTATGCAATAAAGCCAAAATGAGACTAAAGAAAAAACCTAATGTCTATATTAATGTTTCAAAGAATGGTTGCCGCAGCACTAATATAGTGCTATAAAAGAAGTAACTTGCAGAACTAAAGTTTTAAAGAACGATGAGTGCAATACTCTTTATAATATAAATTGTAGCAACAAAAGTACGTTAATCTACACTTTTTGTGCTTTTATTTTGTTTTCTTTGAGAAAATGAACAATTAATTATTCGATGCAGTAAAGCTAAAAAGGGACTAAAGAAAAATCTATTGTCTATAATTATGTTTCCAAGAATGGTTGCTGCAGCACCAAAATAGTGCTATAAAAGAAGAAACTGCCAGAACTAAACCTTTAAAGAATGATGAGTTCTATACATTTTATAATATAAAATGTAACTACTAAAGTACATTAATCTACACTTTTTGTGTTTTAATTTTGTTTTCTATTAAAAAATAAACATTTAATTAATCGATGTTTGTTTATGCAGTAAAGCCAAAATGAGACTAAAGAAAAAGCTAATGTCTATAGAAATGTTTCCAAAAATGGTTGCTGCAGCACTAATATAGTGCTATAAAAGAAGTAACTTGCAGAACTAAAGTTTTAAAGAACGATGAGTGCAACACTCTTTAAAATATAAATTGTAGCTACTAAAGTACGTTGAACGACACTTTTTGTGCTTTTATTTTGTTTTCTTTGAGAAAATAAATTTTGAATTCATCTATGCAGTAAAGCCAAAAATGAGACTAAAGAAAAAGCTAATGTCTATAGTAACGTTTCAAAGAATGGTTAATGCAGTACTATTATAGTGCTTTAAAAGAAGTGACTGGCAGGACTAAAGTTTTAAAGAACGATGAGTGCAATACTCTTTGTAATAGAAATTGTAGCTAATAAAGTATGTTAATTGACGCTATTTGTGTTTTAATTATGTTTTCTTTAATAAAAGAAACATTTAATTATTCGATGTTTGTTTATGCAATAAAGCCAAAATGAGACTAAAGAAAAAACCTAATGTCTATATTAATGTTTCAAAGAATGGTTGCCGCAGCACTAATATAGTGCTATAAAAGAAGTAACTTGCAGAACTAAAGTTTTAAAGAACGATGAGTGCAATACTCTTTATAATATAAATTGTAGCAACAAAAGTACGTTAATCTACACTTTTTGTGCTTTTATTTTGTTTTCTTTGAGAAAATGAACAATTAATTAATCGATGCAGTAAAGCTAAAAAGGGACTAAAGAAAAATCTATTGTCTATAATTATGTTTCCAAGAATGGTTGCTGCAGCACCAAAATAGTGCTATAAAAGAAGAAACTGCCAGAACTAAACCTTTAAAGAATGATGAGTTCTATACATTTTATAATATAAAATGTAACTACTAAAGTACATTAATCTACACTTTTTGTGTTTTAATTTTGTTTTCTATTAAAAAATAAACATTTAATTAATCGATGTTTGTTTATGCAGTAAAGCCAAAATGAGACTAAAGAAAAAGCTAATGTCTATAGTAACGTTTCAAAGAATTGTTGCTGCAGTACTAATCTAGTGCTTTAAAAGAAGTAACTGGCAGGACTAACGTTTTAAAGAACGATGAGTGCAATACTCTATATAATACAAATTGTAGCTACTAAAGTACGTTAATTCACACTTTTGTGCTTTTATTTTGCTTTCTTTGAGAAAATAAACATTTAATTAATCGATGTTTGTTTATGCAGTAAAGCCAAAATGAGTCTAAAGAAAAAGCTAATATCTATTGAAATGTTTCCAAAAATGGTTGCTGCAGCACTAATAAAGTGCTTTAAAAGAAGAAACTTGCAGGTCTAAAGTTTTAAAGAACGATGAGTGCAATACTCTTTATAATAGAAAATGTAGCTACTTAAGTACATTGAACGACACTTTTTGTGCTTTTATTTTGTTTTCTTTGAGAAAATAAACATTTAATCAATCGATGTTTGTTTATGCAGTAAAGACAAAATGAGCCTAAAGAAAAAGCTAATGTCTATAGTAATGTTTCCAAGAATGGTTGCTGCAGCACTAATATAGTGCTATAAAAGAAGTAACCTGCAGAACTAAAGTTTTAAAGAACGATGGGTGCAATATACTTTATAATACAAATTTTAGCTACTAAAGTACGTTAATCCACACTTTTTGTGCTTTTACTTTGTTTTCTTTGAGAACATAAACTTTTAATTAATCGATGCAGTAAAGCCAAAATGAGACTAAAGAAAAAGCTAATGTCTATAGTAACGTTTCAAAGAATGGTTGCTGCAGTACTAGTATAGTGCTTTAAAAGAAGTAACTGTCAGGACTAAAGTTTTAAAAAACGATGAGTGCAATACTCTTTGTAATAGAAATTGTAGCTAATAAAGTACGTTAATCGACACTTTTTGTGTTTTAATTTTGTTTTCTTTGAGAAAATAAACATTTAATCAATCGATGATGTTTGTTTATGCAGTAAAGACAAAATGAGCCTAGAGAAAAAGCTAATGTCTATAGTAATGTTTCCAAGAATGGTTGCTGCAGCACTAATATAGTGCTTTAAAAGAAGAAACTGGCAGGACTAAAGTTTTAAAGAACGATGAGCGCAATACTCTTTGTAATAGAAATTGTAGCTAATTATGTACGTTAATCCACACTTTTTGTTTTTATATTTTGTATTCTTTTGGAAAATAAACGTTTCATTAATCGATGTTTGTTGATGCACTAAATATAAATTGAGACGAAAGAAAAAACTAATGTCTATAGTAATGTTTCAAAGAATGGTTGCTGCACCACTAATATAGTGCTATAAAAGAATTAACTTGCAGAACTCAATGTTTTAAAGAACGATTGGTGCAATACACTTTATAATACAAATTTTAGCTACTCAAGTACGTTAATCCACACTTTTTGTGCTTTTATTTTGTTTTCTTTGAGAAAATAAACATTTAATTAATCGATATTTCTTTACTCAGTAAAGCTTAAATGAGACTAAAGAAAAAGCCAAATGTCTCTAGTAATGTTTCCAAAAATGGTTGCTGCAGAACTAATATAGTGCCATTAAAGAAAAAACTTGCAGAACTAAAGTTTTAAAGAACGATGAGTGCAATACTCTTTGTAATACAAATTGTAGCTAATAAAGTACGTTAAACAACAATTTTTGTGGTTTAAATTTGTTTTCTTTGAGAAAATAAACTTTTAATTAATCGATGCAGTAAAGCCAAAATGAGACTAAAGATAAAGCTAATGTCTATAGTAATGTTTCAAAGAATGGTTGCTGCACCACTAATATAGTGCTATAAAAGAAGTAACTTGCAGAACTCAATGTTTTAAAGAACGATGAGTGCAATACTCTTTGTAATAGAAATTGTAGCTAATAAAGTACGTTAATCGACACTTTTTGTGTTTTAATTTTGTTTTCTTTGAGAAAAGAAACATTTAATTAATCGATGTCTGTTTATGCAGTAAAGCTAAAATTGGACTAAAGAAGAAGCTAATGTCTATAGTAATGTTTCCAAGAATGGTTGCTGCAGCACTAATATAGTGCTATTAAAGAAGTAACTTGCAGAACTAAAGTTTTAAAGAACGATGAGTGCAATACTCTATATAATACAAATTGTAGCTACTAAAGTACTTTAATTCACACTTTTGTGCTTTTATTTTGCTTTCTTTGAGAAAATAAACATTTAATCAATCGATGTTTGTTTATGCAGTAAAGACAAAATGAGCCTAAAGAAAAAGCTAATGTCTATATTAATGTTTCCAAGAATGGTTGCTGCAGCACTAATATAGTGCTATAAAAGAAGTAACTTGCAGAACTAAAGTTTTAAAGAACGATGGGTGCAATATACTTTATAATACAAATTTTAGCTACTAAAGTACGTTAATCCACACTTTTTGTGCTTTTACTTTGTTTTCTTTGAGAACATAAACTTTTAATTAATCGATGCAGTAAAGCCAAAATGAGACTAAAGAAAAAGCTAATGTCTATAGTAACGTTTCAAAGAATGGTTGCTGCAGTACTAGTATAGTGCTTTAAAAGAAGTAACTGTCAGGACTAAAGTTTTAAAAAACGATGAGTGCAATACTCTTTGTAATAGAAATTGTAGCTAATAAAGTACGTTAATCGACACTTTTTGTGTTTTAATTTAATTTTCTTTGAGAAAAGAAACATTTAATTAATCGATGTCTATTTATGCAGTAAAGCCAAAATTAGACTAAAGAAAAAGCTAATGTCTATAGTAATGTTTCAAAGAATGGTTGCTGCAGCACTAATATAGTGCTTTAAAAGAAGAAACTGGCAGGACTAAAGTTTTAAAGAACGATGAGCGCAATACTCTTTGTAATAGAAATTGTAGCTAATTATGTACGTTAATCCACACTTTTTGTTTTTATATTTTGTATTCTTTTGGAAAATAAACGTTTCATTAATCGATGTTTGTTGATGCACTAAATATAAATTGAGACGAAAGAAAAAACTAATGTCTATAGTAATGTTTCAAAGAATGGTTGCTGCACCACTAATATAGTGCTATAAAAGAATTAACTTGCAGAACTCAATGTTTTAAAGAACGATTGGTGCAATACACTTTATAATACAAATTTTAGCTACTCAAGTACGTTAATCCACACTTTTTGTGCTTTTATTTTGTTTTCTTTGAGAAAATAAACATTTAATTAATCGATATTTCTTTACTCAGTAAAGCTTAAATGAGACTAAAGAAAAAGCCAAATGTCTCTAGTAATGTTTCCAAAAATGGTTGCTGCAGAACTAATATAGTGCCATTAAAGAAAAAACTTGCAGAACTAAAGTTTTAAAGAACGATGAGTGCAATACTCTTTGTAATACAAATTGTAGCTAATAAAGTACGTTAAACAACAATTTTTGTGGTTTAAATTTGTTTTCTTTGAGAAAAGAAACATTTAATTAATCGATGTTTGTTTATGCACTAAAGCCAAAATGAGACTAAAGAAAAAGCTAATGTCTATAGTAATGTTTCAATGAATGGTTGCTGCAGAACTAATATAGTGCTATTAAAGAAGAAACTTGCAGAACTAAAGTTTTAAAGAACGATGAGTGCAATACTCTTTATAATACAAATTGTAGCTACTAAAGTACGTTAATCCACACTTTTTGTGCTTTTATTTTGTTTTCTTTGAGAAAACAAACATTTAATTAATCGATGTTTGTTTATGCAGTAAAGCCAAAATGAGCCACAAGAAAAAGCTAATGTCTATAGTAATGTTTCCAAGAATGGTTGCTGCAGCACTAAGATAGTGCTTTAAAAGAAGTAACTGGCAGGACTAAAGTTTTAAAGAACGATGAGTGCAATACTCTTTGTAATAGAAATTGTAGCTAATAAAGTACGTTCATCTACACTTTTTGTGTTTATATTTTGTATTCTTTTGGAAAATAAACATTTCATTAATCGATGTTTTTTGATGCCTTAAAGCCAAATTGAGACTAAAGAAAAAAGCTAATGTCTATAGTAATGTTTCAAAGAATGGTTGTTGCAGCACTAATATATTGCCATAAAAGAAGTAACTTGCAGAACTAAAGTTTTAAAGAACGATGAGTGCAATACTCTTTATAATACTAATTGTAGCTACTAAAGTACGTTAATTCACACATTTTGTGCTCTTATTTTGTTTTCTTTGAGAAAATAAACATTTAATTAATCGATGTTTGTTTATGCAGTAAAGGCAAAATGAGATTAAAGAAAAAAGCTAATGTCTATAGTAAAGTTTCCAAGAATGGTTGCTGCAGCACTAATATAGTGCTTTAAAAGAAGAAACTGGCAGGACTAAAGTTTTAAAGAACGATGAGTGCAATACTCTTTGTAATAGAAATTGTAGCTAATAAAGTACGTTCATCTACACTTTTTGTGTTTATATTTTGTATTCTTTTGGAAAATAAACATTTCATTAATCGATGTTTGTTGATGCACTAAATATAAATTGAGACGAAAGAAAAAACTAATATCTATAGTAATGTTTCAAAGAATGGTTGCTGCAGCACTAATATAGTGCTATAAAAGAAGTAACTTGCAGAACTAAAGTTTTAAAGAACGATGGGTGCAATACTCTTTATAATACAAATTGTAGCTACTAAAGTACGTCAATTCACACATTTTGTGCTCTTATTTTGTTTTCTTTGAGAAAATAAACATTTAATTAACTGATGTTTTTTTATGCAGTAAAGCCAAAATGAGACTAAAGAAAAAGCTAATGTCTATAGTAATGTTTCAAAGAATGGTTGCTGCAGCACTAATATAGTGCTATAAAAGAAGTAACTTGCAGAACTAAAGTTTTAAAGAACGATGAGTGCAGTACCCTTTATAATAGAAATTGTAGCTACTAAAAAACGTTAATCCACACTTTTTGTGTTTTAATTTTGTTTTCTTTGAGAAAACAAACATTTAATTAATCGATGTTTGTTTATGCAGTAAAGCCAAAATGAGCCACAAGAAAAAGCTAATGTCTATAGTAATGTTTCCAAGAATGGTTGCTGCAGCACTAAGATAGTGCTTTAAAAGAAGTAACTGGCAGGACTAAAGTTTTAAAGAATGATGAGTTCTATACATTTTATAATATAAAATGTAACTACTAAAGTACATTAATCTACACTTTTTGTGTTTTAATTTTGTTTTCTATTAAAAAATAAACATTTAATTAATCGATGTTTGTTTATGCAGTAAAGCCAAAATGAGACTAAAGAAAAAGCTAATGTCTATAGTAACGTTTCAAAGAATTGTTGCTGCAGTACTAATCTAGTGTTTTAAAAGAAGTAACTGGCAGGACTAAAGTTTTAAAGAACGATGAGTGCAATACTCTATATAATACAAATTGTAGCTACTAAAGTACGTTAATTCACACTTTTGTGCTTTTATTTTGCTTTCTTTGAGTAAATAAACATTTAATTAATCGATGTTTGTTTATGCAGTAAAGCCAAAATTAGACTAAAGAAAAAGCTAATGTCTATTGAAATGTTTCCAAAAATGGTTGCTGTAGCACTAATAAAGTGCTTTAAAGGAAGAAACTGGCAGGACTAAAGTTTTAAAGAACGATGAGTGCAATACTCTTTATAATAGAAAATGTAGCTACTAAAGTACGTTGAACGACACTTTTTGTGCTTTTATTTTGTTTTCTTTTATAAAATAAACACTTAATTAATCGATGTTTTTTTATGCAGTAAAGCCAAAATGAGCCTAAAGAAAAAGCTACTGTCTATAGAAATGTTTCCAAAAATGGTTGCTGCAGCACTAATATAGTGCTATAAAAGAAGTAACTTGCAGAACTAAAGTTTTAAAGAACGATGAGTGCAATACTCTTTAAAATATAAATTGTAGCTTCTAAAGTACGTTGAACGACACTTTTTGTGCTTTTATTTTGTTTTCTTTGAGAAAATAAATTTTGAATTCATCTATGCAGTAAAGCCAAAAATGAGACTAAAGAAAAAGCTAATGTCTATAGTAACGTTTCAAAGAATGGTTAATGCAGTACTAATATAGTGCTTTAAAAGAAGTGACTGGCAGGACTAAAGTTTTAAAGAACGATGAGTGCAATACTCTTTGTAATAGAAATTGTAGCTAATAAAGTATGTTAATTGACACTATTTGTGTTTTAATTATGTTTTCTTTAATAAAAGAAACATTTAATTATTCGATGTTTGTTTATGCAATAGAGCCAAAATGAGACTAAAGAAAAAACCTAATGTCTATATTAATGTTTCCAAGAATGGTTGCTGCAGCACTAAGATAGTGCTTTAAAAGAAGTAACTGGCAGGACTAAAGTTTTAAAGAATGATGAGTTCTATACATTTTATAATATAAAATGTAACTACTAAAGTACATTAATCTACACTTTTTGTGTTTTAATTTTGTTTTCTATTAAAAAATAAACATTTAATTAATCGATGTTTGTTTATGCAGTAAAGCCAAAATGAGACTAAAGAAAAAGCTAATGTCTATAGTAACGTTTCAAAGAATTGTTGCTGCAGTACTAATCTAGTGCTTTAAAAGAAGTAACTGGCAGGACTAAAGTTTTAAAGAACGATGAGTGCAATACTCTATATAATACAAATTGTAGCTACTAAAGTACGTTAATTCACACTTTTGTGCTTTTATTTTGCTTTCTTTGAGAAAATAAACATTTAATTAATCGATGTTTGTTTATGCAGTAAAGCCAAAATTAGACTAAAGAAAAAGCTAATGTCTATTGAAATGTTTCCAAAAATGGTTGCTGCAGCACTAATAAAGTGCTTTAAAAGAAGAAACTGGCAGGACTAAAGTTTTAAAGAACGATGAGTGCAATACTCTTTATAATATAAATTGTAGCTACTAAAGTACGTTGAACGACACTTTTTGTGCTTTTATTTTGTTTTCTTTTATAAAATAAACACTTAATTAATCGATGTTTTTTTATGCAGTAAAGCCAAAATGAGCCTAAAGAAAAAGCTACTGTCTATAGAAATGTTTCCAAAAATGGTTGCTGCAGCACTAATATAGTGCTATAAAAGAAGTAACTTGCAGAACTAAAGTTTTAAAGAACGATGAGTGCAATACTCTTTAAAATATAAATTGTAGCAACAAAAGTACGTTAATCTACACTTTTTGTGCTTTTATTTTGTTTTCTTTGAGAAAATGAACAATTTATTATTCGATGCAGTAAAGCCAAAAATGAGACTAAAGAAAAAGCTAATGTCTATAGTAACGTTTCAAAGAATGGTTAATGCAGTACTAATATAGTGCTTTAAAAGAAGTGACTGGCAGGACTAAAGTTTTAAAGAACGATGAGTGCAATACTCTTTGTAATAGAAATTGTAGCTAATAAAGTATGTTAATTGACACTATTTGTGTTTTAATTATGTTTTCTTTAATAAAAGAAACATTTAATTATTCGATGTTTGTTTATGCAATTAAGCCAAAATGAGACTAAAGAAAAAACCTAATGTCTATATTAATGTTTCAAAGAATGGTTGCCGCAGCACTAATATAGTGCTATAAAAGAAGTAACTTGCAGAACTAAAGTTTTAAAGAACGATGAGTGCAATACTCTTTATAATATAAATTGTAGCAACAAAAGTACGTTAATCTACACTTTTTGTGCTTTTATTTTGTTTTCTTTGAGAAAATGAACAATTAATTATTCGATGCAGTAAAGCTAAAAAGGGACTAAAGAAAAATCTATTGTCTATAATTATGTTTCCAAGAATGGTTGCTGCAGCACCAAAATAGTGCTATAAAAGAAGAAACTGCCAGAACTAAACCTTTAAAGAATGATGAGTTCTATACATTTTATAATATAAAATGTAACTACTAAAGTACATTAATCTACACTTTTTGTGTTTTAATTTTGTTTTCTATTAAAAAATAAACATTTAATTAATCGATGTTTGTTTATGCAGTAAAGCCAAAATGAGACTAAAGAAAAAGCTAATGTCTATAGAAATGTTTCCAAAAATGGTTGCTGCAGCACTAATATAGTGCTATAAAAGAAGTAACTTGCAGAACTAAAGTTTTAAAGAACGATGAGTGCAACACTCTTTAAAATATAAATTGTAGCTACTAAAGTACGTTGAACGACACTTTTTGTGCTTTTATTTTGTTTTCTTTGAGAAAATAAATTTTGAATTCATCTATGCAGTAAAGCCAAAAATGAGACTAAAGAAAAAGCTAATGTCTATAGTAACGTTTCAAAGAATGGTTAATGCAGTACTATTATAGTGCTTTAAAAGAAGTGACTGGCAGGACTAAAGTTTTAAAGAACGATGAGTGCAATACTCTTTGTAATAGAAATTGTAGCTAATAAAGTATGTTAATTGACGCTATTTGTGTTTTAATTATGTTTTCTTTAATAAAAGAAACATTTAATTATTCGATGTTTGTTTATGCAATAAAGCCAAAATGAGACTAAAGAAAAAACCTAATGTCTATATTAATGTTTCAAAGAATGGTTGCCGCAGCACTAATATAGTGCTATAAAAGAAGTAACTTGCAGAACTAAAGTTTTAAAGAACGATGAGTGCAATACTCTTTATAATATAAATTGTAGCAACAAAAGTACGTTAATCTACACTTTTTGTGCTTTTATTTTGTTTTCTTTGAGAAAATGAACAATTAATTAATCGATGCAGTAAAGCTAAAAAGGGACTAAAGAAAAATCTATTGTCTATAATTATGTTTCCAAGAATGGTTGCTGCAGCACCAAAATAGTGCTATAAAAGAAGAAACTGCCAGAACTAAACCTTTAAAGAATGATGAGTTCTATACATTTTATAATATAAAATGTAACTACTAAAGTACATTAATCTACACTTTTTGTGTTTTAATTTTGTTTTCTATTAAAAAATAAACATTTAATTAATCGATGTTTGTTTATGCAGTAAAGCCAAAATGAGACTAAAGAAAAAGCTAATGTCTATAGTAACGTTTCAAAGAATTGTTGCTGCAGTACTAATCTAGTGCTTTAAAAGAAGTAACTGGCAGGACTAACGTTTTAAAGAACGATGAGTGCAATACTCTATATAATACAAATTGTAGCTACTAAAGTACGTTAATTCACACTTTTGTGCTTTTATTTTGCTTTCTTTGAGAAAATAAACATTTAATTAATCGATGTTTGTTTATGCAGTAAAGCCAAAATGAGTCTAAAGAAAAAGCTAATATCTATTGAAATGTTTCCAAAAATGGTTGCTGCAGCACTAATAAAGTGCTTTAAAAGAAGAAACTTGCAGGTCTAAAGTTTTAAAGAACGATGAGTGCAATACTCTTTATAATAGAAAATGTAGCTACTTAAGTACATTGAACGACACTTTTTGTGCTTTTATTTTGTTTTCTTTGAGAAAATAAACATTTAATCAATCGATGTTTGTTTATGCAGTAAAGACAAAATGAGCCTAAAGAAAAAGCTAATGTCTATAGTAATGTTTCCAAGAATGGTTGCTGCAGCACTAATATAGTGCTATAAAAGAAGTAACCTGCAGAACTAAAGTTTTAAAGAACGATGGGTGCAATATACTTTATAATACAAATTTTAGCTACTAAAGTACGTTAATCCACACTTTTTGTGCTTTTACTTTGTTTTCTTTGAGAACATAAACTTTTAATTAATCGATGCAGTAAAGCCAAAATGAGACTAAAGAAAAAGCTAATGTCTATAGTAACGTTTCAAAGAATGGTTGCTGCAGTACTAGTATAGTGCTTTAAAAGAAGTAACTGTCAGGACTAAAGTTTTAAAAAACGATGAGTGCAATACTCTTTGTAATAGAAATTGTAGCTAATAAAGTACGTTAATCGACACTTTTTGTGTTTTAATTTTGTTTTCTTTGAGAAAAGAAACATTTAATCAATCGATGTCTGTTTATGCAGTAAAGCCAAAATTAGACTAAAGAAAAAGCTAATGTCTATAGTAATGTTTCAAAGAATGGTTGCTGCAGCACTAATATAGTGCTTTAAAAGAAGAAACTGGCAGGACTAAAGTTTTAAAGAACGATGAGTGCAATACTCTTTGTAATAGAAATTTTAGCTACTCAAGTACGTTAATCCACATTTTTTGTGCTTTTATTTTGTTTTCTTTGAGAAAAGAAACATTTAATTAATCGATGTTTGTTTATGCACTAAAGCCAAAATGAGACTAAAGAAAAAGCTAATGTCTATAGTAATGTTTCAATGAATGGTTGCTGCAGAACTAATATAGTGCTATTAAAGAAGAAACTTCCAGAACTAAAGTTTTAAAGAACGATGAGTGCAATACTCTTTATAATACAAATTGTAGCTACTAAAGTACGTTAATCCACACTTTTTGTGCTTTTATTTTGTTTTCTTTGAGAAAATAAACATTTAATTAATCGATATTTCTTTATGCAGTAAAGCCTAAATGAGACTAAAGAAAAAGCCAAATGTCTATAGTAATGTTTCCAAAAATGGTTGCTGCAGAACTAATATAGTGCCATTAAAGAAAAAACTTGCAGAACTAAAGTTTTAAAGAACGATGAGTGCAATACTCTTTGTAATACAAATTGTAGCTAATAAAGTACGTTAAACAACAATTTTTGTGGTTTAAATTTGTTTTCTTTGAGAAAATAAACTTTTAATTAATCGATGCAGTAAAGCCAAAATGAGACTAAAGATAAAGCTAATGTCTATAGTAACGTTTCAAAGAATTGTTGCTGCAGTACTAATCTAGTGCTTTAAAAGAAGTAACTGGCAGGACTAAAGTTTTAAAGAACGATGAGTGCAATACTCTATATAATACAAATTGTAGCTACTAAAGTACTTTAATTCACACTTTTGTGCTTTTATTTTGCTTTCTTTGAGAAAATAAACATTTAATCAATCGATGTTTGTTTATGCAGTAAAGACAAAATGAGCCTAGAGAAAAAGCTAATGTCTATAGTAATGTTTCCAAGAATGGTTGCTGCAGCACTAATATAGTGCTTTAAAAGAAGAAACTGGCAGTACTAAAGTTTTAAAAAACGATGAGTGCAATACTCTTTGTAATAGAAATTGTAGCTAATAAAGTACGTTAATCGACACTTTTTGTGTTTTAATTTAATTTTCTTTGAGAAAAGAAACATTTAATTAATCGATGTCTATTTATGCAGTAAAGCCAAAATTAGACTAAAGAAAAAGCTAATGTCTATAGTAATGTTTCAAAGAATGGTTGCTGCAGCACTAATATAGTGCTTTAAAAGAAGAAACTGGCAGGACTAAAGTTTTAAAGAACGATGAGCGCAATACTCTTTGTAATAGAAATTGTAGCTAATTATGTACGTTAATCCACACTTTTTGTTTTTATATTTTGTATTCTTTTGGAAAATAAACGTTTCATTAATCGATGTTTGTTGATGCACTAAATATAAATTGAGACGAAAGAAAAAACTAATGTCTATAGTAATGTTTCAAAGAATGGTTGCTGCACCACTAATATAGTGCTATAAAAGAATTAACTTGCAGAACTCAATGTTTTAAAGAACGATTGGTGCAATACACTTTATAATACAAATTTTAGCTACTCAAGTACGTTAATCCACACTTTTTGTGCTTTTATTTTGTTTTCTTTGAGAAAATAAACATTTAATTAATCGATATTTCTTTACTCAGTAAAGCTTAAATGAGACTAAAGAAAAAGCCAAATGTCTCTAGTAATGTTTCCAAAAATGGTTGCTGCAGAACTAATATAGTGCCATTAAAGAAAAAACTTGCAGAACTAAAGTTTTAAAGAACGATGAGTGCAATACTCTTTGTAATACAAATTGTAGCTAATAAAGTACGTTAAACAACAATTTTTGTGGTTTAAATTTGTTTTCTTTGAGAAAATAAACTTTTAATTAATCGATGCAGTAAAGCCAAAATGAGACTAAAGATAAAGCTAATGTCTATAGTAATGTTTCAAAGAATGGTTGCTGCACCACTAATATAGTGCTATAAAAGAAGTAACTTGCAGAACTCAATGTTTTAAAGAACGATGAGTGCAATACTCTTTGTAATAGAAATTGTAGCTAATAAAGTACGTTAATCGACACTTTTTGTGTTTTAATTTTGTTTTCTTTGAGAAAAGAAACATTTAATTAATCGATGTCTGTTTATGCAGTAAAGCTAAAATTGGACTAAAGAAGAAGCTAATGTCTATAGTAATGTTTCCAAGAATGGTTGCTGCAGCACTAATATAGTGCTATTAAAGAAGTAACTTGCAGAACTAAAGTTTTAAAGAACGATGAGTGCAATACTCTATATAATACAAATTGTAGCTACTAAAGTACTTTAATTCACACTTTTGTGCTTTTATTTTGCTTTCTTTGAGAAAATAAACATTTAATCAATCGATGTTTGTTTATGCAGTAAAGACAAAATGAGCCTAAAGAAAAAGCTAATGTCTATATTAATGTTTCCAAGAATGGTTGCTGCAGCACTAATATAGTGCTATAAAAGAAGTAACTTGCAGAACTAAAGTTTTAAAGAACGATGGGTGCAATATACTTTATAATACAAATTTTAGCTACTAAAGTACGTTAATCCACACTTTTTGTGCTTTTACTTTGTTTTCTTTGAGAACATAAACTTTTAATTAATCGATGCAGTAAAGCCAAAATGAGACTAAAGAAAAAGCTAATGTCTATAGTAATGTTTCAAAGAATGGTTGCTGCAGCACTAATATAGTGCTTTAAAAGAAGAAACTGGCAGGACTAAAGTTTTAAAGAACGATGAGTGCAATACTCTTTGTAATAGAAATTGTAGCTAATAATGTACGTTAATCCACACTTTTTGTGTTTATATTTTGTATTCTTTTGGAAAATAAACGTTTCATTAATCGATGTTTGTTGATGAACTAAATCTAAATTGAGACGAAAGAAAAAACTAATGTCTATAGTAATGTTTCAATGAATGGTTGCTGCACCACTAATATAGTGCTATAAAAGAAGTATCTTGCAGAACTCAATGTTTTAAAGAACGATTGGTGCAATACACTTTATAATACAAATTTTAGCTACTAAAGTACGTTAATCCACACTTTTTGTGCTTTTATTTTGTTTTCTTTGAGAAAATAAACATTTAATCAATCGATGATTGTTTATGCAGTAAAGACAAAATGAGCAAAATGAGCCTAAAGAAAAAGCTAATGTCTATAGTAATGTTTCCAAGAATGGTTGCTGCAGCACTAGTATAGTGCTTTAAAAGAAGTAACTGTCAGGACTAAAGTTTTAAAGAACGATGAGTGCAATACTCTTTGTAATAGAAATTGTAGCTAATTAAGTACGTTAATCCACACTTTTTGTGTTTATATTTTGTATTCTTTTGGAAAATAAACGTTTCATTAATCGATGTTTGTTGATGCACTAAATATAAATTGAGACTAAAGAAAAAACTAATGTCTATAGTAATGTTTCAAAGAATGGTTGCTGCAGCACTAATATAGTGCTATAAAAGAAGAAACTGCAGAACTAAAGTTTTAAAGAACGATGAGTGCAATACTCTTTATAATATAAATTGTAGCTACTAAAGTACGTTAATCTACACTTTTTGTGTTTTAATTTTGTTTTCTTTGAGAAAAAAAACATTTAATTAATCGATGTTTGTTTATGCAGTAAAGCTAAAATGAGACTAAAGAAAAAGCTAATGTCTATAGTAATGTTTCAAAGAATGGTTGCTGCAGTACTAATATAGTGCTTTAAAAGAAGTAACTTGGCAGGACTAAAGTTTTAAAGAACGATGAGTGCAATACTCTATATAATACAAATTGTAGCTACTAAAGTACGTTAATTCACACTTTTTGTGCTTTTATTTTGTTTTCTTTGAGAAAATAAACATTTAATTAATCGATGTTTGTTTATGCAGTAAAGCCAAAATGAGACTAAAGAAAAAGCTAATGTCTATAGTAATGTTTCCAATGAATGGTTGCTGCAGCACTAATATAGTGCTTTAAAAGAAGAAACTTGCAGAACTAAAGTTTTAAAGAACGATGAGTGCAATACTCTTTATAATAGAAAATGTAGCTACTTAAGTACATTGAACGACACTTTTTGTGCTTTTATTTTGTTTTCTTTGAGAAAATAAACATTTAATCAATCGATGTTTGTTTATGCAGTAAAGACAAAATGAGCCTAAAGAAAAAGCTAATGTCTATAGTAATGTTTCCAAGAATGGTTGCTGCAGCACTAATATAGTGCTATAAAAGAAGTAACCTGCAGAACTAAAGTTTTAAAGAACGATGGGTGCAATATACTTTATAATACAAATTTTAGCTACTAAAGTACGTTAATCCACACTTTTTGTGCTTTTACTTTGTTTTCTTTGAGAACATAAACTTTTAATTAATCGATGCAGTAAAGCCAAAATGAGACTAAAGAAAAAGCTAATGTCTATAGTAACGTTTCAAAGAATGGTTGCTGCAGTACTAGTATAGTGCTTTAAAAGAAGTAACTGTCAGGACTAAAGTTTTAAAAAACGATGAGTGCAATACTCTTTGTAATAGAAATTGTAGCTAATAAAGTACGTTAATCGACACTTTTTGTGTTTTAATTTTGTTTTCTTTGAGAAAAGAAACATTTAATCAATCGATGTCTGTTTATGCAGTAAAGCCAAAATTAGACTAAAGAAAAAGCTAATGTCTATAGTAATGTTTCAAAGAATGGTTGCTGCAGCACTAATATAGTGCTTTAAAAGAAGAAACTGGCAGGACTAAAGTTTTAAAGAACGATGAGTGCAATACTCTTTGTAATAGAAATTTTAGCTACTCAAGTACGTTAATCCACATTTTTTGTGCTTTTATTTTGTTTTCTTTGAGAAAAGAAACATTTAATTAATCGATGTTTGTTTATGCACTAAAGCCAAAATGAGACTAAAGAAAAAGCTAATGTCTATAGTAATGTTTCAATGAATGGTTGCTGCAGAACTAATATAGTGCTATTAAAGAAGAAACTTCCAGAACTAAAGTTTTAAAGAACGATGAGTGCAATACTCTTTATAATACAAATTGTAGCTACTAAAGTACGTTAATCCACACTTTTTGTGCTTTTATTTTGTTTTCTTTGAGAAAATAAACATTTAATTAATCGATATTTCTTTATGCAGTAAAGCCTAAATGAGACTAAAGAAAAAGCCAAATGTCTATAGTAATGTTTCCAAAAATGGTTGCTGCAGAACTAATATAGTGCCATTAAAGAAAAAACTTGCAGAACTAAAGTTTTAAAGAACGATGAGTGCAATACTCTTTGTAATACAAATTGTAGCTAATAAAGTACGTTAAACAACAATTTTTGTGGTTTAAATTTGTTTTCTTTGAGAAAATAAACTTTTAATTAATCGATGCAGTAAAGCCAAAATGAGACTAAAGATAAAGCTAATGTCTATAGTAACGTTTCAAAGAATTGTTGCTGCAGTACTAATCTAGTGCTTTAAAAGAAGTAACTGGCAGGACTAAAGTTTTAAAGAACGATGAGTGCAATACTCTATATAATACAAATTGTAGCTACTAAAGTACTTTAATTCACACTTTTGTGCTTTTATTTTGCTTTCTTTGAGAAAATAAACATTTAATCAATCGATGTTTGTTTATGCAGTAAAGACAAAATGAGCCTAGAGAAAAAGCTAATGTCTATAGTAATGTTTCCAAGAATGGTTGCTGCAGCACTAATATAGTGCTTTAAAAAAGAAACTGGCAGGACTAAAGTTTTAAAAAACGATGAGTGCAATACTCTTTGTAATAGAAATTGTAGCTAATAAAGTACGTTAATCGACACTTTTTGTGTTTTAATTTAATTTTCTTTGAGAAAAGAAACATTTAATTAATCGATGTCTATTTATGCAGTAAAGCCAAAATTAGACTAAAGAAAAAGCTAATGTCTATAGTAATGTTTCAAAGAATGGTTGCTGCAGCACTAATATAGTGCTTTAAAAGAAGAAACTGGCAGGACTAAAGTTTTAAAGAACGATGAGCGCAATACTCTTTGTAATAGAAATTGTAGCTAATTATGTACGTTAATCCACACTTTTTGTTTTTATATTTTGTATTCTTTTGGAAAATAAACGTTTCATTAATCGATGTTTGTTGATGCACTAAATATAAATTGAGACGAAAGAAAAAACTAATGTCTATAGTAATGTTTCAAAGAATGGTTGCTGCACCACTAATATAGTGCTATAAAAGAATTAACTTGCAGAACTCAATGTTTTAAAGAACGATTGGTGCAATACACTTTATAATACAAATTTTAGCTACTCAA
The DNA here is from genome assembly GCA_039566865.1 of Aurelia coerulea. NCBI lineage: Eukaryota > Metazoa > Cnidaria > Scyphozoa > Semaeostomeae > Ulmaridae > Aurelia > Aurelia coerulea. Next base: position 8,687,916 of record CM076959.1, read on the forward strand.
GTACGTTAATCCACACTTTTTGTGCTTTTATTTTGTTTTCTTTGAGAAAATAAACATTTAATTAATCGATATTTCTTTACTCAGTAAAGCTTAAATGAGACTAAAGAAAAAGCCAAATGTCTCTAGTAATGTTTCCAAAAATGGTTGCTGCAGAACTAATATAGTGCCATTAAAGAAAAAACTTGCAGAACTAAAGTTTTAAAGAACGATGAGTGCAATACTCTTTGTAATACAAATTGTAGCTAATAAAGTACGTTAAACAACAATTTTTGTGGTTTAAATTTGTTTTCTTTGAGAAAATAAACTTTTAATTAATCGATGCAGTAAAGCCAAAATGAGACTAAAGATAAAGCTAATGTCTATAGTAATGTTTCAAAGAATGGTTGCTGCACCACTAATATAGTGCTATAAAAGAAGTAACTTGCAGAACTCAATGTTTTAAAGAACGATGAGTGCAATACTCTTTGTAATAGAAATTGTAGCTAATAAAGTACGTTAATCGACACTTTTTGTGTTTTAATTTTGTTTTCTTTGAGAAAAGAAACATTTAATTAATCGATGTCTGTTTATGCAGTAAAGCTAAAATTGGACTAAAGAAGAAGCTAATGTCTATAGTAATGTTTCCAAGAATGGTTGCTGCAGCACTAATATAGTGCTATTAAAGAAGTAACTTGCAGAACTAAAGTTTTAAAGAACGATGAGTGCAATACTCTATATAATACAAATTGTAGCTACTAAAGTACTTTAATTCACACTTTTGTGCTTTTATTTTGCTTTCTTTGAGAAAATAAACATTTAATCAATCGATGTTTGTTTATGCAGTAAAGACAAAATGAGCCTAAAGAAAAAGCTAATGTCTATATTAATGTTTCCAAGAATGGTTGCTGCAGCACTAATATAGTGCTATAAAAGAAGTAACTTGCAGAACTAAAGTTTTAAAGAACGATGGGTGCAATATACTTTATAATACAAATTTTAGCTACTAAAGTACGTTAATCCACACTTTTTGTGCTTTTACTTTGTTTTCTTTGAGAACATAAACTTTTAATTAATCGATGCAGTAAAGCCGAAAATGAGACTAAAGAAAAAGCTAATGTCTATAGTAATGTTTCAAAGAATGGTTGCTGCAGCACTAATATAGTGCTTTAAAAGAAGAAACTGGCAGGACTAAAGTTTTAAAGAACGATGAGTGCAATACTCTTTGTAATAGAAATTGTAGCTAATAATGTACGTTAATCCACACTTTTTGTGTTTATATTTTGTATTCTTTTGGAAAATAAACGTTTCATTAATCGATGTTTGTTGATGAACTAAATCTAAATTGAGACGAAAGAAAAAACTAATGTCTATAGTAATGTTTCAATGAATGGTTGCTGCACCACTAATATAGTGCTATAAAAGAAGTATCTTGCAGAACTCAATGTTTTAAAGAACGATTGGTGCAATACACTTTATAATACAAATTTTAGCTACTAAAGTACGTTAATCCACACTTTTTGTGCTTTTATTTTGTTTTCTTTGAGAAAATAAACATTTAATCAATCGATGATTGTTTATGCAGTAAAGACAAAATGAGCCTAAAGAAAAAGCTAATGTCTATAGTAATGTTTCCAAGAATGGTTGCTGCAGCACTAGTATAGTGCTTTAAAAGAAGTAACTGTCAGGACTAAAGTTTTAAAGAACGATGAGCGCAATACTCTTTGTAATAGAAATTGTAGCTAATTATGTACGTTAATCCACACTTTTTGTGTTTATATTTTGTATTCTTTTGGAAAATAAACGTTTCATTAATCGATGTTTGTTGATGCACTAAATATAAATTGAGACGAAAGAAAAAACTAATGTCTATAGTAATGTTTCAAAGAATGGTTGCTGCACCACTAATATAGTTATATAAAAGAAGTAACTTGTAGAACTCAATGTTTTAAAGAACGATGGGTGCAATACACTTTATAATACAAATTGTAGCTACTAAAGTACGTTAATCCACACTTTTTGTGCTTTTATTTTGTTTTCTTTGAGAAAATAAACATTTAATTAATCGATATTTCTTTACTCAGTAAAGCTTAAATGAGACTAAAGAAAAAGCCAAATGTCTATAGTAATGTTTCCAAAAATGGTTGCTGCAGAACTAATATAGTGCCATTAAAGAAAAAACTTGCAGAACTAAAGTTTTAAAGAACGATGAGTGCAATACTCTTTGTAATACAAATTGTAGCTAATAAAGTACGTTAAACAACAATTTTTGTGGTTTAAATTTGTTTTCTTTGAGAAAATAAACTTTTAATTAATCGATGCAGTAAAGCCAAAATGAGACTAAAGATAAAGCTAATGTCTATAGTAATGTTTCAAAGAATGGTTGCTGCACCACTAATATAGTGCTATAAAAGAAGTAACTTGCAGAAATCAATGTTTTAAAGAACGATGAGTGCAATACTCTTTGTAATAGAAATTGTAGCTAATAAAGTACGTTAATCGACACTTTTTGTGTTTTAATTTTGTTTTCTTTGAGAAAAGAAACATTTAATTAATCGATGTCTGTTTATGCAGTAAAGCTAAAATTGGACTAAAGAAGAAGCTAATGTCTATAGTAATGTTTCCAAGAATGGTTGCTGCAGTACTAATATATTGCTTTAAAAGAAGTAACTGTCAGGACTAAAGTTTTAAAGAACGATGAGCGCAATACTCTTTGTAATAGAAATTGTAGCTAATTATGTACGTTAATCCACACTTTTTGTGTTTATATTTTGTATTCTTTTGGAAAATAAACGTTTCATTAATCGATGTTTGTTGATGCACTAAATATAAATTGAGACGAAAGAGAAAACTAATGTCTATAGTAATGTTTCAAAGAATGGTTGCTGCACCACTAATATAGTGCTGTAAAAGAATTAACTTGCAGAACTCAATGTTTTAAAGAACGATTGGTGCAATACACTTTATAATACAAATTTTAGCTACTCAAGTACGTTAATCCACACTTTTTGTGCTTTTATTTTGTTTTCTTTGAGAAAATAAACATTTAATTAATCGATATTTCTTTACTCAGTAAAGCTTAAATGAGACTAAAGAAAAATCCAAATGTCTATAGTAATGTTTCCAAAAATGGTTGCTGCAGAACTAATATAGTGCCATTAAAGAAAAAACTTGCAGAACTAAAGTTTTAAAGAACGATGAGTGCAATACTCTTTGTAATACAAATTGTAGCTAATAAAGTACGTTAAACAACAATTTTTGTGGTTTAAATTTGTTTTCTTTGAGAAAATAAACTTTTAATTAATCGATGCAGTAAAGCCAAAATGAGACTAAAGATAAAGCTAATGTCTATAGTAATGTTTCAAAGAATGGTTGCTGCACCACTAATATAGTGCTATAAAAGAAGTAACTTGCAGAAATCAATGTTTTAAAGAACGATGAGTGCAATACTCTTTGTAATAGAAATTGTAGCTAATAAAGTACGTTAATCGACACTTTTTGTGTTTTAATTTTGTTTTCTTTGAGAAAAGAAACATTTAATTAATCGATGTCTGTTTATGCAGTAAAGCTAAAATTGGACTAAAGAAGAAGCTAATGTCTATAGTAATGTTTCCAAGAATGGTTGCTGCAGCACTAATATAGTGCTATTAAAGAAGTAACTTGCAGAACTAAAGTTTTAAAGAACGATGAGTGCAATACTCTTTATAATATAAATTGTAGCTACTAAAGTACGTTAATCCACACTTTTTGTGCTTTTATTTTGTTTTCTTTGAGAAAAGAAACATTTAATTAATCGATGTTTGTTTATGCAGTAAAGCCAAAATGAGACTAAAGAAAAAGCTAATATCTATTGAAATGTTTCCAAAAATGGTTGCTGCAGCACTAATAAAGTGCTTTAAAAGAAGAAACTTGCAGGACTAAAGTTTTAAAGAACGATGAGTGCAATACTCCTTATAATATAAAATGTAGCTACTAAAGTACGTTAATCCACACTTTTTTTTTTAATTTTGTTTTTTTTGATAAAATAAACATTTAATTAATCGATGTAATAAAGCTAAAAAGGGACTAAAGAAAAATCTATTGTCTACAGTTATGTTTCCAAGAATGGTTGCTGCAGCGCCAAAATAGTGCAATAAAAGAAGAAACTGCCAGAACTAAACTTTTAAAGAATGATGAGTGCTATACATTTTATAATATAAAATGTAGCTACTAAAGTACGTTAATCCACACTTTTTGTGTTTTAATTTTGTTTTCTTTTGGAAAAAAAACATTTAATTAATCGATGTTTGTCAATGCAGTAAAGCCAAACTGAGACTAAAGAAAAAAGCTAATGTCTATAGTAATGTTTCAAAGAATGGTTGCTGCAACACTAATATAGTGCTTTAAAAAAGTAAATTACAGAACTAAAGTTTTAAAGAACAATGAGTGCAATCCTCTTTACAATACAAATTTTAGCTACTACAGTACGTTAATCCACACTTTTTGTGCTTTTATTTTGTTTTCTTTGAGAAAAGAAACATTTAATTAATCGATGTTTGTTTATGCGCTAAAGCCAAAATGAGACTAAAGAAAAAGCTAATATCTATTGAAATGTTTCCAAAAATGGTTGCTGCAGCACTAATAAAGTGCTTTAAAAGAAGAAACTTGCAGGACTAAAGTTTTAAAGAACGATGAGTGCAATACTCCTTATAATATAAAATGTAGCTACTAAAGTACGTTAATCCACACTTTTTGTGTTTTAATTTTGTTTTCTTTTGGAAAAAAACATTTAATTAATCGATGTTTGTTAATGCAGTAAAGCCAAACTGAGACTAAAGAAAAAAGCTAATGTCTATAGTAATGTTTCAAAGAATGGTTGCTGCAACACTAATATAGTGCTTTAAAAAAGTAAATTGCAGAACTAAAGTTTTAAAGAACAATGAGTGCAATCCTCTTTACAATACAAATTTTAGCTAATAAAGTACGTTAATCCACACTTTTTGTGCTTTTATTTTGTTTTCTTTGAGAAAAGAAACATTTAATTAATCGATGTCTGTTTATGCAGTAAAGCCAAAATGAGACTAAAGTAAAAGCCAAATGTCTATAGAAATGTTTTCAAAAATGGTTGCTGCAGCCATAATATAGTGCTTTAAAAGAAGTAACTGGCAGAACTTAAGTTTTAAAGAACGATGCGTGCAAAACTCTTTATAATAGAAATTGTAGCTACTAAAGTACGTTGAACGACACTTGTTGTGCTTTTATTTTGTTTCCTTTGAGAAAATAAACTTTTAATTAATCGATGCAGTAAAGCCCAAATAAGACTAAAGAAAAAGCTAATGTCTATAGTAACCTTTCAAAGAATGGTTGCTGCAGTACTAATATAAGAAGTAACTGGCAGGACTAAAGTTTTAAAGAGCGATGAGTGCAATACTCTTTGTAATAGCAATTGTAGCTAATAAAGTACGTTAATCCACAGTATTTGTGTTTTAATTATGTTTTCTTTGAGAAAAGAAACATTTAATTAATCGATGTTTGTTTATGCCTTAAAGCCAAACTGAGACTAAAGAAAAAAGCTAATGTCTATAGTAATGTTTCAAAGAATGGTTGCTGCAGCACTAATATATTGCCATAAAAGAAGTAACTTGCAGAACTAAAGTTTTAAAGAACGATGAGTGCAATACTCTTTATAATACAAATTGTAGCTATGAAAGTACGTTAATTCACACATTTTGTGCTCTTATTTTGTTTTCTTTGAGAAAACAAACATTTAATTAATCGATGTTTGTTTATGCAGTAAAGCCAAAATGAGACTAAAGAAAAAAGCTAATGTCTATAGTAATGTTTCAAAGAATGGTTGCTGCAGCACTAATATAGTGCTATAAAAGAAGTAACTTGCAGAACTAAAGTTTTAAAGAACGATGGGTGCAATACACTTTTTAATACCAATTTTAGCTACAAAAGTACGTTAATCCACACTTTTTGTGCTTTTATTTTGTTTTCTTTGAGAACATAAACTTTTAATTAATCGATGCAGTAAAGCCAAAATGAGACTAAAGAAAAAGCTAATGTCTATAGTAACGTTTCAAAGAATGGTTGCTGCAGTACTAATATAGTGCTTTAAAAGAAGTAACTCTCAGGACTAAAGTTTTAAAGAACGATGAGTGCAATACTCTTTGTAATAGAAATTGTAGCTAATAATGTACGTTAATCCACACTTTTTGTGTTTATATTTTGTATTCTTTTGGAAAATAAACGTTTCATTAATCGATGTTTGTTGATGAACTAAATCTAAATTGAGACGAAAGAAAAAACTAATGTCTATAGTAATGTTTCAATGAATGGTTGCTGCACCACTAATATAGTGCTATAAAAGAAGTAACTTGCAGAACTCAATGTTTTAAAGAACGATGGGTGCAATACACTTTATAATACAAATTTTAGCTACTAAAGTACGTTAATCCACACTTTTTGTGCTTTTATTTTGTTTTCTTTGAGAAAATAAACATTTAATCAATCGATGATTGTTTATGCAGTAAAGACAAAATGAGCCTAAAGAAAAAGCTAATGTCTATAGTAATGTTTCCAAGAATGGTTGCTGCAGCACTAGTATAGTGCTTTAAAAGAAGTAACTGTCAGGACTAAAGTTTTAAAGAACGATGAGCGCAATACTCTTTGTAATAGAAATTGTAGCTAATTATGTACGTTAATCCACACTTTTTGTGTTTATATTTTGTATTCTTTTGGAAAATAAACGTTTCATTAATCGATGTTTGTTGATGCACTAAATATAAATTGAGACGAAAGAGAAAACTAATGTATATAGTAATGTTTCAAAGAATGGTTGCTGCACCACTAATATAGTGCTATAAAAGAATTAACTTGCAGAACTCAATGTTTTAAAGGACGATTGGTGCAATACACTTTATAATACAAATTTTAGCTACTCAAGTACGTTAATCCACACTTTTTGTGCTTTTATTTTGTTTTCTTTGAGAAAATAAACATTTAATTAATCGATATTTCTTTACTCAGTAAAGCTTAAATGAGACTAAAGAAAAATCCAAATGTCTATAGTAATGTTTGCAAAAATGGTTGCTGCAGAACTAATATAGTGCCATTAAAGAAAAAACTTGCAGAACTAAAGTTTTAAAGAACGATGAGTGCAATACTCTTTGTAATAGAAATTGTAGCTAATAAAGTACGTTAATCGACACTTTTTGTGTTTTAATTTTGTTTTCTTTGAGAAAAGAAACATTTAATTAATCGATGTCTGTTTATGCAGTAAAGCTAAAATTGAGACTAAAGAAGAAGCTAATGTCTATAGTAATGTTTCCAAGAATGGTTGCTGCAGCACTAATATAGTGCTATTAAAGAAGTAACTTGCAGAACTAAAGTTTTAAAGAACGATGAGTGCAATACTCTTTATAATATAAATTGTAGCTACTAAAGTACGTTAATCCACACTTTTTGTGCTTTTATTTTGTTTTCTTTGAGAAAAGAAACATTTAATTAATCGATGTTTGTTTATGCAGTAAAGCCAAAATGAGACTAAAGAAAAAGCTAATATCTATTGAAATGTTTCCAAAAATGGTTGCTGCAGCACTAATAAAGTGCTTTAAAAGAAGAAACTTGCAGGACTAAAGTTTTAAAGAACGATGAGTGCAATACTCCTTATAATATAAAATGTAGCTACTAAAGTACGTTAATCCACACTTTTTTTTTTAATTTTGTTTTTTTTGATAAAATAAACATTTAATTAATCGATGTAATAAAGCTAAAAAGGGACTAAAGAAAAATCTATTGTCTACAGTTATGTTTCCAAGAATGGTTGCTGCAGCGCCAAAATAGTGCAATAAAAGAAGAAACTGCCAGAACTAAACTTTTAAAGAATGATGAGTGCTATACATTTTATAATATAAAATGTAGCTACTAAAGTACGTTAATCCACACTTTTTGTGTTTTAATTTTGTTTTCTTTTGGAAAAAAAACATTTAATTAATCGATGTTTGTCAATGCAGTAAAGCCAAACTGAGACTAAAGAAAAAAGCTAATGTCTATAGTAATGTTTCAAAGAATGGTTGCTGCAACACTAATATAGTGCTTTAAAAAAGTAAATTACAGAACTAAAGTTTTAAAGAACAATGAGTGCAATCCTCTTTACAATACAAATTTTAGCTACTACAGTACGTTAATCCACACTTTTTGTGCTTTTATTTTGTTTTCTTTGAGAAAAGAAACATTTAATTAATCGATGTTTGTTTATGCGCTAAAGCCAAAATGAGACTAAAGAAAAAGCTAATATCTATTGAAATGTTTCCAAAAATGGTTGCTGCAGCACTAATAAAGTGCTTTAAAAGAAGAAACTTGCAGGACTAAAGTTTTAAAGAACGATGAGTGCAATACTCCTTATAATATAAAATGTAGCTACTAAAGTACGTTAATCCACACTTTTTGTGTTTTAATTTTGTTTTCTTTTGGAAAAAAACATTTAATTAATCGATGTTTGTTAATGCAGTAAAGCCAAACTGAGACTAAAGAAAAAAGCTAATGTCTATAGTAATGTTTCAAAGAATGGTTGCTGCAACACTAATATAGTGCTTTAAAAAAGTAAATTGCAGAACTAAAGTTTTAAAGAACAATGAGTGCAATCCTCTTTACAATACAAATTTTAGCTAATAAAGTACGTTAATCCACACTTTTTGTGCTTTTATTTTGTTTTCTTTGAGAAAAGAAACATTTAATTAATCGATGTCTGTTTATGCAGTAAAGCCAAAATGAGACTAAAGTAAAAGCCAAATGTCTATAGAAATGTTTTCAAAAATGGTTGCTGCAGCCATAATATAGTGCTTTAAAAGAAGTAACTGGCAGAACTTAAGTTTTAAAGAACGATGGGTGCAAAACTCTTTATAATAGAAATTGTAGCTACTAAAGTACGTTGAACGACACTTGTTGTGCTTTTATTTTGTTTCCTTTGAGAAAATAAACTTTTAATTAATCGATGCAGTAAAGCCCAAATAAGACTAAAGAAAAAGCTAATGTCTATAGTAACCTTTCAAAGAATGGTTGCTGCAGTACTAATATAAGAAGTAACTGGCAGGACTAAAGTTTTAAAGAGCGATGAGTGCAATACTCTTTGTAATAGCAATTGTAGCTAATAAAGTACGTTAATCCACAGTATTTGTGTTTTAATTATGTTTTCTTTGAGAAAAGAAACATTTAATTAATCGATGTTTGTTTATGCCTTAAAGCCAAACTGAGACTAAAGAAAAAAGCTAATGTCTATAGTAATGTTTCAAAGAATGGTTGCTGCAGCACTAATATATTGCCATAAAAGAAGTAACTTGCAGAACTAAAGTTTTAAAGAACGATGAGTGCAATACTCTTTATAATACAAATTGTAGCTATGAAAGTACGTTAATTCACACATTTTGTGCTCTTATTTTGTTTTCTTTGAGAAAACAAACATTTAATTAATCGATGTTTGTTTATGCAGTAAAGCCAAAATGAGACTAAAGAAAAAAGCTAATGTCTATAGTAATGTTTCAAAGAATGGTTGCTGCAGCACTAATATAGTGCTATAAAAGAAGTAACTTGCAGAACTAAAGTTTTAAAGAACGATGGGTGCAATACACTTTTTAATACCAATTTTAGCTACAAAAGTACGTTAATCCACACTTTTTGTGCTTTTATTTTGTTTTCTTTGAGAACATAAACTTTTAATTAATCGATGCAGTAAAGCCAAAATGAGACTAAAGAAAAAGCTAATGTCTATAGTAACGTTTCAAAGAATGGTTGCTGCAGTACTAATATAGTGCTTTAAAAGAAGTAACTCTCAGGACTAAAGTTTTAAAGAACGATGAGTGCAATACTCTTTGTAATAGAAATTGTAGCTAATAATGTACGTTAATCCACACTTTTTGTGTTTATATTTTGTATTCTTTTGGAAAATAAACGTTTCATTAATCGATGTTTGTTGATGAACTAAATCTAAATTGAGACGAAAGAAAAAACTAATGTCTATAGTAATGTTTCAATGAATGGTTGCTGCACCACTAATATAGTGCTATAAAAGAAGTAACTTGCAGAACTCAATGTTTTAAAGAACGATGGGTGCAATACACTTTATAATACAAATTTTAGCTACTAAAGTACGTTAATCCACACTTTTTGTGCTTTTATTTTGTTTTCTTTGAGAAAATAAACATTTAATCAATCGATGATTGTTTATGCAGTAAAGACAAAATGAGCCTAAAGAAAAAGCTAATGTCTATAGTAATGTTTCCAAGAATGGTTGCTGCAGCACTAGTATAGTGCTTTAAAAGAAGTAACTGTCAGGACTAAAGTTTTAAAGAACGATGAGCGCAATACTCTTTGTAATAGAAATTGTAGCTAATTATGTACGTTAATCCACACTTTTTGTGTTTATATTTTGTATTCTTTTGGAAAATAAACGTTTCATTAATCGATGTTTGTTGATGCACTAAATATAAATTGAGACGAAAGAGAAAACTAATGTATATAGTAATGTTTCAAAGAATGGTTGCTGCACCACTAATATAGTGCTATAAAAGAATTAACTTGCAGAACTCAATGTTTTAAAGGACGATTGGTGCAATACACTTTATAATACAAATTTTAGCTACTCAAGTACGTTAATCCACACTTTTTGTGCTTTTATTTTGTTTTCTTTGAGAAAATAAACATTTAATTAATCGATATTTCTTTACTCAGTAAAGCTTAAATGAGACTAAAGAAAAATCCAAATGTCTATAGTAATGTTTCCAAAAATGGTTGCTGCAGAACTAATATAGTGCCATTAAAGAAAAAACTTGCAGAACTAAAGTTTTAAAGAACGATGAGTGCAATACTCTTTGTAATACAAATTGTAGCTAATAAAGTACGTTAATCGACACTTTTTGTGTTTTAATTTTGTTTTCTTTGAGAAAAGAAACATTTAATTAATCGATGTCTGTTTATGCAGTAAAGCTAAAATTGGACTAAAGAAGAAGCTAATGTCTATAGTAATGTTTCCAAGAATGGTTGCTGCAGCACTAATATAGTGCTATTAAAGAAGTAACTTGCAGAACTAAAGTCTTAAAGAACGATGAGTGCAATACTCTTTATAATATAAATTGTAGCTACTAAAGTACGTTAATCCACACTTTTTGTGCTTTTATTTTGTTTTCTTTGAGAAAAGAAACATTTAATTAATCGATGTTTGTTTATGCAGTAAAGCCAAAATGAGACTAAAGAAAAAGCTAATATCTATTGAAATGTTTCCAAAAATGGTTGCTGCAGCACTAATAAAGTGCTTTAAAAGAAGAAACTTGCAGGACTAAAGTTTTAAAGAACGATGAGTGCAATACTCCTTATAATATAAAATGTAGCTACTAAAGTACGTTAATCCACACTTTTTTTTTTAATTTTGTTTTTTTTGATAAAATAAACATTTAATTAATCGATGTAATAAAGCTGAAAAGGGACTAAAGAAAAATCTATTGTCTACAGTTATGTTTCCAAGAATGGTTGCTGCAGCGCCAAAATAGTGCAATAAAAGAAGAAACTGCCAGAACTAAACTTTTAAAGAATGATGAGTGCTATACATTTTATAATTTAAAATGTAGCTACTAAAGTACGTTAATCCACACTTTTTGTGTTTTAATTTTGTTTTCTTTTGGAAAAAAAACATTTAATTAATCGATGTTTGTTAATGCAGTAAAGCCAAACTGAGACTAAAGAAAAAAGCTAATGTCTATAGTAACCTTTCAAAGAATGGTTGCTGCAGTACTAATATAGTGCTTTAAAAAAGTAAATTACAGAACTAAAGTTTTAAAGAACAATGAGTGCAATCCTCTTTACAATACAAATTTTAGCTACTACAGTACGTTAATCCACACTTTTTGTGCTTTTATTTTGTTTTCTTTGAGAAAAGAAACATTTAATTAATCGATGTTTGTTTATGCGCTAAAGCCAAAATGAGACTAAAGAAAAAGCTAATATCTATTGAAATGTTTCCAAAAATGGTTGCTGCAGCACTAATAAAGTGCTTTAAAAGAAGAAACTTGCAGGACTAAAGTTTTAAAGAACGATGAGTGCAATACTCCTTATAATATAAAATGTAGCTACTAAAGTACGTTAATCCACACTTTTTGTGTTTTAATTTTGTTTTCTTTTGGAAAAAAACATTTAATTAATCGATGTTTGTTAATGCAGTAAAGCCAAACTGAGACTAAAGAAAAAAGCTAATGTCTATAGTAATGTTTCAAAGAATGGTTGCTGCAACACTAATATAGTGCTTTAAAAAAGTAAATTGCAGAACTAAAGTTTTAAAGAACAATGAGTGCAATCCTCTTTACAATACAAATTTTAGCTAATAAAGTACGTTAATCCACACTTTTTGTGCTTTTATTTTGTTTTCTTTGAGAAAAGAAACATTTAATTAATCGATGTCTGTTTATGCAGTAAAGCCAAAATGAGACTAAAGTAAAAGCCAAATGTCTATAGAAATGTTTTCAAAAATGGTTGCTGCAGCCATAATATAGTGCTTTAAAAGAAGTAACTGGCAGAACTTAAGTTTTAAAGAACGATGCGTGCAATACTCTTTATAATAGAAATTGTAGCTACTAAAGTACGTTGAACGACACTTGTTGTGCTTTTATTTTGTTTCCTTTGAGAAAATAAACTTTTAATTAATCGATGCAGTAAAGCCCAAATAAGACTAAAGAAAAAGCTAATGTCTATAGTAACCTTTCAAAGAATGGTTGCTGCAGTACTAATATAAGAAGTAACTGGCAGGACTAAAGTTTTAAAGAGCGATGAGTGCAATACTCTTTGTAATAGCAATTGTAGCTAATAAAGTACGTTAATCCACAGTATTTGTGTTTTAATTATGTTTTCTTTGAGAAAAGAAACATTTAATTAATCGATGTTTGTTTATGCCTTAAAGCCAAACTGAGACTAAAGAAAAAAGCTAATGTCTATAGTAATGTTTCAAAGAATGGTTGCTGCAGCACTAATATATTGCCATAAAAGAAGTAACTTGCAGAACTAAAGTTTTAAAGAACGATGAGTGCAATACTCTTTATAATACAAATTGTAGCTATGAAAGTACGTTAATTCACACATTTTGTGCCCTTATTTTGTTTTCTTTGAGAAAACAAACATTTAATTAATCGATGTTTGTTTATGCAGTAAAGCCAAAATGAGACTAAAGAAAAAAGCTAATGTCTATAGTAATGTTTCAAAGAATGGTTGCTGCAGCACTAATATAGTGCTATAAAAGAAGTAACTTGCAGAACTAAAGTTTTAAAGAACGATGGGTGCAATACACTTTTTAATACCAATTTTAGCTACAAAAGTACGTTAATCCACACTTTTTGTGCTTTTATTTTGTTTTCTTTGAGAACATAAACTTTTAATTAATCGATGCAGTAAAGCCAAAATGAGACTAAAGAAAAAGCTAATGTCTATAGTAACGTTTCAAAGAATGGTTGCTGCAGTACTAATATAGTGCTTTAAAAGAAGTAACTGTCAGGACTAAAGTTTTAAAGAACGATGAGTGCAATACTCTTTGTAATAGAAATTGTAGCTAATAATGTACGTTAATCCACACTTTTTGTGTTTATATTTTGTATTCTTTTGGAAAATAAACGTTTCATTAATCGATGTTTGTTGATGAACTAAATCTAAATTGAGACGAAAGAAAAAACTAATGTCTATAGTAATGTTTCAATGAATGGTTGCTGCACCACTAATATAGTGCTATAAAAGAAGTAACTTGCAGAACTCAATGTTTTAAAGAACGATGGGTGCAATACACTTTATAATACAAATTTTAGCTACTAAAGTACGTTAATCCACACTTTTTGTGCTTTTATTTTGTTTTCTTTGAGAAAATCGAGCAGTTACGTCAGTAACTGTGGTTAACGCAGCAGGCACAATGTTCTGTCAAAAGTCAATCATGCATTACTTCCTGACTCATCGTTCGTCGTGTGGTTGAGCTGGGTTCATATCCTAGCCAAAGAGCTCCTACTAAAGACCATTTTCAAAGTCCAAGATAATATCTGAAGCTATAATTTGGTATCAGAATAATGGCTCAGGTAACGAGGCTCCATTTTGAAGATAATTTTATCTCGTTGTGCATCCATGTTGGCATGAAATAGCATCGCAGTTTGTGTTCTTGGCACGCCCTCCGTGGCCTACGCCATTTGCGTCTCATATTCTATCAAGAACATCGTGTGATCCATCATTTTTTCCTGATTCCATTCATTGCATTTTCATATCAACTCGTACTGCTTTTCAATTCCTGGAGATCGATGATGCCTGTAGTGGGCTATAACTCTGAAGCTGCAAAGAAATCTAGCTTAAACGTTATTCCCAACGGAGGTAAATTGAAAGAGGCGTTCCATTTGTTGTTGACCACATGGTCCAAAATTTCAAGAAAATAAAACTGCTTCACAATTTAATGGCGATTCTCAGGATCAAACGTGGGACTTTCAAGTAGAAAAGGAAGAAGTAACACTACATGGAAGGCCATTGATACTCCCTTCTACAAACACACATGAATTGCTCTTCAATGTCTGCGTCACAAAAATCTTATTATCTGAGCTGAGTGGAAGTATACAAATACAAATGAAACCAGATGAAATCGACCCAGTCAATGCAGCTCCGCAGAGACGTAAAGCAGGGATACAGTCCTGAGTAAATTAACTCTGTGCTTGGGCACTCTTCAGCATTGCTACTCTCAGCTATCACCATATTAACAATACTGTATGGCATTAAATGAATACAAGTGGCGACATATGGCCCCATAAGATGAAGAATTGGAAATATAAAGGTAATGCATTGAATGCAAAATAAAATAATAAAATAAAAGTTCTTGTCTTTTCACTTACTGCAGCCGGGCATCTGGAAGTTTGAATTTATAGCCACAGGGCCCCTATTTCTTCTCTTTCAGCAGGTCGGTTGGTTTACAAATGGTAAAACTTTTTATCATGAGTAGTATTAATACGGGCATACCTGCATACATTTCACAAAGCCAAGATGAAGGATTCAGTGCTAATGCCCCGTTTAATTTGAAAAGTTTTATGATTGTGAAGTTAGGGTTTCTTGTAGTGCGCAATATGCTGAATTTTCACCCTCCACCCCCCCCCTTCCAGCTATACTTATTACATTGTGTTTTCAATACAATTTAAAGCGTCTGGTTATGCTTCTTGTGATGAGTCATGTCCACCCCTTATTGTCCTGCCAATTACTTACAGCTATGTATTGTTTAATTTACAATGGATAACAAAAGAAGTTAGACATGATGGCAAAGTCCCTTTATCTTTATACTCTCTTCTCTAGATTTATGGCCATGTTATATTCATTCAGCCTTTATAGTTTTAGCAAAGCCTACATTTTATTGCTTTATTGTAATTTATTTGCCCTGTTTGTTTGTCATCAACGCAGCAACCATCCCTTTGTGGTTGATTAATATCATAGCATTTGCAAATGGAAGAACAACAGTCATACTGCAAATGACATGCAGTATCCCAGGGATTTCAACTTTCTCGTGTTTTAGTTGTTACAGCGGAATATTCAAGAACTGACAGTTGGCTCACTGTACAATCTGTAAATCAAGTTCATCTCATCAGCTGCACCAAACCCCAACGCAGAATGTGTCACAATTATGTGCAGTAGGAAACCATAAAATCTTCCTGCACTTTTGTAATGTGAAAGCAAACCCTTTCTATTTGTAGCCCCAACTTAGTCTGTCCAGTGTGTCACTTTCACAACCTCGAATCTGATTTGCTCTCAGAGACCCACAAGAAATATGTTATGTAAAACAGCAACAATTACCAGTTTTTTGACATCTTTGACATTTGACAATCCACCCCCGCCCCTTCACCTACCGCCACCCCTTCCTTGTTTTTTTTTTGCAGATACAGTCTACTTCCAACAATTATGCGTAGTCTCGGACAACACCAAAGATTGTATCACTTTACAAGGAAGGAGTTCTCTGTATTGATCTATCTATACGATTAATGTACAATAACCAAATATATCATTATTACGCACAGGTTTCTTAATGGTTAGCTCTATAACCTTGATCCATGATGGATATATAGATGTTTAAGCCTGCACTAGATGTAGGAATAGTATAGTGAAAGATTATATATTAAAAAACTACGAAGCTACAACAGTAGTACAAAGGGTGCTCCAATATACAGCAAGGTGTATCACACCCCAGCCCCTACTCAGCAATTCCCACCCAACTCTCTTTTGTTATCTGCAGGTTCACACAAAAGGAATTCATCGTGTACTTGTCAGTTGTGTGTCAGGTACAAAGAAGTATTAAAAATTCATGATGTGCAAGCCAAATATCCACCCCTCCACCCCTTCTCCCTTTGTTTCTTGCAGGGCAAGTAGGTTCACAACTTCAATGCTGGAAAGTTATTGGCTAATAACCCCAAGTCACCACCCCCTCCTCTTTGTGCTCCTTTGTGTGTTTGTTTATTTGCAGGTCCAACGGTCATCAGCTCTATACAAAGCCTTTCAGGCAACAATAAATATGGACTTAATTGCTGGAAATATTCACCACAAAATGTCACAGAACTACAACAGGATGAAATTGTTATCAAAAAGAAAGAGAAGCAAAATCAGCCTCGCACCTTCACACAGTCAAAGCTGATGAATATAAACACCCGTTTTGTCCCATTCTTCTCTAATTTCTTCTTTTTTGCAGCTCATGTCCCTTGATTAAAACCAAAGTTATTCTTAGACCAGCATATGCTTGCCTTTCTTCTCCTTTCAACAGGTTTACCGAGTTGCAAGATACACACAGCTCAAAAGGAGGACCATATACAACCGCCTGTGTCAGTCATTCCATGTAAGATCCAACCATGAAGAGAGACTTTACAAAGACATACCGTATACATGAGGTACTTATTAGTTATCAGGTGAAAGGATTCAATAAAATGTCACCAATAGGTTGATCATGTTCTGGAATGGAAAGGTGAGGGAAAGTCTTCTGATAAATAAAAATTCCCAACCAAAGAAAAGGGACAAGAAAGCAAAGCATCTCCTAACCATAAAATAAAAGGGACCCATACAAATTGGTATCGCACTTAGCAAGTCTAGCTAACCTCATCTAAATATATATATCAAAAAAATAAAAAAGTTGCTGATAATTTGGAGATAACACGTTAATGCTAGCACACAAAAGTGACATGGGGTCTGCACAAATGGTAAATGAACATTGAATAGATAATAGCAAAATTCAAGCTCTCCACCCAGAAATTCACTTGTAACATGTTCAGGCATACACTGTATCGCAAACATCTAACAAAAACATTTCAACATTGCAGGTGGCTATAAGCTTGGTGCCACAGTGAATCAGCAGTGTCAGAGCTCCCATAACATTTTATGGTGGTTTTGAATTGCTGGTCCAGTGTTGAGCTTGCCGCATTAAATAGGGAAACCTACTGTGACATAGATAATGTATCTCATACAAGGTCCAGTGCGATCTATGTCCGCCCCAATGGTTGGCAGTCCCAGGAAATAATTAATTGCATGTGGTAGACTTGGGCGAACTTTGGCGAACTTTGGCGGTCATGGCCACCTTCAGGTGGCACTTACATTATTTACTGAATTCCAGATTGGATTCAGTACTCAAGCCAATGGTTCTGTTCCGCCCATTACCGAACCCTTTCACTCTGCAACCAAGAATTGTTGCAACGTTAGGGCCTCCGGTATAAGTGTCCGCTCGGTAAAAGTGTCCGCCCGTTACCGACCCCTTTCACTCTGCAACCAAGAAGTCTTGCAACGTTAGGGTCTCCGGTAAAAGTGTCCGCTCGGTAAAAGTGTCCGCCCATTACCGACCCCTTTCACTCTGCAGCCAAGAAGTGTTGCAACGTTAGGGCGTCTTGCGTATGTATTTACCTTTATGTTCACTTTCGTTCATCAATAGTTTCGTTTGTTTGCTGAAAGTTTACAATGATATTTCGTGAAAGATACAACCCCAAGTACTGCCACATGCCTCGTTTTCCTTAGTGTTCTCTATTGTGCCGCACGGGGTTAATAAACATTTAATCAATCGATGATTGTTTATGCAGTAAAGACAAAATGAGCCTAAAGAAAAAGCTAATGTCTATAGTAATGTTTCAAAGAATGGTTGCTGCAGCACTAATATAGTGCTTTAAAAGAAGAAACTGGCAGGACTAAAGTTTTAAAGAACGTTGAGCGCAATACTCTTTGTAATAGAAATTGTAGCTAATTATGTACGTTAATCCACACTTTTTGTGTTTATATTTTGTATTCTTTTGGAAAATAAACGTTTCATTAATCGATGTTTGTTGATGCACTAAATATAAATTGAGACGAAAGAAAAAACTAATGTCTATAGTAATGTTTCAAAGAATGGTTGCTGCACCACTAATATAGTGCTATAAAAGAAGTAACTTGTAGAACTCAATGTTTTAAAGAACGATGGGTGCAATACACTTTATAATACAAATTTTAGCTACTAAAGTACGTTAATCCACACCTTTTGCTTTTATTTTTGTTTTCTTTGAGAAAATAAACATTTAATCAATCGATGATTGTTTATGCAGTAAAGACAAAATGAGCCTAGAGAAAAAGCTAATGTCTATAGTAATGTTTCCAAGAATGGTTGCTGCAGCACTAATATAGTGCTTTAAAAGAAGAAACTGGCAGGACTAAAGTTTCAAAGAACGATGAGCGCAATACTCTTTGTAATAGAAATTGTAGCTAATTATGTACGTTAATCCACACTTTTTGTTTTTATATTTTGTATTCTTTTGGAAAATAAACGTTTCATTAATCGATGTTTGTTGATGCACTAACTATAAATTGAGACGAAAGAAAAAACTAATGTCTATAGTAATGTTTCAAAGAATGGTTGCTGCACCACTAATATAGTGCTATAAAAGAATTAACTTCCAGAACTCAATGTTTTAAAGAACGATTTGTGCAATACACTTTATAATACAAATTTTAGCTACTCAAGTACGTTAATCCACACTTTTTGTGTTTTAATTTTGTTTTCTTTGAGAAAAGAAACATTTAATTAATCGATGTCTGTTTATGCAGTAAAGCTAAAATTGGACTAAAGAAGAAGCTAATGTCTATAGTAATGTTTCCAAGAATGGTTGCTGGAGCACTAATATAGTGCTATTAAAGAAGTAACTTGCAGAACTAAAGTTTTAAAGAACGATGAGTGCAATACTCTTTATAATATAAATTGTAGCTACTAAAGTACGTTAATCCACAGTTTTTGTGCTTTTATTTTGTTTTTTTGATAAAATAAACATTTAATTAATCGATGTAATAAAGATAAAAAGGGACTAAAGAAAAATATATTGTCTACAGTTATGTTTCCAAAAATGGTTGCTGCAGCACTAATAAAGTGCTTTAAAAGAAGAAACTTGCAGGACTAAAGTTTTAAAGAACGATGAGTGCAATACTCCTTATAATAGAAAAGGTAGCTACTTAAGTACGTTAAACGACACTTTTTGTGCTTTTATTTTGTTTTCTTTGAGAAAATAAACATTTAATTAATCGATGTTTGTTTATGCAGTAAAGACAAAATGAGCCTAAAGAAAAAGCTAATGTCTATAGTAATGTTTCCAAGAATGGTTGCTGCAGCACTAATATAGTGCTATAAAAGAAGTAACTTGCAGAACTAAAGTTTTAAGAACGATGGGTGCAATACACTTTATAATACAAATTTTAGCTACTAAAGTACGTTAATCCACACTTTTTGTGCTTTTACTTTGTTTTCTTTGAGAAAATAAACTTTTAATTAATCGATGCAGTAAAGCCAAAATGAGACTAAAGAAAAAGCTAATGTCTATATCAACGTTTCAAAGAATGGTTGCTGCAGTACTAATATATTGCTTTAAAAGAAGTAACTGTCAGGACTAAAGTTTTAAAGAACGATGGGTGCAATACTCTTTGTAATAGAAAATGTAGCTAATAAAGTACGTTAATCGACACTTTTTGTGTTTTAATTTTGTTTTCTTTGAGAAAAGAAACATTTAATTAATCGATGTCTGTTTATGCAGTAAAGCTAAAATTGGACTAAAGAAGAAGCTAATGTCTATAGTAATGTTTCCAAGAATGGTTGCTGCAGCACTAATATAGTGCTATTAAAGAAGTAACTTGCAGAACTAAAGTTTTAAAGAACGATGAGTGCAATACTCTTTACAATACAAATTTTAGCTACTAAAGTACGTTAATCCACACTTTTTGTGCTTTTATTTTGTTTTCTTTGAGAAAAGAAACATTTAATTAATCGATGTTTGTTTATGCGCTAAAGCCAAAATGAGACTTAAGAAAAAGCTAATATCTATTGAAATGTTTCCAAAAATGGTTGCTGCAGCACTAATAAAGTGCTTTAAAAGAAGAAACTTGCAGGACTAAAGTTTTAAAGAACGATGAGTGCAATACTCTTTATAATAGAAAATGTAGCTACTTAAGTACGTTGAACGACACTTTTTGTGCTTTTATTTTGTTTTCTTTGAGAAAATAAACATTTAATTAATCGATGTTTGTTTATGCAGTAAAGACAAAATGTGCCTAAAGAAAATGCTAATGTCTATAGTAATGTTTCCAAGAATGGTTGCTGCAGCACTAATATAGTGCTATAAAAGAAGTAACTTGCAGAACTAAAGTTTTAAGAACGATGGGTGCAATACACTTTATAATACAAATTTTAGCTAATAAAGTACGTTAATCCACACATTTTGTGCTTTTACTTTGTTTTCTTTGAGAAAATAAACTTTTAATTAATCGATGCAGTAAAGCCAAAATGAGACTAAAGAAAAAGCTAATGTCTATATTAACGTTTCAAAGAATGGTTGCTGCAGTACTAATATATTGCTTTAAAAGAAGTAACTGTCAGAACTAAAGTTTTAAAGAACGATGAGTGCAATACTCTTTGTAATAGAAATTGTAGCTAATAAAGTACGTTAATCGACACTTTTTGTGTTTTGATTTTGTTTTCTTTGAGAAAAGAAATATTTAATAAATCGATGTCTGTTTATGCAGTAAAGCTAAAATTGGACTAAAGAAGAAGCTAATGTCTATAGTAATGTTTCCAAGAATGGTTGCTGCAGCACTAATATAGTGCTATTAAAGAAGTAACTTGCAGAACTAAAGTTTTAAAGAACGATGAGTGCAATACTCTTTATAATATAAATTGTAGCTACTAAAGTACGTTAATCCACACTTTTTGTGCTTTTATTTTGTTTTTTTGATAAAATAAACATTTAATTAATCGATGTAATAAAGCTAAAAAGGGACTAAAGAAAAATATATTGTCTACAGCTTTGTTTCCAAGAATGGTTGCTGCAGCGCAAAAATAGTGCAATAAAAGAAGAAACTGCCAGAACTAAACTTTTAAAGAATGATGAGTGCTATACATTTTATAATATAAAATGTAGCTACTAAAGTACGTTAATCCACACTTTTTGTGTTTTAATTTTGTTTTCTTTTGGAAAAAAAACATTTAATTAATCGATGTTTGCTAATGCAGTAAAGCCAAACTGAGACTAAAGAAAAAAGCTAATGTCTATAGTAATGTTTCAAAGAATGGTTGCTGCAACATTAATATAGTGCTTTAAAAAAGTAAATTGCAGAACTAAAGTTTTAAAGAACAATGAGTGCAATCCTCTTTACAATACAAATTTTAGCTACTAAAGTACGTTAATCCACACTCTTTGTGCTTTTATTTTGTTTTCTTTGAGAAAAGAAACATTTAATTAATCGATGTTTGTTTATGCGCTAAAGCCAAAATGAGACTAATGAAAAAGCTAATATCTATTGAAATGTTTCCAAAAATGGTTGCTGCAGCACTAATAAAGTGCTTTAAAAGAAGAAACTTGCAGGACTAAAGTTTTAAAGAACGATGAGTGCAATACTCCTTATAATAGAAAATGTAGCTACTTAAGTACGTTAAACGACACTTTTGTGCTTTTATTTTGTTTTCTTTGAGAAAATAAACATTTAATTAATCGATGTTTGTTTATGCAGTAAAGACAAAATGAGCCTAAAGAAAAAGCTAATGTCTATAGTAATGTTTCCAAGAATGGTTGCTGCAGCACTAATATCGTGCTATAAAAGAAGTAACTTGCAGAACTAAAGTTTTGAGAACGATGGGTGCAATACACTTTATAATACAAATTTTAGCTACTAAAGTACGTTAATCCACACTTTTTGTGCTTTTACTTTGTTTTCTTTGAGAAAATAAACTTTTAATTAATCGATGCAGTAAAGCCAAAATGAGACTAAAGAAAAAGCTAATGTCTATATTAACGTTTCAAAGAATGGTTGCTGCAGTAAGTGCTTTAAAAAAGTAAATTGCAGAACTAAAGTTTTAAAGAACAATGAGTGCAATCCTCTTTACAATACAAATTTTAGCTACTAAAGTACGTTAATTCACACTTTTTGTGCTTTTATTTTGTTTTCTTTGAGAAAATAAACTTTTAATTAATCGATGCAGTAAAGCCAAAATGAGACTTAAGAAAAAGCTAATGTCTATCTTAACGTTTCAAAGAATGGTTGCTGCAGTACTAATATATTGCTTTAAAAGAAGTAACTGTCAGGACTAAAGTTTTAAAGAACGATGAGTGCAATACTCTTTGTAATAGAAATTGTAGCTACTAAAGTACGTTAATCTACACTTTTTGTGTTTTAATTTCGCTTCCTTTGAGAAAATAAACATTTAATTAATCGATGCAGTAAAGCCAAAATGAGACTAAAGAAAAAGCTAATGTCTATATTAACGTTTCAAAGAATGGTTGCTGCAGTAAGTGCTTTAAAAAAGTAAATTGCAGAACTAAAGTTTTAAAGAACGATGAGTGCAATACTCTTTATAATATAAATTGTAGCTACTAAAGTACGTTAATCCACACTTTTTGTGCTTTTATTTTGTTTTTTTGATAAAATAAACATTTAATTAATCGATGTAATAAAGCTAAAAAGGGACTAAAGAAAGATCTATTGTCTACAGTTATGTTTCCAAGAATGGTTG
Organism: Aurelia coerulea; assembly: GCA_039566865.1. Classification (NCBI taxonomy): domain Eukaryota; kingdom Metazoa; phylum Cnidaria; class Scyphozoa; order Semaeostomeae; family Ulmaridae; genus Aurelia; species Aurelia coerulea. Next base: position 8,710,906 of record CM076959.1, read on the forward strand.
CTGCAGCGCCAAAATAGTGCAATAAAAGAAGAAACTGCCAGAACTAAACTTTTAAAGAATGATGAGTGCTATACATTTTATAATATAAAATGTAGCTACTAAAGTACGTTAATCCACACTTTGTGTGTTTTAATTTTGTTTTCTTTTAGAAAATAAACATTTAATTAATCGATGTTTGTTAATGCAGTAAAGCCAAACTGAGACTAAAGAAAAAAGCTAATGTCTATAGTAATGTTTCAAAGAATGGTTGCTGCAACACTAATATAGTGCTTTAAAAAAGTAAATTGCAGAACTAAAGTTTTAAAGAACGATGAGTGCAATACTCTTTATAATACAAATTGTAGCTACTAAAGTACGTTAATCTACACTTTTTGTGTTTTAATTTCGCTTCCTTTGAGAAAATAAACATTTAATTAATCGATATTTGTTTATGCAGTAAAGCCAAAATTAGACTAAAGAAAAAGCCAAATGTCTAAAGTAATGTTTCCAAGAATGGTTGCTGCAGCACTAATATAGTGCTTTAAAAGAAGTAACTTGCAGAACTCAATGTTTTAAAGAACGATGGGTGCAATACACTTTATAATACAAATTTTAGCTACTAAAGTACGTTAATCCACACTTTTTGTGCTTTTATTTTGTTTTCTTTGAGAAAATAAACTTTTAATTAATCGATGCAGTAAAGCCAAAATGAGACTAAAGAAAAAGCTAATGTCTATATTAACGTTTCAAAGAATGGTTGCTGCAGTAAGTGCTTTAAAAAAGTAAATTGCAGAACTAAAGTTTTAAAGAACAATGAGTGCAATCCTCTTTACAATACAAATTTTAGCTACTAAAGTACGTTAATTCACACTTTTTGTGCTTTTATTTTGTTTTCTTTGAGAAAATAAACTTTTAATTAATCGATGCAGTAAAGCCAAAATGAGACTTAAGAAAAAGCTAATGTCTATATTAACGTTTCAAAGAATGGTTGCTGCAGTACTAATATATTGCTTTAAAAGAAGTAACTGTCAGGACTAAAGTTTTAAAGAACGATGAGTGCAATACTCTTTGTAATAGAAATTGTAGCTACTAAAGTACGTTAATCTACACTTTTTGTGTTTTAATTTCGCTTCCTTTGAGAAAATAAACATTTAATTAATCGATGCAGTAAAGCCAAAATGAGACTAAAGAAAAAGCTAATGTCTATATTAACGTTTCAAAGAATGGTTGCTGCAGTAAGTGCTTTAAAAAAGTAAATTGCAGAACTAAAGTTTTAAAGAACGATGAGTGCAATACTCTTTATAATATAAATTGTAGCTACTAAAGTACGTTAATCCACACTTTTTGTGCTTTTATTTTGTTTTTTTGATAAAATAAACATTTAATTAATCGATGTAATAAAGCTAAAAAGGGACTAAAGAAAAATCTATTGTCTACAGTTATGTTTCCAAGAATGGTTGCTGCAGCGCCAAAATAGTGCAATAAAAGAAGAAACTGCCAGAACTAAACTTTTAAAGAATGATGAGTGCTATACATTTTATAATATAAAATGTAGCTACTAAAGTACGTTAATCCACACTTTGTGTGTTTTAATTTTGTTTTCTTTTAGAAAATAAACATTTAATTAATCGATGTTTGTTAATGCAGTAAAGCCAAACTGAGACTAAAGAAAAAAGCTAATGTCTATAGTAATGTTTCAAAGAATGGTTGCTGCAACACTAATATAGTGCTTTAAAAAAGTAAATTGAAGAACTAAAGTTTTAAAGAACGATGAGTGCAATACTCTTTATAATACAAATTGTAGCTACTAAAGTACGTTAATCTACACTTTTTGTGTTTTAATTTCGCTTCCTTTGAGAAAATAAACATTTAATTAATCGATATTTGTTTATGCAGTAAAGCCAAAATTAGACTAAAGAAAAAGCCAAATGTCTAAAGTAATGTTTCCAAGAATGGTTGCTGCAGCACTAATATAGTGCTTTAAAAGAAGTAACTTGCAGAACTCAATGTTTTAAAGAACGATGGGTGCAATACACTTTATAATACAAATTTTAGCTACTAAAGTACGTTAATCCACACTTTTTGTGCTTTTATTTTGTTTTCTTTGAGAAAATAAACATTTAATCAATCGATATTTCTTTATGCAGTAAAGCCTAAATGAGACTAAAGAAAAAGCCAAATGTCTATAGTAATGTTTCCAAAAATGGTTGCTGCAGAACTAATATAGTGCCATTAAAGAACAAACTTGCAGAACTAAAGTTTTAAAGAACGATGAGTGCAATACTCTTTGTAATACAAATTGTAGCTAATAAAGTACGTTAAACAACAATTTTTGTGGTTTAAATTTGTTTTCTTTGAGAAAATAAACTTTTAATTAATTGATGCAGTAAAGCCAAAATGGGACTAAAGATAAAGCTAATGTCTATAGTAATGTTTCAAAGAATGCTTGCTGCACCACTAATATAGTGCTATAAAAGAAGTAACTTGCAGAACTCAATGTTTTAAAGAACGATGAGTGCAATACTCTTTGTAATAGAAATTGTAGCTAATAAAGTACGTTAATCGACACTTTTTGTGTTTTAATTTTGTTTTCTTTGAGAAAAGAAACATTTAATTAATCGATGTCTGTTTATGCAGTAAAGCTAAAATTGGACAAAAGAAGAAGCTAATGTCTATAGTAATGTTTCCAAGAATGGTTGCTGCAGCACTAATATAGTGCTGTTAAAGAAGTAACTTGCAGAACTAAAGTTTTAAAGAACGATGAGTGCAATACTCTTTATAATATAAATTGTAGCTACTAAAGTACGTTAATCCACACTTTTTGTGCTTTTATTTTGTTTTTTTGATAAAATAAACATTTAATTAATCGATGTAATAAAGCTAAAAAGGGACTAAAGAAAAATCTATTGTCTACAGTTATGTTTCCAAGAATGGTTGCTGCAGCGCCAAAATAGTGCAATAAAAGAAGAAACTGCCAGAACTAAACTTTTAAAGAATGATGAGTGCTATACATTTTATAATATAAAATGTAGCTACTAAAGTACGTTAATCCACACTTTTTGTGTTTTAATTTTGTTTTCTTTTAGAAAATAAACATTTAATTAATCGATGTTTGTTAATGCAGTAAAGCCAAACTGAGACTAAAGAAAAAAGCTAATGTCTATAGTAATGTTTCAAAGAATGGTTGCTGCAACACTAATATATTGCTTTAAAAAAGTAAATTGCAGAACTAAAGTTTTAAAGAACGATGAGTGCAATACTCTTTATAATACAAATTGTAGCTACTAAAGTACGTTAATCTACACTTTTTGTGTTTTAATTTCGCTTCCTTTGAGAAAATAAACATTTAATTAATCGATATTTGTTTATGCAGTAAAGCCAAAATTAGACTAAAGAAAAAGCCAAATGTCTAAAGTAATGTTTCCAAGAATGGTTGCTGCAGCACTAATATAGTGCTTTAAAAGAAGTAACTTGCAGAACTCAATGTTTTAAAGAACGATGGGTGCAATACACTTTATAATACAAATTTTAGCTACTAAAGTACGTTAATCCACACTTTTTGTGCTTTTATTTTGTTTTCTTTGAGAAAATAAACATTTAATCAATCGATATTTCTTTATGCAGTAAAGCCTAAATGAGACTAAAGAAAAAGCCAAATGTCTATAGTAATGTTTCCAAAAATGGTTGCTGCAGAACTAATATAGTGCCATTAAAGAACAAACTTGCAGAACTAAAGTTTTAAAGAACGATGAGTGCAATACTCTTTGTAATACAAATTGTAGCTAATAAAGTACGTTAAACAACAATTTTTGTGGTTTAAATTTGTTTTCTTTGAGAAAATAAACTTTTAATTAATTGATGCAGTAAAGCCAAAATGGGACTAAAGATAAAGCTAATGTCTATAGTAATGTTTCAAAGAATGCTTGCTGCACCACTAATATAGTGCTATAAAAGAAGTAACTTGCAGAACTCAATGTTTTAAAGAACGATGAGTGCAATACTCTTTGTAATAGAAATTGTAGCTAATAAAGTACGTTAATCGACACTTTTTGTGTTTTAATTTTGTTTTCTTTGAGAAAAGAAACATTTAATTAATCGATGTCTGTTTATGCAGTAAAGCTAAAATTGGACAAAAGAAGAAGCTAATGTCTATAGTAATGTTTCCAAGAATGGTTGCTGCAGCACTAATATAGTGCTATTAAAGAAGTAACTTGCAGAACTAAAGTTTTAAAGAACGATGAGTGCAATACTCTTTATAATATAAATTGTAGCTACTAAAGTACGTTAATCCACACTTTTTGTGCTTTTATTTTGTTTTTTTGATAAAATAAACATTTAATTAATCGATGTAATAAAGCTAAAAAGGGACTAAAGAAAAATCTATTGTCTACAGTTATGTTTCCAAGAATGGTTGCTGCAGCGCCAAAATAGTGCAATAAAAGAAGAAACTGCCAGAACTAAACTTTTAAAGAATGATGAGTGCTATACATTTTATAATATAAAATGTAGCTACTAAAGTACGTTAATCCACACTTTTTGTGTTTTAATTTTGTTTTCTTTTAGAAAATAAACATTTAATTAATCGATGTTTGTTAATGCAGTAAAGCCAAACTGAGACTAAAGAAAAAAGCTAATGTCTATAGTAATGTTTCAAAGAATGGTTGCTGCAACACTAATATAGTGCTTTAAAAAAGTAAATTGCAGAACTAAAGTTTTAAAGAACGATGAGTGCAATACTCTTTATAATACAAATTGTAGCTACTAAAGTACGTTAATCTACACTTTTTGTGTTTTAATTTCGCTTCCTTTGAGAAAATAAACATTTAATTAATCGATATTTGTTTATGCAGTAAAGCCAAAATTAGACTAAAGAAAAAGCCAAATGTCTAAAGTAATGTTTCCAAGAATGGTTGCTGCAGCACTAATATAGTGCTTTAAAAGAAGTAACTTGCAGATCTCAATGTTTTAAAGAACGATGGGTGCAATACACTTTATAATACAAATTTTAGCTACTAAAGTACGTTAATCCACACTTTTTGTGCTTTTATTTTGTTTTCTTTGAGAAAATAAACATTTAATCAATCGATATTTCTTTATGCAGTAAAGCCTAAATGAGACTAAAGAAAAAGCCAAATGTCTATAGTAATGTTTCCAAAAATGGTTGCTGCAGAACTAATATAGTGCCATTAAAGAACAAACTTGCAGAACTAAAGTTTTAAAGAACGATGAGTGCAATACTCTTTGTAATACAAATTGTAGCTAATAAAGTACGTTAAACAACAATTTTTGTGGTTTAAATTTGTTTTCTTTGAGAAAATAAACTTTTAATTAATTGATGCAGTAAAGCCAAAATGGGACTAAAGATAAAGCTAATGTCTATAGTAATGTTTCAAAGAATGCTTGCTGCACCACTAATATAGTGCTATAAAAGAAGTAACTTGCAGAACTCAATGTTTTAAGGGGGAGCTATACCTAAAATCACTCATTTTTGGCTAAATTTTCAAACCTCTGTGCAGCCAATGTCCTAAGACATATGCATTTGACCTGTATCTCATTTGACAGGTGTAGCTGTTAGGTTTCAGATGGGCAAAAAAAATTTGAAAAGTTCCCCCCTAAAATGGGGGAAAAGCTTGGATGAAGTTAGGTACTTTGCGGATTAAATTTTAAGGTTGATAGTTGCCCCTCCAGCTTTTTTCAAGCAGTGGCTGCCACAGAGCCATGAAAGTTGGCAGAAATACTGATTACAGGTTGAAGAATGCCCCTATGTGGCATTTTCTAAAATTTTAATTTGGTTGCTATGGAAACGACCAATGACAGCGGCTCTTTCAATTTGTATGAATTTTAGCAAAACCTGAGCACATTTTCAAAAAATGGCTCATAGGGGCATTCCTTGATGTGTCAGAGGTATTTGTACCAAGTTTCATGCAAATACCTTCTAAGGATATGAAAATAATCATATGGGGCAATCACCTGGTACCGAAAATTGCCGTTTTGAGAAAACTGCGATTAAAGTTTATCAATTGTTCTGACAACATTATTAGTGATATAGGCTTAGTATGTTTTCAATCTATGTCTCCTCTCTGTGTTTATTTGTTCAGTCCTCCTCTGTTTTGAAAGAGATAATCCTTGATCCTCCTCATAAAATGTCTCTGCCTTATTTATCATCTCTTCTAATCTCTTCAGCCGTTCTTCTTGTTGAAGCTTTGTTGACAGATTATTTGCGTGGCTCATCTAAACTTTTGCTTCAGTCCTGCTCATGGACATGACTGTGCAGTTATTTTTTCAGCTACCTTCATATCTGCGTGATGAGTACCACTTGGGATACTGAAATTGTCCATTATAACACACTTTACAGTTGCACCAGCATTGCATTGCAATGCAGAGTCTGCTGCTATTTCAAGTTAGGGAGTAGGCCTAGGGGCAAAGGTAGGGAGGACAGTGAAATTTTCAAGTGTGTTGGACTTTGTTGCAAATGGGCTCATATGAAAGAGCCTGATTTTAGCTATTTTTTGCAATTTTTTCTGGCTCAATAGCTCATATATGAGCGGAATTATGAAAATTTGAAATTGTGATTTTTAATCATCTCACTAGAAAAGGATTAAGTAAATTTCCAATAGAAAGGCAAAATGAGAGTGGCACCAAGATGACTATAGACTAATTGGACACTATAAATGAATTTCAAATATCTTTTCACTGAGTTGAGTTACATTGACCAAAATTTGCATCCAAGGCAAACAATAGATGAAATTTTCAAAAATGGTGCTAAAAATAGATTTTGTTACCATGGCAACAATGTTTTCCATAGTAACAGTGGAAAACTGTGTTGGTATGGGACAAAATTGACCACAAATAGCATGCAAATGTCAATTCATGATTTTAAATGAATTAGCCATTGAAAATAATTGTTTCTATAAATAGATTCATCACCATGGCAACAGGAAATCTGAGAAATAACATGAAAATATGGTAAACTGCTCATAAACATGTTGTTTCCCTCACTTATTCAGAAACCATTTTTGAAAATACCATTCTAAAAATAGTTCTTGTTGCCATGGAGACAATATGTAACCATAGCAACCAAAGACATCACGCGCTCTTGACAAACATGACTGATCGACAAGAGATTTGATTCTTTTGCAGATTTTGAAGAAGTACACAAATAAAGATCATCATTTTGCAGATATTTTATAAGCAATTCAATAAAGAAAGAAGAATATACAATACAGTTTTACCGGTTTCGCCCAATCTCAGGGCTCGCCAGTTAAAACCTTAACCCAATCTCTAAAATCATTCCACGTTACATTAAGATGGTCTTTGGCATGAATTAAATCAAGCAAATTCTCATTATTCGGAAGAAATGTACAAAAATTTGGGGGTAAACAATATCCCCCCTTATTATTAACAATATCCTGAAGAAATGATAAGCTTATATTGTGAGAGCTTAAAGAGGGCCCAATTGGCTCTAAGCCATCCCGGTCTTGTTGGTAAAATTTGTCAAAGACCACTTTAAAGTTGTCTGGATCTTTGGCTAAAAAAGATGAAACAGAACGCTTGAGGTTACTAGGCTTTTTTTTGATAATATCAAAAATATCTTTTTCTGGCAAGTTACAAAGCATATGTCTCGTTCAATTCCTACCTTGACCATCCCCCCCGGGACACCCCCAGGCATTTGCACAAAAAATTTACCCGGGCATTTGACCGCACATTTTTCCCCGGCCCCCGGGCATTTGACCATCAATTTTTCCCCGGCCCCCGGGCATTTGAGCAAGGAATTTTGGTTGACCCCCGGGCTGGTCTGGGTAGGAATTGAACGAGACAATAGCACATATTGTAACAATATTTGATTGGGAAACACACAGTTTCTTAAGGGAAGAAAAACAGTCACTTAAAATGCCATAAGTGATTTTGGAGGTTTCAGGATTCCAATTCAGTGGCAGCATTCCTCCGTTTAAAATGTTAGAAACATCTGCATCAGTTATTCTCAGTGCTTCTTCCACGTCAGCCATTTTATCAGCTGCCATCTTGAACTCTTTGTTCCTGCCGACAAAAAAATAATGAGCGTGAGCGAGATTAAGATTTTGTTAGACCGGCCTAAGGTGCATTAGGAAAATTGCATTTCGGCAAGTGAGCAACGGTATTAATCGTAAAAGCTAGTTAATATTTAGATACTGCAATGTTCAGGCTTTAAAATGATATTTGTTTCTTCAAAATATCTTACCTCGTTATTCCAAAAAAATTCAGTTGAATTCTTCGAAGCGCGATTTTGGCGACTTCTCCTCGGTCGATTTTCAGGAAACAAAAACCAATGTGCTCCCCATGGCCTCTTCTACAATTCTGTGACGTCTTTAACTCTCTCCAGATCGAGGCTCACTAGCCGAATTGCACGCGAATCACCGAGGGTCGCCCGCGACCTTGGTGCCACGCTGCGGACGCATCCGCATGGAATCGCCGCATGAAGGAAAACAAGGTAAAAGCATAAATTTATGTTATAAAAGACCAAATCTTCGCCATAAATATGTTCAGTGATGTCTGAGGAGTATTTTGATGTATAATTTCACTATAATACGGAGGTTTAGGATCCACAGGGAAGGAATATTTCGGGCTACACAATATTTTTCACTGTGCGTCGAAGATTTCTAAACACAGATCTCGGCCTCGCGTCCACCCTAGCAAAGGCTCATCATTTGCCTGAGAAACCTGGCAAGCATCTTCTGAGCAACTTGGCACTGCTTAATCGATCAAAAAGAGTAATTCAGATATCTCACTATCATCAGTATCTAAATTTATCGAGTTTCTGCCATGTTTATATCATCCGCATTCCGCAATATGAATATTTGGTGCTGGTCCACAACAAGGCTTAGGCCTATCATTTTCCACTTCTTGCGTGTTCTTTTCCTTCAAATTTTTGCCCTTGACAATCTTTCTTGGTACCGTAATTTCCTCTTAACTCGATATTTCTTTCCTTGCCTGTCTCATCTGGATATTTTCTTCTTTCCTTTGATTCCAAGTTGCACAAAATTGACTCAGAACTTTCAGCAATGCAGCAGAAATCTTCACTCCATTTTGCTTCGCTTCAAAATGCAAGTTTCCTGGAAAGTTCCCGTATCAGTCACAGGGAAACAAGGTTTAAAGCACAAGGAAGCAAGGGAATATCCTTGGAAGCCAGTTTTGGTCGCTGGGGGAGGGGAAATGGGGCACTTTCTAAATATTTTTAATAAGGTTGTCATGGCAACAAATAGTCATTCTTGCGACCACTCTCATAAAAAGTATCTTTTTACAGGGTTTTACAAGGAATATAGCTTTGGGGACTGTTTAGATACAAAGTCAAGGCTTTAATCTATCAAAAAATTCTAAAAACAAAAATTGGCAAAAAAAATCAAAAATTGACAAATGCCAAGGTATAGCTCCCCCTTAAAGAACGATGAGTGCAATACTCTTTGTAATAGAAATTGTAGCTAATAAAGTACGTTAATCGACACTTTTTGTGTTTTAATTTTGTTTTCTTTGAGAAAAGAAACATTTAATTAATCGATGTCTGTTTATGCAGTAAAGCTAAAATTGGACAAAAGAAGAAGCTAATGTCTATAGTAATGTTTCCAAGAATGGTTGCTGCAGCACTAATATAGTGCTATTAAAGAAGTAACTTGCAGAACTAAAGTTTTAAAGAACGATGAGTGCAATACTCTTTATAATATAAATTGTAGCTACTAAAGTACGTTAATCCACACTTTTTGTGCTTTTATTTTGTTTTTTTGATAAAATAAACATTTAATTAATCGATGTAATAAAGCTAAAAAGGGACTAAAGAAAAATCTATTGTCTACAGTTATGTTTCCAAGAATGGTTGCTGCAGCGCCAAAATAGTGCAATAAAAGAAGAAACTGCCAGAACTAAACTTTTAAAGAATGATGAGTGCTAAACATTTTATAATATAAAATGTAGCTACTAAAGTACGTTAATCCACACTTTTTGTGTTTTAATTTTGTTTTCTTTTGGAAAAAAAACATTTAATTAATCGATGTTTGTTAATGCAGTAAAGCCAAACTGAGACTAAAGAAAAAAGCTAATGTCTATAGTAATGTTTCAAAGAATGGTTGCTGCAACACTAATATAGTGCTTTAAAAAAGTAAATTGCAGAACTAAAGTTTTAAAGAACAATGAGTGCAATCCTCTTTACAATACAAATTTTAGCTACTAAAGTACGTTAATTCACACTTTTTGTGCTTTTATTTTGTTTTCTTTGAGAAAATAAACTTTTAATTAATCGATGCAGTAAAGCCAAAATGAGACTAAAGAAAAAGCTAATGTCTATATTAACGTTTCAAAGAATGGTTCCTGCAGTACTAATATATTGCTTTAAAAGAAGTAACTGTCAGGACTAAAGTTTTAAAGAACGATGAGTGCAATACTCTTTGTAATAGAAATTGTAGCTAATAAAGTACGTTAATCGACACTTTTAGTGTTTTAATTTTGTTTTCTTTGAGAAAAGAAACATTTAATTAATCGATGTCTGTTTATGCAGTAAAGCTAAAATGAGACTAAAGAAAAAGCTAATGTCTATAGTAACGTTTCAAAGAATGGTTGCTGCAGTACTAATATAGTGCTTTAAAAGTAGTAATTGGCAGGACTAAAGTTTTAAAGAACGATGAGTGCAATACTCTTTGTAATAGAAATTGTAGCTAATAATGTACGTTAATCCACACTTTTTGTGTTTATATTTTGTATTCTTTTGGAAAATAAACGTTTCATTAATCGATGTTTGTTGATGCACTAAATCCAAATTGAGACGAAAGAAAAAACTAATGTCTATAGTAATGTTTCAATGAATGGTTGCTGCAGCGCCAAAATAGTGCAATAAAAGAAGAAACTGCCAGAACTAAACTTTAAAAGAATGATGAGTGCTATACATTTTATAATATAAAATGTAGCTACTAAAGTACGTTAATCCACACTTTTTGTGTTTTAATTTTGTTTTCTTTTGGAAAATAAACATTTAATTAATCGATGTTTGTTAATGCAGTAAAGCCAAACTGAGACTAAAAAAAAAAGCTAATGTCTATAGTAATGTTTCAAAGAATGGTTGCTGCAACACTAATATAGTGCTTTAAAAAAGTAAATTGAAGAACTAAAGTTTTAAAGAACAATGAGTGCAATCCTCTTTACAATACAAATTTTAGCTACTAAAGTACGTTAATTCACACTTTTTGTGCTTTTATTTTGTTTTCTTTGAGAAAAGAAACATTTAATTAATCGATGTTTGTTTATGCAGTAAAGCCAAAATGAGACTAAAGAAAAAGCTAATATCTATTGAAATGTTTCCAAAAACGATTGCTGCAGCACTAATAAAGTGCTTTAAAAGAAGAAACTTGCAGGACTAAAGTTTTAAAGAACGATGAGTGCAATACTCTTTATAATAGAAAATGTAGCTACTTAAGTACGTTGAACGACACTTTTTGTGCTTTTATTTTGTTTTCTTTGAGAAAATAAACATTTAAATAATCGATGTTTGTTTATGCAGTAAAGACAAAATGAGCCTAAAGAAAAAGCTAATGTCTATAGTAATGTTTCCAAGAATGGTTGCTGCAGCACTAATATAGTGCTATAAAAGAAGTAACTTGCAGAACTAAAGTTTTAAAGAACGATGGGTGCAATACACTTTATAATACAAATTTTAGCTACTAAAGTATGTTAATCCACACTTTTTGTGCTTTTATTTTGTTTTCTTTGAGAAAATAAACTTTTAATTAATCGATGCAGTAAAGCCAAAATGAGACTAAAGAAAAAGCTAATGTCTATATTAACGTTTCAAAGAATGGTTCCTGCAGTACTAATATATTGCTTTAAAAGAAGTAACTGTCAGGACTAAAGTTTTAAAGAACGATGAGTGCAATACTCTTTGTAATAGAAATTGTAGCTAATAAAGTACGTTAATCGACACTTTTTGTGTTTTAATTTTGTTTTCTTTGAGAAAAGAAACATTTAATTAATCGATTTCTGTTTATGCAGTAAAGCTAAAATGAGACTAAAGAAAAAGCTAATGTCTATAGTAACGTTTCAAAGAATGGTTGCTGCAGTACTAATATAGTGCTTTAAAAGTAGTAATTGGCAGGACTAAAGTTTTAAAGAACGATGAGTGCAATACTCTTTGTAATAGAAATTGTAGCTAATAATGTACGTTAATCCACACTTTTTGTGTTTATATTTTGTATTCTTTTGGAAAATAAACGTTTCATTAATCGATGTTTGTTGATGCACTAAATCCAAATTGAGACGAAAGAAAAAACTAATGTCTATAGTAATGTTTCAATGAATGGTTGCTGCAGCGCCAAAATAGTGCAATAAAAGAAGAAACTGCCAGAACTAAACTTTAAAAGAATGATGAGTGCTATACATTTTATAATATAAAATGTAGCTACTAAAGTACGTTAATCCACACTTTTTGTGTTTTAATTTTGTTTTCTTTTGGAAAATAAACATTTAATTAATCGATGTTTGTTAATGCAGTAAAGCCAAACTGAGACTAAAGAAAAAAGCTAATGTCTATAGTAATGTTTCAAAGAATGGTTGCTGCAACACTAATATAGTGCTTTAAAAAAGTAAATTGAAGAACTAAAGTTTTAAAGACCAATGAGTGCAATCCTCTTTACAATACAAATTTTAGCTACTAAAGTACGTTAATTCACACTTTTTTTGCTTTTATTTTGTTTTCTTTGAGAAAAGAAACATTTAATTAATCGATGTTTGTTTATGCAGTAAAGCCAAAATGAGACTAAAGAAAAAGCTAATATCTATTGAAATGTTTCCAAAAACGGTTGCTGCAGCACTAATAAAGTGCTTTAAAAGAAGAAACTTGCAGGACTAAAGTTTTAAAGAACGATGAGTGCAATACTCTTTATAATAGAAAATGTAGCTACTTAAGTACGTTGAACGACACTTTTTGTGCTTTTATTTTGTTTTCTTTGAGAAAATAAACATTTAAATAATCGATGTTTGTTTATGCAGTAAAGACAAAATGAGCCTAAAGAAAAAGCTAATGTCTATAGTAATGTTTCCAAGAATGGTTGCTGCAGCACTAATATAGTGCTATAAAAGAAGTAACTTGCAGAACTAAAGTTTTAAAGAACGATGGGTGCAATACACTTTATAATACAAATTTTAGCTACTAAAGTATGTTAATCCACACTTTTTGTGCTTTTACTTTGTTTTCTTTGAGAAAATAAACTTTTAATTAATCGATGCAGTAAAGCCAAAATGAGACTAAAGAAAAAGCTAATGTCTATAGTAACGTTTTAACGAATGGTTGCTGCAGTACTAATATAGTGCTTTAAAAGAAGTAACTGTCAGGACTAAAGTTTTAAAGAACGATGAGTGCAATACTCTTTGTAATAGAAATTGTAGCTAATAAAGTGCGTTAATCGACACTTTTTGTGTTTTAATTTTGTTTTCTTTGAGAAAAGAAACATTTAATTAATCGATGTCTGTTTATGCAGTAAAGCCAAAATTAGACTAAAGAAAAAGCTAATGTCTATAGTAATGTTTCAAAGAATGGTTGCTGCAGCACTAATATAGTGCTTTAAAAGAAGAAACTGGCAGGACTAAAGTTTTAAAGAACGATGAGTGCAATACTCTTTGTAATAGAAATTGTAGCTAATAATGTACGTTAATCCACACTTTTTGTGTTTATATTTTGTATTCTTTTGGAAAATAAACGTTTCATTAATCGATGTTTGTTGATGCACTAAATCCAAATTGAGACGAAAGAAAAAACTAATGTCTATAGTAATGTTTCAATGAATGGTTGCTGCACCACTAATATAGTGCTATAAAAGAAGTAACTTGCAGAACTCAATGTTTTAAAGAACGATGGGTGCAATACACTTTATAATACAAATTATAGCTACTAAAGTACGTTAATCCACACTTTTTGTGCTTTTGTTTTGTTTTCTTTGAGAAAATAAACATTTAATTAATCGATGTTTCTTTATGCAGTAAAGCCTAAATGAGACTAAAGAAAAAGCCAAATGTCTATAGTAATGTTTCCAAAAATGGTTGCTGCAGAACTTATATAGTGCTATTAAAGAAGAAACTTGCAGAACTAAAGTTTTAAAGAACGATGAGTGCAATACTCTTTATAATACAAATTGTAGCTAATAAAGTACGTTAAACAACAATTTTTGTGGTTTAAATTTGTTTTCTTTGAGAAAATAAACATTTAATTAATCGATGTTTGTTAATGCAGTAAAGCTAAAATTGGACTAAAGAAGAAGCTAATGTCTATAGTAATGTTTCCAAGAATGGTTGCTGCAGCACTAATATAGTGCTATTAAAGAAGTAACTTGCAGAACTAAAGTTTTAAAGAACGATGAGTGCAATACTGTTTATAATATAAATTGTAGCTACTAAAGTACGTTAATCCACACTTTTTGTGCTTTTATTTTTTTTTTTGATAAAATAAACATTTAATTAATCGATGTAATAAAGCTAAAAAGGGACTAAAGAAATATCTATTGTCTACAGTTATGTTTCCAAGAATGGTTGCTGCAGCGCCAAACAAGTGCAATAAAAGAAGAAACTGCCAGAACTAAACTTTTAAAGAATGATGAGTGCTATACATTATATAATATAAAATGTAGCTACTAAAGTACGTTAATCCACACTTTTTGTGTTTTAATTTTGTTTTCTTTTGGAAAATAAACATTTAATTAATCGATGTTTGTTAATGCAGTAAAGCCAAACTGAGACTAAAGAAAAAAGCTAATGTCTATAGTAATGTTTCAAAGAATGGTTGCTGCAGCACTAATATAGTGCTTTAAAAAATTAATTGCAGAACTAAAGTTTTAAAGAACAATGAGTGCAATCCTCTTTACAATACAAATTTTAGCTACTAAAGTACGTTAATTCACACTTTTTGTGCTTTTATTTTGTTTTCTTTGGGGAAAAGAAACATTTAATTAATCGATGTTTGTTTATGCACTAAAGCCAAAATGAGACTAAAGAAAAAGCTAATATCTATTGAAATGTTTCCAAGAATGGTTGCTGCAGCACTAATAAAGTGCTTTAAAAGAAGAAACTGGCAGGACTTAAGTTTTAAAGAACGATGAGTGCAATACTCTTTATAATATAAATTTTAGCTACTAAAGTACGTTAATCCACACTTTTTGTGCTTTTATTTTTTTTTTTTGATAGAATAAACATTTAATTAATCGATGTAATAAAGCTAAAAAGGGACTAAAGAAAAATCTATTGTCTACAGTTATGTTTCCAAGAATGGTTGCTGCAGCACTAATAAAGTGCTTTAAAAGAAGAAACTTGCAGGACTAAAGTTTTAAAGAACGATGAGTGCAATACTCTTTATAATAGAAAATGTAGCTACTTAAGTACGTTGAACGACACTTTTTGTGCTTTTAGTTTGTTTTCTTTGAGAAAATAAACATTTAATTAATCGATGTTTGTTTATGCAGTAAAGACAAAATGAGCCTAAAGAAAAAGCTAATGTCTATAGTAATGTTTCCAAGAATGGTTGCTGCAGCACTAATATAGTGCTATAAAAGAAGTAACTTGCAGAACTAAAGTTTTAAAGAACGATGAGTGCAATACTCTTTATAATATAAATTTTAGCTACTAAAGTACGTTAATCCACACTTTTTGTGCTTTTATTTTTTTTTTTTGATAAAATAAACATTTAATTAATCGATGTAATAAAGCTAAAAAGGGACTAAAGAAAAGTCTATTGTCTACAGTTATGTTTCCAAGAATGGTTGCTGCAGCACTAATAAAGTGCTTTAAAAGAAGAAACTTGCAGGACTAAAGTTTTAAAGAACGATGAGTGCAATACTCTTTATAATAGAAAATGTAGCTACTTAAGTACGTTGAACGACACTTTTTGTGCTTTTAGTTTGTTTTCTTTGAGAAAATAAACATTTAATTAATTGATGTTTGTTTATGCAGTAAAGACAAAATGAGCCTAAAGAAAAAGCTAATGTCTATAGTAATGTTTCCAAGAATGGTTGCTGCAGCACTAATATAGTGCTATAAAAGAAGTAACTTGCAGAACTAAAGTTTTAAAGAACGATGGGTGCAATACACTTTATAATACAAATTTTAGCTACTAAAGTACGTTAATCCACACTTTTTGTGCTTTTACTTTGTTTTCTTTGAGAAAATAAACTTTTAATTAATCGATGCAGTAAAGCCAAAATGAGACTAAAGAAAAAGCTAATGTCTATAGTAACGTTTCAAAGAATGGTTGCTGCAGTACTAATATAGTGCTTTAAAAGAAGTAACTGTCAGGACTAAAGTTTTAAAGAACGATGAGTGCAATACTCTTTGTAATAGAAATTGTTGCTAATAAAGTACGTTAATCGACACTTTTTGTGTTTTAATTTTGTTTTCTTTGAGAAAAGAAACATTTAATTAATCGATGCAGTAAAGCCAAAATGAGACTAAAGAAAAAGCTAATGTCTATAGTAACGTTTCAAAGAATGGTTGCGGCAGTACTAATATAGTGCTTTAAAAGAAGTAACTGTCAGGACTAAAGTTTTAAAGAACGATGAGTGCAATACTCTTTGTAATAGAAATTGTTGCTAATAAAGTACGTTAATCGACACTTTTTGTGTTTTAATTTTGTTTTCTTTGAGAAAAGAAACATTTAATTAATCGATGTCTGTTTATGCAGTAAAGCCAAAATTAGACTAAAGAAAAAGCTAATGTCTAAAGTAATGTTTCAAAGAATGGTTGCTGCAGCACTAATATAGTGCTTGCTTTAAAAGAAGAAGCTGGCAGGACTAAAGTTTTAAAGAACGATGAGTGCAATTCTCTTTGTAATAGAAATTGTAGCTAATAATGTACGTTAATCCACACTTTTTGTGTTTATATTTTGTATTCTTTTGGAAAATAAACGTTTCATTAATCGATGTTTGTTGATGCACTAAAGCCAAACTGAGACTAAAGAAAAAAGCTAATGTCTATAGTAATGTTTCAAAGAATGGTTGCTGCAACACTAATATAGTGCTTTAAAAAAGTAAATTGAAGAACTAAAGTTTTAAAGACCAATGAGTGCAATCCTCTTTACAATACAAATTTTAGCTACTAAAGTACGTTAATTCACACTTTTTTTGCTTTTATTTTGTTTTCTTTGAGAAAAGAAACATTTAATTAATCGATGTTTGTTTATGCAGTAAAGCCAAAATGAGACTAAAGAAAAAGCTAATATCTATTGAAATGTTTCCAAAAACGGTTGCTGCAGCACTAATAAAGTGCTTTAAAAGAAGAAACTTGCAGGACTAAAGTTTTAAAGAACGATGAGTGCAATACTCTTTATAATAGAAAATGTAGCTACTTAAGTACGTTGAACGACACTTTTTGTGCTTTTATTTTGTTTTCTTTGAGAAAATAAACATTTAAATAATCGATGTTTGTTTATGCAGTAAAGACAAAATGAGCCTAAAGAAAAAGCTAATGTCTATAGTAATGTTTCCAAGAATGGTTGCTGCAGCACTAATATAGTGCTATAAAAGAAGTAACTTGCAGAACTAAAGTTTTAAAGAACGATGGGTGCAATACACTTTATAATACAAATTTTAGCTACTAAAGTATGTTAATCCACACTTTTTGTGCTTTTACTTTGTTTTCTTTGAGAAAATAAACTTTTAATTAATCGATGCAGTAAAGCCAAAATGAGACTAAAGAAAAAGCTAATGTCTATAGTAACGTTTTAACGAATGGTTGCTGCAGTACTAATATAGTGCTTTAAAAGAAGTAACTGTCAGGACTAAAGTTTTAAAGAACGATGAGTGCAATACTCTTTGTAATAGAAATTGTAGCTAATAAAGTGCGTTAATCGACACTTTTTGTGTTTTAATTTTGTTTTCTTTGAGAAAAGAAACATTTAATTAATCGATGTCTGTTTATGCAGTAAAGCCAAAATTAGACTAAAGAAAAAGCTAATGTCTATAGTAATGTTTCAAAGAATGGTTGCTGCAGCACTAATATAGTGCTTTAAAAGAAGAAACTGGCAGGACTAAAGTTTTAAAGAACGATGAGTGCAATACTCTTTGTAATAGAAATTGTAGCTAATAATGTACGTTAATCCACACTTTTTGTGTTTATATTTTGTATTCTTTTGGAAAATAAACGTTTCATTAATCGATGTTTGTTGATGCACTAAATCCAAATTGAGACGAAAGAAAAAACTAATGTCTATAGTAATGTTTCAATGAATGGTTGCTGCACCACTAATATAGTGCTATAAAAGAAGTAACTTGCAGAACTCAATGTTTTAAAGAACGATGGGTGCAATACACTTTATAATACAAATTATAGCTACTAAAGTACGTTAATCCACACTTTTTGTGCTTTTGTTTTGTTTTCTTTGAGAAAATAAACATTTAATTAATCGATGTTTCTTTATGCAGTAAAGCCTAAATGAGACTAAAGAAAAAGCCAAATGTCTATAGTAATGTTTCCAAAAATGGTTGCTGCAGAACTTATATAGTGCTATTAAAGAAGAAACTTGCAGAACTAAAGTTTTAAAGAACGATGAGTGCAATACTCTTTATAATACAAATTGTAGCTAATAAAGTACGTTAAACAACAATTTTTGTGGTTTAAATTTGTTTTCTTTGAGAAAATAAACATTTAATTAATCGATGTTTGTTAATGCAGTAAAGCTAAAATTGGACTAAAGAAGAAGCTAATGTCTATAGTAATGTTTCCAAGAATGGTTGCTGCAGCACTAATATAGTGCTATTAAAGAAGTAACTTGCAGAACTAAAGTTTTAAAGAACGATGAGTGCAATACTGTTTATAATATAAATTGTAGCTACTAAAGTACGTTAATCCACACTTTTTGTGCTTTTATTTTTTTTTTTGATAAAATAAACATTTAATTAATCGATGTAATAAAGCTAAAAAGGGACTAAAGAAATATCTATTGTCTACAGTTATGTTTCCAAGAATGGTTGCTGCAGCGCCAAACAAGTGCAATAAAAGAAGAAACTGCCAGAACTAAACTTTTAAAGAATGATGAGTGCTATACATTATATAATATAAAATGTAGCTACTAAAGTACGTTAATCCACACTTTTTGTGTTTTAATTTTGTTTTCTTTTGGAAAATAAACATTTAATTAATCGATGTTTGTTAATGCAGTAAAGCCAAACTGAGACTAAAGAAAAAAGCTAATGTCTATAGTAATGTTTCAAAGAATGGTTGCTGCAGCACTAATATAGTGCTTTAAAAAATTAATTGCAGAACTAAAGTTTTAAAGAACAATGAGTGCAATCCTCTTTACAATACAAATTTTAGCTACTAAAGTACGTTAATTCACACTTTTTGTGCTTTTATTTTGTTTTCTTTGGGGAAAAGAAACATTTAATTAATCGATGTTTGTTTATGCACTAAAGCCAAAATGAGACTAAAGAAAAAGCTAATATCTATTGAAATGTTTCCAAGAATGGTTGCTGCAGCACTAATAAAGTGCTTTAAAAGAAGAAACTGGCAGGACTTAAGTTTTAAAGAACGATGAGTGCAATACTCTTTATAATATAAATTTTAGCTACTAAAGTACGTTAATCCACACTTTTTGTGCTTTTATTTTTTTTTTTTGATAAAATAAACATTTAATTAATCGATGTAATAAAGCTAAAAAGGGACTAAAGAAAAGTCTATTGTCTACAGTTATGTTTCCAAGAATGGTTGCTGCAGCACTAATAAAGTGCTTTAAAAGAAGAAACTTGCAGGACTAAAGTTTTAAAGAACGATGAGTGCAATACTCTTTATAATAGAAAATGTAGCTACTTAAGTACGTTGAACGACACTTTTTGTGCTTTTAGTTTGTTTTCTTTGAGAAAATAAACATTTAATTAATTGATGTTTGTTTATGCAGTAAAGACAAAATGAGCCTAAAGAAAAAGCTAATGTCTATAGTAATGTTTCCAAGAATGGTTGCTGCAGCACTAATATAGTGCTATAAAAGAAGTAACTTGCAGAACTAAAGTTTTAAAGAACGATGGGTGCAATACACTTTATAATACAAATTTTAGCTACTAAAGTACGTTAATCCACACTTTTTGTGCTTTTACTTTGTTTTCTTTGAGAAAATAAACTTTTAATTAATCGATGCAGTAAAGCCAAAATGAGACTAAAGAAAAAGCTAATGTCTATAGTAACGTTTCAAAGAATGGTTGCTGCAGTACTAATATAGTGCTTTAAAAGAAGTAACTGTCAGGACTAAAGTTTTAAAGAACGATGAGTGCAATACTCTTTGTAATAGAAATTGTTGCTAATAAAGTACGTTAATCGACACTTTTTGTGTTTTAATTTTGTTTTCTTTGAGAAAAGAAACATTTAATTAATCGATGCAGTAAAGCCAAAATGAGACTAAAGAAAAAGCTAATGTCTATAGTAACGTTTCAAAGAATGGTTGCGGCAGTACTAATATAGTGCTTTAAAAGAAGTAACTGTCAGGACTAAAGTTTTAAAGAACGATGAGTGCAATACTCTTTGTAATAGAAATTGTTGCTAATAAAGTACGTTAATCGACACTTTTTGTGTTTTAATTTTGTTTTCTTTGAGAAAAGAAACATTTAATTAATCGATGTCTGTTTATGCAGTAAAGCCAAAATTAGACTAAAGAAAAAGCTAATGTCTAAAGTAATGTTTCAAAGAATGGTTGCTGCAGCACTAATATAGTGCTTTAAAAGAAGAAGCTGGCAGGACTAAAGTTTTAAAGAACGATGAGTGCAATTCTCTTTGTAATAGAAATTGTAGCTAATAATGTACGTTAATCCACACTTTTTGTGTTTATATTTTGTATTCTTTTGGAAAATAAACGTTTCATTAATCGATGTTTGTTGATGAACTAAATCTAAATTGAGACGAAAGAAAAAACTAATGTCTATAGAAATATTTCAAAGAATGGTTGCTGCAGCACTAATATAGTGCTTTAAAAGAAGAAACTGGCAGGACTAAAGTTCTAAAGAACGATGAGTGCAATACTCTTTATAATATAAATTGTAGCTACTAAAGTACTTTAATCCACACTTTTTGTGCT
Source organism: Aurelia coerulea (assembly GCA_039566865.1). Classification (NCBI taxonomy): domain Eukaryota; kingdom Metazoa; phylum Cnidaria; class Scyphozoa; order Semaeostomeae; family Ulmaridae; genus Aurelia; species Aurelia coerulea. Next base: position 8,731,937 of record CM076959.1, read on the forward strand.
TTTATTTTGTTTTTTTGATAAAATAAACATTTAATTAATCGATGTAATAAAGCTAAAAAGGGACTAAAGAAAAATCTATTGTCTACAGTTATGTTTCCAAGAATGGTTGCTGCAGCACTAATAAGGTGCTTTAAAAGAAGAAACTTGCAGGACTAAAGGGGGTATATCCGGTATTTGAGTCAAAATCTTTGTTACAGGTCCTAGGGTCACCAAATCTTGGAATATGAAGGAATGGTAACCTGCTTTAAGAAAGCTGTCACAAAACAGTAGCTTATTGTTGTTGTTGCCATGGAAAAGAAGAACAAAGAGTTAAAAACCACCATTGTCACTTCTCGTTTTTCTGCTAAACGAATTTGTGGAGAATGGGTTACAGCATATCAAATGAAGGCTATTAACACAACCAATGTGGTAACAGAAAGCTTTTTTGAGAATAAACTAGTCATCAGTTTTGGTAGAAATTTGAAAAGTGCTTGAAATTTTGATCCGCTACATGCTAAGATCACAGATAATTACATCAAAAAGAAATCCTTTTTCAAAAAAAGCTCTCTGTTACCACAAAGTACAACTCTAAACCCCTTCACATGCAAAAATGCAAGGTAAAATACCAATTATTGTGACTAGGGTCTTGGAAATAGTAAGTACACTTGTGCAAAAGTAGCATTTTGAGAAAAGCGAGGTCAAAGTTTCTTTCTTTCAAATGCAAGTTCCCTTGTTCGCAAACAGCTGACTGGCTAAGAGTACCCAATCGAAAAGTTCAATATCTATCAATGCAAAATCTTCTGGCTTTCAAGTAAATTCCTCTTCTAAAGTTTCTTGAGAAAGGGGAAGCCTTGCAGAGTTTCTCTTCACATCATGATTTCTTTTTAGGTGGACTCTCATTTCCTCTTTCCTCCTAAAGATCGGTTGGCCTAGGTAGGCCAACAACTCTCCTTGGCATGTTTTGTTTTGGTCTTGCTGGACGTTTGGAAATGCCTGGACGCTCGCTCCGATTCTTTTCCTCGCTGAAAGTTGGTTTTTGGGAGCTCTCCTATTTGCTTCCCTTGCAAGTCTATAAGCTGCTTTCTTCTTTTCCATATCATTGAAGGATATTATCGGTTTCCCTTGGAGGAATCTTTACTCGATTCAAATTCTTCTCCCATCGACTTGCCGGCCATTTTATTGCGATGAAATGATGACGCATACTTCTGAGAACTACTGAAAAAGAGGCTACCACACAGGGGTACAAGATTCACAGAAAGACCATGTCTTCCTCACGCTATTTTCATGGGAACACATAGGGTTTCTGGACAAGGTACACCCCAAAAGGGAGTCTCAAATTTTGATATGGCTCATTTAGAACTCTTTTAATTTCAAAACGGTTAAAGATACAGAAATAATCAGTGCAGAATTAGAATCTATGATAAATTTTGGATCTGGAGCATATTTTTGCAAAAAATGACAAAAAAATCATTTTTCCGCATTTAAATACTGGATATACCCCCTAAAGTTTTAAAGAACGATGAGTGCAATACTCTTTGTAATACAAATTGTAGCTAATAAAGTACGTTACACAACAATTTTTGTGGTTTAAATTTGTTTTCTTTGAGAAAAAAAACATTTAATTAATCGATGTTTGTTTATGCAGTAAAGACAAAATGAGCCTAAAGAAAAAGCTAATGTCTATAGTAATGTTTCAATGAATGGTTGCTGCACCACTAATATAGTGCTATAAAAGAAGTAACTTGCAGAACTCAATGTTTTAAAGAACGATGGGTGCAATACACTTTATAATACAAATTTTAGCTACTAAAATACGTTAATCCACACTTTTTGTGCTTTTATTTTGTTTTCTTTGAGAAAATAAACATTTAATTAATCGATGTTTCTTTATGCAGTAAAGCCTAAATGAGACTAAAGAAAGAGCCAAATGTCTATAGTAATGTTTCCAAACATGGTTGCTTCAGAACTTATATAGTGCTATTAAAGAAGAAACTTGCAGAACTAAAGTTTTAAAGAACGATGAGTGCAATACTCTTTGTAATACAAATTGTAGCTAATAAAGTACGTTACACAACAATTTTTGTGGTTTAAATTTGTTTTCTTTGAGAAAAAAAACATTTAATTAATCGATGTTTGTTAATGCAGTAAAGCTAAAATTGGACTAAAGAAGAAGCTAATGTCTATAGTAATGTTTCCAAGAATGGTTGCTGCAGCACTAATATAGTGCTTTAAAAAAGTAAATTGCAGAACTAAAGTTTTAAAGAACAATGAGTGCAATCCTCTTTACAATACAAATTTTAGCTACTAAAGTACGTTAATTCACACTTTTTGTGCTTTTATTTTGTTTTCTTTGAGAAAAGAAACATTTAATTAATCGATGTTTGTTTATGCACTAAAGCTAAAATGAGACTAAAGAAAAATCTATTGTCTACAGTTATTTTTCCAAGAATGGTTGCTGCAGCGCCAAAATAGTGCTATAAAAGAAGAAACTGCCAGAACTAAACTTTTAAAGAATGATGAGTGCTAAACATTTTATAGTATAAAATGTAGCTACTAAAGTACGTTAATCCACACTTTTTGTGTTTTAATTTTGTTTTCTTTTGGAAAATAAACATTTAATTAATCGATGTTTGTTAATGCAGTAAAGCCAAACTGAGACTAAAGAAAAAAGCTAATGTCTATAGTAATGTTTCAAAGAATGGTTGCTGCAGCACTAATATAGTGTTATAAAAGAATTAATTTGCAGAAGTAAAGTTTTAAAGAACAATGAGTGCAATACTCTTTATAATATAAATTGTAGCTACTAAAGTACGTTAATCCACACTATTTGTGTTTTAATTATGTTTTCTTTGAGAAAATAAACTTTTAATTAATCGATGCAGTAAAGCCCAAATAAGACTAAAGAAAAAGCTAATGTCTATAATAACCTTTCAAAGAATGGTTGCTGCAGTACTAATATAGTGCTTTAAAAGAAGTAACTGGCAGGACTAAAGTTTTAAAGAGCGAAGAGTGCAATACTCTTTGTAATAGAAATTGTAGCTAATAAAGTACGTTAATCCACACTATTTGTGTTTTAATTATGTTTTCTTTGAGAAAAGAAACATTTAATTAATCGATGTTTGTTTATGCCTTAAAGCCAAACTGAGACGAAAGAAAAAACTAATGTCTATAGTAATGTTTCAATGAATGGTTGCTGCACCACTAATATAGTGCTATAAAAGAAGTAACTTGCAGAACTCAATGTTTTAAAGAACGATGGGTGCAATACACTTTATAATACAAATTATAGCTACTAAAGTACGTTAATCCACACTTTTTGTGCTTTTGTTTTGTTTTCTTTGAGAAAATAAACATTTAATTAATCGATGTTTCTTTATGCAGTAAAGCCTAAATGAGACTAAAGAAAAAGCCAAATGTCTATAGTAATGTTTCCAAAAATGGTTGCTGCAGAACTTATATAGTGCTATTAAAGAAGAAACTTGCAGAACTAAAGTTTTAAAGAACGATGAGTGCAATACTCTTTATAATACAAATTGTAGCTAATAAAGTACGTTAAACAACAATTTTTGTGGTTTAAATTTGTTTTCTTTGAGAAAATAAACATTTAATTAATCGATGTTTGTTAATGCAGTAAAGCTAAAATTGGACTAAAGAAGAAGCTAATGTCTATAGTAATGTTTCCAAGAATGGTTGCTGCAGCACTAATATAGTGCTATTAAAGAAGTAACTTGCAGAACTAAAGTTTTAAAGAACGATGAGTGCAATACTCTTTATAATATAAATTGTAGCTACTAAAGTACGTTAATCCACACTTTTTGTGCTTTTATTTTTTTTTTTGATAAAATAAACATTTAATTAATCGATGTAATAAAGCTAAAAAGGGACTAAAGAAATATCTATTGTCTACAGTTATGTTTCCAAGAATGGTTGCTGCAGCGCCAAACAAGTGCAATAAAAGAAGAAACTGCCAGAACTAAACTTTTAAAGAATGATGAGTGCTATACATTATATAATATAAAATGTAGCTACTAAAGTACGTTAATCCACACTTTTTGTGTTTTAATTTTGTTTTCTTTTGGAAAATAAACATTTAATTAATCGATGTTTGTTAATGCAGTAAAGCCAAACTGAGACTAAAGAAAAAAGCTAATGTCTATAGTAATGTTTCAAAGAATGGTTGCTGCAGCACTAATATAGTGCTTTAAAAAATTAATTGCAGAACTAAAGTTTTAAAGAACAATGAGTGCAATCCTCTTTACAATACAAATTTTAGCTACTAAAGTACGTTAATTCACACTTTTTGTGCTTTTATTTTGTTTTCTTTGGGGAAAAGAAACATTTAATTAATCGATGTTTGTTTATGCACTAAAGCCAAAATGAGACTAAAGAAAAAGCTAATATCTATTGAAATGTTTCCAAGAATGGTTGCTGCAGCACTAATAAAGTGCTTTAAAAGAAGAAACTGGCAGGACTTAAGTTTTAAAGAACGATGAGTGCAATACTCTTTATAATATAAATTTTAGCTACTAAAGTACGTTAATCCACACTTTTTGTGCTTTTATTTTTTTTTTTTGATAGAATAAACATTTAATTAATCGATGTAATAAAGCTAAAAAGGGACTAAAGAAAAATCTATTGTCTACAGTTATGTTTCCAAGAATGGTTGCTGCAGCACTAATAAAGTGCTTTAAAAGAAGAAACTTGCAGGACTAAAGTTTTAAAGAACGATGAGTGCAATACTCTTTATAATAGAAAATGTAGCTACTTAAGTACGTTGAACGACACTTTTTGTGCTTTTAGTTTGTTTTCTTTGAGAAAATAAACATTTAATTAATCGATGTTTGTTTATGCAGTAAAGACAAAATGAGCCTAAAGAAAAAGCTAATGTCTATAGTAATGTTTCCAAGAATGGTTGCTGCAGCACTAATATAGTGCTATAAAAGAAGTAACTTGCAGAACTAAAGTTTTAAAGAACGATGAGTGCAATACTCTTTATAATATAAATTTTAGCTACTAAAGTACGTTAATCCACACTTTTTGTGCTTTTATTTTTTTTTTTTGATAAAATAAACATTTAATTAATCGATGTAATAAAGCTAAAAAGGGACTAAAGAAAAGTCTATTGTCTACAGTTATGTTTCCAAGAATGGTTGCTGCAGCACTAATAAAGTGCTTTAAAAGAAGAAACTTGCAGGACTAAAGTTTTAAAGAACGATGAGTGCAATACTCTTTATAATAGAAAATGTAGCTACTTAAGTACGTTGAACGACACTTTTTGTGCTTTTAGTTTGTTTTCTTTGAGAAAATAAACATTTAATTAATTGATGTTTGTTTATGCAGTAAAGACAAAATGAGCCTAAAGAAAAAGCTAATGTCTATAGTAATGTTTCCAAGAATGGTTGCTGCAGCACTAATATAGTGCTATAAAAGAAGTAACTTGCAGAACTAAAGTTTTAAAGAACGATGGGTGCAATACACTTTATAATACAAATTTTAGCTACTAAAGTACGTTAATCCACACTTTTTGTGCTTTTACTTTGTTTTCTTTGAGAAAATAAACTTTTAATTAATCGATGCAGTAAAGCCAAAATGAGACTAAAGAAAAAGCTAATGTCTATAGTAACGTTTCAAAGAATGGTTGCTGCAGTACTAATATAGTGCTTTAAAAGAAGTAACTGTCAGGACTAAAGTTTTAAAGAACGATGAGTGCAATACTCTTTGTAATAGAAATTGTTGCTAATAAAGTACGTTAATCGACACTTTTTGTGTTTTAATTTTGTTTTCTTTGAGAAAAGAAACATTTAATTAATCGATGCAGTAAAGCCAAAATGAGACTAAAGAAAAAGCTAATGTCTATAGTAACGTTTCAAAGAATGGTTGCGGCAGTACTAATATAGTGCTTTAAAAGAAGTAACTGTCAGGACTAAAGTTTTAAAGAACGATGAGTGCAATACTCTTTGTAATAGAAATTGTTGCTAATAAAGTACGTTAATCGACACTTTTTGTGTTTTAATTTTGTTTTCTTTGAGAAAAGAAACATTTAATTAATCGATGTCTGTTTATGCAGTAAAGCCAAAATTAGACTAAAGAAAAAGCTAATGTCTAAAGTAATGTTTCAAAGAATGGTTGCTGCAGCACTAATATAGTGCTTTAAAAGAAGAAGCTGGCAGGACTAAAGTTTTAAAGAACGATGAGTGCAATTCTCTTTGTAATAGAAATTGTAGCTAATAATGTACGTTAATCCACACTTTTTGTGTTTATATTTTGTATTCTTTTGGAAAATAAACGTTTCATTAATCGATGTTTGTTGATGCACTAAAGCCAAACTGAGACTAAAGAAAAAAGCTAATGTCTATAGTAATGTTTCAAAGAATGGTTGCTGCAACACTAATATAGTGCTTTAAAAAAGTAAATTGAAGAACTAAAGTTTTAAAGACCAATGAGTGCAATCCTCTTTACAATACAAATTTTAGCTACTAAAGTACGTTAATTCACACTTTTTTTGCTTTTATTTTGTTTTCTTTGAGAAAAGAAACATTTAATTAATCGATGTTTGTTTATGCAGTAAAGCCAAAATGAGACTAAAGAAAAAGCTAATATCTATTGAAATGTTTCCAAAAACGGTTGCTGCAGCACTAATAAAGTGCTTTAAAAGAAGAAACTTGCAGGACTAAAGTTTTAAAGAACGATGAGTGCAATACTCTTTATAATAGAAAATGTAGCTACTTAAGTACGTTGAACGACACTTTTTGTGCTTTTATTTTGTTTTCTTTGAGAAAATAAACATTTAAATAATCGATGTTTGTTTATGCAGTAAAGACAAAATGAGCCTAAAGAAAAAGCTAATGTCTATAGTAATGTTTCCAAGAATGGTTGCTGCAGCACTAATATAGTGCTATAAAAGAAGTAACTTGCAGAACTAAAGTTTTAAAGAACGATGGGTGCAATACACTTTATAATACAAATTTTAGCTACTAAAGTATGTTAATCCACACTTTTTGTGCTTTTACTTTGTTTTCTTTGAGAAAATAAACTTTTAATTAATCGATGCAGTAAAGCCAAAATGAGACTAAAGAAAAAGCTAATGTCTATAGTAACGTTTTAACGAATGGTTGCTGCAGTACTAATATAGTGCTTTAAAAGAAGTAACTGTCAGGACTAAAGTTTTAAAGAACGATGAGTGCAATACTCTTTGTAATAGAAATTGTAGCTAATAAAGTGCGTTAATCGACACTTTTTGTGTTTTAATTTTGTTTTCTTTGAGAAAAGAAACATTTAATTAATCGATGTCTGTTTATGCAGTAAAGCCAAAATTAGACTAAAGAAAAAGCTAATGTCTATAGTAATGTTTCAAAGAATGGTTGCTGCAGCACTAATATAGTGCTTTAAAAGAAGAAACTGGCAGGACTAAAGTTTTAAAGAACGATGAGTGCAATACTCTTTGTAATAGAAATTGTAGCTAATAATGTACGTTAATCCACACTTTTTGTGTTTATATTTTGTATTCTTTTGGAAAATAAACGTTTCATTAATCGATGTTTGTTGATGCACTAAATCCAAATTGAGACGAAAGAAAAAACTAATGTCTATAGTAATGTTTCAATGAATGGTTGCTGCACCACTAATATAGTGCTATAAAAGAAGTAACTTGCAGAACTCAATGTTTTAAAGAACGATGGGTGCAATACACTTTATAATACAAATTATAGCTACTAAAGTACGTTAATCCACACTTTTTGTGCTTTTGTTTTGTTTTCTTTGAGAAAATAAACATTTAATTAATCGATGTTTCTTTATGCAGTAAAGCCTAAATGAGACTAAAGAAAAAGCCAAATGTCTATAGTAATGTTTCCAAAAATGGTTGCTGCAGAACTTATATAGTGCTATTAAAGAAGAAACTTGCAGAACTAAAGTTTTAAAGAACGATGAGTGCAATACTCTTTATAATACAAATTGTAGCTAATAAAGTACGTTAAACAACAATTTTTGTGGTTTAAATTTGTTTTCTTTGAGAAAATAAACATTTAATTAATCGATGTTTGTTAATGCAGTAAAGCTAAAATTGGACTAAAGAAGAAGCTAATGTCTATAGTAATGTTTCCAAGAATGGTTGCTGCAGCACTAATATAGTGCTATTAAAGAAGTAACTTGCAGAACTAAAGTTTTAAAGAACGATGAGTGCAATACTGTTTATAATATAAATTGTAGCTACTAAAGTACGTTAATCCACACTTTTTGTGCTTTTATTTTTTTTTTTGATAAAATAAACATTTAATTAATCGATGTAATAAAGCTAAAAAGGGACTAAAGAAATATCTATTGTCTACAGTTATGTTTCCAAGAATGGTTGCTGCAGCGCCAAACAAGTGCAATAAAAGAAGAAACTGCCAGAACTAAACTTTTAAAGAATGATGAGTGCTATACATTATATAATATAAAATGTAGCTACTAAAGTACGTTAATCCACACTTTTTGTGTTTTAATTTTGTTTTCTTTTGGAAAATAAACATTTAATTAATCGATGTTTGTTAATGCAGTAAAGCCAAACTGAGACTAAAGAAAAAAGCTAATGTCTATAGTAATGTTTCAAAGAATGGTTGCTGCAGCACTAATATAGTGCTTTAAAAAATTAATTGCAGAACTAAAGTTTTAAAGAACAATGAGTGCAATCCTCTTTACAATACAAATTTTAGCTACTAAAGTACGTTAATTCACACTTTTTGTGCTTTTATTTTGTTTTCTTTGGGGAAAAGAAACATTTAATTAATCGATGTTTGTTTATGCACTAAAGCCAAAATGAGACTAAAGAAAAAGCTAATATCTATTGAAATGTTTCCAAGAATGGTTGCTGCAGCACTAATAAAGTGCTTTAAAAGAAGAAACTGGCAGGACTTAAGTTTTAAAGAACGATGAGTGCAATACTCTTTATAATATAAATTTTAGCTACTAAAGTACGTTAATCCACACTTTTTGTGCTTTTATTTTTTTTTTTTGATAAAATAAACATTTAATTAATCGATGTAATAAAGCTAAAAAGGGACTAAAGAAAAGTCTATTGTCTACAGTTATGTTTCCAAGAATGGTTGCTGCAGCACTAATAAAGTGCTTTAAAAGAAGAAACTTGCAGGACTAAAGTTTTAAAGAACGATGAGTGCAATACTCTTTATAATAGAAAATGTAGCTACTTAAGTACGTTGAACGACACTTTTTGTGCTTTTAGTTTGTTTTCTTTGAGAAAATAAACATTTAATTAATTGATGTTTGTTTATGCAGTAAAGACAAAATGAGCCTAAAGAAAAAGCTAATGTCTATAGTAATGTTTCCAAGAATGGTTGCTGCAGCACTAATATAGTGCTATAAAAGAAGTAACTTGCAGAACTAAAGTTTTAAAGAACGATGGGTGCAATACACTTTATAATACAAATTTTAGCTACTAAAGTACGTTAATCCACACTTTTTGTGCTTTTACTTTGTTTTCTTTGAGAAAATAAACTTTTAATTAATCGATGCAGTAAAGCCAAAATGAGACTAAAGAAAAAGCTAATGTCTATAGTAACGTTTCAAAGAATGGTTGCTGCAGTACTAATATAGTGCTTTAAAAGAAGTAACTGTCAGGACTAAAGTTTTAAAGAACGATGAGTGCAATACTCTTTGTAATAGAAATTGTTGCTAATAAAGTACGTTAATCGACACTTTTTGTGTTTTAATTTTGTTTTCTTTGAGAAAAGAAACATTTAATTAATCGATGCAGTAAAGCCAAAATGAGACTAAAGAAAAAGCTAATGTCTATAGTAACGTTTCAAAGAATGGTTGCGGCAGTACTAATATAGTGCTTTAAAAGAAGTAACTGTCAGGACTAAAGTTTTAAAGAACGATGAGTGCAATACTCTTTGTAATAGAAATTGTTGCTAATAAAGTACGTTAATCGACACTTTTTGTGTTTTAATTTTGTTTTCTTTGAGAAAAGAAACATTTAATTAATCGATGTCTGTTTATGCAGTAAAGCCAAAATTAGACTAAAGAAAAAGCTAATGTCTAAAGTAATGTTTCAAAGAATGGTTGCTGCAGCACTAATATAGTGCTTTAAAAGAAGAAGCTGGCAGGACTAAAGTTTTAAAGAACGATGAGTGCAATTCTCTTTGTAATAGAAATTGTAGCTAATAATGTACGTTAATCCACACTTTTTGTGTTTATATTTTGTATTCTTTTGGAAAATAAACGTTTCATTAATCGATGTTTGTTGATGAACTAAATCTAAATTGAGACGAAAGAAAAAACTAATGTCTATAGAAATATTTCAAAGAATGGTTGCTGCAGCACTAATATAGTGCTTTAAAAGAAGAAACTGGCAGGACTAAAGTTCTAAAGAACGATGAGTGCAATACTCTTTATAATATAAATTGTAGCTACTAAAGTACTTTAATCCACACTTTTTGTGCTTTTATTTTGTTTTTTTGATAAAATAAACATTTAATTAATCGATGTAATAAAGCTAAAAAGGGACTAAAGAAAAATCTATTGTCTACAGTTATGTTTCCAAGAATGGTTGCTGCAGCACTAATAAGGTGCTTTAAAAGAAGAAACTTGCAGGACTAAAGGGGGTATATCCGGTATTTGAGTCAAAATCTTTGTTACAGGTCCTAGGGTCACCAAATCTTGGAATATGAAGGAATGGTAACCTGCTTTAAGAAAGCTGTCACAAAACAGTAGCTTATTGTTGTTGTTGCCATGGAAAAGAAGAACAAAGAGTTAAAAACCACCATTGTCACTTCTCGTTTTTCTGCTAAACGAATTTGTGGAGAATGGGTTACAGCATATCAAATGAAGGCTATTAACACAACCAATGTGGTAACAGAAAGCTTTTTTGAGAATAAACTAGTCATCAGTTTTGGTAGAAATTTGAAAAGTGCTTGAAATTTTGATCCGCTACATGCTAAGATCACAGATAATTACATCAAAAAGAAATCCTTTTTCAAAAAAAGCTCTCTGTTACCACAAAGTACAACTCTAAACCCCTTCACATGCAAAAATGCAAGGTAAAATACCAATTATTGTGACTAGGGTCTTGGAAATAGTAAGTACACTTGTGCAAAAGTAGCATTTTGAGAAAAGCGAGGTCAAAGTTTCTTTCTTTCAAATGCAAGTTCCCTTGTTCGCAAACAGCTGACTGGCTAAGAGTACCCAATCGAAAAGTTCAATATCTATCAATGCAAAATCTTCTGGCTTTCAAGTAAATTCCTCTTCTAAAGTTTCTTGAGAAAGGGGAAGCCTTGCAGAGTTTCTCTTCACATCATGATTTCTTTTTAGGTGGACTCTCATTTCCTCTTTCCTCCTAAAGATCGGTTGGCCTAGGTAGGCCAACAACTCTCCTTGGCATGTTTTGTTTTGGTCTTGCTGGACGTTTGGAAATGCCTGGACGCTCGCTCCGATTCTTTTCCTCGCTGAAAGTTGGTTTTTGGGAGCTCTCCTATTTGCTTCCCTTGCAAGTCTATAAGCTGCTTTCTTCTTTTCCATATCATTGAAGGATATTATCGGTTTCCCTTGGAGGAATCTTTACTCGATTCAAATTCTTCTCCCATCGACTTGCCGGCCATTTTATTGCGATGAAATGATGACGCATACTTCTGAGAACTACTGAAAAAGAGGCTACCACACAGGGGTACAAGATTCACAGAAAGACCATGTCTTCCTCACGCTATTTTCATGGGAACACATAGGGTTTCTGGACAAGGTACACCCCAAAAGGGAGTCTCAAATTTTGATATGGCTCATTTAGAACTCTTTTAATTTCAAAACGGTTAAAGATACAGAAATAATCAGTGCAGAATTAGAATCTATGATAAATTTTGGATCTGGAGCATATTTTTGCAAAAAATGACAAAAAAATCATTTTTCCGCATTTAAATACTGGATATACCCCCTAAAGTTTTAAAGAACGATGAGTGCAATACTCTTTGTAATACAAATTGTAGCTAATAAAGTACGTTACACAACAATTTTTGTGGTTTAAATTTGTTTTCTTTGAGAAAAAAAACATTTAATTAATCGATGTTTGTTTATGCAGTAAAGACAAAATGAGCCTAAAGAAAAAGCTAATGTCTATAGTAATGTTTCAATGAATGGTTGCTGCACCACTAATATAGTGCTATAAAAGAAGTAACTTGCAGAACTCAATGTTTTAAAGAACGATGGGTGCAATACACTTTATAATACAAATTTTAGCTACTAAAATACGTTAATCCACACTTTTTGTGCTTTTATTTTGTTTTCTTTGAGAAAATAAACATTTAATTAATCGATGTTTCTTTATGCAGTAAAGCCTAAATGAGACTAAAGAAAGAGCCAAATGTCTATAGTAATGTTTCCAAACATGGTTGCTTCAGAACTTATATAGTGCTATTAAAGAAGAAACTTGCAGAACTAAAGTTTTAAAGAACGATGAGTGCAATACTCTTTGTAATACAAATTGTAGCTAATAAAGTACGTTACACAACAATTTTTGTGGTTTAAATTTGTTTTCTTTGAGAAAAAAAACATTTAATTAATCGATGTTTGTTAATGCAGTAAAGCTAAAATTGGACTAAAGAAGAAGCTAATGTCTATAGTAATGTTTCCAAGAATGGTTGCTGCAGCACTAATATAGTGCTTTAAAAAAGTAAATTGCAGAACTAAAGTTTTAAAGAACAATGAGTGCAATCCTCTTTACAATACAAATTTTAGCTACTAAAGTACGTTAATTCACACTTTTTGTGCTTTTATTTTGTTTTCTTTGAGAAAAGAAACATTTAATTAATCGATGTTTGTTTATGCACTAAAGCTAAAATGAGACTAAAGAAAAATCTATTGTCTACAGTTATTTTTCCAAGAATGGTTGCTGCAGCGCCAAAATAGTGCTATAAAAGAAGAAACTGCCAGAACTAAACTTTTAAAGAATGATGAGTGCTAAACATTTTATAGTATAAAATGTAGCTACTAAAGTACGTTAATCCACACTTTTTGTGTTTTAATTTTGTTTTCTTTTGGAAAATAAACATTTAATTAATCGATGTTTGTTAATGCAGTAAAGCCAAACTGAGACTAAAGAAAAAAGCTAATGTCTATAGTAATGTTTCAAAGAATGGTTGCTGCAGCACTAATATAGTGTTATAAAAGAATTAACTTGCAGAAGTAAAGTTTTAAAGAACAATGAGTGCAATACTCTTTATAATATAAATTGTAGCTACTAAAGTACGTTAATCCACACTATTTGTGTTTTAATTATGTTTTCTTTGAGAAAATAAACTTTTAATTAATCGATGCAGTAAAGCCCAAATAAGACTAAAGAAAAAGCTAATGTCTATAATAACCTTTCAAAGAATGGTTGCTGCAGTACTAATATAGTGCTTTAAAAGAAGTAACTGGCAGGACTAAAGTTTTAAAGAGCGAAGAGTGCAATACTCTTTGTAATAGAAATTGTAGCTAATAAAGTACGTTAATCCACACTATTTGTGTTTTAATTATGTTTTCTTTGAGAAAAGAAACATTTAATTAATCGATGTTTGTTTATGCCTTAAAGCCAAACTGAGACTAAAGAAAAAAGCTAATGTCTATAGTAATAATTCAAAAAATGGTTGCTGCAGCACTAATATATTGCCATAAAAGAAGTAACTTGCAGAACTAAAGTTTTAAAGAACAATGAGTGCAATCCTCTTTACAATACAAATTGTAGCTACTAAAGTACGTTAATTCACACATTTTGTGCTCTTATTTAGTTTTCTTTGAGAAAATAAACATTTAATTAATCGATGTTTGTTTATGCAATAAAGCCAAAATGAGACTAACGAAAAAACAAATGTCTAAAGTAATGTTTCCCAAAATGGTTGCTGCAGCACTAATATAGTGCTTTAAAAGAAGTAACTGGCAGAACTAAAGTTTTAAAGTACGATGAGTGCAATACTCTTTATAATACAAATTGTAGCTACTAAAGTACGTTAATTCACACTTTTTGTGCTTTTATTATGTTTTCTTTGAGAAAATAAACATTTAATTAATCGATGTTTGTTTATGCAGTAAAGCCAAAATGAGACTAAAGTAAAAGCCAAATGTCTATAGAAATGTTTTCAAAAATGGTTGCTGCAGCACTAATATAGTGCTTTAAAAGAAGTAACTGGCAGAACTTAAGTTTTAAAGTACGATGAGTGCAATACTCTTTATAATATAAATTGTAGCTACTAAAGTACGTTGAACGACACTTGTTGTGCTTTTATTTTGTTTCCTTTGAGAAAATAAACTTTTAATTAATCGATGCAGTAAAGCCCAAATGAGACTAAAGAAAAAGCTAATGTCTATAGTAACCTTTCAAAGAATGGTTGCTGCAGTACTAATATAAGAAGTAACTGGCAGGACTAAAGTTTTAAAGAGCGATGAGTGCAATACTCTTTGTAATAGCAATTGTAGCTAATAAAGTACGTTAATCCACAGTATTTGTGTTTTAATTATGTTTTCTTTGAGAAAAGAAACATTAAATTAATCGATGTTTGTTTATGCCTTAAAGCCAAACTGAGACTAAAGAAAAAAGCTAATGTCTATAGTAATGTTTCAAAGAATGGTTGCTGCAGCACTAATATATTGCCATAAAATTAGTAACTTGCAGAACTAAAGTTTTAAAGAACGATGAGTGCAATACTCTTTATAATACAAATTGTAGCTACTAAAGTACGTTAATTCACACATTTTGTGCTCTTATTTTGTTTTCTTTGAGAAAACAAACATTTAATTAATCGATGTTTGTTTATGCAGTAAAGCCAAAATAAGACTAAAGAAAAAGCCAAATGTCTATAGAAATGTTTCCAAAATTGGTTGCTGCAGCACTAATATAGTGCTTTAAAAGAAGTAGCTGGCAGAACTTAAGTTTTAAAGTACGATGAGTGCAATAGGTCTTCTAATATAAATTGTAGCTAATAAAGTACGCTAAACAACAATTTTTGTGGTTTAAATTTGTTTTCTTTGAGAAAATAAACATTTAATTAATCGATGTTTGTTTATGCAGTAAATCTAAAATTGGACTAAAGAAGAAGCTAATGTCTATAGTAATGTTTCCAAGAATGGTTGCTGCAGCACTAATATAGTGCTTTAAAAAAGGAATTTGCAGAACTGAAGTTTTAATGAACGATGAGTGCAATACTCTTTACAATACAAATTGTAGCTACTAAAGTACGTTAATTCACACTTTTTGTGCTTTTATTTTGTTTTCTTTGAGAAAAGAAACATTTAATTAATCGATGTTTGTTTATGCACTAAAGCCAAAATGAGACTAAAGAAAAAGCTAATGTCTATAGTAATGTTTCAATGAATGGTTGTTGCAGAACTAATATAGTGCTATTAAAGAAGAAACTTGCAGAACTAAAGTTTTAAAGAACGATGAGTGCAATACTCTTTATAATACAAATTGTAGCTACTAAAGTACGTTAATTCACACTTTTTGTGCTTTTATTATGTTTTCTTTGAGAAAATAAACATTTAATTAATCGATGTTTTTTTATGCAGTAAAGCCAAATTGAGACTAAAGTAAAAGCCAAATGTCTATAGAAATGTTTCCAAAAATGGTTGCTGCAGCACTAATATAGTGCTTTAAAAGAAGTAACTGGCAGAACTTAAGTTTTAAAGTACGATGAGTTCAATACTCTTTATAATATAAATTGTAGCTACTAAGGTACGTTGAACGACACTTTTTGTGCTTTTATTTTGTTTCCTTTGAGAAAATAAACTTTTAATTAATCAGTAAAGCCCAAATAAGACTAAAGAAAAAGCTAATGTCTATAGTAACCTTTCAAAGAATGGTTGCTGCAGTACTAATATAAGAAGTAACTGGCAGGACTAAAGTTTTAAGGAGCGATGAGTGCAATACTCTTTGTAATAGCAATTGTAGCTAATAAAGTACGTTAATCCACACTATTTGTGTTTTAATTATGTTTTCTTTGAGAAAGAAACATTCAATTAATCGATGTTTGTTTATGCCTTAAAGCCAAACTGAGACTAAAGAAATAAGCTAATGTCTATAGTAATGTTTCAAAGAATGGTTGCTGCAGCACTAATATATTGCCATAAAAGAAGTAACTTGCAGAACTAAAGTTTTAAAGAACGATGAGTGCAATACTCTTTATAATACAAATTGTAGCTACTAAAGTACGTTAATTCACACATTTTGTGCTCTTATTTTGTTTTCTTTGAGAAAAGAAACATTTAATTAATCGATGTTTGTTTATGCAGTAAAGCCAAAATGAGACTAAAGAAAAAGCTAATATCTATTGAAATGTTTCCAAAAACGGTTGCTGCAGCACTAATAAAGTGCTTTAAAAGAAGAAACTTGCAGGACTAAAGTTTTAAAGAACGATGAGTGCAATACTCTTTATAATAGAAAATGTAGCTACTTAAGTACGTTGAACGACACTTTTTGTGCTTTTATTTTGTTTTCTTTGAGAAAATAAACATTTAAATAATCGATGTTTGTTTATGCAGTAAAGACAAAATGAGCCTAAAGAAAAAGCTAATGTCTATAGTAATGTTTCCAAGAATGGTTGCTGCAGCACTAATATAGTGCTATAAAAGAAGTAACTTGCAGAACTAAAGTTTTAAAGAACGATGGGTGCAATACACTTTATAATACAAATTTTAGCTACTAAAGTATGTTAATCCACACTTTTTGTGCTTTTACTTTGTTTTCTTTGAGAAAATAAACTTTTAATTAATCGATGCAGTAAAGCCAAAATGAGACTAAAGAAAAAGCTAATGTCTATAGTAACGTTTCAACGAATGGTTGCTGCAGTACTAATATAGTGCTTTAAAAGAAGTAACTGTCAGGACTAAAGTTTTAAAGAACGATGAGTGCAATACTCTTTGTAATAGAAATTGTAGCTAATAAAGTGCGTTAATCGACACTTTTTGTGTTTTAATTTTGTTTTCTTTGAAAAAAGAAACATTTAATTAATCGATGTCTGTTTATGCAGTAAAGCCAAAATTAGACTAAAGAAAAAGCTAATGTCTATAGTAATGTTTCAAAGAATGGTTGCTGCAGCACTAATATAGTGCTTTAAAAGAAGAAACTGGCAGGACTAAAGTTTTAAAGAACGATGAGTGCAATACTCTTTGTAATAGAAATTGTAGCTAATAATGTACGTTAATCCACACTTTTTGTGTTTATATTTTGTATTCTTTTGGAAAATAAACGTTTCATTAATCGATGTTTGTTGATGCACTAAATCCAAATTGAGACGAAAGAAAAAACTAATGTCTATAGTAATGTTTCAATGAATGGTTGCTGCACCACTAATATAGTGCTATAAAAGAAGTAACTTGCAGAACTCAATGTTTTAAAGAACGATGGGTGCAATACACTTTATAATACAAATTATAGCTACTAAAGTACGTTAATCCACACTTTTTGTGCTTTTGTTTTGTTTTCTTTGAGAAAATAAACATTTAATTAATCGATGTTTCTTTATGCAGTAAAGCCTAAATGAGACTAAAGAAAAAGCCAAATGTCTACAGTTATGTTTCCAAGAATGGTTGCTGCAGCGCCAAACAAGTGCAATAAAAGAAGAAACTGCCAGAACTAAACTTTTAAAGAATGATGAGTGCTATACATTATGTAATATAAAATGTAGCTACTAAAGTACGTTAATCCACACTTTTTGTGTTTTAATTTTGTTTTCTTTTGGAAAATAAACATTTAATTAATCGATGTTTGTTAATGCAGTAAAGCCAAACTGAGACTAAAGAAAAAAGCTAATGTCTATAGTAATGTTTCAAAGAATGGTTGCTGCAGCACTAATATAGTGCTTTAAAAAATTAATTGCAGAAATAAAGTTTTAAAGAACAATGAGTGCAATCCTCTTTACAATACAAATTTTAGCTACTAAAGTACGTTAATTCACACTTTTTGTGCTTTTATTTTGTTTTCTTTAGGGAAAAGAAACATTTAATTAATCGATGTTTGTTTATGCACTAAAGCCAAAATGAGACTAAAGAAAAAGCTAATATCTATTGAAATGTTTCCAAAAACGGTTGCTGCAGCTGCTTTAAAGTGCTTTAAAAGAAGAAACTGGCAGGACTTAAGTTTTAAAGAACGATGAGTGCAATACTCTTTATAATATAAATTTTAGCTACTAAAGTACGTTAATCCACACTTTTTGTGCTTTTATTTTGTTTTTTTGATAAAATAAACATTTAATTAATCGATGTAATAAAGCTAAAAAGGGACTAAAGAAAAATCTATTGTCTACAGTTATGTTTCCAAGAATGGTTGCTGCAGCACTAATAAAGTGCTTTAAAAGAAGAAACTTGCAGGACTAAAGTTTTAAAGAACGATGAGTGCAATACTCTTTATAATAGAAAATGTAGCTACTTAAGTACGTTGAACGACACTTTTTGTGCTTTTAGTTTGTTTTCTTTGAGAAAATAAACATTTAATTAATCGATGTTTGTTTATGCAGTAAAGACAAAATGAGCCTAAAGAAAAAGCTAATGTCTATAGTAATGTTTCCAAGAATGGTTGCTGCAGCACTAATATAGTGCTATAAAAGAAGTAACTTGCAGAACTAAAGTTTTAAAGAACGATGGGTGCAATACACTTTATAATACAAATTTTATCTACTAAAGTACGTTAATCCACACTTTTTGTGCTTTTACTTTGTTTTCTTTGAGAAAATAAACTTTTAATTAATCGATGCAGTAAAGCCAAAATGAGACTAAAGAAAAAGCTAATGTCTATAGTAACGTTTCAAAGAATGGTTGCTGCAGTACTAATATAGTGCTTTAAAAGAAGTAACTGTCAGGACTAAAGTTTTAAAGAACGATGAGTGCAATACTCTTTGTAATAGAAATTGTTGCTAATAAAGTACGTTAATCGACACTTTTTGTGTTTTAATTTTGTTTTCTTTGAGAAAAGAAACATTTAATTAATCGATGCAGTAAAGCCAAAATGAGACTAAAGAAAAAGCTAATGTCTATAGTAACGTTTCAAAGAATGGTTGCGGCAGTACTAATATAGTGCTTTAAAAGAAGTAACTGTCAGGACTAAAGTTTTAAAGAACGATGAGTGCAATACTCTTTGTAATAGAAATTGTTGCTAATAAAGTACGTTAATCGACACTTTTTGTGTTTTAATTTTGTTTTCTTTGAGAAAAGAAACATTTAATTAATCGATGTCTGTTTATGCAGTAAAGCCAAAATTAGACTAAAGAAAAAGCTAATGTCTAAAGTAATGTTTCAAAGAATGGTTGCTGCAGCACTAATATAGTGCTTTAAAAGAAGAAGCTGGCAGGACTAAAGTTTTAAAGAACGATGAGTGCAATTCTCTTTGTAATAGAAATTGTAGCTAATAATGTACGTTAATCCACACTTTTTGTGTTTATATTTTGTATTCTTTTGGAAAATAAACGTTTCATTAATCGATGTTTGTTGATGAACTAAATCTAAATTGAGACGAAAGAAAAAACTAATGTCTATAGAAATATTTCAAAGAATGGTTGCTGCAGCACTAATATAGTGCTTTAAAAGAAGAAACTGGCAGGACTAAAGTTCTAAAGAACGATGAGTGCAATACTCTTTATAATATAAATTGTAGCTACTAAAGTACTTTAATCCACACTTTTTGTGCTTTTATTTTGTTTTTTTGATAAAATAAACATTTAATTAATCGATGTAATAAAGCTAAAAAGGGACTAAAGAAAAATCTATTGTCTACAGTTATGTTTCCAAGAATGGTTGCTGCAGCACTAATAAGGTGCTTTAAAAGAAGAAACTTGCAGGACTAAAGGGGGTATATCCGGTATTTGAGTCAAAATCTTTGTTACAGGTCCTAGGGTCACCAAATCTTGGAATATGAAGGAATGGTAACCTGCTTTAAGAAAGCTGTCACAAAACAGTAGCTTATTGTTGTTGTTGCCATGGAAAAGAAGAACAAAGAGTTAAAAACCACCATTGTCACTTCTCGTTTTTCTGCTAAACGAATTTGTGGAGAATGGGTTACAGCATATCAAATGAAGGCTATTAACACAACCAATGTGGTAACAGAAAGCTTTTTTGAGAATAAACTAGTCATCAGTTTTGGTAGAAATTTGAAAAGTGCTTGAAATTTTGATCCGCTACATGCTAAGATCACAGATAATTACATCAAAAAGAAATCCTTTTTCAAAAAAAGCTCTCTGTTACCACAAAGTACAACTCTAAACCCCTTCACATGCAAAAATGCAAGGTAAAATACCAATTATTGTGACTAGGGTCTTGGAAATAGTAAGTACACTTGTGCAAAAGTAGCATTTTGAGAAAAGCGAGGTCAAAGTTTCTTTCTTTCAAATGCAAGTTCCCTTGTTCGCAAACAGCTGACTGGCTAAGAGTACCCAATCGAAAAGTTCAATATCTATCAATGCAAAATCTTCTGGCTTTCAAGTAAATTCCTCTTCTAAAGTTTCTTGAGAAAGGGGAAGCCTTGCAGAGTTTCTCTTCACATCATGATTTCTTTTTAGGTGGACTCTCATTTCCTCTTTCCTCCTAAAGATCGGTTGGCCTAGGTAGGCCAACAACTCTCCTTGGCATGTTTTGTTTTGGTCTTGCTGGACGTTTGGAAATGCCTGGACGCTCGCTCCGATTCTTTTCCTCGCTGAAAGTTGGTTTTTGGGAGCTCTCCTATTTGCTTCCCTTGCAAGTCTATAAGCTGCTTTCTTCTTTTCCATATCATTGAAGGATATTATCGGTTTCCCTTGGAGGAATCTTTACTCGATTCAAATTCTTCTCCCATCGACTTGCCGGCCATTTTATTGCGATGAAATGATGACTCATACTTCTGAGAACTACTGAAAAAGAGGCTACCACACAGGGGTACAAGATTCACAGAAAGACCATGTCTTCCTCACGCTATTTTCATGGGAACACATAGGGTTTCTGGACAAGGTACACCCCAAAAGGGAGTCTCAAATTTTGATATGGCTCATTTAGAACTCTTTTAATTTCAAAACGGTTAAAGATACAGAAATAATCAGTGCAGAATTAGAATCTATGATAAATTTTGGATCTGGAGCAAATTTTTGCAAAAAATGACAAAAAAATCATTTTTCCGCATTTAAATACTGGATATACCCCCTAAAGTTTTAAAGAACGATGAGTGCAATACTCTTTGTAATACAAATTGTAGCTAATAAAGTACGTTACACAACAATTTTTGTGGTTTAAATTTGTTTTCTTTGAGAAAAAAAACATTTAATTAATCGATGTTTGTTTATGCAGTAAAGACAAAATGAGCCTAAAGAAAAAGCTAATGTCTATAGTAATGTTTCAATGAATGGTTGCTGCACCACTAATATAGTGCTATAAAAGAAGTAACTTGCAGAACTCAATGTTTTAAAGAACGATGGGTGCAATACACTTTATAATACAAATTTTAGCTACTAAAATACGTTAATCCACACTTTTTGTGCTTTTATTTTGTTTTCTTTGAGAAAATAAACATTTAATTAATCGATGTTTCTTTATGCAGTAAAGCCTAAATGAGACTAAAGAAAAAGCCAAATGTCTATAGTAATGTTTCCAAACATGGTTGCTTCAGAACTTATATAGTGCTATTAAAGAAGAAACTTGCAGAACTAAAGTTTTAAAGAACGATGAGTGCAATACTCTTTGTAATACAAATTGTAGCTAATAAAGTACGTTACACAACAATTTTTGTGGTTTAAATTTGTTTTCTTTGAGAAAAAAAACATTTAATTAATCGATGTTTGTTAATGCAGTAAAGCTAAAATTGGACTAAAGAAGAAGCTAATGTCTATAGTAATGTTTCCAAGAATGGTTGCTGCAGCACTAATATAGTGCTTTAAAAAATTAAATTGCAGAACTAAAGTTTTAAAGAACAATGAGTGCAATCCTCTTTACAATACAAATTTTAGCTACTAAAGTACGTTAATTCACACTTTTTGTGCTTTTATTTTGTTTTCTTTGAGAAAAGAAACATTTAATTAATCGATGTTTGTTTATGCACTAAAGCTAAAATGAGACTAAAGAAAAATCTATTGTCTACAGTTATTTTTCCAAGAATGGTTGCTGCAGCGCCAAAATAGTGCTATAAAAGAAGAAACTGCCAGAACTAAACTTTTAAAGAATGATGAGTGCTAAACATTTTATAGTATAAAATGTAGCTACTAAAGTACGTTAATCCACACTTTTTGTGTTTTAATTTTGTTTTCTTTTGGAAAATAAACATTTAATTAATCGATGTTTGTTAATGCAGTAAAGCCAAACTGAGACTAAAGAAAAAAGCTAATGTCTATAGTAATGTTTCAAAGAATGGTTGCTGCAGCACTAATATAGTGTTATAAAAGAATTAACTTGCAGAAGTAAAGTTTTAAAGAACAATGAGTGCAATACTCTTTATAATATAAATTGTAGCTACTAAAGTACGTTAATCCACACTATTTGTGTTTTAATTATGTTTTCTTTGAGAAAATAAACTTTTAATTAATCGATGCAGTAAAGCCCAAATAAGACTAAAGAAAAAGCTAATGTCTATAATAACCTTTCAAAGAATGGTTGCTGCAGTACTAATATAGTGCTTTAAAAGAAGTAACTGGCAGGACTAAAGTTTTAAAGAGCGAAGAGTGCAATACTCTTTGTAATAGAAATTGTAGCTAATAAAGTACGTTAATCCACACTATTTGTGTTTTAATTATGTTTTCTTTGAGAAAAGAAACATTTAATTAATCGATGTTTGTTTATGCCTTAAAGCCAAACTGAGACTAAAGAAAAAAGCTAATGTCTATAGTAATAATTCAAAAAATGGTTGCTGCAGCACTAATATATTGCCATAAAAGAAGTAACTTGCAGAACTAAAGTTTTAAAGAACAATGAGTGCAATCCTCTTTACAATACAAATTGTAGCTACTAAAGTACGTTAATTCACACATTTTGTGCTCTTATTTAGTTTTCTTTGAGAAAATAAACATTTAATTAATCGATGTTTGTTTATGCAATAAAGCCAAAATGAGACTAACGAAAAAACAAATGTCTAAAGTAATGTTTCCCAAAATGGTTGCTGCAGCACTAATATAGTGCTTTAAAAGAAGTAACTGGCAGAACTAAAGTTTTAAAGTACGATGAGTGCAATACTCTTTATAATACAAATTGTAGCTACTAAAGTACGTTAATTCACACTTTTTGTGCTTTTATTATGTTTTCTTTGAGAAAATAAACATTTAATTAATCGATGTTTGTTTATGCAGTAAAGCCAAAATGAGACTAAAGTAAAAGCCAAATGTCTATAGAAATGTTTTCAAAAATGGTTGCTGCAGCACTAATATAGTGCTTTAAAAGAAGTAACTGGCAGAACTTAAGTTTTAAAGTACGATGAGTGCAATACTCTTTATAATATAAATTGTAGCTACTAAAGTACGTTGAACGACACTTGTTGTGCTTTTATTTTGTTTCCTTTGAGAAAATAAACTTTTAATTAATCGATGCAGTAAAGCCCAAATGAGACTAAAGAAAAAGCTAATGTCTATAGTAACCTTTCAAAGAATGGTTGCTGCAGTACTAATATAAGAAGTAACTGGCAGGACTAAAGTTTTAAAGAACGATGAGTGCAATACTCTTTGTAATAGCAATTGTAGCTAATAAAGTACGTTAATCCACAGTATTTGTGTTTTAATTATGTTTTCTTTGAGAAAAGAAACATTAAATTAATCGATGTTTGTTTATGCCTTAAAGCCAAACTGAGACTAAAGAAAAAAGCTAATGTCTATAGTAATGTTTCAAAGAATGGTTGCTGCAGCACTAATATATTGCCATAAAATTAGTAACTTGCAGAACTAAAGTTTTAAAGAACGATGAGTGCAATACTCTTTATAATACAAATTGTAGCTACTAAAGTACGTTAATTCACACATTTTGTGCTCTTATTTTGTTTTCTTTGAGAAAACAAACATTTAATTAATCGATTTTTGTTTATGCAGTAAAGCCAAAATAAGACTAAAGAAAAAGCCAAATGTCTATAGCAATGTTTCCAAAATTGGTTGCTGCAGCACTAATATAGTGCTTTAAAAGAAGTAACTGGCAGAACTTAAGTTTTAAAGTACGATGAGTGCAATAGGTCTTCTAATATAAATTGTAGCTAATAAAGTACGCTAAACAACAATTTTTGTGGTTTAAATTTGTTTTCTTTGAGAAAATAAACATTTAATTAATCGATGTTTGTTTATGCAGTAAATCTAAAATTGGACTAAAGAAGAAGCTAATGTCTATAGTAATGTTTCCAAGAATGGTTGCTGCAGCACTAATATAGTGCTTTAAAAAAGGAATTTGCAGAACTGAAGTTTTAAAGAACGATGAGTGCAATACTCTTTACAATACAAATTGTAGCTACTAAAGTACGTTAATTCACACTTTTTGTGCTTTTATTTTGTTTTCTTTGAGAAAAGAAACATTTAATTAATCGATGTTTGTTTATGCACTAAAGCCAAAATGAGACTAAAGAAAAAGCTAATGTCTATAGTAATGTTTCAATGAATGGTTGCTGCAGAACTAATATAGTGCTATTAAAGAAGAAACTTGCAGAACTAAAGTTTTAAAGAACGATGAGTGCAATACTCTTTATAATACAAATTGTAGCTACTAAAGTACGTTAATCCACACTTTTTGTGCTTTTATTATGTTTTCTTTGAGAAAACAAACATTTAATTAAACGATGTTTGTTTATGCAGTAAAGCCAAAATGAGACTAAAGAAAAAGAAAATGTGTAAAGTAATGTTTCCCAAAATGGTTGCTGCAGCACTAAAATAGTGCTTTAAAAGAAGTAACTGGCGGAACTAAAGTTTTAAAGTACGTTGAGTGCAATACTATTTATAATACAAATTGTAGCTACTAAAGTACGTTAATTCACACTTTTTGTGCTTTTATTATGTTTTCTTTGAGAAAATAAACATTTAATTAATCGATGTTTTTTTATGCAGTAAAGCCAAATTGAGACTAAAGTAAAAGCCAAATGTCTATAGAAATGTTTCCAAAAATGGTTGCTGCAGCACTAATATAGTGCTTTAAAAGAAGTAACTGGCAGAACTTAAGTTTTAAAGTACGATGAGTGCAATACTCTTTATAATATAAATTGTAGCTACTAAGGTACGTTGAACGACACTTTTTGTGCTTTTATTTTGTTTCCTTTGAGAAAATAAACTTTTAATTAATCAGTAAAGCCCAAATAAGATGAAAGAAAAAGCTAATGTCTATAGTAACCTTTCAAAGAATGGTTGCTGCAGTACTAATATAAGAAGTAACTGGCAGGACTAAAGTTTTAAGGAGCGATGAGTGCAATACTCTTTGTAATAGCAATTGTAGCTAATAAAGTACGTTAATCCACACTATTTGTGTTTTAATTATGTTTTCTTTGAGAAAAGAAACATTTAATTAATCGATGTTTGTTTATGCCTTAAAGCCAAACTGAGACTAAAGAAAAAAGCTAATGTCTATAGTAATGTTTCAAAGAATGGTTGCTGCAGCACTAATATATTGCCATAAAAGAAGTAACTTGCAGAACTAAAGTTTTAAAGAACGATGAGTGCAATACTCTTTATAATACAAATTGTAGCTACTAAAGTACGTTAATTCACACATTTTGTGCTCTTATTTTGTTTTCTTTGAGAAAACAAACATTTAATTAATCGATGTTTGTTTATGCCTTAAAGCCAAACTGAGACTAAAGAAAAAAGCTAATGTCTATAGTAATGTTTCAAAGAATGGTTGCTGCAGCACTAATATATTGCCATAAAAGAAGTAACTTGCAGAACTAAAGTTTTAAAGAACGATGAGTGCAATACTCTTTATAATACAAATTGTAGCTACTAAAGTACGTTAATTCACACATTTTGTGCTTTTATTTTGTTTTCTTTGAGAAAATAAACATTTAATTAATCGATGTTTGTTTATGCAGTAAAGCCAAAATAAGACTAAAGAAAAAGCCAAATGTCTATAGAAATGTTTCCAAAAATGGTTGCTGCAGCACTAATATAGTGCTTTAAAAGAAGTAACTGGCAGAACTTAAGTTTTAAAGTACGATGAGTGCAATAGTTCTTCTAATATAAATTATAGCTAATAAAGTACGTTAAACAACAATTTTTGTGGTTTAAATTTGTTTTCTTTGAGAAAATAAACATTTAATTAATCGATGTTTGTTTATGCAGTAAATCTAAAATTGGACTAAAGAAGAAGCTAATGTCTATAGTAATGTTTCCAAGAATGGTTGCTGCAGCACTAAGATAGTGCTTTAAAAGAAGTAACTGGCAGGACTAAAGTTTTAAAGAACGATGAGTGCAATACTCTTTACAATACAAATTGTAGCTACTAAAGTACGTTAATTCACACTTTTTGTGCTTTTATTTTGTTTTCTTTGAGAAAAGAAACATTTAATTAATCGATGTTTGTTTATGCACTAAAGCCAAAATAAGACTAAAGAAAAAGCTAATGTCTATAGTAATGTTTCAATGAATGGTTGCTGCAGAACTAATATAGTGCTATTAAAGAAGAAACTTGCAGAACTAAAGTTTTAAAGAACGATGAGTGCAATACTCTTTATAATACAAATTGTAGCTACTAAAGTACGTTAATCCACACTTTTTGTGCTTTTATTATGTTTTCTTTGAGAAAACAAACATTTAATTAATCGATGTTTGTTTATGCAGTAAAGCCAAAATGAGACTAAAGAAAAAAGCTAATGTCTATAGTAATGTTTCCAAGAATGGTTGCTGCAGCACTAAGATAGTGCTTTAAAAGAAGAAACTGGCAGGACTAAAGTTTTAAAGAACGATGAGTGCAATACTCTTTATAATACAAATTGTAGCTGCTAACGTACGTTAATTCACACATTTTGTGCTTTTGATTTGTTTTCTTTGAGAAAATAAACATTTAATTAATCGATGTTTGTTTATGCAGTAAAGATAAAATTAGACTAAAGAAAAAGCTAATGTCTATAGTAATGTTTCCAAGAATGGTTGCTGCAGCACTAAGATAGTGCTTGAAAAGAAGTAACTGGCAGGACTAAAGTTTTAAAGAACGATGAGTGCAATACTCTTTGTAATAGAAACTGTAGCTAATAAAGTACGTTAATCCACACTTTTTGTGTTTATATTTTGTTTTCTTTTGGAAAATAAACGTTTCATTATTCGATGTATTTTGATGCCTTAAAGCCAAACTGAGACTAAAGAAAAAAGCTAATGTCTATAGTAATGTTTCAAAGAATGGTTGTTGCAGCACTAATATATTGCCATAAAAGAAGTAACTTGCAGAACTAAAGTTTTAAAGAACGATGAGTGCAATACTCTTTATAATACAAATTGTAGCTAATAAAGTACGTTAATTCACACTTTTTGTGCTTTTATTTTGTTTTCTTTGAGAAAAGAAACATTTAATTAATCGATGTTTGTTTATGCCTTAAAGCCAAACTGAGACTAAAGAAAAAAGCTAATGTCTATAGTCATGTTTCAAAGAATGGTTGTTGCAGCACTAATATATTGCCATAAAAGAAGTAACTTGCAGAACTAAAGTTTTAAAGAACGATGAGTGCAATACTCTTTATAATACAAATTGTAGCTACTAAAGTATGTTAATCCACACTTTTTGTGCTTTTATTTTGTTTTCTTTGAGAAAATAAACATTTAATTAATCGATGTTTGTTTATGCAGTAAAGCCAAAATAAGACTAAAGAAAAAGCCAAATGTCTATAGAAATGTTTCCAAAAATGGTTGCTGCAGCACTAATATAGTGCTTTAAAAAAGTAATTTGCAGAACTAAAGTTTTAAAGAACGATGAGTGCAATACTCTTTACAATACAAATTGTAGCTAATAAAGTACGTTAATCCACACTATTTGTGTTTTAATTATGTTTTCTTTGAGAAAAGAAACATTTAATTAATCGATGTTTGTTTATGCCTTAAAGCCAAACTGAGACTAAAGAAAAAAGCTAATGTCTATAGTAATAATTCAAAAAATGGTTGCCATATATATTGCCATAAAAGAAGTAACTTGTAGAACTAAAGTTTTAAAGAACGATGAGTGCAATACTCTTTGTAATAGCAATTGTAGCTAATAAAGTACTTTAATCCACACTATTTGTGTTTTAATTTTGTTTTCTTTGAGAAAACAAACATTTAATTAATCGATGTTTGTTTATGCCTTAAAGCCAAACTGAGACTAAAGAAAAAAGCTAATGTCTATAGTAATGTTTCAAAGAATGGTTGCTGCAGCACTAATATATTGCCATAAAAGAAGTAACTTGCAGAACTAAAGTTTTAAAGAACGATGGGTGCAATACTTTTTATAATACAAATTGTAGCTACTAAAGTACGTTAATCCACACATTTTGTGCTTTTATTTTGTTTTCTTTGAGAAAATAAACATTTAATTAATCGATGTTTGTTTATTTAGTAAAGCCAAAATAAGACTAAAGAAAAAGCCAAATGTCTATAGAAATGTTTCCAAAAATGGCTGCTGCAGCACTAATATAGTGCTTTAAAAGAAGTAACTGGCAGAACTTAAGTTTTAGTGTACGATGAGTGCAATAGTTCTTCTAATATAAATTGTAGCTAATAAAGTACGTTAAACAACAATTTTTGTGGTTTAAATTTGTTTTCTTTGAGAAAAGAAACATTTAATTAATCGATGTTTGTTTATGCCTTAAAGCCAAACTGTGACTAAAGAAAAAAGCTAATGTCTATAGTAATGTTTCAAAGAATGGTTGCTGCAGCACTATTATATTGCCATAAAAGAAGTAACTTGCAGAACTCAAGTTTTAAAGAACGATGAGTGCAATACTTTTTATGATACAAATTGTAGCTACTAAAGTACGTTAATCCACACATTTTGTGCTCTTATTTTGTTTTCTTTGAGAAAACAAACATTTAATTAATCGATGTTTGTTTATGCAGTAAAGCCAAAATGAGACTAAAGAAAAAAGCTAATGTCTATAGTAATGTTTCAAAGAATGGTTGCTGCAGCACTAATATATTGCCATAAAAGAAGTAACTTGCAGAACTAAAGTTTTAAAGAACGATGGGTGCAATACTTTTTATAATACAAATTGTAGCTACTAAAGTACGTTAATCCACACATTTTGTGCTTTTATTTTGTTTTCTTTGAGAAAATAAACATTTAATTAATCGATGTTTGTTTATTTAGTAAAGCCAAAATAAGACTAAAGAAAAAGCCAAATGTCTATAGAAATGTTTCCAAAAATGGCTGCTGCAGCACTAATATAGTGCTTTAAAAGAAGTAACTGGCAGAACTTAAGTTTTAGTGTACGATGAGTGCAATAGTTCTTCTAATATAAATTGTAGCTAATAAAGTACGTTAAACAACAATTTTTGTGGTTTAAATTTGTTTTCTTTGAGAAAAGAAACATTTAATTAATCGATGTTTGTTTATGCCTTAAAGCCAAACTGAGACTAAAGAAAAAAGCTAATGTCTATAGTAATGTTTCAAAGAATGGTTGCTGCAGCACTAATATATTGCCATAAAAGAAGTAACTTGCAGAACTCAAGTTTTAAAGAACGATGAGTGCAATACTTTTTATAATACAAATTGTAGCTACTAAAGTACGTTAATCCACACATTTTGTGCTCTTATTTTGTTTTCTTTGAGAAAACAAACATTTAATTAATCGATGTTTGTTTATGCAGTAAAGCCAAAATGAGACTAAAGAAAAAAGCTAATGTCTATAGTAATGTTCAAAGAATGGTTGCTGCAGCACTAATATAGTGCTATAAAAGAAGTAACTTGCAGAACTAAAGTTTTAAAGAACGATGGGTGCAATACACTTTATAATACAAATTTTAGCTACTAAAGTACGTTAATCCACACTTTTTGTGCTTTTATTTTGTTTTCTTTGAGAAAATAAACATTTAATTAATCGATGTTTGTTTATTTAGTAAAGCCAAAATAAGACTAAAGAAAAAGCCAAATGTCTATAGAAATGTTTCCAAAAATGGTTGCTGCAGCACTAATATAGTGCTTTAAAAGAAGTAACTGGCAGAACTTAAGTTTTAGTGTACGATGAGTGCAATAGTTCTTCTAATATAAATTGTAGCTAATAAAGTACGTTAAACAACAATTTTTGTGGTTTAAATTTGTTTTCTTTGAGAAAATAAACATTTAATTAATCGATGTTTGTTTATGCAGTAAATCTAAAATTGGACTAAAGAAGAAGCTAATGTCTATAGTAATTTTTCCAAGAATGGTTGCTGCAGCACTAATATAGTGCTTTAAAAAAGGAATTTGCAGAACTAAAGTTTTAAAGAACGATGAGTGCAATACTCTTTACAATACAAATTGTAGCTACTAAAGTACGTTAATTCACACTTTTTGTGCTTTTATTTTGTTTTCTTTGAGAAAAGAAACATTTAATTAATCGATGTTTGTTTATGCACTAAAGCCAAAATGAGACTAAAGAAAAAGCTAATGTCTATAGTAATGTTTCAAAGAATGGTTGCTGCAGAACTAATATAGTGCTATTAAAGAAGAAACTTGCAGAACTAAAGTTTTTAAGAACGATGAGTGCAATACTCTTTATAATACAACTTGTAGCTACTAAAGTACGTTAATCCACACTTTTTGTGCTTTTATTATGTTTTCTTTCAGAAAACAAACATTTAATTAATCGATGTTTGTTTATGCAGTAAAGCCAAAATGAGACTAAAGAAAAAAGCTAATGTCTATAGTAATGTTTCAAAGAATGGTTGCTGCAGCACTAATATAGTGCTATAAAAGAAGTAACTTGCAGAACTAAAGTTTTAAAGAACGATGGGTGCAATACACTTTATAATACAAATTTTAGCTACTAAAGTACGTTAATCCACACTTTTTGTGCTTTTATTTTGTTTTCTTTGAGAAAATAAACATTTAATTAATCGATGTTTGTTTATTTAGTAAAGCCAAAATAAGACTAAAGAAAAAGCCAAATGTCTATAGAAATGTTTCCAAAAATGGTTGCTGCAGCACTAATATAGTGCTTTAAAAGAAGTAACTGGCAGAACTTAAGTTTTAGTGTACGATGAGTGCAATAGTTCTTCTAATATAAATTGTAGCTAATAAAGTACGTTAAACAACAATTTTTGTGGTTTAAATTTGTTTTCTTTGAGAAAATAAACATTTAATTAATCGATGTTTGTTTATGCAGTAAATATAAAATTGGACTAAAGAAGAAGCTAATGTCTATAGTAATTTTTCCAAGAATGGTTGCTGCAGCACTAATATAGTGCTTTAAAAAAGGAATTTGCAGAACTAAAGTTTTAAAGAACGATGAGTGCAATACTCTTTACAATACAAATTGTAGCTACTAAAGTACGTTAATTCACACTTTTTGTGCTTTTATTTTGTTTTCTTTGAGAAAAGAAACATTTAATTAATCGATGTTTGTTTATGCACTAAAGCCAAAATGAGACTAAAGAAAAAGCTAATGTCTATAGTAATGTTTCAAAGAATGGTTGCTGCAGAACTAATATAGTGCTATTAAAGAAGAAACTTGCAGAACTAAAGTTTTTAAGAACGATGAGTGCAATACTCTTTATAATACAACTTGTAGCTACTAAAGTACGTTAATCCACACTTTTTGTGCTTTTATTATGTTTTCTTTCAGAAAACAAACATTTAATTAATCGATGTTTGTTTATGCAGTAAAGCCAAAATGAGACTAAAGAAAAAAGCTAATGTCTATAGTAATGTTTCAAAGAATGGTTGCTGCAGCACTAATATAGTGCTATAAAAGAAGTAACTTGCAGAACTAAAGTTTTAAAGAACGATGGGTGCAATACACTTTATAATACAAATTTTAGCTACTAAAGTACGTTAATCTACACTTTTTGTGTTTTAATTTTGTTTTCTTTGAGAAAATAAACATTTAATTAATCGATGTTTGTTTATGCAGTAAAGATAAAATTAGACTAAAGAAAAAGCTAATGTCTATAGTAATGTTTCCAAGAATGGTTGCTGCAGCACTAAGAGTGCTTTAAAAGAAGTAACTGGCAGGACTAAAGTTTTAAAGAACGATGAGTGCAATACTCTTTGTAATAGAAACTGTAGCTAATTAAGTACGTTAATCCACACTTTTTGTGTTTATATTTTGTTTTCTTTTGGAAAATAAACGTTTCATTATTCGATGTTTTTTGATGCCTTAAAGCCAAATTGAGACTTAAGAAAAAAGCTAATGTCTATAGTAATGTTTCAAAGAATGGTTGTTGCAGCACTAATATATTGCCATAAAAGAAGTAACTTGCAGAACTAAAGTTTTAAAGAACGATGAGTGCAATACTCTTTATAATACAAATTGTAGCTACTAAAGTACGTTAATTCACACATTTTGTGCTCTTATTTTGTTTTCTTTGAGAAAATAAACATTTAATTAATCGATGTTTGTTTATGCAGTAAAGCCAAAATGAGACTAAAGAAAAAAGCTAATGTCTATAGTAATGTTTCAAAGAATGGTTGCTGCAGCACTAATATAGTGCTATAAAAGAAGTAACTTGCAGAACTAAAGTTTTAAAGAACGATGGGTGCAATACTCTTTATAATACAAATTGTAGCTACTAAAGTACGTTAATTCACACATTTTGTGCTCTTATTTTGTTTTCTTTGATTAACTGATGTTTTTTTATGAGGTAAAGCCAAAATAAGACTAAAGAAAAAGCTAATGTCTATAGTAACCTTTCAAAGAATGGTTGCTGCAGTACTAATATAAGAAGTAACTGGCAGGACTAAAGTTTTAAATAGCGATGAGTGCAATACTCTTTGTAATAGCAATTGTAGCTAATAAAGTACGTTAATCCACACTATTTGTGTTTTAATTATGTTTTCTTTGAGAAAAAAAAAACATTTAATTAATCGATGTTTGTTTATGCCTTAAAGCCAAACTGAGACTAAAGAAAAAAGCTAATGTCTATAGTAATGTTTCCAAAAATGGTTGCTGCAGCATTAATATATTGCCATAAAAGAAGTAACTTGCAGAACTAAAGTTTTAAAGAACGATGAGTGCAATACTCTTTATAATACAAATTGTAGCTACTAAAGTACGTTAATTCACACATTTTGTGCTCTTATTTTGTTTTCTTTGAGAAAACAAACATTTAATTAATCGATGTTTGTTTATGCAGTAAAGCCAAAATAAGACTAAAGAAAAAGCCAAATTTCTATAGAAATGTTTCCAAAAATGGTTGCTGCAGCACTAATATAGTGCTATAAAAGAAGTAACTTGCAGAACTAAAGTTTTAAAGAACGATGGGTGCAATACACTTTTTAAAACAAATTTTAGCTACTAAAGTACGTTAATCCACACTTTTTGTGCTTTTATTTTGTTTTCTTTGAGAAAATAAACATTTAATTAATCGATGTTTGTTTACTCAGTAAAGCTTAAATGAGACTAAAGAAAAAGCCAAATGTCTATAGTAATGTTTCCAAAAATGGTTGCTGCAGAACTAATATAGTGCCATTAAAGAAAAAACTTGCAGAACTAAAGTTTTAAAGAACGATGAGTGCAATACTCTTTGTAATACAAATTGTAGCTAATAAAGTACGTTAAACAACAATTTTTGTGGTTTAAATTTGTTTTCTTTGAGAAAATAAACTTTTAATTAATCGATGCAGTAAAGCCAAAATGAGACTAAAGATAAAGCTAATGTCTATAGTAATGTTTCAAAGAATGGTTGCTGCACCACTAATATAGTGCTATAAAAGAAGTAACTTGCAGAAATCAATGTTTTAAAGAACGATGAGTGCAATACTCTTTGTAATAGAAATTGTAGCTAATAAAGTACGTTAATCGACACTTTTTGTGTTTTAATTTTGTTTTCTTTGAGAAAAGAAACATTTAATTAATCGATGTCTGTTTATGCAGTAAAGCTAAAATTGGACTAAAGAAGAAGCTAATGTCTATAGTAATGTTTCCAAGAATGGTTGCTGCAGCACTAGTATAGTGCTTTAAAAGAAGTAACTGTCAGGACTAAAGTTTTAAAGAACGATGAGCGCAATACTCTTTGTAATAGAAATTGTAGCTAATTATGTACGTTAATCCACACTTTTTGTGTTTATATTTTGTATTCTTTTGGAAAATAAACGTTTCATTAATCGATGTTTGTTGATGCACTAAATATAAATTGAGACGAAAGAGAAAACTAATGTATATAGTAATGTTTCAAAGAATGGTTGCTGCACCACTAATATAGTGCTGTAAAAGAATTAACTTGCAGAACTCAATGTTTTAAAGAACGATTGGTGCAATACACTTTATAATACAAATTTTAGCTACTCAAGTACGTTAATCCACACTTTTTGTGCTTTTATTTTGTTTTCTTTGAGAAAATAAACATTTAATTAATCGATATTTCTTTACTCAGTAAAGCTTAAATGAGACTAAAGAAAAATCCAAATGTCTATAGTAATGTTTCCAAAAATGGTTGCTGCAGAACTAATATAGTGCCATTAAAGAAAAAACTTGCAGAACTAAAGTTTTAAAGAACAATGAGTGCAATACTCTTTGTAATACAAATTGTAGCTAATAAAGTACGTTAAACAACAATTTTTGTGGTTTAAATTTGTTTTCTTTGAGAAAATAAACTTTTAATTAATCGATGCAGTAAAGCCAAAATGAGACTAAAGATAAAGCTAATGTCTATAGTAATGTTTCAAAGAATGGTTGCTGCACCACTAATATAGTGCTATAAAAGAAGTAACTTGCAGAAATCAATGTTTTAAAGAACGATGAGTGCAATACTCTTTGTAATAGAAATTGTAGCTAATAAAGTACGTTAATCGACACTTTTTGTGTTTTAATTTTGTTTTCTTTGAGAAAAGAAACATTTAATTAATCGATGTCTGTTTATGCAGTAAAGCTAAAATTGGACTAAAGAAGAAGCTAATGTCTATAGTAATGTTTCCAAGAATGGTTGCTGCAGCACTAATATAGTGCTATTAAAGAAGTAACTTGCAGAACTAAAGTTTTAAAGAACGATGAGTGCAATACTCTTTATAATATAAATTGTAGCTACTAAAGTACGTTAATCCACACTTTTTGTGCTTTTATTTTGTTTTCTTTGAGAAAAGAAACATTTAATTAATCGATGTTTGTTTATGCAGTAAAGCCAAAATGAGACTAAAGAAAAAGCTAATATCTATTGAAATGTTTCCAAAAATGGTTGCTGCAGCACTAATAAAGTGCTTTAAAAGAAGAAACTTGCAGGACTAAAGTTTTAAAGAACGATGAGTGCAA
Organism: Aurelia coerulea; assembly: GCA_039566865.1. Classification (NCBI taxonomy): domain Eukaryota; kingdom Metazoa; phylum Cnidaria; class Scyphozoa; order Semaeostomeae; family Ulmaridae; genus Aurelia; species Aurelia coerulea. Next base: position 8,767,176 of record CM076959.1, read on the forward strand.
TACTCCTTATAATATAAAATGTAGCTACTAAAGTACGTTAATCCACACTTTTTTTTTTAATTTTGTTTTTTTTGATAAAATAAACATTTAATTAATCGATGTAATAAAGCTAAAAAGGGACTAAAGAAAAATCTATTGTCTACAGTTATGTTTCCAAGAATGGTTGCTGCAGCGCCAAAATAGTGCAATAAAAGAAGAAACTGCCAGAACTAAACTTTTAAAGAATGATGAGTGCTATACATTTTATAATATAAAATGTAGCTACTAAAGTACGTTAATCCACACTTTTTGTGTTTTAATTTTGTTTTCTTTTGGAAAAAAAACATTTAATTAATCGATGTTTGTCAATGCAGTAAAGCCAAACTGAGACTAAAGAAAAAAGCTAATGTCTATAGTAATGTTTCAAAGAATGGTTGCTGCAACACTAATATAGTGCTTTAAAAAAGTAAATTACAGAACTAAAGTTTTAAAGAACAATGAGTGCAATCCTCTTTACAATACAAATTTTAGCTACTACAGTACGTTAATCCACACTTTTTGTGCTTTTATTTTGTTTTCTTTGAGAAAAGAAACATTTAATTAATCGATGTTTGTTTATGCGCTAAAGCCAAAATGAGACTAAAGAAAAAGCTAATATCTATTGAAATGTTTCCAAAAATGGTTGCTGCAGCACTAATAAAGTGCTTTAAAAGAAGAAACTTGCAGGACTAAAGTTTTAAAGAACGATGAGTGCAATACTCCTTATAATATAAAATGTAGCTACTAAAGTACGTTAATCCACACTTTTTGTGTTTTAATTTTGTTTTCTTTTGGAAAAAAACATTTAATTAATCGATGTTTGTTAATGCAGTAAAGCCAAAACTGAGACTAAAGAAAAAAGCTAATGTCTATAGTAATGTTTCAAAGAATGGTTGCTGCAACACTAATATAGTGCTTTAAAAAAGTAAATTGCAGAACTAAAGTTTTAAAGAACAATGAGTGCAATCCTCTTTACAATACAAATTTTAGCTAATAAAGTACGTTAATCCACACTTTTTGTGCTTTTATTTTGTTTTCTTTGAGAAAAGAAACATTTAATTAATCGATGTCTGTTTATGCAGTAAAGCCAAAATGAGACTAAAGTAAAAGCCAAATGTCTATAGAAATGTTTTCAAAAATGGTTGCTGCAGCCATAATATAGTGCTTTAAAAGAAGTAACTGGCAGAACTTAAGTTTTAAAGAACGATGCGTGCAAAACTCTTTATAATAGAAATTGTAGCTACTAAAGTACGTTGAACGACACTTGTTGTGCTTTAATTTTGTTTCCTTTGAGAAAATAAACTTTTAATTAATCGATGCAGTAAAGCCCAAATAAGACTAAAGAAAAAGCTAATGTCTATAGTAATGTTTCAAAGAATGGTTGCTGCAGCACTTAGATAGTGCTTTAAAAGAAGTAACTGGCAGGACTAAAGTTTTAAAGAACGATGAGTGCAATACTCTTTACAATACAAATTGTAGCTACTAAAGTACGTTAATTCACACTTTTTGTGCTTTTATTTTGTTTTCTTTGAGAAAAGGAACTTTTAATTAATCGATGTTTGTTTATGCACTAAAGCCAAAATGAGACTAAAGAAAAAGCTAATGTCTATAGTAATGTTTCAATGAATGGTTGCTGCAGAACTAATATAGTGCTATTAAAGAAGAAACTTGCAGAACTAAAGTTTTAAAGAACGATGAGTGCAATACTCTTTATAATACAAATTGTAGCTACTAAAGTACTTTAATCCACACTTTTTGTGCTTTTATTATGTTTTCTTTGAGAAAACAAACATTTAATTAATCGATGTTTGTTTATGCAGTAAAGCCAAAATGAGACTAAAGAAAAAGAAAATGTCTAAAGTAATGTTTCCCAAAATGGTTGCTGCAGCACTAATATAGTGCTTTAAAAGAAGAAACTGGCAGGACTAAAGTTTTAAAGAACGATGATTGCAATACTCTTTATAATACAAATTGTAGCTGCTAACGTACGTTAATTCACACATTTTGTGCTTTTATTTTGTTTTCTTTGAGAAAATAAACATTTAATTAATCGATGTTTGTTTATGCAATAAAGCCAAAATAAGACTAAAGAAAAAGCCAAATGTCTATAGAAATGTTTCCAAAAATGGTTGCTGCAGCACTAATATAGTGCTTTAAAAGAAGTAACTGGCAGAACTTAAGTTTTAAAGTACGATGAGTGCAATAGTTCTTCTAATATAAATTATAGCTAATAAAGTACGTTAAAAAACAATTTTTGTGGTTTAAATTTGTTTTCTTTGAGAAAATAAACATTTAATTAATCGATGTTTGTTTATGCATTAAATCTAAAATTGGACTAAAGAAGAAGCTAATGTCCATAGTAATGTTTCCAAGAATGGTTGCTGCAGCACTAAGATAGTGCTTTAAAAGAAGTAACTGGCAGGACTAAAGTTTTAAAGAACGATGAGTGCAATACTCTTTGTAATAGAAACTGTAGCTAATAAAGTACGTTAATCCACACTTTTTGTGTTTATATTTTGTTTTCTTTTGGAAAATAAACGTTTCATTATTCGATGTATTTTGATGCCTTAAAGCCAAACTGAGACTAAAGAAAAAAGCTAATGTCTATAGTAATGTTTCAAAGAATGGTTGTTGCAGCACTAATATATTGCCATAAAAGAAGTAACTTGCAGAACTAAAGTTTTAAAGAACGATGAGTGCAATACTCTTTATAATACAAATTGTAGCTACTAAAGTACGTTAATTCACACATTTTGTGCTCTTATTTTGTTTTCTTTGAGAAAATAAACATTTAATTAATCGATGTTTGTTTATGCAGTAAAGGCAAAATGAGATTAAAGAAAAAAGCTAATGTCTATAGTAATGTTTCCAAGAATGGTTGCTGCAGCACTAATATAGTGCTTTAAAAGAAGAAACTGGCAAGACTAAAGTTTTAAAGAATGATGAGTGCAATACTCTTTGTAATAGAAATTGTAGCTAATAAAGTACGTTAATTCACACATTTTGTGCTTTTTTTTGTTTCCTTTGAGAAAAAAAACTGTTCATTAATCGATGCAGTAAAGCCCAAATAAGACTAAAGAAAAAGCTAATGTCTATAGTAACCTTTCAAAGAATGGTTGCTGCAGTACTAATATAAGAAGTAACTGGCAGGACTAAAGTTTTAAATAGCGATGAGTGCAATACTCTTTGTAATAGCAATTGTAGCTAATAAAGTACGTTAATCCACACTATTTGTGTTTTAATTATGTTTTCTTTGAGAAAAGAAACATTTAATTAATCGATGTTTGTTTATGCCTTAAAGCCAAACTGAGACTAAAGAAAAAAGCTAATGTCTATAGTAATGTTTCAAAGAATGGTTGCTGCAGCACTAATATATTGCCATAAAAGAAGTAACTTGCAGAACTAAAGTTTTAAAGAACGATGAGTGCAATACTCTTTATAATACAAATTGTAGCTACTAAAGTACGTTAATTCACACATTTTGTGCTCTTATTTTGTTTTCTTTGAGAAAACAAACATTTAATTAATCGATGTTTGTTTATGCAGTAAAGCCAAAATGAGACTAAAGAAAAAAGCTAATGTCTATAGTAATGTTTCAAAGAATGGTTGCTGCAGCACTAATATAGTGCTATAAAAGAAGTAACTTGCAGAACTAAAGTTTTAAAGAACGATGGGTGCAATACACTTTTTAATACAAATTTTAGCTACTAAAGTACGTTAATCCACACTTTTTGTGCTTTTATTTTGTTTTCTTTGAGAAAATAAACATTTAATTAATCGATGTTTGTTTATGCAATAAAGCCAAAATAAGACTAAAGAAAAAGCCAAATGTCTATAGAAATGTTTCCAAAAATGGTTGCTGCAGCACTAATATAGTGCTTTAAAAGAAGTAACTGGCAGAACTTAAGTTTTAAAGTACGATGAGTGCAATAGTTCTTCTAATATAAATTATAGCTAATAAAGTACGTTAAAAAAAAATTTTTGTGGTTTAAATTTGTTTTCTTTGAGAAAATAAACATTTAATTAATCGATGTTTGTTTATGCAGTAAATCTAAAATTGGACTAAAGAAGAAGCTAATGTCCATAGTAATGTTTCCAAGAATGGTTGCTGCAGCACTAAGATAGTGCTTTAAAAGAAGTAACTGGCAGGACTAAAGTTTTAAAGAACGATGAGTGCAATACTCTTTACAATACAAATTGTAGCTACTAAAGTACGTTAATTCACACTTTTTGTGCTTTTATTTTGTTTTCTTTGAGAAAAGAAACATTTAATTAATCGATGTTTGTTTATGCACTAAAGCCAAAATGAGACTAAAGAAAAAGCTAATGTCTATAGTAATGTTTCAATGAATGGTTGCTGCAGAACTAATATAGTGCTATTAAAGAAGAAACTTGCAGAACTAAAGTTTTAAAGAACGATGAGTGCAATACTCTTTATAATACAAATTGTAGCTACCAAAGTACGTTAATCCACACTTTTTGTGCTTTTATTATGTTTTCTTTGAGAAAACAAACATTTAATTAATCGATGTTTGTTTATGCAGTAAAGCCAAAATGAGACTAAAGAAAAAAGCTAATGTCTATAGTAATGTTTCCAAGAATGGTTGCTGCAGCACTAAGATAGTGCTTTAAAAGAAGAAACTGGCAGGACTAAAGTTTTAAAGAACGATGAGTGCAATACTCTTTATAATACAAATTCTAGCTGCTAACGTACGTTAATTCACACATTTTGTGCTTTTATTTTGTTTTCTTTGAGAAAATAAACATTTAATTAATCGATGTTTGTTTATGCAGTAAAGATAAAATTAGACTAAAGAAAAAGCTAATGTCTATAGTAATGTTTCCAAGAATGGTTGCTGCAGCACTAAGATAGTGCTTTAAAAGAAGTAACTGGCAGGACTAAAGATTTAAAGAACGATGAGTGCAATACTCTTTGTAATAGAAACTGTAGCTAATAAAGTACGTTAATCCACACTTTTTGTGTTTATATTTTGTTTTCTTTTGGAAAATAAACGTTTCATTATTCGATGTATTTTGATGCCTTAAAGTCAAACTTAGACTAAAGAAAAAAGCTAATGTCTATAGTAATGTTTCAAAGAATGGTTGTTGCAGCACTAAGATAGTGCTTTAAAAGAAGAAACTGGCAGGACTAAAGTTTTAAAGAACGATGAGTGCAATACTCTTTATAATACAAATTCTAGCTGCTAACGTACGTTAATTCACACATTTTGTGCTTTTATTTTGTTTTCTTTGAGAAAATAAACATTTAATTAATCGATGTTTGTTTATGCAGTAAAGATAAAATTAGACTAAAGAAAAAGCTAATGTCTATAGTAATGTTTCCAAGAATGGTTGCTGCAGCACTAAGATAGTGCTTTAAAAGAAGTAACTGGCAGGACTAAAGATTTAAAGAACGATGAGTGCAATACTCTTTGTAATAGAAACTGTAGCTAATAAAGTACGTTAATCCACACTTTTTGTGTTTATATTTTGTTTTCTTTTGGAAAATAAACGTTTCATTATTCGATGTATTTTGATGCCTTAAAGTCAAACTTAGACTAAAGAAAAAAGCTAATGTCTATAGTAATGTTTCAAAGAATGGTTGTTGCAGCACTAATATATTGCCATAAAAGAAGTAACTTGCAGAACTAAAGTTTTAAAGAACGATGAGTGCAATACTCTTTATAATACAAATTGTAGCTACTAAAGTACGTTAATTCACACTATTTGTGTTTTAATTATGTTTTCTTTGAGAAAATAAACTTTTAATTAATCGATGTTTGTTTATGCAGTAAAGCCAAAATGAGACTAAAGAAAAAGCCAAATGTCTATAGAAATGTTTCCAAAAATGGTTGCTGCAGCACTAATATAGTGCTTTAAAAAAGTAATTTGCAGAACTAAAGTTTTAAAGAACGATGAGTGCAATACTCTTTACAATACAAATTGTAGCTAATAAAGTACGTTAATCCACACTATTTGTGTTTTAATTATGTTTTCTTTGAGAAAAGAAACATTTAATTAATCGATGTCTGTTTATGCCTTAAAGCCAAACTGAGACTAAAGAAAAAAGCTAATGTCTATAGTAATAATTCAAAAAATGGTTGCTGGAGCACTAATATATTGCCATAAAAGAAGTAACTTGCAGAACTAAAGTTTTAAAGAACGATGAGTGCAATACTCTTTATAATACAAATTGTAGCTACTAAAGTACGTTAATTCACACATTTTGTCCTCTTATTTTGTTTTCTTTGAGAAAATAAACATTTAATTAATCGATGTTTGTTTATGCACTAAAGCCAAAATGAGACTAAAGAAAAAGCTAATGTCTATAGTAATGTTTCAATGAATGGTTGCTGCAGAACTAATATAGTGCTATTAAAGAAGAAACTTGCAGAACTAAAGTTTTAAAGAACGATGAGTGCAATACTCTTTATAATACAAATTGTAGCTACTAAAGTACGTTAATCCACACTTTTTGTGCTTTTATTATGTTTTCTTTGAGAAAACAAACATTTAATTAATCGATGTTTGTTTATGCAGTAAAGCCAAAATGAGACTAAAGAAAAAAGCTAATGTCTATAGTAATGTTTCCAAGAATGGTTGCTGCAGCACTAAGATAGTGCTTTAAAAGAAGAAACTGGCAGGACTAAAGTTTTAAAGAACGATGAGTGCAATACTCTTTATAATACAAATTCTAGCTGCTAACGTACGTTAATTCACACATTTTGTGCTTTTATTTTGTTTTCTTTGAGAAAATAAACATTTAATTAATCGATGTTTGTTTATGCAGTAAAGATAAAATTAGACTAAAGAAAAAGCTAATATCTATAGTAATGTTTCCAAGAATGGTTGCTGCAGCACTAAGATAGTGCTTTAAAAGAAGTAACTGGCAGGACTAAAGATTTAAAGAACGATGAGTGCAATACTCTTTGTAATAGAAACTGTAGCTAATAAAGTACGTTAATCCACACTTTTTGTGTTTATATTTTGTTTTCTTTTGGAAAATAAACGTTTCATTATTCGATGTATTTTGATGCCTTAAAGTCAAACTTAGACTAAAGAAAAAAGCTAATGTCTATAGTAATGTTTCAAAGAATGGTTGTTGCAGCACTAATATATTGCCATAAAAGAAGTAACTTGCAGAACTAAAGTTTTAAAGAACGATGAGTGCAATACTCTTTATAATACAAATTGTAGCTACTAAAGTACGTTAATTCATACTATTTGTGTTTTAATTATGTTTTCTTTGAGAAAATAAACTTTTAATTAATCGATGTTTGTTTATGCAGTAAAGCCAAAATGAGACTAAAGAAAAAGCCAAATGTCTATAGAAATGTTTCCAAAAATGGTTGCTGCAGCACTAATATAGTGCTTTAAAAAAGTAATTTGCAGAACTAAAGTTTTAAAGAACGATGAGTGCAATACTCTTTACAATACAAATTGTAGCTAATAAAGTACGTTAATCCACACTATTTGTGTTTTAATTATGTTTTCTTTGAGAAAAGAAACATTTAATTAATCGATGTCTGTTTATGCCTTAAAGCCAAACTGAGACTAAAGAAAAAAGCTAATGTCTATAGTAATAATTCAAAAAATGGTTGCTGGAGCACTAATATATTGCCATAAAAGAAGTAACTTGCAGAACTAAAGTTTTAAAGAACGATGAGTGCAATACTCTTTATAATACAAATTGTAGCTACTAAAGTACGTTAATTCCCACATTTTGTCCTCTTATTTTGTTTTCTTTGAGAAAATAAACATTTAATTAATCGATGTTTGTTTATGCATTAAAGCCAAAATGAGACTAAAGAAAAAGCCAAATGTCTAAAGTAATATTTCCAAGAATGGTTGCTGTAGCACTAATATAGTGCTTTAAAAGAAGTAACTGGCAGAACTAAAGTTTTAAAGTACGATGAGTGCAATACTTTTTATAATACAAATTGTAGCTACTAAAGTACGTTAATTCACACATTTTGTGCTCTTATTTTGTTTTCTTTGAGAAAATAAACATTTAATTAATCGATGTTTGTTTATGCAGTAAAGCCAAAATGAGACTAAAGAAAAAGCCAAATGTCAAAAGTAATGTTTCCCAAAATGGTTGCTGCAGCACGAAGTAACTGGCAGAACTAAAGTTTTAAAGTACGATGAGTGCAATACTTTTTATAATACAAATTGTAGCTACTAAAGTACGTTAATTCACACTTTTTGTGCTTTTATTATGTTTTCTTTGAGAAAATAAACATTTAATTAATCGATGTTTGTTTATGCAGTAAAGCCAAAATGAGACTAAAGTAAAAGCCAAATGTCTATAGAAATGTTTCCAAAAATGGTTGCTGCAGCACTAATATAGTGCTTTAAAAGAATTAACTGGCAGAACTTAAGTTTTAAAGTACGATGAGTGCAATACTCTTTATAATATAAATTGTAGCTACTAAAGTACGTTGAACGACACTTTTTGTGCCTTTATTTTGTTTCCTTTGAGAAAATAAACTTTTAATGAATCGATGCAGTAAAGCCCAAATAAGACTAAAGAAAAAGCTAATGTCTATAGTAACCTTTCAAAGAATGGTTGCTGCAGTACTAATATAAGAAGTAACTGGGAGGACTAAATTTTTAAAGAGCGATGAGTGCAATACTCTTTGTAATAGCAATTGTAGCTAATAAAGTACGTTAATCCACACTATTTGTGTTTTAATTATGTTTTCTTTGAGAAAAGAAACATTTAATTAATCGATGTTTGTTTATGCCTTAAAGCCAAACTGAGACTAAAGAAAAAAGCTAATGTCTATAGTAATGTTTCAAAGAATGGTTGCTGCAGCACTAATATATTGCCATAAAAGAAGTAACTTGCAGAACTAAAGTTTTAAAGAACGATGAGTGCAATACTCTTTATAATACAAATTGTAGCTACTAAAGTACGTTAATTCACACATTTTGTGCTTTTATTTTGTTTTCTTTGAGAAAATAAACATTTAATTAATCGATGTTTGTTTATGCATTAAAGCCAAAATGAGACTAAAGAAAAAGCCAAATGTCTAAAGTAATATTTCCAAGAATGGTTGCTGTAGCACTAATATAGTGCTTTAAAAGAAGTAACTGGCAGAACTAAAGTTTTAAAGTACGATGAGTGCAATACTTTTTATAATACAAATTGTAGCTACTAAAGTACGTTAATTCACACATTTTGTGCTCTTATTTTGTTTTCTTTTGGAAAATAAACGTTTCATTATTCGATGTTTTTTGATGCCTTAAAGCCAAATTGAGACTAAAGAAAAAAGCTAATGTCTATAGTAATGTTTCAAAGAATGGTTGTTGCAGCACTAATATATTGCCATAAAAGAAGTAACTTGCAGAACTAAAGTTTTAAAGAACGATGAGTGCAATACTCTTTATAATACAAATTGTAGCTACTAAAGTACTTTAATTCACACATTTTGTCCTCTTATTTTGTTTTCTTTGAGAAAATAAACATTTAATTAATCGATGTTTGTTTATGCATTAAAGCCAAAATGAGACTAAAGAAAAAGCCAAATGTCTAAAGTAATGTTTCCCAAAATGGTTGCTGCAGCACTAATATAGTGCTTTAAAAGAAGTAACTGGCAGAACTAAAGTATTAAGTACGATGAGTGCAATACTTTTTATAATACAAATTGTAGCTACTAAAGTACGTTAATTCACACTTTTTGTGCTTTTATTATGTTTTCTTTGAGAAAATAAACATTTAATTAATCGATGTTTGTTTATGCAGTAAAGCCAAAATGAGACTAAAGTAAAAGCCAAATGTCTATAGAAATGTTTCCAAAAATGGTTGCTGCAGCACTAAAATAGTGCTTTAAAAGAAGTAACTGGCAGAACTTAAGTTTTAAAGTACGATGAGTGCAATACTCTTTATAATATAAAATGTAGCTACTAAAGTACGTTGAACGACACTTTTTGTGCTTTTATTTTGTTTCCTTTGAGAAAATAAACTTTTAATTAATCGATGCAGTAAAGCCCAAATAAAACTAAAGAAAAAGCTAATGTCTATAGTAACCTTTCAAAGAATGGTTGCTGCAGTACTAATATACGAAGTAACTGGCAGGACTAAAGTTTTAAAGAGCGATGAGTGCAATACTCTTTGTAATAGCAATTGTAGCTAATAAAGTACGTTAATCCACACTATTTGTGTTTTAATTATGTTTTCTTTGAGAAAAGAAACATTTAATTAATCGATGTTTGTTTATGCCTTAAAGCCAAACTGAGACTAAAGAAAAAAGCTAATGTCTATAGTAATGTTTCAAAGAATGGTTGCTGCAGCACTAATATATTGCCATAAAAGAAGTAACTTGCAGAACTAAAGTTTTAAAGAACGATGAGTGCAATACTTTTTATAATACAAATTGTAGCTACTAAAGTACGTTAATCCACACATTTTGTGCCCTTATTTTGTTTTCTTTGAGAAAACAAACATTTAATTAATCGATGTTTGTTTATGCAGTAAAGCCAAAATGAGACTAAAGAAAAAAGCTAATGTCTATAGTAATGTTTCAAAGAATGGTTGCTGCAGCACTAATATAGTGCTATAAAAGAAGTAACTTGCAGAACTAAAGTTTTAAAGAACGATGGGTGCAATACACTTTATAATACACATTTTAGCTACTAAAGTACGTTAATCTACACTTTTTGTGTTTTAATTTTGTTTTCTTTGAGAAAATAAACATTTAATTAATCGATGTTTGTTTATGCAGTAAAGATAAAATTAGACTAAATAAAAAGCTAATGTCTATAGTAATGTTTCCAAGAATGGTTGCTGCAGCACTAAGATAGTGCTTTAAAAGAAGAAACTGGCAGGACTAAAGTTTTAAAGAACGATGAGTGCAATACTCTTTATAATACAAATTAAAGCTACTAACGTACGTTAATTCACACATTTTGTGCTTTTATTTTGTTTTCTTTGAGAAAATAAACATTTAATTAATCGATGTTTGTTTATGCAGTAAAGATAAAATTAGACTAAAGAAAAAGCTAATGTCTATAGTAATGTTTCCAAGAATGGTTGCTGCAGCACTACGATAGTGCTTTAAAAGAAGTAACTGGCAGGACTAAAGTTTTAAAGAATGATGAGTACAATACTCTTTGTAATAGCAATTGTAGCTAATAAAGTACGTTAATCCACACTTTTTGTGTTTATATTTTGTTTTCTTTTGGAAAATAAACGTTTCATTATTCGATGTTTTTTGATGCCTTAAAGCCAAATTGAGACTAAAGAAAAAAGCTAATGTCTATAGTAATGTTTCAAAGAATGGTTGTTGCAGCACTAATATATTGCCATAAAAGAAGTAACTTGCAGAACTAAAGTTTTAAAGAACGATGAGTGCAATACTCTTTATAATACAAATTGTAGCTACTAAAGTACGTTAATTCACACATTTTGTGCTCTTATTTTGTTTTCTTTGATAAAATAAACATTTAATTAATCGATGTTTGTTTATGCAGTAAAGGCAAAATGAGATTAAAGAAAAAAGCTAATGTCTATAGTAATGTTTCCAAGAATGGTTGCTGCAGCACTAATATAGTGCTTTAAAAGAAGAAACTGGCAGGACTAAAGTTTTAAAGAACGATGAGTGCAATACTCTTTGTAATAGAAATTGTAGCTAATAAAGTACGTTAATCTACACTTTTTGTGTTTATATTTTGTATTCTTTTGGAAAATAAACATTTCATTAATCGATGTTTGTTGATGCACTAAATATAAATTGAGACGAAAGAAAAAACTAATATCTATAGTAATGTTTCAAAGAATGGTTGCTGCAGCACTAATATAGTGCTATAAAAGAAGTAACTTGCAGAACTAAAGTTTTAAAGAACGATGGGTTCAATACTCTTTATAATACAAATTGTAGCTACTAAAGTACGTTAATTCACACATTTTGTGCTCTTATTTTGTTTTCTTTGAGAAAATAAACATTTAATTAACTGATGTTTTTTTATGCAGTAAAGCCAAAATGAGACTAAAGAAAAAGCTAATGTCTATAGTAATGTTTCAAAGAATGGTTGCTGCAGCACAAATATAGTGCTATAAAAGAAGTAACTTGCAGAACTAAAGTTTTAAAGAACGATGAGTGCATTACCCTTTATAATAGAAATTGTAGCTACTAAAAAACGTTAATCCACACTTTTTGTGTTTATATTTTGTTTTCTTTTGGAAAATAAACGTTTCATTATTCGATGTTTTTTGATGCCTTAAAGCCAAATTGAGACTAAAGAAAAAAGCTAATGTCTATAGTAATGTTTCAAAGAATGGTTGTTGCAGCACTAATATATTGCCATAAAAGAAGTAACTTGCAGGACTAAAGTTTTAAAGAACGATGAGTGCAATACTCTTTATAATACTAATTGTAGCTACTAAAGTACGTTAATTCACACATTTTGTGCTCTTTTTTTTTGTTTCTTTGAGAAAATAAACATTTAATTAATCGATGTTTGTTTATGCAGTAAAGGCAAAATGAGATTAAAGAAAAAAGCTAATGTCTATAGTAATGTTTCCAAGAATGGTTGCTGCAGCACTAATATAGTGCTATAAAAGAAGTAACTTGCAGAACTAAAGTTTTAAAGAACGATGGGTGCAATACTCTTTATAATACAAATTGTAGCTACTAAAGTACGTTAATTCACACATTTTGCGCTCTTATTTTGTTTTCTTTGAGAAAATAAACATTTAATTAACTGATGTTTTTTTATGCAGTAAAGCCAAAATGAGACTAAAGAAAAAGCTAATGTCTATAGTAATGTTTCAAAGAATGGTTGCTGCAGCACTAATATAGTGCCATAAAAGAAGTAACTTGCAGAACTAAAGTTTTAAAGAACGATGAGTGCATTACCCTTTATAATAGAAATTGTAGCTACTAAAAAACGTTAATCCACACTTTTTGTGTTTTAATTTTGTTTTCTTTGAGAAAATAAACATTTAATTAATCGATGTTTGTTTATGCAGTAAAGCCAAAATGAGCCACAAGAAAAAGCTAATGTCTATAGTAATGTTTCCAAGAATGGTTGCTGCAGCACTAAGATAGTGCTTTAAAAGAAGTAACTGGCAGGACTAAAGTTTTAAAGAACGATGAGTGCAATACTCTTTATAATACAAATTATAGCTACTAAAGTACGTTAATCCACACTTTTTGTGCTTTTATTTTGTTTTCTTTGAGAAAATAAACATTTAATTAATCGATGTTTGTTTATGGCTTAAAGCCAAACTGAGACTAAAGAAAAAAGCAAATGTCTATAGTAATGTTTCAAAGAAGGGTTGCTGCAGCACTAATATATTGCCATAAAAGAAGTAACTTGCAGAACTAAAGTTTTAAAGAACGATGAAAGCAATACTCTTTATAATACAAATTGTAGCTACTAAATTACGTTAATTCACACATTTTGTGCTTTTTTTTTTGTTCTCTTTGAGAAAATAAACATTTAATTAATCGATGTTTGTTTATGCAGTAAAGCCAAAATGAGCCACAAGAAAAAGCTAATGTCTATAGTAATGTTTCCAAGAATGGTTGCTGTAGCACTAATATAGTGCTATAAAAGAAGTAACTTGCAGAAGTAAAGTTTGAAAAAACGATGAGTGCAATACTCTTTATAATAGAAATTGTAGCTACTAAAGTACGTTAATCTACACTTTTTGTGTTTTAATTTTGTTTTCTTTGAGAAAATAAACGTTTCATTCTTCGATGTTTTTTGATGCACTAAATATAAATTGAGACGAAAGAAAAAGCTAATGTCTATAGTAATGTTTCCAAGAATGGTTGCTGCAGCACTAATATAGTGCTATAAAAGAAGTAACTTGCAGAACTAAAGTTTTAAAGAACGATGAGTGCATTACCCTTTATAATAAAAATTGTAGCTAGTAAAAAACGTTAATCCACACTTTTTGTGTTTTAATTTTGTTTTCTTTGAGAAAATAAACATTTAATTAATCGATGTTTGTTTATGCAGTAAAGATAAAATTAGACTAAAGAAAAAGCTAATGTCTTTAGTAATGTTTCCAAGAATGGTTGCTGCAGCACTAAGATAGTGCTTTAAAAGAAGAAACTGGCAGGACTAAAGTTTTAAAGAACGATGAGTGCAATACTCTTTATAATACAAATTAAAGCTACTAACATACGTTAATTCACACATTTTGTGCTTTTATTTTGTTTTCTTTGAGAAAATAAACATTTAATTAATCGATGTTTGTTTATGCAGTAGAGATAAAATTAGACTAAAGAAAAAGCTAATGTCTATAGTAATGTTTCCAAGAATGGTTGCTGCAGCACTAAGATAGTGCTTTAAAAGAAGTAACTGGCAGGACTAAAGTTTTAAAGAACGATGAGTGCAATACTCTTTGTAATAGAAACTGTAGCTAATAAAGTACGTTAATCCACACTTTTTGTGTTTATATTTTGTTTTCTTTTGGAAAATAAACGTTTCATTATTCGATGTTTTTTGATGCCTTAAAGCCAAATTGAGACTAAAGAAAAAAGCTAATGTCTATAGTAATGTTTCAAAGAATGGTTGTTGCAGCACTAATATATTGCCATAAAAGAAGTAACTTGCAGAACTAAAGTTTTAAAGAACGATGAGTGCAATACTCTTTATAATACAAATTGTAGCTACTAAATTACGTTAATTCACACATTTTGTGCTCTTATTTTGTTTTCTTTGAGAAAATAAACATTTAATTAATCGATGTTTGTTTATGCAGTAAAGGCAAAATGAGATTAAAGAAAAAAGCTAATGTCTATAGTAATGTTTCCAAGAATGGTTGCTGCAGCACTAATATAGTGCTTTAAAAGAAGAAACTGGCAGGACTAAAGTTTTAAAGAACGATGAGTGCAATACTCTTTGTAATAGAAATTGTAGCTAATAAAGTACGTTAATCTACACTTTTTGTGTTTATATTTTGTATTCTTTTGGAAAATAAACATTTCATTAATCGATGTTTGTTGATGCACTAAATATAAATTGAGACGAAAGAAAAAACTAATATCTATAGTAATGTTTCAAAGAATGGTTGCTGCAGCACTAATATAGTGCTATAAAAGAAGTAACTTGCAGAACTAAAGTTTTAAAGAAAGATGGGTGGAATACTCCTTATAATACAAATTGTAGCTACTAAAGTACGTTAATTCACACATTTTGTGCTCTTATTTTGTTTTCTTTGAGAAAATAAACATTTAATTAACTGATGTTTTTTTATGCAGTAAAGCCAAAATGAGACTAAAGAAAAAGCTAATGTATATAGTAATGTTTCAAAGAAAGGTTGCTGCAGCACTAATATAGTGCTATAAAAGAAGTAACTTGCAGAACTAAAGTTTTAAAGAACGATGAGTGCATTACCCTTTATAATAGAAATTGTAGCTACTAAAAAACGGTAATCCACACTTTTTGTGTTTATATTTTGTATTCTTTGAGAAAATAAATATTTAATTAATCGATGTTTGTTTATGCAGTAAAGCCAAAATGAGCCACAAGAAAAAGCTAATGTCTATAGTAATGTTTCCAAGAATGGTTGCTGCAGCACTAAGATAGTGCTCTAAAAGAAGTAACTGGCAGGACTAAAGTTTTAAAGAACGATGAGTGCAATACTCTTTGTAATAGAAATTGTAGCTAATAAAGTACGTTAATCTACACTTTTTGTGTTTATATTTTGTTTTCTTTTGGAAAATAAACGTTTCATTATTCGATGTTTTTTGATGCCTTAAAGCCAAATTGAGACTAAAGAAAAAAGCTAATGTCTATAGTAATGTTTCAAAGAATGGTTGTTGCAGCACTAATATATTGCCATAAAAGAAGTAACTTGCAGGACTAAAGTTTTAAAGAACGATGAGTGCAATACTCTTTATAATACTAATTGTAGCTACTAAAGTACGTTAATTCACACATTTTGTGCTCTTATTTTGTTTTCTTTGAGAAAATAAACATTTAATTAATCGATGTTTGTTTATGCAGTAAAGGCAAAATGAGATTAAAGAAAAAAGCTAATGTCTATAGTAATGTTTCCAAGAATGGTTGCTGCAGCACTAATATAGTGCTTTAAAAGAAGAAACTGGCAGGACTAAAGTTTTAAAGAACGATGAGTGCAATACTCTTTGTAATAGAAATTGTAGCTAATAAAGTACGTTAATCTACACTTTTTGTGTTTATATTTTGTATTCTTTTGGAAAATAAACATTTCATTAATCGATGTTTGTTGATGCACTAAATATAAATTGAGACGAAAGAAAAAACTAATATCTATAGTAATGTTTCAAAGAATGGTTGCTGCAGCACTAATATAGTGCTATAAAAGAAGTAACTTGCAGAACTAAAGTTTTAAAGAACGATGGGTGCAATACTCTTTATAATACAAATTGTAGCTACTAAAGTACGTTAATTCACACATTTTGTGCTCTTATTTTGTTTTCTTTGAGAAAATAAACATTTAATTAACTGATGTTTTTTTATGCAGTAAAGCCAAAATGAGACTAAAGAAAAAGCTAATGTCTATAGTAATGTTTCAAAGAATGGTTGCTGCAGCACTAATATAGTGCTATAAAAGAAATAACTTGCAGAACTAAAGTTTTAAAGAACGATGAGTGCATTACCCTTTATAATAGAAATTGTAGCTACTAAAAAGCGTTAATCCACACTTTTTTTGTTTTAATTTTATTTTCTTTGAGAAAATAAATATTTAATTAATCGATGTTTGTTTATGCAGTAAAACCAAAATGAGCCACAAGAAAAAGCTAATGTCTATAGTAATGTTTCCAAGAATGGTTGCTGCAGCACTAAGATAGTGCTCTAAAAGAAGTAACTGGCAGGACTAAAGTTTTAAAGAACGATGAGTGCAATACTCTTTATAATACAAATTATAGCTACTAAAGTACGTTAATCCACACTTTTTGTGCTTTTATTTTGTTTTCTTTGAGAAAATAAACATTTAATTAATCGATGTTTGTTTATGGCTTAAAGCCAAACTGAGACTAAAGAAAAAAGCTAATGTCTCTAGTAATGTTTCAAAGAAGGGTTGCTGCAGCACTAATATATTGCCATAAAAGAAGTAACTTGCAGAACTAAAGTTTTAAAGAACGATGAGTGCATTACCCTTTATAATAGAAATTGTAGCTAGTAAAAAACGTTAATCCACACTTTTTGTGTTTTAATTTTGTTTTCTTTGAGAAAATAAACATTTAATTAACTGATGTTTTTTTATGCAGTAAAGCCAAAAAGAGACTAAAGAAAAAGCTAATGTCTATAGTAATGTTTCCAAGAATGGTTGCTGCAGCACTAATATAGTGCTTTAAAAGAAGAAACTGGCAGGACAAAAGTTTTAAAGAACGATGAGTGCAATACTCTTTATAAAACAAATTAAAGCTACTAACGTACGTTAATTCACACATTTTGGGCTTTTATTTTGTTTTCTTTGAGAAAATAAACATTTAATTAATCGATGTTTGTTTATGCAGTAAAGATAAAATTAGACTAAAGAAAAAGCTAATGTCTATAGTAATGTTTCCAAGAATGGTTGCTGCAGCACTAAGATAGTGCTTTAAAAGAAGTAACTGGCAGGACTAAAGTTTTAAAGAACGATGAGTGCAATACTCTTTGTAATAGAAACTGTAGCTAATAAAGTACGTTAATCCACACTTTTTGTGTTTATATTTTGTTTTCTTTAGGAAAATAAACGTTTCATTATTCGATGTTTTTTGATGCCTTAAAGCCAAATTGAGACTAAAGAAAAAAGCTAATGTCTATAGTAATGTTTCAAAGAATGGTTGTTGCAGCACATCATATTGCCATAAAAGAAGTAACTTGCAGAACTAAAGTTTTAAAGAACGATGAGTGCAATACTCTTTATAATACAAATTGTAGCTACTAAAGTACGTTAATTCACACATTTTGTGCTCTTATTTTGTTTTCTTTGAGAAAATAAACATTTAATTAATCGATGTTTGTTTATGCAGTAAAGGCAAAATGAGATTAAAGAAAAAAGCTAATGTCTATAGTAATGTTTCCAAGAATGGTTGCTGCAGCACTAATATAGTGCTTTAAAAGAAGAAACTGGCAGGACTAAAGTTTTAAAGAACGATGAGTGCAATACTCTTTGTAATAGAAATTGTAGCTAATAAAGTACGTTAATCTAAACTTTTTGTGTTTATATTTTGTATTCTTTGAGAAAATAAATATTTAATTAATCGATGTTTGTTTATGCAGTAAAGCCAAAATGAGCCACAAGAAAAAGCTAATGTCTATAGTAATGTTTCCAAGAATGGTTGCTGCAGCACTAAGATAGTGCTCTAAAAGAAGTAACTGGCAGGACTAAAGTTTTAAAGAACGATGAGTGCAATACTCTTTATAATACAAATTATAGCTACTAAAGTACGTTAATCCACACTTTTTGTGCTTTTATTTTGTTTTCTTTGAGAAAATAAACATTTAATTAATCGATGTTTGTTTATGGCTTAAAGCCAAACTGAGACTAAAGAAAAAAGCTAATGTCTCTAGTAATGTTTCAAAGAAGGGTTGCTGCAGCACTAATATAATGCCATAAAAGAAGTAACTTGCAGAACTAAAGTTTTAAAGAACGATGAGTGCATTACCCTTTATAATAGAAATTGTAGCTAGTAAAAAACGTTAATCCACACTTTTTGTGTTTTAATTTTGTTTTCTTTGAGAAAATAAACATTTAATTAACTGATGTTTTTTTATGCAGTAAAGCCAAAATGAGACTAAAGAAAAAGCTAATGTCTATAGTAATGTTTCCAAGAATGGTTGCTGCAGCACTAATATAGTGCTTTAAAAGAAGAAACTGGCAGGACAAAAGTTTTAAAGAACGATGAGTGCAATACTCTTTATAAAACAAATTAAAGCTACTAACGTACGTTAATTCACACATTTTGTGCTTTTATTTTGTTTTCTTTGAGAAAATAAACATTTAATTAATCGATGTTTGTTTATGCAGTAAAGATAAAATTAGACTAAAGAAAAAGCTAATGTCTATAGTAATGTTTCCAAGAATGGTTGCTGCAGCACTAAGATAGTGCTTTAAAAGAAGTAACTGGCAGGACTAAAGTTTTAAAGAACGATGAGTGCAATACTCTTTGTAATAGAAACTGTAGCTAATAAAGTACGTTAATCCACACTTTTTGTGTTTATATTTTGTTTTCTTTAGGAAAATAAACGTTTCATTATTCGATGTTTTTTGATGCCTTAAAGCCAAATTGAGACTAAAGAAAAAAGCTAATGTCTATAGTAATGTTTCAAAGAATGGTTGTTGCAGCACATCATATTGCCATAAAAGAAGTAACTTGCAGAACTAAAGTTTTAAAGAACGATGAGTGCAATACTCTTTATAATACAAATTGTAGCTACTAAAGTACGTTAATTCACACATTTTGTGCTCTTATTTTGTTTTCTTTGAGAAAATAAACATTTAATTAATCGATGTTTGTTTATGCAGTAAAGGCAAAATGAGATTAAAGAAAAAAGCTAATGTCTATAGTAATGTTTCCAAGAATGGTTGCTGCAGCTCTAATATAGTGCTTTAAAAGAAGAAACTGGCAGCACTAAAGTTTTAAAGAACGATGAGTGCAATACTCTTTGTAATAGAAATTGTAGCTAATAAAGTACGTTAATCTACACTTTTTGTGTTTATATTTTGTATTCTTTTGGAAAATAAACATTTCATTAATCGATCTTTGTTGATGCACTAAATATAAATTGAGACGAAAGAAAAAACTAATATCTATAGTAATGTTTCAAAGAATTGTTGCTGCAGCACTAAGATAGTGCTTTAAAAGAAGTAACTGGCAGGACTAAAGTTTTAAAGAACAAATGAGTGCAATACTCTTTATAATACAAATTGTAGCCAATAAAGTACGTTAATCCACACTTTTTGTATTTATATTTTGTTTTCTTTTGGAAAATAAACGTTTCATTATTCGATGTTTTTTGATGCACTAAATATAAATTGAAACGAAAGAAAAAGCTAATGTCTATAGTAATGTTTCCAAGAATGGTTGCTGCAGCACTAAGATAGTGCTTTAAAAGAAGTAACTGGCAGGACTAAAGTTTTAAAGAACGATGAGTGCAATACTCTTTATAAAACAAATTAAAGCTACTAACGTACGTTAATTCACACATTTTGTGCTTTTATTTTGTTTTCTTTGAGAAAATAAACATTTAATTAACTGACGTTTTTTTATGCAGTAAAGCCAAAATGAGACTAAAGAAAAAGCTAATGTCTATAGTAATGTTTCCAAGAATGGTTGCTGCAGCACTAATATAGTGCTTTAAAAGAAGAAACTGGCAGGACAAAAGTTTTAAAGAACGATGAGTGCAATACTCTTTATAAAACAAATTAAAGCTACTAACGTACGTTAATTCACACATTTTGTGCTTTTATTTTGTTTTCTTTGAGAAAATAAACATTTAATTAATCGATGTTTGTTTATGCAGTAAAGATAAAATTAGACTAAAGAAAAAGCTAATGTCTATAGTAATGTTTCCAAGAATGGTTGCTGCAGCACTAAGATAGTGCTTTAAAAGAAGTAACTGGCAGGACTAAAGTTTTAAAGAACGATGAGTGCAATACTCTTTGTAATAGAAACTGTAGCTAATAAAGTACGTTAATCCACACTTTTTGTGTTTATATTTTGTTTTCTTTAGGAAAATAAACGTTTCATTATTCGATGTTTTTTGATGCCTTAAAGCCAAATTGAGACTAAAGAAAAAAGCTAATGTCTATAGTAATGTTTCAAAGAATGGTTGTTGCAGCACATCATATTGTCATAAAAGAAGTAACTTGCAGAACTAAAGTTTTAAAGAACGATGAGTGCAATACTCTTTATAATACAAATTGTAGCTATTAAAGTACGTTAATTCACACATTTTGTGCTCTTATTTTGTTTTCTTTGAGAAAATAAACATTTAATTAATCGATGTTTGTTTATGCAGTAAAGGCAAAATGAGATTAAAGAAAAAAGCTAATGTCTATAGTAATGTTTCCAAGAATGGTTGCTGCAGCTCTAATATAGTGCTTTAAAAGAAGAAACTGGCAGGACTAAAGTTTTAAAGAACGATGAGTGCAATACTCTTTGTAATAGAAATTGTAGCTAATAAAGTACGTTAATCTACACTTTTAGTGTTTATATTTTGTATTCTTTTGGAAAATAAACATTTCATTAATCGATCTTTGTTGATGCACTAAATATAAATTGAGACGAAAGAAAAAACTAATATCTATAGTAATGTTTCAAAGAATTGTTGCTGCAGCACTAAGATAGTGCTTTAAAAGAAGTAACTGGCAGGACTAAAGTTTTAAAGAACAAATGAGTGCAATACTCTTTATAATACAAATTGTAGCCAATAAAGTACGTTAATCCACACTTTTTGTATTTATATTTTTTTTCTTTTGGAAAATAAACGTTTCATTATTCGATGTTTTTTGATGCACTAAATATAAATTGAAACGAAAGAAAAAGCTAATGTCTATAGTAATGTTTCCAAGAATGGTTGCTGCAGCACTAAGATAGTGCTTTAAAAGAAGTAACTGGCAGGACTAAAGTTTTAAAGAACGATGAGTGCAATACTCTTTGTAATAGATATTGTAGCTACGAAAGTACGTTAATCCACACTTTTTGTGCTTTTTTTTTTGTGTTCTTTGAGAAAATAAACATTTAATTAATCGATGTTTGTTTATGCAGTAAAGCCAAAATGAGCCACAAGAAAAAGCTAATGTCTATAGTAATGTTTCCAAGAAGGGTTGCTGTAGCACTAATATAGTGCTATAAAAGAAGTAACTTGCAGAAGTAAAGTTTTAAGGAACGATGAGTGCAATACTCTTTATAATATAAATTGTAGCTACTAAAGTACGTTGAACGACACTTTTTGTGCTTTTTTTTGTGTTCTTTGAGAAAATAAACATTTAATTAATCGATGTTTGTTTATGCAGTAAAGCCAAAATGAGCCACAAGAAAAAGCTAATGTCTATAGTAATGTTTCCAAGAAAGGTTGCTGTAGCACTAATATAGTGCTATAAAAGAAGTAACTTGCAGAAGTAAAGTTTTAAGGAACGATGAGTGCAATACTCTTTATAATATAAATTGTAGCTACTAAAGTACGTTGAACGACACTTTTTGTGCTTTTATTTTGTTTTCTTTGAGAAAATAACATTTTAATTAATCGATGCAGTAAAGCCCAAATAAGACTAAAGAAAAAGCTAATGTCTATAGTAATGTTTCAAAGAATGGTTGCTGCAGCACTAATATAGTGCTATAAAAGAAGTAACTTGCAGAACTAAAGTTTTAAAGAACGATGGGTGCAATACTCTTTATAATACAAATTGTAGCTACTAAAGTACGTTAATTCACACATTTTGTGCTTTTATTTTGTTTTCTTTGAGAAAATAAACATTTAATTAATCGATGTTTGTTTATGCAGTAAAGATAAATTTAGACTAAAGAAAAAGCTAATGTCTATAGTAATGTTTCCAAGAATGGTTGCTGCAGCACTAAGATAAGTAACTGGCAGGACTAAAGTTTTAAAGAACGATGAGTGCAATACTCTTTGTAATAGATATTGTAGCTACGAAAGTACGTTAATCCACACATTTTGTGCTTTTTTTTTGTTTTCTTTGAGAAAATAAACATTTAATTAATCGATGTTTGTTTATGCAGTAAAGCCAAAATGAGCCACAAGAAAAAGCTAATGTCTATAGTAATGTTTCCAAGAATGGTTGCTGTAGCACTAATATAGTGCTATAAAAGAAGTAACTTGCAGAAGTAAAGTTTGAAAAAACGATGAGTGCAATACTCTTCATAATAGAAATCGTAGCTACTAAAGTACTTTATCCACACTTTTTGTTTTAATATTTTGTTTTCTTTTGGAAAATAAACGTTTCATTATTCGATGTTTTTTGATGCACTAAATATAAATTGAGACGAAAGAAAAAGCTAATGTCTATAGTAATGTTTCCAAGAATGGTTGCTGCAGCACTAAGATAGTGCTTTAAAAGAAGTAACTGGCAGGACTAAAGTTTTAAAGAACGATGAGTGCATTACCCTTTATAATAGAAATTGTAGCTACTAAAAAACGTTAATCCACACTTTTTGTGTTTTAATTTTGTTTTCTTTGAGAAAATAAACATTTAATTAATCGATGTTTGTTTATGCAGTAAAGCCAAAATGAGCCACAAGAAAAAGCTAATGTCTATAGTAATGTTTCCAAGAATGGTTGCTGCAGCACTAAGATAGTGCTTTAAAAGAAGTAACTGGCAGGACTAAAGTTTTAAAGAACGATGAGTGCAATACTCTTTGTAATAGATATTGTAGCTACGAAAGTACGTTAATCCACACTTTTTGTGCTTTTTTTTTGTGTTCTTTGAGAAAATAAACATTTAATTAATCGATGTTTGTTTATGCAGTAAAGCCAAAATGAGTCACGAGAAAAAGCCAAATGTCTAAAGCAATGTTTCCAAAAATGGTTGCTGCAGCACTAATATAGTGCTTTAAAAGAAGTAACTGGCAGAACTAACGTTTTAAAGAACGATGAGTGCAATACTCTTTATAATACAAATTGTAGCTACTAAAGTACGTTAATTCACACATTTTGTCCTGTTATTTTGTTTTCTTTGAGAAAATAAACATTTAATTAATCGATGTTTGTTTATGCATTAAAGCCAAAATGAGACTAAAGAAAAAGCCAAATGTCTAAAGTAATGTTTCCAAGAATGGTTGCTGTAGCACTAATATAGTGCTATAAAAGTAGTAACTTGCAGAAGTAAAGTTTTAAAGAACGATGAGTGCAATACTCTTTATAATATAAATTGTAGCTACTAAAGTACGTTGAACGACACTTTTTGTGCTTTTATTTTGTTTTCTTTGAGAAAATAAACTTTTAATTAATCGATGCAGTAAAGCCCAAATAAGACTAAAGAAAAAGCTAATGTCTATAGTAACGTTTCAAAGAATGGTTGCTGCAGTACTAATATAGTGCTTTAAAAGAAGTAACTGACAGGACTAAAGTTTTAAAGAGCGATGAGTGCAATACTCTTTGTAATAGAAATTTTAGCTACTAAAGTACGTTAATTCACACATTTTGTGCTCTTATTTTGTTTTCTTTGAGAAAATAAACATTTAATTAATCGATGTTTGTTTATGCAGTAAAGCCAAAATGAGACTAAAGAAAAAGCCAAATGTCTAAAGTAATGTTTCCAAAAATGGTTGCTGCAGCACTAATATAGTGCTTTAAAAGAAGTAACTGGCAGAACAAAAGTTTTAAAGAACGATGAGTGCAATACTCTTTATAATACAAATTGTAGCTACTAAAGTACGTTAATTCACACATTTTGTGTTTTAATTTTGTTTTCTTTGATAAAATAAACATTTAATTAATCGATGTAGTAAAGCTAAAAAGGGACTAAAGAAAAATCTATTGTCTATAGTTATGTTTCCAAGAATGGTTGCTGCAGCACCAAAATAGTGCTGTAAAAGAAGAAACTGCCAGAACTAAACTTTTAAAGAATGATAAGTGCTATACATTTTATAATATAAAATGTAGCTACTAAAGTACGTTAATCTACACTTTTTGTGTTTTAATTTTGTTTTCTTTGAGAAAGTAAACATTTAATTAACTGATGTTTTTTTATGCAGTAAAGCCAAAATGAGACTAAGGAAAAAGCTAATGTCTATAGTAATGTTTCAAAGAATGGTTGCTGCAGCACTAATATAGTGCTATAAAAGAAATAACTTGCAGAACTAAAGTTTTAAAGAACGATGAGTGCATTACCCTTTATAATAGAAATTGTAGCTACTAAAAAGCGTTAATCCACACTTTTTGTGTTTTAATTTTATTTTCTTTGAGAAAATAAATATTTAATTAATCGATGTTTGTTTATGCAGTAAAGCCAAAATGAGCCACAAGAAAAAGCTAATGTCTATAGTAATGTTTCCAAGAATGCTTGCTGCAGCACTAAGATAGTGCTCTAAAAGAAGTAACTGGCAGGACTAAAGTTTTAAAGAACGATGAGTGCAATACTCTTTATAATACAAATTATAGCTACTAAAGTACGTTAATCCACACTTTTTGTGCTTTTATTTTGTTTTTTTTGAGAAAATAAACATTTAATTAATCGATGTTTGTTTATGGCTTAAAGCCAAACTGAGACTAAAGAAAAAAGCTAATGTCTCTAGTAATGTTTCAAAGAAGGGTTGCTGCAGCACTAATATATTGCCATAAAAGAAGTAACTTGCAGAACTAAAGTTTTAAAGAACGATGAGTGCATTACCCTTTATAATAGAAATTGTAGCTAGTAAAAAACGTTAATCCACACTTTTTGTGTTTTAATTTTGTTTTCTTTGAGAAAATAAACATTTAATTAACTGATGTTTTTTTATGCAGTAAAGCCAAAATGAGACTAAAGAAAAAGCTAATGTCTATAGTAATGTTTCCAAGAATGGTTGCTGCAGCACTAATATAGTGCTTTAAAAGAAGAAACTGGCAGGACAAAAGTTTTAAAGAACGATGAGTGCAATACTCTTTATAAAACAAATTAAAGTTACTAACGTACGTTAATTCACACATTTTGTGCTTTTATTTTGTTTTCTTTGAGGTAATAAACATTTAATTAATCGATGTTTGTTTATGCAGTAAAGATAAAATTAGACTAAAGAAAAAGCTAATGTCTATAGTAATGTTTCCAAGAATGGTTGCTGCAGCACTAAGATAGTGCTTTAAAAGAAGTAACTGGCAGGACTAAAGTTTTAAAGAACGATGAGTGCAATACTCTTTGTAATAGAAACTGTAGCTAATAAAGTACGTTAATCCACACTTTTTGTGTTTATATTTTGTTTTCTTTAGGAAAATAAACGTTTCATTATTCGATGTTTTTTGATGCCTTAAAGCCAAATTGAGACTAAAGAAAAAAGCTAATGTCTATAGTAATGTTTCAAAGAATGGTTGTTGCAGCACATCATATTGCCATAAAAGAAGTAACTTGCAGAACTAAAGTTTTAAAGAACGATGAGTGCAATACTCTTTATAATACAAATTGTAGCTACTAAAGTACGTTAATTCACACATTTTGTGCTCTTATTTTGTTTTCTTTGAGAAAATAAACATTTAATTAATCGATGTTTGTTTATGCAGTAAAGGCAAAATGAGATTAAAGAAAAAAGCTAATGTCTATAGTAATGTTTCCAAGAATGGTTGCTGCAGCACTAATATAGTGCTTTAAAAGAAGAAACTGGCAGGACTAAAGTTTTAAAGAACGATGAGTGCAATACTCTTTGTAATAGAAATTGTAGCTAATAAAGTACGTTAATCTACACTTTTTGTGTTTATATTTTGTATTCTTTTGGAAAATAAACATTTCATTAATCGATCTTTGTTGATGCACTAAATATAAATTGAGACGAAAGAAAAAACTAATATCTATAGTAATGTTTTAAAAAATTGTTGCTGCAGCACTAAGATAGTGCTTTAAAAGAAGTAACTGGCAGGACTAAAGTTTTAAAGAACAAATGAGTGCAATACTCTTTATAATACAAATTGTAGCCAATAAAGTACGTTAATCCACACTTTTTGTATTTATATTTTGTTTTCTTTTGGAAAATAAACGTTTCATTATTCGATGTTTTTTGATGCACTAAATATAAATTGAAACGAAAGAAAAAGCTAATGTCTATAGTAATGTTTCCAAGAATGGTTGCTGCAGCACTAAGATAGTGCTTTAAAAGAAGTAACTGGCAGGACTAAAGTTTTAAAGAACGATGAGTGCAATACTCTTTGTAATAGATATTGTAGCTACGAAAGTACGTTAATCCACACTTTTTGTGCTTTTTTTTTGTGTTCTTTGAGAAAATAAACATTTAATTAATCGATGTTTGTTTATGCAGTAAAGCCAAAATGAGCCACAAGAAAAAGCTAATGTCTATAGTAATGTTTCCAAGAAGGGTTGCTGTAGCACTAATATAGTGCTATAAAAGAAGTAACTTGCAGAAGTAAAGTTTTAAGGAACGATGAGTGCAATACTCTTTATAATATAAATTGTAGCTACTAAAGTACGTTGAACGACACTTTTTGTGCTTTTATTTTGTTTTCTTTGAGAAAATAACATTTTAATTAATCGATGCAGTAAAGCCCAAATAAGACTAAAGAAAAAGCTAATGTCTATAGTAATGTTTCAAAGAATGGTTGCTGCAGCACTAATATAGTGCTATAAAAGAAGTAACTTGCAGAACTAAAGTTTTAAAGAACGATGAGTGCAATACTCTTTATAATACAAATTGTAGCTACTAAAGTACGTTAATTCACACATTTTGTGCTTTTATTTTGTTTTCTTTGAGAAAATAAACATTTAATTAATCGATGTTTGTTTATGCAGTAAAGCCAAAATGAGCCACAAGAAAAAGCTAATGTCTATAGTAATGTTTCCAAGAAAGGTTGCTGTAGCACTAATATAGTGCTATAAAAGAAGTAACTTGCAGAAGTAAAGTTTTAAGGAACGATGAGTGCAATACTCTTTATAATATAAATTGTAGCTACTAAAGTACGTTGAACGACACTTTTTGTGCTTTTATTTTGTTTTCTTTGAGAAAATAACATTTTAATTAATCGATGCAGTAAAGCCCAAATAAGACTAAAGAAAAAGCTAATGTCTATAGTAATGTTTCAAAGAATGGTTGCTGCAGCACTAATATAGTGCTATAAAAGAAGTAACTTGCAGAACTAAAGTTTTAAAGAACGATGGGTGCAATACTCTTTATAATACAAATTGTAGCTACTAAAGTACGTTAATTCACACATTTTGTGCTTTTATTTTGTTTTCTTTGAGAAAATAAACATTTAATTAATCGATGTTTGTTTATGCAGTAAAGATAAAATTAGACTAAAGAAAAAGCTAATGTCTATAGTAATGTTTCCAAGAATGGTTGCTGCAGCACTAAGATAAGTAACTGGCAGGACTAAAGTTTTAAAGAACGATGAGTGCAATACTCTTTGTAATAGATATTGTAGCTACGAAAGTACGTTAATCCACACATTTTGTGCTTTTTTTTTGTTTTCTTTGAGAAAATAAACATTTAATTAATCGATGTTTGTTTATGCAGTAAAGCCAAAATGAGCCACAAGAAAAAGCTAATGTCTATAGTAATGTTTCCAAGAATGGTTACTGTAGCACTAATATAGTGCTATAAAAGAAGTAACTTGCAGAAGTAAAGTTTGAAAAAACGATGAGTGCAATACTCTTCATAATAGAAATCGTAGCTACTAAAGTACTTTATCCACACTTTTTGTTTTAATATTTTGTTTTCTTTTGGAAAATAAACGTTTCATTATTCGATGTTTTTTGATGCACTAAATATAAATTGAGACGAAAGAAAAAGCTAATGTCTATAGTAATGTTTCCAAGAATGGTTGCTGCAGCACTAATATAGTGCTATAAAAGAAGTAACTTGCAGAACTAAAGTTTTAGAGAACGATGAGTGCATTACCCTTTATAATAGAAATTGTAGCTACTAAAAAACGTTAATCCACACTTTTTGTGTTTTAATTTTGTTTTCTTTGAGAAAATAAACATTTAATTAATCGATGTTTGTTTATGCAGTAAAGCCAAAATGAGCCACAAGAAAAAGCTAATGTCTATAGTAATGTTTCAAAGAATGGTTGCTGCAGCACTAATATAGTGCTATAAAAGAAGTAACTTGCAGAACTAAAGTTTTAAAGAACGATGAGTGCATTACCCTTTATAATAGAAATTGTAGCTACTAAAAAACGTTAATCCACACTTTTTGTGTTTTAATTTTGTTTTCTTTGAGAAAATAAACATTTAATTAATCGATGTTTGTTTATGCAGTAAAGCCAAAATGAGCCACAAGAAAAAGCTAATGTCTATAGTAATGTTTCCAAGAATGGTTGCTGCAGCACTAAGATAGTGCTTTAAAAGAAGTAACTGGCAGGACTAAAGTTTTAAAGAACGATGAGTGCAATACTCTTTGTAATAGATATTGTAGCTACGAAAGTACGTTAATCCACACTTTTTGTGCTTTTTTTTTGTGTTCTTTGAGAAAATAAACATTTAATTAATCGATGTTTGTTTATGCAGTAAAGCCAAAATGAGTCACGAGAAAAAGCCAAATGTCTAAAGCAATGTTTCCAAAAATGGTTGCTGCAGCACTAATATAGTGCTTTAAAAGAAGTAACTGGCAGAACTAACGTTTTAAAGAACGATGAGTGCAATACTCTTTATAATACAAATTGTAGCTACTAAAGTACGTTAATTCACACATTTTGTCCTGTTATTTTGTTTTCTTTGAGAAAATAAACATTTAATTAATCGATGTTTGTTTATGCATTAAAGCCAAAATGAGACTAAAGAAAAAGCCAAATGTCTAAAGTAATGTTTCCAAGAATGGTTGCTGTAGCACTAATATAGTGCTATAAAAGTAGTAACTTGCAGAAGTAAAGTTTTAAAGAACGATGAGTGCAATACTCTTTATAATATAAATTGTAGCTACTAAAGTACGTTGAACGACACTTTTTGTGCTTTTATTTTGTTTTCTTTGAGAAATAAACTTTTAATTAATCGATGCAGTAAAGCCCAAATAAGACTAAAGAAAAAGCTAATGTCTATAGTAACGTTTCAAAGAATGGTTGCTGCAGTACTAATATAGTGCTTTAAAAGAAGTAACTGACAGGACTAAAGTTTTAAAGAGCGATGAGTGCAATACTCTTTGTAATAGAAATTTTAGCTACTAAAGTACGTTAATTCACACATTTTGTGCTCTTATTTTGTTTTCTTTGAGAAAATAAACATTTAATTAATCGATGTTTGTTTATGCAGTAAAGCCAAAATGAGACTAAAGAAAAAGCCAAATGTCTAAAGTAATGTTTCCAAAAATGGTTGCTGCAGCACTAATATAGTGCTTTAAAAGAAGTAACTGGCAGAACAAAAGTTTTAAAGAACGATGAGTGCAATACTCTTTATAATACAAATTGTAGCTACTAAAGTACGTTAATTCACACATTTTGTGTTTTAATTTTGTTTTCTTTGATAAAATAAACATTTAATTAATCGATGTAGTAAAGCTAAAAAGGGACTAAAGAAAAATCTATTGTCTATAGTTATGTTTCCAAGAATGGTTGCTGCAGCACCAAAATAGTGCTGTAAAAGAAGAAACTGCCAGAACTAAACTTTTAAAGAATGATAAGTGCTATACATTTTATAATATAAAATGTAGCTACTAAAGTACGTTAATCTACACTTTTTGTGTTTTAATTTTGTTTTCTTTGAGAAAGTAAACATTTAATTAATCGATGTTTGTTTATGCATTAATACCAAAATGAGACTAAAGAAAAAGCCAAATGTCTATAGTAATGTTTCCACAAATGGTTGCTGCAGCACTAATATAGTGCTTTAAAAGAAGAAACTGGCAGGACTAAAGTTTTAAAGAACGATGAGTGCAATACTCTTTGTAATAGAAATTGTAGCTAATAAAGTACGTTAATCCACACTTTTTGTGTTTTAATTTTGTTTTCTTTGAGAAAATAAACATTTAATGAAGTGATGTTTTTTTATGCAGTAAAGCTAAAATGAGACTAAAGAAAAAGCTAATGTCTATAGTAATGTTTCAAAGAATTGTTGCTGCAGCACTAATATAGTGCTATAAAAGAATTAACTTGCAGAACTAAAGTTTTAAAGGACGATGAGTGCATTACCCTTTATAATAGAACTTGTAGCTACTAAAAAACGTTAATCCACACTTTTTGTGTTTTAATTTTGTTTTCTTTGAGAAAATAAACATTTAATTAATCGATGTTTGTTTATGCAGTAAAGCCAAAATGAGCCACAAGAAAAAGCTAATGTCTATAGTAATGTTTCAAAGAATGGTTGCTGCAGAACTAATATAGTGCTATAAAAGAAGTAACTTGCAGAACTAAAGTTTTAAAGAACGATGAGTGCATTACCCTTTATAATAGAAATTGTAGCTACTAAAAAACGTTAATCCACACTTTTTGTGTTTTAATTTTGTTTTCTTTGAGAAAATAAACATTTAATTAATCGATGTTTGTTTATGCAGTAAAGCCAAAATGAGCCACAAGAAAAAGCTAATGTCTATAGTAATGTTTCCAAGAATGGTTGCTGCAGCACTAAGATAGTGCTTTAAAAGAAGTAACTGGCAGGACTAAAGTTTTAAAGAACGATGAGTGCAATACTCTTTGTAATAGATATTGTAGCTACGAAAGTACGTTAATCCACACTTTTTGTGCTTTTTTTTTGTGTTCTTTGAGAAAATAAACATTTAATTAATCGATGTTTGTTTATGCAGTAAAGCCAAAATGAGTCACGAGAAAAAGCCAAATGTCTAAAGCAATGTTTCCAAAAATGGTTGCTGCAGCACTAATATAGTGCTTTAAAAGAAGTAACTGGCAGAACTAACGTTTTAAAGAACGATGAGTGCAATACTCTTTATAATACAAATTGTAGCTACTAAAGTACGTTAATTCACACATTTTGTCCTGTTATTTTGTTTTCTTTGAGAAAATAAACATTTAATTAATCGATGTTTGTTTATTCATTAAAGCCAAAATGAGACTAAAGAAAAAGCCAAATGTCTAAAGTAATGTTTCCAAGAATGGTTGCTGTAGCACTAATATAGTGCTATAAAAGTAGTAACTTGCAGAAGTAAAGTTTTAAAGAACGATGAGTGCAATACTCTTTATAATATAAATTGTAGCTACTAAAGTACGTTGAACGACACTTTTTGTGCTTTTATTTTGTTTTCTTTGAGAAAATAAACTTTTAATTAATCGATGCAGTAAAGCCCAAATAAGACTAAAGAAAAAGCTAATGTCTATAGTAACGTTTCAAAGAATGGTTGCTGCAGTACTAATATAGTGCTTTAAAAGAAGTAACTGACAGGACTAAAGTTTTAAAGAGCGATGAGTGCAATACTCTTTGTAATAGAAATTTTAGCTACTAAAGTAGGTTAATTCACACATTTTGTGCTCTTATTTTGTTTTCTTTGAGAAAATAAACATTTAATTAATCGATGTTTGTTTATGCAGTAAAGCCAAAATGAGACTAAAGAAAAAGCCAAATGTCTAAAGTAATGTTTCCAAAAATGGTTGCTGCAGCACTAATATAGTGCTTTAAAAGAAGTAACTGGCAGAACAAAAGTTTTAAAGAACGATGAGTGCAATACTCTTTATAATACAAATTGTAGCTACTAAAGTACGTTAATTCACACATTTTGTGTTTTAATTTTGTTTTCTTTGATAAAATAAACATTTAATTAATCGATGTAGTAAAGCTAAAAAGGGACTAAAGAAAAATCTATTGTCTATAGTTATGTTTCCAAGAATGGTTGCTGCAGCACCAAAATAGTGCTGTAAAAGAAGAAACTGCCAGAACTAAACTTTTAAAGAATGATAAGTGCTATACATTTTATAATATAAAATGTAGCTACTAAAGTACGTTAATCTACCCTTTTTGTGTTTTAATTTTGTTTTCTTTGAGAAAGTAAACATTTAATTAATCGATGTTTGTTTATGCATTAATACCAAAATGAGACTAAAGAAAAAGCCAAATGTCTATAGTAATGTTTCCACAAATGGTTGCTGCAGCACTAATATAGTGCTTTAAAAGAAGAAACTGGCAGGACTAAAGTTTTAAAGAACGATGAGTGCAATACTCTTTGTAATAGAAATTGTAGCTAATAAAGTACGTTAATCCACACTTTTTGTGTTTTAATTTTGTTTTCTTTGAGAAAATAAACATTTAATGAAGTGATGTTTTTTTATGCAGTAAAGCCAAAATGAGACTAAAGAAAAAGCTAATGTCTATAGTAATGTTTCAAAGAATTGTTGCTGCAGCACTAATATAGTGCTATAAAAGAATTAACTTGCAGAACTAAAGTTTTAAAGGACGATGAGTGCATTACCCTTTATAATAGAACTTGTAGCTACTAAAAAACGTTAATCCACACTTTTTGTGTTTTAATTTTGTTTTCTTTGAGAAAATAAACATTTAATTAATCGATGTTTGTTTATGCAGTAAAGCCAAAATGAGCCACAAGAAAAAGCTAATGTCTATAGTAATGTTTCCAAGAATGGTTGCTGCAGCACTAAGATAGTGCTTTAAAAGAAGTAACTGGCAGGACTAAAGTTTTAAAGAACGATGAGTGCAATACTCTTTGTAATAGATATTGTAGCTACGAAAGTACGTTAATCCACACTTTTTGTGCTTTTTTTTGTGTTCTTTGAGAAAATAAACATTTAATTAATCGATGTTTGTTTATGCAGTAAAGCCAAAATGAGCCACAAGAAAAAGCCAAATGTCTAAAGCAATGTTTCCAAAAATGGTTGCTGCAGCACTAATATAGTGCTTTAAAAGAAGTAACTGGCAGAACTAACGCTTTAAAGAACGATGAGTGCAATACTCTTTATAATACAAATTGTAGCTACTAAAGTACGTTAATTCACACATTTTGTCCTGTTATTTTGTTTTCTTTGAGAAAATAAACATTTAATTAATCGATGTTTGTTTATGCATTAAAGCCAAAATGAGACTAAAGAAAAAGCCAAATGTCTAAAGTAATGTTTCCAAGAATGGTTGCTGTAGCACTAATATAGTGCTATAAAAGTAGTAACTTGCAGAAGTAAAGTTTTAAAGAACGATGAGTGCAATACTCTTTATAATATAAATTGTAGCTACTAAAGTACGTTGAACGACACTTTTTGTGCTTTTATTTTGTTTTCTTTGAGAAAATAAACTTTTAATTAATCGATGCAGTAAAGCCCAAATAAGACTAAAGAAAAAGCTAATGTCTATAGTAACGTTTCAAAGAATGGTTGCTGCAGTACTAATATAGTGCTTTAAAAGAAGTAACTGACAGGACTAAAGTTTTAAAGAGCGATGAGTGCAATACTCTTTGTAATAGAAATTTTAGCTACTAAAGTACGTTAATTCACACATTTTGTGCTCTTATTTTGTTTTCTTTGAGAAAATAAACATTTAATTAATCGATGTTTGTTTATGCAGTAAAGCCAAAATGAGACTAAAGAAAAAGCCAAATGTCTAAAGTAATGTTTCCAAAAATGGTTGCTGCAGCACTAATATAGTGCTTTAAAAGAAGTAACTGGCAGAACAAAAGTTTTAAAGAACGATGAGTGCAATACTCTTTATAATACAAATTGTAGCTACTAAAGTACGTTAATTCACACATTTTGTGTTTTAATTTTGTTTTCTTTGATAAAATAAACATTTAATTAATCGATGTAGTAAAGCTAAAAAGGGACTAAAGAAAAATCTATTGTCTATAGTTATGTTTCCAAGAATGGTTGCTGCAGCACCAAAATAGTGCTGTAAAAGAAGAAACTGCCAGAACTAAACTTTTAAAGAATGATAAGTGCTATACATTTTATAATGTAAAATGTAGCTACTAAAGTACGTTAATCTACACTTTTTGTGTTTTAATTTTGTTTTCTTTGAGAAAGTAAACATTTAATTAATCGATGTTTTTTTATGCAGTAAAGCCAAATTGAGACTAAAGAAAAAGCTAATGTCTATAGTAATGTTTCAAAGAATGGTTGCTGCAGCACTAATATAGTGCTATAAAAGAATTAACTTGCAGAACTAAAGTTTTAAAGGACGATGAGTGCATTACCCTTTATAATAGAACTTGTAGCTACTAAAAAACGTTAATCCACACTTTTTGTGTTTTAATTTTGTTTTCTTTTGGAAAATAAACGTTTCATTAATCGATGTTTGTTGATGCACTAAATATAAATTGAGACGAAAGAAAAAACTAATATCTATAGTAATGTTTCAAAGAATGGTTGCTGCAGCACTAAGATAGTGCTTTAAAAGAAGTAACTGGCAGGACTAAAGTTTTAAAGAACAAATGAGTGCAATACTCTTTATAATACAAATTGTAGCCAATAAAGTACGTTAATCCACACTTTTTGTATTTATATTTTGTTTTCTTTTGGAAAATAAACGTTTCATTATTCGATGTTTTTTGATGCACTAAATATAAATTGAGACGAAAGAAAAAGCTAATGTCTATAGTAATGTTTCAAAGAATGGTTGCTGAAGCACTAATATAGTGCTATAAAAGAAGTAACTTGCAGAACTAAAGTTTTAAAGAACGATGGGTGCAATACTCTTTATAATACAAATTGTAGCTACTAAAGTACGTTAATTCACACATTTTGTGCTCTTATTTTGTTTTCTTTGAGAAAATAAACATTTAATTAACTGATGTTTTTTTATGCAGTAAAGCCAAAATGAGACTAAAGAAAAAGCTAATGTCTATAGTAATGTTTCAAAGAATGGTTGCTGCAGCACTAATATAGTGCTATAAAAGAAGTAACTTGCAGAACTAAAGTTTTAAAGAACGATGAGTGCATTACCCTTTATAATAGAAATTGTAGCTACTAAAAAACGTTAATCCACACTTTTTGTGTTTTAATTTTGTTTTCTTTGAGAAAATAAACATTTAATTAATCGATGTTTGTTTATGCAGTAAAGCCAAAATGAGCCACAAGAAAAAGCTAATGTCTATAGTAATGTTTCCAAGAATGGTTGCTGCAGCACTAAGATAGTGCTTTAAAAGAAGTAACTGGCAGGACTAAAGTTTTAAAGAACAAATGAGTGCAATACTCTTTATAATACAAATTATAGCTACTAAAGTACGTTAATCCACACTTTTTGTGCTTTTATTTTGTTTTCTTTGAGAAAATAAACATTTAATTAATCGATGTTTGTTTATGCATTAAAGCCAAAATGAGACTAAAGAAAAAGCCAAATGTCTAAAGTAATGTTTCCAAGAATGGTTGCTGTAGCACTAATATAGTGCTATAAAAGTAGTAACTTGCAGAAGTAAAGTTTTAAAGAACGATGAGTGCAATACTCTTTATAATATAAATTGTAGCTACTAAAGTACGTTGAACGACACTTTTTGTGCTTTTATTTTGTTTTCTTTGAGAAAATAAACTTTTAATTAATCGATGCAGTAAAGCCCAAATAAGACTAAAGAAAAAGCTAATGTCTATAGTAACGTTTCAAAGAATGGTTGCTGCAGTACTAATATAGTGCTTTAAAAGAAGTAACTGACAGGACTAAAGTTTTAAAGAGCGATGAGTGCAATACTCTTTGTAATAGAAATTTTAGCTACTAAAGTACGTTAATTCACACATTTTGTGCTCTTATTTTGTTTTCTTTGAGAAAATAAACATTTAATTAATCGATGTTTGTTTATGCAGTAAAGCCAAAATGAGACTAAAGAAAAAGCCAAATGTCTAAAGTAATGTTTCCAAAAATGGTTGCTGCAGCACTAATATAGTGCTTTAAAAGAAGTAACTGGCAGAACAAAAGTTTTAAAGAACGATGAGTGCAATACTCTTTATAATACAAATTGTAGCTACTAAAGTACGTTAATTCACACATTTTGTGTTTTAATTTTGTTTTCTTTGATAAAATAAACATTTAATTAATCGATGTAGTAAAGCTAAAAAGGGACTAAAGAAAAATCTATTGTCTATAGTTATGTTTCCAAGAATGGTTGCTGCAGCACCAAAATAGTGCTGTAAAAGAAGAAACTGCGAGAACTAAACTTTTAAAGAATGATAAGTGCTATACATTTTATAATATAAAATGTAGCTACTAAAGTACGTTAATCTACACTTTTTGTGTTTTAATTTTGTTTTCTTTGAGAAAGTAAACCTTTAATTAATCGATGTTTGTTTATGCATTAATACCAAAATGAGACTAAAGAAAAAGCCAAATGTCTATAGTAATGTTTCCACAAATGGTTGCTGCAGCACTAAGATAGTGCTTTAAAAGAAGTAACTGGCAGGACTAAAGTTTTAAAGAACAAATGAGTGCAATACTCTTTATAATACAAATTATAGCTACTAAAGTACGTTAATCCACACTTTTTGTGCTTTTATTTTGTTTTCTTTGAGAAAATAAACATTTAATTAATCGATGTTTGTTTATGCATTAAAGCCAAAATGAGACTAAAGAAAAAGCCAAATGTCTAAAGTAATGTTTCCAAGAATGGTTGCTGTAGCACTAATATAGTGCTATAAAAGTAGTAACTTGCAGAAGTAAAGTTTTAAAGAACGATGAGTGCAATACTCTTTATAATATAAATTGTAGCTACTAAAGTACGTTGAACGACACCTTTTGTGCTTTTATTTTGTTTTCTTTGAGAAAATAAACTTTTAATTAATCGATGCAGTAAAGCCCAAATAAGACTAAAGAAAAAGCTAATGTCTATAGTAACGTTTCAAAGAATGGTTGCTGCAGTACTAATATAGTGCTTTAAAAGAAGTAACTGACAGGACTAAAGTTTTAAAGAGCGATGAGTGCAATACTCTTTGTAATAGAAATTTTAGCTACTAAAGTACGTTAATTCACACATTTTGTGCTCTTATTTTGTTTTCTTTGAGAAAATAAACATTTAATTAATCGATGTTTGTTTATGCATTAATACCAAAATGAGACTAAAGAAAAAGCCAAATGTCTATAGTAATGTTTCCACAAATGGTTGCTGCAGCACTAATATAGTGCTTTAAAAGAATAAACTGGCAGGACTAAAGTTTTAAAGAACGATGAGTGCAATACTCTTTGTAATAGAAATTGTAGCTAATAAAGTACGTTAATCCACACTTTTTGTGTTTTAATTTTGTTTTCTTTGAGAAAATAAACATTTAATGAAGTGATGTTTTTTTATGCAGTAAAGCCAAAATGAGACTAAAGAAAAAGCTAATGTCTATAGTAATGTTTCAAAGAATTGTTGCTGCAGCACTAATATAGTGCTATAAAAGAATTAACTTGCAGAACTAAAGTTTTAAAGGACGATGAGTGCATTACCCTTTATAATAGAACTTGTAGCTACTAAAAAACGTTAATCCACACTTTTTGTGTTTTAATTTTGTTTTCTTTGAGAAAATAAACATTTAATTAATCGATGTTTGTTTATGCAGTAAAGCCAAAATGAGCCACAAGAAAAAGCTAATGTCTATAGTAATGTTTCCAAGAATGGTTGCTGCAGCACTAAGATAGTGCTTTAAAAGAAGTAACTGGCAGGACTAAAGTTTTAAAGAACGATGAGTGCAATACTCTTTGTAATAGATATTGTAGCTACGAAAGTACGTTAATCCACACTTTTTGTGCTTTTTTTTTGTGTTCTTTGAGAAAATAAACATTTAATTAATCGATGTTTGTTTATGCAGTAAAGCCAAAATGAGCCACAAGAAAAAGCTAATGTCTATAGTAATGTTTCCAAGAATGGTTGCTGTAGCACTAATATAGTGCTATAAAAGAAGTAACTTGCAGAAGTAAAGTTTTAAAGAACGATGAGTGCAATACTCTTTATAATATAAATTGTAGCTACTAAAGTACGTTGAACGACACTTTTTGTGCTTTTATTTTGTTTTCTTTGAGAAAATAAACTTTTAATTAATCGATGCAGTAAAGCCCAAATAAGACTAAAGAAAAAGCTAATGTCTATAGTAATGTTTCAAAGAATGGTTACTGCAGCACTAATATAGTGCTATAAAAGAAGTAACTTGCAGAACTAAAGTTTTAAAGAACGATGAGTGCATTACCCTTTATAATAGAAATTGTAGCTACTAAAAAACGTTAATCCACACTTTTTGTGTTTTAATTTTGTTTTCTTTGAGAAAATAAACATTTAATTAACTGATGTTTTTTTATGCAGTAAAGCCAAAATGAGACTAAAGAAAAAGCTAATGTCTATAGTAATGTTTCAAAGAATGGTTGCTGCAGCACTAATATAGTGCTATAAAAGAAGTAACTTGCAGAACTAAAGTTTTAAAGAACGATGAGTGCATTACTCTTTATAATAGAAATTGTAGCTACTAAAAAACGTTAATCCACACTTTTTGTGTTTTAATTTTGTTTTCTTTGAGAAAATAAACATTTAATTAATCGATGTTTGTTTATGCAGTAAAGCCAAAATGAGCCACAAGAAAAAGCTAATGTCTATAGTAATGTTTCAAAGAAGGGTTGCTGCAGCACTAATATATTGCCATAAAAGAAGTAACTTGCAGAAGTAAAGTTTGAAAAAACGATGAGTGCAATACTCTTCATAATAGAAATCGTAGCTACTAAAGTACGTTAATCCACACTTTTTGTTTTAATATTTTGTTTTCTTTTGGAAAATAAACGTTTAATTAATCGATATTTGTTTATGCAGTAAAGCCAAAATGAGCCACAAGAAAAAGCTAATGTCTATAGTAATGTTTCAAAGAAGGGTTGCTGCAGCACTAATATATTGCCATAAAAGAAGTAACTTGCAGAAGTAAAGTTTGAAAAAACGATGAGTGCAATACTCTTCATAATAGAAATCGTAGCTACTAAAGTACGTTAATCCACACTTTTTGTTTTAATATTTTGTTTTCTTTTGGAAAATAAACGTTTCATTATTCGATGTTTTTTGATGCACTAAATATAAATTGAGACGAAAGAAAAAGCTAATGTCTATAGTAATGTTTCCAAGAATGGTTGCTGCA
The DNA here is from genome assembly GCA_039566865.1 of Aurelia coerulea. Taxonomy (NCBI): domain Eukaryota; kingdom Metazoa; phylum Cnidaria; class Scyphozoa; order Semaeostomeae; family Ulmaridae; genus Aurelia; species Aurelia coerulea. Next base: position 8,806,734 of record CM076959.1, read on the forward strand.
GCACTAATATAGTGCTATAAAAGAAGTAACTTGCAGAACTAAAGTTTTAAAGAACGATAAGTGCATTACCCTTTATAATAGAAATTGTAGCTACTAAAAAACGTTAATCCACACTTTTTGTATTTATATTTTGTTTTCTTTGAGAAAATAAACATTTAATTAATCGATGTTTGTTTATGCAGTAAAGCCAAAATGAGCCACAAGAAAAAGCTAATGTCTATAGTAATGTTTCAAAGAATGGTTGCTGCAGCACTACGATAGTGCTTTAAAAGAAGTAACTGGCAGGACTAAAGTTTTAAAGAACGATGAGTGCAATACTCTTTATAATACAAATTGTAGCCAATAAAGTACGTTAATCCACACTTTTTGTTTTTATATTTTGTTTTCTTTTGGAAAATAAACGTTTCATTATTCGATGTTTTTTGATGCACTAAATATAAATTGAGACGAAAGAAAAAGCTAATGTCTATAGTAATGTTTCCAAGAATGGTTGCTGCAGCACTAAGATAGTGCTTTAAAAGAAGTAACTGGCAGGACTAAAGTTTTAAAGAACGATGAGTGCAATACTCTTTGTAATAGATATTGTAGCTACGAAAGTACGTTAATCCACACTTTTTGTGCTTTTTTTTTGTGTTCTTTGAGAAAATAAACATTTAATTAATCGATGTTTTTTTATGCAGTAAAGCCAAAATGAGCCACAAGAAAAAGCCAAATGTCTAAAGCAATGTTTCCAAAAATGGTTGCTGCAGCACTAATATAGTGCTTTAAAAGAAGTAACTGGCAGAACTAACGTTTTAAAGAACGATGAGTGCAATACTCTTTATAATACAAATTGTAGCTACTAAAGTACGTTAATTCACACATTTTGTCCTCTTATTTTGTTTTCTTTGAGAAAATAAACATTTAATTAATCGATGTTTGTTTATGCATTAAAGCCAAAATGAGACTAAAGAAAAAGCCAAATGTCTAAAGTAATGTTTCCAAGAATGGTTGCTGTAGCACTAATATAGTGCTATAAAAGTAGTAACTTGCAGAAGTAAAGTTTTAAAGAACGATGAGTGCAATACTCTTTATAATATAAATTGTAGCTACTAAAGTACGTTGAACGACACTTTTTGTGCTTTTATTTTGTTTTCTTTGAGAAAATAAACTTTTAATTAATCGATGCAGTAAAGCCCAAATAAGACTAAAGAAAAAGCTAATGTCTATAGTAACGTTTCAAAGAATGGTTGCTGCAGTACTAATATAGTGCTTTAAAAGAAGTAACTGACAGGACTAAAGTTTTAAAGAGCGATGAGTGCAATACTCTTTGTAATAGAAATTTTAGCTCTCTAAAGTACGTTAATTCACACATTTTGTGCTCTTATTTTGTTTTCTTTGAGAAAATAAACATTTAATTAATCGATGTTTGTTTATGCAGTAAAGCCAAAATGAGACTAAAGAAAAAGCCAAATGTCTAAAGTAATGTTTCCAAAAATGGTTGCTGCAGCACTAATATAGTGCTTTAAAAGAAGTAACTGGCAGAACAAAAGTTTTAAAGAACGATGAGTGCAATACTCTTTATAATACAAATTGTAGCTACTAAAGTACGTTAATTCACACATTTTGTGTTTTAATTTTGTTTTCTTTGATAAAATAAACATTTAATTTATCGATGTAGTAAAGCTAAAATGGGACTAAAGAAAAATCTATTGTCTATAGTTATGTTTCCTAGAATGGTTGCTGCAGCACCAAAATAGTGCTGTAAAAGAAGAAACTGCCAGAACTAAACTTTTAAAGAATGATAAGTGCTATACATTTTATAATATAAAATGTAGCTACTAAAGTACGTTAATCTACACTTTTTGTGTTTTAATTTTGTTTTCTTTGAGAAAGTAAACATTTAATTAATCGATGTTTGTTTATGCATTAAAGCCAAAATGAGACTAAAGAAAAAGCCAAATGTCTATAGTAATGTTTCCACAAATGGTTGCTGCAGCACTAATATAGTGCTTTAAAAGAAGAAACTGGCAGGACTAAAGTTTTAAAGAACGATGAGTGCAATACTCTTTGTAATAAAAATTGTAGCTACTAAAGTACGTTAATTCACACATTTTGTCCTCTAATTTTGTTTTCTTTGAGAAAATAAACATTTAATTAATCGATGTTTGTTTATGCAGTAAAGCCAAAATGAGCCACAAGAAAAAGCCAAATGTCTAAAGCAATGTTTCCAAAAATGGTTGCTGCAGCACTAATATAGTGCTTTAAAAGAAGTAACTGGCAGAACTAACGTTTTAAAGAACGATGAGTGCAATACTCTTTGTAATAGAAATTGTAGCTACTAAAGTACGTTAATCCACACTTTTTGTGTTTTAATTTTGTTTTCTTTGAGAAAATAAACATTTAATGAAGTGATGTTTTTTTATGCAGTAAAGCCAAAATGAGACTAAAGAAAAAGCTAATGTCTATAGTAATGTTTCAAAGAATGGTTGCTGTAGCACTAATATAGTGCTATAAAAGTAGTAACTTGCAGAAGTAAAGTTTTAAAGAACGATGAGTGCAATACACTTTATAATATAAATTGTAGCTACTAAAGTACGTTGAACGACACTTTTTGTGCTTTTATTTTGTTTTCTTTGAGAAAATAAACTTTTAATTAATCGATGCAGTAAAGCCCAAATAAGACTAAAGAAAAAGCTAATGTCTATAGTAACGTTTCAAAGAATGGTTGCTGCAGTACTAATATAGTGCTTTAAAAGAAGTAACTGACAGGACTAAAGTTTTAAAGAGCGATGAGTGCAATACTCTTTGTAATAGAAATTTTAGCTACTAAAGTACGTTAATTCACACATTTTGTGCTCTTATTTTGTTTTCTTTGAGAAAATAAACATTTAATTAATCGATGTTTGTTTATGCAGTAAAGCCAAAATGAGACTAAAGAAAAAGCCAAATGTCTAAAGTAATGTTTCCAAAAATGGTTGCTGCAGCACTAATATAGTGCTTTAAAAGAAGTAACTGGCAGAACAAAAGTTTTAAAGAACTATGAGTGCAATACTCTTTATAATACAAATTGTAGCTACTAAAGTACGTTAATTCACACATTTTGTGTTTTAATTTTGTTTTCTTTGATAAAATAAACATTTAATTAATCGATGTAGTAAAGCTAAAAAGGGACTAAAGAAAAATCTATTGTCTATAGTTATGTTTCCAAGAATGGTTGCTGCAGCACCAAAATAGTGCTGTAAAAGAAGAAACTGCCAGAACTAAACTTTTAAAGAATGATAAGTGCTATACATTTTATAATATAAATTTGATACTATAATTTTCGACGAATGGAGAAAAATGGAAAAATTGAAAAATTGAAAAAATTGATAAATATAAAATGTAGCTACTAAAGTACGTTAATCTACACTTTTTGTGTTTTAATTTTGTTTTCTTTGAGAAAGTAAACATTTAATTAATCGATGTTTGTTTATGCATTAAAGCCAAAATGAGACTAAAGAAAAAGCCAAATGTCTATAGTAATGTTTCCACAAATGGTTGCTGCAGCACTAATATAGTGCTTTAAAAGAATAAACTGGCAGGACTAAAGTTTTAAAGAACGATGAGTGCAATACTCTTTGTAATAGAAATTGTAGCTAATAAAGTACGTTAATCCACACTTTTTGTGTTTTAATTTTGTTTTCTTTGAGAAAATAAACATTTAATGAAGTGATGTTTTTTTATGCAGTAAAGCCAAAATGAGACTAAAGAAAAAGCTAATGTCTAAAGTAATGTTTCAAAGAATGGTTGCTGCAGCACTAATATAGTGCTATAAAAGAATTAACTTGCAGAACTAAAGTTTTAAAGGACGATGAGTGCATTACCCTTTATAATAGAACTTGTAGCTACTAAAAAACGTTAATCCACACTTTTTGTGTTTTAATTTTGTTTTCTTTTGGAAAATAAACGTTTCATTATTCGATGTTTTTTGATGCACTAAATATAAATTGAGACGAAAGAAAAAGCTAATGTCTATAGTAATGTTTCAAAGAATGGTTGCTGCAGCACTAATATAGTGCTTTAAAAGAAGTAACTGGCAGAACAAAAGTTTTAAAGAACGATGAGTGCAATACTCTTTATAATACAAATTGTAGCTACTAAAGTACGTTAATTCACACATTTTGTGTTTTAATTTTGTTTTCTTTGATAAAATAAACATTTAATTAATCGATGTAGTAAAGCTAAAAAGGGACTAAAGAAAAATCTATTGTCTATAGTTATGTTTCCAAGAATGGTTGCTGCAGCACCAAAATAGTGCTGTAAAAGAAGAAACTGCCAGAACTAAACTTTTAAAGAATGATAAGTGCTATACATTTTATAATATAAAATGTAGCTACTAAAGTACGTTAATCTACACTTTTTGTGTTTTAATTTTGTTTTCTTTGAGAAAGTAAACATTTAATTAATCGATGTTTGTTTATGCATTAAAGCCAAAATGAGACTAAAGAAAAAGCCAAATGTCTATAGTAATGTTTCCACAAATGGTTGCTGCAGCACTAATATAGTGCTTTAAAAGAATAAACTGGCAGGACTAAAGTTTTAAAGAACGATGAGTGCAATACTCTTTGTAATAGAAATTGTAGCTAATAAAGTACGTTAATCCACACTTTTTGTGTTTTAATTTTGTTTTCTTTGAGAAAATAAACATTTAATGAAGTGATGTTTTTTTTTATGCAGTAAAGCCAAAATGAGACTAAAGAAAAAGCTAATGTCTATAGTAATGTTTCAAAGAATGGTTGCTGCAGCACTAATATAGTGCTATAAAAGAATTAACTTGCAGAACTAAAGTTTTAAAGGACGATGAGTGCATTACCCTTTATAATAGAACTTGTAGCTACTAAAAAACGTTAATCCACACTTTTTGTGTTTTAATTTTGTTTTCTTTTGGAAAATAAACGTTTCATTATTCGATGTTTTTTGATGCACTAAATATAAATTGAGACGAAAGAAAAAGCTAATGTCTATAGTAATGTTTCAAAGAATGGTTGCTGCAGCACTAATATAGTGCTATTAAAGAAGTAACTTGCAGAACTAATGTTTTAAAGAACGATGAGTGCAATACTCTTTGTAATAGAAATTGTAGCTACGAAAGTACGTTAATCCACACTTTTTGTTCTTTTATTTTGTTTTCTTTGAGAAAATAAACATTTAATTAATCGATGTTTGTTTATGCAGTAAAGCCAAAATGAGCCACAAGAAAAAGCTAATGTCTATAGTAATGTTTCCAAGAATGGTTGCTGCAGTACTAATAAAGTGATTTAAAAGAAGTAACTGGCAGGACTAAAGTTTTAAAGAGCGATGAGTGCAATACTCTTTGTAATAGAAATTGTAGCTACTAAAAAACGTTAATCCACACTTTTTGTGTTTTAATTTTGTTTTCTTTTGGAAAATAAACGTTTCATTATTCGATGTTTTTGATGCACTAAATATAAATTGAGACGAAAGAAAAAGTTAATATCTATAGTAATGTTTCAAAGAATGGTTGCTGCAGCACTAAGATAGTGCTTTAAAAGAAGTAACTGGCAGAACAAAAGTTTTAAAGAACGATGAGTGCAATACTCTTTATAATACAAATTGTAGCTACTAAAGTACGTTAATTCACACATTTTGTGTTTTAATTTTGTTTTCTTTGATAAAATAAACATTTAATTAATCGATGTAGTAAAGCTAAAAAGGGACTAAAGAAAAATCTATTGTCTATAGTTATGTTTCCTAGAATGGTTGCTGCAGCACCAAAATAGTGCTGTAAAAGAAGAAACTGCCAGAACTAAACTTTTAAAGAATGATAAGTGCTATACATTTTATAATATAAAATGTAGCTACTAAAGTACGTTAATCTACACTTTTTGTGTTTTAATTTTGTTTTCTTTGAGAATTTAAACATTTAATTAATCGATGTTTGTTTATGCATAAAAGCCAAAATGAGACTAAAGAAAAAGCCAAATGTCTATAGTAATGTTTCCACAAATGGTTGCTGCAGCACTAATATAGTGCTTTAAAAGAAGAAACTGGCAGGACTAAAGTTTTAAAGAACGATGAGTGCAATACTCTTTGTAATAAAAATTGTAGCTACTAAAGTACGTTAATTCACACATTTTGTCCTCTTATTTTGTTTTCTTTGAGAAAATAAACATTTAATTAATCGATGTTTGTTTATGCAGTAAAGCCAAAATGAGCCACAAGAAAAAGCCAAATGTCTAAAGCAATGTTTCCAAAAATGGTTGCTGCAGCACTAATATAGTGCTTTAAAAGAAGTAACTGGCAGAACTAACGTTTTAAAGAACGATGAGTGCAATACTCTTTGTAATAGAAATTTTTTTTTTTTTTTTTTTTTTTTTTTTTATATATCATCATCAAAACAATTAAAACACAAAAGATTACTTGTCACTGTGCCATCCAAAGCAGGAAAGGACACAAGGTCATCTAGTCCCTACTTTGGATGACACTTACAATTATAATACTTCAACAAACAAAAGGAACAGTATAAGGTAGCTTGGTACCAAATTCCAAATGATGGAGAAAAACTTAAGATTTTCAAAATTTGGGATCCAATGTGGTTAAAAATATATACATTTCATTTGACTATTTGGTACCAAGCTACCCTGATAAATCTAACAAAGGTAGGGGGAGGGGTGCTGCTGTTTGCGTTCTACGTTTTGAATTAAAAACGCTCTGTTGCTTCAATGAAAGAAATTGTCGCTTCTATGATGATTCTGTTTTCAACTATGTTTAAATCCTGGTTCCCAAACAGAAGCAAATTGCAGAGTGTATTTGAATCCAGATCATTTATGTCTATACCAGAGGCAGTGAGCTGGCGAAAGAGATCTCTGCGCATCAAATCAAACTGGTGGCAGTGCAAGAGAAAGTGTTTGTTATCCTCGATACCTCTCCCACACACGCAAAGTGGGCTCCTACAATCAAAGTTGTGTCGATATCTGTGCTCATTTAACGCACTGAAGTTCACACGCAGCTTTGTCAACTTTTTGATACCTTCTATATCAAACACATCATAAACATGTAATAGAAATTGTAGCTACTAAAGTACGTTAATCCACACTTTTTGTGTTTTAATTTTGTTTTCTTTGAGAAAATAAACATTTAATGAAGTGATGTTTTTTTATGCAGTAAAGCCAAAATGAGACTAAAGAAAAAGCTAATGTCTATAGTAATGTTTCAAAGAATGGTTGCTGTAGCACTAATATAGTGCTATAAAAGTAGTAACTTGCAGAAGTAAAGTTTTAAAGAACGATGAGTGCAATACTCTTTATAATATAAATTGTAGCTACTAAAGTACGTTGAACGACACTTTTTGTGCTTTTATTTTGTTTTCTTTGAGAAAATAAACTTTTAATTAATCGATGCAGTAAAGCCCAAATAAGACTAAAGAAAAAGCTAATGTCTATAGTAACGTTTCAAAGAATGGTTGCTGCAGTACTAATATAGTGCTTTAAAAGAAGTAACTGACAGGACTAAAGTTTTAAAGAGCGATGAGTGCAATACTCTTTGTAATAGAAATTTTAGCTACTAAAGTACGTTAATTCACACATTTTGTGCTCTTATTTTGTTTTCTTTGAGAAAATAAACATTTAATTAATCGATGTTTGTTTATGCAGTAAAGCCAAAATGAGACTAAAGAAAAAGCCAAATGTCTAAAGTAATGTTTCCAAAAATGGTTGCTGCAGCACTAATATAGTGCTTTAAAAGAAGTAACTGGCAGAACAAAAGTTTTAAAGAACTATGAGTGCAATACTCTTTATAATACAAATTGTATCTACTAAAGTACGTTAATTCACACATTTTGTGTTTTAATTTTGTTTTCTTTGATAAAATAAACATTTAATTAATCGATGTAGTAAAGCTAAAAAGGGACTAAAGAAAAATCTATTGTCTATAGTTATGTTTCCAAGAATGGTTGCTGCAGCACCAAAATAGTGCTGTAAAAGAAGAAACTGCCAGAACTAAACTTTTAAAGAATGATAAGTGCTATACATTTTATAATATAAAATGTAGCTACTAAAGTACGTTAATCTACACTTTTTGTGTTTTAATTTTGTTTTCTTTGAGAAAGTAAACATTTAATTAATCGATGTTTGTTTATGCATTAAAGCCAAAATGAGACTAAAGAAAAAGCCAAATGTCTATAGTAATGTTTCCACAAATGGTTGCTGCAGCACTAATATAGTGCTTTAAAAGAATAAACTGGCAGGACTAAAGTTTTAAAGAACGATGAGTGCAATACTCTTTGTAATAGAAATTGTAGCTAATAAAGTACGTTAATCCACACTTTTTGTGTTTTAATTTTGTTTTCTTTGAGAAAATAAACATTTAATGAAGTGATGTTTTTTTATGCAGTAAAGCCAAAATGAGACTAAAGAAAAAGCTAATGTCTAAAGTAATGTTTCAAAGAATGGTTGCTGCAGCACTAATATAGTGCTATAAAAGAATTAACTTGCAGAACTAAAGTTTTAAAGGACGATGAGTGCATTACCCTTTATAATAGAACTTGTAGCTACTAAAAAACGTTAATCCACACTTTTTGTGTTTTAATTTTGTTTTCTTTTGGAAAATAAACGTTTCATTATTCGATGTTTTTTGATGCACTAAATATAAATTGAGACGAAAGAAAAAGCTAATGTCTATAGTAATGTTTCAAAGAATGGTTGCTGCAGCACTAATATAGTGCTTTAAAAGAAGTAACTGGCAGAACAAAAGTTTTAAAGAACGATGAGTGCAATACTCTTTATAATACAAATTGTAGCTACTAAAGTACGTTAATTCACACATTTTGTGTTTTAATTTTGTTTTCTTTGATAAAATAAACATTTAATTAATCGATGTAGTAAAGCTAAAAAGGGACTAAAGAAAAATCTATTGTCTATAGTTATGTTTCCAAGAATGGTTGCTGCAGCACCAAAATAGTGCTGTAAAAGAAGAAACTGCCAGAACTAAACTTTTAAAGAATGATAAGTGCTATACATTTTATAATATAAAATGTAGCTACTAAAGTACGTTAATCTACACTTTTTGTGTTTTAATTTTGTTTTCTTTGAGAAAGTAAACATTTAATTAATCGATGTTTGTTTATGCATTAAAGCCAAAATGAGACTAAAGAAAAAGCCAAATGTCTATAGTAATGTTTCCACAAATGGTTGCTGCAGCACTAATATAGTGCTTTAAAAGAATAAACTGGCAGGACTAAAGTTTTAAAGAACGATGAGTGCAATACTCTTTGTAATAGAAATTGTAGCTAATAAAGTACGTTAATCCACACTTTTTGTGTTTTAATTTTGTTTTCTTTGAGAAAATAAACATTTAATGAAGTGATGTTTTTTTTTATGCAATAAAGCCAAAATGAGACTAAAGAACAACCTAATGTCTATAGTAATGTTTCAAAGAATGGTTGCTGCAGCACTAATATAGTGCTATAAAAGAATTAACTTGCAGAACTAAAGTTTTAAAGGACGATGAGTGCATTACCCTTTATAATAGAACTTGTAGCTACTAAAAAACGTTAATCCACACTTTTTGTGTTTTAATTTTGTTTTCTTTTGGAAAATAAACGTTTCATTATTCGATGTTTTTTGATGCACTAAATATAAATTGAGACGAAAGAAAAAGCTAATGTCTATAGTAATGTTTCAAAGAATGGTTGCTGCAGCACTAATATGGTGCTATTAAAGAAGTAACTTGCAGAACTAATGTTTTAAAGAACGATGAGTGCAATACTCTTTAAAATACAAATTGTAGCTACTAACGTACGTTAATTCACACATTTTTTGCTTTTATTTTGTTTTCTTTGAGAAAATAAACATTTAATTAATCGATGTTTGTTTATGCAGTAAAGCCAAAATGAGCCACAAGAAAAAGCTAATGTCTATAGTAATTTTTCCAAGAATGGTTGCTGCAGCACTAATACATTGCTTTAAAAGAAGAAACTGGCAGGACTAAAGTTTTAAAGAACGATGAGTGCAATACTCTTTGTAATAGAAATTAGAGCTGATAAAGTACGTTAATCCACACTTTTTGTGTTTATATTTTGTTTTCTTTTGGAAAATAAACCTTTAATTAATCGATGTCTGTTTATGCAGTACAGCCAAAATGAGACTAAAGAAAAAGCCAATGTCTATAGTAATGTTTCAAAGAATGGTTGCTGCAGCACTAATATAGTGCTATTAAAGAAGTAACTTGCAGAACTAAAGTTTTAAAAAACGATGAGTGCAATACTCTTTATAATATAAATTGTAGCTACTAAAGTACGTTAATCCACACTTTTTGTGCTTTTATTTTGTTTTCTTTGATAAAATAAACATTTAATTAATCGATGTAGTAAAGCTAAAAAGGGACTAAAGAAAAAGCTAATGTCTATAGTAATGTTTCAAAGAATGGTTGCTGCAGCACTAATATAGTGCTATAAAAGAAGTAACTTGCAGAAGTAAAGTTTTAAATAACGATGAGTGCAATACTCTTTATAATATAAATTGTAGCTACTAAAGTACGTTGAACGACACTTTTTGTGCTTTTATTTTCTTTCCTTTGAGAAAATAAACTTTTAATTAATTGATGCAGTAAAGCCCAAATAACTGGCAGAACTAAAGTTTTAAAGAACGATGAGTGCAATACTCTTTATAATACAAATTGAACGACACTTTTTGTTTTTTCATTTTCTTTCCTTTGAGAAAATAAACTTTTAATTAATTGATGCAGTAAAGCCCAAATAACTGGCAGAACTAAAGTTTTAAAGAACGATGAGTGCAATACTCTTTATAATACAAATTGTAGCTACTAAAGTACGTTGAACGACACTTTTTGTACTTTTATTTTGTTTTCTTTAAGAAAATAAACTTTTAATTAATCGATGCAGTAAAGCCTAAATAAGACTAAAGAAAAAGCCAATGTTTATAGTAATGTTTCAAAGAATGGTTGCTGCAGCACTAATATAGTGCTATAAAAGAAGCAACTTGCAGAAGTAAAGTTTTAAAGAACGATGAGTGCAACACTCTTTATAATATAAATTGTAGCTACTAAAGTACGTTGAACGACACTTTTTGTGCTTTTATTTTCTTTCCTTTGAGAAAATAAAATTTGAATTAATTGATGCAGTAAAGCCCAAATAAAACTAAAGAAAAAGCTAATGTCTATAGTAATATTTCCAAGAATGGTTGCTGCAGCACTAATATAGTGCTATAAAAGAAGTAAATTGCAGAACTAAATTTTTAAAGAACGATGAGTGCAATACTCTTTGTAATAGAAATTGTAGCTACGAAAGTACGTTAATTCACACTTTGTGTGCTTTTATTTTGTTTTCTTTGAGAAAAGAAACATTTAATTAATCGATGTTTGTTTATGCACTAAAGCCAAAATGAGACGAAAGAAAAAGCTAATGTCTATAGTAATGTTTCAGATAATGGTTGCTGCAGAACTAATTAAGTGCTATTAAAGAAGAAACTTGCAGAACTAAAGTTTTAAAGAACGATGATTGCAATACTCTTTGTAATAGAAATTGTAGCTAATAAAGTACGTTAATCGACACTTTTTGTGTTTTAATTTTGTTTTCTTTGAGAAAAGAAACATTTAATTAATCGATGTCTGTTTATGCAGTAAAGCCAAAATGAGACGAAAGAAAAAGCTAATGTCTATAGTAATGTTTCAAAGAATGGTTGCTGCAGCACTAATATAGTGCTATAAAAGAAGTAAATTGCAGAACTAAATTTTTAAAGAACGATGAGTGCAATACTCTTTGTAATAGAAATTGTAGCTACGAAAGTACGTTAATTCACACTTTTTGTGCTTTTATTTTGTTTTCTTTGAGAAAAGAAACATTTAATTAATCGATGTTTGTTTATGCACTAAAGCCAAAATGAGACGAAAGAAAAAGCTAATGTCTATAGTAATGTTTCAGATAATGGTTGCTGCAGAACTAATTAAGTGCTATTAAAGAAGAAACTTGCAGAACTAAAGTTTTAAAGAACGATGATTGCAATACTCTTTGTAATAGAAATTGTAGCTAATAAAGTACGTTAATCGACACTTTTTGTGTTTTAATTTTGTTTTCTTTGAGAAAAGAAACATTTAATTAATCGATGTTTGTTTATGCAGTAAAGCCAAAATGAGCCACAAGAAAAAGCTAATGTCTATAGTAATTTTTCCAAGAATGGTTGCTGCAGCACTAATACATTGCTTTAAAAGAAGAAACTGGCAGGACTAAAGTTTTAAAGAACGATGAGTGCAATACTCTTTGTAATAGAAATTAGAGCTGATAAAGTACGTTAATCCACACTTTTTGTGTTTATATTTTGTTTTCTTTTGGAAAATAAACCTTTAATTAATCGATGTCTGTTTATGCAGTACAGCCAAAATGAGACTAAAGAAAAAGCCAATGTCTATAGTAATGTTTCAAAGAATGGTTGCTGCAGCACTAATATAGTGCTATTAAAGAAGTAACTTGCAGAACTAAAGTTTTAAAAAACGATGAGTGCAATACTCTTTATAATATAAATTGTAGCTACTAAAGTACGTTAATCCACACTTTTTGTGCTTTTATTTTGTTTTCTTTGATAAAATAAACATTTAATTAATCGATGTAGTAAAGCTAAAATGAGACTAAAGAAGAAGCCAATGTTTATAGTAATGTTTCAAAGAATGGTTGCTGCAGCACTAATATAGTGCTATAAAAGAAGTAACTTGCAGAAGTAAAGTTTTAAATAACGATGAGTGCAATACTCTTTATAATATAAATTGTAGCTACTAAAGTACGTTGAACGACACTTTTTGTGCTTTTATTTTCTTTCCTTTGAGAAAATAAACTTTTAATTAATTGATGCAGTAAAGCCCAAATAACTGGCAGAACTAAAGTTTTAAAGAACGATGAGTGCAATACTCTTTATAATACAAATTGAACGACACTTTTTGTTTTTTCATTTTCTTTCCTTTGAGAAAATAAACTTTTAATTAATTGATGCAGTAAAGCCCAAATAACTGGCAGAACTAAAGTTTTAAAGAACGATGAGTGCAATACTCTTTATAATACAAATTGTAGCTACTAAAGTACGTTGAACGACACTTTTTGTACTTTTATTTTGTTTTCTTTAAGAAAATAAACTTTTAATTAATCGATGCAGTAAAGCCTAAATAAGACTAAAGAAAAAGCCAATGTTTATAGTAATGTTTCAAAGAATGGTTGCTGCAGCACTAATATAGTGCTATAAAAGAAGCAACTTGCAGAAGTAAAGTTTTAAAGAACGATGAGTGCAACACTCTTTATAATATAAATTGTAGCTACTAAAGTACGTTGAACGACACTTTTTGTGCTTTTATTTTCTTTCCTTTGAGAAAATAAAACTTTGAATTAATTGATGCAGTAAAGCCCAAATAAAACTAAAGAAAAAGCTAATGTCTATAGTAATATTTCCAAGAATGGTTGCTGCAGCACTAATATAGTGCTATAAAAGAAGTAAATTGCAGAACTAAATTTTTAAAGAACGATGAGTGCAATACTCTTTGTAATAGAAATTGTAGCTACGAAAGTACGTTAATTCACACTTTGTGTGCTTTTATTTTGTTTTCTTTGAGAAAAGAAACATTTAATTAATCGATGTTTGTTTATGCACTAAAGCCAAAATGAGACGAAAGAAAAAGCTAATGTCTATAGTAATGTTTCAGATAATGGTTGCTGCAGAACTAATTAAGTGCTATTAAAGAAGAAACTTGCAGAACTAAAGTTTTAAAGAACGATGATTGCAATACTCTTTGTAATAGAAATTGTAGCTAATAAAGTACGTTAATCGACACTTTTTGTGTTTTAATTTTGTTTTCTTTGAGAAAAGAAACATTTAATTAATCGATGTCTGTTTATGCAGTAAAGCCAAAATGAGACGAAAGAAAAAGCTAATGTCTATAGTAATGTTTCATATAATGGTTGCTGCAGAACTAATATAGTGCTATTAAAGAAGAAACTTGCAAAACTAAAGTTTTAAAGAACGATGATTGCAATACTCTTTGTAATAGAAATTGTAGCTAATAAAGTACGTTAATCCACACTTTTTGTGTTTATATTTTGTTTTCTTTTGGAAAATAAACGTTTCATTATTCGATGTTCTTTGATGCACAAAATATAAATTGAGACGAAAGAAAAAGCTAATGTCTATAGTAATGTTTCCAAGAATGGTTGCTGCAGCACTAAGATAGTGCTTTAAAAGAAGTAACTGGCAGCACTAAAGTTTTAAAGAACGATGAGTGCAATACTCTTTGTAATAGAAATTGTAGCTACGAAAGTACGTTAATTCACACTTTGTGTGCTTTTATTTTGTTTTCTTTGAGAAGAGAAAGATTTAATTAATCGATGTTTGTTTATGCACTAAAGCCAAAATGAGACGAAAGAAAAAGCTAATGTCTATAGTAATGTTTCAGATAATAGTTGCTGCAGAACTAATATAGTGCTATTAAAGAAGAAACTTGCAGAACTAAAGTTTTAAAGAACGATGATTGCAATACTCTTTGTAATAGAAATTGTAGCTAATAAAGTACGTTAATCGACACTTTTTGTGTTTTAATTTTGTTTTCTTTGAGAAAAGAAACATTTAATTAATCGATGTCTGTTTATGCAGTAAAGCCAAAATGAGACTAAAGAAAAAGCCAATGTCTATAGTAATGTTTCAAAGAATGGTTGCTGCAGCACTAATATAGTGCTATTAAAGAAGTAACTTGCAGAACTAAAGTTTTAAAGAATGATGAGTGCTATACATTTTATAATATAAAATGTAGCTACTAACGTACGTTAATTTACACATTTTGTGCTTTTATTTTGTTTTCTTTGAGAAAATAAACATTTAATTAATCGATGTTTGTTTATGCAGTAGAGATAAAATTGGACTAAAGAAAAAGCTAATGTCTACAGTAATGTTTCCAAGAATGGTTGCTGCAGCACTAAGATAGTGCTTTAAAAGAAGTAACTGGCAGGACTAAAATTTTAAAGAACGATGAGTGCAATACTCTTTGTAATAAAAATTGTAGCTAATAAAGTACGTTAATCCACACTTTTTGTGTTTATATTTTGTTTTCTTTTGGAAAATAAAAGTTTGATTATTCGATGTTTTTTGATGCACTAAATATAAATTGAGACGAAAGAAAAAGCTAATGTCTAAAGTAATGTTTTAAAGAATGGTTGCTGCAGCACTAATATAGTGCTTTAAAAGAAGTAACTGGCAGAACTAAAGTTTTAAAGAACGATGAGTGCAATACTCTTTATAATACAAATTGTAGCTACTAAAGTACGTTGAACGACACTTTTTGTGCTTTTATTTTCTTTCCTTTGAGAAAATAAACTTTTAATTAATCGATGTTTGTTTATGCACTAAAGCCAAAATGAGACGAAAGAAAAAGCTAATGTCTATAGTAATGTTTCAGATAATGGTTGCTGCAGAACTAATATAGTGCTCTTAAAGAAGAAACTTGCAGAACTAAAGTTTTAAAGAACGATGATTGCAATACTCTTTGTAATAGAAATTGTAGCTAATAAAGTACGTTAATCCACACTTTTTGTGTTTATATTTTGTTTTCTTTTGGAAAATAAACGTTTCATTATTCGATGTTCTTTGATGCACAAAATATAAATTGAGACGAAAGAAAAAGCTAATGTCTATAGTAATGTTTCCAAGAATGGTTGCTGCAGCACTAAGATAGTGCTTTAAAAGAAGTAACTGGCAGCACTAAAGTTTTAAAGAACGATGAGTGCAATACTCTTTGTAATAGAAATTGTAGCTACGAAAGTACGTTAATTCACACTTTGAGTGCTTTTATTTTGTTTTCTTTGAGAAAAGAAACATTTAATTAATCGATGTTTGTTTATGCACTAAAGCCAAAATGAGACGAAAGAAAAAGCTAATGTATATAGTAACGTTTCAACGATTGGTTGCTACAGTACTAATATAGTGCTTTACAAGAAGTAACTGGCAGGACTAAAGTTTTAAAGAACGATGAGTGCAATACTCTTTGTAATAGAAATTGTATATAATAAAGTACGTTAATAGGCACTTTTTGTGTTTTAATTTTGTTTTCTTTGAGAAAAGAAACATTTAATTAATCGATGTTTGTTTATGCACTAAAGCCAAAATGAGACTAAAGAAAAAGCTAATTTCTATAGTAATGTTTCAAAGAATGGTTGCTGCAGCACTAATATAGTGATATCAAAGAAGTAACTTGCAGAACTAAAGTTTTAAAGAACGATGAGTGCAATACTCTTTGTAATAGAAATTGTAGCTACGAAAGTACGTTAATTCACACATTTTGTGCTTTTATTTTGTTTTCTTTGAGAAAATAAACATTTAATTAATCGATGTTTTTTGATGCACTAAATATAAATTGAGACAAAAGAAAAAGCTAATGTCTATAGTAATGTTTTAAAGAATGGTTGCTGCAGCACTAATATAGTGCTTTAAAAGAAGTAACTGGCAGAACTAAAGTTTTAAAGAACGATGAGTGCAATACTCTTTATAATACAAATTGTAGCTACTAAAGTACGTTCTTTCACTCTTTTTGTGCTTTTATTTTGTTTTCTTTGAGGAAATAAACATTTAATTAATCGATGTTTGTTTATGCAGTAAAACCAAAATGAGCCACAAGAAAAGCTGATGTCTATAGTAATGTTTCCAAGAATGGTTGCTGTAGCACTAATATAGTGCTATAAAAGAAGTAACTTGCAGAAGTAAAGCTTTAAAAACGATGAGTTCAATACTCTTTATAATATAAATTGTAGCTACTAAAGTACGTTGAACGACACTTTTTGTGCTTTTATTTTGTTTTCTTTGAGAAAATAAACATTTAATTAATCGATGGTTGTTTATGCAGTAAAGCCAAAATGAGACTAAAGAAAAAGCCAAATGTCTAAAGTAATGTTTCCAAAAATGGTTGCTGCAGCACTAATATAGTGCTTTAAGAGAATTAACTTGCAGAACTAAAGTTTTAAAGAACGATGAGTGCAATACTCTTTATAATACAAATTGTAGCTACTAAATTCACACATTTTGTGCTCTTATTTTGTTTTCTTTTAGAAAATAAACATTTAATTAATCGATGTTTGTTTATGCAGTCAAGCCCAAATAAGACTAAAGAAAAAGCTACTGTCTATAGTAACGTTTCAAAGAATGGTTGCTGCAGTACTAATATAGTGCTCTAAAAGAAGTAACTGGCAGAACTAAAGTTTTAAAGAACGATGAGTGCAATGCTCTTTATAATACAAATTGTAGCTACTAAAGTACGTTAATCTACACTTTTTGTGTTTTAATTTTGTTTTCTTTGGGAAAATAAACATTTAATTAATCGATGTTTGTTTATGCAGTAAAGCAAAAATGAGACTAAAGAAAAAGCCAAATGTCTTTAGTAATGTTTCCAAAAATGGTTGCTGCAGCACTAATATAGTGCTTTAAAAGAAGTAACTGGCAGGACTAAAGTTTTAAAGAGCGACGAGTGCAATACTCTTTGTAATAGAAATTGTAGCTACTAAAGTACGTTAATTCACACATTTTGTGCTCTTATTTTGTTTTCTTTGAGAAAATAAACATTTAATTAATCGATGATTGTTTATGCAGTAAAGCCAAAATGAGACTAAAGAAAAAGCCAAATGTCTAAAGTAATGTTTCCAAAAATGGTTGCTGCAGCACTAAGATAGTGCTTTAAAAGAAGTAACTGGCAGGACTAAAGTTTTAAAGAACGATGAGTGCAATACTCTTTGTAATAGAAATTGTAGCTACGAAAGTACGTTAATCCACACTTTTTGTGCCTTTATTTTGTTTTCTTTGAGAAAATAAACATTTAATTATCGATGTTTGTTTATGCAGTAAAGCCAAAATGAGCCACAAGAAAAAGCCAAATGTCTAAAGTAATGTTTCCAAAAATGGTTGCTGCAGCACTAATGTAGTGCTTTAAGAGAAGTAACTTGCAGAACTAAAGTTTTAAAGAACGATGAGTGCAATACTCTTTATAATACAAATTGTAGCTACTAAATTCACACATTTTGTGCTCTTATTTTGTTTTCTTTTAGAAAATAAACATTTAATTAATCGATGTTTGTTTATGCAGTCAAGCCCAAATAAGACTAAAGAAAAAGCTACTGTCTATAGTAACGTTTCAAAGAATGGTTGCTGCAGTACTAATAGAGTGCTTTAAAAGAAGTAACTGGCAGAACTAAAGTTTTAAAGAACGATGAGTGCAATGCTCTTTATAATACAAATTGTAGCTACTAAAGTACGTTAATCTACACTTTTTGTGTTTTAAGTTTGTTTTCTTTGAGAAAATAAACATTTAATTAATCGATGTTTGTTTATGCAGTAAAGCCAAAATGAGCCACAAGAAACAGCCAAATGTCTAAAGTAATGTTTCCAAAAATGGTTGCTGCAGCACTAATGTAGTGCTTTAAGAGAAGTAACTTGCAGAACTAAAGTTTTAAAGAACGATGAGTGCAATACTCTTTATAATACAAATTGTAGCTACTAAATTCACACATTTTGTGCTCTTATTTTGTTTTCTTTTAGAAAATAAACATTTAATTAATCGATGTTTGTTTATGCAGTCAAGCCCAAATAAGACTAAAAAAAAGCTACTGTCTATAGTAACGTTTCAAAGAATGGTTGCTGCAGTACTAATATAGTGCTTTAAAAGAAGTAACTGGCAGAACTAAAGTTTTAAAGAACGATGAGTGCAATGCTCTTTATAATACAAATTGTAGCTACTAAAGTACGTTAATCTACACTTTTTGTGTTTTAATTTTGTTTTCTTTGAGAAAATAAACATTTAATTAATCGATGTTTGTTTATGCAGTAAAGCAAAAATGAGACTAAAGAAAAAGCCAAATGTCTTTAGTAATGTTTCCAAAAATGGTTGCTGCAGCACTAATATAGTGCTTTAAAAGAAGAAACTGGCAGGACTAAAGTTTTAAAGAGCGATGAGTGCAATACTCTTTGCAATAGAAATTGTAGCTAATAAAGTACGTTAATCCACACTTTTTGTGTTTTAATTTTGTTTTCTTTGAGAAAATAAACATTTAATTAACTGATGTTTTTTTATGCAGTAAAGCCAAAATGAGACTAAAGAAAAAGCTAATGTCTATAGTAATGTTTCCAAGAATGGTTGCTGCAGCACTAAGATAGTGCTTTAAAAGAAGTAACTGGCAGGACTAAAGTTTTAAAGAACGATGAGTGCAATACTCTTTGTAATAGAAATTGTAGCTACGAAAGTACGTTAATCCACACTTTTTGTGCCTTTATTTTGTTTTCTTTGAGAAAATAAACATTTAATTAATCGATGTTTGTTTATGCAGTAAAGCCAAAATGAGCCACAAGAAAAAGCTAATGTCTATAGTAATGTTTCCAAGAATGGTTGATGCAGCACTAAGATAGTGCATTAAAAGAAGTAACTGGGAGGACTAACGTTTTAAAGAACGATGAGTGCAATACTCTTTGCAATAGAAATTGTAGCTAATAAAGTACGTTAATCCACACTTTTTGTGTTTATATTTTGTTTTCTTTTGGAAAATAAACGTTTAATTAATCGATGTCTGTTTATGCAGTAAAGCCAAAATGAGACTAAAGAAAAAGCCAATGTCTATAGTAATGTTTCAGATAATAGTTGCTGCAGAACTAATATAGTGCTATTAAAGAAGAAACTTGCAGAACTAAAGTTTTAAAGAACGATGATTGCAATACTCTTTGTAATAGAAATTGTAGCTAATAAAGCACGTTAATCGACACTTTTTGTGTTTTAATTTTGTTTTCTTTGAGAAAAGAAACATTTAATTAATCGATGTCTGTTTATGCAGTAAAGCCAAAATGAGACTAAAGAAAAAGCCAATGTCTATAGTAATGTTTCAAAGAATGGTTGCTGCAGCACTAATATAGTGCTATTAAAGAAGTAACTTGCAGAGCTAAAGTTTTAAAGAATGATGAGTGCTATACATTTTATAATATAAAATGTAGCTACTAACGTACGTTAATTCACACATTTTGTGCTTTTATTTTGTTTTCTTTGAGAAAATAAACATTTAATTAATCGATGTTTGTTTATGCAGTAGAGATAAAATTGGACTAAAGAAAAAGCTAATGTCTACAGTAATGTTTCCAAGAATGGTTGCTGCAGCACTAAGATAGTGCTTTAAAAGAAGTAACTGGCAGGACTAAAATTTTAAAGAACGATGAGTGCAATACTCTTTGTAATAAAAATTGTAGCTAATAAAGTACGTTAATCCACACTTTTTGTGTTTATATTTTGTTATCTTTTGGAAAATAAAAGTTTGATTATTCGATGTTTTTTGATGCACTAAATATAAATTGAGACGAAAGAAAAAGCTAATGTCTATAGTAATGCTTTAAAGAATGGTTGCTGCAGCACTAATATAGTGCTTTAAAAGAAGTAACTGGCAGAACTAGAGTTTTAAAGAACGATGAGTGCAATACTCTTT
This sequence comes from Aurelia coerulea, assembly GCA_039566865.1. NCBI lineage: Eukaryota > Metazoa > Cnidaria > Scyphozoa > Semaeostomeae > Ulmaridae > Aurelia > Aurelia coerulea. The sequence goes on from CM076959.1 coordinate 8,827,201, forward strand.
ATAATACAAATTGTAGCTACTAAAGTACGTTGAACGACACTTTTTGTGCTTTTATTTTCTTTCCTTTGAGAAAATAAACTTTTAATTAATCGATGTTTGTTTATGCACTAAAGCCAAAATGAGACGAAAGAAAAAGCTAATGTCTATAGTAATGTTTCAGATAATGGTTGCTGCAGAACTAATATAGTGCTATTAAAGAAGAAACTTGCAGAACTAAAGTTTTAAAGAACGATGATTGCAATACTCTTTGTAATAGAAATTGTAGCTAATAAAGTACGTTAATCGACACTTTTTGTGCTTTAATTTTGTTTTCTTTGAGAAAAGAAACATTTAATTAATCGATGTCTGTTTATGCAGTAAAGCCAAAATGAGACGAAAGAAAAAGCTAATGTCTATAGTAATCTTTCAGATAATGGTTGCTGCAGAACTAATATAGTGCTATTAAAGTTCAAATACGGCATATCGCGATTTTTTCATATGTATAACTTTAAAGCATGAGGATTTCCATGATAATGGTAGTTTTTGCTGTTGTGAAATGAAAAGTACGATTTTAGGGGTTTGAAATGGTATACCCATACCTAAAAACCGCGTGGCGAATGAAGCCTGGAACTAGCTAAGTCGTGACGTAGATCGAGTCATAGGAAACTCAGTGGCTTCCTTGTGCGTCGGAGCATATGGTCAGAGCATACGATCAGAGAAACAAACAGTGGGTTCTTCCAGCACTCTTCTCGAAAGTTTACATCACTACTTCATTCACTTTAAATTCGAAAAAATGTCAGATATTAGTAGTTTGTCTGAGCCATACGACGATCAGGAGCTGAGTGACGCATCTTCGCAGTTCGCCCTTGATGTGGAAGACCCGAATGAAGTTGCTGATGAGGAACGCAGACTAGGCCAAGCAGCTGGCGGAAACGATGAACGTGAGTTTGTGGGTCCTTACATGGGCGAACCACTAGCAGACGAAGAATGGCTGCAAAACTATAATCGAGAGCGAAGAGAGGAAGGGGAAAGGCTGGAAAGACTTGGTAGACGCCTCGATGGAACCGAGCCGTTAAATGAATGGTAAGTTGCCTGAGGTGGTTTGCCTTTTATTAGGCCCGTTTAAGTGAAAGTAGGCCCGGTTGCCAGTGAATCTTTTCTAGGTCAATTTACCACCATGACCATGAGTAACTACTATGAACCGACTTGGCTACGTGTGGATCCTGGCATAGCACAAAGAGCAAATGACAATGTTATTATTGATCAGTTCTGAATTTGATTAAGGCAATTGGACATCCACTTCAAAAGTTTGAGGAAATTGCCTTCGCTCAGTTGCAACCTAGATAGATGTTTTAGTGATTTTGCATGTTGCACGTATTAGGGGCCACCGACTTTCGATTTTCAAATTTTAACGGCATTTGGCCGTTGACTGGCCTAAAATGTTTGGCCTAAGATTTTGGGAGCAGCAAATAGAGGTCTCAAGGAAACTCAGCTAGACTTCAACAGAAGATACGCCATATACTGTACGAGGTATAGTAAAACTGTTCTATTCTGGTGAAGGTGAAGGTGAAGTTGCGTTTTTCAGCGCCAAGCGCTGGGATCGCAGAAATAGAGCAGACCTAATCGAGTCCGCGACCCCTTGTCATGACGCTCAAGTGGTGGGGTCCTACCGGGTATCGAACCCACTCCGCCTGACTGTTCTGGCTGCAAAGTCAGAGGATTACACCACTGCGCCACAACACCTTCTACATTCTACATTCTCTGCATTATTTGTGAAGTTGTTTATCCATGTTTTTCAAAAAATTCCCTTTCGGAGATTGCCATATGATTTTCATTTTGTTAACGGCCTAAGACACAAACCCCCCCCCCCATAACGGCCAAATGCCATTTAAAGATACAAAAATCAAAAGTTGATGGCCCCTTAGGCATGTATGTAGTAATTGCCTAGGCATTTTTGGGTAAATGTTATTGTGATACAGCCAATCGCTTTTATGACTGATGATTTTCAACAGCAAGCATTTTATTTATTAATGAAAAACACGTTTGGCTCATACATGTATGGGAGGGTGGGTCGACAAAGTGGGTCACATGGAGCAAAATGCATCGATAAAAAATTCATGGGTTACAATTTATAGTGCCCCAGCAGGAGAAAATGGGTTTCTAACATGAACATAAACAACTATAATATTCATCAAAAATGCTAAAAGTTAACATCTTAAGACATTTTGTATCCATCTTCAAAACAATATCAAGTGACCCATTTTGCCCCACTCCACCAAAGCTGTGATCCTTCTTAGCTCAAAATAATGTGCAAATCTACCATCCTTCATTTTGAGACTTGCTTTTAGGTGCAGGTGTGGTAATTGTAGCATTGCCCTCCTTCAAAATGCAAAAGAGTGTAAGTGTTGTCAAGAAGTTGAAGGCTGCATTGATGCAATGAATGAGTTTAGGGTCCTTGAAGAACTTGGAGAGCCCCCTGCTTGTGTGATAGACCATCCAGGATTTAAAGCCATCTGCCTAAACCCATGGACCCTGGAACTCTTAGCAGATCAATACAAGACCATTCAAAAGGCACGCTACCGAAATCTAGGATCAGAAAAAAGGCAAGTCTGATTTTTGTTAAACTATTCACTGGTAGTTAACAATTCTATTTTACAGTCATCAAATACAATGGCTTAGCTCAAAAAGTGACTTATGCATGATAAAAATATCAAAGTTTGAAATAAGTAACACTTTATCAATATTCATACATATATAAGCATATATTTACGTGAAAGTGTTGATAAGCAATTAACAATTCATTGAAAAAAGCATCATGGGAATTTCATCCAGTGAAAATTCAACTACTAACAGTCCTGCATATAGACTCATTTTTCATGTAAAAAGGAAGTTCCAGGGCTGGTAGGTAGTTTCTTAAATTTTAGGATACTTGATTGCTACCCTAACTTTTCTACGAGTTTATGCAGGTCCTACATTAGGTAGGAGAGACCATTGTGTCCTGTGTTCCTTAGAGTTTCTTAGCTTAAATTTTAATTCAGGTAAGGTTGTTCTTTTCAGGTTTATGCGAGCTGTTGCCTATAGAGCATTCACCAGGCTGATACATGGAAAGCTGGGAAATAAACGTGTGCCACTGCCTGCTTGTGCATATCACGCCATCAGACAGAAATTTAATTTACTGTATGAGCAGGCAACAGGCTATGCAGAGCGAGATGAAGATGAGTGACATTTTCTTTTTTAGCATAATGATACATATGTATATTGTATACTGTATATAACTGTGATTGTTTGATGTTTTAGGAGCTTCTTTTTTGGTCTGCGCAACTAAATGTGGTGTTTATGCCAAAACTTTAAAAAACAATTAACATTTGATGAAAAATATCTCTATGCAGAAGATTTATCTTGATTTTTTGGGCAGTCCAATACAAACTTATGTCCTTTCATTGGATTTTGGCAAGCTGTGCAGTGACGTGCTTTCTTTTGAATTGGTTCTTCCACCACATCTGTTGAACCTAAAATATTGGATGAGAGTAGGTACATCACACTTGCATAACAAAAACAGTACCATTTAAATCCAAAGCTGTTCCTGTATCTTCATTTCAGTCAGTAAGGCCTGCAAGGCATCACCATGGAGATCAACACACCACCTATGCACCACCATGATAAATCACAGAAATAATATATACTCTATGGTGATTCACTGTACAGGATAAAATTTTCTGGCGGTTTGGCTAAACTAGGAATGCATGAGTAGTGAGAAGATCTCAAGTGGGAAACAGGTCTAGTTAACATGAAGAAAACAGTGTTAAAAGAAAATCGAATGGGTAAACTGTGCAAAGGGGCATTGACAATCTTAACACATCTACGGTATCTTTAAAACTGTTCGTATTTTTGATTTTCTAATCAGGTGGGATGAGTGTACAGTATCAGATCCCTTGTGGATCAAATGCTTGCCCAATTCACATCTTTTCTTATCTAATTGCTTGCAAATATGGTATTTTAGGGTTTTTGACCTTCATTTTAACAACTTTTTGTTCAGTGTGACAATATTTACCAGATTTTGCATTAGTATCTTTACCTGAAGATGTCGCAGGCACTTCTTCTGTAACCATTTGTTTTCTCTCCTCGCGTTTTCTTATGGCATCATTCCTATTTTCCTTGTCAAAGTCTGCACAAAGTGGTGGAGGTGTCGCCTCCTTAAGCTCAACCAGAGCCGAATCCAACAGACCATCATTGATGCTGTCCAATGTTGTCACAAACAGCTCTTCTACATATTCTGAAACAAAGTACAAGGGGATATTTAGTGATCACATCATGTCAATTTGCTGCATTTGACAAGGACACCACCCTGAACATGGAATCATAATACCAATAAGGGTTTACATTATTATAGTTTGTAGGATACTTAATGAATTAGTTTCAATCAAAGGTTGATTGACACAGAGTAAATATGTCTTATGATGTTCCTCATACTTTTCTAAGCACTACAGCACAGGCCTTCTGCACAAAAACATGGGTTTCACAATAATTCTTAAAGAATTTTTGAAAGCTAATAAAGAATTCTTGATTAAAAAGAACCATCAGCTTTGACATGATTCAAGGTCTTTTATCAAATTCTGTAGAATTCTTGAGAATTTGCAAGAATTCTTGTCATGCTGTGCAAGGCCTGTACTGTAGCAATGTACAGTACATTTGAAATGCAAAGTTAAGAATCTAAAATGCATGAAGGGGATGTGCAATGGTAGCGAGGCTTGTCTACAAATAGAACAAAGAAAATACCCAATGGCAGCATTGTTTCTTTGGTAATCCATTGCTCAAATTGCTTGTGAAACTTTGATTTGAATGGAATATTTAAAAATTTTGTTGCTCACAAAGCAAGCTTTTAGTCATAAGAATGAACAGATGCCCTGGAACAAATTTTCAGCAACTAAGAAAACAAATAAGATAAACTTACCAAAATTCTGCTGGACTCTGATGTCCTTGATGGTAGCCTCTCCATTTTTGAATTTGGGGTAATGGACCGCCAACTGTGTTGTGCCATCATCATTTTTTTTCACCTCGCGATTCAAATTGAAATTGAAATGTAAGGCAGCCAATGCATGTCTAAAATGATGATGTAGAAGTAGTTTAGTCAACAAAATGTTATAATTTGATTCTTTTTAGCCAACCCTCCACATCATCTGAATGCCACTATTTTTCACCTTAAACTATACAGTACAAAAAATCAGTTGTACTGTATATTACACCTTGAACTTCATTGTGCATATACAAAGCAGAGCATCAAATAAATGCATCTGTATAAAAGTTTCCAAGATTTCCAACCTGCAATACATACTTCCCATGCTTTTGTTTGTGTAAACTTTTAGGCCATTCTAAAAATGATGCCCACACAGTCAGTTTTATAATTTATCATTTTGAATGTTTTCCAGTGCAATCTCACTATACAAAGTTGTTTGTTCTAGATAAGTTTCTAAAAATTTCTGGAAAGGAATTTAATATCAGTCAACAAAGACAGATTTTGTAATACAATAGCAACCGTTGCATTCTATTGACACCTCAATTCAAAGCGATTAGCAACTGCAGACAAAGGAAATTATCTCAACCAATAATTCAAATAAAGAAAGCTGCAAAAGTGTCCCTGAAACTAGTAGGGCAAACTCTCACCTTGTGCAAGCGAAAGGTGGTTTTGAGAGAAGAAATTAGTGTAAATCTAAAATTCTATCTGGCGGATTTTGTTTATTTGATACAGAAGCTGAGCAGAGGCATTGTAATTCCCATGTATTTAGGTTTTAAATGAAACCATTACAAAACATCTCCTGAATGAAATAAACAAAATCCATCAGACAGAATTTAGATTTACCCTTCTTCTTTTGTCATAAGCACATAACTTCTATTAAAAACCATCTGTCGCTTGCACAAGGCGAGAGTTTGCCCTACTAGTTGAAGGGAAACTTTTGCGACTTTATTTGTTTTGAATTACTGGTTGAGAGAATTTCCTTTGTCTGCAGTCGATAATCACTTTGAATTGAAAAGTGTCAATCAAAAGCAGATGTTGCTACATTACAAAATCTGCCCTTGCAATATCAGTCTGCTCACCTGCAAAACATTCCAACATATGAGAATCCAATCATTTTGGGGCAAAAATGATTGACCACTGAATGGAAACCCTCAAGACAGCTAGTTTGGGCCAAGGGTGATGCTTGTTGGATGCCTTTCTCCAGAGATTTATTACTGAGGGCAGAATCCAACTTTTCAAATTCATCCGAGTCTGTGAAAAGACAACAAAATCAAGGATTATTTTCCAAAAATTGATGGCCTGACTAAGGACCCTAACCATAGTGTAGAGAGAAGACAAATCTTTCTTGAAAGAAAGATGCTGCAGAAGTATCCTTTTAGAAATAGTTAAAAAGTCATGATATGGCATAACTTTTTATGTCACAAATTACTGTATGATAAAGAAATCACACTATGTTTTATCAAGAGAATGATCCTCTGACTTGAAATGGGTGCAAACTTGGCCAATTAGGTCTATTTGATTGAGATGTTTAGGCAATACACTGGAACATATGTACTGTGTATATTAATAGAAATTTGCAACGTAACTGATCTTGGAATACTTGATATTGATATACAGTAATACAATACATGAAAGCAAACCTTTCTTAAGCCACTTGCGCTGTGAAATATCATCTCCATGAGCGCATTTGTTAAATAGGGGGTTTTCAAGGTCTTCATGTTTGTTGACGATATGGCCAAGGAAGGACTTGAATTTTGCAAGGATTACATTGCCATTTCCACTTGGTGTTGTTGTTGCACTCCAATGCAAATGGTTCACACACGGCTGAATCCATTCTGACAATACCTCAAATCCCTTTAGCTTAGATATTTTTGTCAGAACTTTACGAACCTCTGAAGGGATGAAAAAGATCTTATTAAGACTAATATACAGTGACAGCAAATGCTTGAAAAATGATATTCCAAAGGCATTCAGGCATTCTGTTGAATGAGAAATAATATTTTGCTAACTTGCAGAAACTTCTTCTTTTTGTTCCATATCGTTGACATTGGATGACACATGTATCGCTCCACTTCTCTGCTATTACTAAAGGAGAAACAAGTCTTGCCACAGTATAATGTTAGTTTGGGCCTTCAGAGCTATCTTTGTGGCTCATTATGCATTTTCTTCAAATGAGACAATCTAACACAGTTCATTAAATATGACAGAAAAATACAGAGCAAGATTTAGAAGCAAATGTAGTTACTTTTTTTTAGATGCCAGAGATCAAAGTAATGCTTCACAGAAGACAACTTTTCTTTCATGTGTTTGATAACCGATGAGTGTCTGTCTGATACAAATGTAGATATTCCACAAGGTAACATAGCCAAAAAATCCATGCTTCGCTTGAAACCCTCGTATTCCATGGCTGAGCTGCTATCAACTTCGTTACGCTATGAAAGAATTCAATTTGATGCAAAGCTTTTGAACTGCTCAGAGATTTTGGAAAGTCAAAACAAATTTGAATCTGTTCACAATTTTTAAAATACTGGAACTTGGCTTACCCACTGTAGATAACCACATAAAACAAAACTAATACCTTACAATTCTATAAAATTACATATTTCATGTTTTGAGGACAAGGATGAAGAACTAAATTTATTTTTGCTTCCGGTATCATTTTATCACATACTTTTTCTGCAACAGACTTTTTTTTTAAGATCAAAATAGCAACATTGCCAAAGAATATTGTAACATGTTCAGGATTACAGAAAACACATTGGCTGCTTGTATGCTACATGAGGGGACAAAGAAATGTATTGAATCTCTCAAGACTATTCAGGGGGTTCATAAGACCTTACCTGTACTAGTTCAAAGTGTGCAATTGATGGTGTGTTGCAACAAAAGACACTATACACGCCATATTTAGCACTATGGCCCATGCTGTCATGCCGTGCATCACCAGTGACAACCAGTTGTTCTCCAAGGCTGTTGAGGTCGGATATCAGCTTCCGTTGATATTTCTTCCAGTGAAGGTAGACAGAGGGGAAAAGCTTCTCCTAAAAGGGAATATACAATCAACATTTTAGCTAATGAATGCTTTTTTCAGGAAAACCTTGAAAAAATAAAGTAGGAAGGCATTCTTTCATGCAGTAAACTCTTTTGAGAGCAAAAAATCTCAACACAGGAAACAGCAAGAACAATTCTATGTGAAAAATGCAGACCTACATTAATGCTGCAAATGAAAGTATCTATACTTTGGTCAGTGATTTGATTGTAGCACAGCACAGAATTAATTGTACAACACAGTAATTGCCGAGATACCTAGTTAGATATCTACTGTAGACACTATACAGTAGACAAGTGTACGTGGAGGGCAGTATATATCTTTTAGCGTTTGTTTGCACAGAGGGCAGAAATAACAAAATATGAAATTATTGCGTTGCAGTATACGCAGACTTACACATATTTACAACAAAATTTATTAGAAATTCCCTAAAATTCTTCACATTCTGAATCTGATAAGAATTCTAGAGTCAAATTAATAAGACTGCAAAACCTTTCAAACAAGGATTCTGGAATTAAAATATTCTAAGGCAGGATTATTTACATTTGGTTCATGTCAGTATATAATTACATTCTATGGAGGTCGCAAGTGAATCATACAATCACATACCCTCTGATGAGTATAGTAGGTTGTGAGTGATATGCAAGCAAGTCCCATGTGGCCAAATACAGTCCGAATTTTAGTTGCAGAGGCACCAGCTACAAGTATTGCAAAGGAGAGAAGGAAGTTTCCAGCAGGGATCCTTGTTCCAGGCATATCTGGTTGACTTTTCCATACCATCTCTTTTTTGGACATTTTGGATTTCCACATAATGATGCAATTTCTATCATTGTGCCAACTACTCTTTGTTCCGTCAGGAGACCATCTGCCTTACATGAGGGGCACACACGAAATAATAGGAGGAGTTGGGAGAGGAAAACAATGAATTTTGGTTCTGTTCGTATATCATTGGATCCAGTGTCCTTTGGGCTGAAAAAAAATGCAAATGTGTCACAAATACTGATTGCGTGTACATTCACATCCTCAAAATATTATCTCACCACAATGGCTACAAATATGTTCAAGAGATATAAACTTTTCATTTGGTAAAATACAGAATGATCAACAACAAATAAGGCGCTAGACAAAGTACATCTTGCAGTTTTGCTCCAAATTGTACGAATTTTTAACATATAAAATGGACATAAGCCAATGACACACTGCTTTTTACACTATATACTGTTTGAAATTCCCAAACTGGTTCTGATATATACCTGCTTGTGACTGTATCATCCAGTTCTGTTCCACCTTCATTTTCATCTTCTACGATATAATCATCATCCTCAACATCATTCATATTATCATCATCCATATCAACAGCCCCATCGTCATCATCTATTTGCTCATCAAGGTCCAACAATTCTTCCCAATGTTCATCCTCAAGACTCTCATCATTAGCTTCTAGTTTATCTGTAAAAGACATTTCATTGACCAGGTTTTGTTTGTATTTATAACATTAATTCCAACAATATAAATTGATTCATCAAACATTGAATGCAGGGCTGGGCTTGTGAAAATGTAACATGTTTTTTTGGTATTGTTGAGAAATTTGGACAGCTAACATTTACTACAAGCTTTGCTCTTCAGCATCTAAAGTTCTGTAGTTTATTTCTTTTATTGAATGCATGAATTGTGCTGTATTTCTAACAATATGCTACAGACATGTCTGGGTATTTCATAAGGTAAAGGGAGGGTAAAGGTATTTATGCTTTATTTTGTTCAAAACCTATAATTTACTCGAGAATAAGAGTTTCAAAAGATTTACTATCTTAGAATTCATAGCATTTGAAGTTTCTTAGATTTTTCTTACTCATTTCCAAAATTTCTTCAAGTTTCTTCCATCCTTGTATAGCGAGCTAAAAATAGATCAGTTTACCGAGCTTCCTCTGGAGCTTTGTAATTTCATTTCTTTCTGCAGCAAGTTTATTCTTTGCACCAATCCACAAGTTTTTCAGGCGACTGACTTCGGAAGAAAGACTTTTGCAACCAACACACGGATCAGTTTGACTTGAAAACTCCTTGAACTATGAAAGAGAGATAACTTCCTGTAAATACCTGGAAAAGTATTTGAAGTATTTGTTGAGAGATGAGATAGGAGAAACTTACGTGCCCCCCCCCCTGTGCAGTAGGTTAATGCTCATGCGCCTGTCAGAGTTCCAAGAAAACACTACTGCTCATGGGCATTAACCTATTGCATATGGGGGGGGGGGACACATACTGTACATTTCATCAAACAACCCATATCTCATCTCCCTCACAAGTACTAAATTGTGTATAGTATTCTCAAGTCATCATTAGGCTGAGGGGAGGGAGATGGGTGGACATGACTTTTACAAGGTTGGAAAAGATTGGCCATAATGGGGCAGAAATCCGCCTTAGGTAAGTCACGCAAAATATTTGTAAACATTGGATCTTTTTTAGGGCACCCCCCCAGATTTTATCTTCTCCTGTTCACATGACAGAAACCCCAAATATCATCCAAATATTGACTTGGGCATACTGACTAAGAAAACCTTAGAAGAACTCCCTTTCACTGGGAAAATATGGTCACCCTCCTGTTTATTTGAAGTTTTCACACAATTTATTCTTGAAATATGCATTGCAGAGTTATTCTATTTAGGGTTAGGTTACGCAGGAAGGCCTAAAACAGCAGCTTCCTTGACGCTTGTATTAGCCCTTGGCTTGGCCTAACCCTAAATACTTACTCACAACAGTAAAAGTACAAATCCAAATATGTTCGTTGCCTACTTACTTTAGCCTCTTCTGGTTGGTAATCAGCTTCGTAAAAATCGTCACCATCACTTTGCCAATCATCCCCCTCCTCCTCCTGTTGTTGTTCTTCGTCATCTCTCGTGCTTGGTGGGTTTTCAGCACTCGTCGAGGGAGCATTTGCATCACGCAAAGCTTCACGTATAATCTGCAAAAGAACACTCGACATATCAACTTAAACTTCAACACTGCGAGGCATGCTTGCATAAATGAGGACATTTAAGGTTGGATGGTCAACATGAGCATACATAAGAGTTGCTAAATATCTTACCTGTCGATGAGCACGACCGCCAGGCCTACTTGGTGGCCTAATTTGCAGGGAAGTCGAAGGTGCTTTCGTCGCAGGATAAATGGATGGGCAGGCAACTATCCCATGTTCATCACGTCGTAGGGTCTTTTTAAAAGATTCTTGAAAGCCAGGTAAAAAGCTGGCGGAACCGAAGCACTGCTCGTAGTCACCGGGATTGAAATGACGGGAACATATTCCTGATGTTTTCGTTGCTGTCCACTTCTTCCTGGTTCTCTCAACAAAGTCAGTCCAACGCTTTCGTCTGCTTCTCGCAATCGGCCTTTCATCTCCAAAATACGGGATCATGTGAACTGCTACTCCTTTCTCTGCACAAGCTGACTCTCCACAACCAAAAACAACACATCTCCTCGGCATTTTCGCTGTCAAACGCTCAGGATGAATAAAACCAAGCAATCCAGTCGTCTCTAACTTGCGCGAACAACAGCTAGCTGCGTTAGGGCACCAGTGACAATCACAAATGTCTGACTCGATCAACGTCACGAGTTAACTAGTGCCAGGCCATTTTGCTAACGCGGTTTTTAGGTAAAAATTTGAGTGAAAAGTGAACTTCAGGCACGTTTTTCGATACGTTCCCTAACTCAAACATAGATTTCACTTATGAAATCGAATTCAGCGTGTTGTAAATGTATTGAAACGAGAGAAAAAAGTTTTCCCCGCATTTGTCCTTTAAAGAAGAAACTTGCAGAACTAAAGTTTTAAAGAACGATGATTGCAATACTCTTTGTAATAGAAATTGTAGCTAATAAAGTACGTTAATCCACACTTTTTGTGTTTATATTTTGTTTTCTTTTGGAAAATAAACGTTTCATTATTCGATGTTCTTTGATGCACAAAATATAAATTGAGACGAAAGAAAAATCTAATGTCTATAGTATTGTTTCCAAGAATGGTTGCTGCAGCACTAAGATAGTGCTTTAAAAGAAGTGACTGGCAGCACTAAAGTTTTAAAGAACGATGAGTGCAATACTCTTTGTAATAGAAATTGTAGCTACTAAAGTACGTTAATTCACACTTTTTGTGTTTATATTTTGTTTTCTTTTGGAAAATAAACGTTTCATTATTCGATGTTTTTTGATGCACTAAATATAAATTGAGACGAAAGAAAAAGCTAATGTCTATAGTAATGTTTCCAAGAATGGTTGCTGCAGCACTAATATAGTGCTTTAAAAGAAGAAACTGGCAGGACTAAAGTTTTAAAGAGCGATGAGTGCAATACTCTTTGCAATAGAAATTGTAGCTAATAAAGTACGTTAATCCACACTTTTTGTGTTTTAATTTTGTTTTCTTTGAGAAAATAAACATTTAATTAACTGATGTTTTTTTACGCAGTAAACCCAAAATGAGACTAAAGAAAAAGCTAATGTCTATAGTAATGTTTCCAAGAATGGTTGCTGCAGCACTAAGATAGTGCTTTAAAAGAAGTAACTGGCAGGACTAAAGTTTTAAAGAACGATGAGTGCAATACTCTTTGTAATAGAAATTGTAGCTACGAAAGTACGTTAATCCACACTTTTTGTGTTTTTATTTTGTTTTCTTTGAGAAAATAAACATTTAATTAATCGATGTTTGTTTATGCAGTAAAGCCAAAATGAGCCACAAGAAAAAGCTAATGTCTATAGTAATGTTTCCAAGAATGGTTGCTGCAGCACTAATATAGTGCTTTAAAAGAAGAAACTGGCAGGACTAAAGTTTTAAAGAACGATGAGTGCAATACTCTTTGTAATAGAAATTGTAGCTAATAAAGTACGTTAATCCACACTTTTTGTGTTTATATTTTGTTTTCTTTTGGAAAATAAACGTTTAATTAATCGATGTCTGTTTATGCAGTAAAGCCAAAATGAGACTAAAGAAAAAGCCAATGTCTATAGTAATGTTTCAAAGAATGGTTGCTGCAGCACTAATATAGTGCTATTAAAGAAGTAACTTGCAGAACTAAAGTTTTAAAGAACGATGAGTGCAATACTCTTTATAATATAAATTGTAGCTACTAAAGTACGTTAATCCACACTTTTTGTGCTTTTATTTTGTTTTCTTTGATAAGATAAACATTTAATTAATCGATGTAGTAAAGCTAAAATGAGACTAAAGAAAAAGCCAATGTTTATAGTTATGTTTCAAAGAATGGTTGCTGCAGCACTAATATAGTGCTATAAAAGAAGTAACTTGCAGAAGTAAAGTTTTAAAGAACGATGATTGCAATACTCTTTATAATATAAATTGTAGCTACTAAAGTACGTTGAACGACACATTTTGTACTTTTATTTTGTTTTCTTTAAGAAAATAAACCTTTAATTAATCGATGCAGTAAAGCCCAAATAAGACTAAAGAAAAAGCTAATGTCTATAGTAACGTTTCAAAGAATGGTTGCTGCAGTACTAATATAGTGATTTAAAAGAATCAACTGGCAGGACTAAAGTTTTAAAGAGCGATGAGTGCAATACTCTTTGTAATAGAAACTGTAGCCACTAAAGTACCTTAATCCACACTTTTTGTGATTTTATTTTGTTTTCTTTGATAAAATAAACATTTAATTAATCGATGTAGTAAAGCTAAAATGAGACTAAAGAAAAAGCCAATGTTTATAGTAATGTTTCAAAGAATGGTTGCTGCAGCACTAATATAGTGCTATAAAAGAAGCAACTTGCAGAAGTAAAGTTTTAAAGAACGATGAGTGCAATACTCTTTATAATATAAATTGTAGCTACTAAAGTACGTTGAACGACACTTTTTGTGCTTTTATTTTCTTTCCTTTGAGAAAATAAACTTTTAATTAATTGATGCAGTAAAGCCCAAATAAAACTAAAGAAAAAGCTAATGTCTATAGTAATGTTTCCAAGAATGGTTGCTGCAGCACTAATATAGTGCTATAAAAGAAGTAAATTGCAGAACTAAATTTTTAAAGAACGATGAGTGCAATACTCTTTGTCATAGAAATTGCAGCTACGAAAGTACGTTAATTTACACTTTGTGTGCTTTTATTTTGTTTTCTTTGAGAAAAGAAACATTTAATTAATCGATGTTTGTTTATGCACTAAAGCCAAAATGAGACGAAAGAAAAAGCTAATGTCTATAGTAATGTTTCAGATAATGGTTGCTGCAGAACTAATTGAGTGCTACTAAAGAAGAAACTTGCAGAACTAAAGTTTTAAAGAACGATGACTGCAATACTCTTTGTAATAGAAATTGTAGCTAATAAAGTACGTTAATCGACACTTTTTGTGTTTTAATTTTGTCTTCTCTGAGAAAAGAAACATTTAATTAATCGATGTCTGTTTATGCAGTAAAGCCAAAATAAGCCACAAGAAAAAGCTAATGTCTATAGTAATGTTTCCAAGAATGGTTGCTGCAGCACTAATATAGTGCTTTAAAAGAAGAAACTGGCAGGACTAAAGTTTTAAAGAACGATGAGTGCAATACTCTTTGTAATAGAAATTGTAGCTAATAAAGTACGTTAATCCACACTTTTTGTGTTTATATTTTGTTTTCTTCTGGAAAATAAACGTTTAATTAATCGATGTCTGTTTATGCAGTAAAGCCAAAATGAGACTAAAGAAAAAGCCAATGTCTATAGTAATGTTTCAAAGAATGGTTGCTGCAGCACTAATATAGTGCTATTAAAGAAGTAACTTGCAGAACTAAAGTTTTAAAGAACGATGAGTGCAATACTCTTTATAATATAAATTGTAGCTACTAAAGTACGTTAATCCACACTTTTTGTGCTTTTATTTTGTTTTCTTTGATAAAATAAACATTTAATTAATCGATGTAGTAAAGCTAAAATGAGACTAAAGAAAAAGCCAATGTTTATAGTAATGTTTCAAAGAATGGTTGCTGCAGCACTAATATAGTGCTATAAAAGAAGTAACTTGCAGAAGTAAAGTTTTAAAGAACGATGATTGCAATACTCTTTATAATATAAATTGTAGCTACTAAAGTACGTTGAACGACACATTTTGTACTTTTATTTTGTTTTCTTTAAGAAAATAAACCTTTAATTAATCGATGCAGTAAAGCCCAAATAAGACTAAAGAAAAAGCTAATGTCTATAGTAACGTTTCAAAGAATGGTTGCTGCAGTACTAATATAGTGATTTAAAAGAATCAACTGGCAGGACTAAAGTTTTAAAGAGCGATGAGTCCAATACTCTTTGTAATAGAAATTGTAGCCACTAAAGTACCTTAATCCACACTTTTTGTGATTTTATTTTGTTTTCTTTGATAAAATAAACATTTAATTAATCGATGTAGTAAAGCAAAAATGAGACTAAAGAAAAAGCCAATGTTTATAGTAATGTTTCAAAGAATGGTTGCTGCAGCACTAATATAGTGCTATAAAAGAAGCAACTTGCAGAAGTAAAGTTTTAAAGAACGATGAGTGCAATACTCTTTATAATATAAATTGTAGCTACTAAAGTACGTTGAACGACACTTTTTGTGCTTTTATTTTCTTTCCTTTGAGAAAATAAACTTTTAATTAATTGATGCAGTAAAGCCCAAATAAAACTAAAGAAAAAGCTAATGTCTATAGTAATGTTTCCAAGAATGGTTGCTGCAGCACTAATATAGTGCTATAAAAGAAGTAAATTGCAGAACTAAATTTTTAAAGAACGATGAGTGCAATACTCTTTGTCATAGAAATTGCAGCTACGAAAGTACGTTAATTTACACTTTGTGTGCTTTTATTTTGTTTTCTTTGAGAAAAGAAACATTTAATTAATCGATGTTTGTTTATGCACTAAAGCCAAAATGAGACGAAAGAAAAAGCTAATGTCTATAGTAATGTTTCAGATAATGGTTGCTGCAGAACTAATTGAGTGCTACTAAAGAAGAAACTTGCAGAACTAAAGTTTTAAAGAACGATGACTGCAATACTCTTTGTAATAGAAATTGTAGCTAATAAAGTACGTTAATCGACACTTTTTGTGTTTTAATTTTGTTTTCTCTGAGAAAAGAAACATTTAATTAATCGATGTCTGTTTATGCAGTAAAGCCAAAATGAGACGAAAGAAAAAGCTAATGTCTATAGTAATGTTTCAGATAATGGTTGCTGCAGAACTAATATAGTGCTATTAAAGAAGAAACTTGCAAAACTAAAGTTTTAAAGAACAATGATTGCAATACTCTTTGTAATAGAAATTGTAGCTAATAAAGTACGTTAATCCACACTTTTTGTGTTTATATTTTGTTTTCTTTTGGAAATAAACGTTTCATTATTCGATGTTCTTTGATGCACAAAATATAAATTGAGACGAAAGAAAAAGCTAATGTCTATAGTAATGTTTCCAAGAATGGTTGCTGCAGCACTAAGATAGTGCTTTAAAAGAAGTAACTGGCAGCACTAAAGTTTTAAAGAACGATGAGTGCAATACTCTTTGTAATAGAAATTGTAGCTACGAAAGTACGTTAATTCACACTTTGTTTGCTTTTATCTTGTTTTCTTTGAGAAAAGAAAGATTTAATTAATCGATGTTTGTTTATGCACTAAAGCCAAAATGAGACGAAAGAAAAAGCTAATGTCTATAGTAATGTTTGAGATAATGGTTGCTGCAGAACTAATATAGTGCTATTAAAGAAGAAACTTGCAGAACTAAAGTTTTAAAGAACGATGATTGCAATACTCTTTGTAATAGAAATTGTAGCTAATAAAGTACGTTAATCGACACTTTTTGTGTTTTAATTTTGTTTTCTTTGAGAAAAGAAACATTTAATTAATCGATGTCTGTTTATGCAGTAAAGCCAAAATGAGACGAAAGAAAAAGCCAAATGTCTATAGTAATGTTTCCACAAATGGTTGCTGCAGCACTAATATAGTGCTTTAAAAGAATAAACTGGCAGGACTAAAGTTTTAAAGAACGATGAGTGCAATACTCTTTGTAATAGAAATTGTAGCTAATAAAGTACGTTAATCCACACTTTTTGTGTTTTAATTTTGTTTTCTTTGAGAAAATAAACATTTAATGAAGTGATGTTTTTTTTATGCAGTAAAGCCAAAATGAGACTAAAGAAAAAGCTAATGTCTATAGTAATGTTTCAAAGAATGGTTGCTGCAGCACTAATATAGTGCTATAAAAGAAGTAACTTGCAGAACTAAAGTTTTAAAGAACGATGAGTGCATTACCCTTTATAATAGAAATTGTAGCTACTAAAAAACGTTAATCCACACTTTTTGTGTTTTAATTTTGTTTTCTTTTGGAAAATAAACGTTTCATTATTCGATGTTTTTTGATGCACTAAATATAAATTTAGACGAAAGAAAAAGCTAATGTCTATAGTAATGTTTCAAAGAATGGTTGCTGCAGCACTAAGATAGTGCTTTAAAAGAAGTAACTGGCAGGACTAAAGTTTTAAAGAACGATGAGTGCAATACTCTTTGTAATAGAAATTGTAGCTAATAAAGTACGTTAATCCACACTTTTTGTGTTTATATTTTGTTTTCTTTTGGAAAATAAACGTTTCATTATTCGATGTTTTTTGATGCACTAAATATAAATTGAGACGAAAGAAAAAGCTAATGTCTATAGTAATGTTTCCAAGAATGGTTGCTGCAGCACTAATATAGTGCTTTAAAAGAAGAAACTGGCAGGACTAAAGTTTTAAAGAGCGATGAGTGCAATACTCTTTGCAATAGAAATTGTAGCTAATAAAGTACGTTAATCCACACTTTTTGTGTTTTAATTTTTTTTTTCTTTGAGAAAATAAACATTTAATTAACTGATGTTTTTTTATGCAGTAAAGCCAAAATGAGCCACAAGAAAAAGCTAATGTCTATAGTAATGTTTCCAAGAATGGTTGCTGCAGCACTAATATAGTGCTTTAAAAGAAGAAACTGGCAGGACTAAAGTTTTAAAGAACGATGAGTGCAATACTCTTTGTAATAGAAATTGTAGCTAATAAAGTACGTTAATCCACACTTTTTGTGTTTATATTTTGTTTTCTTTTGGAAAATAAACGTTTAATTAATCGATGTCTGTTTATGCAGTAAAGCCAAAATGAGACTAAAGAAAAAGCCAATGTCTATAGTAATGTTTCAAAGAATGGTTGCTGCAGCACTAATATAGTGCTATTAAAGAAGTAACTTGCAGAACTAAAGTTTTAAAGAACGATGAGTGCAATACTCTTTATAATATAAATTGTAGCTACTAAAGTACGTTAATCCACACTTTTTGTGCTTTTATTTTGTTTTCTTTGATAAAATAAACATTTAATTAATCGATGTAGTAAAGCTAAAATGAGACTAAAGAAAAAGCCAATGTTTATAGTAATGTTTCAAAGAATGGTTGCTGCAGCACTAATATAGTGCTATAAAAGAAGTAACTTGCAGAAGTAAAGTTTTAAAGAACGATGATTGCAATACTCTTTATAATATAAATTGTAGCTACTAAAGTACGTTGAACGACACATTTTGTACTTTTATTTTGTTTTCTTTAAGAAAATAAACCTTTAATTAATCGATGCAGTAAAGCCCAAATAAGACTAAAGAAAAAGCTAATGTCTATAGTAACGTTTCAAAGAATGGTTGCTGCAGTACTAATATAGTGATTTAAAAGAATCAACTGGCAGGACTAAAGTTTTAAAGAGCGATGAGTGCAATACTCTTTGTAATAGAAATTGTAGCCACTAAAGTACCTTAATCCACACTTTTTGTGATTTTATTTTGTTTTCTTTGATAAAATAAACATTTAATTAATCGATGTAGTAAAGCTAAAATGAGACTAAAGAAAAAGCCAATGTTTATAGTAATGTTTCAAAGAATGGTTGCTGCAGCACTAATATAGTGCTATAAAAGAAGCAACTTGCAGAAGTAAAGTTTTAAAGAACGATGAGTGCAATACTCTTTATAATATAAATTGTAGCTACTAAAGTACGTTGAACGACACTTTTTGTGCTTTTATTTTCTTTCCTTTGAGAAAATAAACTTTTAATTAATTGATGCAGTAAAGCCCAAATAAAACTAAAGAAAAAGCTAATGTCTATAGTAATGTTTCCAAGAATGGTTGCTGCAGCACTAATATAGTGCTATAAAAGAAGTAAATTGCAGAACTAAATTTTTAAAGAACGATGAGTGCAATACTCTTTGTCATAGAAATTGCAGCTACGAAAGTACGTTAATTTACACTTTGTGTGCTTTTATTTTGTTTTCTTTGAGAAAAGAAACATTTAATTAATCGATGTTTGTTTATGCACTAAAGCCAAAATGAGACGAAAGAAAAAGCTAATGTCTATAGTAATGTTTCAGATAATGGTTGCTGCAGAACTAATTGAGTGCTACTAAAGAAGAAACTTGCAGAACTAAAGTTTTAAAGAACGATGACTGCAATACTCTTTGTAATAGAAATTGTAGCTAATAAAGTACGTTAATCGACACTTTTTGTGTTTTAATTTTGTCTTCTCTGAGAAAAGAAACATTTAATTAATCGATTTCTGTTTATGCAGTAAAGCCAAAATGAGCCACAAGAAAAAGCTAATGTCTATAGTAATGTTTCCAAGAATGGTTGCTGCAGCACTAATATAGTGCTTTAAAAGAAGAAACTGGCAGGACTAAAGTTTTAAAGAACGATGAGTGCAATACTCTTTGTAATAGAAATTGTAGCTAATAAAGTACGTTAATCCACACTTTTTGTGTTTATATTTTGTTTTCTTTTGGAAAATAAACGTTTAATTAATCGATGTCTGTTTATGCAGTAAAGCCAAAATGAGACTAAAGAAAAAGCCAATGTCTATAGTAATGTTTCAAAGAATGGTTGCTGCAGCACTAATATAGTGCTATAAAAGAAGTAACTTGCAGAAGTAAAGTTTTAAAGAACGATGATTGCAATACTCTTTATAATATAAATTGTAGCTACTAAAGTTCGTTGAACGACACATTTTGTACTTTTATTTTGTTTTCTTTAAGAAAATAAACCTTTAATTAATCGATGCAGTAAAGCCCAAATAAGACTAAAGAAAAAGCTAATGTCTATAGTAACGTTTCAAAGAATGGTTGCTGCAGTACTAATATAGTGATTTAAAAGAATCAACTGGCAGGACTAAAGTTTTAAAGAGCGATGAGTGCAATACTCTTTGTAATAGAAATTGTAGCCACTAAAGTACCTTAATCCACACTTTTTGTGATTTTATTTTGTTTTCTTTGATAAAATAAACATTTAATTAATCGATGTAGTAAAGCAAAAATGAGACTAAAGAAAAAGCCAATGTTTATAGTAATGTTTCAAAGAATGGTTGCTGCAGCACTAATATAGTGCTATAAAAGAAGCAACTTGCAGAAGTAAAGTTTTAAAGAACGATGAGTGCAATACTCTTTATAATATAAATTGTAGCTACTAAAGTACGTTGAACGACACTTTTTGTGCTTTTATTTTCTTTCCTTTGAGAAAATAAACTTTTAAGTAATTGATGCAGTAAAGCCCAAATAAAACTAAAGAAAAAGCTAATGTCTATAGTAATGTTTCCAAGAATGGTTGCTGCAGCACTAATATAGTGCTATAAAAGAAGTAAATTGCAGAACTAAATTTTTAAAGAACGATGAGTGCAATACTCTTTGTCATAGAAATTGCAGCTACGAAAGTACGTTAATTTACACTTTGTGTGCTTTTATTTTGTTTTCTTTGAGAAAAGAAACATTTAATTAATCGATGTTTGTTTATGCACTAAAGCCAAAATGAGACGAAAGAAAAAGCTAATGTCTATAGTAATGTTTCAGATAATGGTTGCTGCAGAACTAATTGAGTGCTACTAAAGAAGAAACTTGCAGAACTAAAGTTTTAAAGAACGATGACTGCAATACTCTTTGTAATAGAAATTGTAGCTAATAAAGTACGTTAATCGACACTTTTTGTGTTTTAATTTTGTTTTCTCTAAGAAAAGAAACATTTAATTAATCGATGTCTGTTTATGCAGTAAAGCCAAAATGAGACGAAAGAAAAAGCTAATGTCTATAGTAATGTTTCAGATAATGGTTGCTGCAGAACTAATATAGTGCTATTAAAGAAGAAACTTGCAAAACTAAAGTTTTAAAGAACAATGATTGCAATACTCTTTGTAATAGAAATTGTAGCTAATAAAGTACGTTAATCCACACTTTTTGTGTTTATATTTTGTTTTCTTTTGGAAATAAACGTTTCATTATTCGATGTTCTTTGATGCACAAAATATAAATTGAGACGAAAGAAAAAGCTAATGTCCATAGTAATGTTTCCAAGAATGGTTGCTGCAGCACTAAGATAGTGCTTTAAAAGAAGTAACTGGCAGCACTAAAGTTTTAAAGAACGATGAGTGCAATACTCTTTGTAATAGAAATTGTAGCTACGAAAGTACGTTAATTCACACTTTGTGTGCTTTTATCTTGTTTTCTTTGAGAAAAGAAAGATTTAATTAATCGATGTTTGTTTATGCACTAAAGCCAAAATGAGACGAAAGAAAAAGCTAATGTCTATAGTAATGTTTGAGATAATGGTTGCTGCAGAACTAATATAGTGCTATTAAAGAAGAAACTTGCAGAACTAAAGTTTTAAAGAACGATGATTGCAATACTCTTTGTAATAGAAATTGTAGCTAATAAAGTACGTTAATCGACACTTTTTGTGTTTTAATTTTGTTTTCTTTGAGAAAAGAAACATTTAATTAATCGATGTCTGTTTATGCAGTAAAGCAAAAATGAGACTAAAGAAAAAGCTAATGTCTTTAGTAATGTTTCAAAGAATGGTTGATGCAGCACTAATATAGTGCTATAAAAGAAGTAACTTGCAGAACTAAAGTTTTAAAGAACGATGAGTGCATTACCCTTTATAATAGAAATTGTAGCTACTAAAAAACGTTAATCCACACTTTTTGTGTTTTAATTTTGTTTTCTTTTGGAAAATAAACGTTTCATTATTCGATGTTTTTTGATGCACTAAATATAAATTTAGACGAAAGAAAAAGCTAATGTCTATAGTAATGTTTCAAAGAATGGTTGCTGCAGCACTAAGATAGTGCTTTAAAAGAAGTAACTGGCAGGACTAAAGTTTTAAAGAACGATGAGTGCAATACTCTTTGTAATAGAAATTGTAGCTAATAAAGTACGTTAATCCACACTTTTTGTGTTTATATTTTGTTTTCTTTTGGAAAATAAACGTTTCATTATTCGATGTTTTTTGATGCACTAAATATAAATTGAGACGAAAGAAAAAGCTAATGTCTATAGTAATGTTTCCAAGAATGGTTGCTGCAGCACTAAGATAGTGCTTTAAAAGAAGAAACTGGCAGGACTAAAGTTTTAAAGAGCGATGAGTGCAATACTCTTTGCAATAGAAATTGTAGCTAATAAAGTACGTTAATCCACACTTTTTGTGTTTTAATTTTTTTTTTCTTTGAGAAAATAAACATTTAATTAACTGATGTTTTTTTATGCAGTAAACCCAAAATGAGACTAAAGAAAAAGCTAATGTCTATAGTAATGTTTCCAAGAATGGTTGCTGCAGCACTAAGATAGTGCTTTAAAAGAAGTAACTGGCAGGACTAAAGTTTTAAAGAACGATGAGTGCAATACTCTTTGTAATAGAAATTGTAGCTACGAAAGTACGTTAATGCACACTTTTTGTGCTTTTATTTTGTTTTCTTTGAGAAAATAAACATTTAATTAATCGATGTTTGTTTATGCAGTAAAGCCAAAATGAGCCACAAGAAAAAGCTAATGTCTATAGTAATGTTTCCAAGAATGGTTGCTGCAGCACTAATATAGTGCTTTAAAAGAAGAAACTGGCAGGACTAAAGTTTTAAAGAACGATGAGTGCAATACTCTTTGTAATAGAAATTGTAGCTAATAAAGTACGTTAATCCACACTTTTTGTGTTTATATTTTGTTTTCTTTTGGAAAATAAACGTTTAATTAATCGATGTCTGTTTATGCAGTAAAGCCAAAATGAGACTAAAGAAAAAGCCAATGTCTATAGTAATGTTTCAAAGAATGGTTGCTGCAGCACTAATATAGTGCTATTAAAGAAGTAACTTGCAGAACTAAAGTTTTAAAGAACGATGAGTGCAATACTCTTTATAATATAAATTGTAGCTACTAAAGTACGTTAATCCACACTTTTTGTGCTTTTATTTTGTTTTCTTTGATAAAATAAACATTTAATTAATCGATGTAGTAAAGCTAAAATGAGACTAAAGAAAAAGCCAATGTTTATAGTAATGTTTCAAAGAATGGTTGCTGCAGCACCAATATAGTGCTATAAAAGAAGTAACTTGCAGAAGTAAAGTTTTAAAGAACGATGATTGCAATACTCTTTATAATATAAATTGTAGCTACTAAAGTACGTTGAACGACACATTTTGTACTTTTATTTTGTTTTCTTTAAGAAAATAAACCTTTAATTAATCGATGCAGTAAAGCCCAAATAAGACTAAAGAAAAAGCTAATGTCTATAGTAACGTTTCAAAGAATGGTTGCTGCAGTACTAATATAGTGATTTAAAAGAATCAACTGGCAGGACTAAAGTTTTAAAGAGCGATGAGTGCAATACTCTTTGTAATAGAAATTGTAGCCACTAAAGTACCTTAATCCACACTTTTTGTGATTTTATTTTGTTTTCTTTGATAAAATAAACATTTAATTAATCGATGTAGTAAAGCTAAAATGAGACTAAAGAAAAAGCCAATGTTTATAGTAATGTTTCAAAGAATGGTTGCTGCAGCACTAATATAGTGCTATAAAAGAAGCAACTTGCAGAAGTAAAGTTTTAAAGAACGATGAGTGCAATACTCTTTATAATATAAATTGTAGCTACTAAAGTACGTTGAACGACACTTTTTGTGCTTTTATTTTCTTTCCTTTGAGAAAATAAACTTTTAATTAATTGATGCAGTAAAGCCCAAATAAAACTAAAGAAAAAGCTAATGTCTATAGTAATGTTTCCAAGAATGGTTGCTGCAGCACTAATATAGTGCTATAAAAGAAGTAAATTGCAGAACTAAATTTTTAAAGAACGATGAGTGCAATACTCTTTGTCATAGAAATTACAGCTACGAAAGTACGTTAATTTACACTTTGTGTGCTTTTATTTTGTTTTCTTTGAGAAAAGAAACATTTAATTAATGTTTGTTTATGCACTAAAGCCAAAATGAGACGAAAGAAAAAGCTAATGTCTATAGTAATGTTTCAGATAATGGTTGCTGCAGAACTAATTGAGTGCTACTAAAGAAGAAACTTGCAGAACTAAAGTTTTAAAGAACGATGACTGCAATACTCTTTGTAATAGAAATTGTAGCTAATAAAGTACGCTAATCGACACTTTTTGTGTTTTAATTTTGTTTTCTCTGAGAAAAGAAACATTTAATTAATCGATGTCTGTTTATGCAGTAAAGCAAAATTGAGACGAAAGAAAAAGCTAATGTCTATAGTTATGTTTCAGATAATGGTTGCTGCAGAACTAATATAGTGCTATTAAAGAAGAAACTTGCAGAACTAAAGTTTTAAAGAACGATGAGTGCAATACTCTTTGTAATAGAAATTGTAGCTACGAAAGTACGTTAATTCACACTTTGTGTGCTTTTATTTTATTTTCATTGAGAAAAGAAACATTTAATTAATCGATGTTTGTTTATGCACTAAAGCCAAAATGAGACTAAAGAAAAAGCCAATGTCTATAGTAATGTTTCAAAGAATGGTTGCTGCAGCACTAATATAGTGCTATTAAAGAAGTGACTTGCAGAACTGAAGTTTTAAAGAACGATGAGTGCAATACTCTTTGTAATAGAAATTGTAGCTACGAAAGTACGTTAATTCTCACATTTTGTGCTTTTATTTTGTTTTCTTCGAGAAAATAAACATTTAATTAATCGATGTTTGTTTATGCAGTGGAGATAAAATTGGACTAAAGAAAAAGCTAATGTCTACAGTAATGTTTCCAAGAATGGTTGCTGCAACACTAAGATAGTACTTTAAAAGAAGTAACTGGCAGGACTAAAATTTTAAAGAACGATGAGTGCAATACTCTTTGTAATAGAAATTGTAGCTAATAAAGTACGTTAATCCACACTTTTTGTGTTTATATTTTGTTTTCTTTTGGAAAATAAAAGTTTCATTAATCGATGTCTGTTTATGCAGTAAAGCCAAAATGAGACTAAAGAAAAAGCCAATGTCTATAGTAATGTTTCAAAGAATGGTTGCTGCAGCACTAATATAGTGCTATTAAAGAAGTAACTTGCAGAACTAAAGTTTTAAAGAACGATGAGTGCAATACTCTTTGTAATAGAAATTGTAGCTACGAAAGTACGTTAATTCTCACATTTTGTGCTTTTATTTTGTTTTCTTCGAGAAAATAAACATTTAATTAATCGATGTTTGTTTATGCAGTGGAGATAAAATTGGACTAAAGAAAAAGCTAATGTCTATAGTAACGTTTCAAAGAATGGTTGCTGCAGTACTAATATAGTGATTTAAAAGAAGTAACTGGCTGGACTAAAGTTTTAAAAGGCGATGAGTGCAATACTCTTTGTAATAGAAATTGTAGCTACTAAAGTACGTTAATGAACACATTTTGTGCTCTTATTTTGTTTTCTTTGAGAAAATAAACATTTAATTAATCGATGGTTGTTTATGCAGTAAAGCCAAAATGGGACTAAAGAAAAAGCCAAATGTCTAAAGTAATGTTTCCAAAAATGGTTGCTGCAGCACTAATATAGTGCTTTAAGAGAAGTAACTTGCAGAACTAAAGTTTTAAAGAACGATGAGTGCAATACTCTTTATAATACAAATTGACACATTGATACAAATTCACACATTTTGTGCTCTTATTTTGTTTTCTTTTAGAAAATAAACATTTAATTAATCGATGTTTGTTTATGCAGTAAAGCCCAAATAAGACTAAAGAAAAAGCTACTGTCTATAGTAACGTTTCAAAGAATTGTTGCTGCAGTACTAATATAGTGCTTTATAAGAAGTAACTGGCAGAACTAAAGTTTTAAAGAACGATGAGTGCAATGCTCTTTATAATACAAATTGTAGCTACTAAAGTACGTTAATCTACACTTTTTGTGCTTTTATTTTTTTTCTTTTAGAAAATAAACATTTAATTAATCAATGTTTGTTTATACAGTAAAGCCCAAATAAGACTAAAGAAAAAGCTACTATCTATAGTAACGTTTTAAAGAATGGTTGCTGCAGCACTAATATAGTGCTTTAAAAGAAGTAACTGGCAGAACTAAAGTTTTAAAGAACGATGAGTGCAATACTCTTTATAATACAAATTGTAGCTACTAAAGTACGTTCTTTCACTCTTTTTGTGCTTTTATTTTGTTTTCTTTGAGAAAATAAACATTTAATTAATCGATGTTTGTTTATGCAGTAAAGCCAAAATGAGCCACAAGAAAAAGCTAATGTCTATAGTAATGTTTCCAAGAATGGTTGCTGTAGCACTAATATAGTGCTATAAAAGAAGTAACTTGCAGAAACAAAGTTTTAAAGAACGATGAGTTCAATACTCTTTATAATATAAATTGTAGCTACTAAAGTACGTTGAACGACACTTTTTGTGCTTTTATTTTGTTTTCTTTTAGAAAATAAACATT
This sequence comes from Aurelia coerulea, assembly GCA_039566865.1. NCBI lineage: Eukaryota > Metazoa > Cnidaria > Scyphozoa > Semaeostomeae > Ulmaridae > Aurelia > Aurelia coerulea. The sequence goes on from CM076959.1 coordinate 8,853,906, forward strand.
TAATTAATCGATGTTTGTTTATGCAGTAAAGCCCAAATAAGACTAAAGAAAAAGCTACTGTCTATAGTAACGTTTCAAAGAATGGTTGCTGCAGTACTAATATAGTGCTTTAAAAGAAGTAACTGGCAGAACTAAAGTTTTAAAGAACGATGAGTGCAATACTCTTTATAATACAAATTGTAGCTACTAAAGTACGTTAATTCACACTTTTTGTGCTTTTATTTTGTTTTCTTTGAGAAAATAAACATTCAATTAATCGATGTTTCTTTATGCCTCAAAGCCAAACTGAGACTAAAAAAAAAGCTAATGTCTATAGTAATGTTTCAAAGAAGGGTTGCTGCAGCACTAATATATTGATATAAAAGAAGTAACTTGCAGAACTAAAGTTTTAAAGAACGATGAGTGCAATACTCTTTATAATTCAAAATGTAGCTACTAAATTCACACATTTTGTGCTCTTATTTTGTTTTCTTTGAGAAAATAAACATTTAATTAATCGATGTTTGTTTATGCAGTAAAGCCAAAATGAGACTAAAGAAAAAGCCAAATGTTTAAAGTAATGTTTCCAAAAATGGTTGCTGCAGCACTAATATAGTGCTTTAAAAGAAGTAACTGGCAGAACTAAAGTTTTAAAGAACGATGAGTGCAATACTCTTTATAATACAAATTGTAGCTACTAAAGTACGTTAATCCACACTTTTTTTGCTTTTATTTTGTTTTCTTTGAAAAAATAAACATTTAATTAATCGATGTTTGTTTATGCCTTAAAGCCAAACTGAAACTAAAAAAAAAAGCTAATGTCTATAGTAATGTTTCCAAGAATGGTTGCTGCAGCACCAAAATAGTGCTATAAAAGAAGAAACTTGCAGAAGTAAAGTTTTAAAGAACGATGAGTTCAATACTCTTTAAAATATACATTGTAGATACTAAAGTACGTTGAACGACACTTTTTGTGCTTTTATTTTGTTTTCTTTAAGAAAATAAACTTTTAATTAATCGATGCAGTAAAGCCCAAATAAGACTAAAGAAAAAGCTACTGTCTATAGTAACGTTTCAAAGAATGGTTGCTGCAGTACTAATATAGTGCTTTATAAGAAGTAACTGGCAGAACTAAAGTTTTAAAGAACGATGAGTGCAATGCTCTTTATAATACAAATTGTAGCTACTAAAGTACGTTAATCTACACTTTTTGTGCTTTTATTTTTTTTCTTTGAGAAAATAAACATTTAATTAATCGATGTTTGTTTATGCAGTAAAGCCAAAATGAGCCACAAGAAAAAGCTAATGTCTATAGTAATGTTTCCAAGAATGGTTGCTGTAGCACTAATATAGTGCTATAAAAGAAGTAACTTGCAGAAACAAAATTTTAAAGAACGATGAGTTCAATATTTTTTATAATATAAATTGTAGCTACTAAAGTACGTTGAACGACACTTTTTGTGCTTTTATTTTGTTTTCTTTTAGAAAATAAACTTTTAATTAATCGATGCAGTAAAGCCCAAATAAGACTAAAGAAAAAGCTAATGTCTATAGTAACGTTTCAAAGAATGGTTGCTGCAGTACTAATATAGTGATTTAAAAGAAGTAACTGGCAGGACTAAAGTTTTAAAGAGCGATGAGTGCAATACTCTTTGTAATAGAAATTGTAGCTACTAAAGTACGTTAATTCACACATTTTGTGCTCTTATTTTGTTTTCTTTGAGAAAATAAACATTTAATTAATCGATGTTTGTTTATGCAGTAAAGCAAAAATGAGACTAAAGGAAAAGCCAAATGTCTAAAGTAATGTTTCCAAAAATGGTTGCTGCAGCACTAATATAGTGCTTTAAAAGAAGTAACTGGCAGAACTAAAGTTTTAAAGAACGATGAGTGCAATGCTCTTTATAATACAAATTGTAGCTACTAAAGTACGTTAATCCACACTTTTTGTGCTTTTATTTTGTTTTCTTTTAGAAAATAAACATTTAATTAATCGATGTTTGTTTATGCAGTAAAGCCCAAATAAGACTAAAGAAAAAGCTAATGTCTATAGTAATGTTTCCAAGAATGGTTGCTGCAGCACTAATATAGTGCTATAGAAGAAGTAAATTGCAGAAGTAAAGTTTTAAAGAACGATGAGTGCAATACTCTTTATAATAGAAATTGTAGCTACGAAAGTACGTTAATCCACACTATTTGTGCTTTTATTTTGTTTCCTTTGAGAAAATAAACATTTAATTAATCGATGTTTGTTTATGCAGTAAAGCAAAAATGAGCCTCAAGAAAAAGCTAATGTCTATAGTAATGTTTCAAAGAATGGTTGGTGCAGCACTAATATAGTGCTATAAAAGAAGTAACTTGCAGAACTAAAGTTTTAAAGAACGATGAGTGCATTATCCTTTATAATAGAAATTGTAGCTACTAAAAAACGTTAATCCACACTTTTTGTGTTTTAATTTTGTTTTCTTTTGGAAAATAAACGTTTCATTATTCGATGTTTTTTGATGCACTAAATATAATATTAGACGAAAGAAAAAGCTAATGTCTATAGTAATGTTTCAGAGAATGGTTGCTGCAGCACTAATATAGTGCTATTAAAGAAGTAACTGGCAGGACTAAAGTTTTAAAGAACGATGAGTGCAATACTCTTTGTAATAGAAATTGTAGCTACGAAAGTATGTTAATCCACACTTTTTGTGCATTTATTTTGTTTTCTTTGAGAAAATAAACATTTAATTAATCGATGTTTGTTTATGGAGTAAAGCCAAAATGAGCCACAAGAAAAAGCAAATGTCTATAGTAATGTTTCCAAGAATGGTTGCTGTAGCACTAATATAGTGCTATAAAAGAAGTAACTTGCAGAACTAAAGTTTTAAAGAACGATGAGTGCAATTCTCTTTATAATATAAATTGTAGCTACTAAAGTACGTTGAACGACACTTTGTGTGCTTTTATTTTGTTTTCTTTGAGAAAATTTACTTTTAATTAATCGATGCAGTAAAGCCCTAATAAGACTAAAGAAAAAGCTAATGTCTATAGTAACGTTTCAAAGAATGGTTGCTGCAGTACTAATATAGTGCTTTAAAAGAAGTAACTGGCAGGACTAAAGTTTTAAAGAGCGATAAGTGCAATACTCTTTATAATACAAATTGTAGCTACTAAAGTACCTTCTTTCACTCTTTTTGTGCTTTTATTTTGTTTTCTTTGAGAAAATAAACAATTAATTAATCGATGTTTTTTTATGCAGTAAAGCCAAAATGAGACTAAAGAAAAAGCTAATGTCTATAGTAATGTTTTCAAGAATGGTTGCTGCAGCACTAAGATAGTGCTTTAAAAGAGGTAACTGGCAGGACTAAAGTTTTAAAGAACGATGAGAGCAATACTCTTTGGAATAGAAATTGTAGCTACGAAAGTACGTTAATCCACACTATTTGTGCTTTTATTTTGTTTCCTTTGAGAAAGTAAACATTTAATTAATCGATGTTTGTTTATGTAGTAAAGCCAAAATGAGCCTCAAGAAAAAGCTAATGTCTATAGTAATGTTTCAAAGAATGGATGGTGCAGCACTAATATAGTGCTATAAAAGAAGTAAATTGCAGAACTAAAGTTTTAAAGAACGATGAGTGCAATACTCTTTATAATAGAAATTGTAGCTACTAAAGTACGTTGAACGACACTTTTTGTGCTTTTATTTTGTTTTCTTTTAGAAATTGAACATTTAATTAATCGATGTTTGTTTATGCACTAAATATAAATTGAGACGAAAGAAAAAGCTAATGTCTATAGTAACGTTTCAAAGAATGGTTAATGCAGTACTAATATAGTGCTTTAAAAGAAGCGACTGGCAGGACTAAAGTTTTAAAGAACGATGAGTGCAATACTCTTTGTAATAGAAATTGTAGCTAATAAAGTATGTTAATTGACACTATTTGTGTTTTAATTATGTTTTCTTTAATAAAAGAAACATTTAATTATTCGGTGTTTGTTTATGCAATAAAGCCAAAATGAGACTAAAGAAAAAGCCTAATGTCTATATTAATGTTTCAAAGAATGGTTGCTGCAGCACTAATATAGTGCTATAAAAGAAGTAACTTGCAGAACTAAAGTTTTAAAGAACGATGAGTGCAATACTCTTTATAATACAAATTGTAGCTACTAAATTCACACATTTTGTGCTTTTATTTTGTTTCCTTTTAGAAAGTAAACATTTAATTAATCGATGTTTGTTTATGCAGTAAGGCCCAAATAAGACTAAAGAAAAAGCTACTGTCTATAATAACGTTTCAAAGAATGGTTGCTGCAGTACTATTATAGTGCTTTAAAAGAAGTGAATTGCAGAACTAAAGTTTTAAAGAACGATGAGTGCAATACTCTTTATAATACAAATTGTAGCTACTAAAGTACGTTAATTCACACTTTTTGTGCTTTTATTTTGTTTTCTTTGAGATAATAAACATTTAATTAATCGATGTTTGTTTATGCAGTAAAGCCAAAATAAGATTAAAGAAAAAGCCAAATGTCTATAGAAATGTTTCCAAAAATGGTTGCTGCAGCACTAATATAGTGCTTTAAAAGAAGTAACTGGCAGAACTTAAGTTGAAAAGTACGATGAGTGCAATAGTTCTTCTAATATAAATTGTAGCTAATAAAATACATTAAACAACAATTTTTGTGGTTTAAATTTGTTTTCTTTGAGAAAATAAACATTTAATTAATCGATGTTTGTTTATGCAGTAAATCTAAAATTGGACTAAAGAAGAAGCTAATGTCTATAGTAATGTTTCCAAGAATGGTTAATGCAGCACTAATATAGTGCTTTAAAAAGGAATTTGCAGAACTGAAGTTTTAAAGAACGATGAGTGCAATACTCTTTACAATACAAATTGTAGCTACTAAAGTACGTTGAACGACACTTTTTGTGCTTTTATTTGTTTTCTTTTAGAAATTAAACATTTAATTAATCGATGTTTGTTTATGCACTAAATATAAATTGAGACGAAAGAAAAAGCTAATGTCTATAGTAACGTTTCAAAGAATGGTTAATGCAGTACTAATATAGTGCTTTAAAAGAAGTGACTGGCAGGACTAAAGTTTTAAAGAACGATGAGTGCAATACTCTTTGTAATAGAAATTGTAGCTAATAAAGTATGTTAATTGACACTATTTGTGTTTTAATTATGTTTTCTTTAATAAAAGAAACATTTAATTATTCGATGTTTGTTTATGCAATAAAGCCAAAATGAGACTAAAGAAAAAACCTAATGTCTATATTAATGTTTCAAAGAATGGTTGCCGCAGCAGTAATATAGTGCTATAAAAGAAGTAACTTGCAGAACTAAAGTTTTAAAGAACGATGAGTGCAATAATCTTTATAATACAAATTGTAGCTACTAAATTCACACATTTTGTGCTTTTATTTTGTTTCCTTTTAGAAAATAAACATTTAATTAATCGATGTTTGTTTATGCAGTAAAGCCCAAATAAGACTAAAGAAAAAGCTACTGTCTATAGTAACGTTTCAAAGAATGGTTGCTGCAGTACTAATATAGTGCTTTAAAAGAAGTAAATTGCAGAACTAAAGTTTTAAAGAACGATGAGTGCAATACTCTTTATAATACAAATTGTAGCTACTAAAGTACGTTAATTCACACTTTTTGTTCTTTTATTTTGTTTTCTTTGAGAAAATAAACATTTAATTAATCGATGTTTGTTTATGCAGTAAAGCCAAAATAAGACTAAAGAAAAAGCCAAATGTCTATAGAAATGTTTCCAAAAATGGTTGCTGCAGCACTAATATAGTGCTTTAAAAGAAGTAACTGGCAGAACTTAAGTTTTAAAGTACGATGAGTGCAATAGTTCTTCTAATATAAATTGTAGCTAATAAAGTACGTTAAACAACAATTTTTGTGGTTTAAATTTGTTTTCTTTGAGAAAATAAACATTTAATTAATCGATCCAGTAAAGCCCAAATAAGACTAAAGAAAAAGCTAATGTCTATAGTAACGTTTCAAAGAATGGTTGCTGCAGTACTAATATAGTGATTTAAAAGAAGTAACTGGCAGGACTAAAGTTTTAAAGAGCGATGAGTGCAATACTCTTTGTAATAGAAATTGTAGCTACTAAATTCACACATTTTGTGCTTTTATTTTGTTTCCTTTTAGAAAATAAACATTTAATTAATCGATGTTTGTTTATGCAGTAAAGCCCAAATAAGACTAAAGAAAAAGCTACTGTCTATAGTAACGTTTCAAAGAATGGTTGCTGCAGTACTAATATAGTGCTTTAAAAGAAGTAACTTGCAGAACTAAAGTTTTAAAGAACGATGAGTGCAATACTCTTTATAATACAAATTGTAGCTACTAAAGTACTTTAATTGACACTTTTTGTGTTTTAATTTTGTTTTTTTTTGAGAAAATAAACATTTAATTAACCGATGTTTGTTTATGTAGTAAAGCCAAAATGAGACTAAAGAAAAAGCTAATGTCTATAATAATGTTTCAAAGAATGGTTGCTGCAGCACTAATATAGTGCTTTAAAAGAAGTAACTGGCAGAACTTAAGTTTTAAAGTACGATGAGTGCAATAGTTCTTCTAATATAAATTGTAGCTAATAAAGTACGTTAAACAACAATTTTTGTGGTTTAAATTTGTTTTCTTTGAGAAAATAAACATTTAATTAATCGATGTTTGTTTATGCAGTAAATCTAAAATTGGACTAAAGAAGAAGCTAATGTCTATAGTAATGTTTCCAAGAATGGTTGCTGCAGCACTAATATAGTGCTTTAAAAAAGGAATTCGCAGAACTGAAGTTTTAAAGACCGATGAGTGCAATACTCTTTACAATACAAATTGTAGCTACTAAAGTACGTTAATTCACACTTTTTGTGCTCTTATTTTGTTTTCTTTTAGAAAATAGACATTTAATTAATTGATGTTTGTTTATGCAGTAAAGCCAAAATGAGCCACAAGAAAAAGCTACTGTCTATAGTAACGTTTCAAAGAATGGTTGCTGCAGTACTAATATAGTGCTTTAAAAGAAGTAACTGGCAGAACTAAAGTTTTAAAGAACGATGAGTGCAATGCTCTTTAAAATACAAATTGTAGCTACTAAAGTACGTTAATCCACACTTTTTGTGCTTTTATTTTGTTTTCTTTTAGAAAATAAACATTTAATTAATCGATCCAGTAAAGCCCAAATAAGACTATAGAAAAAGCTAATGTCTATAGTAACGTTTCAAAGAATGGTTGCTGCAGTACTAATATAGTGATTTAAAAGAAGTAACTGGCAGGACTAAAGTTTTAAAGAGCGATGAGTGCAATACTCTTTGTAATAGAAATTGTAGCTACTAAAGTACGTTAATTCACACATTTTGTGCTCTTATTTTGTTTTCTTTGAGAAAATAAACATTTAATTAATCGATGTTTGTTTATGCAGTAAAGCCAAAATGAGACTAAAGAAAAAGCCAAATGTCTAAAGTAATGTTTCCAAAAATGGTTGCTGCAGCTCTAATATAGTGCTTTAAGAGAAGTAACTTGCAGAACTAAAGTTTTAAAGAACGATGAGTGCAATACTCTTTATAATACAAATTGTAGCTACTAAATTCACACATTTTGTGCTCTTATTTTGTTTTCTTTTAGAAAATAAACATTTAATTAATCGATGTTTATTTATGCAGTAAAGCCCAAATAAGACTAAAGAAAAAGCTAATGTCTATAGTAATGTTTCCAAGAATGGTTGCTGCAGCACTAATATAGTGCTATAGAAGAAGTAAATTGCAGAACTAAAGTTTTAAAGAACGATGAGTGCAATACTCTTTATAATACAAATTGTAGCTACTAAAGTACGTTAATTCACACTTTTTGTGTTTTTATTTTGTTTTCTTTGAGAAAATAAACATTTAATTAATCGATGTTTGTTTATGCCTCAAAGCCAAACTGACGCTAAAAAAAAAACTAATGTCTATAGTAATGTTTCAAAGAAGGGTTGCTGCAGCACTAATATATTGCTATAAAAGAAGTAACTTGCAGAACTAAAGTTTTAAAGAACGATTAGTGCAATACTCTTTATAATACAAATTGTAGCTACTAAAGTACGTTCTTTCACTCTTTTTGTGCTTTTATTTTGTTTTCTTTGATAAAATAAACATTTAATTAATCGATGTAGTAAAGCTAAAAAGGGACTAAAGAAAAATCTATTGTCTATAGTTATGTTTTCAAGAATGGTTGCTGCAGCACCAAAATAGTGGTATAAAAGAAGAAACTGCCAGAACTAAACTTTTAAAGAATGATGAGTGCTTTACATTTTATAATATATAATGTAGCTACTAAAGTACGTTAATCTACACTTTTTGTGTTTTAATTTTGTTTTCTTTGAGAAAAAAAACATTTAATTAACTGATGTTTTTTTATGCAGTAAAGCAAAAATGAGACTAAAGAAAAAGCTAATGTCTATAGTAATGTTTCAAAGAATGGTTGCTGCAGCACTAATATAGTGCTATAAAAGAAGTAACTTGCAGAACTAAAGTTTTAAAGAACGATGAGTGCATTACCCTTTATAATAGAAATTGTAGCTACTAAAAAACGTTAATCCACACTTTTTGTAATTTAATTTTGTTTTCTTTTGGAAAATAAACGTTTCATTATTCGATGTTTTTTGATGCACTAAATATAAATTGAGACGAAAGAAAAAGCTAATGTCTATAGTAATGTTTCAAAGAATGGTTGCTGCAGCACTAAGATAGTGCTTTAAAAGAAGTAACTGGCAGGACTAAAGTTTTAAAGAACGATGAGTGCAATACTCTTTGTAATAGAAATTGTAGCTAATAAAGTACGTTAATCCACACTTTTTGTGTTTATATTTTGTTTTCTTTTGGAAAATAAACGTTTCATTATTCGATGTTTTTTGATGCACTAAATATAAATTGAGACGAAAGAAAAAGCTAATGTCTATAGTAATGTTTCCAAGAATGGTTGCTGCAGCACTAAGATAGTCCTTTAAAAGAAGTAACTGGCAGGACTAAAGTTTTAAAGAACGATGAGTGCAAAACTCTTTGTAATAGAAATTGTAGCTACGAAAGTACGTTAATCCACACTTTTTGTTCTTTTATTTTGTTTTCTTTGAGAAAATAAACATTTAATTAATCGATGTTTGTTTATGCAGTAAAGCCAAAATGAGCCACAAGAAAAAGCTAATGTCTATAGTAATGTTTCCAAGAATGGTTGCTGCAGCACTAAGATAGTGCATAAAAAGAAGTAACTTGCAGGACTAAAGTTTTAAAGAACGATGAGTGCAATACTCTTTGTAATAGAAATTGTAGCTACTAAAGTACGTTGAACGACACTTTTTGTGCTTTTATTTTCTTTCCTTTGAGAAAATAAACTTTTAATTAATTGATGCAGTAAAGCCCAAATAACTGGCAGAACTAAAGTTTTAAAGAACGATGAGTGCAATACTCTTTTTAATATAAATTGTAGCTACTAAAGTACGTTGAACGACACTTTTTGTGCTTTTATTTTGTTTTCTTTTGGAAAATAAACGTTTCATTATTCGATGTTTTTGATGCACTAAATATAAATTGAGACGAAAGAAAAAGCTAATATCTATAGTAATGTTTCAAAGAATGGTTGCTGCAGTACTAATATAGTGATTTAAAAGAAGTAACTGGCAGGACTAAAGTTTTAAAGAGCGATGAGTGCAATACTCTTTGTAATAGAAATTGTAGCTAATAAAGTACGTTAATCCACACTTTTTGTGTTTATATTTTGTTTTCTTTTGGAAAATAAACGTTTCATTATTCGATGTTTTTTGATGCACTAAATATAAATTGAGACGAAAGAAAAAGCTAATGTCTATAGTAATGTTTCCAAGAATGGTTGCTGCAGCACTAAGATAGTGCTTTAAAAGAAGTAACTGGCAGGACTAAAGTTTTAAAGAACGATGAGTGCAATACTCTTTGTAATAGAAATTGTAGCTACGAAAGTACGTTAATCCACACTTTTTGTTCTTTTATTTTGTTTTCTTTGAGAAAATAAACATTTAATTAATCGATGTTTGTTTATGCAGTAAAGCCAAAATGAGCCACAAGAAAAAGCTAATGTCTATAGTAATGTTTCCAAGAATGGTTGCTGCAGTACTAATAAAGTGATTTAAAAGAAGTAACTGGCAGGACTAAAGTTTTAAAGAGCGATGAGTGCAATACTCTTTGTAATAGAAATTGTAGCTACTAAAAAACGTTAATCCACACTTTTTGTGTTTTAATTTTGTTTTCTTTTGGAAAATAAACGTTTCATTATTCGATGTTTTTGATGCACTAAATATAAATTGAGACGAAAGAAAAAGCTAATATCTATAGTAATGTTTCAAAGAATGGTTGCTGCAGCACTAAGATAGTGCTTTAAAAGAAGTAACTGGCAGGACTAAAGTTTTAAAGAACGATGAGTGCAATACTCTTTGTAATAGAAATTGTAGCTAATAAAGTACGTTAATCCACACTTTTTGTGTTTATATTTTGTTTTCTTTTGGAAAATAAACGTTTCATTATTCGATGTTTTTTGATGCACTAAATATAAATTGAGACGAAAGAAAAAGCTAATGTCTATAGTAATGTTTCCAAGAATGGTTGCTGCAGCACTAAGATAGTGCTTTAAAAGAAGTAACTGGCAGGACTAAAGTTTTAAAGAACGATGAGTGCAATACTCTTTGTAATAGAAATTGTAGCTACGAAAGTACGTTAATCCACACTTTTTGTTCTTTTATTTTGTTTTCTTTGAGAAAATAAACATTTAATTAGTCGATGTTTGTTTATGCAGTAAAGCCAAAATGAGCCACAAGAAAAAGCTAATGTCTATAGTAATGTTTCCAAGAATGGTTGCTGCAGCACTAAGATAGTGCATAAAAAGAAGTAACTGGCAGGACTAAAGTTTTAAAGAACGATGAGTGCAATACTCTTTGTAATAGAAATTGTAGCTAATAAGGTACGTTAATCCACACTTTTTGTGTTTATATTTTTTTTCTTTTGGGAAATAAACGTTTAATTAATCGATGTCTGTTTATGCAGTAAAGCCAAAATGAGACTAAAGAAAAAGCCAATGTCTATAGTAATGTTTCAAAGAATGGTTGCTGCAGCACTAATATAGTGCTATTAAAGAAGTAACTTGCAGAAGTAAAGTTTAAAGAACGATGAGTGCAATACTCTATATAATATAAATTGTAGCTACTAAAGTACGTTGAACGACACTTTTTGTGCTTTTATTTTCTTTCCTTTGAGAAAATAAACTTTTAATTAATTGATGCAGTAAAGCCCAAATAACTGGCACAACTAAAGTTTTAAAGAACGATGAGTGCAATACTCTTTATAATATAAATTGTAGCTACTAAAGTACGTTGAACGACACTTTTTGTGCTTTTATTTTGTTTTCTTTAAGAAAATAAACTTTTAATAAATCGATGCAGTAAAGCCCAAATAAGACTAAAGAAAGAGCTAATGTCTATAGTAACGTTTCAAAGAATGGTTGCTGCAGTACTAATATAGTGATTTAAAAGAAGTAACTGGCAGGACTAAAGTTTTAAAGAGCGTTGAGTGCAATACTCTTTGTAATAGAAATTGTAGCTACTAAAGTACGTTCTTTCACTCTTTTTGTGCTTTTATTTTGTTTTCTTTGATAAAATAAACATTTAATTAATTGATGTAGTAAAGCTAAAAAGGGACTAAAGAAAAATCTATTGTCTATAGTTATGTTTTCAAGAATGGTTGCTGCAGCACCAAAATAGTGGTATAAAAGAAGAAACTGCCAGAACTAAACTTTTAAAGAATGATGAGTGCTATACAATTTATAATATAAAATGTAGCTACTAAAGTACGTTAATCTACACTTTTTGTGTTTTAATTTTGTTTTCTTTGAGAAAATAAACATTTAATTAATCGATGTTTGTTTATGCAGTAAAGCAAAAATGAGACTAAAGAAAAAGCCAAATGTCTATAGTAATGTTTCCAAAAATGGTTTCTGCAGCACTAATATAGTGCTTTAAAAGAAGAAACTGGCAGGACTAAAGTTTTAAAGAGGGATGAGTGCAATACTCTTTGCAATAGAAATTGTAGCTAATAACGTACGTTAATCCACACTTTTTGTGTTTTAATTTTGTTTTCTTTGAGAAAATAAACATTTAATTAACTGATGTTTTTTTATGCAGTAAAGCCAAAATGAGACTAAAGAAAAAGCTAATATACTAATACTAATATAGTGCTTTAAAAGAAGAAACTGGCAGGACTAAAGTTTTAAAGAGGGATGAGTGCAATACTCTTTGCAATAGAAATTGTAGCTAATAAAGTACGTTAATCCACACTTTTTGTGTTTTAATTTTGCTTTCTTTGAGAAAATAAACATTTAATTAACTGATGTTTTTTTATGCAGTAAAGCCAAAATGAGACTAAAGAAAAAGCTAATGTCTATAGTAATGTTTCAAAGAATGGTTGCTGCAGCACTAATATAGTGCTATAAAAGAAGTAACATGCAGAACTAAAGTTTTAAAGAACGATGAGTGCATTACCCTTTATAATAGAAATTGTAGTTACTAAAAAACGCTATTCCACACTTTTTGTGTTTTAATGTTGTTTTCTTTTGGAAAATAAACGTTTCATTATTCGATGTTTTTTGATGCACTAAATATAAATTGAGACGAAAGAAAAAGCTAATGTCTATAGTAATGTTTCAAAGAATGGTTGCTGCAGCACTAAGATAATGCACTAAAAGAAGTAACTGGCAGGACTAAAGTTTTAAAGAACGATGAGTGCAATACTCTTTGTAATAGAAATTGTAGCTAATAAAGTACGTTAATCCACACTTTTTGTGTTTATATTTTGTTTTCTTTTGGAAAATAAACGTTTAATTAATCGATGTCTGTTTATGCAGTAAAGCCAAAATGAGACTAAAGAAAAAGCTAATGTCTATAGTAATGTTTCAAAGAATGGTTGCTGCAGCACTAATATAGTGCTATTAAAGAAGTAACTTGGAGAACTAAAGTTTTAAAGAACGATGAGTGCAATACTCTTTATAATATAAATTGTAGCTACTAAAGTTAGTTGAACGACACTTTTTGTGCTTTTATTTTCTTTCCTTTGAGAAAATAAACTTTTAATTAATTGATGCAGTAAAGCCCAAATAACTGGCAGAACTAAAGTTTTAAAGAACGATGAGTGCAATACTCTTTATAATACAAATTGGAGCTACTAAAGTACGTTGAACGACACTTTTTGTGCTTTTATTTTATTTTCTTTAAGAAAATAAGCTTTTAATTAATCGATGCAGTAAAGCCCAAATAAGACTAAAGAAAAAGCTAATGTCTATAGTAACGTTTCAAAGAATGGTTGCTGCAGTACTAATATAGTGATTTAAAAGAAGTAACTGGCAGGACTAAAGTTTTAAAGAGTGATAAGTGCAATACTCTTTGTAATAGAAATTGTAGCTACTAAAGTACGTTAATCCACACTTTTTGTGATTATATTTTGTTTTCTTTGATAAAATAAACATTTAATTAATCGATGTAGTAAAGCTAAAATGAGACTAAAGAAAAAGCCAATGTTTATAGTAATGTTTCAAAGAATGGTTGCTGCAGCACTATAATAGTGCTATATAAGAAGCAACTTGCAGAAGTAAAGTTTTAAAGAACGATGAGTGCAATACTCTTTATAATATAAATTGTAGCTACTAAAGTACGTTGAACGACACTTTTTGTGCTTTTATTTTCTTTCCTTTGAGAAAATAAACTTTTAATTAATTGACGCAGTAAAGCCCAAATAAAACTAAAGAAAAAGCTAATGTCTATAGTAATGTTTCCAAGAATGGTTGCTGCAGCACTAATATAGTGCTATATAAGAAGTAAATTGCAGAACTAAATTTTTAAAGAACGATGAGTGCAAAACTCTTTGTAATAGAAATTGTAGCTACTAAAGTACGTTTATCCACACTTTTAGTGTTTATATTTTGTTTTCTTTTGGAAAATAAACGTTTCATTATTCGATGTTCTTTGATGCACAAAATATAAATTGAGACGAAAGAAAAAGCTAATGTCTATAGTAATGTTTCCAAGAATGGTTGCTGCAGCACTAAGATAGTGCTTTAAAAGAGGTAACTGGCAGCACTAAAGTTTTAAAGAACGATGATTGCAATACTCTTTCTAATAGAAAGTGTAGCTAATAAAGTACGTTAATCGACACTTTTTGTGTTTTAATTTTGTTTTCTTTGAGAAAAGAAACATTTAATTAATCGATGTCTGTTGATGCAGTAAAGCCAAAATGAGACTAAAGAAAAAGCCAATGTCTATAGTAATGTTTCAAAGAATGGTTGCTGCAGCACTAATATAGTGCTATTAAAGAAGTAACATGGAGAACTAAAGTTTTAAAGAACGATGAGTGCAATACCCTTTATAATAGAAATTGTAGCTACTAAAAAACGTTAATCCACACTTTTTGTGTTTTAATTTTGTTTTCTTTTGGAAAATAAACGTTTAATTATTCGATGTTTTTGATGCACTAAATATAAATTGAGACGAAAGAAAAAGCTAATATCTATAGTAATGTTTCAAAGAATGGTTGCTGCAGCACTAAGATAGTGCTTTAAAAGAAGTAACTGGCAGGACTAAAGTTTTAAAGAACGATGAGTGCAATACTCTTTGTAATAGAAATTGTAGCTAATAAAGTACGTTAATCCACACTTTTTGTGTTTATATTTTGTTTTCTTTTGGAAAATAAACGTTTCATTATTCGATGTTTTTTGATGCACTAAATATAAATTGAGACGAAAGAAAAAGCTAATGTCTATAGTAATGTTTCCAAGAATGGTTGCTGCAGCACTAAGATAGTGCTTTAAAAGAAGTAACTGGCAGGACTAAAGTTTTAAAGAACGATGAGTGCAATACTCTTTGTAATAGAAATTGTAGCTACGAAAGTACGTTAATCCACACTTTTTGTTCTTTTATTTTGTTTTCTTTGAGAAAATAAACATTTAATTAATCGATGTTTGTTTATGCAGTAAAGCCAAAATGAGCCACAAGAAAAAGCTAATGTCTATAGTAATGTTTCCAAGAATGGTTGCTGCAGCACTAAGATAGTGCATAAAAAGAAGTAACTGGCAGGACTAAAGTTTTAAAGAACGATGAGTGCAATACTCTTTGTAATAGAAATTGTAGCTAATAAGGTACGTTAATCCACACTTTTTGTGTTTATATTTTTTTCTTTTGGGAAATAAACGTTTAATTAATCGATGTCTGTTTATGCAGTAAAGCCAAAATGAGACTAAAGAAAAAGCCAATGTCTATAGTAATGTTTCAAAGAATGGTTGCTGCAGCACTAATATAGTGCTATTAAAGAAGTAACTTGCAGAAGTAAAGTTTTAAAGAACGATGAGTGCAATACTCTTTATAATATAAATTGTAGCTACTAAAGTACGTTGAACGACACTTTTTGTGCTTTTATTTTCTTTCCTTTGAGAAAATAAACTTTTAATTAATTGATGCAGTAAAGCCCAAATAACTGGCACAACTAAAGTTTTAAAGAACGATGAGTGCAATACTCTTTATAATATAAATTGTAGCTACTAAAGTACGTTGAACGACACTTTTTGTGCTTTTATTTTGTTTTCTTTAAGAAAATAAACTTTTAATAAATCGATGCAGTAAAGCCCAAATAAGACTAAAGAAAGAGCTAATGTCTATAGTAACGTTTCAAAGAATGGTTGCTGCAGTACTAATATAGTGATTTAAAAGAAGTAACTGGCAGGACTAAAGTTTTAAAGAGCGATGAGTGCAATACTCTTTGTAATAGAAATTGTAGCTACTAAAGTACGTTCTTTCACTCTTTTTGTGCTTTTATTTTGTTTTCTTTGATAAAATAAACATTTAATTAATCGATGTAGTAAAGCTAAAAAGGGACTAAAGAAAAATCTATTGTCTATAGTTATGTTTCCAAGAATGGTTGCTGCAGCACTAAGATAGTGCTTTAAAAGAAGTAACTGGCAGGACTAAAGTTTTAAAGAATGATGAGTGCTATACAATTTATAATATAAAATGTAGCTACTAAAGTACGTTAATCTACACTTTTTGTGTTTTAATTTTGTTTTCTTTGAGAAAATAAACATTTAATTAATCGATGTTTGTTGATGCAGTAAAGCAAAAATGAGACTAAAGAAAAAGCCAAATGTCTATAGTAATGTTTCCAAAAATGGTTGCTGCAGCACTATAATAGTGCTATATAAGAAGCAACTTGCAGAAGTAAAGTTTTAAAGAACGATGAGTGCAATACTCTTTATAATATAAATTGTAAAGTACGTTGAACGACACTTTTTGTGCTTTTATTTTCTTTCCTTTGAGAAAATAAACTTTTAATTGATTGATGCAGTAAAGCCCAAATAAAACTAAAGAAAAAGCTAATGTCTATAGTAATGTTTCCAAGAATGGTTGCTGCAGCACTAATATAGTGCTATAAAAGAAGTAAATTGCAGAACTAAATTTTTAAAGAACGATGAGTGCAAAACTCTTTGTAATAGAAATTGTAGCCAATAAAGTACGTTAATCCACACTTTTAGTGTTTGTATTTTGTTTTCTTTTGGAAAATAAACGTTTCATTATTCGATGTTCTTTGATGCACAAAATATAAATTGAGACGAAAGAAAAAGCTAATGTCTATAGTAATGTTTCCAAGAATGGTTGCTGCAGCACTAAGATAGTGCTTTAAAAGAGGTAACTGGCAGCACTAAAGTTTTAAAGAACGATGATTGCAATACTCTTTGTAATAGAAAGTGTAGCTAATAAAGTACGTTAATCGACACTTTTTGTGTTTTAATTTTGTTTTCTTTGAGAAAAGAAACATTTAATTAATCGATGTCTGTTTATGCAGTAAAGCCAAAATGAGACTAAAGAAAAAGCCAATGTCTATAGTAATGTTTCAAAGAATGGTTGCTGCAGCACTAATATAGTGCTATTAAAGAAGTAACATGGAGAACTAAAGTTTTAAAGAACGATGAGTGCAATACTCTTTATAATATAAATTGTAGCTACTAATGTACGTTAATCCACACTTTTTGTGCTTTTATTTTGTTTTCTTTGATAAAATAAACATTTAATTAATCGATGTAGTAAAGCTAAAATGAGACTAAAGAAAAAGCCAATGTTTATAGTAATGTTTCAAAGAATGGTTGCTGCAGCACTAATATAGTGCTATAAAAGAAGTAACTTGCAGAAGTAAAGTTTTAAAGAACGATGAGTGCAATACTCTTTATAATATAAATTGTAGCTACTAAAGTACGTTGAACGACACTTTTTGTGCTTTTATTTTCTTTCCTTTGAGAAAATAAACTTTTAATTAATTGATGCAGTAAAACCCAAATAACTGGCAGAATTAAAGTTTTAAAGAACGATGAGTGCAATACTCTTTATAATACAAATTGTAGCTACTAAAGTACGTTGAACGACACTTTTTGTGCTTTTATTTTGTTTTCTTTAAGAAAATAAACTTTTAATTAATCGATGCAGTAAAGCCCAAATAAGACTAAAGAAAAAGCTAATGTCTATAGTAACGTTTCAAAGAATGGTTGCTGCAGTACTAATAAAGTGATTTAAAAGAAGTAACTGGCAGGACTAAAGTTTTAAAGAGCAATGAGTGCAATACTCTTTGTAATAGAAATTGTAGCTACTAAAGTACGTTAATCCACACTTTTTGTGATTTTATTTTGTTTTCTTTGATAAAATAAACTTTTAATTAATCGATGTAGTAAAGCAAGACTAAAGAAAAAGCCAATGTTTATAGTAATGTTTCAAAGAATGGTTGCTGCAGCACTAATATAGTGCTATAAAAGAAGTAACTTGCAGAAGTAAAGTTTTAAAGAACGATGAGTGCAATACTCTTTATAATATAAATTGTAGCTACTAAAGTACGTTGAACGACACTTTTTGTGCTTTTTTTTCTTTCCTTTGAGAAAATAAACTTTTAATTAATTGATGCAGTAAAGCCCAAATAACTGGCAGAACTAAAGTTTTAAAGAACGATGAGTGCAATACTCTTTATAATACAAATTGTAGCTACTAAAGTACGTTGAACGACACTTTTTGTGCTTTTATTTTGTTTTCTTTAAGAAAATAAACTTTTAATTAATCAATGCAGTAAAGCTAAAATGAGACTAAAGAAAAAGCCAATGTTTATAGTAATGTTTCAAGGAATGGTTGCTGCAGCACTAATATAGTGCTATAAAAGAAGCAACTTGCAGAAGTAAAGTTTTAAAGAACGATGAGTGCAATACTCTTTATAATATAAATTGTAGCTACTAAAGTACGTTGAACGACATTTTTTGTGCTTTTATTTTCTTTCCTTTGAGAAAAAAAAAATTTTAATTAATTGATGCAGTAAAGCCCAAATAAAACTAAAGAAAAAGCTAATGTCTATAGTAATGTTTCCAAGAATGGTTGCTGCAGCACTAATATAGTGCTATAAAAGAAGTAAATTGCAGAACTAAATTTTTAAAGAACGATGAGTGCAATACTCTTTGTAATAGAAATTGTAGCCAATAAAGTACGTTAATCCACACTTTTAGTGTTTATATTTTGTTTTCTTTTGGAAAATAAACGTTTCATTATTCGATGTTCTTTGATGCACAAAATATAAATTGAGACGAAAGAAAAAGCTAATATCTATAGTAATGTTTCCAAGAATGGTTGCTGCAGCACTAAGATAGTGCTTTAAAAGAGGTAACTGGCAGCACTAAAGTTTTGAAGAACGATGAGTGCAATACTCTTTGTAATAGAAATTGTAGCTACAAAAGTACGTTAATTCACACTTTTTGTGCTTTTATTTTGTTTTCTTTGAGAAAAGAAACATGTAATTAATCGATGTTTGTTTATGCACTAAAGCCAAAATGAGACGAAAGAAAAAGCTAATGTCTATAGTAATGTTTCAAATAATGGTTGCTGCAGAACTAATATAGTGCTATTAAAGAAGAAACTTGCAGAACTAAAGTTTTAAAGAACGATGATTGCAATACTCTTTGTAATAGAAAGTGTAGCTAATAAAGTACGTTAATCGACACTTTTTGTGTTTTAATTTTGTTTTCTTTGAGAAAAGAAACATTTAATTAATCGATGTCTGTTTATGCAGTAAAGCCAAAATGAGACTAAAGAAAAAGCCAATGTCTATAGTAATGTTTCAAAGAATGGTTGCTGCAGCACTAATATAGTGCTATTAAAGAAGTTACTTGCAGAACTAAAGTTTTAAAGAATGATGAGTGCTTTACATTTTATAATTTAAAATGTAGCTACTAACGTACGTTAATTCACACATTTTGTGCTTTTGTTTTGTTTTCTTTGAGAAAATAAACATTTAATTAATCGATGTTTGTTTATGCAGTAAAGATAAAATTGGACTAAAGAAAAAGCTAATGTCTATAGTAATGTTTCAAATAATGGTTGCTGCAGAACTAATATAGTGCTATTAAAAAAGAAACTTGCAGAACTAAAGTTTTAAAGAACGATGATTGCAATACTCTTTGTAATAGAAAGTGTAGCTACGAAAGTACGTTAATCCACACTTTTTTTGCTTTTATTTTGTTTTCTTTGAGAAAATAAACATTTAATTAATCGATGTTTGTTTATGCGTTAAAGCCAAACTGAGACTAAAAAAAAAGCTAATGTCTATAGTAATGCTTCCAAGAATGGTTGCTGCAGCACCAAAATAGTGCTATAAAAGAAGAAACTGCCAGAACTAAACTTTTAAAGAATGATGAGTGCTATGCATTTTATAATATAGAATGTAGCTACTAAAGTACGTTAATCTACACTTTTTGTGTTTTAATTTTGTTTTCTTTGAAATCGATGTTTGTTTATGCAGTAAAGCCAAAATGAGACTAAAGAAAAAGCCAAATTTCTATAGTAATGTTTCCAAAAAAGGTTGCTGCAACACTAATATAGTGCTTTAAAAGAAGAAACTAGCAGGACTAAAGTTTTAAAGAACGATGAGTGCAATACTCTTTGTAATAGAAATTGTAGCTAATAAAGTACGTTAATCCACACTTTTTGTGTTTTAATTTTGTTTTCTTTGAGAAAATAAAAATTTAATTAACTGATGTGTTTTTATGCAGTAAAGCCAAAATGAGACTAAAGAAAAAGCTAATGTCTATAGTAATGTTTCCAAGAATGGTTGCTGTAGCACTAATATAGTGCTATAAAAGAAGTAACTTGCAGAAGAAACGTTTTAAAGAACGATGAGTGCAATACTCTTTATAATATAAATTGTAGCTACTAAAGTACGTTGAACGACACTTTTTGTTCTTTTATTTTGTTTTTTTTGAGAAAATAAACTTTTAATTAATCGATGCAGTAAAGCCAAAATAAGACTAAAGAAAAAGCTAATGTCTATAGTAACGTTTCAAAGAATGGGTGCTGCAGTACTAATATAGTGCTTTAAAAGAAGTAACTGGCAGGACTAAAGTTTTAAAGAGCGATGAGTGCAATACTCTTTGTAATGGAAATTGTAGCTACTAAAGTACGTTAATTCACACATTTTATGCTCTTATTTTGTTTTCTTTGAGAAAATAAACATTTAATTAATCGATGTTTGTTTATGCAGTAAAGCCAAAATGATACTAAAGAAAAAGCCAAATGTCTAAAGTAATGTTTCCAAAAATGGTTGCTGCAGCACTACTATAGTGCTTTAAAAGAAATAACTGGCAGAACTAAAGTTTTAAAGAACGATGAGTGCAAAACTCTTTATAATACAAATTGTAGCTACTAAAGTACGTTAATCCACACTTTTTGTGCTTTTATTTTGTTTTCTTTGAGAAAATAAACATTTAATTAATCGATGTTTGTTTATGCAGTAAAGCCAAAATGAGACTAAAGAAAAAGCCAAATGTCTAAAGTAATGTTTCCGAAAATGGTTGCTGCAGCACTAATGTAGTGCTTTAAAAGAAGTTACTGGCAGAACTAAAGTTTTAAAGAACGAAGAGTGCAATACTCTTTGTAATAGAAATTGTAGCTAATAAAGTACGTTAATCCACACTTTTTGTGTTTTAATTTTGTTTTCTTTGAAATCGATGTTTGTTTATGCAGTAAAGCCAAAATGAGACTAAAGAAAAAGCCAAATTTCTATAGTAATGTTTCCAAAAATGGTTGCTGCAGCACTAATATAGTGCTTTAAAAGAAGAAACTGGCAGGACTAAAGTTTTAAAGAACGATGAGTGCAATACTCTTTGTAATAGAAATTGTAGCTAATAAAGTACGTTAATCCACACTTTTTGTGTTTTAATTTTGTTTTCTTTGAGAAAATAAAAATTTAATTAACTGATGTTTTTTTATGCAGTAAAGCCAAAATGAGACTAAAGAAAAAGCTAATGTCTATAGTAATGTTTCCAAGAATGGTTGCTGTAGCACTAATATAGTGCTATAAAAGAAGTAACTTGCAGAAGTAACGTTTTAAAGAACGATGAGTGCAATACTCTTTGTAATAGAAATTGTAGCTACTAAAGTACGTTGAACGACACTTTTTGTGATTTTATTTTGTTTTCTTTGATAAAATAAACATTTAATTAATCGATGTAGTAAAGCAAGACTAAAGAAAAAGCCAATGTTTATAGTAATGTTTCAAAGAATGGTTGCTGCAGCACTAATATAGTGCTATAAAAGAAGTAACTTGCAGAAGTAAAGTTTTAAAGAACGATGAGTGCAATACTCTTTATAATATAAATTGTAGCTACTAAAGTACGTTGAACGACACTTTTTGTGCTTTTTTTTCTTTCCTTTGAGAAAATAAACTTTTAATTAATTGATGCAGTAAAGCCCAAATAACTGGCAGAACTAAAGTTTTAAAGAACGATGAGTGCAATACTCTTTATAATACAAATTGTAGCTACTAAAGTACGTTGAACGACACTTTTTGTGCTTTTATTTTGTTTTCTTTAAGAAAATAAACTTTTAATTAATCAATGCAGTAAAGCTAAAATGAGACTAAAGAAAAAGCCAATGTTTATAGTAATGTTTCAAGGAATGGTTGCTGCAGCACTAATATAGTGCTATAAAAGAAGCAACTTGCAGAAGTAAAGTTTTAAAGAACGATGAGTGCAATACTCTTTATAATATAAATTGTAGCTACTAAAGTACGTTGAACGACATTTTTTGTGCTTTTATTTTCTTTCCTTTGAGAAAAAAAACTTTTAATTAATTGATGCAGTAAAGCCCAAATAAAACTAAAGAAAAAGCTAATGTCTATAGTAATGTTTCCAAGAATGGTTGCTGCAGCACTAATATAGTGCTATAAAAGAAGTAAATTGCAGAACTAAATTTTTAAAGAACGATGAGTGCAATACTCTTTGTAATAGAAATTGTAGCCAATAAAGTACGTTAATCCACACTTTTAGTGTTTATATTTTGTTTTCTTTTGGAAAATAAACGTTTCATTATTCGATGTTCTTTGATGCACAAAATATAAATTGAGACGAAAGAAAAAGCTAATATCTATAGTAATGTTTCCAAGAATGGTTGCTGCAGCACTAAGATAGTGCTTTAAAAGAGGTAACTGGCAGCACTAAAGTTTTGAAGAACGATGAGTGCAATACTCTTTGTAATAGAAATTGTAGCTACAAAAGTACGTTAATTCACACTTTTTGTGCTTTTATTTTGTTTTCTTTGAGAAAAGAAACATGTAATTAATCGATGTTTGTTTATGCACTAAAGCCAAAATGAGACGAAAGAAAAAGCTAATGTCTATAGTAATGTTTCAAATAATGGTTGCTGCAGAACTAATATAGTGCTATTAAAGAAGAAACTTGCAGAACTAAAGTTTTAAAGAACGATGATTGCAATACTCTTTGTAATAGAAAGTGTAGCTAATAAAGTACGTTAATCGACACTTTTTGTGTTTTAATTTTGTTTTCTTTGAGAAAAGAAACATTTAATTAATCGATGTCTGTTTATGCAGTAAAGCCAAAATGAGACTAAAGAAAAAGCCAATGTCTATAGTAATGTTTCAAAGAATGGTTGCTGCAGCACTAATATAGTGCTATTAAAGAAGTTACTTGCAGAACTAAAGTTTTAAAGAATGATGAGTGCTTTACATTTTATAATTTAAAATGTAGCTACTAACGTACGTTAATTCACACATTTTGTGCTTTTGTTTTGTTTTCTTTGAGAAAATAAACATTTAATTAATCGATGTTTGTTTATGCAGTAAAGATAAAATTGGACTAAAGAAAAAGCTAATGTCTATAGTAATGTTTCAAATAATGGTTGCTGCAGAACTAATATAGTGCTATTAAAGAAGAAACTTGCAGAACTAAAGTTTTAAAGAACGATGATTGCAATACTCTTTGTAATAGAAAGTGTAGCTACGAAAGTACGTTAATCCACACTTTTTTTGCTTTTATTTTGTTTTCTTTGAGAAAATAAACATTTAATTAATCGATGTTTGTTTATGCGTTAAAGCCAAACTGAGACTAAAAAAAAAGCTAATGTCTATAGTAATGCTTCCAAGAATGGTTGCTGCAGCACCAAAATAGTGCTATAAAAGAAGAAACTGCCAGAACTAAACTTTTAAAGAATGATGAGTGCTATGCATTTTATAATATAGAATGTAGCTACTAAAGTACGTTAATCTACACTTTTTGTGTTTTAATTTTGTTTTCTTTGAAATCGATGTTTGTTTATGCAGTAAAGCCAAAATGAGACTAAAGAAAAAGCCAAATGTCTAAAGTAATGTTTCCGAAAATGGTTGCTGCAGCACTAATGTAGTGCTTTAAAAGAAGTTACTGGCAGAACTAAAGTTTTAAAGAACGATGAGTGCAATACTCTTTGTAATAGAAATTGTAGCTAATAAAGTACGTTAATCCACACTTTTTGTGTTTTAATTTTGTTTTCTTTGAAATCGATGTTTGTTTATGCAGTAAAGCCAAAATGAGACTAAAGAAAAAGCCAAATTTCTATAGTAATGTTTCCAAAAATGGTTGCTGCAGCACTAATATAGTGCTTTAAAAGAAGAAACTGGCAGGACTAAAGTTTTAAAGAACGATGAGTGCAATACTCTTTGTAATAGAAATTGTAGCTAATAAAGTACGTTAATCCACACTTTTTGTGTTTTAATTTTGTTTTCTTTGAGAAAATAAAAATTTAATTAACTGATGTTTTTTTATGCAGTAAAGCCAAAATGAGACTAAAGAAAAAGCTAATGTCTATAGTAATGTTTCCAAGAATGGTTGCTGTAGCACTAATATAGTGCTATAAAAGAAGTAACTTGCAGAAGTAACGTTTTAAAGAACGATGATTGCAATACTCTTTATAATATAAATTGTAGCTACTAAAGTACGTTGAACGACACTTTTTGTTCTTTTATTTTGTTTTCTTTGAGAAAATAAACTTTTAATTAATCGATGCAGTAAAGCCAAAATAAGACTAAAGAAAAAGCTAATGTCTATAGTAACGTTTCAAAGAATGGTTGCTGCAGTACTAATATAATGCTTTAAAAGAAGTAACTGGCAGGACTAAAGTTTTAAAGAGCGATGAGTGCATTATCCTTTATAATAGAAATTGTAGCTACTAAAAAATGTTAATCCATACTTTTTGTATTTATATTTTGTTTTCTTTTGGAATATAAACGTTTCATTATTCGTTGTTTTTTGATGCACTAAAATAAATTTAGACGAAAGAAAAAGCTAATGTCTATAGTAATGTTTCCAAGAATGGTTGCTGCAGCACTAAGATAGTGCTTTAAAGAAGTAACTGGCAGGACTAAAGTTTTAAAGAACGATGAGTGCAATACTCTTTGTAATAGAAATTGTAGCTACGAAAGTATGTTAATCCACACTTTTTGTGCTTTTTTTTTGTTTTCTTTGAGAAAATAAACATTTAATTAATCGATGTTTGTTTATGCAGAAAAGCCAAAATGAGCCACAAGAAAAAGCTAATATCTATAGTAATGTTTCCAAGAATGGTTGCTGTAGCACTAATATAGTGCTATAAAAGAAGTAACTTGCAGAAGTAAAGTTTTAAAGAACGATGAGTGCAATACTCTTTATAATATAAATTGTAGCTACTAAAGTACGTTGAACGACACTTTTTGTGCTTTTATTTTGTTTTCTTTGAGAAAATTAACTTTTCATTAATCGATTCAGTAAAGCCCTAATAAGACTAAAGAAAAAGCTAATGTCTATAGTAACGTTAAAAAGAATGGTTGCTGCAGTACTAATATAGTGCTTTAAAAGAAGTAACTGGCAGGACTAAAGTTTTAAAGAGCGATGAGTGCAATACCCTTTATAATACAAATTGTAGCTACTAAAGTACGTTCTTTTACTCTTTTTGTGCTTTTATTTTGTTTTCTTTGAGAAAATAAACAATTAATTAATCGATGTTTGTTTATGCGGTAAAGCCAAAATGAGACTAAAGAAAATGCTAATGTCTATAGTAATGTTTTCAAGAATGGTTGCTGCAGCACTAATATAGTGCTATAAAAGAAGTAAATTGCAGAACTAAAGTTTTAAAGAACGATGAGTGCAATACTCTTTATAATAGAAATTGTAGCTACTAAAGTACGTTTAACGACACTTTTTGTGCTTTTATTTTGTTTTCTTTTAGAAATTAAACATTTATTTAATCGATGTTTGTTTATGCACTAAACATAAATTGAGACGAAAGAAAAAGCTAATGTCTATAGTAATGTTTCCAAGAATGGTTGCTGCAGCACTAAGATAGTGCTTTAAACGAGGTAACTTGCAGGACTAAAGTTTTAAAGAACGATGAGAGCAATACTCTTTGGAATAGAAATTGTAGCTACGAAAGTACGTTAATCCACACTATTTGTGCTTTTATTTTGTTTCCTTTGAGAAAATAAACATTTAATTAATCGATGTTTGTTTATGCAGTAAAGCCAAAATGAGCCTCAAGAAAAAGCTAATGTCTATAGTAATGTTTCAAAGAATGGATGGTGCAGCACTAATATAGTGCTATAAAAGAAGTAACTTGCAGAACTAAAGTTTTAAAGAACGATGAGTGCATTACCCTTTATAATAGAAATTGTAGCTACTAAAAAACATTAATCCACACTTTTTGTGTTTTAATTTTGTTTTCTTTTGGAAAATAAACGTTTCATTATTCGATGTTTTTTGATGCACTAAATATAATATTAGACGTAAGAAAAAGCTAATGTCTATAGTAATGTTTCCAAGAATGGTTGCTGCAGCACTAAGAGAGTGCTTTAAAAGAAGTAACTGGCAGGACTAAAGTTTTAAAGAACGATGAGTGCAATACTCTTTATAATAGAAATTGTAGCTACTAAAGTACGTTAATCCACACAATTTGTGCTTTTATTTTGTTTCCTTTGACAAAATAAACATTTAATTAATCGATGTTTGTTTATGCAGTAAAGCCAAAATGAGCCTCAAGAAAAAGCTAATATCTATAGTTATGTTTCCAAGAATGGTTGCTGCAGTACTAAAATAGTGCTTTAAAAGAAGTAACTGGCAGGACTAAAGTTTTAAAGAGCGATGAGTGCAATACTCTTTATAATACAAATTGTAGCTACTAAAGTACGTTCTTACACTCTTTTTGTGCTTTTATTTTGTTTTCTTTGAGAAAATAAACAATTAATTAATCGATGTTTGTTTATGCAGTAAAGCCAAAATGAGACTAAAGAAAAAGCTAATGTCTATAGTAATGTTTCAAAGAATGGATGGTGCAGCACTAATATAGTGCTATAAAAGAAGTAACTTGCAGAACTAAAGTTTTAAAGAGCGATGAGTGGAATACTCTTTGGAATAGAAATCGTAGCTACGAAAGTACGTTAATCCACACAATTTGTGCTTTTATTTTGTTTCCTTTGAGAAAATAAACATTTAATTAATCGATGTTTGTTTATGCAGTAAAGCCAAAATGAGACTAAAGAAAAAGCTAATGTCTATAGTAATGTTTCAAAGAATGGATGGTGCAGCACTAATATAGTGCTATAAAAGAAGTAACTTGCAGAACTAAAGTTTTAAAGAGCGATGAGTGGAATACTCTTTATAATACAAATTGTAGCTACTAAAGTACGTTCTTTCACTCTTTTTGTGCTTTTATTTTGTTTTCTTTTAGAAATTAAACATTTAATTAATCGATGTTTGTTTATGCACTAAATATAAATTGAGACGAAAGAAAAAGCTAATGTCTATAGTAATGTTTCCAAGAATGGTTGCTGCAGCACTAAGATAGTGCTTTAAAAGAAGTAACTGGCAGGACTAAAGTTTTAAAGAACGATGAATGCAATACTCTTTGGAATAGAAATTGTAGCTACGAAAGTACGTTAATCCCCACAATTTGTGATTTTATTTTGTTTCCTTTGAGAAAATAAACATTTAATTAATCAATGTTTGTTTATGCAGTAAAGCCAAAAATGAGCCTCAAGAAAAAGCTAATATATATAGTGATGTTTCCAAGAATGGTTGCTGCAGCACTAAGATAGTGCTTTATAAGAGGTAACTGGCAGGACTAAAGTTTTAAAGAATGATGAGTGCAATACTCTTTGGAATAGAAATTGTAGCTACGAAAGTACGTTAATCCACACTATTTGTGCTTTTATTTTGCTTCCTTTGAGAAAATAAACATTTAATTAATCGATGTTTGTTTATGCAGTAAAGCCAAAATGAGCCTCAAGAAAAAGCTAATGTCTATAGTAATGTTTCAAAGAATGGATAATGCAGCACTAATATAGTGCTATAAAAGAAGTAACTTGCAGAACTAAAGTTTTAAAGAACGATGAGTGCATTACCCTTTATAATAGAAATTGTAGCTACTAAAAAACGTTTATCCACACTTTTTGTGTTTTAATTTTGTTTTCTTTTGGAAAATAAACGTTTCATTATTCGATGTTTTTTGATGCACTAAATATAATATTAGACGAAAGAAAAAGCTAATGTCTATAGTAATGTTTCAAAGAATGGTTGCTGCAGCACTAATATAGTGCTATTAAAGAAGTAACTTGCAGAACTAAAGTTTTAAAGAACGATGAGTGCAATACTCTTTATAATACAAATTGCAGCTACTAAAGTACGTTCTTTCACTCTTTTTGTGCTTTTATTTTGTTTTCTTTGAGAAACTAGACATTTCATTAATCGATGTTTGTTTATGCAGTAAAGCCAAAATGAGACTAAAGAAAAAGCTAATATCTATAGTAATGTTTCCAAGAATGGTTGCTGCAGCGCTAATATAGTGCTATAAAAGAAGTAAATTGCAGAACTAAAGTTTTAAAGAACGATGAGTGCAATACTCTTTATGATAGAAATTGTAGCTACTAAAGTACGTTGAACGACACTTTTTGTGCTTTTATTTTGTTTTCTTTTAGAAATTAAACATTTAATTAATCGATGTTTGTTTATGCACTAAATATAAATTGAGACGAAAGAAAAAGCTAATGTCTATAGTGATGTTTCCAAGAATGGTTGCTGCAGCACTAAGATAGTGCTTTAAAAGACGTAACTGGCAGGACTAAAGTTTTAAAGAACGATGAGTGCAATACTCTTTGGAATAGAAATTGTAGCTACGAAAGTACGTTAATCCACACAATTTGTGCTTTTATTTTGTTTCCTTTGAGAAAATAAACATTTAATTAATCGATGTTTGTTTATGCAGTAAAGCCAAAATGAGCCTCAAGAAAAAGCTAATGTCTATAGTAATGTTTTAAAGAATGGTTGGTGCAGCAATAATATAGTGCTATAAAAGAAGTAACTTGCAGAACTAAAGTTTTAAAGAACGATGAGTGCATTACCCTTTATAATAGAAATTGTAGCTACTAAAAAACGTTAATCCATACTTTTTGTGTTTTAATTTTGTTTTCTTTTGGAAAATAAACGTTTCATTATTCGATGTTTTTTGATGCACTAAATATAATATTAGACGAAAGAAAAAGCTAATGTCTATAGTAATGTTTCCAAGAATGGTTGCTGCAGCACTAATATAGTGCTATTAAAGAAGTAACTTGCAGAACTAATGTTTTAAAGAACGATGAGTGCAATACCCTTTATAATACAAATTGTAGCTATTAAAGTACGTTCTTTCACTCTTTTTGTGCTTTTATTTTGTTTTCTTTGAGAAAATAAACATTTAATTAATCGATGTTTGTTTATGCACTAAATATAAATTGAGACAAAAGAAAAAGCTAATATCTATAGTAATGTTTCCAAGAATGGTTGCTGCAGCACTAAGATAGTGCTTTAAAAGAAGTAACTGGCAGGACTAAAGTTTTAAAGAACGATGAGTGCAATACTCTTTGTAATAGAAATTGTAGCTAATAAAGTACGTTAATCCACACTTTTTGTGTTTATATTTTGTTTTTTTTTTAAAAATAAACGTTTCATTATTCGTTGTTTTTTGATGCACTAAATATAAATTGAGACGAAAGAAAAAGCTAATGTCTATAGTAATGTTTCCAAGAATGGTTGCTGCAGCACTAAGATCGTGCTTTAAAGAAGTAACTGGCAGGAGTAAAGTTTTAAAGAACGATGAGTGCAATACTCTTTGTAATAGTAAATGTAGCTACTAAAGTACGTTAATCGACACTATTTGTGTTTTAATTATGATTTCTTTGAGAAAAGAAACATTTAATTAATCGATGTTTGTTTTTGCAGTAAAGCCAAAATGAGCCACAAGCAAAAGCTAATGTCTATAGAAATGTTTCCAAAAATAGTTGCTGCAGCACTAATATAGTGCTTTAAAAGAACTAACTTAAAGAACTAAAGTTTTAAAGAATGATGAGTGCAATACTCTTTGTAATAGAAATTGTAGCTAATAAAGTACGTTAATCGACACGTTTTGTGTTTTAATTTTGTTTTCTTTGAGACAAAAAACATTTAATTAATCGATGTTTGTTTATGCAGTAAAGCCAAAATGAGACTGAAGAAAAGCTAATGTCTATAGTAACGTTTCAAAGAATGGTTGCTGCAGTACTAATATAGTGCTTTAAAAGAAGTAACTGGCAGGACTAAAGTTTTAAAGAACGATGAGTGCAATACTCTTTGTAATAGAAATTGTAGCTAATAAAGTACGTTAATTGACACGTTTTGTGTTTTAATTTTGTTTTCTTTGAGAAAAGAAACATTTAATTAATCGATGTCTGTTTATGCAGTAAAGCCAAAATGAGACGAAAGAAAAAGCTAATGTCTATAGTAATGTTTCAGATAATGGTTGCTGCAGAACTAATATAGTGCTATTAAAGAAGAAACTTGCAAAACTAAAGTTTTAAAGAACGATGAGTGCAATACTCTTTGTAATAGAAATTGTAGCTACGAAAGTATGTTAATCCACACTTTTTGTGCTTTTATTTTGTTTTCTTTGAGAAAATAAACATTTAATTAATCGATGTTTGTTTTTGCAGTAAAGCCAAAATGAGCCACAAGCAAAAGGTAATGTCTATAGTAATGTTTCCAAGAATAGTTGCTGTAGCACTAATGTAGTGCTATAAAAGAAGTAACTTGCAGAAGTAAAGTTTTAAAGAACGATCAGTGCAATACTCTTTATAATATAAATTGTAGCTACTAAAGTACGTTGAACGACACTTTTTGTGCTCTTATTTTGTTTTCTTTGAGAAAATAAACTTTTAATTAATCGATGCAGTAAAGCCCTAATAAGACTAAAGAAAAAGCTAATGTCTATAGAAACGTTTCAAAGAATGGTTGCTGCAGTACTAATATAGTGCTTTAAAAGAAGTAACTGGCAGGACTAAAGTTTTAAAGAACGATGAATGCAATACTCTTTGTAATAGAAATTGTAGCTAATAAAGTACGTTAATCCACACTTTTTGTGTTTTAATTTTGTTTTCTTTGAGAAAATAAAAATTTAATTAACTGATGTTTTTTTATGCAGTAAAGCCAAAATGAGACTAAAGAAAAAGCTAATGTCTATAGTAATGTTTCCAAGAATGGTTGCTGTAGCACTAATATAGTGCTATAAAAGAAGTAACTTGCAGAAGTAACGTTTTAAAGAACGATGAGTGCAATACTCTTTGTAATAGAAATTGTAGCTACGAAAGTATGTTAATCCACACTTTTTGTGCTTTTATTTTGTTTTCTTTGAGAAAAAAAACATTTAATTAATCGATGTTTGTTTTTGCAGTAAAGCCAAAATGAGCCACAAGCAAAAGCTAATGTCTATAGTAATGTTTCCAAGAATGGTTGCTGTAGCACTAATGTAGTGCTATAAAAGAAGTAACTTGCAGAAGTAAAGTTTTAAAGAACGATCAGTGCAATACTCTTTATAATCTAAATTGTAGCTACTAAAGTACGTTGAACGACACTTTTTGTGCTCTTATTTTGTTTTCTTTGGAAAATAAACTTTTAATTAATCGATGCAGTAAAGCCCTAATAAGACTAAAGAAAAAGCAAATGTCTATAGAAACGTTTCAAAGAATGGTTGCTGCAGTACTAATATATTGCTTTAAAATAAGTAACTGGCAGGACTAAAGTTTTAAAGAACGATGAGTGCAATACTCTTTGTAATAGAAATTGTAGCTAATAAAGTACGTTAATCCACACTTTTTGTGTTTATATTTTGTTTTCTTTTGAAAAATAAACGTTTCATTATTCGTTGTTTTTTGATGCACTAAATATAAATTGAGACGAAAGAAAAAGCTAATGTCTATAGTAATGTTTCCAAGAATGGTTGCTGCAGCACTAAGATCGTGCTTTAAAGAAGTAACTGGCAGGAGTAAAGTTTTAAAGAACGATGAGTGCAATACTCTTTGTAATAGTAATTGTAGCTACTAAAGTACGTTAATCGACACTATTTGTGTTTTAATTATGATTTCTTTGAGAAAAGAAACATTTAATTAATCGATGTTTGTTTATGCAGTAAAGCTAAAATGAGACAAAAGAAAAAGCCAAATGTCTATAGTAATGTTTCCAAGAATAGTTGCTGCAGCACTAATATAGTGCTTTAAAAGAAGTAACTTAAAGAACTAAAGTTTTAAAGAATGATGAGTGCAATACTCTTTGTAATAGAAATTGTAGCTAATAAAGTACGTTAATCGACACGTTTTGTGTTTTAATTTTGTTTTCTTTGAGACAAAAAACATTTAATTAATCGATGTTTGTTTATGCAGTAAAGCCAAAATGAGACTGAAGAAAAAGCTAATGTCTATAGTAACGTTTCAAAGAATGGTTGCTGCAGTACTAATATAGTGCTTTAAAAGAAGTAACTGGCAGGACTAAAGTTTTAAAGAACGATGAGTGCAATACTCTTTGTAATAGAAATTGTAGCTAATAAAGTATGTTAATCGACACGTTTTGTGTTTTAATTTTGTTTTCTTTGAGAAAATAAACATTTAATTAATCGATGCAGTAAAGCCCTAATAAGACTAAAGAAAAAGCTAATGTCTATAGAAACGTTTCAAAGAATGGTTGCTGCAGTACTAATATAGTGCTTTAAAAGAAGTAACTGGCAGGACTAAAGTTTTAAAGAACGATGAGTGCAATACTCTTTGTAATAGAAATTGTAGCTAATAAAGTACGTTAATCCACACTTTTTGTGTTAATTTTGTTTTCTTTGAGAAAATAAAAATTTAATTAACTGATGTTTTTTTATGCAGTAAAGCCAAAATGAGACTAAAGAAAAAGCTAATGTCTATAGTAATGTTTCCAAGAATGGTTGCTGTAGCACTAATATAGTGCTATAAAAGAAGTAACTTGCAGAAGTAACGTTTTAAAGAACGATGAGTGCAATACTCTTCATAATATAAATTGTAGCTACTAAAGTACGTTGAACGACACTTTTTGTTCTTTTATTTTGTTTTCTTTGAGAAAATAAACTTTTAATTAATCGATGCAGTAAAGCCAAAATAAGACTAAAGAAAAAGCTAATGTCTATAGTAACGTTTCAAAGAATGGTTGCTGCAGTACTAATATAGTGATTTAAAAGAAGTAACTGGCAGGACTAAAGTTTTAAAGAGCGATTAGTGCAATACTCTTTATAATACAAATTGAAGCTACTAAAGTAAGTTCTTTCACTCTTTTTGGGGGTTTTTCTTTCTTTGAGAAAATAAGCATTTAATTATTCGATGTTTGTTTATGCATTAAAGCCAAAATGAGACTAAAGAAAAAGCTAATGTCTATAGTAATGTTTTCAAGAATGGTTGCTGCAGCACTAATATAGTGCTTTAAAAGAAGTAACTGGCAGAACTAAAGTTTTAAAGAACGATGAGTGCAATACTCTTTATAATACAAATTGTAGCTACTAAAGTACGTTCTTTCACTCTTTTTGTGCTTTTATTTTGTTTTCTTTGAGGAAATAAACATTTAATTAATCGATGTTTGTTTATGCAGTAAAGCCAAAATGAGACTAAAGAAAAAGCTAATGTCTATAGTAATGTTTTCAAGAATGGTTGCTGCAGCACTAATATAGTGCTATAAAAGAAGTAAATTGCAGAACTAAAGTTTTAAAGAACGATGAGTGCAATACTCTTTATAATAGAAATTGTAGCTACTAAAGTACGTTCTTTCACTCTTTTTGTGCTTTTATTTTGTTTTCTTTGAGAAAATAAACTTTCATTAATCGATGTTTGTTTATGCAGTAAAGCCAAAATGAGACTAAAGAAAAAGCTAATATCTATAGTAATGTTTCCAAGAATGGTTGCTGCAGCACTAATATAGTGCTATAAAAGAAGTAAATTGCAGAACTAAAGTTTTAAAGAACGATGAGTGCAATACTCTTTATAATAGAAATTGTAGCTACTAAAGTACGTCGAACGACTCTTTTTGTGCTTTTATTTTGTTTTCTTTGAGAAAATAAACTTTCATTAATCCATGTTTGTTTATGCAGTAAAGCCCTAAAAAGACTAAAGAAAAAGCTAATGTCTATAGTAATGTTTCCAAGAATGGTTGCTGCAGCACTAATATAGTGCTATAAAAGAAGTAACTGGCAGGACTAAAGTTTTAAAGAGCGATTAGTGAAATACTCTTTATAATACAAATTGAAGCTACTAAAGTACGTTCTTTCACTCTTTTTGTGCTTTCATTTTGTTTTCTTTGAGAAAATAAACTTTTAATTAATCGATGCAGTAAAGCCCAAATAAGATTCAAGAAAAAGCTAATGTCTATAGTAATGCTTTAAAGAATGGTTGGTGCAGCAATAATATAGTGCTATAAAAGAAATAACTTGCAGAACTAAAGTTTTAAAGAACGATGAGTGCATTACCCTTTATAATAGAAATTGTAGCTACTAAAAAACGTTAATCCACACTTTTTGTGTTTTAATTTTGTTTTCTTTTGGAAAATAAACGTTTCATTATTCGATGTTTTTTGATGCACTAAATATAATATTAGACGAAAGAAAAAGCTAATGTCTATAGTAATGTTTCAAAGAATGGTTGCTGCAGCACTAATATAGTGCTATTAAAGAAGTAACTTGCAGAACTAATGTTTTAAAGAACGATGAGTGCATTACCCTTTATAATAGAAATTGTAGCTACTAAAAAACGTTAATCCACACTTTTTGTGTTTTAATTTTGTTTTCTTTTGGAAAATAAACGTTTCATTATTCGATGTTTTTTGATGCACTAAATATAATATTAGACGAAAGAAAAAGCTAATGTCTATAGTAATGTTTCAAAGAATGGTTGCTGCAGCACTAATATAGTGCTATTAAAGAAGTAACTTGCAGAACTAATGTTTTAAAGAACGATGAGTGCAATACTCTTTATAATACAAATTGTAGCTACTAAAGTACGTTCTTTCACTCTTTTTGTGCTTTTATTTTGTTTTCTTTGAGAAAATAAACATTTAATTAATCGATGTTTGTTTATGCAGTAAAGCTAAAATGAGACTAAAGAAAAAGCTAATATCTATAGTAATGTTTCCAAGAATGGTTGCTGCAGCACTAATATAGTGCTATAAAAGAAGTAAATTGCAGAACTAAAGTTTTAAAGAACGATGAGTGCAATACTCTTTATAATAGAAATTGTAGCTACTAAAGTACGTTGAACGACACTTTTTGTGCTTTTATCTTGTTTTCTTTTAGAAATTAAACATTTGATTAATCGATGTTTGTTTATGCACTAAATATAAATTGAGACAAAAGAAAAAGCTAATATCTATAGTAATGTTTCCAAGAATGGTTGCTGCAGCACTAAGATAAAGCTTTAAAAGAAGTAACTGTTAGGACTAAAGTTTTAAAGAACGATGAGTGCAATACTCTTTGTAATAGAAATTGTAGCTAATAAAGTACGTTAATCCACACTTTTTGTGTTTATACTTTGTTTTCCTCTGAAAAATAAACGTTTCATTATTCGTTGTTTTTTGATGCACTAAATATAAATTGAGACGAAAGAAAAAGCTAATGTCTATAGTAATGTTTCCAAGAATGGTTGCTGCAGCACTAAGATTGTGCTTTAATTTAAGTAACTGGCAGAAATAAAGTTTTAAAGAACGATGAGTGCAATACTCTTTGTAATAGAAATTGTAGCTACGAAAGCATGTTAATCCACACTTTTTGTGCTTTTATTTTGTTTTCTTTGAGAAAATAAACATTTAATTAATCGATGTTTGTTTTTGCAATATAGCCAAAATGAGACTTAAGAAAAAGCTAATGTCTATAGTAATGTTTCCAAGAATTGTTGCTGTAGCACTAATGTAGTGCTATAAAAGAAGTAACTTGCAGAAGTAAAGTTTTAAAGAGCGATGAGTGCAATACTCTTTATAATATAAATTGTAGCTACTAAAGTACGTTGAACGACACTTTTTGTGCTTTTATTTTGTTTTCTTTGAGAAAATAAACTTTTAATTAATCGATGCAGTAAAGCCCTAATAAGACCAAAGAAAAAGCTAATGTCTATAGAAACGTTTCAAAGAATGGTTGCTGCAGTACTAATATAGTGCTTTAAAAGAAGTAAGTGGCAGGACTAAAGTTTTAAAGAGCGATGAGTGCAATACTCTTTATAATACAAATTGTAGCTACTAAAGTACGTTAATTCAAACATTTTGTGCTCTTATTTTGTTTTCTTTGAGAAAATAAACATTTAATTAATCAATGTTTGTTTATGCAGTAAAGCCAAAATGAGACTTAAGAAAAAGCTAATGTCTATAGTAATGTTTTAAAGAATGGTTGCTGCAGCATTAATATAGTGCTATAAAAGAAGTAAATTGCAGAACTAAAGTTTTAAAGAACGATGAGTGCAATACTCTTTATAATAGAAATTGTAGCTACTAAAGTACGTTGAACGACACTTTTTGTGCTTTTTTTTTGTTTTCTTTTAGAAATTAAACATTTAATTAATCGATGTTTGTTTATGCACTAAATATAAATTGAGACGAAAGAAAAAGCTAATGTCTATAGTAATGTTTCCAAGAATGGTTGCTGCAGCACTAAGATAGTGCTTTAAAAGAAGTAACTGGCAGGACTAAAGTTTTAAAGAACGATGAGTGCAATACTCTTTGGAATAGAAATTGTAGCTACGAAAGTACGTTAATCCACACTATTTGTGCTTTTATTTTGTTTCCTTTGAGAAAATAAACATTTAATTAATCGATGTTTGTTTATGCAGTAAAGCCAAAATGAGCCTAAAGAAAAAGCTAATGTCTATAGTAATGTTTCAAAGAATGGTTGGTGCAGCACTAATATAGTGCTATAAAAGAAGTAACTTGCAGAACTAAAGTTTAAAAGAACGATGAGTGCATTACCCTTTATAATAGAAATTGTAGCTACTAAAAACCGTTAATCCACATTTTTTGTGTTTTAATTTTGTTTTCTTTTGGAAAATAAACGTTTCATTATTCGATGTTTTTTGATGCACTAAATATAATATTAGACGAAAGAAAAAGCTAATGTCTATAGTAATGTTTCAAAGAATGGTTGCTGCACTACTAATATAGTGCTATTAAAGAAGTAACTTGCAGAAGTAAAGTTTTAAAGAACGATGAGTGCAATACTCTTTATAATACAAATTTAGCTACTAAAGTACGTTCTTTCACTCTTTTTGTGCTTTTATTTTGTTTTCTTTGAGAAAATAAACATTTAATTAATCGATGTTTGTTTATGCAGTAAAGCCAAAATGAGACTAAAGAAAAAGCTAATATCTATAGTAATGTTTCCAAGAATGGTTGCTGCAGCACTAATATAGTGCTATAAAAGAATTAAATTGCAGAAGTAAAGTTTTAAAGAACGATGAGTGCAATACTCTTTATAATAGAAATTGTAGCTACTAAAATACGTTGAACGACACTTTTTGTGCTTTTATTTTGTTTTTTTTAGGAATTAAACATTTAATTAATCGATGTTTGTTTATGCACTAAATATAAATTGAGACGAAAGAAAAAGCTAATGTCTATAGTAATGTTTCCAAGAATGGTTGCTGCAGCACTAAGATAGTGCTTTAAAAGAAGTAACTGGCAGGACTAAAGTTTTAAAGAACAATGAGTGCAATACTCTTTGTAATAGAAATTGTAGCTACGAAAGTACGTTAATCCACACTATTTGTGCTTTTATTTTGTTTTCTTTTGGAAAATAAATGTTTCATTATTCGATGTTTTTTGATGCACCAAATATAAATTGAGACGAAAGAAAAAGCTAATGTCTGTAGTAATGTTTCCAAAAATGGTTGCTGCAGCACTAAGATAGTGCTTTAAAAGAAGTAACTGGCAGGACTAAAGTTTTAAAGAACGATGAGTGCAATACTCTTTGTAATAGAAATTGTAGCTACGAAAGTATGTTAATCCACACTTTTTGTGCTTTTATTTTGTTTTCTTTGAGAAAATATACATTTAATTAATCGATGTTTGTTTTTGCAATATAGCCAAAATGAGACTTAAGAAAAAGCTAATGTCTATAGTAATGTTTCCAAGAATTGTTGCTGTAGCACTAATGTAGTGCTATAAAAGAAGTAACTTGCAGAAGTAAAGTTTTAAAGAGCGATGAGTGCAATACTCTTTATAATATAAATTGTAGCTACTAAAGTACGTTGAACGACACTTTTTGTGCTTTTATTTTGTTTTCTTTGAGAAAATAAACTTTTAATTAATCGATGCAGTAAAGCCCTAATAAGACCAAAGAAAAAGCTAATGTCTATAGAAACGTTTCAAAGAATGGTTGCTGCAGTACTAATATAGTGCTTTAAAAGAAGTAAGTGGCAGGACTAAAGTTTTAAAGAGCGATGAGTGCAATACTCTTTATAATACAAATTGTAGCTACTAAAGTACGTTAATTCAAACATTTTGTGCTCTTATTTTGTTTTCTTTGAGAAAATAAACATTTAATTAATCAATGTTTGTTTATGCAGTAAAGCCAAAATGAGACTTAAGAAAAAGCTAATGTCTATAGTAATGTTTTAAAGAATGGTTGCTGCAGCATTAATATAGTGCTATAAAAGAAGTAAATTGCAGAACTAAAGTTTTAAAGAACGATGAGTGCAATACTCTTTATAATAGAAATTGTAGCTACTAAAGTACGTTGAACGACACTTTTTGTGCTTTTTTTTTGTTTTCTTTTAGAAATTAAACATTTAATTAATCGATGTTTGTTTATGCACTAAATATAAATTGAGACGAAAGAAAAAGCTAATGTCTATAGTAATGTTTCCAAGAATGGTTGCTGCAGCACTAAGATAGTGCTTTAAAAGAAGTAACTGGCAGGACTAAAGTTTTAAAGAACGATGAGTGCAATACTCTTTGGAATAGAAATTGTAGCTACGAAAGTACGTTAATCCACACTATTTGTGCTTTTATTTTGTTTCCTTTGAGAAAATAAACATTTAATTAATCGATGTTTGTTTATGCAGTAAAGCCAAAATGAGCCTAAAGAAAAAGCTAATGTCTATAGTAATGTTTCAAAGAATGGTTGGTGCAGCACTAATATAGTGCTATAAAAGAAGTAACTTGCAGAACTAAAGTTTAAAAGAACGATGAGTGCATTACCCTTTATAATAGAAATTGTAGCTACTAAAAACGTTAATCCACATTTTTTGTGTTTTAATTTTGTTTTCTTTTGGAAAATAAACGTTTCATTATTCGATGTTTTTTGATGCACTAAATATAATATTAGACGAAAGAAAAAGCTAATGTCTATAGTAATGTTTCAAAGAATGGTTGCTGCACTACTAATATAGTGCTATTAAAGAAGTAACTTGCAGAAGTAAAGTTTTAAAGAACGATGAGTGCAATACTCTTTATAATACAAATTGTAGCTACTAAAGTACGTTCTTTCACTCTTTTTGTGCTTTTATTTTGTTTTCTTTGAGAAAATAAACATTTAATTAATCGATGTTTGTTTATGCAGTAAAGCCAAAATGAGACTAAAGAAAAAGCTAATATCTATAGTAATGTTTCCAAGAATGGTTGCTGCAGCACTAATATAGTGCTATAAAAGAAGTAAATTGCAGAAGTAAAGTTTTAAAGAACGATGAGTGCAATACTCTTTATAATAGAAATTGTAGCTACTAAAATACGTTGAACGACACTATTTGTGCTTTTATTTTGTTTTCTTTTGGAAAATAAATGTTTCATTATTCGATGTTTTTTGATGCACTAAATATAAATTGAGACGAAAGAAAAAGCTAATGTCTATAGTAATGTTTCCAAGAATGGTTGCTGCAGCACTAAGATAGTGCTTTAAAAGAAGTAACTGGCAGGACTAAAGTTTTAAAGAACGATGAGTGCAATACTCTTTGGAATAGAAATTGTAGCTACGAAAGTACGTTAATCCACACTATTTGTGCTTTTATTTTGTTTCCTTTGAGAAAATAAACATTTAATTAATCGATGTTTGTTTATGCAGTAAAGCCAAAATGAGCCTAAAGAAAAAGCTAATGTCTATAGTAATGTTTCAAAGAATGGTTGGTGCAGCACTAATATAGTGCTATAAAAGAAGTAACTGGCAGGACTAAAGTTTTAAAGAACGATGAGTGCAATACTCTTTGTAATAGAAATTGTAGCTACGAAAGTACGTTAATCCACACTATTTGTGCTTTGATTTTGTTTTCTTTTGGAAAATAAATGTTTCATTATTCGATGTTTTTTGATGCACTAAATATAAATTGAGACGAATGAAAAAGCTAATGTCTATTGTAATGTTTCCAAGAATGGTTGCTGCAGCACTAAGATAGTGCTTTAAAAGAAGTAGCTGGCAGGACTAAAGTTTCAAAGAACGAAGAGTGCAATACTCTTTGTAATAGAAATTGTAGCTACGAAAGTACGTTAATCCACACTTTTTGTGCTTTTATATTGTTTTCTTTGAGAAAATAAACATTTAATTAATCGATGTTTGTTTGTGCAGTAAAGCCGAAATGAGCCTCAAGAAAAAGCTAATG
Source organism: Aurelia coerulea (assembly GCA_039566865.1). Lineage (NCBI taxonomy): Eukaryota > Metazoa > Cnidaria > Scyphozoa > Semaeostomeae > Ulmaridae > Aurelia > Aurelia coerulea. The sequence continues at coordinate 8,894,161 of CM076959.1, forward strand.
TCTATAGTAATGTTTCCAAGAATGGTTGCTGTAGCACTAATATAGTGCTATAAAAGAAGTAACTTGCAGAAGTAAAGTTTTAAAGAATGATGAGTGCAATACTCTTTATGATATAAATTGTAGCAACTAAAGTACGTTAATCGACACTATTTGTGTTTTAATTATGATTTCTTTGAGAAAAGAAACATTTAATTAATCGATGTCTGTTTATGCAGTAAAGCCAAAATGAGACGAAAGAAAAAGCTAATGTCTATAGTAATGTTTCAGATAATGGTTGCTGCAGAACTAATATAGTGCTATTAAAGAAGAAACTTGCAAAACTAAAGTTTTAAAGAACGATGAGTGCAATACTCTTTGTAATAGAAATTGTAGCTACGAAAGTATGTTAATCCACACTTTTTGTGCTTTTATTTTGTTTTCTTTGAGAAAATAAATGTTTCATTATTCGATGTTTTTTGATGCACTAAATATAAATTGAGACGAATGAAAAAGCTAATGTCTATAGTAATGTTTCCAAGAATGGTTGCTGCAGCACTAAGATAGTGCTTTAAAAGAAGTAGCTGGCAGGACTAAAGTTTCAAAGAACGAAGAGTGCAATACTCTTTGTAATAGAAATTGTAGCTACGAAAGTACGTTAATCCACACTTTTTGTGCTTTTATATTGTTTTCTTTGAGAAAATAAACATTTAATTAATCGATGTTTGTTTGTGCAGTAAAGCCGAAATGAGCCTCAAGAAAAAGCTAATGTCTATAGTAATGTTTCCAAGAATGGTTGCTGTAGCACTAATATAGTGCTATAAAAGAAGTAACTTGCAGAAGTAAAGTTTTAAAGAACGATGAGTGCAATACTCTTTATAATAGAAATTGTAGCTACTAAAATACGTTGAACGACACTTTGTGTGCTTTTATTTTGTTTTCTATTAGGAATTAAACATTTAATTAATCGATGTTTGTTTATGCACTAAATATAAATTGAGACGAAAGAAAAAGCTAATGTCTATAGTAATGTTTCCAAGAATGGTTGCTGCAGCACTAAGATAGTGCTTTAAAAGAAGTAACTGGCAGGACTAAAGTTTTAAAGAACGATGAGTGCAATACTCTTTGGAATAGAAATTGTAGCTACGAAAGTACGTTAATCCACATTTTTTGTGTTTTAATTTTGTTTTCTTTTGGAAAATAAACGTTTCATTATTCGATGTTTTTTTGATGCACTAAATATAATATTAGACGAAAGAAAAAGCTAATGTCTATAGTAATGTTTCAAAGAATGGTTGCTGCAGCACTAATATAGTGCTATTAAAGAAGTAACTTGCAGAAGTAAAGTTTTAAAGAACGATGAGTGCAATACTCTTTATAATACAAATTGTAGCTACTAAAGTACGTTCTTTCACTCTTTTTGTGCTTTTATTTTGTTTTCTTTGAGAAAATAAACATTTAATTAATCGATGTTTGTTTATGCAGTAAAGCCAAAATGAGACTAAAGAAAAAGCTAATATCTATAGTAATGTTTCCAAGAATGGTTGCTGCAGCACTAATATAGTGCTATAAAAGAATTAAATTGCAGAAGTAAAGTTTTAAAGAACGATGAGTGCAATACTCTTTATAATAGAAATTGTAGCTACTAAAATACGTTGAACGACACTTTTTGTGCTTTTATTTTGTTTTCTTTTAGGAATTAAACATTTAATTAATCGATGTTTGTTTATGCACTAAATATAAATTGAGACGAAAGAAAAAGCTAATGTCTATAGTAATGTTTCCAAGAATGGTTGCTGCAGCACTAAGATAGTGCTTTAAAAGAAGTAACTGGCAGGACTAAAGTTTTAAAGAACAATGAGTGCAATACTCTTTGTAATAGAAATTGTAGCTACGAAAGTACGTTAATCCACACTATTTGTGCTTTTATTTTGTTTTCTTTTGGAAAATAAATGTTTCATTATTCGATGTTTTTTGATGCACCAAATATAAATTGAGACGAAAGAAAAAGCTAATGTCTGTAGTAATGTTTCCAAAAATGGTTGCTGCAGCACTAAGATAGTGCTTTAAAAGAAGTAACTGGCAGGACTAAAGTTTTAAAGAACGATGAGTGCAATACTCTTTGGAATAAAAATTGTAGCTACGAAAGTACGTTAATCCACACTATTTGTGCTTTTATTTTGTTTCCTTTGAGAAAATAAACATTTAATTAATCGATGTTTGTTTATGCAGTAAAGCCAAAATGAGCCTAAAGAAAAAGCTAATGTCTATAGTAATGTTTCAAAGAATGGTTGGTGCAGCACTAATATAGTGCTATAAAAGAAGTAACTTGCAGAACTAAAGTTTTAAAGAACGATGAGTGCATTACCCTTTATAATAGAAATTGTAGCTACTAAAAAACGTTAATCCACACTTTTTGTGTTTTAATTTTGTTTTCTTTTGGAAAATAAACGTTTCATTATTCGATGTTTTTTGATGCACTAAATATAATATTAGACGAAAGAAAAAGCTAATGTCTATAGTAATGTTTCAAAGAATGGTTGCTGCAGCACTAATATAGTGCTTTCAAAGAATGGTTGCTAGCACTAATATAGTGCTATTAAAAGAAGTAACTTGCAGAAGTAAAGTTTTAAAGAACGATTAGTGAAATACTCTTTATAATACAAATTGTAGCTACTAAAGTACGTTCTTTCACTCTTTTTGTGCTTTTATTTTGTTTTCTTTGAGAAAATAAACATTTAATAAATCGATGTTTGTTTATGCAGTAAAGCCAAAATGAGACTAAAGAAAAAGCTAATGTCTATAGTAATGTTTCCAAGAATGGTTGCTGCAGCACTAATATAGTGCTATTAAAGAAGTAACTTGCAGAACTAAAGTTTTAAAGAACGATGAGTGCAATACTCTTTGTAATAGAAATTGTAGCTACGAAAGTACGTTAATCCACACTTTTTGTGCTTTTATTTTGTTTTCTTTGAGAAAATAAATGTTTCATTATTCGATGTTTTTTGATGCACTAAATATAAATTGAGACGAATGAAAAAGCTAATGTCTATAGTAATGTTTCCAAGAATGGTTGCTGCAGCACTAAGATAGTGCTTTAAAAGAAGTAGCTGGCAGGACTAAAGTTTCAAAGAACGAAGAGTGCAATACTCTTTGTAATAGAAATTGTAGCTACGAAAGTACGTTAATCCACACTTTTTGTGCTTTTATATTGTTTTCTTTGAGAAAATAAACATTTAATTAATCGATGTTTGTTTGTGCAGTAAAGCCGAAATGAGCCTCAAGAAAAAGCTAATGTCTATAGTAATGTTTCCAAGAATGGTTGCTGTAGCACTAATATAGTGCTATAAAAGAAGTAACTTGCAGAAGTAAAGTTTTAAAGAACGATGAGTGCAATACTCTTTATAATAGAAATTGTAGCTACTAAAATACGTTGAACGACACTTTTTGTGCTTTTATTTTGTTTTCTATTAGGAATTAAACATTTAATTAATCGATGTTTGTTTATGCACTAAATATAAATTGAGACGAAAGAAAAAGCTAATGTCTATAGTAATGTTTCCAAGAATGGTTGCTGCAGCACTAAGATAGTGCTTTAAAAGAAGTAACTGGCAGGACTAAAGTTTTAAAGAACAATGAGTGCAATACTCTTTGTAATAGAAATTGTAGCTACGAAAGTACGTCAATCCACACTATTTGTGCTTTGATTTTGTTTTCTTTTGGAAAATAAATGTTTCATTATTCGATGTTTTTTGATGCACTAAATATAAATTGAGACGAATGAAAAAGCTAATGTCTATAGTAATGTTTCCAAGAATGGTTGCTGCAGCACTAAGATAGTGCTTTAAAAGAAGTAGCTGGCAGGACTAAAGTTTCAAAGAACGAAGAGTGCAATACTCTTTGTAATAGAAATTGTAGCTACGAAAGTACGTTAATCCACACTTTTTGTGCTTTTATATTGTTTTCTTTGAGAAAATAAACATTTAATTAATCGATGTTTGTTTGTGCAGTAAAGCCGAAATGAGCCTCAAGAAAAAGCTAATGTCTATAGTAATGTTTCCAAGAATGGTTGCTGTAGCACTAATATAGTGCTATAAAAGAAGTAACTTGCAGAAGTAAAGTTTTAAAGAATGATGAGTGCAATACTCTTTATGATATAAATTGTAGCAACTAAAGTACGTTAATCGACACTATTTGTGTTTTAATTATGATTTCTTTGAGAAAAGAAACATTTAATTAATCGATGTCTGTTTATGCAGTAAAGCCAAAATGAGACGAAAGAAAAAGCTAATGTCTATAGTAATGTTTCAGATAATGGTTGCTGCAGAACTAATATAGTGCTATTAAAGAAGAAACTTGCAAAACTAAAGTTTTAAAGAACGATGAGTGCAATACTCTTTGTAATAGAAATTGTAGCTACGAAAGTATGTTAATCCACACTTTTTGTGCTTTTATTTTGTTTTCTTTGAGAAAATAAACATTTAATTAATCGATGTTTGTTTTTGCAGTAAAGCCAAAATGAGCCACAAGCAAAAGGTAATGTCTATAGTAATGTTTCCAAGAATGGTTGCTGTAGCACTAATGTAGTGCTATAAAAGAAGTAACTTGCAGAAGTAAAGTTTTAAAGAACGATCAGTGCAATACTCTTTATAATATAAATTGTAGCTACTAAAGTACGTTGAACGACACTTTTTGTGCTCTTATTTTGTTTTCTTTGAGAAAATAAACTTTTAATTAATCGATGCAGTAAAGCCCTAATAAGACTAAAGAAAAAGCTAATGTCTATAGAAACGTTTCAAAGAATGGTTGCTGCAGTACTAATATAGTGCTTTAAAAGAAGTAACTGGCAGGACTAAAGTTTTAAAGAACGATGAGTGCAATACTCTTTGTAATAGAAATTGTAGCTAATAAAGTACGTTAATCCACACTTTTTGTGTTTATATTTTGTTTTCTTTTGAAAAATAAACGTTTCATTATTCGTTGTTTTTTGATGCACTAAATATAAATTGAGACGAAAGAAAAAGCTAATGTCTATAGTAATGTTTCCAAGAATGGTTGCTGCAGCACTAAGATCGTGCTTTAAAGAAGTAACTGGCAGGAGTAAAGTTTTAAAGAACGATGAGTGCAATACTCTTTGTAATAGTAATTGTAGCTACTAAAGTACGTTAATCGACACTATTTGTGTTTTAATTATGATTTCTTTGAGAAAAGAAACATTTAATTAATCGATGTTATTTTATGCAGTAAAGCTAAAATGAGACAAAAGAAAAAGCCAAATGTCTATAGTAATGTTTCCAAAAATAGTTGCTGCAGCACTAATATAGTGCTTTAAAAGAAGTAACTTAAAGAACTAAAGTTTTAAAGAATGATGAGTGCAATACTCTTTGTAATAGAAATTGTAGCTAATGAAGTACGTTAATCGACACCTTTTGTTTTTTAATTTTGTTTTCTTTGAGACAAAAAACATTTAATTAATCGATGTTTGTTTATGCAGTAAAGCCAAAATGAGACTGAAGAAAAAGCTAATGTCTATAGTAACGTTTCAAAGAATGGTTGCTGCAGTACTAATATAGTGCTTTAAAAGAAGTAACTGGCAGGACTAAAGTTTTAAAGAACGATGAGTGCAATACTCTTTGTAATAGAAATTGTAGCTAATAAAGTACGTTAATCGACACGTTTTGTGTTTTAATTTTGTTTTCTTTGAGAAAAGAAACATTTAATTAATCGATGTCTGTTTATGCAGTAAAGCCAAAATGAGACGAAAGAAAAAGCTAATGTCTATAGTAATGTTTCAGATAATGGTTGCTGCAGAACTAATATAGTGCTATTAAAGAAGAAACTTGCAAAACTAAAGTTTTAAAGAACGATGAGTGCAATACTCTTTGTAATAGAAATTGTAGCTACGAAAGTATGTTAATCCACACTTTTTGTGCTTTTATTTTGTTTTCTTTGAGAAAATAAACATTTAATTAATCGATGTTTGTTTTTGCAGTAAAGCCAAAATGAGCCACAAGCAAAAGCTAATGTCTATAGTAATGTTTCCAAGAATGGTTGCTGTAGCACTAATGTAGTGCTATAAAAGAAGTAACTTGCAGAAGTAAAGTTTTAAAGAACGATCAGTGCAATACTCTTTATAATATAAATTGTAGCTACTAAAGTACGTTGAACGACACTTTTTGTGCTCTTATTTTGTTTTCTTTGAGAAAATAAACTTTTAATTAATCGATGCAGTAAAGCCCTAATAAGACTAAAGAAAAAGCTAATGTCTATAGAAACGTTTCAAAGAATGGTTGCTGCAGTACTAATATAGTGCTTTAAAAGAAGTAACTGGCAGGACTAAAGTTTTAAAGAACGATGAGTGCAATACTCTTTGTAATAGAAATTGTAGCTAATAAAGTACGTTAATCCACACTTTTTGTGTTTTAATTTTGTTTTCTTTGAGAAAATAGAAATTTAATTAACTGATGTTTTTTTATGCAGTAAAGCCAAAATGAGACTAAAGAAAAAGCTAATGTCTATAGTAATGTTTCCAAGAATGGTTGCTGTAGCACTAATATAGTGCTATAAAAGAAGTAACTTGCAGAAGTAACGTTTTAAAGAACGATGAGTGCAATACTCTTTGTAATAGAAATTGTAGCTACGAAAGTATGTTAATCCACACTTTTTGTGCTTTTATTTTGTTTTCTTTGAGAAAATAAACATTTAATTAATCGATGTTTGTTTTTGCAGTAAAGCCAAAATGAGCCACAAGCAAAAGCTAATGTCTATAGTAATGTTTCCAAGAATGGTTGCTGTAGCACTAATGTAGTGCTATAAAAGAAGTAACTTGCAGAAGTAAAGTTTTAAAGAACGATCAGTGCAATACTCTTTATAATATAAATTGTAGCTACTAAAGTACGTTGAACGACACTTTTTGTGCTCTTATTTTGTTTTCTTTGAGAAAATAAACTTTTAATTAATCGATGCAGTAAAGTCCTAATAAGACTAAAGAAAAAGCTAATGTCTATAGAAACGTTTCAATGAATGGTTGCTGCAGTACTAATATATTGCTTTAAAATAAGTAACTGGCAGGACTAAAGTTTTAAAGAACGATGAGTGCAATACTCTTTGTAATAGAAATTGTAGCTAATAAAGTACGTTAATCCACACTTTTTGTGTTTATATTTTGTTTTTTTTTTGAAAAATAAACGTTTCATTATTCGTTGTTTTTTGATGCAGTGAAGCTAAAATGAGACAAAAGAAAAAGCCAAATGTCTATAGTAATGTTTCCAAAAATAGTTGCTGCAGCACTAATATAGTGCTTTAAAAGAAGTAACTTAAAGAACTAAAGTTTTAAAGAATGATGAGTGCAATACTCTTTGTAATAGAAATTGTAGCTAATAAAGTACGTTAATCGACACGTTTTGTGTTTTAATTTTGTTTTCTTTGAGACAAAAAACATTTAATTAATCGATGTTTGTTTATGCAGTAAAGCCAAAATGAGACTGAAGAAAAAGCTAATGTCTATAGTAACGTTTCAAAGAATGGTTGCTGCAGTACTAATATAGTGCTTTAAAAGAAGTAACTGGCAGGACTAAAGTTTTAAAGAACGATGAGTGCAATACTCTTTGTAATAGAAATTGTAGCTAATAAAGTACGTTAATCGACACGTTTTGTGTTTTAATTTTGTTTTCTTTGAGAAAAGAAACATTTAATTAATCGATGTCTGTTTATGCAGTAAAGCCGAAATGAGACGAAAGAAAAAGCTAATGTCTATAGTAATGTTTCAGATAATGGTTGCTGCAGAACCAATATAGTGCTATTAAAGAAGAAACTTGCAAAACTAAAGTTTTAAAGAACAATGAGTGCAATACTCTTTGTAATAGAAATTGTAGCTACGAAAGTATGTTAATCCACACTTTTTGTGCTTTTATTTTGTTTTCTTTGAGAAAATAAACATTTAATTAATCGATGTTTGTTTTTGCAGTAAAGCCAAAATGAGCCACAAGCAAAAGCTAATGTCTATAGTAATGTTTCCAAGAATGGTTGCTGTAGCACTAATGTAGTGCTATAAAAGAAGTAACTTGCAGAAGTAAAGTTTTAAAGAACGATCAGTGCAATACTCTTTATAATATAAATTGTAGCTACTAAAGTACGTTGAACGACACTTTTTGTGCTCTTATTTTGTTTTCTTTGAGAAAATAAACTTTTAATTAATCGATGCAGTAAAGCCCTAATAAGACTAAAGAAAAAGCTAATGTCTATAGAAACGTTTCAATGAATGGTTGCTGCAGTACTAATATATTGCTTTAAAATAAGTAACTGGCAGGACTAAAGTTTTAAAGAACGATGAGTGCAATACTCTTTGTAATAGAAATTGTAGCTAATAAAGTACGTTAATCCACACTTTTTGTGTTTATATTTTGTTTTTTTTTTGAAAAATAAACGTTTCATTATTCGTTGTTTTTTGATGCAGTGAAGCTAAAATGAGACAAAAGAAAAAGCCAAATGTCTATAGTAATGTTTCCAAAAATAGTTGCTGCAGCACTAATATAGTGCTTTAAAAGAAGTAACTTAAAGAACTAAAGTTTTAAAGAATGATGAGTGCAATACTCTTTGTAATAGAAATTGTAGCTAATAAAGTACGTTAATCGACACGTTTTGTGTTTTAATTTTGTTTTCTTTGAGACAAAAAACATTTAATTAATCGATGTTTGTTTATGCAGTAAAGCCAAAATGAGACTGAAGAAAAAGCTAATGTCTATAGTAACGTTTCAAAGAATGGTTGCTGCAGTACTAATATAGTGCTTTAAAAGAAGTAACTGGCAGGACTAAAGTTTTAAAGAACGATGAGTGCAATACTCTTTGTAATAGAAATTGTAGCTAATAAAGTACGTTAATCGACACGTTTTGTGTTTTAATTTTGTTTTCTTTGAGAAAAGAAACATTTAATTAATCGATGTCTGTTTATGCAGTAAAGCCGAAATGAGACGAAAGAAAAAGCTAATGTCTATAGTAATGTTTCAGATAATGGTTGCTGCAGAACCAATATAGTGCTATTAAAGAAGAAACTTGCAAAACTAAAGTTTTAAAGAACGATGAGTGCAATACTCTTTGTAATAGAAATTGTAGCTACGAAAGTATGTTAATCCACACTTTTTGTGCTTTTATTTTGTTTTCTTTGAGAAAATAAACATTTAATTAATCGATGTTTGTTTTTGCAGTAAAGCCAAAATGAGCCACAAGCAAAAGCTAATGTCTATAGTAATGTTTCCAAGAATGGTTGCTGTAGCACTAATGTAGTGCTATAAAAGAAGTAACTTGCAGAAGTAAAGTTTTAAAGAACGATGAGTGCATTACCCTTTATAATAGAAATTGTAGCTACTAAAAAACGTTAATCCACACTTTTTGTGTTTTAATTTTGTTTTCTTTTGGAAAATAAACGCTTCATTATTCGATGTTTTTTGATGCACTAAATATAATATTAGACGAAAGAAAAAGCTAATGTCTATAGTAATGTTTTCAAGAATGGTTGCTGCAGCACTAATATAGTGCTATTAAAGAAGTAACTTGCAGAACTAATGTTTTAAAGAACGAGGAGTGGAATACCCTTTATAATACAAATTGTAGCTACTAAAGTACGTTCTTTCACTCTTTTTGTGCATTTATTTTGTTTTTTTTGAGAAAATAAACATTTAATTAATCGATGCAGTAAAGCCAAAATAAGACTAAAGAAAAAGCTAATGTCTATAGTAACGTTTCAAAGAATGGTTGCTGCAGTACTAATATAGTGATTTAAAAGAAGTAACTGGCAGGACTAAAGTTTTAAAGAGCGATTAGTGCAATACTCTTTATAATACAAATTGAAGCTACTAAAGTACGTTCTTTCACTCTTTTTGGGGGTTTTTTTTTCTTTGAGAAAATAAGCATTTAATTATTCGATGTTTGTTTATGCATTAAAGCAAAAATGAGACTAAAGAAAAAGCTCATGTCTATAGTAACGTTTTCAAGAATGGTTGCTGCAGCACTAATATAGTGCTATAAAAGAAGTAAACTGCAGAACTAAAGTTTTAAAGAACGATGAGTGCAATACTCTTTATAATAGAAATTGTGGCTACTAAAGTACGTTCTTTCACTCTTTTTGTGCTTTTATTTTGTTTTTTTTGAGAAAATAAACATTTAATTAATCGATGTTTGTTAATGCACTAAATATAAATTGAGACAAAAGAAAAAGCTAATATCTATAGTAATGTTTCCAAGAATGGTTGCTGCAGCACTAAGATTGTGCTTTAAAAGAAGTAACTGGCAGGACTAAAGTTTTAAAGAACGATGAGTGCAATACTCTTTGTAATAGAAATTGTAGCTAATAAAGTACGTTAATCCACACTTTCTGTGTTTATATTTTGTTTTCTTTTGAAAAATAAACGTTTCATTATTTGTTGTTTTTTGATGCACTAAATATAAATTGAGACGAAAGAAAAAGCTAATGTCTATAGTAATATTTCCAAGAATGGTTGCTGCAGCACTAAGATCGTGCTTTAAAGAAGTAACTGGCAGGAGTAAAGTTTTAAAGAACGATGAGTGCAATACTCTTTGTAATAGTAATTGTAGCTACTAAAGTACGTTAATCGACACTATTTGTGTTTTAATAATGATTTCTTTGAGAAAAGAAACATTTAATTAATCGATGTTTGTTTATGCAGTAAAGCTAAAATGAGACAAAAGAAAAAGCCAAATGTCTATAGAAATGTTTCCAAAAATAGTTGCTGCAGCATTAATATAGTGCTTTAAAAGAAGTAACTTAAAGAACTAAAGTTTTAAAGAATGATGAGTGCAATACTCTTTGTAATAGAAATTGTAGCTAATAAAGTACGTTAATCGACACGTTTTGTGTTTTAATTTTGTTTTCTTTGAGACAAAAAACATTTAATTAATCGATGTTTGTTTATGCAGTAAAGCCGAAATGAGCCGCAAGAAAAAGCTAATGTCTATAGTAATGTTTCAGATAATGGTTGCTGCAGAACTAATATAGTGCTATTAAAGAAGAAACTTGCAAAACTAAAGTTTTAAAGAACGATGAGTGCAATACTCTTTGTAATAGAAATTGTAGCTACGAAAGTATGTTAATCCACACTTTTTGTGCTTTTATTTTGTTTTCTTTGAGAAAATAAACATTTAATTAATCGATGTTTGTTTTTGCAGTAAAGCCAAAATGAGCCACAAGCAAAAGGTAATGTCTATAGTAATGTTTCCAAGAATGGTTGCTGTAGCACTAATGTAGTGCTATAAAAGAAGTAACTTGCAGAAGTAAAGTTTTAAAGAACGATCAGTGCAATACTCTTTATAATATAAATTGTAGCTACTAAAGTACGTTGAACGACACTTTTTGTGCTCTTATTTTGTTTTCTTTGAGAAAATAAACTTTTAATTAATCGATGCAGTAAAGCCCTAATAAGACTAAAGAAAAAGCTAATGTCTATAGAAACGTTTCAAAGAATGGTTGCTGCAGTACTAATATAGTGCTTTAAAAGAAGTAACTGGCAGGACTAAAGTTTTAAAGAACGATGAGTGCAATACTCTTTGTAATAGAAATTGTAGCTAATAAAGTACGTTAATCCACACTTTTTGTGTTTATATTTTGTTTTCTTTTGAAAAATAAACGTTTCATTATTCGTTGTTTTTGATGCACTAAATATAAATTGAGACGAAAGAAAAAGCTAATGTCTATAGTAATGTTTCCAAGAATGGTTGCTGCAGCACTAAGATCGTGCTTTAAAGAAGTAACTGGCAGGAGTAAAGTTTTAAAGAACGATGAGTGCAATACTCTTTATAATAGAAATTGTGGCTACTAAAGTACGTTCTTTCACTCTTTTTGTGCTTTTATTTTGTTTTTTTTGAGAAAATAAACATTTAATTAATCGATGTTTGTTTATGCACTAAATATAAATTGAGACAAAAGAAAAAGCTAATATCTATAGTAATGTTTCCAAGAATGGTTGCTGCAGCACTAAGATAGTGCTTTAAAAGAAGTAACTGGCAGGACTAAAGTTTTAAAGAACGATGAGTGCAATACTCTTTGTAATAGAAATTGTAGCTAATAAAGTACGTTAATCCACACTTTCTGTGTTTATATTTTGTTTTCTTTTGAAAAATAAACGTTTCATTATTTGTTGTTTTTTGATGCACTAAATATAAATTGAGACGAAAGAAAAAGCTAATGTCTATAGTAATATTTCCAAGAATGGTTGCTGCAGCACTAAGATCGTGCTTTAAAGAAGTAACTGGCAGGAGTAAAGTTTTAAAGAACGATGAGTGCAATACTCTTTGTAATAGTAATTGTAGCTACTAAAGTACGTTAATCGACACTATTTGTGTTTTAATAATGATTTCTTTGAGAAAAGAAACATTTAATTAATCGATGTTTGTTTATGCAGTAAAGCTAAAATGAGACAAAAGAAAAAGCCAAATGTCTATAGAAATGTTTCCAAAAATAGTTGCTGCAGCATTAATATAGTGCTTTAAAAGAAGTAACTTAAAGAACTAAAGTTTTAAAGAATGATGAGTGCAATACTCTTTGTAATAGAAATTGTAGCTAATAAAGTACGTTAATCGACACGTTTTGTGTTTTAATTTTGTTTTCTTTGAGACAAAAAACATTTAATTAATCGATGTTTGTTTATGCAGTAAAGCCAAAATGAGACTGAAGAAAAGCTAATGTCTATAGTAACGTTTCAAAGAATGGTTGCTGCAGTACTAATATAGTGCTTTAAAAGAAGTAACTGGCAGGACTAAAGTTTTAAAGAACGATGAGTGCAATACTCTTTGTAATAGAAATTGTAGCTAATAAAGTACGTTAATCGACACGTTTTGTGTTTTTATTTTGTTTTCTTTGAGAAAAGAAACATTTAATTAATCGATGTCTGTTTATGCAGTAAAGCCAAAATGAGACGAAAGAAAAAGCTAATGTCTATAGTAATGTTTCAGATAATGGTTGCTGCAGAACTAATATAGTGCTATTAAAGAAGAGACTTGCAAAACTAAAGTTTTAAAGAACGATGAGTGCAATACTCTTTGTAATAGAAATTGTAGCTACGAAAGTATGTTAATCCACACTTTTTGTGCTTTTATTTTGTTTTCTTTGAGAAAATAAACATTTAATTAATCGATGTTTGTTTTTGCAGTAAAGCCAAAATGAGCCACAAGCAAAAGCTAATGTCTATAGTAATGTTTCCAAGAATGGTTGCTGTACCACTAATGTAGTGCTATAAAAGAAGTAACTTGCAGAAGTAAAGTTTTAAAGAACGATCAGTGCAATACTCTTTATAATATAAATTGTAGCTACTAAAGTACGTTGAACGACACTTTTTGTGCTCTTATTTTGTTTTCTTTGAGAAAATAAACTTTTAATTAATCGATGCAGTAAAGCCCTAATAAGACTAAAGAAAAAGCTAATGTCTATAGAAACGTTTCAAAGAATGGTTGCTGCAGTACTAATATAGAAAGAACGATGAGTGCAATACTCTTTGTAATAGAAATTGTAGCTAATAAAGTACGTTAATCCACACTTTTTGTGTTTTAATTTTGTTTTCTTTGAGAAAATAAAAATTTAATTAACTGATGTTTTTTTATGCAGTAAAGCCAAAATGAGACTAAAGAAAAAGCTAATGTCTATAGTAATGTTTCCAAGAATGGTTGCTGTAGCACTAATATAGTGCTATAAAAGAAGTAACTTGCAGAAGTAACGTTTTAAAGAACGATGAGTGCAATACTCTTTATAATGTAAATTGTAGCTACTAAAGTACGTTGAACGACACTTTTTGTTCTTTTATTTTGTTTTCTTTGAGAAAATAAACTTTTAATTAATCGATGCAGTAAAGCCAAAATAAGACTAAAGAAAAAGCTAATGTCTATAGTAACGTTTCAAAGAATGGTTGCTGCAGTACTAATATAGTGATTTAAAAGAAGTAACTGGCAGGACTAAAGTTTTAAAGAGCGATTAGTGCAATACTCTTTATAATACAAATTGAAGCTACTAAAGTACGTTCTTTCACTCTTTTTGGGGGTTTTTTTTTCTTTGAGAAAATAAGCATTTAATTATTCGATGTTTGTTTATGCATTAAAGCAAAAATGAGACATAAGAAAATGCTAATGTCTATAGTAATGTTTTAAAGAATGGTTGCTGCAGCACTAAGATAGTGCTTTAAAAGAAGTAACTGGCAGGACAAAAATTTTAAAGAACGATGAGTGCAATACTCTTTGTAATAAAAATTGTAGCTAATAAAGTACGTTAATCCACCCTTTTTGTGTTTATATTTTGTTTTCTTTGAGAAAAGAAACATTTAATTAATCGATGTTTGTTTATGCAGTAAAGCCAAAATGAGACTAAAGAAAAAGCTAATATCTATAGTAATGTTTCCAAGAATGGTTGCTGCAGCACTAATATAGTGCTATAAAAGAAGTAAATTGCAGAACTAAAGTTTTAAAGAACGATGAGTGCAATACTCTTTATAATAGAAATTGTAGCTACTAAAGTACGTTGAACGACTCTTTTTGTGCTTTTATTTTGTTTTCTTTGAGAAAATAAACTTTCATTAATCGATGTTTGTTTATGCAGTAAAGCCCTAATAAGACTAAAGAAAAAGCTAATGTCTATAGAAACGTTTCAAAGAATGGTTGCTGCAGTACTAATATAGTGCTTTAAAAGAAGTAACTGGCAGGACTAAAGTTTTAAAGAGCGATTAGTGCAATACTCTTTATAATACAAATTGAAGCTACTAAAGTACGTTCTTTCACTCTTTTTGGGGGTTTTTTTTTCTTTGAGAAAATAAACATTTAATTATTCGATGTTTGTTTATGCATTAAAGCAAAAATGAGACTTAAGAAAAAGCTAATGTCTATAGTAATGTTTTAAAGAATGGTTGGTGCAGCAATAATATAGTGCTATAAAAGAAATAACTTGCAGAACTAAAGTTTTAAAGAACGATGAGTGCATTACCCTTTATAATAGAAATTGTAGCTACTAAAAAACGTTAATCCACACTTTTTGTGTTTTAATTTTGTTTTCTTTTGGAAAATAAACGTTTCATTATTCGATGTTTTTTGATGCACTAAATATAATATTAGACGAAAGAAAAAGCTAATGTCTATAGTAATGTTTCCAAGAATGGTTGCTGCAGCACTAATATAGTGCTATTAAAGAAGTAACTTGCAGAACTAATGTTTTAAAGAACGATTAGTGAAATACTCTTTATAATACAAATTGTAGCTACTAAAGTACGTTCTTTCACTCTTTTTGTGCTTTTATTTTGTTTTCTTTGAGAAAATAAACATTTAATTAATCGATGTTTGTTTATGCATTAAAGCCAAAATGAGACTAAAGAAAAAGCTAATATCTATAGTAATGTTTTCAAGAATGGTTGCTGCAGCACTAATATAGTGCTATAAAAGAAGTAAATTGCAGAACTAAAGTTTTAAAGAACGATGAGTGCAATACTCTTTATAATACAAATTGTAGCTACTAAAGTACGTTCTTTCACTCTTTTTGTGCTTTTATTTTGTTTTCTTTGAGAAAATAAACGTTTCATTATTCGTTGTTTTTTGATGCACTAAATATAAATTGAGACGAAAGAAAAAGCTAATGTCTATAGTAATGTTTCCAAGAATGGTTGCTGCAGCACTAAGATCGTGCTTTAAAGAAGTAACTGGCAGGAGTAAAGTTTTAAAGAACGATGAGTGCAATACTCTTTGTAATAGTAATTGTAGCTACTAAAGTACGTTAATCGACACTATTTGTGTTTTAATTATGATTTCTTTGAGAAAAGAAACATTTAATTAATCGATTTTTGTTTATGCAGTAAAGCTAAAATGAGACAAAAGAAAAAGCCAAATGTCTATAGAAATGTTTCCAAAAATAGTTGCTGCAGCACTAATATAGTGCTGTAAAAGAAGTAACTTAAAGAACTAAAGTTTTAAAGAATGATGAGTGCAATACTCTTTGTAATAGAAATTGTAGCTAATAAAGTACGTTAATCGACACGTTTTGTGTTTTAATTTTGTTTTCTTTGAGACAAAAAACATTTAATTAATCGATGTTTGTTTATGCAGTAAAGCTAAAATGAGACAAAAGAAAAAGCCAAATGTCTATAGAAATGTTTCCAAAAATAGTTGCTGCAGCACTAATATAGTGCTGTAAAAGAAGTAACTTAAAGAACTAAAGTTTTAAAGAATGATGAGTGCAATACTCTTTGTAATAGAAATTGTAGCTAATAAAGTACGTTAATCGACACGTTTTGTGTTTTAATTTTGTTTTCTTTGAGACAAAAAACATTTAATTAATCGATGTTTGTTTATGCAGTAAAGCCAAAATGAGACTGAAGAAAAGCTAATGTCTATAGTAACGTTTCAAAGAATGGTTGCTGCAGTACTAATATAGTGCTTTAAAAGAAGTAACTGGCAGGACTAAAGTTTTAAAGAACGATGAGTGCAATACTCTTTGTAATAGAAATTGTAGCTAATAAAGTACGTTAATCGACACGTTTTGTGTTTTAATTTTGTTTTCTTTGAGAAAAGAAACATTTAATTAATCGATGTCTGTTTATGCAGTAAAGCCAAATTGAGACGAAAGAAAAAGCTAATGTCTATAGTAATGTTTCAGATAATGGTTGCTGCAGAACTAATATAGTGCTATTAAAGAAGAAACTTGCA
The DNA here is from genome assembly GCA_039566865.1 of Aurelia coerulea. NCBI lineage: Eukaryota > Metazoa > Cnidaria > Scyphozoa > Semaeostomeae > Ulmaridae > Aurelia > Aurelia coerulea. The sequence continues at coordinate 8,910,820 of CM076959.1, forward strand.
AAACTAAAGTTTTAAAGAACGATGAGTGCAATACTCTTTGTAATAGAAGTTGTAGCTACGAAAGTATGTTAATCCACACTTTTTGTGCTTTTATTTTGTTTTCTTTGAGAAAATAAACATTTAATTAATCGATGTTTGTTTTTGCAGTAAAGCCAAAATGAGCCACAAGCAAAAGCTAATGTCTATAGTAATGTTTCCAAGAATGGTTGCTGTAGCACTAATGTAGTGCTATATAAGAAGTAACTTGCAGAAGTAAAGTTTTAAAGAACGATCAGTGCAATACTCTTTATAATATAAATTGTAGCTACTAAAGTACGTTGAACGACACTTTTTGTGCTCTTATTTTGTTTTCTTTGAGAAAATAAACTTTTAATTAATCGATGCAGTAAAGCCCTAATAAGACTAAAGAAAAAGCTAATGTCTATAGAAACGTTTCAAAGAATGGTTGCTGCAGTACTAATATAGTGCTTTAAAAGAAGTAACTGGCAGGACTAAAGTTTTAAAGAACGATGAGTGCAATACTCTTTGTAATAGAAATTGTAGCTAATAAAGTACGTTAATCCACACTTTTTGTGTTTTAATTTTGTTTTCTTTGAGAAAATAAAAATTTAATTAACTGATGTTTTTTTATGCATTAAAGCCAAAATGAGACTAAAGAAAAAGCTAATGTCTATAGTAATGTTTCCAAGAATGGTTGCTGTAGCACTAATATAGTGCTATAAAAGAAATAACTTGCAGAAGTAACGTTTTAAAGAACGATGAGTGCAATACTCTTTGTAATAGAAGTTGTAGCTACGAAAGTATGTTAATCCACACTTTTTGTGCTTTTATTTTGTTTTCTTTGAGAAAATAAACATTTAATTAATCGATGTTTGTTTTTGCAGTAAAGCCAAAATGAGCCACAAGCAAAAGCTAATGTCTATAGTAATGTTTTCAAGAATGGTTGCTGCAGCACTAATATAGTGCTATTAAAGAAGTAACTGGCAGAACTAATGTTTTAAAGAACGATGAGTGCAATACCCTTTATAATACAAATTGTAGCTACTAAAGTACGTTCTTTCACTCTTTTTGTGCTTTTATTTTGTTTTCTTTGAGAATATAAACATTTAATTAATCGATGTTTGTTTATGCAGTAAAGCCAAAATGAGACTAAAGAAAAAGCTAATATCTATAGTAATGTTTCCAAGAATGGTTGCTGCAGCACTAATATAGTGCTATAAAAGAAGTAACTTGCAGAAGTAACGTTTTAAAGAACGATGAGTGCAATACTCTTTGTAATAGAAGTTGTAGCTACGAAAGTATGTTAATCCACACTTTTTGTGCTTTTATTTTGTTTTCTTTGAGAAAATAAACATTTAATTAATCGATGTTTGTTTTTGCAGTAAAGCCAAAATGAGCCACAAGCAAAAGCTAATGTCTATAGTAATGTTTCCAAGAATGGTTGCTGTAGCACTAATGTAGTGCTATAAAAGAAGTAACTTGCAGAAGTAACGTTTTAAAGAACGATCAGTGCAATACTCTTTATAATATAAATTGTAGCTACTAAAGTACGTTGAACGACACTTTTTGTGCTCTTATTTTGTTTTCTTTGAGAAAATAAACTTTTAATTAATCGATGCAGTAAAGCCCTAATAAGACTAAAGAAAAAGCTAATGTCTATAGAAACGTTTCAAAGAATGGTTGCTGCAGTACTAATATATTGCTTTAAAATAAGTAACTGGCAGGACTAAAGTTTTAAAGAACGATGAGTGCAATACTCTTTGTAATAGAAATTGTAGCTAATAAAGTACATTAATCCACACTTTTTGTGTTTATATTTTGTTTTCTTTTGAAAAATAAACATTTCATTATTCGTTGTTTTTTGATGCACTAAATATAAATTGAGACGAAAGTAAAAGCTAATGTCTATAGTAATGTTTCCAAGAATGGTTGCTGCAGCACTAAGATCGTGCTTTAAAGAAGTAACTGGCAGGAGTAAAGTTTTAAAGAACGATGAGTGCAATACTCTTTGTAATAGTTATTGTAGCTACTAAAGTACGTTAATCGACACTATTTGTGTTTTAATTATGATTTCTTTGAGAAAAGAAACATTTAATTAATCGATGTTTGTTTATGCAGTAAAGCTAAAATGAGACAAAAGAAAAAGCCAAATGTCTATAGTAATGTTTCCAAAAATAGTTGCTGCAGCACTAATATAGTGCTTTAAAAGAAGTAGCTTAAAGAACTAAAGTTTTAAAGAATGATTAGTGCAATACTCTTTGTAATAGAAATTGTAGCTAATAAAGTACGTTAATCGACACGTTTTGTGTTTTAATTTTGTTTTCTTTGAGACAAAAAACTTTTAATTAATCGATGTTTGTTTATGCAGTAAAGCCAAAATGAGACTGAAGAAAAAGCTAATGTCTATAGTAACGTTTCAAAGAATGGTTGCTGCAGCACTAATATAGTGCTTTAAAAGAAGTAACTGGCAGGACTAAAGTTTTAAAGAACGATGAGTGCAATACTCTTTGTAATAGAAATTGTAGCTAATAAAGTACGTTAATCGACACGTTTTGTGTTTTAATTTTGTTTTCTTTGAGAAAAGAAACATTTAATTAATCGATGTCTGTTTATGCAGTAAAGCCAAAATGAGACGAAAGAAAAAGCTAATATCTATAGTAATGTTTCAGATAATGGTTGCTGCAGAACTAATATAGTGCTATTAAAGAAGAAACTTGCAAAACTAAAGTTTTAAAGAACGATGAGTGCAATACTCTTTGTAATAGAAATTGTAGCTACGAAAGTATGTTAATCCACACTTTTTGTGCTTTTATTTTGTTTTCTTTGAGAAAATAAACATTTAATTAATCGATGTTTGTTTTTGCAGTAAAGCCAAAATGAGCCACAAGCAAAAGCTAATGTGTATAGTAATGTTTCCAAGAATGGTTGCTGTAGCACTAATGTAGTGCTATAAAAGAAGTAACTTGCAGAAGTAAAGTTTTAAAGAACGATCAGTGCAATACTCTTTATAATATAAATTGTAGCTTCTAAAGTACGTTGAACGACACTTTTTGTGCTCTTATTTTGTTTTCTTTGAGAAAATAAACTTTTAATTAATCGATGCAGTAAAGCCCTAATAAGACTAAAGAAAAAGCTAATGTCTATAGAAACGTTTCAAAGAATGGTTGCTGCAGTACTAATATAGTGCTTTAAAAGAAGTAACTGGCAGGACTAAAGTTTTAAAGAACGATGAGTGCAATACTCTTTGTAATAGAAATTGTAGCTAATAAAGTACGTTAATCCACACTTTTTGTGTTTTAATTTTGTTTTCTTTGAGAAAATAAAAATTTAATTAACTGATGTTTTTTTATGCAGTAAAGCCAAAATGAGACTAAAGAAAAAGCTAATGTCTATAGTAATGTTCCAAGAATGGTTGCTGTAGCACTAATATAGTGCTATAAAGAAGTAACTTGCAGAAGTAACGTTTTAAAGAACGATGAGTTCAATACTCTTTATAATATAAATTGTAGCTACTAAAGTACGTTGAACGACACTTTTTGTTCTTTAATTTTGTTTTCTTTGAGAAAATAAACATTTAATTAATCGATGCAGTAAAGCCAAAATAAGACTAAAGAAAAAGCTAATGTCTATAGTAACGTTTCAAAGAATGGTTGCTGCAGTACTAATATAGTGATTTAAAAGAAGTAACTGGCAGGACTAAAGTTTTAAAGAGCGATTAGTGCAATACTCTTTATAATACAAATTGAAGCTACTAAAGTACGTTCTTTCACTCTTTTTGGGGGTTTTTTTTTCTTTGAGAAAATAAGCATTTAATTATTCGATGTTTGTTTATGCATTAAAGCAAAAATGAGACTTAAGAAAATGCTAATGTCTATAGTAATGTTTTAAAGAATGGTTGCTGCAGCACTAATATAGTGCTTTAAAAGAAGTAACTAGCAGAACTAAAGTTTTAAAGAACGATGAGTGCAATACTCTTTATAATACAAATTGTAGCTACTAAAGTACGTTCTTTCACTCTTTTTGTGCTTTTATTTTGTTTTCTTTGAGAAAATAAACATTTAATTAATCGATGTTTGTTTATGCAGTAAAGCCAAAATGAGACTAAAGAAAAAGCTAATGTCTATAGTAATGTTTTCAAGAATGGTTGCTGCAGCACTAATATAGTGCTATAAAAGAAGTAAATTGCAGAACTAAAGTTTTAAAGAACGATGAGTGCAATACTCTTTATAATAGAAATTGTAGCTACTAAAGTACGTTCTTTCACTCTTTTTGTGCTTTTATTTTGTTTTCTTTGAGAAAATAAACTTTCATTAATCGATGTTTGTTTATGCAGTAAAGCCAAAATGAGACTAAAGAAAAAGCTAATATCTATAGTAATGTTTCCAAGAATGGTTGCTGCAGCACTAATATAGTGCTATAAAAGAAGTAAATTGCAGAACTAAAGTTTTAAAGAACGATGAGTGCAATACTCTTTATAATAGAAATTGTAGCTACTAAAGTACGTTGAACGACTCTTTTTGTGCTTTTATTTTGTTTTCTTTGAGAAAATATACTTTCATTAATCGATGTTTGTTTATGCAGTAAAGCCCTAATAAGACTAAAGAAAAAGCTAATGTCGATAGAAACGTTTCAAAGAATGGTTGCTGCAGTACTAATATAGTGCTTTAAAAGAAGTAACTGGCAGGACTAAAGTTTTAAAGAGCGATTAGTGCAATACTCTTTATAATACAAATTGAAGCTACTAAAGTACGTTCTTTCACTCTTTTTGGGGGTTTTTTTTTCTTTGAGAAAATAAACATTTAATTATTCGATGTTTGTTTATGCATTAAAGCAAAAATGAGACTTAAGAAAAAGCTAATGTCTATAGTAATGTTTTAAAGAATGGTTGGTGCAGCAATAATATAGTGCTATAAAAGAAATAACTTGCAGAACTAAAGTTTTAAAGAACGATGAGTGCATTACCCTTTATAATAGAAATTGTAGCTACTAAAAAACGTTAATCCACACTTTTTGTGTTTTAATTTTGTTTTCTTTTGGAAAATAAACGTTTCATTATTCGATGTTTTTTGATGCACTAAATATAATATTAGACGAAAGAAAAAGCTAATGTCTATAGTAATGTTTCCAAGAATGGTTGCTGCAGCACTAATATAGTGCTATTAAAGAAGTAACTTGCAGAACTAATGTTTTAAAGAACGATGAGTGCAATACCCTTTATAATACAAATTGTAGCTACTAAAGTACGTTCTTTCACTCTTTTTGTCTTTTTATTTTGTTTTCTTTGAGAAAATAAACATTTAATTAATCGATGTTTGTTTATGCAGTAAAGCCAAAATGAGACTAAAGAAAAAGCTAATATCTATAGTAATGTTTCCAAGAATGGTTGCTGCAGCACTAATATAGTGCTATAAAAGAAGTAAATTGCAGAACTAAAGTTTTAAAGAACGATGAGTGCAATACTCTTTATAATAGAAATTGTAGCTACTAAAGTACGTTGAACGACACTTTTTGTGCTTTTATCTTGTTTTCTTTTAGAAATTAAACATTTAATTAATCGATGTTTGTTTATGCACTAAATATAAATTGAGACAAAAGAAAAAGCTAATATCTATAGTAATGTTTCCAAGAATGGTTGCTGCAGCACTAAGATAGTGCTTTAAAAGAAGTAACTGGCAGGACTAAAGTTTTAAAGAACGATGAGTGCAATACACTTTGTAATAGAAATTGTAGCTAATAAAGTACGTTAATCCACACTTTTTGTGTTTATATTTTGTTTTCTTTTGAAAAATAAACGTTTCATTATTCGTTGTTTTTGATGCACTAAATATAAATTGAGACGAAAGAAAAAGCTAATGTCTATAGTAATGTTTCCAAGAATGGTTGCTGCAGCACTAAGATCGTGCTTTAAAGAAGTAACTGGCAGGAGTAAAGTTTTAAAGAACGATGAGTGCAATACTCTATATAATACAAATTGTAGCTACTAAAGTACGTTAATCGACACTATTTGTGTTTTAATTGTGATTTCTTTGAGAAAAGAAACATTTAATTAATCGATGTTTGTTTATGCAGTAAAGCTAAAATGAGACAAAAGAAAAAGCCAAATGTCTATAGAAATGTTTCCAAAAATAGTTGCTGCAGCACTAATATAGTGCTTTAAAAGAAGTAACTTAAAGAACTAAAGTTTTAAAGAATGATGAGTGCAATACTCTTTGTAATAGAAATTGTAGCTAATAAAGTACGTTAATCGACACGTTTTGTGTTTTAATTTTGTTTTCTTTGAGACAAAAAACATTTAATTAATCGATGTTTGTTTATGCAGTAAAGCCAAAATGAGACTGAAGAAAAGCTAATGTCTATAGTAACGTTTCAAAGAATGGTTGCTGCAGTACTAATATAGTGCTTTAAAAGAAGTAACTGGCAGGACTAAAGTTTTAAAGAACGATGAGTGCAATACTCTTTGTAATAGAAATTGTAGCTAATAAAGTACGTTAATCGACACGTTTTGTGTTTTAATTTTGTTTTCTTTGAGAAAATAAACATTTAATTAATCGATGTTTGTTTTTGCAGTAAAGCCAAAATGAGCCACAAGCAAAAGCTAATGTCTATAGTAATGTTTCCAAGAATGGTTGCTGTAGCACTAATATAGTGCTATAAAAGAAGTAACTTGCAGAAGTAAAGTTTTAAACAACGATCAGTGCAATACTCTTTATAATATAAATTGTAGCTACTAAAGTACGTTGAACGACACTTTTTGTGCTCTTATTTTGTTTTCTTTGAGAAAATAAACTTTTAATTAATCCATGCAGTAAAGCCAAAATAAGACTAAAGAAAAAGCTAATGTCTATAGTAACGTTTCAAAGAATGGTTGCTGCAGTACTAATATAGTGATTTAAAAGAAGTAACTGGCAGGACTAAAGTTTTAAAGAGCGATGATTGCAATACTCTTTATAATACAAATTGAAGCTACTAAAGTACGTTCTTTCACTCTTTTTGGGGGTTTTTTTTTCTTTGAGAAAATAAGCATTTAATTATTCGATGTTTGTTTATGCATTAAAGCAAAAATGAGACTTAAGAAAAAGCTAATGTCTATAGTAATGTTTTAAAGAATGGTTGGTGCAGCAATAATATAGTGCTATAAAAGAAGTAACTGGCAGGACTAAAGTTTTAAAGAACGATGAGTGCAATACTCTTTGGAATACAAATTGTAGCTACTAAAGTACGTTCTTTCACTCTTTTTGTGCTTTTATTTTGTTTTCTTTGAGAAAATAAACATTTAATTAATCGATGTTTGTTTATGCATTAAAGCCAAAATGAGACAAAAGAAAAAGCTAATGTCTATAGTAATGTTTTCAAGAATGGTTGCTGCAGCACTAAGATAGTGCTTTAAAAGAAGTAACTGGCAGGACTAAAGTTTTAAAGAACGATGAGTGCAATACTCTTTGGAATAAAAATTGTAGCTACGACAGTAAGTTAATCCACACTATTTGTGCTTTTATTTTGTTTCCTTTGAGAAAATAAACATTTAATTAATCGATGTTTGTTTATGCAGTAAATCCAAAATGAGACAAAAGAAAAAGCTAATGTCTATAGTAATGTTTTCAAGAATGGTTGCTGCAGCACTAATATAGTGCTATAAAAGAAGTAAATTGCAGAACTAAAGTTTTAAAGAACGATGAGTGCAATACTCTTTATAATAGAAATTGTAGCTACTAAAGTACGTTGAACGACACTTTTTGTGCTTTTTTTTTGTTTTCTTTTAGAAATTAAACATTTAATTAATCGAAGTTTGTTTATGCACTAAATATAAATTGAGACGAAAGAAAAAGCTAATGTCTATAGTAATGTTTCCAAGAATGGTTGCTACAGCACTAAGATAGTGCTTTATAAGAAGTAACTGGCAGGACTAAAGTTTTAAAGAACGATGAGTGCAATACTCTTTGGAATAGAAATTGTAGCTACGAAAGTAAGTTAATCCACACTATTTGTGCTTTTATTTTGTTTCCTTTGAGAAAATAAACATTTAATTAATCGATGTTTGTTTATGCAGTAAAGCCAAAATGAGCCTAAAGAAAAAGCTAATGTCTATAGTGATGTTTCAAAGAATGGTTGGTGCAGCACTAATATAGTGCTATAAAAGAAGTAACTTGCAGAACTAAAGTTTAAAAGAACGATGAGTGCATTACCCTTTATAATAGAAATTGTAGCTACTAAAAAACGTTAATCCACATTTTTTGTGTTTTAATTTTGTTTTCTTTTGGAAAATAAACGTTTCATTATTCGATGTTTTTTGATGCACTAAATGTAATATTAGACGAAAGAAAAAGCTAATGTCTATAGTAATGTTTCAAAGAATGGTTGCTGCACTACTAATATAGTGCTATTAAAGAAGTAACTTGCAGAAGTAAAGTTTTAAATAACGATGAGTGCAATACTCTTTATAATACAAATTTAGCTACTAAAGTACGTTCTTTCACTCTTTTTGTGCTTTTATTTTGTTTTCTTTGAGAAAATTAACATTTAATTAATCGATGTTTGTTTATGCAGTAAAGCCAAAATGAGACTAAAGAAAAAGCTAATATATATAGTAATGTTTTCAAGAATGGTTGCTGCAGCACTAATATAGTGCTATAAAAGAAGTAAATTGCAGAAGTAAAGTTTTAAAGAACGATGAGTGCAATACTCTTTATAATAGAAATTGTAGCTACTAAAATAAGTTGAACAACACTTTTTGTGCTTTTATTTTGTTTTCTTTTAGGAATTAAACATTTAATTAATCGATGTTTGTTTATGCACTAAATATAAATTGAGACGAAAGAAAAAGCTAATGTCTATAGTAATGTTTCCAAGAATGGTTGCTGCAGCACTAAGATAGTGCTTTAAAAGAAGTAACTGGCAGGACTAAAGTTTTAAAGAACAATGAGTGCAATACTCTTTGTAATAGAAATTGTAGCTACGAAAGTACGTTAATCCACACTATTTGTGCTTTTATTTTGTTTTCTTTTGGAAAATAAATGTTTCATTATTCGATGTTTTTTGATGCACCAAATATAAATTGAGACGAAAGAAAAAGCTAATGCCTATAGTAATGTTTCCAAAAATGGTTGCTGCAGCACTAAGATAGTGCTTTAAAAGAAGTAACTGGCAGGACTAAAGTTTTAAAGAACGATGAGTGCAATACTCTTTGGAATAAAAATTGTAGCTACGAAAGTACGTTAATCCACACTATTTGTGCTTTTATTTTGTTTCCTTTGAGAAAATAAACATTTAATTAATCGATGTTTGTTTATGCAGTCAAGCCAAAATGAGCCTAAAGAAAAAGCTAATGTCTATAGTAATGTTTCAAAGAATGGTTGGTGCAGCACTAATATAGTGCTATAAAAGAAGTAACTTGCAGAACTAAAGTTTTAAAGAACGATGAGTGCATTACCCTTTATAATAGAAATTGTAGCTACTAAAAAACGTTAATCCACACTTTTTGTGTTTTAATTTTGTTTTCTTTTGGAAACAAAACGTTTCATTATTCGATGTTTTTTGATGCACTAAATATAATATTAGACGAAAGAAAAAGCTAATGTCTATAGTAATGCTTCAAAGAATGGTTGCTGCAGCACTAATATAGTGCTATTAAAGAAGTAACTTGCAGAAGTAAAGTTCTAAAGAACGATTAGTGAAATACTCTTTATAATACAAATTGTAGCTACTAAAGTACGTTCTTTCACTCTTTTTGTGCTTTTATGTTGTTTTCTTTGAGAAAATAAACATTTAATTAATCGATGTTTGTTTATGCAGTAAAGCCAAAATGAGACTAAAGAAAAAGCTAATATCTATAGTAATGTTTCCAAGAATGGTTGCTGCAGCACTAAGATAGTGCTTTAAAAGAAGTAACTGGCAGGACTAAAGTTTTAAAGAACAATGAGTGCAATACTCTTTGTAATAGAAATTGTAGCTACGAAAGTACGTTAATCCACACTATTTGTGCTTTGATTTTGTTTTCTTTTGGAAAATAAATGTTTCATTATTCGATGTTTTTTGATGCACTAAATATAAATTGAGACGAATGAAAAAGCTAATGTCTATAGTAATGTTTCCAAGAATGGTTGCTGCAGCACTAAGATAGTGCTTTAAAAGAAGTAACTGGCAGGACTAAAGTTTTAAAGAACGAAGAGTGCAATACTCTTTGTAATAGAAATTGTAGCTACGAAAGTACGTTAATCCACACTTTTTGTGCTTTTATTTTGTTTTCTTGGAAGAAAACTAAAGTTTTAAATCATTTAATGCACTAAATATAAATCGAAAAAGCTAATGTTAATGTTTCCAAGAATGGTTGCTGCAGCACTAAATAGTGAAGTAAAAGAAGTAACTGGCAGGACTAAAGTTTTAAAGAACGATGAGTGCAATACTCTTTATAATAGAAATTGTAGCTACTAAAATACGTTGAACGACATTTTTTGTGCTTTTATTTTGTTTTCTATTAGGAATTAAACATTTAATTAATCGATGTTTGTTTATGCACTAAATATAAATTGAGACGAAAGAAAAAGCTAATGTCTATAGTAATGTTTCCAAGAATGGTTGCTGCAGCACTAAGATAGTGCTTTAAAAGAAGTAACTGGCAGGACTAAAGTTTTAAAGAACAATGAGTGCAATACTCTTTGTAATAGAAATTGTAGCTACGAAAGTACGTTAATCCACACTATTTGTGCTTTGATTTTGTTTTCTTTTGGAAAATAAATGTTTCATTATTCGATGTTTTTTGATGCACTAAATATAAATTGAGACGAATGAAAAAGCTAATGTCTATAGTAATGTTTCCAAGAATGGTTGCTGCAGCACTAAGATAGTGCTTTAAAAGAAGTAACTGGCAGGACTAAAGTTTCAAAGAACGAAGAGTGCAATACTCTTTGTAATAGAAATTGTAGCTACGAAAGTACGTTAATCCACACTTTTTGTGCTTTTATATTGTTTTCTTGGAGAAAATAAACATTTAATTAATCGATGTTTGTTTATGCAGTAAAAGAAGTAAAAGAAGTAACTGGCAGGACTAAAGTTTTAAAGAACGATGAGTGCAATACTCTTTATAATAGAAATTGTAGCTACTAAAATACGTTGAACGACATTTTTTGTGCTTTTATTTTGTTTTCTATTAGGAATTAAACATTTAATTAATCGATGTTTGTTTATGCACTAAATATAAATTGAGACGAAAGAAAAAGCTAATGTCTATAGTAATGTTTCCAAGAATGGTTGCTGCAGCACTAAGATAGTGCTTTAAAAGAAGTAACTGGCAGGACTAAAGTTTTAAAGAACAATGAGTGCAATACTCTTTGTAATAGAAATTGTAGCTACTAAAGTACGTTGAACGACACTTTTTGTGCTTTTTTTTTTGTTTTCTTTTAGAAATTAAACATTTAATTAATCGAAGTTTGTTTATGCACTAAATATAAATTGAGACGAAAGAAAAAGCTAATGTCTATAGTAATGTTTCCAAGAATGGTTGCTGCAGCACTAAGATAGTGCTTTAAAAGAAGTAACTGGCAGGACTAAAGTTTTAAAGAACGATGAGTGCAATACTCTTTGGAATAGAAATTGTAGCTACGAAAGTAAGTTAATCCACACTATTTGTGCTTTTATTTTGTTTTCTTTGAGAAAATTAACATTTAATTAATCGATGTTTGTTTATGCAGTAAAGCCAAAATGAGACTAAAGAAAAAGCTAATATCTATAGTAATGTTTTCAAGAATGGTTGCTGCAGCACTAATATAGTGCTATAAAAGAAGTAAATTGCAGAAGTAAAGTTTTAAAGAACGATGAGTGCAATACTCTTTATAATAGAAATTGTAGCTACTAAAATAAGTTGAACAACACTTTTTGTGCTTTTATTTTGTTTTCTTTTAGGAATTAAACATTTAATTAATCGATGTTTGTTTATGCACTAAATATAAATTGAGACGAAAGAAAAAGCTAATGTCTATAGTAATGTTTCCAAGAATGGTTGCTGCAGCACTAAGATAGTGCTTTAAAAGAAGTAACTGGCAGGACTAAAGTTTTAAAGAACAATGAGTGCAATACTCTTTGTAATAGAAATTGTAGCTACGAAAGTACGTTAATCCACACTATTTGTGCTTTTATTTTGTTTTCTTTTGGAAAATAAATGTTTCATTATTCGATGTTTTTTGATGCACCAAATATAAATTGAGACGAAAGAAAAAGCTAATGCCTATAGTAATCTTTCCAAAAATGGTTGCTGCAGCACTAAGATAGTGCTTTAAAAGAAGTAACTGGCAGGACTAAAGTTTTAAAGAACGATGAGTGCAATACTCTTTGGAATAAAAATTGTAGCTACGAAAGTACGTTAATCCACACTATTTGTGCTTTTATTTTGTTTCCTTTGAGAAAATAAACATTTAATTAATCGATGTTTGTTTATGCAGTCAAGCCAAAATGAGCCTAAAGAAAAATCTAATGTCTATAGTAATGTTTCAAAGAATGGTTGGTGCAGCACTAATATAGTGCTATAAAAGAAGTAACTTGCAGAACTAAAGTTTTAAAGAACGATGAGTGCATTACCCTTTATAATAGAAATTGTAGCTACTAAAAAACGTTAATCCACACTTTTTGTGTTTTAATTTTGTTTTCTTTTGGAAACAAAACGTTTCATTATTCGATGTTTTTTGATGCACTAAATATAATATTAGACGAAAGAAAAAGCTAATGTCTATAGTAATGCTTCAAAGAATGGTTGCTGCAGCACTAATATAGTGCTATTAAAGAAGTAACTTGCAGAAGTAAAGTTCTAAAGAACGATTAGTGAAATACTCTTTATAATACAAATTGTAGCTACTAAAGTACGTTCTTTCACTCTTTTTGTGCTTTTATGTTGTTTTCTTTGAGAAAATAAACATTTAATTAATCGATGTTTGTTTATGCAGTAAAGCCAAAATGAGACTAAAGAAAAAGCTAATATCTATAGTAATGTTTCCAAGAATGGTTGCTGCAGCACTAATATAGTGCTATAAAAGAAGTAAATTGCAGAAGTAAAGTTTTAAAGAACGATGAGTGCAATACTCTTTATAATAGAAATTGTAGCTACTAAAATACGTTGAACGACATTTTTTGTGCTTTTATTTTGTTTTCTATTAGGAATTAAACATTTAATTAATCGATGTTTGTTTATGCACTAAATATAAATTGAGACGAAAGAAAAAGCTAATGTCTATAGTAATGTTTCCAAGAATGGTTGCTGCAGCACTAAGATAGTGCTTTAAAAGAAGTAACTGGCAGGACTAAAGTTTTAAAGAACAATGAGTGCAATACTCTTTGTAATAGAAATTGTAGCTACGAAAGTACGTTAATCCACACTTTTTGTGCTTTTATATTGTTTTCTTGGAGAAAATAAACATTTAATTAATCGATGTTTGTTGGTGCAGTAAAGCCGAAATGAGCCTCAAGAAAAAGCTAATGTCTATAGTAATGTTTCCAAGAATGGTTGCTGCAGCACTAAGATCGTGCTTTAAAGAAGTAACTGGCAGGACTAAAGTTTTAAAGAACGATGAGTGCAATACTCTTTGTAATAGAAATTGTAGCTACGAAAGTATGTTAATCCACACTTTTTGTGCTTTTATTTTGTTTTCTTTGAGAAAATAAACATTTAATTAATCGATGTTTGTTTTTGCAGTATAGCCAAAATGAGCCACAAGCAAAAGCTAATGTCTATAGTAATGTTTCCAAGAATTGTTGCTGTAGCACTAATGTAGTGCTATAAAAGAAGTAACTTGCAGAAGTAAAGTTTTAAAGAGCGATGAGTGCAATACTCTTTATAATATAAATTGTAGCTACTAAAGTACGTTGAACGACACTTTTTGTGCTTTTATTTTGTTTTCTTTGAGAAAATGAACTTTTAATTAATCGATGCAGTAAAGCCCTAATAAGACCAAAGAAAAAGCTAATGTCTATAGTAACGTTTCAAAGAATGGTTGCTGCAGTACTAATATAGTGCTTTAAAAGAAGTAAGTGGCAGGACTAAAGTTTTAAAGAGCGATGAGTGCAATACTCTTTATAATACAAATTGTAGCTACTAAAGTACGTTAATTCACACATTTTGTGCTCTTATTTTGTTTTCTTTGAGAAAATAAACATTTAATTAATCGATGTTTGTTTATGCAGTAAAGCCAAAATGAGACTTAAGAAAAAGCTAATGTCTATAGTAATGTTTTAAAGAATGGTTGCTGCAGCACTAATATAGTGCTTTAAAAGAAGTAACTGGCAGAACTAAAGTTTTAAAGAACGATGAGTGCAATACTCTCTATAATACAAATTGTAGCTACTAAAGTACGTTCTTTCACTCTTTTTGTGCTTTTATTTTGTTTTCTTTGAGAAAATTAACATTTAATTAATCGATGTTTGTTTATGCAGTAAAGCCAAAATGAGACAAAAGAAAAAGCTAATGTCTATAGTAATGTTTTCAAGAATGGTTGCTGCAGCACTAATATAGTGCTATAAAAGAAGTAAATTGCAGAACTAAAGTTTTAAAGAACGATGAGTGCAATACTCTTTATAATAGAAATTGTAGCTACTAAAGTACGTTGAACGACACTTTTTGTGCTTTTTTTTTGTTTTCTTTTAGAAATTAAACATTTAATTAATCGATGTTTGTTTATGCACTAAATATAAATTGAGACGAAAGAAAAAGCTAATGTCTATAGTAATGTTTCCAAGAATGGTTGCTGCAGCACTAAGATAGTGCTTTAAAAGAAGTAACTGGCAGGACTAAAGTTTTAAAGAACGATGAGTGCAATACTCTTTGGAATAGAAATTGTAGCTACGAAAGTACGTTAATCCACACTATTTGTGCTTTTATTTTGTTTCCTTTGAGAAAATAAACATTTAATTAATCGATGTTTGTTTATGCAGTAAAGCCAAAATGAGCCTAAAGAAAAAGCTAATGTCTATAGTAATGTTTCAAAGAATGGTTGGTGCAGCACTAATATAGTGCTATAAAAGAAGTAACTTGCAGAAGTAAAGTTTTAAAGAACGATGAGTGCATTACCCTTTATAATAGAAATTGTAGCTACTAAAAAACGTTAATCCACATTTTTTGTGTTTTAATTTTGTTTTCTTTTGGAAAATAAACGTTTCATTATTCGATGTTTTTTGATGCACTAAATATAATATTAGACGAAAGAAAAAGCTAATGTCTATAGTAATGTTTCAAAGAATGGTTGCTGCACTACTAATATAGTGCTATTAAAGAAGTAACTTGCAGAAGTAAAGTTTTAAAGAACGATGAGTGCAATACTCTTTATAATACAAATTTAGCTACTAAAGTACGTTCTTTCACTCTTTTTGTGCTTTTATTTTGTTTTCTTTGAGAAAATAAACATTTAATTAATCGATGTTTGTTTATGCAGTAAAGCCAAAATGAGACTAAAGAAAAAGCTAATATCTATAGTAATGTTTCCAAGAATGGTTGCTGCAGCACTAATATAGTGCTATAAAAGAAGTAAATTGCAGAAGTAAAGTTTTAAAGAACGATGAGTGCAATACTCTTTATAATAGAAATTGTAGCTACTAAAATACGTTGAACGACACTTTTTGTGCTTTTATTTTGTTTTCTTTGAGGAATTAAACATTTAATTAATCGATGTTTGTTTATGCACTAAATATAAATTGAGACGAAAGAAAAAGCTAATGTCTATAGTAATGTTTCAAAGAATGGTTGGTGCAGCACTAATATAGTGCTATAAAAGAAGTAACTTGCAGAACTAAAGTTTTAAAGAACGATGAGTGCATTACCCTTTATAATAGAAATTGTAGCTACTAAAAAACGTTAATCCACACTTTTTGTGTTTTAATTTTGTTTTCTTTTGGAAAATAAACGTTTCATTATTCGATGTTTTTTGATGCACTAAATATAATATTAGACGAAAGAAAAAGCTAATGTCTATAGTAATGTTTCAAAGAATGGTTGCTGCAGCACTAATATAGTGCTATTAAAGAAGTAACTTGCAGAAGTAAAGTTTTAAAGAACGATTAGTGAAATACTCTTTATAATACAAATTGTAGCTACTAAAGTACGTTCTTTCACTCTTTTTGTGCTTTTATGTTGTTTTCTTTGAGAAAATAAACATTTAATTAATCGATGTTTCTTTATGCAGTAAAGCCAAAATGAGACTAAAGAAAAAGCTAATATCTATAGTAATGTTTCCAAGAATGGTTGCTGCAGCACTAATATAGTGCTATAAAAGAAGTAAATTGCAGAAGTAAAGTTTTAAAGAACGATGAGTGCAATACTCTTTATAATAGAAATTGTAGCTACTAAAATACGTTGAACGACACTTTTTGTGCTTTTATTTTGTTTTCTATTAGGAATTAAACATTTAATTAATCGATGTTTGTTTATGCACTAAATATAAATTGAGACGAAAGAAAAAGCTAATGTCTATAGTAATGTTTCCAAGAATGGTTGCTGCAGCACTAAGATAGTGCTTTAAAAGAAGTAACTGGCAGGACTAAAGTTTTAAAGAACAATGAGTGCAATACTCTTTGTAATAGAAATTGTAGCTACGAAAGTACGTTAATCCACACTATTTGTGCTTTGATTTTGTTTTCTTTTGGAAAATAAATGTTACATTATTCGATGTTTTTTGATGCACTAAATATAAATTGAGACGAATGAAAAAGCTAATGTCTATAGTAATGTTTCCAAGAATGGTTGCTGCAGCACTAAGATAGTGCTTTAAAAGAAGTAACTGGCAGGACTAAAGTTTCAAAGAACGAAGAGTGCAATACTCTTTGTAATAGAAATTGTAGCTACGAAAGTACGTTAATCCACACTTTTTGTGCTTTTATATTGTTTTCTTTGAGAAAATAAACATTTAATTAATCGATGTTTGTTGGTGCAGTAAAGCCGAAATGAGCCTCAAGAAAAAGCTAATGTCTATAGTAATGTTTCCAAGAATGGTTGCTGCAGCACTAAGATCGTGCTTTAAAGAAGTAACTGGCAGGACTAAAGTTTTAAAGAACGATGAGTGCAATACTCTTTGTAATAGAAATTGTAGCTACGAAAGTATGTTAATCCACACTTTTTGTGCTTTTATTTTGTTTTCTTTGAGAAAATAAACATTTAATTAATCGATGTTTGTTTTTGCAGTATAGCCAAAATGAGCCACAAGCAAAAGCTAATGTCTATAGTAATGTTTCCAAGAATTGTTGCTGTAGCACTAATGTAGTGCTATAAAAGAAGTAACTTGCAGAAGTAAAGTTTTAAAGAGCGATGAGTGCAATACTCTTTATAATATAAATTGTAGCTACTAAAGTACGTTGAACGACACTTTTTGTGCTTTTATTTTGTTTTCTTTGAGAAAATGAACTTTTAATTAATCGATGCAGTAAAGCCCTAATAAGACCAAAGAAAAAGCTAATGTCTATAGTAACGTTTCAAAGAATGGTTGCTGCAGTACTAATATAGTGCTTTAAAAGAAGTAAGTGGCAGGACTAAAGTTTTAAAGAGCGATGAGTGCAATACTCTTTATAATACAAATTGTAGCTACTAAAGTACGTTAATTCACACATTTTGTGCTCTTATTTTGTTTTCTTTGAGAAAATAAACATTTAATTAATTGATGTTTGTTTATGCAGTAAAGCCAAAATGAGACTAAAGAAAAAGCTAATGTCTATAGTAATGTTTCAAAGAATGGTTGCTGCAGCACTAATATAGTGCTTTAAAAGAAGTAACTGGCAGAACTAAAGTTTTAAAGAACGATGAGTGCAATACTCTCTATAATACAAATTGTAGCTACTAAAGTACGTTCTTTCGACACTTTTTGTGCTTTTATTTTGTTTTCTTTGAGAAAATGAACATTTAATTAATCGATGTTTGTTTATGCAGTAAAGCCAAAATGAGACAAAAGAAAAAGCTAATGTCTATAGTAATGTTTTAAAGAATGGTTGCTGCAGCACTAATATAGTGCTTTAAAAGAAGTAACTGGCAGAACTAAAGTTTTAAAGAACGATGAGTGCAATACTCTTTATAATACAAATTGTAGCTACTAAAGTACGTTCTTTCACTCTTTTTGTGCTTTTATTTTGTTTTCTTTGAGAAAATTAATATTTAATTAATCGATGTTTGTTTATGCAGTAAAGCCAAAATGAGACAAAAGAAAAAGCTAATGTCTATAGTAATGTTTTCAAGAATGGTTGCTGCAGCACTAATATAGTGCTATAAAAGAAGTAAATTGCAGAACTAAAGTTTTAAAGAACGATGAGTTCAATACTCTTTATAATAGAAATTGTAGCTACTAAAGTACGTTGAACGACACTTTTTGTGCTTTTTTTTTGTTTTCTTTTAGAAATTAAACATTTAATTAATCGATGTTTGTTTATGCACTAAATATAAATTGAGACGAAAGAAAAAGCTAATGTCTATAGTAATGTTTCCAAGAATGGTTGCTGCAGCACTAAGATAGTGCTTTAAAAGAAGTAACTGGCAGGACTAAAGTTTTAAAGAACGATGAGTGCAATACTCTTTGGAATAGAAATTGTAGCTACGAAAGTACGTTAATCCACACTATTTGTGCTTTTATTTTGTTTCCTTTGAGAAAATAAACATTTAATTAATCGATGTTTGTTTATGCAGTAAAGCCAAAATGAGCCTAAAGAAAAAGCTAATGTCTATAGTAATGTTTCAAAGAATGGTTGGTGCAGCACTAATATAGTGCTATAAAAGAAGTAACTTGCAGAACTAAAGTTTAAAAGAACGATGAGTGCATTACCCTTTATAATAGAAATTGTAGCTACTAAAAAACGTTAATCCACATTTTTTGTGTTTTAATTTTGTTTTCTTTTGGAAAATAAACGTTTCATTATTCGATGTTTTTGATGCACTAAATATAATATTAGACGAAAGAAAAAGCTAATGTCTATAGTAATGTTTCAAAGAATGGTTGCTGCACTACTAATATAGTGCTATTAAAGAAGTAACTTGCAGAAGTAAAGTTTTAAAGAACGATGAGTGCAATACTCTTTATAATACAAATTTAGCTACTAAAGTACGTTCTTTCACTCTTTTTGTGCTTTTATTTTGTTTTCTTTGAGAAAATAAACATTTAATTAATCGATGTTTGTTTATGCAGTAAAGCCAAAATGAGACTAAAGAAAAAGCTAATATCTATAGTAATGTTTCCAAGAATGGTTGCTGCAGCACTAATATAGTGCTATAAAAGAAGTAAATTGCAGAAGTAAAGTTTTAAAGAACGATGAGTGCAATACTCTTTATAATAGAAATTGTAGCTACTAAAATACGTTGAACGACACTTTTTGTGCTTTTATTTTGTTTTCTTTGAGGAATTAAACATTTAATTAATCGATGTTTGTTTATGCACTAAATATAAATTGAGACGAAAGAAAAAGCTAATGTCTATAGTAATGTTTCCAAGAATGGTTGCTGCAGCACTAAGATAGTGCTTTAAAAGAAGTAACTGGCAGGACTAAAGTTTTAAAGAACAATGAGTGCAATACTCTTTGTAATAGAAATTGTAGCTACGAAAGTACGTTAATCCACACTATTTGTGCTTTTATTTTGTTTTCTTTTGGAAAATAAATGTTTCATTATTCGATGTTTTTTGATGCACCAAATATAAATGGAGACGAAAGAAAAAGCTAATGTCTATAGTAATGTTTCCAAAAATGGTTGCTGCAGCACTAAGATAGTGCTTTAAAAGAAGTAACTGGCAGGACTAAAGTTTTAAAGAACAATGAGTGCAATACTCTTTGGAATAAAAATTGTAGCTACGAAAGTACGTTAATCCACACTATTTGTGCTTTTATTTTGTTTCCTTTGAGAAAATAAACATTTAATTAATCGATGTTTGTTTATGCAGTAAAGCCAAAATGAGCCTAAAGAAAAAGCTAATGTCTATAGTAATGTTTCAAAGAATGGTTGGTGCAGCACTAATATAGTGCTATAAAAGAAGTAACTTGCAGAAGTAAAGTTTTAAAGAACGATGAGTGCATTACCCTTTATAATAGAAATTGTAGCTACTAAAAAACGTTAATCCACACTTTTTGTGTTTTAATTTTGTTTTCTTTTGGAAAATAAACGTTTCATTATTCGATGTTTTTTGATGCACTAAATATAATATTAGACGAAAGAAAAAGCTAATGTCTATAGTAATGTTTCAAAGAATGGTTGCTGCAGCACTAATATAGTGCTATTAAAGAAGTAACTTGCAGAAGTAAAGTTTTAAAGAACGATTAGTGAAATACTCTTTATAATACAAATTGTAGCTACTAAAGTACGTTCTTTCACTCTTTTTGTGCTTTTATTTTGTTTTCTTTGAGAAAATAAACATTTAATTAATCGATGTTTGTTTATGCAGTAAAGCCAAAATGAGACTAAAGAAAAAGCTAATATCTATAGTAATGTTTCCAAGAATGGTTGCTGCAGCACTAATATAGTGCTATAAAAGAAGTAAATTGCAGAAGTAAAGTTTTAAAGAACGATGAGTGCAATACTCTTTATAATAGAAATTGTAGCTACTAAAATACGTTGAACGACACTTTTTGTGCTTTTATTTTGTTTTCTATTAGGAATTAAACATTTAATTAATCGATGTTTGTTTATGCACTAAATATAAATTGAGACGAAAGAAAAAGCTAATGTCTATAGTAATGTTTCCAAGAATGGTTGCTGCAGCACTAATATAGTGCTTTAAAAGAAGTAACTGGCAGGACTAAAGTTTTAAAGAACAATGAGTGCAATACTCTTTGTAATAGAAATTGTAGCTACGAAAGTACGTTAATCCACACTATTTGTGCTTTGATTTTGTTTTCTTTTGGAAAATAAATGTTTCATTATTCGATGTTTTTTGATGCACTAAATATAAATTGAGACGAATGAAAAAGCTAATGTCTATAGTAATGTTTCCAAGAATGGTTGCTGCAGCACTAAGATAGTGCTTTAAAAGAAGTAACTGGCAGGACTAAAGTTTTAAAGAACGAAGAGTGCAATACTCTTTGTAATAGAAATTGTAGCTACGAAAGTACGTTAATCCACACTTTTTGTGCTTTTATATTGTTTTCTTTGAGAAAATAAACATTTAATTAATCGATGTTTGTTTGTGCAGTAAAGCCGAAATGAGCCTCAAGAAAAAGCTAATGTCTATAGTAATGTTTCCAAGAATGGTTGCTGTAGCACTAATATAGTGCTATAAAAGAAGTAACTTGCAGAAGTAAAGTTTTAAAGAATGATGAGTGCAATACTCTTTATGATATAAATTGTAGCAACTAAAATACGTTGTACGACACTTTTTGTGCTTTTATTTTGTTTTCTTTGAGAAAATAAGCTTTTAATTAGTCGATGTAGTAAAGCCCAAATAAGACTAAAGAAAAAGCTAATGTCTATAGTAACGCTTCAAAGAATAGTTGCTGCAGTACTAATATAGTGCTTTAAAAGAAGTAACTTGCAGAACTAAAGTTTTAAAGAACGATGAGTGCATTACCCTTTATAATAGAAATTGTAGTTACTAAAAAACGTTAATCCACACTTTTTGTGTTTTAATTTTGTTTTCTTTTGGAAAATAAATGTTTCATTATTCGATGTTTTTTGATGCACTAAATATAATATTAGACGAAAGAAAAAGCTAATGTCTATAGTAATGTTTCAAAGAATGGTTGCTGCAGCACTAATGTAGTGCTATTAAAGAAGTAACTTGCAGAACTAAAGTTTTAAAGAACGATGAGTGCAATACTCTTTATAATAGAAATTGTAGCTACTAAAGTTCGTTGAACGACACTTTTTGTGCTTTTATTTTGTTTTCTTTTAGAAATTAAACATTTAATTAATCGATGTTTGTTTATGCACTAAATATGAATTGAGACGAAAGAAAAAGCTAATGTCTATAGTAATGTTTCCAAGAATGGTTGCTGTGGCACTAATATAGTGCTATAAAAGAAGTAACTTGCAGAAGTAAAGTTTTAAAGAACGATGAGTGCAATACTCTTTATGATATAATTTGTAGCAACTAAAGTACGTTGTACGACACTTTTTGTGCTTTTATTTTGTTTTCTTTGAGAAAATAAACTTTTAATTAATCGATGCAGTAAAGCCCAAATAAGATTCAAGAAAAAGCTAATGTCTATAGTAACGTTTCAAAGAATGGTTGCTGCAGTACTAATATAGTGCTTTAAAAGAAGTAACTGGCAGGACTAAAGTTTTAGAGAGCGATGAGAGCAATACTCTTGTAATAGAAATTGTAGCTACTAAAGTACGTTAATTCACACATTTTGTGCTCTTATTTTGTTTTCTTTGAGAAAATAAACATTTAATTAATCGATGTTTGTTTATGCAGTAAAGCCAAAATGAGACTAAAGAAAAAGCCAAATGTCTAAAGTAATGTTTCCAAAAATGGTTGCTGCAGCACTAAGATAGTGCTTTAAAAGAAGTAACTGGCAGAACTAAAGTTTTAAAGAACGATGAGTGCAATACTCTTTATAATAGAAATTGTAGCTACTAAAGTACGTTAATTCACACATTTTGTGCTCTTATTTTGTTTTCTTTGAGAAAATAAACATTTAATTAATCGATGTTTGTTTATGCAGTAAAGCCAAAATGAGACTAAAGAAAAAGCCAAATGTCTATAGTAACGTTTCAAAGAATGGTTGCTGCAGTACTAATATAGTGCTTTAAAAGAAGTAACTGGCAGGACTAAAGTTCTAGAGAGCGATGAGAGCAATACTCTTGTAATAGAAATTGTAGCTACTAAAGTACGTTAATTCACACATTTTGTGCTCTTATTTTGTTTTCTTTGAGAAAATATACATTTAATTAATCGATGTTTGTTTATGCAGTAAAGCCAAAATGAGACTAAAGAAAGAGCCAAATGTCTAAAGTAATGTTTCCAAAAATGGTTGCTGCAGCACTAAGATAGTGCTTTAAAAGAAGTAACTGGCAGAACTAAAGTTTTAAAGAACGATGAGTGCAATACTCTTTCTAATACAAGTTGTAGCTACTAAAGTACGTTAATCCACACTTTTTGTGCTTTTATTTTGTTTTCTTTGAGAAAATAAACATTTAATTAATCGATGTTTGTTTATGCCTTAAAGCCAAACTGAGACTAAAGAAAAAAGCTAATGTCTATCGTAATGTTTCAAAGAAGGGTTGCTGCAGCACTAATATATTGCCATAAAAGAAGTAACTTGCAGAACTAAAGTTTTAAAGAACGATGAGTGCATTACCCTTTATAATAGAAATTGTAGTTACTAAAAAACGTTAATCCACACTTTTTGTGTTTTAATTTTGTTTTCTTTTGGAAAATAAACGTTTCATTATTCGATGTTTTTTGATGCACTAAATATAATATTAGACGAAAGAAAAAGCTAATGTCTATAGTAATGTTTCAAAGAATGGTTGCTGCAGCACTAATATAGTGCTATTAAAGAAGTAACTTGCAGAACTAAAGTTTTAAAGAACGATGAGTGCAATACTCTTTATAATAGAAATTGTAGCTACTAAAGTACGTTGAACGACACTTTTTGTGCTTTTATTTTGTTTTCTTTTAGAAATTAAACATTTAATTAATCGATCTTTGTTTATGCACTAAATATGAATTGAGACGAAAGAAAAAGCTAATGTCTATAGTAATGTTTCCAAGAATGGTTGCTGTGGCACTAATATAGTGCTATAAAAGAAGTAACTTGCAGAAGTAAAGTTTTAAAGAACGATGAGTGCAATACTCTTTATGATATAATTTGTAGCAACTAAAGTACGTTGTACGACACTTTTTGTGCTTTTATTTTGTTTTCTTTGAGAAAATAAACTTTTAATTAATCGATGCATTAAAGCCCAAATAAGATTCAAGAAAAAGCTAATGTCTATAGTAACGTTTCAAAGAATGGTTGCTGTTGTACTAATATAGTGCTTTAAAAGAAGTAACTGGCAGGACTAAAGTTTTAGAGAGCGATGAGAGCAATACTCTTGTAATAGAAATTGTAGCTACTAAAGTACGTTAATTCACACATTTTGTGCTCTTAATTTGTTTTCTTTGAGAAAATAAACATTTAAATAATCGATGTTTGTTTATGCAGTAAAGCCAAAATGAGACTAAAGAAAAAGCCAAATGTCTAAAGTAATGTTTCCAAAAATGGTTGCTGCAGCACTAAGATAGTGCTTTAAAAGAAGTAACTGGAAGCACTAAAGTTTTAAAGAACGATGAGTGCAATACTCTTTATAATAGAAATTGTAGCTACTAAAGTACGTTAATTCACACATTTTATGCTCTTATTTTGTTTTCTTTGAGAAAATAAACATTTAATTAATCGATGTTTGTTTATGCAGTAAAGCCAAAATGAGACTAAAGAAAAAGCCAAATGTCTAAAGTAATGTTTCAAAAAATGGTTGCTGCAGCACTAAGATAGTGCTTTAAAAGAAGTAACTGGCAGAACTAAAGTTTTAAAGAACTATGAGTGCAATACTCTTTCTAATACAAGTTGTAGCTACTAAAGTACGTTAATCCACACTTTTTGTGCTTTTATTATGTTTTCTTTGAGAAAATAAACATTTAATTAATCGATGTTTGTTTATGCCTTAAAGCCAAACTGAGACTAAAGAAAAAAGCTAATGTCTATAGTAATGTTTCAAAGAAGGGTTGCTGCAGCACTAATATATTGCCATAAAAGAAATAACTTGCAGAACTAAAGTTTTAAAGAACAATCAGTGCAATACTCTTTATAATAGAAATTGTAGCTACTAAAGTACGTTAATTCACACATTTTGTGCTCTT
The DNA here is from genome assembly GCA_039566865.1 of Aurelia coerulea. NCBI lineage: Eukaryota > Metazoa > Cnidaria > Scyphozoa > Semaeostomeae > Ulmaridae > Aurelia > Aurelia coerulea. The sequence continues at coordinate 8,935,596 of CM076959.1, forward strand.
ATTTTGTTTTCTTTGAGAAAATGAACATTTAATTAATCGATGTTTGTTTATGCAGTAAAGCCAAAATGAGACTAAAGAAAAAGCCAAATGTCTAAAGTAATGTTTCCAAAAATGGTTGCTGCAGCACTAATATAGTGCTTTAAAAGAAGTAACTGGCAGAACTAAAGTTTTAAAAAACGATGAGTGCAATACTCTTTATAATACAAATTGTAGCTACTAAAGTACGTTAATCCACACTTTTTGTGCTTTTATTTTGTTTTTTTTGAGAAAATAAACATTTAATTAATCGATGTTTGTTTATGCAGTAAAGCCAACATGAGACTAAAGAAAAAGCTAATGTCTATAGTAATGTTTCCAAGAATGGTTGCTGCAGCACTAATATAGTGCTATAAAAGAAGTAAATTGCAGAACTAAAGTTTTAAAGAAAGATGAGTGCAATACTCTTTATAATGTAAATTGTAGCTACTAAAGTACGTTGAACGACACTTTTTGTGCTTTTATTTTGTTTTCTTTGAGAAAATGAACTTTTAATTAATCGATGCAGTAAAGCCAAAATGAGACTAAAGAAAAAAGCTAATGTCTATAGTAATGTTTCAAAGAAAGGTTGCTGCAGCACTAATTTAGTGCTATTAAAGAAGTAACTTGCAGAACTAGAGTTTTAAAGAACGATGAGTGCAATACTCTTTATAATACAAATTGTAGCTACTAAAGTACGTTAATCTACACTTTTTGTGTTTTAATTTTACTTCCTTTGAGAAAATAAACATTTAATTAATCGATATTTGTTTATGCAGTAAAGCCAAAATGAGACTAAAGAAAAAGCCAAATGTCTAAAGTAATGTTTCCAAAAATGGTTGCTGCAGCACTAATATAGTGCTTTAAAAGAAGTAACTGGCAGAACTAAAGTTTTGAAGAACGATGAGTGCAATACTCTTTATAATACAAATTGTAGCTACTAAAGTACGTTAATCCACATATTTTGTGCTTTTATTTTGTTTTCTTTGAGAAAATAAACATTTAATTAATCGATGTTTGTTTATGCAGTAAAGCCAAAATGAGACTAAAGAAAAAGCTAATGTCTATAGTAATGTTTCCAAGAATGGTTGCTGCAGCACTAATATAGTGCTCTAAAAGAAGTAACTGGCAGGACTATAGTTTTAAAGAACGATGAGTGCAATACTCTTTGTAATAGGAATTGTTGGTTAATGAAGTACGTTAATCCACACATTTTGTGTTTATATTTTGTTTTTTTTTGGAAAATAAACGTTTCATTAATCGATGTTTGTTGATGCACTAAACATAAATTGAGACGAAAGAAAAAACTAATGTCTTTAGTAATGTTTCAAAGAATGGTTGCTGCAGCACTATAATAGTGCTATAAAAGAAGTAACTTGCAGAACTAAAGTTTAAAAGAACGATGAGTGCAATACTCTTTATAATATAAATTGTAGCTTCTAAAGTACGTTGAACGACACTTTTTGTGCTTTTATTTTGTTTTCTTTGAGAAAATGAACTTTTAATTAATCGATGCAGTAAAGCCAAAATAAGAATAAAGAAAAAAGCTAATGTCTATAGTAATGTTTCAAAGAAAGGTTGCTGCAGCACTAATTTAGTGCTATTAAAGAAGGAACTTGCAGAACTAAAGTTTTAAAGAACGATGAGTGCAATACTCTTTATAATACAAATTGTAGCTACTAAAGTACGTTGGACGACACTTTTTGTGCTTTTATTTTGTTTTCTTTGAGAAAAGGAACTTTTAATTAATCGATGCAGTCAAGCCAAAATGGGACTAAAGAAAAAGCCAAATGTCTAAAGTAATGTTTCCAAAAATGGTTGCTGCAGCACTAATATAGTGCTTTAAAAGAAGTAACTGGCAGAACTAAAGTTTTGAAGAAGGATGAGTGCAATACTCTTTATAATACAAATTGTAGCTACTACTGTACGTTAATCCACACATTTTGTGCTTTTATTTTGTTTTCTTTGAGAAAATAAACATTTAATTAATCGATGTTTGTTTATGCAGTAAAGCCAAAATAAGTCTAAAGAAAAAGCTAATGTCTATAGTAATGTTTCCAAGAATGGTTGCTGCAGCACTAATATAGTGCTTTAAAAGAAGTAACTGGCAGGACTATAGTTTTAAAGAACGATGAGTGCAATACTCCTTGTAATAGGAATTGTTGGTTAATGAAGTACGTTAATCCACACATTTTGTGTTTATATTTTGTTTTTTTTTGGAAAATAAACGTTTCATTAATCGATGTTTGTTGATGCACTAAATATAAATTGAGACGAAAGAAAAAAAACTAATGTCTTTAGTATTGTTTCAAAGAATGGTTGCTGCAGCACTATAATAGTGCTATAAAAGAAGTAACTTGCAGAACTAAAGTTTAAAATAACGATGAGTGCAATACTCTTTAAAATACAAATTGTAGCTACTAAAGTACGTTAATTCACACATTTTGTGCTCTTATTTTGTTTTCTTTGAGAAAATGAACATTTAATTAATCGATGTTTGTTTATGAAGTAAAGCCAAAATGAGACTAAAGAAAAAGCCAAATGTCTAAAGTAATGTTTCTAAAAATGGTTGCTGCAGCACTAATATAGTGCTTTAAAAGAAGTAACTGGCAGAACTAAAGTTTTAAAGAACGATGAGTGCAATACTCTTTATAATACAAATTGTAGCTACCAAAGTACGTTCTTTCACTCTTTTTGTGCTTTTATTTTGTTTTCTTTGAGAAAATAAACATTTAATTAATCGATGTTTGTTTATGCACTAAATATAAATTGAGACGAAAGAAAAAGCTAATGTCTATAGTAATGTTTCCAAGAATGGTTGCTGCAGCACTAATATAGTGCTATAAAAGAAGTAAATTGCAGAACTAAAGTTTTAAAGAACGATGAGTGCAATACTCTTTATAATAGAAATTGTAGCTACTAAAGTACGTTGAACGACACTTTTTGTGCTTTTTTTGTTTTCTTTTAGAAATTAAACATTTAATTAATCGATGTTTGTTTATGCACTAAATATAAATTGAGACGAAAGAAAAAGCTAATGTCTATAGTAATGTTTCAAAGAATGGTTGGTGCAGCACTAATATAGTGCTATAAAAGAAGTAACTTGCAGAACTAAAGTTTAAAAGAACGATGAGTGCATTACCCTTTATAATAGAAATTGTAGCTACTAAAGTACGTTGAACGACACTTTTTGTGCTTTTTTTTGTTTTCTTTTAGAAATTAAACATTTAATTAATCGATGTTTGTTTATGCACTAAATATAAATTGAGACGAAAGAAAAAGCTAATGTCTATAGTAATGTTTCAAAGAATGGTTGGTGCAGCACTAATATAGTGCTATAAAAGAAGTAACTTGCAGAACTAAAGTTTAAAAGAACGATGAGTGCATTACCCTTTATAATAGAAATTGTAGCTACTAAAAAACGTTAATCCACATTTTTTGTGTTTTAATTTTGTTATCTTTTGGAAAATAAACGTTTCATTATTCGATGTTTTTGATGCACTAAATATAATATTAGACGAAAGAAAAAGCTAATGTCTATAGTAATGTTTCCAAGAATGGTTGCTGCAGCACTAAGATAGTGCTATTAAAGAAGTAACTTGCAGAACTAAAGTTTTAAAGAACGATGAGTGCATTACCCTTTATAATAGAAATTGTAGTTACTAAAAAACGTTAATCCACACTTTTTGTGTTTTAATTTTGTTTTCTATTAGGAATTAAACATTTAATTAATCGATGTTTGTTTATGCACTAAATATAAATTGAGACGAAAGAAAAAGCTAATGTCTATAGTAATGTTTCCAAGAATGGTTGCTGCAGCACTAAGATAGTGCTTTAAAAGAAGTAACTGGCAGGACTAAAGTTTTAAAGAACAATGAGTGCAATACTCTTTGTAATAGAAATTGTAGCTACGAAAGTACGTTAATACCCACTATTTGTGCTTTTATTTTGTTTTCTTTTGGAAAATAAATGTTTCATTATTCGATGTTTTTTGATGCACTAAATATAAATTGAGACGAAAGAAAAAGCTAATGTCTATAGTAATGTTTCCAAGAATGGTTGCTGCAGCACTAAGATAGTGCTTTATAAGAAGTAACTGGCAGGGCTAAAGTTTTAAAGAACGATGAGTGCAATACTCTTTGTAATAGGAATTGTTGGTTAATGAAGTACGTTAATACACACATTTTGTGTTTATATTTTGTTTTTTTTTGGAAAATAAACGTTTCATTAATCGATGTTTGTTGATGCACTAAATATAAATTGAGACGAAAGAAAAAAAACTAATGTCTTTAGTATTGTTTCAAAGAATGGTTGCTGCAGCACTATAATAGTGCTATAAAAAAAGTAACTTGCAGAACTAAAGTTTAAAGAACGATGAGTGCAATACTCTTTATAATACAAATTGTAGCTACTAAAGTACGTTAATTCACACATTTTGTGCTCTTATTTTGTTTTCTTTGAGAAAATGAACATTTAATTAATCGATGTTTGTTTATGCAGTAAAGCCAAAATGAGACTAAAGAAAAAGCCAAATGTCTAAAGTAATGTTTCCAAAAATGGTTGCTGCAGCACTAATATAGTGCTTTAAAAGAAGTAACTGGCAGAACTAAAGTTTTAAAGAACGATGAGTGCAATACTCTTTCTAATATAAATTGTAGCAACTAAAGTACGTTGTACGACACTTTTTGTGCTCTTATTTTGTTTTCTTTGAGAAAATGAACATTTAGTTTATCGATGTTTGTTTATGCAGTAAAGCCAAAATGAGACTAAAGAAAAAGCCAAATGTCTAAAGTAATGTTTCCAAAAATGGTTGCTGCAGCACTATAATAGTGCTATAAAATAAGTAACTTGCAGAACTAAAGTTTAAAAGAACGATGAGTGCAATACTCTTTATAATACAAATTGTAGCTACCAAAGTACGTTCTTTCACTCTTTTTGTGCTTTTATTTTGTTTTTTTTGAGAAAATAAACATTTAATTAATCGATGTTTGTTTATGCACTAAATATAAATTGAGACGAAAGAAAAAGCTAATGTCTATAGTAATGTTTCCAAGAATGGTTGCTGCAGCACTAATATAGTGCTTTAAAAGAAGTAACTGGCAGAACTAAAGTTTTAAAGAACGATGAGTGCAATACTCTTTCTAATATAAATTGTAGCAACTAAAGTACGTTGTACGACACTTTTTGTGCTTTTATTTTGTTTTCTTTGAGAAAATAAACTTTTAGTTAATCGATGCAGTAAAGCCCAAATAAGACTAAAGAAAAAGCTAATGTCTATAGTAACGCTTCAAAGAATGGTTGCTGCAGCACTAATATAGTGCTATTAAAGAAGTAACTTGCAGAACTAAAGTTTTAAAGAAAGATGATTGCAATACTCTTTATAATACAAATTGTAGCAACTAAAGAACGTTCTTTCACTCTTTTTGTGCTTTTATTTTGTTTTCTTTGAGAAAATAAACATTTAATTAATCGATGTTTGTTTATGCAGTAAAGCCAAAATGAGACTAAAGAAAAAGCTAATGTCCATTGTAATGTTTCCAAGAATGGTTGCTGCAGCACTAATATAGTGCTATAAAAGAAGTAAATTGCAGAACTAAAGTTTTAAAGAAAGATGAGTGCAATACTCTTTATAATGTAAATTGTAGCTACTAAAGTACGTTGAACGACACTTTTTGTGCTTTTATTTTGTTTTCTTTGAAAAAATGAACTTTTAATTAATCGATGCAGTAAAGCCAAAATGAGACTAAAGAAAAAAGCTAATGTCTATAGTAATGTTTCAAAGAAAGGTTGCTGCAGCACCAATTTAGTGCTATTAAAGAAGTAACTTGCAGAACTAGAGTTTTAAAGAACGATGAGTGCAATACTCTTTATAATACAAATTGTAGCTACTAAAGTACGTTAATCTACACTTTTTGTGTTTTAATTTAACTTCCTTTGAGAAAATAAACATTTAATTAATCGATATTTGTTTATGCAGTAAAGCCAAAATGAGACTAAAGAAAAAGCCAAATGTCTAAAGTAATGTTTCCAAAAATGGTTGCTGCAGCACTAATATAGTGCTTTAAAAGAAGTAACTTGCAGAACTAAAGTTTTAAAGAACGATGATTGCAATACTCTTTATAATACAAATTGTAGCAATTAAAGAACGTTCTTTCACTCTTTTTGTGCTTTTATTTTGTTTTCTTTGAGAAAATAAACATTTAATTAATCGATGTTTGTTTATGCAGTAAAGCTAAAATGAGACTAATGAAAAAGCTAATGTCTATAGAAATGTTATCAAGAATGGTTGCTGTAGCACTAATATAGTGCTATAAAAGAAGTAACTTGCAGAAGTAAAGTTTTAAAGAACGATGAGTGCAATACTCTTTATAATGTAAATTGTAGCTACTAAAGTACGTTGAACGACATTTTTTGTTCTTTTATTTTGTTTTCTTTGAGAAAATAAACTTTTAATTAATCGATGCAGTAAAGCCCAAATAAGACTAAAGAAAAAGCTAATGTCTATAGTAACGTTTCAAAGAATGGTTGCTGCAGTACTAATATAGTGCTTTAAAAGAAGTAACTGGCAGGACTAAAGTTTTAAAGAGCGATGAGTGCAATACTCTTTGTAATAGAAATTGTAGCTACTAAAGTACGTTAATTCACAAATTTTGTGCACTTATTTTGTTTTCTTTGAGAAAATAAACATTTAATTAATCGATGTTTGTTTATGCAGTAAAGCCAAAATGAGACTAAAGAAAAAGCCAAATGTCTAAAGTAATGTTTCCAAAAATGGTTGCTGCAGCACTAAGATAGTGCTTCACTAAGTCAGTCAGTCACTAAGAAGTAACTGGCAGAAGTAAAGTTTTAAAGAACGATGAGTGCAATACTCTTTCTAATACAAATTGTAGCTACTAAAGTACGTTAATCCACACTTTTTGTGCTTATATTTTGTTTTCTTTGAGAAAATAAACATTTAATTAATCGATGTTTGTTTATGCCTTAAAGCCAAACTGAGACTAAAGAAAAAAAGCTAATGTCTATAGTAATATTTCAAAGAAGGGTTGCTGCAGCACTAATATATTGCCATAAAAGAAGTAACTTGCAGAACTAAAGTTTTAAAGAACGATGAGTGCAATACTCTTTATAATACAAATTGTAGCTACTAAAGTACGTTAATTCACACATTTTGTGCTCTTATTTTGTTTTCTTTGAGAAAATGAACATTTAATTAATCGATGTTTGTTTATGCAGTAAAGACAAAATGAGACTAAAGAAAAAGCCAAATGTCTGAAGTAATGTTTCCAAAAATGGTTGCTGCAGCACTAATATAGTGCTTTAAAAAAAGTAACTGGCAGAACTAGAGTTTTAAAGAACGATGAGTGCAATACTCTTTATAATATAAATTGTAGCTACTAAAGTACGTTGAACGACATTTTTTGTTCTTTTATTTTGTTTTCTTTGAGAAAATAAACTTTTAATTAATCGATGCAGTAAAGCCAAAATGAGAGTGAAGAAAAAAGCTAATGTCTAAAGTAATGTTTCAAAGAAAGGTTGCTGCAGCACTAATTTAGTGCTATTAAAGAAGTAACTTGCAGAACTAAAGTTGTAAACAACGATGAGTGCAATACTCTTTATAATACAAATTGTAGCTACTAAAGTACGTTAATCTACACTTTTTGTGTTTTAATTTTGCTTCCTTTGAGAAAATAAACATTTAATTAATCGATATTTGTTTATGCAGTAAAGCCAAAATGAGACTAAAGAAAAAGCCAAATGTCTAAAGTAATGTTTCCAAAAATGGTTGCTGCAGCACTAATATAGTGCTTTAAAAGAAGTAACTGGCAGAACTAAAGTTTTGAAGAACGATGAGTGCAATACTCTTTATAATAGAAATTGTAGCTACTAAAGTACGTTAATCCACACATTTTGTGCTTTTATTTTGTTTTCTTTGAGAAAATAAACATTTAATTAATCGATGTTTGTTTATGCAGTAAAGCCAAAATGAGACTAAAGAAAAAGCTAATGTCTATAGCAATGTTTCCAAGAATGGTTGCTGCAGCACTAATATAGTGCTTTAAAAGAAGTAACTGGCAGGACTATAGTTTTAAAGAACGATGAGTGCAATACTCTTTGTAATAGGAATTGTTGGTTAATGAAGTACGTTAATACACACATTTTGTGTTTATATTTTGTTTTTTTTTTGGAAAATAAACGTTTCATTAATCGATGTTTGTTGATGCACTAAATATAAATTGAGACGAAAGAAAAAAAACTAATGTCTTTAGTATTGTTTCAAAGAATGGTTGCTGCAGCACTATAATAGTGCTATAAAAGAAGTAACTTGCAAAACTAAAGTTTAAAAGAACGATGAGTGCAATACTCTTTATAATACAAATTGTAGCTACTAAAGTACGTTAATTCACACATTTTGTGCTCTTATTTTGTTTTCTTTGAGAAAATGAACATTTAATTAATCGATGTTTGTTTATGCAGTAAAGCCAAAATGAGACTAACGAAAAAGCCAAATGTCTAAAGTAATGTTTCCAAAAATGGTTGCTGCAGCACTAATATAGTGCTTTAAAAGAAGTAACTGGCAGAACTAAAGTTTTAAAGAACGATGAGTGCAATACTCTTTATAATACAAATTGTAGCTACCAAAGTACGTTTTTTCACTCTTTTTGTGCTTTTATTTTGTTTTCTTTGAGAAAATAAACATTTAATTAATCGATGTTTGTTTATGCACTAAATATAAATTGAGACGAAAGAAAAAGCTAATGTCTATAGTAATGTTTCCAAGAATGGTTGCTGCAGCACTAATATAGTGCTATAAAAGAAGTAAATTGCAGAACTAAAGTTTTAAAGAACGATGAGTGCAATATTCTTTATAATAGAAATTGTAGCTACTAAAGTACGTTGAACGACACTTTTTGTGCTTTTTTTTGTTTTCTTTTAGAAATTAAACATTTAATTAATCGATGTTTGTTTATGCACTAAATATAAATTGAGACGAAAGAAAAAGCTAATGTCTATAGTAATGTTTCCAAGAATGGTTGCTGCAGCACTAAGATAGTGCTTTAAAAGAAGTAACTGGCAGGACTAAAGTTTTAAAGAACGATGAGTGCAATACTCTTTGGAATAGAAATTGTAGCTACGAAAGTACGTTAATCCACACTATTTGTGCTTTTATTTTGTTTCCTTTGAGAAAATAAACATTTAATTAATCGACGTTGTTTATGCAGTAAAGCCAAAATGAGCCTAAAGAAAAAGCTAATGTCTATAGTAATGTTTCAAAGAATGGTTGGTGCAGCACTAATATAGTGCTATAAAAGAAGTAACTTGCAGAACTAAAGTTTAAAAGAACGATGAGTGCATTACCCTTTATAATAGAAATTGTAGCTACTAAAAAACGTTAATCCACATTTTTTGTGTTTTAATTTTGTTTTCTTTTGGAAAATAAACGTTTCATTATTCGATGTTTTTTGATGCACTAAATATAATATTAGACGAAAGAAAAAGCTAATGTCTTTAGTAATGTTTCAAAGAATGGTTGCTGCACTACTAATATAGTGCTATTAGGAGGAGCAATAGATTATGACTACCCCATGCATGGCGTTAAATAGAAAATAAGAATTAAACAACATACAATTTTACATCTATGCTACAGACATAAACGATAAATACTTTACTGGAGAATGTCTAACGTTATATGTCAGGTTGGGGCTGTAATAACTCAAAAACAAATGAAAGACAAAGAAAAACTCTTGTTTGCGAGTTTTCATTATCGTACCCTCGTACCTCATACCTGACATGTAATGAGAGACAGGATTTCCAAACAAAGGGAAACGTTACTTTTAAGAGACTTGGTGGTTGCATGGTATGTGACTAGAATTTGAAATGATATCAGTCAAAGCGACCAGTTGTGAGGATGAAGCGTAATGTCAACTAGAGTATTTTCGAGTTCAAGTCATGTTATAACTCTGCCAGGAAAACAATTTTGGCCCGGAAACTTTCTGACTGTTTGCTGTTATTTATTGTGCAACGAGTCAAGAAGTTTCATGCACGTATTTTGACAAATGAGGGGGAGTGACACAATTTTGCGGAACTGGCTCCGTCAGATCGCCAATTCTCGAATATTAATTTTGGCGACAAAAGTAGCAAAATTGCAATATTTTGCAAATATATTTTGCAGGGTAGTGTTATTTGATGTAATCATCATAATTTTCATGTTTGGATGGAAATTGTGCTCAAAATTATATTTCATCACATTTTTCCTGATTTTGACCGATTTTGTCACTTTTCTTGACCACACAAAGAAAAATGCTGACGCAAGCAATAATGACGGCTAATTTGGGTTAATTTTTATATCCTCATAAAATACGTGCCTGGGGCTATCAGTACACCAAATCTGGTTGCTCTTTCTATTTCCAGTCAAGAGTTAGGTAGGGGGGGGGGGCCTAACCAAAATAGGACGTGTCAGATAGCCCAACCTCTATAGGGTTAAATGAAGCAACAACAAGCTGATGTAAATAATTGATGAATATATGATATAAATAACGAGCGTAAGTGGATATTCTATTGCCGATTTTTACTTATTGAAACTTATGACACATTTTAGTAGCATTAACCCTATTACTACCGGGCTTTTTCGACCATCGTAGTACCGGTGGGGGGGGGGGCACAAAGTAACTCCCCCTCCGTAACTTCGCCAATATTGCAGATATGAGGATGAAACTTAGTACAATGGTGTATAGAAAGAAAATCTACACAATAGGCTACTTTTTTAATTCTTCATTACATCTATGACGTCACAATGACGTCATAATTGAGGAAAATTGCACTTTTTGCTAACTATTAACAATATTGGCAATATTTAAGTTCTCAGTTGATAATTTCTTTCATACTGCTACTAAAATGTATCCCAAAGCATCACTGAATAAAAATTGGCAAGGCAATGTCAATTTAAGCTTGCTATTTATATCATATATTCATTATTTATTTGCACCAGTTTGTCATTGTTTCATTTAAATCCCTAATTACTGATGAAAATTCTCTAAAATGCCTTAAAATTGTTCATAACAATCAATAGAATCAATTTTGACCATTTAAAGTTATCTAATACATTTGTTATTATATATATGACGTCATAAACTTCGATGACGTCATGAACGTTAAATTTGCTGACGTCATCAGAAATGGATAAAACTATACATCATCTGAAAGCTCTTATCAAGAGCTTTGGAATGGTGGTATTCTCGATGTTCTACGACCATCCGTGTTAAAACTGGACTCGCTTCTTTAATTGTCTGGCTAACCACATGTTGAAAAGAGGTTGATCACGTGATCAGTATCTACCATTTTGAACAAAATTAGAAATTTTAATTAGTCCATGAAGTATTAGGAAAAGTCGCAAAGTTTCAGCTCTTTATCTTTTGAACTGACGACACTACATCAAGTAAACTTTGCCGCGGGCACTTTGTGCCCCCCCCCAATTAGTAATAGGGTTTAAGAGAGAACATATCAAGTAAAAACTTAACCCTATCCAGAGTAGGCTTTTTGAAACTTTGGGGAGACTGCCCCCTCTTTATTCTCAGAATCATAAGTGCTAGAGACTTTAAACTTGGAACAAGTAACAAACACGACAAGTCAAACAAGATCACGTAATTTTTTGTCTATATTACGTGGTTTAGTGCTGACGTCAGCAAATGTTGCTAATTTGGTTGTAAAACCACATGGATTTTGTCGCTTTGTATATCAAAATCGGTAAAACATATTGATATGACATTTGAACTTTACATGGATTATATCCTTGTAATTCTTAGATTGAAATTTTTGCTATGTAGTATTAATATTTTTGCTGATGTCAGCATTTATTTTGCAGGGAAAAAAGAGCGATTTTGCATAAAATTGATTATAAATTGCCTTAAAATAGCAAAAAATGCTAAATATACACAAAAAGACCTGCTGCATCATATGATGTTGCTCATTTTTCGAAAAGTGAAGCCTTGCATGGTTTTTCGCCGGTACACATGCACAACAGCCTATAAATGATGACGTCATCAAAAATCAATAAACTATATATCAAATGAGAGCTTGTTTCAAGACAAGTTCAGCAGTGTTTCTTTAATTGTCATAGAGCCAGTGGTTCAAAAGCTACGACTTAAATGTATTTATTTTGCGGAGCACTCAATTTAAAGCTACGTGTCAACCCCCTGAATAATTCTTAAAATTTTTGAAATTGATATGAAAGGATGTCTCCTAGATACAAACTAAAAGTCACAAAAAACTAGACTATTCTGGAGATACTTAACGAGCTGTGTCAAAACATTCAATAGGGGGAACTTTGTGCCCCCACCCCCCCCCTTGTCTGGATAGGGTTAAATATTGCCAATATTGCCAATATTTCTAATAGTAAGCAAATACTGCCAATTTTCTCAATTATGACGTCATAGTGACGTCACAGAAGTAATGAAGATTTAAAAAAGTAGCCTGTTGGCCTGTTGTGTAGATTTTGTTCTTTTACACCACTGTACAACAAGGACAGATTCTGTAACAATAGAGCCTTTGGTTTGTTTACATACGACGCCATCTTGGTTGACTAGCCAATCAGAGAGCTCTATTTCTATGGCGTCATCCGATGATATTAGGCTATTTTAGCAAGAAGATGTGAGCCGAGAAGACGCCAGCAGAATTCTTTTGTTCGAGGATGTAATTTACAAAGCGAAATCAACTTCAAAACTTTTGTGAATCTCCTGGGGCTTTGTGTAAGTTCTGTTATGAAATCGACAACCTGAAAAGTGTACTTTTGAAGGCCGCTTACAAAAAATAGAACGTCGATATGGAAAATAAAAACTATGTGAGCATATTCATAACCAAAGGAGACACGAGAACATACACTATTTTCAAGGAGTATTCCTCTCTATGACCAGCTGTTTGAGATGAAAAGGCTGGAAAATTGGGATGCTCCAGAAACGCCTGAACGTCCCCCCCCCCGTCTTCGAAGACGTCGGCGTCTTGTTGCTAAAACAGCCTAATGGCGGCAAGAGGGGTTTGCTGTGGAGAAAACCACACCCTCGTTTTTTCCTCGCGACGAAAATATACTTTTGGAAAAACTCAAACTTTTTTGCACACGTATAGAACGATAAATTTCACATACTTCTTTATTGGCACTAAGCTCTGCGTCTTCTGCTCTTCGCGCGATCCTTCGCTCTTGACACCCCTTTTTGTCAGTGTTGGGCCACGAGAGGTGTGGGGGAGGTGCAATCGCCCCCACTTTTATTGAAAGATGGTTCTCGAGATTCCTTTAAAACTGAAGAGAAAATAGCTGGGTATAGGTTGGGAAAGAATTTTCCGAGAAATGTCAAATCTTCCCTTTTAGCATTGGCAAATATGGAATCAAGGGAGGCATTCTAAGCCAAAGTAAAGGTTGTACCTTCAAAAACTTTCCTTGCGCTCGGGATTTGGGAGTGAAGAGTTTGGGCGTGAACGTGAATATCAGTTCCTGCTACTATGTAACATAGAACGAAAATTGATCATGCAATTTTCATCAGTTCATTTTTTAGCCTCTTTCATTTCATTTTTCATTTTATATTCTTTCAACACGGTAACTCCGTCGACAAAGGTCGCTTTTCAGGGGTGTGGAAAAAGCTGAGGACTGGACCGAGTATGTATATTAATTAGTTTTTGACGTTTTGTAGTTAGTAGTCTAGAGTTGGAGCTATGGTCGATTTGAGCTTGGAGAGAGACGCAACGAGGCGTACTTGAAAATACTACATGGTGCCGTTTGACCCGGAATATTGAGAATTGGAGTGATCGTTTCAGGAAGAGCCTGAATCGTTTAATAGAATGGAGGATTTGAAGAAATTGGTCAAAGGACGTAGCGCTAGCCGTCGTTACGCGAAGAAGACGATAACTGATACAGCGAAGATCTTGGCAGGAGCGGAACAAGATGTCGACAAATTGAAAACAAACAAGGAACTTTTGTGCCAAGAATCAGAGAGTCTGAAAAAGAGCGATAAAGAGATTCTGGACTTAACCAGCGAGGATAAGTTTGAGGATGAAATATTGGAGTGTAAGCAGTTTTCTGGTGAGATACAGTACTGTTTAACGCAAATCGAATCGAAATTGAGAGTATTATTGAAACCCGAAGAAGGGCAACGTGAGCCGCGTCGTGAATCTATTGGTAGCGCGCGGAAAATGAAAACGATGAAATTGCCAACCTTGACTTTGGACAAGTTTTCGGGCAATCCGACAGAATGGCCGTCTTTCTGGGAGACGTTTAAAGCTGCAATTGATTCAGACGAAGAGATGGAAGACGTGATGAAATTTAGTTATTTGAAGAGTTATTTGGTAGGCCCAGCAGCACTTGCCGTTGCGGGGCTGAAAGTTACGAATTCGACATACAAAGAGGCACTAGATGTTTTGCATAAAAGATTTGGAGACGTTTCAGTTATCATAGGGAATCATATGGATGCGTTGCTTCATTGCCCTGCAGTTGATGCCATGAGCGATGTTAAGAAGTTGAGAGAACTGTACGATAAGTTGGAAGTGAACGTTAGGAGTTTGGGTGCGCTTGGTTTGCATAGCGGAGGATATGAGCGAGTCATGTCGCCTGAAATATTGAAGAAATTGCCGAGTGAGCTGCAAGTTATGATAACACGTAAACTGAAAGGTTCGTGTGATTTACAATATTTGTTGGAAATATTCCACGAAGAGCTCCTTGTTAGAGAGAAATGTGTTTTGAGCCAAGCTAGCGTAGAGAAAAACAAGCCAGCCACCGCCCCCCAAGAAGTGACGAGAAACAGATTCACGTATCGAAATCAACAAGCTACCGCAGCAACGTTATACACTGGAAGTCAAGCATATGATAGAAAGTTTGTTATCAAATGTGCCTATTGCGATGGAGATCACAAGTCTCATTTGTGTACCACTGTCACAGATCATATCGTGCGAAGAAAGATTTTGACGCGAAAGAACCGCTGCTTCATCTGCTTACGCGCTAATCATCTGGCGCGGAACTGTCGTTCAAACATGACATGCCTGAAATGCAATAGAAGACATCATTCGACTATATGTGAGTGCTATTCCAAAGCAGGAACAAGCGAAAGAGGTAATGAAGCTGACCAAAAGAGAAGCAGCGTTGAAGCAAAGGTGCCGGAGAGTACGTCAACAACGAATATGCACGTGAGCGCAAGAAATTCCGTTCTACTGCAGACCGCGCGTGCAGACGTAAAAGCCCCTGGAAAAGCGAGAGGGAGAAGATTAAGATTTGTGTTCGATTCTGGCAGTCAGAAGAGTTATGTGACAGTCGAGGTAAAGAATGCGTTGGGTCTTCCAGTTATTGGAAAAGATAAACTGCTGATCAAGACATTCGGAGACGAATCGCCCAAAGTTTGTGATTGTGAGATCGTGCAACTTTCCGTTGGTTGCAAAAATGGAGAAGAGTCTGCGATGGAAGCATATGTTGTACCTGTGATTTGTACGCCGATTAGCAACCAAGTGATTTCGAGAGCGGTGAAACATTATGACCATTTGCGTGGGTTAGATTTAGCGGATTTTGTAGAAGAGGACGAATTGAACGTTGATAGGAATGTGGACATTTTGGTCGGCGCAGATTTTTATTGGAGATTTATCACCGGACGTATTGTTCAAGGAAAGAAACCCGGTCCGGTCGCGATGGAGACGAAGTTAGGGTGGGTGCTGTCAGGGCCCACAGATATGGTAAGTTCTGATTCTGATTCACATGTTATGAGAATTGATACTGTTGTTGTTGATAAAGAAAACTTTGCGATTGTGAATGAAGTGAAAAGATTTTGGGAAAATGAGGCTATAGGCATAAAAGGAAATGAAGATCAATGTTTGCATGAGAAATTTGTTGATGAAATTGAGTTTGCAGATAACAGATATGAAGTTTTGGCGAAAATTGAGCGGTTTGAAAATGAGGTTGGCCCCCAGGAAAAAGGGAGACTGCCCGAAGAAAAGTTATCGGACACGTCTTTGTTGAAAAATGATTCCGAGAAGCCTGAGGAGAGTAAGGTTTTGGGCCTGATTTGGAACTCGAAGTCAGACGAACTGGCTTATGATTTTGACGCGATGCTCGGGTCTTCTGGGAAGGAGCAAGTTACGAAGCGCGATGTGCTTGCCACGACAGCCAAGATTTTCGACCCGCTTGGTTTGATAAGTCCGGTTATTGTCCCTTTGAAATTGGTGTTTCAGAAGTTATGCAAACAAACTAATGATTGGAACTCATTGATAGATGAGTCTATTTTGAGCGACTATAAAGCGATCGTAAATGACTTGATGCATGTAGGCCGCATTGTTGTTGACAGAAATTATATAGGAAGAAATATTGCGCAGTCTGATATCGATTTTATTGAATTACACGGCTTTTGTGATTCGTCAAAAGCGAGTTATGGAGCTTGCGTTTATGTTGTTTGTCATTTGATGAGTTTTGGTGGAAGGGTCCCGAGTTTTTGAGAAAAAACAATCGAGTTTTGGCCTGAGAAAGAAAGTTTCGAGCGTTGTAAACAAGCTAACAATGAGTTTATTGAATTTGAAGAGGTCAAGGGAAATCCCTTGAATGTGAATGTGCATTTGGTTCACGCTGAGCGTTGCAATATCAGTAACGTCATGTCTATTGAAAGGTTTAGCGATGTGAACAAACTGTATCGGACAACCGCTTACGTCCTACGGTTTGCGCATAACTTGAAGGCGCGGATTGATAAAACGAAAACAGCGCTTACGGCAGATTTGGAAACAAGTGAAATCGAAAACTTGAGAGTAAACCTAGTAAAGAAGATGAGTGCGAGATCGATGTTGCCGAAAATCGAAAATCGTTGTCGAAGCGAAGTCGCTATTTAGAGAAGCTGTTGGATCATTTTAGAGATCGATTTAGACACGAGTATTTGACCAGTTTACGAGAATTCCACGTTGGAGAAAACAATCGTTGAAAAATAGAGTTGTAAAGGTCGGTCACGTCGTTACAATACATGAAGATAAACGACCGCGTCAGTTATGGAACCTGGGACGAGTGACAAAGTTGCTTGCTGGTAAAGATGGAAACGTTTGTAGTGCAGTCGTGAGAGTTTTCAGAAAAGGAAGAGTAGCGGATTTTAGAAGACCGATCAAGAAACTTTATCCGGTTGAGGTAGCAGATGCAGAACAGAATACGGAATGCAGGAGGACAATGGTCATCAAGGAGGATGAAGAGCCTCAGATTAGAACAGTGCTGGACGAAAACGTTGGTGAGATGACTCATTGACCGTGAGTACAAAGTAGTTTAGCTTGCTGAGTATTTAATCGCGTTTAGTTTATCGTAGTATGGGTATCGTTGTGTTATCGCATTTCCCGCGCGGGGAGTGTGGAAAAAGCTGAGGACTGGACCGAGTATGTATATTAATTAGTTTTTGACGTTTTGTAGTTAGTAGTCTAGAGTTGGAGCTATGGTCGATTTGAGCTTGGAGAGAGACGCAACGAGGCGTACTTGAAAATACTACAAGGTCAGTCTCAGAGTTTCTCAACTTGACAGTGTCACGTGTTGAGTTCTTTGAAAAAATATTCGAGAAATAGGTCGGTGCAAGACCATTTAAGGATTTGTAAACAATCGTCGCTGTCTCTCGTTTGATAATTTCAGCGATAGTTGGCCACTTTAACTTTTGTATAAGGGCATCGGCAGGTGCATCATAGCTACTATTTGTCACAATTCTGGCAGCGCGATTTTGTAAATTTTGCAGCGTAAGTCTCCTAGATTCCCCACAGCTCCCCCACACAGAGCAACAGTAGCGGAAATGCGGTTCAACAATACCTCTATAGATTTGGCTAAGAGTTTCCTGGGGCAGTATTTTCTTAGCATACTTTAAAAACTCAATAGCACGAGAGACCTTAGCACGCAATAATCTAGTGTGCTCATCCCAAACAAGATGTTGATCTAGTTGAATTCCCAAGTATTTAGTTTTCTCAACAATCTCAACCTGTGAGTCACCTATACCAAAGGAGGGGGACTGGACTTTTCCATCAGAGATCTTTTTAAGATTTGGCCGAGATCCTACAACCATGGCTTGAGTCTTAATGACATTTAAAGACAGTTTATTTCCTTGAAGCCATTGTTTCAGGCAGTTCAAGTCTCTATTTAGGTTTTTGTTGAGATCATCGATGTTTTTGGAAGAATATGATATGGTGGTATCATCCGCATACATGGTAACTTGACTATTCTGTAGAGAAAATGGCAGATCATTAATATAGATCAAAAACAAAAGAGGACCAAGACAAGAGCCTTGCGGCACCCCACAATTTATGTCGTCAAGTTTTGAGGATACCCCATTAACTCTGCAGAATTGCTTTCTGTTATCTAGAAAGGATGCAAACCAGGTATTCTCAAGACCTGTGATACCATACTTTGTCAATTTTGTAAGTAGAATTTCATGATCAACAGTGTCGAAAGCTTTTTTGAGGTCTATAAATACCATCGCTGTGTACCGACCTTTATCCATGTTAAGATACCAGTCATTGGTACAATTAAGCAGACAAGTAACAACAGAGTGCAGCGATCTAAACCCAGACTGTTTGGAAAAAAGAAGCTTGTTTCTGTCAAGGTATCCGTAAAGTTGGTTGTAAATCAACTTTTCGAAAACCCTGGACAGAAACGGAAGCACTGAGATCGGTATATAATTCGAACGATCATTTGATTGACCACTTTTGAAAATAGGGGCCACTCTTGCAATTTTCCAACTATCTGGGAATACACCAGTTGCAATCGAAAGATTAAAAATGTCACAGAGTGACTCAGCGATAACGGGTAGGCCTATCTTCAGAAAATAGCTAGCAATACCATCAGCACCAGATCCCTTGGATGTTTTGAATTTGCGAATACTCCCTCTAACTGAGACACAGTGATAGCCTCGAATTCGAAGCGTAGATTTTGTGGGTTTACCGAGTACTCATTCTCCAGACGTGGATTTAATGTTTCAGGTATCTTGCCGCTAAGGGTATTGCCAACACTACAAAAAAAATTATTCATTGATTCTGCAATACTATTATTATCACAAATCTGCCTCTCATCAACATCAAGTGCTGCGATCTGGGTGGTTTTCGATTTCTTGTTAAGGACTGTATTGATAGTCTTCCACATGTTTTTTAAATCACCATTGTGCGAGGCAATTTTATTGGTGAAAAACTCTCGCTGTAAATCTGTATTCAGCTTGTTGACTTTGTTCCTTGTCTGCCTGTAAGCATCCATCAGAATTTTGGATTTACAGCGCACAGCTTGTTTCTTCAACCTGTCTCTGGTAGCAGACAATTGCTTAAAATCTTTTGTCAACCAGGGACTAAACTTTTCGGAAACACGCATATTACGTACTGGTGCATGTTTTTCAAGTATCAGTGAAAACATATTGGTCCACTGTTCAACGATGAGGTTAATATCATCGCCATTCGATACAATACCCTTCCAGTCAACAAGAAGTAAATTATTTATAAATTCGGCATGATCAAAGCGTTTTAGTTGTCTTGTGGTAATATTTTTGTGCTGTTTTTTCGAAGCCCCACGGAACTTTCTTACACAGTATAACATGTAGTGATCACTGACACTTGTTTCATGCACACCAGATGTTACTATGTTAGACTTGTTAGTTGTGGCAATGTGATCTATTATTATTATTATTATTATTATTATTATTATTATTATTATTATCATCAATTTATTTAAAGTAGGCATTACATATAAAAATAGCTATAAAATAAGAGCTAATTCAAGCCTACTATCTAAGTAAAATTTGTGCAAAAGAAATAAAATACAGAATAATTAGTTACAAATACATTAATTTACAGATTTTTACAATGTTTTTATTATTTACAATGCTTTCTTTTTCCAGAAAAATAATATCAGTTCAAGAACCCAACCTGAGCCACGAAAGGTCTACATAGTCTACAACTGCATTGTTCTCCTCTCCAGATTTTGATTTTCCTTTTAAAGCTGGAGAGGGTTTCTGACTGCTTTATATCTTTGGGAAGTGCCTGCCATAGTCTACACCCATGAAACGATACCGTCTCCAAGCCATTGCACACAGTGCGCGCTTGTGGCAATAGTCGACCATGGCAGCCTCTTAACCCATAAGGACTGTGTTTTTCAACAAAGATCTCCTTCATGAAACTAGGATTAAGCTCCCAAGGTGATAGGTGATATTAAGGTGATAGGTTCCAAGGTTTCCCGGGTCCCCTTTTTGATTAGCTGCTTAAAACCAAAAAGGTCATAAAATTCCAGAATACGCAACAAGTGAAATGGAAGTTCTCTGTTCAAACTATCCCCATCCGAGTAATTAGGCAAGATATCACAGTTAGTATCTCCCAAGGGGATGATTTCTTTGTTTTCTCTACCTAGAACATGCATACTCTCCTCTAGCTGACGAAAGATATCAGCACACTCATTAGGGGGACGATACCAAGCAAAAACAAGGAAGGGGGCAGCTCGAACAGGTTTAACTTCCAAGCATAAAGACTCTAAGGACGATTCTGGAAGGTCTTCACGAATAGAGCATTTATCGAAAATTGAATCTTTAATATACAGTGCAACGCCACCACCACTACGATTACGATCACGTCTCTTAATGGAATAGCCATCAATACTAACGAGAACATCATCGATGTTACCATCAAGTTTAGTTTCGTTAATAGCCAAAATATGTATCCCAAGATCCTTTACAAGAGTACGGATCTCGTCAATATGAAGCAAAAGACTATTCACATTCAGAGACGCAATCGTCATGCCTTTCCTATGTCCAAGTCCCGGGGGTGAAGCTACCCAAAACCGGGGACGGGGACTTGAGTAGGTCATCTAGGCAAGAGTACCCAAAACCGGGGAGAATATTTTGAAAAGACCACCCAAAACTGGGGTAACTTTTATGATGAAATACCAAAAATTGTGGAATTCCTGTAATCCCACACCTGCAACATATTTCACATGAAAAAACCTTTCTTTCTAATTCAAACAGATTCAAACTGTGTAGAAGCTCTACAAATGTGTTCTGTACAAAAAGCAATGTGCTGGAGCCAAACTATTAAATGGACCATTATGAGGGACCATTATGGAAACAAGGTTGCACTGATCTTTTAATGCTTATCCCTGCCATTTTCAATTGGGGGTATTTTTAGGTTCAAGTTTTAACTTTTATATTATATGGTACACTTGTAATTAAACTGATTATTTTTTCCTAAATTCATGTTACATCAAATTTTTAATTCATAGCAAGGCCAAATTCTAAAAAATACATACATACATACATAGAACAAAACAGCAAATTCTTGGGTCAACAGGTATATCCCATTCTATATACAATAATATAATTATGAGCAAATGCAGAGCTTAATCAGTGACAGTGGCCCACTTTGGTCAACACTATGCTGTATTCGTTTTTTCTATTTGCTTGATTAATATTTACTTTTGTGCTTTAGTGCATATCTAAATGTCTAAATATCACAACAAACACAGCAACCTGCAAGATTATTCCATGTGTGTACAAAAACTGCACAAGAAATGGTCATCAGTAGTATGCCTTTCATGAATAAGCTTGATGAGATGGAGAGGGATTCACCATGCTTGCTGATCAAGATAGTAACATACATACATCATCATCATTTATTTTATAAAGCAGGTTGAAAAATGGCAGCCTCGGGATGGCTGATGTGGACCTGCAAATTAAAGTTGATAAATGAAAGGAAAACTTAAAAAATTTTAAATTACAAGTTCTAACATTAATAATATATAAAATCTTCACATCTGTTTCTCACACAAACTGTCCCTTTAGAAAAGTTTAGCATTCTCAGTTTGTCTCTATCTTCTTTTAGTTTTGTCCTAAAGATCTGTTTACTATTCGCTTCTTTAATATTGTTCGATATTTCATTCCAAATAAGGATTCCCCTGTAGTTAAAAGTGTATCTTTGAAATTCAGAGTTCAGTCTTGTTACTTCTAATTTTCCTTCTCTTTTATTCGATTTTCTGAAAACGCTTCCCAAGCTGTGTTCATATTCCTCCTCCAATATCTTATACATTTCAATTGCTACTTTTCTCTTGTATATGTGAATAATGGGGTCCCAGCCTACTTGATCAAGAACTCTGTTACTCTCAATTGTCCTTGGTATGTTCTTTATTAATCTTGTCGCCCTTACATGTTGTTTTTCAATTTTTTCAAATTTATTTTGTGTGCATGTACCCCATACAAGCATTCCATATGTTACTTTTGGGATCACCGTTTTGTAATAGATTTCTTCAAGTGTTTTGGCGGGTAAGAAACTGGCCTTTCTTAACATGGCTATCATTCCTGAGTACTTTTTATAAACCTTGTCAATGTGTGAATTCCAATCCAATTTATTGTCTATATATACCCCTAGAACCTTGGATACTTCTTTATATTCCACCATCATTTTTCCTATTTTAACTGGTGCGAGAGGGCCAGTAAACCGCTTTCTTTTCATGATCATTGCTTCTGTTTTGTCTACATTTACTGTCATCTTGTTTGTGACACACCAGTTATTTATTTCTTTTGCTAAATCATTCAGCTTACAAACACATTCATCTACACTTTTCCCATTTACGAAAGCTGTTACATCATCTGCATATAAATGTATTTCCCCTGTTGATGTTATATCAGGCAAGTCATTCATATACACTGAAAAAAGTCTTGGTCCTAACAGTGACCCTTGAGGCACTCCATAGGCAACTGTTTTCAACTCAGACTTTACCCCATTTAGCTCTACGTATTGTTGTCTGTTTTCTAAGTAGCTCTCAATCATCTGATATAATTGGCCCGTGATCCCTGCTGCTATCAATTTCTGTTTAAGTATGACATGGTCTACACAATCAAACGCTTTCCTGAAGTCAATGAAGAGTACCCCAACTACTTCTCCTTCACTCATATGCCTTTTCCACGTTTCAGTTAGATACAGGAGAATTGACTCCGTTGATTTACCTTTAGCGTAGGCCCATTGGTTTCTATGTCTTGTCCTGTCAATTTGTTTCTCCATACCATCGCATATCACTGACTCACTGATCTTGCTTGGGATGGATAGCATTGTCAGGGGCCGATAGTTTCATCTCTCTGCTCTTTCGCCTTGTTTATGTGCTGGTTTCAATTTTCCAATTTTCCACTTACTTGGGTACTTTCCTTCGGTATATCCCATGCGACATATATTTGCTATGGGAAAACTCAACTCCTCGGATGCTGTTTTTAGTTCTCTTGTTGTTATTTCGTCTGGTCCGCATGCTTTCCGTACGTTGAGCTTTCTTAGCTTCTCTGCAACGGCCTTTTCGGTGACTTCAATATGTCCTGTTGTCGGAGTAACCCTGTGTATGTACTCATTTGGTGATTTTTCAATTTCATCGAGATTCTTCGCCAGTTTCTCACCAATATTTGCGAAAAATTCATTCATAAGGCCTGCTTTTTCACTGTCATCAAACACAAGCTCTCCATCCTCATTTTTTAGGGGCCCAATAATTTTCTCTTTTTTCCCTTTCGTTTTGGTAAGCATTTTGATTGTATTCCAGAAGTTGGCGCTCCCCTCGGTTGCTTCTTGCATCTTTTCGTTCCAGTATCTGGCCTCTGCTGTTCGTAACTCTCTCTTGACTTCGTTTCTCAGCTTTTTATATGCATTTCTATCATCAGGATTTTTTGTTTTGTTTGCTTTTATCAGCTGTTTGTATCGTTGATTCATAAGCTTCCTTATTTTGCTGTTCATCCATGGAAGTGAATTTGTACGTACCTTGGCTTTCCTTTTTGTTAAATTATCTTTAACAATATTTGTATAAAGCATTTCACTCATCCAAAAGTTGTCATCTACCATCTGTTATACTGTTTTGACAACAATTATTGAGCTCTAGCCTCTCTGTTTGCTTAATCAATAATGAGGCAAGATCTGGCAGCCAAAGAAATCTGAGGTTGAGGTAACACCCAAGGCCTATATATAAGGCTAGCGCTAATAGAGGAGGCCTAATAATTTACATACTTCCCCTTTAGTGTGAGTGTAACAGCAAAATTCCTGTTCAGTTATGGCATAATTTGAACTTATAATACAATAAAAGCGGAGACATACCCTCCCTGGTGTGTGGCATTGCTATCTTTCGCCTTTTGTAATTTTGCCATCTCTCCAGTTTTCAAGTTTTCAAAATTTACAACAACATAACAACAACAACAAGTTTAGTTTCTCGCCTTTTAGGGCGAAAGCGAGGTCATTCGAAAATGACCGAGCAAAATTTTTCAGAATATTTCACAACTGATTGAGGCAATTGTCTGAAAGCAACGAAAGAAGGCTTTTACTGAAGATTTCATCTCATCTGATGTTATTTGATGGAGTAATCTTGAATATTTCAAGGAACTTGAAAATAGTGTGGATTAATAATACAGTACTATCAACCTGAAACCACAGAGAGAACCACAGTAGAGACTTGTTGGCTTGGCCTTTGGGGTATGTATGTGTCAAACACACATATCCCATCCAGCATTGATATGATTTCATGCCATGGTAGAACGACAACGATGGATGGCGAAGCATCAGACAGAGCAGGCAGATAACAGTCACTAATTTATAGTAGAGTGCATATAATGTGGTGTATTAGCAAGAGCAGAAATGCTCCAGGAGAAGTTACCACAGCAAAGACTTTGTTATCAAAGAGAACAGGGAATATATGCTCCACTTCACCAGTAGTGTCAAACCATGTGATATTATGAACTTCAAAAGACTTCGAAAAACTGCTTTATTAGTAAAAACAAAAACTGAATTGACGTGAGTTGTCAAGCAATAAGTATCAGTAACTAATCAGACCTCTTGTAGAGATGAGCTTAAACTTTAGTTTGCGTTAGACAAATTGTTGAGTTAGACAAGCCAGAGATGAGACGTTTTATTTCAACTCTCGTGTTTACTAACTAACTCGATAAACAACCGTTCAAAACTTAAATAGGAAAACAACTTACACGTACGAAAACATGCGCTATGTGCTGCACGCACCTGTGGGAATTAATACAATGCGTATTTGATAATTATGTATCATTTGACAATGAACATAACACAACAACTTCCCTTTTTAAAGGAAACAATGTTATCTACAATTGTTTGCCATGTTCTCCCTCGCTTTAAGTGATGGCTTGATTGTTCTCCTTGGTCTTGACAAAAGGTTCAAAGGAGACCGCTGTTGCTCAACTGTTCGTGGCTCAGGATTGCCTTCTTTGCGATCTTCGGACACCTGTGATGATTCTGACTGATTACTGTCCGGTAATGGAACTAAATGCACTCTGTTTCTCCGCAACGTGGACGTTGGTGTCTGGACAACATATTGTCGTGGACTGTTCGTTTTTCCTTGTACAACACCTGTCTCATCATAGTTTGCTATTTTTACTTCAGCTCCCGCATGTTATGTTATCTTACATGAAGCAGTAGTTTTAGTATTCTTACATGAAGTAGTAGCTCAAGCTGTTCGTTGATTATACTCACTTGGACGAGAAGATGTGTCCTATCTTTACAGTACTCTTGCAGAACATAACATGGTGTCAGTTGGGATTTTTTCAAGACCCACAGTTCACGAAGGATAAGTAGACACTACGAATCGCTTATTTTGTCACTTTCCTTGTCCATAACCGTACAAACATCGGTATTTTGTTATGATGGAGTCGGGCCTAAATTTTTCGCCACCGCAGCCACTTAGTTTTGATGGCAATGTTTCTAACAATTGGCGTGTTTGGAAACAGGAACTGACACTCTACCTTGACGCTACTGAGTCCTCTGACAAGTCAGATAAGGTTAAGGCTAGCATTTTTCTCACTTGCATAGGCAAAAAAGGGCGTGAAATATATAATACTTTTACGTTTGATTCTGATGGAGACAATATGAAGTTAGATAAAATTATTCAGAAATTTGACAGCTACTGCGCACCCAGGAAGAATTTAACTTTCCTGAGGTACACATTCCTGACATATAGGCAACACGATGGTGAAAGCTTTGATGAATTCACCACCACTCTTCGAAAACTGTCACAGGACTGTGAATTTGGTGATCTGAAAGATTCATTGATCAAGGATATGATCACTATTGGAACCAATGACAAAGCTCTACAAGAACGCGTGCTAAGAGAGCCTGAAATCAATTTAGACAAGTGTATAAAGATAGGCCAGGCTGCTGAAATTACACGCAAACATGCCAAAATTATCCAAGCCCACAGTGAAGAAAAATCTACTTCCGCTATCACCAAAACAGTGCAAGCTAAGAAACCCCCCTTTCCTGACAAGAGACATGGCACAACCAAAATTCAGCAATGCAAATTCTGCAACTACTCCCATAATAGGGGAAACTGCCCTGCATACAACAAGCACTGCAACACCTGTGGTAAGAGAGGTCACTTTTCCACATGCTGTAGCCAGAAGCGTGTAAGAGCAGTCAGCAAAAATGTGCCCTCGGATATGTCTTCAGACCCAGATTCATTCTCAGATACTGACGAAAAAAAAGACTACTTTGTTGGTGCAGTTCACCAAGGTGAAAAAGTACTCCCAAACCCTCTCACCCAGGATCCAGACACATACTCAGTCAACACACTCACTGAAGATGAGTGGCTCATTGCAATTGAAACAAACGGATCAATCATCCCGTACAAGATTGATACCGGTGCCCAAGTAAATATCCTCTCCAAAGCCGACTACCAGCAGGTTAAACAAAAATCCAAGCTCCATAAATCAGCTGTCAAACTATCAGCATACAATGGCTCAGTCATTCCAGTTGTTGGCAAATCTGTTCTGACCTTAAATCACAAAGGAAGATGTTATCCAGTACTCTTCATCATTGTTGACATAGAAGCCACTCCAATTTTAGGCCTTACCACTTGCTCTCATCTCAACCTTATCAAGCGTATCATGCATGTTGATAAGAATATGCATGAAATCATGACACAGCAATTTCCAGATTGCTTTGGTGAAATTGGAAAACTTCCTGGTGTACACCACATCACCATAGATCCAACAGTGTCCCCTGTTGTCCATCCACCTCGCAAGCTGCCAATAGCACTAAAAGAAAAGTTACACACGGAGCTCAAAAGAATGGTTAAAATGGGCATCATCAAACCAGTTCATGAACCTACAGACTGGGTAAACAGTCTAGCTGTTGTAGAAAAACCCAATGGAAAGCTTCGAATATGCCTGGATCCCAAGGACCTGAATAAAGCAATAAAACGCCACCACTTCCACCTTCCAACGACAGAGGAAATCCTTGCCTCCATGAGCAATGCAAAATTGTTTACCAAACTGGACGCCTCCAATGCATATTGGCAAATTGAAGTGGATGAAGAAAGTTCTAGACTCCTAACATTCAACACTCCATTTGGCCGTTTTTCATTCCAGCGGCTTCCCTTTGGCATTCACTCAGCTAGTGAAATTTGCCAAGCAAAAATTGCAGAAATCTTAGAAGGCATTGAAGGCGCTCTCAATAGCCAAGATGACATCATAATATGGGGTTCTGACAAAGCTGAACTCGCTGCCCGCACAACTAAAGTTCTGGACTCTATCAGATCTTCAGGATTGAAACTCAACAAAGAGAAGTGCAAATTTGAAGCCCAAACCACCACCTTTCTTGGCCACAAGATATCAGCTCATGGGGTTGAAGCAGACCCTGCAAAGATTACAGCAATTTTGAGCATGCCAAAGCCCACCTCAAAAAAGGAGCTTCAACGTTTTTTGGGAATGATAACATATTTGGGAAAGTTCATACCCAACCTTTCCGATCTAACAGCACCACTAAGAAGCCTCCTCGAGAAAGATGCCATTTACTCCTTTGACAAGCCACAAAAAGATGCCATCAACAAGCTCAAAGAAGTCATCACTTCAAACCAAATACTGAAGTTTTTTGACCCCACACTGCCAATCCGGATACAAGCAGATGCATCGAGCCAAGGCCTTGGTGCAATCATTGAGCAGCAGCATCCCCAAGGCTGGTATCCAGTTGCATATGCCAGTCGCTCCCTCACACAATCTGAGAAAAACTACTGCCAGCTTGAGAAGGAAACTTTAGCCATCGTCTTTGGATGCGAAAAGTTTCGGCAATATGTCTATGGCCAAAAATTTGACATTTATAATGACCATCAGCCACTCAAATCAATCTTCAACAAAGCCTTGACAAAGTGCCCTCCACGAATTCAGCGATTCCTGCTCCGCCTCCAGCAGTATGATTTTGAGATGCATTACATAAAAGGAAGCCAACTCACGATTCCAGATGCACTTAGTCGTGCTCCTCTAAGTGACACAACTCCAGAAATACCAGAATCAGAACTGTCCTGCTACATCCACTCCGTTATGTCAAGCTTACCAATCAGTGCTGCTAAACACAGCCAAATGGCCGCAGAAACGTTGAAAGATGATACACTACTTAAATCATGGATGGCCAGAATCACGCCAAGATGCCCAGCCAGCAACTCGTCCTTATTTCAACCACCGTGATCAGATTACCACTCACGAAGGATTGCTACTGAATGGTTTGCGCATCATCATCCCCACTAGCATGCGGGCTGAAATGAGAAAATCACTTCATACTGGTCACATCGGGATTGAAAAGACCAAGGCCAGGGCTAGAGAAACCATGTTCTGGCCAAACATCAATGGTGAACTGGAAGACATGATCAAATGCTGCAGCACATGCCAAGAGCATAAAAACAGACAGTCCTCAGAACCACCAATTCCTCATGATATTCCAGACGCACCGTGGCAGAAAGTTGCCACAAATCTGTTTTCACTCAGAAACAAAGACTATGTTATCGTGGCTGACTACACTTCCAAATTCTTCGACCTCTCTCAACTTGAAGATACAGAGGCTCCTACAGTTGTTATGCACACCAAGCGTATATTCTCCAAATTTGGTATTCCCAAAGAAGTTTTCTCCGACAATGGTCCACAATACATTTCACGCGAATACAGCAAATTTGCACGTGAATGGGATTTTGTACATGACAGTAGCAGCCCAGAATACCCACAAAGTAACGGCTTCATTGAAAGAACTATTCAAACCGTTAAGAAGACCCTCAAAAAAGCATTCCACAGTGG
This sequence comes from Aurelia coerulea, assembly GCA_039566865.1. NCBI lineage: Eukaryota > Metazoa > Cnidaria > Scyphozoa > Semaeostomeae > Ulmaridae > Aurelia > Aurelia coerulea. Next base: position 8,964,647 of record CM076959.1, read on the forward strand.
CGAGGATCCGTACTTAGCACTACTTGCACTCCGCACCACTCCATTCCCCGATGGAAAACCAGCGCCAGCCACAATCTTGATGAACCGCCAGCTTCGAACAACTCTGCCAGCCATGAACAATACGATTAGACCGAAGGGAGCCACCAATACATCAAAATTGACAGAGACCGCAGCAACAAATAAGCCACAACATCGCACCCTAAAACCCTTAGAGACAGGAGATTGTGTTCGTTTCCGTGGTAAAAATTCCTGGGATCGCAAGGGAGTCATAGTAGAGAAATGCCCGCAACCTCGCTCATACAAGGTAGCCACAGACAAAGGAACTACTGTTCGCAGGAATAGAAAGCATCTGCTGCACACAAAGGAAAGCCTAGAACCGATAGAGCATATTATCGAACTTTCAGACTCAGAAACAGATGATCCACAACAATTGCAGCCACCGGCAGCGGCACCAGAAGCACCTCCAACAGATCAAGGAGTTCAACCCGAACAACAGAACCTAAATCTGCAACGCCCAAGAGTAACAAGATCAGGCCGTGCTGTTCACAGACCACGCCATTTGGAAGACTTTGCAGATCCCAACTCTATATTTTGACATTATACTTACTTTACATTTACAGACATTAATCACTGTTTTGTTGTGCAAAAGACATTTGATTAAAATTCTTGTTATGATAAGAAGGGACATGTTATGTTATCTTACATGAAGCAGTAGTTTTAGTATTCTTACATGAAGTAGTAGCTCAAGCTGTTCGTTGATTATACTCACTTGGACGAGAAGACGTGTCCTATCTTTACAGTACTCTTGCAGAACATAACACCGCAGACAATGGAGGTAACAACTTTGCTTTGTGTTTGACATTAAAATGTTGTTGTTGTTGCGAACGTTGCATGTTCTCGCTTTTCTGCAATTTATCCATGTCGGGCCATCTTGGAATGAGATTTTCATGAAATGTTGGAACAGTACTGCGTAGCTTTCTGCCCATCAATAGTTCAGCTGGTGAAAAGCCGCTTCGTAGAGGGGTTGCTCTGTACGCTAACAACGCTTTTTCAATTTCCTTCTCTTTCTTCAGAATGTTCTTGACAGTTTGCACCGCTCTTTCGACTTCTCCGTTGGACTGAGGATACCTCGGACTGCTTGGTACAAGTTTAATGTCCCACTGCTTCGCGAAATGAGTAAATTCTGCTGAGTTGAACGGAGGACCATTATCAGATCTCACTTTTTCTGGAATTCCATATCGAGCGAATGTTTCTTTCAGAGCAGAAATGACGTCATCAGCTTTCTTTGACTTCTGCATAGCTGAAACTTCAATAAATCTTGAAAAATAATCAACAATTAAAAGATAATCCCTTCCCTTGCAATAAAAGAAATCTATTCCAACTTCTTGCCAGGGTCTCTCGGGAAATGTGGAGGGGATCAAAGGTTCAGGGGTATTAACCTTATGTTGCAAACAAACTCGACAACCCTGTACCATATCTTGGATTTCCCTACTTAACCCAGGCCACCATACAGACTCCTTCGCACGGGCTCTACATTTTACAATGCCCTGGTGCCCTTGGTGTATTTTATCCAATACCTCTAATCTCAATGATGACGGTATTAAAATTCTCGTTGATTTAATAATGAGGTTTCCAACCACGAAGAGCTCACCCCTAAAATTCCAGTAAGACTTTAAAGAATCAGGAATTTTGTACATATCTGGCCATCCCTCCAAGATGTATTCCATGATTTTCATGCATACAGGATCTTCTGCCTGTGCAGCGATTATCTGTTGCAATTTCACATCTGACACTGGGAAGGAGCTGACAATGCTTTCAAGAAAAGGTGACATCTCTTTGTCATCAATCATGGATTTTTCATTGCTTTCGACTGGTAACTGCCTTGACAACGTGTCTGACATGTGCATCTCTTTCCCTGGAACATGCTTCATTTCTCGTATGTCAAATCGCATCAGTCGCATCCTGAATCTCTGTATTCGGGGTGGAACTTGCTCAAGAGTGTGTTTCGTCAGAAGAGGCACCAACGGTTTATGATCTGTCTCACCAACAATTGGTTTGCCGAGAATGTAATCGCTGGATCTTTCACACATCCATGTGAATGCGAGGCATTCCTTTTCAATTTGGCTGTATCTTCTCTCTGTTTCTGACAACGCACGTGACATGTAGGAAACTGGTTTCCAGACTCCTTCATCCTGTTTTTGCAGCAACACTCCTCCGATGCCATACGACGATGCATCAGCATTGATTTTCGTTTCTCTGTTAGGATCGTAGAGAGCTAAAACTGGTGAAGAAACAAGACAATGTTTTACATCTAAAAAAGATTTATCTTGTGGAGGTCCCCATTTCCATTCATTCTCTTTGCACAGTAGGTCTCTTAGGGGTTTCGTTAGCGTAGCTAAGTGATTTGCAAATTTACTCAAATGGTTTACCATACCCAAAAATGATCTCAACTCCTTTACGTTTTTAGGCTTAGGTAAGGAGACAATTGCTTTGATTTTGGAGGGGTCTGGGGTAATACCCTCAGAAGAAACGATATGACCCAAAATCTTAACAGATCTAACTCCAAATTCGCACTTTGCTTTGTTGAGAGTAATATTTGCCTGTGATAATCTCTTTAAGACATTATCTAATCTTTGATCATGTTCTGCTACATCAGAGCCATAAACTATGATATCATCGATTTGAACTTCGACTCCTTCTAGTCCCTCTAGAAGTTCATTCATGCACCTTTGAAATTGCTCACTACCAGTTGAGATACCATAAGGGAGACGATTGAAACAAAATCTTCCCCAAGGAGTGATAAATGTAGTCAATAATCGAGACTCATTTGATAATTTTCTCTGCCAGAATGCACTATTTGCATCCATCTTTGAAAAGATTTTTGCTCCTCCAAATTTAGCAAGTGTATAATCAACTGAAGGAAGAGGATGTATTTCTCTTAGCACAGATTCGTTTAATTTTGTAAGATCGACGCAAATTCTGACGTCGCCATTAGGCTTGGGAATAACAACCATGGGAGCACACCATGAAGTATGACCTTCAGCTCGAGAAATCACTCCCATATCAAGCATTTTATCTAGCTCCTTTTTCGTTTTATCCAAAAGAGGCAAAGGAACTTTTCTAGGTACATTTAGAGCATAAGGTTTTGCATTTGGTTTGATCAAAATTTTATATTCTCCATGTAGTTCACCAAGTCCTTCAAAAAGTTTTGGATATTTGTCTAAAATGTGCAGCTTAGTATTTTCAGCTACAGAGTCAAAGGAATTTTTCTTCAAGTCAATTTCGTTGACTTTTTGAATCAAATTCAAGGAAGAACTTGCATTTCTACTGAGAAGAGGTTTCTCCAAACCTTCCACAACATAAATATCTTCAAAATGGCTTTTGTCGTCAATTGATAACTTTGCTTTAAATTTTCCCTTGCAATGTATTTTATAATTGCAAGGGCCAAGTAGCGTTTTGCTACTTTTAGTAAGATTTTGGTAGGTGCTCTCATCAAATTTCTCAAATAGCGTGAGTGGTATAACTGAGACGTCAGCCCCTGAATCTAGCTTGAACTGAACCTGCTTGCCATTTACACAAACCTCAGCCTTCCATACTTTACAAGCATGATGGCTTTCAACTGCATCAAGTTCAACTTCACCAAGAAAATATTCATCTTCAGAAGATAAAGGAAAGGTTTCACCTGAAATTTCGTGAAGTTTCTTGCTTCTGCATGCTCGTGTCCAATGTCCTACCTTTCCACAGCTATGACATTTTGAGTTGCGTGCGGGGCATGCCTGTTTCTGACGAGGAGGTCCTGAACATCTCTCACACTTTGTGGCAGACTGCTTGTTTTGGTTCTTCTCAGTTTTGTTGTATCTTGAGTCCACATCAGCGCTTTTGCCTCTGCTTGGGTTTCTTTGCTTTGAACTCTTCACTGCATCGACGGTTGGTTGTGCTGAAAAAGCTTTAAAACACATTAGATTCTGCTGTTTTTTAACTACTTCTTTCTGTCGAACAGCATTAATGGCTTTCGAAAGTGTTAATTCACTCTCCAATTGCAATCTTTCTGATAAATTTTTATCACGAATCCCAACAACTATACGGTCACGAATCAATTCGTCGTGTAAATCTCCAAATACACAAAATTCAGCTAGAGTATAGAGATCAGTAATAAAACTGTCTACAGACTCACCCTCTTGCTGAACACGCATGTTGAATCGGGCTCTTTCGAATATCACATTTCTCTTTATGATGAAATGCCCCTCGAATTTGTCTTTCACACTTTTGTATTTCTTTCTATCGGCATCACTGAGGCCAAACGACTGCAATATGTCATCTGCTTCGTCGCCCATTGAGTATATCAGTGTGTTTACTTGACTCTCTTCATCTCGCTTATGGAGCTCAGAGGCCACTCTGAAACGTTCGAAACGTCGAATCCATTTACACCATTCTTCTGGCTTAAAAGAAAACTTTTCTGGGGGTGTGACTTGAAACGTCGCCATCTTGCACGTGAACTTTGTTGCAAGCTGCGGGGCTCACCAATGTAGCGCCTCTTAGTCGTCGACCCGTAGTCTTAAGACCGCTCTTCTACATTCGTAGCCATGCACACTCCTCAGTTGTAGCTTTTAAGTTTTCCTGTCACCATGTTTAGTTAGACAAGCCAGAGATGAGACGTTTTATTTCAACTCTCGTGTTTACTAACTAACTCGATAAACAACCGTTCAAAACTTAAATAGGAAAACAACTTACACGTACGAAAACCCCAGGGGGGGGACTTGGTAGTTCAAGGTGACGTACCCGTTGCAAAATGTTGTAAAACCCTAAACCCTTAGCGGTAGTAGCTTTTAGCCTAAGCGGTAGTACCTTGTAGCCTAAGCGGTAGTAACTTTTTCCGTAAGCAGCAATAACAATAGGTCAATTGTTCCAGAAACAATAGTGCTATTGTATAGCAGATATGAGCAAAAAAAGACTTCATTTACGTAGATTTACTTTGGAATAACACAGTATAAATACACTCATCAATGAAACTACCCCCATTTCAGACAATTGATGTTTTTGCCTGGTGTCCTTTACTTCCTTTACTTTCTCCAACTCTGTGGGCATATGGCAGTGTGGTCAATCGTAGATCATTGATAAAAATTAATTGCAATAACCTGAGGTGCTGCTGAAGATAGTGAATAACTGGATAACTGGTTGATTTCTGTTGTTACAGAGTCTTACTAACAAAAATTCAATTCATCAAACTTTGTTAAAACTCCGCGAGCTAATCATATCGATTTTCACAACCCTAAGCGATAGTAAATTTGAAAATTTTCTACCCTAAAGGGTAGTAAATTGCAAAATTCAGGACCCTAAATTTTGCAACGGGTACGTCACCTTGAACTACCAAGTCCCCCCCCTGGGACGAAAACATGCGCTATGTGCTGCACGCACCTGTGGGAATTAATACAATGCGTATTTGATAATTATTTATCATTTGACAATGAACATAACACAACACAAATAAGGAGTGGTAGAATTCCTATCCAAAAAACTGAGGATGATAGGATCTTCCTGATGAAAAAAAGGTGTTGGTATGAATTTATAACCCAAAACCGGGGATTGTGAGAAATTTATGTCCCAAAACTGGGGACTGATCGGAATTTATGACCCAAAACCGGGGTCCACAAGTCCCCGTACCCCGGTTTTGGGTAGCTTCACCCCCGGGGTCCAAGTGCAGAAACGTTATTATCATAGGCCCTGTGTGACTGAGCCGAGGGGGAAGCCCAGGGGCGGATCCAGCCCGAAGTTGAAGGGGGGGCAACTTGCAAAGTGGGCGCCACATACACGATAGAAATTGAGCGCGCCGAAGGCGTGCGAAAATTTTTTGGACGCTTTTCAAAGAAAATTCTTTGATTTACTGCTAAATAACGCCTTGATTTATATGTTTCCCCCATATTTAAATCGAAACAGTTGAAAAATTATGCGTTAGAGTCAGGAAGAGGGGCACTTTTCTTGCCAAAAGAGGGGCGCCAAGCTGAGGTTTCATTGTGAAGGGGGGGCAATTGCTCCCACTTGCCCCCCCTAAATCCGCCACTGGGGAAGCCAGATGCACGCATTCTCCTTATAGCGTTCAGAATCACCATTGGGCTCAGTATCCTTAGATCTCGCTGAGTCATGAACATACGAAATTTCAATTGCAGAGCTAAGCTCTTCACTATTACTTAGTCAATACCTTATTGCCCTTAAAAGATTATTAGCTAATATAATGTCACCTGACTGATTCAAATGAACGTCGTCACAGAGATGGCGTCCAACATCGATGTTCTCATTGTCTATATACGTAATTCTATCAGAATAGCACATGTCATACAACACATCGTTTGTTCTGCCTCTCTTTACGTCCAGTGAATCGGCATGCGGTATGAGGCCAGACACCATGACTTCATTATCATCCGTTTTCAAGGACTTTGCCAGGCCGATAATGCTAGACGCAATTTCAACCTCGGATTTTGAGCTTCGTAAATTGTTCGTACCAGCGTGGAGAATAATACACTCTGGCTGATGCTGGGCAGATGGGATGCAGTAGCTTTCCATACACTTAACTGTGGCACCCGAAAACGATTTAACATATACATTCTCTTTATTGCCCAGGCATCTCTTCATTTCTCTACCCTTGATGTTTCTTAAAATTGAGTCTCCAAGAATTGTCGTGAGGTTGCAACAGCAAGTGTGTCTTGAGCAGCTTTTTTGGTATTTTGATTGGTGCTTGACACTGCAGCGCTTGACTCTGCAGCGCTTGATTGTGATGTCAAGATTTCCTCACTGACATTGACTTTTTGGGACTTCAACTTCTTTTTGCCTGGCTTTTTCCTGCCTTTACTTGGGCTGTTATTTTCTTTCGCCTCGATATTTCCCACTTCAATGCTCTCATAAACAATAGGAAGACCCTCGGCTTTGTGGGATTTTTCAATTGAGCTGCTTTGTTTTGAGGAACCAGTAACACAAGAGTTTGTATTGCTCTTGGTTGTATCATTTGTGTTTGTTTTTCTCGCATTGTTTGGATTTGAAAGGGTGCTTTTGTTTTCGATTACGGCTGAGTGACTCTGCCGCTCCATCACCGGGCTTCCAAGATCTCTTCAAGATTTTATACTCTGTTTCAATGTTTTCCGCGAGAAGCGTCTTGATATTGCATTTCTTTCTCAGTTAAATTCAGAATTTTTCCCACAAGAGGCGTTTTCCAACGATAAGAAGGGCATGATTGAAAAAAATTTTTGCTCGCTCCGCTCGCACAGAGATTTGATCACATCACCAAATTGTACGATTTTTTTTCCAATGAGAGTGCAGAAGAATTATCATGCTTTATTTTCAAAGCATTTCTAAAGAAGGAACCAGTCTTAAAAGCCTTGGCACGTTGCGTAAGGGACGAGAGACAAAGTCACAGTTTTATAGGGGGCGCCAAAAACAGGTCGTGCTGCCCCAGCGAATTTGGAGCCACCACGCCACTGTTGAGCACTCAAGTCTCTTTTTCATGCCAGTACTAAAGTTTCTCAATTTATAATGAACCGCGTGTTGAGTTTGTTAGGAAGAGTTTCTCATAAAACGATGTGCAAAGTTACCAGTTACTTGTTTACTCTTGGCTTAGGCCTGAATATGAAACTGAAAAAGTTCCAACCCTATTAATTGGAAGCAGAAATCAATGTAAGCAACATGGTCATTTCGACCAACCTCCATTTCGGTCAACCTCCATTTCGCCCAGTATAGTCATTTCGGCCAGCTTTTTTGTCGATTCGCCAAAGTCGATCTGGTCGATTCGGCCAATACCATAAGCGTACGAGGCGGGGGGCTGGGGGGGCGGCAGCCCCCCCCCCCAATTGTTGGAAAAACTGTTGGCCGAAATTACCAGATTGGCTGAAATGACTAGTGAGGTTGGCCGAAATGACTTGTGAGGTTGGCCGAAATGACTTGTGAGGTTGGCCGAAATCACCATTGACCGAAATGGAGGTTGGCCGAAATGACTAGAAAACCAATGTAGTACTTACCAGAACATTTCACGACAAGGTAACTTCTTCTGAAATATACTGTTATTCACGAAGACAGCACAGGTATTATGTAAACACTTGAAACTGTATTTGTTGCTTGGCCTCTCTTCTCCATCAATTTCAGGAATCAAGTATCAAACATAAATTTGCCAGCTGGTGCTGCAACTGCCAGATTTCAAATTCAGTCAATCAGAATCCTTAATTTTGTTATCTTTGTTTACAAATAACAAGGGCATTCATATTAACCAAAAATACTTCACACTTTACTTGCTAATTTGTCCACAATGATTCAGTCATATTCTTACTGTGAAACAATTCTCATTCTATTCCATACTTTGTCAACATCCATTGAATTCAGCTGCATGATACAACAGATTATCCAATTTGACCCCTGAGAATTACATGGTGTTGAATTTTTTGTTGGTGCAATTACAATCAATGTTCAGTGAATTAGTACAGAAGAGGCAGAGGCAAGACAAGTAATCAAACATTAGGTCAAACATTGTGGTAAATTTTACTGTTTGTTGTATTTCATGTTTTGTTGTATTTCATAGAATGTTCTACGGTGGTTCTACGGACATCAAAATCCTTCCCCAGTCAAAGCTAGCTGCAGTTTACCGAGCATTGATCGAGAGTCATCTTAGGTATGGTAACATAATATGGGGGTGCATCTCAGATACCAAGGTAAGCACTCTCCAGAAACTACAGTCAAGAGCAAAAACTCTGATTGAAAAGGCAAAGTACAAGGATGGATGGATCTGTGACTGGTTGCCTGTCAAAGAAATGATCATATTCGACAGGTTAGTTATGACACATAAGATCCTTCATGGAAACTGTCCAGACAATTTGCAAAATAAGTTTACTCGGAGGTCCCAGATTTCAAGCTATTCAACGAGGAATAACCAAAATCTGCATCTGCCTAAACCTCGATTGGAATTTACCAAAAAGAGTTTCCAATTTACAGGAGCTACAGCATGGAACGAGATCCCACAAAAGTATAGAATCTTACCCTCTTTAAACGGCTTCAAAAAGGAAGTAAAACAACTCCTCAGGAGCTGAGGTAGGTGAGTGCGTTTTGGTCTAACTGGCCTCGCGATGTTTCGGGGACGGTGCTTTAAGGGTCTTACTCAGGTCCGTTTTGGACCGGAGTGGGCCTGTGGGGTACCGCCTTTTGGGGGGGGGGTTGCAGGGCTGTGGGGGACAGGCCGTATTCATATACCTCAATGGCAAATAAAGCACGACCCCTAGGAAGAGCAGCCCATTAGGTTTTCAAACATCTATTTCATTAAGTAGTTTTTCCTTTATTAATATTTTGTAATTGGCTGATAGGAGATCGTGCCTAAATATTAATGATATGATAAATGCAACACAGGATTGCATATAGTGGAGCCTTACAAGAACCGAGCAATGGACCAATGTGTGACATATTGTGGTGAATTTCACTGTTTGTTGGATTACATACATTATCAATTTCTTTACCGTTGGATACATAAAAAAATATAGCTAAAAGTAATCAGCTAATTAATTCCAACGTTAGTTAAAGTTTTAAAATACAAATGTTACATCAGAAAAAAGGGGATAAAATATTTACAATTCATCAAAAGTATACAGTATAAAGGCATAAAAGTGTATAAAAGCAGATATTCAAATATTATCATCATAAAAAGCCCAAGTTCGGAATAAAAACGCGGCATAATTTACATAGGCAATTTTCTCCGTTCCAATTTTTTATTTTGGCTTTAAACTGACAAAGAGATTCTGAATTTCGTATAGTTGGTGGTAACGTTTGCCACAGCTGTGGACCTTTAAATCGGATGCTTTCTGTCCCGTTGTTGACAGATCTTTTCCTAGGTTGGAAGAATTCGTTATTGTTACGCAAATTGTAATGACTTTCATTTTCGCTGAAAATTTCGTGCATGAATGAAGGGCTCAGGTTATTTTTTGTTTTGTACATCTCAGTCATAAGTAGCTGCAAGTTCTTTGCATGAATCGTAACGGCACAGTCCTTCTCTAATAGCTCACTATAAGTAGATTCAGTATCCTTATAAGTAATTCTCAGAGCCATTTCCTGTATTTTGTTAATTTTTTTGGCTGAGTTGCCTGCTGTGAACCATCCAGATTAAAGGACAGTATTGAAACTGATTGGTAATAAATGCCATCATGAGTGTTCTTAGTTTGCTCTGATCCATGTAAGGGGATATGCGAGCAAGTGCATAAAGTTTATTGCTAGCCTTTTGGCACAATTTGGAAACATGATTACCGAAGGAAAGTTTGCTATCAATTTGAACTCCGAGTAGCTTCTCTTCGGAGCTATTAACAATATCAGCATTTCCAATCCTAACAGTAACAGGATCATCACACCTCTGCCCAAAAACCAAAAGATGGCATTTATCTGCATTTAATTTCATAAAGTTGTCGGGTAAACCATTCTAAAGCTACACTACAGTCATTTTCAAGCCTATGAGCTATATTGCCCAGGTTCTTATCGCAGGCATAGATTGTAGTACACTGTGGTGTTGCACCAAAGTAGAAATTGTGCTATGAGATGCAACGGGGAATTTCACTAAATGGAGTTTTGCATGGATCAAGAAATAAATCAAAATGTGAAATTCTACATTCGATTGCACCATTAGAGGGATTGTGTGGCTGGAGTATTTCATTGCTCTTTTACCTGTGATTGGAAAACTAAATGAAATAAAGGGAAACCCAAAGGACCTCTGGAAGTGTCTAAATCCCTTGGATTATCGTCAGGGAAAGACTCTCCCTCCAAAATTTGCCTAAGCAATGAAGGTAAACCATGTTTTGGTGATAAAACAAACGCGAACATTTTTATTAAGGAATTTCTTCAAATCTAGCTTCGAATTTAGTAAAAAAAAAACTCAAGCGGTCCCCTCATAGACTAGTAGATAATGTGCATAAATACTACCAACACCTTAACCTCTCTACACTATTTGCATTTGTTCCCACTTCTCTCTAAAATGGCCTTAAACTCTTAGAAGAAATCAGTCCTTCAAAAGCAACATGATTGGATTATATTGCAGGGACATTTATCAAAGATGGTGCGGCAGCTTTAGCAGAGCCTACTGAATTATGCAATCTCTCAGTTCTTTGATCCACATTTCCTGATGGTTGCAAACAAGCAAAAGTGAAACCAATTTTCAAAAAGGATCAAAAGATGATCCCAAAAACTATTAACCAGTTTCTCTGCTTCCACAACTTTCAACAATTATTGAAAAAATTATTCACGGTCAAGTGCAAAAGTACCTTGATGAAAAGAAAATATTATATAAATACCAATCCGGCTTTCGCGCACATCAATCAACAGATACCTGCCTATCCTACTTGAGTGATAATATCCATCAAGGATTTGAAAATGGTATGCTCGCAGCTATGATTTTGATTGACCTACAGAAAGCATTCGACACAATTGACAATGAGATTTTCCTAGATAAAATGGTTTGTTGCGGCTTTAGTGACTCTACGATTTCATGGTAGAGTCACCAGAACCAATCTTATCTCCAGGACCGATCATTTTCTGTAAATATCGGAAAAGATTATTCAAACCCTGGTATGTGGGGTTCCTCAGGGGTCAATTCTTGGTCCACCCATTTTCTTCCTGTATGCGAATGACATTGCACGGGCAGTTGACTGTGACCTGCTTCTGTACTCAGATGATTCCTGCTTATTCTTTAGGGACAAAGACATTGAGAACATAGATACCATCTTGAACAAAAACTTCAACTCTTTGTGTGATTTATTTTTGGAAAACAAACTAAGTATTCATTTTGAAGAAGACAAAACCAAATCCATAGACCTTTTTGCTTCCTAGGAAAGAGGCTTGGATGGAGCGTCCAAATCTGGTAAAATTTGGGAAGGAAAACGAAAGCACAACCCCTGTTCTTAGTAGGTACACTGCTAGTTGTGGCAAGAAGTTGCTGCGGATCTGAAAACTTTTAAGAGCAGGGGCGGATCTAGCCTAAAATCTGACAGTGGCTCGGGAGCGCGAAGCGCGACCAAAGGAAGGAAGGGCAGCGAGCGCGAAGCGCGAACAAAACGGGGGTCCGGGGGCGGAGCCCCCGGAAAAATGTTTGGGGGCCACGCCCTTTACATCGTCGGAAACGCCCTATCTGACAGTCTGTTGTCAAAAAGTTAGAGTATAACTGTAGTAAGTGAGTGCTACAAAACAGAGAGAAATAATCAAGAGGGAAAAGGAACGATGTATGAATCACCGGGGAGGGAGGGGCGGGTACTTTGCTGACGGGATGTGCACTTCTTTCCGGGTATCGTTTCGCCCTTTTTTAACGCCGGTTATCAAAAGAAGGCAATTTTCCTAAAGCCGGTTGTCAAGTGTCATCTCATTATTTTTTGACAAATTTTTACGTTTTGGAGTTTATTTTTCGCCAATTTTTGCTAATGCCGGCTATCGTTTAGAGGGAAAATTCTAAAGCCGGGTAAAAAGAATCTTTTCTGGAGGAGTGCACACCCCATGGCACACCCCCTTACAACTGAAAGTCAAGTGCGCCCCCTGGGATGACTCATTCATTGAGACTATTACAGAATCCCAATCGTTCCCGTATAGGTAAACTATTTTATCCCAGATTAAATAGCAATGTTTTTATATGTTTCAAAATTGCAGTTTCGTACACAGTTGTTAGCGGTTTCTTATTGTAAACAATGCTTGCAGCTTCCTCAAAATTTTGAAGGTGATTTTCCTTCCTTGATGGAAGATTTGATCTTACTATCTGTCTCAAAATTCAAGAAAAATCTTCTGATCAACAGATAATTCAATTATTTACTGTCTTGAAACTTCTACTTATAATAGATATTTGTTTAGGGCATAGAAATAAAATTCAATAGAATTCTCGAATGTAGAAAACAATACAGAAGATACCTGCTGACTGCTTTTGACAAGCTCGTGCTCGTGCCTGGATTGTTCCGAAATATTTATCTTTTTAAAACCATAAAGCTCACAGGAAGTCCCAAGCTCTGATCAAAGATCAAACATGTCAAATGAAATACAGCTCTAACCGCAATTTTTGCCCTTGATGATATTTGATAATATACCGACTTAGATCAATGATACCAACCTACTGCACTCAGGACTGAACTAGGCCATAGATAGCGTACGACGACACCGTCCAGCTTTGAGCCATCAGAAATGGCATTTTACTAAACTGGTACATTTTCAGGCAGCTGTTAGCATCATCCATGGTCTGCAGGCATTGTCGATGTAAACATTCGAGCTCTCCTTGTGACTTCCGTGTGCCTTTCTTCTAAGATACTCAGCAACTTTTGGCAAGACACTTTAACTGTGAGCCGCCATTAATGCCGGACACGAGAGATCATAATTCTATCAGATTGTGCAGAACAAGTGAAGACTGGGAGACAGTTTCACTTGATTGGTAGATGGTTGGCTCATCTGAATTTCTATTTCATTCATTTCATTTCATTTTGATTTATTTTAACAGGGTTAAATACATTCAGTAAATATAAATTAACTGATTTACAATGTGCCCTGCTTAAAAACATAACTAACCTAAATACATGATATTACAAATAAACTTGAAGATCCTACATAAAAGAAAGAAATATATGTAAAAATAAAGGGACTCGGAAGTCAAACGTATGTGCTGAATGTTGAATTAGATTATCAGCCTCTTTGATCTTTCAAAAATGCTTTTAGCCTCGTTTTGAAAGTGGCTAGCGAAGGAGCAGTTTTTATTTCATTGCTCAGCTGGTTCCAAACAGTAACTCCTCGATACGAAAAGCTCCGCTGCCCATTTGAGGTCTTACAGAGTGGAATCCTGAGGTCAGTACTGGTATTACGTAAGGTCCGATTGCAAGAATCGGACAATTTGTGAAACATTGACTGCATGTAAGGGGGTGCAAGCCCATTCAAGGCTTTATATACTATACAAGCTGTCTCGAAGTCGATCATTTCTTTGACTGTTAACCACCCTAGTTGTGATATTAATGGCAGCGATGATTGATCGAAGGGACTGTTTGTAACGACACGCGCTGCTCGATTTTGCAGCATTTGCAATTTTCTTAGTGTGGTATCACCTGCACATCCCCAAACAGAGCAACAATATCTAAAATGCGAGTCTACTATGCTAAAATACATCCTTTGGATGGTTTCCAACGAGAGATATTTCTTGGAATACTTCAGCATTCCTATCCCTCGTGAAATCTTACCGATAGCAACGTTGATTTGCTCTTTCCAATTTAGTAATGGATCAATTTGTACCCCAAGATATTTAATTTTTCCCGTGGATTCAATCTTTTCGTCATTTATTTGAAAGGTGGGAAGATTAGTTGAATCATTGTAATCTAGTTTTCTGAGGTTGGGTGCGGTACCAAGGATCATGCTCTGTGTCTTTGCGACATTAAGAGACAGTTTATTTCCCTGTAGCCACGAACAAAGATTCTGAAGATCTGAGTTGATAGCATTGCTCAGGTCGGAGATAGATTTCGAGGAATAGGAAATGCTTGTGTCATCTGCATACATTGTGACCTTAGTTCTTTGTAAGGCAAACGGCAAGTCATTAATATAGATCAAAAATAGGAGTGGACCAAGGCAAGAGCCCTGAGGCACCCCAAATTTGATGTCCTGATGTCCTGATGTCCTGATTGGCCTGCTCTGTTTTTCAAAATGAAGAGTGGCTGTCCGTGGCTCCCGCCATTTTTACTTGAATTTGCTGCACGATGATTGGTTGAATCCTGAAGACCGTGGCTCAGATCTGCCAAGTGTGGCTCCCGCCAATATTCAAATATTTTAAAAGTCATTCAGTGATTGGCTGTAAGGATCTTGCAGCTGCCGTATGAGTGGTTACGATTTTGGACTTAGTGGCCCTTATTCATTGAGTTGGATGAGGAAAATGCTTTCTTTTGAGCGCTGCCGAGACAATTCTAACGTCGATTTTGTTTTAGAATATCTTTTCGCGATTCTGATAGAATGTTGAAGAATAATTAAATCTTTGAAAATCTGACCGTGGCTTGAGCGACCTTCGCCACCCCCTAGATCCGCCCCTGAAGAGAGTTTGTTTTCAACTACTCTGCACAAAATGAATTAGCACTGCCTTAGTTTACTCACAGGCAAATGTTATTGGTCTTTTTGCTTTGTTTCTCGCTATTTTGATTCATTTTTAGCTGAATTTTCTTTCATTTGACTAACGACGGTTGAAACCAGCAAACTTCGATTTGCGATCTGGCAAAATGAAACCCTTGTAATGTTCGCACTTTGCTTTGGAATGTTACACAACAAAAGTAGCTAACTATGAATGAAATAACGAGAAACAAGGCCAAGAGGCCAATAAAGCTTGCTAGTGTATACGCTGAACAACTCATAAGTCAATTTGAGCAAAGTTGCGGTTGATTAATTCTCTGAAAGAGTTCTGAGATCCGAAAGAACTTCTTGCTGCATTTAGCAGGTATCTATCAAGAACGGGAGTAGTCAGGGCCTCTTTTAAGGAATCATAACTAGGGGGGCAAATTTCAAAAAGGGGACCTCATTTTTGCCGCAAGAAATATTTCTCTTTGTAAACTCCTTAGGATGCGCCAGAGGTGCACCCATTAAGGGGGGTCCGGGGCATGCTCTCCCGGGAAAATTTTTAAAATCAAGGTTGCTAGCATCGCTCTGGTAGCTATTTTCGCCTCTAGAACCAATCATCATATCATCAAACTAGCCAGTCATTACGCACAAGAATATATACAGTAGTTACATATAGGCCAGAAAGGCATTTCTTGAAAAGAAACATAGACCGGCGGGTGAGCTATAAAAAGTTCTCACATTTGAAAATTCATAGCACCAAGAGTACTTGATGGTTTGGAAAGGAACACGTCTTGCTTGATAGCCGAGAAATTGAAGCATTTTGTAATTTTCTTCTGTTTTTATGAGCACTGGAAATATAGGTAAATCTGACTTTGCGAAATTTCTTGGTTGCAAAATGCCCGAAAATGGGTCAGAAACGCTTGATCAAATCATAAAGAAACTTCTCGCACAGAACAATAAAGAAAATGAAATGCCCTTACGTATTCTTCTGTGCGAGGAGATTCCTGACGTTTCAGGCTCTTTTTCGTGCATTTTCCAACGAAATATAATTCATCAAAGTCAAATATATCTATATTATATACTCACAAGAACATTAGAAAAATCAATAAATAGCATGATCTTCCGGATCTAGCAACAATTTGAATAACTGAATGCGGAAAATCTTTTCTAAGATCATCCGGTACGTTATTTCAATGGCTCAGCTGGCCTAATTAACTGCTACTGGTTATAAGAGAACGTATGGAACTATCATTTTCTCTGCATCCCTTTGATTTTTAACATATTATGACACACTGAGAAATCATCGAGGGACCCTGTTTTGATCACTGGCCCTGGTGTAGCGACCCAAATGTTGAGACATATTTTTTAAAAGCGAGTTATTGTTTATGGGCCGCTATGGCCACGGGCCCCAGATTTAGATTCCACTAAACCCCTCTCCTCGGCTCTGCTTGTGATGAGTTATCCACGGTGAAGAATTCTTTAATCTTACGACATTTCGCTGCATCATTTTATATTTTCTGCTCTCTTTAGAGCCTCATCCTTGTAGCATTAGGCCTTTTTTTGCAAAAATTACCGTGAAGACCACATATCTAGATCTGGCCATTTGGATAAAGCTTGTAATACTTTCATAGCAGCAGCCTCCTGTCTAAATCAAATGGAGCAAAGAGAGGCTTGTCCAATAACACATACAGAAACATTAGCATATTTATTGCTTTTGGGTTACACCTTTCGCTTTCACAGTGAAAAGTTCAAAGGCCAAACACAGCAAAAAGAAAAAAGGGACCATCTACTGGGGGGGGCAAAACATTGTAAAAACTTGTAACTGGGGGGGGGGGGGGGGGCAAGCATGAGGACTGGGGGGGCTTTTGCCCCCCCAGTTTGTATGTTAAAAGAGGCCCTGTGTAGTGTCGTATAGTTGTAATTAGAAAGTATAGTAGGAGGTATCATTGTATTGCAAATTTTTATCTTCAATATAAAGAAAAAACGGAATGCGGCCTAGTTCATTTAGAAATCCGTATTTGTTTGGCAGTGATTTGTCTTATTTTAGGACTATCAGCAACTCTTCACAGAAATTGCTATTTTGTGGCATCAGTTTGAATAGAGGCTGGCTTATTTGATGTTTCATGTCGGGAAGCTAGTCTAATTATTTCTTTAGTTACACTGCTGGGCTCTGATGAGTCTCTTTGCGAAACGAAATAAGTTTCCCGAAAGAAAATTTGTGTTGGCCAACGAAAGTGCCAAAACGAACTTCTTCATTTTAAATTATGTTTCCCTTAAACGAATTTCAATTTGTTATACAATTTTCAGCACAGTGTAGGCGACACAGCATTGTTTCTTTGCCTATCAACTATTCACAGCACCTATGGACATCCATTTGAATAGGCTATTTTAGATTGTTTTGCTCTTTGCAATTGCAAGCTTTTAACCTTGCACAAACCTTGTAAAGGACTAGTTTTATAACCCTCTTCTTTCAAATAACTAGCTTGAAAGGAACAAAGATTTGCTTGAAAAGTTTTCAAGAATTTCTTCATGAAAAAAAAATGTAAAAAAGAAAAACCCTGACAGGGCGCTCACAGAGAGAAATCCAATTTTTGCTCTATTAATCGTTTTTCACTCTTTGATCCAGCATTCTGATATATGATATAATTCACAATATTTAAAGCACTAATCTACAAAACCAAAATAACATAATGATACATATTTACGCAAAGAGTCTAACAACTGTGGTGGGTGCAAAACGAAAGAAACTTGTCTGTGCATCAACGAAAATATTACAGAAAACGAGGAAAATTCTGCTCAACTGTTATGATCAACTCTACTGCAATTACATTACTTTTTACATAAATTCCCAAATTGCTTTGACTAAAATGCACACAAGCGCGAAAAGTTACAAAATTGTCACTTTTGGGTCCTTTTTTTCTGAGTCTGTCTTCGCCGAGATATACAGTATTACCCTGCCAATTTAACTAAGTAAGTCAATTTCTTAGTGGCGGGGTAATACTGTATTGCAGACCAAATCTCCTCCGCGGATACTCTATTTTGGGGCATGTCACTGACCATGAAATGAAATGAATGAAATGGAATGAATCATCTCATTGACGAGTTATGAGGGGTTAAACTTCGAGTTTCCCCCGAGCATTCTCAACTGCTGAACAATTAATTGAAAACAGTTAATCTGTGATGCTATACGACTACAAAATAGTAAACCCTATGATAAAGTACAACAAACTACAAGTTATCGATAAACGACATAATGTTGATGAAACAACAACGATAACAACCTCTTCTACTTTATATATCCAACTTCATATCACTTCTATTTACAAAAAAGTTTTCACCTTTGATAAAAGTAATTCCTCATCTGACCAACTTATCATTTACCGTACAAAAGTGTATTATCCTTATCTTTTACCCAAGGGCAGTTACAATAAAGAGGAAGGTCTCTTTCAAGAATCAATGACAAGGACTTTTGACCTCAGCTGAACCTTGGCCTCTAGATTGACCTTTTCATGTGATTGAGTTTCTCTAACTTCTAAGAAGTAGCTTTGGTTACCATGATCCTTTGCTCGCCGAATGAAAAGCAAATCAAACAGAACTCATGCTAGATATTTCACATCATACAGAAGTCAACTGTGGCCCAACAGAGGATCATGAATCAAATTTTGGTATGTATCCTCCCAAATGCAACATCCGTGAGCGGCCCTGCTACACTACTGAAGCAATAAATAAAAAAAATTTAAGAATTGGACATGTTAGTCCGTACAAACAACTCCTTGACAATATTTCTTGTTTTCAAATTTCAAATGTCTACAACATTTCTTCACCAAACTGTCCTTAACCGAAATATTCGAATATCTTTCTCATCTATCTTTATAAGTCCAATGAGATGTCATTTGAAAGCGAGGTCCAAACAGATGGCCAAACATCTCTTCTGTTATTAACTCGCGTGTCTAGTCAGTGCTGATTCCCTACAGAACCTTGCAATAAACTAATATACAACGGTATCCAAAAGACGGTCATACTAAAAATTATGGTCTATAGATTTACAACTGTAATGATAAAGATTAGTAATATAGCTAACTCGAAACGTCATAGAGGCGAAATTGTTTTTGTACAACACGACTTTCTCAGAGTCTCTAACGTTGATTTTCGTACATAGATTTAAATTGAGATAATATTTCTCCATTCATTTTTTGAAACGCAAGCGTGCTGTATTTCATAATGTACTCCTACGAGAAAAATGCTGAAGTAACAGTGCGATTGAAATTTGCTTTAATTCCTGCCTCGAAAGTGATGTCTTAATTTCAAATCGATTACACAAGATTTTGCAGCAATTATATTTTATCACTGAGATTCCAAAAACTTGCTGTTCTTCCAAAATCCTCAACATTCTGATAATATTCCTACCTAAAACCTAAGCTGAAACGATATTTAGCTGCAGTAACTGGAACGATATTTTGAACGATATTATCGAAGTTCTAACTTACGAATGTATGTATATATAAACAAAAAAACTATGGTGAGGAAACTATACTTCTGTGCAATGCTATTGTTGGAATTTTTGCTTCCTTGGCTATTCTTCAAACAACATAGCTTTTGGCTTTAAGAAATGAGCTCGCGCAGATATTTGAGAAAAAGAGTCGGTAGATTACGGTTCGCACGGTATTGTGTTTGTAAATATGATGGTTTTTTTAACTCTTGACTGCAAAATATTGGTAACTTTTTGCCTCAATGTGTACGGCTTATTCGTGGTGACAATAGCAATGCAAAATGCAAGCTATTATCGATAAGAAGGTTCAATTTCGAGCCAAACGTAATGTTAGGCCCAAAAAATAAGAAACTAATAAAGAAACTTTTACCACTAAACACACAAATTTTCATGCGAAATTAAGAAAGTTTTAATTCTAAGTGCTGATCCAAGTTTCTTATAAAAAAACGTGAATAAGAACAGAAACTGGCAAGCGAACCTTCGCTTTCCAAGGAGCTCTGATTTTTAATAAACTTTCCAAGGACATTCGGGGCGAAGAATCTATCGTGCATTCTTTCATAGTAAAGGTACCTGGGGATGTGCCGCGACGAAGTGTATACTTTTTTGCAATTTTAGCCCTAGCAACGGTCTAGCCAAGGGTATCATTTTGACAATATTGGTCTAGCGAACGGTCATGATATCATATTTTGTACAAATTTGACAATATTGGTCTAGAAAATGGTAAAAATTGGTCTAGCCAAGGGTGCCATTTTCGTAAAAATTGGTGTAGCCAACGGTACCACTTTTTTGCTCGTGGCAGACCCCTACCCAAAATTTAGCCAAGAACCCCCCCCCCGTGGAATTACATTAAAGGACATCAAGTTCCTTTCAAGGCGCTCATTGAAAAATAACCCAACAACCATTTGCATGATCATTTTTAATTACCGGGTGTCCCAAAAAAACGCAACGGATTTGATCGGGACTAGCGACAAGAATTTAGGCTCAATTAATCCACAATACTGTTTTATATAATCCTCGATAGCTTACTTGAAGAAAGATACCTTGTTTGATGATACTGGTGCACGGAGAGTTGGAATATTAATCCTGAAAGTTCAAATTTGCCTGAAACTCCAAACCAGAGCTTGTGGCTTTTAGCCTGAACTGCAAACGGGCAATTTTTGGGGAATTTCCTGAATTACCATGAAATAAGAGAATAAAGCCTCATGCTGAGGAAAAAATTAAATAAAAATTAAATCAACATCATCAATCTTGTTCTGAAAAGACATCCTTTTTTATGCTTCAAAAGTTTCGAAAAGTTAGCACTGCATCTGTCTCATAAAAGAAAGTAATCTGCAAAATAGATTGCTTGGGTGTGAAAATGAATTAGTTCTTGCAATCTTCATGACTTTAAGGAATGTATTTTGTATAATCTTTCTTCGAATTATTACGAAGCAAGAAATCAAATATACCCAAAGAAAAATTATCAATGGATAAGATCCTTAAAACTGCTCATTCGTGCTTGGCTCTTTTGCAGGTGCACTATGATTGAAGAATATAATCCTTTGTGAATTTTCCCTTTGGCATTGTTATGTTTGTCAATTTTTAGCTTTCAAATTTCAATTGAAATGTGTGCCTAAACATGTGTGCCTTAGCATGCTCACACTACTACACTTTGCATATGACTGAGGAGATTCCTCAAGCGAGTTTTCAATTAGGCCAAAACCCGAAACCTCTGGTGTGGAGATGGAAGCAAATTTGGACTTTCAAGATTGATATTCCGACTCTCCATGCACCAATATCACCATCAACCTAAACGACCTAAGTACACTCCTAAATTGGTTTTATGCTAATGGTATGGTGGCAAACCCTGATAAGTTCCAATTGATGTTCCTGGGACTAAATGAAAAACATAAGTTACGCTTGAATATTGAGGGTGTAAAAATATCGTCCACTGAACATGTTAAACTTCTTGGAATCGAAATTGACAACAAGCTTCGATTCAATAAGCATGTAAAAACACTCTGCGACGAAACGAACAGAAAAGTCAGTGCTTTTAGGAGGTTAAATATTTATCTCTCAAGAGAACAGGCAATGAAACTGTGCAACACAGTAATTATCTCAAGCTTTAACTATTGCCCATTAGTGTGGATGTTTTGTGGCAAAGATGCCAACCATAAAATAAACCGTACCCATAAGCGTGCTTTAAGAATACTCCACAATGATTACGACTCTTCCTTTGATACACTTTTGGAGAAAAGTGACACTGTAACGATCCATATTAAAAATCTCCAAAAATTGATGCTAGAAATCTTTAAGTCAATGAACCAGCTAAATCCATCATACATCTGGCACCTTCATGAAAGGAAGGAGATTCAGTATGACCTCAGAACTAAGCATCTGTGTAAATTGCCGATTACGAGGACGATAAAATTTGGCATGGAGTCGCTCTCATTCAGAGGAAGCATATTGTGGAACAATCTTAACGATGAAATAAAGGAGCTATCAACGGTTGCAAGCTTTAAAACAAAGATCAAAACCTGGACGGGTGAACAATGTAATTGCCGAATTTGTAAATAGCCTGTCCACTACGTTATGTATATTTCTTAGAAATTTGTAAATTATATTGTAAATAGTTGGTATAAATTAGTTTCTTCTTTAAACTATGTAACACCAACTTTCAAGAATATTTATGATTTATGATTTAATTAGAAAAAAAAATTAAAATAAAATAAAACAATGTATCTATCTTCAAGTTAGCTATCGAGAATTATATCAAAATTATTTCGGATTGATTAAACCTAAATTCGTGTCGCTAGTCCTGATCAAATCCGTTGCTTTTTTGGGACACCCGGTATTTGACGACTATGCTTCTGACAGTAGCAACCCTATTTGATTGCGTGAATCGTACGAACAAGACCAGCAATCGACATCTTTACATATTTGCTTAGTTTAGCATCGTTAAACCATCAAAAAACATTCTAAAACATCACGTAAAAAATTAGAAAATCATGCCTAGGAATAGTATAAACATCTGTACATTATCTTGAAACTTCTAACTGACGATGCAACGCCAAGATACTATATGTTGCCTAAGATTTTAATATCAAGCCCTTGAAAAATTCGACGGACCCAAGCTACAGTAAACGTTTTAAATCCGCCTTTGTCAACTATAATACATTGTAACGGAGTTCAAAAATTCAAATGGCTTATGATATTGCCTTTAACAAGATGTAAAAATCGTTCGAGTTCGCTATAGAATGCAAACAAACATGGCGTTGTAGTAGGTTGCCAACCTGAACTTTCGGTGTCTACAATTTTGTTGGTAACCAGCGTTAAATGTTATAAAGGCTATGTAGGCGTGGAAACACATACATCGCGTTGGTTGAACATTAGACGCAAAACTCGAGCAGTGTACTCAAATCTGAGTCTTGGGGGATGCCATTAAACATCGATGAATAATCCAACATTTTACTGCTTAGCTTGAATTATTTCCATGCAGAATCGCGGCCAGTCGTCTTCGTAGATCTTGCTGCAATTTTTTCTGTCGTTGAATCTCCGATTTCAGAGTGCTCTCCTCAACTTTAACCGAATCAATATAATCAATGGCCTTCTTCAAAATGACAACTTTTGGAACCTTCTTATTACCACTAAGTTCTGGTATACTGTCTCTAAGGTCGTAGAATTTACCTTTGAGTTCGTTTCTGCGTTTTCTCTCAAGAACATTGTGGGATGCTCGGGAGAATCTCTCGTGAAGAGAGGCAACTTCTCTGGATCTTTTTGAAGTGTTCTCTGTGAAGCTGACAGTCGCAATCATTTGCTTAGTCCTCGGAACTTCAGTGCACTCGATTTCTGCGGTTTGCACAAATGATTTCACGCACTCAGCGGGCTCTGAATCCGGTGTTTTCGGTGGCGAGATGATTTCTGGTGATGTTGGGAACATTTCATAGATTTTATCGTCAATTTTTGGTTCGACTGTCACAACATCAACATCTGCATCACTTTCTTCTTCTGTAGATTGAAATAAAAAAGTTAAATTTAGAACACAAGATTTTAATTCGTAAACTTTACACTATAAAACTTTCGACTTAATCTGCAGGTTTTGCTGTGTTGTTACTGGAGTCTAGTCTCCACTGTTCATAAAATATTTACAAGAAAGAACGCAGTTCTTGACAAATTTCCTATAAAATGCTAACATTGGCATGGTTGATGGGAAAACCATGACTGACTACCGAATACTGAACTTTCTGTCTGATCAACAATACGAACATAAAAGAAAGCAACGGTAGGCTTCTGTGGTCTACAAGGCCATACTTGCAATGCTTGCTTCCGCCAAGAAAAAACATAGCACTCGCAAGAGTTGAACTGAAGATTTGAAAAAGAAAATTCGAGAAGATGATCTGCAAGTTGTTCAAAAAAACGAACTACCTTGGTGTACGAATTGACTGCAATTTGGATTGGAAAAAGCAAATCAAGCCGGTTTCTTAGACTTATGACATTTCGTCCCTTGTTTCCCTGCGTTCTTTGATTTGCAGATATCGCTTGCTCAATGGAGACTCATATATATCATTACTCTTATAAAGTGTGGCCACTTAGGCTAATATAGTATGGATCCGTATTGACCAATCAAATTGCTAGAATTTAGTTTTCAACCAATAAGGAGGCGCTATTTAGGCAGTTGTTGTTGTTGCGTACAAAAAACGGTTGAAACGGCCTAGAGTTCTCGTAGCTGCGATGGATGTATTTTGTTTCTACAGAGGAAGATTACTGCTTGAAAGGTATGTATTTGCGATGAGTAGGTTAAGAAAACATTATTCTTTGTACTAAAAGTTTGCTTTTCAATGTTGAAGCTCTTTAAACCAGATTTTGAAGCGATTTTGTTGAGTGTACGAGAAAATCTGCTAGTTTAGGCCATTTTGACACAGGGGGCCCATTTTATAAGAGTAATGAGATGAGTCCATATTGAGCAAGTGATATCTGCAAATCAAAGAACGTAGGGAAACAAGGGACGAAATGTCACAAGTCTACCGGTTTCTGCCAAGGTTTCTAAGGCAGTAGGCTTTGAAGCATGCCAAATCATTCTTACCAAGAGAGTCTTTGAAAACTCTCTACACGGGTATTATGGAGCCCCACTTTCAATACTGTTGTTCTGTCTGGGGCTGCGCAGGCTGAAATGAAGTTAATCAGTTGCAAAAGCTTCAGAAACGTGCGTCGAGAATTGTAACAAACAGCAGATACGACGCCCCAAGCAGACCACTTATTGAAGGGTTTGGTTGGAAGACCATTCAAGGACTCATTTAAAATGAGTATAGAACAATGGTGTTCAAATCCCTTAATGGGTTGGCTGCATGATACTTGTATAACCTTTTAACAAACAATTGAGAATGCTCCTTCCATAGCCTCCACAATACCAAAACGGACTTAAGGCTACCTATGAAGAAAACAGCAAATGGACAAAATGTTTTTCTTTCAGAGGAGCAAAGTTGTGGAATGGCCTTTCAGTTGCGCGAAAGCAAGCATCTTCCCTAAGCTTATTTAAGCAGATAATTTGGGGTAACTCTTTTTCTTTGTTGTAAATTTTAAACATTGTAAATAGGAATTTTGGTTGCGAAGTAGGGTGTGGCAATAGTTTTAATGTAATGATTTGGAAATTTAGTTTTGTAAAATAGTTGTGTAATCATTTCTATGGGAGGCCCCTTGAAAACAAGCACTTGTGCTGAAGGGCTACCCTCCCATTAGCTAAATATAGGAAATATGAAATGCAAAATATGAAATATAAGGGCTCTGAACACGAACTGGCTTGAACTTTACCATACTGAAATATTTCCTTCAGAAGTGTTAACTGCCTGGTAAATCATTTCAAAGCAGGGGAACTTTCTGATCACTGCAGTTAGGGTTGAGACAGGACTGACAAGCGCTTATCTCATCGCAGGGTGAGAAATACAACCACAAGATCATTAGAAGTGCTTGAATTTTAGTGCCTGGTAAAAAGGAAGATAGAAATGTCGCCTTGAGAAACATTTTGACAATTGATGAGACACTCAACGAAGTATGCGTCCCCTTTACTTTATCACTATATCTTCAGTTTCGAACAAGGAGCTGCCTTGAATAACAAGAGCAAAATCCCTCAGGGTTCTGCTCTCTCTCTCTCTCTCTCTCTCTTCCAATGAAAAGAGCCTCACCCTTAGAGCTTTTAGAACCACAATGTGACATAAGCTTTCTGCAGTGCGTAGACTTGCGCCAAGTAGTATACTTTCAGATAGACGAAATATACTTGGGACAAGTCTCTGCAGTGCGTGCATCTATCGCATTCCATGGCTTTAGTTCATCAACACTTTTAACCCACATGAAATAATCCTTGCAACGAATGAAAATTTGTCATAGATGCCTATATGCTTGAACCAAAATTAAATAGATTGTTCTTATGATCTCATTTTCCTTCATGGATTCGTGAAAGAGTTAAGTAAAACCATTATTTGATATACGGTACCTTTGGAATGGTTGCAAATCTTTGGATTATGTACTGAATAACAAGATTAAGGGATGAAAACCTGGGTTATCAAGCAAATAATAAATGCAACCATATAATGAATGACTTGCAAGATAATAAACTTAAATTGCTGTCTGACAAAGTATCAATATTTTTGGGTGTCGAAAGCAGGGGGCAGTAATGAGCTAAAGATTGGTTAGTTTTGTTCGATCTGGAATCAACTCAGCCGTCAGCCAAAGCAAGCCTCCTCTTTATCTCCTTTTAAGAACATTTTAAAGAAATGTGAATAGATCATCACTGTAATAAATTTCTTTCAGATCAGTAGATTTTCATTTTGTTAAGTATTTTTGGAACGGCCCGCTGGAAAAATAGATGTAGGAACCGGGGGTAACGGGGCACTGGGGGCACTTGCCCCGCCCCTAAGATTTTGCAGTAAACAAAGAAGTGCCCTAGTTTATTTTCAGGAAGTGTCCCTTAAGCTTAATTTAAAAAGTGCCCTTTAAGTGCCGTGCCCCCAAGTTTGAGATAGCTCGAAATCATTCTAGCTGACAGACTGCCGCAGATAAATAATTCAAAATGAAAAAAGAACGAGAGCACACCACAAATCCCCAAAAATATTGTAATTCTGTCGTAATAGGATTATCTTTTCAAGGCAGCTACCCTGTTCTTTGCCTTCTAAAAGGTGATGTTCTTGGGGTTGTCGTAAGCTAAATAGATGTCGTCGGTTGGTTTGGTTCCAATACAAGGATAAGGACATATAAACATTGTAGATTTTGTTGTAATAGGATTGTTATTTCGAGGTAGCTTGGTATCCTTTTTTAAAGGTTCTGGAAAGAGGAATAAAGATAGAAAGATAAAAGAGAGCCTTGGGGATGCCGTTATACTCGACGTTTCATCCCCGGGATTGTTATTTTTGAGGGAACTTTAAAGGGAATACAAAGACCAGCATGCTTTGTATGAAGTCAGCGACCTACTCTGCACCGTTTCCAGAATAACTGACCGTATGAAATTCACAGAAACAAGCACAAACGACGGCAAAGGCTGCTGGTTTTTATATTCCCTTTAAGGCTGCGTGCAATGCGCTAAAAGAGTTCTCTTTCGTTTGGTTTGGTTCGATTGCAACGATAAAATACGTTGATATCAGCTTTCCTTCGCATGGCATTTTGTGGACTTTGATCTCCTAACATTTGCATGTCAAGTATTTATATTGGGAGGGCATTGCCTCAAACATCTGACAGCGCTTTATTAACTTAAGGCCACAATTAGCGATTATCCTCGTTATTCATCATGTCCGAAAAAGTCCTTTATATTCAGACAAATCTCACCTGGACCTCAAAAGCTTTCAAGGTGATTTCGGCAGGCTATGATGACCTTTTAACACGCAGAAATAAATGATACTCTGTAAGGATACATCATATACACGTATTTTTTAAAAGAAACTAAGGTCCGGGGCTGTTTGGCAGTTTCTTAACATTTTGGGCCATTTTTCTACCAAAAGTTTCTCACGTGTTTCTTATATTTCTAACGCCGGAAGTGTAGAGTTAATTTTCTTTTGTCTATAGGGCTCCCAAATTACTTATTAAGATCTCAAAACCAGTAAATAACACGATTCGCACTCAAAATGATGTCTAAACTGTTGCTATAACTGTACTGTGTCCAAACATTTTTGAGTACGATAGGAAAATTAAAACTGCAAATTAAAAAATGTTCTTAGCTTTTCAAATTCAGGTAGAGTTTCGAAAAATTGTGCCTACCATTTTTTACAAGCGATTTCTTATAAAAAGTACGCGTACTTTATCTTAATGGCACCGATGTTACAGATGCAGCATGAGTTAAAAGTTTAGGCGTTTTCCTTTTCTAATACGTAACACCATGAGCATAGGTTTAGAATGATAGGATCATGGAGCATACCTTTCTCTTTTGATTGAGGGACTTGAAACGAACTTTATTCGAGAACGCACATTGCATTTCTTTATATATCAATATCACTGTCGGAATTATAAGAATACGAGCATGAAAGGTACTCATCTAAAACTTTGAAAAACATTACAGGGGCTCCCTTGCAAAACTGTAAACAAGTCTGTAAACACCGCACGTCTCTATTGATCTCCACTGTTTTATACAGTTCATTTGGTGGCATGACACAAGCTACCAAAAAGTACCCGTTAAAAATCCACTTATATCCAAGCAATTGTAAAAGATGTGAATGTTGGTTTTCTCCTTTGCAAAGTACAAAGATTTATCTTCGAAATGATGCTAAAAACAGGTTAACGCCTGTGTGATATTGCCCATCAAAAAATTTCAAAATCATCGTTTCGAGCGAGATTTGGAGAGCGAGGCCCTCTTAAAGCAATTATATCGCTGTAATCGTGGAGAAATAGTAGAATTTTCAAGGAAAGCCTACTCTGTGAAGGTCAACAATATAGCGGTAAGCAAAAAAGAAGTTTGCAGGCTTTCTGCTTCACAAGTTAGCAATGGGATGACGTTACAACTTCAACACTAGCAGAACTATATTATGAAGTGTGATTAAGGCCAAAACTAAATCATAAAATAAAAACCACATTTGGAAATTAAATCCGACAAAACAAAATCATAAACTTGTATAAATGCTCTATTCGAAAAAATAAAATGCATTTCGAAATCACGAGACAATATTAAATGCAAAAAAAAAACACAAAATGAAATCGGAATCAAAATAAAAAGCATAATCTAAAATAAATTTACAAGACGAAATCAAAATGCAAACACATAATCCAATCCACAAGGAAAAGAAGATATGCAAGTCGAAATCGAACTATAAAACGAAATCCTAATTCTTATTTGAATCATAAATAAAAAAGACAAGATGAAATCAAATCAAAAATTGAAAGCCGAGATGGAGATTAAACGAAAATGACAAACGGAAATTCTAATTCGAAATGGGAATGTGACACCCAACACCAAATCTAAAGCAAGATGAAATCCAAATGTAAACAGAAATCCCAATACGAAATAAATAAAAAATTAAAATGTGCAAGACGAAATCAAAATCTAAAATGAAATCAAAAGTTAAATCATAAATGAAAGGCAAAAACTGTCAGCTTCAAATTTTGGTGGATGCTTTGTTGGGAGCCTCTTGTGTGCACAGTAGATATTAAAAAAAAAATCTCGTTTTCATGCTGAAATGGCCATGTGCAGAGCGAAATCAGTCATGCCCTAAGTGAAATCGCTCATGCGCTAAGTGAAATCGCTCATGCGCTAAGTGAAATCGCTCATGCGCTAAGTGAAAAACAAATCGAGCGCGCTTATAAGAATAGCAGTAGGCCCACAGTCGCTCGCGCCGAGTGTTCGGTTCGGTTCGCAACGGCAGGCTAACTTGAACTTGTGTCGCAAGCACGTGTCAAGATGGTGACTAGGCCTACTGCCACAGCATCTTCAGTGAGTTATGCTTTTTACGTTTTCTTCACAATGGTAGTTCTCAGTGTCAGCTGGAAGGGAGCTTAACCATATTTTCACTCGTTAGGCCAGAGGGAGCTTGGCGAATTTCATTCATTCAAAAAAGCGTACGAACTGTTTTCAGAACAAAACGATTTTTATAGATTTTTCTTGAAAACAAAATGAATTTTTCCATACGTGTACGAGATTTTTTGGGAGTGAAATGTCTCTTGGGAGGGAAGTACCCTACTTCCAAATAGCCTGTTCCATGTCTAATCCATACACACAGGTATATTAGAGAGGGGTCAAATATTTTAGCCCTAGAAGGCTAGAAAACAAGCCCGCAAACAAGGAGTTTGCCAGGAGCATCTTAGAGTTCGATGTATTCATCTGAAGTCCCTGTGCTTGGGGGGTTAGTAATGCACTATCGACCCCCACCCCCGGAAGATGACGGAGAATTAACGGGGAATATACCGTGGAATGATAATTTAATTCTTGGTAGGAACCGAGGTAGATACAAAGAAAATGCCACACGAAAAGATGGAAGTGACAGAAAAATTCTCATCTTCCATTTTCTGTGAGCTGAACTTGCTTCTTCCCTGTAATCGAGGCCCATTCTACGGACCATCGCAGTAGCCATCGCAAAGCAATTAATATATCCTGCAGACCAAGCCTGAACACCGGAACCAAGAATTAAATTAATTCTTCGTCATCTCCCGGGGGTGGGGTTCGATAGTGCATTACTAACCCCCCAAGCACAGGGACTTAAGATGAATACATCGAACTCTAAGATGCTCCTGGCAAACACCTTGTTTTCGGGCTTGTTTTCTAGGGCTAAAATAGGGTGCTTCCCTCTCAAGAGACATTTCACATTTCACTCCCAAAAAAATCTCGTACACGTATGGAAAAATTCATTTTGTTTCAAGAAAAATCTATAAACATCGTTTTGTTCTGAAAACAGTTCGTACGCTCTTTTTAATGAATGAAATTCCCCAAGCTCCCTCTGGCCTAACGAGTGAAAATATGGTTAAGTTCCCTTCCAGCTGACACTGAGAACTACCATGTAGAAAACAATCGATTCAAGATTTGTGAAGTAAACGTAAAAAGCATAACTCACTGAAGATGCTGTGACAGTAGGCCTAGTCACCATCTTGACACGTGCTTGCGACACAAGTTCAAGTTAGCCTGCCGTTGCGAACCGAACCGAACACTCAGCGCGAGCGACTGTGGGCCTACTGCTATTATTATAAGCGCGCTCGATTTGTTTTTCACTTAGCGCATGAGCGATTTCACTTAGCGCATGAGCGACTTCACTTAGGGCATGACTAATTTCGCTCTGCACATGGCCATTTCAGCATGAAAACGAGATCTTTTTTAAATATCTACTGTGCACACAAGAGGCTCCCAACAAAGCATCCACCAAGATTTGAAGCTGACAGTTTTTGCCTTACATTTATGATTTAACTTTTGATTTCATTTTAGATTTTGATTTCGTCTTGCACATTTTAATTTTTTATTTATTTCGTATTGGGATTTCTGTTTACATTTGGATTTCGTCTTGCTTTAGATTTGGTGTTGGGTGTCACATTCCCATTTCGAATTAGAATTTCCGTTTGTCATTTTCGTTTAATCTCCATCTCGGCTTTCAATTTTTGATTTGATTTCATCTTGTCTTTTTTATTTATGATTCAAATAAGAATTAGGATTTCGTTTTATAGTTCGATTTCGACTTGCATATCTTCTTTTCCTTGTGGATTGGATTATGTGTGTGCATTTTGATTTCGTCTTGTAAATTTATTTTAGATTATGCTTTTTATTTTGATTCCGATTTCATTTTGTGTTTTTTCTGCATTTAATATTGTCTCGTGATTTCGAAATGCATTTTATTTTTTCGAATAGAGCATTTATACAAGTTTATGATTTCGTTTTGTCGGATTTAACTTCCAAATGTGGTTTTTATTTTATGATTTAGTTTTGGCCTTAATCACACTTCATACTATATGCTGTAATTTTGAAAATAACAATAACATGAAAACTGCACCACGGTAGATCACATACAATTTCTTAATGCCAACTTGTCTTAATTGGGGGAATGGCGAGTGCCGTAATCCCTAAAATATGTGTAAATCATTTATCCATTAGACACAGAGTGCCGAATATATCAAGTCATACCATCTATCGGCAAGCAAGCTACGTGTAACAATCTTTAAATAAGCACTTGGTCGGCTTTCGGATCAAGGTTCAGATTGAGATTCTGAGACTGTATTTAGTGATATCATCCAAACATCAACGCGGATTATCCTCATGAAATTCTTCAAGTGATGGTTATCTTGTTAAACAAATCCCAGCAACATTTTGTGTGAACGAGACTTTAGCTTGACGCAAGGAGAGCGTGTCTGCAGACAGCCAAGACTTGCACGCGAGTGCTAGACATTTTGGAATGAAATGAGATAAATTTCTAGACACTGGTAGCTGGAAGTGCTATATACTGAGACAGCTGCTTGCATTCAATCAGTGTTGTCAAATTCACAAATTCGAAGATGAGAAAAGCTTCTCCCTTGGTGATGCAAAAGCAGAGCCGGAGACTGGGGGCAAAGCGAAGGTTGTCTCCATAACCTTATTTTCGGTCATGTGATCAGAATATGACGATATCATTGGCTCATAAGCGTGAAATTGGAAGATTTGCGGGTTTCCCTG
Source organism: Aurelia coerulea (assembly GCA_039566865.1). Classification (NCBI taxonomy): domain Eukaryota; kingdom Metazoa; phylum Cnidaria; class Scyphozoa; order Semaeostomeae; family Ulmaridae; genus Aurelia; species Aurelia coerulea. The sequence goes on from CM076959.1 coordinate 8,996,767, forward strand.
TGCCCTATTGAAAGATTTGACTTGTCTCCTTGTATAGACATGCCAGAAGTTGCTGCACCGCAATTGATAAGATCTGGCTTTTCCAAGAAGTTCCAAAAAGGGCTCACGATAACTGATAAAATCTTCTGCAAGGAGGGCATCCTGTGTTAATTTTCTCGTGTTAGCTCCGCCCATTGGGTGTCCCTTTCATCTGTACAACTTTGAGGAGTAACTTGCACGTGTACATAAAGTGCAAAATTTTCGGGGTGACAAACTTTCGGACAAAGACGTGTCCAAAAAATTTATTTGTACGAAATATGGAGTTGTCCGAAAATTTGTCACGCCGAAAATTTTTGCATAGATATGCGCATGCGCAGTGTGAATTGAATGCCAACAATAGGAACCGAGACAAGAAATTGGAAATCGAATCTCCAGCAGGTCGCGAAAGATTATTGTAAACATGGAAAGTTTTTGAAAAAAAACTGTTTCCAATCCAATATTATTGTCATTAGTCAGGGCATATGGTCAGAACAAATAAAAACAACGTCCTCTTCGCCTATCACGATTTATATGCTCTCGCTATTATGCTGATGTAATACGAAAGAGTTCACATCAAAATGGCCAAAATTGATGATGCTATCAAAAACAACATAGAACAAGAAGACCCTTTTGCAGATTTAAAGTGCTCATGACACCAACTACACTTTTAAGCGCGTATACAAAAAAGACCAGAAACAAGAAAATTAGTTAATTGTTGCTGTTCTTTTTTTTCAGAAAAATGTGTGTTAGAAGGGACTTTAGGACATGCTAAGGCTATATTCCAAACTTTATGAAGGTGTTGTTTCAATAACCTAAAACCTGGTGTGATTTAGCATAAATTATCCAAAAACTGGTCAAATTTTGTCCAAACATTTATTCATCCGAAATATGTATTGTAAAATTCAAGGGTGGGCATGTAGGTATGGAGACAGTGGTCCTATGTATGTCCCAGAAATCGGTTTATTTTGTTCTTAATTCGATAATGTTTGTCCTCAAAACCAGGTTTTTTTATAGGTCTTTAAAAGTAGTTTATTTTACAGTGCAAGTATGGACTATCTACATTTTGCGATCTCTGTCCCCAAAAGTGGGTTTATTTTAATGCCTGAACCTGGAAATTGCTGATCCTCTCCCATTTCATTGAGAATAACGGTTTATCTCTCAAGTAATTCTGGACAAATCCCGAACAAAAACGCCGCATTTTGAAATAGCACGCAGGCTAAAATAGTGTGGATATACGGTTTTTTATGCCTGAAAGATGACAGAGGTGGAACCACTTATGCGGTTTGTCCAGAATATTTCTTGTTTCTTGAGGTCAATTTGAGGCAGATAGTTAAAAAAACTGGTTTATTTTCGGAATAGTTTGGACACAGGTGGAAATAGTTTTGCTAAGACTGGGTAGATTAAAGGTGTCTGGAGAGACAAAGGTGGAACCAAGATGGTTAGAGAAATGGGTGTTTGATACAAACTTGGACTTAAAAGGAGCTGAACGCAAGTAGATTTAGCAAAAGTTTCCATTGCAAATGTCTGTCCCCAAAACCAGTCTTTGGTGGACAGTAGATCAAATTAATTCTCCAGAAACTGGGTAGATTAATTTTTTCTCGTGGACATACATAGGACCATGAAAATTACAGTACATGCCCACCCTTGAAAATTTTGCGGAGAAATGAGTGTCCACCAGCGTAGCAAGGTTCAAGGGCGTACCTTGAAGGCAAGCCTTTTCAACCTTGGAAGAACCTTGCAAGGCTAACCAACCTTGTCAGCAAACATCCCAACTTTCAGTTCGTCGAAAAATTTCGTTGGCAAATTTTGCCACATAATGTTATTCACTAATTATATCATTCAATGATAATTTGCCCCTTCAATCATTCTCTTAAAATTGCCCCTGTCAAGGAAAGGCATTTGCGTGTTAAAAGTAGCCAGATATTCAATGATATTTCCAGTCCACCGCAATTACGCTTCTAAGTACAAATTGACTGAAGTGCAGTTACACATGTCTAGCAAGCAGAAGCATGTCTCAGTGAAGTGTACGCTTCTCAGTAAAAACAGCATCAATTTTAGTTACACTACTTTTCTTTGTCTAGCAAAAAGAATAAATAGCGTGCATTCACCAGACAGTCTTGACCTACATGCAATGCAGTATGAAGTAGGCAAATCTTGAAAACGAATTATCAGGCGGTGAGCAATTGAAATTCAAGTACTTTTAAGCAGCTTGGCCTTTGAGCCTTGTCAATAAGTAAGCTAATTAGGTACTTAGCCAGGAAAAGTATATTTCTAGGACTCCTGCTAGTAAGCAATATGTACATCACGAACGGGGACAGTGGGGTATGAAAGAAATGGGTGAGAGTGAGGAAAAATGTGTCGCTTAAAAATTCACAAATGTCGCTGTTTACGACCAAGCTCATAACCCCTCAATTTTAGAAGCAATGATCAAGCCAAAAATGTTTGCCCTATTATGGCCCGTTTTGCTCCATCCCTTTCAAGGGCCCACAAAGTGTATTTAATTGGGCTATCGGCAGGCCTGTCATCGTGCTCCCATCCAGGACAAAGGGATTTCTAGGACTACTACTTGCAAGCAGTATGGACATTACGGACATTAATTCCAACGAGAAACGGTGTCAAATCGTTAAAAGGATCGTGTTATTCGTGCTAAACTCAGAACAAGTTGCAATATAGCAGGCTGTGCGTTTGAAAATAATCAAATTACTACAAAAACATAGTGGTATGAGATTGTGTGGTTTCCAGCCAACATGATTGCTCACCTTCAAAACAGATTTGCTCATCAAAGTTTAGGAAATTGCATCACACCACTAAGAAGCGAAAAACTACCAGCTAATGCCAGGCTGTGAAATATATCAACCTTTTTGTGCCATTTCAAATTAAGCTTCAGGTATGCTCCTGAACCTGAGAACTATTAGGTATACTTATAACAAGGGTTCTTTGCTTCACTGCATAGCAACAACAACAACAATATCACATATTTTAGCTACCATCCAAAAGAGTTTGAATGGAATAATATTTTTACACATCTCTAACGAAATGTTTATTGCGCAGCGTTTAGATATCCTGACACATTCGAAATTCGTCAAATTTCTAAGTGCAAGTATGTTTGTATCGCTCGGTCCAGAGTCTTGTTGAATAGTTAAAAAAGCTATTGATTCCTACAATCGTTTGTTTTTTCTTTCTTTCTTCTCTTTATTGATTAACTAATTCATTCACTCATTAATTCATTCAGTGATTCTTCACTCACTCATTCACTTTTATGTCCATTCAACAACGTATACTTGCAATAAATACCGCAAATACAATTCTCACCGTGCTACCACCATCGCAAATAAACGTGACAATATCGTGCTTGGTGAATTCGCGTGAGGTTCTCCAAAGAATACTTCTCTCCCAGTGCGCAAGTAATAAGATCATTATATTAAGCCAGTTAATGCAAACATAAGCTCGGTAGGTAAGAGCATTGACTGGAAGGAACTCATCATTCCTATTCTGTTGTCATCTTTACTTTTATGTAATGTGATGCTTGTCCCAATGAAATTATGGCGCCTCAGTGCTAACGGAATACAGTGATTCAATGATTTGGATTTCATACAAGTTCATGTATTTTTCTATAAGTGCATGTATAGTGATCGCCAACAAATTAAAATGTGAGTAATAAATTGGCTGGTAAATGTTCATGAAGGATTGCCAAAAATTTAAGCTTAGGAAGCGTTTTAGACACAGGGAGATCCTCCTTCCATAAAACAATGGCGATTTGAAAACCTTTCAAGAAACCTTTAAGGAAATTTAGGACCATGAAATATGAAAAATTGAGATACTTCCCAGCAAAAATTTACAAAACAAAAAGGATACTAACGAATATCGAGGTCTGCCATTATCCTTAAGGCTTCAAAAATGTTTCTTCAAAAAATTCTTTCAAAAACATAACATTAGTGCGCGGGAACAGCTCAAAGTTGGTCAGGCACAACTGTCACCGTCCCCTTTGGAAAATAACCGATCAACTTAGATTACAAATACGTAAAAATGGGCCGCACTAATTACATTTTGTGTCAAGATGCATAATAATTTATTTGCTCTTACAAAGAATTTGGCGTGCTAGATTAGGTTATTTCTGGTAAACTTTCTATAGCTCCTATCGAAAGCGTGCACGATTACGATTTTCCTTTCCTTTTGTTGTCGTACTGTCTGGGTCATGTTGCCATTGATGCGAAAGGGCTTTAGGGCACCAGATGTACATAGCTGTCATAGCTTTAATTTCTTTCATTACCATCAAGGGTAATATGCATATCCCTAGGCCATTTAGATTGATGTTGAATTTATTTAATTACCATCAAGGGTAGACTTGCCCCAAGTCTATTTCTTCAGTCCGTCTTACCATTCCCATGGCGGATCCAGGAACTACCGAAAAGGGAGCGGTGAGACGGACTACAAAACAGACCTGGGGGAAGTCTACATCAAGGGTAATGCATATACATAGGCCATCTAGATTGACTCCCTACGCCTTTTGTATCTCTACAGTAAACGTTGCTCAACAGGGACTCAAGATCAAACAGTGAAGAATACGACCCTGCTTAGTTAGTGGAAACATCTCAGCTATCACATCAAAGAAACAAAATGCAGCACTCTCGATGGAAGTCTAAATCACAATGGAATTCTTTCTTGTGAGCTGATTGCTGCCACAAACCCTAGTGGCGAGAGGGTCCAAGTACAGTGAAATTTCCAGAGTACTGTTAAGAGTCGCTTCTGTTGACCGAGGCGATATCAATCAAGTCGAAGAGCAAAGGGAAACAACGGACTGAAACAACGAGTAATGAGACTATGACAGGCTATATGATTTGCTCTGGACTAAAAACTGAATCCATTAGGCATATGGCACCCTCGGAAACTGACCGACCTAGATACCGAGATCTCCGCAGATAAAAATTCAACGTTCGGAGAAGTGAAGCAGTGAAGCCATCTGCCTTGGAATACCAATGTTAAACAGGATATCAAAAGCTTGCAAATCGCTCCAATTTGCACTCTAAAAGAGTCGACATTCTCATGATTATCGTGTCCAATTGTTGCATCATAACTGCTGGATCTTAGATGGATAAGAAGCTTCCCCGGATAAATTGCTTTCAAAGAAAGTTTAATCATTTTGCAGTTAACAGATGACAACTTTCGAGAAATTTCTTAAGATTCCCTAAACCTGTGATTACTATAGTATTACAGTTCATATTTTTCAATTGAAAATGACTCAAGAATAATTCCGGAAATTCGAGGATTATCTGTTGTTAAATGTCAATGTATTGAGAGTAGAGCAGACTTTGGCAAAATTACAGATCGAACGGACTGGAAATCTTAGTCAAGTTAGCACTATTGGGTAATACATAAAGTAACAGAAAGCGAGGTCTCGTTAACGATGGATTGGTAAAGTTGAGTTGCGAGTTAAGAGTTTGAGAAGAGATCTCTTTTCAAGGGATGCAAAATCGCGGTATCATCCCGGGAGGGGGGGTACTTGACCAGGTTTTGGTCGGGGACGTGCCATCGAAGCTTAAAAAAATACCCTTTCCTTACACCAATTTTTCAAAAATGTATACCCGTTCCTTATACCAATTTTCCGAAAATGTATACCCGACCTTATACCAACTGTATAAGGTTGTTTCCTCTGGTTATCCTGGCCTCACTACACAAGGATCCTCAACTTACGCTCATCTAATTGAAGTGAATTGTTACTGTTGCTGTCGCTTCAGTGAGGGCTCTATGGCCAAACTCTTCTCAAAACTTGTTGGGGAGACAAGATACGCTTCACCCGAGGAAACCCATGCTTCCCCCCGTGCAGTAAGCTAAAGCTCGTGCGCAGTAGTGTTTTGGGGTTGAAGCTCTGACGGGCGCATGCGCTTTGACCCACTGCACGGGGGGACACGTAAGTTTCCTCGGACAAAGCCATCTCATCTCCCCAACAAAAACGGCAAACAATTTCCTGCTGGGCACAAATTTGTTCCCACCCAATCAGGATGCAAGACTTGAAATAAATTGATCGGATTGGCTGATTCTTCTTCAATTCAAAGTTCCCGCCAAAGGCAAACAAACGCGTTCAAGCAACGCGTTCGACTGAACTGCTGCAACGATCAAAATATCAAAGTAGCTTGCGAAATTACAAGATCTTTTGGGCCTCCAAACAACAAAGAAAAGTACTGAAACTTGAAACTTGGCAAAGAAAGGTACTGAAACGAAGAACACCCACCGGGATACAAGGCACAAACATGAAATGAACAAAGTCAAAATATTCATGCACAACTCTGGCCTATCGCTCAGAAATCATGAGCAAATAAGAAAGCAGCCTTAGGATACAGCTGATACTATTTTCCAATATCTACAGACTCTGTTCAGTCCATTCGCCTAGGGCGTCCAAACAACTTCGCAGCCTTATACCTTCTGGCGGTTAACATTCAAGCTTCGTATGAATCTTGTGAAGGGCTGCAAACATTTCCGTAATTCGATTGCCTGGTGCATCAAAGACATCAATAACTATGATATAAGTGCGAGAAACGACCAGACTTCCACTTTAAACCGACCGCTGCTTACGAATTCACTTACCCGGCACTGAAAGAAAAATAAATTTGATTCTAATGTAGCGGTCCTATTGTATTTCCTTTGACTCCAGAATGCAATAACCGAAGATGTGCTTATGGTTTTTATTGATATAATATCACTAAAGTATCTGCACACAGAGATCAATATTTTTTTTTCCTTCTCTCCTTTAATGCACTTCTGTCTGAGGGAGGTACAGCTCTGAATGCAAGATTCAGACCCAAAATATCAAAATCAATCATCGAGATAACCTAGACTGATTATATTTTCGTAGGTTATCAATTATAGACTATCGATAGACTGATGGACGCTACAACTACGACTCATGGCCACACGCTTCCAGAAACGGACATGGCCTAAATCACCTGCTATTTTTTCTCAAAATTACCGACACTAAAACGCCGCAAAAAGTGGCTTTCCTGAAGTGCTACACTGCAAAGAAGCTATCAGTACTTTGATGAATGTTTCTCCCAGCTATCAAAGCAAAAAACTCCCACCTACAAGTGATATTTGGTTGTTTGGAGGCCCAAAAGATGTCCTAAATTCGCAAGCTACTTTAATCTTTTGATCGCTGCAGCAGTTCAGCCGAACGTGTTGCTTGAACGCGTTTGTTTGCCTTTGGCGGGAACTTTGAATTGAAGAAGAATCAGCCAATCCGATCAAGTTATTTCAAGTCTTGCATCCTGGTTGGGTGGGAAAAAATTTGTGCCCAGCAGGAAATTGTTTGCGTTTTGAGAAGAGTTTGGCCATACAGCCCTCACTGAAGCGACAGCAACAGCAACAATTCACTTCAATTAGATGAGCGTAAGTTGAGGATCCTTGTGTAGTGAGGCTAGGATAACCAGAGGAAACAACCCTATACAGTTGGTATAAGGTCGGGTATACATTTTCGGAAAATTGGTATAAGGAACGGGTATACATTTTTGAAAAATTGGTGTAAGGAACGGGTATTTTTTTTAAGCTTCGATGGCACATCCCCGACCAAAACCTGGTCAAGTACCACCCCCCTCCCCCTCCCGGGATGATACCGCGATTTCGCATCCCTTGAAATGCCTTTTGAACTGCAGGATGGTTTAAACAAAGATCTTGTGAATTTACAGAACTGGCTACATGGCAATAAGTTGTTTCTAAATGTTTTTGAAGCTTCGATGGCACGTCCCGACCAAAACCTGGTCAAGTACCCCTTCCCCCCCCCCGGGCCTAAGGGTCCCCTTACAGGTTCTCTTACGGGTTCTCCCCAGTGGCGTAACGCAGTTTAGGCCACCTTAGTTCGCGAACTAAGGGCCCCTGACCAAAAGGGGCCCCCAACAAATGTTTCGTATTGTGTGCTTTTTGGCCATACTGAGCTAAAAGTCTTCCTTAGGCCATCTCAAAAACCCTTACTAACCAGTGTTGCTAACACAACACTGGACTTTCATTCCATTTTTGCTCATTACTCAAAAAGTTATTCTTGTGAGCAAGAACACCTAATAACATACTGTGAATTTGCATTATGTTTACTAAAATTTGGTTGATAAACTATTGTGTTCATTCGCATGGATGGCTTTCAGGTATAAAGGGAGAACATTTAGCCTGCACTAAATGTACTGCACCTAAGCACAACAGTACCGTCTGAACCTTTGAATATTGCCGTATATATTTAAACAAGTTTTCAGATATATAATTGCATTAATTCCATACCGAAAAACAACAGTTTGTTGTTTAATCTACCCAACTTTTTGAAACGCAATGCATATAAATGTGCTAAATTTACTGTTGATTTTTCCTATGTAGAAACTTTCTTTTCTACAAAACGTGGATTTTTCGAGGTTTTAAAGAGCATGGTTTCAAAAATTTACCCACCACTCCGAACCCCCTTTCCCCGTAGATCTCACTTCGCTTCGTGGTTCAACCTCGCCTTCAGGGCCTTTCGTCATATTGGGACGGAGACGCAAAGGCACTTCTCCGAAAAGGCTCTTCGTCTCCGTCCCAATATGACAAAAGGCCCTGGGGACGAGGTTGTTCCCAGTCCCTACGTAAGGGCCCCAACTTATCAAATTCATACGGGCTCCGTTACGCCACTGGTCCTCCCTTTGGCCCTCTTCCGGCTCCTCCCTTGGGTCCTCTTCCAGTTCCACCATAATGAGTCCTCTTTCGTGTCCTGGTCCTGGTCCCGGCCCTGGCTCCTTAAAAAGCTAATTAGGTATGGTATAACTGGTCTGGAACATTCTTGGTTTGTTTCATATCTGAACAACAGACGGCAATACTGCAAAGTCAATGGTGCACTTTCGCAGACTAAGAATGTCACTTGTGGTGTTCCACAGGGCTCTTGCCTTGGTCCCCTACTGTTTTTAATCTACATTAGCGACCTCCCACTTGCCCTGCGAAATTGCAACGTGACTATGTATGCAGACGACACCAGTCTTTCATATGCATCAAAAAACATAGAAGAGCTTAACCAATGTATGAACGAAGATCTAGATTGTTTAAAAGATTGGCTGCAGGGAAACAAACTTTCCTTAAACATCCTTAAAACTCATGCAATGATAGTAGGATCCCGTCCAAAGCTGAGAAAGATTTGTGATGAAGTCGTTGACCGGCCTTCCTTTTCTATAAATGGCACACAGATAGAGACTGTGGAGAGGACTAAATATCTTGGTGTCCAGTTGGACAGTCATCTTGTCTGGGATGAGCATATAAAGTGTATGAGAACTAAAGTATCTCGAGCCTTAGGTTTTCTTAAGTATGCAAAGAAATTTCTCCCTGAGGAAACCCTCAGTAAGATGTACAGAGGAATTGTTGAACCCCACTTCAGGTATTGTTGCTCAGTTTGGGGATGCTGTGGTAAAACCCAAATTGACACTCTCCAAAAATTACAAAATCGAGCTGCCAGAATTGTTACAAATAGCAGCTATGATGTTTCAGCAGCTGGTCTGATCAAAAGGCTGAAATAGCCAACTATCTTAGACATTATTCAAAGTGGAACAGTGACTATAATGTACAAGTCAACAAATAGTCTTGTGCCCGAATATCTTTCTGAGTTATTTGTAAAAAATTCAGCTCTCAACACAATGAGACTAAGAAATACCGAAGCTGACTTGCGTGTTCCTTTCTTCAAAACGTCAAATGGGCAGAAGTCCATTTCATTTCGAGGGCCTAAGGTTTGGAACCAATTAAGTTCAGATGTCAAACATGCACCCTCCCTTTCAGCTTTCAAAAAGAGGCTAAACAAGAAATTGTAGAGGGTTTTTAGTTTTTCTTTTTATTTTTCTTTTGATAAATTTAGGAACATTTCTATTTGTATCTATTATTTATTTACATTACATTGATTGTAAATAAGGCTTAACTGTAAATAAGATTTTAAATTTGTTTTAATAGTATTTTGCACGGCCCCCTGTAAAGCAGTCTCTGCAGACTGACCGTGGTTAAAAAAGTAAAAATGAAATGAAATGAAATGGCCCTGGCCCTGGCGTGGGTCCTTTGTTCTCTTTTACCGACATGCCAAGCTTCCCCAAATCGAGTGATCCAAAGCCCCTCTTCATCGAATTTGTCTGTCATGATAACTCGTTTCAAGGGATTACACCTTCTTCCTTCAGGCAAGATCTTTCGAAATTTAGCTGACACGAAAACAAAGAATTGTGCAAAAAATTCAAGACATCAGAGATTAGGCCGCTGAAGTGTGTGCTGCATGGAATACATCCAGCTGCCGCCACAAAACCAGAATAACGTCCCTAAGATACAGATCTTGCTACACAAAAAAGCAAGCATTTGCCTTGAGACCACAGTCATTTTCATTAGCCTTATTGCTTTATCGTCAATTGCAAACATAAATTGTTTCCTTATATAAACTTATGTTATCTTTGTTCTTATAATTGGACTCTGAATTTTATTGTTAGTGGTATGTTCCAAGGGGGGGGGGGCGGATGATATTTGAAGATAACCACATAACTCCTTTCAGCAATAGAGGTGATGTAAGGGGATACACTCGTTTTTTCCTTTCACAAGAAAGTGCATATAAGGGAGTGGTCACTTTTAATCCTCTGTACCAGGGCGGAGGATAATTTCACACAATTAGACAACATTTCATATCCCATATTGGACATAGAAAAAAGTTTCTATACCCCATCACCTTTCAACAAAATGGTTTGGTACCCCCATCAAGAACTCTTTGAGAACGTATAAAGTATATATGTACACATACCAAATTTTTCCAGACGATTTTCATACCAGTCCAGTGATTCATCATTTCCAGATGTCTGTCAAGTTTTTATCTTTAATGTTAACTGATGACTTCATATCAATATCTTTCAAGCAAAATAGTTTTGCACCCCATAAAAATTTGCCTTGATATCTTCGTACCCCCCATAAAGTAATGGGAAATCGTTCATACCCCTGTCAAAAATCCTCCGCCCCGGTACCCAGGATTAAAAATGACTGCTCCGCAAGAAACTGTAGTAGGCTCTTCCAGAAATTAAGAAACCCTAGCAGCCAGGGATCAACTCTTGCTGCGTAGGAGCTCAAACTGATTCGTGATATGGTAAAGTGCGAGTTGCGAGTTGCAGTTGCGAGTTACACTTATTTTGCGAGTTGCGAGTTGCAACTTGCACTTATTATGCAAGTTACGAGTTGCACTTAATTTGCGAGTTGCGAGTTGCGAGTTGCGAGTTGCGAGTTGAACGAAAGTTGCGAGTTGGAAACTCAAAAGTGCGAGTTGAAAACTCAAAAGTGCGAGTTGAAACTAAAATTACGAGTTGCCTGTTTTCTTTTGACTGAATGCATTTTTTGCCAAATAAAAGGGTTTTTTGAAGATTGCAATTGAATTTAGATTTTTTTTATGGATTTAGCGTTTTTAGGCCGTTGTAATTTTCTTTATAATAAATCAATTATAAGAAGCTGCAGGCTTATTACAATTTGTGGCTTTCATTCCCCCAAGTCGTTCACTAATATTACTTATTACTGCAATGCAGTAAACTGGGGACTTGACTTAGTTGTCTTCAAAGAAAATTAAAGGAGAATCATTAATTCGTTGTCTTTTCCTTTCAAGATGACTTGTGCAAGTACATGTTAATTGCTGAGCTCAGAAAAGAAATTGAAGTAAATTGAGCTCTGCTGAGGGTGTTTTTCGATTTGCAAAAGCATCGTCAACAAAGGCAACTTCAAGCGGCATCACACTCCAGTAAAATCTGGTGCTATTTAGCAAAAACCCCTTGCTTTTCAAGGAATTGGTAACAGTTCCCTATAAACCCTCTTGCTTTTCAAATTTCGTAGGTTTTTTCGACGGAGTGATATATCATTCATGATCGAAGTAGCTTCAGCATGATTTCTTGCGTATCCTTCAGTCAGGCCTGCTCTGTTACACGTTTTTTCTTTCGTAAGAAACTGGGAAAAGCCCATAGAATTAAATTCTTCTTATTTTCAAGTGAAAATTTCAGCTTTTTAGTTCTAAAAGTTTCTTACTGTGTTTCTTATTTTTTAGATGCATGTAGTTTCTTCCACGGCCACGATTCGTTTCTTGACAGACAGCACACTTTTTATCAAGAAAGAGAGTTCACTTTGCAAAACACAAATTTATCATGAATATTACTAAAAAATAAAGGCTTAACGATAATTTCCCAAGACATCCTTGTATTTGGCTTTAAATGTTTCTTAGCAATTCTCAGGCATAGTACTAGAGTTTCTTAAATTTTTCGCAGTCCTAGTACCCTTTTCTTATGAACCAGTTTCTTATGTAAAACACGTGTATGTAAATTCGAAGTTAAAAAACTTTTCTGTCTTTAGTTATGAGTTGAAAAGTGTTTTGGACATAAAGCCTATTTGTATTACCAACTCAAGAAATACCAAAGAGAAGAATTTTTTTTCTCTGTAGGCCTAATTGTCCGAGCTCAAAGCATAACCTTTATTAGCGGCTCTCTGCGAATTAAAAAATTGTTCTTTAACTCAACTGATCTTGACAAAGGCTCTCCAAAAAATTACTGTGTTTTTGTTGCAAAAGATGGAAAATCTGAAGTTTTTTTACCGAACTCGCAACCCGCATTTTAAATGTACCAACTCGCACTTTTCAATATTAACTCGCAACTCGCAACTCACAGAAAGCAACAACTCGCAACTCGTAACTCGTAACTCGCAACTCGCACTTTACTAATCCACACTGATTCAACTGTACTGAATAATGGCAGCATTCGATTCCTTGCTGTGACGAAAGAAGAACGAAAGAATACCAACAATATCAAGCTTTACTTGCAATCCCGTGGAAGAGATACAACACAGTGAGTAAAAATACAATTTTTATCATAATGTCGGCCACATCAACGGTGCATTATTGCCCATGGATAGACTGGCTTGTAGTTAGCTGAGTTATTGCATAGCTGTGCCATGGTTATTTCAGGAAGTCAAGGTTTGGAATCCATTCCGTTCTTTATCTAAGACAATGAGTTTTAAGAGAAAATTTAAAGTTTGGAGGGACCACCCCCCCCCCCACTGGATCTGCGCCTGATTGCCTGACAAAATATGGCAAACCAAACTTATAAGGCGCCAAAGGGGACAAAAGTATGATTTTTTGTATCTTACATGATTTGCATTTTTAGTGCAATAACTTTTTTTTGTACTGTATAAAAATTTTCTATGATGTGTGATTTTATTTTTGTTGCGTATCTGTGAAATTTTACATTGTAGATTTTCTTTTTGCACATAATACATTTTGTTACAGCTGATATCTTTGTTTTTTCTTGTGGGTATGATTTTCATTGCAAGCAGTTCCTTGAATTTTTTCCTATGCTGCATGCTGCATGATTTTTATTTTTCTCTCTTACTGGTCAGTATTTTTTCTATTCCATAGTCCGATTTTTTTCCATTCAGTGTGCTTTTTTTTGCGCTGTGTAAATTTTTTTCCAATGTGTGTTGGTAGTTATTTATTTCAAGCATATATTCTTTATTTATTATTTCTAACATTATTTATACAAAGTATACACTTCAAGTGGTTTAGACGCATCGTGCTGTACTGGCGGGAAAAAGGACTAGCGCATGCGCAGTATACTTTTGTTCAGTTCATGCTGCTTTTGCCCCAAATTCATAGGCCACTGTGTGGGGCCCTTTCAAAAGAACAAACATGATGCAAATGTGCTGGCGAATAGAAACAGAATATTGTTACTACTGCAAGTGCAAGCAACACCCCAGACTTGCTCCGAGTCTCGTTTGTTATCTTATTCAGGCCCCTAGGACTTAGCAAGTCTAGCAACATCGTGGCTATGAAACGCGGGGGGGGGGGGGGTACCTAGTATATTTTCTAAAGCCGGTTGTCGAAAGCGAGGTATTATTTCATTGTTTTTCAACGAATTTTTAAGTTTTGGAGTATAGTTTTGGCTTATTCCTTCTAAAGCCGGTGTAGTATGCGTTTCGGTCCACTATGCGAAAGTGTCCTGCATGAAACGCTATGCGTCTCAGCATGAAACGCTATGCGCTTCCGAGTCACCTATGCGCTTCAGGGTGATACACTATGCGCTTCAGTGGCAAACGCAATGCACTTCAGGGTCAGATGATATGATGCCTATTCAATATATTTCATGGGGAGGGTGAAGTCAGGGGGTGGGAGAAGATGGGGTGGCCCCCCAATATTGGAGCAATTTCCCAAAACATGCCTTTTTCGGCCAAAATCCATACTTTGTCAGGCAAAAAGTTTGGTAAACAATGGACTTTTCATTGGGCAGCCCCCAATGATTTATCTTCCCCAACGCTAAGGCTAAGACAATTTGTCAGTTCGTAGTGATTTGTGGGAAATGGCGGAAAGGGGGTGAAGACAATTTATCAATTCATAGGGGCTAGTGGGAGCTCAGATTAATTCAGAGATTCGGGCATTTTATAAATTCACGTCGAAGGATGCTCAAGTTGGGTAGTCAAAACAATGCCTTGATGATACGGGGTAATTATCGTGGTAGTAGTAGACAAGGGGTACTGTAAGTATTATTGTTGAATACTCTCCAGTACCAAATAAAGGGGGGGGGGATCAGAATTATCGAAAGGGGTTACAAATGATTCAATGTAATAATCGGGGGCTGGAACAATCGGGGGAAGGTTGGAACCATCGGGGGTTGGGAACATTGAAAATGGTCCTTTTCTTAGCTATATACGTATTTTTCATCTATTCAAAAATTATGTTAACTGTCATTTAAATTTTTCAAGAATTATTAAAGGAGGGGGGGGGGGGTTGGAAGAGATTTCAAAAGAATCAATCGGGCGGGGGCGATTATTCGGTACTCGAGAGTAGCTGGTTGAAAGAAAGTTTAGACTATTTTTGAGCACACAACCTTAGAGTAACCAACGAGTTACTCAATTTTTTGACTATCTTTTAAGATCTTTGCAGAAGACCCATAAGGCTATAGAGATATGGTGCATGTAGACTTGACCGATATCGATGCGATTTACAGATAATTATTTACATTGATCTTCATGATTCTCAAGCGCGAAAATTACAAAGCGTATGTGTCCATTTCAAGTGGACCTTTTTGCATAGCCTAAAACTGCTATGCGTTTCGGTCCGGACCCTTTTGCATAACCGAAAATTACCATGCGTATGTGTCCATTTGAATTGGACCCTTTCGCATAACCGAAAATTACCATGCGTATGTGTCCATTTGAGGTGGACCCTTTTGCATAGCCGAAAATTACCATGCGTATGTGTCCGTTTGAATTGGACCCTTTTGCATAGCCGAAAATTGCCATGCGTATGTGTCCATTTGAATTGGACCCTTTTGCATAACCGAAAATTACCATGCGTATGTGTCCATTTGAATTGGACCCTTTTGCATAACCGAAAATTACCATGCGTATGTGTCCATTTGAATTGGACCCTTTTGCATAACCGAAAATTTCCATGCGTATGTGTCCATTTGAGGTGGACCCTTTTGCATAGCCGAAAATTACCATGCGTATGTGTCCCTTTGAATTGGACCCTTTTGCATAGCCGAAAATTACCATGCGTATGTGTCCGTTTGAATTGGACCCTTTTGCATAGCCGAAAATTACCATGCGTATGTGTCCATTTGAATTGGACCCTTTCGCATAACCGAAAATTACCATGCGTATGTGTCCATTTGAATTGGACCCTTTCGCATAACCGAAAATTACCATGCGTATGTGTCCATTTGAGGTGGACCCTTTTGCATAGCCGAAAATTACCATGCGTATGTGTCCATTTGAGGTGGACCCTTTTGCATAGCCGAAAACTGCTATGCGTTTTGGTCCGGACCAAAACGCATGGAGATTTTCTGCTATGCGTTTCGGTCCGGACCGAAACGCATAAGTGGACCGAAACGCATATTACACCGGCTATCATTCCGAGGGAAAAGTTCTAAAGCCGGGTGAAAAAAAACTTTCTTGGAGCGTACTTCTATGATTTGACCAAATAGATGTCTTCAAGATATATGTGTGAAACAACCCATCTAGCCCTTGAAACAATACCAGAATTTTTTAGCGTAGGTAAGCGTAAGCATAAACCCCGTACAATTTCTGGTGGTGAGTGTGGGCCCTTTTGAAAATGCCCCACCATTCAAAAATCCTTAAAAAATGCCCTGAGGGGGTTTTCAGGGAACTTAAACGCATTTGATCACTGGCACGCCCGGTCGGAGAACACCCTGCATGTTTTAACCGTGTTGATGCAGAGAATAGAGGGGGATCTTGGTCAAAATGAAGTTTTCCGGTCACTTTATGCACCTTAGATGAAGAAGCTTTCGTCATTTATTTACTGTCGAAAACCTTGGTCTCGCAACAGTGCCATTCCTGCTACTGCTGGCGGCTGCGATTACAAAGCGGCTGCGATTACAAAGCGGCTGCGATTAAAAAGAGATCTCATTTCTTCTTCTGATGTCGTGTGTTTTGTCTGTGCATTTTTCCCACAATTTGATTGTGAAGAAGTTTCATTTAACGCTCGTTGAACAGACTGTTGAAATTGAGGGCTCGAAAAAATTGAATTGGTGATTGCCTGCAACGCAGCCATCTTCTTTTGACCACGCTTAACTGAACAAAGGTATACTGCGCATGCGCTAGTCCTTTTTCCCGCCAGTACAGCACGATGCGTGTAAACCAATTGAAGTTTATACTTCGTACAAATAATGTTGGAAATAATAAATAAAGAATACATGCTTGAAATAAATAACTACCAACACACATTGGAAAAAAATTTACACAGCGCAAAAAAAAGCACACTGAATGGGAAAAAATCGGACTATGGAATAGAAAAAATACTGACCAGTAAGAGAGAAAAATAAAAATCATGCAGCATAGGAAAAAATTCAAGGAACTGCTTGCAATGAAAATCATACCCACAAGAAAAAACAAGATATCAGCTGTAAAAAAAATGTATTATGTGCAAAAAGAAAATCTACAATGTAAAATTTCACAGATACGCAACAAAAATAAAATCACACATCATAGAAAATTTTTATACAGTACAAAAAAAATTTATTACACTAAAAAATGCAAATCATGTAAGATAAAAAAAATCATACTTTTGTCCCCTTTGGCGCCTCATACAAACTTCTATGCAGACAAAATCAATCAATTCCTTGAACCAATGTTTAGAATTCCAAGATCAAACATACGGAAATTGTCAAATGGAGAGACATGAAATTGTTAATGAATAGCTGTATCAGGTTATCCTAATATTTTTTGTGATCAAACATCAAATTTAGGTCAGTGGTCATAAAAGCCGGGAAATGGGACTTGAATGTCAGATAAATTCGTGGTTTCAAATATTTAAGTACAGTGCTCAAACGTCTCGATTCTCCGTGAATCTGTAAAATCCTGAGTTAAGAGATGAAACCTCATAGGTTTAATAGCTTATCGTATTCAATAATCCAACGCGTGGCGAAAGAAAGCTAAGTCAAAGAAAACAATAAAGTTGTTTGTTATTCTTTAGGTGCAATTATTTTCTTGCAGTTTGGGCATATAAAACAGGACGTGGAACGAAATGGAGTTCTATGACATTTACAGGCTTTATATACCTTGGAAATTGGATCAGACCATAGTTCTAAAATTTGCAAAGCTTCACACTCGGCTACACACTTCTTCGGTGCTGAACGTTTCTTAATTTGTTTCTAATGTATGAATGTTCATAAGGTCTGTAATATTTCTGGAGGTATACAACAAGCTAGTTGGTATTACCAGTATTACTCAAGACTCAGGGTTCAAGAAGTATTTGCCATAATATCCTTGAATTTAAGTTTTAACATGCTCTTACTGCCATGTAGCCAGTTCACAAGATCCTTGTGTATATCATCCTGCAGTTCAAAAAGGCATTTCAAGGAATGCTAAATCGCGGTACACGTATTTTTTATGAGACACTAAGAATTTGCGCGAGTACTGTTTATTTACTCACGCAAAATACAAAAATGTACATACCAAATGAAAGAAGACTTCAAGACAAATTGATTGGTGCCAATTGCATCGAAATCAGATGCGTACGAGAAAAGTTATGCATGCTTCAGTGATATGTTTTAGTGATATTCTGAGAGACTTGTTGCCAGATATGAGCATGTCATAGTCATGTGACCAATTATATGACAATGACATATTGTCACACAAGTTCCAGTCTTTAATCACGCTTAGTTTAAGAGCAATTACAGGAAGTTTGGTTGGAGGGACTTTTTTGCCCCCCCCCCCCCCATGCAGAATAGGGTTAAATTTCAAATAATCGGGCCTACCGTTCTTTATAAGCGGTTTCTTATAAGAAAAAACGTGTAC
The DNA here is from genome assembly GCA_039566865.1 of Aurelia coerulea. Classification (NCBI taxonomy): domain Eukaryota; kingdom Metazoa; phylum Cnidaria; class Scyphozoa; order Semaeostomeae; family Ulmaridae; genus Aurelia; species Aurelia coerulea. Next base: position 9,015,073 of record CM076959.1, read on the forward strand.
TGATATTTTTGTATCTGAAGTTGGTTGGTATTGGAATTTGGATTATGGACGGATCTTCTAAGTGCCCACACTGGAAGTTACTTGTTGAAGCTGGTTTAACTTCCATATCCAGGTATTTTAGCTGCGTTGGCGTAAGGAGATGATATGAAAGTGTGCAAAACACTGCAAATGCCTGCACTGCACTGCAAACAATCTCTTCTGCAGAAAGGGTAATCTAATACACGTATTTTTCTAATAAGAAACCTCTAATAAGAAAGAAGAAACGGTACGCACGCTCAATTTTACGAGATTAGAAACAGGCCTTTCTGAATTCAAAAAGCCAAGAAACTTTTTTGTAATTTGCAGTTTTAATCTTCCTATTGCACTCACAAATGTTTCGACCCCAGGGGGGGTACTCCAATTGTGGCCTGACAGGGGGGTCCAGTCAGGGTTAAAGAGGGCCAAAGCAAAAATTTTGAAAAATACCCTCAAATGATAGTATCTTTTTATAGAAACCCCCAAATGGTAGTTCGTGGACCAAAAATTGGGCCATTTGGTAGCGTCTGGTAGCAAAAATTTTCTGCAGTTTTTCAAAATTGTCTATTGTAAACACTGATCGAACAAAGCAAAAAAACTTCAGAATTCAATGATAATTACTGCTGCGACGATCAAATTGCCGTGCGGAGGAGCCTACTGAGTTGAAATCTTAGAACTGTCCAAGAATCTTGGAATACCCCCAATTGGTAGTATGTGTTTGACAGATAGGGCCATTTGGTAGCCATTTCGCAAGACCCTCAAACCGACTGGACCCCCCTGTTAGGCCATAATGGAAGTACCCCCCCCGGGGTTTCGACACCGTACAGTAATAGCAATTGTTTGAAAAATATTTTGAGCGTAAACGATTAAGGTAGATCTGTACTCAAGGAGGCTCACTACCGAAACTTTCAAAATGACGAAACAGCGATAAGGAGGCTCAATACCAAGTAAAGATGAGGTAAAAACACACACAAAAATTGTTAATGTGGCTCGCTTTAAGTTTATAAGAGAAAAATACGTGTAGCCTCGATAGCTCGTAGACATGGGGCAAACTTGGAAATTGTCAATCTATTTGGTGGTTGGTTGTATATTTTGCATGTATACTCGCTTTTAATCAATGTTATATTGAGGTTATGTTAAAGCAGTCAACATTTTATCAGCTAAATGTGATGAACAGTTTCCAATTTCATTCTGGTATCATATTTATCGTCAAATTGATCGTGCTTTTTCCTGCGTTTCCGGTATCAAACATTGATCCTAATTGATTTCTAAACCGTACAAGACAAATTAACATAAGACAAATGCACAGGCAGTTTGATAAATTCCAGTGTAAATAAGTTATTCTTTACATGGCTTACTCTCCAAGAAACAACTGCTGGTCATGTTTGGTTTGAAGCCATTGAGTTCCATTCGAGCAGCTGATCATAGGCAATCCTACCCTGACACCCCCGTCTAAGTGCCCCGGTGAGAGGTCAGATATTCACTGGGGTCCTAGTGACCGAAGTATATGGTCAAATTTTCACCGGGGAGTTCCATTTATGCAACGAGGACGGCATAATTATTGGTGGGGTACCGTTTCTACGATGGAATATTTTCTCAAAATTCTCCCCGGGGGTCGCCAATTTGCAGCCGAGATTTCACTTGTGAGGCATTCTATACCGGGGACCTATTCTATACCGGGGACCTATTCTATACCGGGGACGTCTTGTCCGGGGACCTATTTTGCCAAAATTTGTTCACCGAGGAAATCATCGGGGTAGAATGTAACGGGGCACCTAGACGGGGGTGTACCCTGGGTACCAGAGCCTCAACATTAGAGGGAAATTGAAAATTTGGGAAAGGAAGAGAGAAGAAAGATTCTTTGCTTCTTTATTGATTCTGAATTTTTCTATTCCATTATTTTTAGGCTTTACTATTTTAATTTTTTGTTTTATCTTATTATTTTTTGGCTCTGGTACAAAGGGTAAGGCAATCCATTTACGGAAACCCAGACATGAGGGACCTTCGACGGGGGGGGGGGGATCTCTTAGTATACCAGTTGTCCCAAAATGATGTATTATCGTTTGATTGCTGATATGTCCATAACTGATTAACTGATTTTCAATATCTTTATTATATCAGATTGCTGAAAGGCTAAATTGTTTTCGAGGATGTTGGTTGTGGATTAGGCCGATATCTTCATGTTGAAAAGAAAATCGATAAACCTGCTCAAATGCAAGCCTTATGTGGCATGGAAAAGATACGGCCTACTTTCTCACTCAATATTTTAGATGTGATGAAAAAGGCGGAACTTATATGTCGTTCAGAGAATGAATGTCGTTCAGAGAATACCAATTCAGTTAATACTGAGTTCAGAGAATACAAATAGAAGTTCAATCTTTTGTATCACATCTAAAATGTTGACTGGAAAAATTTGCCGTTTCTTTCTCATGCCATCTAAGGCTCGAACTTGGGCAAGTTTATCGAGCTTCTTTTCGACATCAAAAAACAAAGTTTTTGAAAATCGGAAGCAATCAAACAATAATACATCATTTCGGGCACCCGGTATTTGTCCAACAGGAATGTGCGGCTTTTCATGGTATTTTTTGTATCGTTTTATCTCTTTTTGTTGAGCTGGGTATCTAAAGAACGCAATTTTTCTACAGCCGGTTGTCGAAATATGCCAAAAAGGGATGGGGTATACTTCTCGCCGAATTTTCTAGAGTCCGCATCAGTTTGAGGGAGAAATTGCGGCAATAGGTAAAAAAAAATTGGTGGGCAGAGCACAAAAGTACAGATTAAAGTAAAGTAGCCCCCCCCCCGCCCCGGGGACCTAGGGGAAGCTCGGCGGCTGATATTCACAAGGCCAAAAATGGGGCAGTTGTCATAGTTCACTCATGATATATAAGTTCATAAGCAGTAACTCCGAGTTAAATAGTTAAATACTGATTCAAGATATCTCTGTCTCAATATGTCACGTCACATGACTCTCCCAAAAAGGGCATATCAACCTGAATCATGTGGCTGATTATCTGGTAGAACACGTAACATATTGAGAACTCCATCAAAATCAATGGATTTCGATTCATCTTTAATCTGTGTCAGATGAAAAAGTTCATGGATGCCTTTGGCGTATTTTCTTAAGGTTTATCACACAGGCTGGACAAAACTCAAGGCTACTGACCTCTTGATGGGTGGGGGAAATTCCATGGTCTTGGCAAACAGCATGGCATGATTCTAAAGTCTATTGCTAAGAGGCACAAGGAAACCGATATTCCAATATTTGCATTACATTAACCATCATTTTCATTCGTTTTGCATGGCTCCAATCTTTGAAACAAAGGCTTTCGTGGATTATAATTTTGTTAGTTTTCCCATATAGGCACAATTCGATAATCCAACTGGTTGTTTTTTACTTTTGTTAACTGCATGTTGTTTGCGTCATTGATACTTGATAGAAACCGATCACGATTCGCGTGCCAAGAAGGTTAAATGTGTTGCATAAAGATGAAAATGAAATGAAAGTGCCTCACAAATATATGAACATTCAAACTTAGCTTTGGTAGATAAGGCACTTAATAAGAAATTTTTAGAAGATTCGGATGCAAGAAAAAAAGGAAGATTTAGGACACTGGGGCCTTCCTGACATGTGTCTTCGTCAGAGTGTGACTTAAAACAGACCTCAAACTTCAAACTTAGCAATGCATATACCTGGTTAATAAAGAAAATCTTTGAAAGTTTACACGTATTTTTTGTAAGAAACTGCCCATAAGAAACTCAACTCTCAGATCACCAACAAATTACAGTAATAAACTTTAGCTCTGGGAAAATGAAACTTGAGAAACTATCTATTTTTATAAAGGAAATTTTTAACACTTTCACTTTCTCTTCACTTGTCTCCTGTATCATATCAATTGTAAAGTACTCGAGTGAAGCCTAAACATTAGAAAGGCTTGAATATACCTTGTTTTGAAATGTTTTATGAGGGAACAGGTAGGGAACATGCAGATTGTTGACAAATCACAAAAGGGGGGGGGGGCTGATTCAGCCATTCCTTCGTTTATGGAGACGGAGATCACCACGCAAGTAGCAATGGTTATGAAATATGATCTATCATTTTTCACAAATATAATTCTAATAATAGATATCAGGTCAACTCAAGACCAATTGGCAAGAGTGCACAAAAATGAGAAAATCACCTTTTTATAAAATATTTTATAATTTTCTAAGATTGATTCAGGAAACCAAATTATGTCGATCAAAGTATTGTTAGAAGATAAAAATCTACTTAAAGAGTGGAAAATTTGATTTTCGCAAATTCAAGATGGCGGAAAGAGAGATTAAAAATCTAGTGTTTGCTGAAAAATGACACATGAAGCCATAGTAGAGGATTTCTCTGTATGCTAAAATGAAAACAAGTTCCTCTGGTAAAAATTGCTGACATCATCATGTTTCCCAGTAGGAAGCAAAGGAGTTAGAGGGAAGGAGGGAACAGGGGGTTGAGGATAGTAATTTGGTGTCACTTTGAGAAATCTTGACACACTAAAGCCTTCAAGTCAAAAATTCTCACTATAGAATAGATTCTAACGATATGCATGAAAACTGTGTGATCATGTCAGGATACCCCTGGGGAAACTTTTACCATTTGGGACCAATGGTGCACAAAATTAAAAAAAAAAATTATACATGGCATTGTACATTTGTGAAATTTGGTGGAAAAAAACCTATTGATCAGCCATTGAATAGTATTGAAACAACCCTATTCATTGCTACTGTAAAACTTTTGCAGTTGAAATATTTCTTTCGAAGTTCCTTGACATTATCAGATTTGGAGTACTCAGAGTTTCTTAATGCTCTTTGTTTTGAATCCTTTCCAATGTTTAGACATAGCTCAAGTACCTTCAGAGTAACTTTTTACTCTGTGTCTGAAGGTACATGAAACAAGTGACAAGGAAGCTGGTAAAGGTATGCTAAGGATTTCCTTCGAACATGAAAAGTTTCTTCCAGTTATTTTTTCCAGTGCTATGGAGTTACTTAATTTTTTGACGCTCTGAAAATTGAGTTAATACCATGCTTTAAAGAAAAATAAAAAAGAAACGTTCCAAATTTTAGAAATTCAATTACCTAAAAATTCTAATGAAGTATCATGAAAGTACGTAAAACCCCAGTTTGAGCAGAGTCCTTAAAAGTTATACCCTGATCAGTGAGTGGCATGTCTCTGTACCAAGTAAATTGATTAAAAATATCTTATGTTGATTACAGCCAGCTCCTGCAGCTACATTCCATGGTCATGTCAGGATTGACGCCTTTGCTATCTATCAATGATCCATGGAACATATTAGTTAAAACTAACAGCATGTGGCTTCATAGTCCCCAGAAGAACCCAAACTGAGTTTGAATGCTTACAAAAAAATAGTGTAACAGAGGAAGATAACAGTAAAAAGAGGGAGATAGTAATGGTGTACAGTATGCGTTAAAACTTTGAAGCAAGAACTTCAAAAACCAACTTTGACTGGGAGTCAATTTTCCACAACCACAAAATTGTACACATCGTAACATCAAGATACCAAACAGTGCATTTAGCCCCAAAGTTTGCCTTACTTTACACTTTGTAGTAGACAATAGCAGAAACCTTGCTCCATAACATCCTTGAGTTAACCTCAAAGGAATGGCATTCTAAAGAGGGCTGTTAGGTAGAAATTTGAAGCAACACTTAAAGGGAATAACCTGTGAATTAAAAGATGATATCTGATAGGTTTATAACTAGCCCATTGTCTTTGATAATCCAACCCATGGTGAAAGAAAGGAAAGCCAGGGAAAACAATATCAAAGTATTTTAGGTTTCTCTTTGTCCTATTTATAGAGGGATTCAATTTCTTGGAGCCAACCAAACTGGGCCCCCACAACTTGCTATTCTAATTGCTCTTACTATGATCCAAAGGAGGACATTTGAAATTTATTCTATTCTAAATCTATACCACCTATAAACCACCCCTCCCCCAAATTGATACTTCAACCAAGCAATGGTATGGCGTGCAAAAGTCACCACAATTAGAAAAACCAGGTTCTTCTCAGATAAATCTGGGGACTACTTGACTTAATTTTGTACAGGGATGTGCCCACAAAAAAATTATTTCTTTACCCTTCTCCAGAATTTTTCACTCCAAATGAGAACCTATTGTAGAAAAAGATGGTGAAAAGTATACTCCAAAACATGAAAATTTGATCGAAAAGTTAACTGGTCTAGATCCCATTTTGGCATGTTTTGACAACCTGCTCTGGAAAAAATGCTTTATTTTGATACCCCGTGCTAGAAAAAATTGGAACACGATACCCTCAAAAATGGCACATCCTTATTGCACACAAATAATATACTAAGTACCCCCCCCCTTCCGGGAGATAAACCTAGCTTTTCTAAAGAAACCTCACTGGTCCAGAGGAAAACTTGGTTTTTCTGAGCTAATCTTAGTTTTTGCAGAGGACCCGTGTAGTGATTTTTGCACGCCAAATCAGGGGGTAAATATGTATAGAAAATAACTGCTTCCATATACATATACATATACATATACGTTTTCAAATTTTTTGACAAATCAGCCCCATCCTATATGTCGGAGATACTCTTAGCAGTTAGCCAGAGCCGAATCACTCAAAGATCTAAAAGCAATTTGAATCAACCTTTTCAAATGAGCAACACATGACAAAGTGGTTTCTCCTTCCTATAGGACCTAAAATCTGGAACTGACCTAAAATCTGCCAAGAAGGTTAACAGTTTTAAACATAAGATCAAGAACAAATCCTTTAAAGACCTACAAAATCAAGAAAACAGCCCCATGTATATTACTAAAATTCCAAAACTACAAAGATTCGACACAAAAACTGAAATTTTTCTTTCAATGACACCTTTGGGGGGACCATTATGGAAACAAGGTCGCACTGACCGTTTAATGCTATTCCCTGCCATCTTAACGTGGGGCGTTTTTTAAATTATATTCTAACCTTTATATCCGTATATCGTACACATGTAATTAGATATCAAATTTTTTACCAAATATTTTATGATAGACTTAGTTTTTAATTTTGATGGCAAATTTTACATACATACAGATATATACATACATACATACAGATAAAGGTTGGTGCAGCATAAATGTGTGCATTGTTATACTTTGGCCTTTAAGTCATCAATGGGAGTAATTTAATGTTTTCAACTCTTTATTATATTGCCGGGTATCAAAAAAAGGATATTCTTAAAGGGGGAACATTGTAAATTTATAGTTTGTCTAAATTTGGGGAGTTCCAGTTGGGTCTGAATGGTTTATCACAAAGGCCTGTGCCTTTCCAGATTGCATCAGCCCTCCATTCATGTTTCATCAGCAAGTCCTATCTTGGATCAGAGGGTAGCTGATGCAATTTAGAGCCAATAGCCTTTAGGTCTCCCAATTCATTTTGGCCTTACTTGGGGTAGAGCATATTCATATATATATATGCTCCCTACACTATTTCCCTCAGTCTTGAGGTCTGATGCAATTTGCTAGTGCCAGCTATGCCTAATACTGCTGATTTTTGCTACCACCCTCCCACCCAACTATCTTTTGCAATTTAGCCTAACAGCAAGGGAGGAATTTTTACATAATGTAGAATTACATGCTATATATTTATGTATCAGTATCTTGTAATGTATTGTTAATGGAACTCGCTTGATTTCTTGTGATGAATTATTTTGCCCCAACGTGGCGTTTTTCTTGGCTCTCCTTGTTTAGCTGGTTCAGTGGCAGAGTTAGGGGGCAAGTGGGGGCAACTGCCCCCCCCCTTCATGATGAACATTCAGCTTGGCGCCCCTTTTTGGGGAGAAAAGCGCCCCTCATCCTGACTCTGATGCACAATTTTTAGCTGTTTTTATTTGAATATGGAGGAAACATAAATCAAGGCGTTAATTAGTAGTAAATGAAAGAATTTTTTTTACAGTGCCCAAAATTTGTGCGCCCCTTCAGCTCACTATTGCTTTCCATTGTATTTTTGGTGCCCTCTTTGCAAGTTGGCCCCCCCCCCTTCAACTTTGGGCTGGATCTGCCCCTAAGCTAGTTGTCAAAAGTGTTATTTCATCATTTTTTGTACATTTCGACGTTTATACTTTTCGTATCAATTGGAGAGCAAATTCTAGAACTGGGTGAAAAATCCTTTGTTGGTACGGCGTGCAAAAGTGAAAAGCAAGTGCCCCTAACCAAATGCAGGGGCCTTGTTCAACTGAGAATGGGGTTCCTCATAGAATGAAACTAGTCTAACCACAAATCAGCTATCAACATAGAATCTCCTAATTCTACAATACTTCCTTGCACTGAAGCGCTCAGGATGCGGGCCTGTTTGAGAAATCACAGGCCTCCATCCTCTTCCTTTTTGACTAAATAGGTATTCTCAAGTCCCAACAATTAATTTCAAAAGATCCTAGGGGCCAATTTGACCTCCATGAATATATTGACGGATATATCGCGTTTCTGGTAATGTTCTTGCCGCTTTAAAAGTGAAAACCCGTTGGTTCCTTTCCAAGGGAAATTTCGTACCAATATCCTGTAGTTTCAACAAGGAATAAATACTAAACAGGGCCTAAATTGGGATTGGTGTTTCACTGGAATCACTACACAATCTCAGAAATATATTGGAGGATACATTAAGTCTCTGTCTCCGAACTTCAAAATTATGATTTGGCAAATCTTCAGTCCACCAGGATTCAAAAGATTTAGACAAACATCTGATGCATCAGCTGAGGTTTCCTTAATTCAATAAATAGACCCCTGATAAACGATATCAAATTCTCTGTTTACGTCATTGATAAGGGAGATGAAATTCACAACAAGTTTTAGGGACATAAATTTATCAACATACCTGAGTCAGACGACTGATATTCTTTCAGCGCCATTCTTTCATCTAAACATGTCACAGACGGAAATACTTCGGTGGGATCAACACTGCTTAGGAATTTACTCGAACCATCGATAGCCTCCAGAGATAACTGTTTGCCGCTCGGGGGTTCCCCTAAGTACAACCTCGTGTATGAATGTTCTCGCCGTTTCGTATGAGTAACCTCTAATGCACCCCACATACAGTCTTTTATAACGATTGAATCTGTCTTTCTGTAAGTTGGCAAGAGGATTTCCTCTAAAATTTCATCCGGTCCCTGGCAGATCGGTTGCAATCGGCTGCAAAGATCTACACTTTCCACTCTCATATCGATCATACTGTAAGACGTGCTGGTGGGGCTCAATGGGGGCGTCAGGGGCAAATCATAACCCCACATATCTTGACTTTCTGATTTTTCAATCATCGCGTTGGTTTTGGATGCAATTTGTTGATGCTGTTTGCTTTTGCTTTCTTCTGTATGAAACCAAGATTCTAGGAAGAGATAAGAAAGATAATCATATCGCATGATGCCAAAAAAGGCAACTGCAATTTCCTCCAGTGTCTTGAAGCTGCTGCCTCTGAAAGTGAAAGACTTTAATAAAACAAAAGGTGCATTTTACTGTCAAGCCCGAGAGGAATTTACCAGAAGCAGGTCATTTTATCCTACAATAGCGTCCTTAAAACCTAATTACTATTGATCAGTATTTGGTATTAAAATTTTCAAAGAAGTTGACCAGAGAAAGACACTTGGACACTTGACCAACATTAAGCATGCCCTCAACTCAAACCAAATAAATGCAAACAATTTGAACTCAGCTTAGCTTCTCCATGTCACCTAATAAACGGGCAGATCAAAACTTTTGAGGTAGATTTGCAGGGATCAGTTTGCGTGTGTGACTATTTCAACTTGAGCTTGACTGAGGAGAGAATATACAGATAAAGGGCACAAATATTGCTGGAATTAAAGTTGTGGTTGTGTGTGTTTAAAAACCGTTCCGGCTAAAGTTAAAATGCTTAACTTCAAATAACTTTTTGTTTCTTTTATCTTGACTAATTACACGTTGATAAACAACCATGTGAAAAAGATAACAAATGCAAAGTTTGCAGAGCTAAATTAAATTTGACAATATTAAAATAGATTTTCATTCATTTCTCAAGTCAATTTAAAAACAAATGAAAAACATGCTATGGTATACGGCATAGCTCTTTATCGCACAGAAACAGTAAAAAAGTTAAAATATATGTTTGAATAGTGTTACAAATCGTTTTCAATACCAAATATTGGTTGTTAATGTTAGATTGATTTGCCATCAAACTAAAGAGTACTATCAAAATGAAACTTTGATAAGAGTTCAAAAACCAATACTACAAGAAATATGTATTACCGCTTATTGCAAAATGTTTATTTCAGCAGCAAAACAGTATCATATCAAAGAAATTGTCTAAACATCCTCAAATAATGCCAAATCACTTATCATTGGCGACACTCCTCTCTGCCAGTAGTGAGACAGTGAACTGTGCGAGCTGTCGATTTTTTGAATTTGATTCTGACCAGTCAATAGATAAGATTGGCACTAGTAGTGGTATTAATGTCCTGTGACAAGTTCCTTGACCTTTACACACCATCAGTTCAGTCACAGCTCACGTTATGAATGAATGGCTGTCTGTCCTATCAACTACTCTTACGTGTCTCAGTATTTGCAAAACGAAAATTATCTCGCCGATTTTCAGCGATATTCTAAAGAAAGCTGTAATCGGACTACTTAAATGACGATATTATGGGAGACAATGGGGTAAAACTAATTAAATTGATTATGTCTATCACCGACGATTTTGACACCCAGTGATTATCGCATCAAGGCATGAAAACGTCAAGAAAAGACACAGATGTATCACACAGGAACTGCATGGTATTCACACACTAGAGGAAATCGTCAGATAATATCAAAAATTCTGCTGCTAGAATTTTAGAAGTCTGACTTAATTTGTAGATCCTCTGACTGATCTGATCGAGAGTAAAACTGTTCATGTTTTGATCGAAAAGATCAACAAAGCAACCAACATAAGTAAACATATTCATTCAGGTCGTGGTAGTAAAATGCGTAAAATGTTATTGATGCCAACCTTGGTGAGCAGGCAGTTAAAAATCTTGTTCCTACTCGTCTGATCGTAAATAAATTTCAATTATTTCATGCACGAAATTCCATCACACAAATGGACAACACACGTAGAAACCTAAGTGACAAGCTTGTCTTGCAGTGATAACAATAAATTCATCTTACCCGATCGCACTTTGAGCATTAGTGATTTGCGGCAATATTCCCGTTGAGTTTGTCTATCGAATTCTGGAACCATACTTTTTAATGTCCAGCGCGATAGATATAAAGCTACTAAATTCTTTTTGATTGAGAGTCTCGAATAATCTTTTACAAACTGGACAGGTGGAGTTTTCTAAGAGATTGATTGTTCTGCGAAACCACGTGTCACAAAAACTCTTTGCTGATTGGCTGGCAAGGTAAACCCAGGATATTTTGGCGCGAAATGAAGCGATCAGTTCCTGTTTGGTTTATGGTTTCACACACCTGGTAGCAATGATCGTTTTCAATAAGGTGTCAAAAGAGCACACTTGTCAACAAATGGCAGATTTTTCTCTATGATTCAGAGGATTTATCGAATAAGTTGATTACACAATCAGAATTTACTGGCAGTTCCCAAGGAGGGCTTTACACAACGCAATTTATTGAATGTTTTAGAAAACTTAATTGTTTGCCTTGTCAGTGGGAAGAAATAAAACAACTGAAAAGAACTCAGATGCCGTTTCCTGTTTCCCTTTCAAAATCTGCAATGAAAATGTTCCGCTGGAAGCTCAAGAGTCATAAGTTACTTCATGACTAGGCCTATATTGTTATTTTCAAATTTCTAGTCAGCTGTAAATCAAGCACCACTTTCTCATGGGGGGGCTAAAAAGGCCCCCCCCGGATTTTCTAAGCAACCGTAGTGCCTATGGCAACGCAACTTGGTACACATGATTACCAAGCAATTATGATTCTAAGAATAGCATCATATGCTAATTGGTCACATGATCTGTTGCTAGGCAACGCAAAAACAATGGAAATTTGCTGATTTTGGCTCTCCTACTAAAAACGTAATATTTTCAACCAAAAATAGTCAATAAATAACTTTAAAGTTATGAATATGATACATATTGAGTGTTCTTAATGAAAAGTGTCAAAAATTCTATTTTTGAAATTCTATTGTTATCACAGATGTAAATCAAAATCATTGTTCATACCTAAACAAATAAGTTGATGCTTTATTGGCATTTTAAATACGTTTTTAGTAATAACAACCATATGAAATTGATCTTGGATTATTAATTAGTCAATTTTGATCATAATACACAAATTATTTCATATGTTTTCATAAATATAACGTCATATATAAGTATGACGTCATAGATCTTAAATTTTGCTGATATCTGCAAAACACAACAATCTATATATCAAATGAAAGTACACTTCAAGACAAACTGATTGGTACCAATTGCATTGAAATCAGATGTGTACGAGAAAAGTTATGCATGTTTTATTGATTTTCTGAGAGACCTGTTGCCAAATATGGGCATGTCATAGTCACGTGACCAATTATATAACAATGAACTATTGTTAATTTGATGCGATATTAAATTTGATTAAAAATCACCTAAGTTCCAGTGTTTTCATTAAGCCCCCCTCCCCTCTCTCTAAAATCGCCATTCCTTCATTTATGAGGACGAACACCACTACGCCGGTAGCCGTGCTTATGATCTATCATTTTTAGCAAAATAATTATAAAAATAGATATGGTGTCATAATTATTCAAGACCAACTGGCACGTGTGCACGAAAAAATGAGAAAATAAACTGTAAATAATTCAACAAGTTGTGCGCTTTTTTGAATGAGTGGAATGCCCCTCGCTTCTAAACACATCATTTGCGATAGGAACATGGGGAAATAAAAACTTCACATTTCCAAACTACCGTGGCTGATTTGGAAAATATGCCGCTATTTTCGAAAAACGCGGCAAAAATGGCGGTGAAATGTGCGGCCGCACGTTATAAAACGCGGCCCCACATTGTAACATGCGGCCGCACGTTGCAAGATGCGGCCGCATATATAATGTTCATAGTTTGTAAAATATGCCGCCATTTTCGAAAAACGCGGCAAAAATTACGGGGAAATGTGCGGCCGCATGTTATAAAACGCGGCCCCACATTGTAACATGCGGCCGCATGTTTTACCGTGATTTTAGCCGCGTTTTTGTAAAAATGCGGCCGCACTTTTCAACGAAGAATTTGTCCCTCGTGGTCTGCAAAGTACCTCAGAGAAGGTATTTCCTTGTGTTGTGCAATCAGTAATTTATAAAGTGCGTTCTATGGAGCTGTGCCTTTTAAAGATATATAAAAGCCTGAGAGCAGACAGAAAGCATTTGTGAAAGGGAGGGAACCCCTGCCTGATGTTTGATAAGACATAATTTTGATGTCATTGCCTTGCTAAATTAACCGAGTACGTTTGTTCATTGTTTCCATAGATGGGGGACATATGCATATTTCTGTCTGGAAATCTTAAAGACGTTCTGACAGAAATCATGGTGTTGTTTGCAAGCAATCTCTTAAGTCCTGCAGAAGTAATTTTCTTTTCATAGAAATTTTGTATTATACTGATCACTGAAGGTCCCATTCGGCTACACCCGTCGGCTTTTACCAATGCATTTGATTGGGATTGTGAAGTTTATTACATTTCAAAATGTGCCCAAAGAACTGCATGTAGCGTTTCTGCAAGCCGTTTAAGATTACCGGCGGGAAACTGAAAATTGGATCGACAAAACTCGGCAAAATTGGCGGTAAAGTATGCGGCCACACATTGTAAAATGTGGCCGCACATTATATGATGCGGCCGCACTTTATAATGTGTTGCCGCACATTTCACCGCCATTTTGCCGTATCTTATATGCCCCAACTTGATGAAATACCGACCACATGTATAAACTGCGGACTAGAACTACAAACTATTAAGATTATATATGCGGCCACATCTTGCAACGTGCGGCCGCATGTTACAATGTGGGGCCGCGTTTTATAACGTGCGGCCGCGTTTTATAACGTGCGGCCGCACATTTCACCGCAATTTTTGCCGCGTTTTTCGAAAATAGCGGCATATTTTCCAAATCAGCCACGGTACCAAACTCATTCTAAGAAAAAAAGGATTTAGACTATTAGTTGGTGATAACTAAAACAGACCTAAGGAAAGATAGCTCCGAGTGGGTAGTAGCAATCATATCTAAAAAGTACATAAAATACATACACGTTTTTCCTTTCATAAGACACTTGTATAAGCCCATATTCTTCCGCTTTTTGGTACTAAAAGTTTCTTAAATTTGTTTTATATTTTTGAATGAATAAATTACGCCTTAAGTTTCTACTACTGCCAACTAGAGTTTTTTGACAAACAGCACAACATTTACACTGATCATAAGATATCGTCTTGAATATTACCCCATATTACTCACCTGTATAAAAATACAAGGCTAAACTTGGTCTTGTTTGTACAGGCCAAGTTTTAGCCTTGTAGAGGGGATTATGACCTTGTTATGACCTTGTACTTACCTTGGAAGAAAATTACAAGGCTATCAGTAAGATTCCAAGCTGCAACCAGTCTAACACAAGGTTTCCACCACGGGGGGGGGGGGGGGGGGGGGGTTCTTGGCCAAATTTTGGGTAGGGGTCTGCCGCGAGCATCTTCAAAAGGGTACCGTTGGCTAGACTAATTTTTACGAAAATGATACCCTTGGCTAGACCAATTTGACCATTGTTTGAACCAATTTTTTCGAAAATGGTACCCTTGGCTAGACCAATTTTGACCATTTTCTCCACCAACATTGTCAAATTTGTGCCAAATATGATGTCATGACCGTTCGCAAGACCAATATTGTCAAATATGATACCCTTGGCTAGACCGTTGCTGGCCAAAATTGCAAAAAAGGATACCCTTGGCTGGACTAAAAGTCGGAAAAAGTATACCCTTGCTCGTGGCACATACCCAGGTACCTTTACTATGGAAGAACCCCCCCCCCACCCCGTGTGGTTTCCACAAGGCTTCTACAAGGCTAATTAGCATTTTTCAAGCCATTTACAAGGTTACAGCAAGGCTATTCCAGGCTATAACAAGGTTACAAGGGCACAAGGCCATAACTACAAGGCTTGTACATGGCTATTACATAGCCTTGTATTTTCGTACAAGCAAGAATAAGAGCCCCATCCACAACGATGTTGGTATGATCTTTGTGGACTCAGTGGCGAACTGGCCCACCGGGATACCGGGAAATTTCCCGGTGGGCCCTTGTCAAGACAATAGCCACTTTTTGTCTTGGGCCTTTTGGACACAAATGCTTGCTGGCGGCCCACAATGAAACAAATTTGCAATTGTAACTGATATCTTAACACTTTTCAAGCCCATCTAAGAAGAATATGCCTGAAACTTTTCAGCTCGCTTTGCTCGCACTTCAAGACGTCTGTATTCCTGGCTACTGTCGGCCACTTTGTGCAACTTTGTATGCCAGTGGCGTGGCGTGGCGCGGCCACGGATGGGGATGGGGCCATTTGCCACCCCCTACCTCTCAAAAGATGATCCTCAAGATTCTTTCAAAAACGAGGAGAAATTGGTTATAGGTAGGGAAGGGTAGGAATCTATCCGAAAAATACTGGAGAGTGGTTGAGGGCATTGGGAGAGTCGCTCTAAGCCAAAGTAAAGGTACGCCTTTTACAAACCATGATAGCATTGAAATAAGAAAATTAGACGATTTAAAATTCAGTTTCCTCAAAAAATTTACTTTGGATGCTAATTTGAAAAAACAATTGTTACAAAATGATCAAACTCTATTTTACCACCGCTAACATTAGATTGCGAGAAGTGTCCAGACTGGGGGGGCTCATTCAGCCCCCCCCCACATACTTAACTGAGCACTGCTCCAAATAGGTTCAACGAACCAGGAAATGGTTTTCTGACTTTTAGTTTCTATCCATTTGAAGTGTGATTTTGTGTGAAATTTTGAAAAATAAATTCAGGAGGGTGGGGGGTGGCTGTTTTTTTCAGAGTGGTCGGGGCAAACTTTTAGGTAAGCTGTATATGGATGTAATTCCAGATCATCTCATAATATTTTGATAGTATCCGTTTTACTTTCTATACTTATAATTTATAAGGTCTTTTTAATTTTTTCCAGAAACAATAGACCAATAATGTGTCACGTGACCTCATCAATGACGTCATATTTAAGAAAATGGCAAAAATTAGTTATCGGTCTTTCTGCAAGGATATTTCGACCTCAAATATTTTACAGCGGCAATAAATAGATTAAAGCTGATCAACAGGGTTTGTGCACCATTGGTCGCAAACGGTATAAGATTCCCCGGGGATATCCTCACATAGCACTACTAGCGATCAGTTTTTATGCATATCTTGAGAATCTGTTGTACAGTGAGAATTTTTTGACTTGAAAGTGTTTAGTTTGTCAAGATATTATCAAAATTTCACCAAATAACTAACCTCAACCCCCTATTCCCCCCTTCCTTCTTCCTTCCAACTCATTTGCTTACTACTGGGAAAAATTGCTGATGTCAGCATTTTTTTGCAATAATCAAAACAAAAGTTTCAAAAGGAAAAATGAAGTGTGCAACGATCATTTATCATTGAAGTAGTTTTCGTTGTAATATATCGAGAAATTCTCTATTATGGCTGCATTTGTCATTTTTCAGAAAGACAAGAATTTAAATCTCTCTGTCCGCCATCTTGGATTTGCGAAAATCAAATTTTTCACTTTATAAGTATATTTTCACCTTCTAACAATGCTTTGATTGGCATAAGTTGGTTTCATGAATCAATCTTAGAAAATTATAAAGATTTTAAAAAAAGTTGATTTTTTCAATTTTTTCGTGAACACGTGCCAGTTGGTCTTGAATAATTATGACGTCATATCTATTTTTAGAATTATTTTTTGCAAAATGATAGATCATAAGCACGGCTACCTGCGTGGTGAGTTTCGTCTTCGTACGTTAAGGAATGGCGATTTTAGAGAGGGGGGGCTGAATGAGCCCCCCCCCAGTCTTCTAGTAGCTCAAAAAGCCCAGTCTGGATAGGGCTAATGCAAAGTAAAGGGCGTATCCTCTGCAAATTTTCTCCCCCAGACCCCCTTATTTCAATACCCTACCACTTAATTTGTCATCGCTGTTGTATGCTTTATTTAGGCTCTCATTACGTCCGCACATGAAAACATTTTCTTGGAAGTTAAACGAAGTGGTACTTCAAATGTTCAGCTCGTTTCACTTGCTTCTTTCTGTTAGCTGTGCCATCATCAGATGAGAATTTGATAAAAAACCATAATTTGTTTTAAAGCTGCCACGAAAGTCTCCGTCGCTTAATTCACTTTGTCCAAAACATCTCATTTCACTTGACTGCTTGAAGGCTCACCCCATATCCAATTAGGGGTGGATTTTTCGAAAATAAGGGTGCTCAGCGGCATTCTAAAGAAAAGGGTAATTGTAAATTGTAAAATTGTAAATTGTACACTTAACAATTTTCCTAGACCGAGGCCCAGGCCCTCGTTTCACTTGATTTGCCCGAAGTTGCCTCCTTTTGTCTGGATACATCACTAGAATCTGGCTACACCACTAGAAACACTAAGAAGTAACTTTTCAAACATGCTAGCTAGCTTACAAATATAATGTGAACTTCAACAAATGTGGGGCCCCTAGCAGCTAATTTCCCGGTAAGGAATTGATGCCCCAGTCCGCCCCTGTGGACTTAGCTTTTTACAGTTCCTTTGCACTTCTCAAATACATTTCTGAGAGTTTCTCAACTTTTTGGCCATCTTAGAATCTTATTAACAAAATTCTTAGTGTTGCTTCAAGCTTAAACCCCTCTCTAGAAGTTGAAGCTTTAACCCTATCCAAACTAGGCACTTTAACCCTATCTCACCTGGTGGGGCCTAGGGGGGTGGATCCCCCTCAAACCAAACTTTTATTCGCCAATGCTAAAATATGCAATGCAGGATAGCAAGACTCGGCTACTTTGACTTCATATCTATACTGTATCGAATGATGAAAATTTCAAGATGCTAAATATAGATCCGTAACCATGGCAACCAATGTTTTACTGTGTAGTCAACATAGTTTGTATACTTTTTTTATTGTTGCAGATTTAATCTCAAATGGATGCGAAATTATGCTTACGCCTGTAATTGATGATATCCAACTCAATTTGAAACAAAAAATGTCAATTTAGTGCCTCATTTCATCGTTTCCATCATGTTGGTAACAATCATAACAATCATAACTTAAAATCTCCTTATTGTCATAACAACAAAATCAATAGAGATGATTTGATTTAATCATGGGATTTTGATTGTTTGCATCAAAGTACATCTATTTACCAAGTTTAAAGATTATAGCTTCTATAACAGCGAAGAAAAATAGGGGGGAGTGGAATCCACCCCCCACCCCTCCAGGTATTGACCGCTTCAAAAGTCCCAGGTGAGATAGGGTTAAACAGCTGCAATTTTTTTAAACGGACACCATTAACCCTATCCAGACTGGGGGGGGCTCATTCAGCCCCCCCACCTACTTAACTGAGCACTGCTCCAAATTGGTTCAACGAACCAGAAAATGATTTTTTGACTTTTAGTTTTTATCCTTTTGAAGTGTGAATTTGTGTGAAATTTTGAAAAAAAATTCAGGGGGCCGGGGGGTGGCTGTTTTTTTCAGAGTAGTCGGGGCCAACTTTTAGGTAAGCTGCTTATGGATGTAATTCCATATCACCTCATAATCCTTTGATAATATCCTTTTTCATTTGTGAACTTATAATTTGTAAGGTCTCTTTAATTTTTTCCAAGAACAATAGAACAATAATGTGTCACGTGACCTCATCAATGACGTCATATTTAAGAAAATGGCAAAAATTAGTTATCGATCTTTCTGCAAGGATATTTCGACCCCAAATGTTTTACAGCGGCAATAAATAGATTAAAACTGATCAACAGGGTTTGTGCACCATTGGTCGCAAACGGTATAAGATTCCCCGGGGATATCCTCACATAGCACTACTAGCGATCAGTTTTTATGCATATCTTGAGAATCTGTTGTACAGTGAGAATTTTTTGACTTGAAAGTGTTTAGTTTGTCAAGATATTATCAAAATTTCACCAAATAACTAACCTCAACCCCCTTTTCCCCCCTTCCTTCTTCCTTCCAACTCATTTGCTTACTACTGGGAAAAGATGCTGATGTCAGCATTTTTTGCAATAATCAAAACAAAAGTTTCAAAAGGAAAAATTAAGTATGCAACGATCACTTATCATCGAAGTAGTTTTCATGGTAAACTATGGATAAATTCTCTAATATGGCTGCATTTGTCATTTTTCTGAAAAATAAAATTTTGAATCTCTTTGTCCGCCATCTTGAATTTGCGAAAATCAAATTTTTCACTTTATAAGTATATTTTCACCTTCTAACAATGCTTTGATAGGCATAATTTGGTTTCATGAATCATTCTTAGAAGATTATAAAGAATTTAAAAAAGAGTTGTTTTTTTCATTTTTTTCGTGGACACGTGCCAATTGGTCTTGAATAATTATGACGTCATATCTATTTTTAGAATTATTTTTTGCAAAATGATAGATCATAAGCACGGCTACCTGCATGGTGAGTTTCGTCTTCGTAAGTGAAGGAATGGCGATTTTAGAGAGGGGGGGCTGAATGAGCCCCCCCCCAGTCTTCTAGTAGCTCAAAAAGCCCAGTCTGGATAGGGTTAAATCAAAGTATATTGCTGAAAATAATGTAAATGATACCTCAGTCGAAGAAATTTCCAAATAATGCAGTATCCTGTATCAACGTACTTTGAATCACCCTCTAGAACAGAGACGTAGCAAAACCGCGGGCACTGGGGACACGATTTTGCAATAAACAAAGAAGTTTCTGTTTTTCAGGAAATGCCCTTTTAGTTTAATGTAAAGTGTCCTTGAAGTGGCGTCCCCCAAGTTTGAGATGCTTCCTACGTCCCTGCTCCAGAAGAAGGGATCGATATGATGAGGTGCAAGTTGTGACCATTACTTTGCGAGTTGCGAGTTGCGAAACATTTTATCTAAAAATTGTGACATATATGGAGCTTGTAAATAATCTTTATAATTACTGCTAGGTTTGATCAGAGTTGTTATAGGGTTTGTTCTTTCTTTCTTTTTCCTTTACAGGACACATGTTGATAACAGCATTTGTGCGTATCCTCAATGCCGTCGTTCGTTGGACACATTGGATAGCGTGAACCCAATGTGTCCAACGAACGACGGCATTGAGGATACGGAATACTTTTTGTTGCTTTGCCCTGCATTTAACACTTTGCGGCGAGATCTTCTCGCTGGAGTTTCAAATTTGTCTAGACAATTTGCTCAAATCGGCCTTTCAAACAACGTTCTGGTGCAACTTTTATTGGATGGCGATAAAAACCTTTCAAATGACGTCAACCAAAGTGTACTCAAGCTGACTCTAAATTTCATCCATAGAACTGGTCGGTTCAGTAAAGATAATTTCAGACTTTGGTACACACCACATATAGATACTAAGTCCTATTCTTCTTAATCTGTTTTCTCTTAAGTAGGCTAATGGTCGAGAATTTCGAAATTTTGATTAAAAATTGCGACTTTCTGTTTTTACCCCAGATGGTGCCTTAAAAGTATCCCTAAATGTTATCCTGAATAGTTCTTTGTAATAGGAATTGTAATAGACCATAAAATTTAGAAAATTGTAAGGACTACCCCTCGCGGGGAGGGGGGTTCTTCCATAGCAAAGGTACCTGGGGATGTGCCGCGACGAAGGGTATACTTTTTCGGACTTCTAGCCAAGCCAAGGGTATACTTTTTTGCAATTTTGGCCTAGCAACGGTCTAGCCAAGGGCATCATTTTTGAAAATATCGGTCTAGCGAACGGTCATGATATCATATTTGGTACAAATTTGATAATATTTCTCCAGGAAATGGTCAACATTGGTCCAGCCAAGGGTAGCATTTTCGTAAAATTTAGTCTATCCAACGGTGCCATTTTGAATATGCTCGCGGCAGACCCCTACCAAAAATTTAGCCAGACCCCTCAAATCAGCTGATGAATTCATAGAAAAGAACAAATTTTGATCCCACTTGTTATTGCATGATTTTCCCCATCTCGAATTCTAACATAGGCAAACCATATATGACTGTAAAGCCCTCTTCTTTGCCAGTCTTTGGTGACTTTTATATTTCAATATGGGCTACCTGTGGTTTGAAATCAGATACACGGGCTTTGTTTACCAGCTTCTGATTGGTCAAAGAGAGCGAAGCCTCGTGTGATTGGTCGAATCTCATGACATAGTTCCATACCCAGGGGGGGCACTCAGCACATGCACATACGGGGAGGTAAGTCCGATATTTTTGGGTCAGAACAATGCCCAAAGTGATATTTTTGGGTCCAAATAAATTGAAATTATGTTTTTGATATTTTTGGGCATCAAATATTGTGAAAATGATATTTCTGGGTTCTTTAGAGGCAATCCTGGCCTCAATTAGCATTGTTTCAGGATCTTTTATGTTCGTATACAGATGTCAAGGTATAAAATGAGCTGATATTTTTGGGTTGTAATGAAGCTAAACTGATATTTTTGGGGTTCCTGAAAATTTCACAGACTGACCCCCCCCCCGTATGTGTATGTGCCGAGTGTCCCCCCTGGGGTTCCATAATGGAATATCTACGATTTGTTGCTCAATATGTTTTGGTTCTTGCTTCATCCAAGCTCTACCTACAAATTTCATCAGTTTTTCGCCTCGTTTTATACCAGTTAATTCTTGCCTCAGAGAAAAATAATGTGGCCCCTCAGAGCTGAGAACAATCACAAATATAAAATTTGCCAGTCGCCAAAAGCCAATGGCAGTGTTCTCTCATCATAGGGGCCTAAGTTTGGGATTTCAAATGCACTTGCCAAAATGTGCACTCCCGCAGCAACCGAAATAGTTGGGGGTTAGAGAAAAAATATTCAGAATTTTCTCCACAAACCAGTGCACTTAATGTCCATGACAAAGACAGAAATCTCTATCATGAAAAGAGAGTTGTGGTACAATTTTCGGTTGTGGGTGGGTGGGCGAAAAAGAAAATTCGCCAAGCCAAAACATCAGAGTTTCACCTTGCTCTGCTCTCCGCATCCAAATACGAACGCAACGTGTCAGAATTTTTGGTTTTAAACAGATGCAAGAACTAAATCGAAAGATTTCCAGACCTATTGTCTACAAAGCGCATACCTGTTTCTACGCTGCACATAAAAGTATTCTTTTGTAAAACAATAAAATCAGTGTTTCAACTCGTTTGAAAAGTGAATAAACAAACTTCTGGGAATTGAATGATACGTGTTTTACACAAGTAACAATGCACAAGTTACGAAGCGCCGAGCCCAAAACTGATTGTTAAAACAATTTACGGTTGCAAAAAAACAACAAGACACGATGCTCGCAGCAGGCTAAATTATTAGACAAGTGAATTGGAACAATCTGCTGAGAATTGAGTGATACGTGCAGTTACGCACATCATAGCCAAACGAATCGTAACAAGGTTGTGGGACACCTTTAAAAACAAACGCTCGCAGCATCTTCCGCGAATTAACTGGGATATAAAATTTCATTCTCATCCCTATTTAATTCTTGCTTCAGAGAAAAACAATGTGGCCCCTCAGAGCTGAGAACAATCACAAATATAAAATTTGCCAGTTGCCAAAAACCAATGGCAGTGTTCTCTCATCATGGTACAGCCCTCACCAAATTGGTCAGTTTTAGAATACCTTAGCCTTATAAAAATGACGTCTGGATTCGCTTGATTATCAATGGAAATGTCACTAACAGATAGGAACTTCTTCTCCTTTAAAGCTTCAGGACTCGTGGTAAATTCAGCAGCTCTTAAAAAACCAAAGAATGCAGTACAGCAAGCAGCCCAAAACATACGGTCATTAAATTCATCCAAATTCAGGTAAGCCTTTATGGCGCAAAGAACAAATGGGGTAATAGGAATTTTAGAAGGCCTGTTCGAAGGTTGTACACGACTTAAACCTTTCAAAACTAGCGAAATTCTTAAGCAACCCAATAGTGGATCTTCGGCTCCATTTTGAACATGCAATGATCTAATAGCAGAGAGATAAACTCTAATACTCGAGGCTTGGCAAGTACTACTTAGACTAGCGACAAATCTTAACAGCGTCAATTCTGATGCAGGAATAGCCGAGCCATTGTCATTCAATAGACCAAATTTCACAAAAGTTTACAAACTTTCTTTGAGCGGAAGAGTACGTTCTTTTAGTGTTACTGGATAAACCATTACTGAGCAGTTGTTGCCAGTTACTGTCTAAGGCAGAGATATCAGGCGAACCAGCAAGTCTCGAGGAACAGACTATATTTTGGTCAAAGGGGCATCCTTGTGAAAGGCCTGAAAATTGAAGCGAGATAACGCATCAGCTTTTCTGTTTTCGCGACCCGGGATATGAATAGCAGTAAAAGTGAAATTGTTTTTTACGGCTAAAAGCGAAAGTTCTCTTAATAGAAAGGCTAAATGCTTCTCGTTGCAAGTCCCATTTCTTAAACAAAAAACAACCGCCATATTATCACTTTTAACGGCAATACGCTTGCGCTGCCAACCATTACCCCACAAATTTGCTGCTACAACAATTGGTATCATCTCCCTTATTGCAATATTCAAAGGAGCCGCCTCCGCAGGCCATCTTTCAGCAAAAGATTCATCATTATAAAAAGCTCCAAAACCAATACTCCCGGCCGCGTCCGAGGTTACAACATGTCAGGGGCTTTTTCCCATTTTGGAAACAAAAATAAACTTCTGCCATTCCATTCTTGTAGCAGAGTGTTCCACCAATCCAGGTCTTCTTTCTCCCATGCTGACAGATGAACAAAGTGATGCAACTCTGAAACTGAATATGCACGATCAATAAGTCTCCTCAGAAAAGGCCTTCCTAAAACGATTGCTTGACAGCAGTGCTGTAAACTGCCAATTAACGATAGCAGTTTACGCTTAGTTCCCGAGCGACGTGATTCCCAAAGTTTTAACTTGGCCTTAATCTTCTCTAACTTGATAGCTGGGAGACGCAATTCCATGGCTAGCGAATCAAGCTCAAAGCCAAGAAAGGTGATGCATGTAGAAGGGCCCTCAGTTTTATCTTCAGCTAAAGGTACACCTAAACTTTGGCACACTCTGAAACAATTATTTGAAGCTACTTGGCACTCATTTGACTTCGGTTCTCCAACGATAAAGAAATCATCAAGATAATGTTGTATGTAACGGGCAGGACCTGTTCTTTCAAACAAAGTCTGCAATATGTCAGCAAATCTTGTAAATATTTGTGGCGCAGATCTTAGACCAAAAGGCAGAGCCAAGTCTACATAAAATTTTCCATCCCATTTCATTCCAAGATATTTACGATCCTGATCGTTAACTGGCAAAAGCCTATAAGCACGTTTAATGTCAAATTTCACCATAAGAGCACCTGGCCCAAGTTTAACCATTTTAGAAATCGCTTCAGGAATACCCTCATATGAAACGGAGGCTTTAGAATCTGGAATAAAGGTATTAACGCTGCCAGCAATTGGAAAAGAAAGATCAGTAATAAGTCGCCATTTCCCAGGTGTTGATTTTGGGATAACTCCAAAACGGTTTATATGCAAATCAAGAATTGGAGGATTTGAAAAAGGACCAGCAATCGAACCCATATTTATTTCCTCTTTAAGATAATTGTTGATTACATCACCATGAACCTTGGCAGAACGGCAATTAGATTCTGCAGAAACAACGACAGCACATTGAATTTCTAACTTGAAACCAAAAATCAACCCATTCAGTAACCAGTCTTTGTCAGCATGCGGAAACAAATCTAAATGTGAAATCCAGGCATCCACATTCAAAGGGGTTACATAAAACGGAGATGGTAATAATAAATCAGTCACTGCCAAATTTGAATTCACAACAAGACATTTAGATTTGCGTTTTGAAGATCTTTCCGGGAATGGTGAGCGATCACGCTTTGATTTAGGCCCGGATTCACTTTGATCCTTTTGTTTTTGTGAACAATCAAAAGCTGTGTGCTGGCCTTTACAATACAGACAAATGTGCTGGAACCTGCAAGGGTTAAATAAGCATTGAGAGCAGTTGAATTTCAAGCACACCTTAGGATCTTCAAAATCACCACGCTTAGCTGACCTAAATTGCCTTCTATCCATACTCTCCGGCTTCAAAACGGAAGTAATATACAAGGAGAGATCAACTGCAGACCAGGACAGACTGGGATCCTCCGCTGCTTTCTTTCGAAAGGCTCTGTCATAGGTTAGCCAACCTTTACACGACGTGTCTCAGCTGGTCTTCGCAATAAGGAGAAAATATCCAATTAAATCGCTCAATTGAGCCGGAAAATGCTTGCTCACAACCCCAGCATAAACGCCCCATGCTTCAGCCAAATCCAAAAATGATTCAACTGGTTTTAAGTCGGAGGTTTTATCGCATTTCAGTAACTTTGTTAACTGGGGACCAACAGGCTCAACAGCTGGCAACTTATCCAAGTTACATGGACGAAGCATGGTAAAATCAACGAACAGATTCTTCCTGATAATGTTCACCATATAGCCAGGAACAGGACCCAAAACACCGGACACCGCTAGCCCCGGAGACGCATCTTGGTTTGACAAAAAATTTTGCGGGCACAAAGACATTAAATTTTTCATAAAATCTAGCAGAGGTTGGCTAGAAGAGCTGGTCGAAGGCAAGCTAGGCGGAGCGCTTTGAGTAGGCAATGTGACACCTGGCATGGACATTTGAGATGAAACTACGGAAACAAAAGAAGGAGCATGGATTGAGTTTCCCCCAGAAACTGAAGACGCTGGTATACCTGAGATTCCAGGCTGATTACTGACATTTTGTGCTCGTAAAATTGAATTTAGGCCCTCTTGAATGCCAAGTATTGACGTCTCGAGGGCAGAGAGCCTAGAATCAAAGTTTTGCCCACTCAACGCATCTTGACTTGAACGAGAATCATTAGCATAGTCATCCATTGCTACACATATAAAATATGGACAGATCTCACCGAAAAAGAAAATTCGCCAAGCCAAAACATCAGAGTTTCACCTTCTTGCTCTGCTCTCCACATCCAAATACGAACGCAACGTGTCAGAATTTTTGGTTTTAAACAGATGCAAGAACTAAATCGAAAGATTTCCAGACCTATTGTCTACAAAGCGCATACCTGTTTCTACGCTGCACATAAAAGTACTAGGCTTGCCAATCGGCGCCTGCGGCGCCGACCTGGCCCGCCGTCGTACCGAGTGATTGGTTGGGAAAGAATTTGTTGCTTCTTGACATTGTTTTCTGTTATCACTTTATGTGACCAAAGTTTCGTCATAGGTTCATTCTATATTCTACAAAGCTGCTGTTCATAGTTGCGCAAGGGAGCATTTAACAACATGAGTGTTTACCCCCAGGGCCGCCAAGAGAGAGGCTAGTCACCACGCCGTTTTATCCTTGGGCCACGCCCTCCTATGCACTGGTAAGACACTGCTTTTAGATATTTTTGAATCTCAGTGGGCCCGCTGGCCTGAAAACGTTCCTGAAAGAAAACTACAACAAAGAAAAATACACACCTTATTTCTTGCTGGCCTACAGAGGCCCCCCGGGCTCCCTGGTAACTACCCTGGCTACCCCCTCTCTGTTTTGAATATCCCCCTACTATACTGATGTTGCCTCGCCACACACATCATGGTATCCCCCACTGAGCTCCGGATGCCTCCCAACTATACTGAATTGCCAAACTGTACCCAAACATACCTCCCCACTGTACTGAACATCCCCAACTGTACTGCACACTCCCGGTGGGTGCAATTCAACAGTAAAATGTACATCACGTTCGTCCATACCATTCCATAGGATACCCTTTTCTCTGACTTTCTAGTTGATGAAAAAACCCCTAATCATGGAAAGTTTTGAAGGTAACCCTCTTTAAAGGAGAATCAATGAGCCCTAAAGAAATCTGTACTGTACAAACACTGTTTCTAAGAGAAAGGTTTGGGATTTTGGCACTTTATTACGATTCACTTGTACTGATATCTCTTCTCTTTGTTGCTTTGGCCAGGTGAATTTTGACTTTTATCTTAGGGCCCCGAGTCCACCAGCTAGCATTTCACTGTTTTTGGGTTGGAATATTTTCTGAAGAAAAATACCCCGTTTTTCCATGGGCAATTCGGACACGGCTAATTGTGTCTCACTGCTATTTCAAATAAAATTGAATGCTTACCTAGACATGGAGAATGTATCCAACTTGCTATTTATAAACTTCAGATGAATTTTAATGCTTTCCTTCTTGTCTATTTTGTCTGCTTTTAGTGCTCTAAAGTCCACCTCTCCACAGCTTGTTGAAATTCGTTAATATTTAGGCGATGCATAACAAGCATGCGCAGAATGTTATTTAAATTTCTTCCTAATGTCATGGTTCTCAAGCAGGTTTTTTATTAGCAACGCTGGGTCCACTCTAAAAAGTTTTTAATTGTATGGGCAGGATTTTAATTTTTGCATCAAGCACCTCTGTCCCAGAGTAACCCCCTGGGACATGAAAGGATTGATTTCCCGGTTATACATCGAAAAGATTGATTGTCCAAATTCAATGATTTATTGTTATCTTACAATGGAGTAGTGTTAAACTGACAATGGTTGACAAAAGAAGAAAGCTAATTGGATAAACGGCTTCATGCCTTATATATATAGATTCTTTTGTAAAACAATAAAATCAGTGTTTCAACTCGTTTGAAAAGTGAATAAACAAACTTCTGGGAAATGAATGATACGTGTTTTACGCAAGTAACAATGCACAAGTTACGAAGCGCCGAGCCCAAAACTGATTGTTAAAAGAATTTACGATTGCAAAAAAACAACAAGACACGATGCTCGCAGCAGGCTAAATTATTAGACAAGTGAATTGGAACAATCTGCTGAGAATTGAGTGATACGTGCAGTTACGCACATCATAGCCAAACGAATCGTAACAAGGTTGTGGGACACCTTTAAAAACAAACGCTCGCAGCATCTTCCTCGAATTAACTGGGATATAAAATTTCATTCTTATCCCTATAAAGATCCTTTTCATTGAAAGATGGATAGAATAAAGTCTCACACTCGGAAAACTTGTGTTCGAAGGCGAAAAATGAAGTCAAGGCAGCGAACGAAAGCAGAAGTGGTGGGTGCTCTGAAGTAAGGCCTATTGCCGTCGAACTTCCTGATTCGTCAGTTGAACTTCCAACAACAACTAAAGGATCTCAAAAAATGCTCTAATCACAAAGAACACGTGAACTGCAAAAAAAGATTAAAATCAAGAGGACGGAGCTGGAAAATGAGTACTACAATCAAATTGCTAATGATATCAATACGGTTGCTGAGGCGAGGGACGTAGAAAAGGAGTTCAGTACGTATGGCTAAGAAATATCCAGCACTAAAAAGGGATCGAAGCTATCTAATTCTAATGAAAAATTGAAAACTCACTTCCAAAATCATTTCTCGACACGCAACATCCCACTACCACCTGAAATCGAGAAGCCTGAAGAGTCTCCCAACTTAATGATGAGAAAATAACAATAAACGATTGTGTACCATCAAGGGTATTAGGCCACGGATGTTTTGATTAAGTATTTATTTACCTTGTTTTGATCATTGTCTCGTTTTCTTGTCTTGTTTCCTTCTCTGCTTCATTTTCAACTGATGTGTGCAACTGAATGTGAATGTGGGTTTTTAGGCCCAAATCCCTCGTGTTATTTGTCTATATCTTCCTTGTATTCCTGTGTCTTAGCGCGCTTTCGCAGAATAAAGGTTTCAATACAAAAAATACATCGGAGAAGAACAGTATGGATTCAAGCGAAACAGATCAACAGCGGATAGGATATTTATCATTAGGAATGTCATTGAAAAGTATGGTGAAACCATAGTTGCAGTTTAAATCAACTTGACAGCAGCATATGATCACGTTCCTCGAGATTTCCTCTTCAGAGTTTTCGAATTCCGCACAGGAGCAAAACATCTAATAGCCATACTCAAGAAAATGTATGAAGAAACAACACCATCCATCCCCGTTATGAAAGCTAAATTTGATGTACTAATTGGATGTACACAAGTGGGCAAGAGTCACCATATGCCTGTTCAACTACTACTTTGATTATGTACTGAAGGTAGCAGCTATCGAGATTGACATTGCGTATCCTGATGGATGGGGAATTTCTTTTGAGTATGAAATACCGCATTGGTATTCCAATAGAGAACATACATACATACATACATACATTTATTATTTGTTAACGCAGGTCATAATCAAGGCAGCTTAAAAGCTGATGTGGACCTGCAAATTAAAGATAAAAGAAACTGAAACTTAAAGCCTATTTACAATCTGATTTCCTTATTTAAAAATAATTAAAATTTTCGTCCCTTTGTTTAACCCTATCTGACCTGGGGGCGGATATCGCCCCCCCCTAGTACATTTTTGTTTACACCGTTTTCCACACATGCAGCAGGCCTCTGATACTTCGTAAGTTTAACTTTGTATCATAGAGCAATAAAATCGCAGCAATTTGGGCATTCTATTCTTAGCCTTGTCTCCATGGTTACCATTTTTCCATACTGCGCTCTGTGAAAAACATACTTTGTATTTCTTTTAATCATGTTTAATTGGTCCAATTAAGTCTAAATTAAGAATTTATATATATATTTTGATCTATTTCTTTCATTTCTTTATGAAAAATAAAGTTTCATGACCTTTTAGCAACCTTTCATTTATATGACGTCATATGACATCATAATGATCATCATGCTCTAGCAACAACAACAACATCGCTAATTGGATTATGATTTTAAATTTTCATTGTTTACATAATGAACTACCTTTGTGCCAAGTTTGGCTGCCATATCTCTTATGACAACAGAGATAAACAGGCCCCCCAGGCATTGAGTGTTTCAAAACACCCAGGTCAGATAGGGTTAAATGAGAAATTGGTAAAAGATATTCGTTCCAAACTTCTGCTGTTCATTGATAGCCTTTTTTTTAAACTGTCATAGCTAGTGACCTTCTTTAGGTCTACAGGGAGATTGTTCCATACAAGTGCTGCTCTGTACTTAAAAGAGCTTCTTCCAATGTTGGATTTCGGTCTAGGTAATATGAACTGGATACAGTCTCTCATGTTTCGTGTATAATCTTTCTTTTTAAACAGGCTTTGGATCTCTTCAATCACATTGTCATTATACGCTTGGTGTGAAATGCAAGCGAGTCTCCTTTCGTACATGTATGAAAGGTCTTTCCATTTTACAGTTTTTAAGACGTCCTCGTTCTTTATTGTCTTTGGAACTTTGTTTATCATCCGTGCAGCTCTGATATGGCATGATTCTAATTCGTTCATTTTACAAGAGCTGTTATTACCCCAAACAGAAATTCCATAAATAACTGCAGGCAAGATGGCTTTGAAATATATAGTAGAGAGCACTTCTTTGGGTAGATATCTCATCATCTTTAATTTCTTTATTTTACAACTCATGTCTGTCTTTACTTTCTCTATCTGCAGTTTCCAAGAGAGTTGGCTATCCAGTAACATTCCAAGGCATTTCGATTTGTCAACAACTTTGATGTCATTATCCCCAAGCTTAACTTGCTTCAGAGGACCGATGAATTTATTCTTTGTTAACAACAATATTTCAGATTTAAGTAACAAAGAAGTAAAAGTAAATCGAGGGTGTAAAAATCATACGGTGGATCTTGTATGCTGACGATGTGGTGCTCTTCTGCAAAACAACCAAAGAGGCTCAACAGAACATGCAAACGCTTTGGGTTAACAGTATCGTTCAAAAAGACCAAAACACAAGTATTTATCACAACAATAAACTCACTGAAAGTAAATCTCTGTTAGTATCGATGGTACGGCAATCGACAACGTGCAGCAGTTCACCTACCTGGGACAGGTTATCAGCAACAACAAAGAAGTATGCTTCACTGTCCATCGCACTGATCGGGCTATTGCTAAGTTCAATGAGTTACGCAATATCCTAACTGATTACAGAGTGAACATACGAACCAGGAGGAAATTAATGGAGAGTTGCGTGAGATCTCGACTAACGTATGGAACCCAAGCATGGTATCCAAACGAACAGGAAACGAAAAACCTGAAGTATGCCTTTAAGGAATTCCCCACATACAGTTTTCATATGTTCTCTTCCTTAGTTTTATTTTAGGTGCTATCATTTGTTTTATATCTGTATTATTGTATTTAATGTAATTTGTATTGAAACTTGTATGTTGTGTGAACTTTAAAATGAAACTGAAACTGAAACTGAAATGCTGGATACAATGTCTAAGAGGAATGGTACGGGGTGGTTGGAGACGGAAAAGAAACAATAATTAGAATGAAGATGATTTCAGCCTTGTATACACAAATGATCGAATACAACAGATTGTAGGAGCTCAACCACTCAAAAACCGTATTAACGGACAGTACCTCAATTACATTGGACATATCTGCAGAGGTGAGAACACAGCGTTGACAAAGAAAATGATGTTTGCAAAGGCAACCAGAAGATATTACAGAGACGCATGGATAAAGATATCATCCCTACAAGACGTGTCAACTGAACAGGCAAAGAGAGCCACACAGTCGAGGAAAAAGTTTGCCGAGTTAGTGCAGAGATGCACTACATCGTCTCCGTGATGGTGAATACCAGGAAGGAGGAATCTACAGGTAAAGGTAACCTAATATGAGGCAAAAAAAAACGATTCTGGTAGACCAAGAAACTCAGTGCATTCAGAGTGAATATCAACAAAATGCAGAAGAAAATGGACGCTCCCGTGGACGAGTCAGAAGACTGCTATCTACTTGTTCAAAAGAGTGCAATCACAAAGTTTTTCGATACTTAATGTGCCCAGCGAGGGGTTTAGTGTATCACTCCACAAAAAGGCATACGGGGTTTTTCCGTATTCAAAAGCCCTTCCGATTTGCAGATTTTTCCAGAATTTGAGCAGATTTTTTGGATTTTTTCAGATTTTTGAATATTTCTTCCGGGACTTTTCCCGCCTTCAAAAGCCTATAGAAATGGCAGTTAGCTTCATAATAAGTCAAATTGCTTGACTGTTCTGATTATCGCCAAATGCTAATCAGCACATTTTCATTGCTTCGTGCAGCTCTCAGACACAACCTTATCAAAATATCAGTTCTATAACAATGTCCTTAAAAGCATGCAGAAATGCATAAATGTATAATTAGGCATGCCAAAGCAAATACGATTTATATTTAACAATGGATTACCTCCAAAAGCTATTTATAGATGGGATTCTTGTACCCAGACCTCCCAGAAAGGTGCCGTTTATTTCTCCCATAGTATTTGAGAACAAAACATGTAAATTATTAATAGAGGTTCAGCTCCTCATAACGATGAAAGCAATCCTAACTTTCAAATTAGCCCCATAAAGCAATCTATTTTTAGAAAGGGGTACTCGGATCCAGACCTCTACCAACTTTTCAATTATTCTAGCACTAACGGCTCATTGTAAGAGGGGAATTCTTTCAAATCATGAGGTCAGTAAAGTCACTTGCTCAAGGCTTATCTTTTGAATGTAAATTGCACCAAGAAAGCTATTTGTAGAATTGATTATCACTGTCCAGCC
Source organism: Aurelia coerulea (assembly GCA_039566865.1). Classification (NCBI taxonomy): domain Eukaryota; kingdom Metazoa; phylum Cnidaria; class Scyphozoa; order Semaeostomeae; family Ulmaridae; genus Aurelia; species Aurelia coerulea. The sequence goes on from CM076959.1 coordinate 9,047,724, forward strand.
CCCCAAATGAAAAAAATATGCCAAAAATGACCCTAATCTATTGTCATTCTACGAGCAACTCCGTAACGAAGTAACATCCAAAATTCGCAGCTCCATTCAAGAACACCATTCTTGCTCGATTGAGCAGTATAACTACAATCCTAAAGAAATATGGAAAACTGAGCAAGGTGTTGAACAGAGGTACAGCAAAAAGTACTACATGCGGTTTAAATCACGGGGAGGGGGTTCTTGGCCAAATTTTGGGTAGGGGTCGGCCACGAGCATCTTCAAAATTGTACCATTGGCTAGACAACATGTTACGTTAATGTTAACCTTGGCTAGACCAATTTGATTATTCTCTGGACCAATATTTACGAATATGGTACCCTTGGATAGCATAGGAATCATTCGTCGTACATAGCCAATTGCTCGTGGCCCATGGTCGAAACCGCCAAAGCCTCATTTTCACGGACCAATCAGACGGCTAAAAAGCGAAGGAGACAAAAGAAACATGTGAAGATTTTCCTAAATTTTACCTACCTTCATAAAACGCAACCAGGACAAAAAAACTGCTTGAGATTTCCCGAATTGTTTGAAAGAAATCTATTCTCCAGATGTTTGGGAGTACAAGTTTGGATGCCGGTTAAAATATCTTCAGGATTGGCGGAGTTATTGCCTCTCCAATAGACAAAATCGGCGAAGGCTTATTGAGACCGGTTTACGCCACTTCAAGTCAGGTGATAAAGCCTCTTGATAAAACCTCTTCTGAATTTTATAAGTTATTTTGCAACGAGCAAACTTTTGCCATGAAGGTAAAAAGTAGTACAATACAGAAACTTCCCTAGAGTATTGCCACATAACTTGAAATGCGTGAACAAGCCTTTGTAGACTTTTTCAATTCACATAGAAACTGTAGGGGCATTGAATCTTCAATAAAAGAAAATTTAGCGAAAGACAATAGCAAGAACAATTGAAAACACAGATTGTAGCGTTTTCGGGTCGTTCTTGCAACAATCACTATTGTTATTACTATCGTCTCCCGGCCAGAATCTCTATTGTTCAAGGTTCAGTGCCTTGTCGGTTTGTTTGTGGCCATAACTCCACCAATCCTGGAGATATTTTAACCGGCATCCACACTTTTACTCCTAAACATCTGGAGAGTAGATTGCTTTAAAAAAATTCGGGAAATCTCAAGCAGTTTTTTGTACTGGTTGCGTTTTATGAAGGTAGGTAAAATTTAGGAAATTCTTCACGGGCTTCTTTTGTCTCCCTCGCTTTTTAGCCGTCAGATTTGTCCGTGAAAATGAGGCTTTGGCGGTTTCGACCATGGGCCACGAGCAATCGGCTATGTACGACGAATGATTCCTATGCTTGCTTATAGAGCCTTAGTTGAAAGTCATATTTAATATGCTGATGGCATTTGGGGTAACCTATCTCAGACTAAATTACATACCCTACAACGTTTCCAGGACTGAGCTTTATATATGATAAAAAATGCAAGAATTAAACACCCAATAGCCAGGAAATTGGTTAAAAGTCGAGGATCTCATCAAGTTTGATCAGTAGTTGCTCATATGATGAAGATAGTTATGCTCAACTACTCTATGTGTATCCTGGACAGATTCCTGTAAAGACAGGGGATCAGGCAGTCTATGCGATTTTCAGGCTATGCAATAATGGCTCTACCCTGAGCTTCACAGTGAGGATAACTTTTTAATGATGATGGGTGCCTTGTATATCAAAATTTGCTTTCTCTCAACCTTTTGTGATTGGCTTGATGGGAGCGGTTGGGTTGAACTTTTAGTGAAATCCAACATTAATGCACCAGGAAGAGCAGAAAGTATGCTTCAAGGCCACGCTAGTTAAACTTTTTGTTGTTGTGTTCATCAAATGACATCAAGTGGCACTCTTCCTCATAATATCCCATCTTAAAAAGAGAATAGGGGTATAGATTTGCGAATCTCTTGAATTGCATGCTTGATAAAAAATTGTACACATTTACAATAAGAACACCGCCACAAGCGTATTTCATTAATCTTTGGGGGAATGGACACTGGTAATTAACATTTAGTGCTAGAATCATTGAAAAGTGCCCCTTTTTAAAAATAGAGTATGGGGCTAATTTGAAAATTGGGATTGCTTTCATTGTTACGAGGAGCTGAATCTCTGTAATATTAATAATTTACATGTTTTGTTTTCAAATAGTGTGGAAAAATAATCTTCACCTTTCCGGGAGGTCTGAGTGCGAGAATCCCATCTAAAAACAGCATTTGGGGGCAATCCATTGTTAAATATCAATCCTATTTGTTTTGACATGTTTAATTATACATTTATGCAGCTCATTATGCTTTTAATATGGAAAGATGTAAAACTGGTAGAATTAGTTGCGGAGGACTGGGTCCGAGTACCCCTTGTCTAAAAATAGCATTTTGGGGTAATTTACAGTTGGGGTCCTGATCTCATCGTTCTCAGCATGTCAAAATCTATAGGTAGAGCCCCGTTGCCCTGCTCCGATCACTGGCTGCTGTGAGCGCGTTTGTGTACAATCTCGCGATGTTTGTTTCCAAGGGGAATGGAACCTACAATAGGAAAAGCGTGCGAAAAAGTAGTTTGCTGTTGCCACGAGCTTCAAGTTCAGACGTGGTTTACTTTTTTCTAGCGTATGAATCCAGCGATATGGGAAGCTGACAAAGCTGAAATTGAATCGTAAGCCCATTTTCCCTTTCGTGTTTCCATGCAGCAATTAAATTCTCTCTCATTCCTCTGCTAGTGTTCACCAGAATCGCAGTCAAAACACTTCATATTTACTCCAACTCTCTAAGCGGACATTTACAAAAAATCTCGATCATACTGTATCCTGCTTCCCAGCTGGAGGTAAAGTTCTAACTGCAGTCAGATAGGCTACAAATTGCCTTCTTCCGATCACGAGGTTTGACTTTGAATCTCTAAATGAGGATACGGCGTAGGAAGGGTGAAATAAACAAAGAAACCTCACCCGAGGGCTCTGTCGATTTTGGATACGCGTGAGGTTGGGTCTGAATTAATGCCAGTGGTCATTGAAGTATGGGAAGGGGCTATGCTAGAGTTTTGCCAGTTATCTTGTAAAAGCCTGTAGCTTTCAATTGTAATTGCTTATTATGTTACTAAACGAATAAAGAGGCAAAAGGTTACTTATCAAACGATAGCATGAGCTAAACATCTTCTGTTATGTGTATGGTATCCATTTCAATTGGAAATTGCGCTTTCTTGAGCCCTCTGCGATGGCGCTTCTCAAAATTCATGCGTGAACTTACGTGATCGGAACAGGGCGAGGGAATGAAGACATCGTGATTTCATCACTGTTTTTCGACAACGAATTGACAGAAGACGGTGGCTAAATGTACAATAACTGGTTTCTATATTTTAAGCTATGAAATTAGAAATATTTCAATAGCAGTAAGTTTTCCTATAAAATGTTCTTAGGCCAAGTAACGCAAGGTTCCTTTTTCAGCGATCGGAACAGGGCGATTGGGCTGTATGCCAATTCTCATGCTTTCTTCATTAAATGCACGATTGTTATGGCTTTTTCCCTCACTATTACGACTTTCTTAGAGGTTCTATGACAATCTTCACGTTCACTACATGTGCTCTCGTGCAGGGGCGAAAATTGAGGGGGGTGTGGAGGGGTGTGAAACCCCCAATCTCAAATATTGCAGATTTCGCAGGGCAATCGAAGATTTTGCAGCAGGGCAACAAGGAGAATTTTATTACAGTGCAGCAACCGCGTAACAAGTCTGGCAGTCATGCTAAGCTGTCTTGAAATTTGCAATCAGTTAACAATTTCAGAATTTTTCCAAACGCAAATTTTCCCTGGCAAAACCCACCCATATTAGGGGCACATAACTGCCGGTTAGTCGTAGTGACTGACATCCCCGGCTTGGTAGAGAAGGTATTTTCAAAAATGCTGTGTGCAGCACTCATTTAACTACCGGGTGTCTCGAAAAAAGTACCCCCTTTTGACTGAAAAAGGCATCAAAATGATAACATTTCGGGACTTTTTGAATTCATGGCTACATTTGTTGGTCTTCAACTTAAATGCGCATACCTTGCATTTTGAAATCGACAACCAAACGGCGGAGATATGAGTTCACAAGGTCAAGATTTGGAGTGCACCTGAAACCAGAGGTTTTGAGAAATGGCCTAGCCACAATATGACACCAAACAGGAATTTTGAAAACGAATTTTCAACTTTTTAGAAAATATTGATACCCCGGGGGGGTACTTGACCAGGTTTTGTTCGGGGACGTGCCATCGAAGCTTCAAAAACATACCCGTTCCTTATACCAATTTTGCGAAAAAGTATCCCCGACTTTATACCAATTTTGCGAAAAAGTATACCCGACCTTATACCAATTTTCCGAAAAAGTATACCAAAATCGTTCTTTAAACCAAAATTGCGAAAATCGATACCGTTCCTTATACCAAAATCGTGAAAATCGATACCGTTCCTTATACCAAAATCGCGAAAATCGATACCCTTCCCGATGGCACGTCCCCGTACCCAAAATATGTGAAGTACCCCCCCCCCCGGGATTGATACCTTGAATTAGTTCAATTTTTCTTGAAGTGACTTTTCTTTTGAGGAATCAGTACTTGCATTGCATTCGATCCCAATTGTTTTGTATAAAACAGAGGAAAAGGAGTACATGCACGCTTATTTTGGAGATGTGGCACGACTTTATCATTCTTACCACATTTTTACCATATTTATTTAATCAGTGCCAAGTCCATGCATCTTTTATTCTTTTCAAAAGCAAAAAACCCGAACTCAAAGTCTACAGGTACATTGGAAAATGTCTACGATACAAATCATGATTAGGCCCTTTTTCAAAATTAGGTCATTTTGTCCCTCATCCTCTTCATCCCCCTCATCCCTCACCTCCCCTCATATATGACGCGAGATGTAAACTTTATTACTAAGCCAAACCATATGGCCTAATCAAAACTGATATATAATGATTCATGTCCAGTATAGACAAATAGATATTACACAACAGCTAAGTTTCAAATTTTTTCTTGTTGCTATTACTTAGAAACTCATCCTTAAATGACAACTTTACATTAGTAAAGCCTTTACTAGCAACCTAGAGATGAACGTTTGCCTCGAGGTCTGCAGGGTACCACTCACTTTTGCAGGGCAAAAACCTTTTTCATCCCTCCGAAATTATTGGTCTAGTTACGCCCCTGCTCTCGTGAACACTTCAAAACTAGGGTTTTAAGCCTTTCCAATTGTTTCGACAATACTCGAGTACCTTACGAGTAACATGATACAGGAAACGAGTGAAAGTAAAGTGAAAATATGTAAAATTTCTTATCCTTTCTTAACCTATTTTTTAACATAGATTCTTAACCTATGTTTTCCCGGTAAAGGAGTTTCTTAATTTTTTGCGATCTGAGAATTGAGTTTCTTATGGGCAGTTTCTTATGAAAACATACGTGTACTGGCCCAATTCTTAGTTTCTTCTGAAATACGTGTATGCATTTCAAGGGAATCATATTATTGATGACCACCCATTAAAGTTCAAGTGATGGATTTTCCTTCGCACTAATTTTACATTTCATAGTGACAACACAGCTGTTTTCTCTCGTGCCAAAATATGAGAAAAAATTCTTTGAGCTATTGATTCACATCCGAAAATATTCCAATTGAGTAGCTCTCTCAAGTTAAAGGCGCCTACGTTGCAATATAAGAGAGAATGGACTCACAACTGTGCAAGAGATCATGGGAGCCAATTCATACGAAACTGACTCCAACCATGAGCAATAAGATACGTCAATGTTGGTCGTTTCGTCGGTGCTTGTTTCCCAGTCTTTTCATCACAATACCGCGCAGGAAAATGTGGATGTTAAAAGGTTGTCGAAATAAAGGTCAGTCTAATTCAAGGTTCAGAATCCTAAGATCCAAAGATTCAAGATCCAAGCTTGGTTTTAAGATCCAACTTTCGGAATTTTGTCTGTGTTTGATTTGGGGGCGTTTTTGCCCCTTCCCCTACCAAACTTTCTCAAATATCTCCACCGCTGTTGTATTTCATTCATTTCATTCATTCATTTTTATTTATTTAGGCACGTCAATCCATATGAGCTGCTTTTCAGGGTCCGTGGCAATACATTTACTAATTTAAAAGATCACTATATAATAGTTAACGAAAAATAAAAGAATTCTCGTTAAGGCTAGTTTTCGATTCTTCTCTTAAAAGTGGAAAGGGAGGGTGCCTGTTTAGCATCAGGTTCAAGTTAATCCCAAAGCTTAGGTCCACGAAAAGATATAACCCTCTGCCCATTGTTAGTTTTTCGTAATGGTAACGAGAGATCAGTATCGGTATTTCTCAGTTTCCTGACATTTCGAGTAGAATTTTTTTCAAACAAATCTGAAAGGTACTCCGGAACCAGACCATTTAGTGATTTGTACATTGTGGTAGCTGTTTCGCTTCTAATAATATAATTTACAGTAGGCCAATTTAAACTGCGAATTAATGCCATAGCAGGCGTATCAAATTGACTTTTAGTTACAATCCTAGCTGCTCGATTTTGCAGCTTCTGCAGGGTTTGCAGTTTAGCCACCCCCACAGCACCCCCACACCGAACAACAGAACCGAAAATGGGGCTCGACGATACCCCTATACATTGCGCTCAACGTGTTTTGAGGTAAAAATTTCCTAGAATATTTCAAAAATCCAATTGCACGAAAAACCTGAGTACGGAGATTGTAAACGTGTTCTTCCCAATCCAAATTTCTATCGATTATCACACCCAGATGCTTTGTTCGGTCTACATTTTCAACCTGAGAGCAGTCAACAGTAAAAAATAGTGGATGATCAACAACCTTATCGGTAATTTTCTTAATTTTGGGCTGGGAACCTACAATCAAAGCTTGAGTTTTTAAAACATTCAAAGAAAGTTTATTACCCTGCAACCATCGCTTCAAATCATTCAGTTCACTATTCAGAGTTTGGTTTATATCTACTAAGCTCGAAGAAGAGTAAGAAATACTGGTATCGTCAGCGTACATGGTCACTTTACCTTTCTTCAGAGAAAACAGAAGATCATTGATATAAATCAGAAACGGAAGAGGGCCAAGACAAGAACCCTGCGGCACACCACAGCGAATATCTTCTGTTTTTGAACCTACCCCATTTACTTTGCAGAATTTTTTTCTTTTGGTTAGATAGGACGTAAACCAAGTAAGTTCAAGATTATTAATACCATACTTCCTCAATTTAGCAAGTAAAGTGTCATGATCTACGGTGTCAAATGCTTTTTTGAGATCAATGAAAATATTTGCAGTGTATCTGCCATTGTCCATGTTTTTTTTTTATACATCATTTAATAACTTACAATACATATTACTTTCAACATTACTTACAAAATACCATACCCTACTACTAATACAATACCAATTGGAGCGAAAACTACGACTACCTCATGGCAACATAAAACAGGAAATAAGAACATGTCACTGCCATTGTCCATGTTCACATTAGACTGATTACAATGAGTCCCAGTATTCGCTATCCAAAACGAAACTATTACGCCAGACCGAGATCGCTCTTACTGGGACTCATGATATTACGGCAATATTTTTGGACTGACTTTTTTCACTTTTGAACGCCCTTGGGATCGAGGCTGCTATACACAGTCATGTACAAAGTATACAACAAATAGACTCACGAAATAGTCCCAGTTATCGCAACAACAACAGCAATGACAACAACAACAACAATATATACTTTTGCTCAAACTGGGACTTATGGACTTTCACATCAAAAAGTGGGACGAAAATAACAATGGGCGCACAGATTTTTCTGTGCCCTTTGAAACGAGGTTAATGGCCTCTTTTCGGTAGTTGGAGAATTTCAGGAGCTGTGCCCTGTTTGCGTGCACTATTGCTAGATGAAGATTGCCTTCAAAATCAGGAAATTCTTGTTGAAACTGAAAGGTTTGTTAATTCTTATATTAAAGAAGCATTCATGCGAATACTTGTGATTTTTGTTCATTGCTAACGTCACTCAAAACTTGAATTTTGAGGCGTTTTATTATCTGACGATTGAGCTGACAATTTAGGCCCACCGCCATTAGTCGCCTTTTCATACAGCGTTGCTATGGTTTCCATATCGGACATGAAATCGAGGGAAACAATTTCGTTCCAATTTTCAATGTGAAAGTCCATGAGTCGTAGTTATAGCGTCCATCAGCCTATCAATAGCAATAACTACGAACTTGCAATCAGTCTATACAACAAATACAACGCCATTAGAATTTCTGCAGATTCGATTGATTGATATTGACCAACGGAAACTCGAAGCTCAAAGCAGAGTTTCAAGGAGTTTGGCCGGACAGAACAAAGTCTTACGAACAAATATACCATGAAAACAGTTGGCGACAATATCAAATTTTGTACGTAGGTACTATTTTGCTGCTTTCGCTAAGCATTAACTGATTTATTGTGAAGTTTTCAAATCAATGTGTTTCATTTGAAAACTACAAATTTTTGTGCTTTTCTGCGCCTAGGCCCTTATCGAAACGAGGCAGGCATAGTCATTTCAAAATAATGGCGTTTGATTATGAGTCGTAGTTAGGAGCGTCCGGCAGTATTTCAATAGTGATAACTACGACCATATCATCAGTCTATGTTCACATACCAGTCATCTGTGTTGTTAAGAAGGCAAGTGACAACAGAGTGTAGAACTCTGAAGCCAGATTGGTTAGAAAATAGAAGTTTGTTTTTTGTTCAAATAATCGTACAGTTGGTTATAAATAAGCTTTTTCAAAGACCCTGGCTAAAACAAGCAAGACTGATATCGGTCGGTAGTTAGATCGGACATCAGGTTGACCACTTTTGAAAATTGGGGCTACTCTGGCTATTTTCCAGCTATCTGGAAAACAACCAGTAGCAATTGAAAGATTGAAAATATCATAAAGAGATTCTGAAATAACTGGAAGTGCAAATTTTAGAAAACAACTAGCAATGCCATCAGTACCACATCCCTTTGAGGTTTTGAATTTGCCAAAAACTTTATGTAACTGGAGAATGAAAATTATACTTAGTTTTTTGTGGATTGACCTCGTAATCATTCTCGAGGAGAGGGTTTTTTTTTGCCTCGGGAATTTTGTCACTAAGTGTCTCTCCTATGGTACAGAAAAAGTTATTCATCAATTCTGCAATGCCGGCACTGGTAGAGATATGTTTCCCATCGATGGTCGGTGATGAAATATTGGTGGTTTTAGATTTCTTATTTAAGACCTTATTGATAGTCTTCCATGTGTTCTTGAGGTCTCTTTCGCAGGAAGCAAGTAGATATGGTGCTGCAATTCCTTGACTTTTCCTAACATTTAATTGGCCATCAAATTTTGAAAATTTCATATTCCATCGTTGTACCACGTGAACTCCAGATGCCCTTATTTGGAGACTGGTCACAAAGAAAATCTTAAAATCCTGGCTAAATTCTTGCAAATAGTGCTAATAATAAAGTTATATACACCATTCGATTGGTCTTGAAGAGTACTTTCATTTGATATATAGTTCGTTTAAATTTGCTGACATCAGCAACTTTTGATATCCATGACGTCATTTATCTTTATGACGTCATATAATGAATGAAATTCGGCAATGTATCTCAAAACGTGCAGAAAACAGTGTCAGACTCCTCATTACTAACTATTTTCAATAATTAGAAGTCTGAAAATAGAAAATAATTCACAATAGAAATTTCAATTAGTCTATTCAATTGCTAATTGTTCTTAATTATCAAGAGTTGCAAGTTAAATTGGAATTTCCTCGCGTGAATATCTTTCTCTGCTCCTAGTTGCTACTTCTGGTTACAATTCTGCCTGTTATCTCATGTTAATCTGGACGAAATTTGCTTTTTAAGTCAGTAGCTAAATTTTGACAATTTTCTCATTATTTTTGGTTGCCTAGCAACGACCCACGTCATCAATTAAACATATATTGTTGTTTTCGTAAAGCTAATTGTCCAAATAACAATTGGAATAAGTTTCATTGTGATATCTTTTGTAGTTTTGAAGAAAAAGAGGGGGGCAAAAAAGGCCCCCCCCCCGGTCAAAAATATCAAAATTTCAGCCCTGTCCAAGCACAAAAACCCTATCAAATAAAAAAAATTATTGCTATAAAAATAGATATCTATTTACAAATTTGCTGATCTTCCAAGGGATCGTGCTTCGGGAAGGATGCTAATTTTCTAGGAATTCTTCCCGCTTCCTTTTGAATATGATAATCGTGGAACTCTTGTTAATTTCTAAATTGATTTCAATTCATATCTTTGCACCAGCATAGAAAAAACTGCTTTTGGATTATTCTAGGTTTTGCCTTGGGGTGTCCAGATCTAACTGATTTCTTGTTGGATACACGTATCTTTGATAAGAAACAAATAATTTGGGCCAGCACTGACAGTTTCTAGACTTACGACGTGATTCTTTGTATTCGTTCAACATTTTTAATCTGATATTCTATTTTCTCTCAATATGAGCGATACCATCCAATTCAATATGAGCGATGCTGAGACTTATGTGATTAGTATAGACAGTTTCTTCAAATTATCATATTTTGAGTACTCAGAGTTTCTTACGAGTTTCTTAGAAGTTTCATAACAATCTTCATTTTTACTACCTGTGCCTTCGTGAACATTTCAAAACAAGGTTTTTTAAGCCTTTCCAACGTTTAGACATTACTCAAGTACCTTAAAAGCAATATAATGTAGGAAACGAGTGAGAGCAAAGTAAAAATATGTGAAGGATTTCCTTTTTCAAAATTCATAGTTTCTCAACTCATATTTTCCCAGTACTGGAGTTTCTTAATTTTTGGTGATCTGAGAGGTGAGTTTCTTAAGGGCAGTTTCTTATAGATAAAATATGTGTAGTTAGATAATTGAGATCTGGTAACAAGTCTCCCTCTTCTTAAGTAGTCCAGGCAGAGACCATTCATTATTTTGTCACAGCACTGTCAAATTTTATCAAGTTTGAGACTGAATGCCAGTTGAAACTCTACCCATCCTTGAATTTAGAGCCTTCATTTAGCGATCGTGCTCTAGTTTTTAGACGCTATCTGGAAGATAATCAAGCTTTATGTTTGACAAACTGCCCCATAGCTCATCACTGTATCTCTCAGATGACACGCAGGCAGTGCCTTTTACACCTGATCCAATTTTAATTATGGTAGTATGTTCTTAACCCTATTCGTACAGCCCCCCCCCCCATACCAGTTTTTGCTGCGTTACGCTAAAACGACAAGAGATATAACCACCAGTTTTGGTGACTCTCACTCAAATTTCGTAGGCAATTAAATTCTTAACATTTCATTGCTCTACCTTTGATCATGTGACCACAGTAATACCATAATTGGAGAGTAGTCAACAAAAATAGCTTAAAATGTCCGTATTTTTCGTGTCGTTTGCTCGATTGATCTCAAACATGCACCATTGGATTGCATTTGATGAGTACTTTCATTTGATTTATAAATTTTTTTATATTTGCTGATGTCAGCAAAATTTAATATATACGACGTCATTCACATGGGCCTGCAGGGTAAAGTGGGTCTTCGGAGCTTTTCCTCGAAATATCCTTATGGATGAAAGGTTGGTTTTTTCTTGCTATGTCAACATAAAAAGCTGCATTGTTATACCGGGTGCGCCAAAATGAACTATGCACGTTTGGCAGGCCACGATAAATCGTACACAAGAGCGATTTTGAAGATTTATGACTTGATCTTTGGCAGAAGGCCTGAATTAGGTTCTAGGACTTTTTGCAAATTTTTCTGTTTTCCGTTTTTAGAGCTACAAGCGAGATCCTTAACATTTTTGTTTTCGAAAACACTGAAAACGATCAAAAAGCGTCGATCAGGCTTTCTAAAGAATCGACATGAATGGACAAAGAGAAAACTTTTTCGTGATGATTTGGGATTTAGAAATCGACTAATTGTAAACTGCTGTACGAGAGTTTGTACTATCTTGTGAGAAATGTAATAATATTTTCAAGAATATAAAGAAATTTCTTTTCTTTTTTAATGTCATTGAACTTATGCTTTGCTGCAGGCTGTGTTCCTGTATCAAGGGGGGTAAAGGACAAGCGAGGAAGAGTCATGGGGCCAGCAAGCATGGAGTTTTGTTACATTTTTGATTTGTGACGGCTTTTGGGGCGGCACTTTATTGCAACTACTACAGAATTTCGCAACAAGCCAATATTTGAAATAACACTCGTGCAGAAGTTTACAATGATCAATTTCCAAATCACCAAATCACGCTGAAAACATTTTCTCATTGTCCATTCATGATGAGTCTTTAGAACATTTGATCAACGTTTTTTGATCGTTTTCAGTGTTTTCGAAAACGAAAATTTTAAGAAACTCGCCTGTAGCTCTAAAAATTGAAAATGGAAAAATTTGCAAAAAATCTTAGAATCTAATTCAGGCTTTCTGCTAAAGATTAAGTGATATATCTTCAAAATCGGTCCAGTGTACGATTTATCGTGGCCTGCCAAAAGTGCATAGTTTATTTTGGCGCACCCGGTATTAAATATTCGTCTTAGATGAATCTCCACTCGTTTTTATAAAATAATTTTACTGAACGTCTTAGGGTGTCGGCAGTGGTAATCGGATATGATGGAATTTTCAGTTCAAAATATTTTATCTGTTCTTCGAGGCTCATTTTACAAAATCGGGCTTGAAAATGAAAGTCGAGCTCGAGTTTTGTCGCATGCGCTAACCAGTATTCCTTTAACTTTTCGGGTCGAATGCGGCAAGGATTTTAAAACCGAGAAACTTGCGCGCGGTCTCTTATCAATTAGCCATAAAAGCAACGCGCACTGTTTCTTGGGCTCCATTTTAAAATAAACCACCCAGAAAACTTAAACCGCCCCAGACTACAATTAAACTACCCCGAATAAAATTAAACCAAGGGAATTAAACCATCCAGAAAAGATGCATAGCAACAAAATAAACTCTTGGAATCGAGTTAGATCGTAGCTTTTTGAGGTAAAAACAATTAGAAGAACTATGAGAACTGTCTGCAAATTTCAAGACTGCATTATAAAACTTTCTGTAATACTTTTTTAAAACTCAATGTGCTATTAGTCTCAATTGAAATGCTAAATTGCAATTTCAAGACACAGGGAATTAATGTAAGCTCATTTCTTACTTGCTGGCTCAACAGTGTTCTGCACCAGACAAAAACATGTAATTAGGGATCTTCCCATATTATTTGTCTGTTTTAGCGCAAGTATCAGGGCTCTAACCAGCTTTCAATACTAAGGAGGCCACAGTTTTAAGGAAGCGATTTATAAATCGAGTCCAACTCTCCAAGCTGAAGGGATTCGGAGCACTGTATGGGCAAACAATGGGTTCAAGGTGTAAACATCTGAAAGTAAAAGCTAAAATCTGTTTCTGTGATTTCATAGCAATATAAACGCTAAAAAGCTACCGTATGTAACATAACATATTCAAATGCGTTAAACTGATAATGTCCTCAAATGTACGGATTTCTAAATGGTCAGGAAAAAGGTATCTGGGGCTTTTCTCTCAATATGTTTCAGTGAATGGTTGCAATTCCAGTCATTTGAATGTTACCTTTGGTGTACCTCAGGGATCTGTCCTTGGTCCATTTTTGTTCCTAATCTACATCAATGATCTTCCCAACTCATCTTCCAAGTTATCCTTCTATCTCTTTGCTGATGACACAAACATTTACTTTGAATCTCACAGTTTGACTAATCTTCAAAAAGTGGTGAACAAAGAGCTCAGACATGTCAAAAAGTGGCTAGATGCTAACAAACTTGCTTTAAATGTAGATAAAACAAACTTTGTAATTTTTCACTCTCCACAAAATTCGTTGAATGACAGCATCAATATAAAAATTGGTAATCAATATGTAAAACAAGCTAAATATGTCAAGTTCCTTGGTCTCCTTTCAGATGAAAATCTAAGCTGGAAATATCGCTTAACCCTATTTTAACCGGGGGGGGGGCGTTTTTCGCCCCCCCTATCGGATTTTTTTTAATAGCTCCCAAGCGATGCAACCTACAATGCTGAAACTTCTTGACTTTTCCTAAAATTTAGTTGGCAATCAGAAAATAGAAATTTCAATACCTATTGTTTGACCACGTGACCACCACATGCCCATATTTGGAGAGTGGTCACAAAGAAATTCTTTAAAACGGCTCTAATTTCTTCCTTTGTTACTAAATCTCAACAATATATATACCATTCGATTCATCTCGATGAGTACTTTCATTTGATATATAATTTATTCATATTTGCTGACATCAGCAGTTTATTATTTCTATGACGTCATCAATCTTTATGACGTCATATTCCTAATGAATGAGTAATTTTTCATACAAAACTGATGGAATTACCTCAAATAACGATGAAGGTACTTGATTTCACCAATAATATGCGAAATTAATGGTTTTAAATCATAATTATTGAGCTTACAATTTTGCATTGAATCAAATTTTCATTATTTAATTAGTTAATTTATTAGAAACCATAAATATCCGTACGAAACCATATGAAACTACAAATTAATGATATCAAGCTGGTATTTGGATGGTTTTTTGCCAATTTTATCTAGCTATTTGCTAATAATGGGCCCTTTTCTGCAAATAGCTCGATTTTCTGAAAATTTGCATTGTTTTTGGTTTCCTAGCAACCAATCACGTGACTATTGATTGATTGATGCTATTTTTAGATTCTCCATTGTTCAATTATGACACAGTGCAAGTTTCATTGTCATAGCTCTTATACTTGCGGAGAAAAACAGGGGGGGCGAAAAACGCCCCCCCCGGTAGAAAATCACTTATTTTTTACCCGGTTAAAATAGGGTTAAGTGAACTTTCCAAGAAACTGTCAAGAACTTGTGGTATATTCTTCAAAGTAAGGCATCTTCTATCAACCAGTGTTCTAGTCTCTTTATATAACTCTTTATTTTCCTCATTTCTCCAGTATGGAATCATTGTCTGGGGTCTCACATATGACATCCACACTAAACCAATATATCTCCTTCAAAAGAAAGTTGTCAGAGCTAACACAGTGACATTTCGTTTCACAAACCGCTGACCACTCAAAATCACCAGTCTCACATCTAGATTTCAAAGCGAGTGAGACAACTGGCCTAGATGGGTCGGGCATCGGCTTTTGCATTCCAGCGTGAGCTCATCCGTTCGCAGTTAAATCCACTATTTGATTTTGATGGAAGAAAGGTTGGCGAACATTAGGAGACATCAATCGACGAAATTTTCTAATTAAAAAGCACTATTCGCAGACTTCTTGTGGCCATGAAAAAATGGCCTAATTCATACGCAGATTCATGTTGATGAAAGAGGATATTTCTCCAAAACTACACCGTGCCACATCAAGAACTTTACAGGAGTCCTTGCCAAGGATATCAGAAACATGACCTATCAGGTGGGTTATTCACGGTTTTTTGCGTTGTGACGTTATTCTAGGTTTTTTAGACACTACTCAAGAACCATGTTACGTAAGTAGCAGAAGGAACCATTTCTTTCATATTTTGTTTGCATTGAAATACTCAAGCTGGAAGTCTGGCATTTGTTTATGTTGATAAAACTACCTATGGACAATTGATACCCAGAAGCTCATAGTCGTGAGTGGTCGGCAAGGCAGGTAAAATGTTATTTACCAAACTGCAGTCTAAAATGGTTCTACGGTCGTCATCTGAAATTGCCAATTTTGAGGCGTTTATTTCTCCAAATCGGCACCGTGCCACATCACCAAACTTTGCCAGTGCACTTGCAATGTCTTCAGTAACAGTATGCCAGTGTCGGTATATGCACTGTTTTTTGCGTTAAACGTCAATATTCATCTTTTTAGGGGAAGGTTTTGTTTACATAGACAACGATTTGGGCAAGGAAATGCTTTGTCCCTAACAATCACATACGGGGCAATGGCTACATGTCATGTGTCATAAGAAGCCGATATTTCAGTTCCTGATACATCGTGAACAAGGGGATTTTCGTACTTAATGTCATAAGATTTACTATATAATCCAACTATCTACATCTCTTTAGACAGAATGCAAGAAGTAACGAATCCTCAAATTAACAGTCAAGAAATTTAACCACATTCCTATTTAATGCAGAAACATGTGCAAATTGTTTGATGTATTGCTGAGGGCAATGTGTCACTTTAGTTTTAATTCCATTTTATATGAAGGGGGTCAGGAATGCTGGAAAAGGGGCATAGGGTGACTGCCCTTGCTGCCATCTAAGAAATGACCTGAATATGTTATTTTCTATTGTTTTGTCTTGTCCAACTAACTTTTGCAATCCCTGAATAGGTATTAATGTGAAAAGGGTGACAATTGTTTGCAAAAGGGCATATTCTTTTGCCTTGCAGATCCATGCACCTTCAATGCATACAACATTTACAGTGATATTTTGCTTGCATATCCTTGACCCATCCAACTTGGCTAGCTTTTATACATAGATGGCATAGAGATGTAAAAACAGCACTGGACTGTACAGCAGATGTTAACAGTTGCAATTAAGGGATTTCAGGGCTGTAGGAATGCATCTTGAACTTGGGAGGCACAGCACATCAAGGGAGTTTTCATCAAGCTAAAGAGACACTTTCTAAAGTGGAAAGGCACTCTTTTGTTTACTGCAAAATCTCAGGAAAGGGTGGCATGTACCCCCAATGCCTCCTGGTTCCTATATCACTGAGAGATTTGAAAGAAAGAACATTTCATGAACATTTTTAGCATCATTTGCAGAAGTACACAGTATTATTGCAGGATATCTTTAGCTAGATAACTGTATTTTAATTCTGAGAGGTATTTTCAAGTTGCTTTCACTGAATTTTTCTGTTTTTATTCGTGTGTGTATCTGTGCAGAATGATGGTTTTATTTTCAATAAAATTCTATTGGTAGAAAAAGATGTTTTGGAATAGGTCAAGGGTCACCAGAAAAAATTTTGACCAACATGAGCAAATTTGACACATTTCATGATTTTTTGGACAGTAATGCTAGTATCCTCAATAATGTACACCTAAAATTTCACGGGCAAGCAAAATCTGTTGAAAAATTAAAAAAAAATATTTCAAAACCAGTTTGTGAAGAGTGCATTCTTATTCTCATAAGAAACAAAGGCCCTTCCAAGAAATTAAGAAACTCTTCTAGTAGCAGTGATCAGAGGCAATGTTGGAAGTTGAGGTACCTTTCAAGTTTTGTTATTCATGGAAAATCATTTTAACAAAATGTGTTAGATCGAATTGGATTAATTGACAGATTTCTGATTGCAAAACTAATCAACGAATTTCACAATTTTTCTCGAAAAGCATTGAAGGACTTGTGTAATGAGTCTAGTACTGCCTTTACAAGTATGACAATTTGTCTTTGCTTTGCCTCGATGTATCACGCTTGCAAAAAATAAGATGCCTCTGCTTCAAACCGAGTGTGCGTGCGCATAAAAAACAAAAAAACCCCATGTTGTCAGAGCTTCAGAGCTATTGCTTTCAAAAGTTTTACATCTCCATCTACTCAAATTTTCACTGATTTAAAAATTCTTAACCCTAATCCTACCGGGCTTTTTTTGATCTAACATAGCCGTGGGGGGGGGGGGTGCTTTCCACCCCCCCCTCTGTAAATAGCTGTAGACTAATGGGAAATCAGTGAAACTTGGCAAGGGCGTAGTCCTAACTATTCTTAGCCGATTGGTAGTTTTGGGCGTGGCTATCTCATTAGGTGACGTCACTATGACGTCATAATGCCGGAAAATGTCACAATGTATGTTTTTCCGGCTTATTTGCTCTAAAAACGGAATAAAGGTGATGTGAATGACTTTTTCCTTCTTTATTTGGCGTATTATTCATTTCCAATTCAAATATGATGCATAGAGGTGTTTTTAGACTGTTATTTTTGAAGAAAATGACAAAAATTGATGACGTCAAAATAAAAACTGTGTTTTAATGCCAATAATTGCTAATAATGGGCTCAAAATGCTTTTAAAGTATTACATAACGTAATCCTGTGCATTTTTAACAAAATGTGTTGGAAGAAACTTCAAAATGACTCAAAATGACCCAAAATCGCAGCCCGAGTGACGTCATCATTTAGGAATGCTGACGTCAGCAAATTCCATTGTTATTGACAACAATAGAAAGCTAATTGTTTGCTGATTCTTTTAAAGTGCAATAGTCAACATTTGGAACTAATTCTGAGAGTAAAAATATCAAAATCATTAATTTTTCCAACACCTTGCTCCAAATAAGGTAGTGTCACCTGTCACGTGACACCTATTGTTCAAAAATTTAATTGTCAAAATGTAGTTAATAGAAACAAGAGCAGCTTTTGTAATACAACAGCAAAAGTTGCGTTTGATTGACACCTCAATTCAAAGTGATTAGCGGCTGCAGACAAAGGAAATTCTCTCAACCAATAATTCAAAACAAACAAAGCCGCAAAAGTTTCCCCAAAACTGGTAGGGCAAACTCTCGCCTTGTGCAAGCGAAAGATGGTTTTTAAGAGAAGTTATGTGCTTATAGCGAAAGAAGAAGGGTAAATCTAAAGTTCTGTCACTTAGATCAGGGGCGGATCCAGACTATAGCAACTTATGCGCAAGCATAAGTCAGATTCTCAGAAACTTCAATTCGGTATTGCAAACCTCATTCAGTATATTATTTCCATTGAAAGATTTTATTTCGTTTTATTGTTTGCATCCATCATCATTGAATTGTGTGCGTAAGAGCGTATCTCTTTGTGTGCATTTGATTTCATTTATATGTCATCGTCTATGACTAAGCTTCCGCCTTCGCGTTGAAATATTTTGTTTTTGCTTCGAATACAAGTCGGTATATTCTACTGGCCAGCATAGTCTTGAAATTATTGCCATTTTCTTCACTATATTCCAGAGCATAGGTGGGTCCGAAAATTGTCGAAATAATTCCCATACATTTGATCTGCGTAGGTCTGTAAGCCAATGGGCGGTCAGCTCTGCTTCTGAAAGTTTGGGCGCGAGCATAGGTGGGATTTGAAGTAACGAATGAGAAGCCGAGTTGACTTATGCTCAAGTTAAACTATCCAATAGAATTTCAAGTTGACCTATGCAATTGTTGTTTAAGAATCCAATAGAAATTCAAGTTGACCTAAGCAATTGTTGTTCAAGTATCCAATAGAAATGAAAGTTGACCTATGCAATTGTTCTTCAAGTTTCCAATAGAAATTCCAGTTGACTTATGCAATTGTGCTAAGACTACAAAACCAAATAGTGGGCGGTCAAAGTCAAAAGTCAAAGTTCGAAGAAATGGATGTTCGCAGCAAAGGTTTCCCGTTTCTTCAAAACATACACAGCATCATTGTAAATAAAAACTTAGAAGATAAGGAGAGGAAGGAAGGATTGCATTTTATTCGAGAAAACTTGCAAGAGCTGCAAGAGATGGAAACCCACAGCACCACCGCTGCTGATGATAGGCCTTAGGCCATCGTTGTTAGAATCGGCTGCTGTAATAATACAGTTTCCAGCGACCCAAACGTCCAGGGCCAATGGTTACGACCAGTGAAGTAAGCATAACTTGTTTACTTTTTAATTTACAATTTTTCAGTAAGCCCCCGCATTTTACGAAGTCATACAAGCTGAGAAAGGTTCGTTATATTGTTGAATCTAGACAAGAACAATAGGGGGGGGGCAGGCTCTGGTAGGCTATTGGCTATTCGAAATATATTTTATTGAAGTAAAGGGGTGGTTGCATCACTGATAGATTTAGATGTAGAAGTAACAAAATTAATCTTACTGTTCATTTTTAAAAGAGCTTGATATATGACCTTCATATTCAACGGGCAAAAAGCCCTAATTTAGTCCATAAATGATATACCACAGGAGATATTGTAAGGGTGTTTCCCATGGTATAAAGGGCGTTTCCCATGCTTAAAAGGGCGTGGTCCAAAAAATTTTCTGGGGGCTCCGCCCCCAGAACCCCGTGTATCCATCCGCCTGCGGCGTCTGGATATAGACCTCCCCCCTGTGCGCCTTCGGCGCTGCTTTGAGCATAGGTCAGATTTTCGGCTGGATCCGCTCCTGTAGATTATATTTATCTGATTCAGGAGCGGAGCAGAAGGCATTGTAATTCTCGCGTCTTTAGGGCTTAAAATGAAACGATTACAAAACAGTTCCTAAATCAAATAAACATAATCTAAGCGACAGAACTTTAGATTTACCCTTCTTCTTTCGCTATAAGCACATAACTTCCCTTAAAAACCATCTTTCGCTTGCATAAGGCGAGACTTTGCCCTACCAGTTTTGGGGAAACTTTTGCGGCTTAGTTTGTTTTGAATTACTGGTTGAGAGAATTTCCTTTGGTCTGCAGCCGCTAATCGGTTTGAATTGAGGTGTCAATCAAACGCAACTGTTGCTATTGTATTACAAAATCTGCTCTTGTTGTTAATAGATAATTAGTAATTGTCAGAGAGTTTGAGGGTCATAGCTTTTGTCGTTAAAGAATGCTCTGCAAAAAGCCGACAGGGGGGTGGAAAACACCCCCCCCAGTTAGGATTAGGGTTAAGTTATTTGATTTATTTGATTTAAAGCTGCTTATTTTTGTGTATGAATCTGTCAATAAGATTTCTCCTTTCTTTTTTCACAATTTTTTTGAAACCTTGGCATCTGTTTATCATCATGATACAAGGCAGGCTTCTAAAGGTGACATTTTTATGACTCGCAAAAATACCTTGCAATATGGTTTAAGATCTGTTAGATATGCAGTTGCGAAATCCTGGAAGCCTGGAACAGCATTACTGATGTCATCAAACAATCTCCTTCACTTTTCATTTTTCGTAGTAAACTCAAATCTTATATATTCTCCACAAAATACCAAGTTTAATTTAAAATGTCTCTGAAGATTTCTACAATCATCAAATGAACTAAAAACGTTAGTACCATAAAATAATAGACTTTTCCTCGATTAGTTTATCTATTGAGAGAGCTCCTCCTTAAGAAATTCCGAACCTACAAACTTCCTTTAAATTAGTTTAGCTCTTTTTGTATAATTTGATATTATTTGTTGTTGTTAATGTAGTTTTGTACTTGTTGTTTGCTGGAATTTGTATGTTGGAACTTTAAAAATGAAAACTATCCTTTCATATCATTTCAAAATTATTACCGACTCCGTCTTATTTGCATGCGTGACTGACCTCCAGCTTCTACGACCTCCAAACTTGCCATCAAGTGCTGCCTCTCCAATACGTCCAGCTCTGTCAATGGGTGGACCATTCCAGTGAACGAGGGCCTCTTTTCCAACATCTTCAATGTCTAATCCACGTCATTTATCAGAGTGGTAGTCGACATAATTTCCCATTCACTCTGCAATACCTTCTGCGTGAGTCTTCACGGAGCAGCGCAGAAACAAATGCAAGACTTGACTTGTGTGATGCTATCGCTCAACTCAACTCTTCGTCTTTAATGAACCAATGAAGAAACTTCATTGCAATAACTTTATTGGGCAACAATAGCTCTTGGTGTTTTGGGCACTGTCTTGAGATGGTGACATTGCATACTGAAATATACCCTCACCATCTATGCAGTTGATATGATTTTTAATAGTTCTTTCTAGGTATTTGGTGAGTTATTTTCCACATTTGAAAAAACTATAACAAAAAAAAATTTTTTGTCAACAAAACCTTCTTTCAAAACCTTATTCCTCAATTTTGGCCAAAACCTTTCTCCAAACCAGGTGTGTAGGTGTGTAGTGTTTTGTGTCTCTGCTTCCATGGACTGCAAGGGCTTTATTTTCCTCAGGTGGTCCCTTGCATGGTATGATTTTTTCCATTGGCCGTAGATCAACAGTGGCATTTTAAAGTAAAAATAGTTTGATGTTTTAGTAGCAATAGCGTTGACCATTTCTTTGTGATTAGCCCAGAATGTCTATTCTCTGCTTCCATCTGTGTTAATCACCATCTTCAATAATATTCAAACAACTTGATACATTACAGCAACATACAAAGTTTTCCCCTATTCAATTCTTTCTTTTCCTTTGAAAATCTTTTGGGGAGTTTTTTATCTCTGGAAAATAGTGCACATGAAAAGTTTTCAGAAAATTGCTGCGCTAGCTAGCATAGGAATCATTCATCGTACATAGCCGATTTCTCGTGGCCCATGGTCGAAACCGCCAAAGCCTCATTTTCACGGACTAATCAGACGGCTAAAAAGCGAGGGAGACAAAAGAAGCCCGTGAAGAATTTCCTAAATTTTACCTACCTTCATAAAACGCAACCAGTACAAAAAACTGCTTGAGATTTCCCGAATTTTTTTAAAGCAATCTACTCTCCAGATGTTTAGGAGTAAAAGTTTGGATGCCGGTTAAAATATCTTCAGGATTGGCGGAGTTATGGCCACAAACAAACTGTCAAGGCACTGAACCTTGAACAATAGAGATTCTGGCCGGGAGACAATAGTAATAACAATAGTGATTGTTGCAAGAACGACCCGAAAACGCTACAATCTGTGTTTTCAATTGTTCTTGCTATTGTCTTTCGCTAAATTTTCTTTTATTGAAGATTCAATGCCCCTACAGTTTCTATGTGAATTGAAAAAGTCTACAAAGGCTTGTTCACGCATTTCAAGTTATGTGGCAATACTCTAGGGAAGTTTCTGTATTGTACTACTTTTTACCTTCATGGCAAAAGTTTGCTCGTTGCAAAATAACTTATAAAATTCAGAAGAGGTTTTATCAAGAGGCTTTATCACCTGACTTGAAGTGGCGTAAACCGGTCTCGATAAGCCTTCGCCGATTTTGTCTATTGGAGAGGCAATAACTCCGCCAATCCTGAAGATATTTTAACCGGCATCCAAACTTGTTCTCCCAAACATCTGGAGAGTAGATTGCTTTCAAACAATTCGGGAAATCTCAAGCAGTTTTTTTGTCCTGGTTGCGTTTTATGAAGGTAGGTAAAATTTAGGAAAATCTTCACATGTTTCTTTTGTCTCCTTCGCTTTTTAGCCGTCTGATTGGTCCGTGAAAATGAGGCTTTGGCGGTTTCGACCATGGGCCACGAGCAATCGGCTATGTACGGCGAATGATTCCTATGCTGCGCTAGCTAGGATTTCAAAATACATGGAAACTGGAAAAATAGTTTTACTAATGAAAACTTTTATCATGTCCCAGTTTAACTATTGTCCTCTAGCGTGGATGTTTCACGATATTAACTATTATAGGAACTTAAATAACAAGATGAATAAAATGCATTTGAGGGCACTGCGATTTGCATTCAGAGACTACGAGTCTGTTTTTGAAACATTGCTGGAAAGGAACAACTCAGTGACAATCCATCAACGAAGCCTAAAGTTGCTCATGGTCGAAATTTATAAGACAAAAATAACTCTAAACCCTGAATTTATGAAGGACATATTTGTAACCAATTATGTGCCTTACAGCCTAAGAAGCGGCAATAATTTTTTGCAACCAAATGCAAGGACGACAAATTTTGGCATTGAAACCACTCCTTTTATTTGACATAAACTTTGGCAGCTGCTACTAAATGAGATAAAAACTGCTAGCTCCCTGGCTGTTTTTAAAAACCAAATAAAAGCAATGAAAGGGAAGAAATGCAACAGTAGGCTCTATCGAATTTTGTTCCAATCTAGGTTTTTTTGTTTGAAAATGTAAATAGTACTTTTTGATTGTAAATTTATCTTTTCAAAATTACTTTTTAGTAGGCCTTAATTAGCTTTAAATTAGCTATTGTATATTAGCATACTTTAAATAAAAAATTGAATTGATAAGAATTAACAATAATAAAAACAAACTTTACTCTGTTTCAATGAAAATCTTTTGCATTCATGAAATCTGTTTTTTTTTCTTTTTGTATGCATAATCTAAACATATGCAATTCTACAAAAACATAGTTACAAAGACGATACCGTTGGGAGCATGATAGGCATGGTTACCCTAAATGATCTTTGGTTGGGCTATCTTGACTGAAAATAGATAGAGCAACCAGGTTTGGTGTACTAATAGCCCCAGGCATGTACTTTATGACGATACAAAAATTAATCTAAAGTGAGCCATCATTTTTGCTTGCGTCAGCACCTTTCTTTGGGTGGTCAAGAAAAGTGGCAGAATCGGTCAAAATCAGGAAAAATGCGATAAAATTTAATTTGATCCACGATTTCCATCCAAACATCAAAATCGTGATAGATTACATAAAATAACACTACTCTGCACAATATCTTTGCAAAATATTGCAATTTTGCTACTTTTTTCGCGAAAATTAACGAGAATTGGCGATTTTGACAGAATCAGTTCCGGAAAATTGTCTCCCCCCCCCTCATTTGTCAAAATATTGTTATGAAACTTATTGAGTCGCTGCACAATAAATAGCAGCAAAAAGTCAGAGAGTTTCAGGGCCATAATTATTCTCGTGGCAAAGTCTACAAGGGGGGCGGGCAAATTTGCCCCCCCCCAACCAAAATAGGGTTAACAAATAACGATACAGATACGAAAGGCTATACCAAAGTTATGTTGGTTTCTCCGTAGGTAGAACTAGCTTATTGCAGAGGTATAGATGACACTACTGCTGCTTGCTCAAGTTTGTTCATATATGAAACCATTACTTGCATTGAATTCTGCTAAGTAATTTTTCTTTTCATAATTCAGATGTTGCTTCTTATTCTTCTCCTGCATTCTACGCTTTTGAAGTGGCTCTGTTCTTTCCAGCTCTGTTTCATGTAATTATTCATTGGCTTTGTTCTGCTGATTTCTTGCAAGTCGCTGCGCTCTTTCAGATTCCGTTTCATCTGCTAGCTTTTTAGCTCTATTCTGCCGCTTTTTTGCAAGCCGTTCTTTCCTTTCGAATTCAGTTTCACTTGCTCGTTTTTTGGCTGCATTTAGACAAATCTAAAGTCGCTCCTGTACTTCAGATTCAGTTTCATTTTCATACACATCAGCTTTATACTGTTGCATTTTGCAAGATTCTTCTGTCTTTTACATTCGATTTGTTTTGTTGGGAAAAAATTGATGTAATCTTTTCAATCTTTGTAGCTGTTTTGTTCTGTTTTGTATCTTCAATACATCTTTTTGCTGAATGTTTCCATTTTCTGGATTAATTGTCAGGGTATACTCCTGTGACTGTGCAGAATTCAGATTATGAAAAGTGACGGACACCATTGCAAAGAAAGTAGCATTAAGTGCAGTGGCTAACAATTTCAGGTAGTTTTCTAAGGACAATATGTTTCTTAACTTTAACAGCATGTGAGTTAGGATCCTGTATAATTGATACCACGTACCCATCTAATACGAAAATTGCATCGTTATTATTTGTGAAAACGTTTTCAAGTGCTGTATGCAACGGAATGAATGACAAATCATTATCATCTTGTGTATTACTAATGAAAGAACCTTGAGAAATGTTTCCAAAAGTAATTGAGCTTCCTGGCTGATAAGATTCAACAGGGCCGTAGGAAGCAGCTTCAGATTTGGAAAGAGGGCAATTGTTCTTAAAACAATAGAGAACAATACATCTAGTT
Source organism: Aurelia coerulea (assembly GCA_039566865.1). NCBI lineage: Eukaryota > Metazoa > Cnidaria > Scyphozoa > Semaeostomeae > Ulmaridae > Aurelia > Aurelia coerulea. The sequence goes on from CM076959.1 coordinate 9,073,222, forward strand.
AATGCTTGTGAAGTTGCACCATTGTTCTCAAAATCATTGGGGGCTTAAGCCTCCCCCCTACCCCCTCCCCCACCGCTTCCTACGGGCCTGACATTCAATCAATTTGCTGTTTATTTCAGTTTGTGGTTTTGTATTAGTAGCTTTAGTTGCCAAAATGGGCAATTCACTTTTTATCGCCACAGTTGATGATTTAGTTGTTTAGTTTTGGGATCTAAACCCCACTATCCGTGTATTTCTGGCATAACGGAATAACCAGACCCAGGACCACTAGGACCGGACCCTAACGGACCGGACCCTAGGGGAATGCCCTCCCCTCTCTTTGGCGTGACGTCTAAGCCTCCAATCTGCAAGTTCATCTCAGCGCTTAGAGTTCAAATTTATCAGGCACGCAGGTAACACTTCAGGACTTCGTTAGCTCCCATGGTGCCCCCAGAAAATTTTTAGGGGGAGTTGGTCACATGTATCTCTGAATTATAGGTTACACTCATCTTTTTCGATAAGAAACTGTGGTCGGAGGTCGTTAGGTAGTTTCTTATATCTTAGGACGTTTCGCTACTAAAGTTTGAAAAGTTGGTTTTTTCAATTTTTAATACTGAAAATGTAGAATTAATTTCGTTTTGTTAGAAGGGCTTCCAAACTATTTAATAAGATCTGAAACAATAAGTAATAACATAACTGGCACTCAAAAATTGGACACGGTACATTACTAGCAACAGTAATAATATTTTTGAATGAAAATTACGAAAGTTTCTTAGCATTTTGATACAGGCGATGGGGTAGTATTTTTCAAAAATTTTAGCCTACTGTTTCCTATGAGCTGTTTCTTATAAAATTGCAGGGCCATTGTTAGTTACTATATTCGGTTGAACTTTAGTTTACTGCGAAAGACTGTGACTGAATGAAAAGGATAGGCCCAAACAAAACATAAATACTACTACTGAGTCACGTGACTACTAACAGACGGGTGTTGGCAAGGGTTCCCTACATTTCCCCCTTCCTAAATAAACGAAGTCAAATCATAAACGGCAACTAAATACGAAATGCACCCCAAGGAATGGTGTCAGGTAAGAATCTTTGTTGTCTCTGTCTTCTAGGTCGCTCTCTGTTTAAATCATCATTCTCGACTTCTCCATCTGCACCGGAATCCGAGTCTGAATAATCAGCGCTATCTTCTGAAAGCTCACTTTCACTTGATGTTGCATTTGGGATACGATCGTTTCGGAATCCATTGTCTATAACAGGTAAAAGGCGGTCGTGATGAACTATCTTTCGTTCTTTGCGAGAATTCTCGATCTGGAAGTTTACACCGTTAGGTAACTTTGAAATGATCTTCCACGGGCCATCTCTACGGGGGGCCAATTTTCGGTTTTCGCCTGTCTTGTAATGTTTTACCTTCAACCAAACTTTCTGACCCTCAGAGTAATCGATAAAACGAAGATTTCTATTATACTGCTGCTGCATTTTCCGCTTACTAATCTCTAAAGTTTCGACTACACGAGAAAAGATATCTTTCATTGATGAGCTTGTCGCGTATTCGAATTCTGCCAGTAGTATCTCATCATGTTGGTCTGGAACTGAATTATCAAAGACAATGTCTTGAGGTAGGATGGCAGATCTTCCGAAGACCACATTGTACGGAACACAACGAGTTGCCTTGCTTTCGCTAGCGTTTAAAGCGAAAACTAATCCAGGCAATATGGAACGCCATTTACTTTGTTGAAGACGACGATGTAACAAAACAGCACGCAGTAAATCTTTGACCGTACGAATATTTCTCTCGGCGAACCCATTACCTTGGCTATGATATGCCGAAGATCTACGCTTTTCGATTCCGAGTTCATTACATATCTCTGCCATAACTTCTCCGTCGACATTTGAGCCTTGATCAGACAAAAGATAAAAAGGACTGCCATGAATATAAATCCAATTTCTCAGTAAAGCATCAACGATTTTTGGCGCTGTCTGATCTTTCAAGGGTACGGCTTGCACGAATTTCGAAAAAATATCCCCAATGAGCAAAATATATTGATAGCCATTATTATCTTTAGGTAAGTATGCTATGTCGATGGATAGGAATTGCATAGGTGCATTCGGGATGAACATTGGTACTAGTGGCGCTTTGGGTGGAGATGTGGCGCACTTTGTTTTCTGGCAGGTTTCACAACCTTGGCTAAACGACTTGACGTAATTGTACATACTAGGCCAATAATAACGATCTTTCAATAACGAATAAACTTTGTCTGTTCCAAAATGAGCGATGTTATGAAATTCTGTCACAATGAGTTTCCGCAGCGAGGGAGGAATGACAGGGCGGCCTGATTTTGTAAGCACACCATCACAGACACGCAACTGCAACTGGACTCTTTTCAATTTACCTTTCGAAATTTTTTCTCCATTTAGGACGCACTTGGTAGCATCTGATATTGAAGGATCTCTCGATTGTTCCTCCTTTAGCTGAACCCGAAAACCATCTTTATTTCCGAAAAGGGCATATATGTTTTCTTCAAACTCTGTTGGTGGTTGAGCCTCACTTGCCGCTTTATTTCGTGACAGGGCATCGGCTTTCATATTGAATTTACCCGGAATGTATTGGACTGAATAATCAAACTCTTCCAGCTCAGTTAACCAACGAGCAAATTTACCTCGTGGATCTTTCTGTTCACGGAGATGTGTCAAGGGATTGTGGTCAGAATTCAAAACAAACGATTTGCCTGCCAAATAAACTTGCCAATGCCTGACTGCACACACAAGAGCGAATGCTTCTTTAGCTGTTGTCGACCAGTTCTTTTGTGAAAGCTGTAAGGCTGTAGAGAAATACGCTACTGGATGCAGACTATCGTCGTTTCCAACTTGCGATAAAACTCCACCAACTGCATGGTTACTAGCATCAACCTCGACGATAAACGGTTCTCCTAATTTAGGGAAACTTAAAACTGGTTTAGATGACAGTTTCTGTTTTAAAACTGAAAAGGCAGCTTCACAGGAATCATCCCATTGAAATGGAACATTCTCGCTAGTCAGCTTGTTCAAGGGTTGGCAGATTTCGGCAAAATTCTGAATAAATGATCTGTAAAATCCTGCAAGCCCGTGAAATCCCTTCAATTCTTTTCTAGTTTCCGGGCGTTTGTAGTTATCAATTGCTTCTGTTAGCCGGGCTTGTGGTTTAATTCCTCCTTGCGAAAGCTCAAAACCGAGAAAATTGACTTTGTCGCTGGCGAATACACACTTTGAAAGCTTTAGTGATATTCGCGATGATTGCAATCTTTGGAATACTTGCTCTAGATTGTGGAGGTGTTCTTGAAAATTTCCACTGAAGATTACTATGTCATCCATATAAGCCAAGACTCGATCAGAAGGAAGACCAGACAAGGTGATATCCATCATCCTCTGATAGGATGCTCCAGCATTGCATAGACCGAATGGTGTGACATTAAACTCAAATTTACCCCTCGGCACAGAGAACGCTGTTTTCTCTTTATCTTCTTCTGCTACTGGCATCGACCAATATGCCGAGGCAGCATCTAGAGTTGTCCAGAATTTCGCCCCTTGCATTTTGTCGATCACGTCACGAAGATGCGGTAGAGGATATGAATCCTTCTTGGTTACGTCATTAAGCCCTCGGAAATCACAAACGAAACGCATAGAATCGTCTTTTTTCTTCACGAGAATAACTGGGGCGTTCCACGGCGACGAAGATGGTCGAATAATGCCATTGTCAAGCATCTGTTGCACTTGAGTACTAACTTCTTCATTCCAAGCATGAGGAATGCGATATGGTTTCTTACGAACTGGTTGCGCATCGTTCGTGATTATACGGTGCGTCATATTCCGTACAGGAGTCGGCTTCTTTGGATTGGAAGCGAAAACCTCACCGTACTTGGAAATTAATGCCTTTAGCTGATCCCTTTCATTATCAGAAATATCGTTTCCATGGACTATATCAAATTGACGGCTTGTTGGATTTTCATCCTCGATCAAATCAATTTGGGAAACAGCTTCGTTGACTTTGGTTAAATTCCCAACGAACTTCCTAGAATGGACTGTTACTTTGTCATTGGTCACATTCAATAACGATATTTGAAAAACACCATCAACGTCTGGAATGACTCGGCAACGCGTAGCATATACACCCATTACTCCACCTAAAGGCTTTGGCTCGAAGTCTGCAGTTATCAAGGATAATGAATTTCTGCACTTGACATTAACTATGCTTTCAGAGCGTGGGGGCAAAGATACATTATTTTGCATTCGGACTGGCTCTTTTCCTTTCGAAGAAACACACATAAACCATTCTTTACCCAGCTTAACTTTATTCGCGACCATATCAAACTCCATTGATCCGAAATTGGAAAGAAAATCTCGGCCCAATAATACGTGTTTATATGTTTTTGCATTGAGAACCCTCAAATGTTGCTTGATGAGTTCACCGCCTAAATTTATGGTGACTAGCTCAGATCCAATTATATTCATTTCTCTACCAGATGCATCGACTAATTTATGTTCGGTTGCGACAATTTTGGTGTCTAAACCTAGCGTTTGTAGGCTTCCTATATCAATCAAAGAGCAACTAGCCCCTGTGTCTAATAAAGCGTTTACTTCCTTGTTATCAAATATAACATTGAGGACAGCAGAAAATTCTTCAGCAAAATTACAAGCTTCTTTGTCGACACCGGTTAGTCATTGATATTTGGGGCAAGATGAATCCCAAGCATCATGACCTTTGTTCCCACAAGCTTGACAAAAGCGATGGGGGCACTCGCGGAAAAAATGCTCAGGGCTTTCACAGGTACGGCATTTTCTTCCTCTTTGCGATGTGCGGTTATTTCTCTGGTTTCCGGCCCTAGGCTGATAAGACTTGTTTGGAAAATTACCTCGTTTTCCTCTTCTTTGGTACCCACGCCATTGATTGCCAACAAAATTCGCTGTTGCGGTTTCTTGTTTACCCCCGTCGTCACCCCCATGATTGTCAATCGATGTACCTTTCAATTTTTCAATCACTTTTTCTGCAATTGCGTCAACCACTGCTGGGCTGTCAACACTCATACATTCTTTAACTTTACTTGAAACAAATGAATCGATTCCGGCCAATTGTAGTCTCAATGTCTCCGTTGCCAGCTTGTCGATATCGGCATCAGTAAAACTTGGCAGGGATTTCAACGCGATCTGCATCTTTGGGTGGACTCCTTTCAAATAGTAATCCTTTGCGATTGTCTTTCGTGTGTCATCGTTAAAAGAAGGGTATGCAAGCTTGACTAAAGCGATTATTTTATAGGCAAAAGTTTGTGCTGATTCATCTGACTTTCTTGTTCGATTGTTTAACTCAACGATTGCCGCTTCTCTGTCCAAATTTCCATTTTCAAATTCTTTTAGCAACTCGGACTTGATTTTATCGGCCTTTTTTCTGTCATCTGCAGATAATCGCATGTATACATCGAAGGCACGACCCTCAAGTTTGCTTGCCAAATTTTGGGCAGCTTTTTCCCCTTCGTATCCTTTCAATGACGAATGCAGTGAAACCTTCTCGAGAAAAACATTCACGTCGCCAATTCCATCAAAGCATTTAACTCTCGCATCCATTTTGAAATATTCAGTCACAGTAATGTTAGTTACTATATTCGGTTGAACTTTAGTTTACTGCGAAAGACTGTGACTGAATGAAAAGGATAGGCCCAAACAAAACATAAATACTACTACTGAGTCACGTGACTACTAACAGACGGGTGTTGGCAAGGGTTCCCTACACCATAAGAAGCGGGGGGGGGGGGGAAGGGGCGTTAAGCCCCCCCAATAATTTTGAAAACAATGGTGCCACGCCACAAGCATTAATTAGATGTATTGTTCTCTATTGTTCTAAGAACAATCCCCCAATCAGAAGCTGCTTCCTACGGCCCTGTAAAAAGGTGAGTGCACATGCATGATACGAGAAAACAAATGCACACAAATGCACATTCTGAGATGCAATATTGTGATCATGGGATTTACCAAAGACAAGTGGGGTCAATGCCTGGGTCAATGCGTGGTTTGAGAGAATGGTTTTAACATTCTCAAAATTATCACTCTCTCATTCGAGATCGCCTTACCCCATATATCTGCCAATTACCACCTTCACAAAAAACATTACGAACAAATACGTTATCAAAAAGTTGCCTGCTAAATGATTTTGCTGTCCCAAACTAACTTGCAAAGAGAATGGAGAAGCCAGAATCAAGTCCAGAAATTGAGATTGTGGAGATGGAATACAACGTGGCTGGCATCACGACGTCATTGCAACAACTTGAATCACCAAGCAAGGCAGAGGTAAAATATTTAGGCCATGTTATTAAATGCTTAGGCCCAGTAGGCAATGGGTTGAGGCTGGACCAAAGTTTGTCCCCTGGTTAGAAGATTTGAAATACCATCCTTTTTGCGTTTGTTGTGGAATCCAGAAGGTAGAATTTACATACTGCAGTGACTGCCTTATCTTACTTTGGAGCAAAACTTCTGTGTTGGCCGCCATTCAATCATTGCAAACAAACGCTGGAAGGAAAGTAATGTGTATTCCCCGAGGGTCTGGTCCGTTAGGGTCCGTTCCTACTGGTCCTGGGTCTGGTTTTTCCGTTGTGCCTGTATTTCTTATCAATTGCGTCTAAATAGCTGGTGGCATGTGCTTCGAAGCAAATAATTCAAACTATGACGTCATAAATATGAATGACGTGATGTATAGTGAACGATGAAGAAGAGGGACAACATCCTCGGAGAGGAGGCTTCGAGTTGATCTGTGCGCTGTTTTTCATTTATTCAGCTATCTGCTAACTAATTTCGCCCACTAGGGCATCTTCAGAGAACTGATTAAGTTAAAGTATCGACCTCTATTTACAGTAAAAATGTATGTCTATATAGGTTAATTAATTTACAAGTATCATTTTGTCCTTATAAGGTAAAAATGTTCTTGCCATGTGTTGTTTCTGTTGTTAGCCTCGTTCTCGTTGTTTTTCAGTTGAGTCGTTGTCGTTGTAGGGGTCGGATCTCGTGTCCTGGTGTTGTATTTTCGTGCTTTGTCTTTTGACGTCAGATCTTCTTTCATCGTTCTTCGAGCGTCGCTTTTCCAATTTTATTTGCGGTGCTTCTTTGCTGAGGCTGATTCCCTGAATCTTAACCCAAATCGGGTGTACCTTTACCCTGTTCATTCAGTTCGGTTCGGTTCTTTTCTTTGGTATTGTTCGCAGTGCAATGTTGTCGTTTTGATGTGCTGTTGTTACGGGGTTCTGTTTCCTCCCGGGAGGGATACATAACATATTTAGGGTACAGGTATGTGCCGCCCATATGGGTGGGTTTTTGGGCCCAAAATTCTCTAAACAAGGGTCCTTTTTCGGCAGATATTCCATAAACAAGGGTGGGATTTTGCTAAGATTCGCAAAAATGGTTAAAATTGGCAGTTTTCCGCCAAAATTCGTCATAAAAGTGGGTTTCAAAAGCAAGTTTGGGTAATTAGAAGAGGGTAGCTTTCTGAAAACCGGGCGGCAGACCCCCGTCCATCCTCAAGTCATGCCCCCCCAGGTGTTTCCTTCAACGTCAGTGTGTAGTTTGTAGTCAGATATCTTCTGTTATGTTGTTGCTGTTGTTGTTGCTATTGTTGCTTAACGCATGCAGTTTGATTTCACGTCAGGTTGATTTTGTTGTTTTCTGTAATGTTGTTGTTGCTGCTATTTTTGTTGCTTTCGGCTGTCGTTTGATTTCATTTCAGATTGATTTCGTTGTTTTCTGCAGTCTTGTTGTTGCTGTTGCTGTTGTTTTTGTTGTTGCTTGTGTTGCTTGACGTATGTCGTTTGATTCTACGTCATAAATGACGTCATGGATATGAAAATTTGCTGATGTGCAAACATCAACAAACTATATATCAAATGAAAAGTACTCTTCAAGACCAATCGAATGGTGCATGCATATAGCTTTATCATTAGTGCTACTAACATCGTGCATGCACCAACCCCTCACCCCAATGTACCGATTACCATATAGGTTGAATACATGATCACCACACCACTGGCATCCTTCACAGGAACAACCATGCCAACAGGCGAATGCACCAGGAGGGGTACTTCGGGGTTTGCAGTATTGCGGTATCGGGGGTAAATTTTGTGCGGTATTGCGGTAATGACGGGAAAAACTTGCGATATTGCGGTACGAACTTTTACAGCGCGGTATGCGGTATTGTACGAAAATTAACATCCAAATTTCCTGTAATACCATTTTCCTGTTGAGGAACGAAGCATCTTGGAGACGAATTGATATAGAGGAAAGAACAACGAAGGAGAAAGTCCCTTATCTATCTCTCTCTCTCTCTCTGTGCCTGCTCTACCTGCTCAACCTTGAAAAAGGTACTTGCGGAGGAGGGCACGCAACATTTTTACCTGAAGAAAAAGAATCAAATATTTGCACGAATTAAAACTTCAAATGTGCGAAAATCACCCCTACTTTCAAATCAGGCAATCTAACAATGTTGGACAACCATACGCCTATCACGATAATTCCTCCTCTATCAAAAGTTATCGAGAAGATCATTTACAATCAAACATCCCAGTACCTCGAATCGACTGGCCTATTTTGCCCACATCAGTTTGGGTTTAGACAAGGGAGATCCACGCAACAAGCAGTTACCTTACTGTCAAAAAGGTTACACAGAACATTGATAAAGGGCCATGTAGTGGTGCTGTCTATATTGACCTCCGTCAAGCCTTCGACACAGCACGTCATGTAACCTTGCTGGAAAAATTACCAGGTGATGGTATGGATGATGTGGAATTACATTGGATCGGTGAATATCTCTTTAATAGAAAACAAAAAGTAATTTTTGATAGCACCAGCTCATGCGAAGAAAATGTTACATGTGATGTCCGACAAGGATCCATCCTGGGGCCGCTTCTTTTCAGGCTGATAATCAACGACATCGTTCCATATTCCGCTCACTGATGCTGACAATACTGTTTAATATTGTGCACGAAAGAACTAAAATGAAATAGAACATTTACTTAACAGTGCACTGCAAACAGTTGCAGACTGGTGTAATGAAAATAACTTGTCCATTAACTTGAAAAAAGGTAAAACTGAATTTTGCTATATGGATCACATCAAAAGTTGTCCAAACAGCCAAAGGTGGACATTAAAATCTACAATCAAACTATTCATGAGACAAAATCATACAAGTACATTGGTACATCAACATTTTGAAAATGTGTACTAAAAAAGCGTCCGCCAGAGTAAAGCTTTTATCTCGTATTCGCGAAAAAGTCAGCCGTCATGTAGCAGAATCGATATACATAACAATGATACGATACGGCCACTACTGTTGTACTACTACCCACTACAGCTTTCCCTACCACAATGAACAGTAAACAAGCTAGAGTGTATACAAAATAGAGCAGCCAGAATGTTCAACCCAAGAGCAAAGATAACGTCATGGGTCAACAAAGACCTGAATGGTTACTTCAAAAGATCTCAGCATGACATTAACACTCTTGTGTTGTTTTATCGAAAATGCGCCATGAAACTGGAAAAAATCGTTTGCCTACCAGGGAGCCCGCATTTTCAACCGACGAAATATCCATCTTGCTATATAAATAGAAACTAAAACCATCGAAGTCTTTGTAGATGTCCAAGAAAAACGTATTTGACTCTAATAAATTCTTATCCTTTAATTGTACATTAAACTATTTTCATTTTATTCCACTTTTTTGCCTTAATTTCAACTACAACGATTGTCAATAGGTAGGATTACAGGTCCTGGAATGATAACAGATAGTTTTATGCTGAACAAGTCAACCTGTCAAAATATTAGTTATTATTTTATCATTATTATTACTTTTTGTTCTGAAAAGTCTCCTTTCGAACCATGTTGCTTTCGAATACATTTGCACCTTTGACCCGGATATTATCAGTACCACTAAAGGGTGAACAGTTCAGATCAATGATACGACAATGTAAGATTTGTTCTATATATTCATAATTTCTGCCGTCAATGCAGTTTTACTAAAAGCACTTCGATGAATTTTTTCCCCATCGTTCTCACATCACTATTTTGTCTGTAAAACATCTAACTACGATCTAATAGATCAGACTACAAATTTTGATGGAGGAAGGTGGATTTAGGTGGCAATCAAACTGCTACAGACCGGTGTACTGTATTAATAGCTTCGTTTTTAGTTTTCTAGCGTTTGCGGTATTTTGCTATTTTTAGTGCGGTATTGCGGTATTTGGCGTCTTTTTCGTGCGGTATTGCGGTATTGGGACCCCCCCCCCCGAAGTACCCCTCCACCAGCGTAGGAGTGGTGCTACTTTCCTGATTAGTGATAGATCTAATGTAATGCTCGCATAGAGGAGTCGATACCAATGCATCATGCAGAACGTAGCACGTAGCCACAGGGGGGGTGCTCTGGTATATTTTGGATCGGGGTGCTCAGGCTGGGGTACAAAGCATCAACCCACGAAAGTAATTTCTACCATAAAAATAGACCCAAAAAACAATTTTTTTGACCCAGCTTACCAAAAAGGTTATGAAGTCAGTAATCAGTATCTTAAATGGAACAGTGACATGAATGATTAGATTTCTCGTAATCCATTTGGATGTTTAAGTATTTTGATTTTAGTAATTTTACTTAAGTTTAATTTTGTTTGTAAATTTTTTCAGGAACCCAAGAAAATAACTGTACAAATTATTGACCCAAAAAAATAGGCTTTGCCCAAATTTCAGACCCAAAAAAGTAGCCTGAGCACCCCTATCCTAGATATGCAAGAATACCTCCCCCCTGGGCACGTAGCATTTATGTGCACCTTTGGCAGAAGTTGCTAAAAGAGCAGCCCAAACGTTAGCAAAAATATCATGCCTATCTCGATTCATTCATTTCTAAACCAATACTCAGACAGCAGCTACAGTGCAGCAAATTGAGTCATTGTGTGATAAGTCTGAGAGATCTCATCGAGGACCTGTGCCGCTATCGTTCTCCCTTTTGTCCTTCTCACCTGTTACGCTGACCGCGTATTGTTTCTCGCACGTGGCTCAACTTCTTTATTTGTTGATTTGATTGTTTGTCACTAGGAAGGAATGCCTCCGTGGCAAACGGCTTTTTCACTGAACTGAGTAGGTTACGTTATTAAGATATAGTGATTATTCAGATCAGTAGGCCATTGCGGTTTATTTGATAAGATAGCTCTAGGAAGCTCTCTTCTTTGTGCAAATTTGAAAACAATACATCGTTTATTCGTGGCTTCAAATATTCTACGAGTTTTCATATGAAAATTCTCTGTAGGAAGCTTATGCTACGGTGGTCAAATCTTTGGAGACATTAGGAGACTTTAGAGCAGTTGGAGAGCCAAATGGTGTGTGTGTAACCACTCCTAATTCCTGAAATTTGGCTAGAATTCGGCTAAAATTCGGGTAACGTTTGGGTAAAATACAATAAGTATGGGGTTTAAATCGTTTTACTTCCTCTCCGATTTGAAAAAATCAGACTCGTACCACTCACTAGTCCTCACTATTTATCGTCTGGTTCTCCCACTGCTTTGGAGGCTTGGAAAATGGCAGAGTTTCTTGAAGAGAATTTCTTTTGATCATTATACGATTCATCTCTGACCGGGTGAATCAAAGAAACGTATCTACTCTTTCAAAAATTGTACTCTGCAACCAGCTCGTTTGAAAGGCCTGGCTTCAGCCAAATGTTTGTTATTTTCCTGATTATTTTGGATGCTTTTCTTTAGCTTATGTCACTTTCCTCGAATTGCCAACAAGCAACCAAAATTTCCTTTTGAACAAGATACCGTTTTTGCCATTATCGATTATCAATTGGAAGGAACACCCAGGGGTGGGGGTAAATTAATCAATCCATGGTACGGAGTTTTGCCATTTTTCAGTTTATCTTTCTATGATAGAGTCTGGATTTAGATCTTTTTCCAGATTATGTTTATGATTTTTTGTAAAACTACATTACATTTAATGACATACTTTTATTTTTGTGGATGTATGGGTACACATTTTCATCTCTGCCTGATTTATTGGTATACCTTTCAGGAATTTTTCGGATTTATTGATGGTATAACCCGATAAAAAATTAAGCTGCCCCACCCCGGAGGGAATATCTATAGAATATCGGTTTACGTATCATTATAAGCAACGGTTTAATAAAACAAATAGTCTTTTACCCTCTTTTATCATTCAGTTGGCAAGCGAACTGAATAGAAGCAGCCAAGTCTATTTCTTAGCCAAAGCCCAATGAAACTTGTTTTAGGGAAGCATTTATCGCCATTCTAACATCTGATTTGTTTTTTTGAAGATAGGAAGGCTGTTTGATTGCTTTATTTCTTGCGGTTAAAGCTGCCACAGTTTATTCCTAATTTAAGTAATGGATTTCATGCCAAGGGACGAGGTTCGTACTCTTGGCAGTTGAGCGTCATCACCATGCTGTAGACTGTAGCTAATGTTTCACTGCATGAAAATATCCTTTATGAATGCTGGACTCAGAATGCTTTTTGTTTTATACATTTTAGTCATGAGCAACTGTAGGCTTCTTGAGAAAACTAGAATAATCCTGGCAATTTTTGTGTGGAATATGTGGTGCCCTTTTGTGAGTATAATTTATTTTATGATTCAAAGCTCTATCATTGAACATCAAAACAAGCGGACAGTAGCTGAAATGAGGTGAAACAACTGCCCTCGTTAACTGCTGCAGTTTTTCAGTGTCTATGTAACGTGATATTTGAGCAAGAGCATGGAATTTTTGGCCAGCTTTTTGACAGAGAGCCTTGACATGTTGTTTGAAAGGAAGTAAGTGATCTAATTGTGTGTGTGTGTGTGTCTTTTATTTTAAATCGAAAAATTTTTTGCTACTAAAGCAACTAGTCCAATTCGATTATTTAAATAACTACAAATTAATGAATATTTTAGATAAACTATATGCAGGATTAATTTCGAAGGCATACATTGCATCTGCAGGTGGCCCCATCCCAGCTCTTGATTAGCCTTTTGAATTGGACCAGATTTTCTGCTGATTTTATATCATCTGGCAGACGATTCCAGATCTGTGGCCCAAAAGACCTGAGACTATTTGAACCGAACGTTGTTTGGTTGGCCCTATAGTGCTGCAAATCATTTTGACGACGTGAAGGTCGATTGGAGGTTCTTGCTTCGAAAATATTTTGCATGAATGCAGGATTTAGCTGGTTTACAGTTTTGAAAATCTCAATGCATAGGTATCTTAGCCTATTTACATGCATTGTGCATTTTTCTGATTTGCAAAGTAGTTCTTCATAAGAAGAATTATGGTCATCATAAAGAAAACGAAGGGCTCTCTCCTGTATTTTTTCTATCTTATCCATAGATCTAGAGGATGAGAAAAACCATACTAAAGGGCAGTAGTTAAAGTTAGAAAAGACAAAGCTTTGGACAAGTACCTCTTTCTCCGCAAAGCCAAGAAATGATTTTAGTCGTTTCTGAATCTAAAGGTATGCCGAGAAGATTCTCCTCTCTAATTTCTTTCATACAGTCCTCACCTATTTGGATTGATTCGACATTGCTTTAACCCTATTGTACCCGGCCAGGGGGGGGCAAAAAATGTCCCCCCCCATCCCAACCAAACTTTTGATTGTAAAACAGAGAGGAAATAGAAAAATGACCTGAAATATCCATAACTTTTCGTAATTTTTAATTGGAAATTACATTCTAGACTTTCAATTGCCATAATTTCAGTCATGTGACCAATAGATACCCATATTTTGAAAGTACAGTAGTCACAAAGAAAATCACAAAAACCGTCATAATTTCTTTGTCTTAACCTTGATGAAGCTGTGATTGGTACCAATCGATTTCCCTTGCAAAGTACTTTCGTTTGATATATACATAATTCATATTTGCTGACATAAGCAAATTATAGATTCCATGGCGTCATGCAAATTGATGACGTCATATCTCTAATAAAGAAAGACAAAATTTCTAAATTTTGATATACATCGATGCATAAGCATATCTTCTTCATCTTTAAGTAGTTTATTTATGTTTTCGTGCATCTTATTTGAATTTATTAGCACTTTTTGTGTTTTCCGTACAGAAGCTTACATCTGACATAGTCCTATTGTTTGGTCACTTGGCAACAAACCATGTGACCAGTCAGCATCAAAAATCTACAATTGGACTCCTAATAGATGTACATACTATTGTGCGAAGTTACAATGGCATACTATTTGTGGTTTTGGAGATAATAAGGGGGGCATATTTTGCTTGCCCCCCACTCCCCCGGGCAGTGGTCTGACCCAATGAGCCCGGGTAGAATAGGGTTAATAGTATTGTGGTCAAATACACGATAACGCTAAAAAAATGGCGATGAAATTTTTACGGAGATGCATTGCATTTCATAAGCGAAGCACTATAGATTAGTCGAAGATTCCTCGCTACCATCTTCAGAGTAACTGTCTATTGTCCACGGTCCTGCAGAAACGAAATCAATGTGACAATATTTCAACAGTCTCTTCAAGATAACGAGGACAGATTTTCTAAAACAATAGCATGAGTTGCTTTTGAATGACACTGCAATTAAAAGCTATTATCGTTCGCAGACAAAGGGAATTCTCTCAACCAGTAACTCAAAACAAGCAAAGCAGCACAAGTTTCTATGAGACCCTGTAATCCAGCCAATTGGGAAGCGATTCAATTCTCTTATTGTTTTGGGTGTAATTAAAACACTTACTGTTCAGCTTCGGAACCAAAGAAATGAAATGCGTGAGGTAGGAACGAGGGCAGATTTTGTAACAATAGAGCCTTTGGTTTGTTTACATATGACGCCATCTTGGTGGACTAGCCAATCAGAGAGCTCTATTTCTATGGCGTCATCTGATGATAATGGCGGAAGGAGGGGCTTGCTGTGGAGAAAACCATACCCTGGTTTTTTCCTCGTGACGAAAATATGCTTCCGCAAAAACTCAAACCTTTTGCACACATATAGAACGATAAATTTCACATACTTTTTTATCGGCACTAAGCTCTGTGTCTTCTGTTCTTCGCACGATCGTTCGCTCTAGACACCCCTTTTTGCATGTCTTCCACGCCCCTTCGATGGCTATGCCCAAGCCCAACAAATCACACTTCTCGATCAAAAACAACAGTGTGACTTTAATTTTTCCTGCCATCAGATGAAAGAAAATTTTAGAAAAGAGTTTTAAAATGTTTGAAAACCAATTTTCATCATCAACTTTCTGAATCGGTGGACATAGCAGCCCCCCTCCCCACCCCCGCAACCAGGGACGAGAGAGTTCATATTCTGAATACCTGTAAATTATAGACCAAAAATCTTTGACAGTGGTAAAATACCAACCTTGGTACGTTAAATGCAAAGTATTAATCCTCCAAAAGTAGGTGACTTGCTACTCCAATCGTAATGTATCGTCATCAATTGTCACGAATTTTCATGGCAAGACAAGTTAGTTGAGCATGGAGGACTTCTTCTCAGGCCCGATCTCTGTTTGACATTATCCAGTGTTGAAAGTTTGCAAAATTTGATTGAAAATTGTTGCTGTAGATTTTATAGCAATTAATCACAGAAATCACACTCAGAAATATACTAATGTAAACTCCATCACTATCAAAATCCAGAAATGATACTCCTTTCCGAAGTTGGAGTCAAAACAAACCTTTAAATGGAAACATTTTGAGCGTGAGGTTTACTGAAAGTGACTGCAATCTTTTTTTTTATATATAATATATTCCAAATAGAATTTACAATACAGATTACGAACTACATTACTTACAAAATTACTCTACAATACTACTAGGACGATCAAACCAGGGAGCAAAAGGCTGTGTCTACCCCGAGGCCATTAAATAAAGATAATAAAGGAAAAGAAACTACTTTAACTATGGGACAAAATCGGGTGACTTATGGAGGGGTACTTCGGGGTTTGCGGTATTGCGGTATCGGGGGTAAATTTTGTGCGGTATTGCGGTAATGACGGAAAAAACTTGCGGTATTGCGGTAACGAACTTTCACAGCGCGGTATGCGGTATTACGAAAATTAACATCCAAATTTCCTGTAACACCATTTTCCTGTCGAGGAACGAAGCATCTTGGAGACGAATTGATATAGAGGAAAGAACAACGAAGGAGAGCAAGTCCCTTATCCATCTCTCTCTCTCTGTGCCTGCTCTACCTGCTCAACCTTGAAAAATGTACGTGCGGAGGAGGGCACGCAACATTTTTATCCGAAGAAAAAGAATCAAACATTTGCATGAATCAAAACTTTAACTGTGGGAAAATCATCCCTGCTTTCAAATCAGGCAATCTGACAATGTTGGACAACTATACGCCTATCATGGTAATTCCTCCTCTATCAAAAGCTATGGAGAAGATCATTTATAATCAACTGTCCCAGTATCTGGAGTCGAATGGCCTATTGTGCCCATCACATCAGTTTGGGTTTAGACAAGGGAGGTCTACGCAACATGCAGTTACCTTACAGTCAGAAAAGGTTACACAGGAAATTGATAAAGGGCTATATAATATGTAGTGGTGCTGTCTATATTGACCGCCGTCAAGCCTTCGACACAGCATGTCATGTAACCTTGCGGGAAAAATTACCAGGTGATGTGGAATTGCAATGGATAGGTGATTATGCCTTTAATAGAAAACAAAAAGCAATTTTTGATAGCACCAGCTAATGCGAAGAAAATGTTACATGTGGTGTCCCACAAGGATCCATCCTGGGGCCCCTTCTTTTTAGGCTGATAATCAAAGACATCATTCCATATTTCGCTAACTGATGCTGGCATTATATTATATGCCGACGATAGTGTTTAATATTGTGCACGAAAGAACTAAAATGAAATAGAACATTTACTTAACAGTGCACTGCAAACAGTTGCAGACTGGTGTAATGAAAATAACTTGTCCATTAACTTGAAAAAAGGTAAAACTGAATTTTGCTATATGGATCACATCAAAAGTTGTCCAAACAGCCAAAGGTGGACATTAAAATCTACAATCAAACTATTCATGAGACAAAATCATACAAGTACATTGGTACATCAACATTTTGAAAATGTGTACTAAAAAAGCGTCCGCCAGAGTAAAGCTTTTATCTCGTATTCGCGAAAAAGTCAGCCGTCATGTAGCAGAATCGATATACATAACAATGATACGATACGGCCACTACTGTTGTACTACTACCCACTACAGCTTTCCCTACCACAATGAACAGTAAACAAGCTAGAGTGTATACAAAATAGAGCAGCCAGAATGTTCAACCCAAGAGCAAAGATAACGTCATGGGTCAACAAAGACCTGAATGGTTACTTCAAAAGATCTCAGCATGACATTAACACTCTTGTGTTGTTTTATCGAAAATGCGCCATGAAACTGGAAAAAATCGTTTGCCTACCAGGGAGCCCGCATTTTCAACCGACGAAATATCCATCTTGCTATATAAATAGAAACTAAAACCATCGAAGTCTTTGTAGATGTCCAAGAAAAACGTATTTGACTCTAATAAATTCTTATCCTTTAATTGTACATTAAACTATTTTCATTTTATTCCACTTTTTTGCCTTAATTTCAACTACAACGATTGTCAATAGGTAGGATTACAGGTCCTGGAATGATAACAGATAGTTTTATGCTGAACAAGTCAACCTGTCAAAATATTAGTTATTATTTTATCATTATTATTACTTTTTGTTCTGAAAAGTCTCCTTTCGAACCATGTTGCTTTCGAATACATTTGCACCTTTGACCCGGATATTATCAGTACCACTAAAGGGCGAACAGTTCAGATCAATGATACGACAATGTAAGATTTGTTCTATATATTCATAATTTCTGCCGTCAATGCAGTTTTACTAAAAGCACTTCGATGAATTTTTTCCCCATCGTTCTCACATCACTATTTTGTCTGTAAAACATCTAACTACGATCTAATAGATCAGACTACAAATTTTGATGGAGGAAGGTGGATTTAGGTGGCAATCAAACTGCTACAGACCGGTGTACTGTATTAATAGCTGTGTTTTTAGTTTTCTAGCGTTTGCGGTATTTTGCTATTTCTTAGTGCGGTATTGCGGTGTTTGGTGTCTTTTTCGTGCGGTATTGCGGTATTGGGACCCCCCCCCCCCCGAAGTAGCCCTCCTTATGAAGGGATGGGTAAGTGGCTACAGAAATTCACTCAAATCGACCAGTTTCATGGATAAAATGTAACGTTAGCTCAAGAATATGTCTATTTAGTGAAATAGGAAGATCTTTATTGCCTACAATAAAAGTTGTAGTAAAGCTTCATTTGCAAGATTTACATATCCAAGTGGTCGTATTAACGCATAGATTCCAGCGAGGAGGACTGCAATCTGCATGTCAGACTGCAATCTGCATGTCAACTGAAGAGTGGCCGAAGAGTGGCAAAACCCAATGGTTTCAATGTCAAAACTGTTTACAAGCATTTTTGATAAAAACTCAAGTCTCAGATCGCCAAAAAATCAAGAAGCTCCAGTACTGAGAAACTATAAAGTTGAGAAACCATTCTTTAGGAGGAAATCTTGGAAGGAAATCTTGCTCATAATTATGCTATTGTTTATTTGTTTCCGGTATCATATTTCTAAAAAGGTACTTGAGCAATGTCTAAACATTGGAAAGGCTTCAAAAAATTTACTTTTGAAATGTTCACGATGGCAAAAGTAGTTACCTTGAAGTTTGTTATGAAACCTTTAAGAAACGCGTAAGCATAGTCTTGAGAAACTTTTAGTACTGCCCCAAATTCTTAGTTTCTAATATAAAAAATTACGTTAAATGTTACTGTGGAAATGGAAACTGCAAATTAAAATAGTTTCCTCGCTTTTTTAACCCTTACCATAACCCTAACTGAGCGGGAACTGAGCATACCACTTGTTTGCTGTTTCTTACGAAATTGAGTGTATATATATTTGAAGATGACAGTAATTTTTTCGCGCCTTTTAGCTTCACCTCAAAGAAACAAAGAATGTTCCACTTATTTACTGCTACGACTTACTAGGTCAACTCCGGATCTCTGTCAATACACTCATTTTTTTTATAAGAAACTAAGGTCCGGGGCTGGTAGGCAGTTTCTTAAATGTTTGGGCCCTTTTGCTACCAAAAGTTTCTTACGTGTTTCTTGTATTCTAAATGCCGGAAGTGTAGAGTTAATTTTGTTTTGTCTAAAGGGCTCCCAAATTACTTTAGAAAGATCTCAAAGCAAGTAAATAGCATGATTCGCACTCAAAATAATGTCCAAACAGTTGCTTTAACTGTACAGTGTCAAAATATTTTTGAATGTGATGAGAAAATTAAACGTGTAGATTACAGAAGTTTCTCAACTTTTTCAATTCAGGTGGGTTGTTTCTTAGCTTTCGAAAAATTGAGCCTACCGTTTCTTATAAGCGGTTTCTTATAAAAAAATGAGTGTAATTCTTCTTTCCTGCTGGGGCACTCATCGTCGTAACAGGATTAAATTCCTGATGTTCTTTTCTCGACTCCGGCTAGTCCACCGATTCGGAAGATTGATGTTGAAAATTGATTTTATGACATTTTAAAACTCTCTTAAAATATTTTTTCATCTGCTGGCTTCGCAATAAAAGTCACATTGTTGTTTTTGATTGAGAAGTATGATTCATTGGGTTTGGGCATTGCCGTCGGAAGAGGGGCGTGGAAGACGTGCAAAAGGGGTGTCTAGAGCGAACGATCGTGCGAACAGCAGAAGACGCAGAGCTTAGTCCTAATGAAAAGTATTTGAAATTTATCGTTCTATACGTGTGCAAAAAATTTTTGAGCTTTTGCAAAAGTGAGGGTCGTTTAGGGGGGGTATATGTTCCCCTGTTCCCTGCTAAATTTCCACATATTCCCCTGTTCCCTTGAGAAAACCCGCTTGTTCCCCGGAGTTTCGTAGGCATATTTTTCACATTGATAATCGATATTTTAACTACGCTTATTTTTGAAACTTCTTCCAAGAGGGAGACGAACGTAAAAATGTGAAGAAAACTGGGTTGACTTTTGATAAGACATTGAAAAACATTTTAAAACAAACAGATGACCAGCCAAAGTATTTTTAAATATTGTGCAGCCGCTTCTTAAAGTGTTGCAACCAAAGTCATTTGATCATTTGCATCAGTATCACAAGTTAGTGTTCGCACGATCAGGAGAGAGGCAAACATCTCAAAATGTGCTCCCGGGAATTTTCTTGTTTTTTGTTATCATTCCTATTCCTTCAAATTGTATAAATCCTGGAAAATTCTTTACTGCTTCAAGATGAGCGTTTTATCGTTTTATATGTTGTATGGTTCCTCCTCTTCCTCTAGTAATTTACCTTTACTTGCTTGATCTCTATGTTCTAAGACATGTGCCAGGATATTGCAATAGCCTCTTCTTGGATAGTAAATTCTGACTTATCTTCTGAATAGATCCTAGGGGGAGGGTGTACGTAGCCTATGAAATTGTACTGGGATGTGCCCACGAAAAGAAATTACCCAGTTCCACAATTGTTGCCTGCAAATGATAGCCGATTGTAGACAAAAATCGGTCAAAAATATACAGTACTCCAAAACACACAAAATGGACTAAATAACAACCCGATCTAACAACATTTCCCCCTGTGACATGTTAGGACAACCGGCTCCAGAAAAGTTTCTTTCTTTTGATACCCTGCTCAGAAAAATTTTGTGAAAACGATACTCTGAAAAACGGCACATCCCCGTCGGACAAATATACTACCTCCCCTCCCCCTTCGACATGACAATAACTTTGGTGTGATTAGCTACCTTTCCTCCTTTGTGCAGCGGCATGGCCAGGGCAAATTATGTGGGGTATTGAAATGAGGGGGTCTGCGGGCGAGGCACCCAGGAAAATTTTTGGGACCAAGCCATTTACTTTGGCTTAGAATGCATCTCCCAATTTCATGCTTGCCATTAGCGACAAGGAAACTTTGATTGTTTTGTGACGGTTATCCTATGAATCAAGAGCACGAGGAAAATGCTAGAAGAAACATCGATTACTTTCTTTGGCTTGGAATGCATCCCATGAGTCCATATTTGCCAGTGCTAAAAATGGAAGATTTGACATTTCTCAGAAAATTCTTGCCCAGCCAATACACAGCTATGTTCTCTTCGGAGGACCGTCTTTCGAAATGAAACTTGATTTCTGGGAAATTCAACAGGCTCTCCCCCCTAAATCCTTAAAAATGAGTATGAAAATGGACTACAAATCCTTAACCATAGGTCTTCCCCTAAAAGTTGGGCGGCACGTCCCCGTCATCCCAAGAACCAAAACCCCTCCGCTCCAGGCGCTAAGCATTATGCTTTCCAATAGTTTACAAATCTTCATTTCTTTGCTGTCATGTAAAAAATTTTCTGAACCTTGGAAAGAACTCACAACTAAACAGTGATTTGTGTCTCCTTTCGGTGTGGCTTGGCCAGAGCCAGTAAAGTGAATGGATAGTAAAATGAAGGGGATTGGGGGTGAAGCCTCCAGGAAAATTGCTGAGTTCACGCCCTTCACTTTGGCTGATCATTCTGTAACAGTTGCTTTTATAGATTGGCATCCCCAGGACAATGTTTTAAGTTTAGTCAATTTTTTAGAATGCCTGTCTTCATCCCATCTCCACCAGTGCCAAATTAGAAACCATCTTTACAAGTGTCAAATTGGAAGCGTTCATAATTTTGTAACAGTTTTTCACGAATCACCACATTTGATAAAGTGTTTCCCCAAACCACACTACATTTTCCCTTGTTTGCGTTTGTCACAATCCATTTTGCTCGTCCCCAAAATGGAAGTCTTGACGAAACTGTGATAGTTTATGGAGGAACATTTTTCAAAGAGACACCATTACAGTACTTTGGCTTAGAATGAATCTCAAGGACCATCTTTTGCTTTGGCAGAAGTAAATTCCACCGAATGTAAAAATCCTTTAATTGATTATTACAGATAGAAATTTCCTTGATCCCTGGATAAGATCCGAAGTTCCCTTGTTCCTTTTTATTTTTGGCCATGTTCCCTTGTTCCCTTGATACATTTCACATGTTCCCCTGTTCCCTGGAACCCCTAAACGACCCTCAAAAGTATATTTTCGTTGCAAGGAAAAACCCAAGGTATGGTTTTCTCCACAGCAAGCCCCTCCTTCCGCCATTATCATCAGATGACGCCATAGAAATAGAGCTCTCTGATTGGCTAGTCAACCAAGATGGCGTCATATGTAAACAAACCAAAGGTTCTTTTGTTACAAAATCTGCCCTTGTTTGAGGTAGATGTGTAGATATATCCTTCCTCTTTCGAAAAATGGTCATGTTTGCTCTTAAAAACGATTTCTTGAATGCACAACAAGCAAGTTACAATCGCGGACAAAACTCGTTGAGACAGATGAATTTAGCGTTAAAAAGAGTACTTTCCTGCATATAAACTACTACCTTCCACTTCTGATGACCTCCTCCCCCATTTGTAATGTTGGTTGCTTCAAGAACACATACTTGTCAACTCATCTATGACATTTCCATCAGCCTCCAACATTGCAATGGGATCCTCCAAAATTTCTATCTGGTCCAGATAGGTTTAATGCAGTTTTTACAAAGTTCAAAAAATTTCCTTCAAAGATGTCAGCCTGAAAGCTGTGCATGTTTTACTGTGCTGGAAGGGGTGGGTTAACTTGATAATAATGACAGCTATGATGTCTTCTACAAGGTGTCCCAGAAACATTGTTCAACATTTTATCAAATATCAAAACATAGCGATATAATGTACGGGCCCCTGGTTAAACAACTCTGTTTCTAAGATTTTAAATTAATTTTGGTTGCCAAAATCTTGCAAATCCGCTAAGAATTCACTGAGTTACAAGCTTTTTAAGTTCAAGTTTGTGCGTAAGCTGAAACCAGACGCCCCTAATTGACTTGTGTTTAAAAAAAGACGTCCCAAAATTAAAAGAAGAAGACTGCCCAATGCTTTACCTCTTGCTGATATCAGAACAAACGTAGGACTTCAAAAGTAATTCAATTCTTGTAGCCGAAAGTGCTTTTAAAATTCCATTTGATTTTCTTTAAATAAACGAGATTCTACTTTCATAAGATATGCAATATAGGGGCGTCTGGTTTCAGCTTTAGCACAAAGTTGAATTTAAAGTAAATGAACGGAGATATAGGGACATAATTGTCGTGCCCCTCGCTCAGGCCGGTTTTGCAGCAGGGACACGAATAAATTCTCGATATGTTTGTTAGCCAAGGCAAGTAACCATCTCAAATCATCTTCCGTAAACTCAACAACATGCAACAACTCAACACAAGTACTTTATGTAATATAAGCAGGTATTACTTCATGTAACACAATGGCTGTTGTTGTTGTTAGCGTCCTCTTATTTAACTAACGAGTAAAGGGTGGGATTTATCTTAATTTAACCCCCGACATATGCCCCTTCTTCAAAAGAGTCCTCCAGGACAGTTCTTTCAATTTCTTTGATTGATCTACAGAAGAGTCCCTTGTAATTCGTTCTTCAAAATCTCAATTTTCTTTTAAAGTTCGGTACTGTTTCTTTTACGATCTGTACTGTCCTTTCTAAGCAATCTTCGTAAAATCGTTTAAAGTCATTCGATGACAATTGCAAGTAATCGATCGGCCGTTTCAATATACTTGTAACGATGCAAATGTTTCTATACTCTGATCAGTCTGGTTCTCTCAAGAATCGTTCTTGACATTTGGCAGTTCTCTTCATCGTTCGAAGTAGTTAATCTTTTTTTTTTATATTGATATATCAAGCAGCGTGTTCGAGTTAAATCTCAGTCTATCAAACGGAAAATAAACGTATAATATTTCGCGAGTCCTTTCTCAGTCTATGATGATGTATAATCTTTAAAAACATTGTTGATACTGAACAGGAAATCGAAGTACTGGGTACATGAACGGCGGTCTAAAGTTAAAGTTCACTGGGTTTGGCCTAAAATACGCTTGATTCGGATCCCCAAACATCGGTGTTGGATTAAGTCGTGTGTAAGCGTTTGGATAGTTCTGATAATGCATCCTCTGTCCTGGTAACGGCTGACTTGTAGCATTGATACTTGAAACATCCCTTGCGCTTAAATCAAAAGATTGTCCGGGCCCATAATAAGTCAAAATTTGTGGTGGTCTTCTCTCTCTCTGTGGCCGTACATTGTGCACTTCTGTGTTCGTATCACTGTTCTCGGATAAATTATCACTGTTCTCAGATCCTGGTTCTGGCTCTGAGCTCTCTAAAGTTGGATCATTCTCTGTCTGTTGTTCAATCGCCTGATTGGTTTCTACTCTTGAATTACCTAATTCGTTGAGAGTGTTTGGATAAAACCCTTCAAAATCATCCGCATCATCACGTGAATTATCCTCTGCACTTGTAGCACTAGCATTCGTTATCTTATTTTGATCTATTTTCTTTGTTTTCCCTTTGTTTGTCTGTCCTCTCTCTACCCCTTTGTCATTCTTCTGTATGTTATTTCTCTCTGTGCTCTCTGAGCTCAAATGTTCACATGGTAGTAACATATTCCTATGAACAGTCCTAATTCTTCCTTTCTCGTTATTTTCTGGTCTTACTGAGTAAACAACGCCTGAATCGCCTTTGCAATCCACTACTGTGTATACCTCTTGCTCCCAAAATGACCTTAACTTTCCCGGACCTCCCTTCTCTCCCACGTTTCGAATAAGCACTCTATCTCCAATTTCCAATCTATGTGTAATTGCATTACTGTTGCGTCTAATTCTGTCACTAGCCTTTCTTTGATCCGACTTTCTGCTTGCAATCTGGTAAGCTTCTTTCATGGATGCTTGCATATTCCTCAAGTATTGGCTATGGCTTATGGTCTTCGGTGGTAATTTCGTCTGGAGAATGAGATCGATTGGCAGTCTGGGCTCTCTTCCGAACAGGAGATAATATGGAGAGAAACCAGTTGATGAGTTTCTCGTGCAGTTATATGCATGTACAAGATGGTTTAGGCTATCTCTCCATCGCGATTTTTGAGATTCTTCAAGCGTTCTTAGCATAGAAATGATCGTTTGATTCATTCTTTCACACTGTCCATTTGTCTCTGGATGGTATGGGGTAGTACGTGATCTGGTAATACCACATAGCTTTTCTAGATGGTGGAAAAGTCCGTTTTCAAACTCTTTCCCTTGGTCGTGTAGCAAGCGTGCAGGAATTCCAAATCGAGGTATGAAATCTTGGTACAGGTGTCTAGCTGCAGTTTTGGCAGATTTATCCTTCGTAGCATATGCTTGTAGATATCTTGAGAAGTGGTCTACAATCGTTAGAATATATTCGTAGCCCCCAGAACTTGTCTCTAAATGGACGAAATCAATCGAAATCAGATCCATTGGGCTTGATGACGTGATACTTTGTAACGGTGCTCGTTTTTTCTGATGCGGGCGTCTTTGTTTCAAACAGCGACAAACTTTAGTCACATAGTGCTCTATGTCTGATTCCATCTTTGGCCAGAATACCCGTTCGCGTGCAAGATGCGTAACTCTGTCTACCCCTAAATGGCCCATCTTGTCGTGGAGTTCTTGGTATATCAAAGATCTTAAGTTTGCTGGCAAAACTAACTGGCTTTGATCACGAATTTTTCTTCTCAGGATCTCATTTTCATCCAGATACAATCTGTTCCATTGGTTTAACAAACATCTTGTAAATTCATTCTCTTGTTTCCTTTGGTTTGTACCCAACCTCTGGTTTTGCTTTTTGAGTTGAATAATGCGGTTAATGGCTACGTCATTTCTCTGAGCATTCTTGACTTCAGATAAACTCAATATGTTCTTTGTACTGTTATCACCTAGTTTTGCTTCAACCTGTGCTAACCAAGTGAACCATGTTTCATTATTGCTTGCCTGTGCGGAGACACCTGACACTATGGCACTAATGTCACTAGCTGGTACATTCTCTGTGCAACTGGTAAACAATTCATCAAGGCCTAATCTGGACAAACTGTCAGCATCTCTGTTTGCAGTCCCTGGACGATACTTAATTGTAAAGTTGTAGTCTGCTAATTCGTTTACCCATCGCTGAGATGTAGCATTTAACTTGCTTGTTGACAAAACATATGTCAAAGGATTGTTATCTGTGTAAACAACAAAATGATTTGCATGATACAAGTAGTCTCTGAACTGAGTGCAAATAGCCCATTTCAAAGCAAGAAACTCCAATTTGCCACTGTGATACTTGTAATTCTTTTCTGCTGGTGTTAAACTTCGACTTGCATAAGATATGACTCTGAGTTTTCCCCCTTGTCTTTGGTATAGAACGGCGCCTAATCCTTTCTCTGATGCATCTGTGTGTACAATAAAAGACTTTTCGAAATCAGGGTAAGCTAACACAGGAGCACTTGTGATGCCATCAACTAAAATTTCAAGTGTCTCTTGGTGTACCGTATTCCATGAAATCACAGCTGATGATGGTAACTGTCCAGACTTTGCTTTATTCCCTTTATCTGTTCCATTGTGTTTTACTTCTAAAAGATTGAACAAAGGTCTTGCTATCTTTGCATAATCCTTTATGTAACGTCGATAGTATCCAAGAAGTCCAAGGACGTGTCTCAAATCACCTACAGTTTTAGGGGATTGTTCTTTCAAAGCTTTGACAACTTTAATACTGTCCGGATCAGGATAATACCCCTCAGATGTCACAATACGGCCTAAATATTTTACCCTGTCTCTGAAAAGTTCACATTTTTGTGGTTTCAACTTTACTCCTTTACTCTTCAATTTCTGTAGTACTGTCTGCAGGTGATTGACATGTTCTTCGAATGTTTTAGAAAACACAAGAACATCATCTAAATAAGGAACAGCAAATTTGTCTCTTACATCATCTAAACAGCCCTCCATGAACCTCTGAAACTGCGCAGGAGCATTCATAAGGCCAAATGGTATACGATGCCATTCCAGCAGTCCCCAGGGTGTAACAAACGCTGTAAGATGTCTACTCTCTGGATGAAGAAATGCCTGGTGGTATGCTTTCCCCATGTCCAAGACGCTAAACCAATTATTACCTATAAGGCCATCAAGGGTTTCTTGTACCCTTGGAAGTGGATGTCTGTCCGGGATTGTCCTTTTATTCAGCTCTCTGTAATCCACACATAAACGTAGCCCCCCGTCTTTCTTACGAACAGCAACGATTGGTGAGGAGTATGGGGATTCCGATTTCACTACCCACTTCCTATTTAGAAGGTCTTGAATATAATTCTTTACCTCTGGATACAAGGGTCTTGGGACACTATTGTATCGTTTCTGTACCGGTTTGTCACTGGAAAGACTAATTTTCATCTGAAATTCTTCAATGCAACCAGTGTCATCCTCATTTTCTGAAAATGCATCTTTCTCTTTATGTAACATTTCTACAACTGTTTCTCTTTGTTCTTCTGTTAGCATACTTAAGTTAATGTTTTCAACGGTACTCTTTCTCTCAGTTGACTTTTTTTCCTCTGGTTCAATCTTTCTTTCATTTCCTGTTACATGAGCTTGCGTATTCTTTGTTTCTTTTTGCATCTCATCAAATTTAACATTCAAGGGTGTAACTGATGTAACTAGCTGGAGATGTCCTATGACTGTATGCGGTCTCAGGATTATCTCTGACTTGCTGTTATTTGTTACTGGTATGGAAACTTTACTTGATTTCCCTCCCTTTAAAGTCAATAAAACTGAATCAACTGTGAGACTATCAGGTAAATTATCAACAACCGCAGGCTCAAACATAGTAGGACTTCTGGCTTTCATAGGCCCTGTATTCACTCTGCAAGTGACATTGATACTGGAGCCACCTGGAATTTTGACTATGTTCTTTGGTGTCTTCACATCACAGAAAAATTCTTTACTTTGGGTTTGAATCAATTTGACAATACCCTTGACTTTACTTTGACTTACACTTGGCATCAAGTTCTGCAGATTTGACAAAGTATTTGATTCAGTTAAGTCATATTTGTCTGGATTCATCAAGATCTCCTCAATAACATTATATCCAATTATCATGTTATCAACCTGTGTTTCAGGGACAAGAAATGGAACTTTTATTGCTTGAGTCTCCTTCCAGTGTAGAAGTTGGAAGTCTAATTCTACAAATCCAAGAAAAGGCAAATCTGAATTATCAGCTGTTTTGAGAACTAACTGTTCATTTTCATCTAAAAGTTCTGAAACATTTCTGATCTTCAACTGAGGTTCATACTCTGATAACCACCATCTTGGCAGAATTGAAACTTGAGCCCCACTATCAAAAAGAGGCTGTGTTTTATGTCCATCAATCTTACATTCTAACAGACAACGATTCCCAACAAGTCTAATAAGCTTATCATGTTTCTGAGGGTCAATGTGACTGACAAAAGTTCCAATATTTGCCAATTTTTGTCTCCCCTGCCTCTCCAAAAAGCTAATGGCCTCACAAAGTTTCTTATGATCTGCCCATCTTTCTTTTTGACATTTCTTACTGCAGTAGACAACCGATTCACACTGAGCACAGCTAAATAGTGTTGCACCCTTTTCTCCCTCTTTAGAACAATTATTACACTTGTGGGACACTTGTTCCTCCCCGACTACAGTTGTCCCCCCTGCTGTAGCCGTTGGCCGTTTCCCTGACTCTTAGACTTCTTGCAACCACGAGCAAAATGTTCTTCAGATCCACACAGAAAACAGTGACTGCATTTTGGATTGTTTTTCTCTAAACATTGCTGACAATGATTACCCCTTGATTGTTGTCTATCAGGATATTTTGGGTTGTTATGTGCCTTTAATTGAGCAACCTCTGCTGTCAATGCTGCCATCTGTTGAGATAATGCCTGTACTGCCTGTGCAACATCATTTTTTTGAGCTTTTTCAGGTTGTATTTTCCCAACTGGTGTACTTTCTATGCCTTGAACTTTTGCTGTTTTACTCTGTTTCTGAGCAAGATTTGGTAGACGTTTTCCTCTCTCAGTTTCTGCTGATACTGCTATTCCCATCTGATGAATCAATTCTTCATCACTCGTTTCAGGTTTTAAGTAAGGGCGTATCTTAGTACGGATAGCTTCTTGAATTAAACCAACCTCTAAGGTTTGCAAAAATAAGCCTTGGACTAAAGTTGGGTTGTAGTGTACCCCCTCATCAGTCTCAGATGCAAACAGTACCTTTTGTCTTACTTCAAGTGCTCTAATCAAAAACTTATTTGCATCTTCTGCTTGCTCTTGTGTCATGGTACTAAGCTCCTTGTATAATTCTGTGGCAGATTTTTCCTTAAAATGTGTTCTTAAAATTTGCAAAAGTCTTGGCAAGGTAAGGTCAAGAACAGTCTCCAAATATGTTCTTAATGACAACCCTGGTGTGAACGCGCGCAAAATTGCACTCGTAATTTCTTGCTCATCATATCCCTTAGCTTTAGCCTCTCTTATTTGGCGCATGAGACTAATGAAAGAAATGTTATCCCTTTGGTAAGCTTCTCCAATCTGACCCTGTATTTTCAACTCTCGCCGAAACATGGAATTGTTAATTAGGGCATTAAAACTAGGGTTTTCTTCATTGGATGGAAGTGCTTCACTTGAACCAGTTAAAGACCCTGTAGTAACAACCTGTTGCAATGGTTTAACAATAAGATCTAACATTTTCTTCTTTTCCTCAACATCATCAACATCAAAAGATTTCCTTATAGACTTGATCACAACAAGTTTTGGTTTGGCTTCCCAAAATTTCTTGTCAATACCCAAATCATCAGCTAATTTGACTAAATTATCCAGAGAGCTACTCATCATAAGCTCCTCTACCTCAAGCTCAAATTCAGCAGACTCAGCCATGCTTAAAATAATTAACCTTTTAGTTAGGCCTAACTTTTCAGTCAAAACAATGTGCACAATCAATCATCAATGTCAACTTTTCAAGGAAATCACGAAGATAATTGTTGTCAAATAATCATATCATTGAACCTAAAGTGGATGTTTAGTTAGTCTAAAGCACAGTTGTTTCAAATTCATTTCTTACGTGCCACGAATTTTCTTCAACACAAATCACCACTACTGTACTGCACTTGTACTCTCTCCTCCCATGCAAAAAATGTCTGCAACCACTGTGGTTCAAAACACTGGCCATCAAAATGTCGTGCCCCTCGCTCAGGCCGGTTTTGCAGCAGGGACACGAATAAATTCTCGATATGTTTGTTAGCCAAGGCAAGTAACCATCTCAAATCATCTTCCGTAAACTCAACAACATGCAACAACTCAACACAAGTACTTTATGTAATATAAGCAGGTATTACTTCATGTAACACAATGGCTGTTGTTGTTGTTAGCGTCCTCTTATTTAACTAACGAGTAAAGGGTGGGATTTATCTTAATTTAACCCCCGACATAATCTAAATATAGCACAAAAGAACGGCAGGCGCCATTAATCTTCCTTTTGTTTTCATCGATCAAGAACATAAAATACAATAGGTTATCTTGGTTATATTTAGATGGACCCAGTCCCCCTAGCTAAGTTGCTTTTTAACCCCGTTGATTTACTTTAAAAAGCTAGCAACTCTTTGAATAGCTAGCCGATTTTGCTACCTTCTGAAGTCTAAAATTTTTTAAAAGATCTCAGCAATATGGTTATCTTGCCATGGATTTTTCACTAGTGTGCATGCGCAACAATTAACTATCGATGATGTCATCCAAGATCGACAAACTGCTACTCTCCATGACTGTCACAACTTATTGAATGGCCGAAGGGACCTTGATGTGATTTCTGTAGCAGCCCTCCGGCAGCCTTTATACATTTCTTGATCATTTTCAAAATTGCAGCATCTTTGATAGTTTAGCATCAGACTTCTAAATCATGAAGCAGAAGAGTGGTGGACTTCTGCTTAACACATCTCTTTAACTGCTGATATTGTTGTTCCTCTATTGCTTTAGATGTTTGAATGGTTTTACCCTATTCGAAAACTTGAATTCTTTCCAGAAATGATAAGTGTCATGATATCAAAAGTCATGACAACAGAATTACAATTAAGTAGCGAAACTTTCTTTGAAGCTATTCTAACCAAAGAAAGATAAAGATATAATAGCTATCAAAATAAATCTTTCCAAAAGATTTGAAGGCCATGCTGAAAACAACCCAGGGAATGTAACAGCCACTTGGCGAATAGGTCATGCATTATCAAGATTTTATCGAGAAACAATAAACAGATCAATTGACTAAGCGAAACCCGTTAATGTAATTCATCGCTTTCATAAAGAGAGTGATTAGCTTTCCAAATCTGCCAGTGAGATCCCGTGCCTTTGCATTCTGCTGTGAAGGTTTTACCTCTGGGCAGCTATCACCACAAATCAGATATCTTAGTTTGAAATTAGGAAAATCGATATCACAAGGTTTAGAGAGAGGAAATTATTAAGCGAGAGTTTACCGGATTATCTCTTAACAGTACATATTGAATCTATTCTGCGCATTAATGACTAAAAAGGTTATTTTCAGCGCTGTGCGACGTCTCAAAGCAAGCACTTGAAGTGTAACGGATAATAGATGAACGAGGATCAGAGGCAATGATTGGTTCTATACAATAATGAACAACTGCATTCTGTTTTTGAAGGACAAGTATAACGGACCACAGCATCGAAGAAAACAGCCATCATTGAATAGATACATTCATCACATATACACTTAACCTCTAGCACTTAACAAATAGATACCATGAACTTTGTGACTTAAAAAGGGCTACGACGATACAGCAAAATGCAGGGACCTCTGCGAAATTTTGCGTAACACAATGACGCAGAATTTCATAAAATAACAGGACAAATCAGCAAATATCTATGAAAGAAATACGAAAGTCTGAATCAAATTTCAATTCTGAACTTTATTCATTCTCCCTAGCAACTGATTTATTGGTGTCCCAAAACCACCGCCATGAACTTTTAACATTATTCGATATGGCGTGAAATGGTCTTTGGCGCAATCGTATGTGTTGTTCACATGTAACACATCCAATTTCTTTGACTGCATAAGATTTTTGCTTTGAGGACTCAAAATTTTGAATCTGGGTGTGATGTTCACAATGACAACTTTTACATTGCCAAGCATAACGAAAGCACATGGTTTTACATTTAAGAAGGCTCTTCGTAAAGATTTTTAATATCTATAATGTGGTGTTGGCTTTCAGGACCAAGAAATAACTGATTAAGAATTAACAGATCTAACTGTTTTCTTGTTGGATAGTAAGATACTTGAGATCTGGTAACAAGTCTCCCTTTTAATTTTTCCGGGCAGAGACCATACATTATTTTATAGATCATAACGGCCCAGTCAAATTTTATTAAGTTTGAGACTGAATGCCAATTACAGCCCCATCCATCCTTTAATCTAGCGTATGTTCCCTAGTTTGTAGACGCTGAATATGATCAAGCTTTATGTCTGACAAATTGCCCCATCGGCCTAGTTATCTTCTTGAAATTTAGTCTTGGAAACTCTAGGAAATTTTTGTTGCTGGCAGATTAAAAGTGGTCTAGCCAAGGGCACCATTCTAAACATGGAGATAGCATATACAGAAACAAAATTAACCAAAATACCCCTTCGAGAGAAAAAGGTATCGATTTTCTTTGCTAAAAGTGGCTGTAATGTTATGGCAGTAAACATTATTGCTTCGTTCTCTTGATAAGGTTGCATTGATATCAAAATAATTAGTATCGGAAAATAGCCTAGAAATTACAATATACTTAGAGATTACTGAATCTCTTGGACACTTGTTGAAAGCTGCGCTACGCCAAGAAAGTGAAAATGTAGCAGCATAATTCAATTGAATAAAAACCAAAGACTGTTATTTAGTCAAAGAGTCGCCCATTTCACAGTGGACAACTGATTTCTCTTCAAAAGATACATTTAAAGAGCCCTAGGGGTTATCCTATTACACACCATCTCAAGGCGCAATCCGATTTCAGACACCACAACTGTTTTTCTCTTATGTTATGGTGCGCACTGATCACTGTAAGAGATTTCATATCAGCGGGGTATTGGATTGCTTTTTAATATTTTTGTAGCCTGATGCATTACTCTACACTGTGCTGATTTATCACTTTGTTACGTCTTTGAATAGAATCAGTCAAAATAAAGAATAGTTTACTGCAAAAACTTGCAACACATACTTGCATTTAGTATAGGGTGGCCGCAAAAATTGATACTCTTGAAAAATCATCGAAATTCCCCTGCTTCTAATATCATTAGAGTTTACCTTTGGTCAGTTATTATACCTTTTAAGTTGAAAGAATTTAACCTATTGCTGGGTGTCCCAAAAAAAGGTAACAGATTTGAAGGGGACTAGCGATGAGAGTATAAGTCACATCGATCCCAAATAAGTTTTTGAGTACTCTTAGATAGTTAACTTGAAGATTAATACCTCGTTTCTTGATATTGGCGCATCAAGAGTTGAAATATTAATCTCGAAAGCCAAAATTTGCTTCCATCTGCAAACCAGAGCTTTTGGGTTTTGGCCTAAACTGCTAACGCGCTGGTTAGGGGAATCTCCTCAGTCAAAGACATTTTTGGACAAGGATCGGTCCTTTGGGTACTCGCTTGAAAAAAACGTAAAAGACTGAAAACTAACAAACAAATTAATGAGTATAGTCACCAAGGAATATTTTTCTCCAGTCAAAATGCATTTACAAAAGTACACCAAGCCAAGCATGAATGAGCATTTTTTATGTTCCCTTGGGCATATACGATTGCTGGTTTCGCAACCTCGTTCCCAGGGTGTTCTGACGTGATACGCTGGTCACGAAGCCGAAAGAACACCCTGGTACACTTGGCATCAATCTTGCCAATATATGGCAAGAAGCGCCCCATTATGGATTTGCAGTTTGCTAGGCAACGATAATCGACGAAAAATGGTCGTTGCTCTAGCGCTAATTCTGAAGTATATAAATTGAGAAATTAAAAACAAACACTTTGAGGACCCTATTTTAGCCCTTTTTAAGGTATTTAATCATTAATCCAGGGTTAGCAAGTGCATTAGTAGGAAAACGAGCACGATCCATTTGGGTGGGAAAAGGGCCTAAGTTGAAATTTTCGAGAATTTCCCCCACAGCTTTGAAAATAGAATGGCTCGTTATTCGGCAAATTTTAGAGATAAATTGGAGATTAAAAGTGTTTTAGTGAAAGAATACAGTTTTCCGTTGATTTTTGACATGCCGCGGCCGTTTACTCCTCGCAAAACGGAGTTACGGTGTAAAATGGGGTAGGCCGAAATTATTCCCCATTTTTGGGGGGTGCGCGCCCCGCTTCTGGGGGCAATATTGAACCCCAAATTACGTTTTTAGACTTGCAGACGAATGGTCTCTTGAAAGCTTTTTTCTGTTTTGAAATCGGGCTTGTAACCATGGGGCATCGACTCCAAACGTAACCTCAGGTCGGAAAATCGCAACATATATTTTTCAACCCCCTGTTATGACATCAAAATGAGCCCAACATTTCCTGAAACTCCGAAATTCGGATGCGCCGTGGTCCATTACCCCTCTTAAACTCCTCACTTGCCCCATACACCCCATTGATTTTGTGAAATTACCGATTCAATAAAGGCCATTTTTGAATGGGAGCAAGTTATAATCTGATTTTACTATTGTTTTCGAATAGCCAATCAAATTGCCGAACGGCCTCTTGTATCCCAGAGTAGAGGTAGAGCAACGAACTCACTCTGGGGACGAGATTGCTTGTTTCGTAATAATTTCGTGAGAGATGATGCAAAAAACAATTCATTCAAGCAATGCAGATTGCAAGATGGTCTATATACGGGACTTATTTCGCTGATAAATATCTTTTCACAGGCATGTTTAATTCAACGTTTTTGTAGAATCAAGAAAGGGGTCTCTTCGGGGCTAATTTCTTGAATCTGATTGCGAAGGTCAAAGTCAGATCTCCACTAAACTGTGTTCCTAAGCACGAGGTTTCTTGTTTGTACTTGGCTATGATTGAGGAGATTCCACAGCACAGCGAGTTAACAGCTTAGGCCAAACCCCAAAAGCTCTGGTTTGGAGTAGGAGGCAAATTTGGACTTTCAAGATTAATATTCCAACTCTTGATGCGCCAATATCAACAAATAAGGTATCAATCTTCAAGTTAACTATCTAAGAGTACTTCAAAACTTATCAGGGGTCGATTCAACTTAAATTCTTATCGCTAGCCCCAATCAAATCTGTTACCTTCATTTGGGACACCCGGTACAATTGGTTTTGAAGCATACTCCGAAATTACAAGAAACCATCATCAAATTGATTTTTGACCTTGCACCTACCACGTCAATTGGTTATTTGTTGCTTTGAATAGAACCTTGTATCACTTAGCACAGGGATATCCACACAAAATATAAAGAAATAGCGTTTGGCTAAAAATATGATATTCGCTAAAATACTATCACTCAAAACATACTATCACTCAAAACAATTTCAACATGTCTTTTCTGATGAAATGAAACATTGATCACAACATGAATCAATTTTTTCCTTAAAAAACTACGCATAAAGAAAATGTCACACTCGGTTTGGTTAACCCTATCCAGACTAGGCTTTTTGAAACTCTAGGGAGAATAGGGGGGCACAAAGTGCCTCCCCTGGTTTTTCTCAGAATCATATGTGCTAGAGACTTGAAACTTGGCACAAGTAACAAACATGATAAGACAAACAAGATGATGTGATTTGTTTTTGTTTATGTCACGTGATTAAATGCTGACGTCAGCAAATGTTGCTAATTTGGGTGTAAAACCACATGTACTTTGTCACGCTGTATCTCCAAATTGATAAAATATATCGATGTGATATTTAAAACATAGAAGGATTGTATCCTTGTAATTTTTATTTTGAAATATTTGCTTTGTAGCGCTAATATTTTTGCTGATGTCAGCATTTATTTATTTTGTACGAAAAAAAGAGCGATTTTTGTCTAAAATTGATTATATATTACTTTTGAAAATAGCAAAAAATGCTAAATATATATAAAAAGACCTGCTGCATCATATAATGTCATTCATTTATCTGAAAATGAAGCATAACATGGTTTTTCGTCAGTACGCATGCGCAACAACCAATTGATGATGACGTCATCAAAAATCAATAAACTATATATCAAATGAAAGCTTCTTTCAAGACGAGTTCAACAATGTTTGCTTCATTGCTATAGAGCCAGTGGTACCAAAGCTATGATTTAAAAGGTATTTACTTTGCCGAGAACTCAATTTAAGTCATGTGTTAACCCCCGGAATCAGTGTCAAAATTTTTGAAGTTAACATGAAAAGATGTCTCATAGATAGAAACTAAAAGTCACAAAAAAGCTAGACTATTCTAGAGATACTCGATGAGCTGTGTGGAAAAGTTTACTAGGGGCCCCCCCCCCCCCTTATCTGGATAGGGTTAACCTTTAGACAGAACTTCAATTTAATCGAAATTGGAAAGATTTATATTATTTGTAGCGTTTCAATGCAATGAAAATCAATATATATCGTCAATTTGTGTTTAAATTCTTTTCACAGAGAATATATAAAAAAGAAGAAGTGGTCCAAAGGATAATTTTGCAGAATAAGAATAGCGATGTGCATCGAATATTCATTAAAAATAGAGTTTGCAATGATAAATAGGCTTGTCTATACATAGAACAAAGGAAACATGGAAACACAGCATTGTCACTTTGGATATCAATTGTTCACGACACGTGTGCGACATTGATTTGAATTGAATACTTTTAGATTGTTCTGCTCTTTGCAAATACAAGCTTTGGTCTTTCACAAAAATATTAAATGTATGCCCCATCGTTATGATGTTTGAAAGGTGTTACTGGGTGTCCAAACCCATAAGTGTGTGCCTGAGCAATCCCACAAGTACCCTATTTCCTTTGGATGTAAATCCTTTCCTGGGGTTACACAAGCCCTGTGTGATGCTTCTAAAACATGGATTTTATTAACTGTTCCATGACGCTTAAGCACTATGTTCAATCTAATAAGTGGCCTAACAAGATTCATCAATGTAACCCCAAAATCCGACAAGATCACCAAAAATCATAATCCGTTTAAATGACATGCAATATTAGATTCTGACAAAATAGTTCATGGATATTAGAAAAGTACAGGGTGTCCCTAAATTCTATTCCTCGTTTAAAGTCTGGGGATCTATGCATAAATTTCCAGATTCTAACATAAATTTTGATGCAATTCCGCAATAATTTTTCGCTCGAAACTAACGGAGCTCTGATCTTAGAATATAATGTTTTCCCAGCAGCCTTCGCCTATTCCTATTTTGAAGTGACAAAGAAACATTTCACAGGATTTCGATTGAGGCATCAAGGGCTATAGGATGAAAAAATTATTTAATTATTTAGAATTTACAGAGCGACATGTAACGGAAAACCGACCAGGAAATTTTAGATGTCATATTTAGGCCGTTTTTTGGACGATTTTACCACCTTTCACCAAAAAATGATTGTATGGAAGGAAAATTAAGAATTAAAGCCTGGGCGTCACCAGCCCTATAATAAATAATAACAAAGACTTTATTCAAAGTTTGATGCAAAAACATAATTTACTGTAAGAATAGGGTAGCTAATTCAAACCAACTACTTACAGAAATATAATATTTACAATTTCAACTAATTACAGATGTTGCAATTACAATCTTCCCCATTCCATTGTTTGACTTGAATTTTGAACAAGGCTATAGATTACTCTATCTCATCAGGTATAGCGTTCCAAAGAATACTGCCTCTGAAGAAAATTGAATTGAAGCCGTTTAAAACAGTTCTAGCTTTTTTTAGCTGTAATAGATTTTTTGCTCTGAGGTCGTACGTCACTTCCTTTCTAGTGAACAAATGCAAGCCTCAGTCATTAGCTTATGAAGGTTTTTTACATAGACTTTCTGCTCATTTTTGCTTTTTAGGAGCTATTCAAATAACAGTGAAGCGTGTGACGATGTATGAATAGCAAAAATAACTGATTACGCATCAAAAATGATACTTCTAAATGCCATAGAGAACTGAAACTGACGAAGGGCACTGCCCGATACGTTTAGTTTCATTTTCTATGGCGTTAGAAGTATCATTTTTGATGAGTAATCAATTATTTTTGCTTTGTAGAAGCTCTTCGAATGAGGCTTCGTAATCATTAAAAAGTATACGTAGAGCACGTTTGTGGATTTTTTTTTATCTCCCTGTTGGCGGTTTTTCCACAAAACATCCAAATTAACAAGAATGCAGTTACTTTTCTATTTACACGCAAGGACTTGACATGAACTGTAAACTTCAGTTCAGAGTCAATGGTAATAATTTCAAAAAGCTTCACATCTTCTTTTGGGCCCAAAAAGAGAACATCAACTTCAATTCAGATGTTTTCACTTTTTGGTAACCCAAGGAACATCACTTGAAATTTTCCAGGATTTGCCACCATGCGATTAGAGTCGAACCATTTAAGAACATTTTCAACATCAACTTCTAAACATGCGGCTACATCTCCTATGTTTTCTCCAGAGGCATACAATGTATTGTCATCAGCAAAATTGCATATTTGTCATTTCTAAATGTAAAATATAAGATAATTTATAAACGTAAGTTAAGCAATAGCGACTCAAAAATTGAGCCCTGTTGTAATGAAATATAGTGCCAATCACTGTAGGTGGAGCCAAGTTTAACTCACTGTTTGCTGTATGAGAGGTAACTAAGCTACCAGTTTCAAAGCCATAGGCTGCAAGTTTTGCTATCAATAGGTCGTGGGGCAAGCAGTCGTAAGCTTTCAAGAGGTCCATAAGTACCATGCCCATGATCCCTTTGTTGCTCAGGAATTTGTGACATTCTTCAACTAACTTAATCAAAGTATGCCGAGTGCTATATTTCTTTCAAAAACCACACCCTAAAATGGGGCAGATCTAGTATGGAACTAGATTTTGAAAGGTATACCCACCCAGTCTTTTCATCGTTCTTGCCAATGACCAAATACCACTTTTGAGAAAATTAGGGTGGAAAGTCCAAGTCCAGCCCTGGTGACGCCCTTTCTGATAGCTTAGGTGTGCAAAGTCTTTAAGGCCTGGTCATATGGGGCAAATGATCAGGTCGTATGGGACCATTTTTAATACAGGAATGCATTAGCCTGAAAAATAGTCCCTGACACTTGATACTCTTTTCATCTCGGATGCAGGGATGCAGAGGAGGTGTAACTATTTGCTCACAGCTATGAACAGTGCTATGTTTGCTCCACTCAAAAGTCCTGAATCAAAGTCAGTCCTTGGAGTCATTACCGATACTAGTTTAATTAGAAAAGCATCTTTTATGTGGTCAGGCAACATTTGCAACATTTTGACTAACCGGGTAACGTTTAGCCACCACAATCAAACTTCAAACGTAATTTACTTTCTTTTGACAAGCCAAACATGCAGATATATAAAAAAGCTACAAAACGCTGAACGTATCCGGCATTTCTACAGAGAGATTGAACTTATCGATTATTACAATAAACTGAAATCTAACTAGATTTATAACTGATTTATTTGAATTCATCTTTATTTACTGTATCCTGTTGGGCTGGCGTCAATTTTATTTCGCTTTTAAAAGTATCCTTAGATTCAAAGTGACTGATTATATGTGTGGTACAAGAAAAGTAATGTCATAGAGTTAGTTATGTCAACGAATTTAGCAGAGAAAGCATGGCACGTCCAAAGTCCACCAGGGATGAGATTGATCCTACGATTACATTCTTTCCTCGGATTTTCAAATAACATGACTACGTGGCCTTCCAAAATCTGTATGCAATCACAAATAGGCCATCAATTTTCACCAACAACAACTCTTTTAAGAATGGAAAGACTAACTTACAAGAGGAGAACATTAATGTCAGAAAAATCGATCTTCCCATTTGAAATTTGCTGATTATTTCGCTGAGAAGCTATTTCTAAGAAACGAGGATTTGTCATTTTTCAGTCTCCGACGAGAAACAGCTTTAGCGAAAAATTACTCGCAGCATTTGAACTGTGCAGTGTGATCAATTTGAATGAAAGAAATTGAGATGCCTGCATTATCTTTTTGATAATCAAATGACTTATACATACTTCATGTCTTACTCACGTTTGCACCTGACAAATGCGGAACAATTGATTGGGAGATACGTTGCATAAACTAAAAATTACCTATTCGCATCCTCAAGATGCCCTAGTATATAAATATAAATAACGAGTAAATCAAAGGAAAGTATACTTTTACAAGGGCAATCGTTGGCACCAAGCAGGACTACATCAAAGTTAATAAAAAGAAATTATTATATTTGCGATGTTTTGTGACCACTCTTCGAATGTAGGACATCTGCTGATTACATGATTTAAATTAATACAATGAAAAGACTAAAATTTGATTGCTAATTGATAATTAAGAAAAGTCAGCTCTTAGCTTTCTATCCTCTCAATTCTTTGTTTTATAGTCAAAAGTTTGGTGGAATAGGGTCATGGGGTCTTCTTGAGAAAACCCATCATAATTTCAGAGCAGAGTGACCGATTCAAATTAGGAGAATATTAAAATCTAAATTATCAAAATGATATATTTGCCAATATCATGGTCTTGATATCCAGGAAGCAGTTGGCCTTCAAATAGGGGATGTTTGTTGGCACACTCGGTATCTTGGCATGTTTGTGATTGGAAATCTGTCACAGGAATTAGACATGCACTTCGTTCTTTAATCCTGTCACTGTCAGTAATAATGGTAGGCCTTCATTAGCTGTATTCTACCTATTCTTATTTTTGCATACAAACTTACTGTGGATAGGAAGAAAGATACCGGGTGTCCCAGAAAAAGTATCAGCGATTAGGATTTAGCCTTAATCAATGGCTAATCAATTTCCAAATGTTTTGTAATAGTCAACGTGAATATAGATACATCATTTGTTGACGTTGGTGCCTTGAAAGCTAAAGGATTAATCTTTAAAGTTCACATTTGCCTCTACCAATTGTCAAAGTTCACAAACCAGACCTTTTCCACTTTGGCCTAGGCACGTCCCCAGAGCATATCAAAATAAGAAACAGGCACACAGACACACAGGCACATGGGCACGAAGGCACACAGGCACACAGGCACACAGGCACACAGGCACACAGGCACACAGGCACACAGGCACACAGGCACACAGGCACACAGGCACACAGGCACACAGGCACACAGGCACACAGGCACACAGGCACACAGGCACACAGGCACACAGGCACACAGGCACACAGGCACACAGGCACACAGGCACACAGGCACACAGGCACACAGACATAAAGACAAATACAGATATAGATACAGATATAGATACCCTGTGTCCCAAAAAAGGACTCCCGTTTGAAAAATTACCAACAATCGATGATTGCACCTTTGATAGCATTTTCTTTTTGATTTGTTTTTCAATTATCAAAAATATACGAATATCATAAAATATTTGTTATTAGCATGTTTCGTTCTTTCGTTTATGACAAAATCAAAAGCTAAAGGGGCTAAAAGGGAATCGACATAGTTTAACTGACCCGAGCCGAGCCGAGATAAGAATATAATCTATTGCATTTGACAACTTCAACCCGTGTGGTCTCATTGCGTAAGGAATCCGGGGTGGGGGAGGGGGGGGGGGTTCTTGACTTGAATTTGTACAGGGGTGTGCCCACGAAAAGAAATTTTTTTACCCTGCTCCAGAAATTTTTGCTTAACATAATGACCTATTCTAGAGCAAATTGGTAAAAAGTGTACACCAAAACATGAAATTTGACCAAAAAACAACCCAATCTATGAGAATATTTCCTTTTGACATGTTTTGACAACCTGCTCTAGAAAAATTGCGTCGTACTGATACCTTGTGCTAGAAAAAATTGGCGAAAACGATACCCTTGAAAACAGCACATCCCCGTCGGACAAATATACTAAGTACCCCCCCCCCCGGGGGTAAGGAATCAAGTGTGTAGGCGTTTATTTGGGCTATTTATAGCGGCTATGAGATAAAGCCAAGGCTATTCCCTTTAACATGCATAAAGAGATTGATCTGGTAATCATCAACGCTTTTCTGCAGTATGATTCAAAATCAGGCAGCCCCAATAAGAAACAAATTTACTTATTGTTAATCCCATCAAGTCTGGGCGCTGAATCGCCCGAATCACCCCCCAGGTACCGAATTCTGTTTGCAAAATGCATGAAAAAGGGCAAAAACACTTGATCAAATCGCTAAGAATCTCCTCACGCAGAGTAATATTCAAGGGTATTTGACGTCTCTCAGGATGGCAAGAAATAGATTTTAAGCAAATGCTGAACATTCTCAATCCCATGGTGATAAATGTGCTGACTATATGTCTCTCGCTAGTGAAAAATTGCAATTTCTTTACTAATCTTAGTGAAGAGTTTTGTTATGACTTGATCAAGCGTTTTAGGCCTTTTTCAGACATTTTGCAACCATGAATTCCTCTTAAAGTCGAATTTA
The DNA here is from genome assembly GCA_039566865.1 of Aurelia coerulea. Classification (NCBI taxonomy): domain Eukaryota; kingdom Metazoa; phylum Cnidaria; class Scyphozoa; order Semaeostomeae; family Ulmaridae; genus Aurelia; species Aurelia coerulea. The sequence continues at coordinate 9,115,595 of CM076959.1, forward strand.
CCTATATTTTCAGTGCTCATAAAATTTGATGTTAATTTTCAAAATAATTCATTCTCTCGGCCATCAAGCAAAATTCAATTGAATTCAATCCATTAAGTAATTTTGTTTTTGATGCAATTGCTTCGGATAGTCTTCAGTTTAGAGACCTTGTTTTAGCCAGTTGGAACAGGATTAGTTGCTGCTGATTTGTGACACAAGTAATTAAAAAAGTGATTGCATAAAAAAACAGCAATTTCTTGCTGTCTAGAAATACCAAACTCAAGTAAATATTGAAAGAAAAGTTTTTTTGCGTTGTCTTTCAGCTTTTTCCACATTCAAAAATGGATCATGGTGTTACCAGTAAAGATACAATTTACCTTTACTCAACTGTTGACAAAATTCTAATACAAGCACTAGATAAACTTCTTATTAGATCACAGTTGATGACAATTAAGAAAAATTGTCTAACTTCTGAAGAACTTATCAAATGCATCTGTCTAAGCAGACATTTATCAAATTCGTGGCATGAATCCAATTTCCATTTGTCATAAGCCAGACCACATACAAATTTGATGCAATCCTTCAAATACGATCTAAATCGAATTTCCCTTCACGATCATCCTTTCTTTTAACGCGCTACAGCCAATTCAATAGCGGCGTAAACCACAAAACACTAAATATCTACAATGTTAAGATCACTCGGAAATTCCGCCACATAGATAGCGTATTGTTTTACAATGCCGTACGTCGACTGAAACAAAAGTAAAAACTTGAAGTAGAAGTCTGATTTGCGAGTGTTTCCTAATTGCTTATGATTTGATATAAGACTTTATCAATGCGAATAACAATAAAGCGACTTTTGCTGTCTTTAAATGTTAAGGCGGCAATAAGTAATGTGTTTCCTTACAGTATGAGAAGAAGAAACCCCGCACCTATCAAAATAATTACCAATAAATGCTAACAAACTCTGATTTTCAATCCAAGGGCGGGCATGTCACACTGGGAACGATGATCCTACCATTGTCCCAAAACTGGTAGTTGATGAAAAAATTTTGCACCGCATTTGTCCAAAAAATAAGTCGTTTTCTTTCGACCTACTACTATTTTCAAAAAGCAAATGGTAATTATAGATATGAAAGTACAAGTGTCCCAAAACCGGTTGCCTGAAAACTGCTTTCGTGAAAAATTTGAAACGCTGGCCTTTTTTTCGGAAATTCGGCGGACAAAGGTAGAACCAGCTTCAGGTAAACTTAAGGATTTTGACTAGATAGGAGATTTGTAAACTACATTTTTGTGACAAATTGATGAAATAGGGGCATTGATATTCAAATTTCACCTTTGTCCCAAAAACTGGTTATCTGCAGGGCGTATCAGAAAAATTGTTCGACGTTTGATTAAATGTTAAAAATAACGATAAAAGGTACAAGCTCCTGGTTAAATATCCCTGTTCCTAAAATTTTTAATTCATTTTAGACGCCAGAATCTTGCGAATCCGCTAAAAATTCACGGAGTTACAAGCTTTTGAAGTTCACGTTTGTACGAAAGCTGAAACCAGACGCCTCTAACTGACTTGTTTTTCAAAAAGACGTCCTAAAATCAATGCAAAAGAAGGTTGTCTAATGTTTTACCTCTTCTCGATATGAGAGCAAACCAAATAGGACTTCCAAAGTTATCTAATTCTTGTAACCGTTGCCTAAATTTACTTAAGACTGCAAATATCTAAAAACACGGAATGCAAACTTAATCAGTGGGAGATGGGGCAATTCTAAATTGTGCTGAACAGGGTTCCTCCAAGCATCCATAACCTTGATTTAATGTTATAGAAAGCTAGTTTATCGACAGTGCTTTTCAAATTGCATTTGATTTGCTTTGAATAAACGAGATTCTTCTTTCACTAGATATGCAATCTAGGGGCATCTGGTTTCTGCTTTTGCACAAACTTGAACTTCGAAAGCTTGTAATTCCGTGAATATTTAGCCGATTTGCTAGCTGCTGGTGTCTAAAATTAATTTAAAATCTCAGCAATATGGTTATCTTACCATGGAGCCCGTTCAGTATTTCGTTATTCTTTTATATTTAATCAAACGTCGAACAATTATTTGGGGCACCCAATAGGGTAGGAAGGTCTTACTTTGTGATAAAAATACCAGTTATCTTTTCCAATTCCTCTGGACAAACATGGGGTAAATTATTTTACAGTACTTGACCACCTGCCCGCCACTGGAAATCATGACGGGAATTAGGAAGGAAAAGGGAACATAATTTCTACCTTCCATTAAGATCTATATATATAAGCACGTAAAGAGTATCCAATTAGCTTTCTTCTTTTGTCAGCCATTGTCAATTTAACAATACATCATTGTAAAATAGCATTGTTACATTGTAAATTGAACAATCACCCTTTTCGATTTATGACCGGGGAATCAATCCTTTCATCTTCCAGGGGGTACTCTTGTAAGGGTGCTCAGTGGATAAAATGACTGCCTCAGTGTAAAACTTGCTTGGAACGAGGAAAAACACTGTTAAGATTTAGAAGCCACAAATATACAGGGTAGTGGCATGGTGGGCCGTTTTCCACTGGGGTGGCCAGATCCTTTTTGGCGCCCCTTCTCCAAGGGATTCGTCAGAATCAAATTTCATTAGAAGGCCTCTGACAAAGTAATGTCTCGTTCAATTCCTACCTTGACCATCCCCCCCCCCCGGGACACCCTCGGGCAATTGCACACAAAAATTTCCCGGCCCCCGGGCATTTGATCATCGATTTTTCCCCGGCCCCCGGGCATTTGAGCAAGGAATTTTTGTTGACCCCCGGGCTGCCCGGGGGGATGGTCAGAGTAGGAATTGAACGAGACATAAGCAATGCGCTTCTAAGCAAGTCATATGAAACTGTGTGTTCGTTAGTTTAGCTAGGTGCATATTTTCTTCTCATGCTGTAAATCATCTTCATCAGAGTCGAAAAGTTTAATCAAAAAATGATTCTGGATTCAGGAAAACAATATCTAAATTGTCTGCGTAGTAAGTTCATTTTTTGCCTTGATTGAAGCCAGCAAAGCTCAACCAAACGATCCCATTTTTACAAAATATCGAACACAACCCTGAGTACATGGTGTATGAAACTATATGGATGTTTTTACCAGAGAATTACGTTTGGTGGTGGGGGGGGGGGGTGTATGGATCATCCTAGGGATGATTTAAAATTGCCATGCTCTATTGATAAATTTGTCCAGGCTTCCCTCAAACCATCTTTCAAACAAACTATCCAATGTATTTGAAGGGTCCCACTTTTAGTAAAAGAAAATTTTGTGGAAAAGCGAGCGAAGCGAGCAGAATATTTTTGGTCTTTATTGCTTTGATTAGCTTAGAATGGTTAAGATGACATTAGAATTTACAAGAAGTTGCCGTTTCTTTACTTGTGTAGCATATTCCAGTCTCTTTGCCTTGCTTCAAGACCTTCAAGTTTCTCAACAGATTCGGTAGAATTCGAAGAGCCATCTCTGGCTGTCAAACACTGTAAAACCAGAGGTTGAAGGGGGGCAACCTTGAAAGAAGGCGCCGAAAGCACGGTCGAAAGTATGCGCGCCGAAGGCGCGCGAAAATTTTTGGTTCTTTTTAAGAATTTTTTTGTTTTTAATCAAAATAATGCCCTGATTTATATGATCCTCCCACACTCGTCAGAATGGAACACTTAAAAAAGAGTGCGTTTGGGTAAGTACGAGGGGCGCTCTTCTCGCCAAAAAGGGAGCGCCAAGCTGAGTTTTCATCGTGAAATAGAGTGTTGCCCCCATTGGAAACTCGAATCCGCGACTGGTCTCGACCGTAGAATTTTCTTGTTTCTTTCATATCTTCTTGGTGAACTGTGTGCGGTGTCAATTACCTTTACCAAAATCAACCTACAGGTATCGCGACGGAGAGGTCCTATCATCGCAAAGTTTTTCAAATTCCTTGTGGATCGATTTGGCGCCCCCTCAAAAAGTCTCACTGGGGGGGCCGTGGCCCCCCCGGCCCCCCTCCCTGCCACCACGCCACTGATACAGGGTGTCCCAAAAAAGTGTGCCCCGTTTGTCTGACGATTGCGACTAAACGGCAAAATATTCTCACCAAACTTTTGCACGATGGTGCTCTTCAGATTTTCAATTAAAGTTTTCCACCATCCCCGTGAGAATCCATTGAAAAATGATAGAGCTATGACCTTCAGGAGACCACATTTTTCCCATCACCGGAACCAGCGGTCGGCCATTTTGACTTGTATTTTGCAGCGATAAATAGCTTCATGGATTGAAAATGAAACAGTAGGCTCTAATGTCATAGTTCTCGTGAAAATTCCGATAATCCTTGGAGCGTTCCACTATTTCTGATCTCACAGAAAATATTTCTTTACATCACGTGAAGATACTTATCACTGCAAAATAGTAAGACAAAATGGCCGACCGCTTGTTTCAGTCATCAGGCAAGTTTGGTCTTATGAAGGTCATGGCTCCATAATTTTTAACGGATTTTTACGGGGATGGTAGCAAACTTTAATTGAATATCCGAAGAGCATATCATGCAAAAATTTGGCGAGAATCTTTTTGTGTTTTGTTGCAATCTTCAGGCAAACAGGGCACAATTTTTTTGGGACACCCTGTATATATATCGTTTTGCAATGGACTCAGATGGGGAGAAATGAACAGAGGAAAAAGTTGTTCAATTGCAGTTGATAGTGATTTCTAACAGTCAGAAATGACTTTGTATGACAAATCATGAAATTTACAAATCTCAGGCAAAATTTACTCATCTAAATTATTGCTCAAGAAGGTTTTCAAAATTTCACTATCATACGCTTTCGGTGATGAAAAACGACAGTAGTGTCCTTTCAGAAGTATCTTTCAGAAGCAACTAGAAATGTAAAGTCAGAGGTCTGTATCATATATCAGTACCCTGGGTACCAGACTCTCTAATGTTAGAGAGGCTTGTACCCAGGGTAATATACCAGATGCTTATGTGAAAATACCCGTGAATAAAGCCAACTGAAGATTTTTGATACTGAAGATCTTTGGATGAGCAATATTGCGTTATTACAAATCTCCTGGAAATCTAATTTGTGATAGATATTAAAGTTATTTCCATCCTGCCCTGGGAACCAGACTCCGGCACCTAGGGTACTTCCGTCCGGTCTTCGTCCCTAAGAATTACCCAATATATAAATGTATTTCTTCTGTAATCTTTTGGCCAGGGTTTAAACCAATTTCCAAAATGTTTTACATTATGTAGTTGTTTCTAGGTATAATTTCATTTCGAAATAATGACATCTGTGCATTTAGTCAAATGAAAACTTTACCCAAGTAATTAGGAAGTTGAAACATTTTCAAAATTATTCTTTACAACATTTTTTTTAGTCCTTGTGTTACACAAAGATGATTAGCGGAATGAACAATTCTCTTCGGAACGAAAGGAAGTAGTGGTCGTATGCCCAGCATGAACATGCACCGGTTGACTCAAGGAAAATCTTCATTTGATAAACTATGAACTATTTTTGCATGAAAAAAGCATACGAAACTACCGGAAGCGCCACATCTTTTACAGCCAAATCGACTGTAAATAATTGCCAAACTTTCTAAATGTCTATCTCTGGGGCCTCTAAAATGTTTTTGAATGATTTCAATTTGAGATTCTTGATCATTCTCAGTTTTTGAATAATACCAAAACATTCGCAACTTCAGGGCCAAATTGCACGATACTTCCTTTCTTCAGATTTGTGGACCCCAAATATTAAATTTTTGTCCATGCTGTACTTCACAGACCCCAAATATTGACTAAAGTGAAATTTTGGACCCCAAATATTGGCACGGACTCCCCCGTATTGAAAGTCGATGAGTACCCCCCCCCCTGGGCCTTCGACTGGTACCCCCATCATTCTATTACGTAGTGAGACTGAAATCACCCAATTCATACTGAAATGATAAAATATTTTCTTGAGAAGGCTTCCTCAAGAAATTTTTTAACCCTATCCAGAGCAGGCTTTTTGAAACTCCGGGGAGATTAGAGGGGCACAAAGTGCCCCCCTGGGTTTTTCATAGAATCATAAGTGCTAGAGACTTGAAATTTGGCACAAGAAACAAACATTATAAGGCAAACAAGATGATGTGATTTGTTTTTGTTTATGTCACGTGATTAAGTGCTGATGTCAGCAAATGTTGCTAATTTGGATGTAAAACCACATGTACTTTGTCGCATTGCATCTCTAAATTGATAAAATATATCGATGTGATATTTGAAACATGGAAGGATTATATCCTTGTAATTCTTATTTTGAAATTTTGCTTTGTAACACTAATATTTTTGCTGATGTCAGCATTTAGCTATTTTGTACGAAAAATGAGCGATTTTTTGTCTAAAATTGTTTATAAGTTACTTTTAACCCTATTTTGGTTGGGGGGGGGGGCAAATGTGCCCCCCCCTCCTAGTAGACGTTTTGTTATAACTCTGTCAGGATAGCAATTATGGCCCGGAAACTTTTTGACTTTTTGCTAATACTTATTATGCAATGACTCAAGAAGTTTCATAAAAATATTTTGACAAATTAGGGGGAGGGAGACACTTTTCCGGAACTGACTCCGTCGAAATCGCCAATTCTCAAATATTAATTTCGCGAAAAAAGTAGCAAAATTGCACAATTTTGCAAAGATATTTTGCAGGGTAGTGCTATTTGATGTATTCTATCATAATTTTAATGTTTGGATGGAAATTGTGCTCCAAAAAGAATTTTATCGCATTTTTCCTGATTTTGACCGATTTTGCCACTTTTCTTGACCACACAAAGAAAAATGCTGACGCAAGCAATAATGACGGCTAATTTTTGGTTAATTTTTATATATTCATAAACTACATGTGTGGGGCTATTAGTACACCAAATCAGGTTGCTCTATCTATTTCCAGTCAAGAGTTAGGTAGGGGGGTTTCCCCCCCCCCCAACCAAAATAGGACGTGTCAGATAGCCCAACCACTATAGGGTTAAAAATAGCAAAAAAATGCAAAATATACATAAAGAGACATGCTGCATCATAATATTTTTCACAAACAGTACGAATTAGTCTTCTCCATTCTTGTCTGTTATCTACAACAGTCTTCCATAGATCTAGTACATGACCACATTTCAAAGCATCTTTGCAGGTGTCCTTAAATCTCAGATTGGGTAGGCCAACAGGTCGAGATCCATGAAATGGCTTGGGTGACTCCTCGAATCGGAATTTGGGATCAAATGTGGAAACAAATGAGACTTTGGCAACTTTTGCTGCTATTGGTAATATGGCTAATTCTATTTTAGACCTAAATAATTTATTAAAAGATGAAAGGGAAGTTTCTTCAACCCTACGTTTGGAAAATTTACAGTTGAGGTCCAAAGTTCAAGAACTGGAGTTGAAAGTCAATTCCCAAGTGAATCTTCCGATTACAAGCCATTGTGAAGATGACGTTATTATTATACAACCCAAAGAAATCTCCTCGATCAAAGATGTCTCCAGGGTCATAAGCCAAGAGCTTCAACAACAGCAGACAGCAGTCACAAGGGGCACAAGCCACGAGCTTGAAAAACAGCTGAAAGCAGTTCAGATAGAGAAGCATAGAGAATACTTGCTCCTAAAGTCGAACGAAGAGGCTTGTCGAAAAGCCCAAGAGAGTGATGGACAGAGGGAAAAAAGAAATTCAGTTACCATAGAACAGAACAAAACAACAAAAGATGTTACTATTGATCAGAACGTAAAAAGAAATACAGGCTCCACAAAGAAAGGAAAAAATCAAAACAATCAGAGCAAAGAGAAGGATATCAGTTCAGGTAACCAACACTCCGCAGCAACTACAACCGCGACTACAAGCTCCTCCGCATCGGAGACAACAGCACATCAACATCATTGGCCTAAAGGAACTGTCTTGATAGCGGGAGATAGCATCATTAGTGGTATAAACGAGAAGTATTTTGAAGGCCCCAACTACATCAAAGTTAGATCATTTCCAGGAGCCACGATAGCTGACATGAAGGATTATTTGAAGCCTCTGCTCCGTAAAAATCCAACTACATTGATCTTGCATGTTGGTACTAACGATGCATCAAATGCGAAGGAAAATGCAGATGAGATCTTCAATGAGCTGCTCGAATTGAAAAACGAAATTCTACGTGCACTACCATCATGCCATGTCATAATATCGATGCCAACACAGCGCAAAGACAACATGAAAGCCAACGGCAAGGTAAAAGTTCTGAATCAAAAAATCGCCGCCCTTGGAATGGAAAGAATTAACAATAACAACATTGTTGATGCTGACCTTGGTAGGAAGAAACTGCATCTTAATATGAAAGGGACTGATAAACTAGCAAAAAACTTTACTAATTATTTACGGACTCTTTGATGAGGTTCCTCAGGTGAGGCAAGCTGATCCAGTCAATGGAGGGGGAGGCGAAGGCTATTATCATCATCCATTGAGTTTTAAGAAAGGCCTGACCATTGCATCTCTGAATATAAATGGGCTTAGAGGGCACTTTGACGAGCTTCAATTGTTTCTACAGAGCTCAGGTATTCATATCCTTGCTTTGAACGAGACCAAGCTTGATCCTCAATACCCTAAGGAACTCACTGCGGTGGCTGGTTACCAGCAGAAACGCCTTGATAGGACTTGCAATGGTGGGGGTGTCTCTCTTTATGTCAGGGACTCCGTAAAATTCAAACCTAGGGATGATGTTCCCACGGACAATCTTGAGCTAATTTGTGTAGAGATTCAGCCTCCCAAGAGCAAGTATTATCTTGTTGTTTGCTGGTACAGGCCACCAAATGACCCTGTTGGTTCCTTCAGTAAGTTGGAGAGAGTTCTTTCCTATCTGGATAAGGAGGGCAAAGAAATTATTGTTCTTGGAGACACAAACTGTGATCTCACAATAACAGCCCCTGACTATCCTGCTGGGAATAATTCTAAACACATTTGCAATCTCTATGAGCTCTTTAGCCTCAAACAGCTTATTGAAGAACCAACCAGGGTCACACTTACTTCATCTTCCATCATAGATCATATTGCTACAACATCTGCCAGAAACATCATTGAATCTGGGGTGCACAAGGTTTCCATGAGTGATCACTATATGGTCTTTTGTGTCCGCAAGTTTGAGGGTGCATTAAAGAAAGACCATAAAGTGATCACAACCAGATCTATGAAAAACTTTGACAAAGATGCATTCCTTGCTGATGTTGCTGGCATTTGTTGGGAGCAGGGACTTAATGAAACAGATGATGTTAATGTGCTTGTCACCCAGTGGTCAACCCTTTTCTCCTTGATCATTGACAAGCATGCTCCCATCAAGACATTGCGGGTTTCTGAGAGGTACTGCCCATGGGTGAATGAAGACCTAAAGAAGCTAATACGAAGCAGGGATAAACTTAAGAAAGCAGCTGTTAAAAGCATATCTCTGCTTCTTATGAGCTCCTATAGGCATATTAGAAACAAAATTAACAAACAAAATTCTGAGTTGAAAAGGCAGAACTTTTCGGAAAGACTCGCTCAAGCTAAAGGCAACATGAAGGAATCTTGGAAAACGATCAACCAGGTGTTAAATAAAAGATTTAAATCCACAAACATAGATCTTTTGAAGGCACCTGGAGGGGACATTTTGAATAGGCAGGAAATCTCCAACACTATGAATGAATATTTCTGCTCAGTCGGTAAGGATCTCGCTAGCAAGATTGAGGATGCCCCAAACCCCATGCTTACAGGTGAATATAATCTCAACCCTGATAATAGGCGCTTCAATTTTAGGCCAATTGTAGTGCAGGACATCAGAGATGCAATGGGTAAGATAAAAACATCTAAGAGCCTTGGAAGTGACAATATATCTAGCTATTTTCTAAAGCTAGCCACTCCATATATTGAAAACGCCTTAGTTTTCATGTTTAACACCTCTCTTGAGACAAGTCAGTTTCCTGATTCTTGGAAAAATGCTCGCATCACACCAATTTTTAAGGAAGGTGATAGGGCTGAAAGGTCTAACTATCGCCCAATTTCAGTTCTCCCTGTCATCTCAAGGCTCTTTGAAAAACTCGTCTTTAACCAACTTTACGAGTATCTTGTTAAGAATAACCTTATTCATCCTGGTCAATCAGGCTTCTTAAAACTCCACTCTACATTGACCTGCCTACTTAAAAACACCGATGACTGGTATAGTGGATTGGACACTGGACAGATGGTGGGTACAGTATTCATTGATCTCAAAAAGGCATTTGACACTGTCGACCATGACCTTCTCTGCAAAAAGCTAGAGCACTACGGTGTTCAGCAAAGGGAACTGTCTTGGTTTCAGTCTTATCTCTCTAACAGAAAACAGTTCTGCAGAGTGGGTGGGGTCGATTCAGAAATTGGGGAAGTGGAAGTAGGAGTACCCCAAGGGTCTTGTCTGGGGCCACTTCTTTTTTTGATCTACATCAATGATCTCCCAAGTGCTGTCCAGAGTTCAACTGTATCCATGTATGCTGATGATACTAGCCTTTGCTTAAAATCAAGGGATATTTCTCAGCTGAATGAGGCTATTAACAACGATCTTGAGCATTTAGACTCATGGCTGAAGGGCAATAAGCTTTCGCTAAATGTTGCTAAAACACAATCGATGTTAATCGCAACTAAACCGAAGCACAGAACGGTCAACAATGCTGCAGAAAAATTGCATCTTAAAATTCGTGGTAGTGAACTGGACATTGTCAATAAGACCAAATACCTTGGTGTTCACGTTGACAATAGTCTAGATTGGAAAGAACATATTAAAGCGGTATCCACCAAAGTATCGAGAGCCACCGGATTTTTAAAACATGCAAAGAATATTCTCCCAATTGCTTCTTTGAAAACGTTGTACTCGAGTATTTTCGATACTGCTGCTCTGTATGGGGTTGTTGTGGCACAACTGATATTGGTCAGCTCCAAAGGCTTCAAAACAGAGCTGCCAGAATTGTAACGAACAGCAGCTTTGATGCTCCAAGTAGGCCACTCATCGGGAGTCTTGGTTGGAAAACCGTTCGCGAGCTTATCGACCAGGATTCTAGACTGATGGTCTACAAGTCTATTAATGGGCTTGCTCCACAGTACATGAGCGATCTTTTCACAAGAAACTCCGCCTGCAGCTCTCGCAGCCTTCGAAATACGAAAACAGATTTGAGATTACCAAAGAAAACATCCGCAAATGGGCAGAAATGTTTCTCATATCGAGGTGCAAAACTGTGGAACAGCCTCTCAGCTGAGACTAAACAGGCACCCTCCATTAATTTGTTCAAGCAGAATATATGATGGGCTGGGGGGCTTCTCTTGCGGTCGGGTGGCTAGTCGCGGCCCGCGGTTTCTGTGCTTGATTGCTGCTGGATCGGCGACGGAGATCTGTTTTTGGGATCTCCGTTGTCGATTTGGCGGGGTCGGGCGTGGGGACGGGGGCTGCTCTGGTTGCTGGATCGTTGGAGAGGTTTCCCAGTCTATCGGTTTTTTGCTCATTTCTTTTACTTTTATTAATTAGGTTTTATGGTTTAGTTGTATATATTCATTGTAAGTAGTTTTTAGATGTTTTTAGCCAATTTTTATTGTAAGTTTTTATGTGGAGGGCCCCTTGAAAATCAGCCACTAGGGTGAAGGGCCTCCCTCCTTAATAAATTGAAATATGAAATAAATATGAAATATGAAAATAATTCACTGTGTAAGAGTGCCTTGACTGGTCTGTCGTCATCCATTCTACAGATATGGCCAAGCCAGCGCAAAACGATTTCCAACTAGCTTCAATTCAATATCTTCAACACCTGCACGCCTTAGGACCTCCTCATTACTGACAAAATGGTCCCACGTCATCAAAAATCAATAAACCATATATCAAATGAAAGCTTGCTTCAAGACGAGCTCAACAATGTTTGTCTCATTGTCATAGAGCCAGTGGTTCCAAAAGCTATGACTTAAAATGTATTTATTTTGCGGAGCACTCAATTTAAAGTCATGTGTTGACCCCCGGAATCAGTGTCAAAATTTTTGAAATTTACATGAAAAGATGTCTCATAGATAGAAACTAAAAGTCACAAAAAACTACGCTATTCTAGAGATACTCGACAAGCTGTGTGGAAAAGTTTACTAGGGGGGGGGGCACTTTGTGCCTCCCCCCTAGTCTGGATAGGGTTAAAAGGCATCAAATCTTCATCAAGTTGACCTAATATTTGTGCCTTGAAGCAATGACTTGCACATGCTTTAGCTTTAGCATGTTTATAATTGTTTCTGACTAGCTCCTTTGTAAGGCAACAAATTTAAAAAGTTATCAATTTGTCTAACTATCTCTAAGATTTGCTCACATTAATTTTCATATCATATAGGATGGATGGATGGAAAAACTTGACTAATTTGATTTGTAGTATCGCGCAAGGTGAACAATGATACAGTTGCAAGCCGAATGCGCAGTGAGAGAGAGATATATAGATGAAAAGCAGAGCATAGTTTATCGCTCTCAAGTTACAAGCAACCATATATGGGCCATGTATGAAGAGAATTCATCTGGAAATCTTTCAAGATAGGCCTACAACCCTTTTAACCCTATTTTGGTGGGGGCCAAATTTGCCCCCCCCCCCTGGTAGACTTTTTGTTATAACTCTTAACAATTATGGCCCGGAAACTTTCTGAATTTTTGCTAATACTTATTGTGCAATGACTCCAGAAGTTTCATAAAAATATTTTGACAAATGAGGGGGAGGGAGACACTTTTCCGGAACTGACTCTGTCAAAATCGCCAAAGCTCAAATATTAATTTTCGCTAAAAAAGTAGCAAAATTGCAAAATTTTGCAAAGATATTTTTCAGGGTAGTGCTATTTGATGTATTCTATCATAATCTTTATGTTTGGATGGCAAATGAGTTCCAAATTAAATTTTATCGCATTTTTTCCGATTTTGACCGATTTTGCCACTTTTCTTGACTACACAAAGAAACATGCTGACGCAAGCAATAATGACTGCTAATTTTAGCTTAATTTTTATATTTAATAAAGTACATGTCTAGGGCTATTATTATAAAAGATTTGGTTGCTCTTTCTATTTCCAGTCAAGAGTTATGTATGGGGGGGGGGGGTTTTGGCCCCGCCCGACCAAAATAGGACGTGTCAGATAGCCCAACCACTATAGGGTTAATGTGGCTGCAATACAATCTGATCCTGCAATACGCGAAGGTGAAAGTGAAGGTGAAGTTGCGGTTTTTTCATTTTTCATTTCATTTTAAATTCTTTAAACAGGGTTAAATTTACAGTTAGATACTGATTTCCAAATTGCCCTGTAAATAATAACAAAATAAAGATATCTAATCAAAATTTACAAGTAACGATAAAGATGAAAATAAAACTGGTATGTAAATAAGGAGTTCAACCGAAAAGATTACTGGCTGGTTTTATATGCAGCTTTGAATCGATTTAAGGTCGACGCTTTCTTGACATCAGCGTTAAGGCTATTCCATAATCGTGCTCCTATAAGCAAAGCACCGTTGACCACTGGACGTTTTTAGGAAAGGCAGCTTCAGGTCTGTATTTGTATTTCGAAGCACTCTAATACTATTATCCGACAACCTCTCGAACAAAGTTGCAAGGTAATTGGGAGCTTCCTCATTAATTGACCTGTACACCATCCTGGCGGTTTCCATGTCAATAAGTTCTCTGACCGTTTGCCATTCTAGTTCCTTCAGAAGTGGTTGTGAGGACGCATCGTAAGGGCTGTTTGTAGCTATCCTCACGGCACGGTTTTGTAGTTTCTGTAGTTCGTTTAAGGCAGTGGTACTAAAGACTCCCCACACGGAACAACAGGATCGGAAATATGGCTCAATAAGACTTCTGTACATTGACTGAATCGTAGTTAGAGGGAGATATCTTTTCGCATAACGTAACATTCCGATTCCTTTTGATATCTTTTTAATTATAGCGGAAATATAATCATCCCAATTTAGAAATTGGTCAACTTCGATCCCCAGGTATTTTGTGTGCTTAATCTCCGAAACTGGTTCTTCACCAATAACAATTTGCACTTTTTGTGTTTCAGAGTTTTCAATGTCTTTCAACTTCTTTCTACCTCCTATGAGGAGATTTTGTGTTTTGGCGACATTGAGAGATAACTTATTTGATTCCAACCAGGTGTTTAAACAAAGAAGGTCAGAATTGACACTTTCGTTTATGGTGGGGATAGAATCCGATGAAAACGAAATGCTAGTGTCATCTGCATACATATTCACCTCAGAGTAATTTAGTGATAGGTGTAGGTCGCTGATGTAGAGTAAAAAGAGGAGAGGCCCTAAGCATGAACCTTGTGGAACGCCACATGTAACGTCCTCAAGTTCAGAGGTCTGCCCATTTACCTTACAACATTGTTTTCTGTTCGAGAGGTATGAATGAAACCAGCGTAATTCCTTATCTTTTATTCCATACAGGGAAAGCTTCTTGAGAAGAATCTCATGATTAACTTTGTCAAAGGCCTTCTTTAGATCTATGAATGTTACTGATGTGAATTTGCCTTTGTCTATGTTCAGATACCAGTCATTCGTGCACTTTAGTAAGCAAGTTAGAACTGAGTGCAACCTTCTAAAGCCTGACTGCTTCGAGTAAAGAAGCTTGTTATTGTTAAGGAAAGAATACATCTGGTCAAATATAAGTTTTTCGAATAGACGAGAAACAACAGGTAAAACAGAGATGGGTCGATAATTTGACCGATCATCAGCTGAACCAGCTTTATAAATAGGTGCAACCCGTGCAATTTTCCAACTGTCAGGAAATAACCCCTGAGACATAGATAGATTGAACAATTGGCTCAGAGGACTGGCAAGGATCGGCATCCCAATTTTGAGAAAATAGCTGGAAATGAGGTCCAGACCAAAACTTTTAGAGGTCTTAAACTTACTCATTGCTTTGACAAGTTGTTGGGGCGATATTGAAGAAAATGAAAACGACACTTTTTCAGGATTTACAGTAACTTCTCCTTCTAGGAGGGAATTCTTGGTACTTGGGATTTCCTGACTTAATTGATCAACAACATTGCAAAGGAAATTATTCATCTTGTTCGCTATGTCTTGGGGATTTGAGATGCGCTCGTCACCATCAGACAAGCAGCTAATCATTGTCGATTTAGATCGTTTATTAACTACCTTGTTAATAGTTGCCCATGTTTCTTTCAAGTTTCCTTCGGATGCTTTAATCTTGTCAGTATGATATTCTCTTTTTAGTGTTTTACAGGTATTATTCACTTTGTTTCTAAGTTGTTTGTAGGCTGCCATGAGAGCCTCTGATTTTTTCTTGACGGCTGCGGTCTTTAGCTTATCTCTCGATCTGCGCACACGTTTCAACTCAGAGGTAAGCCACGGGCTATATCGCTCGGAGACGCGTTTTTCAAGAATAGGGGCGTGCTTCTGTATAATCAAGGCAAACATATTGGTCCATTCCTCCACGATAACATTGATATCAGTGGAACAATGAAGCAGTGACTGCCAATCAACAAATTCTTCATTTGCCGCGTTTTTATTACTTTATGCTGTTTTTTAACCCCACCGCGGAATTTTCTGACAGCGTACACAAGGTAGTGATCACTAAGAGCTACCCTATATACACCAGACTCAACAATATTATAGATATTGCTCACGGCAACGTGATCGAGGAGGGTGGCAGTCTCTGTTGTTTCTCGTATAGGTTCTTTAATTACTTGCTCAAATCTAAAAGATTGATAGACATCATTAATACGTTTTACATGATTTGGGACCTGAGGCTCTGAAGAGTCAGACGAGTCTTCAGAACTGAGGAGGTCGCAATTTGTATCACCCAATAAGATAATCTACTTTCCCTCTGATTCGAGGAATTGTAGAACTTGCTCCATTTTATCGAAAGTGTCTACTGGGCTGCTCGGTGGTCTGTACCACGAGAGTATTCAGAAAGCGCTAGATTGGGGTGGAGTGATTTCCGCACAAATTAGCTCCAACGATGATGAAGGAATATCTTTGCGAACATCACACTTAAAAGTATCCCTGATATAAAAGGCTACGCCACCTCCATTTCTATTACGATCAAGTCTTTCGAACTTATACCCATCTATCTGGAATAGTTCACTAGAGCAATTTTCATCGATTTTCGTCTCATTTAGGGCAAGGAAATGTATTCCTTGTTCCTTAATTAGCGCTGCTATCTCGTCATGATGAGACAGCAGACTGTTAACATTTAATGATGCTATAACCATGCTATGCTATAACGATGCTATAACCATTTACGAGAGGCAAATTTATTCTGATTAGATGATTTCGGTAAAACAGCATTAGTACTTACATCAATATCCTCAATTACAGTGATACCACTGGTGTTCTTATTTTTATTAGAGGGTCAATCTTCATCTATAAATTTCTTGAGATTATTAGCCAGATATGAACAGCCTTTTTTGTTCAGATGCAACTTTTTAACACCGAGGCAAGATTCGTCGAGGTTGCTGTTGTCAATCCATTCTATCTTGTTCTTTTTGCACACCTCTTTGATGATGTTGTTTCTGGAAGAAACTTTCTTGTTCAATCCAGGCTTATCCTTTCTTAAAGTGCATAGAGAAACGGCTATATCTGCTTGTGGACCATGTTCGTGTATGTAATCGATTGTTTCCTGCAGTTTTTCTTTTGTGTTTTAGCACCAAGCGCTGGGATCTCAGAAGAAGAAAAGGCCTAATCGAGTCTGCGACCCATATTACAAAATTAACAGGAAAAGCAAAGGAACATTGAATTTGTAAGAAGAAACTTAAAAAGCTATCAATAGAAATCAAGAAACTAGGATGTCAGTCTATTGCGCGACAGACCCTTGAATACCCACACTCAGTTTGAGACCCATATTTGAAGAAAGACATCATTGAAAACAGAGAAATCTGTGCAATACTCTGCTGCCCTAGCAGTGACAGGAACTTGGAAAAGAAAATCTCGGGAAAGGCTGTGCAATGAACTTGGATGGGAATCCTTGAGCTCTAGAAGATGGAGTAGGCGTCTTATCCAGGGACCGCGGAGCATAATTTCGATTGGGGGGGCCTAAAAGGAGGGAGAAACTTGACGGGGTCTGGGGGCGAAGCCCCCAGAAAAATTTTCCTAACCACGCCCTCTACTTTGGCTATAAATGTGACCAACGCCCTTTCCATGCCAAAAAACGCCCGGGAAAAGATATTCATTTCTAGCATATTTAACCACTAAATCCTACTGTAAATCACCATAAAAGCCGAAAATAGTTGCAGTTCATAGTACGTCTAACATTTGATAGCGAAGGCTCAAGGACCACGCAGCATCTTTTGGTACAAATGGGAAAGGCCTAAAGGAACGCTATGACGAAGTTAAATAGCTCTTGGAATTTTTTCGTATTAAGAAATAGATCATATGGTAACATAACATAACGCTTCTAGTCTATACTTTCAGAGTTAAACATTTTAACACAAGAATTTGTCTCATCAATGAATCTACATTTTGATCAAATTTCCCAAAATTTCGTATCCTGTTCTCATCATGAAAATAGTTGCAACTTCGATATTGTTTATTCTGTCTGTCTTTTGTTCGTGATTATGAACAATTGCTAAATTTTTGAACCTTTTTTGGGACATTCTTGAGCGAAGCCAAGTTTTTAGACGCCTTGATAAAGAGATTGATCGTTAGCCAGTTGCAGGGTTGACACTCGGCAGTTTACAAATTTGGACAATTTCACTAATTAGCAATCTTTGAGCAACTGGAATTTGCTTCAAAAGCGTCCAGATATCATGAAAGCAATCTATCTTTACATCTTTTACTAAAAGTTGGAATATTTCAAGCTATGGAAACAACAGTGAAACCTTTATGACGTCTGCAAAATTCTCCTCGAAGTATTCCATTTGAGACGAAACATCGCTTGCATTAACGAAGTTAACCAGAAGAGATTCAAAGTTTTTTTAAATAAAGCTGGGCTGGTTGAACCTCTCATTGATTGCCTTAACAATGAGATCAATGCCTCAAAATAAATTCTTCTGCAATGATCCTGTTCTGTTTCAGGAAAACTCCCTGACGCCATACCTATTTCAAAACGAACCGGTACTCAAAAAACTAGAAAATCAAAAAACTACATCTTGAAAATTATTGGGGGGGGGGGCTAAAGCCCCCTCCAGCCCCCCCGGCTCCGCGGTCCCTGGTCTTATCCTTCTTTATAAATTCATCAATGACTTGACCCCTGATTATACAAGGGTCCCTATTCCACCACTGCATGAAACTAGCTACCCCTTTCGAAATCAACCAGTAGTAGGGCAAATAAGGGCAAGAACAGAAAAATTCAGATCTAGTTTCTACCCTGACTCTTTGTTTGAATGGAATAAGCTTGATCCTGAAATAAGAGAATCCCCTTCTCTCAGCGTCCTCAAGAAGAAATTATTTTCGCAGATTAGGCCGCCTGCTAATTCGGTATATGGTATTCATAATCCAAAAGGGATTGCGTATTTAACTCAATTAAGGGCGGGGCTAAGCAAACTAAATTTCCACAAATTTAAACATAATTTTAAAGATACAATCAACCCAATGTGTCCAATTAACGATGGAATAGAAGACACGGAGCACTCCTTGATGCTTTGCAATTCTTTCAGGGAGCATAGACGCAGTCTTCTCGTTGGTGTCAATGATGTACTTGAAGCATACGGATACTCCGAGGCTCCAGATAATAACATTTTGCAGCTTCTTCTGCATGAAAATAAAATTTTGCCCTTGGAAGCCAATAGATTAATCTTGAATGCAACAATGAACTACATTTTCGAAACAGAACGCTTTGATTGAAGATCACTCATATCCCTACGTAGAACACCCAAACCCCTTCTGTATGTGTTTTTTAGCAGTTATCTTCGATTGTAATTATGTAATGTCTTAAGGCAGCTTGCAATCAAAACTTGGATTTGCAAATTCACCATGTTTGGCTCTAACTTTCAAACCTACACTTGCAATTACCGTACTTGATTGCAAGCTTCCTTCGCTTGTACCTTAGTTTTCCGTTTGTATTTTCAACATTCCTTTTATTTGTAGTAGCAGTTACGTGTAGTTTTATGTAGGTCCCCTTTAAGATAAACTATTCTTTTCTTTTTTTGTAGTTGTGTGTAGTATTAGCAATTATTTTTCTCTCTAGTAGTTACGCGCAGTGGTATGTTCGTATTTCCTGTTTTATTTTGCAATGAGGTAGCCGTAGTTTTCGCTCCAGTAGTAGGGCATGGTATTTTGTAAGTAACGTTGAAAGTAATATGTATTGTAAGTTATTAAATGATGCATGAAAAAACAAAAACAAAACAGAGAAAGCAGACAAGCCGCAAGTTTTGTCACTTCTAACTATGATAGCAAAGCCAATGTAATAAAAATTCAGAAAGAGTTCAAATGACTATCATTGCAGGAGAGGAAACTTTTGTCAAGAATATTTATGTTGCAAAAAATTGGGCATATTTTGCAAAAAATGATATTGTCCGATTTGACAATAGCAACACAGAGTTTGGGATACCCGTTAGATGCAAAACAGACTATCTACAAAACGCATGGATTATCTGAAGGATTTATTACGGTAGACAACTTTTGCAATAATGGTTATTCAGTAATACGCAATTCAATTTGAGGCCATTTGATAACAATTGCAACAAAGAACAAGATATATAAGTTTAGTTTATGGCTAAAAGATATGGTACTTAAGGTTTACTTTTACATTTCTAAGTTGATTATAAGAATACAACAAATTTATTAATCCAACTGAACTGTAATAAGGACAACAAATGATGGTTTTTGTTTGTTACCAACAGATTGAAGGCAATTTCCGGGACGTACTAGATTACGAAGTATTATTCTTGAGGCCAAGCTTTGAAAATAGTACCATTGCAGCGACAAAGCCAATTATGAACCACAATTTCGGAAAAATTTGTCTGATGTCGTGCCTAAAATTATTACTAATAATTTGACTCTCCAAGGGAACCATTAAGCTTTACCAATTCGTAGTTTCTTAGCTGAGGATGGTCAGAGATCTTATCGAAATCTATTTGTTCTAATTCTCTTGGGACTTTCTGGTTCACTTTTTTGTTCATCTGAACTTTCTTTATTTGTAGATTTTCCACTTTAACTTGAAACTTTGACATGCTGTTAGCCGATATTGGTGAATTATTAACAAAAACTTTCATCATCAGAGAAGAAAATTGCCATCATCTATAAACCAGAGCCTAACACTAAATTCCTAAATAAATTAAAAGATGGAAGCTTAAAATGGCAAAGAAATAAGAATCAAAGGAAATTAACGCAATTAGTAAAGGAAGTCGTTACATTAATGTACATTCGAAGCGAAGAACAGAATCGTATTTGCCATCCACCGCATGCCTTTTCATTGATTAGGATGTTTAGGCCCCAGTTACACGATACCGGATTCATCACACACCGGATTACTTTTCGCATCGGATAGGGGGGTGCAGTTATACGACACCGAGGCAATCCGGTGTCACTCCACTCCGTTTTCGCGGAGTGAAACCACTCCGCTCTGGAGGTGAGGTGAAAATGAATCCGATGTACTCCGCTCCGCATTCCATCTCGTGTAACTGCACCAATCCGGTGTGACCCCACTCCGTTTGCTCGTGTAACTGCACCAATCCGATGTAAACCCACTCCATTTGGGCTTCGCAGTTGTCAAAGATAATAGATTTAGACTTCGCAGTGCAGGGTGACTCGGTGTCGCGTAACTGCAATCAAAAATGGGTTCATGGCAATCCGGTGTCGTGTAACTGCAATGAAAACGGTGCGATTTGGGTTGAAACCAATCCGATGCGAAAAGCAATCCGGTATCGTGTAACCCAGGCCTTAAACAACAAAACTGAGATTCTACAGTATATTTCGGTTCAAATAAATATTTTCAAAATAATGAAAAGATAGGAAAATATGCTACAGCGATATAACAATATCGTGAAATCATACCAACAAATGAAAAAATTCAATGTGAATTATATTTAGATTGAGAAACAAGTATGAGTAACAGCCAAGTATAACAAATGAATGGTAACAAATGGAGCAAAGACAGATCCTTGAGGAATACCAATGCGCTGAAGACAGACAGTTGAGTTATCAATTAAAATCAGTCAAAATTTGTCAATGAAATCATGATGAAGTTATTCAAATTGAAAATTAAAATGGTACAACATTGAGCAAACGCCAGCCATATCAACAGACTGAAAAAGTCGACAAGGGAATTTGATTGGCAAGATCTATGGGCAAAGCAACAATGGGTGAAAGCAAATACGGTTTATGCAATTCCTTATGGAATGGCAAAATAAAGATAATTAGATCCTTGTGCATAAAGTAATTTTATCAACAATATTTCGACTGAGAAGGTAGTAAGAGTAATAAGTGAAAATAAATGAACGACATCAACAGGAGCTAGGATCGAGCCTTTGGAAAACCACTGTTTCGTTTTTGGAAAACCACGCTTCGATGGAGATTTCAACAAGTTTGTCAGTAATAATTGCTGTTGAAAGGATTAACATGGAGGACAATAATGAACAAAGTTCCTGTCAATAGGCTAATGATAATCAAACAAGGATATTTTGAGTGGCATGACTAATCAATGAAGCAACAATGAACAAAGGCGAAGTGGATTGACGCAAATGCTTCAGGAACGGTAAAAGCAGATGATAAGACCATCATCAAAAATTAATACATGAATGTTATATTGACTGACGACCTATGGAGAGCAATCAGTAACAATGATATAAAATGCTAGTAAAGATGCTCGTTGATCACCATTCAGGTAAAGACAGTACACTAATTTATCAAATGAAATCAATCAAATCGCTCTGTGAAATTGACGTAAAGTATTCGAATCAAAATCATGAAAATGAAGGACAAAAGTGAGCAAATGTCCATTCAACAGACTTGCGAAACAGTAAGAACCAGCAAAATAGACACCAGTTTTTACCAAATGGCCTGTTCAGTTTCTTATCAAAAGGGCCTTTATCTGCAAACAGGCTGCAAGGTTTCTTATCACATGGTTAAGAAACCTTCAAATCTTTAAAGAAAACCCAGAGCAAACGCTATCGAACAGTGTGTCCTTGTTACGTAGCATTCTCTCAAAATTTGCTCAATCATAGCATGCATGTCAAGTCTACTTTAGATGGAGATGCTTTTGCACGGACTCTCTAAACAAATTATTAGCACCTGAGTTTAAAGGGAATCTAAGCATATATAAGCCGTCGATGAAAATATCCTTGAAAGGACAATAGGCCGATACATGTGCAGCACCGACAGGATATCCTGACATTTAATAGGCTAGAGTTTGACCGCAAGTGGCTTGAGCCACTTTTTTATGCTTACATTCCCTTTAACAAAAATTATTGAAAATGAATTTGTTTGGGATCCTCCTTTAAGAAACCTTCCTGAAATAAGGCTGATAAGTTTCTTATATGAGGGCACCATTTATAAACAAAAACCAGCCTGAGGTTCCTTATAGAGTGGATTCTATTTTGTGGGTTCTTGCCGTACTCCGACAAGTATATTTTGGTTGGCATGACTGATCAATAAAGCAGTGATTAATGAAGTCAAAGAAGGTTGATGCACATCACCGAGGAATGGCAAAGAACATATGATTGACCCATCATAAACAAATTGGTCCACTGAGAAATTAATAACAAATGAATGATAGCAGTAGCAGCTAAGACAGGTCCTTTTGGACTACCAATGAGCTGAAGACAGTATGCTGAGCTATCAATTGACACTAACCAAATCTTTCTAAGAAATAGCGATGAAATAATTACAGTTGAAATTAAGGAAATGTTTTCACAGTCAAACAACGTCTTCATCTTTATAACTCACGTATGAGCACCTGTGCAGGAACTGTTATTCAAGGTTATTCTCAATCAGTGATCGGTTTATTTTACTTAAAAATGGTTTAATAGTATAGAAAGCCTCTCGTCTATTCACGGAAGATCATTGTGTACATAATTAAGTTCTTTCAAAAGAACTGTTCATAGTTTTAAGTTTCCACGTGTTCGCACAAGATTAACTCCAGATTGCCCTAAAGATCATGCAGATGTTGAGTTTATGAGATCTTCTGGGAATTCGTTGAAGGCATGTGAAATTGCACTTGGATGGAGTGTCTACGAATTTCTGAATAGGCTAAGATGACGTAAGTACATCAAGATTGGGTGGAGGGCATTGAGCCGGTTTGCATTTTGGACATAGCAGTGTGATCCATTGATGCCAAATGATGCCAAATAATGCCAAAAAAATAAGGTTCTGAATCCCAGATCGATTTTGGGCTTGTGTCATGGAGCATAATCTTGGGGTTGATATGCTGCAAAAATCTTGTGACATATAAGATGCCTATAAGGTGCATGGAAGAAAATTCATCAAAGATCAACCAATTATGATATTTCCCTGACGAATTAAATATGGTACTTAGTTAGTGCATTACTGCAGGAATGACATTTCAATTTATGTGGATATAAAATCATTATCTGTGTTGTGTTCAATTTATGCGGGGATAAGCAATTGCAATTATTTTATGCATTTCTGTGAACAATAACTCACTTGCTCTAGCCAAGTAGACAGGTGTGATGCCTGACCAAGTATCATCGGTAACTCATACATTCGCTCCAGAATTAGCCGAAAACAAATCAAATAGAAATGTCCTTTTGATTCCTTTGAAATCACCGTTAACATTCTACTTGTGGTCTTTTCGCTTGCAAAAAATGGTGAGCGATTGAATGCAGTCTTTGAACTTACCACCGAGCTCCTTTTCTCTTTCATGTTTGAACTAGCAGGAATCATCTGACATCTTTCGATGCACTGGAAGAAAGAGTAGAAATACGTAAAAGATTTACCATTCTGATTAAGTCTTAGTAGCTGCATTCATAATTAAAGAATTAAAGAAGTTGCAAGTAGTTCGTGGAGTTCGTGACAACTACATCTTCGTACTTTCCTGCAAGGTTCCTCATTTGGAAATGAAAATTATTTATGGACCGAAATATCTGCTCATCAGATCAGTTTTTCAGATCTTATGAAAAAGAGAAATGTGCTTGCATCTAGAAATTGTTATTCCTGTCCACTATCATTAGGTATTGGTAAGCTAGTTTGAAAGGTTATTTGTTAGCCATTTCATTGTGGGTACCTTTCCTTAAGCAAAACCATGTGTTCATGAAGCAAAACGATTTTCATGAAGCCAAACGATTTTCATGAAGCAATTACATTTTCATAAAGCAAAGCCATCTTCATGAAGCAAAACCAGAAAATGAAACTTGGTAAAAATGCTTACTTTTCCAAAAAACTTTCATTTTCCGAAAGTACAAGTACAAAATGATCATAGCCCTTACTTCCGAAAGCAATTCCTACGCACCTTAATTGTTCAACACCAGAGATAGAATTTCTTGCTGAAGTATCAAAAGATCAAAAAATCTCCCTGCAGTAAAATTAAAACAAAATCAATACTAATCTTCAGATGATTCTCAATAACTTTTGTTTTTTATATATAATATTTTCCAAATAAAATTTACAATACAAATTACGAACTACATTACTTATTAAATTACTCTACAATACTACTAGGACGATCAACCTAAGGGAGCAAAAGGCTGTGTCTACCCCGTGGCCATTAAATAAAGATAATAAAGGAAAAGAAACTACTTTAACTATGGGACAAAAACGGGTGGCTTATGAAGGGATGGTTAAGTGGTTAAGTGGTAAGTAGTAAAGAGTGTCTGAAAAGAAGATTTATCTCATCTGAAAGTACGATTCATGATCAACAATAGCTGATATACTTTAGATCAATAAGCCTGGCAAATACATTGTGCGCAATTTTCATTTATCATGCCTGATCAATGCTTCCAAAGCAAATCTGACAGTTTATCTTGCGAACCTCTAATAAGAGACTCTAGCACATTGTCTGAATAAGTGACTTAGAGTATACTAATCCACCGTCACCGATAACAAAAAAGGGTTTCCCGACAATTTCATTCCAAGCCAATCAATCAGAATCAACTAATCCATAAGTATATTTCGTGAGAAAATCATTCACGCTATTTCGCTCAACTTTGTCTTCTTTACTTTCACGGAACAAGCCGATGTCCCCGAAAGAATAGACGAATAACAATTTTAAGGCTGTTTAAATATCGCCGGACGATTGTGTGAATAAATATTAGAATTGCAGTAAAATGTATATAATTATTGACTCTGAATGTGAATTAACGTTAGGTTTCTCTCAATTAAAAATAACTGTGAGAATTTTGCAAGATATTTTTCGATAGATTTGTTCACCTTTTGCACGAAATTATTCTCGGTCCCTAACCCGTTGCGCATTGATGTTAAGCTTCTCACGAAAGCGGATTATTTCATGGAAGGGCTACACAGTCGGATATTGATGTTCAAAAGCTTTAGCCTAAACATTTCAAATCGTTAAAGGGGATACTTGTAAATCTTTCTTTCGATTGAACGGCTTTAAAGGAGCTTCAGATACTTCCCTGCCGCAATTTTCTTTAAAGGAAATTTCACATTTGAAAGCTCAGAAAGGCTGCTTTTTGTTTGGAAAATGACTTTTATTGTATGCCATTGCACGCTGTATGGAATATCCTTTTCGTCCTATCGATTAATCGATGGGATGTGCATTCTAGTTACCCGATATTACAATGGCATAAAAACTCATAAATCCATTTCTTTTGGTTATCATTGTCATGTCATAGTCTGATGAGCTTCGGCCACAAAATGCTATAAAAATCTCATTATACTTTTCCAAAAAAATCTTCATTCTCTTAAACGTCAACTAGGCAAGGCCCGTTCATAGCAGGCAAACTGCACAGAATTCTAAAAGCCATGTTTTCACCAAAAGCTACTTTTTCTATCGTAAAACTAGGTTTCTAACTAAAAAGGTAGGTCTTTAAACAGAGATAAACTAGGTTTCTTTGCGAGAAAGTTGGTTTTTCGTTTGAAAAGGTACATCTTTTGGCAAAAACTGCTGGTTTTTCACTTGAAAAAGTGGGCTTTTCTGAAAAACCCACTTTTTCAAAAGAGCATTCCATTTCCTTGATGATGGATAAGCCTTTTCAGTTTTAAGTAAGGTTCTTCCGAAAAAGTTGGTTTGTCTAGCAAGAAAGCAGATATTTTGTCCTCTTGATTATGTAAATTTTTCTTAAGAAAAAAGTGTTTAATTCTGCGCAGTTTCGTGAGTTGGTCTTGATTGGGTTGCTTCTGAAAATTCTCCATTTGTTTACAAATGATCTTGGCATTTGCTATTTGCTGTAGGACTGAGTCTGTAGATCGTAGCGATGCTCGCCCGTTTCTGCCTGGCAAAGGTGCAATGCAACTGTGACCAGAGAGCAAACTTTGTAACAAGAATTCCTTTGCATCAATTTTGCCTCTTCTTTCCAATAAGTCAGTTTCAGTAGCTAGCGTAAGACAAGAGGGGGCCCCCAATCATCGCCAAAGGTAGTTGTTGTGATTCGTCCAAATCCGTTGAGAAACTGAAGGGGGGGGGGGGTAAGTTGTATTTTCCTCCAACAGTTGTAGCAGCACTGTTTCTGAATGTCAACAGGGGAAAGGACCTCCATCCTTTAATTAAGGTATGACATCATCGCATTATTCAAGTCAACAAGGATAGCAAAAATGTTCTGCTCGCTTCGCTTGCAAGTCCAAACATCTGTCGAAGTATGTCTCCTATAAGATCTTACTACCGCCTGGCTTGTTATCACGTCCAGGCATTGAACCCGATTTAGGCTCCCCTTTAATTGTGTGTGTGTATTGCATCTATTTGGGAAAGAATATAAAGCAAATGAAGTGCTTCTCAGAAATTTCTGCTCGCTTCGCTCGCACTTCTTATGTGTATTTGCACTTTTCGTATTTGGCAACATGCTGCCACTTGTCTACTTCATCGCAATGTCTACACTTCCAGATGCGTCTAGCATTTACTTATACCTTCCTTAATTTTTATCGACAGTGCCCTTCTTTTCAAATATGCCATGAAAGTCAATGTCTGCTTCTCAAAAAATGTCCACTCGCTTCGCTCGCATTCTCTTAATGTTTCTAAGATGTTTCTCTTAATGTTCAGCCAACAAGGACAGATTTAGGAAGACAATGGTACGAATTGGTTTTGATTGACACCGCAATTCAGAGTGATTAGTGATCGCAGACAAAGGACATTCTCTCAACCAGTAATTCAAAACCAAACACTGCTGTAAAAGTTTCTGTGAAACCCAGGTAGCTAGCTCCTTCCTTGTGCAATCCAGAAATTAGTTTTTAAGAGCAAACATGAGCATATATCGAAAGAAGAAAGATATATCTACACATCTGCCACGGGTATTTAATTCATTTGATTCAAAGCTGATTGGGAGGCGATTCAATTCTCTTATTTCTTTGGGCGTAATTAAAACATTTACGACTCCGCTTCTGAACCAGATAAATAAAATGCCCGAAGTAGATGTAAAGATATATCCTTCTCCTTTCGATATATGCTCATGTTTGCGCGTAAAAGCGATTCCTGGAATGCACAACGAGTGCACTAGCTACTTGGGTTTCAGAGACACTTTTACGGCTTTGTTTGTTTTGAATTTATGGACGAGAGAATTTCCTTTGTCTGCAGTCACTAATTCCTTTTATTATTATTATTATTATTATTATTATTATTATTATTATTATTATTATTATTATTATTATTATTATTATTATTATTATTATTATTATTATTATTATTATTATTATTATACGTGGTGCTAAATGTCACAGTTCATACTGGTTGCTTTTTCTTTGGCCGGGTGTAAACAATACACCTAAGGCATGTCATGTTGAAGTTCAGATGCTAAGTACTTTACGAAGGATCCTTGCAGTTCCTAGTAAGCATGTCTTTTGGACCGTCTGAAGATTCATATTTTCTGAGACGCTTCTGATATTATCTTCCATTCCTTTTCTGATGGTACCGAGGGCTCCTATCACAATGGGTATTACTTCCGTTTTCATTTTCCACATCCTTTGTATCTCAATTTCCAGATCTTGATATTTGCTTTTCTTTTCCATTTCTTTGATTGACACATTTTTATCACATGGCACAGTCATGTCTATCAGCTTGCAAGTTGAATTCACTTTGTCCTTGATTATGATATCAGGTCTGTTCGCACCTATATGTCTGTCTGTATGCACTGCCATGTCCCATAGCACTGTATGTGTTTCAGTGTTAGTTACTGTGTTCGGTTGGTGCTCATACCACTTGTCTGAGGTCTTGATTCCTTGATCATTACAAATATTCCAGTGTACATATGCTGCAGCTTTGTTGTGTCTTTCGATGTAATCTGACTTTGCTAATACTTCACATCCTGATGTTATATGATCAATTGTTTCAGACTGCTTGTAACACATCCTGCATCTGCTGTCAATTTCTTTGCCAACTATGTGTTTTTGATAATTTCGTGTGTATAGAGCTTGGTCTTGCGCTGCTATCAACAATCCCTCTGTTTCTCCTTTGATGTCTGATCTGAGCCAATTGTTTGTATTTGGAAGGTCAACATGTGGTTCCCAAATAAGTGAAGGGTACTTCCCATGCAGTGGTTTACTAAGCCATCTATTATTTTTCTTCTTCACAAGTTCTTTTTTTATTTCTTGTTTCAATACTTTTGCGTTTTCTGCCGTTGGTTTGTCTGGATTCGGTACGAAATTCAAATCTGCCATTTCCTTTTCGATATTTTTGGCTATTTTACTGATTGAGTACTTTCGCTTCGTCTTCTCGTGCATAATAATCATATTGCTTGACAAAGTGCTCTTGTTTTCAAGATAATGATTAAGCCCTACTATTGCCACTTTAAATGCAGTCTCTATTTCTATCAATCCTCTGCCTCCTTCTTTTCTGGGTATGTAAATTCGGTCGACATCAGATTTTGGGTGTAACATTCAGTTCAGTTCATTTCATTTTAAAAATCCATCTAATACATGTTATAACTCTACATACCCACCTATCTAATTAACAAATATGAATTTAAAATAAAATACAACAAATAACATTGAAAAAAACACAGGATGATACTTAGGGCAAATGTAAACAGACTAAATAGGTAAGTATGAAGAGCCATAATGAGATTAGGGGAATTTCTTAAAGGAGGAGCTCCCTCAATAGGCAAGCTAATCGAGGAGGGAACACCCCCTATCTGAAAAAGAAAATTGACTTTTCTATAGATGTTATTTGAAACTGGTGCAGAAAGACACATATAATAAAGTGTGAATTACTGGGTGTAATTGTGGCACAAAAAGTAGATCTTTACCTTGGTTTTGAATGAAGCTTTCGAGTGAGAGTTTCTTAATTCAACAGGGATTTCATTCCAAAGCTTAGCTCCTTTATATCGAATGGAGTTGAGCCCAAATTGAAGGGTGTTCTTTCGAGCAAGAAACAAATCACCTTTACTAGCCTGTCTAGTGTTATACTGATGCATGGATGAATTCAATAGGAAAAAGTCATGGAAGCAACTCGGCGATGATCTATATACAGTTTCAAAGACAAAAGTGAGAAGTTTAAGCTGAAAAAGATCAGATAGTCTAAGAAGTTTTAAAGACTTAAAGATTGGAGCAGAAGGAGAAAGAGCAGGCTGAGAAGAAATTTTTCGGATTAGTCTCTTCTGAAGTTTGTAGACAGGGTCTGTATAAGACGCAGAAGTATTACCCCACACGATAATACCATACTGGGCAAAAGACATAAACAATGAATTATATAAGCAGAGTAACACATCTGGAGTCAGGAGGCTCTTAACCTTTGAAATAACACCACAAGTTCTAGCAAGTTTTCTGGACAACTCCTTCAGATGGAACTTCCAACTAAGATTTTCATCTAGAAGTAGTCCTAAAAATTTAACAAAGTTTGCTCTTTGAATGGTCTTCTTTCCAATCTTAATGATTGGATTTTCATCTATTTTATTGTGTATTTAATGGAATATCATGAAGTTTGTTTTTTCTACATTAAGAGATAATTTATTGGCATCAAGCCATTTTTTAACCTGTCTGAGTTCAATATTGACAACTTTTACTAATTTATTTATATCATTACTCTCATAATATATGTTAGTGTCATCAGCAAATAGGAAGAATTTAAGTCTTTTAGATACATTAGGCAAGTCATTTATATACAATAGGAAGAGAAGAGGACCTAATACAGACCCCTGTGGAACCCCACAAGAGATTTTGAGTAGGCCAGAGTTAAAACCATTTATGCTTACATACTGTTCACGCTCTGAAAGGTATGATTTAAACCAATCTAAAGCACAACCTCTAATTCCATAGTGCTCCATCTTAGAAAGTAGGATTTGATGATTGACAGTGTCAAAGGCTTTTTGAAGGTCAATAAATACACCACAACCATATCTTTTATTATCTAAGCTATGTCTTATAGTTTCAGTCAAACTAATTAGAGCATGGTCTATTGAATGATTTTCTTGGAAACCAAATTGAAGGTCATACAAAATCTTGTGAAATTCTAGGAAGTTAAAGAGACGTTTATACATTGCTCTTTCAAATATCTTACTGAAAATAGAAAGTAAAGATATTGGGCGGTAATTAGAAGCCTGCTGGTGATCACCCTTTTTGAATATGGTAATAACTTTAGCAATTTTGAGCTTGTCTGGAAAAACTCCTGACTCAAATGACTGATTAACCATTTGAGCTAGGAAAGGCGATAGAGAGGGGCCAAGAATTTTGAGCAGTCTAATTGGTATGCTGTTTGGACCAACAGATTTAGCTGGATTCAAAGCCGCAATAAGATCGTCAATTTCATAACGAGTGACTGGGGAAAGAAAGATTGAACTTGAATTTCTGTCTGACATATAGGCAAGAGGTGATTTCAAGGTTTTGGGGATTTTATCAGTAATATTTTCAGCTACGTTAACAAAGTAATCATTAAAAATATTTGACATGTGCGTTGGATCAGAGGTGATATTTCCATTGCTATCTTTGATCTTTTTAACAGAAGAAGAGGAAGAACTTTTCACACTTATAATAGATTTAATACCTGACCATAAAAGTTTCATGTTTTGTTTATTGGTAAGAAAATAATTTTGGAAGTAGGCAATTTTACTGTTTTTCAATTCCAAAACTACACGATTGCGAAACTTTTTATATAATGATTTTTTAACATCAGTGTTATCCTTCCTTAGACTACGAAAGATTTTATCACGTAATCTCATCATTTTCAAGATTCTACCATTTATCCATGGCCTAGCTTTTAATTTGATGGCTTTCTTATTTAGCTTTTTAATGGGAGCATGCTTCTCTGACAGTGAAAAGATCTCTTTCAAAAGTTTACTGAATTTATAGTTTACATCTAATGTGTTATCATTAACAAAATCAAGGTTGATGGAATTTAAATCTTCAATGCAATTTACCATGACATTCCATGCATTGTCAAGATCTTCCTTGTCTTTGAATCAAGCTTTTTTAGCTCAGAGTATTTCCAATCGATTATCCCAAAACTATATTGCACAGTAGGTATCGCCAAGCTGTTTATCGCTTCAATTTTGCTTCTTCCATTGAGTTCTGATCTCACTATTAGTCGTACTCTTTTGTAATACTCTTTCCTGATCTTCTCCTTCATTTTAGTATGTTGAATACCATCACTTTCATCTACTCCAAGGTATCTGTATCCCCTATCTTGATCTAACTCATTGATAGTTGTTTCTTTATCCAGCTCAATATTGCCCGTTGCAGTCAGTTTACCCTTTTTGAACGATGCCTTTGCACATGTATCTAAACCAAAACTCATTTTGATGTCATCACTAAACTGCTTTACAATCCGTAGTTCTCCTTGCTGTTGATCATCATTGGATGCGTAGAGTTTCAGATCGTCCATATAAAACAGGTTACTGATTGGCACACTGCTTCTGTTCATCTTGTATCCATATCCACTGGCATTAATCTCTGATGTTAATGGCACTAATGCCAAGCAGAATAGTAAAGGTGAGAGAGAATCGCCCTGGAATATCCCTTGTTTGATACTGATCTTTTCTGTTGTGATACTTCCTTGTACGTGATTCAGATACATCGTAGTGTTCCATGACTTCATTGATTTTTCCATGAAATTTATCAGTTTGTTGTTAAATTTATAGATTGATAACGTTTTTATAATCCAACTGTGTGGGACACTATCATAAGCTTTTCTGTAATCTATCCAAGCTACACTTAAATTCTTCTCCTTCCTTTTACAATCTTCAATTATTGCTTTGTTTAGAAGTAGTTGATCTTTGCAACCATATGAATTTCTTGCACATCCTTTTATTATTATTATTATTATTATTGTTATTATTATTATTATTATTATTATTATTATTATTATTATTATTATTATTATTATTATTATTATTATTATTATTATTATTATTATTTCTAACGTTTTAAAATTCTTTCCTATCAAGATGTGGACAAATATTCTATTTCGGACGTATTAGCTGTAGATTTTTCAATTTATTTTAAGGAACATTTTAATCATACTTTTCGAACTTATTTGTAAATTTCCCCATCATGCCTAATTGAGAGTGATGGGTGTCATCATGTATCGTAGTATTTGTAGGGAATAAAAAAGTTTCCATTATTATTATTATTATTATTATAATTATTATTATTATTATCAATTTCCTTATTGTTGGATTACCAATGACAAAAAGATAGCTAAAAGTAATTAGCTAATTTATTCCAACTTTAAAACATTAAAATACAAATATTACATAAGAAAAATAGTGAATAAAATATTTACAAGTCATCAAAAGTATACAGTGTAAAAGTAAAAGTAGATATCTAATAAGATTCATCATAAAAAGCCCAAATTCGGAATAAAAACGCGGCATAATTTACATGGACAATTTTCTCCGTTCCAACTTTTTATTTTGGTTTTAAACTGACAAAGGGATTCTGAATTACGTATCGTTGGTTGTAACATTTGCCACAGATGCGGACCATTGAAACGGATGCTTTCTGTCCCGTTGTTGACAGATCTCACCCTAGGTTGAAAGAATTCGTTATTGTTGCGCAGATTGTAATGACTTTCATTTTCACAGAAAATTGCCTGCATGAATGCAGGGTTCAGGTCATTTCTAGTTTTGTACATTTCAGTCATAAGTAGCTGCAAGTTCTTTGTATGAATAGTAACGACACAGTCCTTCTCCAATAGCTCACTATAAGTAGATTCGGCATCCTTATAAGTAATTCTCAAAGCCCTTTCCTGTATTTTGTTAATTTTTTTGTTAAGCTGCCTGCTGTGAAACATCCAGATTAAAGGACAGTATTGAAACTGACTGGTAATAAATGCCCTCATGAGTGTTCTTAGTTTGCTCTGATCCATGTATGGGGATATGCGAGCAAGTGCATAAAGTTTATTGTTAGCCTTTCTGCACAATTTGGAAACATGATTATCGAAGGAAAGTTTGCTGTCAATTTGAACTCCGAGTAGCTTCTCTTCGGAGCTATTTACAACATCAGCATTTCCAATCCTAACAGTAACAGGATCATCACATCTCTGCCCAAGAACCAGAAGATGGCATTTATCTGCATTTAATTTCATAAAGTTGTCGGCAAACCATTCCAAAGCTAAACTACAGTCATTTTCAAGCCTATGAGTTATATTGTCCAGGTTCTTGTCGCAGGCATAGATTGTAGTATCATCTGCATAATCACATATATCCGAGTTTTGAATGAAGAGTAGAAGATCATTAATGTATATGTTGAATAACAGAGGCCTTAAGACTGACCCCTGAGGAACACCTCGTGTGACGCTTTTCCAAGAACTGAATGACCCATTTACTTTTACTCTTTGTTGTCTATTTGTGAGGTAATCATTAATTAGTGTTAATGCTTCGCGGGAGAAACCGTAGGCATGCAACTTTGCAATCAAAAGATCGTGTCTGATGCAATCAAATGCCTTGGACAGGTCCATCACTACAGCCCCTGCCTTGCCACCTTCATCAAGGCTAATTTTGCATTTTTCTAAGAGCCGTACGAGAGCATGCTGGGCACTGTAACCTTTTCGAAAACCACAGAGAAGTGACGATAAAAAGGGTGTAATATATGCAACTATCTGTTTGTCCATTATTCTTTCAAACAGTTTTGAGACCGTAGGCAGAACGCTGATTGGCCGAAAGTTAATCCTAGAGTTGGTTGGTCCATTATTGGGAAGAGATGTGATATCCGCGCATTTTAGTTCATCAGGAAAGGACGAATTTTCTATGCAATCATTAAATATTTTCGTCAAAGGTTCTACACATACATCAGAATTGGATTTAAGAATTTTAGGAGGAATATATTTGTGCGTTGCAGCTTTCTTAGGATTTAGATTCCTAACCTCTTTGTCAACAGTATCAGGGGTAACTTTATGAAAATCAAAGGAACCAGCATTGTGATAGCAACCTTTAATTTTCAGAATGCTAGGATAATTGGAAAACTTATGTACGGCATTATCAATAGGATCTGTGATTCCTTCTGTTACATTTTCGTAATTAGAGTTTTCATTTATGCCAAGGGAATCCGTTACAGTGACGAAGAATTCGTTCATAGTTTCTGCTACCTCAACATCGTTGGAAATAATGATTTCATCTTCAATCAAAACTATTTTATTCTTAGATTGCAATTTGTCCGAGAAAAAAGGTTTCACAGTTTTCCAGAATTTCTTATTGTCAGTGACAAGTGAGATGTCTAGGTCATTGTAATAATTTCTTTTTTCCCTTCGAAATAACTTAACACAGGAATTTCGATGTTTGCGAAATTTGGTCCAATTCTCAGCAGTCTGATCTTTATTATATCTATTACGCAGTCTGGAACGTAACATGACTGCTTTACGTGCAAATCAGACTGCTATTTTCCCTAATTCCTCTCGTAGTTCATTCCTAAAAACAATTTCGTTAAAATTTTTGTAATTTCTATAATTAATTACAGTTGGTCCTTGTTTGGGAAAGTGGTTTTAAGGACAGTAACAACCATTTTATGGAAATCTGACAAGCCAGTTTCAACTGTAGTAGTTTGTTGCACGCTCCTGTTTCGGTTTGTCAATACAAGATCGATGCATCTTGGTGTATGTGATTTATAACAAGTTGGTTCCTTGACAAGATTTTGAGACTATACAGGTCGAGAAAATTTTTCAATTGCTCTTCAGAGTTTAGTCTCAGTCATATTAAAATCTCCTATGAACATAAAGTTTTCATAATTTTCTCTGTAGTTGTCGAGTGCACGACCCAAGTTTTCAAATAAATAATCTTGTGACTGAGTTGGTGGTCGATATACACTAAACAGTACCCATTTCTTTTTTCTCAAGTTTATTTCGAAACTAATGCATTCGATGCCATCAGAAAATTTGAAAGAATGTAACTGATGTGAAGGTATATCACTTCGTACATAGACCAATAAGCCAACGCCATTTGCATTTCTGTCTAAGCGAAGCGGAGTTGCAAATCCCTCTATGGCAAATTGCCCCATTGGAAAGGTAGCATCAATCTTTGTCTCAGCAATCATGAGTATATTCTGTGAAGCTATTTTTCTTAGCGCATCCAGTTTATTTCTAACGGAGTTTATATTAAGATATCAAATGATCACCCTATCAATGTGTCTTAGTCTCAACAATTTTAATGAAGATTTTGCATCTATAGCTCTATCTGTGGAGGTTTAAGGCATAGATGTTTCTACCCCTGAGATATCTGGCCCGTTATTTACATCGTCCGAAATAACATTCTCGTCTTCTAAATTATTATTTACAATACTGGGAGTTCGCGCTCTTTCTTCTCTATATGATAGTCAATAATGGCCTAGAGCTCTCAAAAAATTATTGGCTAGCATACGTGTCCCTTCAGAGTTTAAGTGCAAGTTACTGCGATTTAAATGATATGCCGGTACTATGTCAGAGTTATCAATAAATGGGAGTCCTTCTCTGTTACAATTAGCCTTCAAAATGTTATTTACTTGACTTACACGTTCATTCCATCGGTCTCCTCTTGGAACTAAGCTCGATACAAATACCTCGTTTTCGTGGCATTTGAGATTTGTTGCCAAATCGACAACTTCCTGGGCAACTTCATTTGGTGCTGTGCCACTGCTTACATCGTTGGCACCACAATGTATTACGATTTTTCTTGGGTTTTTCTTCATTGTTGGCACAGAATAACTATTCATGTCATCCAGTTTTGAACCATGAAACGCCCATACAAAGATCTTTTCCTGGCCATTTGTTGCTTCACTCATTTTGTAGCCTTGAATGTGCTTCACCATCGAGTCTCCAATAATTTCGGTTGAATTGTGCACTGATGGCCTCATCCAGGATATCATTTTCTTCCGTTTATCGATAGAGGTTCTGGTAGAATCGTTGTGAGTTGCTGATGTTTTGATTCTGTTTAACCCAGTAGTACTTTTCGCAGCACTTTCGTTCGGTTGAACTGCATTGTCTCGAGTTTGAATTCGGGTGTCGACAAAAGCACTCATGCTATTGTCTTACAAAATCTGCCCTTGTTTGTTTAGGCACATTCTTGTTTCCCCTGGGAGTAGGCAAGTCCAAGAAGCTAAATTTTTATCTGCAACTTCATTGAACTTGATCTTCCTTTTCTTCGATTCTTCGTGGCTTCGTCTAAATTTTTGCTCCCTTCCGTTCCCCTCCCCGGACCCATATCAGTGGCGGAAAATCAGTTTTTTGAATAAGGGCAGTCAATTTTCCAAACCAGAGAAGATATTTTTGTTTTGAGATATTTTGCTGGAAGACCTCTCATAAATAGGGCTCTTAGATTATGCTAAAAGAATATGTCAGTCAGATTTCAAAGCTACACATTTTCAGCAGTTGATAGAAAAGAGCAAGGAGTAGATTCAACCGCTAGAAGATACTCTGGGGGCAAAGCCCCAATCTTGTTGAATTGGGGGGGGGTTGGCATTTGCCCAGCCACTGTTTCATATGTCATTGAAAACTGGGTTTCTGATCGAAAAGATAGGTTTAACCCTATCTGGACCGGGTTTTTTTAGCATCCTCAGGCCGAGGGGGGGGGCTAAATTAGCCCCCCCCCTCAGAACTCCGAATTGACAAGGGATAGAAAAATGAAATTTGGTCATAATTTGTAACTTAATGTGAAACGTCCGAATATATAATTTATTTTACTCTAATTGTTGTATTTTCGATGACGTCATCACTTTTCTTTGTTTTAGGCAAAAAACAGTTCTCTTGTAGATTTAACTGTAAAAACTTTCTTACGAGAAATGGTATGCTTCTTATGACTGTAATTAACAGATAAAATATCAAAGTTTCTGAAAAAAATAATTTTTTGAAAAAATCATGAAATTTATAAACTTATATTTATTACCTAAATTCATTAGATATATGACGTCATGAATGACGTAATACAAAAGAAAACAAAAAAATACGATTTCTCCATATTTTCTTATTGATTTATGGTTGCTCTGAAAATTTCATCCATTTATCTCACTTCTGTCAAGAATTATCTTAGTTGGGAGTTATAAAGGGTTTGACCGTAAAACAAACAAGATATTAAAACTACTCTCTGAAAAAATTGTTATATTTCCAAAAATACATCACATAACTTGTAGAAATTTTGATAAAAGATGCGAAAAGGATTGTTGAGTTAGACAAGCCAGAGATGAGACGTTTTATTTCAACTCTCGTGTTTACTAACTTTAACTAACTCGATAAACAACCGTTCAAAACTTAAATAGGAAAACAACTTACACGTACGAAAACATGCGCTATGTGCTGCACGCACCTGTGGGAATTAATACAATGCGTATTTGATAATTATGTATCATTTGACAATGAACATAACACAACAACTTCCCTTTTTAAAGGAAACAATGTTATCTACAATTGTTTGCCATGTTCTCCCTCGCTTTAAGTGATGGCTTGATTGTTCTCCTTGGTCTTGACAAAAGGTTCAAAGGAGACCGCTGTTGCTCAACTGTTCGTGGCTCAGGATTGCCTTCTTTGCGATCTTCGGACACCTGTGATGATTCTGACTGATTACTGTCCGGTAATGGAACTAAATGCACTCTGTTTCTCCGCAACGTGGACGTTGGTGTCTGGACAACATATTGTCGTGGACTGTTCGTTTTTCCTTGTACAACACCTGTCTCATCATAGTTCGCTATTTTTACTTCAGCTCCCGCAGACAATGGAGGTAACAACTCTGCTCTATGTTTGACATTAAAATGTTGTTGTTGTTGCGAGCGTTGCATGTTCTCGCTTTTCTGCAATTTATCCATGTCGGGCCATCTTGGAATGAGATTTTCATGAAATGTTGGAACAGTACTGCGTAGCTTTCTGCCCATCAATAGTTCAGCTGGTGAAAAGCCGCTTCGTAGAGGGGTTGTTCTGTACGCTAACAACGCTTTTTCAATTTCCTTCTCTTTCTTCAGAATGTTCTTGACAGTCTGCACCGCTCTTTCGACTTCTCCGTTGGACTGAGGATACCTCGGACTGCTTGGTACAAGTTCAATGTCCCACTGCTTCGTGAAATGAGTACATTCTGCTGAGTCGAACGGAGGACCATTATCAGATCTCACTTTTTCTGGAATTCCATATCGAGCGAATGTTTCTTTCAGAGCAGAAATGACGTCATTAGCTTTCTTTGACTTCTGCATAGCTGAAACTTCAATAAATCTTGAAAAATAGTCAACAATTAAAAGATAATCCCTTCCCTTGGAATAAAAGAAATCTATTCCAACTTCTTGCCAGGGTCTCTCGGGAAATGTGGAGGGGATCAAAGGTTCAGGGGTATTAACCTTATGTTGCAAACAAACTCGACAACCCTGTACCATATCTTGGATTTCCCTACTTAACCCAGGCCACCATACAGACTCCTTCGCACGGGCTCTACATTTTACAATGCCCTGGTGCCCTTGGTGTATTTTATCCAATACCTCTAATCTCAATGATGACGGTATTAAAATTCTCGTTGATTTAATAATGAGGTTTCCAACCACGGAGAGCTCACCCCTAAAATTCCAATAAGACTTTAAAGAATCAGGAATGTTGTACTTATCTGGCCATCCCTCCAAGATTTATTCCTTTATTTTCGTGCATACAGGATCTTCTGCCTGTGCAGCGATTATCTGTTGCAATTTCACATCTGACACTGGGAAGGAGCTGACAATGCTTTCAAGAAAAGGTGACATCTCTTCGTCATCAATCATGGATTTTTCATTGCTTTCGACTGGCAACTGCCTTGACAACGTGTCTGACATGTGCATCTCTTTCCCTGGAACATGCTTCATTTCTCGTATGTCAAATCGCATCAATCGCATCCTGAATCTTTGTATTCGGGGTGGAACTTGCTCAAGAGTGTGTTTCGTCAGAAGAGGCACCAACGGTTTATGATCTGTCTCACCAACAATTGGTTTGCCGAGAATGTAATCGCTGGATCTTTCACACATCAATGTGAAGGCGAGGCATTCCTTTTCAATTTGGCTGTATCTTCTCTCTGTTTCTGACAACGCACGTGACATGTAGGAAACTGGTTTCCAGACTCCTTCATCCTGTTTTTGCAGCAACACTCCTCCGATGCCATACGACGATGCATCAGCATTGACTTTCGTTTCTCTGTTAGGATCGTAGAGAGCTAAAACTGGTGAAGAAACAAGACAATGTTTTACATCTAAAAAAGATTTTTATCTTGTGGGAGTCCCCATTTCCATTCATTCTCTTTGCACAGTAGGTCTCTTAGGGGTTTCGTTAGCGTAGCTAAGTGATTTGCAAATTTACTCAAATGGTTTACCATACCCAAAAATGATCTCAACTCCTTCACGTTTTTAGGCTTAGGTAAGGAGACAATTGCTTTGATTTTGGAGGGGTCTGGGGTAATACCCTCAGAAGAAACGATATGACCCAAAATCTTAACAGATTTAACTCCAAATTCGCACTTTGTTTTGTTGAGAGTAATATTTGCCTGTGATAATCTCTTTAAGACATTATCTAATATTTGATCATGCTCTGTTACATCAGAGCCATAAACTATGATATCATCGATTTGAACTTCGACTCCTTCTAATCCCTCTAGAAGTTCATTCATGCATCTTTGAAATTGCTCACTACCAGTTGAGATACCATGAGGGAGACGATTGAAACAAAATCTTCCCCAAGGAGTGATAAATGTAGTCAATAATCGAGACTCATTTGATAATTTTCTCTGCCAGAATGCACTATTTGCATCCATCTTTGAAAAGATTTTTGCTCCTCCAAATTTAGCAAGTGTATAATCAACTGAAGGAAGAGGATGTATTTCTCTTAGCACAGATTCGTTTAATTTTGTAAGATCGACGCAAATTCTGACGTCACCATCAGGCTTGGGAATAACAACCATGGGAGCACACCATGAAGTATGACCTTCAACTCGAGAAATCATTCCCATATCAAGCATTTTATCTAGCTCCTTTTTCGTTTTATCCAAAAGAGGCAAAGGAACTTTTCTAGGTACATTTAGAGCATAAGGTTTTGCATTTGGTTTGATCAAAATTTTATACTCTCCATTTAGTTCACCAAGTCCTTCAAAAAGTTTTGGATATTTGTCTAAAATGTGCAGCTTAGTATTTTCAGCTACAGAGTCAAAGGAATTTTTCTTCAAGTCAATTTCGTTGACTTTTTGAATCAAATTCAAGGAAGAACTTGCATTTCTACTGAGAAGAGGTTTCTCCAAACCTTCTACAACATAAATATCTTCAAAATGGCTTTTGTCGTCAATTGATAATTTTGCTTTAAATTTTCCCTTGCAATGTATTTTATAATTGCAAGGGCCAAGTAGCGTTTTGCTACTTTTAGTAAGATTTTGGTAGGTGCTCTCATCAAATTTCTCAAATAGCGTGAGTGGTATAACTGAGACGTCAGCCCCTGAATCTAGCTTGAACTGAACCTGCTTGCCATTTACACAAACCTCAGCCTTCCATACTTTACAAGCATGATGGCTTTCAACTGCATCAAGTTCAACTTCACCAAGAAAATATTCATCTTCAGAAGATGTAGGAAAGGTTTCACCTGAAATTTTGTGAAGTTTCTTGCTTCTGCATGCTCGTGTCCAATGTCCTACTTTTCCACAGCTATGACATTTTGAGTTGCGTGCGGGGCATGCCTGTTTCTGATGAGGAGGTCCTGAACATCTCTCACACTTTGTGGCTGACTGCTTGTTTTGGCTTTTCTCAGTTTTGTTGTATCTTGAGTCCACATCAGCGCTTTTGCCTCTGCTTGGGTTTCTTTGCTTTGAACTATTCACTGCATCGACGGTTGGTTGTGTTGAAAAAGCTTTAAAACTCATTAGATTCTGCTGTTTTTTAACTACTTCTTTCTGTCGAACAGCATTAATGGCTTTCGAAAGTGTTAATTCACTCTCCAATTGCAATCTTTCTGATAAATTTTTATCACGAATCCCAACAACTATACGGTCACGAATCAATTCGTCGTGTAAATCTCCAAATACACAAAATTCAGCTAGAGTATAGAGATCAGTAATAAAACTGTCTACAGACTCACCCTCTTGCTGAACACGCATGTTGAATCGGGCTCTTTCGAATATCACATTTCTCTTTATGATGAAATGCCCCTCGAATTTGTCTTTCACACTTTTGTATTTCTTTCTATCGGCATCACTGAGGCCAAACGACTGCAATATGTCATCTGCTTCGTCGCCCATTGAGTATATCAGTGTGTTTACTTGACTCTCTTCATCTCGCTTATGGAGCTCAGAGGCCACTCTGAAACGTTCGAAACGTCGAATCCATTTACACCATTCTTCTGGCTTAAAAGAAAACTTTTCTGGGGGTGTGACTTGAAACGTCGCCATCTTGCACGTGAACTTTTTTGCAAGCTGCGGGGCTCACCAATGTAGCTCCTCTTAGTCGTCGACCCGTAGTCTTAAGACCGCTCTTCTACATTCGTAGCCATGCACACTCCTCAGTTGTAGCTTTTAAGTTTTCCTGTCACCATGTTGAGTTAGACAAGCCAGAGATGAGACGTTTTATTTCAACTCTCGTGATTACTAACTAACTCGATAAACAACCGTTCAAAACTTAAATAGGAAAACAACTTACACGTACGAAAACATGCGCTATTTGCTGCACGCACCTGTGGGAATTAATACAATGCGTATTTGATAATTATGTATCATTTGACAATGAACATAACACAACAGGATAGTTAAGAAAAGTCACGAAAAGTAATTAGCCTAGAAATTATCATAAAAAAGATACCCAGACAAAACTGGTAGGGGGGGCCATTTTAGCCCCCCCCCCCGGTCCAGATAGGGTTAATAAAAAACGGACTTTTATGAAAGAAAAGCCGGCTTTCCCAGCAAAAAATGCTCCTCTCTTCAGCAAAAATCTTTCACAAACGAAAAACCATCTTATTTGTGATAAAGCAGGTTTTTCAGTTGAAAACCCTATTTTTCAATAAACATTTGGGAAGAAAACTACATTACATATGGAAAATCCACCTTTTGCTGAAAAACCCATTTTCAGCTGCGTAGGTTTTTCAGTGAATGACCCACATTTTCGCCAAAAAACCCACCAATGCCTACTTTTTCAGT
Organism: Aurelia coerulea; assembly: GCA_039566865.1. Taxonomy (NCBI): domain Eukaryota; kingdom Metazoa; phylum Cnidaria; class Scyphozoa; order Semaeostomeae; family Ulmaridae; genus Aurelia; species Aurelia coerulea. The sequence goes on from CM076959.1 coordinate 9,158,082, forward strand.
GAGAAAGCTAATTTTTCGATGAAAAAATGAGTTTTCAGCAAACACTACTGGGTGAGTCAGAAAAAAGAATCCCCTTTTGAAAGGTCACGGCTCCCTGGATATCAAAGCAATGATATCGGCAAATACTAAAAAATTAATCGGACTGAAATCGGCCAATCCATTCTGACATTATGAGGGATTTTCGCGAGAAAGCCTCTTTAAAAAACCTTCAAAACGTGCCCAAAATCATTAACAAATTTCCCTTACATTTCTGCCTTACAATGGCCTTACAACAATGACTTGTGAACGCTTTAGCACGTGCTATCCTCTAGGGAGGATGAACAAGTCCTCCCCCTGGTATCGATGACCTATTCAGGGGGATTCCATTCTCCCAAGAGGACAAAATACATGAATCTATGTGAGTGTCATCAATTTTAGGAAGGAAAATTTGCTCATTGCATTTATTCGTTTTTGCAGCTTTTTTGGAAGGGGCTTTCTGCAGAAAATCACCCATATCGACAGGAAGGAATGGCCAATTAAGGCCAGGTAAATTACTGAACCTAATTGAACATATTGGCAATAGAAAAAGAGACTTTTCAATGTTATTGCTTTGATATTCATGAAGCTGTGGCCTTCCAAGCGGGGATTCTTTTTTCTGACTAACCCAGTAGGTTATTCGAATTGTGGTGCATTTCGCTTGCCATACCCAAAAATCTTTATGCTTAGTGGAAAGACTGCAACTTACATAATCAACAGTTTGCAAAAACGTGCCCTGAGAGCTCTGCATAGGGATTATGATGCAGCGCTTGAAAATATTCTGAGAAGGTAGGACGAGCTGCAAAAATTAGCAAAAGGTAATGATAGAAATATCTAAGTGCATAAATGCCGCTTGCCCTTCCCTCGCATTTCAGATCTTCAAACAGAAGGATATCACATACGACATACGAGCCTGCTGCAGTTCCCTAGAGCCAATGCGCTAGAAATGGAAAATCTTTGATAACTTCTAGAATTAGACATAAGGGGGGGGGGGTTTATAGATAGGGGGCTTAATAGAGCTTTTGCGGTAAGGAACAAGGCAACAAAGTTGAATAGGAGGTTGAAAGAACATATTTTGCGATTTGTCTGAAGGAAATCTCAAAGAAACGTGGGCAAAGATGAAGAAACGTATCAACAAAGGGCGAAAACTACCAACATATCATCACTAACAGCATAGCTTCCAGATATTTAACTCCGCGTGAAAAGGTGGCTGTAAAATTCCGTGATCTATTTCTTCTGTTTGAGTGGCTTGAAACAAACTTTAATTACTTATCTTTAAGTCTACCGTTGAACATTTGAGAAGTTCTGAATATTTTTCGAAATTTCAGCGTATGTTTCAACTCATTTGAGGGTGTGACGTCATAAAATTTCTAAATTATAAACCAGAAAAATGACAGACTTTTGCTTGATACCATATTGTAGGCATTCGTAAACTATGGTTTTCTTCAAAATTACTTCATGTTGCGTCAAACAGTTTCGAAAATACGATGGCTTTAAGTTATTTCGAAAATTTTTTTGATTTCTTGAAAAGAAGGAAAACACTCTAATTCTGAAAATATTGAAGATTTCAGAAAAGTCCAACGGTAGAATTATAGAGAAATAGCTAAAGTTTCTTTGAAGTCATTCAGCTTAAAGAAATAGGCAAATAGTTCACTGAGTTTTGCAGACCATGTACAAAAGTATGGTTGAGCCATATTTCCGATTATGTTGCCCTATCTGGAGTGTTTATAGCACCAAAGTACAAAACGAGCTTCAGAAGCTCCAAAATCGTGCACCTAGAATCATGACAAATAGCCTCTACAGAATGTCTGCACGACCAATCATCAAACAGTTGGAATGGCTAACCGTCAACAATCTCATAGAAACAGAAACACTTAGGAGTATCTTACAGGGCTGCTCCGAAATTTTTTATCTAAAACCAGCGCTAGACAGCTTTGCAATACAACCACTGACCACTGTGTTTCTTCTCTAAAGACTGCATATGGCCAAAGATGTTTCTCGTATAGGGGAGCAAATCTTTTGAACGGTCTAGACAAAGAAAGTAAGATAGCAGATACTTTCACCCGTTCCAAATCATCACTCAAACTGCTAGATCTTGAGATTGGCTTATTTCTCCTTTATTTTAATGCATATTTATCATACCTAGGTGCTATGTCACAATAATCCAATTTTGTAGTTTTCTTTATTTAACAGGGCAGTTTGTAAATCTGTTGTCTATTAGTTGAATACCGCAAAAGCTCTATCAAGCCAGTATCTCTATTAAGCCCCCTCTCTAATAAGCCCCTCCCCTCTGAGCCAAAATATTTGATTAGTCCCCTCTCCAAATAAGCCTCCTCCCACTTATATCAAATTCCAGAGGTTACCAAAGATGTTCCATTTATTTAGCTAAATAAGTTTGCGCGTTGATTTTGATATGGTTTGAGATTATTATTATTATTATTATCACTATCAATTTATTTAAAGTAGGCCTACATATATATATATAGATATACATACAAGACATACCGGTTGTCTAAAAAAAAAGTACCACCTTTTGACTCAGCAAGGCAACAAAACGATAAAATTTCGGAACTTTTTGAATTTATGGCTACATTTGCTGGTCTTCAACTTAAATGCACATACCTTGCATTTGGAAATCGATCACCAAACACCGGAGATATGAGTTCACAAGGTCAAAATTTGGAGTTCACCTGAAACCAGAGGTTTTGATAAATGGCCTAGCCATAATTTGACACCAAACAGGCATTTTGCAAACGAATTTTCGACTTTGACCTTTACTTTTTATTTTTGAAAAGATGTATACCTTGAATAGCATAGGAATCATTCGTCGTACACAGCCGATTGCTCGTGGCCCATGGTCGAAACCGCCAAAGCCTCATTTTCACGGACCAATCAGACGGCTAAAAAGCGAAGGAGACAAAAGAAACCCGTGAAGATTTTCCTAAATTTTACCTACCTTCATAAAACGCAACCAGGACAAAAAACTGCTTGAGATTTCCCAAATATTTTTAAAGCAATCTACTCTCCAGATGTTTGGGAGTAAAAGTTTGGATGCCGGTTAAAATATCTTCAGGATTGGCGGAGTTATTGCCTCTCCAATAGACAAAATCGGCGAAGGCTTGTCGAGACCTGTTTACGCCACTTCAAGTCAGGTGATAAAGCCTCTTGATAAAACCTCTTTTGAATTTTATAAGTTATTTCGCAACGAGCAAACTTTTGCCATGAATGTAAAAAGTAGTACAATACAGAAACTTCCCAAGAGTATTGCCACATTACTTGAAATGCGCGAACAAGCCTTTGTAGACTTTTTCAATTCACATAGAAACCGTAGGGGCATTGAATCTTCAATAAAAGAAAATTTAGCGAAAGACAATAGCAAGAACAATTGAAAACACAGATTGTGGCGTTTTCGGGTCGTTCTTACAACAATCACTATTGTTATTACTATTGTCTCCCGTCCAGAATCTCTATTGTTCAAGGTTCAGTGCCTTGTCGGTTTGTTCGTCTTCATAACTCCACCAATCCTGGAGATATTTTAACGGGCATCCAAATTACTCCCAAACATCTGGAGATTAGATTGCTTTAAAAAAATTCGGGAAATCTCAAGCAGTTTTTTGCCCTGGTTGCGTTTTATGAAGGTAGGTAAAATTTAGGAAAATCTTCACGGGTTTCTTTTGTCTCCCTCGCTTTTTAGCCGTATGATTTTTTTTTTTTTTTTTTTTTCATAAAATGTTACATTACATGTTACCTACTATACTTTCTAATTACTATACTACAATACAACACTACAGGTACGATACCACAGGCAGCAAAAGACAATGACTACGCCCGTGGCCATTAACATAAAGACATGCAAATAAATGAGATTAAGTAAAACATCTACAAAAAGCTACGCATACAATACAATTAATTACTGACAAATACTGGGAATTGTTTCACATTTGATGTAAGGCCAGCATTGGCGCACGATACCGAATGATAGGAACCCCAGACGACAGAACAGGGCTACTGGTTTTCAATCCCGTCTGATTGGTCCGTTAAAATGAGACTTTGGCGGTTTCGACCATGGGCCACGAGCAATCGGCTATGTACGACGAATGATTCCTATGCTACCTTGAATTACTTCAATTGATCTTGAAGTGACTTTTCTTTTGAAGAATCGGTCCTTGCATTGCATTCGATCCCAAGTTTTCGTATTAAAGAAGAGGAAAAGGAGCACATGCACGCTTATTTTGGAGATGTGGCACGACTTCATCACTCTTACCACATTTTCTCTATATTTGTTTAATCAGCGCCATGTCCATGCACCTTTTATCCTTTTCAAAAGCAAAGCACGGAAACTTAAAGTGTACACGTACTTTGGAAAATGTCCACGATACAAATCCTGACGAAGCCCTTTTTCAAAACCTCTGGTTTTGGGTGCACTGTAAATTTTGACTTTGTGAAACTGTAACTCCGGTGTTTGGTGGGCGATTTCTAAATGAAAAGTATGTGCATCTAAGTTGAAGATTGATAAATGTAGCTGTAAAGTCGCGGAGAAATGATATCTTATTGCTTGGTTCCTGTTTCCAGTCAAAAGGGGGTACTTTTTTCTGAGACACCCGGTCTATACATATACATACAATTGCTAAGAGCTAATTCAAGCCTACTATTTAAAAAAGTGAAATTTGTAAGAACAAATTAAAGAATAAATAATATAACGAGTGATTAAATACTGTTGCATAAATTTACAGATTTTTGAAATGCCTTTAATATTTACAATGCCTTTTTTTTCTCGGTAAATACAGAGCAGAACAATTTTATATCAACTCAAGAACCAAACCTGTGCCACGAAAGGTCTGCATATTCTACAATTACATTCCTCTCCCCTCCAGGCTTTGATTTTCCTTTTGAAATTGGAGAGAGTATCTGACTGATTTAGGTGATTGGGAAGTGCCTGCCATAACCTACACCCAAGCAACGATATTGTCTCTAAGCCATAGCGCATAGTGCGTGGACACTATTGCCGGAAAATAATTTTCAATTCGCTTACTTTTTATTCAAAGTGAAATGAAAAGTTTGTTTGTAGGTTTCTTTGATAGACTAAGAAGAACTTTCGGACAACTTTGAACGAGATTTTGGCTGCATAGCTGATGAGGAGGAGCACTCGGCTGAGGAGCAGGCAATAACAAGATGATAAATTAATAGATTTCTTATAGCAAAGAGAACAAACTTGTATAGTTCTCAGATTTGAATTCTCCAAATTTTATCACCATGACAAAAGTTATCCGTGAGGAGTGCAAGAAGGATAAACACAAAGGGGAAACGGAAAGAACCCATTCATGGTTAGAATATCTTCGAGACTACCTTTATTGCACTAACATCAATTTTGCTTGCTGGAAGACTTCAGGCAAGTGTTTGACACATAAATATATCAATTTTAATGTATCTAACAAAATCGTTATGCTTGAAATTAGTTCCAAAGTGATTTCAAATTTACCAAGTGACTGGAGCACGTTTTCTTAACGGGACTTCTTCTCAGACAAATATATGTTCAGTTACATTGAATGAAGGCCTTTATTTATTTGAATTTTATTCTTTTACCACATTCGAAATGGAAAATTTTTGTCGTGGTGATAAAGTTTTTAGAATCCTAATTTGAAAGCCATAAAATGTTGTTTCCTTTGCCCTAAGAAATCTATCAATTCTTCGTATTGTTATGGCCTACTCCTCCAGCTATGCTGCCAAAATCTTGTTCAATGTTGTCCGAAAGTTCTTCTTAGTTTATCATAGAAACCTACAAGCAAAAGGTTCATTTTACTTTGAATAAAAAGTAAGCGAATTGACCATCATTTTCCGGCAAAAACACACGGTAGAGAAACCCATGAATGCGGATACTCTTGTTATGCAATTTTGTTGACTAGAAAGAATTTGAAAGAATTTGAAAGGATTTGAAAGAATTTTGACCCTAACAAATAGTTTTTCCAACAGTATACGGTAGTATAATTTTCTTTTTGGATAGCAGATTGTGGCAAAATGAGGGTGGCGGTTCAGGGTGATATAATTCATTTAGGCCTTCTACCGGCGCTCCTTTGAGTTGTGATGTACACAAAGAATGACGAGATTATGTTTACAAAGTGAAGCAGTATACACTATGAACTGAAGAATCTTTTGATGGCAAGCAGCCGCTTTAAGAAGAATTTTTTTAAATACACAGCGATTTGGTTTGTATTAAATGCTACTTTCTCGCTATATCCTACCGAAATGACCTAAGCATACGATAATGTTGGTTTGGGTATTAAAGAAAACAAAGTATATTTTAGACTGCTTACGAATCTTTGGATTATAACTAATTTAAGATGGATGATGGTTAGTCTGAGTTATTTTAAGCTACAAGGCATTTGGCACGAATTTGCTGGGTAATAGATTTGTGAAGATGTGTATCGTCTGATAAAGCCTAAGCTAAAACTGATTAAAATTCATCCGAAGTAATAACTCGTGGTCGGCAATCCATTCGATCTAAGCATGAGATGCAATATTGTCCCCAGATTGAGTTTGCTACTCTACATCTACTCTGGAATACAAGTAGCCATTCTGTACGGAGCGTTGTTTGCGTCTTTTGTACAATTGACTTTTTATATAGTCTTTGCTCACTTTGCATAGCAATGCCATATTTTCTTTTGTAATATATGTGTGGAGTCACAGAATGGTGTTTGTCCACTTTGAAGTCAAACCAATTAATTTCAAGTGGTCTTTGTCTTTTGTATGGCTTTGTCATTTTCGTATGGCGTATTAAATTCTGTATGATCTTTTCCATCTCATATGGTATGATGCATTGCGGCACGATGTGATGCATTTTGGCATGGAATAATGCATTGCGGCTTTCGAGAACTTGGCGGACAAAAAATCAGATCACAGCACAGCTATAGAAATCTACAAATCTACAATCGAAAATTCAGAAAAACTATTTGCACATGTAAAGCTTACAAGAAGAAACATCTAGCAGAAATGTCTAACAGAAACATCAATAATAAGGTCATCTAATTTAAGCTGCCATTGTGCTGACCTCAGACAAAAACAAAAAAGCCTTTGCCTTTGTCTGAAAATCAGAAAACCCAAATGGATGCTTCCTTGGTAACCCAGTGCTGTTGGGCATATTGCACCATATTTCTATAAAAATTGCGATATAACTAGCATCTAACTGGTGTTGATTAGATATCTTAGATTTGTTTAGTTCAATAAACGACGCTCATGTAAGTGTATAAATGTAGCAAGTCTAAATTAACTATTGAAAGTTAACCCTATTTCCCCTGCGATTTTTGAAACAGTCAATACCGGGGGGTCCCCTCTTCTTCTTCGATGCTATAGTAGCTATAATCTTTAAGCTTGGTAAATAGATGGGCTGTGATGCAAACAATCAAAATCACGTGATTAAACCACATTTTCTTGATTGTTCTTGCTGCTATGGCAATAAGAATATATTAAGCTATGATTCTCATGATTATTATCAACATGATTGAAACAATAAAATGGGGCACTAGAATGAATTTTTTGCTTCAAATGGAGTTGGATATCATGAAATGCATGTGCAAGCATAATTTGGCAATATTTGAGATTGATATCTGCCAAATTAAAATTAAAGTATGCAGTTTTGTTGACTACACAGTAAAACATTGGTTGCCATGGTTACGGTGCAATATTCAGAATCTTGAAATTTTCGTCATTCGATAGAATAGATATAAAGTCAAAGTAACGGAATCTTGGCATCCTGCTTTGCATATTTCAGCATTGCCAAATAAGCGTTTGGTTAGGGGGGGGGGTGATGGAATATCGAGTCCTTACCGCCTGTTCACAGTGTCTTTAACACGTTTGGGCCATATAATGTGGGCAAAGTTGATTCGCAGCACAGATTTGAAAGATGCATTTTTCGAGATTTCTTCGCGCAAGTGTCCGATTACCAATGCCGACACCCTACCGTATATCATGACAAGCAAAATTTTTTCTCAACGTTTTTCGCAACTGTTTTGAAAGCATGGTTGCACAGCACACTTTTGATTGATTTTCTTACATTCTACAGTTAACCAATCTGCGATGATTTGAAATGAGTGAGACTTGTGGATCTGTTACTGGAATAGATGTAAACGGTACTTTAGTGCGCCACATATACACAAGGTGACCTGGAGGTCGTCATGACAAGATTTAGAATGCCTGAAACGATGCCAGTACATATTGAGAGCGGTGAAAAGCTACAGAAAGACATGGAAAACAAATTTGAAGCAGCATAAATTTCTTGCAATTAGGCCTCAAGTTCCTATAAAGATGGCGCAAAATTTATTGGCAAATGCATAATAAAAATTGTTATGATATGATATGAATAAATATTTATACACGAAAATAAACCCTTCACCATCTAATAATACATATATACAATCTTATAAAAAAACAAACAAACAAATTTCAAGGGCAATGTAGTATCTAAGTATCTAAATTGTTAATATTGCTGTTCTTCCAGGGGGTCGTGTTTTGAAGTTAAGGTTTTTGATCAGCCAGTAGGTGTGCTTTCAATTGTTTTTTAAAGCAACCGAGAGTTGAGGCCTCTCGTATATCAACAGGCGTATCGTTCCATATTTTTAGAGCCGAATATTTAAAGCCCTTTTTTGCATGTCCTGGTATTTAGTCTGGGGATCTGAAGATCATGGCAGTTTCTTGTTACACTGCTTGAGTGCACTGATCTTAGCTCCAATTTATCCCAAAGGCTTTCGGTGCTTAGCTTATTCATAATCTTATAGGTCATAACTGACCGATTAAAAGAAATATGATAACTGACGTTCAGCCAATCACAGGACCAGTTGTCATTTAATCTGGAACTTTCGATTATCGACTGGACTCTATTTTGTAATCATTGGAGAGTTTCGAGTTTTCTTGTTGGAAGACTGCCCCAGATTACATCTGCGTAGCGTAGGTGACTTTCAACAATAGCGTAATATACACTATATAGCTTCGACTGAAGGAGAATATTTTTCAGTTTCTTCAGTGAAGCAAGTCCCCCACAAATCTTGTTCTTAACAGTTTTAAATTGCTCGACCCATTTCAGATTTTCATCAACCATTACTCCTAATGATTTGGTTTTGGAAACTCGTTTGATTTCAGAGTCATTCATCTTTGACCCATTCGGTATATTTACAGCTTTTGTTTTCCGAGGGTGGCCTATGATCAAGTACTCTGTTTTTGAGGGGTTAGGACTTAGCTTATTTACTCTCATCCATTCAGAAAGTTGCAAAAAAATTGGCATCTACTTTAATCATATAATGATGATAATGATAATTTGCAGTGTACGAGAACGTGTGGATAACTTTTAAGTTTTTGGAGCAAAATATTAAATCTATAGGAAGAAGCACACACCTAGAAATAATTGTAAACAAACGCATCGAAAGCACCTGAAAACTTTCCGTCATCAGAACTTATCAACATATCATTTATATTATTGTTATATTGGATTGTTGGCTCTTTTAATTTGAGTTACATTACCCCTTGCGTGCCCTTCACTTGCCCGATACACCCAAATAATTTGTGAAATTAGCGATTCAATAGAGGCCATTTTTTATCCCTGTGATCATATTATATTAGTATTACCCTGCTTTATCCGAGCATACCCCACGATGGGGGATTGGTAGTGTCACAAAAAGCCCTTGATTCTAGAGCAGATCGGTTGGTGTCTACAGATTCTTTAATGGACCTACAATCCTTGCCAAAACAACTTGAAAAAGACATGTCATTTCTCTGCTTTCTTGTCTGACGAAGCATTCAGAATACATTGCAGGAAACTTGCTGTTTCTCTTTTTCCCTCCCCCCCCTGCCCCCCTGAACAATGTTGGTCTGAAGCACTGATCACCAAATATGAAAAAAATGGCTTTGGCTGCGTTTTTGTGCCCGTGAGAAATGCGTATTCGCACAAGAAACCAACATTGTAGGGGGGAAGGGGGGAGAGCTGCGCAAAAATATGTGATTTTTTTCAAGAGTTTTGGCAAGGATTGTAGCAGAAGTAGTGCTTAAGAATAACATGTTTGACTTTAATGGGAGATTCTATCATCAAATAAGGGGTACAGCAATTGGCACCAAATGTGCTCCACCATACTCTATTCTTTTTCTTGCGGACTTGGAAGAGAAACTTCTCCGCTCTTACGATTGTAAGCCTAGTGTATGGTGGCGTTACATTGATGAAGTATTTTTTATTTCGACGCATGGTGAAGAAGAGCTTCAAAGGTTTATAGACTATTTGAATGCATCACACCATTCGATCAAATTTACCGCAGAATGGTCTAAGGAAAGCATCAATGTTTTAGATACAAGGGTTATTAAGAAAGAAAACACTCTTGTCACTGATTTATACAGAAAACCAACAGACACCCATCAGCTCCTACATCGCTCTTCCTGTCATCATTATCATACTAAAAAGGGTATACCGTGTGACTGACACGGCCAAGCCCTTTGAATTCGACGAATTTGTTCGGAGGATTCTTCGTTTAACGAGCAATTGGCTGATCTAAAGTCTTGGCTTATTGATCGGGGATATAAGGATGGGGAGATCGACACTCAGTTGGAGAGGGTCAAAGGTTTGCAAAGGGATACCCATTTAAAAAGGGAATCTAAATCTAAGAATGGCACGAGGATACCCCCTTGTCCTTACTTTTCATCCTGCACTTAATGGGGTTCATGAGATCTTGCAGAAATGGGAAAACATCCTTTTTGTTGATCGTGAGCATCGCAGGAATTTTTCGGGAAAACTTTTCGTCTCATTGAGAAGGGCCAAAAACTTGAAAGATACCTTGGTTCGGGCAAAATTACAACCGGTAAATGAGGAGCTGATGGAAAAGGGTACGCGTAACTGCAATGGTAGAAGGTGTCAAATATACCCTATGATGGGAGAGGGGTCCACGGTTTATAATGCAGATGATTCTCAGATATTGATGTTACCTCTAATCCGCTTCTGTCGGGAGAATATAACATTAATGACGGTGAGAAGACTTTTAACATGAGGGCAATTAACGAAGAAGACATCCAAAAAGCAATGGCTAAGATCAAACTAAAGAAAAGCTTTGGCAATGACAACGTCTCTGGATACTTTCTAAAGATTGCATTTCCAGTAATTTCTAGTAGTTTAGTGCAAATATTTAACGTTTCTATTGAAACCAGTACCTTTCCCGATGCTTGGAAAATTGCTAGAGTTACTCCGATTTACAAAGAAGGGGAAAAGTCAGAAAAATCGAACTATAGACCAATTTCTGTATTGCCTGTCATATCTAGGCTATTTGAGAAACTTATCTTTGACCAGTTGTACCAGTACATGAATGAGAATGGATTTCTGTCACCAGACCAGTCTGGTTTCAGAGCTCTACACTCAACTATAACTTGCTTGCTGAAATGCACAGATGATTGGTATAACGGCATGGATAAGGGACTTTTGACTGGCATGATCTTTATTGATCTCAAAAAAGCTTTTGACACGGTTGATCATGAAATCCTTTGCCAAAAACTCGCGCACTATGGTGTACTAAGTAGGGAGCTATCTTGGTTCAAGTCCTATCTCGCTAACAGAAAGCAATATTGTCGAGTAAATGGTGTAGATTCTAATATGGGGAGCATCGAGGTGGGAGTCCCACAGGGCTCTTGTCTCGGTCCACTCCTATTTTTAGTGTACATAAATGACCTTCCATGCGTTATAAAGAACTCTAAAGTGTCTATGTATGCTGATGATACAAGTATTTATCATTTTTCGAAAGACATTACTCAGTTGACCGAGGCTATCAATGAAGATCTACGGAAACTTGATACGTGGTTAAAGGGGAACAAACTATCCCTCAACGTAACTAAAACCCATTCTATGCTAATTACCACCAAACATAAGAAGAAGCATCTAGAGATTTCAAATCAAACTTTCCAACCTTCCATTCGCGAGACTAGAGTCGAAGTTGCAAGTAATACTAAGTACTTAGGTGTTCAAATCGACGAAAATCTCACATGGAAGGAGCAAATAAAAACAGTCACTGCGAAAGCTTCCCGAGCTATCGGCTTCTTGAAATACGCCAAAAAGTATCTTCCTGCTGGAGTTGTGAAGACTCTCTATAGCAGCATCGTGGAGCCTCATTTCCAATACTGTTGTTCTGTTTGGGGTTGCTGCAATTCCACCGACATCTTACAATTGCAGAGACTTCAAAACAGAGCAGCTCGTGTTGTGACCAATAGTCAGTTCGATGCTCCAAGTAAACCCTTGATACAAAGTTTAGGTTGGCACACGATCAAGGAGCTGATAGATAGACAGACGAAACTAATGGTTTTTAAATGCATCAACGACCTTGCTCCTACCTATCTTTGCAATCTTTTCACCAAAAAAGCTGATTGCACCGAGCGTAGCCTACGAAATACAAACACTGACTTGAGGCTGCCTTTGAAAAGTTCCGCTAATGGACAAAAATGCTTTTCATTCAAGGGTGCAAAAAGCTGGAACAGCCTTTCAACTGAGGTTAAACAGGCATCTTCGGTCAATGCCTTCAAGAGCCATATTTAGCGTAGACTGCTGTGTAGATAATATATTTTAGATACCCTGTAAATTGATTTCAACACTGATCATTATTTCTAACATTGTTTTTAATAGATTAATTAGACTTTGACATATTGTAAATAGGTTTTCTCTTTCCTTTGTATTATATTATTATTATTGTATTGTATCGTTAGATGGAGGGCCCCTTGAAAATCAGCACTTGCTGAAGGGCTACCCTCCCTAAATATGTGAAATCAAATCAATCAAATCAAATTCTCAGTTTTTTAGTAACATTTCGGGGGCTTATGACTGCAACTCGAATTATGTAGTATACTTGCTTCAATGCCAATGTTGCAATAAAAAGTATGTCGGTAGTACGAAGACTAAATTTCGCCAGAGATTTAACGTCTATAAATCGTATTTTCGGATCTACAAACAAATGCGTCTCAGTGGTAATCTTCATACGGGTAAGCCGGTCCCACAGGCAAGCCTTTTCTCTCACTTTTTTGAACAAAATCATCGGGGTGAGTTTTCGGTAAAAATAAGCATCATCGATGGTGCAGGTGATGTGCATTCGCTACGGGTTTATTTTATCCAAAGGGCCTAAATGTAAGCGTAGCGGATGTCGAGCTGGACTTGTATGCCTGTGGAAGCACTTAATCCTTCTACCGTTTCACTTAGATCTCAGGGGAACGGGAGGAGATAATGCTGGCTGGCTAACTTCGTCCATTTTGCACGTGGTGTTGGGGTGGAATTCCCAGGCCCGATACCAGCCTTAATTCTTAGTGGGGCAAAGAACCAAAATTTTCCGACGCTCGAAAATTAACAACAACAACAACAGCAACAACCCGAATTTTAGGAACATACGTTAAAAAATGCACCAAAGGACTGATGTGCTCCTTTAATACCTAGATGTTGGAATTATTTTGTAGTTTCAACGTTGCAGCCTTCAAAATTGGTCAATAAGAAGGAAAAAATGCTGTAGATTCAAAATCCAAGTCAAATTTTATCCTCGAAAGACAATAAATTCATGTTCTATGCATCATTGTCCCAGTAAAATCTTCTAAATGTGGGCCTGTAACAACAACAAAAATCCGACAGGTGGAGTAAAATTTCGGACAAATGGCCTTCTGGGGGGGCGCTCCGCCCCCCCCCACTGGCTTCGGCCCTGGGAATTCCTCATCGGGCCATTCAGAATTTAGCAAATTAAGCAAATCCTTGGAGGGTTACTGGCTGGCGTCTGTCTTCCTGTTCCCTTGTAAACATTAATATTTCGCCTGACACTCTCAATCCCATGTGGGTAAAAGTTTAAAAGATAAGCTGAATATATTAGTATATTATTGGTTATATATTATTATATTATTCATTATTATTAACTAATATATGATTGCTATTGTTTTCCAATAGCCAATCAAATTGAAGAATGGTTTCTGGTATCCCAGAGTATAGGTAGAGCAACGAATTCACTCTAGGGACTAGATTGGAACATCTGGTATACTTTATACAAATATTTAAACGGTATGTTGCATCAAAGTGAAACAATTAGATTGTGTGTACCTGAAATAATGCACAGCTTTCAGACTGAAACATATTTCATAAAAAAAATAGAATCTGTTTGCATCTTCGAAGTGAAAGATATTTGAACAAGACTTTTGTATAGAAAAGATTCCCATAGGAACAGGTTGACTAGGGAATTCGATGCAAGCAAATGGATCAAGCCACACAAGTTTGATTCAAAAAGTGAATTGAAACACATTTCCAAGCTGAGAAACGTTTCAGCAAAACATCTTAACTTAAATTCAGTTCTGAAATATACTAACTTGAATAGTCAAACCGACATTAATATTTACGGCCAAAAATGCTTACCAGTCTAATCACCGATAAGGAGCCAGCTTTGAAATCTTTAATCCTATTTTGGTTGGTGTTGCCCCTATTATAGTATACTATTAGTTATAACTCTGCCAGGGGGAAAATTATGGCTCAGAAACTTTCTAACTCTTTGCTGCTACTTATTGTGCAACGACTCAATATATTTCCTAACAAATGAGGGGGAGGGAAACAATTTTCCGGAACTGACTCTGTCAAAATCGCCAATTCTCAAATATCAATTTTCGCGAAAATTGTAGCAAAATGGCAATATTTTGCAAAAATATTTTGCAGGGTATCTAGTTTTATCTGACGTAATCCATCATAATTCTCATGTTCGGATGGAAATTGTGCTCCAAATTAAATTTCATAGTATTTGTCTTGATTCGGCCAATTTTGCCGCTTTTCTTGACCACACAAAGAAAGATGCTGACGCAAGCAATAATGACGGCTAATTTTATATCAATCTTCATATTCTCATAAAATTCTTGCCTTGGGCTGTTAGTACACCAAATTTGGTTGCTCTATCTGTTACCAATGAAGAGGTAGGTAGGGGGTGGGATTTTTTATCCCGCAACCAAAATAGGACGTGACAGAAAGCCCAACCACAATTGGGTTAAAACAGATAGTGAAAGCATTTATAATATCTTTCTTGGGATTGAATTGATCGAAAGAGACATTAGGTGCTTTGCTGTATTCTACCATGAATTTTATTGACATTATTGATATTTTCAAAATTACAGGGTTTTATATAAGTTTTGAAAAACAGAAAACAAGCGTAATGTTATAATCATTTGAGCAAACATGCTTGAATTGTTGATAAAACCAAAGATTATGAAGACATATAACATGGTTGTGAGCAGACTCTTGACGTTCTTCTGGTTTACAAATTTAAAGATCTGATGATTTTGCAAGCTCAAACAAGTTGGAATATAAGGACCTGTTCATATGGAGGCGAGCCAGCCCGCCTACCGGGCTGGAGGTTTTTGCCGAGATCTCACCTTATCCCTGTTTCCCATTCAAAGTTTGTTGTCTGTTCATATGAGCAGGCGGGCTGGCCCGGTAGGCGAGATCTCACTCAAGTAATGCCGAGATCCCGCTTGGCGAGGTCAAAATTTTCCCATATGAACACTCCAGCTCGCCTGCCGAAACGAAAACGCCTCTACTACGCACGCGTGGGCATGCAAAACAATACCACCAACGATGGCACGTGACCAATTCCATCCCGGTAGGCGGGATGTATTTGCCATATGAACAGAATGCGAAATCAGCTCACTTAGCGGGCCAGCCCGGTAAGCGGGCTGGCTCGTCTCCATATGAACAGGTCCTAAGAAAACGCTGTACCTTTGAAGACAATCAAGATATCACAAAAGTTAACGAAAGAAAGAGGTCGTAACCAGTTTGAACTATTTGAAGCGTATGCCCCAATACGCAGATGAAACTAAATATTACAATTTACTTTTGAATTAATAAGATACTTAGAACGTCAAAAATGCAAAGCTTTATCTAAACAAAGCTATAAATATAATTATCAATCATTTTACTTACAAAATATACACTCAAATTGAAAACAAATATAAGTTAAGGTTGTCTACCTTGTTTTCACAAGTAGTAACAGTTTTTGCATTAGCAGTGAATTCACCCTTTTCAAGTTCTCTTTTTCCATTACCAATGCTTGCTCCTCGTTTTCAAGTCGAGGCACGCATAACGCTGCCTTTTTTAATATAACGACTTTAGGCGCTCTTTCGTTCGATTCTAACTCAGGAACCGCTGCTCGGAGGCAATCAAATTTCCGCTTGAGTTCATCACGTCGTTTTCTTTCGAGATCATTATGGGAAACTCTCCCGTGTGGACCGAAGTTTCGAGTCCGACCGGAGGAAGAGTCGTCAGTGTCCGATGAATTTGGTGAAGCATTGCAGGACGATGAGTTTGGTATGCTATTCGTCAGATTTGATTTGTCTGTCGTTAGAAGTACTCGCTTCTCGGTTGAAGAGTCCGCTTGTTTTGGTTTCGGTCGTTCAGGAACGCCAACGACGTCGATTTCGTCCTCTGCGAAAAATAAATCAAAATTTTGCTCAAACTAATCAATTTAATTTAAAATAGTTAGCAGTAATGAAAGAATGTCAAATATTCTTTCAAACGGAATAATGAGAAGCACTAGATTCGAAAACATTATTGCATATGATCAAAAATGGAACGCACGGTATGAGTTTTAGCTTAAATACTCATTTGAAATAAAGCCACTCTCGAAGGAAACTCCAAATGGCATCACAGACAAGCTTCAAGTAAAAGTTCATCGTGTAAAATGCATTGCTTTTTTTCTGACTTATATTCATGGGCAGGCGCTTATTCAACACATTTTCGTAGAGATTATGACAACCATAGAATTGATTAAGTCATAACTCTGTTCCCTAGGGGAGGGGGGCTAGAAAAGGCCTCCATTCAAGGTCCTTTGGCACTATTGTTGATGATTAGCAACGTACTCATGATTTAACAGCTCTACTTAAAGACTAGACGTTTAAAAGACGCAACGTGCACTAGCCTTACGTTGATAATCGACCAGTTGAATAAAACCTAACTCTGGTAGCTGGGCACCAGGACGGACTTCAATTCAAGGTTCTTTAGCGCCGATGTTGATATTTAATGTGCTGACTGATGATTTAGAGGCATTTATTTACAAAAAGAGGCGTTTCAAAGAAAATCACAAAACGATTTTCATTTGCATCTTCAACTATAAACAACAAGTTGATTTAAGTTAAAATTTGGTAGCTGGGCGCTAGCAACCAGTTTCAATTCAAGTTTTTAACGCCGGCGTTGACAATTAACAAATTCACTCAACGGATAGCGGCGGTTAAGGTAGAGAAACACTCAAAGGTAAAACCACCATACAATGTTCACTTGCGCGCGCCTACGTCTATAATCAATAAGTTGATTAATACACCATTTCTATTAAGGCACCAGTTATGTGTATTGGTGTGCTTAAACAATTCTGCTGAATCACCAGATTTGTTTGTTTGTTTACATCATGTGGTTACGGGTACTCACTGAGCACGTTATAACCACATTCTCTTTGTATCCATGCAGTGAAACGATTGCGAGCGGACCTGCAAATAACCACGTTGTGGAGGCGCACAAATTACGTAGTTTCAGTTTCAGTTTAGTTTCAGTTTTCATTATCAACAAATATATCTAAATACATCAATACATCAAAGACTACAAATAAATTACAATTTTTACCCAAATCAAACAAGACAATCAATATACAGATGACAATATATTAGTACACAAGGACACACCACAAGGATACAATTACACCCAACACAAAGAAATGAAAAGAGACATGGCATAGTACGAAAAATAAGTATTTAGACATATTTGTCTAAGGAGGAGCTCTCTAATAGGTAAACTAATCGAGAGAGAGCCCCCCCCCCCCCATCTAAAAACTAAAGAACAAGGAAAAACTTTTCTTAAGAATAAACACAAAACCAGAAGATGCCTCCAAAGAACTAAATGTTGGTGTAAAATCAAAGACCATAACCATTGACAAAGAATTCCTTCAATTTTGATTTGAAAATATTAAATGAAACTGACATTTTAATGAAAATAGGTATGTCATTCCATAGTTTAGCAGCAAAATACTTTATAGACCTTAGACCATAGAGAAAGGTATTCCTTATGGATTGAAAAATCTCACCCCCAGCTGCCCGACGAGCCCCATGACCGCGAACAGCGCCACTGAGCGCAAAGCAGCCGAGAAAACGAGAAGGAGAAAGTCCACCGAGAGACCTGTAGACAAATTCGAGCACACCATGATGTATCATGTCTTTTAGTTTAAGAATTTCCAGAGAAAAGAAGACCGGCGCCGATGGAGAGAAAAGGGGCCGAAAGGAGACAGACCTGAGTACTCTTCTCTGCAACAAGAAGAGAGGCCCAAGGAAAGCACCACAGGAGAGACCCCAAGCCGATGAACCACAGCCAAGAAAGGAAGAGAAAACAGAGAAGCAAAGACCACTCAGAACACCCCGCGGAAGGAGGCGTCTAACTCTGAAGAAGATCCCAGACGCCCCGGAGAGTCCTCCAGCCAACTTAGAAATACGGAACCCCCAGGAATGACGCCCATCCATCAGCACGCCCAAAAATCCAACACATCTAGATCCGGTCACCAACCCCTTACCAAATTCAACAAGAATACGCCCAGGCAATCCCCCTCCAGGGGAGTGAAACACAACAAAGCCTGTTTTTTCAATGTTCAGAGCTAATCTATTAACTTCAAGCCACGACCTCACCCCTATCAGCTCTTTATTGATTCCACACCGAAGCCCTGCAACACTTCCAGTTTGAAAATAAACACCTGCATCATCTGCAAACAAGAAGAAAGAAAGCACTTTGGATACATTAGGCTGGTCATTGATATAGATTAGAAACAGTAATGGACCAAGTACAGAGCCCTGAGGAACACCACAAGTAACTTTGCTAAGACTAGAAGAATGATTGTTGATTGAAACATATTGAAGTCTTTCCGTAAGGTAGGACTCAAACCAGTGCAGTGCTGAGCCTCTTATTCCATAGTGACTAAGTTTTTGTAGTAGAATGTTATGGTTGACAGTATCAAAGGCTTTTTGCAGGTCAATAAAGATCCCACAGCCAATTCTTTTTGAGTCCAAAGTAGATTTAATTCTCTCACTTAAACTGATCAATGCATGATCAGTGGAACGACCATTGCGGAATCCAAATTGCATTTGAAACAGGATCCCACGAAGTTCTAGAAAATTGTACAAGCGTTGATGCATGAGCTTTTCAAAGATCTTACTAAATACTGACAGCAAAGAGATGGGTCTGTAACTCGAATTCCTGGAGGCATCACCCTTTTTGAAAATAGGAATAACTTTAGCAATCTTTAGTTTATCAGGAAAGATACCATTTAGAAATGATTCATTGATGATTTGAGAGAGCTGTATGGAAATGTGTGGGTCAAGAACTTTCAATAGTTTGACTGGAATACTATTAGGCCCAGTAGATTTACCCTTCTTAAGTGACTGGATTATCAAAGAAACCTCAACAGGAACAGTGGGAGATATAAAGAAGCAGCTGTTATTAGAAGAAGCTAGATATCTTAGAGGAGAATTTGAGTTCCTAGGGATTTTACTTGTAATTTTGTTAGCAACATTGATAAAATAGTCATTAAAGTTGTTGGCAATTAAGTTAGGATCGGTTATCTTATTACCATTCTCATTAGTTATGAATGGGATCGAATTTGTTTCACCGCCATTACTTTTCATTTTTATCACACTTCTGATCCCC
Organism: Aurelia coerulea; assembly: GCA_039566865.1. Taxonomy (NCBI): domain Eukaryota; kingdom Metazoa; phylum Cnidaria; class Scyphozoa; order Semaeostomeae; family Ulmaridae; genus Aurelia; species Aurelia coerulea. The sequence goes on from CM076959.1 coordinate 9,177,781, forward strand.
TTCCAGAGTAACTTCATATTTGATTTGTTTTCAGCAAAATAATGTTGAAAGTAACTTTTTTTGCTTTCTTTTATCTCATTAACAACACGATTACGAAATAGTTTATAATGGGCATAAACTTCAGAGGATTCTGTATGTTTGAACTGCTGGAAAATTCTGTCTCTGACCCTCATCATATGTTGGATTTGGTTGTTAATCCATGGTTTGTTTCTTAGTTTCAACGATTTTTTGTTTAATTTCTTTTTTGGACAATGTTTTTCAACAAGCTGGTTGAGGTTAGTTAGGAATTGATAAAATTGATGGTCAACAGTATGATCATCAGTATTTAGAAATGCAAAATCCATTTTTTGATAGTCATCAAGGAATTTTGATTCATCAAAATTTTTGTAATTATAAACACAGTAAGAAGAGTTATTATAGTCAGGAGCAGAGTTATTGAAAATAGAAAACTGAGGGAAGTGATCGGAAATTTGTACTAGGACATTTCCACTTGTTACCTTACAAGATAAATCATTAGAAAAGATGTTATCAATGAGCGTTGCTGTTGAATCAGTTACCCTGGTTGGTTGAAGTATAAGTGGCTGGAAGTGGTTGGAAAACATAGCATTGATAAATTCACTAGTGAGTGTGTGATTCTCAGAATTTAGTAGATTTATGTTGAAGTCCCCCATAATGACAGCAATTTTATTTTCATTGGCAACCTTGGACAAGACTTCTTGCATGTGGTCAATAAAGGCATTGATGTCAGAGCTTGGATGACGGTAAGCACAGCAACATAGAATGTTCTTGGATTTAGCATTCTCAATTTCAATCCAGACTGTCTCATATTCACATGAACTAATACTAAGGTCTAGTCTCTTGTTAGCTTTAAGGACTGACTTAACATAAATACCAACACCTCCAGCAGCACTCTGGGAGGAGGTATAGTGGAATTTGTACCCAGGAAGGTCAATATTTGTTGAGATGGGCAGTTCAACAGACTCCTTGATTTCAGAAAGACCAATGAGTTGGAAGTCAATACCAATGTTTCCCAAGAGAGCAAAAAGTTCATCAAAATGGAGTGAAAGGCTCCTTATATTCATATGCAGGACTGAGAAATCATTTGCTGAGGTTTCCAGAGATTGCAGTTCTGAAACATTGTTGTAATTACAGTTTATCTCAGGCTCAATATTCTCATCAATATCATAATCAGAAAGGTTAGGAAGGTTTTGTAGCTTTGAGAGCATTTCTAGAGTTGGAAGAGAATCAACTATGGAAGGTAGATCAGTAACATTTGTTCCAAACAGAATCTCATCAGTTACTAAGGTGAATGGAAACATTTGTGAGTTAGTAAGAACTGTACAGGCTAGGCAGTCAAGAGTTTTTTCCTCAAGAGATGCATATGAAGATGGTGAGATGTCATTGCATTTAATATGGATTTCGTGTTTGCATTGACTGCAAGTAGTGGCTTTTTGATTTTTATGAACACGTTTTTGGCAGATGGTACATATTTTGATATCGTTATGGCAAGTGGTTTCAAACGAGTTAGGCTCTAATTCAAGATTGATTTTTTCAATGATTTGATCGACTTTTTTTGCTGAAGGCAACATCAATTTTCTGGCTATATAAAGTAAATAAATATAAAAAAGTAAATATCAAAAAGAAACAACAAAAGGACTACTAATAGTTCAGGGACACTCAAAGGTTGGCTGCTTACCAGCATATGACCATTGCAGAATATATTATGATGCTGAAAAAAAATGTCAGAAGGATTTAAATAATGTATAATTCTTGTCGCCTTTGTCTTTCTTTATCATCAGCACTGCAGGGTACTTTATGTACCCATTAGTAATGGATTTATTCTCTAATAAAGTCTTTCTTTCCAACAAGGCAGCATTCCTTCTCAATGTCAGTTTAGTTGAAAACATCTGCTCAACACGTACACCAATCTTAGGATGCTTCTTTTGGAGTTCAATAAATTCATATTTAACTTGTTCTGAATCCTTCCACGAGTGAAATTTTACATATATATGACACGGTCCTTTTGAATTTGTTGATGGTTTTCCCCTGTGAGCTCTTTCGATCATGGTCTCAACAGCATCTCGATGAAGTTTAGTATGGCGAGTAATGACATTGATGAGATGCTCCTCGGTCTGCTCCCAAGTTTCATTTCGTTCCTCTTTTATTCCTTTAAAAATAAGAGTTGAGCGAAGACCTCTGTTAATTTGATCTTCAAGTGATTCTTCCAAAGCTTTATTCGAGTCACGTAAATCCAAAGCAGTGCAGCATTTAAATTTGAGACACAAAAGATGCTGTGAAGGCCAACCTCCTTGTAGTAGTTTTCATCGTTGACCAGCGAGCTTGCCCAGTTTGCATGCTTTTAGACAATCAGAACGAAATGAGATACCAGCAAATGACCACGTTGTGGAGGCGCAAATTCTGTTAAGTCCACAAAGTAACGCAGTCCTTACTGCAGCTACATCATTTAAAAAAATCGCTATCAAAGGGTATTTTTCGTGTTATCCTAAAACTAAAAGCTGAAGGAATGGCTTGAACATTTCGCTTGCTACTTCAGGAGAGCTTGCTATTTCGCTTGCTATTTCGCTTGCTACTCTAGAGCGCTCTATAGCAAAGAATTTGTATATTAAGTATTGCAAAAAACATACTTTCACAAACAAACAGAGAGGAAGGCAAACAAGATATAAATTTCTGAAGACAAGGGTACCTTTTGCACAAGCATCTGAACTCTGTAAATAGCTGAAATCACACTTGTTGCCTTTCGTGGACGTGAGGACAGGATTAACTAACAAGTATCTACTCGTTTCAGTATAAGGAGGCTAATGCGGCCTCGCCCCAAATGAGCACTCTACGCATTTGCCTTGTTCTTGACTGCTTTTAATAAATTCATAATGAAAAGGGCTTGGGCCTAGCTATTACAAAAATACTGCGAAAAAATTTACCGATGCCATTCAGTTCACTCCTGATCATTGTCTTTTATATTCATGCACAAACGTACCCTGGGTACCAGACTCTCTAACATGTTAGAGAGTCTGGTACCCAGGGTAGCACAAACGTAATTTTAATGAATTTTGAAAATTTGCCTACCTACCATGGTATCGCAAGTACCTCTGCTCTGTATTCTCCAGAGGGGTTTTTTATCTTACTCAAAAAAGTTTTCTTTTTGCTTCAACTTATAATAACAGGTCAAAAAATCTTGCTTCACCTCTCAGGATTAAATTTCGTTAGCTTTTTCGAAATAGAGATACACCCCTCCCTAAGTTGATAAAAGAAAGCGCACAGAAAGAGATATTGGTAGGCGGCTACTACATTGCATACACTTGTTTGTGTTATTGAGGGAGAAGTGCTTTAATTTCAACAAAAAAGAGTTGGATGCTGTGAGGAAAGAGTTCAGATAACAAAAAAGAATCATTTTAGCATGGAGAATATGGTAGAAGCAGGGTTGCTCACAAGGGCAGATTTTGGAGAATAAGGCCGTTTTGACTGCTGCATGTTAAGTTGCTGACCAAGAAAAGAGAAATCTCGCTTGCTGCTCACCATAAACAACAATTTGTCACAAAGGTAAGCCTCTTCGCTGTAAGTTAATTTGTTTAAACGACTAGCTTGAGACAATAAATGACATTTTCTTCGAAGGGTACTCAACTAGGGTGACACTTCTCCATTGTTTCTAAAAAAATTTATTCTCAGCTTTTGACCTGCAGCGGAAGCCAATGGTGCAGGTAGAAGTTCGGGGAAATGTTACTGTGTGTAGCTACCCAGAAATCCCTACCGGATGGGTGTTTAAGTCTATAAAAACACTTAAAAGCTGCACAGCCACCAGCGAAAATTGACGCCAAGAAGAAGGCTTATGTGGAATAAAGTCAGTGCAATATTGTCGAACGGCAACTGTCTATCAATGTTATTCCTGGTTTAACAGAAACATGTAGACTTATACAAAGCAATGATTGTAGGTCATTTCCTTGTTATTTTAAACCACAATACAGAGTTACAAAGGAACACGCTTTGATTAATGCCTTCGGATGATAACTGTAGGTTTAGTGAATACTGAGAAACAAAGAGAGCAGGTGAAACGTTTGCTTTAGCTTTATGAAAACTGAAATATATTGCGCTCTTCGTCCTCAATATTAATTGAGTGTATTCTAGAAATAATGAATGGATAAATGTAAATGTTTTCCTTTTGTCAAAATTGTATCATTTTCATGACAAAAAATTCTATATGCAAAATTCTAGTCTGGCAAGGAGAGCGATGCGCAATTCTGTTAAGAAACACAGGGCCATGGTTGGTAGAAACTTCTGAAGTTTGTAATAATTTCCCTCAGGTTTCTTTACACTGAATGCTTCAGATGAAGAATTTATTTCCTCGCTAAAGATGCTCCTAAGTTTACTTTATAAACCATTTTCAAACAAACCATTTTCAACAGAATTCCTCGGTCTGTATACTCGATTCATTAATTCAGTATCATATTCATAGTTTTACTGCAAGAATTTGAGGCAGCTGGAGAAAACCAAAGCTGCAATTGAAAAGTTTCTGATCTATTTTAACCCAGGTAGCAAAGGATGTAAGCAAGAGAATTAAAAAAGTTCTCACCGAGGAGAAACTTTGATAACCCAAATTATGAGAATATTAAGAAGCCTTTTAATTTTTCTCATAAAATCGGTAAGTTCGTCATTGTAAACGTAAACCTGTTTTGCTGAAAAAACGTTCTAAATCATCCGCCCCAACTTTCCCCTTAGGACAAAATTCGCATTTTTTTTGTTTTCATTAATCATAGAGAATGAAAGTATTTCTAAATTCAGAAAGGTAGGCCAAGGTAGCCCTCGACATGCAGAAACCTAATTTCATTATTCACATTTGTCGATTTCCATCTGTTTGTTGATCATTCCAAAAAACTGTGAATAAAGGTCTACAGAACCTGACTTTATCAAAACTGAATCCTCATACGAAGCATCAAAACATTTGTGACAGCCATTTGGTCATAAATATCACATAGTCTACTAAAGCCTTACACTAAAGCCTTACACTATTTACCTATTTACACTATGAGCCTTATCCGTACACTATTTACCTAAACAACCTCGCCAGTCTGGTACTATTTGAATTTGGACTGAAAATGAAGCAAATCAATGTTGGGTCCTTACATCAGCTGTTAGCTTGAACAAACTAATGTGAAGAAGACATCTGTTAGCCTCATATATTCCCTGTGGTATATTCCCCGGACCATAGGCCTTTGAACCCAAGGGGACTTGGAGAAAAATACTCTATGGCATTGAGTTGTCTTTCAGAAGTGACAATTTAAATTTTATTTCATAAAGTATACGTAGTTACACATGTTTATCTGATGATTATCAGCGCAATGCTGAAGCAGCGTAAAAGATGTGCAACAGCCCCTTTCGCAAATATAACTTCATATGACATGACAGGACATGACATGACATCAAATTTCCAGAAAATCACGTGCTCACGGAACGCAGGTCGAAAGGTATATTTTCTGCAGTGGAGACCTATTAGAGATTCTTAGTCTATTTCCATGTTATTAAACTTTGCTTTAAGCTTTTTTTGTTGTTCTTTCCATATAACCTCAGCATAAATTAAACATCAAGCGTTGCAGCCTTGTTGCCTTACGGAGAATAAGAAGTTGAGATCTCACAAATATGGCATCTGGCAACTTTAGTCGGCGTCCGGTTTATTCTGAATGAGCTAAGATCTCGCGATGAAACCTTATTCATAATTTTCCTAAAATGTGCTTTTGTGTTCTCGGCAATTTTCTCAAGAACGTTAACGGGCATCTATGTTCTGTGGTAGAGACGTCTGTCTCGCCTATCAGGCGAAATCTATGAATGGAACCAAATAAGGAGCTTTCCGTGAGTAATTCTGCGTTAACACAAATCTCACCAGAAATCTATTGTGTGACTGACTTTAAGTACTTTCATTTCGGCCAATAAAATTTGCTCGCTATTCAGTGGCTCCGAAGTCTAGGAGTTCGGATAAATACCTGGATAAATACTTGGAGTTCAAACTTGACTAAAGCCCACAATAATTGCGACAGCACACTAAATAAGCGCATGCCACAGGGAAGGTGTATCCTTTAGATGTTGACCTCCTCTGTAAGCTGGCAAATAGGAGCAAACAACGACTGCATGAAGGCTGCCAAAATGATTACTATTCCATAAGGCTAACCTTAGGTAAACGGTTGGATTGTTTGCCCATTTATTGCGCATTGTGCTATACCTATCATTTCTATCCTTCAATGAAATTCTTGTAGTAAAACCCACTCAAACAGTATCGTGCACCGCCTTCATGAGAAAATCAAATTTCAGATCACCAAAAAAGAACCTCCAGAACTGGAAAACACTTTTCAAGCAATTAACTTCTTTACTTGAAGAAATCCTTTGCATCTTTTACTTCATTTCACTTGTTTCCTGCACCATATTACTCAGGAGGTACTTGAACAGGTTAACGATTCGATTAAAAACGATTAAAACATCGCTTTCGAAACTTCACAGGGCAGGAGCACAGGAAGGAAACATCAAGAATAATATGGAACTTGTAAGCAACTCACAAGAAAATCATAAGAAACTCTCTAAGATAATCCAACAATGATAAAACTTTTCCGGACGTTCTTCTTAAACACTTCGTCATCTTTTTGGCAACATTGTTTCAATTCTTAAGACGGATTTTAGGACGGATTATCTCTGCCAAATTTCATCGGTACTCAGGGTAATTTCATCAAGCTAATTGCAATTCTCTCCAAACCTCATGCTACGAAACTGTGAGCAGGTCTCCAATGGCTGGTATCAAGAGAGGGCTGGTGGTAGCTACGGGATTTGCTCTTTCCTGTCGATTCTCTAAATAATCAAACTTATTTGAAGCAGACGCATCAATGAGCTAGCTTATCCCTTTGTTCAGAAAAAACCAACACCAATGTGCTTCTTAAATATCAATGTGACTCGTACTTATTGTTTCTTAAATGTTCATAATTTCAGCACTTCAGGGTTTCTTTGTAGCTTCTTCAAATGCTGCTTCTTACAATTTGATAATCTCATGTGCCTCTGTAAAACCTGCCTAATACTCTACATAATACTCAACCAATAGCGAGTAATAAAGTACATAATACAAGCGTAACTATTAAAACAATGCTTTTCTGGTACTCAAGTTCTTAATTTGTCGGTAATCCTAAAGTTTGATTGCTTGTAAAGAGTTTATACTACTAGAAATGCAAAAAAAAGAAAAAAGCATGAATTCGTAATCATTTGAAAACAAAGAGAAACGTCTACAGCTGTTGCTGATTCAATAGGATTACTAAACGGTAGCATTGTTTATTTTGGGAAAAGGTTGGCTAACTGACAACTGAAAACTGTTGAAAACTGACAACAAATATTCATCTAGAAAAGGCTATTTATTGTCAAACCCATCCTTCACACTTTTACTTATGGAAAATTGAAAATTAGAAATGTTAATAGGAAACATTCATCAATCATTTTCATCATCAATCATTCATCTAACGGGAATCATATTCTTCTGAAACACATACAAAACTTGTTTCATTGTTCAATGTTATTTTACTATGAAACCAACACAACGTTTCTGTTACCTTCACAAAGATCGTTTCTGTTCTGTGAATGAGACAAAACAGTGCAAGGATAAGTGTAGTTCTTGGAACAACATTGATTAAAACATTTTTGAATCACTCGACTCCCAAGTTAAGCCAATATATGGGCCAGCATGAACATTATAAGAGCTTTAAAACGTGCAAAGAGTGAAACGCAGACAAATTTTTTCTGAATTAACAAAATTAGTTTCTTAAAGGGTCGGGGCTTTTACTTGTTTTAGAAATTCCTCTTCAGCATATCTAAGGAAACCGCTCCGACATATCTATTCATTATGAATCATGATACTCGTTTCATAACACCACAAAAAACATCACATGAAGTGTTCTAAAGTCACTCCATTCACTTCGAAACAGATGAAATATTTCGATTCACTGTGAAACCTACACAGAGCAAATTTCTTGAAAAGCCAGGAAATTAAAAGTTCTCAGGCATACTGTGAAGACTACTCAAAATTGGTTTCTAGGAACGCTAGATGACTAAGATGTTGTAAAAGCAGAGCAAATAATTGCAAAAGAGAAAACTTTTAGCAACTTCAAAAATCTAGATAAAATTTTCGTAAAGGAATTTCTATCCATTGTAAAATTTACACAATGTTCTTTTCAATGTGGAAACTTTACAGCGTTTGTTTCATGAATGTACCAGAAGAACGCATATCTGCTGAGCACATTTTTAGCAGATGCTTCAATAAGACTCTTGAATAAAACTCAAATTTCTGGATAAGTACTTAGACCCCAAAGCTTGCGTAAGTAAGACCAGATAAGCATTGCAGTTAAAATTAAGAGAGTAATTAAGAAATTCGCAAAAGATGGTCTATCTTGATAACAGGAAAGTGCGAAATAAATCAAATTTTGAAGTTAAAAATGAAGTTATGCATTTGATAAAGGAAATGTGAAACTGATTTCAATTGAATAACACTGAGGATATCATAAATACGATCCATTAGAAATGATAGCGTTTAAAGGAACAATTACACCAATAATATCTGCTATAAATGCAGAACGGACATCACGATGAAATGTTAAAATAAAGAACAGAAGTGAAAATTGTACATGAAAATGTTTAGTTAGTAAAATAAGACGACAAAGTCTCTTTAAAGCGTTGAAATGAATCGTTCAAAGAATTTGTCAATTTATGGCGAAAAGAGTATTCTTTGATTGCAATTGCTACAATATTTCGATAAACTTTACTTTCAAATATGATAAAAAGGATTCTTAATCCCAAGATACAAAGAAACGAGAAATGCAAAGGATTATAAATTCGACTCACCACTTTCGGTTTCATTCGGTGACAATAACTGTACGCTTTGGTGGAGATGCCCATTCAGCGACGGAATGATTTCTTTCGCCTCGTGATCGTGTTCATTCTCACTCGGCGATACTGTCGAAGTAATTGGCGTAAAAAGACTCATGTTGGATCTGTCCTCAAAGTAAACAGGTGTTGTTGATGTTGATCTAAAAGTCAGCGGCAACGGCGTAACGACGATACTTCTCGGTGGGCAGCTTGTAACTGAACTACTAGAACTATCAGGTGAGGTGCGAGTAGATCGAATCATCGCAGCGGTACCCCACATGCAGTCACTCTTCAGCATCGGTAACCTTAGGTCTCGAAAATCTTCCGCAAAGTCGTAAAATGGGTCATCTTCATCGCATTTCGAAATGTCGTTTGTCGAATAAAGGTCGAAATCTTCGGGAATGAATGATTCTTTTCCGAGAAAGCTGTTATCGTCGCTATCTCCCAATACGTCAAATCGCGGAGTTGTTGGTGGTGTTAAGTAACTGTACATTCTACTTGCGTATTGATGGTCTTCAGATACGCCAGTATCTCTGTCTTTTCTTGCCATTAGATATATGGGAATGAAAGTTTTATAGCCTTAAAAGATAACGAAATTCTTCTTTAAATATCAATGGAAGAACTACTGAACTTCTTCTTCTGCATCGGCGTGAAACCTCTTTAGCCAATGAATTAAGCTATTCTGCAACAAACTTCTTCCATGCTGAATTCGATATTCTACCAGAATTTTCTTCTCCCAAGTTTTTAATGCAAGAAGTCTGTGAATTTAGAAAGTAATAACTAAGCACTGTCTATTATTATTGTTTATAATCCAATTTGTCTATACAAATCGCTCTCGTGACGTCGCACAATGATTAACACATCAGTCAAATAATGCGCCTCTCAAGAATCTTGACAATATCTTCTGTATCATTTCCAGATTCCGTAACAGCGTAGCAAATTATCGTAGCTCAAAAAGTATACATTACCCAGATGTCGCAACAGCGAAGTAAATTGTCGCAAGTCGAGATAATTTTCGTAATCTTCCGATCTTGTGTTGTGATTGCGAAATCGTCTGCACGTTGACTTTAACTCAACTGTATGTAGACACTTTTATTTGAGAATACATTAGAACAGATCAAGACAAGCAATTGTGTAAAGCTAAATAAACTCGTTGTATTGTTGCAACTACCAGCTTGGTGTATAATAACGTGTAATGTTGACAGAAGCACAGTGAAAGACTACACTCGTTTTAATTAGTCTTATCCCATTTAACTCTAACAGACGTTGAATGTTGTTTACATCTGCAGACTGGGGTACCGGCTTTGTGGCAAGTGGTTTATTACGAATTTCCCGCGCACGTGTTTCGCAAGTGTATACTCGTAATCCTGATCTTTAATCCAGAGTTTCAATCAAATCTAGTGTAAAACAAAGCGGACACCCGTCTAACACGGGGGACCTGCTAATTCAACATATGCGGCAAATTGGTTGCCGCATTCTCAAGCACTTTCGGGTTGGCAGCCGGCTATCATCACGTTTTAATCATTCTCAACAACACCTTACACAACAAATCTAACTTCAAATTATAAACCTTTCACAATATTACACGCCCCAATCCAATCCCATGCCATAACTTTGCTTTGTTTTGCTTTGCTTTGCTTTCGCTGAAGCCCGTTGCAGCTATAAGAGTACTTCCTTGGTCAAAGGGTATTGAAACCGGGGGGGGGGGGGGGTTGTTTCTCGAGAATCGAGTGTGCTGTATCAATCAATCAGCTAAATAATATTTGAGGACATTTCAAACATGAGAACCTTTAGTATTAAGAAGCAAACATTGAAAATCATTGTTCTCACCAAACGAGGCTACTGATTTGCTATTAATGATCACTTGGTGGGGAGAGACACGTCGTGTAAGATCTTGAAAATTAATGAATTTCAACAATTCGTTAATCGTTTTGTGAGTGGAATAGCTTTGTGAAATGTGACATTATATTTCATTAAAATGGCATCGAATTCAATCGTGTTTGAAGTTTCGAAGGACGACAATGGCAGTATTTTCCTTCAAAATATGCTATGCACATAAATTTGCAAATTCCTCCTTCCTCTTCGGAAAAATTCTTTGCTAGTTACCATTGCTTTATGAAGCTAAATTTCAAAATAATTTGTTTGAAGAATGAAGATAACTTTTCGGCGAGAGACTTATAGGCTTATAGAGACTGATCTAGGCCTCATAAGGTTATCAAATTCCCAATTATAAGATTCAAATTCTTATCAAAACATATCTAGAATATCAGAATATATCTAGAATATCAGAATATATCTAGCTCCCTGAAATCAAAAGTTATTGACAAATGTTTTATATCACTGTTTAGCAAAATGGCTTCGCTACCTTTTGAACTGCCGCATGATCACTGTAAGCAATGCCTTCTTCTTTATGTGTCATGCTCTAGGGCGTTGACGATCATGCTCTTCCAAGCTTCTCTATCTTGACATGTTTGAATGAGATAATTTCCATTTGCTTTGTTGGTCCATTCTTTGATGTTACTCAAATACGTCATTCTCGTTCTGCCTCTTGCTCTTTTACCATCTATTTTCCCAGTCAGCGATAGATTCTCTATGCCTTTTCTCCGCATTACGTGTCCTAAAAATGTCATCTTCCTGTTTTTGATGGTCGGTAATAGTTTGCGCTTTACGATAGCTATTGAAGTACTCGTTCATTTGATACTCTATCTGTCCATGAAATCTTCAGCATTCTTCTTATAAACCACATTTCCGTTGCCTCCAAACGTTTTTGTATAACAGATGACATACTCTATGTCTCACATCTATATAGAAGGATAAAGCAGATGTAATAATTCAAGATTCTCTGTCTTGTTGACATGGAAATGTTGGAACTTGTCAAAACAGATCTCTTTTTTTATCTCTCTTTACTTAATGCAATTCTTCGCCTCATTTCACATTCACCTTTGGCGTCAGATGTTAAAAAGCTTCCCAGATATAGTTGAATTTTTCAACTTGCTTTATCTCTATCCCATTTGCTGTAAGCGTTCATGTTGGTGGGCTCTGCTTCTTGGATACTGTCATCGAGCATGTTTTCTTCCCCCAAGGATTCACTCTCTTATATAACTTTATCTAGAATATGTTGGAGATCCTCTTCTGTTTCAGCAATCAAAACAGTATCCATCTATAATTATCTGATGTTGTTTACATTACGTCCATTTATACAACTCCTTGCAGCTTCTTCGATTTCCTTCAAGAATATTTCCCTGCACAACGAGAACAAGTCTGGTGATAAAACACACCCTTGTCGAACACCTCTTTCGATTCTAATCCAATCTCTCTGTTCATTTTCCACTCTAACTGCAGCAGTCTGTTCCCATTATAGATTTCTTATCAATGTACGATCCAAAAAACCAAATTGAAAGATCTGATTTGGAATGAAATAATCGCTATGCTTTCCAGTCGGCATTTTGCAAGAACTTAACGTTGGGATGGATTCGAAGTCGTCTGGGGAAATTTTTTTTGCAAAATGATTAACCTTCGTTCGTTATTCAAATTTCATGCTCCCAGGCAAATTTAGAATTCCGCATTCTTCATCAAAACATGGACTAGGGAGTCCAGAGAGTCCGAGAAATTAATGAATTACCGTAATTCTGAAAGTGGTTCTCAGAGGGTAGTCATAACTCAGACCGACCAAGCAACACCTCAAAACACAGGTAAATCCTTCAGGTGCATATTGATATCTCGTATGTGTTCATAACATTTGCGTCCTTGCAGATAGGCGTGGTCTAGCTCGTGAAGTTTTATTGGGATCACCCGGTATTTACGATACATTTATATCAAGTTTTCCAATTGAATTTTTCTGCGTACAAAGATCGAAAATTTTCAACTGTGCTTCAAGACAGCATACGTAGGTGTAAATAAACAGACTCATGGTGACTTCCTGCGATACACAAAAAACATTATCCAAAAAGATTGTAATCGATCTGACAAACTGATTTGCTCACCTTGGCCGAGGGTTCTTGGATTGCTTCTTTGAGTTCCAGACGACCCCTCCTGTCAATTGTATGATGATGTCGTACCTTATCAAGCAATAGGATTTCCCTAAATATGCCTTTCCACCCTTTTTTGAGAAAATGAATCCCCATAATCATGCCTTACTCCGGGTAATATATGTGCCGTACAGGAAGCCGTTCAGTACAGTGGTGTGAGTGGATGTTGTTCAGTACAGTGAAAGGCTAACATAAATAAAAATTTAGCCACCCACTGCACTGTATTCAATGTTGTGACCCCCACACTCATCATACTAGCACTCCACTGTACTGATGCTAGCCCACCACCGTACTGAACAGCCTCCACTGTACTGATGCTAGCCCACCACCGTACTGAACAGCCTCCACTGTACTGATGCTAGCTCGCCACAGTACTGATGTTAGCCCTCCACTGTACTGATGCTAGCCCACCACAGTACTGATGTTAGCCCTCCTCAGTACTGAACAACCTCCACTGTACTGATGCCAGCCCACCACATACTGATGTTAGCCCTCCACTGTGCTGAACAGCCTCCACTGTACTGCACAGACGTTACACGGGGGATGCCTTGCTTTGATACTGTTCCTTGCAAACCCCCTCCCCCAAGGGGACACTCAGCACATACGCATACAACTTGAAGATCCTATATAAAAGAAAGGAAAATATATAGAAAGAAAGGGAATCGGAAGTCAAACGTATGTGCTGAACGTTGAATTAGATTATCGACCTCTTTCATCTTTCAAAAATGTCTTTAGCCTCGTTTTGAAAGTAGCTAGCGAACTGAAGAAGCAGTTTTGATTTCATAGCTCAACTGGTTCCAAACAGTAACCCCTCGTGTACTTCAGACATGTTGCCATTTACCTTACAGCATTGCTTCCTATTACTGAGATATGATATTAACAACTCAAGCTCCGCGCCTTCAACTCCATAGAAGCGCAGCTTTGCGATGAGAATATCGTGGTCAACAGCTTTCTTTAAGAGGCCCTTTTTTACATGAGAAAAGTCAGCCCGGGTGGAGTTTCACCCCGGGTTGAGTTTCAACTCGGCCGCTGGGAAAACCTTTGTTATTTGTAAAATCGTTTACATGAGAAAATTTCAACCCGGGGCGAGTTCAACTCGCTTTCACATACCGGGTGGAAATTTCGCCCCGGGGTGAAAATCGCATATTGACTGATATCAATTGACTTTGTGCACTTGGAAAGAAGTATAGGAGGCTATGAAGACATCTTAGTGGTTTTAGATCATTTCACTCGCTATGCCCAAGTTTACCCAACCACTAACAAATCTGGAACTACTGCTGCTGACAAAATATTCACTGACTTCATTCTTAGATTCGGTTTCCCCAAGCGAATCCACCACGATCAAGGTCGTGAGTTTGAATTTTTCATTTTTCATTATTTTTACACGGTGGCCCCGTCAATCGAGAGGATTGCTTTACAGGGGGCCGTGCCAAACTTTACAATATTACTAAAAATTACTATCAAATTACCTATATTTACAATCTAAATAAAAAAATAAATGAAAAACAAAGGAGTTAGCCTGAGAGAGGCAAACTACTCTTCAGCATACTTTTAAAAATGCTAAGAGAGGGTGCTTGTTTGACATCCAAAGGCAATTCATTCCAAGTCTTTGCACCCCGGAAAGATATCGCTTTCTGCCCATTGCAAGTTTTCATCCTTGGAACAAGGACATCGGCAATGGCATTTCGCAAATTCATACTGATATCACGCGCAGAGTTTTTCTTGAAAAGGTTTGAAAGATAGCCGGGTGCAAGACCTGACAATGCTTTGTATGTAATAGTTGCTGTCTCGCATTTTATCATTTCCGTAACCGTTGGCCAATTTAGTTCATTGATCAAATTTGAGGCGGATACATCATAGCTGCTATTGGTGACAATTCTTGAAAACGATCTATTTCACCATTTGGAGCAACTGACAGGAATCGCCCGTTCAAGAACTTCCCCCTACCATCCAATGAGAAATGCGCAATGTGAAAGATTCAACCAGACTGTTTTAGCCATACTGAGATCAATAAGTAAAAATAAGAAAATACGTTGGAAAGACCATGTGAACAAAAAGACATTCACATACAATTGTACGCGTCATGACAGCACCGGTTTTTCACCTTTGAGCTCTTATTTGGTAAAAAGCCACCATTACCCATTGACTTTATCTTTCCTAAGGTTACAACAGTGAAAGGATATCCAGTGGAGCTGAAGCAGTGGAAGAACGCAATGACAGATGCTTATCGTATCGCTGCAGAGAAAGCAGAACGGTGTGCAGCTCATGGTCGTGAAGAACTCGGAGCTGAAGCCTGAAGATCACGTCCTTGTAAAGAACGTAATTGAACTGGGGGGCCCTCGAAAATTGCGTTCGTTTTTGGAGGAAGAGAAGATTTATGTTTTCCAAAACAGGAAAGGCCCCAATGCAGCCGTTTACGAGGTCAGCCCAGAAAATCATGGTGGAAGGACAAGGGCTTTGTACAGACATATTTTTAATGCGCTGTCAATTTCTTCCTTATGCGGAAAGACAAAAGGCAACAAAGAAACGTCCTACAAAGAAGACAACAGATTGTGCTGCAGAAATGGGAGTATCATCAGTTCCTTAAGCTGACGCTCAAAGAGGATGATAAGAAACAATTTCCAACATTTGCACCAAACCAAAAGGAACAAAGTCCACCAATGTCGTTTAGGTTTAGGAAACCAGTATCTATCACGGTTTAGGAAAATCATTTATTGGGGCCGAAAAAGGTGCTAGCACAAAGCTTTGTTTACTCTAATTTCGATTATTTTCCGTTAACTTGGTATTTTTCTTCAATGAAGTCGCTTCAGAACATTGAAACGTTACAAGAGTGGGCACTAAGATTTCTTTGCAATGATCATAAGAGCTCATATGATGATTTACTCCAAAAGTCAGGAAGATCTACCACGCAAGTCTCGCGTCAAAGAACTCTTTGCATGAACTCTAATCCAATGTGTCCAATCAACGATGGCATAGAAGACACGGAACACTTGTTGCTGCTTTGCAATTATTTCAGAGAGTATAGATGCAGTCTTCTCGTCGGTGTCAATGATGTACTTGAAGCATACGAATACTCTAAGGCTCCAGACAACAATATTTTGCAGCTTCTTCTATATGGAAATAGAAGCTTGCCCTTGGAAGCCAACAGATTAATCTTGAATGCAACAAGGAACTATATTTTCGAAACAGAACGCTTTGATTGAAGATTACTCATATCCCTACATAGAACACCCAAACCCCTTCTGTATGTGTTTGTATTTTAGCAGTTCTCTTCGATTGTAATTATGTAATGTCTTAAGGCAGCTTGCAATCAACAATCGAATTTGCAAATTTACCTGGTTTGGCTCTAACTTTCAAACCTACACTTGCAATTACCGTACTTGATTACGAGCTACCTTCGCCTCTACCTTAGTTTTCCGTTTGTATTTAAACATTCCTTTTAATTGTAGTAGCAGTTACGTGTAGTTTCATGTAGCTTAATAATTATTTTTAGAATGGCTGCATGGTAGACATAGTATTTCGCTTCCTGTGGCATCGTCGCTGTAGTATTGTAGCGTAGCTTGTAGGTATTGTAATTTGTAATATTGTTGTAAATTCTTAATGGAATAGAAAAAATTATTGGCATTGAAATTTACAAAACAGTGAATAACCTAAATCCAGCATTCATGAAAAATTTCTTCAAATTCAGATCTTCTCACTATTCTTCGAGAAATCCTTATGACTTAAAGCATATAAGACCAAATCAAGTAACTTTTCGTTCAAATTGCCTTGAGTCCGTTGGGCCTCAAATATGGAATGGCTTACCACACAAATTGAAATCCGCTGAAAACTTGAAAAGCTTCAAACTTTTGATAAAGCGATGGAATGGCCCAGAATTTAAATGTAATGCCTGTTGTAATTTTAATTTCATTCAATTGTATACATTTCAATTTCATTCGATCTAGATTAGTTAACTCTGTATATATTGTATACTTATGTACTATGAAGGAAACTTCTGTCCGCCTCCTTCATAGTATATAAGTTTTAGTAACCACTTTGGTATCAAGTTTTTTTATATTGTACATATTGTTAGCTATGTAAAGATCGAATAAGAATGAATAAACAGCATCAACAACAACAACCAGTGAACAATCAAGCAGAAATATTCTCCACCGCAGAATAACTTTGTCCCACTGCAGATTAACTTTGTACCATCTATGTACCCACAGAGGATGAAACGGTGTCCTGACTTACCGTTTCCACAGATCTCTTTTGAATCCATTATTTGTTGGACAGTGCCGCTCGTTCGTATCTCCACAGCTAAAACTTCTGTCGAATTCGATTCGAACAAACATTTTTGAAATCTTGTATACCATATTTATCGTCGAAAGGAAAAACTCGAGTATAACCAGAAAATTTGTCAGTTAAGAGAAAAGACTTAAAGAAAACAAAAACAAAGTTCTACAATGTGCTTAAATTGATTTGAAATTTATTTCACACCCCTAGGGTAATTCAATCAAGTTACAAGAGACATACGTTATGCTGCGCAGCAAAAACTTCAGATCCAGTCGAACTATGATAAAGATACATGGTTGCAGATCAAAGTTAGCCTGTGTTCCAGACCACTTGGAAAGGAAAGTGGTTTGTGTAACGGAGCGCTAATGCCTGTCCAGACGATGAATTGAATTGCGAAGTAATTAAGGGCATTCTTTCACACATCTGATTGGCTACAATGAAATCAGCGACAAACACAACGGATGTCTTTGTGAATATGTGTGTTTGAAACAAACGAAGGCTGATCGTTATCACTTTGTACGGTCGTAAAAATTCAATAGGATTAGCAAGGCATTCAAATATCCTATTCTTTGTATTGTAATGTGAATTCTTCGCATGAGACAGGCTTTTCTTTCTGATAGCAAAACAACTATATGCCAATTATTAGTGGCATATATTAGTGTTTCTCCAGATTCTGAAGAAAATTTCTGAACATTGATTAGCGCTCCGTTACACAGACCACTTTTCTTTCCAAGTGGTCTGGAACACAGGCATATCAAAGTGGATTCAAAGAAGACCTTTAAAGTCAAAGGACACATATTTTGCTAATATGGAACATGTCGAGACGTCCACTTGTTCCTTTGACTCTTATCGCTTGTCGGAGCATCAGAGATTGAACTATGTTACCTAATTGTCTCCCCAAGAACTTTGTGTCTCAGACACTGAAATTTCAAGAAGACATTTTTTGTGGGGGAGAGCGTGAGGACCTCTGCGAAGGCCCCCTATTTCCTTGGTGAGCTAACAACGTACCCCCAGAAGAGGAAACTTTTACTTTTGATGATGGGCGATTAGAAGAACTTGTAAAGATTCGTTGTAGGAATCTGGAGAAATTAATGGTCGAAATCTATGAATAAAAATAGTCCATTAGGCCTTCTATTTTGTCAGAGTCTTTTGCAACTAAAGAAATCAAGTCTGATCTAAGATTAAAGAATCTTCCCCAGGTGCCAAAGTTATAACATCCTCATATGGACAAATTTCACTATCGTTCAGAGGCAGCATTCCTTGGAACACTCCGGAAGACAGCATTAAATCCGCACCAAATGCAAAAAAGTTAGAAACCATGATCAAAAATGTGAACGGAAACAAATGCCGATGTATCATTTGCAAATATGACATATAAATTGTACTTAGATAGTTGGTTTTCATGAGTTTCTCGTAAATTAGATTATCCACCAACTGTAAATAAATTGGTTATTATTATTATTATCATCATCATCATCATTATCATCACTATTATTATTATATGGTCAAGTTGTTTCTGCTGTTGCTTTCTTGTGTCCACTATCCTGCTGGCAAATGCGTAGGCGTTGAATTTACTATTTTTTTCTATATTTGTCTAAAATAATATATCTTTTTCCCCATGGTTTCATTTGCTTGCATAAAATGTCTAACAATTTCGCAGTTTTGGCTGAGTATCCATTTCTGACATTGTTCAATTACTAATTTTGCCTCCTTCTCTCCTTCACACAATCCCTTGATCTGGCTTCCAAATTGCTTGCTGTAATAGCCTAGGAAGTCGAATACAACATTGGTTTGATCTATTTCGTATCCACGATTTAGCCGTTCCAGTGACTTTCTCATCTCGGAATACTTGTCCTGCTTTTCTTTTTCTCATTTTGCAATACATCCAGGTGCACAGATAGCTCCCTCTATCAAACTGATCTTTCTTGCTTCTTTATCGATTATAAGCATATCAGGCCTGATAGAATTGTTACTTGGTCTTTTTTCTAAATGCATCGGTATATCCCACATAATCTTAGCACGGTCATTTTCAATGCTTGCATGAGGTAATGCTTGCTTGTACCATGGAATTCCATAATTGCTTCCATCAAACTCAAACTTTGCTCGTATTAGATGATACACTGGTCTTAACATTTCATCGTGTCTTGCCTTGTAGAGTGTTTGTGCTATTGCTGAACAGGAACTCAGCAAATGAGCAACTGTTTCTTCTGCTTGTTTACATAAGCTGCATGTCGTATTTGCTGTTTCCATCTTTAATCTACACGTTGAATATGCCTTGGTAGGTAGTAACTGCTGCCTTATTGATTCATTTGTTGACAAAACTATGTCTGGGATGTTTTTCCAGCTTTGAAGAATGGTTCTACTCTTCTTTGATATTTCATCATTATCTAGCATCGACACTGTGTAGAATCCTAACCAAGGTTGGTTTCTAACTCTTTCTTGGTATAATCGTTGGAGGATAGATCCTAGTTTTTGCTGGATTAATTTATAGTTGTCATCTTTGATCTCCACTGTTCCCTGTTCATACTTTAATACAGTCTTCCCATCCACAAAGCATAAGTCATCAGCTTTAAAATGTTCTTTCGCGTACCTTGTTGCCTCGACAAAAATCGATTTGGATTTCTTGTTACTTTTGTAATGTTGAACGAGCTAACTAGCTTCATTCTTGAATCTTTACTTGTATTAATGTGGTGTGCCACCTTAATTTTTGAGATTGTGTAGGTATCCTCTACAGATTAAAACTCCCTTCTGCCACATTTCTGTGGTAAATAGAACATTGCTACTGATCCTGGGATGTGTTTTCCTTTGTGCATCGCTGCTACCTTTCTGCTTTTTCTATCAAGATTCTGAATATCTGCCATCAACCAGTCACTTGTCCCCATGAAGTATTCCAGTGCTGGCATAGCAAAGACAATGCAAGCTGTCAGTTTTTTTGGTACTGACAAGGGTGTTGACTATATAACATTCAATCTTCGTAGATACTCTGTTTCTGCTTGTTGGAACGTGTACTTATCTAACTGTTCGAAATTCTCGTACTTCCCAAGGAATTCATATTTGTCACTAACATCTATAACTGAGATGTAGTTCTCCACTCCTATTGGTAAATCTTCATTCTTTGATGTTTTCCCTCTAACCACATGCAAAGAAGCACACTTTTCCAGGCCCCATGACATTCCAATATCTAGTACATTTCCTTAACTGTCTTTGTCACGACTGATATTTTGTTCTCTGATTTTGCGTAAAGTTTCAAATCGTCAACGAACAAAAGGTGAGTAATTTTCATTGACTTGTCATGCGTCAGTTGATAGCCCTCGTATCCTCTAATTGCCCAAGCTATTGGGTCCAGACATAGTATAAATAGCTTGACAACGAAACTGTCTCTTTGCAGTATACCTCTTTTAACACTAATTGGTTCCAACTGTTCTTTTCCATTGACTGTATCAACTGTTATTTAGATTTTCCAGCCCTTCCTTATGTTTTCAACAAACTTTATGATGCGCTAATTTTTCCTATTCATTGCTAACACTCTAAGAATCTACGCATGTGTCACAGAATCAAACGCTTTTCTTACATCAGTCCAAACCATGGATAGATTCTTTTTATTCATCTTTGCATCCTCTAGGATCATCTTGTCGATTAACATGTTGTCAGTGCACCCCATTACTCCAGGTCTACCCCCTCTTTGATCAATCTGTAGCATCCTTAATGGTAAATATTCACCCACAAGTGAAGTGATTGATTTGTACATTGTGTTTAAGCAAGTGATTGGACGGTGCTCGGGTGGTTTTGGATGAAGTTTTTTTGGGTGTAGCCCACACTTTTCTTCAAGCAACCATGTGGGAATGGAAGTCTGTTTATTTATCAGTTCTGTGATTGCTACAGATATACCTCTGTGTATAGTTGTAAACGCTTTGAGCCATCAATTCACTATTTTATCTTTACCAGGTGACGACCAGTTCTTTTTTTATTTAAGCATATTGGTGAATTTCTCTTTTGTGACATTTACGATTTCATCATCCTCGGCAGTTGTTGACTGGCTAATAGCTTGCTCAACTTCTTGGATCCATATTGCTTCCAGATTTACCTTTGGTTCTTCACTCCAAATTTTAGGCCAACAATTTGCAAAATCTTCTTTGGTAAGGGTTGTTTGGTTATTACTATTATTATTATTATTATTATTGTATTATATTATCATAATAATAATCATTATCATCATTATTATTATTATCATTATTAGTATTATTGTCAATCACGTAGATCTCAGACAAGTTTGTCTGGTAAGTTGTTTTGTTCTTTTATTCTTGAGAGCGGGTAGCAACAAGTCACCAAGGTTCTCAAAGTTCTTTATCCTGTGTCTCTAAAGAGACGAAACTTTTCGCAATATTCTTGCTGTTCAAAGCAGTGCAGTTATCTGAATGATTTCCAAAGCAATCTTCACACCCAACTTCTCCATGTGTCTTTCAAACTTGTCCGAATTGACTCCTAATGCTCCAATCACTACAGGTATCACTGTAACTTAATTCATTTGCCATACATGTCCTATCTCTTCTCGCAACATTTGGTACTTTTCAATCTTTAATTATTTTCAATTATTACATATTAGGTGCTCACTAACTGTCAGTGGTAATGTGTTCTCGGGGTTTGGCATCAACAAGAGTTCTCAAATCTCGAGAACCTTTTCAGAATCCTGGCAGAATGTAAGATCACAGTTTTCTGTAACTCAGTAACCCGTGTCTCTATTCCAATGTCCTCCAATCTTTTCTTCAGTTTCTTTGGCGTTGTTCCAAGTGTTCCTATCACTATTGGGCTGACTGTCACCCTCATGTCCCATAACTTTTTATTTCTCGTGCAAGGTCTTGATATTTTTCGATCTTTTCCATCTCTTTGGAGTTTACTCTCGTATCATAGGGAATGGCGAAATCTATGATTTTAGCGAACTTTGTTTCTTTGTCGATCACTATCATATCAGGACGTCTTGCTTCAATCACATGTTCGGTTTTGATTTTCAAATCCCACAACTTCTTGTATCTTTCATTTTCTTGTACTGGCTCTGGTTGATGTTCGTACCAGTTTGGCTTTACTTCGATCCCGTTTTTACGACACACTTCCCAATTTATTCTTGAGAGCGGGTAGCAACAAGTCACCAAGGTTCTCAAAGTTCTTTATCCCGTGTCTCTAAAGAGACGAAACTTTTCGCAATATCCTTGCTGTTCAAAGCAGTGCAGTTATCTGAATGATTTCCAAAGCAATCTTCACACCCAACTTCTCCAACCAAATCATGTCGCCGCTTGTACTCTTTTTGAGCCAACTTACTGCATTCACTAATGATATACTAAAGCCATACTAAAGATTCACTAAAGCCTTTAGCAATAAATATAAAGAAACCATAATTGCAAGCTATTAAACCCAATGACCAGCACTAGTCTTGCTTGTATTTTCCACATTAATCAATTTTTGAGCATCATACATTATGTTTTTTCCATTGTTTTCTAAACGGCCCAAGCTAGATAAGCTTGCTTTTCTTGGGTCGTGTAGAATACATCTTTTTGATTAGCGTATACTGTATTAGGTTTTGTATTCTACAAAGAAAATTGAATTGAATGAATTGATGGTTGCAAAATGACTGAAAAAGGCCAAATAAAAGACCACAATGAGTCAAATGGATTAATACCAGTTCATGCTTCGTCATATAGGAAATATCACAGCACAGAAACAGCTCTACTGAAGGTTCAGTCAAAAATTTTTGAGAGTATGGATAGTCAAAATGTTACTTTGCTTGTGCTGCTTGACCTAAGTGCTGCTTTTGACGCTGTTTCACATAAGGTCTTATTTTCAGCACTAGAGGGTCAATTTTGAATATCTGGAACTGTGCTTAAATGGTTCAAATCTTACCTGGATGGTCGACAACAAAAAATTCTTGTTGAAAACGTTTGTTCTGAACCAAAACGATTGGCCTGTGGGGTACCCCAAGGCAGCTGCCTCGGGCCCATACTCTTTGTTATGTACATAAGTGCTCTCTACGATTTGATTAGCAAACATCTTCCTTTGGTCCATGGATACGCTGATGATCATAAGTTATACATATCATTTAGTCCAGACACTGAATCTACTAGTAACTGTGTTATTGCAATGGAGGACTGTGTTAATGATATTAGACGTTGGATGCTCACCAACCGTCTCATGATTAATGACGGAAAAACAGAAGTAATGTTAATTGGTACTCCACAGCAGCTTGCAAAAATAACTCTTGATGAAATTGAAATTGGAGGTGAGAACATTGTACCAGCAACTGCAGTTAGAAACTTAGGCGTGAACCAAGACAATCATCTAAAGATGGACAAACATGTTTCATCATTATGTTCCAGGTCTTGTTACCAGCATTATAGATTGCGTAGAATTCGAAAGTTTCTTACGCCGCAAGCTACTCAAACACTTGCGCATGCATTCATTACAAGCAATCTAGATTATTGCAACTCTTTATTTTATGGCATGCCTCAGTCCTTTTGGATAAATTACAACGAATACAGAATGCTGCTGCACGTGTGGTTATGCAAGTTCCCAAATTTGAACACATCACGCCTGTTATGATGGAATTACATTGGTTGCCTGTGAAGTATCGAATCATGTTCAAAATTTTTTTACTGACATTTAAGTGCTTAACAGGAGAGGCACCAAGCTATTTGCAAGATAAGATTAAATGGCACACATCTAGGAGGACACTGGCAGGGACGCCGGAGCGATGGTAGGGCAAGGGGGGCGACTAGGAACGTAAGGGCAATCGAGACCGAAGGCGAGCGAAGCGAGCCTAAAAACTAGGGGGTCCGGGGGTACTCCCCCGGGAAAATTTTTGTGACCACGCCCTTTAGATTGGCTTAAAATGCTATCAACAACGTTTTAACGAACATTAATAATGTTCTTTCACAAAATTTTTCGGCTATTTCTCCACATGTCCTCATTCCGAATCGCATAAAATCGCATATTGCTTATTTTGAAGTTGCAATTGCCAGTCATTTTTCGCTACTGGTGTGTTTCTGATAAGGGAATGAAACTATGGCGGCTTTTCTATCAAGTTTCAAAGTAAATTATTGTTTTTCATTGAAAGGGCACTTTTGCCCCCCTTGCCCCCGTTAGGAAAGGGCAGGAGGGGCGCTTGCCCCCCCCCGCGCTCCCCCTCTCCGGCGTTCCTGACACTGAGGTCTAGCAGTGCATTGCTGCTAGACGTTCGCCGGTGCAAATGTAAGACTTTGGGTACTCGCTCTTTTGGAAATGCAGGACCCACTTTGTGGAATGACTTACCGTTTGAAGTTAGGAGTGCAAAGGACATAAACAATTTTAAATCACTGCTCAAAACACACTTTTTTAAAATAGCTTTTAATTTATAATTTGTAAATATTTCTTCCTTTTTGTACAGTCCCTAGAATATTGTTAATACCATAGTTGAGGACTTTAATAAATAAATATAACTATAAAATGCTTGATCAAATCACAAAAGGACTCCTCCCTCAGAACAACAGAGAAAATGCAATTTCTCATGGTTGAGAGATATCGTCTGCACATCTATTACCATGACATCGAAAATTTTTAGTAGCTGTTAGAAAATGTATGTCTTATAACTCTTCAAATAGGTGAAACGCATGTGTGTATTGCTCTGTGTGTGGGAGTGCTAAGGATTTGATCAAGTGTTTTGGGCCCTTTTAAGTCATTTTGCAACCATGAAATCTTTGTAGAGTTGAATTTTACTTATATTTGCAGTGCTCACAAGAAGACGAGAAAAATCACAAAAATACTTCGATCTTTTAGCTTTTAACTAGGATTTGAATCATTCAAATAAACGAAGCACTTATGGTGCTACGAATTTTCGAAAGTGGGAACTTTTTTCTGGCTCACCCGGTAATTTCTTCATATCATTATCCTTTCAATAAATCCTACTAAATATGAAAATGCAAATCTGGAACTAAATTAATATGAATAAAATATTCAAGTAAAACTGATCTTCCAATGGAGATACAATGGAATAAAATGGATACAAATGAGAATGACAGCTAGCCATATCAGATCACAGTTACATGATCAGTTGCACTGCATTACAATAAAAATTCTTTTTTTTAACGTTTATTTAGGGGCTGGAATATCTTGCATTTAAAGATAAGAAACTAATTAAGAAACTTTTCGACTAAAATGCGAAAATTTTCGTTTCAGTTTCATGGCCAGATGCAAGATTCTTTCAAAAAAACATGTATTGGGCATGTATTCAATTCAAGCATCAGTGCAAAATAATGTTGGCCTCGCTAAAATGTTGCCAACAAATGTTTAATCGTTCAGACGTGGCCTGTGGCGACGATAAGAAGGAGTTCCAGTGACCAATCATATCTGCTTTATCAAGGGCGGGAGATGTTATTCTAAATGCGAGATTGAACGACGCAACCACAAAAACTCATTGCAGGGACGTAGGAAGCATCTCAAACTTGAGGGGGCACGACACTTTGAGGGCACTTTTTTCATTAAGCTAAAGGGGCACTTTTCGAAAATAAAAAGGGCACTTCTTTGTTAATTGCAAAATCTTGGGGGGGCACGTGCCTCCAAAGCCCCCCCGGTTCCTACGTCTCTGACTCATTGAATATTCCATGTGGCCTCTTATCAATCAGTTGCACAACTTAGTCTACCAGACAATGGAACCTTAGATTACGCCAGACAATGTATTGTACAGCCCATTGTGTGGATTTGAACAGCTTCGTAAGCGAATTGGCCAAAATAACAATGACCGAGTTAGCTCAGCTTATCTAATGAACAATTGAATGACGGTTAACGAACGTGCAGCACAATGGATTAGCCGTTATTAAATTTCAAATGTGTTCGATAAATTTTACCTTAGAAACTGGAGCTGGAAATCAGGGAACTGTTTCCTAAGACCTCATTTCTCTGAGTATACACGTTGTTTATATATAAGAAACAGAACCTGGTTCATAAGAAACTAGTACTAGGATGGCCAAAAATTTAAGAAACTCTCCTACTATGTTTGAGAAGCGCTAAGAAACGTTTAAAAGCTGAGTTAAAAGCTGTCATAGCAAAATTGTAGCTGAATATTCATTCGTGAGTGATATTCACTATATGTTTTGAGGCAAATGCAGGGATGCTGCCAGAAATCTTCCGACAGAGGAGAGGGGGCTTCCAACATGGTTGCTAAAATGGCTAATAAATGCAGTTGTCGTTGTTAGTACGTCATTTTGCCAAAAATTTCCTTCGACAAGAACAAAAATTTACTCCCACAAGTTGGGCTACACATTTCTGACAGGGGCCGTAGCCCCCTAGCCCTCCCCTGGCGCCAACCCTGGTCAAATGATGCTCTTTTCTTGTAAAAGTTGTTATCTTCTAATTCATTTCATTCAACCGAAAATAACTACATTTATTTGGTATTTATTTATAGTTCTTGTAAAAGTCTTTCATGACAGTAGTACTAGTCAGTTTAGCAAGTTTGTGAAAAGACGAGTGCATGACAATCAAGGAATACGATAAATAAGCAAAGCAAAAAATTCTGCAAGATGCATCACCTAGCATATTCTCAAATTTTAGACTATATTGCTGTGCCAATCCTGGCTTGATCATTATAGTAGCCTGTCAGGACTTATCATTATGTCGAGTGTCTAAAATCTATCAAAACAGAATCAACATCCACAACTTGATAGTGCCGCTGCTCTTATGGGAGGGGTGGGGAGGGGTTTCTGATCAGCAAACGAGCTATCGACGTGTGACCTTCAGACTCCTTTACAAATTATTTATACTGTCACTATTTCACGTGCCAGAACACAACTCAAAATCACTGGGACGCTTGTATGCACGACTCTATTGTAACCTGCTTAAGACTCTTCTCTTTTTCCCTCTCTTGGGACGAAATAAATTCAGCTCCGTATGTCAAGAACATATCTGCAGCAGTGTTTGAGACTACATGAAACTTCATGCAGTTGAAAAATAAGAACCTTCAGTACAGAAATGCGTACAGTACATCTCCATGTTGAAACAAGGATCCTCAGTACTGTGGCCTGATCTAAATTTCATATAAAACGTGCCCTCTTTCGCCCATTTCTCCTTTTTTCAATTTTCACCTGGTTCATAGTTGAACCAAGTTAATAAAATCGATGTAGATTGATAGAGATATTCAACTTGGAGTTGGCTAACATAATAGGGGCCCCAATGAGTAGGCCGAAGTAGGCAACAACGGCATACTAATTTCATCTAAATAGCCTTGTAAGTATCTGGCATTCATGTTTGAAAAATCATCAATTTATTATTATAATACATATCGCTAAAGTTTGGTTATGCCCGCTTACCCAAACGGTATCAAATATCAAAACCCTATTTTGAAGCAAACCCTTTCACAAAAATTCTGATTTGTAATCGATTGTCCGAACTCTGCGATTATTCCTCGTCCCTTAAGTGCTGCACGACAGTGTTAATTCCATTTAACATCTAGAATTAAGTACAGAAAAACAAATAAATCGGAAAATCATCTGTACAATTTTTGATGTCAGCAAAAAAACCTGGCAGCTTTGAACAAGTTCCAAATTTGAACCAAAAATAAGACAATGCATACGTAATAAGAAGCACGAGTTTGTGTAATATTTCGACACAAACAGACATTTTAAACTAATATCATGATGAAATGTTGGTAGAGTTTCAATTAATGTTCAGTGGCTGGTCCAATACTCCAAGCGGACCAGCCATTGATCGAATGGCCTGATCTTCGCCAACAAGGCTTGGACACTAGATTGGAGATGAAATTGATTGAAAAGATGCTCCCAAATGAAATCGAGGAAGCTCTGGTGCAAACGGATAACGAATTGGTCCTTGACGATGACGAAGAGAGTGACAAGAAGATACTGAAGTGGATGATTAGGTATAATTTTCTAGTGATTCGATAACTAAGGGGGCAAGTCAGTTGAAACCAACAGCCTTTGGTATCAAGAAAAGTCTTCTTATTTGGTAGAAATATTATCTGCTGTTTGGAAGAATTGATTTTCCTGTAGTTACCGCAATCCGATTGACAGCATGAAATATGCCATTCACTTCGTTGTTGTTCATATTTTCAGCGCCATTGGCATCTACAGAGTTCCTATCTTAATATCATAGGTATATACAGGGTGTCCCAAAAAAGTTGTTCGACGTTTGATTAAATATAAAAAAATAACGAAATACTGAACGGGCTCCATGGTAAGATAACCATATTGCTGAGATTTTAGATTAATTTTAGACACTAGAAGCTAACAAATCGGCTAAATATTCACCGAATTACGAGCTTTCGAAGTTCAAGTTTGTGTGAAAGCTGAAACCAGACGCCCCTAAATTGCATTATTTAGTGAAAATAGAATGTTGTTTATTTAAAGCAAATCAAATGAAATTTGAAAAGCACTTTCGATAAACTAGCTTTCTAGAACATTGAATCAAGGTGCTTGCAGTGTTGAAATGTTGAAATGGATGCTTGCAGTAATCTTGTTCAACACAATTTAGAATTGCCCCATCCCTCGTTGATTAAGACTTCATTCCGTGTTTTCAGATACTTGCACTCTTAAGTAGTTTTGGAAACAGTTACAAGTTTTAGAGAACTTTGGAACTTCTTTTTGGTTTGCTCTGATATCGACGAGAGGTAAAACATTGGACAGCCTTCTTTTACCTCGATTTCAGGACGTCTTTTTGGAAAACAAGTCAGTTAGGGGCGCCTGGTTTCAGCTTTCGCACAAACTTGAACTTCAAAAGCCACACCTTGAATTCTTTTTTTTTATACACCATTATAAATTTTTTACAAGACGAATTACTTATGACGCTACCTACTAATTACTCTACGAAACACTACAAGGACGATAACACCATGGGGAGCAATAGACTATGACAACCCCGTGGTAACTAATATAGAAAGAAATAAAAACTACTGGGTGAATCAGGAAAGATGTACCACCCGCCCGCAAAACCGCACCCCAAGAGCCACCCAACCGATTCGCACAATTTCATAGAGATTTTAAACGACGAGTCAATTCGAGAATATTTTTGTTAACGTCATTGGGAAGGTCTTTGTCATCATATAATAAAAGTTGCGTTAAGACCTCGTTTGGAATATTAACATATCCAAGTGGTCGTAGTAATGCTAAGACTCGAACGAGAAGATTTCGGCGTTGAACCTCAAAGGAAGGGCAAAGCAACAAGAAGTGTTCCGTATTCTCTATACCGTCGTTCGTAGGGCACATTGGGTTGATGGTATCCCTAAAATTATGCTTGAACTTGTGAAAGTTCAATTTGCTAAGACCAACCCTAAGTTGAGTAAGATAGGATAGTCCTACTGGATCTTGAATCCCAAAGACAGATTTAGCAGGGGGGGGGGCGGATTATGGACAGTATCCTTTTCTTAAAGATAGCAAT
Source organism: Aurelia coerulea (assembly GCA_039566865.1). Taxonomy (NCBI): domain Eukaryota; kingdom Metazoa; phylum Cnidaria; class Scyphozoa; order Semaeostomeae; family Ulmaridae; genus Aurelia; species Aurelia coerulea. The sequence continues at coordinate 9,207,387 of CM076959.1, forward strand.
GGTTGGTGCAAGTCTAATCTCTGGACATAGATCATTCCATTCAGACAAGCAATTGGGATAGAAGCTAGATTGAAATCTCTCAGTCCTTGCCCGAATTCGCCCAATAACATCCTGTCTGCGAAGAGAATATTGCGACTGTTGAAGTTGCGGGATTGGATCCGTTGTATATGCGGGGGATAGGCTATTCACGATTTTGTAAAACAAAGTGAGGCGTCTACTCCACCTTCGGGAACTTAGTGACTCCCAACCGAGCTCTGCGTACAGCTTTTCCCGCGATGTTCCTCTCCATGCCCCTGTAACGGCTAGAGCTGCAGAATATTGGACGGACTCTAACTTTTCCATTAAATTTGGTAATATGGTATTGCCGCTGAATTCACATACTTTAGCCGGAATATGGTAGATAACATCTCCGTAATCTAGGTGGGGTCGCACATAGAGCTTAAATAATTCGTTAAGAGTATGCCTGGGCAGATACTTGGAGAGACATTTCAGCAGACCAATGCCCTTTCTTGTTTTAGATATAGCTGCTTTGATATGAGCGGAAAAAGAAAGCTTTGAGTCCAGGATAATTCCTAAATGTTTATGTTCTTCTACTTTCATCACCGGTATGTTATTAAAACGAATTACTGGATGGTGAATTTCAATTTTTTTCTTAGAAAATACCAATTCCACAGCTTGTTTTTGTGGATCTGGATTAAATGACATCTTCCAATCATAGGCCCATTTTCTTATCAGTTCTAAGTCATGGTTCATGTAGTGGCAGCTATATTTGAGTCTTCTCCTACGGTAAACAATGAAGTATCATCAGCAAAAAGCTTAACATTGCACTTTAAGCATGCAGTTAGATCGTTTATATATACAAGGAAAAACAAGGGCCCTAAAATAGAGCCCTGGGGCAGTCCTGCTGAAATATCTCCCCAATTTGAACTCTGTCCATTCAGGACGGTCCGCTGTTTTCGGTCCTTGAGGAAACATTTGATAAGGGAAAGGAGTTCGCCTGAGACGCCGCATCGTTTTAGTTTATAAATTAAGCCGTCATGCCACACTCTGTCGAATTCTTTAGAAATGTCAAGATACACGGAACGAACATCAAGTGGGGGGTTGCAGTCAAATGCCTTGAAGATCGCATGCGTTATGGAAATTAATTGATTAACTGTAGAATCACCGGGACGAAAACCAGACTAATTCGGGTTAAATAATTCATTTGTAACAAGATGCGAGTACAAAGTGTCGTACATAAGCTTTTCCAGTACTTTCCCAAAAATTGGTAGAAGAGAAATTGGACGGTAGTTCCCCTTGACATTTTTTTCATTTTTCTTATGAACTGGCACTACATTTGCAAATTTCCAAATTTCGGGAAATACACCACGTCTCAAGCAATTTTTGAATATTATTTTAAGTGGAATAACCAACGCAGCATCACCTAATTTTATCATTCTAACAGATATTTCATCCCAGCCATGTGCTTTATTAGGATTAAGTGACCTAATGATGTTCGTAATCTTTTCATCAGAAATGGGGAAATCACTTATTATAGAAGAAGTTGCTGGAGCATCTTGTGGAAGTTCACTACCTGTGTCAATCGTCGTACACTGAAGTATAAAATAGTCATTAAATAACTGTGCCTTTTCAGTAAAGTCCGTTATAAATATCCCGTTCTCAAGAAGAGGTGGTATTATTGGAATCTTGGCCTTGTTTAGGACGGTGTTGATTAGGGACCAATATGTTTTACAAGAAGTCCCGGGGTTTGCTAAGGTATTTCCTGCCTTAAGGAAGTAATTTCGTTTGGCATCCTCAATCAGTTTCTTACCCTTGGATATCATTTTCTGTATTCCTTCTAGTTTGTCATTTGGCTGGCCCCTACTCACGAAATTTCTATAAGCATGATTCTTTTTCCTCAGAAAATTTTTAACATTCTGGGTTATCCAAGGTGCTTCCTGAGGTCTAATCGTTTTAACTTTGTTGGGTATAAAATTGGTATAAATGTTTAGCAAGACTTCATTGAGAAGTTCAACTTGTTGATTAGGGCATGTCATGTTTTCAAGGTGCTCTTGCCAATGAAACATTTCAATGCTTTTCGTGATGGCGAAAAAATCGGCCTTGTCATAATACCAAATCCTGCGTTTGTAGGGGGTAGTTTTACATTTGAAACAGATAATTTTCCATAAGCTATTTGGTGATGACATAGTTCGTGTAGTGACGGATGAACACCAGATTCGATAACGAGGTTAGGCTGATCAGTAAAGATCAAGTCAATACAGGATCTAGAATCACCCATGAAATGCGTTGGTTCTGAGATCAACTGATAAAGGCCTAGATCAGTTCTTAACGACTCAAAATACTTTCCTTCATTATTTTCAATATCATCTTTCCACCACTGAGCTGATCGACAGTTGAAATCACCGGTAATGATAAAGCAAAAAGGATTTTCAGCATGCATTTTTGATAGCATCAGTTCAAAATTAATTGTGAAGTTATCAAATTCACTCTTGTCCTGACTTGGGCTTCTATAGATTACAGCAAAAAAGTATTTTTTCCTATTTACTTGGATCTCATACACAATACACTCAGGGAGGGTCACTAGGTCAGACCGTCTTTTTGATGGAAGGGAATCCTTGATGTACAGCCCAACACCACCTCTCTTCACATTTTGTGGATGGTTGTCTTTAATAAACGAGTAGCCATTGAGTGCTAACCTTTCTTCGTCGGCGTTGAGGTTGTCAAGATTTTTTTCTACAATCCCAATTAAGTCATAGTTATACACCGAGTTATATGCTTCGATAAGAGAAACTCGTAAGAAGTCATGCGCAGAAATACTATTTAACTTCCAACAGCAAAAATCAAGTGTTTCTGGACCAGGATTAGTTTCTACGTCGCCACTCAGCATAATTGTGCTGAAAACCAACCATTCAGTGTGAAGTGTGACACAGGTTATGCATCCGATGTAAAAATATACATACAGGAAAAGAAATTTCCTGAGTGCAAAATTATTGTATCGAACTTGATTAATGACAAAGGGTGGGGTTCGCTTGAAAAGTTCAACAGAATCCTTGAATTCTTAGCTGATTCGCAAGATTTTGGCGTCTAAAATTAATTCAAAATCTTAGGAACAGGGCTGTTTAACCAGGAGCCTGTGACTTTTATCGTTATTTTTCAACATTTAATCAAACGTCGAACAATTTTTCTGAGACACCCTGTATTTCCCTCATTAACTGTTTTAAATACTGTTGCAGGTCACAGACAACTATAAAATGCTGTTTGCGTCCAGGTTGCAAGGTTAAAAAGCTTGAAACTTCAAGTTTACTTATCTTTGCCATATAAGGTAAAGGGTGAGTTTTTGTCACATGACAATAATAATTTTGGTATTGAAATCAATAATCAACATTATATACTCATTGGCAATGCCATTTCATTCATAGTCAAGGAAAGAAAGCATTTCTCTTCCTGGCAAAGCTGATAATGCTAGTTCTCCTCCGCAGAGACTTTGGTCAAAGTGATACTATTTGAACCCCCGTTTTTACCCCTTAAACCCCAGCAGATCCCCGTTCACCGTCATTTTTCTATATACTCATGTGAATAGGCACCTGAAAATAGTGATATAAATTTCTCCGCCTTGAAGTGGCACTTACCTCAACCACCGTCTGGTCTAGTTTGTCGATCGTCATCTACAGACGGCCCACTGTGCAGGGCTAAAGCTGTTCAGCGAAACATAAGCATACCGAAGCCACTTCTGCAGGATAAGCAAAGAACTCCCTTTAATAAAAATATTTAATAAAGGTTTCATTCGCATGTTTTCAATACATAAGCACATTGATTGGTATGAATGGCTAGAAAACCAGAATTCGCTAAACAGTATTATTGGATTAAATGAAGCTAGTAATACATTTTAGCACTTGTCCTTATCTGGATGAATGTTTCCATATAAAGAAGCTAATTACAAAATATTATGTCTGGCTGCAAGGGTGTGGCCCACGGATAATGTTCCATATAACTTAAAGGGAATCCAAGCATATGTAAGTCTTTGATGAAAATAACCTTACAAAGACAATATGGTGTGACACGTGCCGCACCATATTTGGGTAACTGATCTATGCCGATAGGAAATACTGATATCTGATAGGCTAGACATTGACTGCAAGTGGCTTGAGCCACTTTAATATGCTTACATTCCCTTTAAAGGGAATCCAAGCATATGTAAGCCTTTGATGAAAATAACCTTACAAAGACAATATGGTGTGACACGTGCCGCACCATATTTGGGTAACTGATCTACGTCGATAGGAAATACTGATATCTGATAGGCTAGACATTGACTGCAAGTGGCTTGAGCCACTTTAATATGCTTACATTCCCTTTAAAGGGAATCCCAGCATATATAAGCCTTTGATGAAAATAACCTTACATAGACAATATGGTGTGACACGTGCCGCACCATATTTGGGTAACTGATCTACGTCGATAGGAAATACTGATATCTGATAGGCTATACATTGACTGCAAGTGGCTTGAGCCACTTTATATGCTTACATTCCCTTTAAAGGGAATCCAAGCATATGTAACACAGTGACATTTCGTTTCACAAACCGCTGACCACTCAAAATCACCAGTCTCGCAGCTAGATTTCAAAACGAGCGAGACAACTGGCCTAGATAGGTCGTGCATCGGCTTCTGCATTCTAGCGTGAGCTCATCCGTTTGCAGTTAAATCCACTATTTGATTGTGATGGAAGAAAGGTTGGTGAACATCGGGAGACATCAATCGACGAAATTTTCGGATTAAAAAGCACTGTTCGAAGACTCCTTGTGGCCATGAAAAAATGGCCTAATTCGTACGCAGATTCCTGTTGATGAAAGAGGATATTTCTCCAAAACTACACCGTGCCACATCAAGAACTTTACAGGAGTCCTTGCCAAGGATGTCAGGAACATGACCTATCAGGTGGGTTATTCACTGTTTTTTGCGTTGCGACGTTATTCTAGGTTTTTTGGACACTACTCTAGAACCATGTTAGGTAAGTAGCAGAAGGAACCATTTCTTCCATATTTTGTTTGTATTGAAATACTCAAGCTGTAAGTCTGGCATTTGTTTATGTTGATAAAACTACCTATGGACAATTGATATCCAGAAGCTCACATTCGTGAGTGGTCGGAAAGGCAGGTAAAATGTTATTTATCAAACTGCAGTCTAAAATGGTTCTACGGTCGTCATCTGAAATTGCCAATTTTGAGGCATTTATTTCTCCAAATCGGCACCGTGCCACATCACCAAACTTTGCCAGTGCACTTGCAATGTCTTCAGTAACAGTATGCCAGTGTCGGTATATGCACTGTTTTTTGCGTTAAACGTCAATATTCATCTTTTTAGGGGAAGGTTTTGTTTACATCGTCAACGATTTGGGCAAGGAAAAGCTTTGTCCTTTAACAATCACATACGGGGAAAGTGCTGCATGTCATGTGTTATGAGAAGCAGCTACTTCAGTACCCGATACATCGTGTACAAGGGGATTTTTGTACTTAATGTCATAAGATTTACAATACAATCCAACTATTTACGTCTTTTTAGACAAAATGCAAGAAGTAACGAATCCTCAAATTAACAGTCAGAAATTTACCCACATTCCTATTTGATGCAAAAACATGTGCAAATTGCTTGATGCATTGCTGAAGGCAATGTGTCATTGTAGTTTTAATTCCACTTTATATGAAGGGGGTCAGGAATGCTGGAAAGGGGGCACAGGGGTGACTGCCCTTGCTGCCATCTGAGAAATGACCTGACTATGTTATTTTCTATTGTTTTGCCTTGTCTAACTAACTTTTGGCATCCCTGAATAGGTATTAATGTGAAAAGGGTGACAATTGTTTGCAAAATGGCTTATTCTTTTGTCTTGCAGATTCATGCACCTTCGATGCACAGAACATATGAAGTGATATTTTGCTTGCATATCCTTGACCCATCCAACTTGGTTAGCTTTTATACATAGATGGCATAGAGATGTAAAAACAGCACTGGACTATACAGCAGATGTTAACAGTTGCAGTTAAGATATTTCAGGGCTGTAGGATGCATCTTGAACTTGGGGGGCACAGCACATCAAGGGAGTTTTTCATCAAAGAGACACTTCCTAAAGTGAAAAGGCACTCTTTTGTTTATTGCAAAATCTCAAGAAAGGGTGGCATGTGCCCCCAGTGCCTCCTGGTTTCTACATCACTGAGAGGTTTAAAAGAAAGAACATTTCATGAACATTTTTAGCATCATTTGCAGAAGTACACAGTATTATTGCAGGATATCTTTAGTTAGATAATTGTATTTTAATTCTGAGAGGTGTTTTCAAGTTGCTTTCACTGAATTTTTCTGTTTTTATTTGTGTGTGTATCTGTGCAGAATGATGGTTTTATTTTCAATAAAATTCTATTGGTAGAAAAAGATGTTTTGGAGTAGGTCAAGGGTCACCAGAAAAAATTTTGACCAACATGAGCAAATTTGACATATTTCATGATTTTTTGGACAGTAATTCTAGTATCCTCAAGAATGTACACCTAAAATTTCAGGGGCAATCAAAATCTGTTGAAAAATCAGTTCAAATTATTTCAAAACCAGTTTGTGAAGAGTGCATTCTTATTCTCATAAGAAACAAAGGCCCTTCCAAGAAATTAAGAAACTCTACTAGTAGCAGTTATCAGAGGCAATGTTGGAAGTTGAGGTACCTTTCAAGTTTTGTTATTCCTGGAAAATCATTCTAACAAAAAGTGTTAGATCGAACTGGATTAATTGACAGATTTCTGATTGCAAAACTAATCAACGAATTTCACTATTTTTCTAGAAAAGCATTGAAGGACTTGTGTAGTGAGTCTAGTACTGCCCTTACAAGTATGACAATTTGCCTTTGCCTTGCCTCGATGTATCAGGCTCGCAAAAGATAAGATGCCTCTGCTTCAAACCGAGTGTGCGTGCGCATAAAAAACGAAAAAACCCCATGTTAGCATATGTAAGCCTTTGATGAAAATAACAAAGACAATATGGTGTGACACGTGCCGCACCATATTTGGGTAACTGATCTACGTCGATAGGAAATACTGATATCTGATAGGCTAGACATTGACTGCAAGTGGCTTGAGCCACTTTAATATGCTTACATTCCCTTTAAAGGGAATCCAAGCATATATAAGCCTTTGATGAAAATAACCTTACAAAGACAATATGGTGTGACACGTGCCGCACCATATTTGGGTAACTGATCTACGTCGATAGGAAATACTGATATCTGATAGGCTAGACATTGACTGCAAGTGGCTTGAGCCACTTTAATATGCTTACATTCCCTTTAAAGGGAATCCCAGCATATATAAGCCTTTGATGAAAATAACCTTACGAAGACAATATGCTGTGAAACATGCAGCCCATACTTGGGTAATTGATCTACGTCAACAGGAAATACTGATTGATTTCTGATAGGCTAGAAATTTGACCGCAAATGGCTTGACCCATTTTTATATGCTGACATTCCCTTTAAGTACAACCAAGAACGGTAACAAATTTTTTTACGTCATCTTGAGACAATGAATAGCCTGCGCAAATATGGAGTATCCAACGGAAGAGCACACACAAGGGAAAATCAACTGTGTGTACATTTGAATGATTTCAGCCTTCATCTGACATCATATTATAAGATACAGCTTCTTGCCCATAAATGAGAAGCTTTGTGAAATAATATTGCTCAGTATATGATATGGTTTGTTTGTTTCAACTTATTCTAATTTGATATTTCATCTAGCTATTGCATATAATGAAATAACTAATCTAAATGGAATATATACAAAAATATACCTAGCACTATGATAAAAGTAAACATGAAATGATTTTTGTTGCATATTATCGCTCTATTTTGTACATATCTACATATAAATATTCACATATGATGCATTTGATACAGTGGCAATATTTCAGTGAAAGATACAGGGCATTGTTTAGCCATTTTCAAATCAACAAGCATTACACTGACACTCAGGTCCATCCCAGCTTTTTATCAAGCATTTAAAAATGGTCAAATTTCTGGCTGTTTTGAAATCATTGGATAATCCATTCCAAGTTTTTGGTCCAAGCGATCTATAGTTATTGGATCCAAAAGTGACGTGATTTGGTCTGTAATGTACTAAGTCGAATTGGTTCCTGGAGAATCTGCACTCAGATGTAAATTGAAATATATCTTGCATGAAACGAGGGTTCAGATTATGCATTGTTTTATAAATCTCGATACAAAGCGTTCTCAGGCGATTGATGTTCATTGAACATTTCTTGGACTTTGATAGCAAATCAGTATAAGAACTTACATGATCATTGTGCAGGAATTGCAATGCTCTTTTGTGCAGTTTTTCAATTTTTGCTAACGATTTTGCTGAGGAAAAATGCAAAACAAGGGGACAATAATTGAAATTTGAAAACACAAAGCTTTCAACTAGAATCTGTTTTTCTTTGAAACCAATAAAGGACTTCAGTCTCTTCAGGACATTTAATTGTGTCGCCATTTGTCTGCAAAGATTTGAAATATGAATGTCAAAATTCAATTTGTTGTCAATTTCAACCCCGAGAAGGCGAACTGATTTTTCGGACGTTATTTCTCTGCCCTGAATTAAGATTTTTTCTCCAGAAGCGTCTTTCCTATCTTTCCGTACTAATAAAGCGTGGAATTTTTCAGGATTGCAATGATTTCATTCTGCCGAAGCCAGTCCAGAGCTCTATTTGATTCGTCTTGCAGTATCCTAATCAAGTCTGGCAAGTTCTTAGCGTAGGCACTGATAGTGTTATCATCGGCATAATTATGCAGACTATCTTCTCTAATGAATAAGGAGAGGTCGTTAATGTAGAAATTAAAGAGTATAGGTCCCAACACAGACCCCTGAGGTACTCCAGTTAATAAAATTTGAAAAGTACGACAAACACAAACACTGTTGATGCAAACAGATTTTTCCCTTCTTTTCAGATAGGAATAGATGAAAACCAGAGCAGGTCCATCAAATCCATAGGCGTGTAATTTTGCTATTAAAAGGTCATGGGGTATGCAGTCAAAAGCTTTTGACAAGTCCATTGGAATCGCTCCAACCAAAAAGTCGTTGTCTAAGTTCTGTCTCCACTCCTCGATCATTCTGAGCACAACGTGCTGTGTGCTATAAGCACTTCTATATGCAGCAATGAAAATTGAAGGCAATTGCCGATATGTTGAGAGAGTTGATTTTTTACTGTTTTCTCAAAAATTTTCAAAAAAGAATTCAATACGCTAACGGGACGATAATTCTTTTCTATAAAACGATTCTGTTCCCTTCATCTAGAGGAGAAACGGCTGCTTTCTTTCCATCACCAGGAAACCTGCTGTTTCAAAGAATACTGTTGATAGCCTGCGTCAGGAAATAGGTTAGCTCGTCCGCTGCTAATAAAATCAATCACGCTGGTATTTGATCTACACCAGTAGACTTCTTACCATCTATCGATTTCAAAAGCTGGTATTTCCAGTCAAAACATGCGCATGTTTTGATCCCCATTTCTCCTTGGGAATAAAATAGTAACCTTACCAACAAGGGCAGATTTTGTTGCGTTTGATTGACACCTCAATTCAAAGCGATTAGTGACTGCAGACAAAGGAAATTCTCTCAACCAGTAATTCAAAACAAACAAAGCCGTAAAAGTTTCCCCGAAACTAGTAGGGCAAACTGTCGCCTTGTGCAAGCAAAAGGTGATTTTCACAAGCAGTTATGTGCTTATAACCAAAGAAGAAGGGTGAATCTAAAGTTCTGTTTGTCGGACTTCGTTCATTTGATTCAAAAGCCGAGCAGGAGACATTGTAATTCTTGCGTATTTAGGGCTTAAATGAAATGATTACAAAGCAGCTCCTGAATCAAATAAACAAAATCCGCAAGACTGAACTTTAGATTTACCCTTCCTCTTTCGTTATAAGCACATAACTTCTATAAAAACCACTTTTCGCTTGCACAAGGTGAGAGTTTTCCCCACTGGTTTCGGGAAACTTTTTGCAGCCTTGTTTGTTTTGAATTACTGGTTGAGGGAATTTCCTTTGTCTGCAGTCGCTAATCGCTTTGAATTGAGGTGTCAATCAAACGCAACTGCTGCTATTGTATTACAAAATCTGTCCTTGCCCTTACCTAAAATTGATTCATTATTCGAGAAAGATGCCGAAAATGATTTTACAGATGGGTTAAGTCCTCAAATTTGGTTTTTTGTCAAAACGTTTCAATGTTTCATTTCTCGATTCTTTACTGGAATGGATGCAAGGCAATAAACTAATCATTGAATGATTGAGTGTCCTGAAGACACAGGCGATGTGATGGCTACTGGATATCGCCCTAACCTTACAAAGATTTTGACAAAACTAGTGGAACCCACGTACTTTTCTATTGGTGGCTCGGAAATCAAATACCAATATTTACTTTGAATCTAACAGTATTGATAAACTAATAAAAATGATAAGCAAGGAACTGAAAGGAGTAAAATTTTCAAACAAGCTTTCCCTTGATATTGAGAAGACTAACTTTGTGATCTTTCACTCTCCCAGAAATAATGCCAGAGGATCTCGTGATAAAATTTGGCAAAAAGCCAGTCAAAAGAGTTAAGTCTGTAAAATTTCTCGGTATCCTTATGGATGAAAATCTTTCATGGAAATATCATACCACCGAATTAACTAAAAAACTCCCTTGAACCTTATCTATATTCTTTAAGATTTGATACCTGATGCACCCTGACACTCTTATGTGTCTTTACAACTCTTTATTTTTCTCTTTTCTCAACTATGGAATAACATCTTGGGGTTTGGCATATGAAACTCAACAAAGCACCTGTTTCTTCTGCAAAAGAAAGTTCTAAGATCTATATCTTTTCAACCTTACTGCTCCCTTTCACTACCAATATTTCACTATCTAAAAGTTCTTATACTGAAAGATCTAATTCACTTCAAGATTTTAAACTTTGTATACAAATCAATAAATAAGTTAACTCCTCCTGTCGTTCATGATTTCTTCCAACTTAGCCAAACTATCTACTTGCATGGGACTCGCCAGGCATCTACAGGTGATCTGTTCCAATCAAGTAAGAAGACAATACATTTTGGTCTAAGATCAGTGCAGTACTTTGGTTCAAAACTATGGAATACCATCCATCTCAATTGATGGTAGAATTACTTCATCCATTTCCATTTTCAAATCTAAATTGAAAGAATTTTTGATAAATGCTTCATTGCTTCAAAAATCATCATTGCCTTCGGAATTTACTTATTATGTTATTGGTCATCTAGCTTTACTTTAAAAGAAACCTTTCCGTTTCAGTTCTCTTCTATGGGAGGGGGGGGGGGTCCTCTCTCAATTAGTTTATCTACCTTGAAGATTTCTCCTCAGACAATCATTCTAAATACAAATTGCAATGTTGACTTACGTAATCCTTTAATTTTCATCGTTTTTTTGTATATTATATACAAATTGTTGTTTTCTTGAAATAGATTGTTGATTTCATGTATTTTGAATTATGTATTGTATTTGTTAACTTGTTATTGTATTTAGGATGATCTTTGAATGAATTGAAACTGAAAACTGAAAAACTGAGTCGAAATTGTTGATAAAGTAAAATATTTAGAGATCCAAATTGATAAACATTTAGCTTAGGATGAACACACCTATTTCGTACGATCTAAGGCTTCTCTTGCTATTGGATTTCTTAAATAAGCCAAGAAGTTACTTCCAACATGCACTCTCTGAAAAATTCATCGTGTTATCGTTGAACCACATCTCTGCCACTGTTGTTCAGATTTGGGGCATGTAGGGACTAGGTTGCATATGTGCTGTGAAAAAACATCAAAACCATGCAGCTAGAATTGTGACCCAACAGCAGTTATGATTTTTCTGCAAGTGCCTTGACAAAAAGTCTAAATAGACCTTTTAGCTATTCTACAAAAGAGCCTGGATCGAGCGTTATTTTTATACACGAGGTTCGATAGAGTGGCGTTAGAGCTTCTATCAATATTGTGCATATTCGAAAATTCTACAAAATGCACTTTGTAGAATTTTCGAATTTGCACAATAGTGATAGAAGCTCTTATCACCACTCTATCGAGCCTTGCGTATAAAAATAACGCTCGATCCAGGCTCTTTTGTAGAATAGCTAAAAGGTCTATTGGCGTACTGTAGATATAATGAAACCGCAAATGCTTCCATGGTTTACAAATCGATGAAGGACACTGCTCCGTATTACCTATCAGAAATGTTTACAAAAAACTCAACATGCAGTATGAAAAATTTGAGAAACACCGCAACTTTGATCCTCAGCACTCATTCTCATGACGTGGTGCTGGAATTTGGAACCTCTTGGATTCGGAAGTGAAGCAGGCATCCTCTTTCAGAGTATTTAAAGACGCTTCAAAATATTTATCTTATAACTCCTTTATCGTTTATTTATCATTGTAAATAGTATAGGGTTTATACTTTATATAACTCAATTTGTAAGATTCTATGCACTGCCCCCTGAAAAGCAGTCTTTCTTGACTGACGGAGTAACCATGGTTAAAGAATTTGAAATGAATGAATTCCTTGGGTAAGCCGCTATAATTACACAAATATTAAACAGTACTTCAAGTTTCTGATACTTTGATACTTGAATGTATGTATGTATATATGTATGTAATCTCTCTGATGATAATAATGACTTGAAAGGCCTTAGTGTGCTAAAAAGCATCAAATTTTTGTCTATTTCTCGTTCGCTCTTATCCGCACTTATAGTATCCATTGTATGTATGTATGGATGTACAACTTTTCATAGAAAATCAAATATGACGTAAATTTAGGAAAAAGTCTAATTACAAGTGTACAATACAATATAATGTAAAAGTTAAGAATTTAATCCAGAAGACCCCTGGTTTAAAATGGCAGGGAAAGCAGCAAAAGGTCGATGCGACCTTGTTTCCATAATGGTCCCTCCAGAGGTGTCATTGAAAGAAAACTTTTCATGAAAGAAAAGAAACAACGTATTTGTGTCAAAAAATTTATATTAATGTTACATTCTCAAGAATGTTAACAGACAGTTCTGTTGCAGCTTTTGGAATTTTAATAACATACCGGGTGAGTCAAAAAAGAATCCTCATTGTGAATGTCACTGCTTCCTGAATATCAAAATAATAACATTGAAAACTGTCTTTTATTTCGAATATGTTCAATTAGGTTCAATAGTTCACCCGGCATGAATCGGCCATTGCTTCCCGTGGATATGGGAGATTTTCTGCAGAAAGCCCCTTCCAAACACCTGCAAAAACCGCTGAAAACAATGAGCAAATTTTCCACGGTCTTCTTCCTGAAAATGATGACATTATTCATGCATTTGGCCGCTTGGGAGAATGGATCCCCTGAATAGGTTATTGATACCAGGGGAAAGACTTGGTCATCCTAAGTCAAAGTGAAAGGCCGGTGTAAGGCAGAAATCCTGGGCACATTCGTTCGTTATTTTGGGCACGTTCTGAAGGTTTCTTGGAAACATACTTTCTCGAAAAAATCTCTCATAATTTCAGAACAAGGAGTTGCCGATTTCAGTCAGGTAATTTGCAAAATAGATTTGAACATGTCTTCCAGCAACAGTTGTATTTAGGTCTGTTAATAATATTGCACCTGGTTATCTCTCACACTTGTTTATCAGAAATTCTCATCGCAATACTATCAACCTAAGAAATGCCTGGATGGAAATGCCTGGCTGGATGATGGAATTACAACTGAAAGCTTAAAGGCTGGTGGAGAAACAACGATAAAAATCATGAAGTCGATAATAGATCAAATATGGGTAAGAGGAAAATGGCCTAAGGACTTGACAGTATCCGAAATGATAAGGTTACCAAAGGTATCAGGTACCCGTGATTGTGCTAAACATGGCACAATTAGATTCTTTTTAGAAATTCTAAGAATGCGAGTCAGTTACTACGTTGGTCCTCGCATAGGCAAAGGCACAGCTGATGCACATCTGACAATCTTCCTTTCATGTTTCATCCTCTGTTTCCCGAGGGTTGGATGATATGATTTTCCATCTTTGTCTATTGTGAGTCATCACTACGGCCTCACCATAGCTCAAACCATTCCAATTCTGTATGTTGTCTGTCCAAGATGTTTTAGGTCGACCTCTTCCTCTTTGCCTGCCACCTTTGCTTCCACAAGTACTCTTTGAAGATCTCCTCGCCTTACTAAGTGACCAAAGTATTGGAAATGTATAAATGAAACCTAAAAATTACTGCCGATATCGAAAACAGCCTTCAAATACTCTCAAGTACCGAATAAACGGGGGGGTGAGAATAATCGGGGGGGTTGGAAATGGTTCAATATAATAATAATCGGGGGGGTTGGAACAATCGGGGGGGTTGGAAAAATTGAGAATAGTCGTTTTTCGTTTTCTTAGTAAAACACGTATCTAACATGGGTACCACGTATGTAAAACACGTATGTAACACGGGTCAGACAAACAAAGGAGAATAAAGTTAATAAATACAGTAAGTACATTTGCTTAGCAGGAATTATTAAACAAATTTGTTCACTATTACTTCTATTTTTCAAGAATTAATAAAAGGGGGGGTTGGAATAAAAGTGGGGGGGTTGGACAATTTTTCAAAAATTAATAAGCGGGGGGACGATTATTCGGTACTTGAGAGTAATGGCACATCCCGTACCCCCACATACCCCCGGGTTTGAAGACAAATTCTTTGCAAATTTTGTACAACTCGCCTTCTTTATCAACTGTAAGCACATTTTTCTTTCCTGTTTTTCCGTCTCACTAGTTTATTGTTCCCATTTCATCTGCGGGGGGTGTCATTCCAGGGTATCACTGGGCGATTAAGGTTACTGTAACCGTTCAGGCAGCGATTGAGAAACTCCATTTACCACGGCCGTTGTTCAAAATATACCAAACAAACTTATGCATATTTCGACGCAGAATTAAACGTAGAATATCATGAAAATATATTCAGTTGATTCAATAAAATCGCGAATGATTTGTTCGAGATTTTAGGCAAAATCGACCACCCTTGCGAAAAAATCTTTGTGTACCCCAATGATAATCGTTGGACCACGACTTTCTATTTACCAAAGACTTAAGGCCCTGAACTGCAAAAACTGTGTCACGAATTTTTGATAAAAGGTATTGCCTTGAAATGATATCATTCTAAATAAATGTAAATGTCTTAAATGTCTTTTTTAACTTTCAGACCCTTGTAAAAATCGGACCAGTGGATCTATCACAAATCGCTGACACGGTTTCGTAGTTATATGTATACAACTCTGTGTGCCAAGTTTCAAGCGATTCGATTGGCCTGTTGGGTACACAAAGATTTTTTATTACCCACCAGTACTCGGGAATCCTGTTTCGAGAAAGCAGGCTTTTATCAAAATTAAGCAAAAACTGCGGGAAATATGATTATGCATGAAAGGTCAAGCAATTAGGCTTAAGCGCGGTATTGGTAAAGCATTATGTCAATAACACAGCAGCACGGGATGTCATGAACATAGCTGCAAGGTCCAGTGAGTTTACTTTAATCCGCTTATGTATATTCCCGCAATTTGTGAGAAACAGGATTGCTCCTTTTAAAATGCTCAAATTTCCAAGTAATTGTGGCTATTTCTGGAAGTGAGTTGGTTTAAACAGTCCTCAAATACTTATACCATCAGATTATGACAAATACGAAAAATCGAAAATTTGTCGTCTGAACAGTTACAGTAACCTTAAAGGCAGGGACAGAAAAATTGAAGCCTACCTTCTATCCAAATTGTTCATGCGAATGGAATAAGCTTGAGCCTGAATTGAGACTTGCAGCTTCTATTGCCGTTTTTAAGAAAAAGCTCTTATCGATAATCCGTCCCCTTGCAAAATCTGCCTTTGGAATTGACGATCCCATAAGATTTTCCTACCTCATACAACTTAGGATTGGTCTCAGCAAGTTAAATCTCCATAAATTCAAGCATAATTTTTGAGATACCATAAATCCAATGTGCCCAACAAGCGATGACATTGAAGACGCATGGAGCACTTTTTGTTGCTTTGCCTTTCTTTTGACGTTCAACGACAAAATCTTCCCGCTGGAATTGTTGAATTATTACGACCATTTGTACAAATCATCAGTCTTTCAAATCAGTCATTGACGCAGCTTTTATTGTATGGTGATCAAGACCTTTCAAATGAGTTGAACAGAAATGTACTCGAATTAACTGTACGCTTCTTCCACAAAACTGGTCGGTTTGATTAGATATACCCTATTGAGATTTCAGCTATGTACTAAGCAATCACCAAGTCCCTTATCGTCAGTGTTTCTTTTCTTTGTAAATTCTGTTTCACATCAGAGGTCAGGCAGTTTACTTACCCTAATCAACAACAAATGAATTGCGCTCGTAGCATAAATAAATTCATCGCAACCCCGACCTGACATCCGGTATGAAACAGAATCTAGTATAGAATCCTTTAATTTATCAATGTTCGTATTTTGCTTGTTTGTTTGTTTGTTTGTTTGTTTGTCATCGTATTTGATTCAATTTCATTTTATCTTCTAAATAGAAACTAATCTAAATCGAATACCTAAATATACTACTGGCAATAATTGATAATACATATTTAAGTCGTTAGCTACAAACAATACAGCTGCAAGATGGCCTATCCCATTGTTTTATTAGTCTCTCAAATGTTGTTGTTGTAAATTTATTCTAATTCAATTCAACACCGTAGCTAACAATATATACACATATACATACATATATACAAAGTTAACAAATCAAAATCGAATATGTACACGGAGAACAAATAAGATATTTTTATAAATTTTGATTGCACTGGCAAAACTAAATTAAAACGTTAAATTGCACTGACAGGCAGGCACTGACAGGCACTACATTTGCAGGTTGGTCCGTCCCATTGTTTTATTAAACTCTTAAAATTTTTCTTCAAGTTTTCTGCAGATTTCAGCCCGTTTGGTAGGCCATTCCAAATCTGTGGCCCAATAGACATTAAACTGTTGGACCCAAATGTTGTTTGATTAGGCCTAACATGGGCTAAGCTATTTGGATTTCTTAATGAATAATTTGAAGACCGTAATTTAAATATGTTCTGCATAAAAGGTGGGTTTAACTGTTTCACTGTTTTGAATATTTCAATGCAAAAGGTTCTTTGACGAGCAATAAGCATCGTGCATTTGTCTGACTTGAAGAGCAACTCGTTGTACGAACTGGTATGATCATCATAGAGAAATCTTAAAGCACGTTCTTGTAACTGTTCAATTTTCTGTAATGATCTGGAAGATGAAAAATACCATACCAAGGGACAGTAATTGAAATTAGAATATACAAAGCTCTGAACCAGAATCATTTTCTCTTTAAAGCCGATAAAAGTCTTTAATCTTTTAAGAACATTTAATTGCGTGGCAGCTTTTCTGCAAAGATTCGAAATGTGTGGGTCGAAATCAAGTTTATAATCCAACGTAACGCCTAGAAGTTTCACGGTCTCCTCAGATTTTATCATTTTGCCAGTAATGTTAATTTGTTCTCCACTGGTATCTGTTAGGTCCTTCTTGAGCAATATAGCATGGATTTTTTCAGGGTTGCAATCATTTCATTTTTTTCTAGCCATGATAAGGCAACTCCTGTTTCTTTTTCCAAAATATTTGCAAGATCGGGCATGCTTTTTGAAAAATAAGCAAGTGTATTGTCATCAGCGTAATTATAAAGCGTTGCCTGTTTTATGAAAAGAAATAAATCATTTATGTAAAAATTGAACAGGATAGGTCCCAGCAGGGAGCCCTGGGGTACACCAGATATAACCTCTTGAAAAGAACTATAAGTATTATTTGTCCGAACACATTGTTCTCGTCTTTTTAGATAATAATAGATAAGGACTAGCGCATCTTCATCAAATCCATATGCATGTATTTTGGCAATGAGCAAATCATGTGGGATACAGTCGAAAGCTTTGGAAAGATCAAAATATTTGAATGTCTTTGGTTAATTTAATTATTTTGGGGCAGAGCATTCCAAATTTGTGGTCCTAGTGATTCGAGACTGTTTGAACCAAAAATAAATTGGTTTGGTCTATGATGAAAGTAGTGTGACTGCATACAGTTTAACGTTTCGTGTTTTTATATATTGGCCATGGGGTAGTCATTGTCTTTCGCTCCTCATGGTTTCGTACCTGTAGTGTCGGATAGTAATTAGAATCATATATAGTAGAATGTAAAATATATTGTAAAATTTAATATTTGAATAAAAAAACTTCATCTGCAAATAGATATAGATATTTACTTTGAATTGGTTTTATACTTTGAATATTTCCTAGTTTCAAAGAGTTGACCTTAAAGTGTCTCAATTGATTTCGTTGCAACAAAGTCAGATGATAATATCTGGAACACAGAACTTCCTTAATAACCTACCGTGCAATTTTCATCTTTCAGGCGTATTGCTTCTAGTACATTAATGAAAAGACTCTTAATGAATACCACACGTGATGTTTCACAGAATAACGTTTGAAAACAAGCTTTCAAATTGCACATACCGGTCGTCTAAAAAAAGCACCCCCGTTTGATTGAACAAGGGAACAAAACGATAAAATGTCGGGACTTTTTAAATTCATAGCTACATTTGTTAGTCTTCAACTTGAATGCACATACCTTGCATTTTGAAATCGACCACCAAACACCGGAGATATGAGTCCACAAGGTCAAAATGTTGAATGCACCTGAAACCAGAGGTTTTGATAAATGGCCTTGCCATGATTTGACACCACGCAGGCATTTTGCAAAAGAATTTCAACTTTGACCTTTAGTTTTTACATTTGAAAAGATTTATACCTTGAATTGATCCAATTGTTCTTAATGGAACTTTTCTTTTGAGGAATTGGTTCTTCTTGCATTGCATTCCATCACAAGTGTTTTGTATTAAGGAAGTGGAAAGGAGCACATGCAAGCTTATTTTGGAGATGTTGCATGACTTTATTATTCTTACACATTTTTATCATATTCGTTTAATCAGGGCCGTGGCCATGCGTCTTTTATTCTTTTCAAAAGCAAAAAGTGGAAAATTAAAGTTCACAGGTGCTTTGGAAAATGTCCATGATCCAAAACATGATTAGGCCCTTTTTCAAAACCTCTGGTTTTGGGTGCACTGTTAATTTTGACTTTGCGATCGTATCTCCCGTGTTTAATGGACAATTTCTAAATGCAAGGTATATGCATCTAAGTTGAAGATTGATAAATTAAGCTGTGAACTTGGGGAGTAATGATATCTTATTGTTTGGTTCCTATTTCAGCCAAAAGAGGGTACTTTTTTGAGACACCTGATAGATAGATAAAAAGTTAATATGTGCATTTCATGAAATACAAGCGTTATTATATTTTTGTTACCACATAGTTAATTTCTGAACACTTGTGTGTTATCCACAGCTTGAATACTTCAAAATTACATTTCACCTTAGAATCAAGGAGGTGCCCTCCTGAAATAATGTAAAGAAAATATTCCCAAGTAATATTTTTTACTCTGCGGAATATCTGCATTTACACTGCTGATATTAAACGCCACATATCATTGTTACTTCTCACTAAAATTATTTACCCATGATAATTGTTAGGACATGTAGATACTACCTTAAATTCACCATGCGAAAATCTCCTAACAGATAAATGATGGCTCGATGTAAGTAGTGAGAGCAAGATATCATATCTTGGCAAGAGTTAATATTCTCATATCTTTCATATGTCTTCATTTTTTCTAGAAGAGTTAGTGCCTGTATGAACGTTTTCACCCGTTTGTTCTAGCATATACGTTCAAGCAGGGTGTGTGTCGAAATGCCCACCTACCCTCCACAAATTTTCCATTGAATGGTGTGTTTAGTAGGGTGATAAACTCTGAACTTGCTCTCTATGATGCCCGGTTTTGAGGTTGATAAATGGGCCTCTGGGGTATCAAGGCATGTTTTGGTAATTAGAAGAGAGTTGCTTTCTAAAAACCGGGCTGGAGACGCCCGTTAATCTACAAGTTATGTACCCCCCCCAGATGTAAACACTAAATATATAGAAATTTGAAGTGAAGTGCAAAATTTTGAGAAAACGCCATATAAAATGGTATGGTGTAAGCTGTAAATGATACGGCAGATTGAGGTCTTGGAATCTGGAAAAAAAGAAATACGCTTTTCATGCGAATTCAAATAGAAAAGCTACCTACAAGGGCATTCACAGTTGGGCAAAAGATAATTTGCAAAGATTTCATCTTTTGCATCTGAACAAGATGACAAGCTTTGCGCATGAAAACTATGATCACCACTTCACTTGATTCCAAAAACATACGTTGGCAAACGTATCAAGTTTTTCTAAACGTACGCGGAAAAGAATTAAGAAATATTGTTATTCTCACGCTGGGAACAAAAGCAAAATTAAACCATTTCAAAGATGAATCTTATGGAAAAGCTGTTTCACTTCTGGCGATTTAAGAAAAAAGCAGATTAGCGACTTTGATAGTTAATGGAAGTTTTTATTATGCCTGAAAGATGAAATGTACTGGAATTAAGATAATGATAACGAGTTCCACAGGATCAAAGAGGATTCGAAGAGCTTAAAACAAGGTGGAGGAGAATAACTCGTTTCAGCTCATGTGCTTCTATTGTTAGCTGCTATGTTTGCAGAGTTCAGAACTAAAAATTTTTGCACATCAATCATGCAAATATACTTTGATAAAGCCTGGTTATTCTATCACAGTGCTAAAGAGAGCTATTGGATGCAGATATTTAGGAGTGTGCAAATACATAGCTTCCTACAGCCGTGGAAGGATTTGTGCTTCATGTTTATACATGAGCAATGCGTGACCCAGTAAACAGTGAGACTTTTCACAACTACCAACATTGATTTTAGTATGCTAGGAAATTCTCTTTGAGATATCAAAAATGAAATAAATTTCGTCATCAAAATTCTATTCCTGCAGGAAAGAAACAACGACAATATAGCTTCAAAAACGTTATTTCGAGCAACAATATTTCATAAAACATCGCAACGTTCGTAATTGGATGAAATGGTTTCTGCTGCATTTTTTTCAAACAGTGGAAATATCCTAGTGACGCATTGAGTAAAAACAGATAATATAAAGAATGATGATAAATAATTTGTTCAAAAGTGGCGTACAGCAGAAACCATTATCATTTTTCTTTTTCTCTTTTTTCCTTCTCTCTGTTCCTTATTAATGATATTTGGCATATATTTTAGAAAAAAGGTATTACAGTCCAAGAGTATGATGGATTGACTGATTTTAAAACATATGAATTCCTTTGAAGAAGGTGCACTTTACTTTTTAGCCCTCTGGGGTTTCCTTAGAGAAGAATCTCCGTTTCTACCTAGAGTATCCACAAATCCGGACAACCATTCCACTTAATACATTATAGTAGATAGAGAAGCACGTGGTAGAACTTAGCATTGTTTTCTCAAATGAAATTAAAACTCGAGACTTGAATTTGACAACAGCGATAGCTAAAATCCCAAGTGATGGCACTTTCAGAATTTAACACAAACGGAAACTTTTGGTGCAATAAACTTTCGGCAAAACTTCGAGATCTGAAGATGGCCGTAAGTTTTTCATGAAGAAACTTTAGATCAGGGATCACTGCAATCTTCTTTGTTTAATCATGAGAGTATCCAAAGGGATGCAGAAAATTTGAGAAAAAGAGCACCTCTTCCGTGGCAGCATATTAATATTATAGATTATGCACTCTTACGTACAGCTATCGTAAAGAGGCAAGATTGCCTGCTTTCACATGTCGGAACAAACGACTTTCCAGAGGCCAACAATTCCGATGTAAATATTGCCCAAGGTATCATCGAACTCGCAATAAAAGATCCGAGAACACAACAATGAAGTCGAATTATCAGTATTGGTACCAAGATCCTGCATACCCGGGCCTGCATAATGACATCAAGCAGTTAAATACAATCTTATTCCTGAATGCCTTCTTATTCTGACTTGAAGCTCTGCAAGTTGTTTTGATTAACTTGTCTTTCCCGCGGTACAGGATAGAAAAACATGAAACGTTTCCCCCTTGTTCTGAATACCTTCTAGGCACCTGTTACGTAAACTGATTCCTAATAAAGAGCAAATAACGTGGTAAAAAGCCTGAATGCACCAACCTGCTGAAAAATAGACGGAGGATTTCATTAATCTTAGAACGAGAAATCAATGCTTATCACACATGTACTCTATACGCAATGGTTTAAAATCTACCCACAATGATCTGTCAAATCCGCTATTACAATCAAATTTGTACAGCATGTATTGGACATGGTCAGTCACGAAACCAGTTCTTGTTGTGAGCTTCTGGGTCAACCTTTGCTACAATTAATCTGATCTCTGGTGACCTAGTAAAGCTCTGTTTAAAAGTCCTGAGCATCTATCTGAACAATAAAGCTTTGACTTTATGTCCAAAGAAAAGTTCGCTCCTTGAGTCTTGTTAACTAACTTTCAAAGCTGCTCTCCGAAACCCTGGACGAGATCAGATCTCTGGTCACCTATTACAGCATTGAACAAAAGGTACTGAGCATTAATCAGAGCACAATGCTTTGCATTGACGTTCGGGGAAATGTTCGCCCCTTGCAGGTTTGTTAGCAAACATTTAGACTACCCTGACATGAGCAAACTCACACCGGTCTGAGTTTCTGATCGGTTTGAAAGTCATTCCCGGGGGGGGGGGGGTACTTGACTTAAATTTTTACGGGGGTGTGCCCACGAAAATAATATTGTTTTACCCTGCTCCAGAATTTTTTGCTCAAAATGATAGCCTGTTCTGGAAAATATTGGTGAAAAGTATACTCAAAAACATGAAATTTGACCAAAAAACGACCCGATCTAGCAGAATATTCCCCTTTGACATGTTTTGACAACCTGCCCTAGAAAAATTGCCTCATTTTGATACCATGTGCTAGAAATAATTGGTGAAAACGATACCCTTAAAAACGGCACATCCCCGTCGGGCAAATATTCTAAGTACCCCCCCCGGGAAATAATTTTGGTTTACGATCGAAGCACTTGGTGTGCTCGCATGACGCAGGCGAAATGAAACTCAGGTCGACCTGAAACTCATTTCGGTTTCTCAGGTAGGTCTGAGTTTTCAGGCCGACCTGAAAATCTCATGTGAGCAGAAACTTTTTTCATTTCGGAGTGAAATGAATTTTCAAACCAAATGTGAGTGACATTCCTTGCGTTCCTTTGGCAATCAAAACAATCAAGATAAATCTTCAACAATGCAGTCATAATCGTTCTGATTGACAGGGGAACGCACTCATTGTTTGTATTTAGGATAATTTTGTTAAATGCGCATGTGCAGAGCAAGTGAGCTGAACTCAAACCGATCTGAGAATGTTCATGTGAGGGGGAGGCAAATTAGCAGACACAGCCAAACTTCAATAACCTGTCTGAAACTCAGATCGGTCTGAGTTTTGTTTTCTCATGTGAGGGTAGTCTTAGAGCTGCTCTCTGCCATCACTCCTTGGCCTAATCAGATCTCTTGTGACCTAGTGACTATAAAAGTAAAGGAGCGTTCATCTGAATAGCTCTTAACTGCGACCTCGAGAAAATAAGCGACAAAAGCGTCAGCCCCGCCTCTTTTTGGCAAGCATTGAGATATCCATATTACATATTTCAGGTACTGTCTTCCACGAGAGGCTTCTTAAGGATCACGATCACGGAACCAAGGACCACGGAATTAAGAAGGAAACCTCGCAGAGGAGAGTATATTGCAGCACCCTTTACTGTGATAAAGTTTCGTGCACGATATTTCGATGATTTAGATTTTGATAGGAAATTTTGAAATATAGCTGAGAAATTTGAGATCTTTTGATGGAAATCACAATCTAGATCAGCAAAATGCAAAAAATCACCTTTGGTCAGGATTTTAATGATACAGTTAATATATGTGTGGTCAGTAGCTGAGCGGCTTATACAGCTCTGTTAGGTAACTGAAGTCGAGCTCCCGTCCTGTGATTTCGATATGCGAACTCACTTCGCCGTCCTTCCGGAGGGGTATTGAACTAGGGGTCCCATGCATGAATGCAGCATGCATAGTGAGCCTAAATTAGATTGAAATAGCTAGAAATTCTTCCCGTCCACCAGTGGCGTGGTGGCAGAGGGGCCGGGGGGGCCACGGCCCCACCAGTGAGACTTTTTGAGGGGTGCCAAAGCGGCCCACAAGGAATTTGAAAAATTTTGCGATGATTGGATCTCTCCGTCGATACGAGGTTCAGGTCGATTGAAACCGTACACAGGTCACCGAGAAGATGTGGAAGAAATGTGAAAATTCTAAGGTCGGATTTAAAGGAGCAAATGGGCGCAATCGCTCCCCTTCATGTGCTCAGATTGGCACTCCCTTTTTGGTGAGAAGAGCGCCCCTTTTCCTTTCCCAAACGCACTCTTTTTTTAAGTATTGCGTTCGAAGTGTGGGGAGATCATATAAATTAAGGCAGTATTTGTTTTAAGAACAAACAAATTTTCTTAAAAAGGAACCAGACATTTTCTCGCGCGCCTTCGGCGCACTTACCTCCTGTTATGCTTTCGGCGCCGTCTTTGCAGGTTGCCCCCTCCAACTTCGGGCTGAATCCGACCCTGGCCAAGACGATGGAAGACTTCGAAGATGCCCAGTGGAAGAGAATTTTTGAGTCCTTTAACACCAATCTCTAAGGCGTCGTTGCAAATTTTTCTGGGGAGACTGAGGGATTATTAGATAAGGACCTCCGTTTTCCAAAATGGGCACTTCTAATTCCATTACTTGCAGTTCAATGACAAAAATAGCAGTTCTAAATTTTCACATGTGTGATATTACAAAATTTTCGAAAAGAATATTCCTGAGTTATCAAAAAACTGAGCTCTCCTCTATGCAATGCCTGGTTTAGACAATTACGTACAACAGACAAAGTTTGCATTTCTAGATGGTAAGGATAACAATTTTAATGGCATTTCACACAATTCGGAGGTGGGCAAGGGGCTATCTTCTCATATCATTGCCAGAGATGGCTTTTCGAATTCTACCGAATCCGTTGAAAAACTTGAAGGTCTTGAAGGTCTTGAAGCAAGGCAAAGAGATTGGAATATGCCATTCAAGTAAATACAGCAACTTCTTGTAAATTCTAATGTCATCTTAACCATTCTAAGTTAATCAAAGCAATAAAGACCAAAAGTTTTCTGCTCGCTTCGCTCGCTTTTCCACGAAATGTTCTTTGACTATAAAATGGGATCCTTCAAATACTTTGGATAGTTTGTTTGAAAGGTGGTTTGAGTGAAGCCTCGACAAGTTTATTAATAGAACATAGCAATTTTAAGCTATGACACATACCCCCCAAACGTAATTCTCTGGAATAAAAGTAAATATAGTTTCATACACCATGTACTTAAGGTTGTGTTCGATATTTTTTCAAAATGGGATCGTTTGGTTGAGCTTTGCTGACTCCAATCAAGGCAAAAAATGAACTTACTGCGCAGAAAATTTAAATATTATTTTCCTTAATCCAGAATCATTTTTTTATTTGAAAACTTTTCGATTCTGATAAAGATGATTTACATTATGAGAAGAAAATATGCACCTAGCTAAACTAACAAACACATAGTTTCATTATGACTTGCAAAGCAGCATTTCTTATGTCTGAGGCACGTCTGAGGCCTTTTAATAAAATATGATTCTGACCAATCCCTTGGAGAAGGGGCGCCAAAAATGATCTGGCCACCGCAGTGGAAAACGGCCCACCACGCCACTGCAGTCCACTTAAGATAAAGTACTGAAAAAACTGAATGATTAAAAACAAGTAGCAGTGTCCAATGATGATTGTGGGAGGTGAAAATGATCCACAAAGGTTTAACGGCAAGGAGAAGAATCGGAATGATACGTACTATCAGGTTTAGGGCATTCTTATTTAGTGCAGAGGCATGGCACTTTTATATAGCAGCAAATTCTTTGAAGAGAAAGGAAATATATATCTGGCCTTGTACTTGTACCATTGAAAATTTTTGCTTCTTAAATTCGTTCTCATTTCGAGCATTATCCTTCATGAAATGTTTGCTGCTTTGAAGCGAAATCGATCAACTACACGTGTCTTAACGCGGAATGAACACGAGTCTTTGCAAATGCAACTGAGTCAACAACGACGCAAGCTGCACCAACACCAGCAGAAATGCTGTACTTGTTAATCTAGGGGGTGCAAGCTGCAAGTGCGTTTGATAAAAATCCGCTTGTAATTAGCTGTTCAGAAAATAGCACTGTATTCATGATATGGTAAGAAATGACTATTTAAACCCCATAGAAGGCATTTATCTGGTAAAACACATAATTGAGTCATTTAGATTAATATCAGGGTGTAACTGATAAAAAGAAGTCACCAAGCCTGTTCCAGTAGTGAAGTGGTAAAATTATAATTTATACACTAAAAACTTCTACTTAACCCCCTAAGCCACATTGGTGCTGATCTATAACTCATCCAATACTCTTGTCAGGGGCAATAAAGCAGTTAGTATCAGAACAATTGTGAAAATGGAAGCGAGAAGCTTCGTTATACTTTCCGCGTGTCTTCTAGATGTTTTTGATAGTTTAGTTAAGGGTGATCTACACAGTTTTACTGATGCAGGACATACGCATACATTAGATGAGGATCATGAGATGTTTTTGGGAAAGCAGTTAAAGAAAGATTTTGACTCCCTGACATTGGATGAGTCAAAGCGACGTCTCAGGTAATCTAGTGAATGCATTTATCAGCGATTAGTACGTCATGTTCTGGGCGAGTCATGAATGTATATCCTGTTTGTAAAACATGCTGCAGATAGTTTCAACATGTTCATCAGATTATAAAACTGCTACCAATAATAACATAAAGACCAATTGTCAATCATGATCTTTTGTGCGCAGAATGAAAATCAAGACAAAGAGGATTTAGGCCAAAAATGACTTTCAGATAACACGACAGTCGACTTTGGCGCCACAGAGGATCATGGTTAGCAATGGGTCTTTAAGAGATTTGCAGATGCAAAACTTGAAATATCCTTTGAAATGAGTCATAGTGGAAGACTTACGGTACAACCGAAAAATGCAGTTTTGCCGAATCTTTTTGCAGATTAAAAGAGGTCAAAAATTAGGATTTTCTGAAAACCCTGACATCGAGAGACCCTTGAAAAGAAGAAGATCTAGCGATAATGATATGTTCCCTTCCTAACAATGCTTTACATCGTAGGTTTGAAGAGCACACAAATGCTTGTCAGTTTCATGGATTCGTATTCAAATTCAGCAAGGTGCGAAGAGCAAACCAAAGGACCTTTTATTTTGCCTTAGGGCGTGCATTTGTTCTTTGAATAACAAGCAAACTTGTGCTTTTTATGGACACAATATTACTTTTGGAATTTGCTAAGAAATATCAAGAATCATGTTCATAAACTGTTCTTGATATTGTTCTATTTACATTCAAATGTCTCGCCTGTGAATATGCATTATATGTATATATAGATATCGTTTATCGTTAAATCAATTAAAGCTATTTTACTTCGTACTTACTAATAATTCTATGTAAGTAAAACAAGATCAATCGAAAAATCATCCATCCTGTGCTGTGACAACCTCGTTCCCAGGCCCACCATTGTCTTCCTTTTCCTTAGGTCATCGATGTTGGCCCTGGTACCGGTTGCCGCAAAAGTGGCCATTTGGGCGCCATTTTGTTTTGCATAAATTATCAGTTGCAGTTTATTACAAACACTCTCTTGTCTCCATATTGAAGTGAGTCTAACAAATTTGGCTGAATGTCAGCTGATTTTGATATAACATACCGTGTAATTAGTCGGAAACATCGAGGAAAAAGTATAAAAATGCGACGAAAAATGGCCGTTGCTCTGACGCTAATAATGCAGTCGATGATTAGAAAAACTAGAAACAAACACTTTGAGGACCTCTTTTCGACCTTTTTAAAGGTATTTGAACATTAATCCGGGGTTAGCAAGTGCATTTAATAGGAAAATAAGCACGATTTTGTTTGGCAGAAAATGGGCCTAAGTCGAAACTTTTCGAAAATTTCACCGAAGCTTCGAAAATGAAATGGCTCGTTATTCTTCCAATTTCAGAGATAAATAGCACATTAAAGTTGAATTAGGTAAAGGATGTGGTTTCCCGTCGAATTTTGACCTTCCAATGCCCTTTTCCAGGCGCAAATCGGAGTTACTGCGCAAAATGGGGCATGCCAAAATTTACCCCCATGTTCAAGGCACCCGCGTGGAGCCCCTGAGGGCGATATCTAATCCCAAATTTCGTTATAAGATTTGCAGATGAGTTGGCTCTTGTAGACATTTTTCCGTTTTGAAATTGGTCAAGTAACCATGGAGCATCGACTCCAAACGTAACCTCGGGTAGAAAAATCGGAACATTTTTTTTCAAACCCCTTTTATGACGTCATAACGACCCCCAAATTTCTTGAAACCTCAAAATTCAGATGCGCCGTTGTTTTTAATCCCTTTTAAGTCCCTTTTCTGCCCCATAATTCCTACCAATGTTTTTAAAATAGCGATCAAATGGAGGCCATTTTTGAATGGGAATCAATAAGAATGGTCCCAAAATGACCAAATATGGCTAATTTCTACTGCAGGCGCAGGCAGATAGGGTTCAAGCCCCCCATCAACTGGGGCAAAGTTTGATTTTTAAGGTATACCAACAATCGGTTTTTAAATTCTTTGTCCCGTTTTCCCGTGACAGCGAACCAAAGTTGGCTGATTTTCCGCGAAGCAATTCTTTAGAATACTTAATGAGGCCTTTGTTATCAAATAGCCAATCAAATTGCGAATTTGACCTGCCCGGTACCAGGGTCAGTACTGACGTAGGAAGCTGGCCCTAGGAACCAGGTTGGTGCTGTGAAAGTTTTGCATAATCGGCAGAAGATGAGGGAATTTTGTATTTGCCATGCGCTAATCAGGACAGGGAGTCAAGGATATGAGAACTATGCGCCATCTTCAATTTTTCTTCTAGAACTAGGCTTGCCTGTCGGCGCCTGCGGCGCCATACTGGCCCGCCGTCGTATCGAGTGATTGGATGGGAAAGAATTTGTTGTTTCTTGACGTTGTTTTCTGTTATCACTTTATGTAACCAAAGTTTCGTCATAGGTTCATTTTATATTCTACAAAGCTGTAGTTCATAGTTGCGCAAGGGAGCATTTAACAACATGAGTGTTTACCCCCAGGGCCGCCAAGAGAGAGGCCGGGCACTACGCCCTTTTATCCTTGGGCCACGCCCTCCTATGCACTGGTAAGACACTGCTTTTAGATTTTTTTAGACTCTGAGTGGTTTTCTGAGTGAGACTCTGAGGCCTGAGAACGTTCCTGAAAGAAAACTACAACAAAGAAAAATACATACCTTATATCTTGCTGGCCTACAGAGGCCCCCCGGGCCCCCTGGTAACTACCCTGGCTACCCCCCTCTCTGTTCTAAATATTTGTTTTTTTATATAATCAATTAAAATATACAAACTCAACAAGTACATCTACTGTGCCTATCATGGCGGGAATAGACACTAGGTCATCGGAGTTCCCACCATGAAAGGCACTTACAATTCAAAAATTACAATATACTGAAAGAAAGAACAACAAAACTAAAAGAAAAAGTTAATGTCTGTCTCACATTTGATGTCAGGCAATGACATCAAACATTTTATAATTTCAAACAGTTCTGAATATCCCCCTACTATACTGATGTTGCCTCACCACACACATAATGGTATCCCCCACTGAACTCTGGATGCCTCCCCACTATACTGAATTGCCCAACTGTACTCAAACATATCTCCCCACTGTACTGAACATCCCCAACTGTACTGCACACTCCTGGTGGGTGCAATTCAACAGTAAAAGGTACATCACGCTCGTCCATACCATTCCATAGGATACCCTTTTCTGACTTTCTAGTTGATGAAAAAACCCCTTATCATGGAAAATTTTGAAGGTAACCCCCTTTAAAGGAGTATCACTGAGCCCTAAAGTAATCTGTGCTGTACAAACACTGTTTCTAAGAGAAAGGTTTGGGATTTTGGCACTTTATTACGATTCACTTATACTGATATCTCTTCTCTTTGTTGGAAAACAGTAGAATTCCACGAAACTTGGGGTATGAAACCTGGGCCAGGTGAATTTTGAATTTTATTTTAGGGCCCCGAGTCCACCAGCCAGCATTTCACTGTTTTTGGGTTGGAATATTTTCTGAAGAAAAATACCCCGTTTTCCTGGCATACTGGAAACACCGGACCCTATGACCCTATGACCCCTAGGACCTTTAAGTACTGAGTTTTGAAAGGACCCTTAACACAGAAGGGTCATCCCCTCTGCTAATCTGGCAATTTAAAACAAAGTAATGGCATCATTTCACCGTAATGAATCATTTGTTTTCTTCAGTATGAGCACTGATAAAGGGTGGAAATGCTTCCATTGCCGGGGGATCAAACGCTCCTTGTTCAACTATTCAAACAATGAAATGTGTTTGTTGTTTGTACTGATGCTACGTCTGTTGAAGGGTATTAACCCGCCCCAGGCTGCAATGAACAGTATTGGCATTAAATTTGAAAATTATCGCAGAAGTAACCTGATTAGCATATAGCATCCTGATTAGCATATATGAATGCAATTAGCTGCAGAGAATCGCTGTTTGAAAGCCGTCGATACAATCTCTTACTGGCAATTCCTGGAGCATTTCACATGATAAGATTGGGCACGTAGGAAAAAGTTTTGTCTTCATTTGTCACATGACGGAAAAATTATTGTTTTTTTCATTAACCATTGAGATGCCAATATAAAAAGAATATTTGTAGCCTTGGTCAGGTAGGAAAGATTATTGTCTATATCTGGTCACGTGGCGGAAAATTTATTAAATGTATTCATTTGCGATTGAGATGTTCCTGCCACGTGACCATATCAAATAATGGTTAGGGCGAATGAATCCCATTACATGCGGAATTTTGCATGGAGTGCCAAGCTGAAGAACCTTCGAGGATACCAAGCCAAATTTGGAAAAGGAAAGTTGACTTTAAGAGAGAGAGAGAAGAAAGTTAAATATCAGAGCTCAGTTTATGGAGGTTTTTATGAAATATCGACGCAAAGGCAAGTTTCTTGCAGTTCTATTTGACATATCTATGCTTCACTAACCCTGTCATAGATCCAATGGGATAATGCTTATTTGGGGTCATCTATTAAAGACTTGTCGTCCCCGTTAAGATCTGCCTCCCATTCCTGCTAAACTTTTTTGCTTCCGGTGAAAGTTGCCGAGATTCCATAGGCCCGCAAATATTGTTGCTAGAATCTGAATGTTTAGAGGGGGGGTGTTGCTTTATATTTTGTTTGTATGAAAGAATGTCGACTGCATTCAGGGACGTAAGAATCATCTCATTAGGGATGCATAGGAAGAAGTGCTCCAATCAAAATTGTATGGGCGGAAGAAGACCTTTTTTTTTCATATTCAATCAAAATTTTACAATACAAGTTACTTTTTAACACTACTTACAAAACTACTTTACGATACTACAAAAACGATACCTTGGAGAGCAAAAGTCTATGGCAACTCCGCAGCCATTACATAAAACTAAAGACTAACTCAAATTAGACGTCATCTAGTGAAACAATTGAATTGATCATTTGGGGCAAGTTTGCGTGCCCAGATATCATGTGACGTCTAATTTAAGATAGACTTTCAAGACTATTACATACAATATATGAAACGACTACAAAAAAAAAGAAGACTTCAAAATGGGCAGGATTTTAATTTTTGCATCAAGCACCCCTATCCCAGAGTACCCCCTTGGGACATGAAAGGATTGATTTCCCGGTCATACATCGAAAAGATTGATTGTTCAAATTCAATGATTTATTGTTATCTTACAATGGAGTAGTGTTAAATTGACAATGGTTGACAAAAGAAGAAAGCTAATTGGATAAACGGCTTCATGCCTTACATATATAGATTATCAGTTCATGGAGAGACATTTGGCGCAACCAGAAGGAATGCTTTGTGCCATTTTCATTCAAACCAAGATAAAAGAAATCTTTAGGAAAGTTTCGTGATAAACAATGTACTTTTGTGATCAGAAACACAACCTAACAAAAAGGGGAACACAAAGACAATGCAGTGTCCGGAACTCTCCTGCAGAGGGCAAATTGCATTCGGTGATTACAGATACATTTTCTGTTAAATCTGAAATTATTAGGTACTGGCTGATTTTACGGGAAGCAAGCTTAGTTATGCTTTAAAGCTCTCTGAAAATCTTATACTGTTGTATGGAGTAGTATTTCTAATCAAGGTGTTTTTGGTAGGAATCGTGGCCTTGTTGCTGAATGTTTACCTGCAGAATGCAGAGCAGAACAGAACAGATTACTTTCCTACTCTTAAAAAATATTTTCCGAAACTAATGAAGTATTCCAGGAGATAGCATAATCATTCCTTGAATCATCCTGCAAGTTTCGTACTGTTACATGGTGTGATTTATTTTATAGAATTATTTTCAAATAAGGTGTTTGTCCGTCGGGAGTTGTTCGTTGTTGGGCGTTTCTCCTGCGGAATGCATGCTAACAGATAGATAACTTGGAAAGGTACAGGGTATCCCAAAAAATTGTACCCCGTTTGCCTGAAGATTGCGACAAAACGGCAAAAGATTCTTGCCAAATTTTTGAATGATGTTGCACTTCAGATATTCAATTAAAGTTTGCAACCATCCCTGTAAAAATCCGTTGAAAAATGATGGAGCACGGGAGGACCACTTGGTACCTGATAATTTCAGAGTTTCGTTTACTCGAATTTTAACTACTGTCCTTTAGTTTGGTATTTTTCATCTTCAAAATCAGTCCAGAAAATTGAAAGAATACAGGAACGCGCGCTTAGATTTCTGTACAATGATCACAAAAGCTCCTATAATGATCTTCTTATTAGGTCAAAAAGATGCACAATGCAAAATGCTCGGCAAAGAACCCTCTGTGTCGAAATCTTTAAGACAATAAACAACTTGAATCCATCTTTTATGCATAACATTTTTAGTTCAAGAAGTTCAAAGCATACCAAATGAACTAAAATCATCTGAAAATCTTAACAGTTTCAAGAGTATGATAAAACAATGGAATGGCCCTACCTGTAAATGCAATGCTTATAAATTCAATAATATCCTGTAGATTTGTCCCTTTATGTCCACATAGTTCTGATATTTTAGCTTATGTATTTACGTATCAATTTCCTTAGTTATTTCCTTTTACATTTTACTGTTAGATTCGATTTAGATTAGTTGTATGTATGTATATATGTATGTATGTATAGCTAGATAGATATGAAAAGATTGAATTAAAATAAGGTTACAAACAAACAAACAAACCTGATGTGTTATCATGCTCGTACAAAAAAGCGCGGGAAAGGGTGCCTTTCTTGAAAGTAGGCACGGACCCGCGCGGGTCCGCGTTTAGGGGTGCCAATTCGACCAAAATTTTTAAAAAAGGGTGCACTTTTCTGCATTTGATAAATTTAAATTGTTCTGCAATGATATTTTAGTCATGATTTGTAAAAAAGAATTCTTAAAGAGTCAAAGAACTTATCAGACCAGCATAAGATAGGGAAGGAAGTCGAGAGCATTTTCCTCCTCTTCAAATCACACCGGCAATATTGGCAAATTTAATAACTGACTTGTCAGCGATTAGGGTACCTGAATTAGAGAAGTTCTATTTTGACACGGGAAAGGGTATGTTCTCATGAAAATTTTCCGCGATTAGGGTAGGTATTTCGCTAAAACAGGTCAGCGTTTAGGGTGCAAATGTTAAGCCTTTGTACGAGCATGATACTACAGGAAAGTATAGGAGTGGTCCCCCCGGGTGGTGGAGCTATGACCTTCAGAAAACCAAATCTGCTTCATGGCTGAAACAAGCGGTCGGCCATTTTGTCTTACTATTTTGTAGTGATAAGTATCTTCATGTGAGGTAAGAAATAATTTCTGTGAGGTAAGAAGTAATGAAACTCTCCGAGGATTATCGGAATTTTCACGAGAGCTATGACATTGGAGACAATTGTAATAGGAAATATCACTTAAATCCAGTTCTTCGTTGAAAGTTATTTCTGCTTTCCATCTTTGTTTATTTCTTAAATATGAATTGGGCGATAGACAAACATTGTACGTGACATAATTTGGTTGACAGCCCATCACTGGTATTTACTAAAGTAAGGAATGACCCACAATGACCTGCAACAACCCACAACGATCCACAACGATCCACAATGACCTACACAACGACCCACAACCACCAACAACAATCAAAAATAAAAGGATTTTACCATGGAAGATAATGATTACTAGCCTCAATTCCATTATTTGTTGCCTCTTTTCGATTTTTAGACTTTTCTTCATTTCTCAGCCTGTACTTGTGGTCTTCATTTCGTGCTGAAGAACAAAGTGCTCATTTTCATTACGTTTTGACATTTTCATTTGCCCCCCCCCCTCCCTCAAAAAATGTCAAGGTCCTACATTGTGATGTAAACAAAACTTAAAGATGGTTGTTAGGCCAAAATTGCATACAGAGTAGGTGTTACAAATTTTTTTCTTATGAGAAATTGGTTTATAATAAACAAGTGCATTAGAATTGTCAAAAATCGAATATGTATTCTTTTACTAATGAAGGAGCGACAAGAGAATAGGCATGGGTTGGGCTATAGGCGATCATTCATTCAAAAACAAAGAACTATAAAATACAATCTAACCGACATACCATAAAATTCCCCACGTTACGCGTAATACAAGTTATAACTGAAAATTAACAAATAGAATACACGGTACATAAATATTCCCAGTTTTAGATAAAGCTAAAGGGAAGTGGTGGGAGGGGAAAAGCAGAAGATTAGCAGCAGCAATCGCACATTGACTCAAGAATAGTGAATAAAGAGGTAGAGCATGCCATGAGGGAGGGGGGGGGGAGGTTCTTGGCCAAATTTTGGGTAGGGGTCTGCCACGAGCATATTCAAAATGGTACCGTTGTTGGCTAGACTAACTCTTACGAAAATGGTACCCTTGGCTAGACCAATTTTGACAATTTCTTGGTACAATATTGTCAAACTTGTACCAAAAATGATATCATGACTGTTCGCTAGACCAATATTGTCAAAAATGATACTCTTGGCAAGACCGTTGTAGGCCAAAATTGCAAAAAAGTATGGTGGTATGACATGGTACCATGAGAAAACCTTCGCGGCATCAACTGATGCCAATCACGAGACTAGAAATACCTGAATGAATATACCACTGAAAGCATTGTGCTCCTCCCCAGTAGAGCAGGGATACCAAAGGTATGAGTGCCAACCTAGGCCGACATGAAACCCCCACCCCTAATTTAGACTTCCATTGAAGCTATGCGACAATTTCCACGTAACTCAATTAAGAAATTTGCTTCTGAAAAGCAAAAATTTTCATGTGAAGTTAAGAAACGTTTAGTACGATATGCTGCAGTGGTGTTCACCATAGCCACAAAAAATTAAGGGGCAAACATTAATGGAGGTTGTGGGGGCATACAGGTATTTTCTTAAACTGCCCATAAGAAACTCAACTCTCAGATCGCTATAAGTTAAGAAACTCTAGTACTGGGAAAGTATATGTTAAGAAACTATTGTTATCTATTAATCTATTAAGAATCAACACAAGAGGAAATTCTAACGCTGCGCCTTCCAAAAATCAGAACGGAGGCTGCAAGAAAGTCATTCAGGTTTCAAGGACCTTCATGCTACAATGAAGTCCCAATTGAAATTCGAAACTTAACGTCAATAGTTCTGTTCAAGCATCAGTTGAAGCAGCATTTCTTGAAATACTAGGCCATATCAGAGACCATTTTAAACGATTTTAACTCTTTGCTTTGCGCTTCAAGATTTAGGATAAGAGAAATATTGTACTTAAGGTAACTCTGCTTTCCGCTCTAGTGCATAGCGAAATGCCTTTTCGCAAAACCACTCTCCTCAGACAACAGGTCATTTCTTCAATATTATTCGGCCTGTCGAAAAGCGGTAAAAAGGATGTTGTTCTGTATAATCTGGGCAATCGAAAAATGTATAAATCGCAATGTTTCCGTCAACTCTGGTTTTGCAAATCCTAGTTTAAATCTTTTTGCTAATTTCAGAAAAGTGGATTTATCTCCGAAACTGCTCGAAAAATGCGATTTATACATTTCGCGCTTCGATTATGCGCTTCGATTTTTTTTCGTTCCATCTTTAGCTAGGTTGTTGATCTACAACTTTGCCAAGTCTGATTAAAAAAGCTAGGCTAGATTTCCTGCAATCGAATTTCGTATTTCTGTTTACTTTTCGACAGCGAAATGGAGAAACCTTGGTCAACAGATTACCATGCTATGAAGCCCGCTTGCAATAACTTTCAGAAGTTTTCCATTGGCAAACAAATGAACGTCATCTTTGGGGAATACCATACGCAAGTCTCAATAGACATCCTTAGTGCGCTTGCAAAAGTATCATTTGCATCTATTGATTAAAAATTATTGATTTTTTTCCAGCAACTTCACAAACCCATGCTTTGGGTGTCTTTCGAGACTTTCGTAAGCATTCACAGATTATCAATTTCTTTTAGAGTCCACAATGAGCATAGATCTTAGATCAAGAACTAATTTAACATTCTACGGGCGCTCAAATCCTTCTGCATGGGCTAAACTGTTGACCAACGCTTTTCCCCTTCGATGTCGAAAAGTAAACATAAATCTAAAATTTGATTGCAGGAA
Source organism: Aurelia coerulea (assembly GCA_039566865.1). NCBI lineage: Eukaryota > Metazoa > Cnidaria > Scyphozoa > Semaeostomeae > Ulmaridae > Aurelia > Aurelia coerulea. The sequence continues at coordinate 9,244,145 of CM076959.1, forward strand.
ATCTAGCCTAGCTTTTCCAATCAGACTTGCCAAAGTTGTAGATCAACTACTTAGCTAAAGATGGAGCAAAAAAAAATCGAATCTTTTTGAGTAGTTTTGGAGGTAAATCCACTTTTCTGAAATCAGCAAAAAGATTTGAGCAAGAATTTGTGAAGCCAGGGTTGACGGAAACATTGCGATTTATACATCTTTCCATTGCCAAGATTATACAGAACAACATCCTTTTTACTGCTTTTCGATAGACCGAATAATATTGAGAAATTAACTGTTTTCTGAGGAGAGTGGTTTTGCGAAAATGCATCTCGCTGTGCACTAGAGCGGAAAGCAGAGTTACCTTGAATTAATATGCAATTATTTTCACTTTTAACGATGTAAATACTTTAGTTTTTAACAGGACCCTTATTGATAACAATGCCCTTGGCATTGAAAAGGTTTCCCTGTATGAATATTTCTATTATTATTATAATTATTAATAAAAAACACAACTGTTTCAGGGCAGACGTTTCGATATAAAATCTTCTTCAGTGTATTTACAATCCTAGACAGCCAAGTATTTATACTAAAATTTACATAAAAATAGTTTCTATACCCTAGACAAATAAAAGAAAAGAATATTATTTTAGAATACTATCAACAAGATAAACATAAAAGAATGTTTTTATATTACATATAGACAAAGCCGCAAAAAAACAAGGCATGAATTTCTTTCTACAAAACTCCCCAATGACCTTACTCGAAGATGTTTTCCCCCTTTTTTTGGATTTGAATAGAAAGAAACGATCTCTAAATCTTATAGACAAGGGACTGAAAGCTCTTCGCGACAACAACTTTTACAACCCGAGACAACAGGCAAGGGATATCGGCCATTGACCCTCCAAAGATTTGCTTAAATTGCTAAATCCAGGATAGCTCGATAGGGAATTCCACCCCACCACTACGTGTAATTATACACGAAGTCAACAAGCCGACATCCCTGCCATTGTGTTGCCCAAGGTTTTAAATGCAATGGTATGAGAACTAGGCAGTACCACAAGCAAACATATCCAGCTCAACATCAGCCGCCCTCTCGTTTAGGCCATTTGGTGCAAACAAACCCAATTTGTATTGCCAAAAGAGCTCTTTCCTACGAAGCGAGTACACATCCTGTGCTCCGTCGATGATACGAATAACGACGGAGAAGTCACCCTGATGGCCTTCCTCGAAAAAATGAGCGAAAAAACTTGCCTGTGGGACTGCCTTTCCCGTATCAAGAGCACCAGTATTGCGTTTCTGCTTGTACGTCCGAAAATATGATTTGTAGACATTAAATCTTTGACGAAATTTAGTTTTTGTGCTGCCAACATACTTTTTGTTACAACATGTACATTGCAACATATAATAAATTAATATTTATTATTGATTTAAATAATAATAAATATTATAATTATTATTTATAAAAACTCACTGTTATTTGTCAAGACGTTTCGATTAAAATCTTGATCAGTTTACTTTACAACTCCGGACAGCCAGGTTTATATACAATGTAAATAAAATAGATTAACATAAAATTTACATAAAATCAAAATTTCGGTACCCTTGATACATTCCAAACTATAGATTTACAATAATACAGACGTTTTACAGCGTAAACAAAATTAACATAAACTTATTTTAGATAAAAACAAAAATACCCTAGACACATTCCAAACCATAAAATTACAATTATACAGCCTATCAGCATAGCCGTCAAATATTTTCTTTTGTCAAAAGATCCCGTGGGGTTCTGACTCACGCTCTGATCAGATCGCATTTTCTCGTATGATTGACCAATCAAATGCCGTCGTTGTGTTTACTTCAGTTCAGTTCAGTTTTCAGTTCAGTTCAGTTCATATATTTTAAAATTCCTCTACATACAATATCTCAATAAAAACACTAATTACATACAATGACTACAAATTACATAAACATACTTATAACATACAATGAATAACAATTACATAAGATGTTGCATGCAGGGGAATTTATTTAGGAGGACCTCTCTCAATAGCTAAACTAATCGAGGAGAGAGCACCCCCTTTCAAAGATGGTCTTGAATCTTATTTAATTACTTCCGCGTTTCGCAGCAAAACTTAGGCCATTTTCGGCCGTTTTGACCACTCTCCGGAAAAAATCATTGCACGATCGGATAAATCGAATTTCGACAAAATTTCAATTGGAGAAGATTCTCCATGCTTTGGACCATAAGTGTTTTCGGTATGGCTTTGCGATCACTAAAAATAGCAGAATTGTGGCATTTTTAAGCTCACTGCAGTCATTCATCGATTACAGACTCTATGATTAGCAAAAAGAAGAGTAGAAAAGTGAAAACCTGAAAAAGAACTAGTGCATACACATACCTCAGATGGATTCAATAACAAACATCCACTTTTTCTGCCGCGATCTACAGCGAGTTTTTTTTTTTTTTTTTTTTTTTTTTTTTATATCAAAGTTAAAACTCAACAATATACAAATACAATATTCTGTGCCGTCCATAGCAGAAATAGACATGACGTCATCTGGTTCTGGCTATGAACGGCACTTGACAATTCCTTTAACAGCAATCTTATTAAGCACTTTGTGTACCATGGCACCTTCCATTTTGGCAGACGCTAGCATACGCCAGCTTAGTAGGTGAATTATTGTAAAACAAAAAAGGAAAAACAAACAAACAAACAAACAAACAAACAAAACAGAAATAAAGACAAAAACTAAAAAAAACTATTCACTGGTGCAAAACTTGTGTAAAGATGGTTGGATGTGAGTCACCAATGACTGGTGCCATGGTTCACAAAGGGCTTACTCAAAACAAGACTAAACATAAATAAGAATAAGGGGTCGCCAATCGTCAGGTTTTCATCAAGTTTCCGAAGAATTCCCAAAGACCCCACAGACCAGAAATGCACCCGGCCACAAAACCGCCACTCCACCGCCAAAAACAACAAACCAGCCACCACCCGAATGAGCCGAGCAAGCGGAGCCCGAGCCCCGCAATGACCGCAACCACCACAGGGCCCAAGCCCCACCCACCAAGCGCCCCCGAATGACGCCCAGCCCGCAGCACCCGGCAGCAAAGCGGCAGTTCCATGGCCAAAAGACACCTCCAGCCCACAGAATCCCCGGGAACACCTCAGTTAATCCTGTTAGTAGCTTTGATATATGTTATGGATGCCTCTAAAATCATTCGATTGTCAGTTTCATCAAAAATTGGGCTACCGTAAAGAAGCAAATTAAGCAGGGCTTTTGGATCCATGCTGTTTACATCAAAATCTGGAAGGTGTGAAAGCTGTCCAAGGAGATCATTACGCATAGGAACAAACAAAGGGCAATGCAGGAAAAAGTGCACATTATCCTCAATTCCAGTATTACAAGCACACATGGGACTCGGGCACTGGAAATTATGGCGGAATTTATGCTCATTTAACAAACTAAATTCAAGTCTCAGCATTGTCAGTTGCTTTACGCCAAAGATATCGAATACTCCAAACAAGGAATTTTTTACCGGTCTTATCAAAGTAAGCAATTTTCGTTTGAACTCGGCAATTGTTGCAGAATTTCTAATATTTTCATCAAGCATATTCCATTCATGGAGAACATTTGTGAAGTATGTATTTGAAGAGCGCTTTGTCTTACTGAAAGGTATGTCATAATCACGTTTGCCTCTTAGACCATACTGAAGTGGTCTTTCAGTTGGTAATTCTGCGAACAGATAGGAAGGAGTACCCGTTTTCCTTAGGTTGAAAAGATGACATAAGCGTCTGAACCATCTTCGATGGTACAGACTTTCCCAACCAAGCTCATTATAGAGCTTTTGTCTGCTAGTTCCTCTCCAGGCACCCGCAACAGCGAGAGCCGCTGAGTACTGGGTTTGTTCAACTCTTTGTGTAAAATTTAGAATCATGTCAGGATCATATCTGTGATAAATGATATCACCATAATCCAGGTGCGGCCGAACGTATAACTTATAGACCTGATCAAGGACATCTCGAGATACATATTTAGAAAGATATTTGATCATTCCTATTCCTCGTCTGGCTTTTAAGATAGCCTTTCTAATATGACTTTTAAAGTTGAGCTTGGAATCAAGAATTAATCCAAGATGCTTGTGTTCATCCTTCCTTGTCACTTCATCCGACCCCAGGTTCAAAGGCGGGTGTTCTATTTTAGCCCTTTTGACTGAGAAAATCACCTCTTCTGTTTTATCACAATTAAACTGCATCTTCCATTGCCAAGCCCAAAGCCGCACTCTTTCAAGATCCTGATTAAGACTCTCAGTAGCCTCATCTTTGTCCTTAACAACTGAAAAAATAGAAGTATCGTCTGCGAAAAGCTTGATGTCGCTGTGCACACCCTCGACGAGGTCATTTATATACACAAGAAAGAATAGGGGGCCTAAAACTGAGCCCTGAGGCACACCCGAGGTAACTGTTAACCAACGAGAGTTTTTACCATTTAAGACAACTCGTTGCTGTCGGTTTGTCAAAAAACTACGAAGAAGTGTTAATAAATTTCCGGATATTCGAGTTTCACCAGCAAATAACACAGTCAACAAAAATAGGCGCGAGAACTTGAATTATCAGCTACATGCCATCGTCGAGTGAGAACAGCATCCGATTCCAATCAACAGAAATATGAATAAATCAAAGGTGAATAACGAATACATGAACTTGCCATATGCTGTATTTCAAATGTCGAAAAGATCGATATTTTTTAGTCGTTATGAAAATAAGATGTACATTTCTTCTTGTTATTCGTATTCGTAAGAACACTAAACCTAGCATTTCAGTTCTGTTTCATGAAGCTGCTAGCCTGCTAGACCATAAGACGATAGATCTTTTTCTTGCAATAAAAGATGGGAAGTGACCGATCAATTCGTACATCGTTTTGGTAATGTTATTGCCGGTTTCCATCTAGCCTGCGTGCAGATAGCCGCAGTTGGATAAAGGAATAGTGGCACGGTTTATCCATAGATGGTTTATCGAAAGAGACATCACAAAATTGTTCTTTCTAGGCCAGAGTGCACGTACAGCTACTCCCGTAATCTTCAGCATATGGCAAGTTCATGTATTCGTTATTCACCTTTGATTTATTCATATTTCTGTTGATTGGAATCGGATGCTGTTCTCACTCGACGATGGCATGTAGCTGATAATTCAAGTTCTCGCGCCTATTTTTGTTGACTGTGTTATTTGCTGGTGAAACTCGCTGTAGATCGCGGCAGAAAAAGTGGATGTTTGTTATTAAATCCATCTGAGGTATGTGTATGCACTAGTTCTTTTTCAGGTTTTCAATTTTCTACTCTTCTTTTTGCTAATCATAGAGTCTGTAACCGATGAATGACTGCAGTGAGCTTAAAAATGCCACAATTCTGCTATTTTTAGTGATCGCAAAGCCATACCGAAAACACTTATGGTCCAAAGCATGGAGAATCTTCTCCAATTGAAATTTTGACGAAATTCGATTTATCCGATCGTGCAATGATTTTTTCCGGAGAGTGGTCAAAACGGCCGAAAATGGCCTAAGTTTTGCTGCGAAACGCGGAAGTAAACACAACGACGGCATTTGATTGGTCAATCATAGGAGAAAATGCGATCTGATCAGAGCGTGAGTCAGAACCCCACGGGATCGTTTGACAAAAGAAAAGATTTGACGGCTATGCTCAGCCTATCTGTTAACCTTTTACCCACATGGGATTGAGAGTGTCAGCCGAAATATAAATGTTTACAAGGAAACAGGAAAACAGACGCCAGCCAGTAACCCTCCAAGGATTTGCTTAAGTTGCTAAATCTTAAGTTGCTTTAATTATTATTTATAATAGTTATGTCTTAGTCATGTCATTTGGCCTTCTTTTGTTTTCTTTAGAAACTAGATTGCTTCTCACATGCATTTGATGGCCTCTTTCAAAAGATTTTGTGTTTTCAAATGTACTCTCAAGTACCGAATAATCGTTCCCTCTGCTTATCAATTTTTGAAAAATTTCCCAAACCCATTGCTTTATTCCAATCCCCCTTTAATTAATTCTTGAAAAATTGAAATGATACTGAACATAATTTGTGAATACATATGAAAAAAGATACGTTTTACAAAAAAAAATATTTCCAATTTTTCCAATTCCTCCCCCCCCCCCGGTTGTTCAAACCCCCGACTTTTATTAGATTGAATCATTTTAAACCCCCTGATTATTCTCCCCCCTCCCCGTTTATTCGGTACTCGAGAGTAGAAAGAAATCAACCTTCTTTATTTGATCATGGTAGGTCATTGTGGGTCACTCTGGGGCCATCAAAAGTGAATCCCAAGGCTACTATCTTTAAATTTAAGGACATAGAGTTAAGGGAAGTACTTTTTAAAGTCATTGAAAGCATCAAAGTCAGCTGGTCCGGACAACTTACCCCCAAGGCTAATAAAGGACGGATCAGAACAAATTGCCGCACTCCTTTGCTTTCTGGCAAATAAAAGTTTGCTAAGTTGCCTTTTTCCAAATAGTGAAAAATGTGCCAGAGTGACACCTATTTACAAATCTGGAGAAAAATCAAACTTCGACAATTACAGGCCAATTTCTGTACTTAATGCTCTGTCGAAAGTCTTGGAAAAAATTGTACATAAACAGCTTTCCGAATACCTCGAAACCAACAAGCTGCTATCTGACGCTCAATATGGCTTTCGAAGAAGCAGATCAACGCAACACGCTGTTACCCTCTTCCTTGATCACATTCGTAGTAACATGGATGCAAGTTGCTGCACAGGAGCATTATATATGGATCTACGCAAAGCATTTGACACCGTCCACCATGGTAATTTGCTGTCAAAATTGTCTGTCTCATTATGGCATTAAGAACACGGAACTTGCTTGGCTAGAAGATTACCTTTTTAACAGGACTGAGCACAGGGAGCCCACATAAAAAGTAGTAAGAAAGCAAACGAAATGCGGCTTCTGCGAGTGAGATACGGCAAAAGCAGCATCTCCCCCGCTCTTTCCTTTCTCCTCCGCAAAGCCACCAAGCGCACATTGCTCCTCCACAGATGCTGCTTTTGCCGAATCTCACTCGCAGAAGCCGCATTTCGTTTGCTTTCTTACTACTTTTTACGTGGGCTCCCTGTGGACTGAGTATGTCTGCTATGATGGTGTAAAGTCACAAACCGAGCACATCACGTATGGAGTCCCCTAGGGATCAATACTTGGCCCACTCCTGTTCGTTATCTTGATTAATGATCTACACCTTGTGATGGAAAAATGCAAAATCCTGATGTACGCTGACGATACGGTATTATTATATTCGGATAAATCAGCAAAAGCTGTTGTGGATGCCATGAACCATGAAGCAGACCTTGCTGGGAAATGGTTTGCCGACAACAATTTGATAATGAATCTAAAGAAAGGCAAAACTGAATTCGTCATGTATGGAACAAGTCAAAAACTGTCAAGGCAACCATCTTGCCATATTGCAATTGAGTGAACAGATATTAATCAAAGTAATAGTTATGAATATCTTGGTATCACCCTTGACCATCATCTGACACTGCAACAACAAATTAATAAAATCTACAAGAAAGCATCGAGTCACTTGAAACTCCTGCAGCGAATTCGACAAAATATTAGCCCACATGTAGCAGAGAAGATATACAACGTAATGATAAGGCCAGTCCTTTTATATTGCTATCCAGTGTATATAAGCTTGGGTGATAACGCCAAATCTAAATTGCAATCAATACAAGACAGGGCCCAAAAAATAGTGGCCAATGATAACAGTATATCCCTGACATGGGACAGCCCCGAGCAAACCCGAAAGAAACGAATCTCATTTGATGTTTTCAAGTCAATCAATGGGATTTGCACGGAATCGCTAAAGAACATCTTCACCAAATTTGAGCATGGCAAAAATACACGTGAAAAGTGAGAAGCGAGTCGGGGAGAAAAACTTTCGCTTTTCAAGGAGCGTCGATTTACAACAACCTATTAAGTGACGCCAGAAATGAAAAGTACTTTGTCAATTTTAAAAGGAAAATAGATAAACATTGTTTTTAAATTCAGAACATGATTGTTATTAAGGTTTTTACAGTTTTTACTCTTGCCTCTTGTAAGTTTTATCCCTTTATTTTACAAATTTTAATTTTAACAGGACCCTTAGTGATAGCAGTAAGACAATTACTGCTATCCTGTACAAATATGGTATATTATCATTATATTATTATCATTATTATTATTATTATTATTATTATAAAAACAAAAACTGTTGGATGTCGCAAAAACGTTTCGATATAAAATCTTCTTCCGTATAAAAACTTTACAAGGCAGCCGAGAATCTATAGACATTACGTTGTTTACACCTAAAATTATTTACATGATTATTATCATTATTATTATTATTATTACATATTATTATTATTATTATCATTATTGTGTGGTCATTGTGGGTTGTTGTGGATCGTTGTGGATCGTTGTTGGTCGTTGTGGGTCATTGTGTAGGTCATTGTGGGTCATTCCTTACTTTAGTATGTACGGCCCATCACTATATTTTTGCTGTGGAACGCTTTGGGCAGCGGTATATAAAATACCCTCATCTTAATCGGCAGTTGCATTTATCGCCCTTCCACTCCTTTGTGCGTTGTTTAAAGATAGAAGTATTCAATGACTGTTTGGTGTCATTTTAGTGTCCATGCCACAGTTTATATCCCAAGAAAGCAATATTCGCTATCCCATACCTAAACCGTACTGTCCAGGCCTTGGGCATTTGTAAAAGACTTTTGATTTTGAGGAGATAAAGGGATTCTTCTCAATAAAAATCTCAGTCAATCATATAGCTTGGAGTGATATTTGATTTAGATAGTAGATCTCTGTCATCAGGAACTGCAGATTCTGGTTGTGAACAGATACAGAATTATCCCTCGTCAAAAGTGCATTAAAGGGGCAGTCAGACGCGAAACGCGGGTATCAGATTCTGCGTGTAACAATCCAATTCGTATAGGCCTAAATACCAAAACATGTCTACTGTACCTCTTTGTTCGCTGTAATTCTGATGAAATTAATTGAGCAATGAATCCAGTAGAGTGTGAGAAGGTTCTATTCACCTTTCGGCTTCACCTAGCATCATAAATCTGACTCAAAAACCAGATTCTTTGGCGAGTTTCTTGCCCACTTCGACTTGTAGATTATCTCTTCGCAGCTTCAAAGTTGCTTCTGCAAAATCGCTGTTTACGACCTTCAGGAATTTGTGATAAACAAAATAACTTTGCAAATACATGAAATCGACATAGACGAACAATATCTGTCAATTGAATCCTTGAGATTGTCAAGAACAATGTCGATGGAGATGGATTGAAATGTGCGATAATCCAATTCAAAATCTCCATTGACGAGTCGATGCTAGGCCTAAGCACTTTTCATGCAAATACAATGGAAATGTCCCGCGCAACATCACGTCTGACTGCCCCTTTAAAGTCAGAACACTATCCTTGTATGCGATGCTCAATGCCTTTTTGGGAATGGTTGATCATGTTATCGAGATGTCTTTCACAGAATATCCACACTAAGGGCAGTAGCTGCACTGGAATAAGATGATCTGCTTGCTTTTTCAGTGTAAAAGTAAATAGGATATACGCGAAAGAGTGTTAAGCTTTTCACCTGCTTTCTTGCACAATGATTATACATGTGTCTTAAAAGAAAGTTGTTTGTCTAGAGTGACGCCTGGTAATCTTTCCTCTGTGCCCTCTATCATGGCTCTATTTCCAATTTTTATCGATATATTGTTGCTTTTTCACCGAAAATCATCAAGTGGCACTTGTCGCCATTAGCTTCACGCAGTTATTCTGAAACCACTCTGAAAGGATTAGGGTTTCTTTTTCTAACATATCGCAAACAAAAATAGTAGTATCAGTTTTAGCATAGACAATGGTGCTGATTCCATACCGGGTATCTAAAAAAAAAGCACCCTCTTTCGACTCAACAAGGCAACAAAACGATGATATTTCGGGACTTTTTGAATTCATGGCTACATTTGTTGGTCTTCAACTTAAATGCACATACCTTGCGTTTGGAAATCGACCACCAAACACCGGAGATATGAGTTTACAAGGTCAAAATTTGGATTGCACTTGAAATCAGAGGTTTTGAGAAATGGCCAAGCCATAATTTGACAACAAATAGGCATTTTGCAAACGAATTTTCGACTTTGACCTTTTTAATCTTTATTTTTGAAAATATTTATACCTTGAGTTAGTTCAATTGTTCTAGAAGTGACTTTTTTTTTGGAAACGGTCCTTGCATTGCATCCCAAGTGTTTTGTATCACTATATTTGATTAATCAGCGCCATGTCCATGCATCTTTTATTCTTTTCAAAAGCAAAACACGGAAACTAAAAGTCTACAGGTACTTTGGAAAATTTCCACAATACAATTCATGACTAGGCCCATTTTGAAAACCTCTGGTTTTGGGTGCACTGTAAATTTTGACTTTGCGAGCCTGTATCTCCGGTGTTTGGTGGACGATTTCTAAATGCAAGGTATGCGCATCTAAGTTGAACATTGATAAATTTAGCTGTGAAGTCGGGGAGCAATGATATCTTATTGCTTGGTTCCTATTTCCAGTCAAAAGGGGGTATTTTTTTCTGAGACACCCGGTATATAAATTTAGAATTTACAATGATTTGATTTGTTTTTAATTTTTAATGAATCTATTTCATAAAAAGATTCCACGAAATTCTAGAAATGTGAAAGTAATTCAAAATTTCTTAAAATATCAACAACTGCCAAAACAGAATTGAAACAAAGATGACGAAGTTGCTTTGAAGGTGTTGTTGTGGCGCTGTGGTGTAAGCCTCTGACATTGCAGCCAGAACAGTCAGGTGGACAGGGTTCGATCCCAGGTAGAGCCCCATCACTTCAGCGTCATGACAGGGGGTCGCGGACTCGATTAGGCCTATTATACTTCTGCGATCCCAGCGCTTGGCGCTAAAAACCGCAACTTCACCTTCATCTTTCAAGCTATTCTATCCAAAAGAACATGCAATAACAATTTATACTACCGGGTGCGCCAAAATAAACTATGCATTTTTGGCAGGCCACGATAAATCGTACACAGGACCGATTTTGAAGATTTGTGACTTAATCTATAGCAGAAAGCCTGAATTGGATTCTAGGATTTTTTGCAAATTTTTCCGTTTTCATTTTTAGAGCTACAAGCGAGTTTCTTAAAATTTTCGTTTTCGAAAACACTGAAAACCATCAAAAAATGTTGACCAAATTTTCTAAAGAATCAACATGAACGGACAAAGGGAAAACATTATCAGCGTGATTTGGAGATTTGGAAATTAATTATTGTAAACTTCTGCACGAGCGTTATTTCAATGATTGACCTGTTGCGAAATTCTGTTGTAGTTACAATAAAGTACCGCCCCAAAAGCAGTCACAATCAAAAATGTAACAAGAATCCATGCTTGCTGGCCCCATGACTTGGCCTCGCTCGTTTTTTTAACCCGCTTTGACACAGGAACACAACCTGCACCAAAGCATAAATTCAATGACATTACAAAAAGAAAAGACATTCCTTTATACCCTTAAAATATTATTACATTCCTCCCAATATAGTACGAACTCTCATAAAGCAGCTTACAATTAGTCGATTTCTAAATCCAAAATCACCACGAAAAAGTTTTCTCTTTGTCCATCCATATCGATTCTTTAGAAAGCTTGATCGATGCTTTTTGCTCGTTTTCAGTGTTTTCGAAAACGAAAATTTTAAGAAACTCGCTTGTAGCTCTAAAAACTGAAAGCAGAAAAATTTGCAAAAAATCCTAGAATCTAATTCAAGCTTTCTGCTAACTATTAAGTCACAAATCTTCAAACTCGGTCCTGTTTACGATTTATCGTGGCCTGCCAAACGTGCATAGTTTATTTTGGCGCAACCGGTACCTTAAAAGAACATGCAATAACAATTTGCACTACCTTATTAAGATTTGATGCCTATGCTGCATTTCACACAAAACAACAGATGCTGATCTTACATAATCTACCCTAGTAATACTACCTTAAAAGATTACTAATGAGTTTTGTAATTGATGTCGATTGCAGGCTGCTCGTTCCACATATTGATCTTGACAAGGATGGCTTTGTCACATTTCCAGAGCTGGAAACATGGATCGTTCACAAGATGAAACGATGGAACATCAAGGAGGATGCCGAAGCATTATACAGAGAATCGGATATCAATAATGATAAACTAGTTACATGGGATGAATTTTCATTACGACAATACGATTTCGTTGAATTGGGTACGTATGGGTTTCACAGAGAATCAGATATCAATTAATGATAAGCAATTTATATCGGGAGCTTTCATTCCATAATTTTGTAGAATCAGGTACGCATATCTAAAACTGCATGAACTGAATTGCTGGACATAAAATTGTAAAAATCAGACAGCACTCCTTTCCTTTCCGGAGTGACGGAAGATTATTTGGAGATAATCTATTCAAAACCCTGTCAAAGTGGATGAAGCTGACGAAAAATTATCTGACTTTTCCTGTATTAAAGCCATGACAATTGCTAATGAAAAGTAGCCAAAAGTAAGCTACTTAAAAACGAGCTTTGCGTGAAAACCTTTTTGATAGTTCTAGCGTGTGCTGTGCCTCCCCGAGAGCATATAATGAGGGGTACTTCGGGGTTTGCGGTATTGCGGTATCGGGGGTAAATTTTGTGCGGTATTGCGGTAATGATAGGAAAAACTTGCGGTATTGCGGTATCGCGGTATCGCGGTATCGAGCTTTCACAGCGCGGTATGCGGTATTGTATGAAAATTAACATCCAAACTTCATGTAACGCCATTTTCCTGCTAAAGAATAAAGCATCTTCGAGACGAATTGATAGAGGAAAGAAAAACGAAGGAGAGGGAGGTCCCTTATCTCTCTCTCCTTGTGCCTGCTCCACCAGCTCAACCTTGATGAGGTACCTGTGGAGGGAGAGCACGCAACATTTTTATCTGAATAAAAAGAATCAAAATATTTGCACGAATCAACACTTTAGATGTGGGAAAATCGCCCCTATTTTCAAATCAGGCAATCCGACAAGGTGGAAAACTATACGCCTATCACGGTAATTCCTGCTCTATCAAAAGTTAGCTGATCATTTATAATCAACTGTCCCAGTGCCTTGAATCGAATGGCCTGTTGTGCCCACATCAGTTTGGGTTTAGAATAGGGACATTTACGCAACATGCAGTTACCCTACTATCAGAAAGACAGAACGTTGAAAAAGGGCTACTTAGTGGTGACCTCCGTAAAACCTGTAAAACCTTCGACACAGTACGTCATGCAACCTTGCTGGAAAATTTGCCAAGTTATGGTATAGATGATGTGGAATTACAATGGATAAGTGATTATCTTTTTAAACGGAAACAATAAGAAATCTTTGATAACACCAGCTCATGCGAAGAAAACGTTAGATATGGTGTCCCACAAGGATCCATCCTGGGGTGCCTTCTCTTTGGGCTGATAATCAACGACATCCATATTCCGCTCACTGATGCTGGCATTATATTGTATGCCGACGATACTGTTTTATATTGTGCAAGAAAGAACTCAAATGAAATAGAAAATGTACTTAACAGTGAACTGCAAAAAGTTGCAGACTGGCTTGATGAAAATAACATGCTCATTAACTTGAAAAACGGTAAAACTGAATTTGTGTTGTATGAATCACATCAAACGTTGTCCAAACAGCCAAACGTGGACATCAAAAATCTACAATCAAACTATTCATGAGACAAAACCATACAAGTTCCTTGGTGTAGATTTGGATAACCATCTGAACCTTCATCAACATTTGGAAAATTTGTACAAAAGGCTTCAGCCATAGTAAACTTTTTATCTCGTATTAGCGAAAAAGTCAGCCCTTATGTAGCAGAATCGATATTCAAAACATTGATATGTTCTACCGGGTGAACCAGGAAAAAGTTTCCACTTGAAAATTCATAGGATGAAGAGTATTGGATGGATTGGAATGAATCAATATTTGCTTGACAGCCAAAAGATCTCAGTACTTTTATGATTTTTCTCGCCTTGTTACAAGCATTGGAAAAAATGGTAAAGTCAAATTTAGAAAAAAATTTGTGGTTGCAAAATGACTGAAAAAGGCCTAAAATACGTGATTAAATCATAAAGGACTACAACATAGAAAAAGTAATTTCTCACGGGTGAGAGATATAGTCTGCACATTTACTGCCATGGGATTGAAAATCTTTAGTATCTGTTTGAGAATCTTATGTGTTATTGCTCTTGACAGAGATGAAGCGCTCGTGTGTATTGTTCTTGGCTAGGAGCGTCCTAACGATTTGATCAAATATTTTGGGCCCTTTTTCAGTCATTTTGAAAACATGAAGCTTGCGTAAAGTTGAATTTACCTATATTTGCAGTGCTCGTAAGAAGACGAGAAAAATCACAAAAATACTTTGATCTTTTGGCTTTTAACTAGAATTTGAATCATTCACATCCATTAAGTTCTTGTTGTGCAACGAATTTTCGAAAGTGGGAACTTATTTCAGGCTCACACGGTATATATTCATAATTTCTGCCGTCAATGCAGTTTTACTGAAAGCACATCAATGAAACTTTTCCCGTCGTTCTCAAGTCACACGTTTGTCTGTAAAACATCTAACTATGATCTAATAGACCAAACTACAAATTTTGATGAAGGAAGGTGGATTTAGGTCGGAATTAAACTGCTACAGACCGGTATACTGTATTAACAGCGTTGTTGGTAGTTCTTTAGCGTTTGCGGTATTTTGCTATTTTTTGGTGCGGTATGGCGGTATTTGGTGTCTTTTTCGTGCGGTATTGCGGTATTGGCACCCCCCCCCCGAAGTACCCCTCTATAATCTACAGCACCCAAAGCCATATTTTTAAAGATCGATAGAAAACAATTTCATAAATCACGACTAATACAAAACTTCCTCTCATTTAGATACGAGTGGCTTAGCAGAAGCAAGAAAGGAGGGTTTAAAAGAACTGATACAACGAGACAAGAGAAGGTGGAATTTTGCAGACACAGATAAAAATGAGATGCTGAATAAGACGGAATTCGAATTTTTTAGGCACCCATGGGAGCATGAGGCAATGATGAGAGTAACTGCTATGGTGAGTCTACAGCGAAGTTATATAAAGGAACACCTTGTTGTAAGGAACAAGAGGGGCTGCATCCTAAATGGTTGGGTTTCAAAAAATTAATTTAAAAGTAGGGGATGCGCTATGACTGGGCAAACCACAACAACAATGTTCATAAACTCTTTACCAAAACTGATCTGAAGTGAAACGACTGTGCACTTGCTTTTCTTGGATAATTTTCAGCTCAAACGCAAGTCGCTATGTAGAAGCCATGCTAATCTTTGGCATGGCGTCTACATTGAACGTACCCTAAATTTACAACGTCGCCTTCGCAGTTACCATGTTGAATTTATCGAATCGAAGATGACATAAGAATAATTCTGAAACTGTGAGTGTGCTATAACAGGCAAGTGATTGTAGGTTCGTCTACAAATGTTATGAAGAACATTTATAAGACCAAAATCTTAATATCAGAGAGGAACAGAGATATCAGTGTCAGCCCTCGTTGCCAATTTAAGTAAGAAAGCCATGCCTTGAAAATAACTTGATAACGATTTCTTTTACAGCTCTACCTTGATAACGCGAAAACGGTTTTTCATACTATTCAGTCCCTCCTCAGCTCAAATATAGGTAGAACTACTTGTCTCGCGCAACCTGCGAGCTCTAAAAAATTTCTGTCTCCCGCAAGATTTCATGTTATTGAGGTTCAATCAAAACAACAGAGCCGTCCTTCAATGCTGTAATGTGTAGTAGGGGAGACCGGGGCTAGTTGTAACACTTTTCAGAAAAATTAACTTTTCGACTTAGGAGCAAAACTCAGACCTGTCTTTATGTCACCACGTGTTGTGTTTGACCATTGGCTATTGAACATATGTTATTTCATAAATATGGCGGCGCTTTTAGATTTTCGGTAAATTCCCCTAAATTGCAGACGAAAATCAAGGTTGGAGTGTTACAACTTGCCCAAAGTTCGGGGCAAGTTGTAACAGAGCAAAATAAGCAATGAAAAAGTTAATTTGCTTTGGAAAGATGCATTTGAATATTGCATTCAAGCTCGACTTCAGGAGAAACAATACATATTTTACTCCAATACTGCACGGAAACTAGGAATTCACAAAAACTACGGAATGCTGCAGAACGAAAAGTTCTGAAATCGAAAAATTTACCTTTAGGCCAAAAATGGGGACAGCTATGGTTGGTCATTTGTAGCAAAATTCAAGCATTGAAATTAATGCACATTCAAAAAAGTCATTCATATTCAAGAACAAATCTCATTCGCATTCAAGATCAAATATCATTCACATTCAAGGAAAACAATTCATGTTCAACCAAAAATGTATGCACATTCAAGAATATCATTCACATTCAAGGAAAACAATTCATATTCAAGGTTTTTCATTCACATTCAAGGGTCGTTATTCACATTCAACGAAATATTTATGCACATTCAAGGGTATTATTCACATTCAAGGAAAACGATTCATATTAAAGGGTCGTTATTCTTATGCAACGAAAAGTTCCCGGATACCCTCATAAAACCATTCAACTAAAAGTTCCCGGATCCTCTTCTAAAATCATTCAACGAAAAGTTCCCGGATACAATTTTGTTGCAGTGCCACGTTATCAGTCAACAACCAAGTTCAATGCTCCTGGCCTAGTTGTGCCCGCTACTACCGCTACTTGTATCATATTGTTTATTTTTAACAATACTGTAGATAATCTGCGTAGAAGCACAATGGAAGAATGAGGCATTGATCAAGATATTCGATATTTGCTAGCCTGAGGCTTACATGAAGGAGGCCGAGTTTAAACTCAACACGGATTCAACTCAACTCGGCAACTCAACCCGTGTCACGGGTTGGAATTCTCATGTAAACGCAAAAAATTTTCAACTCGGGGCGAGATTAGAATGCGAACAAAGGAGATCAAATCTATTTCCGCAATCATTCAGATATTTGAGTGGGCTCGCATTCCTTCTTCTATTGTTTGCAACCATGTGCCCGTGGGGGGGGGGGGGGGTACTTGACTTAAAATTTGTACGGGGGTGTGCCCACGAAAACATTTTTTTTTACCCTGCTCCAGAATTTTTCGCTCAAAATGATAACCTGTTCTAGAAATAATTGATGAAAAGTATGCCCAAAAACATGACATTTGACCGAAAAGCGACCCGATCTAGCAGAATATTCCCCTTTGACATGTTTTGACAACCTGTTCTAGAGAAACTGCCCCATTTTGATACCCTGTGCTAGAAAAACTTGGTGAAAACGATACCCTTAAAAACGGCACATCCCCGTCGGACAAATATACTAAGTACCCCCCCCCCCCCGGGGCCATGTGACCTAATATCAACCCGTGTTGAGATTTCATGTAAACGCAAGGGAAAATAAGCAATGCTGTTAAAACTCAACCCGTGTTGAAATTTAAAATTTATCATGTAAGGGCCTCTAAGAGACCATGACTTCTCGTCACAAGACAAGCTAGAGGAACTGCACGGTAGAATTAATTCAGCAATGCAGAGCATCAGTCAACTGCTTCTACACACACAGGGGCGGGCAAGTACTGTAAAATATTTGACCCCATGTTTGTCCAAAGAAATTTGAACAAATAACCGGTTGTCATCAGACAATACGATTTTCCTACTCAAAACATCCAGTTTTTGGAACAAAGGTGAAATTTTAAAACCAGTTTTCCTATTCCACCAATTTGTCACGAAAATCAAGCTTTCTAACCTCCTTTCAAATCCTAATACTAAAGTTGATCTGAAGCTGGTTTACCTTTGTACGCCAAATTTAACACAAAAGACCAGATCTCAAATTTCAAGCGGTTCTCCCTTTGTCCGCTACCCTGAGTACCAGACTCTCTTTAACATAAAATCCATTTTATGTTAGAGAGTCTGGTACCCTGGATATTTGTCCGCCAAATCTACGGAAAAAAGATGAGAAAATCCAACTTTTCACGGAAGCGGTTCTACCTTTGTCCGGTCACTTTCCGAAAAAGAGACCAGGATTTCAAATTTGTCACCAAAGCGCTTCTACCTTTGTCTGGCAACCGGCTGGGACACTTGTACGTTCATGGCTACAATTAGTCAATTACTACACTACTTGCTTCGTAAAGCAGTATTTGGTCGAAACTACCGGTTTTTGAGACAAAAATCGTCAGTGATACATTATATCAAAATTTGTCCACGAAACTGAAGAAAAGAACTGCGAAGTAGAATTTGGAGTTTATTGAGTAATTAATTTTTTCTTTTTCTGTTTGTTTTTCTTTTCTGTTTTAACAGGGCACATTGTAAAGCAGTTTTTTTCCGTATGAACTGAATGTTTTTACCCTGTTTAAATAATTTAAAATGAAATGAAATGAAATGAAGATTTATCATAAAACATAAAAACGACCAGTTTTTCGGACAAAAGTGGTGCAAAATTTTCCGTGAACTACCGGTCTTCGTATAAAGGTAGGACCATCATTTCTAGTGTGCACACGAGTACTGCAAGAGACGATTTAGAAGAAATAATGTACCGGGTGACCCAGAAAAAAGTGACCCAGCGCAATCTGTTATAGAGAAAAAAGTAAGTGGCCAATTGAAATATTTCAAACGTTGTTGCGTCGCTAAAAAACCAGCCTTCATTATGAGTATTTTTTGCAATTTTTTTGGGCACGGGAAGGTTTCCGAATTAAGGATTTTGAGGAAAAGGGCAGGCTTGAAATTCTCAAGAAGTCGTCAAAAACAAGGGATCGATTTGAAGCGATATCAGATCTTCGAAACAACGAAGAGCGTGTTTCTTTCACGGGGGGGGGGGGGGGGTTCTTGGCCAAATTTTGGGTAGGGGTCTGCCGCGAGCATCTTCAAAAGGGTACCGTTGGCTAGACCAATTTGACCATTGTTTGAACCAATTTTTACGAAAATAGTACTCTTGGCTAGACCAATTTTGACCATTTTCTCGACCAATATTGCAAAATTTGTGCCAAATATGATGTCATGACCGATCACTAGACCAATATTGTCAAAAATGATACCCTTGGCTAGACCGTTGCTGGCCAAAATTGCAAAAAAGTATACCCTTGGCTAGACTAGAAGTCCGAAAAAGTATACCCTTGCTCGCGGCACATCCCCAGGTACCTTTACTATGGAAGAACCCCCCCCCCGTGGTTTCCTTCTGCCTGAGAATATTTTCAAGTACCTAGGGACTATAAAATTGCTCTGAAGACTTCCGACTGTGTTACCTATTCCCAGTTTGAAATGAAACACGCTCCTCGTTGTTTTGAAGATTTGAAATGGCTGTAAATCGATGCCTTGTTTTTGACGACTTTTTGAGGATTTCAGGCATGCTCTTTTCATCGAAATCCTTAATTTTGGAAATTTTAACCGTGCCGAAAAAATTTCGAAAAATACTCATGGCATAGGCTAGTCTTTTAGCGAGAAAACCACGTTTGAAGCATCTCAATCGGCCACTTAGTTAATTTTCTGTAACAGATTGCGTTGGGTCACTTTTTTCTGGGTCACCCGGTAGGATTTCCTAACGTTCAGCCAAATGGATCTTAGGAGTCTGTGGGCTTACAGTTACTGACGAACGTTCGCTAGCCAGGAGCTCTTCGGGTACAATTTGCTTTAATCGATTATCTTCCGTTGACATTTTGTTTAGAAAGCAGGGAACATTTTGCGCTAAGAGGAATGAAGCATTTCTTTCATGTTATCCCGGAACTTTCGGTCGCATGATTTCAGAAGAGGATCCGGGAACTCTTCGTTGAATGGTTTTATGAGGGGATCCGGGAACTTTTCGTTGCATAAGAATAACGACCCTTGAATATGAAATGTTTTCCTTGAATGTGAATAATACCCTTGAATGTGCATAAATATTTCGTTGAATGTGAATAACGACCCTTGAATGTGAATGAAAAACCTTGAATATGAATTGTTTTCCTTGAATGTGAATGATATTCTTGAATGTGCATACATTTTTGGTTGAATATGAATTGTTTTCCTTGAATGTGAATGATATTTGATCTTGAATGCGAATGAGATTTGTTCTTGAATATGAATGACTTTGTTGAATGTGCGTTAATTTCAATGCTTGAATTTTGCTACAAATGACCAACCATAGACAGCCGTGATAAAAAAATAACCGCCAGCTAGAGCAATAAGAACCATTGTTTAAATTGAAGGCACTAACAAGACATTCATTCACAAAAAGCTGGTGAGCACAGATTTAATAGCAGCAGAGAAATAGCCTCTGTACAACTTGCCCATGTTACTTCTAACCCCAGTCTTCCCTATGTTACATACATAGAAAATATACATTATAATAAAGAATTTTTCGGCAGCCCCTTCTGAACATCTCAACCTTTTACTTAATGGCACAGAAATAAAACAAGTGACAAAAACTAAATCACTAGGGGTTATTGTGGACGAGAATCTAAGTTGGAAGGAACACTTCAAATCCTTGAAAGGTAAAGTAGCAAGTGGTTTGTCTGCACTGAAAAAACTTAAAAACGTTCTTCCGCAATCTAAGCTATGTGAGGTTTACCATGCGCTGGTTGAATGTCACCTCCGATATGGGAATGTTATCTGGGGTAGCCTGCCCAACATAAATTAAGCAGGAATATAACGTATAAAAAGTGGCAAAATGTCTCAGAACTTTTGTCATATAAAAGTTCCATAATAGCGAAGAATTTTTCAAATGGACGCAGCAGTCCTGTTAAAGAGGCGATTCTTGTTGGAGGTGAGGCTGTTGTCGAGACATGATTGGTGTTGGAGGTGAGGCTAAAGCTTAATGGCACAGAAATAAAACAAGTGACAAAAACTAAATCACTAGGGGTTATTGTGGACGAGAATCTAAGTTGGAAGGAACACTTCAAATCCTTGAAAGGTAAAGTAGCAAGTGGTTTGTCTGCACTGAAAAAACTTAAAAACGTTCTTCCGCAATCTAAGCTATGTGAGGTTTACCATGCGCTGGTTGAATGTCACCTCCGATATGGGAATGTTATCTGGGGTAGCCTGCCCAACACGAAGCTGCAAACGCTTCAGCGTCTACAGAACAGGGCCTTCTCAATTATTCAAAATGCTAGAATAAAGGACCCCTGGATCAATAATGGGCTGAACGTTGATCAAATCATCTATTTTGACAGATCTATCATGACACACAAAATAGTCCACAAGCAGTGCCCTGAGAGCCTCTGGAACAAGTATAGTCAGAGGAATGAAATTTCTAGGTAAAACACAAGAAACAATAGAAATCTCGACATCCCAAAGTTTAAACTTGAGTGTACAAAAAAAAGTTTCCACCTTTCCGGGCTTAAAGCTTGGAATGAAATACCAATCGAAATAAGGGAAATCCCCTCGCTCTATCAGTTTAAAGACCCTTTATTGACCAGCATCCTTTGCGGCCTTCGATTGCTGTTCCCCACAGCTTCGACCCGTTCGTTAGAGTTTCTGACATCCAGAAACTATCGCATTTGTAATCCATCTTAATCTTCAACTGAAATCGCGTAAATGGTCAACAACTTATATCAATAGTCTCTTTGGTTCATAAACAATGTATTTAAGCAGGTATTTTCGTACTGCATAATCGGAGTTGTGGGAATTAGACGAAATAATTTGGGTCACAATGACTGAGAGAATGTTGAGAAAGTGGAGAGAAAATTATCTTATTTACGGGAAAGATTGCATCTGAGATCAAATATATTTCAATTGTTTCTTATGATCAAGCAATAAACTCATCAAATAAATGCATTCGAAACGCAAGGATTAAAACAGAGAAATGTAATGAACTGTACAGACCCCATTGGATTGGACTCCTTCTTGTGCAAGCAACAACGGAAAAATAGGCCATAATGAGAACAGGTGGGTGAGAGTTTATCGATTCAATTTGGTCTTCTTCCTCTTAGGAAAAATATCTGCAGTTATTTTTCCAATATCCACTTAGCCTTGTGCCGAGATCTGGAAGTAATCCTTCATCAGTACTGACTTGCCGCCATAATTTGTGTGCGATCGAATGAACACTAGATTTATTACATCATCGTATCCATCACTATTGACAAAATGGCAGCAGTCTCGTTATGACGAACGATAGCTTGGACTCGTTGTAATCAGTCTGTATGTAGCCACCTTAACTTTTGTAAACAATAATAAAGGCGTGCAAAGGGTGCCGGTCAGTAAAGGGTCTTTAAAAGAAAATTGAAAACGCATTTAAAGAGCTCAGTAAACCCTAACTAAAACACGACTCCCAGGAAGATCAGATCTCAGCCTGGATCCAATCCTAGCTAATACCAAATTTTAATTTTGTTTTTCATTTTTCATTTAAAACAAACTTGTAACTTTTGTAGTTTAATTTTGTGCTGATGAGATATCGTGTAAAAATATGAATTAATAAAAAAAAAAAAATTTAGAAACAAAATGATCATTCCTGCTGCCCTCAACACAAAATTATCAACAACGGCCTTTTTCGATCTGCTTCTCTTCTCCGTCTTTTTGGATAGGAAGCTGCACAAGCAGTGGCGTCGTGGGAGCATGATTTTAAGGGTCAGGGTCAGAATTTTCCGACAAAGGGACATTTTTCCGACAAAAATTAAGCAGGAATATAACGTATAAAAAGTGGCAAAATGTCTCAGAACTTTTGTCATATAAAAGTTCCATAATAGCGAAGAATTTTTCAAATGGACGCAGCAGTCCTGTTAAAGAGGCGATTCTTGTTGGAGGTGAGGCTGTTGTCGAGACATGATTGGTGTTGGAGGTGAGGCTGAAGCTAGCCTGCGTGCAGACCCATTGTCCAAAGGAGGAAAGGGTCTGCGCAACTACGAGCCAAAGCTTGCCGGGCTTTCTCTTAATTTATTCTGACGGCCTCGTAATAGGTCACTAAATATTACTCGATCCAATCCTCCCAATGTAGCATTTTCTATGGCTTCTGTATCTTTGTGTTTGGTCTTTCTTGCATAGCGTTGTTTGTTAGTCAAACGATTGCTTCAAAGACAGCAGATAGATTAATGAACATAAAGGCATGTTTTGACAAGTTCTTTTTAATTCGTCACAGCAGGGATTCAGCAATCTTGCCTTTTGAAATAGTGCTCTAGAATTTTTTGTGTGATTGTTATCAGACAGAATAGGTTTCCCTTCCTCAGGGAAAGATATTTCATATTTATCACGACGCAATGGACTGAGAACAACACGCGATCTGAGCATGAGACTGTTTGCTAAGTATTTTGAAATTGATAAATGTTGTTTCCCCAATATATTCTCAAATACAGTTTCGTCAAAATCTTATATCTATTACGATTATTTCTTTTCTGTCGTGCGCCATTTTGATTTCAGTGCGATTGACCACTGGTGTTTTATGTAGTTGCATAATTAATGGTCTTTTGTGATATTGCATAAATTAAATTCCAGAAACCAAGAATGAGCGGCAGGGGGGGTTGGCAAAGCCCCCCGCGAAGTTTTTGAGGGCCGTTCTTCGAAACTTCGCAAATGGCAGAAAATTTTTCGTTCACTTCTGCACTGGGATTGAAAATTGGCATTGTAGAGACAGAACAGTCAATCTAGGTAGGTGAATTGTTTCGAATTATGACTAATGGGCATTTACACATAATTTTATTATGAATTGCAGTTATTGTCAGTTATCGATGAGCTTTAATCGGCCGTTTTTGTGGGAAGTTACTGTGGGCCTAAGTACCGCAGTTCGACCAATATTTATCAAATTTGTTGTTCGTTTTCTGACAGACGGGGAAGGGACTTAGCAATGTTTTGCCGTGGTTTATACTTCGAAAGGCTTTGGCTGCCAGAAAAACATCTAAGTCCCGCTAAGTCCCAACATCTAATGCTCTATTTCACCTGAAAACAAGATGCGGTTTTCGTCCAATTTGTCCAAAGAAACTATACGTGCCCCACAACAACGCTGAACAATATTCTCGTCTGGTTTCATTGCTATATCTTCTCCTGGTAGTTGATCAATGCTATAAAGCTTTTGTGTGGATTTATTTTGTTTAAAAATCGGCGAATTGACATCTTGTAAAGCTTCCATTATGTTAGGCCAGCATCACAGCTTTGTCCTTTCGCGCTCGTACAAAATTTCCGACTGATCGAATTTCAATGCGCAATTCCGATAATATGAATTATACGCAAAGCATTGTGGGATACTATTCCGTCCCCCCCTGAATGAGCGGCAAGCTATTGCTCGTAGTTGCGCAGACCCTTTCCTCCTTTGGACAATGGGTTTGCGCGCAGGCTAGGCTGAAGCTAGATGCGCAAGAATTGAGGAAAACTGGGGGTCTGGGGGCTTGCCCCCGGGAAAATTTTCTGTGACAACGCCTTTTAGATCGTTGCAAAACGTCCCTATTTTGAAGAATCTACTATTTGTTTTTGATGGGAAATTTCGAAAAAAGGACCTCCAAAGCACTGAAAAATAGATCGTTTTCAAATTTTAGATAACAACGTGATAGCTTGATATAAATCTTCATTTCTATAAGCATCCGTTCACAGAAACTAAAAGTAATCCCATCTTAGTAATCATTTCCACCTTCCTCAACAATGTTCACTTGTGCAAATTCTGACGAGCAACTCATTGAAAGCTTAATGCACAAACCATAAATGCATGACATTTTTTAAGTATGAAACGTGCAAAATAAATTGTAAATTTATCGTTTTTAGTCACTGAAATGTAGGTGAAACGACCAAATTTTGGGGGAAAAAGTCCAAGAATGTTATGATCGAAAGCATTTGTCTGAAATTTATTCGTCCGAAACTTTTTGCGCCTATGTGTCTATTTTTCAACAGAAAACACACTTTTCTTTCCATTGATAAAGGATTTTTTTGCAGAAAAACGAACGAAGGACATAGTTTTTTGCAGAAAAACCTACTTTTTCATCAAAAACTACGTGTTGCGATCGAAAAAGTGATATTTCATGTATACATTTGGATTGCCATAAAGTAGCTATGTGTGGAAAATGGATTAATTCAATTTTTTTTCGATTTTTCCGACAAGAATGGAAAACTGACGAATTTTCCGACAAAAGTTTCACAGGCCTGGCCCCCCCCCCCCGGTCACGACGCCACTGTGCACAAGCGTTCTCTTCAGTTATGAATATTCGAAAACAGATAAGCAATGTCAGCGTTGATGATGCAGTCATTTATTCAATGCTGCTTGGAGTAAAAGCCTAAGATAGTAATGAAGAATTCTGTATTGAAGCCACTAACACGATGTCACAGATGTAGCACGTTAGTCTACCGTTTGGAAAGTTAGTGGCATACCTGGTGGCAGCCCAACCATACCTGTGACCAGAGGAGTATTCTATTTGTCGAGCCTTCGAGCCTCAAGCTTTCGAGCCATACATCTTGAGCATCAAACCTCATATTGCCAACCAAGCATAATAACAAATGAGGCGACATGTTTTTATCCGGGGGTGTCGCGGAGGCGTGCGTTACTGCGAAGGACACAAGAGAACTAGACAATTGATATTATTCTGAATAACCTTTAACCTTTTTATTGTTTGTTAGACACAGAGAGCGGATCGAGTAGAACGGGTGATTGTGTGGAGAGGAGTGTGGGCGTGAGCTTCCGCTGTGGTTTTTATGTTTTCGCTGTACGTTTTTGGTTGGAAAAAAAATAGATGGAGATGGAAAATCAAACCTTGTGAGTTTTTTATTGTCGTGCTTCAACCAGTTCGCGACAAAGTGGCACCCCAGATGGGAGAAATCAACGACCTTTAGTGGAGTTTAAAACCAACCAAAAATCGAGAGTATGGCGAATCAAGCAAGCGAGGAGAATTTATCAAAGAAAGTCGCAGGGAAACTTGGTTTTTTGACATTTATCGAAGACGAAACGCGAAGTATTTTGAACACAAAGGATTGCAAGGCTATCGAGAGACAACTAAAGATTTATTAATCCAAAATCGAAGAAGTTTACGAGCTGAAAACCAACGTACAGGAGCTGAAATTGGAGAATGAGGACGACCCAGGAGAAATTCAAAACTGGAGCAACAAAATCGAGGGAGAAATCAAGAAATTTGATCACATCATGGCGGAAATGAGAGAATCTTTGAAGCAGATCAAATTAAGCGAGCGAAGGGAGCAAGAACAGGAGCTTTTATCGTCAAAACAACGGCAGTTTGAGGTAGAATCGGAGCTGGAGAAAGCTAGGTATGAGCAGAAATTTCAGTATGAGCGTAGATTGGAGGAACTTAAATCAACTTCACCTCCAAATGAACAGGAATCAACAAAGGTTAAGTTGCCAAAGCTAATTATTTCAAAGTTTCAGGGTACCCATCTAGACTGGTATAGATTTTGGAATCAATTTGAAGCTGAAATTGATAGAGTTAAGATAGATTCTGTCACAAAAATTTTCCTACTTGAAAGAGTTGCTTATGCTAAAAGTCAGAGCTAACATAGAAGGTCTTCCTTTTACAACAGAAGGTTATGAAAGGGCAAAACAAATCCTAAAATCTACATATGGTAAATCAAGTGAGATCATAAATGCGTATGTGCAGAACGTCACAGCGCTGCCAGTCATTAAAGGGGGGAATCCTGCAAAAATTCATGATTTTTATGGGAAGCTGGTGATCAGTGTGCAGGCCCTAGAATCGATGGGGAAATTAGGAGAAATAAATGGTCTGACCCGGGCAACATTAGATAAGCTTGAGGGGATACGTGCAGATTTAGCTCGCACCGATGACAGCTGGCAAGAATGGGGATTCCCCCAGTTAGTAAACGCACTCAGACGATGGACTGAGCGAAATCCCATATCCCAAGAAGAGAGGGGGGCAAGTACAAATTTTCGTGAAACTAACCAGGGTACACAGAAACGTGAAAAATTCTTTCAAGTAAGGCAGGAATGGAAAAGGAGGCCATGCATTTATTGTGAGGGGGATGACCACAAATCAGTTGAATGCAAAAAAGTGACAGAAATAACCCAAAGGAGAGAGTGTTTGAAGAAAAAGAAACTTTGTTTCAATTGTACAGGAACCAATCACAGAGCCGCAGAATGTAGGGTGAGAAGCGGATGTCAAGTTTGTAGTGCAAGACATCATACATCAATTTGTGATAAAAAACCAGAGCAAGTTTTATTAGCAACAGGGGAGCAAGGAGTAATATATCCCATTGTTATTGTCAGTGTAAATGGTGTAAAATGCAGGGCCTTATTAGACACGGGGGCTGGTAGCTCGTACATCTCAGATAAGCTGGTGAACATTCTTGGGAAAAGGCCAGTTTTAAAGCAAAACAGACAGATAGACATGATGTTGAGCACAGTAAACAGGCAAATTGAGATTTACAATGTGGAGGTAAAAAATCTTAAGGGGGACTTCAAGCTAGAAATTGATGTAAGCAAAGTTGATAGAGAGGTGTTGCTTTCAGTAAAGAATCCAAGGTACCAAGATGTTCTAAAGAAATACCCTCATCTACAAGGAGTAACGATGGATGACGTCGATCAAAAACCAGAGCTTCCTGTCCACTTAATCTTGGGGGCATGAGAATACGCAAAGATCAAAACAGATGCAAAGGCAAAAATTGGGAAACCCGGAGAGCCTGTAGGTGAGCATACCAGATTAGGCTGGACGCTGATATCTTCTGGAGCAGATGCCGATGCAGGTCACATGTTCTTCGCTAAAGGGACATTAGCAGATTATGATCGCCTTTGCAACTTAGATGTCCTAGGACTAGAAAATCATCAACAAGGGGAAGAAGATTCAGTTTACAGTGAGTTTAGAGAGCAGTTGAAACAACAGCCACAGGGTTACTATGAGACAGGGCTTTTATGGAAGGCAAACTGCCCACTACTACAAGATAACAAAGCTGGAAGCCTTGCGAGGCTAGACAAGCTAGCACAGAAGCTTCAGAGGGAACCAGAGCTGTTTACACAGTACGATCAGATTATCAAGGACCAAGAAGCACAAGGAATCATTGAAAGAGCGGACCATGAACCGGGGGGAAGGTCCTTTTACCTGCCACACAAGCCAGTGGTGAGACAAGCAGCTGAAAGCACTAAAGTCAGAGTGGTTTATGATGCATCTGCAAAGCCAAACAACAATGCACCATCACTCAATGAATGTTTAGAGACAGGGCCACCATTGCAAAACCTTATATGGGATGTCCTAGCAAGGAATAGAGTAAGACCAATCTCACTTGCAGGGGATTTAAAACAAGCTTTTCTACAAATCAGGATCAAGGAAGAGGATCGTGATGTGTTGCGCATTCATTGGATTAAAGACAGAGACAGAGAGAACGTAGAGACATTCCGATTTACACGCGCCCTATTTGGCCTAAATCAATCACCGTTTTTATTAGGGGCTACAATAGAAGAGCACATGCGTTCACAGGAAGCACAATTTCCTATGGAAGTAGAGGAGATACGACACAGTATCTATGTTGATGACATACTGTTATCTGGAGAAACACAAAGCAACATGGAAGAGCTGAAGGATAAAGTTGTAAAGATTTTCGATATAGCTGGCTTTAAGTTACACAAGTGGCACTCAAACCTGCCAGAGCTAGAGCAAGATGTTATACAACAGACAGATTCAGAGATCTCAGAGCAGAGTTTTGCAAAGCAGCAATTAGGAGTGGGGAGAGATGAGACACAGCTGTTGGGTTTGTTTTGGAACAAAGATGCGGATACTCTTGGAGTAGGTTTTCCAGAAAATCATAGAGAGAATGTGACCAAGAGGAGTTTACTGAAGAACTTGGCATCAGTCTATGATCCTATAGGCATTGTATCACCAGTGACTCTGGGGGGAAAGCTCATTTATCGAGATGTTTGTGATGCAAAACTGCCATGGGATCAAGAGCTATCCATATAGTTATCAGACAAGTGGAACAAATGGACAAAGGCATTACCAGACAAAGTAGAGATTCCCAGGAGCGTATCAAAATTCAGAGAAAGCATAGATTCAATTGATCTTCACGCCTTTGGTGATTCAAGTGGGTTTGGAACAGCAGCTTGTGTTTATGCAGTGATCACACAACCATCAGGAGTTAGTCAAGGGCTCCTTGCTGCTAAATCAAGGCTAGCAAAGAAGGGACTAACGATACCAAGACTTGAGCTAGTCTCAGGCCACATGGCAGCCAATCTGCTGGCAAACATAAGGAGCAGCCTCACAGGGCTACCAGTAAGATCTTGCTATGGATGGCTGGATAGCTCTGTAGCTTTACATTGGATAAAGGGACAGGGAAATTACAAGCAGTTTGTAAGCAATCGAGTAAGACAGATTCAAGAAAAGAATTTCATAGAGTGGAGACATGTGGGCACTGTAGATAACCCTGCAGACATCGGGAGCAGGGGGTGTCCTGGAAACAGAATTCCAACGAGATGGTTCAGAGGTCCAGAGTGGTTATCAGATGCAGAAAATTGGCCACTCAATATAGAAACAAAGTCAACAGAAGAGTCAGAGATCGAGGCAAAGCCAATCAAAGAGATTTTCAAAGCTTCAGTAGAAATGAGAGATCAATTCGACGAAATCCTAGAGAAACACACATATTGGAACACCATGAGGCTGATGGCATGGATGAACAGATTTGCTACCAACTGTAGAGCGAAGAAGGCTGATAGAATCAAGGGTCCACTCACAACAGAGGAGATTCAGAGTCAGATCAAGTGGTGGATCAAGAGAGTTCATGAACGTAGCGAGAGCACAGAGAGATTCAAAAATGAGCAACAGAGGTTAAACCTTCAAAAGAACAACCAAGGAATTTATGAGTACATGGGGAGGATTCAAGGAAGTTACCCAATTTATTTGCCATCAGATGCACTGTTCAGTGAGAAGATTGTAGCTGACGCCCATGTCACCGCAACATTGCATGGGGGAGTGAGTCTGACGATGGCATATGTGAGACAAACATACTGGATCCCAAGGCTTAGGAAGATGGTAAAGAGAATACGGAGCAATTGTCACGGATGCAAGAGGTTCACACCAAAGCCTACAGTCAACCATCAGCAGGGATGTTACCAAAAGATCGCACAGAAGGATCGAGACCATTTGAGGTCATAGGGGTGGACTTTGCAGGTCCCCTAGCATACAAAGTTAGAGCGAACACGGAAGGGAAAGCGTACATTCTACTCTTCGCGTGTAGTTTGACAAGAGCAGTGTACATTGACGTCGTTACAGATATGACAGTTGATCAGTTTATGGTTTGTCTCAAAGAGTTCATCGCAAGAAGAGGTCGCCCAAACAAGATTTACTCGGACAATGCCAAAACATTCGTAGCGGCCTCAAAGAAGATACGAAAGATAATGGAAAGTGAAAAGATTCACAATTACCTCGCAAGGAACAACATAAAGTGGCAGTTCAATTTAAGAAAGGCCCCCTGGTGGGGAGGGCAATTTGAGCGCATTATAGGCCTCGTTAAGCAGGCAATGTTCAAAGTTTTGGGAAGAGCAAATCTTAGCCTTCAAGAGTTGAAAGAGATCATGTTGGATGTGGAGATAGCCCTAAACAACAGGCCCTTGTGTTATGTGGAAGACGACATTCAGCTACCAGAATTAACTCCCAACATGATGCTGTTAGGCCACCGTAATTCACTGATAAATGAAGAAGCTCATGATTTAGGGAACAAAGATTTGAGGAAACGAGCCAAGTATTTGGAAAAGTGCAAGCAGAACCTTTGGAAAAGATGGACAGACGAGTATGTAAGGGCACTTAGAGAGAGGCATAACTTAACACATCGGGGAAAAGAGAACACAGTTAGCGAGAGAGACGTGGTGCTGATTCATGCAGACGACAAGAACAGAGGCAAGTGGAGCATCGGGATCGTAGAGGGTTTGATCAAAGGGCGAGATGGAGTTGTCAGAGCGGCAAGAGTCAAAACAAGAAAGAGAGTTGTAGAAAGAGCTGTACAACTATTGTATCCATTGGAGTTAGCATGCGAAAGAGAAAGAGCAGTACAGACACCTGAGCTCAATCCACAAGCTGAGGAATATAGACCCAAGCGAAAGGCTGCACAACTCGCAGCAGAAACAGTTAGAGAAATTATTCAAGATGAGAGTAGAGACTTAGCCGATGATTGACAGTTGCTGTCCAGGGACATCAAATGGGGGAGTGTGTCGCGGAGGCGTGCGTTACTGCGAAGGACACAAGAGAACTAGACAATTGATATTATTCTGAATAACCTTTAACCTTTTTATTGTTTGTTAGACACAAAGAGCGGATCGAGTCCCGGGGGGGGGGGGTACTTCACATATTTTGGGTACGGGGACGTGCCATCGGGAAGGGTATCGATTTTCACGATTTTGGTATAAGGAACGGTATCGATTTTCACGATTTTGGTATAAGGAACGGTGTCGATTTTCGCAATTTTGGTTTAAAGAACGATTTTGGTATACTTTTTCGGAAAATTGGTATAAGGTCGGGTATACTTTTTCGCAAAATTGGTATAAAGTCGGGTATGCTTTTTCGCAAAATTGGTATAAGGAACGAGTATGTTTTTGAAGCTTCGATGGCACGTCCCCGACCAAAACCTGGTCAAGTACCCCCCCCCCCCGGGGGATCGAGTAGAACGGGTGATTGTGTGGAGAAGAGTGTGGGCGTGAGCTTCCGCTATGGTTTTTATGTTTTCGCTGTACGTTTTTGGTTGGAAAAAAAAAATAGATGGAGATGGAAAATCAAACCTTGTGAGTTTTTTATTGTCGTGCTTCAACCAGTTCGCGACAGGGGGGGGTACTAGACTAGGGACGTGACGGGGGTGTGTGGAAGACCTCTCCATACCCTACACCCTGTCGCATAAAATTTGCCTTTCAATAACAGAGAAAATGGCGATTTTTGCTTGTGATACCCTGTCGCATAATTTTTTTACCTATTATAATACCCTGTCGCATAATTTTCGTTAGAAAACGACACCCTGTCGCATAATTTTTACCGCATAAGGACACCCTGTTGAGCGGTACATCCCATCAGGTCAAGTTTGGGAGTACCCCTCCCCCCCGGGGTTTTAATGAAGGTATATATTAACTAAGAACATAGAAATCTAACAATACCTTAGAAAACTATATTTTGAACATGAGATTGAAAGCAACGACATAAGAACTTAAGGCATAAGAGCCTTTTTCAGTCCTTGAGAAACCTGTTTGCTCTCACAAGTTTGCAGCGACTCTTGCTATTGCTGTGATTTAAATCCTAGCAGTTTTGAGTGCAATTTCTGTTAAAATTTGACATAGGACTTTAATGGGTACTTTTGAAGTCCGATAGGATCTTAATGGGTACTTTTGAAGTCCTTTCACCAAAAAAGAAATTAACTTTGCCAAAAGTTAGATCTTTAACAATTTAAGAAACCTGTAAGAGATACCTGGCAACAAACATGACCTAAAATTTAAGAAGCTGGCTGCGAACCCCGGACCTAAGTTTCTCACAGAAAATCTGGGATACTAAGATAAAAAGAAAGGATAGAGGCAAAGCCAATTATTATTATAATTATTTTCAAACAAATAGTAAAAATATGAAACAATTATGGTCAGGGATTAAATCAGTCATAAATATTAGGAAATCTTCTAATGTAAACGTCATAAGCAAATTAAAAATTCTAATGGTGCCCTTACATCTGATCCCGTTCAAATTGCTAATCTATTCAACAAATTTGTTGTCAATGTCTCTCATGATATCACTAAGAACATACCAAGAACAAGAAAGTCTCCCTTGGATTTTGTCCATAATAGAAACTGTGACTCTTTTTTCATTGCCCCCTCAGTTCCCTCAGAGATATCTGATATTATCAATTTGCTAAAGCCTGGCAAGTCTTTAGGTCCCAACAGCATTCCTGTTAAGCTTCTAAAACACCTGTGTCCCTTAATTAGTTTACCACTCTCTCAAATCATAAATGAATCCTTTCAATTTGGTATATTTCCTGACAAGATGAAACTTGCAAAAGTTATCCCTCTGTTGAAAAAGGATTGTTCAGTTTCTGCTTCTAATTATCGTCCCATTTCTCTCTTGTCTGTCTTTAGCAAAATCACTGAAAAAGTTATGTATAAACGTTTGTATGACTTCTTAGAAAAGCATAGTATCTTATATTCATTTCAGTTTGGATTTCGTGAAAGTCACTCTATTAATCACGCTTTAGCCAGCATGACAGAAACTATCAAAAATTCACTTGACAACAGAAAATTTGGCTGCGGAATCTTTCTGGATTTGCAGAAAGTATTTGGTACTGTAAATCATAGCATTCTTTTGTTGAAGCTTGAAAATTATGGAATTCGAGGACCTGCTTTAGAGTGGTTTAAATCTTACTTATCAGGTAGAATGCAATATGTTTCTGTAAATGGGTCTAGCTCCAGCCATCTAAATGTTACATGTGGAGTTACACAGGGTTCTGTCCTTGGCCCCCTCCTTTTCTTAATTTTTATTAATGATTTACCAAATTCATCATCCTTACTCTCCTTCTACTTATTTGCGGATGATACAAATATCTACTTTGAAGCTGAAAATCTTGATATGCTGCAAAGAATAGTAAATAAAGAGTTAAAAAAGGTTAAAGAATGGCTTGATGTAAACAAGTTGTCATTAAACATTGATAAAACTAATTTCATAATATTTAAATCTCCTCAACATTCATCATTGGAAACAGTAAATATTAAAATTGGAAATCAACCAGTAAAACAGTCTAGGTATGTAAAATTTCTTGGCATTCTTTTGGATGAACATCTTAACTGGAAATACCATTTATCTCAACTTTCAAAAAAATTGGCCAGAACATGTGGTATGTTTTTCAAGATAAGACACTTTCTTCCTATCGATGTTTTGATCTGTCTATACAATTCATTATTTTCTTCCTTTCTCCAGTATGGTATAGTAGTATGGGGACTTACATATGATGTTCATATAAAGTCTGTATATTTGTTGCAAAAAAGAGTGGTAAAAGCTATTGATTTTCTTAACTCAAAAACATACTTTGCAATATCATATCTGTGCATTTCTTTGCTGTCAAATCTTGGAACAATATTGCAGTTGATATAAAAGATTGTTGTCTGCTTTCAGTTTTTGTCAAAAGCTTTAAACCTTCTTATTTATGAAGAACTATCAAAGTTGATTCTAAAGTGAAAAATATTGTTCAGGTCACTCACATAAATGATTAAATAAGATTCAAAAGCATCTCAGAGAATGGGGTACTCTTTCCTTGATTAGTCCATTTAGAGAGAGCTCCTTTCCTTCTAAAAGAAACTCCCCTTCATGCAACATCAAACATAATTGTTATTCATTGTATGTTATTTAAGTATGTTTATAATAATAATGGTTCAAATAATACAAAAGGAATACCGAATAGCTATAAAAACTAATAAAGGCCAACTGGTGCTACCTATTTACAGTGTTGTTTCGTCTACATATCAAACAATTAGAGTTGGATACCGTCCAATAATTTAAAGCAAATGTGCAATGGTAAATACGCTCATCTATAAATAGAACAACGAAATCACTCAGACATAAGCATTGTTTCTTAGCAAGATAAAAATATCATTCTTGGGCTACTCTTTGTTGACATTGTGTGCAACTTCGATTTGAATGGGGGTATTCTTAGATGTTCTGCTCTCTGCAAATGCAAGCTTTTAACCATGCACAAACTCTTTAATGCCGTTTTTAAAGTGACTGTCGCTATTTGCAGATTTTTATCGTGTCAGAGAGTGTTTTCCAGGTAGACTGCGACTGCAACTTCAATTGACAACTCATAAACTCATGGTAGTAAAAATGACAGTACTGCACTGAGAGTAAAAAGAAATGAAACAAACGTCGTAGAATGTCAACAAAAGAAATTTTAAATGTTGCATTTTGCACTTCAAGTAATATTGAAACTGCCAGTTTTAAAAGAGCAATGTTTATCAAATTTTCACTTCGCAGATTCGATTCATTTGCCAGAAATGAGAAACTTCTATGAAAAGGAATTCAGAGAAAAACACGACAAAAATCATGATGGAAAGCTTGATCTTGTAAGTAAAAATGTTTCAATGAATTGCCACCCCCCCCCCCCCTCATAATTTTTGCATTGTGAACGACTTAAATTTAACTCTTTCATTAGAAAATCTTCTGTATTTTTTTGGGAAGATATTTTCAAGGGAAGACGTTTTCACAAGTTGGAAAAAACGCGAAAGTTTTGGAATTAACTTTCGCAAATCGACCGACAGGAGAAATTTTGCGGGAATGAAACTTTTGCGAATTAGGTTTCTTATCAAGTTTTGTAATATCTAATCTCAAATGTTCTTCGATTCTTCGATGACTCTTCCCAATTTTCCATACCCATGCTTGGGATCGTAGTTCAGAAAGGTGGTTGAAAACAGGTCATAGTGAATTTCCTTGCAAAACAACAAGAAGAGAAATCAATATTTGATTATATGAATTATTACGATTCTATATCTCAGGAAATTTGTTGGTAATAAACTATCGCGAATTTTTTGCCAAAAATGCGAAAAACGCGAAATATTCTCCCCTTACATATAATCTGAGTAACATTGCTGCATTTAAATTCAAATTAAGGTAACTTTGCTTTATGCTTTGATGAGCACGGAAGATTATCATTGTTACGAAGCACGTCTGCAAGATACTGATCATTCTGTTGTATTCATATCATTAGTATGTCCAAGGCATCGATTTCTGAAAGCTGACCAAAGAAATCTGCGCGCATCAAGTAAATTGTGGGCAGTGCAGGAGATAGTGTTCATTGTCCTCTTTTCCAGTTCCGCACTTACAAATTGAGTTTAGACAGTCAAAGATATGCCGGGATCTGTGCTCGTTTAATGCACTAAAATTCAAACGAAGTTTTGTTAAAGATCTAACACCTTCAATGTCATGAATGTTATAAGTAGTGTTTCCTAATGGTCTTATGCTTGCAAGAAGTTTACGTTTGAATTCAGCAATGCTCAGAATTTTTCATATCATCACCAAGATGCCATTCCAAAAATTGTTTTGGACAAACGTATTTGAAACACAGACAGTTCGCCCAAAATTTTGGTTGTAAGCACGTGTTGCTGTAAGTTTGTAGGTAAGTTCACGTTCATCTGGAATTTCAGCAACAGGAGGGGATCCTAACTCTTTCACGTTGAAAGAATGACACAAACGTCGATACCATCTTCTCTGATACAAGTTTTCCCAACCTAATTCCTTGTAGAGTCTTTGTCTACTCGTACCTCTCCATGCTCCAATGACTGCCAGGGCAGCCGGATATTGAACATGCCCCAGTCTTTGTGTGAAGGCAGCAGGTTGTATTTCAGGGTCATATATCTAGATGTCTTCATAATCCAGGTAGGGCCTCACATAGAGGGCCTCACATCGAACACATGCCTAGAAACATATTTCGAAAGATATTTTATCATACCGATGCCCCCTTTTGCTTTTACACTGGCTTCTCGGATGTGGCTTTCAAAATTTAAGTTAGAGTCAAGAGTTAGTCCTGTGTTAATGCTCTGATTTTGTGTCTATCTCGTTGGATCCCAAAAAACAGGGAAGATGGGAGGGTTTTTGTCTCTTGCAAGTAAAAATTACATCTGCGGTTTTATCCACATTGAACTGCATTTTCCATTGTCACGCACACAAACGTACCTTCTCGAAGTCCCTATTTAAGTCCTCTGCAGTTCTATTGACTTCGGTTACAACAGAAAAGAGCGATGTGTCATTCGCAAACATCCTTACATCACAATGGACATTATCGACAAGGTCATTTATGTTCACTAGAAAAGACAATGGTACTAATATTGAGCCCTGTGGAACTCCTGCAGATATTGATGTCCATTGTAAGCTTTTGCCATTCAATACTACACGCTGTTTTCGATTTACTAAGTAATTCCGACTCAATGAGAGAAGATTTCCATCTATGCCACCACATTGCCATTTGTATAGTGAACTCTCATGCCAGACCCTATCAAATGCCTTCGACAATTCAAGAAAGACAGCTCTAGTTTTATGGCTGGAAATTTCTTCAAACGCACAGTAGATCTTGTGAGTTATAGATAATGACTGATTAATTATCGAGTCACCTGGTCGAAAGCCAAACTGTTTGAAGTTATAACAGCATTTTCATTAAGATGCCTGTATATTCCAGCAAATAATATTTTTTCAGCAAAGACTTTTCCGAAAATTGGTAGCAGTGAGATGGGTCGATAATTTTTTTGTTGTGTCTGCTTTCCTTTTTGTGCACTGGAATAATATTGGCTTTCTTCCAGATAGATGGATAGGTTCCTGTCTCAAGGCATGTTTCAAAGATCAGGCAAAAGGATTCAACGATTGAACTATCGCGTATCTTTATCATAAAAACAGAGATATTGTCACATCCACTTGCTTCTAAAGAATCTGGACCGCGAATCAGCAGAAGAACTTTTTCGCCATCAAAACTTATGTTTTCTAAGACAGAGTTACATCTTGGCCGAAAATTAGGAAGAGAACTCCCAGTTGCAGCATTGCTCTACAAAATAATCGGTTAAGATATTAGCTTTAGCATTCGTCACAAATAGTCCATTTTCCAGCGAAGGAGAGATATTTGAGACTTTTTCTTGTTGATTAACCTGTTTAGGGTGGCCCAATAGGTTTTAATACCTTGGTTGGGATCAGACAATTTCTCCCTAACTTCAAGTAATAGCTTTCTTTTTCACGAATAATCATTTTGGATATTCTATTTCGAGTTTCCCTAACTAGGTTCCAGTCCTCCGTCATGGATGCCTTCATATTGTCATGGATGCCACTAAATGCACCAAACAATAAACAAATCCGTAAACTCACACATGTCACCAATTATCTATTGTTCATCCATTGTTTTCTGCAATCTGTTTGGTGGCTTCACCCAAGCCACCAAAAGTGACTGTTATAAGTCCACTTATATCCGAGAAATCGTAGAAGATATGAATGTTTGGTTGTTCCTTAGTAGAGTACTTGTTGAGGATACCGAGGACTGCCCCTTTTGTCTGAGCCTTTGTTATGCTGGTAAAGTTCAAAGCAGATCAACAGCTGGGAAACCTATTACCATGCGCGAGAATCTCTTTGTCTCTTTGCTAATTCTTGTTTGGATTGTGGCCGGATTATCCGCCGACATCCTTTCCACAAAACCAAACATGCTTTCTGCGCATGATCACAGGTTTCCTTTTAGGGGGATGACCGTTGCTTTGAACTTTGACTATTCGTATCCCCAACAAGTACAATGATTTATGTCAAAAGAGCAACTGTCATTTTGAAAAAATATGAAAATCGTGTGTGATATTACCTTTCAAAAAACTGCAAAAATCATCGTTTTTGTCGACGGAGCCCCTTTAAAGGCAACTCAATGCTTTTAATGAGACTCCAATGTGCGTTGCAGCAGCTACCCTTTTACTTTTGCTGTATCACATTTACCTTGCAATGGATAGTTTATTGCAAGTGTTTCTCTTCGTGGGAACACCACGACCTTGGGTCTTTTTCCGCGATGAGGGGCACAGTTCAATATAAATAGTAGATGTAGTTATTAGATATGTAAGTTGATAGATAAAAACAATATTGAATGTGACATATGATTTAAGACAGATTTTTGAAATATCAAAAGACTTTCTATATTTATTAACCACCTGTTTTCAATTTGCAGGATGAGGTTGAAATATGGAAGAGGCCTGAAGATTTCAACAAGGCAGCTTTAGAAACGAGACATCTTATTGAAATGGCCGATAGTAACAAGGTACTCATTACGGGATTTTCAAAGGTTTTAAATTTAGTATTTCTTATTTTGTCAAAACTTCTTGACAATACCAGGATGACTAATCAGAACCGGTATCAGTAAGAAGATGATACAATCTAAGAATTTAGTGCTCTACAATTGGCATCTTTTAAAGAAGTTTTGAAGACAAGCTGAATAAGATCTTCGAAGCAAATTATTTTGTCTCCAGATAGTTTTAGGTAATGCTGAGACTTTAACTATGACAAGCTACCGCGAGGTCAAATTTAAGACTTTGGCGTCTCTCCAAATTCTGATATAATAGACAACATCGGCTAAGGTTTGTTGACACCCATGTCAAGTCATGTGATGAAACCCTCGATAAAACAACTTTTCACTTCTCTAGCATATTTGCCATGCAAAGTTGTGCCATGAGTGCAAAAAGTAGCATAACTAAAACTTCTCAAGAGTATGGTCACATGACTTAAAATGGGTAAAACAAACAATAGCCGATTAGGTCTATTTGTCTGCATGAAGAGATTTTTTACATCTTCATGCCTGTGCTGTCGATTTATATTCTGGTGAAGTGGTAAAATGGTCCAAAAGCGGCCTAAAATATAAAATTTCTCTGTTGATTGTGACACGTGTCAATTTTATTAGCCACTGAGGATTTAGTGCCGATGTTAAGGCCCTCATGATTATGATTGCTGTTTGATGAAATGTTATGGTCATAAGTAGCCTCGTAAGTAGCGGTTTTTGACCATATCCAAACCAAGCTTTTGAAACTTTGGGAAGGGCACTTAAGTGCCCCCCCCCCTCTTATTTTCAGAACCATAAGTACTAGAGACTTGAAACTTAGCAAAAGTAACAAGCACAATAAGGAAAACAAGATGACGTAATTTGTTTTTGTTTATGTCACATGGTTAAGTGGTGACGTCAGAAAATGCTGCTAATTTGGGTGTAAAACCACATCGACTTTGTCGTGTTGCATCTCTCAAATTTATAAAACATATTGATATGAGGTTTGAAAGATAGAAGGATTTGAGGTTTGAAAGATAGAAGGATTTGAGGTTTGAAAGATAGAAGGATATGAGGTTTGAAAGATAGAAGGATATGAGGTTTGAAAGATAGAAGGATATGAGGTTTGAAAGATAGAAGGATTTGAGGTTTAAAAGATAGAAGGATATGAGGTTTGAAAGATAGAAGGATTTGAGGTTTGAAAGATAGAAGGATATGAGGTTTGAAAGATAGAAGGATATGAGGTTTGAAAGATAGAAGGATTTGAGGTTTGAAAGATAGAAGGATTTGAGGTTTGAAAGATAGAAGGATATGAGGTTTGAAAGATAGAAGGATATGAGGTTTGAAAGATAGAAGGATATGAGGTTTGAAAGATAGAAGGATATGAGGTTTGAAAGATAGAAGGATATGAGGTTTGAAAGATAGAAGGATATGAGGTTTGAAAGATAGAAGGATATGAGGTTTGAAAGATAGAAGGATTTGAGGTTTGAAAGATAGAAGGATATGAGGTTTGAAAGATAGAAGGATATGAGGTTTGAAAGATAGAAGGATATGAGGTTTGAAAGATAGAAGGATATGAGGTTTGAAAGATAGAAGGATATGAGGTTTGAAAGATAGAAGGATATGAGGTTTGAAAGATAGAAGGATATGAGGTTTGAAAGATAGAAGGATATGAGGTTTGAAAGATAGAAGGATTTGAGGTTTGAAAGATAGAAGGATTTGAGGTTTGAAAGATAGAAGGATATGAGGTTTGAAAGATAGAAGGATATGAGGTTTGAAAGATAGAAGGATATGAGGTTTGAAAGATAGAAGGATATGAGGTTTGAAAGATAGAAGGATATGAGGTTTGAAAGATAGAAGGATATGAGGTTTGAAAGATAGAAGGATATGAGGTTTGAAAGATAGAAGGATATGAGGTTTGAAAGATAGAAGGATATGAGGTTTGAAAGATAGAAGGATATGAGGTTTGAAAGATAGAAGGATATGAGGTTTGAAAGATAGAAGGATATGAGGTTTGAAAGATAGAAGGATATGAGGTTTGAAAGATAGAAGGATATGAGGTTTGAAAGATAGAAGGATATGAGGTTTGAAAGATAGAAGGATATGAGGTTTGAAAGATAGAAGGATATGAGGTTTGAAAGATAGAAGGATATGAGGTTTGAAAGATAGAAGGATATGAGGTTTGAAAGATAGAAGGATATGAGGTTTGAAAGATAGAAGGATTTGAGGTTTGAAAGATAGAAGGATATGAGGTTTGAAAGATAGAAGGATTTGAGGTTTGAAAGATAGAAGGATTTGAGGTTTGAAAGATAGAAGGATATGAGGTTTGAAAGATAGAAGGATATGAGGTTTGAAAGATAGAAGGATATGAGGTTTGAAAGATAGAAGGATTTGAGGTTTGAAAGATAGAAGGATATGAGGTTTGAAAGATAGAAGGATATGAGGTTTGAAAGATAGAAGGATTTGAGGTTTGAAAGATAGAAGGATTTGAGGTTTGAAAGATAGAAGGATATGAGGTTTGAAAGATAGAAGGATATGAGGTTTGAAAGATAGAAGGATATGAGGTTTGAAAGATAGAAGGATATGAGGTTTGAAAGATAGAAGGATATGAGGTTTGAAAGATAGAAGGATTTGAGGTTTGAAAGATAGAAGGATTTGAGGTTTGAAAGATAGAAGGATATGAGGTTTGAAAGATAGAAGGATATGAGGTTTGAAAGATAGAAGGAAGGATATGAGGTTTGAAAGATAGAAGGATATGAGGTTTGAAAGATAGAAGGATTTGAGGTTTGAAAGATAGAAGGATATGAGGTTTGAAAGATAGAAGGATATGAGGTTTGAAAGATAGAAGGATATGAGGTTTGAAAGATAGAAGGATATGAGGTTTGAAAGATAGAAGGATATGAGGTTTGAAAGATAGAAGGATATGAGGTTTGAAAGATAGAAGGATTTGAGGTTTGAAAGATAGAAGGATTTGAGGTTTGAAAGATAGAAGGATATGAGGTTTGAAAGATAGAAGGATATGAGGTTTGAAAGATAGAAGGATATGAGGTTTGAAAGATAGAAGGATATGAGGTTTGAAAGATAGAAGGA
This sequence comes from Aurelia coerulea, assembly GCA_039566865.1. NCBI lineage: Eukaryota > Metazoa > Cnidaria > Scyphozoa > Semaeostomeae > Ulmaridae > Aurelia > Aurelia coerulea. The sequence goes on from CM076959.1 coordinate 9,285,918, forward strand.
TATGAGGTTTGAAAGATAGAAGGATATGAGGTTTGAAAGATAGAAGGATATGAGGTTTGAAAGATAGAAGGATATGAGGTTTGAAAGATAGAAGGATATGAGGTTTGAAAGATAGAAGGATTTGAGGTTTGAAAGATAGAAGGATATGAGGTTTGAAAGATAGAAGGATATGAGGTTTGAAAGATAGAAGGATATGAGGTTTGAAAGATAGAAGGATATGAGGTTTGAAAGATAGAAGGATATGAGGTTTGAAAGATAGAAGGATTTGAGGTTTGAAAGATAGAAGGATTTGAGGTTTGAAAGATAGAAGGATATGAGGTTTGAAAGATAGAAGGATATGAGGTTTGAAAGATAGAAGGATATGAGGTTTGAAAGATAGAAGGATATGAGGCTTGAAAGATAGAAGGATATGAGGTTTGAAAGATAGAAGGATATGAGGTTTGAAAGATAGAAGGATATGAGGTTTGAAAGATAGACATATTGACATATTCGGCATATTGATTATATCCTTTTAATTCTCATTTTGAAATTTTTGCTTTGTATTTCTGCTGATGTCAGCATTTATTGATTTTGTACGCAGAAAAGTGCAATTTTTGTCTAAAATTGATCACATATCGCTTGAAAATTTTAGCAAAAATGCTGAACTGAATATACATAAAGAGACCTGCTGCATCATATGATGTCACTCATTTTTCGAAAAGCGAAGCCTAACAAGGTTTTTCAATTAGTACGTACGCGCGAAACAACCAATTATTGATGACGTTATCAAAAACTATATATCAAATGAAAGCCCGTTTCAAAACAAGTTCAGTAATGCTTGTCATTGTCATAGAGCCAATGGATCAAAATTCATGACTTAAAGTGCATTTATTTTGTGGAGCACTCAATTTAAAGTAATGCATTGACCCCCTGAATCAGTGTCAACATTTTTGAAATTGACATGAAAAGATATCTGAGAGTTGAGTTTCTTATGGGCAGTTTCTTATAAAAAATACGTGTATATTGAAAAACTATTCTATTCATACAAGGAATGCACTGGCATGTATAAACACGCATTTGAACTGCTATAAGCACCATTCTAAGAACCTTGCAGGCTGGACTTAATTATAGCATCAGTTTATCAAGAACCTCTTTCAGGCTGCCTCAAGAGAACCTAGGTTCTTTCATGCGGGTTTCTGCTGTATAAGCCGCAAGGCTTTCAAGGCGACATCCTGTTATTTAGCAGCCACTTGACGGTTGACCCAGAAGACTCTCATCTGCCCGGATTTACAAACTCATTTTCAAGACGAGGTTTCCATCGAATCATGACCAAATTTTAATTATCCACTGAACATGGGTACAAGAGCCAAGAAATACTCACACTGACTGACGAGGGACAGTTTTCTCCCATCGATCTGAAGTACGTCTAACGTCAGCTTTTGATTAAAATATTATCTTTCAGGATGGAAAGTTAACTACCGAAGAAATCATGTTGCATCATCTCGTTTTTGTCAGCAGCACAGTGACGCAACATGGCCTGATTCTGCATGAAGAGTTTTAGTCTGCCCACAGGGGTCTGCCCACAGGGGTCTGCCCACAGGGGTCTGCCAGGAATCATTGCTCAAATCCAGTCTTAACAGTAACAATAAAACTGTTCAATGAAAGGATGTAAACTTTTGATTTGAAATGAAATTATTGTTCAAAGTGAGTCAGAAAGAAACTTTGAGATGTTGAAATACTATAAATATTTGATTTTCTTTCAATTCTTCCATCAGTTATTATGAGGCAATTATGTTAAGGTATATTACATTATGTGGCAGATTATGGCGTACCATTTCTTGGCTTACGTTATTCCTTGGCCAGTGACCATGTGGCCGTACATCCCATGTCTTGCGGACAACGGAAATAATACTCGTGAAGTCAAGTGGGCAAAATTCTCAAACTCCACAGGTTTTCTGATTCTTCTTAAATTGTATGCAAGCAATGTTTAGACTAAACGAGTCTTACAACGAAAATTGCACTATATTTGGTTGTTGCATCAATGAATAGAAAATCAAACAAGAACGAGACACAAATGGAAATGACTGTGGTCAGTCATGATAAGCTATGTTGCAGCGAGCTACGTGATTAAAGCAATACTTACAACAAACAATACTACTACCTACAATTTGAAAAAGATAACTCAAAATGCCAGTACTGCATTAGTGGCAGTCGTGAGGCTAACTTTGTGCTCCACAATATCACTGCCAGTCCACCAATCCTGACATTTTCGTTCGTTTTCTTTTTGCATTCAGACACAAAGCTACATTAAAAACCTGCAAATGCGTAGGTACAGGGAAAATGGTCGACACTTGGTGAAAAGCACTTTTGAGGTTTCCATCATATACCGCCAACAGAAAGTCATTGATCAAGACTTTGCTTTGATGGCTCTTTCTTGTAAAGCTTGAAAAAATGACAACAAGGTCCAACAAATATTGAAATGTTGGCAACCAGCAGGAGCATCAACTAAACGGTGCAAAATGATAAATGTGTGTCCGGTGCGTGGAAGCTATGAGTTCCTTATTCTATTTATCTATGCTTTCTTTGCTTAATTCATAGTTTTACACGATATCCCTTCAGTACAAAATTAAATAACAAAACACATACAAATATGTCATCAATCAGTAATGAAAAACAGAATTTAAAAATTTGGTATAAGCTAGGATTGGATCCAAGATGAGGTCCAATCTTCCTGGGAGTCGTGTTTCAGTTAGGGTTTACTGAGCTCTCCAAATGCGTTTTTAAGTTTCTTTCAAACTGATAGAGCGAGGGGATTTCCCTCACTTCAATAGGTATTTCATTTCCCAAGCTTTATGCCCAGAAAGATGGAAACCTTTTCTTGTACACTCAAGCTTAAACTTTGGGATGTCGAGGTTTCTATTGCTTCTTGTGTTACGCGTATTTTCTTTTGTAAGAAATTAAGAATTTGGGCCAGTACTGAAAACTATCAGATCTGTGCCCTCCTGAACATTTCAAAACAAGGTCTTTTGAAGCCTTTCCAATGTTTAGACGTTACTCAAGTACTTTTCGAGTAATATGATAAAGGAAACAAGTGAGAATAAAGAAAAACATGCTGGAGTTTCTTAATTGTTTGGCGATCTGAGAGTTTGAGTTTGTTTTAAGCGGTTTCTTATGAAAAGAAATACGTGTATGCCTAGAAATTTCATTCCTTTGACCATCCTTGTTCCGGAGGCTCTGGTGAAGGTGAATCGAGTCCGCGACCCCTTGTCACGGCGCTCAAGTTGTGGGGCTCTACCGGGTATCGAGCCATGTCTCCTGACAGTTCTAGCTGGAAAGTCAGAGGATTACACCACTGCGCCACAATACCTTCTGGCACTGCTCATTGACTTTTCATTGGCTCTCAGCTGGCACTGCTCATCGATTCTCAGGGCACTGCTAAACTTGTTTTCTTTCTGTGCCATTAAGTTTTAATGGAGCCAGAGTTTAATTTCATCAACTGTACGTGGATGGCCGATAAGCATGAACTCAGTCTTTTAGAATTGGTACTTAATTTAGTAACCCTCATCCACACCGATAATTGTTTTGTAGCTTTTCCTTCATCATCTGGGCAAGTTCGGTAATGTCTTTAGAGGCTATCGTTGTGTGCGTATCATCAGCATAGATGCCGCCGAAGAAAACCGTAACCACTCTTCAAAGTCGTTAAGGTATATGATGAAGAGAAGGGGGCCTAGGCAGGAACCCTTGGGAATGCCACAGGTTACCCACAAAAATACAACATTCACTATCGATTTTGCAAAACTGCTCTCGTCCAGGAGGTAGGATCGAAAAAATCTAATCACCATACCCTGCACACCATACCTTGAAGGCTTTTCGAGCAGTATTTTGTGATCCGCCTTTTGGAAGGCCTTTTTAAATCCAAAATATAGTCATGTTGACCTTTTGAGAATCATTGTTATTAAGCCACCCAGCAGTACTTTTAATAAAGATGTGATAGTTGAGGATTCCTTACGAGACGCATGCTAATTCTTTTTTAGCAACGGTTTCTCTTTGAAATAGTCAATCACCAGATCATGAACAATCTTTGCCAGAATTCTTGCCAATATGGACAGAACGGATTTAGGCCTGTAATTTATCATGTCATCCATTGCACCTGACTTAAAAATTGGGGTCACCCTTGCAACCTTCCAGATATCTGGAAAAACTCCCGCAGTGAGCGATGAGTTATAGATTAGAGTAAGGGGAAGGGCGATGAATTCGAATGCATCTTTAACTAATCCAACAGGGATTCTATCTGGCCCACTGGCTTTGCCATTTTTCAGCTATGTATGTGCTATCAAGATGTATTGAATATCTACTGCTTTGAAATTCAAAATCGTAGAGTTTTGCGATTTATTTGCGCAAGACGGTTATCATTCGGCTCTGTTCTGATTTCTTCTGCTAGTTTTGGACCAACAGCGGCAAAGTGCTTGTTAGATGCAATGGCAATCTTACTGTCATTACTTAAAAGTTGTCGGCGCAGTTTGAGCTAGTGACTGGTACCTGAGAGGAATCTCTGGCTAACACGTTGCTAATGGTTCGCCATAGTTTGTTTGGATCGTTTTTGCTTTGTTCAATCAGACCAGAATAATTGTCCTGAATTGCGATCTGGACGGCCTCTGTAATTTCGTTTCTTAATTCTCATACAAAGGCCAAAGTTCGGGGTTCCATTTGGCGTCCTTTTTTGCTTGATCCCTTCTCATCATCAGATACCTTATAGACCATTTGCCAATTAAGAAAAAATTCCGACAGCCCTAGTAACAGTCGGAAATCCGGGGAGTCCTCTCCATTACAGTATAATCGGCAAGCCGACCCGGCCCGATTTTCTGACCCGAAGCTGCATTTGGAGCCGATGCTCGATGGTTACTCAACTAATTTCAAAACAGAAAAAAATGTACAAGAGATAATTCGTTTGTGAGTCTTATCACGAATTTGGGGTTCAATATTGCCCCCAGGGGTGGAATGCGGGGGCCGCGAATATTGGGAAAATTTTTGGCCTACCCCATTTTGGGCCGTAACTCCGTTTTGCGAGGGGTAAACGGCCTCGGCATGTCAAAAATCGACGAGAAACCGTATTCTTTCACTAAAACACTATTAATCTCGAACTTATCTCTAAAATTCGCAGAATAACGAGCCTTTCTTTTTTCAAAGCTGTGGGGAAAATCTCGAAAATTTCTACTTAGGCCCTTTTTCCACCCAAATGGATCGTGCTCGTTTTCCTACTAAATGCACTTACTAACTCCAGATTAATGATTAAATACCTTAAAAAGGGTTGAAATAAGGTCCTCCAAAAGTTTGTTTTCAGTTTCTCGATTTATCCACTTCAGAATCAGCCCAAGACGATCGGCCAGTTTTCGTTGATTTTTCAAAATTTCTCCCAAGTTTTGGACTTATTACATTTGAAGTAAGGGGTCAAATCAGCTGATCGTTTGTTTATGTGCCCTACTCTACAAATCGATCGTGGGAAATACATCGAATAAGATATTCTGAAGTGGAGAGGATTCCCCGATGTTACTAGGGCTGTCGGAATTGGCCGCGCTCGCCTCAATCCCTTTTTCCTAATTGGCAAATGGTCTATTAGTGCATTGAGCCATGGAACATGTTCATTTTTCCTTTTTCATTTTCGAATTGGAGCATGTAGGCTGCATCAAACAATTCTTGGAACACAGACGCCATCTTACTAGGGTTCAAAAAGCCTTTCCCAGTCTTGTTGGAAAGCAGTTTTATCGTAATTGCTCATGTTTCTACTTTCAACAATTTTATCTTATTTTTGGTATTGAGTCTCCATGCATTCACCTTTCTAGTCGCATAAGCCATGTAATGGTCTACCATTGCTGTTTCAAGCACGCCTCATTCTAGAATGTACTTACCGTAAAAGCTCTATTAAGCCCCCCTTTCTATTAAGCCCCCTCCTTATATCAAATTCCAGTGGTTACCAAAGATTTCCCATTTATTGAGCTAGATAAGCTTGCATGTTAATTTTGATATTGTTTCAGATAAAACTGTGTCAAATTTATGTATTTGACTCGTAAAATTGTATGTTGAATCCGCAAAATATGGCGTAAAAGAACCAAAAAGCTATCATCTGTATCCCAGTCAATTGATTTTGTGAATACGGCCCCTCTCTAATAAACCCCCCTCTGGAAGGTTCGAAATTAAATTAATAGAGCTTAATAGAGCTTTTACAGAAGTAGAGAAATGATCAATCAACGAATGATTTATTTGAGACTGTTCATTTGCCCCCTCTGGAAGGTTCGAAATTAAATTAATAGAGCTTAATAGAGCTTTTTCGTTGGTAGAGAAATGATCAATCAACGAATGATTTATTTGAGACTGTTCATTTGCCCCCTTTACTTATTGCTACCCTCGTATGACCTTCGATCAGTGGCTCTATTTGGTATTCAGCGTACACAAATTGTATCTTTCTTGCATTTGAATTTGGGAGGAGGGACCCTGAAAACACAATTCGTATCACCTACTAAAGTAATTTCTTTTTCCTCTTTGTCAAGTTTTTTGAGAAATTCACGTAGATTTTGAATGATGCAGTATCGGTTTCCCCAGTAGGTGGTCGATACCAGCTGATTAGAGTTCCATGCATGCTTGTGAAGAATAAATGATGCAACTTATTTAGCCTTTTTCAGGCTTTTCCAGAAACGGCTTCCAAGCAAAGTATATCCAACCTTGAATTATTTATTGTCACCAGTGGCAATTTTGATTTCTGTCAGAAGGGACATAGGAAAGAGAACTTAATCTTCGTGTAAGTGGATGGGTAAAAAGGCAGAGGATCAATCGAACTGTGGAAGTAGTGACTGCTTGATTATGGTGGAACTGTGTTTTGCAGAATCTCAAGCCTAGTCCTTTAGATGTGGCAACTCTTTGCAAACACTTGTAAACATCAATTCCTCAGACGGCAAGAAAGAGAGCAAATATTTAAAAAACAAAGAAAAAAGAACAACTATTCACAATGAAACCTGGGCATGCCTCCAAAGAAAAGCCCTTGACAATGCAAGCAAGCACTGCTCACAGAGAATTTCCAGCGCATGAAATTCAGCAGATAATTTTTTGTTCAAGCAAACTCTAGCAATAGTTTGATGACAGAGAAAATGAGTTGTGAAGTACACGATTCAAATGATATGATGGATTGAATTTTACCAAAAATAAAACAACAAATGAAAATGCCTAATTGCCTGCCTTTCTCTGACTGTCCACAGGTGGAGAAAACTTAAGATTTTGAGCTTCCAAAAAGGCTGCAAAATTCGTAGAAAACCGACAAATTAAAGAAGATGTATTCTAAATAAAGCAAGACATGCTTCTTTCGAAATGAACAACATGAAATTGTGATGCGTCAAGTGTGAAATGACGCATTTGTCAGAATGTGTGCTTGCAATATTCTATGGAAAAGGCTAACTACCTTGCAACGGACAGAATACAGTCACCACACGACAGTATCACATCTTATGCGGTTTACATCAATGTTACCTGTATAAACGCTGTGCCTTTAAATAAAATCTGCAGTGCATTCTATGTCTATCACATACTTTTAACAGCGTTTCTATTCATCAAAAATGGTGAAGGGATTCTCGTGCACGTGTTGACTCTATAATGTTGATGATGGCATGCTGTTCATAACACCACTAAAAATGAAACATTTGAGAAAAACTGTAAGCATTTGAACATGGAAATAATACAGCATATTGCATGTAGGCAATTGCACCAATAGTGGATGGATTTGAATGAATTGAATTCTGCTCAAAGTGAAGAGACTATAGTGTTCCTTGTAATTCTTTCTCGCGTTCTTATGAGCAATGGAAATGTAGGTACATTCAACTTCACGAAAAATCTTGGCAGTAAAATGCATGAAAAGGGCCTAAAACTTTTATTCAATTCGTAAAGAAACTTGTCGCACCAAGCGATAAAGAAAGTATACATTTAACGGGAACGAAATATCGTCTGCATATTCATTGCCATGGGATTTAAAAACTTTAACTATTTATTTGAAATCTATTGCCTATAACTCTTGAGACAGATGAAGTGACGTTGCGTACAGTAAATCCCCGCATATAAGAACCAACAAAAATAAGAACCTAGAGGCTGCTTCTCCTAAATTATTCACCCTGTAATCAAGAACCTGTTTCAGTGTGATGAAAAGCATGTTCTTATTGCAGGGGCAGCAAACTTGATTTTGGATTGTCATTATAAAGTTCATTTTTGTCCCAGTTGGCTGTTAAAGTTTGAATCTCCTCCCCTGCTGTTTGTAAGCTTAGAATTGGGTAATGAGTACATAGTTACTTTACCAAAACAAATAACGGGGCTGGACATGTTTGGTGAAGATTCTAAAACAGCCTACGCAAGGCACTCTTCAAACAAGAACCTTTATACCTTGAAATTGGTCTTGGTGCCTTTAAAACAAGAACCTTTTTAAGCCTGGCTCTCAAAAAAGTAGGTTCTTATACGCGGGGATTTACTGTATTGCTTTGCATGGTAAGATCCATTACGATTTGAGCAAGTGTTTTAGGCCATTTTCAGGCATTTTGCAAGTGGAAATTAACTTTAATTTTAGTGCTCATCAAAATGCATATGTTGGTCCTTCCACCATTTTAAGCAGAAGTCGATTCATTCACATCAATCCACTACTCTTGCTGGCATGAACTTTCAAAAGTGCCAACTTTGTCTGGCTCACCCGGTATCAAGTAAATCGTAACAGAATAAATTGGGGGCAAAATAGGGCAAAATGAATCATCAATTTTTTACCTCTAAAAAGAGGACAATTCCTCGTTGTAACAAATAACTTCTTAGATAAATACCATATTTTGCGTTGACCACTGAAACCGAGTTCTCTTCAATTTAAGTACGGTAACAGTGAAATCCATGAGATTGGCAATGACCCACATTGCCCAGCATTATGCCCTACCGGCTTTCCAAAATTATCAGTAAAATCCATCAAGTCGTCGGGAATCGAAGAGGAATTATCGGGAATACAAGTACAAGATATTTTTATTTCAGCTTTTATTTCAGTCTGACATAGATTTTGAAACGGTTATTCTTGCCATAACTTAAAGTCTGTTAGTGGAATGAGTTCAGAGAGTCATCAGATCTTAGAAATGTCTACGGACTGGGACAGAATACCATAAATATAAGATAAGGCTCAAATCCTTACTAGTTGTCAGAGCATGCGGAAATCATCCAATTTCATGCTTGTCAGCCAATGAGATCACAGCTTTCTAGCCCCTGGAGACAAAATCGGTCGTTGGAGGTAAATTTTCTAGTACCCTCACAAAAACGGAAATGGATGCTAAAATACTTCAGTTATTTGCAATTTCTTTTAATAAATCAGTTTTGGGGAAGTCCATCCAGAGTTGCTTACATGTTTAGGCGCATAGCTTGTTTGGGGCCGGAGCTGCGTTCATTTTCTGGTCGAAGAATATTTACCTTCGTTGAAATTCGCTACAAATGAGATATACAGATAAGAATTTCAGCGATTACGCATACTGACCTGAGCAACAACCCAAACCCCTTCACTGCCATCATATCTCAACATCGGAGGCAATTTCTAACGATTTCTGGTAGAGACATCATTTGGACCTAAGCTTTTCCTCGCTTAAAATTCGCTCCAGTGCAATTAAAAAGTTATGATGAAATTCTTGAGCTAAATAATGCACTTACTCATGACTCAGACACCAGTTTGACTTCGTTCGCCTTTTTTACTTTAGCAAATTTTTATCAGAAATAACCAGTTGTGGGCGAATTGCAAAAACTTTCCTCGGTCCATATTTTTCTCTACACAGTCTCTCCGCTTCAAACAACAAACAGGGAACTTTGACATTGTATCATAAAAGTCTTGCATCACAGAACACTCCTAAAGAGCGATTCCATGCGCTTTAGCGAGGCATTCGTGAATTGTTTTCGCGCATTTTGTTCTTTTCGTTCTAATTTCAATCAAAGCAAAACATAAAAAGAACAAAGCATTATTTTGGGTTCGCTAAAAAAGATACCCGGTTTTGCTCTTTTGTTTGTTTGCATTAATTGATTGAATCAAATGCGTGAAAACAATTCACGAGTGCTTTGCTAAAGCGCATGGAATCGTTCTTTATGAATGTTCTGTGATGCAAGACTTTTATGATACAATTTCAAAGTTCACTGTTTGTTGTTTGAAGCGGAGAGACTGTGCAGAGAAAAATATGGACCGAGAAAAGTTTTTGCAATTCGTCCACAACTGGTTGTTTCTGATAAAAATTTGCTAAAGTAAAAAAGGCGAACGACGTCAAACTGGTGTCTGATTCATGGGTAAGTGCATTATTTAGCTAAAGAATTTTACCATAATGTTATAGGTGCAATAGAATGAGTTTTAAGCGAGGAAAAGCTTAGGCCCAAATGATGTCTCTACCAGAAATCATTAGAAATTGCCTCCAATGTTGAGATATGATGGCAGTGAAGGGGTTTGGGTTATTGCTCAGGTCAGTATGTGTAATCGCTGAAATTCTTATCTGTATATCTCATTTGTAGCGAATTTCAACGAAGGTAAATATTCTTCGAACAGAAAATGAACGCAGCTCCGGCCCCAAACAAGCTATGTGCCTAAACATGTAAACAACTCTGGATGGACATCCCCACAACTGATTTATTAAAACAATTGCAAATAACTGAAGTATTTTAGCATCCATTTCAGTTTTTGTGAGGGTACTAGAAAATTTACCTCAAACGACCGATTTTGTTTCCAGGGGCTAGAAAGCTGTGATCTCATTGGCTGACAAGCATGAAATTGGATGATTTCCGCATGCTCTGACAACCAGTAAGGATTTGAACCTTATCTTCCATAAATGTATAATAAGACATAATATATTTCAAAATATTGGACAATGGATATGAAATAAGGGTTCAAGGGTCTGTTTCATCCAGCATTCCTTGCACGTGCCGTTTGTTGATGTTCCTTTGTTGTCCGCCATTTTCATGGTAAAGGGTATGATAAATGAAAGCGATTGAACGACTATTAGATATCACCAACATTGTGGATTACGGTGGTAGGATTGCAAAAGCTGGGAACATCGATTACCATGAAAAACAAACAGATATCCCTTTGTCCAAACCGACAGCTCATCCCGATTTGCAATAAATAAAAATTATGAACATTTTACCTTGCAGATGTTGGATTGAAATTGCGTGCACATTTCGGCCCCTTTAGCACACCCATTTGTTCGATAGCTTTTCGCATGCCTGCGACATGACTCGGAACGTTCTTCCTTGCTGCCTGCAAATTATATGGCGTTGCTGTGGTGCTAGAACGAGATCTCCTCCTTGAATCTCTGAGTCGTATCGGATTACTTAGAGTGTTTGATCTTCTACGCTTGTCCATCCTTGATCTGGCTTTGCTGGCACTGTTTGCATATCGAGGATTTTCTTGGTACAATCTTGGTGCAACTGAAGCGTACCGTGATTTTGCTGTGAAAAAGCCAAAGATGTCTAATTAAACATTGTGTGTCTAATAAACAGAAAACAAGACTGTGACTGGAGAAATTTTATTTCAGTTTCTTCAAAAACGTTTTCATGGATTATAAAAAGCTTGACCGGTGCATGGCAACAAAGCCATTTGGTCACCAAACCTTAAAGGACAAGTCCGGGGTATGGTTTTTGTGCCATTTTCAATGCATGAGTACACGATAAAGAGAATAGCAGCGATTAAGAGGCGAACAAAATAATCACACAGCCTCGTCTTCGTTTGCGCGATATGACGTCACTTCGCCCAAATTGCTTATTTGAATACGTAATTTCACAAGGAGAGGGCGAAAAATAATGGAGAAAAATATCATGCATCATTTAAAGTGGTATTATCTTGCATTTTATCATCAATGATACCAACCCCGGACTTGTCCTTTAAATTTGCTCTCTGACCAAAATCTGAGCAAAGTGGAATCATCATATTGCCTCATTTGTGATCGGGAATTCTTTATCTTTACTTTCATTGCTGTTTCGATTCTAAACATGAGACTATTTCAATAAAGAGAAAATTTAGATTTGTTGATTAGTAACTTTACCATCAACAGTAAACTAATGAAAACATCCTCTCGCTGGAATTGTAGAATTATTACCACCATTCGTATAAATGGACAATCTTTCACAAATGATGCTTTGACGCAGCTTTTATTATATGGTGATCAAGACCTTTCTGATGACTTGAACAGAAATATACTCGAATTTACTTTACTTTTCATAAACGAAATTGGTCGGTTTGGTTGAAATCTTTTGAAACTTCAGAAAGAAGCGACCACCAAGTCCCTTTGCGTAAATGTTCTTTTTCTTCGTAAATTCCGTTTTACATTAGATGTCAGGCATTTTATTCTTATCACAGAGCGAGTTGCACTATAGACTTTCTTCATTTCATCCCAACCCTGGCTCGACATCTAATGTCAGGCAGAATCCATTAGTTTAGTATCCATTAGTTTTTAATCGTTCGTAGTGTAGTTGTATGTAGTTTAACGTTGCGTGTATTTATGAATTGGCCCTGGTCTAGTCATTGTTTTTGTTCCCCTTGGTATCGTCCCTGTGGTAGTTATTAAGCATTCAAATGGGTGCTTTAGATGTTTTGAAGTACAAGATATTCAACAATTTGAAGACGGAAAATTTAATGTTCGTTATCATGATTGCGGGCATACCAAAAGAAAGGGCCCATTCAAAAAATTCAAAGTACCAATAATGCTGATTGGATTTGAATGAACCGAATTCTGCAGGATACCCGAGAATAAATATACGTCAATTCCATTTACGAAAATTTCTCGATTGTGAAAAGTATGAAAAATGGCCTAAACACATTATCAAATTGTAAGGAATCTCCTGACACAAAACAATATGCAAGGGTAATTCCTCTCAAAAGTTATAGGAAATCAACTTCAAACATTTATTGTCCTTTGCGTGGAGTTTCATCATGATTCGATCAAGTGTTTTAGGCCCCTTTTCAGGCATTTCGCAACCAATGAATTTTTAGTAAGTCGAATGTACCTACATTTTTCGCGTTTATAAAAAAGCTAAAAAAATCATGCAATTATTAAATCTCTCAGCTATCAAGCAGAAATCGATTCATTCAAACCTATCCAGTACACTTGATGCTATGAATTTTCAAAAATGAGAAATTTCTCTGGCTCATCCTGAAATGTTTTGAACGGCAAACTGACAAGTGAAAGAAAGGACTTAAGATAGACAAGTAGCTTCTCTCAAAACGACACATTAGAGGCCCAGACTTGCAGCAAAACTTGTCATATCCACATAATATTGATGGGAATTGGCAAGTAAAATCAGTTTGACAACTCACTTGCACCTGTCTTGGAAGCCGAAGATGGCGTTTTAGGATCTTTTGGCTCAATCTTCGTATTCTCAGTTGCGTTTCTAGTTACAACGGGAGTGACAGCTTTGCTTATCTTCATGCTAGATCCATCTCTCATTGACGGCAAACCATGCTGATTCAAACTAACCGTCTTAGGCGTCACAGCGTTTCCCTTTAGGTTGTTCTCGCACACCACAGACAGTGGTTGCCGGGTAGGGCTGTCTTCAATGGGCTCAATGCCTGACAAATTCGCATCAGCTTCATTTGATTGCATGCATGTATACGTGATAGCGAGGCCAGCCTCCTCTCTTAATACATCTTGGCTTATGGGCAGTACATCAAAAGTAGCATTTAGATCGTTATGTACTACAGCGGATTTTGTTGTATTGACAGTTAGAATACCAAAGCTCTGGTCGCATTTAGTGTCATCATTTCTACAATGTTCTGCTTTGATATTGTCAGTTTGGCTTAAAACTGCCTCTTTGTCGTTTGAGAATTCTGCTTCCTCTTGGTTTACCGTCGAGACCTTCCCATCTTTGTGGACATTCTCATTCTCTTTGATTACTGGCAAATTGCTAACCTCATCCGGCCCTTTCTGTATTATCATCGTGCCACGCCTTTCTCTGCCAGCAATTTCGACTGAGCCTGCACCAGAAAATAACAGTTTCGCAGGAGTACAGCCTTGGTGTTGACTGACATCAATAGCGGGATCAGTTGCTTCCTTTTCCGGCATAGGGGATAAAAATTTTGTATCAAATCTTGGCATTTTGTTTCGAACTTCAAAGTCATCATCCAGTGTCCTTGTTCTTCGTCTAGAAAGTGACGATGGGCTGACATTGTTCTCAATATTATCTGCAACAATGGCGCTTTGTCCAGCATCAACATTGTGGTTAATTCTGTGATAGGTCTCCATTTCAGAGCTTTTCGTCATATTTTGTTGCAGCCCATGCAATTTTGTTTCCAAATCGGTTACGAAGGCTTCATTTGAAGGGATAGATACAACAGCATATTCCTGATTTCCAGGAGTAGGATGGGTAGGAACTGAGGGCATCGGGCTTCCAGCAGATGCACACAACATGTTTGCAGATACTTCATTACTTAGGCCCGTAACAACTCTCGTTATCTTGCTATTGTACACTGAGTTTAAAGCAGTTATTGAGGTATAGTCTTCGTCCATGTCAATATCAACACCTTTAGCGGCCATTTGCAAGGTGTTTGCCAGCAAAACACATCTCGATCGAGCTGGTGTCCTCACTGGTGTGCACGAGGAAAAGTTGAGAATTGATGACACGTCAAGGCTCTCTCGCGTTGACTCATCAGCCCACGTGATTCTCCTGCTGCCTTCTAAATCATTCATTACTGATGTGTATTCCTGCTCAAGTTCCAAACTGAGATTGCTGGTTTCTTTGAGCTTCAGCTGTTGCTTGGAGACGAGGCTGAGAAGTTTTGAAAACAACCTAGAAAAAAAGGGAATTATAAATTTAGTCAAACAGCCTTGACATTATAAAAAAGGAAAGAAAAATAGAATCCTAATAGAGCAGTCCTGACTGCATGAACAGCTATAGTCTCGCCCTCGTGCACTCTGTGCTGCAAATATCTCTCATCGAATGCCTCAAAGCCTGGATATGTCTTTTGCAAAAACAGCACACCTAAATATTACCAAAGATGCACGGTATTCAATGTTCTTTCGTTAAAGCATTACTGTCATATCTGTTCTCAAACGAGTAACAAAGAAGAAAACGAAATCAAACATGATTGAGTTTTGTGCAAGATAAGGTTCATATCCTTACTGGTTGCCAGAACATGCGGAAAACCCCTTGAGACAAAAATCGGTCGTTTGAGGTGAATTCTCTGGCACCCTCGCAAAAACTGAGTCATCGCATTTATTTGCGATTTCTTTGATAAATCAATTGTAGGGATGTCCGTCCAAAGTTGTTACATGTGTGGGTTTATTTGGGCTCCGAGCTGCGTTCATTTTCCAGTCGAAGAATATTGATCTTTGTTGATTTATGGATAAGAATCGTTATGAATAAGATATTAAGATTCCAGTGATTATGCATACTGACTAGAGCATTAACCCAAACCATTCACTTCTATCGTATATCAAAATTAGAGGCAATTTTCAATTATTTCTGACAGAGAAATCATTTGGACTTAGGCTTTTCCTTGCTTAAAGCCAATTCCATTGCACTGAAGAGTTACGGTAAAATTCTATAGCTGAATGATTCATTTATGAATCAGACATCAGTTTGACTTCGTTTGCCATTTTTATTTCAGCAAACTTAAAAGAAATAACCATTTGTGCGGATGAATTGCAAAAACTGTCTTAGTCCGGTGGCTGGAGGGGGGGCATCACCACCCGAGCGGAGAATTTACCAGACCTAGCTCATCTATACCAGTTTTTTGCGTAGATTTCGATTCTGGGAGGTGATCAGCCATTTGAGGGGGCTTTTTCAAGATATAGGGGGTCATAGGTTAAAAAATGGGGGAAATCATAATTCTTTGGTTCTCTATGAAAATATTGTTATAGCTCGGTTACACATGGATATCTAGCATCAGATATATCTCCGTAAATGTATTTGGTCGTCAAGGGCATGTTCCTGCTTTGATTGGGGCGCTTTGGGCGCGTTTGGGGCTGAAAAACATGTTATAGGCAGAATCATCCTACTAGTTTAGACTTAGCCAACACAGCCGAGCATTGTTCTATTATAATATATAATGATAGAAAGCTGAGCACAATGATCTCAATCAACGCTATTTACTTGGAAAGTTTGGCTTGGCCTGATCTCCATTATTGTATGATCTACCAAATTGCAGTTAAAGACAACATAAGCTTCATTATTCCATCATCAACACGAAAGGCCACAACTTACAACTACGGTGGTGCAGGAATCCTCTGTCTTGCCTCTTCTCGATAAGCAAACTGAATTACGCAAGGTACGATAGCTTCTTCTACTGAAACTCAATGAAACTCATCCTGGAGCTACATGAAGAAAAAATTGCTAACAAATGGATTCTCCGTTTGCAGCAATGGGCACAACATTAGCCATTCAATTCATGTAGCTGGTGAGCAAACGTACATGCGAAGCTCCTACATAACGGTCATAATTTTTGTTGAGATGAATGTTTTTTTATGTGAATATGTTTTATTGGGGGAAGCAACCTATTTGTGTTTTAATCCAGTATTTGATGGTGGCTATAACTCGGTATATCTATATCAGGAGGATCTTGACCTTTATTTCTGAAGTATAAACAAACCAGTACAGAAAAAAATATGACGATTAAAGTTTGACGAGCTATAGCAAGAAAAACATCCATTTTCATTGCCTAAATATGGTCTGACAGTCTTTGAAGTAGAAAATAAAGTTTTTGGATTCAGGCATATTCCAAAAAAAAAAAGAGAAGCCAAAGTTTCGATACTAATGGCAACAGCACTGTCAATATAGCGAGATTAATTACTCATTTCTTCATTCCGTTTATCAAAAATTAATTAACTCATCTTCTGCATGCATGTGGAATAAAAGTTTTACTCGTCAGGAAAGTCCCCATGCTTAAATGGTTTTTAATAGACTATAACAAGCGAGATTTTTTGATTCACTGATGTCCCTTGCAGAAATTGACAAAATGGCTACTCCAAGGAAATGCTTAGGAGCAAGAGAGATGAAAAAGTATGAAAAGAGCGAGTTATGAAGTAGTTGAGGCTATCTCACCAATCCATTTCACAATGCAAGGGAAAAGCAGAATTTTTTCACTCGTTTTTCTGAAAGACCACACGCTCAAAACCAAGTTACAGAGCGACTCGCGAGACGTCACGGTACAAAGAGACGTTTTTAGGCATCCTTATCGCAACATCTGTAAGGAGCAATCACGAACGAAGATAAAAAGGCCCTGTCCTTCCTCTTGCAATTGTAGCCTGTGATGGCGCGAAAAGAAAACAGGCAAAGCAAACTGATGGATACAGCTTTGTCCTCTACTATCATAGCTGATGAGACTATCCCTTTCAATCAGTCGTGCTATATGCTCATTATTGTATCGTCGCCATCCAATCAAACTATAAATGTCCCAAATACATTAGAACTAGCAGTCAAACTGCTTGCTTTTGCAGTCAGTTTTCTTTTGGATAGTGGTGCCTCGCGAGTCGCTCTGAAACTTCGGTTTTGAGCGTGCAGTCTTTCAGAAAAAAGATTGAACAACTTCTGTTTGTCCAATGCATTGTGAAATGGAATGATGAGATCCTCCTTCAGAGCCTCGACAACTTCATCATTCGCTCTTCAGACTTTTTCATCTCTCTTGCTCCTAGAACATCCTTGGTGTATTAGCCTCTTTGTCAATTTCTGCAAGGGACAGCAGTGAATCAACCAATCTCGCTCGTTATAGTCTATTCAAAACCCTTTTAACATGGGAACTACCCTGATGAGTAAAGTATTTCATTCTACATGCATGCAAAAGATGAGTTACTTAATTTTTGATGAACGAAATGAAAAAATGACTTATCAATCTCGCTATATTGCAATGGTTGTTTGGCTTTCCCTTTCTTGGAATATGCCTGAATCTAAAAACTTTATTTCCTATTTTAAGACTGTCAGATCATATTTAGTTGCTATAGCTCGTCAAACTTTAATCGTCATACTTTTTTCTGTACTGGTTTGTTTATACTTCAGAAATAAAGGTCAAGATCCTCCTGATATAGATATACCGAGTTATAGCCATCATCAAATACTGGACAAAACACAAATAACTTGCTTCCCCCAGTAAAACACATTCACATAAAAAAACATTCATCTCAAACAAAAATTAAGACCGTTATGTAGGAGCTTCGCATGTACGTTTGCTCACCAGCTACATGAATTGACTGGCTAATGTTGTGCCCATTGCTGCAAACGGAGAATCCATTTGTTAGCAATTTTTTCTTCATGTAGCTCCAGGATGAGTTTCATTGAGTTTCAGTAGAAGAAGCTATCGTACCTTGCGTAATTCTGTTTGCTTATCGAGAAGAGGCAAGACAGAGGATTCCTGCACCACCGTAGTTGTAAGTTGTGGCCTTTCGTGTTGATGATGGAATAATGAAGCTTATGTTGTCTTTAACTGCAATTTGGTAGATCATACAATTCTGGGGGTCAGGCCAAGCCAAACTTTCCAAGTAAATAGCGTTGATTGAGATCATTGTGCTCAGCTTTCTATCGTTATATATTATAATAGAACAATGCTTGGCTGTGTTGGCTAAGTCTAAACTAGTAGGATGATTCTGCCTATAACATGTTTTTCAGCCCCAAACGCACCCAAAGCGCCCCCCTCAAAGCAGGAACATGCCCTTGACGACCAAATACATTTACGGAGATATATCTGATGCTAGATATCCATGTGTAACCGAGCTATAACAATATTTTCATTGAGAACCAAAGAATTATGATTTCCCCCATTTTTTAACCTATGACCCCCTATATCTTGAAAAAGCCCCCTCAAATGGCTGATCACCTCCCAGAATCGAAATCTTCGCAAAAAACTGGTCTAGATGAGCTAGGTCTGGTAAATTCTCCGCTCGGGTGGTGATGCCCCCCCTCCAGCCACCGGACTATCTTTGGTCCATGTTTTTCTCCGCACACTTTCTCCGCTTCAAACGATAACGGTGAACTTTGGCAGTGTATCACAAAAGATTCGCATCACACAACATTTCTCTGATGATAAACCATTCAATGTGCTTGAGCGAGGTACTCGTGATGGTCTTCACACATGTGCTTTCAACCAATCAATGCAAACGAACAAACAAACAAACAGAGCAACAATGTGTATCATTCTAGGGAACCCAAGCATAGTGTCTTGTTCTGTTTGTTTTTGTATTGATTGAAATCAGAACGAAGAACTTTGACATTGTATCACAAAAGATTTGCATCACGGAAAATGTCTATGGAACGATTCTATGCGAGGCACATATGATGGGCGAGGCACTCGTGCATCGCTTCACACATTTGACTTTGCTCAATCAACGCAAACAAACAAAAAGAGCAAAACCGCGAATTTTTTAAGTGAACCCATAAATAACGTGTTCTTTTCGTTCGGATTTCAATCAATGCAAAAAACAAAAAAGAACAAAACACTACTTTTGGGTACTCTGGAATGATACACATTTTTGCCCTGTTTGTTTATTTGTTTGCATTGATTGGTGGGAAGCACATGTGTGAAAACCATCACGAGTACCTCGCTCAAGCACATCGAATGGTTTTATCATAAGAGAAATGTTGTGTGATGCAAATCTTTTGTGATACAAAGTCAAAGTTCACCGTTATCGTTTGAAGCGGAGAAAGTGCGCAGAGAAAAATATGGATCAAGGACATTTATTGCAATTCACCCACAAATGGTTGTTTCTTTTAAGATTGCTGAAATAAAAATGGCAAACGAAGTCAAACTGATGTCTGATTCATAAGTGAATCATTCAGCTCAAGAATTTTACCATAACTCTTCATTGCAATGGAATTGGTTTCAAGCAAGGAAAAGTATAGGCCCGAATGATTTCTCTGCCAGAAATCTGAAACATTACAGAGGTGAATAAGTTCAGGATATTGCTCAGGTCAGTCCACATAATCGCAAAATTCCTTTTAATATCTCATTTGCAATGATTTCTATCAGTATTTGAACGAAGGTCAATATTCTTCGACCAGAAAATGAACGCAGCTCTGGCTCCAAATAAGCTATATGCCTATCACATGTAAACAACTCTGGAGGGACATCTTTACAATTGATTTATCGAACAAAATTGCAATACCTGCAGTAATTTAGCATCCATTCCAGTTCTTGTGAGGGTACCAGAAAATTCACCTCAAACGATCGATTTTGCTTTAAGGGGTTAGAAAGTGGCGTTATCGTTGACTGATTAGCGTGAAATTGGATGATTTCCGCATGTTCTGGCAACCAGTAGAGATCTGAGCCTTATCTTAACTTGAGTACGTTAACCCTATTTTACACGGACAATTTTTGAATGTTTTGCCCAAGGGGGCCATATGGCACCCCTGTTTTTGCAACTCATATGCTGCAGCAACTTTCCGGAATGGAACGTACATCTACTAAAAGGCTAATTGAGAATCTGATCTTAATTGATCACGTGGTTGGTTACTAGGCAACCAAATGGTGGCAAGTGGTCACATTGCAGCTTCAGAACATAGGAATCATTCGTCGTACATAGCCGATTGCTCGTGGCCCATGGTCGAAACCGCCAAAGCCTCATTTTCATGGACCAACCAGACGACTAAAAAGCGAAGGAGACAAAAGAAGCCCGTGAAGATTTTTTTAAATTTTACCTACCTTCATAAAACGCAACCAGGACAAAAAACTGCTTGAGATTTCCCGAATTTTTTTGAAGCAATCTACTCTCCAGATGTTTGGGAGTACAAGTTTGGATGCCGGTTAAAATATCTCCAGGATTGGCGGAGTTATGGCCACAAACAAACCAAAGGCACTGAACCTTGAACAATAGAAATTCTGGCCGGGAGACAATAGTAATAACAATAGTGATTGTTGTAAGAACGACCCGAAAACGCCACAATCTGCGTTTTCAATTGTTCTTGCTATTGTCTTTCGCTAAATTTTCTCCTATTCAAGATTCAATGCCCCAGCGGTTTCTATGTGAATTGAAAAAGTCTGCAAAGGCTTGTTCGGGAATTTCAATTCATGTGGCAATACTCTAGGGAAGTTTCTGTATTGTACTACTGTTTGCATTCATGGCAAAAAGTTTGTTCGTTGCGAAATAGCTTATACAAATCAAAAGAGGTTTTAACAAGAGGCTTTATCACCTGACTTGAAGTGGCGTAAACTTGCCTCGACAAGGCTTCGCTGATTTTGTCTATTGGAGAGGCAATAACTCCGCCAATCCTGGAGATATTTTAACCGGCATCCAAACTTGTACTCCCAAACATCTGGAGAGTAGATTGCTTCAAAAAAATTCGAGAAATCTCAAGCATTTTTTTGTCCTGGTTGCGTTTTATGAAGGAAGGAAAAAATTTAGAAAAATCTTCACGGGTTTCTTTTGTCTCTTTCGCTTTTTAGCCGTCTGATTGGTCCGTGAAAATGAGGCTTTGGAGGTTTCGGCCATGGGCCACGAGTATTCGGCAATGTAGGACGAATGATTCCTATGTTCAGCTTCAGTAATGAAAACAGGGAAAGAGGTAATTAATTTGAATTGTAACGGTTAAAATCCTAAAAAATAGTCTTGATAACAGGAAAATAAAAGTTTCTGTCGATTGAAAGTAAAATTTTCAAAATTTATCATTATTCATTATAAATATGACGTCGTCAAAATGAATGACGTCATAGACATTATTTTTGCAGATTTAAGCAAATAAAGAAAGGCAGATTTAGTAATATAATAGCAACAGTTGCGTTTGATTGACACCTCAATCCAAAGCGATTAGCGACTGCAGACAAAGGAAATTCTCTCAACCAGCAATTCAAAACAAACAAAGCCGCAAAAGTTTCCCCGAAACTAATAGGGCAAACTCTAGCCTTGTGCAAGCGAAATTGGTTTTAAGAGAAGGTACGTACTTAGATTTACCCTTCTTATTTCTTTGTAAGAACGTAACATTTCTTAAAAACCACCTTTCGCTTGCACAAGGCGAGAATTTGTCCTACAACTAGTTTCGGGGAAACTTTTGCGGCTTTGTTTGTTTTAATTGCTGGCTGAGAGAATTTCCTTTGTCTGTAGTCGCTAATTGCTTTGAATTGAGGTACCAATCAAAAACAACTGTTGCTATTGTATTCATTGCATTATAAAATCTACGTTGGTTAAGCAAATGTGAATAAGTTATGCATGAAATGAAAGCTCGTTCAAAAAACCAATCGATCGGTACCAATTTCGGTATATTTCAGTTTTAAACAAGAGAATTATTAACGTTTTGCTATCTTCTTTGCTGCCACTCTCCAAATAAGGGATTGTTCTGGTCACGCGACTATATTTAAGACAATGAAATATTAATAATTTGATACGATATAAAATTTTAAGAAAAGTCAGTAGGTTTCAGCATTCTAACTTGTTCCAGCTAAGAGCTATAATTGATAATTCAGTGGGGGGCATAATGGCCCGTCGGGTAAAAAAGGGTTAACCTCTGGTTGCAGTGGGGGGGGGGGAGTTTAGAGTGGAGCAAAATAAGTCATGGCAAATTCACAGAGTTCACTGTGATTTTGTTTCAGCTGATGAAAAAGGTGCGAGTTTACAGTAAATATGAGAACCTACAAAAATAAGAATCGACAAGTATTTTCCCTAAATAATCTACCTTGTAATTAAGAACATGTTTTAGTTTGATGAAACAATTTTTTATTGCAAGGATAATACAGTTGAATCGTTGATCGTCCTTATTAAACTGACTTTTGTAGCAGTTGACTGTTAAAATTTGAACATTCTTTCTTGCTGTTTGTAAGGTTAGAATTAGTCATTCGGTCCGTAATAAAATTGCTGAAACAAATACAAGAGTTGAAATCTGTTGACGATGACTCCTGAAACGTTTACAAAAGAAACCCTTCCAATAACAACCTTTAAGAATAATTATACACCGACAATAATCTAATTACCTTTGAAGTAAGAACCTAGTTTACCCTGGTTCTATCATGGGTATTGTGGACACAATTTGTGTCGATCGTGTCCACAATAGACCATTTTGACATTTAGAAAAGGGCCTGGGGAGAGCAACATTTTTCTGGTAAATGGCTGCCACAGGGCTTTTCACCAACGATAAATTGAACTGTGGCAGCCATTTACCAGAAAAATGTTGCTCTCCCCAGGCCCTTTTCTAAATGTCAAAATGGTCTATACCTGACCTAAATGTTACTAAATGAATGAATGTATTTCGTTACCTTGCTCGTCTTCATTTAATGAGTATCTCTGCGCTTTTGCCTCGGCATTCATTCTTGCTTACTCAAGTTCGTAACGGCCTAAGATTTTTGAACAGTGCCGCGCTCTAAACTAGTTCCCAGCCCAGACCGCGCATTCCTCCCAACGACTCATCCTGAAATTGAAAATTGAATGGGAGGGCAATCGACCGCAAATCCCACTAAGGCTTTTCGTACACACCGCGAAACATTGAAATCGCCTTATAAGGGGCGCAACCATGGTTTGTGTCACATGACTGGATGTGAAGACAGCTTGAGCTCACGGAGGTGGTACTCGCCGTGGCAAATCGCTGCAACAACAACCGTTTTCTAAGTAAAGCTAACGAAAGCTAACGATGGCTAGAGACTATCCAACCAAGGACTATCGGTGAGTTCAGTTTCATTTAAATAAAATAAACATTTTTCGTCTGTCTTGTACTGGACGGGGAAAGAAAAACAGTTTCCTTCAGAAGAAAAGAAGACATTCGACATTGAATTATTTGAGAGAAAGCGAAGGTAATGGGTTGCAAACATAATGATAGGCCTCAATCAAGTCGGGAAAAAATTTTCCAATCAATGGATTTTTTCTCGGATTTTTTATCAGGCAGCCCCCACAAATTTAATCTCCCCCTACACCCATGTTTGGGGGCAAAGTAATAGGGATCAGGTCATTATTGGAGAAGACCTGATTCTTACCAAACTGTCTCTTAGCTGCTCAATCTAGCTGCTCAGCTGAATAGGTATCGGTGATTATCGTAGGATTCACAGGCTTCACAAGATAGCCTTTTGTCCTGCACTATGCATCAAAAGCATGACAATTTCATGAAAAATAATTTTGTTTTCTTTTTTTAAGGAGTTTCCATTTCATCAAATGAGGATGAGCATTTCATTCTTCGGATAATTCTGCTGTCCCCTTCAAGAATTCATTACCAAAGAAAGAAACTCTACTCCACGACAGGATGTTAAGTGGATAGATAAGAAGTCTTTCAGCCCGGGGGGGGGGTACTTCATTGTTAAGTTGTACTGGACGTGCCGCTCATATGGATGGGTTTTTTCATCCGAAATTCTCTACATATGGGTCTGTTTTTAACCACAATCCTGGTAGATGGGTAGTTCTTTGAGAATTTTCTTATCAATCGGCCCCATAATGATAATCCACGCAAAAAAACTGAAATTTTCCTTTGTTTCAAATCGACAAATTCATACACATGGGTCAAAAATTTCCTGATATTCATGCAAATGGGCTGGAAATTTTTGAATATTCTGTCATACGAATGGGTCCTTTTCTCAAAATCCAGATTTAGGTCGAATCATGTTGACAATGAAGTACCCCCCCCCCCCCCCCCCCCCCGGGTCTTTCAGATGAAGAAACTGTATGATAGGTGGAGTGTTATCTGTAATAGCCAATGTTCTCAAGATCACACATCACATCAGCCACATATACTTTGAACTGTAAATTCTGATTCTCATCCAACACAACCATCTTTGAGACAATAAAGCTGTGAATGGAATGCACTGTATTAAGAGATAGTATGAAAAAGACTTTCGAATGGAAGGGCTCATTTATCGAAGAAAAGGGTTGGTCCTTTGTGCACACCTTTTCCAAAATAACTGGAAGTCCATTTGAAGTGAATGAGTTCAAATTATTGTGCAGTTCCTGTTTCTAATGCCAGTCCATCATGAATAGAAGCCTGCAAGAAAGAATTCACATGTTGCCTGTCACCTATTCAAGAGAGCCTGAGAAACAAGATGTGCTGAATTATCACATTTTTTATATCATCCAACATTGAGAGTGACTTGAAGACTAATGTATATACTCTAATTTTGGCATTCCTTTGATAGCTGCAGAAGAGAACCTTTCAAGAAACTGTTAAAAAGGGATGACACAACATAATAAAACATGAATTTTTGCCTTTCTTCGGCAAAATGACTGTGCATTGCATACAGTAGCTGGTAGTCCTCTAAAAGTTGGAAGAAACCAATTTGAAGATGTGCAGTCATATTTTAGTGAATTTTGATTTATTTTGCTCATTGTTGCTCTCTCTGTAGATTTTAGAATGGCTTGCAACAGGCCCCAATAGTGGGGGGGGGGGGGGCGGGTATTTCACCATCCAATTATGCGGGGATGTGTGCCAGCTTTTGGGGTAGTTTCTGACTCAAATATTCTGGGAATGGGATCTATTTTTACAGAAATGTTCTAGGATAGGATGGGGACCTACTTTTTACAAGAAAGTGTGAAGATTATTGTGGAAGGGGTATGGAAGCTTTAAGAAACTAGTGAGAAACTGTGAGAACTCAATAATTATATTATGATTTTAAGTAATATTTAGTGCTAACATTCCTTGTAAAAATATGGTATGTTTTCCACTAGGAAAATTACATTGAAACAAAAGAGAGCTATTTCAAAATATTGAATGCATATGGCATTTGTTAAATTTTACTTGGTAGATGCCTCTTAAAGAAGCACGGATGTATGTAGGAAGCATCTCAAACTGGGGGGGGGGGCACAACATTCTTTCATTAAACCAAAGGGACACTTCCTGAAAATAAAAAGGCCTCTTCTTTGTTTGTTGCTAAGTCTTTGGGAACTTGTGCCCCCATTCACTGTAAAGTAGCACTATATCTAGATTTGTTACCCCAGATTTGAAAACTGTTGCTAGGCTATGCTCAAACAGTGATGGTTCTTATTTGAAAGTGTTTAATGTACTACTACTTGTGTATAAGTGGTTTCTTAACATGTGGATGTTGAAGTGAAGCATTAACTTTTGCCAGACATGCCCCAGTAGCAAATGAGATCTTGTTATGGTGCACCAAAATTCGTGAAATCTTGGATCAAATCCACCTTGATTTGGCTACAAACATAAAATTGGCTAAGAAAGGGATGTCAGCTGTGAAATATACATATTTTGATTGAAATGCAACTGACATACAGGGATAATCATCGTATTTTTTCTGCAAAAAATCACTTCACCTGGGGGAAACTACATGCAGGTAATTTGTAATTTCTCTTTAGCAACTGCTTAAGTCAACCCTTGGATTGCCAAAAAATGAAGAAACTCCAGTACACCAGAAAAACACAACCTGAGAAAAAAGTTTGTTTTGATACATTTCTGCTTATTCCCTGTATCATATTACTACAGAAGTACTTGTGAGCAATGCCAAAACATTTCAAAACAACATTTTTTGCACAGGAAGTAAACATGAAGGGGTAAGGAGCTGAGTGATGAAATTCTGATAATTGTAAGAAAATTTCAGTACTCCATATACTTAGCTCCTTGGGAAAAATATGTAATCTTCCTATTCTGTAGAACAGTGCACTACAATTGGTAGTCTTAAGTCTGACAACCCCATAGACAATTGCTTTGGATGGAAATGAGTTTCAGAAATACGTTATAAGGGTAGGTTGGAATAGGCAAAATGGGGCAAGGGTGCAGCAAAATGGGCAACTTAATTTTTGCTGCTAAAAGTGAGAAAAAAATGGCATGGGTTGCAAACTTGTAGAGTTTTCAATCAAGCTTATGAAGGTGAAGTTGCGGTTTTTAGCAACGAGCATTGGGATGGCAGAGGTATAGAGAAGACATAATCAAGTCTGTGACCCCTTGCCCTGACAATCAAGTGGCGAGGCTCTACTCTACTGGGGATCAAACCCTGTCTGCCACCTCTTTGGCTTTAAACTTGGAGGCCCAGGTGGGGGGGGGGGGGGTACTGTGGTATATTTCAGATAAGGGTACTCAGGTTACTCTTTGGGTTTAAAATTTGTGCAAGAGTTATTTTTTTGGGTCAGTTATTTTTACAATAAATTTTTTGATTTGAGTTCTTGAAGTTCTGGCTTACTTTTTTGGGTCTCAAATGTGGGGAAAAGTAAAAATGATAGATAAAGATATCCTACAAATAACATTAAAATCAAGCAATATTACTGAAATCAAAATACAGTTAAATTTAAGTATATGTTCAGGTGCTTTTTCTTAGATTTAAGATGCAGACTTCATAATTTTTGGGTATGTCATGTCATGTGAGAAAAAGTATTTTTTTGGGTCCAAATTTATGCCAAAAATTATTTGTTTGGGTTGTTGCTGTGTACCAGACTGAGCACCCCTATCCTCAATATACCAGAGTAACCCCCTGGGGTTAGAGGATTAAACCACTGGGCCACAATATATTTAAAGGCTTCAATTCAAGGTCAAAGGTAGTCAAAATCAAAGAGCATTTAAAAGCAGAAAATTTTTTTCTCAGACTACATCAGAAACAAGTTTATAAGGCACTTTAAGATGGCCAAAAATGTCATACTATTCAAAGAAACTTTTGACTGCTGAAATTCAAAGATATAGGCAAACATGCCAATGAAATCTTTGTCAGTTTTAAACACACCAAAACACGTCATCTTCCCATTTTATGTTTCATGCATCAAGAAACATTTTGTATATATTACAAACAATTGGATCATTATTCACACACTCACAAACTAGCAAAACATAGTATAGTATAAGAACTTTTGGTTTTTACCAGGCTGAAATTTCAATGTGAAATTGAGAACCTTTCCATTCTATGGGCTGCTCCAAGTATCTTGTTTTAAACTATTGTGTAATAACAAGTGGATAGAAATTCTTTTCAATGTATCATAAAAGATTTTTGGGAGCAAAGTACCTTGAGATTCAAATGCTAGCTTACAACGGTGTATATAACTAAAACGAATAAATATCCCAGGACCATAATAGGAAGCATATCCTGATTGGGGGGGCAATTGTTCTTAAAACAATAGAGAACAATACATCTAATTAATGCTTGTGACATGACACCATTGTTTTCAAAATCATTGGGAAGGTGCTTGAACTTCAATAATGCCCCCCCCCAACTTTCTACAGGCCTAAAATGTACATATTAATAATAATCATTAATTATTATTAAGTATTATTAAACTTTTTCAAACTTCAACATAGTCTATATACTTTATTTAAATATGAAGAAAAAGAACCAACACTTTCTTATTTATTCACCCCACTTCAAGTCTCAGCATGTTCAGTCTAAAATTGACAATGGTGCTTTCCTGCATTTTCCTGAATGAAAGGAGCTTGTCTAAATCTCTGTCAAATGGAATTTACTGCAAGTCTTTGCAGCATGATGTCAGTTAACAGTTCTGCCTTCGTTTTGTAACAAGACGAGACAAGTTGCATGTATAAATCTTGGACTTGAAAGCCTTCACAAAATTTAGGCCAATATTTGTTACATCTTTCTTGGTGCACTAATCAGCTCATAAGTAGCCTCCAGTTTCTTCACCATATAAGCTGCCAAAACTTCAAATGTTTTCCTGCACTCGCCATCTGCATCTCCCCAGGTAAAAGTAACTGCTCTGCTGTTCTGTTTTGCAAATTCTTTCGTTCCCCAAAGATTTCACCCTGGGGCCATAGGTCCCTTCAGCAAGAATTCGGAGCCGCGCTCTCGAGATACAAAGATACCAAAGTATGAAACTATTGTACTCATCTCATTGTTTTCCTTTGAATAACAAACAATCTCTTGACATTTTCAGGAGTTCTATCCCACTTGATGCCATCAGCCAAGACGATACGACTAATACGACATACAAGACATTTTGTTTTTGTTCTGCCATGTGTTCTCTTCTCCCGCCATTTTTAAAAACCAATTTCTATTCAATCATTACCCGCTGAAAATGACGTAGTATTTCTAGTAGCTATTGTTCAAATTTCATTGTTATTCGTAGCGCCCCCGCAGCACAATGTTTCGCGGTGTGTACGAAAAGCCTTAGTGGGATTTGCGGTCGATTGCCCTCCCATTTAATTTTCAATTTCAGGATGAGTCGTTGGGAGGAATGCGCGGTCTGGGCTGGGAACTAGTTTAGAGCGCGGCACTGTTCAAAAATCTTAGGCCGTTACGAACTTGAGTAAGCAAGAATGAATGCCGAGGCAAAAGCGCAGAGATACTCATTAAATGAAGACGAGCAAGGTAACGAAATACATTCATTCATTTAGTAACATTTAGGTCAGGTATTGTGGACACGATTGACACAAATTGTGTCCACAATACCCATGGTTCTATACGAGCAATTTCCTACATGCGGTAATTCAAAGTACAACTTTTTAGAAGCAAAAGTCAAATATCCCCTTTTACCCCGGTTTGATCCATTTTGCCCTCCTCCACCCTACCAAATATATGACAAATCAGAAATCTGTTACCTTAACATTAATGTTAAAATCTGATGAAGAATCTAGCTAGCGAAATGCTAGCCATCCTTTTCTAATAGGTGTATAAAAAAGGTTACCGCTCAAAAATGTACATCTCTCTCGAATGAAGGGTCTGACATAAATGAGATAATGATTTTCTGGAAAACCGACTCGTGCGGTTTTATTTGATTTATAGATATTGAAAAAGTGTGCCTATGGAGTTTGCAAGCAAGAAAAAAAGTAGGCATAAATGAGGTAGAGCTTCTTTTCACACATTGTTCTATCAAACGATATTCTGCTACATTTTGTAGAATTTTCGAATGTGCATAATAGTGATAGAAGCTTTAACGTCACTCAGTCGAACCTCGCGTATGAAAATGTATAAAAATAACGCTCGATCCAGGCTCTTTTGTAGAATAGCTATAAGGTCTATTGTATAATATAATGTACGTCGGACCATTTTCCAATCAAAAAACAAATCTTTACGTTGGTAATGTCATCAGAGAGTTAGAAAGCAGTAAGTAAGATTGTTGCGATCAAAGCGGCCCTTCGTCAAAAACTGTTTCACATAAATTGAAATGTCTTCCTTTCAAAATTTCTTCAGAAAAAAGACTTGGTGCAGCTAAAGTCATTAGACAGCTTTTGGTTGTCAAAAGGTTTTGTGAACTACAACGTTGCTTTTGTCAAAAATAATTAAGTCATTTTTGCATTTTTAACTTCCTATTTTGATTACAACAAAAGAAAACTTTAAGATTTGCTTTGCTAGAGCGGCCTCGCCAAAATTTAGCACCTACTAAAGAAACTGCCTTCAATGTTACCGCTTTGAGTAAATTCAAAATAAAAAGACTTTAGGTTTAGTGATAACCAAGGAACCCGCGAAGATAGTTTGCTGACGGCATTGAGTTCACTTCCTTTGATATTCATGCATAAACGTAATTATGGTGAATTTTAGAAAATAGCCTACCTAAAATGGAATTGCAAGTACTTTTGAATTCTCCTTCATCTTTCGTACAGGTACTTTTATTTTACTCGCTGAAAAGTTTAATTTTCAACATATCACAAAAGCTTGCTCCGCCTATTCAGGCTAAATTTAGAAAGAAATCCCATTTTTATTTTGTGTTCTGGTGGGTTGTGATTAGGAGGGATTCAGATTGTCAGTTTTCCCCATTTTTGGGTACCCGGTAGCACTTCAGTTCTCTGTGATGCAGTTATATCACTCCACGACAATTTCGTATGCCTTTCATTAAAGATTAGAAATTCACTAAAATCCCTAAAAAATCCCAAAATCCAATATTTCAAAAGGTCTCACAAGCTTCTCAGAAATTAGAGATACACCCGTCCTTGGATATATTTTTGATGTTATTGAAGGGGAACAGCTTAAATTCAACGAGAAAGGATTGACTACTGTGAGGAAAGAGTTCAGAGAAAAAACAGCAATATTTTCCATGAAGAAATATTCCATGAAGGTGTTGTGGCGCAATGATGTAATCCACTTACTTTGCAGTCAGAACAGTCAGGTGGACAGGGTTCGATACTCGGTAGAGCCCCACCACTTGAGCGTCATGACAAGGGGTCGCAGACTCGATTAGGCCTATTCTACTTCTGCGATCCCAGCGCTTGGCGCTAGAAACCGCAACTTCACCTTCACCTTCACCTTCACCTTCACCTTCACCTTCACCTTCACCTTCACCTTCACCTTCACCTTCACCTTCACCTTCACGAAAGAGCATTAAGAATCGCTTACAAGGATACGTCATCAAATTTTAAAGAATTGTTTATAAAGGCAGCCTCAGTCACCATTCACCAAAGAAATCTACAGTTGCTAACTACAGAAATTTATAAGACCAAACATGCTCTTAATTCTAAATTCATGGGTGAAATCTTCGTCGAGAAGAACATCTCATATAGCCTGAGATGTAATGACCACCTGTCACTACCAATTCCACGCACAAATGCGTATGGTATGGAGACAATCAGGTACACTGGACACAAACTCTGGCAATCGTTGCCACTAGAAATAAAAGAGTCTCATACCTTGACAGAATTTAAGAGGAAAATAAAAAAACATCAGTTCAGCGACTGTAGATTGTGCAAGATCTATGTAAATAATTCAGGATTTTCATAAAAACATGTAAATAGGACTATTCAGTTTTCACTTTTGTTAAATGGTTGGCCTTAATTAGTTTTCTTAACTATCTTTATCATGCCAACCTTAAATAAATAAATCATTATTATTATTATTATTATTGTTATTATTCACCTTCACCAATATGGAACAGGCGGGCGTTCTCAAAAAGGGCGAATTTCAGAAAATTAGACAGGTTAAACTGCTGCATGTTAAGTCACGGGCTAAGAAAAGAGAGAGCTTATATGCTGCAACCAAAAACAGCAACCTGTCACAAAGGTGAAGGAACCTTTTCGCTGTAAGTTCCTTTTTTGAAACGACTTGCTCGGGAAAATAAATAGCATTTTCTTCGAAAGGTGCTTGATTGGGGGTGATGCTGCTCAAGTTTCTTCTGCCTGTGAAAATACATTACAAATATGTCCAAAAAGGAAGCTACCTAATTTCGACCTGTGTTTCCTTTGTTACTCTTTACGAATTCCCTGGAGACCAACTTTGCATAAACTATGCAACAAAAGAAAGCACAGGAGATGGGGCACAGGAGAAAGCACAGGAGAAAATCACTATCTCCTTCATCTCAGACATCTCGCTCTTGAGATATCTTAATTCATCGAGCGGTAGCATCTGTTTACATAATAATAATAATAATAATTTCTCAACTTAAAGACAAATGACGGAGATATAAGGTAATTAAAAATAAGGGGCCTGGGCAATCTAAATATAGCCTATTGAATTCCATTGTATTTGATGATATCGAGAGATTAGCAAATCAATTAGACAAATGAAAGCACTAAGACTACCCTCACATGAGCAAACTCAAACCGGTCTGAGTTTCAAATCAGTTTGAGTTTCAATTCGGTCTGCGGTCTAAGACCTTGGAGTGCTCACATGACGCAGGCGAATTGAAACTCAGGTCGACCTGAGATTCGTTTCGGTTTCTCAGGTCGGTTTGAGTTTTCAGGTCGACCTAAGATTTTCATGTGAGCAGAAACTTTTTCCGTTTCGGGGCGAATTGAAATTTCAAAACAATTGTGAATGACATTCCTTGCGTTCCTTTGGCAATCAAAACAATCAAGATAAATCTTCAACAATGCAATCATAATTGTTCTGAATGACAGGGGAATGCGCTCATTGTTTGTATTCAGGAAATGTTTGTCAAATGCGTATGTGTAGAACAAGTGAGCTGAACTCAAACCGATCTGAGAATGTTCATGTGAGGGGGAGGGAAATTAGCAGACACAGCCAAATTTCAAACCGATTTGAAACTCAGATCGGTCTGAGTTTTCTCATGTGAGGGTAGTCTAAGCCATCTTTTGTTCTATTTTTAAACTAGGCGCAATATATCCGTCATTTGTCTTTAAGGTTAGCTTCTCGTCTAGCTGATGCTAATTAACACCAACCAAAAGTTACACACCCTGCAGTGGCCAATGCCATCTTTACAACAGATAAGATGTTCCAATAATCGGAAATTGCTTTTTATTCTGACTCAAAAACAATATTAAATTACCTTTCAGTTGAATGCGAGTCTTTTTCTTGTAGCATAACATATCTTCTCAAATGCTTAGCTTGAGCTCTTGCAGATATTTTCTCGACATCGAGCACTCGTGCTTCATGGAATACTTTATAGGATCCCTTTAGCGATTCGTCGGCCACTGAGCTCATCCAATCATCAGCGAACGTTTTAACAACTGAAATCTTCTCACTGTTGTCTGCAAGTTGCTTCACAAGAGACTGAACCTTCGCGTTCAATTGACTCTGTTTGGATTGCGTTGCTGAGCGAAATCTGTCTAGTTTCTGGACTGACTGTGAAGGTAATTAAAAATATCAATGAATTTTCTATAAGTTAAATGATAACAACAGGCTCTCAATGTACTCACTTACTAATACAATTATGAAACCATTTTAATGCAGCCCACAAAATGTTCTTAATTCCCGAGTCTAAGATTTAGGAATAGTTCTATTAGGCGCTTTATAATATAGGTAGCTGCTTTTAGCGCCTAGCACTCTTCAGCAACCTCTTTCTACCTTGATTATGCACTAACTAATAGCAAAAAATTCGGCTGTAAATGTAGCCTAAAAAGCTCTTAAAGCCTCTTCAAGCAACCATGAAAATGGCCTAAATTGTGATCAAAATTCCTTATACATTTTCCAAACAGAAATGACTTGAATGTGCTTCAGCACGTGTCATCCTCTTGGGAGAATGAAACTGAAACTGAAACTGATAATTATGACCAAGTTATTACTGCGAGGCAGAAACAGGGAGATTTGATCGTGATTTTATGCCGTTTTTGAAGGCCTATTGAAGAAGCTTTTTCGAGAACACCCCCCCCCCCCATAGATTCAGAAATTCAGTGGCCAATGTTAGCCTGGTAAATCTTAAAATACATTTGAACATGTTCACTATTGAATAATGATATAGTTGCCAGTACTATTGTCTTCATATCCAGGGAGCAGTGGACTTTCCAACGGATAATTTTTAATCACCGGGCGTTTGCCGATTAACAATCATGATACAGTTACCAATTTTAATGAATCATACATATTAATTTTGCTATAAAAGCTAAACAAGATGTGCAAATTCGTTTCATCGAAATCTGAAACACCACTCACCTGAACAATAGGCTTTGAAGTAAATTGCCTGGCTTTCGGAAGCCTACCGGGTGTCTAAAAAAAAAGTACCCCCTTTTGACTCAGCAAGGCAACAAAACGATAATATTTCGGGACTCTTTGAATTCATGGCTACATTTGTTGGTCTTCAACTTAAATGCACATACTTTGTATTTGGAAATCGACCACCAAACACCGGAGATATGAGTTCGCAAGGTCAAAATTTGGAGTGCATCTGAAGCCAGAGGTTTTGAGAAATGGCCTAGCCATAATTTGACACCAAACAAGCAATTTGCAAACGAATTTTGACTTTGACCTTTACTTTTTACTTTTGAAAAGATCTATACCCTGAATTACTTCAATTGTTCTTGAAGTGACTTTTCTTTTGAGGAAACGGTCCTTGCATTGCATTCGATCCCAAGTGTTTTGTATTAAAGAAGAGGAAAAGAAGCATGTGCACGCTTATTTTGGAGATGTGGCACGACTTTATCATTCTTACCACATTTTTACTATATTTGTTTAATCAGCGCCATGTCCATGAATCTTTTATTCTTTTCAAAAGCAAAGCAAAACACAGAAACTTAAAGTCTACGGGTACTTTGGAAAATTCCCACGATACAAATCATGACTAGGCCCTTTTCAAAACCTCTGGTTTTGGGTGCACTCTAAATTTTGACTTTGCGAGCCTGTATCTCCGGTGTTTGGTGGACGATTTCTAAATGCAAGGTACGTGCATCTAAGTTGAACAGTGATAAATTTAGCTGTGAAGTCGGGGAGCAATGATATCTTATGCTTGATTCCTATTTCCAGTCAAAAAAGGGTACTTTTTTCTGAGACACCCGGTAGCTCAGTTTGAATATATTTCCATCGGAGCCTCATATTACAAAAGAACCAAGTATAATATACCTGATCAATGGTTGGATCTGCATTCCCGAGCATAATTTGAATCCTTTCCAGGTTTCTTTCCTTGAAAAAATAAAACAAACATTTCCTTTATAAATTTGAACTTTTTTGCTCTACAGTTTGCTATAGATTCAATTATCGTTGGCTAGGAACTATTGTATAAATATACAAGAAAGATTTACATAGGGAAATAAGAATTAACTCAGCAAACTATGAAAAGCATACCATCTACAGCGTGACCCACAAAAGTGACAGACAGGGGCGGCGCTCAGTGGTATAAACTGTATGAGCCTCATACTATTTTGCTTCCAAAGATTGCCATAAAAAACGTTAAAATTCATGGGATTTTTGGAGGATATTTGCGTCAGCCTTTCTGTTCTGCTTGACTCAGTAGTGGAGCCGCATTACATGATGAAACTTTGTGTTTGGTTTGTTCCTATGAAAGATTTATAATTGCTTTCTGCTTTCTTATCCGTTATGAATCGTAATCTATAGTACTATTGCTAGCTATTGATCACGAGGGCACTTATGGCCACGCTATTAGTTCTCATTTCTCTTACCATGATGTCCCTAAACTTTTGTCTTAGTGGCCCGCTGTTACGTCATGGCGTATTGTAAACCTATCGTGAAACAAAGCGACTTGTCTTCCATGGTATGAGTTTTCGATTTCTCATTGCGTAGCCAATCTAACCATTCATCTCAATGCCACGCTGTCTCACGCTTGTCTATGTGCCGTGTCCACAACATGGATCGGGTTTTAAGGAGCGGGTACCGTTGGGTGTTTCAAACATTTGTCTGAATTGTCAACTCAAAGGACCATCCACAACGACTTCACCTAAAAACAGATGTAAGACCATGCCAAATGCGCATCGAATCAGTGACACTGCATACGAGAAATTTCTGTGGATGTTTGGAGACGAAGAGAAGAATACCTACTTCTGATGACTATGTCTCACTATGGGTGATTTATCAAAGGTGAGTTTCGTACTTGAAATTTCAAGGCAAAAGGAAGTTTCCCAAAGACCGTTCGCCAACTTGGCCGGTATTAGAGTTGAGATCCTAATACCTTGCCATTTTGGCGACGATTACAAGAGAGCTCTAGGCCATCAGCATTAATTGTAGCCGTGGCTCCAACCTTTTTACTGTGTTCACTGGCCATGGTATGAGAATCACGATCCTAATACTGGACTTTGAGGTGGCGATACAGCAAGGGCTGTGTGCCTGTTGCTAAAAATTTGTTCATCGCTCAAAGCCCTTTAGCCACCTTCATTGGCAATGGTATAACAATAGAGGGCTAAAGCGCATGTCTTCTTCAGTGATACGACTCTTCAAAATTCAAAGTAGCCGTACCCAAAGTCCGATATTGTACCAACTAATGACCCCTCCGAGAAAGGCAATTAGAAATCAACTTCGGGGAGGAATAATCTTTATTATATGAGATATATGATTTATACCAGGTGAGTCAATAAAAAATCATCATTCCCTGAATATCAAGATGATGATATTCACGCCTTTCTTGTTGGGGATACGAATCATCAAAGTTCCAAGCTACGGTTATCCCCCAAAAAGGAAACCTGTGATCATGCGCAGACAGCATATTTTGGTTTGTGAAAAGAATGTGGGCGGAGAATCGAACCACAATCCAAACAAGGATTAGCAAAGAAACAAAGAGATTCTCGCGCATGGTAATAGGTTCCCCAGCTGTTGATGTGCTTAGAACTTTACCAGCATAACAAAAGGCTTAGACAAAAGGGGCAGTCCTCGGTATCCTCAACAATTTCATGCCTTCTAGCATGGAAAAACAAGTTTTGTTGACTTCGTTTTGTGGTGCAGAATGGCTAGCAGCTGCAGAATGAGAATGGCTAGCTGCAGAATGAGAATGGCTAGCTGCAGAATGAGAATGCTGGGCTGACCAAATTGAGCTACAGCTTTCTCAGTTTTTTTTATGCAAGAAGATCAAATATTGTGGAGTCTCTGGATGGATATATGTGACTAACGCTATGAATGACACTGCATTGCAACCATTTTTGGATGTTGAATAATCATTAATCAAGCAAGCAAGTTGGTTTAGTTGTGGGCAATGCTGGGAAGACAGAAAATTATTTTACAATAACAAACAGTAGGAGGACTTCTCATTTAAAACAAGAATATTCATCTTGCAGTGAAACTCTTGCTTGAGCATGAATAAGACTTTTTTGGTAGCTAGATATCCAGCCATGTTTTTTGAATTTTATTAACATTCAAATCAGGCAGATAAGGAACCCCTCCAAATTTGTCAAAAATAGGAGATTAATTCTTTTCAACCAGCTTGAAAACTATCATAAACATATCTGGGAAAATGCAACCTAAATAGAAGTTCAAAAGAAACAAATGGGGCATTAGAACTTTCCATGCTTCATAAACAAACAAATATTCTTTTAACAACTGGGAATTGTTCGCATTCAGTGGCTATTTCAGTTTGAGCTGCCATTTCCTAAGACAAGGTGAAATATGTTCTTTGCTGCCTTGTGTACTGATCAAATTGACCAGTTGCTGTTTGTGATGTTTTCATATCTGCTGAATTTTACTTCACCATTAGTTTTGCTCATTTTAGATCAACAGCTCTTCTTGTTGCATGAAGTGCAATTGTACAAAGATAAATAAGTAAATTGAATAAAATATGAGTCCTCTTTGTGAAAAGAAATAAGCATGACGTTTCAAGCATAGCCCATTATCAAGCCTTGTTAGATGTTGATTTGAACAGCAAAAAATGCTCGAATTTGGCTCAGTCCATTTGGTTTGTTACACATTTTTCATAAGAAACCACAGGGACCCCAGGAAATTGAATAACCCCCCCCCTCCACAATGATAAAGCCCTGTAGCCTCATTTGCGATTGCAAAGCTATGATTCCTTTAATCACTAAACGATTCAGTTTGCGTTCCTCGCTTTTGATTTCTGATTAAGGGCACTACATCATAGCTTCGCAATCACAAAGGAGGCTACATGATGGCTTTATCATTTTGGGGGGAGGAGAGAGTATTCAATCTTCTGAGGTCACTCTGTGAAGAAACTTTGATCAGACCATAGTACATGTATTTTTCATAAGAAACTAACAAAAATTTGGACCAGAATTGAAAGTTTCTTAACCATTATCAGATCTATACATGATACAGGAAACAAGTAGAAATAAAGAAAAACATGCTTGAGTTTCTTAATTTTTTGTGATCTGAAAGTCTGAGTTTCTTATAAGCAGTTTCTTATGAAAAAATACAGTACATGTGGGTACAAGTTTCTTAATTCATCATGAACATTTTCACAATTTAGTACTAAAGGCTTCTTAATTTGTTTATCAATGTGGTCTCTAACACTGCTGCAGATATGTTTCTTGTAAATGCCAGAGACAAAATTGTATGGTTTTATTCAAGGCTACTGTACAGTTTTTCTTGTGTTTGGTCTGCACTTTATGCCTTATCAGTAACAGCAATCTTGTGAACATGGACACAGGAATGTGTCTATTGAAGTTTCAACATTTCTTCAAATGTAGCTGAGTTCTTGATTATGAGGTGCGGTTCTTCCCACTCACATACTGAAACAAGTTTCTTTCAAACTTTTGGACAAGAAAACAGTGTTAGTTTAGAATAGTTGTGCACCATATGAGTGATTTTCACCAGACTCTTTCCAATATTTAGCAATAAGATATCTTTTCACAAATTTCCTTTGATTCTTGAAAATCAATGGAAGAGAGCAATCTTCATAAAATATTTGAGCTGAGGATACCCATCTGATTCTTAGGTTTGATACGAATTTTGATACATTAATCATAGGTTGATAGCTGACACTCCAATAGTTGTTATTTGTATTTTACCATTATATTTTGCACTCATTTTTTGAATTTCAGGTTAAAAAATTGTGAATTTTATCAAAAATGATATGCATCTTGATAAAATACCCCTTTCCAGCACCATTTTGCAGTGTCAACTATTGCAGTTCAAAGCTTGAGCCATCAATTACAAATGCATTTTGTGTGCAATAATTCAATGAATGTCAGCATTAGACATTGGAAATTTGTAAAGAAACTTGAATAACTCAAAAGCTGATACAGGCCCGTCGGAATGAAATTCTTTTCTGGAAAATTTTGAATAAAGAACTTCAATTTCACCAGGACATAGATTATTTTGAACTGCATAATATCAAAGTGACAGCTTGATAAATTCTGGTAACATCCTAAAAATATAGATAAGTTTGAATCTTCATTTTCAAGAGTTTGGCTTTCACAACCTTCTTCATGTGCATAAGTGAACAAACTTCAGTAAATTAAGTGGGGGCTGAAGCCCCCCCCCCCCCCAGCCTTTGCTTCTAATGGGCCTGTGATGATTTCAAGGAACTTTAGCATTGGGTCACTTTTTAGTTTCTTATACAGAAAATATATGTGCACTTATGACAACACTGTCCCTTTGAGAAAAATTAGCTCTTGAATGGATGTTAAATCAAGAACAAATCTAAGGTCTCTGATTTTACAATAGTTGAAGTGTATCTTCAGCATCATTCATATTTTAATCAAATTGCATTGCCACCTTGCCAATATTGCATCATGTTTGTAGAGATTGCCTTGGGGAAGAGACATATGCTTGGTCGCATGGGTTGACTGGCCATACTTCAGATATTTATTGTAACTCAGCAGCAAACTTGTCATATTGTTTCGTAAGGTCCTAAAAATGAATTTAAGGAAGATGATATTACAGGATGAGGAGATTGGCTTCAATTACACAGAACTACATTGCAGAGAACATGTTATTTTGTGCAGAAAGCTCCTCCATCTCCTTCATGAGCTACAAGTTGAGAAAAAGCAGACTTTTAAAATTCATAGAAGAATGTGTAGCAGTTTCGTTCTTGGATTGTGCCACCATAGAGAGCAGTGCTCGAAGAGTATAACTGCATTTCCCGAATTCAGAAATAAACAGCCAAATCTAGACAATATCATGTTCACGCTTACATAAATATTGTCCACAAGCGTAAACAAAGGAGAGAAAAATTGTGTGTAGTTTAGGCCCCAAAAGTAGACAGCCTTAAAACCTCAACGAAAGTGCCTAGAAAAGAACAAAAAATAGCTCCTTTGAACAAAAAATAATTTTCTAACCGGATATCCCATGAAAAATAAGCCAACAACGCGAGCGGGAGAAAGAATCTAAAAATATCAACCGAAGGTTCATACATCCTTCTGTAAAATGTTAAGTATGTGGACCTACCACGCACCTCGCCTTTTACGACAAAATTTTTCTTTCGTTGTTTCATAAACTTCAAGTTTTTAGGTCTTCTAAAGCGATGATAAATGGATGGAAATACATTCCCCGAATTTTGAATAAAAGCGCCAAACTCATAAAATATTATCTTTATGTTGATGTTGTTGGCAAGCGTAAATAAAGACAAGAAAAAGTTGCATTTAGGCCCAAAAAGTAAACAGCCTAAAAAACTCAACGAAAGCGCCCAGAGGAAGCAGAAAATGGCTTCTTTGAAATGTAAAATATCTTTCTGACTGGATACCTTCGCAAAAGTAGGCCAACAACACAAGTACGAGGAAAAAACTGAAAATATCAACCGAGGGTTCCTGCATTTCTTCTGTTAAATTTGAAACTAACAGACTTACCATGCACCTCGCCTTTTACGATAAAATCTTCATTTGTTGAATGATGAACTTCAAACTTCTTGGCCTTGTGGAGCAATGTTAAACGGATGGAAATACATTCCGCTTTTTTCGATGATGTCCTTCACAACGGCTGTACGCGTCAGAAGTTGCTGACGCCAGACCAAAAATTCGCGCCATTGGCAAAAACCTCGCTGCAAGGACCGGATGTGACGTCAAAAAACCTCTGGGGAGTTGTCGGGCGTGATATTGGAAAACATAACATTTAAAAGCAGACATGTCCAAATGAACCTCAACATTTACCTGACTGAAATTGGCGACTCCATTCTGACGTTATGAGAGATTTTCTCCAGAAAGCACCTTCGTGAAATTTTGAAAATAGGCTAAAAACAATGACCAACATTTCCCGAGCTTTCTGCCTTATCTCAATGAGTTCAACACATTCTAACATGTTTTATCCTATTGGGAAAATGAAATCGTCCAGAATAGTGTTGTTTTGCCCCCTGGGATGACATTTTCATCTCCCAAAGGGATAAAGCGTGACAAAACATGTACAAGTCAATGTTATAAGGCATAGACATGCGAGAAATTTGGACGTGATTTTGCGCAATTTTTGGAAGTTTCTTGGAGGGGCTTCCTCGAGAAAATCTCTTATAATTTCAGAACGGAGTGGCCGATTCCAGGCAGGTAAAATTTAGAATATATTTGAACATGGTCACTATTGAATGACATATTTGTCAACATTGTTATCTTGATATCGAGGGATCTGTGGTCTTTCAAACAGGGATTCTTTTTTTTTGACTCACCCGGTATGATATCATTTTTTTTTCGTCATGGCCTTCATGGAGTACGGTCACGTTTATGTGAGCTAAGTGAAAAGGCTTTGTGATGCTGTTACAGGACGAGCAATATCAAATTTTTGCGTGACTTTAAGATAATGGTTGCTCTGTGGTTTGTTTACAGTGGAAT
Source organism: Aurelia coerulea (assembly GCA_039566865.1). NCBI lineage: Eukaryota > Metazoa > Cnidaria > Scyphozoa > Semaeostomeae > Ulmaridae > Aurelia > Aurelia coerulea. The sequence goes on from CM076959.1 coordinate 9,327,495, forward strand.
TTATTCATTCGTCACCCAATAATGTCGTCAAAGACTCAAGCGAAATCTTCCAAGAGCGATAAAGTAGGCCAAGCATCGATGGATCCCGTTTCGGATAGCACGATATCAATGTCATGTCTTGAGAGGCTATTGGATGCGAAACTTGCCGAATTAAAAAGTGATATGGCCACCAAGGATTGTATAAATGATTTGAAAAACATCATAGTTGAGCAGAAAAGCAGGATCGAAGAATTAGAAAGCAGAGTTATAGTTATGGAAAAACTTATTCACAATCTCAAGGGGTGCAGTGATGATAACGAACAATATCAGAGAAGGCTTTACCTGAGAATCGGAGGCGTTGAACTAAAGCAAGGAGCGAATGGGGAGTCGGGTGATGAATGTCTAAAGATTGTTAAAAAGATTTTCAGAGAATTGAAGGTGAGCATTCCCGATGCCGTGATTGATCGTGCCCACAGAATTGGACATATAAAGGAAGAAGGTGGCAAGCGATATCGTCAAATCATAGTGAGGTTTACAACCTGGCGCCACCGTACTGAAGTCTATCGAGCGAGAAAGAATACAAAGAAGTATCGTATTCGGCTGGATCTCACTAAAGAACGCCTCAAGATTATGGAGAAGGCAAACGATCTTTTGAAGGATATGGGCAGAGCCAGTGAAAGCTGTTATGTTTTTTTCGGATGTGAATTGTAGAATGTGTTTGAAGTGTGATGGGAAGTTCCAGTATTTTGGCAACACAAATGAACTGTTGGATTTCATTCAATCAATGGAAGAAACCTTGGAAGAAACCGACGACAAATCAGAAAAAGCTGATGAAAGTGAAGAAGAGTAGACATTACATGGAAATAGGAGAATTTTAATCAGAAATGGCACCGCAACTTTAATCTATTACCCCGAATTTTTCGTTAAAAGTTTCGTTGAGTTTAACCTATCTTCAGAGGTATGACACGCAGGCCATTTCAAGACGCTACTTGTTGTTCGAAAAGATTTACCTCTTTTTCTTTTTCATAGCCATATTTCTCGTCAATAGTCGATTGTCGGTCTAAGAATACATATATGCCCCTAGAGGCCCCGATAATCTTGATAAATTTAGTTTTCAACAGTAAAGCTCTCTCGTTCAGTCCCTTGTGAGCACAACATTACTCTTATTTTTTTTGCCATCTTTCATTAATATCACAGTTTATGCCTCAAGAGGTTTTGATATCTTTTTGACATCAAACAAAACATCCGCGCCCAAGTCCCCGTGTGGGCATGAACTTGACTGTTTAGCCAACTGATTATAGAAGATTTCCAAATAGATATTTTGAATAAATCCATCAAATGGAAGAAAAAGTCTCGCCGTGATTTAAGTTAGAAACCCCTTGCGATGCTCATTTCTCAATATTCACTTTTACAAATTATTTCCCAACAGCATTCACCATAGAAATAAAATGCCCCCGAAAGAACAGAATGTCATGATAAAGTTCTTTTACTTTCACTTTTTGTCCAGTTGTGTTGAATTTCATTTGTATTGTTGTAATGTCTGTCCTTATTTGTTGGAGGGAATGGGAGTCTTTGAAAGGGAATGGTATCGCTGCTCATTTGTTCCTTGTTCGGTCATCAAGACATCGGCGGGGGGACTCCTTCTTTGCGATGATGGTTGATATCAACCAATGGCGAGCAGCAATAGGTTCATCATCATCATCATCATCAATAATTTATTTAATGTAGGCTAAGTAAAATAAAAAGAATAGCTAAATTACAGCTAATTTAGGCCTACTTTACAAAAATTTACAAAATTTACAAATTAATTCCTAAAGCTATTCAATAAAAACATTTAGTGGATTATATACAAGATAAAAGCATGCCTTCCCTACGAGGTACGGAGCGACGCCCACCTCCCAGAGAGACGGCGGACACACCGCGCGAGGGAACCCCCACACGCATATCCTAAGCTGCGGTCGCCGCTAGGGAGCAATTCCCCAGTTCAACCGCAGCCCAGTGCCTGCATCGTGAAGGGGACCTCACATCCCGCACAGCACATCCCCCATCCCACCGGGAAGCAGTGCACCGCCCCCATCCTCGCGAGAAGGCCCAAGAAATGTTTATCATGTTAGAAACCCAACTCTTGGAATGTATGTTTTGCAGAGCCTACAGTTGCATTTTTCGCCATTCCAACATCTAATTCGTTTTTTGAAAATAGGAAGGGTGCTTGATCGTTTTATTTCGTGCGGTAAAAACTGCCAAAGTTTATTTCCAAGGTAGGCTATGGTCTCAACTCCAAAGGACGTGGTTCGCACCTTTGGAATTTGAGCGTCATTGCCATGCCTTAGGTTGCAGCTAATACCTCTCTCCATAAAAATATCTTTCATGAAAGGTGGATTTAGATCAGACTTTGTTTTAAAAATTTCCGTCATAAGCAACTGTAGGTTTCTTACATGGATGGGCACCGAATTGCTCTGTTCCAGGAGAGAACCAAAATCACTTCCGTGATCCTTGTACGCAATGCGCAGTGCCCTTTCGTGAACATGATTTATTCTATGGTTTAAAGTTCTGTCATAAAACATCCAAACAAGTGGACAGTAGCTAAAGTGCGATAACACAAATGCTCTCATTAGCTGCTGCAATTTGTCAGTGTCCATGTAGCAGGATATACGGGCAAGAGCATGGAGTTTCTGGCCGGCCTTTCTACATAGGGTCTTCACATGTCCTTTGAAAGATAGTGATCGATCAAAGGTTATACCGAGAAGAGTTTCCTGTCTACTTTCTTTCACACAGGCCTCGCCTATTTTGATGGTTATTTCATTATCTCCCTTCGCACCAAAAATCATTAAATGGCATTTGTCTTCATTTAGCTTCATACAATTGTTTGGAAACCACTCAGTTATTTTAAGGGCATCATGTTCTAAATGCGCAATGACAGTTTCAATCCTAGGACCACACGCATAAATTGTTGTATCGTCTGCATAGTTACAGATTTTGGTTTCCTCCAAGAACATGAATAGGTCATTCAGGTATATGTTAAACAAAAGGGGTCCCAAGACTGAACCTTGTGGTACTCCCAGGACAGTTTTTGTCCACGTGCTGAATGAAGCATTGACCTTTACCCTCTGCTTCCTGTCGGTGAGATAGCTATGGATAAACAGCAAGGCAGGTCTACTGAAACCGTATGCATTCAATTTTGCAATCAATAGTTCGTGATTTAGACAATCGAAGGCTTTCGAAAGGTCCGTCAGGACGGCCCCTGCAACGCCACCGTTGTCCAATGACTTCTTGCAGGTTTCCACAAAATTCAAAAGTTGTTTCGGAGTCTTCACCTGTAGGTCAGAGAGATTTTGTTGTGCACTTAGTTTCTTCTCAATGCTATTGCAAATTTTCAGGCTATATCAATTTCCTGTCTGTTTTATTCTCATATCAAAAGTTATCCTGCCTTTCGCGGTTGCAGCCCATTTTTTCATAGGTCATCTGATTTATGCCAAGTCTTGTTTCTTGCCCTTATTTTCTCAATCTTATTCATGCATAAGGATAATTTCATACATTCTCTTTGAGCTTTATAAACGAGTTCCATTTGCATTGTACAGCCTTTTCCGGTCTAATTATGGCACAATCAAGTATCTTTTCCTAGTGTATATCCATTCGTATGCGGTCTGCATTGCTTGCAACCATCTTTATTCGCAATGGGTAATATCAAGGATGATCTTACTTAGCGGAGACGTGGAACTGAACCCTGGCCCTGAGACCTTGACGTTTTGTACTTGGAATCTAAACAGTATTACTGCCCATGATTTTCTGCGTGTTTCACTTATAGAGGCATACAACTCCATAAATAATTATGATCTCATAGGCATTGTTGAGACCCATCTCAATGATTCTATTAATCAGGAGAGACTTGTTCTCAAAGGGTATGATTTCATCACATGTAATCACCCATTGAATATTAAAAGGGGTGGAGTTGGTTTGTATATTAAAGATTCGCTAGCAAAGAAGCAAAGACCAGACATTGCAACACTGCCTGAAAGCATCGTTTGTGAACTCCATATTGACAAGAAAAAATATTTTTTCGTTGTCATGTATAGAAGTCCTGGCCAAAAAACCAGCAGGAATTTGACAATTTTATGATTAATTTTGAACTAATGTTATCTAAAATCTCTGCCATTATTACTGGAGATTTTAATTGTCGCTCCCACCAGTGGTGGGAAAGAGACAATGAAAACGATGAGGGAAAACAATTTGAACCACTAACGGCAGACCTTGGATTACATCAGTTGGTATCTGGACCGACCCATATGATTGGCCAATCAAAATCTTGCATTGATTTGATCTCAACTGACCAACCTAACCTGTTTATTGAGTCTGGTATTCACCCTTCCCTTCATGAGCAATGCCATCATCAGATTATCCACGGTAAACTGTCCGTCAGAAATCTAGCCCCGCCCCCGTACACTCGCAAATAATGGTTTTATGATAGGGCTGATTTTATCTCAATACGGAAAAGTGTCGAAATGTTCCATTGGCAAGAGACTTTTAAGGAGGTAACCCATCCCGATGAGCAAGTCAAGGTTCTTAACGAAGTCCTTTTGAATATCTGTTCAAATTTCATACCAAACGAGCTAAAAAAGATGATCCCCATCAGGTGCAATGGATCACTCCGAGCATAAAAAGTTTCTTAAGAAAGAAAAATCGTGCTTTTAAATCATTTATTAGAAAGGGTCAACCAGACGATATGGTTGAAGATATTCAAAATATGATAGCTCAAGGATCAACACTTGTGGAAGATGCCAAAAACAGATATTTCATTAATGTTGGTCGCAAATTATCGGATCCTTCAACTGGCACCAAAAAGTACTGGTCTCTAATCAATAAGATCCTCAACAAGGCTAAGATACCCGAAATACCCCCTCTCCTAGAAAATGATATCTTTGTGCTAGATTTTGCGTCAAAGGCTCAAATATTCAATGATTATTTTATCCTTCAATGCACAACATTAGATACTGGCAGTGAAATTCCTAGTGATTTGCCTGTGACAGCATCCCAGCTTCGAGAATTTGTCATCTCCGACGATAAATACTGAGGATCATTCCGAATCTTAATCCGAACAAAGCACACGGATGGGATGAAATTTCAGTGCGAATGATAAAAATGTGTGACGAGTCTTTAATAATACCGTTGAGATTGATTTTCGAAAATTGTTTGCATCATGGCATCTTCCCTGGAACCTGGAAACGAGCAAATGTTGTACCTGTTCACAAGAAAAATGAGAAAAATTTGAAGGAAAATTATCGTCCCATCTCTCTCCTCCCAATTCTTAGCAAAATTTTAGAGAAGCTTATCTACGAGTCTTTGTATTCACATTTAGAGAGAGAAAATTTCTTAAACCCCGACCAATCAGGCTTCCGTCCAGGTGATTCAACAATAAATCAACTGCTTTCCATAACTCATTCAGTCTTTGAAGCATTTGACTGCAATCCTACACTAGAAGTTCGTTCCGTCTATCTTGACATCTCTAAGGCAGGGTCTGGCATGAGGGCCTTATCTTTAAGCTTAGGAGATGTGGTGTTTCGGGAAATCTATTGTTACTCCTTAAGAGTTTCTTGTCAAATAGAAAACAGAGGATTGTCTTGAACGGTCAGGCTTCCACCTGGGGGAATATTTCTGCTGGTGTACCGCAAGGATCGATTTTGGGCCCTTTGCTTTTCTTGATATACATAGATGATCTGACAAAGAATTTGAAATGTAATGTGAAACTGTTTGCAGATGACACATCACTCTTTACAATTTAGCTGTTAGCGACATGAACCATGACCTGAGTCATATTGCATTATGGGCACACGACTGGAGAATGTCCTTCAATCCAGACCCCCGAAAGCAAGCAGTTGAATTAGTCTTTTCAAAGAAAAAGATAAAAACTAACCATCCCGTGATCCTCTTTAATGCGTCACCTGTGTCGACAGTTGATCAACATAAACATTTAGGCATCATACTAGATTTTAAACTTTCTTTCTCAGCTCATATACAAGCAGCCATAAACAAGTCAAGAAAAGCGATTGGAATGGTGAAGTTCATGTCCAAATATCTCCCTAGAAATACATTGAATGAGTTGTATAAATTGTATGTTCGACCCCACCTAGATTACGGCGATGCAATTTATCATATACCACATGGGATGGATGGTTCTGAAAATTACATGATGGAAAAACTTGAATCTGTTCAATATTCTGCTGCCCTAGCAGTGACAGGAACTTGGAGAGGAACATCTCGGGAAAAGTTGTACAATGAACTTGGATGGGAATCGTTGAGCTCAAGAAGATGGAGTAGACGTCTTATTCTTTTTTATAAATTTGCCAATAATTTGACCCCTGATTATACAAGTGACCCTATTCCACCATTGCATGAAAATAACTACTCCTTTCGGAATCCGCCAGTAGTAGGGGAAATAAAGGCAAGAACAGACAAATTTAAATCTAGTTTCTACCCTGACTCCTTGACTGAATGGAATAAGCTTGATCCCGAAATAAGAGAATCCCCCTCTGTTAGCGTCTTTAGGAAAAAATTATTTTCTCAAATTAGGCCTCCTGCTAATTCTGTATATGGTATTCATAACCCAAAAGGGATTGCATGTTTAACACAGTTAAGGGTGGGGCTAAGCAAACTCAATTTCCACAAATTTAAACATAATTTTAAAGATACAATCAATCCAATGTGTCCAGTAAACGATGGCATTGAGGATACGGAGCATTTCTTGCTGCTCTGCAATTCTTTCAGAGAGCATAGATGCAGTCTTCTCGCTGGTGTCAATGATGTACTCGAAGCTTATGGATATTCTGAGGGTTCAGATATCAATATGTTGCAACTTCTTCAGTACGGAAACAAAAATTTGCCCTTGGAAGCAAACAAATTAATCTTAAATTTAACAATTAAGTACATTTCTGAAACGGAACGATTTGGTTGAAGGTTACTGGAATCCCTGAATAGAGCACCCAAATCCCTTCTGTATGTGTCTGTTTTTAGTAATTTGTTTTTGTTTTGTTTTGTCTTTTGTTTGTTTGTTTGTTTGTTTTCTTTCTGCAATTATGTGTCTTAAGGAAGCTTGCAACCAAATAATAGATTTTACATTGCCTTTCTTGGCTCTAAACCTTGCAAATCTTCACTCGAAATTGTTTGGTTGCAAGATGCCTTAGCTTGTAGCTCTGTTTGTCTGGTTTATATAAATGTACTTGTTCAATGTTTTTCTTCTTTTTAAGGCCTCGGGGTTGACATAGTATTTTGCTCCTTTTGGTATCGTAGTCGTAGTGTTGTAAAGTAGATTAAGTAGTGTAGGTAGTAATCTGTCATGTAAATTTTTTAGATTGAATATATAAAGAAAAAAAATATCATGTGTATTTTCAAATGTCAAGAAGCTCGAAATAAATAAAGGAAGGGTCTCAAATAGGTTTATCTTCATGGATTTGATAAAAACTGCTGAGCTGGGGGACGTCTATTTCGGACTTGAGGTAGTTTTGAAGGACTGGAATGTTGAACGAGGTATCATTCAGTCCAAAACATGGTTTAGGAGGTAGGTGAACAGTGGTTTGGCGAGGAAGCACCATTGCCAAAAAGATTGGTAAAAGCATAAAGTCCTCAGGGCAAGGCAGTGCCAGGATGGATGGTCTGACTGATCAATTTAGGTACTGTATCAATAGGGACACTCCAAGCAGATGATATTCTAAAATAGTGGGCAATATCTGTTCGTTAACAAAGTTCTACAAATTGCCATCACTTTGTGACATTGTAGTAGCTTTTCACAAAGATTAACCATTGATTATGCTGATAATCGGGTGCTTTCCTTTCTCCAACGCATCGGTCAGCTTTTATTCAATGCACAGATAATGAAACAATTTACACGAATATGTCAGATTAATACGAAAGATAATAAACATACCCTCTTGAAAAGTTTTATTTTCAGTTCCTTTTCAGCAGCCTCGCAATCAATTATCTGCTTGCGAATGAGGCACCTGTCTTTGTAGACACCACATAATTCATCTTGAATCCTTCAAAAAACAACAAATGAATAAAAACTAGATAGCTTTCAAAAGCCTTAGCGTCGTGCAGAACCTCGAACTTGCATTGAATAACAGAATCAATTGCTGAAACATCTTCGCCCGATCACAGGAAACCCAATCGCGTATTATGGCGGCCTAAGCTAATACTAGTAAAAGAAAATAAAATTCATACCGTAAATGGCTGATTGTTATCTCGGATATCTCTGTCTCGATTGTGTCTTTTTTCTTGTGCTCTTGTACCCCGAAATGATTGAAGCATTCTGCCACCATGGTAACAGAAGTGATGTTGTTGCTGTTGTATTGAAATAACGACGCAACATTATCGGTTGAAGTGTATATACATATAAGAAAGAACAATGACTGAAGCTTTCTTACTTACATAAATCTAACAACAGTTTTATCCTCGCTCAATCTCGGTGAATTTTGCATCAAACGCCCAGTTCTTTGCATGAAAATGTTCCCCAGCTTTTAAACTTCGTACTCAATGCATTTGTCTTCACTTTCCTCCCCGAAATGATTTAAAACAAACGCGAAACAAAACTTATCACTTGACAGTTTGAAATCTGCTCAAGCTCCGTCCACCATCGTGGCCAGGATAAAAGGTGCCGACGTTCGAAATTCGTCAGATTCTTGACGAAAATTACGACGCTGACCCCCGGATCTCCAACAAACGTATTTGCTGCCAATAATCCTTGCTCGCAAACATCCGGGGGATAAAACCTTGATTTGCTAAGAGTTTTGTTCGAATTTCGAACGTCGGTGCTCTTTATCCTGGCCACGATGGTGAGACGGAGCTTGAGCGGATTTCAAACTGTCAAAGTGATAAGTTTTGTTTCGCGTTTGTTTTAAATCATTTCGGGGAGGAAAGTGGAGACAAAGGCATTGAGTACGAAGTTTAAAAGCTGGGGAACATTTCATGCAAAGAACTGGGCGTTTGATGCAAAATCCACCGAGATTGAGCGAGGATAAAACTGTTGTTAGATTTATGTAAGTAAGAAAGCTTCAGTCCTTGTTCTTTCTTATACACTTACCTCACATAAGTATTGCACCACCTTACCTAAAATGGCGCCCAGAAGTGTCTTTTAGCCCAACCAACAAAATTTACATAACAAAAGCATCAGCATTTAAGGGTTTCTCTACCGGGTGTTTTGGTGGGAAAAGAATTGTTAATTCGTTTGCTTTTCATTCATAAGAAAATGAAACGTAATTTTGTTGGTTTCTTTGATAAATTAGCAAAAACCTCCGGACAACACTGCACAAGATTTTGGGAGCGTGGCTGGAGGAGTAGGCCAAAATAAAATAAGAAATGGATAGATATCTGGGGCAAAGGTAACAACATTTTAGCGTTTTAAAATTAGGATTCTACAAACTTTATCGCTATAACAAAAGTTTTCCGTGAGGAAGGCAGGAAGGATAAACACAAAGGGAAAACGGAAAGAAACCATTCCAAGGTAAGAATATCCTTGATATCACTGTTATCACATTAGCATTAATTTTGCTTCCTGGAAGACTTTAGGCAGGTGGTTGACACTTGAATATATGGATTTTGATGTGCTTAACAAAATCGCTACGGTTTAATTTAGTTTGAAGATAATTTTGAAATTTAACAAGTGACTGGAGCATGTTTTTTTAACGTGACTCCTTCTTAGAGAAATTCAAGTTCAGCTACATTGAATGACGGCCTCGTTATTTATTTGAAATTTCTTCTTTTATCACATTCAAAATGGAAAAAGTTTATCATGAGGATAAAGTTTGCAGAATCCTAATTTGAAAACACTAAATTTTGTTTTCTTTGCCCCCAGATAACTATCCGTTTCTCATTTTGTTTTGGCCTACTCCTCCAGCTACGCTCCCAAAATCTTGTGCAGTGTTGTCCGGAGGTTTTTGCTAATTTATCAAAGAAACCAACAAAATTACGTTTCATTTTCTTATGAATGAAAAGCAAACGAATTAACAATTCTTTTCCCACCAAAACACCCGGTAGAGAAACCTTTAAATGCTGATACTTTTGTTATGCAAATTTTGTTGGTTGGGCTGAAAGACACTTTCGGGCGCCATTTTGTGTTAGGTGGTGCAATACTTATGTGAGGTAAGTGTATGTATACACACTTCAACCTATAATGTTGCGTCGTTATTTCAATACAACAGCAACAACATCAATTCTGTTACCATGGTGGCAGAATGCTTCAATCATTTCGGGGTACAAGAGCACAAGAAATCGAGACAGAGATAACCGAGATAACAATCAGCCATTTACGGTATGAATTTTATTTTCATTTACTAGTATTAGCTTAGGCCGCCATATTACGCGATTGGGCTTCCTGTGGCCCGATATTGGTGAAAGCAAATCATCAGATGAGACTGATTGATAGATTCATTGATTGAGCGATTAATTTCACATAGTCATTTCAATTAGTGTTGCGCTTGAGCCGAAGTTGTTGTTTTACATTGGGCCATCCACTACAAACCTGAATTACAATATACTTTGAATTAAAATGAACTGCGATACCGGGTGTCCCATAACAAGTATACAGATTAGGTTGACCGGAGCCATATGGCAATTTAGAGTGAATCAACTAGAAATAATGTTTGAACCATCCCTCGGTAGTTGACTTGAACGAAGATACCTTGTTTGTTGATGTTGGTGCGTGCAAGTTAAGATATTAATGTTCAAAGGACAAAATTGCCTCCACCTCTAAACCAGAGCTTTAGCGTGTTGGCCTAAGCAAATTCTCGAAGCACAATAAATAAGGGCGTATTCTTTTGGGCATCTTCTGAAAACCGTAGAGTTGGTTCTTTTGGTGCCATTCTACCGAAAACGGTAGACTTCGCAGAGTTCAGATCATTTTTTATGAATATCCATTCTTTAGGTCATTCTGTTTTCGGTAGACTTCTGAGAGATTTTTGACAACGGTAGACTTCCGAGGCCTCAGAACCTTCAGCTCCTGAAGCTGGTAGATGAGAGGTCGCAAAGAGCCTTGTTTCGTGAATGAACAAGTTTACAAAACATTCAAAAATACAATAAAGTATTATGAATTCCCTTCTCTTGGGATTTGCAAAACAAAAGTACAATGCATTGCAATGGCTGCAATTCACTCGGCTGAACACAACATTCAGTTTGTAATCGAGTACCAGCGTTAGAGACTCCTTCTCTAGAACTATTGTGCTCCGAACTAATGGTAAACAAAAAGAAATGGATCGTCTATTGTATTTACCGGCCCCCTGATTGTGGCAACATAGATTCTTTCTTTAGCGATCTTTCAGCCACTTTAAACTCTGCTTTAGATAAATACGACAACGTCATTGTAATGGGGGATATCAACATTGACTCCCTAAATCGGCAAGACGCTGGACACAGTAAGCTAATATCCTTTTGTGATGTCTTCGGGCTATCAAATTTAGTGAGTGCTAAAACATGTTTTACCAAGAACAGTAGTTCTTCCATTGATGCCATCCTTACAAATCGCCCGAGATGCTTTCAAAAAACTTCTGTTTTTGAAACTGGCCTAAGTGACTATCACGGTCTAGTCGTGACAGTTATGAAGTCTCAACTCCCTAGACTTAAGCCCAAAGTAATCAAGTATCGAAGTTACAAAAAGTTTGTTGCCGAAAACTTCTTGTCAGATGTAAAGCTGGCAAATTTTGGTGCTCCTGCGGATCCTGAACAAGCTTATGATAATCTTGTCTGTACTTTTCGAGAAATTGTTGACAAACATGCCCCTCTAAAAACAAAAGTGCAACGAGGAAACAGTGCTCCTTTCATGACTCATGAACTAAAGAAGGGAATTTATACCAGAACAAGACTAAAGAAAAAATTCAACAAAAATCCTACGAAAGAAAATGAAAATAATTTTAAAAGACAAAGAAATAAATGCGTTTCCTTGAGAAAAAAGGCAATCAAACAGCACTTCAAAAAAGCAACAGAAAATGGTCTCGCGTCGAATCGTGCTTTCTGGAATCTTGTTAAACCATTTCTTTCTAACAAAGGAGGATTGGCTGGTAATGATATTTCCCTTGTTAACAACAATGAAATTGTCACTGATGACCAAAAACTGACCGAAATCTTTAATGACCACTACATTAATATCGTGGAAAAATCTAGTGGTACAAAACCTTGCAACATAGCTGATACAGCCGCGATCGATGATGATCGGCAACTTATTAGACTGATTCTTGAAAAATACAAAAATCATCCTAGTGTTTTAGCTATCATTCAAAACCCTGACAACAAGTTTGACTCATTTTCCTTTAACGAAGTGCAAAATTCCGAAGTTAGGAAACAACTAAGGTCTTTGGACAGTAGAAAATCTACTGGAGAAGATCAAATACCTCCAAAACTTGTTTTATTGGCAGCAGACGAGCTCACAGTTCCTCTTACAGATGCTATTAACAGCAGCATACGTACACATAGGTTTCCAGATAATGGAAAACGAGCCGCAGTATGCCCTTTAGATAAAGGGGAGCCTAATCGTACAGTCGAAAGAAACTTTCGTCCAGTCAGTATTTTAAATATCTTTTCCAAAATCTATGAAAAAATTTTGAAAAACCAACTCATCCCATACCTAGATGAGACCCTTTCAATCTTCATCGCTGCCTACAGAAAAGCATATGGCACGCAACATGTCTTGATAAGAATGATCGAAGAATGGAGAGCTAAACTTGATAATGATAATATTGTAGGGGCCATCCTTATGGATCTATCGAAAGCCTTTGATTGTATTCCACACGACCTGCTAATAGCCAAACTACATGCCTATGGCTTGGATGAAAATGCTCTTGTCCTTATCTACTCTTATCTAAAACGGCGGAAACAGTCTGTGAGAATCAATAATACATACAGTTCTTTCCAAACTATTTTATCAGGGGTACCTCAAGGCTCAGTTTTGGGCCCTATTCTGTTTAATGTTAACATAAACGATCTCTTTTTGTTTATCAAACAAGCAACATTGCATAATTATGCCGACGATAATACTCTGGCTTATTTTTCCAGGACCCTATCAGATTTGATTGGGGTACTGGAAGAAGAAGCTGGAGTTGCTTTGACTTGGCTGAAACAGAATCAAATGATTGCTAACCCAGAAAAATTCCATGCACTCCTTATTAGAAAGGATCAAACAAATACCTGCGGAGAGAATATCAACATCCAAGGCAAAATTATCCAGTCGGAAGAAGCAGTCAAATTGCTAGGTATTCAGCTAGATTATAAGCTAAATTTTGAACAGCATATCTCTGAACTTTGCAGAAAAGCAGCATCACAACTTAATGTGTTAAAAAGACTCAAACAATTCATTGGCTTTAATGAAAGGAAAATTCTTGTGCAAAGTTTTGTATATTCCAATTTCAACTATTGCCCGCTAGTATGGTACTTCTCATCAGCTAAGTCTTTGCAAAAAATTGAGAAGATTCAAGAACGTGCTCTTCGATTTTTGTACAATGATCACCAATCTTCTTACAGTGAATTACTCTTGAAATCAGAAAGATGTACTATGCATGTTTCCCGTCTTAGAATTCTCTGTATAGAAGTTTTCAAGACCTTGAAACATCTCAACCCATCTTTCATGCGTGATATTTTCAAAATAAGATCTTCCAGATATTCATCATGAAATCCGTACGACTTACAACATTATAGACCAAATCAAGTCACTTTTGGTTCAAACAGTCTTCGATCACTAGGACCTCAAATCTGGAATGCATTGCCAAATGAAACTAAATCTGCCGACAACTTAAATTCTTTTAAACGCATGATAAAACAATGGAATGGACCAAATTGTAAATGCAATGCTTGTCAACATTCACCCGAATTTTAGAAAATTATCTGGATTATGAAATAGTAGAAAATATTTGTATATTTGTTACGCCTGTCAATTCAATTATATCTTGTAAACTTTGCCCATATATGTCTTGAATATTCAACTTATTTAACTTATTTAACTTATCTATTAATTTCTTCATTTCTTAATTTATATACCGGGTGACCCAGAAAAAAGTGACCCAACGCAATCTGTTACAGAAAATTAAGCAAGTGGCCGATTGAAATATTTCGAACGTTGTTGAGTTGCTAAAAGACTAGCCTATGCTATAAGTATTTTTCGCAATTTTTTTCGGCACGGTAAACTTCCAAAATTAAGAATTTCGAGGAAAAGGGCATGCCTGAAATCCTCAAAAAGTCGTCAAAAACAGGGGATCGATTTACAGCCATTTCAGATCTTCAAAACGACGAGGAGCGTGTTTCGTTTCAACCTGGGGATAGGCAACCCAGTCGGAAGTCTTCAGAGCAAGTTTATAGTCCCTAGGTACTTAAAGATATTCTCAGGCAAAATGAAACACGCTCCTCGTTGTTTTGAAGACCGGAAATGGCTTCAAATCGATCCCCTGTTTTTGACGACTTTTTGAGGATTTCAAGCCTGCCCTTTTCCTCTAAATGCTTAACTTGGGAACTTTACCGCGCCCAAAAAAAATTGCAAAAATACTCATAATGTAGGCTAGTCTTTTAGCGACAGAACAACGCTTGAAATGTTTCAATCGGCCATTTACTTTTTTTCCTATAACAGATTGCGTTGGGTCACTTTTTTCTGGGTCACCCGGTATTTGTATGTTCGATTTGGATTAGTTGTATATATTGTAAATATGTATAGCTAGATAAAGATAATCGAATGAAAATAAGTTGACAAACAAACATTCAAACTGTCAAACTTTTAGAATTCTCATTCTTTTGGGATTTTTCTCTGCGAAGTCTGCCAACTCTAATGTTTTCAGAATGTGTATTCTTTTGGAATTTTTCTCTGTGAAGTTTGCCAACTCTACCGTTTTCAAAATGTGCTATCTTTTGGTAACTGGCATTTTTCTCTGCAAAGTCTACCGTTTTCAGAAGACTCCGCAGACTTCAGATGCCCAAGAGAATACGCTCTAAGTCAACAATAGACTTGACAAAATTTGAAACAAGACGCGAAAAGTTGGAAACTGCACAACAAATGTATGATCAAGGGAGCTCCGAAGTCAACTTCATTCATTGCAATATCAACAATTCATTTTACTTAAAGACAAATGACGGATATATGGCGTCCAGTTTCAAAATAGAGCAAAAGATGGCTGAGTGCTTTCATTTGTTCGGTTAATTTGCTAATCTTTCGAGATCATCAAATACAATGGAATACAATAGGCTATATTTAAGTTACCCAGGCCCGTAACTCAAATCGCCTTATATCTCCGTCATATGTCTTTAATACACAATGTTCCACCTGTGAAAGTACTCCTTTGGGTACTGCCTATCGGCGTCCTCATTCGACAGTAACAGATTTACTCGTTCTCACTTAAAGGTGACTTGAAGCGACAATTTGTATTGATGCAAATAAACGGCACTGGCGAATGATAAAGAACCCTGTCTAGATTTCTTTGATATCTCATTTCGTTTTCAAGTTATCCATTGATTTTAAGTACCAACTGATGACGTCATTTTGTTTGCAAATTACTACGATAATTGCTGCTTAGCGCATGCGCGTAGCAGAATTTAGACGGGTTGATTGGAATTCCTGTGTCGATGAGTGTGTTGTTTGTATGTTTGTATGGATGCAAAAACCAAACAAGCATCGTGCTCGCCGACTGAAATGCTGCCCACGCAACCAAACAAGCATCGTGCTCGCCGACTGAAATGCTTCCCACCCACCGCTTTGATTTTGGATGCAAGGAGTTGACTCACGTTCATTGCGAGAAGAAGAAGGGAATTTTCACGGACTCTAGTACGTATCAAATCATTTTTTACATCTCATTTCACAGTGAATAAGAGAGGATTTCTCTTTATGCTCTCTGTTGTGTTGAAAATTTGTTCTTCTGCAGCGGACAGGTTCCAGGAAGATGTCATCAACGAAGGCCTAGACTAGGCCTACCTAAGCATTTCTTACACGTTCACAAATAAACAGCAATGACCTGCCCTTTGTGGCAACAAATGAAACGTATAAACCCATTGTGGTATTGCCACTTGTAGCAATAAAAGCCAATATATCAGTGACTTTCCCATTGTGGAAAGAAAAAGTGAATCACCCATTTGTGGTTATAAACAGTGAATTGCCCATTATTGTAATGATTCACCATTCATTCCCTTGCATACAGCACTAAAAGATTTTCACAGATAACAACCATGCAATTTTCATATTAGATGGGTACATGGTATCTATTATTCACAATACAAACTCAGGGTTTTATGTAATCTTTTAGTAGAGTATTGTTGCACTTTAGAACAGTAGTTTTCTTTTTGCTTAAAACTGCAAACATCTAGTGCATAAATGTTCCATGAATTTTTTTAGAACAGAAGAGATAATTTCCCATTGCATAGAAAATCACAAGAGAGGATTGCAAAAGAAAGATAATTGAAAGGATCTTTCAACCATGATTCTTTGCACCTGAAAGAATTTTGATTAGCTTCTTGATTAATTTTTCCCCTCCTTTAGCACAGATTTTTCTTGTCAGTATATTTCTGTTATCTACTCAGTTGGAATATATGTACTTAAATCGGGCTTTCCAGCCACCATACCTTGCATGTGCCATCTTTTTATTGGTGGTCATTTTTGTGGACTGTAAAAATGGCAAGAACGAAAAGACCACACACCACACAATGGTGTGTTCACAAACCATGCTCCCAAAGGCCCCTTTAATGTTGCCATATGACCATGCACATATACATCTCATAAACAAAAGCTTAATATCTCATGTATTTTGTTGCAGAAGTGAAAGGTAACGTTATTAATTTGTGACAGCCCATGTAAAGATTAACACAGCATTGGATCACATTCTGCATATCAGCTGTTCATATTCCTGTAACAGTTTGCACAGCATTGGATCAGTATTTGCTTCTTTAACCATTGACATTCAAAGACCAACGCAGCATAAGAAAGTTATCTTAAAAATTAGTTTCTGGATGCACATTCTTACAAAAACCAAAAAGCATTGGATCAGCATTGCTTCTGTGACCATTCTTCACACCTTGTGACCTTTTAACTTTGATACAAAATGTCACCAGATGAACTTTTGAAGAATTGTTGTGGTCAACTGTTGTGCATCATATACCCTCAAGACTTGCTTTCATTTGAGGCAAAGTACAAAGCCTGTTATTTGACACAGAATTGAAAAGGGGAACACTTTGTGTGTTGAAATAGCAGTGTTGATCTATGGCCAAATGAGAAAGAAAACCATACACAATTTGAGGTACCACCTAGGAGAAAGAAAACCTTGCAGTCCAAGAAAGTACAAAATGAACTGACATTAATTAACTGAGTCTTGAAATTGCAATTGAAGACTTGAAGTGAGATTAATATCGCATTGAGTTTTAATGATTATTATAGTCGTTTGATGCAGTCTTGACAGTTACAAACAGTTCTCATGGTTTTTTTAATTGTTTTACCTTAAAAAGCTTAAATTTAACTTGGTTTCAACCACATGATCCAAAATTTCCACTCTGACATTTATTCTTTTGACAATCTGCGGAATGTTATTATCAATAATGCTATGAGCAGCACTTACTTAACTGCGTTAACAGCTAGTACATAGAAATATAGCTGTATCTATTCTTTGAAAGGTTACAGTTGTAGGAGACATTTAAGAAATTGTCTCATGAATTGATACGATGTTTAGAAAGGAATTTCAACTGGAGAAAAGTTTTTTGAGTCGATTTCCATTTGGAAACATAGTCAACCTTGTCTACTTTTTTACTTTTTGCAAATAAAATGACGTCATCAGTCAATCATGCAAAATAATGGATAACTCTAAAATGAAACAAGGTATCAAAACATTTTAAATGACAGTCTTTATCATTCAACAGTGGCTATTTCTAAAAGGTGGAACGTGGAATGATGGAATGGAACGTGGAATGATGGAATAGAACGATGGAATGGAATGATGGAATAGAACGATGGAATGGAACGATGGAATGGAATGATGGAACGTGGAATGATGGAATCGAACGATGGAATGGAATGGAATAATGGAATAGAACGATGGAATGGAACGATGGAATGGAATGATGGTATGGAATGATGGAATGGAACGATGGAATGGAAAGATGGAATGGAATGATGGAATGGAATGATTGAATGGAATGATGGAATGGAACGATGGAATGGAATGATGGAATAGAATGATGGAATGGAACGATGGAATGGAATGATGGAATGGAACGAGTGGAACAGGAATGGAACGTGGAATGATGGAATCGAACGATGGAATGGAATGGAATAATGGAATAGAACGATGGAATGGAACGATGGAATGGAATGATGGTATGGAATGATGGAATGGAACGATGGAATGGAAAGATGGAATGGAATGATTGAATGGAATGATGGAATGGAACGATGGAATGGAATGATGGAATGAAATGATGGAATGGAACGATGGAATGGAATGATGGAATGGAACGATGGAATGGAATGATGGAATGGAACGATGGAATGGAATGATGGAATGTGTTTAATGCTACATATATTCTGCATATAGTCTATTTCACAATTTCTCACTCAAACTAAGACAACTGCATATAGTCTATTTCATATTTCTCACTCAAACCCTCACACTGACCTGCTGGTACTGAAAACAGAATTATTGTGAAGGAGACAAACTTATCTGTTAGCTCAAACATGGTAAAAGTGGTTAATGCTCCATAACGGAGATAAATTGACGTTTTTTTAGAGCATCGTCGATTTCGCAATGCAATAATTTATGAGATGGAACAATATGTACTTTTGGTCAAGGCGGTCGAGAGGTGTATCACTCTTCAGAGAAAGAATACGAGATTAAAAAAATAGGATTTTCAGGGAATTTTCGATAGATTTTTATTGGAAAAAAAGGCTTTTGCTAAAGATGTACCAGATTTTTAGAGAGTGATATGCCCCTCGCTTTTGGTAAAATGTAACTATGCAAGAAAGGCAATTGATAGTCTACAGATCGTACTTTTACGAAACAGGATCTAATTATCACCTTTATTTTGCTGCTGGCTGAAAAGACTGAGGTTTGCATTTGCCTGGCAGGATTGCACTCTCCATCTCGGTCATTAGAACGTATGATCCTATGCAGATTTCAGTCTCCTTGTAAAATATATACAAACTGTTCGGTAAACAAATTTCATGCTTTGCAGATTATTTTGCTTCATTGCTGCCAAAGGGACCTTGGGGGGCAAATGCAGCGAGAGCGCAAAAATCCCCAACTGTACAATCATAGATTATGACAGACTTTGTAATCATAGCAAATACAAGAACTATTATTGTCGAAATCGAATCAATTTTTAATCCGCGAATTTCGCAAAATCTCCCAAGTGCACAGTGACAGGCTTTGCCAGCATCCAAATGATCTTATGTTTTGTATGGCCATTTGCAGCTTTAACTTTACTGTATGACTTTAAACTGTTTTGACATTGATTTGAGTGCAAATTATATTATTACTTGTTTTGACATGAAGGAAATGAGCGTGAAAAGATTCTAAAATGTTGCGTCTCCAAATGGGTGAAAATCGAAGCATATATACTCTTGCATTATTGCAAGTGGGTTTGAACAGGCCGCAAAAAATCCCACTATATTTTCGTGACCATTAAGATTGCCAAGAAGCCTTACTTCCTTTGGAAACTCTCTCTCCTGGCCGGCTGTTTCGTGTGGCTTCTTTATGGCAAAAATTTCTGATTTGCTTGCTTTCGTTCGTGCATAAACAGCGCGTAAAACGGAGCCAAAGTTGCCTGAGCCTATTCCATCCTTTATTTCAACTTCGTCCCAACTAAAGGTCGGAAATTGAGCCAAAAGACTTCGTGGATTGCTTCTTTTTAAAGACGGAACTTTGAACTGATGTGCTATGGTCAACAAAAGGCAACGAATGAGAAGCGTTTTCTTTGGTTCAACATTTATCCAAGACCTCCATAAACGCAAAGGGGGTGAATTATTATGAAAATATGGGTGCTTTGGACACACTCAGACGGCTACCTAGGGTTAGGATACGGATGTCATATCGTTTAACAATGCCCCCGTGAACAGTTGTTTGCACCACCCATTCTCTAATATATGGGATGATTGCCTTCTATCGTAAGTTTTACGAAGTTGCGAAATATGTGGTTATTGAACTGATGTTTAGGGCCTGTTTATCTGAGGGAAAACACCTCACCTGCCAGAGCCGGGACTGACAGGCGAGATTCCTCCTTCCTGTAGAATCCCATTGCTTTTCCATTTTGCGTTAAAATGACAAACACAACACCATGCAACACCACCGATATAGCAAGATATCGCCTCACCAGAGGTGGAATCTCACCTGGGTGAGGTAAATTTCTCCATATAAACGAAACACTACCGGTATGGACTATGGTGAGGTGTATTGGCTTCCTTCCTTCCTTGATTCCTATTGGTTAATTCGTTCTGATTTCACGGATGAGAGATTTACTCCACCTTGCCTCTCAACCTCGGGGCTGACAGATTAGGTGTTTTTACTCATATAAACAACCCCTTAGAAATTACTTTGATTTCGACAACAATGGCCCTTGAATTTGCTATTGGCTCCATTTTAGAATCTTTTCACGCTCATTTACTTCATGTCAAAACAAGTAATAATATAATTTGCACTCAAATCAATGTCAAAACAGTTTAAAGTCATACAGTAAAGTTAAAGCTGCAAATGGCCATACAAAACATAAGATCATTTGCATGCTGGCAAAGCCTGTCACTGTGCGCTTGGGAGATTTTGCGAAATTCGCGGATTAAAAATTGATTCGATTTCGACAATAATAGTTCTTGTATTTGCTATGATTACAAAGTCTGTCATAATCTATGATTGAACAGTTGGGGATTTTTGCGCTCTCGCTGCATTTGCCCCCCAAGGTCCCTTTGGCAGCAATGAAGCAAAATAATCTGCAAAGCATGAAATTTGTTTATCGAACAGTTTGTATATACTTTACAAGGAGACTGAAATCTGCATAGGATCATTCGTTCTAATGACCGAGATGGAGAGTGCAATCCTGCCAGGCAAATGCAAACCTCAGTCTTTTCAGCCAGCAGCAAAATAAAGGCGATAATTAGATCCTGTTTCGTAAAAGTACGATCTGTAGACTATCAATTGCCTTCCTTGCATAGCTACATTTTACCAAAAGCGAGGGGCATATCACTCTCTAAAAATCTGGTACATCTTTAGCAAAAGCCTTTTTTTCCAATAAAAATCTATCGAAAATTCCCTGAAAATCCTATTTTTTTAATCTCGTATTCTTTCTCTGAAGAGTGATACACCTCTCGACCGCCTTGACCAAAAGTACATATTGTTCCATCTCACAAATTATTGCATTGCGAAATCGACGATGCTCTAAAAAAAAGTCAATTTATCTCCGTTATGGAGAATTAACCACTTTTACCATGTTTGAGCTAACAGATAAGTTTGTCTCCTTCACAATAATTCTGTTTTCAGTACCAGCAGGTCAGTGTGAGGGTTTGAGTGAGAAATATGAAATAGACTATATGCAGTTGTCTTAGTTTGAGTGAGAAATTGTGAAATAGACTATATGCAGAATATATGTAGCATTAAACACATTCCATCATTCCATTCCATCGTTCCATTCCATCATTCCATTCCATCGTTCCATTCCATCATTCCATTTCATCGTTCCATTCCATCATTCCATTCCATCATTCCATTCTATCATTCCATTCCATCATTCTATTCCATCATTCCATTCCATCGTTCTATTCCATCGTTCCATTCCATCGTTCCATTCCATCATTCCATTCCATCGTTCCATTCCATCATTCCACGTTCCACCTTTTAGAAATAGCCATTCAACAGTCATATCAATTTGCATCAAACAAATGTTCGCTTCAGATCACCTGCTTATTCTACTCTCAAATACCGAATAATCGTCCCCCCCCCCGCTCATTAATTTTTGAAAAATTTTCCAACCCCCTCCCCCCACTTTTATTCCAACCCCCCTTTTATAAATTCTTGAAAAATATAAATAATAGTGAACATAATTTTTTAATAATTCCTGCTAAGCAAATGTACTTACTGTATTTATTAACTTTATTCTCCTTTGTTTGTCTGACCCGTGTTACATACGTGTTTTACATACGTGGTACCCATGTTAGATCCGTGTTTTACTAAGAAAACGAAAAACGACTATTCTCAATTTTTCCAACCCCCCCGATTGTTCCAACCCCCCCGATTATTATTATATTTAACCATTTCCAACCCCCCCGATTATTCTCACCCCCCCCCCCGTTTATTCGGTACTTGAGAGTAGATGATAATGCAGCGCGATAATGCGACAAAGTTGTTGGATTAATTCAACTATAACACAAGCGCTGCATCACACCAAACATCGCCTCAAGTGTGAATTCAGCTTAATATTTGCAGGTAAAGAAACTTTCTTACACTTTGAGTTGATCCTTTTGGGTGCATTGCAACTGTTGTTGTTTCATTGGCGTTGCATCTCCGTTTTCATAACGCCCAACTTTGCGCTTCAAGTCTTCGACCTGAAGGAAGATGAAAAAGGGAACAGTTTAAGTATATCAACTACAAAAATGTCGGCATAAAGATTTCCTTTAAACTTAAAGTAAATCAACGGGGATAAAAGAAACTTAGCTAGTGGGATTGGGTCCATCTAAATATAACCTATTGTATTTGATGTTTTTGATCGATGAAAACAAAAGGAAGATTAGTGGCGCCTGCCCTTCTTTGTGCTATGTTTAGATTATGTCGCTATATCTCCGTTCATTTACTTTAACTTCGGAAAAAAATAGTTACCCTATGGGGATATGCGAAGATGCGTGTAGAAAATTGGGGCCAGAAGGATATTTTTTTGTAGTGTGAAAAATCATAGCGTTAGTTAATGAATAAATTGTTACTAAATTTGTTTATAAATTTAGCAATAAATAAATTCAAGCACATTTGCTATTGTCTTCTTCGTCGTGTTGCGGCGTTTCTGCCTACAACAAATGTATTGTTTGTTTGTTCGACCGAATGCCAAACGAGCATCATGAGCTTTCTATTGCGGTTTGAATCCACCATTCATGAAGGATATTTTCATGGAACGAAATATTAGATACGGTCTAAGGCATGGTGATGACGCTCAACTGCCAAAAGTACGAACTACGTTCTTTGGAGTTGAGTCCATTACTTACCTTAGAAATAAACTGTATCAGCATTTACCGCAAGAAATAAAACAATCAAACAGCCTTCCTATCTTCAAAAACAAATAAGATGCTGGAACGGTGGAAAATGCAACTGAAGGTTTTGCAAAGTACATATCCCTGAAGTTGGGTAACATGATAGATTTTAACTCTGCTGTGTCCTGTGATATATATCAATAGTTTTATTTCATTGTAAAATATGTATATTGTAAATAGTAGGCCTTAATTAGCTGTAATTTAGCTTGTCACTTTCTAGCCTACTTTAAATAGATATTTAATAATAATAATAATAATAATAATAATATTGATAATAATGCCCCTCATTAGAACGCAAACCACTGTTTTCAAAACGTGGATCCTACAAGAGATAGATCATATTGATTGAAAGAGACAAGATACGCTAAAGAGACGAAGAGTTATCTGAGTGCTTAAACGACTCATTTATCAATTTCCATTAATGTGGACGTTCTGTGCCAAATATGCCAACCATGAAATAAACTGTACTCATAAGCGTGCGTTGATAACACTCCACAATGCATGAAATGAAGTCATCATGCATTCTGACTTAACCCGGGGGGGGGTACTCCCATTATGGCCTAACAGGGGGTCCAGTCGGTTTGAGGATCTAACGAAATGTCTACCAAATGGCCCTATTTGTCAAACTCCTACTACCAATTGGGGGATTCCAAGATTCCTGGCCAGTTAACAGACTTCAATTCAGTAGGCTCCTCTACATGGCAATATGGTCGTTGCAGCACAAATTATCATTGAATTTTGAAGTTTTCATGCTTTGTACAATCAGTTTTTACAATAGGAAATTTTGAAAAGCTGAAGAAAATTTTCGCTACCAGATGCTGCCAAATGGCTCAATTTAAGGTCCACGAACTATCATTTGGGGCTTTCTGTAAAAATATACTACCATTAGAGGGTATTTTTCAAAATGTTTGCTTTAGCCCTCTTTAACCCTGACTGGACCCCCTGTCAGGCTACAATGGGAGCATCCCCCGGGGACTTAACCCTATTCCACCCGGGCTCTTTGGGTCAGAGCTCTGCTCAGGGGGGGGGGCAGAAATGCTCCCTCGTTATCTCCGAAACCATAATTAGTATGAGACTGTAACTTAGTACAATAGTAAATACATCTATTAGGAGTCTATTTATAGAATCTGGTGCTACTTGGTCACGTGGTTTGTTGCAAAACGACCAAGCAATAGCACCATGTCACATGTATGCTTCAGTACTAAAAAAAACAACAAATGCTAATTGTTTCAGGTACAATAGATCGATACCTAAATAAACAACTTGGAAATGAAGAGAATATGATTGTCCGTCGATCAACATCAACATTTTGAAATAATGTCCTTCTCTGTTAGAAATATGACGCTATCAATTCGAATAAAGTCATGAATTCTATAATGTGGGATGCCAGCAAATATAGATAACGTATATACCAAAAAACGCATTTTGCAAGGGCAATCGTTTGGTACCTAGCACAACTTAAAGGGCCTGTTTCATCCAGCATGCCTTGCACGTGCCGTTTGGTTGTCCATAGCTGGATGAAACAGACCCTTTAATCAATGTTAAAACAAAGAAAATATTATCTTTATGACTCTTTTCTGACCACTTTTCAAACATGCGCATCCGCTGGTAACGTGACTTAAATTATTACAATTAAAAGCCAAAAATTTGGTTCCCAATAAAAAATTTTAAAAAAGTAGTTGATCGATATCCATTGAGGCCTTATCTAGGGATCTGTTGCAGGGAGCTAGGGAGCCTCAAAGGTAGGAATGTTCGCGCATGCACGCGCAGTTTCTGCTCGGGTATGATCACGAGAATATTTACCTGTTGCTTGAGCTCCTCTACAATTTTAGCATAGTTGCTGACATGGAAATCGACACTGATGACATTGCTTTTGAGATTTGACTTGATGTTCTTTGCCCGATTTGCATATTTGAGTGTATTGTATGTATCTTCATAACACATGCTTGATGGACTGCAGAAATAGATGACAAAAAAATGCTTAGTTCACATCTTATCTCTTTTCAATAAATAGTATTGGGAAGATGATATCACGCATCAGAAAGCGAAGGTCTTTGGCTACTGCTGGAGTAAAAACAGTTGCATACTTGGACTATGGTAGAAGCTGACTAATGGAGCGAAAAACAATCTTCTTTTAATCTACCGAAGGAAATTTCATTTACAGCAGTTTTTTGTATTCTATGATAAAGTTTGCATGACCTGTTACCGAATTACACAAAAAAACTACACTACAAGAAAGATAACACGATGAGCAAAAGACTATTATTAATATAAAAATATTTACAGTTAGAGACCATAATTGGGGATTCAAGTCAACATTAAAGGAAACCCATACCAGTCAGCCTGCGTGCAGACTCAGTCAGAAAATTGAAAAGAGGGGAACATCTACTTTGTCTCTCTCGTTCCTGTCTCGTCCTGTCCAAGAGTCTGCACGCAGGCTAACACCAGTATAGTCCGGTAGCAGAAAGGGGGGTATTACCACCAAGAGAGGTAATTTATGAGACTAGACTTTTTTGGTCAATTTTGGGATGCTGAATCCGAATCTCTATGTTATTTGGTCAGACGAGGGGCCGTTTACAAGATATGGGGGTATTTGCCACGAAAATTGGGGCAAAATGAAACTTAAGCAAAAAAATCAACCTTTATCACTAATACAAATATCTAAACACAAAACGCAAGCCTAAATGTCGTTTAATTAATATACGAGCTTCTCAATTGTGTTTCGTGTCATTTTTGCTTATTTTGGGGCGGAATTACCCCCAAATGGGGCAAAGAACTATTGTGCTCGAAAATTATTTTAAAATATTCAATTCTATGAAAATCGATGTGCTGGAATTTGCATGTTATTTCATCAAATTATAAACAAGTGAAGAGATATGGGGGCTTTTAACCCCTAAAAAGGGGCAACCTGTCATTTACAAATCCGAATTTTTTTAGAATTGTTCAAAAATATCTATTTGCATGAAATCTGAGGCACTGAATTCGAAATGTAATGTTATCTAATGGAATTTGGAATAAATGTTAAGATATTAGGGGTTTTACCCATTGATGGATAGCAAGTTATGGGTTACAGTACTAAAACGCTAACAACAAGGTGCCAAGCTGTTAAATTTGGAGATATGATATGATGATGACGCGCATCAGTTGTTATACATGACCAGATCCTGAAACTGATTTGTATTAAAATGATTTTAAAAGTTAAACAGTTGTATACAACTAATAAAACGTTTTAGTGACGAAAGTAGATCTCCAAATTAAACAAGTCAGATTCTCCATACCGTATTAGATGAATATTTCTGGACAGTATTAGTTTCCTTTTTCAACTTTCTCTTAATTGTCACTATCTTCAAGATCCGAGAGTGAAACACCTGCCTCACCCTCTTCTTTTTCTACATCCCTAATCCCGTATCTATCCGTGTCCATCAATCAGCAGCTCTGCAGCATCCTCTGGATATGCCCCCTCTATCCACTTCACATTCACGTCAGGAAGCCAACCATGGAAGTGCGGATCGTCGCATAACATAACTGTTACTAACATAACAAAACCTATATCTATTGAGCCAATTTGAAAAAATGTACAAAAAAGTATCTTCAAGGATCAAGTTGCTCGCGAGAGTGCGCATGAATGTGAGCCCTACAACCGCTGAAACCATATTTAAAGTAATGATCTTGCCCATATTCCTATACTGCAGCAACATAAGCATTGGAATTTCAGACTCACACAAATCAAAGCTTGAAAAACTTCAAGATCGTGCAATGAGGATCATAGGACAAAATGGCACAATTAACTTTCCATCAATAAATCATGCAAGAAATAAACGTTGTGCTATTGAAGTATTTAAGTGCCTGAACGGCCTTGCACCAAAGATATTAGAGAATCATTTTAAAAGATTGGATCACCAAAAGGACACTCGGGGTAATAAGTCAAATCTCGTGGTGCCTCGCATAAGGACAGAAACCGCCCGAAAAACATTTAGTTATCAAAGTTTACAGATATACAACAGATTGCCACCTGAACTAAAAAATGAAAACTCAGTTGTGAGATTCAGGAACGGGTGCAATGACTTTGATTTTAATTTTTAACTTTGAAGAATTCTTATATTGTAAATAATAGTTTTACTACTTTTCGTTAGACACAGGTCCTTGATTTATAGCAGCTGTTCTGAGTTGACCAAGTAAACCTGTATAAATATTGATATAGTGTTATGATATATATGGTCGATAGGTATCCCTCCACATTTTTGCGACAAAATTCACTCGTTTGCAATGCAGTTCTAAGCTGCTTTGACAAAGAGGGAGGAGTGAAAGATCAACAATCTTGCAGTCTTTCTCATGCTTCTCCCAGAACAAATTTTGCCTGGTCTCGTTTACGGAAGCATGTTTTTCTTTACGAAGATTGAACACACGAAATGTTCTAATGCTTTCATTTGATCTTCTGTGAGATTGCCACTTTCTCCAAGACTGCTAAACAGATCTTAAAAGTGAGGAATAGTCTTGACGTATTTCCAGCACAATTGCTTCCCCTTTCGAAGAAAGCTAGATAAACAGTCCATTCCCCTGAATGAATGAGGAGCCTCTCGTGCAGAAAAATTGCGAATGGAGTGTCCATGGATGTACCAGAACTAAGACAATTCATGAGGAAGCAGATTCAAATATAGCATACATCATTAATCACGAAAAAAGGGAAATTGGAGAAGGTGCAGTCTGTCTTGTGCGCTCACGCTCAGGAGGCATTGACATATACCCGTAATCTTGCTGGCCATGGAAAGCAATGATGTGAACATATACATTGACAACGGAACTGGGAAGAGTCTAAGATGCTCGATTTGAGTGCCTGCAAATCATTATCAGAGAAACAAAGGAAGCCTCTGCTGGGATTGCATTCATTCAGTGGGAATGACTGTTTATCTAGCTTTCTTCGAAAGGGGAAGCAATTGTGCTGGAAAAATGTCAAGAATAGTCCTAAATTTCTAGATCTGTTTAGCAGTCTTGGAGAAAGTGGGAATCTCACAGAAGATCAAATGAAAGCATTAGAACATTTCGTGTGTTCAATCTTCGTAAAGAAAAACATGCTTCCGTAAACGAGACCAGGCAAAATTTGTTCTGGGAGAAGCATGAGAAAGACTGCAAGATTGTTGATCTCTCACTCCTCCCTCTTTGTCAAAGCAGCTTAGAACTGCATTGCAAACGAGCGAATTTTGTCGCAAAAATGTGGGGGGATACATATCGACCAGTTATGTTATGCGATGATCCGCACTTCCATGGTTGGCTTCCTGACATGAATGTGAAGTGAATAGAGGGGGCATATCCAGAGGATGCTGCAGAGCTGCTGATTGATGGACACGGATAGATACGGGATTAGGGATGTAGAAAAAGAAGAGGGTGAGGAAGGTGTTTCACTCTCGGATCTTGAAGATAGTGACAATTAAGAGAAAGTTGAAAAAGGAAACTAATACTGTCCAGAAATATTCATCTAATACGGTATGGAGAATCTGACTTGTTAAATTTGGAGATCTACTTTCGTCACTAAACGTTTTATTGGTTGTATACCGGCCACTCACCCCGTGCCCGATCATAAGTCTTCTTCTTCTTCTTCTTACTGGCTCTTCCGTCTTAATTCAAGACATTAGCCTTGCCACTGTTTTCTTCCATTCCTTTCGCTCATAATCGTTCTCAGTTAGTTCATCCACTGTTTTATTTATTGGTTTCAGGTCTTTATTCATTTGTCTGATCTATGTCTGTTTTGGTCTTCCCCGATTACCCTTCACTTTTTTCAAATGTTCTCAGAAAGCTAATTTTGCTGGTGTTCTTTCTGGCAACCTTAACATGTGCCCAAGCCAGTTTAATCGCCGTTTCTTTATTTCGGTTGTGATGGTTGTCTGATGTGATCTTTTATATATTTCTTCAGTTCTTATTTTATCCATTAATTTGATGTTTAGCATCCTACGTAGCAGTTTTCTTTGAAAGATATCGAGACTTTCTTCCAATTTCTTGGTTAAGGTCCAGATCTCGCAATTGTAAAGCAGCATTGGATATATAAATGTATTAAGCGTTCTTATTTTTAGTTTTATGGATGTCTGTCTGTTACAGAGAATTCTTTCATATTTGTTGAAGGCATCAATGGATAGTCCTTTCCTTCGTTTTATGTCTTTTTCGGTGTCTAAAATACTTTCATCGTTCACCATTCATCGTTGCCATCTGTGCCAACAAAAAATTCTTCTGTTTTTTCAGTATTGATATTTAGGTTTCTTTGTTTGACTTTCAAAGGGAGTTCTTGTTTTATAGTGTCCTTGTGTTTCTTGTCGGTCGTTATATTGCCAATATCGTCAGCATACTGAAGATCAATGCTGAAGTTTTCTTTATCTTGGTTGTGATTTACTCTGGGCCGGTCTGGTAATGTGATTGCATCTGGATTTTGCAGCATGAGTGCAACTGCTAATGTGAAAGTAAATTCTGGAGCGCTTGCGCAGTCTCCTTGTGGTGCTCCTATGTTGGTTTCGAATGGTTCCCCTCTTGCATTTCCAACTTGTACCGTGTATTGCATTTTATACAGTAATATGTAAAACATATGTAGCTCATCGTCGTCTAATATTTTGCCTAGATCTTTAATAAGTTGAGGTCTTCTGATGGTGTCGAAAGGTTTGGACATATCAAACAGGGTCACAAATATGTTGTAATCTTGACTGTTGATTGCTTTTTCGATTAACATTTTTAATGCAAAGACGTGTTCAGTTGTGCTTCGGCCGCCTTGGTAGGCAGCTTGAGATAGTGGGATGATGGTCTCGAGTTTTTCAGTTGTTCTCCTGATCATGCATATGCTGAGGATTTTCCTAATTACTGATAGCAGGATGATAGGTCATAAATTTGCGCAGGATGCTTTTGGCTTTCCGGGTTTTTGAAAGGAAACGAGTATCCCTTTATGAATTTCCTCTGGTGTGTCTCCGTGTTCTGCGACGTGATTAAGTAAATATGCAATTCTTTTCGAGATTTCATTCAGTGGTCCATATTTTATCAGTTCGCTTGTTACATCATCTATGCCCGCACTCTTATTGTTTTTCATTGATCTCATGGCTCTTTGTACCTCTTCTTCTGAGAAGGGAGTTTTCATTTTGACTGGTTTGACTCTCGGTATCTCTGGTTCATCTTGTTTGTTAAAAACGTTGGTGAAGTGGTTTGTGATGATTTGTACTTGTTGCCTAGGACACGCTGTTACAGTTTTCTTTGATTGATTGTTTGCAACTTGTTTTTCTATGAGAAGATCACTTGGATGTTTTCTGTACAAAATTCTCATGGTTGCAAAGAATCTGTTGGAGTCATTTTTGCACGCCTCTATTTCGCTTATTTGCTCTTCTAAAAGTCTATTGTTTTCTTTTCGTTTCAAATCTTTTATTTGCTTTTGTACTCTGTTTCTTTCTTGCTTCAGTGTTTTTCTCTTCTCGGCATCCTTAAGGGAGTTAATATCTCTTCTCAGTTTTTGTTGTTTTTCACATAGTGTTTGGAATTCTATTGAGGTAAATTTTTCTTTAGGCCTGTCTTTTCTCAAATGTGTCTCGGCGGACGTTACGCATGCATCTTTTATGATGTTCCATTGCTCTTGTGCGCTTTTCTGCTCGGCTTCATCATTTAGCTTTTCTTGCACACTTTCTGTGTACTTTTGTTTGATCGTTTCGTTTTTCAGTTTTTGCATATCAAACTTATTTGATTTGATTTTCTTTTTCTGAAACATTTTGTACCATTTGAGTTCTACATCACATATTACTATTCGATGGTCAGTATATGTTGTCGTGCCATTGTAAGATCGGCAGTTTTTTACCAGTTTTCGAGCGTTCTGTTTTACGAGGATGTAATCGATCTGATTTCTAACTGGGTTATTGCCAGGGGATTCCCATGTCGTTCTATGAGCCATTTTATGATAGAAAAGTGTATTACATAGTATCAGTCTGTCTGATCTTGCAAACTCTAAGAGATTTTCTCCGTTTGTGTTGGTGATTCCCTTTCCAAACTTTCCCATTGTTTCTGGTTGGTCATTATGTGAGCTGCCAGTTATTGCATTGAAGTCGCCACCTGTTATGATCAGTGAGCTACTTGGGGTATCTGAAATATATGACTGCAGGTCATTGTAAAAGTTTTCTCTGATTTCTGGATTTTTTTCTGACACATCTAGTGTTGGTGCATACGCACATATCAATATTATAGGCTTCTTGGATCTCGTCGTGGAAACGTATGTGGTTAACGAACATGCTCGATCATTTATTTTGGTCAAATCGCATTCTGTGTTGCTGTCGATCATAATTCCGCAACCGTGATGACTATCAGGCGAACTGACGTAATACAAAGTGTATGTCTTGGAATTGTCTGAAGTTTTGATGTTGATGACGCCATCGTGGTTCAGGTGTGTTTCTTGGATGCAGGCTAGGGTTATTTTATATTTTTGTAGATCATCTGCAAGTGATGTTTTCTTGTGATTTTGTATCAGTCCTCTGACATTGAATGTTGCAATTCTCATGGTCGAGTGATTCTATTCATTTGTTGTAGTGTGTTGTTTAGGCCGATCGGTTTTAGAAAGCCTTGAGCTCCGCGTGCAGCATAAATCAACAAATGTTTCTTGATATGATGATATTTATACAGATCTTCTTTCCTTTTTTCATTCAGCAGTACTTCAGAACTAAGTGAAACAGTCTTTGAGCTAGATTTGTGGTCTTTATCAGCGACAAAAAGGCAATTAATACGACTATCTTGCGATAGCCGTACCGCTCCCCGCCACGGTCGAGCGCCCCTTTATAAGTATATTAAGTAGAAACCGAAATATTTATAAGTTATAAGTATCATAAGTAGAAACCGAAAAAGATGCACTCTGATAATTGATTCATTTGGAATCTCAACCAATTCATTATATACACGTATTTTTTACGAAAACTAAGAATTTGGCCCAGTTCTGAAAGTTTCTCTAACCCTATTTTTACCGGGGGGGGCGTTTTTCGCCCCCCCCCCCCCCTGTCGGATTTTTTTAATAGCTCCCAAACGATGCCACCTACAATGCTGAAACTCGTTGACTTTTCCTAAAATTTAGTTGGCAATCAGAAAATAGAAATTTCAATACCTATTGTTTGACCACGTGACCAGAACATGCCCATATTTGGAGAGTGGTCACAAAGAAATTCTTTAAAACGGTTCTAATTTCTTTCTTTGTTACTAAATCTCAACAATATACACACCATTCAATTTGTTCATTCATTCAAGTCTCGATGAGTACTTTCATTTGATATATAATTTATTCATATTTGCTGACATCAGCAGTTTATTACTTCTATGACGTCATCAATCTTTATGACGTCATATTAATAATGAATGAGTAATTTTTCATGCAAAACTGATGGAATTACCTCAAATATCGATGAAGGTACTCGATTTCACCAATAATATGCGAAATTAATGGTTTAAATCATAATTATTGAGCTAATAATTTTGCATTGAATGAAATTTTCATTATTTAATTAGATAATTTATTAGAAGCCACAAATATTCGTATGAAACCATATGAAACTACAAATTAATGATATCAAGCAGGCATTTGGATGGTTTTTTGCCAATTTTATCTAGCTATTTGCTAATAATGGGCCCTTTTCTGCCAAAAGCTCGATTTTCTCAAAATTTGCATTGTTTTTGGTTGACCTAGCAACCAATCACGTGACTGTTGATTGATTGGTGCTATTTTTAGATTCTCCTTTGTTCAATTATGACACAGTGCAAGTTTCATTTTCATAGCTGTTATACTTGCGGAGAAAAACAGGGGGGCGAAAAACGCCCCCCCCCCCCCGGTAGAAAATCACTTTTTTTTACACGGTTAAGATAGGGTTAAATTATCAGATTTTCAGTACTCAGAGTTTCTGACGAGTTTCTTAGAGGTTCCATAACAATAGTCATGTTTACTACATGTGCCCTCGTGAACATTTCAAAACAAGGTTTTTGAAGTCTTTCCAATGTTTAGACATTATTCAAGTACCTTAAGAGTAATATGATACAGGAAACAAGTGAAAGTAAGGTAAAAATATTTCAAGGATTTAAAGTATACTTGAACTTACTCTAAATTTCCTCCACAAAACAGGTCAGCTTGGATAATTTCAAACTTATTTTACGGCACACATCCACTATGTCCTTTTCTCCATTTTGTTTGTAAATGTATTATTTTGTAGTTTAATCAATTTTTATCTATTTGCATGTCTTTATGTTGATGGCCATGGGGGTAGTCATTGCTTTTTGCTACCTGTGGTATCGTCTCTGTGGTGTCGTATAGTAGTTTAGAAAGTATAGCATAATGTAATCGAATGTAACATGTATCGTAATATTTCACATGAATATAAAAAACACTATTGACCAGATTGACCTCGCACAACTGCCGTCAGCTTGGTATGCTTGATACAAAAAATTCCATGATCTACAGTATCGAATGCTTTCTTTAGATCGAGAAACATCAATGAAGTGTATCTCGCAGCATCCATCATTGTATACCAGTCATTATAGACCAGGAGGGGATGGGGGGGCAATCGTCACCCGAGGAGAGAATTTATGAAATTGAGTTTGTTGAAATTGTTGGTTCGGACATGTTGGTTATGTTTTTGATGTTGTTGTTTGGGAGGGTGAATCCAGGGTATCTACAGCTGGCGATATTTTCACTCAGCTCTACATGGTCAAGTTTGGGGTGCTGATTCCAAAAATCGATGTTATACGGACAAATTCGGTCCCTTTCGGCCTCTATTCCATGTTAAAACCTCGCTTTCGAGAAAAATGACATCCTCACTTAGATATTCCGAAGCATATGAATTTGGTCAATTTCGGGATGCTGATTCCAAAAATCAACATTAGACAGATAAATTCAATCGCTGTGAGCCTCTTTTCCATGTTAAAGCCTCGTTTTTGCGAAAAGACACATCTTGGCTCAGTTGTTCCAAGGCGTATACATTGGATCAATTTCGGGGTACCGATTCAGAAAGTCAATGTTACATGGTACATTCGGTCTTTGTGACCATCCTCATCCAACTCAAGTCGCGTTTCGATGAAGAGCCTGTATCTTCTTTCAAGCTTAAACACTGTTCGAAGTAGTATTATTGTTAAATCAATAATTGGCATATTACACAGCAAAATTCCACCCAGTTAACATAATGGAATGTCTTTTATTAAATGCTCTTGTTCTGTGTTAGCATTGTCTGCTGAACTTCAGTGCGTAGTGATGTCCTCAGTCTTATCATCAAGCTCATCCTCTGTTTCAAGTTTGGATGTTTGGCATATGTCTGCACAAAGAAGCAACTCTGCCACATCGTCAAGCAGGGTACATTTTTCTCTATCAAATCTAAAAAGCTAAGAACTACAGAACACAATTCAACTGTGCTAATGATAGCAGAAAAAGACACAAGGTCATCAATTTTCCACCATGACTGGCATTTGCAATATTACTTCATTTAAATACAACTAGGCTTGCCGCGCGTCGCCTACGGCACCGCGCTGGCCCGCCGTAGTATTTGACATTCAGGTGTATGGACAGTTGAATTTAGTGCGCCGGTGACAAAGGGATGAAATATATATATACATATTTTTTTATTCCATAATACATCGGTCTCAAAAGAACAATGTAAGAACAAATAACAAAGAACAATGGACATAAGTATAATGTGGGAGTATCTTTGAACACCAAGGCCAAATGTTGATACTTTGTTAAGAAGAGCTATTTAGCGTTACAAATCAATGCAGTCAGTTTGTGGCGTATTCCACTCTCCAAGGGGCTCTGTTGTATTTATTTGAAAATTTAAAGCAAGAGGGAGCCGATGCGAGAACGAACAACAGTTGTTTTGCTTTGCTGTGCTTTCTATTTTGCAAACTTTGTTCACACCCTCTACACGGCATCTAGTTTTCCTTTTCTCTTTTCATTTTGCATTGCTCTTTCCACTCTTTATAAACTATTACCCTGAAAACTGAACTGTATTCTTACCGTAAAAGCTGTATTAAGCCCCCCTCTCTACTAAGCCCTCCTCTCTAATAAGCCCCTCCCCTCTGAGCAAAAATTTAAATAAGCCACCTCTGTATTAAGCCCCCCCCCCCCACCTGTTATATCAAATTCTAGTGGCTACCAAAGAGTTCCCATTTATTGACCTAGAAAAGCTTGCATGGTAGTTCTGATGTGGTTTGAGATAAAACTGTGTTGAATTTATGTATTTGACTCGTAAAATTGTATGTTGAATCCGCAAAATACGGTGTAAATGATCTAAAAAGCTGTCATCTGTATCCTGTCATTTGATTTTGTGAATAAGCCCCTCCTCTATAATAAGCCCCCTCTCTAATATGCCCCCCCCTGTGGAGGGTCCGAAATTAAATAGGCCTCCTGGGGGCTTAAGGTAGCATCATCCCGGTCATAGAATTACTATAAATATGGGTATATAACCAAGTTGAGATGGTACATAGGCATGATTGTAAGATTTTTGGCCTCGGAAATTCAAAATGGCACCTTTCATGTTGCCATAGCAACCAAAAATAGCCGAGATTTTGCAAAAAATGGTACACGGAAAAGTATTTTTCCTTCTCTAGTGATTAAAGTTATCTCATTGAAATTAGCTGTACTTCATGCAAGTATGTACAATACCTGCCAAAAGTCCTTGGAGCACTTAGGCCATTTCTTGACAATCCGCAGCTCCTACCATAGCGATTAGGTATAAACAACCCCTCACCCCCGAAACAATGTTGATTTGCAAGGTTATTGTCCTAGCATTCCATTAGAGTCGCGAATCGTCCTGCCATCCCCATTTGTATGATTAAATTTTGATGGAAAAAAATATAGACAGCAGGGTCTTAACCCCCTTGTGCTTAGCCGATTGTAAAAGCAGAAGTTCGTTTTGAAGCCCCATCTTCCGCGAACATTTTGACCAAATTTCATTTAAATATCTCTTATGGTTTGGAAATTAAAAATATATCCATTACACAGATTTCGCGAAAATCGCATTTCCAGGAAATTGACTTCAAAGTTCCTGAAAATGATACTAATCAAATAGTTGAAATTTGCTAGGTCAATAACTTTCAGCCTCTAAAATCTCTTTCTTGTCATTGTTGGAATGCCCTTTACTCCTAAATTTGTTTGTTGAAACTTTGAGGCTCATTTCTTTTTATTTTCTGCAACTATATTCTGGTGCTGTCAAAGTAAACCAATGTTTTTATGTGAAATGTTTTTGTGATACTTCACAATTTCTAAGGGATTTTTTCACTGCGTCAACACTCATATCAAACTTTGCAATAACATCATAAACACCAACTGAAACATAAATTTTCCAGTAAAAGTAGATTTTGGAATCCATCCCAAATAATCCTGCAATTTGATTTTATATCCATTCGTGGAGAACACTTTGTCACTTCCAAAAGACTTTCAATGCTGAGCCTTGAGAAAATTAGCTTCAAAGAATACTGCAGCTTTGAAGAATTACTCTGCTTCAATTAGATTTAATTGTTGTTTGTAGAGACGCAGTTTCATAATTGAACAGACATTCCTTGCCCTAGGAAATCTTCGACCGAATACTGCAACAAAACAATCAATATGAAACAGTCTTGTTGACTTCCAATTTCCTTTTCATGACAGTGTTATCACGGCACGCCCGACACCAGCCATGAATTCATAGGGGGGCGGGGGGGGGGGCGAGGAACTAAAATTTTCCGATGCCAAAATCAACAACAACAACAACAACAACAACAACAACCCCAATTTTCGGAAACATGCACGAAAACACTGATGTGCTCCTCTAATGGCAAAATTTTGGAATTATTTTCCAGTTTCAATGCTGGAGCCTTCAAAATTAGTGAATATAAAGCAGGGATATGCTGTAGATTCAAAATTTATGCTCGAAAATCAATAAATTCATGGTCTATGCATCATTCTTCCAATAAAATCGTCTAAATGTGGGCCTGTAACCACAAAAAAATCCGACAGGTAGAATGAAATTTCCGACAAAGAGCCTCCTGGGGGGGCTCCGCCCCCAGCCCCCCTCCCCCTCACTGGCTTCGGCCCTGTACCACGGCAAACTCTTTGTGGCATATAACCAGCAACCGGCAAATCAATTTTTCTTCCATGTATGTATGTATGTATGTATGTATGTATCATTTTGCCACAATATTTACAATTATTTACAAGTTACATAATATAAAAATAGATACAATACAATAAATAATATTAAAAACGTAAAGGAAAAACACCCCTAATTACAGTGGCAGGGATAGCATTAAAAGGTCAAGATGACCTTAATTCCATAATGGTCCCCTTAGCGGTGCTGGTACAACGAAAAACGTAAGAAAAAAAGATACTAAACTGTAGTTTGTTTTCGGTATAAAACATAGTTTATAAGACCATACCATGATCGGGAGAGATGATGACAAGTCTTAATAGAAGACATATATGTCATCTTCCTCTTTTTGTATGTTTTGGAAAAAATTCTCTTTGATCTTATGTTTGAATGTGTCGATATTGTTTGTTGATTTAATCTCTGATGAAAGACTATTCCATGTTTTGGGCCCTAGATAAGATAGACATTTTTGTCCAGCAGTAGTTTTGCGAAATGGAATATCCAATTTGAACTTGGACCTTCGTGTTGTTCGGCCCTGGTTGACTGGACGGAATATCTCAGCACTGTATGATGGGGCAGTTTCTCTGAAAAACCATATAACCATATAAGTCCATATAACCACACCACGCAAAACAGATGAGTAATCTGGGTGGGAGAACATTTAGGCAAACTTTTTACATCCATCATTTAACATTTGATTCATTTCTAAGTTTCAAATCTATCTTGATTTCTACCTGAATGGAACCTGCTCTCTAGACCTTTGTTTCTGCAAAGTTTATGAAGGGGAATGATCTTTCATGTGTTTATCTGACGGATTTAGGCCTGGGCTATGCTCTTGGAAAATGTGGATCCTCTTCTCTTCTGGAGGGATGGGCCACCTAAGCAGGGCCTACGTCACTTTGAAAACTCTTGACCCGATTCTGAAGCCGTAGAAGAGGTCTTTCTCTCTTCTTTACTGGCACTTTGATTTATCAAACATCACTTCCATCTTTCTTGATGCACTGGTTACCAGAAAACTTGCGCTTTAAAGTCCCAAATGTAAAAACAGCATTGCAATCTTGGCTCTTTCATTAATAGCATGTTTCACGGTGATTCCAATAAGTGTCTCAGTGTTTTAATAGTTGCCCTGTTAGCTAGGGTAAAGCTTAATTGGGTTTTGTTGTAGCTAAGATTCTCACTTTCAATTTGACTGGAGTTGTGTTGTTCTTAAAATTGATCCCATACCTACTCTTGTTCTTAAATTTACCGTCTCCGACTTTCGAAACGAAGTTTTTGAATTATAACAATCACGGAAGTTTCTTATGTGCAACTTTTCATTCACTAAACTAAAAGAGTTTCAATACTGCATCTCCTGAATTCTTGAAGAAATTGTTCTGCATTAATAAATTTCATAGTGGAAATATCCGTTTCCCTCCTCTGCGGCATGTGAAAGCAAATATGAAACTCAGAACTCAGAGAAGAAAGCAACGCCAACCAGAGCTACCGGGGAGAAGTATGGGTGCTATTGCAAGGAACAATAAATTGCTTTCCTACCTATCAATCATTTTAAGCAGGTCCACAAGTGTTGCACCACTGATTAAAATGTGATGGCTCATCGATTTTTCAACCTTTGAGATGACGAATCAACAGGAATTCTTGACGTCACGTAAGTGATCTTGCCACCGCACGGGGTGCCCTGAGTATTAGAGCATTCTCTTGGGCCTAACCCACCATAATGGTGCAACTGTGTGCTGCATGAGGTCAAGATATGTCGCATGGTCGAACCTCGTTTTCGTCAGGCATCTTGAAAGCATTCCAATTCATCGCAATGGCTCCTTTACCAACCTTCCTCATTCCAAAAAAGTGGGATCCTAAATGTAGGCCGCTCAGACCTCTCTGCATTAACAGTGATATTATAGGGAGACGAAATCAAAATTTGTCCTAAGATTAAAGGAAAAAGAGAGGAAGAGTAGAGGATCATACTCATAGTATTCAAAAATTTTGCTTCATATTGTAAAAACTATTTCCCTTATGAAAGCATTCCAAAAGGGCGATACCCCTCTAGTTTTTGATTAATCAACGAATGAAAGAAACAGTCAGTCCTTATCGCATCCCTCAACCATAAAAGCCCATTCCTTGTTCGATTCAAAAACTGTTTAGAATGAAATTCCCTTTCATTGGAGACGCCCCTCGAAGCGCTCCGTGGTAGTGAGCATATCTGTTCCCCTCCTCTAGGATGGGCGAAATTAAATGAGAAACTCTGAGTAAGACATGACCCTCATTGCCCTTATGTCCCCTCTATTGCCTCCACCTGCGGTATCTCTGGAGAAAGGAACCAATTTGAAAACAAATGAAATGTTAGAAGATCGTTTCTTTTAGCTCTATGCCCCTGCGAATAAATTTGTGATCCCATTTGAGCTGCCCCCCCTCTGCCGCCCCCTCCCTGAAGCCTTCTTTGGTAAAGAAGACATCCATGATATTTTCTGTTTGATTTCTTTGTAGGCCTTCAAGGGCCTTGGCCTAGACTTATGGCGTGATTCCTTTAATTCGTTCTATGTTTTGTAACTGCGCGAAGCGAAGCGTAGCGTCCATTTGGACGGGATGATGTTATAAGTCTTATCAGATGTCAACTTTGAAAGGCCTGATGTTGTCTTGGGACAGAACAAAAGCTCTGCAATGCGTCATTCGAATTCATACTACACTCAAATTCAATCAGCTTGCTCTAATTGCTTCAAAATTTAACAATGCTCAATTGTTATGGTTGACTAAACGACAGACTAACGACTGTAATCACACAAACAACAGGATATGACTGCTGCTTCGTTATTGAAAGTGCATAATCCGGAGCAGTGGAACAATAGGAACCTGCGAATGTCAGTCCCTTGCACCTTAGCATGATCTCCCTTTCTCATTGGAAGCCCCCATTAAAAATTCCCCTGTTCTCTCCTCTCAAGCCAATGATATTTTACCTGGAAAAAGAAGCCGATCTATGAAACTCTGCCCTTGCCCTTTCAAAAGAAAAAGTGGGAGTACGACACAG
Source organism: Aurelia coerulea (assembly GCA_039566865.1). NCBI lineage: Eukaryota > Metazoa > Cnidaria > Scyphozoa > Semaeostomeae > Ulmaridae > Aurelia > Aurelia coerulea. Next base: position 9,367,792 of record CM076959.1, read on the forward strand.
TTCCAATGTATCATTGGTTCGCCAATTATGATATGTCTAAAGATCATTCCCTTGTACACAGAAAACTGAAAGGGATTCCGCCAATCCTTTCTTTGATGATACCGAATTCGCCCCTTACCCTGATTTAGGGGCGAATTTGAGAAAACAAAATCTCTATTGCACCCCGTACAGGGAAGACGAAGATATTTGGAAAGTTTCGCGAGGATCAGCGCAACGGTGCTCGAGTTTTACGCCACACAAAATTCGCTTCACGTTTTAATAATATAGATAGATAAGAAAAGACAAATCTGATAACGATTGAGGAAAACAAAATACAAGAAATAAGGGACATAAAACATAAGCTGTTGCTTTCCAACTATTGATCATTAATCTACATTCGTGTCGTGTTTTCGATAAAGCACTTCATTTCCTCCATAATCATTTCCAAAAAGGAATGGATTACAAAGTGATTTGGAGCCCACATACCCGAAACGTTTAAATCAGGAATATTTTCGAGATGACCAAAAATATCTTGTCGTAATGTGTCATACATAGGGCAATGCAGGAGAATGTCCCTTATTTTCATTCGTCTCGCCATAATCACAAATAGGGCGTAAATAGTCAAAATTGTGCCAAAACTTTTGCTCATTCAAATCACTAAATTGAACACGAAGCTTTGTCAATCGTCGAATGCCAATAATATCAAGGACATGGAATATCGGATTCCTCGATCTGTTGCCAACACTATCCTTTTAAATCCACCAAGAAGGGAAGCCGCGTTTTTTATTGATCGAGCATATTCCAGTCATATAGGGCATTGTCGAAGTAGGTATTGGAGAAGCGAACAGTTCTTAAATGTTTGGATTATAAGTAACTGCATGTCCAAGATTGTATAAGATATCGCGCTCAGGAGGAATGTCCTCAAATAGATACATGAGAGACGACGTAATTTTGAGGATGTAAAAAGGACAAATACGTCTATATCACCTTCCATCATAAGGCATTCCCAACCCAGTTCATCGTAAAGTATTTGCCTGTTGGTGCCTCTCCAAGCACCAAGTTACTGAAAGTGCCGCAGAGTATTCCATTTGTACATGGTACATAGTTAGGGTACACAGTATCATTCCAAACAACGGATCTTTCCTCATTCCAACCATGTGTTGTCGGACTGTCTAAATCAAGCTTCAGTTCATCTGCTTGCCTGTATATGCAGGCAACGCAATTTGCTCCTTTGACATGCAAAAGAAGATTGAATGAACAGGAAGCAACAACCTTTAGTCTGCAACTTTATGACTCTTTTTTAAAGATTTTCAGAAAGCTTAGCATAGACTTCACTGCGTGATTGTAGCTTTGGAAAATCCATAGAGAAGAAGGTGAAGTTTTCAAAACATTCGATAACAGATTTGTCTCGAATAGATATCTACCATCTTCTGCAAAATGGTGATAAAAAGGAGATGCTGCTCGGTTGATTCGACAATCAATTGGAAATTCTAAAGATGCATTAGATGGAAAGGTAGTCTGTTTTCAAACACAAGCCAGTGCACAAATATTAGCCACTATGAAACATATATCTGACAAGAACTAGCAAGTAACCATAAAGAGGAGGCACCAACTTATTGGCACTTGCTCAAGCAGAGGAGCCTGTTTGGTATCCCGCTCCTGTCACCATCTTGAGTTATACGAGCCAGAGAAGAGAATCTTCTTCAACTATCATGCTTACTAACTCACTCGACAAACAAAATAACTGAAGAGTCAGAAAAAACGTGCATTGTGTTCTTCACGCACCTATGCGAACTATACAAATTATTGTTTCTTGTCTTTGTATCATTTTTGGCATGAACATAACGGAACAGGTACCTGACGAAACAGCGACCGTTCACATACCATCTGACAATATCAACATCACAACCTTCCTTTTCGCCCATGACTTCACACGTGGCGTGGTAATTACTTACAATTGAATATTTACAGGAGAAGAAAGTTTATTGATGTTACATCTTTCACCTTTGTCCTTGGTCAGGATAAGAACGCTGGTTTGTAGAATTGCATGTTCTCTGCAGAAATGATTACGTTTCATTTCGCCATTCTATAGGAAGGGCAAGACGATATGTTGGAAAGCAATGTTAAAGCGTCAAGAATTCATAGATGCTTTTGAAGAGCGTGGTATCTACGTTGAGAAAAATCTGTTATTGAATGTCTTGAAAAGTTCACCTCCTTTCTTTATGGATTTTCCAAAGCAACAATCCATCAGTATAGCCCATGATAAGTTTTTCAGGAAGTCTTTCAAATAGAGGCATATATGCAGTTTTAAGGTTGATGCTCCCTATTCATTCAATCTTCTTTTGCATACCAAAAGAGCAAATTAAGTTGCCTGCGTATAGAGGTAATCAGATGAACTGCGGCTTCATTTAGATAGTCCGACAACGCATCATTGGAATGAAGAAAGATCCGTCATCTGGCATGATATTATGTACCTGACTATGTGGCAGAGTTGCTTCTTCGTGCAGACAACAAAGTTCAGCAGACAATGCTAGCACAGAACAGGAGCACTTCACAGACATTCCATTACGTTAACTAAATTAAATTTGGATGCGTAATGTGCCAAGTATCAACTTAACAATATATATTGTACGCTTGACTTGAATACCATTTTGAACAATGTTTAAGATTTTAAAAAGATATAGGGCTTTCATCGAAACGCGACTTGAGCGCAGTAACGAGGGCCAACTGAGACCGAATTCCTCTATATAACTTCGATTTTCTGAATCGGCACCCCGAAATTGACCAAATGTATACGCTTTGGAACAACTGAGCCAATGAGCCAAGATGTGTTTTTTCACAAAAACGAGGCTTTAACATGGAAAAGAGGCTCACAGCTATCGAATTTATCTGTCTAACGTTGATTTTTCGAGTTAGCATCCCGAAATTGACCAAATTCATATGCTTTGGAATATCTAAGTGAGGATGTCACTTTTCTCAAAAACGAAGTTTTAACATGGAATAGAGGCTGAATGGGACCAAATTTGTCCGTATAACATCCATTTTTGGAATCAGCGCCTCAAACTTGACCAAATACACTCAATTTCATAGATTCCCTCCTCGGGGGACGATTGCCCCCCCCCCCCCCATCCTCGCCTGGTATATTAGTGCACAGTAGAAGACTTGTTACAACAGAATACATGCGTCTAGACCGAATTGCTTAGAAAACAAGTGCTTTTTGAGTTGGTTGAAGATCATTTTCAAAAATTCTCGAAAGAATAAGGAGAACATATGTATAAAAGGTCTGTAATGAGAACGATCATCAGTTTGATCACTTCTAAAAATGGGGCAACTCTAGCAATTTTCTAGCTATCTGGAAAATCACATGTAGCAATAGATTAAATACATCAAAAAGGGAGTCAGAAATAACTGCAGGATCAATCTTCAAATGATTAGCTATGCAGTCAGTGTCAAAATCCGTAGATGTTTTGAATCAGGAAGTGTTTTATTTTTTATCAATAATGATATAAACCGAAAGCACTAAAAACAGTAAAAGAAGCACACCCTTTACTGAGGCAAGAAATCTATGACCTCAAAGCTAGTCTATTTTTTTTTCATAAATCAATAGAATTTTACAATACATATTACGGTCTACACTACTTACAAGAATTACTTTACAATACTACTGGGACAAATACCCCCGGGGAGCAAAAGGCTGTGTCTACCCCAAGGGAATTAACATAGATAAGAGAAAGAAAAACTACTTAATCTTAAAGAACACTACTAAAACAACACATACGGATAATAAGAACGATTGATACCTAAGTCTGCTGCATATTAGACGTCAGATCCAGGTGATGGCGAGGAAAAGTAACTGGAAAAGTAGCTAGTCTATTTGTTCCCTAACTCGCAAAACATACGACAACATAGATTTCATAGGTAAGGTCTTGTCTGGTAAACACGGACCAATTTTTCCTGTAGCCCATCAAAAGCTGTGGAGTCAATGTCATAATCCACAAGCGTCTACAGTAGCACTACATTTAAATAATACCAGTACCATTTGAAAATGGAACAAACTTGTCACGGACAGCTATCCGTTATCACAAAAACGACATGAATTAATATGATACTATGAAAATGGCACAATTTGAAAAAGTAACGAAATAAACAATTAGTTTCATACCTGACTGCAGCAATCATAATAGTTTTGCAATTTCCACCCAATGAGTCTTTAAGTAATCTGGTTAACTTGCTATCTCTGTATGGAATGTGAATCTCTTTCTTTCCCTATCAAAAAAACATTGGTATATAGTAAAAAACCGCGCATTTAATGAGACCCTCGTGAATTGAGAACATATAGGCTGAAATTGTCATGTATCAATCGTTTTATAAGAACCAATCCATTCTATTCATTTTAAAGAACCTAGGTTGACTTGCAATATCGTAGCATGGGAACTAGGCACTGCTGGTGTGCTTCTATGGAGGAGCGCTGCAACTAATATGTACCTGCGGAGGAATAATTTCTAAGCTCTTCATAGTAGTAAATAATGTTTTCCTCCGCAGAAGAACAAAACTGTGGGTATCAAGCACAACTACGGCGTCTAACGACCCATGATTGTAGGTTCTTATACGCGGGTTTTTACTGTAGTTCCTAGGATGCATTATTCAATGAAACAAGGATAAAATATTTCATCTGAGCAATTTTTGGATTTTTAGATATTTGGATAGCACACACATCCACCTACAATTTCTGAAAATGTCAAGGAATTTGCCTTTATTTTTCATTGAATTATAAGCAATTTAAAGCAAGGTCTTCCCAGTTAGGAAAATGCTGTTACATTGGAGAACAATTAGTGTAGATAGCTAAAGGTTAAAGGTGTCAAGTGCCCTAGATTTTGCAGTTTAATACCCATCACATCATTATGAACTTTGCCCTAAATACATAAGGGATTAACCCTATTTGGACCGGGCTTTTTGACCATCCTCAGGCCGAGGGGAGGCTAAATTAGCCCCCCCCCCCCCTCAGAACTCTGAAATGATGGGCTAGAAAGATGAAACTTGGTCATCTTATGTAACTTAATGTGAAACCATGGTGAAACGTCCGAATATCTAATTCATTTTACTCTAATTGTTGTATTTTCGATGACGTCATCAACTTTCATTGTTTTAGGCCAGAAACAGTACTCTTACAGATTTAACTGTAAAAACTCTCTTAAGCGAAATTTTATGCTTCTTGTAACTTTAATTGACCGTTAAAATGTCAAAGTTTTTGAAAAACATAATTTGTTGAAAGAATTATGATATATATACATTTATATTTATTACCTAAATTCATTAGATATATGACGTCATGAATGACGTCACACAAAAGAAAAAAATAGGTTATTTCCGTATTGTCTTATTGATTTATGGTTGCACTGAAAATGTCATCAGTTTATCTCACTTCTGTCTAGAAGTATCTTAGTTTGAAGTTATAAAGGGTTTGACCGTAAAACAAACAAGATATTAAAACTACTCTCTGAAAAAAGATTGCTATGTTTCCAAAAATGCATGACATACCTAGAATTATCATAAAAAAGATACCCAGACAAAACTGGTAGGGGGTTTTGTTACGAGGCTTATGGGTCATAAGACAGCTTTTCAGGTACATTTTAGGCAATTTATTTCATTATTTTTGATCGTGAATTTGAAACCAACAGATTTGTAGAATTCAATTTATCGTTCGTGACAGCCTTGTGGCATGGTTGCAGCCCTATTGCTGTAACAGGAACATGGAGGGGAACATCGCGCGAAAAACTGCATGCAGAGCTTGGCTGGGAGTCATTAAATTCCCGAAGGTGGAGTAGACGCCTTACCTTGTTCTATAAGATCATGAATAATCTCACCCCTTTGTATACAAAGGAGCCAATCCAATCACTTCATCAGTCGAATTACTCTCTTCGCAATCAGGATGTAGTTGGGCCAATAGGGGCAAGGACAGGGAAATTTCAATCCAGTTTCTATCCAAATTGCATATCTGAATGGAATAAACTTGATCCAGAAATTAGGCTTGCACCATCTGTTGCTGTATTTAAGACAAAGCTGCTATCAAAAATTCGCCCACCTCCAAAACCTGTCTTCGGTATCCATGACCCAATAGGATTATCGTATCTCTCCCAAATAAGGGTCGGTCTCAGCAAGTTAAATTTTCACAAATTCAAGCACAATTTTAGGGACACAATAAACCCTATGTGCCCTACGAACGACGTTATTGAGGACACGGAGCGCTTTTTGTTGCTCTGCCCTTCATTTGACACTCAACGACGATATCTTCTTGCTGGAGTTTCGGAACTATTACGACCATTTGTTCAAATCAACAGTCTTTCGAACAGCGTTCTGCTACAACTTTTATTGTATGGTGATAAAGACTTCTGTGATGACGTTAATCAAGTTATACTCGAACTGACCATAGACTTCATTCACAAAACTGGTCGGTTTGGTTAAGACAACTTCAAATTCTTGTTTGTGCCACAAAGTCACGAAGTCCTTTTGTCCTTTTTGTCCTTTTTGTTTTGTTTTTCTTGTTTTAATTTTTTTATTTTTTATCGTTTGTTAATGGGTCTGTTTCACGTTTGATGCAAGGCATACATGATTGAAACATGGCAATTCATCCTTACTAAATCTTCTCTTTTTTATATATTTGAATCTTTATATTGTGAATGGAGGCACCCCTGATCCTGGATCATGTGCTTTTGCTAGCCTGGCATCCGACGTGAAACACGCCTCAGTATTTACTGGAATTACTCATTTATGTGTAGCTTCTTGTAATTGTACATTTATTTATAATTAAGTTGGATGTTTCTTTATGTTACGACCATGGGGTAGTCATTATCTGTTGCTCCCTGTGGTTACAAGTCCTTGTAGTGTTGTATGGTTGTATAGTAATTAGAGAGTATAGTAGGTTGTAGCATGTATTGTAGCATTTTAGAGGAATATAGAAAAGAAAAAAAAACCTTGTGGCAGCCATTTACCAGAAAAATATTGCTCTTCCCAGACCCTTTTCCAAATATCAAAATGGTCTATTCCACGTTCTATTCCGCTCCATGATTTACCTCCGAATAAAACTTAGATCCCATGCAACTTTTTTCTTTTTTTCTCTTATATAATATATTCCAAATAAAATTTACAATACAGATTACGAACTACATTACTTACAAAATTACTCTACAATACTACTAGGACGATCAACCACAGGGAGCAAAAGGCTGTCTACCCCGAGGCCATTAAATAAAGATAATAAAGGAAAAGAAACTACTTTAACTATGGGACAAAATCGGGTGGCTTATGAAGGGATGGGTAAGTGGCTATAGAAATTCACTCGAATCGACCAGTTTCGTGGATAAAATGTAGCGTAAGCTCAAGAATATGTCTATTTAGTGAAATGGGAAAATCTTTATTGCCATACAATAAAAGTTGTAGTAAAGCTTCATTTGCAAGATTTACATATCCAAGTGGTCGTATTAATGCATAGATTCCAGCGAGGAGGTCTCGTCTTTGTACATCAAAACAAGGGCATAGCAACAAGAAGTGTTCCGTATCTTCAATACCATCATTTGTCGGACACATAGGATTGGTGGTATCTTTAAAATTGTATTCAAATTTATGAAAATTTAACTTGCTAAGACCGACTCTAAGTTGAGTTAGATAGGATAGACCTTTTGGGTCATGAATCCCATATACAGGTTTTCCAGGGGGACGGATTTTTGATAAGATTTTCATTTTGAAAACGGCAACAGATGGTGCCAGCCTAGTTTCAGGTTCAAGTTCATTCCATTCGGACAGACAATGAGGATAAAAAGTAGATTTGAACTTTGCAGTTCTTGCCTTTATTTGCCCGATGATGTCAGGTTTGCGAAGAGAGTACTGAAACTGCTGAAGTGGTGGAATTGGGTCCCTTGTATAGTTCGGAGTTAGGTTGTTTACAATTTTATAGAACAAAGTAAGGCGTCTACTCCACCTACGAAGACTTAAAGATTCCCATCCAAGCTCAGCGTAAACTTCTCTCTAGATGTTCCCCTCCATGTACCGGACACGGCTAAAGCGGCAGAATATTGGACGGATTCTAGCTTTTCCATTAAGGTTATTGTATCCCTTCAGTGACCACTCACGGTGTTTTCTCTCTTGATTATCACGCCCGTGACATAACACGTATAAACTATACATCATTCGATTCGTCATTAAATAAGGAGTATTTACGAGCCAAAAAGAATACAAATATCCGAAAATTTGGCGTTATACATCCGAAAACGTGAAAATCGGACCTTCCCCCCTTCTAGAACCTCCCTTTCCCCCCAGATATGTTTCATTTAAATCTCAATGAGATTTTTGCGTTCTCAACACATTAATCTAGCAAACTATGTCTCAAATTTCTTTTGCATGCCTTAGCTTCAGAACAATTAATAAAACAATTTTGCCCCTCGCTCCCTGGCCTCGTTTTGAGATTCATTCAAATGTTAAATTTGGACCAAGCAATTTTTCTCAAAAGTGAGACACACTTTGGTCCCCCTATGCCTTTTCTCTCTGTCTGCCAAATTTCAGCCAATTATATAAAGCCGTTGGGTACAGGGAGCTGCATGAATACCCATTGGTTGCTGAAAAATTGATTTTGAGAAAGCGCTGAAACAGTTTCTTAGCGTACAGTTCCACTGTTGAAAATGATTAACTTCAATCTGGCCACAAGTGTAAACAGAGTAATCCCGTATGTATTTAGTGCAGAGTTTACAATGACATAATTCGTATAATAACCGCAAAATCCATTCAACAGGAAATCAAAGGCACTTGAAACCTTTAACCTTTAGTTCTCAAATAATCCTCGTCATGTAAACAGCATTTTCCTAGCAGAAAATACCCTTCTTTAAATTGCTTATAATTCGCTGAAAAATAAAGTAAAATTCCTTGAAATTATTAGAAATTGTAGGTAGATGTGTGTGCTATCCAATGATCTAAAAATCCAAAAATTGACCGGAAAAAACTTTTTATCGTCCTGAAGGGATACAGTAACCTTAAATTAGACAAGGTGAAATTTCCGCTGAACTCGCATAGTTTTGGGGGCTCATGGTATATAACATTTCCATAGTCTAAATGGGGTCGGATATAGAGCTTGTATAGCTCTTTATTATTTATTATTATTATTATAACATTCTTTAAAGTTGGTTATTAAAAATAGCTCTACTTCAAGAACTAATAAAGACCAACTATTTACAAAAACAAAAATAAATTACAGTTCATGATAAGAAACGAAAATACCCTAAAATACCCTATTTACAAATTTTGCAACGGCAAGTCTCTCCAATCCATTTTTTTATGCATGACTTAAAAGAACAGACGGAGGTGGCAATTTTTGTATCATTGGGCAGGGAATTCCATAATATGCTACCACGAAAAGATAAACTATCGTTGCCATAAGTAGTTGTTTTAGTTTGAGGCAACATCAACAGATTCTTTGATCGTAGATTGTAATTATTGTCCTTTTCATGGAACATATCCCACAAAAAAGAAGGGTTTTGTTGTGTTAAACTGCTATAAACCTCGAGCATTAACTTTTGCAAGTTCTTTTGATGAATAGTGCACTCCTTTCCTCTCTGTAACAACTCATCAAAAGAAGATATAAAATCGTTGAAGAGAATTCGAAGCGCTCTCTTATGGGTGCGATTGAGATCATTATTCGCAACCTTTCCGCAAAACATCCATATCAACGGACAATAATTAAACTGAGACATTATGAATGAGTTGTACAGTAAAAGAAATTGTTTCTCATCTAAATAATTTGAGACTCTAGAGAAGGCACTGATCTTGTTGTTTGCTTTTTGACATAATTTTGCCACATGTTGGTCGAATTTTAGTCTCGATTCTATGGTAATCCCCAATAATCTAACACTACTGACAATATCAACAAATACATTTCCAATATCGAGAACGATATTATCATTTGTCTTCAAACCGAGTAGCATAACTTGGAATTTTGATGGATTGGCTACCATTTGATTAGTTTTGAACCAAGAGATCGCTTGAGACATATCTTCTTCTAGGTTTGAAGCCACACTTTCAAAAGTGTCATCACAAGAAAAAATGGTGTTATCATCAGCAAAATTGCACACCTCCGAATGTTCGACGATGTGGATGAAGTCATTAAGAAAAATATTGAATAGTAGTGGCCCTAGCACAGAGCCCTGGGGGACACCAGTTTTTGTTTGTAACCAGTCACTATATGTTGAGCCAACCTTTACTCTCTGCTTTCTATCTGAGAGGTAATTTGCTATCAATCTGAGACCCTGCAGACCAAAACCATACGCATTTAATTTAGCAATAAGTAAATCATGAGGCATGCAGTCGAATGCTTTTGATAAGTCCATCAAAATCATACCAGCAACACCTTTCTTATCTAATGTCTTGCGAATAGTTTCAATAAGCCGAATCAGGGCCTGTTGTGCACTATGTCCTTTTCTATAAGCACATAATAGATTTGATATCTTCGCAGTCACAAAAGAATTGATCTGTTTAGCTATCAAACGCTCAAAGACTTTGGACATCGCTGTTGCTACACTAATTGGTCTATAATTTACTTTACAGGTGGATTCAGAACTTTTGTATAACGATGATACATCGACGGCCTTAAGGGGGTCGGGGAACTCATTAGTGAATAGCATCGTGTTGAAATATTTAGTAATCTCGATGTGACACAATCCGGATATTAATTTAAGAATGTCAACTGATATACATCCACTCGTTTTCTTCGAATGATCTAGCTGCCTAATTTCATTCCAAACATCATTAGGGCTAACAGGATGAAACTCAAACGTCTCGTTATTTACAACATTATTTCTAATCAACAATACACTAGGGTGGTTGTCGTATTTCTTGATGGCATTCAAAACAGGGTCCTGCAAAGGGACATATGATGGTGGGGTCACAGGAGCCTCAATAGGTAGTGTAGCAGTGATATTAACAAAGTACTCGTTAAAACATTCTGCTATTTGTTTGTCACAGGTGATTCTTGAACCATTTTCAACGAGAATGATCTTCTCTTGAATATTTGATGATTTGCTGGAAAATAACGGCTTAAAAGTTTTCCAGAAACGTTTATCATTACCAATAGTTGCGGGATCTAAACTTCGAAGGGTGTTCCTAGGTAGATATCTTGAAAGAAATCTCAACATACCAATACCCTTTCTCGCTTTGGAGATAGCTGCTTTAATATGGGAAGAAAAAGACAATTTTGAGTCTGGAATGATTCCTAAATGCTTGTGTTCGACTACTTGCATCACGGGTATGTTCTTGAAAAGAATTTTGGGATGATTGCTTTCAGTTTTTCTCTTTGAAACTACTAATTCGACTGCTTGCTTTTGTGGGTCAGGATTAAAGGACATCCTCCAGTCATGAGCCCATTTACTGATCAACTCTAAGTCATGGTTCATGTCACTGGCAGCTGTATTTGAGTCTTGCACGATAGTAAAAAGTGATGTATCATCAGCAAAAAGCTTAACATTGCACTTCAAGTCTGCTGTTAGATCATTAATGTAGACCAAGACAGTGACGCATTTACCCATGGGCCCACTGGCCCCGGGCCCAGGGGCCCCCTAAAATTCTTAAATCTAGGGGGCCCCGAGTAAAATTTGAAAACCTATGAAGCGCTGTTTATTTCACTCTTGTGTTTGAATTGAGTGCTAACGTCTTCAGACAACACCATGGTTCATGGTTTCATATATTGACAATACGTGATTGGTGAGCTGGGTAGAAATTGGACAATAACGTAAGTTTGTTCAAAAGCCTCTCGAAAAGTTCCTTGATAAAATGAGGAATGTCGTTGATACTGAAGACGAAGTCCATAAAAAAAGGAAGAACTTGAAGAGGCGACAGCCCCATGAAACACAAAAAGCCTATTTCGGATGATCTATTAGAGCAAATTATGAAAGGAGATGAAGCTGCAACTTCCCAAAAGAGGAAATAACCGCACTTAGATCGTTGCTCAATGCAATGACCGCACTTTGCCATGCAGAGTTTCCTCCAGTGAAAGAAATTTCTCCCGGGGTTTCTCCATGCTGACAGGGTCAACCGGTCAAGAGTCAACTAAGGTCCACAATGTCGTAAGAGCGCGTTGTTGCTTGTGCCTAATGAGTGCCAGCAAATTTTGATGTCCTGACGCAGTGGCGTGGCCACCGGGGGGGTGGGTATGGGGGGCAATTGCCCCCACTTTTGTCCAAAGATGGTCCTCGAGATTTCTTTACAACCGAAGAGAAACTAGCTGGGTATAGGTTGGGAAAGAACTTTCCCAGAAATGTCAGATCTTCCATTTTACCACTAGAGTGGTGTCGCCCATTATGCCCATGTCGTCGGGAAGTTCTGAGCTAGATCCAAAAAGAGCGATTAAGGAAAACACCAAATGGCCAGATTATATCACCAACTAATGGAGAAAAAGATCACAGAGTACTATTTTTTTACGTAAACTCTTTATACTGATTTTAGAAGATTTCAAAGAAGGGAGTAAAAACGTCGTTTTCTTCTAGCGTCGCCCATTATGGCCGTAGGAGAGACAATAAACACTACTCTCCGGTAAAAAGTTTTAATAAGAAAACTGCTTTAATCACAGGGGGTCCAGGAATGTCAGTGAAGACCACTGTAGTTTTGGTTTCTTGATTCCGCGGTTCTCGGTTCCTTCATTCCTTGGTTCGTCATGAAAATAACAGCTGTGTAATTTGATACCGATTACATCATCCTTGTGTGCGGTCAGCCAGCTATTGTTTCATTTGTCGTGTGAGAGCTCTTCTCTCATTGGCTGCCGTTTGAATTCGCGGGTTTTTCAAATCCTGCGCCTCGTAACGGTAACTTGTAACGGTAAGAAAGAGAAAGAAAAGAGGAAAGGGATGAAACTTCACCAGATCGCTGAAACAGGGTCAGGTGTACGCTACTGCCACAGGGGATTCCCTCTGGAAACATGAAGGAAAACCTAAGGTCGAAGTTATGGTGAGTCCCCTTCATGAAGCTTGTTAGTCAGAGATCTTTCAATCTGTCTTCGCTTTGAGGGAATGAATGAAAGCAAATTAGCAATTTTCTATATGAAAAGTAATTGCAAGCAGAATGATCATTTTACGTCAGATAATGGAAGAACACCGTGGTCAATTTTACTTTACTATATACTCTTAGTGCAGCCGTGGATTGTTCGGATCTTCTCTTGACTGTCTCGATGTTTTATTTGGGAGAGTACGATATCATATCACGTTTATGTAGGGGGAAGGAGGGTTGCAGTAATAGGGTTTAGAGAAGAAACTTTCGCGGGAAGAAACTTTCACATTTTTCTCTGAAATTTGCCATAGGCGTAGCAGACGGGGGAGCTGGGGGAGCTGGGGGGGGGGCTTCGGAAAATTTTGCAAAAATCAGCCATAATCGAGCAGAAATCTGCCTTAAGTCGGGCAAAATTTTCTTAAATAATGGATTTTTTATCGGGCAGCCCCCCAAATTTTATCCCCCCCTACGCCGATGAAACTTGCCAAAATTTATTCCTGGAATTTATAGCTCAAAATTTCCTATAATGTTAAATTCTCAAAAATTTATTCCCGCGAAATATTCGTAATTAACGAATTTGCGAAATTCTAATTTTGCTAAATGTCAATTTAAAAAGGATCGAGAAATTAATTATGCACTACTTTCTTTCATTATTCGGTCAGTTACCTTATCTTTAAGTGTACTCTCGCGATAATTCCCATTTTGACGGATTCATAAAAGTAAATTCCAAAATTGCTTCGCCCCTTCATTTTGGATTTGCAGCCCCCCCCCCCCCCCCTAAAACCCTCTGTTCCTAATGAAGGCGATAATTTATTCAAATACACAAACTGAAGTGAAAGTAATCGCAGAAATGTAAATTCTAAGATTTTGTACAAGGCAACCACAAATCGTTGAACTCACGCAGTTCTCAGCCTCTTGATTTTGCTTTCCATGGTTGAAGAGAGAGGTCATTTTGTGAACAAAGAACGTGAGGTCAAAAACGTCAATCAAACCAACTTAATCCGTGTCCTTTGAAGCCTGTGATGCAGTAGCATACACCTGACCTCGCTTCATTTGCTTGAAAAACCTAACGGAGAAAAACTTCTTCTTTTTCTCCACGTACGAAACGAATTTCGACAGGAACTTTACAGATAGTGGTAAATACATCTATGGTCTGTGTAAAATCGTGCAGAGTAAATCGATAGCGCTTGTCTGACATCAGAAATTTATCGAAGTTCTAGGACCACTTCTGAAGCGGCTCGACGAAGTTTCATCCCTTCCCACTGTACTATATTCTACTGTAACAATAGCTGCACACAAGGATGATGTAATCGGTATCAAATTACACAGCTGTTATTTTCATGACGAACCAAGGAACGAAGGAACCGAGAACTGCGGAATCAAGAAACCAAAACTACAGTGGTCTTCACTGACATTCCTGGACCCCCTGTGCTTTAATTACTGTTCTTTGTTAATTATTTGGTGCTTTAAACACAAAAATATCAATAAGAATTAACCTAAACCTCGAGTTTTTGCAATTGAAATACATGCTTCGAGTTGTTCTAAATCCTGCCTTATCTCTTGTGCAAGGATGGATGAATTGTGGCATAGCTTATAAAATGAAAATAGACTTAAATATAATGCTGCGTTTGCTTGGGTTTCGATGATTTTCCAAGTTAGTAAGTAAGATTTTAACCCAAATTAGTGTTTCTTTTAATGAATGTTGCATTTCAATATTTTGAAATGATTGGAAACTTCTCTGGTAAACTGATGGGCATAATGGGCGACGAAAATAGCAATTAGCAGCACTCAGACTTCATAACCTTAAATCTGAATCAGAAGTCAATTTGCTTTGGTTTCATTGTAGATTCCCTCTCAAGAGACAGGACTTCTGAAAAATCAAAGCGTATTTGAAACATTTCAAACCGCAAGGTTCCGAGCGAACGAAAAAGAAGGCAGGAATGTAAATAGAGTCATGAAATTTGCAATACTTGAAAGAATCAATTAGAGATATGCACAAACCATCTCGTCGGGTTTCAATGCAAATGAACTGAAACTTCAGTGAAGGTAAAATCATGATAAAACAGATGTCAGCGAAGATCTTCCGCGCAATTGCAATTTCATTACTAGTCGTCAGTCTCCCGAAATTTAATTTCTCTTGCTAGCCGGCCATAATGGGCGATGCTACTCTAGCAAATATGGAATATGGAATCAGGGAATGCATTCTAAGCTAAAGCAAAGGATGCTTTCTTCAAAAAAAGATCCTCGTACCCCGATTTGTAGGATAACCGTCACAAAATATTAAAGTTTCCTTGTCGCTGATGGCAAGCATGATATTCGGAGATGCATTCTAAGCCAAAGTAAAGGGCGTGGCCCCAAATATTTTCCCGCCCCACTTAATTTACCCTGGCCACGCCACTGTCTTGAGGGTTTTAGACCCCAAGAAAATCATCCGAAATTTTGTAGCAGTGAAGGCAAGACGAAAATCATGAAAAACCATTGGACAAGGGTAATTTTCTTGGGATTTTCCCGAAATGAATACATTTGTACTCATTTTTCGAGTTTTCCCCTATCAAACTGTTTAGTTGATATCAACTTGTTTGGCTACGACTGAATCTGGCGGTCTTGTCCATACAGGCTAACAGGGTACCAAGTACTACGATGCAAATTTTTTCAAGTATATTCTAAGGGGCCCCAACAGACTTAAAGGCGGCCCTGGACCAAGAAAAATAATAGAACCCTGGGGCACTCCTGCTGAAACATCTCCCCAACTCGAGCTCTGTCCATTCAGTACAGTTCTCTGTTTGCGATTTTTTAAAGTTTTAAAGTCGTAAAAAATAACCATTTTTACAGTTTCCCATGAGGACTATTCTTGACGTATTTCCAGCACAATTGCTTCCCCTTTCGCAGAAAGCTAGATGCACAGTCATTCCCACTGAATGAATGCAATCCCAGCAGAGGCTTCCTTTGCTTCTCTGATGATGATTTGCAGGCACTCAAATCGAGCATCTTAGACTCTTCCCAGTTCCGTTGTCAATGTATATGTTCAAATCATTGCTTTCCATGGCCAGCAAGATTATGGGCGTGATTAATGATGAAACAGTAAGAGTACATCATCACATGTAAGAGTACCTCGCTGTCTTAGTTCTGGTACATCCATGGACACTCCATTCGCAATCTTGCTGCACGAGAGGCTTCTCATTCATTCAGTGGGATTGACTGTTTATCTAGCTTTCTTCGAAAGGGGAAGCAATCGTGCTGGAAATACGTCAAGAATAGTCGTAAATTTTTAGATCTGTTTAGCAGTCCAATACTAAGCCCAATTTGTGATGAGGAAAATTCCCAATGTTGGACAGACTCTATCACTGCCAAATACTGGATTGAAGGAGTAAATAAAGAATGGAAGTTATTCGTAGAGAATCGAGTACAAGAAATTCGAAGTCTTGTGAGTCCTCACCTCTGGTCACACTGCCCAGGTAAGGAGAATCCTGCTGACATTCCAACGCGAAAAGTCAATTTGCCGCAATTTGTCAAAGAAACAAATTGGTGGGACGGCCCACGGTGGCTCCATCAAACAGAACAAGAATGGCCAAAGGCACGTCAAGGGGAAGGCATTCCAGACACATGTGTAGATGAGATGAAAGCTCAACCAAAGTCAAAGAAGACAGCAGTCCTTGCATCTACAGCCACAAACATTCAAGAACTTATTGACTATGAACGCTTTAGCAGTTATGAGAAACTCGTGAATGTTATAGCTTACGTTCTGCGTTTCGTGAGAAATTGCAAGAACAAGGACAATATAATTAAAGGTGAACTTTCAACAGCTGAAACATCAAGTGCCGAGAAATTAATGATAAGTCAAGTACAGAGTACTTTCAACAAATCAAAGCTAATAGACATCGACAAAAACCTTGGAGCAGTCCTTGACGAAGATATGATAATCCGATGCAAGGGTCGTTTGCAGAATTCGAGCTTGGAGTATGATGCAAAATTCCCTATTCTAATGCCAAGGGATCACTATGTCACGACATTGTTGATAAGAAGATGTCATAAAAATGTTATGCACAATGGAACAAAAGAAACATTAGCTGAACTACGATCTCGATTTTGGGTAACCAAAGGACGACAAGTTGTAAAAAAGGTTACTGGAAAATGCGCATTATGCAAACGTATACAAGGACAATCATACGAAGTCCCAAAAGCAAGTCAATTACCGGAGTTTCGTGTTAAAGAGAAGCATGCATTTTCCTCAGTGGGCATAGATTTTGCAGGACCACTCTATGTAAAGTCAACATCAGTCCAGAACAAGAAGGTTTACCCTGCATTGTTCACCTGTGGTGTATGCAGAGCGCTTCATTTGGAGCTGGTACCTGATCTATCAACGGCAACATTTTTGCGTTGCTTCAAGAGATTTGTGAGTCGAAGAGGTGTTCCAAGTCTCGTCGTAACAGATAATGCCAAGACGTTTAAAGCCGCGTCAAAAAGACTGTTGGAAATTTTCAAATCACAAGAAATTCAAAGCCTTTCTAAATGCCAAGAGCATCAAGTGGCACTACAATCTTTCAAAGGCACCCTGGAACGGAGGCTTTTACGAGAGATTGATCAGAGGGGTTAAGTCATGCATGAAAAAATGCATTGGTGGAGCAAGATTATCGTATGACGAATTACACACAGTAGTTACCGAAATAGAAGCTGTTCTCAATTCTCGACCGTTGACTTATTTGTATGCAGATGAATTATAAGAGGCATTGACACCATCCCATCTGATAATGGGAAGAAGATTGTTAACGCTACCAGAAGTTTCTCCTACTGAAGAAGAAGATAAGGACTTTGATGAAAGAGAAGATGTTGCCAGAAGGAAAGAGAGATACTTGTCCAAGGTTCTGAATCACTACTGGAAGAGATGGAAAACCGAATATCTTGTGGACCTCACAAGAGAATATCACAAGTTAGAAATCAAGCGAAACAATGTACCAGAGATCAACGAAGGAGATATTGTGACAATTGAAAACGAGAACCGAAGGAACAGATCGACGTGGAGATTGGGCAAGGTTGAAGAAGTCAAGAGAGGACAAGACAATGTCATTAGAGGAGCGAAGGTGAGGGTAGCAAATAGAAATTGTATTGAAACGTCCGATTCAAAAGCTATACCCGTTGGAGATCAATCACAGAAGAATAGACGAACAAGCAGACCAGGCAGATAATATTTAAGAAACAGAAATGCCTGCAAAAAACAGACCACAGCGAAAGGCAGCTATTATTGCAAGAGAACGAATGGACATCATTGACCAGCTGGAGAAACTCGTATAAACTTATGAACGTTAGCTGGTCAAGGGGGGAGTGTAGGGAAATGTGTCCGCTGCCTCCCTTTTGTTTTTTATTTTGCTGTTGTTGTTGTTGAAGCCTTTGAGAAGAAAGGAAGGTTTTTCACGAGTCGTCACGAATTGTTTTGCTCTCAAGTTTTGTGTGTGATGGTAGATGAAATGGTTGAAATTTGAACTCTAAAGAAGTGAACTCTCAAGAATTGAACTCTGAAGAATTTGAACTCTAAAGAATTGAACTCTCAAGAATTGAAGTATCTATGAACATTCAAGAATATTATCCAGAGGTGGAAAAAGTGCGTGAAGCCGCGAAGTAGTTTCGGAGGAAGATTGTTTGTCCGGAAAGAAGAAAGGGAGGAAGGAGAGAAAGAGGAATAAAAGGAAGGAAAAGAAAACAAAGCATGAAGGGAGGAATGAAGAAATGAAAGTAAAAAGGTTGTACAAAAAAGGATGGAAAGAAAAAGGATGGAAAGAAAAAGGATGGAAAGAAAAAGGATGGAAAAAAAGGAGAGGAGGAAGAAAGAAGATGCGAGGAAAATAGGATAACAAAGAAAGTAAAAATTGAAAATATAAGCAGACAGGAAGTAGGGGAGCATCGCCCTAAATGGTCAGCCAACGTTTTTCATCATATCTGACCGCGCTGCAAAAACTTCGTTTCAAAAGGAGTTCGGGCCTGGATTTTGCAGGAAAATGCGTTAAAATTATTCGCTGGTGCCAGTTCTCAGATTTTGTCTTGTTGTGGTCGTTTTGTACCGCCTAGCCTTGTCCTGAAGGATGTTTTTAAAACACTTACCTGAAATGGATAAAGGTGAGAGTATTTTATGTCCTTGTTGTTTTCCAAGCCCAATATTTAATTTCTTCGCGTTGCCTCAGGATTTTGTATAAAGTACAACTAAAGTTTGTTTTCAGCCAACTCCAACCCTCCAAAGGTTATTTTTGAAGAAAAATCTCAGAAATTTGCATTGAATGTAAAAGCCGGAGGCTTTATTTTTGTTGTGGTCAGACTGGCCAACCTGCGCCCCTATTGGTCAGCCTGTTGATTCTGACTTCCCTTACTGACCCCCCTGTCAACCACACTGTTAGAAGTAATAAGGTTAAAGTCATAATCTTCAAGATAATGGTAAAATTATAAATCTTGATTTTTTGTCAATTACTGCCTTGTTGATTTGATTTCTGTAAGGTTTCATTCACGAATTAACTTCCCGTTGTAGTCAATTTCATCATTTTATCTATCAATAATTTGAAATGTAACCATATCAATTCATGTTTCTTGCAAACCCGTCCTCCCTTTGCTTCATTTTCAAAAATATCCCGTAGACCTCCTTATTCCTTCTCCCGGCACTCACAGTTTCATAATCCTGCTTAGGTTTGCTGCGACGAGATAATTTCAACCAGGTAACTGCGAAGGCATCGTTATGAATTAAGGGTACGTCCAAATTAGACGCCATGCCAAAGGTTAGGCCGTTCAGACCGCCTTGCGTTTGAACTGAAAATTTACCAAGACAAACAAGAAACTAGTCGTTATATTTAAGTTTAGCTTTCAGAAAGAGTTAATGAACATGTTTATCGTGATTTGCCGAATCTTAGGGCGTTTCCTTATTTTCAAATCGATTTTGTTGCGAAACCTGACCATTTAAGGCGAAGCCTCTCTACCAAAGGAAGGAAAGAGGAGAAGAAAATCAAAGTTTGGATTATGCTTTTTTCATTTCCAGTTTTGTGATGCAAGGAAGCTTTAAAAGTAATTTTAGTTCCTAGTGGATTATCGACTACACTAAATCCGGGACTACAGAAAATTTATGAAACAATGGAAGGAGCAATTCTGGTTTGACGTTCCTTCGCAGGAAGGCAAATACTTTTTCCACCACTGATATTATGTCGTTGAATAAGAATAATCGTATTTTGGTATCGTGATAGTTCGTGTATCGTGAAGCCATGATTCGCCGTGAAGAGACATCCAGGTGACTTCGTTTCATTGTTTTTCGCTTGTGTTGAGAATTTAGATGCTTATTGAATGCTGTGATGCTTAGTTATTGAATGCGATTGAGAAATGAGCCAAGAATTTATACAGTCCTCTTATTTGTTTTGAATTGATTCTTTGAGTCTTAAATTTTGAACCCATTGGTATTCTAACCTGGCTAAGTTGGGGAGGGATAATATCTTACTACTTTTCTCTTTCCCCAACCACGAAGTTAAATCTATGTCAGGATTTTCTATAAATGTCAATAGGGAAAGGGTGCTAAAACACATTCGAGCTCTGGATTCCAGCAAATCCCATGGGTGTGATGACGTTTCTGTTGCTATGATTAAATTATGTGATAATGCAATCATTTAACCTTAATGTATGATCTTTGAGAGGTGCATAGAGACTGGAATCTACCCTTCTTCTTGGAAGAAAGCAAATGTTGTTCCAATTCATAAAAAGGGGAGTCGGCAATGCAAAAATAACTATCGTCCAATCTCTTTGTTTCCTACTTTTTCGAAATTGTTTGAGAAACAGCTTTTTGATGTAATCTACGATCATTTGTGTGCAAATCAGTTATTAACGCCTAACCAATCGGGTTTTCGGCCTGGAGATTCAACCATAAATCAGTTGCTATTCATAGCACATAAGATCTATTGTGCTTTTGATGATATGCCAAGTAAAGAAACACGTGCAGTATTCCTTGACTTATCTAAGGCTTTTGATAGGGTGTGGCATGAAGGATTCATTCATAAGCTCAGATGTAACGGAGTATCTGGTAACATGCTCGCACTTATTAGCAGTTTTTTAAAAGATCGGAAACAGAGGGTTGTTTTGAATGGAAAAACTTCAGAGTGGCAGGATGTTCGCGCAGGTGCACCCCAAGGGTCTGTGCTGGGTCCTTTATTCTTTCTGGTGTATATAATTGATCTCTGTGATAACATGAATTGTGAGGTCAAACTCTTTGCAGATGATACTTCCTTGTTTTCAGTGATTGAAAACGAAATCGTTGGCGCTGAAGAATTGAATCGAGATCTCGAAAAATTACGGATCTGGGCTTGGCAGTGGAAAATGCAATTTAATGCAGATACAACGGAGGAAGTCATATTTTCCACAAAAAAAGCTAGAATAGTCCACCCGCCTTTAACATTAGGCAATGACGAAATCAAACGGGAAAATGAACACAAGCATTTAGGAATGATATTGGATTCAAAGTTAAATTTTCAAAGTCATATCAGAGCAGCCATCCTAAAGGCTAGAAGAGGTATTGGTCTGATACGATATCTTTCAAAGTGTGTCTCCAGGAATGTTCTTAATCTATCTTACAAATTATACGTGAGGCCTCACCTTGACTATCGTGATTTATTGTATCATAGATATGACCCAGAAATGCGGCTAGGTTTTACACAAAAATTGGAACAAACCCAGTATTCTGCAGCCCTGGCTGTCTCTGGTGCGTGGAGAGGTACAAATAGGCAAAGGCTTTACAATGAGTTGAGATGGGAAGCCCTTCATAGTAGAAGATGGTATCGTCGTTTATGTCATTTTTCAATCTGAAAAGTAAACAGATCCCAGAATATCTCTGCAATGAAATCCCTTCTGAACGACAAACCAGCTATAATCTTAGAAATCAGAGGATGTATTCTCCCTCCATTGACAAGACTGTGCGTTTTTCAAATACATATTTTAGTAATGCGCCTTTTGAATGGAATTTACTGGATAGCGATACCAGGTGCTCCAAGTCTATTGCCGAATTCAAGCGAAAACTGCTCTCCAAGTCCAACTGAAAACTGTGTTTACAACATATATGATATTGAGGGTATTAAAATCTTAACAAAATTGCGCTTGCAGTTCAGTGCACTAAATGAGCATAGGTTTAGGCACAGATTTAACGCCGTAAGTCTTTGCAATTGCGGTACAGCAAATGAGGATAATAAGCATTTCCCCTTGCACTGCCCTTTGTTTAACAACTCTCGTATGAATCTCCATGGCGAACTCTCAGAATTTCTGAACTTAGATATTCCCAACCTTGATGATAATTTCTTTTGTTCACTGCTATTGTATGGAAGTGCTGAATATCCGTATATCATCAACAGAATAATTTTTGAAGCTACAATCAAGTACATTAAATCATCCAAGCGTTTTGATCTTGTAGATTACGAAACCTAGCATCCTCTGGAAACAAAGAATTCGTGCTTGACATGTCACTGTATCTATGTGTGAATGTATCTGTGTGCATGTTTGTATGTAAGTCCGTATGTGTACGTGTGTACTAGTCAAATTAATTTGATACATTAATAATTGTAAGTTTCATTCGCAGTGGGAACTCGCTGACAATATGTCCTTAACCACCATGGATGGCACGTAGTTTACAAATCATGTTCTTTGTTACTTTTAATTGTTGTCATTGAATAAAAAAAAAGTTGTCCTGAGACCTATTTGTTTCTATTCTTCACTTAGGCTAAATCGCACAATCAAAAATGATTTAAATCTAAAATCCGTTCAATTACAAAGCAACGCTTTCTCCTGTGAATAAAATTTCTGCCCTCTCGGGACGTCAAGGTAATTAACGAATTGTCAACTCAATTTTTGTGTTGCTCGTCGAGGGAGTCCCCACCATCACGAAGCAGGAAGGCGTCATAACCTCTCTGGTTTTGCCTTGAACATGAAAGTGAAATGTTAGAGCTCATAACTCCATTTTCAGATTACTACTTTCTTCCTACGATATGCCAAACTGTAAGTTGAAATATCTAGCACGTAGCTAGAATGAATAGAAATTGCGAGATTAAGAAGATTTTTCTCTGTGCTCAATCAAACGTGGGAACTTTTTTTGGGACGGTATAACAACTGATGCGCATCATCATCATCATATCATATCTCCAAATTTAACAGCTTGGCACCTTGCTGTTAGCGTTTTAGTACTGTAACCCATAACTTTCTATCCATCAATGGGTAAAACCCCTAATTTCTTAACATTTATTCCAAATTCCATTAGATAACATTACATTTCGAATTCAGTGCCTCGCACTTCATTGTTTACCGTAGTAGAAGACTCAAATATAGCTGCCACTGACATGAACCATGACTTAGAATTGATAAGAAAATGGGCCTATGGTTGGAAGATGTCATTTAATCCAGATCCACAAAAACAAGCTGTGGAATTGGTATTTTCTAAGAAAAAAATTGAAATTCACCATCCAGTAATTCGTTTTAATAACATACCGGTGCTGAAAGTAGAAGAACATAAAAATTTAGGAATTATCCTGGACTCAAAGCCTTCTTTTTCCGCTCATATCAAAGCAGCTATATCTAAAACAAGAAAGGGCATTGGTCTGCTGAAATTTCTCTCCAAGTATCTGCCCAGACATACTCTTAACGAATTATTTAAGCTCTATGTGCGACCCCACCTAGATTACGGAGATGTTATCTACCATATTCCGGCTAAAGTATGTGAATTCAGCGGCAATAGTCGCAATATTCTCTTCGCAGACAGGATGTCATTGGGCGAATTCGGCCAAGGACTGAGAGATTTCAATCTACAATCCTTGCCAAAACTCTTGAAAAAAATCACATATTTTTGCGCAGCTCTCCCCTCTTCCCCCCTACAATGTTGGTTTCTTGTGCGAATACGAATTTCTCACGGGCACAAAAACGCAGCCAAAGCCATTTTCTTTATATTTGGTGATCTGTGCTTCAGACCAACATTGTTCAGGGGGGCAGGGGGGAGGGAAAAGGAGAAACAGTTAGTTTTCTGCAATGTATTCTGGATGCTTCGTCAGACAAGAAAGCAGAGAAATGACATGTTTTTTCAAGTTGTTTTGGCAAGGATTGTAGCTTCTATCCCAATTTTGCTTGTCTGAATGGAATGATCTATGTCCAGAGATTAGACTTGAACCAACCGTTGCTATTTTTAAGAAAAGGCTACTGTCCAAAATCCGCCCCCTGCTAAATCTGTCTTTGGATTCACGATCCAGTAGGACTCAACTCAACTTAGGGTTGGTCTTAGCAAATTGAACTTTCACAAGTTCAAGCATAATTTTAGGGATACCATCAACCCCATGTGCCCTACGAACGACGGTATAGAGAATACGGAACACTTCTTGTTGCTTTGCCCTTCCTTTGAGGTTCAACGCCGAAATCTTCTTGTTCGATTCTTAGCATTACTACGACCACTTGGATATGTTAATATTCCAAACGAGGTTTTAACGCAACTTTTATTATATGGTGACAAAGACCTTCCCAATGACGTTAACAAAAATATTCTCGAATTGACTCTAGAATTCATCAAAAAAACTGGTCGATTCGATTAGGACCGCATCATATCTAGTCATACCTCATCCAACCACCAAGTATGTCTTCGTAAAGTGTCTTGTATGTAATGGTTGATTTATTTCTTAGCAGAACTTACGTGTATCTTTATGTAATGGGTGGGTCGGGGGGTGTGTTGCCTGCTCGGGGAGTCGTGGCGCGGGGGTCACACATCCGATTCGTCTAATTCTAATTTCAAATCCTCGACTGAGGCCTGGACAAAATTTTCGTTTAAGCCTCTTTGACACGTCGTTTACATCTCTATGAAATTGTGCGAATCGGTTGGGTGGCTCTTGGGGTGCGGTTTTGCGGGCGGGTGGTACATTTTTCCTGATTCACCTTGTAGTTTTTATCTCTTTCTATATTAGTTACCCAAGGTTGTCATAGTCTATTGCTCCCCGTGATATTATCGTCCTTGTAGTGTTTCGTAGAGTAATTAGTAGGTAGCGTCATAAGTAATTCGTCTTGTAAAAAATTTATAATGGTATATAAAAAAAAGATTCATGCAAATAGATATTTTTGAACAGTTCTAAAAAAATTCGGATTTGTAAATGACAGGTTGCCCCCTTTTGAGGGTTAAAAGCCCCCATATCTCTTCACTTGTCTATAATTTGATGAAATAACATTCAAATTCGGATTCAGCATATCGATTTTGATAGAATTGAATATTTTTTAAATAATTTTCGAGCACAATAGTTCTTTGCCCCTTTTGGGGGCAATTCCGCCCCCAAAAGAAGCAAAAATGACACGAAACACAATTGAGAAGCTCGTATATAAATTAAACAACATTTAGACATGTGTTTTGTGTTTAGATATTTGTATTAGTGATAAAGGTTGATATTTTGCTAGAGTTTCATTCTGCTCCAATTTTGGGGGGCAAATACCCCCATATCTCGAAAACGGCCCCTCGCCTGACCAAAGAACATCGAGATTCGGATTCAGCACCCCAAAATTGACCAAAGTAGCCTAGTCTCATAAATTACCTCTCTTGGTGGTAATACCCCCCTTTCTGCTACCGGACTAAAAGGGATGCTATTTTATATCAACGAAAAGTTTTTTGCTCCGAATGCTTCGATTGAGGTAAAGGGTGTGGCCAATATGCGCGGGAGGCTTACCAGCGAGCTTTTACGGTAGTCGATCATGTCCATCTCAAAATTAGCATTGCAGGTCTTGTGCAGGTTCATACAAAGGAATTCGCATCCAAAACAAATATGATATTTCTGCCGCTTCAGTACAACCTTGATCTGCAAAATTATCCTATTCCCTTCCCTTCCCTTCCCTTAACATGCATTATGCCTGCACGTTCTTTTACGTCGATTCAAGATAATACGAACCTTTATTGGTCTATTTTCGGCAAGAGCATTGATACAGTTTCCAAGAGCCAGCAACGATCTGTTAATGTTGGCACCCTCTCGGAACCTTGCCCCACGGTTTGTTGTAACGGTCGCTCTTTCAGAGCCAGCAAGATCAATGAGAGACATCTTGGCTACTTTGACATCAGTGCTCAAGCCTGATCCTTTCGGTTGCTGCCTTACGAATACCTGAAAGCAACAGCATGAATCAGAAACAACATCAAACAATGGTTATTTCTAACTAATGATTATGAGAAAACGTTTGTCTGATGCTGTGGGAAAGATTTGTGAAGATTTTGAATAAACTTGAAAGGCAGCCAAGCCCCAGCAGCCTGTTTATGTGAGAGTAGCTTCAAAGGATTTTTAACACATTCGATTCTGAATTTCGTGAGGAAATTCTTACAGCGTATGAATTACATTACCAATTTAGATGAACTAAGACTTTCATGCTCACAAAAATTGACTTTTTTTGCAACTAGTTCAATTTCTTAGCTACCACGAAAAATCCGTGCAAAATCCCTACTTTAACCCTGATATTAATAAATGCTACATGCATACCTGGAAAACTGCATGTGATCGGGAAGACTGCTTATTGGCATCAGTTGGGTGCTGCGTACGATTCAGATTACCAGATTCAAGCATGCTCAGGAGCTCTTCAGCATTTATTGGCTAAAGAGATGGAACATCATTAATTCTACTTGTGTTATTTGATAAAGGCAAAGGCAATTTACTTTTTCTTCAACGCATTATTTGGCAATATAATTTTATATGCCCTTTCAACAAAATATTTGAGTCAAAGTTATGTTATGCAGTGAAAAATAAAGAGAAAATACTTAGGTGCATGAACATTTTTTCTTGCCTGAGAGTTCCTAGGAAGTTCTTAAGATAGTTTTTTGTGGCTGATCTGCCATTTTAAAATCAGAAACTTTTCAAGGAATTGCTCTTCAAGAACTTGGAAGAAGCCCACTGAAAATCAACCAAAAATCCCACGCATGTGTGATGGCGTATTTTGGGGACGTTTTTTCAAAATCAGAATTCAGAATGGTGCAATTATTTGTGACATATCCAAAGGAAAAGTGGACAAATACTTTTCAGTATACCAATTTTCAATTAAATAAATAACCTTGCCATGCTTTTTTCCTGTGATAAATTCAATCTTCGGATGGCATGCTAATATGTGACTAATTACCAAATAACAAAAAAAGAATAGATTAAAATTTTTAAATGTATTTAAACAACGAGTTTTCAATGGTCATATGAATTTCGAACTTACTTTATGCAATGATAAACCAGTGACACAGACACCCTGTTTGGGATCTTCTCTTACGGCCAAGGTCTTTGAAGAAGGTTGCAATAAATCCCTCGCTGTTTCATTGTAAATCTGAAGAATAAAGTCAAAACAATTATCATACATACAACATTCATTTGTATACATTCAAACACCAGTGTGTCGGGCATGTTTTTCAAAGTTAGTGGTATTTTCAAGAAGAGAGCACTGTCATTTCATCCTCGTCAAGCTAAATTGCCACTTTAAGCATGAGAGCACAGGTGGCGGAGAATGGTTCAGTATTTTTAAAATGGAATTGTTCCGTTTTAAAATTAGTAAAAACAAACCTTTCTTGCCAGTTAAATGTGTCTAATCTGACACATTTAACTGGCAAGAAAGGTTGGTTTTTACTAATTTTAAAACTGAACAATTCCATTTTAAAAATATTGAACCATTCTCCGCCACCTGTGATGAGAGTGAAGAACTTACTGTCCATGATCTAGTGAAAAACGTCACTTAGAGTGGAACTTTTGTAAACAGATTGCGTTAAACAAATTTTTCAAATAAAGACAAGAAGCTGAAACCAAGGCTTTTGAAGACTACAAGGACGAAGGAGGAACACTCGTTTTTCAGATCATTTTTTTTCCAATCAGAGCAGACGTCGTCGACAAACTGTTAGAAAGAGATATGCCAAAGTTACATTACAGAGGTGTAAACTACACTTGAGTCTGAAATGGATGGGGGCCATGTATAAATCGAACTCTCCTTTGGTTTTGAAAAATAAAAGAAACGATGTGGAAACTAGCCTGGCCCTATATTGAGAACTCCTTGGCACGTTTGTTTGTTCCAAACTCGTGGTAATTGGCCAGAGTTACGCAAATTTTTAAGGAGAGAGAGACAAGGCTGAGGGGAATTCCACCACACAACTACACGCAGAAGCGCACGAAGTCACAACGGGCAACCACAAAGCAGACGCCATCATGGGGCAAGGTGGGGGTAATTTGGATCTAAAATGGGCATTCTTCAAAATAAACAGAGTTCCCTTACGGACTCGTAGGAAATATTGAAGATCTTTTTTCGTTTTTCCTACATTGAACCTCTTGCCGTTCTTGGGAACTTTTTCCCGTTCTCTAATTCGAAGTTTGAATAATCATTTGGAATTCTTTACTTTGCTCACTTTTGTGTGTAATTTCAAGCTATCAGCGGGAAATTTGGGTCTATGAGAGAAAATCAGTATCTATTTCATCAAAAGTATTGTAAATTCAACAAAATAAAACTTTAGACTGTTTGTATGGATAACTGTGATTGGATTTTCAGAGTTTCGAAGCCAAAGATGGAAAACGTAATACTGGAATGCCTTATGCCTAATTCTTAACCCTAATCCATATGGGGGGGTCCATCCCCCCCTCCAGGTTTTATTTGGCGCGTTTTTAAACGGCATCAGCTATGTCCCACAACGTCCTTCACTTTAACTGACTTTTACTAAGCTACATGGCAATACTACATGCAATTTTGTCTCTGGCTATTTTGTCATTGTTTAGTTGCTGTAGATCCATTTTTCATGTAGATTCCAAATTTTGATGTTATTTTTCAAATTCTGCGTTATTATTGTGATGTCACAATGAGATTTATGGGAATCCTTTCAAACAATAACAATCTGATTAAAAAGGTGAATTATCCCCAAAAAACATTTACGAAGCTGCAATTTACATCAATTGATCCAGAATGTCTTTCTCTACAATTTATCCAAAATCTGCTTGAATCTGCCACGATATCAAAGTTTTATAGGAGGATTCAGAATAAGCACTGTTTCAGTTTTACTTGAGGACCTGAAATGGATAAAAATTCAAGCAACGATTTAAAGAAATCAGATCTAATGATTAGAAAGATCTTGGGAGAAAAAGCGGTGACAAAATAGCCAGAGAAGTTGCAAGTAGTATTGTCATGCCAAAAAACGTTACCCGGTTACCAGTGAATTCAAGAGCAAATTGGGGGATTTTTTGTACTGTCTTTCTAAAGAATGGAATGAACACTTTTGAATTTTAATGAAAGACTGTAATCATTTTTAGCTGTGTAAGATGTTATTAGGTTTAGGTTGTTTACTTTTCACAGCTTTAATTACATTTAACCACACAATGTAACTTTTACTTCGTGAGGACAAACCTGCAATGAAAAGCACCTCTTGGTGATTGGGACGCCCACTGTAACATGATCAATGCCGTATAAGACCATATGCAAGAATAAAAATAAAGAATTACATGAAAAAATACATAAATTGTCTGGTAGGAAATGTCTTACTTAAAAAATATACTTGGTGTCCCAAAAAACATATGCGCCGTTTGAATGGTTGCTGTGGAGTAGCTAAGAATAAGATTCTGTCACTTTTAAATTTCTCAATAGAAGAAATGTTAAGTTAAAATGTGAGACCTTTTGCATAATCTGATAAGTAGTTACTGATTTATGAAGCAAGAAAGTCAATGTTTTGGTTGCCTCAAAACCAGATGATTTAATATTCTCCATTCACAATATTGCATTCCAAAAGCTTCCAAGTAAATAATCTCGAGCCAGTTGGTCAGTTATTGCTCCCAAATGTGTTTTTTGGTAAAAATGTACTGTAACATTACTGTGAGGTCCATTTGGCACTAAAATTCAAGTTGTAAGGTTGAGTAATGGGATAAAATCATCTGGTTTTGAGGCAACCACTAATTTTGACTTTCTTGCTCCAAGAATCAGCAAGTTATCAGATCTACCTCAAACGTGGTACCAAACTCTAAACTGACACATCTTCTGTTCACCAATCTGAAAAACAGGAAAATTGGATTCATGGCTCCTTGACAGTAGCCATTCAAATGGTGCACGTGTTTTTGGGACACCCTGAAGTCCCTGCCAGTTTTTTTTTTAAGTTCACCCAGATGAAACAGTGATGAAACTTCCAACATGAAGTTTCATCAATAATTCTAGAATTCTTATCATGTTAATATGTGCCAGGAAATTTTAGTTGTATGGTGGAATTCTTAGATGACGTACCAACTGACCAGGTTGGAAAGTTTGCAAATTGCGCACCTCTTCCTATCGTTATTGCACCTGATGTGAAATATCAAGTTCATTATACTATTTTCACTGCTACGTTTTCTCAGTAAACATTCTTACCTTCATATCCTCAAGTCAGAACTGCTACACGTATTCTTTATAAGAACTAAGAATTTGCCCCAAGTACTGAAAGTTTCTTAAAATTATCAGCTTTTGAGTACTCAGAGTTTCTCAGGAGTTTCCTAGAGGTTCCATAACAATCTTCCTGTGCCCTCGTGAACATTTCAAAACAAGGTTTTTTCAGCATTTCCAATGTTTAGACATTACTCAAGTACCTTACGAGTAATATGATACAGGAAATAAGTGAAAGTAAAGTAAAAACATGTCAAGGATTTCCTTCATCAAAATAAATAACGGGTGCGCCAAAATAAACTATGCCGGTTTGGCAGGCCACAATAAATCGTACACAGGGCCAATGTTGAAGATTCATGACTTAATCTTTAGAAAAAAGCCAGAATTGGATTCCAGGATTTTTTGCAAATTCTTTTGTCTTAAGTTTTCAGAGCTAGGAGTCAGTTTCTAAAAATTTTTGTTTTTGAAAACACTGAAAATGATAAAAAATTGTTGATCAAATTTTCTAAAGACTCAACATGAATGGACAAAGAGAAGGCCTTTTCTGGTGATTTGGGATTTAGAAATTGATTAATTAATAAATGAAATTAATTGATTCAATTAAAGACACACTGTTGTAGTACTGATTGGATGAATAAAACAATATAGTAATTTTGCTGTACACTGAAATTTGTGAAGGTGATAACGATCTGACTCCCTTTATTCTCAAAACAAAGTAGGATCCAAGAGCATAGGCTTGGTAATTATTCAGAGGCCAGGTCTCTTGTTAGTGATTTCAACATCCCAACCAGCCGATCACGGCCAAGACAGTGTGCCTTTAATCAATTTCTAAATTTCAAATGACCACAAACAAGTTTTCTCTTTTTCCATTCATGGTGATCCTTTAGAAAACTTGATCAAAAATTTTTGATTGTTTTCAGTACTTTCAAGAACCAAAATTTCAAGAAACTTGCATCTAGCTCGAAAAAATGAAAACAAAAAATTTGCAAAATAGCCTAGAATCTAATTCAAGCTTTTCGCTAAAGATTTAGTCATGAATGTTCAAAATCGGTCCAGTGTATGATTTATTATGGCTTGCCAAACGTACATAGTTTATTTTGGCGCACCCGGTAGTTTCTTGAGAGGCCCTTTACATGATATATTTAAACCCGTGTTGAGTTTCAACACGGGTTGAGTTTTA
Organism: Aurelia coerulea; assembly: GCA_039566865.1. Lineage (NCBI taxonomy): Eukaryota > Metazoa > Cnidaria > Scyphozoa > Semaeostomeae > Ulmaridae > Aurelia > Aurelia coerulea. The sequence continues at coordinate 9,399,317 of CM076959.1, forward strand.
ACAGCATTGCTTATTTTGCCTTGCGTTTACATGAAATCTCAACACGGGTTGAGATTAGGTCACATGGTTGCAAACAATAGAAGAAGGAATGTGAGCCCACTCAAAGATTTGAATGATTGCGGAAATAGATTCGATCTCCTTTCTTCGCATTCTAATCTCGCCCCGAGTTGAAACAATTTTGCGTTTACATGAGAATTTCAACCCGTGTTGAAATTTCAACACGGCCTCCTTCATGTAAACGCGATGAAGGCTTACACCGTCAACCGAGTTGAAACTCAACCTGTGTTCAACTCAACCTGGGTTGAAATTTCTCATGTAAAGGGCCTCTAATTTCTTATGAATTTCTTATGAATGGAGTTGAATTTCTTATGGGCAGTTTCTTATAAAAAATACATGTTGTCGCACACCAAATTTCCTTGGTGCGCATTAAAATTCAAACTTTAGTTGCACTTCAAAAATGCAAAAAAACTTGCAAATGCGCACCCAAATCTTCAAACAAACTTTCCAACCTGGTAAGGGTAAGCTGAAAGCAATTGATTTAATTGAGTTTTGCAAGTGTTTTGCACAACTGTTCTGTGTCGTAAACACTGAACCCTTCTTGGAGCCCAACCAAACCAACTTTGTGTGGGTTGCAAGCCTTTTGCAAGCAGAGCCCTGGCACTGCCAAAACCACTACTCCCTTTTTGCTCGTGTTGTTGGTCACAGCAGAGCAAATCCAAAGCAACCAAATTTTACCTCCAAATACGATACAGAAACATCACAAGTAAATTCTTCAGTTCTCTCGTCAATCTTCTTGTACAGCTCCATCATAGTCAGAAAGATGACACCAGGTTTCTTAGGACTGCCAAGCATCGTGTGCGTCTTTCCAGCTGAAGTTGCTCCATATGCAAAAACAGAACAGTTATACCCTTCCAACAAATTGTCGACGACGGAATATGTCGTGTTTTCAAATAGTTCTTGGTTCGTAGCATGCTCATTGAAAACTCGATCAAATGCAAATCTTAAGTCTTTCGCCCTTCGATCAAGAATTGTGTTCCTTTCGCCGCGGCGTTTTGGGGGAGCTCTTCCAAATCTCACAGCTTCAGAATCAGTTTTCGGGTCAAAAACAAGCATATGATCGTCAATAACTTTGACAACAGTTTTAAATCCACCTTCTTTTTCTTGAGAATTTGTAGGACGGCAACGTACGACCACCTTCACATTGCTGGAACACCTTTGTTTTGCATCGCCTTTAGCCATCTCGCTGCTTGGTCTGTTTATCAATTGGCGCTAAATGCCTATCGATTTAGGCCCATCACAACAGTAAAACAAAATTAACAAGTCATTCAGCAACCCGATTGCTTTTGAGAATTGCACAAACCCTTCAGTCACATCTTCAGAATTGGGTAATAAATCTTCGGCTTCGATGTTTGCTCGCAATACTTCAATATTGACTATAATTGATAGTGAATTTTCGATGAACTTGCTTCCTTTTTACATGCGTCCAGTGCATTCGAAATCTGGCGGTTGAGGTGTGTTCTTCAAATTTCCTCGCCCCCAGACCTCTCTCGGCTGTTCTCCTTCCAACCGATTTCAAAACTGGCGCGTAAAGCGCACTCTCCGTCACAGAGGCTGTTTGTTGTACTCTCAAGTACCGAATAATCGTCCCCCCCCTGCTTATTAATTTTTGACAAATTTTCCAACCCCCCCCCCCACTTTTATTCCAACCCCCCCCCCCCCTTTTATTAATTCTTGAAAAATAGAAGTAATAGTGAACAATTTTTTTTACTAATTCCTGCCAAGCAAATGTACTTACTGTATTTATTAACTTTATTCTCCTTTGTTTGTCTGACCCGTGTTACATACGTGTTTTACATACGTACGTGGTACCCATGTTAGATACGTGTTTTACTAAGAAAACGAAAAACGACTATTCTCAATTTTTCCAATTCTCCCGATTGTTCCAGCCCCCCCCAATTATTAATATATTGAGCCATTTCCAACCCCCCCCCCCCCCGATTATTCTCACCCCCCCCCCCCCCCTCCAGTTTATTCGGTACTTGAGAGTAGAAACTCCACAATGACGAAACGAAATTCCACTACATACAATGCATAACTACAAAAGTAACATTGATTGAATGAAACATATGGAACTAATTAACTACTAATACAGGACAAGTACTACAGAAGAATTCAAACTAAATCACAACATACATTATTACAACATGATGATAAATTTGAATTGTATGGATGCACCAATCGAGGAGCGAGCACAGGAACGCCGGAGAGGGGGCGCGGGGGGGGCAAGCGCCCCTCCTGCCCTTTCCTAACGGGGGCAAGGGGGCAAAAGTGCCCTTTCAATGCAAAACAATAATTTACTTTGAAACTTGATAGAAAAGCCGCCATAGCTTCATTCCCTTATCAAAAACACACCAGTAACGAAAAATGACTGGCAATTGCAACTTCAAAATAAGCAATATGCGATTTTATGCGATTCGGAATGAGGACATGTGGAAAAATAGCCGAAAAATTTTGTGAAAGAACATTATTAATGTTCGTTAAAACGTTTTTGATAGCATTTTAAGCCAATCTAAAGGGCGTGGTCACCAAAATCTTCCCGGGGGAGTACCCCGGACCCCCTAATTTTTAGGCTCGCTTCGCTCGCCTTCGCTCTCGATTGCCCTTACGTTCCTGGTCGCCCCCCTTGCCCTACCATCGCTCCGGCGTCCCTGAGCGAGCACCCCCTCTTTAAAGATGACTTGGTTATTTCTTTCTAAGTATCTTAGAAATTTTCCTAGAATTTTTGGTGAAGAAAAATGCTTTGACTTTCTGATGGAAGTTGAATGGACCATTTCACAAAAATTCATATTTATAACCTTTTTAACATCTGTAAATATTTTTAAAGAAAAAAGGTTTAATTTTACGACGAAACTATAAGTAGATGGTGAAGTTTTTATGTCCAAAGCTGTGTGATTGCAGCACTGTGCCTCAAAGGAACGAACTTACCTGGACCATATTGCAGGGTATTTTCCTGATTTAGAAAATATCATTATTGGTAGCTTGCCTTGTAGGATATGCATGAACATATACCACTTATTCAAATAACGAATGAATACAGGAGGGGGGATTTTTATTGTCACAATTGTAAACAAAACATAGCAATTTCAGCTGAAAAAGATCACGCATCTTTATAATCTTCAAGTCAGCAAAGATTCGAGAAGCGAAGTTTTGAAATGAAATTGCCTTGATAACCCTTTTCTGTATCAAAAATGCGGAATTGATATAAGTCTCATAGGTAAGACCCCAAATTAAGATACTCATACTGCAGGAAAAGCGCGAAAATAAAGAACTATAAAGACAAATAAAAGCATTTATGGGTAAAAAGTGTCTAACTTTGAAGAACATGCCAAGTTCTACCAACTTTTTTTGAAAATTCTGTCAACTGATATTTCGATGAGATATTTTCGTTCAAAAGAACACCAAGAAATACATATAAGGTGTTCTCATCATAAGGTTTATTTTGATACTAACTGTTTAGGGCAAGAATGTTGAGCTGACTTAAAGTGCAAGTTTATTTACATCCACGCACACTTTATTTTGTTTTTCATTCTTTGTTCAATACTCTTTGAAGCAGATCAAGGGTTTTAGCTTCATAGTAGATGTTTAATATCATCTGCAGATAGATAAAAGGCTAATCTTGAGCTTGATTTTAATGTGGTAGATCATTAATGTAAGTAAGGAATTGGAGTGGACTAAGTACAGAGCCTGTGGTATACTCCACGGTACAGGTAACATTACAAAAACGCGTGTTAGATCCATTCACAGGTAGGCTACATACTATTTCCGACCTGACAGATAAATTCGAACCAATCAAGACTAGTTCCTCTGATTCCATAGTGTTTAGATTTCATCAAAAGAATGTTATGATTATCAGTTTCAAATGCCTTTTGCAAACCAATAAATATTTCACAAACACATTTCCTATGCAGCTCTTGAAAAAGTCAGAAGATTTTTTCCGTGTTTTCGAAAATTCGTAAAATGTTTTCCGTGTTTTCGAAAAGTTTGAAAATGTTTTCCGACCTTTCTGAGTAATAGCAATACTAAATATCGGACATGTACAGTTCGGAAAAAATTTTCCGACCTTTCTGAGTTTTCCGAGTTGTCCGAGTTTTCGCCCTGGCCTATTTATATTCAATATAAAAGTTGACAACAAAAATCACTTAAGACACTACCTACGATTTACTATACCACACTACAAGGACGGGGGTTGGGAGGAGCAAAATACCATATCTACTCGTGGGATTAACATAAATTAAACATACAACTAATACTATGGCCCTGGCCTTTGTATTCAAACGAGCAGTTTTCATTTCATGGAACCAAGAAACCTAACTCCGGAATAAGAAACTTGATTTCTCGAGCAATCCCTTCTCAACCAGGAGATTGCGAATTCCCTATGTTGATCCGGCTTGCAAAGCGGAAACCAAACGCCCCTCCCTGACGATTTGTTTTGGGAAGTCGAAAGTAAAATTCATTAGCCTCATTCGCATCCTGTTAAAGCTTGTCATTGTCATACACCTCAGGTCACCCTATTTCAATTTATTCTACGGTACACCCCCGTCTTAGTGCCCCGGTATATTCTACCCCGGTGATTTCCCAGGTGAAAAAATTGGAGCAAAATCGGTCCCCGGACAAGACATGAATGTCCCCGGTACAAAATGCCTCACAAGCGAAACCTCGGCTGCAAATTGGCGAACCCCGGGGAGAATTTTGAGAAAATGTTTGGAAGTAGAAACAGTTCCCCGCCAACATGCCGCCAATGATTATGCCGTCCTCGTTATATGATTGGAACTCCCCCGGTAAAAATTTGACCATACTAGACCATATTATAACATCACCATTGAGAGATTAAAAAGCGGATCTAGAGCAAGTACAATGACAAAATAGCCAGAGAAGTTGCAAGTAGTATTGTCATGCACGTTACCCGGTTACCAGTGAATTCAAGAACAAATTGGGGGATTTTTGTACTGTCTTTTTAAAGAATGGAATGAACAATTTTGAATTTGAAGGAAAGACTGGTCAAATTTTGGGATTGCTTTGGTACCCACCGTTCTACCTGGGGGAAGTGCACCATAGAATAAATTTCTATTTTCTATTTCTATTTTTACTTTTTTAGGCACGGTAGCCCCATCAGTCCTAAAGAACTGCTTTTCAGGGGGCCGTGGCAAACAATTAAATACATAATATGAAAAACTGAATACCCAAATAAATTTATTAAAACTAATTATTTATGAATTATATTTCAATCTTCTTTTAAAAGTGGCAAGGGAGGGTGCCTGTTTTACGTCATTGTCAAGCTGGTTCCATAATTTAGATCCACGGAAAGATATACCTTTTTGCCCATTGCTGGTTTTCCTTGAAGGTAACAAAAGATCAGTTTCCGTGTTTCACAATTGCCTGATATTTCGAGTAGAATTTTTGACGAACAATCTTGAAAGATGTTCTGGAGCAAGACCATTTAGCGATTTGTACATGATTGTGGCAGTTTCACTCTTAATAATACCACTTATAGTTGGCCATTTTAGATTGTGTATCAATGGCTTAGCAGATGAATCAAAATTACTTCTTGTAACAATTCTAGCTGCTCGATTCTGCAGCTTTTGAAGGGTCTGCAGTCTTGTCACCCCACATTTCCCCCATACGGAACAGCAATACCTAAAATGAGGCTCTACGATGCCCCAATACATCTTACTTAGGGTATTTTGAGGTAAAAATTTCCTGGAATATTTCAGAAACCCTATTCCACGAGAAACTTTAGTATGGAGACTATTGACCTGCTCGTCCCATTTTAGGTCCTTGTCGATTATTACACCCAGATATTTTGTTCGATCTACATTTTCAACTTGAGAGTCACCAATGAGAAACTGTGGAGGATCAACAACTTTATCAGCAATTTTCCTAATTTTGGGTTTTGAACCCACAAGCAGGGATTGAGTATTTAGGACATTCAAAGAAAGTTTATTGCCTAGCAACCATTGCTTCAAATGACCCAATTCGCTATTTAGAGTTTGATTAATATCTTCCAAACTTTTAGAAGAGTATGAAATACTGGTATCGTCTGCGTACATCGTCACTTTACCTTTCTTGAGAGAAAAAGGAAGGTCATTGATGTAGATCAGAAACAAGAGAGGGCCGAGACATGAACCCTGTGGGACACCACAGTGGATTTCTTCAGTTTTGGAAGAAACGCCATTAACTTTGCAGGATTGTTTTCTATTTGTTAGATAGGACGAGAACCAAGCAAATTCTAGATTATCGACACCATATTTTCTCAATTTCGCAAGTAAAATATCATGATCTACAGCATCAAATGCCTTTTTAAGATCAATAAAGATATTTGCAGTCTATTTACCATTGTCCATGTTCACATACCAGTCATCTGTGTTATTAAGAAGGCAAGTGACAACAGAATGAAGAGCTCTAAAACCAGACTGGTTTGAAAACAGATGTTTGTTTTTGTCCAAGTAATCGTACAGTTGGTTATAAATAAGCTTTTCAAAGACCTTGGCTAAAATTGGGAGCACTGATATAGGTCGGTAGTTAGATCGTTATATCTGCTTTTAAAACTGGGAGCTACTCTGGCAATTTTCCAGCTTTCAGCAAACAGCCTGTAGCAATCGAAAGATTGAATATGTCACAAAGTGATTCCGAAATAGCTGGAAGTGCGATCTTCAGAAAGCAGCTATAGCAATACCATCGTTACCACTTCCCTTCGAGGTTTTCAATTTGCCAAAGACTTTTCCTAACTGCAGTTTGTCGATAGCATGAAAATTAAACTTAGTTTTTTGTGGATTGACCTCATAGACATTCTCAAGAAGAGGGTTTCTGGTATGGGCAATTTTATCTCTGAGAGTCTCTCCAATAGTGCAGAAAAAGTTATTCATAGATTCTGCAATGTCAGCATTAGTAGAGATATGTTTTCCGTCGATATTTAGCGATACAATGTTAGTGGTTTTAGATTTCTTGTTTAGGACATTATTGGTCGTTTGCCATGTTTTTTTAAGGTCACCTTCACAAGAAGCAATTTTATGAGTGAAATACTCACGCTTAAGTTGCCCATTTAGTTTGTTAACTTGATTACGTATATGCCTGTAAGATTGCATCAATACTTCAGATTTTGAGCGAACGGCTTGTTTTTTAACTTATCCCTAGCTTTGCACATAGCTTTGAATTCGTCTGTCAACCAAGGACAAAATTTTTCAGAAACGCGCCTTTCACGAATCGGGGCATGCTTTTCAAGAATAAGAGAGAATATGCTGCTCCAGTTATCTACAACCACATCTATGTCGTCTGTGTTCTGCACAATACCTTTCCAGTCTACCTCCAGGAGGTCATTTACAAACTCAAATAGGGAGACCTCCCTTTGCTCGAATTTAAAAATTGTGGACTGCATATTAATGATTTCCTTCCTTACCTACGGTGGCCGAAAGAGGCCATCGCTAAAAAAAATTCAAAATCTAGAGAAAAGTTTCATAATCGAGAAAAAATTTTCTAAATCAAGAAAACTTTAGAAAACTTTTTCTAAATCGAGAAAAGTTTTCTAAATCGAGAAAAGAATTTCAAAATCGAGAAAAGATTTTCCATTATCAAGAACACGGAAACACGATCAAGAACACGCAAACACGATCAAGAAAACGCAATTACATGATCGAAAATGTTCGTTTCAAATCGAGAAATATTTTCAACGAAATACTCAGCTGAGATCACTGAAAAACACAATCGAGTGAAATTCTAATTGCAGAAAAGGTTACAAACGTGAAGAGGTGAAAGGCTTCTTAAAAGTCCCGGGGGTTACTCGCCAATATTCTATAGGGTAGGGTGGGGTAATGTGGGTCTACGGGGTAAAGTGGGTCTACTGAGCTTTTCGCTAGAAATATCCTTTCTCGTTAAATGGAAGAAAAGCTGGCTATTTTTCTTTCAATGTCAGCACAATAAACTGCCTTTTTACATAAAATATTCGTCTTAAATGTATCTCCACTCGTTTTATAAAATAACTTTACTGAACGGCCTTGTGTGCAAGAATGTCAAAGCCCAAGAAAACTTTCTCCTGCCACTGTTGTTTTGCTTTTCTGGTCCATTAAATGACCATGAGAAGAGAGTTTGGTCTTTTACAAATGAAGTAACGTTTATTTCGAAGTCATTGACGCAACTGTTCTTTTTATTTTTATTTTTTTACAAGGTGGGGTAATGTGGGCCTTCTGAGAATTTAGCAATAATTCAAATTCAGCGAAGCCTTGAATTGCTTATAATTTTCATACTTACATTCATCTTGCCACGTTGTTTTCTGTCTAAAATGCGAAAACGGGTTTCCTATTACCGTAGTTGCTGTCTTGTAACCACTAAATTGGAGTAAACATACTGCAAGCATCTTTATTTGACTGTTATTATCAAATTCGATCACTGACTTGCCAGTCGCAATGATTCTGGGTCACAGAATCGTAGTTTTATTTTCTTCGCGGGAACGGGATTGCTTGCGATAAAAGGCTAAGACTGTGATTTTCTTGAATAAAGAATAGTTGGGAAATGTAAGTCCATTAATTTATTTAATCATTTAGCTTTTCATGTTCCGATTTTGTACAAGTTCCAACGAGCGGGAAAAGTGGGACTGGTCGGTGACAGTTATGGTCGGTGGTAAGTGGTTTTATTGGTTGATGGTCGGTGGTTTTCATGGTCAATAATGGTCGGAGGTGTTGATCGGCGGTCGGCGGTCGGTGTCGGTGTTCGTTGGTTTTACTTCTACACCATGCCGAATTTTAGAGGCGGGTTTTTCGGTTTTTGTGACAAATTTTGGCCGTTTACTGTTTCAATTTCCCTCACCTGATGAATGTTGAATCCATGGTCAAATCAATGATCGATGTTGGCTTTCTCCGTCCCCCAGTTCAACAATGGGGGAGGGGGGTTCGATTACTGACAAAAGTATATGTACATCCAAAATGTGGAATAGTGCCCCGGGGGGGGTACATGACTTGAGGATGGACGGGGGTCTGCCGCCCGGTTTTCAGAAAGCTACCCTCTTCTAATTACCGAAACTTGCTTTTGATATCCACTTTCATGATTAATTTTGGCGGAAAACTGCCAATTTTAACCATTTTTTGCGAATTTCAGCGAAACTACACCCATGTTTATGGAAAATCTGCCGAAAAAGGACCCTTGTTTAGAGAATTTTGGGCTCAAAGACCCACCGATATGGGCGGCACATACCCGTACCCGAAATATGTTATGTACCTCCCCCCCCCCGGGAATAGTGCCTTGAGATCCTAATTTTGTTGGGGATACGAATCGTCAAAGTTCTTAGCAACGGTCATCCCCCAAAAAGGAAACCTGTGATCATGCGCAGAAAGCATCTTTGGTTTTATGGAAAGGATGTGGGCGGATAATCCGGCCACAATCCAAACAAGAATTAGCAAAGAGACAAAGAGATTCTCGCGCATGGTAATAGGTTTCCCAGCTGTTGATCTGCTTTGAACTTTACCAGCATAACAAAAGGCTCAGACAAAAGGGGCAGTTTTCATTTTCATTTCATTTTAAAATTATTTACCCAGGGTACCAATTCAGTATAAATACTGTTTTACAATTGGCCCTGCAAAAAAAATTGTCCCTGGGCAACTAGTGGATGCGGGCCCCTTGCTTGGCAATGGCAATAGGTCCCTCTATGGCCCTCTAACTTTTGTGTTATGTTGTTGTTGTTATCACTTCTTTTGTAGCAGCAAGTCAACAGAGGGAGGGGGTGAAACAAGAGACTTTTGGAATGAGTCTACTACGAGTGCACAGTTGGGAAAATTTCGCGAATTCCAAAACATGAAAATCGTGAATTTTCATGTCGGATTTTGTGACTAAAGTTCAATGCAATGTCTAATCCTCATCAATTTCTAGCAGCAAAATGATCCACGGTAAGAACTAGGCATGTAGGAATGAAATTCTATTTGGGAGGCTAGAACTTGATGCGAGTGCAGCGAGCCGAAATGGGGTCCGGGGGCTCGCCCCCGGGAAAATTTTTCATGACCACGCCCTTTAGATCGCTGGAGAATACATCATCTTTGTAAAATCTGCCATTTAAAGAGGCAAAGGATCATGACTGATGGAGGTTTTTCCGGGAAATTTTGAAAATAGGACCTCAATCAATTTCACGAGGATATACCGGGTCCGCCAAAATAAACTACGCACGTTTGACAGGCCAGAATAAAATGTACACTGGATCGATTTTGCAGATTTATGGCTAAATCATTTGCAGAAAGCTTGAATGAAATACTGGGATTTTTTGCAAATTTTTCATTTTCAATTTTTAGAGCTAGAAGCGAGTTTCCTAAAATGTTAGTTTTCGAAAACACTGAAAAACAATCAAAACTCATCGATCAAGTTTTCTAAAGAATCGACATAAATGGGCAAAGAGAGAACTTGTTCGTGGTGATTTGCGATTTGGAAATCGAATGATTGTAATTTGCTGTACGAAAGTTCGTACTAAACCCCACAATGCCCCTGAAAACGTTTTCTCTTTATTCATTCATGTTGAATCTTTTAAAATTTTATCAACGTTTTTTGATCGTTTTCAATGTTCTCGAAAACGAACATTTTAAGAAACTTACTTCTAGCTCTAAAAATTGGAAACGGAAAAATTTGCAAAAAGTCCTAGGATCTAATCCAGGCCTTTTGCTAAAGATTAAGTCATAAATCTTCAAAATCGGTTTAATGTATGATTTATTGTGGCCTGCCAAACGTGCATAGTTTATTTTCGCGCTCCCGGTAGATTATTTTTGAATTGCATAATATCAAAAAATGACAGATCTTCCGACGGGCCTGAAGAACGTAGATAGAAAAGTAATAAAATTTCTGACAGAGTTTATTTATTCGAAAACACCAGTAATGGCATGAGCAATACTTTCAGTAGCGTATTCTCAATACGATTTAACGAAACAACGTTGATAGCAGCGAGATGTAGACCCGTTCGATTTCTGTACATTTTTGTTGTTGTTTACATTCGGCCAGAGAAACTTACAACACAACACAAAGTTTATTGCAATTGAAATGAACTGAGGCCCGTGATATTATTTGAACTTGAAAGTGCAATGGACAAGCAGAAAATTTGATTTTGCCGGGGCCCCTTGCGGGGCCCAGCTAGATGATATCATTGCAACATACAATGGAAAAACAAAGCTTCATTTTTACGGGCCCCGGGGCAGTTGCCCCGGCTACCCCCCCCCCCCCCCCCCCTCTCGGCGGTCCTGCTTGCCACTGTACTTTAGATACATACTTTCCAGATATGACATAAAAGACTTGAAATTCAAATCTAGACTGATGATATGGTCGTAGTTATCGCTATTGAAATACTGCCGGGTCTCGGTCTGGTGTAAGAGTCTCGTTTTGAATAGCGATTACTGGGACTCATTGTAATCAGTCTAATTCAAATCTAAGAATGAAGGGTAATACGCATATATATCTATCCTTGAAATAAATTATAATAATATATGAATAAATTATAGTTTAGATCAATCAATAATTCATACGGATCCTGGTACTCGAACTAGTTCTTATTTGAACTTTGATGGTGCTTATCTTGTTCTTCTCAGTACTTTATGGTACTTTACTATTCTTTGTGGCACTTCCCGGTACTTTCTAGTACTTTTCGGTACTTCGTGGTCCTTCCCAGTACTTTCCAGTACTTTGTGGTACTTCCAAGTACTTTCTAGTACTTCTCGGTACTTCCTGGTACTTTACAGTACTTTGTGGTACTTCCCAGTACTTCCTAGTACTTTGTGGTACTTTCCAGTACTTTGCAGTACTTCGTAGTACTTCATGGTCCTTCCCAGTACTTTCTAGTACTTGGTGGTACTTCGTGGTCCTTCCCAGTACTTACTAGTACTTCTCGGTACTTTATGGTACTTTACAGTACTTTCCAGGTATTTTACAGTACTTTCGGGTACTTTCCAGTACTTCTTCGTACTTTTCGCTACTTCATGGTCCTTCCCAGTACTTTCTAGTACTTCGTGGTACTTCGTGGTCCTTCCCAGTACTTACTAGTACTTCTCGGTACTTTATGGTACTTTACAGTACTTTCCAGGTATTTTACAGTACTTTCGGGTACTTTCCAGTACTTCTTCGTACTTTTCGCTACTTTATGGTACTTCCCAGTACTTTACAGTACTTTTCAGTACTTTGTGGTACTTCTCAGTACTTCCCAGTACTTTTCGGTACTTCGTGGTACTTTACAGTACTCCTCGGTACTTTGTGGTACTTTACAGTACTTCATAGTACTTTGCAGTACTTCCCAGTACTTTACAGTACTTTTCAGTACTTCGTGGTACTTCGTGGTACTTCATAGTACTTTACGGTACTTCATGGTACTTCACAGTACTTCTCAGTACTTTGTAGTACTTCCCAGTACTTTGTAGTACTTTTCGGTACTTCGTGGTACCTCCCAGTACTTCTCGGTACTTCATGGTACTTCCCAGTACTCCTCGGTACTTTGTGGTACTTTACAGTACTTCATAGTACTTTGCAGTACTGTTCAGTACTTCGTGGTACTTCATAGTACTTTACGGTACTTTTCGGTACTTCGTGGTACTTTACAGTACTTTTCGGTACTTCGTGGTACTTTACAGTACTTTTCACTACTTCGTGGTACTTCCCAGTACTTCTCAGTACTTTGTAGTATTTACAAGTACTTTGCAGTACTTTTCGGTACTTCATGTTACTTCCCAGTACTTCTCGGTACTTCATGGTACTTCCCACTACTTCTCGGTACTTCATGGTACTTCCCAGTACTCCTCGGTACTTTGTGGTACTTTACAGTACTTCATAGTACTTTGCAGTACTTCCCAGTACTTTACAGTACTTTTCAGTACTTCGTGGTACTTCATAATACTTTACGGTACTTTACAGTTCTTTACAGTACTTTTTGGTACTTCATGGTACTTTACAGTACTTTTCAGTACTTCGTGGTACTTCCCAGTGCTTCTCAGTACTTTGTAGCACTTCCCAGTTCTTTGCAGTACTTTTCTGTACTTCATGGTACTTCCCAGTACTTCTCGGTACTTTGTAGGTCTTCCCAGTACTTTACAGTACTTTTCAGTACTTCGTGGTACTTCATAGTACTTTACGGTACTTTGTAGTACTTTGCAGTACTTCACAGTACTTTGCAGTACTTCCCAGTACTTTACAGTACTTTTCAGTACTTCGTAGTACTTCATAGTACTTTACGGTACTTTACAGTTCTTTACAGTAATTTTCGGTACTTCATGGTACTTTACAGTACTTCGTGGTACTTCCCAGTACTTCACAGTACTTTGCAGTACTTCCCAGTACTTTACAGTACTTTTCAGTACTTCGTGGTACTTCATAGTACTTTACGGTACTTTACAGTTCTTTACAGTACATTTCGGTACTACATGGTACTTTACAGTACTTCGTGGTACTTCCCAGTACTTCTTAGTACTTTGTAGTACTTCCCAGTACTTTGTAGTACTTTTGGGTACTTCATGGTACTTCCCAGTACTTCTCGGTTCTTTGTGGTACTTTACAGTACTTTGTAGTACTTTGCAGTACTTCTTAGTACTTTGCAGTACTTCCCAGTACTTTACAGTACTTTTTGGTACTTCATGGTACTTCCCAGTACTTTACGGTACTTTTTTGTACTTTACAGTACTGTCCAGTTCTTTATAATACTTTCCAGTACTTTCTAGTACTTCTCGGTATTTCATGGTACTGCACTGTTTGTACTTTCAAGCTCTTTATGGCAAATTATTGTACTTTATGGTACTTGCCAGTACTTTATAGTACTTCTCCGGGAGATAGAAGGCTGCTCCCCAATATCAAAGCAATAATATTGAAAACTGTCTTGTTTTCTTCCAGCAAGGGCGGGCATATCACACTGAGAGCGATTCTTATTCTTATATCCATATTTAATGTTGGTATTTACAATATCAATGAAAAAAACATCCTAATTCAAACCAACTATTTACAAACAAAATAAATATCTTTTATATATACTTTTTACAAAATTAGCGGCATATTTTGCAGGTGCATTTGTCTCCAGCCCAGTGCTTGATCCTCTTTTTGAAAACCGAAAGTGTTGGCTCATTTTTGACACTGTTCATTAAGGTGTTCCAGACGAAGCTCCCTCTGAAGGACAGTGAGTCTTGCCCAAACAAAACCATGTGTCTTTGTTTGTGGCAGTTTGCATAGATTTTGTATCCTTAGATTGTAAGTTAAATGTTTCTTTTCATGAAATTCCCATACAATCGATGGATCAAGATGATTGATTGACTTGCAGATTTCTGTCATTAATTTCTGTAAATGTCTAAAATGTATACTAAAGCTGCCACTTCGAGTGAGCAATGTTTCAAAGGAACATTTAAAGGATCTGAAGCGCACGTATATGAGTGCGATTAATCTCTTTGTTTGCAACTTTACTGCAGAATAGCCAGATCGAAGAGCAATAATTGAAGTTCGATAAAATTACCGCATTGTAAGTTGTTAATGCCTGCTCTCTAGAAATATACGTATTTAGCCTAGAAAAGGCACTGATTTTCTTGTTGACTTTTGAACATAACGTTTTATTATGCTTTTTAAACTTTAATTTGCTCTCTGTTTCAATCCCTAGGAATTTAACATGATCTGTGGCAGATAATTTGTTCTCCTCCTTTCTTACCGTTCAAGCCAAGGCACATTAACTGAAATTTTTTTGGGTTTGCAACCATTCCATTGTTTGTAAACCATTCCAATAATCTACTTCACAATGTCTTGTACAACCTTCAGTTTGGTTTCCGTGCTAGTCACTCAATAAATCATGCACTGATAAGTTTAACAGAATCAGTTAAAAACACTTTAGACAATAAAATGTTTGGATGTGGTATTTTCCTTGATTAACAAAAGGCTTTTGACACTGTTAATCATCAAATCCTCCTTAAAAAGCTTGATCACTATGGTATTAGAGGAACTGCTTTGTCTTGGTTCAGCTCTTATCTTAGCAACAGAGAACAATACGTTTCTGGTTTCTGTTAATGGCCATAGTTCCAGTAACCAAAAAGTAACATGTGGGGTCCCGCAGGGATCAGTACTTGGTCCACTCCTTTTTCTCATTTACATAAATTATATTTCTAAGGCTTCATCCAAATTATCTTTCTTTTTGCTGATGATACCAACATTTATTATCAGTCAGCAAGTTTAGAACAACTTCAAAAGGTTGTAAACCATGAACTAAAGTATGTCAAAAAGTGGCTTGATGCAAACAAGCTTGCTTTGAATGTTGATAAAACAAACTTTATTATTTTTCATTCACCAAGAAAGCCCCTAAATGACACTGTTGACATACGATTTGGTAAGCAACATGTGAGAAAAGCAAAGTATGTCAGATTTCTTGGTCTTCTCCTTGATGAAAACCTTTCTTGGAAGTATCACCTAAACGAACTTTCCAAAAAGTTAGCAAGAACGTGTGGTATATTCTTTAAGGTGAGACATCTACTTCCTACGAATGTATTGGTTTCCTTGTATAACTCTTTATTTGCTTCTTTCCTACAATATGGAATTGTTGTTTGGGGTCTCACTTATGATTCATACATCAAACTGATCTTCATTCTTCAAAAGAAAGCCGTAAGAGCTATCGCCTTTGAAAATCGTTCTGCAGCATCATCTCCTATTTTCCTCAATCTCCAACTTCTTAAGTTGGAGGACTTGTTTGAATTAAAGCTGCTGACTTTTGTCTACGAATCTGTAAATAGGATCTCCCCTTCTTGTTTTCATGAGTTTTTTTTATTTACTTTCACATGTTCATCAACATGATACCAGGCAAGCATGTAAAGGTGACATTTTTCTGACACGTAAAAATACTCTGCAATATGGTTTGAAATCTGTCAGATATGCAGGTGCGAAATCTTGGAACAATATTCCTATCGTGATCAAACAGGCATATTCTTCAGTTAACTTTCGTCGTCAAGTTAAACTGCATTTGTTTTCCATCAACTACCAGTCGTAAGATTTTAGTGTTTTCAAATGATGTCTTTCCGCAGTTTGATTCTTCGCATATTTTTCCAATATAAACTATGTTTTTTAACCCTATTTTAACCGGGGGGGGGGCGTTTTTCGCCCCCCCTATCGGATTTTTTTTAATAGCTCCCAAACGATGCAACCTACAATGCTGAAACTTCTTGACTTTTCCTAAAATTTAGTTGGCAATCAGAAAATAGAAATTTCAATACCTATTGTTTGACCACGTGACCACCACATGCCCATATTTGGAGAGTGGTCACAAAGAAATTCTTTAAAACGGCTCTAATTTCTTCCTTTGTTACTACATCTCAACAATATATATACCATTCGATTCATCTCGATGAGTACTTTCATTTGATATATAATTTATTCATATTTGCTGACATCAGCAGTTTATTATTTCTATGACGTCATCAATCTTTATGACGTCATATTCCTAATGAATGAGTAATTTTTCATACAAAACTGATGGAATTACCTCAAATAACGATGAAGGTACTTGATTTCACCAATAATATGCGAAATTAATGGTTTTAAATCATAATTATTGAGCTAACAATTTTGCATTGAATCAAATTTTCATTATTTAATTAGTTAATTTATTAGAAACCATAAATATCCGTACGAAACCATATGAAACTACAAATTAATGATATCAAGCAGGTATTTGGATGGTTTTTTGCCAATTTTATCTGGCTATTTGCTAATAATGGGCCCTTTTCTGCAAATAGCTCGATTTTCTCAAAATTTGCATTGTTTTTGGTTGCCTAGCAACCAATCACGTGACTATTGATTGATTGATGCTATTTTTAGATTCTCCATTGTTCAATTATGACACAATGCAAGTTTCATTGTCATAGCTCTTATACTTGCGGAGAAAAACAGGGGGGGCGAAAAACGCCCCCCCCCCGGTAGAAAATCACTTTTTTTTTACCCGGTTAAAATAGGGTTAAACTAAGGGGATACTCTCTCCTCGATTAGTCTATCTATTGAGAGAGCTCCTCCAATAAGAAATTCCCTACATGCAAATACCCCTCATCTTCTTGCATTGTGTTCGTTAATTGTATTTCATTAATATTTTAAGTCTTTTTGTAGTTTAATTTTGAGTATATTTTGTGTTTTTTGTGAGATTTGTATGTAGAGGAATTATAAAATTAAAGGAACTGAACTGAACTGAACTGATATCATTTTCCAAATTCGTTACTATTTCTTGTAGGTGTAGCCCACATGGTTTTATCATCTGTGAAATTGCAGATCTCTGAGTCAAGTCTCATAAGACATAGATCATTTATAAATATTTTAAAGAGCATAAGTCCTAGGACAGATCCTTATGGGACCCCAATTTTTATTCTTTTTGCGGTACTTTTACGTGAACCAATCTTTACCCTTTGATGGCGGCAATCCAAATAGCTACACATTAGGCAAAGGCTGTTGAAACAAATCCATACGCCTCCAGTTTTGCAATAAGGAGGTCATGAGGCAGACAGTCGTAGGCCTTGGATAAATCCATCAGAATTGTTCCTACTATACCAGATGCGTCAAAACATTTCCTCAATTTTTCTAGCAATCTTATCAAAGCATGTTGCGTACTATACCCCTCTCTGAAACCACACAAGATTTTGGATAGTTTATCACGAAAGTATGGGCATATTTGGTTTTTTAGAATTCTTTCATAGACTTTAGAGGCTGCAGCTAAGACACTTATTGGCTTAAAATTTCCCTTGAAGTTTGAATCGTCATTTTTGAACAGAGGGCTAAGATCAGCTTCCTTCAGTTTGTCTGGGAACTTGCAATCATAGATTGCAGAGTTGATGCAATCTGTTAGGTACGGACAATCTATTTCCCTCGTTGCCTTTAACTCCGCTTTTAACATACCAGTTGGAATATTCCCACTGTTGGACTTAATCTTGTCAAGTAAATCTATCTGCTTCATGACCTCATTTGGGCTTACATGAGAGAATCTAAAGGTGTTACCGTTTGATGTTGCATGTTGATTAATCACCTTTATAGAGGGGTGATCTTTATACTTATTTATCGCTCTCAAAACCATTTGCTAAACAGACGTTTGTTCTTGTACCTCCTCAAAAAGGGAGTCAATATCAAGACTGTCCGTAATATTACAAAAATATTCGTTAAAGCACTCAGCAACTTCCACAGCATTTGAGAGGATTCTACCATCTTCAATCAAGGTGATTTTCTCACTAATGGGTTTCTTATTAGAAAACAGAGGTTTCACAGTTTTCCAAAATGTCTTATCGTTATCAATTGTTTTCGACTGTATCGACATGAAATGCTGTCTTTTAGCCTGAATGTCCAATTTCACGACAAGGTTTCTTTGGTCTTTATATTTTCATAAATCTTCTGCTCGCTTGCTATTGTTTGCAACTATTTTCAAAGTCGATCTTTTTGTCATAGCCCTCCGTAATTCTTTATTCATATGAAGTTTATCATTGGCCTTGACTATCTTTGTTTTAGGAGGGTCATTCGCTTCAAGTGTTTTCAACAAGATTGATTCAAAGTTTCCATCACCTATAACATTGTCGAACCTCCTTGAACCTTTCGCCACCCACTTCCCCAATGTCAATGATTGATTGAGCTGACACGAGCGATTCGGCAACCTTTGTCTGGTATTGCAACACTGCTTTGGGGGAAGGGGAGAGCAGAGGCAAAAACTAAAAATCTTAGGGTGGCTCAACAATTTTTTAGTGATTTTAGGCAATTTAGGCTAGGGTTCCGAGGCAAAAATTTGGCATGCAGATATTGTAGGATTTATAGGAGAATTCAAATTGTTTCAAAGTTCTGCTTTCAAAGATCCTATAAAAAAATGCTCCCTGATGCCTTAAAGCACTTCGCATATTTCAGCTAAATGCTGCCCAGAAAGTTGCGACATTGGAAGATGCCCAAATCCTCTGTCTTTGTTTTCATGTTCTATATAAGTATGCTGTGCGAGTGCAGCAAGAAGAATATTTTTTTGGCACAGAAGAGAAGGATATGCCAGCTCGTCAGTAATGAAATCGATGATCTATTTGACTGATATGAGAAAAATTTGATTAAATACACATATTTTTTATAAGGAACTGCCCATAAGAAACTCAACTCTCAGATCGCCAAAACGATAAGAAACTCCAGTACTGGGAGAATATCAGTCAAGTTACCATTTACTTTGATAAAGGAAATCGCTGACATATTTTTAATTTACTTTCAGTAGAAAGTACTAGAAAGTATTCAAAAGTACTGGGAAGGACCATAAAGTACTGGGAAGTACCACGAAGTACTGTAAAGTACCATGAAGTATCGAAAAGTACTGTAAAGTACTGTACAGTACCACGAAGTACCCAAAGTACTGGGAAGTACTACAAAGTACTGTAAAGTACCGTAAAGTACTGGGAAGTACCATGAAGTACCGAAAAGTACGGTACTGTAAAGGAAAGTACTGGAAGTACTACAAAGTACTGAGAAGTACTGTGAAGTACCACAAAGTACTGTAAAGTACCTGTACCAAAGTACTAGAAAGTAGAAGTACCACAAAGTACTGTACCGTAAAGTACTGGGAAGTACCATGAAGTACCGAAAAGTAAAGTACTGTAAAGTACCAAAAGTACTGACAAAGTACTGTAAAGTACTGAGAAGTACTGTAAAGTACTACAAAGTACTGTAAAGTACTGTAAAGTACCACAAAGTACTGAGAAGTACTGTAAAGTACAGAAGTACTGCAAAGTACCACGAAGTACCGAAAAGTACTGTAAAGTACTGGGAAGACCTACAAAGTACTGAGAAGTACTGTGAAGTACCATGAAGTACCGAAAAGTACTACAAAGTACTGGGAAGTACTACAAAGTACTGAGAAGTACTGTAAAGTACCACAAAGTACTGAGAAGTACTGTAAAGTACAGTAAAGTACTGCAAAGTACCACGAAGTACCGAAAAGTACTGTAAAGTACTGGGAAGACCTACAAAGTACTGAGAAGTACTGTGAAGTACCATGAAGTACCGAAAAGTACTACAAAGTACTGGGAAGTACTACAAAGTACTGAGAAGTACTGGGAGGTACCACGAAGTACTGTACAGTACCATGCAGTACCGAAAAGTACTGTAAAGAACTGTAAAGTATCGTAAATTACTGTAAAGTACCACAAAGTACCGAGAAGTACTGGGAAGTACCATGAAGTACCGAAAAGTACTACAAAGTACTGGGAAGTACTACAAAGTACTGAGAAGTACTTGGAATTACCACAAAGTACTGAGAAGTACTGGGAAGTACCATGAAGTACCGAAATTTACTATAAAGAATTGTAAAGTACCGTAAAGTACTATGAAGTACCACGAAGTACTGAAAAGTACTGTAAAGTACTGGGAAGTACTGCAAAGTACTGTGAAGTACTGCAAAGTACTACAAAGTACTGTAAAGTACTGTAAAGTACAACAAAGTACTGAGAAGTACTGTAAAGTACTGGGAAGTACCATGAAGTACCGAAAAGTACTACAAAGTACTGGGAAGTACTACAAAGTACTGACAAGTACTGTAAAGTACCACGAAGGACCGAGAAGTACTAGAAAGTACTTGGAAGTACCACAAAGTACTGGAAAGTACTGTAAAGTACCAAAAAGTACTGACAAGTACTGTGAAGTACTGGAAAGTACTACAAAGTACTGTAATTTAAGGTAAAGTACCGTAAAGTACTGAGAAGTACCATGAAGTGCCAAAAAGTACGGAGAAGTACTGGAAAGTACTGGACAGTACCACAAAGTACTAGGAAGTACTGGGAAGTACCACAAAGTACTGTAAAGTACCAGGAAATACCGAGAAGTACTAGAAAGTACTTGGAAGTACCACAAAGTACTAGAAAGTACTGTAAAGTACCACAAAGTACCGTGAAGTACTGGGAAGTACCATGAAGTACGGAAAAGTACGGAAAAGTACTGCAAAGTACTACAAAGTACTGTAAAGTACTGTGAAGTACTGCAAAGTACTACAAAGTACTGTAAAGTACCACAAAGTACCGAGAAGTACTGGGAAGTACCATGAAGTACCAAAAAGTACGGAAAAGAACTATGATATAAGTAGTACAAAGTACTGAGAAGTACCGAGAAGTACCATGAAGTACTGGGAAGTACTGCAAAGTACTGAGAAGTACTGTGAAGGACTGGAAAGTAGTACAGAGTACTGTAAAGTACCACAAAGTACCGAGAAGTACTGGGAAGTACCATGAAGTACCGAAAAGTAAGGAGAAGTACTGTAAAGTACTACAAAGGACTGCAAAGTACTGTAAAGTACCCCCGGGGGGGGGGGGTACATGACTTGAGGATGGACGGGGGTCTGCCGCCCGGTTTTCAGAAAGCTACCCTCTTCTAATTACCGAAACTTGCCTTTGATACCCACTTTTATGATTAATTTTGGCGGAAAACTGCCAATTTTAACCATTTTTTGCGAATTTCAGCGAAACTACACCCATGTTTATGGAAAATCTGCCGAAAAAGGACCCTTGTTTAGAGAATTTTGGGCTCAAAAACCCACCCATATGGGCGGCACATACCCGTACCCGAAATATGTTATGTACCCCCCCCGGGAAAGTACCACAAAGCACCGAGAAGTGCTGTGAAGTAGCACAAAGTACTTTAAAGTGTCATCAAGTACCGAGAAGTACTAGAAAGTACTGGAAAGTATTATGAACAACTGGAAAGTACTGTAAAGTACCATGAAGCACTGAGAAGTAGCACAAAGTAGCGAGAAGTGCCATGAAGGACTGGAAAGTATATAAGAGCAGAAGGGGAAATAATAATGGCTTTCGTTGTTATAATTTATGCAATATTTCATATAATATATTTATAATTTATTTCAAGGTTCGATATATTTGCGTACTCCCGAATGAAGAATAATAAAAAAGTGGACAAAATGGAAACGAGGTTGTTGATTTGGTCTTGGTCATAGAACTTGGACTTAGAAAATGGCGAGACGGGGAACTTGACCTCAACTCAAATTGTGACCTGGTAAGTTTCCTCCATGTTTCAAACGAGTTTGTTTATTTATTACTGTTTTATGTTCATCTATGGTTAATGCAGTATCTGCTTTTGGTTGTGTACTTCTCAATGAGATCTAGGAAACACTATTACGAATGGCATTCGGTAATGAATGGTCAACAATGAAAAAGTAGTTTTTAGGCCAGGTCAAAGCGGCTGAAAAAATGGCGTAAAGACGTTAGATGTTTCTTTAAAATCCTGTTAGAATTTAACAAGACGTGGATTTCCCGTCTCTGTGCCAGGACCTGGAAAATTAAAACTGTAAAGATAACAATTCTTGCAAATTGAACCAATAATGGTTCCAAGACAGCTTTATAATCTGTTTATATATATTTAGGCCTATGGTTGCAAAAAGCTTCCTCCTATTATTTAAATATATAAAGAATTTGGTTCATGAAACCAGTTCATTGCATTGCATTGGTTTCAGAATATAGGAAGATGCTTTGCTGTGTACTCCGTGTATATGAGACATGATTGGTTGTGAAAATACTAACAGTCAAAATAAGAAAGAGATTTTTGCTCAGTCAAGTGGTATTCTGTGGTATTTAGATGTTAGTAGATTATGATTTCCATTTATTATGTTTTGATCTAGATTTTGGGACTCAAAACAGAGGTAGATAGAGCTGTGATATGATTATATTCAAACTGAACTGATATAGTATAAAATAACATCATCATTCCATAAAATGCTGTTTATATGTAAGAAGGCATTAGATTCCAACTTTTCCCTAAATTTTAGGATAGTGTAGTTCTGGGATGGTTCAGTGATGCAATTATCATGTTTAATAATGATCTTGATTATTTTGAAAAGGGGAGTGTGCATAAAAGCTTCCTAAAATATGACACCTCTTTGTTTCCTGGATAACTTCTTTGAGTTAGCTTCCTGGATAACTCCCTTCACAGATTGATTTTAATTGCTCTTATTCAACCCCCTTTTTGATTACACATGCACCTCATGGTTCCTGATGTTGAATAAGAGGCTGTCCACAAAATCCAATCGGTACAGAACGAATGCATTCGCTTCTATTTGAATTAAAAAACACAGCACATGTTGGTCCTACACAATTTAAAGCTATAGATTGGCTCCCCACAAAGAACAATGTTGATCAACATACATGTGCTAACGGCCAGGTCCATAACGCGGAACTTGCGGAAGCAGCGGAACAGAATTTTTTCCGCGAGATATAGTTCTGCGTTATTCACTGGCGTATTAAGGCGAATTTCCAGTCAGTAGAATTCTCCGAGCGGGCGGAATTTTAGACAATAAAAGGTCGCTCAGCCGTAACTTTCTATTCAATTCCAGGGCGACATTTTCTCTCGCAGACAAAGGAAATTCCGCCCGCTCGGAAAATTCCACTGACTGGAAATCAGCCTTTAGGCAAAAGTCCATAACGCGGAATTGAAAAACGCGGAATTTTTTTTCAAGCCCTGAAAATTGCATTCTTAATTCAAAGTCATCCTTGGATCTTCAAAACACCTTTAAACAGTGCACTTGCGCCCCTCCTCAAGTATTATTCATTTTGGCTAGGCCCATCGGGCCCATCGAGGTCAGTGGCCTAACTATGAACAATGTTGACATTGTGTTGGCAAATTCAGAAGTAAAGCCACGTTCTCCTTTTAACTCATCAGTAGGAAGACTCAAACAAACAGAAATTCGTCTGTTTTTCCTTCAAACTTTGCTGAGAAAATTCTCGAAAACTTTCCGCGAGATATAGTTCCGCGTTATTCACTGGCGTATTAGGCAAAAGTCCATAACGCGGAATTGAAAAACGTGGAATTTTTTCAAGCCCTGAAAATTGCATTCTTAATTCAAAGTCATCCTTGGATCTTCGAAACACATTTAAACAGTGCACTTGCGCCCCTCCTCAAGTTCGGCCTTGTTATTATTCATTTTGGCTAGGCCTATCGAGGTCAGTGGCCTAACTATGAACAATGTTGACATTGTGTTGGCAAACTCAGAAGTAAAGCCACGTTCTCCTTTTAACTCATCAGTAGGAAGACTCAAACAAACAGAAATTCGTCTGTTTTTCCTTCAAACTTTGCTGAGAAAATTCTCGAAAACTTTCCGCGAGATATAGTTCCGGGTTATTCACTGGCGTATTAGGCAAAAGTCCATAACGCGGAATTGAAAAACGCGGAATTTTTTTTCAAGCCCTGAAAATTACATTCTTAATTCAAAGTCATCCTTGGATCTTCGAAACACTTATAAACAGTGCACTTGCGCCCCTCCTCAAGTTTTTCCTACTATTGAAATGCACAACTTCTATTTTCACCTGATAGTATCTTAGGATAGGGGGGGCTCTCTCCTCGATTAGTTTACCTATTGAGAGAGCTCCTCCTCTAAGTAATTCCCTGCATACAGTTTATTTATTTAGCCCCTCTTTGTATTTGTATATTGTATTAATTTTCTGTATCATTGTGTTTATTTTCTGTAACAATTATCTTTGTAGTTTAGTTATTCGTGTGTATAGTTAGGTTATAAATTGTATGTAGTGGAATTTAAAATATATAAACTGAAATTGCATCGGTGTTGTTATTATTCATTTTGGCTAGGCCCATCGAGGTCAGTGGCCTAACTCGAGGGGCAAATCACTTCTCAAAATAGCGTATGTGATTTTTGTGATTTTAAAATCACACAATTTTTTTCTGTGATTTTAGTGATTTTTTTGTGATTTTAGTGATTTTTTGTGATTTTTTCTTGTGATTTTTCTATGATTTTGTGATTTTTGTATGGTGATTTTGTGATTTTTGTATGTGATTTTTATATGTGATTTTTTGTGATTTTAAGGAAGGTGTACGAAAAAAAAATCAGTGATTTGTCCCTCGTACTTATCTGTGTTTGATGTGCCTGTGCTTCCCTTTGGGAGGATGGAGTCTTCCCCAATAATAAAGAAAATAAATTAGGGGGATTCCATGTCAGTGCTAATAAATGTAATTGTCATTGTTGTTAGGCAGGAAAAGCCACAGAGTGTTGATCGTCGTTTTCAGTCCTTTCAGCACGGTTTTTGAAAAGGGCTTTCATTACAAGGTATCCCATACATTTCCATAATATTCGTTTCCACCAAAGCAATATACCAAGTTAAGGTACCTGATACAATTTTCAAAACAAATACTAAACGTTTTTTTATAAGAAATTGCTTTATAAGAAACTAGTACTACGATGACCTAAAATTTTAAGAAATTCTCGTACTGCAGATGAAATGAACATAGCAATGAATGAAGTGTATCTGTGGTGCCAAAAACATAAGTTAACAATCCATCCTGGCAAGAGCGAGGCTATGATAATGATGAAAAGGTCCTTTGTTGGACCAATCAGACCAATAATGATTGGGACAAATGTGATTAACGTAGTGAGTGAGGCTGTTTGCCTTGGTGTGAAGATTGATAATAGACTGACTTGGGAGCCACAAATAAACAGTTTATGCAAGGCATTCTCACAGAAATTAAGTGCATTGAAACGCATGAAATTTCTACCACGGCCAGTCTTGGAGAAAATTTACTTCTCCACTGTCATCTCAAAAATTACATATTGTATGTCGGTCTGGGGGAACTGCTCTACAGCCCAATTTGAAAAGCTTGAAATCATCCATGGAAGAGCAGCAAGAATGATTTACCGAGGGGCAAATCACTTCTCAAAATAGCGTACGTGATTTTTGTGATTTTAAAATCACACAATTTTTTTCTGTGATTTTAGTGATTTTTTTGTGATTTTAGTGATTCTTTTTGTGATTTTTTCTTGTGATTTTTCTATGATTTTGTGATTTTTGTGATTGTTATGTTGTATTGTGATTTTTTGTGATTTTAAGGAAGGTGTACGAAAAAAAATCAGTGATTTGCCCCTCGGCCTAACTATGAACAATGTTGACATTGTGTTGGCAAATTCAGAAGTAAAGAAACGTTCTCCGTTACACTCATCAATAGAAGAATCAACCAAACAGAAATTCATCTGTTTTTCCCTTTGTTGAGAAAATTCTCGAAAAATTTCCACGAGATTGAGTTCCGCGTTTTTCACTGGCGTATTAGGCAAAAGTCCATAACGCGGAATTGAAAAACGCGGAAATTTTCAGGGCTTGAAAAAATGTCCGCGTTTTTCAATTCCGCGTTATGGACTTTTGCCTAATACGCCAGTGAATAACGCGGGACTATATCTCGCGGAAATTTTTCGAGAATTTTCTCAGCAAATTTTCTCAGCTTCTGTACTTCTGAATTTGCCAACACAATGCCAACATTGTTCATAGTTAGGCCACTGACCTCGATGGGCCTAGCCAAAATGAATAATAACAACACCGATGCAATAGTAGGAATAACTTGAGGAGGGGCGCAAGTGCACTGTTTAAAGGTGTTTCGAAGATCCAAGGATGACTTTGAATTAAGAATGTAATTTTCAGGGCTTGAAAAAAAATTCCGCGTTTTTCAATTCCGCGTTATGGACTTTTGCCTAATACGCCAGTGAATAACGCGGAACTATATCTCGCGGAAAGTTTTCGAGAATTTTCTCAGCAAAGTTTGAAGGAAAAACAGACGAATTTCTGTTTGTTTGAGTCTTCCTACTGATGAGTTAAAAGGAGAACGTGGCTTTACTTCTGAGTTTGCCAACACAATGTCGACATTGTTCATAGTTAGGCCACTGACCTCGATGGGCCTAGCCAAAATGAATAATAACAAGGCCGAACTTGAGGAGGGGCGCAAGTGCACTGTTTAAAGGTGTTTCGAAGATCCAAGGATGACTTTGAATTAAGAATGCAATTTTCAGGGCTTGAAAAAATTCCGCGTTTTTCAATTCCGCGTTATGGACTTTTGCCTAATACGCCAGTGAATAACGCGGAACTATATCTCGCGGAAAAATTCTGTTCCGCGGTTTCCGCGAGTTCCGCGAATTCTGCGTTATGGACCTGGCCTTTGCTAACATAATGAAATTCTTTAAAGGGAACGGCTCCAGCCTATACTGATGAAATATTCCACCCAATCGACCAAAGCCGAGTAACACGAAGGTCTAAGTTTAAATCAAACCTTCCATTTCGCAAAGGTAACACTGGCAAAAATATCTGTTGTACTTGGGGCCAAAAATATGGAATAGCCTTTCTTCTGATTTAAAATCTACAAACAATATCTACTCGTTCAAACACTAGATCAAAGACAATCTTCTCCAAAATATACCGAGAGAAGAAAATTATATATATGTGTGTTCTACTACAACCAGCATAGGAATCATTCGTCGTACATAGCCGATTGCTCGTGGCCCATGGTCGAAACCGCCAAAGCCTCATTTCATGGACCAATCAGACGGCTAAAAAGTGAAGGAGACAAAAGAAACCCGTGAAGATTTTCCTAAATTTTACCTACCTTCATAAAACGCAACCAGGACAAAAAACTGCTTGAGATTTCCCGAATTTTTTTAAAGCTATCTACTCTCCAGATGTTTGGGAGTAAAAGTTTGGATGCCCGTTAAAATATCTTCAGGATTGGCAGAGTTATTGCCTCTCCAATAGACAAAATCGGCGAAGGCTTGTCGAGACCTGTTTACGCCACTTCAAGTCAGGTGATAAAGCCTCTTGATAAAACCTCTTTTGAATTTTATAAGTTATTTCGCAACGAGCAAACTTTTGCCATGAATGTAAAAAGTAGTACAACACAGAAACTTCCCTAGAGTATTGCCACATGACTTGAAAGGCGTGAAAAAGCCTTTGTAGACTTTTTCAATTCACATAGAAACCGTAGGGGCATTGAATCTTCAATAAAAGAAAATTTAGTGAAAGACAACAGCAAGAACAATTGAAAACTCAGATTGTGGCGTTTTCGGGTCGTTCTTACAACAATCACTATTGTTATTACTATTGTCTCCCGGCCAGTATCTCTATTGTTCAAGGTTCAGTGCCTTGTCAGTTTGTTTGTGGCCATAACTCCGCCAATCCTGAAGATATTTTAACCGGCATCCAAACTTTTACTCCCAAACATCTGGAGAGTAGATTGCTTTAAAACAATTCGGGAAATCTCATGCAGTTTTTTGTCCTGGCTGCGTTTTATGAAGGAAGGTAAAATTTAGGAAAATCTTCACGGGTTTCTTTTGTCTCCCTTGCTTTTTAGCCGTCTGATTGGTCCGTGAAAATGAGGCTTTGGCGGTTTCGACCATGGGCCACGAGCAATCGGCTATGTACGACGAATGATTCCTATGCTACTACAACCACGCATCCTCTCTCACATTCATGATTTGGCCCTTCTAAATTATGCTTCATCCAAAAGCATATTAACATTTATTATATTATCATATTATTTTTGCAATCACCTCTAAGGGGACCATTATGGAAAAAAGGTCAACTCGACCTTTTAATGCTATCCCTGCCACTAAGTAGGGAGGATTTTTAACTGGTATTTATTATCGCTGTATTAAATATATTGTATTGTATCTATTTTATTATATTAACATAACGCAACATAACGTAACATAACGTAACATAACATCCTGTACAAAAATACAAGGCTACGCTTGGCCTTGTACAGGCCAAGTTTTAGCCTTGTAGAGGGGATTATGACCTTGTTATGACCTTGAACTAACCTTGGAAGAAAATTACAAGGCTATCAGTAAGATTCCAAGCTGCAGCCAGTCTAACACAAGGTTTCCACAAGCTGTCTACAAGGCTAATTAGCATTTTTCAAGCCATTTACAAGGTTACAGCAAGGCTATTCCAGGTTATAACGAGGTTACAAGGCCATAACTACAAGCAGGGCTGGACAACATTTTTTAGTGCCTCCGACCGGTAAAAAGTGCGGGCAAGGTGCCTCCAAAATTCTTGAAAAGAGTTGTTGTGAGAGTAGCTGTTTGAAAAGTAAAAGGTTTAAACTGCATGAAAATTAATGGAAATTTTGAACTGCAGTGCAATATTGGTTTGAAGGTAATCGAAATTCAACAATTCTACAAATCTAAAATTTGAAGTGTAGCCAGTGTAGCATCAAAGATAAATTGATTTATCAACTTTGATTATCGTAGCAATGGCTTTAAAGTAGGAGTGAGCTACCTCGTTTTGCTGAAAAATATAAAGCTACATAGAATTGTTACAGTCTATTCATCTTTTCAAATGTTTTGACATGGTTGAATACGGGGCCGGAAAAAGTCCGGCAATTTTTGATGAAAAGACCAGCAGGAAATTTGTCACTATATCACAGGACATTTCGATAATATTATAAGGAATGCTAGTGGAGTTTTTTCCGTTTTTATTTTTCATTTGCCAACTAAGTTTCAGTAGTTCTGTTGTTTCTTACAATTTTCTAGCGTAAAAATACTAGTATTTTGGCACTGAAGTAATTAAACATGTGTTTTCAAGTAAAAATATAATCATTGCGTTTAGCATTGTCAAACAATGCACAGACATTGTTTCTGTGTTGGTCTGCAAGCTCATTTTGAAAGGAATTTATGTGTGCTAGAAGAAATTTTATGCCCAGTTGAATATAAAAACTTATAATCCTATTTGCAAGGAATTTTCGCAAGGTTTTGCAGGAAATTTTGATTTTTGCTGCCAGGAAGAAAACCTGTTTTCTAGCTTTAGTTGAATACGTCGAGTGACGATAAATGAATAGAAAATTAGCATGTAATTATAAAAAAGACTTGCCAAGTTTGATGATACTTTGTAATAATCTATGGCTTAAAAGCTGGGCTTCCAAGCTGTGCCTGGCTAAATGAACCAAAGAAACATTTTCAATTTTTAGAAGTTAGTTCTGCAGACATTTTGAAACGCTTAAACTTTCTAAGATTCAATCGGTATAGATACCATGGAACAGCTGTTAATTATTGAAAGAGCAAAAATCAGTTTTCAACAATTTCTTCCAGTTTTCAAGTCAAGAGTTTCCTATAAAAATACTTTCAAATCTTAAGAAACAGTCTTTCTTCAAATTGTTAAAACACCTATGAGCTCTTCGCTATCACGCCAAAAAACGATAAGAAGATATTCTGAAATTACGATTGTCTACCTAACTTTCGATGCTAATATGAGGCTCTTTTTCTTTCACAAAAATCTCATATAATACATTCTATTGAAAAATTAAAAGTGGAAAATATCCAGAAGAAGACCTTTCAGAAAAGTTTAAAAGTGCCTCCATTGTTTTGTCAGATTTTAAAACATGCCTCTGACCGACGGTTGCGCGGTCGCGCACTTTGTCCAGCCCTGACTACAAGGCTTGTACATGGCTATTACATGGCCTTGTATTTTCTTACAGGATAGCATAAACATAGAGACATGATGTGACGTGACATGACATATGACATGACATACATTAAAAACATGAGCCTTATACTTGTTCCAGGGTCCTACTGAAAGGATCCTAAGAGTTTCTTATGGATGAAT
This sequence comes from Aurelia coerulea, assembly GCA_039566865.1. Taxonomy (NCBI): domain Eukaryota; kingdom Metazoa; phylum Cnidaria; class Scyphozoa; order Semaeostomeae; family Ulmaridae; genus Aurelia; species Aurelia coerulea. Next base: position 9,429,691 of record CM076959.1, read on the forward strand.
ATAAATTTTTCATAAAATTATCCCATGTGTATTGTGGGTAAAGAAACAATGATTATCATGCATGGTGAACCAAACAAGCTGTATGGCATTTGATCAAATATTAAAAATAACGATATAATGAAGGGGTTCCTTGATAAAATAACCCACTTTCTGAGATCTTTAATTGATTTTAGACATTGGGATCTTGTAAATTCGATAAATATTAAAGTATAAAAGCTTCTGACATTCAAGTTTGTGTAGAAGCTTAAACCAGATGCCTCTTAGTAGTAGTTGTGCCAAAATTACCATATGGTCTTTAGTATCCTTTTGTTTCTCATTTATTTCAGAAAAAAGATGTTTGACAACCTAACTTGCAGGCATATGAATGCTTTGAGGAAATTGAATCAGTCTCTTACCAATTATGTTTTAAATTACTGTTTTTGGATACAAGCAATCTTAAGCAAATCTTGAAAGTAAAAAAAAACTTCAAAACTTCTATTTGGCTAGCTCTGATACTGACAAGGGCATGAGATTGGATAACTTTTTTGCTTCACTATGAGGATTTTTTTCACATTAAAAGTCATCTAAGGGGTCTCTGGTTTCAGCTGTCGCATGAATTTGATCTTTAAAAGCTCGCAAGTCCGTGAATTTTAAAGGAATTTGCAAGATTCTAGTGTCTGTAATCAATCAAAGATCTCAAGGACAGGGATATCATCCTATTGAGTCTGTTCGCGTTTTTGTTATTTTAGAAATATGTCATGCAATTTTTTTGGGACACCCATTACAATGAACTAAGAATACGATTAACTGGAAAGACAGCTCTTAGGGTTGTTGCTTTTACTTCCCTTTAAAGGTGACATGGTCCTTGTTGATTGTGGATTCGAGGATGTGGTTGGGCCATGTGGGTTTTGGTCAAAAAGTTTCATAATTGTTGCAAATTATACCCTCATCAAAAGTGGAAAATTTTGCCATATGTGGTAGCCTGCCTGCAGACCCATTTGTCCAAAGAAGGAAAAGGTCTGTGCAACTACGAGCCAAAGTTTGCCAGGGCTTCTCATAGTTTATTCTGATGGCCTCATAATAAGTCACCAAATTGTACTCAGACAAATCCTCCCTTGTAGCATAGTCAGTGATTTCTGCATAAAAATCTTACAAAATTCTGTTCTTGTCATTTCTCAACATTGGTTTTCCATCATGCTGTTATCTTTCATCCTGGCCTGTTCTGGCAAAGCCTTGTTTGTTGGTCAAACAATTGTTTCAAAGACAGAGGACATAAAGGCCTCTCAGATTGATGAACATAAAGGCCTCTCTTGATAAGTTCTTTTGAATTCATCTGCAGGGATTTAGCAGTTCTAGACTTTTCCACAGTCCTTGTTTTCTGCCTTTTTTGTGATATTGTTATCAGACAGAATACTAGGTTTGCATGCATCAATGGAAAGATATTTCATAAATATTCTTTATCACAAGGACTGCCATAGCAGGAGCTTTTAAAACAACACAAAACCATTATCTGAAAGGCCATGAGCTTGAGACTGTTTGCTATGTATTTTGAAATTAGTAATATTTGTTTCTCAAACTTTTATAGCTTTGTTAATTTCTTTTAAAGAGGTGACAATTTCTTTGCTATGGTGCTTCATTTTGATTTCCCTAGGATTGACTGTGTTTCCTGTGGTTGAATAATTGTATTCTCTTTTGTTATACTGCCCTTACGTCTGTATCCTTTGGAAGATAGTTCTGCGTGCAGGCTATATATCTGGTTGTTGGTTGTGGTTGTGGAACTTTAGTTTGTAAAGATATGGTTCTAATGTATTATTGAGCCAGAATTTTTCAGTGAGACAGCACTCTTTGGATGGCTTCTTGTAACCATTTTTGAAGGTGAAAAATGTTTTGCTGATTGCAAGTTTGTGGTTGTCATTGGACTGTTTTCTTTATATAATATCAATAATGAAAACTTAGTTTTCTAATTAAATTTGCTTTTTGTATTTATGAGGTATGTAGATGAAAAGGTATATTTTATCAAAGAAATGATAGATAATTTGATATATCAAGCTAGCCTGATAACCAGCCCCATGAGAAAAGAAGTGGTCTGGTCAATATTAGACTTGCTCCAAGTCTTTTCAGTGGACTGTCAGCATTAAAATAATATAATTACTCCTGCGGGTACTCTACCAGGTCTTTGAATCCTCTTTCCAGCTACTATTAAGCAGAGATAACAGCCAAACTATCCATGTTAAAAATCTCCAGAAATTAATGACTGAAATCTACAAGTCAGTCAAAAAACTGAACCCCTCATATTTATGGGAATTTCATGAAAGGAAAGAAGTAACGTACGACCTAAGGACTAAAGATCTTTGTAAACTTCCAAAGATCAAAAAACGTTATGGCTCGGAGTCACTTTCCTTCAGAGGAAGTCTCCTCTGAAACACTCTTAGTGACAACATCAAGCAAAGTCCAACTCTTGCAGCATTTAAAAATCAAATAAAATCATGGACTGGTGACAAGTGTACCTGCAGGCTATGCTTATAATGTATTTTTTGTGTAGAAATATATCAATACATTTGTTATATTACTAGGTAGTTTACTTTTAGTTGGAATGAATTAGTACTCTATACTAGGTTCAGGGCCGTCGTTAGAGATATCAAGCTAGGGGGGTGTAAGCTCTCAATTTGCCGACTGGTGGGCGTGGCTTTTGAGCGTGGACTTTTTTTGTCACATACACATACTTCTTGTCGAGAGGCTCAAGTTCCTCTCCATTGAGAAACCCTTCCATTTCTACTTTCCCTTACCTTTCACAAGGGGCTCTAACATGATACACGAGAAGCCAACTTGTTTCACTAATTAAGACTTCTCGTTAGCTTTGTCGATATCTAACACTGAATTTAGATCAGCGGCGTGGCCAGGGTAAATTAAGTGGGGGGGGGGGGAATGTAAATGAGCGGGTCTGGGGGCGAAGCCCCAAGGAAAATTTCTGGGGCCACGCCCTTTACTTTGGCTTAGAATGCATCTCCCAATATCATGCTTGCCTTTAGCGACGAGGAAACCTTGATCGTTTTGCAACAGTTATCCTATGAATCAGAGCACGAGGAAATTTTTGAAGAAATATCCTTTACTTTGGCTCAGAATGCATCTCCCAATATCATGCTTGCCTCTAGCGACAGAGAAACCTTGATCGTTTTGTGACAGTTATCCTATGAATCAGAGCACGAGGAAAATTTTTGAAGAAATATCCTTACTTTGGCTTAGAATGCCTCTCCCAATATCATGCTTGCCTTTAGCGACGAGGAACCTTGATCGTTTTGTAACAGTTATCCTAGGAATCAGACATGAGGAAAATTTTTGAAGAAATATCCTTTACTTTGGCTTAGAATTCATCTCCTAATAATATGCTTGCCTTTAGCGAAAAGGAAACCTTGATCGTTGTGACAATTATGCTATAAATCAGAGCACGAGGAAAATTTTTGAAGAAGGATCCTTTACTTTGGCTTAGAATGCATCTCCCAATGTCATGCTTGCCAGTGGTAAAATGGAAGATTTGATATTTCTCGGAAAATTCTTACCCAACCTATACCCAGCTATTTTCACCTCGGTTTTAGAGGAATCTCGAGGACCATCTTTCGACAAAAGTGGGGGGGGCAATTGCCTCCCATACCCCCCGCCCCCCGTGGCCACGCCACTGATTTAGATATTGTTCTGGTAAGAAGGTACCCAATAGGCTCCCGAATTTCCGTTACGTTTCCAGCCAAATTCCTGATTCCCATCAGGCCCGTCACGGAACGATATTCATATCGGGGGCTGGAATTTTATGCGAGCTTAGCAAGTAATAACGGGGGTCCGGGGGCTCGCCCCGGGAAAACTCTTCATGACCACGCCCTTTAGATCGTTAGAAAACACCCCATTTTAGAAGAATTTGCCTTTTAAAGAAACAATGGATCGTGACTGATAAGGGTCTTTCCAGGACAATTTTGAAAATAGGAGTTCAATATCACGAGGATATAGATCATTTTTGAATTGCATAATAATATGAAACTTGAAAGTGATAGCTTGATGCATTCTGGTAACTTCCTCGAATACAAATAAGTTTGAATCTTCATTTCCAAGAGCTTGGCTTTCACAGCCTTTTTCGTGTACAAAAAGTTAACAGACTGCAGCAAATTATTGGGGGGCTGAAGCGCCCCAGCCCCCATTCCGGTTCCGACGGGCCTGCCCGCCAGGACTGTTTACCGAATTCCCGCTGTCTTTCCTAAAGTACATCAAAACCTAGATTCATCATTTTCACGACGTTTGATCGTACCCGGAGAGGCATTCCCTCTGCTTTTGACTAGAATTATCATTCAGTTTAAGCAAGATATCATAAAGAACTTTATAACATCTTGGTTTAACATTATGTAGGTCTTTTTTTATCGTAATTTAACATTATTTCCAAAGTTTCTTCCATCCTCTTCTAGAGCAGTTCATGATGAGGGGCTTTAATGTGCGATCAAATGCAATGGGCAGCGTCGTGGCCAGTGCAAATTAAGGGGGAGGGTATTAAAATGGAGGGGTCTGGGGGCCAAGCTCCCAGCTAAATTTTGATGAAACGCCCTCTACTTTGGCTTAGAACACTTCTAGCGATCCAACATCAGTGGTGCTAAAATTGAAAAATTTGTAACAGGTAATCTTACAAATTATAACATCCCCAGAAAACTTTTTGTGTAAACGCAGTTTTCTTTGGCTTAGAATGCCAATTTCTAACAATTATCTATGAATCTATGAATCACAACATTCAGGAAAATTTTTGTGCAAACGCATTTTTACCTTATCCTAGAACGATTCTAACAATCCATCTGCCTGCCCCCATAATGGATGCCTTGACAATTACATGATAGTTCATGTGGAATAATTTTCAAACACCAACCTTTACTTAAAATGACTCTCCCAGTCAACATCCAGCATTTCCCAGAAAAAGTCTTACCCTTCCCTGCCTATACACAACTACTTTCTCTTCATTTTGAAAGAACCTCGAGGACCATCTTTTGACAACCCCATCCGTGGCCACGCAACTGCCGAAATGAGGCACATCACGTGAGGCTGAAGCAATGAATCTAGCCCCAGTTTTTCAATATGGGCCAATCCTGCTTCCCGAAAGCTGTTGCCAAATTGAAAAATCTGACGATTCCCGGCTCATAATTCCAAAAAAGTGGCGATTCCCGATTCCCGAAAATCATATTGGTTACCCTCTGGTAAGGGAATGTCTGTTCCTTGGTGCCTGGACAGTTATAAAAAATGTGATAACGACAGAGCTTCACAGAAATGTTAGATTAAAATCAATAAGGCTACAAAAAATGTTCGTTCTCGTAATCTAAACGACGAGCAGAAATTCTGCTAAGCAAAATTAACGTTAACGAACTTTGTATTGTGACGTAACGTAACTTGGCAAGGCTGAACTGCTCTTGTTCCGATCTCAGGAATTTGCCGACTGAGTGTAACTTTTGCTTGATTTGCCGACTGAGATTTGGCCAGGGGGGGTGCCGCACCCCCAGCACCCCCAATGTAGCTACGGCCCTGACTAGGTTAAAGCCAACTCTAAATAATGTTTATGATGATGATGATGATGATGCGGGGCATAAGCTACTGAGGCGACGCTGCGACATCTAGTTTAAATTTGACTCAAATCATATCCTCGTTTTCAACACAACTGCTATTTTCCAAGTTTTTTTTGAAAATTTACTGTACACATGCACATATTATCTCACAGCTTAAGATCTTAAGGTGAAAATAAAGAGCCAACTTGATGTCCCAAAAAGCTGAATACAAGTTTGAAAACTTCTGACAGCAAGAGTTTTAAGCCCAATGAGTCAGAACAATTATTTCTGGGCTAACCCTCTATGGCAAAATTGAATTTGATATTTTTCTAACCTTTTTGGTAACTTGGTTAAGAGCTACAAATCAGCAAAAGCAGAAATTCAATTTGCTCTCAGGCCCAAACCTGAGCCGCTATTGTTAGACCTGAGAAGGCAAGAAACCCTAAAGCATGCAGCCCTCGATGTTCTCAGCAAACAATTTGTTGCTGATGTTGATCTTAGTGGTCCAGGGACCTTTGCTAAAATGGACCAGTTATTCTCAAAAGTACAATTATTTCAATGTAAAGTAAAATAAAAGAAATCCCTTGATTAAATGTAACATGATCGTCATTTGAGAATGTTCTCTTATTAGCTTTTCTGTAGAATCATTGACTCATCTCTGCCGGGAGCTCTGGTTTGGACCTAAGAGGACATTTTACACTTGCTGATTTATGACTTTGCAACCAAGTTACCAAATATTATAAGAAATATACCAACATTTAGCTCAGCCATCGAGGGTTAACATGAAATAGTTGTGTGGTGATTTCACAAAAACTCTTGTCCTTATAATGTGCAATTGTGCATTTTATGACACAAGCATGAAATATGGTAAGACTACGCAATTCAATGTGCTGAATATGATGAGATACAGACCCCATTCTAAAGATTCCTCCAAAAGCTATTTTTAGAATGGGGTGCTTTGCCCCAGCCCTCTGAAGGGTTTCCCTTTACAAATAGAAAACTAGTTGTCCTATGTACTTGAAACTCTGTATTCTTACACATTCGACTTGCTGCATACAATGAGATACAGATCTCGCTCAGAAAGGGCTCCCAACAGCTATTTTTGTAATGGGGTGTTTTGCCCCAGCCCTCTAAAGGGTTTACATTACAAATAGAGAACTGTTTGTATGCACCTGAAACTCGGTATTCTTACACATTTCGACTTTCTGAATACAATAAAAAACAGAACCCACTCAGAAAACGCATCGAACGCTATTTTAGAAAGAGATACTTGGTCCCAGCCCTCTATGAGAGAATTTTGGTATACAGTGTCTGGGACAGCCGGTACATCGCCTAGGGCAGCAAGGAGACATATTTTAATTGCTTTATTGGTGTTTGAAGTAGACCCTGGATCAGAGATTAAATTTCCCTGTAGGGCAGAACAAAGAGTAATCAAGTCTGATTCAAACTCCAGTATACTGTTTCAGAAAGTGTCAAAAGAACTACATACATGGACAAATGGTTCCTTTACAAATAATCCCAAATTATTCACATAAATTTCCATCAAAACCTTGGATTCTGAGCAATTCTCAAACAAGGTTTGAACAAGCTTTATGCTGGTATTTAACAGGCCGTATTTCCTGTGAAATAGGTTCTTGTTAACATTCTGGTATCAAGCAGGAAGCCATTGGGCTAGGGGGGCTATAGCCCCCAATTTTTTCAAACATTTCAATTTTTTTCATTCAAATAAATCGATGACATCGTAGAAAAACAACTCAGACACACATTTATGTGTAAACCTGGCAACCGTGGTATATTAGTATAACGTGAAACATGGTCATTGACACCTAACTGCCCCATCTGCTGAGAGATTTTACTCAATGATATGGCTAGGAACCTCAAACCTGGCTTCGTTCAAACATGAAGCAAGCAAGGTTCAACAATCTAGCGATATCGAACTTTCATAAACAACGAGCAGACAAGATGTCCCTCTTGGAAATGGTTAAAAATTTCGTTGAACATGAAAATAAGCATCGCAATTGGAAAGTTTCTTCTGACGGATCTTAAGTAGTAATAGTTTTTTTTAAGAAGAAATGCTTTGTTGTTATTTCGTTGGTTGTAATGATTTGTCTCTTTTCATAGCAATTAAGATCTTTTCTGAACTGAAAGTTGTATATAGATATGGATTTAAATAGGCAAGTCTTTTTTTTGCAAAGGGCGTTTTCTGACGTTCTGAAGGGCGTGGTCTCAAATATTGTTCCGGGAGCCAGCCCGCAAAGCTACAGTACAGGTCATGCACACATTAACATGACAAGAATTCTGTACAGCGTGATGACAATTCTTGAGCCATATGACAGGCTGTAAATGTTTCTAAACAAGAATTCATTGGCAGGAAAACCTTGTTAATGTGTGCAAGGTCAAGCAGGAAAATTTGTTTATATTATTGAACAAGTAGCATATCACATCAAGATTTCTATCTTTGCCTTCAAAAGGGACTCGTTCTCGTAGCCATATTTGAGAACATTTTGTTGTGAGTATGATGTGGTTACATATAGGAAGTGACAATAAACCAGATGGACCTATATGACCAGTGAGGTGACAGTCAAGTTACAGATGACAGTTTGTCCTCGTTCAGTGTGGATCAGTATCTAAAGTTTGCCGTTCATCACATTAAGTTCCTGGACTAGATTCTCACTTGCTTCTTTGTGGATTTTTAGTTATTTGATAAACGATAAGCAATGCAGATGAACTCATAAAGATAGCAAGAAAAGAAGATAAAGTTTTGCTGAAAGAATATGTTTGTCAAAATTATGTGAGATGATATCCATGGCCTCATGGCTGTTGGGTCAGTCTGTGGTGGTTGGATCATTTAGCACTACTACAACTGTATCTATATTTTTGAGGTAATCTACGGTAACAACTTTGTGTACATCAGTTAATACCAACTCACTTTTGCAGGAGTATATTTTAAAACTCTGAATTAAACTAAACTAATCTAACCTGAAAGCTCAACTAATCTAAACTAAACTAAATATGCGATACATTTTTAATTCTAAATGAGAATCTCAATGGCGTATTTCGTTGTATTCGCTTTACTTTTTGAACGTTGATCTTAATAGCGTATCATTAGCGTAGCTTAATAGCGTCTTTCAAAGGCATTTTAAAAGATATTTCGCGAGACCTTTTCCAATCTTATCGTTTTCACAGGAGAGAAGGTGAATAAATCTATGTGTAGAATCCATGCGAATAAATGAAGGCACTTCTTGCTGGACCATGATAAAAAGCTCTTGACGAATGTCAGAGTGCACTTGGCAATTGACTAGAATGTGTTGTTCGTTTCAACATAGCCGCTTGTACAAACGATGCACTTGCGTTCATCTGGTGTAATATTTTCCCAGCCAGACCCAGTCTCAATTCGAAGGTTATGAGCAGTGCACGTAAATTTAGCTACGGGTCTGCGGGATTCCTATCGTCCAGAAGACAATGTGGCTACATTTGAACTCGTAGTTTGGAAGACTGGCAGCTTCGGAATTCATTACACCCTTTCTTTGATTGACCAACTGTGGAGGTTATAGCTCGAGACCAGTCTTCGTCGAAGGCATTGTTGAGTTTACTTGTTATTATATTTTTAAAAGTCGATGCTTTCATATTCCCAGTTATACAAATATCAAGTTCTTGGTTGATCTGTTTGGCTAATCAAGGCAAAGATGACACCCAACAATACTTATTATCCCAATGCAGCCCGATGCTGTCATTAAATACTTGATCACTGAAATCAAAGAATTCTCAAGAAGTTATTAAGAGTCTTTCAAAAGCAGTTAAGAATTCTTAGAGGTATGGAAGACTATCATTCATTACTCTTAAACAGAAATCAAGAAGCTAAGACACTTTGGCAAGAAGCCAATGTTGGCAAGCAACCAGGTAGTGAATTTAACAGAGCTAAGTAGAGTAGCCTATCAGCAAGATTAAAACTAAAACAGCAAAAGGTGCAATGTTCTCTGTCCTCCAGCAGCAATATACATGACATTACTTGGTTGTAACAACGAATTTTCTTTTAAAAGCAGCAAGATTTTAGATTTCATTCAAAATGTATCCACAGATATTGAGAATCTTCCAAACAGGAGTCCATGTTTAGGCTATTTTGTATCTTCTGTACTTTGTATATTATGTATCCTTATCAACCATGAATGTTCGTGATTATCTACTTGTAGTTCATTTCCACACTTATTACTATTCTCACACCATGTGCTTGCTTGAATTTTACAGATTGAAATGTTTTGTTAACTTTCATTGACCGGAAGATGATCCATTTCATCACCAAACCACTACAACTGTTCATCATAAAACGATGACAAAGAAAGTTCTTGAAGTGGTCAAATACAAAGTTCTCATTGACGTCAGTCCAGTTTGTTTCATGTAATGTGGGATCCTGTGGTTGGATTACACCACGTGTATTCAGTCAGATAGGGATCTGCTTCTGTCTGTTTTGGATAGACAAGGATGGACATACCCAATTTTAATTTTCTATTTAGGCATGGTTCAAGTAAAAAAAGACCCCTGTTTGAAGAAAAGGTGCTGAAATAGCTTTCATTTTGAAGACAGATGAGCAGATGTGTCTTCATGTTTTTAAATGTTCATACTGCTTTACTCTCAGTAATACAAAGATGTCTTTGTAAACCTACAAATACGGGATGGACATTGCCTTTATTTCAGATATAAGATCATGCCGTTATAGGCCTGATATTGCTTGTTGCACAGTGCACACTTAATTTCACCCCTTTCTAAGTAGCAATGATTGCTCGTTGCCAACAGAACGGTATTGGGCTGTGATATTTCTATCTTCTTAGATGACACATTTTAATTGAAACTTTTTAATACTATGCAAGTTTTTTTTGAGAAGTATCTTCGAAGTAAAATCGAAGGATTGATATGACTGACTGATTTGAAACATCTAAGGCAGCCTCTCAACGCTCGATAACACACAACACAATTCATACAACTCACCTATTAGTTATTGAATGACCATTCTAAATTTTGGCTATGTCTCAGCCTGTTTTGACTCACCGGGAAAATGTGATGTATTGACGTCAGGCCCTATCCCTTTGGACGCCTTTATAAATACAAATATTTTCATTGTCTCCACAGTATGACTACCAGCCTCGAAAAAACCACAGCGTATGTCAATTGCATTTGCTTCCTGTTTGGTGTCATCATATTGCCTTGCTCCCCTCTCTTTTCTTGTTGTTGCATTGGCCAGCTAAAGTATGTCTCAAACTACATGACATTTGCGATTACGGGAAGTGACATTGAAATAATTCAAAACCAAAATTGTTCGGACAAAGGTTTTAGCCACCAAAATTCTTCGAGATTTATTCACCCAATTTCGGGCATTTTGAAGATACTGCAGACACTTGCGACCAGAAATTTTTTTTTCAATTTCATGACAATTAATTTGCAGACAGTATCTCTAATGCGTGAGAATCATACTTTATCGTTTTGTTTGAGGAGTTCTTTTTGATTTGATCAACTGTTTTAGGCCTTTTTCGTGCGATTTGCGACCATAAAATTCACAGCAATACTGCATTCCCTCTGCTATCATAGTTTACATGCTGCTATCAAGGAAAATTCGAGCCAGGTCTTCCGCTTTTAAACAGTGCATTTACCTCTGTGTGAGTTTTCGGCACTTCAAAATAATTTTGGACAGTAATATATCGGATGTGACAAGAAAGTTCTGTCAGGATGCCTTCCAATGATGGAATTTCAGTTATTAGTGCCTTCTGAATTTGTATGCTTTGTTTCCTTGATTTTGTTGCAATTTCACCTGATCACGAGTTAAGTGAATTTGCATAGGGTAGGGTGGGGTAATGTGGGTCTATGGGGTAAAGTGGGTCTACTGAGCTTTTTGCTAGAAATATCCTTCCTCATTAAATGGAAGAAAGGCTTGCTATTTTTCTTTTAATGTCTGCATAATAAACTGCCTTTTTACATAAAACATTCCTCTTAGATGTATCTCCACACTTTACTGAACGGCCTACTGTGCAAGAATTTCAAAGCCCAGGAAAACTTTCTCCTGCCACTGTTGTTTTGCTTTTCTGGCCAATTTAATGACCACGAGGTGAGAGTTTGGTCTTTTACAAATGAAATAACGTTTATTTCGAAGTCATTGATGCGATTGTTCTTTTTATTTTTATTTTTTTACCAGGTGGGGTAATGTGGGCCTACTGAGAATTCAGCCATAATTCAAATTCAACGAAGCCTTGAATTGCCTACAGTTTTCGCACTCAAACGTTGTTTTCTGTCTTGCGAAAACGGGCTTTCTATTACCGCAGTTGCTGTCTTGTAACCAGTAAATTGGAGTAAACATACTGCAAACATCTTTATTTGACTGTTATTATCAAATTCGATCACTGACTTGCAAATCGCAACCATGGTCGATCACAGCATAACGACCCGTAGTTTTATGTTCGTTGCGGGAACGGGATTGCTTGCGATAAAAGGCAAAGACTGTGATTTTATTGAACAGAGAATAATTGGGAAATGTAAGTCCATTAATTTTTTTAATAATTTAGCCTTTCGTATTCCGATTGTGTACAAGTTTTGAAAATAGACCCACTTTTCCCGCTCGTCTATTTTAGTTGCCAAAAGAGAATTTTTTTTTTAAATATTTAACTGCCTTTGTCAGAGCTGAGATTTTTTCCGAAGAAAGAAGAAGCACTGAATGTCAATTAAACGAAACTTTTGAAACGTTTTGCATTTTAGTCTCGTTTTACCAGCTATCCATTTTGAGATTTTGCTTATTTTCGACCCACATTACCCCACCCTACCCTAGTTGAAAGTAATGACATGACAGTGCTCCTGTAAGTGTTTCGTGATGAAATGCAGCATGAAACATAATATCGAATGCATTTTTTAAACCATTTCCAGACTTGTCATTTGAGAAACAGCTACTACTATGCAATAAATATCTGATGCAATAAATATGCACAGATAAGGGACGAAATGATGCTTAGATTCCCTGAAATCACGATTTCCCCTCCTGATAAGGACCTAACAAACGAGTTCAAAGAAGTCATGTCGTGCCGAACACTTTCTAAGACCAAGTCTTTAATTATGTTCCTATGCAAAGCAAAGAACCTTCGTGAACAAAACCTTTTGGAGTCATCATAAACTAGAACATTCGCAATGAGCCTAGTATACGTGTGCCTATATCTAGTACAAGTTTTGTGCTACATTTTTACCGCAGTTCTTTTTGATTCATTTTAGTTCAGTTCTTTCTTATCTTATTTCACTATATTATTATTGTATTTTATATTAGTTTCATTATATTAGGTTATGTTTCATGTTTAGTTTAGTTAGCTTGCCATGCCTGTAAACTTAGGTAGTTCATCATGATGATATATATACTACGTGCAAAAATTATGAGGTCTGGTGCCCTGTTATCTTTCTAACTTTCTATCTGTTATCTTTCTAACTTTCTATCTGTTATCTTTCTAGAATTAGTTCTGCGCGTGATGTAAATACGAATTTGTGCAGCCACTGTCGATATCTTTTTTCCAAGTATGAAAAGTTGCAGTGGGAGAAGGCTCTATCTTCCCCGGAATGCAAAGACTTGGAATAAATTGCATTTGGATTAAAAAAAGCATCCTCCCTAAATATTTTAGGAGTACACTGAAGAGCAATTTGCTCATGTCAGCCTTATTTTCTTTGTTTTCAGTTTTATACTATGATCATTGGCATTACTATTATTCAAACTCTTTTTGCTGCAATATTGTACAATTTGACACGGCCTCATATTCCGAATGTCATTTTTGAAAAAATCCTAGTCCACCATGATGGGTCAAAAATGTCAATCACTCTGTCAAGAATTTGCCAGAATTCCGTACTCCGCAAACCCTGGTGACCCCACCCCCTCCCCACTATGAAGGACTTTGCTGTCTTTTTAATTAGGCTTGTTCTGCTATAGGAAGTTTTATTGTAAAATAATGAGTGGTATAGCCTCCCATAAAGCATTTATATTTAGCATGGGTGGTCCTTTTTCCTGCAAGTAAACATTACCTAGCAACTTTCACGTCAGAGTTCTCTGTGATGTTAAACAATATTATGCGTAGGTAGCAATACAAAATATGATTGATTGGATTTGTCTTGCGTTCCTTGCGTTGCTTCTTCATCGCTGTGTTTTGTATGATACCAAAAGACTTGCGATTTCAACTACTACCCCCGTCTACAACATACACGAACACAAAGGTATGTACACCTCTACATACACCAAGGCTGGACTAATTTTTGGCACTGTTTTGATTTTCTATCGCGTAATGAGTCGCCGAGTGGCGTATACAATTTCCTTAGGTAAATGAAGGTAAGCCAGGTCACATGGGGTCAAAATATGGATGGATGACCTTTCAGATACCTCACCCAGCAATAGACGATTGCGCTAAAGATGGCGGCGAGGAAGTTTTTACCCAGATGCATTGTGTCCAAATTGCGAATCTTTAATGACTCTATAGGCATTCGATAAAAGAACGCAATGCATCTTGGTGAAAAGTTCCTCGCCGCCATCTTTAGCGCAATCGTCCATTCATGTCTCTGTTCTTCTGAAGGAACGTTAAACCAGGGGTTCTGTCAGTGGCGTGCTGTCAGGGGGGGCAGGGGGGCAACTGCCCCCCTGCTGGTCGAGTTTGATGGGCGCCAAAGAGAATGTCTACCTTAGGGGGTGCCGAAGGCGCCCTGATCAATTAGTTAGTGAACGAAGAGAACTTCTTGAAACATCACAATGATACTAGGATATCAAATGGACACTCAAAGAAGGCGCTGTTTAATACCGGGTGTCCCAAAAAAATGTATACAGATTTGGTTGACTCTAGCGATGTGAATTTATTAGCTTTAATCAATGGCTAATTACTCTCAAAATGTTCCTCGATAGTTAACTTGAACATAAATACTTTGTTAGTTGGTATTGGTGCTTTAAGAGCAGAAATATCAATCTTGAAAGCTCAAATTTGCGTCCACTTGCAAACCAGAGCTTTGGCCTTTTGGCTTAATACTAATGACACAATTAGCAGTCAAACGTCGAATTTGATTTTGATGTGTAGACCAGCCAAACAGAAAACAAACCAACGAATACATGATGACTATAATGATTATACTGAAGGATTTGATTGGCCAGGTGCGATACACAGAAAGCAAATTGACCAAAAGAGCAAGCTGCCATACTTTTCTGATGCTTTGCAGCTGCTATGTCATCCCACGTACCATCTCATGGATGTATATCCCATGCTAGGGCACGTTTATGCTATTGCACTTGCCATTCCTGTGAGCTCATCAACCGCTGAGCTTTCGTTTTCCACGTCGCGGATACGCTCAACGATTGTTCAGGAGCTCCTCGAGGGTCTTCTGATGGCGTTTGAAAAAAAGATTTTTCTCTCCCTCGACAAAGACGAGCTCATTGACAGCTTAGAAAGAAGTTTTCGAGAACTTTCAATAGCATTTGATCATGAAAAACTGGCATTGACTTGCTTCCCTTGCAAAGAAAATCTGCATTAACTGGCATAGATGAATTCAGCTAACGCTGCTATCACTTGGTCAAAGGGACTCATACCATTACTCTTACAAAGTGGGCCCCCTTTAGGCCCACATAGAGTGATTCCGTATTTACCCATCAAATTGCTAGAATTTAGTTTTCAACCAATAAGGACAATTTTTGTAATAGACCTTTCCCCTGATTACGTCACACACCTGTCAGCGCATAGTGCATTCTGGGAGTTGTATTTAACACGCGATCAGCTGTTTATGTTTTTCTATGGTGATCGTACGGAGTTCTTATCTCAATATATACAGCGAGAAATCGACGAAATTATTGAAAATCTTTCAACTTTAGCCGACCAGCACATCCCTAGTTCGTTTTAAAACTCTTGCACGGGAACTGGTGCTTCAGAATGAGGAGAAAAGGAAGATTCGTCCCAGAATAGCGGTAAGAATCCGATGCGGCCTAAAGTGTCTGGAGTGGAAGGAGTAAACAGAAACCGGTGGTTGGAGGGATCACTTGCTGTGTGCTAGCGTGTTTCAGCAATAGTTAGAGAGAGAAAAAACTATCATTTACACGATTCTGAATGGCAAAAATAAAGGAAAACAAGAACTCAGAAAGAGATGGCTGCATATGATTTCTCGGCAAAATTTCACTCCAGGTCCAGGACACAGGGTATGCTCAAAACATTTCACTGGGGGTCGAAAGACGTACATGAACAACGTTCCAACAATTGTTCCAAAAAATAACGGGAATAAGGAGACGAAAGGAAGGCTTACTTCAGAGGCAAGGATCATGCAATGTCGTTGCTTCAAAATATGAACCTGTCCAAAGAGTCACCAGCGCAGCGCCTTCTGATCAACAGTTGGAGAAATTTGCCGACAAATCATTAGCTATCTCTTTCTGAGTTCTTGCTTTTCCTTGCTTTTTGCCATTTAATTCAGAATCGTGTAAATGATAGTTTTTGTCTCTCTGACTATTGCTGAAACACGCTAGCAAACAGCAAGTGATCCCTCCAACCACCGGTTTCTGTTTACTCCTTCCACTCCAGACACTTTAGGCCGCATCGGATTCTCACCGCTATTCTGGGACAAATCTTCATTTTCTCCTCGTTCTGAAGCACCAGTTCCCGTGCAAGAGTTTTAAAACAAAGTAGGGATGTGCTGGTCGGCTAAAGTTGAAAGATTTTCAATAATTTCGTCGATTGTTCGCTGCATATATTGAGATAAAAGTAGAACTCCGTACGATCACCATAGAAAAACATAAACAGCTGATCGCGTGTTAAATACAACTCCCAGAATGCACTGCGCGCTCACAGGTGTGTGACGTAATCAGGGGAAAGGTCTATTGTTATTTAGACTGTTGTTGTTGTTGCATCCAAAAAACAGTTGATACGGCCTAGAGTTCTCGTAGCTGCGATGGATCTATTTTGTTTCTACAGAGGAAGATTACTGCTCGAAAGGTATATTGTATGTGATGGGTAGGTCAGGAAAACGTTATTTTTTGTACTAAAAGTTTACTTTAAATGTTTAAGCTCCAAGCGATTTTGTTGTGTGTACGAGAACTCCCGCTTGTCTACGCCGTTTTGAAACAGGGGACCCACTTCATAAGAGTAATGGTATGAGTCCCTATCGAGCAACTGATATCAGCAAATCAAAGAACGCGGGAAAACAAGGGACGATAAGTCATAAGTCTAGAAAGGGGCGCCATTTTGACCTATTGCCCCCTCTGCGATCTCATCCCCAGCACGCCACTGGGTTCTGTGCCTGGATGCGTGGTATATGGATGCGTATGCATAGTAGGCTTAAAGTAGCAAGAAGTAACTAGAAATCTTTCCAGCCTACTAAGATTAAAGCAATCAGTCAATCAATCAATCAATCAATCAATCAGTCAGTCAGTCAGTCAGTCAGTCAGTCAATCAATTATTGCACAATATTGAAATGAATAACAATAACAAGGCATATTTTAAGGAAGTTTGACTGGTGGGCCAAACCAATCACGCGGGCCCTATTCCCGGGACAAAAAAGATGGTACAAATATACAAATACAGCATAAAGTGTAACCATATGCTACTCAGGGTTCATCCTACGGAAAATTTGGAACTGCCCATTCCTTATTCCATTCATAAATCTTTGTTGATGCTTTTCCTGAAAAATCTTTCATACACATTATCCAATCAAATTGAAGCGCACTAGATACAAAACGGAAAACTTTGTGGACATGCGAGCGAAATAAGCAAAACAATTTAGTTTCTGTTACTCAGATCAGCTAAACATGGGTTTAAAAGAAATTTGCAATTGCCCATTCTCAAATCGGCTCTGCACTGTGTGAAGTGCCATAAGCAAGGTATTATCAGAGAAACAAACTTGGGTCATTTTGTTTGAAATTTTTGAAAGAGGCATTGCAGAGCTCTGGAGAGATATCAGTTTCGTGATAATCGTGGTATATGATCTTTTGGAAATTTTCTGAGGTTAAAACAGACTTTCGAGTAAAATATCCCAAAACTGAGATTTTAGAACTGCCCATTTTGTCATTTAGAACTACCCATAACTGAGTAAGAAGATGAAGTTGAAGTTGCGGTTTTTAGCCCCAAGCTCTGGGCGGGATTGCAAAAGAAGGAAAGACCTAATCGAATCCGCGAGCCCTTGTCTAGCTGCAAAGTCAGAGGATTACACTACTGCGCCACAACACTTTTTGCCCATATTGGAAAGTGGAAGGCCCAAGGATGACCCCTGTATAAATTGTAACAGTAAGGTATATCTAATACCTATAGAATGTCCAAACAGAGAGGTCCATCTCTAACGCTGCGTGTCTGTCTCTCAATTTCACTGAAAAAGCTTTTTTGGCGCTTCACAATAAAAGGTAGAACGATAGAATAAGGTGAACGAAAAGGGCCCAAACTAGTGGGCCAAAAGCGGGATTTTTACTTCGCTACTGGGCCAGGAAGAGGGCCTACTGACAATGTTAAAACATGCCCTGGACAATAAACTATTTCCACTTATAACTAAAAGAAAGGTTAATCTTTCTACTTCAGTTTTTTTTAACATCTTGCATCGCTGGATGCATGGATTTTTAGCCGTTTGGTCATCGCAGTTATAGTTAGACCATCACCCGCTATTACTGGCAGGAAAGTTGGACTGTGACGATGGCGTATGCATTGTTTGCACTTTGTACTGTATTGTAATTTTTATTTTATGTATAATAATATAATAATAATAATAATAATAAGAATAATAATAATAATAATAAGAATAATAATAATAATAATAATAATGATAATAATAATAATAATAATAATAATAATAATGCAGATATTTACAGAGGAAGGCCTCAGTCACTCGAGAGTGCTTTTCATGAGGGTCCTCTATTTAACTAACTGTAGCGATTCACTTAAAACATTATATTTACATAAAATCCAAATAGTAAAAAATAGTTCTATAGTTCTATCATAAAAAAGGTATAAAATCAGCTCATATTGTCCAAAACTTTTCATTGAAAATATTAAAGTTTCCTGCCGACTTATTATCAGTGTCCAGTTTATTCCAGTCATCAATGAACAGATAGGATGACACTTGCTTCCCCCAATTTGTCTTTACTTTAGGAAGATGGTATTGTTCATTGTTCCTTGTCTGGATGTTATGCAGATCTTTTCCTGTTTTATTGCTGAAAGTGTAGCTTATCTCATTTTTCCTTGACTTGTAAATAGTGGCACATCGATGGAACTTTCGTCTGAAGTCTAGCGATTTCCATCCAAGGCTTTCGTGCTTGAGTCATATGGCTTCATGTTCAATATCAGTTTGGCACATTTGTTATGAAGAGCTTGCAGAGTCTTCATCAAATATTGGTTATTTCTGTCCCCCCAAACAGTATCTCCATAATCAAACAATGGTATTATCATAGTGTTTACCAAAGTTAAACGTTGTGCTCTTGGGATTAGATGACTAATTCTTTTTTATCAAACCTATCCTTTTTGCCACTTTTTGCTGCAATGAAGCAATGTGATCCCCCATGTCATATTTTCATTTGTTATTATACCAAGATATTTATAACTTGATTCTCGACTGAATTCGTCCTCTTCAATTTTCAATGTCAGATCTTGGAAACGCTTTAACTGCTGCTTTCCTTCAACCACAACAAACTTTGATTTTGTGATGTTTAACGTCAATCGGTGGTCATTTAGCCATTTTTTCACAAGAGCCAAATCCTCGTTCATCTTATTCTGGATTTCATTACAGTTTTTTCCTGAATAATAGATTGCTGTGTCATCAACAAACAAGATTGTGTTCGAGTATTTTACTGATAGCGGCAAGTCGTTAATGAAAACAAGAAAAAGTAAGGGGCCTAAAACTGACCCTTGTGGTACGCCAATCGTTACGATTCTCTTCGACGAGAGAGCGTCTCCAACAGACGTTTGCTGCGATCTCTGACTAAGATAGGAGCGAAACCATTTCGGACAAGCTGTAGAAACACCATACTCTGTCAACTTCAAAAGCAACAAAGAATGATCCACTGTATCGAAGGCTTTTTTCAAATCTAAGTAGACAACACCAGATACATGACCTTCATCCATGCTTTTCAAGAGACTGTCCGTAAATTTTAAAACAGCAGAGCTTGTGGACATTTTGCTTCTAAATCCGAACTGATCTTTGAAAAGGAGATTGTTTATTTGCAAGAATTCGTAAAACTGCTTGTGAACTGCTCGCTCGATTATCTTGCTTATTAAAGTTTTATTAAAGTTTTATTAAAGTTATTAAAGTTATTATAGTTTTGTCCCTAAGGGCGATCTTGCTCTCCCCTCTGGCGAGCTACGGGCTTCCGTTTATCGGGGCTTGTCTCTCGCTGGAGTGGAGGGTAGAGTTGCCCTGAGCTGAATTTGCACTTGAGGCACCGTTCTTGACGCTCTTTGGACCTATAAAGTGCGGGAAAATGGCGC
Organism: Aurelia coerulea; assembly: GCA_039566865.1. Taxonomy (NCBI): domain Eukaryota; kingdom Metazoa; phylum Cnidaria; class Scyphozoa; order Semaeostomeae; family Ulmaridae; genus Aurelia; species Aurelia coerulea. Next base: position 9,449,663 of record CM076959.1, read on the forward strand.
AGTTGGATTGATTTGGCTTTGCTGCGTGCGCCGCATCGAAAGATCGCCTCATGTGTAAATTTAGCCTTTGTCTCTTATTAGTAGTGTAAAGTTAATTTTATCTGTAAACAGTTGGTTGATTTGTGATGCTGTGTGTGGAAACGAGAGCATATTTTTTAATACAACAGCATGAGCTACTTTTGATTGACACCTCAATTCAAAGGGATTAGCGATTGCAGACAAAGAAAATTCTCTCAGCAAGAAATTCAAAGCAAACAAAGCCGCAAAAGTTTCTTTGAAACCCAAGTAGCTAGCTCACTTGTTGTGCATTCCAGAATCTGTTTTTAAGGGCAAACATGAGCATAGATCGAAAGAACAAGGATGCATCTACACATCTGCCGCGGGCATTTTATTTGTTTGGTTCAAAGGCCGTCTAGGAGGCGATTCAATTTTCTTATTTTTTTGGGTGTTATCAAAACATTACTGCTCAGCTTCTGGACCAAAGAAATAAAATGCCCGCGGCAGATGTGTAGATATATCCTTCTTCTTTCGATCTATGCTCATGTTTGTCCTTAAAAATAATTTCTGGAATGCACAGCGAGCGACCTAGCGACCTGGGTTTGAGAGAAACTTTTGCGGCTTTGTTTGTTTTGAATTACTGGTTGAGAGAATTTCCTTTGTCTGTGATCGCTAATCGCTTTGAATTGAGATATCAACAAAAGCAACTCGTGCTATTGTATTACAAAATCTGCCCCTGTTGTGTGTGGAGGCAACTCGATAAGTTTCTTTGCCTCTACTTCAACAATAATTAAATTTGAGTTTTTTATTGTATTTTAAATTCTAATGATATAGAAAAAAAATAGTTGATAGAAATTGGCAGTCAATTTCTGTGCATGATTAGTTTTAAACTCACTGCGCATGCAATAATGCCCAAAATTTTGTATAGCAAATGATTTTACCACGACCAAATATACCGGGTGTCCCATTAAAGTATTCCAATTTGCAAATCGCCAAAATTCGATGAAAGGGTATGAAATAACGCACAAAAATGTGTAATTCTAAGCTTATACTCTTTAAGCAACATCGTTAATTTTGCCTAAGAGCCATTATATTGAGATTTGTTCATTATCTTTCAAGCCTACAACAATAGTTTGCGTTCCTTTCTGACATTATGACCAAACTAGAAGCTGAACGTACAAAAGGAAATTAATCTGGTAATCAAGTTCTTCTTGCATTATGCTTTAAAACCAGGCAGCCCTGAAAAAAGCAGCTAAATTTACAAATGTTAAAAGCTGTCATGAGATCAGCTATGCCTGGAAAAATAATGAAGTCTTTGATATTCTTGCCTACAGACGTTGAAGATTAGCCCCGAATTAAACTGTTGATGATTTTTCAAACATGAGTATTTTTGGACATCGGGCACTTAGATATTTTTTCATTTGTAATGCTCGTGACACGGGACTTACGACAAGACCTTTGCTAAATGCCAACATTTTTCCACAACCCGACCTTTACTGTTTCACAAAATGCAAAGAATAATCTCGAATTTACTTTGATCCCTATCCAAAAATTTCCTCTACTACAATTATCGCTGCCCTGAGAAGTTAGGGCCATTTTGCTGGTTTTTGATCAGGAAGATTATAAGTTGTGCATAGTTTCGGTGAACAGGACAATTCATTTCACTAAACTATAGAGCTAAACAGCGATATAAGTCACAAGTTGCCTCTATTAGCGAGATAAGTCTGTTTTGTCCCATCCTTGTTCTTATTGCTTATTTCTCAAAGAAAACATCAGACATAGAAGGTATCGCTCTCCATATAGACAGACCCTACTTGTGGGAGGAATACACCTTTGTTAGAATTGTTTAAAGTGGACCATCTTACTTCACATTTGCAGGACGCAGGCTTCGTTTTCAGATTTCAATTTTTAATCTCGATTGGATCTCATTCGCTTCCTTTTTCATTTTCATTTCTTTCTTTGATAATTTATTTATGTTTTCTTTCAAATAAAAACAGCTTTATTTAGAGCATCTCCTGTGCAGGTGTCTGTGGTGTCATCTCTGCAAATATTAACCGTAGATTTTGTTCATTCTTGCAGGTTTATCGCAGTCATCTTAGTTGATGAAGATATCGAACTGGCCTAAGATGCACTCAACCAGTGAAGCAAAGGAGATCCGGCCGAAAGAGCGCTTCATTTTTCCTGAGGCTGTATACAACCATAAACACAACATCAAGTTCATCAATCCCTATGAGCATAGCAGCAATACAACTACCTTGTTCAGTGCTAGCAGTAAGTCGTCCTTATCCTTGGGACAGAAGCTGCAGAGGTTCAAGAGCGAGCTTGAGAAAAGTAGGCTGCCAAGAAGGCTATTGCCGCGTAACATTAATGAGGATGATGAGCCTATCGCAATGAGCCCTAAGTCGATCCAGAGTACAAAGCGCATGGCACCCCCATATCAGAGATCGATGGCTACGTCACAGGATAACAGATCAAGCCAGTCTTTGAGTCCTCAGATTAGTGCGACAAATCTGAAGCCTGCAGTGCATTCAAGTTTGTTTCCAAGTAATTCGAACTTATTTCGTGTCCCTGCGACAACCCAAAGACTGCAGACTCTGTTACACGAAAGAATGAACCCAAATAGGACCCGTAAATCCGGAAATAAACCAGCTGGAAAACAGTTCACTTCAGCAAACAAAGGTACCAAAGATTTCAATGTAAGCAGTTACGAATCTCCAATAAATGAATATACGCCAGTTGGGAAAGAACCGAGCGTGGAAGCAAGTGATAGCAGAGAATTTTATCTCTGCAAATGGAAGCTTCCGAAAAACCCTCAGCTTGAAAGCAAATCCGGGCAACAGCCTCGGTTGGCAACCGTTCTTCCGGACGGAAAGATATCATATCATAACGACAGCCATGCAGGAAGGCAGAGCATTTCGAACTATCAACAGAACCTCTATAGACAGGCAAAATCCGTTGAAGGAAACACAAATGACTCTACCGATACTAGAGCTGATGAAAATACAGGTACTAATTTTAGGTCTAGAGAATCGGTCCTGGCTTACTCACGAACATCAAGCTTTGAGCCAAGGTTGTCTCATTCTGGTTCAGCAGACGCACTGCAAGCGGCACCTATTGTCAAGGAAACTGACAACCGCATATCAGAGATTAACTCTACATCTATTTCAACAAATGTTTCAAGGCCTCTATACAGTCTCAGTCTTGAAGCTCGTAAAAAGCAATTAGCCCACTTCCAGAACTTTCTTACCAAAAATGACATGCGAAAAGCAGACAGTGTTTCAAAAGACAGTCAACCAACCAGCTTTAAACCATTGCTTCACGAAGATTCATCAAGGGTAGGGTTTCAACCCCAACTTCGCGAAAATACTTCAAAATCAATGGATGAGTTATCTGAAAGTTCCGATTCATTGCGAGACAGTGGGTTTTTTAGCATAGCAAAACAAAGGCCAGCTGCAGAGAGGGAGCCGCAATCCATTTTTGAGCCATTACACAAATTAGCAAATCTTGCTGTGCAGGATTCGAAATCACAAAGCTCGTCGCCTATTCGTTTAATTGGGAATAACAGAGTTAATAATGATAAGAACGACGAACAATGTAACTACCCCCAAAATAGTAGCGAAATCTTACAGAGAGAGTTTGGGTATACGCCCAAAATTGGGAACAAGATCATTATTGGTGACAAAGAAGATGAAAGGTCTAAATGCTCGCCAGACAGCAGTGAAGTAGTGCAGAAAGACTGTGAGTATCCGGCCAAGAATATTGACCATCGGGAACTGACTAGCAACTACCATCAGTCATATTTCAGTCTACGAGACGCCCGTCCCCACCCTGATGACTCTAGTGAAGCCTGCCATAATGCTGCTGATTATTCTGCCAGTTTTCCTTCACCTCATCGACAAGAAAACTGCATACGGAAATGTTGTGATTCAAAGGACGTTGGGGATGACAGGAGATTAATTAGCAGTCCACGTAGACATTTTCGTGTTATAACAAGCAAAGAAAATGGCACGGATCGAGACTGTCCTGAACCTAATGCTTCCATTAAATGGTATGATGACTTTGATAGTAGAGAGAAAGAAAGGGCCTCAAGTTCGCAGCGCATTGATTGGAACTACCCCCTAGCCAAGGACAGAAATTACGCCACAGATGATATCGAAGGCTATCCAAATCGCCAATATTTGCAACGAACTAGCAGCAGCAAGAGAAGTCTGTTTTACGGGGGTAGTAGGGAAACGATGGAGAGGACGAGTGCTTTTGGTTTGAATCAATGCATGGAAGCTAGCGACATGGATAGCAATGAACCCAACAATGGATCTTTTATAGATAACCCCCCTTTCTTATTACGAAACCCCCCGTGTACCAGTGGATGCTGTTCCCCTTATTCTTCGAGTCTTAGCGAAAGTGACAGGTCGTTTACAAAGGATCTTGGTAAAGCTCCCAGTTTAGGATATAATAGAAAGCGAAGACGGTTGCCTGGGGAAATCGAAAGTGATATGGATGTAAAAAGAGCAAGGGATTTTGACACACCTTACACGACATTTCCAAGAAGCTATCCTTTCGAAACCGGAAGTAGAACTGATGAAAGTTCCCCTGCTCCACCACGCTTGATCAGTTCGAATAATTATCGAGACAGTGAAACGAATTTGAGGCGGGAGAGAGACTATGACAGCCATTGTGCTGAGCTATCGATCTCCCCAACTGGCAACATGGAGTCTTATGGAAGGACAGATGCACATGGGCCAGGACTTGTGAAGAAATCGCGTGTAGTAGTGACTTACCGTTACCCTCGTTGCCCTCGACATATTGAGAAAGGAGACCCAGTTGATTGTTATGAAGGGGTATCATACCATGTTTACAACCATTGGTTCTTTGCTAAAGATATGAAACCTAGAGAAAGCCCAAGATATGCTCAAGTTCATAGGACAGGTTCATTTGAAAAGTTCTTTGAAAAGAGTCAACCAGTTATTGAAAGAAGCCCGATACATGATTCGCTGAGGGTAAGTTTAGGTTTTCTTGATAATAGTTCTGCCATGTGCGACAGTAAAAAAGAACCTTCCTCGAAGAAGAACCTAAAACCTGAAGCCTTCAATATTTACTTCTTTATGTAAGAACCTTTCCACCCTGGTTGCTCATAGGTTCTTATTTTGAACGACAGATGCATTGGTCTAGTTTTCAGCTGAGACAATGCGAAGCATCAATTCTATTATTGTGTAAAATAGAAAAAATAAGTTTGCTCTTCAGTCATGTAGAGAGGAGCACCCCAAGGACTTGCCTTGTTTTGACCGATTTGAGTAAATTCAAAATAAAAGGGGCTTGGAACTAGCTACACCCAAAAACCCGCAAAAATAGGTTGCTGACGCCAATGAGTTGACTCCTTCTCATTATCTTTGACATTCATGCGCAAACGTAATTATGGTGAATTTGTATCTCTATTTTGATAAAGAGAACAATATTTTTTAAAGTTAGTTGACGGAGCTAAAGCCAACGGCTTTCTAAAAATAACTTCAATTCAACTCAATTAAAATGAATTGTACAATCAGCGATTGCCTTTCGTCACGCCACTGAATTGAGGAAGAGGGAAACCCCAGGATGGAAAGCGCACAAGGCTGTACAACTACAAATAATACAACAAAATAATATCATCCTCTGTAATCACACTTGCCCTCTTTTCGTGGAACTTTCTTGCATACGAATATCTTCCAGCATGTGAACATATCCATCTTCCAGCTTTTCAAATTTTGTCATGCAGAGACTGAGTTTCGGGGGAGTTTCGTACGTCTTTGCCAACGATCGGCCTATGCTCTGCTGAAGTCTCGAAGCCTAATAACAGCTGGATATCGTCGTGCTCGTCCAACAACTCCTCTTCCTTTTCCCTGTACCCCAAAAACAAAGTGTACAACTTTCCAGCTCGTTGAGTTCGCTAGTTTCTTGGTTTCTTGCAGGAGAGAAGAGAGCACAACTCTGAATCCGTTATCCATTTTGAATTTGTTTGATCTCGAGAAAACCTGATCACGTGAAAGTGGTGATCACCACAAGAGTTCTCAATTTTCATTGGCTAAGAAACAAGATCTATTTTTAGCTTGCCCAGCTCCCTGCATATGCAGGCCTGGAGGTGGCTATTTATCTCCGTCAACTAACTTTAAACAATCAGATTTTGGGGATTTTGGAGATTTTGCGTGAATCCAAGAGCATTTCCTATGAAAGACGTAAAAGATTTTTATGGAGTAATATAATTACTTCGCAGTGAAACGAAGCACCACAGGGTGCTCAAAAAGGTCCATTCACGGATAACACGGGTTGCATTCACAGATAGCATACAACTTTTTTCTTATTAATTGAATCACTTTTTTTCTTTTTTTTTTCATATCAAAGTTCAGTTCAGTTCAGTTCAGTTCATATATTTTAAATTCCACAATATACAATTTATAGTCCTAACTACTAACTATACAAACATATGACTAAACTACAAAGATAAAAGATAACTTACAAAAATTAATACAGTAATACCAAAACTTAGTACAATATACAAATACAAGGAGGAACTAAATAAATTGCATACAGGGAATTACTTAAAGGAGGAGCTCTCTCAATAGGTAAACTAATCGAGGAGAGAGCCCCCCCTATCCTAAGATAATATCAGGTGTGTTTAGATGAATTTAAATAATTATGCATTTTCTTTTCACAGGTTAACAGAAATTGTGGCAGTGTAGATTCATCGGTTGACATTTTTCAATAAGAAAATTTTTAGTTTTGTTTTGAACGATATTTTTGATGAAGCATTTCGGAGTTCCACTGGTAATGTATTCCAAAGTTTAGCACCAAGATATCGAATTGACTTTAGACCATATTGAAGACTGTTTTTCCGAGACATAAATAAATCACCTTGACTGGCCTGTCTTGTGGAATATTGATGAACAGATGAACTAAATAAGAAAAAGTCATGAAAGCAACTAGGTGAGGTTTTATTAACTGAATCAAAAACAAAAGTTAAGAGCCGGAGTTCAAAAATCTCAGAAAGTTTCAGAAGTTTAAAATCATTGAAGATTGGAAGAGAGGGAGACATGCGAGGCTGAAATGAGATAGCTCTGACTGCTTTTTTCTGTAATTTGAAAATTGGATCAATGTATGACGCATAAGTTTGCCCCCAAACAATAAGACCATATTGTAAGAAGGACAGAAACAAAGCATTGTACAAGCAAAGTAAAACATCTAATGGAAGTAAGTTCCTAATTTTGAAAAACATTCCACATGTTCTAGCTAATTTCTTAGAGAGTTCACTGAGATGGTATTTCCAGCTAAGATGCTCATCCAGGAGGAGACCTAAGAACTTAACAAACTTAACTCTTTTAATATGTTTCTTGCCTATTTTGACATCAGAATCAGAGGGAACTTTGAAAGATGAAGAATGAAAAATCATATAATTTGTCTTATCAATGTTTAATGATAATTTATTAGCATCAAGCCACCTCTTTACTAATCTCAGCTGTTTGTTGACAATTTTAATCAAATGAGATAAATCTTTGGATTCGTAGTAGATGTTTGTATCATCAGCAAAGAGATAAAAATTAAGTTTCTTAGAAGCATTTGGTAGATCATTAATATAAAGAAGGAAGAGTAATGGACCCAGTACAGAACCTTGTGGTACACCACAAGTAATTGAAAGTAAGTTAGAATTGCTTCCGTTAACAGAAACATATTGTTTTCTATCAGACAGATATGATCTAAACCATTCAAGGGCACATCCACGAACACCATAATGTTCCAATTTTGATAGCAAAATTCTATGATTAACTGTATCAAAAGCTTTTTGTAGATCAATGAAAATACCACAACCAAATCTTTTATTATCAAGTGTATTTCTTACAGTTTCTGTCAAACTCACAAGGGCATGATCAATTGAGTGGTTTTCTTGAAATCCAAATTGTAAAGAATAAAGAACTTTATGAATTTCAAGGAATCTATAAAGTCGTTTGTACATTAGCTTCTCAAATATCTTGCTGAAGATGGGTAAAAGAGAAATTGGCCTGTAGTTTGATGGTAGCTCGGGATTTCCTTTTTTAAAAAGAGATATCACTTTGGCAATTTTCAGTTTATCAGGGAAAATACCAGACTGGAAAGATTGATTCACAAGAAGAGCAACAAGTGGGGAAATAGAATATCCAATAATTTTAAGTAATTTTATCGGTATACTATTAGGACCTACAGATTTGGAAGGATTTAAAATATTGATTAGGTCATGAACTTCTATCAAAGTAGCTGGAGAAAGAAAAAGTGAGTTGCAAGTTCTGTTAGATAAATAGTCAAGAGGAGACTTTGGAGTCATTGGGATTGTCTTTGTTATGCCATCAGCAACATTGACATAAAAATCATTAAAAATGTTTGACATTTTAGAAGGGTCTGACGTTACATTTCCATCTTTGCCTTTGATTTTGTTAATTGAAGAAGAAGTGGAAGACTTATGAGAAATGATCTTCTTGATACCTGACCACAATTTTTTCATATTTTGACTGTTGGTAGAAAAATAATTATGGAAATACCTCGCTTTACTTTCTTTTAATTCATTGGATACACGGTTTCTAAACTTCTTATACAGCTTGAGGTTATCAGGAGTCTGCTGTTTCTTTAGTTTCTGCAAAATTCTGTCTCGGATTCTCATCATCTTTTGTATTCTATTATTTATCCATGGTTTATCTTTCAGTTTTATTTCCTTTCTACTCCGTCTTTTGATTGGAGCATGTTTATTTGTCAATGTATTAAGATCTTTCAAAAAGCTATCAAATTTATTGTTCACATCCATGTCAGTATTTTCTAGATAAGTAAAGTCAATCTGATTGAAGTCGTCAAGATATTTATCTTCTTTAAATCTGGAATAATCATATTTGAATGATTCCGATTTATTATGACTAGCCTGACTATTTTTCAAAATCAAAAACTGGGGAAAATGGTCAGTAATTTGCATTACAATGTTACCACTTGTTAAATTAGCATTAGTAGCATTAGTGTAAATGTTATCAATAACTGATGCTCTATGTTCAGAAACTCTAGTTGGATGATGAATGCAAGGAAGAAGGCTGTGAGAAAAAAAATTGTTGACAAAGTCACTTGTTGGTGTATGGGAAGCATAATCTAGAAGATTGACATTGAAATCACCCATTATAAATACTAGCTTGTTTGAAGAAATTTTGGAGAGGAGGTTCTGAAAATGAGAAGTAAGGTTATCAATAGCTGAGCTAGGATGTCTGTAAACACAACAGATCAGGAAATTTTTGTCATTTTTATTTTCAATCTCAACCCATACAGTTTCAAAATCATTTGTACAAGAATCTAAATCAGTTCTTGGATTGGAAGTAAGGGAGTCTTTAATGTACAAACCAACACCACCATTCTGAGTGAGTGACTGAGTCTTAACAAAGGTATAGCCAGGAATATCAACATTAGATGAAATGGGATTGTCAATAGAATGCCATATTTCAGACACTCCAATAACATCAAGATTCAGATTAGAGTGAGCAGATAACGAAACTAATTCATCATGATGAAGGGATAGGCTTCTGATGTTAGTGTGAATGATAGAGAAATCTCTAGAGGACGATTGTAAAGAGGAGAGTTCAGGTAAAGTGAAGTAGCGAGAATCAATATTTTGAGGCATATGTTCATCAATATCATAATCACTAAGATTGGGCAAGTCCATAAGGTTAGAAGTAATTTCAAACGAAGGTGCAGAGTCAATGAATGAGGGTATGTCAACGTCACCAAGTCCTAAGAATTCATCATTTTCTAAAGAGCCAAATGGAAACATGTCAATGGTACATTTTTTACAAAACCAAGAAATATCATCAGGCTCTTTTTCAAGTTCCTTATACTCTGAAGCCGAGATACCATTGCACTTCATGTGCACATAAAAATTGCAGTTATTGCAAAGGATGGCCTTTTGATTAACCAGTATATTTTTGCAGCAAATGCCGCATGGATGTTTAGGATTCATTCCTTATTATGAACTGTTTAAAGACATACTATTGATAAACTTAACACAAATCATTACTCATCACATAAGAAAAAACACAAGATTTCTGCAGAGTATGCCTAGGCCTATGTATTAAAAGATACCTCATGTTCACTGTCATCACTTGCAGGGTTAGTTCTTTTCTTAACTGAATCAGGAGGCTTATCTTTTATAATCAGCTTATCCAAGACAAAAAAAGCAATTTTCCCACTCTTTCTTGCAGCAATTAGGTCAGGAACCTGCTCTTCTCTTCTATCCAATGTTCGTTTCGAGAGGTCAGCCAAAAACTTTACTCCATCAGGTTTCACTTCTCTAGCTTTCTTCAAAATGCGCTCTTTATCTTTCCATCTCACAAGCTTGGCCACTATTGGGCGTGGATCATCATTACGACTGCCATTTCTTCTTTGTCTGTTACTACTTCGACCAACTCTGTGGCAGCGATCAATTGCAAAATCTTCGGTTAGGCCCAGTTTATCTTTAATAACCTGCTTGACTTTTTGCTCGGTATCATCCCATGACTTCTCGTTTTCCTTGTCTTCTTGTAATCCTACAATTCTGATATTCGAACGGCGACTTTGATTTTCGAGATACTCTAACTGCCCCTCTGCTGCATCTGCATGTCCATTCAAAGCGAAGAGGTTGTCCGATTGTCTATTTACTTTCAACTCAATGTCAGCCAACTTTTTCTCATTGACGTCAAATTTACTTTGCGTGAATTGAAGACTCACTTTTAAATCACAGACTTCACTGCGAATAGATTTCAGTTCTTCCTTGATATCTTGGATAATCAGTTTAACCGAAGAGTTGAAAGCCTCTGCTTGAGTATGAAGAAGTGTCTTTACTACTTCCAAAGTTACAAATTTGTCATCACCCATTTTCAGAACACGTTGTTATTTAGGCCCATCAGGTCACGTCGATGAAGACTGCGAACCTCCACAAGAATCAGAATTCCACCAAGTAAATGCACAAACACTCCATAAATGATGACTTGAACTGTAATTTTTTTTAAAACATAAGTGAAAAGAAGGTAACTTCGACTTTCCACACCTAAATAAATCCAAATTTCCGACTCGCAGCCAATGCACGTGCGGCCTCCATCTTAGGTCGGAAAAAAAAAAAAAAAAAAAAAAAAAAGTTGTAAAAAAAAATTGCAAAGTTAAAACTCAACAATATACAAATACAATATTCTGTGCCGTCCATAGCAGAAATAGACATGACGTCATCTGGTTCTGGCTATGAACGGCACTTGACAATTCCTTTAACAGCAATCTTATTAAGCACTTTGTGTACCATGGCACCATTCCATTTTTGGCAGACGCTAGCATACGCCAGCTTAGTAGGTGAATTATTGTAAAACAAAAAAGGAAAACAAACAAACAAACAAACAAACAAACAAAACAGAAATAAAGACACAAACTAAAAACTATTCACTGGTGCAAAACTTGTGTAAAGATGGTTGGATGTGAGTCACCAATGACTGGTGCCATGGTTCACAAAGGGCTTACTCAAAACAAGACTAAACATAAATAAGAATAAGGGGTCGCCAATCGTCAGGTTTTCATCAAGTTTCCGAAGAATTCCCAAAGACCCCACAGACCAGAAACGCCCCCGGCCACAAAACCGCCACTCCACCGCCAAAAACAACAAACCAGCCATCACCCGACTGAGCCGAGCAAGCGGAGCCCGAGCCCCGCAATGACCGCAACCACCACAGGGCCCAAGCCCCACCCACCAAGCGCCCCCGAATGACGCCCAGCCCGCAGAACCCGGCAGCAAAGCGATTGAATCACTGGTAATCTTGTAACGTTTTTTTACATGACAATTCTACGTACAACTGCTCTGCCTATTCTATTACGCGTACCGGGTGTCCCAAAAAAAGTTCCGGCGTTTGATTGAACGCAGACAAAAAAGTTCATTATCTGGCAATCTCTATTCATTCTAGGTACATGCTGGACATTTCAGCTTACAGTTTGACATATCGTAGGAAGAAATCAATTCAGACTGGACGAAAACAGAAAAATGCATTATTACATAATATGGCAGGTCGAAAAAGCAATTGAAACTATTCTTTAATTAAGAAAAAACAGTTTATTCTACTCCGAGCCGTGCCGTGAAACCGCGAAACAGTAAAAATTCCCATTTGAAATTCCCAGTTGGCACAAGGCAACAATAACGGCAGCAAACAGTTTTCCCGAGACCTATTTGTTTCTATTCTTCACACGTTTTGCTAATTCACACAATCAAAAATGACTTAAATCTAAATTCTGTTCAATTACAAAGCAACTTTTTCTCTTGTGAATAAAATTTCTGCCCGCTCGGAACGTCAAGGTAATGAACGAATTGTTAACTCAATTTTTGTGTTGCTCATCGAGGGAGTCCCCACCATCACGAAGCAGGAAGGCGTAATAATCTCTCTGGTTTCGCCTTGAACATGAAAGTGAAATGTTAGAGCTCATAACACCATATTCAGATTACTACTTTCTTCCTACGATATGCCAAACTGTAAGTTGAAATACCTAGCACTTAGCTAGAATGAATAGAAATTATCAGATTAAAAAGATTTTGCTCTGTGCTCAATCAAACGTCGGAATTTTCTTATGGGACACCCGGTAGTTATTTTAGATCCATTTTCATGTTTATTCTGAATATTGAAGCTATTTTTTGAAATTTTGTGTCATTGTGTTGTGACGTCACAAAGAAGGTAAGGAGAATCTCTCTAAACAATAGTTGTCTTATCAAAAGTGCATTATCCCAGAATGAATACTATGACGCTCAAATTTGCATCAACTGATGCAGAATTTCATTCATTACAACATATCCAAAATCCGTTTGAATCTGCCAGGACAACGAAGTTTTAAGAGAGGATCCGTAAAGTGCACTTTTCGAGTTTTACCCGAGGCCCTGAAATATGTTAGATTACGAGTAATTCTTTCTAGAAATCAGATCCCATAATGAGAAAGATCCAGATGAGTAGATTCCGAAAATGTATCTGATTGTCATATTTGGTCAAGTTATTGAAGCAAATCAGTGAAAGTCCATCAACGAAACCTACAGTTTCTCATGGTCGAAACTTATAAGACGAAAGTAAATCTAAACCCTGAATTTATGAAGGACTTATTTGTAACCAATGATGTGCCTTACAGCCTAAGAAGCGGCAATGGTATTTTGCAGCCAAATGCAAAAGGGCGACAGTCTTTGGCCTTGAAACCACTCCTTTTTATTTGACATAAACTTTGGCAGCTGCTACCAAATGAGATAAAAACTGCTAGCTCTCTGGCTGCTTTTAAAAACCGAATAAAATCATGGAAAGGGGAGAAATGCAACTGTAGGCTTTATTGAATCTTTATTCCAAGTCTAGGTTTTTTATTTTGAGCACGTAAATAGTATTCTTTTATTGTAAATTTATTTTTTCCAAATTATGGTTTTTAGTAGGCCTTAATTACCTTTAAATTAGCTATTGTACTTCAGCCTGATTCTAATAACGAATTAATGATAATAATGATATTGGATATTGGATGTAGATTTTATGATGGAAGCGTTTTGCTTTTAACAGTTTTGTTTTTATATGATAATAATGATAATAATAGTAATGGATGAGTTGTGATAAGTTAATGTTTTTATGCCCACTTGGAAATAAAACAATCAGGTTTACATAATCTCCGCGAAAACTTATTCTTTTAAGCAGATTGAAGCGGATTTTAATATGTTGTAGAAAAATAGATTCTGCATCGATTGGTGTCAATTTCAGCTTCTTACATTTTTGCCTGTGCCTGTTTTGATAGTGCACTTTTTGATGAGACTACTATTGTTCAGAGAGATTCTCCTTAACTTCCTTGTGACATCAAAGCACAATGATACAGAATTTCAAAAAATAACATCAAAATTCGGAATGTACATGAAAAATGGATCTAGAATAACTATGAATGACATAATAGGCAGAGCTTTTGTACCTAGTAGTGTCATGTCAAAAAACGTTACCAGATTACCAATGATTCAATTAATACGAACAACGCTGTCCTTTGGAACAATACATCCAATGTGATTAAGAGCAATAATGCAGTGGCCGTTTTTAGCAAAAATATAAGATGCTGGGCTGGGGAGGGTTGTAAATGTAAGATTCTTAAATAGTGTTGCTGTATATTAGTTTAATATAGTTGATATTTATTAGTTTGTCCCTTGTAGCACAAATTACACCACTGTCTAACTGAAAATATTGTGAATATGATCATTTATTACTTGAAACTAAGACAACAGTATTCCACCAACAGGCAAACAATGCGGCATTCAGGGGACCTTCAACGCCGGACGGGAGTACATCTAGTCGCAGCAACCAGTCAGTCACAAAGGAGAGAACGTCGACGTTAGAAGTGCCTACGATGCCATCTCCATCATCGACATCCTTCGACACAGAACGGGAAATAGACGAAACAGACAGTGCACTCAGTGTCAGTGACAGCGAAGATGAGATCGAGGTATCCCGAGTTGTCAAACAAGACGAGCCACCTTTAAGACCAGCAGACTGGGCAGCGACGAAGTCCAGACCAAGGCTGTACCGATTTCTTTTAGAGATGCTGGATCAACCGGACCAATACCCGTGCATTCAATGGGTTAATAAAGAGGAACGGATGTTCAAGTTTATGGATTCCGGTCGCGTTGCACAGTTATGGGGAAACCGGAAGAACAGACCAAACATGAAGTATGAAAACTTCGCTCGCTCTTTGAGGTGCTATAAGAATAGAGGTATTCTGCAGAAACCACGACAGAAATTAGTTTATCAGTTTGCTAAAGGTTGGTAATTGTTTATATGATTTGAAAAAGTAAAGGTTGCTAATTGTTTGTATGTTGGATTGTATTTGTTTGAATTTGTTCTGTTGCATGGAAGCGTCAACAGCCTAGATAATCCCCTTACGAAGAGTAGGAAAGAGGACATCTGGAATTAAATTATACCACGGCCATACCCCGATATGCTCTCCCCCTGGTGTGTTATTATGCCTACCCAACCTGCAATGTTTATGAAAAAATGTCTATCCCCATCAGAACTCGAAAAGTTTGATTGGAACCCCTCTCAAGAGTGATTCAACTTATACCTTTAGTAATGTTGTTTTTGGGGTACATCTTCTCTAGACAGGAGATTACTGTTTACCGAGGTATCTTTGAATGCTTTGAATGCATTGTATCTTTGAAGGCGAACCGCAGGACATCCCTTGTTTTTCATATGGCGAGACCAAGCTCAATGAAAATATGGTCAGAAAATTGCCAACAGTTGAAAAGGGAATGAGCAGTTTCCACCTCAACTAAATTTTCAAATACATGGTATACGCAACGAAGATAAAATTCGTTGGAATTGGATATTTAGTCACAAAACAGCCAACGTTCGAATATTGCTAGATTCCAACATGAAGTCCAAATGCCTTAATAGATGTGTTTGTTGTCCGCCTGCCCATGCGATGATCGTTTTGTGCAGCAGGAATGAAACCGACTTATATAAAAGATTAGTTTATCTTTCAGAATGAAGTTAACAATTATCATTTAACATTCAATGATGTTTTCTTTGGGTATCTAAATCTGATATTGTAAAACAAAGCAACAGTGCACACTAACCATAGTGTAAACACTAACCACCGTACTATTTCAATTTCAGTTCCATAATGATAACTTGCTACACTAATGATAAGACGTTCGTTAAACATTATAGTATAACAATTGAATTTATACAAAGAACAACAACAACAGAATACTAATCCAAGTACATAACAGTAACAGAACTAAAGCAATAATCTAATGTGAAAAAAATGAAACTAGCTTTAACTATAAACGGTGTTAATGTAACTCTTTCTAGACACTGAAAAACTCGATGCGAAGTCGAGGCAACTATATTATGTCACACAAGGCTGATAAACGGTTGCAGTGTACTGTTCTACTGTTATAAACATATTATAACGTACTGCACTGTACTACTGTCATATTCATAGCGGTAGAACTATACACTGCAACCATTCATCAGCGTTATGTGACGTAATATAGTTGCCTCAACCTCACATCGAGTACGGAGGTTATGTGAAGATAACTGCTGCTTTGTTTTACAATTCCAGAGTAACCAGCATTAGATGCACAAAGAAAACAACACTTGTGCTTTGATAATGTAAACTATAATAGTTAACCTCCTTTGTGAAAGATACACTAGTTGTTGATAAGAGTCGATTTCATTCCTGCTGTACCGAATGATCATCTAATGGGCAGACGGCATTAAAACCACATCTATTTGCACCCTATCTAGCCCTTAGGGCTTCCTGTGGATTACCCGGTAGTATTCAATGAACCATCATCGAGGCTAGCTGGATTCAAATCTTTGCTTTTTGAATGCAATTAGAACTGTATATCGATTTGGTATATTTGCACGCAAGTTTCATTTTAAAGAATGACCATAACTATGGAGGAAAAACAAAAAAGCAAACTTTTAGATGTGATGTCGGAAATTTGTTTAAAATGCCAAACGCAAGGGAACGGTTCTAGGTGAGCAACAAAGGTAACACCATGCAATCACTGGATCACTGGGGGGGGGGGGGGTCACGATAAAAACCATTGTTTATGAAAAATTCTGCCCGACTTCAGGGGGATCTCTGCCTGATTATGGCTGATTTTTTTTCACATTT
Organism: Aurelia coerulea; assembly: GCA_039566865.1. NCBI lineage: Eukaryota > Metazoa > Cnidaria > Scyphozoa > Semaeostomeae > Ulmaridae > Aurelia > Aurelia coerulea. The sequence goes on from CM076959.1 coordinate 9,466,316, forward strand.
TTCCAACGTTGGGGGGGGGCTGTAGCCTCCTGCTGCCTACGCCTAGAATTCAAGCTGGTTCCATTCTCCCAAGAGGATCCGTAATTTTCACTGTTATTTGGCAGTAGATCCTCCGGAAGTTGTTCGTCATTTGTTTTCCTTTTTTAGGCTTTGGGAGGGGGCTTCTCGAGAAAATTTCCCATAATTTCAGAGAGGAGAGACCGATATAAGGCAGGTAATTTTAGATCAAATGGAGCTTATCTGCCATTAGACAAGACATTTGTCAAATATTGTTACTTTGATATTCATGGAACAGTTTTTTTTTTAAACCTCGACCGTTCCTTTTTTCTTTAACTCACTAGGTAGAGCTTGAAACTTTGCAAGGAGGATGACCGCAAAATCGTTCGGGATGAAACTTTTCACTTCAGTCATCAATTTCGCGGTCAAATTCGTTGCGAAAGATAAACCTTTTTATTGTCATTAATCACCATCACAGTCATCTGAAGTTATATCAAACCCAATCTTTGATGCTAAATCCGGATCTAGGCTCTTAACTTACATATGAAGAATGCGAAAAGTTGTCAAATAGCTTCCCATACGACGCCGTTCATTGGAAGTGGTGTATAAGTTTATAGTCTAGTGTGGTGTTACCTTTTCTGTTCAAATCGAACAGTTCCTATTGTGTTTAGACAATGAGATATCTTTAGTTTTTCCTGCACAATAGTGGTCTCATTAAGACAGGCTTGTTCACGTCTACGAATCTGGAGACTCTGGCTAGCGGGTAGAATGATTCCATTACACATCAATGTAGGGTTTTTCATCAAGATTTATCATTCGCATAGTATAAAGTATATAAATGAGTTAATGACAATAGAAGATGTTGTGCTGTATGGTTCGTTGTGCTGTATGGTCTATTATGTCAAATGTCGATTTTGCAAACTGTTTAGAGAATAGAAAGCAGACCGAGAAAAGAGACTTGCCACCCAAGCTGTAAGAACATACTGCCCGTACCTTGCGCTAATTTATTTTTTGAAACATGTGTACCCAAACTTATACCATAGCCTGTTTATTTGTTCTTTCAAGGGCTTTGTGACGATATTTGTATGTTTTGTGTGGGCCTATTAATGGCGCTTTAACATTGATTATCCTATTTCCTTTGGGTAACAAATAAGATGGCTACAGTGTTGACTATACAATCGTTGTGCAAGTGGATTGTGTTTTCTCTGCGTCTCTGTCTTCGTTCTCCTCGATGTACAACAGTTTGCAGGCCAACTCAAATCAAAGCGACTCCAGCAGCCGTTTCAATCTTGTTCTGACATGTGAAAAGACTTTTCCTGCGCAACGAAATTCGTCTCTGCGCTGCTGGAGTTGCTTTGTTTTGAGTTGGCCTGCAAACTGTTTTACATTCAGGAGATCAGAGAGGGAGACGCAGACAAAACACAATCCACTTGCACAACGATTGTATAGGTAATCAGCACTTTAGCCATACGAAATCCATTTGCAAAGTGAGGAGATTACTAATCTCTTTTCTTTCACGCATTTCAAAGTAGAGGTTTTAGATAAATCCAATATTGCCTACCTTTACAATTCTCAGAAAATAGAAGACAAATCGCAAAAATCATTCAGCTTTCCCGATATCGACCAAACTTTGATTCATTCTAATTTATCAAGTACTCTCCCCATAACGAATTTAAAAGAATGTGGAGTTCTTTTTGGTCCACTTGGTATATTTTCGGAATCCACTGATCAAGATCTGTTTTGTCATTGTATTCAATGTTATGGCAGAAGGTGTCCAATTTCACTTTGTGCCAAGCCGACTCAAACTGCAGTGAGTCCTGGAATAGTCTATATTCAATTGACCTTTTAGCTATTATGCAAGTCTGGATCGAGCGATATGTTTAAATGTTTTATGCGAAATTGTCGATCGAGGTGGCTTTAGAGCTTCTATCACTCTGGTGCACATTTGAGAATTCTACGAAATGTAGAGAATATCGCTCGATTCAGATTCTTTTGTAGAAATCCTAAAAGATCTATTGTCAAATTTGATGACGTAAATTTTACTTTCTGCACGGGCTTCTCTAGGCAGTCGTCTCTATTTACCCTTCGACCCGATCCGAGATAGACATACTCATTAGACCACTAAGATTGCTTTTCACTGAGAGACCATATTGCGATATTTTCTAATCCATGTAATTAAGAGCAGTATTTTTGTGTTAGGTATGACGGTAACTGTATCCATCTTAGAAAACCTGGGCCAATGGCTGCTATTGTGGAGGTGTCGATAATTTGTTTTGACAGTTTTAAAATATTTTTTCGTTCTTCTGCCCAATGGACATTGTTTTATTTGATACGTAGGTGCGTAGCCCCCGTTGGATAGGAAGTACTAACCCTTCAAGTTTGTGGAACGTATCCTATTTAGCCTTTCTCCGTAGATTTCTTGATGCTTGTAGAGTGTAGAGGGCCTTTCCAAATTTATAAAATGTTCATCAGAGTGCTTTGGCCCCCCTCCCAAAACCCGAGTATGAACTAATTTCGATATGTGGCTTTTGTAAGTTGTTTTGGCGCAGTGAAGTAATCCTCTGACATTGCAGACGGACGAGGTTCGATCCCCACCTAAGCACATCAGCTTCATGAAATGAAGTTGTGATCTTGAGTAGCGATTCTGCTACTTCTGGAATTGCAGTGCGTCAGGAGCCATGCCTGGTTACGAGCTGAATTGTGGGTTTGCACATGGTTTGCAGGCCCATGCAAGCATAAAGTACTTTTAAAGGCAGAAACACCGCTACACGACAAAAAACAACAGCAAATATGATTAATTTATTTTTTGCCAATATTTCGTCCTGCCATGCAGGACTTCTTCAGGGCTGTAATGTGACAGTTACATTACATTAACTGTTACATTAGTTAATGTTACATTAGTTAGTTAATGTTACATACATTACATTAATGTTACATTAACTGTCACATTACAGCCCTGAAGAAGTCCTGCATGGCAGGACGAAATATTGGCAAAAAATAAATTAATCATATTTGCTGTTGTTTTTGTCGTATAGCGGTGTTTCTGCCTTTAAATTTATTCATTTTTTCGTCATCGCAAGCATCTTCGGATCCGGCAATCGACGTTGGTATCGTGGCCTTTACTTTTTCAAATTATTTTATAAAGTACTTTGTTACATAGGAATGGAAAGTTTATTTGGCCCGGGGTAGTACCATGTTGTCCTCTGCCCTTATCAATGCTGCTACTTCTCTGCCTTTGTTTTTGTACCCTGGGGATCAATCTTGTAAGTCTGCTGCCAAGGGTATCGTTTATGTAGGCAATGTCAATTTTATATACACATGACTCAAGTTTTTGCCCAAAGGTTGCCCCAAAGCTTTGTAAATATTTGTAAAGGTCAACCTGTATCAAAGTTTGCTCGAGTCGTCCCAGGTGGTCCTGCGAACAATGTCGAGCAGACTACTCCTGCTGGCACGTCATCCAAGATCCAAGGGACTCTTGAACTAGAGCAGTTGGACACCCTACGAACACCCTCCCGCCAGTAGCGATGCCACTCTTCCTGACCCAGGATCTCAGACTGTATGTGTGTAACATAGAATCGAAGCAATATAATGTAGACGATCGTTTTAATTGAAACTGTGATTTGAATTTTGCAGAGAATTTGCCAAATTTTTGCAATTTCCGTGCAGCAAGCATTAGTAATTAAAATTGAATAAATCATGTCACAAGGGTTTATCTTTTTATGCTCTGGTCTTGACAACATAGGCATCAAATATTTGAAAATCGTGGTGTTAATGGTTGTATCACTTTTCACTTTAACAAATAATTTTATAGGAGCCTTTAATACCCATTCCATTTCCACTGTTGGAATTTCATATCTTATCTATTATCAACGTTGCAAATGTTTGCTAACTACCGGGAATGTCACATGCTTATGGCCTTAAGTCCCTTGCTTTTCCTGCGTCCTTTGATTTGTTGGTGTCACTTCAGTCAATAATGACTCATGCTATGACCATAGGCGATATGACACCAAATGTGTGAAGGTTTTTGTAGCGAGCCACCTTAAAGTTTTATTGTTAGCCACCTTAACCAATTGTTTTTGTGTGTTTTTACCTATTTGCACTTGGTAGTGAGCCACCTTATCGCTGTTCCCTCATTTTGAAATTTTCGGTAGTGAGCCACCTTAAGTGCAGATCCATCTTAACCGTAAAACCTCTATAGGATAGAACTTCTTTCCTATGGAGGTTTTACGGTTAAGGTGGATCTGCACTTAAGGTGTTCAACAGTATTCAACAGCATTTCATGATTCACAGTATCAAATGCAGCACTAAGATCTAGCATCACAAGTAATATCACATTTTGATTATCCATAGCTGCAAACATATCCGACTGAACCTTTATCAAAGCTGTCTCTGTGCTATGATCCTTCCTATAAGAAGAGGTTTTCTCTGGTAATAATCCATTTGATTCAGTATTCTCATTTAATTGATGAACAACTGCTTTTTCAGTTAGCTTGGAAACATATGGTAAATTGCTAACTGGTCTGAAATTCTTGAAGGGAAGATCCAGTCCAAGCTTTTTTAACAAGGGTCTTATTACGGCACATTTCCAGGCATCTGGAAAACGTCCTGATGACAGAGATAGATTGATCATGCGTGTGATCACAGGGAGCAGTACATCTATACATTCCTTGACCAGCCATGTCGGTGCTGGATCAAGTTTACATTGTTTGCTTGCTGATTTTGAGACAAAGTTTCTTACGTCTTCCTCAGAAAGAACATTAAACTCACTGAAAACGGCACTAGATTGATTTGGTATTGTCAGGTCATTTGTTTCTATAGCCTCAGACTCACAAATATCGTCAATTCCTTCGAAATGAAATCGTCTTTGGAGAGCAACAAATCATTTCTGTAGATGTTAAAGAACAGAGGACCAAGAACCGATCCTTGTTGAACTCCAAGTGACAGTTGTTTGTAATCACTAAAAGACCCATTAATCTTAACTCTCTGGTGCCTATTTTCCAAGAAACTGTTGACGAGACACAGTGCTTCACGGCTGAATCCGTAAGCATCTAGTTTTGCTAAAAGGAGGTCATGCTTAATACAATCAAACGCTTTGGATAAGTCCATCAGGATTGCGCCAATATTTTCTCATTGGTCTATATCTTGTTTTCCACCTTTCAAGCATTCGAACTAACGCTCTTTTACTATGAATATCAGACAAGCTCTTTTACTATGAATGAATAGCCACTAACTGTGGGCTTAACTCAAGAGTACTTCAGATTTGATATTTTCATTGTTACTGGTTCATCCATCAGAACTATGACGTCATGAAATTATGCACAATCACAATGTTGAGAAGGTCGAACGGCGTTTGATTGAAGCAACTTTAGAAACGGGGGGGGGAGGGGAGGGGGAAGAGCGGGGGACGCAGTGGTGTAGAGCTGGGGGGGCTCAGGGGGGCTCAGCCTCCCTAGTTAATTTTTCCGTAATTTTGGGGGGGCTTTAGCTCCCCTAGTTATACTGAAGAAATTTTGATTTTCTTGATTTGCGTATTATGACAAAATTGACAGAACAAGGTAATGTTATATTCTTTTAAAGAAGAGATCCTGGTTTTTGGTTTGCACCAAGATGAGATCTTCAATGACTGACTGTCAAGCTCTTATCTTCCTTGATGTTTATAAGCATAAATGGGATGCCACTAATGTTACATCAAAATGGCTTCAGAAACACACAAGTGCAAATGTCAATAGAACAAGGAAGTGCAAACGGACATCATAAGTGGCAAGGCGATGGGGGTATGGGGTGCCCCTGCCACTTGTTTCGAAAAATGGTCCTCGATATTCCTTTAACACGGAAGAGAAATGGCTGGGTATAGGTTCGGTAAGAATTTTGTATGAAATGCCAAATAATGCTAGAAGGAGATTATACATAATTGAACTGTGTTATCAAAGCTTCCATTTTAGCACTGGTAAATATGGAGTCAGGGATGCCTTCTGAGCCAAAGAAAAGGATGTTTCTTCAAAAATTTTCTTCGTGCTCTGATTTGTAGGATAACTGTCAGTTGTCACAAAACTATCAAGCTTTTCTTGTTGCTAATGGCAAGCATGATACACGTATTTTTTATTATAAGAAACTAAAATTTGGGCCAGTACTGGAAGTTTCTTAAAATTATCAGATTTTGAGTACTCAGAGTTTCTGACGAGTTTCTTAGAGGTTCCATAACAATCTTCATGTTCACTACCTGTGCCCTCGTGAACATTTCAAAACAAGGTTTTTTAAGCCTTTCCGATGTTTAGACATTACTCAAGTACCTTACGAGTAATATGATACAGGAAACGAGTGAAAGTAAAGTAAAAACATGTCGAGGATTTCTTTAATCAAAATAAATTGTTTCTTAGCTTATATTTCCCAGTAGTGGAGTTTCTTAATTTTTTGGTGATCTGAGAGTTGAGTTTCTTATAAGTAGTTTCTTATAAGAAAAAATACGTGTATTGGGAGATGTATTCTACGCCAAAGTAAAAGGCGTGGCCCCAACAAATTTCATAGTGCCACCTCTCTACCTGAGCCCCCCTAGTTATTAACTAGCTCTACACCACTGGGGGGACGTAATCAAAAACCGAAGTAAGTGCAATTCTGTGACTTGTCCCAAGTATTTTAGCCAAGATTGTAGTCTTTAGATTGGTTTGTGTGTACCGAGGGGGTACCGAGAGCTCTCCAGAATGTCATTACGAGAACTGACAGTCGCATTGTTTTCGCATTCAAGAATAGAAAAAAGACAAGAAAAATGAAGCAAAAGAGTTTATAGACGGAATACTTGCCAAGTATAAACAGAAAAATAATTTTCTTCGCACATTCTGCATTGTGAATTTCATTGTGCGAAAACCACCGCCACTGTCCGAAAAACACCGCCAATATTAGTCTCAAAATATCATTGTCAAAGAAAAGCAGGCAATGTAAAAACAAAAACATTTCGGGAAAATATGTCCAAATACCTGGTACTTTTTATTTTTGTCTTTGATTAAAGTTTCTTATGAAAATATTTAGTTTTACTTTAGTGTCCGATTACCACAGCCGGCACCCAACAGAATGGAAAGATAGATTGAAAAGGATGCTTTCTGGGCAAAATATTTGCTGCTTTTTGGTGCAAAACTTTAGATATTATCTTGAATAACCCAAATTTGTTGGAGAGATGAGTTGAGTGCCAACTTCGGCCGGGCTAATGAGGTCTGGTACCGTACCTTGTCTGCGCAAGCGTAGTAGGCTTAGGCTAAAATAGTTGTTGGTGTTGCTCATATTTTCACATCGGCGCAAATTTCTTTGAAAAAACAACAAGGAAAGGAAGTGGTGGCCTAAGGATTGTTTCGATACTAATAACAAATGTTTTGACATCGTTCGAGTGTCAATTATGCGATTACTGGTTTTGGGGTGTTAGCAAGTAATTTGACGCCATACACTCGCCCTGCTGACAAAAACAGATTAACTCTACACTTCCGGTTTCAAAATATGTAAGAAACTCGTTAGAAACTTTTGGCTGCATGAGTGCCATAATTTGCGAAACTTCCTACCCCCGGACCTCAGTTTCTTACAAAGAATGAGTGTACCCCTGCTTGTGCTCGCCTTTGCCTGTGGTTCTATTCAACTGTGTCATAAAAGTTAATGCAAGAGCAAGAATATAACAATTGAACAACTTGGCCACGGCCTTCTAACCACAAAAACGAAAACAACTGAAGCCTAGAAACAAGTACTCTTCAGATATTCAGGCTCTGCGAACTGTTCCCTGCCTGGCTGGCCTTCCAACCGCTCATCTTTCCTCCAAACGAAATGGCGATTTTAGCGGGAAATCTGTGTTATTGTTGTTGCTGCTGCTCGTAGCTGTGAGGGAGCATAGAAAGATCCATTCTGATTGGTTAACATAACAGGTTAGTTCGCATGCGCCCCCAAGGTATCACAGATTATTGGTTAGCCGTTATTGTTTTGAAACAAAAGGTTTTGCAGTTCATCTCTCCAACAAAAATGCCAGATGGTGCTGCTCTCATTTCCGGGTATCATTTTCACCTCTTTTTTCTAACGCCGGGTATCATAAGAAGAAGGCAATCTTTCTAAAGCCGGATGTCAAAAGTGTTATTTCATTGTTTTCGACGAACTTTCACGTTTTGGGTATGCTTTTCGCCGACTTTTCTAAAGCTGGCTATCTTTTCGAGGGAAAAGTTCTAAAGCCGGGTGAAATCTTTTTTTCTTGGAGTGCACACCCCCGTACAATTGGAAGTCGAGTACACCCCTCGGGCTACATTTCCTATTTCCTGCCTCCCAGGGCCGTAGCTACATTGGGGGTGCTGGGGGTGCGGCGCCCCCCCTGGCCAAATCTCAGTCGGCAAATCAAGCAAAAGTTACACTCAGTCGGCAAATTCCTGAGATCGGAACAAGAGCAGTTCAGCCTTGCCAAGTTACGTTACGTCACAATACAAAGTTCGTTAACGTTAATTTTGCTTAGCAGAATTTCTGCTCGTCGTTTAGATTACGAGAACGAACATTTTTTGTAGCCTTATTGATTTTAATCTAACATTTCTGTGAAGCTCTGTCGTTATCACATTTTTTATAACTGTCCAGGCACCAAGGAACAGACATTCCCTTACCAGAGGGTAACCAATATGATTTTCGGGAATCGGGAATCGCCACTTTTTTGGAATTATGAGCCGGGAATCGTCAGATTTTTCAATTTGGCAACAGCTTTCGGGAAGCAGGATTGGCCCATATTGAAAAACTGGGGCTAGATTCATTGCTTCAGCCTCACGTGATGTGCCTCATTTCGGCAGTTGCGTGGCCACGGATGGGGTTGTCAAAAGATGGTCCTCGAGGTTCTTTCAAAATGAAGAGAAAGTAGTTGTGTATAGGCAGGGAAGGGTAAGACTTTTTCTGGGAAATGCTGGATGTTGACTGGGAGAGTCATTTTAAGTAAAGGTTGGTGTTTGAAAATTATTCCACATGAACTATCATGTAATTGTCAAGGCATCCATTATGGGGGCAGGCAGATGGATTGTTAGAATCGTTCTAGGATAAGGTAAAAATGCGTTTGCACAAAAATTTTCCTGAATGTTGTGATTCATAGATTCATAGATAATTGTTAGAAATTGGCATTCTAAGCCAAAGAAAACTGCGTTTACACAAAAAGTTTTCTGGGGATGTTATAATTTGTAAGATTACCTGTTACAAATTTTTCAATTTTAGCACCACTGATGTTGGATCGCTAGAAGTGTTCTAAGCCAAAGTAGAGGGCGTTTCATCAAAATTTAGCTGGGAGCTTGGCCCCCAGACCCCTCCATTTTAATACCCTCCCCCTTAATTTGCACTGGCCACGACGCTGCCCATTGCATTTGATCGCACATTAAAGCCCCTCATCATGAACTGCTCTAGAAGAGGATGGAAGAAACTTTGGAAATAATGTTAAATTACGATAAAAAAAGACCTACATAATGTTAAACCAAGATGTTATAAAGTTCTTTATGATATCTTGCTTAAACTGAATGATAATTCTAGTCAAAAGCAGAGGGAATGCCTCTCCGGGTACGATCAAACGTCGTGAAAATGATGAATCTAGGTTTTGATGTACTTTAGGAAAGACAGCGGGAATTCGGTAAACAGTCCTGGCGGGCAGGCCCGTCGGAACCGGAATGGGGGCTGGGGCGCTTCAGCCCCCCAATAATTTGCTGCAGTCTGTTAACTTTTTGTACACGAAAAAGGCTGTGAAAGCCAAGCTCTTGGAAATGAAGATTCAAACTTATTTGTATTCGAGGAAGTTACCAGAATGCATCAAGCTATCACTTTCAAGTTTCATATTATTATGCAATTCAAAAATGATCTATATCCTCGTGATATTGAACTCCTATTTTCAAAATTGTCCTGGAAAGACCCTTATCAGTCACGATCCATTGTTTCTTTAAAAGGCAAATTCTTCTAAAATGGGGTGTTTTCTAACGATCTAAAGGGCGTGGTCATGAAGAGTTTTCCCGGGGCGAGCCCCCGGACCCCCGTTATTACTTGCTAAGCTCGCATAAAATTCCAGCCCCCGATATGAATATCGTTCCGTGACGGGCCTGATGGGAATCAGGAATTTGGCTGGAAACGTAACGGAAATTCGGGAGCCTATTGGGTACCTTCTTACCAGAACAATATCTAAATCAGTGGCGTGGCCACGGGGGGCGGGGGGTATGGGAGGCAATTGCCCCCCCCCACTTTTGTCGAAAGATGGTCCTCGAGATTCCTCTAAAACCGAGGTGAAAATAGCTGGGTATAGGTTGGGTAAGAATTTTCCGAGAAATATCAAATCTTCCATTTTACCACTGGCAAGCATGACATTGGGAGATGCATTCTAAGCCAAAGTAAAGGATCCTTCTTCAAAAATTTTCCTCGTGCTCTGATTTATAGCATAATTGTCACAACGATCAAGGTTTCCTTTTCGCTAAAGGCAAGCATATTATTAGGAGATGAATTCTAAGCCAAAGTAAAGGATATTTCTTCAAAAATTTTCCTCATGTCTGATTCCTAGGATAACTGTTACAAAACGATCAAGGTTCCTCGTCGCTAAAGGCAAGCATGATATTGGGAGAGGCATTCTAAGCCAAAGTAAGGATATTTCTTCAAAAATTTTCCTCGTGCTCTGATTCATAGGATAACTGTCACAAAACGATCAAGGTTTCTCTGTCGCTAGAGGCAAGCATGATATTGGGAGATGCATTCTGAGCCAAAGTAAAGGATATTTCTTCAAAAATTTCCTCGTGCTCTGATTCATAGGATAACTGTTGCAAAACGATCAAGGTTTCCTCGTCGCTAAAGGCAAGCATGATATTGGGAGATGCATTCTAAGCCAAAGTAAAGGGCGTGGCCCCAGAAATTTTCCTTGGGGCTTCGCCCCCAGACCCGCTCATTTACATTCCCCCCCACTTAATTTACCCTGGCCACGCCGCTGATCTAAATTCAGTGTTAGATATCGACAAAGCTAACGAGAAGTCTTAATTAGTGAAACAAGATGGCTTCTCGTGTATCATGTTAGAGCCCCTTGTGAAAGGTAAGGGAAAGTAGAAATGGAAGGGTTTCTCAATGGAGAGGAACTTGAGCCTCTCAACAAGAAGTATGTGTATGTGACAAAAAAAGTCCACGCTCAAAAGCCGCGCCCACCAGTCGGCAAATTGAGAGCTTACACCCCCCTAGCTTGATATCTCTAACGACGGCCCTGCTGCCTCCCCCTCCCCACCCCCCCTGAAAACGTTTGAAAATTTGTATTTCTCAGATTTAGATTGACCAACCTCGATTCCAAGATGCCTCGATTTTCTTTTTCTTCGATTTTCGTTTCTATCCAAAATGGCGCCATCTTCGGATCATAAACTCGATGACGATGTGAACAATGCTGAAGAATGCAGCTATGAAAGTTTGCAGTATTTGCTGAAGGTAAGCAAACCTCTGAATGGTAAATGGTGTGCGATTATAAGTTAGTGCCTGGTACATATCTAGAGTAGCGTCGCCCTGGTCTGTCCACTAATGGATTAATCTGGATGGAAAGTTTGATAGCTTTCTACCAACTAACTAAGTCTTCATTGTCTCATTGATAAGCATTGCCCCAAAAAAAAGCTAACTAAAAAAAGATTAAAGCTAAGAAATAAACCCTGGATTAAGTTGCGCATTCAAAAAATGATGGAAATCAGAGGGGGGAGGGGGGATTTGGAGACTCTAAACGTATGTTTTCTTCACGATATTTTAGGAAACATCATGAAGACACTGAACTGGCTTATTGTAATTTGCGTAAGCGTGCGTAAGTTACGCATAAATGCGTAAGTTACGCATTTTACAACAAGTTGTGCGTAAGATAATGCGTAAGATGATGCGTAAGATTTAAGTGTGCGTAAGATAATGCGTAAGATGATGCGTAAGATTTAAGTGTGCGTAAGATAGTGCGTAAGATCGTGCGTAAGATTGAAGTTGTGCGTAAGATAATGCGTAAGATCGTGCGTAAGATTGAAGTATGCGTAAGATGATGGGCTTCTTGTAATTTGCGAAAGATTCTTTCTTTCTAACTTTCTTGTAACTTTCTCTTTTTATACCCAGCAAATGTTTGAGACGATATTATAGACACGAATAGAGAGTTTGAAGCAAAGATTACTACAATTCTCGCCAAAACCTCTTGTCACAAACTCATTTTTTAGGCTTTTTCGACAAAAAACCAGACTGGCTACCATTTAAACTGAAATATTTACCGAACCACCCCCCCCACCCCCCGAAGTCAATGTTGTTTGGATTCACTCCGGACGCTTGCTGCTTGATATTTTCCAAATTAGAGAAATCAGCAACATTGACTTGGGGGTATACAACGAGTGGGTTTTTAGTTGATTTGGTTTCGTATAAGGATTTACCTCCACAGAAATAAACCCGACCCATATTTGTAGCAAGTTTTTGCAAAACTTATACAGCTTTTAAGTACCCCTTCCCTGGGTTCAACTTTGAATCATGATGAATGACAAAGGTGGCCGAATCAAAGCAGAAATTACAATTTTTAGTATTATTTGTAATACACTTTCTGTGTGAATACAATTCATATCTCATAGCTTACACGTATTTTCTTATAACTTAGAAACTTGCCCTCCTGAACAAGGTTTTTTGAAGCCTTTCCGGGCCTTTCCGATGTTTAGACATTATTCAAGACTTCCCGAGTACTATTATGATGCAGGACAGGAAACAGGTGAGAATAAACAAAAACATGCTACAGTTTCTTATTTTTTGCGATCTGAGACTCTTGAGTTTCATATAAGCAGTTTATTAGAAACAAATATTACGTGTATAACAGGAAAAGAGCGAAGGCGAAGAGCGGCAACTAATCTCAACAGATATGTACGATTAGGATCAGCAGAATCTACTTGGAAAGACTGTTTCTGTCGCATTATGCGATTCTGGGGCAATATTTCTTATGCAAATGAGTTGGTCGATCTTACGCATCATCTTACGCACGATCTTACGCAAATTTAAATCTTACGCACGATCTTACGCATTATCTTACGCATACTTAAATCTTACGCATCATCTTACGCACTATCTTACGCACAACTTCAATCTTACGCACCATCTTACGCATTTTGTTGTAAAATGCGTAACTTACCCACGTATGCAGGGGCGAATCTAGGGGGTGGCGAAGGTCGCTTAAGCCACGGTCAGATTTTCAAAGATTCAATTATTCTTCAACATTCTATCAAAATCGCGAAAAGATATTCTAAAACAAAATCGACGTTAGAATTGTCTCGGCAGCGCTCAAAAGAAAGCATTTTCCTCATCCAACTCAATGAATAAGGGCCACTAAGTCCAAAATCGTAACCACTCATACGGCAGCTGCAAGATCCTTACAGCCAATCACTGAATGACTTTTAAAAGATTTGAATATTGGCGGGAGCCACACTTGGCAGATCTGAGCCACGGTCTTCAGGATTCAACCAATCATCGTGCAGCAAATTCAAGTGAAAAATGGCGGGAGCCACGGACAGCCACTCTTCATTTTGAAAAACAGAGCAGGCCAATAGAAATTCAGATGAGCCAACCATCTACCAATCAAGTGAAACTGTCTCCCAGTCTTCACTTGTTCTGCACAATCTGATAGAATTATGATCTCTCGTGTCCTGCATAATGGCGGCTCACAGTAAAAGTGTCTGGCCAAAAGTTGCTGAGTATCTTAGAAGAAAGGCACACGGAAGTCACAAGGAGAGCTCGAATGTTTACATCGACAATGCCTGCAGACCATGGAGATGCTAACAGCTGCCTGAAAATGTACCAGTTTAGTAAAATGCCATTTCTGATGGCTCAAAGCTGGACGGTGTCGTCGTACGCTATCTATGGCCTAGTTCAGTCCCGAGTGCAGTAGGTTGGTATCACTGATCTAAGTCGGTATATTATCAAATATCATCAAGGGCAAAAATTGCGGTTACAACTGTATTTCATTTGACATGTTTGATCTTTGATCAGAGCTTGGGACTTCCTGTGAGCTTTATGGTTTTAAAAAGATAAATATTTCGGAACAATCCAGGCACGAGCACGAGCTTGTCAAAAGCAGTCAGCAGGTATCTCTGTATTGTTTTCTACATTCGAGAATTCTATAGAATTTTATTTCTATGCCCTAAACAAATATCTATTATAAGTAGAAGTTTCAAGACAGTAAATAATTGAATTATCTGTCGATCAGAAGATTTTTCTTGAATTTTGAGACAGATAGTAAGATCAAATATCAAATCTTCCATCGAGGAAGGAAAATCACCTTCAAAATTTTGAGGAAGCTGCAAGCATTGTTTACAAGAAACCGCTAACAACTGTGTACGAAACTGCAATTTTGAAACATATAAAAACATTGCTATTTAATCTGGGATAAAATAATTTACCTATACGGGAACGATTAGGATTCTGTAATAGTCTCAATGAATGAGTCATCCTAGGGGGCGTACTTGACTTCGGGCTTGACTTTCAGTTGTAAGGGGGTGTGCACTCCTCCAGAAAAGATTCTTTTTACCCGGCTTTAGAATTTTCCCTCTAAACGATAGCCGGCATTAGAAAAAATTGGCGAAAAATAAACTCCAAAACGTAAAAATTTGTCAAAAAATAATGAGATGACACTTGACAACCGGCTTTAGGAAAATTGCCTTCTTTTGATAACCGGCGTTAAAAAAGGGCGAAACGATACCCGGAAAGAAGTGCACATCCCGTCAGCAAAGTACCCGCCCCTCCCTCCCCGGTGATTCATACATCGTTCCTTTTCCCTCTTGATTATTTCTCTCTGTTTTGTGGCACTCACTTACTACAGTTATACTCTAACTTTTTGACAACAGACTGTCAGATAGGGCGTTTCCGACGAAGTAAAGGGCGTGGCCCCCAAAAATTTTTCCGGGGGCTATGCCCCCGGACCCCCGTGTAGCTCGCGCTTCGCGCTCGCTGCCCTTCCTTCCTTTGGTCGCGCTTCGCGCTCCCGAGCCACGGTCAGATTTTAGGCTAGATCCGCCCCTGCGTATGCGTAACTTACGCATGCTTACGCAAATTACAATAAGCCCACTGAACTTTGCCTGTGTCCCAGCTTCTTTTGGCCAGGATTGTCTGAAAATGATTGTTAACAAATAATACCTCATAGCTTGAGAACCCATAGAGATTTCTGTGTGAAATTTTAACACCGTCATCCCCAACACAAGAAGTGAGTTCTCAGCTATCTATGCCGAAATAGGCATTGTTCGTTAAATTCGCTGAGCACCTTCTTAAAAATGGGCGTGGCAAAATTGCTTCAATTTTCACTCACATAAAGATTCTCTTACAAAAAGTGACATTACATTAGGATTCTGAGCTTTCTTCCGCTATCGTAAGATTGTGTACTCCGCTGCTCTTTGAAAATGACTTATCATTGCAAGAAAGCTTTTGGGCTCATTGTTTGAGGTCCGGTTCCTTGTGAATTTTTCGGTTCTCACAACGGCGCTCCAAAGAAAAATGCCCCATATTTTTGGGATAAGTCACGCTTTTTTGGCAAATTCGTCTGATTTCACATTTTAACATCAAAGTCTTCCTATTCATGCAAAAAACCAAGTAAAAATTGCCTGAAAGGTGGAAATGTCACGGCGCTCCAAAATTAAAAAACTTAAATAAACATTTCCGGATAAGTTTCTTTTGAACTCTATTGAGAACCGTCAGAAATCATATTTCACGAAAATATCGACGCAAATACTGACTATAGGCTAATAAAGCTCATTTTTCTCATTAGAATGAGACAAAATTTGTTAGAATAGTGCAAACGTTGCTGATGTTATTAATGTTTAAAGTAGGGAGCAGCGTTGACAAATTTGATCCCTTTCTCAATTTTCCAGACAGTGCAAATCCACCTTGCTGCTATGCAACAGGTATATTCTTCTTCAACAAAAAGTTGTGGATTTCAATTCATCGGGCACAATAGACCATTCAATGCCGTCCAGGGTGAATGCAAGTTTGGTGGAGCGAATTTAATCTCATTGAAAAATTTGAAATTAAGACAATTGCACTGCTGAGGCGATTCAAAAGGAACTTTGTTTTACAGTTCTCTTTGATAACCGTGATGTTTTCAGACGAAAATCATTGGCAGGTTTCGTGCACAAGAGAAGTTTCGCTGAACGTCATGGGAAAATTTTGCATAATTTAATGACATCATAGTTCTGATGGATGAACCAGTAACAATGAAAACATTAACATCTGAAGTACTCTGGAGTTAAGCCCACAGTTAGTGGCTATCCATTCATAGTGAAAGAAATTGTCTGATACAAGTAGATTTGGATTCATAGAAACATATATGATAGGTAGTGATAGCAATTTTTCAGACAATCTTGGCCAAAATACATCGGACAAATCATAAAATTGCACTACTTCGGTCTTTGATTCCCTGATAGTTAAAAATTGCAAAGGTGATTCCAGTGTGTAAGAAAGGTCTCACTACCAAAAAGTCAAACTAAAGACCAATTTCTCTGCTTTCCATTTTCAGTAAATATTTGAAAAAATAATGTATCAACGCCTTTATAAATTTCTTGATATATGTGAGTTGCTGTTTAACATGCAGTTTGGGTTTCGTAATGGTCACTCAACTGATCATGCGTGTGACGTTCTTATAATATGCTGTTGTTGTTGTTGCTGTTATGTATATATATTTGTTGTTGCTGTTGTTAGGTTTAATTTGGATAATCATGGCGGGCTAGGCCACGCGATTAGTTGATCTTCTTTGCATCTTTCTTGCACAATCTTACATGGTATCAGGTGTGGCGTGAATCATATTTTTCACCATGACTCAACCTGAAGGAGCCCATAGTACAGCCCACATCGCTGAAACACAACCAACAGCTTTCATCTCAAATGTTCCATTGCCTGAGAGACTCGAATTACAAGGGAACATTGCACAAAACTGGACAAAATGGCGGCAAGTCTGGACTGCATACGAAACTGTAACGAATTTAGCTTCACAGTCAAGCCCCTTTCGAGTTGCTGCCTTCATAACTTGTATTGGTCCAGATGCACTTGATATACACAATGGCCTTGCTTTTGAGAGCGAAGTTGACAAGCAAAATATTGACAAAATACTCGATTTATGGCACGCTTACTGCTTAGGAGAGACAAATGTCATTTATGAAAGATTTAAATTCAATAATCGAAGCCAAACACCAGATGAATCTATTGATGCTTATGCTGCTGCCCTCCGTGCCCTGGCTAGTACATGCAATTTTAGCAATTTGAGAGATGAGCTTATTCGAGACAGAATTGTGTGTGGAATTTCAAATATTAAAGTACAACAAAAGCTCTTGCAAGAACCTAAACTTACTTTGAATAGATGTATTGATATTGCTCGGTCAGCTGAAACCACAGCAGCCCAATTAAAAGTGATTACTGGACAAGTTGACTGAAACAATGAAGTTCATGCTGTAGGCAAGTGGAGAAGAAATCAAAACAATTATGGAACCAAGAGAAACATTATCTCTGATTGTAAGTATTGTGGAGGTGAACATGGATGGAAAAAAGAGTATTGTCCTGCATTTGGCAAGATTTGTGGATATTGTGGTAAGAGAAATCATTTTGCTGACATGTGCCTCCAACGCAAAGATGCTGGTAAGAGAGATTACACTACTAAACCTCGTGTGAATGCTGTTTCTAACGCATCTGGTGATATTCTTTCTGTTGATTATGATGCAAATGGCCACCTACACATTCACACAGTTTCAAAATCTCAGTACAAGTCTAAGATTTTTGCTCAAATCACATTAAATGACCAGAATATCACCATGCAAATAGATTCTGGTGCATCTTGCAATGTGTTACCAGCAAAGTATGTCCCTTTTGGAACCAAAATCCAACAATCTAAGCAGCCCCTTACTCTCTACAGCAAAGCTAGCCTGCCTGTAGTTGGTACTTGCACACTGCAGATCAAAAACCCCAAAAATGATCTGTGTTATGAAATCCCTTTTGTCATTGTCAAGGGTAACTACATACCACTTTTAGGCTCACAGTCTTCTCAACAAATGCAACTGCTTACTGTAGAATATGATAACATTGATGAGCCTACTAACAATGATTGCTTTAGTTGCAGCAGCGCTTTTCCTTCCCAGTCAGCTGCAAGAGAATCTTCCTCATCTCCACCAGCAAATATAGGCCAAACTGCACAGCACACTGCTGGCCTTACTCGTGACCATATTATGAAAAATTATGCAGATGTGTTTGATGGTCTTGGTCACATGCCAGGGACACTCCATTTAGATATTGATGAAATAGTCAAACCAGTTGTCATGCCACCCCGTCGTGTTCCACTCACCCTGAAGAGTAGACTAAAAGATGAGCTTGAAAGACTTGAAAGTCTTGGAGTTATCACAAAAGTGACAAAACCCACTGACTGGGTTTCCAATCTTGTTGTCGCAGAGAAACCCAATGGCAAATTGCGGGTGTGCATTGACCCACAGCACCTCAATCAAGCCCTAAAAAGGAGCCATTATCCCCTGCCAATCATAGAGGATATCTTGCCTGACCTGGATGATGTGAAAGTCTTCAGCAAAGTTGACCTCAAGGAAGGATACCTGCAAATTGAATTGGATGATGAATCAACAGACCTCACAACCTTTCACACACCATGGGGAAGATGGAAATTCCTTAGAATGCCATTTGGCATCAAGCCAGCCAGTGAGCAGTTCCAACAACGTTTTGATCAAGCACTTGAGGGCCTCACTGGAATTTATGCTGTTGCTGATGATGCACTAGTGACAGGGAAAGGAAAAACATACTCAGAAGCCATGAAAAATCATGATGAAAACATGATCGCCCTTCTGAAGAGATGCCAAGAGTACCACATCAAACTGAATGCTGACAAATTTCGATTCAAATGTGATGAAATCCCCTTCATAGGCCATCTTTTAACTCCAGATGGGGTCAAAGCAGACCCTGCAAAAGTCAAAGCCATTCTAGAGATGGAAAAACCAAATGATGTTTCTGGAGTGCAGCGAATTATTGGCATGGTTAAATACCTTGGAAAATTCCTGAGCAGCCTCTCTGATATATGTGAGCCGTTAAGGAGACTCACCCACAAGGATGCTGTTTGGAACTGGAACAGCGAACACGATGAAGCATTTCAAAACATAAAAAATGCAGTCACAAAAGCACCTGTGCTCAAATTCTTTGACCCGACTATGCAAATTGAAGGACAAGGCGATGCATCCTCCAAAGGCCTTGGATTTGTTCTACTGCAAGATGGCAGGCCTGTCACATACACCAGTAGGGCACTCACATCAGCTGAACGAAATTATAGCCAAATTGAGAAAGAACTTTTGGCCCAAGTTTTTGGAATAGAGCAGAATCACCAATATGTCTATGGACGTGAAATCACCCTATGGACTGATCATCAACCTTTAGTTTCCATATCCACAAAACCACTTGCCTCTGCACCAAAGAGATTACAACGCCTACTATTGCGACTTCAAAGCTATGATGTCAAGATTTGCTACAAGCCTGGGAAGCAAATGGTCCTTGCTGATACGCTTTCAAGGGCCTACATTCCATTTCAAAATGATGGTCGCTCAGAAACCGAAAAAGACACTGAGATTGTCCATATGGCTAACCATTTGGCCATATCACAGCCACAACTCAAAGAAATCCAGCAAGCCACTTCCGAAGATGAAACACTCAAGGAAGTCATGACAATTATTATTGAAGGATGGCCTGCAAAGAAGGATGACCTACCAGCGAAAGTACCCATATTTTCACATCAGAGATGAATTAGCGACCCAAGATGGAATCATATTCAAAGGGCCTAGAGCAGTCATTCCAGAGCATCTTCGCAAAAAGATTAGAGAAAGCTGCACGTAGCCCACACTGGGATCCAAAGCTGTCTACGACGAGCACGTGAAGTTGTGTACTGGCCTGGTATGAATAAAGATTTAACAGATTACATTGCAAAATGTGAAACCTGCAACACTTTTCAAAATAACCAGCAGAAAGAGCCACTTATATGCCGTGAAATCCCTGCACGCCCTTGGCAGTTCATTGCCGCTGATATCTTTACCACTGACAACAAAGATTTCTTGTGCACTGTGGACTGTTACTCAAATTATTTTGAAGTTGACAGGTTATACCACAAGACAGCTGGAGAAGTCATTCTTAAGCTAAAAAGACACTTCTCAGCCCATGGCATTCCTGAAAAGCTGATCAGTGATAACATGCCATTCTCATCCCATGAATTTGATGAATTTGCGAAATCCTACGAATTCGAAAGAGCCCCGAGCTCACCTGAATATCCACAAAGCAATGGGAAAGCTGAAAATTCCGTTAAGACCATCAAAATACTGATGAAAAAGGCGAAAGATGCAAAGACGGATTTCTACCTTGCACTTCTAGAATGGAGAAATACACCATCCGAAGGAATGGACTCCTCACCAGCACAGAGAATGTTTGGTCGTCGCATGAGAACCTTGCTGCCAACGTCAAAACAACTCCTAAAGCCTGAAACACAGAAAGGAGTCAGTGGCAAGCTCACAGAAAGGAAGCAAGTACAATCCAAGTACTATAACAGAGGCAGCAAAGAACTCCCAGAGCTTAAGAAAAATGATATTGTACGGATACAACCAAGTAAACAAGATCGCTCTGGTCGTTGGAAGAAAGGAAAAGTATTAAGAAAAGCCGATATGCGATCGTATATTGTGAAGAGAGAGGACGGGATGGTTCTCAGACGAAACAGAAGATTCCTGAGAACATCCAAGGAAACATTGGATGACATTGATGGAGATGTGGTAGACGCCCCGTCCCCAACGAGTGAGGAAATAAGACCTGGTTATGTAAACCACGAAAGAGAAACTGAAGCAGAAACCCAGATAGAGTCAGAGGAACAAGCAGACACACCCGAAGTATCCCAAAGCAATGCAACAGAGGGTCAAGAAAACTGCAAAGCCCAAGAAACATACAAACCCACGAAGACCAGGAGCGGACGCATGATCAATCGTCCGGACTACTATTAATATGTGATGCAAACAATACTAACATTTTAACTTTCTAAATTAAGCCTTATTTTCTTTTGTTTTGTTGCTGTTAGAGAGCTAAAGAACCCTCTTGTGTTTTTCTGCTTTATTGAGAAGGGAAGATGTGACGTTCTTATAATATGCTGTTGTTGTTGTTGCTGTTATGTATATATATTTGTTGTTGCTGTTGTTAGGTTTAATTCGGATAATCATGGCGGACTAGGCCACGCGATTAGTTGATCTTCTTTGCATCTTTCTTGCACAATCTTACAATGCGCTACAGTAGAAGCCCGCATAAAAGAACCTAGGTTTTCTTTGTGCAGCCTGAATAGGTTCTTAGTTAACTGGCTGCCATTCTAAATTCCAGCCTGTAAGGTTCTTAAAAAGGTTCTTATGTACGTACAGGTCTTGCACACATTAACACTATTTTCCTGCTCAAGAATTCTTAAGAACATTTGTGGGTCTGTTATCTGTAATGACACAGTTAAACCAGCTTTTTTTAACCATGTTAGATTTTAACCAATCAAATGCATTTGACTTGTTGGATTGACCAATTAGAATGCAACATACCATAACCTGATTAACTTCAAATGGTTTAACTTGCCAGTGTGAATAGTGCATAAGAATACCTGGTTTAAAAAAATCCTTTAATCTTTTGTACCAATGAAGAAGTCTGATCAGAATGTGAATAATCCTGAAGAATCCTAAAAATTCTTGTCATTTTAATAATTTACATAAAAGCTATTATATAAGAACCTTTCCCAGTTTCAGCCTCGTAGGGGTTCTTATTTAGGGGGTTTAAAAGATTTAATTTCAGCCTCAAGGTTCTTATAAAAACAGGTTCTTTTATGCGGGTTTCTACTGTAGTCAGTGTAACTGAGAGTATAAAATCATCACTTGATAATAATAGAGTTGGTTGTGGTATATGTTAACAGTGGACGGACCATTTGAAATCTTGCCTAAATACATGTTCCTATCAGAGCCTCTGCGGGGTCTATCAACATATGGCCAGCAACCGCGAAGGGGCACACCAAGACCGCCCGACACAATGAAACTCCGAATACAAACCAACAGTAACAAATATTCACAAACGACACTAGTAATGCTAGAAAATGTCTAGAATCTTTTGTCCAATAATCAATGAGTCCACGTCGTTCTCTAATCACGTAGCGCAGCCAGCGGCTAAACAAGGGCGCTGTCAGTTCTTTCGGGTCTATATTCTTCTGGGCGATCTATTAACAATGTTTAAACTTCTTCGATAAATTCTTGTAGCGCAGCCAGCGGCTAAACAAAGGCGCTGTAAGTCCCGTTCGACGTTTAATTTATTCGTTGTGCATCGGCACTGAAATCCATCTGTGTTCGGTGTGCATCTGCACTAAATTCTTCTTTATTTGGTGTGCTTCGGCACGAAAACTCTTGTTTACTTGTTGTGCATCGCCACGATAATTCTTGTTGAAGACTTAATGTCTTTTCTTGGGCTTCGGCCCGATAAAACAATCTTTCCGACTGTTTTCTGCAAAAAAACTGTGTTCTTGCAACCAGCGAACGTGAAAAACAACTGCTTTTGTCCATGCATCGATGAACCCAATTATCAGTTGCTGCGTAACAACTTGAACAATAACGCCATTGTGTTTAGCTTCCAATCAAACAATGTCGAATAAAGGACTCTTTAAATCTGCGGTCTTACGCCTTTGTGTATTGAAATATCTTCGTTGGCTTAGCAACGCGCCCTGAACGGGTTCGAAACGGAACATTCTCCCCCCTTGATCTCTAGGAAGGAGATCAAGTTCTTCATTGTTCTTCTGCAGTGTCTCAGATGGTACAACAACGTTTGGTGTCCTCGTGTAATGTACCGTCTCTAATTCTCTATCAACTTGACTTTTCTGTACCTCTAAATGATGTAGCTGTTGAATTGGACGCCTTGATTCCCCCTTCTGTGTTTGCAAAGTAGCAGTACGGATAAGGCCATCTTTTCCAGGATGAACTTGACTGACGCGTCCCATTGGCTACTTCCCTCTCTGAACATTGTCGTCTGAGATAAGAACAACATCTTTGATTTCTATTGGTGGTTGCTCTACTCTCCATTTGCTTCTGATTGACAACTTTTGTAGGTATTCTAGCCTCCATCTTTTCCAAAAATGGTTAAGAAGTCGTTGATGGTAGAGAAATCGTTGAACAACGTGTCCTCTGTCTTCTTTCTTAATTGATCCACTTGGTATGCTGCGTAGTGATCTTCCAATTGCAAGGTGAGCAGGGGTGATTGGCTCTGGATCTCTCATGTCATCTCCCATATACGTTAGTGGACGAGAATTGATCATCGCTTCGATGTCCGTCAGGATGGTGTACAACTCTGTGCTCGAAAGAAGAGCATTACCAAGAACTTTCTTCAATGGAATCTTTACTGATTTGACTATTCTCTCCCACCAACCACCTCTCCATGGTGATCTCTCTGTTATAAACTTCCGTTTAATCCCCAACGAAGATAGTTCTCTTGCTATTCGGTTTGGATCTATTTGCTTATTCTTCTGATCTTTGGTGACGCAAAAAGCTGTTGTAGAGTGCGATCAGCAGCTTTGAATGTTTTAGCATTGTCAGATTGCAATGATTGACACAATCCTCTGTGATTTATCATCCTACGAAATGCTTTCAGGAAATCATCTGTATTCAGGCTATCTGTTAACTCTAAATGTACCATGCGTGATGACGCACACGTGAAAAGGCAAATATAGGCTTTCTGGACATCATTATTTGTACGAATGTATAGTGGACCGGCGAAGTCCACTCCACTCCAATATGTGTAAATGCAAGTGAAGATTGAACTCTTTCCTTTGGCAAGTTTCCCATTTTTTGAGAGCAAGCTGCTACATGCTGTCGTCTGCAACTTCTGCAATTTCGAATAGCTCGTTTCACATCACGTACGCCTTGAGTTATCCATATCTTTTGACGTAGAACAGCTAGAGTTGTTGATGGACCTGCACAACTTGACTGGTGATGTACTTGTAAAATCTTCTTCCCTACAATTGGATGTCCATGAGGAAGGATTACTTGATGCTTTGCTTCTTCAGGTAGGTCTGAATTTTGGAGCCTTCCACCAACTCGCAATACTTTGTCTCTGCTGTCATAAAACGGATCTAACATCAAAATTATGCTTGATTTTGATATTTTCTTGCCGTCGCTCAATGCTTGTAACTCTTCCTTGTATGTTCCTGATTGTACTCTGCGATACCAATACATCTCTGCTTCTCGTAGTTTTTCTGTAGATGGACCTTGCCAAGGTCGTTCTTGCCTGGGTTGTTGCGTAATTTTCTTGAATAGTTGAACAGCTCGAAAAACGATGGCTGTGACTCTCACAAGTTTCAACCATGAACTGTGTCTTTTAGACCAGGCGTGGATGGGGAATAATCGTCAGCCGAGGAGGGAATTTATGAGATTGCGTGTTTTTGGTCAATTTTGAGGCGCTGATTCCAAAAATCGATGTTATACGGAGAAATTCGGTCCCATTCAGCCTCTATTTCATATTAAAGCCTCGTTTTCAGAAAAAATGACTTTCTCACTTAGATATTCCAAATTATACTATTTTGGTCAATTTTAGGGTGCTGATTCTAAAAATCTATGTTAGACGGAGAAATTTGATTGTTGTGAGCCTCTTTTTCATGTTAAAGCCTCGTTTTCACGCGAAAATATATTTTGATCAGATATTTCAAAGCAGAGGAATTTGGTCAATTTTTGGAAGTTGATTCAGAAAATCAATCTTATAAGGAGAAATTCAGTCTCTGTGAGCCTCTTTACCATGCTAAAGCTTCGTTTTGATGAAAGTTTTATCTGCTTGAAAGCGTAAAATTTTTTTAAATTGTATTCAAACCTATCGTACAATGTGTACCAGGTGAGTAAAAAAAAAAACGTGGGGTGTTTGGCGCACTGTGACGTCGCTTTTAGCCACCCGATCGTCATGAAATAAATTAGTCCGTGCAGCGAAAGGTCTAACTTAGATTATAAGCCTTACCCCATCAAAATCGGTCACTTGGTGCATTAGTTAAAATATATTTTCTTCGTAAGGCCTTGTATGGGAGTCTTGCAAACTGACGAAATCCCTTCGGCCCAAGGCCCTTCGGCATTTTAGCCTTGCCAAAGTTACAGGTACACAGAACCAAAAGATCCAATGGCAGAGCCGCACACACCACAATTTCCCTTCCAGTACACCGTAGCTGATTTCTGTGAAATCGGCGGCAACAAGTATCTCATTTTTGCAGATCGGTACACTGGTTGGGTGGAAGCGGCACTTATGAATGATCCAACAGCAAATTATTTCAATTATTTCCTGAAGCTCCAGCCAGCATCAACGCAGGCCTGAGACAGCATCAATCCATTGCACCCCGTGGATGCCCACTTCGAACACAGCCACCACCCCACACAGAGCACATCCCATTCCCCCCATCACCGGATAACCGAGGAAAGTTGGAATCTTGGATCCTCAGTCATTACGCAGCCAGTGCATTCAATACCTGCCCTCACCAGCCCCTGCACACTATGACCGGGGAGCCAATGAACATCACGTTTCGCCCAGATGCCACACCGTCAGCTGTCCACAGCCCGATCCCAGTCCCCCATCATTGAAAGAAAGCAGTGAAAGCTGATCTTGTCCGTGACATCGATCTGGGGATCATTGAACCAGTTCCGCAGGGCACACCAACAGTTTGGTGCTCTCGGATGGTTGTGGCACCAAAGGAAGATGGATCCCCACGACGGACAGTAGATCTCCAAAAACTCAACCAAGCAACCCTTCGAGAGACCCACCATACCCCATCACCATTCAATCAAGTCTCTACAGTTCCACCACACACAAAGAAAACTGTCTTGGATGCGTGGAATGGATACCACAGCCTTCAGTTATCCCCAGAGGCGCGAGACGCAACCACTTTCATCACAGAATGGGGAAGATATCGCTATCTTAGAGCCCCAATGGGCTTCCAAGTTTCCGGAGATGTCTATACCAAAATATTTGATGACATCACAGTTGATATGCCACGGAAAACACGCACACACATTATCAAGGGCATTAGGTATGATACGCCATGCTAAACAGTATCTCCCTTTAAGCATATTGCAGACCATGTACAAAAGTATGGTTGAGCCTTACTTCCGTTTATGTTGCCCAGTCTGGGGTGTTTGTGGCAACACAACACTCAACAAGCTTCAGAAGCTCCAAAATCGTGCAGCTAGGATCGTAACAAACAGCCCCTATAGATTGTCTGCAGCTCCTATCATCAGGCAATTAGGGTGGCCAACGGTCAACGATCTCATTGTAACAGAAACCTTGAAAATGGTCTATAGGTCTATCAACCATGAAGCGCCTGATTATCTTACAGGACTGTTTCAAAGGTTATCAGAAACCAGTACTAAGTGAGTGAGTGAGTATTTGTATTTAACGTGCCTAGCCTGCGAAAGTCTCGAGATGACTTGTTTCCAGCAGGGGACACGGGTTATACATAACCTTTCACTTTTTAGGCACATACACTTGCTATTCTCGCAAGGTATGGGTTTCTGCGCTTGGCGCAGGGGGGGCCCATCAGGGCGACCCCGGTCCTTCCTCTCGATGTGACCACACCTCGTGATTCCTTTTGCCTTTGCCTGGAATTACAGAGAGTTAGCAGCTCTCCTCACACTTTCGCAGCAAGTATGACCCTGGTGGGATTCGAACCCACGACCTTGCGGTTGTGAGTCCGGCGCCTTAACCACTGAGCCAACCTCGCTGTTTAAACTAGACAGCTTCGTAATACCTGCACAGACCTTTATGCACCATTGCTAAAAACCGCATGTGGCCAAAAATGCTTCTCATATAGAGGGGCCAAACTTTGGAACAAATTAAAAAGAGAAAATAAGATGGCCAGTACTTTCTCACAATTCAAATCGTCATTGAAAAATGCCAGATCCTGTATATAATCACACTTTTCCTTTTGACTTTTGATACCTATATATTAGTTTTTATCTTGATATTGTAAATTGCTTTTTTTTTCTTTCTTTTAACAGGGCAGTTTGTAAATCAATTTTTGTATTATACGTTGAATACTTACCCTGTATAAATATTATAAAATGAAATGAAATGAAATGTATCGTTGACGACACCATTCTATGGGACACCACATTGGACTCCTCTTTCTGGCACACCCTGGATTACATAACTCATTGTGCCCAAAATGGAATCATCTTCAACCCAAAGAAATTTGTCTTTGGAAAAGACGACGTAGAATTTGGCGGGTTTTGCATCACAAGGGATGGAGTCAAACCTACTGCTGCAATGATTAACGCAATTTCTACGTTCCCAACTCCCACCAACATCACAGGGGTTCGTTCCTGGTTCGGACTTGTCAACCAGGTAGCATACGCTTTTGCCCAAGCCGATATCATGGCACCCTTCCCGAGAGCTGCTCTCTACCAAGAACAAGAAATTCTACTGGGATGCCACCCTCGAGAAACTTTTTCAAGATTCAAAACATAAGATCATTGACATGATAACTGCGGGCGTAAGAAGCTTCGAAATTAACCGTCCCACATGCATTTCAAGCGATTGGAGCAAGACAGGGATCGGATTCTTTCTCTGTCAACAGCACTGTGCCTGCCCAACCCAGGAGGGCCTAGAATGCGGCAATGGTCACTGGAAATTGATATTTGTTGGGTCACGCTTTACGTCAGATGCGGAGTCGCGTTACGCTCCGGTCGAAGGTGAAGCATTGGCTCTAATATATGCACTTGAGTCTTGCCGCATGTTTGTCCTTGGTTGTCCCGATTTGATTATATCCGTTGACCACAAACCACTGACAGCCATCTTTGCAGACCGGGCACTAGAAAAGATCTCTAAACCCCGGCTACTCAATTTCAAGGAACGATCACTGATGTATCGGTTCAAGATCAAACACACTCCTGGAAAACGACATTTTGGCCCAGATGCGACATCACGATACCCAACTGCACGTACTTTAGCCACCATGTCCAGTTTGAGACCTCCATTCCATGCAACAAACAGCTCAGAGATCGAGGAAGGCATCAAATCTTCTCTAGCAGCCTGCTATGATACTGATAGGCATCTCCAAGCCGTTACTTGGGACCGAGTCGTGGCAGCAGCAGCACAAGACGAAGAATGCCAACTCCTTTTCTAGACAATATCCAATGGATTCCCTCCCTCCAAGGATGAGCTGCCAGAGTTAGTTTGCCGATATTGGCCGGTACGAGATGATCTGTACACAGTCAATGGAGTATCTTTAAAGGATAAAAGGATCCTCATACCCCGTCCCCTGAGAGCTGAGGTACTAGAATGCCTACATGCAGCACACCGAGGAGTAAATGGAATGCTAGCCAATGCTCGACAAAGACTATTCTGGCCCGGGCTAGAGGCCAACCTGCGACAAACCCGTGCTCAGTATCACGCATGTAATGAAATAACCCCCTCACAACCAAAAGAGCCAATGGCAGAGCCGCCCACACCACAATTTCCCTTCCAGTACACCGTAGCTGATTTCTGTGAAATCGGCGGCAACAAGTATCTCATTTTTGCAGATCGGTACACTGGTTGGGTGGAAGCGGCACTTATGAATGATCCAACAGCAAAAAGAGTCTGTGACTACATGAGAGAATGGTATTGCACCTATGGAGCGCCTGAAGAGCAGGCATCTGATGGAGGACCACCCTTCCAAAGCCATGAATATCAGCAGTTCCTCAACCGCAGGGGAATCCGGCAACGCCTCTCATCTGCGTATTATGCTCAGAGTAATGGGCGTGCAGAGCTAGCAGTCAAGACCGCAAAACGCATTCTACTAAACAACACTGACTCTGCTGGACGCCTCAATCATGATCGTACAGCAAGTGCATTCATGATACACCGCAACACGCCAGTTCAAGATGTCAACATATCGCTGGCAATGATGTTGTTCGGAAGGCCTATCAAAGACCACCTCCCTACCCTTCGTGACCAACTATCTGTGCGTTCACAGTGGAAGGACATAAGAGAGCTCAGAGAAAAGGCCATGGTCAAATGCCATGTGCGCAATGCAGAGCACTACAATACACACACACGCCCATTGCAACCACTTCTCGTTGGTGATTCGGTTTTGATCCAAAACCAAGTGGGCAACCATCCAAAACGCCGGGAAAAAACCGGTAGAGTGGTGGAAGCACTAGACAACAGGCAATATAGGATTAAAGTAGATGGGAGTAACAGGATCACTCTGCGTAATGGCAGTTTTCTTCGGAAAATCATGCCAGTTGCCGACTCACCCCCATCAATTCTCCAACGCCCATACCTAGCTGAGGTACCACCACCTATTTCCGATTATACCCACTCAGATGTACCTGTTTATGCCGAAACGCTTTCCACTGGAAGAGTCGGTGAACCTTCTGCCCGTAAAACACCAAGCAAAGGCCAGCCAGCAGCCGCAGACAATCCTGCACCACAATTTGATACACCCCGATACATCCAGTTGCCACTTTCGACACCCATGCCCCAGGCCGGACCAGCAAACAGTCAGACATCTTAACCAGCCACCCCAACCCCTCCACCACTGCAACAGCCACCAATGCCGCCACCTTTCCCACCATCAACACCACCGCCGCAGCAACAACCCCCAACTCCCCAACCACCTGAGCTACCACCACCAGTTCCAGAGATGCAGACTGAAAATGTTGTGTTACGCCGGAGTACAAGAACGGCCCGACCACGTAGAGTACTTTCACCTGTCATGCGTGGTCAATACCACCATTATACCGACGAATGACTACAGCCATGCTAGTCACCTGCCTGTAGTCAGGAAAGGGGGGGGGCATGAAGAGATACCTTAGGAGCTGCCACCTTGACACCAGTCTCTTGACATTGACGTTTCACTCATGAATGAACACGTATGAACTCAGTATCTTTGAGTAACGCTGAGGTTTCCCCCCCCCTTTCCTGACTACAGGTTTGTTTGTGGCCATAACTCCACCAATCCTGGAGATATTTTAACCGGCATCCAAACTTGTACTCCCTAACATCTGGAGAGTAGATTGCTTTAAAAAAATTCGAGAAATCTCAAGCAGTTTTTTGTCCTGGTTGCGTTTTATGAAGGTAGGTAAAATTTAGAAAAATCTTCACGGGTTTCTTTTGTCTCCTTCGCTTTTTAGCCGTGTGATTGGTCCTTGAAAATGAGGTTTTGGCGGTTTCGACCATGGGCCACGAGCAATCGGCTATGTACGACGAATGATTCCTATGCTGATTTGGATTACTTTCTGGACTATCTAGACGAAGTAAACGATTGTGCTTTCTTCCGCAGCCTTCTACTGTGCAGCTTGGGTGTCTACAGTTTCCTGAGTTATGACCTCCATTTGATGGCTTTAGACAATTGAAGCATAGCTTATTCTCTTTAGCAACTTCTCATCTTTTTTGAGTGCTCATCTTCTTTGCTGAATAACATTATACAGTATCATGGCCTTGTTTATTACAAAAACCACATTTGCTGTTTCTTGGCAGACTTGCATTTCCTACCAATCCTGATGCTGAAGAGATTCCTTTCTTGTTGAATTGATTAGCGTGAGTTCTATTGAGGCTTTTACTGCTATAATGACCACTTGAGCTGCTGTTCTCTATTTGGCTTCTCTCTCCTGCTTCTCTTGACAATACGTGTCGATTCAAAAACTTGAAAAATAAATCAATTGTGATTTCAGTGTCTTCAAGATCTGACACTTCAAACTCCTATCTTTCTGCTAAACTCTGAGGCAACTTCATTTCTAAGAGAGGTATAAGAACCATTTGAACATCTGGATTGTCTTCTGATTTGAATCCTAAGCCTTCTAGTGCTCTTATCCTGTTCTGGAGGGTATCATGTAGTTGACGTAGTGTTGCTGCTTTCACGTTATCTTTGATTTCAAACTTAACAATTGACTTTACCAATGAAGCAACAATGATTCTTTTCCTGCCAAATCTGTGGAAAATGGTTGCAACTGCTGGCTCATAATTTGCGGATGTTGTTTCAAAGCTATCGATTGCTTGCAATGCAGTGCCTTTAAGACTTGCTCTTAAATATGAAAATTTCTGTGCAGCTGATAGATCTCTATTGTGATGAACAGCACATTTGAACTGATCCCAGTAAGCTGTGAACTTGAGGCTATCCCCACTAAATACAGGCAGATCAAATTTAGGCAGCTTTATCTCCTTGTGGTGTCTTTCGGACGAATTCACACTCTCTGTATCAGCAGCAACGGATAGTTCGGTAGTGAACCTTTGAGCTTTGTTCATAGCGTTTCGGATCTTACGATGATATTCAGAAAAGTGTTGACACTCATCATCTACCTCTTCGTCTCCAATTAAACCCATGATTTCATGATTAAGATTCTCGTGCATTTGCCTTTGCTTGTTTAATTCTTGCAAGCTACTTTGTACTTCAACTGTATTATCTGATGATTGCATGAAGTCGACTAAATCATCCATTATACCATTGATATTCACCTTCAAGCATTTTTCTCTCCTTCTTTTATTGCTGAGCTCTGTTTGTTCAGGACTTTTTGCACTGGATAATGATGAAATATTAAAAGTGTCTCTAGCAAATACAGCTTCATCTTTGATTTGACTCAAATATGATCTTTCAGGCGCTTTAGAAAGCAGTACTGTGCCGCCAACGGTTATGAATCAAGGCCTAGGACAGTTACATGTGGCATTCCCCAAGGTTCCTGTCTTGGCCCCCTTCTCTTCATAATGTACCTCAATGACTTTGAAAAATGTTTGAAAGTCTCAAAGGCCGGTATGTATGCTGATGATACTCACGTGACCTTAACATCAAAGAATGTCGAAGAACTTGTTCATAAGGGTCAAGAGGAGTTTACCCATATTTCTGAATGGATGTGGATAAATAAATTAAGTGCCAATCCACAAAAAACAGAGTATATGGTAATTGGGCACCCTCGTAAAACTAATAAAGTGGAGATACACGATACATTGAGACTGAATGGTTCAGATATAGAACGAGTGAAAAAAACCAAATCACTTGGAGTCATTGTGGACGAAGGGCTTAACTGGGAAGAACAATTCAAAACTGTCAAAGGGAAAGTTCGCGGAGGTCTCGCATCTTTAAAGAAATTGAAGAACATCCTCCCACAATCTCAGTTAAGCAATGTATATCGTGCTCTTGTAGAAAGTCACATGCGATATGCAGATGTAATCTGGGGTAGCCTCTCTAATTCAAGAAAGGAGTCCCTTCAACGTCTTCAAAACAGAGCCATTTCCATGATCGATACGTCCAGGATAAAAGATGAATGGTCGAATAATTTCCTTCAGGTTAGACAACTTGTCACGTTTGATCGTGCAGTTATGGCCTATAAGATCATGAACAGACTCAGCCCGGAAAATCTCTGGAACAAATTTCAACAAAGATCCCAATACTCCAGTTATAACACGCGGTTCTGTAGAGATCTTCAGATTCCAAGGTACAAACAAAGAGTATGCCAAAAAAGGATTTTCCTATTCAGCTCTTAAGGTCTGGAATGAAATCCCTTTCATTTCATTTAATTTAATTTCATTTCATTTCATTTCATTTCATTTCATTTCATTTCATGTCATGTCATTTCATTTTAAATTATTTATACAGGGTAAAAACATTCAGTTCATACGGAAAAAAAAACTGCTTTACAATGTGCCCTGTTAAAACAGAAAATAAAAACAAAAAGAAAAAGAAAAAATTAATTACTCAATAAACTTTAAATTCTACTTAATACATTGTCAGATAAATTCCCAAAAAAAACCTAATTTTAATTATTCCTATCCAAACGAAAAAAAGGAAATTAAATTGCAACAGGAAAATCGATTGACTATGTTCTTGATGGAAGGAAGTACGTAAAGTTTGTTTTATAATCCTTCCTTTAGTTTTAATTTGAAGTTTGATAGCGAGGGAGACAGTTTGATTTGGTGATCTAGACTATTCCAAACGGTAGCCCCTCGATATGCAAATGACTTTTGTCCATTGTTTGTTCTAAACAAAGGAAGTTTCAAGTCAGTTTCGGTGTTTCTTAGCGTCCTCATTGCCTGTTCACGCTGTCTTTGAAACATTTGGGCCATATAGTCTGGGCAAAGTTGGTTAACAGATTTGAAAACAGTAGTTGCCGTTTCAAACCTGATCAGCTCTTTAACTGTTAACCAGCCCAGACCTTTAATAAGGGGCAAGGAGTGTGCATAAGCACTATTTGTCACAATACGGGCAGCGCGATTTTGGAGAATTTGCAATCTTTTTAAGTCTGCCTCAGTGCAACATCCCCATACCGTGCAACAGTATCGTAGATAGGGTTCGACTATACTTCTGTACATGGTTTTTACCGTACTGAGTGGGACGTACCTCTTTGCATATCTCAGCATCCCTATCCCTCGCGAAATCTTCGCAGCAATAATGTTGATATGTTCCTTCCAACCTAATGTTTTGTCAATTTGTATTCCAAGATACTTAGCTTCGTTTATCATCGGGACAACTTCGTCGTCAATAACAAACTTAGGGCTAATGACATCACTGTTAGAAATGTTCTGGAGTTTTGCCCTGCTACCGATAAGCATAGCTTGAGTTTTCGTAACATTTAGAGACAATTTATTGCCTTCTAACCATAATTTGAGATTGGACAAATCATCATTGATTGCTGAATTGATTTCATCAACTGATTTAGAGGAATAAGAGATGCTGGTATCATCTGCATACATAGTAACCTTGGCATTATCAAGTGCAAGTGGTAGGTCATTAATATACATTAAAAAGAGGAGTGGTCCCAAGCAAGACCCTTGGGGAACTCCATATCGAATACTTTCAATGTTCGATATGTGCCCATTCACCTTACAGCACTGTTGTCTCCCACTAAGATAGGATCTGAACCACTCAAGCTCAATACCCCTTATGCCATAAAGTGACAACTTTTCTAATAGGATACTATGGTCTACTGTGTCGGAAGCCTTTTTAAGGTCGATGAAAACGACCGCATTGACATTGCCTCTGTCGATGTCTGTGTACCAATCATTCGTGCTCTTGAGTAGACATGTGACACAAGAGTGTAATGATCGGAACCCAGATTGGTGCAAGTAAAGCAACTTATTTTCATCCAGGTATTGGTAAAGTTGGCCATACAAAACTTTCTCAAATAAACGTGAAACCGAAATTGGACGGTAGTTAGATTTGATATTTTGAGGGCCGTCTTTGAAGATAGGTGCAATCCTAGCTGTTTTCCAACAATCAGGAAATACACCCCGCCTCAAAGAATTATTAAAAATGGTACTCAATGAGCTAGCTAGGACAGGCATGCCGACTTTCAAAAAATAGCTTGAAATACCGTCTAAACCAAATCCATTTGATTTTTTAAGGCGTTTCATTGCCCTGTATATCTGCACTTCATCAACGTTCTTGAACCTAAAGATTTTAGAATGCTGATTTATCTTAACATCCCCAGATAAAAGGGGATTTCTCCTTGTTGGAATTTTGCTGCTGAGATTTTCTCCTATGTTACAAAAATACTGATTCATAGCGTCGGCAATTTGTTGAGAGTCAGTAATATCTTTGTCACCATCCTCGAGAGAAGAAATATGAGTAGTTTTGGATCTCTTATTTATCATCTGGTTGATGGTTTTCCAAGTTTCTTTCATGTTACCCTCAAAGGCATTTACTTTATCAGAGAAAAAAATCCCTTTTTAGCTTTTGGTTCATATTAGTAACTTTATTTCTGATTTGTTTATATGCAGCAAATAACAAATCAGATTGGTTTTTAACTGCAGCTTTCTTTATTCTGTCTCTTACTTGCGAGAGCTTACTTAGCTCTGAAGTGTACCAAGGAGTGTATCGTTCGGCAACCCTCCGTTTTCTTAAAGGAGCATGTTTTTCAATTATCATCGAAAGCACTTCACACCAGTTCCTTACCTGCTCATTGAGATCAGTACCATTTTGTAAAATCAACGACCAGTCAATTAATGCAAGGTCCTGCAAAAATGCACTCTAGTTGAATTTTTTCATCTGGCGAGTTGTTACTACTACATGTTTAGTCTTGAGGGCTCCCCGGAACTTTCTAACACAGTAGACCAAGTAGTGATCGCTAAGACCGATTTCGAGAACTCCGGAAGATGTAATATTGTTGATGTGACTTGTTGCAATGTGGTCGATAAGAGTAGACTGTTGAGAAGTTTCCCTTGTAGGTTTGTTTATGAGTTGTTTAAGCTCATACGAACTGTAGATTTGTTGCATGTGCTTGCTTGGATTATTCAGACAGGACACATCTGACGTGCTTGAAAACTTAAGGAAGTCACAATTTGTATCACCAAGGAGTATAAGCTCTTTACCCTCGGTCTCAAGAAACTGCAAGATTCGATCAAGTTTATCAAAAGTTTCTACAGTGTCACTAGGGGGTCGGTACCATGAAATAACGAAAAATGGTCTGGCTTTTAAAGGCTCGACCTCAATGCACAATAATCCAAGCGATTTCTCGGGCAAATCTTTGCGTACATGGTACTTTATGCTATCTTTGATATAGAGAGCAATTCCACCCCCTTCTCGATTTCTGTCACATCTCTCAATTTTATAATTTTCAATTTTTAAGAGATCTTTACAGATCTTGCTGTCCAGCTTAGTTTCGTTGAGGGCAAGTATATGGATACCTTTCTCAAAAAGAAAGTTACTTAGCTCATCATAGTGTCTAAGCAAACTATTGATATTGAGGGATGCAACTACCATCCCCTTACGAAATCCTAGACTTTCTGTTGATGTGCTATCCTTATCACCCACATTGCAACAATTTAACTCAAGACTTTCATTGCATACATTGTTATTTCTGTCACTGCTGTTAAATTAACTTTATTTTACTTAATAGGTTAGCTGAAAATTTTGTGTTCCCATAAAAGTTTAGGTGCAGGCCTAAACGACCAAGATGGTCTCTCTTGATGTTGTCATTGTTGATTATGTCAACGGACATCTTCTTTATTGCATTCTTGACTGCAACCAGAATTTTATTTGCTTTAGCATTATCAACTCTCATCATCGGCAGTGACAAGGTGACCGTGCTATTAGGCAACTCATTCTTAATGTATTCTTTCAGGCTAATGAGTTGGTCGACAATGGCATTTGAATCAGAATTAACAGCATCATTTGTACCGACATGCAAAATTACATGAGACGGCTTTTTTGTCAACAGGGGCTTCACATAATCATGCATGTCTTTAACAGTTGAACCAGGGAAATTCCTCACCTTGACATTAGATGGCATTTTGCGTTCCTCCACTCCATTTAGCATACTGTCCCCAACAATGAGAATAGTTCCAGGCCTCCAGATACCCTGTTGCTGTGACTGCCCTTTCTGCGAAGGAGGCAAGTTATCTTTTTGCTGTGGTTGCTGAGACTTGTCAGAGGTGCTTTGACTATTTTGTACCTGTTGTTGCTGCTGCTGTTGGTTCTGTTGCTGTTGAGGTTGCATACGTTGACTGTACGGTTGTTTGTCATCCAGGTGGGCAGACTGGTTTACTGATTGGCTATTTGCTTTCCCCAGGTTTCCTTTGTTTTGTTTGTTTCCTTTCTTTCGATTTTGATTTTTTCCTTGTTCTTTTTCTTGCGGTTTTTTCAGAGAATGCATTGCTTCAGCCTTACTTTTTACAAGGTGTTCTTCATATTTTTCTCTTTTTGCTTTGACGTAGGCTTGCAATTGAGATTCAAAACTTGGTGTTATTTGAGTCTCAGGGGGCTCAGGAGCTGGTTGGTGACTGCATGTCTCTGGTGAATCCTCCTGGGGACTCAACGTGCAAGTTTCTTGTGCATTCTCTAGGGGATGTTGTTGACTCCCAAGACTTCCAAGGTTTGTTTGAACTTTGACTTGGGATGATTTGCCCATAAAATCGATAATTGTTTCCAGTTCCTTTATCCTAGTATCCTTGTAGCCGTTGTCATCTCTAAGAATTTCAATTGTATTTCTGAGCATGCGATTCAAGATCTTTTCATCTCGCAGCATTTCGATGTGATTATTCAAGGTGTCCGCCATTTTGCCCATGACGTCCACAAAGCCACTAAATTCACTTAAATATCAGGGAACCACCTACCTTGTGCCGATTCAAAAAACAACTAAAAATACATTTGATGAGCTGAAAGCAATTCGAAACACAACTCCCTGGGAGAACAGCAATATAATCTTTAGCCCTCGATGTTTTTCTTTTTGTTTATATAAATATATTGATTAATTGTATTGTATGTTTTTTGTAGTTTTATTATGCTGAAGGGATATTGTGTATAAATAATTTAAAATGAAAAAAAAATGAAAAATAGCTACAGTTCTCCTATTTCCCTTAGACGAAAGTCCCCTTATCTGTAGCTCTTCTCGAATATCTTCAAGGGATAACTGATCCATTTTTACCACTTCAAAGTTGCTGGGTATCTCTGATCCATGCTCGGCAAATCTATGTCAAACAATAATCAAATGGGTACATCCATAAAATTGTCCGGTAAATAGAGTCTCCGTTGGGTGTCCGACGTCCGTGTCTCTATCTATCCGGCTCGGTGGACCATGTTAACAGTGGACGGACCATTTGAAGTCTTGCCTAAATACATGTTCCTATCAGAGCCTCTGCGGGGTCTATCAACATACGGCCAGCAACCGCGAAGGGGCATACCAAGACCGCCCGACACAATGAAACTCCGAATACAAACCAACAGTAACAAATATTCACAAACGACCCTAGTAATGCTAGAAAATGTCTAGAATCTTTTGTCCAATAATCAATGAGTCCACGTCGTTCTCTAATCACGTAGCGCAGCCAGCGGCTAAACAAGGGCGCTGTCAGTTCTTTCGGGTCTATATTCTTCTGGGCGATCTATTAACAATGTTTAAACTTCCTCGATAAATTCTTGTAGCGCAGCCAGCGGCTAAACAAAGGCGCTGTAAGTCCCGTTCGACGTTTAATTTATTCGTTGTGCATCGGCACTGAAATCCATCTGTGTTCGGTGTGCATATGCACTAAATTCTTCTTTATTTGGTGTGCTTCGGCACGAAAACTCTTGTTTACTTGTTGTGCATCGGCACGATAATCCTTGTTGAAGACTTAATGTCTTTTCTTGGGCTTCGGCCCGATAAAACAATCTTTCCGACTGTTTTCTGCAAAAAAACTGTGTTCTTGCAACCAGCGAACGTGAAAAACAACTGCTTTTGTCCATGCATCGATGAACCCAATTATCAGTTACTGCGTAAACAACTTGAACAATAACGCCATTGTGTTTAGCTTCCAATCAAACAGTGTCAAATAAAGGACTCTTTGAATCTGCGGTCTTACGCCTTTGTGCATTGAAATATCTTCATTGGCTTAGCAACGCGCCCTGAACGGGTTCGAAACGGAACAGTATATTTATTGATCTACCAAAGGCCTTCGATACTGTCAATGATGATATTCTCTTGAAAAAGCTGGAACACTATGGTATCAGAGGAACTGCCTTCAGTTGGTTTAAGTCTTACCTTAGTGATCGTAAGCAGTTTGTTTCAGTTAATGGTATCTCATCATCTACATGTGACATAACATGTGGTGTTCCACAGGGGTCTGTACTAGGTCCTTTGCTGTTCCTAATCTACATTAATGGCTTACCAAACTCATCTAAAATATTGACTTTCTTTTATTTGCTGATCATCATCATCATCATCAATAATTTATTTAATGTAGGCTAAATAAAATAAAAAGAATAGCTAAATTACAGCAAATTTAGGCCTACTTTACAAAAAATTTACAAAATTTACAAATTAATTCCTAAAGCTAATCAATAAAAACATTTAGTGCATTATATACAAGATAAAAGCATGCCTTCCCTACGAGGTACGGAGCGACGCCCACCTCCCAGAGAGACGGCGGACACACCGCGCGAGGGAACCCCCACACGCATATCCTAAGCTGCGGTCGCCGCTAGGGAGCAATTCCCCAGTTCAACCGCAGCCCAGTGCCTGCATCGTGAAGGGGACCTCACATCCCGCACAGCACATCCCCCATCCCACCGGGAAGCAGCGCACCGCCCCCATCCTCGCGAGAAGGCCCAAGAAATGTTTATCATGTTAGAAACCCAACTCTTGGAATGTATGTTTTGCAGAGTCTACAGTTGCATTTTTCGCCATTCCAACATCTAATTCGTTTTTTGAAAATAGGAAGGGTGCTTGATCGTTTTATTTCGTGCGGTAAAAACTGCCAAAGTTTATTTCCAAGGTAGGCTATGGTCTCAACTCCAAAGGACGTGGTTCGCACCTTTGGAATTTGAGCGTCATTGCCATGCCTTAGGTTGCAGCTAATACCTCTCTCCATAAAAATATCCTTCATGAAAGGTGGATTTAGATCAGACTTTGTTTTAAAAATTTCCGTCATAAGCAACTGTAGGTTTCTTACATGGATGGGCACCGAATTGCTCTGTTCCAGGAGAGAACCAAAATCACTTCCGTGATCCTTGTACGCAATGCGCAGTGCCCTTTCGTGAACATGATTTATTCTATGGTTTAAAGTTCTGTCATAAAACATCCAAACAAGTGGACAGTAGCTAAAGTGCGATAACACAAATGCTCTCATGAGCTGCTGCAATTTGTCAGTGTCCATGTAGCAGGATATACGGGCAAGAGCATGGAGTTTCTGGCCGGCCTTTCTACATAGGGTCTTCACATGTCCTTTGAAAGATAGTGATCGATCAAAGGTTATACCGAGAAGAGTTTCCTCTCTACTCTCTTTCACACTGGCCTCGCCTATTTTGATGGTTATTTCATTATCTCCCTTCGCACCAAAAATCATTAAATGGCATTTGTCTTCATTTAACTTCATACAATTGTTTGGAAACCACTCAATTATTTTAAAGGCATCATGTTCTAAATGCGCAATGACAGTTTCAATCCTAGGACCACACGCATAAATTTTTGTATCGTCTGCATAGTTACAGATTTTGGTTTCCTCCAAGTCATTCAGGTATATGTTAAACAAAAGGGGCCCCAAGGGCTGATGATACCAATATTTATTTTGAAGCGAATGACCTGACAAGGCTAACCAAAAAAGTTAACAAGGAACTTAGCAAAGTAAAATCCTGGCTTGATTGCAACAAACTTGCTCTGAATATTGACAAAACAAATTCCATCCTATTTCATTCCCCCCAGAAAACAATTACCAGACTTGATAAACCTTAGATTTGGCAAGAAAAGTATCAAAAGGACTAAGTATGTTAAGTTTTTAGGTGTACTTGTTGATGAGCATCTTTCTTGGAAATACCAGATCGATGAACTTTGTAAAAAACTTTCTAGTACCACTGGAATCTTCTTTAAAGTCAGACACTATGTTCCTCTACAGACCCTGATCTGTCTCTATAATTCACTCTTCTCGTCTTTTCTCAATTATTTATGGTATTATAGTATGGGGTCTTACCCATGACAGAAGAAAATCCTAAGATGTATAAAATTCCAACCATTTACTGCTCCATCTGCACCTTTGTTTCACACATTAAAGATGATCAAGCTTCAGGACATGCTTCGTTTAAATATATCAACATTTGCCTATAAAGCTATACACAAGCTCTCACCTGTCTGCTTTTATAACTACTTTCTTCTGTTCACAGGATTGGAACTCGTCAGTCTACCAGTGGCTCTAAATTATGGAATACTCTTCCACTTTTCATACGCGTTGCTGGCTCTATTTCACTCTTTCGGTCTAAATTGAAAGCTTATTATATCGACTCATATGTCTAGTCTGTCTGTCTCTCTTCCTCCGCATCAAGGTTTGTCATTTCCTCGGGGTACATCTGGTTCATAGTTTTTTATCTTAATATTTTTTTAGTTTCTTTGTTTTTATGGGGGGGGGGGGGGCTCTCTCTCGATTAGTTTACCTACTTAGAGAGCTCCTCCTTAATCGATCTATACTATATACAATCATGTAATATCCTTTCCTTTTGCTTATATTGTAGTTTTGTATTTGATGTTATCAATTTAGTATTGTATTTATTTGTAATGTAATTGTGTAGAATTGTATGTAGTATAGATTGATGATCAATGAAACTGAAACTGAAACTTCCGGGTTGTGCAACCGCCTTGCATAATACTTTGAAATCAAAGGGAGCTTGAGCCTAGCTTTTCCAATAAGCGCGCGAAAGTTGTTTGCTGATGTCATCTCTTTGATATTTTTTCGATTTCGCTGCTTTATGTTGTTCAGAAGAGCTACAATAAAGTTTTAAAGTTGACCTACCTGCAGCGCAGGTGTAAGTACAGTTCCCTTTCCCTTTGACGTTTCCACATATACCATGTCTATTTTGTGTCGCTTCTCAATATATCTTTCAGTTAGAATTGGCTTCAGGACAGTTTCCTCCAACTCTTCTGGTTCATATCCAAAGAGATCTCAAGAATCGCGCACAAATTGTGAGACCTACGGCTCATTTTGGAAGAGCATTGTAACTGACATAATGGCGCCCTGGTGTGTCCACACCGTGAAACCCTTTAGTTCTGTAGGCTGTTGTTGCAAAGTGTGCTTTAGAGGTGAATGAGGTCAAGGATAAGAGAGTTAAAAGCGGGATTGAAATCAGCAATATTTTGAAATCATTTTCAATAAAACTAGAATCTGTTTTGTAACTTTCCGGTCTTCTGGGAAATGAAATAATACTGTGGTGAACTGGTGAATAGCTTGAAAAGTTTTTGATACACTAAAACAATCAATTCTGCCGCGGTCAGACAAGGGTGCTACGGCCTAATTTAGGCGTTCAAGACATGTCTGTATTTGTGTACTTCCAGCATGACAAAAAGGAAACGGATGATACAGATCTCACGGTGAGGTTTGTAGCACAAGTTGAAAAGCCTATTCAAGGTGAGTTCCTCTTCAAAACTTCTTTGAACTCGCGGAAAATCTTAAATTTCTGAAGAGTGGACGGACCAGGGCGACACCGTTCTACGTCGTACAAAAAGGAAATATTAAAATTACAGAAGCGCTCATTTTAAAATTTAAGGCGCTGCTGGACGATGCGATGCCCTCTCCTGCTTGCTTGGATATGATATGATACGATATGGATATTAAACACAATTCCACTTACATTGGTTGTCGTTGTGCGTCAAAACATATTTAAAAGAAATACAAATTTACAACATTTTAATGGTAAAAACCTACAGTAACTACCTAATAATGCACTAGGCCTTGTCAATTGAAATCGGCCCCCTCTCTCTCCCAACTCTTTCCTCCGTTATCGGGGACACATTGGCTGTTAAATTCCCACCCTCTATATTCCCAGGTATTTTTTAACCATTTTTATTTATAAGAAGGTGTGCATTCAGAAAATGTGATATTTCATTCTTTGAAGATAACTCACCAAGGAGCTACAACTTTTTTTTTCCTTTTTTTTATATCAGTGACAAATTTACAAAACTACAGATAATCTAACAACAACTAAGTAAAGCTAATACAATTTTTCCATAATTCAAAAGAAACTTTTAATAGATAGAGCACAAATTGAATTAACAATACGATTACAACATAGTACGAATACGAAAATGATTACAACATAATACGAGACGATTCACAAGACGATTTACACAACTATACCACAAGAGGTGTGATCAAGCACATCTCTCCTGCAGCCAACAAGCAACGATGAACAAACAAACACCGACAAACTAACAAAACACAGAAGCCGTTTCTATTCCAATTGGAACCCTTAGTGCTTACTTATGAAATAAATCCCTTTGGTAAGGGATACTCAGATTCCGCCAAGGGCGCTTTAAGAGCTACAACTGAAGTTGTCTCATTGAGGGCGTATTCTTTTGGGCATCTGAAGTCTGCGAAGTCTTCTGAAAACGGTAGACTTCGTAGAGAAAAATGTCACTTACCAAAAGAATGCGCATTCCGAAAACGGTAGTGTTGGTAGACTTCGCAGAGAAAATGCCAAAAGAATACACATTCTGAAAACGGTAGAGTTGGCAGACCTCGCAGAGAAAGATCCCAAAAGAATGAGAAATCTGAAAGTTTGAGAGTTCGAGTGTTGTGTTCGGCCGAGCGAATTGAAGGCATTTCAATGCATTATGCTTTTGTTTTGCAAATCCCAAGAGAAAATAATTTATAATGCTTCATTGTGTTTTTGAATGTTTTGGAACTTTTTCATTCAACAAATAAGGCTCTTTGAGATCTCTCGGAAGTCTACCAGCTTCAGGAACAGAAGGTTTCCGAGGCCTCGGAAGTCTACCGTTTTGGGTAGAGCCCAAAAGAATACGTCAAAAATCTCTCGGAAGTCTACCGAAAACAGAATGACCAAAAGAATGGGCTTTCATACAAAATGATCTGAAGTCTCCGAAGTCTGCCGTTTTCAGTAGAATGGCAACAAAAGAATGGGATCTTAGTCTCTGCCAACTCTACCGTTTTCAGAAGATGCCCAAAAGAATACGCCCGGAAGTTGTTCTCTTTGAAAAACTTCTCCATGTCTTTTTTTTTTAATATCATTCATCTAAAAAGTTTACAATAGATTCTAAAATCTGCAATACTAATCTAATTACTATACAACACTACGGGAACGATACCAGGGGGAGCGAAATACAATGACTACCCCATGGCCAAAAACATAAGACATATAACGTTAACTAACTGTCATAACTAACGAACGTTAACTAATGCCACTAACTGTACACTACGGATAATATACTAGATTCTGTCTGATATTAGATGTCATGTGGTGTCAAGGTTGGGAAGAACTTAAAAAAGTTCACGAGCGTGGCTCGTTTGAAATTGAGATGCATAAGATGCCTGACATCTAATATGAAGCAGAATTTCCAAGAAAAACAAAGAACATTCACGTAAAGGGATTTTGTGGTTTTTAAGAACATAGCTGAAGTTTCAAAGGATCTCAA
The DNA here is from genome assembly GCA_039566865.1 of Aurelia coerulea. NCBI lineage: Eukaryota > Metazoa > Cnidaria > Scyphozoa > Semaeostomeae > Ulmaridae > Aurelia > Aurelia coerulea. Next base: position 9,510,133 of record CM076959.1, read on the forward strand.
ACAAACCGACCAGTTTCGTGGATGAAACGTAAAGTCAATTCCAGTATATTTTTGCTCAAGTCATCAGAAAGGTCTTGATCACCATATAGTAAAAGCTGCGTAAAAGCATCATTTGAAAGGCTAGCGATTTGTACATATGGTTGCAATAATTTTACAATTCCAGCGAGAAGATCTCTTCGTTTTCATTTTTTTCATTTAATATTATTTATACACAAATTAACCCTTCAGCAAATTAAAATATATAACATCTATTTACAATGATGAAACCTTATGAATAAAAACCTAAAGCCCTATAAAACTTAATCCTTGCTGTTCTTCCAGGGAGTTGTGTTTGGCTTGAGAGTCTAGCTCTTTAGAAGCGTTTTAAGTTGTTTTTTAAAACGATCAAGTGTCGGTAACTCGCGAATTTCGGCAGGTGTATCGTTCCATGACTTGAGAGCTGCGTAATGAAAGCCCTTTTTTGCAAATTCAGTCCTATATCTAGGGATCTGGATATCCTTACAATGCCTCGTATTGTAGGTCGAGTGAAAAGATCTTGGCTTGAATTTATCCCAGAGGTTTTCAGGGCATAGTCTGTTCATAATCTTGTAAGTCATGACATTCCTATCGTAACGGAAAAGATTTTCTACGTTTAACCAGGATGCCGACCAGCCATCTTTTATTCTTGCGTTTGCAATTATCGAATACGCCCGGTCTTGAAGGCGTTGGAGAGCAGCTACTTTTGTTTTTGAAAGACTACCCCAGATAACATCGGCATAACGCAGGTGACTCTCGACTAACGCATAATATACATTACACAATTGCGATTGTGGAACGACATTTTTCAATTTTCTCAAAGCTGCAAGACCTCCACTTAGTTTGCCTTTGGTGCGCTTAAACTGTTCATCCCAACTTAGTTTTTCATCAACTATTACTCCGAGGGATTTTGTCTTTTCAACTCTTTAAACATCAACATCAAAATAAGAACAGAAGGCATCTTCTTAGCTATGTTGAACATCAAAAGAAGGGCAGAGCAACAAAAAATGCTCCATATCCTCAATGCCATCGTTTGTTGGACACATTGGGTTTATGGTATCCCTGAAATTATGCTTGAACTTGTGAAATTTTTTTTTTCTTTATATTAATTTAAAAATTACAATATAGGTTTACAAGCTACACTACTTTACAAAATTACTATACAACTATACAATACTACTGGAACGATACCCCGAGGAGCAAAAGGCTATGACTACCCCGAAGCCCTTTTGACATAGATATTAAAACTAAAGATTAAAAATAGAGTCTAAAAGTAAAGCTAAAGTCTGTCTCAAATTACATGCCACGGGAAATGTCTGCGATCGAAACAAACTTTAAGTGTTTGGATGGGTAATTAGGCATTGTCGCAGATATTGCGTGGCATCTAATTCGAGACAGACGTTCAACATACAACGAAAAGAAGAACAAAATAGAAGCAAAGAAAAGAAGAACACATTTACTTAAATGAGACAAGGTGGTTGTGGTTGTGTGGCTTATAACGGAGTGTGAAATTTTCTAATCAAATCGACCGGATTTGTGTATAAATTTTAAAGTTAGTAGGAGTATATTTTTATTGAGTTCGTTGGATAAATTTTTATCACCATACAATAAAATTTGCAATAGAACGTTATTTGGAGATTAGTATATCGAAATGGTCGTAATAAAGCAAAAACTCCAGCGAGAAGATCTCTGCGTGGTACTGCAAAGGAAGGGCAAAGCAACAAAAAGTGTTCTGTATCCTCGATACCGTCGTTCGTAGGGCACATTGGATTTATGGTATCCCTAAAATTGTGGTTCAATTTGTGAAGGTTTAATTTGCTGAGACCAACCCTGAGTTGAGTGAGATAGGATAGACCTGTTGGGTCATGAATGCCAAATATAGATCTTACAGGGGGTCTGATTATTGATAAAAGCTTCTTCTTCTTAAAAACAGCAACAGACGGTGCAAGTCTAATCTCAGGATCAAATTCGTTCCATTCTGATAAGCAATGAGGATAGAAACTAGACTTAAGTTTTTCTGTTCTGGCCTTTATTCGCCCAATAACATCCTGGTTGCGAAGAGAGTAATGTAACTGTTGAAGTGGTGGGATTGGATCCCTAGTATAGACTGGAGTTAGATTATTAAGAATCTTGTAGAACAAAGTAAGGCGTCTGCTCCACCTTCGGCAGCTTAGCGATTCCCAGTGAAAATTTAACTTACTGAGACCAACCCTAAGTTGAGTAAGATAGGATCATCCTATTGGATCGTGTATTCCAAAAACAGATTTTGCAGGGGGTCGGATTATTGATAAGATCTTTTTCTTAAAAACAGCAACCGAGGGTGCAAGTCTCAATTCAGGCTCAAGCTTATTCCATTCGGATAGGCAGTTGGGATAAAAATAATGACATCCTGGTCGCGAAGACAGTACTGCGACTGATGAAGAGGAGGAATTGGATCTACTGTATACTCAGGGCTAAGATTATTTACAAACTTGTAGAACAAGGTAAGGCGTCTACTCCATCTTCGGGAACTTAATGACTCCCAGCCAAGCTCCATGTACAGCTTCTCGCGAGATGTTCCCCTCCATGTTTCTGTTACAGCCAAAGCAGCAGAATACTAACAGACTCTTAGCTTTTCCATGGCAAATTAAATTAGATTACCATAGTCCAGGTGTGGTCGAACGTAGCATGGGCAGATATTTGGAGAGATATTTCAGCAAACCAATGCCTTTTCTTATCTTAGAGATAGCTGATTTAATATGAGCTGAAAATGATAGTTTTGAGTCAAGGATAATTCCTAAATGTTTATGTTCGTTTACCTTCTTCACAGGTATGTCATTAAAAAGGACTACTGGATGTTCAATTTTAATTTTCTTTTTTGAAAATTTTAATTCAACAGCTTGTTTTAACGGATCAGGATTAAATGACATTCTCCAAGCGTGAGCCCACTGACTTATCAAGTCCAAGTCATGATTCATGTCATTGGCAGCTGTATTGGAATCTTCTACCACTGTGAACAATGATGTGTCATCAGCAAATAACTTAACATTGCACTTCAAGCTTACGGCTAGATCATTTATATACACAAGGAAAAACAAAGGTCCCAGAATAGAGCCCTGGGGCACCCCTGCCGAAATATCTCCCCAATTAGAACTCTGTCCATTCAGTACAGTCCTCTGCTCTCGATCCTTAAGAAAACTTTGAATTAGAGAAAGAAGTTGTCCCGAGACACCACATCGTCTTAATTTATAAATTAGACCGTCGTGCCATACCCTATCGAATGCTTTAGAGATGTCCAGATACACAGAACGAACATCTAAAGGAGGGTTACAGTCAAACGCTTTAAATATTGTATGTGTTATTGAGAGTAACTGATTGATTGTTGAATCCCCTGGGCGAAATCCTGGTTGATTTTGGTTAAGGAGTTCATGTGATACAAGATGTGAATAAAGAGAATCGTATATGAGTTTTTCAAGAATTTTCCCAAAAATTGGTAAAAGAGAAATAGGACGGTAATTCCCTTTCACATTTTTCTCATTCTTTTTATGAACCGGCACTACATTTGCATATTTCCATATTTGAGGAAATAAACCACGCCTCAAACAATTTGTGAAAATTATCTTGACTGGCAGATACAATGCAATGTCTCTGCACTACTATCACATCAGTTTCTTTGAGAAGCATCAACGCATGCATTAGTCATTTCTTGTGTTTCAAATATCAGCTAGTATCTGGTTACAGGTCCGTCAGAATGAAATTCATACTGGGGGGGGGGGGGCTGAAACTCGATGCAAGGGTAGCGAGCAAGGGGCTTTACCCAGGGAAAATTCTTCATGACCACACCCTTTAGATCGCTGGAAATGGCCCATTTTTTCAAGAATCTGCCATTTAAAGAAGCACAGGTTGCAGCTGATGGGGGTCTTTCTGGGAACATTTTGAAAATAGGACTTCAATTTCACAAGGAGAATATAGATTATTTTTGAATTGCATGATGTTAAAGGTGATAGATGGATTCTGGTAGCTACCTCAAATGTCGATGCTGGTATTTTCAGAAGTTTCAATCTTCATTCCCATGAGCTTGGCTTTCACAGCCTTTTTCACTAACATACAAAAGGGAACGAACTTCTGCAAATGATTGGGAGGTTGAAGCCCCCAGCCCCTACACTTCCAACAGGCCTGGGTTAGCACGCATAATGTTTCAAATCACGAAAATGCATCCTACTTTGGAAATTGCCTTCAAAGCCAGTGGTGTCATGGCCGGGGGGCCAGAGGGGGCCATGACCCCCCCCTGTGAAAATGTTGTCGGAAAATTCGTCAGTTTTCAATTCTTGTCCGAAAAATTGAAAATTGAATTAATCCATTTTCCTTCCATGGTTTCTTTATGGAAATCGAAATATACACATAAAGCATCACTTTGTTGATGAAAAAACTTAGTTTAACTGAAAGATTACGTTTTTTAAACAAAAAAAACTTCGTTCGTTTTTCTGCAAAAAAACTACTTTTTCAACCGAAAGAGTGCGCTTTCTATTGGGAAAATAGACACATTAGGCGCAAAAAGTTTCGGACGAATAAATTTCGGGCAAGATATTTTCGGTCAAAAATTTTGGACCTTTCCCCCTGAAATGTGGTCATTTTACATGTATTTTGGTAATTAAAAAACGATAAATTTACAATTTATTTTGCACGTTTCATACTTTAACCCTAATCCACATGGGGTAATCCCTAATCCCCCCCCCTCAAGGTTTTATTTGCCGCGTTTTTAAACGACATTTGCTATGTCCCCCATTCTCCCTGACTTTTACTAATTATCTATTAGCCACATTTTGGTGGAAAAATTTTTAAAAATAGGACTCACAGGTCACGTGACATGCCCATATTTGGAAGAAGGTAGCAGCAACATCATTGTTTTCAATGATTTCAATTGAATTATTTGATTGAATTATGAAGTATTGTACATCAAATGAATCAGCAAACAAAGGGCTTCAATTTGATATCGGAATTTCTGGAATTTGATGATGTCAGTATTTTTTGATAATGACGTCATTTTGGTTTGCCAATTTGGACTAATTAGCAATTTTTTCAAGTTTTTTCTAACTTTTTCAATGAAAAACACTCTAATGATACATTTGTCATAGATAATCATCATTTTGCAGGTTCTTTTGGTCTCTTTTTACATAGAATAAATTAATCGCACAAATGACGTCATAAGAATCGGCTAATTTCTTCCAAATTATCACTCCAAAATCGTTATTTTCAATAAAATAATATTTTATCACCATTTTTGTTGACAAACTGAACCAAAAACTGCATAAAGTTCATGCAAAATCTTCATTAAACTTGAATTCAACTTGGAAGCCTGATTTCACAGATTTTCAGCTTTGTGACGTCACTGTGACGTCACAAGGCGTGGCAGCCACACCCAAATTACGCTACAAGCTGCAAATTAGCTGTTCTATAACTGTGCCAAGTTTTATTGAATTCGGATGCGTCTAAGGCAGTTTTCAGAGGGGGGGTGGGGGGTGGAAAGCACCCCCCTCCCCATAAATGGTAGCTCGAAAAAAGCCCATATGGATTAGGGTTAAGAGATGTCATTCATTTATAGTTTGAAATTTCCACAAGAGGTTATTGATGAGGACGATGGAAATGATTACTACGATGGGAATTATTTTTAGTTTCTGTAAACGATTACTTGTAGAAATGAATATTTATAGCTATAGTTATAAAGCTACAGTACCGCGTTTTTATCTAAAATTTGAAACATTTTTGAATGATTTTGAGGTCCTATTTTCGAATTTCCCACAAAAACCACATAGCAAATTCTTCAAAATAGGGGCGTTTTCCAACGATCTAAGGGGCGTGGCCACGTATAAGTTTTCCTCCCTCTATTCGCATCTAGCTTCAGCCTCACCTCCAACACGAATCGTATCTCAACAACAGCCTACCCTCCAATAAGAATCGTGTCTCAACGGCTCCATGTGCTGCTCTGTCCTTTTGAAAAATCCTTTGTTGTATTATAGAACCCTTATATGACGACAGTTTTGAGACATTTGCTACTTTTTATATGTTATATTCCTGCTTAGTTTTGTCGGTAAAAGGTCTCTTTGTCGGAGAATTCTGACCTTCGGCCCCCCCCCCAAAATTATGCTCCCATGACACCACTGTATCAAAGCCTTGGCAATATTGCACTAAGTCAGCCTAATACTAATAAAACATCAAATAAAATTGGTTGCATAAGCACCCAAAATACGTTTCTCTTTGATGCCCCACTTCCTTTACTTAAAAAAATTATGGCTTGTCCATGTAAAATCAATATATTCCAACGTTGAATGGGAAGAGAGGGGGAAGTACACCGTAAGAATGTTAATTAATCTTATCACTTCTTGAACGTGTATATACATACTGTTTATCGCGCCAGACCAGTGTCTAGTTTCCCTTTGCATCAACAAACTTTTAAAACCAGGCCGCTAAATATCCCCGCAACAATCAGTTTTTGTTAATAGCTCCGTCCCTCCGAGACAAGGCAGCATTAAAAATGCGTCATGCCACTGTATCCGTTAATTCCACATCATGTCCCGGGGGTAAGGGGGGGGGGGCATTCTTTCAATTGACTAGTGCATAAGCAGTAAGTTAATAAATAAATAAATGAAATAGATAGATATGAAAGAAAGGGGCCTTCCAAAAACCATTTTGTCACGGATAGCAGAATTCCGGGGGTGGTACTTGGTTTACAAAAATGAGGGGAGGCGCCTCTGGAAAATCTGAAAAGGCACCCTGTCCCGGAATAAAATTCCTGAAAATCATACCCTGTCCCGGAGTAAAATTCTGAAAACAATACCCTGTTCTTGAGGTTCTTCATAGAAAATTGTAGGCTGCCCCGGAAATTTGATAGAAGTCACTCTGAAAGTGTTAAAATGTTGCCATTCAAATAATTTAAATCACACTCGCGGAGTGAAAATGGCTTACAACAATGTTACGGAGTCATGTTATAGAAATTATGGACCCTGTCATGGAGCCAACTTTCTTGGTTCTAAACCTTTCAAATCTTCAATCAGGTTGAAAGATTCATTAACTTGTGGCTCTGTTTATCATTTTATTTATCTTTTTATGTTATGGCCTCTGGGCCAAAGAAACCTTTTTTGGCATTACAACGACATAAGAACCAAGAAGATCTCTTGGTACACACCTCCTTAACACCACAACACACGACAGAATCCTGAAAACTATAAGGTACGTAGTTTACAGATATAACTAATTACAAACCTACTGTCATGCAAAGGAGGTTCGAGAGTAACTTCGGAGACGAGGTTACTGGATGCTCTGCGGACCATATAGCGTCCCGACCGTAAAATGCATCCGAAACGCTGGTCCGCAGCATAGCCTCCAAATCTTTTCTTTTGTCCGAAGTTCCCCTAGGACGTTGACTCATCCTCTGATCAGATTGCGTTTTCTCCTAAAATTGACCAATCAGGTGCCGTCATTTCATTACTTCCGCGTTTCGCAGCTAGATTTAGGCCATTTTGAGTACCCCCCAATAAAAAGATATTGCACGCTCGAATAAATCGAATTTTTTGAAAATTTCAACGGGAAAAGGATGCTTATACATAGGACCACAAGTGTTCATGTAACCCCCTTGCCATGACCTAGGATTAAAAAATTACGGCGATTTGAATGTTTGTCTTTGGTATTTTTTCAAACAGGTAGCGGCATCCTGCTCAACCTCCCCCCAAAAATTAGTTTTTCAGCAAAATTATCAAAAATATACATATTTCCATGAATAATTCTTCCGAAATTTCCGAAATTTGCGCTTTACTTCGCATTGAATTGCGAATTTTCGACACCTCCAAACTCTGTCCTTCTTCCCTGGATGACAACTTATGCCTCTCTCTGGTCTGGACCCAACATAACAGGAAAAGGCGGGAAAAGAAATCTTTAACGGTGGCGTGTCGTCATGCTTTTGTTGGTAAAATCATTTATCGTCTCAAATATTTGTTCACAAATCTATAAGAAGATTGTCGATTACCATTGAAGTTGGAGCAAAGTATCGAAATTTGTTCCATCTGTGAAACAAAATCAGAACAGTATACACAGATACAATTAGCGCTATCTTATAGAGCTCGTTGAGATGAATCGAATGACAAATAACAAATTCAATTATCACAATTTTTTTCGCAAAAGGCTATTGTGACGTCATCAAAACTTAGGCCCCCGGTTTTTGCCAATATCTTTAATTCCCGCGCTTGGGGTGGAGTGTGAGTGAAACCAAACTGACAGCATTTAAAAAAATTCTCAAAGAAGACGACCGACGGCATTGCATCAGGAGCGATCAAGATCACGACGAAGTAAGTTTTCCTTCTACTTCGTCTTGCAGTGAGGGCATTTCAAATTTTTACATTCTTATCAAAAGACGATTTTGACAACGATTTCCGCTCAATTTTTACAAGAAAGAAGCCGCCTGTGCTGTGTGAAATTGTAAAATTCAATTTTGTAAAATATTAGGATCTAGGAGAAAAAATCTAGGAGAAACTTTACCCCGGGAAGAACTGGGGTCAAGTTTGTTGTAAAAGTTAGTGCACGAGTTTATAAGAAAATAAAAATTTGGGCCAGTTGTGAAAGTAATAAATGTTTCTTAGGATTATCAGATTTTGAGTAGCTACTCAAAGTTTACCTGTGCCCCCGTGAACATTTCAAAACGAAGGTTTTTGAAGCCTTTCCAATGTTTAGACATATAACAATCTTCATGTTTACTACCTGTGCCCCGTGAACATTTCGAGACAATGTTTTCTAATGTTTAGACTTTTCTCAAGTACCTCCCGAGCCCCTTCTGAGCAACATGATACAATAACCAAGTTAAAATAAAGTAAAAATATCCCAAGGACTTCCTCTATCAAAATAAAAAGTTTCTTCCCAGAACACGTATTATTTTATAAGAAAGGGTAAAAAACTCAACTCTCAGATCGCCAAAAAATTGCAAAACTCCAGCACTGGGAAAATATAACTTGAGAAACAATTTATTTTTATAAAGATTAAGGAAATCCTTGACATATCTTTATTTTATTTTCACTTGTTTCCTGTGATGCTTAGCATTGGAAAGGCTTCAAAAACCTTGTTTTGAAATGTTCACGAGGGCACAAGTAAGGAAAATGAAGATTGTTATGGAACCTCTAACAAACTCAGAGTACTGAAATTCTTTTCAGGAGCTTTCAGCACTGACCCAATTCTTAGTGTTTCTTATAAAAAAGTATGTGTACAGCAGTTTCTAATAATATTTGGCGATCTGAGGGTTTCGTTTCTTAAAAGCAGCTTCTTACAAAAAGAATTCATGTAATGCAATTGTTGACATTGTTGGTAATTGTTGTCTGTGAAATTTATTTTGTTTTTACAACTCCAACAAACCTTTTGAAGACTTTTGATTTTAGTTGGCAAAATTCTTGTATATTCTCTCTTGTCGAAACATATCATCAGGCAGTCAATGCAAAAAATTTGTTCATGGCGTGTTTCTTTCAATGATGTGAATGCTTTGAAGAAGATGTTGCCAAGTCCAAAACGCGCTTTCACATTTTAATAAAACTGTTGTCAAGCTCCTCCAGTCAGCATGCATTGCATTTAAACGAGATTAGTCTTTTCCTTTTCCCATTTTTAAAGAAACCTTTGAGACGATAAATGATTTTACCAACAAAACATGACGACACCGCCACCGTTAACGATTTCTTTTCCCGCCTTTTCCTGTTATGTTGGGCCCAGACCAGAGAGGCATAAGTTGTCATCCAGGGCAGAAGGACAGAGTTTGGAGGTGTCGCAAATTCGCAAGTCAAGGCGAAGTAAACCGCAAATTTCGGAAATTTCGGAAGAATTATTCATGGAAATATGTATATTTTTGATAATTTTGCTAATAAACTAATTTTGGGGGGAGGGTGAGCAGGATGCCGCTACCTGTTTGAAAAAATACCAAAGACAAACATTAAAATCGTCGTAATTTTTAAATCCTAGGTGATGGCAAGGGGGTTACATGAACACTTGTGGTCCTATGTATAAGCTTCCTTTTCCCGTTGAAATTTTCAAAAAATTCGATTTATTCGAGCGTGCAATATCTTTTTATTGGGGGGTACTCAAAATGGCCTAAATCTAGCTGCGAAACGCGGAAGTAATGAAATGACGGCACCTGATTGGTCAATTTTAGGAGAAAACGCAATCTGATCAAAGGATGAGTCAGCGTCTCAGGGGAACTTCGGACAAAAGAAAAGATTTGGAGGCTATGCTCTGCAAACAGGCTTCTCAACTCATGGTACAAATCTGATAGTGAGAGATGCGTCATAACCAAATGAATATCAACAATTCTGCAATTGGTAACCAGTCCGTACAGTCCTAGAATGGCTGCGGTAGAAATTATATTCTTCGTACATGAGAAACCATTCATGCCTATCAGTAAGTCACTAAAATATTTGTCCCTTACCAAGAAGGGGCAGAGAGTAACATGACAAACTTTGAGGGTTTCACATGGTTTCACAAGGGGAAGCATGAGATCACTTCGGGTGTTTTCCCAAAATAAGCCCTGAGTCTGGCTTTTTGTGTGCAATTCTTAACATTTATTTGGACAATCAACCATAAGAAGTGGCAGAAACAGTCCTAAGAACAGAAACAGTTGCACGAGGCGGTTGCACGGCTCGGTATCCATGGTAGTTTTTTATATATATTCCATTAAAATTTACAATACATGATTACTAACTACTATACCTACAGCTAACGCTACCCTACCACAGACACGATACCCCAAGGAGCAAAATTTATATTTAAATGATAAAAATCGGATAACAATATGAAAAAATGACTAATCGCCAACCTAGCGCCGCACGAATGATATCACCCATGTAAAGTATGTTGTTACAGGAACCGCATTGCTTGTGTGAACTCATTAGAGACGTGATGTGAAGTTTTGAGTATACTAATTTAACCTAAACTATCATGCTGGAGGCGTATGAGTCATTCAGCCGAACCAACTGCATGTTTGCAGTGTTCTCTCTAAATGTGTTTTACGTACAGACAAAATCTTTGTTTTATGAAAAGTAGTTGAGACAGGACGGCTCCACTCTATCCTTAAACATTTAATTTGGGGGGCGGGGCGGGGGTCATTAAACTTCAGACGTATAACCTTAGATTTTCCTTTTCCATTGATCGATATAATTTCGTTGTTGTAATTTATCATACTTTTCTGCTGGTAGAATTTATTTCTCTATATATTGACACAAAGTGCATATGGTAAAGATTGCATTTCATGAAATGTTCTATGATTTGTTAACAGGCTCCTTCAAAGGACTTTGTCAGGAAGCTTTTGCATGATAGCTTTGAGCACTTGAATTCAAAAGGTAATTTATTTTGTAGATAATTTCTATTCATTAACAAGCAAATACATTTTTACTTCTGATTTCTTCAGGATTTCTATATTTTATTGAATCGTGGGAGCCTGACGGTGCTCTTACGTCACGCTATAATCACAAAGCCAAATAAGCAACCTGGTACATGTTACAAATAGAAATAGCTATCACTAATTGATACCCACACTTTATTGAAGCTAAAATTCAGGAAATGTAACAGAATAGAAAATTCAGAAAAAAGGCATGCAATAACTCTATATTTGCTTTGCGAATCCAGGAGGATAAAAGGACATGGGTCCCCGCCAAATTTGAATTCTTCTAACTTAAACTACTCTCGCATTCAGCAAGACCAAGCTCTAGCTCTTTGTTGAATTTCAGCAAATATTTACAATTTTGGACATTTTGTACCCAATTTAACCGACCTGCAACAAGAAACAAACACCACAGCCCTTCCAGATTCAAAGCATGTAACTGTCTTTTGGTCCTTGCCTTGCCTGCAAATGTCTGCCTTGTCTAATTGCCAACAAGAGTCATCATTTGTTGCTCAAAAGAAAATTTCTTCCTGCAGTTTAGTTAATAATCAAAGCATCAAAGTTATTTACATCAACAAGCTCCAAACAATGTGTCTGTTTGTGAACTCTTGAAGTCTTGAAATCTGTGCAGCAATTCAAGAAATAAAAGCGGAAATCTGCAAGCACAAGATTGTTTTCAACGATATGCGAAGACCGAAACGACCGCTTGTTTGCTCATCAATATGATGTTAATTGTCATGAAAACACAAGAACAAAGCTCAGAAGCGCTCTACGACACAATTGAGAGGTTGTGGTGAAAATTCTGCTGACTCATCTTTAAATTCAACTTGATTTCTAGCTTTGCCATCTCGCGCAGCATCTTACGAACCCATACGAAGGCGCTATCGCGGCTCTGCGTGGGTAAAAATATTGCCAAATGGTGGATCAAAAAATGATTTTCGTTTCGTGATTAAATTATTGTGCTCTTTATTGTGGTAATTGAATTCATTGCAGTCAATCCATTACTCAAAGTATGACGAATGGTCAAATGCCTGAACTTCCTTTGGCACATACGGTAGAACTTAGGAGAGGAAATAAGGGCATATTCCTGAATGGTGTTACAAAGGGAATGAGGTTCTTTACCAGCACCACACAGTGGGGCATTTCAATGGGGGATTATGGCATTCACTGTACATGGACCTAAAATGGATGTTCTGCCAAAAAAGTGAATCTAAGGTGGTTTACAGTCCCCTGCATATCAAAAAATTCATGAAACGGAATAAAATGACTTAAAGGCATGGGTTTTAGGACAAAAAATTTGATGTCTTTGTGCAGATAAACTTATGAGTATCAACGCAATCCTTCTTTAGATATTGTTCAAATTTGGTTGGATATAGTATCAATCGTTCATCTCAACTTTATTAATTTTTTGGAAAAAAGATTTTTAGAGGGCTATCACTATCGTATGTGAGCAGCACAGTTAATGTATTATAGGATGTATTTTAAAAATTTGCGATAGATACAAAAGTTTTAAATCATCATCCTTCAAATGCTATTACTTCAATAAAGGATTGTCAATATGGCAAAAAGATGCTTGATACTTTGAAACGGGGATCCCCATTTTGCCTTATACTCAAACTCGTTTTCATATACGGGGCACTGAAGTAAAACAGAGACACTAGTTTCACTCAGTTTTATCGATCTTATGTTTAAGATAAGATTGACTACTATATGTGTTTTGTTAAATTCTATGATTTATACTTCCCACTAAATAACGATTGGAAGGGCTTAAACAATTTAATATCAAATGCATCCAGAAATGAGAAGGTAGCGACTATTTTGATTTATCATGACGTTCATGTTTCATTTGTATCTATGTTTTTCCCGTTTCTTCTACCTAAAACTAAAACACCGAATGCTACCACCCCCCCCCCCCCACAGGTCTTATTTGATAGACCATAAAGCTGCATCACCAATCTTGCAAACAGTAAGGAAACAACTCAATTTTATGACGAAACTGCCGTAGAGAAAAATGGTCTTGGAAGACAGTGTTTTTGCACCTGAATGTGCTGGCAAATCCACGAAAGCAACAAAAGATGCTATTTGTTCAGAGTAATTATAGTTTATGCAACACATGAAATATCACATCTCTAACTCGTTATGGAAGAAACAAGAACTATTATTTTTTCATTATGCAGTTGTTCTGGTGTCAAGTATTATTTCTGTTGAAATAAGCCCTTCCTGACCCTTATACATCGGCCCCACCCCCACCCCAACTCCCAGGCACAACCCAGCAGATTCATCTCCCAATGTGATCAATTATCTTGTAAGAAAATCCTTCCCAACTGCCTTTCACTCCTTCTGGGTTTTGCAAAATTCAACAATCCAAGCCTTTGAAGATTCGTACGATGGATAAAAACTGCCAATATCTGTGAAGTTCCCCACACAAAAATTTAGATTAAAAAATTCCGCAAATTCCCACAAATACAGATTTCTCTCACTTCACCATTAACATCTCCTGGTCACTTTAAGCTATAAACCTAATTTCAAAATATGTCTAATAGCTATATATTCAACTATTTGTAAAGTAGATCATACTTAAGTTCAACACTTTTGTCAAAATTTACAACGCCATAACAAAAATTAGTTTGACAGAGATTGAAGTGGAGTAGAAAGTGGAAACCTTCAACAGTACTGAAAGGAATGTGGCGGAATCTTCCTTTCAAATTTCATCGAAATTGGTCCAAAGGATTTCACTTCAAAGGCAATTGAAGATAGCTGTTTTCAATATGTATGTACAACAACAATTTGTCTACTCTCAAGTCTGTTTGGAGCACCTCAAATGAAAAATTGCCAAAACTTTTTCTGTAAAGATATGAAGCTAAGTTACATGTTTTCTTGGTTAGCAACCATTACTCTTTCAAATTAGAGGGCTTTGGAATTAAATAGAGAAAGTTGATTTTCCAGCCTATGTCATAATCTTGCCCCACTGTGCACCATGTAAGATTACTTTTCAGCTGCTTGCAACGAATTTATATTTGTTGACTAAATGCACTCTCTTTATGAGAAACTGCTTATAGAAGTTGTAGGCTTGATTTGTCAAAAGTTAAGAAAGCTGTCTAGTAAGAGCTAAACACTTTTGTGATTTGGATCTTTGGTTTTCCAAGGTCATTCAAAGATTTTTTTGACGAAGGCTTGAAAATAGCAACTGTTTTGAGTAGCAGCAACTGTTTCGACATTGTTTTGAGCGCGAATTATGTTATTACTTATGAGATCTTACTGGGACGTTCTTCTAACAAAAGCAGTCAATTCACCATTGAGGGTAGTAAAACTAACTTTTGGAAGCAAAAGTTTCTTAAATTTTAAGGAACTACCTAGTAGCCCCAGACCTAATTTCTTATCTCAATTCATTGTAATTTAAACTCATACATTTTTCATTTCAGTTATTGCGGAAGCTGTTTTAAGTTGCATTATGAACTGAAATGAATTGCATTGCATTATTAAGATGCGTTATAAATAGATTGCACTATATAAATTCATCCAAGCTTCATGTTAAAACTCTCTTTTTCTTGTTGCAAAACGACTTAGAGTTAAATAGTATCTATGGGAGTACCCTTGGTATTATATCATGTTGGAGAAAGGACATTTTTCATAGAACAGCTTGAGAGCGATATTCTTTGTCAAGGGTTTAAAGTTTTCATCTTATGATTCGTTCAAAAGTCTTGCTGTTTGCTATTCCACATATATACTAGATTTGACATTATTGCAATATTCTTTATTTTCAGCACCTAAAGCTTTCATTAAAAAAACTGCAGATTCCCTCGAAATACAAATTGAAGAAGCTGTCAAGGTGAAACTTTTACTTATTTTGAATTCATCTGACTATGTTTTGTTCATTGTTGAGGTTTGACCAGCAACATGCGAACCAGCAGCATGCTTAGAAGATGCACGGCTTTACTGCTGTCGTTGTTGTCACTATTTTGTGAACTATGATCAGTTGACAACAAAGAGATGACATGCACCAAGCATGCAGATTGAAAAACCCCTTTGAATGACCAAAAATTGGTTGAGCATTGAAGTTTCATAGTTTTGAGAAGCAGTCTTGCCTGTCTTTGAAACATACACGCAAAATATCTTGATGGTTAAGTGAGGTATTTGTGTAGCATCAGTTCGGACAATTGATACTTTTGGACAAAAACTACAGGTAGGAAAGTACAGGTAATTCAGTCATATGTTTATAAAAAGCACTTCTGCAAGACCACTACTTGGCGTAAATTTGCGAAGTCATCTTTACCTAGTCAGAAACATCAAATTTATTCATCTTCATCTTATTCAAATGCTCTATTTCATTTGAATCATCTAATTTCATCTAATTCTAATGCTCACAATTTCCAATCATTTCAAATTCTTTAAAAATTTGTAATATTTGATACAATTTCTTGAAACTTCATAATGGGGAAATTTTCGAAATTTCATAGCATTGAAAGTGATAGAAAAGTTCAAAAGTGAAAGCAAGAAAGTTGTGTAATACTGTGTGCGAGAACAAATTTGAAAATTGAAGCCAATATTTCTCTATGTTTTACCAAAGCATTCTTACCCATATCGTACCCAAAATTACCAAACTTAATCGTACCCAAAAGATTTTCTGAGCTGAATGACTGTCAAGAAGAATTTACATCCGAACAGTGCTATTCCGATTCTTTCATAAAGAAATGACTGAATTGAGCCCAATGTCAAGAATCGATTCTAGTGATGAGTTTCAAAAATCGTCGTGCTTCACGATCCTTCGGAGTGTTCTTCATAAAGCGTACATGGAACGAATCTGTTTTAAAATGATTTATTTGCATTCTTTCGTGCTTTGGATCCCTGTGTGACGAGGAAAGACAGAAAGAAACTTTTAAAGTACCATATTCCAATCTCTGACTCGTTATCGAGATGGAGCTCTATTCTTGGAAGTTTTTCGTAGCGGTGATACAAAGAGAGAAGCAAAATGCATTGCGTTAAGAATTTAGTTCTCTCAGGATGACACCAACAACTGCATAATGTTCTGTGTTAGAAATGAAGCATTAATCAGCTCTGTAATCATAGACTTGGATTGCTCGTTGCCGTAGACAATAGAGAATTTAAATAAACCACATTTATGAAAATTTAGTGTGTATTAATGTTGTTGATTTCTGTCATTTTGATTGCGTACTACCATCATGATTTTCCAAGATTTCAAAATTACTGTCAATGTTGCTGCACAAAATAGTTTGGAGACACAAACAACAACAAAGGTTAAGATACAAAAACTTGCATAATGCGTCATTAACAACAACAAAGTGAATCATGAAACAAAGTCAATAATCAGTCAGATTGTTTATTCTCACGTCTCTTTCCTTGCCACCTCATCGGTTTCTTTGCTTTGCTCATCGCGTCGATTTTACTTGTTGAGGTCTCTGCCTCTCATCGCATTTTCCTCTTGCAATCCAATTTATAGTAAAAGGTAGGAAGCCTGGCAATTCTCGTTATTTCGATGTTTCTTGTTCCCTTGAGGTTCCCTGTTTGTCCCATCTCACTGTCTGATTCTGTCCCATCTATTAAACTTGTTTACCATTATGTTTCTTGTTCCCTTGAGGTTTCCTGTTTGTCCCATCCCACTGTCTGATTCTGTCCCATCTACTAAACTTGTTTACCATTACGGAAAAACAGTGGAATCGCTCTTGGACGATTCCCTGGAAGCATCTTACTATTTTGCTGGTGCACTATTCCTTTGGGAGCGACCCGTAGCTTGGTCTCTCCTAGCAGCAACAGCAACATACTCCCCGCCTTGAACTGCACTGGCATTCAATGATTCTGCCTTTTCCAGAATATGTAATTTGGCTACGGGTCTGAGATATGTTTCTGACTCTGTTTTTACTTCTGCTACTCTAGTTCTGCCGTCTCTACCGGGAACCAATTTCACGATTCTTGCCAAGGGCTATTTACCTCTTGCTGCATTTTGATCTTGGAGTAGAACCAAATCTCCGTACTGCACTCTTGCTTCAGAGTTTCTCCATTTGGGTCTTTTAGTTAGTGTAGGCAGACATTCACGTTGGAATCGTCTCCAAAGGTGCTCCGTCAACATTTGTACTTGACGCCATCTCTTCCGATTGCTTATGTTAGTCTCGTAGAATATTCCAGGGGGCAGATTTGGGCTGGCACGGCCAAGAAGAAAATGGTTTGGATTCAAGGCCTCTAGATCATTAATGTCATCGCTTGTAGCCGTGAGTGGTCTGCTGTTCATTATGCCCTCAGCTTCTGTAAAGATTGTGGCAAGACTGAAGTCATCTACCAGCCTTCCTTTCAAAATAGCCTTCAGTGCCGTCTTGGCTGACCGTACCAGTCTCTCCCAAGCACCACCCATGTGAGGAGAACTTGGTGGGTTGAATTTCCACTTGACACGTCTGTTAGAAGCAAATGTTTTGATCTTTTCCTGATCTAGTTCCTTTAAACAGACTTTCAGCTCTCTGTCTGCACCACGAAAATTGCTGCCACAGTCAGACACAATTAAGTTAGGATGCCCTCTTCTTTTCATAAAGCGCTCAAGTGAATTGATGAAGGCATCTGTTTCAAGACTCTCTACGACTTCCAGATGCACTGCTCTCACTACAAGACATGTGAAAATGCATCCCCATCGCTTCACTGTAGATCTGGCTCGTTTGACTTGCATTGGTCCAAAGAAATCAACTCCAACTTGACTAAAGGGAGGCTCCCCAACTGCAATTCTGAATTCCGGCAAATCAGCCATGATGGGAATTGCTGGCCTTGCTCGCTCTTTCTTGCAATGCATGCAGTTGTGTATGACCTTCCTAACAGCTGACCGGCCTTTACAATCCAGTAACTCTGACGAATCTCAGCCAATGTGAATTCAGAACCTGCATAGGCAAACTGCTCATGTTCATGACGTATCAACAGGGTTGTCAAGTGATGTCTAGCAGGAAGGATCAGTTGATGTCTGGCGGAGTAGTCTATAGGTGCATGTTTTAATCTTCCACCAACCCTTAGCAGTCCTTCTTTACCAATGAATGGATTGAGAGCTTCCAAGCGACCTTTCAGCTTCCTCGTCTCAGCTTTCACAAATTCAAACACAATTTCAAAGATACTATTAACCCAATGTGTCCCACAAACGATGGCATTGAGGATACGGAACACTTCTTGTTGCTCTGCCCTTCATTTGAAGTACCACGTAGAGATCTTCTCGCTGGAGTTTCTGCTTTATTACGACCACTTGGACATACCAATCTTCCAAACGATTTTCTAATGCAGATTTTATTGTATGGTGATAAAGATTTTCCTGATGTTATCAATAAAGATATACTTTTGCTAACTCTCCGCTTTATCCATCAAACTGGTCGGTTTGATTAGGAATTTAAAACTCAGCCGTAAGTCACACAACCACCACGTCCCCATTTTAAGGTAATGTTCCTTCTTTTTTTGTAAGTAGTAGTAGCTGCAGTAGTAGTCACGTGTAGCTTTATGTGCTATTTTTGTTTCCAGTAGTCATGTTTAGTGTGATGTTCGTATTTTCTGTTTTATGTTGCCATGCGGTAGACGTGTTTTCGCTCCAAATGGCATTGTTTACGTAGTAGGGTAGAGTATTTTGTAAGTAGTGTGTATTGGTAATATGTATTGTAAGCTTTTATTGGAATGTAAAAAAAAAAAAAAAAAGCTTGTAGAGCTTGGAATTCTTCAGAGAATGCGGCTTGTTGTACATGACGAACCAATAGTTTGATTGCAGCGTCAATTTCTGTCGGATCTAGGGAAATGAAGGTCATCTTTGGTTTTGATGAAATCTGTTTTTTGAACGTCTTGCACACTCTGATAACCCATGACATAATTCTTGTGAGTCTCTTCCAAGTGGAGAAGTCACCAATTTCTATCGGAGACTGTTGCAAAACAGCAGTTTTTGTGACCAAAATCCTTTCCTTTTTCACTTCAGGGTCTTCTTCTGCTAGTGAACATTGGTCTTGTTCTTCGGGCCAAATGATCCCATCATGACATAGAAACGCCGGTCCATTCAACCATCTGCTTTCAGGAGTTATTTTTGAAACGTGCAGGCCTCGAGAGCAGTCATCTGCTGGATTTTCTTTCCCATCAATATGGTGCCATTGGCTTGGCTTTGTGTTTTCGCGGATTTCAGCCACACGATTTGCTACAAAGGTCTTCAACCTCCTGTTTTCATTTCTTATGTACTGTAGAGTAATCATGGAGTCTGTCCAAAAGTGTGTGGAGCTTGTTTCCAAATCAAATTCGGCTTGAATAGCACTGTGTAGGCGGACTGCAAGAACCGCTGCCTGCAACTCCAATCTGACTATTGTCAAGGTCTTCAAAGGGGTGAGACGTGTTTTCGACATCGCAAAACTGCATGACTTTCTTCCTGACGAGTGTATGCACAAGAGATACGCCACAGCGCCAAATGCGTGTTCTGAAGCATCAGCAAGTAAGTGTAGCTGGTATTAGACAACTTCTTCATTGACGTATCTTCGTGGTATCATAAAGTTGCCTATCGATTCAAGAGCATCCAGCCATTTCCTCCAAGATGTCTTCAGGTCTTCATCTATATCATCATCCCATCCAAGCTTTCTTCTCCATAGCTCTTGCAGCAACATCTTAGCTAGTACAATGAATGGAGCAAGAAAACCGAGGGGGTCAAATATAGAGCTCACCAACTTCAGAATCCCTCTCTTGGTAGCAGGAACTTCTTTTTTGATAGTGGCAAACACAAAGGCATCCTTCTCGATGTTCCAGCGAATTCCAAGCGCTCGTTCAGTTGGGAGGGAATCCAGACATAGGTCGAGGTCAGGTTTGGCCAGTGCAGATCTTGGCAATGCTGCTATAACTTTCTTTGAATTGCTGATGAACTTTGTCAGGTTGAATCCCCCACATTTCATCATTCTCATCAATTCTTCAGTGAGGGCAATGGCTTCTGGTTCTGTATTGACTGAAATGAGGAGGTCATCGACATAGAAGTTTCGTAGTGTAGTCTCAATGCATTCAGTGCTAAACTTGCCTCTGTTGTTCAACGCTGTCTTCCTTAGTGCATATGAGGCACAGGATGGCGAATCCTTTGCACCAAAGATATGCACTTGCATTTGGAAGACATCTGGTTCTTCTTCCGTATGAATACCATTTTGCCATAGGAATCTCAAGGCGTCACGGTCACTTTCTTTAACAAGAACTTGATGAAACATCGCTTCTATGTCAGCTACCAAGGCAACTGCTTTGCTTCTGAATCTCAGCAACACACCAATCAAACTGTTAAGAAAATCTGGGCCAGTAACCAAGCTGTCATTCAGGCTCACACCCTTAAATGAGGATGCAGCATCGAAAACAACTCTAACTTTTTTCTTATTTGGATTGACGACTGCATGATGTGGCAAATACCAAGTCTTGTTGGTTGAAATGAACTTCTCTTCTTTGGTCAATCTTCGTGCATAGCCTCGATTCACATAAGACTCTATTGTTTCAGAGTACTGTCGGTGGAGACTTTGGTCTGCTTTGAAACGTTTCATCAATGATTTAAATCTTCTTTCCGCCATAACATAGTTGTTCGGAAGTTGAATGGTGCTTTGCTTCCATAGCATTCCAACCTTATAGTGACCATCGACGATGTTGGTAGTTGCATCCATGTTCTTTATAACACTTTCATCTTCTGGAGAGAAAGGATTGGGCAAGTTATATTTGGTTCCGAATGCCTCCGTCTGCCAAAATTCCTCAACTCGACTGTGCAGCTCATCATCCTTCCAGACTTGCATGTGATTGATGTCAAGCTGAATTCTTGCACTCTTAGCACCTCCATCTGCTACACCAAGTAATGTCCATCCAAGCGGTGTCTCCACAGCAAATGGCTGCCCAGGGGGTCCACGTCGTACTTGTGATGCTATCAAGGCTTCCGGTATGTCTGCTCCAATTAGTAAATCAACATCCTTTGCAGAAACATCACACAATTTTATACCATGAAGATACTTGTACTTTGGGTCAATTCTGAATGAGGTGGGAAGTCTTTGTGACGGGGTATTGAATTTCGATCTTGGCATAACATATGCGTTGTTTACATCAAAAGTGCATTTTCCATCAGTAGGTGAGATTCTGAAGGAGACACTCTCAACATGAAGGGGCTCTCCTTCTTCTTTGATACTTCCAACGTGAACAGTTTGCTGTATTCCTGTGAGTGACAATCTCTTTGCAAAATCTTCCTTGACCAGTGTTGCTTGACTGCCACTGTCCAGTAGTGCATGAGTCTTCAGTCGTCTACCATCCTTTGACTGCACTTCGACTTCGACAATTTGCAAGAAAACCCGTTGTAACTTGGAAGTCATCATACCGACAATTGTTGAGTCGTCTGTGCCATATCCAGGTGAATTGACATTTCCTTGCTTCGTTGCAACTCTAGTTTCACTGTTACTGTGTCCAGCTGAGTTTGACTTGTTCTTCGTGTGAGGGCTGCTACCTCTGTTCTGTTCACTGTGCTCATGAAGACTGCTGTGATGACGTTTGGAGCATTCTCTGCATGTGTATTGCGATGGGCAGGTCCTCGCCATATGATCTGAGTTTAGACAGTTGAAACATAACTTCTTCTCCTTTACCAATTTCCTCCTCTCTGACACTGACTTTGCCGCGTATGAATTGCATCTGAAAATCTTGTGTTTGGCGGAGCATAATGGACAGAGCGAAGGTGTTTCACTGCCTTTGGTCCTTCCATGGGTCTCCTTGACTTCTGTTGTCATCGTTGCCAAGGTCGTCAGTTTTGAACGTGAGTTTGGCTTGCTATTATGTGAAGGTCTTGAACTCCTTTGCGGTCGGTCTGACTGGATCGATGGCATGTATGGATCCATTGAAGCCAATCCTCTGTCCTGCAACCATTCTTCTAAATGCTGTAAATTTGGTTCTTCTTGTCTTCTAATTTTGAGGGAGTGTTCGCACCATCTCTCTTGCAATCGAAAGGGAAGACGTCGGACAGCCTGTCACAGGACATCTGTGCTGTATAGATCTGAAAAGTAGCACATTCGGCGCAGGGTAACAAGACAATCGTTTATGGTATAGTAATATTCACTCAAAGCCACTTGATCATCCTTTGCAATCTGCTTTCCCTTTGTCACCTTTGACAAATTCGCTTGTGCAACTCTTGATGGCTGGCCAAACAAGTACTTGAGGCGTTTCAATGCTCGAACATAACCAAATTTGTCCCTTGAATATCCCATTACTGCTCGTCTTGCTTCTCCTTCCAAGTGTTGCAGAAGATACGACATTTTTTCTGTGTTTGACAGTTGTTCTTGAAGGTGAATCAGGTCTCTGAAATTAATGACAAAGTCGATCCAATCCTCTGGTGAGCCGTTGAAATGACTGATGTTCAATCGTGGTAGTCCCTGATGAGCTAGCAATCTCAATGTCATGTTTGCTGTGGACATGGTCGGATTCATCGTAGACTCAAAGTCGATATTGAGTTCATCTATCCATGCATCCACTGGCTTGTCTGTGTTCGTCAAAAACTGACTCAGTGAAGGTTTTCTGGTGGTCCTTTTCGTTGACTGATCTGTCAAAGAATCTTTCTGCACTGGTGTGGCTAGTGCTGGAAAATTGCAATTTTCATTGGCGCCAGAAGACTGTCTTGGAAACAGTGGTTGATCACTGTGAAACTGTGCAATCAATTCAGGCTGACTGTGAACACCAATGTCTGATAGCTGCGACACCACAGAGGAGTTTGGTCGGCCAAACTGTGTGTTGCCATGGTTCATTTGCAATTCAGATCGACTATGTGCACCTGTGTCTGGTGGTCGGGTCATCATGGACGTGTGAAGTCTACGCTGGGGTTGTGCTTCCTTGGGCAGACTAAATGAAGTATTTTCTGGGAAATTACCTTGCCATGAAGGCTGTGTTCTGCTCAGCTGTACTCTTTTGGGAATTGCACCAAATTCTGGCTGGCTGTTATATTGTGAATAGATCATTGGCAAGGCATGTTCAATAATGGCGTGTTGATCCATAAGTTGGGAAACTGATGGCACCAGGGGGGGGGGGTCTGAATGCATGACTGTCCGGATCTGGGATCATTGGCATCATTTTTCCACTGACGGTCTTCGACACCATCTGTCCGCCAAATGTATGACTGGCCGGGATCTGGGAAACAGATGACATGAGGGGGGCTCTGATTGCATAGCTGTCCGGGTCTGGGATCTTTGACATCATATGTCTGCTATCTGCATATCTGTCCGGATCTGGGATCTTCGACACCATATGTCCACCAACTGCTTGACTGGCCGGGATCTGGGAAACAGATGACATGAGGGGGGCTCTGACTGCATGGCTGTCCGGATCTGGGATCTTTGACACCATATGTCCGCCAAATGCATGACTGGCCGGGATCTGGGAAACAGATGACATGAGGGGGGCTCTGACTGCATGGCTGTCCAGATCTGGGATCTTTGACACCATATGTCCGCCAACTGCATGACTGGCCGGGATCTGGGAAACAGATGACACGAGGGGAACTCTGACTGCATGGCTGTCCGGATCTGGGATCATTGACACCATATGTCCGCCAACTGCATGACTGGCCGGGATCTGGGAAAAAGATGACATGAGGGGGGCTCTGACTGCATGGCTGTCCGGATCTGGGATCTTCGACACCATATGTCCACCATCTGCATGACTGGCTGGGATCTGGGAAACAGATGGCATGAGGGGGGCTCTGACTGCATGGCTGTCCGGATCTGGGATCATTGGCACCATTTTTCCACTGACGGTCTTCGACACCATCTGTCCGCCAAATGTATGACTGGCCGGGATCTGGGAAACAGATGACATGAGGGGGGCTCTGACTGCATAGCTGTCCGGATCTGGGATCTTCGACACCATATGTCCGCTAAATGCATGACTGACCGGGATCTGGGAAACAGATGACATGAGGGGGGAACTGACTGCATGGCTGTCCGGATCTGGGATCATTGACACCATATGTCCGCCAACTGCATGACTGGCCGGGATCTGGGAAACAGATGACATGAGGGGGGCTCTGACTGCATGGCTGTCCGGATCTGGGATCTTCGACACCATATGTCCGCCAAATGCATGACTGGCCGGGATCTGGGAAACAGATGACATGAGGGGGGCTCTGACTGCATGGCTGTCCGGATCTGGGATCTTTGACATCATATGTCTGCTATCTGCTTATCTGTCCGGATCTGGGATCTTCGACACCATATGTCCGCCAAATGCATGACTGGCCGGGATCTG
Source organism: Aurelia coerulea (assembly GCA_039566865.1). Taxonomy (NCBI): domain Eukaryota; kingdom Metazoa; phylum Cnidaria; class Scyphozoa; order Semaeostomeae; family Ulmaridae; genus Aurelia; species Aurelia coerulea. The sequence goes on from CM076959.1 coordinate 9,534,758, forward strand.
GGAAACAGATGACATGAGAGGGGCTCTGACTGCATGGCTGTCCGGATCTGGGATCTTTGACATCATATGTCTGCTATCTGCTTATCTGTCCGGATCTGGGATCTTCGACACCATATGTCCGCCAAATGCATGACTGGCCGGGATCTGGGAAACAGATGACATGAGGGGGGAACTAACTGCATGGCTGTCCGGATCTGGGATCATTGACACCATATGTCCGCCAACTGCATGACTGGCCGGGATCTGGGAAACAGATGACATGAGGGGGGAACTGACTGCATGGCTGTCCGGATCTGGGATCATTGACACCATATGTCCGCCAACTGCATGACTGGCCAGGATCTGGGAAACAGATGACATGAGGGGGGCTCTGACTGCATGGCTGTCCAGATCTGGGAGCTTCGACACCATATGTCCGCCAAATGCATGACTGGCCGGGATCTGGGAAACAGATGACATGAGGGGGGAACTAACTGCATGACTGTCCGGATCTGGGATCATTGACACCATATGTCCGCCAAATGCATGACTGGCCGGGATCTGGGAAACAGATGACATGAGGGGGGCTCTGACTGCATGGCTGTCCGGATCTGGGTTCTTTGACACCATATGTCCTCCAACTGCATGACTGGCCGAGATCTGGGAAACAGATGACATGAGGGGGGAACTGACTGCATGGCTGTCCGGATCTGGGATCTTTGACACCATATGTCCGCTGTCTCCATGCCTGTTCTGCTCCTGTGAAGCTGAGGTCGCCATAAGCGTACTGAATGAATACTTGTCTGTATGCTGAAAAGACTGAAAAGACGAATTTGATGGGAAACAGTCAAATGAATATTGATATAAATTCATACCATTCGCTTCCCAATTCTCTGTCTCAGAAGTTTCAAGTGAGGAATTGGATCCTGCACAGCTGACATCTGATGCATCAGCTTTATCTGAAGGGGTATCAAGGGCTCTTTCCTGGAGGTATTCTTCTGCAAGTGCCTGACATGTATCCACTGTGAGTCCAAGATCTTCAATCCAATCGTCGCTGTAATCTTCATTTTCTGGGTCCAACTGCTCCAAATATTCCTCATGCGCCAGCGTTGCTGCAGTGAAAACACGCCTCAAATCTCTCACATGACAGGCAAAATAAGCTTAGTTTGAACACGAAAAAAACAGAATACATGGTTGTTGGTCACAAAAGACAAACTAGCCGTATCCAAGGTCCAATAGAAGTAAACATAAATGGAGGACCAATCAAACGAGTTAAAAAAGTTAAATATCTTAGAGTTACAGTGGACGAAAACCTTACATGGAACGAGCAATATAAAAATCTCAAAGGCAAAATTAAAAGTGCCCTTTCGTCCCTGCGGAAACTAAAGAACATATTACCGCAATCAAAATTGGATCAGGTGTACAAGGCACTGCTTGAGAGTCATCTGAGATACTGTGATGAACTATGGGGCAATTTGTCAAACACAAAGCTTGATCATCTTCAGCGTCTACAAACTAGAGCACGATCGCTAATAGAAGGCTCTAGATTAAAGGATGGGTGGAGTTGCAACTGGCTTTCAGTCTTAAACTTAATCAAATTTGACAGGGCCGTGATGATTTACAAAATAATGAATGGTCTCTGCCCGGACAACTTAAGAGGGAGGCTTGTTACCAGATCTCAATTATCTAACCATCGAACGAGAAATCAGTTAGATCTGGACACCCCAAGACAGAACCTAGAATTCTCCAAAAGCAGTTTTTTCTACTCTGGTGCTAAAACGTGGAATGAAATCCCATTAGAAATCAGAATGAGTTCCACAATTAGCACATTCAAAAGGAAACTGAAGGAATTCCTAAACAATTAGCATCCTTCCCGAAGCACGATCCCTAGGAAGATCAGCAAATCTGTATTATTTTATTTGTAAATAGATGTTTATTTTGTATAGGAATAGTTCTTTTATAGCTGGTAGGGGTTTTGTGTTTAAATATGATAAAATGAAAATGAAATGAAGTTGACTTGGGTTCTGCTCCCTCGCATACTGATGAGCTCTTCAATTTGATGAATTCGTTTTCCAATCGCTTTCTGCTTCGACAGTCTTCGATGATTTGCACGAAACGATCGCTTCACTCGATCTTCGTCATCCACTGCCTTGGGTTTCCGAGGTCTGAGTTCGTAGGGCAACATTGTGCGTGAACCTCTGCTTCTTTCTTCCCGCGAATCTACTTCAAAAAGTCAATTCGCAAATGATGCAAAGGTACAGACCTAGTCATTAGACTTAAACTTAAGACCATAAGTAGAATTTTTGTTGCTGCACAAAATAGTTTGGAGACACAAACAACAACAAAGGTTAAGATACAAAAACTTGCATAATGCGACATTAACAACAACAAAGTGAATCATGAAACAAAGTCAATAATCAGTCAGATTGTTTATTCTCACGTCTCTTTCCTTGCCACCTCATCGGTTTCTTTGCTTTGCTCATCGCGTCGATTTTACTTGTGAAGGTCTCTGCCTCTCATCGCATTTTCCTCTTGCAATCCAATTTATAGTAAAAGGTAGGAAGCCTGGCGATTCTCGTTATTTCGATGTTTCTTGTTCCCTTGAGGTTCCCTGTTGGTCCCATCTCACTGTCTGATTCTGTCCCATCTATTGAACTTGTTTACCATTATGTTTCTTGTTCCCTTGAGGTTTCCTGTTTGTCCCATCCCACTGTCTGATTCTGTCCCATCTACTAAACTTGTTTACCATTACGGAAAAACAGTGGAATCGCTCTTGGACCATTCCCTGGAGGCATCTTACTATTTTGCTGGTGCACTATTCCTTTGGGAGCGACCCGTAGCTTGGTCTCTCCTAGCAGCAACAGCAACAGTCAATCGTGTTTCCATCATCATATTAGGCTCTTTATTTCCATATTTTGGGTTCCTGTTTTGGGTCTTCCGTGCCTTTTTTATGTTGATATCCTCTAACTGTAAGCATTTTCTTCCCTGATTCACGCTAATCTGTGTTGCAAACTTCTAATGTACATCATTTATGTGCAGCCTCAATCCCCTATAAATCGAATTGTTCAGGCCGTTTACATTGTACTGGTGCAACTTTGCATATATAACAAAAAGGTATCTGATCAGCCATGCATTAACGCTGTTGCTACTAATCCGTAGCACTTTGGTCCCTCTTTCTTTGGACCAATTTGTTCTTGAGAATTGTAAACGCTCTTGAACCGTGAAATTTTTGCAACTGATCAAAACTGTACCGTTGCATTGCAAGTGTAGTCTTTGACATTTCTAACATTTCACATTATTGATACCATTTTAATGATTATTCAACGGTAAGATGGCACTAATTTCTCTGCCTTGCCAAACCAAATTCAAACCTACATGCCTGGTTATCATTGTTGTTTAATATTCTTTCAGATGTTAGTGGAGCTATCACAGCTGATGAAGATTGCATTATTTGGAAGTATGACAGACCCAAGAGAAGTGCATGGCATATTTCCAGGTGAATATTCTTTGTTTCCAGGTGCAAGATGACAAATATATGATTGGTGTGATCTAATCTTTCACATAGATATCCATAAATTAGAGGGGACGTCAAACATTACTGTGGCGTTGAAATACTGTGTTTGAAATCCAGAGAAACTACTTACTACAGGATGACTCAAAAAATTTCCCCCTGTTTCAAAATCACCACAGCAAACGTAGTCACGCTATGATAATCAAACTTGGATTTTTCTGATAGCTTAAAGATTGTAGTATTTTCTTTGTTTTTTTGGTAATTTTATAAAAACCTGTCTCGTGGCAAATGCGAAAGTTTCAGAAAGTCATTTTTGCAGAACAGTCAGAACATGGCCAAAAACGTGTGATAAAAAGAAGTTTGAAACAAGAGAAATGCATTAGTTTTACTTGTTTTAATTATCCTCACAATTAAAGAAACGATTTTGTACAATGAATGAGTTACTAATTCTCAAAAGCGTTTCCATCTGCACCAATACACCTGCATCGTGAGATCATTGCATCGAAGCTATTCTGTATCATTTCCACTTGGATCGCATGGCAAGCTCTGATTACTGCACGCTGCAGGTCATCTGAATTTCGAGGCTGCTTTTCTGTCGTTATATCCCAATTCTTCTGTTTGACTGTGGTGTAGCCAGGGTCCTACTTTTGGGGGGGGGCAAGATGCGAGCGAAGCGAGCAAAGATGGGGGTCCGGGGGCTTGCCCCCGAAAAAATTTGTTAGGGGCCACGCCCTTTAGAATGCCGGGAATACCCTCTTTTAGACAAAGCCACCCAGAATTGAATAAAAGGGCCAAGTTAATTAAAGTTGCCGATGAAAATTTAGCTACTTGGAGTTGCCTACTCCCAGGACAAAAACAAGAATATGCATGAACAAAACAAGCAGATGAAATAGGTTCATTAAAACTTTCAATGCCACTTTAAAATGCAACCAATGACAGCTTCCCCTCTTGTTTTAGTCTTATTTGAATTCTAACCAAAATTTTGTAGTTTTGAAACTCTAATGTTATTGCTAACATCAGAATACCCATGTCATGCGTGGCAGATTGATTGGAACACTTTTGATTGATCCATCGAGGGCCCACGAAGAATGCTAAGGGTTTGGGCCCATAAGAAGGTTTTATACCATCGTTTGCCAATGCAGCGGCGTGGCTAGGATAAATAAAGTGGGGGGCATCACGATGAAGGGATCTGGGGGCGAAGCCCCCAGGAAAATTTTTGGGGCCACGCCCTTTACTTTGGCTTTGAATGCAGCTCCTAATATCATGCTTGCCTTTAGCGAAAAGAAACCTTGATCGTTTTGCAACAGTTATCCTATGAGTCAGAGCACGAGGAAACTTTTGAAGAAAAACCCTTTACTTTGGCTTAGAATGCATCTCCCAATATCATGCTTATGCTTGCCTTTAGCGACAAAGAAACCTTGATCGTTTTGTGACGGTTATTGCAAGAATCAGAACATGAGGAAAATTTTTGAAAAAAGATTCTTTACTTTGGCTTAGAATGCGTCTCCCAATATCATACTTGCCAGCGCCAAGATTTGACATTTATCGGAAAATTCTTTCCCAACCTATACCCAGCTATTTTCTCTTCGGTTTTAGATGAAATTTTTGAGAAGCACACATTGACTTTCATGGCATTTTCGAAAAGAGGGGCACTGTCGATAAAAATTAAGGAATGCGTAAGTAAATGCTAGATGCAATTGGGAGTATAGAAATCGCGATGAAGTAGACCCGAAGTAGACAAGTGGCAGCATATTGCCAAATACAAAAAGTGTAAATACACATAGAAGTGCGAGCGAAGCGAACAGAAATTTCTTAGAAGCACTTAATTTGATTTATATTCTTTCCCAAATAGATGCAATACACATACACAGTTAAGGTAACTCTGCTTTCCGCTCTAGTGCACAGCGAGATGCCGTTTCGCAAAACCACTTTCCTCAGAAAAAATTTAATTTCTCCAATATTATTCGGCCTATCGAAAAGCGGTAAAAAGGATGTTGTTCTGTATAATCTGGGCAATCGAAAGATGTATAAATCGCAATGTTTCCGTCAACCCTGGTTTCGCAAATCCCAGTTCAAATCTTTTTGCTAATTTCAGAAAAGTGGATTTACCTCCAAAACTACTCGAAAAAGTTTCGATTTTTTTTCGCTCCATCTTTAGCTAGGTAGTTGATCTACAACTTTGCCAAGTCTGATTGAAAAAGCTAGGCTAGATTTCCTGCAATCAAATTTACATTTCTGTTTACTTTTCGACATCGAAGGGGAAAAACGTTGGTCAAGAGTTTAGCCCATGCAGAACGATTTGAACGGGCGTAGAATTTTTTTGCAAAAAATTTGGTTCTTGATCTAATATCTACGCTCATTGTGGACTCTAAAAGAAGTTTATAATTTGTGAATGCTTTTGAATGCTTACGAAAGTCTCAAGAGACACCCAAAGCATGGTGTCGTGAAGTTGCTGGTAACAGTCAGTAACTTTTAATCAATAGATGCAAATGTTACTTTTACAAGCGCACTAAGGATTTCTTTTGAGACCTGCGTATGGTATTCCCAAAAGATGACGTTCATTTGTTTGCCAATGGAAAAATTTCTGAAAGTTATTTCAAGCCTGAGCTTTAGCATGCGTGCTTCATAGCATGGCAATCTGTTGACCAAGGTTTCTCCATTTCGCTGTCGAAAAGTAAACAGAAATATGAAATTCGATTGCAGGAAATCTAGCCTAGCTTTTTCAATCAGACTTTGCAAAGTTGTAGATCAACTACCTAGCTAAAGATGGAATGAAAAAAAATCGAACATTTTTCGAGTAGTTTTGGAGATAAATCCACTTTTCTGAAATTAGCAAAAAGATCTGAACTAGGATTTGCGAAACCAGGGTTGACGAAAACATTGCGATTTATACATCTTTCGATTGCCCAGATTATACAGAACAACATCCTTGTTACCGCTTTTCGATAGGCCGAATAATATTGGAGAAATTAACTGTTTTCTGAGGAGAGTGGTTTTGCGAAACGACATCTTGCTGTGCACTAGAGCGGAAAGCAGAGTTACCTTAAAGGGGCGCCTAAGTCGGGTTCATTGATTCTAATAAAGCTGCAATGCCTGGACGTGATAACAAGCCACGCGGTAGTAAGATGTTGTACGAGACATACTATGATAGATGTTTGGAATTGCGAGCGAAGCGAACAAAAATTTTTGCTATTCTTCTTGACTTACATGATGCGAAGATGCTTTTTATTAGTTAAAGGATTGACTTCCTTTTCCCCTTTTGACATTCACAAACAGCGCTGTGACAACTGTTGGAGGTAAATACAACTTACTCCCCCCCCCCTTCAGTTTCTCAGCGGATTTGGACGAATCACGAAAACCACCTTTGGCGATGATTGGGGGGGCAGCCGCCCCCCTTGCCCCCCTGGCTACGCTAGTGCTTGAGGTGGCCCCATAGAAAGAAATCACAAATGGTCAAGTCAGGTGAACGAGGGACCGAGGGAAGTCTTCCCGCTTACTCATGATCCTCTCTGGAAACTGTCCCCTAAGGTGCTGTAGGCTGCGTTGCTGGATGGGTTGGGCACCATCTTTTTGCCACGAGGTAGAATCCCTTTTTATGCCTTCCAATGAAGATCCCGCCGTATTACATGACAACGGACAATTCTGAGCTATTCTCTTCTATTTAGATTTCCTTGAAACACATGTGGGCCAAAAATCACTCCAGATCCCATGAGCCAAACCCAAACCATAATCTGTCCTGCTCCTTTCTTAAATTCACTGAAGTGGTCTGAAGGATGGATATATCCGTACTGAGAATATTCAGTTACTTTTTTTGTATTGATTTCTGCATTCAAACTGAATCTTTCCTCATCTGATATCACTAAATTTTCCAAAAAAAATCGGTGTTAAAGCGAATAACCTGAGTTAAAAGATGAGATCTCACAGATTTATAAATAGCCTATTGTATTTGATAATCCAGCGAGTGGCGGAAGAAAGCAAAGCTAAAGAAAACAATGGAGGTATTAGGTGTTTCTTTGTCCTATTTATAGACAAGCTCTATATATCTCAGGTCATTCACTTTAATGTATGTTCGACTCTGTAAAGGAATTCTTGACAAAATCTCAAGCAAAGGGCAGGGCCCCATGGCTCAAGTTTCTGTCTCCTGATTAACACATAGGCGTGAAAATTTTATGCATTTGCCTATTCTCAAAAAGGAAACTCGAGACAGGCCTAGACCATTCCGCCCTGAGTTTCGTTTCCCATCGCCTTGTAAAGCATTGCGGACTCTCTGGATATTCTCCGTTACCAAGGCGGCATGGGGTCTGCTGCTATTCCCCTTATTAAGATTATGGCATGTACCATGATCTTTAAACTTACGGTATGTTCGTAGAATGGTTCCCTAACAGGAGGATGCACATCAGGTCTGTGAGCTGGCTAACGTCGTAAAACCTCAGTGGCGGTATTCACTCGAATAGCCATTTCAATGCAGATCCAAACATTTACATGAATAAATGTTTGTTTTGCGTGTAGTACGTCGTTAGGCATACGAAAACAAGTAATTCTTATTTTAAAATACGCCAGTGTTCTATGAAAGTTATAAATGACAACATTTTGAGCTGAACTCTTCATCAAATCGAAACGCGTTGGTCATTGCTAAGACGTGGCAATTGCGAGAGAGAATGAAACAAAACTTGCCCGTTAATTATCCATATATAATTTATATTTGTAGCACTCTGGAGAGTAATTTTCATGCAATGAAAGCTATACTTTATTTTTCCTTCGTCCAAACCTTACAATGAAACAAACTTAGTGATTAAAAAACTCCAAGATTTTATCATGCGTTTTAGGCCTTGTTTCAACTGCTCCCAGTAACTTTCTGAAAGTTTTGAATTTGCCAAGAGACTCGTTTTTTGAAAATTACCAAAAACCAGAAACATTGCTACAGTCTCTAAGCGTTCGGAAAATTCAAATTTTGAAGAATATAGCACGAGTACTTTGCTGCAGTGAGTTTTCAAACAGGGGACATTGTTTTGAGTCACCCAGTACTGTGTAACGTATTGTGTAACTCTTGAAGGGTGTAAATATATCGATAAGAGCTCGAGTTTGCAGATAAATGTGACCGAACCAACCACAAGCCGTATACTTGTCACTGTAGACGAGGAGATTTCCCAGTTTTCCTACTCGTTGCCAAGGCTGGGAGAATTGGCTGTGCTATCCTCAGTCCCTTTCTCTAAATAGACCTTTTAGGTATTCTACAAAAGAGCCTGGATCGAGCGTTATTTTCATACATTTCGCGTGACTCGATCGAGTGGCGTTAGGGCTTCTATCAATATTGTGCACATTCGAAAATTCTACAAAATTTAGCAAAATATCCTTCGATTCTGATTCTTTTCAGAATGCCAAAAAGGTCTGTTGCGAAAAGTTCTATTGACCTTTAAATGCCAACAGAACTTCTGGGTGCACCAAATGAAAAGTTATGCACTTTTGACAGGCTACAATAAATCATACGCAATGGACCAATTTTGAAGACTTATGAGTTAATGTTTAGCTAAAATCGAGTATTAGATCCTGGGATTTTTGTGAATTTCTTGATCTTCAGTTTCTTGAGTTATAAACGAGTTTCTTGCGATTGAACGTCTTGAAAACACTGAAAACGATTAAAAAACGAATATTTAATCTCCAAAGACTCGACATGAATGGACAAAGAGAACACTTCCTTTGTGGCCTACCGAATCTCTAAGATATGGAATAGTTCCTAATTCTCTGAAGTTTTTTCAATTTTCTAAATTTTGACGGAGATTTGTGTGAAACTGCTGCTGATTTACATTTAGGAAGCTTTTGCAAGAAAATAGTGCAGGATTTTGAAATTATTTGACCATTCCATATTTACCATTCCATCGTTCCATTATTCCATTATTCCATATTTACTATTTCATCATTCCATCATGCTATTCTTTTATTCCATATTCCATGTCTTATAGATAGCCCTTTAATGTATAGTTGCAACTAGAACCGTTCCTGTGTGGACGCTTCCTAATCATTCTTTGTTTTATTCCTTTATTGTAGACGATTTCCACAAGAATCTACGAGAACTTTTATCAAAGTTGCTTGCAGAAAGCATGTAAGACTTATCATTTGCCTTTTAGTTTTTGTAGAACTTTTAACCATGTAGAAAAAATGCTATCGTACAACACAAACAGTGCGAGTCACAATCAAGCAAATAGCTTAGCCTATATTACGGGCGAGCAAAAAAAGAAATCCGTGCGAAATTATAAACAAATGGCCATCCCTATATGCAGGGTGTCCCTAAAAGTGTCTGAATTTTGAATTTGAATAGATCAAGAAATATTTGATAAATGCGAACCATTCAGGCATTATTTGAAAGTTGAGACATGTAAATTTCTTTCGAGTGTATTGCAGTTACAACTTGCCGAATTTTAAGAAACCAATGACACTCGAAGTTGTGGCCAATTTTTTTATACTTTTTTTTTTTTTATACAAATATAAAAATTTACAATGCATTTTACATTTAACTATACCTTTCTAATTACTATACGACACTACAAGTACGATGCCATGGGGAGCGAAAGACAATGACTACCCCATGGCCAATATAAAAGACACGCAACGTTCAACTAACTACGACTACACTACAAACGATTAATAACTACTGGATACTGTACTAGATTCTATTCCACATCAGATGTCAGGTCAGGGTTGCGATGACTTAAATGATGTCGCAAGCGCAACTCGTTCGTTGTAGTAGATAAAATGCCTGACATCTGATGTGAAAAAGAATTTACAAAGAAAAAGAACATTTACTTTACGGGACTTGGTGGTTGCTTAATAACTAAGGTTGGAAAATTCTCAATCAAACCGACCAGTTTCGTGGATAAAACGTAAAGTCAATTCGAGTATACTTCTATTCAAGTCGTTAGAAAGGTCGTGATCACCATATAACAAAAGCTGGGTCAAAGCATCATTTGAAAGATCGGCAATTTGTACGACTGGTCGTAATGATTCAACAATTCCAGCGAGAAGATCTTGTCGTTGAACATCAAATGAAGGGCAGAGCAACAAAAAGTGCTCCGTATCCTCAATCCCATCGCTTGTTGGGCACATTGGGTTTATGGTATCCCTAAAATTATGCTTGAATTTGTGGAAATTCAATTTGCTGAGGCCAACCCTGAGTTGAGTAAGATAGGATAATCCTTTTGGATCGTGAATTCCAAAGACAGATTTTGCAGGAGGGCGAATTTTCGACAAGAGCTTTTTCTTGAAAACAGCAACAGAAGGTGCATGTCTCAATTCAGGCTCAAGCTTATTCCATTCGGATAAACAGTTTGGATAGAAGCTAGACTTGAATTTTTCAGTCCTCGCCTTTAGTCTCCCAATGACATCCTGGTCACGAAGACGGTACTGTGACTGGTGAAGAGGGGGAATTGGATCTACTGTATACTCAGGGCTAAGATTATTTACAAACTTGTAGAACAACGTGAGGCGTCTACTCCATCTTCGGGAACTTAGTGACTCCCAGCCAAGGTCTGTGTACAGCTTCTCTCGAGATGTTCCCCTCCATGTTCCCGTTACAGCCAAAGCAGCAGAATACTGAACAGACTCTAATTTTTCCATTAAATTTGGTAAAACGATATTTCCGCTGAAGTCACATACTTTAGCAGGAATATGATAAATAACATCACCATAGTCCAGGTGAGGTCGAACATAGAGCTTATATAATTCGTTTAGAGTATGCCTGGGCAGATATTTGGATAGATATTTCAGCAAACCAATGCCCTTCCTTGTTTTAGAGATAGCTGATTTGATATGAGATGAGAAAGATAGTTTTGAGTCCAGGATAATTCCTAAGTGTTTATGCTCATCTACTTTCTTCACAGGTATGTTATTAAAAAGGATCACAGGATGATCAAGTTCAATTTTCTTCGTTGAAAATTTTATTTCAACGTCTTGTTTTATACTTTCGTCACCTTTTATCTGCTATGGTCTAACTTTACAGTGATATTTACTGTTAGACAACCATACTAGCCCTCTTCGTAATGGAAATGAAGACTTCAAGGTTTCTTTCTTTTAACATGAATTATTCGAACTTCTAGAACTATAACTGCTTTCCCTGGTAAAGGGATATGTTACCTCGCATAATGCAGCGATGCATTATGTCAAAATGGACCTTGCAAAAACAGGGTCGGACGAAAATTAGTGCCTGCTTTCGAAAAAATAATTGAATGGATCTGGAAATACAACGTAAAAAAATGCCTTGCTGTCCGAGATGCATTGAATTGAATTTGAAAACGGAAAACTTGTATAACAGAGCGGAATCTTGACAAATTTGACATGTTCACCACCAACAGTGCAGTGTAGGAATTCAGTGTTCTTCGCAATATCTAAGATTGGGCAAAAATAGGCAAGTTAGTAAATTACATTCTCAGGTTTCTAAAGGTATTTTATTGTTTTTTCTTGACTATCTAGACAAGTCCACTTAGAGATTAGAATGAAATTGGAGAATAGTAGCGCAAAGAGTTTAAGGAACCCCCTGGTTTTTCAAAAATTGCCTAGTTTATAATCAAACAGAAAATTGTATATTTCAGCTCTCAAGAAGTGTCCAATTGGTTCATATACCAGGTGTCCCAAAAAGTTTCCTTGTTTGAACAGTTTCAGAATAAGAGCAATTTAAATGACAATCTCTCACTCAGAGGCTAACTTGGATGCATATAACTTTGCCGATTTTTTGCCGATTCAAAGACCTCCATCTCGGAAACCTCCATCCCAGAAACCTCCATCTCGGAAGCCTGTAAGATGGAAGAGAATCTAGCGATAAAGGTTTGATCCATTCCTTCCGTGTTTACATGGTAGGTGTGAAGAGCATACAAACGCTTGTCAATTTCATTGACTGCTATTCAAAGTTGGCAATGTGCAAAGTGCAGACCACGGGATCTTGTTTCAGGAATTATAGTTCTTCAAACAACAAGCAAAATCGTGCTTTTATCGATCACAACAGACAAAGGTTATCTTTCTTGGGTCCCTTTTTGGAGTTCAAGCTCCGTGTTGTTAGAATGGTTCAAAATGCTCGATTTCTTTGATTTAGGGCTGCAGGTTTAGCCATCTTCTTGATAAACTGTTTTAGCTCATTCGTAAGCTTTTCAAGTATTCTGTTCTTTCGGAAATTATTGGTAGAAAATCAATACGCAGCGATACAGAAATGAACTCAGATTTATTCTAAATTGGGCATTGTATTGTAGATTCCTGCTTGACCTTTTATTTAAAAACACCCGGTGTATCAAATATTCTCGGTTTTATTCAAATTCAAATGTTGCACACTCCTTTTCGGACACCCTGTACCAGGTGAGTCAATAAAAATGCCCGGTGTTTGGAAAAATTTTGCTCCCTGAATGTCAAAGCAATATTATTGAAAACTGTCTTGTTTTATTCCCGATATGTCCAATTAGGTTCAGTAATCTACCCGGATTTAATCGGCCATTCCTTCTGTTCGGTATGGGAGACTTTCTACAGAGAGCCCCTTTCAAAAACCTGCAAAAACGACTGAAAACGATGAGCAACATTTCCCTTTGGTTTGCTTCCAAGCAATAATGACACTTTGATGCATTCATGTATTTTGTCCTCTTGGGAAAATGGAATCCCCGTGAATAAGTTATTCATACTAGGGGTAAGACTTTGTCATTCCCCCAAGAGGATAGCACGTGCTAGCGTGCTGAGGTCATTGCTGTAAAATAAACATATTACGGAAACTTGCTAATGATTTCAGTACGTTTTGAAGGTTTCACAAAGGGGGTTTTTTCAGAAAATCCTTTGTAGAATCTGAACGGAGTGACCGATTTCAGCCAGGAAAAATTCAAAAAATAATCGAACATATTAATAATTCAATCAGATATACCCAAATATCATTGTTTATATATTCATTGTTTATATACTCAGTATGTATACTTATATACATACTGTTTATTATATTCATTGTTTATATGAAGTCATTGTTTATATACTCAGGGAGCAATAGCCTTTCAAACACCGGGCCTTTTTTTTACTCACCCGGCATAAACTTTGCATAATTTGCATAACAAAGCGCATAATTTGCACTGCACTACGTAGGTGGAATCAATTTGGATCCGTTTGGCTCCGATCCCATGTACATGCAAAATATTTAGAAATCAGTCCTGTGTAAGCGCAAAACTGGATGGACCCCATTTCGCAGATGTAAATGGGGTTGAATATTTGGTTTAGAACAACAAGGCTGAACCATGCATTCCAGCTGCAATAAAAGCTTTGACCCCAAATTTTGAACAAAGTTTTGCCTCTGCTAGTAATTTTCTTTTCTTTTGTTCCAGGCCATCGTGGCGATCAAATTCAATCTGGCAACAAGGTAAGGTTTCAATAATTTGCAGTTACTATTCCAGCAGTAAAATATTGCCATTACTCCACGATGGCGTCTTGAGGGATTTCCATCATTATGTCAGGATTTTGACGCTCATTTACACAATGAATTTGATTGCTGATTATACGCTGCATCTAAATAGTTTTTCACGGAACAAAATTTTGTTGCATCATGTTGTAGCTGAAATCATAATTCATCAGAAGGGTCACTTCATCTTTGATTGAGTTGTCGTCAAAAACTTCAACCTGCCGTAGAAAATTAACGATTCAAAAGTTATGAAGCAGAAATTTGAAAGATTGAGTGTCTCATCTCTGGTAACAATACATGAAAAATTTCGAGGAATGTTTCTCAAATATGATTTGACATGCCTTTGTTCAAATTAGTTTGAATGACCCCATAGTAAAACTGGAAAACATTGTTTGTCAAAAGCAAGAAAGTTCTGCTGGCGAGATAACTGCATGTCAGTCTCATCACCCTAAAATTTGCAAACTTTTGATATTTATCGAGGAAATCTTGCCTGTAAACAAGCAAAACTGACCTTGATCCAGATAAAAAACGTTTGCAATTGAGCAAGCAAGGTTTGTTGAGACAAAGCGTGCTTGCCATGTTCTATGTTCTCGGCAGACTGGAAAATCTTGGTGACTTGGTTTCAGGCCTTCAGACAGGCAGTTTTATTCTCGTCTGACTGGAAAATCCCGGTGTCTCAGGCCACCAGAAAGGTAATTTTAGAAATGTCAGTGCCAGTTAGGCGATTTCGAAGATGGTCTTCTGTAGAGATATGAAATGTTGGCCTGCACAGCCAAGAAAATGGCATGTTTACCAACAAATGTTCCTCATTTGAAATGTGTGGCGAAACTGGACAGTTGAAGGTGAAGTGAAGTTGCGGTTTTTAGCGCCAAGCGCTGGGATCATAGAAGTAGCTAAGCACTAATCGCATCCGCGACCCCTTGTCAAGATGCTAAAGTGGTGGGGCCCTACCGAGTATCGAACCCTGCCTGCCTGACTGTTCTGGCTGCTAGAGGATTACGCCACTGTGCCACAATACCTTCAAGTTTTCATTGACAGTTTTCAATGATAATTTACAAGAATTTTTGCTTGCTAAACTTTGTTGGCTAGTTTCGCCAGGCCTTAAAGGAGAATTCCGGGATAATTTCATGTCAATCTCAAAAGGGGTAGTTGAAGGTGATAAAAATCATCGTAAAAACATTTTTTGTGAATGATGTATAGTTTCCAAGTAATTGCGCTTTGAAATCGTCGTTTTGCTGCGGGACAATTCTCGGTTGTTCTCATTTCCGAGAATTAATCGCCTATTGTGATGTCATTTGTGATCAGTGGTTTCCTGCACGCGATCAAAAGCAAACATAAGTGCGGTGTGTGCGTTGTTGATAAAAGTTTTCACTGCAGCCCTTGGCCAGATATTTCCTTTGAGATGGTTCATTGTAGTGCCTGTAGTGCATATAACTGCTTAGAAGATAGCAGAAAGAGAAAAGTAGGTCGAAAAGAACAGGATGATGCCGAAAATGCTGCTGCAACGAGAGATTCAGTGCCAGGTCCTCAGGGCCTAGCCGACCACCACCAAAGAAAGCATTCTTCCAGTTCCCATCGGATCCTGCTTCACAGAGAGCTTAGGTAGCAAAATTAAATCTTTCTGATAGCATCGCTGAGACTGAAAGGAACCAAGCGCCCTTCCTTGAAAAGCGGTGCAGTTCCGACGACAAAACGCGATGAATCCCGAGTTGCTGGATGTTCACCTCTTATCGATCAAATAAGCAACGTCAACAGAGGTACCTTTTCAGTCACCAGGGGGGGGGGTACTCAGGTATATTTAGGATATGGGTGCTCATGCTGAGGTACAACGCATCAACTCAAAAAAAATAATTTCTTCCATGAAAATAGGCGCAAAAAGTAATTTTCCTGGGTACCAGAGCCAAAAAAATTTAAAGAAAGAAAACAAAGAAAATGGAAGAGAGGGAAGGAAGAGGGAATGTTTTTTCCCTTATTTCTTTTTTCTCTTATTTCCTCTTTTATTTCTTTTATTTTTAATTTTTGGCCTTTTTTCTTATTTCCTTTTTTTAGTTCTTTTATTTCTAATTTTTGGCTCTGGCACCCAGGGTAAAAAGTGCCACAACTGATTAGATTTCTCATAATGTATTTAGATATTTAATAAGTCTTTTGATTTTAGTAATGTTTCTTGATTTCTCTCGTCTGTGCTTTCCAAGCCTGTGCCAAACCCACCTGACAAACTGCTTGTATCTGATGTATGATCTGTACCACCTGCAACGAAAAGCAATGCACTTGGCTAAGCTAGATTTTCTAATATTCCTCTTTATCAGTGGAAGTTGTAAAACATTACCCTTCTCCTCCTGTTTACAATGGGTTTGACCTGGGCATTATACACTCATTTTTTATAAGAAACCAAGGTCCGGGGCTGGTAGGCAGTTTCTTAAATTTTTGGGTGATTTTGCTGCCGAAAGTTTCTTATGTGTTTCTTATACTTTTAATACCGGAAGTGTAGAATTAAGTTTGTTTTATCTGAAAGGGCTCCCAAATCACTCAGTATGATCTCAAAACAAGTAAATAACTTAATTTGCACTCAATTAATTAATAACTTAATTTGCACTCAAAATAATTTCCAAACAGAACTTCAATGTATTGATACAATGCTGTCAGGACAACAGCTTGGTTCAAGCAGATTTCTTTGAAGTCATCATCGTCAGAAATGCAAACAGGATTATTTTCACCAGCTTTCAATCTGACTCTCAATATCTCTCGCGACAGCATAAAATTTCCCGACCTGCTGGCATTTGCGTACAGTTTCCACACTCGCTCCTGAAAATAGTTGGTGATAGGCCTAGACGGCCTAGATAACTAACTCTCCCTTGTAGATGTTGCCTTTAAAATGCCTCCTAGTTTGCATATCAATGCTTCGTTACTCGCTCCTGTATCAGAAAAATATATTTAGTTAATCGATAACATGTTTTCTTACCATGCTGTGATACCAATTGAAATCTGGTTCTTCCTGTTTCGCTGCTGTCCTCGATGAAAAATTTCGCTGCTGTCCTCTTGGTTGGCTGCTGTTCGCTTTCTCAGTACGTGTATCTTCTCCACCAGGCTCAAAGAAGAAAGCTTGCAGTTGATAACGATAGATTGTCATTATTTCGTCCTCGAATAGTTCTTCTTCAGAACTGTGAGCCATTTTATCAGCAAGAATAAGACTGGAAATGATTCAAACCAACACCTTTATCACACTCAGCCACAGTACTGAGGTACTGACTGAGATGTTGCTCAATACCACTGATCACATTTGACGTCACAGTGTCCCGCGGGATAAAAGCGCAATCAAACCCGTGCTTTCTCGGAAATGGACTCGGGGTGGTGTTTGGGGGCCGATAACTTCAAATCTGTTAGGAATTTTGCAAAAATTTTTTCAGAAATGGTTTCAGCGCCCTGAGATACATCTAAAATGCCGAAGTCAATATTATCCCGGAATTCTCCTTTAAGAGCGTGTGGACTCGTCAGCATTGGTATAGATTCTTTATGTATAAGTCCTTACGAACGCTATTCTTAGTGCGTTAAATGTTTGCATTAAACAGATTGATTGTTGTATGCAGGCAGTAATTTTTACGAGAAATATTGGCATACAAATATTTCTCGCTGCTGTAATTTGTGTGTATCTAATGTGTAATCCTTTGATTCTGCCAATTTTTAAAATTCTCACGTCCATGTTTCCATGTTCTATGTATGGTGCTTCATTTAACCAATTTATGCTCCCCTTCCCATCATTACTGAATTTGCAAGATACATTGTGCACCTTCCGTTTGAATAAAGAACATAATAATTCAAGCATAATTTCAGAGATACCATAAACCCAATGTGCCCAACAAGCGATGGCATTGAAGACACGGAGCACTTTTTGTTGCTCTGCCCTTCTTTTGATGTCCAACGACAAAATCTTCTCGCTGAAATTGTTGAATTATTACGACCATATGTACAAATCACCAATCTTTCAAATCATTCTTTGACGCAGCTTTTATTGTATGGTGATGAAGACCTTTCTAATGAGTTGAATAGAAATGTACTCGAATTAACTTTACGCTTCATCCACGAAACTGGTCGGTTTGATTAAGATCTATTGAGAATTTAGCCATGCACTAAGCAATCACCAAGTCCCGTACCGTTAGTGTTTCTTTTCCTTGTAAATTCTGTTTCACATCAGATGGTCAGGCATTTTACTTACCTAAATCTACCCCAATGAGTTGCACTCGTTGCATCAACAAATTCATCGCAACACTGACCTGACATCTGGAGTGAAACTGAATCCAGTATAGTATCCTTTAATTTATAAATTGTTCGTAGTGTGATTGTATACGGTTTAACGTTTCGTGTTTTTAGATATTGGCCATGGGGTAGTCATAGTCTTTCGCTCCCCACGGTATCGTACTTGTAGTGTCGTATAGTAATTAGAATTAGGTATAGTAGAATGTAAAGTATCTTGTAAAATTTAATATTTGAATAAAATAAAAGAAAAAAAAAAGAAAAAAAATAAAGAACATTGAAAGTCCATGATGTTGACCTTTTATGAAGAAAATGAGACAATTCAGGCACCGACACATATGAGGTTCCTATAAAGAAATCAACGATTTTCTTCTGTTTCCTTGAAGTTTTTAATTTATTGAACAAAAGTGAATTAATTTCTTTTTTTCAAAGAATGATTACATAGTTTGTAGCCACAGTGCTTCGCTGCCGTATCCGATGATTTGCTGCGATTGGCTTGAGACGAAATTCCGTTGCTCAGCGTGGGATTTAAGATCTCTCTCGTATTAGATGTCTCGTGAGATATGCGAAAACGCAAATCCAAAACATGTCAGTTGTTTTTCTTTGCGGACATTTTCACGTAGCATCTAATTTGAGACAAATTTATTTATTTGTCGCTCGACGACTTTAAGAAGTAAAATTTGTTGTTTTGTCAGTATCATTACCAAGACTAGCAAACTTTGATTGGAGGATTGATGTTAAAACTGGCTCAAATGGAAGGATGGCTGTCCCATCTTGCCTTCTCCAGTTAAAAGTAACTATATTTCTATACTTTTGATTTAATTTTTCCTTAATTTGGGTAAAGAGAAAATATATGAGCTGTTAAAATGACCCAAGATTTGAGCTGGTCTCAATTTAGCCGCTCCATGTTTTCTCGCTACCTTCAGCTCTTCCAAATCTTCCTATCTAAGATCTCTAAAGCGAATTGATGGATTTTTTTCTATCCATATCAAATATTTACAATAAATCTTACTTTCTACTGTACTTATCTATTTACCATACAATACCACAGGGACGATGCCCAGGGGAGCGATGGATTAGAATAGTGGGAAAAATTCTTCAGTGTTTTAGTGTTAAGCCTTCATCAGAGCTATCCATACGGATTTTATATGGATTTGACACGTCCTATTTTGGTTGGGGGGGGGGGCAAAAAGCCCCTTACCTAACTCTTCATTGGTAATAGTTGGTAATAGGTACAGCAACGAGATGTGGTGTGCTAATAGCCCCAGGCATGTACTTTATAGAAATAAAAATTAACCTGAAATTGGCCATCAGTATTGCTTACGTCAGCATTTTCCTTTGTCTGGTCGAGAAATGCGGCAAATTTGACCAAAATCAGGAAAAATGAGATAAATCAAATTTGGAGCACAATTTCCTTCCAAACATGAGAATTCTGATGAAATACATCAAATAACGCTAGTCTGCAAAGGAAATTTGCAAAATACTGCAATTTTGGTACTTTTCCCCCGAAACTTGTGATTCGAGAATTTGCGATTTTGACAGGGTCAGTCCCAGAAAATTTCTTTCCTCCCCCTCATTTGTCAAAACATTTCAATGAAACTTTACTAGAAGTAGCACAATAGGTAGCTGCGATGCGAAAAGTCATAAAGTTTCATTACCAGGAACTTCCTCATTGCAGAGTTATCAGAAAAAATCAACTAAGGGTTTGCCCCCCCACTTACATTTCTTAGCGTTCGTTTTGCCCTCTTTGGAGAATGGAATCTCGGTGAATATATTTTTGATACATAGGGGAAGACTTTTTCACCATCTCAAGAGGATAGCATGTGCCAAACCAAAACATGTTTTAAGTCATTGCTGCAAGGTAGCAATATTAAGGAAATTTGGTCACGAGGAAATTTGGTCACGAGGAAATTTGGTCACGAGGAAATTTGGTCATGAAGAAATTTGATCCTGAGGAAATTTGGTCATGAGGAAATTTGGTCATGAGGAAATTTGGTATTGAGGATATTTGGTCATGAGGATATTTGGTTATGAGGAAATTTGGTCTTGAGGAAATTTGGTCATGAGGAAATTTGGTCATGAGGAAATTTGGTCATGAAGAAATTTGGTCATGAGGAAATTTGGTCATGAAGAAATTTGGTCATGAAGAAATTTGGTCCTGAGGAAATTTGGTCATGAAGAAATTTGGTCATGAAGAAATTTGGTCATGAGGATATTTGGTCATGAAAAATTTGGTCATGAGGAAATTTGGTCATGAGAAAATTTGGTCCTGAGGAAATTTGGTCATGAGGAAATTTGGTCATGAGGAAATTTGGTCCTGAGGATATTTGGTCATGAGGAAATTTGGTCATGAAGAAATTTGGTCCTGAGGAAATTTGGTCATGAGGAAATTTGGTCATGAGGAAATTTGGTCATGAAGAAATTTGGTCATGAAGAAATTTGGTCCTGAGGAAATTTGGTCATGAGGAAATTTGGTCATGAGGAAATTTGGTCATGAGGAAATTTGGTCATGAAGAAATTTGGTCATGAAGAAATTTGGTCATGAGGAAATTTGGTCATGAGGAAATTTGGTCATGAGGAAATTTGGTCCTGAGGAAATTTGGTCATGAGGACATTTGGTCATGAGGAAATTTGGTCATGAAGAACTTTGGTCATGAGGATATTTGGTCATGAGGAAATTTGGTCATGAAGAAATTTGGTCCTGAGGAAATTTGGTCATGAAGAAATTTGGTCATGATGAAATTTGATCATGAGGAAATTTGGTCCTGAGGATATTTGGTCATGAGGAAATTTGGTCATGAAGAAATTTGGTCCTGAGGAAATTTGGTCATGAGGAAATTTGGTCAAGAGGAAATTTGGTCACGAGGAAATTTGGTCATGAGGAAATTTGGTCATGAGGAAATTTGATCATGAGGATATTTGGTCATGAGGGAATTTGGTCATGAAGAAATTTGGTCATGAGGAAATTTGGTCACGAGGATATTTGGTCATGAGGAAATTTGGTCATGAAGAAATTTGGTCATGAGGAAATTTGATCATGAGGATATTTGGTCATGAGGAAATTTGGTCATGAAGAAATTTGGTCATGAGGAAAATTTGGTCATGAGGAAATTTGGTCATGAGGAAATTTGGTCATGAAGAAATTTGGTCCTGAGGAAATTTGGTCATGAAGAAATTTGGTCCTGAGGAAATTTGGTCATGAGGAAATTTGCTCATGAGGAAATTTGGTCACGAGGAAATTTTGGTCATGAGGAAATTTGGTCATGAGGAAATTTGATCATGAGAATATTTGGTCATGAGGAAATTTGGTCATGAAGAAATTTGGTCATGAGGAAATTTGGTCATGAGGAAATTTGGTCATGAGGATATTTGGTCATGAGGAAATTTGGCCATGAGGAAATTTGGTCATGAAGAAATTTGGTCCTGAGGAAATTTGGTCATGAGGAAATTTGGTCATGAAGAAATTTGGTCATGAGGAAAATTTGGTCATGAGGACTTTTGGTCATGAGGAAATTTGGTAATGAGGATATTTGGTCATGAGGAAATTTGGTCATGAAGAAATTTGGTCCTGAGGAAATTTGGTCTTGAGGAAATTTGGTCATGAGGAAATTTGGTCATGAGGAAATTTGGTCACGAGGAAATTTGGTCATGAGGAAATTTGGTCATGAGGAAATTCTTTCTTGAGAAAATCTCCTGTAAAGTTTAAATCGAGTGACCGATTTTAGCTAGGAAAAATTCTACGAATTATTTAACAGGTTGGTTATTCATTCAGATATTATAAAATGTTGTTGCTCTGATATTTAGGAAGCAATAGCCTTTGTACAGCGTGCATTTTTTCTGACTCACCCGGTAGAATAGTTGGGAGGGGATGTGAGATCTATGAGATCTTTGGCCTGCACCACAAAAAAGTATCACTTTTTGTTTTGCTTCGTGTTTCGATGTTGTGTGTGAGATTTTATGTACTTTTGTGTAGGTTGACAGTGGTGTAACGTCTGGCAATATATCAAGAGAAGGAGCTAAAAATGTCAACGTTGAATTAACCAAGGAAACATTAGAGACTATGCTTGATGGCCTTGGTAAAATAAGGGATCAACTTAACTCTGTAGTTTCACGTTGAGTAAGTAAAACTAGTGTGACTCTTAACCTATCAATTTGCTTTTCCCGTTATTCGGGGTGTGCCCAATACATTTTTTGTAGTAGATGTGTCTGATTCGTGGTCTTGCAATGGAAACGAACTGGGATATAAGGCATCGACTGATTTTTTCGTCCTAGTTATCGCTATTTTGTAGCCACTACCTATCTTACCGCTCAAACTGGATCTCTTGATATTACAGCTCAAAAACTGAACTTCTCCAACTACCTGGTACACTTTTGAACCACGACGGAGACGAGGCCGTTGAGCATTCGATGATCGATGTGATGAGAATTTCATTGTTGAGAATATACTTTTCAGCTACTCATAAAAGGGTCCGGATCGAGCTATATTTTTATGCATCTTCATACGAAAAGTTCAATCGAGTGGCATTGAGGCCTAGAAAATTCTTCAGAATTCTGCAAAATTTGTAGAAATATACTTGGAACCCGTGATTTTTGTAGAATTGCTAAAAAGTCTATTGCTTCATCGACCAAGTTCGATTGCTAGTGCGACTTATTGACGTTCATTTCATTTCATTTTTATTTGTTTAGGCACGGTAGCCCCGTTAGTCGACGAGAACTGCTTTTCAGGGGGCTTGGACGTGAAGGCAAGCTTGAGGCAGAAAATTCAAGTGACGTTTTTCAGCTGTAATGCCACGAGCTCTAATTCGAGCAGTAACGAACGTACCGGTTAAGGTAGCAGCTATAACTAGGAAGAAAATGATAAGTTTAATCTGATGATGGTAAACTACCGTTTCTTTATTAGTAGGGACCAAATTGGCTAAATCTTGTCAACCACAGCAGAAACTAAATGAGTATAAGGTCCACCCAGGCACCTTGCCTTAGTTTACCATCTTCTTGTTTCCTTTGGCTCGAATTGCTACTTTACAGGTAATTCAAATCAAACCAACCGTATTTGCCAAACATTTTAAATGTTCTCGTCAAGCAAACTGTTTGTCCGTTTTGCCACTTTGCAAAGCATTGCGTGACAGGCATTTTTGCTTATGACGAGCAGAACATGTTTTTGAAACTTTCAATAGCGTTGGCCAACAGATTTGCTAAATTGTTTTTGCCAAACAATGTCTTTCGATGTTTTTTTTATATCACAGATACAAAAAAACTAAACTACAACGAAATATAGATATTCTGTAGCTGCCATAGCTGGAAAGGACCTGATTTCATCAAGTTCCATCTACGGCAGCCACTTAAATCAATGACAAATCTTTCGATGTTGCCAGACGGGAAAACATTGATTGCCAAACAACTTCCTCTCAGGTGCCAAATATAAATTCCTTCGTTTATCAGATTTGGAAAGACCATCCCTCCCCCAAGCCTTGTTAAGACCCCCGCTAATTGATTTTATTGAACTTGCGAACAAAATTTGTCGAGGTAAGATATTTCTCGATTAGCCTTTGTCTTGAAAGTATCGATATGTTTTCCCCCGTTTAGTTGACTGTCTATCTGAACACCTAAGTATCTTGTATCATTTCGATTTCCTAATCACCTATTTAAAAAGATGGTCGAGCATCAGGCTGGATTTCGATCTTACGGTGTTTGGACCACAACGTATGATAAGCAACTGCGTTTTCCCAACGTTCAGAGAAGTTTTGTATGCATGCAGGCAATCCCGTAGCTTAAAAAGATTTAAGTTTGGGTCATTCTGCAGGTCATCAATGCTTTTTGAAGAGAGTGAAATGGCCATATTATTAATCAGCATACATGCTCACATGAGATTTTTACGGGGGAAAAGGCAAATCATTGATGAAATCAGGAATAAGAGTGGACCAAGACAAGAACCTTGAGGAACTTCGCAATTTATTCCCTTCACATCAAAATTGTTTACAACTGTCCAAGTACGATTTAAACCAGTCATGTTCTAGGCCAGTCACTCCATGCATTTTCAGTTTTTTAGTACGATTTCATGATCAACTGTGTCGAAAGCCTTCTTCAAGTCAATGAAAACTAGACCAGTGTATTTTTATTTATCTATGTTCAGGTACCAATCATTGGTGCTAGCCATAAGGGCTGTGGCAGCCGAGTGTAAGAGTTGAAGACCAGACTGATGCTCATATAGTATTCTATTTGCGTCCAGGTATTCATAAACTGATTGAAAAAATTCCTCAAATAGCCTGGACTTGCTACGAGTCTCTCTAGCGGAAAAAACGAGAGTCCTTTTGGTTTTTCCGCTAAAGGGTCTTTTAGCAAGTCCAAAATAGCCTAGATCTGAAAGGAAGAACTGATATTGGCCTATAGTTCGACCTGTCATCCCTTGCGCCACTCCGGAAGATGGGTGCAACACTCGCTGTTTTCCAGTCCTCCAGAAATTTTTCCGTTAGCAATGATGTTATTGATAAAATCACTCAAGGAACCGCTGACAACTGGCAAAGTAATCTTCAAATATAAGCCCGCAATGCCATCGTGGCCTGAACCATGTGATGTTTTCATCTTATTCAAGGTTTGACGATGATTTTATCTGTCATGATGGCAGAAAAAGAGAAACTTAACGGTGGAGTTTCGAACGGGTTTCATCAGACAAGGGTGGATTAGCTTTTTGGGGAATTTTCTCGTTGAGTTCATTCCCAATGCTGCAGAAGTACTTATTCATCGATGATGCAATTGCTTTGTTGCCCCTAACTGTTTGGCCGTCTTCAGTAAGATTAGGCACTGTAGTGTTCGAATGTGGTTAATGGTTTTCCAAGTTTTCTTGAGGTCACGTTGAAACTGGCCGAAACTGCGTATTTTTATAAATCATTGTTTGCTCAGATATAGCGAATTTGTGTCTGCTTCCCTTCAGAGTTTGTTGTATCAGGATGCAGCTTTTTTGGCAGAAGTTTAGTTGTGGTATCTAATAGCCTGGGTGAAGCTAAACTGATTAACTGCTCATTGTGAATGCATAATTAATATTTGTATCACTGGACGCTAAATTTGGCTTAACGTAGACAAATAGATGATTATTTTCTCAGCTGCAAGTAGCTCACAAGTACCACTCTTACACGGCCTACATTTGTTGTTGTTAATCAAATAGAGTGCCAATAAGTGCAATAAATCGGTTAAGTTAAGTGCCGTTAGCTGAGCAGACAATTTTACAAAATTCGTTTACTTGTAGTTGTATAAATCAAGGACCCTTGAGTAACGGCCAGCTTTGATTCAGAATAACTACAATTTTGATATCACTAGGCTGCATTCTGATTGATAAATTTACCATTTCGTAATTTACTTATGAAGTGGTCCCTAACTTTATCACATTTGTATGCATATAATTTTAGTGCCTACTTAGATTTTTATATGAACAGCCTCCTCCAGTATTTAATAGAGCGCTTTTTTGGTCTCTTCTTTTCCTTCTGCACTTGCAGATTTGGTCATTAGGGGATTAAAGGAAATTTCAAATTATTTAACAAGGTGTATCCAAAAATTGCTGGACATCACTTGTTAATAGCACATTTATGCCCCATAAATGTTTTTTAACACACAGGCGGAGGTGTAATGACCTCACCCCTCTGCGTAGGCCATTTCCCGCGTTTTGTCGTCTCCCTTCCCAGCATGCACCATGGTTGAGAGCACATGCAACGGTTTTCTGAGGCCATTCGTCCTGAATTTTCTAGCCCAAGAGTTTCTACGATAATAAAGAGCTTTTCAAGACCAAGATTATATTTCAAACTATCCTGTATCGTCAGAAGAGAAACGGCTCCACTTGAAGATCATTTTTCTCGTTGCCCAGCCACATTGGCTTGAACGAGCAAGGAATTTTGTTGTGGTCTCTTTGCAGAGCTTCTAATGGCCTAGGCTGAGTCTGTTTCCCGTCATTCATACGGTCGATCAAGAACAGCGAACATTCTCTCGCGGGGCCACTCATTTGCGGATTTCATATCAAGTGTAACTGCAGTTTGAATCCTTGGAGAACAATGATGACCAAACCGAACGAATCTCTGAAGAGGCTGAGCTTGAATAATGATTTCCAAGAAACAAGATAATGTGGTGGCATTCTTCACTTTGTATGGATGTGTATGGCAGACAAAAAGCACCCTAAAAGAGGCGTTCCGTGTGACTATAGTTTCCATGTGATGTTGGTCACATTGATTGTACACAATTCAAATGAAAGAAAACAGCATCCCCATTCAATGGCAATTCTCAAGATCAAAGAGGGATGCCATATAGCTCAGGACAGTCATTCAGAATTCACGTTAATCTTCAACTACATAATCAACAACATCATGCAAATTTATAGTCTGAACTGGAAATTTGAATCATGTAATGTAACCAGAGGAATTTAAGTCCTCAGAAGCACGGCCAACAGGAATAAAAAGCCAAGGATAGTTTGAGAGTCAATCAATAAACACTTTGCTGTTTGTATTACTGTTTGTTGGCATTCATCATTTAATTCCACATCCATCACCACATCATCATTAACAAACTGTATGAGTTGTATGTTTGAATACAAATGGCAACATTGTTTGATGGCTGGAGAATGGTTAACCACTTGGCAACTTCCTCGAGAGCAAATATTTATCAGTTGCATGATGGAATTATCCAGGTCAATTCATTGAAAAAGTGGAAATATCAAATAAGAGGAACAAAACAAATTTGAATACAAAAAGGTAATGCATTGAATCTTTGTTAATAAAGTTCTTGTCTTTACAATGAACTAACTTTAGGTACAGTTGATAAGGGCCTAAGTTTTCTCCTCTTCCAGCAGATAATTTATCTAAAGATGGTTCAACTTTATCAGGAATAGTTAAACCACCATGAATTTCACCAAGTCTTAGATGTGGAATCCAGTCAGCTCTCATAACCCGTGCAATCTGAATAATTGTGTAATTTCCTAAGTTACAGTAGGAGCTGCTATAGAGAGCCATCCCAGGAAATTTTCATCTAACGTTGCAACTTAACAATTTGCAAAGTGTTGTCTATACCAATCCCAAAGTATGGCCACGCGTTCACGAGTGACAATTGTCTGTTTACTGACATGACACCTTTTACAATTATGTATTGTTCAAGCGACATTGTATAACAAAAGAAGAAAGACTATATGGGTATTTGCCCTATATATACACTGTTTTCTATTTTTCCTCAGGGGTTTATGATCATGTTACATTCACTTAACCAGTATAGTATTAGCGAGCAGATTCTTTGCCCTGGGTTTGTTTGTCAGCAACACAGCCATCAGATCTTGGTGGTTGATTAATACAGGAATAATGTTAGAACAACTATAATACAGAAATCTATATGAGGTGACAACCCAGGAATTCCAATTTCTCATGTTTTAGTTATTGCAGAGAAATATTCTCAAAAGCTTACTTATCAATCTGTGACACAATATCAGTTCCGCAGCTGCACAAGAGCCCTACACAGGCTGTCTCATAATCTTGTCAAGTAGGACTCCATATAATCTTCCAGCACAATCACAAGGTGACAACAAACTTTCCCTTTTTCAGTACCCCACCCTTATTCCCTGGGCTTTGTCTTGCCATTGTAGTCACTTTCATAACCTTGATTTTTATTCACTCTAGGACAATCACAGGAAGCATGCTAGGTGAAACAGTAATAACAACATATCTTTGATTGACAACATGTCCCATCCAACCCTCCCCCAACTCCCCTCTTTTTTTCCGCTTTTTCATTTCAGGAATATTCTAAGCTGAGCTTACTTGCTAGTCTAATATAAGGAGATGATATAATATCCACAAAAACGCTTACAAGTATGAGTGCTTGTAAAACATCTATCTTACTGAAGGTGCTGAAGAGGACCAACGAAAGTAACTCATAATGAGCTTCAAGCCATGTGCCCTCCCTTTCACCTCCCTCATCCTTCCTTTTGTTTTCCTTGCTGGAAGTTTCAGAATAGTTCAAATGGTGGGGCTGCACACACAGAGATACACACAGGAAAATATATCAAATAAATAAATCAAGACATTGCAGGGCAGGAGATTAAAAAAAAAAAAAAAAACACAAAGGATGCTCCAATATTCACAAAATTTGTATTACACCCCATCCCCTACTTGAGCAGTCCCACCACCCTCCTTGCTCTCCCTCTTTCTCTCGTTATCTGCAGATTCAGCAGGCTCAGACAAAAGGAATTCATCCTGTGCATCAAAGGAATTCATCAGTAGTGATCCAGGTATACAGAAGAGTAGTAAAGAGAAGCAACAATACAAAAGAAAACAAAACAAAAACAAAAATACAATTCCAAAGACTTGCCATCATGCATTGCCCCTTCCCCTTACGCCTTTGTTTTTCTTGCAGGTCAGGTAGGTTCACAACTTCATCCCAAACAATTCTTGACAACAACAACAAGCAAACAAACAGTGTTGGTTAAAAAGTGCCGTAAAACAAAAACAAATAAATGAATGATGATTAATAACACTTTGTGTGGTCCAATGCTCACCTGTCACCACCCTTTCTTTATGTATCTCTATGAGTTTTTCATTGCAGGCAAAACAGTCAACCTACTCTATGTAAAGCCTTGCAGGCAACACAAATGTTGACTTATTACGGGAAAATGCTCACAACGAAATGTCACAAAAATACAACAAAACAAAATTAGTATCACATAGAACAAACCAGCTATATCAGCCTTACCCATGCTATGCAGTCAAAGCTTATCAATACACCCCTATTGTCCCACTCTCATCCAATTTCTTGCTGATGGCAAGTAAGGTTGCTTGTTTAAGGCCAAAATTATCTTTAGAATGGCATATGCTCGCTCTTTCTCTCCTTTCAACAGGTCTCAAGAGTTGCATCATGCACACATTCAAACGAGGAACACCGGCAACTGGCTGCGTCAGAATGTCAAACAACAACAGAATTCAACAAGGAAAAGGGACTGTACAAGGACATACTATATACATTATGGACTTATTAGTAATCAGGCTAAAGGAAAAAATTCCAAGAGAAAAACATACCATCTAGCTTCAAAATTGGCGCAGATACAACAGTAGCGCACATCCCTTTCTGGCCGATAAAATTCCTTTGGCATTGGTCCACTATCTGCTTTGAGGGGTATATTAGAGCACCTAGGAATATATTATATCAAGTTCCTAACGTCCTAGCAAAAACACCAGTTCCAGCATCCATGGGATGGTCCCCATACTAAGGGACCTCATGGGAATTAGCAACACAAATATGGTCAACTACAGTGGTAGGGTCTAGAGGGTGCACAAATTTGGCTGTACTTTGGCGGTTTGGGCCACACAATAGGTGGCCAGGTTAACTATACTTGTTTGCACCTTAAGATACAGGGATTTAACAGGCCCCCCTTAACTAGCCTCCCCATATTAACCAGTTGTTTTAGTTATTGATCTAGGTAGTTTATTGTAGTTTTAAGACAACTACTACAAGTACCACAAACAATACTGCTACTACCTCTCGCCGACTGCGGAGGAGAAATACTACCTCACTGCCGTGGAGGAGAATTACCACTACTACCTATCGCTGCGGCGGAGGAGATTTACTACCTCACTGCCGTGGAGGAGAATTACCACTACTACCTATCGCTGCGGCGGAGGAGATTTACTACCTCACTGCCGTGGAGGAGAATTACCACTACTACCTATCGCTGCGGCGGAGGAGATTTACCATTTACTACCTCACTGCCGTGGAGGAGAATTACTACTACTACCTCTTGCTGCGGCAGAGGAGAAATACTACCTCGCACTGCGGTGGAGGAGAATTACCACTACTACCTATCGCTGCGGCGGAGGAGATTTACCATTTACTACCTCACTGCCGTGGAGGAGAATTACTACTACTACCTCTTGCTGCGGCAGAGGAGAAATACTACCTCGCACTGCGGTGGAGGAGAATGACACCTAACTACTCGCAACAAGATGTTATAGTACTTACCAGTATGTCTTATGAAACAAATGTTACGTTATTTCAGATACGACCCCTAGACCGCCACTGAATTGTCTCTTTAGAATCATTCTCCGGAGCCGCATGGGTTAATAGCACATTTATGCCCCATAAATGTTTTTTAACACACAGGCGGAGGTGTAATGACCTCACCCCTCTGCGTAGGCCATTTCCCGCGTTTTGTCGTCTCCCTTCCCAGCATGCACCATGGTTGAGAGCACATGCAACGGTTTTCTGAGGCCATTCGTCCTGAATTTCCCACCCACCCTTCCCCTTTTCTTAGGATGCCTAGGAAATTTCTCTGGGTCGTATCTGTCCCCCCTTTTTGTTTTGGTTTGGGCCACACAATAGGTGGCCAGGTTACCTATACTTGTTTGCACCTTAAGATACAGGGATTTAACAGGCCCCCCTTAACTAGCCTCCCCATATTAACCAGTTGTTTTAGTTATTGATCTAGGTAGTTTATTGTAGTTTTAAGACAACTACTACAAGTACCACAAACAATACTGCTACTACCTCTCGCCGACTGCGGAGGAGAAATACTACCTCACTGCCGTGGAGGAGAATTACCACTACTACCTATCGCTGCGGCGGAGGAGATTTACTACCTCACTGCCGTGGAGGAGAATTACCACTACTACCTATCGCTGCGGCGGAGGAGATTTACCATTTACTACCTCACTGCCGTGGAGGAGAATTACTACTACTACCTCTTGCTGCGGCAGAGGAGAAATACTACCTCGCACTGCGGTGGAGGAGAATTACCACTACTACCTATCGCTGCGGCGGAGGAGATTTACCATTTACTACCTCACTGCCGTGGAGGAGAATTACTACTACTACCTCTTGCTGCGGCAGAGGAGAAATACTACCTCGCACTGCGGTGGAGGAGAATGACACCTAACTACTCGCAACAAGATGTTATAGTACTTACCAGTATGTCTTATGAAACAAATGTTACGTTATTTCAGATACGACCCCTAGACCGCCACTGAATTGTCTCTTTAGAATCATTCTCCGGAGCCGCATGGGTTAACCCTACACTACTGGCCAAAATTATCCGGCCACCCTGCATCAACCTTAAAACTGGATTTTTACAGTACTCCAGTGAAATTATGCGACATTTTCTTGTGACGTCATGATGACGTTTATAGGAAACTTGGAAATAGTAGCAGTCAAGCGAGCAGCCGTGTCTATCCGTACGGAAAAGATACGAAGCACTGATTTATAACATTTGATGCAGAACTTTGTTCTCGTAGCATGTCTAGAATGCGCTAAAATCCATTTTGAAGAAAAAGTTTTAGAGGAAGTTTTATAAGCACTGGTAGCTTTTTGCTTGACACCGTAAAATAAGCTATGGTTCAAACAAGTTTCACAAAATCAGATATACACTGATGAGAAAGATCATGATGAGTAGATTCTGAAAGTGTTCTTGTTTGCCATATATGGTCACATTATTGATGTGTTATGATAGGTTAAAGTTTGAGTGCTTCCTTCGCAATAAAAGTGTTCATTTATAAACCTCCTCTAAAATGTTTTCCTCAAAGTTGATTTTAGCGCAATTTGGGTATATTTAGAGAGCTAAATCCTGCATTGAGTAATGGTGTAATTAAGGGCTTCGTACAATGTAAATACGGGTAGACACGGCTGCTGACTTGACTGCTAATATTGCCAAGTTTTCTATAAAAATCATTGTGACATCACAAGTAAATAGCGCATAATTTTTCAAAACACATCCAAACATGATAGACTACATCAAATCTATGCAAAAGAAATTTGTAAAATTTTTTTCGCAAAGATTAAAATTTGAAAAAATGGGCGATTTCGACATGGTCAGTCCCAGAAAATGGTCTCCTTCCCCCTTATTTGTCAAAATATTTCAATGAAACTTGCACAATAGGTGGATGTAAAGAGTCAAAATGTTTCATGGCCACAACCTCCCCCCTTGCAGAGTTCTGAAAAAAATCTTCTGCAACTTTGCCCCCCCCCCCCAAATCAAAATAGGGTAGAAATATGTAAAAGTTGTCAAATTTATCTTTAGCTATTACTTGGTACATTTATACCCCGTTTAAACCTTAGATCCATAGCAAAAGTAAAACAGATCAGCCTACGTTTGCACAATTCTTGTTTATTCCATAATACTTGTTCCTTCTTCTATGTATAGAATGATTTTGTTCTGAAGCTGTGCGAGCAATCCTGAACAGTGACAACTTTGTTATGGATCCAAAGTTATACCGGTACGGTGTCAATTGGGTCTGATGCTATGGCTTTCTCCAAAAGTGGCTTCAAAAATATGTTGAATTTTAACAAGTGTCACCGTTTTGCACTCCTTGTTTTTGAAGATTTAACAACAAGATCAATTTCGAATTCGCTTTGGAACGAGAAATTAAAAAGACCAGCAAAAATCATTCTTTAAAAATAAAATATTTTCCTGTGCGATTTTGCATCTAAATATTTAGCGTTTTTGAGTTCAGTTTTTCGGAGGTAGCTAGCTTAAAATGACCATCTCGAAAGTTAGCCAAATCTGTCAACTAAACGGCTATACAAAGCATGTGTGAAGGTTTAGGGGGGTACGATCTCCCTCGTTTTTTTAGCCAAATAGTTTCTTGTAAGGTGTTCCATGATAGTAGAGTTTTGCGTTAGGTTCTTTAAGGTAGGTCACCAGTCGAAAATCTACTTTTGAAACTATAAGGTATAAAAAGTGTTACAGTACGCATTTATAGTAAATTTGCCATGCTGATTTCGAATCTTCAATCAGAATCTTAATTTGATAATTGGTTTCCATGGAAATGATAAAACAATGCTTTGCAACTGGCGTTGCTTTCGCATATCCCCATTTCATGAATATACTTAGGAGCATTGCTTGCTTGGTATCAAATTGTTCCTTAGGGCATGGAGAGTGCAGCAAAGTCATTTCTGTCAATTTAGTGCAATGGGGGATGAAATGACAGTCATACATAATATTTTAAGATTTATGTCATTTGGATTCAGATTTCAAGTGCTGACACTGGAAACTCCATATGATACACACAAACTATCAGTGTTTTGCTGCACTCTCCATACTCTTAGCTTCAGAATGGTATATAGACATCCTTTCTAGACAGTCAAACAACAAAATGGCGATCTGCGAAACATGCGCACATACAGCAAAAAGCATGTTTTGAGAAATAGAGCCTTAAAGTTTGTGAAGTGAGAATTTTGTCATATAAGATGTAGGTACTCTGTTAAACTTTCCTAATTACACTTAGCAACCAACACCTTACAAACCTAGTCTGATTCATTCTAAAATTTAGTCCACAAAGCCTTGAAAAAATGTCAAGAAAATGTCCCAGCAATGAAGTGACTCCTTTGCGGTCTTTTATTTTTGAGTCAGGTTCTTGAATTTTAATTGTTTTCTCCTTTTTTTTTATTTCTGCAGAGCTTGCTTTTTCTGCTTTAGATAGCCTTTTGAGACTTGTTTTTCTTGACCTTTCTTCCATATAACTACCAGCCTTTACAGAGAGCACTCTGATGGGACACTTTTAAAAGTTTCACCCAGAATGGAAAACTGGCATATCACTAGTGCCATTGGAGTTCTCAATGGAATTCCTCCTTGCAAATATGGTCTTGGGACACAATTTTCAAATGATGTTATGAAGAGATTTGTTGGGGTTCTGTGTTTTACTCCTTGAGCACCGCTTCAACAGACCATCATCTATCAAACATTGATACATAACATTGGTGCAAGCTTTCTCCCAATATCTGGGGGCAAGGTTTCATATGCTCATTATATGGCTCCCAATCTTCTGTCTCCAAGAATGCTTGAATGCCTTCTTTGTCAGGAACAACACCAATGTCCATGTGTGCGTCCCTGATGGCTTGCCTTGATTCAGCGAACTATTACCTTGAAAGTCTCTTTGCCTTCATTTTGAAGCGTTGAGTGATTGTTGGTGTAGGCATTCTGAGGCAGGTGATTAGGCATGTTCATGGTCCCACTCCACTCACTCACCAACTGGCTTGCACGCAACCTGCTCATCTATTGCCTTTCTGCAGGAAGGACATGAAACCTGTCCTCTTAAAGAAAAGCCATGGTTTCATGGTAGGAATCTAGCACAAATTGTAGGCCTACTCTGAGTGACAAGTTGGGCAGGCAGGCTAACTTGCTCATTATGTATCTTTCAAAAGTAAAAGTTGCATAAAAAATAGCAGTCAGCTGTATCTTCTCAGTCCCTTGAAGGCCTCAATGGCTTAGATAACTGTTCTGCTGATATGCCAAAGGCTTCAACTTGAGCTTCTTTGCTGTGGCTGATCCTCACCAAGTAGAATGATATGATGGACTATTTCTTCCTGTCGCCCTTCCACTGTTTTCACATCTTTCTTCGCTGTTCTTCGGCTTAGATTTGCATTTTCCCAATGACCTGTGTATCGATACTTCGTCCTAAATTTAACTTTCTTCATGGTACCAACAAAATGCACGATTTCAAAGGTTAAAATCACTAAACTGGACGATTGGCATGTGAATTTCAACCACTCTGAACTATCTGCTCGTTGTTTTGCTTCGCCATGGCGAAAACAGCTGATTTTGACAGTTGTGTGATTCCTTTCAACCAATCAATGAAGCGATAAATTAGAATTGGCCAATCAGCTTCAGCTACATCAAGACTGTCTTTAATTAGTGCTACAGTGCATTGTTTTCTGACCAGTAGCAAGCTCAATTTCATGGCGTAAAGACGAAACCATACAATGAAACGTTTCATGGATGGAAAGAGCGTGTTTCGCGCTTTCGAACGGTGTATTGGGCCTAAGCACCTGATGAACACACAGCAAACTGAAACGGGACTGAAACCCACAGTATTTAGGCAAGACAAGGACACTTTACTACCCCTTTTGAGTTACCTAGGGTCACAAAATGGGGATTTTCACCCCACAAACAATGGTTTTATTCTAAGTAATGTTTATTTTCGGAAACTATTGTAACTGAAGAACCTTTTTAGCAAAAAAACCAAAATTTAAAATTTTTGGCCGAAACGACGAATTTTCGACTGGTGACCTACCTTAACCCTATTTGGACCGGGTTGAAATTTTGATATTTTTGAGCGGGGGGCGTTTTTCGCCCACCCCCCCTCTTTTTCTTCAAAACTACAAGAGATATAACAATGAAACGTATACCAATTGTTCTTTGGACAATAAGCTTTACAAAAACAACAATAGAGGTCTAATTGGTCACGTGGGTCGTTGCTAGGCAACCAAAAACTTAACCCTATCTGGACCGGGCTTTTTTGAGCATCCTCAGGCCGAGGGGGGGCTAAATTAGCCCCCCCTCAGAACTCAGAATTGACAAGGGCTAGAAAGATGAAATTTGGTCATAATATGTAACTTAATGTGAAACGACCGAATATCTATTTTATTTTACTCTAATTGTTGTATTTTCGATGACGTCATCAATTTTCTTTGTTTTAGGCCAAAAACAGTACTCTTACAGATTTAACTGTAAAAACTTTCTTACGAGAAATATCATGCTTCTTATAACTTTAAATAACAGATGAAATATCTAATTTTCTGAAAAACATAATTTTTTTAAAAAATTATGAAATTTATAAACTTATATTTATTACCTAAATTCATTAGATATATGACGTCATGAATGACGTAATACAAAAGAAAAACCAAAAAAATAAGTTATTTCCATATTGTCTTATTGATTTATGGTTGCTCTGAAAATTTCATCCATTTATCTCACTTCTGTCAAGAATGATATTAGTTTGGAGTTATAAAGGGTTTGACCGTAAAACAAACAAGATATTAAAACTACTCTCTGAAAAAATTGTTATATTTCCAAAAATACATGACATATCTTGTAGAAATTTTTGTGAAAGATGCGAAAAGGATAGTTAGGAAAAGTCACGAAAAATAATTAGCCTAGAAAGTATCATAAAAAAGATACCCAGAAAAAACTGGTAGGGGGGGCTATTTTAGCCCCCCCCCCGGTCCAGATAGGGTTAACAGGAACCTGACACTGTTTTCTGCACGTTTTGAGATATATTGCCCTAATTCATTCATTCTATGACGTCATAAAGATAAATGACGTCATGGATATCAAAAGTTGCTGATGTCAGCAAATTTAAACGAACTATAT
The DNA here is from genome assembly GCA_039566865.1 of Aurelia coerulea. Taxonomy (NCBI): domain Eukaryota; kingdom Metazoa; phylum Cnidaria; class Scyphozoa; order Semaeostomeae; family Ulmaridae; genus Aurelia; species Aurelia coerulea. The sequence goes on from CM076959.1 coordinate 9,571,001, forward strand.
ATCAAATGAAAGTACTCTTCAAGACCAATCGAATGGTGTATATAACTTTATCATTAGCGCTATTTGCAAGAATTTAGCGAGGATTTTAAGATTTTCTTTGTGACCAGTCTCCAAATAAGGGCATCTGGAGGTCACGTGGTACAACAATGGACCATGAAATTTTTAAAATTTGATTGCCAATTAAATTTAAGGAATAGTCAAGGAGTTGCAGCGCCATATCTACAACAGCGGTGGAGATATTTGAGAAAGTTTGGTAGGGGGGGGGCCAAAAACGCCCCCCAGGTCCAAATAGGGTTAAGGTAAATTCTTATGCAAATGGGTATCCTCATTTGTTACTTGTGGTTTTTTACTTGTGGAAAATGGGATGACAATTCGGACTGGTAAAGTACTCTCAAGTACCGAATAAACGGGGGGGTGAGAATAATCGGGGGGGGGGTTGGAAATGGTTCAATATATTAGTAATCGGGGGGGGGTTGGAACAATCGGGGGGCTGGAAAAATTGAGAATAGTCGTTTTTCGTTTTCTTAGTAAAACACGTATCTAACATGGGTACCACGTATGTAAAACACGTATGTAACACGGGTCAGACAAACAAAGGAGAATAAAGTTAATAAATACAGTGAGTACATTCGCTTAGCAGGAATAATTAAAAAAATTATGTTCACTATTATTTCTATTTTTCAAGAATTAATAAAAGGGGAGGTCGGAATAAAAGTGGGGGGGGGGTTGGAAAATTTTTCAAAAATTAATAAGCGGGGGGGGACGATTATTCGGTACTTGAGAGTACACGGATGTAGGAACCGCGTGCACACATGGGACAGGTGGACATGAACATCTGCCGAAACTAAAGCCATTTCCCACAAAGCAAATCGCAAGGAAAAATTCCCTTTTTACCGAATCGAAAAACAAAGAAAAGTCTCCACTTATCAAATTAATAGCCAAGAACATGTCCTTTTTTATCGAATCGAAACCCAAGAAAAAGTCTCCTTTTTATCGAGACCCAGGAAAAAGTTGTTTTCATTGATTTTCTGCAAGTCTCAGTTAGAATGAGAGAGAGTACGAGTCCAAGGCAAGGCAGAATATGTCAACCACTACGTTCTCTTAGATTGAAACTGATTCTTTTATAGCTTGTTTCAGCTTCTACTTACTCGAAGCCAGGAAAGAGTTTCCTTTTGCTGAGAAGTGCTGTAGGCCGTGCTTTGAAATGCTCACCATAAATGTACAGAATGAAATTCGATACATGCTAGATATGATCGTTTCCTTAATTTTGCTGATACATCGGGGATACATTAAATAGATGCTTTGGACTTGCAAAAGAGTGGACCAATGTTCCTAAAGGCCATTACACACTGTTCAACATTTCTAAGAAACGCAACATTGCTCCCTACAAATATTAAATACTGTGTATGTTTTTGTATACTGTTTGAAAACCATTGGCAACGTGTTGAACGATACTGAAAATCAGTTCATTCATGGCAACATTGTCGGCCATGTTGAAAGTAATCTAGCAAATCAAGAACTCGCTAACAAGGGCAGATTTTGTAATACAATAGCAACAGTTGCGTTTGATCGACACCTCAATTCAAAGCGATTAGCGGATGCAGACAAAAGAAATTCTCTCAACCAGTAATTCAAAACAAACAAAGCCGCAAAAGTTTCCCCAAAACTGATAGGGCAACTCTCGCCTTGTGCAAGCGAAAGATGGTTTTTAAGAGAAGTTATGTGCTTATAGCGAAAGAAGAAGGGTAAATCTAAAGTTCTGTCGCTTAGATTATGTTTATTTGATTCAGGAGCCGAGCAGAAGGCATTGTAATTCTCGCGTCTTTAGGGCTTAAAATGAAACGATTACAAAACAGCTCCTAAATCAAATAAACATAATCTAAGCGACAGAGCTTTAGATTTACCCTTTTTCTTTCGCTATAAGCACATAACTTCTCTTAAAAACCATCTTTCGCTTGCACAAGGCGAGAGTTTGCCCTACTAGTTTCGGGGGAACTTTTGCGGCTTTGTTTGTTTTGAATTACTGGTTGAGAGAATTTCCTTTGTCTGCATCCGCTAATCGCTTTGAATTGAGGTGTCAATCAAACGCAACTGTTGCTATTGTATTACAAAATCTGCCCTTGTTGAACTCGCTTTCAGATCAATGGATCTCGATCCCATGGGATCATGACGAATACGTCGTGGTGCAAGATTTTCAATGAGTTTGTATGCTCCTGTACACTCTTTTTTATAAGAATACTATAAACTTTTTCCAGCATCAATATTCTTAAGACATTTTCGTTTTGAGACTTAACATATTCTTAAAGTATTCTTGGTTTTTCAAATCTGATATTGTTTCAAGGGAACATAGTTAAAAGAAATGTCATGTCTTTACGAGAAAATGATCGAACGAAAGAAAATTTAACCCAAATCCATATGGGCTTTCTTCGAGCTACCATTTATGGGGGGGGTGCTTTCCATCCCCCCCCCCCACTGAAAACTGCCTTAGACTCATCCGAATTCAATACAACTTGGCACAGTTATAGAACAGGTAATTTGTAGCTCGTAGCGTAATTTGGGTATGGCTGCCACACCTTGTGATGTCACAGTGACGTCACGAAGCTGAAAATCTGTGAAAATCAGGCTTCCAAGTTGAATTCAAGTTAAATGAAGATTTTGCATGAACTTTATGCAGTTTTTGGTTCAGTTTGTCAACATATTTGGTGATAGAATATTATTTTATTAAAAATAACGATTTTGGAGTGATATTTTGGTAGCCTGTGTTCCAGACTCCAGAAAAAATACATACATACAATGTTAGATACTTACCAGTGAACAATGCAATGGGCTTCATCAACAATCACAACTTCACAGTTTTCCCGGTAATGTTCTGAACAGAGTATCGTTCGCCAATGGTCGGAAGCAAGCATAGATTCTGGCGAGGTGTAAACCAACGAGTATTCCCCACGTTCTATATCAGTCAAGACATCTTTTGATTGACCGGCATAGATAGCTGCACCAGAAATTGCGGTATTCTTCAGTTTTTCAATTTGATCCAGCATAAGAGCATTCAATGGCGATATAACTAGGGCGGTACTTGTCCCAATTGCTTGGTCTTTGATCAAATCAATTAATATTGAAATACATTGAAAAATCAATGATTTCCCTGATCCAGTGGCGGCACTAAGATACAAATTCTTGCCAGAGAAAAATTCCTTTAAAGCAGCTTTTTGCTCTGGATAAAGTTCCTTCACATTCATAAATTGAGCAAGCAAAGGAAAATGAACATCGATGTTGCCAGAGACATTCCACTTCTTCGTCGCCATCTTGTTTTTACCGAACGTAATATATAATGAAAAAGCCATAATTATGCAAACAATTCACTTCAATGCACGTACACGAGAGTCTGCTCCGTTGCACAGACCACTTACTTTTTCGTAATATGGTCTGGAACACAGGCTATATTTTGGCAGAAATTAGCCGATTCTTATGACGTCATTTGTGCGATTAATTTATTCTTTGTAAAAAGAGACCAAAAAACCTGAAAAATGGTGATTATCTATAACAAATGTATCCTTAGAGTGTTTTTCATTGAAAAAACTCGAAAAAACTTGAAAAAAAAGTGCTAATTAGTCCAAAATGGCGGACATCATCAAATTCCAGAAATTCCGGTATCAAGTTGAAGCCCTTTGTTTGCTGATTCATTTGCTGTATAATACTTCATAATTCCATCAAATAATTCCATTGAAATCATTGAAGCAATGATTTTGCTGCTACCTCCTTCCAAATATGGGCATGTCACGTGACCTGTGAGTCCTATTGTTCAAAATTTTTTCCACCAAAATGTGGCTAATAGATAATTAGTAAAAGTCAGGGAGGCTGAGGGACATAGCAAATGTCATTTAAAAACGCGGCAAATAAAACCTTGAAGGGGGGGTGCCCCATGCGGATTGGGGGTAAGCAATTATAACAATAAGAATGTTCTTAACAATCATAAAGTTTCAAACACACTTTTTGAAAAAACCAGATATGTCAGTCATGCTATGAACATCGCAAAACAGGCAACTGCTGAAAAGTGAGACACAAATTTGCGAGCTGAGGCTCAGCAATATTCTTATAATATTCTTAAAATCTGGATGTTTCTGAGCCTGAATATTCTTATAAACAATATCCTTATATAAAAAAGAGTGTATGTTAAAAACTGACAAAATCATACTGTATGCAACATTCTAAAAACATAAGGTCATTTCATTATTGATTTTACTTCCTTCTAATCATTAAATCTAGTTACCATAATTGTGACAAAATCATACTGTGTGTACAACATTCTAAAAACATTAGGTCATTGCTAATCTTTACTTCATTCCAAACATACCCGTACCCCCACGATGCCCCCAAGATTTTGCAATAAACAAAGAGGTGTCAATTTTATTCTCAGACAGTGCCTCTCTAGCACGGATGGGCAAGATACTCTGAGAAATATCTTATTGCAAGATACTGTTATTGGGAAAATTAAGTCCTACTCCTAACGCATGTGAAACTTTCCTCCTGCCTCCTTGCATCCTTATTGTGCCTTCTGTGGAGCGAATTTTTGAATTTATAGGAAATATTCCATATTGGTTCACTTGCCCCTGAATTTTCTTTTGGGTGAAGAAGCGTGAGACTAAATCCACATCATTTTATTGTTGTTCCAAAATCATCTATGTATGCTGCGTAGGAGTGCAGGGAAGACAAGGATCGTAATCGTCGGAAACATGACGTTTTTGTTCAAGAAAGACAAGTCAATAAATGATTGCAAGGGGAAATAGAATGCAATGATTTCTTCAACACGTGAGCCAAATGTGTTTCTGAAAGTTTTCAATAAAAGTCCTTGTTTGCCTTCAAGATCTACAATCTCTTACAAAAGTGTTGGACCCCTATTGAAAAATTCGAATTTTTGTCCCCCCTCCCCCCGTTTCAATGTTGATTGCCTGGAAAAGAGGTGTTTTTCATGCAGATCCACCAAAAGAATGATTCACCAATGCAAGCAACATTGAAATGGGGGGAGGGGGGACAATATTTCCGAAAAACGTAGATTTTCGTAGGGGTCCAACACTTTTGCAAGAGATTGTCTGAAGGACAGCTTTATAGGTGAACATAGTAGACCTGCTGCCATTGCACCAATAACAAATCTATACGTCAACAGTAGTTTTTATCTTGAAGATAAGATGTCTCTCTATAAAATTAGTGCTCATAAGGAAATATACAACGTTTTCTGTCACTATACATAAACCTTACAGGAGTGAGCTTTACTGCTGAGTACTGTCAACAGTACTCACCACAGTACTCACTAGCGTTTCAGTCCATATTTCTCTATTTTGACAGTGGATAGTGACAATATGCCCATAGATGTATTCAGCGCATCAAAAGCTTTATATTCATGTATCACTTTCATATTTCATGTCCAGTTAAAGTGAAAATGCGAACAGTACTCACTTTTTCTGTTAATAAAGAATATAATACTGTTCTTTTTAAGGGAAAATGGTGAGTACTGTTGAGAATTTTGAAAATCCTGCTTTGAAACTGTTTGTATGAACAACATTAATGAATATAGCTCGTTCATATGAGTATTTGACATGATTAAAGCTCATTTATTGGCAGCTCCTAAGGTATCTGACAATTTTGAGAGCCTTTTTCAAAGTGAGTACTGTGGTGAGTACTGTCAACAGTACTCACTACAGTACTCGGTGTCTGTTGTTGTTGTTGCTGTATTGGCAATTAAGACTTTACATGTCTCCTGTGTACTTTTACGGTAAATAAACAACTCAAACGACACATTCTTAATAAAAATGACCTCAGTGGCTGCAAAAAATTGAATTTAAAGAGGGTGTGTCACAATTTAAAAGGGCGTGGCCCCTTTGTAAAGAGCTTGCTCTTGCGGTAAAAGTGCAGTTTTGTGCAAGATCTACACGTTCAAGTATGCATTTTATTAAAGTCATCAATCTTATGCTAAAACCTAGGTCATTAATGAAGAACTTATACAAATAACCGCACGGCTGCACTAAAAGAAAGAAAGAGAAAAATTTTGTTTGGGCCTGCAGTAAGGCTGAATTCACCTTCTGCTTGTATTTTCAAGCACAAATTCTCTTGAAATGGCAATTTTCTCGCTATATCTCATATGATAATGCACAATCGAGAGTACCCTTCTTTCCTATCTATGAGAACCTGTGCCATGGATAGTTAGAACAAAGTAGTTATGGCTGTTGGATCAATTACCCGAGAGGAATATACTAAGGACCAATTTTGCCATTTTCGCATATCATGACAGAGTTAAGAGTCAATAAAATCAACACTAAAATACTTTCAAAATCGGTCTTAATCATTGAATGTGAAGTCTTTTAACATTCTGAAATTTTAAATTTAATCAGTGAATGCAGATGAAATATAGAAATAAAGTGTTTTCACACATCATCTAGTTTTGTGATAGTTGAAAATTATCGTAGCAAATAGCATGAAATATGCGATTTTTGGCCATTTTTAATGCAGTATCGTGGAAGAAGTAAGAGAGCGAAGACAATGTATTCTATACCAGTCGAAACATGTTGGCCTTCAAAAGATCTCTGCCAATTTTCAAATAGCTACTAGTTACACAACGCCCTTAAAATAATTTTTGAAAAACTCAACTTTCAGACAATCTCTTACAAAAGTGTTGGACCCCTATTGAAAAATTCGAATTTTTGTCCCCCCTCCCCCCGTTTCAATGTTGATTGCCTGGAAAAGAGGTGTTTTTCATGCAGATCCACCAAAAGAATGATTCACCAATGCAAGCAACATTGAAATGGGGGGAGGGGGGACAATATTTCCGAAAAACGTAGATTTTTGTAGGGGTCCAACACTTTTGCAAGAGATTGTAGAGTCTCTCAAAAAGCCTGTCTCCTGAGAAAGGTACTATGTTTCAGGTTCATGTTCGATTTTATTCCTGTAGTTTTGCAACATCTTGGTTTTACTTCAGTATCTTGTAACTGTGAATCGTTTTTCGAAAATATCTTATTACAAGATACTATTATTCAGCCAAATTATCATCTTATTACAAGATACAGTTACTAAGTACGGGAAGTATCTTATAACAAGATACTGTTACTGTTTTCAGTATCTAATTACTATTTTCAAGATAAAAAGATAAGATACTGCCCATCTCTGTTTGTCACTACTATTGGTAACTAGATCTAGGGTTTAGAAGGAAGAGTAAAATCAATAGTGAAATGATCTTATGTTTTTAGAATGTTGTACACAGAATGACTGTGTCACAACTATTGGTAACTAGTGACAAGGGCGGGCATGTCACACTGAGAACGATGGTCCGGGCGATGTTCCTACCTTTGTCCGAAAACCGGTTGTTAACGAAAAAATTTTGCACCACCTTTGTCCCAAAAACTGGTAGTTTTTGATGGCAAATTTAGGCAGTTATTTTTTTCAATTTGGCGGACAATTTCAACATGATTTATCATTGACGATGTTTGTCCCAAAAAATGGTAGTTTCGACCAAATACTGTTTTTCGAAAGCAAGTGATAATCATAGATATGAAAGTAAAAGTGTCCCAAAACCGGTTGCCGGACAATGGTAGAGCCGCTTTGGTGAACATTTTGAAATTCTGGCCTCTTTTTCGGAAATTTGCCGAACAAATTGGTGAAAAATTGGAATTTCTGGTCTTTTTTCCGTAAATTTGGTGGACAAAGGTAGAACCGCTCACGTAAAAATTCGAAATACTGGTCTTTTCTGCTTAAATTTGGCGGACAAAGGGAGAACCAGCTTACAGGTAAACTTCAGGGTTTTGATCAGATAGGAGGTTAGAAAACTTGCTATTTGTGACGAACTGATGGAATAGGAAGATTGATATTCAAATTTCACCTTTGTCCCAGAACTGGTTGTTTTTGGGCAGGAAAGTCGTACTATGTGACAAAAGAACCGGTTATTTTTTCCAATTCCTCTGGACAAACATGGAGTCAAACATTTTACAGTACTTGCCCGCCCCTGCTAGTGATAACTAGATCTAAGATTAAGAAGGAAGGAAAATCAGTATTGAAATGACCTTATGTTTTTAGAATGTTGTACACACAGTATGATTTTGTTACAACTATTGGTAGCTAGATCTAAGGTTTAGAAGGAAGTAAAATCAGTATTGAAATGACCTTATGTTTTTAGAATGTTGTACACACAGTATGATTTTGTTACAACTATTTGTAGCTAGATCTAAGGTTTAGAAGGAAGTAAAATCAGTAATGAAATGACCTTATGTTTTTAGAATGTTGTACACACAGTATGATTTTGTTACAACTATTTGTAGCTAGATCTAAGGTTTAGAAGGAAGTAAAATCAGTATTGAAATGACCTTATGTTTTTAGAATGTTGTACACACAGTATGATTTTGTTACAACTATTTGTAGCTAGATCTAAGGTTTAGAAGGAAGTAAAATCAGTAATGAAATGACCTTATGTTTTTAGAATGTTGTACACACAGTATGATTTTGTTGCAACTATTTGTAGCTAGATCTAAGGTTTAGAAGGAAGTAAAATCAGTATTGAAATGACCTTATGTTTTTAGAATGTTGTACACACAGTATGATTTTGTTACAACTATTTGTAGCTAGATCTAAGGTTTAGAAGGAAGTAAAATCAGTATTGAAATGACCTTATGTTTTTAGAATGTTGTACACACAGTATGATTTTGTTACAACTATTTGTAGCTAGATCTAAGGTTTAGAAGGAAGTAAAATCAGTAATGAAATGACCTTATGTTTTTAGAATGTTGTACACACAGTATGATTTTGTTACAACTATTTGTAGCTAGATCTAAGGTTTAGAAGGAAGTAAAATCAGTATTGAAATGACCTTATGTTTTTAGAATGTTGTACACACAGTATGATTTTGTTACAACTATTTGTAGCTAGATCTAAGGTTTAGAAGGAAGTAAAATCAGTATTGAAATGACCTTATGTTTTTAGAATGTTGTACACACAGTATGATTTTGTTACAACTATTTGTAGCTAGATCTAAGGTTTAGAAGGAAGTAAAATCAGTAATGAAATGATCTTATGTTTTTAGAATGTTGTACACACAGTATGATTTTGTTACAACTATTTGTAGCTAGATCTAAGGTTTAGAAGGAAGTAAAATCAGTAATGAAATGACCTTATGTTTTTAGAATGTTGTACACACAGTATGATTTTGTTACAACTATTTGTAGCTAGATCTAAGGTTTAGAAGGAAGTAAAATCAGTAATGAAATGACCTTATGTTTTTAGAATGTTGTACACACAGTATGATTTTGTTACAACTATTTGGTAGCTAGATCTAAGGTTTAGAAGGAAGTAAAATCAGTAATGAAATGACCTTATGTTTTTAGAATGTTGTACACACAGTATGATTTTGTTACAACTATTTGTAGCTAGATCTAAGGTTTAGAAGGAAGTAAAATCAGTAATGAAATGACCTTATGTTTTTAGAATGTTGTACACACAGTATGATTTTGTTACAACTATTTGTAGCTAGATCTAAGGTTTAGAAGGAAGTAAAATCAGTAATGAAATGACCTTATGTTTTTAGAATGTTGTACACACAGTATGATTTTGTTACAACTATTTGTAGCTAGATCTAAGGTTTAGAAGGAAGTAAAATCAGTAATGAAATGACCTTATGTTTTTAGAATGTTGTACACACAGTATGATTTTGTTACAACTATTGGTAGCTAGATCTAAGGTTTAGAAGGAAGTAAAATCAGTAATGAAATGACCTTATGTTTTTAGAATGTTGTACACACAGTATGATTTTGTTACAACTATTTGTAGCTAGATCTAAGGTTTAGAAGGAAGTAAAATCAGTAATGAAATGACCTTATGTTTTTAGAATGTTGTACACACAGTATGATTTTGTTACAACTATTTGTAGCTAGATCTAAGGTTTAGAAGGAAGTAAAATCAGTAATGAAATGACCTTATGTTTTTAGAATGTTGTACACACAGTATGATTTTGTTACAACTATTTGTAGCTAGATCTAAGGTTTAGAAGGAAGTAAAATCAGTAATGAAATGACCTTATGTTTTTAGAATGTTGTACACACAGTATGATTTTGTTACAACTATTTGTAGCTAGATCTAAGGTTTAGAAGGAAGTAAAATCAGTATTGAAATGACCTTATGTTTTTAGAATGTTGTACACACAGTATGATTTTGTTACAACTATTGGTAGCTAGATCTAAGGTTTAGAAGGAAGTAAAATCAGTATTGAAATGACCTTATGTTTTTAGAATGTTGTACACACAGTATGATTTTGTTACAACTATTTGTAGCTAGATCTAAGGTTTAGAAGGAAGTAAAATCAGTAATGAAATGACCTTATGTTTTTAGAATGTTGTACACACAGTATGATTTTGTTACAACTATTTGTAGCTAGATCTAAGGTTTAGAAGGAAGTAAAATCAGTAATGAAATGACCTTATGTTTTTAGAATGTTGTACACACAGTATGATTTTGTTACAACTATTTGTAGCTAGATCTAAGGTTTAGAAGGAAGTAAAATCAGTAATGAAATGACCTTATGTTTTTAGAATGTTGTACACACAGTATGATTTTGTTACAACTATTTGGTAGCTAGATCTAAGGTTTAGAAGGAAGTAAAATCAGTATTGAAATGACCTTATGTTTTTAGAATGTTGTACACACAGTATGATTTTGTTACAACTATTTGTAGCTAGATCTAAGGTTTAGAAGGAAGTAAAATCAGTAATGAAATGACCTTATGTTTTTAGAATGTTGTACACACAGTATGATTTTGTTACAACTATTTGTAGCTAGATCTAAGGTTTAGAAGGAAGTAAAATCAGTAATGAAATGACCTTATGTTTTTAGAATGTTGTACACACAGTATGATTTTGTTACAACTATTTGTAGCTAGATCTAAGGTTTAGAAGGAAGTAAAATCAGTAATGAAATGACCTTATGTTTTTAGAATGTTGTACACACAGTATGATTTTGTTACAACTATTTGTAGCTAGATCTAAGGTTTAGAAGGAAGTAAAATCAGTAATGAAATGACCTTATGTTTTTAGAATGTTGTACACACAGTATGATTTTGTTACAACTATTTGTAGCTAGATCTAAGGTTTAGAAGGAAGTAAAATCAGTATTGAAATGACCTTATGTTTTTAGAATGTTGTACACACAGTATGATTTTGTTACAACTATTTGTAGCTAGATCTAAGGTTTAGAAGGAAGTAAAATCAGTAATGAAATGACCTTATGTTTTTAGAATGTTGTACACACAGTATGATTTTGTTACAACTATTTGTAGCTAGATCTAAGGTTTAGAAGGAAGTAAAATCAGTAATGAAATGACCTTATGTTTTTAGAATGTTGTACACACAGTATGATTTTGTTACAACTATTTGTAGCTAGATCTAAGGTTTAGAAGGAAGTAAAATCAGTAATGAAATGACCTTATGTTTTTAGAATGTTGTACACACAGTATGATTTTGTTACAACTATTTGTAGCTAGATCTAAGGTTTAGAAGGAAGTAAAATCAGTATTGAAATGACCTTATGTTTTTAGAATGTTGTACACACAGTATGATTTTGTTACAACTATTTGTAGCTAGATCTAAGGTTTAGAAGGAAGTAAAATCAGTATTGAAATGACCTTATGTTTTTAGAATGTTGTACACACAGTATGATTTTGTTACAACTATTTGTAGCTAGATCTAAGGTTTAGAAGGAAGTAAAATCAGTAATGAAATGACCTTATGTTTTTAGAATGTTGTACACACAGTATGATTTTGTTACAACTATTTGTAGCTAGATCTAAGGTTTAGAAGGAAGTAAAATCAGTAATGAAATGACCTTATGTTTTTAGAATGTTGTACACACAGTATGATTTTGTTACAACTATTTGTAGCTAGATCTAAGGTTTAGAAGGAAGTAAAATCAGTAATGAAATGACCTTATGTTTTTAGAATGTTGTACACACAGTATGATTTTGTTACAACTATTTGTAGCTAGATCTAAGGTTTAGAAGGAAGTAAAATCAGTATTGAAATGACCTTATGTTTTTAGAATGTTGTACACACAGTATGATTTTGTTACAACTATTTGTAGCTAGATCTAAGGTTTAGAAGGAAGTAAAATCAGTAATGAAATGACCTTATGTTTTTAGAATGTTGTACACACAGTATGATTTTGTTACAACTATTTGTAGCTAGATCTAAGGTTTAGAAGGAAGTAAAATCAGTATTGAAATGACCTTATGTTTTTAGAATGTTGTACACACAGTATGATTTTGTTACAACTATTTGTAGCTAGATCTAAGGTTTAGAAGGAAGTAAAATCAGTAATGAAATGACCTTATGTTTTTAGAATGTTGTACACACAGTATGATTTTGTTACAACTATTGGTAGCTAGATCTAAGGTTTAGAAGGAAGTAAAATCAGTAATGAAATGACCTTATGTTTTTAGAATGTTGTACACACAGTATGATTTTGTTACAACTATTTGTAGCTAGATCTAAGGTTTAGAAGGAAGTAAAATCAGTAATGAAATGACCTTATGTTTTTAGAATGTTGTACACACAGTATGATTTTGTTACAACTATTTGTAGCTAGATCTAAGGTTTAGAAGGAAGTAAAATCAGTAATGAAATGACCTTATGTTTTTAGAATGTTGTACACACAGTATGATTTTGTTACAACTATTTGTAGCTAGATCTAAGGTTTAGAAGGAAGTAAAATCAGTAATGAAATGACCTTATGTTTTTAGAATGTTGTACACACAGTATGATTTTGTTACAACTATTTGTAGCTAGATCTAAGGTTTAGAAGGAAGTAAAATCAGTAATGAAATGATCTTATGTTTTTAGAATGTTGTACACACAGTATGATTTTGTTACAACTATTTGTAGCTAGATCTAAGGTTTAGAAGGAAGTAAAATCAGTAATGAAATGATCTTATGTTTTTAGAATGTTGTACACACAGTATGATTTTGTTACAACTATTTGTAGCTAGATCTAAGGTTTAGAAGGAAGTAAAATCAGTAATGAAATGACCTTATGTTTTTAGAATGTTGTACACACAGTATGATTTTGTTACAACTATTGGTAGCTAGATCTAAGGTTTAGAAGGAACTAAAATCAGTAATGAAATGACCTTATGTTTTTAGAATGTTGTACACACAGTATGATTTTGTTACAACTATTGGTAGCTAGATCTAAGGTTTAGAAGGAAGTAAAATCAGTATTGAAATGACCTTATGTTTTTAGAATGTTGTACACACAGTATGATTTTGTTACAACTATTTGTAGCTAGATCTAAGGTTTAGAAGGAAGTAAAATCAGTATTGAAATGACCTTATGTTTTTAGAATGTTGTACACACAGTATGATTTTGTTACAACTATTTGTAGCTAGATCTAAGGTTTAGAAGGAAGTAAAATCAGTAATGAAATGATCTTATGTTTTTAGAATGTTGTACACAGAATGATTGTATCACAACTATTGGTAACTAGTGATAACTAGATCTAAGATTAAGAAGGAAGTAAAATTAGTAATGACATAATCTTAAGACAACTCTTACGAAGCGAAATTTGCTAATTTTTAACCAATTACAAGATCAGCTATCTTGGAAATAAGTTTTCCCTTGATCCACGTGCCAAAAAAAGAAATTTGAAAGTCGGCTTTGTGTTCAAATTCGTTCAAACAGGGTAAATTTTTGGACACCCGGTATATAAGAGCAGCGAAATTATAAGAAACCTGTGGTAGCAAATCTGTCTGAAAATCGAATAAACTTCTTACCATCTCTGGACCTATTAAGTGTATTCTAATGTTTAATTCGACTGAAAGCACTCTTTATTTGTTTACAACTGCAAATCTCTTCATTCGTGTTTTAGCTTGGAATAAAATTAATTGGTGACGTTATGTTTTAGGAATGTCAAGCCAAAGTTGCTTTGTTTAACCACTTGGTACCTAGTTCCAGAATATTCCAGGAAAAATATATGTGTTACTACTCTTTCCCAATATGCCCAATCATGCTAGTTTCGGTATCCTGGTTTTGACTGGGAATGACATTTGTCGTCACTTTCCATTTCCGTGTTTACCCAATATCGCCCCCAGCGTGAGTTCGTTCCTCTACCTCCATTTTAAGATACAAGTGGCCGTACTGCAATTTGATTGGTTATTCGAAAACAATAGATGATATAAATTATTTCTCGAGAACTTCCTAATTATTCGAAGAACAACAATGTAATCTAAAGTACAACCAAACTACGTAGAGTAAAAATGGTTTTTTGGCCATAGATTTAATAGCATTTCCAAAAATGATGCAAGTTGGATATCATTCGAAAGAATTTAGCGAGTGCAGCTTGATTTTCACTCACTAGCGTTGTAAAATTTTGATTACTTAAAGATTAAGCAAGGTGGTAACTGTTTATTTTGGAATCTGATCAGTGAGTTATGAAACAAGAGCCGAATTAGATGACACTTTTGTTTATAAGAAACTTGGATTAGGCCATTGTACCAAACGTTTAATAATTCAATATGAACATTTCCGCATTTTAGTACTAAAAAGCTCTTGATTTGTTTCGTATTTTTCAAATGCATGAATTATCATATGCTCTCTAACTGCGGATGTATTTCTTATCACTGCTGCAGATATATTTCTTGACATTTAAACCATTAACCATTAGATAGGAATAAACAGTTCTCGATTACGTCCGAAACGTATCGAGCTAGTTGGTACTACTCAAGACTAACGCTGCAACGACGTATTTGCCATAATGTCCTTACATTTAAGTTTAAAGAGTGTCTTACTACTTACTTCTTAGAAACAGTACAAGAGTTTCTTAACAGATTGGCTATATTAGTATCAGTTTCTTATAAACCAGTTTCTTCTATACAAAAAATATGTACCAGATACCAGAACCAGATGTAGAGGGAAGGCAAGCTTTTCTGCTCTGCCAGCTGTACGGTTATAATTTGCTAAATGAAAATCCTGAAGCAAAACCAAACATTTCCTCTCTAGTTCTAAAGGAATTGGCCTTAAGACAGTTGACAATTGGTCCTTAAAATGTTTCATTAAAATGTTGTATGGTTTCCATAGGAAACAAACCCTTTTTGTGACCTCAAAATCGAAGTGCGTCCACCACAATAAACTCTACCGGGCGTCCCAAAAAAACGCAACAGATTTGAAAAATTCTACCGCAAACTGTTTCATACTCATTATCCAACAATTATTTTTCTTCAAATCTGCCATAATTAGATTAAATTTTGATATATTTTTCAGTATTTTTGGTGATTTGGTTGTAGAGTTAAAGATCAGCAAACTTCAAAATTGCCCCCAGGTCAAACCAGAGCTGCTTCATTAACAATGATGAATCACAATGTCAAATAGTAAAACGTGACAATCCCTGCAATTGCAAAGAATTGTTGACAAACAACCAAACACGCGATTTAATTGAACATTGAATAGACACTTTCATAAAGATTTCTGTCAAAACACTGCTATGCTTCTTAAGTGTCTATGATGGTTGCATGCTTTTCTAAATGACTAGGCAATTATTAGATTTATACTTTCAATTATAAACGAACACTGAAAGCTCCCTCAAGAGTGGATAACTCATGAATCTGTAAGAGATCGCTTTGTTGCAGTTTCTTAATGAAGTTGTGTGCTTGTTAATGTAATCATGTATAATTTCAGATATTGCCATTCTTTTAACTTTACGGTATACTTTGCACTAATGCTGGTAGCTCTGGTTTTGCCCTGACAGCAAATTTGAAGTTTGTTGATTTTGAACTCTTCAATCAAGTGTAATCATGTACGCAGATGACACTGTTGTTTACAGCGCTGCAAAGAATTCAAAAGAAATTGAACAGCTCCTAAATCATGATCTGAGGAAGATAGAAGACTGGCTTGATTCAAATAATCTTTTTATAAATCTGAAACAGGGCAAAACTGAATATGTTCTGTACGGATCGCATAAAAGACTTGTGAATCAACCAGAAGTTAACATCAAAATCTATGATAAAGCTATAAATGAATCCAAAGTGTACAAATACCTTGGTGTGCATTTAGACAAGCACATGAATCTGCAACAACACTTTGAGAAAGTATATAAAAAGGCATCTGCAAGGGTAAAGCTGCTTTCCCGTATTCAATAACAAATAGGTCCCTATGTTGCAGAATCAATATACAAAGCTATGATACGTCCAATATTAATGTATTACTATCAACTACAACTTGGACTACCTAAGGGTACCATCGATAAGCTACAATCTATTCAGAATAGAGCAGCAAAGATCGCTTGCCCACGTGAACCACCTGAGTGTTGGGATAAAATAGCGGAAGTGCGCATTAGACGTGTTGCTATAGACGTCCTCAAATGTTTGAATGGCCTTTCACCAGAACAGTTCACGCAATATTTCAAGTCTCATTTTACCATCTATAAGAACAGAAACTGGCAAACGAACTTTCGCTTTCCAAGGAGCTCATATTTTCAATAAACTTCCCAAGGACATTCGGGACGAAGAATCTCTCGTGCGTTTTAAGCACAAACTTAGCCTTTTATAAAACATTTTAATGAAACAGTTTTGAACACAGTTTTAACTTCGATGTAATTTTTTATTTCTCATTTTATCTTTTTCGTTCAACAGGTCCTTGACTGATAACAGAATTTCTATTCTGAACAAGTAAACCTGGAAAAATATTACTTATTATTATTATTATTATTATTATTATCATTATTATTATTATTTATTATTATTATTATTATTATTATTATTATTATTAAGTCACCAAAAATTCTGAAAAATATATCAAAATTCAATCTAATCATTGCAGATTTAGATAAAAATATTCATTCTATTATTAATTTGAAACTGCTTCCGTCAGAATTATTTGAATCTGTTGCGTTTTTTTTGGGACACCCGGTACCCGGTAGACTATTCGATATGGAACTTTCCTTGATATCTCAATTTTTCTCCTGAGGACATTCATTTGAGGCAAACTTTATAGCTTGCTTCCCACTATCTAACTACAAAAACGTTTACACGTCCGTTCTTCTCAAAAATTATCTTAAGATTTGTTGTCATCAGTCACAGACGAGGACTTTCGTGAAATAGCTCTCTTCTTCGTCCCTATTTTCGAGTTTTTATCTTACAAAGCTTGCTGTACCCTATGATAGACGCCGCGAATGTTTGTATCCCTGAATGGTTGCTCTCCTTACGAGTAGAGCTCTACAGACTGCTAAAGGCAAGCGAATGTTATATAAATAGACCATCAAACAGCACTTTAAAATAGAGACTCGTGAAAGAGGCTAGATGGGCGTGGCTCCAAAAAGAGCCTTTGGCTTCACTAGTTATGTACCTGTTGTGCTTGCAGGTGCTGAGCCCCCTTGTGGAAACCACTTTTTAAATAAGAGTCTGCAAATAGCATGATACCCAGGGGGTCTGCGTGGTTGAGAAACTGGCCTTCTTTGTTTATATCACTACAAGTAAATGCATCAATGGTTACGAACCCCTTCCACCTGGAAGTCTTTTGGGGATAAGGTAGACAGAAATAGAGCCCATGAGGTGAACAGTTCGGTCGGTCTGGATTTAGATAACGTACCAGATGCACCAAATGAGCACACAGAAGAGTTTGTAGTGAGGCTCCTAATTGAACCTTGTTTCGTTGACGAGAAAAGAACTATTGAACTAATCTGGGAAAGGCACAGCCTTTATTAACGTGTTCAAAGCGTGTTATCGGTGTTTGTGTCAATAGCTGAATGCCTGTTATTGACTGGAGGAGTTTATAAAAAGGGGACCGGATATGTTTCGTTTGAGTTTTATAATCGGCTAATTGGTAAAACTCCTTTACAGCAATAGGACGCAGGAAGAAGTACAAATTGTAGCAGCCTAGAAAGGTAAGCAGATTTTACGATGTTTTTGGTAGAAAGTAGATAGAAGGAACGTAATTATAGTGTTGATGTTAGAGATTAGGATTGTGGAAGCAGTATACGCTTGAGGTCAGTGCTAGGATGCAAATTATTCTAAAAACCATTTTTACAGAAATGGGCGCTACGAAGGAAAAATGCAAACGGTGCAAATTTGGATTTAATAATGATTTCGAGAGAGAGAGAGCTGACAGAACGGACTTAATGATAGTAGTGGGGTAGGTGCTAGGGACCTTAGAATGTCTAGTGTGTCAAAGCCAAAGCAATAGCTCCGAGTTAATTGCTAGGACACAGAACATCTTGAAAGCTCCTTTTTCAGGAAAAGATTATACGAGAAGAAAGGTGCAGATTGTGGTGGTATTGAAAGTGCATTTAAGAAAGAGTAGAATGGCTGAAGGTAATGATAACGCTTATGTTCGTGAGACCATAGAATGTCTTCTTTGTTCAAGCCAAACAGAAGCTCCGAGTTAAGTTGCTATGGTACACATCATTACTTCACTTTAATTAATTCGATTTTAGAGGCCCCCGTTCATTTGATGCACCCAAAACTTTCTTTCCACTATACCTTACGAGGAAAATAATGCAAAAGATAGCAGATCTGAAAGGAAATGAGATTCTACAATTCTTTTAAGAAACAATAGTGACTGGGTTGATATTAGAGATATCTACCTTGTCAAGGCCAGAAGTAGATGCGAGTTAACTGCTAGGGCACATATCATTCTAAAAAGCATTTGGCCAGAAATAGGTCTTACGAAGGAGGAAGTACAAATTGTAGAAGATTGGAAAGCTCGTGAATACTTTGATTTAAAATGCTGTCAAAAATAGCAGGAAGAACCTATGTAGTGATACTATTGATGTCAGGGAGCTTAGAAATTCTACATTTTCAATGCAAAGAAGTGGATCTGAGTTAAGTGTTGGATATGTTATGAAATGATGACTCCAGATCTAACATGATTTAAATGGCATGGCTTATCAATAGCTATACCAATACTAATACCGATGAGATGTACCGTCTACAGTCTATATAATACCTCAAATAGATACTCAAATAGATACTCGTTGCTTCGGAATAGAGTGCATCATCTTTCTTCAACAAGCACCTCTTTGGTAAGTTGCAAAATACTTATGAAATCCCAATTACACCGAATTCAGTACAATTGATTTCTGTACCAACCCCCGTGATTGGCTTCTTGATAATTTTTGCCTGTCCGATACTAAAATGCCTGTCCGATACTGAAATACTCCCTGCTATACCGGGCAAGTCAATAAAACAATCCCTGTTTGAAAAAATACTGATCCTTGAATACAAAAGCAATAATATTGAAAACTGTCTTGTTTCATAGTTAATATGTTCAATTAGATTCGTTAATTTACCAGGCTTCAGTCAGTCATTCCTTTCCGTAGATATGGTAGATTTTCTGCAGAAGGGCTCTTTCAAAAACCTGCAAAAACGAGTGAAAACGATGAGCAAAGTTTGCTTCGTTTTCCTTCCTAAAATAATGACACTTCGTGTATCAGCATATATTTTTCCTCTTGGAACAACGGAGACCCCCATAAGTTTTTCATACCAGTGGGAAGACTTTTGTATCCTCCCAAGTGGATAGCTCGTGCTGAAGCCTGTTCAAGTCATTGCTGTTAAGGCTGATTTCCAGTCTGTCAAACTTTCCGAGCGGGTGGAATGTAGCACAATAGTTGGCTCCTCAGGCGCGGCTTTGTATTTAAATTCAATTCGAAATTTTCTCTCGTAAACATTATGATTCCCGTCCGCTTGGAAAATTCTACTGACTGGAACTTAGCCTCAAAGGGAATTTTCATTTTTTCATTTTCATTTTAATTCTTTTAAGGAGGGTTGCCCTTCAACGAGTTGATTTTCAAGGGGCCCTCCGATAAAAACATTAATTACAATCTAAGGTACAACGGTACAAAATAAAAGCTATTAATTAAATAAAACTATAAAACCTTACTTACAATATTTTTAATCTATGTACAATAATGGTCAAAATTACAATAAAAACGAAAGAAAGAAAAGTGCCTGTTTCTAAATAGTTTTCTTAAAACTATACTGAGAGGTTGCCTGTTTTGACCCGGCTGACAGGCTATTCCATAGTTTTGCACCTCTGTAAGAGAAACATCTCTGGCCATTTGCTGACCTTTTCATCGGCAACTTCAGGTCGGTCCCCGTATTGCGAAGGCTATATGATGAGCAGAGCGAATTTCTGGTGAAGAAATTACACAGGTATTGTGGAGCAAGCTCATTCAGGGACTTGAAGACCATTGTCTTAGATTCACCAGTAACCAGCTGGTCAACGGTCTTCCATCCCAGCCCTTCAATAAGAGGTTTGCCTGGGGCATCGAAGTTGCTATTCGTTATTATCTTGTTGAATAGTTTCTTAGTTACTATTATCTTGTTATTATTCGTTATTATCTGGGGCATCGAAGTTGCTATTCTTCAGCACGGTTTTGAAGTTTTTGCAACTGATTAATTTCAGTTAAACCGGCGCAGCCCCAGACAGAACAGCGGTATCGAAACTGAGGCTCGACAATACCTGTGTAGAGAGTTTGCAATGTTTCTTTCGGGAGAAAAGACTTGGCATGTCTTAAAAAGTCAACTGCCCTTGAGACCTTGCTAGAAACTGCCTTGATTTGCTCTTTCCAATCCAAGGAGCAGTCGATTTGCACACCAAGGTATTTTGTCTTTTTGACTACTTCAAGCTCACTATAGCGAATTTTCAGATCCAAGTCTCTATTTTGATTTTTGGGGATCTTGTGCTTCTGCTTTGTAGAAATAAGCATAGAATGAGTTTTTGCAACATTCAGGGAAAGCTTGTTGCCTTGCAGCCAAGTGTCCAATTTCCTAAGGTCGCTATTAATAGCCTCATTCAGCCGATTCAAATCGTGAGACTGGTAGCACAAACTGGTGTCATATAAAGGTGTAAGCATATAAAGGTGGCTCAAGCCACTTGCGGTCAAGCTCTAGCCAATCACATATTGGTATTTCCTGTTGACTTCGATAAGTTCCCCAAATATGGTGCGGCACGTGTCACGGCCTATTATCTTTGCACAGCTATTTTTGTCAAAAGCTTTTATGTGCTTAGATTCCCCGATCTGAGCTTTATGGCGCCCGTCTATAAATAGCACAAAGAGAAACAAACATTTTATTGTTTTCTTTTGCTTTGCTTTCTTTCGCCAGGCATCAATCATAGACATAGGAAGGTTCTTAATTGTGGTTGCCACGTTTGGAGAATAGTGCAATTAAGAATGCATGCACTATGCAGAAACAATGTAAATGGCATGCATTGAGCACATACCTGCGGCGTGCTGGCAGGAAGCAATAATGGGGAAGATATCCCTGCCAGTGAAATAGGATTTGCACCAAAAAGCCAATCACCGTTCAAATGGGGACCAAAGGTTCCCTTCTAAAATTTCTTATCAATGTGCAAGTTGCCTCCGAGGATTTCTCGACACGCTGCAATAATAGTTCAACAATGCACAAATGGGAAGGTGAAGATGCCTGCCTAGAAGTTTTGAACTTCAGAGAGCTAAATTCTCTTATGTTTGTTTGGCCTGATATGCAAAACGGTTGAAGAAACGTTGTCCATTTGCTGCTTGTGCTGAATACTTTATTTCGCATGACACTTTACTTTGTAAGCGCATTGTTTTATAAGAAACTAATAAATTGGCTCAGTTCTAAAAGTTTCTCGACAGATTCGAAGGATTAGAAGGTGTTGTGGCGCAGTGGTGTAATCCACTGGCTTTGCAGCCAGAACAGTCAGGCGGACAGGGTTCGATACCCGGTAGAGCCCCACCACTTGAGTGTCATGACAAGGGGTCGCGGATTCGATTAGGCCTATTCTACTTCTGCGATCCCAGCGCTTGGCGCTAAAAACCGCAACTTCACCTTCAGTTATGACCTATAAGATTATAAATAAGCTAAGCCCCGAAAGCCTTTGGGATAAATTTGAGCTAAGGTCAATGCACTCAAGCTATGTAACAAGAAACTGCCATGATCTTCAGATCCCAAGACTAAATACAGAACATGCAAAAAAGGGCTTCAAATATTCGGCTCTAAAAATCTGGAACGATACGCCTGTTGATATACGAGAGGCCTCAACTCTCGGTTGCTTTAAAAAACAATTGAAAGCACACCTACTGGCTGATCAAAAACGTTAAATTCAAAACACGACCCCCTGGAAGAAAAGCAATATTAACAATTTAGATACTACATTGCCTTTGAAATTATTTTTGTTTGTTTGTTTTATAAGATTGTATATATGTATTATTAGATGGTGAAGGGTTTATTTTCGTGTATAAATATTCATTCATATCATATCATAACCTTCACTATTCCTCAGTTTCACCCTGTATTCAAAGGTAGGGGAATATCCTGTGCCTTCGCCATCGTCCAACATTCAGTTTATAAAATCACGCCTTTGTCTATGCATCACTCAAGTAGTACCTAGTTGTAAATTTCTACTACCAAGCAGAAGATAACCAGCAAAGACACTTACAACTTTTTGTGATATTACGCTCGTGTAACAAGTTGAGCACTCTAGTCGACCTGGTACCCGACATGGAACAGATCAGATTCAACTACTCACTGAAAAACATCCCAATACCAACGAGAAATGCATACAAGAGAAGACTCATAGAAAAAGTAGAAAGCGTGGTTAAACGTAATTTCAAAAGAGACCCCACGTAAAAAATAGTTATAAGATTTTGTCATCACAACATTCAGTGTATAAATGCACAAAAGTTGAGTAGAGTTTTCAGTTGTCTGATGATCGCCGTATATTGTGAAACTCTGAGTAACAACGAAGAATGTAATCTTTCTTATTGTCTCACTCCTGAAGATTTTCTTATAAGTAAGCGATTTTCTTATCAATAAATAGTCTGTGTTTGATGATTTTAATCAAGGCTAGATTATGGAATTACTTTAGATGTGAAATTTGTTTCACCTAAATTGGTAATACTTGTCCAAAGTTACGAGTGACTTCATTTGGAAGCTGCTCTCAAAAATGCTCAAAACAAGAATGGAGAGGGGGATCAACTGTCGAATCGGAAAAATTAAGAAATGTTAATACCATGCTTGAAAATAATAATAATAATAATAATAATTCATTTATTTACAGGTGGTGAAATGTCTAGTTAATACAAACTAATAAAAACCAACTATCTAATTACAAACCCTATTTACAAATGTTGCATCGGCATTGTTCTCCCTTCCAATTTTTGATCATTGTTTTAAACTGTTTTGTATTTTGTGCGGATTTTATGTTGTCTGACAAAGTGTTCCAAAGTATACTACCTCTGAACGATAGGGAACTTTGTCCATATGACGATGTCTTAACTTTTGGCACCTGGAGTAGATTCTTTATTCTTAGGTCATATGTGATTTCTTTCGTTGCGAAAAACTCTGACAAAATAGAAGGACTAATGAAATTGGTGCATTCGTATATTTCGACCATTAGCTTTTGCAGATTGCTACAATGGATCGTTATCTCTTCCGACCTTGCCAGTAGTTCTTCAAAGGTAGATGTATAATCGCCATGGAGAACTCTCAAGGCACGCTTATGTAGCCGGTTTATTCTGTTGTTAGTTGTTTTACCACAAAACATCCATATCAGTGGACAATAGTTAAAGGCTGACTTTATGAAAGTTTTGTATAGTATGTTTGCTTTATCCTTTTGTAGAAACCCAGCAATACGAGAGAACGCCTTTACTTTTTGACTTGCCTTTTTGCAAATACCTTCAACATGATTATGAAACTGTAGCTTTGAGTCAATCGTTATTCCAAGGAGTTTAACCTCATCGGTTGTCTTGATAGGTTGACCATTTATTTCAAGGCTCACTTTTTGACCCTTTTCAAGACCCATGAAAATAACCTGAAACTTGTCTGGGTTAGCTACCATTCGGTTGTCCTTGAACCATTTTAAGGCATTATTTATGTCTCCTTTGAGGGATCTCAAAATGTTATCTATGCTATCTTCACATGAGTAGATAGTGTTGTCATCGGCAAAGTTGCAAACTTGTGAGTTCTCGATCGCGTATATGAAATCATTAATAAATAGATTGAACAGTAAAGGTCCAAGAACTGAACCCTGTGGAACACCAGATTTTACTTGTTGCCAGTTACTGTAGGTACCATTTATCTTCACTCTTTGTAGCCTGTTTGTGAGGTAACTATGCAGTAAATTCAAACTATCTAAACTGAAGCCATATGCCTCAAGTTTCGCTAACAGCAGGTCATGAGGGATGCAGTCATAAGCTTTAGAAAGGTCCATTAGAACCATCCCAACCTTGCCTGACAAAATAGAAGCAATGATCATGTCAGGGTCATGTCAGCTCCGTAAATTGTGCGATTTCATTCTAAACACGCTTAGAAATTGATGAATTTAAGTTTTCTTTATTTTTTCCTAACAGTTTCTGAAACTGCTTCCTAGAAAAATTACTTATAGCCTCGGGCCATGTGGCAGAGTGTACTGAAGCCTCGAGTAAAAACTGTAGGAAGTAATGCAAGGTGTCACAAAGCATATGTGCCCCATTCATCTGGCTGCTGTGAGGATGATGAGGTTGCATAGGATGACACAACATGGCATGACACGAAACGACATGACACGATACGATACGACACGACACGACACGACACGACACGATTCGATTCGATGCGATACGACACGACAGATGTCCTGCTTCAACTTAGTCGATGCCTTTTTTTATCCAAGCAGACAGGCTGTGGCTAATTTATAACACAATAAATTTAAAGAGGAAATGGTTTCAAAAACAGCACTTTCTTTGTGCTCTAAAAATGCAAGAATCAAATTACTACGCCAATAAAGCTTTCTATTGCCTATTGCTTTGTTGGGGTTTTGTATAGTTTAAAAAAAGTTAATTGTATAGTTTACTGAAAACACCAAAACATTAAAATTCATTATACCTTAAGCCATTTCCAATGGTACAAAATTGCATATACAACGCTAGAAACATTTCTTTGAGTCCTAAGGAGGAAAATATCAAGTGTTGCGTTATTTCGGTATATGTTGCAGGGAGATAGAGGGCTCAAAGTTACCATTTTCATGCTGGCATGCGCAGTTTCTGCTCTGTTCATCTAGCTATTGATAATTAGTATTATGCCAAGAAATGGGGTACAATTTTGGTACACCGTGTAGAAATTGACATTGTTGAGTTTCACACGAAACAAATTGTTTATGAGTGTCTCTGGGTTCTTCTAAAATTGGCTCTATGTTGATACATCACTCTTTCTTTCGAAAATATGGACTCACGATAAAACTTCGAACGGAATTATCACCATCTTTCTAGATGACGATTCTTTCAATATCACGAGCAAAGGACAAATGCCTACATTATTGAGGATTATTTTGTTTTCCTTGACACTAAGCTTGTGTTATCTTAATCTTGTCTACCCAGATTATCTTGTACCACAAGATGTACAACTTATGATGTTGAATTATGACAGTCACAATGCTTGGTTATTATACGACATTGACAAAAAGGTTATCTCAGTTGAACACCTGTCTTTGAATATGGTCTGACTTGACTAAAATTATGGGATTGTGGAACTCGACTGTTTTGCAGACATGTCCCCTGGGTTAAACCATTTCACTAGTTTTGCTTTTGCAACAGTTCTTGTCTTATCCAAAGAAGCGTTTAATCAAAAATAGATTGGTGGAAATCGCTAACGGGTGGACCAAAGCTCTTCAAATGTTTGAAAATTTGTAACGTACTTAAGATGTTGGAAGGAATCAAAATTTGATTGATAGCCGAAAGTCTGAAAAAGTTTTTTCAGTTTTGTTCTCATTCTTCTGCGCATTATGTAGAATATACGTAAAATCGGATTCTGAGCATTCTGTTTAATATAACGAATACGTCATAAAACTGTGCCGTATTGATTTCTCTCTGTTCAAACGGAATCGCCGTTTACACTATATCGGCACAAAATGAATACGATAGGTTTTGACCATGCGCAGAGCGAGGATTTGTCAAGGAGCATGCTCTCATTTGCCAAATTATCGCCTCAATGTGAATCCGACATGAAATGATGCCGTATTCGCCGTTTACACTATGCCGGTTGAGCGACGAAGCCAGTTAGCATGCCGTATTTATTTCGTGCGGTATTCAGTAAAAACTATGCCGACATAGTGTAAACGTGAGGCCAATACGGCATAGTTTCATGCCGTATTCATTTCGTATCGGCACAGTGTAAATGGGCTCTAAGTTTAATCGAGGGTTTTAGGCCTCTTTTCGTGCATTTCGAAGTTACGGATATTTTGTAAACTAAATTTTACCTATGTTTTCAATGCTTAGAAAAATAAAACAAAAATCGTTATAATACCTCGATGTCCAGCGTTGATTGTATGTATGATTCAAAGAACAGTGAAGCGCGTGGCGAAAGCAAAGACAAATGATTATCTCAGTCTAAAAAAATACTTCTACCGCCACAGAAAGTAGCGAACTAGAGTGGTGTCGCCCATTATGCCCACGTCGTCGCGAAGTTCTGGGTTAGATCCAAAAAGAGCAATTAATGAAAAAACCAAATAGCCAGATTATATCACCAACTAATGGAGAAAAAGATCACAGAGTATTGATTTTTTATGTAAACTCTTTATGCTGAATTTAGAAGATTTTAAAGAAGGGGGCAAAAACGTCGTTTTCTTCTAGCGTCGCCCATTATGGCCGCAGGAGAAACAATGAACACTACTCTCCGGTAAAAAGTTTTAATAAGAAAAACAGCTTGAATTACTGTTCTTTGTTATCATTTGGTACTTTAAACCCAAAAATATCAATAAGAATTAACCTAAACTTCGAGTTTTGGCAATTGAAATACATGTTTCGAGTTGTTCTAAATCCTGCCTTATCTCTCGAGCATGGATGGATGCGTTTTGGCATAGTTCCTAAAATGAAAATAGACTTAATACAATGCTGCGTTTTTTTGTTTCGATGATTTTCCAAGTCAGTAAGTAAGATTTTAACCCAAATTGGTGTTTTTTTTAATAAATGTTGCATTTTAATATTTTGAAGCGATTTGAAACTTCTCTGGTATACTGATGGGCATACTGGGCGACGAAAATAGCAATTAGCAGCACTCAGACTTCATAACCTTAAATCTGAATCAGAAGTCAGTTTGCTTTGGTTTCATTGTAGATTTCCTCTCAAGAGACAGGACTTCTGAAAAATCAAAGCTTATTTCAAAAATTCAAACCGCAAGGTGCCGAGCGAACAAAAAAGAAGGAAGGAATGTAAATAGAAGCATGAAATTGGCAATACTTGAAAAAATCAATTTAGAGATATGCACAAACCATCTCGTCGGGCTTCAATGCAAATGAACTGAAACTTCAGTGAAGGTCAAATCATGATAAAACAGATGTCAGCGAAGATTTTCCGCGCAATTGCAATTTTATTACTAGTCATCAGTCCCCTGAAATTTAATTTCTCTTGCTAGCCGGCCATAATGGGCGACCGGCCATAATGGGCGACGCTACTCTACTACTTACCATCTGGCGAACTATTGGTCTACGAACTATATGTGCAGCGAACTATTGCTAAATGTGTAGCTATATGTGTAGCGAACTATTGTTCTACTGACGAATTTATTATTATTATTATTATTATTATTATTATCATTATTATTATTATCAATTTATTTAAAGTAGGCCTACATATATATACAATACATACAATACAATACATATACATATAAGACATATGTACATATAGATACAATATAAAGTGAACGATGAGAAGAAGAGGGACAACTTCCAGAGAGAGCAGGCATCGAGTTTATCTTTTGCGCTTTTTTATTCAGTTATCTGCTAACTAGTTTCGCCCACTAGGGCATCTTCAGAGCAACTGATTTATTAGGAGTATCAACCTCTATTTATAATATTTTGTATTTCCATATAAGGTTAATTAATTTAGTAGTATAATTTTGTCCTTATAAGGTAAAAAAGTTCTTGCCATATGTTGTTGTTGTTGTTAGCCTCGCTCTCGTTGTTATCAGTTGAGTCGTTGTTCTTGTAGGGGACGGTTCTCGTTTTATGGTGTTGTAGTTTTGTGCTTTGTCATTTGACGTCAGATTGTCTTTCATCCCTCGTTTTGCGAGCTTCGCTTTTCCAATTCTTCGGTGCTTCTTGGCAAGTAGGCAAGTAGCCGATTCCTTGAATCTAAGCCACCCCGGGTGTACCTTTACCCTGTTCATTCTATTCGGTTCGGTTCTTTTCATTGGCGTTGTTCGCAATGCGATGTTTTCGCTTTGATGTGCTGTAGTTATAAAGTTTCTTGTTCTATTACGTCTGTTGTATGTCCTATTGTTGTTGCGTCGTGCATTGCTTGTTGCGTAGACTGATGTTGTTGTTGTTGTTGTTGTTGCTATAGTTGTTTGACGTATGTCGTTTGATTTCACGTCAGATTGACTTCGTTGTTTTCTTGAGTTTTGCAGTGTTGTTGTTGTAGTCGTTGTTGTTGTTGTTGTTGTTGTTGATGTTGTTCTTGTTTCCATTGTTGTTTGACGTGCGTCGTTTGGTTTCACGTCAGATTGTTGAGTTGCTGCCCGTGATCGCGGATTTATGTCTGTGTTCTTGTCTTCATTTGTTGTTGGTTCCTTGGTCTTTCTCAGCGCTTCCTGCTTCTTGATGACTCTTCGATGGCCTGCGTCCAGACCGCTTTTGTTTGTTTGTTTGTTAACTTATTTTACATCGATTATCTACATCTAGCTTACTATATACAATTTTATATGTACAAGCAAACTAATCCAAATCGATTAACAAACTAAATGGATAAATTAATTCTATTATTAGATAAATATACATGAATAAATATTTTTACAGTGTTTTACTAATTAATTGGAATACACAAAACTAACTTTCAAAGGCATACTGGCAAGCACCGCAATATAATATAAAGTGAACGATGAGAAGAAGAGGGACAACATCCAGAGAGAGCAGGCATCGAGTTGATCTTTTGCGCTTTTTTATTCAGTTATCTGCTAACTAGTTTCGCCCACTAGGGCATCTTCAGAGCAACTGATTTATTAGGAGTATCAACCTCTATTTATAGTATTTTGTATTTCCATATAAGGTTAATTAATTCACTAGTATAATTTTGTCCTTATAAGGTAAAAAAGTTCTTGTCATATGTTGTTGTTGTTGTTGTTAGCCTCGTTCTCGTTGTTATCAGTTGAGTCGTTGTTCTTGTAGGGGACGGTTCTCGTTTTATGGTGTTGTAGTTTTGTGCTTTGTCATTTGACGTCAGATTGTCTTTCATCCCTCGTTTTGCGAGCTTCGCTTTTCCAATTCTTCGGTGCTTCTTGGCAAGTAGGCAAGTAGCCGATTCCTTGAATCTAAGCCGATTCCTTGAATCTAAGTCATCAAGAAGCAGGAAGCGCTGAGAAAGACCAAGGAAACAAAGAATCTACGAAACAGGTCGAAGACAACAACACAAACATAAACTCGCGACCGCGAGCAGCAACTCAACAGTCTGACGTGGAATCAAACGACATACGTCAAGCAACAAAAGCAACAACAACAACAACAACAACAATAGCAATAGCAAGACTGCAGAAAACAATGAAATCAATCTGACGTGAAATCAAACGACGGACGAAAGCAACAACAATAGCAGCAACAGCAACATTACAGAAAACAACGAAATCAAACTACATACGTCAAGCAACAATAGCAACAACAACAACAACATAACACAGGGAAAATATCTGACTACGAACTACACACTGACGTCGAAGGAAACAGAACTCCGTAACAACAGCACATCGAAAAGACAACATCGCACTGCGAACAACGCCAAAGAAAAGAACCGAACCGAACTGAATGAACAGGGTAAAGGTACACCCGAGGTGGGTTAAGATTCAGGGAATCAGCCACTGGCAGAGAAGCACCGTAAACAAAATTGGTAAAGCGACGCTCGAAGAACGATGAAAGAAGATCTGACGTCAAAAGACAAGCACGAAAATACAACACCAGGACACGAGATCCGACCCCTACAACGACAACGACTCAACTGAAAAACAACGAGAACGAGGCTAACAACAGAAACAACATATGACAAGAACATTTTACCTTATAAGGACAAAATGATACTTGTAAATTGATTAACCTTATATGGACATACATTTTACTATAAATAGAGGTCGATACTTTAACTTAATCAGTTGCTCTGAAGATGCCCTAGTGGGCGAAACTAGTTAGCAGATAGCTGAATAAATGAAAAAAAGCGCAAAGATCAACTCGATGCCTGCTCTCTAAGGATGTTGTTCCTCTTCTTCATCGTTCACTATATACATATAGATACAATAGCTATAACTAAGTGCTAATTCAAGCCTACTATCTAAAAAAGTAAAATTTGTAAGAAAAAATTAAAAAAATAAATAAAATTCCGAATGATTAAATACAGATACATCTTACAGATTTTTACAATGCTTTTAATATTTACAATGTTTTCTTTTTTTTCTCGGTAAATACAGAGCAGAAAATTTAATATCAGCTCAAGGACCCAACCTGTGCCACGAAAGGTCTGCATATTTTACAATTACATTCCTCTCCCCTCCAGGTTTTGATTTTCCTTTTGAAACTGGAGAGAGTATCTGACTGTTTTAGGTCATTGGGAAGTGCCTGCCATAATCTACACCCAAGAAACGATATTGTCTCTAAGCCATAGCACGTAGTGCGTGCTTGTGGCAAGGATAGGTTATGGCAGCCTCTTAACCCATAAGAAACCTGTTTTTCAATGAAAATGTCCTTCATGAAGCTGGGATTAAGGCTCAATTTTGTCTTAAAGACTTCAGTCATTAGCAATTGTAAATTCCTTATGTGGAGTGGGACCGAATTGTCTCTCAGTAACATCGTATCATAATCTGATCTCATATCTTTGTAAGTTATTCGCAATGCCCGTTCGTGACTATGGTTAACTAATTAACGAAGGGCACGGCCCGATACATTTAGTTACTACTTTCTTTCAATCTATTCTTTTAGATTGAGATAATCATTTGTTTTTGATTGTATGTACCTTGATTAAATTACCGTTAGTTTAAACGATGTTGATTTCTTTCACTTCGATTAAATTCTTCAATGTCCCTGTCAGTAGTTGGTGAGTTTCAGAGAGTTCGAAACACTGACTCTCTTCAAACTTACTTGAAAATTTGTCTGCGTTTTACGTTATAAATGAGGAAGCATTTCTCGAATGACAAATATTTTTCTCTGTTATTCAATTAATTTTGAATGTTTCATCCTCTCATTTGTGTCAGCCAAAGTCGCGTACTGGGTTTTTCAAAAAATGTATCCACTGTCAGACAAATCCCACTAAAAAGGTAATAAGATCCAGGTATACAAAACAACCAACTATGTTTTACTAAGGGTTCTATTTGATTTTGAGAATTTGCAAAGCATCATCTTAATCTCAACTGAAGAATTCCTGAAAACCCGCTGCCATAACTTTGGCTAAAACTATATATGATTGGCCTAGTTTGATTTATTTTTCAACCACTAAAATGATAAAATAATGTTTGATCTAAGCTTTGGCATGTCTTTCTATGGGCATCAGAAAGTCAAAATCTACATGATAGTAAAGAACCAATGTTTGGCAAACAATCATATAGAAAACTAGAGCTTTTGATCAATGCCTAATGTTAAAACGAAATGATGTATGAAAAGCCATGAGAACAATCCCTTGGATAGATTTGAATCGGCAGTTATTATTATTAGTATTATTATTAAATATCTATTTAAAGTAGGCTAAAAAATCAATAGCTAAATTGCAGCTAATTAAGGCCTACTATTTACAATATACATAATTTACAATAAAACTAAAATTAATATATATTACAGGACAAATCAGAGTTAAAATCAATCATGTTAGAAACCCAACTTGCGGGATATATACTTTGCAAAGCCTACAGTTGCATGTTCCACCATTCCAACATCTAATTCGTTTTTTGAACATAGGAAGGCTGTTTGATTGTTTTAGTTCTTGCGGTAAATGCTGCCACAGTTTATTTCCAAGGTAAGTAATGGACTCAACTCCAAAGGACGTAGTTCGTACTTTTGGCAGTTGAGCGTCATTACCATGCCTTAGGCAGTACCTAATATTTCGTTGCATGAAAATATCCTTCATGAATGGTGGATTCAGACCCTATTTTGTTTTATAAATTTCAGTCATGAGCAACTGTAGGTTTCTTACTTGGATTGGCAACGATTTAGATTGCTCCAGGAGAAACCGAAATCATTCTCGTAATCTTTATATGCAATGCGTAATGCCCTTTCTTGAATAGGATTTATTCTATGATTCAAAGCTCTATCATAAGAACATCCAAACAAGCGGACAGTAGCTGAAATGAGACAAAACGAACGCCCTCATTAACTGCTGCAATTTTTCAGTGTCCATGTATCGTGAAATTCGAGCAAGAGCGTGGAGTTTTTGGCTGGCCTTTTGCAAACAGTCTTGACGTGTTGCTTGAAAGAAAGTGATCGATCAAAGGTTATACCGAGAAGATTTTCCTCTGAACTTTCTTTCACATAGGTCTCGCCTATTTTAATTGTTGTTTCATTACTCCCTTCTGCACCCTTTTGCTTTTTAATTAAGTGACATTTGTCTTCATTTAGCTTCATGCCATTGTTTGGAAACCATTCAGTTATCTTAAGGGCATCATTCTCCAAATGCATAATGACATTTTCGATGTTAGGACCACACGCATAAATAGTTGTTTCGTCCGCATAATTACAGATTTCGGTGTCCTCTAGGAACATAAAAAGGTCATTCAGGTATATGTTAAACAAAAGGGGTCCCAAGACGGAACCTTGCGGTACTCCCAGGACGGTTTCTGTCCATGTGCTGAATGAACCATTAACCTTTACCCTCTGCTTCCTGTCGGTGAGATAGCTATTGATAAACAGCCAGGCAGATCTATTGAAGCCATATGCATTCAATTTTGCTATAAGTAGTTCATGATTTAGACAATCAAAATCCTTCGAAAGGTCTGTAAGGACAGCTCCCGCGACGCCTCCGCTGTCCATTGTCTTCTTGCAGGCTTCCACAAAACGTAGAAGTGCATGCTGTGTACCATAGCCCTCTCGAAACCCACAAAGGAGTGAGGACAGGAAACTTTGGACAAAAGGTAGCATTTGGTCTTGCACCAATCTTTCATAAATTTTTGATACCGATGGAAAGACTGTAATCGGTCGGTAGTTCTTTTTCGTAAAGGCATCCTCCTTTTTGAAGAGCGAGCTTATATCTCCAGCTTTCAATTCTTTGGGAAAAGTACCCTTGGATAAACCAGAGTTGAACAAATTCTGTATGGCAACAGAGAATATGTCCAAATTTTCCTTTAGAATTTTTGCAGGGATGCAGTCAACTGGAGAGGCTTTTCTTGGATTGAGTTGTCTAATCTTAGTAGCAACCTCTTCGGTGGCGACCTTTCTGAAATCAAATTTGTCTGAACAAACGGGTGCGTGTTCATTCAGCACGGCTATGACCACAGCTTTAAAAGCACCATAGTCCTCATTCCCACCCAACTCAGACGACAAAATATGAATGAGATGAGTCCTGAAGTCCACGGGGCCAAATCGGCTGTAGTATCTACAGGAGATTATCTTAGGCCCCCTTTTGACATATCCACCCTTTAAAACGGTGACAATCATTGCATGGAAGTCGGACAGTCCCGGCAGTAAGGCGATTGATCAAAATTTGGATGGATTGCTTTGCCTGAACGAATTTGTACACGATGAATTCAATTTTTTTGCTGACTCTGTACAATTCATTTACATCAAATTATACGGGCTTTAATTTCCTATGATAAATTATAATTAGTACTGGCACACTTAAGTCGTTACTTGAAGACTGACGGCGGTTTTTATTGATCCAATTTTTGATTAGAGATTCCTTCTTTCTAGCAATCTGAGTTGAATAAAGAGAATGCCTTTTCGTGAGAACGATGACTATTTCTTCTGCATCAATCAAAACAAGCTAAGGCACTTTCCTTGCAAGGATCAGGTAAGTGACTAAAGAGCTAAATTTCAGGGTGTCCCAAACAAATTGTTCGACGTTTCGTTAAGCATTATAAATAACGATAAAATGAAAGGGCTCCTTGATGAAATATCCTGATTCCTGAGATCTTTAATCAATTTTAGACACCAGGATCTTGCAAATCTGCTGAATCTTCACGGAGCTACAGGCTTTGAAGTTCAAGTTCGTGCGAATGCTGAAACCAGAGCAGGCCTCTTAATAGCATCTGTGGTAAAAGTAACATTGGCTATCGTTTGCATTGTTTCCCGTTTATAGCAAACAAAATAGGATTTGAAAATATTTTCGATAGCCTAACATGCACTCTTTAGCAAATTTTGACAATAGCTGTAAGAATTAAATTGTTTCTGAAGTCCTATTTGGTTGGCTCTAAAATTAA
Source organism: Aurelia coerulea (assembly GCA_039566865.1). Lineage (NCBI taxonomy): Eukaryota > Metazoa > Cnidaria > Scyphozoa > Semaeostomeae > Ulmaridae > Aurelia > Aurelia coerulea. The sequence goes on from CM076959.1 coordinate 9,605,350, forward strand.
CGAAAGATACGACTTTTGGTAACCGTTTTTACCTCGATTTTGGAGCTTCTTTGCATTGCAAGTCATCTCAAGGTCTCTGGTTTAAGCTGTCGCATTAATTTTATATCTGAAAGCGCGTAAGTCAGTGAATTTTCAACCCATTTGCAAGATTCTTGTGTCTAAAATTACATCAGAATCTTAGGGACAGGGCTATCTTCCCATGCACCTGTTCATGTTGTCGTTATTTTTCCATATTTAATCAAACTTCGACACATCTTTTTGTAACACTCTGTATTTTATATGAAAATGATAAATATTCTATTATTTTAACAAGCGGGAAAAGTTCTTTGTGTGTTTTTGTGTCAAGGAGCAGTTTTAGTCATATTGCAAAGTCTTGAAATGGCTTTGAATTTGAGGGAATATTTGCTTTTACATTACAAGTTATATTGCCTTGAAGCATACTCTTGGAATAATAAGAAATAGGGACCATAAACTTGCTCTGAAAACTTTTAACTGAGTTGCCTATTCCCATGCTGAAATGAAGCACCCGCCTCATTGTTTTGAAGATCTGAAATGGATTTAAATCGATCCCTGTTTTTGACGACTTTTTGTGGATTTCAAGCTTGCCTGTTTTCTCAAAATCTTTAATTCGGGAAATTTACAGTGCCGAAAAAAAGTCCAAAAAATACTCATAATGTAGGCTAGTCTTTTAGCGACAGAACGACATTTGAAGCATTTCCATCAGCCACGTACTTTTTTTTCTAAGACAGATTGCGTTGGGTCACTTTTTCTGGGTCACCCGGTATTAATTATTACTACTTCTATGATTAGATCCCTGTGTTCTTGACAAAGCTGCTGTATGATCTAGGATCGAGCTTTTATTTACCGGGTGTCCCAAGAAAAAGTATACAGATTTGGTTGACTCCAGTGATGTGAATTTATCTTTCATCCATGGCTAATTACTCTCAAAATGTTCCACGATAGTTAACTTGAGCATAGATACCTCGTTTGTTGGTATTGGTGCTTTGAGAGCAGAAATATCAATCTTGAAAGCTCAATTTTGCGTCCAGATGCAAACCAGAGCTTTGGCCTTTTGGCCTAAGCCAATTCCTGAAGCACATCAAAATTAAGAACTGAAATTGATGAAAAATTAAGAAACTGCCCAATGGGTGACTTGGGGGTGACTTCTGGAAAACAAAGTAGCACAATATCTAATATTTTTCAAATTTTCTCAAGGATATCGTTAAGTTATACGATGTGCCTTAACAATTTGCTTAGGCCAAAAGGCTAAAGCTCTGGTTTGCAGGAAGATGCAAATTTGAGCTTTCAAGATTAATATGTCTGCTCTCACAGCACCAATACCAATAAACGAGGTACCTATGTTCAAGTTAACTATCGAAGAACATTTTTAGAGTAATTAGACATTGATTGAGGCAAAATTCACATCGCTGGAATCAACCAAATCCGTATACATTTTTTTGGGAGACCCGGTATATGATTGATAGATCACATGAGGCCCAACGTGTTGTGGTGCGGGGGCCTTCCAATATTTTAACGTTTTTATTTTATTTTTATTTTATTTTATTTTTTATTTCAAACATATTTGCCCTGGGATACAATTCATTAAAGCTAAGCAACTGCTTCCAATTGTCCCGGCAAAAAATAAAAATAGCTAATAAACCCAAAAATTTCAAAATATAAACCTATTTACAGTAATTTCATATAGCTACTAAACGTTAAAAAGAAAAAATAATACTATCAATGTAGATAAGCTTTCCTTGAACATTCTCAATTCGAAATTTTCGGTTTCGTTTCAGTTTCCAGTTTCATTTTGAATGACTGAATCGAAGGGGCTAATTTCATTTCCGAGTCGAGTTTATTTCATGAGTCGGCTCCACGAGGCGCAAATGATTTTTGGCCATAAACTGTTCTCATCTTTGGTACAGCAAGATTGCATTTGGTATTGCGTACCTGGTATGAACATCAGACAATCCGGAGAAAATATTACCTAGGTTTTCAGGCGCGAGGTCATTCAAGGATTTATATACTATTGTACATGTTTCTCGATTAATCAGTTAATTGACGGCCAGCCAAGCCGCTGCAATAGAGGAGCAGCTGGAGTGTCAAAAGGGCTATTTGTAACAACTCTAGCAGCTCTGTTCTGTAATTTATGCAAGGTTTTCAATTTAGATGCCCCGCAACATCCCCAAACAGAGCAACGATAACTGAAATGTGGTTGAACGATACTAAGATACATATACATATTCCTTAATGGAACCATTCGGCATCAGCTGACACGGTGAAATATATTTATCATGAGTGGGCTACCACAATTCGAGAATTAAAATGTGCCCCTGCCTGGGATCGAACGGGGTCTTCGTGTCAAAAGTTTCTCCAACATTGCAATAGAGGAGCAGCAGTGGAATGTTGGAGAAACTTTTGACACGAAGACCCCGGGTTCGATCCCAGGCAGGGGCACATTTTAATTCTCGAATTGTGGTAGCCCACTCATGATAAACATATTCCTTAATGTATCCTCTTGCACATAGTTTTTCGCATATGTCAAAAGGCCTATAGCTCTAGAGATGTTCTTCTGTGTACATTTAACAGCCCTCTCCCAGTTTAGATTATCATCAATCATGAGGCCAAGATATTTAGTTTCCTTCACAAGATCGATATCATTTCCATTTACTCGAAAATGAGGAATCGGTGCCGTTGGTGTATCAATCTTCCTCAATTTTTGCGACGATCCTATGATCATGGCCCGTTTCTTGACAACATTCAAGGAAAGCTTGTTACCCTGTAACCATTTCTCAAAGCAGGCAAGTTCAGCATTGACAACAGCATCAATCTCTTCAATATTATCTGAAGAGAACGAAATTGCTGTATCATCCGCATACATTGTAGCTTTTGCCCTTTTTATTGCAAAAGGTAGGTCATTAATGTAAGTCAAAAATAGAAGCAGTCCAAGGCAAGAACCTTGAGGTACCCCTACTTTTATTTCAGCAGAATCAGAGCTGATGCGTTTGACCTTGCAGAACTGCCTGCGATTATCTAAGTATGAGCTAATCCATTGGTGTTCAAGACCATCGATTCCGTAATTACGCATCTTATTCAGAAGAATTTGATGGTCGGCTGTATCAAAGGCTTTCTTTAGATCAATGAAAATCATGGTGGTATATTTCCCCCTGTCAAAATTTACGTACCAATCATTTGTACAGTCCAGTAAACAGGAGACAACCGAATGCAAGTTACGGAAACCATACTGATCTACAAATAAGTGCCTGTTAGAATCAAGATACTCGTACAAGAGCTCGTACAGTTGATCATAAATGAGCTTTTCGAACAACCTTGAAACTACAGGTAGGACAGAGATCGGTCTGTAATTCGATCTATCCTCATTTGATCCACTTTTAAAGATGGGAACAACACGTGCTATCTTCCAGCTATCGGGAGATGTTCCTGACTCAATTGACAGATTATAAGTCCTACACAGGGAATGTGAGAACACTCCCCAGTAACGACCCCGCTGAAACTATTTCCTCGTTGAAATGTTCGTTTTCCCATCGAAAATTAATAAGTTTCACCACAGATGATTGCAGAAATGTTTCCTTTCCCCGTCATAATAATTGTAGTCTCCGTTGAAGTATAATTCAAAATTTTCCCCTCTGTATTTTTAATGTCCGGCGGGGTCGTTACTGGGGGGGGGGGGGTGAGATAATGAAAATACAATTTTGATGAAATGGCTTGCAATACCATCTGATCCAAAGCCAAACGAGGTCTTCATTTTCTTGAGAGCCTTTTCTACAGAAACAGAATAGACAGTCTTAAACTGGGAACTCGTACCCTCTTCATTGATGTTATATTCATTCGAGAGTAATGGGTTGGACTGCTGCTGTCGTCACTAAGCTTTTTACCTATGCTACAAAAGAAATAATTCATCGATTGTGCGATTTCGTTGTTGTCAGTTACATTGCGACCTTCAACATCAAGGCAGCTAACATTTGTTGTCTTTCATCTCTTATTCAACAAAATGTTGATCGTTTTCCATGTCTCTTTCAAATTCCCCTTGCAATTTTATTTGTAAAGTAATCTCGCTTGAGCTTTTTGCCAAGATTATTCACTTTATTCCGCACGTGTTTATAAGAATTCATAAGAATGGAAGATTTGTTTTTATCTGCAGAAGTCTTGAGCTTGTCTCTGGAACGAGCAAGTTTCCTGAAATCAGTAGTCAACCAAGGGGTCAGCTTATCTTTTTTTTTTTTTTTATAATTCATCAATAGATATAAAGTTATACATGGTATATTGTACCAAAAACTAAATCTACGAAGATAACATAACAAAACAGCAACAGCGAATTTAAAATAATTAATCGTAAGCTAAAGTAATCAGTTGTTAATCTGGAGGCGCAGGGGTTAAAGAGAATCAACGGAGATAAAAGCCCCGCGCGGAAGGAGTCTGGGCATTCTATTATTAGCCTATTGTATTTGATGATTTCGAGACGTTCGTGGATATTGTTATCCAGAGGAACAATAACGTGCGTAGGAGTTTTCTTTGTCCTATTTATAGACTGCCTCTACTTAGCTCCGTTGATTCACTTTAAGTTGAGTTTGGAACGGATGTTCGAAATATCATGAATATAAGATATTAGATCCAAAAGGAGTTGAGGGTTGGGGTTCATGAAAACGAATTGGAGGAGATCTTGGTTACCTAATAGCTTGGTACTTGGGAATAGATCATAACATCTTAGTAGGAAATTTGATCTTTGGGGTTCATACTGGGTGCATTCGAAAATAAAATGTGTTTCGTCTTCAATTTGGTTATTGCTACAAAATTTACAAAGTCTATTTTCCCTTGGTATGATTGGTCTGTGGTGTCTGCCTTTTTCAATCTCTAGGTCATGATCACTAGTTCGTAATTTGGTGACTAAAATTCTTTCATTGCGAGTTGGTGCTGAGGTAAGATATGGTTCAAAGGAAATGTCTTTCTTAAGATCAGTAAGAAATTTACTTTTGCCTGTTTCTTGAATTCGGGACTTCCATATTCTGCTATAAGATGATTTCATGGTACTTTTTACTTGATTTTTTGTCATCTTTAAAATATTAGGTGAATTAGTTGAGGCTTCAATATTATTCAGATGTGTAGTAAAGTTAATATTACTATCTAACTCGTTATTTGTAATTAATGCTTGATAAACTAAACTGTTTTGGGGCATACTTTTTATGTGTTGCAGGAAGGAAATATATCTACAGTCTATTGTAGTTTTTAATGGATATCTTCCAAGTTCACCTCGAACCAAATTATTGGTAGTGGATCTGTTTACTCCAAGGATATGTTTACAGAATGATAGGTGTGCTTTTTCGATAGGGTTACTGTCCCATTTTTCATAATCAAGATAACCGAATGCTCCCCAAACCTCAGAGCAATACAGGAGGATAGGGGAAATTACAGAGTCAAATAGTTTTAAAGCAGCCCATACTGGTAATCGTTTTATAGCATGTTTATTATTAAGAGCATAAATCGCTCGTTTGGCTTTGTTACTGAGGATGTTGAAAGTGGGATTGAGGGAACCAGCAGAGTTTATGGTTATTCCTAGGTATTTATATTCATTAACATTTTCATGAAACTGTTCATATTGGGGCATGTTTTTCAATAATCAAAGATAGTAACGCGGACCATTTTACAACAGCCTCATTTACGTCAGTACTAGATTCAACTGTCAGATCCCAGTCAACTTGACTGACGTCGAACAAGAAACTGTTTGGATCGAAATTTTTCATTTTCCTTGTGGTGATAATTTTCTGTTGTCGTTTCAGCATAATGATCGCTAAGAGCTACTTTTAGAACTCCAGATTCGAGAATATTTTCTGGGTGAGTTGCTGCTACATGGTCAATTAATGTAGCGGTATCCAAAGTCGTACGAATTATCAAGATCTTTATCTTACCTTAGGATTTTGCTAATGCCTTCAGGACTTAATTTGAGTCGACCACGTAAGCTCAACTTCAATAATATGCCCTGGGAACATTGTTTGTGACCTTTGCTTTGGTCATGGGAGAACGCCCATGTTGTGAACATTAAGGAGCCAACAATAGACCTTTTAGCTATTCTAAAAAAGAGCCTGGATCGAGCGTTATTTTTATACATTTTCATACGCGACGTTCGATGGAGTGGCGTTAGAGCTTCTATCACTATTGTGCACATTCGAAAATTCTACAAAATGCAGCAAAATGTTGTTCGATTCTGATTCTTTTCAGAATAGCTAAAAGGTCTGTTGTGACTGACGGAAGGCAAACATTTTTCAACATAAGACTCAAAGTCGCTTAGAAATAGATTGCTTTTCAAGAAATACATATAGAACATATTCAGATCAAAAGCAAGAAGAAACATATAGTCAGTGTTAGTACAAATAAAATTAATGTCATATGCAATCTATAGGCGTAGAAATGAGTGAAATTGAGTTTTTCTTATTTCCTAAAAGGTTACATTTTCATGATCTATTTTCCTACCTAACAAAACAAGGGTGAATTGCGTAAAACAAAAGGATCGGGTCGCCGAAAAGACAAAGCGATTTATGGTTCTGAAGAATAGAGTTCACACCATTTCGTGCACTCGATCAAATAGAAATAATCAGAGCCAGAGCAAGGGCAAAACATAATAGTTGGCAACGCTGAAGTTGTGAAATCTTTTCTTTCGGTGTTGAAATCGCTTTGTCTTAATCAGGCCTGTATCCTTTGTTTTGCAATGTGAGCCTATCTAATTTCTGAACTGAAAACTTAACAATATAAAGTAATGCCATATCCCATGTTTTTTGAAAGAACTTTGCAATTGACATGTTACCTTCAGGGTCCTTCGGTGTACTGGGGGATTTTTCTTTTCCTTCCTTTCGTACTGGTTGCTGAAATGCCTACAGGCGCTACGTGCCCTAAGAATTGCCTTTTACTAGTTACCGTCTGAATTACCAAAAATTTTGATGAAATAAAACTTAATTTTGTAAAGCTCGTAGAACGTTTTACTTTTTTATGTAAGCGTCATTTGAGATCAAAATTACCAACCAAGTTTGCAACTAAATTTTCAAAACAATGTTGAAGTTGGACGAAGGATGGCAAATGTTCAAAACTGTTGTGGGGATTTTTGTGGCATTTGTTTTAACCAGTATGATATAGAAAATGCAAGATAACTCCTGATGACTTTCTTGAGTTTAGATTAGTTTAATTCTTCATTTCGATAAGCTCGACTTTCACACAATTTTCTCTGTAAAAGGAAAACTTTAGCATATTATATGGGGCATCCCCCCCCCTTCCCGCCTCCTGCATCCGACGGGCCTGACTAAAAGGTAATTTTTGGGAAAACCTTCCCTGATCGTACCATCAGTAACTGCAACATATGTCCCTAACTGTTAACACTATCAATAATTAGGTCGCTTTATCCCTGTTAGCCCTTGAATTCATGTATACCAGTTACTTTCCCGTTAACTTTTTTGTCATGTGCAGTTCCTATTGAATTAACACGACACTTTGTGAGCCCTCCCGCATTTAACGTATTTCGCAGCAATCCCCACTCTTGATTACAAAGTCCACTTTGTAATCTAAGAGGGGGCGGGGGCTCCAGGTCAGTCAGAAAGTGGGTAAGAAAGAAAGTAAGAAAGTAAGGTAGTCACGCTCGTTAAAGCAATTGATTAACGTTTTACCTCTGCTAATTGGCACTGAAATAAAGAAAGTGCACAGAAAGCGCACACGAGACAGAAGTTTCCCGCTATGCTATAGCAACATTTGACGTCGGCTTATTTCATGTTAGACAGATTTGACACCATAAGATGGATAAGTCACCATGATGTTTACCCTGGCACAACAACTAATTTACCCAGAATTGGCACGTTCTTGACATCACTAGCAGCTTAATTTTATTAAAACAATCGTTATGTTTGAAGAATGAAAACATTATGGAGGGGCTTTTGCTCCAACCGGAAGGAATACACCTAGACATTAGACTGATTACGATGAGTCCCAGTAATCGCTATCCAAAACGAGACTATTACGCCAGACCGAGACCGCTCTTACTGGGACTCATAATATTACGGCAATATTTTTGGACTGACTTTTTTCACTTTTGAACGCCCTTGGGAACGAGGCTGCTATACACAGTCATGTACTAAGTATACAACCAAATACAACGCCATTAGAATCTCTGCAAATTCAATTGATTGATGTTGACCAACGGAAACTCGAAGCTCAAAGCAGAGTTTCAAGGAGCTTGGCTGGACAGAATAAAGTCTTATGAACAAGAATACCATGAAAACAGTTGGCGACAATATCAAATTTTGTACGTAGGTACTATTTTGCTGCTTTCGCTAAGCATTAACTGATTTATTGTGAAGTTTTCAAATCAATGTGTTTCATTTGAAAACTACAAATGTTTGTGCTTTTCTGCCTAGGCCCTTATCGAAACGAGGCAGTCATGTAATTTCAAAATAATGGCGTTTGATTATGAGTCGTAGTTAGGAGCGTCCGGCAGTATTTCAATAGCGATAACTACGACCATATCATCAGTCTACCTAGACATATAGGTACATAGGAATCAGGAATGTTGTAACAATGGGCATTATTTGTGCACACAATCGAAACAATCAGCGAAGCACCTGAGATATTTATAGGCATTGTTAATGTATACAATCAAAACAATTCTGATATATTTCGGCCAACAATGAAGTTTCGCGAAGTTGCCAATTCACATTTCCTCATTAAGGCTAATCACTACTTGCTCCTAACATTAATCCAGCGGCCAACTCATTGCAAGGCAATTTTCAAAATTTGACCTCTTTGACCTGGCACACTGCCCTTACTGTTTGAAATCTTCGATATGGGTAACTGTTGCCAAGGGAACCAATAAACCCATATAATACTATCAAGAAACAAATGTGGCACTGTTATAGTGGCAACTCTTGTCAGGATAGGGTAAAAAAGATTGTCAATATTGTTGGTCATCCTTCAGTTTTACTCAGAGCAGTAGGAAGCATCTTAAACTTGGAGGAGCACGGCAATTTACAGGCACTTTTTTCGTAAGATTTTTGACGGGAAAAATGTGATATATAGCAGAAAATAGTATGAGTGCTGATAGATATCCGATTTCCTTCACAATGAAACAAATTGAGAAGTAAACATAACTAAATCACAAAGTAAATAATAACAAAATTAAACTACTTTCTGTCCGCATTGGTCTTTAAAAGAGGCTCATTCGGAGGCAAAAATGGCACCTTTTGGTTTGTTGCAAAATCTTAGGGGCACACGCCACCAGTGCCCCCGGTTCCCTACGTCTTTGGACTCTCGCTACATCGAATTTGATAGTTTTGATGCATATCAAGAAATCTGGTCTGCTTCATCAACTGGGTTCGTTATTAGGCTACAGCCATTTCGATATGAACTAAATCGTGCATTGCAATTGCAAATAGATATTCTACTACTTTGAGGCAAGCTATGTGCATGATCTCATTCTTCAAACATGGCTAATGGGGGCCTTTAATTTTCTAGAACGAACGAATCATTAGCCATTTATTGATAGTACTCATTATGCAAATAAGTCAACTTTAGAGGATGATGTAATAGGCGGCCTGCACAGAGGATAGCATTCGCAGTATCACCGTGGGTAGAAGGACCACGCTCCTACACAGCTACAGATGCAAATGTCATTGAAGTTGAGAGGAAAGGTGCAGAACTGCAGCAAACAATGGTGCCATTGACTGGGGGAAGGCACGTGACCACATTGAACCAAAATGCCTTCATGAACATGATTCTGCTCAAATTAGATGCCCACAAATAACAACAATGGAAATGTTCTGCAGGGCCTCTGCGTAGGTAATTTTGCGTTATTGTAAATCTCACATGACATCTAATTTGAGACAGATGCACCAAAGATTTCATGTACGAACTAAGGTCTCAGATAGGCAAACTAGGGCTAATGATTTTAATTTTTGCGTGTCATTCTGATTTTACATAGAGATCAAAATTGCTTTTCAGGCGATTCGTTTGATTTTCGATTGAAGGCGACTTTAGCTGCAACACTCATCTCTCTGACTGTAGCTAAAACAGCATCAACGATCAGTTTGGGTTATGAAGAAATCAATATTCAGATATTCTTATGCTTGCTCAGCTCAGGACAGACTTTGTAATCATCCAAAAGGATCTATGTTCTAGCAACAATATCTCATCAATGATATTTTCATTCACTGCTGTGCATGATCAGGGATAAAGTGGTTAATTAAAGACAATTTTTGTGTCGATTAGGAGTATGATTAATATAGGTATGACCGCCTCTTATTAATGCGACGTGCAAACTCATCACCCATGCCAGATTATGTTCATTGATGCAAAGGCTGCTCATTGGCCCTCTTAGATTGTTTGTCGATATCACAATGATAGTTGCAACTGCGTATCTTTTATTACAGCTTCTTAATACAGGGAGGGGGAGCACAAACAGGGAGGATGTCGTTCACAATTAATGCTACGTGCAAACTCATCACCCATGCCAGATTATGTTCATTGATGTAAAAGGCTGCTCATTGGCCCTCTTAGATTGTTTGTCGATCACAGTGATAGTTGCAACTGCGTATCTTTGATTGCAGCTTCTTAATACAGGGAGGGGGTGCAGAGCTAAGGAGGAGGGAGCTCCACTATCAATGCGACGTGCAAACTCATTACCTATGCCAGATTCTGTTCATTGATGCAAAGGCTGCTCATTGGCCTTCTTAGATTGTTTGTCGATATCACAATGATAGTTGCAACTGCGTATCTTTAATTACAGCTTTTTAATACAGGGAGGGGGTGCAGAGCTAAGGGGGAGGGAGCTCCACTATCAATGCGACGTGCAAACTCATTACCTATGCCAGATTCTGTTCATTGATGCAAAGGCTGCTCGTTGGCCTTCTTAGATTGTTTGTCGATGTCACAATGATAGTTGCAACTGAGTATCTTTGATTACAGCTTTTCAATACAGGGAGGGGGTGCAGAGCTAAGGGGGAGGGAGCTCCACTATCAATGCGACGTGCAAACTCATTACCTATGCCAGATTCTGTTCATTGATGCAAAGGCTGCTCGTTGGCCTTCTTAGATTGTTTGTCGATGTCACAATGATAGTTGCAACTGCGTATCTTTGATTACAGCTTTTCAATACAGGGAGGGGGTGCAGAGCTAAGGGGGAGGGAGCTCCACTATCAATGCGACGTGCAAACTCATTACCTATGCCAGATTCTGTTCATTGATGCAAAGGCTGCTCATTGGCCTTCTTAGATTGTTTGTCGATGTCACAATGATAGTTGCAACTGCGTATCTTTGATTACAGCTTTTTAATACAGGGAGGGGGTGCAGAGCTAAGGGGGAGGGAGCTCCACTATCAATGCGACGTGCAAACTCATTACCTATGCCAGATTCTGTTCATTGATGCAAAGGCTGCTCATTGGCCTTCTTAGATTGTTTGTCGATATCACAATGATAGTTGCAACTGCGTATCTTTGATTACAGCTTTTTAATACAGGGAGGGGGTGCAGAGCTAAGGGGGAGGGAGCTCCACTATAAATGTGACGTGCAAACTCATTACCTATGCCAGATTCTGTTCATTGATGCAAAGGCTGCTCATTGGCCTTCTTAGATTGTTTGTCGATATCACAATGATAGTTGCAACTGCGTATCTTTGATTACAGCTTTTTAATACAGGGAGGGGGTGCAGAAACAGAGAGGATGTGGTTTACAATTAATGCTACGTGCAAACTCATTACCCATGCAATATTCTGTTCATTTATGTAAGGGCTGCTCGTTAGCCCTCTTAGAGTGTTATGTTGATATCACAATGATAGTTGCAACTGCTCTGCGTATCTTTTGATTACAGCTTCTTATTACAGGGAGGGGGTGCAGATCTATGGGAGGGGGTGGTCTATAGTTAATGCTACGTGCAAACTTATTAGCTATGCGCTATACCAGATTCCGTTGATTAATGCAAAGGCAGCTCATTAGACCTTTTCGAATGTTTGCTGACATGATAATGATAGTTGCACCTGCGCTTCTTTGATTGCATCATTTTATTTTGCAGAGCTAAGGGGAGTGGGCTGCAGAGGAGATATATTTGATTGGCTAATCATATCATTCGATTGATGTGCATGTTCCAAAATCAGGTCCAGACGGAGGAGCCCCCGGGGGTACTTCATCATTCAAAATACAAGACATGCCACACAAATGGGCTACTTCTTCAGCTGGAACTTTCCTGTATATTCGTATGCATGGGTTGCATTATTTAAAAGAGCTGTTACTTCCAAAATTGTGCGTCTAAAATTGGTCAAAATTTAGCAGTAGATATGATATGTTTTTGAAAATCTGCACGGATCATGCCTTTCATTTTTTGTTTATTTATTTTTAGGAAATTCGATTGAGGTCAGCTAGGCTTGTTTTTTGTTTATGCATCTTCGAAATGTATTCCTTTGAAATTCCAAGGTTCTATTCATCGTCAATTTTTTGGCAGCAGGTTTCTTTTTCCAGTAAATTGAGCAACACCTTTTGATAATGTGGTATTTATTCTCATTCCTTACGCACTTAAATGGAATAAGAAACGACCAACCTACGCATTTGAATATGCGCTTTTAAGTCATCGGAAACAACAGACGTTCAAGTGATGTAGCTAAAGTATCGATCGATATCCTATCTTTGATCCTTGTAAATAGTTGTAAATGGAAGATTTCGAATGCAAAGACTCCAGTTCGCTCAAATCTGATTCGAATGCATTTTCAACGGTATACAGTGAGAGCCAGAATTTCAGACAGTGATATCTTAAAACAGTTTTAAACGTCCAAAAGTTGTGCCAAGATGGTTTTGTTATACTAATTACTTAGTGTCCAGGATTTTTACAGCATTGAAAAATGACGCTTTTGAATTTTGGTATATAATAATATAATAACGTATTGTCTTTGGCAAAAAATTTCCATGGAAAGAAATGTGTTGGGATAGCTACTGCAATATAAAACCTGGATCAATGAACTTGTCTTATTTCTTTGAAAACAAGCAAAACAAACTGCTAATAGGCCATTTTCCATTGTCGTCTAAAATTTTCCGAAAAGCGTCCGAAACTCCCTGAAAAAGACGTCCAAAAATTTGTCTGAAAAGATTTTATGCAAAATGTATTAATCAAAAAGTGTTTGCGTTTAATGTATATTGTTCAGTACTTTCTCGCAGCTCTTTGGCCTCGTTGATCTTTGTGGTCTCTAAGGCTGCACCTAATTATTCAATGATTCCCGAACGTAAAAATACGGTAATCGTGTGAAAATGCCCCCGAATACCAACAATTGAAGTGCTTTACATAGGGAATTTTGTGTTATCGCAAATCACACGTGATATTGTATTTGAAATATACTTTAATTTAGCGCGAGGCTCTAATTGTAGGTACAGTAGGCCTCCACTAATAACAAACATGCATTCATAAGAAACTCAGACACTGAATTTTGATAGGACAATGGAAAATCGATGGTTTACTTTTAAAGCAATGGACTGAAATTGAAAACAGTATTTCTTATTGTTGTGTCCACAACCATTCACTATTGTTACATGCCTTGACAAAGATGTGCCATCAGCGATTACGGAGATGATAGCGCCGAGAGGCATTTGGCCAATATCTATTGCGTTCTATGGCGGAATCGACAGCAATTCTATAGACATTCGATCATCAAATGCAATGCATATTGTTCGAATGAGCCTAGAAGCCGTCTTTTCCGAGTTTTAGAAACATTTTGTAGCTCAATTTGGCAATCTTAAGGTAAATCTCCATTGAGCACAAAAAGGGCAAAAAGTCGAGCTATTATCCTTTTTCCGGACTTTGCATATGTGCAGTTAACCATGTATGTATGTATGTTAAAATTTGCCACAAAAGTAAAGGTTTACAAAGTTTAAAATATGACAAAAAAGATAGAATACAATTTACATAATACATTGTTGATCAATACAAGTTAAAATCACCCCTAATTAAAGTAGCAGGGATAGCATTAAAAGGTCGGATTAACCTTATTTCCATAATGGTCCCCTTAGAGGTGGTTGCAGAAAAAAAAATTGATGTTAGTGTGCTTTTGGATTAAGCATTATTTAGTAAGGCCGAAATCATGAATGTTAGGGAGGACCATTGGTTTTATTAGAAAATATATATGTTGTTTTCTTCTCTCTGTATATTTTGGAAAAAATTGTCATTCATCTTGTGTTTGAACTAGTTGAGTTGATATTGTTCGTGGATTTTAAATCAGAAGAAAGGCTATTCCATATTTTTGGCCCGAAGTGCGACAGGCATTTTTGGCCAGTGTTACTTTTGCGAAATGGAAGGGTATGTATGTTAAAATTTGCCACAAAAGTAAAGTCGCCGCAGATAAAGTCGAGCGCCACAAATTAGAATCTGTGACTACAGTTTACCGAATCCCTCTATTAAAGGACGAATTAGAGCGGGTCAAAAGTCTGTTATCAGGGAAACCAAACAAACGAAAAATCAAAACATGGCAGAGGCAAACTGCAGCTGTAAATTATGTTGTTGATAGGACTTTATATTATTTTTTATATTATGTAATTTTCTTAGTTTGCAGTTGGTTTGAATCAGTTGTTTTATATTTATATGTTTGTAACACTGTAAATAATCAACTTTAAAGAGTGTTAAATGAACAAAATTAGTCAGCGGAACAACGAAATCATGGTGTAAAATTTTGAATCGCGCAAGTTTTTCTGCCATTAAGTAGTAGACCTTTTGCAATTGCAAAAAATTTGACGCGCGAAAGGAGCTGACTGGCTGGTATTTTGCCGCGTAATGAAGATTGACTTATATGCAGTGGAATATTTGCTGAATTTTTTTTCGCAACGCCATTTCCAGCAAGTTTTAGTGAATGAAACCATGTTGTTTTTTATTTCTACCTAGCGTCCGAAGGTAGTTCCAGGACAACGAGGTGCTAATCTTATTGAGGCAGTGTCCTTGTTCTTCCTCAAGCCGACGTCTATGAGGTTTATTTTTCTCTCTCGTACAAGGACTCACGATCAAACAGATAAGTAACAAAGGCTAAAATCTTGAGATAGATTTGAATTGAATTGAATTGAATTACTTTGAGTTTGCCGGTTTAGAGTAGGTGAACTGATGCTGAAAGTTATGCACTGGTGCGACCTGTGCAAAAATCTCGCCAGTTTTTTAACGGTCTTATAAAAGGTAAATTAATTTGCATTTTATTCATTAAAAAATTTTTGTTTTACTTTTTGTTTGGATATTAGGCTTGAATTAGCTCTTAGTTTATAGCTATTGTATGT
Source organism: Aurelia coerulea (assembly GCA_039566865.1). Classification (NCBI taxonomy): domain Eukaryota; kingdom Metazoa; phylum Cnidaria; class Scyphozoa; order Semaeostomeae; family Ulmaridae; genus Aurelia; species Aurelia coerulea. The sequence goes on from CM076959.1 coordinate 9,620,629, forward strand.
ATATGTAAATATATTTAGGCCTATTTTAAATGGATTGATAATAATAATGATAATAAAGCAATTTACATTTGAACTCGGCTATCGTCGAAGAATTTTTAATACTTTCATCAAGCATATTTCATTCATGAAGAACATTTGTGGAGTACGTATTTGAAGAGCGCTTTTTCTTGCTGAAAGTTCCCAGTTTGAAGCTTCATTGCCATGAATTTCAGTTTAAAGCCACAACCATCACTCATTTCAGTGTGAGAAAGCTTAGACTCAGCTAGTTTAGTCCATTCTCTCAATGTTACCAAACCTTGTGACCCCCGGGGGGGGGGGCACTTGACTTAAATTTGTACGGGGGTGTGCCCACCAAAAATTTTTTTTTTTACCCTGCTCCAGAATTTTTCGCTCAAAATGATAACCTGTTCTAGAAAAAATTGGTGAAAAGTATACTCAAAAACATGAAATTTGACCCAAAAACGACCCGATCTAGCAGAATATTGCCCTTTGACATGTTTTGACAACCTGTTCTAGAAAAATTGCCTCATTTTGATACCCTGTGCTAGAAAAAATTGGTGAAAACGATACCCTTAAAAACGGCACATCCCCGTTGGACAAATATACTAAGTACCCCCCCCCCCCGGCCTTGTGATTCCTTTGCTCGGAGTTACGGGGTGGGCGATTCTCCTCGCACATTGTAGCAGGTTTGAAAGGGTGGGGACTCGAACCACTCAGCCATCTCTGCTAAGAAGAGAACGATAGGGAAACAGGACTAAGGCCTGCCAAAGACTAGCCTGCAGATAGAATACAGCAAGCAGTTTCATACCGCAAATCATATACAGTACTTTATTTTAATTGCAATATTCAAAACAAAATATCCCCGGTCGCCCTCTTATACTCATTGTTAACGTGGTTAACTAATTGCTAACTAAACTGTCTTATGACTGGCATTAATAGGAGATTAGTAGAAATAGCCAAACAGATTACTGAAAGATCGTAGTATTGTCATGAGCCAGTATTTTTCTCATTTCCAACAGTTGCAGCAACATACAGTACCAAACATGCCTTTGAGAGACAGAACTCATTTCAGAAGACCATTATATGAATATGACCCATTTGCACAAGGGATGCCTCATCATTATGCTGAGCCTGTGAGTGATTTGTCTTATTTAACTCACTGCTTTTCTGTTTTTAAATTGCACAACGACGTATTTGGGCGATATGCTGCTAAGCTTAGAAAGACAAGTCGTACGATGATATCACTGCAATTATTTGTTGTTTGAGCAAATCTGTATTCGTTTAGCTTTTGCAGCTTCAATTTTAAGTCATTTTGTGAAAATCAGTTCTGCACGTAGGCAGGTAGAAAAATCGGAGATGTAAGAAAGTTTGGAGATGTCAGAGCAAGATTCTCCAACGTTTCTCAACTCTGACTTTTTTAGTCGGCCTATATACTCTCTAAATGAGTCTAATGGAGATGTCTGATCTCAGACGTTTTCAACTTTGAATCTTTTACTTAGCTGTATTTGCTTTACTAAAAAGGTCGAAAATCATCTATCTGCTAAAGATGTTTATTCAATGAAGAATGAGGCTGCTTTATGCATATGAACTCTTTTGCTGTAGAAAGGTTTACGCTGCGTCTTCTCTCTGAAAGTTACCAAGCATCGCTAGTTGCTCAGAATCTTTTGCAGCTATGAAAGGGTGGGGCAGTTGAATGCCAACTCTGCTTGGTTCCTGCTTTGGTCTAAATATTCTCTGGAATAAAACTCCTGAGTTTTGTTTGCCGACTTCAGAATAAGAAAGAAAAATCCAGCAAGCTTTGCATATTGGTATCTTTTGAGACGGAAGCACTCGAAATGCTAGGTTATGTGAACGGGAATGGGCATGATCTCCCCAGCGCAACAGTTGCTTGCATAATGCAGCGATGCACTACATCTTCAGGTAGAATAGAACTTACTTCACAGTTTTACTGTGATTATACAACAGGATCGTATAAAGCGCCTTACGAGTCGCTTGTAGTTGACCGATAACTTCATTAATCAACATTGTCACACCTTTATATTGGAAGAGCACATTTCTTTCCATGATACAAGTTTTTCAAAGCAGGCGACAAAATGACCCAACACCATTGCTTCGAGAAAAAGCAATTAATCTATTTTGTAACGGGGAATATCCCATAACAGTTTAGGGGAGGTAAGGGTTTTGTCAAAGGACATTCCATTCATCATTAAACACATCAGTTTTTTCTTGGAAAGATTTATTAGGATATTCTGTATTAACCTACCAGATAGAATGCCTGTTTGCAAGTCTAGTATATATGGTCTTCCATCTCTCATGTTACACTCCTTCCTTGGTCGAATCTAACGTGCACAAATGTTTTCTCTCCTGCACAAGCAATTTAGTACTTTATGTAAGCAATCATGTTACTTCATTTTGTCGGCTTCTTGCATCTTTGAAAACAATTTGATATCAGGTCAAATGAAACTCTGTGATGGCCAATTATAAAGGTGTGAAAAATAAGGATAAATCAAGCTATCGTGCAACTACAAGCAACTTGTAAGGCATTTTACACTATCATGTTGTACGATCACAGAAAAAATGTGAAGCAACTTTTACCTGAAGATGATAGTGTATTGCCGCATATAGAAATAGATGATTTAATGTTCTTAGCACATAGAGCATGCCTTTTACGTGAAGATAATTTGGAAAATAGATAATGCCTGTTGGCTAGTAGTGTTTCATTTCTTCTTTTTTCCTTTGCAAATATCTGGCAATTGGTTGTCAAATATTGATCATTGATAAAGATATTTGTAAACATTTTCCTTTGGGGTGTTGTAGTCTTTTTGACACGTAGTGGTTAGTGGTTTCATCTAACTTGCGGGTGTGACTGTCATCTATTTGGTTTAAGTATCATCTATTTGTGTTCGAAATATCTTTTGTTGTTATTATTCTTGAATTGTACTTTGCTGTATTGTTGTTGTCTTTTGTTGTGGGTACCGTTTGTTGATAGCAGATATCATTGTTGACCTGCAAGTACCAAGCGCAGTGGTAGCAAGATGACCCTGAGTCCCTTCTCGCTACAGATGGTACATTGTAATGTGGAAATGTTTTTATGTTTTTTTTGTGGAGATGAATAGAAATACTTCTTGAAACTTTCACATGGACTTTTTGTAGTATTATCTTTAACGTAGAATGTACAACGATGAGGAAAAGTTACCTTTTATTGTACTTCTTTTGTTAAGTACCGCGTGTCCCAAGAAAGTACTCACATTTGAAAAATTCCAAAATTCACTATCATACCTTGCCATAGAAGGGAATTTTATAGATCGGTCATAGAATCAAATTTTTGTAATTTTCAAACAGGAGTGCTTTTTGGGACACCTGGTAGAAGCTTCATATACACAAAGAAATTCGCGTGATAATCAATGCTTCAAAAGCAGGCAGCCCCAAAAAGAGCTAAATTTACTCATTTTAAAACCAATCAAATCACAAGATCAGCTAAGACTGGAATTCTACTTCGGTCTTTGATCCATTTTTCAAAAAGTTAAGTTTGAAGATCGGCCTTATCGTAAAACATTTGTGATTTTTACAGAATTTTCTCTAACTTTTCTGAAGGCTCTGCCTCAGGCAAGATTTTATGCGGTACTACAATTTTTTATATTGACTGCTTTTTATATATAATTCATTGCATGACAAAGATTCTTCTCGTTGTTCCTTAACAATCATTCATGTTTTTATAACGGTTTTATAACCAATAATTCCATTTCAAATTGTTTTTAATTAGCCTGATTACAGCTATGTCACCCATAAATCCTGCATGCAGTACAATATCTCTTGAAAATACAATTTATATTTCTCCAACTTTAAATTCTCTGGCAATAATTCTGAACAAAAGGCGGTGCCTGTTGAGAGATAGGCATGTATATCTTTTTTGAAAACTTTTTATTTCATTTTTGCACCATTCTAATTTGCTAGAAAACATTCCAGCAATGTTAATTTCATTCTTGATAGATCAAATCGCACTTTCAATCAAAATTATTTGTTATTTCTCGAGATTTTAGAGCATTTTAAAACATTTTTTAAGGAATCAAATGATGTGCTGCACATATCATTGGAATTTCATAATTTCCTGTTCACTAACTATATTCTGCAACCAAAATTAATATCAGTGTACAACAGGCGTTTGTTCTGGGTCCACTGCTTTTCAATAGCTGGAAAACAAATGCATGTAATAGCCTTTAATTTTGTAGACTAGAAATAACATGAGTCAGTGAGTGCGGTGTTTTGGGCAGTGAAAACAAATTGAGCTACCGTATGGAAAAACAATTGACGATAGGCCCCCGGGGAAGGGATCGTACATGACTCGTGGATGGGCTGGGGTCAGCCACCCGATTTTCAGAAATTTGCCCTCTTCTAATTAGCAGAATTTGCCTTTGTACCAATTTTTATTATGAAGTTTTGCGGAAAACTACCCATTCTCAACTATTTTTTTGCGAATTTCAGTCAAACCCACCCATGTTCAAGAAAAATCTGCCCAACAGAAGTAAGACCCGTGTATCGAGAATTTTGGGCCCAAAACCCACCCATATGGCGGCACATACCTATGCCCCCAAATTGTTTTGTACCTCCCCCGGGGAATAGGCCATTTTCAATCTTTTGGCACTAAAAAATCCATAGTCAAAGAAGCTCAAATCCAAAGATCGATGCATCAATGCCTGTTTATCTCCATTTCAAGACAAATCATTCAGCTATTGCTTTCAGGAATGTTCCTCTGGAATTGACAACTTCAGTTGGAAGCCGTTTTGTGACGACAATTGAAATAAGACAAATCGACATTTCACAAAATAAGAGGCAGATTATGCTTTGTTTTCGACGTTTCGTCATTGTGTAATCACAATAGGTTGGTAACAAACGATTTCGTTTCACCCCCGTATTAGCCTTGCAGCTGGAAGACTCGTTTTGAGACAGAGCCGAGACTGGTTAATCTCGACAGACATTGCAAAAATGTTATTCAACTCATCTATATTCTGCGGCCACCACCGCAATGAAATATAATACGTCAATACTTTCTAGGTCAAGTCTAGTATGGTAGCTAACCCGGTAATTTCCGATCTCTTCGTCCTTTTATTTTATAGACAAGCATGGAATTCAGCTAAATGCAGTAAAATGCCGCTGAATGCCACAGCGCATGAAAAAATCGAAATTGTCAAGCCAGCCTGCCTTGGTTCTTATACTACTAGTTCAAATCGCCAATCATGTTTTTAGTCTTGATGCATGCTGCCAGCACTGGGGGGGGGGGGGGGTAACTAATGTACTCCATACAAATTGTCTGCAGCGTTACTGATTTATGCATGATCCCCCATGGCAGTGAATGCTCCATAGATACATAGATACATTGACGTAGTGTGCATCACACATCGAAAGCTAGCAGTATCTGCGCGTTTTGCCTTTCTCACTGTGCGCTACCTGCTTTGCAACTGGCAGAAAGATAAGAACTCCTGTACTTCTGAAAATAATGATGCTTCCAAAAAATCATATCCCTATGATCATCGCAAATTTCTCAAAGTTTCCTTCGAGCGATTCTTTTGGAAAGAGATCATTGATTTCAGAGCTTTTTTACGACGCATGTTTTTGAAAGGCTAGCCTGCGTGCAGAATGCAATATATGAGCCCTCCTCATATAAACAGGCCCTTGCATACCGGGTGAGCCAAAAAAAGTTCCCACTTTTGAAAATTCATAGCATCAAGAGTACTGGATGGATAGGAATGAATCAATGTTTGCTTGACAGCCAAAAGATCGAAGTATTTTTGAGATTTTTCTCACTTTGTTACAAGCATTGTAAAAGTTGGTAAATTCAAATATAGAAAGACTTTGTGGTTACAGAATGACTGAAAAAGGCCTAAAATACATGATCAAATCATAAACGACTCCTCGCTCAGAACAACAGAGAAAATGCAATTTCTCGTGGGTGAGAGATATCGTCTGAACATTTACTGTCATGGGATTGAAAATCTTTAGTATCTGTTTAAGAATCTGTGTCTTATTACTCTTGAGAGAGGTGAAACGCACGTGTGTATCGTTCTGTGTGAGGAGAGTCCTAACGATTTGATCAAGTGTTTTAGGCCCTTTTTCAGTGATTGTGAAAACATGAAATTTATGTAAAGTTGGCTTTACCTATATTTTGCAGTGCTTGTAAGAAGACGAGAAAAATCACAAAAATACTTTAATCTTTTGGCTTTTTACTAGAATTTGAATCATTCAAATCCATGAAGTACTTGTGGTGCTACGAATTTTCGAAAGTGGGAACTTTTTTCTGGCTCACCCGGTATACAATTCAAAAGGATCTAGATAGTATCAGCTTGTATCATCAATGAATCATCTAGTGCCCATGCCAAGAAAATGAAAGTCATTCTCTTCAGTAAGCTATCGCTAGCTACACCTTTTGAGGAAGGATCTCTTTTATCATTGACCAGTGATGGTATTGAATATGTAACAAGCTACAAGTGTCTCGGATTCACTCTAATCAACATTTGGATACACCTACAAGACAAGTGCAGAAAGATCAATTACGGCTTGCAAGTAATGAGACGCGTAAATGTGTACCTCCCCAAAGAATGTCTGATCCTCCAAGCTAACTCCTGGGTCATAAGCCATCTGGATTATTGCTCCCCAATTCTATATAATTTGAACCGCAGCCAGCTGGACATATTGCCGAAGCTCCAGATACAATGTCCGCGCATTATTTTTGGCTGTGATAGAAGAATTCATAGCAAGCCATTATTCAACCAACTTAACTGGCAACCATTGCACCAATGTAGTTAATATAATATATGGCTCCTTCTCTGCAAAGTCAACAATAATATAGCACCACCTTACTTGTCTGAAATGTTTGTAAGATCAGCTGAAATTCACAAACACAGAACAAGAGCTGTCGTAAATAATTACTTTTTCAAAATTAGAGGAACTGGACATACTTACATAAAATCATTTAAATATTTTGAAGCGAAGGTTTGGAATTTGTTACCAACTGAAATACGTCTCATTGAATCTATTGAGAATTTTAAAGCAAAATGTAAAGCCTACTTTATGGACAAAATTAAATCTGATTCTTATGTAAAATACAACTGGTCTTGTCATTGAACTGTTATGCCTTAAGAATTTTTACTGTACATATCATTATTAGGATTCTAGTTTTAATTTTAGTTTACTGAATTTTACTGTGTGAACCAGGCTGTAAACAAGTTCTTAACTTAGCTCTGTTATTCACGTTAAAGAATTTCATACATACATACAATTACTAACTGTTTTCAATATTTTCATACATGCATCACGCAATTCTATGCATTTCTAACAACAGCTGTTGGAAAAGCTTCAACTTGTGCCAAGATGACCCTAAATGGCGGTCTGAGTGACGCCCGGAGTGACGTCATCATTTAAGAATGCTGATGTCAGCAAATTCCATTGTTAGTGATGACAATAGAAAGCTCTTTGTTTGTTGATTCTTTCAAAGTACAATAGTCAACATTTGAAACTAATGAGTTGGTGAGTTACACTTGAAACTAATTCTTGGAGCAAAAATATAAAAAAAATGTTAATTTTACAATATTTTCTCTCAAATATGGTAGAATATCCGTCACATGACCATAAGCGTACGGGAAAAAAATCTAAGGGGCTTCCTGGCACCAAGTCTATTGTTTACCAACATTTTTGCCCGACCGAGGATATATTTCTGCCCGATTGAAGCTGATTTTCGATAATTTTTCCAACATTGGCGAGTCTGACGATCATAGCTTTTGCTATTAAAGAATGCTCTGCAAAAAGCCTGATGGAAAACACCCCTTCCCCTGGTTGGAGTAGGGTTAAGGAGGAGATTTTCTGAATACAGTTGTTTTATTTTCAAGCTTTCTGGTTAAGCTCACTGTTGTACAAGGAAATTCTCTCTATTTGACCCTGAAACTATCTCATCTTTGTGGACGTTCGGACTTTTTTACTCTCAAGAATTTGTTTCAGTTGATTGTAAGCTGATGTTGTTGAGATGTTTCTTCTGAAGATGTCTTGATCTGTGTCTAAAAGGCTACCTAGAGTAGCGTCGCCCATTATGGCCGGTCGCCCATTATGGCCGGCTAGCAAGAGAAATTAAATTTCAGGGGACTGACGACTAGTAATAAAATTGGAATTGCGCGAAAAATCTTCGCTGACATCTATTTTATCATAATTTGACCTTCACTGAAGTTTCAGTTCATTTGCATTGAAACCCAACGAGATGGTTTGTGCATATCTCTAATTGATTCTTTCAAGTATTGCAAATTTCATGATTCTATTTACATCCCTTCCTTCTTTTTAGTTCGCTCGGCACCTTGCGGTTTGAGATTTTTCAAATATGCTTTGATTTTTCAGAAGTCCTGTCTCTTGAGAGCAAATCTACAATGCAACCAAAGCAAAGTGATTTCTGATTCAGATTTAAGGTTATGAAGTCTGACTGCTGCTAATTGCCATTTTCGTCGCCCATTATGCCCATCAGTTTACCAGAGAAGTTTCCAATCGCTTCAAAATATTAAAATGCAACATTTATTTCAAAAAAACACCAATTTGGGTTAAAGTCTTACTTACTGACTTGGAAAATCATCAAAACCCAAAAAACGCAGCATCATATTAAGTCTATTTTCATTTTAGAAACTATGCCAAAACTCATCCACCCATGCACAAGAGATAAGGCAGGATTTAGAACAACTCGAAGCATGTATTTCAATTGCAAAAACTCGAAGATTAGATCAATTCATATTGATATTTTTTTGTTTAAAGTACCAAATGATAAACAAATAACAGTAAATAAAAGCTGTTTTTCTTATTAAAACTTTTTACCGGAGAGTAGTGTTCATTGTTTCTCCTGCGGCTATAATTGGCGACGCTAGAAGAAAACGACGTTTTTGCCCCCTTCTTTAAAATCTTCTAAATTCAACATAAAGAGTTTACATAAAAAATCAATACTCTGTGATCTTTTTCTCCATTAGTTGGTGATATAATCTGGCTATTTGGTTTTTTCATTAATTGCTTTTTTTAGATCTAACTCAGAACTTCGTGACGACATGGGCATAATGGGCGACACCACTCTAGATATTTGCATTTTTCCAAGAGTTACTGCAATTTCTATCAATTTCATGTTGCCCTGTTTTCTCTTCATTTGTCCGCAAATTCCTTTCCTTAAAGCTTGAAGGTTCGTCTTTCTTAGATGAACTATCGAAGGTGAAGGTGAAGGTGAAGTTGCGGTTTTTAGCGCCAAGCGCTGGGATCGCAGAATTAGCTAAGCGCTAATCGAGTCCGCGACCCCTTGTCATGACGCTCAAGTGGTGGGGCTCTACCAGGTTTCGAGCCCTGTACGCCTGATTGTTCTGGCTGCAAAGTCATAGGATTACACCACTGTGCCACAACACCTTCTTATGGCACTGAAGGTACTTACTTACCTCTAAACAAAGAGGAAATAGGCACGCATATGCATTTCTCTATTTAAAGTCTACTCAAACTTGCCACAAATAATCAATTCATTTGTTTCATTCGAATCAATACTTGTTTCATACGGGCCAACCCCCGTATAACTTGACATAGACTTTTTTAGTTTTCTATGTAATGGTTGCGGAGTTGCCATAGACTTTTGCTCTCCATGCTATTATTATTATCAATTTATTTAACGTTGGCAACTTATATAACTACAAATGCTAATTCAAGCCAACAAAATGCTATCGTCTTTGTAGTATCGTAAAGATCTTTGATTGAATGTATAAAAAATTCTTCTCGGTTGTAGCTGTTTTGGAGCATCATTTATTATGATGGCCTGGAGGTGGTCTAAATTGACCAACAACAATATGATTCTGTAAAAAGCAAGCAATATATGCAATGAACAAAAGCTTGAAGGTTTATGAACCACCTAAGATAGCAACTCGCTTTAATTAGTAAACAGATGTGACAATGTATGACTGAGGCCTTGAATTTAAAAAGTAATTTTGTATCCTAATGAGCTGCATTCTCGCGTGCTAATGAACCTACTTCAAACTCATCAGACAATGACCAGCATACTGTAAACCATATGTGTAAACTTGCTATTCTATTCAAGTATTTGCTAATGATATTTTGGTGTGAAATGAGTTTTGGAGAGTGTTTGAAGAGAAATTCAGAAGACTGCTTATGATAATTACATGGAACAAAGGGGGTCGCGTGCTTCCTTTCAAACAACTCAATTTTGATTCAAGTGAAGCTGAACAATTTATTTTGATTTTAGATTGTTAACCCTATCCAGACTAGGCTTTTTGAAACTCTGGGGAGACTAGGGGGGCAAAAAGTGCCCCCCTGGTTTTTCTCAGAATCATAAGTGCTAGAGACTTGAAATTTGGCAGAAGTAACAAACATGATAAGGCAAACAAGATGATGTGATTTGTTTTTGTTTATGTCACGTGATTAAGTGCTGACGTCAGCAAATGTTGCTAATTTTGGGGGAAAACCACATGTACTTTGTCGCATTGTATCTCCAAATTGATAAAATATATCGCTGTGATATTTGAAACATAGAATGATTATATCCTTGTAATTCTTATTTTGAGATTTTTGCTTTGTAACACTGATATTTTTGCTGATGTCAGCATTCATTTATTTTGTACGAAAAAAGAGCGATTTTTGTCAAAAATTGATTATAAATTACTTTTAAAAATAGCAAAAAATGCTAATTACACATAAAAAGACCTGCTGCATCATATTATGTCACTCATTTTTCGAAACATAAGATCCTTTTGGATGATTACAAAGTCTGTCCTGAGCTAAACAAGCATAAGAATGTCTGAATATTGATTTCTTCATAACCCCAAATGATCGTAGATGCTGTTTCTAGCTACAGTTAGAGAGATGAGTGTTGCTGCTAGTCGCCTTCAAAGGAAAATCAAGCGCCTTGTATAAGGACAAGAATCGCCTCAAAGGCAATATTTTGGTCTTTATGTCAAACGAGAATGATGTGCAAAAATCAAAAGTCATTACCCCTAGTTTGCTTAGTTCGTGCACGAAACTATTGGTGCATCTGTGTCAAATGAGATGTCATGTGAGATTTACGATAACGCAAAATTACTTATGCAGAACCCTACAGAACGTTTCAATTGTTGCTATTCGCGGGCATCTAATTTGAGACAAGCAGTCACGAAGATAACCTCTCTGTGCAGAATGATATGCATGAAGATGTTTTGGTACAGTGTGATCTCGTGCCTTCCCCCAGTCAATGGTGCCATTGTTTGCTGGGATTCTGCACCTTTCTGTAGCTGTGTAGGAGGGGGATCCTTCTACCTTCGGTGATGCTGCGAATGCTAGCCTCTGTGCAGGCCGCCGGTTACATCATCCTCTAAAGTTGACTTATTTGCATAATGAGTACTATCAATAAGGCTAATGATTCGTTCGTTCTAGAAAACGATTGTTTTGACATAATTAAGCTGCTAATGAAGTCAAGAACGTGCCAATTCTGCGTAAATTTGTTGTTGTGCCAGGGTAAACATCATGGTGATTTATCCATCTTATGGTGTCAAATCTGTCTAACATGAAATAAGCCGACGTCAAATGTTGCTATAGGATCGCGGGAAACTTCTGTCTTGTATGCACTTTATGTGCGCTTTCTTTATTTCAGTGCCAATTAGCAGAGATAAAACGTTAATCAATCGCTTTAACGAGCGTGACGGAAGTGGGTTACTTACTTTCTTTCTTTCTTTCTTTCTTACTTTCTTTCTTTCTGACTGACTGACTGACATCGAAGCCCCTTCTTAGATTACAAAGTGGACTTTGTAATCAAAAATGAAGCATAACATGGTTTTTCGTCAGTACGCATGTGCAACAACCAATTGTTGATGACGTCATCAAAATCAATAAACTATATATAAAATGAAAGCTTGCTTCAAGACGAGTTCAACAATGTTTGTCTCATTGTCATAGAGCCAGTGGTTCCAAAGCTATGACTTAAAAGGTATTTATTTTGCGGAGCACTCAATTTAAGTTATGTGTTGACCCCCGGAATCAGTGTCAAAATTTTTGAAATTGACATGAAAAGATGTCTCATAGATAGAAACTAAAAGTCACAAAAAAGCTAGACTATTCTAGAGATACTCGACGAGCTGTGTGGAAAAGTTTACTAGGAGGGGGCACTTTGTCTGGATAGTGTTAATCAACAGCAGCAATTGTCTGTCAATTAAGTTTTTGATAATTAAGAGATGGTCTGTAGGAGGTCTAATCTAAATATAACCCATGCAAAGATCAACAAGCGTTGTTAAGTGCTACGCGCTCGTACGCACTTACATATCTAAAAATAGCCTATTGTATTTGATGATACCGGCACGTGGATGGAAATTCCGTTGCTAAAGGGAAAATGGTGGGCGCATATGTTTTATTGTCCTACACGTATTTCTTTCATAAGAAACTAAGGAATTCTTAGTAAAAATTTGGGCTAGTACTGAAAGTTTCTTAAAATCATCAGATTATTTAAAGGGGCGAAAATTAAAGGGAGCCAAAATTGAAGGCAGGCGAAATTTGAAAGGACTAAGGTACTTGGATAACTTTCTCTATTTTTATGGATTACACGGGATTACATCGGCATGGGTTTCTTTCTTTTCTGTCTATCGTCATGGTTTGTATCCATGTGGTTGGTATTTTCTGTGATGCAATAAGATTTGGTGAATGTAATTGAACGTTAGTCGTTTCACACCATCATTCTTGACAATATCCAAATAGAGCTTCAAATGAAAGGACTTAAAAGTCGTTTTGCTAAATCTGTGATAGTTATAACTCGTATTTATTTCCGGGTTTCACTAAATGACCACTGATTTTTGGTCATTTGTTGCCGAGAAACATATCAGCCGGAAATTGATTTACTATCAAACCAACTAGCATCATTAGAATATTTGTTGTGTTTAAAACATAGAATGTGGAACACTGGAATGGAATGGAATATGATATAATACAGTTTTAAATTCCTTCAAATGGCTACGATTGTACATTGGTATCAAATGCTTCGGGATCATCTTGCACACTGTCATGGCGCTGATTGGATGAATAAGACAATACAATAGAATGAAATTAGATAAGCTTCAGTAATTTCGCTGTACACTGAAATTCGTGAAGGTGATAACGATCTGACTCCCTTTATTCTCGAAACAAAGTATGATCCAAGGCGTGGTAACTATTTAAAGGACAGGTCTTTTGTTAGTTATTTCAACATCACAACTAGCCAATCACAGCCACGACAGTGTGCCTTTAAAGAAATGAATACCTGAAGGCTCCTTTTCAATGATATTATGATTCCAGTGATCCTTTTCGTGGCAGTATTCCATCCCAGCATTCCGCATTCTATTTTGAAAATAACCATTGAAATTCATTTCTTATTTTGAGCATTTTATTTCCGTTTTCAACAAATTTGTGGTTCGTTCATGTTGCTTGCAGGTCCTGCTTGCTTGCATAGTCTATCTGGTTTTGGCCAGGGATTATCTCTCCAGGGGAAAACCTTGTACAACTATTTTCCAAAGTCTCCAGAAATTTTTGAAAGTTCTTTAGACGTGCAAATATATTGCTCCCCTGTGGCCGTTACACTGAGCACGGATGCTAATGCAAGTGCAAACTAATGAGCAACTAAAGAAAAAACAACAATAAATAGATTGCCCCAAAATACGTCCTGTTGCGCTACGAAAGTATATAACTCTTTAGCAATTTCGTACCATTTCTGTGGAAATCCTTTTTTCAATGGTATAACCCCTGAAAACTTCCCGAATTTCTTGTGTTCTCCTACAAATCGTGAGCAAGTGACACACCTTGGAGTGCTAGTCTCGTGCAATGGACCTGATTCTTCCTAGTTTAATGTTAACGCCTAGCTACGCACCAATCTCGGCCAGCAATCTAACCTATATTCTTCTATTGCAGTTACTAGTGTGACTCTGAGCAAAGGTCATCCCATTATGTACCAAAGATTCAATTTGCGGTATCTCTTCATTGCTTTATCCGAGGCAGGATCACTTTGTCGGCCTCATCCCTATCACCGCTTATATCTAGGGTGTATCCTTGAATTGTTCTCCGGGAGTCGTATTTAACATCTTTCTATTACAACAGTTCCGACTGTTTGCAAAAATCGCGTTTGTGAGATGGTCAATGTACAAGCTCCCAGTTGGCAATGTAAGCTTATGCTCACTCTATGGACATATCAATAGATAAGCTAGAGCTTTGTCCAAATAAGGCATTTACGTTTTACGTACTAGCATAACAAATTGATTGTGTATTGGTAGCCGAATTCATTTTACCACTGATCGGACACTTGTGATCACTGTAGGGGTGCTGCTAACTGTGAAGCACCGACAAATAAATTTTTGATGCTCCTATTGTTCTTCATCACGAATATTGTAAAAGTACTAACGCAAAGAAGCTAAAACGCTTCTTTAAAGCATTTGTACGTGAAATCATAGCTTCAATTTACTGTTTACGTTGATACAAATATGACCCAGCTAGATATTGGGAAATATAAAATCTTTTGCAAAAAATCCCTGCCATCCATGCCCTGCATTGCCTTTTCCCAGTTAGTCAAGGCTGCTGGCTAGTTTCTGTTTCATATTTCTTAATACAGAATCATATCACCTCCACACGGAATCATCCATAGCTTAAGAATGGATGACTGATTTGCGTGAAATAGAATTTAATTTCTTCCACTGTAGGATACCGGGTGACCCAGAAAAAGGTGACCCCACGCAATCTGCTACAGAAAATTAAGTAAGTGGCCGATTGAAATGCTTCAAACGTTGTTCTGTAGCTAAAAGACTAGCCTATGCTATGAGTATTTTTTGCAATTTTTTGGCACAATAAATTTCCAAAATTAAGGATTTCGAGGAAAACGACATGCCTGAAATTCTCAAAAAGTCGTCAAAAACAGGGGATCGATTTACAGCCGTTTTAAATCTTCAAAACAACGAGGAGCGTGTTTCAGTTCAATCTGGGAATAGGCAACCCAGTTGGAAGTCTTGAGAGCAAGTTTATTGTCCCTAGGTACTTAAAGGTATTCTCAGGTAAGATCAAACATGGTTCTCGTTGTTTTGAAGATCTGAAATTTCTTTAATTTGATGCCCTGTTTTGGACGACTTTTTAAGGATATCAAGCCTGCACTTTTCTTAAATATCCTTAATTCGGGAACTTTACCATGCCCAAAAATTTTCGAAAAATACTCATAATGTAGGCTAGTCTTTTAGCGACAGGACAACGTTTAAAATATTTCAATCGGCCATTTACTTTTTTTCTGTAACAGATTGCGGTGGGTCACTTTTTTTTGGGTCACCCAGTATTATACTGAGCGAGTCAAGAAAAAGTTAACATGTTTCGCAGGCAACAGAATAAAAAGTATGCGGTCGATTTTCAGAACTGAAATGTTCATCTCTCAGTCAAAAGCTAACTTAGATGTGAAAATTTTATTTGATAAAATTTTGTTTGATAATTTTACCGTTGGACTTTCCAGAAATTCTGAATATTTTTCGAAATTACAGGGTATTTTACATTTCAACTCATTTGAGGATATAACGTCATCAAATTTCTAACTCATAAACCAGATGAGTGACAGACTTTTTCTTGATACCATATTTTAGGCATTAATAAACTATGTTTTTCTTCGAAATTACTTCATGTTGCATCAAACAGTTTAGAAATTACAATGGTTTTAAGTTTTTTTTTAATTTTTCTTGAATTCTTGAAAAAGAAGAAACACTATATTGAAATATTGAAAATTTCAGAACAGTCCATCGGTAGACTTATAGAGAAATAGCTAAAGTTTCTTTGAAGTCATTCAGTTCGAAGAAATAGGTCACTCATTTTTACACCAGCCTTTTTAAAGATTTGGAACCTATGCTAAGGGTTTGTATGTTACCGGAAATTTCATATTCAACTGTGGCTCACGATTCATTAGCCATTGAAATTTAAATTCAATTCAATTGTCAGTATCAGAAATATAATTTCACATTCAATGGCAAGTAAATCATGGATCAGAAGCAAACGTGGAATTCTCGCTCCCATTCAAACCCCTAACCAGCTTTTTCCTAATTTCTTTGTCGAAAAGATTAGTGATAATACCAAGCAAAATTTTCGCCTCCAAGTTAGCCTTTCACTGGTAGATTAAATAGAAATGGCGGACATATAGCGATCTAGTTTAAAAGTAGAACAAGCGTTCATGCTTGATTCTGGCTAGCTCTGGGAGACTCTGGTTAACTCTAAGTGACTCTGGATGACTTTGAGTGACTCTGAATGGCTCTAGCTGATTCTAGATAACTCTATGTGATTCTGGGTGGCTCTAATCGATTCAGCGTAACTCTTGGGGGTTCTGGGTGGCTCTCAAGGTGATTCTGGCTGGCTCTAGGTGATTCTGGGTGGAGGTTCTTGCGCAATATGGATTGAGGGCCTTGTTGAGTCTAGTTATTAGGCCCTATCCCTCACGAGAAACACAACTAAGATTCAAGTGACTTGCCTCTATCTCAACGAGACAAGACTAGACATAGAACTAATCGTAGCAGGAAACATCATGCAAAACATTAATCATACAGGTTACAATACGTTTACACATTCATTTGTCCTCGATCCTTTCTAATACCATAGTGGCGCACATAGCTTGGCATGCCTCCACGGTACATATGCGCAAACAGCTGGCAACGGGAGCTCTTTCTATATTCACTGCTATATTAACTGCATTCGCTAGTGCTAAGCTATATTTTCACTGTGTATTGACGCATGTTTTGCATTTTACATTAAAACCGTAACCAAAATTTGCGGACGTAATCACATTAAGTTCATTTAAATTCATGAACTATCCATTTACCAATTGCTTCCAAGATCTAGCCAAAATTTCATGGTTTATTTTTGCTAGAATTCATAAATATCTACGTTCTTATTACGTAAACTATGAGTTCAGAACGTTCTGAAGCAATCAACAAGTTGTGCAAATTTTCCTTAGATTCATTTCCTAATTTCTTCAAAAATCTAGCCAAAGTTTTCTGATCTTTTTTCCTAGGGATTGATAATTTCCTTCATATATATCACTGCTTTAACGATAATGTTAGAATTCTCTGAGGCTCCGGAATGTAGACTGTATGATAAATGCCATTGCTATTGCTGCTTTTGTTATGTGCTGGGTAGTCGAAAAGTTAACACGTTTGGAAGGCTGCGGAATGAAACATGTGTATCTGATGTTCAAAACTAACATGTTCGTTTATCAATCAAGGGCTAACTTAGATGCGAAAATCTTATTTTTTAAAGTCATTCATTTTTAGACCCAAGAAAAGGAAAATGCTTTATAAAAAATATTCTTTATAAAAATAGTAAATATTTCGTAAATTTTGTGCAGTCGAAAAATCATTTAAAATCTTCAAGTAGTTTTTTTCTAATTAATTCAGATATCTAGCTAAAGTTTTCTGGTATATTTTGGCCAGGACTTCATCAATGTCAATGTTCATAATAAACATTGCGGTAAAGATTTGCATAAGTTCTGCGATTAAGAAGAGTTCATGTAAATTTATCAAATATTCAATTTCTAATTGTTTCAAAAATCTGGCAATGATTTCGTACGTCGTAATTGATCAAGTATCCTCTTTTTTAATTACTTTAAAATCTAGCCAAAATTTCCTGGTATGTTTTCACTAGGAATTCATCAATGTCAATGCACATAATAAGCACTGCAGTCAAAATTTGTATAAGTTCTATATTCAATAATTCATGTACATTTATCAAATATTCTCTTTCTAATTGCCTCGAAAGTTTAGCCATCCTCTGGACTTATTTTTCTTCAGATACATTAATGTCTTAATTACTTCAAGGATGTAGCCAAAATTTCTTGGTGTCTTTTCGCTAGATATTCGTAAAGATGAATTCGCATATTACATTTTTGAGTCCATCAAATATTTTTGCTCTAATTGTTTCAAAATATCTATTCTACATTTCATGACCTCCTTTGATCGTAGATACATGAATTATAATGTACTGCTTATTTCAAGGAAGTAGCCAACATTTATTGGCGTCTTTTCGCTAGATATTTGTAAAGATGAATTTTCATATTAAGTTTTTAGTCCATCAAATATGTTTGTTCTAATTGTTTTTTTGAAGATGAATATTTGATGGCCTCAAACTGTAATATGAAAATTTACATTAACGAATATCTAGTGAAAAGACACCAATAAATTTTGGCTACTTCCTTGAAATAAGCATTAAATTGTGATTCATGTATCAACAGTCAACGAACTTCATGAAATTTGGAAAAGATATTTTGAAACAATTAGAACATGACTATTTGATGGACTAAAAAAATGTAATATGAAAATTTATAATAACGAATATCTAGTGAAAAGACACCAATAAATTTTGGCTACTTCCTTGAAATAAGCAGTAAATTGTAATTCATGTATCTACGATCAAAGACGGTCATGAAATGTTGAATAGATATTTTATTGTTTCAAAATATCTTTTCCAAATTTCATGAAGTGCTTTAACTGTAGTTACATGAATTAAAATTTACTGCTTATTTCAAGGAAGTAGCCAAAATTTCTTGTTGTCTTTTCGCAAGATATTCGTAAATGTAAATTTTCATATTACATTTTGAGGCCATCAAGTATTCATGTTCTAATTGTTTCAAAATATCTTTTCCAAATTTCATGACGTGCTTTAACTGTAGTTACATGAATTACAATTTACTGCTTATTTCATGGAAGTAGCCAAATGTCTTCGTCTCTTTTCACAAGATATTTGTAAATATAAATTTTCATATTACAGTTTGAGTTCATCAAATATTCATGTTCTAATTGTTTCAAAATATTTATTCCAAATTTACTAACGTGCTTTACCAGTAGATTAATGAATTACAATTTACTTCCTATTTCAAGGAGGTAGCCAAAGTTTCTTGGTGTTTTTTCGCTAGATATTCGTAAATATATATTTTCATATTACCTTTTTAAGTTCATCAAATATTCATTTTCGATTAGCCAAAATTTCATGACGAGTTTTGACTGTAGGCATGAACTTTAATACCTATGTATTGATTTCTTTAAGGATGAAACCAAAATTTTCTTGGTTCCAAGATATTCTTAAATATTAATGTTCTTTTTACATTGTTAAGTCCATCAAATATTCATTTTCGAATTGCCAAAATTTCATCACGAGTTTTGACTGAAGGCATGAACTTTAATACCAATGTATTGATTTCTTTAAGGATGAAGCTAAAATTTTCTTGGTTCCAAGATATTCTTAAATATTAATGTTCTTTTTACATTTTTAAGTCCATCAAATATTCATTTTCGAATTGCTACAAAAATCTAGCCAAAATTTTATGAGCTTTCTTTTACTGTAGATGCATCATAGCTAACTGAACAATATTAGATTTAGAATTTCAAAATAGTTAATTGTAATACCCTCTTGTCTTATTTGCTGCACTTCTCTACGGCTGTGTTGTGTTTCCTTTATTGACTGCTGCACTGCATCATTGTTCGAATGCGAGAGTTCGATGCGAGGTAACTAATGCAGTACTATATGATAATACTATTATATAGTACTGCATCAGTTGCCTCACATTGAACTCTCGCATTCGAACAAATATGCAGTACAGAAGTCAATAAAGGAAACACAGCACACTGTAGAGAAGTGCAGCAAATAAGCCAAGAGGGTATCACAATTAACTATTTTGAAATTTTAAACTTATTAGTGTTCAGTTAACCGCCTGGGCTTCCTGTGGATACATAAATTTGAATACCAATGCATTGATTACTTTAAGGATGAAGCCAACATTTCTTGGTGCGTTTTCGCTTGATGTTCGTAAATATCAATGTTCTTATTACTTCAACGATATTGTCAAATTTCCTGAACTTCTGCAATCAATATAATCAAGACTTATGTAAATTCATCAAATATTCATTTTCCAATTGCTTTGAAAACATAGTCAAATTTTTCCGGCGTCGTCTGTAAACGCAGGCGGCCGACGAAATAAAACATCTAAACCATCGACCCAGCATGCCTACATTCATCATTTAATGGAGTATTGTCTAGAGAGAAGGCAATGTTATTACAGCCTTGTTGCGTTTATTATTGCAAAGTATTGAGTGGATAGATGATCGGTCTGGTAATTAGTTTAGCTCACCTGGACTGCAATTGAATTGCAAACACAGTGGAAATGGAGGCCAATAGAGTCATTTGTTTGATCCATAAAGAAACGTCATGCTTACAATAGTTGTTTGCATTTACCGCCCGATCGATCAGAATTGCACTCTCGTTATAAAAACCAGACCATACGCTTCTACGGACAATGATATCGGCAAATATTTAATGGTAGAGATATTCAAATCTACTATGAAATTTACCTGACTGAAATCGGCCACTCCATTCTGAATTTATGAGGGATTTTCACGAGAAAGCCTCTTCAAAAAACCTTCAAAACGTACCCAAAATCATAACCAAATTTCCCTAACATTTCTGCCTCACAATGGCCTTACAGCAATGACTTGTGGACGCTTTCTATTCAAGGGGGTTCCATTTTCTCAAGAGGACAAAATACATGAATTGATGTGAGTGTCATCAATTTTAGGAAGGAGAATTTGCTCATTGTTTTCATTGGTTTTTTGCAGGTTTTTGGGAGGGACTTTCTGCAGAAAATCACCCATATCCACGGGAAGGAATGGCCGATTAAAAGCCGAGTAAACTACTAAACCTAATTGAATATATTGGCAATAAAACAAGACTGTATTCAATATTTTTGCTTTGATATTCATGGAGCAGTGGCCTTCCAAGCGGGGATCCTTTTTCTGACTCACCCGGTATTTTGATAAGAAACTGGGAGCATGAGGCAGTACTGAAAGTGTCTTAAAATTCTCAACGGGTTCATGGGAATTTTTTCGAATTTTGTTTCTCGTATACTGTACCCTTATGAAGATACAATGACGTTTTTTCCGAAGCCATGCCAGTGTCCAAACATCACTCAACTTCTTGCAGAGTTATTGAGTAAAGGAGAAGTGAAAATAAACCGAAAATGCGATAGAGTTGTCCTGAACTTAACTTAAATATTCTCAGATACAGGTTTCCCAGTGCTGACATTCCTCAACTTTTAATATCATGACAGTTTTGTTTCTTAAAAATAATTTCTTTGAAGATAACCAGACCATCTGATCCTAAGGTGCGATCTTGAGAGCTTTGGTCCAGCTTTTATGATGCAGGTTTATGGTAACTTTATGGTGGAAGGTGTTTGCCTTGAAATACGTAGTCATTTGCTTATGTCTGATTCGATTAGTTTTCTTTGTGTGCTCAAAGGTCTTGGTCATTGGATGTTAAGTCAGAAACTGGCGATCTCGCTTAATTGTAAATCTCTAGGGCAAATAATACCTATCAACGACAAACATTATCAAATCAATCATGCACGTATTCCTTCATAAGAAACTCAGCTCTCAAATCAACAAAAACGTTTGTTGTGATTCATTTTCTCGTTAATAAATGTTGGTCTTGATAACTGGGGAAGGAAGGAAAAGTTTGAAAACTTTATACAGAGAGTCGAATATGAGTTTTTTCGAGAATTTTCCAAAAATTGGAAGCAGAGAAATTGGACGATAATTTCTGTTTATGTTTTTCTCGTTCTTTTTGTGAACAGACACAACATCTGCATGTTTCCATACATCGAGAAATGTACCGCTTCTCAAACAGTTTATGAATATTATCTTCAAAGGCACAACCAATGCAGAATCACACATTTTTATCATCCTTACAGATATTTCATCCCAGCCATGCGCTTTATTAGGATTGAGTGATCTAATAATTCTCAGTATCTTTTCAAAGAAATGTTACCATTTTCACTTAATATGTGCTTTTGATCACAAAGTCTACTTTGTAATCTAAGAAGGGGCTTTGAGGTCAGTCAGTCAGTCAGTCAGTCAGAAAGAAATTAAGTGACAATCCAACTAAGGTAGTCACGCAGGTAATTATTGCCCCTTGATCTGGATATACCATGGGAACACTCGAGTCAGATACAGTCAGATAGACCATTTCCACAAAAGAACATTAAGAATTGTTCAAAATGACTTCAATATGCCAATTGAAGTACATCTTGAAAGGACAGATGAACGAAAAGTACACACACAAAATTTGCAGAAATTGATGCTTCAAATCTTTAAGTGCCTTTCAGAAGAAGATCCATCATTTATATGGACATTCTTTGAAAGAAAACACATAAAATATGAATTACGCACCAAGAATCTCTTGCGATTACCGGAAAGAAATACAAGTACGTTCGGAATTAATTCGCTTATAATAAGATGCTCTTCTTTGGAACACTCTACCTGGTACCATAGAAAATGCAAACTCAACAGCGACATTTAAAAGAACGATCAAAGAATGGAATGGGCAAAATTGTGCATGCAAGATCTGCAACTAAATTTGTAGTATTGCACATAATTGGTTTGAATTAGTTTGTAAGTATATATTGTTCCAACTGGAAATAATTTGATGATAGTAATGATGATACGCGTAATAATAATCATCATTTTTGAGTTGGGTTTTTTATAACGAGTTTCTGACAAAGAAGAACACTTTTTAATACGGTTGGGTCCTTCCCGAAATGAAACAAGAGCTCCAGTCTATTTAATGCCATTTAATACTAGCAATAGTTACTACTAGGTGCCCCACACCAGATACCTCTAGCAGGGTATGGTAAACACTAAAAAGGTAGATCAGTGTTGCAGTTTTCACATAGTGATTTCCATATCCATTCTGGCTAAATATTTGACACTTGTGCATAAAATCTGCCACAGCATGTATTCACAGAAAGCATAGGGCTCGAATCTTTGCAACATAACTCATTAACTATATGTTAGTGTTTGGTATAACAACATAACTGATTGACTGTGTGATAACAAAAAATCATCTTGAAAAAATAAAGAGAAAAGATTGAAGTTTGCCTTCTGGCATTAGATTCTGCAAAGCCGACTTTTCATTGCATTGTTGCCAAACGAAGAAAGAAGAGCATAAGAATCAGTCATAACAAGAGAAGAAAATGCCTCAAAAGCACCAAAAACCAAATTAAATCTGCTAATTTAGTGAATTAGAATTGTTACAAAAGTATCGCTGGTTACTCCAAATCATAGCAGTTCATAAAAATATACGAGATGCTCTTAAAAAATCGGTCATGCAAAATTAACTGACTGGCCTAGGCCTTGTTTGCATCATGGCTTTGTTGAGGTAGTTAGGGGCCAATGCTGTTCCCCTGCCAGGGCCGTAGGAAGAAGATTCGGATTGGGGGGGGGCAATTGTTCTTAAAACAATAGAGAACAATACATCTAATTAATTCATCTGACGTAGCACCATTGTTGTAGAAAATTATTGGGGGGCTTGAGCCCCCCCCCTGCCCCCCCCGCTTCCTACGGGCCTGTCCCCTGCTCTGGCATGCTCTGCTGGTCTCCTTCTTTTTACCCTCAAAAATTGCCCTCTACTAGCTTTGCCAAAAACCATTTGTTTGTTTTGTTTTGTTGTTGTTATCTCAAACTGTTACTATGGACACCCCTGAGGCTTTTTGGCATGGAAAGAAAGAGAATTCTCTCCTCTGTTGAAAGCCCTTTGTTTCAGATAAAAGAGTATGCTGAGAGAATACATATTACGTTACGTAATATGTTAAAGGCAATCTGTCCCCTTCGATGAATGAAAATAAAATCGATAAAGATCTCTATTGTATATTCCAGAAGTTGGTGTTATCCAAAGAAATCAGGGTCATAGAGACTCAGTGATGCATGAATTTAGCTGCAGCGTAAATAAGGTAAATAAAGCAGTAACCAAGGTCAGAACAATAGGGGACAGATTGCTTTTAAGCACCATATGGCGTGATATCATCATTATTCTATTCTCCTTTATAATCCAGCTCAGTGAAATACAAACTACAACGAGTGCAGTAAATCTATGCCTTGCGAACCCGATTAAACCTGTTTTGACAGAAAACCAATCACATTCCACCATTCTCAAACAAGCTTGCGTAAAACCTTGTCAATCCTGTATTACGACGAAAAATTCCAAATATCCGAGGATTTGAGATTCGAAGCCCTGGCCTGTGCAGCCTCGTATGCGCGCGGTGGGCTATAAAGCCCCACTTCGGTGTGGGGCAATAAATTAAGTGTTAATTTTTTGAACATAATAGAACACTGTTCCCCCTGGGGGTACTTCACTATCGGAGACGGGGATGTGCGCCAGTTTTGGGTAGTTTTTGGCCTGACAATTCTGGGATTAGGGGTATACTTGTACTAGAAATTTCTGTGATTGGGGTATACTTTCACCTGGAATTTTCTGGGATTGGGGTTGACTGTTATACTAAAAGTTCTGGTAATGGGTGTTCAATGTCCCCATTGATTCTGAACAGATTTGTTCTGCTTGTGACCATATATGAGAGGATATCCTTACTTTCGCCTTAAAATTGAATGCGTTGAATTGTTTTTGTTACTTCTTCAAAATTCTGGGATTTGGTGTACATACCTGACCTATATTCTGGGATAGGGTATCAATATCTGACCAAAATTCTGGGATTGGGTCATTACAGAAATCCTGGCGATGCACACCTCTGTATGAATTGAATTTATAGTGAAGTACGGGGGTTACTTCCCCCCGGGACTGTTTCTTCAAATAGGATGTTTTAGTTTTATTGTCAATAAATTTATTGCAGAGTTCCTTAATTTGCATAACTATAAATTCTTTGAGGATGGCAAAAATAGCTTTTGAGCCGAGAGAACTACAAGATCGAACCGAAACAGAAACAAAAATTAAAGTTTTCGGCATCATTTGGATTAGTCATTGACCTTGAAGTGACCTCTGATGTCTCTGATCGCTTGTCATAGAGCCCCTTACTATTCTGGCAGAGGCTATATTGGAATTTCTCATAAAGTAGGTTTCTATTTGCCAACAAAAGAAAGTGAGTGTAGTCTTTACCTGACCCGATAAATCTTAATTATATAGCATATAATATGAAATAAATCATCTCTTCATTTTCTTAGTGATGAAATGCCGAAAGTTGCTTTCTCAAATTCCATAACATCACCAATCTCAATTTGAAAGGACCACGCGTGTCTTTTGTTCTGCTCTTTTGTCTAGGACAAAGTGAAAGGCCACAATCCCAAAATATTAGTTCGACTACGTGAGTTAATCCTTAGCGGTTTATTTCCGGTCGGCCACGTGGCATAACGTTTACAAGAATAGAATTTGACCACAGAACAAAAGAAGAGTTAAAGAGGACCGCGTGTTTCTTTGTATTCTAATCAATTGTAATGCCCGTGGGAATGAATCTATTTTATTGTTTACAGCCGTGTTAACATTGGTTTCAGTATTCGTATTGACAGGAAATTGATTTCAAACATCGAGCTGTTTTTTCCCTCGGTTTAATGGCACTGTCCCCGCAGATTGCGCTCTCAGTGTCCGCGTTTTCTGCAGTTTAGTTCTCTTTGACTTGACCGCAACAAAATTCCTGTTCTCGAAAATTTCTCTTTGAGCACATTCACTTAAAGGGAATAGACATAGCTATATCTCGTAGCCGCTATAAATAGGCTGAAGAAACGCCCACAAAACCATTGTTTCTTTAGCTACACAAAGAAACCGGATGCGTCAAAGTTGTCGAGTACAATAGATTATATTTTTGACCTGGCCCGGGCCAGCTTTTAACTATGTCGATTCCCTTTAAAAAGAAAACGGGGAACTTTAAAATGGGGAACTTTAAAACGGGGAACGGGGAACGGGGAACGGGGAACGGGGAACTTTAAAATGGGGAACTTTAAAACGGGGAACTTTAAGACGGGGAACGGGGAACGGGGAACGGGGAACTTTAAAATGGGGAACTTTAAAACGGGGAACGGGGAACGGGGAACTTTAAAACGGGGAACGGGGAACGGGGAACGGGGAACTTTAAAATGGGGAACTTTAAAATGGGGAACGGGGAACGGGGAACGGGGAACTTTAAAACGGGGAACGGGGAACGGGGAACGGGGAACAGGGAACGGGGAACTTTAAAATGGGGAACTTTAAAACGGGGAACGGGGAACGGGGAACGGGGAACTTTAAAATGGGGGACTTTAAAACGGGGAACGGGAAACGGGAAACGGGGAACGGGGAACTTTAAAATGGGGAACTCTAAAACGGGGAACTTTAAAACGGGGAACTTTCCAGCCGTATATTTTTCTTGGTGGATATGCATTTCTCAGCTGTAATTTTTCCTCCACCTTCCCTTTCAATTTATCTACTCGCATCAGTTGCTCTGGTCTTCAGATGTTACGACTTCAATACGGCACAGTTTTAGTTTTCGGCCTGTGTACGAATGTTCAGTCGAGGACACTTACTTTATTCATAAGTCATGTCTAACACGAATTTATTTCAAATATGAAAAATAATCGAGTGGAAATGGCAAAATGTACTATAAACTAGTATTTCGTCTGTTTCTATCTTAGGATACTGTATAGCAACATTAAGAACAGATATAAATTCAGAGCATCCAGAACATGCAACATTGGGCATTATGACAGTCATGTACCTATTCTCACAGGACCGAATGCTCGGAATTTTTAATATTTTAGTCCCACGGGCCTAACTTTTGCAAAATCGCCTATCTTGGGACTAGTCCTAGTCCCCACAGTCCAAGGGCCATATTTAGACCTTTGTAGTAGTCAGTTTTAGCCCTCTTCAAGAAAAAACGAACATCGGTGAACTCGAAATCGACCCACCCTCCTCCCTCAGTGGCAGCGCACGTTTGATACCACTCTCCTTACCACAACAGCAAAGTCTCCTTCGCACTCCCCATATCTAAATATTTGGTAAGGAGAGCATAAGGTCTGTGAGAATATAACACTTTTCCTTGTGGCACAGTCATGTAAAATAGCTGCGATGGAGATATGATAGCTGCGAGGGGCACCCTCATTGCCATCAGGTTTTACGGGGTTTTTGCCAACTGCTTGCAAGCGCACCTTTGCAACTATTTCAATTTTCCTCCCGTAGCTAGCGACATAAAATCTGTCCTGGGTATGGTTTCCATTTCCCTTCATTAATTTCAGAAGATTTTTAATTTGTAAAGTTCTTGGCACAGCCCCCTGAAAATCAGTCATACTGACTGACGGGGCTACCTTGGATAAATAATTTTAAAATGAAATGAACTGAAAGCAAGAAAAAGACTCTAGATTATTGGACAATTTAATCTGATGCTATGAAACTGAACAAAACTCTGAATAGAACTAGCTTCTAATAAAAACAAAATAAACAACAGATAATTGTTGAATGTTTGAATGTATCTAGCTATTGAATGTTTCTTGAAATTATCAGATTTTGAGTACTCTACTTTAAGATTTTCCTATGTTTAGACATTACTCAAGCACCTTCTGAGTAATGTCAAACAGGAAACGAGTGAAAATAAAACAAAAAGATGTCAAGGATTTCCTTTTTCCCAGTAGTGGAGTTTCTTAATTTTTGGTGATCCGAGAATTGAGATTCTTATAGAAAATATGCAGTTTCTTGTAACAAATACGTGTAAATTCAAATATAAATAAATTCAAATATAAATACCACAATAAGGATACCGTGCTCGTTTCAAATCTGAGGATGGTGCTTTCAGGCAAAGAAGCCCAAGTTCCCCATTTTAAAGTTCCCCATCTTAAAGTACCCCGTTTTAAAGTTCCCTGTTTTAAAGTTCCCCGTTTTAAAGTTCCCCATCTTAAAGTACCCCGTTTTAAAGTTCCCCATTTTAAAGTTCCCCGTTCCCCGTTCCCCGTTCCCCGTTTTAAAGTTCCCCATTTTAAAGTTCCCCGTTCCCCGTTCCCCGTTCCCCGTTCCCCGTTTTAAAGTTCCCCATTTTAAAGTTCCCCATTCCCCGTTCCCCGTTTTAAAGTTCCCCATTTTAAAGTTCCCCGTTTTAAAGTTCCCCGTTCCCCGTTCCCCGTTTTAAAGTTCCCCGTTTTAAAGATAGCCACTCGAAAGGTACCTGAGTGAAGTCTAAACATTGAAAAGACTTCAATGACTCTGTTTTGAAACGTGTGAACATTCATGGGCACAGGTGGTGAACATGAAGATTGTTATGGAACCCCTAAGAAACTCGTATGAAACTCTGAGTATTAAAAATCTGATAATTTTAAGAAACTTCCAGTACTGGCCGAAACTCTCAGTTTCTTATAAAAATACGTGTATGCCTGTGCCATGAAGAAAAGGTAAATGGCTATGGTAATTCCCAATGTTCCCCCTTTTAAAGTTCCCCGTTTTAAAGTTCCCCGTTTTGAAGTTCCCCGTTCCCCGTTCCCCGTTTTAAAGTTCCCCATTTTAAAGTTCCCCGTTCCCCGTTCCCCGTTTTAAAGTTCCCCATTTTAAAGTTCCCCGTTCCCCGTTCCCCGTTTTAAAGTTCCCCATTTTAAAGTTCCCCGTTCCCCGTTCCCCGTTTTAAAGTTCCCCATTTTAAAGTTCCCCGTTCCCCGTTCCCCGTTCCCCGTTTTAAAGTTCCCCATTTTAAAGTTCCCCGTTCCCCGTTCCCCGTTCCCCGTTTTAAAGTTCCCCATTTTAAAGTTCCCCGTTCCCCGTTCCCCGTTCCCCGTTCCCCGTTCCCCGTTCCCCGTTCCCCGTTCCCCGTTTTAAAGATAGCCGCCTTGTGACCATAGTGTTGTGACAAATGCTCTTTTCGTTTGTTGAAAGGTAAGAACAAGTTCGGGGCTCGTATGATTGTTGATGAAACAAAAGATTACACTGTTGTGAATTATGTGTAGGCCTAGACATTTATCCAACTTTTTTCTCTCTTTTTTCAGCGAAATTGCGTCTTTCAATCTGCGAAATGAGTGACGTGATGTCATTTGATAGAGAGTAAACCCTTTAGCTATTCTACAAAAGAGCCTGGGTCGAGCATTATTTTTATACATTTTGATATACTCGATCGAGTGGTATTAGAGCTTCTATCACTTATTGTGCTCATTCGAAAATTCTGCAAAATGTAGCAAAATATTGTTCGATTCTGATTCTATGCTAGACTTGCCCCAAGTCTATTTCGTCAAAAAAAAAATTCGTCAAAAAAATTGAAGGGAAAAGTGAAAAGCGAAATGTTTAGCAATATACTTTCCGGTAGACTTATTACAGTTGACAAAACAGACTTGGGGCAAGTCTAATTCTATGCAGAAGAGCTAAAAGTTCTATTGCTGCAATTTTGACTCTTATCTTCTTGTTACAGCCAAAGCAAGAGAATTGTGCCCATCACAATCCTAAATTATTTTATAATTCAAAATCATTTTTGAATAATTATTCGAATAGTAATTCAAAAAATGATATGACATTTGCAACAAGGCGCTCGTACTGCCAAATGTATATCATAACCTAATATTTTGACTGAGGCTAGCCTCCTTATCAAGCACCCTTACAAAGTGGTTACGACATTTGGCTTAATTTATGAAAAATGTTTCACAAGTTTATACCTGTTACGGATGTTTAAAAGTGAAAGAATTTACAATTGTTCTTTGGCAGTTGTGCTAGTAAGTTTGTTTTTGTTTTTGCATCAATTCGATAAGCCCCGGACTTGTCCTTTTTCTCATAGAATTGTATTTCGTTATTTGATAAGTTCATTAAGGACCTTTTTTAACCAAAAGACTCAAGAAAGAACCAAATCATTAACAAATAGACTGTTTAGTATTGTGTTGGTTGATAATCCATTCTTTCTAAAAGCAATTCAGAACTCTCAGTTCTTTACTTCGAATTACCGTATTGATGAAGGTGTTGTGGCGCGGTGGTGTAATCCTCTGACATTGCAGCCAGAACAGTCAGGTGGACCGGGTTCGATCCCAGGTAGAGCCCCATCACTTCAGCGTCATGAAAAGGGGTCGCGGACTCGATTAGGCCTGTTCAAGTCACTTAACAACATGGCTCCAGCCTACCTGAAAGATATGTTGAGGCTACAAACCAGTGATAGATACAGACTGAGGTCAGAGAAATCTGTGGCATTAATAGTTCCAAAGACAAAATTTACATCTCGTGGGGACCGAGCATTTTGTACTGCAGCCCCTAGGCTCTGGAACAAACTGCCCGTTGAAATTAGAAGATCTCAGAGCGTCCAAACTTTCAAAACAGGATTAAAAACGTATTTATTTTATAATCATTTTAACATGTGAATGACATTTCTAGCTTTAATTTCTATAAATTAAGGTTTTTAACACTAAGTTGTTCAGCGCTTTAGAATATATGTATATAGATTTTAGCGCTCTATAAGTGCATTATTATTATTATTATTATTATTATTATTATTATTATTATTATTATTATTATTATTATTATTATTATTATTATTATTATTATTATTATTATTATTATTATTCTACTTCTGCGATCCCAGCGCTTGGTGCTAAAACCGCAACTTCACCTTCACCTTCATCTCCGAGCGCCTAGGCTAGGCTAAAAGCTGTATCTTACTTTCTTGGCAGTGAAATTTTGAATATTGCTTCAACAAATTTCTCGGCACTTCTCAAACATACTAGGGTGTTGGCGGTGGTAATCGGACACTTGCGAAAAGCGACAGAAAAGTATGTTACAAATGAGATCCATCAAAGTGGGTATTTCTTTGTATTGAAAGCTAACATTATAGATACTAAACAACTGTATGAAAAGCCTTCATGAATGTTAAACACGCTTAAGAAGTTGCTTTCGTTGTCCTTGGCAGTGTAGAAGTTGTCGTTGTGAATATCACACCCCAGATTCAAAACTCTGCATCTGTTCCAGAAAGAAGCAAAAATCTTAAACTTTTTAAAGAGTCTCAGTTATTTGAAGAAATTATACTGAATACTATGAACAAAGTTAAAACCAATGCTAATAATACATATGATAAAGTTTATCAAATTGAATTCTTATTCCATATCACCTGAAAGTCCTTTGACCATAATGGCAACCTGTAGTTTATTACTAGTTATTACAAAAATGAACATTGTATTTGCTTGCCTTGTCACCATTAAGTAACTCAATTACCACTCTTTATCTATTGAATAAATACCGCAACTTATTTTCAAATGCTTTATAATTGTGACTAAATCAGTGTTTCCTCAAATAAACACCAAACCACCAGAAAACCTCGTTAAACTTGCTGCTACGAAGGGTAAATATTTGTAAATGAATTACATGAGGAAATTTCTTGATAACTGATAAGTTTCACGGATAATCATGTTCAAGTAAAAATTATGAAATAGGGTGATTGAAAATTCAGAAGATTAGCCGAAATGTAAACATAGATTCGTCGTAAGATTGCGAGGGGCAAATCACTCCTGAAAATGGTGTACGAGATTAATAATCACTAGCGATTATTTTGTGATTAATTTGATTTTTTGTGTGATTAATTTGATTTTTCAGTGATTAATTTGTGATTATTCTAAAATTAATCACATATTTCAAAATGCTCTCAAATAAGTCCCCATGCTATAAAAATTGTATAGATAGGGCGGGATAGAGCAAACATGACTGTCCGCTATTTCATAAATCAAATCATAGACTATCATGCCAATTTGGCAGAGTTTTTTTGTAATACGTTACATCGAAAGCGCAAAATTTGGAATTTACCTTTAACAAGCGTGTCGTCAATGGTGGCAATGTGACTATCTGGAGCAAGGTAACCGCACATACAGTAAATTCAAATTCAAGTCATTTAAAAGAATGTTGGGCAACTTGGCAGTCAAATGTACAGCAGCAACGACATGGTTTTCCAAGTGACCTTGGCACGAGGACGAGGCTTCATTTTTGCTCCATCGCAGGTTCATCAGAATCATGCGCTGCTGTGCTGTTTAGGTTTTTGAACTTATTCGACAGCGTATTCACATTAACTTCGGGAAACGGTGAAAAGGACATTTTAATTCTTTCATTTTTCTAAGAAACGTATGCAAATAACTGTGGTTAAAGATTCACAATTTGTGATTAATGTGACTGATGATTTTAAATGAATTAGCAAAAACTGGCACAGCTAGTTTCAAGGAAAAGCTGTAAATACCATTTAATCCTGTACTATTTGAAGTCTTCAATGCTTGAATGATTTCACTAGATAATATTGGTCTGAATCTAAAGGCAGTGTTTCTAATGTCAACGTTAGAATTTTCTCAATGAGGTCCTTACCAATACTGCAAGAGAACCGATTCATCGTATCTGGAATTTGCTGTGTGGCAGTTATTGGCTGACCATATACCTTAAAAGATGAGATTTTTGTGATTTTAGACCCCTTATTGAAAAGTTTATTAATTGTCTTAGCCTGTACATGCCACTGGCTGTAGGGAACCTTTATTTGCTACTACCCTAAACAATCTCGTCAAAAAGATTTGAAGAGCTGTACTCTGACCTGCTCAAAATAATTCAAATTATAGCAGCAATTTCTTTTGGAAAAGCTTCTTGTAATGATGCCACAGACAGACTAGACAATGATAAAGTGGCGAAAAGAGACATTTCATCAAGATCGAATCAACAGCGCCAAATCGTTTTGTACTAAAGCTGAGAAAAGCATTTTTTAAATTTGTACTTAATTTGCTCGACTGATTGTTATTGGATGAAAATTCTTCGTTTACTTGCTATGATGGGTATGATTCTTTTTTCATTTCAGCAATGTTGATGATGCAAAATGTAACTAAAAATGGCGTTTCCCTCATTTCAGATCGTTTGAAGGGCATGGTCACTAAAAATTGTCTGGGGCTCCTGAACAAATCGAACTAATTATCCTATTTATCTGTTGATTATGTTGATTAAAGGTAGTCTGTCACGTATTTCATTGGCCGCAGCAAAACCAGAGCTCAACACAACGGATTTCTTTGTGAATCTGTGTATTTGAAAAGGCTGGTCGCTATCACTTTCTATGGTTGTAGAAAGTCAGTAGGATTAGCAGCCATTCAAAGTTTTTATTCTTTGTATTGTCATTATCACCCAATCAAATGCGTGATAGACTGCCTTTAAATTGATTTCCTCAGTCCTTTGAGAGATGCAATGTTTTCACTCTTTCCTGTACATACCTCATATTTGTACCATCTAACGCTTAGGGGAACGCTTAATAAGAGGTTAATAAAGAATCTTTGAAATCTGCTCTTTTGATTAATTTCTAAGTCATCCGGAAGATGCAAGAATATTTTACTCACCCGGTACAAGCTGCATTTTCTTTCTGTTAAAACAGAATTATTGCTTGTGAATATCAAAACAGAGAGATTTTGAAATCAAATTTGCAGGATACAGGTGCAAGGTGCGATTATCTTAGTACATTGTCATTTTCATTCAAATTTACAGCAAATCTTCAAAGCAATTATGTCATCTAATTGCATGGCACGTTAAATTATGCAAAGAGCATATATTAACACCATTAATTTCCTGTTTCTTTTCAATAAAATGTGAAGAACAAAAGTAAATGAGATAGGAGATGTATGGCAGTCCGAATTTGTTTTGAAAAGGATCTTTCCAGATTAGAATATTTGCTGTCATTGTCTTATTGTGTCTTTGTCTTTTGTGTAACTTAAATATAGCCTTAAAGCCTATAATGTTCTTTTGGTGGGTCTAATCTGGCTTCAAATCTTCAAAATATCAACGAGCATAGCCTATTACGCTCTTTTTATTGAACTGCTGAAAAGGAACTGATTGGTTGATTCATTGATACATTGATCCATTGATTCAATGATTCATTTTAGATCATCATCATATTTTTATCGTTATCGATACTTACATAACTGCCCAATTCCTTGTGATTCCTTGCATAATGACAAATACAATCGGATACAACATTTTGCAAAATTCGTTACAATAATTGATAACACAGCCACGCACATGGGCCATATCACTATCTAGAAACCTAGTACGCTGCTGAAGAAAAATATATTTTTGTTTTCAAGGATCCCGAAAGATCTTCGATTTTCAAAAATATAGAAAACAAGTGATCTCAAAGGGGCTGTACAAGATTTTTATAAACAATCGGAAAGTACGGAAACCTGCACACGTCACTAACGCCTTTGGTTTTTAATGGCGGCCAGTTTCATCGCAGCTTCTGCGTAAATATCATTGCAGTATTTTCTCGTTTATGTCTAAGGACTCTAAGAAGAACTTTTGATATCCATCACAACTTTCAATCATTCGGCGTTAGAAAAATAGAACCAATCCTCCACCAAACTTTCAATCACAAAGATTGTCGCAGATACTTTGGTTTACTATTCTCTGTGCAAAATCACGATTAGCTATGTTGTGTTTAGTCTCAACACATTCGATGATTTGACACGAAGAGTCACGCAGAGCCACGCAGAGAAGACGGGTTGTACAGTCCCTTTAAGTTCTTAGCAAGAACTCTTTATAAGAAACTCTTTATTGGAAACTTATAAGAAAAGATGTGATAAAGTTTTAAATTCACAGATGAAATTTTCTGAAATGAATATTTTAAAATATGTCGTGCGATTTCAGGTAATTCTTCAAAGACGGATAGCTACTTAAAACTCAAAGTCACACTTGCTTATAGCTGCTCGTTTCTGTTGTCCTTTGAATCGTTCAAGCGGGGTGTCATATTCCAAAATGTTTTGAGTGAACGTTTTATGGACGGGGCAGCATCTAGCCTCAACTCCTCAAAAGTATCTATACTTTCGAGAATTTGAATCTGAACGCAGGCTAGGCAGCATCCAGAAATTTTCGTCAAGGCAAACATCAGTAACTGGGATAGCCAACGGTAGTGCGTGTGACTACCGACTACAGCCGACTACCAGTTGGAAGGTTGATGTTGCGAGTGTAAAACCACGGGCCATAGGAAGAGCCTTCGGTGGGCCCAAAGTATTTTCCATACATTCTTGTGGTCCTTGATACGGAATCACACAAAAAACTTATCATAATTCCTGTTGCTTCTCGGTCGATTCTTCTTCAGTTTTGCTTTCCTTTTCAAATGAAATAAATCCATCATTTTTCTTTTTCCAAAAGATAAAATTCAACTCAAAGCGCCCCCCCCCCCCCCCCTATGACTTTCGCTTTGGCCCTCCGGAGATTTTGTTAGCCTGTGCCAGATTTCCTGCTAAATAAACGCCATTGTTGTCGAAATGTGTTCAGCTTCTTTTGCCACTAGCTATAAGGGTGTTAACCGTGACACACCGGTTTTAAAGTAATGTGGAGAAAAGAATTGTTACTCCGCAACTAGTTTCTTCGTATTGGACATTTCATTCGATAAGGGGCTAAATAGATCGATATTTACCAATTTGGATGTGGCGATCACAACTTAATGATAGAAGTAGGACGGCATAAAAACATAGCTTTGGAAAATAGAATTTGCACCAAATGTAACACCAGCTGTATTGAGGACGAGATTCATCTGCTACTCGAATGTAGTGCATACGTAAATTTAAGGCGACAATACTTGAGTCAGGAAATCATACAAATAATTGACAATCAAAATGACAAAAATGAAACATTCAAACTGATAAATAACAATGAAGACCCAGACAACATTCTATCAATTGCAAAATATTTAAAAGAAGCATTTAAAAGCAGAATCGATATTAGCTAAGGAAGGTTTAATTTCTTTGTCCATTCACCCCAGACCTCGTTCATTCGTTCTTACTGTTCGCGTTTTTGTTTCTGTTTTTGTTTTTTTGTTTTTTTGTTTTTACTTAGTTTATAAATTATGTTTGTAGATTTAGCTTGTAGTTATATTCTTAAATTTAGCTTGTAGAGACGGGGTAGAGACCATGTACCATCGTGTATAGTGTCATTGATTTAAAAAAAAATATGAAAAAAAAGTAAACACAGCAAAAGGAAATGAATGCGAATAATAGGAAGTATCATAGCTCCCTTGTGAAAGGGCAGCTAACTAAGTCCACGTGGTAGTTAAGGGGGAACTTCATAAATCAAAAGAATCCTGTCTGCGATAAGACAAAGGATTAACGGGACTGACGAAAAGAATTCACACCTTCATCGCAGCCAACCTTGAGTTTTTGCTCTCTTTGTTTGTTTTGATTTGTTGGAGGGTGGTCTCAGAGGTGTAGAATCTATAGAAAGGCAAACCGCTTTCTCTTTTCGAAAACCTGAATATTTTATATTACAAAATCTATCCTTGCTCCACGTGGCAGTTCAATATTTTGGAAGACTGTTTATGTAATGTTATTTCTGTGAGGTGATAATGAATTTTATGAAAAGAGAGAAAAGCATATTAAAAATGAAGCAGAAATGTGACCTAAATGTCGAAGGCTCTGTAACGAGATTTCTTTGGGCGATCAGCAGTAAGAATGAAAAGAATGCTGGAAAATGTCAAAGAGAATTACACAAGTTTCCATTGGCATCGTGAGGTATTAAACACAACGGGTAGGGTCTACTGGGGTAAAATGGGTAAGGCAAATATATGGATGAATTTTGATAAATTCGTTTTCCGCAATTTCCATCTAGCTACAACCACTCAAACTATCGTCCTTAGCATAATGAATGCTTATTCATCAGCCCGGGGTCTACTGTCTTCCAGCAATCAGCACAACCAATTTTACACAAGCCTACCCACTTTTTCCAAGCAGACCCTGTAAACGAACTTGATTTTTGAAAGGAAAATATTATTATGGTGCCCTTATGGTGATGGGGAGCTTCTGGAAGGTGATTTTGCAAAAGAAAATGAAATGTGGTCGATCCAACCAGGAAATATATGTTGTAGGTAAAGCCAAAGTACCGGGTGTCCTAAGAAAGTACTCCTGTTTCAAAATCACCAACAAGCGATTATCAAACCTGGATAACATTTTCTTGTTCTTTGTTGTGTCAATGACCCTAAAACATCCAAAGATGATAAACCGTTCGTTTCTGATACTTGAAGGCGAGCTTGAAAGTAGAAATATTGCGCACTGAAAAACGTTATTTTGGTCAATGTTTTTTTAGACGAAACATAAATCCTGCGAGAAATCTCGCATGCCTTTTAAATCCTTTTCCCCCTAGAATGCCTCAAATCCTCTAGGCAGGCCTTTTTCCTAGTAAAAATCTCTTACGCTCAGCTACTGCTCTGTGCTAACATAGGCTGCTCTATTATGAGTCAGTGAAAATTTTAGCACAAGAGATGCTTAAATTGATTTCAACTCCTTGAGCACTGCCTTTGCAATCGGAAATAATTTAACAGCATCTGAATAAACAACTTTCGTGTAGTTTCATCCCCTGTTCAATTGGTAGGTGAACTATTGGACTAAAGCCACTTCTGTCTAGGCGATGTTAAGGGTGAACCTGGGTAAATTTCGAATTTATTCAGCTGTCAGCCAATCTTGCGAAATTTCATCACATAAGAGGATCTCTTGATAAACAGAAACTATGCTTGTCATGGTATCTCAAGAAATAATGTATCCGATATGCTAAGCTTGGTAACTCATAGAGTTACGAGTTACGAGTTGGTGCTTTCTGCGAGTTGCGAGTTGCGAGTTGCGAGTTAATAATGAAAAGTGCGAGTTGGTACATTTAAAATGCGAGTTGCGAGTTCGGTAAAAAAATCTTCAAATTCTCCATCCTTTGCAGCTAAAACACCGTATTTTTTTGGAGAGCCTTTGTCAAGATCAGGAGAGTTATAGAACGATTTTTTGATTCGCAGAGAGCCGCTGATAAAGGATTTGCTTTGAGCTCTGTCAATTAGGCCTACAGGGAAGGAAGATTATTCTCTTTGGTATTTCTTGAGTTGGTAATACAAATAGGCTGTATGTCCAAAACACTTTTCAACTGATAACTAAAGATTGACGAGTTTCTTAACTTCGAATTAACCTCTCGTCGCTTCTATAGAGTTTCTTAATTTTCTGGGATGCCCTTCACTTACTTATAAGCGGGTTCTTACTTCCTTTGTTGAAAAAATGACTACATACACATTTTTGTATAAGAAACTGGTACTAGGATTAAGAAAAATTTAAGAAACTCTATTACTATGCTCGAGAATTGCTAAGAAACTTTTGAAGGCAAATACAAGGATGTCATGGGAAAGTATCGTTAAGCCTTTATTTTTTAGTAATATTCATGATAAATTTGTGTTTTGATTCAAAGTGAAGTCTCTTTCTTGCTAAAAAGTGGGCTTTCTGTCAAGAAACGAATACGTGGCAGTGGTAATACATGCATCTAAAAAATAAGAACCACATTAAGAAACTTTTAGAACTAAAAAGCTGAAATTTTCACTTGAAAATAAGAAACTTTTAGTACTGTGGGCTTTTCCGAGTTTCTCATTAAAGAAAAAACGTGTATCAGATCAGGAATGACTGAAGGTCTGAAGGATATGCAAGAAATCATGCTGAGGCTATTTCGAACATGAGTGATATGTCACTCAGTCGAAAATACCTACGAAATTTAAAAAGCAACAGGGTGTGTAGGTAATTGTTACCAATTCCTTGAAAAGCAAAGCGTTTTTGCTAAATAGCACCAGCTTTTACTGGAGTGTGATGCCTCTCAAATTTGCCGTTGTTGACGATGCTTTTCCAAATCGAAAAACACCCTTAGCAGAGCTCAATTTACTTCAATTTCTTTTCTGAGCTCAGCAATTAACATGGACTTGCACAAGTCATCTTGAAAGGGAAAGACAACGAATTAATGATTCTCCTTTAATTTTCTTTCAAGACAACAAGGCAATTCCCCAACCCAGTTTACTGCATTACAATAACATTCGTCAACGACTTGGGGGAATGAAAGCCACAAATTGTAATAGGCCTGCAGCTTCTTATAATTGATTTATTATGAAGACAATTACAACGGCCTAAAAAACACTAAAACAATAAAACAGTTCTAAATTAAATTGCAACTTCAAAAAACCCTTTTATTTGGCGAAAAATGCATTCATTCAAAAGAAAACAGGCAACTCGTAATTTTAGTTTCAACTCGCACTTTTGAGTTTCCAACTCGCACTTTTGAGTTTCTAACTCGCAACTCTCGTTCAACTCGCAACTCGCAACTCGCAAATTAAGTGCAACTCGCAACTCGTAACTCGCATAATAAGTGCAACTTGCAACTCACAACTCGCAAAATAAGTGTAACTCGCAACTGCAACTCGCAACTCGCACTTTACCATATCACTGGGAAACTTGGGCTTAGATCATGCATGTCATGCTCAGCATTACAAAACATTTTCAAGAATAACGTGTTTCAATCACAAAAAATACGGTTTTCTCCTTGAAAACGCAATTTCTTGTTGCCCAACCAGTTTAGAAATACAAGGATTGATTGAATGACCCCCCCCCCCCCTAGTCAATATGGCTCTTCCAATGATGTCTCCCATGGCCGTTTCCAGTTCAGCTCAGCCAATGAGATTCGATAGTGAGAGCAGGGCAAGACACAACATGGCATCCAATCTGCTCATGCTCTCATTCTTGAGCATAACCTACCGAAAGCCCCCCTATGTATATAGTCATGCGAATAAGATTGATACGCTATGGTTGGTCACCCTCGACAAAAGAGTCCTCTTCTGAGACAAAAGGGAGGAACAAAGCTCAGTCCTGCCATATGAAATGAGCATGACCTCGTCTTAATAATCACCATAACCTAGTCCTGCTATTTCGATGAATGGTGCGTTTTGATTGGCTGAATATATTATTCCACAAAAATCATTGCTAAGATTGTTTACCTCGAAACATGCCAATTTCTCAAGGCATGACTGAAGGTATGCAAAGGTAGCCCTTTATCATTTCGTGAGTTTCACTGTGACAAGCGTGTGTATGTTAGGCTTAGCCGCTCTTTTGAAGATTTAGTGAGAATTATGGCTCAAAATTCATGCTCAAGGAATTATTGCTGATTGAGACTCTGTTATCAAAGTCTCTTGCTTCGACGACTATTGCTGAGCAGAACCACATTGGTGTTTGTAATAATAATAATAATAATAATAATAATAATAATAATAATAATAATAATAATAATAATAATAATATATGAAAAACACTGTTATTTTAAAAAACGTTTCGATTAAAATCTTCATCAGTTTACTTTACAACTCCGGACAGCCAGGTTTATATACAATGTAAATAAAATTATATTAACATAAAATTTACATAAAATCAAAATTACGATACCCTTGATACATTCCAAACTATAGACTTACAATAATACAGACGTTTTACAGCGTAAACAAAATTAACATAAACTTATTTAGATAAAAACAAAAATACCCTAGACACATTCCAAACCATAAAATTACAATCATACAGCCCATCTTTTAACCTTTTACCCACATGGGATTGAGAGTGTCAGCCGAAATATAAATGTTTACAAGGAAACAGGAAAACAGACGCCAGCCAGTAACCCTCCAAGGATTTGCTTAAGTTGCTAAATCCCGAATGGCCCGATGGGGAATTCCACCCCAACACCACGTGCAAATTGCACGAAGTTAACCAGCCAGCATCTCCTCCCCCTCCCCTGAGATCTAAGTGCAATGGTAGAAGGATTAAGCGCTCCCGCAGGCAAACAAGTCCAACTCGACATCCGCTACCCTTTCATTTAGGCCCTGTGGAGAAAATAGACCCAATTTATACTGCCAAAATAGCTCCTTTCTACGGAGCGAATATACGTCACCTGCACCATCGATGATGCTTATTTTTACCAAAAACTCACCCCGATGATTTTGTTCAAAAAAGTGAGAGAAAAAGCTTGCCTGTGGGACCGGCTTACCCGTATGAAGATTACCACTGAGACGCTTTTGTTTGTAGGTCCGAAAATACGATTTATAGACGTTAAATCTCTGGCGAAATTTAGTCTTCGTACTACCGACATACTTTTTATTGCAACATTCGCATTGTAGCAAGTATACTACAAAATCCGAGTTGCAGTCATACGCCCCTGAAAAGTTTCTAAAAAACCGAGAATTATCTGCATTATAAAACGTGGACCCCTCTCGCATCATAGGGCATATTTGACACCTTCTACCATTGCACTTACGCGTACCCTTTTCCACCAGCTCCTCGTTTACCGGTTTCAATTTTGCCCGAACCAAGGTATCTTTAAAGTTTTTGGCCCTTCTAAATGAGACGAAAAGTTTTCCCGAAAAAATCCTGCGATGCTCACGATCAACAAGAAGAATATTTTCACATTTCCTCAAGATCTCATGAACCCCATTAAGTGCAGGATGAAAAGTAAGGACGAGGGGTATCCTCGTGCCATCCTTAGATTTAGATTCCCTATTTAAAAGGGTATCCCTTTGCAAACATTTGACCCCTCCAACTGAGTGTCAATCTCCCCATCCTTATATCCCCGATCAATAAGCCAAGATTTTAGATCAGCCAAGCGTTCGTTATAATAATAATAATAATAATAATAATAATAATAATAATAATAATAATAATAATAATAATTTGAAGCTAAATCTCCATTTCGGAGCAGTTACCCAACAGCTGGGTACACAAGCTGGTGCTAATATTTTTATCCAATCCTCATTTGTAGAAATTTTGTAGCGTTTTGTTGATACTTTTGAGTACTTCGGATTTATTTTTAGCCAAACTAGTCTTTTTCATCTTGGGTTTTTGAGTGAAATTTGGACAATCCCATAAGTGTTCTATGTATTCCTCATGGGACCCACATCTCCTGCAAAGAGAATCAGTGTACTTTCCTTTGTAGTTTGCTCTTAGGTCAACCATGTTTAGTTTTAATTTCAGTAGGGATGAGGCTTCTTCACACCTCGGGTACTCTTTCATTTCAAACTTACTACCCTTGATAAATCTGAGTTTGGTCTTTTTATTATTTTTAATATTATTTTCTATGATTATGATAATTTTTCCTCTAACAATTTGTTTCCATTGTTCTTTGGTTAGGTCTTTGATCTGACATTCTTTGAGGTTAATATCAATCATTTCTAGGTCACTGATTACTTCTTTATACCAACAATTTGGGAAATTTAACCTTTTTTGCTCTTCATAAACAATCTTAGTCAATCTACTTTTATTCATGTTTAATATCTTATGGAAGTATATCAATCTTTTCTCTTTAATTCTAAATTCCATAGGCATCAAGCCACATTCAAGGACTATTCCGTCATATGGCATTGATTGGGGTAGAGAGTCAATTATTGTAACTGCATCTTTTTGCAATTTTTCTAAGTTTTCAATTTGCTTCTTAGTTAAATTAGTCCATGTTTCACATGCATACAGAACTTTGGGCATCAAAATTGCTTCAATCAACTTTATACTGATTTCAAAACTTTGTTTTTTGAATGCCTCTTGCTTAGTAAGGAATTTTATTTCATTAATAACCCCCATA
The DNA here is from genome assembly GCA_039566865.1 of Aurelia coerulea. Taxonomy (NCBI): domain Eukaryota; kingdom Metazoa; phylum Cnidaria; class Scyphozoa; order Semaeostomeae; family Ulmaridae; genus Aurelia; species Aurelia coerulea. Next base: position 9,662,776 of record CM076959.1, read on the forward strand.
GCAGAATTTATTCGTTTATTGATGCACAAATCTAAGGTTCCTTTGGTGTTTTTCAAGTCTCCTAGATACTTATATGACTCTACGTCTTTAATAATTTGGCCATTTAACATTAAATTTTCTTTTTGAGCTTGCTTACTTTTGCTATACTGCATCACCATTTGTTCACTTTTATCCAAGTTAAAATTCAAGAGGTTTTTCTTTTGAAATTCTTCAGCAATAGTTACCATTTCCTGCATTTTCTTATGAGATATGGAAGCAATCAATATATCATCCTGATAGAGCAATGGAGGTATCAAAATGTTCCCAAAATTCATCCCTAAGTTTTCTCTTTTGGCTACTTGCATACCTTTATCAATATGATTGGCATAAATAGGGGCTGCCAAAATGGTTCCTTGTTTCAAATTTTCTTCAATTTTAACTTCTCTTGTTATTCCACTAGGTGTATGGATTTGAATGTATCCTTCACTGTTTAGTTCGTAAACATTTTTAAGAAAATTTCCCTTGACCCCACTTCTATACATATCTATAATGCAAGATTTCAACCATAGCTTGTCAAAAGCTTTCTCCAGGTTCAAATAAACAAACTTCACTGCACATTTTAGATACTTGAAATAATCATTTATTGCTTGCCAAATGAATAAATGATCTAATGTTGACCTCCCTTTTCTTCCCCCTGCGGCTGCCTCTGAAAATCCTTTCTCAATAACATTTATCTGTCTTTGTGCAGTATGATCAAAATTTATTGCTGACTATGAGAACTTTAACAAGGAACTTTCCTGTTGGTGATTGCATTATTATCATAATTTGTTACTGATCAATCAAAAGAACTTTCCTGTTTTTGCAATATTATCATAAATTTTTACTGATCAGAAGAGCTTCCTCCCACAACAGCCAATTTTCTTTTATGGTCTTTTATTTAACCTCTGAAGAGGTGTACGTTGGCTCCATCCTTTTGAAAAGGGGCGTTTCCCGGGGGAGAAAAGGGCGTGGTTCCAAAATTGTCTGCCCCTTCGGCGCAGAGCATGACCAGTCCTTTTCAGGGACCAGAAACAAAAACAACCTGCAAAATGGTATTAACCTATTACAAATGTATCATCAGAGTGTTTTTTAATGAAAAAGTTGGATAAATTTCAAAACAGTTTGCTAATTAGTCCAAAACCAAAATGAAGTCATTATAAAATTGCTGACGTCATCAAATTCCAGAAATTCCGGTATCAAATTGAAGCCCCGGGGGGGGGGGGGTACTCCCATTATTTGCTGATTCATTTGCTATATAGTACTTAATCAAATCTTTCCATTGAAATCATTGAGAACAATGATTTTGCTGCTACCTCCTTCCAAATATGGGCATGTCATGTGACTTGTCAGCCCTATTGTTCAAAAATATTTTCTTCAAAATGTAGCTAATAGATAATTAGTTGGGAAACATAGCTGATGTAGTTAAAAAACTTGGCAAGTAAAACCTCAATGGGGGGCAATATGGATTAGGGTAAAGCCATAGCATGAAAGTGTCTCATTAAACACAGCTGCCATCCGGCTTTTCTCTCAGCATTCTCTAATTTGACGTTGATCGCTGTTAACAAAGCAAATTATTGCTTAGCTGTGACCTTCCTCTGCAGAAGAGTGCAGAAATTCAATGAGCACCCAATGAGCATATCGTCAAAATACATCATATCCAAAAAATCGTATGTACACGTTTCAAAAACAACAAACATTCTACTACTAAAGGAACACGCACTTCCTACCGGGTGTCCCAGAAAAATGTATACGGATTTGGTTGACTCTAGTGCTGTGAATTTAGCTTTAATCAATGGCTAAGCACTCTCAAAATGTTCCTCGATAGTTAACTTGAACATAGATACTTCGTTTGTTGGTATTAGTGCTTTGAGAGCAGACATGTTAATCTTGAAAGCTCAAATTTGCCTTTTCCTTCAAACCAGAGTTTAGCCTTTTGGCCTAAGCAATTTCTTAAGGCACAGCGTATAAATCAACGATAGCCTTGATAAAATTTGAACAATGTTAGATCTTGTGTTATTTTGTTTTCCAGAAGTCAGCCCCCAGTCACCCATTGGGAAATTTCTTAATTTTTAATTAGTTTCAATTCTTAATTTCGATGAGCTTCAGAAATTTGCTTAGGCCAAAAAGCCAAAGCTCTGGTTTGCAAGTGGACGCAAATTTGAGCTTTCAAGATTAATATTTCTGCTCTCAATGCACCAATACCAACAAATGAGGCATCTATGTTCAAGTTAACTATCGAGGAACATTTTGAGAATGATTAGCCGTTGAACAAAGCTAAATTCATATCGCTGGATTCAACCAAATCTGTATACATTTTTTTGCGACACCCGGTATAAGAAAAGAAACTGTTGATATGAAAAGAAACTTCAGGCGCAATTGCGCAAAACTGACGAGCCATACTTTCTGGATTAAGAATTAAGAAAAGAAAACCCTTGAGACCAAATACTTACCTAACAGGCCAATCAAACCGTACTTTAAAAAAAAAAAGATTATCATTATTATTAACAATTTCTTTCACGTTGGCAATATAAAAAAGAATAATATATAGCTAATAAGCTACCTAGAATACAATGCTGCAATAGCGTACGAAATCAATATGCTAATTTCCTCAACTTTTTACAGGATGCTTCAAAACCAGACAGCTCTTAAAATATCCATGTTCAATTTATTTCAAAATTGAAATTTAAGCAAAAGTGTCCCCGGACCCCGCTCATGCTATCGCTCGCGAGACTGCTTTAAGATTAGGGGCCCGAGCTGGTTTTCAGCGGCCCTGCCAGCACAGGAATGATTAAATAAAAGTTTCTACTCCAGCTAAAATAGGTCTTATAATCTGCTACCCAGAAAAACTGGATGGATAATGTGCTGACCCAACTTATACCATGATATAAATTTCGGACCTGAAAAATTGAGCTGAGCTGAGCTTCCCTGTAATTTTTTTTTTTTTTGATACACAGTCTGTCAGCCATTTGCGTTGTATTGCATAATTTCAATAGCGCCATAAACTTGTTACATGCGAGAAATTGAAATTCTGCAAGTAACGGAAATCAACGAAAAACGATTAATGTGTGTGTGATTCAGCTACTTTGACTCTTGTGCTCTGATTCATTTGCTGCATTGCTTTTGTATTCATGATATATCTATGCTCTTACGAAGTGTCCTATCGCCTTTGTCTTACATACACTTGCAAAACCCAACAAACAATCAGGCGAACATATTGTGTCTGGCATTTGTTCTTATTTCAAGGAATGAATACGTGATTGAATAAGGTACTAGTTATATACTGTTAGTTTGTCCTATTGAGGTAGGAGTCTTTTGTTGATAGCCTATTGTTCTTTGTGTTGTTCGCTTGAATGATATTTAGCCTGGAGCACCTGTCTAGCTAAGAGACAACATAGAGATAGGCTAAATTCAAACATTAATGTCGAAATTGTTTTGTTTAACCTTTTTCGTGCCGCGTAATATTCAGATTACGTCTAGCTAATAACGGGGGCATCGCAGCACAATCCCTTGTCGTGCGCATAAAATCGTTGCGCGACACATGAATTCTCGTTATCATCACCGCAGGTTTCATGTCGTCTCGTTCGATTGCTACAAATTATGACGCAAACATGCTATCTGCAAGTAGAATATTAATTATTTTGCACTCTAAAGTCTGTCACTTATTTGATTTCAGATGACAACATCTGCGAACATAGATAATAAAAACTCTGCATACGCAATTTTGCGTTATTACAAATATTCCCTTATATTCCAATTGAGATTCGATTCCACGTATAGAATGCTTTTGCTGTATTATTTCCAATTATTCTTTCTTTGATATCTTTGCAACAAGAAGCTTCAAATTAGCATTTAAAAGGCCTGCAAAGTAGGAATTCCACCCCTCCCGCTTGGCCAGGAAAGGTGCCTCCCGTTTTGGACCCTTTCTGATCTCATTTTGAAGGGCAGAAGCTGCTTTTTTTGACATCAATCGGGAGGTTAATCAATTTGGTTGCTGATTTGATAATCGGGCAAATCAGCTCTTTCGTAAGGGAGCCTGGGGCTAGTTGTGACACCTTTAAGACAAAGGCAATTGCCAAAGCAACGAGTAGATTCATCGTAATAGTGCGATTGGCTTTGTTGGCTCATCGGTCAGCAGGCGTTAGTTGGTTTTCATTGGCAGACGTGTTGTGTTATGGGAGTCAGAAGTGAAATTGCCATTCAAGCGTTACAAATTGTCCTGGACATGTACGAAATTGCAGCTTTCAAATGAAAATTACTCATTTTACCCCTGGCTGACAGAGACGAATCTCAGAATAAACGTATTTTTATAAGAAACTTGGCACGTAATTTTGTACTAGGTTTTCTTAAGTTTTGACCAATCCTTGTGGCAAAAGTTTCTCGCAGAGTGTTCTCTTTTTGAATTTTCTAGAAGGCTGCTGCAGTCTCTCATAAATGGTTTTTTATAAGAAATAAGTGTATTCGTTGCATATATTTCTTCCAATACTTCTTTGAGAGAAACATCACATGGTCTACTTAACGACCAACCGCGATTTAGGAATGGACGTTACACATTAAAGGTTTCAAGCAAAGAAACTCAAGAACGTGAAAAATACCTTTCCTCGTCGTTGTTAGGATTGTCAGGCTAGAATAGAGCAGCTAACAGCGAGTAAGAACCAATGCCTAAATGTAATTAGTAACCAGTCATTTACACTACAGCTGGTGATCACATCTATTTTTAACGGTTGAGTTCTGTTATGCTGAATAGCCTCTGTTGCATCCTGCCCATGTTCCGTCTTGCTCCAATCTCCTTACTTCATTTGCCAATCACTGCACCCACCTTTTTTCAGGCTCCAACCTCCTTTTGTCCATTGTTCATGTTTTGTACTGTCAAAGTACTTTCGAAAATTGTAAGGCCAAAATTGTTTTTGGCTATTGAACTTTCATTTTATAAAAGAATACTGCAAACTAGGCATTATTCGAAAGAGGTTAATGAGTGGAACTTGAATCTTGTAAGGGTTATGAGATTTCAGTTTCTATCTAACGGAGTTTGCAGTTACATTCGCTATTCTGCCTGTAAGTTCCTGATCAGAAGACAATGCCGTTTCACGAAATGCAAAGATGTTTTGCAACATTGAGAAACGAACAACTCCAAATGATTCCCAAGATAGTGAACCCAAAAATGTCATAACCCTTACAAGATTCATGTTTCACTCGCCTTGTTCTATGCACTGATACCAAGTTTCTAGTGTAATTTGCAATAAAATGACGGTTATTATGGCCAAAACAATTTTTGGGCGAAAAATACTTTTAAATACTTTAGAGGCTTACATTTGTTAGGCCATATTAATCAATTTTTATCAGCAAAGCTTGACCAGAAACTAAGAAAGAAACTACGATAATCATCTTTATATTGAGGGCATAAGGGGCATAAGAGTGCAAAATCAGGGCCTGGGCTTTATCCAAGGATCTGCATTCGAAATGCAACCAAACCCTGTTTATCTACCAAGATTTCTTAAATTTGGGCATGAAGTAATATGCAGAAGTTTTCACTTGTTTGTTGATTGCCATGATTAAATCACTTTTTCAACAGTTTTGTAAAAGACACGATATTTGAAGCTATTTTGATGCTTACCTAAAGTCTGGCTGACATTGGATTCCTGGCTCACATTGGATTCCTGGCTCACATTGGATTCCAGATGAAATGTGCATGAACGCAAAATTTCCCAAGCGGGCATTTTCTCCTTAAATCTATAGTGAGTCATCAAGAGTTTTTTACGTGCGATAGGGCACCAAGTGTGTATCATTGTATAATTTTTAGTAGTAGTGAGCAACCCGTAAAGTAAATCAACTGAGTTAAAAGTACCTTAGCTAGGAGGACTGGCTCAATCTAAATATAACCTGTTGCAATTGATTTTCGCGATCGATGAAAACAATAGGAAGATAATTAGCGTGTGTCGTTCTTGTGTTGTTTGTTTAGACTATGTCGCTTTGTCTCCATTCATTTGCGTTAAAGGCACACTGTCGTGGCGTTGATTGGATAAATGAGACAATATAAAAGAATAGAATTAGGCAGGCTTCATTAATTTCGCTGTACGCTGAAAATCATGAAGGCGGTAACGATCTGACTCCTTTTATTCTCGAAACAAAGTATGATCCAGCAGCATAAAGGCTTGGTAATCATCAAAAGGGCAGGTCATTAGTTTGTCATTTCAACATCAGGACTAGCCAATAACAGCCACAACAGTGTGCCTTTAAATTCATTGTCGTCGCACTGACTGGGCGAATAAGACAGCAAAAGGATTAATTAGCTAAGCTTCCGTAATTTCGCTGTACACTGAAAATCATGAAGGTGGTAACGATCTCACTCCCTTTATTCTCGTGACAGACTACGATCAAAGATCGTGAAGGCTTGGTAATTGTTCAGAGTCCAGGTCTTTTGTTAGTGATTTCAGCTTCATAACTAGCCACCCACAGCCACGACAGTGTGCCTTTGAACCATTGTTTATATTTTTAATATAGATTTATTTTTAATATATAGATTTTAGTTTGAAAATGTATATCAGTATGATCAGCATAAATATTGTATCTGCACAATCAGCTATAATTCACAAGAGGAGAAGTTGTAAGGGATATATTTATACGCAAATCTTAGCTTTGAAAGGACATAAGTAGTATTTGTCAGAAGATCGAGGTACTGATAAAGTGAAACTTTTTTGTGAGAGCATTTGTAACTATTCAGTTCTAGTACTGTAGGTTGGATGTTCCATAGCAGAAAGATTAAATAGCAAAATCAATTTGCTGCACGAGGGAGCCCCGAGAATAGCATATAACGACTATGCTAAAAAAGATAGATCCATAAAAAGATAGAAAAAGATAGATACATGGGAAAAATCAGCCAATTGCTAATTACTGAAAAGTTAACTATCAATAATTTTAAATCTGATTTTAAAATTGTATATAATGTTAATTATAGTACTGAAACAGTCCAGTGAAGAGGGCAGCGTGTTTGGTTCTCTCTACCACGGGAATCAAATATTTGAATTCTGTAGGACCATTCTAGAATAAATTTTGGAAAAATCTGGACTGCGACGGCAGACTTTGCAAACTATACATTCCTCGGCTCGGTTTGTATAGTTTTATATATCTTCTTTTTATTTTAACATGAATTTTGTAATTTTATTGACTAGTTTTACTTGCATATATTTGCATACATTCTGCTGTAAATTTGTGATAAATTTGGTACTAGCTTTTAATATACAGCTATGGAGTTGCCAAATTTGAATAGAATGAAAGCTAACAATGATTGTGTCATCAAAAGTAGGGCTAAAATCGGCCAAAATCAGAGAAAATACTAGACGGATTATCTATGTTCGTAGTTATCGCTATTGATAGACTGATAGAGGCTCAAACTCATGGACTTTCACATTGAAAATTAGGACAAAGTTTGTCCCTCGATTTCATGTCTGCATATGAAAGCTATAGTAACACTGTACGAAAAGCTGAGTGATCCAGGAAATGGCAGATGGGCCTAAGTTGCCGGCTTGAACGTCCGATGATAAAACCCCTCAAAATTCAACTTAATTTTATCTGTCAATCGTTGGTTAATTTGTGGTGTTGTGTGTGGAGGCAACTCGATAACGTTATGTTTCTTTGCTTCCACCTCAACAATAATTAAATTTGAGTTTTGTTTCTTGTCTTTTAATATTTTAGTGTATAGAAAAAAAATTTAAATTTTCAGTGATACTGGCCGTGAAAAAAGCCATAAGTATCCAGATGATTGTTTCCTCAATCCAAGGATCAACAAACCTTTCACTGTGAACCAGGATTTCCTCATTTTCAATGCCACTTAGCTTCAATGAGCACTTAGCTTAGCTTCCACTCACCACAGCAACGAGAATTTTCAACTGCCATTGGTTGCCATTAGACTAACTACTTCAGTCCCAATTTCCTCTTCGTTCATTGAATTGGATGACGACACTACGCTGCAAGTGGGACTGATAATCAAACTAACTGAAAATCCGGCCAAAATCGCCAAAAAAATGGCGCGACCAATCAGATTGCAGGATCTTCAACTTGTGATTTGATTCGTCGAGAGAGGATCTTTTTGCAAGCTATGCTTGCGAAAAATCGAGGACAAGATATGATTCTGTTTTCCGGCGTTTTCCTGCTGCTAAGTTTCTAGTCCGGGAAACTTTCAATAAACATGGCGGACAGTCTTGCCATAATTGATAAAATGGAGAAACGATATAACATCACACTGAAGAATTTCCAAAAAGCAGTTTACTTGAAGATTCTCGATGGCTCTCAACACAACACGTGAGAGTTATCTGGCATAGAAACAGCAACAACACAACTCAAAAGATATTCTGTATGATTTGCTGACCATGATATGATATTCTGCGGAACCGGAATGATCATTACGAGGCTGGCCTCAACTGGCTCAGCTGGCCGATTTTTCGAATAGCTTGATCACGAGTCGTAGTTATAGCGTCCATCAGTCTATCAATAGCGATAATTACGAACGTGTGATCAGTCTAGGTTGCCATTACTACGCCTTAACCTCGTTCCGGAGTGAAGTGCCCTTCAATCTCAATTTTTTATGTGAAAGTCCATAATTCCCAATTTGAGTAAAAAATGTTGTTGTTGTTGTTGTTTTTTTTTTCGTTGTTGTTATTGCGATAACTGGGACTATGTCGTGAATCTAGAGAAATGAGATGAAATCAAATTTTGAACACAGTTTCCATCTAAACATGAGAATTATGAAAGAGTATATTAAATACTCTGTCATAGTAATTGGCAAAATGTCTTTCTTTTTACCGAGGGTTAATACATCTGGGAAAATTACAATTTACGAATGGACAAGATATTTATGAATATCAGTGATAGAAAAACAAATCTGATCCGTTACAAAGCTTTCTTTAGACCAAAAAAAGCAGCTGGCCAACACTCTACCCTAGATACATATTTTCATAACTTACTGTTAGGCTAGCTCATTGGTTTGTGCAAAGGAAAATTCCCTGAGTATTTCATTCTAACACTATTCACAGCAAATCGTCAAACAAAATCGGAAAGGGCAGAAACGAGAAAAATCAGTCATATTGTTTGTTAGCAGCAAATCAGAGTGCTCCTTAAATTTCCTTACGTTCAATGGAAGGAATAGGCCCAAAGAATAAAGATTCTTTTTGGCCAAAAAAGCCATTTTTACTATTATTATTATTATTCTATTTAAAGTTGGCAACTTACATAGCTAGATATAAAAATGGTAATTCAAGCCAACAAGTTAATTACAATGTCACAGAAAAATATATACAAGTAAATAGCCGATAAAATTACAAAATTTCATCAAATCTACATAGAAAATCTACATGTAAGATGTATAAAACTATAAAAAGATCGTTTGCAAAGTCTGCAGTCACAATCTACATTTTTCCAAAATTTTAAGTTGTTCTTGAATTGTTACACAAAATTTGCATCTTTGATTTCTTGTGGAAGAGACTGCCAAATACGCTGCCCTCTGTATTAGACTGTTTCAGTACCATAATTAACAGTATGTACCTTTGGAACCATGAATGTATTTGTATTTCTCAAATATAGGCAGCACATCTTTGTAGAAAAATCTCATTCATAAATGTGGGCTTTAGATTATTTATTGTTTTGAACATTTCAGTCATTAACAACTGCATTTTTTTCACACGTATTGTCACAGATCTATCTTTTTCCAGCAAAGTTGCGAAACTAGAACTATAGTCTTCACATGGTATTCTCAGGGTTCTCTCGTGCTGCCTCTTGATTTTCTCATTCATCTTTCTGCTAACAATGAAGCATCCAAACCAACGGACAATATTGGAATTGGCTGGTCACAAATGCTCTCATCAAAAGTCTCAATTTATCAGTACCTAGATATGCAGACATCCATGACAAAGCAAATAGTTTGTTACCAGCCTTTTGACAAATATTGCTTTTGTGCTTTTCAAAGCTAATGAAGGGGTGGCCATTTTCCACGTTGCGGTTCACTTAAGGTTCAAAATTTTTTTTAGCAAAACGATTTTGCTTGCTTTGGTTGTATTTTTAGTATCTTACAAGAAAGAGACTTGTTAAAAACTTTATGGCTTGAAGAAATAAAGATTTGTTTTGAAACTAGCCTTAATATTCCATGCGAAATCGTTTATGGGAAACTATAAGGCATACCACGGGGGGGGGGGGGGGGGTTGTTCCATAGTAAAGGTACCTGGGGATGTGCCGCGACAAAGGGTATACTTTTGCGGACTTCTAGTCTAGCCAAGGGTATACTTTTTTGCGATTTTGGCCAGCAACGGTCTAGCCACGGGTATCATTTTCACAATATTGGTCTAGTGAACGGTCATGATATAATATTTGGTACAAATTTGACAATATTGGTCGAGGACATGCTCAAAATTGGTCTACCAAGGGTACCCTTTTCGTAAAAATTCGTCCAGAGAATGGTCAAATGGCTCTAGCCAAGGGTACCATTTTCATAAAAATTAGTTTAGCCAACGGTACCCTTTTGAAGATGCTCGCGGCACACCCCTACCCAACATTTAGCCAAGAACCCCCCCTCCCCCCGTGAGGCATACTTCCTTTTTCCAAGGTTGCTTATGGATTATTTCTGATAAAATGTTAGTTTTGTAGCGCAACTAAAACCTCATCGTCTCTTGTGGCTTTTATTTCCAGAGTACATTAAGTCTACATCATTCGATTTTGCGTCGCAGGAAAATTTTTTCCTAAGTCTCATATCGAAATTACCGTAACTTCGCAAAATGTTTGCTCCTAGCCATCTATTTAATTTCATTCTCCATTTGGTAACAAACATGTATAGAACTAACTTTTTACAAAAAACCATAGCTGCCATATCTTCAAAAATTAAAAAACTAGGTAGACATTGGATGAACTGGTCCATATTGAATAATCTATCAATGATCGGATATGTTTTTAATTCTGGATCGCCCTTTACTTTCAGTTTATTGTTTTCTTCGTTTTGTTGACTATGGGATGTCGCAGCCTGAAATATGAAATATAAATGAGCCTCGTCACAATGCTTGCCCTTTTCGTTTTATGGTGAAGCTTGAGTGCTGGAAAAGACCATCAAGGACTTTTTTTTTATTCTGGTCTCTGTATCCCAGGGCATATTTTCACTTGTTTGTTGTACTGTTGTACTGCGTTACTCGATTCTACTTGAATAATGCCTGGAATATATATATATATAGCGCATATATATATATATATATATATATTTATTTTGATACTTACATTTTCTTAACCATAATTTTTGATACTAAAATTTCGACGAATGGAGAAACTGGTACAGCGTCTGCCATGAAAGCAGAAGATTCCGAGTTCGAATCTCGGTCTCACCCCAATTTTTCCATTTTTCTCCATTCGTCGAAATTTTAGTATCACCATATGTACTGTTACCCCACTGAAATAAGCAATAATGTTGGCTGTAAAACTTTCATGAGGGCATATGAATTCTCACACCGATAGAACAGTCAGAATCTCAGGAACTTTCTTAGAAACTGCAAAGAAAATTTCAGCTGAGTCAATGTTTTGTCTCATCTAAAATATACATTGAAAGTTTCAGAGGTTTCAGACTCCTTGTTTTAAAAATGCAAATATGGTTAGGGATCTAACATAACATATGGCTGGGAGGGGAGTGGAAGAGTAGTGGACAAATGAAGTAAAAAGATTAAACCCCCTCGATTGTACCTGAGAAAATTTCATACCCCATGAAAAATATTGACAAAAAAAATTCCATACCCGATACATGAACTTAAACTATGATATTTTGAACTGTTTGTAAAGGAGCCTTTAATATTTTTTCCATTTTTTATGTTATTTCACTCAACAGATATCATATTTTGAAGCTTTAGATAGCAATGAGGTCCATTTTTATGATGTTTATTCGAGCAGCTGGCTGCAAATGGCACTCAGATTGCAACACTGATCGGCAAGCTTGAATCTCTTGCTGGTAAGCTCCCCAAAGAAGACCATTTATGAACAGAAAGCCATGATGAATATCCAATAGGCTGGGATTGTTCAAAGACGCCGATTATGTAAATGAGCCACATCAACTGCTTCCAATGTCTCGTTTACAGGCATTGTACTATTTAATATGCAGAACATGCAAAGGCAACGACAATTGCTAACGGACAGTTTAAAAGAAGAAATGGAAAAATGGAAATGAGGGATTTGAAAAAAGAGAAAAGTAAAAGATCAACCAAAAACAACTTTCATTGTTTGTTGCAATTTGTAAAATCAAGGACAGTGTAGAATGTTGATATTACACTTCCAGCTGTTGAAACAGCTATTTTGATGCTCAAAGTCTTCATACCTCATCGAAATGCTGGTTATATATTAGTTTTGGTACTCTGGAACCTTCCCATTCACTGCCCTCCCAGCCATACTTTATGATAGCTTCTTATAAAAGTTTGTTAATCTTTGGTCGCATCTGTTAATTTAAAAACTACCGATGTCATATGATATATAACATATAGCATGCTTCGGGCCTAATAGTTACTTTGGAACAACATACTTTGCGCATGCTCACGAGGCCTGGGCACCTTGACTCATATCTTGGTATGCTAATTGCATGCAATCTGGGTATTTGCAAATGAACACAGTTACAAGTTCAGTATTTCAAGTTTAAAGGGGATGTGCAATTGTAAAAATTTATAAATAATCGTTGTCTATAAAAAGAACAAATAAAATATTTCGACGCAACACTGTTCATTTGGCTATCCATTGTTCATGGCGAGTGTACAACTTCGATTTGAATGGGCTATTTTTAGATGTTTTTATCTTTGCTAATGCAAGCTTTTAACTTAGCACGAACCCTTTATTGGGCCTTTAATGTTACTTCTTGGTATTTTTCCAGAAAATTTCAGGAACATATCCATTGTAGTCAATGCTATTTACCAATGGGTCCAAATTTGTAAAAACTGAGGGCTGCTTCGTCGTTGCACGATACGTTCGTTATCAAAGATAATCGATTGTAAGAAAATGCCACTTACGATGGCTGAAATTTTAAGAAGAATGCATTTGAGAAGCTCTAAGAAACTTTCAAAACTAAATTCAAGGATGTTGTGGTAAAGATGTCATTGAACCTTTATTCTCTGGAAATGTACTCCACAATTTAATGCTTTTGAGCCTAACAAAACTATTTCCTTGCATAATGTTATTTTTATGTTGGGAAACCTATGTGTAGCAGAACTGGTTGAACTTGATTATCTTTCATGCACCCATAGATAAGGGACGAAATGAGAAAATTTTAGAAGTAAAAATAAAATCTTTCACGTGAAATCATAGTCTATAGAATATGGTGAAATTGAGAAACTGTTGATGCTGTGGGCTGATGCAAGTTTCATTTATAAGCGTCTTGAGGATATAAACGTTCTTTCATATAAGAAACTGTTTCATAAGATGAATTAAAAAACTTTTTGCATGGTGGGCTTTCCAAGTTTCTTATAAAAGAAAAACGTGCAGTACCCCGTTTAAAAAAGAAATGTGCCCTGCCCTGTTTAGCACAACTAAGTAGTAGAAAAGCAGAAATCACTGCAGCTTTAGACGATTGTGCTAAAGATGGCGGCGAGGAATTTTTACCAAGATGCATTGCGTTCTAATAAAGATTCTTTATCGATTCTATAGGAATTCGATTAAAGAACGCAGTGCATCTTGGTAAAAAGTTCCTCGCCGCCATCTTTAGCGCAGTCGTCTATTGTTGAGCAGAGAACACTAATTTTGAATGGCGTCCGATGATTCTTAGTGTCCGTTACGTGTCATTTGCCTTAATTAGATTATTCTATGACGGTGATATTCCGAGAAAAAACCAAGCTATTGAATTACGTAATTGGTCGGTGAATGTTGGTTTGTATAGTGATTTATCATGTTTCTTCCAAGACCTGCTATCGGGCTACACAAACAAAGAGCCCGCCATCTTGAACTGTTGCGCATGCCGTATTACGCAGGCTATTGATATACGTAACTTGATCGTCGCATTATCCAATCACATCGCGTCTTCAGCTCTAGATATAATAGAACTCAGTGAACCGTAGCGGGCATTTGAAATTCTTTTGATGGCGTGTGGCAGGCTTGAGGAGTGACTTTGACCAGCAGCTTTCTACTTGTGTGAAGCACCGCAGACCATACGCACTGACTTTTACAAGTGGCTGATTGAGTGAATTTGAAAATACGCGGTAAGCTGAAATTTCTCAAGCCCAGTTCTTTTGCTCTGCCAAGTGGAAAATGTTCAGCAGGCATCTACAACAGTTTTTCTACGTTGTAAACTTCTGATTTGAAAGTTAAGTATCCTTATTTGTATACTCAAGTCATTTCTAAACATGTCTCGTTTTACAATTTTCAGATTAGCTGTCATCCTTCGGAAAGATACTGCCGACCAGCTAGGATGCTGTATGAGGAGGGCCTTGAATACGAGCAGTGCCAGAATTTGTCCGTTGCCGCAGAAAGATTCTACGAGGATATTCTCACCCCGACAAGCATGACGAACGAAGATCCGTGGAAGAAAACCCCGATGAGCGTTGGCTTGCCGACCCCACCATCAACCCCTGAGAAGAGCTCGCAGCGGATGAGAAATGCCAAAGTAGTCGAGGCAAGCATTCTCTCTATGAACTATAACAACAATTTCTACCACAGCCCGGTACATCAGAGTCCGAACAGCAATTTACAAGTCGTTCCAGAAGGGATCACAAGCGACGATGTTCAGGACATTATACCATTTCTGACTGATCTGGGAAACCGCAGTATGGCGTCGCCCAACTTCTTCGAAAATGCAGTTTCCCAGGGGCAGTGTAATTCTCAGACTAAGCGAAGCCCACCACCTGCGGAAAGTATTGCCCGGTCACCTACGTACCATACAGAACATGTTTCTGTTTGTGGATTCCATGACACTGAGCAAAGTTTCAGTCACACCAACAGCATCTACGCAGATTGCTCAAGTGAAGGTGAGTTCCTTATTCACTTTATCTTTACTTGTGCTCCCCTTTACTGCTCTTTATCCCGCCCACAAAGACATCCAAACATGTTAAACAACTTTTACTTCTATATTGATATTTGTTAAAACTCAAAACCAGCGCTTGTTCAAGGGCCGATCTCTCACAACACGAGCACGTGCCTTTAATCCAGTCTGAAACGACGAAAGGAGTGCCCTTACAGCTTGCTGTTGAAACCCACACGCCAAAAGCAAAATCTTCAATTTCAAATCAGTTTGTGGTTTCTAGAAATCCAAATTTTCTTACTTGTGAACTATTTCACTCTGGTCAAGATCAGTTTTCGTGGTTTTTACAATCATTAACTATCAGAAAGATAGCAGGGTTAAAACATTTTGCCAAAAGCTCACTCCAAGTTCAAATTTAAGTGAGTTAGTTACTGTTTTTGTAGCTTTGGTTTTTGAGTATCGTACCCTGAACTGATGTTGTAAAAGCCATTTATTCATTATTGATGGTAAATCTCTATTGAAGCGTCTATTCACTCTGTGTACATTAGAATCAAATGTGGCACGCGCCAAGCGGAAATCAGTAGTTGTCCCGTAACAATTCTTAATTCCCTGCGCGCACATTCGAATATTTTATGGCTAAACTGTTCACCATTTTATAAAATTTCACGCTTTGAAAATATCGAATCATTTGACATGCATTTCGAATCATATAGAATAAATTAGGGATTTTTAAAGTGGCTGCGACTTGCTTACGAATACTAAAAGTCGATTGCCCAATTTGACATTGTGTTTACAGACGCCCTGTGGCCAAGATTGTTTTCACTTGAGTTTTGGGGACAGGTGTGCGGCCTTTCTGGAGAACAATCGTTGTGTTGTTTCATTTGCATTTATACAATAGCTTATCAACAAAAGCTTCTCCTTTCACTTGCCATTATTCTTTTGATACGGGCATTGAAAAGTCTTCGATTCTCGGGGGGGTTTGACCGAACTCGCAGGGATTGCTGTTGGGAGGCACTCGGGAGGCATTAGACACAATGATCTCACATTCATCGTTTTTGACTGGTTCGACAAAGCTCATCAGGAACACAGAACATTGTAACCCCTTCCTATGTTGTCATCTCTTTATATTTCAATTTAACACCCAGGCTGCTTCAAAAGCTCGCAGAGGAATTTCCAGGGGGGTGGTCAAATGTAAAAGTTTTGGTAATTTCATGTTAGTCACAAAAATGAATAAGCTATTGGCAAAAGACACTTTAGAATAGACATTTGATAAAAAAGCAGTTTCTTGGAGAAACATCTCCGATAAACTGAGTTAGAAAGCCTGACTTAGCGACCAAAAGAGAAAATTCGAGGGGTGTATCACTCCGGAAAGGCGTACGAGATTTTTAAAACAATAGGATTTTTAGGGATTTTTACAGATTTTTCTTGAAGATAAAAGGATTTTTCTCAAAGGCGCACGAGATTTTACAGAGCGATACGCCCCTCGAGAAAATCCATTGAATTTTGAGTAATACTGTACACTACACGTATTTTTTGTAAGAAACTGCTTTTGAGAAACTCAAACTCTCACATCGCCAAAAATTAAGAAATCCAGCATGTTCGTCGTAATTCTCACGTGTTTCCTGCATCCTATTACTCGGCAAGTACTTTTAGTGATTTCTAAACATTGTAAAGGCTTCAAAACTCCTTGTTTAAAAGTGTTCAGGATAGTATAGCTTCCAAATCTTTAATTCGACTTAAAAAGGTGGGTGTAAAATTCTGTGATCTATTTCTTCTGACTGAGTGGCTTGAAACAAACTTTAGTTGCTTATCTTTAATTCTACCGTTGGACTTTTCAGAAATTTTCAATATTTTTTGAAATTTCAGCGTATGTTACATTTCAACTCATTTGAGGGTGTGACGTCATCAAATTTCTAAATCATAAACCAGAAAAGTGACAGACTTTTGCTTGATACCATATTGTAGACATTCATAAACTATGGTTTTCTTTGAAATTATTTCATGTTGCTTCAAACAGTTTAGAAACTACGATGGTTTTAAGTTTTTTTGAAAATTTTTCTTGACTTCTTGACAAAGAAGAAAAACACTCTAATTCTAAAAATGTTGAAGATTTCACAAAAGTCCAACGGTAGAATTACAGAAAAATAGCTGAAGTTTTTTTGAAATCATTCAGTCCAAAGAAATAACTAACTGAATTTTACACCAGGCTTTTTAAAGATTTGGAACCTATGCTGTTCAGGATGGCACAGATCTGATGATTTTAATAAAGTTTCAGTACTGGCCCAAATTCTTGGTTTCTTATAAGAAATACGTATAATTTGGTTTTGTACTTTCTAGTACTGTTTCTTAACTTGGTATCCGATTCTTATTGTTTCTTAATTTTCGTAAGAGTGAATTTCCCAATCAGTAGCACTTACCCTGATGCAATATTCACGACAGTTATATGTTTTGAATTTTATCCTGGCTGGCTTTAACGTAACAAAACTTTTGCTTCTGTCCAATTTTTTTATGTGCTGAGAAAAGTGGATATATGGCGGTATGTAGAAACTAAATCATAAATTTTGTAACCTACAAAACCAATAAACTAGCTCAGAAACTTTTAGTTTCAATGGTAGAGCCAAGCTTCTAAAATAATGAGCTGGAGAATATTTAGCAATCCCAAAATCCTAATATAAAAGTCTTTTGCACCTTTTTGAAGAAGCGATTCACCCCTTGGTCAAATCCAAAAATGTGTAGGGCTAAATGCGCGCAACTAATTCGACCACCTTTGGCAAAATCCTACTGTTCTTACATTCATCTAAACCTCAAAGAAGTATTTTCTTTCGCAAAACTATCATCCTCGTTGGTGAGGTTGGTCCTTTGCAAATGTCAGTGATTTGCCTCTTGCAAAGACTGTATTTTCTTTGAACGTGTTTACCTCAATGTCTACAGCAGCTAGATAGGAAACGCCTACCTTATTCTATGATATTCAAAGGTCTAATAGTCTTCACATGTCTTGGTCACCTTACCTGTTGCGTTAGTCTAAATAAAACGAAGCGACTGTTTGATTAATCCTGGTCATTTGCTATATATTATGCCAGTTTAGCAATGTGTTAACTACCCTGCAGTGCACCACCAGAAAGGGCGATAAAAGAATTGGAATTAGTCTGCGTCAGGAAATCCTTATGAAGAATAGTATACCTGCATTTCTTTGATGAACATTTTTGAAAAGTACCCGTCTTATTTTTATTGTAAAATCCGACACATCCGTTAGTACCCGTAACATAGGTTTGCTCAAGCCTCAATGTTTATGACTTAACCTTTCTCTTCATTATCCGCAAACATTTATGAAATGTGAAGAAAATAATTGCTTTCGCTTCTAAGATTACGACAATACGCGTCGTCGTGTTTGCTTCCATATTTGAAAGAAACATTCGTTATCGTTGTCTGGGTGATTTTTAGGTCGTCTCGCGATAAAAATTGAATCAGCCAGTGAAGTACACGTTTTTTTATAAGAAACTTAGATCAGCACATAGTACTAAAAGTTTCTTAATTTTACATGAAAATTTCGGTGTTTTAGTAGTAAAAGTTTCTTAATCAGTTTCTTATTTTTTGGGCCTAAAATTGCGGTATTGTTCGAAGTTGAGCCTTCTTCTCGAGAAAGGGCTTCCATTTTGCATTGACATTGTCATCAAGAAGAAGCCATGCACATCAAGGCAAAAATTTATAAATTTTGCAGTTAAAAGTCAAGAAAAGACGAATGTGCTTTTGTTAGAAATACAAAGAATAAGAGACACACAAAGAAATAAAGTTTTAGAGTTTCTTAACTGCTCTTGAGCGTAGTACTAGAGTTTCTTAATTTTTTGGTCATCGTAGTACTAGTTTCTTATAAACCAGTTTCTTATAAAAAAAAACGTGTAATGGGGCGGATGATCAGAACAGGATTTGAACCCATTACCATTGACTATAGATCAGTGTTCTTCTTCAAAATATACTGTAGTCAATAATAGGGTGTCCATTGTCCTTCAAGACAATTTTGCAACCAGTTTCCAACCTTTGAAATTTTTGAACTATTTCACTACATGACCTCTAGGTGGGAGGGGGGAGGGGTATCTTAGTACGTTGGAGTACTGGTACATGTCCCTCCTTAGGGGTACTTACTGATTTACTGGTGTCATTTTTTGACAAAATGGGTGGTGTTGTCGAAAAAAATGGCAAAATGAAAGGAATCAAAGAAATTGCTCTTTTTATTTTACAGCATATTTTGCAGAATAAAGTTATGGCCCAGGAGACTTTCGACAAATTTGCGGAATTCTGACCCTAAAATTCTCAAAAAATCGTGGAATAATGCGTACGATTTTTAGGGCGAAATGGCACGTCCTCGTCAGATGATAGCCTGAACCGCGGCCTGAACTTTCTCATTTCTTAACTACCTTTGGCAATCTTTTTTATATATTCAATGTAAAATTTTATAAAACAACTACTTAAGACAGTACGAACTACTTTGCTACACTACAAGGGCGATACAATGGGGAGGACACCATGACAACTCCGCCGTCATTAGCATAAAGAACGTGCAACTCAACTAAATTAAAGAGAATCAACGGAGATAAAGTCACTCACAGAAGGGGTCTGGGTATTCTATTATTAACCTATTGTATTTGATGATGTCCACACGTGCGGACATATTGTTTAGCTACAGGAACAATACCGTGCGTAGGAGTTTTCTTCGCCCTATTACCTCCACTTAGCTCCGTTCATTCACTTAAAATATATAGCTTCAAAAAAATACACATCAATGATTTACTGGTAAATACTCAAGTTGGTTTCACCTTGCATGTCGGGCTAACTTTTGGCCAACGTTTGGCACCGATACTTTGAGGAACATTGGACTACTGTATTCAAGTCTTTCGCCCTTGCTATCATCTTGCACTGAGAAAGAGTTTTGTTCGGACTTTTGACTGTAAGGCCTGAGTTACACTGATCACACGTAATAATCAGGCTTAACAGTCAGATATCGTCCCCAGTGCCGAGGCATGTATCATACTTCCAATAAAGCGTACGAGATTTTTTAAACAATAGAATTTGCAAGGATTTTTACAGATTTTTCTTGAAATCAAAAGGATGTTTGGCAATGATGTATGGGAATTTTAGAAAGTGATACGCCCCTCGTCCAGTGAAAAATAAACTTTTCTCGAATTTTGAAAAGATGGCGAAAAGGAAAGCAATCATAGTTCATCTTGCAGTCGGAGCCATCCTTTAGCATCTTAGTGCATCTCGAATATGGAGTTCCGAAAAAGTTCACAATTAATGCACCCGTTTTGTTTTGAGGCTGAAATACATCGGCTTTCATTTATGGATTTAACTGACGTTTCGTATCCTAGCCATTGTATAAGTTACTTCTAGCAGCCATCGTTTTCAGAGAAAAATTGATAATAGCCGATTTACTGACATACAAAACTTTTCTGGAATATAAAGTAAGAACCCAGAAATAGGTAACCGCTTTAAGAAGTCAGCCTGTTGAGTTTTTTTGGTTTGCAGCCTTTGCAGTTTTATTTTTTACTCCTCCTAGCAAGTGGGGGGAGGTCATTTCGACAGAAAGTGTGAGTGTAACTGCAAAAAAGTGTAAGGAAATTATGTTGTCTAGGAACCATTTGCTAAATAGTTTCGGAGCAGATCTTCCAATAATCTTCAAATGAGGAAAAAAGATAGTACTCGTTTTTTTCTAAATATAAAACTTGGATCAGTACTTAGTGCTAAAAGTTTCTTAATGTCGCTTGAAAATTTCGGTGTTTTAGTAGTAAAAGTTTCTTAATTGGTTTCTCATTTTTAGGGCCTAAACTTGTGCTATGGTTCAAAGTTGAGCCTTCTTATAGACAAAGGGCTTGCATTTTGCATTGATATTGTCACCACGAATAAGCCATGCACATTAAGGCAAAAAGCTAGCAATTAAAGTTAAAAAAGATAATGGTAGCTTTGTTAGAGAGACATAAATAAGAGAAACATGCAAAAATTAAATTTTAGAGTTTGTTGTTTGTTCTTAAACGTAGTACTATAGTTTCTTAAATTTTTGGTCATCGTAAGTACTAGTTCCTTATAAACCAGTTTCTTATACAAAAAAACGTAACAGGATTGAGACAATAAAACAGACTACATTCTGTGTTGTTACTCAGAGTTTCACGCTATACGGCGATCATCAGACAACTACAGAGTTGTCTGATGATCGCCGTATAGCGTGAAACTCTGAGTAACAACACAGAATGTAGTCTGTTTTATTGTCTCAATCCTGCTATAATTCGCTCTGCCTACATGGCATTGAGCACTGTTTTAACCAGTAAAGACACATACAACCTTTTTTTATATAAAAAACGTATAATTGCAATGCATTATCGATTCGGCACGATTTGGCAATTTGATGTGGATGAGACTATTTAACAAACAACGGCTCCGTTATTCAATTCGATTTCCATGTTCTGTCCCACCCGGTAACTTCATTCGTAAAGAAGCTTGTTACTTTCTTGAGGAAAACCAACAATGATTTAAACGTCAGAGTACCCGAAATTTTGAAGTGTCGAGGGGAAGAGTGACAGATGCTTTCGACGAAGTTCTCAAAAAGAGTTGTTCTTTGTGCATATGCAATGACTTCAAGCTGATCTCATTGAAATTGTGACAAAAGAGTGATGGAAAATTTGTCTTCAAGGAGTATCTGTGAGGTGACGAAATAGACTCTCGAACTTGGGAGGCTATTCTTTTGATCTGCGGGTGGTGAGAAACAACCCGACACAACCATTTTAACCTAGAGAATGAGCTTTGACAATGTGAGATAGGGGTTGGTCATTTAGCCAGTTGATGGGCATGTCAATTGATTGTTCCCACCAATTCCTAGGTCAAACATCTAACGCTTCTTAAATTTTTTAGTTTTCGCTTATGATGGAAATTAAGCTTTGTGATCACTTTGCGATCATTTTTCCAAGATGATTACAAGGTGAAGGAAGAAGGAAATTGAACACACGTTTTTATAAGAAACTATGAGTTTGACGCAGTACTCAAAGTCGAGGTGTTTGTCACTCTTCCGAAAAGACGTACGACATGTTTTCAGACCACAAGATTCTCAAGGATTTTTAAGGGTTTTTCTTCAAAACAAAATGATTTTTGCCGAAGGTGCTGGAGATTTTTACAGAGTGATACGCCCCTCGCTCAAAGTTTCTTAAAATTCAAGTCATCATTTAAGTGCTCAAAGTTTCTTAAGAGTTTACACAGACTCTTACTGTTTTCATCTGGTACTCTAGTGGACATTTCACAGCGCAGTTTTACTGCGCAACTAAATGAACATTCACAACGAAGTACCTCTTTGAGCCATAATTTCAAAAAGAAACGAACTCATAGACAAAGCTTGTATATTTTACTATCGTTTGGTTTCCACTATCTCTTGCACTAAATGCACTATCTGTTTACAAACACTCTACAAATCATTATAACTAAGTCAAAGATTCCATTCAATTGGCCTATTACTGTCCTCAGTCGCTATACGAGTCTGTTAAATGGCGTTGAATTTAAATGACCAGGGCACGCCAAAAATTCGGGCACGACGGCACGAGAGGATTAAGAGGCACGCGGGACACGCAGGGCGCGCTATTTAACAGACTCGATTGTTATCGTGAAGCAAACTTATAAACAATTTGGCATCAACTGAAAGATTTCTCAAAATCCATTCAGGAATTCTTCTTTTGGCCAATGTTTGATATTATTTGAATCACTCTTTGTTTGAAAACACTTTGCAAGTCAAAGTCCAAAATGTTCTTAGCCTTAAATTGACCTCTGCTCGTTTCTTGTAGAGTTTCTTAATATCCTGGAGACTGCTACATTTTATTGCGAACTTTTTTTATAAAAGATGAACGTGCTGATGTAGTAAAGTTTCTTCCTACTTCCTTGACTGTGGATTAAAACTCTCCTTTCCCATCCTGTCAGACAGCTGCAAATTGTACGAAAACTCTTTAAATTTTGTAACAGCTGCCCACTAGCTTTCGCCAGTGTTTGAGATTACGACCCAATGTACGACAGGTTTTAACATTTCTCTTTGCTCTATCTGTTTCGATAGTCAGTGACTGTGAGGAAATCTTGTCAACTAGCCTTTTGTACCTCAGACATCCTTCAAAGTTCAACTTGCAATAGATTTAGCTCTGTTCTATAATTCGAGATTCATAGTAGAGACTGTCACACATTTGTGACGCGCTGATTCACTTTCCATTGACAGTTGTTGCGATCGGTTGTGCGTGCGTTCATCTGCTCTGCTGTGCAACCTAGTGATTTCATCAATCATTTCACGCTTATTGCAATCATGCGTGACTACTCGCGTGTAGAGGTTCCATGAATGGTCTTCGCTGATACAGGTAACTTCAGCTTTTGCGTTTCGATTGTCTTTTTGCGAATCCACATCTCTCATCCATCATGACTACTTTTAACTTTGCAAAAGTATCTATATCAAACGAAAATCGTTTTCTCGATATCTCCGAAATCCCTAAGAAATACTGTGAATTTCCGTTCATTCTCGTTGTTTGCAACGTTGAGAGATTTCATTTTTCTTCATGATTTGCACGTCTAATTTTACAATGCTATGCCACTGTCCATTACTCTCAAGTATGAAAAGATCGATGCAATAGTCAACTATCAAATTGATAAACAAATATACATCAGGGTTTCTACACTAAATACGAAAGTCTCTTTAGTTTTTCTCTCCAGTTCTTAGAGTTTCGAGTCGCAAACGAAGATCAGTCATTAACATTTCTAGCCAATCAACAACAAGATTTATACAGTGCGGTCAGAAATCAATCCTTCTAGCCAATCGAACATCAATTTTGGTTAAGCGCAGCGGGTGATTGTTCCATCTTGCCAATCGCAAACGGCCGTATTGTGCGCATAGCTGTCCGACAAAAGATGTTAGGTCAACGGGCCCTATTGAGACACTAAGTGCCATCTGCGTCTATGATCCCTACATATTCTCATATCTTTATGCGTAGCAACGATCTGAATGGCAGATTTTTATTAGCAACTGTTGTCAATTCCTTTAAGCATATCGTTCACATCATAATGCTCATTCCACAACGAGGGGGTATTGTCAACAAACCTTTTATTCGAGGAATCTCCCTCAGTCTGTGCTGTCTCCTTTGAACTTGGTTCACATGCATTCAAACTGCGATGGAAAAGGCCTCGAAATCATATTTATGCCTCAATTTCGAGATTTTGTATCAAAAAGTTTTGATTCAATGTGGAGGCAGAGTCAATTTCTTTTTCAATTGACTCTGGTGGAAGCAAGACTAAGAATCATTATAAACGATTTTAGAATATAGTGAATCGTTGATTCCGGTGTGAACCAAGCCTTGCCATGTTTTATTTCATAAGGAGCACGCCTCTTAGACTTTGGTACAACATTCGTGCTGCAGTGCAAAAATGTTTCTTGACATTAAACAATATTTGGCAAACAGAGTTCTGGTCTCAAAAAATAATTGCAAAAACATTAATCTTTGAGTTTTTACTTTACTGTTGCGCTTCAACTAGTTACTTAAAGGCCAGTTTCCAGAGAAACTATTCTCTACCTCGAGAAAATATTTTTCTTTCATTTATTTAACTCGCTCAATTTCCATGTATTTTTATAAGAAACCGCCTCTTTTAAGGAACTTTCTGTCCTGGTCCAAATTTTTAGATTCTTATAAAAATATGTGTACTCATTTTCCTTAATAACAAGACACTTGTAAGAAACTGAACTATCCTCTTCCAGAAAACTAAAAAAAACTCTACCTGAATGAAGCGTTCATATGCCAATTCAAAGTTACGAAACTTTTCCGAATTTAGTTCTACATTGCCAGCTCAATTGAGACTAAAAAGCATAATTGCTGCTTTTGACTTTGGTACCCAGGGTAACTTGGCTCTGAAGTTTAATTCTTCAAGTTTCTTATAAAACCGTGTTATCGCTTGAATTTGTGCGCATTTCATTGGTGATGCTAAAACCTACCAATTTCTGAAAATATTAGAGTTCACAGAGACGGAGAAATATTTTCCAATGCCAATTTCAGAATTTCAGAACTTCGAGATCGTAAACGAACACGAATTTCAAGTCTTCTCAATAGAGCAACGCCATTGGCAATTTTGCGGCTTGGTGACTTAAGAATTCTCCGAATGCGTCAGATTTGAGAAGAAGTTTGCTTTGTTTTTGTTTCTATTTTTTGTCAGAACTTTGATGCACTGACCACACACGGATAGCTACGATCTATAGTTTTTAAGTGCTATATGACGTCATTTAAAGTTTTCTGAGCAGTGTTAATGATGCACTGGAGATCATAAATACAAAATCCTGGTATGGTTTCCCTGTCAAGATAAATCCGAGTCATAATTGTTTGACCCTTGTCGCGTGCCATCTTAACCCGCCCCATTGTTGGGCGAAAGCCACTCGCGTGGCAGCAATTACTCGAAGCAAAAGACCCAGTCAGCCATTCAATCCGCTATGAAGAAATATTTACTTCGAGACAAGTCGTGGTTTACGTAATCTTAACACTCTTTTATTAAATATCGCAAAGCCGCTCTTGTTAAACCTACAAAGGTGGATTTGAGTAAACCCTCTTTTATTCTCGAATCTTGTTTTATGAATGAATCCATGGAAATTTGTTCCATTCGCAAGTGAACTGGTTTGTTTACAAGGTGACCTTAGATGCAAGTCATAACTCGCTCTCTCTGTCATCATGACTATGCTTTCATAGAAGAGACCGTCGTCATATTTGAGTAACTTTCAATCAATCTTGGTGCTGCAAAAATTTGTAGTGCTTCTCAAACATAAAACTTACCGAGATTTTCTTGAATACTAGCATCACTTTCGCATTAGCTTGTTTATATGATCAGGACAAACGTGGAGTTTTTATATAAGCTTGTTGCCCAATGGCACAAAATATCATCACAATTTCGTTCTAGCTCGTACATTAGTCAGAAAATATCGTAGACACTATTTCTTCACATTCTCACTTAAGTTAAAGACAAATGACGGATATATAGCATCTAGTTTAAAAGTAGGAAAAAAGAAGGCCTCGTGGGCCATTTGTATTCACCGGCATTGGAATACTGGCATCGGCATTGGAATTGGCATTGGAATTGGCATTGATATTGCATAAGTACTATGACGCATGCAAAACTAGCCAGGGGGTCCGTGACAGTAATTTGTACGAGTAAATCAATGCAGTGAACAAACTCTGTCAATTCAATAACTGCTAAAGACAATTCTCCTCATACTGTAAAAGGGCTTTGGGCTTTGGGCTTTGATGGGTTGTGGGTTTGGCCAATTTTTGCCCCCAGGACCGAGGGCTTGGTGCTTTTATGTTAGTTTTCGGGTTTTAAGATTCTAAGGTTTTAAGATTTTCATATTACAGGTCATTCGAGAGTGTGTTTTAGATTGTAAAATATGCTGCCATCAATTTTGTTTTTCAGCAATGATGATTTTTGAAATGAACCAAACTTTTGAAGTTGAACCAGAGCAGTCTCAATAAGGGTAATAATTGAACGAATTATGCGTAACTTCACGATCAATCTAACAACTTTTACTCTCAAATTAAGTATAAGTTCACGAGATTCAAAGATATTCAAGGTTCAAAACTTCAAGCTCTGATGAACTTTTAATTATGAAGGCTCTGTTCTGTCTTTAACCCTATTTTGGTTGGGGGGGCAAATTGCCCCCCCCCTCCTAGTAGACTTTTTATTATAACTCTGTCAGGATAACAATTATGACCCTGAAACTTTCTGACCTTTTGCTAATACTTATTGTGCAATGACTGAAGAAGTTTCATAAAAATAGTTTGACAAATGAGGGGGAGGGAGACAATTTTCCGGAACTGACTCTGTCAAAATCGCCATTTCTCAAATATTAATTTTTGCGAAAAAAGTAGGAAAATTGCAAAATTTTGCAAAGATGTTTTGTAAGGTAGTGCTATTTGATGTATTCTATCATAATTGTCATGTTTGGATGGAAAATGTGCTCCAAATTAAATTTTATCGCATTTTTCCTGATTTTGACCGATTTTGCCACTTTTCTTGCCCACACAAAGAAAAACGTTGACGCAAGCAATAATGACGTCTAATTTAAGGTTAATTTTTATATTTTCGTAAAGTACATGCCTGGGGCTATTAGTACACCAAATCTGGTTGCTCTATCTATTTCCAGTCAAGAGTTAGGTAGGGGGGCTTTTTTGCCCCCCCCCAACCAAAATAGGACGTGTCAGATAGCCCAACCACTATAGGGTTAACGTAAAATCCCCGGGAGGGGGGTACATAACATGTTCAGGGTAATGGTATGTGCCGCCCATATGGGTGGGTTCTTGGGCTCAACTTTCTTTAAACAACATTCTCTAACCAAGGGTCATTTTCGGCAGATTTTCCATTTATTAGTGGCGTTTCGTTGAAAGTTGCAAAAATAGTTACAAATGTGGAGTTTTCCGAAAAAATTCTTCATAAATCTGGGTACCAAGGCAAGTTTTTGTAATTAGAAGATGGTACATTTCTGAAAACAAGTTGTGGTGTACCGCTCCAGCCGGGGTAAAGTCAGAAATCTAATTTAATTTTAGCTCAGTTGAAAGTGTTCCTATAAAAGCGTAATTAAGCAATTCAGGTATGCTCTTTATAGGATTTAAAACTCTCCGTATAATATCAGTAATCCTCATTCATAATGCTCAAATCCATTAACGTTAGATAATTGGGAATAAATGAATAGAGACTCACGCAAATCGCTGTTGCGCACCCCCTGGTTAGTTTTGCATGCGTCATAGTACTTGTGGACTTACGCAATAATCGATGCCAATGCCAGTACCAATGCCGATGCCAGTATTCCAATGCCGGTGAATACAAATGGCAGGCCTCGTGTCTTCATTTACCCAATTGTTTTGATAATCTCACGAGATAATCAATTAATGCAACACAATTGGCTATATTTAGATTACCCAGGCCTCTAACATAAGTTGCCTCATATCTCCGTCATATGTCTTTAAGGCCTCTGCAATAACTACTACAAGGGGTTTATACGAGGGGCAAATCACTTATGTGCACGAGATTTTTAAGAACAAAGGACTTTTACGGATTTGTGATGGATTTTTCTTGAAAACAAAAAGATTTTTGTCAAAAGTGTACGAGATTTTTGGGAGTGAATTCGCCCTTCGGTTTATTGGCTAGAATTTGCATATATTTTGTGCAGAAATTCCTTTGTTTTAATGATAAATCCGTTTAATCCGCTAGAAATTCTTTTTCTACAAGAAATCTGGTACCCTTCTCTAAGGAATCATGCACCCCTCAACCATTAGGTTCTTTAGCATCCTGATAAATATTGCCAACTTTCGAAAGTTATTAGTACTAAGATTCCACGTTGCTTTCAGATTCTGACGAAATACATGTGCATTGCTATACGATTGGCCAAAACCCAGTCTTAAATGCATAGTGAGAGCCGTGAATATCGTTATGTATGTTCTTCTTGGTGCCCAGGCCCTTTTCTCGCACATGACGTCTGATAGCAATATTTGCATTCAATGGAGACTCTTTCAGCAGTTTGTTTTCCTTTACTTTTTGTCTTTGTGCAAGTTCGCAGTTTCTTGCGAGCTTCTCATTGTGAATTAGCAGTCAAAAGTGAAAGCAGAGACACAAATGTTACGTAATCCAGTTTCTGCATGTTTCTCTATCTGTTTTTGATGTAGCCAACAAAAGATGTTTCTTGAATGAAACTGAATGAAATTTGAGGCATTGCAGGTAACAATGTTTAGGAAAATCAATTGAAAGTTATAACTCGGTTTCAATGACTTTTGCTCCTCTGAAAAGGCCCTTGCATTTTATGGTGATGTAATCAAATGTGCTAATCGAAGGGCCCTGGTATCTAGCAATGATACATAGCCAATATATCTCTGTCAAGTGCAGCCACATGTATGTGCCCTTGAATTCCATAAATACAAGATTTTCTTCGTACAACTCCTAGTGTTAGCTGTGCTTGATGCTATCTGATCCCAACTGTTAGATATTCTGATTTTCGTTGATACATTGATCATTATTTGGTAAGGTCTCTTCGTTGTGGAACGTATCACACAATTAAGGCATAGTCATTAACGTCAGCGTTACAACAGAACAATACAGGGCACTCATAGACTTGCCCCAAGTCTATCTCTTCAGTCCGTCTTACCGTTCCCTTCTCGGTAGGTCCTGGATCCGCCGTACCCTGGATCCGCCATTAGCTCTCTTGTCGGAATAGCGGATCCAGGGAATGGCGGATCCAGGAACTACCTAACTAAAAGAGAACTGTAAGACGGACTGAAGAGAAAGACTTAGGGCAAGTCTAGGGCACTCACTGCTGCCTCCATTGCGGCTGCCAGTGGCGTGGCCACGGGGGGGGGGGTATGGGGGGGGGGCAATTGCCCCCCCACTTTTGCCGAAAGATGGTTCTCGAGATTCCTCTAAAACCGAGGAGAAAATAGCTGGGTATAGGTTGGGTAAGATTTTTCCGAGAAATGTCAAATCTTCCATTTTACCACTGGCAACCATGATGTTGGAAGATGCGTTCTAAGCCAAAGTAAAGGATCCTTCTTCAAAAATTTTCCTCGTGTTCTGATTTTTAGCATAACTGTCACAAAACGATCAAGGTTTCCTTGTCGCTAAAGGCAAGCATGATATTGGGAGATGCATTCTAAGCCAAAGTAAAGTATCTTTCTTCAAAAATTTTCCTCGTGCGATGATTTTATAGCATAATTGTCACAAAACGATCAAGGTTTCCTCGTCGCTAAAGGCCAGCATGATATTGGGAGAAGCATTCTAAGCCACAGTAAACTATCTTTCTTCAAAAATTTTCCTCGTGTTTTGATTCATAGGATAACTGTTACAAAACGCTCAAGGTTTCCTCGTCGCTAAAGGCAAGCATGATATTGGGAGATGCATTCTAAGCAAAAGTAAAGGGCGTGGCCCCAAAAAATTTCCTGGGGGCTTCGCCCCCAGACCCCCTCATATCCATTCCCCCCCCACTTAATTTACTCTGGCCACGCCGCTGGCTGCTGCCCCCATTGCTGCTGCCTCCATTGCTCCACCATTTATTCAAAAAATACTTTCTTTCTCTTTTTGCGAAAAGCTAATATAATGCAATTTGAATTTATTGACATATTCCTGTTCTTTAGTCTTTTCTGAGCGCGCCTTTGTCTCACTGTTAGAAAATAAGAGGTTTTATTTTATGTTTAATTCTTAGTGTGACTTCATTGCCAGATTTCACTTTCGTTGCTATGATCTTATATCGTGTTTCGTGTTTCGTATATCGTGCGTTGTTTCAGCTTCATTTTC
Source organism: Aurelia coerulea (assembly GCA_039566865.1). Taxonomy (NCBI): domain Eukaryota; kingdom Metazoa; phylum Cnidaria; class Scyphozoa; order Semaeostomeae; family Ulmaridae; genus Aurelia; species Aurelia coerulea. The sequence goes on from CM076959.1 coordinate 9,693,053, forward strand.
GTTGAATAGAAAATAATGACTTCATCCTTACTTTTAGGTTCGTATCCTGTGACGAATTACCGAGAGATACAGTCAGACAACCGAAGATCCAATCTTCCTAATTGTGTCTCCAACATGCGCGAGACGGCTGTACCAGAATGCATGCTTTCCCCTGTGTCTCCAACAAAGCCCGTGAAGAGGCCATACAGTGCAATCTCAACCATGCCCAGCCCGGTATCCCGAAGCCATGCCGTCAGAAAACTTGATTTCTTGGAGGACATAACACACAACGGTGCTGCAATGGGACACAATGGTGGTACTTTAGGGCATAACGGTGGTACTTTAGGACACAATGGTAGTTCTTTGGGACACAATGGTAGTTCTTTAGGACACAATGGTAGTTCTTTGGGACACAATGGTAGTTCTTTGGGACACAATGGTAGTTCTTTAGGACACAATGGTAGTTCTTTGGGACACAATGGTAGTTCTTTAGGACACAATGGTAGTTCTTTAGGACATAACGGTGTCACTCAGAGCATGGGACAAGTGAGCCATGATATAGGGACGATTGTACCAAATGTTGGAACACGTTCTCTTGCCTTGCAGCAGAATGAGCAATACATCCGTCAGATGTCAATGAGTTCAGTGGATAAGTTCTGTAAAGTGGAAGATCTCGAAAAGAACGGCGAGTCGGAGTTGAGCAGAGCAACACATAACGTTCTCGAGAGGCAACGGCGAAATGATCTTAAGATGCGATTCCACATTCTTAGAGACAATCTCCCTGATCTTATGAACAACGAGAAAGCACCTAAAATACAAATTTTGAAGAAAGCTTATGAGTTTACTCAAGAACTGAAAGCGCAAGAGCAAAGGCTGTTAGCTGATAAAGAACTTGAACGTCAACGCAAGTTTATCTTAATCAGGCGACTTCACACATTGAGGCAAGGATTTTTCTAATTGTTCACGTGGAATTAGTTCCATTTGGAGCTCTGATTACCCAAAACACATTTTTTTACGGTATGCAATCAGATTATTGCGGAATGAGCTAGACGATTTTAGGGTAACCCATCTTTGTGGAACAAGTTTTTTGCATTTTATATTGATTTTCATGAGTAGGGCCTTTGACTTTTTGAATCAGTTGCGGGGATATGCCTGTAAATTTTTACCCATGAATCATAACACCTCTATTTCTTCCTTTTTATCATGTCTGTTTTTTATTATTCCTAATTCTCTGCATATTTTCAAGACTTACATACAATTGATATTTCCAAGGAACGTACACGAAATTTATTTCAGGATACCGTTGTTGTGAAAAATTGTTTGTCAAATTACTTTTGATTGTAACCGGAAGTATGTGTTGGGGTGAGAAAAGAGAATATTTAACACTTGCAATTTGCAACATTTAGGTGTGTTTTCCATGAAAATGAAAATATTTGTAACATTGGCACGTGATTTAGTCATCTCCTGTTTTATGGTAACAGAAACCGTATACTCAACTTATTATCGCTTTTCGATAAGAATCCTCTCAATCAAGACTGGTTTCCAATCACTGGAATTTCTGAGTGGGCAGAATTTTGCACAGTGAAAGGTTACTAAGTAACTTTCTATTCTGATTCACAGCGGTATTTTCTCTCATAAACGATATGAATTTTATCCTCTCAGAAAACGCCAGTTAGTGAAAATCAGCCTTGAAAGAGCCTTTGAGTGTCCAATTTAACCGATGCTTTATTTTCTATTTTCATACATTATCATGTAATCTCTATTTTGTTACGTTTTTATATGATCCTCAAGTTGATTTTGTCCCCTTAAACAAATAATTTTTATGATTTTACTTAATTCATGTCCTTGGTCGTTCAATGGTTTATTCATTGTTACAGGCAATAGACCACCAAACCGACTCGAGCGTCTCTTCAACCTGTCTGTGATTCATCGACTTTTAACTTTCAACACTGGTTGCATACCGTAGTTTAGTTGAATGTTGCCCTACGAGGGGGGCTTCCTGCTGATAGATGACTTAATGGTCCCCCTTTAATATACCGACTGAAATTGATTTTGTGGCTCCTGAATTTACTCAAATGCAAATATTTCAAAACGAAACAGTTTGCTGCCAAACTGCTTGCGTTTGTCGAAATTTTTACCACATTCGATAACACTAGAGATGGTAGCAAGGGATTTTTTACCAAGATGCATTGCACTCTTTAAGCGAAATTCTAATGAATCGTTAAAGTTTTGTAGTTCAAAAGCAATGCATTCTCGTTTCTATTTTTAAAGCTTTCTTGCACCCCCACCCCCCCCCCCTCAGACATCTATCAGCGGCCAGTCTACCCTCTCGGATTCCAGCATACGTTTGAAATTGTTCGAAATTGTTTAAGCATGGGGATATTTCATTGCATTAACTTTGAAAGTAAACCGTTGTTTTGAAATTCGAGTTCGATATGACAGCTTTCACTAATTAACATCAATACAGATTTTTCATTTTCCGAAATGTTTTGAATGATCAACAGTGACAATATTTGAAATAGGTTGATTTCATTGATTTCAGTATCGACGGTTTGCCTTATCCCACTGTATGCTGCTTCTCCAATAGTTACTTAGCTTAATCACGCCACGTTATATGTACTTTTTGTGTACAATGTTGTTACATCCATCAAAATGTGTCACATACATCTCCATGTTATCTTGCAATGGGGAGCATGTATCTTTGAAGCCAGGAGATTTTCAGTAAACATGGCTGTTGAATAATTTCACGAGATTTCATATGGCACGTGCAAGGTATGCTGGTTGTAAAGGCCCAGTTAATTGAGTCACAGCAATTAATGCTAGAATAGCCATATCTTTCCACATTATTATCTCCTGGCTTCAATCATTTGGGACCTTTCATACTCCTACTATACGCTTTTACATGGAATATCTCAATTTGGTGTTGGACGGTTTTTAAGGCCGATTGGCAATAAATTTGTAAGATTTGTAGATTATTTGGTAAAGTAAACCATGGAAACGTTATTTGCTTGGAGGAATCTTATCAAACCCTTAATTCGTACATCAACTTATGGAGTTAGGGTTATATATGCAATAAATAACTATTTGTAGGGTACCTTTTGAAATAATAGATTTATGTCATTATCGTTTAAACATCTAGCATGAACAGGAAGTCTCAAGTAATGGCCACGCAGTTTCCCCAATTGCAACAACATCCATAGGCTCATATAGAACTGATTATGTTCGTCCTGGTTATTGCTTCTATTACCTTGACCACTACCTTGCTTGTCGCTCAAACTTGTTTAATCACACTCAGTCGAGGCAATCAGTCAAACTAGTGCAAGCAATAAGAGACAAAATGGTGAAGGCATTGGCAGGGATAACGACGACCAAAATAATCAATCTAGACCTTATAGCCAGATTTCAAATTTTTAGAAGACAGGCAATCGGACTTTGGAGCACATAAACATCTCTAAAGTTTCAGATTTGCTTAACTTATTTCTTTAACTGAAAAGAGATGCTCCAATCATTTTTATATTCATTAGTAGCAAGAAATTGAAAGTACGTAACATCCCCCTAAAGGGCCCCATCAACTGGGTCACACATCTTTCTTGCTAATATATGGGAAGAGGTCTGGCTCAAGATGTTGTGCCTATGCAACTTTGCATGAGATTGCTTGGTCATGACCTCTTGATATTCCCGTTTCGCCAACAAGTTTTCTTTCAGCTAACCACATGAAGTTAAATGCAAAATTATTTTCCCCTCGTCTGCGAAAGACAGCCATGTGCTCAATGTGTTTATGCAACAATATGGGCGATGCTCTCGGCTTTCGGTGCGGTCGTAATTATGTCTCGTTAAATTCTTACCCTGGCCATCTCTCTGGGACAACCTCGGGTATTTACACATAAAATATACAACCCCCGGGAATTTGACTGCCAATTTGCCCCCGGGGCATTTGACAATGCCAGGAGCAGTTGCTTCGAAAGTTTCTGGGAATGTGCACTTTTTGAGTACCCGGTTCCCCGGCATTTGCCACATAAAATTTCCCCAGCCCCAGGGCATTTGTGGGAGAAATCTTTGACGACCCCCGGGATGCCGGGCACTCCATTTTTTTCTAATTGCAATGTCTTCTGATCATATAAATATTTGATTCTGCATCTTATGAAATTTCACGAGAATAAACTTTCGCGAATTTCGGCCAAAAACGTGAAAGTTTCTTCCCTTAAAGTAATGATATCGTTTTAACTGTGATTCTCAATCATCCCGTCCCTAAAACGTCTGCCAGAAAGCTACAGCATCGCCTGTTGCTACATACTTATTTCCTCATCTTAGAAAGTCTAATAATTATTTAAAGTATACATAGAAGTAAGCATTACATTCGTGCTTGTGCTGCTGAGAAGAGCTATTTGCAAGGGTATGAAACGGAAAAACTGCGTGCTGAAACGCGAACCAAAATTAGTGGTTATTGGACCCTGGAAGTGTTTACTAGAGGTTGCCCGGAAGAGGCCAGCATAGGCTCCAATTCTTCAGCAGAGGTTTTGTAACTAGCTATTACTTCTATCCCGAGTTGAATTGCTTGGTATGAACTTTAGGTATTTTACTATGATTCCACCTTGTGCTTTTTTGTATCTCGAGTTTTCACAATGACAGCATCATTCTTCCTTTTAAAATATCTTAGAACTCTATCACGTCACAGCCGTAACAAACTTGAAATATAAAATACGCGCTGCGAATTGAGAATACTATTCTACAGATAGGTTGAATTACAAAAAACATTGCAATTTTAACATTTAAACATTGCAACTCGAGGATATGAAAAAATAGAATTACACTAAACCATCTAACGCTGCTTTCATGCCAGTCAATGCGAAGGAGGATGTAATTGCTTATTACACCATCTTTTTAGCGATATAGAGCCTATGCTGAGAGAGCCATCGTTTCTTGGCGCAAGGGTCTCACATTCATAGACGCGACTTTCATTGAAAGGCGCAAGAGAGACGAGTCGCGACAATAATAACATCAACGAAACCCTTCATAGCTATCGGCCTGTGTACCCCATATACTCTTTCTGGCATTCCCGCACAAGCCTAGGGCCTTAAAAAATGCATTGACGTTGCTCCGTCGTCAACTCTAGTTACAATAAAGACTTTATAAATTGACAAATTTCTGAAAGTATTGCTAGTTTGTAGTTAGTATTTTGTAAAATCTTTTTTTAATTTATATATTTGTTTTCTATAAAATGAACAGCTAGCGTATTGGTGAAACTTGATCGTTTATTTTCATCTTTCCTGCTAATGATTTATAACAGGCTTGTCGACATGATCGTGATATGGGCGTGAAATGCCATAGGTTATCAACAATGGTGCCCAGATTTGAAATTGGCCAATCAGAAAGCCTATACTTCAAAGAATCAACTAATTCGTATGTGTCATTTTATTCCATAAAATGATTTGCTGACCGAGGAGAAATATGTTCTTTTTTCAGCTTGCTAGGAGCATTGTTTTGCTATTGAATGAATATTTTGCCACACGCAAATGCAGCGTTTAAATTTACTTCCTAGAAATATTGAAAATTATTTTCTACCAAATCGTAGTGTTTTACAAATTCCTGGTGCAAAGTGAGTCAAAATTGCGCGGCGTTTGAAAAGTACTGCTCCGAGCAGCAAGAACAACATTCAAAGCAACAACATTGAAAACTGTCTTGTTTCACATCCGATATATTCAATTAGAGTTGGTAATTTCCGCGGCTTTAATCGATAATTCCTTAGTATGGATATGCAGTTTTTCTGCAGAAAACCCCTTGCAAAAACGAGTGAAGAGGAGCATATGAGTCAAATCTTTCAATAGGGCACAGGGAAGCCCGCAAATCTTCCAATTTCACGCTTATAAGCCAATGATATCGTCGTATTCCGATCACATGACTGAAAATAAGGCTTCCGAGATAAATTTTGGAGTACCTTCACGAAAATAAAAATGGATATTCGAGTAATAAAGATACAGAGCTGGTTTTACCACGAATCGATTCGAGAGACCCCACTCCACATTTGGTTTTCTGCATTTGGTTAAAATCTCGTCAGGGATCGGCGTTACATCGAGTTTCATTCCTTCGAAAATTGGCCTATGTTCAAGAATTCTTCAGGAACGCTACAAATAAGATATAGCTTTCAAAATTTCACATGTTACGTGAATTATGTCCAGGAATAACATGAAAATATTTGTTTGTGTGATTTTCGAAAATCCTAGACGAATTAAAGCTATTTGCTGCGAAGAAAGCTAATGGGCCTACCTTCACCCGCAGCAGAATTCCAGTAATCGGCATTAAATCACTGCTTTTCGCAATAATAACCAGCGGATACATTTGCGAAAGACTTCGCCACAAATTCAAGTTCTTTCCACCATTTTATCATCGATAATTTCGATAAAATGTGACAAGACTTTACAGCCTCTGCAGCAAACCGTCCAACTACCGTCGATTCAAAGTTTTCTTGTTGCAAACACGTTGGAAGTCTTGCAAGACTTGCATAAAACAATAGGTTTTGCAAGACTTAGGTCTCCCATATGACACAGCAAAATGATACCTTTGAGAATAGATTGCACACTCCTAAAGTATTTCTATCGTTGCAAAATAAAGAGAAAATAAAACATTTCTCAAAGATTGCAAATTTTTTTGTCACGTCGGAAAAGTACATAATTTGTGTAAAGAAATTTCCCCTGCAATCTATTCTCAAAGGTGCACAATCTATTATCAATGGTAACATTTTGCTGTGTCATATGGGAGATCTGAGCCTTGCACAACCTTTTGTTTTATGCAAGCTTTCCTGGTGTTTGCAACAAGAAAACTTTGAATCGACGGTAGTTGGACGGTTTGCTGCAGAGGCTGTAAAGTCTTGTCACATTTTATCGAAATTATCGATGATAAAATGGTGGAAAGAACTTGAATTTGTGGTGAAGTCATCCTCTTATGTGATAAACTACGGCGAGCAAGCAGTGATCAGTAAATGCAGCTAGGAAAGAACTATTTTCCCGGAAGGAGACGCAGGCTGATTCCATACCTCCTGCAAGAGATGCACTGACGCAACACACCCAACACGCACCGAGGAGCCCATATTCAGGAACAGCTTCTCGTCAAGCGCCCAAATTCCGAACCCTAATGAATGGAATGGAGGTGTGATCAGAACAATTGGTGGTGTCCATTACGGACTGGACTACTCTTTCCTAGGCATCGGTAGCCTGCCAGGACCTGACCAGTTGTGTCAAGGCTGGACTTACGTGTACCGTACCGCTGTGGGCAAATATAAAGGAAACTGTTCGCTGACCGTAGTAGTACACTCCCTTTCGTTATACACCAAGGAAAATGTTCTTGTATCTTCTCAATGACCTTTTTTTCATTGGATAGCACTTCACATTTATTCAAAAGAACCAGTTCAGCTAGCTGTTGCAGACTTCCTTAACATAACAGATTTTGCCTAAATATGGACTACATATTTCAGTGGTTACATTACTTTTTCACTTTGGGGGATTATGCCCCAGTGTAAATATAGCTTTGAGGAAAAATAGATGATTCCGGAAAAGATGGCGTCGGCGGACATTTGACCAAGATGCTTTGCGTTTAATGATCGAATTTCTGTTGAATCACTGGTGATTCCATTATAGAATGCAATGCATCTCTCTATGACTACCAAGTACTGTGTTTATCCGTCATTTGTTTCATTATTTACACCAGTTATTCATATTCGGGGATGAGGCTCGGTACCTCTTCCTAAAAATGGCATTTGGGGACATTTTAGAATCGGTTGTATATTCCATATTTCTCCGCGTGTCAAACCTGCTCCGACAACCAAGTAATTTATTAACCTCACACTTTCATTAGTTACACCAGTTTTTCATTTTGGGGATCGGACTTCAATGCCCCTGTCTAAAAATAGCACTTAGGGTATTCGTCTTAGGAATGGCTCTATATTCCATGTTTCTCAGCGTTTTGAATTTGCTAAGAATAATAATAATAATAATAATATCATATTTATACAGGTTTAACTTGTTCAGCAAACAATTTGCTGTTATCAATCAAGGACCTGTCTAAAATATAAAAAATTAAATAAAAATGAAAACAGCAATACACATCAAGAAAATAAAAATGTTAAAAGTCAAAGTTAAAATTTTTACAGAAAGTCTTAAATCGTAAAATTGAAGTTTCAGTCTTCATTTCATCTGTCAGTTTATTGAAAATCTTTGCTCCTTGAAATGAAAAGGTCTTCTTTCCTGTTTCAGATATGACTTTAGGCAAAGCGATATTTTTTGTATCTGCACGAGTACACTGGCTGTGGTTGACTCTCGTGAAGTAATTCTCAAAGGCGTGTGGCGATACGCCATTCAAACTTTTGAAGACTTCAAGAGCACACATCTTATTTCGTGTACTGCTAACTTTTTCAAATTTTACTCTATGCTTATTGCCATTTATTACTTTCAGTGCACGTTTCTGAATGTTCTCGAAAAGGGCTTTCTTTGATGGTGCCATGTGAAGGAACACATTGTTACAATAAAGCAGAATTGGTAAAATTGTCACCTTATAAATTGTTTCTGCTGTGTATGGACTGATATTGTGCCGTATACGCGACAATAACTTTACTCTAGATGTTGCTTTCTTTATTGTTTTTTCAAGGTGATCAGAAAACGTCAGTTTTTTGTCCATCTGTACTCCTAGAAATTCGTATACGTCTGATTCCGTGATCTTTGTTTGATTGATCTTAATTTCCATAGGTTTGGATCCCGAAGTTCTCTGGTGTGTACCATAAAGGACACACTCGGTCTTGGTCTTTTTAAGATTTACTATGAGATTATTTTGGACAAACCAGTTAGCAATCCGTTCTAGATCACTATTCAATTTTTCTTCGATAACATCACATGTTATCTACCTACCTACACAAGACTACCAAGTAACGCATTTATCCATCATTAGTTTCGTTTTGGGGGCTTGGCTCTAGTACCCCTGTCTAAAAAATAGCAGTTATGGTCATTTTTTAGGAACAGCTCTATACCCCTTGTTCCTCGGCGTGTCAAACTTGCTATGACCATCAAGTAGTGTATTTGTCCGTCACTCGTTTTAGTTACACCAGTTTTTATGTACGAAGTAAAACGAGTACATGTAGGAGTGGAGTTGTGTTTCATTTTGGCGGATTGGGCTTAAGTACCCTAGTCTAAGAATAGCACTTGTGGACATTCTTTGGAATGTTTCCATATCCAATATTATCAGCGTGTCAAACTGCCTATCATCACCATCATCCTCATCGTCATTTCCTCAGCCGATGTCTTCGTTCAAAAGTCATCCCTAACGGGCTCAAAATCAAATTTTACTCTTCTTTTCAATCTACAACCATCCAGAAGCATCTCAACTGTTGCTCAAATAAGCTCATCCGTTCAACTCTTCAAGACCACCAGAAAATTGTCAAAGAACGTTCAGATAAATTTTTCAAATCTTGTCAATCGCCTTCATTTCCTTTGCACCAATTATGAAACCACTTTACTGATACGCAAGAAGATACGCGATCTAAATCAAACTTTGTACCAATATCTTAAAGAAACAAAACACCGCCAATTTGATAATCTTCGTCCACCTTTTAAACAGAATACTACTAATTCGTCAACTACCCAATATAAAAACATCATCCAGAAGATCCAGAAGATCTGCCTCAGACCCATACAGAAAGAAATATGCTTAAAAATGATCTAAATTTCTTCCCACAAAGAAGAATATTGATGAATTTCAAGCAAAGTATGATAAGGAAGATTTCTTTCAACGCTTTCATCTCAAACCCCATTTGTTTTAAATAAAACTCCGAAGAATCTGCCAGCCAAAAATTCGATTGCACCTTCTCATGCACCAGATAACATCGAACCAGATGACATCACCACTATCAATGACCTGTTCGCAACAAAGTCAGCCTCACAAACCTGGCAAGCTTTCAGCTCTTGATCTTTACATTGATAAATGCAGGTATGAGATTTCACAAATTAGTTTTAAGGCCACATGCAAAAAATCTAATCTAACTCAAGAAGAATGGCCTGCCATTAAACGTCTTAAGTCAAGAGAAAACATGATAATAAAGCCTGACAAAGGTCGTCGCGTTGTCGTCTGGGGAGCAGACCCCGCAGACCCTATACATCCAAGAAGGTGGCTCCCAGCTACAAACTACGTCCTACAATGGCCTTCAGAAAAACCCCGAGAAACACTATAACAAAAACATCATCAACAGAATCAAAGAAAAAAGGCTCCTCGAGAACCTTCCTTATAACGCAGATAAGCTCTACCTTCAACATCCCAGAACGTTTGTCTTCTACCGGTTGAGTCAAAAAAAGGCCCGGCGTTTGAAAGGCTACTGCTCCCTGTATATATCAGTAATGATATTTTGCAATATCTGCTTGAATAGCTAACATGTTCAATAACTTTAAGAATGTTTTCTGGCTGAAATCGGTCGCTTCCTTAAGATTTTACAAGGGATTTTCTAAAAGATGTCCCTTTGAGAAACCTTAAAAAACGTGCTAAAATCGTGAGCAAACTTTCCGGATGTGTCTACCTCACAGCATGACTTGAGAACGCTCTAGCCTGTGCTATCCTCTCGGGGGAATGAGAAAGTCTTCCCCCTAGTATGAATAACTTATTCAGGGGGATTCCATTCTCACAAGAGGAAAACATGCATGAATGCACGTGAGTGTCATAATTGCTAGGAAGGAGAACAAAGGGAAATTTTGTTTATCGTTTTCCTTCCCTATTGCAGGTTTTCGAAAGGGGCTTTCTGTAGAAAATTTCTCATATCGACGGGAAGGAATGGCCAATTAAAGCCGGGTAAATTACTGAACCTAATTTGACATATCGGGAATAAAACAAGACAGTTTTCAATATTATTGCTTTCATATCGAGGGAGCAGAACTTTTTCAAACGCCAGGCCTTTTTATTAACTCACCCGGTATATGCTTCCTAAAATCCATAAATCTAAGAATCCTGGCCGTCCCATAGTATCAGCCGTTTCTGGCTCAGCAGTCCAGATTGCCTCCTTTTTTGATAGCATCTTCAAGTCTATAAATCAGCAGCTACCTGCATTCATGCAAGATACCTCATATGCCAGTCATTTCTTCAAAGAATTCAAAATTACTGGCCCAAATAAATTTTTGATTGAAATGGATTTCAAGCCATTATGAAGATGTTGTGGCGCAGTGGTGTAATTCTCTGACTTTGCAGCCAGAATAGTCAGGCAGACAGGGTTCGATACCCGGTAGGGCCTTACCTATTAAGCGTAATGACATGAGGTAGCGGACTCGATTAGCACTTAGCTACTTCTGTGATCCCAGTGCTTGGCGCTAAAAACCGCAACTTCACCTTCACCTCCATCATAAATATGCATTCCTCATGCTCACCTTCACCTGCATTATAAATATGCATTCCTCGTGCTGATGGACTAACAGCCCTCAAATTCTTCCTTGAACTGCCATAAGACAAGATCCACCATCCAATACTCTCCTTCGCCTTGCCGAACTCGTCTTAACTACAAAAGCATTGATATTCAACGGCAGTTTCTACCTACAAACTTATGGCGTTGCAATAATGGGGAGCAACCTTGGCCGTCGCTATGCCTGCCTCTTCGTTGGACATTAAGAACCTCTTATCTAGAATTCCTACAATGGCCCGATCCCTTGCCTTATCAAGAGATATATGGATGATATCATCATTGTAGCATCCCTTCAGCTTGAAGCCTTTTAGTATTTCATTGACAAAACCGATAATCTCAATCCTGCCCTCCAATTCATTCACAACATAAAAGCACATACCTTGCCTTTTCTCGACATCCAACTCACAATTGGAAACGACACCATCGCAACTTCTCTTGTCATAAAGACACCAATGCACACACTACTACAGTCCTGGACTACAGCTCATCCCCTCCAAGTAAAAGCAAAGATTCCTTGATGGCCTTCCGAATAGGTATCCAAGCCACCTTTACTTGTTCATCATCTAGTGTCATATATTTCATCTAGTGCACCCAATGCCACATGCTACATATTGTAGAAACTTCTCGCCAGATCTATAACAGATTTGGCAAACATATGCGAAACGCTAGACATAAGATCGATCTGAACGAGCAACACGAAAAAGACTGCGACAGAAACATCTCTAGAGCTAGAGACTTTACCACTCAATTGATGACAAGAGGACTCTTGGCCTCATTTTGCACACACAGACAGTACCAAAGAAAAAAATTTGGAGAAGCGAATATACAATGATATTAATCTAATAAAGCCCTTCTCTCCCTTTCCTGTTCTTTTTGCTATGCTTACCTATCTTATTATTCTTTCATTTACGTCACACCGATTCCCTTAAATTTGACTTCAATCTTTCGACTGTACTTATCTTTTATGCTAATTTCGACTAATTTTACTTCACTTGATTGATAATGGGTTTCAGCCCAAAAACGTAGTACGACATAAAACTCTATTCGAAGCACAATTATTTACACCGTTATTTGTTTGCATTTAATGAAGCATTGTGCAACAGGCATACAAGAAGATTGTTTTTTCAAACTGCCTATGTTCAGCAAGTTCCATGCTTTTATCACAAAATGAACATTCCAACCAGAAATCTGCTGTACTATTAAGGAAATTTGTTCATGATTTTAGGACGCTGAAGGTATCTCAAAGTGACTTTCTCAAGAAAATTCCTGATCATATCTGACCTGATTGCAATTGTTTGCAATTGCAAGGAGAAAAATTCTGAAAATCATTAAACATGTTGACTATGTATTGCATCAGATATTGCAAAATATTATTGCTTTGGTATTTAAGAGGAAACAACCTTTCAATCCGGGTGCGTTGTTTCTAACTCACCGGTATATTCATGAACTGAAACTGATAAAATTTGCAGAATTCAAATTACCATGGCTGGAAATGGAAATAGCAGATCAAGTTGAAATTCTATAAGGATGCTTTTACCATGCTCTTAAGCCTAACGAAGAAGGGCCAAAAAACGGCTTCGTAGGTAACTCAGTTTCTAATTAAGAAATTTGATGCTATGTAGTCTACCTAAATATACTGGGTGTCCCAAAAAAAAACCCAACGGATTTGATGGGGACTAGGGACAAGAATTTAGGTGCAAACAATCCAAAATAATTTTTTTGATATAATCCTCGATAGCTGACTTGAAGATAAATACCTTGTTTGTTCATATTGGTGCATGGAGAGTTGGAATATCAATCTTGAAAGTCCAAATTTGCTTCCATCTTCAAACCAGAGGTTTCGGGTTTTGGCCATCCTGAAAACGTGCTTGAGGAATCTCCTCAGTCATATGCAAAGTGCAGTAGTGTGAGCATGCTAAGGCACACATGCTTAGGCACACATTTCAATTGAAATTTGAAAGCTAAAAACTGACAAACATACCAATTTCGAAGGGAAAATTCACAAAGGAATATATTTCTTCAATCATAGTGCACCTGGAAAAGAGCCAAGCACGAATGAGCAATGTTAAGGATCTTATCCATGGATGATTTTCCCTTGGGTATATTTGATTTCTTGTTTCGCAATAATTCGAAGAAAAATTATACAAAAAGCATTTCATTAAAGTCATGAAGATTGCAAGAAATAATTCATTTTTCACACCCAAGCAAACTATTTCACGTATTACATTCTTTTATGAGACAGATGCAATGCTAACTTTTCGAAACTTTTGAAGCATAAAAAAGATGTCTTTTCAGGACAAAATTGATGAATTTGATTGAATTTCTAATCAAATATTTTCCTCAGCATGAGGCTTTATTCTCTTATTTCTCGGTAATTCATGAGATTCCCCAAAATAGCGCGTTTGCAGTTTAGGCCAAAACCCAAAAGCTTTGTTTTGGAGGTTCAGGCAAATTCAACTTTAAAGATTAATATTCCCACTCTCAATGCGCCAATATCAACAAACAAGGTATCTATCTTCAAGTTAGCTACCGAGGATTATATAAAGAGCTATTATAGATTGATTGGACCTAAATTCTTGTCGCTAGTCTCGATCAAATCCATTGCGCTTTTTTGGGACACCCGGTACGTTGATACATATGTCACTACACTACCGGGTGAGTCAGAAAAAACGTGGGGTGTTTGGCGGATTGTGACGTCGCGCTCAGCAACCCGATCGGAGCGAATTAAATTTTTTCTTGCAGCCAGAGGTCTAACTTAGATCATAAGCCTTTCCCCATCGAAATCGGTCACTTGATGTATTAATCAGAAAATATTTTCTTCGTAAGACGTTGTATGGGAGTTTTGCAAACTTCTGAAATCTTTGATAGAGCCCCTTCAGCATTTTACCCTTGCCAAAGCTGCAGGTACACGTGGTATTATCAGGGGAGAATGAAATAGTTTTGTCATGAAACATCCGTGTTGATCTTGTTGAACAAAATCTCTTTACAACACAAAGAAGCATGCGTTTTACTGTCTCTCAAACATATTCTCTTTACAGGACAAGTTATGACGTGACAAGGTATCCCAGGGGAGAACACACTATTTGAGAACTGTTTCTTGCTCCCCAGATAATACCACGTGTACCTGCAGCTTTGGCAAGGCTAAAATGCTGAAGGGGCTTGGTTAAAGGTTTCCTCAGTTTGCAAGACTCCCATACAAAGTTTTAGGAAGAAAAGCCTTTTTAAATAATGAATCACATGACCGATTTCGATGGGCAAAAGTTTATGATCTAAGTCAGATTTATGGCTCCTTGGAATAATTTAGTTCACAACGGTCGGGTGGCTAAACGCGACGTCACAGTCCGCCAAACACCCCACGTTTTTTCTGACTCACCCGGTACAGCAGAAGAATTGTCAGTCACCCCTAATTTAATGAAATCATAGCATGAACAAGCTTTCCTTGAAAGCAAACCATAAGTTTAGTCTACGAAAGCTACAATAGTCTTGCCTTTACAACGATAATTGTCTAAACAGCGCCATTAGCTCCATTAGTTGTCAGTTGCCAATCGATTGTTTGAATTCAACGCTCCTTTCCGACATTCACCAATCAAGACAATAAAGTTCTGGATGATTTGAACAGATTTCAAGGTTTTAGAATTGACTCATCTCGATAAACAAACGAGACCTCTTCTTCTTCTTCTTTAACGCCAAAGCCCCATTGGAGCCGTAGGCACCATCCAGTCAAAACAATACTGCATTTCCATGCTTCTGTGCATTATTGCGCGCCATCAACATTCCTCCAGACCATTCTCTGATGCTGTCTACCCAGGCTGTTCTTCTTCTTCCTCTCTTGTTTTTCCCTATTCTTTCTCCTGCTATTGCCACCATGAGCACACTTTCCGGTCTCCGTTTCCAATGCAAAGGAGACACTGGTTGCAATATCCCAATGCGACACTATGTTTTGTAATGGCTTCCCCAAAGCCTGATTTTCGAGCAAGAATTGATAAAGTTGCGTGGAATGTCATCTGTATGAATGAGTATGAAAGTACATTTCATCTCCCCGGGCAGTTTAAAAGAACTGTCTTGACTATATTCCTTGAGTGTGTAAGAGATAACGTCAGCACAGCCATTGCCATAGAATTGCAAAGCTTTAGCAAATGTTTAGCGATTAATATTGTATACCTCTTGAAGAGAGTGAAGCGATCTTGCGCATTTTCTGTGCGGGGAGATTGAGATTCTGTGCAATTTGATCGTGGGTTTTTTGGACCCTTTTTCGTGCTTTTTTCGTTCAAGATTTCTTCAGGAAATCGAACTTACTCATAACTTCAATGCTTACAAAGGGTAGGAACGATCACAAAGTTACTTTGGTCCTTTGGCTTTAAAGTAGTATTGAATTGACTGAAATCCACTCAGTTTTCTTGGTGATATCAATTTTCAAATGGTGAAACTTTTTTTCTGGCACACCAAGCGTATTCTCAGTGCTCAAAACGTTTAAGAAATGTTGCATTACTTCGGTCTATCCAATATCAAGTAGAGTGAAATTTATTCAATTCAATATCAAGTAGAGTGAAATTCATTCAATTCAACATCAAGTAGAGTGAAATTCATTCAATTCAATATCAAGAAGAGTGAAATTCATTCAATTCAATATCAAGAAGAGTGAAATTTATTCAATTCAATATCAAGTAGGATGACATTCATTCAATTCAATATCAAGTAGAGTAAAATTCATTCAATTCAATATCAAGTAGAGTGAAATTTATTCAATTCAATATCAAGTAGAGGGAAATTCATTCAATTCAATATCAAGTAGGATGACATTCATTCAATTTAATATCAAGTAGAATGAAATTCATTCAATTCAATATCAAGTAGAGTGAAATTCATTCAATTCAATATCAAGTAGAGTGAAATTCATTCAATTCAATATCAAGTAGAGTGAAATTCATTCAATTCAATATCAAGTAGAGTGAAATTCATTCAATTCAATATCAAGTAGAGAGAAATTCATTCAATTCAATATCAAGTAGAGTGGAATTCATTCCAAAATATCCAGTAGTCTAGGCACTACAGGGTGAGAAAAAAGTTTATAGATGTTTGAAAGTTAGATCTCAAACCATTTATGAGATTCCCATAAACTGATAATACTCGTTTAGCTGACATAGCATCTTTGACAAGAAAATATAGCTTGTCGAAATTACCGTTATTGTTTTCAAGCTGCAAACAATTTTATAAAAGTGGTTCATCTTAATATCCTTCAAAATAGGCAGAAAGTCGTCCTGAAAAGGCTGAATAAAAATCCAAAGTTGATATGATTGTGCTGCAGTCTTTTCTTATACGTAAGCGACGACAAAAATGCGATGTAATGCGACCTAATGTGTAAGCGACGATATAGACCGATATAATGCGACGATATAGACCGATATAATTTGATTATAGTAGATATGGGGCTAACTTGCTAGCATATTTGATTGAGGATTTCTCACCTGTTTTGAAAGATTTTGAAATGACCATTTTCATATAAACGCTTGTAATTTGTGAAAGATGCAACCTGTTTAGAGGAATTTCATTTTCTTTTTGCTGCGTGGCACGCAGATAACCAAATGTCTTCAATTTTCAATTAGCAGTTTCATTGGCTGGCTGTGCCGTGATTTCAATTATGCACAGTCAAGCATGAAAAGCCAAAAGCAGTGTGATTAAAGCAACTTTCTTTTCGATTATTGAAAGAAAGTTTAGATCGATGATCAAAATGAACAGTTAAACTAGGGTGAGACAGTTATTGATCTTTCTTGTGATACCATTACAACAGAACTGACTGCAAGAGCAAGCAGTTGCCACACAGGTATCAAATTCATTTATTAAGAACCTACAGCCTGAAATTGTTATTTTGTAGCCAATAAATAAGAACCATTTCAGCCTGATATCTTGACTAGGTTCTTAATAAAGGGTTTCATTCATTCATCCATTCATTCATTCATTCATTCATTCGGAACTAAATGCAACCTGTTTGCCAATCAATTACTTTCATAGACTTCAAAAAATACTGCATGCAGAATTGTGATAGGCAGGGGTGTACTGGGGTTTAAGAGTTAGCTGAAATGGGTAGGACCAAGAATGTAAATACAGTTGGATAACCCTAACCCTATGTTAAGAACATACACCCTGATTACTGAATACTGGATGTACTTCAGTGCATAAGAACCTAAACAGGCTGAGTTCAAAAACTTAGGTTCTTATGTGCGGGTTTTTACTGTAGCGCTTACTAGCTATAGTCATTTCTGGTCTGCGTTGACACGTCAGTTGCTCAAGCATTATCAATTTATATGAACCTGATAAATGTTTGAAGACCTTTCAAAAGTCTATGACTTTTTTATCACTCTGCGTGAATTTTCAAGCATATGAACTTTCTTAGCGCACCAGGTAGTTGGTGCTTAAGATGCGCTAAAGAGAGAACAAAGGAGCTGATAAAGAATTTAAATTTGATCGCAAAGTTCTCACAGCAGATTTGCATAGCTTTCTACTTTGTTTGAGACTTAATGCCGCTACTGAAGTATCTTCACTATAGTGCGTCTTTTCCTAATTGAAATACAAACAAAACAATTCACCAAACTCCTTGAATTAGAAAGCAAATTAACACCTGAATAGCAGGAGAGATGAGTTGATAAGACGAACAAACACAGCAAATAGAATAGACAAAACTGGTTACTTGATTATGGCAAAACGCATTGAAATGGATTAGTGAATGGGCGGAAATTCGCGGCTGGTTTCCTTATTTTCACTTCATTTTGAAAGCAGAGATATTTAGGAGATAATTAAATCCTCTATATTTGCTAATACGTTTGCTGAGCAAAATTTTGTGATCATCTGAAATTTGCTAACTTTCTTAGCGAAATTTTGAATAGATTTCTTTCTGCAAAGTAGTTTGATGAGTAAACACAAGGCGTCACTATTGTTTTATTTCAATCATCTTGTAGACTGGTGATTTATTCCCTGCTGCATTGACGCCTCTTATTATTCTTATTTTGCATTATTTATGTTAAGTAATTTCCTTGATTTATTGTTCACAACCTACACTTAGGTAAAAACTGACGCACAGTCTTACATGTTTGGTTGCCAAGTCTTACATTGTAGCTTGAACATTTCCAAAGAGCTTGATAATGTCAATAGGAAGATGATTCATCATTGTAAAGAAGATTTTCACATCCTTCAAACAATAAATGAATAAGAACTTAAGCTAGAAACTGGAAAAATTGCCTATGCATTCTTTGCCAAATTATATATTGGAGGAAATTGAAACTTGTCAACCTAACGTCCCAAACAGATAATGTTGTGAATGCTAAAATGACTCATCTTTCTACAAAGAAGATCTGTAGTCTCTTTAAGCAACATCACTTGATAAAAGCAAGCTGAAAATTTACAAAAATGCATATATTTTGGTAACCAAACGTTATATCATAGTATACAAATTTAGAACTCTCAAACCAACTTCCTACAAGCTTGGTGTTCTGAAAAGGATATTGATTCATCTTTCTGATGAAAGTTTTAACATTCTTAAGGCAATAGACCTATCATAACTTAACGTAGATATTGATAAAATTGCATCTGCCTTGGTTTCCAACTAATATATCAAGTTTCAAGTTTCATTAGAACAAAAAATTCTAAAGTCGACCACATACGTTTCTGCTTACAATGAATGCATTAGAGAGAATAATTGTCCTGGCTACATGCGACTTCATTTCAATTTTGCTACTCATCATCATCTACTTCAATGAGAACATGCTAGGTTATCAAAGACCGTTAGCAAACACTTCTTCTTTAGAAATACATTTCTGCCATTTAATACGGGAAAGGTCTTTAGAAAGTTAGTTAGGAGTCTGATTTTCGTTAATTGGTAACAAAAGCATGAGCATTCAGTCATTTGTAGCTGAAACTTATGAGGTGCACCATTGAATTAGGAATTAGAAATGCTCTTCAGATTGGTGAATCAGTTTTCCATAAAGTATGACTCTTAGAAAGTTGACCAAGGAGTTTGATTTTTGTATGAACCAAAAGATAGGAAGAGTAAATCATCGATTAGTCCAAAACTTAAACAAATGCTTCTGTTTTGGTTCTAAAATAACATTTATCATACGAAAATTAAACTCTTCCAATCAATTTTCTAAACGAATGATAAATTCCTTAGATTAAATCAACTCGATATTCTGAATAGCAAAATGACTCACCTTTCTGAAGAAGATAGTTTTTACATCCTTGAAGCAATAAAAATATTACAGATTACAGTGGCGGCTGGTGCTATAGGGCACTTGGGGCAATGCCCCAGCAGCAAATCTCAAAGAAAAGTAAAAAATTATCACAAAACCAATAAATAATCTTGTGTTTGATTCGAATAAAGTATCGGCACTATATTGGAACTTGTTGTGTAAGCCCTATCAAAGGTGTGGGCGTGGCGTCGTTGTTTCTATTGATAAGTGACGTATAATGTCTATCGATATTGATAGAATCGGCTTCTCTTTGAGGCTATCAAAGACGCTGCGATTTCTTTGACCTACTTTCTCTTTGTTTACGTGTTTCTGGGCAAAGTTTTCTCTGCCCCTCTCAGATCCTTATTGTCATGCGCACTACAGTGTTTTCGTGGTTTTCGTCATTCCATGAAGTTAGCTGATTGGTCAATTTTCGCAAAATATGGGCAGAAATCAATTTGCCCTCCCCACTCAACAACAGCAACATAAATCTGTGCTTCAAACATTTCGTAGTTTCGTAGGCCTGTTGTTGTCAAAGAACAAACGAAATGTTATAGACAAAGAGCAGACCAAGGCACGAAGAGAAATTAGAAGTAAAACGTTTGGGCCAGCAGATTGCCCAGACTTTCAGTTGAAGTAATCGTCGCGTGGATTTACAAGGAGCTGGTATTCAAGGTAAGACTAAGACTGGCTTAAA
Organism: Aurelia coerulea; assembly: GCA_039566865.1. Classification (NCBI taxonomy): domain Eukaryota; kingdom Metazoa; phylum Cnidaria; class Scyphozoa; order Semaeostomeae; family Ulmaridae; genus Aurelia; species Aurelia coerulea. The sequence goes on from CM076959.1 coordinate 9,713,367, forward strand.
GGTTGCAGCGAGTTTTTGGAGGGTCTACTGTTTCCTATCCTTTCCTTGCCTCTTTGCTTGTTGGCGAGTCTCAACCAGAATAAACCTGGACAAAGTACGGTGCTTGCGACTGATGTCCATTTTGTTGCGATTTAAAATGTTTGTTGCATTCTTCAGAGAGAAATAGCACTTTTTACAAAATTTGAGATCAAAACAAAGGAAGGCAAGGAAATATCTTTCGAGGTATTCTGCCGTAAATAAGCAAGCACTGAATTGCAGAATGAAAACTAGGTATGCCAAGCTTCTACAGAAAGTTTCTAGAAAATGTATCGAAAAGGGCGTTGCCAGCATTTTCCGAGCGTTTGAAGGGCGTGGTCAATGAAAATTTTCTGGGGGCTACGCCCCCAGACCCCCGCTTCTCCCGACGTTGCCCCACCAAATATTTTCCTCACAAGCCGCCACTGACAGATTCATGTAGAAACTTACGAAAATTCCAATGCATTTGTTACCAAATAACATATCATACGAAGATTAAACTCCTCAACCAACTAAGCCGCTTGGTATTCTTAGCAACAAGTGATCCATCTTTCTAACGAAGATATTTTTTACATCCTTGAAGCAATAAAAATATTACAGATTCATGTCGAAACTTACGAAAATTCCAATGATCAGCCTAACCTCATCATCGATTCTGGTGTCCATCCATCGCTACATGAGCAGTGCCACCATCAAATTGTTTACGGTAAATTATCTGTTTCAAACATAGCACAACCTCCATATACCCGCAAGATTTGGTATTATGATAAGGCAGATTTTGCAGCAATCAGGAAAAGCATTGAAATGTTTGCTTGGCACGAACATCTTGACAACATGACTTGCCCTAATGAACAGGTAAAACTACTCAATGAAGTCCTTCTCAACATCTATTCAAATTTCATCCCCAACAAAGTTAAAACGATTAGGCCTCGTCCAGCTCCCTGGATAACGCAAGCCATCAAAAACTTTCTAAGGAAAAAAATCGTGCATATAAAACTTTTGTGAGGAGTGGTCAGCCAGACGACAAGCTTGAAGGTGTGCAAAAAATGATATCAGAAGGAGCGAGACTGATTGAGGACGCTAAGCGGAATTACTTCCTTAAGGCAGGAAAAACCCTGGCTAATCATGGGACCAGCAGCAAAACTTATTGGACCTTAATAAACACTGTTTTAAACAAAGTTAAGATTCCGATGATACCACCTCTTCTAGAGTGCGGGCTGTTTGTAACGGATTTTACCGAAAAGGCACAGATATTTAATGACTATTTCATTCTTCAATGCACGACCATTGACACAGGTAGCGAAATTCCCCAAGATACTCCGGTAACTACGACTCTGATAAGTGATTTCGTCATCTCTGAGGAAAAGATTCTTAGTATCATTAGATCATTTAATCCCAATAAAGTACATGGCTGGGACGAAATATCTGTAAGGATGATAAAGTTGAGCGATGTTGCATTGGTTCTACCACTCAAGATAATTTTTACAAATTGTTTGAGGCGTGGTTTATTTCCCGAAATTTGGAAACATGCAAATGTAGTGCCGGTTCATAAGAAAAATGAGAAAAATTTGAAGGAGAATTACCGTCCTATTTCTCTTTTACCAATTTTTGGGAAAATACTTGAAAAACTCATATATGATTCTCTTTACTTGCATCTTGTATCACATGAACTTCTTAACCCAAATCAATAAGGTTTTCGCCCAGGAGACTCAACCATCAACCAGTTACTGTCAATAACACACACAATATTTAAAGCTTTTGACTGTAACCCTCCCCTTGATGTTCGTTCTGTGTATCTTGACATTTCTAAGGCATTTGATAGGGTATGGCATGATGGTCTAATTTATAAATTAAAGCGATGTGGTGTCTCGGGACAACTTCTCTTTTTAATCCAAAGCTTTCTCAAGGATCGAAAGCAGAGGACAGTACTGAATGGACAGAGTTCAAATTGGGGAGATATTTCTGCAGGGGTGCCCCAGGGCTCTATTCTTGGACCCTTGTTTTTCCTTGTGTGTTTGTGTGTATAAATGATCTAGCTGTAGGCTTGAAGTGCAATGTTAAGTTATTTGCTGATGATACAGTACATCATTGTTCACTGTGGTAGAAGATTCAAATACAGCTGCCAATGACATGAACCATGACTTGGAATTGATAAGTCGGTGGGCTGAAGCTTGGAGAATGTCTTTTAATCCAGATCCGCAGAAACAAGCTGTTGAATTAACATTTTCAAGGAAAAAAATCAAAATTGATCATCCAGTGATTCTCTTTAACAACATACCAGTCAAGAAAGTGAATGAACATAAACATTTAGGAATTGTCCTGGACTCAAAGCTATCTTTCTCAGCTCATATCAAATCAGCGATCTCTAAAACAAGGAAAGGCATTGGTTTGCTGAAATATCTCTCCAAATACCTGCCAAGGCATACCCTAAACGAATTATATAAGCTCTATGTTCGACCCCATCTAGACTATGGTGATGGTATTTACCATATTCCTGCCAAAGTATGCCAATTCAGTCAAAATATCCTTTTACCAAATTTAATGGAAAAACTAGAGTCCGTACAGTATTCTGCTGCCTTAGCTGTGTCAGGTACCTGGAGGGGAACATCTCGAGAGAAGCTGTACACAGAGCTTGGTTGGGAGTCACTGAGTTCCCGAAGATGGAGTAGACGCCTTACCTTGTTCTACAAGTTTGTAAATAATCTTAGTCCTGAGTATACAGTTGAACCAATTCCCCCTCTTCATCATTCGCAGTACCATCTTCGCGACCAGGATGTCATCGGGCAATTAAAGGCAAGAACAGAAAAATTCAAGTCTAGCTTCTATCCAAACTGTTTATCCGAATGGGATAAGCTTGAGCCTGAATTGAGACTTGCGCCTTCTATTGCTGTTTTTAAGAAAAAGCTGTTATCAATAATCCGCCCCCCTGCCAAATCTGTTTTTGGAATTCACGATCCAATAGGATTATCCTACCTTACACAACTTAGGGTTGGTCTCGGCAAGTTAAATTTCCATAAATTCAAGCATAATTTTAGGGATACAATTAACCCAATGTGCCCAACAAACGATGGCATTGAGGACACTGAGCACTTTTTATTGCTCTGCGCTTCTTTTGATGTTCAACGACAACATCTTCTCGCTGGAATTGTTGAATTATTACGACCATTTGCACAAATCCCCGGCGCCTGCACTTCAGTTATTTTTGTGACCTCATGCTTGTCCGCTATTTCTCTGAGAAAGGGGTAGAATCAGAATCCTGTCTAGGATATAGAATTCAAAAAAAAGGGGTCATATTTTGGAAAATATAATCAGAGATTTCCAGGAATAGGGTACCAAATTTAGCTCGTGATAACTAACAAGGTAAATTTCAAGCATAATTGCATTGGTGAACTAGAATAACTTCAGCATGTTAAACATGCATACATCAAATTTAGATTACTCATTATCAGGTCACTACTTCAATATCTGGTGGAGAGACAGTGTCTCCAGGGGTAAAATAGTTAAGCTTGTTTCATTCCAGGTGGTGCAGTATCAGGCAACGTTTTTTTTGCAAAAATGTTAAGTTTTGAGTTGTTTTTGAGCTACACACAACACAACACAACAGATTGATCTTGAACCTAAGTAAGTGAAGTAGTAGTGATGAAGTTGGAGGTTTGAGTGTTGTTGATCGAAAATGATTTACCCACAAGGCACAAGAAAAGCAAGTCCACACCCTTCCACCCCACCCACCCAGCAGAGACACCATTTGTAATGTTTTTAGGGTCTTTCTAAGAAGAAACCGTGACACTGGCACTGCTCAGTCAGTCAGGGCTTGCTAGTTGCCCAGGCTGAGATAAATGGGGATAGCTTGCTTGTGATGTAAAAAGTATATTTCGGTGGATGTGGATATAGGATACTTTCTTACCTGCCAGTTAATAGTTTCACATTGCTTGACCCTTCTCCCAGCTCAACTTTCATTCTTTGACTTTGTATTTGTTGATTTTGTTTAGGCCATCATGTTGATGTGTTGTTGCTGTTGTTGCTTCATCATACAACAGCAACAACACAGCGCCATGATGGCCAAAGGCCAAAATTAAATACACATGAAATTTTAAAGTTGAGCTGATGTGATGTAGAGAACAGAGGAGAGCAATTTGACACAATTAACCAACAGGTAAGATTGAAATTTATCTAATTTAGAACTTTATGAGTTGTTCTCCGCCACCTGACAAATAGATTGATGTATCAAGTGTTTCTGATAACTAGTAGTAGTGCCAGGAGACTAGTAGGCCTAGGCCTAGCCTACCAGCCTACCTCCTCCTACAGTATGGTGCATAGGCAAGGTATACATCATAGGGGACAAATGCACTTTGGCGGACACAGTTTCCAATTAAAACAGAAGTTGAATTGAATTGTATTGTTAGAACTAACTGCACATTGGCTTTCTAAACAATAGTGATGTAAATCCTATCATCTGATTGGATAATGCAAGATTCGAACGTAATTCCACTCATTCGCAATTTTACTGGAGAACATCAACATGACTTGGGATGGTATAATAGACCTTTTAGCTATTCTGAAAAGAATCAGAATCGAACGCTATTTTGCTACATTTTGAAGAATTTTCGAATGTGCACAATAGTGATAGAAGCTCTATCGCCACTCAATCGAACGTCGCATATAGAAATGTATAAAAATAACGTTCGATCCAGGCTCTTTTATAGAATAGCTAAAAGGTCTATTTAAGATTCAAGATCCAAGATCCAAGATCCGAGATATTAAGATCCGAGATATTAAGACCCGAGATATTAAGATCCGAGAAATTAAGATCCGAGATATTAAGATCCGAGAAATTAAGATCCGAGATATTAAGATCCGAGAAATTAAGATCCGAGATATTAAGATCCGAGAAATTAAGATCCGAGATATTAAGATCCGAGAAATTAAGATCCGAGATAGTAAGATCCGAGATATTAAGATCCGAGAAATAAAGATCCGAGATATTAAGATCCGAGAAATTAAGATCCGAGATAGTAAGATCCGAGATATTAAGATCCGAGAAATTAAGATCCGAGATATTAAGATCCGAGAAATTAAGATCCGAGATATTAAGATCCAAGAAATTAAAATCCGAGAAATTAAAATCCGAGAAATTAAGATCCGAGAAATTAAGATCCGAGAAATTAAGATCCGAGATATTAAGATCCGAGAAATTAAGATCCGAGATATTAAGATCCGAGAAATTAAGATCCGAGAAATTAAGATCCGAGAAATTAAGATCCGAGATATCAAGATCCGAGAAATTAAGATCCGAGATAGTAAGATCCGAGATATTAAGATCCGAGAAATTAAGATCCGAGAAATTAAGATCCGAGATATTAAGATCCAAGAAATTAAAATCCGAGAAATCAAAATCCGAGAAATTAAGATCCGAGAAATTAAGATCCGAGATATTAAGATCCGAGAAATTAAGATCCGAGATAGTAAGATCCGAGAAATTAAGATCCGAGAAATTAAGATCCGAGATATTAAGATCCGAGAAATTAAGATCCGAGATATTAAGATCCAAGAAATTAAAATCCGAGAAATTAAAATCCGAGAAATTAAGATCCGAGATATTAAGATCCGAGATATTAAGATCCGAGAAATTAAGATCCGAGAAATTAATATCCGAGATATTAAGATCCGAGAAATTAAGATCCAAGATATTAAGATCCAAGAAATTAAAATCCGAGATATTAAGATCCGAGAAATTAAGATCCGAGATATTAAGATCCGAGATACTAAGATCCGAGATATTAAGATCCGAGATATTAAGATCCGAGAAATTAAGATCCGAGATATCAAGATCCAAGAAATTAAGATCCGAGATATTAAGATCCGAGATATAAGATCCCAGAAATTAAGATCCGAGATATCAAGGTCCGAGATATTAAGATCCGAGAAATTAAGATCCGAAATATTAAGATCCGAGATATTAAGATCCGAGAAATTAAGATCCAAGAAATTAAGATCCGAGAAATTAAGATCACGTATTTTTTCTATAAGAAACTAAGAATCTTGCTCAGTACTGAAAGTTTCTTGCGAATTTCTTAGAGGTTCTATAACAATCTTCATGTTCACTACCTATGCCCTCGTGAATATTTCAAAACAATGTTTTTGAAGTATTTCCAATGTTTAGACATTGCTCAAGTACTTTTCGAGTAATGAGTAAAAACACAGTAAAATATGGAAAAAACTTCCTTTGTCAAATTAAACAGTTTCTTAATCAATATTTTCCCAGTGCTGGAGTTTCTTAATTTTCGGACTTTTAGTCAAGTGAAGGGTAAACTATTTTGCAGACAATGTTTGTCCAGGAAATGGTCAAAATTGGCCTCTAGGGCTAGAGCCAAGGGTACCATTTTGGTAAAAATTGGTCCAGAGAATGGTCAAATTAGTCTAGCCAATGGTACCATTTTCGTAAAAATTAGTCTAGCTAACGGTACCATTTTGAATATGCTCACGGCAGACCCCTACCCAAAATTTGGCCAAGAACTCCCCCCCCCCCCGCCCGGAGGGGCAGTTTCTTGCATAAAAATAGGCGTGAATTGAGTTTCTTATGGGCAGTTTCTTGTGAAAAAATACGTGGGTTGTTCTCCATATTGGAAATGTATCTACACGTACTTTTTTATGAGAAACTGCCCATAAGAAACTACACTCTCAGATTGCCTCTTACAAGATGACTTGGGCAAGTCCACAGATCGCCAAACAATTAAGAAACTCCAGTAATGGGAAAATATAAGTTAAGAAACTATTTCTCGTAAGGTATTTGAGTAATTTCTAAATATTGGAAAACATCGTTTTGAAATATTCACGAGGGCATAGGTAGTGAACATGAAGATTGCTATAGAACCTCTAAGAAACTCGTTAGAAACTTTGAGTACTGAGCCAAATTCTTAAAAAATACGTGATCTTTAATATCTCGGATCTTAATTTCTCGGATTTTAATATCTCGGATCTTAATTTCTTGGATCTTAATTTCTCGGATCTTAATTTCTCGGATCTTAATATCTCGGATCTTAATTTCTCGCATCTTAATATCTCGGATCTTAACATCTCGGATCTTAATATCTCGGATCTTAATATCTCGGATCTTGATATCTCGGATCTTAATATCTCGGATCTTACTATCTCGGACCTTGATATCTCGGATCTTAATTTCTGGGATCTTATATCTCGGATCTTAATATCTCGGATCTTAATTTCTTGGATCTTGATATCTCGGATCTTAATTTCTCGGATCTTAATATCTCGGATCTTAATATCTCGGATCTTAGTATCTCGGATCTTAATATCTCGGATCTTAATTTCTTGGATCTTAATATCTCGGATCTTAATATCTCGGATCTTAGTATCTCGGATCTTAATATCTCGGATCTTAATTTCTTGGATCTTAATATCTCGGATCTTAATATCTCGGATCTTAATTTCTCGGATCTTAATATCTCGGATTTTAATTTCTCGGATCTTAATATCTCGGATCTTGGATCTTGAATCTTGGATCTTGAATCTTAAATTATACCATCCCACTGCAGCAGGAACCAGCAGTCAATGAATTCGTCTCCCCAAAAATTTTTGGGGGCTGCCGCCCCCAAGCCCCCGCTGTTTCAATAGGCGTACTTTAATCTTAGTACTGACGCATTTTCCATCCAAAAAACAGTACAAAATTCACACACGAAGAAATGTTAAAAGTGTGTCCGCTAAAGTGCAAACTAGCCCATCATAGCTCTATTTGGTTGGTAGATAGTACTGTATTATGCATGAGTCAAAAATGGGCAAAAATAGCTTCAGTACCTGGCATATGTAGGGTCTACACAGTGTAGCTGTAGCACACAATATGGGTAAATAATTTTGAAAACACAAGGCAAGGGGTGTGCACATGTCATAAGCATATGAAACGAAACCCTTGATATCAACAGCAATAAGTCAGAATAATGAGTTGGTTTTATTTTATGTGGCTCTGTCTTGTGGTATGAAAATTTAATCCTCATAATGATGAGTAGAAGTTCATCTTTTTAAGTTGTTAGTTGATAATAAATTATTTTTGGCTTTTATTATTGTTTATTTTTGTGCACTAACATTGCCAGATCTATATTGTATGTAATGTATTGCATTTTGAAACTATAATGATATCCAATTCACATTCATTTATTTGTATTCCCTCATCTTATCTACTGATTAATGTCAGGGTACTCAGCATCAGTGTTAAATTTGGAGTACATTACTTCAAGGATGTCAGTGAATGAATGGAAAAGGGGGTGATATTTTCTCAGAGAGTCAGAGAAAGGGGGGTAATTTGGACAGTTCTGTCAGAGATAGGGGGTATAAATTGAATTCTATGGACAAGCATGAGGTACACCAGGTAGCAGGGTGCAGGTGCCGGGCACAAATCACCAATCTTTCAAACGATTCTTTGACACATCTTTTATTGTATGGTGATCAAGACCTTTCTGATGAGTTGAACAGAAATATACTCGAATTAACTTTACGTTTCATCCACGAAACTGGTCACTTTGATTAATCCTTTGAGATTACAGCTATTTACTAAGCAACCACCAAGTCCTTTATCGTAAATAGCTCTTTCCTTTGTAAATTCTGTTTCACATCAGATGTCGGCCATTTTACCTTCCTAAATCAACAATTAAACGATTTGCACTCGTGACATCTTTCAAACCCATTTAAACCCTGACCTGACATCTGATATGAGACAGAATCTAGTATAGTATCCATCAATCTTTAATTGTTTCGTCGTTTCGTAATGTATCTGTATACAGTTTAATGTTTCATGTTTTTATATATTGGCCATGAGGTAGTCATTGTATTTCGCTCCCCATGGTATCGTACCTGTAGTGTTGTATAGTAATTTAGATAGGTATAGTAGAATGTAAGATTATTTATAAAATTTTATATTTGAATAAAAAAAAAATTCCAATGTATTTGTTACCAAATAACATATCATACGAAGATTAAACTCCTCAACCAACTTAGCCTACGCGTAGACCCATTATCCCAAAGGAGGAAAGGGTCTACGAAACAAAGAGCAAAGGCTTGCTACGGCCGCCCTATCAATCATTTGCCCTTTTCAAATTATTTGTGAAACGCTTTGAAACCATAGAAATAGAAATATGTCTATGGTTGAAACAAAGGCTGCATAAATTAAGTTTCCAGAAATCTAGAAACTTCAGTAGCAAGCTTTTGCTCTTTGTTTCGTAGACCCTTTCCTCCTTTGGGATAATGGGTCTACGCGTAGGCTACAACCAACTAAGCAGCTTGGTATTCTTAAACATCCATCTTTCTAAAGAAGATTTTCACATCCTTCAAGCAATAAACAAATCACAAATTAAGCTAAAACTTTACAAAAATTCCTATCTTTTGGTTCATACAAAAGTCAGACTCCTTGGTTAACTTTCTAAGAGCAATACTTTATGGAAAAATGATTCACCAATCTGAAGAGCATTTCAAATTCTTAATTCAATGGTGCACCTCACAAAGTTCAGCTAAAAATGACTGGATGCTCATGCTTTTGTTACCAATTAACGAAAATCAGACTCCTAACCAACTTTCTAAAGACCTTTCCCGTATTAAATAGCAGAAATATATTTCTAAAGAAGAAGTGTTTGCTAACGGTCTTTGATAAGCTAGCATGTTCTCATTGAAATAGATGATGATGAGTAGCAAAATTGCAATGAAGTCGCTTGCAAAGCTTGAAGCATGTACGTTGTTTCTTTCGGTCTATTTAATAAATTTTGATTTATTGTTTGATTGCAAATCTAAACTTTGAAAATGAATGTCTCAGCATTCAGGAGGAAAGAATTAAGCTGTTGATGTCTTAAGCTAAGTGTAAAAGCTCTTAATTCATTGGTTTCAAGATTGATTTAAGCAATATGTCTATTTCTTGATTGATTCAAACTTGATAAAGTTTTATTACGGTATCTGGTAGCTGTTATGAAGTTAATTTGGCAAGCGTAGGTATACACATAAACCGCAAGCCAATTATTTGTTTCGCTTGACGGTGATGTAATATTCAAAGACAGTAAACAATGGTATACAATGAATAAGAAAAAGTCTTCTTAATTGCTCAATTGATTGTGTAATTTGCTGGCTCCACTTCACGTATCTTAATTAGATACATTTATCTGCAATGATTGATATTGCAATCAATAAATTGTTCATGAGAAAACTATGCTTTACCTTCAAAAGTTGATGAAAATTGTATCGAATGAACACATCTCAAAGATTTGTGCTTCAACCTATAATGAACGTCTAACATAGATATAGAGACCACCATGTCTCAGCATCTGCACTGATTATTATTATTATTATTATTTCGGTTAGTATTAGGATAATCGATGGGGCAGATAATGTCTTTTCCCTTCGTAGGAAAGAGTTGTTTTGGCAATACAAACTTGGTACGTTTTCACCTGCTGGCCTGAACGAAAGAGCAGCAGATATTGAACTCGATATGTTTGCTTGCGGGTCGGCATAAATTCTATCGTTACATTTGGAAGCTAGGATCTGCATGGGTGGGGCACTTCAACCTTTGGCTTTGTGTTTTTATGCACATGGTGGTAGGGTGGAATCCCCTACCTTGCCATCTGGGATTTAGCATTAGCTAAAATAGTTTTTAGCTGTTCTGCAAATCCTTAGAGGGCTATTGGGCGGGTGTCTTTTCTCAAAGGTCTTGGCTCCAATAACAGAAGAGTTTCAAGTCCCAGGTGTGCTAATTAATGGTGCCACGCATATATCTCAAAATGGTTGTTTACTGGGAGTCATCTAAAACTTAAAAACTTTCTTTTAACAGTGGTGGCGGTAAATGCTATTTCATTGTTTGTAATATAATTTGGCATCATTTTTGCTTAGGTTGTGTAAATATATTGTCATGTAAATAAGATTTTTAAAATGTATAAATACTCGGCTGTCCTCTGGTTTAGTTTAACTGAAGAAGATTTTTATCGAAACGTATTCAAATAAACAGTGGTGTTTTTATATTTTATTTTCTGTTTATACATGATGGTGGTTTAGTTTACATATTATTATTATTATTATTATTATTATTATTATTATTATTATTATTATTATTATTATTATTATTATTATTATTATTATTATTATTATTATTATTATTAGTATTATTATTGTTTTTGTTATTATTATTATTATTATTATTACGAAAAAGTAATGATTGAAATGCCTTGCTTGTTGTAGATAACAGCAAAGAAAAACAAGACAATTTTTTCAAAAATTGTCTTGTTTTTCTTTGCTATTATTATTATTATTATTATTATTATTAACATTAAAAAGCATTGGACTTTCGGAACTTCCATCAAAAACATTGTTAGAAAGATGATAAACACATGCATAAGGACAGCATACTACATATTTTGTTGGAAAGACAAGGACTGGACCAGTCAATTGTATTGATTATTGATAACGCAATGCCATTTACCCATTTTCAAACAAAGAAAAAATTCAAATACAATGCAAGAACATTTTCTTGTAGTATCTACCAGGTCTAAGTATCTTCCTGCTTTTGACATTGTTGGAGAGCAAAGAAAGTGCTGTTTTTAAGCAATCACTCTTCTGAATTTCTTGTGCCCTAAATCAGCAACCATTTGTCCGTTTGGCTGCAACAAGGTTTCAAATTCTAACCAGACGCCAATCCTACGCAACTGTATAAAGGACGAAGCAATAGAGATGCAAATTATCCACAACAGTCTCACAAATGGACACACAATTTTTTTTGGGAAACCCTGTATATTTCCTTTAAAAGGCTTTTATTTTGAATCTAAGGACGATTACCGAAACCGCTTTAGGGCCACATCGCTAAAATCACGTCGAGGCACGAGCTGACTTTCGATGACCTTTCTGCTATGCGCTATCCCTAGATCTTTGCACGTGATCTTCGCACCCACAGTTTTACAGTATAAATTGATATGAAATAGATTTGTTAGTCGTGTACATGATCTTGATTGAAGAATCCTCAGATGTTCCCGTTATCTGTATGATATCATCTGACGGGTCCCTCAAAGGATCATTGTATCAGCTAATGTTCACGACAACATATATAGATTGAAAACATTTCATGCAGTTTGTTTATCCAATGAAACCAGAAACCTATTCATCTATTTGTTCTTCTTAGACAATTGAAACATTGGTTAGAAAAGGCAATGGTGTCCTTATAAGGACAAAAGGCTTCGATTCGATCAACCAGACCACAGGTCAGCGTCGTTTATTATTTTCTCCTTTCATTATCCTTATAAGGATAAAAGTATCCCAGGGAATAACAATTCTTCGCTGAGGAGATCTGATATCTGATAATCAGGTGATTAATACCAGTGCATAGATGATAGCTTGTTAAGAAATCCCTCGCAATAAACTACAAGTGAGTCGATAGAGAATATTTTCGGTGGTACTGCTATATTTCCCATTGAGTGAGTAAAAATGTACTACTATTTTTGGACGACTACAACAGCTGATTCATTGGAACAAGTGCAGGGACTGTCTAATCAGTCGATGAAAGCTCTACTGAGAGAGTTACAGATTAATCATCATCATCAACAACCCACATTCTCGTGACCGTATAGATGCTTTCCTCACAATCATCTTCCATTGCGCACTGTCTCTCGCTTTTTTCATATGTTTGCTAAGCTCCAGCATTGTGAACTCTTTTAAGTAATAAGTATCCACCCACTGCTTTACTTCTCTGGTCTGCCTCTTTTTCTTTTCCCTTCTACCATCCCTTCCATGAACATTCTAGCCAAGATGTTGTCTTTCCTAACAAGGTGCCCAAACCATTGGAGCTTCCTTTTCCTTAAAACTGCCAGTAACCTTTCTGATATACCTATTGCTGCATAACGTGTGCTGTATATGGAATCTGTAACATGTGACAGTAACATTTAAACTAAAAGCTTTCTATTCTTTTCTCCATTTCATTATTCAACGTCCAAGACTGACAGCCATGCAGTGTAATCGATGTTATGACCTATGCATAATCAATTTCCTTTAGAAAACTTTGCTTTGATTTGATTTGCTTTAGCAAGTGATTTACGTCTCGTCTATGATATAATGAGAAGATAAATCAATCATGATTTCTAGTTTTTCATAAAAAGCATTGCGAATAGGATTTTGGTCACAAGGTACTCTTTCTTAAATGGGGCAAAGTATCACTTATTTCAATACCTAGCATTGTACATTGGCTAACTCTGAATACCTCGAAGAGCAACTTTCAGCAAGAAATGAGCAATCTATCAGCATCTTAGAGGCTAAAATGAAAGCGAGAATTCTGGGATCAATTCTGAAGGTAGTACCACCTGAGCCATGCCTGTTACAATTTGCAACACTGCTATGCATTATTTTCTAGCTCAAGCGACACAAATAGTTCTTGAAAAATAGAAACCTACCAATGTCCGAATGATATTTCTAAAGCCTGTTAACTGTCTACAGGGTGACTCAAAGAAATGTGGGTGTTGAAGGAGCCACATTTTGGTGAAAAACAAGTCAGATGGTTTTGTTGGAGTTTGATATTGCAGGATGAAAACTGAATTGGTTATAGAATTATAGATCGTTAGAATCACCCACGTCTTTCCATAGTAGTTTTTTCTTTTGTGCTGTAACACAATACATGCCTTGTTTCAATATTTTGGTCGAAAGGTTGTATGTTGGTCATGGTTGAGAAGTGAACACGTACATGAATATGAATCGAGTAGTGGGCCTCGTTTATGATTCTTCTGACATTTCATTTCAATAAAATCGCTCATAATCAGAGATGTAAGAACCGGAGGGCTTTGGGGGCACGTGCCCCCCCCCCAAGAATTTGCAATAAACAAAGACGTGCCCTTTTATTTCAGGAAGTGTCCCTTTTGCTTTCTGAAATAGTGCCCCTGAAGGCTCGTGCCCCCAAGTTTGAGATGCTTCCTATGTGCCTGCTCGTAATTATGGAACGGAATGTCCGATTTCAACCAACTAAACTATCCTATCTAAGCTAGCCTTTTTCCTATGCAATGAATGTGCAAAATAATTTGTATGAACAAGAACTGGAAACGCCCCGCATTTTCTGACTTACCCGGTACAGAAATGTATCCAGTACAGAAATGTATCCAATGCTTTAGAAAGTGAATACAGCCATCAGTTGGAAATACTAAGAGCAGGCAAGAGCAGTAAAAAAGCTTCAAAGTCATGCCTTACCTGCCAATAGTAGATGTATGTAATGGCAGGTTCAACATTTGCCAGTTCTTAGCAATACCTAGCAGAAGCAATTCTCGATGTTTATAAGTAACCTACACCTTTATAGCTCATGATGTCATGACTTTATTTTTATCAACAGATGTAAAGATAGTAGTAATACTTATTGACTATTCAATTGAAAAATTGAGCGAGCTCTCATCAGGAAACTTCTTGTGTTTTGAGCAAAGTGGAAATGCTGATTTTGATCCTAAAGATCATTGCTCTGAAGCTGTTCCTTCTCCATCTCAAAGACATCAAAATTAAAAAATCCTTGTTATAAAAGGGCAATTTGATCTGAACGTACCCTTACGCTTTGAAATTGAGATACTGAGAATCCAAAAAGTTCAAAGATAGTAGCAGCATTAACTTACTGTTGGTAATTTTGATTAATTAAAAATCGAACCGGAAAGAGATCTGAATGTTGCAGTCAAATGTTAGTGATTTTGCAAACATGTCTACATGTTTTTCGAACACCCAGTATGCGTTGCCGAAAAAGAAAACTCTATCATAGAATATGCCTATGTAATTGTCTATAAGATAAGCTCCACCCTCTCTCGTCATGAAATTATACGACAACTGTGTTTATATGCTTTTTGTAGCGGAAAATGTCGAACAAGATTTCCGCTCGAAAATTTTTAGCCTATCTCACTCTCAGTTAACTGTGAGCTATGGTTATCTAATTTGAATTTAACCAGCTTCCTCTGAAAATAAAACAAAGAAACGCTGTCAGTAAGAACTTACTAATTAGGAACACACATGAAACTTTTTGTTCAAGACAGACAATTTTTCGTTCGTGTTGGGAAAATTTCGAAATCTTCCGAATTGTGAAGGTTCTGCAGACTGTGTACAGGAAATGGTACGCAAACACATGTAATGTCTTTCTACATAAACTAGTTATCTCAAAACAACAAACAGGAATCGAGCATAATTATCAATAAGATGGTTCATAAAGCTGTAAAACTAGAAAGCTTCCTTCTTGCAATGACGATAGCAAATGAAACATCTGCATGGTGAGTCAACTGTTTGAAAAACCGTACACAGAAATCAATAGAGTCAATTTGCTAAAATTCAATTTCATCATCTTATTGAAACTTCAAATTATAAGAGTTTTCTAATAAGTTCAGGCGCATTATTTCGTACTGAAATCAGGATTTAAAAATCTTCCTCTCCCTCAAGTTGTCACACACAAAAAGCCAATATTGGTTGTTCACAAAAATATATTTTAGAATATTGATGCTCGGCATAGATCACCAGTTTCTAGGTAACTGAAAGATAATGAGTGGGCTCAAGAAAACCTTGCTTTACCATTTTGATGGCTGAAAAGCGGATCGAATTGAGCCATAGGGTGTCGGCGGTGGTAATCGGAATCCATCAAAGAGGGTATTTCTTGGTACTGAAAGATAGCATTTGAGATACTAAGCATCTTTACAAATAGCCTTCTTAAATGTAAAACATGCTAAAACCAGTTGCCTTTTTTTTCTAGGCAGTGTAGAAGTTGTCGCTGTGGACAGAACTTTGTGGACAGATTCAAAACTCTAAATCCCTGGCCGAATGAAACAAAAGTCCTAAACAATCAAAGAAATTGGATGTCTAGCATGTGAACAACGCATAGGATTGTGTCAAAGACTCGGAACAGTTTTGCTGAAGTTGTTGGGGAGACGAGATACGGTTTGTCCGAGGAAGCGTATGTGTCCCCCCGTGCAGTAGGTTAATGCTCATGCGCCCGGTAGAGCTCCAACCCAAAACACTACTGCGCATGAGCTTTAACCTACTGCACGGGGGAACACATACCTTTCCTCGGACAAACCTTATCTCGTCTCCCCAACAAGAAGGGAGGACAGTGGATTCCATATCGAATAGTCTTAAAATTTCACAGCGGTGGTTTTCGAACACCAAATAAATCAGTTGATTGAGAGAATGAATACTGCTCAATTCTGAAATGCGATTTGGATTTTCAAATATATTTCATAAATATCTATTCGTAGATCAATCGAAAGTAGTAATTAAATCAAAACAACATTTTTCTCATGCAACTCCAACTTCTTAGATTGGTTTGCGTGTAACGAGAGCTCTCCAGAATGTCATACGAGAACCGATAGTCAAACCATTGCTTTCGCATTCAGGAAAAAAGACAAGAAAAATTAAGAAGAGATTATTGATGGAATACTTGCCTATTGTACATAGAAAAATGAATTTCTTGGCACATTCTGCATTGTGAACTGGCACATTCTGCAGTCTGATAACCACAGCCTAGGTCAGCCACAAAACATCGTTGTAAAAGAAAAGCAGGCAAAGTCAAAAACAAAAAGACCTTGGGAAAATATGCCCATATACCTGTCCATTCACCTAACAATTTTTGTTTTTGTCTGTGATTAATTTTTCTACTGAACATATTTTGTTTTCCATAAGTGTCCGATTACCAACGCCGCCACCCTACATTTATTGTTTTAGCCAAATTTGCTGGAAGCTAAAGTTCGGGAATTCTTTCATTTTATCTTAAGATTGTGCATTGTAAATTTTGAATAAATTCTCGAAATCAAGTCAAAACCCCTGGCAGACAGCAAATTCTGTAAGTTTTCAAATCGATCTGATAGTTTTTCGTACGATTTTTCAAATACTGTAGTGCAAACATGTTTTGTGCCTCATCATGCACAACTGAAGCCTGGTGCGGACCAACAAGGACAGATTTTGTAGCACAATAGCATGAATTGTTTTTGTTGACACCTGAATTCAAAGCGATTAGTGATCACAGACAAAGGAAATTCCCTCAACCAGTAGCTCAAAACAAACAAAGCCGCAAAAGTCTCTCTGAAACCCAGGTAGCTATCGCCCTCCTTGTGCATTCCAAAAATTCATTTTAAGAGCAAGCACGAGCATATGTCGAAAGAAGAAGAATGTATCTACACATCTACCACGGGCATTTTATTCATTTGATTCAGAAGCTGAGCAGTAAGTAAGGTATTTTAAGGGAACCCAAAAAAGGAGAATTGAGTCACCTCCCAATTGGCTTCTGAACCAAACAAATTAAATGCCGGTGGCAGATGTGCAGATATATTCTTCTTCTTTCGATCTATGCTTATGTTTGCTCTTACGAAAAATTTCTGAAATGCAGAATGAGTGAGCTAGCTACCTGGGTTTCAGAGAAAAGTAAAAATATGTCAAGGATGGCCTTTATCAAAGTAAATAGTTTCTTAACTTATCTTCTCCCAGTATTGGAATTTCTTAATTTTTTGGCGATCTGAGAGTTGAGTTTCTTATAGGCAGTTTCTTATAAATAGAGATACGTGTATATGATTGAAATATATGGCTCTCTTATAGAGAACCAATTATATCCAAGGAGTATATGCTCTCCACTCCTAGATATGATTATAGACTCTCCACAAGAGCTAGAAATGTTAAAGCGCTCGCTTCGCTCACGTTCTTCATATAGTCTGTCGATAGTACTTGGGCAGAAATGGGTATGAACCCTACCCTTCATCAGAAAGAAAACCACCCATTTGTTAGGCCGTCTAGAAAATTCCGGGTGAGCCAGAAAAAATTTCCTACATTCGAAAATATACAGCACTAAAAGTACTTGATTGAAATGAATGAATCAAATTTTACTTGATAGCCTAGACATTGCAGTATTTCTGGTATTTTTTTTACGCATTATTACAAATACTGGAAGTATAAGTAAATTAGACTTTATGAAAATTTCTTGGTTGCAAAATATCTGAACAGGAGGGCCACAAAACACTTGGTCAAATCATAAAGAAACTCCTCACACAGAACAATCAATAACGCATAATTTTTTACGAGTGCAAAACAGACTTACAACTGTCATAGCAACGTTAGTCTAAACAATATTTTAAGGTTTCAAAACTTTCCAAAATCCAAACTATCTTGAATACTAAATTGCACAATGAAGTAGGAGGAGGTAAATTGAATAGCACAATCCAGCAAGGGGAGGCCTACAAAAACGATGGCTGGTACTATAGACAATCTGTAAATAGACAGATTATCATTGGTCATAAAGCAAATTAATTGAAGTTTATTAGGACGTAAACTTCCTTTGCTGATGCTATTTTGATGGATTAAATGTTATAACCAAAATGTTGAAACGATCTAAAATTTCGAGAAGGGCTGTGATACCGTAGACAACCTGCAAATTTAGAGTGAAACGTTGTCTGTTTTTATATGGGGGTAGTCAGAGAAAATCAATTGATCAACATTAGTGTTGTGGCGCAGTCAGACTTTGCAGCCAGAAGAGTCATACCTATCGAACAAAGATAGAGCCCCACCACTTGAGCGTTTGCCCCTTCGTCTGGTATTTTTCATCTTCCAAATCTTTACAGAATATTCAAGGGCTGCCAGAACGTTTTCTAAGATTTCTGTATAATGATCATGGAAGTTCATACAGGTCGTTTCAGGAGAAAGGCAACCCAATTATAATTGAAAATTACAAGGTTATAGAAGATGTAATGTATACCGTCTAGAAGTACTTGGTGTCCCAAAAATGTTTGCCCCGTTTCCCTGAAGATTGCGACAAAACGGCAAGAGATTATCGTCAAACTTTTAAATGATGTTGCTCTGCAGATATTCAATTAAGGTTTGCTACCATCCCCATAAAATCCGTTGACAAATGATGGGGCTATGACCTTCAAGAGACCAACTTTGCCCTATGATTGTTTTACCTGTTGTTTCTCGTCTATTCGAAAAACTTATATTTGACCAGATGTATTCTTTCCTTAACAATAACAAGCTTCTTTACTCGAAGCAGTCAGGCTTTAGAAGGTTGCACTCAGTTTTAACTTGCTTACTAAAGTGCACGAATGACTGGTATCTGAACATAGACAAAGGCAAATTCACTTCAGTAACATTCATAGATCTAAAGAAGGCCTTTGACACAGTTAATCATGAGATTCTTCTCAAGAAGCTTTCCCTGTATGGAATAAAAGATAAGGAATTACGCTGGTTTCATTCATACCTCTCGAACAGAAAACAATGTTGTAAGGTAAATGGGCAGATCTCTGAACTTGAGGACGTTACATGTGGCGTTCCACAAGGTTCATGCTTAGGGCCTCTCCTCTTTTTACTCTACATCAACGACCTACACCTATCACTAAATTACTCTGAGGTGAATATGTATGCAGATGACACTAGCATTTCGTTTTCATCGGATTCTATCCCCCACCATAAACGAAAGTGTCAATTCTGACCTTCTTTGTTTAAAAACCTGGTTGGAATCAAATAAGTTATCTCTCAATGTCGCCAAAACACAAAATCTCCTCATAGGAGGTAGAAAGAAGTTGAAAGACATTGAAAACTCTGAAACACAAAAAGTGCAAATTGTTATTGGTGAAGAACCAGTTTCGGAGATTAAGCACACAAAATACCTGGGGATCGAAGTTGACCAATTTCTAAATTGGGATGATCATATTTCCGCTATAATTAAAAAGACATCAAAAGGAATCGGAATGTTACGTTATGCGAAAACATATCTCCCTCTAACTACGATTCAGTCAATGTACAGAAGTCTTATCGAGCCATATTTCCGATCCTGTTGTTCCGTATGGGGAGTCTGTAATACCACTGCCTTAAACAAACTACAGAAACTACAAAACCGTGCCGTGAGGATAGCTACAAACAGCCCTTACGATGCGTCCTCACAGCCACTTCTGAAGGAACTAGAATGGCAAACGGTCAGAGAACTTATTGACATGGAAACCGCAAGGATGGTGTACAGGTCAATTAATGAGGAAGCTCCCAATTACCTTGCAACTTTGTTCGAGAGGTTGTCGGATAATGGTATTAGAGTGCTTCGAAATACAAATACAGACCTGAAGCTGCCTTTCCTAAAAACGTCCAGTGGTCAACGGTGCTTTGCTTATAGAGGAGCACGATTATGGAATAACCTTAACGCTGATGTCAAGACAGCGTCGACCTTAAATCGATTCAAAGCTGCATATAAAACCAGCCAGTAATCTTTTCGGTTGAACTCCTTATTTACATACCAGTTTTATTTTCATCTTTATCGTTACTTGTAAATTTTGATTAGATATCTTTATTTTGTTATTATTTTACAGGGCAATTTGGAAATCAGTATTTAACTGTATATTTAACCCTGTTTAAAGAATTTAAAATGAAAAAAAAAAAAAAAAAATGAAAAATGACTGAAACCAGCGGTAGCCCATTTTGTCTTACTATTTTGCAGCGATAAACAGCTTCATGGATGAAGTGAAGCAGCAGCCTCCAATGTCATAGCTCTCGTGAAAATTTCGATAATTCTCAGAGAGTTCCACTACTTCTGACCTCACAGAAACTATTTCTTACCTCACGCGAAGCTATCTATTGCTGCAAATTAGTGAGACAAAATGCCCGACTGCTAGTCCCAGTCATCAGCCAAATTTGGTCTTCTGAAGGTCTTAGCTCCATCATTTTTCAACGGATTTTTACAGAGATGGCAGCAAACTTAATTTGAACATCTGAAGAGCAACATCAAATAAAAGCTTGGCAAGTAGTAAATATATCCAATCTTAAATACAGCTTATTGTAAGAGGAAAATAAACACCCTTTTCATCGCAAAAAATTGCGAAACAGATTTTGTCGAAACATTTCAGGCCTAGAAGTAACTGAGGTGATGCCCTAAGGTTCGAAAAAAATGCATTCACATTGGATGCATTTTATTAAGAATGACAAAAGAAAATCTCACAAGGTTGAGCTTTCATCTATGTAACTGTCTTATCATTTTCCCGCATTTGAAATAAGCCATACTTACACAAGCGTAAGTTAAATGATTAAAACTTCAATCGATACGCATATCCTGGATATCACTAGAAAGAAGATAAATTGTATTTTCCGATGGCATGAGTCAAATTGATTAAAACATCATTATTTCCTGAGCAATCTCGAATAAAGTTTGGTTGCGTATTTTCTGAATCACCTTGTATAATGTATGTAAGTTGATTGTTTGTACGTGCAGCTTTTTTAAACGATAAATACATACAATATCTTTAAATGCAGTTCATAGCCTAGAGCTTAACAGACTAAACGTTTTGGGCTTCAAGTCTGTTTTCCACGAGGCGGAATTTTTCGCTCGAACTCTAAATTCCGCTTTGGGCATGCACAAGTCAAGAAAATATTGTGCGCTCGAACTCTGAGCTGTTTGCAGAAAAGTTAAACCATGTCCAATCCAACTCTTTTCCCAATTCCGCTCGAAATATTAGTTGGAACGCTTCAAAAGATTTTCAATGGACCTAATCAGCCTTTTTCTATTCTTACAACCTTAACGTACTTTGCTTCGTTATTAGTGATGAAGGGTTATGCCCGAAACGTCTATTATTATAAGCCATGTGAGAATAGTTTTGGGAAGTTTTAGTATTATGCCACTTTTTGAACTCATGGCCAAACTTTGCATGATGAGAAATATTCTAGAGAAATCGAAAGATATTTTATCTAGGGATTGATCACATGACTTGAAATGGGTATAAACAAACTTTAGCCGACTTTGTCTATTCACTCATCAAAATGGCTTCTCAGCAACAAAATATTTTTGTTGTCTTCTCTGTATTCTTCGTTTCAGTGGTAGTTGGAGAATTGTGAGCTTTTTCAACAGATCTCGAATGTTGTGAGAGGCCATATTGATATATTTGTTCGCTTGCAGTATGGCGCCATGCTTTTGTTGTGGAAGCTGCTTTAATTTTCCGCTCGAACTTTTTCGAGCGGAATTTTGTAGTTGGAGTGAAAAACTTCATCCTCGTGGAAAACAGTAGTGATTCGGGCTTCACCCTGAATAACGGTTTGCTGTTGCATTCAGAAATGCATGATGCTCATTGTTCATCAAAAATATTTCGCATTGAAATATTAAAAGCATTGAAACATTTGAATTTACCATTTACGCAGGTACAATGCAATTGATGCCTTTAATTGTGATATCATACTTCCTAACTAAAAAATTTCATGTGGAGAAAATATTTCTTTCGAATATTTACTAGATATTGAGTGTGTGACTTGTGTTAAGCCAGATTTGAGTAGAGACAAAAATTTGAGCAAAATTTCCAAGTTAACGTGTGTGTGATCTCATACTAATTCGAAGAGATACTTCTATTGCTTCTATTGCAACAGATAATTTAAATGGTGGCTCATTCATTTTTTCCGGCAAGGTATTTTGTATGGTTTTCAATCATACACAATGACAAACGCTGGAAGTTTTTGACTTGTCTCACCTGGTCCATTTCGAGTTGAGTGACGTAGATCGGTTTAGATGTGTCTGGTATCCAGTGGCCTTTTGATAAAGGCAATTCATACAATTCAAATGTTGGCAATCTCGCTTTCAAATAACATTAGTTGTTTAGTAGATCGTGCTGGCAAGACTATGAAAAAGTTCAATTGTCTTTTCAAATGAATATTTTCAATGATGAACTGGTGTTTTATTTTGGCGATAACCCGCCCTAGTTTATGGAAGATTTACACAAGTGACTCAACAGATAAGCAAACAGCGATTCATTTTTTAATCAATTGTTGGAACAAACAAATTATAAGTTCAACCGCAAGATCGTGCCAATTATTTTTTGCTAAATCAAATATTCAACTCACCGGCACTGAATGCCAAATTGAGCAGTTCATTAGACGCATCATTCCTATTTTTAGAGCATTACTTAGTATACGCAAAGAGACAGGTTGTAGCGCACGCCCAAAATCTTCAGATGTTTGCAAAATTGTAACACATACAGTATTGGATGGATTTGAATGAATCTTTTTTTAAAGCAGAATGAAGTTTTAAAGCACGTGATTTATCTTATGTTTCTACGAGCACTGAAAATTTCGACTTCAAAATGATTACTTTTAAAACTCCCGAAAAAGCGTCTAAATAGTTGATCATATGATAGTCAAACTTTTCACACCGAATAATACAAAAAGCACGCAGTTTGTGGCCATGGGATCAAATACTTTTGGCATTTTTTGAAAATTCATTTCCATTAACTGTTGGGACAGAATGAATGTGTTCTTGCAACTTGTTCTGCGTAAGAGATTACTTAAAGGCATTGAGTTCGCATAAATAGCGCTCATAATATCAAGTTCTTTTCAATCATAAAACAAAGTTGTGATTTAATCATTATTGAAATTAAACTACAGAAATTCCCGAGGATAATGCAAGGATTAAGAAGCCTTTGGTATTCACTGCTAATGTCTTTAACACTATTGTGCGATAACAAAGGGCCGTCAGCGGTTGGTCAGCAGAAATTCAGGACAGCGTTAATGCTTGGCTATTTATATGGACTCAATGCCTTCAAGATTTCATCGAGTGTTTTAGGCCCCAATTCAGCCATTTCGCAACAAACGAATTTTCGTGGGAGCAAATTTAGTCATCTTTTCTTTCCTAATGAAAATGCAAGGAAAATTACAAAAATTCTTCATTGTTTTTTGTATCAAGCAAAGTTCCATTTAGTCGGATCCACTTCGTATTCTCAGTACTACATTTTTTCAAGCACCTGAACCTTTTTTGCCCTGGTGGGGGTGGGGGGTACTTAGTATATATGTCCGATGGGGCTGTTCCGTTTCTAAGAGTATCATTATCACCAATTTTTTCCTGTATGGGGTATCGAAATAAGGCATTTTTTCTAGAGCACGTTGTCAAAATATACAAAAATGGGATAGTTTGTTAGATCGTGTCGCTTTTCGGTCAAATTTTCATGTTTTGAAGTACACTTTTCGCCATTTTTTTCTAGAATAGGTTATCATTCGAAGCGAAAAATTCTGGAGCAGGGTAAAAAAAACCATTTTTCGTGGGCACACTGCTGTAAGAAATTAAGTCAAGTACCCCCTCCCCCCCCGGGCATTTTTGCAGTGCATGTACTCTTTGAGGTCAGTTTCCAATCAGCTAAATTTTTCGAGCGGGCGGAAATTTTTATGGCAGAAAATGTGGTTTTGCAATCGAAAAGAAATTTCAGGTTGAATAACTTGATTGTGTAAAATTCCGACCGCTGCTCAGAAAATTCAACTCACTAGAAATTAGCCATTTAAAGACAAATGACAAACACATTGTGATCTGGCGAATATACATTATCAAAATATGCTGAAACTTTGCCGACGAAGAGCCTGCACGACAGCACTGCACTGTGATTGGTAGAATTTAACAGATCCTGATCACATGCTAACTAAAGTGTAGATATGTCAACATGGCTGCCTGCTGTGTGACCTCAAAGCAATGTGTGGTAATAACTTATCCAAGTTGTTGAAATAAACACAAAGAACAATTTTTACATAATGCTTGAAGATTTAAATATATCCCAAATATCTGTTTGCTCTCATAGTTGTTAGACTTTGTTGAAGCTAAAGTTTCAGAGCCTTGTTCAGACTGACAATATGAAACATGGCTGGGCCCTCTGTCGTCCTCGAGCCTCATCGATTTTGGCACAGCCCTGAGAGTTTGCTTGAATGACACCTGGCCACCTCGCGAGCTTCTTGGTCGCAGTATGATCACATATGAAATATCACGCGAAATTAGCATACCCTTTGCAAAGACGCTATACTTACAGGGATACTGAACTTAATTTGTTACATCACAACCTCGTTCCCAGGGTGTTCTGACGTCATACGCTGGTCACGAAGCCGAATGAACACCCTGGTACACTTGGCATCAATCTTGCCAATATATGGCAAGATGCGCCCCATTATGGATTTGCAGTTTGCTAGGCAACGATAATCGACAAAAAATGGTCGTTGCTCTAGCGCTAATTCTGAAGTATATAAATTGAGAAATCAAAAACAAACACTTTGAGGACTCTATTCTAGCCCTTTTTAAGGTATTTAATCATTAATCCGGGGTTAGCAAGTGCATTTAGTAGGAAAACGAGCACAATCCATTTGGGTGGAAAAAGGGCCTAAGTTCAAATTTTCGAGAATTTCCCCCACAGCTTTGAAAATAGAATGGCTCGTTATTCGGCGAATTTTGGAGATAAATTGGAGATTAAAAGTGTTTTAGTAAAAAAATACAGTTTTCCGTCGATTGTTGACATGCCGCGGCCGTTTGCTCCTCGCAAAACGGAGTTACAGCGTAAAACGGGGTAGGCCGAAATTATTCCCCATTTTTGGGGGGCGCGCGCTCTGCTTCTGGGGGGAATATTGAACCCCAAATTGCGTTATTAGACTCGCAGGTGAATGGTTCCTTGAAAACTTTTTTCCGTTTTGAAATCGGGCGTGTAACCATGGAGCATCGACTCCAAACGTAACCTCGGTCAGAAAATCGCAACATTTATTTTTCAACCCTCTGTTATGACGTCATAATGACCCCACCATTCCCTGAAACTCTGAAATTCGGATGCGCCGTGGTCCATTACCCCTCTTAAACTCCTCACTTGCCCCATACACCCCATTGATTTCGTGAAATTACCGATTCAATAAAGGCCATTTTTGAATGGGAGCCAGTTATAATCTGATTTTGCTATCGTTTTCGAATAGCCAATCAAATTGCCGAACGGCCTCTTGTATCCCAGAGTAGAGGTAGAGCAACGAACTCACTCTGGGGACGAGATTGGTTACATCAATTTAAAAGATAGATTCAACAAGAGTTAAAAGTGGTTGCTTGTTTGGACCTGGCATCTGGTGTTGAATCGTTCAAGTGCATTATGAAACCAGAAATGACTGGTAACACATAAACATCGAGATAGAATAACAATGTAACACCAAAAATTACTAAAAATTAAATGTTTATTGTACCCGTTTATTGACAGTCAAAATTAGTACGTTTTTGAAAGAAAATCAATGTACGCTTGTCATACCATCAAATACTGGTACTCTCATTGTGACATTTGAATTTCTTCTGGTACATAATTGAAAAATGCTCACAGATCTTTTTCCTACCTGCAATTGGAAAGTGTTGGGTGAGTCAAAACAACAAAAAATCCAAAATTCACCAAGATGTACGATCTTGAACCATGCCGTATGAGTAAACGCAGCACGCAGCAAACTGATTTTTATTTAGTAACCAACCCAGGGGGCGTACTTGACCAGGTTTTGGTCCGGGATGTGCCATCGAAGCTTCCAAAACATACCCATTCCTTATACCAATTTTCCCCACAAGTATACCGACCTTCTAGCAATTTCCCGAAAAAGTACACCCTCAATCTTATACCAATTTTCCGAAAATGTATATCCGACCTTATCAAAATCGGAAATACCAAATCTGTATACCAAAATCTTGAAAATGGATACCGTTCCTTATACCAAAATCACGAAAATCGATACCCTTCCCGATGGCACGTCCCCGTACCCAAAATACAGGCCCGTAGGAAGCGGGGGGGGGGGGCAGGTGGGGCTCAAGCCCCCCCCCCCCCAATAATTTTGAAAACAATGGTGCTTCGTCACACGAATTTATTAGATGCATTGTTTTCTATTGTTTTAAGAACAATAGCCCCCCAATCCGAAGCTTCTTCCTACGGCCTTGCCAAAATATCTGAAGTGCCCCCCCCCTGGGTAGCTAACATGTCAACTTAGATGATAATTCAGTTGGTTATTGTTAGTTTTAGCGTTCTCACGTTACAAGCAATTCATAAGTGTCTCAGCTTGGAATCCTTCAAAACGAGATTGCAATTCATGATCAAATTTGCAATCGTTGAAGCTCAAGAATGACAGTGAACTCAATGGACCTTTTGACGGTTCTATAAAGAGTCAGCATCGAACAACATTTTGCTACATTTTGTAGAATTTTCGAATGTACACAATAATGATAGAAGCTCTAACGCCACTCGATTGAACCTTTGCGCATAAAAATGTATAAAATAACGCTCGATCCAGGCTCTTTTGTAGAATAGCTAAAAAGTCTATTAGGCTAATTCGTTCGAGGCACTGAAGGTGTGCCCTACGCGTAGAGTCTACTCGTATTCGTTATTCATTTGCTATTCATTGGGCTAATTCATTGGAGGCACTGAAGCTGCTATTTGAGGTACTGAAGCTAATGCATTGGGGCACTGAAGCTACTATTCGTTAGCAAATTATCAGCACGGTTTTGGTAAGGGCAACAGCATTTTATATCATCTGTCAAATAGTAATCTGGATCGTCTTAAATGTCAGTCATATATAATTATGGGTACCGGGGCGGGTTAGAATTGGTGGGCTATTTAAACCGAGGGGCGTATCACTCTGTAAAAATCTCGTACACCTTTCGCAAAAAGATCCTTTTGTCTTCAAGAAAAATCCGTAAAAAATCCCTAAAAATCCTATTGTTATCAAGCAATCTCCTGCGTCTCTTCGGAAGAGTGATAAACCCCTCGATTTAAACTATTCGAAGGAAAATTGGAGGTATGAAACGTTTCGAAAATTTTTGAATTGGTAAGAAGGTTTTGAAGGTGAATGATTCAGAAAATTACTTCAATGACAATGAGATGAATAAACCTAAGGAATACCATATCTTCACAAACTTGCAACACCATCTAGTTCTTAATGACAGCCTTCAAATCTTCCAGTATATTTGCATAAAATTCCAGCTATTGGCCATCCGTTTGTAGTACTTCATTACGTTGAAAGTTGCTTTGCCTTCCTATAGTTTGTTTCTTTCAGTTCATTCTTGTGGCTATCTGAAAATTGTTTGATAGATGACCAATGGTGGGGTATGACTTTGTTTTTCTAATTTTCTATTGGATTGGCAGGTGTTTGAGAACTTGTAACCAGTCTAGTATCCAGAGTTATAAATGACTGACCCATTAAAATCAGAGAATTCAAAGCAGGATTGACCTGCCAAAAAGTTTCATGGACGGGAAGTTGGTCACACTTTCAGCACAGCTGAAATGTTGGTGAGAAGGCTTTTGTCCTGTTCCCCTCGGATAATTCATTGTTTCTTCTATTCTCTGCAAAGTTTCAAAGCCAGCCAGTGTTTAATGAAAAAAATAAGAAATTTAAAAACAAATTAAGCTTCAGAAATGTATAGATGACGTGCCCGGGATAACGTGTAACTCTGATCTATCGCCAACCCCCTGGTTATGATGTAGCAGTAAAATCTACAAGAAAACCAAAATAACTGTGCAAGTAAATCTAGGTCATTAGTATATCGTTCCCATCGGAGATTTCAATGAGAAATGAATAGACCACTTAAGTTTCAACAAAGGTAGACCCAGCTGCTGGGACAACGAGAACAATAGAGAACACGTGGCCAAAGATCTTTAGCGGCTTTCTCTACTAACACATTTAAATAAGAGTCAATTACAGTTTTTCTTTTAGCAGTCTTATCATTCACAGGAATTATCTCTGTTTTTGAGGTATACTACGGATTCCAAAAAGAAAATTTTTTTTCCTACTTAGCTGCATAGAAAAAATATTTCTTAGGGAAAGTATCAATAAAAATCTCAAGTCTCAGATCATCAAAAAGTCAAAAATTAAGAAAGTTGAGTGCATCTGGTACATATATTTTGAAAGAATCTCCTCTCTGAGATGTGAGATCACTAAGAAATGAGGAAGCTCGGGGATTTAGTTATCTAATAAAGAACTTTTTGTTTTGGTCAAGCATCTTTGTAAAGTATTTGAGCAAGGTCGAGACAGTGGGACGGCTTTATACGAAACTCAGTTGTGACGAGTTGTGAAATGTTGACAAGAACAAAGCAAAGGATGCAAACATGAAGAAATGTACAAAAGTAGAACGAATTCTTAGGCCCAATTTAAAAATGGTTTTGTTTGCATGTCGAATCGAACTGTATCAAAGCGGTAGAATCTTGCCGTGTCTCAAAATTTACTTTGCACATCATTTTTTGCCGTGTCGGATTGAAATTAAAATTGTTAAACTGCGCAAGCGCAGTGGCTAATCTCACATAGGAACCGCAGGCCAACGGCCTAGAATTGATTAATTAAACACAGCAGAAATACGATGTTTAAATCAAGTCATTTTTTGCTGTTTTATACGACAGAACTTGTGAACTCCTGCCGTTTTAAATATTCAAAATGATAGATGATTTAAAAATCGTATTTAGTCAAAGTTAATTGACACTTAGAAGTTTTTAGCAGAATCTTTTAAATTCGACACGGCAGGAAAACGATGTTTAGACTGGATCAACTAGAAAGTTGATCCCATTCGCGAGCTGCTTTGTTGCGAAACACATACGCAGAGACCGCGCATGCCATGCAGAAATGCATTGGACGCGGGTGATGGTAACCCCCCGGTTGGTATGTATGTATGTATGTATCTACAATTTCTTTATAGTGAATGACAGGTCTAAGCTAACAGCTTGTTTAAAGCTTGGTTCACAAATTAAAATAAAAAGTTCAAAGGAATAAGTTACAAAGTTCAATTACATAAGATGTTAAAACATTACAAATCATTAAAATTAAAATTAAACTGCAAAACCATATTTCAGATCAGACTGAGAAATAAACTTGTCCATAAAATGAGTCTTGCACTTTGCTTTGAAAAGCTCCAATGATTTTATGTCCTTCAGATGTCTTGGCAAAGAGTTCCACAACTTGGTTCCATAAAAAATGAATGATTTTGTATAAAGCTTGCCTTGCCCCCTAGGGCATGCGAATGATTTATTAGAAGAAGATCGTGTGTTGTGGCTGTGCAGATCAGATGAACGTTGAAACAAATTGGTTAAATAAGGAGGGGCTATATTTGATTCAATTTTGAACATCATTATGCAAGAGTTGTACTCAATCCGTTGGTAGATTGGAAGCCAGGCAAGATCAATAAAAAGGGGTTTGCAATGAGTCCTTCTGCTAACAGAAAATATCGTTCGAGCACATTGTTTTTGTAACTTTAGCAAAGATTCAAGTTGGTTTCCAGAAAAGTTGTGCAATAAAGGGGAACAATAATCGATGTGAGTATTCACAAGCGAGTCTGCAAGTCGAACAAGACTGTCCCGTGGAATGAAGGATCTCACCCTCCTCATAATTGCAATTCCGCAATGGATCTTTCGGCACATCTCCTTCAAATGCTGCGAGTAGTTGAGTTGATGATCGAGTGTAAATCCTAAGCACTTGTACGAATCGTCATAATAAACCTCTTCATCATTTAGCTTCAGAGGGTCCCGATTTTCAAATGGTATTATTTGGCTACGTTTGCTAAAAATCACAACTTTAGTCTTGTTAGGATGGGGTATCAATTGGTTTTCAGCTGAGTCTTGCGAAATAATGGTCGTATCATCTGCAAACATGACAACATCAGAATTCGTGATGGAAGGAAGATCGTTTATGTATATTAGGAACAAGAGTGGTCCCAGGATAGACCCCTGAGGGACACCTGTTGTAATGGTAGTTTGATTTGACAGGACACCTTTGAATGAAACAGCTTGACTTCTAAGGGAAACATACAAGGAAATCCAACTGAACGTGTTGGAAGCTGGGTTCAGTCGTTTGAATTTAGATAGGAGGATTTGGTGGTTTACAGTGTCAAATGCTTTTCGTAGGTCTAGGAAGATTGCTCCGGTGAGTAGATTATTATCCATTCCTTTGTAAATTGAATCTATGAGTTGAATCAGTGCTGTTTCGGTGGAATGCTTGCGACGAAAGCCGGACTGGAGTCGGTGCAACAAGTTTTCGCTTGTCAAGAAACCGTAGAAGTTGGTACCTTGGAGAACAGCAATGGGGATGTATCTGATAGAAAAAAAATTTCATCCCTGTCCTGGAATAAACCTTTGAAAATATGGTACCTGTACTGGACAATACAAGGTCTCTTTTATAAGTTATTTTAATTGTTCACGGCAATTTCATCTGCCCTGGGAAAAGTAGATTCAATAGACATGCCTGTTCCGGAATAACGACGCAAAAGGTATAATCCTGTCCCGGAATATTCAGCCAAAAATGGAACCCTATTGGCGGCCAGAATCCCGGATACTCAATGTAATAAGTAGAATCCCGGGTGGTAGTCGGACACTTACACTTAGGTGCACAGAATTTTTTTAGGAAAATTTAATTACAGAAAAGCCAAAATTACGATGTGAATGGAAAGATAGCTAGAATATTATTGACAAGTGTTTTAATTTAATTGTCGACTTTGCCTTCTTGCATTTGGCAATGACGCTTTCATGCTGATCTTCGCGGTGGTTTTCTGGGGGTTCTCGATAGTAAGTAAGTTCTCGATGCAGTGACGTGCAAAAACAATGCTTTTTTACGTAAGCCATTCTGAGTAAAAATTTTACCACGTTTGCTGGGCTATGGAATAAAAAGCAAGCGGCTGATATCCAAAATTGAAATGTTAATCTATCGGTCAACGGTCAACTTAGATGTGAAAATTTGTTTGGTAAAATCTTTTATCTTTTAGACCCAGAAACTGGGAAATGCTGGTAAGGGGTTTGTGTGGGAACGAGAATTCCATGTTCGCTTCTGGTCCATGATCTACTTGCCATTGAAAGTTGGTTTTTATTTCTAAAACTGAAAAATAGATTGAATTTTAATTGTAATGGCAAGTAAATCATAGAGCAGAATAGAACATGGAATTTTCGATCCTATACAAACTCCCTACCACTTACCAGCATTTTCATAATTTATGCGTCCAAATGATGAGTGATTTTACCAAGCAAAATGTTTATATCTTAGTCAGCCTTCGACTGATAGATTGATATTTCAGTTTTTAATTAATTAAGCGGCCTACTTCACAGTGGGGCACTTCAATGGGGGATATGATATTCGCTGTACATGGACCTAAAATGGATGTTCTGCCAAAAAAGTGAATCTAAGGTGGTTTACAGTCCCCTGCATATCTAAAAATTCATGAAACGGAATAAAATGACTTAAAAGCATGGGTTTTAGAACAAACAATTTGATGTCTTTGTGCAGATAAACTTACAAATGAGTATCAACGCAATCCTTCTTTAGATATTGTTCAAATTTGGTTGGATATAGTATCAATCATTCACATTGCACAATTCAATCTCAAATGCATTCATTTTTTGGAAAAAAGATATTTAGAGGGCTATCACTATCGTATGTGAGCAGGACAGTTAATGTATTGAAGGATGTATTTTGAAAATTTGCGATAGATACAAAAGTTTTAAATCATTATCCTTCAAATGCTATTACTTCATTAACGCATTGTGTCAATATGGCAAAAAGATGCTTGATACTTCGAAACAGGGATCCCCATTTCGCCTTATACTCAAACTCGTGTTCATATACGGGGCACTGAAGTAAAACAGAGACACTAGTTTCACTCAGTTTTATCAATCTTGTGTTTAAGATAAGATTGACTACTATATGTGTTTTGTTAAATTCTATGATTGATACTTACCACTAAATAACGATTGGAAGGGCTTAAACAATTTAATATCAAGTGCATCCAGAAATGAAAAGGTGGCGACCATCTTGATTTATCAAGACGTTCATGCTTCATTTGTATCTATGTTTTCCCCGTTTCTTTTACCTAAAACTACAATACCGAATGCTACCCCCCCCCCCCCACAGGTTTTATTTGATAGACCATAAAGCTGCAACGCTAATCTTGCAAACAGTAAGGAAACAACTCAATTTTTGGCAAAACTGCCGTAGAGAAAAAGGGTCTTGGAAGACAGCGCTTTTGCACCTGAATGTGTTGGGAAATCCACGAAAGCAACAGAAGTTTAGTGTAATGATAGGTTATGCAACACATGAAATATCACATCTCTAACTCGATATGAAAGAAACAAGAACGATCATTATTTCATTATGCAGTTCTTCTAGTATCAACTATTATTTCTGTTGAAATAAGCCCTTCCTGACCCTTATACATCGGCCCCACCCCCACCCCAACCCCCAGGCACAACCCAGCAGATTCCTCTCCCAATGTGATCAATTATCTTGTAAGAAAATCCTTCCCAACTGCCTTTCACTCCTTCTGGGTTTTGCAAAATTCAACAATCCAAGCCTTAAGATTCGTACGATGGATAAAAACTGCCAATATCTGTGAAGTTCCCCACACAAAAATTTAGATTAAAAAATGCCGCAAATTCCCACAAATACAGATTTCTCTCACTTCACTATTAACATCTCCTGGTCACTTTAAGCTATAAACCTAATTTCAAACTATGTCTAATAGCTATATATTCAACTATTTGTAAAGTAGATCATACTTAACCCTAATCCACAGGGGGGGGGTGGATTCCACCCCCCTCAAGGTTTTATTTGCCGCGTTTTTAAACGACGTTTGCTATGTCCCCCAGCCTCCCTGACTTTTACTAATTATCTATTAGGCACATTTTGATGAAAAAATGTTTCAACAATAGTACTCACAGGTCACGTGACATGCCCATATTTGGAAGGAGGTAGCAGCAAAATCATTGTTTTCAATGATTTCAATGGAATTTTTTTATTTAATTATGAAGTATTATACAGCAAATGAAGCAGCAAACAAAGGGCTTCAATTTGATACCGGAATTTCTGGAATTTGATGATGTCAGCATTTTTTATAATGACGTCATTTTGGCTGCCATTTTGGACTAATTAGCAATTTTTTCAAGTTTTTTCGAACTGTTTCAATGAAAAATACTCTAATGATACATTTTTCATATATAATCACCATTTTGCAGGATCTTTTGGTCTCTTTTTACATAGAATAGATTCATCGCACAAATGACGTCATAAGAATCGGCTAATTTCTGCCGAAATATCACTCCAAAATTGTTGTTTTCAATAAAATGATACTTTATCATCGCATATGTTGACAAACTGAACCAAAAACTGCATAAAGTTCAAGCAAAATCTTCATTAAACCTGAATTCAACTTGGAAGCCTGATTTTCACAGATTTTCAGCTTCGTGACATCACTGTGACGTCACAAGGCGTGGCAGCCACGCCCAAATTACGCTACGAGCTACAAATTACCTGTTCTATAACTGTGCCAAGTTGTATTGAATTCGGATGAGCCTAAGGCAGTTTTAAGAGAGGGGGGGGTGGAAAGCACCCCCCCCCCATAAATGGTAGCTCGAAAAAAGCCCATATGGATTAGGGTTAAGTTCAACACTTTTGTCAAAATTTACAACGCCATAACAAAAATTAGTTTGACAGAGATTGAAGTGGAGTAGAAAGTGGAAACCTTCAACAGTACTGAAAGGAATGTGATGGAATCTTCCTTTCAAATTTCATCGAAATTGGTCCAAAGGATTTCACTTCATAGGCAATTGAAGATAGCTGTTTTCAATATGTATGTACAACAACAATTTGTCTACTCTCAAGTCTTTTTGGAGCACCTCAAATGAAAAATTGCCAAAACATTTACTGTAAAGGTATGAAGCTAAGTTATATGTTTTCTTGGTCAGCAACTATTACTCTTTCAAATTAGAGGGCTTTGGAACTAAATGAAGAATGTTTATTTTTCAGCCTATGTCATAATCTTGCCCTACTGACTGTGTACTTTTCCAGCAACATTTTAGATGTGATGCAAAAGGCTCAACTTATATTTCGTTCAGAGAATACGAATTCAGTTAATACTGAATTCAGATGGGTGGGTGATTTTAGAGAATACGAATGCGAGTTCAGCCTTTTGTATCACATCTAAAATATTGACTGGAGAAGTAGGCCGTTTCTTTTTCATGCCATGTAAGGCTTGAATTTGAGCAGGTTTATCGATTTTCTTTTCGACATGAAAACATCCTCTTAAAACCAAAACCAACATCGTCGAATACAATTTAGCTTTTCGACAATGAAATAAAACAAAGTTATTGAAAATCGGTTCATTGGTTATGGACATGTAAGCAATCAAACGATAATAGATCATTTTGGAACACCCGGTAGAGCAGAAGGAAAATTTTGGAAGAAACATCTTTTACTTTGGCTAAGAAAGCATCTCCAAACATCATGCTTCCCATTAGTGACAAGAACACCTTTATAGTTTCTACATGGGTAAATCAGCAACCTCAATGCTGAGGGCTCCCCATTTTTGTGACATTTATCCTATACATCGGAGCATGAGGAAAAGTTTTGAAGATGCATCCTTTGCTTTGGCGTAGAATGCATCCCCTGATTCCATATTTGCCATTGCTAGAATGGAAGCTTTGACATTTCTCGGAAAATTCTTACCCAACCTAAACCAAGCCATTTTCTCTTCGGTTTTAGAGGAATCTCCAGAACTATCTTCGAAAAAAGTGGTGGGGGCAATGACCCCCATAACCCCCCCCCGTGGCCACGCCACTGTGCTGGATGATGTCCCGGGGGGGGGGGTACTTAGTATATTTGTCCGACGGGGATGTGCCGTTTTTAAGGGTATCGTTTTCACAAATTTTTTCTAGCACAGGGTATCAAAATGAGGCAATTTTTCTAGAGCAGGTTGTCAAAACCAGTCAGAGGGGAATATTCTGCTAGATTGGGTCGTTTTTCGGTCAAATTTCATTTTTTTGAGTATACTTTTCATCAATTTTTTCTAGAACAGGTTATCATTTTGAGCGAAAAATTCTGGAGCAGGTTAAAAAAAATTTTTTTCGTGGGCACACCCCCGTACAAATTTAAGTCAAGTACCCCCCCCGGGGATGATGTTAATACTGTTAAATATGATAGAGTCTGGTACCCAGGGTAGAAGAGGAGGAAACTGCTCCCGAATTCCTACCCCGTCTTGTGCTGGTCTGCTAAGTTCTTTGACTCGTTACAATTTCTATTTTAGAAATTTTGATTAGAATATCATTGCAGAGGAGCTTAGATTTATCAAATGCAATTAAGACACCCTTTTTTAAATCATGGTCGAATTGACACCCCTAAACACGTGGCCCGTGCCTACTTTGAAGAAAGGCACCCTTTCCCGCGTTTTTTGCACGAGCATGATAACACGTCAGGTACCTACCCCTCAGGTACCAAGTGCCCCCCCTGGGATTTGATCTCAATACTATATGCAAATTAATCAACTTACTGGGTATTTATGAAAGAAATACATGACAATGCAAATCGAGTTTCAAATCTAGAGTATATTCGCTTTTCTCTATAATGATGAGTTTTGAATTCGTTCATTTGTATTATCAAGCTTTAAAAAAGTATTTTGTTTGCGTTAAAACTGGGAGTCTTTTTGTGAGACATCCCGAAAATGGGCCTAAATGTTGTATGATTATAGATAGGCCTAGAAAGATTTTTGGTCCCACTTTTCTGCCCAATAGTGCTTTAAAATCCATGCAAAAGGATGTACAATAGAATAAGAACTTAAAATTGACAAGAAATTTGTTCAATAACATCAGTTATTTGATTTGTAGACTCTTGTGCACCGTTTGCCAACCCATTCCTTGCACTAAAAAGAACGAGGGAAATGCAATGTTGTCTCCAAATTGTGTAGAAATCCACAAACAACTAGGCCTATACAAATTCTCTCGCTTTTTTACTGTAACACGGGAGCTCGATGGCTCAAATAATTTTTGCTAAATACCTGGTGCGCTAAAATAAACTATGCACGTTTGCCAGGCCACAATAAATCGTACACTGGACCGATTTGAAGATTAATGACTTAATCTTTAGCAAAAAACCTGAGTTAGATTCTAAGATTTTTTTTGCAAATGCTTTTGTTTTTAGTTTTTAGAGCTAGACCCAAGTTTCTTAAAATTTTCGTTCTCGAAAAGACGTAAAACAATCAAGAAACGTCGATCAAATTTTCTAGAGAATCGATATGAATGAACAAAGAGAAAAGTTGATCGTGGTGATTTGATATTTAGAAATCGATTAATTTTATCGATTTTGATTTAAAAAAAAAAACGCGAACACAGTGATAAAGTAAAAAGATTGTTTTCAATGTTGAAATATTCCGTTCCAAGTTTCCAAGTTTCCAAGCTCCAGTTTCAAGTGAAATTCCACGCAGCCTCGTTCTGGTATGGAGGGGAAGCGCCATTTTGGCCTAACCAAAATAAATGCAGTCGAATGTTGTGAAAACTGAGGAAAAATAAGTGTTCCACCTTGGGAACAGTGTCAGATTAATAATAGCAAAAAGCAAAGAGGTTATTGGGATATCTGCTGAAAATTTTGTTGGTCAGGTGAAGATAAGGTAAGCGAGTGAACGGTGCCGAAGGGAAAACTCGAGCAGGAAGAGAACAGGAAGATAGCTGTCTAGAAGCGTCCATTTCATTTGACAAGGCATTACCACACAACATTATTAAACATACCTGAGTACACACTGTATTTGTAGTGAATTTAAGGACTAAGGGGTGGAAAATCCACCTGAAAGTTTGCAAATATCATTGACATTGTTTACGGTGCTTGAAAATGAAATTGCATCCTAAACAATCAGGGGGCGGCTGGCAGGTTTCTATGGTTTTAATAAACTGTTGTTAGGGGTCATCAACAAACAATTTCCGTCCCCGTTAATGGATTTTGTCCATTGCATTAGAGGGTGGGGGGGGGGGTCTCACCTGAATCCGTTAAAGTTGTCGTTTTGGGGACGAAAATGCTGATGAGAAAATCGCTAACTAAAAAGAATTGTTAAGATCATAAATATGCTGCCTTCATCGTATTTGTACGTACGACTTTGACAATTTACAATACTTAGTTGTACTCACCTTTCTCGAAAATTCAGATCTTAACGGAAAAAATCTGTTAACGGGGATGAAAGTCTTTTGTCAATGACCCCTTATTAGAATTGTAATATTTTCATTTGGCAAAGATTTCCTTTCCATCATTTCTCTAAATTGTATGTGAAAGGCCAGGTCTAAAACGCGGACACCGCGGACATCGCGGACATATCCGCGCCATTTGCAAGTCCGCGTTTTAGGTTTTTCCCTATGTAAAAACCTAAAACGCGGACATCGCGGACATTTTCTAATTCTTTGAAATAAAGTGTTGATAAGCATGCTTCTACAATCTTTATGCACACCGCTCCACAAAGAGTCACGGAGGGTTAGTTGTTGGCGATTTCTTCATGTCCGCGAAATCAATGTCCGCGTTTTAGGTTTTTACATAGGGAAAAACCTAAAACGCGGACATCGCGGACATTTTCCAATTCTTCGAAATAAAGTGTTGATAAGTACGTTTCTACAAACTTCATAAACGGACACAAGTAAAAAGTAACTGAACCAAATGAAATACATAGATCAACGAGGGACAAAACTTGGTGTAACCTATTTGTATTTGTTACCTTTACGGAAAACTACTTGAACTTGATCTTGATGCCAGATAGGCACCCTCCATTGCCACATCTAAGAAAAGAGTCAAAAACTGTGATGACAATTCTTATTTTGTTAACTAGTATGTAGTACTTATCGTTTGACTTGTAAATGCTTTTGCAACGTCCCCCTGAAAAGCAGTTCTCGTGGACTGACGGGGCTCTGTCTTCAAAAAAATCCGGAAAAAATTTCTATCTTGTTTTAGAAATTATGGTACGCCTTTTTCGAAAGAGTGACACACCCCTCGCACAGGTCACTCAAAATGTTTTGACATTGTACAGTAATAGCAACTGTTGGGAATTATTTTTAGAGGGAATTATGTTATTTACTTGTTTTGAGATCTTACTAAGTAATTTGTGAGCTCTTTCTGCAAAGCTAAATGAATTTTACATTTCCGACATTAAAAACATAAGAAACACATGAGAAACTTTTGGTAATAAAATGGCCAGAAAATTTAAGAAACTGCCTTCCAGCACAAGACCATAGTTCTTAGCTAAAAAATATCTTCTAAATTTCGTTTTATTTTGGTGAATTATAAAATGTCCGCGATGTCCGCGTTTTAGGTTTTTCCCTATGTGAAAACCAAAAACGCGGACATTGATTTCGCGGACATGAAGAAAATCACCAACAACTATCTCTCCGCGAGTCTCTGTGAAGCGGTGTGCATAAAGATTGTGCAAGCGTGGTTATCAACACTTTATTTCGAAGAATTAGAAAATGTCCACGTTTTAGGTTT
Organism: Aurelia coerulea; assembly: GCA_039566865.1. Lineage (NCBI taxonomy): Eukaryota > Metazoa > Cnidaria > Scyphozoa > Semaeostomeae > Ulmaridae > Aurelia > Aurelia coerulea. The sequence goes on from CM076959.1 coordinate 9,752,355, forward strand.
TGCCCTATGTAAAAACCTAAAACGCGGACATTGATTTCGCGGACATGAAGAAAATCGCCAACAACTAACTCTCCGTGACTTTCCGTGACTCTCTGTGAAGGGGTGTGCATAAAGATCGTGGAAACGTGGTTATCAACACTTTATTTCAAAGAATTGGAAAATGTCTGCGATGTCCGCGTTTTAGGTTTTTCCCTATGTGAAAACCTAAAACGCGGGCATTGATTTCGCAGACATGAAGAAAATTGCCAACAACTAACTCTCTGTGACTCTCTGTAAAGGGTTGTGCATAAAGATCGTGGAAACATGGTTATCAACACTTTATTTCGAAGAATTAGAAATGTCCGCGATGTCCGCGATGTCCACGTTTTAGGTTTTTCCCTATGTGAAAACCTAAAGCGCGGACTTGCAAATAACGCGGACATGTCCGCGATGTCCGCGATGTCCGTGATGTCCGCGTTTTAGACCTGGCCGTATGTGAAATATTTGTTCCTATTTGCCTTTATGTTTGATGGTTAGAAATGAGGTCTGTTCTTTTGCCTCATTGCAAGCAGTGGCTACAAAAGGCCATGTAGCCATGTCAAGTATTTTACGGCTTCTGCTACCTAGCCACCCAGAAGGCCCGGAATTAGAATCTTGATTGTAATAAGGAGATGTACCTATGGGATGCGATCAAATTTGGCTGCGAGACCTACTGGGTCTATGGAGGTCTATGCATTCAAGATTCAAGGGGAAAGAATATCTTTTGAATGCATTCTTTAAGTCGCTGATGAATAGACAGGGCAAAGGGAAAAACAGTATTTTCTTTGTCTCATCTCCATATAACGATGGATAAATCTTGTATTGTAAGCTTGGTGACTTGTTTGATTGTTTATCATCAATTTAGGGCATGACCATCCACCCTTTTTCCAGCCTGAGACATTGCTCAAGAGTTATTTTCCCATATTGAAATAAAAGAGAATAAATTCTGAACACCCAAACTTTGTCTACAGCACTTGATTTTGCAAAAATTGACTTGTTTTGAAACTTTGAACCTACCAGCAGTCAAACAGCGTACAATGTAAGCGCAAAATTGGCCGCCTTATTAAAAATCCAAAACTGATAACCGGGCTGCCAATGCCTTTCATTTCGAAGGTCACAAACAAAGTGATTGTGTCTCACAGATGGCTTCCAAGACAAACGATTTGGTGCTCCTATTATTAGAATCAGGAAACTAATAATGCGACAAATGCTTTCAAAATATTTGAAGGACGTAAAAGGATTCTTGTTGTACAAGATGAACAAATGATAAAAGAGTTGAATTAGGGCTGTCTCTATGGTCTCCAAATGAACAAACACTGATATCAATCTTGCTACGTCACCTCCCTGAGTCGTGAAGGAGAATGAGCTCCTCCGCTGCTCAAACTCAAGTTGGGACAGTAACTGATTTCTGGATTTTTACTTGAAAGAAAGTGTTATTAGACTAATAACGCTAATATCACTACCCACTGCCCCTGCTAAACAATATTTTCTTGGTCAGGATTCCTTAAAGTTCCACAAATGATCACTTAACGGACTTTGATGAAGATAAGGCTCAAATCCTTACTGGTTGCCAGAGCATGCGGAAATCATCCAATTTCATGCTTGTCAGCCAATGAGATCACCGCTTTCTAGCCCCTGGAGACCAAATCGGTCATTTGAGGTAAATTTTCTAGCTCCCTCACTAAAACTGAAATGGATGCTAAAATACTTCAGTTATTTGCAATTTTTTAAAATAAATCAGTTGTGGGGATGTCTGTCCAGAGTTGTTTACAAGTTTAGGCACATAGCTTTTTTGGGGCCGGAGCTGCGTTCATTTTCCGGTCGAAGAATATTGACCTTCTTTGAAATATCTATAGAAATCGCTACAAATGAGGTATACAGATAAGAATTTCAGCAATTATGCATACTGACCTGAGCAATAACCCAAACTCCTTCACTGCTATCATGTGTCAAAATTGGAGGCAATTTCTAATGATTTCTGGCAGAGACATCATTTGGGCCTAAGCTCTTTCTCGCTTAAAACTCATTCCATTGCACCTAAAAAGTTATGGTAAAATTCTTGAGCTAAATACTGCACTTACCCATGACTCAGGCACAAGTTTGACTTCGTTTGGGAGAGACTGTGCAGAGAAAAATATGGACCGAGGAAAGTTTGTGCAATTCGCCCACAACTGGTTGTTTCTTATAAAAAATTGCTAATAAAAAAGGCAAACGAAGTCAAACTTGTGCCTGAGTCATGGATATCTTGAAGAATGGAGCCCCCAACTTTTACCAAATTCCATCAACTTTACTAAAAGTTGATTGTAGAGAAATGTATGTGAAATTTCACCACCTGCCAATAGTGTTTTGTCATTATCAAGATCACGAAAGAAGAAATCAATTTTAAACGAGACACTTTTAAAACAAGTGATGGTGCTCTTGCCTCAAAGTAGTTCAACTACTAACTCAGGGGGGTACTCTGGTATATTTAGGATAGGGGTGCTCAGGCTGGGGTACACAGCATCAACCAATATGAATAAATTTTGGCATAAATTTGAACCCAAAAAAATAATTTTTCGCACACAACATTAAATATACGAAAAAGGACCTTATCATATTGATACCTTATCATATTGATATCTTCTAGTGTATCTAGATCTTCAATTTTTGTTTTGGTTTTAGTAATGTTGCTTGATTTTAGTTTTGTTTGTAAAGTATATTTTTCTCTATTATTTTTACTTTTTCCCACATTTGAGACCCAAAAGGTAAGCCAGAATTTCAAGAACCAAAAAAATAACCGTAAAAATGATTGATCCAAGAAGATAATTTGTACACAAATTTTAGACCCAAAAAAGTAACCTAAGCATCCCTTTAAAGGGGGAGCATCCCTGAGCACTACTAAGAGAGCTCCCCCTTTAAGTATATCATTCCATACAGTTTACCTTGTTTCTTTCTTTCATATTTGTATATTGTATTGATTTCACGTATGGATATATTGAATTTGTGTAATGTTGTCTGATAGTCCTGTGGTTTGGTTATCTGTTTGTATGGTTATTTCAAAAAGTTGTAGAAGAATTTGAAATGTTAAAACTGAACTGAACAACAATTAATTGAAATAAGAACAAATTACAAAGAGAGTTATTGTTGTTCACGTTAATTTTTTTGAAAATATATTTCTCTGGTTTTACTTACTGAAAACTGAAACTGAATAATTGCTTGTCAATGACTTCTTTGGCATGGATCCTGTTTTAACCAAATATCACATGCCTCCCTCAATGTGTGATCTATCACAAAATCAAATGAAAAGGCTTGATAAAATATGAAATTGGTATCATTTTAAAAATCATTACTGTTGTACTGTAATTAAAGAAAGTAATTATGTATAACTGTTCAAATTTACAGTACAAAGATTTAACACCAACAAAACAACAGAGGAAGAAACTTGAGAAAGACACAAAATAAAGATAGCCAACAGCAATGGAGCTTAAACAGACCAGATGGCTTATATGCCAGTCTAGATGAATCATAACATTGGTTTGGCACGCAATTCAGGACAGGCAATGTGGTATGTTTCTTGGGGTAGCAAAGACAGCGCAGACGGGATGGATGACAAAGCAAAAGTTGGGACAATTGCTCATGGCAAATGGAAAGGAGAAAGAATGGCTTTCTTGAAAGTTACTGGTAAGCACCCAATTTCTTTGCAAGTATTATCCAAGATACAGTACTGCTACTGGTGTTACCTGCATTAACACTGTCTTCTTATGTAAGACGTCTTAAGAATTTTTGAAAAAGTTCTTCACTCCTTAGTAAATCCTGTATAAAATGTTTACAGTCTTTCACACTTTTGAGAATTATGATTAGAATGGCCTTTCTGGGAATGGTGTGCAAGTGCACCTACACACCTTGGCACATGCCTTCTCTTCCAAGAAGTGGTATTGATCGCACGCCTTATCCTGTAACCAAATTCTTTTCTCACGCATGGCTCGCTGGAGAGCGGATGCGTTTTCTGCACTGTAAATCTATTTTTGTTGGGATTTAGGCTAAATAAGATAAGTGAGGCAACAAGAAGCAAAAAATTAGAGAGAGGCGGAGACACATTAAACAAAAGGCGAAAAATTACCTATTGTGTGCAAACTAATGTGATTAAAGATCAACGAATAATGATATTGTAGCTACACTTTGAGCAGAACTGATTTATTTTTTCCTTTGTATCATCATCGTCTTTACTCAGTTTTGATGCTATTTTACAGTCAAGAGTCTTTCATGACATTTTTTATTCAATTTTGATGTCGCTCTTTCTATCATTATCATCACTTTATTTTCATTGGTATTTTTTACTATTCAGTATTCCATTATTCAGTTTCGATATTATACTAACTACCATATACTATCATTATCATCACTTAATTTCGATGCTATACTACTATTCAGTGGTCTTGTTTTTTGCTATCATTACCATTACTTGATTTCTTCAGCGAATATGGGTCGCCCTTTTTGGCTGAAATTTGTTACCAGTAGTTTTTACTGGATTCTAAAGGAGCAGAACTGGACTGGGCCTGGAGAGTGTGGCAAATGGCAAAATTGCCAGACTAATGCTGATAACATCAGCAATGAAATCTTTTTTTTTTTATCACAAATAGAAACAACTAACTACAACGAAATATAAATATTCTGTGGCTGCCATAGCTGGAAAGGACATGATGTCATCGAGTTCCAACTACGGCAGCCACTTACATCAATGGTAAAATCTACATCAAATTTAAAAAAAAAGAACAAGAACAAGAACAGCACAGGTGTCTCAGAATGAAGAACTCCCTTGACCTTATAGCAGTTGCTTGACTCTCAAACGAGCACAGATAGATGAGACACCTAAAGAAATTTGGCTCTTGATGAAGCCTATTTATATTTCTATTTTATCTGGGATGAGACATCCCTCCCACACTCTCAGGTAGTTTCGCTCTCGCATTTATTTTTGCTTCTTCAGTGGGTTCGAGCCCATTTTGCTGAAATTTTGTTGCCAGCAATATTGTTCTGCATTCTAAGGGAGCGAGACTGAAGCGGGGCAGGAGAGTGTGGCAAATGGCTAAACTGCTCGACTAACGCATCAACAGGGAAGTTTGTCTTTTGATGAAGTCTATATGTCAGTTTTATTCTGGGATGAAACATCCTGTTTTATTTGCATTCAAAATTCCCCTGTAAATATCTATCGTATATGAGTACTCAACAGCTAGCGAGCAATCAGGATGTCTCCTTTTTCAGTGCAAACAGGAACATTTTTGAATTTCAGAAAAATCGAGAAAATTAGAAGTTACTACCGCCGGGAATCCAACCGCGGATCTCCTGCTTTCCGGGCAAACGTCTTAACCACTAGACCACAGTGGCACGTTTTAATGTCCTCGATTTTAGCCCCTCATAGTATATATATATATATAGATATCGTTTTGGATAAATTCATTAGAGTTATTTTACTTTGCACATAATGACAATTTTCATTCCATTTTTTGTTTTAGTAGGAATCAATTAGCTGTCATTTAGCTGTCACTTTTAATCGCCTATTATAAAGAGATTAGTTGTCACTTTTAAACGCCTGTTATAAGCATTTCGATAACAACCGCTTATGTTTTTAGGAGTTTCGTTTCATGTACCCATTGTAGGACTCTCAATGAATGGTTCCATCATTTAACAAGCGCTTGCCGAAACTATTTGGTTAGAGTGCTTCACGTTCTGCGTTCGTAATCGAATTCCACACTCTCAGGTAGTCTCGTCGCTCCCGCATTTATTTTTGCTTCTTCAGCGGGTTCGAGCCCATTTTGGATGACATTTTTTCACCACATTCGCCACAACCCTGCAACAATATGCGAATGCAGTCAGAATCCCGGGGGGGGGGGAGGGGTCCGTGGTAGGCTAGGTTGTTGTGCCATTTTTTAAGGGTACCTTTTTCATGATACAGTCTGGATTTATGGGTATGGCCTTCAGCGATTTTTATATTTTCCGGATTTATTGGCATGATTTTCTGTAAAACTTCATTTATGGGTGAACTTTTTTTGGCTTTTCCCGATTTATGGGAATACTTTTCAGAAATTTTCTGAATTTATGGGTGTACTCTTTAATTTTCTGGATGGATGGGTGGTATTTTTACGCTTTGAATGGCACAACCCTGTATCATGGAAACTTTAGTTACCCCCCCCCCCCCGGGGTCAGAATATCACTTTATAGGATTTGAAGGAAAAGTTAGAATGTGTTCAGTATTCTGCTTCACTAGCTGTAACAGAAACAGAGACAGGAGTATGACGAGAGAAGCTATACACGGAGTTGGGGGTTAGAATTGCTAAATCTTCGAAGGTAGAGTAGACGCCTTACCTTGTTCTACAAGTCTATAAATAATCAACACCTGCATATACCATGGATGATAATGCGCAGTTCAACAAAGGGTAACGAAAATGGTGTAAATGGGGCCTTTTTAGTTAAGAAATATTTCACGCCCTGTAGGTAGCTCCATGTGCAGCAGGTGGAGCCAGACAGTCAGCCGGCTACTGTTCGCAATAAAGATCAACTAAAGATAGGAGCATGGAAAGTTCGCACTTTATTCGACAATTGAGAATTCGCAAATGTGTTTAGCTAGGAATGGAAAGATTAAATATAGATATATTGGAATTATGTGAAGTGAGATGGACAGGTGCAAGAAAGATTACCAAATATGATTACACATATTTTTTTGTAACAAATTGCCCACGAGAAACTCAACTCTCAGATCACCAAAATTAAGAAACTCTAGTACTCATCAATCTTGGACTCATCAATCGAGGAAATTAATGTTGGTGTACTGCAGGGTTCATTCCTTGGACCTCTTTTGTTTATATATTAATATATTAATTTTGATAAAGGAAATCCTTAACATATTTACTTTATTTTCACTTGATTTCTGTATCATAGTACTCGTAAGATACTTGAGTAATGTCTAAAACATTGGAAAGGCTTCAAACTTTTTTTTTTTAATGTTCACGAGGGGACAGTTAGTGAACATAAAGATTGTTATGCAACCTCTAAGGGACTTGTAAGAAACTCTGAGTACTAACGATGCGATAATTTTAAGAAACTTTCAGTACTGGCTTAAATTCTTAGTTTCTTAGTGTATACCGGGTCAGTAAAAAGAACAAAAACAAAACAATGCCCGTTTGAAAGGTTCTTGGATATCAAGACGATGATATCGGGAAATATGTCATTTAATGAAATTGAGGGATGTAAGCGAAGGTTAACCGGATTAGGTATGGCATGGGTCGACTACAAGAAAGCGTATGATATTGTGCCTCACTCTTCGCGAAGCGAAGAAAGTGTATGCTAATGTTTGGGGTGGCGGAAAATGTAACTAAAGTCTTAGACATGAGTATATAACTAAAGTTTTGGACAAGTGGTGTACAGAATTAACATCAGGTAGGTGGCAGTATGTTGGGAAAGGTGAAAATTAGGAGGGGAATTTTCCAGGGTGACAGTTTGTCATTGCTCCTATTTGTGATGGCTTTAAGTCCATCAACATTAATTCTGAGGAAAAGTAAAGATGGATATGATTTGGCAGGGCGTAGGAGAGTGGTGAATCACCTCTTGTTTGTGGATGATTAACAACTCTATGGAAAGAGTGAGAAACAGGTAGACACACTCCTCAACACTGTGCGTGTTTTCAGTCAGGATATTGGGATGCAGTTTGGCATCAACAAATGTGCTGTTCTTGTTTTGAAAAGAGGAAAACTGATACGATGTGAAGGAATAGAAATGCCCAACAACCAGGTTATTAAGTGTTTAGGGGAAGAAGAGGGATACAAATATCTTGGCATGTTAGAGGCAGATGGAGTGAAGCATATGGAGATGAAGGAAAATGTCACAAAGGAGTACTATAGAAGGGTGAGAAAGATCTTGAAATCGAGATTGAATGGGGGGAACGTCATTAATGCAATAAACGCACATGCTGTTGCAATAATAAGATGTGGAGCTGGTATGATCAAATGGACAAAAGAGGAATTGAGAAATATCGACGGACAAACAAGGAAGCTTATGAATATGCACTGAGCACTTCACCCTCAAGTGGATGTTGATAGATTGATGGCAGCTCAAGACCAGGCCTTAAGGACAAATGTAATTAAGAACAAAAGTGACAAACAAGAGATATCCCCCGTGTGCAGGCTGTGTGGGGAAAGAGAAGAGACCATCAGCAATATTGTTGCAGAGTGTACGAAACTTACACAGAAGCAATATCGCTACTGGCGCCATGACAGGGTTGCAGTGGTTATACACTGGATATTATGCAAAAGATTTGGATTTCCCCATAGTGATCAGTGGTATCAACATATCCAAGAAAGAGTATTGGAAAATGAAAATGTAAAGCTATTGTGGGACTTTTCAATTCAGACGGATCACCACCTTGAACACAATGAACCTGATATAGTAATACACGAGAAAACTAACAGGGTATGCTATATCATAGATGTTGCATGCCCATTCGATACAAGGGTAAAGAGCTGGAGAAGATTGAACGTTATCAAGATTTAGATCACTTTGCCACAAATCGCCCAAATTACATTCTGAGAGCGAATGTGCTAAAGCTAGGGATGGTGGATCACTACCTTATCTTTGCAATAACGAAAATAAACGCAAAGCGACTCATAGATAAGCAAGTAAAACTAGTCGAAACGCGTAGCCTTAGAAACTACGATGAGCAGCTATTCCTAAACGAATTGTCAGCCATTGACTGGAACGAGATTCTTGCTCCGACTGATGGTGACCCTGATCTCATGGCCTCCGTTTTTAATAGTGTTATTTCGTCTCTTCTAGAGGTGCATGCACCACTAAAGCGTAGAAAGGTAACTAGCCATCATGCTCCTCGGATTACAGCCGAATTAAAAAGCCTGATGAAGGAACGTGATTTAGCTAAAAAGAGATCTGAGAAAGATGCTTCCTATTGGTCAGACTATAAGAAATTGCGGAACAAAGTCACTAATCAACTTCGTACAAGGATACAGGAATATTACCATAACCTTATTGACGAAACGCAAAACAATCCGAAGGCTATGTGGAAAACAATAAATAAGGTTTTGCATAAGAACTCAAATCACACTGTTACTCAAAACATCCTTTTTGAATGTACAGAACTTAAATCATCCTCGCAAATTTCAGAAGCTTTCAACAAACATTTTACAACGGTTGGACCTAAGTTAGCGGAGAAAATTAAAAGTCAACCTTCTCATGACCCTCGTAAATACCTTGGAAACAACTCCAATGGTACCAAATTTAAATTACAGCCAGTAAGCGTAGGGTATGTAGAACGCGCTATAAGAGCCCTGAATAACTCCAAATCTCCTGGTGCTGACAGAATCCCCGTCAAAATATTGAAAGATGCTGTAGACTTTGTGTCAAAACCACTGACACTAATAAACAATGCATCTTTAAAAAGGGGTATTTTTCCCCAGACCTGGAAATTAGCCAGAGTAAGGCCCGTTTTATAAGTCGTGCCGCGCCGTGCCGAACCATAAAAATTTGAGTTCGACTGAGGTTCGACTTAGAGCGCCTCTGTTTTATAAGGAAAATATTTTGCCGTGCCGTGCCGCGCCGAACCACAGTGACGCATGTGCATGTTAGGTATGGTTCGGTTGCACACCCACAACAAACAATGGCTTTTGTCGTTTTGCGCATGTGTGAAAATTTTGAGGCACGGTGCGACTGAAATTTTGTTTTATAAGTCGCACCAGGTCGACCCAGTCGAGAAGCCTTTAGCATATGGTTCGACTCAGTCGAACCAAGTGTCAATTTGGTTTTATAAGAGTCGCGCCGCGCCGAACCAGACAAAATTGTTCGAAATTCACTCGATTCGGCACGGCGCGGCGCGACTTATAAAACGGGCCTAACACCAATTCATAAGGCGGGCGCTAAGACAGATGTAAACAATTACCGGCCTATTTCAGTACTATCAGTTGTGTCGAGGATATTAGAAAAAATTGCACACGACCAATTAATGGAGTATCTGAAAGAGCAAAACAAACTTTGTTTGAACCAATTTGCATTTCAAAAACTGCACAGTACACTGACATGTCTATTGAATGTTATAGACCCATGGTTCAAGAACTCTGATGAGGGGAAAATAAACTTGAGTATATTTCTTGATCTTAAAAAAGCCATCGATACCGTTGAACATAAAATCTTATTGTCAAAGCTACGAGAGTATGGTGCCGACGGTACTGCCGACGGTACTTCCCACGACTGGTTCACTTCTTATCTGACCAATGGGGAGCAGTTCTGTTATTTTGATGGATCTAGCTCCAGCATAAGCAGCATAAAGTGTGGTATTCCGCAGGGCTCGTGTTTTGGACACTTGCTGTTCATACTATACATTAATGACTTTGAAGACTGTCTGGAAAGCATGAACCCAAACATTTATGCCGATGAGGGATGTTCTTTTAACCGGACCCTACGACCCCACGACCCCGGACCATACGACCCCGACCATACGACCATACGACCATACGACCCTAAGACCCAAGTTTTACAAAATGTTATCATTATTTATAACTATTTAGTTTCATTTATATATGATCATTTATGATTTATTTTGCTGTGATGGAGATCTATCAAGCCAGGGTGTCGTATATTTGTGCGTGCAGTTTTCAAACGTAAACATTTTACATAACTGCGCACCAGTTACCTTTGTCACGCGAACAATTTGACTGGTTTCCAGTCAGTGAAATTATACTGTAAACGAGAGAAAATGTTGCTCTGATACTGAATATAAGGCTGCGACTGAGCGACCGTATATTGTGTAAAATTCAGCCCACTTGGAAAATTCCACTTGCTTTATGGCCTTAAAACTTACACATTCATAAGTTTGCTTTCTTTTATTTGATTCAAGCAAAGAAGCCTATACGTTGGATTTTAAAGGGAATCTAAGCATATATGCAAATAGACCGTGCGAAGACAATAGGCTATGACATGTGCCGCACCATATTTGGGCAATTGATCTACGTCAACACGAAATACTGATATCTGATAGGCTAGCATTTGACGCAAGTGGCTTGAGCCACTTCTATATGCTTGCTTACATTCCCTTTAACAATAAGAATGTGTGTGATACATGGCATAAAATAGTGTGAATCCTGATAGATATCCGATTTCCTGCACAACAAAACAATAGGAGAAGTAGACAAAATTAAATCTCAAAAGTAGATAGTAACAAAACTGAGTGAAGTTCTGTTCGCATCGGTCTTAAAAAGGGGCATTTTTGAAACAAAAAGGGCACTATTTGGTTTGTTGCAAACTCTTGATGGCCCCCGGTTCCTACGTCTCTGGGGATATTTATCGATTCTATGTTCATTTATTGGAAGTTTTGTTTAGAAAGACTGGGTTTTTAATTTCTTGCTTCATTCTTTGCTCTGTCCGAGTTCATCGAATCTGCCTGGCCAGGTAACATTGACACCTAAAGATGTCTTGTGTGTTCACCAATCAACCATCAGTGGGTCCTCCAATACAAGCATCACGTGGCTCTTTCTTGCTATCACAGCAATTATTTATCTATCACAGCAAAATAAATCTAAATAATAAACTTGGGTCGTAGGGTCGTAGGGTCGTAGGGTCGTAGGGTCGTAGGGTCGTAGGGTCGTATGGTCGTATGGTCCGGGGTCGTAGGGTCGTAGGGTCCGGTTAAAAGAACATCCCTGCCGATGATACATGTGTGAATATCGCGTCGGAAAACCTGAATGAACTTCTAACAGATTTGAAAAACGAGCTAGAAAATATATCGAACTGGATGAGGATCAACAAACTTAGTTTGAATGCCAGCAAAAGTGAATATATGGTTATAAGTCATAGGCGACAATTGAATAGGGTAGGTGATGATTTGCCAGATCTTGTCCTCAATAATGAAGTTATCAAAAATGGTTGACAAGACAAAATATTTAGGAATCAACATCGATGAAAGCCTTAATTGGAAAGGGCTATCTGTAAAACATGGAGTGTGGAATGATGGAATGGAATGATGGAATGGAATAATGGAATGGAATGATGGAATGGAATGATGGAATGGAATGGTATAGATGGAATGGTAGATATGGAATAGCTAAACTACTGGTCGCTTTGGAAAAAAAATTACACCAATGTGTTCCTCAAGATCTTCTTAGTTTATTTTACATATGTTTTCTTGAAAGTCTCATGAAATTCCCTGAAATATCGACTGAAACAACAAGCATGATAACAGACTGTGTGGGCAGACATCAGTTAAGTCGTTTAATTGATGTGAGTTGTAGGGAAAAAATCTGTAAAACATGGAGTGATGGAATGGAATGGAATGGTCGACATGGAATAGCCAAACTATTGGTCTGTTTTGAAAAAAAATTACACCAATGTGTTCCTCACGATCTCTTCAGTTCATTTTGCGCATATTTTCTTGAAAATATGCTGGAATTCCTTCAGATTTCAACTGAAACAAAATTGGATCTATGCTAGGCTCGCGTGAACACAGCTGTGGAATGTTGAGAAGTGACAGGGATCAATGACAGTTTTAATCCTTATCCTGTAATGGCGCCAAGATCATTTTTATCATAAACGGGGGTTCGTAAGAAACTTTAGACAACAGCAAATTGAGTTATTGCTGCCCTCATGCACTCACTCGCTATTGTTTGAAAACAATGTCCAGTTGTTCATCATTTGCACAGTTTGTGGTATTGTTTAGATTTCATTTCAGGTTGTGCAACTGTGAACTGAACTGCGTCGATTTTTCAAAAGCTATGCTTCACCACGTTGTGACTTTCGTCGGAGAATCCATAGTTTTATGCTGCTGGCATATTTTGTCTTATCGGGTACCATTTTATTTTCAGAATTTTTAGGCACTAATGGTAATTTTGTCTGTGCAGCAGGCTTCACCATGGTGGGCTTTGCTTTACATACAGTCAAGCACGTGTGTGCTCCCAGAAAACTGTCTTGCAGAATTTCAGTAGCTGAAGAAGCCAGATTTAATTTCCTCCGGGCTTGCTACTTGATAGAGGGAATGTTTGGGTCTTACGGTCACGGGGTTTCACCATATTTTGTAATCTTGCACGCTATGTTTCGGTTTGATTTGATGTAAAATATCGCAAAATGTTTTGCATTTTAAATTTTGAGCGGTTTTACGGTTTTGGGACCCCCAAACATCCCCTGTTGGTACTGTCAGAAAAATCACCAAATTCACATCAACAATCATGTGAAAGAAATCTACAAAAGTAACAAAGTTGTATGTGGTAGAAATGTTCGGTCACTGATCTGTACCTTCAGAGCTTTGGCTATGGGAGGTGAGCTTCTTTGACAGTTCGAAATGTTTGCTTGAAAGAAGGTAAAAAATGCGTTGTAATGGTGACCATGCTAAAAAGGAAATAGTCCCCCAAATGCTATATTAGTCCCCCCAAGAGGTTCAAACAATTAGATTTTGAGTTTTCAAGTTTTTATGGCAAGGAGTCACTAAAATTTACTAAAGGCTGGCACCATCGATGTGTTGATTTTTCCAGGCACTTGCCACGCCATCCCCATGTGCAGAGATTCGATTGAAATTAGACGGGAAGTCAGAACATTATGATTCACAGCTGGTTTGATTCCGGAAGAAATTCTCAACAATAATACACTCATTTTTATAATAAAAGTGGTTCAAGTGGCTCTAGCCATATCGGATATCAGAATTTCCTGTTATTTTTGTCAAAGGTTTATAGATCCTGAGATTCCCTTTAAAAAACTAAACTATGAATTAAAAATACGAAACTTTTGTAATTTACCGTTATAATGTTCTCCGGTGACTCAAAATATGTTTTAACTATTTTTAAATTGTCTTGAGCGCAAATCACTTTATTACTAGTTTGAAATCTTATTACAAAGTGATTTAAGAGCTCTTCGAACAAAAATAAATCATTCCAGAATGGAAATTAAAACTCATTCAGAGACTTTAGGTAGCAAAAGTATCCTAACATTTAAGAGACTGTCTGGCAATCTTTGACCTTAGTTCTTAAAAAAAATTAGTTTAGACGTACTTTTCTTACAATTTCTTATTTTTGGGAAGTCCAAACATGACAAAGACTCTGGGGACTGAGGTTGAAGAAACGTTCTTTTTTAGCTCCCTAGCTCCCCTCTCTAATAAACCCCTCCCTCTCTGGTAAACCCCTCCCTTCTAAGCTAAATGTTCTAAAGAAGCCCCACTTTCCATCCTCCTTCATTTGTATTAAAAAGGATGTCAAATTTCAGTTTATTTAGCTAAAAAAGTGTGCAGGTTAATTTTGATACTGCTTTGATAAATATGTCGAATTTGTTCATTTGACTCGGTAATATTGTATGTCATTCCTCAAAATTGGGGATAAAAGAGTTAAGATGCTTTAATTTATATCCTTTTCATTTGAGAATAAACCCCCTCTCTAGCTGACAAGCACCCTCTCCCTTAAAGCCCCCTCTGGAGTCTCCAAGATTGAGTAATAAGCACTTGGGGCTCAAAATAGCCTGTGTTCCAGACCATTACGCAAATATAATTTATTTTTCTGGAGTCTAGAACGCAGGCTAGCTCAAAAAAGCTTCTTGCTACTAAGAGTTTCTTGGAGTCTATCAAATTTGCACTATTTTTCAGAATCATTCTGTTTTTTAAACAGGGCGTCCAACGTAACCAGTAAGATAAAACAATCTGTGGTACAATCTGCGTTAAAGTTATCCATTTTCATAGCATTTTGAAGGCAGTGTTCATGCTCTAAATGACAATCGTGTATGTAAAACCCACCATGGTGAAGCCTGCTGCACAGGCAAAATATGCTAGCAGCTTAAAACTTTGGATTCTTCGACGAAAGTCACAACGTGGTGAAGCAAGAAGCATAGCTTTTGAAAAATCGACGCAGTTCAGTTCACAGTTGCACAACGCGAAATGAAATATAAACAATACCACAAACTGTGCAAATTATGAACAACTGGGCATTGTTTTCAAACAATAGCGAGTGAGTGCATGAGGGCAGCAATAACTCAATTTGCTGTTGTCTAAAGTTTCTAATGAACCCCCGTTTATGATAAGAATGATCTTGGCGCCATTACAGGATAAGGATTAAAACTGTCATTGATCCCTGTCACTTCTCAACATTCCAT
Source organism: Aurelia coerulea (assembly GCA_039566865.1). NCBI lineage: Eukaryota > Metazoa > Cnidaria > Scyphozoa > Semaeostomeae > Ulmaridae > Aurelia > Aurelia coerulea. The sequence goes on from CM076959.1 coordinate 9,767,466, forward strand.
AGCTGTGTTCACGCGAGCCTAGCATAGATACAATTTTGTTTCAGTTGAAATCTGAAGGAATTCCAGCATATTTTCAAGAAAATATGCGCTAAATGAACTGAAGAGATCGAGAGGAACACATTGGTGTAATTTTTTTTCAAAACAGACCAATAGTTTGGCTATTCCATGTCGACCATTCCATTCCATTCCATCACTCCATGTTTTACAGATTTTTCCCCTACAACTCACATCAATTAAACGACTTAACTGATGTCTGCCCACACAGTCTGTTATCATGCTAGTTGTTTCAGTCGATATTTAAGGGAATTTCATGAGACTTTCAAGAAAACATATGTAAAATAAACTAAGAAGATCTTGAGGAACACATTGGTGTAATTTTTTTTCCAAAGCGACCAGTAGTTTAGCTATTCCATATCTACCATTCCATCTATACCATTCCATTCCATCATTCCATTCCATCATTCCATTCCATTATTCTATTCCATCATTCCATTCCATCATTCCACACTCCATGTTTTACAGATAGCCAATTGGAAAGAGCAGTACAAAACTATCAAAAACAAGCTGAAAGGGGGCTCGAGTTCCCTGAGAAAGCTGAAAGACATCCTTCCGCAAAGGAAACTTGACCAGGTCTACAAAGCTCTTTTTGAAAGCCACCTTCGCTATGGCGACATTGTTTGGAGTACTGTTTCCAACACCAAACTATCCCAACTGCAACGATTACAGACAAGGGCAAAGAAGGTAATACTGGACGCCAAGTACAAGGACGGTTGGAACTGTAAATGGCTCAATGTAAATTCTTTGCTCTCATTTGACAAAGGAGTCATGACATATAAAATTCTGCATGACCTTTGTCCCGAAAATCTTCGCCATAAGTTCACTGAAAGATCCCTGATTTCAGAGCATAGAACCAGAAATCATGGAGATCTGCAAATTCCCAAAGTTAGGTTAGAATATGCAAAGCAAAGTTTCTACTTCTCTGGTGTCAAAAATTAGATTGATATCCCGGACAACATTCGAGAACAAGAATCAATCGCTCGTTTTAAACCAGGTTTTAGAAAGTATCTTTTGAACCTACAAGACCCAAAAACGACCCCTTGGTAGAGCAGCATACTGTATTCAAGTTATTTACAAATTTTTCTTTAAATTTATTTCTTTAAAATAATTTGTAAATTCACTGAAAGGTTCTTTTTCGTGTATAAATATTGATAAAATGGAAAAAATTGAAAATTTTGAAAAGAGAAATTGGTAAAATCTGGGAATGCAGAAAAGTATTTGTGGTTCCAATCATGATTGGGGCATTGGGTACATTGAGCAAGGATTTTAGTTCCTGGGCAGCAAGGATAGAAGTGGAAGATAAGACTGACATGATGCAAACAGCTTGTGTGTTTGGAACGGCAAAGATTATCAGGAAAGTTCTAGATATCTAAGGTCAAGGGTATTGACTTGATATTTAGCTGAACAACAAACCACCAATGACAATGACATGGTGTGCGAAAAAACAACAACAATAATAATAATAATAGTAATATTATGAAAAACAAAACTGTTAAAAGCAAAACGTTTCGATTATAAAATCTTCATCAGTTGTTTACAACCACAGGACAGCCAAGTATTTATAGGAAACATAAAAGTTCATGGTAAATTCCCTAATCCTTTAGTTCTCGACATCGGAATGGAAGCTCTGCGTATTTTCACTGGATTACAAACTCCGAATAACAAAAGGGCTAAGTCCCAAGTGGCTAATCGTGCTTCACGTAGCCCTCTGTGCGTGAATTTAAGGCCCCAAGGGGATTCATCGTATTTAAGCATGAGCTGGACCACGCCTAGTGCATTCCAAGCAACAATCTCTGCGAACTGCATCTCAAAATCGAAACAGAGCGAACCGTCACTGCCACGACACAGCAAGCACAGCAGCCAGTGCAGATTTCTGATGCTGAAGTCACTGCAGTTTTATAAAATCAAGGAAAACCTGCTCAACAACCAGCAGCAATACCAAATCCAGCAGTTGCAAATGCACCTGCCCCGAACAACGTGAGTTTTGTTTTCATTTTTTGGCAGTTTCTTGCTGTTCTCATAGCTGCACGTATGATATTTCACTGCCATTTTGGTGCATAGGCCTAGACACAGCGAGTTTTTATGAAGGTTTATTTTCACTAGCTCTTAGACAGCTGCCCTTTGTTTTTTCAACGCATTCTATTTCGACACACAGTTTTTGGTTTTCTTCTTTTTGTCTTTCGTTAAGACTCGTTTTTCAAAAAGTTTACTTCAGGGTGTTGCAGCAGTTCTATAGGGTCACAAAAAAGGGCTAGGCCTACTCGTAAATTTCACTCAAACTGAAAAACAAGAAAAGGGTAATTGAGGTTTTAGTAAGGCACGTGCTATATGTTCACAAAACGTATTGTAGGATATTTATTCTTTCTGAGGGGTGTATCATTCTTCAAAACCGTACGAGACCTTTATTCTAATTTTTGTTTTACTACAGGTTTTTAAGGGATATTTTAATGTTTTTTACTCAAATAGGTTGTCTTTTTGCCTAAGGCGTACGAGATTTTTTCCAGAGTGATATGCCTCTCAACTTTGCTCGTAAACCGCTAAAGCTTAACCTTCTGCTTGCGGTCGTAAAAAACAAACAAACATACAAACATACAAACAAACAATTTATTATTTAACATTTTAGTAGTTTTTATTTTATCATGGCACTGAAATCGCTTCCGTTAAAAGCTTAATTTGTTCGCTTCCGTTGAAGCTTAATTCGTGTGCGTCCATTGAAGATAGGTTCGTTCGCTTCCGTCGAAGCTTAATTCGTTCGCTTCCGATGAAGCTTAATTCGTTCGTTTCCGTTTGAAGCTTAATTTGTTCGCTTCCATTGAAGCTTAATTCTGTTCGCTTCCATTGAATGTATGTATGTATGTAAAATTTTGCCATACAAAGTAAAAATTAAAAATGTAATAAAGGAAAGAAAGGCTATTTACATGTATGAAATGGTAATAAAAACTAAAGATCTAGTATAAAAATACCCCTAGTTTAAAATGGCAGGGATAGCATGAAGCTTAATTCGTTTACGTCCATTGAAGATTGATTCGTTCGCTTCCGTTGAAGCTTAAATCGTTCGCTTCCGTTGAAGCTTAATTTGTTCGCTTCCGTTGAAGCTTAATTCCTGTGCGTCCATTGAAGATAGATTCGTTCGCTTCCGTTGAAGCTTAATTCGTTCGCTTCCGATGAAGCTTAATTCGTTCGCTTCCGTTTGAAGCTTGATTTATTCGCTTCCGTTGAAGCTTAATTTTGTTCGCTTCCATTGAAGCTTAATTTGTTTACGTCCATTGAAGATTGATTCGTTCGCTTCCGTTGAAGCTTAAATCGTTCGCTTCCGTTGAAGCTTAATTCGTTCGCTTCTGTAGAAGCTTAATTCGTTCGCTTCCGTTGAAGTTTAATTTGTTCGCTTCCGTTGAAGCTTAATTCATTTGCGTCCATTGAAAATTGATTCGTTCGCTTCCGTTGAAGCTTAATCATTCGAGTAGGTTATCTTCTATTCCCCTTTTTGCCGTTTGAAGCTTAATCATTCGCTTACGGCCTAAATATAGATTAGGCTACTTTTATTCTCTTTTGCCGTTGAAGCTTAATCCTTCGCGTACGGCCTGAAAACAGATTAAGTTACTTTTATTCTCTTTTGCCGTTGCAGCTTAATCATTCGCTTACGGCCTAAATATAGATTAGGTTACTTTTATTCTCTTTTGCCGTTGAAGCTTAATCATTTCGCTTACGGCCTAAAAAATCGATTAGGTTACTTTTATTCTCTTTTGCCGTTGAAGCTTGATCATTCGCTTACGGCCTAGAAATTGATTAGGTTACTTTTATTCTCTTTTGCCGTTGAAGCTTAATCATTCGCTTACGGCCTAAAAATTGATTAGGTTACTTTTATTCTCTTTTTGCCGTTAAAGCTTAATCATTCGCTTACGGCCTAAAAATCGATTAGGTTACTTTTATTCTCTTTTGCCGTTAAAGCTTAATCATTCGCTTACGGCCTGAAAATTGATTAGGTTACTTTTGTTCTCTTTTGCCGTTAAAGCTTAATCATTCGTTCACGGCCTAAAACTTGATTAGGTTACTTTTATTCTCTTTTGCCGTTGAAGCTTAATCATTCGCTTACTGCCTAAAAATTGATTAGGTTACTTTTATTCTCTTTTGCCGTTAAAGCTTAATCATTTGTTCACGGCCTAAAAATTAATCAGGTTATTTTTATTCTCTTTTGCCGTTGAAGCTTAATCATTCGCTTACTCCCAAAAATTGATTAGCTTACTTTTATTCTCTTTTGCCGTTGAAGCTTAATCATTCGCTTACGGCCTAAAAATGAATTTAGAAAATTAAATATAAAAAGACAGTGTTTTAGAAGGAGGCCGTTCCCCCTACACAGGGAGGCAGAAAAAACGGACAAAATAACAAAAAATTAGTTTTGATATTAAACTTTCAACTATTTCTTGCGTTTAAATACATGCTTTTCTTTGTTGCATACAACTGCTGTTATATCTCTATTCGTTGCCTTCAAATTTGGCAGACGAAGCTGGAGGCTCTTTTCCGTCAACGTCTTCCACAAAAACTCTTGTCCACACGCTCCATCTCAGCCATTTGGGGATCTTACTAAAGATCTAATACATGGCCTCGTGCGATAGTTCTGAATGGCTGAGCTGGAGGGTACCCCCAAAAAAGGTTTTACAAAAAGTTTTTTTTTTTTTTTTTTTTTCTTAGTTCCCAATCTCTTTTTTAGTCTTCACCAAAAAACCTATCTTTCGATACAATCATGGAAGAACTGAACAGCATGGAATGTTCTCGAAGAGAAATATCTTGGTGTGACTATAAGGGGTTACCCTCTTGCTCAGTCTTTCAGAATTTTTCTCTACCTGATAAAAGATATAAAAGACGGTTTTCAAAAATACTCCTTACTAGATTTGGCTTTTCGAAATCCTGATTAATTTTGTGGTTGGAGATCTTTTCAATCAATTAGATAGCAGAAAAACTGCATGAAGGAAATTATTGCAAACTGCAGAGAGGCATTGGGCAGTGGAAACAATGCTGAGACCGTAGTTATGGACCTTTCCAAAGCCATTGACTGCTTGAATCCTAATTTATTAGTCACAAAATTATATCGCAATCATGAAATATAATCAATCGTTTTTAAACGACTCCCTATCCTTTCAGAGTGGTTTTAAAATAACTGCAAGAAGCTGTGGCGATAAGTGCCAGTGTGTGATTTTTGGTACAAAAAGCAACGATTTATCGATAAAAATTTGAACTACAACATTCATAGAGAGTACAGAGGAAAAGTTATTAGGTGTGCTGTTTTAATTACAGCTTAACATATTAATTAGATCTATTTTATTTTGTACTTAATAAAAATTTAATTCTTGTTTTAGTAGGCATCAATTAGCTGCAATTTAGCTACAACTTTTAACGCCTACTATAAAGGTATTAATGATGGGAACTTCTTTCATTTTAAAAATCAAAGTCTATACATTTATAATGGTTTAAAAATTCTTCTTAGTAAAAGATATAACAAAATTTACAATACACAAATTAAGTATAAAAGAGCCGGTCATTCTTCTTCATTCTTCATTCTTCTCTCTTTGTCAACGCAAAGATATGACTGCTAGCACTCAGGAGTTTAGTTAAGATTCTGTAATTCTTCAGAGTTCGAGGTGAGCTGGTTATTCCATGGCTTGTTTCGTATACAAAATATGTAATACGTCCAACGAATCATAATGTTTGTTATACTTTTTAGCACATAATCCTTTTAGCCCTGGATCGTTCTGAGTTTGTTTAACATTGAAAAAGTATCACAACTGGTTTCAAACATTCCCAAAGAACCCATGGATACATTGCCAAATCTAACAGCATCGTATTTTCGCGAAAGAGTTTTCGACGAGTTCTGAATATTTTTGCTTTTTCCTTAAAGCATTCTCATTCGAGTTCGATTCAAATCCCACAGTAAGTTCTATGATATACAGTGTCCGATTAAAAATGATTAAAAATAATAATTATTATGATAAATATGATAATAATGATGAATATGATAATAATGATAATAATATAATAAAAAAACAATTGTTTCAGGGCAGACGTTTCGATATAAAATCTTCTTCAGTAATGATAATAATAATAATAGTAATACAAGTAGTAGTAGTAATGGTTATCGTAGTGATAGTAATGATAGTAATACTAACAGTAATGATAATAATAGGAATAAAAATGATAATAATAATAATAATAATAATAATAATAATAATAATAATGATAATAATGATAATGTATGGCAGACTATTCTCCTCAACTACCACTAACGGGGAGAAGTCCTGAAAATGTATCAACCATTGTGTTTCTGTTTTGATGTCATGCACCATTGCAAGGTTCGTTCAAAGGAAAGATTTATCATTCTGATAAATCACCCTAGCCTGTCTTTTCCTAATAACCCTAGCTGTATCAATTTTGAAGAGTTTATCTCCATGAAAATTCTGGAACGCCTCCACAACGGTTCATTTTCAATCTGGGGTGAACATGGATACTGTATTCCACCACGACTATTACAATAAAAACCAAAAAGCCAAGAATGCGCCATGATCAGCTTTTTTCTCCTTTCATGGACGAAAATGTTGACCAGGGACTTTTTTTTGGACAAAATTGAACGATAATTCAGGCTACGACCACGTAAAAATTACACAAGATAGTAGAGAATATTTTGATTTGTCTTGGAAAGGAGGGTATGTCATTATATAATACGCTACCTTTTGGGTGGAACCCAAGCTCCTACGTATATCAAACGATCGGCCTTGGAGCCTCCCATTTCATTCGATCGCAGGGAGTACCTTTAACGCAGTACATCGACGACAGGCACATTGGCCAGTTGCAGTCACCAAGGAATCTAACGGAGTCATGATCAAATTTAGAAGTTACTGAATCCGCCCCTTTTTATCATCACAGCGTTAACATTAGTTTCGTGTGTCTACTTTATAGGCCTTGCAGAGTCTATCCTGTAACTACAGCAACGTATTTGTGTTGTTGGGGCTAATCTCCGTGAAACATGCATTCTCAAGACAAAAAGCAGCTCTTGCGTTGTTTCGAGAGTCTATCTTGAGTTCAAAGTACATCTGCCTTCATATACTTCAGTCCTTTACAGGAAAAGCAACATTATTTACTCTTGCAGTACCAGCAGTGATGCTCTAAACCAAACAAATAATGCAAGCTTCGGCAAATGCTAAACAAAAAACAAACAAAAAAACAAAAAATCCCGAACTGTAAAACGAAAAAAAAAGTTTTCAACATAGAAATCTCTACAGATGCATCTAACACGGGCTGGGGAAGAGTTCTCATTCTCAGAAACAAAGCTTTTCTCTCAATCACATGACTATTTGGTCGGATAAATATTGTTACTAATCACCGATCAGAGAACAATAGCCTTCCACAAATCGTTAATTACCTTCTCCAAGGAGATCTATCAATGTAGTGATGATGTTATTGTCGATTTCAATATCTATGACACTTTTGGAACAACTAGGGTGGAAAAAATATCCCACTTAACAAAAATTACCTCTTCAATCTTAGTCAAAAGCTGAACGTCACCTACTCATAAAACGATGTTTGCTCCTTGCTCTTCAATTCTTCTACTGCAGCGGAAGAGGCTGGACAGAATTTTAGAGAGAAACTGCCTTTTGAGGCTGCAAACAACTCTTTCCTTGGAGCACATATTTAACAACAGATTGTATTGTGCAAAAAAAATAAAATAAAAAAATAAAATACAATGCCAGATGAAAAATTGTCTCCTGGGTCGGGTTGTTCAAACCCCGATTGGCGCTAATCTTGGATTAAGGCATGATTCGGTAGTCATTTGTATTGTTCCAATCTGGTATTAGCCTTATATCAGTTTTTAACAATCGGGCCCTGGTATATATTGGTGACCTACTCCTAAACCTACTCTTGAGTTATGGATAGTATATGCTAGGATCAATGTATTTATCATCAGGATACTTATTGATTGTATACAAAGATCACAGTTTCACTTTGTGTGCCCGGTAAAAACAGCAATTGATGGTGCGCTCTCCATATCTTAGTCGGTTTTGGTAGCAGGGGTGCGTAATCCAGTGAAAATACGTTACTATTTTCACTGGATTACAAACTCCGAATAACAAAAGGGCTAAGTCCCAAGTGGCTAATCGTGCTTCACGTAGCCCTCTGCGCGTGAATTGAAGGCCCCAAGGGGATTCATCGTATTTAAGCATGAGCTGGACCACGCCTAGTGCATTCCAAGCAACAATCTCGGCGACAAAGCGAAAAATCGACCCATCCCTCCTCCCGCAGTGACGGTTCGCTGGTTATCAGCAACCTTGCTACCGAAAACAGCATCTCTGGTGCGCTCTCCATATCTTAGTCGGTTTTGGTAGCAGGGGTGCGTAATCCAGTGAAAATACGTTACTATATAAAGTCTCAAGCAAACGAAGAAGCACGCCTCCCAACGACCCTCCTGGGATTTGCTTAAATTGCTAAATCCCTAGATGGCAAGACAGGGAATTCCACCCTGACACCACGTGCACACTGACACGAAATACGAAAGGAAGCATGCCCCCAAGATAAAGCCTAAGACTTATTCAAATGGAATGACTGTATTCAGGCGACCCCACAGGCCCCCACAGGCGAACATATCCAATTCAACATCAGCCGCTCTTTCATTGAGACCGTTGGGTGCAAAGGTTCCCAATTTGTATTGCCAAAATAATTCTTTTCTACGAAGTGAGTAAACATCTGAAGCCCCATCAATAATTTTTATGCTGACCGAAAAAGCACCCTGATGGCCTTCACTAAAAAAATGCCCAAAGAAACCCGCCTGTGGTACCGCCTTACCCCTGTCAAGACTGCCATCATTGTATTTACGTGCATATGTTCGAAAATATGATTTGTACACATTAAATCTTTGCCGAAATTTGGTTTTTGTGCTGCCCACATATTTTTTATTGCAGCAATCACATTGCAACAAGTAGACTACATTCTCCGAGTTGCAATGATAAGCATCAGAGGAGATCGTAAAGCGTCGAGAGTCATTAAAATTTCGAAATGTCTCCCCTTCAACAATGAGTGCACAAATTTGACAGCTTCTCCTGCCATTACATTTGAAAGTGCCCTTTTCAGCTTGTTCATCCGTTTGTTGGTAAACTTTGGCCCGAACCAGAGTATCCTTCAAATTTTTAGCCCTTCTGAACGAAACAAAAATCTTATCCTTGAAAATATGTCGATGTTCATTATCAACAAAGAGTGCATTCAAACAAGTTTGCAAAATGTCGTAAACTTTATGAAATGCTGGATGGAATGTTAAAACCAGGGGTATCCTCGTATCATCCCGGTGCTTTTGGTTCCGATCCAGGAGGGTATTCCGATCCAACCCCCTTACCCTATTAAACTGTCCCTCTATTTCTCCCCTATTGTACCCCCGATCCAAAAGAAAATTTTCCAAGTTTTCCAATCGATTTTCAAAAAATGAGTCTTCTGAGCAGATACGACGAATTCGAAGGGCCTGCCCATAGGGAATGCCCTTTTTCGTATGACCTGGATGACACGAGGAACGATGAAGAAGCTGATGAGTATCAGTCGGTTTCGTATACAGATCTGTGACTATTTTGTTACCTTGCCTAATAACCTGAACATCCAAAAAGTTCACCGTTTCCTTGGAATATTCAACGGTGAACTTTATGGAATGGTGAGCGGAATTCAGAAAATCTACAAATTCTATAAGTTTTTCCTCCCCGTGTGTCCAAACTAAAATTACATCATCAATATAACGCCACCATAACCAAGGCTTATATTGTGATTGTTCAAGAAGTTTTTCTTCCAAAGCCGCCAAAAATAGAATAGCATATGATGGTGCACATTTGGTACCAATAGCTGTCCCCCTAATTTGGTTAAAAAAATCACCATTAAACTCAAAAAAATTATTTGTTAGCACTAAATTAGCCAGTTCCACTAAGGTATCCGTAGAAACCGATTGATTCTCCCTTGAATTAAGAGCAGTACGCAGAGCTTCCAGTCCTTCGTCATGGGGTATACTAGGATATAGACCGACCACATCAATCGTACACAGAATAGCATCCCGAGGAAGGTCCTCCATGCTGGCTAGCTTTTGCAGAAAATCGTTAGTATCTTTGACATATGACCGGACTCTTTTTGCTAAAGGTTGGAGATGATGGTCCAAAACTGCTGAAATATTTTCGGTGAAACAGCCTGAATTCGAAATAACAGGTCTCCCTGGGACACTATTGAGTCTTTTGTGGATTTTCGGTAAAAGATAAAACCTCCCCAGCTTTGGGTTGTTGACCATAAAATATTCCAGAGTTTTCTCATCAATGTCCCCTCGCCCCTCAATCTTACTAATTGCGTCCTGGACGACACGTTGTACCAGAGCTGAAGGGTCATTGTCGAGTTTCTGATAAACCCCAGGATCCCCAAGCTGGTTCTCCGCTTCCAAAATATAGTCTTCCCTATCCCACACTACGACCCCTGAACCCTTGTCCGCTTCCTTAATAATAATTGTTCGATCTGATCTAAGATTATTTAAAGCTACTCTTTCTTCTCTAGTCAAATTACTATAGTTACAACCTTCTGGTGATACTTTCATAAGCTCGTTTTCTAATTTAGATAAAAATACCTCGATTGCCAAGTCCTTATTCCTAGGGTTAAATTTGCTTTTGGGTCTAAATGCTGGCACTTCTGAAAAATCATCATTCTCTTTAAAAAGCCATTTAAGTCGCAACCTTCTACCGAAGTTTTCTAAATCGATTTTAACCTGTGAATACGATTTTAACCTGTTAATAATAATATTAATAATGAAGCTGTTGAGTACTTAATAATAATTATCAATAAGAAAAAGAACGAATCGTGCTTGCTGATAGATATATCCTGCCCCTTCGATACAAGAATTGAAAGAAAAGAAATGGAAAAAATTGCGGTATATCAAGACTTAAAAGAGAGAGATCAAGAGGCTATGGAATGTGAGGGAAATTAAGATTGTACCAATAATCATTGGAGCTCTGGGTACCATTGGAAACAACTTTGAAAACTGGTCGAAGAAAATTGAAGTGGAATGCAGCACAGAACTTTTACAGAAAGCTTGCCTGTTAGGAACTGCAATGAACCTAAGAAGAGTACTGGATACGTAAAGCCAAGGGACTTGGCCTGATACCCAGTAGTTAACCGGCAGTCAACATGAACGCCGAGTAAACAGTTTCAGTTTCAGTTTCATATATTTTAAATTCACTTCATACAATTTATAATTTACTATACCAACAAATAACTACTCTACAAGGAAATAAGACAATATTACAGAAAATTAATACATTGGTATGGAAAATTAATACAATATAAAAATACAGAGAAAGGAATAAATTGTATGGAGTGAATTACTTAAAGGAGGAGCTCTCTCAATAGGTCATAGGTCAACTAATCGAGGAGGGAGCCCTATGATCCTATGAAAAATTGGAAATTATTATGATTTTCATATAATAAAGTAGAAATTGTGCCAGAATCAAACATAGCTTTGAATTATTCATTGACCTTGTTCAGTAAGTAAATTTTCAGTTGCTTTTGAAGGATACTTTCGATGGAGCATTACGGAGTTCAACGGGTAATGAATTCCAAAGTTTAGCACCAAGATATCGAATTGATTTTAAACCATATTGAAGACTGTTTATTCGAGATAAGTATAGATTTCCTTGACTGGCCTGTCTCGTTGAATATTGATGAACAGATCAATTGATTAGGAAGAAGTTATGAAAGCAACTAGGTGAAGTTTTATTAACGGAGTCAAAGACAAAGGTTAAAAGTCGGAGTTCAAATATCGCAGAAAGTTTGAGAAGTTTAAGATCGTTAAAGATTGGAAGAGAGGGTGACAAGCGAGGCTGAAATGAGATAGCTCTGACTGCTTTTTTCTGTAATTTAAAAATTGGATCAACATATGATGCATATGTTTCACCCAAAACAATAAGACCATATTGTACAAAAACAAAGCATTGTAGAAGCAAAGTAAAACATCTAATGGAAGTAAGTTTCTAATTTTGAAAAAGATTCCACAAGTTCTGGCTAATTTTTAGAAAGTTCACTGAGATGGTATTTCCAGCTTAGGTGCTCATCTAAGAGGAGTCCTAAGAATTTGCAACCTCGTTCCCAGGGTGTTCTGATGTCATACGCTGGTCACGAAGCCGAATGAACACCCTGGTACACTTGGCATCAATCTTGCCAAAATAAGACAAGATTCGCCCCATTATGGATTTGCAGTTTGCTAGGCAACGATAATCGACGAAAAATGGTCGTTGCTCTAGCGCTAATTCTGAAGTATCTAAATTGAGAAATTAAAAACAAACACTTTGAGGACCCTATTTTAGCCCTTTTTAAGGTATTTAATCATTAATCCGGGGTTAGCAAGTGCATTTAGTAGAAAAATGAGCACGATCCATTTGGGTGGAAAAAGGGCCTAAGTTGAAATTTTCAAGAATTTCCCCCACAGCTTTGAAAATAGAATGGCTCGTTATTCGGCGAATGTTAGAGATAAATTGGAGATTAAAAGTGTTTTAGTGAAAGAATACAGTTTTCTGTCGATTTTTGACATGACGCGGCCGTTTACTCCACGCAAAACGGAGTTACGGCGTAAAATGGGGTAGGCCGAAATTATTCCCCATTTTTGGGGGGCGCGCGCTCCTCTTCTGGGGGCAATATTGAACCCGGAATTGCGTTATTAGACTCGCAGACGAATGGTCTCTTAAAAACTTTTTTCCGTTTTGACATCGGGCTTGTAACCATGGAGCATCGACTCCAAACGTAACCTCAGTTCAGAAAATCGCAACATTTTTTTTCAACCCCCTGTTATGACGTCATAATGACCCCAAAATTTCCTGAAACCCAAAAATTCAGATGCGCCGTGGTCCATTACCCCTATTAAACTCCTCACTTGCGCCATACACCCCATTGATTTCGTGAAATTAGCCATTCAATAGAGGCCATTTGTGAATGGGAGCCAGTAATTATCTGATTTAGCTATCGTTTTCGAATAGCCAATCAAATTGTCGAACGGCCTCTTGTATCCCAGAGTAGAGGTAGAGCAACGAACTCACTCTGGGGACGAGATTGAAGAATTTGACAATTGAACAATATTGAACAATAGTAATCATAATCAATTTATTTCAGATTGGCGCTACATAGCTATGCACAATAAAAATAAAAAATAGCATTATACTACCGGGTGTCCCAAAAAAGTATTTCTGTTTGAAAAATCACCAAAATTTGTTTACATGACCGATCTTCGATTTTATTTTTTTTGTCAAGCAGATCCCCGGGGGGTCTACTTAATGCAATGACCACCCGGGGATGTGCCTGCCAATAGGGTGTCATTTTCGGCTGAAAATTCCGGGACAGGATTATACCTTTGCACCATTATTCCGGGACCGATATGTTCATTAGAGTTACTTTTCCAAAACAGGTCATATTATGATAATCATTTAAAGAAACACTTCAATTTATGAAATTATTAAATGAAATTTTTAGTATCGAAAGCAATTAGCGAAAAGTATACTCTCATTTTCTTCAGAACTATCAGTTTTCCAAGTCTTACTCCAGGACAGGGTCATAAAATTTTGTTCCGGCAGGCACATCCCCGTTGTTTTTCTCCAAGGTAGACCCCCCGGGAGCAGATCAAAGGCCAAATTATTTTCCCAGACTAGCTGATTTTGTAATTGGCTGAAAAATGAGAAATTTTAAGCTCTGTTAGGGTTTCCTGCTTTTGAATCATACTGCAAAGAAGCATTGATGACTGCCAGATCAATTTCTTTGTGGATGTAAAGCATCTTTTTTGGTCATTAATGACTGAATTAAATGTACACTAACATTGAAAACTTCAATGATGATACAAATTCTGAAAATTTTGACTATTAGGCAAGATTGAGTTTGTTGCTTGAAAACTATAGCTCAAAGTAAAGTTTTCAAGGTGTAATTTTTCCATCTTGTTGTATCAAAAGCAAACATTTTGTCATCTATGAATGTTTTTGGGTCTTTGACAAAATAAGTCAAAAAGAAAATTTTATCAAAGGTTTGATAATTGATTTTTGGTGATTGTTTGAACAGGAGTATTTTTTTTGGGACACGGGGTAGCTAATTCAAGCCAACTACGAGAACTAATACAATCTAATGTATATACATTCATGATTAAATAAGTAAGAATACAAACAGATAGCATGAAATTTCAAGAAGGAATTAAAAACGTAGTTGTATAAGAATCCGAGCTGTTGTGTGAAAAATCCGGCTATGGTATGACATGGTACCATGAGAAGCCAAGTTGTGGTATAAATGTGCTACAGTAGAAACCCGCATAAAAGAACCTGTTTCTATAAGAACCTAGAGGCTGAAATTCAATCTTTTAAACCCTCTAAATAAGAACCTCTAAGAGGCTGAAACTGGGAAAGGTTCTTATATAATAGCTTTCATGTAAATTATGAAAATGACCAGAATTTTTAGAATTCTTCACATTCTGATCAGACTTCTTCATTGGTACAAAAGATTTGTTCTCAAGAATTCTCAAGAATTCTCGAGAAATCTCAAGAAATCTCAAGAATTCTTGGGCTGGAAAACAGTGTTAATGCGTGCAAGGCCTGCTTGTATATAAGAACCTTTTTAAGAACCTTACAGGCTGGAATTTAGAATAGCAGCCATTTAATTAAGAACCTATTCAGGCTGCCTAGAAAAAACCTAGGTTCTTTTATGCGGGTTTCTACTGTACATGATCTGCATGTGCAGTCAGCGCCATTCCAATTTGAATTTTTTTTCTTAAACTCGTTGATAGAAACGCGACTCCCTGGAAGATCAGCCCCACCCTGGAGTTATGAATTGTTATGTCTGTATCTTCTTCTTGAATTCATGCATATTTCAAGTTTTTGCTGAAGAGATTGTTTCTTGCATAAATAATCTATAATAAGTACAATGAATAGATCAATTGAGGCGGCGCTCCTTTGGCGGCGCTACTTTGAGTTCAGCCAATCATTGGCGTGAGTGTTATTGTCACTTCGCTTTGGACTCTATTGTTCATCTGGTGTTAGATCGGCTTGTTTTTATCGTTTGTATTTGTACTGCGTGCAGTGCTAACGAGTGTACGATGAAACACCTTTTTGGTTTTCAACGTTGCTTTTTATTATAGCTACTATTAACTCATTTCTTCCATTTAGGATTGCAGACTAATTCGTTTTTCTCTTGCAGGATTTAATAGTCTTCAAGGTAAACCCTAAATAAATTTTTAGTTTGGTTGTTATTCGTTTACAAGAGTTAACAATTTGGAACGGTTTCTTTCCACATACGACACTGTCTAATGTTGTTCTTGTGGTTTATTACGAGGAGTCCTGGAGTCCATTATTCAAGGCAATTTTAAAATTCTGTATCGCAACTCATTTATAAAGCAGATCGTAATTCACATTGTTTGTGGGGATTGTTTGTTTGTTAAAAGATAAAAGGCTGGGAAAGTCCGGTTATACATGCAATGAATGGCTCATTGTTCAGTCATTGTCTGGTTACAATGAAATATTGTTATTTCGCAATCATGTATTTTGACAAAGACTAGATGTGTTAATCTTCATAAGAACATCAATTCTTTGCGTTTCAGTTGAAAAATATTTATGTTATAATAAGCACAAGTACGCAATAGAACACAACAGACAAGAACACTTTTTGGATTTTGCGCAACACCTGGACCTTTTGGCTATTCTACAAATGAGTCTGGATCAAGCAATACTTTTGGATTTTTTCATACGAAATTTTCTATTGAGTGGCGTAAGACGTCCTACCTCTATTTTCGCATTCGAAGGTCGTTTGATTTCTACAAATTGGATGTATGAACATATCTTTTGATCCAGACTCTTTGGCAGGAGAGCTAAAAAGGTTTATTATTCTCCATATCTGTAACCAGTTGCACTCCGCGAGTCCGCGAGCGCTTGCAAATGAAATTTAGTCCCCCTTGCTTGCGAATTCGATTGCCAAGATATAAAGTTCCCCCATATTCACATCGCAAAAATTTCTAAGCTAAGATTTTAACTATATTCTTCACACAGTATAGCCTAAAGGTCACAATCTTAATTTTATTGTATTTAAGAGATTAGACCTTTCATGCAACTTTCTATTTCAGTTGTGAAAGGAGAAGATCTGCCTGCACTGGACCCAATTGGCACGTCAGATCCATATTGCATCCTGAAACTTGGTGGAGCAGAGCGACAAACAACTATTAAATACCGAACTTTGAATCCAGCTTGGAATGAGACATTTGTCTTTGAAGTTGATAGGCTACCTCAGGTTGCATTCAGTGGACCATCATATCGTAAGAGCACTGTTCCGTGTGTTGTACCTCTATGTGAATTGGTTTATTACTTAACCATTGATGTTTGGGACAAAGATCGGCTGAACAGAGATGATTTAATGGGACGGTTGATGATTCCAGTGACCACGTTGCCTGATGGAACTGTGTCAAGATGGTGTCCGTTAGGAAGGACGTCCGCCGGGGGACAAGCAAAAGGAAGGTTGTTGCTGAATTTCACTTTGAAAGCCTTGGAGGATGATGAGGTAGGAAACTAGATTACACTATGACCTGATTTGTTGTTTTCACTTCAAACTTGAAACAGTTACATCTACCAATACTGGCAGGGACGTCGCCATGGGAGGGTATGAAGGTGCAAATACCCCCAGTCTGAAAGTGTCGAACTTTTACCCCCTCACTATTTATTGGTTGGCCCGCGCAAATTAATTGCTCAACATTTGATTAGATATTCAAATGTGACGATAACATGAAAACAGGCCTGTGGGAAGACAACCATTTCCCTAAGATTTTGAAGTAATTTCAGATACCAAACTCTTGCAAATTGATTGAAAGTTTACTGAGTTACTAGCGTTCAAAGATCAAATTTATGTAATACCTCCAAGTTCATTGAAAATTTACTGAGTTACGAGCGCTCAAAGATCAAATTTATGTAATACCTGAAGCCAGAGACCCCTAGATGCATTTTAATGCAAAAAGCTTCGAAATTGAGGTAAAACAAGTAATCTAATGTCACACCTCTTGTTGATATAAGGCAAACCAAACAGGTCTTCCAATGTGATTTAATTCTTATAACCATTGCCAAAATCTGCCTGAGAATGCATGCATCAAAAGACATTAATTGAAAACATAATCGACTTTTCAAACTTTGCTCTGCAGAATTCACCTTGGGCAATGGGAGAATTCCTCAAAGCATCTATACGCTTGTGAGTTAGGTTATTAACAATCTTATACGATCCCATTTGGTTTGCTCGGAAATAAGAGAGAAACCAAAGAAATGATGGTCAATTCTACTTTTGCCAGGATTTGCAAGATTCTGGTTTTTACAAATTAGTTAAATGTGGTTAACCCCTTCTTTTAATTATATCGTTATTTTTTGCATCAAATAAAAAACGTAGAACAGTTTGCTGGGACACCCTATACACCTCTCAGATCTAAAGAAAAAAGTGATCGAGGGGAGCTGACCATCCCAAACGAATTCACGCTCTTAAGATTACTTTACAAAAAGCCGAAGAAATAGGCCTAACTTTATAGAGCATCGATGACAATATTTCTCGGTGACGTGTTTGGATGATAGCCGCAAACAAGCTCGAAGTTTTTCTCCAGTATTTCGCAAAACAAATTCAGACCATGTTGAAGGAAGGGAGGGAGAGAGGTATTGTCAATACTATCTAGGATAATTCTAATTTAAAGTCGAAAGATGATCAGAGAGTTCGTAGTCTCAAGGACATAAGATGTTATTTTTATGGCCAAAGTGATGCTTGGAAGGCACTTTTTCGCATCCTTACTGATACTTTCCTTAAGTACAAAATGAATGCAGTTGTCCTCGTCGAGTTCTGGTGGATGTTTGTTGTTTAGGTCTTACAGCAAACCAAGGACCTCTTGTCGTAAGTCTAGTAGGAAACCATTGAATAAACATATAATTTTGTACCAAGTCAGTGAGAAAAAAGGTTTGATGTATGAGTACGCATCAGAGTGTGTCGAGCTAAGGGAGCGGTCATTTTCAATCCTGGGTACCAGGGCGGAGGATAGTTTCACACAATTAGAAAAACATTGATGGCCCATCTGAAATATAAAAAATATTTCTGTACCCCACAATCTTTCGGCAAAATGGTTTGGTACCCCATCCATACCTCTTTGAGTATAAGAAGTATATATGGACACATACCAAGTTGTCTAAGGCAATTTTCATACCGTGATTCATCGTCTCCAGATGTCTGTTAAACATTTCTTGTAAATGATGATTGATGACTTCATATAAAATATTTCAAGCAAAAATGTTACTTGCCCCATAAAATTTTATCTTGATATTTTCGTACCCCCATGAAATAACGACAACAAGTTTCATACCCCTGTCAAAAATCCTCCGCCCTGGTACCCAGGTTTATAAATGACTGCTCCCTAAAGACTGCTTTCATCTAACGTGCCAGGCATCGAAGATTCTCAATGAATTCTGACGAAATCTCCAATTCTTAAGAAAGTACGAAAGACTGCAAGGATCTTGGGCAAGAGTTCCTAAGAATGACCTGAAGATTCTTATTTTTAGGTAAGGCAGCGTGCAAGCTTGATGTCCGTCTCGCATTAGATGTCACATGAGATTAGCATTAATTCAAATTACTCTTCAATTGTCTTTATTTGTGGGTTCAATGTGAAATAGATTTAGATCCTAAATTTTTGATGTTCAAAATCAATAATTTAGTGCTGAAAGTTACGTCAATTTTTCGAGAATGTCACTTCTCAGAATCTTTTACAAAGGGCCAATAGTGTTCCAGCATTTAGAAATGGAGTTGAAGTGTGCTCGAAAAGGAGAAGTTAACATCTATTTTTCGAATAGCTTTGGGATATATTTCATCAAACAATGGATACATTTTAGAGTTTTTGTTAGTCCTCAGGTTACCACTAGGCGGTTGTTAAAATGTCAAGCTTAATTTGACCAGATATATTGAAGCAGGAACATCCCTTCCATGAACATCCCTGTTTAAACACAGTTGGGCGGTGTGTAAAATATGTCGGAAAGGAGGCAAACAAGCCGTTGTAAGGTATGCCTACCCGAGGAATTTTAGAAAAGATGGGCTTTTCTAAGTGATCCTTACATTCTTGTACTTTTGTGTGAAGTTTTGTGGCATTAATGTTGTAAAAATAAAACTAGTCATGCTTGTAATTTATCCTTTAAAGCCAATTCCAAGATGGATTGCTGATGAAATATTGCAAAAGGATTGCTCAAGACTTGCTGGCTTCCAGCTTCCAATTGTGAGTGGAGAAGAAGTTGCAAATTTTCCTGGTATGTGGTTAAGTTTTTTCTATTTTAGGCAAGAGAAAGCTCACCCACTTCACAGATTTAATCATAGTATTGTGCAGAGCAAATACGGAGCACCATTGTTAACTGCATGGTCCAAGGCAAATCCAAGAAACTGATTCCAATTATAGCAAAGCCAAATATTCGAACATACGATTAACTGAGACTGTGATTATATGAGTACTTGGATAAATCATATGACTAATGCGAGTGAGTTGAATATATGATCTTGAGTATAGTAAAATCCAGTCCCAAAAGAGTCTTTATTCGAGTTCCAAATAATTAACTGCTATACAAGCGCACTTCGCGCACTATACAAGTGTCGGTTTCCTACTCGTCCACAATCTTCAAGTGACGTCTTATTCGCACCCAGTTCAATGTCCAAAGCATTAAATACTATCAATACAAATGTTATTTGTATATGCGAAAGTCATGTGATAAGTATCAAATATCAAAATATGGTAATAAATGGACGAAGTAGGTAGCATCAGCGTTATCAAAGCTAGTGTCATTGAAAGTTGAAGGAGTTTCAGAGAGTTTTGTCTCAAATTCTCAAGACATCATTGTTTGTGCCGCAAGTGATGCTTGGAAGAGATTTTGCTTCGCATTCTTAACAATGCTTTCTGAAGAATTCTTGTCCAAGAAATCTTTCATGCGATCATATCTTCAATCCGTGAGAGAGCCATGGGCTTTACTGTACATATACAAATTACCCTACCCCTTTATATCTTCGTATATACCGGGTGACCCTGAAAAATGTGACCCAACGCAATCTGTTACAGAAAATTAAATAAGTGGCCGATTGAAATGCTTCAAAAGCTGTTCTGTCGCTAAAAGACTAGCCTATGCTATTAGTATTTTTTGCAATTTTTTTTGGCACGGTATATTTCCAAACTTAAGGATTTCGAGGAAAAGGGCATGCCTGAAATCCTCAAAAAGTCGTCAAAAACAGGGGATCGATTTACAGCCATTTCAAATCTTCAAAACAACGAGGAGGGTGTTCCATTTCAATCTGGGAATAGGCAACCCAGTCGGAAGTCTTCAGAGCAAGTTTATAGTCCCTATAAAGACAGGTCTCCCTTTTGCTCCTAAGGAGAAAATTTCATTTTTCTGAACAGTGTTTCAACCAGCTCTGATCTTCCCTGCTAATGATTAATTATAAACTCTTTAACTAACGATCTACAATTTAGAAGGATATTAAAAACTAAAGAATCTGGTTTCAAATGTTCGACCTGTGATTTTATCAACAGTCATTTTATGATAAGCGTAAGAACGAATAGTTTCATGTTTTGACCTGGACTGATTACGCGCTACAGTCTCGCTGCTTGCCTGCAAGCGATCTGCCGCTACGACTCATGTCCACACGTTTCCAGAAAAGAATTAGCCTAGTTCTGATTCAATTTGGCCTAAATTACCTCCTATTTTTCTCAAAACTGCCAACCCTAAAACGTCACAAAAAGCGGTTTTCCTGAAATGCTCTAATGTAAAACAAGCTATCAGTCCTTAGATGAATGTTTCTTCGAGCTACAAGAGGAAACGACTCCTACTTACAAGTGATATTCTGCTTGTTTAGGGATACAAAAGATCTCGTAAAGCCAATTTTTGAATTTTTAACGCTATTATACATGCGGTGTTTCTCTCTGAAATCAGAATTTAGCTTAAAATCGTATTCCTCGATATGTGTGAAAGCACGGGCGGCAGGAAACGCTGGATTTAGATAAATCTTCATACATGATACATCGAGTTATTCCTATCCTACAATATCATTTCGTTCGTGATATATCGACTTGTTTTCCTGCAGTGTCTACCCCTCCTGCGAAGGTGCAATTTTAATACAATTGATGTGACCTCAAGGGCCCTGGAGCAATTATGCCACTCAAGTGTGGTAAAATGAAACGGGAAAGCAAAGAAGGAAAAGCAACTCCTCTCTTCGAGGAGTTTCCGTTTGAGTGGCATAATTGTTCCAGGACCCTTGAGGTCACGTCAATCGGATTAAAATGGCGCCTTCGCAGGAGAGGTAGACACAGAAGGAAAATAAGTCGATATATGTCGAACGAAATGATATTGTAAGATAGGAATAACTCGATGTATCATTCATGCATGAAGCTTTTTCTAAATTTCATTCGCTGTGGTGTGCCGCAAGGTTCTTGTCTTGGCCCTCTTTTGTTTCTGATTTATATCAATGATCTTCCGTTTTCTCTGAAGAAACGTAAAGTGACCATGTACGCTGACGATACCAGTATTTCTTACTCTTCTTCGAGCTTAGTAGATATAAACCAAACTCTGAATAGTGAACTGAATGATTTGAAGCGATGGTTGCAGGGTAATAAACTTTCTTTGAATGTTTTAAAAACTCAAGCTTTGATTGTAGGTTCCCAGCCCAAAATTAAGAAAATTACCGATAAGGTTGTTGATCATCCACTATTTTTTACTGTTGACTGCTCTCAGGTTGAAAATGTAGACCGAACAAAGCATCTGGGTGTGATAATCGATAGAAATTTGGATTGGGAAGAACACGTTTACAATCTCCGTACTAAGGTTTCTCGTGCAATTGGATTTTTGAAATATTCCAGGAAATTTTTACCTCAAAACACGTTGAGTGCAATGTATAGGGGTATCGTCGAGCCCCATTTTCGGTTCTGTTGTTCTGTGTGGGGGTGCTGTGGGGTGACTAAACTGCAAACCCTGCAGAAGCTGCAAAATCGAGCAGCTAGGATTGTAACAAAAAAGTCGATTTGATACGCCTGCTATGGCATTAATTCGCAGTTTAAATTGGCCTACTGTAAATGACATTATTAGAAGCGAAACAGCTACCACAATGTACAAATCGCTGAATGGTCTGGTCCCGGAGTACCTTTCAGACCTGTTCGAAAAAATTCTACTCGAACTATCAGAAAACTGAGAAATACCGATACTGATCTCTCGTTACCATTACGAAAAACTAACAATGGGCAGAGGGCTATATCTTTTCGTGGACCTAAGCTTTGGAATCAACTTGAACCTGGTGCTAAACAGGCACCCTCCCTTGCCACTTTTAAGAGAAGAATCAAAAACTTACCTTAACGAGATTTCTTTTATTTTTTGTTAACTATTATATAGTGATCTTTTGAATTAGTAAATGTTCTACCACGGCCCCCTGAAAAGCGGTTCATATGGATTGACGGGGCTACCGTGCTTAAATAAATAAAAATGAAAACAAAATTAAATGAAATGAAATAAATTCAGCGTTTCATACCGCCCGTGGTGAATGCAGTCAAAATGTACTTTTGAGAAGATAGTGACATTTTAGCAGTTTTCTTTTTAGAAATTACATGAGCTAAGAAAATCATTATTTCATTATTTTTGTGGCTGAAAATTGAATTGAATTGAACCACTCACTTATTAATTTTGTTAGAGCAAGGGTGTTAGGACATCCGTGTTTGATTAAATATTTATTTGCGTTGTCTTTATCTTGTTGTTAACTTTGTTTTGTCTCAACGCGTGTCTAACTACTTTGCTGTTTGGTCATTCGAATGTATCTCCCTTGTATTCCTGTGTGTTAAAGTCCCCTAGCATTTGTGGTTAAAAAAAGGGAGATTGATTTGAGTGACCAAGGAACAAAGCAATTAGGCCAATTGAAGACACGAGTTGAAAGGAAACAAAAAAGGCAGCAAAATCAAGACAAGCTAGATAAATATTTGATCAAAACATGGGTGTCCTAACACCGTTGGTTGCCAATGGATGCCCTTCACTGTGAAATTGCTCAGTTGATAGTGCATTTCTAGATTGTGAGTGATAATGTCAATTTATGGTGTTGTAACTTTTGAAATAATGTGGATTGTTTATTCAGTGCAATTTTTAGACAACCGTTGATGAAACTTTTTACTCTCCCAGCATATTATGCATTGGATCTAAGGATTTCATTACAAGTCAAGGCATGCAAATTTTGTAAAGGATAGTTTCAAATATGTATTTTGTTTATGATTGTGTAGGCAACAATGAACATGTTGAGATGCTGCTAGACGATGTCTTGGTTGAAGTGAGTGGCCATAGGGGACTAGGAAGGATCTTTTTAACAGATTTCAGGTATGAATTTTGATTATTCATCCAGATTAAAGCTCTTTTTATGTACCAGATGGCCCAATGAAAAGCGAAGTTTTAGAGAAATGGTCAACATTTGACGAAATTCTCATGGTTTTGGCAGACCTTTGCACTACGTAGGGCCCGAACTTTCAAATGAAATCGAAAATTCATATGGAATGAATACATTTTTGCTAAAAATGAAATATTTCCTAAAATATTTTGAGTAAAAATATTGTTTTCACGTTTTTTTTCATTTCTCTCTTCCAGAAAGTAAAATAAAGATCAGCTAATGAATTTATTGCAGGATTTCCCAAAACTTTATTCAACGTTTGATGAAATATTGCAAAAGTAATGATATCACAAACAGGTCCATGTGAAAATAGCTTAGATTGTGATGTAATTTTAGACCCCAGAATCTTACAACTATGTTGAAAATTCACTGAGTTAGGAGCTTTCAAATATCAAATGCATGCGACAGCTAATACCAGAGTCTCCTAGATGATTAGTAGCGCAAAATATCCCCAAAATTGAGGTAAGGAAAGGTTATCCAATGTCACACCTTTCGTTAAAGGGTTTGTGCAAGGTTAAAAGCTGGCATTTGCAAAGAGCAAAAAACGTCTAAAAATAGCCTATTTAAATCGATGACCTACACGTGCTGTGAACAGTTAATAGCCAAAGAAACAATGTTGTGTCTGAACGTTTTCTTTGTTCTTTTTATAGAGAAAGCTATATATGATTGCACACTTCCATGTAATATAAAAGCAAACCAAATTGGACTACGAAAGTAATTAATTTCTTATAACCATTGCAAAAGAAGTATTGGCCATGCTACTCTTACAACAAATGCTATTTTGAGGCCCCTTGTTTCAGTTGTCACTTAAACTTGACCTTTAAAAGCTCGTAGCTCCATGAGTGAATTTGCACGATTCTGGTGTCTAAAATTAATTTAAGATCTCAGGAACAGAGTTATCTGATCATGGAATCCCTTCATGATATCGTAATTGCTTTATGTTTAATCAAACGTCGAACAGTTTCTTTCTGGGACACCCTGTAGGTCCTTGCGATAATCAACTTATGATGATATTTCAGAAAGTTTTCCTTTTTATTGGCTCAGATATACTGGGTGAGTCAGATTAAACGTGGGCCGTTTAGCAAGTAATATTTTGGGTAAAAACAAGTGAGATCGAGTTGGTTGAAGTTTTATATTGCAGAAGGAAGGGTCAGCTAGTTGTGGACATTTTGTTTTGAATTCGCTCAATTCTTTCCGTATATGCAATTTTTTGTAACATAGCTATGTTGGTGGAAAAGTATCGTTTTCACAAGAGCTTGCTACTGACTAGGAATGAAACGAAGATAATTATAGTTTTTCTGTTGTCCTCTGACATGATAGATGTCTTGTTTCGATTTTTTGGTAGAGAGAAAGCATGTTTGTCCTCGTTTAGAAGTTTACACCTACATGAATATGAATCGAATTGAAGGCCTATTTTAGGATTCTTGTGAGACATTATTTTACTAAAATCGCTTGTAATTATGAAACAGAAAAACTGATTTCGATCAGTTGAATTTTTCATATGTAATTTGGTATTTTTCATATACAATGAATTTTTAAAGAAGCGCATGTGTGAAGTAAATTACATCAATAAAATTGGTAAACGCCCCACGTTCTTACTGACTCGCCCGGTGCCCCTTTTAGAAAGCATGCAAGCGTGCTGTAATATTTGCCACCTCAAGTAGAATTCTAGTTGTTCTGTAACGGAGATCACTAAGATTTTCTCCAAAAAAAGTTTTAGAAAACAGGTGGCATAACAGGCAGAGGGTGAGAAAAATGTAAGCCTTTGCAAGTCTCTAATTTCCAGCTTTTCTTCAAATTCTGCGGAACTGATTCGATGATCGTCGCTGTCATGCTTGGGTAGTAAAGTTTTGTTGGTTGAAATTTGTCACAATTTAGTCAAGTGACAAGTGATTTTATATAAGTGTTTCATCTCGGAATCCTTCAAAACATGCAGCAACTTTTGATTTAATCCTCACATGATCAAAGTACTTCATTTACACCCAAAACATGCAAGAATTGTCATGCCTACCGAATAGCTACTGTTTTAGATACCACTGATGAAATTCCCGAGATAGAGCGTGGGTGTACATTTATTCTTTTGATATACATTCATTCTTTCTCTTAACAACTTCTGGCGAACGTAAGAGAACGAGCTAGCCTCACTACATAAGGACCCTCTAGTTACGCTCATTTGTTGTTGTTGTTGTCGCTACACTGAGGGCCTTATAACCATAGAGCTGTAAAACCGGACAAAAATGCCAATCGGCGACAAATGTTTGGCGCGCCGTCGTGTGGCGATCAGAATATGGCTTAGAGGAAGGCGCTTTTTGCATTGATATCTAGAAGGAAAATTTATCGCAGTTCAGATAGCAAATTTTATGGTACAGGAGTTCTGGAAACCGTTTTTGTGGCGTTTTAAGATCAGTGATTTTGAGAAAAAGTAGCAGATTGATTTAGGCCCAATAGATCTTTTAGCTAAGATTCGAAAAAAGAATTCGAATCGAACCATAGCTTGATACAATTGTAGAATGTTCGAATGCATACAATAGCGATAGAAGCTCCAACGCCACTTTATCAAACCTTGTGGAGAATAGTGAAAAGGTCTATTAGTAGAATCAGTAAGGAGATATTCCGTATCTACAAGCGTTGGGGAATGAGTCTCTCTGTTGACCGAAGCGCCATCATCAAGTCAAAGAGCACAGGGAAACGAGAGACTCATCGTCATAAGTCTAAGAATGTGCCATTAAGCCATGCAGACCTCTGGGCATTTTATACCGGGTGTCCCAAAAAAGTACTCCCGTTTGAAAAATCACCAAATTTTGATCACATGGCCGATCTTCACTTTTCTTTTTTTGGCAAGTAGATGAAGGACCTAATTTTTTCCCAGACATAGCTGATCTTGCAATTGGTTTAAAATTAGCAAATTTAGCTCTTTTCAGGGCTACCTGGTTTTGAATCATACTGCACAAAATGCATTTATGCTTGCCAGATCAATTTCTTTGTGCATATAAAGCTTCTAGTTTGGTCATAAATGACAGAAAGAAATGCATACTGTCATTGGAGACTTCGATGACGATGAAATATCTGAACATTTTGACTGTTAGGCAAGATTGAGCATTATGCTTAAAAAGTAATAGCTCAAAATAAGGGGTTTTCAACGTGTGATTTTTCTACCTCGTTGCATCAAAAGCAAAAATTTTAGCATCTATAAATATTTTTGGGTCTTTGACAAAACAAGGCACAAAGAAAATTTTATCAAAGGTTTGATAATCAATTTGTGGTGATTTTTTAAATAGGAATACTTTTTTGGGACACCCGGTAGCTTGAGAGAATTCCCTTTGCCTGCAATAGACCATTTCGCAATTTGGAGAAAGAGACTGAGGAGAGCGTGGCCCATTCTGACAGCCTTGGCAACAGGGAAATCTAGGGAATCCCCTATTCTGCAGTGCAAAGTGTACGGTTGGCGGCTCGCTCGCATCTCTCTCCAAACTCGAGTTATTTTCAATTTATTTGCAACTTCCAAGAGTTATGTGATGCTTGTTTAGTATGGTAAGTGTTGTCTTTGGACTACTTAGCCGTTTTGCAATCTTTTCGCTCATTTGTGAATTTATTTTGAGCCATTTTATTTCAGCTGTTTCCCTCGACTTTGAAACGGCTCAGTTTAGGCCCAGCTGCAGAAGAGGGGATTTCCTAGATTTCCTATTTGTTGCCAAGGCTGTCAGAATCGGCCGCGCTATCCTCAGTCCCTTTTCCAAATTGCGAAATGGTCTATTGCTGATTGCTTTGAAGTGGTGTGTTAATCAACTGTAGCTATTGTTGCAAAATCTGCCCTTGTTGCACTAGGGTGTTTTCTTCCAAGGATTTCCTTCATCTCAAAATTTGAATTTATTTCTTGTAGACTAGTTATTCAATGTACAACATCAGATGTTACAAGCCTTGCAGGAAATACAGTAAGTGAAGGAAATTATCTCGTTATGTTTTTTCTACTCTTCATGTACATGATTTCAAATACCAGTTGTAAGTGGTGCAGACCCGGTGGTAGCGTGCTCGAATTTCATGCTTGTCAGCCAATGAGATCACCGCTTTTTAGCCACTGGAGACAAAATCGGTCGTTTGAGGTAAACTTTCTAGTACCCTCACTAAAACTGTAATGGATGCTAAAATACTTGAGTTATTTGCAATTTTTTTTGATAAATCAGTTGTGGGGATGTCCATCCAGAGTTGTTTACATGTTTAGGCACATAGCTTGTTTGGGGCCGGAGCTGCGTTTATTTTCCGGTCGAAGAATATTTACCTTCGTTGTAATATATATATAGAAATCGCTACAAATGAGATATACAGATGAGAATTTCAGCAATTATGCATACTGACCTCAGCAATAACCCAAACTCCTTCAGTGCTATCATATCTCAAAACTAGGCAATTTCTAATTATTTCTGGTAGAGACATTATTTGGGCCTAAGCTTTTCCTTGCTTAAAACTCATTCCATTGCACTTAAAAAGTTATGGTAAAATTCTTGAGCTAAATAATGCACTTACCCATGACTCAGGCACCAGTTTGACTTCGTTTGCCTTTTTTACAGTAGCAAGTTTTTATAAGAAACGACCAGTTGTGGGCGAATTGCAAAAACTTCCCTCGGTCCATAGTTTTTTCTGCACAGTTTCTCCGCTTCAAACAACAAACAGTTTCAAGAACTAGAAGGGTTGCGGTGCCTCCGTTGTCCCCTGGCTTCTACTTACATGCATTCGGTCATCCAGAGGGTAAATGTCAACAGAGGAATCGTTCTTTCTGATGTAGAAATCTGACAGTGAGGGTATATTTGGTATCTGTCCAGTGTTGAGAATAACGATCTTTTCTTTAAATGCAAAGGGAAATATATGTTTTATCTTACTTTACAAAATTTGAAATTCAATTATTTCCAACAATTTTTCCGCCTTTAAGGTGTTTATATTCTGTTTTATGGAGCTATTCATTCATTTGAAAGAAAGATTAAAATCAACTGAGCTGTTCATTTTTCATTCACAGGACCTTTCAATGTGGATTGCATTGAATAATATTCAGTCCGTCGAAAAAGGATACGAAGAAAAGGTATATTTTTTATCATAGATATAATCAATATTGGACGTCCCTAAACTACCGCGTGAGGAAAAATGATCCTCACGGCAAGTGCGGACCCAATGGATTTGTTCTATAGGCGGGAAAATGCTTTTTCAGCTGCATCAGGGGCCTTTCAGATATTCTGCTTTTCAAGAAGATATCGGCAGCAAATCACCGCGGGCAGACAAACAATTACATATGGCAACGATAGTTTATCCCTTTGTGGAAGCATATCAAGGAATTCCCTGCCAAACTCCGTTTTAATGGAAGGAGTCAGCGTTTCAGAATGTGTCAAAACCAGCATTTATTCGCGAAGCTGATTTTGTAAATAGGCTATTTACGTTAATATCTGTAGACTGTATTTTTTCTGTGTATGCAGTAAATCCTTGCATATAAGAACCTACTGTTTTGAGAGCCAAACTAAAGTGAGCTCTTATTTTAAAGGTCCTAAGATTAATTTCAATGTATAAAGGTTCTTATTCGAAGGGTGCCTTGCACCAATGATGTTTATACTGATTCATGAAAAACATATCAGTTAAAACTAACTACATATGACTTCATGTCCAATCAACCCTGTTATTTGTTTTGGCAAAGTTTGTTGCTGATTCCAAGGTTAGGGGAGAGGAAGGGAGGGGAAGGGTGGGGAGGAGATCCAAACTTTAACAGCCAACTGGGACAAAAATGATCTTAATAGCGACAATCAAAGATCAACTTTGCTCCCTCGGGCAATAAGAACATATTTTTCATCAAACTGCACCAAGTTCTTGATTGCAAGGTGCATAATTTCGGAAAAGCAGCCTCTAGGCTCTCATAGGCGGCGATTTACTGAAGTTGGTCTTCGTGAGTTCTTATACCGGGTGTCCCAAAAAAATGTATACGGATTTGGTTGACTCTAGCGCTGTGAATTTAGCTTCAATCAATGTCGAATTACTCTAAAAATGTTCCTCGATAGTTAACTTGAACATAGATACCTCGTTTCTTGATATTGGTACTTTGAGAGCAGACCTGTTAAGCTTGAAATCTCAAATTTGCCTCGCCTTGAAAACCAGAACTTTAGCCTTTGGCCTAAGCAATTTCTTAAGGCACAGCGTATAAATCAACGATAGCCTTGATGAAATTTGAGCAATATTAGATCTTGTGTTATTCTGTTTTCCAGAAGTGACGCCTCAGTCACCCATTGGGAAATCTCTTAACTTTTCATTAATTTCAGTTCATAATTTCGATGTGCTTTAGGAATTTGCTTAGGCCAAAAGGCCAAAGCTCTGGTTTGCAAGTGGACGCAAATTTGAGCTTTCAAGATTGATATCTCTGCTTTCAAAGCACCAATACCAACAAACGAGGTATCTATGTTCAAGTTAATTATCGAGGAACATTTTGAGAGTGATTATCCATTGATTGAAGCCAAATTTACATCGCTGGAGTAAACCAAATCTGTATACATTTTTTTGGGACACCCGGTATGTAGAGCGGTTTCTTATAAAACTACTTGTACAGTTCAGTTCAGTTCAGTTCAGTTCAGTTCAGTTCAGTTCAGTTCAGTTCAGTTCAGTTCAGTTCAGTTCAGTTCAGTTCAGTTCAGTTCATATATTTTAAATTTGCAATTTATAAATTACTCTACTAACAGATAACTAAACTACAAGGAAAATAAGATATTACAGAAATTAATACATTGATACGGAAAATTAATACAATATACAAATACAGAGAAATGAGATAAATTGTATGGAGTGAATTACTTAAAGGAAGAGCTCTCTCAATAGGTAAACTGATCGAGGTTAGAGCCCGCCCTATCCTACAATAATTTCAAATGAATTTGGTTGGATTTAAATGATTCAAGAAATATACGCATTTCATTTTAACGCAAAAATAGTTCAGAATTATTGATTGGCCTTGTTCAGTAAGTAAATTTTCAGTTGCTTTTTGAATGATATTTTCGATGGAGCATTTCATTCGAGATAAGTATAGATCACCTCTACTGGCCTGTCTAGTGGAATATTGATGAACAGATGAGTTGAATAGAAAGAAGGTGTGAAAGCAACTAGGTGAAGTTTTATTAACAGAGTCAAAGACAAAGGTTAAAAGGTTGTACAGCTATACGTATAAGTTATAAGTATACAAACGTTGAATGAATCAAATATTCATTGATTATCATCATATCACCAAAGGTTATTCAGAAGACACAAGCAGGCAGAGCTGGTATATCTGATGTGAAGACCCTTATCATTAAATGCACAGATTTCAGGACATTGAGACTGACCTTTATCAAGGGCAAGGTAACGACACGGGCTGATGGACAGCCAATACTGATCACGAATGCGGATGGAATTGTCAA
Source organism: Aurelia coerulea (assembly GCA_039566865.1). NCBI lineage: Eukaryota > Metazoa > Cnidaria > Scyphozoa > Semaeostomeae > Ulmaridae > Aurelia > Aurelia coerulea. Next base: position 9,798,398 of record CM076959.1, read on the forward strand.
TGAAAGTGACGACGAGGAGGAGGATGCTGCTGTGCAGAAGAACATAAGTAAGATATTTTCACTTCCCGAAAGTTTTGAAATTTTATCTCAAATGATCTAGATTTTGATTTATCATATCATGGAAATAGCCAGTCATTATCCACAAGAAGCGTAATATCATTAGCTCTATCATCGATCACGTCGTAAATGCAAACGCCAGAAAGCAATTTCTTAACTAGAAACAATGACAGACTGACGTACACTTAAATTAGACTGATTGCAAGTTCGTAGTTATTGCTATTGATAGGCTGATGGACGCCATAACTACGACTCATGGACTTTCACATTGAAAATTGGGACGAAATTGTTTCCCTCGATTTCATGTCCGATATGGAAACCATAGCAACGCTGTATGAAAAGGCGACTAATGGCGGTGGGCCTAAATTGTCAGCTCAGTCGTCAGATAATAAAACGCCTCAAAATTCAAGTTTTGAGTGACGTTAGCAATGAACAAAAGTCACAAGTATTCGCATGAATGTTTCTTTAATATAAGAATTAACAAACCTTTCAGTTTCAACAAGAATTTCCTGATTTTGAAGGTAATCTTCATCTAGCAATAGTGCACGCAAACAGAGCACAGCTCCTGAAATTCTCCAACTGCCGAAAAGAGGCCATTAACCTCGTTTCCAAGGGCACAGAAAAATCTGTGCGCCCATTGTTTATTTTCGTCCCACTTTTTTATGTGAAAGTCCATAAGTCCCAGTTTGAGCAAAAGTATATATTGTTGTTGTTGTTGTCACTGCTGTTGCTGTTGTTGTTGCGAGAACTGGGACTATTTCGTGAGTCTACACTTAAATGTTCAATTGGTATATTTTACTGGCACTGCTTGTAAGAAAATGCGATGTAGCAGTCTCTGCACTGTCCCTGCCCTTTTTTTTGATACTTAATATATTTCGATCAACATAAAAATTATTGGAAGGCTCGTTTTGATTATTATTCATAATAATAATAATAATAATAATAATAATAATAATAATAATAATAATAATAATAATAATAATAATAATAATAATAATAATAATAATAATAATAATAATAATAATAATGGAAACTTTCATTCTCATAAATAAAGCTTACAATCAGATAAAGAATTAAAATGTAAAATCTACAGTACAAAGAATATATGTGACTAGCACTCTCCATAAAAGAGCATGTTAGTCAGTCTTACTGCCTTCAACAGTCTTTACTTCTTTAAAATGTTAAAAAGTCTGGATTGGTCCAGTCTTTGTCTTTCCTACAAAATAAGTAATATGTTGTCCTTATGCAAATGTTTATTATCTTTCTAACAATGTTTTTTGACGCAAGTTCCGAAAGTCCGATGCTCTTTAATGCTTGCAGTATGCCATTTCCGTCGTCATCCCTACATATCAATCCTAGGGCGCTCATGCTCAGGTTCACAAACGTTACTTTCTCATACTTTTCATTGAGATCAAGGATAGTAGAGTTGTATTTTCTTATCTTCCTTGCACAATTCTCTTTCACGTTGGTGACAAAACCGCAGGTTAATTCTAGAACGATTATGACCTTCTCTTGATAGACTATGATGATATCTGGTCGCTTTAATGTTCCTGTGACAACTGTGGGGCAGGGGTAGCCTGGAATATCAGCAAAAACTTTCAAGTCCCTCAGGCCATCAATGCTACTCAATAGAGTCGCAAGAATGGAGTTATGCCTCCACGTGTATCTGCCTTGTTGAAGATGAACTTTGCAACCCGAAACAACGTGCAAAAGGGATTGACTATTTTCCTTACACGCAAGGCATGTGTCCATGGTTGCTCTTCCCCACAGGACCATATTATTTAATGTAGCTAAGGTATTATTCATGTATCTGTTCGTAAAGTTGTAGATATTCGATGGGAGAATGTCTCTTACCTCTATCCATAGCTTTTTGAGTTGCTCATTGCTAAGAGTCCACATCTGTTTCACGATGTACCCTTGATACTGTAGATCATTTGAAATCTTTTCGATTTGTATGGCTCTCACAGATTTTGTCACGTCACTTGTATCTCTGTATTGATCAACCTGGATGCTTTCTTGTGCGGTAGTTTGATGTAAATAAATTATATCGGAATTTGGAGATTTCTTCAGACAGTTACGCTTGGTTGTTTGACACTGCAGATACTTTGTTGAAATTTTGATTATGTTTAGACCAAATTTTTCCATAGAGAGTGTCACTATATCAAGTGTGCCATTTATTGGAATTTCTAGCCACTTTCTCACAAATGATGAACTGATCGAATCAAGAGTTTGCTTCACCCAAGTGATGTTTATATCAGATATAGTAAGATCCCAGCTTATTTTTGACATCAGAAACTTTGAGTATAGATCTATAATAGATATCGCCACTATAATAGATAATAATAATAATAATAATAATAATAATAATAATAATAATAATAATAATAATAATAATAATAATTATAATAATAATGATAATAATAATAATAATCATTTTTATGAATGGGGTGACAAGGAATTCAGAGTCAATCATCTATTATTCATGGATGATCTCAAATTGTTTGCCAAGAATCAGGACCAAATAGATTCACTAGTACAAACTGTACATCTCTTCAGCGAAGACATCGGGATGCAATTCGGTTTAAAAAAGTGTGGAGTGCTGGTAATGAAGAGAGGAAAAGTTGTGAACCAAAATGGTATTGCGCTTCCGAATGGGCAAATTATGAAAGAAATCGATGAAAATGGATACAAGTATTTGGGTATTGTGGAAATGGATAAGATCAAAGAAACGGACATGAAAGACAAGTTTGCAAGCGATTATAAAAGGAGGTTGAAATTGGTTTTAAAATCGAAATTGAATGGCAGGAATAAGATCTTGGCAATTAACACGTGGGCTGTATCAGTATTGAGATATGGAGCAGGTATCCTGAAATGGACAAAGGATGAATTAAAGAAAATGGATAGGAAATCGAGGAAGATCATGACAATACATGGTGCATTTCACCCTAAGAGTGATACAGACAGGTTATATTTGACTAGAGAGAAAGGGGGACGTGGGCTGATTAGCTGCGAGGATTGCGTTAGAAGTGAGGAGAATAATTTGGGGTGGTATGTCAGGAATTCTGTTGAGTCATTGATTCGAGGTGTTAGGCTTGCTAAAGTGATAGACACTGAATATGTTGTCAGTAAGGATGAGTTCAAAAGGATATGGATGAATGAGAAAGAACAAGGATGGAAGGAAAAAAGAATGTATGGTCAGTTTGTTAGAGAGATGCCGGAATCAATCGATGCAAAGGAGACATGGAAGTGGCTGAGAAAAGCTGATCTAAAGATACAAACGGAGTCACTTTTGTGTGCAGCACAAGAACAGGCCCTCCGAACAAATTATGTTAAACACCATATTGACAAATCAGCAGAGTCACCACTTTGTAGGATGTGCGAAGAGAAAGGCGAAACTGTACACCACATTGTCAGTGAGTGCAAGAAGTTGGCACAGAAAGAATATAAACGAAGACACGACAATGTTGCGAGAATGGTACATTGGCATTTATGCAAGAAATATGATCTAGAAAGGGCAGACAAATGGTATGAGCATTCCCCTGACGGTGTAGTTGAAACTGACGAGGTAAAGCTACTATGGGATGTGAACATTCAATGTGATCATGTAATCGAGGCAAGGAGACCGGACATAGTTGTTGTGAATAAAGGTGAAAGAAAATGCACTATAGTTGACATTGCTGTGCCAGGTGATAGTAGGACTAGTGACAAGGAAAAAGAGAAAGTGGATAAATATCAAGATTTGAAAAGGGAAATCAAGAGGATTTGGAACATGAGAAGTGTGATAGTTGTACCTGTGATTGTCGGTGCACTTGGAAGTGTAACCAAGAAACTGGATGAATGGCTGGAAAAACTGGACATCACAATAAATACAGCAATCCTACAGAAGACGACGCTATTAGGAACAGCCAGGATATTGAGAAAAGTACTTGAGTACTAAAAGAGAATGACCCCAAGGGACCCTTGGTCATGGGTTGTGACCCGCTCCCTTGGGATGTAAATTCGGCGATGAGAACTGCCAGTGCTTAAAGCAGAAAATATAATAATAATAATCAATTTATTTAAAGTTGGCGCTACATAGAGGGGCATCGCCCTAAATGGTCAGCTAACGTTTTTCATCATATCTGACCGCGCTGCTAAAACTTAGTTTCAAAAGGAGTTCGGGCCTGGATTTTGCAGGAAAGCTTGTTAAAATTATTCATTGATGCCATTTCTGAGATTCTGTCTTGTTGTTTTCGTTTTGTACCGGCTATCCTTGTCCTGAAGGATGTTTTTAAAACACTTACCTGAAATGGATAAAGGTGTGAGTATTTTATGTCCATTGTTGTTTTCCAAGCCCAATATTTGTTTTCTTCGCGTTGCCTCAGGATTTTGTATAAAGTACAACTAAAGTTTGTTTTCAGGCAACTCCAACCCTCCAAAGGTTATTTTTGAAGAAAAATCTCAGAAATTTGCATTGAATGTAAAACCGGGGGGTTTTATTTCGGTTGTGGTCGGACTGGCCTACCTGCGCCCCTATTGGTCAGCCTGTGGATTCTGACTTCCCTTACTGACTCCCTTGTCAACCACACTGTTAGAAGTCATAAGGTTAAAGTCATAATCCTCAAGATAATAGTAACATTGTAAATCTTGATTTTTTTGTCAATTTCTGCCTTGTTGATTTCATTTGTGTAAAGTTTCATTCACGAACTAACTTTCCCTGTAGTCAATTTCATCATTTTATCTATCAATATTTTTAAATGTAACCATATCAATTCATTCTTCTTGCAAACCCCTCCTCCACTTGCTTCATTTTCAAAAATATCCCGGAGACCTCCTTATTCCTCCCCCCGGCACTCACAGTTTAAAAATCCTTCTTCGGTTTGCTGCGGCGAGATAAGTTCAACCAGGTAACTGCGAAGGCGTCGTTATGACTTTAGGGTACGTCCAAATTAGACGCCATGCCAAAGATTAGGCCGTTCAGACCGGCTTGCGTTTGAACTGAAAATTTGCCAAGACAAACAAGGAGCTAGTCGTTACATTTAAGTTTAACTTTCAGGAAGAGTTAATGAACATTTTTATCGTGATTTGCCCAGTCCTAGAGCGTTTCTTTATTTTTAAATCAATTTTGTTGCCAAACCTGACCATTTAGGGCGAAGCCTCTCTAGCTATGTACAGTAAAGATTAAAAATAATTACTAAACTAGCTAATCCAAGCCAACTGCTAAAAACTAATACAAGTCAAAGAAATATATATACATGATTAAATAGCTAAGATATCAAATACAAGGTATAAAATTTCAAAACAGAATTAAAAACGTTGTGATATAAAAATCCGAGCTGATAAAAATCCGAATGTCCGAAATATGAAATGGAAGCTGTATCAAATATTGGTATCACAAAATCCCAAGTTGTGGTATAAACGTCCTACATAATCTGCATGAGTCAGTGCCATTCCAACTTTTAATTTTTTTCTTAAACTCATTGATAGATTGAGCATTCCTTATGTGAAGAGGAAGAGATAGCCAAAGACGTTGCCCTCTATATTTGATAGTCTCGGATCCATAACTTGTGGTTCTTACCCTTGGTAGCACAAATTCATTATTGTTTCTCAGATTATAATTAACACGACGCTCGCAGAAAATTTCCCTCATAAAAGGGGCATTGATGTTCTCCTTAGTTTTAAACATTTCGATCATAACCGTGTGCAAATGTTTTCATGTGCCCCTATGGCCATTGGCCCCAGGTCTTTGACCCCTCTCATCCCCTCTCCTCAGCCCTACTTAGCCGATCTATCGCTTTGAATGGATAACTGATTGTTTTATCACTGTAAAGGGTCAGCAGTGAGATAAAGACAAGTGGCTACGCGAGCTGGATTCGCTACAACAGAGCACGCTCCACTCATCAGGGACAATTGCACAATATTTTTTGCATTACGTAGCAATCATATTACTGTGGTGGCTTGCCAATTTAGCTCTTGTCATATAAAAGCTCATCTTTTTTAAATCTGCTTGCCGGCAACTTGCCTAGCCAATTTACTGGTCACCATGTCAACAGGCGTGTGTGTGTGTAATTTTATTTGAATTCGATTATCTACATTAATAGCTAACAATATATACATTAAATATATACACGTCAACTAATCAAAATAGAATGTACAGTGTTAATTAAATAAAAAAAATATATTTTTCCAAATTATATAGTTAGGTTGCATGCATTACATATGCAATTGGGGCCGTCCATTGTTTTATTAAAATCTTAAAACTTCTCAAATTCTCTTCTGATTTTAGTTCGTTTGGTAGGCCATTCCAGATCTACAGTCCTACGGACTTGAGACTCCTGGATCCAAACGTAGCTTGATTGGGCCTAACATGGGCTAAGTTATTTGGATTTCTTAACGAATAATTTAAAGAACGTAATTCGAAAAGGCTCCGCATGAATGGTGGATTCAGATGATTCAATGTTTTGAATATTTCGATGCAAATGATTCTTTGGCGAGCAACCTGCTTGGTGCATTTGTTTGATTTCAAAAGCAGATCGTCATATGAACTTGTATGATCGTTGTAAAGAAACCTTAGAGCGCGTTCTTGTAATTTTTCTATTTTCTGTAATGACTTGGAAGATGAGAAATACCACACCAAGGGGCAATAATCGAAATTTGAATATACGAAACTCTGAACAAGGACCTTTTTCTCCTCAAAGCCAATAAACGTCTTTAATCTTTTAAGAACATTTAACTGTGTAGCAGCCTTTTTGCAAAGATTCGAAATATATGGGTCGAAATCAAGTTAATAATCCAAAGTGACTCCTAAGAGTTTGACAGTCTCCTCAGATTTGATTACACTACCGTTAATGTTAATTTGTTCACCACTAGTATTTGCTTGGTTTTTTCTGAGCAATAAAGCATGGAATTTTTTAGGGTTGGCAATCATTTCATTTGGCTTTAGCCAGGATAAAGCAATTCCAGTTTCTTTTTCTAGAATATTGACAAGATCGGGCATGCTTTTTGAAAAATAAGTGAGTGTATTGTCGTCAGCATAATTGTAGAGGCAACTGCCTGTTTTATGAAAAGAAATAAATCATTTATATAGAAATTAAACAGAATTGGGCCAAGCACCGATCCTTGGGGTACACCAGATATCAACTCTTGAAAAGAACTGTTCGTATTATTTATCCGAACGCTTTGTTTCCATCGTTTGAGATAAGAATAGGTAAGGACAAGTGCGTCTTCTTCGAATCCATATGCATGTAATTTTGCAATAAGAAGATCATGTGGGATGCAGTCAAAGGCTTTTGAAAGATCCATTAGGATAGCACCTACAAGATGGTCGTTGTTGAGGTTAGACCTCCAATCTTCGATCAGACGTATCAAGACATGCTGGGTGCCATATGCTCGTCTATAAGCCGCAATAAAAACGGAAAGTGTGTTGTCTAAATGTTGGATCAGCTGTTGCTTCAGGACTTTTTCATATATCTTAGAAAAGGTGTTTAAAACACTAACTGGGCGGAAATTTTTTTCTACTGTGCAATTTGGCTCTCACTTATCTAAAGGACAGACCGCCACCTTTTTTGCATCATCTGGGAAACTAGAGTTGCGAATGCTACAGTTTATTGCCATTGTTAGTGCGCCTGTGAGCTCATGAGAAGCTAGAGATACAAGCTTCGGGGGTATTTGATCCAAAAGGCACTAAGTAGCGGAATGGTAAGCGGAGTAGAGCTTTGCGCTGTTGCCTCCTGTGCAAAGGATCATTGGCTCAAATCATATTATGAATGTTACTTGGAAAGTACCAGCTTTCGTTCTGTAAGTTCTCCTTGGATTTTTTCTCTTTCGAGAGTGTCTTCCAATCATTGAGATTGCGTGTCAGTAGGAAGTGGTTGTTTTTGGGACTTGTCTTTAGTTATTTAGGGCTTTTCGAACAGATGTGATATGTGCTAAGAAAAAAGGATTTAGAAACTAATTTTCTCCTTCAGCATTTTCCACTTCAAGCAAAAGCCAAAATGAAGATGACAACTCTTCCACAGACAGCAGTGAGATTGGCGAATCTTCAAATGAAATGGATGATCTTTTTGTTGATTCTGTGATCGGAAAAGAATCCTTTATTGGTATTGTCCACTCTGGGTGAGTATATTTAACAATACGATTTTTACAGAGGTCTGGGATGGTGCGCTACTTTTCTGGAAGATGGCGGATAAGCTGCGAGGGGCCTTATTTAGTGGTGTATTTTACGGGTATTTACAGAAGTGCTTTATTTTGAAACATCACAAGCCAAAATTTGTCAATAAATGCACACGCAGAAAGTGAACGATCGAGGAAACTGCTTAATTCTTAGATAAGGTAACTTCAGTATTGGGATCAAGTACAAATCATTGTATGTCTCTCAACGGTTCTTAAAGGGCATTTGTTGTGAACCTGATTGGCTAATGCTATACAATTATCTCTTTTAGTACAAAGTACAGGAATGAGGCTGAATTTTTACGGCAATAAAGTTTCATTGGGCAGAAATAAAAAGTCACGAAACAATGAGATTCCACTCCGAACTTCTTTGTTATATTAACCAGCTGCTAAATGACATATGTCATTTAACATACACGACTGTTCCTATTCCTGCAAATAGTAGGGAATAAGCTCTATTCATAAAAATATATAAAAAATTGTTGACTAAAGCCTTCATTATCAGCTATAATAAAGTCCAGCTCCACTGAAGCATCTTGAAGAAATGAGCATTTTCTCCTTGTAAAATGTGCTAATTATTGTTTTAACGTGATAGGTAACTGTTTTTCAAGTTTTAAACCTTTCTGGTTCTCTATGAAACATACAACTAGAGTTAAATGCGATATATTCGACCACAACTTAGCATGCGGCAACTATATTCCGGTGTTTGCATCCACAATCTTCCAGCAAACAAGCACGCCAACCCAACACCTCTGCGAAAAGGACTATTCAGAGCTCTATTGACTGGGGATTCACGAAAAATTATTGGTTCTACAACTGGGCGAGTAAAAAGAATCAATCCCCGTTTTAAAGGCCACTGATTCTTGTATACCAAGACGATGATCATGACAAATATCGTATTCGATGGTGTACATGTTCAAATAGATTTTTAAATTTACCTGACTGAAGTCAGTCACTCAGTTCTGAAATTATGAGGGATTCTCTGGAGAAACCACCTTTAAAGGAATTGAGTCCATATAAAAAGCTGAGCGTTAACGCTATGCTGACAAACTGCTGACGGCCCTTTGTTATCGCACAATTGTGCTAAAGTCATTAATAGTGGAGATCAAAGACTTCTTAATCCTTGCTTGATCTCCACTACTAATGACTTTAGCACAATTGTGCGATAACAAAGGGCCGTCAGCAGGTTGTCAGCAACCGTTAACGCTCAGCTATTTATATGGACTCAATTCCTTTAACAAAGCTTTACAACAAGCCTAAAATCACGATTATAGTTTCCTAATATTACTGCCTTGCAACAATGATTCTTATTCCTTTGGGAGGATGAAAGTGTAATCTACGCGAGCATAACAACATTATTCCAGGCTGTTTCACCCTGTGTTAGTGATCGGATAGTGTGTAGTCAGGGGCAATTGTATCAAATCGTTCATGGTGTTGGATACAATTTTACAGAGTGGCCTTACGAGCAAGTGGGAAATGTTCATTGCTTATATGTTCATTGCTGATCATTCTTGTGCTGTAGATTTATAATTGTAACCCACCATTTCACTAACATTTTATTCTTTAGAAACCTTTAGAGTTTTAGAAACTTGTGATATATTTGTAAAATGGAAGGGAACACTTTTCTGCAAAATTGAAATTACTACTGCTTGACATTGCAATAGCAAATCAGGTTGAAATTTTGTAACATTGCTACATTTAACGATCTCTCGAACCTCACGAAAAAATTGTTTCACAGGCAACATAACATGGTTTCCGATTAAGAATGTGAGGATGACGCGAGCAAGAACTTTGGAAAGTTGGCCAAGCTTAATAATTTTTACAATAAATGAAAGCTTAGGGAAAATCCACGGAAACATTATGCATTTGTACACCATACAAATATTAGAATACATGAAGATATTTTCATAAATCTGGAAATCCATTTGCACGAGCCTTTCTACCTTAAAGAGCCACTGCTGACATAAGTGCTTTGCGCGCTTAGAAAATTGAAAGGAGGTAAACACCAATGGCGACGAAGAACAATGTTTAGTTTGCGCTTATTATCGTTTCTTGTTTTATATTTCCGTCATTGCTGAAAACAAGAGCTGAACATTTCACACGTATTAACCACAATTCTATAGGCCCTTTCTTTACTTATAGCGTCTGTTTTATTATGTTAATTTGAAATACAGTCCTCTGGAGGGCAAAATGGCCTCGTCTCTTTCTTTCGTAATTTAAACTTCGTATTTGAACCGTTCGATATGGCAAACTAAACCGTACAACAACAAGAACGACAGGAAATAATCCACATATCTACGGATCACGCATCATGACCGTCCAAGAAGAAAGCGATGAAGATAATGATGGAGGAGGCAACAGCTGGCAACAGTGGAATTGAGGTAGGCTTCTTTCCACATCCGCGATAATGTTGACATGCTAGGCCAAAAAACACTTTTAGACACCCAGAAAGTCGAAGAAGCAATGCATTGTGGGATTCGCACAGGCGCAAAGCACATATGTCAGCAGTGGCTCTTTAAAGAAATATTTCTTTACATTCTTTATCTCACGGACATTGTCGAATTTTTTTTGAGAACAGAAGAGTATTGAGACAGATTTCCGCTTACTTTAGCTGGCTGCACTCCGTTTATTCACTTAAAGCAGGTTCACAACTCTTTGTTGGAGGTTAACAGCTTTTTTGAACTTTGCAATTTTGGGACGTGCCCGGGTATGTTTTGTACCTTTGGAAGGCTGAAATGTGAAATGTGCTCCCACTGCAGTTCGATCGAAGGGCCTTCAGGTCGGAGACGGTACCAGGGCAAAGGCTTATGGAGGACATATCTTCCCTCGAAGTACGTTTCATCATCCCCTATTTAGAAATTTAATAGCTATCCTCCCCACTTTTTAAAGCATGTCGCAGCCAATTGTCAATGTATTCTTGAGAATTTTCCAGCCGTTAAATTAACTGGATCGAGCGGAGGCAGGAACATTTTTTAATTTTCGAATGGTAGCACAGCCAACTCATGTTTAAGACTCAAAGTACAGCTGCCGTGCCGATTTTTCTTCTTTCATATTTGTGTATTCATTGCAGATTTGCTTTGTAGATTTACGTTGCAGATTTACGTTGTAGAATTACGTTGTAGATTTACGTTGTAGATTTACGTTGTAGATGTGTTGTGCGCATGATGAAAATATTCTCAAAAAGGCTTCGTTACCTCACAAGAAATGCAGTCGTTCAGCCACCATCAAGGACATTCGTAAGGTAGGCACATCAAGGCTATTTTACTTTGCTAAAAAGAGGCATTAATGTGCAGGTTGGTAAACAAGAGAAATATTTTCAAATGGAGACTTTTCAAAGTTGTCAGACCGTTGTTCAGAAACCTAGAAGCCTTTCTTTCAACAAGCGAGGCTACTATGAAGGAAGTATGGCTCCAACTAAGAATGATTCATGGCAGAAAATCCATGCTGTCTATCAGATTCCGCTAAAACTTATGTGTCTGGCCTCTGATGAACTAGCTTTCCCTTCAACAAAAGATAAGGCTCAAATCCTTACTGGTTGTCAGAGCATGCGGAAATCATCCAATTTCATGCTTGTCAGCCAATGAGATCACCGCTTTCTAGCCCCTGGAGACAAAATCGATCGTTTGAGATAAATTTTCTAGTACCCTCACTAAAACTGAAATGGATGCTAAAATACTTCAGTTATTTGCAATTTTTTTTAATAAATCAGTTGTGGGGATGTCCGTCCAGAGTTGTTTACATGTTTAGGCACACAGCTCTTTTGGGGCCGGAGCTGCGTTCATTTTCCGGTCGAAGAATATTGACCTTCGTTGAAATATCTATAGAAATCGCTACAAATGAGATATACAGATAAGAATTTCAGCGATTACGCATACTGACCTGAGCAATAACCGAAACTCTTTCACTGCTATCATATCTCAAAATTGGAGGCAATTTCTAACGATTTCTGTTAGAGACATCATTTGGGCCTAAGCTTGTCCTCGCTTAAAACTCATTCCATTGCACTTAAAAAGTAATGGTAAAGTTCTTGAGCTAGATAATGCGCTTACCCATGACTCAGACACCAGTTTGACTTCGTTTGCCTTCTTTAATTTGCCAAATTTTTGTAAGAAACAACCAGTTGTGGGCGAATTGCAAAAACTTTCCTCGGTCCATATTTTTCTCTACACAGATTCTCCGCTTCAAACAACAAACAGTGAACTTTGACATTGTATCATAAAAGTCTTGCATCACAGAACATTCCTTTTGAACGATTCCATGCGCTTTAGCGAGGCACTCGTCAATTGTATTCACGCATTTCGTTCTTTTCGTTCTTATTTCAATCAATGCAAAACATAAAAAGAACAAAACATTGTTTTTGGGTTCGCTAAAAAAGATACCGGGTTTTGCACTTTTGTTTGTTTGCATTGACTGATTGACCCAAATGCGTGAAAAAAATTCACGAGTGCCTCGCTAAGGCGCATGGAATCGTTCTATAGGAATGTTTTGTGATGCAAGACTTTTATGATACAAAGTTCACTGTTTGTTGTTTGAAGCGGGTAGACTGTGCAGAGAAAAATATGGACCGAGGAAAGTTTTTGCAATTCACCCACAATTGGTCTTTTCTTATAAAAATTTGCTAATGTAAAAACGGCAAACGAAGTCAAACTGGTGTCTGAGTCATGGGTAAGTGCATTATTCAGCTCTAGAATTTTACCATTACTTTTTAAGTGCAATGGAATGAGTTTTAAGCGAGGACAAGCTTAGGCCCAAATGATATCTCTACCAGAAATCATTAGAAATTGCCTCCAATTTTGAGATATGATAGCAGTAAAGGAATTTGGGTTATTGCTGAGGTCAGTATGCATAATTGCTGAAATTCTTATCTATATATCTCATTTGTAGCGATTTCTATAGATATTTCAACGAAGGTCAATATTCTTCGACCGGAAAATGAACGCAGCTCCGGCCCCAAATCAGCTGTGTGCCTAAACATGTAAACAACTCTGGACGGACATCCCCACAACTGATTTATCAAAAACAATTGCGAATAACTGAAGTATACTAGCATCCATTTCAGTTTTAGTGAGGGTACTAGAAATTTACCTCAAACAACCGATTTTGTCTCCAGGGGCTAGAAAGCAGTGATCTCATTGGCTGAAAAGCATGAAATTGGATGATTTCCGCATGCTCTGACAACCAGTAAGGATTTGAGCCTTATCTTCTTCAACAAAAGCCACAGATTGTAGCACTCGTGATTTTGTATTTCCCCAGAGTACAAAGACTGCTGCGGTGTGTCCTCTAGACAAAAGGAGAACGCCTTCGTATTGCAGAGAAGAATTATCGTCCAGTCAGTGAAATCAACACATTTTCAAAGAATTTTGAAAAAGTTCTCAAGGAACAACTTATTCCTTTCTTATATGAATCTCTTTTTCATTGCAGCCTATAGAAGGGCCTACATCTTTCAACACGTTTTAATCAGACTTGTGGAAGAGTGAAAATCTAAATTAGACAATGGCTTCCTTGTAGGATCCGTTTTAATGGATTTTTCAAAAGCTTTTGATTTCTTTCCGTATGATTTGGTTATACCGGGTGTCCCAGAAAACTGTATGCAAATTTGAAAAATTCTAATGCCAAGAGTTTCCATCAAATCACCCTTACACTATTTTTATGTTAACCCTCAACGGCTGAGCTTTGTTTTGGTATTTTTCTCATAATTTTCGGTAGCTTGGTTGCAGAGCAATAAATCAACAAGTGTAAAATTTCGTCTTAGGCTGAAACTGGAGCTCCCAATAGAGAAGAGCTAACACTTCTAGGGGTGGCAGAAGCATGTTTGCCCTCGACATCCAACGCTGATATGTTTCGGGAGTCTTATTGTTAGAAACCGATAAAAAACATTCGCAAAGAACAATCATATTACGTGATCATTAATCAAGGGATTTATTTTACTTTACTTTACATCAAAATTGTAATCTTAAGAATGACCGTCTCATTCTAGTAAAGGTCCCTTGACCAATAAGAAACAGTGATATAATTTCTCCGGGAAAGCCTTTGATTTAGTTTTGTTAGTTAGCTAATTAGTTCAGTTAAAGTCAGCAGGAAATTTTTCCTACAAATATCACGGGTTGCTATGATTAGGTTTTCTTGACTACGTGGTCTAAAAATGGCGGTTTGGGCCTAAGAGTAAATTCTGCGTTTGCCGATTTATAGCTTTGCAAATATGTTACCCACAGTGGTCAGAAAAATATCAAAATATTATTTAGCTAATGAGGGTTAACAAAAAATATGCTTTGGGTTATTAGGCTTCTTCAAACTTGTATACAGTTTTCTGGGACACCCAGTAGCTAAACTGCATGCATACGGCTTTGATTACAATGTATTAGTTATGATCTATTCATATTTGAGAATACGAAAACAGCGTGTGCGGATGAAAGTAGTGTGTAAAACTCTTTTCAAGATATTGTTTTAGGGGTACCGCAAGGATCATTGCTAGGGCCTGTTCTCTTTAATTTATATATGATTGATCTCTTTCTTTTTCGAAAGGAAAGTGACTGTGTACAATTATACTAGTGATAAAAAAGCAGGTCCTTGCTCAAGCAATGAATGAAATGATTACTAATCCTGCCAAATTTCATGCATACGACGAGACAAATAGTCTTGGAATGCATTTTGACTTTCTAGAACTATCTCTCGATGTTTGCAAGGAAGCTGCATCGCAAGTAAATGTCCTTGGAACGACTTAAGTCTTTCAATGTCCTTTAATCTACAACCTATGAAATACACTGACACACAGAGTCTTAGTTCAGAGTTTTTTACACTCGAAATTGAACTACTCTCCTTTGGTGTGGTTCTTTTTGTCTTCCGAATCGTTGCAGAAAAATTGAAAGTTACAGGAACGCGCGCTGAGATTTGCATAATGATCATGCAAGATAAAGACTTAATTCTCAAATCAAATATATGCACAATGCTACAGTTGCTCGTCAAAGGAAGCTTTGTATCGAAATGCTTAGAACATTGAAAAAACTGAATTCATCATTCAGGCATGATATCTTTAGTTTTAAGATGGCCATACCTGTAAATGTAACGCTTGTCAGTTCAAGGATATCATTTATATTTTGTCCAGATATCTTCCGTTTAGATTTGAATATTTAATTTATCAATTTTATTACCAAATTGCTTTGTATAATTGTTCGTACATTCGATATAGATTAGTTGTACATGTAAATGTGTATAGCTAGGTAAAAATCGAATCAAAAGGAGTGGAGGAACAAATTCAGATCTGCGTAGGTCTGCCTTTTGGTTGATGCTTAGAACTTTAACTTGTTTCTCTAGTTTGGCTGGACAGGAGTTTTTGCTAAATGGATGGGAAGTGTATGACATACAGAAAGAGTTTCAGAGGCAGCAGGTATAACATTTTACGTTCAGGGGCACATCATTACCGTATTGACGCGGACATAAGGCCACCTTTTATGCAATGGAATGCCCTTATACACAAAGATGCAAGCCATTTTGAGAAAAGTTACAAACAGCCTTCACTAACTGACTCATCGTAACAGACCCACAAACGTAACATTAGGCACTGTAATATGTAGAGAGAAACTGTTATCTCCCGTACAAGAATAAGAACCATATTAACCTTTAACTAGAGAGAAAACTGTTAAATCCTGTAAGAGAAATAACGAATTAACATGAAAACCTGAAAAGACAGAAAATGAGTTAATAGCTGCAAGAAAGAGCAACCTTGAGTAACCAAAGGAAACTTACAAAATTCAGCAGAAAATGCATTATTGATACTGATTGTCATTAATCATTGCTAAAATGGCTCCAATTAATTATTCCACTTTCTAACTGTTAACATGGACAATAGTAAAACTTTCATAAGCTTGTTTATTCATTTATTCGTTAATTCATTTCTTCGTTAATTCATTTCTTCGTTAATTCATTTCTTCATTCATTCATTCATTCATTCATTCATTTATTCATTCATTCATTCCAAATTCTTTGACCACGGTTACCCCGTTAGTCAAGAACGACTGCTTTTCAGGGGGCCATGCATAAAATCTTACAATATGAGTTATATAAAGTAAAACCCTAGTCTAATTAAAATTATATAAAAACTTGGTAAAATATATAACTAGAAACTTGATGTAGAGAGGTTGGACGACAAAAGATACTATAAGCTATGTTTTAAGACACTGAGGCCTTTCGGACTTGTGTCCTCATCAGAGTATGATTTCGAATGACTCTAAACTATCAATATAATCATATTTCAGAATCCAGAAGTGGCATTTCAACTTGTAGCTTTCCCAAACACGTCCACGAATGCGGAATAAGACACAACAAGCTAAAAGAGCCGTTTTTCAAAATATTCGTATTCTTTGCTCTAAATAACTCGTCTGCTCTTTTATATTATGAAGAAAAACTATTCAAAGAAGGACGCGCCCTTCTAAACTCCTAAATAGATATCTACTTCATACGTCATAATCCTCCATTCCAGTATAGAATTTCCTCGTAAAATCTTATATTTAGAATCATTCGAAATCATACTCTGATGAGGACACAAGTCCGAAAGGCCTCAGTGTGTTAAAACATAGCTTATAGTATTTTTTGTCGTCCAACATCTCTACATTGAAATTATATATATATATGAAGGTACTGATGAAGGCTTGCGCCGAAACGTTTAAACGAATGTGTTTTTCTTGAGTACATATATATATATTCATCGGTAAGCAACTCCAGTATCTTAACCACTATCGATATACTTAATGATGATAAGGAACTGCAGGCAATCAAGCTCAGCCGCCAGACCGAGAAGTTTGCCCGCTTTGAATCACACCGTGATTTCCTAACCACCTGCATTCGAGACAGGATCATCCCCTGGAACTTCAGGATTGAAATTGAACCATCCATTGGTAACCATGACGACCAATTCCTGTCTTCGTGGTATGCAAAGGTCGAGAAGTTCTCACTCGAACTCATGACTGATACAGTCAACTTCTGCAATGAAACGATGGCGAAGGCCGAGACAGAAGCCAAGTCACTAGACCGAGCGCTAAAAGCAACAACACCAGCTGATGAATACAATGAAATAAAGTTAGTTATAAACAACTACAGTCAAGAAAAGAAACAGGAACTACAAAAGACCAAAAGAGCGAAACACCGCAAACTCCGGTGGAACATCAGCAACGGACAGAGAAAACAACAACAACAACAACCACATCAACCACAACAGCAGCAACAACAACAACAACAACAACAACTACCATCACTGCAACCACCACGACAACAACAACAACGACAACAACAACAATACCAATAACACCAACCACCACCACCTACATACAGACAACAAACTGCAGGAAAACGCCAACACGCTACCCTCCCGATAAGGTTTAGCGGACAGCAGCAACGACCCACAGACGGCGATGAGTCGGCGACTCCTAAAGAACAACCACGCAGACAACATGACACACAGACCCGCACCTATGCTGAAATCCTCCAACCGAAGAACACCCGAAGACCACCTCACATACCAAGCAGGAACACCACCGATCAAGAAAGAACGAAGACATCTCAAAAAAACCGTTCCAACCCCCGGACAGACATGGACGGGGGCCTTCAAGATCTGCTAACAAACACGCAAGAAGCTTTCGCTCTACTGCAAAGAAACTTCGAGAGACTTGTAGATTTAAAAATGACCCAAATGGACGAATCTTAAACTTAAGTAGAAACACTTTTTCTACACACGTATTTAGTTTATTAGATAAAAGTTTGAATTTCTGCCCCCGACCCCCTAGATATAACACTACCGAATTTGATAAGGACCTTAAGGCCTTCTTTAGACGAATAAGACTTAGAGCACACTTTGGAATTTCTGAATACAATCCTACAATTTTACAACAACTGAAAGAAAGAAATAGTTCATTTACACCGCAAAACGTAGACACTACCATTCAGACATTTGAGTCTGCAGTCATTGAAAACCACGATAAACAGGCGCTGCGATCAAACAACCTTACGAAAGGTGAAATTAATGCGCTAAGGAATCTATCGGAAAGAGAGGAAATCGTAATAACGCGAGCCGACAAAGGAGGGGCAACCGTTATCTGGGGTATTGAAGAATATCTCACGGAAGCCAACAACCAACTAAATAATACAGCATTCTATAAAAAATTGGCATTTGACCCATTTCATGGGTACATAAGAATAATAAACAACTCGTTAGATGAAATGTACACTCAAGATAAAATTGATGCAGAAGCATTGGAGATTTTAAAGGTTCCTAAAGAAGTTAAACCGGCTAGATTCTATCTACTACCGAAAATTCATAAAAAGAATAACCCAGGCCGCCCAGTTGTGGCGTCAACAAACTGCCACACAACCAAATTATGAAAATACGTCGATCATTATATCCAACCTCTTGCACAAAAAGTGCGATCATACATCCGCGACACTACAGATTTGTTAAACAAAATAAAAACTATTGGTAAAATACCCATGAATGCACTGCTCGTAACTTTAGATGTAAGATCCCTCTACACAAACATATGCCACGAGGAGGGCCTACTAGCCCTTAAAAATGCTTTAAACAAGAGAGCCAATAAAGAACCAGCAACTGATGCTCTATTAACCATGATGAGACATGTCCTCACGCTCAATTGCTTCACATTCAACGGAAATAGCTACCTACAGACAAGAGGGTGTGCTATGGGTACGGTTGCAGCACCCTCATACGCTGTGATATACATGGGTGAATTTGAAGAAAAGCACATCTACCCCACAATAGGTAAAGACTGCCTATACTATGGCAGGTACATAGACGACATCCTTTTAATTTACAAAGGCAGCGAAAGAGAATTCAAGACGTTCGCAGAGCAACTCAACACAAAACACCCATCAATAAAGTTCGACTATGAAATTTCAAAAACATCAATCCCTTTCCTAGACACCCGTATCTATATAGACGACAACAGACAACTACAAACAACTCTATTCACCAAACCAACTGACACACACAACTACCTACACTATAAATCAGCCCACCCCAGACATCTTAAGAACAGTTTACCCTATTCACAAGCTCTTAGACTCAGAAAGATATGCACAAAAG
The DNA here is from genome assembly GCA_039566865.1 of Aurelia coerulea. Taxonomy (NCBI): domain Eukaryota; kingdom Metazoa; phylum Cnidaria; class Scyphozoa; order Semaeostomeae; family Ulmaridae; genus Aurelia; species Aurelia coerulea. The sequence continues at coordinate 9,817,692 of CM076959.1, forward strand.
ACGACCAACTAGGTAGCAACTGCAAAAAAATGGAAGAAAATTTTCTCCGACGAGGATATCATAAAGAGAATCTCCAAGAACAAATCGGTAAAGCCATCATAACCCCAAGAGACACGACATTAAGGAAAGTTTCAAAGAAACGATCCACAAGAATCCCCCTAGTCACTACCTTTAATTCTACACTGCCCCAAATTGGTAAAATCTTGAAAGAAAGATGGGATATTTTAAACATAAAGCCCAAACTCAAGAAACTCTACTCGGAACCTCCGATAATTGCATTTCGTCGATGCAAGAACCTGAGAAAAATAATTGGCAGCAACACTATCATCAATAACAAAGTTAAAAGACAAAAAGCCAACAAAAGAACAATTAAATACTGCTCCCCATGCAATACCAAAAGAAGCCATTTAATTGTCGGCAGGTTTCCCCAATATATAAGATTTCACACTTGCTGCATTTAATGGCATAGATTAGGCATGTGGAAGAACAAGTAAAGCGTTTGTGAACAGTGAAAGAGTTGCCAAGATTTTGAATTACAGGGGTTTGAAAAACATGGTTGCAGGTACGGCATCGTGGATGTCTACAAGGGTAGGTACCAGGGTTTTCTTCTTTTTTCTTTAATTTTGAACGAACCAAAATGTCTCTTAAGTTGGAATCACGGCGAAATGCCATCAATGGTGGTTTTGCAAAAATGGCCTTTGTGTCCTTGCTCGTCTGCAGGATGTCAAAATTCTGGTAAATGATCCTCTTGATAGGCATTGATAGAGGGTGATAGGTAAGAGTTAGTGGGATCCTGTCTTCGCTGGTTTCGTTACTTTTGACTTGTAGGGCTTGCTGCCGTGAAATTCTTGATATGCGTTCAAGTGCGTTGTCAATTAGATTTTTCGGATAACCACTTTCCAGGAAGAATTTGCACATTTCTTTTGCTTTATCTGCAAAGTCTGGCTTGTTGGAGCAAAGTCTCTTGAGGCGTAGTAGTTGTGAGAAAGGAATTGAGTGTTTACATTTGACAGGATGCGAGGATGAATATGAGAGATAACGATGAGCGTCAGTCTCTTTATAGTGGGCACGGCCCGATACGTTTAGTTTCGTTTTTCTATGGCGATAGAAGTTTAATTTTTGATGAGTAATCAGTTATTTTTGCTATTTATCATACATCGCCACACGCTTCACTGTTATTTGAATCGATAATACCAAAAGAAGCCTATGCTGCAACCATGTCATTAAAACTAATTCATTCACTAGCGTAAATACCCACAGAACATATAAAATCTTTCACGAATCTAACTGCAAAAGCATGAACGTAATATATCTCCTTGAATGCACCCGCTGTAAGAAACAATATGTCGGCAAATCAGAATGGCCTTTCAACTACAGACTTAATAATTACCGTTCTCGTGTAAAATCAGCGCAATACGATAAGCTCCTTCCGGTAGAAAAACGTGTTTGTTTGTAAATTTATTTTGATTCGATTAACTACTATAGCTAACAATATATACACATATATACATATATACAAAGTTAACTAATCAAAATCGAATAAAAAACATTTCAAAGAGCAAAATCACGTCTTCGAAAGAGACGCAAGATTCATAATAATCGAGAAGATCGAAAAAGAAAACGTCCAAAATATGACACATTTATTAGAAACACACGAAGACAGCTGGATTAAACGACTGCAGACTCTTTCCCCTAAAGGACTGAACAATAAACTTAACCACCCCGACAACTATAATTCATTAAAATCCCCTAAATAATCCATGGTTAGGCCACTTTTTTCCGTTCACAAAATTATGCAATACTTTGTTCCCCTGTGGCCTATCAATTTCTACAAATACAACGTAACATTTAACATTCATATGACGCCTTATTTTGGCGTCACGTGACCCTTTTAAGGCCACGTGACCTCATTTATGTCACGTGGCCACTAAAACGGCTACAAAAAGGCATACACACTTGTAAAAATTCATTCTCCTGACGATGACCACAGAGTCGAAACGCGTCGAGAGTAGAAGAATGAAATAAAAGAATTAAAGAACTTCAAATCGTCTCTATTTTTGTGTACATCTTATATATATAAAAAAAAATTATATACTATGGAGGAGGCGGACGCAAAGAAACAGACAAATTTTGGCACACTGAGGCCTTGATGAGTGTGCCAAAATTTGTCTGTTTCTTTGCGTCCGCCTCCTCCATAGTATATAATTTTTAGTAACCAAATTTAGTATCAAGTTTTATATATATATATATATATATTTATCATGAGTGGGCTACCACAATTCGAGAATTAAAATGTGCCCCTGCCTGGGATCGAACCCGGGGTCTTCGTGTCAAAAGTTTCTCCAACATTCCACTGCGCCACTCAAGCGCAATGAAATGTTGGAGAAATCTGAAGTCATTCAGATCCCTGGGTCTTACACCACGACAGAAGCCATTTTTTGTTTCTTCGTGTTTCGGCATTAAGCCTGCATCAGAGCCATGCATACGTATATAGAATCATTCGGCATCAGCTGACACGGTGAAATATATTTATCATGAGTGGGCTACCACAATTCGAGAATTAAAATGTGCCCCTGCCTGGGATCGAACCCGGGGTCTTCGTGTCAAAAGTTTCTTCAACATTCCACTGCGCCACTCAAGCGCAATGAAATGTTGGAGAAATCTGAAGTCATTCAGATCCCTGGGTCTTACACTACGACAGAAGCCATTTTTTGTTTCTTCGTGTTTCGGCATTAAGCCTTCATCAGAGCCATGCATACGTAAATAGATGGCTTCTGTCGTGGTGTAAGACCCAGGGATCTGAATGACTTCAGATTTCTCCAACATTTAATTGCGCTTGAGTGGCGCAGTGGAATGTTGGAGAAACTTTTGACACGAAGACCCCGGGTTCGATCCCAGGCAGGGATATATATATAGACTCAAGAAAAAACACATTCGTTAAACGTTTCGGCGCAAGCCTTCATCAGTAATGACTTTTCAAAATCAGACAGAGCATACATATACATCTCGAAATTCAAAAACGATATAAAACACTAGCCCAAGCGGGATCCCGCTAAATACAATAAATCGCAAAAGGTGTTAAAATAGGGATGTTACCAGAAGCGGCAAGAGGAAGATCAAAAAAAGCGCAGAGTATAGAGCCGCTAAAGTCGGCGGCGGTGTCTGTCTCGCGGGAGCTGAAAAAATGTGTGTAATAACAAAACAAGCAATAGAAAGATCCAAAAGCGGATTGGCAGAAAAGAGATCCTTAAAAAACAGCGTGTGACCCTAACGAAAAGCTGAGCGCAAACATCAAAACAACCAAACAACCGAAATGTAAACAAAAATCAAATCTATGTATCAACCTGCCTAGTGTTTAATCCCTTAGGGGCAAAGCAATCCAGCCGATATTGCCAGAAGCTTTCCCGCATCCTATTCCCCCCCGTTAGCCTATCGATTATCTTTATACTAATATCCTTCAGAAACCCGTGGTGGCCTTCTCCAGTAAAATGCCTGAAGAATTCCGCCTGGGGTACTGAGGCCCCCGAATTAAACTTATTACTGCACGCCTTGTAATTGTTAAACCTAAGCCTAAAAGGCGTGCAGGTGCTGCCAACATATTGTACACCACAAACAGTACATTCCAACAAATACACAACATTTGACGAGTCACAATTAAACGAATAGTTTATCCTATATTCCCGGCTATCTATGTTTGAATGAAAATGTTCACTATTACTCATGACATTACACACTTGACAACGAGATTTACCACAACGAGAACATCCCTTCTTATCAGTCCCCCCATTTCCCTCACTGAGCCTAGCCCTAACAAGTATATCCTTAAGGTTCTTACATCTCCTAAATGCTATTAAAGGTGGCTCAGGAAATACCACTCTATGCTCTTCCGAGTTTGTGAGCATAGAATGGAGTCTCCTGGCAACCTTCCCCAAACTATTGAGTGCTGGATGGTATGTAGCAACAAGTGGAACCCTTTCCCCCCTCCCTTGGTTATTGGTCCTATTTCCCGCATTTGCTAGAAGATTTGTCCTATCCAACCTACGTACCCTATCTATTTGTTCATTAACTAAAGACTCTTCGTAGCCCCTGTCCTTAAGCCATCCAGCTAACTCGCCTACCCTCTCCTGAAATTGGCGATCTTCCGAACATATCCTACGAAACCTAAGAGCCTGACCATAGGGGATCGCCTTCTTCGTGTGCCAGGGGTGACAAGACTTCTTATGCAAGTACTGATGTGTATCAGTTGGCTTGCAAAACAAGTCTGTCGAAAGGAATCCCCCCTCCCCCACGCTAACCTGAACATCTAAAAAACTAATACTCTCTCGTGATTGCTCGCTAGTAAACTTAATGGTTTCGTGGCTACTGTTGAGATGATTGATGAACGACTTCAGCTTTTCCTCCCCGTGCATCCAGATAAAGAAAACATCATCGATGAATCTCATCCAGATGAGGGGCTTGTCAGGTGAAGCCTCCAACAACCTCTCTTCCAACCGGGTCATGAAGAGATTGGCATAGTCATATATGTATATAGTCAAGAATATATATGTAGTCAAGAAAAACATTCTAGTAAACGTTTCGGCGTAAGCCTTCATCAGTAATAGCTTTCCAAATTAGATGGAGCATACATATAAATCTTGAAATAACAATACAAGATAAAAACAATAGCCTGAGCGGGATCCTGATTATTACAATAAGTCATAAAAGGTGCAAATAGGGGTGTAGCCAAAGGCGGCAATGGGAAGATCAAAGAAAGCGCAGAGTAAAGAGCTGCTAAAGTCGGCGGCGGTGTCTGTCTCGCGGAAGCTAGAAAGAAAAAAACGTGTGAACTAATAAAACAAGCAATAGAAAGATCAAAGAGCGGATTGACAGAAAAGAGATCCCTAAATAAACAGCGTGTGTCCCTGATGAAAAGCTGAGCGCAAAAATCAAAACAACCAAACAACCAAAGTGTAAACAAAACTCAAATCTATGTATCAACCTGCCTAGTGTTTAATCCCTTAGGGGCAAAGCAATCCAGCCGATATTGCCAGAAGCTAGCCTAAAAGGCGTGCAGGTGCTGCCAACATATTGTACACCACAAACAGTACATTCCAACAAATACACAACATTTGACGAGTCACAATTAAACGAATAGTTTATCCTATATTCCCGGCTATCTATGTTTGAATGAAAATGTTCACTATTACTCATGACATTACACACTTGACAACGAGATTTACCACAACGAGAACATCCCTTCTTATCAGTCCCCCCATTTTGAGAGCTTGTGAGAATATATATATATATATATATATATATATCAACTCAGAAAAAAACACATTCTTTAAACGTTTCGGCGTTAGCCTTCATCAGTAATGACTGTTCCAATAATCAGACAGAGCTTAAATACACACCTTCAAATCCATAAACAATACAACAATAATAGCCTAAGTGGGATCCTGCCCACCACACTGAGTGACAAAAGGTGTTAAATATGGGATGTTACCAGAGGTGGGAAGAGGAAGATCAAAGAAAGCTCAGAGTAAAGAGCCGCTAAAGTCGGCGGCGGTATCTGTCTCGCGGGAGCTGAAAAAACGTGTGTAAAAACAAAACAAGCAATAGAAAGATCCAAGAGCGGATTGGCAGAAAAGAGATCCCTAAAAAAAACAGCGTGTGTCCCTAATTAAAAGCTGAGCGCAAAATTTAAAACAACCAAACAACCAAAATGTAAACCAAAATCAAATCTATGTATCAACTTGTCTAGTGTTTAATCCCTTAGGGGAAAAGCAATCCAGCCGATACTGCCAGAAGCTTTCCCGCATCCTATTTCCCCCCGTTAGCCTATCGATTATCTTTATACTAATATCCTTCAGAAACCCGTGGTGGCCTTCTCCAGTAAAATGCCTGAAGAATTCCGCCTGGGGTACTGAGGCCCCCGAATTAAACTTATGACTGCACGCCTCTAACAAGAGGCACAAATCTAACAAGAGGGGAGCTGGAACACATCACCGAACAAATCAAGAACTGCAAGGAATCGCTTGAAAGGAAGAGAATAAGTAAGGCCACAAAACTTTGTAAGGATACAGGAATCAATGCTTCGACAGATAACGTTGACGCCCTCAGGACTTTTGATCACCAAAAAGATGAACTGTTCAACGGAGAAGATTTGCCGCATGAAGAGATCACTGTTCAAAATGAAGGAATGGATGCAGCAACATCGAACGAGGAACAAGAGGAAACGGAGCTGGTTGTTTTGGAGAATGGGAGACTGAAGGGACGATTTGTCAGTGGGTGTGTGGTGAATCTGTCACGGAGGGAACTTTCGGAGGAAGACGTAAGTCTTCTTTCCAAAGGCCTGAAGTTTTCACCCACTCCTACTGACATCGACAAAGCACAGCTGAAATCTGATCTAGAGGCATATAACAGGCGAATGAGATTGAGATGGCATTTTAGAAATAATGAGGACGAATATGTACCGGACAAGGATAGTAATTTTAAACTTAAATCTACATGGCAACCCCCCAAGGATGACCCACTTCTGGAAAACTATCTTTCGCTGCTGGAGAAGGAGGTGATGTCTGTCTCGCCGGAGGGTAAGAATTTTAGTAATCTTTCTTCTTCTGAACAACTTTCTTTGAAAAATCTTAAATGTGATAGGAACATAGTCATCAAGGAAGCGGACAAGGGTTCAGCAGTTGTAGTTTGGGATAGGGGGGATTACATAAGTGAGGCTAACCGACAACTAGATGATAGGCAGGTTTATGAAGAGATTGAGGTGGACCCCACGGTAGATTTGGGTAAGACCATAAATTCTAGGTTGAAAGAGTTGAGGGAGGAGGACCCGGGATTAGAGGAAGTGACTGATTATTTGCAAGTTAAAGATTCTAAGCTAGGTAGATTTTATTTGTTGCCTAAGATCCACAAGGGACTTAGCAATGTTAAGGGGAGACCAGTCATTTCCAATTGTGGTACAATAACAGAGCATATTTCAGAATATTTAGACCACCACCTTAACCCGTTGGTTAGCCAAAGTAGGTCATATGTTAAGGACACTAACCACTTCTTGTCTAGGCTAAGTAAGTTAGGTAAAATACCAGAGGGGGCTTTGTTGTGTACAGTTGATGTTGTGGGACTCTATCCAAGCATTCCACACGGGGAGGGCTTAGAGGCCATCAGGGAGGCGCTGGATAGAAGGGAAAACCCGGGCGTGGCTACTGATACCCTAGTGGGGTTGGCATCCTTGGTCTTGGAGAATAATTATTTTGAATTTAATGATAGGATTTATAGGCAGAAATTGGGCACGGCTATAGGCACGAAGTTCGCTCCGGCCTATGCCAATCTCTTCATGACCCGGTTGGAGGAGAGGTTGTTGGAGGCTTCACCGGACAAGCCGCTCATCTGGATGAGATTCATCGATGATGTTTTCTTTATCTGGATGCACGGGGAGGAAAAGCTGAAGTCTTTCATCAACCATCTCAACAGTAGCCACGAAACCATTAAGTTTACTAGCGAGCAATCACGGGATAGTATTAGTTTTTTAGACGTTCAGGTTAGCGTGGGGGAGGGGGGAGTCCTTTCGACAGACTTGTTTTGCAAGCCAACTGATACACATCAGTACTTGCATAAGAAGTCTTGTCATCCCTGGCACACGAAGAAGGCGATCCCCTATGGTCAGGCTCTTAGGTTTCGTAGGATATGTTCGGAAGATCGCCAATTTCAGGAGAGGGTAGGAGAGTTAGCTGGATGGCTTAAGGACAGGGGCTACGAAGAGTCTTTAGTTAACGAACAAATAGATAGGGTACGTAGGTTGGATAGGACGACTCTTCTAGCAAATGCGGGAAATAGGACCAATAACCAAGGGAGGGGGGAAAGGGTTCCACTTGTTGCCACATACCATCCAGCACTCAATAGTTTGGGGAAGGTTGCCAGGAGACTTCATTCTATGCTCACAAACTCGGAGGAGCATAGGGCGGTGTTTCCTGAGCCACCTTTAATAGCATTTAGGAGATGTAAGAACCTTAAGGATATACTTGTTAGGGCTAGGCTCAGTGAGGGAAATGGGGGGACTGATAAGAAGGGATGTTCTCGTTGTGGTAAATCTCGTTGTCAAGTGTGTAATGTCATGAGTAATAGTGAACATTTTCATTCAAACATAGATAGCCGGGAATATAGGATTAACTATTCGTTTAATTGTGATTCGTCAAATGTTGTGTATTTGTTGGAATGTACTGTTTGTGGTGTACAATATGTTGGTAGCACCTGCACGCCTTTTAGGCTTAGGTTTAACAATTACAAGGCGTGCAGTAATAAGTTTAATTCGGGGGCCTCAGTACCCCAGGCGGAATTCTTCAGGCATTTTACTGGAGAAGGCCACCACGGGTTTCTGAAGGATATTAGTATAAAGATAATCGATAGGCTAACGGGGGGAAATAGGATGCGGGAAAGCTTCTGGCAGTATCGGCTGGATTGCTTTTCCCCTAAGGGATTAAACACTAGACAGGTTGATACATAGATTTGATTTTGGTTTACATTTTGGTTGTTTGGTTGTTTTAAATTTTGCGCTCAGCTTTTAATTAGGGACACACGCTGTTTTTTTTAGGGATCTCTTTTCTGCCAATCCGCTCTTGGATCTTTCTATTGCTTGTTTTGTTTTTACACACGTTTTTTCAGCTCCCGCGAGACAGACACCGCCGCCGACTTTAGCGGCTCTTTACTCTGAGCTTTCTTTGATCTTCCTCTTCCCATCTCTGGTAACATCCCATATTTAACACCTTTTGTCACTCAGTGTGGTGGGCAGGATCCCACTTAGGCTATTATTGTTGTATTGTTTATGGATTTGAAGGTGTGTATTTAAGCTCTGTCTGATTATTGGAACAGTCATTACTGATGAAGGCTAACGCCGAAACGTTTAAAGAATGTGTTTTTTTCTGAGTTGATATACCTATTTTATTACGCATTGATAAGGAGCTTATGAGTATATATATATATATATATATATATTCTCATTAGCTCATTCGCAAATATGTTATAAAAAAGATATATGTACTCAAGAAAAACACATTCGTTTAAACGTTTCGGCGCAAGCCTTCATCAGTATGACTTCTCAAATTCAACATCGCATACATATCAATTTCGAAATACAAAACCATTTACGAAAACAATAGCATAAAGGGATCCTACTAAATACAATTGATAATTAAAAGGTGTTAAAGTAACCGGTGTAAACAGAGGCGGCAGTAGGAAGATGAAAGAAAGCGCAGTGTTAAGTACTGCGCTTTCTGCGCTTATATATATATATTCTCATAAGCTCATTCGCAATATGTAATAAAAAAGATATATGTAGTCAAGAAAAACACATTCTAGTAAACGTTTCGGCTAAAGCCTTCATCAGTAATAGCTTTCCAAATTAGATGGAGCATACATATAAATCTTGAAATAACAACACAATATAAAAACAATAGCCTGAGCGGGATCCTGATTATTACAATAAGTCATAAAAGGTGCAAATATATATATATGATAAAGAAGTAACATAATAAATTATTGCAAAGCGTCTTTAAATGCTTTTAAAGAGGATGCCTGCTTGACTTTCGAATCCAAGATATTCCACGATATGAAAATGCTCGCTGACCATCACATGTTTTCATTAGTGGGACTTGGGCATCGGTTGCAGTGTTTCTCAAATTTTTCATACTGGATGTCGATTTCTGACAGGCAATCTGGAGCAAGTTCATTTATCGATTTATAAACCATGCGAGCTGTTTCGCTTTTATCATGTCCGCTACAGTAGGCCAATTTAGACTTATCAAGGCACTAACAGAAGAATCATAACTGCTGTTGGTCACAGTTTTGAAGTTTTTTCCGCATCTGCAACCTTGCCCCCCCCCCCCACATGCCCCCAGACTGAACAGCAGTAGCGAAGATGCGGTTCAACGATACCACGATAAATTTACAGAGAATGTCTTTTGGAAGTAACTTCTTGGCATATTTAAGAAATCCAATATCATGAGAAACCTTAGATTGTACAAATAGGGTATGTTCATCTCAAGTTAAATGTTTATCAATTTCCATCGGTAAATATTTGTCTTTATTAATCAGTTTTACTCCTGAGCCACCAATAGAAAAGGAGGGAGATTCCACCAGTTTTGTTGGAATCTTTTTAAGGTTAGGCCGATATCAAATCACGATCGCCTATGTCTTCAAGACATTCAGTGATCAACAATCAAGTTGTTTGTTAAGCGTCACGTTCAGATCGTTGACATTCCTTGCAGAAAAAGAGATGCTGGTATCATTAAATATTCCACAAAGTGAATTCTTGCTAAGGAAGACACTTTCGATCTTCGGTACAATTGATGATATCCTTCAGTCCTAACTGCGTCATCTAATTTATGTTTGTTCTTAATCAGACTGCGAACGAATGATACCTCTCAAGGTTTTGTATTTGGCAGTCTTTCCCTTTTGAAAAAGCGTAACGAAAACAATGCATGAGGCAAGCGACGACAATTATGTTGAATTTATTAATTTTATTGACAGTCCTTGTCATGGACAGATCCAGATATTACGACATTTCAAGTAGAAAGACATAAATCAGGTTGAACATAGATAAATAGTTGACTCAAAACATGTTTATTACTTGTTGAACGTTTCGAACGAATCTTTAGCGAATCTATGTCTGATACGAGGCAAATTTATACCCAAAGAAAAACAAATAATCCAAGGTAAATAAGCGCGAGTTTTATTTCCTACGCAAAAGGGAAAGAAGAAAACAAGTAAAGCATTTCTGTGTGATCGGCAAATCAACTGTGCATATTTTTATGGAATCAAATCAATCTCAATTGGCATTTTTTGTTTCGGGATGACGAGTTCCTTTTTAGCTGTGTTTGAACTTTTTTTGATTGCAAATTTATATTCAATTTTTACATGATGTAATCGCAGGTGAATAAAAGGACGAGTGTGGGTAATTTTTATGAAAAACTGAGATTTTTGGCCAAATACTTGTGGATCATTACTTGGGGATTGTTACTTGGGGATTTTAACGCAATACTTGGATAAGTTTACCCAAAATATGGGGATTATTAAGGGATCTAAATCGATAAACATTTAGCCTGGATGAATAAGCCCATTACTTTCGATCTCATGCTATCGATTTTAAGTGCCTTTATGAATCTTTCAAGTTATATTTCATAAAAGCGATTCTTTATCTGGACATTACCCAACCAATACCGCGTAGCGATTTAAAGTAAAGTCAAAGTCATTGTTTTCCACCTTTCTATAAGTTTATACCGGGTGAGTCAGAAAAACGCGGGGTGTTTGGCGGATTGTGACGTCGCGTTTAGCCACCCAATCGTTGCGAACTAAATCATTTCATGCAGCCATAAATCTGACTTAGATCATAAACCTTTCCCCATCGAAATCGGTCATGTGATGCATTGTTTGAGAAAGATTTTCTTCGTAAGACTTTATATGGGAGACTTGCAAACTGAGGAAACCTTTAACCAAGCCCCTTCAGCATTTTAGCCTTGCCAAAGTTACGGGTACATGTGGTATTATCAGGGGAGAGTGAAACCGTTCGGAAATAGTGTTTTCTCCCCTAGGAGGCCTTGTCATAACTTGTCCTGCGTTGAGAGACAGTAAAAACACATGCTTCTTTGAGTTTTAAAGAGAGTTCTTCCAGCAAGATCAACGCGCTGCACTGTATCATTACAAAACTATTTCCTTCTCCCTTGATAATACTACGTAGCTTTGGCAAGGGCAAAATGCTGAAGGGGCTTTGTTAAAGATTTCATCAGTTTGCAAGACTCCCATACAACGTCTTAAGAAGGAAATACTTTTTGACTAATACATCAAATGACTGATTTCGATGGGGAAAGGCTTATGATCTAAGTTAGACCTTAGGCTGCAAGAAAAAATTTAGTTCATTATGATCAGATGGCTGAACGCGACGTCACAGTCCGCCAAACATCCCACGTTTTTTCTGACTCACCCGGTATATACATATGTTTTCTCTGATTCTTCAAATAGGTCTTACGTTTTTATGTATCTGATATATTTCTAAAAGTTCCGCATTTGTTATGAATGGAAAAAGTGTGCAAATGAAACGAAAATTGACAAAAAATCATGCTGGCTAAATGATACGTTATTGCCCTACTTTGAGATGCAAATACTGGGGTAATGGTATCATCGCTAATTCGTTTGCCAATTAACTATTCCGAGACGCACTATACTAATTTTAGACATGGCTAGATTTGCACGCCAGATAAAGTTCTGTTTTCGATCCTTTTATACTTCATTAGTATTCAGCGTGCCCTTGAAGCATCCTAGTTCTACAATTATGATAATTTGTACAATGTTATCTTTGAAGGAGGTTTCTATTTTGAAGAGCTATGGTGTACATATACTGTGCTAACACCAATGTGATGAGACACGATGACCATTGAAAACATTGACCCAAAGTAGTTTCATCGGTCATTTGCGAATGACATTACAATGAAGCATTTCATTTCATTCATCGCATTTCAAATATTTATGGAGGGTAGCCCTTCAGTAATGCTGATTTTCAAGGGGCCCTCCACTGCAAAATCTTCTAAACTTGAATACTATTATAACCTAAATGAACCTAATACAATTCAGTTTCTAGTATTTTAATAAAAACCCTATAATATAAAATGATTATTTACAATAAAAAAAAATTCCATATTGCAAACATGTTATTTACAACTAGCTTTCCCTATATACATTGTTTAAATTTATTCAGGGAGGATTTTTTAGCAGATGTGCTTAGTATTAAATAGCACGGACAAAGATAAAATGTACTTGTGTCCCTTAATCTACAGATTGTCCCAGAAAATTGTTCGACACTTGATTAGATATTAAACACGAGCGATAGAATGAACGGTCTCCATAGTAAGATAGCCACGTTCCTTAGATACCGGGTGTCCCAAAAAAAGTACTCCCGTTTGAAAAATCACCAAAAATTAATTTAACGGCCGATCTTCAATTTTCTTTTTTGTCAAGTATATCAAGGACCAAATTATTTTTCAATATATAGCTGATCTTGTAATTGGCTTCAAAAGTAGCAAATTTAGCTCTTTTTCGAGCTACCTGGTTTTGAACCCTGCTGCAAAAAAGCACTGATGATTGCCAGATCATTTCTTTGTGCATGTAAACCATCTAGTTTGGTCATAAATGACAGAAAGAAATGCGCAAAATCATGGCAGACCTCAATGATGATAAAAAATCTGAAAATTTTGATTCATAGGCAAGATTGAGTATTTTGCTTAAAAACTATAGCTCAAAATATGGTTTTTCAACGTGTAATTGTTCTACCTTGTTGCATCAAAAGCAAACATTTTATCATCTATGAATGTTTTTGGGTCTTTGACAAAACAACTCAAAAAGAAAATTTTATCAAAGGTTTGATAATCAATTTTTGGTGATTTTTGAAACAGGAGTACTTTTTTGGGACACCCGGTATCAAATTAATTTTCGACACCAGAATTTTGGAAACGCGCTGAATATTTCCAGAGTTACACGCTTTTTAAGTTGAAATTTGTGCAAAGGCTAAAACCAGAGGCTCCTCCACAGCATTTACAGTGAAAATAGCATGGGGCCATTGTTTTTTTGTTCCTCGTTTATTTCAGGACAAACGTAATGGAATTTGGAAAGGACTTTGGATGACCCTATTTTTCCTAACTTTAAATCAAGCTTATGGATGCTTTGAGAAAGTCTGTTTGGCAAAGTTTGAAATGACACAGTCTCTCATCGATTGAGTTTTCATTTTTTTATTTTTTGGTACTATTTTTAAGTGGATTTTAACAATGGTGACATGATTTAAATTACTTTCGGGAGCAGATTTGCAAGAATTTGATGGCTAAAGTTAATTTCAGATCTTGGGAACAGGGTTATCTTACCGCAGAGTCCCTTGGTTTTGGCGTTATTTTTCTATATTTAATCAAACATCTTTTTTTTGGACACCATGTGTCTTTGGATTCATTACTCAAGCATTTGATCAGTTTTGCTTCATCATTGCCTTTCTAAGTTGTCCAGCTGCATACCAGTTGCGGTTGTTGCTCCATGTCTTCAGAAAAAAGGATACTTATTTTTGTTTGCGTTGATTTAATTTGATGGCATGCTTGTCCTTTCTTTCTACTGTCACCATCCTCCCTGCTGCCTCTCTGTTCAGCACGTGCTTACGTTTGCTCACCTTGCAGGTTGATGATTACTGGAGAATGTCAAAAATCAACATTGACTATATGTTTAGTCCTTCGTACCCAAGATACCTCTATGTTCCTAACAGTGTTTCAGTAAGTAGTCAGATATATTTCGATTTCTGTCCTATCGATTTGATCTTTCAGTTTTTAATCAAACCACAAGATATTTTGGAGAATTGTAAATGGTTTATCTGGTTCGATCTCCATCGTTTGATTTCATCAATAGATGAAAGTCTGAGTTGATTTAGGTAACTTTATCGAAGTTTAGTAACCACCTTTGAACTTTCACCAATTGAAAGTGCCTGGAAAGACATAGAATTGGGTGTGCATCCAATATTGCAGTTTGGAAAGAAATTCCTCTCTAATTAGCTAAATTCAAAAAGAGATTTTAATATACAGGGTGTATCAGAACAGGCTACCGGTCGAACAAATTCATTTATCTGGGAGGAAAGCGCTGACATAAATTTGGTATTGATTTTCTGAAGGCCCAAGTGGTGTGCTTCATATAGGTTTTGCGATATAGATCACCGGGGGATTCTCGTTTTATTTTATTTACGGCAGAATAAAGTACAATTAGTAATCTTCAAGATGAGTCCAAATCATCTGCCACAAAACGGTCAAATAATGTATTTCTCCGATGATGTCTTACCAAGCCCTTCACAGATTCAGCAGGCACAGATGCAAACATTTAGTAAACATCGAATTTTTAAAATTCCGCTTTTATTCCTATTTCCTGAAAGCTGAATACATTCTGGACTCAACAGTACACAGACTAAATTTATTTCTTATTCTGTTCCGAAACTATCTTACTCTGAAACGGGGAAACGTTGGAAAACTCTTTTGCACCTCTCAAAGCCTAGCCGTCTTTTTTAACTGTATGTTGATCATGGGGGAGCTTTTGTACACTTTGTTGATTGAAAGGATAGATTTTCTATGAGTTCCAAGGACAAACATTCCAAGAACAAACATGCAAGGAAAATGCTGCCAGAATTTTAGAAATTAATGGCTGACCTACAAAATGGATAATTAGAATGGGCAGGATACGCCTCAGGGACAAAGTTTTCTGTTTTCGGTATGAAATTGTAGACATTTTCTAAAATAACTAGAGAGGTTCAGGGATGGTGGAAGTGTTACAATTTTCTTTGCAACCTGCTGGAAATTTTATTCATTGCGGATTTTGATTACATACGAAACCAACTACAAGGCTATACAATAGAAAATATATTTGGTAATTCTCTGCTTGTGGTATTTTGTAAAACAGAGATTAAAAGATGCACTGTTGTCTATGCTTTGTTTTTTCGGGGTATAGATGACATTGAAAATGTAAAAATACCCATAAAATCAAAATTTATCATGAACAATATTTTAAGCACTAGCGTTAGAAAGACTAGATGTAATTCAGTAATTCGGTTGAAAAAAAGCAATCGCAGGAATGAAAAGCCTTGCGTTGACTTGCAACTCACAGAGCTAATCTCAATGACGTTAAAATATTTCTGTCGATAGAAGTGACAGTGCAGATACTAGAACATTTGCTAAAGCAACTTTTATAATGTTGCTGATGGAAGTACATTTCATTTTAATCTAGCATTCTAAAATGTTTAGTTATCTTAGGTGCAACATGATCTACAAGTGCCCGACCCTACAAGCGCCCGACCCTCTGACCTGGCCCTCTGTGTCCTTATAAATTATGAATGTCTGACTGAGATCGGTCTTAATTTGCACAGTCTTTCCAAGGTGCCAGTTTTTACTCGCCCGGTACTCTACTTTTTTTGGCAAACGATCTGTTAAGTCTCTCAGAGTAGATTACTTTACCGGAGCTAAAAAATAGAGAACATATTTGACAATTAATTTATTTCATTTGCATACGGAATTATGATGTATCATATTATTATTAGGAGATAACTTCAAGGCAATTAGCAGAAGTAAATACGTGCGTCTAAAGTTAGGACAAAGAAACATATAGTCAAGCTATGTACATGCCAATTTCGATATTTTCAATACACTGTCACCCATTCTCCATTTTTGTGAACAGCTTTACCGTATTACCTGTAAACCTGGCACCTTTCTTATCAATATATGTACATTGAAAGCTCAGATATTCATATTTTATATTTGGTACGAGTCTTGAGTTGTAATGATGTAATGCGAATTCTCGAGGAGACGTCTTAACATAAAGTTGGGATTAAAGAAAACTATTGGTAGGCAAGTCGTTACTGATTGAAACCACTGAAAACATCAAGTTGTACGAGAAGTAGAACAGTTTACAAAACAATGATTTTCATTCCTTTAGATATGTAATGATAACGAATGTCTTCTATTTTTAGGACGATGTTATCAGAGGACTAGGTGATTTCCGATCGAAGGTAAACAAGAAACTTTATCTTTGCTACAATGGGCTACGTCACGAAACTACGAACAAGCATGTAATGTATATTGTGTTGGGCACGTTTCCATTGTTTTCTGCTTTTTTTAATTCTATCTATTTCGTGAATGGTATAAATCCTTTCGGAAGCAACTGTTCGAAATTGTGAAACATGACCAGGCCACCAGTAACTTGCTCAGGCAACATGACATCCAGGCAATACGATATCTATGCACAAATCAATGCGAATGTTTAGCAAATTTAGTCACGAATTTTAGACCTATTTTGCAAGATCTACAATAGAAGAAAGACTGTCATAAGTGATATCTCATAAATCACTTGAAACTTAAAAGGCTGCGACAAAATTTTAATTTTTCAATCTGATTTGTCATGTTAGCTACATGAGGTTAAACGGTTTGAATCAATCTGAGGAATTAAAATGAGACTGACTTGAAAGAAATTGAGACTTGAGACGTGAACTATATTTAACTCACCCCGTAGTGGAAATCCAAGTGGAACTGCTGGAAAATAGTTTCTTCACTCCTTGGACTTCATTGGACTTCATCTTTCAGGCTCGCATTCCAACTCTGACGTGGTACAATCACGCCAATGGGAGTTTCATCATGAGGTGCTCGCAGCCGAGGACAGGCGCTCTGGGAAGGGTACGCTTGTTTTATCACATAATAAAACTGTCAGAAATATCAAGTGTCATAGAAGTTCAGCCCCTTTCAATGTCCCCTTTCAATTGATGTATTTTTGATTGTGTACTGAGTCGCATATGCTTTATGACCAAACAGTTACTTGGCGAAATACCAGATGAGTCAATAAAAGCAATCCCCGTTTGCACGGCCACTTCTCCCTAGATATCAAGACAATGATATTGGAAAATATCTCATTTTTATGGTGGACATGTTTGAATCCATTTTAGAATTTACTTGACTGACATTGGCCACTGTGATCGGAAACTATAATGTATTTAACACCGCTTTAAGAATACCTTCGAAAACTGCGTAAAATCATGACCAAATTTTGGTAATATCTCTGCCGTACAGCGGAGACCTGTACATCCTTTGGCATGTAATATCCCTTTGGAATGATGCAAGTGCCGTCCCTACGAGGATGAGGGTAACTAAATTATTCCGGGTGATTTCATGCTCCCAAGAGGATAAATTGTGCTAAAACGTGTTGAAGTCATTGCTGTAAGGCCATAACTATTTTGTATTGATCTTATGCCGTTTTTAAAGTTTTATAGAAAAGGCTTTCTCTAGAAAATCTTTCATTAGTTTGGAATGGAGTGACTGATTTCAGTCAGGTAAATTTTGAAATGGATTTTAATTTGCCCACCATAAAATGATATATTTGCCAATATCATTAAAGATTAACACAGGAAAAAAGACTACAAGGAGTTCTTCTACTGTTTTCTTTTATTATCTTCTTCTGTTCTCATAATATTATTATCTGGACATCCAGGGACCGGTAGCGTTGCCAGTGGGGATTATTGTTATTAACTGACCAGGTAGTTTTCACTAGTTGTAGATCTCACCAAAAACTGTGAACAGAACTCAAAATTGCATCTTTACTGGAAATGCGACGGAAGAATAGCTTCTTGCTTCATTCCGGAAGAATTGATTCTAGATTAAGACCATTCAGTCCAAATAACAGTTTCTTTACCCAGTGTTGTAGTTTTAAACTTTCTAGATTAGTACTATGTACAATATCTGTCATGGAAATCTTTTGGAAAGTCTGCATACGTGTACCCTTATCAATAATAAACAAATTTCACCAAGCAAATATCATGTTGACTGTTAAACTTCATTGTCATCGAGTCATATGTTAAAATATGAGTAAACATGCGTTTGAAATGTCCATTTTCTAAATTCGTTTTAGACCCATTTGCTGTGAGATATCTCTTCCAGATAGAGTCAACATTTTTTCATTTCATCCAAATGCTCTAGAAAATATAATCGGCGCCGAAAAAATCTCAAATTAACGCCAAAATATTTGTAATGCTTCCTTAACTTCTAATAGGTGTGAGTATATTTTAGATGTAACGGCAGTCGAAGGTTTTATTCTGTTTTTATTCCTCTGATTTCACATTACAGTACTGCGTTGAAGACGAAACCTTGCTGGATGAGGCAAGAAACTGCAATCCTTCAAATACTACAATGGTCATATTTGATGCCAGATCAATGCTTGCTGCTGGGGGAAACAGGCTCAAGGTAATTATGTGTGTTCATTTGCTTACTGTCTGAATAGGAAAACCCAGGCCAGGGTATCATTTTCAGGATTCCTTCTCCAGGCCAGGGTATCATTTTTCTATAGCCAGCTCCATGACAGGGTCCATACTTTTCATGATTGACTCTGTAACGTGGTTGTAGGTCATTTGCACTTCGCAAGTGTGATTCAAATTGTTTGCATGGCAATATTTCCGTATTTTCTGACAGATTGTTAACAAATTTTAAGGGCTGCGAACAATTTCGGTTGAAAAAACTCAAGTACATGGTATTGTTTTCAAAATTTTTTCTCGGGAACAGGGTACCATTTTCGGGAATTTGACTCCAGTGTGCTTTTCAGATTTTCCAATTTGCACCTTCCTGCGTAATCATAGACCAAGTACCTCCCCTTGGAATTCTGACAATTTCAAGGAATGTTCCTTTACTTTTCAGTCAGTTCTAAGCAATCTTAAGTTTGGTCCTCTCTGTTAGTACGTACTATGCTATTTACAGTAAGAGAACAACTTGATGATTTGTGGTTCAAAGCTTCAAGTGCCCTTAATTTCCTTCTGAATAGATTTTGAAATACCCATTATGCCATGAAGAACTCTGCATTAAATGATGCGCTGGTTGTATCAGGAAAAACGGACTACTTATTTGCAATATGCTTCTGCGATGGCAACTTTAATCTTAAAGATTTACTGCATTGTTTTGTTATCCATAGGCTTTAACTTAAACTTGGATACATTGCCCTTACCTATATTTCCCAATGAAATAGATTTATTGCTCAGTTACCCAATTTCGTTGACCGGTCGATGATAGACGGTCTCAATTTTCTGATACATCTCAATTCTTTATAATTGAAGAAAGTAGAAGAACATAAACATCTAGGTATCATTCTGGACTCGAATCTTTCTTTTTCAGCTCATATTAAATCTGCTATCTCTAAAACGAGGAAGGGCATTGGCTTGCTAAAGTATCTCTCCAAATATTTGTCTAGACATACCCTAAACGAACTGTACAAGCTTTATGTGCGCCCCCACCTGGACTATGGGGATGTTATTTATCATACTCCAGCTAAAGTATGTGAATTCAGCCAAAACACCTTTTTGCCAAACTTAATGGAAAAAGTAGAGTCTATCCAGTATTTTGCTGCACTATCTGTATCAGGAACATGGAGGGGGACATCGCGCGAAAAAATATATGTAGAGCTTGGCTGGGAGTCACTAGGCTCCCGTAAGTGGAGTAGACGGATGACGTTGTTCTATAAGATCATGAATAATCTCACTCTCTTGTATACAAAGGAGCCAATCCCACTACTTCATCAGTCGCAATACTCTCTTCGCAATCAGGGTGTAATTGGGCGAATATGGGCAAGAACTGAACAATTTGAATCTAGTTTCTTTCCTAACTGCATTTCTGAATGGAACAAACTCGATCCTGGGATTAGGGTTTCACCGTCCATTGCTGTTTTGAAGTCAAAGCTTCTATCAATAATTCGTCCCCCAGCAAAATCTGTCTTTTGAATTCATGACCCAATAGGTTTATCGTATCTTTCCCAAATAAGAGTTGGTCTCAGTAAATTAAATTTTCACAAATTTTAGCGCAACTTTAAGGACACAATAAACCCAAGGTGCCCTACGAATGATGGTATTGAAGATACGGAGCACTTTTTGCTGTCTTGCCCTTCATTTGACATCCATCGACGAAATCTTCTCGCTGGAATTTCGGTAGTATTGCGACCATTTGTTCAAATCAACAGTCTTTCAAACAGCGCTCTGATACAACTTTTATTGTATGGTGATAAAGACCTTTCTAGCGACGTTAATAAACATGTACTTGAACTGACCCTAAAGTTCATTCACCAAACTGGTCGATTTAACTAAGGAAATTCACAGCATTTGCGTTTGTTTACAATTTATAGTCCCCAAGTCCCTTTGCTTCTCTTTCTTTTTGCTGTAAGTTTGTTTCACATTGTATGTTTGACTCATTGGGCACAATCCATTCTAATTTGAAAAATTGAATCTCCAGTTCACCCATTCTTGTGAATAAGACCTGATTGCCCAAAGTTAGCTCGACATACAATGTGAAACGAACCTTAGTATTTATCAGTAGAAATTTTTCATGTGTATTTTTCGTAGCTGTATATTTAATTTTAGTTTAGTTACACGTTCTCTATGTTAATGACTGCGGAGTTGTCATGGTCTCTTGCACTCCGTGGTATCGTCCTTGTAGTGAAGTAAAGTAGCTCGTACGTAGTGCTTTAAGTAGTTTGTTTGTAAAATTTTATATTGAATACAAAAAAATTATTTATAATCTCAAGGGAATATTTTTTCTATTGCTTTCGTATGATTCTTTAAAAAGTATGTTTTAAAAAGCCAGAAATAAGTACTTTTACCTTAAATATTTTATTGGAGCTGATCATATAATATTTGTGCCCTAGAGAACGCTAATTGTTTACTATGTATGAAGAAATAGACATCAATTCTTACATTTCTATTTAGACATCTTGATGTAGTTTGACTGAAATCGGCCACTCCCTTCGAAAATTACGAGGGGTCTTCTCAACAAAGCCCCTTCAGGAAGCCCTCTAAGCAGGTCTAAAATCACGACCAAAGTTCCTATTTTACAGCGTGTTTTACTCCGTGTTATCCCTTTGGGAGCATAGAAATATTTTCCCCGCCAACTTCATCCCCCAAGATGATAATACGTCCTAAAAAACGCTTGGAAGTAATTGCTGGAAGACAGAAATATGAGGAAAATTTGTTCGTGATTTGGCCAGTTTTGAAGGTTTCTTTAAGGGGGGCTCTTTCGAGAAATCCCTCATAATTTCAGAATGGAGTGCCTGCTTTCAGTCAGGTAAACTTAAAAGAATCGAACATTGTCAATGTTGAATGATATACTTGCCAACACCATCGCCTTGATATACAGGGAGCAGTGGCTTTTAAAAAAAGATTGTTTTTCTTGCTCACCCGGTACAAGTTGTAAAGACAATGAAATCCTTCAATTGTAAATTGTCATGTATTACACTTGGCTCATTTTTTACTGTTGGTTCAAATTAGTTTATTCTGCAAAAACTATGTTAACACCAACTTTAAGTAAATACATAAATGAATTAATGAATTAGCGAATTAATCATTTATTGAATTTGTGACATTTAACGGTATTGCTGATATTAATAAAGCACATCTTCACATCTAGAATTCCAGTCTCGTTTTGAACACCAACTTTAAGTAAATATATGAATGAATTAATGAATTAGTGAATTAATCATTTAATGAATTTGTGACATTTAACGGTATAGCTGATATTAATAAAGCACATCTTCACATCTAGAATTCCAGTCTCGTTTTGAACACCAACTTGAAGGAAATATATAAATGAATTAATGAATTAGTAAATTAATCATTTAATGAATTTGTGACATTTAACGGTATAGCTGATATTAATAAAGCACATCTTCAACATCTAGAATTCCAGTCTCGTTTTGAACACCAACTTGAAGTAAATATGTAAATGAATTAATGAATTAGTGAATTAATAATTTAATGAATTTGTGACATTTAACGGTATAGCTGATATTAATAAAGCACATCTTCGACATCTAGAATTCCAGTCTCGTTTTGAACACCAACTTTAAGTAAATATATGAATGAATTAATGAATTAGTGAATTAATAATTTAATGAATTTGTGACATTTAACGGTATAGCTGATATTAATAAAGCACATCTTCAACATCTAGAATTCCAGTCTCGTTTTGAAAACCAACTTTAAGTAAATATATAAATGAATTAATGAATTAGTAAATTAATCATTTAATGAATTTGTGACATTTAACGGTATAGCTGATATAAATAAAGCACATCTTCACATCTAGAATTCCAGTCTCGTTTTGAACACCAACTTTAAGTAAATATATGAATGAATTAATGAATTAGTGAATTAATAATTTAATGAATTTGTGACATTTAACGGTATAGCTGATATTAATAAAGCACATCTTCAACATCTAGAATTCCAGTCTCGTTTTGAAAACCAACTTTAAGTAAATATATAAATGAATTAATGAATTAGTGAATTAATAATTTAATGAATTTGTGACATTTAACGGTATAGCTGATATAAATAAAGCACATCTTCACATCTAGAATTCCAGTCTCGTTTTGAAAACCAACTTTAAGTAAATATATGAATGAATTAATGAATTAGTGAATTAATAATTTAATGAATTTGTGACATTTAACGGTATAGCTGATATTAATAAAGCACATCTTCACATCTAGAATTCCAGTCTCGTTTTGAAAACCAACTTTAAGTAAATATATAAATGAATTAATGAATTAGTGAATTAATAATTTAATGAATTTGTGACATTTAACGGTATAGCTGATATTAATAAAGCACATCTTCAACATCTAGAATTCCAGTCTCGTTTTGAAAACCAACTTTAAGTAAATATATAAATGAATTAATGAATTAGTGAATTAATAATTTAATGAATTTGTGACATTTAACGGTATAGCTGATATTAATAAAGTACATCTTCAACATCTATAATTCCAGTCTCGTTTTGAACACCAACTTTAAGTAAATATATGAATGAATTAATGAATTAGTGAATTAATCATTTAATGAATTTGTGACATTTAACGGTATAGCTGATATTAATAAAGCACATCTTCAACATCTAGAATTCCAGTCTCGTTTTGAAAACCAACTTTAAGTAAATATATAAATGAATTAATGAATTAGTGAATTAATCATTTAATGAATTTGTGACATTTAACGGTATAGCTGATATAAATAAAGCACATCTTCACATCTAGAATTCCAGTCTCGTTTTGAAAACCAACTTTAAGTAAATATATGAATGAATTAATGAATTAGTGAATTAATAATTTAATGAATTTGTGACATTTAACGGTATAGCTGATATTAATAAAGCACATCTTCACATCTAGAATTCCAGTCTCGTTTTGAAAACCAACTTTAAGTAAATATATAAATGAATTAATGAATTAGTGAATTAATAATTTAATGAATTTGTGACATTTAACGGTATAGCTGATATAAATAAAGCACATCTTCACATCTAGAATTCCAGTCTCGTTTTGAAAACCAACTTTAAGTAAATATATGAATGAATTAATGAATTAGTGAATTAATAATTTAATGAATTTGTGACATTTAACGGTATAGCTGATATAAATAAAGCACATCTTCACATCTAGAATTCCAGTCTCGTTTTGAACACCAACTTGAAGTAAATATATGAATGAATTAATGAATTAGTGAATTAATAATTTAATGAATTTGTGACATTTAACGGTATAGCTGATATTAATAAAGCACATCTTCACATCTAGAATTCCAGTCTCGTTTTGAAAACCAACTTTAAGTAAATATATAAATGAATTAATGAATTAGTGAATTAATAATTTAATGAATTTGTGACATTTAACGGTATAGCTGATATTAATAAAGCACATCTTCAACATCTAGAATTCCAGTCTCGTTTTGAAAACCAACTTTAAGTAAATATATAAATGAATTAATGAATTAGTGAATTAATAATTTAATGAATTTGTGACATTTAACGGTATAGCTGATATTAATAAAGCACATCTTCACATCTAGAATTCCAGTCTCGTTTTGAAAACCAACTTTAAGTAAATATATGAATGAATTAATGAATTAGTGAATTAATAATTTAATGAATTTGTGACATTTAACGGTATAGCTGATATAAATAAAGCACATCTTCACATCTAGAATTCCAGTCTCGTTTTGAAAACCAACTTTAAGTAAATATATAAATGAATTAATGAATTAGTGAATTAATAATTTAATGAATTTGTGACATTTAACGGTATAGCTGATATTAATAAAGCACATCTTCAACATCTAGAATTCCAGTCTCGTTTTGAAAACCAACTTTAAGTAAATATATGAATGAATTAATGAATTAGTGAATTAATAATTTAATGAATTTGTGACATTTAACGGTATAGCTGATATAAATAAAGCACATCTTCACATCTAGAATTCCAGTCTCGTTTTGAAAACCAACTTTAAGTAAATATATGAATGAATTAATGAATTAGTGAATTAATAATTTAATGAATTTGTGACATTTAACGGTATAGCTGATATTAATAAAGCACATCTTCACATCTAGAATTCCAGTCTCGTTTTGAAAACCAACTTTAAGTAAATATATGAATGAATTAATGAATTAGTGAATTAATCATTTAATGAATTTGTGACATTTAACGGTATAGCTGATATTAATAAAGCACATCTTCAACATCTAGAATTCCAGTCTCGTTTTGAACACCAACTTTAAGTAAATATATGAATGAATTAATGAATTAGTGAATTAATCATTTAATGAATTTGTGACATTTGACGGTATAGCTGATATTAATAAAGCACATCTTCACATCTAGAATTCCAGTCTCGTTTTGAAAACCAACTTTAAGTAAATATATAAATGAATTAATGAATTAGTGAATTAATCATTTAATGAATTTGTGACATTTAACGGTATAGCTGATATTAATAAAGCACATCTTCAACATCTAGAATTCCAGTCTCGTTTTGAACACCAACTGTAAGTAAATATATGAATGAATTAATGAATTAGTGAATTAATAATTTAATGAATTTGTGACATTTGACGGTATAGCTGATATTAATAAAGCACATCTTCACATCTAGAATTCCAGTCTCGTTTTGAAAACCAACTTTAAGTAAATATATAAATGAATTAATGAATTAGTGAATTAATCATTTAATGAATTTGTGACATTTAACGGTATAGCTGATATTAATAAAGCACATCTTCAACATCTAGAATTCCAGTCTCGTTTTGAAAACCAACTTTAAGTAAATATATGAATGAATTAATGAATTAGTGAATTAATAATTTAATGAATTTGTGACATTTAACGGTATAGCTGATATTAATAAAGCACATCTTCAACATCTAGAATTCCAGTCTCGTTTTGAAAACCAACTTTAAGTAAATATATGAATGAATTAATGAATTAGTGAATTAATAATTTAATGAATTTGTGACATTTAACGGTATAGCTTATATAAATAAAGCACATCTTCACATCTAGAATTCCAGTCTCGTTTTGAACACCAACTTGAAGTAAATATATGAATGAATTAATGAATTAGTGAATTAATAATTTAATGAATTTGTGACATTTAACGGTATAGCTGATATTAATAAAGCACATCTTCAACATCTAGAATTCCAGTCTCGTTTTGAAAAACCAACTTTAAGTAAATATATAAATGAACTAATGAATTAGTGAATTAATCATTTAATGAATTTGTGACATTTAACGGTATAGCTGATATTAATAAAGCACATCTTCACATCTAGAATTCCAGTCTCGTTTCAAGATTTTCTTAAATGCTTCCTAGCAGAATCACCTAAAACTTTCAATTGATGTGACCGATTTTAGTGCTATGAATGATCACATGTTGAAGGTGTTGTGGCGCAGTGGTGTAATCCTCTGACTTTGTAGCCAGAACAGTCAGGCGGGCAGGGTTCGATACCTGGTAGGGCCCCACCACTTGAGCGTCATGACAAGGGGTTACGGCCTCGATTAGTGCTTAGCTACTTCTGTGATCCCAGCGCTTGGCGCTAAAAGCCGCAACTTTACCTTCACATGAGTTTACAAATTTTTACTTTTTCATTATGAAATGACAACAATATATGGCTAAACTCTCAAAAAATAATTCGTAGATAATTGAGCGCCTCTTGAAAATCAGCCTTTCCTGAATGGCAACCCTCCTTAGATGAAATGAAATGAAAAATAAATCATGTTCTCGCGTCTCAGCCAGCATCGAGCTTTTTGTCTGATTCGTCCGCTATTTGTAGCAAAATTCGTCACTGAAGGTGACAATTCCGATAACATCTGCGAAAAATGTAAGATTATCTCATTTCTTAACGACCTAACTCAGCAGAAAATTGTGTGATGACGCAAGATATCATTTGTTCTTTCTTGCCAGATTTGGTTTTAAAATAAAAGTCGCTAGTTTCGAGCAAAATTCTGATCAAATTGATGTTAATCATTGGGGGTGTTTCCTTTCTCTCTGTCCCTAAGTAGGTTAACTGGGCGTTGAATTATTTAGTGCCCCAGATGTTATTTGCCGTTCACAGCAAGATTTCGCTTTTAGAATAGATTTAACTGAGCTCCTAGTTCTAACCAAAATGTTTGATAGCTTTGATGTGAGAAGCTCGACTTCGTTCCATTTGCTCCCCACCTACCTATGCGACTGTGATTAATCGTGGTAGGCAGAAAAACACAATCATCTTTTTTCGTAGGAGATTTGAGTGGCAAGATAGACGTAGCCAGTTTCATTTTGAGATGTAGAGTTTGATAATATCGTTGTGAACAGTTGGAGGTGTTTCCTGTCTCTGTTCCCGAATGCTTACAGTTTCACTGAACTGTTTGAACATAAACTAAAAGACCATATCTGCTGAAATATCTGTGGCAAAAATTGATAAGTTAAGTAAAGTAATTAAACGCTGCGTAAGATTTCTCAAATGTCCATCAAAGTTTGTTTATCCACGCGGAGATAAGAACTTCGACCTAATTCCTGAACAATTGATCAAAATAAACGTGGATGTGTGACCTACTGGCTGAGTGAAGAACAGTATTAGCTTTTGCCAGAATATACCGTACGGGCAAGAACACTCATCCAAGATTGACCTACTCTGGCTCATTTTATGGCAGATGTGCAAATTAAAATTAACATTATGGCAGTTCCATAAAAATCTTTTGAAAAGCTAAGATAAGATTTAAGAGACCTATTGGCTTATTGCATTTGTTTCTTAGAGCTGTTCGTGCTCCCTATCAATTTTCATTAACTGAAAATTAGAAAAGATTTATCAATATTTCTAGTCATTCATTCAGCATTCTCAAAGCCGCTGCGTAGCAAGATTTCTAATTTCTACAGACGAAATGAGCTACTTTACCAGAATAAATGGCTTATAGTACGATTAAAGTGGTAGATTATTCAATTCATTTTAACTTTTTAGACATGGTACCTCTTAGTTTAGATAACTGCTTTACAGGGGGCCATTTATGCAAACATGCAATTAAATATAAAACTATAAGTAGAAACTCTATTACTGTATATCATCACGTGAATAGATTGCTAAAAGGCTAAATAGAGTTCAAAGAAATCGGCCAGGCTCTCAGGCTGCTGTCGATGAAAGTTTTTTTTTACTGTGTGGTGAAAGTTTTTGTGAAGTAGATGATTTAGCTTCTTTTTTGGGTCATTCCAAAGCTGAATGACGCGATATGAAAAGTTCCTGTGGTCAACAACGTCTTTAAGAAAGAGTCTCTTAAATTGACTTAAGCGATCCTAAGAAAGCGAGAAGTGTCAATAATGGTTTTCAAATCTCTAAATTGTGACGCGCCATCCTATATGAATGACATGTTTACGAGAGCTCGGATGGCGCATCACAATTTAGAGATTTTAAAACCGTTTTTTGGGTCTGGAAGTCAATAGCAGTGAGCCGTCCAAACGCACAAATGACTGGTAAGGCGGATGTGTCATACGGACCACCGGGTGACCCAGAAAAGTGACCCAACGCAATCTGTTACAGGAAAAATGTAAGTGGCCGATTGAAATGCTTCAAAAGTTGTTCTGCGGCTAAAAGACTAGTCTATGCGATGAATATTTTTCTCAATTTTTTTAGGTGCGATAAATTTCCTGAACTAACTATGTCAAGGAAAAGGACATGCTTAAAATCCTCAAAAAGTAACCAAAAAAGGGGAAGAACGTCTTTCATTTCAGCCTGGGAATATTTTTAGGTGCCCAGGGACTATAAACTTGCTCTGAAAAAACTTGCCTATTCCCAGGCTGAAATGAAAGCACGCTCATCCTTGTTTTGAAGATCTGAAATGGCTGTAAATCGATCCCCTGTTCTTAACCACTCTTTGAGGATTTCAGGTATGCACTTTTACTTGAAATCCTTAACTCGGGGAATTCACCGTGCCTAAAAAATGGCAAAAATACCTATATCGTAGGCTAGTCTTTTAGCCGCAGAACAAAGTTTGAAACATTTAAATCGACCACCTACTTCTTTTCCTTTAACTGATGGCGTTGTGTCACTTTTTGGGTCACTCGCTATAGGTAACTGATATTGCAGCTCAATTTTGCGGTTTCGGTAACTTATTAAGCGTAGTTGCTCCAAAATTGCCCATACGGGACAACAGTACCTGAAATATAGCTCAATAAGACTTTACTCCATTCTATTAACGGTTGTAATTGGCAAGTGGTGCTTTGAATACCGTAGTATACCAATTCCTGTGGAGATTTGACCGGTCATTTTAGGGACCTGAGTAGACCATTTCAGGTACCTGTCCATATGAACTTGTAATCATGTGGCGAACAAACCACATGGATAATTCTAATCATGTAGCTTATCATACGTCGATATTTTTCACGAACCCAGTACTTTTACTACACTGTTACTATTTCCTTGGTGAGTCAAACATTTTTTCCGCATTTAAAAGATTCCAGCTGCCTTGCATCTTCTTTTCAGAGGTGTTGCGTGAAAGCTCAAATGAAATTTACATTGATATGCCCATCGACCGGTCCCCATTAGCAATTTTCCAAGTTTTATTGGCTATTTGGTTTTAAAGCAAAATACGAAATTGTACAGAATCATAAACAGATCTCTCTTGTTGTCCATTCAAATTGTTTAATTCGGTGATCATGTACGAATCGAAAGTCCATGCGAAGTAATCTAATTGCGAATCCTGGCAAGATTGACGATGTCTGTTCCAAAGCCTATATGATTCAACATATGTGTTTTCTATCTATCATTAGGTCTTCTGCATGGTCATCATTATAGCTATAAATACTTTGCTCTTTCAGGCATCGAAGCCTTTTTCGTCCCTTAGTATGACTATCTCATGTTGGAATGAATTTCTATTTCTCCTCAAATATGCTGCTATTTTGCGTTTAGTTAGGCTGCTATTTCACCTTCCAATAATCTTCTATTTGATGTCAAAACATATTTCCTTCTTGACAGGGCAAAGGCACAGAAGATGTCAACCGATATCGCAACTGCAAGCTTCTTTATCTTGATATTGCGAACATACACGCAATGAGAGACAGTATCGATAAACTGCAAACTGTATGTGAGGGGATGGCGGAAAATAAATGGTTTTCCCAATTGGAATCAACGCAATGGCTTACACATATAAGTAATGTTATGAGGGTGAGTGTCCTGTCAGCAATTTTATCCTTAGAATAATTCAACTATTTAAATCACACTTTCGTAACACAGAAATATTTGGTCTCTGGATAGCTCTTTGGAATGATACCTAGTTTTCAGTATTTGATAATAAGATGCAAATTCTATGGCAAAAATATTTTGGTGCTACACATTTTTGGAAGTATTTTGTGCGTTATACAGCTGTACAAAAAATCAAAACATAACTACTTAGTATACCAATGTGCAAAATTTCTATTTGTTCAGCTATACCAAGGTCAAGATTACTTTCGGCAATCTCTATGTTCCTTTCGATGTCAATGTGTATGTTTTTTCAACGCGGTAGCATCATCAGTCCAGCCACAATACTTTTTGGGGGGAGGGAGCATGGTAAATATCTACAAATTTCTGTTGAAGTACTGAATAAGTACGGGAAATTCATATAAGATAAACAAATATAAGAATTGTGTTTTTGTTGGAAGACTTTAATAATTCTTCTTTTGAGTGTGACAAAGGAGGGTGCCTGTTTAGGTACACGAACGGATATTGGTTGTTTTCCTTACAGGTAATAAAATATCATTTTCAAATTTTGGCAGCTTCCTGATATTTCAAGTAGAACGTTTGTTGCGGAATTCGATAAGATATTATGTCACAAGACCCTTGGTTATTTGCACATAGTTGTGGCAGCCTCGCTTCTAATGATGCCACTTAAAGTTAGACATTTTGAGTTGCATACTAATGGCGTGGCGAACGAATAAAAATTGCTATTTGCAACAGTTCTCGTCGCTCGATTCTGAACATATTGAAAGGTTTGCAGTCTGGTCATTGCACAGTTTGCCATACTAAACAGCACTACCGATAATGGGGCTCTACGATGCCTCGGTATATCTTACTTGCTGTATCTTGATTGCTGGCAAATATTTATGAAGTCACAGCTTTCCAACATCATTATCAGCTGTCGTTGTTTGAAGTAAAAGTTATTTTTCCGAACACTGCGGAAATCGGCTCTTTAGATAATGCGTCAGGTTCCTTTCTGCAAAAATTACATTAAACTTTTTTAAAGAGTGTTTTTGTCATCTTGTTTCGATTTAGCTTTACAAGCTTACATTTGTCCATTTTAGGGTGCAACGCTAGTTGCACATTACGTCAGTGAGAAGGGAGTTTCAGTACTTGTTCATTGTTCTGATGGATGGGACAGAACCCCACAACTTACTTCGTTGGCTCAGATCATGTTGGACCCATACTACCGAACTTTCGATGGGTTCAAGGTATGTAGCCATCCTAATCACTCCTTGTTGATACCTAGTGAAGTATAGGTTCCAATATTTGAAAGAGGTGGAATTAGCGGCTATTACTTTTATCTTTGAATTGAATGGCTGGAACAGAAGTTTACACGTTTTGTTATAAGTCTACCGTGACATTTTTCGTATCTTGATTATGCTCAAATTTAGAGCGTTTTTGAAGATGATTTAAAGTGATTTATGACTTCATTTATAAAGTCCTGGCAAAACGACTGGACTTTTGCACTGAACACTCACTGGACATTGCTAACCTTGTTCAGCGTCTGAACATCAAGAAAATTTAGGTTGTGGCAAAACGACTGAACATTGTCCAGTGAACATTTGCTGGGCAACAGAAATGTGCAAAGTTTTTTGGATCGAGAATTCAGTTTGGGAAGTCTTGGGCAAACTCCCAACAGAGCACCAAGGAGCTCGTAAACAAAAAGATAGCCAGCCATGGTTTTGACTATTATTCCGAGATAAAAACGGAAGAGAACCAATAGAAATGCAAGGCAATGGGTAAAGATACTATGAATGAATGAGAATGTTTGTAAATGACATGAAGGAGTTGCCAATGGAGGACAAGCTTAGCGTGGAATACAAATATGTGAATAAAATCATCCAATATTTCATTGGAATGCGCGTGCGTAAACTGGACAATGTCCAGTTGAGTGGCAAAACGACTGAACATTTTTCCACAACATTTTCAAACAAAAGAAATTTAATCTTGTCCACTGAACATTTTTGACTGCCTTCAAAATCAACTGAAAAACGCTCAACATCGCTGAACACGACTGAACAAGACTGGACAAGGTGGCAAAACGACGCAGCATTTTACACTGGACATTTGTCCAGTGCATGTTCAGTGCAAATGTCCAGTCGTTTTGCCGGGGCTTAAAGGCCAACAATATAGTGGCAAACAGAAATCTGTCCTGATTCCGGTTGCAACTTATAGATTTGATGATGTCACAATTTTAAAAACTAATTGATACATACAAAATACTGCCATTCCGAGAATGCTCAAAATAACGAAAAAGTTCACGAAGAAAATGTAGCGAAGCACCTAAACTTCCTTTCATTCTTCTCAACTCAAAGAAGACGGCAATAGCCATTTACACGAGCATTTATAAATGTTACGCCAATGCTGCCAGCATAGGGGTCGGATCTTTTTCAAACTTTAAAATGAAATGTGTAAAATGTTAGTGCCCCATTCTTGCAACTGAATTGCTCTAAGGGAACTTTGATTTGCCATAATTCCAGGAAGAGCATTATTGATATCAGCATTATATGAAAGGATGCACAAAAGGAAGTATACACAGCTTTGGCAAACCTTGAAACACCATAATTTCTAAACCGATTGAGAAAGACCGTTCATGATTTAAATTGACAATACAACATGAACAACGTTAGCAAAGGCTTTTCCAACATGCTGGTGTAAATATCGTCTCGACGTTTGATTCATGGACGCTAGGTGTAAGCTGGTTGATCCAGTTTATGAATGAAAAAATAATAATGACTGTCTTCTCCCATAGGTCTTGGTAGAAAAAGACTGGATTTCATTTGGCCATCGTTTTCGAGATCGTCTTGGGGATTCTTCTTGTCCTAATCAAAGATCTCCTGTATTTTTACAGTTTCTTGAATGTGTTTGGCAGGCAAGTATACAGTAAAAACCCGCACATAAGAACCTTCATCTATTAAGAACCTACAGCCTGAAATAATATATTTTGTACCCAATAAATAAGAACCATTTCAGGCTGATATCTTAACTAGGTTCTTAATAAAGCGTTTCATTCATCCATTGGGAAATAAATGCAATCTGTTTTCCAATCAACCTCTTTCGTGAACTGCAAAACATTCCTTACAGAACTGTGATAGGGAGGGCCTGCAGGGGTAACTGGGTAAGCTTGAGTTGAAGTGGATAGGCCAAGAATGTAAATAGATTTGGCTAAGATTTAGATTCACACATTTTCCTATGTTAAGAACCTACACCCTGATTACTGGATGTGCCTCATAGCACAAGAACCTAAACAGGCTGAGTTCAAAATCTTAGGTTCTTATGTGCGGGTTTTTACTGTACTCGATTGTCTTTCCTTCCATTTGCCAGCCTTCTTTAGCTTACGGCTCCATTTGCCCTAGTTCTCGGATGAACGTTAACCTGCTTCTGCATCTGCAACTTAATTACTCTGCGCGTAGAAACCCGATTTGGACATGCGAGGTTGCAAACCTATGTTAAAATCTCATCTATACTGTAAGCTGCTAATAAAAATTTTTCAAACCAATTCTCCTTTGCAGGAACTGTTCAAACGCTTATACTTTATTTTGGACTCGCGGTAGAGTTTATATATTTGGTAATAAATCCAAATTTGGCCATGTTGACATGCTCGAATCTTTATAGTGCCATCGGATAACAAAAAATATTTTATTTCAGATTTTGCAGCAGTTTCCGAATGCATTTGAATTTAATAGTGATTATATTCTCACAATTGCTGAACATATCAATTCTGGCTGGTAAGAAACTTTGAAATCAAATGTCTCTTTTTGGAAATTGGAAGTCGGCTTGTAAATAGAATGGTAGACGCACGTAATGTTCAGACCTGCTTGGGAGTGATAGGATATTCTTAATCATTGACGCAAAATAAAAATAATCCACCGGAATTGTTGTTTTAAACGTCTTTTGGCAGCTAAATGGTTACAGTCAGTTGTAAAATTGTTGGGCCAGTGTAAAAAAAATATTGATTTTCAACCCCCCTTCCACCGTAGCAATGCTGCTTCTTCGAGAAAACATCGTTTCTCCTTTGAAAGATCATGATGTACAACGTTATACCAGTCTCGACATTGCAAATGCAATGCCTAACAATTCATATGCTAGATACTATTCGGATAATATCTGCATTCTGAATGCTTCTATTCAAACTGACCATTGCTTTTTGTTTTGTCCTAACACGAATCACAGTGGATTTCATAAGGAAAGTGAGGCAGCAACTCACGTCAACTCTTTAAGCAAATCCATGTTTAAAGGCACTGTGTCCATGTAAGTAGACGACTTCGAGGGGGGTATCTCGAAAACATGTGATCTTTCGTCGTTTTTTCATGTGAGCGTTGTTTCTTGCAAACTCTTTTCTTGCAAAGCGTTGTTTGTTAGTCAAACGATTGTTTCAAGTTCTTTTGAATTCGTCAGCAGGGATTCAGCAATCTCGCCTTTTGAAATAGTGTTCTAGAATTTTCAAAGGTCCTCGTTTTCTTCTTTTGTGTGATTGTTATCAGACAGATTAATGAACATAAAGGCATGTTTTGATAAGTTCTTTTGAATTCGTCAGCAGGGACTTTGCAATCTCGCCTTTTGAAATGATGTTCTAGAATTTTCAATGGTCCTTGTTTTCTTCTTTGTGTGATTGTTATCATGCAGAATAGGTTTCCTTTCCTTTCGACAACGAGGCTCTTATTTTCATGTTATCAGTTTAAAACAGCCTGCTCTAAATCAATCAAATTATCGAACAGTTACATGCGTGTCAGCATCGTGTCAGCAGTTTCAACTGTTCGTGCATGCAATTTATTGATATATGGACACAGTGCCTTTAATTCAGAATAATGTTTAGAACCCAATCCTTTACACACAAACAGTGATAGGAATGTCAAGCTCCATGTTAGGATTTAAATATAGAATTTAGGTGGTTGCTCGCAGAATTGTGGGACAAAATGTAAACGATACTCTCTTTTTCGACCAATATGCAACTGAACTCTTTTTAACGGAAAAAAGTGACTATCGTTATAGTTTTTCACTATCGTGGACCAAATTTAGGAACTTTCTGTCAAGATTAACGAGAATTGCCTTGTATTTCTCTTCTTTTTCGTGTAAAAACCCAAACTCCTACCATACTACGCTGCAATCAAAAGTACAGCTGTTTTTACCCCCACTGCTCAAGTGAGTTTCGTCAGCACATGGCTCGGCCTAAATCAGATTTGGGAATTACGTAACTTGTGTAAATAGTTGTGAGCAAAGTACGGATCTATCCGTTTGGCGAAATGGCTCTCTCAGACCTACAATTTGCATTTGAGGATATGACAGCTCACATTATCTTATGCACGAAACCGTTAGCTTGAGCACGACATGAAATTCTTTGTTGATCCGTAGTTCACTTCAAAGTTCCTTATCATTTTCCTTTTTCGAACGTTGATTTGAAAAGTTTCTGTTTTTGATGGCAAAATTGACAATAGTATCAGATGAAAGGCCTCCTGTATGCAGAAGAGGGGGTTAACTTTTGCGCAAATTTGGGTCCATGTGTGATCCTGACGCTTAGGTAGTCCTTGTCATCATCGCTATGTTAATTTCATACAACAGTAAATGCTTTGCAATAGTTTGGTTCGCTTAAGGTATTGCTGTAAGGCACACATTTAATGTAGCCTTTGCAAAAGAGACCAAACGTGAAAATTTCTGAAATTAGTGTCTGCGCCAGAAGCACGTATTTCACTGAAAAAGCTATATGTCAAAGAACTTTAAAAGTTGCAGAGAAAACTGTTCGAAGTCTTTTTTTTTTGCTGAATATGAAAGGTTTTGCTCGTGGCTTGTGCTCCTGGCCTTTCTTTACTTCCCAACATATCAATGCAAATATCAATGACCTACATTGATGGGAAGCCTTCTATTCAAAACAGCCTCGACCAACCATTGATACCTGTGAGACAATTACCTTTCAAGGCTACAATGTATGCTTATATCATTTGCAAAAATATTATGTGATTAAAATTGTTTTTGTATTGCCTTTTTTGAGACAGTATATGCATATTTGAATTGCTTTGTGCTTTCTTTTAAG
Organism: Aurelia coerulea; assembly: GCA_039566865.1. Lineage (NCBI taxonomy): Eukaryota > Metazoa > Cnidaria > Scyphozoa > Semaeostomeae > Ulmaridae > Aurelia > Aurelia coerulea. The sequence continues at coordinate 9,853,800 of CM076959.1, forward strand.
TTGAAAGGATTTGTTCGTTTATTTCTACCTAGCATCCGAAGGTTGCTTTCGCAAAGACATAGGAGCCTGGCATATAGCAATGTTTTGTTATTCTTTACTTCTAATGTGGCCACACCTCGTGATTCCTTTTACTTGGAATTACAGAGTGCATCGTCTTCCTTCGTTTGTAGGTCAGGAATTTGAGCCTCAGTATGTCTTAATTTTCAGGTTTGGGAATTTCTTATGCAATAGTATGAGAGAGAGAGAATCACGAGATGTTGTAAGAGCAACTGTTTCACTGTGGTCTCATCTTGATGCCCTGAAACATTCATTGCTCAACAATGGTTACACATGCTCATACCAAAATGTAGGTATCATTTTAGAAATCCTTGAGTCGACGTTTCAGTTCAGTAGACAAAGTATGATGTCATAGCATGCCAGCAGACAAAGTACCAAAAGCTTTATTAGCCTCACATTGCCCTACGTTGCGCTAACTAACCCTATAACTGACCATTGGTGACCCAATGTAACCCTCAATATCCCTATTAACCTATTAGTATCCTAAATAGACCCTAGATCTCCCTCGTCAACCCTAATGCAGTAACGTAAAAAATAGTAGGATGTGTGCCAAAATAAACTATTCAATTTTAGCAATCCACGATAATCGTACACTGGGACCGATTTTGAAGATCTTTGACTCAATCTTTAGCAAAAAGTCTGGATTGGATTCTAATATTTTTGGAATTTTTTTGTTTTTAGTTTGTAGAGCTAGAAGCGAGTTTCTTAAAGTTCTTGTTTTCGAAAACACTGAAAACGATAAAAAACGTTGGTAGAATTATCTAAAGACTCAGCATAAATGGACAAAGAGAAATTTGTGCGGGGTGATTTTGGTATTTAGAAATTGATTAGTGTAAACATTTGCACGACAGGCATGTTCCGAAACTCTGTAGTAGTTGCAATAAATTGCCGCACCAAAAGCCGTTTTCCGTATCCCAAATTCAACGAAATTTCATGCTTGCTTTGCCTCATGACGCTTCTCTGTTTGTCTTTTATCCCACCTGACACAGCAAGGCAACCTGCACCAAAGGCATAAATTGAGTGAAATTATAGAAGGAAAGACATTTCTTTGTATCATTGAAAGTAATTTCACATTTCTCCCAAGATTGGACCAGTGCTCGTGCAGCAGATTACAATTAATCGATTTATAAATCCCAAATCAGCACGAAAAAAATTCTCTCTTTGTCCATTCATGTAAAATGTTAAGAAACCCGCTCATAGATCTGAGAAAATAGGAAGAGGCAAGGGGTTGTCGACAAGTAGGTTTCGTCACACATCGGGCCTTTTTGGCCGTGATGAGGGTGAGGGGGCTCAGAGTAAAGCCGTGATGGATTACATTTGCGTGACGGAATTTCACGTAAGAAATTTACTAGAAAGTATATCAAATCATGAGTAGATTAGAAACCTGCCATCATTTAATTATTGGAGGTGTTTAAGGTGTGTTGCGACATGCTCTGAAAAGTTTTTGGATTTGTTTTTACCAAAATTTGTCTTCCATGAATGATGAAATGACAAGTTTCTTTTCAAAATGCAACATTTAAAACTTTGAACGGTAAGGACAGCAGGAATTAGCAAAGGATAAATCGTGTTGGTCGTTATTTTCCTTTGTCGACATTGATGTTAAAATGGATGGTGTCTAGACCTAATAATGAAGGCTTATGGCGATAGGCCTAATTTCTTATGAACAATTTAATAATATAATCAATTTATTCTTCGTTGGCGCTACATAGCTATGTACAATAAATATTTTTAATAATATTATACTAGCTAATCCAAGCAAACTAGACAAAGAGAATTCTAATGGGCAGCGATCGAAGGGGGGGGGTCAGGGGGCCCGATGATCACCACCCAACAGCCGTGATAAGTGATGAGAATTAATTGTCGACTGCTCCAAAGTTTACAAAAAATCTTCGAATCTAATTCAGGCTTTTACAAAGATTAAGACATAAATCTTCAAAATCAGTCCAGTGTACGATGTATCGTGGACTGCCAAAGTGGATAGTTTATTTTGCTGCACGCTGTAGTCTTTGGGGTGCTTGCCTTCTTTGCAGAAGGTTGTGAATTCGAGTGCTATGCTGCCGCCAAGAGTGTACTACAAGTCATCCTGAAAAATTCTGTACACGCACCCTCGGTAACTTTAATCAACCATAAGTAGTCCTATTTAGCCCGAAAGTACCTCTAAATTACCCCCCACCCAGCTGATTCTAATTTATCGCAACTCGCCCCCCAACTAACCCTAATATCGTTAGCATACGTGGCTTACCCTTACATGACCTAACTTACAATAGCAAGCCTTGTTTTCCTCAAATTACCCAAATTTATTCATCTGAACTTATGTTGATCATAAATCATATGATGCTCAATTACTATCCCAGTATCTCCCCATGATGAGGGTTTGGAGGCAATGCGAAATGTGCTGGAAAGCAGGCAGCATCCAGGGGTCTCCACAGCTTCATAGATGAATTTAGCTAACGTTTTGGAGTTAATGATAAAATTTATAAGCAGGAGTTAGGGGCGGCTATAGAAACTATGTTTGCTCTGGCGTGTGCTATTTTGTTTCTGGTTAATTTTGAGAAATTGGAACGTCCTGAATCCACACTTAAATTCATTAATCTTCAACCAAAATTCATGTACTTTTAACATTTTTACATAAAACACCGGATGTACAAGTTCGCAAAGTCAAAATTTAGAGGGCACCTGAAGCCAGAGGTTTTGAAAAAGAGCTTAGCCATGATTTGACATCATGGGCTTTATAGACGCATTGCTACGACCCTGATTAAACGAATAGGCTAAAACGGTAATGATAAACTCGTGCCACATCTCCAAAATAAACTTGCATGTGCTCCTTTTCCTCTTCTTTTCAAGAACAACGAAGCATCTCAATGAACAAATTTTCAGAAATAAAACCTAAAAATCAAGTTGAAAATTCCTTTGCAAAATGCTCATGATATCAAATTATGGTTAGGCCCTTTCTTAAAACCTCTGGTTTCAGGTGCTGACTAAATGTTGAATTCGTCAACTCGTATCTCCAGTGTTTGATGAAAGATTTTAAAATGCAAGGTATGTGTATTCAAGTTTAGGATTAACAAATGTAGCTATATACTCAGAAAGTCCCGATATCTTATCTTTCCGTTCCTTTATCCAGTCAAACGGGTGTACCTTTTTGAGACACCTGGTATTTTATTTAAGATAATTTTGATTCTTAATCTCTGTTTTAGATTTTATTGCCGGTGTGCAATTTACGACGTTTACAGTTTTGGCATGAATATTTTTTGCAATATGATGAATTCAACATTGTGCCAGCATCAGAAGTTCTAGATGAGCTCGAAAACAAAAATGCACTGGTATGTACGTATTCGTTGATAAAAATCGCTATCTCAAATTGCCTTGGGTTGGCGATGCTCAATTATGTTCTCAAAGATAACTTACAATACGAAGCTGGTTTTAGAAATCCTTCTCTCCAGGAATTTATTCATTACTGGTTGTCCCAAAAAACGCAACAGATAAAAAAAAACTCTGACGCAAGCTGTTTCAAATTAATAATCAGATGATTATTGTTATTTAAATCTGCAAAGATTAGATTAAATTTTGATATATTTTTCAGAATTTTTGGTGACTTTGTTATAGGGTTAAAAATCAACAAACTTCAAATTTGCTGTCAGGGCAAGCCCAGAACTACCAGCATTAGTGCAAAGTATACTGTAAAATTAAACGCATTGCAATATCTGTCAATCTTTTCCATACGCATGAAGTTGTCAGATCGGTTGACAGAAGTATGCAGCAAGTCCCCCCAGTGATATGCCAAATACCTACTGAAGCCTTGTTCTCAACGGATACGCAAACCTAATTTTTAATTTTCACTCCACTTTCTGACTAAAAGTTTGGAGCGTTTACACGGGAGCAGTAGGTCATCGTATCATTTTTACATAATATCTTTTGGAGCTACACTGAAAGGAATGATACAATATCTTCCCCATGCGCCTACTTGTAGAACGGTGCAGTGTGCACTTGTTTAGGAACACTTTTGAATCCACACGGCACAAAACGATACAATAGCATACTGTTCCAATTTCCGATTTCTTTTTTCGTGTTCTAGTTCATGTTGTCTTGAGAGGAATGCAAGTTTTCTTTCGGGTTTTCCTCAGGCACTTCAAACATGTATGTAGTTTAGACAGTGGTCTTAAATGCAATATTTTGATTTCTACTGATTCAAGAAAAGTGTGATTTGTATTTGCAGGACAGTGCTGCAAACACAGTTATTTGGGTTCCTGATGAAAGAGTTAAAGAATGTCATGACTGCAAACAAAAGTTTACAGGGATCAGGAGAAAGGTTACATCTTTGTCTTTGATTTGAATAATTGCCATTGATAGTCACCTAAATTTGTCCCATTTAACCACCTGTTTATCGAAGTTCTAAATCAGCTGTAGCAGCTGTCAAATGAATACTGGATGTAACGTAAACAGGTACCCCTTTCTTTTGATTGGTAGTCATGCATCATGGATCTGACTAAAAACTGACTAAAAACAAGCGTTTCCTGGCAATAAAGACACAGCTAAAAATTAAACCAATGATGATTCCTCCTGGCTTGAAAATTGAGCTCAGTTGCTTCATCGTATGTTAACCTTTCGAGCTATTAACGCTGACTTGGACCCAGTGCAGATAGCATTCCTTGCAGATAGCGTTCCTCGTACCTCTCTCTCATATATACACCCCCCCCCCCCGCCCAAATACTTCACCACTGCATTTTAAAATATGGCGCATAGATAACAGTACAGAAAGAACTGGGCTTTCAGATGTCAGACGATTTATTTTTAGTTATTGATCCAAATATGAAAGTAAGCTCGATATACTAATTTGCGCTTTAGCAAAACTTTCAGTCAAGCCCTCGTTGAATAGATTTTACAATTAATATTTACAACTAGTAATGCATTCAATCGTTGTCGAAGACTTAGTAATCTCTAAAATTTGAAACGAAAACTATCCAAAACGGATAGGGTATATTTTCGCTATTCGTCAAGTCTACATCTTTTCGTAAGTTGCGAAGTCGATGTAATAGTTTAGAATGTACTGACTATTCCCTTGGGTCACTAAATGTTAATTCAAATTTTACTCTTTGACTTTGACAATAAAGCCTTAACCCTATCCAGACTAGGGGGCACAAAGTGCCCCCCCCCCCATAGTAAACTTTTCCACACAGCTCGTCGAGTATCTCTAGAATAGTCTAGCTTTCTTGTGACTTTTAGTTTCTATCTATGAGACATCTTTTCATTTCAATTTCAAAAATTTTTGACACTGATTCCGGGGGTCAACACATGCTTTTAAATTGAGTGCTCCGCAAAATAAATACCTTTTAAATCATAGCTTTGGGACCACTGGCTCTATGACAATGAAACAAATATTGCTGAACTTGTCTTGAAACAAGCTTTCATTTGATCTATAGTTTATTGATTTTTGATGACGTCATCAACAATTGGTTGTTGCGCATGCGTACTGACGAAAAACCATGTTATGCTTCATTTTTGGAAAAATGAGTGACATTATATGATGCAACAGGTCTTTTTATGTATATTTAGCATTTTTTGCTATTTTTAAAAGTAATTTATAATCAATTTTAGACAAAAATCGTTCTTTTTTTCGTACAAAATAAATCAATACTGATATCAGCAAAAATATTAGTGTTACAAAGCAAAAATTTCAAAATAAGAATTACTAGGATATAATCATCCTATGTTTCAAATATCACATCGATATATTTTATCAATTTGGAGATACAACGCGACAAAGTACATATGGTTTTACACCCAAATTAGCAGCATTTGCTGTCGTCAGCACTTAATCACGTGACATAAACAAAAACAAATCACATCATCTTGTTTGCCTTATCATGTTTGTTACTTGTGCCAAGTTTCAAGTCTCTAGCACTTATGATTCTGAGAAAAACCAGGGGGGGGGCACTTTGTCTCCCCAGTCTCCCCTAGTCTCCCCAGAGTTTCAAAAAGCCTAGTCTGGATAGGGTTAAACAATAGAGCCAAGCAAAACTATTGACATATTTATCAAAATCTAACCAAGGGATATTTCTCTTTCAGCATCACTGCAGGTATGTTATTTTTTCGTTGGTATGAACAACTCTTACATGTATCATTATGATCATAATCATCATCATGATCATCATCACCTTTAACTTCCGAAGATTCCTCTGATTCTACAGAACTGGAAAACAGTGGTAAATGCTTGACTGATTACATTGTCATAGACTCATTGAAAAAGCATTGAAAATTAGGACGGCATTGTTTAACCTCAATTTCGTGTCTGGATAGGAAAACAATTCAAATTGTTTATTTCAAACGCGAAGCACCTCGAAGAGTCTTTTTGAGCAAAGATAAAAGATATTGCAATATACCGAGTGAGTCAGAAAAGAGGACCCCCACTTGGAAGGTCACTGCTCCATGAACATCAAAGCAATAATATTGAAAAATGTCTTGTTTTATTGCCAATATGTTCAATTAGGTTCAGTAATTTACCCGGCCTTAATCGGCCATTCCTTCCCGTGGATATGGGTGATTTTCTGCAGAATGCCCTTTCAAAAAACCTGCAAAAACGAATGAAAACAATGAGCACATTTTCCTTCCTAAAATTGATGACACTCACATAAATTCATGTATTTTGTCCTCTTGGGACAATGGAATCCCCCTGAATAGGTCATCGATACCAGGGGGAGGACTTGTTCATCCTCCCAAGAGGATAGCACGTGCTAAAGCGTTCACAATTCATTGCAGTAAGGTATCGTAAGGCAGAAATGTTAGGGAAATCTGTTCATGATTTTGGGCACGTTTTGAAGGTTTTTTTAAGAGGCTTTCTGGAGAAAATCCCTCATAATTTCAGAATGGAGTAGCCGATTTCAGTCAGGTAAATTTTATAGTAGATTTGAACATTTCTACCATAAAACTATCTATTTGCCGATATCATTGTTTTGATATCAGGGGAGCCGTGACCTTTCAAACGGGGATTCTTTTTTCTGACTCACTCGGTATATACTTACATTACACTGTACCATCTATAGTAGAAAAGGCAAAGTCACAGGGTCTTCACTATTGATGACACTTCCAACTCAAATTAATTTTCAATTCATTCAACAAAGAACCAAACAACGAAATTAACATATCAGACACAAAACAGACAACAAGACAACAAAGCTAAGGTATATCACTGGTCAAAAATTTTAGCTTTCCAAATTCTTAGGTGTAGAACGAGAGAAAAATGTACAAATCTCGTATCTCGAACATTAAAATCGCATATGGCGTAAGTTGTTGACTCACAAAACTGATGCTAAAATGCATCAAAATTTAGGTTTTCATAGGTATAGCCATGAAGAAAAGATACGAGTACTAAGGTGATTGTTTCCTCAACCCAAGAATCAATGCACCTTTCCATTTCTGCATCTGCTTTTAAAGGCCCTTTATATTCCATGTCCTCCACCACAGCAACAAGAATTTCCAACAGTTGCGATTGCTCAAGACTAAGCCTCGATTCTTTATGCACAAAAAGTATGTGCATTGGCGTCCCAAATGTGTTCATGTGAATGTCCACAAGTCCCACTTTGAGCGACCAAATCTATTCAATTCAATTCAATGCTTACAAAATGTTGTTGTTGCGATAACTGGGGTATCTAGTGGGTATAGGTAAATGTCGAATGACCCAAAAAATAGACTGAGAAGATCTGTTACGCAAAAGACAGTAATCGACCAAAATGAGTAATTTAAAAGTAGTACTTTTTCACATTTTTATCAAATGGTTCTGCCAACAAGGGCTTCAACTTCAACTCAACTCAACTTTATTTTACATCAATCTATGCACAGTTCATTCTATGATTTGATTGCAAACCATCAAAGCTCAACGAAAGATATTGCATCAGGGGAAAGGAAGAGGAGGGCATTCAGTCCACATCTATGGTCATAAGTTTAAGACCAGCCCTTGACTTTTAGTTTGAAGCAACAAAGTGCATAGTTATTCGAATTAATTTCAAGAATTGTTTTATTATTCGAATTATCTAATATCAAAGGCTTTTACATTATAAGCACAAAAATTTTGTTTACGCTTTTCTAAGGGTTGCTTTAATCTTATGGCCACAGCTGTGGACTCAACGCCCCCCGCTACTTTTTTCCCCGAAGGAATATTTTTTGTGGAGTTTGGCTATTTTGCAAACAAATCATAGACATGAATTGTGCATGGATTGATGTAAAATGCAGCTGAAGAACAAAGGTTTTGGGTCACACCCCTTGTCGGCAGAACCACTATAACTTCCGGAACTTTCTATAGATTTATTTGTGGTGTCATAGGAAAATGGCGCAAAAACTTAAAAACAACATCAAAATTCAGAATCTACATGGAAAGTTGACCTAAACAAACTCCAAGAGAATAGAATAGGCAACTTGGTTCGATCTCATTACGCCAAAATACGTTAATGACATAAATTTATGTCCTCAACTGTATATTCATTAGCAAGGATTAAGAAGTCTTTGATCTCCACTACTAATGACTTTAGCACAATTGTGCGATAACAAAGGGCCGTCAGCAGTTTGTCAGCATAGCGTTGACGCTCAGCTATTTATATGGACTCAATGCCTTTAATAATACGCCAACTGGTTATACAAAATAATCGAATCGAAAGAGAAATTAAGAAACTACTCCCTACACTTGCATAAATCCAAAGTGTCAAGTTATAAGTATAATATTCTTAGAGCGTTAACGAATGAGTCGGTGTCCATGCTGTGAATCACCTCAATATGTATGGCACTAATAGTCAAGCAGGTGAAAATTACTCCATACCTTTTCACCAGGCTGCGTCCTCTTTTTACCATGAAGGGCCCGAAACAGTCAACGCCAACAAATGAGAATGGGGCTTGTCAGGTGTCACTCTGTCAGATGGAAGATCGGCCATCTTCTGTTCATGTGGGGCTTGGCACCTTCGTTTGCAATCGAAGCAGCTCCTTACAATACGTCGCACTGATACTCTTGCTTGGATGATCCAAAAGTGATCTTTGATGAGTGACAAGACGTATTCCTGTCCAAAGTGTCCGGATGTTTCATGGTGATATCTGATGATAAGATCACTGACATGGTGCTGTTTTGGAAGAATCGGTGGATGTCTAGGAAGATCATAACCATCTGGTGCGTGCTTGAGGCGTCCTCCAACACATAACAAACCATTGAGAATAACAGGATCCAGTCGACATATCGGACTTGACTTCTTTACTGCTCGGCCTGACCTCAACATGCTGATTTCTTCGACAAAACATTCTTCTTGTATGCATGACACAATGCAACATTCGGCTTTCCGCATTTCTTCCACAGTGATTTGTCCCTTCATTGAATCACCACCTGTCTCCATTCTGAGCTTTCCTCATGAGCCATCTTTTGTATCTTAACATCCATGCTACAGCTTTCTGCAATTTCTTCCAGCTTGAGAACTTCGAGAAAAATAGTTTTGTCATACCTTCTGTCATTTCCACATGCGTTGAATATGAATGCATTGTTTTCTTTACTTCATCATCACCTTCAGGTATTTCTCCAAGTACTGCATCGCATTTTGGCCCCATCAATTCTGTCTCCCACAAGAATTCAGGTCCTTTAATCCATCGAGTGTTGCTGAGAAGATTGTCAACTGAGAGGCCTCTAGATGCATCATCCGCAGGATTGAGCTTCGTATCGACGTATCGCCACTGATCAGGCTCAGATCCATCATGAATTGTTGCAATTCTATTCGCCACGAAAGTGTGAAATCTCTTGTCTTCATTTCGAATGTAGCATAAAGCAGACATGCTATCAGTCCAAAAAACAGATTTGTGTACCTTTATCTCCAGCTCCTTCTTAATCATTTTGTCGAGTTTGACGGCCACAGTAGCAGCAGAAAGTTCCAGCCTCGGTATGGGCATTCTCTTCACGGATGTGACTCTCGATTTCCAAGGACAAAGGAACAATGAATATCACCATTTTCGTTCATCAATCTCAGGTAGACACTGCACCATAACCTTGTTCTGAAGCGTCGGAGAAATGATGCAGTTCGTTGCACACAACATTGCCAAAACATGAAGGCTTTAGACATCTGTCCACTGAGAATTGCTCCAATTTTGGGACTTCTTGTAACCATTTATTCCATTGTACAAGATCAACATCAGCTATCTCTGCATCCCATCCTATCTTCTCACGGCAAAGTCTCTGAAGAATGATCTTTGCTTTCAGAATGAAGGGAGAAACAAAGCCAATAGGATCGTAAACTGAAGAAATTATACTAAACAATCCCCTGCGAGTCGGTGGCTTCTCCTTGTTGCAAATCTTGAATGTAAACTTGTCAGTCTCTGCATTCCATTGAAGTCCCAAAGCTCGCTCGGTTGGCAGGTTTTCATCTTCTAAACTGATGTCTTTCAACTCCTTTGACCATTCTCCTTCTGGAATTGCATTCAACACTGCTCGGCTATTGCTGAGCCATTTTGTCAGGCGAAATCCACCAAGGGAGAGCAACTCACACAACTGCTTGTACATCCTGATCGCTTCTTCTGAATTCTCCACTGATTTCAACAGATCGTCAACATAGAAGTCTAGATTCAATGTAGAGATGACATCAGGATCAAATTTGTGATGATTGTCTACCGCTGTCTTCTTCAAAGCAAAGCTTGAGCAACTAGGCGACCAGACACCTCCAAACAAATGTACCATCATCTGATATTCACGAGGCTGAGCAGACACATCACCACGAGGGTACCACAGAAATCTTAAGGCGTTCACATCTTTAGGGTGTACACGTACCTGATGGAACATCGCCTCCACATCAGCCATTACTGCAACAGCTTCCTGCCTGAATCTGCATAACACTCCAACCAGGGAATTTGTTAAATCCGGACCTTGTAGAATTTTGTCATTTAATGATTCACCATGATATTTTGCAGCACAATCAAAAACCACTCTCACCTTGTCTGGCTTCTTTGCATGGACTACATTGTGGTGTGGAAGATACCATACATTTTCATCATTGCAACTGAGCAGCTGGTCAGGAACTCTGCGTGCATATCCTTTATCAAGAAGGTCATCGATAAAATTTGCATACCTTTGCTTCAGAGCAGCATCACGAACCAGTCTTCTCTTCAAATGTCCTAGACGCTGTTCTGCAATTCGTCTATTGTTTGGCATACACGGTTGACCTTGTTTCCATGGAATCGCAATCTGATAATGACCATTCACCAACTGAGCTGATTCTTCAATGATTTCCAAAGCACGTTTGTCTTGAACTGGCATCATCTTCCCATCTTCAGCTAAGGACTCATTGAAATCTTGATTGAAATAATGTTTGAGTTGATTGCTCAGAAATTCATCACTTGAAGAAGTTGCATTCATAAAGAAGCAATATTTATCTCTGTTAGATCGATTCAGTGGTTCATTGAGAGTCCATCCAAACCTTGTCTTGACAGCATATGGCCCTCCATTTCTAGATTTGCGTATTTCAGCTGGCTGCAGAGCTTCGGGCACATCAACACCAATCAACAGATTGACTTCACCATGGTCAAGTGCTCTTGGTAATTGTACACCTTGCAAGTACTCCAATCCGTCGACATCTTCTTGTCTTCCGATTGCATCCTTTGTGATGTTTAACTGTTGCATGGAAAACACATTGGGCAATTCAACTAACACATCTTCGTCAAGATCCAACACTTCTAAGCTCGTAACTGAGGACTTGCAATCTTCATTAATACCATCTATTGTTGCCACTGACATCTGACATCTTCTCCCTTCTTCACCAAGCTTCCTGAGTAAACTAGCACTGCAAAATGTTGCTGTCGAGCCACTGTCAAGTAAAGCATAAGTTTCAATGAGTTTACCTTTGCCTCTTGCTTTCACCTTCACTGGAACGATCGATAACGCTTGGTTGCCACATCCGGCCCCAGTCTGACTTGCCAATCCAACAAACTGCCTCTGGTCACGTGCCTTGTCTCTTTGATCTCCACCAACCGTCTGCCTCCACTGCTCATTGTGTCTTTGTTCAAATGCCAACACTTGGCCATGGATGGAGGTCATATGTTTCTATTTCATTTGGCATCCCGGTTCTCTACATTCATGCTTTCGCTTGCACCCAGCAGCAAAATGAAACGAAGAAAGACAATTATTGCACAGCTTCCTTGCACGTATGAATTTGAACTGCTCTTCGCCATTCAACTTCTTAAATTCTTCACAACTGTCAACTTTATGATTCTTGTCACAGTAGTAGCACTTTACATGTTCACCAATCTCCTTGATTTTTTCACCATGCGTCTGTACACTGAAGTTCATGTTTCGCTGAAATGTTGGTCTCACAGTTGAGTGTGCCAGTCTTCTGCCAGACTTCGCTGTGGCTGCAGAATCCTTTCCTCCACCATCCATAAGTCTACCAAATTCAGGGTCATTCATCTCCAAGGCAATGGTCTTGATAAGTCTTCGCACATCTTCAATGTTTGGTTCTCGTCCTTTGGCTCTGATATCTTGAACATGTGATTGCCATCGTGATTTTACAAATCCAGGGCATCTCTCCAAAATCTTAACCAATCGATCTTCATTGTTTATTTGCGCCAGTCTTCCTGTCGCTTTGAGTGTTATCGCACAACTTTCGAGATCGTCTGCCAGCTCCTGCAATGCCTCCCGGCCACCAGGTTTGATAATAGGTCCATTTGATACCTTCTCTGTCCATGAATTCGACACCTTGAAAACATCACCAAATCTCTCTGCTGACATTCTCTTTGCCTTCAGATAGCCTTCTTCTGGTTCTAGTAGGATACAGCTTTCAATCACCCTTCTGGCTTTCCCTGTACAAAACTGGATGAGAAGTTGCAATCTTCTTGAATAATCATCAGTATCCTTTTCAACATTGTTTTCAAAGGTTCGCATGAAAATGAAATACTTCAAAGGATTACCATCAAAAACTGTCAGCTCTGATTTCGGCAACATTGTAGCAACAGCCAATTTTTTCATGGTTTCGAGGTATTCTACACCAGCATCATCTGAATCATGTGAGCTCGAATGGTGACATGCTGACATTCTCACAGGCTCGGTTTTCATCACTTGTTGCAAAGGTTCTCTCATAGTTGGTTGTCACCATGGAGGAGCACCAGGGTTCATCTTTGACTTCGGAAATGCTAATTCGCCATCGACTGCAGACTGCAACTGGCTGTTCACAGGGTGGGGGTGTGTCACTGGAGTAGGGTTGGGACGTGTCGAGGACACAGGGTAGGGGTGTGTCGTCGAAACAGGGTAGGTTTGTGTCAAAGACACAGGGTAGGGTTGTGTCAAAGACACAGGGTAGGGTTGTGTCAAAGACACACGGGAGGGGCGTGTCATAGACACAGGGGGTTTGTATGAGGAATTTTCTTCCATCCTTGAGATATGTACCACTTCACCAGACACTCCTTCGCAGTGTCTCTAGGTTTGCATGATATTCTCTCTTGATCTATGCACGATTTCACCAGACACTCCTTCGCAGTGTCTCTCGGTTTGCATGACATTCTCTCTTGATCTATGCACGATTTCACCAGACACTCCTTCGCAGTGTCTCTCGGTTGGCATGACATTCTCTAATGGTATCTGCATAATCTCACAAGACACTCCTTCGCAGTGTCTCTCAGTTGACATGAAAAACTCAGCACAAGCCTTCTCTTCTGCTTCAACTTTCGCAATTTCTGTCTCCAATGTCAACTTTTGTTTCAGTTGCTGCAATCGCATTTCTTCATTCGCAAGGCTCTGATGTTTTTCCATCATCGATGCTTCAACCAGCAATGACGCTCTTCTCGTTGAATTTCTCAATATTATTTCATTGAGACGTGACATTCTTGAACTTCTTGAGCTCTTTGAAGACAGGCTTCTACGAGAAGAATGAGATTTTGTTTGACTTACCGAGTCTTCCGGTCTGATTTTTCTTCCTTCGTCCTCATTTCGATGAATTTCTATTTTTGATGAATCATTCCAGAAAGCCACTCTATCTTTCATGCTCAAAAATCTTGTTTCTGCTTCATGGAAATACGCCATGCACTTTTCGATATCATCTTCGTTTTCCAATGAATGACGGTAGATACCACATGCTTTGCCAAATTCAATGAATGTGAACTCCATCCATTTAGCAGCGTCTTCTACCCCACCAGATTCGCCACCAACTGTCAATGTATCGGACACACGATTGATCGCCTTCGTCAATTCACGCTTTGAATTTGCTCTGGATGTCTTCAGTATCCGTGTATTCTCCAAGCTGTCGGCTTCCCAATCCACTGTCATATGCTGCATTCTCCTCGTGTCTGACACCACATCTCGAATGTCATTTCCTCGCAGCCTCATTCGTCTTTCTCCAAAATTCACTAAATCTTCTTCGGGCCTCTCCCCTTCGTCAATTTTCTACTCTTCCATTTCACAAAACGGCTAGATTCAAACTGTAAAGCACCAAACTCGGCTTTAGGCAGGCAGATCAACGCACTCCCGGGTCCTAATTGACTCCGCAGAAACACAGCAATCAAAAAAAGGCAAAGTTTCTTAGAACTCGAAATGTGGTTTGCTAAAATAAATGAAGACACAGTAAACATTTGTATAAATTAGAAGAAAAAGGTTACAATATGATCATTAATAATACGCCAACTGGTTATACAAAATAATCGAATCGAAAGAGAAATTAAGAAACTACTCCCTACACGTGCATAAATCCAAAGTGTCAAGTTATAAGTATAATCCATACGAAAACAGCAGAAATCTCTCATAAATAAAGCAAAGCTAATACAAATATATCGAATAAATTGCAGAGTAATAAATTAATACAAAAAAACTTACAATCTATTTGCCTTCGTACTTCATAGCTATAAATTTGGCCAAACCACGCTAGCAAGTAGGCCCCTGGAGCCTTCAGCTCCCACGACTCTTCTCCTCCGCATCCGCACTCTGCTTTCCAACTTGGATGACTGGATTCATAGACACTACCCAGAAATACGCGCAAATGTATTTATAGCTACAGAGACTGGGCGAATCAAACCAGTTGTGGAGAGCGCGTGGCCGAGTGGAAAAGGCGACTGACTCGTAATCCAAAGGTCAGAACGGCCGAGGTTCGAATCCCGCGCTGGACAGTTTGGTCGCTGTCCGTAACTCTAGCCCGGGTCGACCAGAGCCATGTGAGGGAAATCTGGTAGCTGCGGCGGGTTGATGGTAAAACATCCGTGGCCCCTGCTGGAAATAAGTCTCTCTCAGACTTTCGCAGGCTAGCCACGTTAAATATAATACCTACCTACCTACCTACCTACCTACCATATTTAGACAAACACGAAGAACGGAAATACAAGACATAAACAAATAAGAAACTGCCACGTATCACAAGGTCAAAGGTCGAAAAACATGTTTACGATCAAAATAAACTTTAAACAAACAAAATAACAAAGATCGTTTAAACCGTCCCTTGACAATAACGGTCTCTCGACAATACCTGTCCCTTGATAATAACTGAAACTTATATACAATTGAAACATAAAGAGGAAAAATAAATAGTTGCACGTTACATAGAATAGTGAATTTGTTTGGTTTTACAAAAGCATAATGTTCTTCTGACTGACCTGCTTTTTGGAAAGTAGGTTGTACCACATGGCTATAGTTCTAAATTTGTTCTTTTCCATTCCAGAGCATGTGGTAATATATTTTGTGCTGGTTGCACAAGACATCGGATACGACTTCCATTTTTGGGATATCAGCATCCCGAAAGAGTCTGTGATCGCTGCTTTCTTACTGTGTCTCGGTACCTTGCAGGAGAAAATGTAAGCAGTTTTATCAGACAGTGTTCAGTTTTATTAGATTATCTTAATCTCTTAGTTGCAGAGGTTTTTTTCAAACCATTCATCACATTCCCATATAGTGATAATATTTGAATTTTTACCCGTAAACTTAGAATTAACTTTCCGTTTTTCGATCTCGGTTATATTTTTCTCAAGTTGCAATCAACTGACGAAGACTTTTCGTCATACAATCGCTCAAAATATTGTTACTATGTTGTTAAAAGCAGAGTGACTATGAACAGAGTTTGTTTTCACCATGGATAGGTAAAGCAAATTGAGGCATGGAAATAACAGGGAGTAGATGCTAATCTTCTACTTGTTATATTTGTCATTCCTTTTTAACACAATTGTACCTCTCACTCTTTATCTTACTTTTATTTCATCTTTCACAGGAGGATGACTTTGAGGTGATCTCAGATCCAGCAAATCTAGATGTCCCATTGACGTGTTTCTAATGCACAAATCAAGCAAGCATGGATTCTTTTCATAGACAGATCACTGATTCATCACATGCAATATGAGGTATCAACTTCTATATGCATACAATTTTTTAGTTTAACATTCACAGGTAAGCAGATGTTGAATACAACATGAAAGATAATATAGACAAATGAATACTTAGTAATGTAAGTTCCAAATCTATATTGGTGTAAAATTCTTTGGTCCTTTCTTTGAACTGGATGGCATCAAAGAAACTTTAGTTATTTCGCTTTTCTGAAATCTTGAATTTTTTCATAATTAGAGTGTTTTTCTTCCTATTCTAAGAATTCGAGAGAAATTTTGAAAAGAACTTAAAACCATCGTAATTCCTACCTTTTGACAAGACATGAAATAATTTTCAAGAAAGCTATAGTTTATGGAAGTCTACAATGCGGTATCAAGCAAAAATCGTTCACTGTTCTGTTTTACGGTTTAGAAATTTGATGACGTCCCACCCTCAAATTAGTTGAAATATGAAATACGTTGTGATTTCTAAAAATATTCAAGATTTCTGAAAAGTCCAATGGTAGACTTTTAGATGCGTAGCTAACGTTTCTTTCTAGCCATTCAATTGAAAGAAATAGAATTTAACAACCACCTTTTTATTCCAATTTAAAGATTTGGAACCTATGCTGTACTGAATGCTGTCGTTGCTAAAGTCATCCATGATAGGTTGCAGAATATATTGTTGTCCTGCATGTTTTGTAGCATCGATACAGGTATGCCATCTGTAAACGTGTGTCTGTTAAGGTATATTTCACTGACGTTTTGCCTGAGGTTATGTAATTTATGTTCCTTTTTTAAGCCAGACGTCGGCATTGGACGGAACGCTGCTTGCTGTAAGATTTTCCAGTGGCTTTTAGGCCAATGCAAGTTATCTGCATAGTCAAACCATATTGTGGCGTTTATTTACCGCTGGTGATTATCAAAGCAAAGTTCGTACCTTTGATTGCGCCAGAAAGAATTCGTTATGCGGAGAATGCTTCATAAATTGGAATGAATCAAAGGTTGCTGGTAGCCAAGACGCTCAAGTGTTATCGTGACATATTTCAATTTTTCTAAGCATTGGAGGTAGGGGTAAAATGTAATTTATGAAAATCCCTTTGCTTCAAAATAGCCAAAATCGCTCAATGAGGTTATAAGGAATCTCCTCACTTAGAGGAGTATGCAAATATATTTCATTTCCTCGATGGGAAAAACTGATATTTAAAAAAGCATTAGAACATGTACGTTAGTTTTTGTATAAAGGTTCGATCCTTGACTCTTGGGGATGACGGTGCTTTCTTCATAATTTTAATAGAATGGTTTAGGCTGTTTTTTGGCGCATTTTGAAGAGATATATTTGTCATTTACTTATATTTTCAGTGCTTAAACGAAGGAATTGATAAAACTTGCAGAATGTACTTCAGCCTTTTGGGTATCAACAAACTCTGCTTCATTCGATTTTGTCAAATATTCCACTAGTCTGCGGTGCGGCCTCTACGAGGGAGGAAAAATTGAAGGGAAATCCCTTCAATTTTTCCTCCCTCGTAGAGGTCGCACCGCAGACTAATATTCCACGTATAACAAATTTTTCAAAAGTATGAATTTCTTTTTTGCGATTCAGATTTATTGTTTTAAAGCTAAACATTTAACGGAATTTGATTGCAATTCTGTCGCTTGTTTGAAGATTTTGAAAAAGCCTCTTAGTAAAGCTGTCTAGAATTCTAGAATAGAATGACAGATTTAAGTGATTTGAACTTTTACGTCTAACTTGAGCTCTTTGCAGCAAATTGATTTGTTTTACCGATAAATGACTTTGTGGATGCATGACTTTGGGACACGCGTTACCCTAACAGGGACCCAAATGTTTGGAAGAGATTCTGCTTGAAATAGCATGTTTGGAAGACATTCTGCTTGAAATAGCAACAGCGCTTCGTTCTCTGGTTTCAGCAATTTTGATTTGTGCAAAAATTGGCAACCTCGTGACCTTCTTTTGTTTTGGGGTAGTTTTTTAGTCGTCAATGTTTTCAGCCAGTTATATATGTATTCTGTTGGCGACCTTTAAAGAGTATTTGAAATTCATTCAATGTAAGTTTAATTCAATCCAATTCAGTGTTTTATGAGTATTATTTAGCTGGATCAATTGCATATCAGTTACACGATTCTGGATTTCTTTTCGTATTGGAGAGCTTTTTGAAATCTATACCATTTCAGACACCAGATTTGAAATATATTCATGGGAGATATGCCTTCTAATTACGCGGAATCCATGCTATCCGGTACAGATTTTCTCTCTTAAGGCTAGTTGCCGTGAAAAATGGGATTTGCGTCCGCTCGCAAATTTCCAGTGACACGAAACTGGTTTTTATTCAGGACGAACATCAATGGCGAATATCGAATTTATCCAGTTACACGGCAAGTATAGATTGAATAGTTTTTTCTGTCACGTGATTTTTGCACTGGATAGATGGAGTGATATGCACCGCATTTGTACCGCATTGGGTTTTTGAAACAAGAAGGCATATCTGTTGGGAAAATATCCCGTATAAAGCTGGAGTCTTAGGCAGGGATGTTTTCCAGCCTGTTTTTTGATCATGTAATTTGCATAATCGAGTATTTGATTTTCATCTTTGAAATAAGGCCAATAATTATGTTGTTGATTTAATTTCTTCCCTAGCGTTGGGTTGTAAAAAGTTAATAATTGACTGGCAGGTTAGATGATTTGTGTAATTGCGTTTTAGTCAATCCAGTCATTTTGATAGAGTATTTGCACACCGAAATTATTATTGTATATATTTGTCATGAAAAACTGACATTTATACGTTATAACACAGAAGACTAAACCAGTTTTTAAATGCCCATAACTTATGTTACTCCTCGTTGAGAATTCATATCAGAGCAAGCAATAAAGTAATGTTCTCTGTTGAAGCAATTTATAAAGGCTTTCCCAAAATATGTCCCCACGTTTGAAAAATACCAAAATTTTATCACAAGGCCAATATTGATTTCACATTTATTTGTTTTGATATCAGATCCAGGACCAAATAAGTTTTCAAGTTATAGCTTCTCTTTCTGATCAGTGACTTTTTTGCAATTATGGATTGCCAACTTTGGTTCTTTTTTCAAGCTGCCTGGTTTTGATACATCCTGCAAAAAGGTACAGATGAAAAGGCACAGATGATTGCAAGGTTTATTTATCTATGCATGTTAAAGGCACACTGTCGTCACACTGATTGGGAAAATAAGATAATCCTAAAGAAAAGAATAGGGCAAGCCTGAATTATTTCAGTGGCCAGAGAAATAAAAGCATGGAAACGATCTAACTCCTTCTATTTGGGAATGGAATTGATTTGTGATGCCAATGCATAAAGGCACTAACCTGCTAGATCTTTTGTTACTGCTTTTACCTGAAGATCTAGCCGATCACATTCATGACAGTGTGCCTTTAAGATTCTAAGTGGTCATAGATGTCAAAAAGAAGGTAACTCTAGCCCTATCATTGGTGATTTGGGCGAGAAGAAAAATCCCAAAGTGTAGCTGTAGAGTAAGATTTACAATGTCACTTAAAGAATACGACTCATTGTCATTATGACTCATTGTCATTGTGAACAAGAAGGAACAAGTTATCGTTTTTAAGAAATAATTTGATGATTGACAATCCAAGTCGAAAAGAAGTTTTAATAACAGGCTTGATGATGGAGTTTTAGTGATTTCTCAAACGTGGGGACTTTTTGGTCACTCAGTAGCTTATAGCTGATGTAACTATAGCTTGGTAAGTTTAGCGTGATTTTTAGCACATCTTTCATGAAACTTCAAAGCAATATAAGTCTACAGTTTGAGTACAAACAACTTCAACATTGGAAAAATCTTGCGGCTGTACTGCAAGACTGATTTTTATAATCTCTCAAATTTACCAAGGAACAACTGTTTTTAGTTTGCCAAAAATACATCAGTCTCTTTAACATTAGAAAAGTTAATTTCTATCATTATAGCTAAACTACTTTTACAGCAATAATTTGTCAAGCAGGCGGAAATTTTTAAGTCGCCTGGTATCTTAGATTAATTAAAGGTCTCCAGAACAGGGTGGTCTTAAACCATGGAGCTCGTTCATGTTTTTGTCCATTTCCATTGCATTACACAAATTTATCCGAATTGATTAACAAGTACTTAATGCATGCAATTATCGTAGATTTTGTTGCAGAGGAATATTCTGAATGAGCGTAGCGAGTTGTCACAAGTAATTGCAGGGACAGGGATGGAAGCAACTGAGGAAAGGTCTGACAACTTTTTGATTAAATTCTTAAGGGTCTGGAATGTTAAGCGGAATTTATGCTGGGTTTTGAAAATGAGGATGCAAATTGTTACGTTTGGTTTCCTCTCTTTATTTAAAATCCTTTATATTTTCTCAGTAATGGCATTTGTTACACATTCAGTTTTTGTTCTGTTTGGAGTCTGAATTTGTTTCGCAAACAGTATCTGGGGTCTGGAGTTTTGCATGATGAGAACGCGTGAGAGAATGCTTGGGTTTAATTTTTTTATAACTATTCCCAAAATGCTTCCACTCCCTTGCCTTTTAATTACTAATGACTGCTACTTTATCTTGAATTTAGGTACATTTTTCTGAGTTCCATATCTTTATGTTTGATACATCAAGTTTATAATGAAATATAACGAAGAACATGTTTTGCCTTACTGCCTCCAACCTGACAATGAATGGTTTGAAATTCGCTCAGAAAAATTTTTATTATTTAAGAAAATTATTCCATATTTCATAATTTCAATTTTTTGTCTCATATTGGTCATAAATGTGTTTGAAAAATAGCAAAAATTCTAAATATGCAGGGTGTCCCAAAATAATTGTGCCCCGTTTGCCTGAAGATTGCGACAAAATGGCAAAAGATGCTCGCCAAACTTTTCCATGATGTTACTCTTCAGATACAGCGGGTACCCGCAAATAAGAAACCACTTTTGAAATTGATGCCTCGGAAAGTTTTTTATTTAAAGAAACCTTTTCATGATAAGGGTTAAAGTTTCTTGTACATAGGTACGATCAAGTCAAGTCAAGGTACATGAAAGTACCGTACATGCATGTGTTAATGGTACATTTTGCATTTTTAGCATGTTACATATTTGTTGTGTGAATCTTTGATTTTGAAAATGTTCATTCTATTTTGAGAATGCTACATTATATTATAGTGATTTATAGGAATATTTTTTGGCATTTAGGAGCAAACTAGACTATGACAAACCTGAAAGTAAGAAACTTTTAATTTTCAGACCTAAAACTGTTTCTTATTAAAGGAGCCTCTTTGTTTCTTATACAAGGGGGTTTCTTATTTGCGGGTACTTACTGTATTCAATTAAAGTTTGCTACGATCCCCATAAAAATCGCCTAAAAAATGATAGAACTATGACCGTCAGGAGACCAAATTTGCCCGATGACTAAAACCAGCGGTCGGCCATGTTGTCTAACTATTTTTCAGCGATGAGTAGCTTCATGGATTGGGAATAAAACAACAGCCTCCAATGTCATAGTTCTCGTAAAAATTCCGATAACCCTCAGAGAGTTTCACTATTTCTAACCTCGCATAAATTATTTCTTACCTCACGTGAAGCTACTTATCACTGCAAAATAGTAAGACGAAATGGCCGACCGCTGGTTTCAGTCTCTGCCAAATTTGGTCTTCGGAAGGTCATTCATAGCTCCATCATTTTTCAGCAGATTTTTGCGGGGATGGTAGCAAACTTTATTTGAACATCTGAAGAGCAATATCATATAAAAGTTTAGCGAGAACCTTTTACTCCTTTGTTGTAATTTTTTTTAGGAAAACGGGGCACAATTTTTTTGGGACACCCTGTAAATAGGAACTAAGTTTAGTGCTCATGCAGAAGTTCACATACCCTGGATCAGAGCATTTTTAGTATTTGCAAAAAATTAAATTATTTGAAAAAAAATTAAGAAAAATAAAAAAAAGTATTCGAAAAAATAAATTGAAAAAAGTGAAAAAAGAAAAAAAGGAGGAAGGAAAAATGTTTCCTTCCTCCCTTCTTTTCTCTTTTTTATTTATTTATTTTTTATTAAAGTGCACCTGAACCCAAAATGTTTCATTCTTGCTTATGATAGAGGATGTTGAGCTGAGTTGAAAACCGAAAACCGAATTGAATTCCGATGCGTGGTTCCGGAGTTATGCCCCACTAAAGTCGCGTTTTTGGAAAATTTTTTGTGGACACTGCCGGGCTATTTTGACCAGTCTGGAGTCTGGGGCGATAGCGGATGTGACGTCGACTAAGGTATACACCACTCAGGTCTCAGAGTAGCCTACGTGATTTAGCAGTCAATTTTAGTGCCAGTGGTGGTTGCAGAGGGAAGGAAGGCAAGAAACAACGCAAATATGGTAAAAAGATACGTGGCTGCTAATTGTGGAAATACTTCAGATATAAAGAATGGTATAACATTGCATGCCTTTCTGTTTCGTGGCAAAGAAAATCCAACTGCAAAGGAAAGACTACGCTAATGGATAGCGTTCATGAAACAAAAACGTGCCGAATGGGAAGCTTCGACAGCATCTTGCTTGTGCTCAAAACACTTTAAACCCGATGATTACTTGAGAAAATTTAACTGGTCTGAGTTTCTGATCAGTTTGAAACTCATTTCGGTCTGCTCTCGAAGCTCTTGGAACGCTTACACGACGCAGGCGAAATGAAACTCAGGTCGACCTGAAACTCGGTTTCTCAGGTCGGTCAGATTTTTTAGGTCGATCTGAAATTTTCATGTGAGCAGAACGCATTGTTTATATTCACGAAAATTTTGATAAGGCAGAAGATAAAATGATAACAAACAGGGAAAACTGATGCTGAGAAATAAAAATGATATAAACAAAAAACACAAAGGGAGGGTAATGCTAGTAATGCCAAGATTCCCGTTGCTCAGAGTTACTCCGAGGCGCAAGTGAGGTCCGAGGCGTATATTTTAGAGTCTTAGTTTAGTTGATGGAATGTGGTTCTTAAAAGCATACTGAAATGACAAGAAACTCATAACTAATAACACCTTACCTAATAACACTCTGAACTCTGTTTAGAAGGAACATAAGAAATGTCAAGCCAAGTAATAAGATTCACCAAGGGGCGCCACTAAGAACGGGCCTAATTTTTACTGATCTTGTTTACGTACCTGCACAGATGTTCTGCTTCCGAATCCTAACTTTCCGTTTCATCCTCCATAAAAACACTTTCTTCACGCGATAGGACATCACGTAATTTCTATTAAAATCTTTATTGGTATTTTCAAACACTTTTCTACTTGGGAACTCTCTCTAAAAACCCCTTTGAAAGAACTTCCATGATCATAAGCCTAACTGTAAACGAATCACAACAGTCAACAAAATTGACCTGCTGACACTAAAATCACAATAACTCCACATTTTAGTACGAACACCCTATTAACATTTGACACCATTGGAAAGCGGATTCTTTACACTTTTCATGAATCATAATTGTTCCCAATTGTTCCATTCAAAAGGTCAATGTTACCCAGGAAAATTTCGTCATCTCTGCTGGACGAAAAATATCGCTCGGGAATGAGGAAAGGACACCTTACAAGGCCTTGTGCGGTCGAGAGATGAAGTTGGCGTCATACCAATTCCAATTGGAACTTTGACTTCGTCTAAATTTCGATATGAACGCCTCATAACAACTGGTTTATGACAGCGATCAATTCGTTCGATCATTTGTCATCCTGAGTAGTCGTCACTAGTTCCCAGGCCGTAGGTGCCCGGTAGTGTCCACAGTCCAAGCCCGACGAAATGCATTATAAAACGAGTTTGGAAAATGATTTTGGAAAAATTGTTTTGGTAGAATAGCATTTCTTGATGAGTTCTATCAGAAAATGAAATAAAAATTTCTGGGTTTATGTGCACTTTAATTTTTTTTTTCTTTGAATTTTTTTATTTTTTATTTCATTTTTTTCCAAATACTAAAAATACTCTGATCCAGGGTAAAGTTCACACCAATCAATTTCTTTTAGTCTCCAAATCACACCGAAAGGTGAATGTGAAGGTGAACTTGCGGTTTTAGCGCCATCGCTGGGATCGCTGAAGCAGGGAAGACCTAATCGAGTTCACAATGTTTGGCTCCACCGAGAAACTGTCTCTCTGTCAATTCATGTCGAGTCTTACGAAAATCTGGTCGACGTTTTCAATCATTTTCAGTGTTATCGAAATCTTAAGAAACTCGCTCAAAGCACTGAAACTGAAAGCATTGAAAATGTATAAAAAATCCCAGAAGCTAACTCAGTCTTTTTTTCTCAGTACTAAATTATAAATCTTCAGAATCGGTGCAGTGACGATTTATTTTGGACTGCCGAGAGTGGATAATTTATTTTGGCGCACCCCGGTAGGATTCGATCACAATCTCAGCGAGATCTGTCCATTGCTCATGTCTATTGCCATTTAATGTAAACCAGGCTTTCTCAATACATTGTTAAGAAATGCTCATGAAAAGATTCCACCGTTGACCGTTTCATGTATGCTGATGACCCCGGGGGGGGGGGGGGTACTTCATTGTCAACATGATTCGACCTGAATCTGGACTTTGAGAAAAGGACCCATTCGTATGACAGAATATTCAAAAATTTCCAGCCCATTTGCATGAATATCAGGAAATTTTTGACCCATGTGTATGAATTTGTCGATTTGAAACAAAGGAAAATTTCACTTTTTTTGCGTGGATTATCATTATGGGGCCGATTGATAAGAAAATTCTCAAAGAACTACCCATCTACCAGAATTGTGGTTAAAAACAGACCCATATGTAGAGAATTTCGGATGAAAAAACCCATCCATATGAGCGGCACGTCCAGTACAACTTAACAATGAAGTACCCCCCCCCCCCCGGGCTGATGACACCAGTTTATGCTAGCGGTCTCATGATTTAACTCGGCTAAATGAGGCTATTAACAGCGACCTTAGGAATCTGGACACTTGGCTACAAGGCAACAACAAGGTCTCCCTGAAACTTGCTAAAACTCACTCCATGCTATTTCTACTAAGCAGAAACAAAACATTCTCAAAATTAAAAATAAAGACTCAGAACTGAAACTTCGCGATAATGAGCTTGAAGTCCTTGAAGTAGTCAAAAGACAAAATACCTTGATTCGCAAATTGACTGCTCCTTGGATTGGAAAGAACAAATCAAGGCAGTTTCTACAAAGGTCTCCAGGGCAGTTGGTTTTTTGAGAAATGCAATATTTTCTCCCAAAAGAAGCTTTGCAAACTCTCCACACAGGTATTGCTGAGCCCCACTTTCGATACTGCTGTTCTGTCTGGGGCTGCACTGGTTCAACTGAAATTAATCAACTGCAAAAACGTTCTGCTACCGGGTGTCCCCAAAAAATCTATACGGATTTGATTGACTCCAGCGATGTGAATTTAGCTTTAATCAATGGCTAATTACTCTCAAGATGTTCCTCGATAATTAACTTGAACATAGATACCTCGTTTGTTGGTATTGGTGCTTTGAGAGCAGAAATGTCAATCTTGAAAGCTCAATTTTGCGTCCACATGCAAACCAGAGCTTTGGCCTTTTGGTCTTAGCAAATTCCTGAAGCACATCGAAATTAAGAACTGAAATTAATGAAAAATTAAGAAACTGCCCAATGGGTGACTAAAGGGTGACTTCTGGACAAAAAATAACTCGAGATCTATTATTGCTCAAATTTCATCAAGTATATCATTGATTTATATTGATTGAGTGCCTTACGAATTTGCTTAGGCCAAAAGGCTAAAGGCTCTGGTTTGCAGGAAGAGGCAAATTAGAGCTTTCAAGGTTAACAGGTCTGCCGTCAAAGCACCAATGCCAACAAACGAGGTACCTATGTTCAAGTTAACTATCGAGGAACATTTTTAGAGTGATTAGACATTGATTGAAGCTAAATTCACATCGCTGGAGTCAACCAAATCCGTATACATTTTTTTGGGACACCCGGTAGAAATATAACGATGATCTAGCAAGGTTCATTACATGTCGTGGACAATCATAAAAACTATATAGTTATCATGAATTTTATGAACTAGTGACTCCATAGGCTTTGTATTGATCACATTCTTTATTCAATACCTAATGCTAAATGTAAAAAATCAAAAGTTTGGTTAAGATTGAAACTGACTACAGAATCGCACAGACTGAAGCTATATTCTAAAAGTTATCTAAAAGTTATCTCATCAAAGTTAGACTAAAACTGACACTTAAAAGAAAACCTTTTGGTTTATAATCCAATTAGAGTTTTTGTGGGACAAGTACATCGGAAAATTTAGAGGAACATTTGGTTGCAGACTGTGAAAAAGTTATGTGTCAGTAAATCATGGTCCCTTTGTCCGGATGCTCATCAAATGTGCATCAGATATTGCCCATGCTAGACATCATGCATTGAAGCGAAAAGTTCAGGCATGTGAGAGTGAGGCTTTCTTTGTACCAAACCAAGAAGAAGTGCTTTTTCCAAGCATGAAAAAATGAACAGTATTTAATAAATCCAAAGGTGTAGTTTGGACTTAGGCCTAGTGTCCCCAAAGTCATAGACATAAAATGCTAGTTGGCCAGACTTTCATAAGCCATGTTTGACCCACTTAAATGCTAATATGCTTGTCAGGTAATAACATATAACATAGCTCCTCTTTTTATTTAGAATTTAGACCCCTCACTATTATGGAGGTGCAATTAAAACGAAGACTATGCATTGGAACCACCTAGAAACAAAATATTCATTCAAATCACGGAAAATCACAGAAAATAGCATACATGGCCTAAATGGCTTGATTTTTTATATTAGCTATACAATTTTTACCAGTACGAACCTGTACGAACCCTGTGGCAGAAACCTTCACCGATACCTGAAGTTTAATGCGAACTGAGTTTTTAAGACTCTTTTTTCCTCACTTTTTCTGTTTGCACCAGGAAAGAAGACATTTGGGGGTCTCATGTAGTTCTACTGCTAGAAGTACCCCTTGATAGTTATGTGTCAAAATAAACAAATAAATAGATGTAAATTCATAGAACTGATACGTTGTATTATTGCGCAGACATTGAGGGTTAATTAAAAAGAAACGTTTATTGAAATCAGATGCATACAACAGGAGAAACGAAAATTTGAAATTGTTGGTTTAGGCCCATTTCTAAGGTGATACACCGGAAATGTAAACAAAAACATGGCTTAGCAATTTTGGTCAACTTCAAAGTGCAATTTCTCTGCAGTCGTTGGTCCGATTTCTATACGGATTTTGTTCTGAATAGCTCAAAGTGTCCTCTCTATGGTAATTTTTGTTAACAAATTTCTCTCGCCTAGCTTTGCGCGTATCGACAGTTAAGATAAATGGTTCATTCAGCTCTTGGAAAGAAATGAAATTAGGCGTCCCCCAAGGATCAGTCCTGGGGCCTCTCCTTTTTAACATATTTATCAATGATATTTTCCTTTTGTTGAATGAGACTGAAATCTGTAATTATGCAGACGATACGACAATCTAATGTTCTCATCAAGAGTTACGGGAGGTTATCTTAAAGCTAGAAAATGATACTGTTGAACTGAGCAATTGGTTTTGAACAAAATTGCATGAAATTAAACGAGGAGAAATGCCATCTCCTTGTATTTGGTGAGAAAGAGACTGAAATCTCAATAAGAGTTGGTTCCTCTGTCATTAAAGAGAGTAAAGAAGAAAAATTGCTGGGCGTTGTAAAGCCTGGTTTCCATTAAATCGTAGAACGATCGTAAGGAGATCGGCGACAGTCTGCGATCGTCTGCGTTGCGTTCCCGATTTAATGGAAACACTTGCTTACGATCCTTAAGACCGTCGGCGATCGTGGATCGTAAGCGTCGGGAAAGTTGAACTAAGTTCAACTTTCCCGATCGTTACGACTGTCCCGATCTGGGAAAATGTTTATGGAAACACACATCGCAGACGATCGGCGATCATCGCAGACGCGCTTTTGTTAAACTATAATCACGTGGATCTGATTAGCCAATTAGATGATAGTAGTCATTGTTGTTTCGCTTGCGCGCTATCTTGTGGGTTTGAAAAGGATCATGGTATAGGTGCGTCGCAGACTGTCGCCGACGAATGGAAACACTCTGCTGGAATCGCAGATGGAAGATGCTGGAAGATGGAAGATAGGGATCGCCGACGATCGCAGACTGTCGCCGATCCCCTTACCATTTAATGGAAACCAGGCTTAATTGACCAAAAGCTAAACTTCAAGCAACACGTGAACATGTTGTGTACGAAAGCAAGCCAGAAGCTACGTGCTCTTGCAAGGGCCTCTACGTATATGCCTGAAGAAAAAATTAGGAAAGTCATGAAAGCTTTCGTAATGTCACAATTTAGCTACTGTCCATTGATATGGATGTTTCATGATAGACGAGTTAATGCAAAAATTAACTCCATTCACGAAAGAGCATTACGAATAGCGTATCATGATCGGACCTCAAGTTTTGAAGAACTGTTTATTACATACCATTCAGTCTCCATTCATCAACGAAATCTACAGTTGCTGGTCACTGAAATTTACCGAACAAGGATGAATCGAAATCCTTGTTTTATGAAAGAAATTTTCGCAGAGAGAGAAATACATTACAACCTAAGGGTTACGAGCAACATCTATGCACGCAAACCTAGGACTACAGCCTATGGGTTAGAAACTGCAAATTTTCTGGGGACGAATCTCTGGCGAGATTTACTATTGCATATAAAAGAGTCCCGATCTGTAGAGTATTTTAAAAGAGAAATTAAGTTTTGGAATCTTTAATGCAACTGTAGATTATATAAAGATTTTGTTGTAAATTTAGGTTACATTTAGGTTACATTTTGGTATTTATTGATAATGGTTAGCATTAATTAGCCTAGTGCTATACACTACGCCAACCTTAAACAAAGTAATTATATTTATTATTTTATAAGTTTGAAAGTTTTTGCATTTGCAACGTTTTGTGTTTTGGCATTTATTCCATGATTTTATTCAATCTGGATCACTATGGCGTTACCTAGGGTAAGATGGGGTAAAGTGAATTAAGCCCCGGTCAAACAGATCAAACTACTCAGAGCATTCGCGCGTCTCTCCACAAGGAAACATGCAATTATATTTTTGCAAAAATATAGTTCTTCCTGTTGTTGCAAAAATCCCTTTACCCGTCAGCCCGTGGCTGTAAAAACAACCTCTGGAAATTATGGTTGTTAGGTTTGGGCTCCTATCTTTGGTTTTAGTTTTTGACCCCAAGACAAAACTCATTTCTATAATTGTTTGGATCGATTTGTAGCACATACCATGTGTTTATTTTTCCCAAAAGGAAAGGGGCAAGAAAGACTTTTTGTCAGCTAACGTAATATCTTAAAAGACGTTCAGTCGATATTTTGCTTCGACCGGGGTAAAGTGAACTTCCAGTTATTTTTTATTTTCTCATGTGAACACGAAGTCAGATGAAGAAGACGTTTTTAATCTCATTTGCGTCATAATAACCTTCAGAAAATCATAACTTGCAGGATAATTTTTCGCTCTGATGACAAGATACAGCTCCCTGAAAAACTTCAAAAAATTTGACAGCTTAAGTTTGACCTTCAATGAAAAATGCGGTTACTTATCCAAGAATTGCATTGGGACTTTCATGAAACAAGTATATCAATCAACTTTCAAAATAGTTCACTTTACCCCGTCTTACCCTAATACTGGAAGTTATTCTTGTAAGTAACTGAATAACTCTGAAATAACTGATGTGATCCCTCTAGCGAGGCGATGCGATGTTATCCACGCAAAATACTGAATAGTCGCTACCTTACTGATGTTATCCCTTCAACGACATGATGCTATCCCTCTTCGACACTGCTTGTTGTCCCTATAAGTCACTGCATAACCGCCCTCCCTTACTGATATGAGTGCTCCAACAACATCATGTAAGCCCTGTAAACTACTGTAAATTCAAATTTACTGGGGCAATCCCTCCAACGACACGATGTTTCCCTCTAATTTACTGTATGTGTTATCCCTGTAAATAACTCAATAGCCCCAAATTTATTGCATATTATCCTTCCAATGACATGCGATCCCTCTATCGCACTGGACAACCACTTCCTTACTGAGCAGCCCCTACACTACCCTGAGTGGCAGAGCCAAAAATCGAAATAGTAAAATAATAAAAAAATTATTTTTTTGGCTCTGGTACCCAGGGTATGTACCCCTACACTTCTGCACAGAGTTCTCCAAGGTGAAACTGAGCAATGTCACAAAGTATTTAACCCATGATTTTCGCGATCGACAAAAATTAAAGTTTGATCGAGAAAAAGAAAAGTTTTTCCGTCAAAATCAGTCATTTTCATGCACTAAAGGAGTAAAGGTGGTAATTTTGACCATTTATTGCGCTTGCGCGCCATATCCACCAAATGTAGTCTGTGTGCAGACTCTACTGATTCCCTGAAGAGAAGAGAGGTTCCTCCTCCAGTAGGGTAGGGTGGGGTAAGTTGGGTCTACGGGGTAAAGTGGGTCTACTGAGCTTTTTGCTAGAAATATCCTTTCTCGTTACATGGAACAAAGGTTGGCTATTTTTCTTATAATGTCTACATACTAAACTGCCTTTTTACATAAAACATTCGTCTTAGATGTCTCTCGACTCGTTTTATAAAATAACTTTACTGAACGGCCTATTGTGCAAGAATCTCAAAGCCCAGGAAAACTTTCTCCTGCCACTGTTGTTTTGCTTTTCTGGTCAATCTAATGACCATGAGGTGAGAGTTTGGTCATTTACGAATGAAATAACGTTTATTTCAAAGTCATTGACGCGATTGTTCTTTTTATATTTATCCTTTTACCAGGTGGGGTAATGTGGGCATACTGAGAATTCAGCCATAATTCAAATTCAACGAAGCCTTGAATTGCTTAAATCTTCATCTTGCCACGTTGTTTTCTGTCTAAAATGCGAAAATGGGTTCCCAATACCGCAGTTGCTGTCTTGTAACCAAAGAATTGGAGTAAACATATTGCAAACAATTTTATTTGACTGTTATTATCAAATTCGATCACTGACTTGCAAGTCGCAAAGATGGTGGATCACAGCATAATGACCGTAGTTTTAGTTTCTTCGCGGGAACGGCATTGCTTGCGATAAAAGGCAAAGCTTGTGATTTTATTGAATGGAGAATAGTTGAGAAAGGTAATTCCATTAATTTTTTTAATCATTTATCCTTTCGTATTCCGATATTGTACAAGTTTTGAAAATAGACTCACTTTTCCCACTCGTCGGAAAAAGTGGGCCTATTTTAGTTGCCACAAGATAAAATTTTTTTTAATATTTAATTGCCTTTGTCAGAGCTGAAATTTTTCCCAAGAAACAAGAAGCACTGAATGTCAATTAAACGAAACTTTTGAAATGTTTTGCATTTTAGTCTCGTTTTACCAGCTATCCATTTTGAGATTTTGCTCATTTTAGACCGACATTACCCCCACCCAGAGGAGGAACCTCACTTCTCTTCAGGGAATCATTAAAGTCTGCACCACAGGGGGTCCAGGAATGTCAGTGAAGACCACTGTAGTTTTGGTTTCTTGATTCTGCGGTTCTCGGTTCCTTCGTTCCTTGGTTCGTCGTGAAAATATTAGCTGTGTAATTTGATACCGATTACATCATCCTTGTGTGCGGTCAGCCAGCTATTGTTACAGTAGAATTTACCGTTACGATGCGCAGGATTTGAAAAACCTGCGAATTAAAGCGGCAGCCAATGAGAGAAGAGCTCTCACACGACAAATGAAACAATAGCTGGCTGACCGCACACAAAAGGATGATGTAATCGGTATCAAATTACGCAGCTGTTATTTTCATGACGAACCAAGGAACGAAGGAACCGAGAACCGCGGAATCAAGAAACCAAAACTGCAGTGGTCTTCACTGACATTCCTGGACCCCCTGTGTCTGCACGCAGGCTAACCAAATGCCGAGGGAGAACAGAACACGCCCCACCTGTCTACGGACGCGTGGTATGATGGGGGACTGGATAATAGGAAGAGTTTGCTGTATTGTTGTCTCAGGAAGTAATCCATCCAACCGAAGCGAAAGAGGAAGGCTGCGAAATGGCAGAGGAAAAAGTGAGAGCCGAAGCAAGACTGCGATTTGCTCGCATTCAAAAGAAAGCATCGCAACTTGGATTGAACAACAATGACATCTTAACCCTTGGCGTCATACAGCAGCATCAAAAACCCATCAGTCTATCTGGAATCACCTTCAAGACCCTGTTTTTTGTTACAGTCGTATCGGGCCTAATTGGCGGCGTTGCATATGGAGGTGAGCGAGGTTTCGCTACGTTACAGTTTGTCTCGTTGCAAGCACCATCCTGCAACTTGCATTTTAGGGGGCACAGTGTTTAATCAGAGTGCGCATTTCCCGATGTTACCAATGTAGCAGAGAGGAGTGTTACCAATGTAGCAGAGAGGAGTTCGTTGATTTGAATGTCTCAGTCGTGCAGCAGAGCAAGTCACCATATGAATTTGATATGGTATACTGTATGTTGGCTCTCGTGTTGGATGGGACACGTTCTGTTTAGTTTGGTTACGTCATTTCTCTTTGACCTGTTCACTTTTTATGATCAATCAAGAAGAGAAAAACAAAAGGCAAATTGATCTCTAAACCAGGAAAAATGCGATAAAATAAAGTCAAATTTGGAGCACAATTTCCATCCAAACATGAGAATTATGATATAATACATATCAAACCACAACCACACTCTAGTCTGCAAACAAAACCAATATATTTGCATCCAATCCGTACTTGGATTTGATAGAAGGAATTTATTCCTAACTTTTCTGCCCGCATCATGTAGGGCTCTAATCTTTGCAAAAATTTTAAATGAAATCCTTCAAATGTCCCGTTTTTTCAACTGAATTCCAGGTTGGAAAACATGCGTGATTTGGCCTACGCTTAGTAGCGAGTGAAATAAATTTGAAGGTGTGAGCTGCGAGTGGACTCTAAAAAGCTGTGAGAGGAGCAAAATTAATAATAGATCTTTTGTTCTCACATGCGAGAATCAGTTATTGTAGCTGCAAGCAGTGACTTTGACAGAGTTTCATAGCTGCGAGTGAAAGCAAGTTTTCCAACCTGGACTGAATTGATCAAAGGACAATTGTTCGATTAGCCATATAATCCCAGAGAGAGCATTTTTGATATCATGACTCTTTTCAGAATTACAGTGATTTTAAGTTTTATGAAATGATACAAGAGGTGTTATCTGAAGCTTTGTCAAACATTAAAAGTGCCATGAATTCCAAGCTTAGGATTGAGAAAATTCAATATGACCAACCAACACACAGTCAGATCCTTAAATGTGGTATACTAGTTTTTTAAGATGATAGCAAGCAAGCTTTTATGGTTTACAATCAAGCAATGTGATGATATGATGTCACAACTTCAAAGCTTGAGGAAATTTTAATTCTGAAAATAATGATGATATCAAAAATGCTCCCTCTTGGATAATTGTAAATTGCACGAAGTTCCCCATAGATCAATTCAGTTGATAGAAAGGGCCAATAGAATTTTACATGAATGATTTAGAATTTTTGCAAAAATTTGAGCCCTTGCCTTTCAGAGCTCCATTTTTCATAAACACTATGTATAAAAATTTCAAATTTTTCCAAGTTTTTCCAAGGGGGCCTACCTTATAGGGCCAGGTAAAAAACTCGGAGATGTCGGAGATGTCGGAGCAAAGATTCTCCGACGTTTCTCAACTCCGACTTTTTTACCTGGCCTTATATGCTCTACTAAAAAAGTCGGAGATGTCTTATCTCCGACGTTTCTCAACTCTGACTTTTTTACTTGGCCCTATATGCCCCACTAAAAAAGTCGGAGATGTCTTATCTCCGACGTTTCTCAACTCCGACTTTTTTACCTGGCCTTATATGCTCTACTAAAAAGGTCGGAGATGTCTTTTAACAATTGACATGGGTGAGTTTGACAGGTTTTTTTGTTTCATTTACAACTGATAAGAAACTTTATAGCAAGAATTAGTTGAAAAACATCATTTTTAGTAAGAGCAATCTGAAAAGCAATCTAGCAGACACTTTCTTTCATTATATTTTTCACTTGTTCCTTGTATACACCCCCCCCCCCCCCGAGTAACGACCCCGCTGAAACGATGCCCCGCCAAGGTTAAAGGATGACCCGCCAAATAATGTGTTTCCCCGCTAAGTTTGAGTTGCAACATTTCCCTGCCTTGTTTCTGTTATTTCCCCATTGAAATGTTTGTTTCCCCGTCGAAAATCATGGATAAATGATCTATTTCAACGGGAAGTTTGATATTTGATAGTCCAGGATTCGATTGCAGGTAGCTTGAGCCACTTTTATATGCTTTCTTTTATCTACGTCTTCTTTATTTCTCGTTATTTTTTCGGTTCAAAGAACTATATTTACTGTCCACAATGAATAGTGATAAATTAAGACGTTAAGACAAAGTTACTACAAATTTCAGGACCTAGTTTCTTATTGATTGAGTGTTGTGACGGCGAATGAAGAGAATTTGAATTGTAGAGAGTTATATAATATGCAATCTCTGAACATCTCCGACTTTTTTAGTAGAGCAGATAAGGCCAGGTAATAAAGTCAGAGTTGAAAAACGTCGGAGATAAGACATCTCCGACTTTTTTAGTAGAGCATATAAGGCCAGGTAAAAAAGTCGGAGTTGAAAAACGTCGGAGATAAGACATCTCTGACTTTTTTAGTAGAGCATATAAGGCCAGGTAAAAAAGTCGGAGTTGAGAAACGTTGGAGAGTCTTTGCTCCGACATCTCCGACATCTCCGAGTTTTTTACCTGGCCTACCTTATAGGATCTGTGTTTATTTTACTGTTTTCATGACACAGCACACAGATTAATTGCTGTCCTATTAATCTATGTGTTTTCCCTATCTTTCTACCAAGCATCCAAAGGTAGTTTTAAGAAGCTGAGCTTATTGAAGCAATGCTCTGGTCTTTCCTCTCGATGTGACCACACCTTGTGATTCATGTAGCCTGGAATTACAGAGAGTTGGTGACTCTCGTCACTCTGCATAGCAGGTTTGGCAGGTTCGGAACTCGAAGCACTTACCTTCAGATCGATAGTCAAGGGTGCTACCACTGAGCCATGCCTAAGATTTCTTGGAAGAAGACTGATTTATTTCCAAGAATTTTCCAGGAATTTAGAGGAAATTCCAAGCTTGTAAAGTAGGGGTAGGCTATTGTTTTCCATTGTTTAGGTATTTTGACATTTATTAGTATGCTGATTTGAGAGTGAGCTTACACTAAAACCTTAATCCACATCTATATCTCCACTTTATACATATTGAGAAAGGGCTTGTAAAATATATCTAATCAATTGGTTTTTATTCCAGCTTACCGCACTGGTCATGTGGAGCTAAAATCAATTGCTAACGTGTATGCAAAATTTTTCATGCAAATGGAGCTTAAGGATGAAAGTTGCTTGGTTCCAACAACAGAAACTTTCTTGGATATGTTTAGACCTCCTC
This sequence comes from Aurelia coerulea, assembly GCA_039566865.1. Lineage (NCBI taxonomy): Eukaryota > Metazoa > Cnidaria > Scyphozoa > Semaeostomeae > Ulmaridae > Aurelia > Aurelia coerulea. The sequence goes on from CM076959.1 coordinate 9,889,624, forward strand.
AAGATTGTTCTTTTTGTGAAGGAATCCACCATGAAGACAGAATTACAAACTTGAGTGCAGAAGAATTCAAAGATAAATATGCATACTCTGGAAGGGTGACAGTTGTTACTGATGGGACCAAAAATTGGACTGCAAGTAAATATTTTAGTCTTGGCTTCTTCAAGAAGGTGTATGGCAAGGGGAGCCCAGCTTTAGAAAGTTCATCAAAGGACTGCCAGTTTTTCAGATATAACACTGATTTCAACAGTCTGAGAGAAGTATTTGACATGCCAAGAAAGATGCGCAGAATGGAGGGGAAGTCTTGGTATGTTGGATGGTAAGTATCAAAATATTTTACCCTGATTGTTTAGCTTAAACGCATTTGTGGGAGGCTTGGCAAGGCGCAAAACTGGCATCCAAATCGTATGCCCACACATCTGTTAGAGTAAATTTCTTAAAAAGAATTCAGGAGATTTCAAGCAATTTTTTGTCCTGGTTGCATTTTAAAAATTTTTGCAAAATTCTTTGCGGGTCTCTCTTTTCTCCTTCGCTTATTCGCCATCTGATTGGTCCGTGCAAATGAGGTTTTGGAGGTTTTCAGCCATGGTTCACAAGCAAAATTGGCGGAAACATGTGATTCATATGCTTATTTGAAAGGAAAATCGTTGTTTGTTAGGTTTCTTACCTCTTGACATTTGCGCTATTATCATGGGAATGGGTGAAATTGAAATATGTGAACAAATGAAACAGATCAGATCAATAGGTCAGGTGCCCTTATGAACTTGTTAGAAATATTGAAGATTTTTTTAGTTTTTCCTGCATTGAACCTCTTGTCGTTCTTGGGAACTTTTACCAGTACTTTAATTTGAAGCTTGAATAATTATTTGGAAGTCTTTACTTTCCTCACTTTTGCGTGTAATTTCAAACTATCAGCAGGAAATTTGGGTCTATTCAAGAAAATCAGTATCTATTTCATCAGGAGTAATGTAAATTCAGCAAAATAGAGTTTTAAAAGGTTTTATGGGTAGCTATGATTGAATTTGTCATAGTTTTGAGCCAAAGACTTGAATTAAAGTGCATATGAAACGAAATTTTTTATTTTCGATGATAGTAAATTCGAGGTCGCTGATCACGAACATGTGGCTGAAAATTTCGAAAAGCAATTCGTTACTATGTTATTAGCTCTCAAAGCTGCGACTCAAGTGGTTCAGGGGTCTGGTACCGATGTTGTGCTTTGACGTAATAGCTTTGTCAGTTCACAAAGAACATCGCGAGAACAAAGGCTTTCCGTAATAGTGCCGGTCAGTGGCCTGTTGCACTTCGACGTTCTCGACGAGTCTGCTCAGGTTTTCAGAGGCAATTTTTGACATCCAAAGCATCAATACAACAGTACTTTATGGAAGAACAACCTTCGACTCTTGATGATTGGTTTTTGAGTCTTTTACCATGGCTGTTGGCTTCATTAGCTGAAGATTCATCGATTGAAGTGGCTGGTCATAACAACACATTCAGTGGCGGCTGGGGCTGGTACTCAGGGTATTAGTCTAATACCTCTTTTTTTCAAGAAATAGTGACCTCATTTTTCAAAAATAGAAACTTTTTCATGCCGACGAACCTTTAGTGAATTCGTTTCTATTACGTCACTTTTGATAAAAAGAGTCTTGAGGTAGAACTGTGCCCATATCGTTGAAGGTATGGAAATCTCGTACTTGAATTAGACCAGGCTAGGAATGAGGTACGGGTCACTTCTAAGCGGAGAAATTCATATGGGTATTTTGAGGTACCTATGACCCTAGGCATCTTGGAACGTGATGGTGATCAGCGATCTGTTGGGGTTTAGGGGATTAAATCGGGGGTTAAAGTTTGACCACTCTGAGCAAGCACCTCTGCGGAGGAGAACCAAGGTTTTCCTTTTAAATGACGCACGGGATGTCTTAGATCTGACCAAATTAAGCTAAAAAACATTTTATAAAGAAGTTAGATGCTGAAGGATGATTAGTAGCTCTTCAAACAATTGTCACGTGACAGTTCTTCTATTATTCTTTCTTTGATACGGAACGAGATGAGCCAAGGGCAGTAAAAATACAGATTTTTTTTACTTTTCAACAACCACTTTCCAACAGGCTAAAGATGTAATCGTCGACTGTAAATGCTTGGGATCCAAGTAAACATTTATTTTGACACTCAGGCATCGATATAGCACTGGAGTTTGACTCCTTTTTTGTGGAATCCAATTCCAAAAGCCAAGTATACATTTGTCTTTCTTTGAACTTTTGACAAAACTATCACCAACTTGTGTATATTAGCTGATTGTGACTTGATGGTTTCCTTTGGCTTCTTTTCCAAAGCATGAACGGAAATGCAAAAGTAAGTCTCAGCTTCTTCTTGGTTTGTAGTCAGCATTTTTGCATTCGTTTCATTCGACATTATTCTAGAGCTATGGTTAGGAAAAAAGTTCTCCGCAACAAATAATATTGAGGGCTTTTTGACGATTTGTAGAGATCGTTTCGAAAATCAAATTGATCAGTCGACTCTTGTTCCTTTCATTTTTAAAAGTCCTTTTTGATTTAGCTGACTGACTAATTATCCTGCCAAAACAACTTCTCTTACTTCTTTCATTTGATTTGACACGGTGCTCTTGGCAAATCAAAACTCTTTGACTATATCTACACATTCATATCTACTTGGTAAAGTTTTTAGGAACTTTCATGTTAGCAGGACTCCACCACGCATTTACGGGCAACGATTACATCTCTTCCTTTTCTTCGAAATTGCAAACTAGCATATTGGAAAGGGGTTGTTAAAACAAAGATCTATCAGTACTTTTATTGCCTTTGGGTCATCTCTTTGCGTATCAAAGAAAGGGTAATAGAAGAATTGCTAAATTTGCTTACATTTTATATGGATGTCGTCAGAACAATGTGAATATCGAATGTAAGAAGCTCTTCGACAGAAATACCTCATTCAAAACAAAGTAGTCGATACATCATTGCTTCCTGCATACCAATGCATACTTTACGTGCAAATGTTATCGCGAGAATCCAGGAACCTCTCAGCCCAAAGAATGCTTATAGGCGATATATCTCAGCATGGATGGGAAAGAACATTTGAAATCAAGTGGACTGAAAGTGCATTCCCAGAAGACATTGAAGAATTGCTGGTAGCATAGAAGATAACATTTCCTTTGATGATTGCGACGAAAATCACGTTAATAGTGACATGGAGTATCAGGGATACTTTCCTTTAAATTATTATGTAGTATTTGGTACGTTGACCAAGGTGCAAGTACTTCCAAGAAAAACATAAAAGTGACACCAGTCGCATTTTCCTCTTTTCGAAACACATTTTTGGCTATTTATTGATAGTTACCATATAAGGAAAAGGGTGATTTCATGTCACGTGACCATTGTTTGAGGAAGCTACTAAGTATCCTGCAGCATCTAACTTCTTTATAAAGTGGTTTTTAGCTTAATTTGGTCAGATCTAAGAAAGCCCGTGCGCCATTTAAAAGGAAAACCTTGGTTCTCCTCCGCAGAGGTGCTTGCTCAGAGTGGTCAAACTTTAACCCCCGATTTAACCCCCTAAACCCCAACAGATCGCTGATCACCATCACGTTCCAAGATGCCTAGGGTCATAGGTACCTCAAAATACCCATATGAATTTCTCCGCTTAGAAGTGACCCGTACCTCATTCCTAGCCTGGTCTAAACATGAGCGATAGGACACCAAGTGTGTGCCACCTTAACGTTATTTTGGTAGCGAGCCACCTTAATCAATTGTTTTTAGTGTTTTTGCCTATTTTTACTTGGTAGTGAGCCACCTTATCGCGGTTTCGCGATTTTGAAATTTTTGGTAGTGAGCCACCTTAAGTGCAGATCCACCTTAACCGTAAGAGGGCTTTACGGTTAAGGTGGATCTGCACTTAAGGTGGCTCACTACCAAAAATTTCAAAATGGCGAAACCGCGATAAGGTGGCTCACTACCAAGTAAAAATAGGCAAAAACACTAAAAACAATTGATTAAGGTAGCTCGCTACCAAAATAACGTTAAAGTGGCACACACTTGGTGTCCTATCGCTCATGGTCTAAATGGCTATTTTTGGTTTCCTTATATTTCAACATAATGCGTACTAATCCTTATTGACATATTTTCAATAGAGAGAAAGTGACTCTGGCGTTTTCAATGGAGCCGCTGGCCTTCCGATGATTTGGTATTAGAATCTGAATTCTAATACCCTCCCACAAAATTCTTTGGTCTGGAGCAGTCTCAATGACGTAAAATCCTTTTATGTCGCTGTGCTACAAGAATAGGTCAACAGCGAGAAGGTATTAGTTTTTCATTTCTAATCCCTTGGCGGCCACTGCATCCACTATCGTTATCGTTCTGCTGTAAAGATGAATCGCGTGTTGTAGAAGCAGGGTACCGTTGGTTGGGGTGTATCTTTGGGGTGTTGGGGTTGTATATTTTCGTTGTTGTCGTCGCAGAGAAGTTTAACGCACGAACAGCGATTGCGTTTCAAAAAAAGATGGGGGACCTTGTCTAAGAGTTATTTTGAAGAACAAATCATCTGACCATCTGACTCAGTGTATGAAACATATGCCTGGGCTTGCGGAGGTGGAGAGAAAAATACTTATTTTTGCTGGCCCTGCCTCGTATTGGGTGATATATCATCGGTAAGTTTTGGAGTGATTTTCTTTTATTTCACGATATTTTGGTTTGGCCATACATGAACTCACGTACAACAACGAAAAAGTACTTGAGATTCGATGTTTTCAATCATCATGATTCATATATGCTGTTATTTCATATAATCTGGTCAAATTGAGCAAGAGTAAGTTGTAATGATAGGTTATTTAGTCTAAGCAAACACAGTTACTCAAAAGTAACAGAAACAGCGAGAAAAGCTTTTTAGTGCACTGTTTCTTGCTATCTCCGTTGATGGTACTAGAATCTGAAAGCTAATACCCTGGGGCTCTAAGTTTGAGGCCAGGAACCGTTAACAAAGAATGCAGAAAGTGGCGTCTAGCTCTTTAATGTATGAGCAAGAGTTGGCCGCAGCCGTTATCCACCAGTTTAGTAGAGACAGAAGGTGACACTGACACAGCTTTCATGGAAACAAACTTAACAAGTTAAACCTTAGAAACTTAACGATGAATTGTTATCATACGTGTTAATTCTATTTTTACATTGCCCTTGTTATTTTTACTAAAGCTGGATGTTTTATCGTTTTCAACAGGCCAGCAATGCGTTCTTCAAAGGAAGTGGCTACTTGTGTGGGTCCAACTTCTGGAAAATTGCAAACAAACATCAACATTCCCGGAAACATGTCAACAACCATACTACTTACAGACTTTTTGGAATTGTTGATGAAGGGTGTGCACTTGATGAAGTACAACGAAGGGAAGTTGAAATCCACAACAACAAAGCCTCTCTTTATGGCAAAATGCTTTTGCACCACATAGATGTTGCAGTTTTTCTACTTTGAAGAACAATTAGATCTTGCGCGATCTTGCGGCAATTTAGAGAAAATCTGGGGTTGAATTTCTTGTAGAAAGCAAAATCTTCCAGGGGCTTCGCCCCTGGACCCCAATGGGGGGCTTACAGCGCCCCCCATACCCCCAGCTGGTTTGGTTAACAATTCATTCGCTTCGCGAATAAATTGTTAACGGTTTGCTTTTGAGGGGAATTTGGGAACTAATACCTAAACTTTTTGGCTCCCAGCCGCCCCTGCAACACACACAGGCCAATATAATTGCTATGTCGAAGCGACTTGCTTGGTCTTGCTTACAGCATATTAGCAAATGGTAAGTTTATTTTAGTGAAGCAAGAACTTTAGTGAAAACGTAGAATAGCGAATAATATGAAGTGTGATTAAGGCCAAAACTAAATCATAAAATAAAAACCACACTTGGAAATTAAATCCGACAAAACGAAATCATAAACTTGTATAAATGCTCTATTCGAAAAAATAAAATGCATTTTGAAATCACTAGACAATATTAAATGCAGAAAAAAACACAAAATGAAATCGGAATCAAAATAAAAAGCATAATCTAAAATAAATTTACAAGACGAAATCAAAATGCAAACACAAAACCCAATCCACAAGGAAAAGAAGATATGCAAGTCGAAATCGAAATATAAAACGAAATCCTAATTCTTATTTGAATCATAAATAAAAAAGACAAGATGAAATCAAACAAAAATTGAAAGCCGAGATGGAGATTAAACGAAAATGACAAACGGAAATTCTAATTCGAAATGGGAATGTGACACCCAACACCAAATCTAAAGCAAGATGAAATCCAAATGTAAACAGAAATCCCAATACGAAATAAATAAAAAATTAAAATGTGCAAGACGAAATCAAAATCTAAAATGAAATCAAAAGTTAAATCATAAATGTAAGGCAAAAACTGTCAGCTTCAAATCTTGGTGGATGCTTTGTTGGGAGCCTCTTGTGTGCACAGTAGATATTTCAAAGAAAAATCTCGTTTTCATGCTGAAATGGCCATGTGCAGAGCGAAATCAGTCATGCCCTAAGTGAAATCGCTCATGCGCTAAGTGAAATCGCTCATGCGCTAAGTGAAATCGCTCATGCGCTAAGTGAAAAACAAATCGAGCGCGCTTATAAGAATAGCAGTAGGCCCACAGTCGCTTGCGCCGAGTGTTCGGTTCGGTTCGCAACGGCAGGCTAACTTGAACTTGTGTCGCACGCACGTGTCAAGATGGTGACTAGGCCTACTGTCGCAGCATCTTCAGTGAGTTATGCTTTTTACGTTTACTTCACAATGGTAGTTGTCTGTGTCAGTTGGAAGGGAACTTAACCATATTTTCACTCGTTAGGCCAGAGGGAGCTTGGGGAATTTCATTCATTCAAAAAAGCGTACGAACTGTTTTCAGAACAAAACGATGTTTATAGATTTTTCTTGAAAACAAAATGAATTTTTCCATACGTGTACGAGATTTTTTGGGAGTGAAATGTGAAATGTCTCTTTAGAGGGAAGCACCCTACTTCCAGGGAAGCACCCTATTTTAGCCCTAGAAAACAAGCCCGAAAACAAGGTGTTTGCCAGGAGCATCTTAGAGTTCGATGTATTCATCTTAAGTCCCTGTGCTTGGGGGGGGTTAGTAATGCACTATCGACCCCCACCCCCGGGAGATGACGAAGAATTAATTTAATTCTTGGTTCCGGTGTTCAGGCTTGGTCCGCAGGATATATTAATTGGTTTGCGATGGCTACTGCGATGGTCCGTAGAATGGGCCTCGATTACAGGGAAGAAGCAAGTTCAGCTCACAGAAAATGGAAGATGAGAATTTTTCTGTCACTTCCATCTTTTCGTGTGGCATTTTCTTTGTATCTACCTCGGTTCCTACCAAGAATTAAATTATCATTCCATGGTATATTCCCCGTTAATTCTCCGTCATCTCCCGGGGGTGGGGGTCGATAGTGCATTACTAACCCCCCCCCCCCCCCAAGCACAGGGACTTAAGATGAATACATCGAACTCTAAGATGCTCCTGGCAAACACCTTGTTTTCGGGCTTGTTTTCTAGGGCTAAAATAGGGTGCTTCCCTGGAAGTAAGGTGCTTCCCTCTAAAGAGACATTTCACTCTCAAAAAATCTCGTACACGTATGGAAAAATTCATTTTGTTTTCAAGAAAATTCTATAAACATCGTTTTGTTCTGAAAACAGTTCGTACGCTTTTTTGAATGAATGAAATTCCCCAAGCTCCCTCTGGCCTAACGAGTGAAAATATGGTTAAGTTCCCTTCCAACTGACACAGACAACGACCATTGTGAAGTAAACGTATAAAGCATAACTCACTGAAGATGCTGCGACAGTAGGCCTAGTCACCATCTTGACACGTGCGTGCGACACAAGTTCAAGTTAGCCTGCCGTTGCGAACCGAACCGAACACTCGGCGCGAGCGACTGTGGGCCTACTGCTATTCTTATAAGTGCGCTCGATTTGTTTTTCACTTAGCGCATGAGCGATTTAACTTAGCGCATGAGCGATTTCACTTAGCGCATGAGCGATTTCACTTAGGGCATGACTGATTTCGCTCTGCACATGGCCATTTCAGCATGAAAACGAGATTTTTCTTTGAAATATCTACTGTGCACACAAGAGGCTCCCAACAAAGCATCCACCAAGATTTGAAGCTGACAGTTTTTGCCCGGGGGTGAAGCTACCCAAAACCGGGGACGGGGACTTGAGTAGGTCATCTAGGCAAGAGTACCCAAAACCGGGGAGAATATTTTGAAAAGACCACCCAAAACTGGGGTAACTTTTATGATGAAATACCAAAAATTGTGGAATTCCTGTAATCCTGCACCTACAACATATTTCACATGAAAAAACCTTTCTTCCTAATTCAAACTGTGTAGAAGCTCTACAAATGTGTTCTGTACAAAAAGTAATGTGCTGGAGCCAAACTATTATGGACCATTATGAGGGACCATTATGGGAACAAGGTTGCACTGATCTTTTAATGCTTATCCCTGCCATTTTAAACTGGGGCTGTTTTTAGGTTCAATTTTAACTTTTATATTATATTGTGCACTTGTAATTAAACTGATTATTTTTTCCTAAATTCATGTTACATCAAATTTTTAGTTCATAACAAGGCCAAATTCTAAAACATACATACATACATAGAACAAAACAGCAAAATTCTTGGGTCAACAGGTAATGAGCAAATGCAGAGCTTAATCAGTGGGCAACTTTGGTCAACACTGTGCTGTATTCGTTTTTTCTAATTGCTTGATTAATGTTTACTTTAGTGCTTTACTGCATATTATCTAAATGTCTAAATATCACAAGAAACACAGCAACCTGCAAGATTATTCCATGTATGTACAAAAACTGCACAAGAAATCATCATCAGTAGTGTGCCTTTCATGAATAAGCTTGATGAGATGGAGAGAGATTCACCATGCTGGCTGATCAAGATAATAACCATCTGTTATACCGTTTTGACTACAATTATTGAGCTCTTGCCTCTCTGTTTGCTTAATTAATAATGAGGCAAGATCTGGCAGCCAAAGAAATCTGAGGTTGAGGTAACGCCCAAGGCTAGTAAGAGGAGGCCTAATAATTTACATACTTCCCCTTTTGTGTGAGTGTGACAGAAAAAAACCTGTTCAGTTATGGCATAATTAGAACTTATAATACAATAAAAGCGGAGACATACCCTCCCTGGTGTGTGGCATTGCTATCTTTCGCCTTGTGTAATTTTGCCATCTCTCCAGTTTTCAAGTTTTCAAAATTTACAACATCATAACAACAACAACAACAACAGCAAGTTTAGTTTCGCGCCCTTTAGGGTGAAAGCGAGGTCATTCCAAAATGACCGAGCAAAATTTTTCAGAATTTTTCACAACTGATTGAGGCAATTGTCTGAAAGCAACGAAAGAAGGCTTTTACTGAAGATTTCATCTCATCTGATGTTATTTGATGGAGTAATCTTGAATATTTCAAGGAACTTGAAAATAGTGTGGATTAATAATACTATCAACCTAAAACCACAGTAGTAGAGACTTGGCTTGGCCTTTGGGGTATGTATGTGTCACACACACATATCCCATCATCCAGCATTGATATGATTTCATGCCATGGTAGAACGACAACGATGGATGGCGAAGCATCAGACAGAGCAGGCAGATAACAGTCACTAATTCATAGTAGAGTGCAGAAGATAATGTGGTGTATTAACAAGAGCAGAAATTCTCCAGGAGAAGTTACTACAAAGGCAAACCAAAGACTTTGTATCAAAGAGAACAGGGAATATATGCTCCACTTCACCAGTAGTGTCAAACCATGTGATATTATGAACTTCGAAAGACTTTGAAAACTGCTTTATTAGTAAAAACTAAAAATGAATTGGCGTGAGTTGTCAAGCATCAGTAACTAATCAGACCTCTAATAGAGATGCGCTTAAACTTTAATTTGTGTTCGACAAGTAAGGAGTGGTAGAATTCCTACCCAAAACTGAGGATGATAGGATCTTCCTGAAAAATAGGTGTTGGTATGAATTTCTAACCCAAAACCGGGGATTGTGAGAAATTTATGACCTAAAACTGGGGACTGATCGGAATTTATGACCCAAAACCGGGGTCCACAAGTCCCCGTACCCCGGTTTTGGGTAGCTTAACCCTGGGAGTTTTTGCCTTACATTTATGATTTAACTTTTGATTTCATTTTAGATTTTGATTTCGTCTTGCACATTTTAATTTTTTATTTATTTCGTATTGGGATTTCTGTTTACATTTGGATTTCATCTTGCTTTAGATTTGGTGTTGGGTGTCACATTCCCATTTCGAATTAGAATTTCCGTTTGTCATTTTCGTTTAATCTCCATCTCGGCTTTCAATTTTTGATTTGATTTCATCTTGTCTTTTTTATTTATGATTCAAATAAGAATTAGGATTTCGTTTTATATTTCGATTTCGACTTGCATATCTTCTTTTCCTTGTGGATTGGGTTTTGTGTTTGCATTTTGATTTCGTCTTGTAAATTTATTTTAGATTATGCTTTTTATTTTGATTCCGATTTCATTTTGTGTTTTTTTCTGCATTTAATATTGTCTCGTGATTTCGAAATGCATTTTATTTTTTCGAATAGAGCATTTATACAAGTTTATGATTTCGTTTTGTCGGATTTAATTTCCAAATGTGGTTTTTATTTTATGATTTAGTTTTGGCCTTAAGCACACTTCATAGAATAAGACTGTTATCCAACTTATGTAGAATTGCCTAATAATTTTATTCGCGTTATGCGAGTCGGGGCGAGAGTCAGAGGACGTCATTTCTGTCAACGCACGATGCTGATGGGCCTGACAAAATTATTTGTGACTGCAGGTCAATTTCATTTGTAAACGCCTCTTGTTTCAACGCTGAAAGACTCCAATTCTTCTGGGAATGTTTCCTTGTTCAAAATGCATTGAAGGATAAAGCTCTAACTCAGACTATTATCACCTTTAGTTTCTTGTTTTGAACAGTGGAATCACATAATTTTTCCCATGAGAAAGGTTGTTTGTAGAAGTTTGATAATACAGCAGAGGCAGGTAAACAAACAGTTTGCAAAAATAACACCGTCTTCAAAAACATGTAAATAAACACCTTAGGCAACAGAAACTAATTACATCCAGATAAATGTAACTCGTTGATTGTGATCATTATCTTCATGCCTGTCCCCTAGAACACTCAATCAAGGCTACTCAAAACTCCAGCCACTGAAATTGTAGATGTTTGCATATCAAAATATGACACAAACAGCAAAGGCTGGATGCAAGGACTTTCCTGGTGGATGAGCAACACCTAAAGAACCTTAGTGACATTTCTTTTCTGTAATAGTATAATCAGATACGAAATTTCTTTTCCCTCTTTGACTGGATTCTATTTGTTGTCATCTGTTGTATACACATATTTTTTCATAAGAAACTAAGAAGAGTTTTTTACTAGTTTCCTAAAGGTTCCATAACAATCTTCATATTTACTCCCTGTTCCGCCCTGTTCCAATCTGAACATTTCAAAACAAAGTTTTTTGAAGCCTTTCTAATGGTTAGACATTATTCAAGTACCTTCCGAATACTATGATACAGGAAACAAGTAAAAATAAAGTAAATATTTGTCAAGAAATTCCTTTATCGAAATAATTAATCTTAGTAATGTTTTCACAAGTATTTTCTCATAAGAAACTCGGACTCCCCAAAAAATTAAGAAACTCAAACATGTCTTTCTTTATTCTCACTTGTTTCCTGTATCATATTGTTCGAAAAGTACTTGAGTAATGTCTAAACATTGAAAAGGCTTCAAAAAACACACTGTGTTGAAGTGTTCAAGAGGGCACAGATCAGATAATTTTAAGAGACTTCTACTGGCCCAAATTCTTAGTTTCTTAATTTATAAGAAAAGTACGTGCAATAGAGCACTATTGATGACCATGGTTTAAAAATTTATTGCACCAATTTCAAGATGAGAAAAATGGCTTCAACTGTTTTAAAAACCTTGCTCAAAACACAATGTCTTTGAGTCTGTCTTTGAGTCCATGAGTTCTTAAGTACGTGATCCTTAACATATACAGTACAGTAACAGTGAATAAAGTCTCGCTTGCTTTTTGGTAGTTTCTGTGCATGTCCTGAAGCTGCTCTCTGGTCAGTCTTCCTGGCCTAAAAATAAAATTCAGTTTCAATTTGAGTCTGCTTTTCACTGAATTTCGAGGGCATTAATGTTTCAATGCAACACTGAAAAGGATGTCAGTTTACGACTTTAGCAAGAGTTTGTAGAAAAGACTTGACGAAACAAAAGTTCATAAACTAAACCCGTTACTCCTACGTGTATATCCTCTTCCATGTCAGAACTGATAAAAGCATGCTATTATGATTGATCAGAGAATAAATTCCGAAGCTTCAACGACATGGAACCACAAAGGAATGGTGGGTGTTACATACAATATTTGCTGTTCATATTCATACGGCAATTAGGCACATGTTTTCAAACTTCAACTTCACCTTCAAAATAGAGATAAAGGGAATTTCGAGATCAAGGAAACCGTTTTTTCTGACAGCCCTCTAAATCTAACCATGGATAAAGCTCAGTTGAAACGTCGGTTTTGTTTTTAGATCTGTGCATCGTGAAATTGTTGTGTATCAAGAGACAAGATACCGAGGCCAACTCTCGTTCTTCAAAAGCGTGATAATAGGATATTTTGTTGCAAAAATGGTTACCTGAAGAGGGATCGGAGCTCTTCACCAACAAATGCTTTGAATAATTGCAGGGATCCTCATTGATATAAGTTGCTTCAATTTCCCTTTCATTCGAGAGTTCTCCGCTTCTCACTTTGCTTCGGTGCTGTGTATAGGCGCCTGGCCATGTATAATAAGCAACGCAAGGCCGGAATCTGTCCTTCATTTTCACCACTTCCAGACGACAAGTTTAGCTTGCGAAGTCAAATTCATGATCACTGATTAATACTGCTTTCCACCTTCAGTCGCAAAAACGTAAGCAAGTGCCTGTAAACCCGACTAGAAAGCGAGCTTCATGAAGAGCCTTGCAGTGCGTCCATTGCGATCACTGGAGCAACCTTTGTTCTTTCAATGAGGCCTTTGAGAATTGACAAACCTATAACGTCACAGGAGTCTGGTACGCAACGGTCTGACCGCGTTCTGGTTGGACCACTTTTTGACAAAAATTTCGCACTTTTGGAGCTTTGTATCTCCAAAATTTTAAGGCCGATGAAAAAACCGATTGCACCATTAAAACGAGGACGAAAGGTTCTATTAAAATAGAAAATAAAACATTTCGTTTCATATGCACTTTAAAGAGAAATTTACAAATAAACCGTTTCAGTGCATTACTGCGGCCAGGTTGAAAACACGGAACTCTCGGAACTCTTGGAACTCACATGTTCTGATGTTTCCATGATTTCCAAGAGTTCTGTATTTTCGAGTAGACATACTGTAGGCCATACTCTAAAACGCGGAAATGTTAAAAATGTTCAATGGCGTCATTGAATGCCGTGACAATGTGTCGCTTTGGCATGTGTCGTTTGGATACAGTAAGAACCCGCAAAATAGAAACCACTTTATAAGAAAGCTCAGGCTGATTTTTTTGAGAAATGGTGCCTTCATCATATAAGAAACTTCTCAGCCTGATTTTAAGAAGGTTTCTTATAGGAGGAACCCAAATATATTCATATTTAATGATCTTTGTTAAAATCAGGTGCCAAACATTTTTAGAGATTTTATCCAAAAGCATCTCTATCTATATACTTGGTATGTATGATATGGTTGAGTAATTTTAGACGTAACAAAAACATACCGTTCGATAGTGTTTGCTCTGGGTTTGTTCATATTTTTAAGTTGAAATCACTGAGGGTTTCTTAACCATGTGATAAGAAACCTTTCAGCCTGTTGCCAGATTAATGACCTTTTAAAAAGGAAACTAAACAGGCTGTTTTGAAAAAGCAGTTTTCTATTTTGCGGGTTCTTACTGCAGCATTTTGCCTGATGTGTTACATGCATTGCTTTAACACACAATCAACAAAACTTACAGTTGATGCACATCAGTGGTATCCTTCTGTTCTACCCTTCTGCCCCTCTGTTCACAGTAATTTGTCTGGAAAGTAGGACAAGCACGGTCATAACATTCAGAAGCGCCGGGAGGGGGGGGCAAGGGGGGGGGGCGGTCGCCCCCCCCCAATATTCTCCAGGACCACTTTTCTAATTCGTCTAATTCCGGTGTAAAATTATTGGGGGGGGGGGGGGGGTAAGGCCAATGATCTTTTGCAATTATATTGTCAGTATCGGTTTGTACAATCTTGCTGTCTTATTGCATTTTCCAACGATCTGTAGGGCACTGACTCGGAATTTTTTTCTGGTCGCGAAGGCCCTATACCCCCGTTCTATGTGCCCTCCGAGCTTGCACATCTCAACAACATAGCTTGTGAAAGATCTAAGTCAAGATCTTTTGCACAAACCAAATGAGGAGAAAGTAGTTCTGTATAGGATGGGTAGTAGGGTAAGATTTTTTCGGAGAAATGATGGAAAGTGACTGGGAGAGTCATTCTAAGCCAATGTATAGGTTGGATTTTTGAAAAATTTCCGAGACAAACTATTACAGAATTGTCAAGATTTCAATTTTGAGGCCAGGCAAATTGGATTGTTAGAACCGTTCTGGGAAAAATTATGGTGTGTTTGTGCAAAAATGTTCCTGTGGTGGTAATTTATAAAAATACTGTTACCTAATTATGAAAGTTTTCAATTGGGCACTGGTAAAGATGGAATGCATTCTAAACCAAAGAATATCATATTTTTACAAAAATAGTTTCCTGGGGATGCTAATTTAAACAACTGTTACGAAATCATCAACAATTCTATTTCACCACCAGCTAACATGTGATCGGTAGAAGTGTCCTAAGCCAAAGTAAAGGGCGTGTCCCCGAAAATTTTCCTGGGGGCTTTGCCCCCAGACCAGTTCGGGAACTTAGTCAAGATTTCATAGATAAATTTGTCCCTGAGAATAGAATTACGATAATCATGAAAATGAGATCCGAAATCTGTTCAATTGCTCTTATATAAGGGGCTACAAACTAGGCCCCTTATATGTGTCAATAAGGCAAAATGTGGCTGGCTGAAGGAGAAACATTTGAGGTAAACTTAGGCCTTATGATCATATGAAGGTCCGAAACTGGTTTGGTGGGATGCTTTTCATTTCAAAATTTATCAGTTATTAATAATAGTTAAGAAAAATGTGATAGCTTTAAAGGCACTCTAAAGGTCATGGCTGCAAAAATGTCCTCGTGGGAGTACCCCCACACCCCCCTAGCTTCGCTCACCTTCGATCTCATCATGGGAACTCATTAAAAAATCGGTTCTAGATCCGCCCCTGATTGTATACTGAACTTTGAAGCTTCTGCTGGTCCCCATGCCCTCTTTTTCACCAACCATATACTTCAGATTTCTGAATCTGAGAGAACTTGACAGCCCTCCGATAATTCCATTACAGAGTGACGCATTAGATTGGCTGCGGAAATTTTTGGAAATCAGAAATTCGTCGTTCGGTCGCCGGTAGGACGTCATTTTCTAATTGCGGTACCCTACTTGTGATATTTCAACAGATTCATTTATCTTTATGTCAACCTATAAAAGAGGCGTTGGCTGCATTTACAGCCAAAGTAGAGGGCGTGGTCCAAGAAAATTTTTCTGGGGCTCCGCCCCAGACCCCGTTGCGTTTCGCCCCCCCAATAAAAGATCCTGGCGGCGCCACTGATAACATTGTGCTTTGCTGGTAAAAAGCGATGAAATGCATCAAATTTACGCTCAAATTTGACTTTAACTTATCCATTTACATGAAACTGGTTTGTTCTTGAATGGAAGGATTTTAAATAACATAAGATTTGCTGATGACACCGTATTAACACAGAAGAAGATTTACAGAGTCGAATTGATAAGATCAATAAAAGTTGTAGAGATTATGGTATGGAATTAAACGCAAAAAAGACTGAGGTTATGGTCATGGAAAAACATTCAGGAACGAAAATTCAAATAACATCAAATTGGGTAGCATTAAAACAAGTAAAGCAATATGTATCTTGGCACATTAATTGCAGAAGATTGTAAATGCTTACAGGAAATCAAAAGGAGAATAGGAATAGCAAAGACATCATTTTGGGAATTTTTGACCAGTGGCGGACTGGGCCACCGGGATACCGGGAAATTTCCCGCTGGGCCCTCATCAAGACAATAGTCACTTTTTGTCTTTGGCCCTTTTGATTCAAATGCTTGCTGGTGGCCCATAATTAAAAGTTTTGCAATGGTAAATGATACCTTGACACATTTAAAGCCAATCTACGTAGAATATGCCTAAAATATTTCAGCTCGCTTCGCTCGAACTTTGATACGTATGCTTTCCTGGCTACTTTCAGCAACTTTGTGCAACTTTTTCTATGATTAGGCACCCACATTTACACGTAAGCATTTTCCCTAAAAGGAAACTAGTTGAATCAAGTGGTACTTTGAAGCGTTCAGCTCATTTCGCTTGCTTTTTTCTGGTTGCCTGTGCCAAGATCAAACGAGAATTTGGTGAAACAACTATCATTTGTTCTGAAGCTGCTAACGAAAATTTCCCTCGCTTGCGAATTCACTTTTCAAAACCATCTCATTTCGCTTGACTGCTTGAGATAGTGAGTATCAACTTGTCAAAGACTGGCATAACATCCACTGATTAGGAGGCTCATCTCCAATTAAGGAAAAATTTTAAGGAAATTTTAGAAAAAGGGTGCTTAGCGGCTTTGTAAAGGGTATGGTCCTAAAAATTTCCCTCCACGAGAATGGACATATGGCTACACCATTGGAAACCACTAAAGTAGTAGCGTGGCCACTGGGATGCGGGGGGGGGGGGTTTGTCACCCACTTCTGTCGAGATTCTCACAAAAGCGAGGAGAAACAAGTTGTGTTTAGGCGAGGTAGGGTAGGGTAAGGATCTTCCAGTGGCGGAAATTCAGCTTTTTGAGTGAGGGGGCAAGCCATAAATTTTCCGAGTCGGAGGAAATGCTTTTGTTCTCAGGTATTTCGCTGGAAGACTTAGACCTGACATAAGTAGGGTCCTTAAATGTGCTAAGGTCATTGTATCTCAGATTTCAAAACTATTTATATTCAGCTGTTGACAGAAAAAGGCGAGAATGTGTTATGAACGTACTGTCGGTAAGCTCAACAGTTACGAGGACGCTGGGGGCGAAGCCCCCAGGAAAATTTTTGTGAAAACTCCCTCTATTTTTGCTTAAAATACCTTTCATGACCTTATGTTTACCAGTACTGAATTGGTATTTTTGACAATGTTGTAACATTTTTTCAGAGTAGCATCCCAAGGAAATTTTTTGGGTAATCAGATAGTTTACTTGGGCTTAGGAGAGCTCTTGGATCCATTGTTTGCCAGTGCCAAATTAGAATATTTGATAATATGAATAACCAGTTCTCAAAACAGTTCTGCGTGAAGAGCCTCTCCTTTGTCTTAGAACGCTCCTCGCAATTCAGGTTTTGCCTGCCCTGCCCCTAACATGGAAACTTTGAAAATTCGCTGATAGTTTGTGTTAATGTCGTGTCCAGGAAAATTTTTGAGAACTCCACCCTTTACATTGGCTTAGAATGCCTCTCCCAAAGCTCCAACATCTCGCGGGAAATTGCTACTCTCTAACTAACCCATACCTAAGAACTTTCTTCTCGTTTTTGAAATAAATGAAAGTGAATAAAAACTTTAGAATATGCTTTTTGAGCTTGTGCATTTCGTTTGCTCTTTCCATATAAAAACTCGTCCACTTCATCTTGACGGTGACTCGTTTCTTCACTACAGTTTCAATCCCACCTACGAAATGTCCGACTTTTAAGAAAATTTCCGAATCTTATCGAATTGGGGGGGGCAATTGCCCCTCCAACCCCCCATAATTTCCGCCACCGGGATCTTCCCAGAAATGCTAGAAAGTGATTGGGAGATTCGTTCTAAGCATCTAAGCCAAAGTAGAGGTGGCTTTTTGAAAATTTTCCTTCACAAACTATTATACAATTGTGAAAACTTCCATTTTGAGGGCAGGCAAATTGGATTGTGCCAAACGTAAACAAGGTAAAGTGTGGTTCGCACAAACTTTTTCCTAAAGGTGGTGATTCATGGAAAACTGTTGCCAAATTGTGAACGTTTCCAATTTGGCACAGGTATAGATTGGTTGAAGACGTGCATTCTAAGTCAAAGAAAATGAAGGTTGCTTAAGAATGTTCCTTTGACCTTTTTTTCAAACAACACTGTTACGAAGTGATCAACAATTCTGTTTAGCACCAACAAGCTAAAATAAAGGGCGGCGTATCCTTAAAAAAATTTCCATGGACTTCGCCTCCATTCAATACTCTTCCATTTTATTTGCCCCGGCCATGTCACTGCCTCGAAGTAACTTTTCAAACATGCTAGTTTACGAATAAAATCAAAATCATAACCAAATGTGGGCCCCTGACGGCTAATTTCCCGGGGTAAGGAATTGCTGTCCCAGTCTGCCCCTGTTTTTGACAGGGTAAAAGAAAAGCCAAACCTATGGAAGCAGATTGCTCAACATAAATCATCGTTCTTTGGACACATAGTAAGAAGCCCAAACCAAACTTTGTTCCTTATCATGGAAGGATTCATAAATGGGAAAAAAGCAATGGGTAGACCTTGAAGAATGTGGATTGATGGCATCAAAGCCTGGACCAACACCTAAGGATATGGAAAATTGAAAAGAAATTTGCAGAAAAGGAAATGGTGGAGATTGATGATAGGCAACCTTTGAATGTTCGAAGATGCTAGATACATAGATAGATAGATAGACAGATAGATTGATAGATAGATAGATTTACATCTCATTCCGAGATACTTGAAAAATGCGGACATCTTGGAAATCTTGGAATGCATTGTTTCTTTGCAAAATGACGCATATTTCTGCTGTCCCTAGCCTGTCTCTTCTGTCCTTCTGTTCTCAGTAATTTGTCTGGAAAGTAGGACAAACATGGTCGTAACATTGTGCTTTGCTAGTAGAGCGACGAAATGCATCAAACTTGCGCTCAAATTCAACTTTAACTTACCCATTTACTTCTCATTCCGAGATGTCCGCGCTTTTCATTATACCCTATGCATACACGTATTTTTTATATGGAACTAAGAATTTGGGCCAGTACTGAAAGTTTCTTAAAATTATCAGATTTTGAGTACTCAGAGTTTCTTACGAGTTTCTTAGATGCCTAGACCTAATCATTGAAAGCCTGGAGATGTAGTCAAATTTCTCATTCCAAGCTTCAAGCCACATTGTATTACCATTTTTCAAATGCACAGGGAGTAAATCAGCCAATACAAGTGTGGCTTGCTTTGTTTTTGTTTATTATGCGCTTGTTGAACAAGACATTAATGTCCCTTATATGTCAATCAAAAGCATAATTTGCTATTTGTCACATTACAGTGTATATGCCATTGTTAATCCTAGTGTTCTGCTAAAATTGCAAAATATGATCCAATGTTCCCATCATTGCAGTTTTACCAGGCTGACTGTGTTCCATTCTATGATTTATTTCATCCCACAGATTGTAGAGGCAAATCAAAAGCTTACGAATTTGCAAACAAGAGTATCTTCTATATTTATCTCTTACTTTTAGGAGCAACTGTGACCCAAAGGCAGCAAGTACACTTAGAAAGTATTACAACAGACCCTATTTCTTCTCTGATGAGATTGAATCAAGTAAAACAGACTGGATTTTCATTGGAACTCCAGGCTATGGTGCCCATATGCATGTAAGTAAAGCAAAAAATATATCCTTGATCCTGCCTTTGTGTTGGTTAAAGATACTCTAGAGCCAATCTCATTTCCAGGATGTTTATAGGCCATGCGTTGGTCACAAAGCTGAGTGAACACCCTTCTACTTGTTCAAAAATCATGGGCCAAAACGGAATGAGGAAATCTTACAGGCATTGTTCTAATTTGTGGGTCTTAAAGATGAATGATTTTACCAAGTGACATTGTCTCATCTAATTGTTGGAGAGACGAACTGGCTGCTGACTTGGGCCGCGCGTGGGTTTTAGAAAGAAGATTGGGTGCTGACCTTTTTTTGCGCAAGCGCACTACAACTGTTGCATCTAGGTTGTTGCTGTTGCCCATTTGTTTTGATTTGATTCAGATTGCGGGAGAACTGGTGTAATGGCCGGTATTTTGTGTGTGCTATGATGGTTGGTATTCTATTTAAAGACAGAACCATATGTAAAGAAAGTGTTCCTAAACAGTGCAGAGGTGAGAAAAAATTGTCTGATAACGAATATGATATTTTAGGTTCTACTAGTACACAGAGAGAGTGTTAGGTGCTCTGACTCATCTGTACTCGCTGCATGTTTTTTATAAAGAAACTGGTTTATAAGAAACCAAAGGCTACTTCAAAACTAACTGTGCTAGAAATGGAATTTTTTTAAAGTATTGATTTTGGATCTACAGTATAACATATTTCCTACTATTTGAAACAAATTTGGAGAAAATCAGTTGTCAGCAAATCAAATGGAATTTTCATGATAGGTTGGTATAAATTTGCCAATTTTCCTTTATTTTTTTATTGCCTGGCAATGAATCACATGATTAATTAACTGCCATTGTTAGAATAGTAACAATAGGGGCATGTCTCATTGTTATATCTCTTGTAATTTTGCAGAAAAGAGGGAAAAGTTTTCAACATGATGAGAACACTGTTTATTCATCTATTATATGATGTTTTGAGTGGCAAGAATCATAGAATATCTGATCTGCATCAGTGTTACTTATCATATTGATAATTCATGCATTCAAAAAATAAAAAAATTGTTGGTACTATGCCCATGGGGGGGGGGACATTCAGCTCATACGCATATGGGGGGGTCAGACCCAAAAATATCAGTTTAGCTTCATTACAACCCAAAAATATCAGCTCATTTTATACCTTGACATCTGTAAAGGAACATAAAAGATCCCGAAACAATGCATATTTGAGACCAGGATTGCCACTAGAGAACCCAGAAATATCATTGTGGCTATATTTTATGCTCAAAAATATCAAAAACATAATTTCAGTTTATTTTGACCCAAATATATCACTTTCAGCAATATTCTGACCCAAAAATATTGGATTTACCTCCCCGTATGTGCATGTGCTAAGTGCCCCCCCCCTGGGGTACTATGGCCCGATCAGAGTTTCTTATGAAAAAAGCCAATAATGTACCTTTTAGCAATCTAATGCTTAAATTGACACATGGTGCAAATGTTTGCGTTCCTTCTTCAAAAATACAATATGGCCTTCATCAAAATGTTTTTTTTTCAGGTGGCTGTGCAACAGAATACACCAACATTTCCAGTGGTGATGGATCCCTGTCATGTCCAAACTGTTTTTAAACTTCACAAAGTTCATTTGAACCATGTTTGATGGTTTCTAAAGGTGTTATCAGACTGTGTCATGGTCTGCATTTATATCAATCGTATCTTGTTTGTGGGGCATTTGCTAAACTTTAAATTCTGGTATCAGATTCTATGTAGGTCATGCATGCAAAAAGCATGTCAACAAATTGAGTGTTGATCATAAGCTGTTTCATGTTTGTCTTATTTAGATATTTATTGGCTTTCTTGTGGAAAAATTTGTATGTCTGAGACAGCATGATCAGGGAATGAAGATCTAAATACTGAAAGATTGCTGGATTCTCTTTATCTAGCTTGCAAAACAAAGTCTGGCGGCAACAACTTGAGATCATTATGATCAAAATCTGGAATTTTATCAATCATTGTACAAAATATTTGTCATTTTTCTGCTTCATGTTTCTTCAGACATGCTCTCAAATAATCAAAATTGTACCAATCTTTCCAGTGTCTTTGCAAATCAGTAATTTTTAAAATCAGCACATTTATAAACCCTAAGAAATGTACACAGTAGCTGTAGCCATTCACAAGTACTGTTTCAGGTCTCAGCCATTTTATCTCATGGCAATCAGAAGTAAAACAACACCTAGAACAGACTCAGATTGCATATGCCTACTTATTTCTTTGTAAAACAAGGGGGAAATGGGCAGTTGAGCTAGAATTGTATGCTCAGGCTTTGCAGATGATGTTTGATGGTGTTGAGATTTTACTTTTGTTAATAGCAGAAGATCTTCAAGGACTAAATTCCTGATTATCTGAGCCAAATTCAGAACTTTTTGTAGACAAGTGAAAAGAGGAGAATTTGAGGTTGAATAGCAATGCTCATCTCTGACTTCAAAAGTAGGGTTAACAGCAACAAGTGAGCAAGACTGAATTATGTTTTTTATGCGCGCGCAGATATCCCTCGAAACCGAGGCAATGGGGAAATCAGAATTATTACAAACGCTCCTTTCCTCAATTCTACAACTGACCACAGCTGAAACCATAACAGCAACAACAACGAGCATAGGTGAAGGTCACATGCAAAGAGCTTAAACTGAAATACCTGAAATACGGAGAACATCCCAAAACAAAAACAAGACAGTTATACACACAAGTAACCCGCGGAGTTTTACCCAGTTTATTAATCGCAAGCCAGTGTTGTAAAGAAATCAAACTATTTGATTCTGGGCAATAAAAATCTCTTGCAAAGCCTGGAGTTTCTGCTCTCTCAACTAACCCTTCGATGGACTAAAACTTCCCGCCCGACGTGCGTCACTGCGAGTAACATCGATGAGCGAGTAATATTTTCTGAACGCAGTCATGCTTACCTTGAAGTAAAAATTGTTCTGTAAAATGTAAAAAATTAGCTTTGCTCAACGACCAATTTGCCATAAAGGGAATACAAACATGAAATCAATGTCACAAGAAATTTGCGATATACTTCAAAACAACGAGAATTTTGGCCTAATCTATCATAAACTGACCCCCTGGTACATCAAACCAAACATCAAGTAATCAATACTAACATAGGCTACGGACGGGGGTATAATTTTGACTTCACCTTGAGCTGTTGTCGTTGCTCTCCATTGTTTGCGGCTGCTAGATTGTAAACAAACAAAGATGGCTGGCTGGGAAATCAGCATAAAACCAACACGTAGATATCTAATTTTTACAATGTCATCCCCTATTTTCCCGGCGGTACCGATACGATTTTCTGACAGCCAAATAAAATTTCGATCAATACAAAAAGTTTCCTGAAAAGGCTGCGGCCAGATTTTTTGCAAATTACATAGAAATTCGATCAATTTTTCCTCACTATTTTTGAACCAAAATATTTTTGAGGAATCTCGTTGGCTAATTTAGCTAAGTTTGACTCGTATATACAAGAGTTGAACAAAGTTGCGAACAACCCTCTACTGAAAACGCGACTCCTTATTAGTAGGGAGATAGTCTAGCGAAGTTCTCAGCTAAGTTATTCACTACGTAGGCCATCCCAAACTTAGCCAAGTCATCCGCTAGTTCTCTCTCACCTACTAAGGAGGGTTTCCAAACTTAGCCAAGTTCTCAGCTAAGTTGTTCACTACGTAGGCCATCCCAAACTTAGCCAAGTCATCCGCTAGTTCTTTCTCACCTACTAAGGAGGGTTTCCAAACTTAGCCAAGTTCTCAGCTAAGTTATTCACTACGTATAGCGAAGTTCTCAGCTAAGTTATTCACTACGTAGGCCATCCCAAACTTAGCCAAGTCATCCGCTAGTTCTCTCTCACCTACTAAGGAGGGTTTCCAAACTTAGCCAAGTTCTCAGCTAAGTTGTTCACTACGTAGGCCATCCCAAACTTAGCCAAGTCATCCGCTAGTTCTTTCTCACCTACTAAGGAGGGTTTCCAAACTTAGCCAAGTTCTCAGCTAAGTTATTCACTACGTAGGCCATCTCAAACTTAGCCAAGTCATCCGCTAGTTCTCTCTCACCTACTAAGGAGGGTTTCCAAACTTAGCGAAGTTCTCAGCTAAGTTATTCACTACGTAGGCCATCCCAAACTTAGCCAAGTCATCCGCTAGTTCTCTCTCACCTACTAAGGATTTCCAAACTTAGCCAAGTTCTCAGCTAAGTTGTTCACTACGTAGGCCATCCCAAACTTAGCCAAGTCATCCGCTAGTTCTTTCTCACCTACTAAGGAGGGTTTCCAAACTTAGCCAAGTTCTCAGCTAAGTTATTCACTACGTAGGCCATCTCAAACTTAGCCAAGTCATCCGCTAGTTCTCTCTCACCTTCTAAGGAGGGTTTCCAAACTTAGCGAAGTTCTCAGCTAAGTTATTCACTACGTAGGCCATCCCAAACTTAGCCAAGTCATCCGCTAGTTCTCTCTCACCTTCTAAGGGGGGTTTCAAAACTTAGCCAAGTTCTCAGCTAAGTTGTTCACTACGTAGGCCATCCCAAACTTAGCCAAGTCATCCGCTAGTTCTTTCTCACCTACTAATATAAGGAGGGTTTCCAAACTTAGCCAAGTTCTCAGCTAAGTTATTCACTACGTAGGCCATCCCAAACTTAGCCAAGTCCAGCTACTTTGATAGAAGTTCATGACCTAATCAATATTTTAAATCCTTCCAAATCTGTAGGTCCTAATAGTATACCGATAAAATTACTTATTGGATATTCTATTTCCCCACTTGTTGCTCTTCTTGTGAATCAATCTTTCCAGTCTGGTATTTTCCCTGATAAACTGAAAATTGCCAAAGTGATATCTCTTTTTAAAAAAGGAAATCCCGAGCTACCATCAAACTACAGGCCAATTTCTCTTTTACCCATCTTCAGCAAGATATTTGAGAAGCTAATGTACAAACGACTTTATAGATTCCTTGAAATTCATAAAGTTCTTTATTCTTTACAATTTGGATTTCAAGAAAACCACTCAATTGATCATGCCCTTGTGAGTTTGACAGAAACTGTAAGAAATACACTTGATAATAAAAGATTTGGTTGTGGTATTTTCATTGATCTACAAAAAGCTTTTGATACAGTTAATCATAGAATTTTGCTATCAAAATTGGAACATTATGGTGTTCGTGGATGTGCCCTTGAATGGTTTAGATCATATCTGTCTGATAGAAAACAATATGTTTCTGTTAACGGAAGCAATTCTAACTTACTTTCAATTACTTGTGGTGTACCACAAGGTTCTGTACTGGGTCCATTACTCTTCCTTCTTTATATTAATGATCTACCAAATGCTTCTAAGAAACTTAATTTTTATCTCTTTGCTGATGATACAAACATCTACTACGAATCCAAAGATTTATCTCATTTGATTAAAATTGTCAACAAACAGCTGAGATTAGTAAAGAGGTGGCTTGATGCTAATAAATTATCATTAAACATTGATAAGACAAATTATATGATTTTTCATTCTTCATCTTTCAAAGTTCCCTCTGATTCTGATGTCAAAATAGGCAAGAAACATATTAAAAGAGTTAAGTTTGTTAAGTTCTTAGGTCTCCTCCTTGATGAGCATCTTAGCTGGAAATACCATCTCAGTGAACTCTCTAAGAAATTAGCTAGAACATGTGGAATGTTTTTCAAAATTAGGAACTTACTTCCATTAGATGTTTTACTTTGCTTGTACAATGCTTTGTTTCTGTCCTTCTTACAATATGGTCTTATTGTTTGGGGGCAAACTTATGCGTCATACATTGATCCAATTTTCAAATTACAGAAAAAAGCAGTCAGAGCTATCTCATTTCAGCCTCGCATGTCTCCCTCTCTTCCAATCTTCAATGATTTTAAACTTCTGAAACTTTCTGAGATTTTTGAACTCCGGCTCTTAACTTTTGTTTTTGATTCAGTTAATAAAACCTCACCTAGTTGCTTTCATGACTTTTTCTTATTTAGTTCATCTGTTCATCAATATTCCACAAGACAGGCCAGTCAAGGTGATTTATTTATGTCTCGGAAAAACAGTCTTCAATATGGTCTAAAGTCAATTCGATATCTTGGTGCTAAACTTTGGAATACATTACCAGTGGAACTCCGAAATGCTTCATCAAAAATATCGTTCAAAACAAAACTAAAAATTTTCTTATTGAAAAATGTCAACCGATGAATCTACACTGCCACAATTTCTGTTAACCTGTGAAAAGAAAATGCATAATTATTTAAATTCATCTAAACACACCTGATATTATCTTAGGATAGGGGGGGCTCTCTCCTCGATTAGTTTACCTATTGAGAGAGCTCCTCCTTTAAGTAATTCCCTGTATGCAATTTATTTAGTTCCTCCTTGTATTTGTATATTGTACTAAGTTTTGGTATTACTGTATTAATTTTTGTAAGTTATCTTTTATCTTTGTAGTTTAGTCATATGTTTGTATAGTTAGTAGTTAGGACTATAAATTGTATATTGTGGAATTTAAAATATATGAACTGAACTGAACTGAACTGAACTGAAGTCATCCGCCGCTAGTTCTCTCTTCAATTCGTTCAGTTCTGTTTTAAGTTACACTCTGAGGACGACACACGTCAGAAAGGCCTCAAAGTGCTATGCATCCACATCTTTAAAAAATTTCTTGTTAATAGAAGCATTTACGTACTATGATATAAGTGCCTCTTCAAAGAAAGCATTCGTTTATCATATGCAGTATCCAAGAAATTTGCCAGGAAAATTTAATCATCGGAATGAGATAAAAAAGATTTTTTATAAATTTTGGATTTAATGTGGAGAAACAATATCAGTCAGGGCTTCAAAAGAAAACTGCATCAAAGTTTCCTCCATTAAAAATTCAGATCAATCTTCCAACAACAACAAAACATTAAAAATATTACAATAAAACGTTAAAATATTAAAAAACTTAACACTTGTTATAGACACTTGGTACTGTAGTATATTCTAAATAATAGGTACATAACTGCGGAAAATCTAATAAAAACCTTAAAGAACCTTTCTTTAAAATTTACCAATTTATCAAACTTAAGGACAATATGAATCACTCTTTAGAATACGTAAGTTTGAAAGGCCTCAGTGTGCCAATCTGTCTTTTTTTTGCGTCAGTTTTCTCCTAGTACCTATTACTTGTTATAGATATGGACAAACGTATAAATGTTTGTACAGCACAACCCTCAGCATCTGAACTCAGGGAGAAAGTGGAATATTTCCAGTTGGAATATGTAAGAAGAATATCCAAGCTATATATCAGTTATTTCTTGTTTGCAAAAAGGGTAAGATCCGTAAAATTGTATTCATTCAAACTATGGATTACTCCAGGGACTGTTCTGGGTAAGACAAGTACCGTACATCGATATATAAAAATATTTTTAAGTTTTTTGTGTGTGCTTTTCTTACTCTCTGCAGCTTCACATCCCCAGCTTGCAACAGCACGAGGACGCAATTATATATCTGTATCCATTCAGAAAATCAATGTGTACACTGGGCATATCACTAGCATAAACCTCTTACAGGTAAGGGTG
Organism: Aurelia coerulea; assembly: GCA_039566865.1. Classification (NCBI taxonomy): domain Eukaryota; kingdom Metazoa; phylum Cnidaria; class Scyphozoa; order Semaeostomeae; family Ulmaridae; genus Aurelia; species Aurelia coerulea. Next base: position 9,916,982 of record CM076959.1, read on the forward strand.
TGGTTAAACGAATTTTCATAACATCGGTGTTTGCTTTACAGTGTGCAGTATACACACCCCTAACTTCTAAAATCCAACGATCTCAAATGTTAACAAAAAGGCCAGCCGAATGCCACTTAAACTAGGATGGAGACTGTGATTGATATGATTAGTATTAGTATTAGTTTTGCAAACAGTTATAACCAGGTGTCACAAACAGTACCTCCTTTTAAGAAATCACCAAAACTTGATTGTCAAAAGTTTGGCTAAGTTTGGAAACACTCCTTAGTGTGTGAGAGAGAACTAGCGGATGACTTGGCTAAGTTTGTGATGGCCTACGTAGTGAATAACTTAGCTGAGAACTTGGCTAAGTTTGGAAACCCTCCTTGGTAGGTGAGAAAGAACTAGCGGATGACTTGGCTAAGTTTGGGATGGCCTATGGCCTACGTAGTGATTAACTTAGCTGAGTCATCCGCTAAGTATCGGTTTCCCTACTATAGATCATGTAGCAAATGTCCTAGCCAACAACCTCGCTAAGTTTCCTCCAGTACAGGGAGGACAGTGTTTCTAGCTGAGTCATCCGCTAAGTTTCGGTTTCCCTACTGTATATGCTTTAGCAAAAGTTCGCTATTACTTTTAGCTCTTGTATACAAGAGTTTAGCTTAGCTAAATTAGCTATTGTATGCTCTCCCGTAATCAATACTAACATAGGCTACGGACGGGGGTATAATTTTGACTTCACCTTGAGCTGTTGTCGTTGCTCTCCATTGTTTGCGGCTGCTAGATTGTAAACAAACAAAGATGGCTGGCTGGGAAATCAGCATAAAACCAACACGTAGATATCTAATTTTTACAATGTCATCCCCTATTTTCCCGGCGGTACCGATACGATTTTCTGACAGCCAAATAAAATTTCGATCAATACAAAAAGTTTCCTGAAAAGGCTGCGGCCAGATTTTTTGCAAATTACATAGAAATTCGATCAATTTTTCCTCACTATTTTTGAACCAAAATCTAGTAACCTTGAAATTTCTTGGCTTGTGAGGCTCAGAAGAGTCAAATAGGCTTGCAATCCAATGAAATAAACAACAAAGTATCTACCTCTTCAAAAATAATTTTACTGCTTGTTTATTTCAAGGATTTTGAACACTAGGAGGGTTTACTTTGGCAGACCAAAATACTTAGGCCGATAACCATGTGAAGATCACCGGTACTTCGATAAAAAATTGAAGTATGATCCCCTATTTTCCCGAATAACTCACCTGGCTCAAAATGTTGCTCAGATCTTGGAGAAGGATTTCAGAGATGATGGTGAAAAGGCTGCGGCCAGTTTTGGAGTATTTTACAAAACATTAAATCCTTGAATTCTTCGTCTTTTGTGACAATCACCACGATATCTATTCCACGTGTTTGGAGCCCTTTAAAATGTTTGATTAACTTCAGCTCTCGTCCAAGTAATCTTTAACTTCCAACCTGTGCATTTAGCCAAGTACCGAAGACAATAGGCCAATTCCCAGGGGTCAGGAATCTTCGAAAGTCTATTGTTTGTTTTTCCTGGCAACTTTCCAGATTCACAGATTCCAACTAAATGCGGGGGCGCAAGGTCCTGTCGGTCAGCGGCAAAAACATAATTCAGTCTTGCTCAACAAGTGATGATATGGCAGTTGCAGCACTGTTTGATGTTTCATTTTTGTTTCTTTTGGCTTCGTTTACGTCTGAATGGTCTGAATATTGATTGCTTTGAGCCTGCATTCTCTTTTAACTGATGTGAAATCACACAATTTGCAGTGATATTGGCTGATATTCTTTGCATTTGTTGACGACTTCGCATAAAATGTGAAAGTTGACGGAATGGCTCATCATTTGCAGTGCTGGAACTTGCCATATAATCAGGTACTGTTAGGTATGTATCATTACAACAACTCTCAAACAAACTGATATGTTTCGAACTCAGTATGACAGTATAATCCTAGCCCAAACGACGAAAATGAGAAAGATGTGTCCTCAGCCGTCCACCACTCATCCTGCCTAACAAAATGGCGATTGCACAGAAGAACGGTGGTCACATGGCGATTAGCGTTGTTGTTGCTGCACGTAGCTGTGCAGGAGCAAGAAAGCTCCACTCTGATTGGTCAAAATGATCTACGCAGTCCGCATGCGCTCCCAAAGGATGGCTGCTGATTGGGGAAGTCGGCATTGTTTTTAAACAAAAGAATCTGAAGTTCATCTCTCCAACAACTAAGATAACCTTTGAATGATAGATTAAAATGTTAGTTTTTTAATATCTGCCATATACTTTTTATTCCACAGCCTGTCAAACGTGTAAAAATTGTTTGAATCGCCCGGTATTTAGTGCAGAATTCGTAATGATGTAATGGGTATCAAACCCGAAATCTCTTCAACAGGAAATCAAGGGCACTTTACACCTTTAACCTTTATCTATCAAATTGTTCTCCTGATGTAAACAGCATTTTCCTAAACTTGCTTTAAATTGCTTATAATTCAATGAAAAATAGAGGCAAATTCCTTGATATTTTAAGAAATTGTAGGTAGATGTGTGTGCTATTCAAATATCTAAAAATCCAAAAGTTGATTGAATAAAAAATTTTATCGTCCTGAAGAGCTACAGTAACCTTACAGACCTGGCCGTAAGTTATTTTAGTGGCGCACTGTAAATCACGCACCTTGCTTAGTGAGGCGCGTTATTCTGAGCAATAAACATATCGCTCTGTAAAGAGGGAATTTTGAGGTTGAGGACGAACAAACGAGTTTTGAAGGTGTTGCAAAGAACAGCGGCATTGAGTTGAAGTTACAAGAATCGACATTGTGGTTTGAACGGTAACAGGAATAAAAAAAATCATGTTTTCCTCTGCACTACGTTCTTTGTTATACACTTGTATTTAGGCCATTTGATGATGAATGCTTTTCAATCCAGTTAAGCTGTAGTGCTACCAAAGTCCTATTCAGTTCAGGACACATGTCCTCCAAACGCAACTTTCGTGGTTTTATTTTCATTCTCGCTGTGTAAATTTGATCTTCCTGTTTGACCTTGCCCCAATCATGATATTGTGTCATTATCACATACCGGAAATAACAAGGATTGAGAGCAAGTATAATTGACAGCACTTAAGGATTAAGTATTAATATGGTATTTCATTTGGATAACAAATTAATTGATTGATTTCCCTTTCACAAGAAGATGTCAGTTTCCAAGCAGTTTCCAAGAATATTCAATGCTCTTCCTTCAATGAGAAAAGCCGAGGTGCGTGATTTTAAGACAATGCCTTTTTTTGGCGAGTGAAAGATCACACCTCTTGAATGTTTGAGGTGCATGATGAGGCGCGCGCGATCACGCGCCTTAAACGGCCAGGTCTGCCTTAGGTGGTTTCGCAGGTAAAAATTCAATTTGAAAATCAAACCATGTGTTGTCAGACTATGCTTCAAAACCGGGTGGTTTCTGAAAGCACAAAGTTCTAGAAGTTCAAAGCCATTTGCAATATGTCCAAAATCAGCTTGCTTTAGCACAAGTGCACATAAAGGAATTTGTATTATCGGAAATATAATCTAATGTTGATGATTTTTCAAAAAGTTTCATCTTTTATTCATGGGTCATCTAATAGGGTGCTGATTATAGGATGTGTATCAATTTTAAATGCTTGATTTTGTGTTCTTTCTGGGCGCATGTTCGACATTGTATTTTAGTAATTTAACCCAATGAGAAAGAATGAAGTGAGGCTCACATGATCCATTTTTCAAAGATTAAAAGGGTAAAGTAATACTGTGAAGCTCAGTTATTGTCCTTCTAATGATACAGAAACTATTGAATCGTAATTATGCTTTCTTGTGAACGCTGAGAGTCAAATGCTCCAGCCCATTCTGTGAGCTTTTTGGCACATTGAGAAATAGGACTTTGGCCTAAATTCTAATTTCAAAAGAAAATAATGCACCCAAAATTACGAGGAAAATCTCAAAAATTAACTCGAAGCCTCAGTAAAAGGATGGAATTAATATTCTACAAGTATTGGTGTGTCTTGATTGATAGACTCATTGCCACCACCTTTGCAGCACATGCAGCTACATATCTCGCAAATTACTAGTTACTGCTTTTTTGGATTCTTCTTTGGTGTCGAATGCAATGTGCGAAGTTTCGTCTTCACACCATTTCTCGTTTCTGAAATAAGTAGTAGGGCCAATATAGCCCCCCCCCCCCCCCGAACCACAGTTGTGAAAATTTACCCGGGCAGAAAAGGGTTAAGGGCGCAAAGGACACTTGCAGAAGATGGAGGCAAAGAGTGCGTCCCTCGAAGCTAGCCCTACATTTTCATGCTACTTAATTGAAACCACACTTACCCATTTTGACGAATCTTCACATAATATGCGGTTTCTTTTCAGATTGACAATGTCAAGTATCCATCGTGGCAAGCCCAAATTCAAGGAACAAAAGTCTGGTCCCTGGAGCCCCCACCGGAATGCTATTACAAGTGTCCCAAGGGTTTCAAAGTCGTTGTCAATCCTGGAGATATCAGTAAGTCATACTTTTGAATTGTTTCCAGTTGTCAAGAATATTCTACTGGGTGCACCAGAATAAACTATGCATGTTTGGCAGGCCACAATAAATCGTAAACTGGGCCGATTCTGAAGATCTAAATACCTTTGTCCTTCTGAATACCTTTGAAGACCTTTGTCCTTCTGCATGACTTAATATTTAGCAGAAAGCCGGAATTAGATTCTAGGATTTTTTAAACAATTTTCTGCTTTCGTTTTTTAGAGCTAGACGCGAGTTTCTTTAAAGTTTCATTTTCAAAAACAAAGAAAACGATCAAAAAACATTGATCAAATTTTTCAAAGAATCGACATGAATGGACAAAAAGAAAACTTGTTCATGGTGATTTGGGATTTACAAATCAATTAATTGTATCGATTGATGGTATTGATTAATTAATCGATTTGTATATCTCAAATCACCACAAAAAAGTTTTCTTTTTGTCCATTCATGTCGATTCGTTGGAAAATTTGTTTTTTGTTTTTTATCATGTTCAATGTTCTCAGGAACGAACGTTTTAAGAAACTCGCGTCCAGCTCTAAAAACTGAAAACAAAGAAATTTGCAAAAAATCCTATAATCTACGTCAGGCTTCCTGTCAAAGATTAAGTCGTCAAAGATTAAGTTGTAAATCTTCAACATCGGTCAAGTATACGATTTATTGTGGCCTACCAAGCGTGCATATTTTGGTGCACCTGGTATTAGCGGAATATCTATTTCACAAATAGATATATAGAGGCTATTAAATTACTGCATAAAGAACCCTTTTTCAGCAGTAACATTTTCAAAATATTTAATGTTTCACCAGAAATCTGTTATTTGCAATTTGTAAGAAAGTGCCAAAGCTATATCAAGGACTTAAGGAAGCAATTTAAGGGAAAATTTATCATTAAAAAGTTCAATTTGATAATTATTCCTAGTGATTTTTTATTATGCTTCAAAATCTTATCTTCTAAAACCCCAAATTCCTACAGATTGGAAGCTATGTCAAGACTCTAAAATGTGTGTAAAATTGATTTGGTCCTTGACACAATTGCATTTAACATTTTTATGATCAGTAATACATTCATATATTAGAAAGAAAGGAGGTGGTGGTATCATGGCATCCATATCTGAAACCATTGATTCAAGAAAAATAAGGCCAGCTAAGACCAGATATAAAACAATTGAAATATTAGCTGTACAAACTACAATTGAAAGGGAGGAAACTTTACTCCTAGGACTTTACAAGCTACCAAAGGCAACAGGTAAAGATTTTCCGTCAGGATTAGAAGAGGAACTAAATGAGATAGTAACTTGGGCAATAAAGCAAAGTGGTTGTTGTCATGGGGGATTTGAATCTAGATAGGATGAAGCCAGAAAAGACAGAAGCAAAGCTGCTGACAGACATAGAAGAAGTTCATGATCTTATGTGTCTTATAAATGAACCAACTCAGATAACACCAAGCACATCAACCCTTATCGATATTCTTCTCACAAATAAGCCAGATTATTTTTAACATAGTGGGACATTTGACCCAAGCCTCAGTGACCACTGCATGATTTATGGGTTAATGAAGAAAAAGACACAAACAACTTATAACAGAAAAATCATAACCTTCAGAAGTAAAAAATGTTTTGATGAAACAAGTACTTAAAAGACCTTGAATATGTACCTTGGCATGTTGGAGAAATTTTTGATTCTGCTGATGACCAGCACTATTTCTGGCGAAAAATAGCCAATGATGTCATAAATGATCATGCTTCTATCAAGGAAATGCGAATCCGATAGAAGGATGTACCCTTCATGACATTGCAGTGGAAAAAGGCGATCAGGAAGAAAAGGAAGTATGCAAGGATATTCTCAAAAGAAAGAACACAGGAAACTTTTGAGATGAAAGAAAGACGCAAAGCTGTCAAAGAATACTTGGAAACAAAAGACCACAGAGATGCAAAGTAAACCAAGAGAGTTTTTCAATGTATTTAAACCGTTCCTTGGATCAAAGGGCAAGAAATGCAACAACAACATGATAAGACTAGAGATCAACGGTAAAATGGAAGAAGACCAGAAAAAGGTTGCAGACAAATTTGCGACATATTTTTCAAATATGGCTATCCTTGAAGGCAGAACAGTTCAAGTAACAGACGCCCAACTTGCTAGGCATGAAAGTTTATCAGAGATAAAAGGGTGTGTGAAGGACAGAGAGCCCTTTGTGTACCAAACTTTGACAGAAGCGGAAGTATATAATACCTTAAAAAAGATTGAGCCGAAGAAGTCTATTGGCTAGGATAGATTGCCTCCAGATATCCTCAAGTTGTCAGCAAAAACAATAACACCATCTCTAACAAGTTTGTACAACTTTTGCATACGCGCACTTGCATGGCCAAGTGACTGGAAAAAGGGTGAATGGACACCAGCATTCAAAAAAATAAAAGGTATATCAGAAAAAATTATAGGCCAGTAACAACACTATCTGCAATATATAGAATTTTTGAGCAACTGATAACATCACAAACCAGCAAAAGGACTGAAGGAGACCTAAGTTCCTATCTGGCTGCCTACAGGAAAGGTAACAGTACGGAAACAACATTAATTATGCTAATTGAAAACTGGAAGGCAGCTCTTGATAAGAAAGAAATCTTTGGCATACTATCCACTGATATGAGCAGAGCATTCGATTCGATGTATCCACCATAGCTCCTGAAGAAACTTGAAAGCTACGGTTTCTCTGAAGATGCATTAATGCTATTAAGATCCGACTTCGAGAATAGGCAAAATCGTGTAAAGATGGGGAGCATATGAAGTGACTGGATAATATCCAACAGAGGTTGTCCACATGGCTCTTCATTTGGTCCATTGCTATGGAACATATTCCAAAATGACAAGACGTACCAGATAAAAAACTGTAGCATAAGCATGTATGTAGACGATCATGAGCTGTTTGTGTCTGGACAATCCCTTCAAAAAGTGGAGAAAGAAGTGAATAGTGATATAGAAAATGCATCAAAATGGTATCAGGATAAATTCCTAATTGCCAATAAAGACAAATATCAAGCAATGGTTATCAGGGAAAGCAAACCAAATGATAAAGAGATTGAGGTGAAAGTTAATGAAATAGAAATTGAACAAACCAGCTCAATGAAACGGTTAGGGGTTAGCATCGATGACAAATTGAACTTTACTGAGCATATAAAGAATGTGTGTACAAAGGCGAGTTAGATAGTTAGAGTAATATTTAGACTCTGTAATCTTATACCCACGGAAACAAAGTTGATTTTGTACAAAACTGCTATATTACCACACATAACCTATTGTGACATTGTCTGGCATTTTTGCACAGCATCAAATAAGCTTGAGAGAGTTCAAGAGAGAGCACTGAGGGCGGTGTTTTATGACAAGAAGAGTTCCTACAGTGAACTTTTAAGACAAGCCAAGCTGCAAACGCTCAATAATCGAAGATTGCAAAATATTACCATCATGATGTTTAAAGTGAAACATAGCATGAACCCAAAGTACATTAATGATTTATTTGAAATACCGAACAAAAGATACGACCTTATAAATGCAGACTTTACGATTCCTACATTTAATACTGTTAAGTATGGAAAGCATTCGTTGAGGTATCTAGGACCTGTCATATGGTCAAAATTGAATGAAAAAGAAAGAACTAGTGAGTGCAAGTATTGATAATTTTCAAAATTATATTAGACAAAAGGACCTTGAGGCGTTACTAAATGACAATATATGTAATGAAAACTGTAGGCTATGTAATTTTTCTTAAACTGAGACTTTTACTTTATGGATAGTTATATTTAATTTAGGTAAATTTAAAAACAAAACTCTAAATTTGTATGTAAATAGTGTCCCCAATTGGTACAAATGCTAAATGTATTAGACACTGTAATAAAGTTATTATTATTATTATTATTATTATTATTATTATTATTATTATTATTATTGTTGTTATTCAAATTTGGATGATTTTTCAAACGGTGCTCTGTGCCGATTCTTGCAGTTAATGTACACAAAGGCAATGGCAACTGTCTGCTTTATACTGATTGAGTCGGGAGAAATGCAGCTATCGAAAAGGGGTACTTTTTGAATAAGATTCCTTCTCCCACAATGTGAATTCGGTAACATTTGTTGATTTCTTATCGAATAGGCGACCTGTTCAATTGATTTAAGAGTTTTCATTGTGAAAAAATGCGGATTCCCCTCTCTCCCCATTGTAATGTTGTTTTGGAGAAAACGTGTTTTCCCCCATTTAAGGATCATGATGGACAACGTTTTAAACCGGTCTCAACATTGAAATGTGGGAGGGGGGATTTTGAAGAGAAAATGCCTTTTTTACAGTGGCTCAACAATTTTACAAATGATTGTCTAAAAAGGTCAAAACTTCAGGGGCGTAGAACTTCAAAGCCCATTAAAGCAATCAGCTGAAATTGTTGGCTGGATAACTATTGGCTGGATAACTATTGGACCAATAGTTTTTGAAACTTTCTGAAGGAGACTCCTCAAGGAAACATTCCATTACAGTAAAAACCCGCACATAAGAACCTTCATCTATTAAGAACCTACAGCCTGAAATAATATATTTTGTACCCAATTAATAAGAACCATTTCAGGCAGATATCTTAACTAGGTTCTTAATAAAGCGTTTCATTCATCCATTGGGAAATAAATGCAATCTGTTTGCCAATCAACCTCTTTCGTGAACTCCAAAACATTCCTTACAGAACTGTGATAGGAAGGGCCTGCAGGGGTAACTGCGTAAGCTTGAGTTGAAGTGGATAGGGCCAAGAATGTAAATAGATTTGGCTAAGATCTAGATTCACACATTTCCTATGTTAAGAACCTACACCCTGATTACTGGATGTGCCTCATAGCACAAGAACCTAAACAGGCTGAGTTCAAAATCTTAGGTTCTTGTGTGCAGGTTTTTACTGTACTTCAAAAGGGAGTGACCATTTCTAGCTAGGTGAATTTGCAGCTGTGATTGAATTGAACATGTCTGCCATTAAACGAGATATTTCGCAATTGTCTGACATATTTAGCCTGTTTCACTCAAATATACAGTCTCTACTACTACATAATAATAATAATAATAACACGAATCTTTATACAGGATTAACACTTCAACGTTACTGCTGTTATCAATGTGTGTCCTGATCAACGTAAAAAGATATTATAAAAAGAAAATGAAAGAAAAATTTACAGCAATTGTATTAATACCATATGTTACATATTTAAAATAAGGAGCCTAAATCATATATTACATATCTAAAATAAGAAGCCTAGGTAAAATGTTGCTTAAAATGCTGTTCATATGCATTGAATGATTCAGTTTTCCGTATGTTGATAGGCAGTTCATTGTAAATTTTTGCTGCCATGAAGCGAAACGATTTGCGTGCATATTCAGTTTTAATTTTTGGAAGCTTGACAAGACATTGATTGTTTCTTGTTCTCATATTGTGGTCATTGATTTCGAAGTAGCCTTGAAAAGTGTCACAAATGTCCTTGTCAATACACTTGCGTACAAGCTTACATGCACGGATCTTATTTGCACTGACAACTGACTCAATTCTTCCGCTAGTGTTCAAATTTCCTTGTATTGTTCTTAGGAAATTTGAACACTAGCGGAAGAATTCGGTCAGTAGTCAGTGCAAATAAGATCCGTGCATGTAAGCTTGTACGCAAGTGTATTGACAAGGACATTTGTGATAAAGAAAATCTCGAGCTCTTGCTGAGTGAGTGATCTTGATTTCCATTTTGACGTGATTGCCTCGTCAGAAACATGGCACTCAGACAAAAATAAAGATTACTTCAAAAAGATCAGCCTTGAAAGCTATCATTATTATGCAGGAATAAAGGGCAACAGCAAGTGTGGAGGGAGTGGCTTTTTTGTGTCTAGTAGCTTACGTTTTAGTGAACGAAAGGATCTTTCAAAAGCCTACAAAGACAATCTCTGCGAATTTGATGCTTTTTGGATCGAAATAGAAAACTGCAACAGTCCCAACGTACTCATAGCCGCAATTTATAATCATCCCAAAAAGGACTCGACAATGTTCTTCCAATACCTTGAGACTGTCTTCAAGAAAATTTCTAAGGAGAATAAAATGTACGTGATAACAGGAGACTTCAATCTTGACCTTCTAAGATATGACAAGATCCCCGATGCTGAAAATTTCATAGACACCATGTTTTCAAATTTCTTGCAGCCGTTAATCTTACAGCCCACAAGGTATACCAGTAATAACAAACCATCACTCATCGACAATATCTTTATCAATTCAATTGACATTGATACCAGCATTTTCTTCTCCCATCCAAATCTCAATGTTACAGAAGATACAGTAAATGCAGAGCTTGGAAAAATTTCAGACTGGCTTATTGCAAACAAACTCACTCTAAATACCAATAAGTCAAATTTTTTGTTAGTTCATCCTAAACAACGAAAACCGTCGCGCAAACTGAGCCTTTCCATAAACAACGAACCCTTATTAGAAACAGATCATGCAAAATACTTAGGAGTCCTAATCGACAATAACCTCTCATGGAAATGCCACATCCAACAAATTAATATGAAAGTTGCCAAGAGTCTTGGCAGTATGGCAAAAATGAGACATTTTGTACCAGAAAATACTTTGGTAACTATCTACAACGCCTTCATTTCACCCCATATCAACTATGGTATAACTAACTGGGGAGGAGCCTACTCTAAGCATCAGGACCCTGTGCGAAGAAAACTAAAAAAAGCAGTGAGGCTCATGGGATTCAAAAAACAAAACACACCTAGTGCACCTCTTTTCAAATCATATGGCCTACTAAAACTAGACGACTGTTACAAGCTAGAGTGTGCGAAGTTCATGTACGATGTATCAGTAGGAAATGTAGAAGAACATTTCCAAAAGCTCTTCCAATTTGTTAACTCCCGGCACAATATTCAAACAAGACAAGCAACTGCAGGCCACTTATCTCAGCCCCTAGTCAGAACAAACTACAAACAAAATTTCATTACAAATTACGGAGTGAAGGTATGGAAAAAGACTCCGAAAGAAATACGAGTCTCTAAGAGTAAGAAACTTTTTACAAAAAGCTACAAAACATGGCTACTAGATAGCTACAATTAAAAATTGATTTCTCCCATCAATCTTCCATACGAAACATCCGAATTCAACTAAACTCCACTCAACCGTGATTATAGAAACTAAACGGTTTTATTCTATTCTTCTTTCTCTTTTTTTCCTTTTCTTTTTCCTTAGATTTTTTTCGTTAGTGTTAGTATATTAAAAAAATGTATTCGTATTAATTTCAATATCGCTGAATCTTACCTTGACAGAGGCAACGGGCACCTAGCCCGAAAGCTCATTAGAGTTCTTTCTAGGTGTCCTAAGCTACACATCTAGAAAGTTATTAAATCTTTTAAATTGGTATGAAAGTAGTATTGAAAAGTGAATGAAATGAAAATATTGTCTTTTAAATTGCGTATGTTTTTTAGCTACCGTAGATATGTTGCTTATTAATAAATAGCTTGAATTATTGATGAAATGAAGTGAATGAAATGAAAATATTTCCCACTGTCATTGCTTTGATATATAAGAACAATGGCCATTTCAACTGACATGAAATTTCATGACTGATGATGTAATCTCATTGTTTCCTTTCAGTAATTTTGGACACTAACAGATGGTTTCACCAGACGGATATTGTGGGACAAAACATGAGCATCACCATTGGTTCAGAATACGACTAGAGAGATGCCCAGCACTTTTTTAACATTTCTTTGCAAGCAGCTACCGTGAACTGAAATCTGACAACTCAAACTCTTCCATAAGTGCGAAATGAACTGGAAGGGTGTAGACTTTATTAGCTGTTGAGTACTGCCTCTAATTTGTGTACGTATATGCATATGACTCGGGTTAATTCATTCATAATTTTCTAAATGTAACCTGCACAGTGGAAGAGTTATCGTCAGTTGATTTACCTACAGAGGTGTTGCTCTACTTATTTAGGCGGTATGATTTTCTTTGAAGTATGCACAAAGCTTCAAGGAAATTTACAGTAACTCTACTTTCCACTGTAGTATGTGTCGCAAGTTGCTATTTTTGTAAAATCGTCCCTCTCACTCATCATTTCATTACTTAAGCATCACTTTGTCAATGGAAAATCGGCAAATCGCATTGTCTCCACCAATGCAGACTTTGCAAATTCTTTGCACGACTTTTTCTTTGATTTCAGAAGTGGATTGATCCCCAACGCTACTTGAAAAGTGTTTGGTTTCCTTTTGCTCTATCTTTAGGTGTAACTTAGCCAAAAGTCGTCGAAAAAAGCTATGCTAAATAGCCTGCAAACGAAGTTTATACCGGGTGAGCCAGAAAATAATTCCCGCTTTCGAAAATTCGTAGCACCAAAAGTACTTTGACTGATTTGAATTATTCAAATTTTATTTAAAGCCGAGGGACCAAACTATTTCGTGATTCTTCTCGCGTTTTTATGAACGCCGAAAATCTAGGTATATTTGATTTTGCGAAAATTTCTTGTTTGCATAATGCCCGAAAAAGGGTCTTAAACCCTTGATCAAACCGTAAGGAATCTCCTCACACAGACAATACGCAAGGGCATTTACATCTCTCAATAGTTATAAGAAACAGATTTTTGGAGAATTTCTCGCTTATCAAATAGAAGTCATTCGAGTAGAATAAAAGGCCATCAAGTAGTCTTTCAACTTTTATAGAGGGGGTTAACAGAGGCTAAATTGAGCTTTACGGTATTAATACTTGTTCGCGTAAACATCTTTCTCTTGCATTTCTACTTCGTAGTTTAGTATTTTGAAAAGCTAGAACAGTTCCTCTTGCTCTTTGTAGCAGTGCAAGAATACACACCAAAACAACTATGTTTCTCCAATGTGCTCAAATTGTCCTCTTTCGTGATGTTACATTTTTGCCTGCTAGCAGCAAGAGCGAATTTTTTTAAACAAAATCTTTTAGTATCCGAGAGGACAAAGCCATTTGTCTTTCAGAAAAATTCATTTCACATCTCTGAATGCCCTCAATACACCAATTGCATATCCGCAGCCTCGACTCTGCACGGGGGTCTGGGACTGGCTTTTTGGATGATAATCGCACGTATTTTTGTAAACAGTCTGTTTCTTGCTTCTACGATCGCAAATTTATCAAAGTTCATCACAAGTTTGAAGGTTATTTCTGGTATTATTGTTTGGCATAGTCTGCAATCTAACAAATAGCTTTTTTAAAAGCTCTTGTAGAACATCAGAGCCCCATCGCCCTGTTCCGATCACTGAAAAAGAAACATTGAGTTACTTGGCCAAAGTAAATTTTATCGGAAAAGTTAATGCTAATGAATTGTTCCTTATTTCATAGTTTATAATATGGAAACCAGTTATTGTACATTTAGCGACCGTCTTCTCTAAAATCGTTGTCGGAAAACACAGCGATAAAATCGCGATATCTTCATTCCATCGCCCTGTTCCGATCACGCAAGCTCGCGCATGAATTTCGAACGGTACCACCGCAGAGGGCTCAAGAAAGCGCAGTTTCCAATTGGAATGGATGCCATACACAGAACAAAAGATACTTTTCTCAGGTTATTGTTTGATAAGTAACATTTTGCCTCTTTATTCGTTTAATGATACCATAAGCAATTTACAATTGAAATTTACAGTCTATTACAAGATAATTGGCAACACTATAGCATAGCCCCCTTCCCATACTTCAATCCCCCCTGGAATTAATCCAAACCCTACCTCGCGCGCATCCAAAGTCAACGAAACCCCCTGGTGAGGTTTCTTTTTTATTTCACCTTCCACCCCGTTTCTTCATTGAGAGAGAATCCCAGAATTCGAAGCCAAACCTCGTGATCGGAAGAGGGCGATCTGTTGCCTATCTGACTGCAGTTAGAACTTTACCCCCGGCTGGGAAGCAGAAGATATTATGATCGAACTTTTTTTGTAAATATTCGCTTCGAGAGTTGGAGTAAAGTTTGAAATGTTTTGACTGCGGTTCTAGCAAACAGTAGTAGAGAAACAAGAGAAAATATAATTGCTGCAAGGAAACACGAAGTGAAAAATGGCGACTACTTGCGATTCCATCACAGGTAGGCCTCTTTCATCTTCCCATATCTCTGGATTCACACGCCAGAAAAAAGTAAACCACGTCTCAACTTGAAGCTCATGGCGACAGCAAAGTATTTTTGGCGCGCTTTTTTAATTATAGGACCCCTTCCTCTTGTAAACAAACATCCCGAGATTGTACACCAAAGCGCACACAGGAGCCAGTGATCGGAACAGGGCGATGGGGCTCTAACTCTTGCAGGCTACGCAAAGCTACTTTACTGTGAACTGGAGCGAAGTTGAGTTGGCCTATCCGGAGCTCGATAACAATCATCATGGCTAGCGGGAATTGTCTATCATCAGTGGCACAAATAGTCGATATAAACTGAAAGTTTAGGAGAAGAAGAATTGTGATGAACACAGGGATCAATACACAAATACTGTCCATGCCCTCCTCCATTTCGTCTGCATATTTTTCCAAGTGTCTTGCCAAACATGGACAAGAGTAAAGCGGCTTGTGTAAAACGCAGGTCATGCAGGTTAAGAAAACGCGGGTTAAATCATGCGGGTCAAAAATGGTGGCCATGGGCATACTGGCTTTGGGCCCTCCGCCGTTTGCGCAAGAGGTGCGCGGAAAGCGTTCGTTCGGTCATTGGTTGGATTTGAAGACAGGACTCCTTGAGTTTTTGATAACAAGTTGGGTGTTTCAAATAAAAATGCGTTACCAAAATGATGAAAAATGTATAGCTATCTTATATTTTGTCTGAGATGATGATGCGATGCGTATATTTCCGCTGTGTTTTGATATAGCGATAAAACTCACGAAATGCTTACGAAGGAACCTATCACCAAATAAGATAGGCACTAAATCCTTACTGGCTAAGAAAATTGACACGTGACATGCTCTAAACCAATCAAATGGAGGCAAAAACCAACCGGGAAATTTGAAATCTCAGATTTAGGCCCTTTTTGGACGATTTAACCACCCTTCACCAAAGTATCATTGGATACGAGGGAAATGAAGATTTTCAAAAAATTTCTTCACAGACCTATTCCCAATGCCCTAATGCATAGTCAATCAAGGGTGCTACGAATTATTTCAAAATTTGAAGAAATGCCAAAACTTTGAATTCGACGTCATTGTCACTGTAGTTTGTCATAAAATAGACAATGATCTTGTCAGTATTGAGAGCTATTCGATTAAGAGAAGTGATCGTAACCGCAATGGTGGAGGTGTAGCTTTGTATGTAAAAGACGCATCTTTTGATAAAGTCACTGTCAGGACGGACCTTCCACTATCCAATTTAGAAGGTATATGTATTGAGGTGAAACCTGTGAAGGCTGCGCCGTTTCTTGTTATGTCGTGGTACCGTCCTCCTGACGCTTCAGTTGAAATCTTTCGTCAACTGGAAGAGTGTTTACAGGTTCTCGACAAGGAGAACAGGGATATAATCCTCCTTGGCGACACAAACTGTGATTTTTTACCAATAGTTTCTGGGGCTGAGGATACTTGTACCCCCGATAACCTTCCACCACATTCGAAGAACTTACTTGACATTTATGATCGTTTCGGTCTAAAACAGTTGATCAAAAGAAGTACAAGGGAAACTCTTACAACTGCCACTCTGATTGATCATATTGCCACAACTAATAAAGCTTTTATAGTAAAATCTGGTGTTTATGAGACAACTATAAGTGATCACTATTTGGTCTACTGTGTTAAAAGATTTAGAGATACTGCTAAAAAACAGCACAAAAACATTTCCACTCGGCAAATGAAAAATTTCAACGAAGAAAACTTTCTTAGTGATCTTCAACAAATTGACTGGAAAAGCATTGTTTCAAATACAGATGATATCAACCTCATCGTTGAGCAATGGACAAATATGTTCTCGTTGATTCTTGAAAAACATGCTCCTTTACGCTGCAGGAGGGTTTCAGACAAGTTTTGCCCCTGGTTGACGAATGATTTCAAATGTTTGTCTGCTACAAGAGACAGGTTAAAATTGGCAGCTGTACGCTCAAAGTCCAAAATTTTGATGGATGCTTATAAACAAACGAGAAATAGGGTCAATAGATTAAACAAAGATTTAAAGCGCGACTATTTTACAAATAAGATTGCCCTTTCCCAAGGTGATCTTAAAAACACTTGGAAAACCATTAACATGGTTCTCAATAAGAAATCAAAAACGACTCAAATTCAGTCGCTTGATGTTGATGGTAAGCATGTTACCGATAATAATGCTGTTGCTCAGACAATGAATGATTTCTTTTGTGATATTTTCTCTTATATTTTGTCTCTTAGTGACAAAATTCCACAGAAAGCCAACCCCCTTGTTGAAGATAAGCTGGAAGTGAACCCTGAAAATTTACAGTTTAAATTACAAGCCTTTGATGTTCCTCAGATAAAAAAGGTTTTTGGTAAATTCAAAACGTCCAAGGGTTTCGGTCCTGATGGCATTGCTAACCATTTCCTAAAGATCGCATTCTCTGTCATTGCAGAATCTCTCTGTTACATTTTCAACCTCTCAATTGCCACTGGAGTTTTTCCTGAAAATTGGAAAACTGCAAGGGTTGCCCCAATCTTTAAAAGTGGAGAAAAAAACAATCGTTCCAATTATAGACCGATTTCTGTGCTCCCATTTCTGGCAAGACTCTTTGAGAAATTGATTTACAACCAACTATATGACTATCTAGACAAAAATAAACTTCTGTATTCTGGCCAATCAGGTTTTAGAGCTCTGCATTCCACTGTAACTTGCTTGCTTTCTGGCACTAATGACTGGCACATTAATATTGAGCGTGGAAAATTTACAGGAAATATTTTCATTGATTTGAAAAAGGCTTTTGATACTGTTGATCATGCCATACTTATTCAAAAGCTATCTAAGTACGGAATTCAGGGTCTTGAGCTTCAATGGTTCAAATCATATCTCAGCAGTAGGCAGCAATTCACTAAGGTTAATGGAGTGGAATCTGACATCGGAAGCATCAACTGTGGTGTTCCACAAGGCTCTTGTTTAGGTCCGCTACTCTTCCTAATCTATATAAATGATCTGCCATTCGCCTTGAAAAACTGCAAAGTTACGATGTACGCCGACGATACTAGCATATCCTATTCCTCTAAGAGCATTGAGGATCTAACTGAAACGCTCAACAACGAATTGAAATGTTTGAAAGAATGGCTTCAGGGCAATAAATTGTCTTTGAATGTAGTCAAGACTCAGGCAATGGTAATCGGATCTAGACCAAATCTTAAAAAGATTGGTGAAAACACTGTGGATTCTCCTGCATTCGTTATCGATGATTCCCCTGTAGAACTCGTCGACAGTATTAAGTATCTTGGTGTCCAAGTTGACCAGTACCTCGTGTGGGACGAGCAAATTAAATCTGTTCAAGCCAAAGTCTCCCGCTCGTTAGGTTTTTTAAAATATGCAAAGAAATTTTTGCCAAAAACTGTACTTTGCAAATTATATAGAGGTATTGTAGAGCCACATTTTCGGTACTGCTGTTCTGTGTGGGGGAGCTGTGCAGAGGTCCGACTGGTTAAGCTTCAAAAATTGCAGAATCGTGCCGCTAGAATTATTACAAATAGCAGCTACGATGCTCCTGCCGAAGCTTTGATTACAGAGTTAAAATGGCCAACTGTGAGGGATATGATCAGAAGTGAGACTGCAACAACTGTATATAAATCTGTTAATAGTCTCGCGCCTGATTATCTCTCGCATTTATTTGTTAGAAATTCTGATCGCAATATTATCAACCTTAGAAATGCCGAAACTGACTTGCTAGTGCCATTCATGAAAACTAGTAATGGACAGAAAGCGTTCGCATTTCGTGGAGCAAAAATCTGGAATGATCTCAGCCGCGTGGCCAAGCAAGCTCCCTCTTTATCTTCTTTTAAGAACAAGATAAAGGGTTTGTTGTAAATTTATTGTAAATAGTTGTAGATAAATTATTTATGATTGTAATTAGTTTCCTTTTCCCGTTATTAATTTTAGTAGATTTTTTAATTTGTAAAGTTTTTGGCACGGCCCCCTGAAAATCAATCATACTGACTGACGGGGCTACCGTGCATAAATAATTTTAAAATGAAAAAAAAAAAAAATAGTAAACAGCTAATTGATGACCGAAACGCATACTCATGGAGACTAAATATTTTGATTCGAAGGTCTCCTTCTGTGTGTTGAAGTATTTTCAAAACGTCTTCAAAAGATGCCAAAATTAGAGCACTATCTGCATCTTTTTTCAGTTTGAAACTGATATAAATACCTCCGGATATATTCAAGATTCAATGCTGAGGGTAGAATGAACAACGGGAAAAGTTGTACTGTACGGGCCTAAAAGCCAAACCGTCGTCATAAATAAGAGGCGAATTAAAAGTACTTACATTTGTATCTTGCAAAAAAGGACATCTAATCAAAATCGTGAAGCAGCACAAATGATAAACGTACTTTAACTGGTTTTGATATCCAAATTCCACTTTTTGAACCGCATTCTACTGCCAGTTTCTCCAACAAATCGTTCATATTTCTTCTTCCAACAACATTGTTAAAAAGGCCCCCCATCAAAAGGAGCGCGAAAACGTCAATGTTCAGCCACATATATGCCACCCATCGACAAATAACATTCGATTCCAATGAACTTTGAATAAGTAACAAATATATTTACTCTCCACTTTCCAGAATGGCAAGAACTGCAATATCGAACGTGGTCAGAACGAACGATTTGGTGATGTCCTCCTCGATAACACTTGTCCTCATGCCTTTATCCTATTCTGCTGTCATTTTTGCGAGATTATGAGTGGTAATCGACAATTACGCCAGCCAAAAACTTCGTATAAATTTATGAATGGCGGTCCTTGCTTTCAGCAGCGCAAAAGAAATAAATGGCTGTCGTTTCTCCTCTTACCGTACAGTACAGTGTAGCAGATACATGAAATAAGTATGAAATGCTGATGTACGTAAGAAAGGATATAATAGCAACAAACGGAAGAAATGTACATTTTGTTTTTAATGTGAAAAAAATAGATTGACCATTTCGACAAAATAACATTTGAAATACCATTTTTAAATCTCTTTCATATCAATTTCACATTCTGTCGGGATGTTGTAGAAAATATCTATCTTTGGGCTACTTGCATCAGAGCAAAGGTCATCCATTAGAAAATCACCCTTTTATGGTCAAGCAACACAGCCGCAGCGACCAAAGCTGGACATTTGTATCGCACTTGTAGACTCTTGGAAGCATGCACGTATTTTTCGTAAGATGGCCAAGCTTTAAGTCAGTGCATGTATCTTTTTACAAGAAACAGCTCACAAGAAACAGTAGGTTCAATTTTCGAAAGTTAAGAAGCAACCCTACCTGAATTTAAAAAGCTAAGGAACTTTTATAATTTGCAGTTATAATTTTCCCAGCCCATCAAAATATATTTTGGCACTATACAGTTATAAGAGGGGTACTTCGGGGTTTGCGGTATTGCGGTATAGGGGGTAAATTTTGTGCGGTATTGCGGTAATGACGGAAAAAACTTGCGGTATTGCGGTATCAGACTTTCACAGCGCGGTATGCGGTATTGTACGAAAATTAACATCCAAATTTCCTGTAATACCATATTCCTGTTTAGGAACGAAGTATCTTGGAGATGAATTGATATAGAGGAAAGAAAACGAAGGAGAGGGAAGTCCCTTATCTATGTCTCTCTCTCTCCCTGTGCCTGCCCCAACCTGCTCAACCTTGAAAAAGGTACCTGCGGAGGAGAGCACGCAACATTTTTATCTGAAGAAAAGGAATCAAATATTTGCACGAATAAAAACTTTAAATGAGAAAATCACCCCTGTTTTCAAATCAGGCAATCTGACAATGTTGGACAACTATACGCCTATCAAGGTAATTCCTCCTCTATCAAAAGTTATCGAGAAGATAATTTACAATCAAACATCCCAGTACCTTGAATCGAATGGCCTATTTTGCCCATATCAGTTTGGGTTTAGACAAGGGAGATCCACGCAACATGCAGTTACCTTACTGTCAGAAAAGGTTACACAGAACATTGATAAAGGGCTATGTATAGTGGTGCTGACTATATTGACCTCCGTCAAGCCCTCGACACAGCACGTCATGTAACCTTGCTGGTAAAATTACCAGGTGATGGTATGGATGATGTGGAATTACAATGGATAGGTGATTATCTCTTTAATAGAAAACAAAAAGTTATTTTGATAACACCAGCTCATGCGAAGAAAGTGTTACATGTGGTGTCCTACAAGGATCCATCATGGGGCCGCTCCTTTTCAGGCTGATAATCAACGACATCGTTCCATATTCTGCTCACTGATGCTGACAATACTGTTTAATATTGTGCACGAAAGAACTCAAATGAAATAGAATATTTACTTAACAGTGCACTGCAAACAGTTGCAGACTGGTTTAATGAAAATAACTTGTTCATTAACTTGAAAAAAGGTAAAACTGAATTTTGCTATATGAATCACATCAAAAGTTGTCCAAACAGCCAAAGGTGGACATCAAAATCTACAATCAAACTATTCATGAGACCAAATCATACAAGTACATTGGTGCAGATTTGGATAACCATCTGAACCTACATCAACATTTTGAAAATGTGCACAAAAAAGGCAGTAAAGCTTTCATCTCGTATTCGCGAAAAAGTCAGCCGTTATGTAGCAGAATCGATATACATAACAATGATACGATGCGGCCACTACTGTTGTACTGCTACCCACTACAGCTTTCCCTACCCCAAAGAACAGTAAACAAGCTACAGTATATACAAAATAGAGCAGCCAGAATTTTCAACCCAAGAGCAAAGATACAGTCATGGGACAGCAAAACCTGAATGGTTACTTCAAAAGATCTCAGCATGAAATCAACACTCTTGTGTTGTTTTACCGAAAATGCGCACTGAAACTGGAAAATAATCGTTTGCCTACCAGGGAGCCCGCATTTTCAACCAACGAAATATCTATCTTGCTATGTCCAAAAAAAACGTATTTGACTCTAATCAATTCTTATCCTTTAATTGTACATTAAACTATTTTCATTTTATCCTACTTTTTACCTTTATTTTAACTACAACGATTGTCAATAGGTAGGACTACATGTCCTGGAATGATAACAGATAGTTTTATGCCGAACAAGTCAACCTGTCAAAATATTAGTTATTATCAATATCCTTATTATTACTTTTTGTTTTGAAAAGTTTCCTTTCGAACCATGTTGCTTTCGAATACATTTGCACTTTTGACCCGGATATTAAAAGTACCGCTGAAGGGTGAACAGTTTAGATCAATGATACGACTATATGATATCAGATCTCTTCTATATATTCATAATTTTTCTGCCGTCAATGCAGTTTTACTAAAAGCACATCGATGAAATTTTTCCCCATCGTTTTCACATCACTATTTTGTCTGTAAAACATCTAACTACGATCTAAAAGATCAGACTACAAATTTTGATGGAGGAAAGTGGATTTAGGTCGCAATCAAACTGCAACAGACCGGTGTACTGTATTAGTAGCTTTTTTTTGGGAGTACCTAATTCAAGATTCAAGATCCAAGATCCAAGATCCAAAGATCCGGAATTCAAGATTCAAAATGAAACACCCTAATTCAAGATCCAGAATTCAAGATTCAAAATGAAACACCCTAATTCAAGATCCGGAATTCAAGATTCAGAATGAAACACCCTAATTCAAGATCCGGAATTCAAGATTCAAAATGAAACACCCTAATTCAAGATCCAGAATTCAAGATTCAAAATGAAACACCCTAATTCAAGATCCGGAATTCAAGATTCAAAATGAAACACCCTAATTCAAGATCCGGAATTCAAGATTCAAAATGAAGCACCCTAATTCAAGATCCGGAATTCAAGATTCAAAATGAAACACCCTAATTCAAGATCCGGAATTCAAGATTCAAAATGAAACACCCTAATTCAAGATCCAGAATTCAAGATTCAAAATGAAACACCCTAATTCAAGATCCGGAATTCAAGATTCAAAATGAAACACCCTAATTCAAGATCTGGAATTCAAGATTCAAAATGAAACTCCCTAATTCAAGATCCGGAATTCAAGATTCAAAATGAAACACCCTAATTCAAGATCCGGAATTCAAGATGCAAAATGAAACACCCTAATTCAAGATCTAGAATTCAAGATTCAAAATGAAACACCCTAATTCAAGATCTGGAATTCAAGATTCAAAATGAAATAACCTAATTCAAAATCCAGAATTCAAGATTCAAAATGAAAACACTCTAATTCAAGATCAGAATTCAAGATGGCGTTCCAGTGATTTTTTAAATGAACTGCGCTAATCTAGGAAACTTAAGGCCCAATCTTTTTTAACGTTTAAAAACCATGCTAACTGGATTAAAAAAGCTAAGAAACCTTTGTACTTTATATTTTTGGAGCAGTACAGTAAATACAAATTTTTAACAGCATTTGAGGTACTTGTTTAAGAGAGCTTCTAAGAAATTTCAAAAAACTTCATGTAAGCAATGCTGGACACTGGCTTAGTATCTGATTTTCACATTCTCTCACAGTAATAGCAACTGAAAGTTGGGTGTACTTGGTGTGAACATTTTAACTCTAAATTGTGTTCATCAACAAGTTTTACCCAAGTTTATCAGTGTTTCAATTTCTAAAACTTCTTACTTTGAATTTTGGCTTCCTTGGCTCTGATGAGTTGAGGGTCTCAGATCATGGAAATTTATTTGAATTTCTTTCAAATGATTTCAGCTCTTAAATACATAGCAATATGATTTGCACTGTTCCAGATGTTGACCAATATCGAAAAGCGAGAAAGTTCCTTGTTTGGCCTCCCGGGGGAGGTACATAACATATTTAGGGTACGGGTATGCGCCGCCCATATGGGTGGGTTTTTGGGCCCAAAATTCTCTAAACAAGGGTCCTTTTTCAGCAGATTTTCCATAAACATGGGTGGGGTTTCGCTGAAATTCGCAAAAAATTGTTAAAATGGGCAGTTTTCCGCAAAAATTAATCATAAAAGTGGGTATCAAAAGCAAGTTTCGGTAATTAGAAGAGGGTAGCTTTCCGAAAACCGGGCGGCAGACCCCCGTCCATCCTCAAGTCATGTACCCCCCCCCCCGGGGTTTGGCCTAGGCACTATTTGCCTCTCGGAAATTCATGCCTAGGCCATACAAGAAACCTTATCGCGACTCACTATTTGTCATTATCCAGATTAGTGGACATCATATTCCAATACGTATATCTTTAAGAGCTGAAATCACGTCAAAGAATTATTGAATAAACATCCATTGCATTCAACTCCACTCAGTAACTGCCGGATCCGAAATGATTTTTTTTCAAAATTGAAACATTTAAAACTTCTTCAATTCCGAACTAGGGTGTTTCCAATTTGAATCTTGAATTCTGGATCTTGAATTAGGGTGTTTCATTTTGAATCTTGAATTCTGGATCTTGAATTAGGGTGTTTCATTTTGAATCTTGAATTCCGGATCTTGAATTAGGGTGTTTCATTTTGAATCTTGAATTCCGGATCTTGAATTAGGGTGTTTCATTTTGAATCTTGAATTCTGGATCTTAAATTAGGGTGTTTCATTTTGAATCTTGAATTCTGGATCTTAAATTAGGGTGTTTCATTTTGAATCTTGAATTCCGGATCTTTGGATCTTGTATCTTGGACCTTGAATCTTGAATTAGGGTGTTTCATTTTGAATCTTGAATTCTGGATCTTGAATTAGGGTGTTTCATTTTGAATCTTGAATTCCGAATCTTGAATTAGGGTGTTTTCATTTTGAATCTTGAATTCCGGATCTTGAATTAGGGTGTTTCATTTTGAATCTTGAATTCTGAATCTTGAATTAGGATGTTTCATTTTGAATCTTGAATTCTGGATCTTGAATTAGGGTGTTTCATTTTGAATCTTGAATTCTGGATCTTAAATTAGTGTGTTTCATTTTGAATCTTGAATTCTGGATCTTTGGATCTTGAATCTTGTTGCGGTATTGGGACCCCCCCGAAGTACCCCTCTTATAAGGTTATAGCAACTATTTGGACATTACTTTGAGTGCGAATTATGTTATTTACTTGTTTTGAGATCTTACTAAGTAATTTGGAAGCCCTCTTGACAAGGCTAAATTAATTCTACACTTCTGGCACTAGACATCTTTTGGTTAAAACTTTAAAACTTTTGGTAGAAAAATTGCCCAAATATTTATGAAATTGCCTGCCACTCTGGGATCTCCTGTGTCTTTGTAACACTTTATAACAATTTTAAAGCTATGTTTATGCATTCATGCCACCATCTAGATCATACAAGTAATCCTGACCAAAAAGAACCAAATGAAAAATTAAAACATTCTCGAGTATTAAAGATTTCAATTATTCTGAGCCACTTGAGTGGCATGAAGCTCGTTTCAAGAAATTGAACTCTGAGATCATCAAAAATTAAAATGATTTTCCTTGCCTTATCTAGATCATGGCATGAATGCATAAGACATTTGTATAGTACTTTGCAGACTCGTGGAAGTTCACGTATTTTCTGTTTGACAGCAAAAACAGTTTTTGCGCGTTTCTTATACACTCAATTTTGTTTATAAGAAACCGCTTATAAGAACGGTAGGCTCAATTTTTCGAAAGTTAAGAAACAACCCTACCTGGATTTAAAAAGCTAAGAAACTTTTGTAATTTACAGTTTTAATTTTCCTGTCGCAATCAAATATTTTTGACTCTGTACAGTTATTATAGCAACTGTTTGGACATTATTTTGAGTGCGAATTATGTTATTGACTTGTTTTGAGATCTTACTGAGTAATTTGGGAACCCTTCAGACAAAACAAGATTAAATCTACACTTCTGGCATTAAAAATATAAGAAACACGTAAGAAACTTTTGGTAGCAAAATGGCCCAAAAATTTAAGAAACTGCCTACCAGCCCCGGACCTTAGTTTCTTATAAAAAAAATGAGTGTATTTTTAGTGCCAGAAGTGTAGAGTTAATTTAGCCTTGTCAAGAGGGCTCCCAAATTACTTAGTAAGATCTCAAAACAAGTAAATAACATAATTCACACTCAAAATAATGTCCAAACGGTTGCTATAACCTTAGGGTGTCGGCGGTGGTAATCGGACGGCGGTGGTCTCTGAATCCGTTCCAGAAAGAAGCAAAAATCTTAAACAATCACTTAAATTGGATTTCTAGCATTTAAGTAACTCAAAGTATTATGCAAAAGACTTAAAACAGTTTCACCGAAGGGAGGACAGCGGATGCCATATCGAATTGTTTGAACAGTTCATGGCGGTGGTTTTCGCACACCAAGGGAATCAGTTGTTTGGGAGCATGAATAAAGGTCGGATTTGAAATGTGATTGAATTTTGACATTTCATTCATAAACATCTATACATACATCAATCGAAAATAGTTATGAGATCAAAAAAACATTTTTCTAAGCATCTCTTAGCTTTTAGATTGTTTTGTGTGTACCGAGAGCTCTCCAGAATGTCATTACGAGAACCGACATTCGAACTATTGTTTTCGCATTCAAGAATAGAAAAGAAGACAAGAGAAATGAAGCAAAAGAGTTTATAGATGGAATACTTGCCAAGTATAAACAGAAAAAATGTTTAACTTGGCGCATTCTGCATTGTGAACCCACTGTCCGAAAACCACCGCCACTGTCCGAAAACCACAGCCAAAATCAGTCTCAAAAACATCGTTGTCAAAGAAAAGCAGGAAAAGTAAAAATCCAAAACACTTCGGGAAGATATGTCCAAATACTTGTCCATTTACCTGATACTTTTGGTTTTTGTTTTTAATTAAAGTTTCTCATGAAAATATTTAGTTTTCCTTAAGCGTCCGATTACCACCGCCGGCACCCTATAACTGTATATTACAAAAACATTTTTTAATGCGCTGGGAAAATTAAAACTGCAAATTACAAAGGTTCCTCAGCTTTTTAAATTCAGGTAGAGTTGCTTCTAACTTTCGAAAAACATGCACTGACTTAAAGATTACGAAAAATACGTGCCTGTTTCCATGAGTCTGCAAGTGCGATATAAATGTCCAGCTTTGGTCTCTGCGGCTGTGTTGCTTGACCATAAAAGGGTGATTTTCTAATGGATGGCCTTTGCTCTGATGCAAGTAGCCCAAAGATAGATATTTTTCTACAACATCCCCACAGAATGTGAAATTGATATGAAAGAGCTTTAAAAATAGTATTTCAAAATGTTATTTTGTCGAAACGGTCAATCTATTTTTTCACATTAAAAACAAAATGTACAGTTTCTTCCGTTTGTTGCTATTGTATTCTTTTTTCATATAAATTTATACGAAGTTTTTGGCTGACGTAATTGTCGATTACCACTCATAATCTCGCAAAAATGACAGCAGAATAGGATAAAGGCATAAGGACAAGTGTTATCGAGGAGGACATCACCAAATCGTTCGTTCTGACCACGTTCGATATTGCAGTTCTTGCCATTCTGGAAAGTGGAGAGTAAATATATTTATTTGTTCAAAGTTCATTGGAATCGTACGTTATTTGTCGATGGCTGGCATATATGTGGCTGAACATTGACGTTTTCGCACTCCTTTTGTTGGGGGACCTTGTTGACAATGTTGTTGGAAGAAGAAATGTGAAAGATTTGTTGGAGAAACTGGAAAAAGAAGTGGAATTTTGCTATCAAAACCAGTTAAAGTGCGTTTATCATTTGTGCTGCTTCACGATTTCGATTAGATGTCCTTTTTTGCAAGATAAAATGTAAGTACCTTTTAATTCGCCTCTTATTTATGACGACCACGGGGGGGGGGGTTCTCGGCCAAATTTTGGGTAGGGGTCTGCCGCGAGCATCTTCAAAAGGGTACCGTTGGCTAGACTAATTTTTACGAAAATGATACCCTTGGCTAGACCAATTTGACCATTGTTTGAACCAATTTTTACGAAAATGGTACCCTTGGCTAGACCAATTTTGACCATTTTCTCGACCAATATTGCAAAATTTGTGCCAAATATGATGTCATGACCGTTTGCTAGACCAATATTGTCAAAAATGATACCCTTGGCTAGACCGTTGCTGGCCAAAATTGCAAAAAAGTATACCCTTGGCTAGACTAGAAGTCCGATAAAGTATACCCTTGCTCGTAGCCTGTGTTCCAGACCATATTACGAAAAAGTCTGGAACACAGGCTACTTGCTCGCGGCACATCCCCAGGTACCTTTACTATGGAAGAACCCCCCCCCCCCCCCGTGATGACGACGGTTTGGTTTTTAGGCCCGTACTGTACAACTTTTCCCGTTGTTCATTCTACCCTCAGCATTGAATCTTGAATATATCCGGAGTAGTCCAGAGGGTGAAGGGGGAGTATTACCACCCGAGCGGGGACTTTACGGGACAACGTTGTTCCAGATCACTTTTTTGCGTAGATTACGAATCTGGGTGTTGATCAACGGTTTTGGGGGGCTTTTTCGAGATATAAGGGGGTTTAGGCTAAAAATTCTGGGATTTTTACGAAATGGATACATGCATAGGAAAGGGTGATGCTCTTGCATGTTTTAAATGTAGAGGCTATAGTATAATACCAAATATACATATATTCTAACCAAAGGAGTTCATTAGGGGGGTCAAGGGATTTATTAGGGGGTTGTGTCGAAAATTGTGCGTGAAGAATTGAAGTTTTTCAACGCATTCACGTAACTTCTATCAGAGCCGTAACTACATCGGGCTGCCAGGGGTCGGGTACCCCTCCTGGCCAAATCTCAGTCGGCCAATCAAGGGAACGTAACACTCAGTCAGCAAATTGAGGAAATTCCAGTGATCGGAACAAGAGCAGTTCAGTTTTGCCAAGCTACGTCACTATACAAAGTTTGTTAACGTTAACTTTGCTTAGCAGAAATTCTGCTCATTGGTTAGATTACGAGAACGAACATTTATTTAGCTTCATTATTTTTTATTTAGAATTTGTGAAGCTCTGTCGTTATCACATGTTTTATAACTGTCCAGGCACCAAGGAACAGACATTCCCTTACCACAGGGCACCCTATATGATTCCGGGGATCGGGAATGACCACTTTTTTGGAAGCGTGAACCGGGAATCATCAAATTTTTCAAGCGGGATTTGGAAGTTTGGCGACTGCTTTCGGGAAGCAGGATTGACCCAGCTTGAAAAACTGATGCTAGATTCAGCTTCAGCCTTGTTTAATGTGCCTCATTTCAGCAGTGGCGTGGTCACAGATAGGGTTGTCAAAAGATGGTCCTCAAGGATCTTTCAAAATGAAGAGAAAGTAGTTGGGTATAGGTAGGGAAGGGTAAGAATCTTTCTGGTAAATGCTGGATGTTGACTGGGAGAGTCATTTTAAGCCAAAGTAAAGGTTGGTGTTTCAAAAATTTTCACAGACAAACTATCATGTAATTGCCAAGGCTTCCATCATCATGGGCGCAGGCAAATACATTGTGAGAATCGTTCTAAGACAAAGTAAAATGCGTTTGCACAAAGATCTTCCTGAATGCTGTGATTCATGGAAAATTGTTACAAATTGGTATTCCAAACCAAAGAAAACTGCGTTTACTCAAACAGTTTCCTGGGGAAGCTATAATTTGTAAGAACATCTGTTACAAAATGATCAATTTCAATTTTAGTACCACTGACATTGGATCGCTAGAAGTGTTCTAAGCAAAAGTAGAGGGCGTTTCGTCAAAATTTAGCTGGGAGCTTCACCCCTAGACCCCTTCATTTTAATACCCTCCCACATAATTTTCCCTGGCCACGACGCTGCTCATTGCATTTGATCACACATAAAAGTCCCTCATCATGCGTCATGAACTGCTGTAGAAGAGGATGCAAGGAACTTTGGAAATAATTGTAAAGAATGATAAAAATAACTACTTCTTAAAAGTAAAAGCAAGATATTACACAGCTCTTTATGATATGTTTGGTTAAACTGGATGATGATTCTAGTGAAAAGCAGAATGCATGCCTCTGGGCACCATCAAACGTCGTGAAAATGATGAATCTACGTTTTGATGTACTTTAGGAAGGACAGCGGGAATTCCGTAAAAAATCATGATAGGAATCAGGAATTTGGCTGAAAACGTATCGGGTATTCGGGAATGATGGGGCCTATTGTGTACCCTCTTACTAGAAAAAGAACTCAATTCAGTGTTAGATATTGCCAAAGCTGACGAGAAGTTTTAATTAGCGAAACAAGTTGGCTTCTTGTGTATCATGTTAGAGCCCTATCTTGTGAAAGGAAGGGGAAAGTAAAAATCGAAAGGTTTCTCTGTGGAGAGGAAATTGAGCCTCTGGAAATTGAGTTCTATTTCACTTCTTCCAATCTTTGGAAAATACTTGAAAGACTCATTTACGATTCTCTATATTCACATCTTGTGTCATCTGAATTACTAACCCGAATCAATCAGGTTTTCGTCCAGGTGACTCAACAGTCAACCAGCTAATCTCCATAATGCACACAGTTTTTTAAAAGCATTTGATTGTAATCCTCCTCTCGATGTTCGTTCTGTGTATCTTGATATTTCCAAAGCATTTGACAGGGTTTGGCATGATGGTGTATCTTTAAATCAACACGATGTGGCGTCTCAGGAAATCTTCTCTCTCTCTTAGCAAACGTTTTCTTACGGATAGAAAGCAGCGAACTGTTTTGAATGGGCAGAGTTCATCTTGGGGAGATATTTCGGCAACGGTATCCCAAGGCTCTATTCTAAGGCCCTTATTCTTCCTCGTGTATATAAATGACCTAACGTAAGACTTGAAGTGCCTTAAGTATCTCGGACCCTAAACCCCCTCATGTGCGACCTCATATTAAGCTCTTCGCTGATGATACATCATTTTTTACGGTCGCCCAAGATTCTAATTCAGCCACCAATGACATGAACCATGACTTGGAGTTGATAAGTCAGTGGGCTCATGACTGGAGGATGCCATTTAATTCTGATCCATGAAAACAAGCTGTGAAACTCATATTTTCAAGGAAAAAAATAAAGCTGATCATCCAGAAATCCTCTTTAACAAAACACTAGCAATGAAAGTAGATAAATAAACAATTAGGAATTATACCAGATTCAAATGTGGCTTTTTCTGCCCATATCAAATCTGCTATTTCCAAATCAAGAAAGGGTACTGGCTTGCTAATATATCTCTCAAAATATCTGCCCAGGCATACCCTGAACGAGTTATATAAGCTCTATGTGTGACCTCATCAAGATACAACCTCGAATATGTGAAAAAAGGCTTTCATTATTCAGCTCTTACTGCATGGAACAGCATCCCTATTACCATCAGGGAGCTGCCAACCTTGCCACAGTTCAAAAGAAATCTAAAAACTCACCTTAAGAGCTGAAGCAAACTTGAAACACGACTCCCTGGAAGAGCAGCAAATAGGCCCCTAGAATAGTTTTGAACTTTCTTTTCTTCTTGTAAATATTATACTGTAATTACTGTATCATAACTTTGATTTGTATTTAATTCAGCTGAAGGGATTTTGTGTTTAAATAATAAAACAAACAAAAAACAAAAAAACTACGGGGATATTACTTACCATATTTCGGCGAAAGTATGTGAGTTCAGTGGCAGCATCATTTTGCCGAGCTTAATGGAAAAATTAGAGTCCGTCCAGTATTCTGCTGCGCGAGTAATTACGGGAACATGGAGAGGAACACCTCGAGAAAGGCTGTACACAGAACTTGGCTGGGAATCACTAAAGTGCCAAAAATGGAGAAGACGCCTTACTTTGTTCTACAAGATCATTAATAATCTAACTCCAGTTTATACTAATACTTGCACCGTCTGTTGTTGTTTTGAGAGGTTTTAACAAGTCTGTTGCTTTTATCAATAATAAGATCTATCTTTAACATTTTCGACACAACCCCCCAATAAATCCCTTGACCCTCCTAATGAGCCCCTTTGGCTAGAATATATGTATATTTGGTATCATACTAACTAACAGCAACAGAATCACCAATTCCTATGCATGTATCCATTTCGCAAAAATTCCAGAATTTTTAGCCTAAACCCCCTTATATCTCGGAAAAGCACCCCAAAACCGTTGATCAACACCCAGATTCGTAATCTACGCAAAAAGTGATCTAGAAAAACGTTGTCCCGTAAAGTCCCCGCTCGGGTGGTAATACTCCCCCTTCACCCTCTGGACTAGAGGTATTTATATCAGTTTCAAACTGAAAAAAGATCCAGATAGTGCTCTAATTTTGGCATCTTTTGAAGAAGTTTTGAAGATACTTCAACACACAGAAGGAGATCTTCGAATCAAAATATTTAGTCTCCATGAGTATGCGTTTCAGTCATCAATTAGCTGTTTACTATGACAAACTACAGTGACAATGAGGTCGAATTCAAAGTTTTGGCATTTCTTCAAATTTTGAAATAATTCGTAGCGCTCTTGACTGACTATGCATTAGGGCATTGGGAATAGGTCTCTGAAGAAATGTTTTGAAAATCTTCATTTCCCTCATATCCAATGATACTTTGGTGAAGGGTGGTTAAATCGTCCAAAAGGGCCTAAATCTGAGATTTCAAATTTCCCGGTTGGTTTTTGCCTCCAATTGATTGGTTTAGAGCATGTCACGTGTCAATTTTTTTAGCCAGTAAGGATTTAGTGCCTATCTTTCACCAAATACAATAAGAAAAAATTGAGAAGGCTGAGAAACAGCAGAAACCTTTCCTACCAATACCCATGACGTGGTATTTTTAACATTTTGCTGAAAGCAAGCAAAGCAGCTAAAAGCTGAAAGAGAGTCTGGCTGCGTGGGGTAATTTATTGTCTAGTTTCCTGAAAACTCTCTACCATCGTTGTTCTACTTGAGTGATCCAATGCCTAAAATTTCTTAGAAAAGTAACAATGATCTTGAAAAATTTAGTTCTTGATTACAAAATGTCAATTCCAACATATACAGCGTTTTGAAATACTTTTGATGGGATCGTTATTTGGATTGAAATATTACGGAGGAGAAAAAGAAACGGCCTACCTTCTAGTTAATATTTTAGATGTGATACAAAAGGCTGAACTCCTATTCGTATTCTCTGAACTCAGTATTGACTGAATTCGTTTTCTCTGAACGACATATATTTTCTGAACGACATATAGGTTCAGCCTTTTGCATCACATCTAAAATATTGACTGGGAAGGTTTCTTTTTCGTGCCATATAAGGCTTGAATTTGAGCAGGTTTATCGATCTTCTTTTCAACATGAAGACATTGGCCTAAACCACAACATACATCCTCGAATACAATTTAGCCTTTCGGCAATCGGATATAATATAGTTTTTGAAAATCGGTTAATCGGTCATGGACATATAAGCAATCAAACAATAATATCATTTTGGGACACCCAGTATATTGTCATCAAATCAAGTTACATATGCCGTAACCCCGTGGAATGGGTACATGACTTGTCGATGAACGGGGTGTGCCTCCAGGTTTTCAGAAAGCTACCCTCTTCTAATTACCGAGCTTGCTTTTGATACCCACTTTTATCTATTTTCTTCCCCAGGTAGAATCTATTTTCTTCCCCAGGTAGAATTTGTTTTTATTCCCCAGTTCCATGTTTTTCTATTCTTTACCACGGGAAACACGAGTTATTCAACTTGCAGAGCTTCAAATCAGAATTATAATGCATTTAACAGCTTGAGGTCATTATGAAGGAGCACTGTCTTTGGTAAAACAGCGAAAAAGTCCGAAATAAAGCATGCAATTTCTTCCAGAACGAAATTTCATGAATAGGCCTAAATATGAACAAATTTAAATAACGGAATAACGGGCCTCAATGGTTTTAGGAGCAGATTGTTCCTTCATTTTTAATCCCACTGATGATCATTTTGATCTTACATTCATTTGCAATTTGAATGGAACAGATTGTTCATAGGGGAACAACTCATGCACTTCAGAAAAGGTTCACATTGTTGCTGCTACGCAGTAGCAGCTTACTATACGGGATTCAATCGAGTTCGTTTGGTAGGGTGGATTATTTTCAATGGAAAGCCAAACAATAAGAACAACAACAACAACATGCCTTATTACAGCGCTGTGAGAACGCCCACGACTTTGCTTTTGTGACTATGTTTTGGAGGAGGGAGAAGAATACGGGGATTTTCACGCATTTTGGTACGTATAACATCGTTTTTTACAGCCAATTACTTTTTTCTAATATGAAGGGATTTCTTTTTATCCTCTTTATTTTCTTGACCATGCAGTATGCACTGTTTTACAGCGGATAGATTTCAGGAAGATGTCAGCACTGAGGGCCTAACTAGGCCTACTATATAGTTATATACGTTGTTTACGCTTTCACTCATAAACAGCAGAAAGCATTGCTAGCCACCGGCAGGACCTGGATCAGCAGAATAACTTCTACAGCTTATCTGTTTCAAAGACGGGAACAAGACGATGGGAGCCTATACCAAGGCAATGATTTCAGGGCCTAACTTGAGGTTATTCCTTTAACCTGCACAACAAAATATATGCTAGGTACCACCGGCGGCAGGAGATTGATGAGGGAGAGGGAGGGAGGAATGCTCAAAACTGACACCGGAGGTTTGCAACGAATTGCTGGGTTAGGCCAATGACATCTTATTAAGTGTTTCAAGTGTTAGTGCAATGCTGTTGTAATACTGTTTTGTACAGTGTTGATACTTGATACAGCAAATAAATGTAAAAAAAATGATATTGATAGAAGTACTCCGTGACACAATATGTCGTTAAAGCCTTATGTTATTACATTAAAGCCTTATTCACTTTTTGTTTTTGTTGCAGGGCCAAAGATTTGCTAGCCTGCGTGCAGACTTGACTGCCTGTTCCAATTCCTGTAATGAATGCATTCTGATCTGATTTGCATTCATCCACACTGAAACACAGTGGAATGGGAAGTCATTAAATAAAAGAATGTGCTGCAGTATAGTAAAAACCTCTCCTGTGCCGCGTTCATAGTAGATTTCCATTATAAAAGATCCTTGTGACGTTTTCCAATCATTTTTGACAAACAAAACACAACTAAATACAATAATACGATGCCTTTCGTCCTTCCATGTTGAATCTCCTCGTGTTCTTCCCAAAGTTCCCGGATCTCCTGCGCAACGTAACGTCCTGCGCAGCGTAGAATCCTCCACAATGTCAACTTTCACTATACTCCCCTAAAATTAATACAATGTTTTAATTTTACTGCTATTAATGTCCAGCTACTTAAAAAATGTCTTCGTTTTCTGCAATGGTTGCAATGTTCTTTAGTGCATCCGCCTTCGCATGCCTCGTTGGTCTTGTCACTTCCTCCTCAGGATACGCCTTGTTAGCCACAACGATTCGCTTGTTTAACTCTTCTGGTGTCATGGTCGAGCGTATTTCAAGGGGACAGATAAGTTGTATAGGGCGTTCCCATATCTTATTTCTAACTATCATCCGTACTCCTCGCACTACTCCATCCTTTCCTCTTAAGTGTTCACAGACAAGTCCATGATGCCATTCATGTTTGTTCTTGCTGTTTGAAACAACTAATACAACTTCTCCCAACTCTGGATAATACTGTTTTTTCTTTGTGACGTCGTGTCTTTCTCTCAGTGCTCTAACCCTTTTCTCTGGCAACAAGCTTCTTGCTGGTTCTGGGTATGGCTTTCCTGCCATAATCTTCCATTTTTCACAATTTCGTTTCACTCTCTTCAGAATAGTTCTAAGTCTGGGTATCCAAAATTTCTCCCTAACCTTAGCCATTGTGATATTTACCCCCTTGTGTCCTACATCTTTGTGTTTTTCTTCACATAACTTGGTTGCATAAAGGGATCCTCTTGGTATAAACACTGGTTCTTCATCTTGAATCCTACCAACACATCTGACGGTTTCATCATTACATCTTGTTAGGCCTAATTTCTGCGCCTCCCTGCTGTTCAAATCGACAGTTTCTTGAGCTTTCATCACCAGATAATTGTTTGCCTTTTCAATTTCTTCTGTTGTCAGTGGCCCTGAAATTTTGTCAGCTTTAAGTACTTGTGTTCTGGTGTTATGAACAAATCTTAAACACCATGCTATGGCTCTCTTGGCCCTCTTTAAGGTGACTTTTCCCAATAATGAATCTAGCATAGTTTCCCCTGTTGTAGTAACTAGTACTTGCTCCTTGTTTGCTTTAATCTCTTTCTGTATCTCCTGATTATTTTCCTCTATTATCCCAAGATCTAACTGTTCCTTTACAATGGCATCATACTTTTCTTTAACATCTCCTGTCATCCTTGCTAACAAATTTCTCAATCTTGCCCTGCTTTACGCTTCATTTGAACTCTGAGGTGTTCTTTCCTCAATCCAAGGAACTTTAGCTTTGTATCTACCATCAGTCTGATGTTTTATATTTTCCATGAATTCTTGCCTTACTTCTTCTTGGTCAAACTCCTTTCTGTCCTCTACTCCTAGCACATCCAATCTGTACAGTTGTTCATAATCCTCATTGGTTGTTTGTGTAAAATAATTCTGGTCACTTTTCACTCTTGCTCCATGCACTGCCCACCCGAATAATGTTTCATCAGCTATGGGCTGCCCCTGCAACCCTTTCCTGCAGTTCCCTGTTCTTATATCTGTGAATGTAGGGTCTCCTATCAGAATATGAATTTCATAATCCCCATCTCTACTCTCTGGGATAAACAGGCCTCTCAGATGGATGGATGTATTTCAATTTTCAATTCTCTACATGGTGTTCTGTCTACTTTAGAGAAATTTGCTTGATCTAGACATACAACTTCAAATGTGAACTTCTCTCCCTTCATTGTATATGTGCTTATCTCATGTACTGCTCTCTTTGCAGCTTTAGTTTGCCCTGCAGCTGTTCTTAAACTGGTTGTTTCCCATCTAATTGGCTTAAGCCTTAGTATTTCTACAGCTTTCTTGCTAATGTAATTCTTTGTAGCCCCAGTATCTAGTATTCCCCAAATCTGCTCTCCTTTCACCTCCACTGGGATTAATGGCATAATACAATCACCAGAAGGAGTGTAAACACTGACACTTTGCTCTGTTTTCTGGGCTCTTTCTTCATGTAAGCTTGAATGATGGTTCCCCTGGCATATAAAACAGCCTTTTCTTGTGCAATCTCTCATTAAGTGCTTCTCCCCGCACTTGAAACAAGCACCCTTTCTTTTCAAAATTTCCTTTCTTTCTTTCATATCTGCTACTGTGTCACATTGGTCAGGCCAGTGCTTGTTTGGGCAGTAAAAGCACCTTGGCCCTCTTTTCTCAGTTGTCATAAATGTTTCTCTATGCGATCTTCTTTCTTCCCTAATTTTCTCTATCTCATCATCACTTTCATTGCGCTTGAGCCATTTTCTAATTTCAGTCAGCAAGTCATCAAATAACCAAGTTTCCCAATTTTCATCATTTCTTGTAAGGTCTGCCTTTATCCCTGGTAGCTTTGCAAGTGTAGATAATACCAGGCCCTCCACTTTTGTGTGCCCATTCATGGCTCTAAGTGCTTCATAATTTATGCGTAGAGTTTCATAGAACTGCTTCACTTTGGCATACCTTGTTCCTTTAATAGCCTCCAAATCTATAATTTCTCTGGTATGGGCAGCAAGTACAGTTTTCTCTTGCCCATATTCTTCCTTTAGCAACTGCAGGGCCCTGTCATATCCTTCCTCATTGTTTGGAATGTTGCCTATCAGTTCTTGACAGCCTCCCCTTACACTTTGAAGTAGGTAGCCTAACTTCACAATCTTGTTTACTGGTTGATTATCTACTTGTGCCATGAATTGATTGGAAAATCTTATCCAATCCTTTGGTGTGCCCTTAAGAGGTGCAATACTCAATTTTGGGAGGTTAACTGCAGTTTCTCTTGCCCTTCTTTCCATTTCAATTTCCCTTTCCTTTGTTTCAATCATAATTTTCTGTTGTTCTTTCCAAGCTACTCTGTCTTTTTCCAGTTTTTCTTGTCTCAACTGTTCTTCATACTCCCACATTTCTCTCCTCTCATCCTCTCTATTTTTCCTTTCCTGGTGTAGCACTTTCTTTCTAGCTAACTCATTCATCTTTATATTATATTCATCAATCATTATCTTACCCTTTTCATACAACTTAAAAGCCCCCTGAAATGCAATTCGCGCGCCTTTAGTCCATGTTTGTACCGATCCAATCGTCTCTTCTTCATCGATCATTAAAGACCCTTTACTGACCGGCACCCTTTGCACGCCTTTATTATTGTTTACAAAAGTTAAGGTGGCTACATACAGACTGATTACAACGAGTCCAAGCTATCGTTCGTCCTAACGAGACTGCTGCCATTTTGTCAATAGTGATGGATACGATGATGTAATAAATCTAGTGTTCATTCGATCGCACACAAATTATGGCGGCAAGTCAGTACTGATGAAGGATTACTTCCAGATCTCGGCACAAGGCTAAGTGGATATTGGAAAAATAACTGCAGATATGTTTCCTAAGAGGAAGAAGACCAAATTGAATCGATAAACACTCACCCACCTGTTCTCATTCTGGCCTATTTTTCCGTTGTTGCTTGCACAAGAAGGAGTCCAATCCAATGGGGTCTGTACAGTTCATTACATTTCTCTGTTTTAATCCTTGCGTTTCGAATGCATTTATTTGATGAGTTTATTGCTTGATCATAAGAAACAATTGAAATATATTTGATCTCAGATGCAATCTTTCCCGTAAATAAGATAATTTTCTCTCCACTTTCTCAACATTCTCTCAGTCATTGTGACCCAAATTATTTCGTCTAATTCCCACAACTCCGATTATGCAGTACGAAAATACCTGCTTAAATACATTGTTTATGAACCAAAGAGACTATTGATATAAGTTGTTGACCATTTACGCGATTTCAGTTGAAGATTAAGATGGATTACAAATGCGATAGTTTCTGGATGTCAGAAACTCGAACGAACGGGTCGAAGCTGTGGGGAACAGCAATCGAAGGCCGCAAAGGATGCTGGTCAATAAAGGGTCTTTAACTCACTTGTTTTCTCAATCAACTCATCCAACAATTTCAGTTTGTTTGGTACAGTGACATCACATAACCGGTTCAATTTTGACATTTCTTGTCGTTCAAGCGCCTCCTTTACCTGCTCCCCATACATATTGATCTTCACTACTTCCTTATTCACCATTTTCTTCATTTCCGTTGATCCCATTTTCGTAAATTTTGTTCCAATAATCGATTGCCTAAAGTTTTCTATCGTTTCAATCTTCTAAGTGTCTTCTAAGTGTCCGTTAGTCCCTTCGTGGTCGCCACTTATAGTAAAAACCTCTCCTGTGCCGCGTTCATAGTAGATTTCCACTATAAAAGATCCTTGTTACGTTTTCCAATCATTTTTGACAAACAAAACACAACTAAATACAATAATACGATGCCTTTCGTCCTTCCATGTTGAATCTCCTCGTGTTCTTCCCAAAGTTCCCGGATCTCCTGCGCAACGTAACGTCCTGCGCAGCGTAGAATCCTCCACAATGTCAACTTTCACTATACTCCCCTAAAATTAATACAATGTTTTAATTTTACTGCTATTAACGTCCAGCTACTTAAAAAATGTCTTCGTTTTCTGCAATGGTTGCAATGTTCTTTAGTGCATCCGCCTTCGCATGCCTCGTTGGTCTTGTCACTTCCTCCTCAGGATACGCCTTGTTAGCCACAACGATTCGCTTGTTTAACTCTTCTGGTGTCATGGTCGAGCGTATTTCAAGGGCACAGATAAGTTGCATAGGGCGTTCCCATATCTTATTTCTAACTATCATCCGTACTCCTCGCACTACTCCATCCTTTCCTCTTAAGTGTTCACAGACAAGTCCATGATGCCATTCATGTTTGTTCTTGCTGTTAGAAACAACTAATACAACTTCTCCCAACTCTGGATAATACTGTTTTTTCTTTCACTATAGCAGGATGGACCGTAATTGAACAGTTGTCATTTCGCATTATGAACTCTTTCCACCAAGATTGTTTTCACTCATTCACTCATACAAAACCTGTTTTTCTACATTTTTGGAATTACACAATACACATTGAACAGTTTGTTGTGATGATGCAGCTGTTTCATTGTTGCTGCTGATGCTTATCAATGCAGTTGGATGGAGCAAACAATGAACAATAATAAGTGAAAGCTAATTACAAAGAACTGATCAAAGCCATTGATGCAAATTATGACTGTTTGTGAACTAAAGTTCACAAGAACTTTTGGACTATGAACATTAACTACAGTACCTGTACCTGAAAAGTAAGATAGGAATAGCAGCATTTGATGAATAATATTTACTACTAGTTCTATGCTTTCAATCCCGTCGTGGAACATGTTGATCTCATAGTTCATCACTGTTTACGGAACATATCATTCAAAAAGAGAAGAACTTGTGCATTTCACACATACATCCAATTGTTCCTTGCTTTCCAATGGCAAGGTGCGTGGAACGATTTGATCGTAAATTTGATTCAAAACAAACGGTACAGATCGATCTCAAGGTAGACTTGCTCCAAGTCAATTCAGCGGACCATCAATAGTAAATCAATAATAAAATAATTTAATTTCTACTGCGGGGGCGTAAACTACTAAGGTGCCGCTGCGAAGGAGAAATGAGAACGAAACTGAATAGACTTGTCCGCTAGATAGTAAGGGGGTTGTGACTGTGGATGTGTGTACTACACGTTTTTTTTTTATAAGAAACTTGGATCAGCACATAGTACTAAAAGTTTCTTAATTTCGCATGAAGATTTCGGTGTTTTAGTAGTAAAAGTTTCTTAATTAGTTTCTTATTTTTTGGGCCTAAAATTGCGGTATTGTTTGAAGTTGAGCCTTCTTCTCGACAAAGGGCTTCCATTTTGCATTGACATTGTCATCAAGAAGAAGCCATGCACATCGAGGCAAAAATTTACAAATTTTGCAGTTAAAAGTAAAGAAAAGACGAAGGCATCTTTGTTAGAGAGACATAGAATAAGAGAGACATACAGATATAACGTTTTAGAGTTTCGTAACTGTTCTTGAGCGTAGTACTAGAGTTTCTTAAATTTTTGGTCATCGTAGTACTAGTTTCTTATAAACCAGTTTCTTATAAAAAAAACGTGTAACGCAAAAGATAGCTGCCACGATGGCTGCGCTGTGTGAGTGTGGAATTATGGCTGCTGAATTCTTCGCTGCTCGTACGTAGCACTGATAAACTGACGAACTGATGAACCAAGGGAAACGAAGCCTTGCAACAGTAGAAGCCTTCCAACAGTAGGGACGAACGATGGAAATTGGTGGACTTATGTAGTTGTGAACGGTCATCATCAGACGTCGTTATGTTTTAGGCCAAATGCATCACGGCCATTGTCAGTAGTTGTTAGAAATCGACCTGGCTCGTTGTATGTTCATGTCAGACAAAGATACCGTCTACAAGTTAGACGAATTTTCGTCCAGACGCAGATTCACATTCCAGACTCAGATTCATATTCGCAGATCAGAGAGGAAAAACTTCAAAAATACAAAAAAAACTGTAATTATTTACAAATTTCAACTCAATTCAACAAAACTACAATGTATAACGCTTCATTTGACGCAAAAACCGCATTTCTACCCTTTGCCGTTTCCCAGAACATCTATCAAATGTGTAGGCCATCGTCGGTGACGTCACTCGTATAGCTCTCCTATGCGGATAAATGTTTCAAGATACTGTCTCAATTATTACAATTTTCAATATTTCAACTCAATTCAACAAAACTACAATGTATAGCGCTTCGTTTGACGTAAAAACCGCATTTCTACCCTTTGCCGTCTCCCAGAACATCTATCAAATGTGTAGGCCATCCTGGGTGACGTCACACATATAGCTCTCCTATGCGGATAAATGTTTCAAGTTACTGTCTCAATTGTTACAATTTTTAAAATTTCAACTCAATTCAACAAAACTGCAATGTATAGCGCTTCGTTTGACGTAAAAACCGCATTTCTACTCTTTGCCGTTTCCCAGAACATCTATCAAATGTGTAAGCCATCCTGGGTGACGTCACACATATAGCTCTCCTATGCGGATAAATGTTTCAAGTTACTGTCTGAATTGTTACAATGTTCAAAATTTCAACTAAATTCAACAAAACTACATTGTATAGCGCTTCGTTTGACGTAAAAACTGCATTTCTACCCTTTGCCGTTTCCCAGAACATCCATCAAATGTGTAGGCCATCGTGAGTGACGTCACACATATAGCTATCCTATGCGGATAAATGTTTCAAGATACTGTCTCAATTGTTAAAATTTTCAAATTTCAACTAAATTCAACAAAACTACAATGTATAACGCTTCGTTTGACGTAAAAACCGCATTTCTACCCTTTGCCGTTTCCCAGAACATCTATCAAATGTGTAGGCCGTCGTGGGTGACGTCACACATATAGCTCTCCTATGCGGATAAATGTTTCAAGTTACTGTCTCAATTGTTACAATTTTCAAAATTTCAACTAAATTCAACAAAACTACAATGTATAACGCTTCGTTTGACGTAAAAACCGCATTTCTACCCTTTGCCGTTTCCCAGAACATCTATCAAATGTGTAGGCCATCCTGGGTGACGTCACAGATATAGCTCTCCTATGCGGATAAATGTTTCAAGTTACTGTCTCAATTGTTACAATTTTTAAAATTTCAACTCAATTCAACAAAACTGCAATGTATAGCGCTTCGTTTGACGTAAAAACCGCATTTCTACTCTTTGCCGTTTCCCAGAACATCTATCAAATGTGTAAGCCATCCTGGGTGACGTCACACATATAGCTCTCCTATGCGGATAAATGTTTCAAGTTACTGTCTGAATTGTTACAATGTTCAAAATTTCAACTAAATTCAACAAAACTACATTGTATAGCGCTTCGTTTGACGTAAAAACTGCATTTCTACCCTTTGCCGTTTCCCAGAACATCCATCAAATGTGTAGGCCATCGTGAGTGACGTCACACATATAGCTATCCTATGCGGATAAATGTTTCAAGATACTGTCTCAATTGTTAAAATTTTCAAATTTCAACTAAATTCAACAAAACTACAATGTATAACGCTTCGTTTGACGTAAAAACCGCATTTCTACCCTTTGCCGTTTCCCAGAACATCTATCAAATGTGTAGGCCGTCGTGGGTGACGTCACACATATAGCTCTCCTATGCGGATAAATGTTTCAAGTTACTGTCTCAATTGTTACAATTTTCAAAATTTCAACTAAATTCAACAAAACTACAATGTATAACGCTTCGTTTGACGTAAAAACCGCATTTCTACCCTTTGCCGTTTCCCAGAACATCTATCAAATGTGTAGGCCATCCTGGGTGACGTCACAGATATAGCTCTCCTATGCGGATAAATGTTTCAAGTTACTGTCTCAATTGTTACAATTTTTAAAATTTCAACTCAATTCAACAAAACTGCAATGTATAGCGCTTCGTTTGACGTAAAAACCGCATTTCTACTCTTTGCCGTTTCCCAGAACATCTATCAAATGTGTAAGCCATCCTGGGTGACGTCACACATATAGCTCTCCTATGCGGATAAATGTTTCAAGTTACTGTCTGAATTGTTACAATGTTCAAAATTTCAACTAAATTCAACAAAACTACATTGTATAGCGCTTCGTTTGACGTAAAAACTGCATTTCTACCCTTTGCCGTTTCCCAGAACATCCATCAAATGTGTAGGCCATCGTGAGTGACGTCACACATATAGCTATCCTATGCGGATAAATGTTTCAAGATACTGTCTCAATTGTTAAAATTTTCAAATTTCAACTAAATTCAACAAAACTACAATGTATAACGCTTCGTTTGACGTAAAAACCGCATTTCTACCCTTTGCCGTTTCCCAGAACATCTATCAAATGTGTAGGCCGTCGTGGGTGACGTCACACATATAGCTCTCCTATGCGGATAAATGTTTCAAGATACTGTCTCAATTGTTAAAATTTTCAAATTTCAACTAAATTCAACAAAACTACAATGTATAACGCTTCGTTTGACGTAAAAACCGCATTTCTACCCTTTGCCGTTTCCCAGAACATCTATCAAATGTGTAGGCCATCGTGGGTGACGTCACACATATAGCTCTCCTATGCGGATAAATGTTTCAAGTTACTGTCTCAATTGTTACAATTTTCAAAATTTCAACTCAATTCAACAAAACTACAATGTATAAAGCTTCGTTTGACGTAAAAACCGCATTTCTACCCTTTGCCGTTTCTGAGAACATCTATCAAATGTGTAGGCCATCCTGGGTGACGTCACACATATAGCTCTCCTATGCGGATAAATGTTTCAAGTTACTGTCTCAATTGTTACAATTTTCAAAATTTCAACTAAATTCAACAAAACTACAATGTATAACGCTTCATTTGACGTAAAAACCGTATTTCTACCCTTTGCCGTTTCTGAGAACATCTATCAAATGTGTAGGCCATCGTGGGTGACGTCACACATATAGCTCTCCTATGCGGATAAATGTTTCAAGTTACTGTCTCAATTGTTACAATTTTCAAAATTTCAACAAAATTCAACAAAACTACAATGTATAGCGCTTCATTTGACGTAAAAACCGCATTTCTACCCTTTGCCGTTTCCGAGAACATCTATCAAATGTGTAGGCCATCGTGGGTGACGTCACTCATATAGCTCTCCTATGCGGATAAATGTTTCAAGTTACTGTCTCAATTGTTACAATTTTCAAAATTTCAACTCAATTCAACAAAACTAACATGCATAACGCTTCGTTTTACGTAGCAACCGTATTTCTACCCTTTGACCTGTGTCGTTACGAGTGAATATAAAACATCAGATTAAGCACTTAGAGCGACTTGTAGTGACTACAAGGAATCACGTTAGAACGTCTAGTAATGTCTAAACATTGGAAAAAGGATTCAAAACAAATTGGTGAAAAAAATATTGGAAGGCACGGATCTTACGTTTTTGAGAAACTTTCAGCACTTGCCATCATCCTTAGTTTCTTATGAAAAAATACGTGCATACAAAGTGCGCTGAAAATGGAAACTATCTGAAAGAAAGTACTTACTTGAAGAACTCTGAACTTGATAAGCTCGCTACAAGAAGAT
The DNA here is from genome assembly GCA_039566865.1 of Aurelia coerulea. Taxonomy (NCBI): domain Eukaryota; kingdom Metazoa; phylum Cnidaria; class Scyphozoa; order Semaeostomeae; family Ulmaridae; genus Aurelia; species Aurelia coerulea. The sequence goes on from CM076959.1 coordinate 9,961,622, forward strand.
TGCTACATGAATATCTTAACGTCGATTTCTTCCGACTTTGGCGAACAGCAATAAGTTGACAAGTTGACAAAAGTGATTGATGCGACGTTCATGATGAAGAAGGCAGATTGAGTTTGAAATATTTCCCAGGGCGCTTCTCTGTAGCCCAAACAAACCTTTAGGCAATCTTGCAATACCAACGTTGATTAACCCTATTTTGGTTGGGGGGCAAATTTGCCCCCCCCCCTACTGGACTTTTTGTTATAACTCTGCCAGGGGAATAATTACGGCACTGAAACTTTCTGACTTTTCGTTACTACTTATTATGCAGCGACTCAAGAAGTTTTATAAAAAATATTTTGTCAAATGAGGGGGAGGGAGACAATTTTCCGGACCTGACTCTGTCGAAATCGCCAATTCTCAAATATCAATTTTCGCGAAAAAAGTAGCAAAATTGCAATATTTTGCAAACATGTTGCGCATGGTAGTGTTCTTTGATGTAATCTATTATAATTTTCATGTTTGGAAGGAAATTATGCTCCAAATTAAATTTTATCGCATCTTTCCTGATTTTGACCGATTTTGCCACTTTTGTCGACCACACAAAGAAAAATGCTGACGCAAGCAATAATGGCGCCTAATTTTAGTTTAATTTTTATACTTTCATAAAGTACATGCCTGGGGCTATTAGTGCACCAAATTTGGTTGCTCTATCTATTTCCAGTCAAGAGTTAGGTAGGGGGGGGCTTTTTTGCCCCCTCCCAACCAAAATAGGATGTGTCAGATAGCCCAACCACTATAGGGTTAACCCTTATCCGACCGAGGGGGGGATGTTTTCCACCCCCTCTCTGTTTTTTGCAAAGCATTCATTAACGGCAAAAGCTATGACCCTGAAACTCTCTTAAAATTATTAATTATCTATTAGCTACATTTTAATAATAAAATTTTTGAACAATGGGTGTCACGTGACAGGTGACACTACCATATTTGGAGGATGGTATTGGAAAAAGTAATGTTTTAGATATTTTTACTCCCAGAATTAGTTCCAAGTGTTGACTATTGTATTTTAAAAGAATCACGAAACAAATAGCTTTCTATTGTTATCAATAACAATGGAATTTGATGACGTCAGCATTCTTAAATGATGACATCACTCAGGCCGCCATTTTGGGTCATATTGGCAAATTTTTAAGCTTTTTCCAACAGATAGTGTTAAAAGTGCATAGAATTGCGTTATGCAATACTTTTAACGCTATTTGTACTGGGGGGGGGGCGTTTTTCGCCCCCCCTACCAGACTTTGCTGCGTTACGCTAAAACGACAAGAGATATAACCACCAGTTTTGGTGACTTTTACTCAAATTTCATAGGCAATTAAATTCTTAACATTTCATTGTTCTACCACTGATCATGTGACCACAGTAATACCATATTTGGAGAGTAGTCAACAAAAAGAAGCTTAAAATGTCCGTAGTTTTCGTGTCGTTTGCTTGATCGATCTCAAACATGCACCATTCGATTGCATTTGATGAGTACTTTCATTTGATATATAATTTTTTCATATTTGCTGATGTCAGCAAAATTTAACATCTATGACGTCATTCACATTTATGACGTCATTTACCTAATAAGGAAGTGTCAAATATAAATTTTTTTAGTCTAATTTGCTTCACCTTATTAATTTGATTCATTTTAAGTCTATATTTACCAGATAAAAGGGTAGGACTGGCAAAAACCTGCGATGAAAGTAAATGCATGCAACAAAAGGCTAATTTAAGGCTAATTGTGCTAAGAATGGAAACTAAAAAATTTTGCAAAGTATGTATTTTTGAACTATGACATGTTTCCTACTATTTGAAACAAATATGGAGAAAATCAATTGAGTGGTTGATTAAATAGAATTTTTCTGGTTAAGAAGGTATAAATTTGCCAATTTTTCGTCAGTTTTTCGGTTGCCTAGCAACGAATCACGTGACTTATTAATTTTCATTTTTATATTTGAATAGCCAATTGTCTAAAGAACAATAGGGGTAAGTCTAATTGTTATATCTTTTGTAGTTTTGGAGAAAAAGAAGGGGGGCGAAAAACGCCCCCCCCCCAGTATAAAATACCTAAAAAATCGCCCAGTACAGATAGGGTTAAAGGATTTTGAGCCAATTATTATCAACTTTTGGTGGAAAAACACAGTTTGTAAGTCAAGTCTTCCAAAATAACATTCTAAAAACACCTTTATGCATTATATTTGAATTGGAAATGAAAAATACGCCGAATAAGAGGGAAAAAAGTGATTCACATTACCTTTATTCCGTTTTTAGAACAAATCAGCCGGAAAACCATATATTTCGCCATTTTCCTGCATTATGACGTCATAGGGACGTCACCTAATGAGGTGGTAACGACCAAAACTACCGATCGCCTAAGAATAGTTAGGACTACCCCTTGCCAAGTTTCAATGATTTTTCATTAGTCTACGGCTATTTATAGAGGGGGGGGTTGAAAACACCCCCCCCCCCTTGCTATGTTAGATCAAAAAAGCCTGGTAGGATTAGGGTTAAGAGGAAATTAAACAACTCAGGTTTCTTCTTAGAAAATATTTTAGTTGTGGCTATTAATTGCTAAACAAGTGCCGTCAATGGCTGCATTTCCTACATCAAAGAGAAATATGGTAAAATAGTTACAAAAATAGGAAGCATTTCACAGTCTAGTTTTAGCCACAGTAGAGCTATATGTGTGACGTCACCAACGATGGTCTACACATTTCATACACGTTTTTTTTTTATAAGAAACTGGTTTATAAGAAACTAGTACTACGATGACCAAAAAATTAAGAAACTCTAGTACTACGCTCAAGAACAGTTAAGAAACTCTAAAACTTTATTTCTTTGTGTCTCTCTTATTCTATGTCTTTCTAACAAAGGTACATTCGTCTTTTCTTGATTTTTAACTGCAAAATTGGTAAATTTTTGCCTTGATGTACATGGCTTCTTCTTGATGACAATGTCAATGCAAAATGGAAGCCCGTGCTGATCCAAGTTTCTTATAAAAAAAAAACGTGTAGATGTTCTCGGAAACTGCAAAGGGTAGAAATGCGGTTTTTACGTCAAACGAAGCGTTATACATTGTAGTTTTGTTGAATTTAGTTGAAATTTTGAAAATTGTAACAATTGAGACAGTAACTTGAAACATTTATCCGCATAGGAGAGCTATATGTGTGACGTCACCCACGATGGCCTACACATTTGATAGATGTTTTCGGAAACGGCAAAGGGTAGAAATGCGGTTTTTGCGTCAAATGAAGTGTTATACATTGTAGTTTTGTTGAATTTAGTAGAAATTTTGAAAATTGTAACAATTGAGACAGTAACTTGAAACATTTATCCGCATAGTAGAACTGTATGTGTGACGTCACCCACGATGGCCTACACAGTTGATAGATGTTCTCGGAAACGGCAAAGGGTAGAAATGCGGTTTTTGCGTCAAATGAAGCGTTATACATTGTAATTTTGCTGAATTGAGTTGAAATATTGAAAATGGTAACAATTGAGACCTTATCTTGAAACATTTATCCGCATAGTAGAGCTATATTTGTGACGTCACCCAGGATGGCTTACACATTTGATAGATGTTCTGGGAAACGGCAAAGGGTAGAAATGCGGTTTTTGCGTCAAATGAAGCGTTATACATTGTAGTTTTGTTGAATTGAGTTGAAATTTGTAAATAATTACAGTTTTTTTTTGTATTTTTGAAGTTTTTCCTCGATGATCTGCGAATATGAATCTGAGTCTGGAATGTGAATCTGCGTCCAGACCAGACGAAAATTCGTCCAACTTGTAGACGGTGACAAAGATCAGCCATGGCTTACTTTGCAGTACCGATTTTGGTGATATTAATGGTTCATAGGCGTTTCAAATAAAGGTTCTTGACATGAGACGACTGTACAATACCACGGAATACTTTATATTCTATATATGTTGCAGCACAATTGACAAGAGACTCATATACATCATTAACCAACAAAGAAAAGATTAAATTGCTGTCAACCCTTAGAATTGCAATTCTATTCACATGAGGAAAGTTTCCCAGCATTTTCCTGGTGAAGTGGGATTCCTATTATCCCTGGCTAGCTGAGATCTTGCTTGAACACAGACAGAAAATATGCGTACACTTATTACAGTTCATTTTGCATTGCAAATGCAAAAACAATAATGACAGAGCAACACAAGAGATACTTCATATGTCTGTACTTTGCGATTTGTTTTGTATTCATACCTAAAAGTATTTGCTTTGCAATTTAAAGAAATTGCCTTGGCTCGCAGGGCAAGGGGGTGGGTTCTTTTTCTAAATTTTGGGTAGGGGTCTGCCTCGAGCATATTCAAAGTGGTAATGTTGTCTTGACTAATTTCTACAAAAATGATACCCTAGGCTGACCATTATTAAAAGATAATACCCTCAGCTATGTAGATTCATTTCCAAGCCAACTGATCAGCATTCATCTCAAAATGTTTAGTTTGAAATCGAAAAAAAAAATTTTTCATTTAATAGGTGTATTATCAACAAAAATGGGTTGTCAGGATGAAATTCCTGCTTACAAAGGCTTGGTTGAAAAGCACAACACAAATTTTCTGAAAACATGACCATTCCCTGGACCAGTATTGCCAAATTTGATACCCTTGGCTAGACTAAAATTGCAAAAAAGTATGCCCTTGGCTGGACTTGCTCCTAGTCTCGCTCTTCAAAACACAAATTCATGATATCCAAAATTATCAGTTTTAAAGGCTCCATAACAACCTGCAATACCTTGTAATACCTTGTACAAGCCTTGTAGTTATAGCCTTGTAACCTTGTTCCAGCCTGGAAAAGCCTTGAGTGTAACCTTGTGCACGGCTTGAAAAATGCTAAATTATTAGCCTTGTGGAAACCTTCTGGCAGCCTTAGGTCATAATCCACGCTACAAGGCTCAAACTTGGCCTAGCCTTGTACTTTTGTACAGCAATATTAATGTTTACTACCTTTGCCTTTATGAAAATGTCAAAAACAAGGTTTTTGAAGCCTTTGCAATGTTTAGATATTACTCAAGCACCTTCCCAGAAATATCATACAAGAAACAAGTGAAAATGAGTAAATATACAGTATACTGTATATTACAAGTATTTCCATTATTATAATAAATAAATATATTTTCCCAGCACTGAAGTTTCTTTATTTTTTGGTGATCTGAAATTTGTATTCCTCAGTTTCCTATAAAAAATGTATGTCCATTAATTTAGGTTTCATTGAAAAATGATGTTTATGAAGTACCATAAACATGATGTGCAAACATTTTCAAATCTGTAAAAAACTTGCTTTTGCGGTGACAGAAATGAATGAGCAACTCAAAGAAACACAAACTGCATTCAACCAAATTCTTACAAGCAATTTAAGAACAGTATGCAACAATAATTATGATTTTAACAAAACACAAGAATCATTCCAGCTTTACAGTATCCTTGCTAATTGTCATCCTGAAGAAATCAAATACTTCATCTTGACTTCTGAATCTCAAAATTGTGTAGTCTCGTGTTTTGATGATCTGGTTTCATGATTGCTTTGTCAACACTTGGCAGTTGATATTAGACAGACAACAACTTTCTTCTTTGTCATCAATCAAGGACGTAACTCGGCTAGTTTTGTTTAGTCTTGCTGTTTTATAGATCGCAATCTATTTCTTTGCTAATTCGATACACGTTTCCAAACCAAGATTTATTCGAAGAAACTACACACTTTTACATTTTGGACTCCATGTTCAATTCTCATTTTCGACTACATTATCTCATCTCATCTCAACACAACTGAACTATATCAAACGTAACTTACAATGATATGTCAATAAATTTCTACGCCCTAACCTTCTTTATGTTTTGAACCAATCATACTACAGTAAACAGGATATCCCTTGTCATCAAATGCTTATCGCACTAATTTCTACGTCAGTTCTTGTGTTATAACTAATTGGTCTTACATTAAAACATACCATACCTCTTATGGGTATACATGCATGCGAGGCTATGACGCAAATGGAGTACTCTAATCTATTTTAATTACTAAAACAACAATAGCTCCAATACACTGCGGATTATGCGCGTATGGGCTTCTCCCGACACTCCCCCCTCCTTGAGCCATTATGGGTCAAGCATAAGCTGGGTCTTGATGCGCGCATCCTGTGCGGCTGCTCTGCGAGGTCTTTCCCCCCTGGGGTTAACATTCTCTTTCCCTCCATCCTTCGCATCCTCTTTTTCACCCTGACCTTCCTCGCCATCCTTTCCTTCCACATCTTGTTTTCTTTCAGTCTCTAAAGGAAAGAGTTTTTGTAAAGGGCGACTCAAATTTCTGGCTTACCTCTTGTTGTTGCTTTCCTCACCCGCGCTCCTCTGATTTGTCCATCTTTTCCAGTGACAAGTTTTTCAACAATTCCCAACTTCCAATTATTCCTCTTCACATTTTCTTCTTGAATTAGAACAATGTCTCCCTTGGCTATCTCGTTTGGTACACCATTGTGTATTCTGTGAACTTCACGCAAACCTGAAAGATATTCTCCGTGCCACCTGTTCCAGAAATGTGTCAATTTCTTGGTCAGGTACACAAAACGCTTCGAGAGATTATTGTTATCAGCATATTCATCAAGATCAAGATTTGCATCAACATTTTCAGATAACGGAGATATACGTCTGCCAACCAATAAATGGGATGGGGTTAAAACCTGCTCATCAAATTCTTCATGATGGTACGTAAGCGGTCTTGAATTAATCGTGCTCTCTACTTCAGTCAAAACTGTGCTCATTTCATCATGAGAGAGTCGTGCATTACCTAAAACTTTCTTTAGGCAAGATTTTGTGGTAACTACCATCCGCTCAAAATGGCCGCCCCACCACGGAGTTCTCTCTAAATTGAATTGCCAAGGTATTCTTTTTGCTCTTAGAAAGTCACTTACCGCACTTTCACTGAGCAATTTATGCAAAATCTTGACAGTTTGTTTGAAAGTCTTTGCATTGTCAGACACTATAAGCCCTGGCGTACCTCTTCTTGCACAAAATCTACGCAAACAATTAATAAATGTTCCTGTGGAAAGATCTGTTACCAGTTCAAGATGGATGGCTCTGGTAACACAACAACTAAAAAGTGCAATATAAGTTTTAGTCATCTCACCATTCTTTGTCTTTACCAACAATGGGCCAGCAAAATCTACACCAGTGCTACTGAACGGTGGTGCTTCTGACACACGGAATCCTGGCAATGCTGCTGTTCTTGGTGCATTGTAAGATTTGCCATTCAGCTTCCTGCAAAGAAAACAGAGTTTTAAAATCTTCTTCACGAACTGTCTTCCTCTAGTCACCCAAAACCTTGACCTTACCTCTGCAAGGGTAGAACGAACCTTACAATGATGCACTTTCTCATGGCAATCTAAAACAATCAGATAAGTCAAGCGGTGTTCTTTTGGCAAAATAATTGGGTACCTTGATTCAAATTCTAAATCAGAATTCTCCAGTCTTCCCTGGCAAACTAGTACCTTGTCTTTCTCTACTATGCCTAAATGCAGCTTTGTTTTCTCAAAATCTTTCATTTTCTGCAACATCATTTGAGCATCTATTACCCACAGTTTTTCTGCTGATTGTATTTCTTCCGCTTTTAATATCACTCTGTTCAACTCTCCTTTCTCTCTCTTCTGTTTCAGAATAGTTATGAATCTCTTTACCCATGCGGTAACTCTTAGCAACTTTCCTAAGGAACTGAATCTTTCAATATCTATCACATTCCCTATCTTTGCTGTCTGTTCTGTCACTACAGACAACACAAGTGCTTTCTTTCTTTCTGTTTTTACTTCTGCTGAATCTTCTATGGCAAACTTTTTTGGCCACTCACTTTCATCTTTTCTCCACCATTCTGGGCCTTCCCACCATAACTTTGAGTTCTTTAATTCAGACGCTGTTGCTCCTCTAGACCCTATGTCTGCTGGGTTATCTAAACCACTCACATGTCCTCAGTCTTCCTTTTTGCTAAGCTTTAAGATTTCTGCAACACGGAACTGCACCCACTGCTTCCATTCACCTTGATTATAAATCCAGTAAAGTGCTGTTTTACTGTCTAGCCAGAATCTCACTTTCTCTATCATGACCTGAGAACCTATAGCTTTGCACACATTATCCATCAAAACTGCTAAAATTCTTGCAGACATCAACTCCAAGCGAGGAATACTCAACTCCTTCAAAGGGGCAACACGTGTTTTGGAACATAAGAGCTTGGTGAATGTACCCTTAGTGGTTTTGTAGACAAGGTAGACAACAGCACAGTAAGCCTTTTTGCTTGCGTCCCCAAATCCATGCAACTGACAACTTAGAATTTCTCCTTCATCTGGGTCAAATACGCACCTTCCAACTGCAATTGACTTCTCATTTCTGAGCTCTTGCACCCATTTCTCCCACCTTGCCGCCTTATCTTCTGGTATGGGATCATCCCAACCTATCTGTTGTATGCATAACTCCTGGAAAAGGACTTTTGCAAGGACTCCTATGGGACTAGTAAGCCCTAATGGGTCAAACATTGCTGCAAGAGTACTCAAAATCCCCCTCTTGGTGGGTGCATTAGCCTGGTTATTTTTTCCCATCCTCATCAAATCAAATTCTAGTCTGTCTTGCTCATTGTCCCAAATAATACCAAGGACTTTTGTTTTCCCCCCAGATTCCTGAATGGGCCCTAAAGCTTCTTTTGCAAAGGATTCTTCATCACCACAATCACTTTTTTCAGTCCCCCCTTCTCTTTCATTCTCACAAATTCTCTCTCTCAGATCCCTATCATTAGTTTTCCACTTTCTTAACTGAAATCCCCCTTCCAACATTCTCTCTTTTGCTTTGCTATACAGGGTATATGCTTCTTCAGTGCTGGCGGAACCGGTTACAAGGTCATCAACGTAAAACGATTGTGACAGCTGAAAAACAAAATTTGGGTCAATTTCCTGAAAAGTAGAAAGGTGATGACGTAACACAGCATTCAATAAGAAGGGTGAACTATTCACGCCAAAGACAACGCGGTTAAAGCGGAGTGTTATGACCTCTGGTTCTTTTGCTTCAATATCTTTCAACCAGAGAAATCTCAAGCAATCTCTATCTGCTGGATCCATTTCAATATTGAGGAAAGCCTTGGCTATGTCACCTACAAGTGCAACTTTCTCATTTCGGAACCTCAAAAGAATATCAAAGATAAGAGGCGACAACGATGGGCCGACATGTAAACAACTATTTAATGATGTGCCAGTTACTTTGTCTCTACAAGAAGCATCATAAACGACCCTCGCCTTCGTTGCTTCTGCATCTTCTCTTATAACAGCTGAATGTGGAAGGTATGAACACTTTTCTGCTTGGTCCATTTCTGCAACCTGTGAAACAATACCTAGATCCACCTGCTCTGAAATAATATCACTATATTTCCGAAAAATATCAGGATCTTGGTTAAATTTCCTTATTTGGCTCTTCAATCTTCCTAAACAATTGTTATAATTCGAAGGCAAGGGACCATGGCCTGCCTTCCATGGCAACGAAACACTGTACCTGGAACCTGTAAAGACAATGTTATCAACAAGAGATTCCTGTACCCCATCTTCTGGTCGAATTCCCAAGCTATCTAAATCCCATAGCTTGTTTAGTTGAGCATCAACTTTCTTCTCTTCTTTCTCAGAAACAGGAATAAAATTTACAGAAGACTCAGAAGTATTAAATTTCTCACCTCTAAGTGGTCCAGACAATACCCACCCAAGAGTGGTACGCACAGCAACGGGCTCCTGTGTCCCCCCTCGTATTGTTTCCCCTTCCAAAAATTGCCATTGGAAGTCTGAACCAATCAAAATGCCTATCTGCAATTTATCCTCATCATGCCTAGGGAAATCTGACAAATAAATCATGTGCAAGTGTGGATAGCGTTGTTTTACCTGCCCTACATGAATATTTGAAATGCTTGCAATATCATCAACAACAAAACATTGAATTTGCACTCTCTTTCCACCTCTCAAAGAACAAAGAGAAAATTCTACAACATCTCTCACTCTATTTTCTGTTTCTTTGCTCCCAAATGCCTTTATCCCGAGATTTTCTTTCCTCACTGGCCTCAAACCTAATATTTCTACTGCCCTGGCAGTAACGAAAGATCGATGGCTACCTGAATCAAAGAGCACCCTGACATTTCTCTCTTTTTTGTCATCCACATTTGCCAGGGCAGTTTGCAGGGCCACCTCACTCCCAGAACAAGGACTTCCCACCCAGGTTGGTGCGCTTGGGTTAAGGGGTGCTTCTTTCTTAGGCGCTTCCTTAATGGGCCTATTTGCACAAATACAAGGATGGTGCTTCGCTTTGCAAAACTTACAGCGGACGTTGCTTCTACATTCAAAAGACCTGTGTCCTTGCCTTAAACAAACAAAACATTTAAAATGTTTCTTTAAAAGATTCTTACGCTCCTCTGGATCTTTTTGGGCTGTACACTCTTCTGGCAAATGGTCTGCTTGGCAAAACACACACTTCTGGGGGTTTCCTTGTGTCAACAAAGCGCTTGCACTGCTACACTCCCGTCACGAAAGTATACGGACAGCTGAAACAAAATGGCGTCAAATTTGACCGTTAGCCCTTCGACCCCAAAACAGTTCAGCCGTTATGCGGCCATTTCAGGGACTGGAAACCAATTATTTTACCGCCAAAACTTTGTTTATCGATCACGCAATCAAGGAAGAAATGAAAAAATGAAAAACAAAGCAAAATGAAGTGTTTCGATCGCAAAATATGAATTTAGCTGTGAGAAGGAAAAGCAATCGAAAACAAGACAATATGTTCAACAAATTTCCAGTCTTGGAGGCTGCTACATGACAGGAGAAGATTGTATTTTATGTCAAATGAAGCAAAAAAGATCGCCGTTTTAGGAATTTTTTTTTTTTTTTTTTTTTTTTTTTTTATTCAAATATAAAATTTTACAATAATCTTACATTCTACTATACCTATCTAAATTACTATACAACACTACAGGTACGATACCATGGGGAGCGAAATACAATGACTACCTCATGGCCAATATATAAAAACATGAAACATTAAACTGTATACAGACACATTACGAAAGGACGAAACAATTAAAGATTAATGGATACTATACTAGATTCTGTCTCATATCAGATGACAGGTCAGGGTTTAAATGGATTTGAAAGATGTCACGAGTGCAAATCGTTTAAATGGTGATTTAGGAAGGTAAAATAGCCGACATCTGATGTGAAACAGAATTTACAAAGGAAAGAGCTATTTACGATAAAGGACTTGGTGGTTGCTTAGTACATAGCTGTAATCTCAAAAGATTAATCAAAGCGACCAGTTTCGTGGATGAAACGTAAAGTTAATTCGAGTATATTTCTGTTCAACTCATCAGAAAGGTCTTGATCACCATACAATAAAAGATGTGTCAAAGAATCGTTTGAAAGATTGGTGATTTGTGCAAATGGTCGTAATAATTCAACAATTCCAGCGAGAAGATTTTGTCGTTGAACATCAAAAGAAGGGCAGAGCAACAAAAAGTGCTCAGTGTCCTCAATGCCATCGTTTGTTGGGCACATCGGGTTCATTGTATCCCTAAAATTATGCTTGAATTTATGGAAATTTAACTTGCTGAGACCAACCCTAAGTTGTGTAAGGTAGGATAATCCTATTGGATCGTGAATTCCAAAAACAGATTTGGCAGGGGGGCGGATTATTGATAACAGCTTTTTCTTAAAAACAGCAATAGAAGGCGCAAGTCTCAATTCAGGCTCAAGCTTATTCCATTCGGATAAACAGTTTGGATAGAAGCTAGACTTGAATTTTTCTGTTCTTGCCTTTAATTGCCCGATGACATCCTGGTCGCGAAGACGGTACTGCGAATGATGAAGAGGGGGAATTGGTTCAACTGTATACTCGGGACTAAGATTATTTACAAACTTGTAGAACAAGGTAAGGCGTCTACTCCATCTTCGGGAACTCAGTGACTCCCAACCAAGCTCTGTGTACAGCTTCTCTCGAGATGTTCCCCTCCATGCACCCGACACAGCTAAGGCAGCAGAATACTGTACGGACTCTAGTTTTTCCATTAAATTTGGTAAAAGGATATTTTGACTGAATTGGCATACTTTGGCAGGAATATGGTAAATACCATCACCATAGTCTAGATGGGGTCGAACATAGAGCTTATATAATTCGTTTAGGGTATGCCTTGGCAGGTATTTGGAGAGATATTTCAGCAAACCAATGCCTTTCCTTGTTTTAGAGATCGCTGATTTGATATGAGCTGAGAAAGATAGCTTTGAGTCCAGGATAATTCCTAAATGTTTATGTTCATTCACTTTCTTGACTGGTATGTTGTTAAAGAGAATCACTGGATGATCAATTTCGATTTTTTTCCTTGAAAATGTTAATTCAACAGCTTGTTTCTGCGGATCTGGATTAAAGGACATTCTCCAAGCTTCAGCCCACCGACTTATCAAATCCATGTCATGGTTCATGTCATTGGCAGCTGTATTTGAATCTTCTACCACAGTGAACAACGATGTATCATCAGCAAATAACTTAACATTGCACTTCAAGCCTACAGCTAGATCATTTATATACACAAGGAAAAACAAGGGTCCAAGAATAGAGCCCTGGGGCACCCCTGCAGAAATATCTCCCCAATTTGAACTCTGTCCATTCAGTACTGTCCTCTGCTTTCGATCCTTGAGAAAGCTTTGGATTAAAAAAAGAAGTTGTCCCGAGACACCACATCGCTTTAATTTATAAATTAGACCATCGTGCCATACCCTATCAAATGCCTTAGAAATGTCAAGATACACAGAACGAACATCAAGGGGAGGGTTACAGTCAAAAGCTTTAAATATTGTGTGTGTTATTGAGAGTAACTGGTTGATGGTTGAGTCTCCTGGGCGAAAACCTGATTGATTTGGGTTAAGAAGTTCGTGTGATACAAGATGCGAGTAAAGAGAATCATATATGAGTTTTTCAAGTATTTTCCCAAAAATTGGTAAAAGAGAAATAGGACGGTAATTCCCCTTCAAATTTTTCTCATTTTTCTTATGAACCGGCACTACATTTGCATGTTTCCAAATTTCGGGAAATAAACCACGCCTCAAACAATTTGTGAAAATTATCTTGAGTGGTTTTAGGAATCATGTGAATGATGGCAAAAAGACACTTGGCTATAAAATGGCAAAATTAAATTTGAGTCTCCCATGGCTGTAGGGTTGCGATATCATCTTTGCCAAGGTAAGTTTAAATTTGTATCAAAGCCTCAAAAATATAATTAATGCCAAAGGTTGGCCTAAAGTTGGTATCATTTTGTACATCTTACATAGGGGAATCAATCTGAGCAAAATTATACAGTCCCTAACGAATTTTCTTTGCAACAATTTGGTATTGAGTTTGATTGCAATAATTCTGTTGTTACAAAACCTTACCTCGATCGCAGCAACTGTTTCTTTTTTCATTTATAACTTCATTATATCTGGATTTTACTTGAATTTTCTTTCATATTTGCATATTTCAGACTTTTCTGCACCAAGTGATGCTATTCCAGTGAACGAATTATTTGGAAGAGTATCTTAAATATCAGTTCTAAGTTGGGAGGCTCCTTTGTTATCGATTACATTTTCTCCTCGCAGCTAATTTCATGTTTTATTATCAAAACACTTTTATCTTGCTTTGTTTTTCAATTTTTTATTTCTTCCTTGATTGCGTGATCGATAAACACAATTTTGGCGGTAAAATCGTTTATTTCCACTCCCTGAAATGGCTGCATAACGGCTGAACCGTTTGGGAGTCGAAGGACCAACGGTCAAATTCTACGCCATTTTGTTTCGGCTGTCCGGATACTTTCGTGACGGGAGTGTAGATCCCATCTTCGAAACCTCCTGCTTAGGCCGTCTTGATTCCTGACTCGCTCCAACTTTGAACAATGATGAATGGCACTCCCTGATTTCCAGCTCCATATCAAGTGCAGATATCATCTCATCTAGCGACCACTTCAGGAAGCTCTTTCCCACTGCTCTCACCATGTTGAAACGGATTTGCTTCGGCAGTTTCTCCATTAGGATGGGCACAACGATTGCCGAGTATGTTGCTTTATCAACTGTGAGAGCCTCTAAGCCACGAAAATGTGTCTCGATCTGATCCCGGAAAGTTCGCAATCTCGATATGTTCTCTTCGCTGTACACAGGTGACAAATATATCAGCTGATTAATGTGCTCATGTTGTATGACACTGGGCTTGGCATACCTTTTCTTCAACAAATCGATTCCTGTCAAGTAATCTCCATCAGTCATGCGTAATCCCGCAAGTACAGATCTTGCTGGCTCTTCTAAAAATCCCCTCAGGTATTTTAGTTTGTCGACATTTGCCAACTCTTCATTTTCATGAACTGCACTGACGAAACCATCCCAGAACTCCTCCCATTCATGAATCTTCCCGGAGAATTTTCTGAGCTCTAACCATGAGCGATAGGACACCAAGTGTGTGCCACCTTAACGTTATTTTGGTAGCGAGCCACCTTAATCAATTGTTTTTAGTGTTTTTGCCTATTTTTACTTGGTAGTGAGCCACCTTATCGCGGTTTCGCCATTTTGAAATTTTTGGTAGTGAGCCACCTTAAGTGCAGATCCACCAAAGGTGGATCTGCACTTAAGGTGGCTCACTACCAAAAATTTCAAAATGGCGAAACCGCGATAAGGTGGCTCACTACCAAGTAAAAATAGGCAAAAACACTAAAAACAATTGATTAAGGTAGCTCGCTACCAAAATAACGTTAAAGTGGCACACACTTGGTGTCCTATCGCTCATGCTCTAACTGAGGAAGTTTTACGCGAACTCTTCTTCCTGTCATCGGATTTGAATGGTCCGATACGCTCGAACAAAGGCTCTCTCGGGAGCCACTCCTTGCAATACTTCCCGTGTGCGTGCTACTCGCAACTTCGGATGCGTTTTCATCTCCATCATCAGCAGCATCTCTCTCGTTTTCCTCTCTTTCCGAAGATCCGTCATCGTTTTCTGATTTCTTGTCACATTTGGCAAGTTCGTCTGTTATCACATCGATGGCTTCCATGATTTTTTTCTTCGTATTCTTCGGCATCTTCTGCTTCCTTGTCGCAGGCGTCTTCTTCATCATTCTCTATCATAAATTCGAAAATCTTCGTGTCCAACTCTTTCAACTGTACTCGTTTCCCGTTCAACTGCTATAACGTCCTCTGGAGGATCCTGGCATCGAACGCGTCGTCTGCCCCTTTCAGATCTTGAACTTTATTTACGAGTTTCGTGGTACTTCTTCTCGTCACGCTACGCCTTTTTTTCGTTATATCAATGTTTTCTGCCATATCTTGGAGTGTAACATGTGGCTAACGGTGGACCAGATTTTATAGATCGCAATCTAGTATGATGGAATATTCGGTTCAAAATCTTTTATCTGTTTTTCGAGCCCCACTTTGCAAAATCGGGCTCGAAAATGAAAGTCGAGCTCGAGTTTTCTCGCATGCGCTAAACTGTATTCCTTGGACTTTTCGGGCCGAATGCGGCAAGGATTTTAAAACCCAGAAACTTGCGCGCGGTCTCTTATCAATGACGCGCACTATTACTCGGGCTCCATTTTCAAATAAAGCACCCAGAAAAATTAAACTACCCCGAATGAAATTAAACTACCCCAACTGAAATTAAACTCTGTGAAAATTAAACTCTTAGAATGCATAGCAACAAAATAAACTCTTAGGAATTAAACCCCCCAGAAAATAAACTCTTAGGAAATAAACTGTTAGGAATTAAACCACCCAGAAAATAAACTCTTAGGAAATAAACTCTTAGGAATTAAACTCTTAGGACTTTTGGTCACGTCATCATAACATCGGAAATTAAACTCTTACGACTTCTAAACAAAATAAACTCTTAGAAATCTGATACCTCGATTTTCGCATGCGTTGAATTCCCAAAGAAACACACAGAATATGACTATCATAAAAGGCGGACCAGTACTACCATGGACCTAAAGCACAACTTGACTCGGATCTTCATTTCTCTTGGTCATTCCCCTTTTGCACCGTCCAAAACACGGACCATGAGTTGGACTAAAGAATATGAAATTTGGACTCTGGACCATGATTTAATTTGGATTACTGGGGTTTGGTGGGGGAGTTGGGGGGGGGGGGGTCGAATGTTCAAAATCAAGACTTTTTCAATTCAGATGCTTTGTGGGAATACGTACACACATATATTTTATAAAACACTTAACCCTATTCGTCCTGGGGGGGCCTTTTTCGACCCCCTATCTGACTTTGCTGCGTTACGCTAAAACGACAAAAGATATAATTTAGTTTATAATTTAATAAACTAAATATAATTATAATTATATTTATATAAGATATGATTTAATAAACTATAATATAATATAGTTTTGGTGACTTTTACTCAAATTTGATAGGCAATTAAATTCTTAATATTTCATTGTTCTATCTCTGATCATGTGACCACAGTAATACCATATTTGGAGAGTAGTCAACAACAAATAAGCTTAAAATGTCCGTAGTTTTCGTGTCGTTTGCCTGATCGATCTCAAACATGCACCATTTGATTGCATGTGATGAATACTTTCATTTGATATATAAATGTTTCATATTTGCTGATGGCAGCAAAATTTAATATCTATGACGTCATTCACATTTATGACGTCATTTCTCTAACAAAGAAGTGTAAAATATAAATTTTTTTAGTTTAATTTGCTTCATCTTATTAATTTCATTCATTTTGAGTCTATTTTTACCAGATAAAAGGACAGGACTGGCAAAAACTTGCGATGAAAATAAATGCATCCAACAAAAGGCTAATATAAAGCTAATTGTGCTAAAAATAGAAACTAACAATTTTTTAAAAGATTATATTTTAAACTATGACATGTTGCCTACCATTTGAATCAAATTTGGAGATAATCGGTTCAGTGGTTGATTAAATAAAATTTTCTGGTTAAGAAGGTATAAACTTGCCGATTTTCCTCAGTTTTTCGGTTGACTAGCAACGAATCACGTGACTTATTAATTTTAATTGTTATATTTGAATAGCCAATTGTCTAAAGAACAATAGGGGTAATTCTTATTTCATATCTTTAGTAGTTTTGGAGAAAAAGAGGGGGGAAGGGGCGAAAAAGGCCCCCCAGTATAAAATACCTAAAAAATCGCCCAGTACAAATAGGGTTAAGTTTTTTCCGTTCTTAATTTTTGCTAACACAATTTTCTTGGCAGTTTTCTGCTCGAATCGTTTTTATGTTTCAAAGGTGACGTGACTTGTGAATGTCACAAGGAGTTCAAACGCACTTATTACGCTTACTTTTTACCAAGATGCATTGCGTTCATAAATCAAATTCCTACAGAATCGTTAAAGATTCGTAATTCGAATGCACTGAATCTGGGTATAAAGTTCCTCTCCGCCATCTTTGGCGCAATTGTCTATTAAGACAAGTTCATACAATTTGCTAGTTTTCAAATCAATTTCGAGTCACCTTGGAAAAAAGCTTCAAATTATGAAAATCTCTTAGCTCTCCAGCTCAAAAAGTTTATATTTGCCCTTTAAGCTTCTATGGTTTATAAAATTTTCATACAAATAAAACGTTTTGTTGGACGGTTGCTAACCCAGAATTAAAATTTGACATGGACACTAGACTACACGTTTGGAAAAATTCGATAATGACGGCCGTTGATCAAAGCTGTGCATTGAATCTTGAGAGCAAAATTCAGAGCAGAGAAAATTTCAGAGCAGAGCAAAATTCAGAGCAGAGCAAAATTCAGAGCAAAGAAAAATTCAGAGCAGAGCAAAATTCAGAGCAGAGCAAAATTCAGAGCAGGCATTGTAGGTACGCATAAAGCTTTTTAGAGGCTCAGATATTTCATTTTTAAGAAGACGATGAAAATTCTCATGAAACGCCACGGATATCGTTCAAACATATGCAATAGGCATACAAAAGAGCACCAATTAGGAAAAAAATAGCTCTCTATAAATGCTTTCATATAAAATACATGAATTTAGATAATTATTTAATACAATTTGGCAAAACAATTTTGCCCATTTCAAAGTACAAGTCAGTGTAATGACCAGTGAAGGCTGGTTCAAATCCCACGATGAACTATTTTCCTCATCAACAATTTTTCAAATGCGACAGAAGTTCATCTTAAATTGGGAGGGCTATTTGAATAGAAAGCCTGATTTAAACCTGGTGGTCACAATCTGATTTAACGGTAAAATATCGCTCCCAATCCAAAATGAACTTTTATTGCATTTGAAACAATGTGGATGATGAAAACGACGATAGTTATTCGGGCAGTTCGAGTGAGCCGTCAGTGATACGTTGCCTTCCAAGTGCATTTAGGTGAAAGCTCGAGCTCCACGGCAAGGAAGCACTCATCGCTCGAGGAATTCCTTTTTGAGGTACTACTGCCATCGATTGCTATTAAATAACCGCAAAGTCGTAAGGAAACAGTTTCGCAATTTCCAAAAGGCTTTTGGTGAGTACAAAAAGATCTGCATTTTGTAAGACCTCGTTGGACACATAAAGCCTGGAAATAAAGGAGGGAATAAATGAGGTCTCATACGAGATTCTGCTGACATGTGCTTTCAGTACCTCTTTCTCATTTAATAAATGTAGCTCTTGACACTGGCCAATTTCCACAGGAATGGAAAGCGACTAAAATCATTCCTTTGCACAAGTCAGGATCGAAAACAAACTTTGATAACTATAGACCAATATCCGTACTACCTATAGTGTCAAAGGTAATAGAAAAGATTCTACATAAACAGTTGATGAATTTTTTAGATGAAAACAAACTACTTTCTACAAGGCAGTTTGGCTTCAGAGCAAAAATGTCAACAGAACTAGCAACAACACTGTTGCTAGATGATATCAGGAAAAACGTGGACAAAAGGCAACTAGTCGGTGCTGTGTTTGTTGATCTTAGTAAGGCTTTTGACACCATCAGCTATTCCAAATTATTGACAAAGCTTCCATCATATGGCATTGACGGCAAAGAACTTACCTGGTTTGAAGACTATCTATTTAATCGGTCAGCACAAGTACGACGACGACGTACTATCGGAAGCTCAGCATTCAAAATTTGGTGTTCCACAGGGTTCAATCCTTGGACCTCTACTCTTTGTTTTATTCTTTAACGACATAACCGACGTAATTGAGACAAATATTATCAAATATGCTGATGATACGGTTATTTACTGTGCGGATAAGGATGTTAAAAATCTGAGCCAAATCCTTACTAATGAAATGACAAAGCTTGAAAAGTGGATGGATGAGAATGAACTCATTCTAAATATGAAGAAAGGAAAACAGAGGTGTTGGTTTTCGGGACTGCCCAGCGTCTGAAGCGACAGAATGAGGAAGTATGTGTTCGATACAGGGGGACGAAAATTAATACTACTACTTCATACAGATATTTGGGAGTGGAAATCGATTCAACTTTAAATCTAAATACCAACTTTGAACTATGTTATAAACGAGCTTCTGGCAGATTACGTCTTCTATCGAAGCTAAGATGTTTCTTGGACAGCATAACGGCTTGTAAACTTTATTGCTCTATGATTGTACCTGTTGTTACATATTGTGGAATCTTAAACCTGAAACTAACAACTGGTCAATCGAGAAAGTTAGCTGCTCTTCATGAGCGTGCTATGAGAATAATTGGCGTGAGCTCAAAGGAATGCAATGTTCTGTCACCTGAAAAATCGAATTTAAAAAGAGCATGTGTCCTAGTGCATAACATCTTACATGATGATGTATGTGATGCCTTGCAGAGTCACTTCACCAAACATGCCCACACCAAGACTACAAGAAACAACAAATGCTTAACCACTTTGCCAAGCATCAAAACTGAATATGCACGAAAGGGATTTCATTACATGGGGGCGAAGTTATACAATGATTTGCCTACAGACGTAAGAACTGCTGAAAACAAGAAGGATTTTAAGAAACAATTGGATATGTTTTTAAAAGTGAAGTAGCTTAGTAGATAAACTTGGCTTTTTAAATCATCATGGACTTTTAATGTGATATTTTATTCACAGTTATATAATTTTAAATTAGGTTTTTAACCCCGGGGGGGGGGTACATGACTTGGGGATGGACGGGGGTCTGCCGCCCGGTTGTCAGAAAGCTACCCTCTTCTAATTACCGAAATTTGCTTTGATACCCACTTTTCTGATGAATTTTGGCGGAAAATTGCCCATTTTAATCATTTTTTTGCGAATTTCAGCGAAATCCCACCCTTGTTTATGGAAAATTTGCCGAAGAAGGACCCTTGTTTAGAGAATTTTGGGCCCAAAACCCACCCATATGGGCGGCACATACCCGTACCTTGAACATGTTATGTACCCCCCCCCGGGTTTTTAACATTTCTTTTCTTTTCTTTTTAAGCAGGACAGGCATTGAAAACAACAATTTTTGTTGAAGCTTTAATCCTGTTAAAATATTCGTATTATTATTATTATTATTATATGAATGAAGACTCTGTTACATTTTGACTCAGGAGTGGCATTTGATCCAAAACGTCACTCAAGACGTTATTTCAAACGATTGGGCGGAGACAACTTGAAAATCAATCTTTTTGACGCAATACAGCATTAACATGTAAATGAAAATATTCTCAACTACTGTACATCTGAATCCAAGGGTTTAAAGGTAAAGTCATTACAAAACTGCAAATTACGTTTCGAGAAAGAGCCCTGTCTCCATCATAACCTTGTCAGTAACATTTTCAGAAACGATTTATGGTAGCAATCGCAATGGATGGATATCTGGCTAACTCAAACCAGTTAGTACCTTCAAAAGAAAGGGAAACCCATGTCCTTTTTGCAACTTAAAAGAACATGGTAAAGCATAACTTGTAAAAAAAAGCACCAAGGAACAATTTAACTAGCTAAACAGTCTTACAAGTGTTTGTTGCAATTATTCTGCATTATACAATAACAACCATCAATACTGAAAGATACTATGTTTAGCAACAGAATTCACCCATAGTTGGCCATAGTTTAAAATAGAACACACACAAGCAGATTTTAAGTAAATACACGACCATTGACATTCAACAGTTAGAATATCATAGATAACTGGTTTTAACAAGCATCTATTTGCAAAAAATTATCAATTTTAGACGTTTGTTTAAGGGGAATAATCATTGAGATTTTGATTTAAAATGATGTAAGGAATCAACCTTCAAGTTACCAAATGAGAGTTAGATGTTTACAGGTAGTAATTTGCAAGTTAAGAGTTTAAAATCATTATGAATGGTCCAATTGATCAATTTATCCATTGATCAACTTTATATTTATGTTTAAGGGGAAGAATAATTGAGATTTTGATTTAAAATTATGTAAGGAATCAGAAATCAAGTTATTAGATGAGAGTTGAATTTTTATAGGTACTAAGTTAAGAGTTTAAAATCATGTTGAATGGTTCATACATCAATTTGTTCATTTATCAACTTTAGAATTATGTTTAAGGAGAAGAATCATTGAAAGTTTTATTGACAAACATGTATGGAATCAGTCTTCAAGTCATGAAATGAAACTTGCATTTTTACAGGTAGTACTTCACCAGTTAAGAGTTTAAAATAGAGTCCAAAATCAACTGTGATGCCACTGCAAAAAGAACATATTTTTCATCAAACTGAAACAATGTTCTTAATTTTGGGGTGCATAATTAAGGAAAAACAGCCTCTAGGTTCTTATTTTTGTAGGTTCTTATATGTGGGGATTTACTGTATGATGCCAGCATCAGTGAGCGGAATATGTATGTCGTTAATTATCAGCCCAAAGAGAAGAGACCCCAGGATGGATCCTTTTCGGACACCACATGTAACACTTTCTTTGCATGAGCTGATTTTATGAAAGATTTCTTATTGTTTCCTATCAAAGGGATAATCACCTATCCATTTTAATTCCACACCATGTAGACCATAACTCGGCAATTTTTCCAGCAAGGTTGCAAACGAGCTTGCGGTCCCTTTGACTGATGCTATTAACAGCCGCATACGCAACTGAAAACGCGCCGCCGTATGTCCTTTAGATAAAGGGGAGCCAATTCGTACAGTTGAAAGAAATTTTCGTTCAGTTAGTATACTAAATATAGTAGGGGCTGTCCTAATGGACTTGTCGAAAGCTTTTGATTGCATTCCACATGATTTACTTATAGCCAAACTACACGCATAAGGCCTCGATGAAAATGCTCTTGTCCTTATTTACTCCTACCTGAAACGGCGGAAACAGTCTCTGAGGATCAATAATACGTATAGCTCTTTTCAAACTATTTTATCAGGAGTACCTCAAGGCTCTGTTTTGGGCCCTATTTTATTCAATGTTTACATGAACGAATTCTTTTTTTTTCATCAAACAAGGAACATTACATAATTATACCGACGATAGCACTCTGGCTTATTTTTCCAAGACTTTATCAAATTTGATTGAGGTACTGGAGGAGGAAGCCGGAGTTGCTTTGAGTTGGCTGAAACAAAATGAAATGATAGCAAATCCAGAAAAATTTCACGCACTCCTTATTAGAAAGGATCAAGCAAATACCAGTGGACAAGATTTCAACATCCAAGGAAAACTGATAAAGTCTGAAGAAACTGTCAAATTACTAGGTATTAAACAAGATTATAAACTAAACTTTGAACCACGTATCTCTGAACTTTGCAGAAAAGCTGCGTCGCAGCTTAATGTTTTGAAACGACTCAAAAAATTTATTGTATTTAAAGAAAGGAAAATTCTCGTCCAAAGCTTTGTATACTCTAATTTATTATTGCCCTCTTGTATGGTACTTCTCATCAGCTAAATCTTTGCAAAAAATTGAAAAGATTCAAGAACGTGCCCTTATATTTTTATACAATGATCATCATGCATCTTACAGCGACTTACTAGTGAAGTGATAAAAGGTGTACAATGCATGTTTCCCGTCTGAGAGTTCTATGCATTGAGATTTTTAAAACTTTAAAAATCTAAATGCATCTTTCATGCATGATATTTTCAAAATTAGATCCTCTACATACCCATTACGAAACCCAAATGATTTACAACATTATAGACCAAAGCAAGTTACCTTTGGTTCCAACAGCCTACAATCATTGGGACCTCAAATCTGGAATGGACTGCCGAATGAAATAAAATCCGCCGAAAATTTAAGTAGTTTCAAACGTTTAATAAAAATGTGAAATGGCCCAAACTGTAAATGCAATGCTTGCCAGTATGTCTCCTAGAGCAGGAATTTCCGTGATAGGCGTATAGTTGTCCAACATTGTCGGATTGCCCGATTTGAAAGTATGGGTGATTTTCCCACATCTAAAGTTTTGATTCGTGCAAATATTTGATTATTTTCCTATGGATAAAAATGTTGCGTGTTCTCCTCCGCGGGTACACCTTTTCAAGGATGAGCAGGACCTGTCTCTGTGGTAAAGTCATACCGTAAAAATTTGGGGCCCTTTTGGCTGTTTGTCCCACCAGTAGAAAATCCTTAAAAAATACCCTGGAGCAGGTGGAGCAGTAAAAGGAGAGAGAGAGAGATAATGGACCTCCCTCTCCTTCGTTTTTATTTCCTCTATCAATTCGTCTCGAAGATGCTTTGTTCTTCAACAGGAAAATGGCATTACCTGAAGCTTGGATGTTAATTTTCGTACAATTAGTTTTTCCTTTAGTCCCATTTTAGCTTTACTGCATTAACAAACATCGATTAATTAAATGTTTATTTTCTCAGAAAAACAAAAAAAACACAAAAAGTGTCTGTCAACGTTTTTTATTAGCTACAATTTGTATTATAAAGAGAATTGCACTCATCGTCCTTTAAAACTTTAGCTCTGCAAGTTGCTTCTTTTAAAGCACTAAATTAGTGCTGCAGCAACCATTCTTGGAATCATTACTATAGACATTAGCTTTTTCTTTAGTCTCATTTTTGCTTTACTACATTAACAAACATCGATTAAATAAATGTTCATTTTCACAGAAAAAACAAAATAAAAAACACAAGAAAGTGTCGGTTAACGTACTTTAGTAGCTACAATTTATATTATAAAGAGTATTGCACTAATCGTTTTTTAAAACTTTTGTTCTGCAAGTTACTTCTTTTGAAGCACTATATTAGTGCTGCAGCAACCATTCTTGGAAACATTACTATAGACATTAGTTTTTTCTTTAGTCCCATTTTAGCTTTACTGCATAAACAAATATCGATTAATTAAATGCTTACTTTCTCAAAGAAAACAAATTTAAAACAGAAAAAGTGTCGGTTAACGTACTTTAATAGCTACAATTTATATTATATAGAGTATTGCACTAATCGTTTTTTAAAACTTTAGTTCTGCAAGTTACTTCTTTTAAAGCACTAAATTAGTGCTGCAGCAACCATTCTTGGAATCATTACTATAGACATTAGCTTTTTCTTTAGTCTCATTTTTGCTTTACTGCATTAACAAACGTCGATTAATTAAATGTTTATTTTCTCTGAAAAAACAAAATAAAAAACATAAAAAGAGTCGGTTAACGTACTTTAGTAGCTACAACTTGTATTATAAAGAGTATTGCACTAATCCCTTTTTAAAACATTGGTTCTGAAAGTTACTTCTTTTATAACACTAAATTAATGCTGCAGCAACCATTCTTGGAATCATTACTATAGACATTAGCTTTTTCTTTAGTCTCATTTTGGCTTTAATGCATTAACAAACGTCGATTAATTAAATGTTTATTTTTTCAGAGAAAACAAAATAAAAACAGAAAAAGTGTCGATTAACGTACTTTATTAGCTACAATTTCTATTATAAAGAGTATTGCACTCATCGTTCTTTAAGACTTTATTATGTCAATTACTTCATTTGAAGCACTATATTAGTGCTGCAGCAACCATTCTTGGAAACATTACCATAGACATTAGTTTTTCTTTAGTGCCATTTTAGCTTTACTGCATAAACAAACATCGATTAATTAAATGCTTACTTTCTCAAAGAAAACAAATTTAAAACACAAAAAGTGTCGGTTAACGTACTTTAATAGCTACAATTTATATTATAAAGAGTATTGCACAAATCGTTTTTTAAAACTTTTGTTCTGCAAGTTACTTCCTTTAAAGTACTAAATTAGTGCTGCAGCAACCATTCTTGGAAACATTACTATAGACATTAGTTTTTTCTTTAGTCCCATTTTAGCTTTACTGCATAAGCAAACATCGATTAATTAAATGCTTACTTTCTCAAAGAAAACAAATTTAAAACACAAAAAGTGTCGATTAACGTACTTTATTAGCTACAATTTCTTTTATAAAGAGTATTGCACTCATCGTTCTTTAAAACTTTAGTTCTGCAAGTTACTTCTTTTATAGCACTATATTAGTGCTGCAGCAACCATTCTTGGAAACGTTACTATAGACATTAGTTTTTTCTTTAGTCCCATTTTAGCTTTACTGCATAAACAAATATCGATTAATTAAATGCTTACTTTCTCAAAGAAAACAAATTTAAAACAGAAAAAGTGTCGGTTAACGTACTTTAATAGCTACAATTTATATTATATAGAGTATTGCACTAATCGTTTTTTAAAACTTTAGTTCTGCAAGTTACTTCTTTTAAAGCACTAAATTAGTGCTGCAGCAACCATTCTTGGAATCATTACTATAGACATTAGCTTTTTCTTTAGTCTCATTTTTGCTTTACTGCATTAACAAACGTCGATTAATTAAATGTTTATTTTCTCTGAAAAAACAAAATAAAAAACATAAAAAGAGTCGGTTAACGTACTTTAGTAGCTACAACTTGTATTATAAAGAGTATTGCACTAATCCCTTTTTAAAACTTTGGTTCTGAAAGTTACTTCTTTTATAACACTAAATTAATGCTGCAGCAACCATTCTTGGAATCATTACTATAGACATTAGCTTTTTCTTTAGTCTCAT
Source organism: Aurelia coerulea (assembly GCA_039566865.1). NCBI lineage: Eukaryota > Metazoa > Cnidaria > Scyphozoa > Semaeostomeae > Ulmaridae > Aurelia > Aurelia coerulea. Next base: position 9,987,588 of record CM076959.1, read on the forward strand.
TTTGGCTTTACTGCATTAACAAACATCGATTAATTAAATGTTTATTTTCTCTGAAAAAACAAAATAAAAAACATAAAAAGAGTCGGTTAACGTACTTTAGTAGCTACAACTTGTATTATAAAGTGTATTGCACTCATCGTTCTTTAAAACTTTAGTTCTGCAAGTTACTTCTTTTATAGCACTATATTAGTGCTGCAGCAACCATTCTTGGAAACGTTACTATAGACATTAGTTTTTTCTTTAGTCCCATTTTAGCTTTACTGCATAAACAAATATCGATTAATTAAATGCTTACTTTCTCAAAGAAAACAAATTTAAAACAGAAAAAGTGTCGGTTAACGTACTTTAATAGCTACAATTTATATTATATAGAGTATTGCACTAATCGTTTTTTAAAACTTTAGTTCTGCAAGTTACTTCTTTTAAAGCATTAAATTAGTGCTGCAGCAACCATTCTTGGAATCATTACTATAGACATTAGCTTTTTCTTTAGTCTCATTTTTGCTTTACTGCATTAACAAACATCGATTAATTAAATGTTTATTTTCTCTGAAAAAACAAAATAAAAAACATAAAAAGAGTCGGTTAACGTACTTTAGTAGCTACAATTTCTATGATAAAGAGTATTGCACTCACCGTTCTTTAAAACTTTAGTTCTGCAAGTTACTTCTTTTATAGCATTACATTAGTGCTGCAGCAACCATTCTTGGAAACATTACTATAGACATTAGTTTTTTCTTTAGTCCCATTTTAGCTTTACTGCATAAACAAACATCGATTAATTAAATGCTTACTTTCTCAAAGAAAACAAATTTAAAACAGAAAAAGTGTCGGTTAATGTACTTTAATAGCTACAATTTATATTATATAGAGTATTGCACTAATCTTTTTTTAAAACTTTAGTTCTGCAAGTTACTTCTTTTAAAGCACTAAATTAGTGCTGCAGCAACCATTCTTGGAATCATTACTATAGACATTAGCTTTTTCTTTAGTCTCATTTTGGCTTTACTGCATTAACAAACATCGATTAATTAAATGTTTATTTTCTCAAAGAAAACAAATTTAAAACACAAAAAGTGTCGATTAACGTACTTTATTAGCTACCAATTTCTTTTATAAAGAGTATTGCACTCATCGTTCTTTAAAACTTTAGTTCTGCAAGTTACTTCTTTTATAGCACTATATTAGTGCTGCAGCAACCATTCTTGGAAGTATTACTATTGACATAATCTTTTTCTTTAGTCTCATTTTGGCTTTAATGCATTAACAAACGTCGATTAATTAAATGTTTATTTTTTCAGAGAAAACAAAATAAAAACAGAAAAAGTGTCGATTAACGTACTTTATTAGCTACAATTTCTATTATAAAGAGTATTGCACTCATCGTTCTTTAAAACTTTATTATGTCAATTACTTCATTTGAAGCACTATATTAGTGCTGCAGCAACCATTCTTGGAAACATTACTATAGACATTAGTTTTTTCTTTAGTCCCATTTTAGCTTTACTGCATAAACAAACATCGATTAATTAAATGCTTACTTTCTCAAAGAAAACAAATTTAAAACACAAAAAGTGTCGATTAACGTACTTTATTAGCTAAAATTTCTATGATAAAGAGTATTGCACTCACCGTTCTTTAAAACTTTAGTTCTGCAAGTTACTTCTTTTATAGCATTACATTAGTGCTGCAGCAACCATTCTTGGAAACATTACTATAGACATTAGTTTTTTCTTTAGTCCCGTTTTAGCTTTACTGCATAAACAAACATCGATTAATTAAATGCTTACTTTCTCAAAGAAAACAAATTTAAAACACAAAAAGTGTCGATTAACGTACTTTATTAGCTACAATTTCTTTTATAAAGAGTATTGCACTCATCGTTCTTTAAAACTTTAGTTCTGCAAGTTACTTCTTTTATAGCACTATATTAGTGCTGCAGCAACCATTCTTGGAAGTATTACTATTGACATAATCTTTTTCTTTAGTCTCATTTTGGCTTTAATGCATTAACAAACGTCGATTAATTAAATGTTTATTTTTTCAGAGAAAACAAAATAAAAACAGAAAAAGTGTCGATTAACGTACTTTATTAGCTACAATTTCTATTATAAAGAGTATTGCACTCATCGTTCTTTAAAACTTTATTATGTCAATTACTTCATTTGAAGCACTATATTAGTGCTGCAGCAACCATTCTTGGAAACATTACTATAGACATTAGTTTTTTCTTTAGTCCCATTTTAGCTTTACTGCATTAACAAACATCGATTAATTAAATGCTTACTTTCTCAAAGAAAACAAATTTAAAACACAAAAAGTGTCGATTAACGTACTTTATTAGCTAAAATTTCTATGATAAAGAGTATTGCACTCACCGTTCTTTAAAACTTTAGTTCTGCAAGTTACTTCTTTTATAGCATTACATTAGTGCTGCAGCAACCATTCTTGGAAACATTACTATAGACATTAGTTTTTTCTTTAGTCCCATTTTAGCTTTACTGCATAAACAAACATCGATTAATTAAATGCTTACTTTCTCAAAGAAAACAAATTTAAAACACAAAAAGTGTCGATTAGCGTACTTCTTTTGTTCTGCAAGTTACTTCTTTTAAAGCACTAAATTAGTGCTGCAGCAACCATTCTTTGAAACAATACTATACACATTAGCTTTTTCTTTAGTCTCATTTTTGCTTTACTGCATTAACAAACATCGATTAAATAAATGTTTATTTTCTCAGAAAAAACAAAATAAAAAACACAAAAATGTGTCGGTTAACGTACTTTAGTAGCTACAATTTATATTATAAAGATTATTGCACTAGTCGTTTTTTAAAACTTTTGTTCTGCAAGTTACTTCTTTTATAGCACTAAATTAATGCTGCAGCAACCATTCTTGGAATCATTACTATAGACATTAGCTTTTTCTTTAGTCTCATTTTGGCTTTACTGCATTAACAAACATCGATTAATTAAATGTATATTTTCCCAGAAAAAACAAAATAAAAAACATGAAAAGAGTCGGTTAAAGTACTTTAGTAGCTACAACTTGTATTATAAAGTGTATTGCACTCATCGTTCTTTAAAACTTTAGTTCTGCAAGTTACTTCTTTTATAGCACTATATTAGTGCTGCAGCAACCATTCTTGGAAACATTACTATAGACATAATCTTTTTCTTTAGTCTCATTTTGGCTTTAATGCATTAACAAACGTCGATTAATTAAATGTTTATTTTCTCAGAGAAAGCAAAATAAAAACAGAAAAAGTGTCGATTAACGTACTTTATTAGCTACAATTTCTATTATAAAGAGTATTGCACTCATCGCTCTTTAAAACTTTATTCTGTCAATTACTTCTTTTGAAGCACTATATTAGTGCTGCAGCAACCATTCTTGGAAACATTACTATAGACATTAGTTTTTTCTTTAGTCCCATTTTAGCTTTACTGCATAAACAAACATCGATTAATTAAATGCTTACTTTCTCAAAGAAAACAAATTTAAAACACAAAAAGTGTCGGTTAACGTACTTTAATAGCTACAATTTATATTATAAAGAGTATTGCACTAATCGTTTTTATAAAACTTTAGTTCTGCAAGTTACTTCTTTTAAAGCACTAAATTAGTGATGCAGCAACCATTCTTGGAATCATTACTATAGACATTAGCTTTTTCTTTAGTCTCATTTTTGCTTTACTGCATTAACAAACATCGATTAAATAAATGTTTATTTTCTCAGAAAAAACAAAATAAAAAACACAAAAAAGTGTCGGTTAACGTACTTTAGTAGCTACAGTTTATATTATAAAGAGTATTGCACTAATCGTTTTTTAAAACTTTTGTTCTGCAAGTTACTTCTTTTATAGCACTAATTAATGCTGCAGCAACCATTCTTGGAATCATTACTATAGACATTAGCTTTTTCTTTAGTCTCATTTTGGCTTTACTGCATTAACAAACATCGATTAATTAAATGTATATTTTCTCAGAAAAAACAAAATAAAAAACATAAATAGAGTCGGTTAACGTACTTTAGTAGCTACAACTTGTATTATAAAGTGTATTGCACTCATCGTTCTTTAAAACTTTAGTTCTGCAAGTTACTTCTTTTATAGCACTATGTTAGTGCTGCAGCAACCATTCTTGGAAACAATACTATAGACATTAGCTTTTTCTTTAGTCTCATTTTGGTTTTAATTCATTAACAAACGTCGATTAATTAAATGTTTATTTTCTCAGAGAAAACAAAATAAAAACAGAAAAAATGTCGATTAACGTACTTTATTAGTTACAATTTCTATTATAAAGAGTATTGCACTCATTGATCTTTAAAACTTTATTCTGTCAATTACTTGTTTTGAAGCACTATATTAGTGCTGCAGCAACCATTCTTGGAAACATTACTATAGACATTAATTTTTTCTTTAGTCCCATTTTAGCTTTACTGCATAAACAAACATCGATTAATTAAATGCTTACTTTCTCAAAGGAAACAAATTTTAAACACAAAAAGTGTCGGTTAACGTACTTTAATAGCTACAATTTGTATTATAAAGAGTATTGCACTCATCGTTCTTTAAAACTTTAGTTCTGCAAGTTACTTCTTTTATAGCACTATATTAGTGCTGCAGCAACAATTCTTGGAAATATTACTATTGACATAATCTTTTTCTTTAGTCTCATTTTAGCTTTAATGCATTAACAAACGTCGATTAATTAAATGTTTATTTTTTCAGAGAAAACAAAATAAAACAGAAAAAGTGTCGTTTAACGTACTTTATTAGCTACAATTTCTATTATAAAGAGTATTGCACTCATCGTTCTTTAAAATTTTGTTATGTCAATTACTTCATTTGAAGCACTATATTAGTGCTGCAGCAACCATTCTTGGAAACATTACTATAGACATTAGTTTTTTCTTTAGTCCCATTTTAGCTTTACTGCATTAACAAACATCGATTAATTAAATGTTTATTTTCTCAAATAAAAACAAAATAAAAAACACAAAAAGTGTCGATTAACGTACTTTATTTGCTTCAATTTCTATTATAAAGAGTATTGCACTCACCGTTCTTTAAAACTTTAGTTCTGCAAGTTACTTCTTTTATAGCATTACATTACTGCTGCAGCAACCATTCTTGGAAACAATACTATAGACATTAGCTTTTTCTTTAGTCTCATTTTGGCTATACTGCAAAAACAAACATCGATTAATTAAATGTTTATTTTCTAAAAGAAAACAAAATAAAACACAAAAAGGGTCGATTAACGTACTTTATTGGCTACAATATATATTATCAACAGTATTGCACTCATCTTTCATTAAAACTTTAGTTCTGCCTGTTCCTTATTGTGCTGCAGCACAATATTAGTGCTGCAGCAACCATTCTTGGAAACATTACTATAGACATTAGTTTTTTCTTTAGTCTCATTTTGGCTTTAATGCATTAACAAACGTCGATTAAATAAATGTTTATTTTCTCAGAGAAAACAAAATAAAAACAGAAAAAGTTCGATTAACGTACTTTAATAGCTACAATTTATATTATAAAGAGTATTGCACTAATCGTTTTTTAAAACTTTTGTTCTGCAAGTTACTTCTTTTAAAGCACTAAATTAGTGCTGCAGCAACCATTCTTGGAATCATTACTATAGACATTAGCTTTTTCTTTAGTCTCATTTTTGCTTTACTACATTAACAAACATCGATTAAATAAATGTTTATTTTCACAGAAAAAACAAAATAAAAAACACAAGAAAGTGTCGGTTAACGTACTTTGGTAGCTACAATTTATATTATAAAGAGTATTGCACTAATCGTTTTTTAAAACTTTTGTTCTGCAAGTTACTTCTTTTGAAGCACTATATTAGTGCTGCAGCAACCATTCTTGGAAACATTACTATAGACATTAGTTTTTCTTTAGTCCCATTTTAGCTTTACTGCATAAACAAATATCGATTAATTAAATGCTTACTTTCTCAAAGAAAACAAATTTAAAACAGAAAAGTGTCGGTTAACGTACTTTAATAGCTACAATTTATATTATATAGAGTATTGCACTAATCGTTTTTTAAAACTTTAGTTCTGCAAGTTACTTCTTTTAAAGCACTAAATTAGTGCTGCAGCAACCATTCTTGGAATCATTACTATAGACATTAGCTTTTTCTTTAGTCTCATTTTTGCTTTACTGCATTAACAAACGTCGATTAATTAAATGTTTATTTTCTCTGAAAAAACAAAATAAAAAACATAAAAAGAGTCGGTTAACGTACTTTAGTAGCTACAACTTGTATTATAAAGTGTATTGCACTCATCGTTCTTTAAAACTTTAGTTCTGCAAGTTACTTCTTTTATAGCACTATATTAGTGCTGCAGCAACCATTCTTGGAAACGTTACTATAGACATTAGTTTTTTCTTTAGTCCCATTTTAGCTTTACTGCATAAACAAATATCGATTAATTAAAGGCTTACTTTCTCAAAGAAAACAAATTTAGAACAGAAAAAGTGTCGGTTAACGTACTTTAATAGCTACAATTTATATTATATAGAGTATTGCACTAATCGTTTTTTAAAACTTTAGTTCTGCAAGTTACTTCTTTTAAAGCACTAAATTAGTGCTGCAGCAACCATTCTTGGAATCATTACTATAGACATTAGCTTTTTCTTTAGTCTCATTTATGCTTTACTGCATTAACAAACGTCGATTAATAAAATGTTTATTTTCTCTGAAAAAACAAAATAAAAAACATAAAAAGAGTCGGTTAACGTACTTTAGTAGCTACAACTTGTATTATAAAGAGTATTGCACTAATCCCTTTTTAAAACTTTGGTTCTGAAAGTTACTTCTTTTATAACACTAAATTAATGCTGCAGCAACCATTCTTGGAATCATTACTATAGACATTAGCTTTTTCTTTAGTCTAATTTTGGCTTTACTGCATTAACAAACATCGATTAATTAAATGTTTATTTTCTCTGAAAAAACAAAATAAAAAACATAAAAAGAGTCGGTTAACGTACTTTAGTAGCTACAACTTGTATTATAAAGTGTATTGCACTCATCGTTCTTTAAAACTTTAGTTCTGCAAGTTACTTCGTTTATAGCACTATATTAGTGCTGCAGCAACCATTCTTGGAAACGTTACTATAGACATTAGTTTTTTCTTCAGTCCCATTTTAGCTTTACTGCATAAACAAATATCGATTAATTAAATGCTTACTTTCTCAAAGAAAACAAATTTAAAACAGAAAAAGTGTCGGTTAACGTACTTTAATAGCTACAATTTATATTATATAGAGTATTGCACTAATCGTTTTTTAAAACTTTAGTTCTGCAAGTTACTTCTTTTAAAACACTAAATTAGTGCTGCAGCAACCATTCTTGGAATCATTACTATAGACATTAGCTTTTTCTTTAGTCTCATTTTGGCTTTACTGCATTAACAAACATCGATTAATTAAATGTTTATTTTCTCAAATAAAAACAAAATAAAAAACACAAAAAGTGTCGGATAACGTACTTTAATAGCTACAATTTCTTTTATAAAGAGTATTGCACTCATCGTTCTTTAAAACTTTAGTTCTGCAAGTTACTTCTTTTATAGCACTATATTAGTGCTGCAGCAACCATTCTTGGAAGTATTACTATTGACATAATCTTTTTCTTTAGTCTCATTTTGGCTTTAATGCATTAACAAACGTCGATTAATTAAATGTTTATTTTTTCAGAGAAAACAAAATAAAAACAGAAAAAGTGTCGATTAACGTACTTTATTAGCTACAATTTCTATTATAAAGAGTATTGCACTCATCGTTCTTTAAAACTTTATTATGTCAATTACTTCATTTGAAGCACTATATTAGTGCTGCAGCAACCATTCTTGGAAACATTACTATAGACATTAGTTTTTCTTTAGTGCCATTTTAGCTTTACTGCATAAACAAACATCGATTAATTAAATGCTTACTTTCTCAAAGAAAACAAATTTAAAACACAAAAAGTGTCGGTTAACGTACTTTAATAGCTACAATTTATATTATAAAGAGTATTGCACAAATCGTTTTTTAAAACTTTTGTTCTGCAAGTTACTTCCTTTAAAGTACTAAATTAGTGCTGCAGCAACCATTCTTGGAATCATTACTATAGACATTAGTTTTTTCTTTAGTCCCATTTTAGCTTTACTGCATAAGCAAACATCGATTAATTAAATGCTTACTTTCTCAAAGAAAACAAATTTAAAACACAAAAAGTGTCGATTAACGTACTTTATTAGCTAGAATTTCTTTTACAAAGAGTATTGCACTCATCGTTCTTTAAAACTTTAGTTCTGCAAGTTACTTCTTTTATAGCACTATATTAGTGCTGCAGCAACCATTCTTGGAAGTATTACTATTGACATAATCTTTTTCTTTAGTCTCATTTTGGCTTTAATGCATTAACAAACGTCGATTAATTAAATGTTTATTTTTTCAGAGAAAACAAAATAAAAACAGAAAAAGTGTCGATTAACGTACTTTATTAGCTACAATTTCTATTATGAAGAGTATTGCACTCATCGTTCTTTAAAACTTTATTATGTCAATTACTTCATTTGAAGCACTTTATTAGTGCTGCAGCAACCATTCTTGGAAACATTAGTATAGACATTAGTTTTTTCTTTAGTCCCATTTTAGCTTTACTGCATTAACAAACATCGATTAATTAAATGCTTACTTTCTCAAAGAAAACAAATTTAAAACACAAAAAGTGTCGATTAACGTACTTTATTAGCTACAATTTCTATGATAAAGAAAAACGAAAAACGATTTGTGCAATACTCTTTATAATATAAATTGTAGCTATTAAAGTACGTTAACCGACACTTTTTGTGTTTTAAATTTGTTTTCTTTGAGAAAGTAAGCATTTAATTAATCGATGTTTGTTTATGCAGTAAAGCTAAAATGGCACTAAAGAAAAACTAATGTCTATAGTAATGTTTCCAAGAATTGCACTCACCGTTCTTTAAAACTTTAGTTCTGCAAGTTACTTCTTTTATAGCATTACATTAGTGCTGCAGCAACCATTCTTGGAAACATTACTATAGACATTAGTTTTTTCTTTAGTCCCATTTTAGCTTTACTGCATAAACAAACATCGATTAATTAAATGCTTACTTTCTCAAAGAAAACAAATTTAAAACACAAAAAGTGTCGATTAGCGTACTTTATTAGCTACAATTTATATTATAAAGAGTATTGCACTAATCGTTTTTTAAAACTTTTGTTCTGCAAGTTACTTCTTTTAAAGCACTAAATTAGTGCTGCCGCAACCATTCTTGGAATCATTACTATAGACATTAGCTTTTTCTTTAGTCTCATTTTTGCTTTACTGCATTAACAAACATCGATTAAATAAATGTTTATTTTCTCAGAAAAAACAAAATAAAAAACACAAAAATGTGTCGGTTAACGTACTTTAGTAGCTACAATTTATATTATAAAGATTATTGCACTAGTCGTTTTTTAAAACTTTTGTTCTGCAAGTTACTTCTTTTATAGCACTAAATTAATGCTGCAGCAACCATTCTTGGAATCATTACTATAGACATTAGCTTTTTCTTTAGTCTCATTTTGGCTTTACTGCATTAACAAACATCGATTAATTAAATGTATATTTTCTCAGAAAAAACAAAATAAAAAACATGAAAAGAGTCGGTTAAAGTACTTTAGTAGCTACAACTTGTATTATAAAGTGTATTGCACTCATCGTTCTTTAAAACTTTAGTTCTGCAAGTTACTTCTTTTATAGCACTATATTAGTGCTGCAGCAACCATTCTTGGAAACATTACTATAGACATAATCTTTTTCTTTAGTCTCATTTTGGCTTTAATGCATTATCAAACGTCGATTAATTAAATGTTTATTTTCTCAGAGAAAGCAAAATAAAAACAGAAAAAGTGTCGATTAACGTACTTTATTAGCTACAATTTCTATTATAAAGAGTATTGCACTCATCGCTCTTTAAAACTTTATTCTGTCAATTACTTCTTTTGAAGCACTATATTAGTGCTGCAGCAACCATTCTTGGAAACATTACTATAGACATTAGTTTTTTCTTTAGTCCCATTTTAGCTTTACTGCATAAACAAACATCGATTAATTAAATGCTTACTTTCTCAAAGAAAACAAATTTAAAACACAAAAAGTGTCGGTTAACGTACTTTAATAGCTACAATTTATATTATAAAGAGTATTGCACTAATCGTTTTTATAAAACTTTTGTTCTGCAAGTTACTTCTTTTAAAGCACTAAATTAGTGATGCAGCAACCATTCTTGGAATCATTACTATAGACATTAGCTTTTTCTTTAGTCTCATTTTTGCTTTACTGCATTAACAAACATCGATTAAATAAATGTTTATTTTCTCAGAAAAAACAAAATAAAAAACACAAAAAAGTGTCGGTTAACGTACTTTAGTAGCTACAATTTATATTATAAAGAGTATTGCACTAATCGTTTTTTAAAACTTTTGTTCTGCAAGTTACTTCTTTTATAGCACTAATTAATGCTGCAGCAACCATTCTTGGCATCATTACTATAGACATTAGCTTTTTCTTTAGTCTCATTTTGGCTTTACTGCATTAACAAACATCGATTAATTAAATGTATATTTTCTCAGAAAAAACAAAATAAAAAACATAAATAGAGTCGGTTAACGTACTTTAGTAGCTACAACTTGTATTATAAAGTGTATTGCACTCATCGTTCTTTAAAACTTTAGTTCTGCAAGTTACTTCTTTTATAGCACTATGTTAGTGCTGCAGCAACCATTCTTGGAAACAATACTATAGACATTAGCTTTTTCTTTAGTCTCATTTTGGTTTTAATTCATTAACAAACGTCGATTAATTAAATGTTTATTTTCTCAGAGAAAACAAAATAAAAACAGAAAAAATGTCGATTAACGTACTTTATTAGGGCTATCCCTCGATGTATCAGAGAATGAATTTCATCCAAGAACCGAGACTTTTATCAAAGAATGAATTTTATCTAAAGATGAATTTTATTGACTCAATTTAATTTTATATTCTAGTAAATTTGTCGACTGGCTGCAGAAAGTGGGTGATCTGGGTGATTCGGGTGAACCAGGTATTTTAGTACTGAAGACACACAGAGAGAGTCACTGAGAAAAAATAAATTTATCGACTGGCTGGAGAAAGTGGGTGATCTGGGTGATTCGGGTGAACCAGGGATTTTAGTACTGTTCGGGTGAACCAGGGATTTTAGTACTGAAGAGACACAGAGAGAGTCACTGAGAAAAAATAAATTTGTCGACTGGCTGGAGAAAGTGGGTGATCTGGGTGATTCGGGTGAACCAGGTATTTTAGTACTGAAGAGACAGAAAGAGAGTCACTGAGAAAAAATAAATTTATCGACTGGCTGGAGAAAGTGGGTGATCTGGGTGATTCGGGTGAACCAGGGATTTTAGTACTGAAGAGACACAGAGAGAGTCACTGGGGAAAAATAAATTTGTCGACTGGCTGGAGAAAGTGGGTGATCTGGGTGATTCGGGTGAACCAGGGATTTTAGTACTGAAGAGACACAGAGAGAGTCACTGAGGAAAAATAAATTTGTCGACTGGCTGGAGAAAGTGGGTGATCTGGGTGATTCGGGTGAACCAGGTATTTTAGTACTGAAGACACAGAGAGAGAGTCACTGAGAAAAAATAAATTTGTCGACTGGCTGGAGAAAGTGGGTGATCTGGGTGATTCGGGTGAACCAGGGATTTTAGTACTGAAGAGACACAGAGAGAGTCACTGAGAAAAAATAAATTTGTCGACTGGCTGGAGAAAGTGGGTGATCTGGGTGATTCGGGTGAACCAGGTATTTTAGTACTGAAGAGACACAGAGAGAGTCACTGAGAAAAAATAAATTTGTCGACTGGCTGGAGAAAGTGGGTGATCTGGGTGATTCGGGTGAACCAGGTATTTTAGTACTGAAGAGACAGAGAGAGAGTCATTGAGAAAAAATAACTTTGTCGACTGGCTGGAGAAAGTGGGTGATCTGGGTGATTCGGGTGAGCCAGGTATTTTAGTACTGAAGACACAGGAAGAGAGTCACTGGGAAAAACTAAATTCATCGACTGGCTGGAGAAAGTGGGTGATCTGGGTGATTCGGGTGAACCAGGTATTTTAGTACTGAAGAGACACACAGAGAGTCACTGAGAAAAATAAATTTATCGACTGGCTGGAGAAAGTGGGTGATCTGGGTGATTCGGGTGAACCAGGTATTTTAGTACTGAAGAGACACACAGAGAGTCACTGAGAAAAATAAATTTATCGACTGGCTGGAGAAAGTGGGTGATCTGGGTGATTCGGGTGAACCAGGTATCTTAGTACTGAAGACACACAGAGAGAGTCACTGAGAAAAAATAAATTTATCGACTGGCTGGAGAAAGTGGGTGATCTGGGTGATTCGGGTGAACCAGGTATTTTAGTACTGAAGAGACACACAGAGAGTCACTGAGAAAAAATAAATTTGTCGACTGGCTGGAGAAAGTGGGTGATCTGGGTGATTCGGGTGAACCAGGTATTTTAGTACTGACGAGACATAAAGAGAGTCACTGGGAAAAATAAATTTTCTTTTGTTGGGTGTACTTTTCTCAAAGTTCAGATTCAGGTCGAATCATGTTGACCAACCCCCCCCCCCCCCCCGTCCTTCGTCTTACCCTATGTTGTAAAGTTAGAACTTTCGAATCTCGTTCTGAAAAATTTATGAAATTGAAACGCAGTCTCTCTACTTGCAGACCCAAACACTGTTTCAATCTTTAATCCACTAGCTTCTTATCAGAGGGTTTTCACAATGTACTCATATTATTGGAAAATTGTGTCTTTTGGTCTAATAGTTGGAAATTCTTAGCTAATAGTAGACCAGCTTATGAATTATCAAACGCTGGGCATATTGTGAAAAGTGAAATTCGCACAATAGTTTTGCTTATTCGTAAGTTAGGTCTTCAGTCAGAAAGATTTCCCAGTTAAAGTTATATTTAAATGTGCTATAAGTTCGCAGTTTACCATTACGATTAGATTTTAGACAGGCAAGGGATACTTCAGAATTCCAAAATTTCTTTAAAAGTTCTGCAGTAACTTTTTACAGACTTCCTTTTCAGAGATATTGTGTAATATGTAAGTGTAATTTATTTTGCACTGTATATATTGCCATCATTAATGTTTCGGTGGAAACATGGTTTTCATAAATTTGACAGTGGTTTCATAAATTCATTCATTGATCCCAGTTGTCTTTTCGTCGTGTTTTCCTTTTTACGTGTTCTAGGTTGTAGCATATTGCAACGTCGGTACCTTTTCTAGATTCCCACCATCCCGGATTTGCTAGCACCATATCGCAGGTGCAAGGAGTTATATGTAATGAATAGCATTAAACCTTTCGTACAGCATCCTGTACGGTAGCACGTAAGGACAATACTGCTTTCCAATTTCAACTACAAGACGTACCTCCTAATTTCATTGCCGCAATGCGCCAGATATTCGCTACCGACGGGATAATCATCCTATCATCATTTTGTTTGGGGGTATGTCGAATGACAATCTGCTGAATATTTGAGAGGTCATAAATAGGGACTGTAGAGCTGGATAGCTTAGGGAAGCTTTAGCCCCCTCCCCCAAGTCCTGTAACAAGATAGTTGTTTAGCTTTTTGACGATTATGTTTATATGATCAAATACGGCCATTCATTTTTATCACTAAATATGAGAGGTACACCTATTTGTTTATAAGAAACTGTCCATAAGATACTCAACTCTCAGATGGTAAAAAAATAAGAAACCCCAGCACTGGGAAAATATAACTTCAGAAGCTATTTATTTTGAAAAAAGGGGTCCTTAACATGTTAACATCTTTAACCTTATTTCACTCGTTTCCTATTTCATGCGACTGGAAAGTTAGACTCTTTTATGTAAGAATATTGTTTATAAGAATACTCAGGCTCAGAACCATCCAAAGAATATCATCAGAATATTGTTTAGGCTCAGCTCACCATGTTCGTGTCTTAGGGGCCCTTTACATGAGCAAACTCAGACCGGCACGAGTTTCAAATCGGTTTGAAATTTTGCCATGTCTGCTTTTTTGCGTTGCGTTTACATGGAGTTTCAGACCGGTCTGAAATTATACTAGCGTCACATTGCACATGCGTTGAATGCAATTGAGGCAACTGTGACAATGGTTTCTTTTCTCATGTTTTGGATTTAGGCCTATTTTCATTGTTGCGCTAAGTTATCAACAACACAGGATGTTATCCAGGGTGCATTCCATGTAAAACCTACGCCGAAGGTACGCCGAGCCCTAAGCTTTCGTACGCCAGGTATTTTCAGGGAGAGAGAATACACGTCATATATATTTGATCATATCAAAAGAGACTGCTAATTCACATAAGAAAAGATCGAGGAAAACTTCACAATAACGCCAAGGTAGGCAGATTTTCGTATGCCGTCGCGCCAAGAGCCGATTTTGTTGAAAAAATGACGCCGCTACGCCGACAAAAAGTCAGGTCTACGCCGAAGATCTTCGGGCCTAAGTACATGGAATGCACCCTGGGATGTTATGAGAGTTGAATCAAGGATAATCAACTGTATGTTTGTACTGCATTACAAATCTATTTTGGTTTGATGGTTCAAATGCTGCTTCAGAACCTGAAAATAAAACAGGAGGCTTTAGTTTTTTATGTTTAGTTTCTTAGTTATAGTTTCTTGCGTCTGGAGAAAAACAAATGGACGACCAATCAATGAAAATGGCTCCCAATAGTGCAGTTATCACTTCCGCAATTATTCATTTCGCCCCGATCTGAAAAAATTTCTGTTTACATGAGAATTTCAGGTCGACCTGAGTTTTCAGATCGGTCTGAAAGACCGAAACGAACCCAGACCGGCACGAGTTTCATTTCGCTCCTTCTCATGTAGGCTAAACACTCTGAGGGCCTTGACCAGACACCGAAATGAAACTCATGCCGATCTGAAACTCGTGCCGGTCTGAGTTTGCTCATGTAAAGGGCCCCTAAACAGTCTTCGTAATACGAAAATGGGCCGCGTGCGGCATTTCGCACGTCTAGGTTAGTTTAGGCGTGCGATGGCGTGCGATATAGGAAAGTGCTAACTTTCATCATCATGATTGCGATTATTTGTTGTTTTTCATTCTTGTTCTCAAGAAATATGGGGTGGTGGTTTTAAGATGACCTTTCATATCGTAAACTACCGTAAATTATGAAAGCTGATCGATAACGGCCTTTTATTGCCCTCAGATATAAGCTTGTGAGGGTGATCACCCCCAATATAGCGTCGCTTTTTTCGAGTGCTTTTTGCTCATTATTGATAAGCTTTCAATACGTTGTTCTTGCATCGGTGAATGCTCTCTTCCACGAGACTTATGGCTTATTTTCCTGTCGAGAAGAGAGAAGGCAGGCAAGAAACTGCCGTGCCACTAAAGTTACGAAAAATATTTCGTTGAGTGCGTATTTCTCTGTCGTACTGCCTTTCAAGTTAGGGAAAGGTCAAAGCAGTTAGGCCATCCAGTTTCCTGTTTTCCCGTTTAATAAAATGTGGACTTAAATTAGGCTTCAAGCCTATTCAAAACAAATAAAGATTTCACAAAAGTTATTGACAGATTAAAGAAGGTGATTAAGTAGCGAATATACGCTCTAGAAGAAGCAACGAAACCTAGTTTATTGGAGAGTTTACGCAGATTCGTAGTGTGCCTACTCTAGAGATGCACTGCAGAAAATCCAGAGAAGGGTTTTGTGTCAAAGTCAGATTAAAGTGAGTATCATTCATCATTTTCGCTCCCTGATTCTTGACGACGTTAACACTTTAGTTCAACTAGGAACACGAACAAAGAAGAGAGAACGATGATAGACCCACGAAGAAACTTTTCTATCGCAAAATACAACAAATACAACAGATTGGAGAGATTATTAAAGACAAGTCTATCCTCCGCATCTTGCAGTTCTTTAAAGATTTCTTGTTGAATCCATTTGCTAAGATCGATCAATAAACATTTAAAGTTCCATTTGAAATCCTTGCATCTTGTTTGCTTCGCCAGTGAGCTGACTTTTACAACGGCTTCCTTTCGTAAAGAGACCGAAGCGCTATGCAGCAAAATCGTAGCATCAAGTGATGAATGAAGAAGAAATTTCAAATTCTAAATAAAAGGAGGGCTCTGTTTTTTGGGACATTGAAATTTTTATGAAATTCGGTAAATTTTCAGGTTTGCCCGTGCGACGTTTCGCACGCCTTGGACAATTTAGGCGTGTGCGGAGGCGTGCGCGTGCGATCGCACGCCTCATATTACGAAGACTGGTCTTATTTTTCAGCAGCTGCCTGTTTTGCCATGTTCAAAACAGAGAATCTCATGACTGATGTATATCATTTGTTCGAAAAGCATGTTTACAACTTTATGATTGTCAAGAACATTCGTATTGCTATATTCTTTCGTTCGTCCATTTTCTCGTAATGACACAGACATTTCTTTCAGTGGCGGGGTGGCTATGGTTTTATTGGGGTGGCCAGATCAATTTTGGCGCCCCTCCTATGTAACATGTTTCCATAAATACACGCGTTTCTACATAAGCGTACGGGAAGAAAAAATCTAGGGGGGCTGCCCAACACAAAGTCCATTGTTTAGCATAATTTTTGCCTGACTGAGGGCATTTTTTTGCCCGATTGGGGCTCATTTTCGATAACTTTTCTAAAGTTGGGGAGCCCCCGGCCCCCCCCCCCCCCCCCCCCCCCCCGCCTCGTACGCTTATGCGTTTCTATAACTGTTGTAAAGGCCAATGAAAAGAAGTTTTTGCAACATAAGTTTAAAATTTAATGATTATGTTTTGACTGAAAATGGGAGCAATTAATGGTAAAAATTCGTCCCACTTCTTTTTTTCCCTGTAAAGTAAAGTCTCAAAGAAACCTAATTGAAATCAGCGGCGTGGCCAGGTCGAGTCAAGCAGGAGGGTAGGAAAAGGAGAAAGTCTGGGGGCGAAACCCCCAGGAAAATTTTTGAGGACACGCCCTCCACTTTGGCTTAGAACGCTTCTAGCAATCCAATGTTAGCGGTCCTACAATAGAATTTAAGCATTTTTTGTAACAGTTGAACAGTTGTTTATACACATGAGCATATCTAGAAAATTTTAGAGCAAACACAAGTTTCTTAGGCTTAGAATGCTTTTCTACCTTTGTGCGAACACATTTTATCTGGTCTTAGGGCGATTCTCGCAATTCTGAATGATTCTCACAGAACAACTCTGTGGTGGCTGGTCTGGGAAAATTGTTTGAAAAGTCAATCTTTGCTTTGGCTTAGAACGACTCTCCCAGTCACTATCCACTATTTCTCCGAAAGATTCTTCTACCCTTCCCAATTACTTTCTCTTTTGTTTTTTGAAGAATCTCAAAACCATGTTTTGATATAAGTTGAGGCAAATTCCCCCCATCCCCACGTGTGGCCACACCACTGACTGAAATCATAATGAAGCCTTTCTTCATTCAGATGATCTTGCAAAGACGTCAAAACTTCTTTTTCACATTCAGTAACAGTTCTGTCTTTAAGTGTCACGTAAGATCAGTTTTGATGTTCCCAGCCAAATAATACAAACAGGCAACATTGGCGCCCCCTGATCTCTATTGGCGCTCCTATTCAGGGGGGCCATGGCCCCCCTGCCACCCCGCCACTGATTTCTTTATGTTTCCCTGAAACCATATCAGAACTGGAAAAATTGGAATACTTTAAGAATGTTTCAATGCTCAAAACAAAATTTCTTAAGAATGTTGAGGCTGGACAAACTTTATGGTACATTGGAAAGGCTTCAACGGCTCTGTTTTGAAACGTTCAGGGAGTGGGGGGGGGGGGTGGATTGGTAAAGTGTTGCTATTTCCAGAGTTGCGAGTTACGAGTTGCGAGTTGCGAGTTGGTGCTTTCTGCGACTTGCGAGTTGCGAGTTAATAGTGAAAAGTGCGAGTTGGTACATTTAAAATGCGAGTTGCGAGTTCGGTAAAAAAAAATCCTCAGATTTTCCGAATTTTTCCAACTTTTGCAGCTAAAACATTGTGATTTTTTGGAGAGCCTTTGTCAAGATTAGGGGAGTATAAAGAACTGTTTTTTTAATTCACAGAGAGCCGCTAATAGAGGATTTGCTTTGAGCTCGGTTAATTAGTCGAAAGGGAAGAAATATTATTCTCTTTGGCATTTCTTGAGTTGGCAATAGGCTGTATTGATCGAAAAGTTTCTTAAAGATTGAAAAGTTTCTTAACTTCCAATTGACCTCCCATCGCTTCTATAGCCTACGCGTAAACCCATTATTTCAAAAGAAGAAAAAGTTTACGAAACAATAATGAGCAAAAGCTTGCTACTACAGTTCCAGAGTTCTGGAACTTAATTTATGCAGCCTTTGTTGAGACGCGTTTCAGACATTTTTTGAACAGATTTTTGAACATTATTTGAACAGAGAATAATTAATTGGGCAGCCATAGCAAGCTTTATCTCTTTATTTCACGTGAAGTTAAGAAACTTTTAGTACTGTGGGCTTACCCAAGTTTCTTATAAAAGAAAAAAGTCAGATCGTGATTCTTTTAAGACAACTAAGGCAAGTCCCCAATTTACTGCATTACACATTACAGTAACATTCGTGAACAACTTGGGGAGAATGAAAGCTGCAAATTGTAATAGGCCCCCGTAGCTTCTTATAAAGAAAATTACAACGGCCTGAAAACGCTTGGATAAAGGGAAATCCATAAAACAGTTCCAAATTCAATTGCAACTTCAAAAAACCGCTTTATTTGGCGAAAAATGCATTCATTCAAAAGAAAACAGGCAACTCGTAATTTTAGTTTCAACTCGCACTTTTGAGATTCCAACTCGCACTTTTGAGTTTCCAACTCGCACTTTTGAGTTTGCAACTCACAACTTAAGTGCAACTCGCAACTCGTAACTCGCATAATAAATGCAACTCGCAACTCGCAACTCGCAAAATAAGTGTAACTCGAAACTCGCAACAGCAACTCGCAACTCGCACTTTACCATATCACGGGGGGGGGGGGCAGGTGTTGAACATGAAGATTGTTATGGATCTTTTAAGAAACTCGTAAGAAACTCGGAGTACACGTATTTTCTTTATAAGAAACTCAACTCTCAGATTGCCAAAAAATTAAGAAACTCCAGTACTGGGAAAATATCAACTAAGAAACTATTCATTTTGATAAAGGAAATCTTCGACATATTTTTACTTTACTTTCATTTTTTTCCTGTATCATTCTACTCATAAGGTACTTGAGTAATGTTTAAACATTGGAAAAGCTTATAAAAACCTTGTTTTGAAATGTTCACGAGGGCACAGGTAGTGAACATGAAGATTGTTATGGAACCTCTAAGAAACTCGTAAGAAACTCTGAGTACTCAAAATCTGATAATTTTAAGAGACCAGTACTGGCCCAGTACTGGCCCAAATTCTTAGTTTCTTATAAAAAAATACGTGTACTAAAAGGAAAAGTCTGATAATTTTAAGAGACCTCCAGTACTGGCCCAAATTCTTAGTTTCTTATAAAAAATACGTGTACTAAACGGAAAAGTGTGATAATTTTAAGAAACTTCAAGTACTGGCTGAAATTATTAGTTTCTTATAAAGGAAATACGTCCATGCGAAATTTCAGGAAATTTGACAAAAATTAGATCGATCAGGACTGCAAACTTAAGTTCTTATTTGTAGAGATCATGGGGTCTTCATCAACATAGGTTTATGGAAGAATCAGGAATTTTTATATTATCCGATGAGGGCCTGTTGAAAGCTTTTCTTTGGGTTTTATAGAAATTTAAGCGTAAATCATAAATTTAAGAATAAATGGTTCTCATTGCATGAAAAAAAGTTTTAAAATGCCTGGTTCACCCGAATCACCTGGATCACCCACTTTCTGCAGCCAGTCGAAAAAATATATTTTTTCTCAGTGACTCTCTCTCTGTCTCTTGAGTACTAAAATACCTGGTTCACCCGAATCACCCGGATCACCCACTGTCTGCAGCCGTCGATAAATTTATTTTTTCTCAGTGACTCTCTCTCTGTCTCTTCAGTACTAAAATGCCTGGTTCACCTGAATCACCCAGATCACCCACTTTCTCCAGCCAGTCGACAAATTTATTTTTTCTCAGTGACTCTCTCTGTGTCTCTTCAGTACTAAAATCCCTGGTTCACCCGAATCACCCAGATCACCCACTTTCTCCAGCCAGTCGATAAATTTATTTTTTCTCAGTGACTCTCTCTGTGTCTCTTCAGTACTAAAATCCCTGGTTCACCCGAATCACCCAGATCACCCACTTTCTCCAGCCAGTCGACAAATTTATTTTTTCTCAGTGACTCTCTCTGTGTGTCTTCAGTACTAAAATGCCTGGTTCACCCGAATCACCCAGATCACCCACTTTCTCCAGCCAGTCGATAAATTTATTTTTTCTCAGTGACTCTCTCTGTGTGTCTTCAGTACTAAGATACCTGGTTCACCCGAATCACCCAGATCACCCACTTTCTCCAGCCAGTCGATAAATTTATTTTTCTCAGTGACTCTCTTTCTGTCTCTTCAGTACTAAAATACCTGGTTCACCCGAATCACCCAGATTACCCACTTTCTCCAGCCAGTCGACAAATTTATTTTTTCTCAGTGACTCTCTCTGTGTCTCTTCAGTACTAAAATCCCTGGTTCACCCGAATCACCCAGATCACCCACTTTCTCCAGCCAGTCGATAAATTTATTTTTTCTCAGTGACTCTCTTTCTGTCTCTTCAGTACTAAAATACCTGGTTCACCCGAATCACCCAGATCACCCACTTTCTCCAGCCAGTCGATAAGTTTATTTTTTCTCAGTGACTCTCTTTCTGTCTCTTCAGTACTAAAATGCCTGGTTCACCCGAATCACCCAGATCACCCACTTTCTCCAGCCAGTCGATAAATTTATTTTTTCTCAGTGACTCTCTCTGTGTGTCTTCAGTACTAAAATGCCTGGTTCACCCGAATCACCCAGATCACCCACTTTCTCCAGCCAGTCGATAAGTTTATTTTTTCTCAGTGACTCTTTCTATGTCTCTTCAGTACTAAAATGCCTTGTTCACCCGAATCACCCGGATCACCCACTTTCTGCAGCCAGTCGACAAATTTATTTTTTCTCAGTGACTCTTTCTATGTCTCTTCAGTACTAAAATACCTGGTTCACCCGAATCACCCAGATCACCCACTTTCTGCAGCCAGTCGATACGTTTATTTTTTCTCAGTGACTCTTTCTGTGTCTCTTCAGTACTAAAATGCCTTGTTCACCCGAATCACCCGGATCACCCATTTTCTGCAGCCAGTCGACAAATTTATTTTTTCTCAGTGACTCTTTCCATGTTTCTTCAGTACTAAAATGCTTGGTTCACCCGAATCACCCGGATCACCCACTTTCTGCAGCCAGTCGACAATTTTATTTTTTCTCAGTGACTCTTTCCATCTCTCTTCAGTACTAAAATATCTGGTTCACCCGAATCACCCGAATCAAACATCGATTAATTAAATGTTTATTTTCTCTGAAAAAACAAAATAAAAAACATAAAAAGAGTCGGTTATCGTACTTTAGTAGCTACAACTTGTATTATAAAGTGTATTGCACTCATCGTTCTTTAAAACTTTAGTTCTGCAAGTTACTTCTTTTATAGCACTATATTAGTGCTGCAGCAACCATTCTTGGAAACGTTACTATAGACATTAGTTTTTTCTTTAGTCCCATTTTAGCTTTACTGCATAAACAAACATCGATTAATTAAATGCTTACTTTCTCAAAGAAAACAAATTTAAAACACAAAAAGTGTCAATTAACGTACTTTTTTAGCTACAATTTCTATTATAAAGAGTATTGCACTCATCGTTCTTTAAAACTTTATTCTGCCAATTACTCCTTTTGAAGCACTATATTAGTGCTGCAGCAACCATTCTTGGAAACATTACTATAGACATTAGTTTTTCCTTTAGTCCCATTTTAGCTTTACTGCATTAACAAACATCGATTAATTAAATGTTTATTTTCTCAGAAAAACAAAAAAAACACAAAAAGTGTCTGTCAACGTATTTTATTAGCTACAATTTGTATTATAAAGAGAATTGCACTCATCGTCCTTTAAAACTTTAGCTCTGCAAGTTACTTCTTTTAAAGCACTAAATTAGTGCTGCAGCAACCATTCTTGGAATCATTACTATAGACATTAGCTTTTTCTTTAGTCTCATTTTTGCTTTACTACATTAACAAACATCGATTAAATAAATGTTTATTTTCACAGAAAAAACAAAATAAAAAACACAAGAAAGTGTCGGTTAACGTACTTTAGTAGCTACAATTTATATTATAAAGAGTATTGCACTAATCGTTTTTTAAAACTTTTGTTCTGCAAGTTACTTCTTTTGAAGCACTATATTAGTGCTGCAGCAACCATTCTTGGAAACATTACTATAGACATTAGTTTTTTCTTTAGTCCCATTTTAGCTTTACTGCATAAACAATTATCGATTAATTAAATGCTTACTTTCTCAAAGAAAACAAATTTAAAACAGAAAAAGTGTCGGTTAACGTACTTTAATAGCTACAATTTATATGATATAGAGTATTGCACTAATCGTTTTTTAAAACTTTAGTTCTGCAAGTTACTTCTTTTAAAGCACTAAATTAGTGCTGCAGCAACCATTCTTGGAATCATTACTATAGACATTAGCTTTTTCTTTAGTCTCATTTTTGCTTTACTGCATTAACAAACATCGATTAATAAATGTTTATTTTCTCAAAGAAAACAAAATTTAAAACAGAAAAAGTGTCGGTTAACGTAACGTACTTTAGTAGCTACAATTAACAAACGTCGATTATTAAGAGTTTATTCTCACTAAAAAACATAAAAAGATCGGTTTACTTTTAAAACTTTAAAGAGTTCTCCCTTTTTAAAACTTTGGTTCTGAAAGTTACTTCTTTTATAACACTAAATTAATGCTGCAGCAACCATTCTTGGAATCATTACTATAGACATTAGCTTTTTCTTTAGTCTCATTTTGGCTTTACTGCATTAACAAACATCGATTAATTAAATGTTTATTTTCTCTGAAAAAACAAAATAAAAAACATAAAAAGAGTCGGTTAACGTACTTTAGTAGCTACAACTTGTATTATAAAGTGTATTGCACTCATCGTTCTTTAAAACTTTAGTTCTGCAAGTTACTTCTTTTATAGCACTATGTTAGTGCTGCAGCAACCATTCTTGGAAACGTTACTATAGACATTAGTTTTTTCTTTAGTCCCATTTTAGCTTTACTGCATAAACAAATATCGATTAATTAAATGCTTACTTTCTCAAAGAAAACAAATTTAAAACAGAAAAAGTGTCGGTTAACGTACTTTAATAGCTACAATTTATATTATATAGAGTATTGCACTAATCGTTTTTGAAAACTTTAGTTCTGCAAGTTACTTCTTTTAAAGCACTAAATTAGTGCTGCAGCAACCATTTTTGGAATCATTACTATAGACATTAGCTTTTTCTTTAGTCTCATTTTGGCTTTACTGAATTAACAAACATCGATTAATTAAATGTTTATTTTCTCTGAAAAAACAAAATAAAAAACATAAAAAGAGTCGGTTAACGTACTTTAGTAGCTACAACTTGTATTATAAAGTGTATTGCACTCATCGTTCTTTAAAACTTTAGTTCTGCAAGTTACTTCTTTTATA
Source organism: Aurelia coerulea (assembly GCA_039566865.1). Lineage (NCBI taxonomy): Eukaryota > Metazoa > Cnidaria > Scyphozoa > Semaeostomeae > Ulmaridae > Aurelia > Aurelia coerulea. Next base: position 10,011,344 of record CM076959.1, read on the forward strand.
GCACTATATAAGTGCTGCAGCAACCATTCTTGGAAACGTTACTATAGACATTAGTTTTTTCTTTAGTCCCATTTTAGCTTTACTGCATAAACAAACATCGATTAATTAAATGCTTACTTTCTCAAAGAAAACAAATTTAAAACACAAAAAGTGTCAATTAACGTACTTTTTTAGCTACAATTTCTATTATAAAGAGTATTGCACTCATCGTTCTTTAAAACTTTATTTTGCCAATTACTCCTTTTGAAGCACTATATTAGTGCTGCAGCAACCATTCTTGGAAACATTACTATAGACATTAGTTTTTCCTTTAGTCCCATTTTAGCTTTACTGCATTAACAAACATCGATTAATTAAATGTTTATTTTCTCAGAAAAACAAAAAAAACACAAAAAGTGTCTGTCAACGTATTTTATTAGCTACAATTTGTATTATAAAGAGAATTGCACTCATCGTCCTTTAAAACTTTAGCTCTGCAAGTTACTTCTTTTATAGCACTAAATTAGTGCTGCAGCAACCATTCTTGGAATCATTACTATCGACATTAGCTTTTTCTTTAGTCTCATTATGGCTTTACTGCATTAACAAACATCGATTAATTAAATGTTTATTTTCTCAGAGAAAACAAAATAAAAAACACAAAAAGTGTCGGTTAACGTACTTTAATAGCTACAATTTGTATTATAAAGAGTATTGCACTCATCGTTCTTTAAAACTTTATTATGTCAATTACTTCATTTAAAGCACTATATTAGTGCTGCAGCAACCATTCTTTGAAATATTACTATAGACATTAGTTCTTTCTTTAGTCCCATTTTAGCTTTACTGCATTAACAAACATCGATTAATTAAATGCTTACTTTCTCAAAGAAAACAAATTTAAAACACAAAAAGTGTCGATTAACGTACTTTATTAGCTACAATTTCTATTATAAAGAGCATTGCACTCACCGTTCTTTAAAACTTTAGTTCTAAAAGTTATTTTTTTTTTATAGCATTACATTAGTGCTGCAGCAACCATTCTTTGAAATATTACTATAGACATTAGTTTTTTCTTTAGTCCCATTTTAGCTTTACTGCATTAATAAACATCGATTAATTAAATGTTTATTTTCTCAGAGAAAACGAAATAAAAACAGAAAAAGTGTCGATTAACGTACTTTATTAGCTACAATTTCTATCATAAATAGTATTGCACTCATCGTCCTTTAAAACTTTAGTTCTGCAAGTTACTTCTTTTATAGCACTATGTTAGTGCTGCAGCAACCATTCTTGGAAACAATACTATAGACATTAGCTTTTTCTTTAGTCTCATTTTGGTTTTAATTCATTAACAAACGTCGATTAATTAAATGTTTATTTTATCAGAGAAAACAAAATAAAAACAGAAAAAGGTTCGATTAACGTACTTTATTAGCTACAATTTCTATCATAAATAGTATTGCACTCATCGTCCTTTAAAACTTTAGTTCTGCAAGTTACTTCTTTTATAGCACTATGTTAGTGCTGCAGCAACCATTCTTGGAAACAATACTATAGACATTAGTTTTTTCTTTAGTCCCATTTTAGCTTTACTGCATTAATAAGCATCGATTAATTAAATGTTTATTTTCTCAGAGAAAACAAAATAAAAAGCACAAAAAGTGTCGGTTTACGTACTTTAATAGCTACAATTTGTATTATAAAGAGTATTGCACTCATCGTTCTTTAAAACTTTATTATGTCAATTACTTCATTTAAAGCACTATATTAGTGCTCTAGCAACCATTCTTGGAAATATTACTATAGACATTAGTTCTTTCTTTAGTCCCATTTTAGCTTTACTGCATTAACAAACATCGATTAATTAAATGCTTACTTTCTCAAAGAAAACAAATTTAAAACACAAAAAGTGTCGATTAACGTACTTTATTAGCTACAATTTCTATTATAAAGAGCATTGCACTCACCGTTCTTTAAAACTTTAGTTCTGCAAGTTATTTCTTTTATAGCATTACATTAGTGCTGCAGCAACCATTCTTTGAAATATTACTATAGACATTAGTTTTTTCTTTAGTCCCATTTTAGCTTTACTGCATTAATAAACATCGATTAATTAAATGTTTATTTTCTCAGAGAAAACGAAATAAAAATAGAAAAAGTGTCGATTAACGTACTTTATTAGCTACCATTTCTATCATAAATAGTATTGCACTCATCGTAATTTAAAACTTTAGTTCTGCAAGTTACTTCTTTTATAGCACTATGTTAGTGCTGCAGCAACCATTCTTGGAAACAATACTACAGACATTAGCTTTTTCTTTAGTCTCATTTTGGTTTTAATTCATTAACAAACGTCGATTAATTAAATGTTTATTTTCTCAGAGAAAACAAAATAAAAACAGAAAAAAATGTCGATTAACGTACTTTATTAGTTACAATTTCTATTATAAAGAGTATTGCACTCATCGCTCTTTAAAACTTTATTCTGTGTGACGTACAAGGTGAAATACTTCCTATTAGTTCCCAGTCCTTCAGCAACTTTAAAGCGTGCAAGAAATCAAATTATCATTGCCTTGCAAATTCTCAAATGGGATGGATTTTTCAAACCAATTGTTGAATCCGACAAGTAATACTCCATGGTATCGCGATGAAGTGTATGGAACGATTCTATGTGGATTGGTTATGGCTGGAGCATCTATTATTGCATCACGTCGAGGGCCTAAATAATGCCAACACAGTAGAAGACGAGATGAAGATTCGTACGACTCCGAGTTCTTTAGAAAAATGGTCGGTTTGCACTGTCCGTTACCAGTTTAACTACAAGAAAAGAACAGCTCTGAAGGCAGGTCATTTTATAACAAATCTAAAAACAGTCTTCTGGTGATGCTGATGGGCAAACCAAGCCAGAGTTGTCGAGTGCTGAAATGCATCTGTATCTCTCTATATTTTAGAGTGATCCCTCTTTGGCTAACTGAACCTGTAACATTTGAGCTGGTTGGTGGAAACCAAGCACTACTGCATTCAGAGTCAAAATGGGGCTAGATTCGTGCTTTGCTATATTACCAATGAAGAGAGAAGTCTGGGAAAGTTGCTTCTGATAGAGGAACCTCAGACTGCCATTGACTTTATCCTGGTCCTGCAATTACTTCTTTTGAAGCACTATATTAGTGCTGCAGCAACCATTCTTGGAAACATTACTATAGACATTAGCATTTTCTTTAGTCTCATTTTGGCTTTACTGCATAAACAAACATCGATTAATTAAATGTTTATTTTCTCAAAGAAAACAAATTTAAAACACAAAAAGTGTCGGTTAATGTATTTTATTAGCTACAATTCCTATTATAAAGAGAATTGCACTCATCGTCCTTTAAAACTTTAGTTCTGCAAGTTACTTCTTTTATAGCATTACATTACTACTGCAGCAACCATTCTTTGAAACAATACTATACACATTAGCTTTTTCTTTAGTCTCATTTTGGCTTTACTGCAAAAACAAACATCGATTAATTAAATGTTTATTGCCTAAAAGAAAACAAAATAAAACACAAAAAGGGTCGATTAACGTACTTTATTGGCTACAATATATATTATCAACAGTATTGCACTAATCGTTTTTTAAAACTTTAGTTCTGCAAGTTACTTCTTTTATAGCATTACATTACTACTGCAGCAACCATTCTTTGAAACAATACTATAGACATTAGCTTTTTCTTTAGTCTCATTTTGGCTTTACTGCAAAAACAAACATCCTTTAATTAAATGTTTTTTTTCTCAAAGAAAGCAAATTTAAAACACAAAAAGTGTCGGTTAATGTATTTTATTAGCTACAATTTATATTATAAAGAGAATTGCACTCATCGTCCTTTAAAACTTTAGTTCTGCAAGTTACTTCTTTTATAGCATTACATTACTGCTGCAGCAACCATTCTTGTAAACAATACTATAGACATTAGCTTTTTCTTTAGTCTCATTTTGGCTTTACTGCAAAAACAAACATCGATTAATTAAATGTTTATTTCCTAAAAGAAAACAAAATAAAACACAAAAAGTGTCGGTTAGTGTATTTTATTAGCTACAAGTTATATTATAAAGTTCTGCAAGTTACTTCTTTTATAGCATTACATTACTGCTGCAGCAACCATTCTTGGAAACAATACTATAGACATTAGCTTTTTCTTTAGTCTCATTTTTGCTTTACTGCATGAACAAACATCGATTAATTAAATGTTTATTTAATAAAAGAAAACAAAATAAAATACAAAAAGGGTCGATTAACGTACTTTTTTAGCTACAATTTCTATTATAAAGAGTATTGCACTCATTGTCAATTAAAACTTTTGTTCTGCAAGTTACTTCTTTTATAGCACTAAATTAGTGCTGCAGCAACCATTCTTCGAAATATTACTATGAGCATAATCTTTTTCTTTAGTCTCATTTTGGCTTTAATGCATTAACAAACGTCGATTAATTAAATGTTTATTTTTCAGAGAAAACAAAATAAAAACAGATAAAGTGTCGATTAACGTACTTTATTAGCTACAATTTCTATTATAAAGAGTATTGCACTCATCGCTCTTTAAAACTTTATTATGTCAATTACTTCATTTAAAGCACTATATTAGTGCTGCAGCAACCATTCTTGGAAACATTACTATAGACATTAGTTCTTTCTTTAGTCCCATTTTAGCTTTACTGCATTAACAAACATCGATTAATTAAATGCTTACTTTCTCAAAGAAAACAAATTTAAAACACAAAAAGTGTCGATTAACGTACTTTATTAGTTGCAATTTCTATTATAAAGAGTATTGCACTCATCGCTCTTTAAAACTTTTTCTGTCAATTACTTCTTTTGAAGCACTATATTAGTGCTGCAGCAACCATTCTTGGAAATATTACTATAGACATTAGTTTTTTCTTTAGTCCCATTTTAGCTTTACTGCATTAAAAAACATCGATTAATTAAATGTTTATTTTCTCAGAAAAAACAAATTTAAAACACAAAAAGTGTCGATTAACGTACTTTATTAGCTACAATTTCTATTATAAAGAGCATTGCACTCACCGTTCTTTAAAACTTTAGTTCTGCAAGTTACTTCTTTTATAGCATTACATTAGTGCTGCAGCAACCATTCTTGGAAACATTACTATAGAGATTAGTTTTTTCTTTAGTCCCATTTTAGCTTTACTGCATTAATAAACGTCGATTAATTAAATGTTTATTTTCTCAGAGAAAACGAAATAAAAACAGAAAAAATGTCGATTAACGTACTTTATTAGTTGCAATTTCTATTATAAAGAGTATTGCACTCATCGCTCTTTAAAACTTTATTCTGTCAATTACTTCTTTTGAAGCACTATATTAGTGCTGCAGCAACCATTCTTGAAAATATTACTATAGACATTAGTTTTTTCTTTAGTTCCATTTTAGCTTTACTGCATTAATAAACATCGATTAAATGTTTATTTTCTCAGAGAAAACGAAATAAAAACAGAAAAAGTGTCGATTAACGTACTTTATTAGCTACAATTTCTATCATAAATAGTATTGCACTCATCGTCCTTTAAAACTTTAGTTCTGCAAGTTACTTCTTTTATAGCACTATGTTAGTGCTGCAGCAACCATTCTTGGAAACAATACTATAGACATTAGCTTTTTCTTTAGTCTCATTTTGGTTTTAATTCATTAACAAACGTCGATTAATTAAATGTTTATTTTCTCAGAGAAAACAAAATAAAAACAGAAAAAGTGTCAATTAACGTACTTTTTAAGCTACAATTTCTTTTATAAAGAGTATTGCACTCATCGTCAATTAAAACTTTTGTTCTGCAAGTTACTTCTTTTATAGCACTAAATTAGTGCTGCAGCAACCATTCTTGGAAACAATACTATAGACATTAGCTTTTACTTTAGTCTCATTTTGGTTTTAATTCATTAACAAACGTCGATTAATTAAATGTTTATTTTCTCAGAGAAAACAAAATAAAAACAGAAAAAGTGTCAATTAACGTACTTTTTAAGCTACAATTTCTATTATAAAGAGTATTGCACTCATCGTCCTTTAAAACTTTAGTTCTGCAAGTTACTTCTTTTATAGCACTATGTTAGTGCTGCAGCAACCATTCTTGGAAACAATACTATAGACATTAGTTTTTTCTTTAGTCCCATTTTAGCTTTACTGCATTAATAAACATCGATTAATTAAATGTTTATTTTCTCAGAGAAAACGAAATAAAAACAGAAAAAGTGTCGATTACCGTACTTTATTAGCTACAATTTCTATCATAAATAGTATTGCACTCATCGTCCTTTAAAACTTTAGTTCTGCAAGTTACTTCTTTTATAGCACTATGTTAGTGTTGCAGCAACCATTCTTGGAAACAATACTATAGACATTAGCTTTTTCTTTAGTCTCATTTTGGTTTTAATTCATTAACAAACGTCGATTAATTAAATGTTTATTTTCTCAGAGAAAACAAAATAAAAACAGAAAAAAATGTCGATTAACGTACTTTATTAGTTACAATTTCTATTATAAAGAGTATTGCACTCATCGCTCTTTAAAACTTTATTCTGTCAATTACTTCTTTTGAAGCACTATATTAGTGCTGCAGCAACCATTCTTGGAAACATTACTATAGACATTAGCATTTTCTTTAGTCTCATTTTGGCTTTACTGCATAAACAAACATCGATTAATTAAATGTTTATTTTCTCAAAGAAAACAAATTTAAAACACAAAAAGTGTCGGTTAATGTATTTTATTAGCTACAATTTATATTATAAAAAGAATTGCACTCATCGTCCTTTAAAACTTTAGTTCTGCAAGTTACTTCTTTTATAGCATTACATTACTACTGCAGCAACCATTCTTTGAAACAATACTATACACATTAGCTTTTTCTTTAGTCTCATTTTGGCTTTACTACAAAAACAAACATCGATTAATTAAATGTTTATTGCCTAAAAGAAAACAAAATAAAACACAAAAAGGGTCGATTAACGTACTTTATTGGCTACAATATATATTATCAACAGTATTGCACTAATCGTTTTTTAAAACTTTTGTTCTGCAAGTTACTTCTTTTATAGCACTAAATTAATGCTGCAGCAACCATTCTTGGAATCATTACTATAGACATTAGCTTTTTCTTTAGTCTCATTTTGGCTTTACTGCATTAAAAAACATCGATTAATTAAATGTTTATTTTCTCAGAAAAAACAAATTTAAAACACAAAAAGTGTCGATTAACGTACTTTATTAGCTACAATTTCTATTATAAAGAGCATTGCACTCACCGTTCTTTAAAACTTTAGTTCTGCAAGTTACTTCTTTTATAGCACTAAATTAATGCTGCAGCAACATTCTTGGAATCATTACTATAGACATTAGCTTTTTCTTTAGTCTCATTTTGGCTTTACTGCATTAAAAAACATCGATTAATTAAATGTTTATTTTCTCAGAAAAAACAAATTTAAAACAATTAACGTACTTTATTAGCTACAATTTCTATTATAAAGAGCATTGCACTCACCGTTCTTTAAAACTTTAGTTCTGCAAGTTACTTCTTTTATAGCATTACATTAGTGCTGCAGCAACCATTCTTGGAAACATTACTATAGAGATTAGTTTTTTCTTTAGTCCCATTTTAGCTTTACTGCATTAATAAACGTCGATTAATTAAATGTTTATTTTCTCAGAGAAAACGAAATAAAAACAGTGCAGCAACCATTCTTGGAAATATTACTATAGACATTAGTTTTTTCTTTAGTCCCATTTTAGCTTTACTGCATTAATAAACATCGATTAAATGTTTATTTTCTCAGAGAAAACGAAATAAAAACAGAAAAAAAAAATGTCGATTAACGTACTTTATTAGTTGCAATTTCTATTATAAAGAGTATTGCACTCATCGCTCTTTAAAGCTTTATTCTGTCAATTACTTCTTTTGAAGCACTATATTAGTGCTGCAGCAACCATTCTTGGAAATATTACTATAGACATTAGTTTTTTCTTTAGTCCCATTTTAGCTTTACTGCATTAATAAACATCGATTAAATGTTTATTTTCTCAGAGAAAACGAAATAAAAACAGAAAAAGTGTCGATTAACGTACTTTATTAGCTACAATTTCTATCATAAATAGTATTGCACTCATCGTCCTTTAAAACTTTAGTTCTGCAAGTTACTTCTTTTATAGCACTATGTTAGTGCTGCAGCAACCATTCTTGGAAACAATACTATAGACATTAGCTTTTTCTTTAGTCTCATTTTGGTTTTAATTCATTAACAAACGTCGATTAATTAAATGTTTATTTTCTCAGAGAAAACAAAATAAAAACAGAAAAAGTGTCAATTAACGTACTTTTTTAGCTACAATTTCTATTATAAAGAGTATTGCACTCATCGTCAATTAAAACTTTTGTTCTGCAAGTTACTTCTTTTATAGCACTAAATTAGTGCTGCAGCAACCATTCTTGGAATCATTACTATAGACATTAGCTTTTTCTTTAGTCTCATTATGGCTTTACTGCATTAACAAACATCGATTAATTAAATGTTTATTTTCTCAGAGAAAACAAAATAAAAAACACAAAAAGTGTCGGTTAACGTACTTTAATAGCTACAATTTGTATTATAAAGAGTATTGCACTCATCGTTCTTTAAAACTTTAGTTCTTCAAGTTACTTCTTTTATAGCACTATATTAGTGCTGCAGCAACCATTCTTCGAAATATTACTATAGACATAATCTTTTTCTTTAGTCTCATTTTGGCTTTAATGCATTAACAAACGTCGATTAATTAAATGTTTATTTTCTCAGAGAAAACGAAATAAAAACAGAAAAAATGTCGATTAACGTACTTTATTAGCTGCAATTTCTATTATAAAGAGTATTGCACTCATCGCTCTTTAAAACTTTATTCTGTCAATTACTTCTTTTGAAGCACTATATTAGTGCTGCAGCAACCATTCTTGGAAATATTACTATAGACATTAGTTTTTTCTTTAGTCCCATTTTAGCTTTACTGCATTAATAAACATCGATTAAATGTTTATTTTCTCAGAGAAAACGAAATAAAAACAGAAAAAGTGTCGATTAACGTACTTTATTAGCTACAATTTCTATCATAAATAGTATTGCACTCATCGTCCTTTAAAACTTTAGTTCTGCAAGTTACTTCTTTTATATTACTATGTTAGTGCTGCAGCAACCATTCTTGGAAACAATACTATAGACATTAGCTTTTTCTTTAGTCTCATTTTAGTTTTAATTCATTAACAAACGTCGATTAATTAAATGTTTAATTTCTCAGAGAAAACAAAATAAAAACAGAAAAAGTGTCGATTAACGTACTTTATTAGCTACAATTTCTATCATAAATAGTATTGCACTCATCGTCCTTTAAAACTTTAGTTCTGCAAGTTACTTCTTTTATAGCACTATGTTAGTGCTGCAGCAACCATTCTTGGAAACAATACTTTAGACATTAGTTTTTTCTTTAGTCCCATTTTAGCTTTACTGCATTAATAAACATCGATTAATTAAATGTTTATTTTCTCAGAGAAAACGAAATAAAAACAGAAAAAGTGTCGATTAACGTACTTTATTAGCTACAATTTCTATCATAAATAGTATTGCACTCATCGTCCTTTAAAACTTTAGTTCTGCAAGTTACTTCTTTTATAGCACTATGTTAGTGTTGCAGCAACCATTCTTGGAAACAATACTATAGACATTAGCTTTTTCTTTAGTCTCATTTTGGTTTTAATTCATTAACAAACGTCGATTAATTAAATGTTTATTTTCTCAGAGAAAACAAAATAAAAACAGAAAAAAATGTCGATTAACGTACTTTATTAGTTACAATTTCTATTATAAAGAGTATTGCACTCATCGCTCTTTAAAACTTTATTCTGTCAATTACTTCTTTTGAAGCACTATATTAGTGCTGCAGCAACCATTCTTGGAAACATTACTATAGACATTAGCATTTTCTTTAGTCTCATTTTGGCTTTACTGAATAAACAAACATCGATTAATTAAATGTTTATTTTCTCAAAGAAAACAAATTTAAAACACAAAAAGTGTCGGTTAATGTATTTTGTTAGCTACAATTTATATTATAAAGAGAATTGCACTCATCGTCCTTTAAAACTTTAGTTCTGCAAGTTACTTCTTTTATAGCATTACATTACTACTGCAGCAACCATTCTTTGAAACAATACTATACACATTAGCTTTTTCTTTAGTCTCATTTTGGCTTTACTACAAAAACAAATATCGATTAATTAAATGTTTATTGCCTAAAAGAAAACAAAATAAAACACAAAAAGGGTCGATTAACGTACTTTATTGGCTACAATATATATTATCAACAGTATTGCACTAATCGTTTTTTAAAACTTTTGTTCTGCAAGTTACTTCTTTTATAGCACTAAATTAATGCTGCAGCAACCATTCTTGGAATCATTACTATAGACATTAGCTTTTTCTTTAGTCTCATTTTGGCTTTACAGCATTAAAAAACATCGATTAATTAAATGTTTATTTTCTCAGAAAAAACAAAATAAAAAACACAAAAAGTGTCGATTAACGTACTTTATTAGTTACAATTTCTATTATAAAGAGTATTGCACTCATCGTCCTTTAAAACTTTTGTTCTGCAAGTTACTTCTTTTATAGCATTACATTACTACTGCAGCAACAATTCTTTGAAACAATACTATACACATTAGCTTTTTCTTTAGTCTCATTTTGGCTTTACTACAAAAACAAACATCGATTAATTAAATGTTTATTGCCTAAAAGAAAACAAAATAAAACACAAAAAGGGTCGATTAACGTACTTTACTGGCTACAATATATATTATCAACAGTATTGCACTAATCGTTTTTTAAAACTTTTGTTCTGCAAGTTACTTCTTTTATAGCACTAAATTAATGCTGCAGCAACCATTCTTGGAATCATTACTATAGACATTAGCTTTTTCTTTAGTCTCATTTTGGCTTTACTGCATTAAAAAACATCGATTAATTAAATGTTTATTTTCTCAGAAAAAACAAAATAAAAAACACAAAAAGTGTCGATTAACGTACTTTATTAGTTACAATTTCTATTATAAAGAGTATTGCACTCATCGTCCTTTAAAACTTTTGTTCTGCAAGTTACTTCTTTTATAGCACGATATTAGTGCTGCAGCAACCATTCTTGGAAACATTACTATAGACATTAGCATTTTCTTTAATCTCATTTTGGCTTTACTGCATAAACAAACATCGATTAATTAAATGTTTATTTTCTCAAAGAAAGCAAATTTAAAACACAAAAAGTGTCGGTTAACGTATTTTATTAGCTACAATTTATATTATAAAGAGAATTGCACTCATCGTCCTTTAAAACTTTAGTTCTGCAAGTTACTTCTTTTATAGCATTACATTACTGCTGCAGCAACCATTCTTGGAAACAATACTATAGACATTAGCTTTTTCTTTAGTCTCATTTTGGCTTTACTGCAAAAACAAACATCGATTAATTAAATGTTTATTTCCTAAAAGAAAACAAAATAAAACACAAAAAGTGTCGGTTAATGTATTTTATTAGCTACAATTTATATTATAAAGAGAATTGCACTCATCGTCCTTTAAAACTTTAGTTCTGCAAGTTACTTCTTTTATAGCATTACATTACTGCTGCAGCAACCATTCTTGGAAACAATACTATAGACATTAGCTTTTTCTTTAGTCTTATTTTTGCTTTACTGCATTAACAAACATCGATTAATTAAATGTTTATTTAATAAAAGAAAACAAAATAAAATACAAAAAGGGTCGATTAACGTACTTTTTTAGCTACAATTTCTATTATAAAGAGTATTGCACTCATCGTCAATTAAAACTTTTGTTCTGCAAGTTACTTCTTTTATAGCACTAAATTAGTGCTGCAGCAACCATTCTTGGAATCATTACTATAGACATTAGCTTTTTCTTTAGTCTCATTATGGCTTTACTGCATTAACAAACATCGATTAATTAAATGTTTATTTTCTCAGAGAAAACAAAATAAAAAACACAAAAAGTGTCGGTTAACGTACTTTAATAGCTACAATTTGTATTATAAAGAGTATTGCACTCATCGTTCTTTAAAACTTTAGTTCTGCAAGTTACTTCTTTTATAGCATTATATTAGTGCTGCAGCAACCATTCTTGGAAACATTACTATAGACATTAGCATTTTCTTTAGTCTCATTTTGGCTTTACTACAAAAACAAACATCGATTAATTAAATGTTTATTGCCTAAAAGAAAACAATATAAAACACAAAAAGGGTCGATTAACGTACTTTATTGGCTACAATATATATTATCAACAGTATTGCACTAATCGTTTTTTAAAACTTTTGTTCTGCAAGTTACTTCTTTTATAGCACTAAATTAATGCTGCAGCAACCATTCTTGGAATCATTACTATAGACATTAGCTTTTTCTTTAGTCTCATTTTTGCTTTACTGCATTAAAAAACATCGATTAATTAAATGTTTATTTTCTCAGAAAAAACAAAATAAAAAACACAAAAAGTGTCGATTAACGTACTTTATTAGTTACAATTTCTATTATAAAGAGTATTGCACTCATCGTCCTTTAAAACTTTTGTTCTGCAAGTTACTTCTTTTATAGCACGATATTAGTGCTGCAGCAACCATTCTTGGAAACATTACTATAGACATTAGCATTTTCTTTAATCTCATTTTGGCTTTACTGCATAAACAAACATCGATTAATTAAATGTTTATTTTCTCAAAGAAAGCAAATTTAAAACACAAAAAGTGTCGGTTAACGTATTTTATTAGCTACAATTTATATTATAAAGAGAATTGCACTCATCGTCCTTTAAAACTTTAGTTCTGCAAGTTACTTCTTTTATAGCATTACATTACTGCTGCAGCAACCATTCTTGGAAACAATACTATAGACATTAGCTTTTTCTTTAGTCTCATTTTGGCTTTACTGCAAAAACAAACATCGATTAATTAAATGTTTATTTCCTAAAAGAAAACAAAATAAAACACAAAAAGTGTCGGTTAATGTATTTTATTAGCTACAATTTATATTATAAAGAGAATTGCACTCATCGTCCTTTAAAATTTTAGTTCTGCAAGTTACTTCTTTTATAGCATTACATTACTGCTGCAGCAACCATTCTTGTAAACAATACTATAGACATTAGCTTTTTCTTTAGTCTCATTTTGGCTTTACTGCAAAAACAAACATCGATTAATTAAATGTTTATTTCCTAAAAGAAAACAAAATAAAACACAAAAAGTGTCGGTTATTGTATTTTATTAGCTACAATTTATATTATAAAGAGAATTGCACTCATCGTCCTTTAAAACTTTAGTTCTGCAAGTTACTTCTTTTATAGCATTACATTACTGCTGCAGCAACCATTCTTGGAAACAATACTATAGACATTAGCTTTTTCTTTAGTCTCATTTTTGCTTTACTGTATTAACAAACATCGATTAATTAAATGTTTATTTAATAAAAGAAAACAAAATAAAATACAAAAAGGGTCGATTGACGTACTTTTTTAGCTACAATTTCTATTATAAAGAGTATTGCACTCATCGTCAATTAAAACTTTTGTTCTGCAAGTTACTTCTTTTATAGCACTAAATTAGTGCTGCAGCAACCATTCTTGGAATCATTACTATAGACATTAGCTTTTTCTTTAGTCTCATTATGGCTTTACTGCATTAACAAACATCGATTAATTAAATGTTTATTTTCTCAGAGAAAACAAAATAAAAAACACAAAAAGTGTCGGTTAACGTACTTTAATAGCTACAATTTGTATTATAAAGAGTATTGCACTCATCGTTCTTTAAAACTTTAGTTCTGCAAGTTACTTCTTTTATAGCATTATATTAGTGCTGCAGCAACCATTCTTCGAAATATTACTATAGACATAATCTTTTTCTTTAGTTTCATTTTGGCTTTAATGCATTAACAAACGTCGATTAATTAAATGTTTATTTTTCAGAGAAAACAAAATAAAAACAGATAAAGTGTCGATTAACGTACTTTATTAGCTACAATTTCTATTATAAAGAGCATTGCACTCACCGTTCTTTAAAACTTTAGTTCTGCAAGTTACTTCTTTTATAGCATTACATTAGTGCTGCAGCAACCATTCTTGGAAACATTACTATAGACATTAGTTTTTTCTTTAGTCCCATTTTAGCTTTACTGCATTAATAAACGTCGATTAATTAAATGTTTATTTTCTCAGAGAAAACGAAATAAAAACAGAAAAAGTGTCGATTAACGTACTTTAATAGCTACAATTTCTATCATAAAGAGTATTGCACTCATCGTCCTTTAAAACTTTAGTTCTGCAAGTTACTTCTTTTATAGCACTATGTTAGTGCTGCAGCAACCATTCTTGGAAACAATACTATAGACATTAGCTTTTTCTTTAGTCTCATTTTGGTTTTAATTCATTAACAAACGTCGATTAATTAAATGTTTATTTTCTCAGAGAAAACAAAATAAAAACAGAAAAAATGTCGATTAACGTACTTTATTAGTTGCAATTTCTATAATAAAGAGTATTGCACTCATCGCTCTTTAAAACTTTATTCTGTCAATTACTTCTTTTGAAGCACTATATTAGTGCTGCAGCAACCATTCTTGGAAACATTACTATAGACATTAGCATTTTCTTTAGTCTCATTTTGGCTTTACTGCATAAACAAACATCGATTAATTAAATGTTTATTTTCTCAAAGAAAACAAATTTAAAACACAAAAAGTGTCGGTTAATGTATTTTATTAGCTACAATTTATATTATAAAGAGAATTGCACTCATCGTCCTTTAAAACTTTAGTTCTGCCAAGTTACTTCTTTTATAGCATTACATTACTACTGCAGCAACCATTCTTTGAAACAATACTATGCACATTAGCTTTTTCTTTAGTCTCATTTTGGCTTTACTGCAAAAACAAACATCGATTAATTAAATGTTTATTGCCTAAAGAAAACAAAATAAAACACAAAAAGGGTCGATTAACGTACTTTATTGGCTACAATATATATTATAAGGAGAATTGCACTCATCGTCCTTTAAAACTTTAGTTCTGCAAGTTACTTCTTTTATAGCATTACATTACTGCTGCAGCAACCATTCTTTGAAACAGTACTATAGACATTAGTTTTTTCTTTAGTCTCATTTTGGCTTTACTGCAAAAACAAACATCGATTAATTAAATGTTTATTTCCTAAAAGAAAACAAAATAAAACACAAAAAGGGTCGATTAACGTACTTTATTGGCTACAATATATATTATCAACAGTATTGCACTAATCGTTTTTTAAAACTTTTGTTCTGCAAGTTACTTCTTTTATAGCACTAAATTAATGCTGCAGCAACCAATCTTGGAATCATTACTATAGACATTAGATTTTTCTTTAGTCTCATTTTGGCTTTACTGCATAAACAAACATCGATTAATTAAATGTTTATTTTCTCAAAGAAAGCAAATTTAAAACACAAAAAGTGTCGGTTAACGTATTTTATTAGCTACAATTTATATTATAAAGAGAATTGCACTCATCGTCCTTTAAAACATTAGTTCTGCAAGTTACTTCTTTTATAGCATTACATTACTGCTGCAGCAACCATTCTTGGAAACAATACTATAGACATTAGCATTTTCTTTAGTCTCATTTTGGCTTTACTGCATAAACAAACATCGATTAATTAAATGTTTACTTTCTCAAAGAAAACAAATTTAAAACACAAAAAGTGTCGGTTAACGTACTTTAATAGCTACAATTTATATTATAAAGAGTATTGCACTAATCGTTTATTAAAACTTTTGTTCTGCAAGTTACTTCTTTTAAAGCACTAAATTAGTGCTGCAGCAACCATTCTTGGAATCATTACTATAGACATTATCTTTTTCTTTAGTCTCATTTTGGCTTTAATGCATTAACAAACGTCGATTAATTAAATGTTTATTTTCTCAGAGAAAACAAAATAAAAACAGAAAAAGTGTCGATTAACGTACTTTATTAGATACAATTTCTATTATAAAGATTATTGCACTTATCGCTCTTTAAAACTTTAGTTCTGCAAGTTACTTCTTTTATAGCACTATATTAGTGCTGCCTCAACCATTCTTGGAAACATTACTATAGACATTAGTTTTTTCTTTAGTCCCTTTTTAGCTTTACTGCATCGATTAATTGAAGATTTTTTTTTCTCACAGAAAACAAAATAAAAGCACAAAAAGTGTGGATTAACGTACTTTAGTAGCTACATTTTGTATTATAATTAGTATTGCACTCATCGTTCTTTAAAACTTTAGTCCTGCCAGTTACTTCTTTTAAAGCACTATATTAGTACTGCAGCAACCATTCTTTGAAACGTTACTATAGACATTAGCTTTTTCTTTAGGCTCATTTTGGCTTTACTGCAGAAACAAACATCGATTAATTAAATAATTATTTTCTAAAAGAAAACAAAATAAAAGCACAAAAAGTGTCGTTCAACGTACTTTAGTAGCTACAATTTCTATTATAAACAGTATTGCACTCATCGTTCTTCAAAACTTTAGTTCTGCAAGTTACTTCTTTTATAACACTATTTTAGTGCTGAAGCAACCATTCTTGGAAACATTACTATAGACATTAGCTTTTTCTTTAGGCTCATTTTGGCTTTACTGCATAAACAAACCTCGATTAATTAAATGTTTATTTTCTAAATGAAAACAAAATAAAAGTACAAAAAGTGTCGGTTAACGTACTTTAGTAGCTACAACTTCTATTTTAAAGAGTATTGCACTAATCGTTCTTTAAAACTTCAGTCCTGCCAGTTTCTTCTTTTAAGGCACTTTATTAGTGCTGCAGCAACCATTCTTTGAAACTTTTCTATAGAAATTAGTTTTCTCTTTCGTCTCAATTTATATTTAGTGCATCAACAAACATCGATTAATGAAACGTTTATTTTCCAAAAGAAAACAAAATAAAAACACAAATAGTGTCGATTAACGTACTTTATTAGCTACAATTTCTATTACAAAGAGTATTGCACTCATCGTTCTTTAAAACTTTAGTCCTGCCAGTTACGTCTTTTAAAGCACTATATTAGTACAGCAGCAACCATTCTTTGAAACGTTACTATAGACATTAACTTTTTCTTTAGTCTCATTTTGGCTTTACTGCATCGATTAATTAAAAGTTTATTTTCTCAAAGAAAACAAAATAAAAATACAAAAAGTGTCGTTCAACGTTCTTTAGTAGCTACAATTTATAATATAAAGAGTATTGCACTCATCGTTCTTTAAAACTTTAGTTCTGCAAGTTACTTCTTTTAGAGCACTATATCAGTGCTGCAGCAACCATTCTTGGAAACATTACTATAGACATTGGCTTTTTCTTTAGGCTCATTTTGGTTCTACTGCATAAACAAACATCGATTAATTAAATGATTTTGTTCTAAAAGAAAACAAAATAAAAGCACAAAGAGTGTCGTTCAACATACTTTAGTAGCTACAATTTTTATTATAAAGTGTATTGCACTCATCGTTCTTTAAAACTTTAGTTCTGCCAGTTACTTCTTTTAAAGCACTATATTAGTGCTGCAGCAAGCATTCTTTGAAACATTACTATAGACATTAGCTTTTTCTTTCGTCCAATTTTAGCTTTACTGCATAAACAAACATCGATTAATTAAATGTTTATTTTCTCAAAGAAAACAAATTTAAACCACAAAAAGTGTCGGTTAACGTACTTTATTAGCTACAATTTATATTAGAAAGACTATTGCACTCATCGTTCTTTAAAACTTTAGTTCTGCCAGTTACTTCTTTTAAAGCACTATATTAGTGCTGCAGCAACCATTCTTTGAAACATTACTATAGACATTAGTTTTTTCTTTCGTCTCAATTTATATTAAGTGCATCAACAAACATCGATTAATGAAACGTTTATTTTCCAAAAGAAAACAAATATAAACACAAAAAGTGTGCATTAACGTACTTTAGTAGCTACAAATTCTATTAGAAAGACTATTGCACTCATCGTTCTTTAAAACTTTAGTTCTGCCAGTTACTTCTTTTAAAGCACTATATTAGTGCTGCAGCAACCATTCTTTGAAACATTTCCTTAGACATTTGGCTTTTTCTTTAGTCTCATTTTGGCTTTACTGCATAAACAAACATCGGTTAATTAAATGTTTATTTTCTTAAAGAAAACAAAATTAAAACACAAAAAGTGTCAATTAAAGTACTTTATTAGCTACAATTTATATTAGAAAGACTATTGCACTCATCGTTCTTTAAAACTTTAGTTCTGCCAGTTACTTCTTTTAAAGCACTATATTAGTGCTGCAGCAACCATTCTTTGAAACATTACTTTAGACATTAGTTTTTTCTTTCGTCTCAATTTATATTAAGTGCATCAACAAACATCGATTAATGAAACGTTTATTTTCCAAAAGAAAACAAATATAAACACAAAAAGTGTGCATTAACGTACTTTAGTAGCTACAATTTCTATTAGAAAGACTATTGCACTCATCGTTCTTCAAAACTTTAGTCCTGCCAGTTACTTCTTTAAAGCACTATCTTAGTGCTGCAGCAACCATTCTTTGAAACATTACTATAGACATTAGTTTTTTCTTTAGTCTCATTTTGGCTTTACTGCATAAACAAACATCGGTTAATTAAATGTTTATTTTCTTAAAGAAAACAAAATTAAAACACAAAAAGTGTCAATTAAAGTACTTTATTGGCTACAATTTCTATTACAAAGAGTATTGCACTCATCGTTCTTTAAAACTTTAGTCCTGCCAGTTACTTCTTTTAAAGGACTATATTAGTAAAGCAGCAACCATTCTTGGAAACATTACTATAGACATTAGCTTTTTCTTTAGTCTCATTTTAGCTTTTCTGCTTAAACAAACATCGGTTAATTAAAAGTTTATTTTCTCAAAGAAAACAAAATAAAAGCACAAAAAGTGTCGTTCAACGTACTTTAGTAGCTACAATATATATTTTAAAGAGTATTGCATTCATCGTTCTTTAAAACTTTAGTTCTGCAAGTTACTTCTTTTATAGCACTATATTAGTGTTGCAGCAACCATTCTTGGAAACATTACTATAAACATTGGCTTTTTCTTTAGGCTCATTTTGGCTTTACTGCATAAACAAACATCGATTAATTGAATGTTTATTTTCTAAAAGAAAATGAAATAAAAGCACAAAGAGTGTATTTCAACATACTTTAGTAGCTACAATTTTTATTATAAAGAGTATTGCACTCATCGTTCTTCAAAACTTTAGTCCTGCCAGTTACTTCTTTAAAGCACTATCTTAGTGCTGCAGCAACCATTCTTGGAAACATTACTATAGACATTAGCTTTTTCTTTCGACCAATTTTAGCTTTACTGCATAAACAAACATCGATTATTTAAATGTTTATTTTCTCAAAGAAAACAAATTTAAACCACAAAAAGTGTGGATTAATGTACTTTATTAGCTACATTTTCTATTACAAAGACTATTGCACTCATCGTTCTTTAAAACTTTAGTCCTGCCAGTTTCTTCTTTTAAAGCACTTTATTAGTGCTGCAGCAACCATTCTTGGAAACATTTTTATAGACATTAGCTTTTTTATTTAGTCTCATTTTGGCTTTACTGCATAAACAAACATCGATCAATTAAATGTTTCTTTTCTCAAATTTAAACCACAAAAAGAAAACAAACTTAAAACACAAAAAGTGTGGATTAACGTACTTAAGTAGCTACAATTTCTATTATAAAGGGTAATGCACTCATCGTTCTTTAAAACTTTTGTTCTGCAAGTTACTTCTTTTATAGCAATATATTAGTGCTGCAGCAACCATTCTTTGAAACATTACAAGAGACATTAGCTTTTTCTTTAGTCTCAATTTGGCTTTACTGCATCGGTTAATTAAATGTTTATTTTCTTAAAGAAAACAAAATTAAAACACAAAAAGTGTCAATTAAAGTACTTTATTGGCTACAATTTCTATTACAAAGACTATTGCAGTTATCGTTCTTTAAAAATTTAGTCCTGCCAGTTACTTCTTTTAAAGGAATATATTAGTAAAGCAGCAACCATTCTTTGAAACGTTACTATAGACATTAGCTTTTTCATTAGTCTCATTTGGGCTTTACTGCATCGATTAATTAAAAGTTTATTTTCTCAAAGAAAACAAAATAAAAGCACAAAAAGTGTCTTTCAACGTACTTTAGTAGCTACAATTTATATTTTAAAGAGTATTGCATTCATCGTTCTTTAAAACTTTAGTTCTGCAAGTTACTCCTTTTATAGCACTATATTAGTGTTGCAGCAACCATTCTTGGAAACATTACTATAGACATTAGCTTTTTCTTTAGTCTCATTTTTGCTTTTCTGCATAAACAAACATCGATTAAGTAAATGTTTATTTTCTCGAAGAAAACAAAATAAACGCAAAAAAATTGTTGTTCAACGTACTTTAGTAGCTAAAATTTCTATTATAAAGAGTATTGCACTCATCGTTCTTTAAAACTTTAGTCCTGCCAGTTACTTCTTTTAAAGCACTATATTAGTACTGCAGCAACCATTCTTGGAAACATTACTATAGACATTAGCTTTTTCTTTCGACCAATTTTAGCTTTACTGCATAAACAAACATCGATTATTTAAATGTTTATTTTCTCAAAGAAAACAAATTTAAACCACAAAATGTGTCGGTTAACGTACTTTATTAGCTACAATTTATATTAGAAAGACTATTGCACTCATCGTTCTTTAAAACTTTAGTTCTGCCAGTTACTTCTTTTAAAGCACTATATTAGTGCTGCAGCAACCATTGTTTGAAACATTACTATAGACATTAGTTTTTCTTCCGTCTCAATTTATATTAAGTGCATCAACACACATCGATTAATGACACGTTTATTTTCCAAAAGAAAACAAATATAAACACAAAAAGTGTGCATTAACGTACTTTATTAGCTACAATTTCTATTACAAAGAGTATTGCACTCATCGTTCTTTAAAACCTTAGTCCTGCCAGTTACTTCTTTTAAAGCACTATATTAGTACTGCAGCAACCATTCTTTG
This sequence comes from Aurelia coerulea, assembly GCA_039566865.1. Classification (NCBI taxonomy): domain Eukaryota; kingdom Metazoa; phylum Cnidaria; class Scyphozoa; order Semaeostomeae; family Ulmaridae; genus Aurelia; species Aurelia coerulea. The sequence goes on from CM076959.1 coordinate 10,032,471, forward strand.
AAACGTTACTATAGACATTAGCTTTTTCTTTAGTCTCATTTTAGCTTTTCGGCATAAACAAACATCGATTAATTAAATGTTTATTTTCTCGAAGAAAACAAAATAAAAGCACAAAAATTGTTGTTCAACGTACTTTAGTAGCTACAATTTATATTATAAAGAGTATTGCACTCATCGTTCTTTAAAACTTTAGTCCTGCCAGTTACTTCTTTTAAAGCACTATATTAGTACTACAGCAACCATTCTTTGAAACGTTACTATAGTCATTAGCTTTTTCTTTAGTCTCATTTTGGCTTTACTGCATCGATTAATTAAAAGTTTATTTTCTCAAAGAAAACAAAATAAAAATACAAAAAGTGTCGTTCAACGTACTTTAGTAGCTACAATTTATATTATAAAGAGTATCGCACTCATCGTTCTTTAAAACTTTTGTTCTGCAAGTTACTCCTTTTATAGCACTATATTAGTGCTACAGCAACCATTCTTGGAAACATTACTATAGACATTGGCTTTTTCTTTAGGCTCATTTTGGCTTTACTGCGTAAACAAACATCGATTAATTAAATGTTTATATTCTAAAAGAAAACAAAAGAAAAGCACAAAGATTGCATTTCAACATACTTTAGTAGCTACAATTTTTATTATAAAGAGTATTGCACTCATCGTTCTTCAAAACTTTATTCCTGCGAGTTACTTCTTTTAAAGCACTATCTTAGTGCTGCAGCAACCATTCTTGGAAACATTACTATAGACATTAGCTTTTTCTTTCGACCAATTTTAGCTTTACTGCATAAACAAACATCGATTATTTAAATGTTTATTTTCTCAAAGAAAACAAATTTAAACCACAAAATGTGTCGGTTAACGTACTTTATTAGCTAAAATTTATATTAGAAAGACTATTGCACTCATCGTTCTTTAAAATTTAGTTCTGCCAGTTACTTCTTTTAAAGCACTATATTAGTGCTGCAGCAACCATTGTTTGAAACATTACTATAGACATTAGTTTTTTCTTCCGTCTCAATTTATATTAAGTGCATCATCAAACATCGATTAATGAAACTTTTATTTTCCAAAAGAAAACAAATATAAACACAAAAAGTGAGCATTAACGTACTTTATTAGCTACAATTTCTATTACAAAGAGTATTGCACTCATCGTTCTTTAAAACTTTAGTCCTGCCAGTTACTTCTTTTAAAGCACTTTATTAGTACTGCAGCAACCATTCTTTGAAACGTTACTATAGACATTAGCTTTTTCTTTAGTCTCATTTTAGCTTTTCTGCATAAACAAACATCGATTAATTAAATGTTTATTTTCTCGAAGAAAACAAAATAAAAGCACATAAATTGTTGATCAACGTACTTTAGTAGCTACAATTTCTATTATAAGGAGTATTGCACTCATCGTTCTTTAAAACTTTAGTCCTGCCAGTTACTTCTTTTAAAGGAATATATTAGTAAAGCAGCAACCATTCTTTGAAACGTTACTATAGACATTAGCTTTTTCATTAGTCTCATTTGGGCTTTACTGCATAGATTAATTAAAAGTTTATTTTCTCAAAGAAAACAAAATAAAAGCACAAAAAGTGTCTTTCAACGTACTTTAGTAGCTACAATTTATATTTTAAAGAGTATTGCATTCATCGTTCTTTAAAACTTTAGTTCTGCAAGTTACTCCTTTTATAGCACTATATTAATGTTGCAGCAACCATTCTTGGAAACATTACTATAGACATTAGCTTTTTCTTAAGTCTCATTTTTGCTTTTCTGCATAAACAAACATCGATTAATTAAATGTTTATTTTCTCGAAGAAAAAAAAATAAACGCACAAAAATTGTTGTTCAACGTACTTTAGTAGCTAAAATTTCTATTATAAAGAGTATTGCACTCATCGTTCTTTAAAACTTTAGTCCTGCCAGTTACTTCTTTTAAAGCACTATATTAGTACTGCAGCAACCATTCTTGGAAACATTACTATAGACATTAGCTTTTTCTTTCGACCAATTTTAGCTTTACTGCATAAACAAACATCGATTATTTAAATGTTTATTTTCTCAAAGAAAACAAATTTAAACCACAAAATGTGTCGGTTAACGTACTTTATTAGCTACAATTTATATTAGAAAGACTATTGCACTCATCGTTCTTTAAAACTTTAGTTCTGCCAGTTACTTCTTTTAAAGCACTATATTAGTGCTGCAGCAACCATTGTTTGAAACATTACTATAGACATTAGTTTTTCTTCCGTCTCAATTTATATTAAGTGCATCAACAAACATCGATTAATGAAACGTTTATTTTCCAAAAGAAAACAAATATAAACACAAAAAGTGTGCATTAACGTACTTTATTAGCTACAATTTCTATTACAAAGAGTATTGCATTCATCGTTCTTTAAAACCTTAGTCCTGCCAGTTACTTCTTTTAAAGCACTATATTAGTACTGCAGCAACCATTCTTTGAAACGTTACTATAGACATTAGCTTTTTCTTTAGTCTCATTTTAGCTTTTCGGCATAAACAAACATCGATTAATTAAATGTTTATTTTCTCGAAGAAAACAAAATAAAAGCACAAAAATTGTTGTTCAACGTACTTTAGTAGCTACAATTTCTATTATAAAGAGTATTGCACTCATCGTTTTTTAAAACTTTAGTCCTGCCAGTTACTTCTTTTAAAGCACTATATTAGTACTACAGCAACCATTCTTTGAAACGTTACTATAGTCATTAGCTTTTTCTTTAGTCTCATTTTGGCTTTACTGCATCGATTAATTAAAAGTTTATTTTCTCAAAGAAAACAAAATAAAAATACAAAAAGTGTCGTTCAACGTACTTTAGTAGCTACAATTTATATTATAAAGAGTATCGCACTCATCGTTCTTTAAAACTTTTGTTCTGCAAGTTACTTCTTTTATAGCACTATATTAGTGCTGCAGCAACCATTCTTGGAAACATTACTATAGACATTGGCTTTTTCTTTAGGCTCATTTTGGCTTTACTGCGTAAACAAACATCGATTAATTAAATGTTTATATTCTAAAAGAAAACAAAAGAAAAGCACAAAGATTGTATTTCAACATACTTTAGTAGCTACAATTTTTATTATAAAGAGTATTGCACTCATCGTTCTTCAAAACTTTATTCCTGCGAGTTACTTCTTTTAAAGCACTATCTTAGTGCTGCAGCAACCATTCTTGGAAACATTACTATAGACATTAGCTTTTTCTTTCGACCAATTTTAGCTTTACTGCATAAACAAACATCGATTATTTAAATGTTTATTTTCTCAAAGAAAACAAATTTAAACCACAAAATGTGTCGGTTAACGTACTTTATTAGCTACAATTTATATTAGAAAGACTATTGCACTCATCGTTCTTTAAAATTTAGTTCTGCCAGTTACTTCTTTTAAAGCACTATATTAGTGCTGCAGCAACCATTGTTTGAAACATTACTATAGACATTAGTTTTTTCTTCCGTCTCAATTTATATTAAGTGCATCATCAAACATCGATTAATGAAACTTTTATTTTCCAAAAGAAAACAAATATAAACACAAAAAGTGAGCATTAACGTACTTTATTAGCTACAATTTCTATTACAAAGAGTATTGCACTCATCGTTCTTTAAAACTTTAGTCCTGCCAGTTACTTCTTTTAAAGCACTTTATTAGTACTGCAGCAACCATTCTTTGAAACGTTACTATAGACATTAGCTTTTTCTTTAGTCTCATTTTAGCTTTTCTGCATAAACAAACATCGATTAATTAAATGTTTATTTTCTCGAAGAAAACAAAATAAAAGCACATAAATTGTTGTTCAACGTACTTTAGTAGCTACAATTTCTATTATAAGGAGTATTGCACTCATCGTTCTTTAAAACTTTAGTCCTGCCAGTTACTTCTTTTAAAGCACGATATTAGTACTGCAGCAACCATTCTTGGAAACATTACTATAGACATTAGCTTTTTCTTTCGACCAATTTTAGCTTTACTGCATAAACAAACATCGATTATTTAAATGTTTATTTTCTCAAAGAAAACAAATTTAAACCACAAAATGTGTCGGTTAACGTACTTTATTAGCTACAATTTCTATTATAATGAGTATTGCACTCATCGTTCTTTAAAACTTTAGTCCTGCCAGTTACTTCTTTTAAAGCACTATATTAGTACTACAGCAACCATTCTTCGAAACGTTACTATAGACATTAGCTTTTTCTTTAGTCTCATTTTGGCTTTACTGCATCGATTAATTAAAAGTTTATTTTCTCAAAGAAAACAAAATAAAAGTACAAAAAGTGTCGTTCAACGTACTTTAGCAGCTACAATTTATATTATAAAGAGTATCGCACTCATCGTTCTTTAAAATTTTAGTTCTGCAAGTTACTTCTTTTATAGCACTATATTAATGCTGCAGCAACCATTCTTGGAAACATTACTATAGACATTGGCTTTTTCTTTAGGCTCATTTTGGCTTTACTGCGTAAACAAACATCGATTAATTAAATGTTTATATTCTAAAAGAAAACAAAAGAAAAGCACAAAGATTGTATTTCAACATACTTTAGTAGCTACAATTATTATTATAAAGAGTATTGCACTCATCGTTCTTCAAAACTTTATTCCTGCGAGTTACTTCTTTTAAAGCACTATCTTAGTGCTGCAGCAACCATTCTTGGAAACATTACTATAGACATTAGCTTTTTCTTTCGACCAATTTTAGCTTTACTGCATAAACAAACATCGATTATTTAAATGTTTATTTTCTCAAAGAAAACAAATTTAAACCACAAAATGTGTCGGTTAACGTACTTTATTAGCTACAATTTATATTAGAAAGACTATTGCACTTATCGTTCTTTAAAACTTTAGTTCTGCCAGTTACTTCCTTTAAAGCACTATATTAGTGCTGCAGCAACCATTGTTTGAAACATTACTATAGACATTAGTTTTTTCTTTCGTCTCAATTTATATTAAGTGCATCAACAAACATCGATTAATAAAACGTTTATTTTCCAAAAGAAAACAAATATAAACACAAAAAGTGTGCATTAACGTACTTTATTAGCTACAATTTCTATTACAAAGAGTATTGCACTCATCGTTCTTTAAAACCTTAGTCCTGCCAGTTACTTCTTTTAAAGCACTATATTAGTACTGCAGCAACCATTCTTTGAAACGATATTATAGACATTAGCTTTTTCTTTAGGCTCATTTTGGCTTTACTGCATAAACAAACATAGATTAATTAAATATTTATTTTCTAAAATAAAACAAAATAAAAGCACAAAAAGTGTCGTTCAACGTACTTTAGTAGCTACAATTTGTATTATAAAGAGTATTGCACTCATCGTTCTTTAAAACTATAGTTCTGCAAGTTACTTCTTTTATAGCACTATATTAGTGCTGCAACAACCATTCTTTGAAACAATTCTATAGACATTAGCTTTTTCTTTAGTCTCATTTTGGCTTTACTACATAAACAAACATCGGTTAATTAAATGTTTATTTTCTCAAAAAAAACAAAATTAAAACACAAAAAGTGTCAATTAAAGTACTTTAGTAGCTACATTTTGTATTATAAAGAGTATTGCACTCATCGTTCTTTAAAACTTTAGTTCTGCAAGTTACTTCTTTTATAGCACTATATTAGTGCTGCAGCAACCATTCTTTGAAACATTACTATAGACATTAGCTTTTTCTTTAGTCTCATTTTGGCTTTACTACATAAACAAACATCGGTTAATTAAATGTTTATTTTCTCAAAAAAAAACAAAATTAAAACACAAAAAGTGTCAATTAAAGTACTTTAGTAGCTACAATTTGTATTATAAAGAGTATTGCACTCATCGTTCTTTAAAACTTTAGTTCTGCAAGTTACTTCTTTTATAGCACTATATTAGTGCTGCAGCAACCATTCTTTGAAACATTACTATAGACATTAGTTTTTTCTTTCGCCGCAATTTATATTTAGTGCATCAACAAACATCGATTAATGAAACGTTTATTTTCCAAACGAAAACAAAATGTAGACACAAAAAGTTTCGATTAACGTAATTTATTAGCTACAATTTCTATTAAAAAGAGTATTGGACTCATCGCTCTTTAAAACTTTAGTCCTGCCAGTTACTTCTTTTAAAGCACTATATTAGTTCTGCAGCAACCATTCTTTGAAACGTTACTATAGACATAAGCTTTTTCTTTAGGCTCATTTTGGCTTTACTGCATAAACAAATATCGATCAATAAAATGTTTATTTTCTCAAAGAAAACAAAATAAAAGCACAAAAAGTGTCCTTCAACGTACTTTAGTAGCTACAATTTATATTACAAAGAGTATTGCACTCATCGTTCTTTAAAACTTTAGTCCTGACAGTTACTTCTTTTAAAGCTTAGTGCTGCAGCTGCTTAGTGCTTTGCTGCTTAAAGATTAGTACTGCAGCAACCATTCTTTGAAATATTACTATAGACATTAGCTTTTTTATTTAGTCTCATTTTGGCTTTACTGCATAAACAAACATCGATCAATTAAATGTTTCTTTTCTCAAAGAAAACAAACTTAAAACACAAAAAGTGTGGATTAACGTACTTAAGTAGCTACAATTTCTATTATAAAGCGTAATGCACTCATCGTTCTCTAAAACTTTAGTTCTGCAAGTTACTTCTTTTATAGCAATGTATTAGTGCTGCAGCAACAATTCTTTGAAACATTACTAGAGACATTTGCTTTTTCTTTAGTCTCACTTTGGCTTTACTGCATAAACAAACATCGGTTAATTAAATGTTTATTTTCTTAAAGAAAACAAAATTAAAACACAAAAAGTGTCAATTAAAGTACTTTATTGGCTACAATTTCTATTACAAAGAGTATTGCAGTCATCGTTCTTTAAAACTTTAGTCCTGCCAGTTACTTCTTTTAAAGGACTATATTAGTAAAGCAGCAACCATTTTTTGAAACGTTACTATAGACATTAGCTTTTTCATTAGTCTCATTTGGGCTTTACTGCATCGATGAATTAAAAGTTTATTTTCTCAAAGAAAACATAATAAAAGCACAAAAAGTGTCGTTCAACGTACTTTAGTAGCTACAATTTATATTTCAAAGAGTATTGCACTCATCGTTATTTAAAACTTTAGTCCTGCCAGTGACTTCTTTTAAAGCACTATATTAGTACTGCAGCAACCATTCTTTGAAACGTTACTATAGACATTAGCTTTTTCTTTAGGCTCATTTTGGCTTTACTGCATAAACAAACATCGATTAATTAAATATTTATTTTCTAAAAGAAAACAAAATAAAAGCACAAAAAGTGTCGTTCAACGTACTTTAGTAGCTACAATTTGTATTATAAAGAGTATTGCACTCATCGTTCTTTAAAACTATAGTTCTGCAAGTTACCTCTTTTATAGCACTATATTAGTGCTGCAGCAACCATTCTTTGAAACATTACTATAGACATTAGCTTTTTCTTTAGTCTCATTTTGGCTTTACTACATAAACAAACATGGGTTAATTAAATGTTTATTTTCTCAAAAAAAACAAAATTAAAACACAAAAAGTGTCAATTAAAGTACTTTAGTAGCTACAATTTGTATTATAAAGAATATTGCACTCATCCTTCTTTAAAACTTTAGTTCTGCAAGTTACTTCTTTTATAGCACTATATTAGTGCTGAAGCAACCATTCTTTCAAACATTACTATAGACATTAGCTTTTTCTTTAGTCTCATTTTGGCTTTACTACATAAATAAACATCGGTTAATTAAATGTTTATTTTCTCAAAAAAAACAAAATTAAAACATAAAAAGTGTCAATTAAAGTACTTTAGTAGCTTCATTTTGTATTATAAAGAGTATTGCACTCATCGTTCTTTAAAACTTTAGTTCTGCAAGTTACTTCTTTTATAGCACTATATTAGTGCTGCAGCAACCATTCTTTGAAACATTACTATAGACATTAGCTTTTTCTTTAGTCTCATTTTGGCTTTACTACATAAACAAACAACGGTTAATTAAATGTTTATTTTCTCAAAAAAAACAAAATTAAAACACAAAAAGTGTAAATTAAAGTACTTTAGTAGCTACAATTTGTATTATAAAGAGTATTGCACTCATCGTTCTTTAAAACTTCAGTTCTGCAAGTTACTTCTTTTATAGCACTATATTAGTGCTGCAGCAACCATTCTTTGAAACATTACTATAGACATTAGTTTTTTCTTTCGCCTCAATTTATATTTAGTGCATCAACAAACATCGATTAATGAAACGTTTATTTTCCAAACGAAAACAAAATGTAGACACAAAAAGTTTCGATTATCGTAATTTATTAGCTACAATTTCTATTAAAAAGAGTATTGGACTCATCGCTCTTTAAAACTTTAGTCCTGCCAGTTACTTCTTTTAAAGCACTATATTAGTTCTGCAGCAACCATTCTTTGAAACGTTACTATAGACATTAGCTTTTTCTTTAGGCTCATTTTGGCTTTACTGCATAAACAAATATCGATCAATAAAATGTTTATTTTCTCAAAGAAAACAAAATAAAAGCACAAAAAGTGTCCTTCAACGTACTTTAGTAGCTAGAATTTATATTACAAAGAGTATTGCACTCATCGTTCTTTAAAACTTTAGTCCTGCCAGTTACTTCTTTTAAAGCTTAGTGCTGCAGCTGCTTAGTGCTTAGCTGCTTAAAGATTAGTGCTGCAGCAACAATTCTTTGAAATATTACTATAGACATTAGCTTTTTTATTTAGTCTCATTTTGGCTTTACTGCATAAACAAATATCGATCAATTAAATGTTTCTTTTCTCAAAGAAAACAAACTTAAAACACAAAAAGTGTGGATTAACGTACTTAAGTAGCTACAATTTCTATTATAAAGCGTAATGCACTCATCGTTCTCTAAAACTTTAGTTCTGCAAGTTACTTCTTTTATAGCACTATATTAGTGCTGCAGCAACCATTCTTTGAAACATTACTATAGACATTAGTTTTTTCTTTCGCCTCAATTTATATTTAGTGCATCAACAAACATCGATTAATGAAACGTTTATTTTCCAAACGAAAACAAAATGTAGACACAAAAAGTTTCGATTAACGTAATTTATTAGCTACAATTTCTATTAAAAAGAGTATTGGACTCATCGCTTTTTAAAACTTTAGTCCTGCCAGTTACTTCTTTTAAAGCACTATATTAGTTCTGCAGCAACCATTCTTTGAAACGTTACTATAGACATTAGCTTTTTCTTTAGGCTCATTTTGGCTTTACTGCATAAACAAATATCGATCAATAAAATGTTTATTTTCTCAAAGAAAACAAAATAAAAGCACAAAAAGTGTCCTTCAACGTACTTTAGTAGCTACAATTTATATTACAAAGAGTATTGCACTCATCGTTCTTTAAAACTTTAGTCCTGCCAGTTACTTCTTTTAAAGCTTAGTGCTGCAGCTGCTTAGTGCTTAGCTGCTTAAAGATTAGTGCTGCAGCAACCATTCTTTGAAATATTACTATAGACATTAGCTTTTTTATTTAGTCTCATTTTGGCTTTACTGCATAAACAAACATCGATCAATTAAATGTTTCTTTTCTCAAAGAAAACAAACTTAAAACACAAAAAGTGTGGATTAACGTACTTAAGTAGCTACAATTTCTATTATAAAGCGTAATGCACTCATCGTTCTCTAAAACTTTAGTTCTGCAAGTTACTTCTTTTATAGCAATGTATTAGTGCTGCAGCAACAATTCTTTGAAACATTACTAGAGACATTTGCTTTTTCTTTAGTCTCATTTTGGTTTTAATTCATTAACAAACGTCGATTAATTAAATGTTTATTTTCTCAGAGAAAACAAAATAAAAACAGAAAAAATGTCGATTAACGTACTTTATTAGTTGCAATTTCTATAATAAAGAGTATTGCACTCATCGCTCTTTAAAACTTTATTCTGTCAATTACTTCTTTTGAAGCACTATATTAGTGCTGCAGCAACCATTCTTGGAAACATTACTATAGACATTAGCATTTTCTTTAGTCTCATTTTGGCTTTACTGCATAAACAAACATCGATTAATTAAATGTTTATTTTCTCAAAGAAAACAAATTTAAAACACAAAAAGTGTCGGTTAATGTATTTTATTAGCTACAATTTATATTATAAAGAGAATTGCACTCATCGTCCTTTAAAACTTTAGTTCTGCCAAGTTACTTCTTTTATAGCATTACATTACTACTGCAGCAACCATTCTTTGAAACAATACTATACACATTAGCTTTTTCTTTAGTCTCATTTTGGCTTTACTGCAAAAACAAACATCGATTAATTAAATGTTTATTGCCTAAAGAAAACAAAATAAAACACAAAAAGGGTCGATTAACGTACTTTATTGGCTACAATATATATTATAAAGAGAATTGCACTCATCGTCCTTTAAAACTTTAGTTCTGCAAGTTACTTCTTTTATAGCATTACATTACTGCTGCAGCAACCATTCTTTGAAACAGTACTATAGACATTAGTTTTTTCTTTCGCCTCAATTTATATTTAGTGCATCAACAAACATCGATTAATGAAACGTTTATTTTCCAAACGAAAACAAAATGTAGACACAAAAAGTTTCGATTATCGTAATTTATTAGCTACAATTTCTATTAAAAAGAGTATTGGACTCATCGCTCTTTAAAACTTTAGTCCTGCCAGTTACTTCTTTTAAAGCACTATATTAGTTCTGCAGCAACCATTCTTTGAAACGTTACTATAGACATTAGCTTTTTCTTTAGGCTCATTTTGGCTTTACTGCATAAACAAATATCGATCAATAAAATGTTTATTTTCTCAAAGAAAACAAAATAAAAGCACAAAAAGTGTCCTTCAACGTACTTTAGTAGCTACAATTTATATTACAAAGAGTATTGCACTCATCGTTCTTTAAAACTTTAGTCCTGCCAGTTACTTCTTTTAAAGCTTAGTGCTGCAGCTGCTTAGTGCTTAGCTGCTTAAAGATTAGTGCTGCAGCAACCATTCTTTGAAATATTACTATAGACATTAGCTTTTTTATTTAGTCTCATTTTGGCTTTACTGCATAAACAAACATCGATCAATTAAATGTTTCTTTTCTCAAAGAAAACAAACTTAAAACACAAAAAGTGTGGATTAACGTACTTAAGTAGCTACAATTTCTATTATAAAGCGTAATGCACTCATCGTTCTCTAAAACTTTAGTTCTGCAAGTTACTTCTTTTATAGCAATGTATTAGTGCTGCAGCAACAATTCTTTGAAACATTACTAGAGACATTTGCTTTTTCTTTAGTCTCATTTTGGTTTTAATTCATTAACAAACGTCGATTAATTAAATGTTTATTTTCTCAGAGAAAACAAAATAAAAACAGAAAAAATGTCGATTAACGTACTTTATTAGTTGCAATTTCTATAATAAAGAGTATTGCACTCATCGCTCTTTAAAACTTTATTCTGTCAATTACTTCTTTTGAAGCACTATATTAGTGCTGCAGCAACCATTCTTGGAAACATTACTATAGACATTAGCATTTTCTTTAGTCTCATTTTGGCTTTACTGCATAAACAAACATCGATTAATTAAATGTTTATTTTCTCAAAGAAAACAAATTTAAAACACAAAAAGTGTCGGTTAATGTATTTTATTAGCTACAATTTATATTATAAAGAGAATTGCACTCATCGTCCTTTAAAACTTTAGTTCTGCCAAGTTACTTCTTTTATAGCATTACATTACTACTGCAGCAACCATTCTTTGAAACAATACTATACACATTAGCTTTTTCTTTAGTCTCATTTTGGCTTTACTGCAAAAACAAACATCGATTAATTAAATGTTTATTGCCTAAAGAAAACAAAATAAAACACAAAAAGGGTCGATTAACGTACTTTATTGGCTACAATATATATTATAAAGAGAATTGCACTCATCGTCCTTTAAAACTTTAGTTCTGCAAGTTACTTCTTTTATAGCATTACATTACTGCTGCAGCAACCATTCTTTGAAACAGTACTATAGACATTAGTTTTTTCTTTAGTCTCATTTTGGCTTTACTGCAAAAACAAACATCGATTAATTAAATGTTTATTTCCTAAAAGAAAACAAAATAAAACACAAAAAGGGTCGATTAACGTACTTTATTGGCTACAATATATATTATCAACAGTATTGCACTAATCGTTTTTTAAAACTTTTGTTCTGCAAGTTACTTCTTTTATAGCACTAAATTAATGCTGCAGCAACCAATCTTGGAATCATTACTATAGACATTAGATTTTTCTTTAGTCTCATTTTGGCTTTACTGCATAAACAAACATCGATTAATTAAATGTTTATTTTCTCAAAGAAAGCAAATTTAAAACACAAAAAGTGTCGGTTAACGTATTTTATTAGCTACAATTTATATTATAAAGAGAATTGCACTCATCGTCCTTTAAAACTTTAGTTCTGCAAGTTACTTCTTTTATAGCATTACATTACTGCTGCAGCAACCATTCTTGGAAACAATACTATAGACATTAGCTTTTTCTTTAGTCTCATTTTGGCTTTACTGCCAAAACAAACATTGATTAATTAAATGTTTATTTCCTAAAAGAAAACAAAATAAAACACAAAAAGTGTCGGTTAATGTATTTTATTAGCTACAATTTATATTATAAAGAGAATTGCACTCATCGTCCTTTAAAACTTTAGTTCTGCAAGTTACTTCTTTTATAGCATTACATTACTGCTGCAGCAACCATTCTTGGAAACAATACTATAGACATTAGCATTTTCTTTAGTCTCATTTTGGCTTTACTGCATAAACAAACATCGATTAATTAAATGTTTACTTTCTCAAAGAAAACAAATTTAAAACACAAAAAGTGTCGGTTAACGTACTTTAATAGCTACAATTTATATTATAAAGAGTATTGCACTAATCGTTTATTAAAACTTTTGTTCTGCAAGTTACTTCTTTTAAAGCACTAAATTAGTGCTGCAGCAACCATTCTTGGAATCATTACTATAGACATTATCTTTTTCTTTAGTCTCATTTTGGCTTTAATGCATTAACAAACGTCGATTAATTAAATGTTTATTTTCTCAGAGAAAACAAAATAAAAACAGAAAAAGTGTCGATTAACGTACTTTATTAGACACAATTTCTATTATAAAGATTATTGCACTTATCGCTCTTTAAAACTTTAGTTCTGCAAGTTACTTCTTTTATAGCACTATATTAGTGCTGCCTCAACCATTCTTGGAAACATTACTATAGACATTAGTTTTTTCTTTAGTCCCTTTTTAGCTTTACTGCATCGATTAATTGAAGATTTTTTTTTCTCACAGAAAACAAAATAAAAGCACAAAAAGTGTGGATTAACGTACTTTAGTAGCTACATTTTGTATTATAATTAGTATTGCACTCATCGTTCTTTAAAACTTTAGTCCTGCCAGTTACTTCTTTTAAAGCACTATATTAGTACTGCAGCAACCATTCTTTGAAACGTTACTATAGACATTAGCTTTTTCTTTAGGCTCATTTTGGCTTTACTGCAGAAACAAACATCGATTAATTAAATGTTTATTTTCTAAATGAAAACAAAATAAAAGTACAAAAAGTGTCGGTTAACGTACTTTAGTAGCTACAACTTCTATTTTAAAGAGTATTGCACTAATCGTTCTTTAAAACTTCAGTCCTGCCAGTTTCTTCTTTTAAGGCACTTTATTAGTGCTGCAGCAACCATTCTTTGAAACATTTCTATAGAAATTAGTTTTCTCTTTCGTCTCAATTTATATTTAGTGCATCAACAAACATCGATTAATGAAACGTTTATTTTCCAAAAGAAAACAAAATAAAAACACAAATAGTGTCGATTAACGTACTTTATTAGCTACAATTTCTATTACAAAGAGTATTGCACTCATCGTTCTTTAAAACTTTAGTCCTGCCAGTTACTTCTTTTAAAGCACTATATTAGTACAGCAGCAACCATTCTTTGAAACGTTACTATAGACATTAACTTTTTCTTTAGTCTCATTTTGGCTTTACTGCATCGATTAATTAAAAGTTTATTTTCTCAAAGAAAACAAAATAAAAATACAAAAAGTGTCGTTCAACGTTCTTTAGTAGCTACAATTTATAATATAAAGAGTATTGCACTCATCGTTCTTTAAAACTTTAGTTCTGCAAGTTACTTCTTTTAGAGCACTATATCAGTGCTGCAGCAACCATTCTTGGAAACATTACTATAGACATTGGCTTTTTCTTTAGGCTCATTTTGGTTCTACTGCATAAACAAACATCGATTAATTAAATGTTTATTTTCTCAAAGAAAACAAATTTAAACCACAAAAAGTGTCGGTTAACGTACTTTATTAGCTACAATTTATATTAGAAAGACTATTGCACTCATCGTCCTTTAAAACTTTAGTTCTGCCAAGTTACTTCTTTTATAGCATTACATTACTACTGCAGCAACCATTCTTTGAAACAATACTATACACATTAGCTTTTTCTTTAGTCTCATTTTGGCTTTACTGCAAAAACAAACATCGATTAATTAAATGTTTATTGCCTAAAGAAAACAAAATAAAACACAAAAAGGGTCGATTAACGTACTTTATTGGCTACAATATATATTATAAAGAGAATTGCACTCATCGTCCTTTAAAACTTTAGTTCTGCAAGTTACTTCTTTTATAGCATTACATTACTGCTGCAGAAACCATTCTTTGAAACAGTACTATAGACATTAGTTTTTTCTTTAGTCTCATTTTGGCTTTACTGCAAAAACAAACATCGATTAATTAAATGTTTATTTTCTCAAAGAAAACAAATTTAAACCACAAAAAGTGTCGGTTAATGTATTTTATTAGCTACAATTTATATTATAAAGAGAATTGCACTCATCGTCCTTTAAAACTTTAGTTCTGCCAAGTTACTTCTTTTATAGCATTACATTACTACTGCAGCAACCATTCTTTGAAACAATACTATACACATTAGCTTTTTCTTTAGTCTCATTTTGGCTTTACTGCAAAAACAAACATCGATTAATTAAATGTTTATTGCCTAAAGAAAACAAAATAAAACACAAAAAGGGTCGATTAACGTACTTTATTGGCTACAATATATATTATAAAGAGAATTGCACTCATCGTCCTTTAAAACTTTAGTTCTGCAAGTTACTTCTTTTATAGCATTACATTACTGCTGCAGCAACCATTCTTTGAAACAGTACTATAGACATTAGTTTTTTCTTTCGCCTCAATTTATATTTAGTGCATCAACAAACATCGATTAATGAAACGTTTATTTTCCAAACGAAAACAAAATGTAGACACAAAAAGTTTCGATTATCGTAATTTATTAGCTACAATTTCTATTAAAAAGAGTATTGGACTCATCGCTCTTTAAAACTTTAGTCCTGCCAGTTACTTCTTTTAAAGCACTATATTAGTTCTGCAGCAACCATTCTTTGAAACGTTACTATAGACATTAGCTTTTTCTTTAGGCTCATTTTGGCTTTACTGCATAAACAAATATCGATCAATAAAATGTTTATTTTCTCAAAGAAAACAAAATAAAAGCACAAAAAGTGTCCTTCAACGTACTTTAGTAGCTACAATTTATATTACAAAGAGTATTGCACTCATCGTTCTTTAAAACTTTAGTCCTGCCAGTTACTTCTTTTAAAGCTTAGTGCTGCAGCTGCTTAGTGCTTAGCTGCTTAAAGATTAGTGCTGCAGCAACAATTCTTTGAAATATTACTATGGACATTAGCTTTTTTATTTAGTCTCATTTTGGCTTTACTGCATAAACAAATATCGATCAATTAAATGTTTCTTTTCTCAAAGAAAACAAACTTAAAACACAAAAAGTGTGGATTAACGTACTTAAGTAGCTACAATTTCTATTATAAAGCGTAATGCACTCATCGTTCTCTAAAACTTTAGTTCTGCAAGTTACTTCTTTTATAGCACTATATTAGTGCTGCAGCAACCATTCTTTGAAACATTACTATAGACATTAGTTTTTTCTTTCGCCTCAATTTATATTTAGTGCATCAACAAACATCGATTAATGAAACGTTTATTTTCCAAACGAAAACAAAATGTAGACACAAAAAGTTTCGATTAACGTAATTTATTAGCTACAATTTCTATTAAAAAGAGTATTGGACTCATCGCTTTTTAAAACTTTAGTCCTGCCAGTTACTTCTTTTAAAGCACTATATTAGTTCTGCAGCAACCATTCTTTGAAACGTTACTATAGACATTAGCTTTTTCTTTAGGCTCATTTTGGCTTTACTGCATAAACAAATATCGATCAATAAAATGTTTATTTTCTCAAAGAAAACAAAATAAAAGCACAAAAAGTGTCCTTCAACGTACTTTAGTAGCTACAATTTATATTACAAAGAGTATTGCACTCATCGTTCTTTAAAACTTTAGTCCTGCCAGTTACTTCTTTTAAAGCTTAGTGCTGCAGCTGCTTAGTGCTTAGCTGCTTAAAGATTAGTGCTGCAGCAACCATTCTTTGAAATATTACTATAGACATTAGCTTTTTTATTTAGTCTCATTTTGGCTTTACTGCATAAACAAACATCGATCAATTAAATGTTTCTTTTCTCAAAGAAAACAAACTTAAAACACAAAAAGTGTGGATTAACGTACTTAAGTAGCTACAATTTCTATTATAAAGCGTAATGCACTCATCGTTCTCTAAAACTTTAGTTCTGCAAGTTACTTCTTTTATAGCAATGTATTAGTGCTGCAGCAACAATTCTTTGAAACATTACTAGAGACATTTGCTTTTTCTTTAGTCTCATTTTGGTTTTAATTCATTAACAAACGTCGATTAATTAAATGTTTATTTTCTCAGAGAAAACAAAATAAAAACAGAAAAAATGTCGATTAACGTACTTTATTAGTTGCAATTTCTATAATAAAGAGTATTGCACTCATCGCTCTTTAAAACTTTATTCTGTCAATTACTTCTTTTGAAGCACTATATTAGTGCTGCAGCAGCCATTCTTGGAAACATTACTATAGACATTAGCATTTTCTTTAGTCTCATTTTGGCTTTACTGCATAAACAAACATCGATTAATTAAATGTTTATTTTCTCAAAGAAAACAAATTTAAAACACAAAAAGTGTCGGTTAATGTATTTTATTAGCTACAATTTATATTATAAAGAGAATTGCACTCATCGTCCTTTAAAACTTTAGTTCTGCCAAGTTACTTCTTTTATAGCATTACATTACTACTGCAGCAACCATTCTTTGAAACAATACTATACACATTAGCTTTTTCTTTAGTCTCATTTTGGCTTTACTGCAAAAACAAACATCGATTAATTAAATGTTTATTGCCTAAAGAAAACAAAATAAAACACAAAAAGGGTCGATTAACGTACTTTATTGGCTACAATATATATTATAAAGAGAATTGCACTCATCGTCCTTTAAAACTTTAGTTCTGCAAGTTACTTCTTTTATAGCATTACATTACTGCTGCAGCAACCATTCTTTGAAACAGTACTATAGACATTAGTTTTTTCTTTAGTCTCATTTTGGCTTTACTGCAAAAACAAACATCGATTAATTAAATGTTTATTTCCTAAAAGAAAACAAAATAAAACACAAAAAGGGTCGATTAACGTACTTTATTGGCTACAATATATATTATCAACAGTATTGCACTAATCGTTTTTTAAAACTTTTGTTCTGCAAGTTACTTCTTTTATAGCACTAAATTAATGCTGCAGCAACCAATCTTGGAATCATTACTATAGACATTAGATTTTTCTTTAGTCTCATTTTGGCTTTACTGCATAAACAAACATCGATTAATTAAATGTTTATTTTCTCAAAGAAAGCAAATTTAAAACACAAAAAGTGTCGGTTAACGTTTTTTATTAGCTACAATTTATATTATAAAGAGAATTGCACTCATCGTCCTTTAAAACTTTAGTTCTGCAAGTTACTTCTTTTATAGCATTACATTACTGCTGCAGCAACCATTCTTGGAAACAATACTATAGACATTAGCTTTTTCTTTAGTCTCATTTTGGCTTTACTGCCAAAACAAACATTGATTAATTAAATATTTATTTCCTAAAAGAAAACAAAATAAAACACAAAAAGTGTCGGTTAATGTATTTTATTAGCTACAATTTATATTATAAAGAGAATTGCACTCATCGTCCTTTAAAACTTTAGTTCTGCAAGTTACTTCTTTTATAGCATTACATTACTGCTGCAGCAACCATTCTTGGAAACAATACTATAGACATTAGCATTTTCTTTAGTCTCATTTTGGCTTTACTGCATAAACAAACATCGATTAATTAAATGTTTACTTTCTCAAAGAAAACAAATTTAAAACACAAAAAGTGTCGGTTAACGTACTTTAATAGCTACAATTTATATTATAAAGAGTATTGCACTAATCGTTTATTAAAACTTTTGTTCTGCAAGTTACTTCTTTTAAAGCACTAAATTAGTGCTGCAGCAACCATTCTTGGAATCATTACTATAGACATTATCTTTTTCTTTAGTCTCATTTTGGCTTTAATGCATTAACAAACGTCGATTAATTAAATGTTTATTTTCTCAGAGAAAACAAAATAAAAACAGAAAAAGTGTCGATTAACGTACTTTATTAGACACAATTTCTATTATAAAGATTATTGCACTTATCGCTCTTTAAAACTTTAGTTCTACAAGTTACTTCTTTTATAGCACTATATTAGTGCTGCCTCAACCATTCTTGGAAACATTACTATAGACATTAGTTTTTTCTTTAGTCCCTTTTTAGCTTTACTGCATCGATTAATTGAAGATTTTTTTTTCTCACAGAAAACAAAATAAAAGCACAAAAAGTGTGGATTAACGTACTTTAGTAGCTACATTTTGTATTATAATTAGTATTGCACTCATCGTTCTTTAAAACTTTAGTCCTGCCAGTTACTTCTTTTAAAGCACTATATTAGTACTGCAGCAACCATTCTTTGAAACGTTACTATAGACATTAGCTTTTTCTTTAGGCTCATTTTGGCTTTACTGCAGAAACAAACATCGATTAATTAAATGTTTATTTTCTAAATGAAAACAAAATAAAAGTACAAAAAGTGTCGGTTAACGTACTTTAGTAGCTACAACTTCTATTTTAAAGAGTATTGCACTAATCGTTCTTTAAAACTTCAGTCCTGCCAGTTTCTTCTTTTAAGGCACTTTATTAGTGCTGCAGCAACCATTCTTTGAAACATTTCTATAGAAATTAGTTTTCTCTTTCGTCTCAATTTATATTTAGTGCATCAACAAACATCGATTAATGAAACGTTTATTTTCCAAAAGAAAACAAAATAAAAACACAAATAGTGTCGATTAACGTACTTTATTAGCTACAATTTCTATTACAAAGAGTATTGCACTCATCGTTCTTTAAAACTTTAGTCCTGCCAGTTACTTCTTTTAAAGCACTATATTAGTACAGCAGCAACCATTCTTTGAAACGTTACTATAGACATTAACTTTTTCTTTAGTCTCATTTTGGCTTTACTGCATCGATTAATTAAAAGTTTATTTTCTCAAAGAAAACAAAATAAAAATACAAAAAGTGTCGTTCAACGTTCTTTAGTAGCTACAATTTATAATATAAAGAGTATTGCACTCATCGTTCTTTAAAACTTTAGTTCTGCAAGTTACTTCTTTTAGAGCACTATATCAGTGCTGCAGCAACCATTCTTGGAAACATTACTATAGACATTGGCTTTTTCTTTAGGCTCATTTTGGTTCTACTGCATAAACAAACATCGATTAATTAAATGTTTATTTTCTCAAAGAAAACAAATTTAAACCACAAAAAGTGTCGGTTAACGTACTTTATTAGCTACAATTTATATTAGAAAGACTATTGCACTCATCGTCCTTTAAAACTTTAGTTCTGCCAAGTTACTTCTTTTATAGCATTACATTACTACTGCAGCAACCATTCTTTGAAACAATACTATACACATTAGCTTTTTCTTTAGTCTCATTTTGGCTTTACTGCAAAAACAAACATCGATTAATTAAATGTTTATTGCCTAAAGAAAACAAAATAAAACACAAAAAGGGTCGATTAACGTACTTTATTGGCTACAATATATATTATAAAGAGAATTGCACTCATCGTCCTTTAAAACTTTAGTTCTGCAAGTTACTTCTTTTATAGCATTACATTACTGCTGCAGCAACCATTCTTTGAAACAGTACTATAGACATTAGTTTTTTCTTTAGTCTCATTTTGGCTTTACTGCAAAAACAAACATCGATTAATTAAATGTTTATTTTCTCAAAGAAAACAAATTTAAACCACAAAAAGTGTCGGTTAATGTATTTTATTAGCTACAATTTATATTATAAAGAGAATTGCACTCATCGTCCTTTAAAACTTTAGTTCTGCCAAGTTACTTCTTTTATAGCATTACATTACTACTGCAGCAACCATTCTTTGAAACAATACTATACACATTAGCTTTTTCTTTAGTCTCATTTTGGCTTTACTGCAAAAACAAACATCGATTAATTAAATGTTTATTGCCTAAAGAAAACAAAATAAAACACAAAAAGGGTCGATTAACGTACTTTATTGGCTACAATATATATTATAAAGAGAATTGCACTCATCGTCCTTTAAAACTTTAGTTCTGCAAGTTACTTCTTTTATAGCATTACATTACTGCTGCAGCAACCATTCTTTGAAACAGTACTATAGACATTAGTTTTTTCTTTCGCCTCAATTTATATTTAGTGCATCAACAAACATCGATTAATGAAACGTTTATTTTCCAAACGAAAACAAAATGTAGACACAAAAA
Organism: Aurelia coerulea; assembly: GCA_039566865.1. Classification (NCBI taxonomy): domain Eukaryota; kingdom Metazoa; phylum Cnidaria; class Scyphozoa; order Semaeostomeae; family Ulmaridae; genus Aurelia; species Aurelia coerulea. The sequence continues at coordinate 10,053,345 of CM076959.1, forward strand.
GTTTCGATTATCGTAATTTATTAGCTACAATTTCTATTAAAAAGAGTATTGGACTCATCGCTCTTTAAAACTTTAGTCCTGCCAGTTACTTCTTTTAAAGCACTATATTAGTTCTGCAGCAACCATTCTTTGAAACGTTACTATAGACATTAGCTTTTTCTTTAGGCTCATTTTGGCTTTACTGCATAAACAAATATCGATCAATAAAATGTTTATTTTCTCAAAGAAAACAAAATAAAACACAAAAAGGGTCGATTAACGTACTTTATTGGCTACAATATATATTATAAAGAGAATTGCACTCATCGTCCTTTAAAACTTTAGTCCTGCCAGTTACTTCTTTTAAAGCACTATATTAGTTCTGCAGCAACCATTCTTTGAAACGTTACTATAGACATTAGCTTTTTCTTTAGTCTCATTTTGGCTTTACTGCAAAAACAAACATCGATTAATTAAATGTTTATTGCCTAAAGAAAACAAAATAAAACACAAAAAGGGTCGATTAACGTACTTTATTGGCTACAATATATATTATAAAGAGAATTGCACTCATCGTCCTTTAAAACTTTAGTTCTGCAAGTTACTTCTTTTATAGCATTACATTACTGCTGCAGCAACCATTCTTTGAAACAGTACTATAGACATTAGTTTTTTCTTTAGTCTCATTTTGGCTTTACTGCAAAAACAAACATCGATTAATTAAATGTTTATTGCCTAAAGAAAACAAAATAAAACACAAAAAGGGTCGATTAACGTACTTTATTGGCTACAATATATATTATAAAGAGAATTGCACTCATCGTCCTTTAAAACTTTTGTTCTGCAAGTTACTTCTTTTATAGCATTACATTACTGCTGCAGCAACCATTCTTTGAAACAGTACTATAGACATTAGTTTTTTCTTTAGTCTCATTTTGGCTTTACTGCAAAAACAAACATCGATTAATTAAATGTTTATTTCCTAAAAGAAAACAAAATAAAACACAAAAAGGGTCGATTAACGTACTTTATTGGCTACAATATATATTATCAACAGTATTGCACTAATCGTTTTTTAAAACTTTTGTTCTGCAAGTTACTTCTTTTATAGCACTAAATTAATGCTGCAGCAACCAATCTTGGAATCATTACTATAGACATTAGATTTTTCTTTAGTCTCATTTTGGCTTTACTGCATAAACAAACATCGATTAATTAAATGTTTATTTTCTCAAAGAAAGCAAATTTAAAACACAAAAAGTGTCGGTTAACGTATTTTATTAGCTACAATTTATATTATAAAGAGAATTGCACTCATCGTCCTTTAAAACTTTAGTTCTGCAAGTTACTTCTTTTATAGCATTACATTACTGCTGCAGCAACCATTCTTGGAAACAATACTATAGACATTAGCTTTTTCTTTAGTCTCATTTTGGCTTTACTGCAAAAACAAACATTGATTAATTAAATGTTTATTTCCTAAAAGAAAACAAAATAAAACACAAAAAGTGTCGGTTAATGTATTTTATTAGCTACAATTTATATTATAAAGAGAATTGCACTCATCGTCCTTTAAAACTTTAGTTCTGCAAGTTACTTCTTTTATAGCATTACATTACTGCTGCAGCAACCATTCTTGGAAACAATACTATAGACATTAGCATTTTCTTTAGTCTCATTTTGGCTTTACTGCATAAACAAACATCGATTAATTAAATGTTTACTTTCTCAAAGAAAACAAATTTAAAACACAAAAAGTGTCGGTTAACGTACTTTAATAGCTACAATTTATATTATAAAGAGTATTGCACTAATCGTTTATAAAAACTTTTGTTCTGCAAGTTACTTCTTTTAAAGCACTAAATTAGTGCTGCAGCAACCATTCTTGGAATCATTACTATAGACATTATCTTTTTCTTTAGTCTCATTTTGGCTTTAATGCATTAACAAACGTCGATTAATTAAATGTTTATTTTCTCAGAGAAAACAAAATAAAAACAGAAAAAGTGTCGATTAACGTACTTTATTAGATACAATTTCTATTATAAAGATTATTGCACTTATCGCTCTTTAAAACTTTAGTTCTGCAAGTTACTTCTTTTATAGCACTATATTAGTGCTGCCTCAACCATTCTTGGAAACATTACTATAGACATTAGTTTTTTCTTTAGTCCCTTTTTAGCTTTACTGCATCGATTAATTGAAGATTTTTTTTTCTCACAGAAAACAAAATAAAAGCACAAAAAGTGTGGATTAACGTACTTTAGTAGCTACATTTTGTATTATAATTAGTATTGCACTCATCGTTCTTTAAAACTTTAGTCCTGCCAGTTACTTCTTTTAAAGCACTATATTAGTACTGCAGCAACCATTCTTTGAAACGTTACTATAGACATTAGCTTTTTCTTTAGGCTCATTTTGGCTTTACTGCAGAAACAAACATCGATTAATTAAATAATTATTTTCTAAAAGAAAACAAAATAAAAGCACAAAAAGTGTCGTTCAACGTACTTTAGTAGCTACAATTTCTATTATAAAGAGTATTGCACTCATCGTTCTTCAAAACTTTAGTTCTGCAAGTTACTTCTTTTATAACACTATTTTAGTGCTGAAGCAACCATTCTTGGAAACATTACTATAGACATTAGCTTTTTCTTTAGGCTCATTTTGGCTTTACTGCATAAACAAACCTCGATTAATTAAATGTTTATTTTCTAAATGAAAACAAAATAAAAGTACAAAAAGTGTCGGTTAACGTACTTTAGTAGCTACAACTTCTATTTTAAAGAGTATTGCACTAATCGTTCTTTAAAACTTCAGTCCTGCCAGTTTCTTCTTTTAAGGCACTTTATTAGTGCTGCAGCAACCATTCTTTGAAACATTTCTATAGAAATTAGTTTTCTCTTTCGTCTCAATTTATATTTAGTGCATCAACAAACATCGATTAATGAAACGTTTATTTTCCAAAAGAAAACAAAATAAAAACACAAATAGTGTCGATTAACGTACTTTATTAGCTACAATTTCTATTACAAAGAGTATTGCACTCATCGTTCTTTAAAACTTTAGTCCTGCCAGTTACTTCTTTTAAAGCACTATATTAGTACAGCAGCAACCATTCTTTGAAACGTTACTATAGACATTAACTTTTTCTTTAGTCTCATTTTGGCTTTACTGCATCGATTAATTAAAAGTTTATTTTCTCAAAGAAAACAAAATAAAAATACAAAAAGTGTCGTTCAACGTTCTTTAGTAGCTACAATTTATAATATAAAGAGTATTGCACTCATCGTTCTTTAAAACTTTAGTTCTGCAAGTTACTTCTTTTAGAGCACTATATCAGTGCTGCAGCAACCATTCTTGGAAACATTACTATAGACAGTGGCTTTTTCTTTAGGCTCATTTTGGTTCTACTGCATAAACAAACATCGATTAATTAAATGTTTATTTTCTCAAAGAAAACAAATTTAAACCACAAAAAGTGTCGGTTAACGTACTTTATTAGCTACAATTTATATTAGAAAGACTATTGCACTCATCGTCCTTTAAAACTTTAGTTCTGCCAAGTTACTTCTTTTATAGCATTACGTTTATTAGCTTTTTCTTTACTGCACTGCAACCATTCTTTGAAACAAATTTACTATACGTACATTAGCTTTTTCTTTAGTCTCATTTTGGCTTTACTGCAAAAACAAACATCGATTAATTAAATGTTTACTTCCTAAAAGAAAACAAAATAAAACACAAAAAGGGTCGATTAACGTACTTTATTGGCTACAATATATATTATAAAGAGAATTGCACTCATCGTCCTTTAAAACTTTAGTTCTGCAAGTTACTTCTTTTATAGCATTACATTACTGCTGCAGCAACCATTCTTTGAAACAGTACTATAGACATTAGTTTTTTCTTTAGTCTCATTTTGGCTTTACTGCAAAAACAAACATCGATTAATTAAATGTTTATTTCCTAAAAGAAAACAAAATAAAACACAAAAAGGGTCGATTAACGTACTTTATTGGCTACAATATATATTATCAACAGTATTGCACTAATCGTCCTTTAAAACTTTTGTTCTGCAAGTTACTTCTTTTATAGCACTAAATTAATGCTGCAGCAACCAATCTTGGAATCATTACTATAGACATTAGATTTTTCTTTAGTCTCATTTTGGCTTTACTGCATAAACAAACATCGATTAATTAAATGTTTATTTTCTCAAAGAAAGCAAATTTAAAACACAAAAAGTGTCGGTTAACGTATTTTATTAGCTACAATTTATATTATAAAGAGAATTGCACTCATCGTCCTTTAAAACTTTAGTTCTGCAAGTTACTTCTTTTATAGCATTACATTACTGCTGCAGCAACCATTCTTGGAAACAATACTATAGACATTAGCTTTTTCTTTAGTCTCATTTTGGCTTTACTGCAAAAACAAACATTGATTAATTAAATGTTTATTTCCTAAAAGAAAACAAAATAAAACACAAAAAGTGTCGGTTAATGTATTTTATTAGCTACAATTTATATTATAAAGAGAATTGCACTCATCGTCCTTTAAAACTTTAGTTCTGCAAGTTACTTCTTTTATAGCATTACATTACTGCTGCAGCAACCATTCTTGGAAACAATACTATAGACATTAGCATTTTCTTTAGTCTCATTTTGGCTTTACTGCATAAACAAACATCGATTAATTAAATGTTTACTTTCTCAAAGAAAACAAATTTAAAACACAAAAAGTGTCGGTTAACGTACTTTAATAGCTACAAGTTATATTATAAAGAGTATTGCACTAATCGTTCATTAAAACTTTTGTTCTGCAAGTTACTTCTTTTAAAGCACTAAATTAGTGCTGCAGCAACCATTCTTGGAATCATTACTATAGACATTATCTTTTTCTTTAGTCTCATTTTGGCTTTAATGCATTAACAAACGTCGATTAATTAAATGTTTATTTTCTCAGAGAAAACAAAATAAAAACAGAAAAAGTGTCGATTAACGTACTTTATTAGATACAATTTCTGTTATAAAGATTATTGCACTTATCGCTCTTTAAAACTTTAGTTCTGCAAGTTACTTCTTTTATAGCACTATATTAGTGCTGCCTCAACCATTCTTGGAAACATTACTATAGACATTAGTTTTTTCTTTAGTCCCTTTTTAGCTTTACTGCATCGATTAATTGAAGATTTTTTTTTCTCACAGAAAACAAAATAAAAGCACAAAAAGTGTGGATTAACGTACTTTAGTAGCTACATTTTGTATTATAATTAGTATTGCACTCATCGTTCTTTAAAACTTTAGTCCTGCCAGTTACTTCTTTTAAAGCACTATATTAGTACTGCAGCAACCATTCTTTGAAACGTTACTATAGACATTAGCTTTTTCTTTAGGCTCATTTTGGCTTTACTGCAGAAACAAACATCGATTAATTAAATAATTATTTTCTAAAAGAAAACAAAATAAAAGCACAAAAAGTGTCGTTCAACGTACTTTAGTAGCTACAATTTCTATTATAAAGAGTATTGCACTCATCGTTCTTCAAAACTTTAGTTCTGCAAGTTACTTCTTTTATAACACTATTTTAGTGCTGAAGCAACCATTCTTGGAAACATTACTATAGACATTAGCTTTTTCTTTAGGCTCATTTTGGCTTTACTGCATAAACAAACCTCGATTAATTAAATGTTTATTTTCTAAATGAAAACAAAATAAAAGTACAAAAAGTGTCGGTTAACGTACTTTAGTAGCTACAACTTCTATTTTAAAGAGTATTGCACTAATCGTTCTTTAAAACTTCAGTCCTGCCAGTTTCTTCTTTTAAGGCACTTTATTAGTGCTGCAGCAACCATTCTTTGAAACATTTCTATAGAAATTAGTTTTCTCTTTCGTCTCAATTTATATTTAGTGCATCAACAAACATCGATTAATGAAACGTTTATTTTCCAAAAGAAAACAAAATAAAAACACAAATAGTGTCGGTTAACGTACTTTATTAGCTACAATTTATATTAGAAAGACTATTGCACTCATCGTTCTTTAAAACTTTAGTCCTGCCAGTTACTTCTTTTAAAGCACTATATTAGTACAGCAGCAACCATTCTTTGAAACGTTACTATAGACATTAACTTTTTCTTTAGTCTCATTTTGGCTTTACTGCATCGATTAATTAAAAGTTTATTTTCTCAAAGAAAACAAAATAAAAATACAAAAAGTGTCGTTCAACGTTCTTTAGTAGCTACAATTTATAATATAAAGAGTATTGCACTCTTCGTTCTTTAAAACTTTAGTTCTGCAAGTTACTTCTTTTAGAGCACTATATCAGTGCTGCAGCAACCATTCTTGGAAACATTACTATAGACATTGGCTTTTTCTTTAGGCTCATTTTGGTTCTACTGCATAAACAAACATCGATTAATTAAATGATTTTGTTCTAAAAGAAAACAAAATAAAAGCACAAAGAGTGTCGTTCAACATACTTTAGTAGCTACAATTTTTATTATAAAGTGTATTGCACTCATCGTTCTTTAAAACTTTAGTTCTGCCAGTTACTTCTTTTAAAGCACTATATTAGTGCTGCAGCAACCATTCTTTGAAACATTACTATAGACATTAGCTTTTTCTTTCGTCCAATTTTAGCTTTACTGCATAAACAAACATCGATTAATTAAATGTTTATTTTCTCAAAGAAAACAAATTTAAACCACAAAAAGTGTCGGTTAACGTACTTTATTAGCTACAATTTATATTAGAAAGACAATTGCACTCATCGTTCTTTAAAACTTTAGTTCTGCCAGTTACTTCTTTTAAAGCACTATATTAGTGCTGCAGCAACCATTCTTTGAAACATTACTATAGACATTAGTTTTTTCTTTCGTCTCAATTTATATTAAGTGCATCAACAAACATCGATTAATGAAACGTTTATTTTCCAAAAGAAAACAAATATAAACACAAAAAGTGTGCATTAACGTACTTTAGTAGCTACAATTTCTATTAGAAAGACTATTGCACTCATCGTTCTTTAAAACTTTAGTTCTGCCAGTTACTTCTTTTAAAGCACTATATTAGTGCTGCAGCAACCATTCTTTGAAACATTACTATAGACATTATTTTTTTCTTTAGTCTCATTTTGGCTTTACTGCATAAACAAACATCGGTTAATTAAATGTTTATTTTCTTAAAGAAAACAAAATTAAAACACAAAAAGTGTCAATTAAAGTACTTTATTAGCTACAATTTATATTAGAAAGACTATTGCACTCATCGTTCTTTAAAACTTTAGTTCTGCCAGTTACTTCTTTTAAAGCACTATATTAGTGCTGCAGCAACCATTCTTTGAAACATTACTTTAGACATTAGTTTTTTCTTTCGTCTCAATTTATATTAAGTGCATCAACAAACATCGATTAATGAAACGTTTATTTTCCAAAAGAAAACAAATATAAACACAAAAAGTGTGCATTAACGTACTTTAGTAGCTACAATTTCTATTAGAAAGACTATTGCACTCATCGTTCTTTAAAACTTTAGTTCTGCCAGTTCCTTTTTTTAAAGCACTATATTAGTGCTGCAGCAACCATTCTTTGAAACATTACTATAGACATTAGTTTTTTCTTTAGTCTCATTTTGGCTTTACTGCATAAACAAACATCGGTTAATTAAATGTTTATTTTCTTAAAGAAAACAAAATTAAAACACAAAAAGTGTCAATTAAAGTACTTTATTGGCTACAATTTCTATTACAAAGAGTATTGCACTCATCGTTCTTTAAAACTTTAGTCCTGCCAGTTACTTCTTTTAAAGGACTATATTAGTAAAGCAGCAACCATTCTTGGAAACATTACTATAGACATTAGCTTTTTCTTTAGTCTCTTTTTAGCTTTTCTGCATAAACAAACATCGGTTAATTAAAAGTTTATTTTCTCAAAGAAAACAAAATAAAAGCACAAAAAGTGTCGTTCAACGTACTTTAGTAGCTACAATATATATTTTAAAGAGTATTGCATTCATCGTTCTTTAAAACTTTAGTTCTGCAAGTTACTTCTTTTATAGCACTATATTAGTGTTGCAGCAACCATTCTTGGAAACATTACTATAAACATTGGCTTTTTCTTTAGGCTCATTTTGGCTTTACTGCATAAACAAACATCGATTAATTGAATGTTTATTTTCTAAAAGAAAATGAAATAAAAGCACAAAGAGTGTATTTCAACATACTTTAGTAGCTACAATTTTTATTATAAAGAGTATTGCACTCATCGTTCTTCAAAACTTTAGTCCTGCCAGTTACTTCTTTAAAGCACTATCTTAGTGCTGCAGCAACCATTCTTGGAAACATTACTATAGACATTAGCTTTTTCTTTCGTCCAATTTTAGCTTTACTGCATAAACAAACATCGATTAATTAAATGTTTATTTTCTCAAAGAAAACAAATTTAAACCACAAAAAGTGTCGGTTTACGTACTTTATTAGCTACAATGTATATTAGAAAGACTATTGCACTCATCGTTCTTTAAAACTTTAGTTCTGCCAGTTACTTCTTTTAAAGCACTATATTAGTGCTGCACCAACCATTCTTTGAAACATTACTATAGACATTAGTTTTTTCTTTCGTCTCAATTTATATTAAGTGCATCAACAAACATCGATTAATGAAACGTTTATTTTCTTAAAGAAAACAAAATTTAAAACACAAAAAGTGTGGATTAACGTACTTTATTAGCTACATTTTCTATTACAAAGAGTATTGCACTCATCAATCTTTAAAACTTTAGTCCTGCCAGTTACTTCTTTTAAAGCACTATATTAGTACTGCAGCAACGATTCTTTGAAACGTTACTATAGACATTAGCTTTTTCTTTAGGCTCATTTTGGCTTTACTGCATAAACAAACATCGATTAATTAAATATTTATTTTCTAAAAGAAAACAAAATAAAAGCACAAAAAGTGTCGTTCAACGTACTTAAGTAGCTACAATTTCTATTATAAAGAGTATTGCACTCATCGTTCTTTAAAACTTTAGTCCTGCCAGTTACTTCTTTTAAAGCACTTTATTAGTACTGCAGCAACCATACTTTGAAACATTACTATAGACATTAGCTTTTTCTTTCGACCAATTTTAGCTTTACTGCATAAACAAACATCGATTATTTAAATGTTTATTTTCTCAAAGAAAACAAATTTAAACCACAAAAAGTGTGGATTAATGTACTTTATTAGCTACATTTTCTATTACAAAGAGTATTGCACTCATCGTTCTTTAAAACTTTAGTCCTGCCAGTTTCTTCTTTTAAAGCACTTTATTAGTGCTGCAGCAACCATTCTTGGAAACATTTTTATAGACATTAGCTTTTTTATTTAGTCTCATTTTGGCTTTACTGCATAAACAAACATCGATCAATTAAATGTTTCTTTTCTCAAAGAAAACAAACTTAAAACACAAAAAGTGTGGATTAACGTACTTAAGTAGCTACAATTTCTATTATAAAGGGTAATGCACTCATCGTTCTTTAAAACTTTTGTTCTGCAAGTTACTTCTTTTATAGCAATATATTAGTGCTGCAGCAACCATTCTTTGAAACATTACAAGAGACATTAGCTTTTTCTTTAGTCTCAATTTGGCTTTACTGCATCGGTTAATTAAATGTTTATTTTCTTAAAGAAAACAAAATTAAAACACAAAAAGTGTCAATTAAAGTACTTTATTGGCTACAATTTCTATTACAAAGACTATTGCAGTCATCGTTCTTTAAAAATTTAGTCCTGCCAGTTACTTCTTTTAAAGGAATATATTAGTAAAGCAGCAACCATTCTTTGAAACGTTACTATAGACATTAGCTTTTTCATTAGTCTCATTTGGGCTTTACTGCATCGATTAATTAAAAGTTTATTTTCTCAAAGAAAACAAAATAAAAGCACAAAAAGTGTCTTTCAACGTACTTTAGTAGCTACAATTTATATTTTAAAGAGTATTGCATTCATCGTAGGGCCCCTTGAAAATCAGCACTTGCTCATCGTTCTTTCAAATCGTTCTTTAAAACTTTAGTTCTGCAAGTTACTCCTTTTATAGCACTATATTAGTGTTGCAGCAACCATTCTTGGAAACATTACTATAGACATTAGCTTTTTCTTTAGTCTCATTTTTGCTTTTCTGCATAAACAAACATCGATTAAGTAAATGTTTATTTTCTCGAAGAAAACAAAATAAACGCACAAAAATTGTTGTTCAACGTACTTTAGTAGCTAAAATTTCTATTATAAAGAGTATTGCACTCATCGTTCTTTAAAACTTTAGTCCTGCCAGTTACTTCTTTTAAAGCACTATATTAGTACTGCAGCAACCATTCTTGGAAACATTACTATAGACATTAGCTTTTTCTTTCGACCAATTTTAGCTTTACTGCATAAACAAACATCGATTATTTAAATGTTTATTTTCTCAAAGAAAACAAATTTAAACCACAAAATGTGTCGGTTAACGTACTTTATTAGCTACAATTTATATTAGAAAGACTATTGCACTCATCGTTCTTTAAAACTTTAGTTCTGCCAGTTACTTCTTTTAAAGCACTATATTAGTGCTGCAGCAACCATTGTTTGAAACATTACTATAGACATTAGTTTTTCTTCCGTCTCAATTTATATTAAGTGCATCAACAAACATCGATTAATGAAACGTTTATTTTCCAAAAGAAAACAAATATAAACACAAAAAGTGTGCATTAACGTACTTTATTAGCTACAATTTCTATTACAAAGAGTATTGCACTCATCGTTCTTTAAAACCTTAGTCCTGCCAGTTACTTCTTTTAAAGCACTATATTAGTACTGCAGCAACCATTCTTTGAAACGTTACTATAGACATTAGCTTTTTCTTTAGTCTCATTTTAGCTTTTCGGCATAAACAAACATCGATTAATTAAATGTTTATTTTCTCGAAGAAAACAAAATAAAAGCACAAAAATTGTTGTTCAACGTACTTTAGTAGCTACAATTTCTATTATAAAGAGTATTGCACTCATCGTTCTTTAAAACTTTAGTCCTGCCAGTTACTTCTTTTAAAGCACTATATTAGTACTACAGCAACCATTCTTTGAAACGTTACTATAGTCATTAGCTTTTTCTTTAGTCTCATTTTGGCTTTACTGCATCGATTAATTAAAAGTTTATTTTCTCAAAGAAAACAAAATAAAAATACAAAAAGTGTCGTTCAACGTACTTTAGTAGCTACAATTTATATTATAAAGAGTATCGCACTCATCGTTCTTTAAAACTTTTGTTCTGCAAGTTACTCCTTTTATAGCACTATATTAGTGCTGCAGCAACCATTCTTGGAAACATTACTATAGACATTGGCTTTTTCTTTAGGCTCATTTTGGCTTTACTGCGTAAACAAACATCGATTAATTAAATGTTTATATTCTAAAAGAAAACAAAAGAAAAGCACAAAGATTGCATTTCAACATACTTTAGTAGCTACAATTTTTATTATAAAGAGTATTGCACTCATCGTTCTTCAAAACTTTATTCCTGCGAGTTACTTCTTTTAAAGCACTATCTTAGTGCTGCAGCAACCATTCTTGGAAACATTACTATAGACATTAGCTTTTTCTTTCGACCAATTTTAGCTTTACTGCATAAACAAACATCGATTATTTAAATGTTTATTTTCTCAAAGAAAACAAATTTAAACCACAAAATGTGTCGGTTAACGTACTTTATTAGCTAAAATTTATATTAGAAAGACTATTGCACTCATCGTTCTTTAAAATTTAGTTCTGCCAGTTACTTCTTTTAAAGCACTATATTAGTGCTGCAGCAACCATTGTTTGAAACATTACTATAGACATTAGTTTTTTCTTCCGTCTCAATTTATATTAAGTGCATCATCAAACATCGATTAATGAAACTTTTATTTTCCAAAAGAAAACAAATATAAACACAAAAAGTGAGCATTAACGTACTTTATTAGCTACAATTTCTATTACAAAGAGTATTGCACTCATCGTTCTTTAAAACTTTAGTCCTGCCAGTTACTTCTTTTAAAGCACTTTATTAGTACTGCAGCAACCATTCTTTGAAACGTTACTATAGACATTAGCTTTTTCTTTAGTCTCATTTTAGCTTTTCTGCATAAACAAACATCGATTAATTAAATGTTTATTTTCTCGAAGAAAACAAAATAAAAGCAAATAAATTGTTGATCAACGTACTTTAGTAGCTACAATTTCTATTATAAGGAGTATTGCACTCATCGTTCTTTAAAACTTTAGTCCTGCCAGTTACTTCTTTTAAAGGAATATATTAGTAAAGCAGCAACCATTCTTTGAAACGTTACTATAGACATTAGCTTTTTCATTAGTCTCATTTGGGCTTTACTGCATAGATTAATTAAAAGTTTATTTTCTCAAAGAAAACAAAATAAAAGCACAAAAAGTGTCTTTCAACGTACTTTAGTAGCTACAATTTATATTTTAAAGAGTATTGCATTCATCGTTCTTTAAAACTTTAGTTCTGCAAGTTACTCCTTTTATAGCACTATATTAATGTTGCAGCAACCATTCTTGGAAACATTACTATAGACATTAGCTTTTTCTTAAGTCTCATTTTTGCTTTTCTGCATTAACAAACATCGATTAATTAAATGTTTATTTTCTCGAAGAAAAAAAAATAAACGCACAAAAATTGTTGTTCAACGTACTTTAGTAGCTAAAATTTCTATTATAAAGAGTATTGCACTCATCGTTCTTTAAAACTTTAGTCCTGCCAGTTACTTCTTTTAAAGCACTATATTAGTACTGCAGCAACCATTCTTGGAAACATTACTATAGACATTAGCTTTTTCTTTCGACCAATTTTAGCTTTACTGCATAAACAAACATCGATTATTTAAATGTTTATTTTCTCAAAGAAAACAAATTTAAACCACAAAATGTGTCGGTTAACGTACTTTATTAGCTACAATTTATATTAGAAAGACTATTGCACTCATCGTTCTTTAAAATTTAGTTCTGCCAGTTACTTCTTTTAAAGCACTATATTAGTGCTGCAGCAACCATTGTTTGAAACATTACTATAGACATTAGTTTTTTCTTCCGTCTCAATTTATATTAAGTGCATCATCAAACATCGATTAATGAAACTTTTATTTTCCAAAAGAAAACAAATATAAACACAAAAAGTGAGCATTAACGTACTTTATTAGCTACAATTTCTATTACAAAGAGTATTGCACTCATCGTTCTTTAAAACTTTAGTCCTGCCAGTTACTTCTTTTAAAGCACTTTATTAGTACTGCAGCAACCATTCTTTGAAACGTTACTATAGACATTAGCTTTTTCTTTAGTCTCATTTTAGCTTTTCTGCATAAACAAACATCGATTAATTAAATGTTTATTTTCTCGAAGAAAACAAAATAAAAGCACATAAATTGTTGATCAACGTACTTTAGTAGCTACAATTTCTATTATAAAGAGTATTGCACTCATCGTTCTTTAAAACTTTAGTCCTGCCAGTTACTTCTTTTAAAGCACTATATTAGTACTGCAGCAACCATTCTTGGAAACATTACTATAGACATTAGCTTTTTCTTTCGACCAATTTTAGCTTTACTGCATAAACAAACATCGATTATTTAAATGTTTATTTTCTCAAAGAAAACAAATTTAAACCACAAAATGTGTCGGTTAACGTACTTTATTAGCTACAATTTATATTAGAAAGACTATTGCACTCATCGTTCTTTAAAACTTTAGTTCTGCCAGTTACTTCTTTTAAAGCACTATATTAGTGCTGCAGCAACCATTGTTTGAAACATTACTATAGACATTAGTTTTTCTTCCGTCTCAATTTATATTAAGTGCATCAACAAACATCGATTAATGAAACGTTTATTTTCCAAAAGAAAACAAATATAAACACAAAAAGTGAGCATTAACGTACTTTATTAGCTACAATTTCTATTACAAAGAGTATTGCACTCATCGTTCTTTAAAACTTTAGTCCTGCCAGTTACTTCTTTTAAAGCACGATATTAGTACTGCAGCAACCATTCTTGGAAACATTACTATAGACATTGGTTTTTTTTTCGACCAATTTTAGCTTTACTGCATAAACAAACATCGATTATTTAAATGTTTATTTTCTCAAAGAAAACAAATTTAAACCACAAAATGTGTCGGTTAACGTACTTTATTAGCTACAATTTCTATTATAAAGAGTATTGCACTCATCGTTCTTTAAAACTTTAGTCCTGCCAGTTACTTCTTTTAAAGCACTATATTAGTACTACAGCAACCATTCTTCGAAACGTTACTATAGACATTAGCTTTTTCTTTAGTCTCATTTTGGCTTTACTGCATCGATTAATTAAAAGTTTATTTTCTCAAAGAAAACAAAATAAAAGTACAAAAAGTGTCGTTCAACGTACTTTAGCAGCTACAATTTATATTATAAAGAGTATCGCACTCATCGTTCTTTAAAATTTTAGTTCTGCAAGTTACTTCTTTTATAGCACTATATTAATGCTGCAGCAACCATTCTTGGAAACATTACTATAGACATTGGCTTTTTCTTTAGGCTCATTTTGGCTTTACTGCGTAAACAAACATCGATTAATTAAATGTTTACATTCTAAAAGAAAACAAAAGAAAAGCACAAAGATTGTATTTCAACATACTTTAGTAGCTACAATTATTATCATAAAGAGTATTGCACTCATCGTTCTTCAAAACTTTATTCCTGCGAGTTACTTCTTTTAAAGCACTATCTTAGTGCTGCAGCAACCATTCTTGGAAACATTACTATAGACATGAGCTTTTTCTTTCGACCAATTTTAGCTTTACTGCATAAACAAACATCGATTATTTAAATGTTTATTTTCTCAAAGAAAACAAATTTAAACCACAAAATGTGTCGGTTAACGTACTTTATTAGCTACAATTTATATTAGAAAGACTATTGCACTTATTGTTCTTTAAAACTTTAGTTCTGCCAGTTACTTCCTTTAAAGCACTATATTAGTGCTGCAGCAACCATTGTTTGAAACATTACTATAGACATTAGTTTTTTCTTTCGTCTCAATTTATATTAAGTGCATCAACAAACATCGATTAATAAAACGTTCATTTTCCAAAAGAAAACAAATATAAACACAAAAAGTGTGCATTAACGTACTTTATTAGCTACAATTTCTATTACAAAGAGTATTGCACTCATCGTTCTTTAAAACCTTAGTCCTGCCAGTTACTTCTTTTAAAGCACTATATTAGTACTGCAGCAACCATTCTTTGAAACGTTATTATAGACATTAGCTTTTTCTTTAGGCTCATTTTGGCTTTACTGCATAAACAAACATAGATTAATTAAATATTTATTTTCTAAAATAAAACAAAATAAAAGCACAAAAAGTGTCGTTCAACGTACTTTAGTAGCTACAATTTGTATTATAAAGAGTATTGCACTCATCGTTCTTTAAAACTATAGTTCTGCAAGTTACTTCTTTTATAGCACTATATTAGTGCTGCAACAACCATTCTTTGAAACAATTCTATAGACATTAGCTTTTTCTTTAGTCTCATTTTGGCTTTACTACATAAACAAACATCGGTTAATTAAATGTTTATTTTCTCAAAAAAAACAAAATTAAAACACAAAAAGTGTCAATTAAAGTACTTTAGTAGCTACATTTTGTATTATAAAGAGTATTGCACTCATCGTTCTTTAAAACTTTAGTTCTGCAAGTTACTTCTTTTATAGCACTATATTAGTGCTGCAGCAACCATTCTTTGAAACATTACTATAGACATTAGCTTTTTCTTTAGTCTCATTTTGGCTTTACTACATAAACAAACATCGGTTAATTAAATGTTTATTTTCTCAAAAAAAAAAAAAATTAAAACACAAAAAGTGTCAATTAAAGTACTTTAGTAGCTACAATTTGTATTATAAAGAGTATTGCACTCATCGTTCTTTAAAACTTTAGTTCTGCAAGTTACTTCTTTTATAGCACTATATTAGTGCTGCAGCAACCATTCTTTGAAACATTACTATAGACATTAGTTTTTTCTTTCGCCGCAATTTATATTTAGTGCATCAACAAACATCGATTAATGAAACGTTTATTTTCCAAACGAAAACAAAATGTAGACACAAAAAGTTTCGATTAACGTAATTTATTAGCTACAATTTCTATTAAAAAGAGTATTGGACTCATCGCTCTTTAAAACTTTAGTCCTGCCAGTTACTTCTTTTAAAGCACTATATTAGTTCTGCAGCAACCATTCTTTGAAACGTTACTATAGACATAAGCTTTTTCTTTAGGCTCATTTTGGCTTTACTGCATAAACAAATATCGATCAATAAAATGTTTATTTTCTCAAAGAAAACAAAATAAAAGCACAAAAAGTGTCCTTCAACGTACTTTAGTAGCTACAATTTGTATTATAAAGAGTATTGCACTCATCGTTCTTTAAAACTATAGTTCTGGAAGTTACCTCTTTTATAGCACTATATTAGTGCTGCAGCAACCATTCTTTGAAACATTACTATAGACATTAGCTTTTTCTTTAGTCTCATTTTGGCTTTACGACATAAACAAACATGGGTTAATTAAATGTTTATTTTCTCAAAAAAAACAAAATTAAAACACAAAAAGTGTCAATTAAAGTACTTTAGTAGCTACAATTTGTATTATAAAGAATATTGCACTCATCCTTCTTTAAAACTTTAGTCCTGCTAGTTACTTCTTTTAAAGGACTATATTAGTAACGCAGCAACCATTTTTTGAAACGTTACTATAGACATTAGCTTTTTCATTAGTCTCATTTGGGCTTTACTGCATCGATGAATTAAAAGTTTATTTTCTCAAAGAAAACATAATAAAAGCACAAAAAGTGTCGTTCAACGTACTTTAGTAGCTACAATTTATATTACAAAGAGTATTGCACTCATCGTTCTTTAAAACTTTAGTCCTGCCAGTGACTTCTTTTAAAGCACTATATTAGTACTGCAGCAACCATTCTTTGAAACGTTACTATAGACATTAGCTTTTTCTTTAGGCTCATTTTGGCTTTACTGCATAAACAAACATCGATTAATTAAATATTTATTTTCTAAAAGAAAACAAAATAAAAGCACAAAAAGTGTCGTTCAACGTACTTTAGTAGCTACAATTTGTATTATAAAGAGTATTGCACTCATCGTTCTTTAAAACTATAGTTCTGCAAGTTACCTCTTTTATAGCACTATATTAGTGCTGCAGCAACCATTCTTTGAAACATAACTATAGACATTAGCTTTTTCTTTAGTCTCATTTTGGCTTTACGACATAAACAAACATGGGTTAATTAAATGTTTATTTTCTCAAAAAAAACAAAATTAAAACACAAAAAGTGTCAATTAAAGTACTTTAGTAGCTACAATTTGTATTATAAAGAATATTGCACTCATCCTTCTTTAAAACTTTAGTTCTGCAAGTTACTTCTTTTATAGCACTATATTAGTGCTGCAGCAACCATTCTTTCAAACATTACTATAGACATTAGCTTTTTCTTTAGTCTCATTTTGGCTTTACTACATGAATAAACATCGGTTATTTAAATGTTTATTTTCTCAAAAAAAACAAAATTAAAACACAAAAAGTGTCAATTAAAGTACTTTAGTAGCTTCATTTTGTATTATAAAGAGTATTGCACTCATCGTTCTTTAAAACTTTAGTTCTGCAAGTTACTTCTTTTATAGCACTATATTAGTGCTGCAGCAACCATTCTTTGAAACATTACTAAAGACATTAGCTTTTTCTTTAGTCTCATTTTGGCTTTACTACATAAACAAACATCGGTTAATTAAATGTTTATTTTCTCAAAAAAAACAAAATTAAAACACAAAAAGTGTAAATTAAAGTACTTTAGTAGCTACAATTTGTAATATAAAGAGTATTGCACTCATCGTTCTTTAAAACTTCAGTTCTGCAAGTTACTTCTTTTATAGCACTATATTAGTGCTGCAGCAACCATTCTTTGAAACATTACTATAGACATTAGTTTTTTCTTTCGCCTCAATTTATATTTAGTGCATCAACAAACATCGATTAATGAAACGTTTATTTTCCAAACGAAAACAAAATGTAGACACAAAAAGTTTCGATTATCGTAATTTATTAGCTACAATTTCTATTAAAAAGAGTATTGGACTCATCGCTCTTTAAAACTTTAGTCCTGCCAGTTACTTCTTTTAAAGCACTATATTAGTTCTGCAGCAACCATTCTTTGAAACGTTACTATAGACATTAGCTTTTTCTTTAGGCTCATTTTGGCTTTACTGCATAAACAAATATCGATCAATAAAATGTTTATTTTCTCAAAGAAAACAAAATAAAAGCACAAAAAGTGTCCTTCAACGTACTTTAGTAGCTAGAATTTATATTACAAAGAGTATTGCACTCATCGTTCTTTAAAACTTTAGTCCTGCCAGTTACTTCTTTTAAAGCTTAGTGCTGCAGCTGCTTAGTGCTTAGCTGCTTAAAGATTAGTGCTGCAGCAACAATTCTTTGAAATATTACTATAGACATTAGCTTTTTTATTTAGTCTCATTTTGGCTTTACTGCATAAACAAATATCGATCAATTAAATGTTTCTTTTCTCAAAGAAAACAAACTTAAAACACAAAAAGTGTGGATTAACGTACTTAAGTAGCTACAATTTCTATTATAAAGCGTAATGCACTCATCGTTCTCTAAAACTTTAGTTCTGCAAGTTACTTCTTTTATAGCACTATATTAGTGCTGCAGCAACCATTCTTTGAAACATTACTATAGACATTAGTTTTTTCTTTCGCCTCAATTTATATTTAGTGCATCAACAAACATCGATTAATGAAACGTTTATTTTCCAAACGAAAACAAAATGTAGACACAAAAAGTTTCGATTAACGTAATTTATTAGCTACAATTTCTATTAAAAAGAGTATTGGACTCATCGCTTTTTAAAACTTTAGTCCTGCCAGTTACTTCTTTTAAAGCACTATATTAGTTCTGCAGCAACCATTCTTTGAAACGTTACTATAGACATTAGCTTTTTCTTTAGGCTCATTTTGGCTTTACTGCATAAACAAATATCGATCAATAAAATGTTTATTTTCTCAAAGATTAACGTACTTTAGTAGCTAAAATTTGTATTATAAAGAGTATTGCACTCATCGTTCTTTAAAACATTAGTTCTGCAAGTTACTTCTTTAATTGCACTATATTGGTGCTGCAGCAACCATTCTTTGAAACATAACTATAGACAATAGATTTTTCTTTAGTCCCTTTTTAGCTTTACTGCATCGATTAATTATAAGTTTATTTTCTCAAAGAAAACAAAATAAAAGCACAAAAAGTGTTGATTAACGTACTTTAGTTGCTACAATTTGTATTATAAAGATTATTGCACTCATCGTTCTTTAAAACTTTAGATCTGCAAGTTACTTCTTTTATAGCACTATATTAGTGCTGCAGCAACCATTCTTTGAAACATTACTATAGACATTAGCTTTTTTCTTTAGTCTCATTTTGGTTTAACTGCATAAACAAACATCGATTATTAAATGTTTCTTTTCTCGAAGAAAACATAATTAAAACACAAATAGTGTCGATTAACGTACTTTATTAGCTACAATTTCTATTACAAAGAGTATTGCACTCATTGTTCTTTAAAACTTTTGTCCTGCCAGTTACATCTTTTAAAGCACTATATTAGTACTGCAGCATCCATTCTTTGAAACGTTACTATAGACATTAGCTTTTTCTTTAGTCTCAATTTATATTTAGTGCATCAACAAACATCATCAATTAATTAAAAATTTATCTTATCAAAGAAAACAAAAGAAAAGCACAAAAAGTGTGGATTAACGTACTTTAGTAGCTAAAATTTGTATTATAAAGAGTATTGCACTCATCGTTCTTTAAAACATTAGTTCTGCAAGTTACTTCTTTAATTGCACTACATTGGTGCTGCAGCAACCATTCTTTGAAACATAACTATAGACAATAGATTTTTCTTTAGTCCCTTTTTAGCTTTACTGCATCGATTAATTAAAAGTTTATTAACGCCAGCGGTTCCTGCACTATCAAGTAGATTATCAAGACAGATTAACTATGAATAAGAGACGCTGAGTGGCAGTATTTGGGTCGTATCGACTAATTAACTTTAAATACAACAATGAAGGAAACGCAATTCCTTTTCATTAATTTGAATGCTACAAATAACTTCATTGTTCTGAAAATGGTTGACTTTCAATGAGTGGTATTTTTAGAGTCATGTTTGGTAATTCACAGTTTGAACTCTGGACTTGAAGATGAAATGGTTGATAAGATGGGGCTTTTGTTGTTTTCAACCTCTGAATTGTTACTATTAATCTGCCACCATCTTGTATGGTGGCCTTACCGCTACTTCTTGACACTTTCACATACTGCTTTGACAAGACATACACTGCGGTTGGCTTACTGACGCCCCAGACACTGGACTTTGTTTGGTAGTGATTATTGTAGAACTTCACCTCCTTTTGACTTTATGATTTGCTGGTCAGGTAATTTATTTCTTCAATGGATAGCACAGCAACAAGATTGGCGATTCTCCTAAAAGGAACTACCAACCCAGTAACGTTTTAATCTACGACATAACCCACCATAATATACGATATTTTAAATCCTATAACGACTTTCAACGATTTTTTCGATCGCTGTCTCTTTTCGGACAGCCTTCCCCGCTTGGGGATACTTTGGAGGCTTCTCCAGATATTTATAAATACACCATACATCTCCACATATTGTTTTTGATTTTTCGTTTTTGGACGCGCCTCGCCGCTTCGCCGCTTGAGGATTTTTTTTTTTTTTTTTTTTTTATTTTTAGGAGGCTTCTCCTGTTATTTATAATACACCATGTATATCAACATATCAACTTTCAATCACTTTTTGTTTTTGTTTTTTGTTTTTGGACGCGCTTCGCCACTTGTGGATTTTATTTATTTATAAATACACCATGTATATCAACATATCAACTTTCAATCACTTTTTGTTTTTGTTTTTTGTTTTTGGACGCGCTTCGCCGCTTGGGGATTTCATTTATTTATAAATACACCATGTATATCAACATATCAACTTTCAATCACTTTTTGTTTTGTTTTTGGACGTGCTTCGCCGCTTGGGGATTTTATTTTATTTATAAATACACCATGTATATCAACATATCAACTTTCAATCACTTTTTGTTTTGTTTTTGTTTTTGGACGCGCTTCGCCGCTTGGGGATTTTATCTATTTATAAATACACCATGTATATCAACTTTCAATCACTTTTTGTTTTGTTTTTGTTTTTGGACGCGCTTTGCCGCTTGGGGATTTCATTTTATTTATAAATACACCATGTATATCAACATGTCAACTTTCAATCACTTTTTGTTTTGTTTTTTGTTGTTGGACGCGCTTCGCCGCTTGGGGATTTTATTTATTTATAAATACACCATGTATATCAACATATCAACTTTCAATCACTTTTTGTTTTGTTTTTTGTTTTTGGACGCGCTTCGCCACTTGGGGATTTTATTTTATTTATAAATACACCATGTATCTCAACATATCAACTTTCAATCACTTTTTGTTTTTGATTTTTGGACGCGCTTCGCCGCTTGGGGATTTTTTGGAGGCTTCTCCTTTTATTTGTAAATATATCATGTATAACCATATAACAACTTTTCATCACTATTTTGAGGGCTTCCTCTTTTGGGTGTGCTTCCCCACTTGGGGATTTCTGGAGGCTTCCCCAGTAATTTATAATACACCATATAATCACATAAAAACTTTCCATCACTTTTTTGAGGGCTTCCTCTTTTTGGACGCGCTTTGCCGCTGGGGGGGGGGTTTATGGAGGCTTCTCCACTTATTCATAAATACACATAAATACACCATATATACTCACATAAAAAACTTTCACATACTCTTTTTCGGACACGCTTTGCTGCTGGGGGATTTTTAGGAGGCTTTTCTGGTAATTTCTAACTACACTATGTATACTCACAAGAATCTTTAAATACTTTTTTTCTTTTTTTTTTTGAGAGCCTTCTTGCTTTTGGAAAGTGGCCTGGTTGAGAATATCTAGGAGGGGATATACAAAGTAACCAAAACTTACTGACGAGGCTTTGGTACAAAATCCGACTCATTTCGCCACAAATGGGGCCCATTTCCTATATGTTGACGTTTGTAATTGTTAAGGATAAGTGAACTGAAGGGTAATTGTACAATTACAACTAACTGCGATACGACCATGTATGGGGCAGCAACTAACCTTCCAGACTTGCTGAAAAGGCCAGATGCTGCCCAATGGTTTACTACCTACAATTTAAACAAAAATAAAAATAATAAAAAGGGGTGGGTGGGATAGGGTTGACAAGATGATATCCATTCTGTGTGGAAAATATCACTTCACTTTCACTGCTATAACAAACATGTGGAGCACGCCCTAAAGGTGTAGAGGACTGGGAGCTAATGGGAGGCATTCGTGCGTCACCTTGTCGTTAAAATACATTTACGCGAGCGTAAATGTTTCATTAACGCCAGCGGTTCCTGCACTATCAAGTAGATTATCAAGACAGATTAACTATGAATAAGAGACGCTGAGTGGCAGTATTTGGGTCGTATCGACTAATCAACTTTAAATACAACAATGAAGGAAACGCAATTCCTTTTCATTAATTTGAATGCTACAAATAACTTCATTGTTCTGAAAATGGTTGACTTTCAATGAGTGGTATTTTTAGAGTCATGTTTGGTAATTCACAGTTTGAACTCTGGACTTGAAGATGAAATGGTTGATAAGATGGGGCTTTTGTTGTTTTCAACCTCTGAATTGTTACTATTAATCTGCCACCATCTTGTATGGTGGCCTTACCGCCAAGATACGCCCAAAACTACCACCCTGCGCTGCTTAGATTAACAAGAGAGTTAGGGTAGCCCAGGATATCTCCCTTGCAGACCCTGTACGTGTAGCTATTTACATACATATTTGCAGCCTGTTGTAACGATGAAACTTTGAACTGTGTATTTTGTGAGGGGTTTTTGTTGTTGTTACAAAATTTTTGATAAGGGGGGGGGTGGGCATGGTTAAACCAGGATTATTAACCTGCAATAAATCTGGTTAAGCCTGGAAGGAAAATGGTTAGATATGACAAAAAAAAAAAAGGGGGGGGGGCAGGAATTTGTAAGCCTCTCAGTGGCAAAATTGAAAAGCAACCGGAAGAGAATGACATAAGCTGAGCTTGGATATGGTTACGGGCATGCCTTTACAACAAATAGATTCAAGTTGGGCACCCTCATTTTTGGGAGTGCTTTAATGTGCTTAATTAATTTGCTGTTTACTTTCTCATAGGGTCTAAGCTTCGTAATTCTATTACTGGTAACCTTGTTATAATACAATATAAATGGGAGTGGTGGCGCTTGTTCATTTGAGTACAAGGGCTTTGGAGGGTGGTGAACGAGCCTTATTCATTCTTGAGCAAAGTAGTGATTTTTATTCTGACACTTAACTTAATTTTACTGCATAGGGCCAAAACCTATTACAGATGTTGAACCATGGCTAGCATGTACCTTGTTACTCATACATACTTTAAATTCTAATTCTGTGTTGATGCCAGCACAGGGACCTTAGCATACTATCCGCCCTTTGATTTCTTTACCATCAAGGGACTTTTACATAATATACCTTGTTTCTAACATACGTAGCAACTACCTAATTACTAATTCTGTGCTGATGCCAGCCCAGGGACCTTAGCATACTATCTGCCCTTTGACTTCTTTACCAACAAGGGACTTTTACATAATATGCATTGTTTCTAATATACGTACTTAATTACTAATTCTGTGCTGATGCCAGCACAGGGACCTTAGCATACAATCTGCCCTTTGACTTCTTTACCATCAAGGGACTTTTACATAATATACCTCGTTTCTAATATACGTACTTAATTACTAACTCTGTGCTGATGCCAGCCCAGGGACCTTAACATACTATCTGCCCGTTGACTGATTTACCATCAAGGGACTTTTACCTAATATACCTTGTTTCTAATATACGTACTTAATTACTGAACTCTGTGCTGATGCCAGCCCAGGGACCTTAACATACTATCTGCCCTCTGACAGCATACCATCAAGGGACTTTTACATACGATGTGCCCTTTGTCTGCTTAAACGCAAGCACAGGGACTTTTACATACTGACTGCTGCCCTTTGACTGCCTGTGCAATCATGCGGATGGGCCTTGGCACACGGACTGCCTGATAAGGGGCAGGTTGTCAGCTTTTTCTTGCTAGATTAGAGGTCCTAGCTCCAGCTGCACAAACTGAAAACATTACAGGGGATGCCCTTTGGCTGCCTTTCAATTTCATCACAACATGTATGTTTGTAATAATCTTTAATACACAATAACTTCTCCACCTATTCAAGATGGCAGCTTTGTTTGGAACACTTGATTTGTGTCTTGACATTGAAGGATTCTGTTCGTCAACGACTTGCATGGAATACCCATGACTATTCATTGGGCTTCCTTTACAGAGTATCAGATAAGTGTTAGCTGAATTCAAGCAACAAACCTTCCTTCCAGCGCAATGAATCCATAAGCCAAACCTTTTAACCTTCGATCTTGTCTTGTTTCATTGTCACATTTCATTTAGGCCTTCTTCTTTCAACTGAATTTATCAGACGATATATTGATTGAATTTCACAATGATTGAAGTTCTACTGATGTAAGTTGGCCTGCCATTTTGTAAGTTGGTTTATACTTCATAGTCCGCTATGGTTTGATATTGACAAGATGATATCCATTCTGTGTGGAAAATATCACTTCACTTTCACTGCTATAACAAACATGTGGAGCACGCCCTAAAGGTGTAGAGGACTGGGAGCTAATGGGAGGCATTCGTGCGTCACCTTGTCGTTAAAATACATTTACGCGAGCGTAAATGTTTCATTTTCTCAAAGAAAACAAAATAAAAGCACAAAAAGTGTTGATTAACGTACTTTAATTGCTACAATTTGTATTATAAAGAATATTGCACTCATCGTTCTTTAAAACTTTAGTTCTGCAAGTTACTTCTTTTATAGCACTATATTAGTGCTGCAGCAACCATTCATTGAAACAGTACTATAGACATTAGCTTTTTCTTAGTCTCATTTTGGCTTTACTGCATAAAAAAATATCGATTAATTAAATGTTTCTTTTCTCAAAAAAAACATAATTAAAACAAAAAAAAGTCGGTTAACGTACTTTATTAGCTACAATTTCTTTTACAAAGAGTATTGCACTCATCGTTCTTTAAAACTATAGTCCTGCCAGTTACTTCTTTTAAAGCACTATATTAGTATTGCAGCAACCATTCTTTGAAACGTTACTATAGACATTAGCTTTTTCTTTAGTCTCAATTTATATTTAGTGCATAAACAATCATCATCAATCAATTAAATGTTTATTTTCGCAAAGAAAACAAAAGAAAAGCACAAAAAGTAAGGATTAACGTACTTTAGTAGCTAACATTTGTATTATAAAGAGTATTGCACTCATCGTTCTTTAAAACTTTAGTTCTGCCAGTTACTTCTTTTAAAGCATTATATTAGTGCTGCCTCAACCATTCTTGGAAACATTACTATAGACATTTGGCTT
Source organism: Aurelia coerulea (assembly GCA_039566865.1). Classification (NCBI taxonomy): domain Eukaryota; kingdom Metazoa; phylum Cnidaria; class Scyphozoa; order Semaeostomeae; family Ulmaridae; genus Aurelia; species Aurelia coerulea. The sequence goes on from CM076959.1 coordinate 10,079,021, forward strand.
TTTCTTTAGTCTCATTTTTGCTTTACTGCATAAACAAACATCGATTAATTAAATGTTTATTTTCTCAAAGGGAGCGAAAGTAAAACACAAAAATTGTCGGTTAACGTACTTTAATAGCTACAATTTGTATTATAAAGAGTATTGCACTCATCGTTCTTTAAAACTTTAGTTCTGCAAGTTACTTCCTTTTTTGCACTATATTAGTGCTGCAGCAACCATTCTTGGAAACATTACAATAGACATTATCTTTTTCTTTAGTCTCATTTTGGCTTTAATGCATTAACAAACGTCGATTAATTAAATGTTTATTTTCTCAGAAAAAACAAAATAAAAAGAGAAAAAGTGTCGATTAACGTACTTTATTAGCTACAATTTCTATTATAAAGAGTAATGCACTCATCGTTCTTTAAAACTTTAGTTCTGCAAGTTACTTCTTTTATAGCACTATATTAGTGCTGCCTCAACCATTCTTGGAAACATTACTATAGACATTAGTTTTTTCTTTAGTCCCATTTTAGCTTTACTGCATAAACAAACATCGATTAATTAAATGTTTATTTTCTCAAAGAAAACACATTTAAAACACAAAAAGTGTCGATTAACGTACTTTATTAGCTACAATTTCTATTATAAAGAGTATTGCACTCATCGTTCTTTAAAACTTTAGTTCTGCAAGTTACTTCTTTTATAGCACTATATTAGTGCTGCCTCAACCATTCTTGGAAACATTACTATAGACATTAGTTTTTTCTTTAGTCCCATTTTAGCTTTACTGCATAAACAAACATCGATTAATGAAGCGTTTATTTTCCAAAAGAAAACAAAATAAAAACACAAATAGTGTCGATTAACCTACTTTATTAGCTACAATATCTATTACAAAGAGTATTGCACTCATCGTTCTTTAAAACTTTAGTACTGCCAGTTACTTCTTTTAAAGCACTATATTAGTACAGCAGCAACCATTCTTTGAAACGTTACTATAGACATTAACTTTTTATTTAGTCTCATTTTGGCTTTACTGCATCGATTAATTAAAAGTTTAATTTCTCAAAGAAAACAAAATAAAAATACAAAATGTGTCGTTCAACGTTCTTTAGTAGCTACAGTTTATATTATAAAGAGTATTGCACTCATCGTTCTTTAAAACTTTAGTTCTGCAAGTTACTTCTTTTAGAGCACTATATCAGTGCTGCAGCAACCATTCTTGGAAACATTACTATAGACATTGGCTTTTTCTTTAGGCTCATTTTGGCCCTACTGCATAAACAAACATCGATTAATTAAACGATTTTTTTCTAAAAGAAAACAAAATAAAATAAAAGCACAAAGAGTGTCGTTCAACATACTTTAGTAGCTACAATTTTTATTATAAAGTGTATTGCACTCATCGTTCTTTAAAACTTTAGTTCTGCCAGTTACTTCTTTTAAAGCACTATATTAGTGCTGCAGCAACCATTCTTTGAAACATTACTATAGACATTAGCTTTTTCTTTCGTCCAATTTTAGCTTTACTGCATAAACAAACATCGATTAATTAAATGTTTATTTTCTCAAAGAAAACAAATTTAAACCACAAAAAGTGTCGGTTAACGTACTTTATTAGCTACAATTTATATTAGAAAGACTATTGCACTCATCGTTCTTTAAAACTTTAGTTCTGCCAGTTACTTCTTTTAAAGCACTATATTAGTGCTGCAGCAACCATTCTTTGAAACATTACTATAGACATTAGTTTTTTCTTTAGTCTCATTTTGGCTTTACTGCATAAACAAACATCGGTTAATTAAATGTTTATTTTCTTAAAGAAAACAAAATTAAAACACAAAAAGTGTCAATTAAAGTACTTTATTGCCTACAATTTCTATTACAAAGAGTATTGCACTCATCTTTCTTTAAAACTTTAGTCCTGCCAGTTACTTCTTTTAAAGGACTATTTTAGTAAAGCAGCAACCATTCTTGGAAACATTACTATAGACATTAGCTTTTTCTTTAGTCTCATTTTAGTTTTTCTGCATAAACAAACATCGGTTAATTAAATGTTTATTTTCTCAGAAAAAACAAAATAAAAAGAGAAAAAGTGTCGATTAACGTACTTTATTAGCTACAATTTCTATTATAAAGAGTAATGCACTCATCGTTCTTTAAAACTTTAGTTCTGCAAGTTACTTCTTTTATAGCACTATATTAGTGCTGCCTCAACCATTCTTGGAAACATTACTATAGACATTAGTTTTTTCTTTAGTCCCATTTTAGCTTTACTGCATAAACAAACATCGATTAATTAAATGTTTATTTTCTCAAAGAAAACACATTTAAAACACAAAAAGTGTCGATTAACGTACTTTATTAGCTACAATTTCTATTATAAAGAGTATTGCACTCATCGTTCTTTAAAACTTTAGTTCTGCAAGTTACTTCTTTTATAGCACTATATTAGTGCTGCCTCAACCATTCTTGGAAACATTACTATAGACATTAGTTTTTTCTTTAGTCCCATTTTAGCTTTACTGCATAAACAAACATCGATTAATGAAGCGTTTATTTTCCAAAAGAAAACAAAATAAAAACACAAATAGTGTCGATTAACCTACTTTATTAGCTACAATTTCTATTACAAAGAGTATTGCACTCATCGTTCTTTAAAACTTTAGTACTGCCAGTTACTTCTTTTAAAGCACTATATTAGTACAGCAGCAACCATTCTTTGAAACGTTACTATAGACATTAACTTTTTATTTAGTCTCATTTTGGCTTTACTGCATCGATTAATTAAAAGTTTAATTTCTCAAAGAAAACAAAATAAAAATACAAAATGTGTCGTTCAACGTTCTTTAGTAGCTACAATTTATATTATAAAGAGTATTGCACTCATCGTTCTTTAAAACTTTAGTTCTGCAAGTTACTTCTTTTAGAGCACTATATCAGTGCTGCAGCAACCATTCTTGGAAACATTACTATAGACATTGGCTTTTTCTTTAGGCTCATTTTGGCCCTACTGCATAAACAAACATCGATTAATTAAACGATTTTTTTCTAAAAGAAAACAAAATAAAATAAAAGCACAAAGAGTGTCGTTCAACATACTTTAGTAGCTACAATTTTTATTATAAAGTGTATTGCACTCATCGTTCTTTAAAACTTTAGTTCTGCCAGTTACTTCTTTTAAAGCACTATATTAGTGCTGCAGCAACCATTCTTTGAAACATTACTATAGACATTAGCTTTTTCTTTCGTCCAATTTTAGCTTTACTGCATAAACAAACATCGATTAATTAAATGTTTATTTTCTCAAAGAAAACAAATTTAAACCACAAAAAGTGTCGGTTAACGTACTTTATTAGCTACAATTTATATTAGAAAGACTATTGCACTCATCGTTCTTTAAAACTTTAGTTCTGCCAGTTACTTCTTTTAAAGCACTATATTAGTGCTGCAGCAACCATTCTTTGAAACATTACTATAGACATTAGTTTTTTCTTTAGTCTCATTTTGGCTTTACTGCATAAACAAACATCGGTTAATTAAATGTTTATTTTCTTAAAGAAAACAAAATTAAAACACAAAAAGTGTCAATTAAAGTACTTTATTGCCTACAATTTCTATTACAAAGAGTATTGCACTCATCTTTCTTTAAAACTTTAGTCCTGCCAGTTACTTCTTTTAAAGGACTATTTTAGTAAAGCAGCAACCATTCTTGGAAACATTACTATAGACATTAGCTTTTTCTTTAGTCTCATTTTAGCTTTTCTGCATAAACAAACATCGGTTAAATAAATAATTATTTTCTAAAAGAAAACAAAATAAAAGCACAAAAAGTGTCGTTCAACGTACTTTAATAGCTACAATTTCTATTATAAAGAGTATTGCACTCATCGTTCTTCAAAACTTTAGTTCTGCAAGTTACTTCTTTTATAACACTATTTTAGTGCTGAAGCAACCATTCTTGGAAACATTACTATAGACATTAGCTTTTTCTTTAGGCTCAATATATATATTTAGTGCATCAACAAACATCGATTAATGAAATGTTTATTTTCCAAAAGAAAACAAAATATAAAAACAAAAAGTGTGGTACGTTATTAGCTACAATTTCTATTACAAAGAGTATTGCACTCATCGTTCTTTAAAAGTTTAGTCCTGCCAGTTACTTCTTTTAAAGCACTATATAAGTACTGAAGCAACCATTCTTTGAAACGTTACTATAGACATTAGCTTTTTATTTAGTCTCATTTGGGCTTTACTGCATCGATTAATTAAAAGTTTATTTTCTCAAAGAAAACAAAATAAAAGCACAAAAAGTTTCGTTCAACGTACTTTAGTAGCTACAATTTATATTATAAAGAGTATTGCACTCATCGTTCTTCAAAACTTTAGTTCTGCAAGTTACTTCTTTTAAGGCACTTTATTAGTGCTGCAGCAACCATTCTTTGAAACATTTCTATAGAAATTAGTTTTCTCTTTCGTCTCAATTTATATTTAGTGCATCAACAAACATCGATTAATGAAACGTTTATTTTCCAAAAGAAAACAAAATAAAAACACAAATAGTGTCGATTAACCTACTTTATTAGCTACAATTTCTATTACAAAGAGTATTGCACTCATCGTTCTTTAAAACTTTAGTACTGCCAGTTACTTCTTTTAAAGCACTATATTAGTACAGCAGCAACCATTCTTTGAAAAGTTACTATAGACATTAACTTTTTCTTTAGTCTCATTTTGGCTTTACTGCATCGATTAATTAAAAGTTTATTTTCTCAAAGAAAACAAAATAAAAATACAAAAAGTGTCGTTCAACGTTCTTTAGTAGCTACAATTTATATTATAAAGAGTCTTGCACTCATCGTTCTTTAAAACTTTAGTTCTGCCGGTTACTTCTTTTAAAGCACTATATTAGTGCTGCAGCAACCATTCTTGGAAACATTACTATAGACATTGGCTTTTTCTTAAGGCTCATTTTGGCCCAACTGCATAAACAAACATCGATTAATTAAATGATTTTGTTCTAAAAGAAAACAAAATAAAAGCACAAAGAGTGTCGTTCAACATACTTTAGTAGCTACAATTTTTATTATAAAGTGTATTGCACTCATCGTTCTTTAAAACTTTAGTTCTGCCAGTTACTTCTTTTAAAGCACTATATTAGTGCTGCAGCAACCATTCTTTGAAACATTACTATAGACATTAGCTTTTTCTTTCGTCCAATTTTAGCTTTACTGCATAAACAAACATCGATTAATTAAATGTTTATTTTCGCAAAGAAAACAAATTTAAACCACAAAAAGTGTGCATTAACGTACTTTAGTAGCTACAATTTCTATTAGAAAGACTATTGCACTCATCGTTCTTTAAAACTTTAGTTCTGCCAGTTACTTCTTTTAAAGCACTATATTAGTGCTGCAGCAACCATTCTTTGAAACATTACTATAGACATTAGTTTTTTCTTTAGTCTCATTTTGGCTTTACTGCATAAACAAACATCGGTTAATTAAATGTTTATTTTCTTAAAGAAAACAAAATTAAAACACAAAAAGTGTCAATTAAAGTACTTCATTGGCTACAATTTCTATTACAAAGAGTATTGCACTCATCGTTCTTTAAAACTTTAGTCCTGCCAGTTACTTCTTTTAAAGGACTATTTTAGTAAAGCAGCAACCATTCTTGGAAACATTACTATAGACATTAGCTTTTTCTTTAGTCTCATTTTAGTTTTTCTGCATAAACAAACATCGGTTAATTAAAAGTTTATTTTCTTAAAAAAAACAAAATAAAAGCACAAAAAGTGTCGTTCAACGTACTTTAGTAGCTACAATATATATTTTAAAGAGTATTGCATTCATCGTTCTTTAAAACTTTAGTTCTGCAAGTTACTTCTTTTATAGCACTATATTAGTGTTGCAGCAACCATTCTTGGAAACATTACTATAGACATTAGCTTTTTCTTTAGGCTCATTTTGGCTTTACTGCATAAACAAACCTCGATTAATTAAATGTTTATTTTCTAAATGAAAACAAAATAAAAGTACAAAAAGTGTCGGTTAACGTACTTTAGTAGCTACAACTTCTATTATAAAGAGTATTGCACTAATCGTTCTTTAAAACTTCAGTCCTGCCAGTTTCTTCTTTTAAGGCACTTTATTAGTGCTGCAGCAACCATTCTTTGAAACATTTCTATAGAAATTAGTTTTCTCTTTTGTCTCAATTTATATTTAGTGCATCAACAAACATCGATTAATGAAACGTTTATTTTCCAAAAGAAAACAAAATAAAAACACAAATAGTGTCGATTAACCTACTTTATTAGCTACAATTTCTATTACAAAGAGTATTGCACTCATCGTTCTTTAAAACTTTAGTCCTGCCAGTTACTTCTTTTAAAGCACTATATTAGTACAGCAGCAACCATTCTTTGAAACGTTACTATAGACATTGACTTTTTCTTTAGTCTCATTTTGGCTTTACTGCATCGATTAATTAAAAGTTTATTTTCTCAAAGAAAACAAAATAAAAATACAAAAAGTGTCGTTCAACGTTCTTTAGTAGCTACAATTTATAATATAAAGAGTATTGCACTCATCGTTCTTTAAAACTTTAGTTCTGCAAGTTACTTCTTTTAGAGCACTATATCAGTGCTGCAGCAACCATTCTTGGAAACATTACTATAGACATTGGCTTTTTCTTTAGGCTCATTTTGGTTCTACTGCATAAACAAACATCGATTAATTAAATGATTTTGTTCTAAAAGAAAACAAAATAAAAGCACAAAGAGTGTCGTTCAACATACTTTAGTAGCTACAATTTTTATTATAAAGTGTATTGCACTCATCGTTCTTTAAAACTTTAGTTCTGCCAGTTACTTCTTTTAAAGCACTATATTAGTGCTGCAGCAACCATTCTTTGAAACATTACTATAGACATTAGCTTTTTCTTTCGTCCAATTTTAGCTTTACTGCATAAACAAACATCGAATAATGAAACGTTTATTTTCTTAAAGAAAACAAAATTAAAACACAAAAAGTGTGGATTAACGTACTTTATTAGCTACATTTTCTATTACAAAGAGTATTGCACTCATCGTTCTTTAAAACTTTAGTCCTGCCAGTTACTTCTTTTAAAGCACTATATTAGTACTGCAGCAACCATTCTTTGAAACGTTACTATAGACATTAGCTTTTTCTTTAGGCTCATTTTGGCTTTACTGCAGAAACAAACATCGATTAATTAAATAATTATTTTCTAAAAGAAAACAAAATAAAAGCACAAAAAGTGTCGTTCAACGTACTTTAGTAGCTACAATTTCTATTATAAAGAGTATTGCACTCATCGTTCTTCAAAACTTTAGTTCTGCAAGTTACTTCTTTTATAACACTATTTTAGTGCTGAAGCAACCATTCTTGGAAACATTACTATAGACATTAGCTTTTTCTTTAGGCTCATTTTGGCTTTACTGCATAAACAAACCTCGATTAATTAAATGTTTATTTTCTAAATGAAAACAAAATAAAAGTACAAAAAGTGTCGGTTAACGTACTTTAGTAGCTACAACTTCTATTATAAAGAGTATTGCACTAATCGTTCTTTAAAACTTCAGTCCTGCCAGTTTCTTCTTTTAAGGCACTTTATTAGTGCTGCAGCAACCATTCTTTGAAACATTTCTATAGAAATTAGTTTTCTCTTTCGTCTCAATTTATATTTAGTGCATCAACAAACATCGATTAATGAAACGTTTATTTTCCAAAAGAAAACAAAATAAAAACACAAATAGTGTCGATTAATGTACTTTATTAGCTACAATTTCTATTACAAAGAGTATTGCACTCATCGTTCTTTAAAACTTTAGTCCTGCCAGTTACTTCTTTTAAAGCACTATATTAGTACAGCAGCAACCATTCTTTGAAACGTTACTATAGACATTAACTTTTTCTTTAGTCTCATTTTGGCTTTACTGCATCGATTAATTAAAAGTTTATTTTCTCAAAGAAAACAAAATAAAAATACAAAAAGTGTCGTTCAACGTTCTTTAGTAGCTACAATTTATATTATAAAGAGTCTTGCACTCATCGTTCTTTAAAACTTTAGTTCTGCCGGTTACTTCTTTTAAAGCACTATATTAGTGCTGCAGCAACCATTCTTGGAAACATTACTATAGACATTGGCTTTTTCTTAAGGCTCATTTTGGCCCAACTGCATAAACAAACATCGATTAATTAAATGATTTTGTTCTAAAAGAAAACAAAATAAAAGCACAAAGAGTCTCTTTCAACATACTTTAGTAGCTACAATTTATAGTATAAAGAGTATTGCACTCATCAATCTTTAAAACTTTAGTTCTGCAAGTTACTTCTTTTAGAGCACTATATCAGTGCTGCAGCAACCATTCTTGGAAACATTACTATAGACATTGGCTTTTTCTTTAGGCTCATTTTGGTTCTACTGCATAAACAAACATCGATTAATTAAATGATTTTGTTCTAAAAGAAAACAAAATAAAAGCACAAAGAGTGTCGTTCAACATACTTTAGTAGCTACAATTTTTATTATAAAGTGTATTGCACTCATCGTTCTTTAAAACTTTAGTTCTGCCAGTTACTTCTTTTAAAGCACTATATTAGTGCTGCAGCAACCATTCTTTGAAACATTACTATAGACATTAGCTTTTTCTTTCGTCCAATTTTAGCTTTACTGCATAAACAAACATCGATTAATTAAATGTTTATTTTCTCAAAGAAAACAAATTTAAACCACAAAAAGTGTCGGTTAACGTACTTTATTAGCTACAATTTCTATTAGAAAGACTATTGCACTCATCGTTCTTTGTAACTTTAGTTCTGCCAGTTACTTCTTTTAAAGCACTATATTAGTGCTGCAGCAACCATTCTTTGAAACATTACTACAGACATTAGTTTTTTCTTTCGTCTCAATTTATATTAAGTGCATCAACAAACATCGATTAATGAAACGTTTATTTTCCAAAAGAAAACAAATATAAACACAAAAAGTGTGCATTAACGTACTTTAGTAGCTACAATTTCTATTAGAAAGACTATTGCACTCATCGTTCTTTAAAACTTTAGTCCTGCCAGTTTAGTCCTGCCAGTCGTTCTTTAAAACTTTAGTCCTGCCAGTTACTTCTTTTAAAGCACTATATTAGTACTGCAGCAACCATTCTTGGAAACATTACTATAGACATTAGCTTTTTCTTTCGACCAATTTTAGCTTTACTGCATAAACAAACATCGATTATTTAAATGTTTATTTTCTCAAAGAAAACAAATTTAAACCACAAAAAGTGTGGATTAATGTACTTTATTAGCTACATTTTCTATTACAAAGAGTATTGCACTCATCGTTCTTTAAAACTTTAGTCCTGCCAGTTTCTTCTTTTAAAGCACTTTATTAGTGCTGCAGCAACCATTCTTGGAAACATTACTATAGACATTGGCTTTTTCTTTAGGCTCATTTTGGTTCTACTGCATAAACAAACATCGATTAATTAAATGATTTTGTTCTAAAAGAAAACAAAATAAAAGCACAAAGAGTGTCGTTCAACATACTTTAGTAGCTACAATCTTTATTATAAAGTGTATTGCACTCATCGTTCTTTAAAACTTTAGTTCTGCCAGTTACTTCTTTTAAAGCACTATATTAGTGCTGCAGCAACCATTCTTTGAAACATTACTATAGACATTAGCTTTTTCTTTCGTCCAATTTTAGCTTTACTGCATAAACAAACATCGATTAATTAAATGTTTATTTTCTCAAAGAAAACAAATTTCAACCACAAAAAGTGTCGGTTAACGTACTTTATTAGCTACAATTTCTATTAGAAAGACTATTGCACTCATCGTTCTTTAAAACTTTAGTTCTGCCAGTTACTTCTTTTAAAGCACTATATTAGTGCTGCAGCAACCATTCTTTGAAACATTACTACAGACATTAGTTTTTTCTTTCGTCTCAATTTATATTAAGTGCATCAACAAACATCGATTAATGAAACGTTTATTTTCCAAAAGAAAACAAATATAAACACAAAAAGTGTGCATTAACGTACTTTAGTAGCTACAATTTCTATTAGAAAGACTATTGCACTCATCGTTCTTTAAAACTTTAGTCCTGCCAGTTACTTCTTTTAAAGCACTATATTAGTACTGCAGCAACCATTCTTGGAAACATTACTATAGACATTAGCTTTTTCTTTAGGCTCATTTTGGCTTTACTGCATAAACAAACCTCGATTATTTAAATGTTTATTTTCTCAAAGAAAACAAATTTAAACCACAAAATGTGTCGGTTAACGTACTTTATTAGCTACAATTTATATTACAAAGACTATTGCACTCATCGTTCTTTAAAACTTTAGTTCTGCCAGTTACTTCTTTTAAAGCACTATATTAGTGCTGCAGCAACCATTGTTTGAAACATTACTATAGACATTAGTTTTTCTTCCGTCTCAATTTATATTAAGTGCATCAACAAACATCGATTAATGAAACGTTTATTTTCCAAAAGAAAACAAATATAAACACAAAAAGTGTGCATTAACGTACTTTATTAGCTACAATTTCTATTACAAAGAGTATTGCACTCATCGTTCTTTAAAACCTTAGTCCTGCCAGTTACTTCTTTTAAAGCACTATATTAGTACTGCAGCAACCATTCTTTGAAACGTTACTATAGACATTAGCTTTTTCTTTAGTCTCATTTTAGCTTTTCTGCATAAACAAACATCGATTAATTAAATGTTTATTTTCTCGAAGAAAACAAAATAAAAGCACAAAAATTGTTGTTCAACGTACTTTAGTAGCTACAATTTCTATTATAAAGAGTATTGCACTCATCGTTCTTTAAAACTTTAGTCCTGCCAGTTACTTCTTTTAAAGCACTATATTAGTACTACAGCAACCATTCTTTGAAACGTTACTATAGTCATTAGCTTTTTCTTTAGTCTCATTTTGGCTTTACTGCATCGATTAATTAAAAGTTTATTTTCTCAAAGAAAACAAAATAAAAATACAAAAAGTGTCGTTCAACGTACTTTAGTAGCTACAATTTATATTATAAAGAGTATCGCACTCATCGTTCTTTAAAACTTTTGTTCTGCAAGTTACTTCTTTTATAGCACTATATTAGTGCTGCAGCAACCATTCTTGGAAACATTACTATAGACATTGGCTTTTTCTTTAGGCTCATTTTGGCTTTACTGCGTAAACAAACATCGATTAATTAAATGTTTATATTCTAAAAGAAAACAAAAGAAAAGCAGAAAGATTGTATTTCAACATACTTTAGTAGCTACAATTTTTATTATAAAGAGTATTGCACTCATCGTTCTTCAAAACTTTATTCCTGCGAGTTACTTCTTTTAAAGCACTATCTTAGTGCTGCAGCAACCATTCTTGGAAACATTACTATAGACATTAGCTTTTTCTTTCGACCAATTTTAGCTTTACTGCATAAACAAACATCGATTATTTAAATGTTTATTTTCTCAAAGAAAACAAATTTAAACCACAAAATGTGTCGGTTAACGTACTTTATTAGCTACAATTTATATTAGAAAGACTATTGCACTCATCGTTCTTTAAAATTTAGTTCTGCCAGTTACTTCTTTTAAAGCACTATATTAGTGCTGCAGCAACCATTGTTTGAAACATTACTATAGACATTAGTTTTTTCTTTAGTCTCATTTTGGCTTTACTACATAAACAAACATCGGTTAATTGAATGTTTATTTTCTCAAAAAAAAAACAAAATTAAAACACAAAAAGTGTCAATTAAAGTACTTTAGTAGCTACAATTTGTATTATAAAGAGTATTGCACTCATCGCTCTTTAAAACTTTAGTTCTGCAAGTTACTTCTTTTATAGCACTATATTAGTGCTGCAGCAACCATTCTTTGAAACATTACTATAGACATTAGTTTTTTCTTTCGCCGCAATTTATATTTAGTGCATCAACAAACATCGATTAATGAAACGTTTATTTTCCAAACGAAAACAAAATGTAGACACAAAAAGTTTCGATTAACGTAATTTATTAGCTACAATTTCTATTAAAAAGAGTATTGGACTCATCGCTCTTTAAAACTTTAGTCCTGCCAGTTACTTCTTTTAAAGCACTATATTAGTACTGCAGCAACCATTCTTTGAAACGTTACTATAGACATTAGCTTTTTCTTTAGGCTCATTTTGGCTTTACTGCATAAACAAATATCGATCAATAAAATGTTTATTTTCTCAAAGAAAACAAAATAAAAGCACAAAAAGTGTCCTTCAACGTACTTTAGTAGCTACAATTTATATTACAAAGAGTATTGCACTCATCGTTCTTTAAAACTTTAGTCCTGCCAGTTACTTCTTTTAAAGCTTAGTGCTGCAGCTGCTTAGTGCTTAGCTGCTTAAAGATTAGTGCTGCAGCAACCATTCTTTGAAATATTACTATAGACATTAGCTTTTTTATTTAGTCTCATTTTGGCTTTACTGCATAAACAAACATCGATCAATTAAATGTTTCTTTTCTCAAAGAAAACAAACTTAAAACACAAAAAGTGTGGATTAACGTTCTTAAGTAGCTACAATTTCTATTATAAAGCGTAATGCACTCATCGTTCTCTAAAACTTTAGTTCTGCAAGTTATTTCTTTTATAGCAATGTATTAGTGTTGCAGCAACAATTCTTTGAAACATTAATAGAGACATTTGCTTTTTCTTTAGTCTCACTTTGGCTTTACTGCATAAACAAACATCGGTTAATTAAATGTTTATTTTCTTAAAGAAAACAAAATTAAAACACAAAAAGTGTCAATTAAAGTACTTTATTGGCTACAATTTCTATTACAAAGAGTATTGCAGTCATCGTTCTTTAAAACTTTAGTCCTGCCAGTTACTTCTTTTAAAGGACTATATTAGTAAAGCAGCAACCATTTTTTGAAACGTTACTATAGACATTAGCTTTGTCATTAGTCTCATTTGGGCTTTACTGCATCGATAAATTAAAAGTTTATTTTCTCAAAGAAAACATAATAAAAGCACAAAAAGTGTCGTTCAACGTACTTTAGTAGCTACAATTTATATTACAAAGAGTATTGCACTCATCGTTCTTTAAAACTTTAGTCCTGCCAGTGACTTATTTTAAAGCACTATATTAGTACTGCAGCAACCATTCTTTGAAACGTTACTATAGACATTAGCTTTTTCTTTAGGCTCATTTTGGCTTTACTGCATAAACAAACATCGATTAATTAAATATTTATTTTCTAAAAGAAAACAAAATAAAAGCACAAAAAGTGTCGTTCAACGTACTTTAGTAGCTACAATTTGTATTATAAAGAGTATTGCACTCATCGTTCTTTAAAACTATAGTTCTGCAAGTTACCTCTTTTATAGCACTATATTAGTGCTGCAGCAACCATTCTTTGAAACATTACTATAGACATTAGCTTTTTCTTTAGTCTCATTTTGGCTTTACTACATAAACAAACATGGGTTAATTAAATGTTTATTTTCTCAAAAAAAACAAAATTAAAACACAAAAAGTGTCAATTAAAGTACTTTAGTAGCTACAATTTGTATTATAAAGAATATTGCACTCATCCTTCTTTAAAACTTTAGTTCTGCAAGTTACTTCTTTTATAGCACTATATTAGTGCTGCAGCAACCATTCTTTCAAACATTACTATAGACATTAGCTTTTTCTTTAGTCTCATTTTGGCTTTACTACATAAATAAACATCGGTTAATTAAATGTTTATTTTCTCAAAAAAAAACAAAATTAAAACACAAAAAGTGTCAATTAAAGTACTTTAGTAGCTTCATTTTGTATTATAAAGAGTATTGCACTCATCGTTCTTTAAAACTTTAGTTCTGCAAGTTACTTCTTTTATAGCACTATATTAGTGCTGCAGCAACCATTCTTTGAAACATTACTATAGACATTAGCTTTTTCTTTAGTCTCATTTTGGCTTTACTACATAAACAAACATCGGTTAATTAAATGTTTATTTTCTCAAAAAAAAAACAAAATTAAAACACAAAAAGTGTCAATTAAAGTACTTTAGTAGCTACAATTTGTATTATAAAGAGTATTGCACTCATCGTTCTTTAAAACTTTAGTTCTGCAAGTTACTTCTTTTATAGCACTATATTAGTGCTGCAGCAACCATTTTTTGAAACATTACTATAGACATTAGTTTTTACTTTCGCCTCAATTTATATTTAGTGCATCAACAAACATCGATTAATGAAACGTTTATTTTCCAAACGAAAACAAAATGTAGACACAAAAAGTTTCGATTATCGTAATTTATTAGCTACAATTTCTATTAAAAAGAGTATTGGACTCATCGCTCTTTAAAACTTTAGTCCTGCCAGTTACTTCTTTTAAAGCACTATATTAGTTCTGCAGCAACCATTCTTTGAAACATTACTATAGACATTAGCTTTTTTATTTAGTCTCATTTTGGCTTTACTGCATAAACAAATATCGATCAATTAAATGTTTCTTTTCTCAAAGAAAACAAACTTAAAACACAAAAAGTGTGGATTAACGTACTTAAGTAGCTACAATTTCTATTATAAAGCGTAATGCACTCATCGTTCTCTAAAACTTTAGTTCTGCAAGTTACTTCTTTTATAGCACTATATTAGTGCTGCAGCAACCATTCTTTGAAACATTACTATAGACATTAGTTTTTTCTTTTGCCTCAATTTATATTTAGTGCATCAACAAACATCGATTAATGAAACGTTTATTTTCCAAACGAAAACAAAATGTAGACACAAAAAGTTTCAATTAACGTAATTTATTAGCTACAATTTCTATTAAAAAGAGTATTGGACTCATCGCTTTTTAAAACTTTAGTCCTGCCAGTTACTTCTTTTAAAGCACTATATTAGTTCTGCAGCAACCATTCTTTGAAACGTTACTATAGACATTAGCTTTTTCTTTCGACCAATTTTAGCTTTACTGCATAAACAAATATCGATCAATAAAATGTTTATTTTCTCAAAGAAAACAAATTTAAACCACAAAATGTGTCGGTTAACGTACTTTATTAGCTACAATTTATATTACAAAGACTATTGCACTCATCGTTCTTTAAAACTTTAGTTCTGCCAGTTACTTCTTTTAAAGCACTATATTAGTGCTGCAGCAACCATTGTTTGAAACATTACTATAGACATTAGTTTTTCTTCCGTCTCAATTTATATTAAGTGCATCAACAAACATCGATTAATGAAACGTTTATTTTCCAAAAGAAAACAAATATAAACACAAAAAGTGTGCATTAACGTACTTTATTAGCTACAATTTCTATTACAAAGAGTATTGCACTCATCGTTCTTTAAAACCTTAGTCCTGCCAGTTACTTCTTTTAAAGCACTATATTAGTACTGCAGCAACCATTCTTTGAAACGTTACTATAGACATTAGCTTTTTCTTTAGTCTCATTTTAGCTTTTCGGCATAAACAAACATCGATTAATTAAATGTTTATTTTCTCGAAGAAAACAAAATAAAAGCACAAAAATTGTTGTTCAACGTACTTTAGTAGCTACAATTTCTATTATAAAGAGTATTGCACTCATCGTTCTTTAAAACTTTAGTCCTGCCAGTTACTTCTTTTAAAGCACTATATTAGTACTGCAGCAACCATTCTTGGAAACATTACTATAGACATTAGCTTTTTCTTTCGACCAATTTTAGCTTTACTGCATAAACAAACATCGATTATTTAAATGTTTATTTTCTCAAAGAAAACAAATTTAAACCACAAAATGTGTCGGTTAACGTACTTTATTAGCTACAATTTATATTAGAAAGACTATTGCACTCATCGTTCTTTAAAACTTTAGTTCTGCCAGTTACTTCTTTTAAAGCACTATATTAGTGCTGCAGCAACCATTGTTTGAAACATTACTATAGACATTAGTTTTTCTTCCGTCTCAATTTATATTAAGTGCATCAACAAACATCGATTAATGAAACGTTTATTTTCCAAAAGAAAACAAATATAAACACAAAAAGTGTGCATTAACGTACTTTATTAGCTACAATTTCTATTACAAAGAGTATTGCACTCATCGTTCTTTAAAACCTTAGTCCTGCCAGTTACTTCTTTTAAAGCACTATATTAGTACTGCAGCAACCATTCTTTGAAACGTTACTATAGACATTAGCTTTTTCTTTAGTCTCATTTTAGCTTTTCGGCATAAACAAACATCGATTAATTAAATGTTTATTTTCTCGAAGAAAACAAAATAAAAGCACAAAAATTGTTGTTCAACGTACTTTAGTAGCTACAATTTCTATTATAAAGAGTATTGCACTCATCGTTTTTTAAAACTTTAGTCCTGCCAGTTACTTCTTTTAAAGCACTATATTAGTACTACAGCAACCATTCTTTGAAACGTTACTATAGTCATTAGCTTTTTCTTTAGTCTCATTTTGGCTTTACTGCATCGATTAATTAAAAGTTTATTTTCTCAAAGAAAACAAAATAAAAATACAAAAAGTGTCGTTCAACGTACTTTAGTAGCTACAATTTATATTATAAAGAGTATCGCACTCATCGTTCTTTAAAACTTTTGTTCTGCAAGTTACTTCTTTTATAGCACTATATTAGTGCTGCAGCAACCATTCTTGGAAACATTACTATAGACATTGGCTTTTTCTTTAGGCTCATTTTGGCTTTACTGCGTAAACAAACATCGATTAATTAAATGTTTATATTCTAAAAGAAAACAAAAGAAAAGCACAAAGATTGTATTTCAACATACTTTAGTAGCTACAATTTTTATTATAAAGAGTATTGCACTCATCGTTCTTCAAAACTTTATTCCTGCGAGTTACTTCTTTTAAAGCACTATCTTAGTGCTGCAGCAACCATTCTTGGAAACATTACTATAGACATTAGCTTTTTCTTTCGACCAATTTTAGCTTTACTGCATAAACAAACATCGATTATTTAAATGTTTATTTTCTCAAAGAAAACAAATTTAAACCACAAAATGTGTCGGTTAACGTACTTTATTAGCTACAATTTATATTAGAAAGACTATTGCACTCATCGTTCTTTAAAATTTAGTTCTGCCAGTTACTTCTTTTAAAGAACTATATTAGTGCTGCAGCAACCATTGTTTGAAACATTACTATAGACATTAGTTTTTTCTTCCGTCTCAATTTATATTAAGTGCATCATCAAACATCGATTAATGAAATTTTTATTTTCCAAAAGAAAACAAATATAAACACAAAAAGTGAGCATTAACGTACTTTATTAGCTACAATTTCTATTACAAAGAGTATTGCACTCATCGTTCTTTAAAACTTTAGTCCTGCCAGTTACTTCTTTTAAAGCACTTTATTAGTACTGCAGCAACCATTCTTTGAAACGTTACTATAGACATTAGCTTTTTCTTTAGTCTCATTTTAGCTTTTCTGCATAAACAAACATCGATTAATTAAATGTTTATTTTCTCGAAGAAAACAAAATAAAAGCACATAAATTGTTGTTCAACGTACTTTAGTAGCTACAATTTCTATTATAAGGAGTATTGCACTCATCGTTCTTTAAAACTTTAGTCCTGCCAGTTACTTCTTTTAAAGCACGATATTAGTACTGCAGCAACCATTCTTGGAAACATTACTATAGACATTAGCTTTTTCTTTAGTCTCACTTTGGGCTTTACTGCATAAACAAACATCGATTAATTAAATGTTTATTTTCTCAAAGAAAACAAAATTAAACCACAAAAAGTGTCGGTTAACGTACTTTATTAGCTACAATTTCTATTATAAAGAGTATTGCACTCATCGTTCTTTAAAACTTTAGTCCTGCCAGTTACTTCTTTTAAAGCACTATATTAGTACTGCAGCAACCATTCTTCGAAACGTTACTATAGACATTAGCTTTTTCTTTAGTCTCATTTTGGCTTTACTGCATCGATTAATTAAAAGTTTATTTTCTCAAAGAAAACAAAATAAAAGCACAAAAAGTGTCGTTCAACGTACTTTAGTAGCTACAATTTATATTATAAAGAGTATTGCACTCATCGTTCTTTAAAATTTTAGTCCTGCCAGTTACTTCTTTTAAAGCACTATATTAGTACTGCAGCAACCATTCTTGGAAACATTACTATAGACATTAGCTTTTTCTTTAGGCTCATTTTGGCTTTACTGCATAAACAAACATCGATTAATTAAATGTTTATTTTCTAAAAGAAAACAAAAGAAAAGCACAAAATGTGTCGGTTCAACGTACTTTAGTAGCTACAATTTTATTATAAAGAGTATTGCACTCATCGTTCTTTAAAACTTTAGTTCTGCGAGTTACTTCTTTTAAAGCACTATATTAGTGCTGCAGCAACCATTCTTTGAAACATTACTATAGACATTAGCTTTTTCTTTCGTCTCAATTTTAGCTTTACTGCATAAACAAACATCGATTAATTAAATGTTTATTTTCTCAAAGAAAACAAATTTAAACCACAAAAAGTGTCATTAACGTACTTTATTAGCTACAATTTATATTAGAAAGACTATTGCACTCATCGTTCTTTAAAACTTTAGTTCTGCCAGTTACTTCTTTTAAAGCACTATATTAGTGCTGCAGCAACCATTCTTTGAAACATTACTATAGACATTAGCTTTTTCTTTAGTCTCAATTTTAGCTTAAGTGCATAAACAAACATCGATTAATTAAATGTTTATTTTCTCAAAAGAAAACAAAATAAAACACAAAAAGTGTGCATTAACGTACTTTAGTAGCTACAATTTCTATTATAAAGAGTATTGCACTCATCGTTCTTTAAAACTTTAGTCCTGCCAGTTACTTCTTTTAAAGCACTATATTAGTACTGCAGCAACCATTCTTTGAAACATTACTATAGACATTAGCTTTTTCTTTAGGCTCATTTTGGCTTTACTGCATAAACAAACATCGATTAATTAAATGTTTATTTTCTAAAATAAAACAAATTTAAAAGCACAAAAAGTGTCGTTAACGTACTTTAGTAGCTACAATTTGTATTATAAAGAGTATTGCACTCATCGTTCTTTAAAACTTTAGTTCTGCAAGTTACTTCTTTTATAGCACTATATTAGTGCTGCAGCAACCATTCTTTGAAACATTACTATAGACATTAGTTTTTCTTCCGTCTCAATTTATATTTAGTACATCAACAAACATCGATTAATGAAACGTTTATTTTCCAAAAAAAACAAAATTAAAACACAAAAAGTGTCAATTAAAGTACTTTAGTAGCTACAATTTGTATTATAAAGAGTATTGCACTCATCGTTCTTTAAAACTTTAGTTCTGCAAGTTACTTCTTTTATAGCACTATATTAGTGCTGTAGCAACCTTTCTTGGAAACATTACTATAGACCCTAGTTTTTTCTTTTGTCTCGTTTTGGCTTTACGACATAAACAAACTTCGACTAATTAAATGTTTATTTTCTCAAAGAAAACAAAATTAAAACACAAAAAGTGTCAATTAACGTAATTTAGTAGCTACAATTTCTATTATAAAGAGTATTGCACTCATCGTTCTTTAAAACTTTAGTCCTGCCAGTTACTTCTTTTAAAGCACTATATTAGTAAAGCAGCAACCATTCTTTGAAACGTTACTATAGACATTAGCTTTTTCATTAGTCTCATTTGGGCTTTACTGCATCGATTAATTAAAAGTTTATTTTCTCAAAGAAAACAAAATAAAAATACAAAAAGTGTCGTTCAACGTACTTTAGTAGCTACAATTTATATTATAAAGAGTATCGCACTCATCGTTCTTTAAAACTTTTGTTCTGCAAGTTACTTCTTTTATAGCACTATATTAGTGCTGCAGCAACCATTCTTGGAAACATTACTATAGACATTGGCTTTTTCTTTAGGCTCATTTTGGCTTTACTGCGTAAACAAACATCGATTAATTAAATGTTTATATTCTAAAAGAAAACAAAAGAAAAGCACAAAGATTGTATTTCAACATACTTTAGTAGCTACAATTTTTATTATAAAGAGTATTGCACTCATCGTTCTTCAAAACTTTATTCCTGCGAGTTACTTCTTTTAAAGCACTATCTTAGTGCTGCAGCAACCATTCTTGGAAACATTACTATAGACATTAGCTTTTTCTTTCGACCAATTTTAGCTTTACTGCATAAACAAACATCGATTATTTAAATGTTTATTTTCTCAAAGAAAACAAATTTAAACCACAAAATGTGTCGGTTAACGTACTTTATTAGCTACAATTTATATTAGAAAGACTATTGCACTCATCGTTCTTTAAAATTTAGTTCTGCCAGTTACTTCTTTTAAAGCACTATATTAGTGCTGCAGCAACCATTGTTTGAAACATTACTATAGACATTAGTTTTTTCTTCCGTCTCAATTTATATTAAGTGCATCATCAAACATCGATTAATGAAACTTTTATTTTCCAAAAGAAAACAAATATAAACACAAAAAGTGAGCATTAACGTACTTTATTAGCTACAATTTCTATTACAAAGAGTATTGCACTCATCGTTCTTTAAAACTTTAGTCCTGCCAGTTACTTCTTTTAAAGCACTTTATTAGTACTGCAGCAACCATTCTTTGAAACGTTACTATAGACATTAGCTTTTTCTTTAGTCTCATTTTAGCTTTTCTGCATAAACAAACATCGATTAATTAAATGTTTATTTTCTCGAAGAAAACAAAATAAAAGCACATAAATTGTTGTTCAACGTACTTTAGTAGCTACAATTTCTATTATAAGGAGTATTGCACTCATCGTTCTTTAAAACTTTAGTCCTGCCAGTTACTTCTTTTAAAGCACGATATTAGTACTGCAGCAACCATTCTTGGAAACATTACTATAGACATTAGCTTTTTCTTTCGACCAATTTTAGCTTTACTGCATAAACAAACATCGATTATTTAAATGTTTATTTTCTCAAAGAAAACAAATTTAAACCACAAAATGTGTCGGTTAACGTACTTTATTAGCTACAATTTCTATTATAACGAGTATTGCACTCATCGTTCTTTAAAACTTTAGTCCTGCCAGTTACTTCTTTTAAAGCACTATATTAGTACTACAGCAACCATTCTTCGAAACGTTACTATAGACATTAGCTTTTTCTTTAGTCTCATTTTGGCTTTACTGCATCGATTAATTAAAAGTTTATTTTCTCAAAGAAAACAAAATAAAAGTACAAAAAGTGTCGTTCAACGTACTTTAGCAGCTACAATTTATATTATAAAGAGTATCGCACTCATCGTTCTTTAAAATTTTAGTTCTGCAAGTTACTTCTTTTATAGCACTATATTAATGCTGCAGCAACCATTCTTGGAAACAATACTATAGACATTAGCTTTTTCTTTCGACCAATTTTAGCTTTACTGCATAAACAAACATCGATTATTTAAATGTTTATTTTCTCAAAGAAAACAAATTTAAACCACAAAATGTGTCGGTTAACGTACTTTATTAGCTACAATTTCTATTATAAAGAGTATTGCACTCATCGTTCTTTAAAACTTTAGTCCTGCCAGTTACTTCTTTTAAAGCACTATATTAGTACTACAGCAACCATTCTTCGAAACGTTACTATAGACATTAGCTTTTTCTTTAGTCTCATTTTGGCTTTACTGCATCGATTAATTAAAAGTTTATTTTCTCAAAGAAAACAAAATAAAAGTACAAAAAGTGTCGTTCAACGTACTTTAGCAGCTACAATTTATATTATAAAGAGTATCGCACTCATCGTTCTTTAAAATTTTAGTTCTGCAAGTTACTTCTTTTATAGCACTATATTAATGCTGCAGCAACCATTCTTGGAAACATTACTATAGACATTGGCTTTTTCTTTAGGCTCATTTTGGCTTTACTGCGTAAACAAACATCGATTAATTAAATGTTTACATTCTAAAAGAAAACAAAAGAAAAGCACAAAGATTGTATTTCAACATACTTTAGTAGCTACAATTATTATTATAAAGAGTATTGCACTCATCGTTCTTCAAAACTTTATTCCTGCGAGTTACTTCTTTTAAAGCACTATCTTAGTGCTGCAGCAACCATTCTTGGAAACATTACTATAGACATGAGCTTTTTCTTTCGACCAATTTTAGCTTTACTGCATAAACAAACATCGATTATTTAAATGTTTATTTTCTCAAAGAAAACAAATTTAAACCACAAAATGTGTCGGTTAACGTACTTTATTAGCTACAATTTATATTAGAAAGACTATTGCACTTATCGTTCTTTAAAACTTTAGTTCTGCCAGTTACTTCCTTTAAAGCACTATATTAGTGCTGCAGCAACCATTGTTTGAAACATTACTATAGACATTAGTTTTTTCTTTCGTCTCAATTTATATTAAGTGCATCAACAAACATCGATTAATAAAACGTTTATTTTCCAAAAGAAAACAAATATAAACACAAAAAGTGTGCATTAACGTACTTTATTAGCTACAATTTCTATTACAAAGAGTATTGCACTCATCGTTCTTTAAAACCTTAGTCCTGCCAGTTACTTCTTTTAAAGCACTATATTAGTACTGCAGCAACCATTCTTTGAAACGTTATTATAGACATTAGCTTTTTCTTTAGGCTCATTTTGGCTTTACTGCATAAACAAACATAGATTAATTAAATATTTATTTTCTAAAATAAAACAAAATAAAAGCACAAAAAGTGTCGTTCAACGTACTTTAGTAGCTACAATTTGTATTATAAAGAGTATTGCACTCATCGTTCTTTAAAACTATAGTTCTGCAAGTTACTTCTTTTATAGCACTATATTAGTGCTGCAACAACCATTCTTTGAAACAATTCTATAGACATTAGCTTTTTCTTTAGTCTCATTTTGGCTTTACTACATAAACAAACATCGGTTAATTAAATGTTTATTTTCTCAAAAAAAACAAAATTAAAACACAAAAAGTGTCAATTAAAGTACTTTAGTAGCTACATTTTGTATTATAAAGAGTATTGCACTCATCGTTCTTTAAAACTTTAGTTCTGCAAGTTACTTCTTTTATAGCACTATATTAGTGCTGCAGCAACCATTCTTTGAAACATTACTATAGACATTAGCTTTTTCTTTAGTCTCATTTTGGCTTTACTACATAAACAAACATCGGTTAATTAAATGTTTATTTTCTCAAAAAAAAAACAAAATTAAAACACAAAAAGTGTCAATTAAAGTACTTTAGTAGCTACAATTTGTATTATAAAGAGTATTGCACTCATCGTTCTTTAAAACTTTAGTTCTGCAAGTTACTTCTTTTATAGCACTATATTAGTGCTGCAGCAACCATTCTTTGAAACATTACTATAGACATTAGTTTTTTCTTTCGCCGCAATTTATATTTAGTGCATCAACAAACATCGATTAATGAAACGTTTATTTTCCAAACGAAAACAAAATGTAGACACAAAAAGTTTCGATTAACGTAATTTATTAGCTACAATTTCTATTAAAAAGAGTATTGGACTCATCGCTCTTTAAAACTTTAGTCCTGCCAGTTACTTCTTTTAAAGCACTATATTAGTTCTGCAGCAACCATTCTTTGAAACGTTACTATAGACATAAGCTTTTTCTTTAGGCTCATTTTGGCTTTACTGCATAAACAAATATCGATCAATAAAATGTTTATTTTCTCAAAGAAAACAAAATAAAAGCACAAAAAGTGTCCTTCAACGTACTTTAGTAGCTACAATTTGTATTATAAAGAGTATTGCACTCATCGTTCTTTAAAACTATAGTTCTGCAAGTTACCTCTTTTATAGCACTATATTAGTGCTGCAGCAACCATTCTTTGAAACATTACTATAGACATTAGCTTTTTCTTTAGTCTCATTTTGGCTTTACGACATAAACAAACATGGGTTAATTAAATGTTTATTTTCTCAAAAAAAACAAAATTAAAACACAAAAAGTGTCAATTAAAGTACTTTAGTAGCTACAATTTGTATTATAAAGAATATTGCACTCATCCTTCTTTAAAACTTTAGTCCTGCTAGTTACTTCTTTTAAAGGACTATATTAGTAAAGCAGCAACCATTTTTTGAAACGTTACTATAGACATTAGCTTTTTCATTAGTCTCATTTGGGCTTTACTGCATCGATGAATTAAAAGTTTATTTTCTCAAAGAAACATAATAAAAGCACAAAAAGTGTCGTTCAACGTACTTTAGTAGCTACAATTTATATTACAAAGAGTATTGCACTCATCGTTCTTTAAAACTTTAGTCCTGCCAGTGACTTCTTTTAAAGCACTATATTAGTACTGCAGCAACCATTCTTTGAAACGTTACTATAGACATTAGCTTTTTCTTTAGGCTCATTTTGGCTTTACTGCATAAACAAACATCGATTAATTAAATATTTATTTTCTAAAAGAAAACAAAATAAAAGCACAAAAAGTGTCGTTCAACGTACTTTAGTAGCTACAATTTGTATTATAAAGAGTATTGCACTCATCGTTCTTTAAAACTATAGTTCTGCAAGTTACCTCTTTTATAGCACTATATTAATGCTGCAGCAACCATTCTTTGAAACATAACTATAGACATTAGCTTTTTCTTTAGTCTCATTTTGGCTTTACGACATAAACAAACATGGGTTAATTAAATGTTTATTTTCTCAAAAAAAACAAAATTAAAACACAAAAAGTGTCAATTAAAGTACTTTAGTAGCTACAATTTGTATTATAAAGAATATTGCACTCATCCTTCTTTAAAACTTTAGTTCTGCAAGTTACTTCTTTTATAGCACTATATTAGTGCTGCAGCAACCATTCTTTCAAACATTACTATAGACATTAGCTTTTTCTTTAGTCTCATTTTGGCTTTACTACATAAATAAACATCGGTTAATTAAATGTTTATTTTCTCAAAAAAAACAAAATTAAAACACAAAAAGTGTCAATTAAAGTACTTTAGTAGCTTCATTTTGTATTATAAAGAGTATTGCACTCATCGTTCTTTAAAACTTTAGTTCTGCAAGTTACTTCTTTTATAGCACTATATTAGTGCTGCAGCAACCATTCTTTGAAACATTACTATAGACATTAGCTTTTTCTTTAGTCTCATTTTGGCTTTACGACATAAACAAACATCGGTTAATTAAATGTTTATTTTCTCAAAAAAAACAAAATTAAAACACAAAAAGTGTCAATTAAAGTACTTTAGTAGCTACAATTTGTATTATAAAGAATATTGCACTCATCCTTCTTTAAAACTTTAGTCCTGCTAGTTACTTCTTTTAAAGGACTATATTAGTAAAGCAGCAACCATTTTTTGAAACGTTACTATAGACATTAGCTTTTTCATTAGTCTCATTTGGGCTTTACTGCATCGATGAATTAAAAGTTTATTTTCTCAAAGAAAACATAATAAAAGCACAAAAAGTGTCGTTCAACGTACTTTAGTAGCTACAATTTATATTACAAAGAGTATTGCACTCATCGTTCTTTAAAACTTTAGTCCTGCCAGTGACTTCTTTTAAAGCACTATATTAGTACTGCAGCAACCATTCTTTGAAACGTTACTATAGACATTAGCTTTTTCTTTAGGCTCATTTTGGCTTTACTGCATAAACAAACATCGATTAATTAAATATTTATTTTCTAAAAGAAAACAAAATAAAAGCACAAAAAGTGTCGTTCAACGTACTTTAGTAGCTACAATTTGTATTATAAAGAGTATTGCACTCATCGTTCTTTAAAACTATAGTTCTGCAAGTTACCTCTTTTATAGCACTATATTAGTGCTGCAGCAACCATTCTTTGAAACATAACTATAGACATTAGCTTTTTCTTTAGTCTCATTTTGGCTTTACGACATAAACAAACATGGGTTAATTAAATGTTTATTTTCTCAAAAAAAACAAAATTAAAACACAAAAAGTGTCAATTAAAGTACTTTAGTAGCTACAATTTGTATTATAAAGAATATTGCACTCATCCTTCTTTAAAACTTTAGTTCTGCAAGTTACTTCTTTTATAGCACTATATTAGTGCTGCAGCAACCATTCTTTCAAACATTACTATAGACATTAGCTTTTTCTTTAGTCTCATTTTGGCTTTACTACATAAATAAACATCGGTTAATTAAATGTTTATTTTCTCAAAAAAAACAAAATTAAAACACAAAAAGTGTCAATTAAAGTACTTTAGTAGCTTCATTTTGTATTATAAAGAGTATTGCACTCATCGTTCTTTAAAACTTTAGTTCTGCAAGTTACTTCTTTTATAGCACTATATTAGTGCTGCAGCAACCATTCTTTGAAACATTACTATAGACATTAGCTTTTTCTTTAGTCTCATTTTGGCTTTACTACATAAACAAACATCGGTTAATTAAATGTTTATTTTCTCAAAAAAAACAAAATTAAAACACAAAAAGTGTAAATTAAAGTACTTTAGTAGCTACAATTTGTATTATAAAGAGTATTGCACTCATCGTTCTTTAAAACTTCAGTTCTGCAAGTTACTTCTTTTATAGCACTATATTAGTGCTGCAGCAACCATTCTTTGAAACATTACTATAGACATTAGTTTTTTCTTTCGCCTCAATTTATATTTAGTGCATCAACAAACATCGATTAATGAAACGTTTATTTTCCAAACGAAAACAAAATGTAGACACAAAAAGTTTCGATTATCGTAATTTATTAGCTACAATTTCTATTAAAAAGAGTATTGGACTCATCGCTCTTTAAAACTTTAGTCCTGCCAGTTACTTCTTTTAAAGCACTATATTAGTTCTGCAGCAACCATTCTTTGAAACGTTACTATAGACATTAGCTTTTTCTTTAGGCTCATTTTGGCTTTACTGCATAAACAAATATCGATCAATAAAATGTTTATTTTCTCAAAGAAAACAAAATAAAAGCACAAAAAGTGTCCTTCAACGTACTTTAGTAGCTACAATTTATATTACAAAGAGTATTGCACTCATCGTTCTTTAAAACTTTAGTCCTGCCAGTTACTTCTTTTAAAGCTTAGTGCTGCAGCTGCTTAGTGCTTAGCTGCTTAAAGATTAGTGCTGCAGCAACAATTCTTTGAAATATTACTATAGACATTAGCTTTTTTATTTAGTCTCATTTTGGCTTTACTGCATAAACAAATATCGATCAATTAAATGTTTCTTTTCTCAAAGAAAACAAACTTAAAACACAAAAAGTGTGGATTAACGTACTTAAGTAGCTACAATTTCTATTATAAAGCGTAATGCACTCATCGTTCTCTAAAACTTTAGTTCTGCAAGTTACTTCTTTTATAGCACTATATTAGTGCTGCAGCAACCATTCTTTGAAACATTACTATAGACATTAGTTTTTTCTTTCGCCTCAATTTATATTTAGTGCATCAACAAACATCGATTAATGAAACGTTTATTTTCCAAACGAAAACAAAATGTAGACACAAAAAGTTTCGATTAACGTAATTTATTAGCTACAATTTCTATTAAAAAGAGTATTGGACTCATCGCTTTTTAAAACTTTAGTCCTGCCAGTTACTTCTTTTAAAGCACTATATTAGTTCTGCAGCAACCATTCTTTGAAACGTTACTATAGACATTAGCTTTTTCTTTAGGCTCATTTTGGCTTTACTGCATAAACAAATATCGATCAATAAAATGTTTATTTTCTCAAAGAAAACAAAATAAAAGCACAAAAAGTGTCCTTCAACGTACTTGCACTCATGCAAGTGTGGATTAACGTACTTTAGTAGCTACATTTTGTATTATAAAGAGTATTGCACTCATCGTTCTTTAAAACTTTTGTCCTGCCAGTTACTTCTTTTAAAGAACTATATTAGTACTGCAGCAACCATTCTTTGAAACGTTACTATAGACATTAGCTTTTTCTTTAGTCTCAACTTATATCTAGTGCATAAACAAACATCATCAATTAATTAAATGTTTATTTTCTCAAAGAAAACAAAAGAAAAGCACAAAAAGTAAGGATTAACGTACTTTAGTAGCTAAAATTTGTATTATAAAGAGTATTGCACTCATCGTTCTTTAAAACATTAGTTCTGCAAGTTACTTCTTTAATTGCACTATATTGGTGCTGCAGCAACCATTCTTTGAAACATAACTATAGACAATAGATTTTTCTTTAGTCCCTTTTTAGCTTTACTGCATCGATTAATTATAAGTTTATTTTCTCAAAGAAAACAAAATAAAAGCACACAAAGTGTTGATTAACGTACTTTAGTTGCTACAATTTGTATTATAAAGATTATTGCACTCATCGTTCTTTAAAACTTTAGATCTGCAAGTTACTTCTTTTATAGCACTATATTAGTGCTGCAGCAACCATTCTTTGAAACATTACTATAGACATTAGCTTTTTTCTTTAGTCTCATTTTGGTTTAACTGCATAAACAAACATCGATTATTAAATGTTTCTTTTCTCGAAGAAAACATAATTAAAACACAAATAGTGTCGATTAACGTACTTTATTAGCTACAATTTCTATTACAAAGAGTATTGCACTCATTGTTCTTTAAAACTTTTGTCCTGCCAGTTACATCTTTTAAAGCACTATATTAGTACTGCAGCATCCATTCTTTGAAACGTTACTATAGACATTAGCTTTTTCTTTAGTCTCAATTTATATTTAGTGCATCAACAAACATCATCAATTAATTAAAAATTTATCTTATCAAAGAAAACAAAAGAAAAGCACAAAAAGTGTGGATTAACGTACTTTAGTAGCTAAAATTTGTATTATAAAGAGTATTGCACTCATCGTTCTTTAAAACATTAGTTCTGCAAGTTACTTCTTTAATTGCACTACATTGGTGCTGCAGCAACCATTCTTTGAAACATAACTATAGACAATAGATTTTTCTTTAGTCCCTTTTTAGCTTTACTGCATCGATTAATTAAAAGTTTATTTTCTCAAAGAAAACAAAATAAAAGCACAAAAAGTGTTGATTAACGTACTTTAATTGCTACAATTTGTATTATAAAGAATATTGCACTCATCGTTCTTTAAAACTTTAGTTCTGCAAGTTACTTCTTTTATAGCACTATATTAGTGCTGCAGCAACCATTCATTGAAACAGTACTATAGACATTAGCTTTTTCTTAGTCTCATTTTGGCTTTACTGCATAAAAAAATATCGATTAATTAAATGTTTCTTTTCTCAAAAAAAACATAATTAAAACAAAAAAAAGTCGGTTAACGTACTTTATTAGCTACAATTTCTATTACAAAGAGTATTGCACTCATCGTTCTTTAAAACTATAGTCCTGCCAGTTACTTCTTTTAAAGCACTATATTAGTATTGCAGCAACCATTCTTTGAAACGTTACTATAGACATTAGCTTTTTCTTTAGTCTCAATTTATATTTAGTGCATAAACAATCATCATCAATCAATTAAATGTTTATTTTCGCAAAGAAAACAAAAGAAAAGCACAAAAAGTATGGATTAACGTACTTTAGTAGCTAACATTTGTATTATAAAGAGTATTGCACTCATCGTTCTTTAAAACTTTAGTTCTGCCAGTTACTTCTTTTAAAGCATTATATTAGTGCTGCCTCAACCATTCTTGGAAACATTACTATAGACATTTGGCTTTTTCTTTAGTCTCATTTTTGCTTTACTGCATAAACAAACATCGATTAATTAAATTTTTATTTTCTCAAAGGGAGCGAAAGTAAAACACAAAAATTGTCGGTTAACGTACTTTAATAGCTACAATTTGTATTATAAAGAGTATTGCACTCATCGTTCTTTAAAACTTTAGTTCTGCAAGTTACTTCCTTTTTTGCACTATATTAGTGCTGCAGCAACCATTCTTGGAAACATTACAATAGACATTATCTTTTTCTTTAGTCTCATTTTGGCTTTAATGCATTAACAAACGTCGATTAATTAAATGTTTATTTTCTCAGAGAAAACAAAATAAAAAGAGAAAAAGTGTCGATTAACGTACTTTATTAGCTACAATTTCTATTATAAAGAGTAATGCACTCATCGTTCTTTAAAACTTTAGTTCTGCAAGTTACTTCTTTTATAGCACTATATTAGTGCTGCCTCAACCATTCTTGGAAACATTACTATAGACATTAGTTTTTTCTTTAGTCCCATTTTAGCTTTACTGCATAAACAAACATCGATTAATTAAATGTTTATTTTCTCAAAGAAAACACATTTAAAACACAAAAAGTGTCGATTAACGTACTTTATTAGCTACAATTTCTATTATAAAGAGTATTGCACTCATCGTTCTTTAAAACTTTAGTTCTGCAAGTTACTTCTTTTATAGCACTATATTAGTGCTGCCTCAACCATTCTTGGAAACATTACTATAGACATTAGTTTTTTCTTTAGTCCCATTTTAGCTTTACTGCATAAACAAACATCGATTAATGAAGCGTTTATTTTCCAAAAGAAAACAAAATAAAAACACAAATAGTGTCGATTAACCTACTTTATTAGCTACAATTTCTATTACAAAGAGTATTGCACTCATCGTTCTTTAAAACTTTAGTACTGCCAGTTACTTCTTTTAAAGCACTATATTAGTACAGCAGCAACCATTCTTTGAAACGTTACTATAGACATTAACTTTTTATTTAGTCTCATTTTGGCTTTACTGCATCGATTAATTAAAAGTTTAATTTCTAAAAGAAAACAAAATAAAATAAAAGCACAAAGAGTGTCGTTCAACATACTTTAGTAGCTACAATTTTTATTATAAAGTGTATTGCACTCATCGTTCTTTAAAACTTTAGTTCTGCCAGTTACTTCTTTTAAAGCACTATATTAGTGCTGCAGCAACCATTCTTTGAAACATTACTATAGACATTGGCTTTTTCTTTAGGCTCATTTTGGTTCTACTGCATAAACAAACATCGATTAATTAAATGATTTTTTTCTAAAAGAAAACAAAATAAAAGCACAAAAAGTGTCGGTTAACGTACTTTATTAGCTACAATTTATATTAGAAAGACTATTGCACTCATCGTTCTTTAAAACTTTAGTTCTGCCAGTTACTTCTTTTAAAGCACTATATTAGTGCTGCAGCAACCATTCTTTGAAACATTACTATAGACATTAGTTTTTTCTTTAGTCTCATTTTGGCTTTACTGCATAAACAAACATCGGTTAATTAAATGTTTATTTTCTTAAAGAAAACAAAATTAAAACACAAAAAGTGTCAATTAAAGTACTTTATTGCCTACAATTTCTATTACAAAGAGTATTGCACTCATCTTTCTTTAAAACTTTAGTCCTGCCAGTTACTTCTTTTAAAGGACTATTTTAGTAAAGCAGCAACCATTCTTGGAAACATTACTATAGACATTAGCTTTTTCTTTAGTCTCATTTTAGCTTTTCTGCATAAACAAACATCGGTTAATTAAATAATTATTTTCTAAAAGAAAACAAAATAAAAGCACAAAAAGTGTCGTTCAACGTACTTTAATAGCTACAATTTCTATTATAAAGAGTATTGCACTCATCGTTCTTCAAAACTTTAGTTCTGCAAGTTACTTCTTTTATAACACTATTTTAGTGCTGAAGCAACCATTCTTGGAAACATTACTATAGACATTAGCTTTTTCTTTAGGCTCAATATATATATTTAGTGCATCAACAAACATCGATTAATGAAATGTTTATTTTCCAAAAGAAAACAAAATATAAAAACAAAAAGTGTGGTACGTTATTAGCTACAATTTCTATTACAAAGAGTATTGCACTCATCGTTCTTTAAAAGTTTAGTCCTGCCAGTTACTTCTTTTAAAGCACTATATAAGTACTGAAGCAACCATTCTTTGAAACGTTACTATAGACATTAGCTTTTTATTTAGTCTCATTTGGGCTTTACTGCATCGATTAATTAAAAGTTTATTTTCTCAAAGAAAACAAAATAAAAGCACAAAAAGTTTCGTTCAACGTACTTTAGTAGCTACAATTTATATTATAAAGAGTATTGCACTCATCGTTCTTCAAAACTTTAGTTCTGCAAGTTACTTCTTTTAAGGCACTTTATTAGTGCTGCAGCAACCATTCTTTGAAACATTTCTATAGAAATTAGTTTTCTCTTTCGTCTCAATTTATATTTAGTGCATCAACAAACATCGATTAATGAAACGTTTATTTTCCAAAAGAAAACAAAATAAAAACACAAATAGTGTCGATTAACCTACTTTATTAGCTACAATTTCTATTACAAAGAGTATTGCACTCATCGTTCTTTAAAACTTTAGTACTGCCAGTTACTTCTTTTAAAGCACTATATTAGTACAGCAGCAACCATTCTTTGAAAAGTTACTATAGACATTAACTTTTTCTTTAGTCTCATTTTGGCTTTACTGCATCGATTAATTAAAAGTTTATTTTCTCAAAGAAAACAAAATAAAAATACAAAAAGTGTCGTTCAACGTTCTTTAGTAGCTACAATTTATATTATAAAGAGTCTTGCACTCATCGTTCTTTAAAACTTTAGTTCTGCCGGTTACTTCTTTTAAAGCACTATATTAGTGCTGCAGCAACCATTCTTGGAAACATTACTATAGACATTGGCTTTTTCTTAAGGCTCATTTTGGCCCAACTGCATAAACAAACATCGATTAATTAAATGATTTTGTTCTAAAAGAAAACAAAATAAAAGCACAAAGAGTGTCGTTCAACATACTTTAGTAGCTACAATTTTTATTATAAAGTGTATTGCACTCATCGTTCTTTAAAACTTTAGTTCTGCCAGTTACTTCTTTTAAAGCACTATATTAGTGCTGCAGCAACCATTCTTTGAAACATTACTATAGACATTAGCTTTTTCTTTCGTCCAATTTTAGCTTTACTGCATAAACAAACATCGATTAATTAAATGTTTATTTTCTCAAAGAAAACAAATTTAAACCACAAAAAGTGTGCATTAACGTACTTTAGTAGCTACAATTTCTATTAGAAAGACTATTGCACTCATCGTTCTTTAAAACTTTAGTTCTGCCAGTTACTTCTTTTAAAGCACTATATTAGTGCTGCAGCAACCATTCTTTGAAACATTACTATAGACATTAGTTTTTTCTTTAGTCTCATTTTGGCTTTACTGCATAAACAAACATCGGTTAATTAAATGTTTATTTTCTTAAAGAAAACAAAATTAAAACACAAAAAGTGTCAATTAAAGTACTTCATTGGCTACAATTTCTATTACAAAGAGTATTGCACTCATCGTTCTTTAAAACTTTAGTCCTGCCAGTTACTTCTTTTAAAGGACTATTTTAGTAAAGCAGCAACCATTCTTGGAAACATTACTATAGACATTAGCTTTTTCTTTAGTCTCATTTTAGTTTTTCTGCATAAACAAACATCGGTTAATTAAAAGTTTATTTTCTTAAAAAAAAACAAAATAAAAGCACAAAAAGTGTCGTTCAACGTACTTTAGTAGCTACAATATATATTTTAAAGAGTATTGCATTCATCGTTCTTTAAAACTTTAGTTCTGCAAGTTACTTCTTTTATAGCACTATATTAGTGTTGCAGCAACCATTCTTGGAAACATTACTATAGACATTAGCTTTTTCTTTAGGCTCATTTTGGCTTTACTGCATAAACAAACCTCGATTAATTAAATGTTTATTTTCTAAATGAAAACAAAATAAAAGTACAAAAAGTGTCGGTTAACGTACTTTAGTAGCTACAACTTCTATTATAAAGAGTATTGCACTAATCGTTCTTTAAAACTTCAGTCCTGCCAGTTTCTTCTTTTAAGGCACTTTATTAGTGCTGCAGCAACCATTCTTTGAAACATTTCTATAGAAATTAGTTTTCTCTTTTGTCTCAATTTATATTTAGTGCATCAACAAACATCGATTAATGAAACGTTTATTTTCCAAAAGAAAACAAAATAAAAACACAAATAGTGTCGATTAACCTACTTTATTAGCTACAATTTCTATTACAAAGAGTATTGCACTCATCGTTCTTTAAAACTTTAGTCCTGCCAGTTACTTCTTTTAAAGCACTATATTAGTACAGCAGCAACCATTCTTTGAAACGTTACTATAGACATTAACTTTTTCTTTAGTCTCATTTTGGCTTTACTGCATCGATTAATTAAAAGTTTATTTTCTCAAAGAAAACAAAATAAAAATACAAAAAGTGTCGTTCAACGTTCTTTAGTAGCTACAATTTATAATATAAAGAGTATTGCACTCATCGTTCTTTAAAACTTTAGTTCTGCAAGTTACTTCTTTTAGAGCACTATATCAGTGCTGCAGCAACCATTCTTGGAAACATTACTATAGACATTGGCTTTTTCTTTAGGCTCATTTTGGTTCTACTGCATAAACAAACATCGATTAATTAAATGATTTTGTTCTAAAAGAAAACAAAATAAAAGCACAAAGAGTGTCGTTCAACATACTTTAGTAGCTACAATTTTTATTATAAAGTGTATTGCACTCATCGTTCTTTAAAACTTTAGTTCTGCCAGTTACTTCTTTTAAAGCACTATATTAGTTCTGCAGCAACCATTCTTTGAAACATTACTATAGACATTAGCTTTTTCTTTCGTCCAATTTTAGCTTTACTGCATAAACAAACATCGAATAATGAAACGTTTATTTTCTTAAAGAAAACAAAATTAAAACACAAAAAGTGTGGATTAACGTACTTTATTAGCTACATTTTCTATTACAAAGAGTATTGCACTCATCGTTCTTTAAAACTTTAGTCCTGCCAGTTACTTCTTTTAAAGCACTATATTAGTACTGCAGCAACCATTCTTTGAAACGTTACTATAGACATTAGCTTTTTCTTTAGGCTCATTTTGGCTTTACTGCATAAACAAATATCGATCAATAAAATGTTTATTTTCTCAAAGAAAACAAAATAAAAGCACAAAAAGTGTCCTTCAACGTACTTTAGTAGCTACAATTTATATTACAAAGAGTATTGCACTCATCGTTCTTTAAAACTTTAGTCCTGCCAGTTACTTCTTTTAAAGCTTAGTGCTGCAGCTGCTTAGTGCTTAGCTGCTTAAAGATTAGTGCTGCAGCAACCATTCTTTGAAATATTACTATAGACATTAGCTTTTTTATTTAGTCTCATTTTGGCTTTACTGCATAAACAAACATCGATCAATTAAATGTTTCTTTTCTCAAAGAAAACAAACTTAAAACACAAAAAGTGTGGATTAACGTACTTAAGTAGCTACAATTTCTATTATAAAGCGTAATGCACTCATCGTTCTCTAAAACTTTAGTTCTGCAAGTTACTTCTTTTATAGCAATGTATTAGTGTTGCAGCAACAATTCTTTGAAACATTAATAGAGACATTTGCTTTTTCTTTAGTCTCACTTTGGCTTTACTGCATAAACAAACATCGGTTAATTAAATGTTTATTTTCTTAAAGAAAACAAAATTAAAACACAAAAAGTGTCAATTAAAGTACTTTATTGGCTACAATTTCTATTACAAAGAGTATTGCAGTCATCGTTCTTTAAAACTTTAGTCCTGCCAGTTACTTCTTTTAAAGGACTATATTAGTAAAGCAGCAACCATTTTTTGAAACGTTACTATAGACATTAGCTTTTTCATTAGTCTCATTTGGGCTTTACTGCATCGATGAATTAAAAGTTTATTTTCTCAAAGAAAACATAATAAAAGCACAAAAAGTGTCGTTCAACGTACTTTAGTAGCTACAATTTATATTACAAAGAGTATTGCACTCATCGTTCTTTAAAACTTTAGTCCTGCCAGTGACTTATTTTAAAGCACTATATTAGTACTGCAGCAACCATTCTTTGAAACGTTACTATAGACATTAGTTTTTTCTTTAGTCCCATTTTAGCTTTACTGCATAAACAAACATCGATTAATTAAATGTTTATTTTCTCAAAGAAAACACATTTAAAGCACAAAAAGTGTCGATTAACGTACTTTATTAGCTACAATTTCTATTATAAAGAGTATTGCACTCATCGTTCTTTAAAACTTTAGTTCTGCAAGTTACTTCTTTTATAGCACTATATTAGTGCTGCCTCAACCATTCTTGGAAACATTACTATAGACATTAGTTTTTTCTTTAGTCCCATTTTAGCTTTACTGCATAAACAAACATCGATTAATGAAGCGTTTATTTTCCAAAAGAAAACAAAATAAAAACACAAATAGTGTCGATTAACCTACTTTATTAGCTACAATTTCTATTACAAAGAGTATTGCACTCATCGTTCTTTAAAACTTTAGTACTGCCAGTTACTTCTTTTAAAGCACTATATTAGTACAGCAGCAACCATTCTTTGAAACGTTACTATAGACATTAACTTTTTATTTAGTCTCATTTTGGCTTTACTGCATCGATTAATTAAAAGTTTAATTTCTCAAAGAAAACAAAATAAAAATACAAAATGTGTCGTTCAACGTTCTTTAGTAGCTACAATTTATATTATAAAGAGTATTGCACTCATCGTTCTTTAAAACTTTAGTTCTGCAAGTTACTTCTTTTAGAGCACTATATCAGTGCTGCAGCAACAATTCTTGGAAACATTACTATAGACATTGGCTTTTTCTTTAGGCTCATTTTGGCCCTACTGCATAAACAAACATCGATTAATTAAACGATTTTTTTCTAAAAGAAAACAAAATAAAATAAAAGCACAAAGAGTGTCGTTCAACATACTTTAGTAGCTACAATTTTTATTATAAAGTGTATTGCACTCATCGTTCTTTAAAACTTTAGTTCTGCCAGTTACTTCTTTTAAAGCACTATATTAGTGCTGCAGCAACCATTCTTTGAAACATTACTATAGACATTAGCTTTTTCTTTCGTCCAATTTTAGCTTTACTGCATAAACAAACATCGATTAATTAAATGTTTATTTTCTCAAAGAAAACAAATTTAAACCACAAAAAGTGTCGGTTAACGTAATTTATTAGCTACAATTTATATTAGAAAGACTATTGCACTCATCGTTCTTTAAAACTTTAGTTCTGCCAGTTACTTCTTTTAAAGCACTATATTAGTGCTGCAGCAACCATTCTTTGAAACATTACTATAGACATTAGTTTTTTCTTTAGTCTCATTTTGGCTTTACTGCATAAACAAACATCGGTTAATTAAATGTTTATTTTCTCGAAGAAAACAAAATTAAAACACAAAAAGTGTCAATTAAAGTACTTTATTGCCTACAATTTCTATTACAAAGAGTATTGCACTCATCTTTCTTGAAAACTTTAGTCCTGCCAGTTACTTCTTTTAAAGGACTATTTTAGTAAAGCAGCAACCATTCTTGGAAACATTACTATAGACATTAGCTTTTTCTTTAGTCTCATTTTAGCTTTTCTGCATAAACAAACATCGGTTAATTAAATAATTATTTTCTAAAAGAAAACAAAATAAAAGCACAAAAAGTGTCGTTCAACGTACTTTAATAGCTACAATTTCTATTATAAAGAGTATTGCACTCATCGTTCTTCAAAACTTTAGTTCTGCAAGTTACTTCTTTTATAACACTATTTTAGTGCTGAAGCAACCATTCTTGGAAACATTACTATAGACATTAGCTTTTTCTTTAGGCTCAATATATATATTTAGTGCATCAACAAACATCGATTAATGAAATGTTTATTTCCCAAAAGAAAACAAAATATAAAAACAAAAAGTGTGGTACGTTATTAGCTACAATTTCTATTACAAAGAGTATTGCACTCATCGTTCTTTAAAAGTTTAGTCCTGCCAGTTACTTCTTTTAAAGCACTATATAAGTACTGAAGCAACCATTCTTTGAAACGTTACTATAGACATTAGCTTTTTATTTAGTCTCATTTGGGCTTTACTGCATCGATTAATTAAAAGTTTATTTTCTCAAAGAAAACAAAATAAAAGCACAAAAAGTTTCGTTCAACGTACTTTAGTAGCTACAATTTATATTATAAAGAGTATTGCACTCATCGTTCTTCAAAACTTTAGTTCTGCAAGTTACTTCTTTTAAGGCACTTTATTAGTGCTGCAGCAACCATTCTTTGAAACATTTCTATAGAAATTAGTTTTCTCTTTCGTCTCAATTTATATTTAGTGCATCAACAAACATCGATTAATGAAACGTTTATTTTCCAAAAGAAAACAAAATAAAAACACAAATAGTGTCGATTAACCTACTTTATTAGCTACAATTTCTATTACAAAGAGTATTGCACTCATCGTTCTTTAAAACTTTAGTACTGCCAGTTACTTCTTTTAAAGCACTATATTAGTACAGCAGCAACCATTCTTTGAAACGTTACTATAGACATTAACTTTTTCTTTAGTCTCATTTTGGCTTTACTGCATCGATTAATTAAAAGTTTATTTTCTCAAAGAAAACAAAATAAAAATACAAAAAGTGTCGTTCAACGTTCTTTAGTAGCTACAATTTATATTATAAAGAGTCTTGCACTCATCGTTCTTTAAAACTTTAGTTCTGCCGGTTACTTCTTTTAAAGCACTATATTAGTGCTGCAGCAACCATTCTTGGAAACATTACTATAGACATTGGCTTTTTCTTAAGGCTCATTTTGGCCCAACTGCATAAACAAACATCGATTAATTAAATGATTTTGTTCTAAAAGAAAACAAAATAAAAGCACAAAGAGTGTCGTTCAACATACTTTAGTAGCTACAATTTTTATTATAAAGTGTATTGCACTCATCGTTCTTTAAAACTTTAGTTCTGCCAGTTACTTCTTTTAAAGCACTATATTAGTGCTGCAGCAACCATTCTTTGAAACATTACTATAGACATTAGCTTTTTCTTTCGTCCAATTTTAGCTTTACTGCATAAACAAACATCGATTAATTAAATGTTTATTTTCTCAAAGAAAACAAATTTAAACCACAAAAAGTGTGCATTAACGTACTTTAGTAGCTACAATTTCTATTAGAAAGACTATTGCACTCATCGTTCTTTAAAACTTTAGTTCTGCCAGTTACTTCTTTTAAAGCACTATATTAGTGCTGCAGCAACCATTCTTTGAAACATTACTATAGACATTAGTTTTTTCTTTAGTCTCATTTTGGCTTTACTGCATAAACAAACATCGGTTAATTAAATGTTTATTTTCTTAAAGAAAACAAAATTAAAACACAAAAAGTGTCAATTAAAGTACTTCATTGGCTACAATTTCTATTACAAAGAGTATTGCACTCATCGTTCTTTAAAACTTTAGTCCTGCCAGTTACTTCTTTTAAAGGACTATTTTAGTAAAGCAGCAACCATTCTTGGAAACATTACTATAGACATTAGCTTTTTCTTTAGTCTCATTTTAGTTTTTCTGCATAAACAAACATCGGTTAATTAAAAGTTTATTTTCTTAAAAAAAACAAAATAAAAGCACAAAAAGTGTCGTTCAACGTACTTTAGTAGCTACAATATATATTTTAAAGAGTATTGCATTCATCGTTCTTTAAAACTTTAGTTCTGCAAGTTACTTCTTTTATAGCACTATATTAGTGTTGCAGCAACCATTCTTGGAAACATTACTATAGACATTAGCTTTTTCTTTAGGCTCATTTTGGCTTTACTGCATAAACAAACCTCGATTAATTAAATGTTTATTTTCTAAATGAAAACAAAATAAAAGTACAAAAAGTGTCGGTTAACGTACTTTAGTAGCTACAACTTCTATTATAAAGAGTATTGCACTAATCGTTCTTTAAAACTTCAGTCCTGCCAGTTTCTTCTTTTAAGGCACTTTATTAGTGCTGCAGCAACCATTCTTTGAAACATTTCTATAGAAATTAGTTTTCTCTTTTGTCTCAATTTATATTTAGTGCATCAACAAACATCGATTAATGAAACGTTTATTTTCCAAAAGAAAACAAAATAAAAACACAAATAGTGTCGATTAACCTACTTTATTAGCTACAATTTCTATTACAAAGAGTATTGCACTCATCGTTCTTTAAAACTTTAGTCCTGCCAGTTACTTCTTTTAAAGCACTATATTAGTACAGCAGCAACCATTCTTTGAAACGTTACTATAGACATTAACTTTTTCTTTAGTCTCATTTTGGCTTTACTGCATCGATTAATTAAAAGTTTATTTTCTCAAAGAAAACAAAATAAAAATACAAAAAGTGTCGTTCAACGTTCTTTAGTAGCTACAATTTATAATATAAAGAGTATTGCACTCATCGTTCTTTAAAACTTTAGTTCTGCAAGTTACTTCTTTTAGAGCACTATATCAGTGCTGCAGCAACCATTCTTGGAAACATTACTATAGACATTGGCTTTTTCTTTAGGCTCATTTTGGTTCTACTGCATAAACAAACATCGATTAATTAAATGATTTTGTTCTAAAAGAAAACAAAATAAAAGCACAAAGAGTGTCGTTCAACATACTTTAGTAGCTACAATTTTTATTATAAAGTGTATTGCACTCATCGTTCTTTAAAACTTTAGTTCTGCCAGTTACTTCTTATAAAGCACTATATTAGTTCTGCAGCAACCATTCTTTGAAACATTACTATAGACATTAGCTTTTTCTTTCGTCCAATTTTAGCTTTACTGCATAAACAAACATCGAATAATGAAACGTTTATTTTCTTAAAGAAAACAAAATTAAAACACAAAAAGTGTGGATTAACGTACTTTATTAGCTACATTTTCTATTACAAAGAGTATTGCACTCATCGTTCTTTAAAACTTTAGTTCTGCCAGTTACTTCTTTTAAAGCACTATATTAGTACTGCAGCAACCATTCTTTGAAACGTTACTATAGACATTAGCTTTTTCTTTAGGCTCATTTTGGCTTTACTGCATAAACAAATATCGATCAATAAAATGTTTATTTTCTCAAAGAAAACAAAATAAAAGCACAAAAAGTGTCCTTCAACGTACTTTAGTAGCTACAATTTATATTACAAAGAGTATTGCACTCATCGTTCTTTAAAACTTTAGTCCTGCCAGTTACTTCTTTTAAAGCTTAGTGCTGCAGCTGCTTAGTGCTTAGCTGCTTAAAGATTAGTGCTGCAGCAACCATTCTTTGAAATATTACTATAGACATTAGCTTTTTTATTTAGTCTCATTTTGGCTTTACTGCATAAACAAACATCGATCAATTAAATGTTTCTTTTCTCAAAGAAAACAAACTTAAAACACAAAAAGTGTGGATTAACGTACTTAAGTAGCTACAATTTCTATTATAAAGCGTAATGCACTCATCGTTCTCTAAAACTTTAGTTCTGCAAGTTACTTCTTTTATAGCAATGTATTAGTGTTGCAGCAACAATTCTTTGAAACATTAATAGA
Organism: Aurelia coerulea; assembly: GCA_039566865.1. NCBI lineage: Eukaryota > Metazoa > Cnidaria > Scyphozoa > Semaeostomeae > Ulmaridae > Aurelia > Aurelia coerulea. The sequence continues at coordinate 10,120,295 of CM076959.1, forward strand.
GACATTTGCTTTTTCTTTAGTCTCACTTTGGCTTTACTGCATAAACAAACATCGGTTAATTAAATGTTTATTTTCTTAAAGAAAACAAAATTAAAACACAAAAAGTGTCAATTAAAGTACTTTATTGGCTACAATTTCTATTACAAAGAGTATTGCAGTCATCGTTCTTTAAAACTTTAGTCCTGCCAGTTACTTCTTTTAAAGGACTATATTAGTAAAGCAGCAACCATTTTTTGAAACGTTACTATAGACATTAGCTTTTTCATTAGTCTCATTTGGGCTTTACTGCATCGATGAATTAAAAGTTTATTTTCTCAAAGAAAACATAATAAAAGCACAAAAAGTGTCGTTCAACGTACTTTAGTAGCTACAATTTATATTACAAAGAGTATTGCACTCATCGTTCTTTAAAACTTTAGTCCTGCCAGTGACTTATTTTAAAGCACTATATTAGTACTGCAGCAACCATTCTTTGAAACGTTACTATAGACATTAGCTTTTTCTTTAGGCTCATTTTGGCTTTACTGCATAAACAAACATCGATTAATTAAATATTTATTTTCTAAAAGAAAACAAAATAAAAGCACAAAAAGTGTCGTTCAACGTACTTTAGTAGCTACAATTTGTATTATAAAGAGTATTGCACTCATCGTTCTTTAAAACTATAGTTCTGCAAGTTACCTCTTTTATAGCACTATATTAGTGCTGCAGCAACCATTCTTTGAAACATTACTATAGACATTAGCTTTTTCTTTAGTCTCATTTTGGCTTTACTACATAAACAAACATGGGTTAATTAAATGTTTATTTTCTCAAAAAAAACAAAATTAAAACACAAAAAGTGTCAATTAAAGTACTTTAGTAGCTACAATTTGTATTATAAAGAATATTGCACTCATCCTTCTTTAAAACTTTAGTTCTGCAAGTTACTTCTTTTATAGCACTATATTAGTGCTGCAGCAACCATTCTTTCAAACATTACTATAGACATTAGCTTTTTCTTTAGTCTCATTTTGGCTTTACTACATAAATAAACATCGGTTAATTAAATGTTTATTTTCTCAAAAAAAACAAAATTAAAACACAAAAAGTGTCAATTAAAGTACTTTAGTAGCTTCATTTTGTATTATAAAGAGTATTGCACTCATCGTTCTTCAAAACTTTAGTTCTGCAAGTTACTTCTTTTATAACACTATTTTAGTGCTGCAGCAACCATTCTTTGAAACATTACTATAGACATTAGCTTTTTCTTTCGTCCAATTTTAGCTTTACTGCATAAACAAACATCGATTAATTAAATGTTTATTTTCGCAAAGAAAACAAATTTAAACCACAAAAAGTGTCGGTTAACGTAATTTATTAGCTACAATTTATATTAGAAAGACTATTGCACTCATCGTTCTTTAAAACTTTAGTTCTGCCAGTTACTTCTTTTAAAGCACTATATTAGTGCTGCAGCAACCATTCTTTGAAACATTACTATAGACATTAGTTTTTTCTTTAGTCTCATTTTGGCTTTACTGCATAAACAAACATCGGTTAATTAAATGTTTATTTTCTCGAAGAAAACAAAATTAAAACACAAAAAGTGTCAATTAAAGTACTTTATTGCCTACAATTTCTATTACAAAGAGTATTGCACTCATCTTTCTTGAAAACTTTAGTCCTGCCAGTTACTTCTTTTAAAGGACTATTTTAGTAAAGCAGCAACCATTCTTGGAAACATTACTATAGACATTAGCTTTTTCTTTAGTCTCATTTTAGCTTTTCTGCATAAACAAACATCGGTTAATTAAATAATTATTTTCTAAAAGAAAACAAAATAAAAGCACAAAAAGTGTCGTTCAACGTACTTTAATAGCTACAATTTCTATTATAAAGAGTATTGCACTCATCGTTCTTCAAAACTTTAGTTCTGCAAGTTACTTCTTTTATAACACTATTTTAGTGCTGAAGCAACCATTCTTGGAAACATTACTATAGACATTAGCTTTTTCTTTAGGCTCAATATATATATTTAGTTCATCAACAAACATCGATTAATGAAATATTTATTTCCCAAAAGAAAACAAAATATAAAAACAAAAAGTGTGGTACGTTATTAGCTACAATTTCTATTACAAAGAGTATTGCACTCATCGTTCTTTAAAAGTTTAGTCCTGCCAGTTACTTCTTTTAAAGCACTATATAAGTACTGAAGCAACCATTCTTTGAAACGTTACTATAGACATTAGCTTTTTATTTAGTCTCATTTGGGCTTTACTGCATCGATTAATTAAAAGTTTATTTTCTCAAAGAAAACAAAATAAAAGCACAAAAAGTTTCGTTCAACGTACTTTAGTAGCTACAATTTATATTATAAAGAGTATTGCACTCATCGTTCTTCAAAACTTTAGTTCTGCAAGTTACTTCTTTTAAGGCACTTTATTAGTGCTGCAGCAACCATTCTTTGAAACATTTCTATAGAAATTAGTTTTCTCTTTCGTCTCAATTTATATTTAGTGCATCAACAAACATCGATTAATGAAACGTTTATTTTCCAAAAGAAAACAAAATAAAAACACAAATAGTGTCGATTAACCTACTTTATTAGCTACAATTTCTATTACAAAGAGTATTGCACTCATCGTTCTTTAAAACTTTAGTACTGCCAGTTACTTCTTTTAAAGCACTATATTAGTACAGCAGCAACCATTCTTTGAAACGTTACTATAGACATTAACTTTTTCTTTAGTCTCATTTTGGCTTTACTGCATCGATTAATTAAAAGTTTATTTTCTCAAAGAAAACAAAATAAAAATACAAAAAGTGTCGTTCAACGTTCTTTAGTAGCTACAATTTATATTATAAAGAGTCTTGCACTCATCGTTCTTTAAAACTTTAGTTCTGCCGGTTACTTCTTTTAAAGCACTATATTAGTGCTGCAGCAACCATTCTTGGAAACATTACTATAGACATTGGCTTTTTCTTAAGGCTCATTTTGGCCCAACTGCATAAACAAACATCGATTAATTAAATGATTTTGTTCTAAAAGAAAACAAAATAAAAGCACAAAGAGTGTCGTTCAACATACGTTAGTAGCTACAATTTTTATTATAAAGTGTATTGCACTCATCGTTCTTTAAAACTTTAGTTCTGCCAGTTACTTCTTTTAAAGCACTATATTAGTGCTGCAGCAACCATTCTTTGAAACATTACTATAGACATTAGCTTTTTCTTTCGTCCAATTTTAGCTTTACTGCATAAACAAACATCGATTAATTAAATGTTTATTTTCTCAAAGAAAACAAATTTAAACCACAAAAAGTGTGCATTAACGTACTTTAGTAGCTACAATTTCTATTAGAAAGACTATTGCACTCATCGTTCTTTAAAACTTTAGTTCTGCCAGTTACTTCTTTTAAAGCACTATATTAGTGCTGCAGCAACCATTCTTTGAAACATTACTATAGACATTAGTTTTTTCTTTAGTCTCATTTTGGCTTTACTGCATAAACAAACATCGGTTAATTAAATGTTTATTTTCTTAAAGAAAACAAAATTAAAACACAAAAAGTGTCAATTAAAGTACTTCATTGGCTACAATTTCTATTACAAAGAGTATTGCACTCATCGTTCTTTAAAACTTTAGTCCTGCCAGTTACTTCTTTTAAAGGACTATTTTAGTAAAGCAGCAACCATTCTTGGAAACATTACTATAGACATTAGCTTTTTCTTTAGTCTCATTTTAGTTTTTCTGCATAAACAAACATCGGTTAATTAAAAGTTTATTTTCTTAAAAAAAACAAAATAAAAGCACAAAAAGTGTCGTTCAACGTACTTTAGTAGCTACAATATATATTTTAAAGAGTATTGCATTCATCGTTCTTTAAAACTTTAGTTCTGCAAGTTACTTCTTTTATAGCACTATATTAGTGTTGCAGCAACCATTCTTGGAAACATTACTATAGACATTAGCTTTTTCTTTAGGCTCATTTTGGCTTTACTGCATAAACAAACCTCGATTAATTAAATGTTTATTTTCTAAATGAAAACAAAATAAAAGTACAAAAAGTGTCGGTTAACGTACTTTAGTAGCTACAACTTCTATTATAAAGAGTATTGCACTAATCGTTCTTTAAAACTTCAGTCCTGCCAGTTTCTTCTTTTAAGGCACTTTATTAGTGCTGCAGCAACCATTCTTTGAAACATTTCTATAGAAATTAGTTTTCTCTTTTGTCTCAATTTATATTTAGTGCATCAACAAACATCGATTAATGAAACGTTTATTTTCCAAAAGAAAACAAAATAAAAACACAAATAGTGTCGATTAACCTACTTTATTAGCTACAATTTCTATTACAAAGAGTATTGCACTCATCGTTCTTTAAAACTTTAGTCCTGCCAGTTACTTCTTTTAAAGCACTATATTAGTACAGCAGCAACCATTCTTTGAAACGTTACTATAGACATTAACTTTTTCTTTAGTCTCATTTTGGCTTTACTGCATCGATTAATTAAAAGTTTATTTTCTCAAAGAAAACAAAATAAAAATACAAAAAGTGTCGTTCAACGTTCTTTAGTAGCTACAATTTATAATATAAAGAGTATTGCACTCATCGTTCTTTAAAACTTTAGTTCTGCAAGTTACTTCTTTTAGAGCACTATATCAGTGCTGCAGCAACCATTCTTGGAAACATTACTATAGACATTGGCTTTTTCTTTAGGCTCATTTTGGTTCTACTGCATAAACAAACATCGATTAATTAAATGATTTTGTTCTAAAAGAAAACAAAATAAAAGCACAAAGAGTGTCGTTCAACATACTTTAGTAGCTACAATTTTTATTATAAAGTGTATTGCACTCATCGTTCTTTAAAACTTTAGTTCTGCCAGTTACTTCTTTTAAAGCACTATATTAGTTCTGCAGCAACCATTCTTTGAAACATTACTATAGACATTAGCTTTTTCTTTCGTCCAATTTTAGCTTTACTGCATAAACAAACATCGAATAATGAAACGTTTATTTTCTTAAAGAAAACAAAATTAAAACACAAAAAGTGTGGATTAACGTACTTTATTAGCTACATTTTCTATTACAAAGAGTATTGCACTCATCGTTCTTTAAAACTTTAGTCCTGCCAGTTACTTCTTTTAAAGCACTATATTAGTACTGCAGCAACCATTCTTTGAAACGTTACTATAGACATTAGCTTTTTCTTTAGGCTCATTTTGGCTTTACTGCATAAACAAATATCGATCAATAAAATGTTTATTTTCTCAAAGAAAACAAAATAAAAGCACAAAAAGTGTCCTTCAACGTACTTTAGTAGCTACAATTTATATTACAAAGAGTATTGCACTCATCGTTCTTTAAAACTTTAGTCCTGCCAGTTACTTCTTTTAAAGCTTAGTGCTGCAGCTGCTTAGTGCTTAGCTGCTTAAAGATTAGTGCTGCAGCAACCATTCTTTGAAATATTACTATAGACATTAGCTTTTTTATTTAGTCTCATTTTGGCTTTACTGCATAAACAAACATCGATCAATTAAATGTTTCTTTTCTCAAAGAAAACAAACTTAAAACACAAAAAGTGTGGATTAACGTACTTAAGTAGCTACAATTTCTATTATAAAGCGTAATGCACTCATCGTTCTCTAAAACTTTAGTTCTGCAAGTTACTTCTTTTATAGCAATGTATTAGTGTTGCAGCAACAATTCTTTGAAACATTAATAGAGACATTTGCTTTTTCTTTAGTCTCACTTTGGCTTTACTGCATAAACAAACATCGGTTAATTAAATGTTTATTTTCTTAAAGAAAACAAAATTAAAACACAAAAAGTGTCAATTAAAGTACTTTATTGGCTACAATTTCTATTACAAAGAGTATTGCAGTCATCGTTCTTTAAAACTTTAGTCCTGCCAGTTACTTCTTTTAAAGGACTATATTAGTAAAGCAGCAACCATTTTTTGAAACGTTACTATAGACATTAGCTTTTTCATTAGTCTCATTTGGGCTTTACTGCATCGATGAATTAAAAGTTTATTTTCTCAAAGAAAACATAATAAAAGCACAAAAAGTGTCGTTCAACGTACTTTAGTAGCTACAATTTATATTACAAAGAGTATTGCACTCATCGTTCTTTAAAACTTTAGTCCTGCCAGTGACTTATTTTAAAGCACTATATTAGTACTGCAGCAACCATTCTTTGAAACGTTACTATAGACATTAGCTTTTTCTTTAGGCTCATTTTGGCTTTACTGCATAAACAAACATCGATTAATTAAATATTTATTTTCTAAAAGAAAACAAAATAAAAGCACAAAAAGTGTCGTTCAACGTACTTTAGTAGCTACAATTTGTATTATAAAGAGTATTGCACTCATCGTTCTTTAAAACTATAGTTCTGCAAGTTACCTCTTTTATAGCACTATATTAGTGCTGCAGCAACCATTCTTTGAAACATTACTATAGACATTAGCTTTTTCTTTAGTCTCATTTTGGCTTTACTACATAAACAAACATGGGTTAATTAAATGTTTATTTTCTCAAAAAAAACAAAATTAAAACACAAAAAGTGTCAATTAAAGTACTTTAGTAGCTACAATTTGTATTATAAAGAATATTGCACTCATCCTTCTTTAAAACTTTAGTTCTGCAAGTTACTTCTTTTATAGCACTATATTAGTGCTGCAGCAACCATTCTTTCAAACATTACTATAGACATTAGCTTTTTCTTTAGTCTCATTTTGGCTTTACTACATAAATAAACATCGGTTAATTAAATGTTTATTTTCTCAAAAAAAACAAAATTAAAACACAAAAAGTGTCAATTAAAGTACTTTAGTAGCTTCATTTTGTATTATAAAGAGTATTGCACTCATCGTTCTTTAAAACTTTAGTTCTGCAAGTTACTTCTTTTATAGCACTATATTAGTGCTGCAGCAACCATTCTTTGAAACATTACTATAGACATTAGCTTTTTCTTTAGTCTCATTTTGGCTTTACTACATAAACAAACATCGGTTAATTAAATGTTTATTTTCTCAAAAAAAAAACAAAATTAAAACACAAAAAGTGTCAATTAAAGTACTTTAGTAGCTACAATTTGTATTATAAAGAGTATTGCACTCATCGTTCTTTAAAACTTTAGTTCTGCAAGTTACTTCTTTTATAGCACTATATTAGTGCTGCAGCAACCATTTTTTGAAACATTACTATAGACATTAGTTTTTACTTTCGCCTCAATTTATATTTAGTGCATCAACAAACATCGATTAATGAAACGTTTATTTTCCAAACGAAAACAAAATGTAGACACAAAAAGTTTCGATTATCGTAATTTATTAGCTACAATTTCTATTAAAAAGAGTATTGGACTCATCGCTCTTTAAAACTTTAGTCCTGCCAGTTACTTCTTTTAAAGCACTATATTAGTTCTGCAGCAACCATTCTTTGAAACATTACTATAGACATTAGCTTTTTTATTTAGTCTCATTTTGGCTTTACTGCATAAACAAATATCGATCAATTAAATGTTTCTTTTCTCAAAGAAAACAAACTTAAAACACAAAAAGTGTGGATTAACGTACTTAAGTAGCTACAATTTCTATTATAAAGCGTAATGCACTCATCGTTCTCTAAAACTTTAGTTCTGCAAGTTACTTCTTTTAAAGCACTATATTAGTACAGCAGCAACCATTCTTTGAAAAGTTACTATAGACATTAACTTTTTCTTTAGTCTCATTTTGGCTTTACTGCATCGATTAATTAAAAGTTTATTTTCTCAAAGAAAACAAAATAAAAGTACAAAAAGTGTCGTTCAACGTTCTTTAGTAGCTACAATTTATATTATAAAGAGTCTTGCACTCATCGTTCTTTAAAACTTTAGTTCTGCCGGTTACTTCTTTTAAAGCACTATATTAGTGCTGCAGCAACCATTCTTGGAAACATTACTATAGACATTGGCTTTTTCTTAAGGCTCATTTTGGCCCAACTGCATAAACAAACATCGATTAATTAAATGATTTTGTTCTAAAAGAAAACAAAATAAAAGCACAAAGAGTGTCGTTCAACATACTTTAGTAGCTACAATTTTTATTATAAAGTGTATTGCACTCATCGTTCTTTAAAACTTTAGTTCTGCCAGTTACTTCTTTTAAAGCACTATATTAGTGCTGCAGCAACCATTCTTTGAAACATTACTATAGACATTAGCTTTTTCTTTCGTCCAATTTTAGCTTTACTGCATAAACAAACATCGATTAATTAAATGTTTATTTTCTCAAAGAAAACAAATTTAAACCACAAAAAGTGTGCATTAACGTACTTTAGTAGCTACAATTTCTATTAGAAAGACTATTGCACTCATCGTTCTTTAAAACTTTAGTTCTGCCAGTTACTTCTTTTAAAGCACTATATTAGTGCTGCAGCAACCATTCTTTGAAACATTACTATAGACATTAGCTTTTTCTTTAGTCTCATTTTGGCTTTACTACATAAATAAACATCGGTTAATTAAATGTTTATTTTCTCAAAAAAAACAAAATTAAAACACAAAAAGTGTCAATTAAAGTACTTTAGTAGCTTCATTTTGTATTATAAAGAGTATTGCACTCATCGTTCTTTAAAACTTTAGTTCTGCAAGTTACTTCTTTTATAGCACTATATTAGTGCTGCAGCAACCATTCTTTGAAACATTACTATAGACATTAGCTTTTTCTTTAGTCTCATTTTGGCTTTACTACATAAACAAACATCGGTTAATTAAATGTTTATTTTCTCAAAAAAAAAACAAAATTAAAACACAAAAAGTGTCAATTAAAGTACTTTAGTAGCTACAATTTGTATTATAAAGAGTATTGCACTCATCGTTCTTTAAAACTTTAGTTCTGCAAGTTACTTCTTTTATAGCACTATATTAGTGCTGCAGCAACCATTCTTTGAAACATTACTATAGACATTAGTTTTTTCTTTCGCCTCAATTTATATTTAGTGCATCAACAAACATCGATTAATGAAACGTTTATTTTCCAAACGAAAACAAAATGTAGACACAAAAAGTTTCAATTAACGTAATTTATTAGCTACAATTTCTATTAAAAAGAGTATTGGACTCATCGCTTTTTAAAACTTTTGTCCTGCCAGTTACTTCTTTTAAAGCACTATATTAGTTCTGCAGCAACCATTCTTTGAAACGTTACTATAGACATTAGCTTTTTCTTTCGACCAATTTTAGCTTTACTGCATAAACAAATATCGATCAATAAAATGTTTATTTTCTCAAAGAAAACAAATTTAAACCACAAAATGTGTCGGTTAACGTACTTTATTAGCTACAATTTATATTACAAAGACTATTGCACTCATCGTTCTTTAAAACTTTAGTTCTGCCAGTTACTTCTTTTAAAGCACTATATTAGTGCTGCAGCAACCATTGTTTGAAACATTACTATAGACATTAGTTTTTCTTCCGTCTCAATTTATATTAAGTGCATCAACAAACATCGATTAATGAAACGTTTATTTTCCAAAAGAAAACAAATATAAACACAAAAAGTGTGCATTAACGTACTTTATTAGCTACAATTTCTATTACAAAGAGTATTGCACTCATCGTTCTTTAAAACCTTAGTCCTGCCATTTACTTCTTTTAAAGCACTATATTAGTACTGCAGCAACCATTCTTTGAAACGTTACTATAGACATTAGCTTTTTCTTTAGTCTCATTTTAGCTTTTCTGCATAAACAAACATCGATTAATTAAATGTTTATTTTCTCGAAGAAAACAAAATAAAAGCACAAAAATTGTTGTTCAACGTACTTTAGTAGCTACAATTTCTATTATAAAGAGTATTGCACTCATCGTTCTTTAAAACTTTAGTCCTGCCAGTTACTTCTTTTAAAGCACTATATTAGTACTACAGCAACCATTCTTTGAAACGTTACTATAGTCATTAGCTTTTTCTTTAGTCTCATTTTGGCTTTACTGCATCGATTAATTAAAAGTTTATTTTCTCAAAGAAAACAAAATAAAAATACAAAAAGTGTCGTTCAACGTACTTTAGTAGCTACAATTTATATTATAAAGAGTATCGCACTCATCGTTCTTTAAAACTTTTGTTCTGCAAGTTACTTCTTTTATAGCACTATATTAGTGCTGCAGCAACCATTCTTGGAAACATTACTATAGACATTGGCTTTTTCTTTAGGCTCATTTTGGCTTTACTGCGTAAACAAACATCGATTAATTAAATGTTTATATTCTAAAAGAAAACAAAAGAAAAGCACAAAGATTGTATTTCAAAATACTTTAGTAGCTACAATTTTTATTATAAAGAGTATTGCACTCATCGTTCTTCAAAACTTTATTCCTGCGAGTTACTTCTTTTAAAGCACTATCTTAGTGCTGCAGCAACCATTCTTGGAAACATTACTATAGACATTAGCTTTTTCTTTCGACCAATTTTAGCTTCACTGCATAAACAAACATCGATTATTTAAATGTTTATTTTCTCAAAGAAAACAAATTTAAACCACAAAATGTGTCGGTTAACGTACTTTATTAGCTACAATTTATATTAGAAAGACTATTGCACTCATCGTTCTTTAAAATTTAGTTCTGCCAGTTACTTCTTTTAAAGCACTATATTAGTGCTGCAGCAACCATTGTTTGAAACATTACTATAGACATTAGTTTTTTCTTTAGTCTCATTTTGGCTTTACTACATAAACAAACATCGGTTAATTAAATGTTTATTTTCTCAAAAAAAAACAAAATTAAAACACAAAAAGTGTCAATTAAAGTACTTTAGTAGCTACAATTTGTATTATAAAGAGTATTGCACTCATCGCTCTTTAAAACTTTAGTTCTGCAAGTTACTTCTTTTATAGCACTATATTGGTGCTGCAGCAACCATTCTTTGAAACATTACTATAGACATTAGTTTTTTCTTTCGCCGCAATTTATATTTAGTGCATCAACAAACATCGATTAATGAAACGTTTATTTTCCAAACGAAAACAAAATGTAGACACAAAAAGTTTCGATTAACGTAATTTATTAGCTACAATTTCTATTAAAAAGAGTATTGGACTCATCGCTCTTTAAAACTTTAGTCCTGCCAGTTACTTCTTTTAAAGCACTATATTAGTTCTGCAGCAACCATTCTTTGAAACGTTACTATAGACATTAGCTTTTTCTTTAGGCTCATTTCGGCTTTACTGCATAAACAAATATCGATCAATAAAATGTTTATTTTCTCAAAGAAAACAAAATAAAAGCACAAAAAGTGTCCTTCAACGTACTTTAGTAGCTACAATTTATATTACAAAGAGTATTGCACTCATCGTTCTTTAAAACTTTAGTCCTGCCAGTTACTTCTTTTAAAGCTTAGTGCTGCAGCTGCTTAGTGCTTAGCTGCTTAAAGATTAGTGCTGCAGCAACCATTCTTTGAAATATTACTATAGACATTAGCTTTTTTATTTAGTCTCATTTTGGCTTTACTGCATAAACAAACATCGATCAATTAAATGTTTCTTTTCTCAAAGAAAACAAACTTAAAACACAAAAAGTGTGGATTAACGTACTTAAGTAGCTACAATTTCTATTATAAAGCGTAATGCACTCATCGTTCTCTAAAACTTTAGTTCTGCAAGTTACTTCTTTTATAGCAATGTATTAGTGCTGCAGCAACAATTCTTTGAAACATTAATAGAGACATTTGCTTTTTCTTTAGTCTCACTTTGGCTTTACTGCATAAACAAACATCGGTTAATTAAATGTTTATTTTCTTAAAGAAAACAAAATTAAAACACAAAAAGTGTCAATTAAAGTACTTTATTGGCTACAATTTCTATTACAAAGAGTATTGCAGTCATCGTTCTTTAAAACTTTAGTCCTGCCAGTTACTTCTTTTAAAGGACTATATTAGTAAAGCAGCAACCATTTTTTGAAACGTTACTATAGACATTAGCTTTTTCATTAGTCTCATTTGGGCTTTACTGCATCGATGAATTAAAAGTTTATTTTCTCAAAGAAAACATAATAAAAGCACAAAAAGTGTCGTTCAACGTACTTTAGTAGCTACAATTTATATTACAAAGAGTATTGCACTCATCGTTCTTTAAAACTTTAGTCCTGCCAGTGACTTCTTTTAAAGCACTATATTAGTACTGCAGCAACCATTCTTTGAAACGTTACTATAGACATTAGCTTTTTCTTTAGGCTCATTTTGGCTTTACTGCATAAACAAACATCGATTAATTAAATATTTATTTTCTAAAAGAAAACAAAATAAAAGCACAAAAAGTGTCGTTCAACGTACTTTAGTAGCTACAATTTGTATTATAAAGAGTATTGCACTCATCGTTCTTTAAAACTATAGTTCTGCAAGTTACCTCTTTTATAGCACTATATTAGTGCTGCAGCAACCATTCTTTGAAACATTACTATAGACATTAGCTTTTTCTTTAGTCTCATTTTGGCTTTACTACATAAACAAACATGGGTTAATTAAATGTTTATTTTCTCAAAAAAAACAAAATTAAAACACAAAAAGTGTCAATTAAAGTACTTTAGTAGCTACAATTTGTATTATAAAGAATATTGCACTCATCCTTCTTTAAAACTTTAGTTCTGCAAGTTACTTCTTTTATAGCACTATATTAGTGCTGCAGCAACCATTCTTTGAAACATTACTATAGACATTAGTTTTTTCTTTCGCCGCAATTTATATTTAGTGCATCAACAAACATCGATTAATGAAACGTTTATTTTCCAAACGAAAACAAAATGTAGACACAAAAAGTTTCGATTAACGTAATTTATTAGCTACAATTTCTATTAAAAAGAGTATTGGACTCATCGCTCTTTAAAACTTTAGTCCTGCCAGTTACTTCTTTTAAAGCACTATATTAGTTCTGCAGCAACCATTCTTTGAAACGTTACTATAGACATTAGCTTTTTCTTTAGGCTCATTTTGGCTTTACAGCATAAACAAATATCGATCAATAAAATGTTTATTTTCTCAAAGAAAACAAAATAAAAGCACAAAAAGTGTCCTTCAACGTACTTTAGTAGCTACAATTTATATTACAAAGAGTATTGCACTCATCGTTCTTTAAAACTTTAGTCCTGCCAGTTACTTCTTTTAAAGCTTAGTGCTGCAGCTGCTTAGTGCTTAGCTGCTTAAAGATTAGTGCTGCAGCAACCATTCTTTGAAATATTACTATAGACATTAGCTTTTTTATTTAGTCTCATTTTGGCTTTACTGCATAAACAAACATCGATCAATTAAATGTTTCTTTTCTCAAAGAAAACAAACTTAAAACACAAAAAGTGTGGATTAACGTACTTAAGTAGCTACAATTTCTATTATAAAGCGTAATGCACTCATCGTTCTCTAAAACTTTAGTTCTGCAAGTTACTTCTTTTATAGCAATGTATTAGTGCTGCAGCAACAATTCTTTGAAACATTAATAGAGACATTTGCTTTTTCTTTAGTCTCACTTTGGCTTTACTGCATAAACAAACATCGGTTAATTAAATGTTTATTTTCTTAAAGAAAACAAAATTAAAACACAAAAAGTGTCAATTAAAGTACTTTATTGGCTACAATTTCTATTACAAAGAGTATTGCAGTCATCGTTCTTTAAAACTTTAGTCCTGCCAGTTACTTCTTTTAAAGGACTATATTAGTAAAGCAGCAACCATTTTTTGAAACGTTACTATAGACATTAGCTTTTTCATTAGTCTCATTTGGGCTTTACTGCATCGATGAATTAAAAGTTTATTTTCTCAAAGAAAACATAATAAAAGCACAAAAAGTGTCGTTCAACGTACTTTAGTAGCTACAATTTATATTACAAAGAGTATTGCACTCATCGTTCTTTAAAACTTTAGTCCTGCCAGTGACTTCTTTTAAAGCACTATATTAGTACTGCAGCAACCATTCTTTGAAACGTTACTATAGACATTAGCTTTTTCTTTAGGCTCATTTTGGCTTTACTGCATAAACAAACATGGGTTAATTAAATGTTTATTTTCTAAAAAAAACAAAATTAAAACACAAAAAGTGTCAATTAAAGTACTTTAGTAGCTACAATTTGTATTATAAAGAATATTGCACTCATCCTTCTTTAAAACTTTAGTTCTGCAAGTTACTTCTTTTATAGCACTATATTAGTGCTGCAGCAACCATTCTTTGAAACATTACTATAGGCATTAGCTTTTTCTTTAGTCTCATTTTGGCTTTACTACATAAATAAACATTGGTTAATTAAATGTTTATTTTCTCAAAGAAAACAAAATTAAAACACAAAAAGTGTCAATTAAAGTACCTTAGTAGCTACAATTTGTATTATAAAGAATATTGCACTCATCCTTCTTTAAAACTTTAGTTCTGCAAGTTACTTCTTTTATAGCACTATATTAGTGCTGCAGCAACCATTCTTTCAAACATTACTATAGACATTAGCTTTTTCTTTAGTCTCATTTTGGCTTTACTACATAAATAAACATCGGTTAATTAAATGTTTATTTTCTCAAAAAAAACAAGATTAAAACACAAAAAGTGTCAATTAAAGTACTTTAGTAGCTTCATTTTGTATTACAAAGAGTATTGCACTCATCGTTCTTTAAAACTTTAGTCCTGCCAGTGACTTCTTTTAAAGCACTATATTAGTACTGCAGCAACCATTCTTTGAAACGTTACTATAGACATTAGCTTTTTCTTTAGGCTCATTTTGGCTTTACTGCATAAACAAACATCGATTAATTAAATATTTATTTTCTAAAAGAAAACAAAATAAAAGCACAAAAAGTGTCGTTCAACGTACTTTAGTAGCTACAATTTGTATTATAAAGAGTATTGCACTCATCGTTCTTTAAAACTATAGTTCTGCAAGTTACCTCTTTTATAGCACTATATTAGTGCTGCAGCAACCATTCTTTGAAACATTACTATAGACATTAGCTTTTTCTTTAGTCTCATTTTGGCTTTACTACATAAACAAACATGGGTTAATTAAATGTTTATTTTCTCAAAAAAAACAAAATTAAAACACAAAAAGTGTCAATTAAAGTACTTTAGTAGCTACAATTTGTATTATAAAGAATATTGCACTCATCCTTCTTTAAAACTTTAGTTCTGCAAGTTACTTCTTTTATAGCACTATATTAGTGCTGCAGCAACCATTCTTTGAAACATTACTATAGACATTAGTTTTTTCTTTCGCCGCAATTTATATTTAGTGCATCAACAAACATCGATTAATGAAACGTTTATTTTCCAAACGAAAACAAAATGTAGACACAAAAAGTTTCGATTAACGTAATTTATTAGCTACAATTTCTATTAAAAAGAGTATTGGACTCATCGCTCTTTAAAACTTTAGTCCTGCCAGTTACTTCTTTTAAAGCACTATATTAGTTCTGCAGCAAGCATTCTTTGAAACGTTACTATAGACATTAGCTTTTTCTTTAGGCTCATTTTGGCTTTACAGCATAAACAAATATCGATCAATAAAATGTTTATTTTCTCAAAGAAAACAAAATAAAAGCACAAAAAGTGTCCTTCAACGTACTTTAGTAGCTACAATTTATATTACAAAGAGTATTGCACTCATCGTTCTTTAAAACTTTAGTCCTGCCAGTTACTTCTTTTAAAGCTTAGTGCTGCAGCTGCTTAGTGCTTAGCTGCTTAAAGATTAGTGCTGCAGCAACCATTCTTTGAAATATTACTATAGACATTAGCTTTTTTATTTAGTCTCATTTTGGCTTTACTGCATAAACAAACATCGATCAATTAAATGTTTCTTTTCTCAAAGAAAACAAACTTAAAACACAAAAAGTGTGGATTAACGTACTTAAGTAGCTACAATTTCTATTATAAAGCGTAATGCACTCATCGTTCTCTAAAACTTTAGTTCTGCAAGTTACTTCTTTTATAGCAATGTATTAGTGCTGCAGCAACAATTCTTTGAAACATTAATAGAGACATTTGCTTTTTCTTTAGTCTCACTTTGGCTTTACTGCATAAACAAACATCGGTTAATTAAATGTTTATTTTCTTAAAGAAAACAAAATTAAAACACAAAAAGTGTCAATTAAAGTACTTTATTGGCTACAATTTCTATTACAAAGAGTATTGCAGTCATCGTTCTTTAAAACTTTAGTCCTGCCAGTTACTTCTTTTAAAGGACTATATTAGTAAAGCAGCAACCATTTTTTGAAACGTTACTATAGACATTAGCTTTTTCATTAGTCTCATTTGGGCTTTACTGCATCGATGAATTAAAAGTTTATTTTCTCAAAGAAAACATAATAAAAGCACAAAAAGTGTCGTTCAACGTACTTTAGTAGCTACAATTTATATTACAAAGAGTATTGCACTCATCGTTCTTTAAAACTTTAGTCCTGCCAGTGACTTCTTTTAAAGCACTATATTAGTACTGCAGCAACCATTCTTTGAAACGTTACTATAGACATTAGCTTTTTCTTTAGGCTCATTTTGGCTTTACTGCATAAACAAACATGGGTTAATTAAATGTTTATTTTCTCAAAAAAACAAAATTAAAACACAAAAAGTGTCAATTAAAGTACTTTAGTAGCTACAATTTGTATTATAAAGAATATTGCACTCATCCTTCTTTAAAACTTTAGTTCTGCAAGTTACTTCTTTTATAGCACTATATTAGTGCTGCAGCAACCATTCTTTGAAACATTACTATAGGCATTAGCTTTTTCTTTAGTCTCATTTTGGCTTTACTACATAAATAAACATTGGTTAATTAAATGTTTATTTTCTCAAAGAAAACAAAATTAAAACACAAAAAGTGTCAATTAAAGTACCTTAGTAGCTACAATTTGTATTATAAAGAATATTGCACTCATCCTTCTTTAAAACTTTAGTTCTGCAAGTTACTTCTTTTATAGCACTATATTAGTGCTGCAGCAACCATTCTTTCAAACATTACTATAGACATTAGCTTTTTCTTTAGTCTCATTTTGGCTTTACTACATAAATAAACATCGGTTAATTAAATGTTTATTTTCTCAAAAAAAAACAAAATTAAAACACAAAAAGTGTCAATTAAAGTACTTTAGTAGCTTCATTTTGTATTATAAAGAGTATTGCACTCATCGTTCTTTAAAACTTTAGTTCTGCAAGTTACTTCTTTTATAGCACTATATTAGTGCTGCAGCAACCATTCTTTGAAACATTACTATAGACATTAGCTTTTTCTTTAGTCTCATTTTGGCTTTACTACATAAACAAACATGGGTTAATTAAATGTTTATTTTCTCAAAAAAAACAAAATTAAAACACAAAAAGTGTCAATTAAAGTACTTTAGTAGCTACAATTTGTATTATAAAGAATATTGCACTCATCCTTCTTTAAAACTTTAGTTCTGCAAGTTACTTCTTTTATAGCACTATATTAGTGCTGCAGCAACCATTCTTTCAAACATTACTATAGACATTAGCTTTTTCTTTAGTCTCATTTTGGCTTTACTACATAAATAAACATCGGTTAATTAAATGTTTATTTTCTCAAAAAAAACAAAATTAAAACACAAAAAGTGTCAATTAAAGTACTTTAGTAGCTTCATTTTGTATTATAAAGAGTATTGCACTCATCGTTCTTTAAAACTTTAGTTCTGCAAGTTACTTCTTTTATAGCACTATATTAGTGCTGCAGCAACCATTCTTTGAAACATTACTATAGACATTAGCTTTTTCTTTAGTCTCATTTTTGCTTTACTACATAAACAAACATCGGTTAATTAAATGTTTATTTTCTCAAAAAAAACAAAATTAAAACACAAAAAGTGTCAATTAAAGTACTTTAGTAGCTACAATTTGTATTATAAAGAATGTTGCACTCATCCTTCTTTAAAACTTTAGTTCTGCAAGTTACTTCTTTTATAGCACTATATTAGTGCTGCAGCAACAATTCTTTGAAACATTAATAGAGACATTTGCTTTTTCTTTAGTCTCACTTTGGCTTTACTGCATAAACAAACATCGGTTAATTAAATGTTTATTTTCTTAAAGAAAACAAAATTAAAACACAAAAAGTGTCAATTAAAGTACTTTATTGGCTACAATTTCTATTACAAAGAGTATTGCAGTCATCGTTCTTTAAAACTTTAGTCCTGCCAGTTACTTCTTTTAAAGGACTATATTAGTAAAGCAGCAACCATTTTTTGAAACGTTTCTATAGACATTAGCTTTTTCTTTAGTCTCATTTTGGCTTTACTACATAAACAAACATGGGTTAATTAAATGTTTATTTTCTCAAAAAAAACAAAATTAAAACACAAAAAGTGTCAATTAAAGTACTTTAGTAGCTACAATTTGTATTATAAAGAATATTGCACTCATCCTTCTTTAAAACTATAGTTCTGCAAGTTACCTCTTTTATAGCACTATATTAGTGCTGCAGCAACCATTCTTTCAAACATTACTATAGACATTAGCTTTTTCATTAGTCTCATTTGGGCTTTACTGCATCGATGAATTAAAAGTTTATTTTCTCAAAGAAAACATAATAAAAGCACAAAAAGTGTCGTTCAACGTACTTTAGTAGCTACAATTTATATTACAAAGAGTATTGCACTCATCGTTCTTTAAAACTTTAGTCCTGCCAGTGACTTCTTTTAAAGCACTATATTAGTACTGCAGCAACCATTCTTTGAAACGTTACTATAGACATTAGCTTTTTCTTTAGGCTCATTTTGGCTTTACTGCATAAACAAACATCGATTAATTAAATATTTATTTTCTAAAAGAAAACAAAATAAAAGCACAAAAAGTGTCGTTCAACGTACTTTAGTAGCTACAATTTGTATTATAAAGAGTATTGCACTCATCGTTCTTTAAAACTATAGTTCTGCAAGTTACCTCTTTTATAGCACTATATTAGTGCTGCAGCAACCATTCTTTGAAACATTACTATAGACATTAGCTTTTTCTTTAGTCTCATTTTGGCTTTACTACATAAACAAACATGGGTTAATTAAATGTTTATTTTCTCAAAAAAAACAAAATTAAAACACAAAAAGTGTCAATTAAAGTACTTTAGTAGCTACAATTTGTATTATAAAGAATATTGCACTCATCCTTCTTTAAAACTTTAGTTCTGCAAGTTACTTCTTTTATAGCACTATATTAGTGCTGCAGCAACCATTCTTTCAAACATTACTATAGACATTAGCTTTTTCTTTAGTCTCATTTTGGCTTTACTACATAAACAAACATGGGTTAATTAAATGTTTATTTTCTCAAAAAAAACAAAATTAAAACACAAAAAGTGTCAATTAAAGTACTTTAGTAGCTTCATTTTGTATTATAAAGAGTATTGCACTCATCGTTCTTTAAAACTTTAGTTCTGCAAGTTACTTCTTTTATAGCACTATATTAGTGCTGCAGCAACCATTCTTTGAAACATTACTATAGACATTAGCTTTTTCTTTAGTCTCATTTTGGCTTTACTACATAAACAAACATCGGTTAATTAAATGTTTATTTTCTCAAAAAAAAAACAAAATTAAAACACAAAAAGTGTCAATTAAAGTACTTTAGTAGCTACAATTTGTATTATAAAGAGTATTGCACTCATCGTTCTTTAAAACTTTAGTTCTGCAAGTTACTTCTTTTATAGCACTATATTAGTGCTGCAGCAACCATTCTTTGAAACATTACTATAGACATTAGTTTTTTCTTTCGCCGCAATTTATATTTAGTGCATCAACAAACATCGATTAATGAAACGTTTATTTTCCAAACGAAAACAAAATGTAGACACAAAAAGTTTCGATTAACGTAATTTATTAGCTACAATTTCTATTAAAAAGAGTATTGGACTCATCGCTCTTTAAAACTTTAGTCCTGCCAGTTACTTCTTTTAAAGCACTATATTAGTTCTGCAGCAACCATTCTTTGAAACGTTACTATAGACATTAGCTTTTTCTTTAGGCTCATTTTGGCTTTACTGCATAAACAAATATCGATCAATAAAATGTTTATTTTCTCAAAGAAAACAAAATAAAAGCACAAAAAGTGTCCTTCAACGTACTTTAGTAGCTACAATTTATATTACAAAGAGTATTGCACTCATCGTTCTTTAAAACTTTAGTCCTGCCAGTTACTTCTTT
Source organism: Aurelia coerulea (assembly GCA_039566865.1). Taxonomy (NCBI): domain Eukaryota; kingdom Metazoa; phylum Cnidaria; class Scyphozoa; order Semaeostomeae; family Ulmaridae; genus Aurelia; species Aurelia coerulea. Next base: position 10,140,435 of record CM076959.1, read on the forward strand.
TAAAGCTTAGTGCTGCAGCTGCTTAGTGCTTAGCTGCTTAAAGATTAGTGCTGCAGCAACCATTCTTTGAAATATTACTATAGACATTAGCTTTTTTATTTAGTCTCATTTTGGCTTTACTGCATAAACAAACATCGATCAATTAAATGTTTCTTTTCTCAAAGAAAACAAACTTAAAACACAAAAAGTGTGGATTAACGTACTTAAGTAGCTACAATTTCTATTATAAAGCGTAATGCACTCATCGTTCTCTAAAACTTTAGTTCTGCAAGTTACTTCTTTTATAGCAATGTATTAGTGCTGCAGCAACAATTCTTTGAAACATTAATAGAGACATTTGCTTTTTCTTTAGTCTCACTTTGGCTTTACTGCATAAACAAACATCGGTTAATTAAATGTTTATTTTCTTAAAGAAAACAAAATTAAAACACAAAAAGTGTCAATTAAAGTACTTTATTGGCTACAATTTCTATTACAAAGAGTATTGCAGTCATCGTTCTTTAAAACTTTAGTCCTGCCAGTTACTTCTTTTAAAGGACTATATTAGTAAAGCAGCAACCATTTTTTGAAACGTTACTATAGACATTAGCTTTTTCATTAGTCTCATTTGGGCTTTACTGCATCGATGAATTAAAAGTTTATTTTCTCAAAGAAAACATAATAAAAGCACAAAAAGTGTCGTTCAACGTACTTTAGTAGCTACAATTTATATTACAAAGAGTATTGCACTCATCGTTCTTTAAAACTTTAGTCCTGCCAGTGACTTCTTTTAAAGCACTATATTAGTACTGCAGCAACCATTCTTTGAAACGTTACTATAGACATTAGCTTTTTCTTTAGGCTCATTTTGGCTTTACTGCATAAACAAACATCGATTAATTAAATATTTATTTTCTAAAAGAAAACAAAATAAAAGCACAAAAAGTGTCGTTCAACGTACTTTAGTAGCTACAATTTGTATTATAAAGAGTATTGCACTCATCGTTCTTTAAAACTATAGTTCTGCAAGTTACCTCTTTTATAGCACTATATTAGTGCTGCAGCAACCATTCTTTGAAACATTACTATAGACATTAGCTTTTTCTTTAGTCTCATTTTGGCTTTACTACATAAACAAACATGGGTTAATTAAATGTTTATTTTCTCAAAAAAAACAAAATTAAAACACAAAAAGTGTCAATTAAAGTACTTTAGTAGCTACAATTTGTATTATAAAGAATATTGCACTCATCCTTCTTTAAAACTTTAGTTCTGCAAGTTACTTCTTTTATAGCACTATATTAGTGCTGCAGCAACCATTCTTTGAAACATTACTATAGACATTAGCTTTTTCTTTAGTCTCATTTTGGCTTTACTACATAAATAAACATCGGTTAATTAAATGTTTATTTTCTCAAAAAAAAACAAAATTAAAACACAAAAAGTGTCAATTAAAGTACTTTAGTAGCTACAATTTGTATTATAAAGAATATTGCACTCATCCTTCTTTAAAACTTTAGTTCTGCAAGTTACTTCTTTTATAGCACTATATTAGTGCTGCAGCAACCATTCTTTCAAACATTACTATAGACATTAGCTTTTTCTTTAGTCTCATTTTGGCTTTACTACATAAATAAACATCGGTTAATTAAATGTTTATTTTCTCAAAAAAAACAAAATTAAAACACAAAAAGTGTCAATTAAAGTACTTTAGTAGCTTCATTTTGTATTATAAAGAGTATTGCACTCATCGTTCTTTAAAACTTTAGTTCTGCAAGTTACTTCTTTTATAGCACTATATTAGTGCTGCAGCAACCATTCTTTGAAACATTACTATAGACATTAGCTTTTTCTTTAGTCTCATTTTGGCTTTACTACATAAACAAACATGGGTTAATTAAATGTTTATTTTCTCAAAAAAAACAAAATTAAAACACAAAAAGTGTCAATTAAAGTACTTTAGTAGCTACAATTTGTATTATAAAGAATATTGCACTCATCCTTCTTTAAAACTTTAGTTCTGCAAGTTACTTCTTTTATAGCACTATATTAGTGCTGCAGCAACCATTCTTTCAAACATTACTATAGACATTAGCTTTTTCTTTGTCTCATTTTGGCTTTACTACATAAATAAACATCGGTTAATTAAATTTTTATTTTCTCAAAAAAAACAAAATTAAAATACAAAAAGTGTCAATTAAAGTACTTTAGTAGCTTCATTTTGTATTATAAAGAGTATTGCACTCATCGTTCTTTAAAACTTTAGTTCTGCAAGTTACTTCTTTTATAGCACTATATTAGTGCTGCAGCAACCATTCTTTGAAACATTACTATAGACATTAGCTTTTTCTTTAGTCTCATTTTGGCTTTACTACATAAACAAACATCGGTTAATTAAATGTTTATTTTCTCAAAAAAAAACAAAATTAAAACACAAAAAGTGTCAATTAAAGTACTTTAGTAGCTACAATTTGTATTATAAAGAGTATTGCACTCATCGTTCTTTAAAACTTTAGTTCTGCAAGTTACTTCTTTTATAGCACTATATTAGTGCTGCAGCAACCATTCTTTGAAACATTACTATAGACATTAGTTTTTACTTTCGCCTCAATTTATATTTAGTGCATCAACAAACATCGATTAATGAAACGTTTATTTTCCAAACGAAAACAAAATGTAGACACAAAAAGTTTCGATTATGGTAATTTATTAGCTACAATTTCTATTAAAAAGAGTATTGGACTCATCGCTCTTTAAAACTTTAGTCCTGCCAGTTACTTCTTTTAAAGCACTATATTAGTTCTGCAGCAACCATTCTTTGAAACGTTACTATAGACATTAGCTTTTTCTTTAGGCTCATTTTGGCTTTACTGCATCAACAAATATCGATCAATAAAATGTTTATTTTCTCAAAGAAAACAAAATAAATGCACAAAAAGTGTCCTTCAACGTACTTGCACTCATGCAAGTGTGGATTAACGTACTTTAGTAGCTACATTTTGTATTATAAAGAGTATTGCACTCATCGTTCTTTAAAACTTTTGTCCTGCAAGTTACTTCTTTTATAGCACTATATTAGTGCTGCAGCAACCATTCTTTGAAACGTTACTATAGACATTAGCTTTTTCTTTAGTCTCAACTTATATCTAGTGCATAAACAAACATCATCAATTAATTAAATGTTTATTTTCTCAAAGAAAACAAAAGAAAAGCACAAAAAGTAAGGATTAACGTACTTTAGTAGCTAAAATTTGTATTATAAAGAGTATTGCACTCATCGTTCTTTAAAACATTAGTTCTGCAAGTTACTTCTTTAATTGCACTATATTGGTGCTGCAGCAACCATTCTTTGAAACATAACTATAGACAATAGATTTTTCTTTAGTCCCTTTTTAGCTTTACTGCATCGATTAATTATAAGTTTATTTTCTCAAAGAAAACAAAATAAAAGCACAAAAAGTGTTGATTAACGTACTTTAGTTGCTACAATTTGTATTATAAAGATTATTGCACTCATCGTTCTTTAAAACTTTAGATCTGCAAGTTACTTCTTTTATAGCACTATATTAGTGCTGCAGCAACCATTCTTTGAAACATTACTATAGACATTAGCTTTTTTCTTTAGTCTCATTTTGGTTTAACTGCATAAACAAACATCGATTATTAAATGTTTCTTTTCTCGAAGAAAACATAATTAAAACACAAATAGTGTCGATTAACGTACTTTATTAGCTACAATTTCTATTACAAAGAGTATTGCACTCATCGTTCTTTAAAACTTTTGTCCTGCCAGTTACATCTTTTAAAGCACTATATTAGTACTGCAGCATCCATTCTTTGAAACGTTACTATAGACATTAGCTTTTTCTTTAGTCTCAATTTATATTTAGTGCATCAACAAACATCATCAATTAATTAAAAGTTTATCTTATCAAAGAAAACAAAAGAAAAGCACAAAAAGTGTGGATTAACGTACTTTAGTAGCTAAAATTTGTACTATAAAGAGTATTGCACTCATCGTTCTTTAAAACATTAGTTCTGCAAGTTACTTCTTTAATTGCACTACATTGGTGCTGCAGCAACCATTCTTTGAAACATAACTATAGACAATAGATTTTTCTTTAGTCCCTTTTTAGCTTTACTGCATCGATTAATTAAAAGTTTATTTTCTCAAAGAAAACAAAATAAAAGCACAAAAAGTGTTGATTAACGTACTTTAATTGCTACAATTTGTATTATAAAGAATATTGCACTCATCGTTCTTTAAAACTTTAGTTCTGCAAGTTACTTCTTTTATAGCACTATATTAGTGCTGCAGCAACCATTCATTGAAACAGTACTATAGACATTAGCTTTTTCTTTAGTCTCATTTTGGCTTTAAAGCATAAAAAAATATCGATTAATTAAATGTTTCTTTTCTCAAAAAAAACATAATTAAAACAAAAATAGTGTCGGTTAACGTACTTTATTAGCTACAATTTCTATTACAAAGAGTATTGCACTCATCGTTCTTTAAAACTTTAGTCCTGCCAGTTACTTCTTTTAAAGCACTATATTAGTATTGCAGCAACCATTCTTTGAAACGTTACTATAGACATTAGCTTTTTCTTTAGTCTCAATTTATATTTAGTGCATAAACAATCATCATCAATTAATTAAATGTTTATTTTCGCAAAGAAAACAAAAGAAAAGCACAAAAAGTAAGGATTAACGTACTTTAGTAGCTAACATTTGTATTATAAAGAGTATTGCACTCATCGTTCTTTAAAACTTTTGTTCTGCAAGTTACTTCTTTAATTGCACTATATTAGTGCTGCAGCAGCCATTCTTGGAAACATAACTATAGACATTAGCTTTTTCTTTAGTCTCATTTTGGCTTTACTGCATTAACAAACATCGATTAATTAAATGTTTATTTTCTCAAATAAAAACAAAATAAAAAACAGAAAAAGTGTCGGTTAACGTACTTTAATAGCTACAATTTGTATTATAAAGAGTATTGCACTCATCGTTCTTTAAAACTTTAGTTCTGCAAGTTACTTCCTTTTTTGCACTATATTAGTGCTGCAGCAACCATTCTTGGAAACATTACAATAGACATTATCTTTTTCTTTAGTCTCATTTTGGCTTTAATGCATTAACAAACGTCGATTAATTAAATGTTTATTTTCTCAGAGAAAACAAAATAAAAAGAGAAAAAGTGTCGATTAACGTACTTTATTAGCTACAATTTCTATTATAAAGAGTAATGCACTCATCGTTCTTTAAAACTTTAGTTCTGCAAGTTACTTCTTTTATCGCACTATATTAGTGCTGCCTCAACCATTCTTGGAAACATTACTATAGACATTAGTTTTTTCTTTAGTCCCATTTTAGCTTTACTGCATAAACAAACATCGATTAATTAAATGTTTATTTTCTCAAAGAAAACACATTTAAAACACAAAAAGTGTCGATTAACGTACTTTATTGGCTACAATTTCTATTACAAAGAGTATTGCACTCATCTTTCTTTAAAACTTTAGTCCTGCCAGTTACTTCTTTTAAAGGACTATTTTAGTAAAGCAGCAACCATTCTTGGAAACATTACTATAGACATTAGCTTTTTCTTTAGTCTCATTTTAGCTTTTCTGCATAAACAAACATCGGTTAATTAAATAATTATTTTCTAAAAGAAAACAAAATAAAAGCACAAAAAGTGTCGTTCAACGTACTTTAATAGCTACAATTTGTATTATAAAGAGTATTGCACTCATCGTTCTTTAAAACTTTAGTTCTGCAAGTTACTTCTTTTATAGCACTATATTAGTGCTGCAGCAACCATTCTTTGAAACATTACTATAGACATTAGCTTTTTCTTTAGGCTCAATATATATAGCTTTAGTACATCAACAAACATCGATTAATGAAATGTTTATTTTCCAAAAGAAAACAAAATATAAAAACAAAAAGTGTGGTACGTTATTAGCTACAATTTCTATTACAAAGAGTATTGCACTCATCGTTCTTTAAAACTTTAGTCCTGCCAGTTACTTCTTTTAAAGCACTATATTAGTACAGCAGCAACCATTCTTTGAAACGTTACTATAGACATTAACTTTTTCTTTAGTCTCATTTTGGCTTTACTGCATCGATTAATTAAAAGTTTATTTTCTCAAAGAAAACAAAATAAAAATACAAAAAGTGTCGTTCAACGTTCTTTAGTAGCTACAATTTATAATATAAAGAGTATTGCACTCATCGTTCTTTAAAACTTTAGTTCTGCCAGTTACTTCTTTTAAAGCACTATATTAGTGCTGCAGCAACCATTCTTTGAAACATTACTATAGACATTAGTTTTTTCTTTCGTCTCAATTTTTATTAAGTGCATCAACAAACATCGATTAATGAAACGTTTATTTTCCAAAAGAAAACAAATATAAACACAAAAAGTGTGCATTAACGTACTTTAGTAGCTGCAATTTCTATTAGAAAGACTATTGCACTCATCGTTCTTTAAAACTTTAGTTCTGCCAGTTACTTCTTTTAAAGCACTATATTAGTGCTGCAGCAACCATTCTTTGAAACATTACTATAGACATTATTTTTTTCTTTAGTCTCATTTTGGCTTTACTGCATAAACAAACATCGGTTAATTAAATGTTTATTTTCTTAAAGAAAACAAAATTAAAACACAAAAAGTGTCAATTAAAGTACTTTATTAGCTACAATTTATATTAGAAAGACTATTGCACTCATCGTTCTTTAAAACTTTAGTTCTGCCTGTTACTTCTTTTAAAGCACTATATTAGTGCTGCAGCAACCATTCTTTGAAACATTACTTAAGACATTAGTTTTTTCTTTCGTCTCAATTTATATTAAGTGCATCAACAAACATCGATTAATGAAACGTTTATTTTCCAAAAGAAAACAAATATAAACACAAAAAGTGTGCATTAACGTACTTTAGTAGCTACAATTTCTATTAGAAAGACTATTGCACTCATCGTTCTTTAAAACTTTAGTTCTGCCAGTTACTTCTTTTAAAGCACTATATTAGTGCTGCAGCAACCATTCTTTGAAACTTTACTATAGACATTAGTTTTTTCTTTAGTCTCATTTTGGCTTTACTGCATAAACAAACATCGGTTAATTAAATGTTTATTTTCATAAAGAAAACAAAATTAAAACACAAAAAGTGTCAATTAAAGTACTTTATTGGCTACAATTTCTATTACAAAGAGTATTGCAGTCATCGTTCTTTAAAACTTTAGTCCTGCCAGTTACTTCTTTTAAAGGACTATATTAGTAAAGCAGCAACCATTTTTTGAAACGTTACTATAGACATTAGCTTTTTCATTAGTCTCATTTGGGCTTTACTGCATCGATGAATTAAAAGTTTATTTTCTCAAAGAAAACATAATAAAAGCACAAAAAGTGTCGTTCAACGTACTTTAGTAGCTACAATTTATATTACAAAGAGTATTGCACTTATCGTTCTTTAAAACTTTATTCCTGCCAGTGACTTCTTTTAAAGCACTATATTAGTACTGCAGCAACCATTCTTTGAAACGTTACTATAGACATTAGCTTTTTCTTTAGGCTCATTTTGGCTTTACTGCATAAACAAACATTGATTAATTAAATATTTATTTTCTTAAAGAAAACAAAATTAAAACACAAAAAGTGTCAATTAAAGTACTTTATTGGCTACAATTTCTATTACAAAGAGTATTGCAGTCATCGTTCTTTAAAACTTTAGTCCTGCCAGTTACTTCTTTTAAAGGACTATATTAGTAAAGCAGCAACCATTTTTTGAAACGTTACTATAGACATTAGCTTTTTCATTAGTCTCATTTGGGCTTTACTTCATCGATGAATTAAAAGTTTATTTTCTCAAAGAAAACATAATAAAAGCACAAAAAGTGTCGTTCAACGTACTTTAGTAGCTACAATTTATATTACAAAGAGTATTGCACTCATCGTTCTTTAAAACTTTAGTCCTGCCAGTGACTTCTTTTAAAGTACTATATTAGTAATGCAGCAACCATTCTTTGAAACGTTACTATAGACATTAGCTTTTTCTTTAGGCTCATTTTGGCTTTACTGCATAAACAAACATCGATTAATTAAATATTTATTTTCTAAAAGAAAACAAAATAAAAGCACAAAAAGTGTCAATTAAAGTACTTTAGTAGCTACAATTTGTATTATAAAGAATATTGCACTCATCCTTCTTTAAAACTTTAGTTCTGCAAGTTACTTCTTTTATAGCACTATATTAGTGCTGCAGCAACCATTCTTTCAAACATTACTATAGACATTAGCTTTTTCTTTAGTCTCATTTTGGCTTTACTACATAAACAAACATCGGTTAATTAAATGTTTATTTTCTCAAAAAAAACAAAATTAAAACACAAAAAGTGTCAATTAAAGTACTTTAGTAGCTACATTTTGTATTATAAAGAGTATTGCACTCATCGTTCTTTAAAACTTTAGTTCTGCAAGTTACTTCTTTTATAGCACTATATTAGAGCTGCAGCAACCATTCTTGGAAACATTTCTATAGACATTAGCTTTTTCTTTAATCTCCTTTTGGCTTTACTGCATAAACAAACATCGATTAATTAAATGTTTATTTTCTCAAAAAAAACAAAATTAAAACACAAAAAGTGTCAATTAAAGTACTTTAGTAGCTACAATTTGTATTATAAAGAGTATTGCACTCATCGTTCTCTAAAACTTTAGTTCTGCAAGTTACTTCTTTTATAGCACTATATTAGTGCTGCAGCAACCATTCTTTGAAACATTACTATAGACATTAGTTTTTTCTTTCGCCTCAATTTATATTTAGTGCATCAACAAACATCGATTAATGAAACGTTTATTTTCCAAACGAAAACAAAATGTAGACACAAAAAGTTTCGATTAACGTAATTTATTAGCTACAATTTCTATTAAAAAGAGTATTGCACTCATCGCTTTTTAAAACTTTAGTCCTGCCAGTTACTTCTTTTAAAGCACTATATTAGTTCTGCAGCAACCATTCTTTGAAACGTTACTATAGACATTAGCTTTTTCTTTAGGCTCATTTTGGCTTTACTGCATAAACAAATATCGATCAATAAAATGTTTATTTTCTCAAAGAAAAAAAAATAAATGCACAAAAAGTGTCCTTCAACGTACTTGCACTCATGCAAGTGTGGATTAACGTACTTTAGTGGCTACATTTTGTATTATAAAGAGTATTGCACTCATCGTTCTTTAAAACTTTTGTCCTGCCAGTTACTTCTTTTAAAGAACTATATTAGTACTGCAGCAACCATTCTTTGAAACGTTACTATAGACATTAGCTTTTTCTTTAGTCTCAACTTATATCTAGTGCATAAACAAACATCATCAATTAATTAAATGTTTATTTTCTCAAAGAAAACAAAAGAAAAGCACAAAAAGTAAGGATTAACGTACTTTAGTAGCTAAAATTTGTATTATAAAGAGTATTGCACTCATCGTTCTTTAAAACATTAGTTCTGCAAGTTACTTCTTTAATTGCACTATATTGGTGCTGCAGCAACCATTCTTTGAAACATAACTATAGACAATAGATTTTTCTTTAGTCCCTTTTTAGCTTTACTGCATCGATTAATTATAAGTTTATTTTCTCAAAGAAAACAAAATAAAAGCACAAAAAGTGTTGATTAACGTACTTTAGTTGCTACAATTTGTATTATAAAGATTATTGCACTCATCGTTCTTTAAAACTTTAGATCTGCAAGTTACTTCTTTTATAGCACTATATTAGTGCTGCAGCAACCATTCTTTGAAACATTACTATAGATATTAGCTTTTTTCTTTAGTCTCATTTTGGTTTAACTGCATAAACAAACATCGATTATTAAATGTTTCTTTTCTCGAAGAAAACATAATTAAAACACAAATAGTGTCGATTAACGTACTTTATTAGCTACAATTTCTATTACAAAGAGTATTGCACTCATCGTTCTTTAAAACTTTTGTCCTGCCAGTTACATCTTTTAAAGCACTATATTAGTACTGCAGCATCCATTCTTTGAAACGTTACTATAGACATTAGCTTTTTCTTTAGTCTCAATTTATATATAGTGCATCAACAAACATCATCAATTAATTAAAAGTTTATCTTATCAAAGAAAACAAAAGAAAAGCACAAAAAGTGTGGATTAACGTACTTTAGTAGCTAAAATTTGTATTATAAAGAGTATTGCACTCATCGTTCTTTAAAACATTAGTTCTGCAAGTTACTTCTTTAATTGCACTACATTGGTGCTGCAGCAACCATTCTTTGAAACATAACTATAGACAATAGATTTTTCTTTAGTCCCTTTTTAGCTTTACTGCATCGATTAATTAAAAGTTTATTTTCTCAAAGAAAACAAAACAAAAGCACAAAAAGTGTTGATTAACGTACTTTAATTGCTACAATTTGTATTATAAAGAATATTGCACTCATCGTTCTTTAAAACTTTAGTTCTGCAAGTTACATCTTTTATAGCACTATATTAGTGCTGCAGCAACCATTCATTGAAACAGTACTATAGACATTAGTTTTTTCTTTAGTCCCATTTTAGCTTTACTGCATAAACAAACATCGATTAATTACATGTTTATTTTCTCAAAGAAAACACATTTAAAACACAAAAAGTGTCGATTAACGTACTTTATTAGCTACAATTTCTATTATAAAGAGTATTGCACTCATCGTTCTTTAAAACTTTAGTTCTGCAAGTTACTTCTTTTATAGCACTATATTAGTGCTGCAGCAACCATTCTTGGAAACATTACTATAGACATTAGTTTTTTCTTTAGTCCCATTTTAGCTTTACTGCATAAACAAACATCGATTAATTAAATGTTTATTTTCTCAAAGAAAGCAAATTTAAAACACAAAAAGTGTCGGTTAATGTATTTAATTTGCTACAATTTATATTATAAAGAAATTGCACTCATCGTCCTTTAAAATTTCAGTTCTGCAAGTTACTTCTTTTATAGCACTATATTACTGCTGCAGCAACCATTCTTGGAAACAATACTATAGACATTAGCTTTTTTTTTAGTCTCATTTTGGCTTTACTGCAAAAACAAACTTCGATTAATTAAATGTTTATTTCCTAAAAGAAAACAAAATAAAACAGAAAAAGGGTCGATTACCGTACTTTATTGGCTACGATATATATTATCAACAGTATTGCACTCATCGATCATTAAACTTTAGTTCTGCCTGTTCCTTATTGTGCTGCAGCACAATATTAGTGCTGCAGCGACCATTCTTGGAAACATTACTATAGACATTAGCTTTTTCTTTAGTCTCATTTTGGCTTTAATGCATTAACAAACGTCGATTAATTAAATGTTTATTTTCTAAGAGAACACAAAATAAAAAGAGAAAAAGTGTCGATTAACGTACTTTATTAGCTACAATTTCTATTATAAAGAGTAATGCACTCATCGTTCTTTAAAACTTTAGTTCTGCAAGTTACTTCTTTTATAGCACTATATTAGTGCTACCTCAACCATTCTTGGAAACATTACTATAGACATTAGTTTTTTCTTTAGTCCCTTTTTAGCTTTACTGCATTGATTAATTGAAGATTTTTTTTCTCACAGAAAACAAAATAAAAGCACAAAAAGTGTGGATTAACGTACTTTAGTAGCTACATTTTGTATTATAATTAGTTTTGCACTCATCGTTCTTTAAAACTTTAGTTCTGCAAGTTACTTCTTTTATAGCACTATATTAGTGCTGCAGCATCCATTCTTTGAAACATTACTATAGACATTAGCTTTTTCATTAGTCTCATTTGGGCTTTACTGCATCGATGAATTAAAAGTTTAGTTTCTCAAAGAAAACATAATAAAAGCACAAAAAGTGTCGTTCAACGTACTTTAGTAGCTACAATTTATATTACAAAGAGTATTGCACTCATCGTTCTTTAAAACTTTAGTCCTGCCAGTGACTTCTTTTAAAGCACTATATTAGTAATGCATCAACCATTCTTTGAAACGTTACTATAGACATTAGCTTTTTCTTTAGGCTCATTTTGGCTTTACTGCATAGACAAACATCGATTAATTAAATATTTATTTTCTAAAAGAAAACAAAATAAAAGCACAAAAAGTGTCGTTCAACGTACTTTAGTGGCTACAATTTGTATTATAAAGAGTATTGCACTCATCGTTCTTTAAAACTATAGTTCTGCAAGTTACCTCTTTTATAGCACTATATTAGTGCTGCAGCAACCATTCTTTGAAACATTACTATAGACATTAGCTTTTTCTTTAGTCTCATTTTGGCTTTACTACATAAACAAACATGGGTTAATTAAATGTTTATTTTCTCAAAAAAAAACAAAATTAAAACACACAAAGTGTCAATTAAAGTACTTTGGTAGCTACAATTTGTATTATAAAGAATATTGCACTCATCCTTCTTTAAAACTTTAGTTCTGCAAGTTACTTCTTTTATAGCACTATATTAGTGCTGCAGCAACCATTCTTTCAAACATTACTATAGACATTAGCTTTTTCTTTAGTCTCATTTTGGCTTTACTACATAAACAAACATCGGTTAATTAAATGTTTATTTTCTCAAAAAAAACAAAAATAAAACACAAAAAGTGTCAATTAAAGTACTTTAGTAGCTACATTTTGTATTATAAAGAGTATTGCACTCATCGTTCTTTAAAACTTTAGTTCTGCAAGTTACTTCTTTTATAGCACTATATTAGAGCTGCAGCAACCATTCTTGGAAACATTTCTATAGACATTAGCTTTTTCTTTAATCTCCTTTTGGCTTTACTGCATAAACAAACATCGATTAATTAAATGTTTATTTTCTCAAAAAAAACAAAATTAAAAAATCAAAAAGTGTCAATTAAAGTACTTTAGTAGCTACAATTTGTATTATAAAGAGTATTGCACTCATCGTTCTCTAAAACTTTAGTTCTGCAAGTTACTTCTTTTATAGCACTATATTAGTGCTGCAGCAACCATTCTTTGAAACATTACTATAGACATTAGTTTTTTCATTCGCCTCAATTTATATTTAGTGCATCAACAAACATCGATTAATGAAACGTTTATTTTCCAAACGAAAACAAAATGTAGACACAAAAAGTTTCGATTAACGTAATTTATTAGCTACAATTTCTATTAAAAAGAGTATTGGACTCATCGCTTTTTAAAACTTTAGTCCTGCCAGTTACTTCTTTTAAAGCACTATATTAGTTCTGCAGCAACCATTCTTTGAAACGTTACTATAGACATTAGCTTTTTCTTTAGGCTCATTTTGGCTTTACTGCATAAACAAATATCGATCAATAAAATGTTTATTTTCTCAAAGAAAACAAAATAAAAGCACAAAAAGTGTCCTTCAACGTACTTGCTCTCATGCAAGTGTGGATTAACGTACTTTAGTAGCTACATTTTGTATTATAAAGAGTATTGCACAAATCGTTCTTTAAAACTTTTGTCCTGCCAGTTACTTCTTTTAAAGAACTATATTAGTACTGCAGCAACCATTCTTTGAAACGTTACTATAGACATTAGCTTTTTCTTTAGTCTCAACTTATATCTAGTGCATAAACAAACATCATCCATTAATTAAATGTTTATTTTCTCAAAGAAAACAAAAGAAAAGCACAAAAAGTAAGGATTAACGTACTTTAGTAGCTAAAATTTGTATTATAAAGAGTATTGCACTCATCGTTCTTTAAAACATTAGTTCTGCAAGTTACTTCTTTAATTGCACTATATTGGTGCTGCAGCAACCATTCTTTGAAACATAACTATAGACAATAGATTTTTCTTTAGTCCCTTTTTAGCTTTACTGCATCGATTAATTATAAGTTTATTTTCTCAAAGAAAACAAAATAACAGCACAAAAAGTGTTGATTAACGTACTTTAGTTGCTACAATTTGTATTATAAAGATTATTGCACTCATCGTTCTTTAAAACTTTAGATCTGCAAGTTACTTCTTTTATAGCACTATATTAGTGCTGCAGCAACCATTCTTTGAATTATTACTATAGACATTAGCTTTTTTCTTTAGTCTAATTTTGGTTTAACTGCATAAACAAACATCGATTATTAAATGTTTCTTTTCTCGAAGAAAACATAATTAAAACACAAATAGTGTCGATTAACGTACTTTATTAGCTACAATTTCTATTACAAAGAGTATTGCACTCATCGTTCTTTAAAACTTTTGTCCTGCCAGTTACATCTTTTAAAGCACTATATTAGTACTGCAGCATCCATTCTTTGAAACGTTACTATAGACATTAGCTTTTTCTTTAGTCTCAATTTATATTTAGTGCATCAACAAACATCATCAATTAATTAAAAGTTTATCTTATCAAAGAAAACAAAAGAAAAGCACAAAAAGTGTGGATTAACGTACTTTAGTAGCTAAAATTTGTATTATAAAGAGTATTGCACTCATCGTTCTTTAAAACATTAGTTCTGCAAGTTACTTCTTTAATTGCACTACATTGGTGCTGCAGCAACCATTCTTTGAAACATAACTATAGACAATAGATTTTTCTTTAGTCCATTTTTAGCTTTACTGCATCGATTAATTAAAAGTTTATTTTTTAAAAGAAAACAAAATAAAAGCACAAAAAGTGTTGATTAACGTACTTTAATTGCTAAAATTTGTATTATAAAGAATATTGCACTCATCGTTCTTTAAAACTTTAGTTCTGCAAGTTACTTCTTTTATAGCACTATATTAGTGCTGCAGCAACCATTCTTGGAAACAGTACTATAGACATTAGCTTTTTCTTTAGTCTCATTTTGGCTTTACTGCATAAAAAAATATCGATTATTAAATGTTTCTTTTCTCAGAGAAAACAAAATAAAAAGAGAAAAAGTGTCGATTAACGTACTTTATTAGCTACAATTTCTATTATAAAGAGTAATGCACTCATCGTTCTTTAAAACTTTAGTTCTGCAAGTTACTTCTTTTATAGCACTATATTAGTGCTGCCTCAACCATTCTTGGAAACATTACTATAGACATTAGTTTTTTCTTTAGTCCCTTTTTAGCTTTACTGCATCGATTAATTGAAGATTTTTTTTTCTCACAGAAAACAAAATAAAAGCACAAAAAGTGTGGATTAACGTACTTTAGTAGCTACATTTTGTATTATAATTAGTATTGCACTCATCGTTCTTTAAAACTTTAGTTCTGCAAGTTACTTCTTTTATAGCACTATATTAGTGCTGCAGCATCCATTCTTTGAAACATTACTATAGACATTAGTTTTTTTCTTTAGTCTCAATTTATATTTAGTGCATAAACAAACATCATCAATTAATTAAATTTTTATTTTCTCAAAGAAAACAAAATAAAAGCACAAAAAGTTTCGTTCAACGTACTTTAGTAGCTCTAATTTATATTTTAAAGAGTATTGCACTCATCGTTCTTCAAAACTTTAGTTCTGCAAGTTACTTCTTTTATAACACTATATTAAAGCTGAAGCAACCATTCTTGGAAACATTACTATAGACATTAGCTTTTTCTTTAGTCTCATTTTGGCTTTAATGCATTAACAAACGTCGATTAATTAAATGTTTATTTTCTCAGAGAAAACAAAATAAAAAGAGAAAAAGTGTCGATTAACGTACTTTATTAGCTACAATTTCTATTATAAAGAGTAATGCACTCATCGTTCTTTAAAACTTTAGTTCTGCAAGTTACTTCTTTTATAGCACTATATTAGTGCTGCCTCAACCATTCTTGGAAACATTACTATAGACATTAGTTTTTTCTTTAGTCCCTTTTTAGCTTTACTGCATCGATTAATTGAAGATTTTTTTTTCTCACAGAAAACAAAATAAAAGCACAAAAAGTGTGGATTAACGTACTTTAGTAGCTACATTTTGTATTATAATTAGTATTGCACTCATCGTTCTTTAAAACTTTAGTTCTGCAAGTTACTTCTTTTATAGCACTATATTAGTGCTGCAGCATCCATTCTTTGAAACATTACTATAGACATTAGTTTTTTTCTTTAGTCTCAATTTATATTTAGTGCATAAACAAACATCATCAATTAATTAAATTTTTATTTTCTCAAAGAAAACAAAATAAAAGCACAAAAAGTTTCGTTCAACGTACTTTAGTAGCTCTAATTTATATTTTAAAGAGTATTGCACTCATCGTTCTTCAAAACTTTAGTTCTGCAAGTTACTTCTTTTATAACACTATATTAAAGCTGAAGCAACCATTCTTGGAAACATTACTATAGACATTAGCTTTTTCTTTAGGCTCATTTTGGCTTTACTGCATAAACAAACATCGATTAATTAAATGTTTATTTTCTAAATGAAAACAAAATAAAAGTACAAAAAGTGTCGGTTAACGTACTTTAGTAGCTACAACTTCTATTATAAAGAGTATTGCACTAATCGTTCTTTAAAAAAACTTCAGTCCTGCCAGTTTCTTCTTTTAAGGCACTTTATTAGTGCTGCAGCAACCATTCTTTGAAACATTTCTATAGAAATTAGTTTTCTCTTTCGTCTCAATTTATATTTAGTGCATCAACAAACATCGATTAATGAAGCGTTTATTTTCCAAAAGAAAACAAAATAAAAACACAAATAGTGTCGATTAACCTACTTTATTAGCTACAATTTCTATTACAAAGAGTATTGCACTCATCGTTCTTTAAAACTTTAGTACTGCCAGTTACTTCTTTTAAAGCACTATATTAGTACAGCAGCAACCATTCTTTGAAACGTTACTATAGACATTAACTTTTTATTTAGTCTCATTTTGGCTTTACTGCATCGATTAATTAAAAGTTTATTTTCTCAAAGAAAACAAAATAAAAATACAAAATGTGTCGTTCAACGTTCTTATGTAGCTACAATTTATATTATAAAGAGTATTGCACTCATCGTTCTTTAAAACTTTAGTTCTGCAAGTTACTTCTTTTAGAGCACTATATCAGTGCTGCAGCAACCATTCTTGGAAACATTACTATAGACATTGGCTTTTTCTTTAGGCTCATTTTGGCCCTACTGCATAAACAAACATCGATTAATTAAATGATTTATTTCTAAAAGAAAACAAAATAAAATAAAAGCACAAAGAGTGTCGTTCAACATACTTTAGTAGCTACAATTTTTATTATAAAGTGTATTGCACTCATCGTTCTTTAAAACTTTAGTTCTGCCAGTTACTTCTTTTAAAGCACTATATTAGTGCTGCAGCAACCATTCTTTGAAACATTACTATAGACATTAGCTTTTTCTTTCGTCCAATTTTAGCTTTACTGCATAAACAAACATCGATTAATTAAATGTTTATTTTCTCAAAGAAAACAAATTTAAACCACAAAAAGTGTCGGTTAACGTACTTTATTAGCTACAATTTATATTAGAAAGACTATTGCACTCATCGTTCTTTAAAACTTTAGTTCTGCCAGTTACTTCTTTTAAAGCACTATATTAGTGCTGCAGCAACCATTCTTTGAAACATTACTATAGACATTAGTTTTTTCTTTAGTCTCATTTTGGCTTTACTGCATAAACAAACATCGGTTAATTAAATGTTTATTTTCTTAAAGAAAACAAAATTAAAACACAAAAAGTGTCAATTAAAGTACTTTATTGGCTACAATTTCTATTACAAAGAGTATTGCACTCATCTTTCTTTAAAACTTTAGTCCTGCCAGTTACTTCTTTTAAAGGACTATTTTAGTAAAGCAGCAACCATTCTTGGAAACATTACTATAGACATTAGTTTTTTCTTTAGTCCCATTTTAGCTTTACTGCATAAAAAAACATCGATTAATTAAATGTTTATTTTCTCAAAGAAAACAAATTTAAAACACAAAAAGTGTCGGTTAATGTATTTAATTTGCTACAATTTATATTATAAAGAAATTGCACTCATCGTCCTTTAAAATTTCAGTTCTGCAAGTTACTTCTTTTATAGCACTATATTACTGCTGCAGCAACCATTCTTGGAAACAATACTATAGACATTAGCTTTTTTTTTAGTCTCATTTTGGCTTTACTGCAAAAACAAACTTCGATTAATTAAATGTTTATTTCCTAAAAGAAAACAAAATAAAACAGAAAAAGGGTCGATTACCGTACTTTATTGGCTACGATATATATTATCAACAGTATTGCACTCATCGATCATTAAACTTTAGTTCTGCCTGTTCCTTATTGTGCTGCAGCACAATATTAGTGCTGCAGCGACCATTCTTGGAAACATTACTATAGACATTAGCTTTTTCTTTAGTCTCATTTTGGCTTTAATGCATTAACAAACGTCGATTAATTAAATGTTTATTTTCTAAGAGAACACAAAATAAAAAGAGAAAAAGTGTCGATTAACGTACTTTATTAGCTACAATTTCTATTATAAAGAGTAATGCACTCATCGTTCTTTAAAACTTTAGTTCTGCAAGTTACTTCTTTTATAGCACTATATTAGTGCTACCTCAACCATTCTTGGAAACATTACTATAGACATTAGTTTTTTCTTTAGTCCCTTTTTAGCTTTACTGCATTGATTAATTGAAGATTTTTTTTTCTCACAGAAAACAAAATAAAAGCACAAAAAGTGTGGATTAACGTACTTTAGTAGCTACATTTTGTATTATAATTAGTTTTGCACTCATCGTTCTTTAAAACTTTAGTTCTGCAAGTTACTTCTTTTATAGCACTATATTAGTGCTGCAGCATCCATTCTTTGAAACATTACTATAGACATTAGCTTTTTCATTAGTCTCATTTGGGCTTTACTGCATCGATGAATTAAAAGTTTAGTTTCTCAAAGAAAACATAATAAAAGCACAAAAAGTGTCGTTCAACGTACTTTAGTAGCTACAATTTATATTACAAAGAGTATTGCACTCATCGTTCTTTAAAACTTTAGTCCTGCCAGTGACTTCTTTTAAAGCACTATATTAGTAATGCATCAACCATTCTTTGAAACGTTACTATAGACATTAGCTTTTTCTTTAGGCTCATTTTGGGTTTACTGCATAGACAAACATCGATTAATTAAATATTTATTTTCTAAAAGAAAACAAAATAAAAGCACAAAAAGTGTCGTTCAACGTACTTTAGTAGCTACAATTTGTATTATAAAGAGTATTGCACTCATCGTTCTTTAAAACTATAGTTCTGCAAGTTACCTCTTTTATAGCACTATATTAGTGCTGCAGCAACCATTCTTTGAAACATTACTATAGACATTAGCTTTTTCTTTAGTCTCATTTTGGCTTTACTACATAAACAAACATGGGTTAATTAAATGTTTATTTTCTCAAAAAAAACAAAATTAAAACACACAAAGTGTCAATTAAAGTACTTTAGTAGCTACAATTTGTATTATAAAGAATATTGCACTCATCCTTCTTTAAAACTTTAGTTCTGCAAGTTACTTCTTTTATAGCACTATATTAGTGCTGCAGCAACCATTCTTTGAAACATTTCTATAGAAATTAGTTTTCTCTTTCGTCTCAATTTATATTTAGTGCATCAACAAACATCGATTAATGAAGCGTTTATTTTCCAAAAGAAAACAAAATAAAAACACAAATAGTGTCGATTAACCTACTTTATTAGCTACAATTTCTATTACAAAGAGTATTGCACTCATCGTTCTTTAAAACTTTAGTACTGCCAGTTACTTCTTTTAAAGCACTATATTAGTACAGCAGCAACCATTCTTTGAAACGTTACTATAGACATTAACTTTTTATTTAGTCTCATTTTGGCTTTACTGCATCGATTAATTAAAAGTTTATTTTCTCAAAGAAAACAAAATAAAAATACAAAATGTGTCGTTCAACGTTCTTATGTAGCTACAATTTATATTATAAAGAGTATTGCACTCATCGTTCTTTAAAACTTTAGTTCTGCAAGTTACTTCTTTTAGAGCACTATATCAGTGCTGCAGCAACCATTCTTGGAAACATTACTATAGACATTGGCTTTTTCTTTAGGCTCATTTTGGCCCTACTGCATAAACAAACATCGATTAATTAAATGATTTATTTCTAAAAGAAAACAAAATAAAATAAAAGCACAAAGAGTGTCGTTCAATATACTTTAGTAGCTACAATTTTTATTATAAAGTGTATTGCACTCATCGTTCTTTAAAACTTTAGTTCTGCCAGTTACTTCTTTTAAAGCACTATATTAGTGCTGCAGCAACCATTCTTTGAAACATTACTATAGACATTAGCTTTTTCTTTCGTCCAATTTTAGCTTTACTGCATAAACAAACATCGATTAATTAAATGTTTATTTTCTCAAAGAAAACAAATTTAAACCACAAAAAGTGTCGGTTAACGTACTTTATTAGCTACAATTTATATTAGAAAGACTATTGCACTCATCGTTCTTTAAAACTTTAGTTCTGCCAGTTACTTCTTTTAAAGCACTATATTAGTGCTGCAGCAACCATTCTTTGAAACATTACTATAGACATTAGTTTTTTCTTTAGTCTCATTTTGGCTTTACTGCATAAACAAACATCGGTTAATTAAATGTTTATTTTCTTAAAGAAAACAAAATTAAAACACAAAAAGTGTCAATTAAAGTACTTTATTGGCTACAATTTCTATTACAAAGAGTATTGCACTCATCTTTCTTTAAAACTTTAGTCCTGCCAGTTACTTCTTTTAAAGGACTATTTTAGTAAAGCAGCAACCATTCTTGGAAACATTACTATAGACATTAGTTTTTTCTTTAGTCCCATTTTAGCTTTACTGCATAAAAAAACATCGATTAATTAAATGTTTATTTTCTCAAAGAAAACAAATTTAAAACACAAAAAGTGTCGGTTAATGTATTTAATTTGCTACAATTTATATTATAAAGAAATTGCACTCATCGTCCTTTAAAATTTCAGTTCTGCAAGTTACTTCTTTTATAGCACTATATTACTGCTGCAGCAACCATTCTTGGAAACAATACTATAGACATTAGCTTTTTTTTTAGTCTCATTTTGGCTTTACTGCAAAAACAAACTTCGATTAATTAAATGTTTATTTCCTAAAAGAAAACAAAATAAAACAGAAAAAGGGTCGATTACCGTACTTTATTGGCTACGATATATATTATCAACAGTATTGCACTCATCGATCATTAAACTTTAGTTCTGCCTGTTCCTTATTGTGCTGCAGCACAATATTAGTGCTGCAGCGACCATTCTTGGAAACATTACTATAGACATTAGTTTTTTCTTTAGTCCCTTTTTAGCTTTACTGCATTGATTAATTGAAGATTTTTTTTTCTCACAGAAAACAAAATAAAAGCACAAAAAGTGTGGATTAACGTACTTTAGTAGCTACATTTTGTATTATAATTAGTTTTGCACTCATCGTTCTTTAAAACTTTAGTTCTGCAAGTTACTTCTTTTATAGCACTATATTAGTGCTGCAGCATCCATTCTTTGAAACATTACTATAGACATTAGCTTTTTCATTAGTCTCATTTGGGCTTTACTGCATCGATGAATTAAAAGTTTAGTTTCTCAAAGAAAACATAATAAAAGCACAAAAAGTGTCGTTCAACGTACTTTAGTAGCTACAATTTATATTACAAAGAGTATTGCACTCATCGTTCTTTAAAACTTTAGTCCTGCCAGTGACTTCTTTTAAAGCACTATATTAGTAATGCATCAACCATTCTTTGAAACGTTACTATAGACATTAGCTTTTTCTTTAGGCTCATTTTGGCTTTACTGCATAGACAAACATCGATTAATTAAATATTTATTTTCTAAAAGAAAACAAAATAAAAGCACAAAAAGTGTCGTTCAACGTACTTTAGTAGCTACAATTTGTATTATAAAGAGTATTGCACTCATCGTTCTTTAAAACTATAGTTCTGCAAGTTACCTCTTTTATAGCACTATATTAGTGCTGCAGCAACCATTCTTTGAAACATTACTATAGACATTAGCTTTTTCTTTAGTCTCATTTTGGCTTTACTACATAAACAAACATGGGTTAATTAAATGTTTATTTTCTCAAAAAAAACAAAATTAAAACACACAAAGTGTCAATTAAAGTACTTTAGTAGCTACAATTTGTATTATAAAGAATATTGCACTCATCCTTCTTTAAAACTTTAGTTCTGCAAGTTACTTCTTTTATAGCACTATATTAGTGCTGCAGCAACCATTCTTTCAAACATTACTATAGACATTAGCTTTTTCTTTAGTCTCATTTTGGCTTTACTACATAAACAAACATCGGTTAATTAAATGTTTATTTTCTCAAAAAAAACAAAAATAAAACACAAAAAGTGTCAATTAAAGTACTTTAGTAGCTACATTTTGTATTATAAAGAGTATTGCACTCATCGTTCTTTAAAACTTTAGTTCTGCAAGTTACTTCTTTTATAGCACTATATTAGAGCTGCAGCAACCATTCTTGGAAACATTTCTATAGACATTAGCTTTTTCTTTAATCTCCTTTTGGCTTTACTGCATAAACAAACATCGATTAATTAAATGTTTATTTTCTCAAAAAAAACAAAATTAAAAAATCAAAAAGTGTCAATTAAAGTACTTTAGTAGCTACAATTTGTATTATAAAGAGTATTGCACTCATCGTTCTCTAAAACTTTAGTTCTGCAAGTTACTTCTTTTATAGCACTATATTAGTGCTGCAGCAACCATTCTTTGAAACATTACTATAGACATTAGTTTTTTCATTCGCCTCAATTTATATTTAGTGCATCAACAAACATCGATTAATGAAACGTTTATTTTCCAAACGAAAACAAAATGTAGACACAAAAAGTTTCGATTAACGTAATTTATTAGCTACAATTTCTATTAAAAAGAGTATTGGACTCATCGCTTTTTAAAACTTTAGTCCTGCCAGTTACTTCTTTTAAAGCACTATATTAGTTCTGCAGCAACCATTCTTTGAAACGTTACTATAGACATTAGCTTTTTCTTTAGGCTCATTTTGGCTTTACTGCATAAACAAATATCGATCAATAAAATGTTTATTTTCTCAAAGAAAACAAAATAAAAGCACAAAAAGTGTCCTTCAACGTACTTGCTCTCATGCAAGTGTGGATTAACGTACTTTAGTAGCTACATTTTGTATTATAAAGAGTATTGCACAAATCGTTCTTTAAAACTTTTGTCCTGCCAGTTACTTCTTTTAAAGAACTATATTAGTACTGCAGCAACCATTCTTTGAAACGTTACTATAGACATTAGCTTTTTCTTTAGTCTCAACTTATATCTAGTGCATAAACAAACATCATCAATTAATTAAATGTTTATTTTCTCAAAGAAAACAAAAGAAAAGCACAAAAAGTAAGGATTAACGTACTTTAGTAGCTAAAATTTGTATTATAAAGAGTATTGCACTCATCGTTCTTTAAAACATTAGTTCTGCAAGTTACTTCTTTAATTGCACTATATTGGTGCTGCAGCAACCATTCTTTGAAACATAACTATAGACAATAGATTTTTCTTTAGTCCCTTTTTAGCTTTACTGCATCGATTAATTATAAGTTTATTTTCTCAAAGAAAACAAAATAAAAGCACAAAAAGTGTTGATTAACGTACTTTAGTTGCTACAATTTGTATTATAAAGATTATTGCACTCATCGTTCTTTAAAACTTTAGATCTGCAAGTTACTTCTTTTATAGCACTATATTAGTGCTGCAGCAACCATTCTTTGAATTATTACTATAGACATTAGCTTTTTTCTTTAGTCTCATTTTGGTTTAACTGCATAAACAAACATCGATTATTAAATGTTTCTTTTCTCGAAGAAAACATAATTAAAACACAAATAGTGTCGATTAACGTACTTTATTAACTACAATTTCTATTACAAAGAGTATTGCACTCATCGTTCTTTAAAACTTTTGTCCTGCCAGTTACATCTTTTAAAGCACTATATTAGTACTGCAGCATCCATTCTTTGAAACGTTACTATAGACATTAGCTTTTTCTTTAGTCTCAATTTATATTTAGTGCATCAACAAACATCATCAATTAATTAAAAGTTTATCTTATCAAAGAAAACAAAAGAAAAGCAAAAAAAGTGTGGATTAACGTACTTTAGTAGCTAAAATTTGTATTATAAAGAGTATTGCACTCATCGTTCTTTAAAACATTAGTTCTGCAAGTTACTTCTTTAATTGCACTACATTGGTGCTGCAGCAACCATTCTTTGAAACATAACTATAGACAATAGATTTTTCTTTAGTCCATTTTTAGCTTTACTGCATCGATTAATTAAAAGTTTATTTTTTAAAAGAAAACAAAATAAAAGCACAAAAAGTGTTGATTAACGTACTTTAATTGCTAAAATTTGTATTATAAAGAATATTGCACTCATCGTTCTTTAAAACTTTAGTTCTGCAAGTTACTTCTTTTACAGCACTATATTAGTGCTGCAGCAACCATTCATTGAAACAGTACTATAGACATTAGCTTTTTCTTTAGTCTCATTTTGGCTTTACTGCATAAAAAAATATCGATTATTAAATGTTTCTTTTCTAAAAAAAAACATAATTAAAACAAAAATAGTGTCGGTTAACGTACTTTATTAGCTACAATTTCTATTACAAAGAGTATTGCACTCATCGTTCTTTAAAACTTTAGTCCTGCCAGTTACTTCTTTTAAAGCACTATATTAGTATTGCAGCAACCATTCTTTGAAACGTTACTATAGACATTAGCTTTTTCTTTAGTCTCAATTTATATTTAGTGCATAAACAATCATCATCAATTAATTAAATGTTTATTTTCGCAAAGAAAACAAAAGAAAAGCACAAAAAGTAAGGATTAACGTACTTTAGTAGCTAACATTTGTATTATAAAGAGTATTGCACTCATCGTTCTTTAAAACTTTTGTTCTGCAAGTTACTTCTTTAATTGCACTATATTAGTGCTGCAGCAGCCATTCTTGGAAACATAACTATAGACATTAGCTTTTTCTTTAGTCTCATTTTGGCTTTACTGCATTAACAAACATCGATTAATTAAATGTTTATTTTCTCAAATAAAAACAAAATAAAAAACACAAAAATTGTCGGTTAACGTACTTTAATAGCTACAATTTGTATTATAAAGAGTATTGCACTCATCGTTCTTTAAAACTTTAGTTCTGCAAGTTACTTCCTTTTTTGCACTATATTAGTGCTGCAGCAACCATTCTTGGAAACATTACAATAGACATTATCTTTTTCTTTAGTCTCATTTTGGCTTTAATGCATTAACAAACGTCGATTAATTAAATGTTTATTTTCTCAGAGAAAACAAAATAAAAAGAGAAAAAGTGTCGATTAACGTACTTTCTTAACTACAATTTCTATTATAAAGAGTAATGCACTCATCGTTCTTTAAAACTTTAGTTCTGCAAGTTACTTCTTTTATAGCACTATATTAGTGCTGCCTCAACCATTCTTGGAAACATTACTATAGACATTAGTTTTTTCTTTAGTCCCATTTTAGCTTTACTGCATAAACAAACATCGATTAATTAAATGTTTATTTTCTCAAAGAAAACACATTTAAAACACAAAAAGTGTCGATTAACGTACTTTATTAGCTACAATTTCTATTATAAAGAGTATTGCACTCATCGTTCTTTAAAACTTTAGTTCTGCAAGTTACTTCTTTTATAGCACTATATTAGTGCTGCAGCAACCATTCTTGGAAACATTACTATAGACATTAGTTTTTTCTTTAGTCCCATTTTAGCTTTACTGCATAAACAAACATCGATTAATTAAATGTTTATTTTCTCAAAGAAAACAAATTTAAAACACAAAAAGTGTCGGTTAATGTATTTTATTTGCTACAATTTATATTATAAAGAAATTGCACTCATCGTCCTTTAAAATTTCAGTTCTGCAAGTTACTTCTTTTATAGCACTATATTACTGCTGCAGCAACCATTCTTGGAAACAATACTATAGACATTAGCTTTTTTTTTAGTCTCATTTTGGCTTTACTGCAAAAACAAACTTCGATTAATTAAATGTTTATTTCCTAAAAGAAAACAAAATAAAACAGAATAAGGGTCGATTACCGTACTTTATTGGCTACGATATATATTATCAACAGTATTGCACTCATCGATCATTAAACTTTAGTTCTGCCTGTTCCTTATTGTGCTGCAGCACAATATTAGTGCTGCAGCGACCATTCTTGGAAACATTACTATAGACATTAGCTTTTTCTTTAGTCTCATTTTGGCTTTAATGCATTAACAAACGTCGATTAATTAAATGTTTATTTTCTCAGAGAAAACAAAATAAAAAGAGAAAAAGTGTCGATTAACGTACTTTATTAGCTACAATTTCTATTATAAAGAGTAATGCACTCATCGTTCTTTAAAACTTTAGTTCTGCAAGTTACTTCTTTTATAGCACTATATTAGTGCTGCCTCAACCATTCTTGGAAACATTACTATAGACATTAGTTTTTTTTGTTTAGTCTCAATTTATATTTAGTGCATAAACAAACATCATCAATTAATTAAATTTTTATTTTCTCAAAGAAAACAAAATAAAAGCACAAAAAGTTTCGTTCAACGTACTTTAGTAGCTCTAATTTATATTTTAAAGAGTATTGCACTCATCGTTCTTCAAAACTTTAGTTCTGCAAGTTACTTCTTTTATAACACTATATTAAAGCTGAAGCAACCATTCTTGGAAACATTACTATAGACATTAGCTTTTTCTTTAGTCTCATTTTGGCTTTAATGCATTAACAAACGTCGATTAATTAAATGTTTATTTTCTCAGAGAAAACAAAATAAAAAGAGAAAAAGTGTCGATTAACGTACTTTATTAGCTACAATTTCTATTATAAAGAGTAATGCACTCATCGTTCTTTAAAACTTTAGTTCTGCAAGTTACTTCTTTTATAGCACTATATTAGTGCTGCCTCAACCATTCTTGGAAACATTACTATAGACATTAGTTTTTTCTTTAGTCCCTTTTTAGCTTTACTGCATCGATTAATTGAAGATTTTTTTTTCTCACAGAAAACAAAATAAAAGCACAAAAAGTGTGGATTAACGTACTTTAGTAGCTACATTTTGTATTATAATTAGTATTGCACTCATCGTTCTTTAAAACTTTAGTTCTGCAAGTTACTTCTTTTATAGCACTATATTAGTGCTGCAGCATCCATTCTTTGAAACATTACTATAGACATTAGTTTTTTTCTTTAGTCTCAATTTATATTTAGTGCATAAACAAACATCATCAATTAATTAAATTTTTATTTTCTCAAAGAAAACAAAATAAAAGCACAAAAAGTTTCGTTCAACGTACTTTAGTAGCTCTAATTTATATTTTAAAGAGTATTGCACTCATCGTTCTTCAAAACTTTAGTTCTGCAAGTTACTTCTTTTATAACACTATATTAAAGCTGAAGCAACCATTCTTGGAAACATTACTATAGACATTAGCTTTTTCTTTAGGCTCATTTTGGCTTTACTGCATAAACAAACATCGATTAATTAAATGTTTATTTTCTAAATGAAAACAAAATAAAAGTACAAAAAGTGTCGGTTAACGTACTTTAGTAGCTACAACTTCTATTATAAAGAGTATCGCACTAATCGTTCTTTAAAAAAACTTCAGTCCTGCCAGTTTCTTCTTTTAAGGCACTTTATTAGTGCTGCAGCAACCATTCTTTGAAACATTTCTATAGAAATTAGTTTTCTCTTTCGTCTCAATTTATATTTAGTGCATCAACAAACATCGATTAATGAAGCGTTTATTTTCCAAAAGAAAACAAAATAAAAACACAAATAGTGTCGATTAACCTACTTTATTAGCTACAATTTCTATTACAAAGAGTATTGCACTCATCGTTCTTTAAAACTTTAGTACTGCCAGTTACTTCTTTTAAAGCACTATATTAGTACAGCAGCAACCATTCTTTGAAACGTTACTATAGACATTAACTTTTTATTTAGTCTCATTTTGGCTTTACTGCATCGATTAATTAAAAGTTTATTTTCTCAAAGAAAACAAAATAAAAATACAAAATGTGTCGTTCAACGTTCTTATGTAGCTACAATTTATATTATAAAGAGTATTGCACTCATCGTTCTTTAAAACTTTAGTTCTGCAAGTTACTTCTTTTAGAGCACTAT
The DNA here is from genome assembly GCA_039566865.1 of Aurelia coerulea. Classification (NCBI taxonomy): domain Eukaryota; kingdom Metazoa; phylum Cnidaria; class Scyphozoa; order Semaeostomeae; family Ulmaridae; genus Aurelia; species Aurelia coerulea. The sequence continues at coordinate 10,168,565 of CM076959.1, forward strand.
ATCAGTGCTGCAGCAACCATTCTTGGAAACATTACTATAGACATTGGCTTTTTCTTTAGGCTCATTTTGGCCCTACTGCATAAACAAACATCGATTAATTAAATGATTTTTTTCTAAAAGAAAACAAAATAAAATAAAAGCACAAAGAGTGTCGTTCAACATACTTTAGTAGCTACAATTTTTATTATAAAGTGTATTGCACTCATCGTTCTTTAAAACTTTAGTTCTGCCAGTTACTTCTTTTAAAGCACTATATTAGTGCTGCAGCAACCATTCTTTGAAACATTACTATAGACATTAGCTTTTTCTTTCGTCCAATTTTAGCTTTACTGCATAAACAAACATCGATTAATTAAATGTTTATTTTCTCAAAGAAAACAAATTTAAACCACAAAAAGTGTCGGTTAACGTACTTTATTAGCTACAATTTATATTAGAAAGACTATTGCACTCATCGTTCTTTAAAACTTTAGTTCTGCCAGTTACTTCTTTTAAAGCACTATATTAGTGCTGCAGCAACCATTCTTTGAAACATTACTATAGACATTAGTTTTTTCTTTAGTCTCATTTTGGCTTTACTGCATAAACAAACATCGGTTAATTAAATGTTTATTTTCTTAAAGAAAACAAAATTAAAACACAAAAAGTGTCAATTAAAGTACTTTATTGGCTACAATTTCTATTACAAAGAGTATTGCACTCATCTTTCTTTAAAACTTTAGTCCTGCCAGTTACTTCTTTTAAAGGACTATTTTAGTAAAGCAGCAACCATTCTTGGAAACATTACTATAGACATTAGCTTTTTCTTTAGTCTCATTTTAGCTTTTCGGCATAAACAAACATCGGTTAATTAAATAATTATTTTCTAAAAGAAAACAAAATAAAAGCACAAAAAGTGTCGTTCAACGTACTTTAATAGCTACAATTTCTATTATAAAGAGTATTGCACTCATCGTTCTTCAAAACTTTAGTTCTGCAAGTTACTTCTTTTATAACACTATTTTAGTGCTGAAGCAACCATTCTTGGAAACATTACTATAGACATTAGTTTTTTCTTTAGTCCCATTTTAGCTTTACTGCATAAACAAACGTCGATTAATTAAATGTTTATTTTCTCAGAGAAAACAAAATAAAAAGAGAAAAAGTGTCGATTAACGTACTTTCTTAACTACAATTTCTATTATAAAGAGTAATGCACTCATCGTTCTTTAAAACTTTAGTTCTGCAAGTTACTTCTTTTATAGCACTATATTAGTGCTGCCTCAACCATTCTTGGAAACATTACTATAGACATTAGTTTTTTCTTTAGTCCCATTTTAGCTTTACTGCATAAACAAACATCGATTAATTAAATGTTTATTTTCTCAAAGAAAACACATTTAAAACACAAAAAGTGTCGATTAACGTACTTTATTAGCTACAATTTCTATTATAAAGAGTATTGCACTCATCGTTCTTTAAAACTTTAGTTCTGCAAGTTACTTCTTTTATAGCACTATATTAGTGCTGCAGCAACCATTCTTGGAAACATTACTATAGACATTAGTTTTTTCTTTAGTCCCATTTTAGCTTTACTGCATAAACAAACATCGATTAATTAAATGTTTATTTTCTCAAAGAAAACAAATTTAAAACACAAAAAGTGTCGGTTAATGTATTTTATTTGCTACAATTTATATTATAAAGAAATTGCACTCATCGTTCTTTAAAACTTTAGTTCTGCAAGTTACTTCTTTTATAACACTATATTAAAGCTGAAGCAACCATTCTTGGAAACATTACTATAGACATTAGCTTTTTCTTTAGTCTCATTTTGGCTTTAATGCATTAACAAACGTCGATTAATTAAATGTTTATTTTCTCAGAGAAAACAAAATAAAAAGAGAAAAAGTGTCGATTAACGCACTTTATTAGCTACAATTTCTATTATAAAGAGTAATGCACTCATCGTTCTTTAAAACTTTAGTTCTGCAAGTTACTTCTTTTATAGCACTATATTAGTGCTGCCTCAACCATTCTTGGAAACATTACTATAGACATTAGTTTTTTCTTTAGTCCCTTTTTAGCTTTACTGCATCGATTAATTGAAGATTTTTTTTTCTCACAGAAAACAAAATAAAAGCACAAAAAGTGTGGATTAACGTACTTTAGTAGCTACATTTTGTATTATAATTAGTATTGCACTCATCGTTCTTTAAAACTTTAGTTCTGCAAGTTACTTCTTTTATAGCACTATATTAGTGCTGCAGCATCCATTCTTTGAAACATTACTATAGACATTAGTTTTTTTCTTTAGTCTCAATTTATATTTAGTGCATAAACAAACATCATCAATTAATTAAATTTTTATTTTCTCAAAGAAAACAAAATAAAAGCACAAAAAGTTTCGTTCAACGTACTTTAGTAGCTCTAATTTATATTTTAAAGAGTATTGCACTCATCGTTCTTCAAAACTTTAGTTCTGCAAGTTACTTCTTTTATAACACTATATTAAAGCTGAAGCAACCATTCTTGGAAACATTACTATAGACATTAGCTTTTTCTTTAGGCTCATTTTGGCTTTACTGCATAAACAAACATCGATTAATTAAATGTTTATTTTCTAAATGAAAACAAAATAAAAGTACAAAAAGTGTCGGTTAACGTACTTTAGTAGCTACAACTTCTATTATAAAGAGTATTGCACTAATCGTTCTTTAAAAAAACTTCAGTCCTGCCAGTTTCTTCTTTTAAGGCACTTTATTAGTGCTGCAGCAACCATTCTTTGAAACATTTCTATAGAAATTAGTTTTCTCTTTCGTCTCAATTTATATTTAGTGCATCAACAAACATCGATTAATGAAGCGTTTATTTTCCAAAAGAAAACAAAATAAAAACACAAATAGTGTCGATTAACCTACTTTATTAGCTACAATTTCTATTACAAAGAGTATTGCACTCATCGTTCTTTAAAACTTTAGTACTGCCAGTTACTTCTTTTAAAGCACTATATTAGTACAGCAGCAACCATTCTTTGAAACGTTACTATAGACATTAACTTTTTATTTAGTCTCATTTTGGCTTTACTGCATCGATTAATTAAAAGTTTATTTTCTCAAAGAAAACAAAATAAAAATACAAAATGTGTCGTTCAACGTTCTTATGTAGCTACAATTTATATTATAAAGAGTATTGCACTCATCGTTCTTTAAAACTTTAGTTCTGCAAGTTACTTCTTTTAGAGCACTATATCAGTGCTGCAGCAACCATTCTTGGAAACATTACTATAGACATTGGCTTTTTCTTTAGGCTCATTTTGGCCCTACTGCATAAACAAACATCGATTAATTAAATGATTTTTTTCTAAAAGAAAACAAAATAAAATAAAAGCACAAAGAGTGTCGTTCAACATACTTTAGTAGCTACAATTTTTATTATAAAGTGTATTGCACTCATCGTTCTTTAAAACTTTAGTTCTGCCAGTTACTTCTTTTAAAGCACTATATTAGTGCTGCAGCAACCATTCTTTGAAACATTACTATAGACATTAGCTTTTTCTTTCGTCCAATTTTAGCTTTACTGCATAAACAAACATCGATTAATTAAATGTTTATTTTCTCAAAGAAAACAAATTTAAACCACAAAAAGTGTCGGTTAACGTACTTTATTAGCTACAATTTATATTAGAAAGACTATTGCACTCATCGTTCTTTAAAACTTTAGTTCTGCCAGTTACTTCTTTTAAAGCACTATATTAGTGCTGCAGCAACCATTCTTTGAAACATTACTATAGACATTAGTTTTTTCTTTAGTCTCATTTTGGCTTTACTGCATAAACAAACATCGGTTAATTAAATGTTTATTTTCTTAAAGAAAACAAAATTAAAACACAAAAAGTGTCAATTAAAGTACTTTATTGGCTACAATTTCTATTACAAAGAGTATTGCACTCATCTTTCTTTAAAACTTTAGTCCTGCCAGTTACTTCTTTTAAAGGACTATTTTAGTAAAGCAGCAACCATTCTTGGAAACATTACTATAGACATTAGCTTTTTCTTTAGTCTCATTTTAGCTTTTCGGCATAAACAAACATCGGTTAATTAAATAATTATTTTCTAAAAGAAAACAAAATAAAAGCACAAAAAGTGTCGTTCAACGTACTTTAATAGCTACAATTTCTATTATAAAGAGTATTGCACTCATCGTTCTTCAAAACTTTAGTTCTGCAAGTTACTTCTTTTATATTACTATTTTAGTGCTGAAGCAACCATTCTTGGAAACATTACTATAGACATTAGTTTTTTCTTTAGTCCCATTTTAGCTTTACTGCATAAACAAACGTCGATTAATTAAATGTTTATTTTCTCAGAGAAAACAAAATAAAAAGAGAAAAAGTGTCGATTAACGTACTTTCTTAACTACAATTTCTATTATAAAGAGTAATGCACTCATCGTTCTTTAAAACTTTAGTTCTGCAAGTTACTTCTTTTATAGCACTATATTAGTGCTGCCTCAACCATTCTTGGAAACATTACTATAGACATTAGTTTTTTCTTTAGTCCCATTTTAGCTTTACTGCATAAACAAACATCGATTAATTAAATGTTTATTTTCTCAAAGAAAACACATTTAAAACACAAAAAGTGTCGATTAACGTACTTTATTAGCTACAATTTCTATTATAAAGAGTATTGCACTCATCGTTCTTTAAAACTTTAGTTCTGCAAGTTACTTCTTTTATAGCACTATATTAGTGCTGCAGCAACCATTCTTGGAAACATTACTATAGACATTAGTTTTTTCTTTAGTCCCATTTTAGCTTTACTGCATAAACAAACATCGATTAATTAAATGTTTATTTTCTCAAAGAAAACAAATTTAAAACACAAAAAGTGTCGGTTAATGTATTTTATTTGCTACAATTTATATTATAAAGAAATTGCACTCATCGTCCTTTAAAATTTCAGTTCTGCAAGTTACTTCTTTTATAGCACTATATTACTGCTGCAGCAACCATTCTTGGAAACAATACTATAGACATTAGCTTTTTTTTTAGTCTCATTTTGGCTTTACTGCAAAAACAAACTTCGATTAATTAAATGTTTATTTCCTAAAAGAAAACAAAATAAAACAGAATAAGGGTCGATTACCGTACTTTATTGGCTACGATATATATTATCAACAGTATTGCACTCATCGATCATTAAACTTTAGTTCTGCCTGTTCCTTATTGTGCTGCAGCACAATATTAGTGCTGCAGCGACCATTCTTGGAAACATTACTATAGACATTAGCTTTTTCTTTAGTCTCATTTTGGCTTTAATGCATTAACAAACGTCGATTAATTAAATGTTTATTTTCTCAGAGAAAACAAAATAAAAAGAGAAAAAGTGTCGATTAACGTACTTTATTAGCTACAATTTCTATTATAAAGAGTAATGCACTCATCGTTCTTTAAAACTTTAGTTCTGCAAGTTACTTCTTTTATAGCACTATATTAGTGCTGCCTCAACCATTCTTGGAAACATTACTATAGACATTAGTTTTTTCTTTAGTCCCTTTTTAGCTTTACTGCATCGATTAATTGAAGATTTTTTTTTCTCACAGAAAACAAAATAAAAGCACAAAAAGTGTGGATTAACGTACTTTAGTAGCTACATTTTGTATTATAATTAGTATTGCACTCATCGTTCTTTAAAACTTTAGTTCTGCAAGTTACTTCTTTTATAGCACTATATTAGTGCTGCAGCATCCATTCTTTGAAACATTACTATAGACATTAGTTTTTTTCGTTAGTCTCAATTTATATTTAGTGCATAAACAAACATCATCAATTAATTAAATTTTTATTTTCTCAAAGAAAACAAAATAAAAGCACAAAAAGTTTCGTTCAACGTACTTTAGTAGCTCTAATTTATATTTTAAAGAGTATTGCACTCATCGTTCTTCAAAACTTTAGTTCTGCAAGTTACTTCTTTTATAAGACTATATTAAAGCTGAAGCAACCATTCTTGGAAACATTACTATAGACATTAGCTTTTTCTTTAGGCTCATTTTGGCTTTACTGCATAAACAAACATCGATTAATTAAATGTTTATTTTCTAAATGAAAACAAAATAAAAGTACAAAAAGTGTCGGTTAACGTACTTTAGTAGCTACAACTTCTATTATAAAGAGTATTGCACTAATCGTTCTTTAAAAAAACTTCAGTCCTGCCAGTTTCTTCTTTTAAGGCACTTTATTAGTGCTGCAGCAACCATTCTTTGAAACATTTCTATAGAAATTAGTTTTCTCTTTCGTCTCAATTTATATTTAGTGCATCAACAAACATCGATTAATGAAGCGTTTATTTTCCAAAAGAAAACAAAATAAAAACACAAATAGTGTCGATTAACCTACTTTATTAGCTACAATTTCTATTACAAAGAGTATTGCACTCATCGTTCTTTAAAACTTTAGTACTGCCAGTTACTTCTTTTAAAGCACTATATTAGTACAGCAGCAACCATTCTTTGAAACGTTACTATAGACATTAACTTTTTATTTAGTCTCATTTTGGCTTTACTGCATCGATTAATTAAAAGTTTATTTTCTCAAAGAAAACAAAATAAAAATACAAAATGTGTCGTTCAACGTTCTTATGTAGCTACAATTTATATTATAAAGAGTATTGCACTCATCGTTCTTTAAAACTTTAGTTCTGCAAGTTACTTCTTTTAGAGCACTATATCAGTGCTGCAGCAACCATTCTTGGAAACATTACTATAGACATTGGCTTTTTCTTTAGGCTCATTTTGGCCCTACTGCATAAACAAACATCGATTAATTAAATGATTTTTTTCTAAAAGAAAACAAAATAAAATAAAAGCACAAAGAGTGTCGTTCAACATACTTTAGTAGCTACAATTTTTATTATAAAGTGTATTGCACTCATCGTTCTTTAAAACTTTAGTTCTGCCAGTTACTTCTTTTAAAGCACTATATTAGTGCTGCAGCAACCATTCTTTGAAACATTACTATAGACATTAGCTTTTTCTTTCGTCCAATTTTAGCTTTACTGCATAAACAAACATCGATTAATTAAATGTTTATTTTCTCAAAGAAAACAAATTTAAACCACAAAAAGTGTCGGTTAACGTACTTTATTAGCTACAATTTATATTAGAAAGACTATTGCACTCATCGTTCTTTAAAACTTTAGTTCTGCCAGTTACTTCTTTTAAAGCACTATATTAGTGCTGCAGCAACCATTCTTTGAAACATTACTATAGACATTAGTTTTTTCTTTAGTCTCATTTTGGCTTTACTGCATAAACAAACATCGGTTAATTAAATGTTTATTTTCTTAAAGAAAACAAAATTAAAACACAAAAAGTGTCAATTAAAGTACTTTATTGGCTACAATTTATAATATAAAGAGTATTGCACTCATCGTTCTTCAAAACTTTAGTTCTGCAAGTTACTTCTTTTAAGGCACTTTATTAGTGCTGCAGCAACCATTCTTTGAAACATTTCTATAGAAATTAATTTTCTCTTTCGTCTCAATTTATATTTAGTGCATCAACAAACATCATCAATTAATTAAATTTTTATTTTCTCAAAGAAAACAAAATAAAAGCACAAAAAGTTTCGTTCAACGTACTTTAGTAGCTCTAATTTATATTTTAAAGAGTATTGCACTCATCGTTCTTCAAAACTTTAGTTCTGCAAGTTACTTCTTTTATAACACTATATTAAAGCTGAAGCAACCATTCTTGGAAACATTACTATAGACATTAGCTTTTTCTTTAGGCTCATTTTGGCTTTACTGCATAAACAAACATCGATTAATTAAATGTTTATTTTCTAAATGAAAACAAAATAAAAGTACAAAAAGTGTCGGTTAACGTACTTTAGTAGCTACAACTTCTATTATAAAGAGTATTGCACTAATCGTTCTTTAAAAAAACTTCAGTCCTGCCAGTTTCTTCTTTTAAGGCACTTTATTAGTGCTGCAGCAACCATTCTTTGAAACATTTCTATAGAAATTAGTTTTCTCTTTCGTCTCAATTTATATTTAGTGCATCAACAAACATCGATTAATGAAGCGTTTATTTTCCAAGAGAAAACAAAATAAAAACACAAATAGTGTCGATTAACCTACTTTATTAGCTACAATTTCTATTACAAAGAGTATTGCACTCATCGTTCTTTAAAACTTTAGTACTGCCAGTTACTTCTTTTAAAGCACTATATTAGTACAGCAGCAACCATTCTTTGAAACGTTACTATAGACATTAACTTTTTATTTAGTCTCATTTTGGCTTTACTGCATCGATTAATTAAAAGTTTATTTTCTCAAAGAAAACAAAATAAAAATACAAAATGTGTCGTTCAACGTTCTTATGTAGCTACAATTTATATTATAAAGAGTATTGCACTCATCGTTCTTTAAAACTTTAGTTCTGCAAGTTACTTCTTTTAGAGCACTATATCAGTGCTGCAGCAACCATTCTTGGAAACATTACTATAGACATTGGCTTTTTCTTTAGGCTCATTTTGGCCCTACTGCATAAACAAACATCGATTAATTAAATGATTTTTTTCTAAAAGAAAACAAAATAAAATAAAAGCACAAAGAGTGTCGTTCAACATACTTTAGTAGCTACAATTTTTATTATAAAGTGTATTGCACTCATCGTTCTTTAAAACTTTAGTTCTGCCAGTTACTTCTTTTAAAGCACTATATTAGTGCTGCAGCAACCATTCTTTGAAACATTACTATAGACATTAGCTTTTTCTTTCGTCCAATTTTAGCTTTACTGCATAAACAAACATCGATTAATTAAATGTTTATTTTCTCAAAGAAAACAAATTTAAACCACAAAAAGTGTCGGTTAACGTACTTTATTAGCTACAATTTATATTAGAAAGACTATTGCACTCATCGTTCTTTAAAACTTTAGTTCTGCCAGTTACTTCTTTTAAAGCACTATATTAGTGCTGCAGCAACCATTCTTTGAAACATTACTATAGACATTAGTTTTTTCTTTAGTCTCATTTTGGCTTTACTGCATAAACAAACATCGGTTAATTAAATGTTTATTTTCTTAAAGAAAACAAAATTAAAACACAAAAAGTGTCAATTAAAGTACTTTATTGGCTACAATTTATAATATAAAGAGTATTGCACTCATCGTTCTTCAAAACTTTAGTTCTGCAAGTTACTTCTTTTAAGGCACTTTATTAGTGCTGCAGCAACCATTCTTTGAAACATTTCTATAGAAATTAGTTTTCTCTTTCGTCTCAATTTATATTTAGTGCATCAACAAACATCATCAATTAATTAAATTTTTATTTTCTCAAAGAAAACAAAATAAAAGCACAAAAAGTTTCGTTCAACGTACTTTAGTAGCTCTAATTTATATTTTAAAGAGTATTGCACTCATCGTTCTTCAAAACTTTAGTTCTGCAAGTTACTTCTTTTATAACACTATATTAAAGCTGAAGCAACCATTCTTGGAAACATTACTATAGACATTAGCTTTTTCTTTAGGCTCATTTTGGCTTTACTGCATAAACAAACATCGATTAATTAAATGTTTATTTTCTAAATGAAAACAAAATAAAAGTACAAAAAGTGTCGGTTAACGTACTTTAGTAGCTACAACTTCTATTATAAAGAGTATTGCACTAATCGTTCTTTAAAAAAACTTCAGTCCTGCCAGTTTCTTCTTTTAAGGCACTTTATTAGTGCTGCAGCAACCATTCTTTGAAACATTTCTATAGAAATTAGTTTTCTCTTTCGTCTCAATTTATATTTAGTGCATCAACAAACATCGATTAATGAAGCGTTTATTTTCCAAGAGAAAACAAAATAAAAACACAAATAGTGTCGATTAACCTACTTTATTAGCTACAATTTCTATTACAAAGAGTATTGCACTCATCGTTCTTTAAAACTTTAGTACTGCAAGTTACTTCTTTTAAAGCACTATATTAGTACAGCAGCAACCATTCTTTGAAACGTTACTATAGACATTAACTTTTTATTTAGTCTCATTTTGGCTTTACTGCATCGATTAATTAAAAGTTTATTTTCTCAAAGATAACAAAATAAAAATACAAAATGTGTCGTTCAACGTTCTTATGTAGCTACAATTTATATTATAAAGAGTATTGCACTCATCGTTCTTTAAAACTTTAGTTCTGCAAGTTACTTCTTTTAGAGCACTATATCAGTGCTGCAGCAACCATTCTTGGAAACATTACTATAGACATTGGCTTTTTCTTTAGGCTCATTTTGGCCCTACTGCATAAACAAACATCGATTAATTAAATGATTTTTTTCTCAAAGAAAACAAAATAAAATAAAAGCACAAAGAGTGTCGTTCAACATACTTTAGTAGCTACAATTTTTATTATAAAGTGTATTGCACTCATCGTTCTTTAAAACTTTAGTTCTGCCAGTTACTTCTTTTAAAGCACTATATTAGTGCTGCAGCAACCATTCTTTGAAACATTACTATAGACATTAGCTTTTTCTTTCGTCCAATTTTAGCTTTACTGCATAAACAAACATCGATTAATTAAATGTTTATTTTCTCAAAGAAAACAAATTTAAACCACAAAAAGTGTCGGTTAACGTACTTTATTAGCTACAATTTATATTAGAAAGACTATTGCACTCATCGTTCTTTAAAACTTTAGTTCTGCCAGTTACTTCTTTTAAAGCACTATATTAGTGCTGCAGCAACCATTCTTTGAAACATTACTATAGACATTAGTTTTTTCTTTAGTCTCATTTTGGCTTTACTGCATAAACAAACATCGGTTAATTAAATGTTTATTTTCTTAAAGAAAACAAAATTAAAACACAAAAAGTGTCAATTAAAGTACTTTATTGGCTACAATTTCTATTACAAAGAGTATTGCACTCATCTTTCTTTAAAACTTTAGTCCTGCCAGTTACTTCTTTTAAAGGACTATTTTAGTAAAGCAGCAACCATTCTTGGAAACATTACTATAGACATTAGCTTTTTCTTTAGTCTCATTTTAGCTTTTCTGCATAAACAAACATCGGTTAATTAAATAATTATTTTCTAAAAGAAAACAAAATAAAAGCACAAAAAGTGTCGTTCAACGTACTTTAATAGCTACAATTTCTATTATAAAGAGTATTGCACTCATCGTTCTTCAAAACTTTAGTTCTGCAAGTTACTTCTTTTATAACACTATTTTAGTGCTGAAGCAACCATTCTTGGAAACATTACTATAGACATTAGCTTTTTCTTTAGGCTCAATATATATATTTAGTGCATCAACAAACATCGATTAATGAAATGTTTATTTTCCAAAAGAAAACAAAATATAAAAACAAAAAGTGTGGTACGTTATTAGCTACAATTTCTATTACAAAGAGTATTGCACTCATCGTTCTTTAAAAGTTTAGTCCTGCCAGTTACTTCTTTTAAAGCACTATATAAGTACTGAAGCAGCCATTCTTTGAAACGTTACTATAGACATTAGCTTTTTATTTAGTCTCATTTGGGCTTTACTGCATCGATTAATTAAAAGTTTATTTTCTCAAAGAAAACAAAATAAAAGCACAAAAAGTTTCGTTCAACGTACTTTAGTAGCTACAATTTATATTATAAAGAGTATTGCACTCATCGTTCTTCAAAACTTTAGTTCTGCAAGTTACTTCTTTTAAGGCACTTTATTAGTGCTGCAGCAACCATTCTTTGAAACATTTCTATAGAAATTAGTTTTCTCTTTCGTCTCAATTTATATTTAGTGCATCAACAAACATCGATTAATGAAACGTTTATTTTCCAAAAGAAAACAAAATAAAAACACAAATAGTGTCAATTAAAGTACTTCATTGGCTACAATTTCTATTACAAAGAGTATTGCACTCATCGTTCTTTAAAACTTTAGTCCTGCCAGTTACTTCTTTTAAAGGACTATTTTAGTAAAGCAGCAACCATTCTTGGAAACATTACTATAGACATTAGCTTTTTCTTTAGGCTCATTTTGGCTTTACTGCATAAACAAACATCGATTAATTGAACGTTTATTTTCTAAAAGAAAATAAAATAAAAGCACAAAAAGTGTCGGTTTACGTACTTTATTAGCTACAATGTATATTAGAAAGACTATTGCACTCATCGTTCTTTAAAACTTTAGTTCTGCCAGTTACTTCTTTTAAAGCACTATATTAGTGCTTCAGCAACCATTCTTTGAAACATTACTATAGACATTAGTTTTTTCTTTGGTCTCAATTTATATTAAGTGCATCAACAAACATCGATTAATGAAACGTTTATTTTCTTAAAGAAAACAAAATTAAAACACAAAAAGTGTGGATTAACGTACTTTATTAGCTACATTTTCTATTACAAAGAGTATTGCACTCATCGTTCTTTAAAACTTTAGTCCTGCCAGTTACTTCTTTTAAAGCACTATATTAGTACTGCAGCAACCATTCTTTGAAACGTTACTATAGACATTAGCTTTTTCTTTAGGCTCATTTTGGCTTTACTGCAGAAACAAACAACGATTAATTAAATAATTATTTTCTAAAAGAAAACAAAATAAAAGCACAAAAAGTGTCGTTCAACGTACTTTAGTAGCTACAATTTCTATTATAAAGAGTATTGCACTCATCGTTCTTCAAAACTTTAGTTCTGCAAGTTACTTCTTTTATAACACTATTTTAGTGCTGAAGCAACCATTCTTGGAAACATTACTATAGACATTAGCTTTTTCTTTAGGCTCATTTTGGCTTTACTGCATAAACAAACCTCGATTAATTAAATGTTTATTTTCTAAATGAAAACAAAATAAAAGTACAAAAAGTGTCGGTTAACGTACTTTAGTAGCTACAACTTCTATTATAAAGAGTATTGCACTAATCGTTCTTTAAAACTTCAGTCCTGCCAGTTTCTTCTTTTAAGGCACTTTATTAGTGATGCAGCAACAATTCTTTGAAACATTTCTATAGAAATTAGTTTTCTCTTTCGTCTCAATTTATATTTAGTGCATCAACAAACATCGATTAATGAAACGTTTATTTTCCAAAAGAAAACAAAATAAAAACACAAATAGTGTCGATTAACGTACTTTATTAGCTACAATTTCTATTACAAAGAGTATTGCACTCATTGTTCTTTAAAACTTTAGTCCTGCCAGTTACTTCTTTTAAAGCACTATATTAGTACAGCAGCAACCATTCTTTGAAACGTTACTATAGACATTAACTTTTTCTTTAGTCTCATTTTGGCTTTACTGCATCGATTAATTAAAAGTTTATTTTCTCAAAGAAAACAAAAAAAAAATACAAAAAGTGTCGTTCAACGTTCTTTAGTAGCTACAATTTATAATATAAAGAGTATTGCACTCATCGTTCTTTAAAACTTTAGTTCTGCAAGTTACTTCTTTTAGAGCACTATATCAGTGCTGCAGCAACCATTCTTGGAAACATTACTATAGACATTGGCTTTTTCTTTAGGCTCATTTTGGTTCTACTGCATAAACAAACATCGATTAATTAAATGATTTTGTTCTAAAAGAAAACAAAATAAAAGCACAAAGAGTGTCGTTCAACATACTTTAGTAGCTACAATTTTTATTATAAAGTGTATTGCACTCATCGTTCTTTAAAACTTTAGTTCGGCCAGTTACTTCTTTTAAAGCACTATATTAGTGCTGCAGCAACCATTCTTTGAAACATTACTATAGACATTAGCTTTTTCTTTCGTCCAATTTTAGCTTTACTGCATAAACAAACATCGATTAATTAAATGTTTATTTTCTCAAAGAAAACAAATTTAAACCACAAAAAGTGTCGGTTAACGTACTTTATTAGCTACAATTTATATTAGAAAGACTATTGCACTCATCGTTCTTTAAAACTTTAGTTCTGCCAGTTACTTCTTTTAAAGCACTATATTAGTGCTGCAGCAACCATTCTTTGAAACATTACTATAGACATTAGTTTTTTCTTTCGTCTCAATTTATATTAAGTGCATCAACAAACATCGATTAATGAAACGTTTATTTTCCAAAAGAAAACAAATATAAACACAAAAAGTGTGCATTAACGTACTTTAGTAGCTACAATTTCTATTAGAAAGACTATTGCACTCATCGTTCTTTAAAACTTTAGTTCTGCCAGTTACTTCTTTTAAAGCACTATATTAGTGCTGCAGCAACCATTCTTTGAAACATTACTATAGACATTATTTTTTTCTTTAGTCTCATTTTGGCTTTACTGCATAAACAAACATCGGTTAATTAAATGTTTATTTTCTTAAAGAAAACAAAATTAAAACACAAAAAGTGTCAATTAAAGTACTTTTTTAGCTACAATTTATATTAGAAAGACTATTGCACTCATCGTTCTTTAAAACTTTAGTTCTGCCAGTTACTTCTTTTAAAGCACTATATTAGTGCTGCAGCAACCATTCTTTGAAACATTACTTTAGACATTAGTTTTTTCTTTCGTCTCAATTTATATTAAGTGCATCAACAAACATCGATTAATGAAACGTTTATTTTCCAAAAGAAAACAAATTTAAACCACAAAAAGTGTCGGTTTACGTACTTTATTAGCTACAATGTATATTAGAAAGACTATTGCACTCATCGTTCTTTAAAACTTTAGTTCTGCCAGTTACTTCTTTTAAAGCACTATATTAGTGCTGCACCAACCATTCTTTGAAACATTACTATAGACATTAGTTTTTTCTTTCGTCTCAATTTATATTAAGTGCATCAACAAACATCGATTAATGAAACGTTTATTTTCTTAAAGAAAACAAAATTTAAAACACAAAAAGTGTGGATTAACGTACTTTATTAGCTACATTTTCTATTACAAAGAGTATTGCACTCATCGTTCTTTAAAACTTTAGTCCTGCCAGTTACTTCTTTTAAAGCACTATATTAGTACTGCAGCAACGATTCTTTGAAACGTTACTATAGACATTAGCTTTTTCTTTAGGCTCATTTTGGCTTTACTGCATAAACAAACATCGATTAATTAAATATTTATTTTCTAAAAGAAAACAAAATAAAAGCTCAAAAAGTGTCGTTCAACGTACTTAAGTAGCTACAATTTCTATTATAAAGAGTATTGCACTCATTGTTCTTTAAAACTTTAGTCCTGCCAGTTACTTCTTTTAAAGCACTATATTAGTACTGCAGCAACCATTCTTGGAAACATTACTATAGACATTAGCTTTTTCTTTCGACCAATTTTAGCTTTACTGCATAAACAAACATCGATTATTTAAATGTTTATTTTCTCAAAGAAAACAAATTTAAACAACAAAAAGTGTGGATTAATGTACTTTATTAGCTACATTTTCTATTACAAAGAGTATTGCACTCATCGTTCTTTAAAACTTTAGTCCTGCCAGTTTCTTCTTTTAAAGCACTTTATTAGTGCTGCAGCAACCATTCTTGGAAACATTTTTATAGACATTAGCTTTTTTATTTAGTCTCATTTTGGCTTTACTGCATAAACAAACATCGATCAATTAAATGTTTCTTTTCTCAAAGAAAACAAACTTAAAACACAAAAAGTGTGGATTAACGTACTTAAGTAGCTACAATTTCTATTACAAAGACTATTGCAGTCATCGTTCTTTAAAAATTTAGTCCTGCCAGTTACTTCTTTTAAAGGAATATATTAGTAAAGCAGCAACCATTCTTTGAAACGTTACTATAGACATTAGCTTTTCATTAGTCTCATTTGGGCTTTACTGCATCGATTAATTAAAAGTTTATTTTCTCAAAGAAAACAAAATAAAAGCACAAAAAGTGTCTTTCAACGTACTTTAGTAGCTACAATTTATATTTTAAAGAGTATTGCATTCATCGTTCTTTAAAACTTTAGTTCTGCAAGTTACTCCTTTTTTAGCACTATATTAGTGTTGCAGCAACCATTCTTGGAAACATTACTATAGACATTAGCTTTTTCTTTAGTCTCATTTTTGCTTTTCTGCATAAACAAGCATCGATTAATTAAATGTTTATTTTCTCAAAGAAAACAAAATAAACGCACAAAAATTGTTGTTCAACGTACTTTAGTAGCTACAATTTCTATTATAAGGAGTATTGCACTCATCGTTCTTTAAAACTTTAGTCCTGCCAGTTACTTCTTTTAAAGCACTATATTAGTACTGCAGCAACCATTCTTGGAAACATTACTATAGACATTAGCTTTTTCTTTCGACCAATTTTAGCTTTACTGCATAAACAAACATCGATTATTTAAATGTTTATTTTCTCAAAGAAAACAAATTTAAACCACAAAATGTGTCGGTTAACGTACTTTATTAGCTACAATTAATATTAGAAAGACTATTGCACTCATCGTTCTTTAAAACTTTAGTTCTGCCAGTTACTTCTTTTAAAGCACTATATTAGTGCTGCAGCAACCATTGTTTGAAACATTACTATAGACATTAGTTTTTCTTCCGTCTCAATTTATATTAAGTGCATCAACAAACATCGATTAATGAAACGTTTATTTTCCAAAAGAAAACAAATATAAACACAAAAAGTGTGCATTAACGTACTTTATTAGCTACAATTTCTATTACAAAGAGTATTGCACTCATCGTTCTTTAAAACCTTAGTCCTGCCAGTTACTTCTTTTAAAGCACTATATTAGTACTGCAGCAACCATTCTTGGAAACGATACTATAGACATTACCTTTTTCTTTCGACCAATTTTAGCTTTACTGCATAAACAAACATCGATTATTTAAATGTTTATTTTCTCAAAGAAAACAAATTTAAACCACAAAATGTGTCGGTTAACGTACTTTATTAGCTACAATTTCTATTATAAAGAGTATTGCACTCATCGTTCTTTAAAACTTTAGTCCTGCCAGTTACTTCTTTTAAAGCACGATATTAGTACTGCAGCAACCATTCTTGGAAACATTACTATAGACATTAGCTTTTTCTTTCGACCAATTTTAGCTTTACTGCATAAACAAACATCGATTATTTAAATGTTTATTTTCTCAAAGAAAACAAATTTAAACCACAAAATGTGTCGGTTAACGTACTTTATTAGCTACAATTTCTATTATAAAGAGTATTGCACTCATCGTTCTTTAAAACTTTAGTCCTGCCAGTTACTTCTTTTAAAGCACTATATTAGTACTACAGCAACCATTCTTCAAAACGTTACTATAGACATTAGCTTTTTCTTTAGTCTCATTTTGGCTTTACTGCATCGATTAATTAAAAGTTTATTTTCTCAAAGAAAACAAAATAAAAGTACAAAAAGTGTCGTTCAACGTACTTTAGCAGCTACAATTTATATTATAAAGAGTATCGCACTCATCGTTCTTTAAAACTTTAGTTCTGAAAGTTACTTCTTTTATAGCACTATATTAATGCTGCAGCAACCATTCTTGGAAACATTACTATAGACATTGGCTTTTTCTTTAGGCTCATTTTGGCTTTACTGCGTAAACAAACATCGATTAATTAAATGTTTATATTCTAAAAGAAAACAAAAGAAAAGCACAAAGATTGTATTTCAACATACTTTAGTAGCTACAATTATTATTATAAAGAGTATTGCACTCATCGTTCTTCAAAACTTTATTCCTGCGAGTTACTTCTTTTAAAGCACTATCTTAGTGCTGCAGCAACCATTCTTGGAAACATTACTATAGACATTAGCTTTTTCTTTCGACCAATTTTAGCTTTACTGCATAAACAAACATCGATTATTTAAATGTTTATTTTCTCAAAGAAAACAAATTTAAACCACAAAATGTGTCGGTTAGCTACAATTTATATTAGAAAGACTATTGCACTTATCGTTCTTTAAAACTTTAGTTCTGCCAGTTACTTCTTTTAAAGCACTATATTAGTGCTGCAGCAACCATTGTTTGAAACATTACTATAGACATTAGTTTTTTCTTTCGTCTCAATTTATATTAAGTGCATCAACAAACATCGATTAATAAAACGTTTATTTTCCAAAAGAAAACAAATATAAACACAAAAAGTGTGCATTAACGTACTTTATTAGCTACAATTTCTATTACAAAGAGTATTGCACTCATCGTTCTTTAAAACCTTAGTCCTGCCAGTTACTTCTTTTAAAGCACTATATTAGTACTGCAGCAACCATTCTTTGAAACGTTACTATAGACATTAGCTTTTTCTTTAGGCTCATTTTGGCTTTACTGCATAAACAAACATCGATTAATTAAATATTTATTTTCTAAAATAAAACAAAATAAAAGCACAAAAAGTGTCGTTCAACGTACTTTAGTAGCTACAATTTGTATTATAAGGAGTATTGCACTGATCGTTCTTTAAAACTATAGTTCTGCAAGTTACTTCTTTTATAGCACTATATTAGTGCTGCAGCAACCATTCTTTGAAACAATACTATAGACATTAGCTTTTTCTTTAGTCTCATTTTGGCTTTACTACATAAACAAACATCGGTTAATTAAATATTTATTTTCTCAAAAAATTTAAAATTAAAACACAAAAAGTGTCAATTAAAGTACTTTAGTAGCTACATTTTGTATTATAAAGAGTATTGCACTCATCGTTCTTTAAAACTTTAGTTCTGCAAGTTACTTCTTTTATAGCACTATATTAGAGCTGCAGCAACCATTCTTTGAAACATTACTATAGACATTAGCTTTTTCTTTAGTCTCATTTTGGCTTTACTACATAAACAAACATCGGTTAATTAAATGTTTATTTTCTCAAAAAAAAACAAAATTAAAACACAAAAAGTGTCAATTAAAGTACTTTAGTAGCTACAATTTGTATTATAAAGAGTATTGCACTCATCGTTCTTTAAAACTTTAGTTCTGCAAGTTACTTCTTTTATAGCACTATATTAGTGCTGCAGCAACCATTCTTTGAAACATTACTATAGACATTAGTTTTTTCTTTCGCTTCAATTTATATTTAGTGCATCAACAAACATCGATTAATGAAACGTTTATTTTCCAAACGAAAACAAAATGTAGACACAAAAAGTTTCGATTAACGTAATTTATTAGCTACAATTTCTATTAAAAAGAGTATTGGACTCATCGCTCTTTAAAACTTTAGTCCTGCCAGTTACTTCTTTTAAAGCACTATATTAGTTCTGCAGCAACCATTCTTTGAAACGTTACTATAGACATTAGCTTTTTCTTTAGGCTCATTTTGGCTTTACTGCATAAACAAATATCGATCAATAAAATGTTTATTTTCTCAAAGAAAACAAAATAAAAGCACAAAAAGTGTCCTTCAACGTACTTTAGTAGCTACAATTTATATTACAAAGAGTATTGCACTCATCGTTCTTTAAAACTTTAGTTCTGCCAGTTACTTCTTTTATAGCAATGTATTAGTGCTGCAGCAACAATTCTTTGAAACATTACTAGAGACATTTGCTTTTTCTTTAGTCTCACTTTGGCTTTACTGCATAAACAAACATCGATCAATTAAATGTTTCTTTTCTCAAAGAAAACAAACTTAAAACACAAAAAGTGTGGATTAACGTACTTAAGTAGCTACAATTTCTATTATAAAGCGTAATGCACTCATCGTTCTCTAAAACTTTAGTTCTGCAAGTTACTTCTTTTATAGCAATGTATTAGTGCTGCAGCAACAATTCTTTGAAACATTACTAGAGACATTTGCTTTTTCTTTAGTCTCACTTTGGCTTTACTGCATAAACAAACATCGGTTAATTAAATGTTTATTTTCTTAAAGAAAACAAAATTAAAACACAAAAAGTGTCAATTAAAGTACTTTATTGGCTACAATTTCTATTACAAAGAGTATTGCAGTCATCGTTCTTTAAAACTTTAGTCCTGCCAGTTACTTCTTTTAAAGGACTATATTAGTAAAGCAGCAACCATTTTTTGAAACGTTACTATAGACATTAGCTTTTTCATTAGTCTCATTTGGGCTTTACTGCATCGATGAATTAAAAGTTTATTTTCTCAAAGAAAACATAATAAAAGCACAAAAAGTGTCGTTCAAAGTACTTTAGTAGCTACAATTTATATTACAAAGAGTATTGCACTCATCGTTCTTTAAAACTTTAGTCCTGCCAGTGACTTCTTTTAAAGCACTATATTAGTACTGCAGCAACCATTCTTTGAAACGTTACTATAGACATTAGCTTTTTCTTTAGGCTCATTTTGGCTTTACTGCATAAACAAACATCGATTAATTAAATATTTATTTTCTAAAAGAAAACAAAATAAAAGCACAAAAAGTGTCGTTCAACGTACTTTAGTAGCTACAATTTGTATTATAAAGAGTATTGCACTCATCGTTCTTTAAAACTATAGTTCTGCAAGTTACCTCTTTTATAGCACTATATTAGTGCTGCAGCAACCATTCTTTGAAACATTACTATAGACATTAGCTTTTTCTTTAGTCTCATTTTTGCTTTACTACATAAACAAACATGGGTTAATTAAATGTTTATTTTCTCAAAAAAAACAAAATTAAAACACAAAAAGTGTCGTTCAACGTACTTTAGTAGCTACAATTTGTATTATAAAGAGTATTGCACTCATCGTTCTTTAAAACTATAGTTCCGCAAGTTACTTCTTTTATAGCACTATATTAGTGCTGCAGCAACCATTCTTTGAAACAATACTATAGACATTAGCTTTTTCTTTAGTCTCATTTTGGCTTTACTACATAAACAAACATAGGTTAATTAAATGTTTATTTTCTCAAAAAAAAACAAAATTAAAACACAAAAAAGTGTCAATTAAAGTACTTTAGTAGCTTCATTTTGTATTATAAAGAGTATTGCACTCATCGTTCTTTAAAACTTTAGTTCTGCCAGTTACTTCTTTTAAAGCACTATATTAGTACTGCAGCAACCATTCTTTGAAACGTTACTATAGACATTAGCTTTTCTTTAGGCTCATTTTGGCTTTACTGCATAAACAAACATCGATTAATTAAATATTTATTTTCCAAAAGAAAACAAATATAAACACAAAAAGTGTGCATTAACGTACTTTATTAGCTACAATTTCTATTACAAAGAGTATTGCAGTCATCGTTCTTTAAAACTTTAGTCCTGCCAGTTACTTCTTTTAAAGGACTATATTAGTAAAGCAGCAACCATTTTTTGAAACGTTACTATAGACATTAGCTTTTTCATTAGCCTCATTTGGGCTTTACTGCATCGATGAATTAAAAGTTTATTTTCTCAAAGAAAACATAATAAAAGCACAAAAAGTGTCGTTCAACGTACTTTAGTAGCTACAATTTATATTGCAAAGAGTATTGCACTCATCGTTCTTTAAAACTTTAGTCCTGCCAGTGACTTCTTTTAAAGCACTATATTAGTACTGCAGCAACCATTCTTTGAAACGTTACTATAGACATTAGCTTTTTCTTTAGGCTCATTTTGGCTTTACTGCATAAACAAACATCGATTAATTAAATATTTATTTTCTAAACGAAAACAAAATAAAAGCACAAAAAGTGTCGTTCAACGTACTTTAGTAGCTACAATTTGTATTATAAAGAGTATTGCACTCATCGTTCTTTAAAACTATAGTTCTGCAAGTTACCTCTTTTATAGCACTATATTAGTGCTGCAGCAACCATTCTTTGAAACATTACTATAGACATTAGCTTTTTCTTTAGTCTCATTTTGGCTTTACTACATAAACAAACATGGGTTAATTAAATGTTTATTTTCTCAAAAAAAACAAAATTAAAACACAAAAAGTGTCGTTCAACGTACTTTAGTAGCTACAATTTGTATTATAAAGAGTATTGCACTCATCGTTCTTTAAAACTATAGTTCCGCAAGTTACTTCTTTTATAGCACTATATTAGTGCTGCAGCAACCATTCTTTGAAACAATACTATAGACATTAGCTTTTTCTTTAGTCTCATTTTGGCTTTACTACATAAACAAACATCGGTTAATTAAATGTTTATTTTCTCAAAAAAAACAAAATTAAAACACAAAAAGTGTCAATTAAAGTACTTTAGTAGCTTCATTTTGTATTATAAAGAGTATTGCACTCATCGTTCTTTAAAACTTTAGTTCTGCCAGTTACTTCTTTTAAAGCACTATATTAGTACTGCAGCAACCATTCTTTGAAACGTTACTATAGACATTAGCTTTTTCTTTAGGCTCATTTTGGCTTTACTGCATAAACAAACATCGATTAATTAAATATTTATTTTCCAAAAGAAAACAAATATAAACACAAAAAGTGTGCATTAACGTACTTTATTAGCTACAATTTCTATTACAAAGAGTATTGCAGTCATCGTTCTTTAAAACTTTATTCCTGCCAGTTACTTCTTTTAAAGGACTATATTAGTAAAGCAGCAACCATTTTTTGAAACGTTACTATAGACATTAGCTTTTTCATTAGTCTCATTTGGGCTTTACTGCATCGATGAATTAAAAGTTTATTTTCTCAAAGAAAACATAATAAAAGCACAAAAAGTGTCGTTCAACGTACTTTAGTAGCTACAATTTATATTACAAAGAGTATTGCACTCATCGTTCTTTAAATTTTTAGTCCTGCCAGTGACTTCTTTTAAAGCACTATATTAGTACTGCAGCAACCATTCTTTGAAACGTTACTATAGACATTAGCTTTTTCTTTAGGCTCATTTTGGCTTTACTGCATAAACAAACATCGATTAATTAAATATTTATTTTCCAAAAGAAAACAAATATAAACACAAAAAGTGTGCATTAACGTACTTTGTTAGCTACAATTTCTATTACAAAGAGTATTGCACTCATCGTTCTTTAAAACCTTAGTCCTGCCAGTTACTTCTTTTAAAGCACTATATTAGTACTGCAGCAACCATTCTTTGAAACGTTACTATAGACATTAGCTTTTTCTTTAGGCTCATTTTGGCTTTACTGCATAAACAAACATCGATTAATTAAATATTTATTTTCTAAAATAAAACAAAATAAAAGCACAAAAAGTGTCCTTCAACGTACTTTAGTAGCTACAATTTGTATTATAAAGAGTATTGCACTCATCGTTCTTTAAAACTATAGTTCTGCAAGTTACTTCTTTTATAGCACTATATTAGTGCTGCAGCAACCATTCTTTGAAACAATACTATAGACTTTAGCTTTTTCTTTAGTCTCATTTTGGCTTTACTACATAAACAAACATCGGTTAATTAAATGTTTATTTTCTCAAAAAAAAACAAAATTAAAACACAAAAAGTGTCAATTAAAGTACTTTAGTAGCTTCATTTTGTATTATAAAGAGTATTGCACTCATCGTTCTTTAAAACTTTAGTTCTGCAAGTTACTTCTTTTATAGCACTATATTAGTGCTGCAGCAACCATTCTTTGAAACATTACTATAGACATTAGTTTTTTCTTTCGCCTCAATTTATATTTAGTGCATCAACAAACATCGATTAATGAAACGTTTATTTTCCAAACGAAAACAAAATGTAGACACAAAAAGTTTCGATTATCGTAATTTATTAGCTACAATTTCTATTAAAAAGAGTATTGGACTCATCGCTCTTTAAAACTTTAGTCCTGCCAGTTACTTCTTTTAAAGCACTATATTAGTTCTGCAGCAACCATTCTTTGAAACGTTACTATAGACATTAGCTTTTTCTTTAGGCTCATTTTGGCTTTACTGCATAAACAAATATCGATCAATAAAATGTTTATTTTCTCAAAGAAAACAAAATAAAAGCACAAAAAGTGTCCTTCTACGTACTTTAGTAGCTACAATTTATATTACAAAGAGTATTGCACTCATCGTTCTTTAAAACTTTAGTCCTGCCAGTTACTACTTTTAAAGCTTAGTGCTGCAGCTGCTTAGTTCTTAGTTGCTTAAAGATTAGTGCTGCAGCAACCATTCTTTGAAATATTACTATAGACATTAGCTTTTTTATTTAGTCTCATTTTGGCTTTACTGCATAAACAAATATCGATCAATTAAATGTTTCTTTTCTCAAAGAAAACAAACTTAAAACACAAAAAGTGTGGATTAACGTATTTATGTAGCTACAATTTCTATTATAAAGCGTAATGCACTCATCGTTCTCTAAAACTTTAGTTCTGCAAGTTACTTCTTTTATAGCACTATATTAGTGCTGCAGCAACCATTCTTTGAAACATTACTATAGAAATTAGTTTTTTCTTTCGCCTCAATTTATATTTAGTGCATCAACAAACATCGATTAAGAAAACGTTTATTTTCCAAACGAAAACAAAATGTAGACACAAAAAGTTTCGATTAACGTAATTTATTAGCTACAATTTCTATTAAAAAGGGTATTGGACTCATCGCTTTTTAAAACTTTAGTCCTGCCAGTTACTTCTTTTAAAGCACTATATTAGTTCTGCAGCAACCATTCTTTGAAACGTTACTATAGACATTAGCTTTTTCTTTAGGCTCATTTTGGCTTTACTGCATAAACAAATATCGATCAATAAAATGTTTATTTTCTCAAAGAAAACAAAATAAAAGCACAAAAAGTGTCCTTCAACGTACTTTAGTAGCTACAATTTATATTACAAAGAGTATTGCACTCATCGTTCTTTAAAACTTTAGTCCTGCCAGTTACTTCTTTTAAAGCTTAGTGCTGCAGCTGCTTAGTGCTTAGCTGCTTAAAGATTAGTGCTGCAGCAACCATTCTTTGAAATATTACTATAGACATTAGCTTTTTTATTTAGTCTCATTTTGGCTTTACTGCATAAACAAACATCGATCAATTAAATGTTTCTTTTCTCAAAGAAAACAAACTTAAAACCCAAAAAGTGTGGATTAACGTACTTAAGTAGCTACAATTTCTATTATAAAGCGTAATGCACTCATCGTTCTCTAAAACTTTAGTTCTGCAAGTTACTTCTTTTATAGCAATGTATTAGTGCTGCAGCAACAATTCTTTGAAACATTACTAGAGACATTTGCTTTTTCTTTAGTCTCACTTTGGCTTTACTGCATAAACAAACATCGGTTAATTAAATGTTTATTTTCTTAAAGAAAACAAAAATAAAACACAAAAAGTGTCAATTAAAGTACTTTATTGGCTACAATTTCTATTACAAAGAGTATTGCAGTCATCCTTCTTTAAAACTTTAGTCCTGCCAGTTACTTCTTTTAAAGGACTATATTAGTAAAGCAGCAACCATTTTTTGAAACGTTACTATAGACATTAGCTTTTTTATTAGTCTCATTTGGGCTTTACTGCATCGATGAATTAAAAGTTTATTTTCTCAAAGAAAACATAATAAAAGCACAAAAAGTGTCGTTCAACGTACTTTAGTAGCTACAATTTATATTACAAAGAGTATTGCACTCATCGTTCTTTAAAACTTTAGTCCTGCCAGTGACTTCTTTTAAAGCACTATATTAGTAATGCAGCAACCATTCTTTGAAACGTTACTATAGACATTAGCTTTTTCTTTAGGCTCATTTTGGCTTTACTGCATAAACAAACATCGATTAATTAAATATTTATTTTCTAAAAGAAAACAAAATAAAAGCACAAAAAGTGTCGTTCAACGTACTTTAGTAGCTACAATTTGTATTATAAAGAGTATTGCACTCATCGTTCTTTAAAACTATAGTTCTGCAAGTTACCTCTTTTATAGCACTATATTAGTGCTGCAGCAACCATTCTTTGAAACATTACTATAGACATTAGCTTTTTCTTTAGTCTCATTTTGGCTTTACTACATAAACAAACATGGGTTAATTAAATGTTTATTTTCTCAAAAAAAACAAAATTAAAACACAAAAAGTGTCAATTAAAGTACTTTAGTAGCTACAATTTGTATTATAAAGAATATTGCACTCATCCTTCTTTAAAACTTTAGTTCTGCAAGTTACTTCTTTTATAGCACTATATTAGTGCTGCAGCAACCATTCTTTCAAACATTACTATAGACATTAGCTTTTTCTTTAGTCTCATTTTGGCTTTACTACATAAACAAACATCGGTTAATTAAATGTTTATTTTCTCAAAAAAAACAAAATTAAAACACAAAAAGTGTCAATTAAAGTACTTTAGTAGCTACATTTTGTATTATAAAGGGTATTGCACTCATCGTTCTTTAAAACTTTAGTTCTGCAAGTTACTTCTTTTATAGCACTATATTAGAGCTGCAGCAACCATTCTTGGAAACATTTCTATAGACATTAGCTTTTTCTTTAATCTCCTTTTGGCTTTACTGCATAAACAAACATCGATTAATTAAATGTTTATTTTCTCAAAAAAAACAAAATTAAAACACAAAAAGTGTCAATTAAAGTACTTTAGTAGCTACAATTTGTATTATAAAGAGTATTGCACTCATCGTTCTTTAAAACTTTAGTTCTACAAGTTACTTCTTTTATAGCACTATATTAGAGCTGCAGCAACCATTCTTGGAAACATTTCTACAGACATTAGCTTTTTCTTTAATCTCCTTTTGGCTTTACTGCATAAACAAACATCGATTAATTAAATGTTTATTTTCTCAAAAAAAACAAAATTAAAACACAAAAAGTGTCAATTAAAGTACTTTAGTAGCTACAATTTGTATTATAAAGAGTATTGCACTCATCGTTCTTTAAAACTTTAGTTCTGCAAGTTACTTCTTTTATAGCACTATATTAGTGCTGCAGCAACCATTCTTTGAAACATTACTATAGACATTAGTTTTTTCTTTCGCCTCAATTTATATTTAGTGCATCAACAAACATCGATTAATGAAACGTTTATTTTCCAAACGAAAACAAAATGTAGACACAAAAAGTTTCGATTATCGTAATTTATTAGCTACAATTTCTATTAAAAAGAGTATTGGACTCATCGCTCTTTAAAACTTTAGTCCTGCCAGTTACTTCTTTTAAAGCACTATATTAGTTCTGCAGCAACCATTCTTTGAAACGTTACTATAGACATTAGCTTTTTCTTTAGGCTCATTTTGGATTTACTGCATAAACAAATATCGATCAATAAAATGTTTATTTTCTCAAAGAAAACAAAATAAAAGCACAAAAAGTGTCCTTCAACGTACTTTAGTAGCTACAATTTATATTACAAAGAGTATTGCACTCATCGTTCTTTAAAACTTTAGTCCTGCCAGTTACTTCTTTTAAAGCTTAGTGCTGCAGCTGCTTAGTGCTTAGCTGCTTAAAGATTAGTGCTGCAACAACCATTCTTTGAAATATTACTATAGACATTAGCTTTTTTATTTAGTCTCATTTTGGCTTTACTGCAAAAACAAATATCGATCAATTAAATGTTTCTTTTCTCAAAGAAAACAAACTTAAAACACAAAAAGTGTGGATTAACGTACTTAAGTAGCTACAATTTCTATTATAAAGCGTAATGCACTCATCGTTCTCTAAAACTTTAGTTCTGCAAGTTACTTCTTTTATAGCACTATATTAGTGCTGCAGCAACCATTCTTTGAAACATTACTATAGACATTAGTTTTTTCTTTCGCCTCAATTTATATTTAGTGCATCAACAAACATCGATTAATGAAACGTTTATTTTCCAAACGAAAACAAAATGTAGACACAAAAAGTTTCGATTAACGTAATTTATTAGCTACAATTTCTATTAAAAAGGGTATTGGACTCATCGCTTTTTAAAACTTTAGTCCTGCCAGTTACTTCTTTTAAAGCACTATATTAGTTCTGCAGCAACCATTCTTTGAAACGTTACTATAGACATTAGCTTTTTCTTTAGGCTCATTTTGGCTTTACTGCATAAACAAACATCGATTAATTAAATGTTTATTTTCTCAAAGAAAACAAAATAAAAGCACAAAATGTGTGAATTAACGGACTTTAGTAGCTACAATTTGTATCATAAAGAGTATTGCACTCATCGTTCTTTAAAACTTTAGTCCTGCCAGTTACTTCTTTTAAAGGACTATATTAGTGCTGCAGCAACCATTCTTTGAAACATTACTATAGACATTAGCTTTTTTATTTAGTCTCATTTTGGCTTTGCTGCATAATCAAACATCGATCAATTAAATGTTTCTTTTCTCAAAGAAAACAAACTTAAAACACAAAAAGTGTGGATTAACGTACTTAAGTAGCTACAATTTCTATTATAAAGCGTAATGCACTCATCGTTCTCTAAAACTTTAGTTCTGCAAGTTACTTCTTTTATAGCAATATATTAGTGCTGCAGCAACAATTCTTTGAAACATTACTAGAGACATTTGCTTTTTCTTTAGTCTCACTTTGGCTTCACTGCATAAACAAACATCGGTTATTTAAATGTTTATTTTCTTAAAGAAAACAAAATTAAAACACAAAAAGTGTCAATTAAAGTACTTTATTGGGTACAATTTCTATTAAAAAGAGTATTGGACTCATCGCTCTTTAAAACTTTAGTCCTGCCAGTTACTTCTTTTAAAGCACTATATTAGTTCTGCAGCAACCATTCTTTGAAACGTTACTATAGACATTAGCTTTTTCTTTAGGCTCATTTTGGCTTTACTGCATAAACAAATATCGATCAATAAAATGTTTATTTTCTCAAAGAAAACAAAATAAAAGGACAAAAAGTGTCCTTCAACGTACTTTAGTAGCTACAATTTATATTACAAAGAGTATTGCACTCATCGTTCTTTAAAACTTTAGTCCTGCCAGTTACTTCTTTTAAAGCTTAGTGCTGCAGCTGCTTAGTGCTTAGCTGCTTAAAGATTAGTGCTGCAGCAACCATTCTTTGAAATATTACTATAGACATTAGCTTTTTCATTTAGTCTCATTTTGGCTTTACTGCAAAAACAAATATCGATCAATTAAATGTTTCTTTTCTCAAAGAAAACAAACTTAAAACACAAAAAGTGTGGATTAACGTACTTAAGTAGCTACAATTTCTATTATAAAGCGTAATGCACTCATCGTTCTCTAAAACTTTAGTTCTGCAAGTTACTTCTTTTATAGCACTATATTAGTGCTGCAGCAACCATTCTTTGAAACATTACTATAGACATTAGTTTTTTCTTTCGCCTCAATTTATATTTAGTGCATCAACAAACATCGATTAATGAAACGTTTATTTTCCAAACGAAAACAAAATGTAGACACAAAAAGTTTCGATTAACGTAATTTATTAGCTACAAATTCTATTAAAAAGGGTATTGGACTCATCGCTTTTTAAAACTTTAGTCCTGCCAGTTACTTCTTTTAAAGCACTATATTAGTTCTGCAGCAACCATTCTTTGAAACGTTACTATAGACATTAGCTTTTTCTTTAGGCTCATTTTGGCTTTACTGCATAAACAAACATCGATTAATTAAATGTTTATTTTCTCAAAGAAAACAAAATAAAAGCACAAAATGTGTGAATTAACGGACTTTAGTAGCTACAATTTGTATCATAAAGAGTATTGCACTCATCGTTCTTTAAAACTTTAGTCCTGCCAGTTACTTCTTTTAAAGGACTATATTAGTGCTGCAGCAACCATTCTTTGAAACATTACTATAGACATTAGCTTTTTTATTTAGTCTCATTTTGGCTTTGCTGCATAATCAAACATCGATCAATTAAATGTTTCTTTTCTCAAAGAAAACAAACTTAAAACACAAAAAGTGTGGATTAACGTACTTAAGTAGCTACAATTTCTATTATAAAGCGTAATGCACTCATCGTTCTCTAAAACTTTAGTTCTGCAAGTTACTTCTTTTATAGCACTATATTAGTGCTGCAGCAACCATTCTTTGAAACATTACTATAGACATTAGTTTTTTCTTTCGCCTCAATTTATATTTAGTGCATCAACAAACATCGATTAATGAAACGTTTATTTTCCAAACGAAAACAAAATGTAGACACAAAAAGTTTCGATTAACGTAATTTATTAGCTACAAATTCTATTAAAAAGGGTATTGGACTCATCGCTTTTTAAAACTTTAGTCCTGCCAGTTACTTCTTTTAAAGCACTATATTAGTTCTGCAGCAACCATTCTTTGAAACGTTACTATAGACATTAGCTTTTTCTTTAGGCTCA
This sequence comes from Aurelia coerulea, assembly GCA_039566865.1. NCBI lineage: Eukaryota > Metazoa > Cnidaria > Scyphozoa > Semaeostomeae > Ulmaridae > Aurelia > Aurelia coerulea. The sequence continues at coordinate 10,198,534 of CM076959.1, forward strand.
TTTTGGCTTTACTGCATAAACAAACATCGATTAATTAAATGTTTATTTTCTCAAAGAAAACAAAATAAAAGCACAAAATGTGTGAATTAACGGACTTTAGTAGCTACAATTTGTATCATAAAGAGTATTGCACTCATCGTTCTTTAAAACTTTAGTCCTGCCAGTTACTTCTTTTAAAGGACTATATTAGTGCTGCAGCAACCATTCTTTGAAACATTACTATAGACATTAGCTTTTTTATTTAGTCTCATTTTGGCTTTGCTGCATAATCAAACATCGATCAATTAAATGTTTCTTTTCTCAAAGAAAACAAACTTAAAACACAAAAAGTGTGGATTAACGTACTTAAGTAGCTACAATTTCTATTATAAAGCGTAATGCACTCATCGTTCTCTAAAACTTTAGTTCTGCAAGTTACTTCTTTTATAGCAATATATTAGTGCTGCAGCAACAATTCTTTGAAACATTACTAGAGACATTTGCTTTTTCTTTAGTCTCACTTTGGCTTCACTGCATAAACAAACATCGGTTATTTAAATGTTTATTTTCTTAAAGAAAACAAAATTAAAACACAAAAAGTGTCAATTAAAGTACTTTATTGGGTACAATTTCTATTACAAAGAGTATTGCAGTCATCGTTCTTTAAAACTTTAGTCCTGCCAGTTACTTCTTTTAAAGGACTATATTAGTAAAGCAGCAACCATTCTTTGAAACATTTCTATAGACATTAGCTTTTTCTTTAGTCTCATTTTGGCTTTACTACATAAACAAACATCGGTTAATTAAATGTTTATTTTCTCAAAAAAAACAAAATTAAAACACAAAAAGTGTCAATTAAAGTACTTTAGTAGCTACATTTTGTATTATAAAGAGTATTGCACTCATCGTTCTTTAAAACTTTAGTTCTGCAAGTTACTTCTTTTATAGCACTATATTAGGGCTGCAGCAACCATTCTTTGAAACATTTCTATAGACATTAGCTTTTTCTTTAGTCTCATTTTGGCTTTACTACATAAACAAACATGGGTTAATTAAATGTTTATTTTCTCAAAAAAAACAAAATTAAAACACAAAAAGTGTCAATTAAAGTACTTTAGTAGCTACAATTTGTATTATAAAGAATATTGCACTCATCCTTCTTTAAAACTTTAGTTCTGCAAGTTACTTCTTTTATAGCACTATATTAGTGCTGCAGCAACCATTCTTTCAAACATTACTATAGACATTAGCTTTTTCTTTAGTCTCATTTTGGCTTTACTACATAAACAAACATCGGTTAATTAAATGTTTATTTTCTCAAAAAAAACAAAATTAAAACACAAAAAGTGTCAATTAAAGTACTTTAGTAGCTACATTTTGTATTATAAAGAGTATTGCACTCATCGTTCTTTAAAACTTTAGTTCTGCAAGTTACTTCTTTTATAGCACTATATTAGAGCTGCAGCAACCATTCTTGGAAACATTTCTATAGACATTAGCTTTTTCTTTAATCTCCTTTTGGCTTTACTGCATAAACAAACATCGATTAATTAAATGTTTATTTTCTCAAAAAAAACAAAATTAAAACACAAAAAGTGTCAATTAAAGTACTTTAGTAGCTACAATTTGTATTATAAAGAGTATTGCACTCATCGTTCTTTAAAACTTTAGTTCTGCAAGTTACTTCTTTTATAGCACTATATTAGTGCTGCAGCAACCATTCTTGGAAACATTTCTATAGACATTAGCTTTTTCTTTAATCTCATTTTGGCTTTACTGCATAAACAAACATCGATTAATTAAATGTTTATTTTCTCAAAAAAAACAAAATTAAAACACAAAAAGTGTCAATTAAAGTACTTTAGTAGCTACAATTTGTATTATAAAGAGTATTGCACTCATCGTTCTTTAAAACTTTAGTTCTGCAAGTTACTTCTTTTATAGCACTATATTAGTGCTGCAGCAACCATTCTTTGAAACATTACTATAGACATTAGTTTTTTCTTTCGCCTCAATTTATATTTAGAGCATCAACAAACATCGATTAATGAAACGTTTATTTTCCAAACGAAAACAAAATGTAGACACAAAAAGTTTCGATTATCGTAATTTATTAGCTACAATTTCTATTAAAAAGAGTATTGGACTCATCGCTCTTTAAAACTTTAGTCCTGCCAGTTACTTCTTTTAAAGCACTATATTAGTTCTGCAGCAACCATTCTTTGAAACGTTACTATAGACATTAGCTTTTTCTTTAGGCTCATTTTGGCTTTACTGCATAAACAAATATCGATCAATAAAATGTTTATTTTCTCAAAGAAAACAAAATAAAAGCACAAAAAGTGTCCTTCTACGTACTTTAGTAGCTACAATTTATATTACAAAGAGTATTGCACTCATCGTTCTTTAAAACTTTAGTCCTGCCAGTTACTTCTTTTAAAGCTTAGTGCTGCAGCTGCTTAGTGCTTAGCTGCTTAAAGATTAGTGCTGCAGCAACCATTCTTTGAAATATTACTATAGACATTAGCTTTTTTATTTAGTCTCATTTTGGCTTTACTGCATAAACAAATATCGATCAATTAAATGTTTCTTTTCTCAAAGAAAACAAACTTAAAACACAAAAAGTGTGGATTAACGTACTTACGTAGCTACAATTTCTATTATAAAGCGTAATGCACTCATCGTTCTCTAAAACTTTAGTTCTGCAAGTTACTTCTTTTATAGCACTATATTAGTGCTGCAGCAACCATTCTTTGAAACATTACTATAGACATTAGTTTTTTCTTTCGCCTCAATTTATATTTAGTGCATCAACAAACATCGATTAATGAAACGTTTATTTTCCAAACGAAAACAAAATGTAGACACAAAAAGTTTCGATTAACGTAATTTATTAGCTACAATTTCTATTAAAAAGGGTATTGGACTCATCGCTTTTTAAAACTTTAGTCCTGCCAGTTACTTCTTTTAAAGCACTATATTAGTTCTGCAGCAACCATTCTTTGAAACGTTACTATAGACATTAGCTTTTTCTTTAGGCTCATTTTGGCTTTACTGCATAAACAAACATCGATTAATTAAATGTTTATTTTCTCAAAGAAAACAAAATAAAAGCACAAAATGTGTGAATTAACGTACTTTAGTAGCTACAATTTGTATCATAAAGAGTATTGCACTCATCGTTCTTTAAAACTTTAGTCCTGCCAGTTACTTCTTTTAAAGGACTATATTAGTGCTGCAGCAACCATTCTTTGAAACATTACTATAGACATTAGCTTTTTTATTTAGTCTCATTTTGGCTTTGCTGCATAATCAAACATCGATCAATTAAATGTTTCTTTTCTCAAAGAAAACAAACTTAAAACACAAAAAGTGTCAATTAAAGTACTTTATTGGCTACAATTTCTATTATAAAGCGTAATGCACTCATCGCTCTCTAAAACTTTAGTTCTGCAAGTTACTTCTTTTATAGCAATATATTAGTGCTGCAGCAACAATTCTTTGAAACATTACTAGAGACATTTGATCTTTCTTTAGTCTCACTTTGGCTTCACTGCATAAACAAACATCGGTTAATTAAATGTTTATTTTCTTAAAGAAAACAAAATTAAAACACAAAAAGTGTCAATTAAAGTACTTTATTGGGTACAATTTCTATTACAAAGAGTATTGCAGTCATCGTTCTTTAAAACTTTAGTCCTGCCAGTTACTTCTTTTAAAGCACTATATTAGTTCTGCAGCAACCATTCTTTGAAACGTTACTATAGACATTAGCTTTTTCATTAGTCTCATTTGGGCTTTACTGCATCGATTAATTAAAAGTTTATTTTCTCAAAGAAAACATAATAAAAGCACAAAAAGTGTCGTTCAACGTACTTTAGTAGCTACAATTTATATTACAAAGAGTATTGCACTCATCGTTCTTTAAAACTTTAGTCCTGCCAGTGACTTCTTTTAAAGGACTATATTAGTGCTGCAGCAACCATTGTTTGAAATATAGACATTAGCTTTTTTATTTAGTCTCATTTAGTCTCATTGTTTGAAATATAGACATTAGCTTTTTTATTTAGTCTCATTTTGGCTTTACTGCATAAACAAACATCGATTAATTAAATGTTTATTTTCTAAAAGAAAACAAGATAAAAGCACAAAGAGTGTATTTCAACGTACGTTAGTAGCTACAATTTCTATTACAAAGAGTATTGCAGTCATCGTTCTTTAAAACTTTAGTCCTGCCAGTTACTTCTTTTAAAGGAATATATTAGTGCTGCAGCAACTATTCTTTGAAACATTACTATAGACATTAGCTTTTTCATTAGTCTCATTTGGGCTTTACTGCATCGATTAATTAAAAGTTTATTTTCTCAAAGAAAACAAAATAAAAGCACAAAAAGTGTCGTTCAACGATCTTTACTAGCTACAATTTATATTTTAAAGAGTATTGCATTCATCGTTCTTTAAAACTTTAGTTCTGCAAGTTACTCCTTTTATAGTACTTTATTAGTGCTGCAGCAACCATTCTTGGAAACATTTCTTTAGACATTAGCTTTTTCTTCAGTCTCATTTTGGCTTTACAGCATCAACAAACATCGATTAATTAAATGTTTATTTTCTCAATAAAGAAAAATAAAAGCACAAAAAGTGTGGATTAACGTTCTTTAGTAGCTACATTTTATACTATAAAGAGTATTGCACTCATCGGTCTTTATAACTTTAGTTCTGCAAGTTACTTCTTTTAAAGCACTATATTAGTGCTGCAGCAACCATTCTTTGAAACATTACTATAGACATTAGTTTTTTCTTTCGTCTCAATTTATATTAAGTGCATCAACAAACATCGATTAATGAAACGTTTTTTTTCCAAAAGAGAACAAATATAAACACAAAAAGTGTGGATTAACGTACTTTATTAGCTACAATTTCTATTACAAAGAGTATTGCACTCATCGTTCTTTAAAACTTTAATCCTGCCAGTTACTTCTTTTAAGGCACTATATTAGTACTACAGCAACCATTCTTTGAAACGTTACTATAGACATTAGCTTTTTCTTTAGGCTCATTTTGGCTTTACTGCATAAACAAACATCGATTAATTAAATATTTATTTTCTAAAAGAAAACAAAATAAAAGCACAAAAAGTGTCGTTCAACGTACTTTAGTAGCTACAATTTCTATTAAAAAGAGTATTGCACTCATCGTTCTTTAAAACTTTAGTTCTGCAAGTTACTTCTTTTATAGCACTATATTAGAGCTGCAGCAACCATTCTTGGAAACATTTCTTTAGACATTAGCTTTTTCTTCAGTCTCATTTTGGCTTTACTGCATAAACAAACATCGATTAATTAAATGTTTATTTTCTCAAAGAAAACAAGATAAAAGCACAAAATGTGTGAATTAACGTACTTTATTGGCTACAATTTCTATTACAAAGAGTATTGCAGCCATCGTTCTTTAAAACTTTAGTCCTACCAGTTACTTCTTTTAAAGGACTATATTAGTAAAGCAGCAACCATTCTTTGAAACGTTACTATAGACATTAGCTTTTTCATTAGTCTCATTTGGGCTTTACTGCATCTATTAATTAAAAGTTTATTTTCTCAAAGAAAACAGAATAAAAGCACAAAATGTGTCGTTCAACGTACTTTAGTAGCTACAATTTATATTTTAAAGATTATTGCATTCATCGTTCTTTAAAACTTTAGTTCTGCAAGTTTCTTCTTTTAAAGCACTTTATTAGTGCTGCAGGAACCATTCTTGGAAACATTTCTATAGACATTAGCATTTTCTTTAGTCTCATTTTGGCTTTACTGCATAAACAAACCTCGATTAATTAAATGTTTATTTTCTCAATAAAAACAAAATAAAAGCACAAAAAGTGTGGATTAACGTACTTTAGTAGCTACAATTTATATTATAAAGAGTATTGCACTCATCGTCCTTTAAAACTTTAGTTCTGCAATTTACTTCTTTTATAGCACTATATTAGTGCTGCAGCAACCATTCTTTGAAACATTACTATCGATATTAGCTTTTTTATTTAGTCTCATTTTGGCTTTACAGCATAAACAAACATCGATCAATTAAATGTTTCTTTTCTCAAAGAAAACAAAATAAAAGCACAAAGATTGTATTTCAACATATTTTAGTAGCTACAATTTTTATTATAAAGAGTATTGCACTCATCGATCTTTAAAACTTTATTCCTGCCAGTTACTTCTTTTAAAGCACTATCTTAGTGCTGCAGCAACCATTCTTGGAAACATTACTATAGACATTAGCTTTTTCTTTCGACCAATTTTAGCTTTACTGCATAAAAAAACATCGATTAATTAAATGTTTATATTCTAAAAGAAAACAAAATAAAAGCACAAAGATTGTATTTCAACATATTTTAGTAGCTACATTTTGTATTATAAGGAGTATTGCACTCCTCGTTCTTTAAAACTTTAGTTCTGCAAGTTACTTCTTTTATAGCACTATATTAGAGCTGCAGCAACCATTCTTTGAAACATTACTATAGATATTAGTTTTTCTTTAGTCTCATTTTGGCTTTACTGCATAAACAAACATCGATCAATAAAATGTTTATTTTCTCAAAGAAAACAAAATAAAAGCACAAAATGTGTGAATTAACGTACTTTAGTAGCTACAATTTGTATTATAAAGAGTATTGCACTCATCGTTCTTTAAAACTTTAGTCCTGCCAGTTACTTCTTTTAAAGGACTATATTAGTGCTGTAGCAACCATTCTTTGAAACATTACTATAGACATTAGCTTTTTTATTTAGTCTCATTTTGGCTTTGCTGCATAATCAAACATCGATCAATTAAATGTTTCTTTTCTCAAAGAAAACAAACTTAAAACAAAAAAGTGTGGATTAACGTACTTAAGTAGCTACATTTTGTATTATAAAGAGTATTGCACTCCTCGTTCTTTAAAACTTTAGTTCTGCAAGTTACTTCTTTTATAGCACTATATTAGAGCTGCAGCAACCATTCTTTGAAACATTACTATAGATATTAGTTTTTTCTTTAGTCTCATTTTGGCTTTACTGCATAAACAAACATCGATCAATAAAATGTTTATTTTCTCAAAGAAAACAAAATAAAAGCACAAATAGTGTCGGTTAACGTACTTTATTAGCTACAATTTCTATTATAAAGAGTATTGCAGTCATCGTTCTTTAAAACTTTAGTCCTGCCAGTTACTTCTTTTAAAGGACTATAATAGTAAAGCATCAACCATTCTTTGAAATGTTACTATAGACATAAGCTTTTTCATTAGTCTCATTTGGGCTTTACTGCATCGATTAATTAAAAGTTTATTTTCTCAAAGAAAACAAAATAAAAGCACAAAGAGTGTATTTCAACGTACGTTAGTAGCTACAATTTCTATTACAAAGAGTATTGCAGTCATCGTTCTTTAAAACTTTAGTCCTGCCAGTTACTTCTTTTACAGGAATATATTAGTGCTGCAGCAACTATTCTTTGAAACATTACTATAGACATTAGATTTTTCATTAGTCTCATTTGGGCTTTACTGCATCGATTAATTAAAAGTTTATTTTCTCAAAGAAAACAAAATAAAAGCACAAAAAGTGTCGTTCAACGATCTTTACTAGCTACAATTTATATTTTAAAGAGTATTGCAGTCATCGTTCTTTAAAACTTTAGTCCTGCCAGTTACTTCTTTTAAAGGACTATATTAGTAAAGCATCAACCATTCTTTGAAATGTTACTATAGACATAAGCTTTTTCATTAGTCTCATTTGGGCTTTACTGCATCGATTAATTAAAAGTTTATTTTCTCAAAGAAAACAAAATAAAAGCACAAAAAGTGTCCTTCAACGTACTTTAGTAGCTACAATTTCTATTACAAAGAGTATTGCACTCATCGTTCTTTAAAACTTTAGTCCTGCCAGTTACTTCTTTTAAAGCACTTTATTAGTGCTGCAGCAACCAGTCTTGGAAACATTTCTATAGACATTAGCTTTTTCTTTAGTCTCATTTTGGCTTTACTGCATAAACAAACATCGATTAATTAAATGTTTATTTTCTCAAAGAAAACAAAATAAAAGCACAAAATGTGTGAATTAACGTACTTTAGTAGCTACAATTTGTATTATAAAGAGTATTGCACTCATCGTTCTTTAAAACTTTAGTCCTGCCAGTTACTTCTTTTAAAGGACTATATTAGTGCTGCAGCAACCATTCTTAGAAACATTACTATAGACATTAGCTTTTTTATTTAGTCTCATTTTGGCTTTGCTGCATAGTCAAACATCGATCAATTAAATGTTTCTTTTCTCAAAGAAAAGAAACTTAAAACACAAAAAGTGTGGATTAACGTACTTAAGTAGCTACAATTTCTATTATAAAGCGTAATGCACTCATCGTTCTCTAAAACTTTAGTTCTGCAAGTTACTTCTTTTATAGCAATATATTAGTGCTGCAGCAACAATTCTTTGAAACATTACTAGAGACATTTGCTTTTTCTTTAGTCTCACTTTGGCTTCACTGCATAAACAAACATCGGTTAATTAAATGTTTATTTTCTTAAAGAAAACAAAATTAAAACACAAAAAGTGTCAATTAAAGTACTTTATTGGGTACAATTTCTATTACAAAGAGTATTGCAGTCATCGTTCTTTAAAACTTTAGTCCTGCCAGTTACTTCTTTTAAAGGACTATATTAGTAAAGCAGCAACCATTTTTTGAAACGTTACTATAGACATTAGCTTTTTCATTAGTCTCATTTGGGCTTTACTGCATCGATTAATTAAAAGTTTATTTTCTCAAAGAAAACATAATAAAAGCACAAAAAGTTTCGTTCAACGTACTTTAGTAGCTACAATTTATATTACAAAGAGTATTGCACTCATCGTTCTTTAAAACTTTAGTCCTGCCAGTGACATCTTTTAAAGGACTATATTAGTGCTGCAGCAACCATTGTTTGAAATATTACTATAGACATTAGCTTTTTTATTTAGTCTCATTTTGGCTTTACTGCATAAACAAACATCGATTAATTAAATGTTTATTTTCTAAAAGAAAACAAAATAAAAGCACAAAGAGTGTATTTCAACGTACGTTAGTAGCTACAATTTCTATTACAAAGAGTATTGCAGTTATCGTTCTTTAAAACTTTAGTCCTGCCAGTTACTTCTTTTAAAGGAATATATTAGTGCTGCAGCAACTATTCTTTGAAACATTACTATAGACATTAGCTTTTTCATTAGTCTCATTTGGGCTTTACTGCATCGATTAATTAAAAGTTTATTTTCTCAAAGAAAACAAAATAAAAGCACAAAAAGTGTCGTTCAACGATCTTTACTAGCTGCAATTTATATTTTAAAGAGTATTGCATTCATCGTTCTTTAAAACTTTAGTTCTGCAAGTTACTCCTTTTATAGTACTTTATTAGTGCTGCAGCAACCATTCTTGGAAACATTTCTTTAGACATTAGCTCTTTCTTCAGTCTCATTTTGGCTTTACAGCATCAACAAACATCGATTAATTAAATGTTTATTTTCTCAATAAAGAAAAATAAAAGCACAAAAAGTGTGGATTAACGTTCTTTAGTAGCTACATTTTATACTATAAAGAGTATTGCACTCATCGTTCTTTATAACTTTAGTTCTGCAAGTTACTTCTTTTAAAGCACTATATTAGTGCTGCAGCAACCATTCTTTGAAACATTACTATAGACATTTGTTTTTTCTTTCGTCTCAATTTATATTAAGTGCATCAACAAACATCGATTAATGAAACGTTTTTTTTCCAAAAGAGAACAAATATAAACACAAAAAGTGTGGATTAACGTACTTTATTAGCTACAATTTCTATTACAAAGAGTATTGCACTCATCGTTCTTTAAAACTTTAATCCTGCCAGTTACTTCTTTTAAGGCACTATATTAGTACTACAGCAACCATTCTTTGAAACGTTACTATAGACATTAGCTTTTTCTTTAGGCTCATTTTGGCTTTACTGCATAAACAAACATCGATTAATAAAATATTTATTTTCTAAAAGAAAACAAAATAAAAGCACAAAAAGTGTCGTCCAACGTACTTTAGTAGCTACAATTTCTATTAAAAAGAGTATTGCACTCATCGTTCTTCAAAACTTTAGTCCTGCCAGTTTCTTCTTTTAAAGCACTTTATTAGTGCTGCAGCAACCATTCTTGGAAACATTTCTTTAGACATTAGCTTTTTTATTTAGTCTCATTTTGGCTTTACTGCATAAACAAACATCGATTAATTAAATGTTTTTTTTCTCAAAGAAAAGAAACTTAAAACACAAAAAGTGTCAATTAAAGTACTTTATTGGCTACAATTTCTATTACAAAGAGTATTGCAGTCATCGTTCTTTAAAACTTTAGTCCTACCAGTTACTTCTTTTAAAGGACTATATTAGTAAAGCAGCAACCATTCTTTGAAACGTTACTATAGACATTAGCTTTTTCATTTGTCTCATTTGGGCTTTACTGCATCTATTAATTAAAAGTTTATTTTCTCAAAGAAAACAGAATAAAAGCACAAAATGTGTCGTTCAACGATCTTTACTAGCTGCAATTTATATTTTAAAGAGTATTGCATTCATCGTTCTTTAAAACTTTAGTTCTGCAAGTTACTCCTTTTATAGTACTTTATTAGTGCTGCAGCAACCATTCTTGGAAACATTTCTTTAGACATTAGCTTTTTCTTCAGTCTCATTTTGGCTTTACAGCATCAACAAACATCGATTAATTAAATGTTTATTTTCTCAATAAAGAAAAATAAAAGCACAAAAAGTGTGGATTAACGTTCTTTAGTAGCTACATTTTATACTATAAAGAGTATTGCACTCATCGTTCTTTATAACTTTAGTTCTGCAAGTTACTTCTTTTAAAGCACTATATTAGTGCTGCAGCAACCATTCTTTGAAACATTACTATAGACATTAGTTTTTTCTTTCGTCTCAATTTATATTAAGTGCATCAACAAACATCGATTAATGAAACGTTTTTTTTCCAAAAGAGAACAAATAAAAGCACAAAAAGTGTGGATGAACGTACTTTAGTAACTACATTTTGTATTATAAAGAGTATTGCACTCATCGTTCTTTAAAACTTTAGTTCTGCCAGTTACTTCTTTTATAGCACTATATTAGAGCTGCAGCAACCTTTCTTTGAAACATTACTATAGACATTTGGCTTTTTCTTTAGTCTCATTTTGGCTTTACTGCATAAACAAACATCGATCAATAAAATGTTTATTTTCTCAAAGAAAACAAGATAAAAGCACAAAATGTGTGAATTAACGTACTTTAGTGGCTACAATTTGTATTATAAGGAGTATTGCACTCATCGTTCTTTAAAACTTTAGTCCTGCCAGTTACTTCTTTTAAAGGACTATATTAGTGCTGCAGCAACCATTCTTTGAAACATTACTATAGACATTAGCTTTTTTATTTAGTCTCATTTTGGCTTTACTGCATAAACAAACATCGATTAATTAAATGTTTTTTTTCTCAAAGAAAAGAAACTTAAAACACAAAAAGTGTCAATTAAAGTACTTTATTGGCTACAATTTCTATTACAAAGAGTATTGCAGTCATCGTTCTTTAAAACTTTAGTCCTACCAGTTACTTCTTTTAAAGGACTATATTAGTAAAGCAGCAACCATTCTTTGAAACGTTACTATAGACATTAGCTTTTTCATTTGTCTCATTTGGGCTTTACTGCATCTATTAATTAAAAGTTTATTTTCTCAAAGAAAACAGAATAAAAGCACAAAATGTGTCGTTCAACGTACTTTAGTAGCTACAATTTATATTTTAAAGATTATTGCATTCATCGTTCTTTAAAACTTTAGTTCTGCAAGTTTCTTCTTTTAAAGCACTTTATTAGTGCTGCAGCAACCATTCTTGGAAACATTTCTATAGACATTAGCATTTTCTTTAGTCTCATTTTAGCTTTACTGCATAAACAAACATCGATTAATTAAATGTTTATTTTCTCAATAAAAACAAAATAAAAGCACAAAAAGTGTGGATTAACGTACTTTAGTAGCTACAATTTATATTATAAAGAGTATTGCACTCATCGTCCTTTAAAACTTTAGTTCTGCAATTTACTTCTTTTATAGCACTATATTAGTGCTGCAGCAACCATTCTTTGAAACATTACTATCGATATTAGCTTTTTTATTTAGTCTCATTTTGGCTTTACAGCATAAACAAACATCGATCAATTAAATGTTTCTTTTCTCAAAGAAAACAAAATAAAAGCACAAAGATTGTATTTCAACATATTTTAGTAGCTACAATTTTTATTATAAAGAGTATTGCACTCATCGTTCTTCAAAACTTTATTCCTGCCAGTTACTTCTTTAAAGCACTATCTTAGTGCTGCAGCAACCATTCTTGGAAACATTACTATAGACATTAGCTTTTTCTTTCGACCAATTTTAGCTTTACTGCATAAAAAAACATCGATTAATTAAATGTTTATATTCTAAAAGAAAACAAAATAAAAGCACAAAGATTGTATTTCAACATATTTTAGTAGCTACATTTTGTATTATAAGGAGTATTGCACTCCTCGTTCTTTAAAACTTTAGTTCTGCAAGTTACTTCTTTTATAGCACTATATTAGAGCTGCAGCAACCATTCTTTGAAACATTACTATAGATATTAGTTTTTCTTTAGTCTCATTTTGGCTTTACTGCATAAACAAACATCGATCAATAAAATGTTTATTTTCTCAAAGAAAACAAAATAAAAGCACAAAATGTGTGAATTAACGTACTTTAGTAGCTACAATTTGTATTATAAAGAGTATTGCACTCATCGTTCTTTAAAACTTTAGTCCTGCCAGTTACTTCTTTTAAAGGACTATATTAGTGCTGTAGCAACCATTCTTTGAAACATTACTATAGACATTAGCTTTTTTATTTAGTCTCATTTTGGCTTTGCTGCATAATCAAACATCGATCAATTAAATGTTTCTTTTCTCAAAGAAAACAAACTTAAAACAAAAAAAGTGTGGATTAACGTACTTAAGTAGCTACATTTTGTATTATAAAGAGTATTGCACTCATCGTTCTTTAAAACTTTAGTTCTGCAAGTTACTTCTTTTATAGCACTATATTAGAGCTGCAGGAACCATTCTTTGAAACATTACTATAGATATTAGTTTTTTCTTTAGTCTCATTTTGGCTTTACTGCATCGATTAATTAAAAGTTTATTTTCTCAAAGAAAACAAAATAAAAGCACAAATAGTGTCGGTTAACGTACTTTATTAGCTACAATTTCTATTATAAAGAGTATTGCAGTCATCGTTCTTTAAAACTTTAGTCCTGCCAGTTACTTCTTTTAAAGGACTATAATAGTAAAGCATCAACCATTCTTTGAAATGTTACTATAGACATAAGCTTTTTCATTAGTCTCATTTGGGCTTTACTGCATCGATTAATTAAAAGTTTATTTTCTCAAAGAAAACAAAATAAAAGCACAAAAAGTGTCGTTCAACGATCTTTAGTAGCTACAATTTATATTTTAAAGAGTATTGCATTCATCGCTCTTTAAAATTTTAGTTCTGCAAGTTACTCCTTTTATAGCACTTTATTAGTGCTGCAGCAACCATTCTTTGAAATGTTACTATAGACATTAGCTTTTTCATTAGTCTCATTTGGGCTTTACTGCATCGATTAATTAAAAGTTTATTTTCTCAAAGAAAACAAAATAAAAGCACAAAAAGTGTCCTTCAACGATCTTTAGTAGCTACAATTTATATTTTAAAGAGTATTGCATTCATCGTTCTTTAAAATTTTAGTTCTGCAAGTTACTCCTTTTATAGCACTTTATTAGTGCTGCAGCAACCATTCTTGGAAACATTTCTTTAGACATTAGCTTTTTCTTCAGTCTCATTTGGCTTTACTGCATCAATAAACATCGATTAATTAAATGTTTATTTTCTCAATAAAAAAAAATAAAAGCACAAAAAGTGTGGATTAACGTTCTTTAGTAGCTACATTTTATATTATAAAGAGTATTGCACTCATCGTTCCTTAAAACTTTAGTTCTGCAAGTTACTTCTTTTATAGCACTATATTAGTGCTGCAGCAACCTTTCTTTGAAACATTACTATAGACATTAGCTTATTATTTAGTCTCATTTTGGCTTTACTGCATAAACAAACATCGATTAATTAAATTTTTTTTTTTCTCAAAGAAAAGAAACTTAAAACACAAAAAGTGTGGATTAACGTACTTAAGTAGCTACAATTTCTATTATAAAGGGTAATACACTCATCGTTCTTTAAAACTTTAGTTCTGCAAGTTACTTCTTTTATAGCAATATATTAGTGCTCCAGCAACTATTCTTTGAAACATTACTAGAGACATTAGCTTTTTCTTTAGTCTCACTTTTGCTTTACTGCATAAACAAACATCGGTTAATTAAATGTTTATTTTCTTAAAGAGAACAAAATTAAAACACAAAAAGTGTCAATTAAAGTACTTTATTGGCTACAATTTCTATTACAAAGAGTATTGCAGTCATCGTTCTTTAAAACTTTAGTCCTACCAGTTACTTCTTTTAAAGGACTATATTAGTAAAGCAGCAACCATTCTTTGAAACGTTACTATAGACATTAGCTTTTTCATTAGTCTCATTATGGCTTTACTGCATCTATTAATTAAAAGTTTATTTTCTCAAAGAAAACAGAATAAAAGCACAAAATGTGTCGTTCAACGTACTTTAGTAGCTACAATTTATATTTTAAAAAGTATTGCATTCATCGTTCTTTAAAATTTTAGTTCTGCAAGTTACTCCTTTTATAGCACTTTATTAGTGCTGCAGCAACCATTCTTGGAAACATTTCTTTAGACATTAGCTTTTTCTTCAGTCTCATTTTGGCTTTACTGCATCAACAAACATCGATTAATTAAATGTTTATTTTCTCAATTAAAAAAAATAAAAGCACAAAAAGTGTGGATTAACGTTCTTTAGTAGCTACATTTTATATTATAAAGAGTATTGCACTCATCGTTCCTTAAAACTTTAGTTCTGCAATTTACTTCTTTATAGCACTATATTAGTGCTGCAGCAACCTTTCTTTGAAACATTACTATAGACATTAGCTTTTTTATTTAGTCTCATTTTGGCTTTACTGCATACACAAACATCGATTAATTAAATTTTTTTTTTCTCAAAGAAAAGAAACTTAAAACACAAAAAGTGTGGATTAACGTACTTAAGTAGCTACAATTTCTATTATAAAGGGTAATACACTCATCGTTCTTTAAAACTTTAGTTCTGCAAGTTACTTCTTTTATAGCACTATATTAGTGCTGCCTCAACCATTCTTGGAAACATTACTATAGACATTAGTTTTTTCTTTAGTCTCACTTTTGCTTTACTGCATAAACAAACATCGGTTAATTAAATGTTTATTTTCTTAAAGAGAACAAAATTAAAACACAAAAAGTGTCAATTAAAGTACTTTATTGGCTACAATTTCTATTACAAAGAGTATTGCAGTCATCGTTCTTTAAAACTTTAGTCCTACCAGTTACTTCTTTTAAAGGACTATATTAGTAAAGTAGCAACCATTCTTTGAAACGTTACTATAGACGTTAGCTTTTTCATTAGTCTCATTTGGGCTTTACTGCATCGATTAATTAAAAGTTTATTTTCTCAAAGAAAACAAAATAAAAGCACAAAATGTGTCGTTCAACGTACTTTAGTAGCTACAATTTATATTTTAAAGAGTATTGCATTCATCGTTCTTTAAAACTTTAGTTCTGCAAGTTTCTTCTTTTAAAGCACTTTATTAGTGCTGCAGCAACCATTCTTGGAAACATTTCTATAGACATTAGCATTTTCTTTAGTCTCATTTTTGCTTTACTGCATAAACAAACATCGATTAATTAAATGTTTATTTTCTCAATAAAAACAAAATAAAAGCACAAAAAGTGTGGATTAATGTACATTAGTAGCTACATTTTGTATTATAAGGAGTATTGCACTCCTCGTTCTTTAAAGCTTTAGTTCTGCAAGTTACTTCTTTTATAGCACTATATTAGAGCTGCAGCAACCATTCTTTGAAACATTACTATTGACATTAGTTTTTTCTTTCGTCTCAATTTATATTTAGTGCATCAACAAACATCGATTAATGAAACGTTTATTTTCTCAAACAAAACAAAATAAAAGCAAAAGAAATGTCGTTCAACGTGCTTTAGTAGCTACAATTTATATTATATAGAGTATTGCATTCATCGTCCTTTAAAACTTTAGTTCTGCAATTTACTTCTTTTATAGCACTATATTAGTGCTGCAGCAACCATTCTTTGAAACATTACTATAGATATTAGCTTTTTTATTTAGTCTTATTTTGGCTTTACAGCATAAACAAACATCGATCAATTAAATGTTTCTTTTCTCAAAGAAAACAAACTTAAAACACAAAACTGTGGATTAACGTACTTAAGTAGCTACAATTTCTATTATAAAGGGTAATGCACTCATCGTTCTTAAAAACTTTAGTTCTGAAAGTTACTTCTTTTATAGCAATATATTAGTGCTGCAGCAACCATTCTTTGAAACATTACTAGAGCCATTAGCTTTTTCTTTGGTCTCACTTTGGCTTTACTGTATAAACAAACATCGATTAATTAAATGTTTATTTTCTCAATAAAAACAAAATAAAAGCACAAAAAGTGTGGATTAACGTACATTAGTAGCTACATTTTGTATTATAAGGAGTATTGCACTCCTCGTTCTTTAAAGCTTTAGTTCTGCAAGTTACTTCTTTTATAGCACTATATTAGAGCTGCAGCAACCATTCTTTGAAACATTACTATTGACATTAGTTTTTTCTTTCGTCCAGGGACGTAGGCAGCATCTCAAACTTGGAGGGGCACGACACTTCAAGGGCACTTATTTTATTAAGCTAAAGAGGCACTTCCTGAAAATAAAAAGGGCACTTCTTTGTTTATTCCAAAATCTTGGGGGGGCACGTGTGCCCAGTGCCCCCCCGGTTCCTACGTCTCTGCTTTCGTCTCAATTTATATTTAGTGCATCAACAAACATCGATTAATGAAACGTTTATTTTCTCAAACAAAACAAAATAAAAGCACAAGAAATGTCGTTCAACGTGCTTTCGTAGCTACAATTTATATTATATAGAGTATTGCATTCATCGTCCTTTAAAACTTTAGTTCTGCAATTTACTTCTTTTATAGCACTATATTAGTGCTGCAGCAACCATTCTTTGAAACATTACTATAGCTATTAGCTTTTTTATTTAGTCTCACTTTGGCTTTGCTGCATAAACAAACATCGGTTAATTAAATGTTTATTTTCTTAAAGAAAACAAAATTAAAACACAAAAAGTGTCAATTAAAGTACTTTATTGGCTACAACTTCTATTACAAAGAGTATTGCAGTCATCGTTCTTTAAAACTTTAGTCCTGCCAGTTTCTTCTTTTAAAGCACTTTATTAGTGCTGCAGCAACCATTCTTGGAAACATTACTATAGACATTAGCTTTTTCTTTAGGCTCATTTTGGCTTTACTGCATAAACAAACATCGATTAATTAAATGTTTATATTCTAAAAGAAAACAAAATAAAAGCACAAAGATTGTATTTCAACATACTTTAGTAGCTACAATTTTTATTATAAAGAGTATTGCACTCATCGTTCTTCAAAACTTTATTCCTGCGAGTTACTTCTTTTAAAGCACGATCTTAGTGCTGCAGCAACCATTCTTGGAAACATTACTATAGACATTAGCTTTCTCTTTCGACCAATTTTAGCTTTACTGCATAAACAAACATCGATTATTTAAATGTTTATTTTCTCAAAGAAAACAAATTTAAACCACAAAATGTGTCGGTTAACGTACTTTATTAGCTACAATTTATATTAGAAAGACTATTGCACTCATCGTTCTTTAAAACTTTAGTTCTGCCAGTTACTTCTTTTAAAGCACTATACTAGTGCTGCAGCAACCATTGTTTGTAACATTACTATAGACATTAGTTTTTTCTTTCGTCTCAATTTATATTAAGTGCATCATCAAACATCGATTAATGAAACTTTTATTTTCCAAAAGAAAACAAATATAAACACAAAAAGTGTGCATTAACGTACTTTATTAGCTACAATTTGTATTCTAAAGAGTATTGCACTCATCGTTCTTTAAAACTTTAGTTCTGCAGCAAGCATTCTTGGAAACATTACTATAGACATTGGCTTATTCTTTAGGCTCATTTTGGCTTTACTGCATAAACATATTAGTAGTAATATTAGTGCTGCAGCAACCATTCTTGGAAACATTACTATAGACATTGGCTTTTTCTTTAGGGTCATTTTGGCTTTACTGCATAAACAAACATCGATTAATTAAATGTTTATTTTCCAAACGAAAACAAATATAAAGCACAAAAAGTGTGGATTAACGTACTTTATTAGCTACAATTTCTATTACAAAGAGTATTGCAGTCATCGTTCTTTAAAACTTTAGTCCTGCCAGTTACTTCTTTTAAAGGACTATATTAGTAAAGCATCAACCATTCTTTGAAATGTTACTATAGACATTAGCTTTTTCATTAGTCTCATTTGGGCTTTACTGCATCGATTAATTAAAAGTTTATTTTCTCAAAGAAAACAAAATAAAAGCACAAAAAGTGTCGTTCAACGATCTTTAGTAGCTACAATTTATATTACAAAGAGTATTGCATTCATCGTTCTTTAAAACTTTAGTTCTGCAAGTTACTCCTTTTATAGCACTTTATTAGTGCTGCAGCAACCATTCTTGGAAACATTTCTTTAGACATTAGCTTTTTCTTCAGTCTCATTTTGGCTTTACGGCATAAACAAACATCGATTAATTAAATGTTTATTTTCTCAATAAAAAAAAATAAAAGCACAAAAAGTGTGGATTAACGTACTTTAGTAGCTACATTTTATATTATAAAGAGTATTGCACTCATCGTTCTTTAAAACTTTAGTTCTGCAAGTTACTTCTTTTAAAACACTATATTAGTGCTGCAGCAGCCATTCTTTGAAACATTAATATCGACATTAGCTTTTTCTTTAGTCTCACTTTGGCTTTACTGCATAAACAAACATCGGTTAATTAAATGTTTATTTTCTTAAAGAAAACAAAATTAAAACACAAAAAGTGTCAATTAAAGTACTTTATTGGCTACAATTTCTATTACAAAAAGTATTGCAGTCATCGTTCTTTAAAACTTTAGTCCTGCCAGTTACTTCTTTTAAAGGACTATATTAGTAAAGCAGCAACCATTTTTTGAAACGTTACTATCGACATTAGCTTTTTCATTAGTCTCATTTGGGCTTTACTGCATCGATTAATTAAAAGTTTATTTTCTCAAAGAAAACATAATAAAAGCACAAAAAGTGTCGTTCAACGTACTTTAGTAGCTAGAATTTATATTACAAAGAGCATTGCACTCATCGTTCTTTAAAACTTTAGTCCTGCCAGTGACTTCTTTTAAAGGACTATATTAGTGCTGCAGCAACCATTCTTTGAAATATTACTATAGACATTAGCTTTTTTATTTAGTCTCATTTTGGCTTTACTGCATAAACAAACATCGATTAATTAAATGTTTATTTTCTAAAAGAAAACAAAATAAAAGCACAAAGAGTGTATTTCAACATACTTTAGTAGCTACAATTTTTATTATAAAGAGTATTGCACTCATCGTTCTTCAAAACTTTATTCCTGCCAGTTACTTCTTTTAAAGCACTTTATTAGTGCTGCAGCAACCAGTCTTGGAAAAATTTCTATAGACATTAGCTTTTTCTTTAGTCTCATTTTGGCTTTACTGCATAAACAAACATCGATTAATTAAATGTTTATTTTCTCAATAAAAACAAAATAAAAGCACAAAAAGTTTGGATTAACGTACTTTATTAGCTACAATTTCTATTACAAAGAGTATTGCAGTCATCGTTCTTTAAAACTTTAGTCCTGCCAGTTACTTCTTTTAAAGGACTATATTAGTAAAGCATCAACCATTCTTTGAAATGTTACTATAGACATTAGCTTTTTCATTAGTCTCATTTGGGCTTTACTGCATCGATTAATTAAAAGTTTATTTTCTCAAAGAAAACAAAATAAAAGCACAAAAAGTGTCGTTCAACGATCTTTAGTAGCTACAATTTATATTACAAAGAGTATTGCATTCATCGTTCTTTAAAACTTTAGTTCTGCAAGTCACTCCTTTTATAGCACTTTATTAGTGCTGCAGCAACCATTCTTGGAAACATTTCTTTAGACATTAGCTTTTTCTTCAGTCTCATTTTGGCTTTACGGCATAAACAAACATCGATTAATTAAATGTTTATTTTCTCATAAAAAAAAAATAAAAGCACAAAAAGTGTGGATTAACGTACTTTAGTAGCTACATTTTATATTATAAAGAGTATTGCACTCATCGTTCTTTAAAACTTTAGTTCTGCAAGTTACTTCTTTTAAAACACTATATTAGTGCTGCAGCAGCCATTCTTTGAAACATTACTATAGACATTAGCTTTTTCTTTAGTCTCACTTTGGCTTTACTGCATAAACAAACATCGGTTAATTAAATGTTTATTTTCTTAAAGAAAACAAAATTAAAACACAAAAAGTGTCAATTAAAGTACTTTATTGGCTACAATTTCTATTACAAAAAGTATTGCAGTCATCGTTCTTTAAAACTTTAGTCCTGCCAGTTACTTCTTTTAAAGGACTATATTAGTAAAGCAGCAACCATTTTTTGAAACGTTACTATAGACATTAGCTTTTTCATTAGTCTCATTTGGGCTTTACTGCATCGATTAATTAAAAGTTTATTTTCTCAAAGAAAACATAATAAAAGCACAAAGAGTGTATTTCAACATACTTTAGTAGCTACAATTTTTATTATAAAGAGTATTGCACTCATCGTTCTTCAAAACTTTATTCCTGCCAGTTACTTCTTTTAAAGCACTTTATTAGTGCTGCAGCAACCAGTCTTGGAAACATTTCTATAGACATTAGCTTTTTCTTTAGTCTCATTTTGGCTTTACTGCATAAACAAACATCGATTAATTAAAAGTTTATTTTCTCAAAGAAAACAAAATAAAAGCACAAAAAGTGTCGTTCAACGATCTTTAGTAGCTACAATTTATATTACAAAGAGTATTGCATTCATCGTTCTTTAAAACTTTAGTTCTGCAAGTTACTCCTTTTATAGCACTTTATTAGTGCTGCAGCAACCATTCTTGGAAACATTTCTTTAGACATTAGCTTTTTCTTCAGTCTCATTTTGGCTTTACGGCATCAACAAACATCGATTAATTAAATGTTTATTTTCTCAATAAAAAAAAATAAAAGCACAAAAAGTGTGGATTAACGTACTTTAGTAGCTACATTTTATATTATAAAGAGTATTGCACTCATCGTTCTTTAAAACTTTAGTTCTGCAAGTTACTTCTTTTAAAACACTATATTAATGCTGCAGCAACCATTCTTGGAAACATTTCTTTAGATATTAGTTTTTTCTTTAGTCTCATTTTGGCTTTACTGCATAAACAAACATCGATCAATAAAATGTTTATTTTCTCAAATAAAACAAAATAAAAGCACAAATAGTGTCGGTTAACGTACGTTATTAGCTACAATTTCTATTACAAAGAGTATTGCACTCATCGTTCTTTAAAACTTTAGTCTTGCCAGTTTCTTCTTTTAAAGCACTATATTAGTGCTGCAGCAACCATTCTTGGAAACATTTCTTTAGACATTAGCTTTTTCTTCAGTCTCATTTTGGCTTTACTGCATCAACAAACATCGATTAATTAAATGTTTATTTTCTCAATAAAAAAAAATAAAAGCACAAAAAGTGTGGATTAACGTACTTTAGTAGCTACATTTTATATTATAAAGAGTATTGCACTCATCGTTCTTTAAAACTTTAGTTCTGCAAGTTACTTCTTTTAAAACACTATATTAAAGCTGCAGCAGCCATTCTTTGAAACATTACTATCGACATTAGCTTTTTCTTTAGTCTCACTTTGGCTTTACTGCATAAACAAACATCGGTTAATTAAATGTTTATTTTCTTAAAGAAAACAAAATTAAAACACAAAAAGTGTCAATTAAAGTACTTTATTGGCTACAATTTCTATTACAAAAAGTATTGCAGTCATCGTTCGTTAAAACTTTAGTCCTGCCAGTTACTTCTTTTAAAGGACTATATTAGTAAAGCAGCAACCATTTTTTGAAACGTTACTATAGACATTAGCTTTTTCATTAGTCTCATTTGGGCTTTACTGCATCGATTAATTAAAAGTTTATTTTCTCAAAGAAAACATAATAAAAGCACAAAGAGTGTATTTCAACATACTTTAGTAGCTACAATTTTTATTATAAAGAGTATTGCACTCATCGTTCTTCAAAACTTTATTCCTGCCAGTTACTTCTTTTAAAGCACTTTATTAGTGCTGCAGCAACCAGTCTTGGAAACATTTCTATAGACATTAGCTTTTTCTTTAGTCTCATTTTGGCTTTACTGCATAAACAAACATCGATTAATTAAAAGTTTATTTTCTCAAAGAAAACAAAATAAAAGCACAAAAAGTGTCGTTCAAACATCTTTAGTAGCTACAATTTATATTACAAAGAGTATTGCATTCATCGTTCTTTAAAACTTTAGTTCTGCAAGTTACTCCTTTTATAGCACTTTATTAGTGCTGCAGCAACCATTCTTGGAAACATTTCTTTAGACATTAGCTTTTTCTTCAGTCTCATTTTGGCTTTACGGCATCAACAAACATCGATTAATTAAATGTTTATTTTCTCAATAAAAAAAAATAAAAGCACAAAAAGTGTGGATTAACGTACTTTAGTAGCTACATTTTATATTATAAAGAGTATTGCACTCATCGTTCTTTAAAACTTTAGTTCTGCAAGTTACTTCTTTTAAAACACTATATTAATGCTGCAGCAACCATTCTTGGAAACATTTCTTTAGATATTAGTTTTTTCTTTAGTCTCATTTTGGCTTTACTGCATAAACAAACATCGATCAATAAAATGTTTATTTTCTCAAATAAAACAAAATAAAAGCACAAAAAGTGTCGTTCAACGATCTTTAGTAGCTACAATTTATATTACAAAGAGTATTGCATTCATCGTTCTTTAAAACTTTAGTTCTGCAAGTTACTCCTTTTATAGCACTTTATTAGTGCTGCAGCAACCATTCTTGGAAACATTTCTTTAGACATTAGCTTTTTCTTCAGTCTCATTTTGGCTTTACGGCATAAACAAACATCGATTAATTAAATGTTTATTTTCTCAATAAAAAAAAATAAAAGCACAAAAAGTGTGGATTAACGTACTTTAGTAGCTACATTTTATATTATAAAGAGTATTGCACTCATCGTTCTTTAAAACTTTAGTTCTGCAAGTTACTTCTTTTAAAACACTATATTAGTGCTGCAGCAGCCATTCTTTGAAACATTAATATCGACATTAGCTTTTTCTTTAGTCTCACTTTGGCTTTACTGCATAAACAAACATCGGTTAATTAAATGTTTATTTTCTTAAAGAAAACAAAATTAAAACACAAAAAGTGTCAATTAAAGTACTTTATTGGCTACAATTTCTATTACAAAAAGTATTGCAGTCATCGTTCTTTAAAACTTTAGTCCTGCCAGTTACTTCTTTTAAAGGACTATATTAGTAAAGCAGCAACCATTTTTTGAAACGTTACTATCGACATTAGCTTTTTCATTAGTCTCATTTGGGCTTTACTGCATCGATTAATTAAAAGTTTATTTTCTCAAAGAAAACATAATAAAAGCACAAAAAGTGTCGTTCAACGTACTTTAGTAGCTAGAATTTATATTACAAAGAGCATTGCACTCATCGTTCTTTAAAACTTTAGCCCTGCCAGTGACTTCTTTTAAAGGACTATATTAGTGCTGCAGCAACCATTCTTTGAAATATTACTATAGACATTAGCTTTTTTATTTAGTCTCATTTTGGCTTTACTGCATAAACAAACATCGATTAATTAAATGTTTATTTTCTAAAAGAAAACAAAATAAAAGCACAAAGAGTGTATTTCAACATACTTTA
Source organism: Aurelia coerulea (assembly GCA_039566865.1). Classification (NCBI taxonomy): domain Eukaryota; kingdom Metazoa; phylum Cnidaria; class Scyphozoa; order Semaeostomeae; family Ulmaridae; genus Aurelia; species Aurelia coerulea. Next base: position 10,222,640 of record CM076959.1, read on the forward strand.
GTAGCTACAATTTTTATTATAAAGAGTATTGCACTCATCGTTCTTCAAAACTTTATTCCTGCCAGTTACTTCTTTTAAAGCACTTTATTAGTGCTGCAGCAACCAGTCTTGGAAAAATTTCTATAGACATTAGCTTTTTCTTTAGTCTCATTTTGGCTTTACTGCATAAACAAACATCGATTAATTAAATGTTTATTTTCTCAATAAAAACAAAATAAAAGCACAAAAAGTTTGGATTAACGTACTTTATTAGCTACAATTTCTATTACAAAGAGTATTGCAGTCATCGTTCTTTAAAACTTTAGTCCTGCCAGTTACTTCTTTTAAAGGACTATATTAGTAAAGCATCAACCATTCTTTGAAATGTTACTATAGACATTAGCTTTTTCATTAGTCTCATTTGGGCTTTACTGCATCGATTAATTAAAAGTTTATTTTCTCAAAGAAAACAAAATAAAAGCACAAAAAGTGTCGTTCAACGATCTTTAGTAGCTACAATTTATATTCTAAAGAGTATTGCATTCATCGTTCTTTAAAACTTTAGTTCTGCAAGTTACTCCTTTTATAGCACTTTATTAGTGCTGCAGCAACCATTCTTGGAAACATTTCTTTAGACATTAGCTTTTTCTTCAGTCTCATTTTGGCTTTACGGCATAAACAAACATCGATTAATTAAATGTTTATTTTCTCATAAAAAAAAAATAAAAGCACAAAAAGTGTGGATTAACGTACTTTAGTAGCTACATTTTATATTATAAAGAGTATTGCACTCATCGTTCTTTAAAACTTTAGTTCTGCAAGTTACTTCTTTTAAAACACTATATTAGTGCTGCAGCAGCCATTCTTTGAAACATTACTATAGACATTAGCTTTTTCTTTAGTCTCATTTTGGCTTTACTGCATAAACATACATCGATTAATTAAATGTTTATTTTCTCAATAAAAAGAAATAAAAGCACAAAAAGTGTGGATTAACGTACTTTAGTAGCTACATTTTATATTATAAAGAGTATTGCACTCATCGTTCTTTAAAACTTTAGTTCTGCAAGTTACTTCTTTTAAAACACTATATTAAAGCTGCAGCAGCCATTCTTTGAAACATTACTATCGACATTAGCTTTTTCTTTAGTCTCACTTTGGCTTTACTGCATAAACAAACATCGGTTAATTAAATGTTTATTTTCTTAAAGAAAACAAAATTAAAACACAAAAAGTGTCAATTAAAGTACTTTATTGGCTACAATTTCTATTACAAAAAGTATTGCAGTCATCGTTCTTTAAAACTTTAGTCCTGCCAGTTACTTCTTTTAAAGGACTATATTAGTAAAGCAGCAACCATTTTTTGAAACGTTACTATAGACATTAGCTTTTTCATTAGTCTCATTTGGGCTTTACTGCATCGATTAATTAAAAGTTTATTTTCTCAAAGAAAACATAATAAAAGCACAAAGAGTGTATTTCAACATACTTTAGTAGCTACAATTTTTATTATAAAGAGTATTGCACTCATCGTTCTTCAAAACTTTATTCCTGCCAGTTACTTCTTTTAAAGCACTTTATTAGTGCTGCAGCAACCAGTCTTGGAAACATTTCTATAGACATTAGCTTTTTCTTTAGTCTCATTTTGGCTTTACTGCATAAACAAACATCGATTAATTAAAAGTTTATTTTCTCAAAGAAAACAAAATAAAAGCACAAAAAGTGTCGTTCAACGATCTTTAGTAGCTACAATTTATATTACAAAGAGTATTGCATTCATCGTTCTTTAAAACTTTAGTTCTGCAAGTTACTCCTTTTATAGCACTTTATTAGTGCTGCAGCAACCATTCTTGGAAACATTTCTTTAGACATTAGCTTTTTCTTCAGTCTCATTTTGGCTTTACGGCATCAACAAACATCGATTAATTAAATGTTTATTTTCTCAATAAAAAAAAATAAAAGCACAAAAAGTGTGGATTAACGTACTTTAGTAGCTACATTTTATATTATAAAGAGTATTGCACTCATCGTTCTTTAAAACTTTAGTTCTGCAAGTTACTTCTTTTAAAACACTATATTAATGCTGCAGCAACCATTCTTGGAAACATTTCTTTAGATATTAGTTTTTTCTTTAGTCTCATTTTGGCTTTACTGCATAAACAAACATCGATCAATAAAATGTTTATTTTCTCAAATAAAACAAAATAAAAGCACAAATAGTGTCGGTTAACGTACGTTATTAGCTACAATTTCTATTACAAAGAGTATTGCACTCATCGTTCTTTAAAACTTTAGTCTTGCCAGTTTCTTCTTTTAAAGCACTATATTAGTGCTGCAGCAACCATTCTTGGAAACATTTCTTTAGACATTAGCTTTTTCTTCAGTCTCATTTTGGCTTTACTGCATCAACAAACATCGATTAATTAAATGTTTATTTTCTCAATAAAAAAAAATAAAAGCACAAAAAGTGTGGATTAACGTACTTTAGTAGCTACATTTTATATTATAAAGAGTATTGCACTCATCGTTCTTTAAAACTTTAGTTCTGCAAGTTACTTCTTTTAAAACACTATATTAAAGCTGCAGCAGCCATTCTTTGAAACATTACTATCGACATTAGCTTTTTCTTTAGTCTCACTTTGGCTTTACTGCATAAACAAACATCGGTTAATTAAATGTTTATTTTCTTAAAGAAAACAAAATTAAAACACAAAAAGTGTCAATTAAAGTACTTTATTGGCTACAATTTCTATTACAAAAAGTATTGCAGTCATCGTTCGTTAAAACTTTAGTCCTGCCAGTTACTTCTTTTAAAGGACTATATTAGTAAAGCAGCAACCATTTTTTGAAACGTTACTATAGACATTAGCTTTTTCATTAGTCTCATTTGGGCTTTACTGCATCGATTAATTAAAAGTATATTTTCTCAAAGAAAACATAATAAAAGCACAAAGAGTGTATTTCAACATACTTTAGTAGCTACAATTTTTATTATAAAGATTATTGCACTCATCGTTCTTCAAAACTTTATTCCTGCCAGTTACTTCTTTTAAAGCACTTTATTAGTGCTGCAGCAACCAGTCTTGGAAACATTTCTATAGACATTAGCTTTTTCTTTAGTCTCATTTTGGCTTTACTGCATAAACAAACATCGATTAATTAAAAGTTTATTTTCTCAAAGAAAACAAAATAAAAGCACAAAAAGTGTCGTTCAAACATCTTTAGTAGCTACAATTTATATTACAAAGAGTATTGCATTCATCGTTCTTTAAAACTTTAGTTCTGCAAGTTACTCCTTTTATAGCACTTTATTAGTGCTGCAGCAACCATTCTTGGAAACATTTCTTTAGACATTAGCTTTTTCTTCAGTCTCATTTTGGCTTTACGGCATCAACAAACATCGATTAATTAAATGTTTATTTTCTCAATAAAAAAAAATAAAAGCACAAAAAGTGTGGATTAACGTACTTTAGTAGCTACATTTTATATTATAAAGAGTATTGCACTCATCGTTCTTTAAAACTTTAGTTCTGCAAGTTACTTCTTTTAAAACACTATATTAATGCTGCAGCAACCATTCTTGGAAACATTTCTTTAGATATTAGTTTTTTCTTTAGTCTCATTTTGGCTTTACTGCATAAACAAACATCGATCAATAAAATGTTTATTTTCTCAAATAAAACAAAATAAAAGCACAAATAGTGTCGGTTAACGTACGTTATTAGCTACAATTTCTATTACAAAGAGTATTGCACTCATCGTTCTTTAAAACTTTAGTCTTGCCAGTTTCTTCTTTTAAAGCACTATATTAGTGCTGCAGCAACCATTCTTGGAAACATTTCTTTAGACATTAGCTTTTTCTTCAGTCTCATTTTGGCTTTACTGCATCAACAAACATCGATTAATTAAATGTTTATTTTCTCAATAAAAAAAAATAAAAGCACAAAAAGTGTGGATTAACGTACTTTAGTAGCTACATTTTATATTATAAAGAGTATTGCACTCATCGTTCTTTAAAACTTTAGTTCTGCAAGTTACTTCTTTTAAAGCACTATATTAGTGCTGCAGCAACCATTCTTTGAAACATTACTATAGACATTAGTTTTTTCTTTCGTCTCAATTTATATTAAGTGCATCAACAAACATCTATTAATGAAACTTTTTTTTTCCAAAAGAAAACAAATATAAACAAAAAAAGTGTGGATTAAGGTACTTTAGTAGCTACATTTTATATTATAAAGAGTATTGCACTCCTCGTTCTTTAAAACTTTAGTTCTGCAAGTTACTTCTTTTATAGCACTATATTAGAGCTGCAGCATCCATTCTTTGAAACATTACTATAGATATTAGTTTTTTCTTTAGTCTCATTTTGGCTTTACTGCATAAACAAACATCGGTTAATTAAATGTTTATTTTCTTAAAGAAAACAAAATTAAAACACAAAAAGTGTCAATTAAAGTACTTTATTGGCTACAATTTCTATTACAAAGAGTATTGCAGTCATCGTTCTTTAAAACTTTAGTCCTACCAGTTACTTCTTTTAAAGGACTATATTAGTAAAGCAGCAACCATTCTTTGAAACGTTACTATAGACATTAGCTTTTTCATTAGTCTCATTTGGGCTTTACTGCATCGATTAATTAAAAGTTTATTTTCTCAATGAAAACAGAATAAAAGCACACAATGTGTCGTTCAACGTACTTTAGTAGCTACAATTTATATTTTAAAGAGTATTGCATTCATCGTTCTTTAAAACTTTAGTTCTGCATGTTTCTTCTTTTAAAGCACTTTATTAGTGCTGCAGCAACCATTCTTGGAAACATTTCTATAGACATTAGCATTTTCTTTAGTCTCATTTTGGCTTTACTGCATCAACAAACATTGATTAATTAAATGTTTATTTTCTCAATAAAAACAAAATAAAAGCACAAAAAGTGTGGATTAACGTACTTTAGTAGCTACATTTTGTATTATAAAGAGTATTGCACTCATCCTTCTTTAAAACTTTTGTCCTGCCAGTTACTTCTTTTAAAGGACTATATTAGTGCTGCAGCAACCATTCTTTGAAACATTTCTTTAGATATTAGTTTTTTCTTTAGTCTCATTTTGGCTTTACTGCATAAACAAACATCGATTAATTAAATGTTTTTTTTCTCAAAGAAAAGAAACTTAAAACACAAAAAGTGTGGATTAACGTACTTAAGTAGCTACAATTTCTATTATAAAGGGTAATACACTCATCGTTCTTTAAAACTTTAGTTCTGCCAGTTTCTTCTTTTAAAGCACTATATTAGTGCTGCAGCAACCATTCTTTGAAACATTACTATAGACATTAGTTTTTTCTTTCGTCTCAATTTATATTAAGTGCATCAACAAACATCTATTAATGAAACGTTTTTTTTCCAAAAGAAAACAAATATAAACAAAAAAAGTGTGGATTAACGTACTTTATTAGCTACAATTTCCATTACAAAGAGTATTGCACTCATCGTTCTTTAAAACTCTAGTCCTGCCAGTTACTTCTTTTAAAGCACTATATTAGTACTGCAGCAACCATTATTTGAAACGTTACTATAGACATTAGCTTTTTCTTTAGGCTCATTTTGGCTTTACTGCATAAACAAACATCGATTAATTAAATATTTATTTTCTAAAAGAAAACAAAATAAAAGCACAAAAAGTGTCGTTCAACGTACTTTAGTAGCTACAATTTCTATTAAAAAGAGTATTGCACTCATCGTTCTTCAAAACTTTAGTCCTGCCAGTTTCTTCTTTTAAAGCACTTTATTAGTGCTGCAGCAACCATTCTTGGAAACATTTCTTTAGACATTAGCTTTTTCTTCAGTCTCATTTTGGCTTTACTGCATAAACAAACATCGATTAATTAAATGTTTATTTTCTCGATAAAAAAATTAAAATCACAAAAAGTGTGGATTAACGTACTTTAGTAACTACATTTTGTATTATAAAGAGTATTGCACTCATCGTTCTTTAAAACTTTAGTTCTGCAAGTTACTTCTTTTATAGCACTATATTAGAGCTGCAGCAACCATTCTTTGAAACATTACTATAGACATTAGTTTTTTCTTTCGTCTAAATTTATATTTAGTGCATCAACAAACATCGATTAATGAAACGTTTATTTTCTCAAAGACAACAAAATAAAAGCACAAAACGTGTCGTTCAACTTACTTTAGTAGCTACAATTTCTATTATAAAGGGTATTGCGCTCATCGTTCTTTAAAACAATAGTCCTGCCAGTTTCTTCTTTTAAAGCGCTTTATTAGTGCTGCATCAACCATTCTTGGAAACATTTCTATAGACATTAGCTTTTTCTTTAATCTCATTTTGGCTTTACTGCATAAACAAACATCGATAAATAAAATGTTTATTTTCTCAAAGAAAACAAGATAAAAGCACAAAATGTGTGAATTAACGTAATTTAGTAGCTACAATTTGTATTATAAAGAGTATTGCACTCATCGTTCTTTAAAACTTTAGTCCTGCCAGTTACTAATTTTAAAGGACCATATTAGTTCTGCAGCAACCATTCTTTGAAACATTACTATAGACATTAGCTTTTTTATTTAGTCTGATTTTGGCTTTACTGCATAAACAAACATCGATTAATTAAATGTTTTTTTTCTCAAAGAAAAGAAACTTAAAACACAAAAAGTGTGGATTAACGTACTTAAGTAGCTACAATTTCTATTATAAAGGGTAATACACTCATCGTTCTTTAAAACTTTAGTTCTGCAAGTTACTTCTTTTATAGCAATATATTAGTGCTGCAGCAACTATTCTTTGAAACATTACTAGAGACATTAGCTTTTTCTTTAGTCTCACTTTGGCTTTACTGCATAAACAAACATCGGTTAATTAAATGTTTATTTTCTTAAAGAAAACAAAATTAAAACACAAAAAGTGTCAATTAAAGTACTTTATTGGCTACAATTTCTATTACAAAGAGTATTGCAGTCATCGTTCTTTAAAACTTTAGTCCTACCAGTTACTTCTTTTAAAGGACTATATTAGTAAAGCAGCAACCATTCTTTGAAACGTTACTATAGACATTAGCTTTTTCATTAGTCTCATTTGGGCTTTACTGCATCTATTAATTAAAAGTTTATTTTCTCAATGAAAACAGAATAAAAGCACAAAATGTGTCGTTCAACGTACTTTAGTAGCTACAATTTATATTTTAAAGAGTATTGCATTCATCGTTCTTTAAAACTTTAGTTCTGCATGTTTCTTCTTTTAAAGCACTTTATTAGTGCTGCAGCAACCATTCTTGGAAACATTTCTATAGACATTAGCATTTTCTTTAGTCTCATTTTGGCTTTACTGCATCAACAAACATTGATTAATTAAATGTTTATTTTCTCAATAAAAACAAAATAAAAGCACAAAAAGTGTGGATTAACGTACTTTAGTAGCTACATTTTGTATTATAAAGAGTATTGCACTCATCCTTCTTTAAAACTTTTGTCCTGCCAGTTACTTCTTTTAAAGGACTATATTAGTGCTGCAGCAACCATTCTTTGAAACATTACTATAGACATTAGCTTTTTTATTTAGTCTCATTTTGACTTTGCTGCATAATCAAACATCGATCAATTAAATGTTTCTTTTCTCAAAGAAAACAAACTTAAAACACAAAAAGTGTGGATTAACGTACTTAAGTAGCTACATTTTGTATTATAAAGAGTATTGCACTCCTCGTTCTTTAAAACTTTAGTTCTGCAAGTTACTTCTTTTATAGCACTATATTAGAGCTGCAGCAACCATTCTTTGAAACATTACTATAGATATTAGTTTTTATTTTAGTCTCATTTTGGCTTTACTGCATAAACAAACATCGATCATTAAAATGTTTATTTTCTCAAAGAAAACCAAATAAAAGCACAAATAGTGTCGGTTAACGTACTTTATTAGCTACAATTTCTATTACAAAGAGTATTGCAGTCATCGTTCTTTAAAACTTTAGTGCTGCCAGTTTCTTCTTTTAAAGGACTATATTAGTAAAGCATCAACCATTCTTTGAAATGTTACTATAGACATTAGCTTTTTCATTAGTCTCATTTGGGCTTTACTGCATCGATTAATTAAAAGTTTATTTTCTCAAAGAAAACAAAATAAAAGCACAAAAAGTGTCGATTCAACGATCTTTAGTGGCTACAATTTATATTATAAAGAGTATTGCACTCATCGTTCTTTAAAACTTTAGTTCTGCAAGTTACTTCTTTTATGGCACTTTTATTAGTGCTGCAGCAACCATTCTTGGAATCATTTCTTTAGACATTAGCTTTTTCTTCAGTCTCATTTTGGCTTTACTGCATCAACAAACATCGATTAATTAAATGTTTATTTTCTCAATAAAAAAAAAAATAAAAGCACAAAAAGTGTGGATTAACGTACTTTAGTAGCTACATTTTATATTATAAAGAGTATTGCACTCATCGTTCTTTAAAACTTTAGTTCTGCAAGTTACTTCTTTTAAAGCACTATATTAGTGCTGCAGCAACCATTCTTTGAAACATTACTATAGACATTAGTTTTTTCTTTCGTCTCAATTTATATTAAGTGCATCAACAAACATCTATTAATGAAACGTTTTTTTCCAAAAGAAAACAAATATAAACAAAAAAAGTGTGGATTAACGTACTTTATTAGCTACAATTTCTATTACAAAGAGTATTGCACTCATCGTTCTTTAAAACTTTAGTCCTGCCAGTTACTTCTTTTAAAGCACTATATTAGTACTGCAGCAACCATTATTTGAAACGTTACTATAGACATTAGCTTTTTCTTTAGGCTCATTTTGGCTTTACTGCATAAACAAACATCGATTAATTAATTATTTATTTTCTAAAAGAAAACAAAATAAAAGCACAAAAAGTGTCGTTCAACGTACTTTAGTAGCTACAATTTCTATTAAAAAGAGTATTGCACTCATCGTTCTTTAAAACTTTAGTTCTGCAAGTTACTTCTTTTATAGCACTATATTAGAGCTGCAGCAACCATTCTTTGAAACATTACTATAGACATTAGTTTTTTCTTTCGTCTAAATTTATATTTAGTGCATCAACAAACATCGATTAATGAAACGTTTATTTTCTAAAAGAAAACAAAATAAAAGCACAAAACGTGTCGTTCAACGTACTTTAGTAGCTACAATTTCTATTATAAAGGGTATTGCGCTCATCGTTCTTTAAAACAATAGTCCTGCCAGTTTCTTCTTTTAAAGCGCTTTATTAGTGCTGCATCAACCATTCTTGGAAACATTTCTATAGACATTAGCTTTTTCTTCAGTCTCATTTTGGCTTTACTGCATAAACAAACATCGATTAATTAAATGTTTATTTTCTCGATAAAAAAAATAAAATCACAAAAAGTGTGGATTAACGTACTTTGGTAACTACATTTTGTATTATAAAGAGTATTGCACTCATCGTTCTTTAAAACTTTAGTTCTGCAAGTTACTTCTTTTATAGCACTATATTAGAGCTGCAGCAACCATTCTTTGAAACATTACTATAGACATTAGTTTTTTCTTTCGTCTAAATTTATATTTAGTGCATCAACAAACATCGATTAATGAAACGTTTATTTTCTCAAAGAAAACAAAATAAAAGCACAAAACGTGTCGTTCAACGTACTTTAGTAGCTACAATTTCTATTATAAAGGGTATTGCGCTCATCGTTCTTTAAAACAATAGTCCTGCCAGTTTCTTCTTTTAAAGCGCTTTATTAGTGCTGCATCAACCATTCTTGGAAACATTTCTATAGACATTAGCTTTTTCTTTAATCTCATTTTGGCTTTACTGCATAAACAAACATCTATCAATAAAATGTTTATTTTCTCAAAGAAAACAAGATAAACGCACAAAATGTGTGAATTAACGTACTTTAGTAGCTACAATTTGTATTATAAAGAGTATTGCACCCGTCGTTCTTTAAAACTTTAGTCCTGCCAGTTACTTCTTTTAAAGGACTATATTAGTTCTGCAGCAACTATTCTTTGAAACATTACTAGAGACATTAGCTTTTTCTTTGGTCTCACTTTGGCTTTACTGCATAAACAAACATCGGTTAATTAAATGTTTATTTTCTTAAAGAAAACAAAATTAAAACACAAAAAGTGTCAATTAAAGTACTTTATTGGCTACAATTTCTATTACAAAGAGTATTGCAGTCATCGTTCTTTAAAACTTTAGTCCTACCAGTTACTTCTTTTAAAGGACTATATTAGTAATGCAGCAACCATTCTTTGAAACGTTACTATAGACATTAGCTTTTTCATTAGTCTCATTTGGGCTTTACTGCATCGATTAATTAAAAGTTTATTTTCTCAAAGAAAACAGAATAAAAGCACAAAATGTGTCGTTCAACGTACTTTAGTAGCTACAATTTATATTTTAAAGAGTATTGCATTTATCGTTCTTTAAAACTTTAGTTTTGCAAGTTACTTCTTTTATAGCACTATATTAGAGCTGCAGCAACCATTCTTGGAAACATTACTATAGACATTAGTTTTTTCTTTCGTCTAAATTTATATTTAGTGCATCAACAAACATCGATTAATGAAACGTTTATTTTCTCAAAGACAACAAAATAAAAGCACAAAACGTGTCGTTCAACGTACTTTAGTAGCTACAATTTCTATTATAAAGGGTATTGCGCTCATCGTTCTTTAAGACAATAGTCCTGCCAGTTTCTTCTTTTAAAGCGCTTTATTAGTGCTACATCAACCATTCTTGGAAACATTTCTATAGACATTAGCTTTTTCTTTAATCTCATTTGGCTTTACTGCATAAACAAACATCGATCAATAAAATGTTTCTTTTCTCAAAGAAAGCAAACTTAAAACACAAAAAGTGTGGATTGACTAGGGCTGTCCAAATGAAAGATTATGAGTATTCGAATATTCGGTGCTAATTTTACCGAATATTCGGTTATTCGGCGAATAGGGGCGTGGCTAGGGCGTGGTTCAAAGAAGTTTGAAATTTCAGTAGTATGGAACAAATCAATCATTGAATGGCAAATTGTCTTATCGCCTTTGGTCTAGCTACAGTGCTACAGCACTCTGCTGGCGGTGTGGGATAACCAAATGAAGCTTGCCTGCATGCATGCAGGCTAAATAAAGCTTGCTACATGGCTACATCACATTATTGTGCTTCATTTATTCAAGCATAGAATAGCAATACAATGGAGTAAAGCAGAGGAATACAACAAGCTAACAATACCTGATTGTTTTACATAACAATATCCTTGCCATTGCCCCTTGTCTCGCTATCTGCCTACTGTCTAGACAAGACAGTTTGATCAATTCAATCAGTCATAGTATTCGCAATATTCGCTTGTCATTCTATTCGGATTATTCGCTATGTCAACCTATTCGGTTTCTTTGACTGATCATTTTGCATTCCAATCAGTCGACTAGTCATACTATCCGAATAATCGATCTATTCGACTGGTCATTCAATCCGAATAATCGCACTATTCGTAGTATTCGGTTGGCAGCGAATAATCGTTTCGCTTCACTGCTATTCGAATAGTGATCAGATAACTGAATAGCGATTATTCGACCTTCGGTGGACAGGCCTAGAATTGACGTACTTAAGTAGCTACAATTTCTATTATAAAGGGTAATGCACTCATCGTTCTTAAAAACTTTAGTTCTGCAAGTTTTTCTTTTATAGCACTATATTAGAGCTGCAGCAACCATTCTTTGAAACATTACTATAGACATTAGCTTTTTTATTTAGTCTCATTTTGACTTTGCTGCATAATCAAACATCGAGCAATTAAATGTTTCTTTTCTCAAAGAAAACAAACTTAAAACACAAAAAGTGTGGATTAACGTACTTAAGTAGCTACATTTTGTATTATAAAGAGTATTGCACTCCTCGTTCTTTAAAACTTTAGTTCTACAAGTTACTTCTTTTATAGCACTATATTAGAGCTGCAGCAACCATTCTTTGAAACATTACTATAGATATTAGTTTTTTCTTTAGTCTCATTTTGGCTTTACTGCATAAACAAACATCGATCAATAAAATGTTTATTTTCTCAAAGAAAACCAAATAAAAGCACAAATAGTGTCGGTTAACGTACTTTATTAGCTACAATTTCTATTACAAAGAGTATTGCAGTCATCGTTCTTTAAAATTTTAGTCCTGCCAGTTACTTCTTTTAAAGGACTATATTAGTAAAGCATCAACCATTCTTTGAAATGTTACTATAGACATTAGCTTTTTCATTAGTCTCATTTGGGCTTTACTGCATCAATTAATTAAAAGTTTATTTTCTCAAAGAAAACAAAATAAAAGCACAAAAAGTGTCGTTCAACGATCTTTAGTGGCTACAATTTATATTCTAAAGAGTATTGCATTCATCGTTCTTTAAAACTTTAGTTCTGCAAGTTACTCCTTTTATAGCACTTTTATTAGTGCTGCAGCAACCATTCTTGGAATCATTTCTTTAGACATTAGCTTTTTCTTCAGTCTCATTTTGGCTTTACTGCATCAACAAACATCGATTAATTAAATGTTTATTTTCTCAATAAAAAAAATAAAAGCACAAAAAGTGTGGATTAACGTACTTTAGTAGCTACATTTTATATTATAAAGAGTATTGCACTCATCGTTCTTTAAAACTTTAGTTCTGCAAGTTACTTCTTTTAAAGCACTATATTAGTGCTGCAGCAACCATTCTTTGAAACATTACTATAGACATTAGTTTTTTCTTTCGTCTCAATTTATATTAAGTGCATCAACAAACATCTATTAATGAAACGTTTTTTTCCAAAAGAAAACAAATATAAACAAAAAAAGTGTGGATTAACGTACTTTATTAGCTACAATTTCTATTACAAAGAGTATTGCACTCATCGTTCTTTAAAACTTTAATCCTGCCAGTTACTTCTTTTAAAGCACTATATTAGTACTGCAGCAACAATTATTTGAAACGTTACTATAGACATTAGCTTTTTCATTAGTCTCATTTGGGCTTTACTGCATCAATTAATTAAAAGTTTATTTTCTCAAAGAAAACAAAATAAAAGCACAAAAAGTGTCGTTCAACGATCTTTAGTGGCTACAATTTATATTCTAAAGAGTATTGCATTCATCGTTCTTTAAAACTTTAGTTCTGCAAGTTACTCCTTTTATAGCACTTTTATTAGTGCTGCAGCAACCATTCTTGGAATCATTTCTTTAGACATTAGCTTTTTCTTCAGTCTCATTTTGGCTTTACTGCATCAACAAACATCGATTAATTAAATGTTTATTTTCTCAATAAAAAAAAATAAAAGCACAAAAAGTGTGGATTAACGTACTTTAGTAGCTACATTTTATATTATAAAGAGTATTGCACTCATCGTTCTTTAAAACTTTAGTTCTGCAAGTTACTTCTTTTAAAGCACTATATTAGTGCTGCAGCAACCATTCTTTGAAACATTACTATAGACATTAGTTTTTTCTTTCGTCTCAATTTATATTAAGTGCATCAACAAACATCTATTAATGAAACGTTTTTTTCCAAAAGAAAACAAATATAAACAAAAAAAGTGTGGATTAACGTACTTTATTAGCTACAATTTCTATTACAAAGAGTATTGCACTCATCGTTCTTTAAAACTTTAATCCTGCCAGTTACTTCTTTTAAAGCACTATATTAGTACTGCAGCAACAATTATTTGAAACGTTACTATAGACATTAGCTTTTTCTTTATGCTCATTTTGGCTTTACTGCATAAACAAACATCGATTAATTAAATATTTATTTTCTAAAAGAAAACAAAATAATAGCACAAAAAGTGTCGTTCAACGTACTTTAGTAGCTACAATTTCTATTAAAAAGAGTATTGCACTCATCGTTCTTCAAAACTTTAGTCCTGCCAGTTTCTTCTTTTAAAGCACTTTATTAGTGCTGCAGCAACCATTCTTGGAAACATTTCTTTAGACATTAGCTTTTTCTTCAGTCTCAATTTGGCTTTACTGCATAAACAAACATCGATTAATTAAATGTTTATTTTCTCGATAAAAAAAATAATATCACAAAAAGTGTGGATTAACGTACTTTAGTAACTACATTTTGTATTATAAAGAGTATTGCACTCATCGTTCTTTAAAACTTTAGTTCTGCAAGTTACTTCTTTTAGAGCACTATATTAGAGCTGCAGCAACCATTCTTTGAAACATTACTATAGACATTAGTTTTTTCTTTCGTCTAAATTTATATTTAGTGCATCAACAAACATCGATTAATGAAACGTTTATTTTCTCAAAGACAACAAAATAAAAGCACAAAACGTGTCGTTCAACGTACTTTAGTAGCTACAATTTCTATTATAAAGGGTATTGCGCTCATCGTTCTTTAAAACAATAGTCCTGCCAGTTTCTTCTTTTAAAGCGCTTTATTAGTGCTGCATCAACCATTCTTGGAAACATTTCTATAGACATTAGCTTTTTCTTTAATCTCATTTTGGCTTTACTGCATAAACAAACATCGATCAATAAAATGTTTATTTTCGCAAAGAAAACAAGATAAAAGCACAAAATGTGTGAATTAACGTACTTTAGTAGCTACAATTTGTATTATAAAGAGTATTGCACTCATCGTTCTTTAAAACTTTAGTCCTGCCAGTTACTTCTTTTAAAGGACTATATTAGTTCTGCAGCAACTATTCTTTGAAACATTACTAGAGACATTAGCTTTTTCTTTAGTCTCACTTTGGCTTTACTGCATAAACAAACATCGGTTAACTAAATGTTTATTTTCTTAAAGAAAACAAAATTAAAACACAAAAAGTGTCAATTAAAGTACTTTATTGGCTACAATTTCTATTACAAAGAGTATTGCAGACATCGTTCTTTAAAACTTTAGTCCTACCAGTTACTTCTTTTAAAGGACTATATTAGTAAAGCAGCAACCATTCTTTGAAACGTTACTATAGACATTAGCTTTTTCATTAGTCTCATTTGGGCTTTACTGCATCGATGAATTAAAAGTTTATTTTCTCAAAGAAAACAAAATAAAAGCACAAAATGTGTCGTTCAACGTACTTTAGTAGCTACAATTCATATTTTAAAGAGTATTGCATTCATCGTTCTTTAAAACTTTAGTTCTGCAAGTTTCTTCTTTTAAAGCACTTTATTAGTGCTGCAGCAACCATTCTTGGAAACATTTCTACAGACATTAGCATTTTCTTTAGTCTCATTTTGGCTTTACTGCATCAACAAACATTGATTAATTAAATGTTTATTTTCTCAATAAAAACAAAATAAAAGCACAAAAAGTGTGGATTAACGTACATTAGTAGCTACATTTTCTATTATAAAGGGTAATGCACTCCTCGTTCTTTAAAACTTTAGTTCTACAAGTTACTTCTTTTATAGCACTATATTAGAGCTGCAGCAACCATTCTTTGAAACATTACTCTAGATATTAGTTTTTTATTTAGTCTCATTTTGGCTTTACTGCATAAACAAACATCGATCAATAAAATGTTTATTTTCTCAATAAAAACAAAATAAAAGCACAAATAGTGTCGGTTAACGTACTTTATTAGCTACAATTTCTATTACAAAGAGTATTGCAGTCATCGTTCTTTAAAACTTTAGTCCTGCCAGTTACATCTTTTAAAGGACTATATTAGTAAAGCATCAACCATTCTTTGAAATGTTACTATAGACATTAGCTTTTTCTTTAGGCTCATTTTGGCTTTACTGCATAAACAAACATCGATTAATTAAATATTTATTTTCTAAAAGAAAACAAAATAAAAGCACAAAAAGTGTCGTTCAACGTACTTTAGTAGCTACAATTTCTATTAAAAAGAGTATTGCACTCATCGTTCTTCAAAACTTTAGTCCTGCCAGTTTCTTCTTTTAAAGCACTTTATTAGTGCTGCAGCAACCATTCTTGGAAACATTTCTTTAGACATTAGCTTTTTCTTCAGTCTCATTTTGGCTTTACTGCATAAACAAACATCGATTAATTAAATGTTTATTTTCTCGATAAAAAAAATAAAATCACAAAAAGTGTGGATTAACGTACTTTAGTAACTACATTTTGTATTATAAAGAGTATTGCACTCATCGTTCTTTAAAACTTTAGTTCTGCAAGTTACTTCTTTTATAGCACTATATTAGAGCTGCAGCAACCATTCTTTGAAACATTACTATAGACATTAGTTTTTTCTTTCGTCTAAATTTATATTTAGTGCATCAACAAACATCTATTAATGAAACGTTTTATTTCTCAAAGACAACAAAATAAAAGCACAAAACGTGTCGTTCAACGTACTTTAGTAGCTACAATTTCTATTATAAATTGTATTGCGCTCATCGTTCTTTAAAACAATAGTCCTGCCAGTTTCTTCTTTTAAAGCGCTTTATTAGTGCTACATCAACCATTCTTGGAAACATTTCTATAGACATTAGCTTTTTCTTTAATCTCATTTTGGATTTACTGCATAAACAAACATCGATCAATAAAATGTTTATTTTCTCAAAGAAAACAAGATAAAAGCACAAAATGTGTGAATTAACGTACTTTAGTAGCTACAATTTGTATTATAAAGAGTATTGCACTCGTCGTTCTTTAAAACTTTAGTCCTGCCAGTTACTTCTTTTAAAGGACTATATTAGTTCTGCAGCAACTATTCTTTGAAACATTACTAGAGACATTAGCTTTTTCTTTAGTCTCACTTTGGCTTTACTGCATAAACAAACATCGGTTAATTAAATGTTTATTTTCTTAAAGAAAACAAAATTAAAACACAAAAAGTGTCAATTAAAGTACTTTATTGGCTACAATTTCTATTACAAAGAGTATTGCAGTCATCGTTCTTTAAAACTTTAGTCCTACCAGTTACTTCTTTTAAAGGACTATATTAGTAAAGCAGCAACCATTCTTCGAAACGTTACTATAGACATTAGCTTTTTCATTAGTCTCATTTGGGCTTTACTGCATCGATTAATTAAAAGTTTATTTTCTCAAAGAAAACAGAATAAAAGCACAAAATGTGTCGTTCAACGTACTTTAGTAGCTACAATTCATATTTTAAAGAGTATTGCATTCATCGTTCTTTAAAACTTTAGTTCTGCAAGTTTCTTCTTTTATAGCACTATATTAGAGCTGCAGCAACCATTCTTTGAAACATTACTATAGACATTAGCTTTTTTATTTAGTCTCATTTTGGCTTTACTGCATAAACAAACATCGATCAATTAAATGTTTCTTTTCTCAAAGAAAACAAACTTAAAACACAAAAAGTGTGGATTGACGTACTTAAGTAGTTACAATTTCTATTATAAAGGGTAATGCACTCATCGTTCTTAAAAACTTTAGATCTGCAAGTTTTTCTTTTATAGCACTATATTAGAGCTGCAGCAACCATTCTTTGAAACATTACTATAGACATTAGCTTTTTTATTTAGTCTCATTTTGACTTTGCTGCATAATCAAACATCGATCAATTAAATGTTTCTTTTCTCAAAGAAAACAAACTTAAAACACAAAAAGTGTGGATTAACGTACTTAAGTAGCTACATTTTGTATTATAAAGAGTATTGCACTCCTCGTTCTTTAAAACTTTAGTTCTACAAGTTACTTCTTTTATAGCACTATATTAGAGCTGCAGCAACCATTCTTTGAAACATTACTATAGATATTAGTTTTTTCTTTAGTCTCATTTTGTTTTTACTGCATAAACAAACATCGATCAATAAAATGTTTATTTTCTCAAAGAAAACCAAATAAAAGCACAAATAGTGTCGGTTAACGTACTTTATTAGCTACAATTTCTATTACAAAGAGTATTGCAGTCATCGTTCTTTAAAACGTTAGTCCTACCAGTTACTTCTTTTAAAGGACTATATTAGTAAAGCATCAACCATTCTTTAAAATGTTACTATAGACATTAGCTTTTTCATTAGTCTCATTTGGGCTTTACTGCATCGATTAATTAAAAGTTTATTTTCTCAAAGAAAACAAAATAAAAGCACAAAAAGTGTCGTTCAACGATCTTTAGTGGCTACAATTTATATTCTAAAGAGTATTGCATTCATCGTTCTTTAAAACTTTAGTTCTGCAAGTTACTCCTTTTATAGCACTTTTATTAGTGCTGCAGCAACCATTCTTGGAATCATTTCTTTAGACATTAGCTTTTTCTTCAGTCTCATTTTGGCTTTACTGCATCAACAAACATCGATTAATTAAATGTTTATTTTCTCAATAAAAATAAATAAAAGCACGAAAAGTGTGGATTAACGTACTTTAGTAGCTACATTTTATATTATAAAGAGTATTGCACTCATCGTTCTTTAAAACTTTAGTTCTGCAAGTTACTTCTTTTAAAGCACTATATTATTACTGCAGCAACCATTATTTGAAACGTTACTATAGACATTAGCTTTTTCTTTAGGCTCATTTTAGTTTTACTGCATAAACAAACATCGATTAATTAAATATTTATTTTCTAAAAGAAAACAAAATAAAAGCACAAAAAGTGTCGTTCAACGTACTTTAGTAGCTACAATTTCTATTAAAAAGAGTATTGCACTCATCGTTCTTCAAAACTTTAGTCCTGCCAGTTTCTTCTTTTAAAGCACTTTATTAGTGCTGCAGCAACCATTCTTGGTAACATTTCTTTAGACATTAGCTTTTTCTTCAGTCTCATTTTGGCTTTACTGCATAAACAAACATCGATTAATTAAATGTTTATTTTCTCGATAAAAAAATAAAATCACAAAAAGTGTGGATTAACGTACTTTAGTAACTACATTTTGTATTATAAAGAGTATTGCACTCATCGTTCTTTAAAACTTTAGTTCTGCAAGTTACTTCTTTTATAGCACTATATTAGAGCTGCAGCAACCATTCTTTGAAACATTACTATAGACATTAGTTTTTTCTTTCGTCTAAATTTATATTTAGTGCATCAACAAACATCGATTAATGAAACGTTTATTTTCTCAAAGACAACAAAATAAAAGCACAAAACGTGTCGTTCAACGTACTTTAGTAGCTACAATTTCTATTATAAAGGGTATTGCGCTCATCGTTCTTTAAAACAATAGTCCTGCCAGTTTCTTCTTTTAAAGCGCTTTATTAGTGCTGCATCAACCATTCTTGGAAACATTTCTATAGACATTTGCTTTTTCTTTAATCTCATTTTGGCTTTACTGCATAAACAAACATCGATCAATAAAATGTTTATTTTCTCAAAGAAAACAAGATAAAAGCACAAAATGTGTGAATTAACGTACTTTAGTAGCTACAATTTGTATTATAAAGAGTATTGCACTCATCGTTCTTTAAAACTTTAGTCCTGCCAGTTACTTCTTTTAAAGGACTGACTATATTAGTTCTGCAGCAACTATTCTTTGAAACATTACTAGAGACATTAGCTTTTTCTTTAGTCTCACTTTGGCTTTACTGCATAAACAAACATCGGTTAATTAAATGTTTATTTTCTTAAAGAAAACAAAATTAAAACACAAAAAGTGTCAATTAAAGTACTTTATTGGCTACAATTTCTTATACAAAGAGTATTGCAGTCATCGTTCTTTAAAACTTTAGTCCTACCAGTTACTTCTTTTAAAGGACTATATTAGTAAAGCAGCAACCATTCTTTGAAACGTTACTATAGACATTAGCTTTTTCATTAGTCTCATTTGGGCTTTACTGCATCGATTAATTAAAAGTTTATTTTCTCAAAGAAAACAGAATAAAAGCACAAAATTTGTCGTTCAACGTACTTTAGTAGCTACAGTTTATATTTTAAAGAGTATTGCATTAATCGTTCTTTAAAACTTTAGTTCTGCAAGTTTCTTCTTTTAAAGCACTTTATTAGTGCTGCAGCAACCATTTTTGGAAACATTTCTATAGACATTAGCATTTTCTTTAGTCTCATTTTGGCTTTACTGCATAAACAAACATCGATCAATTAAATGTTTCTTTTCTCAAAGAAAACAAACTTAAAACACAAAAAGTGTGGATTGACGTACTTAAGTAGCTACAATTTCTATTATAAAGGGTAATGCACTCATCGTTCTTAAAAACTTTAGTTCTGCAAGTTTTTCTTTTATAGCACTATATTAGAGCTGCAGCAACCATTCTTTGAAACATTACTATAGACATTAGTTTTTCTTTCGTCTCAATTTATATTTAGTGCATCAACAAACATCGATTAATGAAACGTTTATTTTCTCAAACAAAACAAAATAAAAGCACAAGAAATGTCGTTCAACGTGCTTTAGTAGCTACAATTTATATTATAAAGAGTATTGCACTCGTCGTCCTTTAAAACTTTAGTTCTGCAATTTACTTCTTTTATAGCACTATATTAGTGCTGCAGCAACCATTCTTTGAAACATTACTATAGACATAAGCTTTTTTATTTAGTCTCATTTTGGCTTTACTGCATAAACAAACATCGATCAATTAAATGTTTCTTTTCTCAAAGAAAACAAACTTAAAACACAAAAAGTGTGGATTGACGTACTTAAGTAGTTACAATTTCTATTATAAAGGGTAATGCACTCATCGTTCTTAAAAACTTTAGTTCTGCAAGTTTTTCTTTTATAGCACTATATTAGAGCTGCAGCAACCATTCTTTGAAACATTACTATAGACATTAGCTTTTTTATTTAGTCTCATTTTGACTTTGCTGCATAATCAAACATCGATCAATTAAATGTTTCTTTTCTCAAAGAAAACAAACTTAAAACACAAAAAGTGTGGATTAACGTACTTAAGTAGCTACATTTTGTATTATAAAGAGTATTGCACTCCTCGTTCTTTAAAACTTTAGTTCTACAAGTTACTTCTTTTATAGCACTATATTAGAGCTGCAGCAACCATTCTTTGAAACATTACTATAGATATTAGTTTTTTCTTTAGTCTCATTTTGGCTTTACTGCATAAACAAACATCGATCAATAAAATGTTTATTTTCTCAAAGAAAACCAAATAAAAGCACAAATAGTGTCGGTTAACGTACTTTATTAGCTACAATTTCTATTACAAAGAGTATTGCAGTCATCGTTCTTTAAAACGTTAGTCCTACCAGTTACTTCTTTTAAAGGACTATATTAGTAAAGCATCAACCATTCTTTGAAATGTTACTATAGACATTAGCTTTTTCATTAGTCTCATTTGGGCTTTACTGCATCGATTAATTAAAAGTTTATTTTCTCAAAGAAAAAAAAATAAAAGCACAAAAAGTGTCGTTCAACGATCTTTCGTGGCTACAATTTATATTCTAAAGAGTATTGCATTCATCGTTCTTTAAAACTTTAGTTCTGCAAGTTACTCCTTTTATAGCACTTTTATTAGTGCTGCAGCAACCATTCTTGGAATCATTTCTTTAGACATTAGCTTTTTCTTCAGTCTCATTTTGGCTTTACTGCATCAACAAACATCGATTAATTAAATGTTTATTTTCTCAATAAAAATAAATAAAAGCACGAAAAGTGTGGATTAACGTACTTTAGTAGCTACATTTTATATTATAAAGAGTATTGCACTCATCGTTCTTTAAAACTTTAGTTCTGCAAGTTACTTCTTTTAAAGCACTATATTAGTGCTGCAGCAACCATTCTTTGAAACATTACTATAGACATTAGTTTTTTCTTTCGTCTCAATTTATATTAAGTGCATCAACAAACATCTATTAATGAAACTTTTTTTTTCCAAAAGAAAACAAATATAAACAAAAAAAGTGTGGATTAACGTACTTTATTAGCTACAATTTCTATTACAAAGAGTATTGCACTCATCGTTCTTTAAAACTTTAGTCCTGCCAGTTACTTCTTTTAAAGCACTATATTATTACTGCAGCAACCATTATTTGAAACGTTACTATAGACATTAGCTTTTTCTTTAGGCTCATTTTAGTTTTACTGCATAAACAAACATCGATTAATTAAATATTTATTTTCTAAAAGAAAACAAAATAAAAGCACAAAAAGTGTCGTTCAACGTACTTTAGTAGCTACAATTTCTATTAAAAAGAGTATTGCACTCATCGTTCTTCAAAACTTTAGTCCTGCCAGTTTCTTCTTTTAAAGCACTTTATTAGTGCTGCAGCAACCATTCTTGGTAACATTTCTTTAGACATTAGCTTTTTCTTCAGTCTCATTTTGGCTTTACTGCATAAACAAACATCGATTAATTAAATGTTTATTTTCTCGATAAAAAAAATAAAATCACAAAAAGTGTGGATTAACGTACTTTAGTAACTACATTTTGTATTATAAAGAGTATTGCACTCATCGTTCTTTAAAACTTTAGTTCTGCAAGTTACTTCTTTTATAGCACTATATTAGAGCTGCAGCAACCATTCTTTGAAACATTACTATAGACATTAGTTTTTTCTTTCGTCTAAATTTATATTTAGTGCATCAACAAAAATCGATTAATGACACGTTTATTTTCTCAAAGACAACAAAATAAAAGCACAAAACGTGTCGTTCAACGTACTTTAGTAGCTACAATTTCTATTATAAAGGGTATTGCGCTCATCGTTCTTTAAAACAATAGTCCTGCCAGTTTCTTCTTTTAAAGCGCTTTATTAGTGCTGCATCAACCATTCTTGGAAACATTTCTATAGACATTAGCTTTTTCTTTAATCTCATTTTGGCTTTACTGCATAAACAAACATCGATCAATAAAATGTTTATTTTCTCAAAGAAAACAAGATAAAAGCACAAAATGTGTGAATTAACGTACTTTAGTAGCTACAATTTGTATTATAAAGAGTATTGCACTCATCGTTCTTTAAAACTTTAGTCCTGCCAGTTACTTCTTTTAAAGGACTATATTAGTTCTGCAGCAACTATTCTTTGAAACATTACTAGAGACATTAGCTTTTTCTTTAGTCTCACTTTGGCTTTACTGCATAAACAAACATCGGTTAATTAAATGTTTATTTTCTTAAAGAAAACAAAATAAAAGCACAAAATTTGTCGTTCAACGTACTTTAGTAGCTACAGTTTATATTTTAAAGAGTATTGCATTAATCGTTCTTTAAAACTTTAGTTCTGCAAGTTTCTTCTTTTAAAGCACTATATTAGTGCTGCAGCAACCATTTTTGGAAAAATTTCTATAGACATTAGCATTTTTTTTAGTCTCATTTTGGCTTTACTGCATCAACAAACATTGATTAATTAAATGTTTATTTTCTCAATAAAAACAAGATAAAAGCACAAAAAGTGTGGATTAACGTACATTAGTAGCTACTTTTTGTATTATAAGGAGTATTGCACTCCTCGTTCTTTAAAGCTTTAGTTCAGCAAGTTTCTTCTTTTATAGCACTATATTAGAGCTGCAGCAACCATTCTTTGAAACATTACTATAGACATTAGTTTTTCTTTCGTCTCAATTTATATTTAGTGCATCAACAAACATCGATTAATGAAACGTTTATTTTCTCAAACAAAACAAAATAAAAGCACAAGAACTGTCGTTCAACGTGCTTTAGTAGCTACAATTTATATTATAAAGAGTATTGCACTCATCGTCCTTTAAAACTTTAGTTCTGCAATTTACTTCTTTTATAGCACTATATTAGTGCTGCAGCAACCATTCTTTGAAACATTACTATAGACATTAGCTTTTTTATTTAGTCTCATTTTGGCTTTACTGCATAAACAAACATCGATCAATTAAATGTTTCTTTTCTCAAAGAAAACAAACTTAAAACACAAAAAGTGTGGATTGACGTACTTAAGTAGCTACAATTTCTATTATAAAGGGTAATGCACTCATCGTTCTTAAAAACTTTAGTTCTGCAAGTTTTTCTTTTATAGCACTATATTAGAGCTGCAGCAACCATTCTTTGAAACATTACTATAGACATTACTTTTTTCTTTCGTCTCAATTTATATTTAGTGCATCAACAAACATCAATTAATGAAACGTTTATTTTCTCAAAGAAAACAAAATAAAAGCACAAGAAGTGTCGTTCAACGTACTTAAGTAGCTACAATTTCTATTATAAAGGGTAATACACTCATCGTTCTTTAAAACTTTAGTTCTGCAAGTTACTTCTTTTATAGCAATATATTAGTGCTGCAGCAACCATTCTTTGAAACATTACTATAGACATTAGCTTTTTTATTTAGTCTCATTTTGGCTTTACTGCATAAACAAACATCGATCAATTAAATGTTTCTTTTCTCAAAGAAAACAAACTTAAAACACAAAAAGTGTGGATTAACGTACTTAAGTAGCTACAATTTCTATTATAAAGGGTAATGCACTCATCGTTCTTTAAAACTTTAGTCCTGCCAGTTTCTTCTTTTAAAGCACTTTATTAGTGCTGTAGCAACCATTCTTGATAACATTTCTATAGAAATTAACATTTTCTTTAGGCTCATTTTGGCTTTACTGCATTAACAAACATCGATTAATTAAATGTTTATTTTCTCAAAGAAAACAAAATAAAAGCACAAAAAGTAAAAGCACAAAAAGTTAGGATTACCGTACTTTAGTAGCTACAATTTGTATTATAAAGAGTATTGCACTCATCGTTCTTTAAAACTTTAGTCCTGCCAGTTACTTCTTTTAAAGCACTATATTAGTACTGCAGCATCCATTCTTTGAAACATTACTATAGACATTAGCTTTTTTATTTAGTCTCATTTTGGCTTTACTGCATAAACAAACATCGATCAATTAAATGTTTCTTTTCTCAAAGAAAACCAAATAAAAGCACAAATAGTGTCGGTTAACGTACTTTATTAGCTACAATTTCTATTACAAAGAGTATTGCAGTCATCGTTCTTTAAAACTTTAGTCCTGCCAGTTACTTCTTTTAAAGGACTATATTAGTAAAGCATCAACCATTCTTTGAAATGTTACTATAGACATTAGCTTTTTCATTAGTCTCATTTGGGCTTTACTGCATCAATTAATTAAAAGTTTATTTTCTCAAAGAAAACAAAATAAAAGCACAAAAAGTGTCGTTCAACGATCTTTAGTGGCTACAATTTATATTATAAAGAGTATTGCTCTCATCGTTCTTTAAAACTTTAGTTCTACAAGTTACTTCTTTTGTAGCACTATATTAGTGCTGCAGCAACCATTCTTTGAAACATTACTATAGACATTAGCTTTTTTATTTAGTCTCATTTTGGCTTTACTGCATAAACAAACATCGATCAATTAAATGTTTCTTTTCTCAAAGAAAACAAACTTAAAACACAAAAAGTGTGGATTAACGTACTTAAGTAGCTACATTTTGTATTATAAAGAGTATTGCACTCCTCGTTCTTTAAAACTTTAGTTCTACAAGTTACTTCTTTTATAGCACTATATTAGAGCTGCAGCAACCATTCTTTGAAACATTACTATAGATATTAGTTTTTTCTTTAGTCTCATTTTGGCTTTACTGCATAAACAAACATCGATCAATAAAATGTTTATTTTCTCAAAGAAAACCAAATAAAAGCACAAATAGTGTCGGTTAACGTACTTTATTAGCTACAATTTCTATTACAAAGAGTATTGCAGTCATCGTTCTTTAAAACTTTAGTCCTGCCAGTTACTTCTTTTAAAGGACTATATTAGTAAAGCATCAACCATTCTTTGAAATGTTACTATAGACATTAGCTTTTTCATTAGTCTCATTTGGGCTTTACTGCATCAATTAATTAAAAGTTTATTTTCTCAAAGAAAACAAAATAAAAGCACAAAAAGTGTCGTTCAACGATCTTTAGTGGCTACAATTTATATTCTAAAGAGTATTGCATTCATCGTTCTTTAAAACTTTAGTTCTGCAAGTTACTCCTTTTATAGCACTTTTATTAGTGCTGCAGCAACCATTCTTGGAATCATTTCTTTAGACATTAGCTTTTTCTTCAGTCTCATTTTGGCTTTACTGCATCAACAAACATCGATTAATTAAATGTTTATTTTCTCAATAAAAAAAAATAAAAGCACAAAAAGTGTGGATTAACGTACTTTAGTAGCTACATTTTATATTATAAAGAGTATTGCACTCATCGTTCTTTAAAACTTTAGTTCTGCAAGTTACTTCTTTTAAAGCACTATATTAGTGCTGCAGCAACCATTCTTTGAAACATTACTATAGACATTATTTTTTTCTTTCGTCTCAATTTATATTAAGTGGATCAACAAACATCTATTAATGAAACGTTTTTTTCCAAAAGAAAACAAATATAAACAAAAAAAGTGTGGATTAACGTATTTTATTAGCTACAATTTCTATTACAAAGAGTATTGCACTCATCGTTCTTTAAAACTTTAGTCCTGCCAGTTACTTCTTTTAAAGCACTATATTAGTACTGCAGCAACCATTATTTGAAAAGTTACTATAGACATTAGCTTTTTCTTTAGGCTCATTTTGGCTTTACTTAAACAAACATCGATTAATTAAATATTTATTTTCTAAAAGAAAACAAAATAAAAGCACAAAAAGTGTCGTTCAACGTACTTTAGTAGCTACAATTTCTATTAAAAAGAGTATTGCACTAATCGTTCTTCAAAACTTTAGTCCTGCCAGTTTCTTCTTTTAAAGCACTTTATTAGTGCTGCAGCAACCATTCTTGGAAACATTTCTTTAGACATTAGCTTTTTCTTCAGTCTCATTTTGGCTTTACTGCATAAACAAACATCGATTAATTAAATGTTTATTTTCTCGATAAAAAAAATAAAATCACAAAAAGTGTGGATTAACGTACTTTAGTAACTACATTTTGTATTATAAAGAGTATTGCACTCATCGTTCTTTAAAAATTTAGTTCTGCAAGTTACTTCTTTTATAGCACTATATTAGAGCTGCAGCAACCATTCTTTGAAACATTACTATAGACATTAGTTTTTTCTTTCGTCTAAATTTATATTTAGTGCATCAACAAACATCGATTAATGAAACGTTTATTTTCTCAAAGACAACAAAATAAAAGCACAAAACGTGTCGTTCAACGTACTTTAGTAGCTACAATTTCTATTATAAAGGGTATTGCGCTCATCGTTCTTTAAAACAATAGTCCTGCCAGTTTCTTCTTTTAAAGCGCTTTATTAGTGCTGCATCAACCATTCTTGGAAACATTTCTATAGACATTAGCTTTTTCTTTAATCTCATTTTGGCTTTACTGCATAAACAAACATCGATCAATAAAATGTTTATTTTCTCAAAGAAAACAAGATAAAAGCACAAAATGTGTGAATTAACGTACTTTAGTAGCTACAATTTGTATTATAAAGA
The DNA here is from genome assembly GCA_039566865.1 of Aurelia coerulea. NCBI lineage: Eukaryota > Metazoa > Cnidaria > Scyphozoa > Semaeostomeae > Ulmaridae > Aurelia > Aurelia coerulea. The sequence continues at coordinate 10,249,863 of CM076959.1, forward strand.
GTATTGCACTCATCGTTCTTTAAAACTTTAGTCCTGCCAGTTACTTCTTTTAAAGGACTGTATTAGTTCTGCAGCAACTATTCTTTGAAACATTACTAGAGACATTAGCTTTTTCTTTAGTCTCACTTTGGCTTTACTGCATAAACAAACATCGGTTAATTAAATGTTTATTTTCTTAAAGAAAACAAAATTAAAACACAAAAAGTGTCAATTAAAGTACTTTATTGGCTACAATTTCTATTACAAATGGTAATGCAGTCATCGTTCTTTAAAACTTTAGTCCTACCAGTTTCTTCTTTTAAAGGACTATATTAGTAAAGCAGCAACCATTCTTTGAAACGTTACTATAGACATTAGCTTTTTCATTAGTCTCATTTGGGCTTTACTGCATCGATTAATTAAAAGTTTATTTTCTCAAAGAAAACAGAATAAAAGCACAAAATGTGTCGTTCAACGTACTTTAGTAGCTACAATTTATATTTTAAAGAGTATTGCATTCATCGTTCTTTAAAACTTTAGTTCTGCAAGTTTCTTCTTTTAAAGCACTTTATTAGTGCTGCAGCAACCATTCTTGGAAACATTTCTATAGACATTAGCATTTTCTTTAGTCTCATTTTGGCTTTGCTGCATCAACAAACATTGATTAATTAAATGTTTATTTTCTCAATAAAAACAAAATAAAGGCACAAAAAGTGTGGATTAACGTACATTAGTAGCTACATTTTGTATTATAAAGAGTATTGCACTCATCGTTCTTTAAAACTTTAGTTCTGCAAGTTACTTCTTTTAAAGCACTATATTAGTGCTGCAGCAACCATTCTTTGAAACATTACTATAGACATTATTTTTTTCTTTCGTCTCAATTTATATTAAGTGGATCAACAAACATCTATTAATGAAACGTTTTTTTCCAAAAGAAAACAAATATAAACAAAAAAAGTGTGGATTAACGTATTTTATTAGCTACAATTTCTATTGAAAAAGAGTATTGCACTCATCGTTCTTTAAAACTTTAGTCCTGCCAGTTACTTCTTTTAAAGCACTATATTAGTACTGCAGCAACCATTATTTGAAACGTTACTATAGACATTAGCTTTTTCTTTAGGCTCATTTTGGCTTTACTGCATAAACAAACATCGATTAATTAAATATTTATTTTCTAAAAGAAAACAAAATAAAAGCACAAAAAGTGTCGTTCAACGTCCTTTAGTAGCTACAATTTCTATTAAAAAGAGTATTGCATTCATCGTTCTTTAAAACTTTAGTTCTGCAAGTTACTCCTTTTATAGCACTTTTATTAGTGCTGCAGCAACCATTCTTGGAATCATTTCTTTAGACATTAGCTTTTTCTTCAGTCTCATTTTGGCTTTACTGCATCAACAAACATCGATTAATTAAATGTTTATTTTCTCAAAGAAAACAAGATAAAAGCACAAAATGTGTGAATTGACGTACTTTAGTAGCTATAATTTGTATTATAAAGAGTATTGCACTCATCGTTCTTTAAAACTTTAGTCCTGCCAGTTACTTCTTTTAAAGGACTATATTAGTGCTGCAGCAACCATTCTTTGAAACATTACGATAGACATTAGCTTTTTTATTTAGTCTCATTTTGGCTTTACTGCATAAACAAACATCGATTAATTAAATGTTTTTTTTCTCAAAGAAAAGAAACTTAAAACACAAAAAGTGTGGATTAACGTACTTAAGTAGCTACAATTTCTATTATAAAGGGAAATACACTCATCGTTCTTTAAAACTTTAGTTCTGCAAGTTACTTCTTTTATAGCAATATATTAGTGCTGCAGCAACTATTCTTTGAAACATTACTAGAGACATTAGCTTTTTCTTTAGTCTCACTTTTGCTTTACTGCATAAACAAACATCGGTTAATTAAATGTTTATTTTCTTAAAGAAATCAAAATTAAAACACAAAAAGTGTCAATTAAAGTACTTTATTGGCTACAATTTCTATTACAAAGAGTATTGCAGTCATCGTTCTTTAAAACGTTAGTCCTACCAGTTACTTCTTTTAAAGGACTATATTAGTAAAGCAGCAACCATTCTTTGAAACGTTACTATAGACATTAGCTTTTTCATTAGTCTCATTTGGGCTTTACTGCATCGATTAATTAAAAGTTTATTTTCTCAAAGAAAACAGAATAAAAGCACAAAATGTGTCGTTCAACGTACTTTAGTAGCTACAATTTATATTTTAAAGAGTATTGCATTCATCGTTCTTTAAAACTTTAGTTCTGCAAGTTTCTTCTTTTAAAGCACTTTATTAGTGCTGCAGCAACCATTCTTGGAAACATTTCTATAGACATTAGCATTTTCTTTAGTCTCATTTTGGCTTTACTGCATAAACAAACATCGATTAATAAAATGTTTATTTTCTCAATAAAAACAAAATAAAAGCACAAAAAGTGTGGATTAACTTACATTAGTAGCTACATTTTGTATTATAAGGAGTATTGCACTCCTCGTTCTTTAAAGCTTTAGTTCTGCAAGTTACTTCTTTTATAGCACTATATTAGAGCTGCACAACTATTTTTTGAAACATTACTATAGACATTAGTTTTTTCTTTCGTCTCAATTTATATTTAGTGCATCAACAAACATCGATTAATGAAACGTTTATTTTCTCAAAGAAAACAAAATAAAAGCACAAAAAATGTCGTTCAACGTGCTTTATTAGCTACAATTTATATTACAAAGAGTATTGCACTCATCGTCCTTTAAAACTTTAGTTCTGCAATTTACTTCTTTTATAGCACTATATTAGTGCTGCAGCAACCATTCTTTGAAACATTACTATAGACATTAGCTTTTTTATTTAGTCTCATTTTGGCTTTACTGTATAAACAAACATCGATCAATTAAATGTTTATTTTCTCAATAAAAACAAACTTAAAACACAAAAAGTGTGAATTAACGTACTTAAGTAGCTAAAATTTCTATTATAAAGAGTATTGCACTCATCGTCCTTTAAAACTTTAGTCCTGGCAGTTACTTCTTTTATAGCACTATATTAGAGCTGCAGCAACCATTCTTGGAAACATTTCTATAGACATTAGCTTTTTCTTTAATCTCCTTTTGGCTTTACTGCATAAACAAACATCGATTAATTAAATGTTTATTTTCTCAAAAAAAACAAAATTAAAACACAAAAAGTGTCAATTAAAGTACTTTAGTAGCTACAATTTGTATTATAAAGAGTATTGCACTCATCGTTCTTTAAAACTTTAGTTCTGCAAGTTACTTCTTTTATAGCACTATATTAGTGCTGCAGCAACCATTCTTTGAAACATTACTATAGACATTAGTTTTTTCTTTCGTCTAAATTTATATTTAGTGCATCAACAAACATCGATTAATGAAAAGTTTATTTTCCAAACGAAAACAAAATGTAGACACAAAAAGTTTCGATTATCGTAATTTATTAGCCACAATTTCTATTAAAAAGAGTATTGGACTCATCGCTCTTTAAAACTTTAGTCCTGCCAGTTACTTCTTTTAAAGCACTATATTAGTTCTGCAGCAACCATTCTTTGAAACGTTACTATAGACATTAGCTTTTTCTTTAGGCTCATTTTGGCTTTACTGCATAAACAAATATCGATCAATAAAATGTTTATTTTCTCAAAGAAAACAAAATAAACACTTTATCTCTTTTATAGCACTATATTAGAGCTGCAGCAACCATTCTTTGAAACATTACCATAGACATTAGTTTTTTCTTTCGTCTAAATTTATATTTAGTGCATCAACAAACATCGATTAATGAAACGTTTATTTTCTCAAAGACAACAAAATAAAAGCACAAAACGTGTCGTTCAACGTACTTTAGTAGCTACAATTTCTATTATAAAGGGTATTGCGCTCATCGTTCTTTAAAACAATAGTCCTGCCAGTTTCTTCTTTTAAAGCGCTATATTAGTGCTGCATCAACCATTCTTGGAAACATTTCTATAGACATTAGCTTTTTCTTTAATCTCATTTTGGCTTTACTGCATAAACAAACATCGATCAATAAAATGTTTATTTTCTCAAAGAAAACAAGATAAAAGCACAAAATGTGTGAATTAACGTACTTTAGTAGCTACAATTTGTATTATAAAGAGTATTGCACTCATCGTTCTTTAAAACTTTAGTCCTGCCAGTTACTTCTTTTAGAGGACTATATTAGTTCTGCAGCAACTATTCTTTGAAACATTACTAGAGACATTAGCTTTTTCTTTAGTCTCACTTTGGCTTTACTGCATAAACAAACATCGGTTAATTAAATGTTTATTTTCTTAAAGAAAACAAAATTAAAACACAAAAAGTGTCAATTAAAGTACTTTATTGGCTACAATTTCTATTACAAAGAGTATTGCAGTCATCGTTCTTTAAAACTTTAGTCCCACCAGTTACTTCTTTTAAAGGACTATATTAGTAAAGCAGCAACCATTCTTTGAAACGTTACTATAGACATTAGCTTTTTCATTAGTCTCATTTGGGCTTTACTGCATCGATTAATTAAAAGTTTATTTTCTCAAAGAAAACAGAATAAAAGCACAAAATTTGTCGTTCAACGTACTTTAGTAGCTACAATTTATATTTTAAAGAGTATTGCATTCATCGTTCTTTAAAACTTTAGTTCTGCAAGTTTCTTCTTTTAAAGCACTTTATTAGTGCTGCAGCAACCATTCTTGGAAACATTTCTATAGACATTAGCATTTTCTTTAGTCTCATTTTGGCTTTACTGCATAAACAAACATCGATTAATTAAATGTTTATTTTCTCAATAAAAACAAAATAAAAGCACAAAAAGTGTGGATTAACTTACATTAGTAGCTACATTTTGTATTATAAGGAGTATTGCACTCCTCGTTCTTTAAAGCTTTAGTTCTGCAAGTTACTTCTTTTATAGCACTATATTAGAGCTGCACAACTATTTTTTTAAACATTACTATAGACATTAGTTTTTTCTTTCGTCTCAATTTATATTTAGTGCATCAACAAACATCGATTAATGAAACGTTTATTTTCTCAAAGAAAACAAAATAAAAGCACAAGAAATGTCGTTCTACGTGCTTTAGTAGCTACAATTTATATTACAAAGACTATTGCACTCATCGTCCTTTAAAACTTTAGTTCTGCAATTTACTTCTTTTATAGCACTATATTAGTGCTGCAGCAACCATTCTTTGAAACATTACTATAGACATTAGCTTTTCTATTTAGTCTCATTTTGGCTTTACTGCATAAACAAACATTGATCAATTAAATGTTTCTTTTCTCAAAGAAAACAAACTTAAAACACAAAAAGTGTGGATTAACGTACTTAAGTAGCTACAATTTCTATTATAAAGGGTAATGCACTCATCGTTCTTAAAAACTTTAGTTCTGCAAGTTACTTCTTTTATAGCAATATATTAGTGCTGCAGCAACCATTCTTTGAAACATTACTAGAGCCATTAGCTTTTTCTTTAGTCTCACTTTGGCTTTACTGCATAAACAAACATCGGTTGATTAAATGTTTATTTTCTTAAAGAAAACAAAATTAAAACACAAAAAGTGTCAATTAAAGTACTTTATTGGCTACAATTTCTATTACAAAGAGTATTGCAGTCATCGTTCTTTAAAGCTTTAGTCCTGCCAGTTTCTTCTTTTAAAGCACTTTATTAGTGCTGCAGCAACCATTCTTGATAACATTTCTATAGACATTAGCTTTTTCATTAGTCTCATTTTGGCTTTACTGCATAAACAAACATCGATTAATTAAATTTTTATTTTCTCAAAGAAAACAAAATATAAACACAAATTGTGTGGATTAACGTACTTTAGTAGCTACAGTTTGTATTATAAAGAGTATTGCACTCATCGTTCTTTAAAACTTTAGTTCTGCAAGTTACTTCTTTTATAGCACTATATTAGTGTTGAAGCAACCATTCTTGGAAACATTACTATAGACATTAGCTTTTTCTTTAGTCTCATTTTAGCTTTTCTGCATAAACAAACATCGATTAATTAAATGTTTATTTTCTCAAAGAAAACAAACTTAAAACACAAAAAGTTTGGATTGACGTACTTAAGTAGCTACAATTTCTATTATAAAGAGTAATGCACTCATCGTTCTTAAAAACTTTAGTTCTGCAAGTTTTTCTTTTATAGCACTATATTAGAGGTGCAGCAACCATTCTTTGAAACATTACTATAGACATTACTTTTTTCTTTCGTCTCAATTTATATTTAGTGCATCAACAAACATCAATTAATGAAACGTTTATTTTCTCAAAGAAAACAAAATAAAAGCACAAGAAGTGTCGTTCAACGGATTTAAGTAGCTACAATTTCTATTATAAAGGGTAATACACTCATCGTTCTTTAAAACTTTAGTTCTGCAAGTTACTTCTTTTATAGCAATATATTAGTGCTGCAGCAACTATTCTTTGAAACATTACTAGAGACATTAGCTTTTTCTTTAGTCTCACTTTTGCTTTACTGCATAAACAAACATCGGTTAATTAAATGTTTATTTTCTTAGAGGAATCAAAATTAAAACACAAAAAGTGTCAATTAAAGTACTTTATTGGCTACAATTTCTATTACAAAGAGTATTGCAGTCATCGTTCTTTAAAACGTTAGTCCTACCAGTTACTTCTTTTAAAGGACTATATTAGTAAAGCAACAACCATTCTTTGAAACGTTACTATAGACATTAGCTTTTTCATTAGTCTCATTTGGGCTTTACTGCATCGATTAATTAAAAGTTTATTTTCTCAAAGAAAACAGAATAAAAGCACAAAATGTGTCGTTCAACGTACTTTAGTAGCTACAATTTATATTTTAAAGAGTATTGCATTCATCGTTCTTTAAAACTTTAGTTCTGCAAGTTTCTTCTTTTAAAGCACTTTATTAGTGCTGCAGCAACCATTCTTGGAAACATTTCTATAGACATTAGCATTTTCTTTAGTCTCATTTTGGCTTTACTGCATAAACAAACATCGATTAATTAAATGTTTATTTTCTCAATAAAAACAAAATAAAAGCACAAAAAGTGTGGATTAACTTACATTAGTAGCTACATTTTGTATTATAAGGAGTATTGCACTCCTCGTTCTTTAAAGCTTTAGTTCTGCAAGTTACTTCTTTTATAGCACTATATTAGAGCTGCAGCAACTATTTTTTGAAACATTACTATAGACATTAGTTTTTTCTTTCGTCTCAATTTATATTTAGTGCATCAACAAACATCGATTAATGAAACGTTTATTTTCTCAAAGAAAACAAAATAAAAGCACAAGAAATGTCGTTCTACGTGCTTTAGTAGCTACAATTTATATTACAAAGAGTATTGCACTCATCGTCCTTTAAAACTTTAGTTCTGCAATTTACTTCTTTTATAGCACTATATTAGTGCTGCAGCAACCATTCTTTGAAACATTACTATAGACATTAGCTTTTTTATTTAGTCTCATTTTGGCTTTACTGCATAAACAAACATCGATCAATTAAATGTTTCTTTTCTCAAAGAAAACAAACTTATAACACAAAAAGTGTGGATTAACGTACTTAAGTAGCTACAATTTCTATTATAAAGGGTAATGCACTCATCGTTCTTAAAAACTTTAGTTCTGCAAGTTGCTTCTTTTATAGCAATATATTAGTGCTGCAGCAACCATTCTTTGAAACATTACTAGAGCCATTAGCTTTTTCTTTAGTCTCACTTTGGCTTTACTGCATAAACAAACATCGGTTGATTAAATGTTAATTTTCTTAAAGAAAACAAAATTATAACACAAAAAGTGTCAATTAAAGTACTTTATTGGCTACAATTTCTATTACAAAGAGTATTGCAGTCATCGTTCTTTAAAGCTTTAGTCCGGCCAGTTTCTTCTTTTAAAGCACTTTATTAGTGCTGCAGCAACCATTCTTGATAACATTTCTATAGACATTAGCTTTTTCATTAGTCTCATTTTGGCTTTACTGCATAAACAAACATCGATTAATTAAATTTTTATTTTCTCAAAGAAAACAAAATATAAACACAAATTGTGTGGATTAACGTACTTTAGTAGCTACAATTTGTATTATAAAGAGTATTGCACTCATCGTTCTTTAAAACTTTAGTTCTGCAAGTTACTTCTTTTATAGCACTATATTAGTGTTGAAGCAACCATTCTTGGAAACATTACTATAGACATTAGCTTTTTCTTTAGTCTCATTTTAGCTTTTCTGCATAAACAAACATCGATTAATTAAATGTTTATTTTCTCGAAGAAAAGAAAATAAAAGCTAAAAAATTGTTGTTCAACTTACTTTAGTAGCTACAATTTCTATTATAAAGAGTATTGCACTCATCGTTCTTTAAAACTTTAGTCCTGCCAGTTTCTTCTTTTAAAGCACTTTATTAGTGCTGCAGCAACCATTCTTGATAACATTTCTATAGAAATTAACATTTTCTTTAGGCTCATTTTGGCTTTACTGCATTAACAAACATCGATTAATTAAATGTTTATTTTCTCAAAGAAAACAAAATAAAAGCACAAAAAGTTAGGATTACCGTACTTTAGTAGCTACAATTTGTATTATAAAGAGTATTGCACTCATCGTTCTTTAAAACTTTAGTCCTGCCAGTTACTTCTTTTAAAGCACTATATTAGTACTGCAGCATCCATTCTTTGAAACGTTACAATAAATATTAGCTTTTTCTTTAGTCTTATTTGGGCTTTACTGCATCGGTTAATTAAAAGTTTATTTTCTCAGAGAAAACGAAATAAAAGCACAAAAAGTGTCGTTCAACGTACTTTAGTAGCTACAATTTATATTATAAAGAGTATTGCTCTCATCGTTCTTTAAAACTTTAGTTCTACAAGTTACTTCTTTTGTAGCACTATATTAGTGCTGCAGCAACCATTCTTTGAAACATTACTATAGACATTAGCTTTTTTATTTAGTCTCATTTTGACTTTGCTGCATAATCAAACATCGATCAATTAAATGTTTCTTTTCTCAAAGAAAACAAACTTAAAACACAAAAAGTGTGGATTAACGTACTTAAGTAGCTACATTTTGTATTATAAAGAGTATTGCACTCCTCGTTCTTTAAAACTTTAGTTCTACAAGTTACTTCTTTTATAGCACTATATTAGAGCTGCAGCAACCATTCTTTGAAACATTACTATAGATATTAGTTTTTTCTTTAGTCTCATTTTGGCTTTACTGCATAAACAAACATCGATCAATAAAATGTTTATTTTCTCAAAGAAAACCAAATAAAAGCACAAATAGTGTCGGTTAACGTACTTTATTAGCTACAATTTCTATTACAAAGAGTATTGCAGTCATCGTTCTTTAAAACTTTAGTCCTGCCAGTTACTTCTTTTAAAGGACTATATTAGTAAAGCATCAATCATTCTTTGAAATGTTACTATAGACATTAGCTTTTTCATTAGTCTCATTTGGGCTTTACTGCATAAACAAACATCGATCAATTAAATGTTTCTTTTCTCAAAGAAAACAAACTTAAAACACAAAAAGTGTGGATTGACGTACTTAAGTAGCTACAATTTCTATTATAAAGGGTAATGCATTCATCGTTCTTTAAAACTTTAGTTCTGCAAGTTACTCCTTTTATAGCACTTTTATTAGTGCTGCAGCAACCATTCTTGGAATCATTTCTTTAGACATTAGCTTTTTCTTCAGTCTCATTTTGGCTTTACTGCATCAACAAACATCGATTAATTAAATGTTTATTTTCTCAATAAAAAAAATAAAAGCACAAAAAGTGTGGATTAACGTACTTTAGTAGCTACATTTTATATTATAAAGAGTATTGCACTCATCGTTCTTTAAAACTTTAGTTCTGCAAGTTACTTCTTTTAAAGCACTATATTAGTGCTGCAGCAACCATTCTTTGAAACATTACTATAGACATTAGTTTTTTCATTCGTCTCAATTTATATTAAGTGCATCAACAAACATCTATTAATGAAACGTTTTTTTCCAAAAGAAAACAAATATAAACAAAAAAAGTGTGGATTAACGTACAATTTCTATTACAAAGAGTATTGCACTCATCGTTCTTTAAAACTTTAGTCCTGCCAGTTACTTCTTTTAAAGCACTATAGTAGTACTGCAGCAACCATTATTTGAAACGTTACTATAGACATTAGCTTTTTCTTTAGGCTCATTTTGGCTTTACTGCATAAACAAACATCGATTAATTAAATATTTATTTTCTAAAAGAAAACAAAATAAAAGCACAAAAAGTGTCGTTCAACGTACTTTAGTAGCTACAATTTCTATTAAAAAGAGTATTGCACTCATCGTTCTTTAAAAGTTTAGTTCTGCAAGTTACTTCTTTTATAGCACTATATTAGAGCTGCAGCAACCATTCTTTGAAACATTACTATAGACATTAGTTTTTTCTTTCGTCTAAATTTATATTTAGTGCATCAACAAACATCGATTAATGAAACGTTTATTTTCTAAAAGAAAACAAAATAAAAGCACAAAACGTGTCGTTCAACGTACTTTAGTAGCTACAATTTCTATTATAAAGGGTATTGCGCTCATCGTTCTTTAAAACAATAGTCCTGCCAGTTTCTTCTTTTAAAGCGCTTTATTAGTGCTGCATCAACCATTCTTGGAAACATTTCTATAGACATTAGCTTTTTCTTCAGTCTCATTTTGGCTTTACTGCATAAACAAACATCGATTAATTAAATGTTTATTTTCTCGATAAAAAAAATAAAATCACAAAAAGTGTGGATTAACGTACTTTAGTAACTACATTTTGTATTATAAAGAGTATTGCACTCATCGTTCTTTAAAACTTTAGTTCTGCAAGTTACTTCTTTTATAGCACTATATTAGAGCTGCAGCAACCATTCTTTGAAACATTACTATAGACATTAGTTTTTTCTTTCGTCTAAATTTATATTTAGTGCATCAACAAACATCGATTAATGAAACGTTTATTTTCTCAAAGAAAACAAAATAAAAGCACAAAACGTGTCGTTCAACGTACTTTAGTAGCTACAATTTCTATTATAAAGGGTATTGCGCTCATCGTTCTTTAAAACAATAGTCCTGCCAGTTTTTTCTTTTAAAGCGCTTTATTAGTGCTGCATCAACCATTCTTGGAAACATTTCTATAGACATTAGCTTTTTCTTTAATCTCATTTTGGCTTTACTGCATAAACAAACATCTATCAATAAAATGTTTATTTTCTCAAAGAAAACAAGATAAACGCACAAAATGTGTGAATTAACGTACTTTAGTAGCTACAATTTGTATTATAAAGAGTATTGCACTCATCGTTCTTTAAAACTTTAGTCCTGCCAGTTACTTCTTTTAAAGGACTATATTAGTTCTGCAGCAACTATTCTTTGAAACATTACTAGAGACATTAGCTTTTTCTTTAGTCTCACTTTGGCTTTACTGCATAAACAAACATCGGTTAATTAAATGTTTATTTTCTTAAAGAAAACAAAATTAAAACTCAAAAAGTGTCAATTAAAGTACTTTATTGGCTACAATTTCTATTACAAAGAGTATTGCAGTCATCGTTCTTTAAAACTTTAGTCCTGCCAGTTACTTCTTTTAAAGGACTATATTAGTAAAGCATCAACCATTCTTTGAAATGTTACTATAGACATTAGCTTTTTCTTTAGTCTCACTTTGGCTTTACTGCATAAACAAACATCGGTTGATTAAATGTTTATTTTCTTAAAGAAAACAAAATTATAACACAAAAAGTGTCAATTAAAGTACTTTATTGGCTACAATTTCTATTACAAAGAGTATTGCAGTCATCGTTCTTTAAAACTTTAGTCCTACCAGTTACTTCTTTTAAAGGACTATATTAGTAATGCAGCAACCATTCTTTGAAACGTTACTATAGACATTAGCTTTTTCATTAGTCTCATTTGGGCTTTACTGCATCGATTAATTAAAAGTTTATTTTCTCAAAGAAAACATAATAAAAGCACAAAAAGTGTCGTTCAACGTACTTTAGTAGCTACAATTTATATTAAAAAGAGTATTGCACTCATCGTTCTTTAAAACTTTAGTTCTGCAAGTTACTTCTTTTATAGCACTATATTAGAGCTGCAGCAACCATTCTTTGAAACATTACTATAGACATTAGTTTTTTCTTTCGTCTAAATTTATATTTAGTGCATCAACAAACATCGATTAATGAAACGTTTATTTTCTAAAAGAAAACAAAATAAAAGCACACAACGTGTCGTTCAACGTACTTTAGTAGCTACAATTTCTATTATAAAGGGTATTGCGCTCATCGTTCTTTAAAACAATAGTCCTGCCAGTTTCTTCTTTTAAAGCGCTTTATTAGTGCTGCATCAACCATTCTTGGAAACATTTCTATAGACATTAGCTTTTTCTTCAGTCTCATTTTGGCTTTACTGCATAAACAAACATCGATTAATTAAATGTTTATTTTCTCGATAAAAAAAATAAAATCACAAAAAGTGTGGATTAACGTACTTTAGTAACTACATTTTGTATTATAAAGAGTATTGCACTCATCGTTCTTTAAAACTTTAGTTCTGCAAGTTACTTCTTTTATAGCACTATATTAGAGCTGCAGCAACCATTCTTTGAAACATTACTATAGACATTAGTTTTTTCTTTCGTCTAAATTTATATTTAGTGCATCAACAAACATCGATTAATGAAACGTTTATTTTCTCAAAGAAAACAAAATAAAAGCACAAAACGTGTCGTTCAACGTACTTTAGTAGCTACAATTTCTATTATAAAGGGTATTGCGCTCATCGTTCTTTAAAACAATAGTCCTGCCAGTTTCTTCTTTTAAAGCGCTTTATTAGTGCTGCATCAACCATTCTTGGAAACATTTCTATAGACATTAGCTTTTTCTTTAATCTCATTTTGGCTTTACTGCATAAACAAACATCTATCAATAAAATGTTTATTTTCTCAAAGAAAACAAGATAAACGCACAAAATGTGTGAATTAACGTACTTTAGTAGCTACAATTTGTATTATAAAGAGTATTGCACTCATCGTTCTTTAAAACTTTAGTCCTGCCAGTTACTTCTTTTAAAGGACTATATTAGTTCTGCAGCAACTATTCTTTGAAACATTACTAGAGACATTAGCTTTTTCTTTGGTCTCACTTTGGCTTTACTGCATAAACAAACATCGGTTAATTAAATGTTTATTTTCTTAAAGAAAACAAAATTAAAACACAAAAAGTGTCAATTAAAGTACTTTATTGGCTACAATTTCTATTACAAAGAGTATTGCAGTCATCGTTCTTTAAAACTTTAGTCCTACCAGTTACTTCTTTTAAAGGACTATATTAGTAATGCAGCAACCATTCTTTGAAACGTTACTATAGACATTAGCTTTTTCATTAGTCTCATTTGGGCTTTACTGCATCGATTAATTAAAAGTTTATTTTCTCAAAGAAAACAGAATAAAAGCACAAAATGTGTCGTTCAACGTACTTTAGTAGCTACAATTTATATTTTAAAGAGTATTGCATTCATCGTTCTTTAAAACTTTAGTTTTGCAAGTTACTTCTTTTATAGCACTATATTAGAGCTGCAGCAACCATTCTTGGAAACATTACTATAGACATTAGTTTTTTCTTTCGTCTAAATTTATATTTAGTGCATCAACAAACATCGATTAATGAAACGTTTATTTTCTCAAAGACAACAAAATAAAAGCACAAAACGTGTCGTTCAACGTACTTTAGTAGCTACAATTTCTATTATAAAGGGTATTGCGCTCATCGTTCTTTAAGACAATAGTCCTGCCAGTTTCTTCTTTTAAAGCGCTTTATTAGTGCTACATCAACCATTCTTGGAAACATTTCTATAGACATTAGCTTTTTCTTTAATCTCATTTGGCTTTACTGCATAAACAAACATCGATCAATAAAATGTTTATTTTCTCAAAGAAAACAAGATAAAAGCACAAAATGTGTGAATTAACGTACTTTAGTAGCTACAATTTGTATTATAAAGAGTATTGCACCCGTCGTTCTTTAAAACTTTAGTCCTGCCAGTTACTTCTTTTAAAGGACTATATTAGTTCTGCAGCAACTATTCTTTGAAACATTACTAGAGACATTAGCTTTTTCTTTAGTCTCACTTTGGCTTTACTGCATAAACAAACATCGGTTAATTAAATGTTTATTTTCTTAAAGAAAACAAAATTAAAACACAAAAAGTGTCAATTAAAGTACTTTATTGGCTACAATTTCTATTACAAAGAGTATTGCAGTCATCGTTCTTTAAAACTTTAGTCCTACCAGTTACCTCTTTTAAAGGACTATATTAGTAAAGCAGCAACCATTCTTTGAAACGTTACTATAGACATTAGCTTTTTCATTAGTCTCATTTGGGCTTTACTGCATCGATTAATTAAAAGTTTATTTTCTCAAAGAAAACAGAATAAAAGCACAAAATGTGTCGTTCAACGTACTTTAGTAGCTACAATTCATATTTTAAAGAGTATTGCATTCATCGTTCTTTAAAACTTTAGTTCTGCAAGTTTCTTCTTTTAAAGCACTTTATTAGTGCTGCAGCAACCATTCTTGGAAACATTTCTATAGACATTAGCATTTTCTTTAGTCTCATTTTGGCTTTACTGCATCAACAAACATTGATTAATTAAATGTTTATTTTCTCAATAAAAACAAAATAAAAGCACAAAAAGTGTGGATTAACGTACATTAGTAGCTACATTTTGTATTATAAGGAGTATTGCACTCCTCGTTCTTTAAAGCTTTAGTTCTGCAAGTTACTTCTTTTATAGCACTATATTAGAGCTGCAGCAACCATTCTTTGAAACATTACTATAGACATTAGTTTTTCTTTCGTCTCAATTTATATTTAGTGCATCAACAAACATCGATTAATGAAACGTTTATTTTCTCAAACAAAACAAAATAAAAGCACAAGAAATGTCGTTCAACGTGCTTTAGTAGCTACAATTTATATTATAAAGAGTATTGCACTCCTCGTTCTTTAAAACATTAGTTCTGCAATTTACTTCTTTTATAGCACTATATTAGTGCTGCAGCAACCATTCTTTGAAACATTACTATAGACATTAGCTTTTTTATTTGGTCTCATTTTGGCTTTACTGCATAAACAAACATCGATCAATTAAATGTTTCTTTTCTCAAAGAAAGCAAACTTAAAACACAAAAAGTGTGGATTGACTAGGGCTGTCCAAATGAAAGATTATGAGTATTCGAATATTCGGTGCTAATTTTACCGAATATTCGGTTATTCGGCGAATAGGGGCGTGGCTAGGGCGTGGTTCAAAGAAGTTTGAAATTTCAGTAGTATGGAACAAATCAATCATTGAATGGCAAATTGTCTTATCGCCTTTGGTCTAGCTACAGTGCTACAGCACTCTGCTGGCGGTGTGGGATAACCAAATGAAGCTTGCCTGCATGCATGCAGGCTAAATAAAGCTTGCTACATGGCTACATCACATTATTGTGCTTCATTTATTCAAGCATAGAATAGCAATACAATGGAGTAAAGCAGAGGAATACAACAAGCTAACAATACCTGATTGTTTTACATAACAATATCCTTGCCATTGCCCCTTGTCTCGCTATCTGCCTACTGTCTAGACAAGACAGTTTGATCAATTCAATCAGTCATAGTATTCGCAATATTCGCTTGTCATTCTATTCGGATTATTCGCTATGTCAACCTATTCGGTTTCTTTGACTGATCATTTTGCATTCCAATCAGTCGACTAGTCATACTATCCGAATAATCGATCTATTCGACTGGTCATTCAATCCGAATAATCGCACTATTCGTAGTATTCGGTTGGCAGCGAATAATCGTTTCGCTTCACTGCTATTCGAATAGTGATCAGATAACTGAATAGCGATTATTCGACCTTCGGTGGACAGGCCTAGAATTGACGTACTTAAGTAGCTACAATTTCTATTATAAAGGGTAATGCACTCATCGTTCTTAAAAACTTTAGTTCTGCAAGTTTTTCTTTTATAGCACTATATTAGAGCTGCAGCAACCATTCTTTGAAACATTACTATAGACATTAGCTTTTTTATTTAGTCTCATTTTGACTTTGCTGCATAATCAAACATCGAGCAATTAAATGTTTCTTTTCTCAAAGAAAACAAACTTAAAACACAAAAAGTGTGGATTAACGTACTTAAGTAGCTACATTTTGTATTATAAAGAGTATTGCACTCCTCGTTCTTTAAAACTTTAGTTCTACAAGTTACTTCTTTTATAGCACTATATTAGAGCTGCAGCAACCATTCTTTGAAACATTACTAGAGATATTAGTTTTTTCTTTAGTCTCATTTTGGCTTTACTGCATAAACAAACATCGATCAATAAAATGTTTATTTTCTCAAAGAAAACCAAATAAAAGCACAAATAGTGTCGGTTAACGTACTTTATTAGCTACAATTTCTATTACAAAGAGTATTGCAGTCATCGTTCTTTAAAATTTTAGTCCTGCCAGTTACTTCTTTTAAAGGACTATATTAGTAAAGCATCAACCATTCTTTGAAATGTTACTATAGACATTAGCTTTTTCATTAGTCTCATTTGGGCTTTACTGCATCAATTAATTAAAAGTTTATTTTCTCAAAGAAAACAAAATAAAAGCACAAAAAGTGTCGTTCAACGATCTTTAGTGGCTACAATTTATATTCTAAAGAGTATTGCATTCATCGTTCTTTAAAACTTTAGTTCTGCAAGTTACTCTTTTTATATCACTTTTATTAGTGCTGCAGCAACCATTCTTGGAATCATTTCTTTAGACATTAGCTTTTTCTTCAGTCTCATTTTGGCTTTACTGCATCAACAAACATCGATTAATTAAATGTTTATTTTCTCAATAAAAAAAAATAAAAGCACAAAAAGTGTGGATTAACGTACTTTAGTAGCTACATTTTATATTATAAAGAGTATTGAACTCATCGTTCTTTAAAACTTTAGTTCTGCAAGTTACTTCTTTTAAAGCACTATATTAGTGCTGCAGCAACCATTCTTTGAAACATTACTATAGACATTAACATTACTATAGACATTAGCTTTTTCTTTAGGCTCATTTTGGCTTTACTGCATAAACAAACATCGATTAATCAAATATTTATTTTCTAAAAGAAAACAAAATAATAGCACAAAAAGTGTCGTTCAACGTACTTTAGTAGCTACAATTTCTATTAAAAAGAGTATTGCACTCATCGTTCTTCAAAACTTTAGTCCTGCCAGTTTCTTCTTTTAAAGCACTTTATTAGTGCTGCAGCAACCATTCTTGGAAACATTTCTTTAGACATTAGCTTTTTCTTCAGTCTCAATTTGGCTTTACTGCATAAACAAACATCGATTAATTAAATGTTTATTTTCTCGATAAAAAAAATAAAATCACAAAAAGTGTGGATTAACGTACTTTAGTAACTACATTTTGTATTATAAAGAGTATTGCACTCATCGTTCTTTAAAACTTTAGTTCTGCAAGTTACTTCTTTTATAGCACTATATTAGAGCTGCAGCAACCATTCTTTGTAACATTACTATAGACATTAGTTTTTTCTTTCGTCTAAATTTATATTTAGTGCATCAACAAACATCGATTAATGAAACGTTTATTTTCTCAAAGACAACAAAATAAAAGCACAAAACGTGTCGTTCAACGTACTTTAGTAGCTAAAATTTCTATTATAAAGGGTATTGGGCTCATCGTTCTTTAAAACAATAGTCCTGCCAGTTTCTTCTTTTAAAGCGCTTTATTAGTGCTGCATCAACCATTCTTGGAAACATTTCTATAGACATTAGCTTTTTCTTTAATCTCATTTTGGCTTTACTGCATAAACAAACATCGATCAATAAAATGTTTATTTTCGCAAAGAAAACAAGATAAAAGCACAAAATGTGTGAATTAACGTACTTTAGTAGCTACAATTTGTATTATAAAGAGTATTGCACTCATCGTTCTTTAAAACTTTAGTCCTGCCAGTTACTTCTTTTAAAGGACTATATTAGTTCTGCAGCAACTATTCTTTGAAACATTACTAGAGACATTAGCTTTTTCTTTAGTCTCACTTTGGCTTTACTGCATAAACAAACATCGGTTAACTAAATGTTTATTTTCTTAAAGAAAACAAAATTAAAACACAAAAAGTGTCAATTAAAGTACTTTATTGGCTACAATTTCTATTACAAAGAGTATTGCAGACATCGTTCTTTAAAACTTTAGTCCTACCAGTTACTTCTTTTAAAGGACTATATTAGTTCTGCAGCAACCATTCTTTGAAACGTTACTATAGACATTAGCTTTTTCATTAGTCTCATTTGGGCTTTACTGCATCGATTAATTAAAAGTTTATTTTCTCAAAGAAAACAAAATAAAGGCACAAAATGTGTCGTTCAACGTACTTTAGTAGCTACAATTTATATTTTAAAGAGTATTGCATTCATCGTTCTTTAAAACTTTAGTTCTGCAAGTTTCTTCTTTTAAAGCACTTTATTAGTGCTGCAGCAACTATTCTTTGAAACATTTCTACAGACATTAGCATTTTCTTTAGTCTCATTTTGGCTTTACTGCATCAACAAACATTGATTAATTAAATGTTTATTTTCTCAATAAAAACAAAATAAAAGCACAAAAAGTGTGGATTAACGTACATTAGTAGCTACATTTTGTATTATAAGGAGTATTGCACTCCTCGTTCTTTAAAGCTTTAGTTCTGCAAGTTACTTCTTTTATAGCACTATATTAGAGCTGCAGCAACCATTCTTTGAAACATTACTATAGACATTAGTTTTTCTTTCGTCTCAATTTATATTTAGTGCATCAACAAACATCGATTAATGAAACGTTTATTTTCTCAAACAAAACAAAATAAAAGCACAAGAAATGTCGTTCAACGTGCTTTAGTAGCTACAATTTATATTATAAAGAGTATTGCACTCATCGTCCTTTAAAACTTTAGTTCTGCAATTTACTTCTTTTATAGCACTATATTAGTGCTGCAGCAACCATTCTTTGAAACATTATTATAGACATTAGCTTTTTTATTTAGTCTCATTTTGGCTTTACTGCATAAACAAACATCGATCAATTAAATGTTTCTTTTCTCAAAGAAAACAAACTTAAAACACAAAAAGTGTGGATTGACGTACTTAAGTAGCTACAATTTCTATTATAAAGGGTAATGCACTCCTCGTTCTTTAAAACTTTAGTTCTACAAGTTACTTCTTTTATAGCACTATATTAGAGCTGCAGCAACCATTCTTTGAAACATTACTCTAGATATTAGTTTTTTATTTAGTCTCATTTTGGCTTTACTGCATAAACAAACATCGATCAATAAAATGTTTATTTTCTCAAATAAAACAAAATAAAAGCACAAATAGTGTCGGTTAACGTACTTTATTAGCTACAATTTCTATTACAAAGAGTATTGTAGTCATCGTTCTTTAAAGCTTTAGTCCTGCCAGTTACATCTTTTAAAGGACTATATTAGTAAAGCATCAACCATTCTTTGAAATGTTACTATAGACATTAGCTTTTTCATTAGTCTCATTTTGGCTTTACTGCATAAACAAACATCGATTAATTAAATGTTTATTTTCTCGATAAAAAAAATAAAATCACAAAAAGTGTGGATTAACGTACTTTAGTAACTACATTTTGTATTATAAAGAGTATTGCACTCATCGTTCTTTAAAACTTTAGTTCTGCAAGTTACTTCTTTTATAGCACTATATTAGAGCTGCAGCAACCATTCTTTGAAACATTACTATAGACATTAGTTTTTTCTTTCGTCTAAATTTATATTTAGTGCATCAACAAACATCTATTAATGAAACGTTTTATTTCTCAAAGACAACAAAATAAAAGCACAAAACGTGTCGTTCAACGTACTTTAGTAGCTACAATTTCTATTATAAATTGTATTGCGCTCATCGTTCTTTAAAACAATAGTCCTGCCAGTTTCTTCTTTTAAAGCGCTTTATTAGTGCTACATCAACCATTCTTGGAAACATTTCTATAGACATTAGCTTTTTCTTTAATCTCATTTTGGATTTACTGCATAAACAAACATCGATCAATAAAATGTTTATTTTCTCAAAGAAAACAAGATAAAAGCACAAAATGTGTGAATTAACGTACTTTAGTAGCTACAATTTGTATTATAAAGAGTATTGCACTCGTCGTTCTTTAAAACTTTAGTCCTGCCAGTTACTTCTTTTAAAGGACTATATTAGTTCTGCAGCAACTATTCTTTGAAACATTACTAGAGACATTAGCTTTTTCTTTAGTCTCACTTTGGCTTTACTGCATAAACAAACATCGGTTAATTAAATGTTTATTTTCTTAAAGAAAACAAAATTAAAACACAAAAAGTGTCAATTAAAGTACTTTATTGGCTACAATTTCTATTACAAAGAGTATTGCAGTCATCGTTCTTTAAAACTTTAGTCCTACCAGTTACTTCTTTTAAAGGACTATATTAGTAAAGCAGCAACCATTCTTTGAAACGTTACTATAGACATTAGCTTTTTCATTAGTCTCATTTGGGCTTTACTGCATCGATTAATTAAAAGTTTATTTTCTCAAAGAAAACAGAATAAAAGCACAAAATGTGTCGTTCAACGTACTTTAGTAGCTACAATTCATATTTTAAAGAGTATTGCATTCATCGTTCTTTAAAACTTTAGTTCTGCAAGTTTCTTCTTTTAAAGCACTTTATTAGTGCTGCAGCAACCATTCTTGGAAACATTTCTATAGACATTAGCATTTTCTTTAGTCTCATTTTGGCTTTACTGCATCAACAAACATTGATTAATTAAATGTTTATTTTCTCAATAAAAACAAAATAAAAGCACAAAAAGTGTGGATTAACGTACATTAGTAGCTACATTTTGTATTTTAAGGAGTATTGCACTCCTCGTTCTTTAAAGCTTTAGTTCTGCAAGTTACTTCTTTTATAGCACTATATTAGAGCTGCAGCAACCATTCTTTGAAACATTACTATAGACATTAGTTTTTCTTTCGTCTCAATTTATATTTAGTGCATCAACAAACATCGATTAATGAAACGTTTATTTTCTCAAACAAAACAAAATAAAAGCACAAGAAATGTCGTTCAACGTGCTTTATTGGCTACAATTTCTATTACAAAGAGTATTGCACTCATCGTCCTTTAAAACTTTAGTTCTGCAATTTACTTCTTTTATAGCACTATATTAGTGCTGCAGCAACCATTCTTTGAAACATTATTATAGACATTAGCTTTTTTATTTAGTCTCATTTTGGCTTTACTGCATAAACAAACATCGATCAATTAAATGTTTCTTTTCTCAAAGAAAACAAACTTAAAACACAAAAAGTGTGGATTGACGTACTTAAGTAGCTACAATTTCTATTATAAAGGGTAATGCACTCCTCGTTCTTTAAAACTTTAGTTCTACAAGTTACTTCTTTTATAGCACTATATTAGAGCTGCAGCAACCATTCTTTGAAACATTACTCTAGATATTAGTTTTTTATTTAGTCTCATTTTGGCTTTACTGCATAAACAAACATCGATCATTAAAATGTTTATTTTCTCAAAGAAAACCAAATAAAAGCACAAATAGTGTCGGTTAACGTACTTTATTAGCTACAATTTCTATTACAAAGAGTATTGTAGTCATCGTTCTTTAAAACTTTAGTGCTGCCAGTTTCTTCTTTTAAAGGACTATATTAGTAAAGCATCAACCATTCTTTGAAATGTTACTATAGACATTAGCTTTTTCATTAGTCTCATTTTGGCTTTACTGCATAAACAAACATCGATTAATTAAATGTTTATTTTCTCGATAAAAAAAATAAAATCACAAAAAGTGTGGATTAACGTACTTTGGTAACTACATTTTGTATTATAAAGAGTATTGCACTCATCGTTCTTTAAAACTTTAGTTCTGCAAGTTACTTCTTTTATGGCACTATATTAGAGCTGCAGCAACCATTCTTTGAAACATTACTATAGACATTAGTTTTTTCTTTCGTCTAAATTTATATTTAGTGCATCAACAAACATCTATTAATGAAACGTTTATTTTCTCAAAGACAACAAAATAAAAGCACAAAACGTGTCGTTCAACGTACTTTAGTAGCTACAATTTCTATTATAAATTGTATTGCGCTCATCGTTCTTTAAAACAATAGTCCTGCCAGTTTCTTCTTTTAAAGCGCTATATTAGTGCTGCATCAACCATTCTTTGAAACATTTCTATAGACATTAGCTTTTTCTTTAATCTCATTTTGGCTTTACTGCATGAACAAACATCGATCAATAAAATGTTTATTTTCTCAAAGAAAACAAGATAAAAGCACAAAATGTGTGAATTAACGTACTTTAGTAGCTACAATTTGTATTATAAAGAGTATTGCACTCATCGTTCTTTAAAACTTTAGTCCTGCCAGTTACTTCTTTTAGAGGACTATATTAGTTCTGCAGCAACTATTCTTTGAAACATTACTAGAGACATTAGCTTTTTCTTTAGTCTCACTTTGGCTTTACTGCATAAACAAACATCGGTTAATTAAATGTTTATTTTCTTAAAGAAAACAAAATTAAAACACAAAAAGTGTCAATTAAAGTACTTTATTGGCTACAATTTCTATTACAAAGAGTATTGCAGTCATCGTTCTTTAAAACTTTAGTCCCACCAGTTACTTCTTTTAAAGGACTATATTAGTAAAGCAGCAACCATTCTTTGAAACGTTACTATAGACATTAGCTTTTTCATTAGTCTCATTTGGGCTTTACTGCATCGATTAATTAAAAGTTTATTTTCTCAAAGAAAACAGAATAAAAGCACAAAATTTGTCGTTCAACGTACTTTAGTAGCTACAATTTATATTTTAAAGAGTATTGCATTCATCGTTCTTTAAAACTTTAGTTCTGCAAGTTTCTTCTTTTAAAGCACTTTATTAGTGCTGCAGCAACCATTCTTGGAAACATTTCTATAGACATTAGCATTTTCTTTAGTCTCATTTTGGCTTTACTGCATAAACAAACATCGATTAATTAAATGTTTATTTTCTCAATAAAAACAAAATAAAAGCACAAAAAGTGTGGATTAACTTACATTAGTAGCTACATTTTGTATTATAAGGAGTATTGCACTCCTCGTTCTTTAAAGCTTTAGTTCTGCAAGTTACTTCTTTTATAGCACTATATTAGAGCTGCAGCAACTATTTTTTTAAACATTACTATAGACATTAGTTTTTTCTTTCGTCTCAATTTATATTTAGTGCATCAACAAACATCGATTAATGAAACGTTTATTTTCTCAAAGAAAACAAAATAAAAGCACAAGAAATGTCGTTCTACGTGCTTTAGTAGCTACAATTTATATTACAAAGACTATTGCACTCATCGTCCTTTAAAACTTTAGTTCTGCAATTTACTTCTTTTATAGCACTATATTAGTGCTGCAGCAACCATTCTTTGAAACATTACTATAGACATTAGCTTTTTTATTTAGTCTCATTTTGGCTTTACTGCATAAACAAACATCGATCAATTAAATGTTTCTTTTCTCAAAGAAAACAAACTTAAAACACAAAAAGTGTGGATTAACGTACTTAAGTAGCTACAATTTCTATTATAAAGGGTAATGCACTCATCGTTCTTAAAAACTTTAGTTCTGCAAGTTACTTCTTTTATAGCAATATATTAGTGCTGCAGCAACCATTCTTTGAAACATTACTAGAGCCATTAGCTTTTTCTTTAGTCTCACTTTGGCTTTACTGCATAAACAAACATCGGTTGATTAAATGTTTATTTTCTTAAAGAAAACAAAATTAAAACACAAAAAGTGTCAATTAAAGTACTTTATTGGCTACAATTTCTATTACAAAGAGTATTGCAGTCATCGTTCTTTAAAGCTTTAGTCCTGCCAGTTTCTTCTTTTAAAGCACTTTATTAGTGCTGCAGCAACCATTCTTGATAACATTTCTATAGACATTAGCTTTTTCATTAGTCTCATTTTGGCTTTACTGCATAAACAAACATCGATTAATTAAATTTTTATTTTCTCAAAGAAAACAAAATATAAACACAAATTGTGTGGATTAACGTACTTTAGTAGCTACAGTTTGTATTATAAAGAGTATTGCACTCATCGTTCTTTAAAACTTTAGTTCTGCAAGTTACTTCTTTTATAGCACTATATTAGTGTTGAAGCAACCATTCTTGGAAACATTACTATAGACATTAGCTTTTTCTTTAGTCTCATTTTAGCTTTTCTGCATAAACAAACATCGATTAATTAAATGTTTATTTTCTCAAAGAAAACAAACTTAAAACACAAAAAGTTTGGATTGACGTACTTAAGTAGCTACAATTTCTATTATAAAGAGTAATGCACTCATCGTTCTTAAAAACTTTAGTTCTGCAAGTTTTTCTTTTATAGCACTATATTAGAGGTGCAGCAACCATTCTTTGAAACATTACTATAGACATTACTTTTTTCTTTCGTCTCAATTTATATTTAGTGCATCAACAAACATCAATTAATGAAACGTTTATTTTCTCAAAGAAAACAAAATAAAAGCACAAGAAGTGTCGTTCAACGGACTTAAGTAGCTACAATTTCTATTATAAATGGTAATACACTCATCGTTCTTTAAAACTTTAGTTCTGCAAGTTACTTCTTTTATAGCAATATATTAGTGCTGCAGCAACTATTCTTTGAAACATTACTAGAGACATTAGCTTTTTCTTTAGTCTCACTTTGGCTTTACTGCATAAACAAACATCGGTTAATTAAATGTTTATTTTCTTAAAGAAAACAAAATTAAAACACAAAAAGTGTCAATTAAAGTACTTTATTGGCTACAATTTCTATTACAAAGAGTATTGCAGTCATCGTTCTTTAAAACTTTAGTCCTACCAGTTACTTCTTTTAAAGGACTATATTAGTAAAGCAGCAACCATTCTTTGAAACGTTACTATAGACATTAGCTTTTTCATTAGTCTCATTTGGGCTTTACTGCATCGATTAATTAAAAGTTTATTTTCTCAAAGAAAACAGAATAAAAGCACAAAATGTGTCGTTCAACGTACTTTAGTAGCTACAATTCATATTTTAAAGAGTATTGCATTCATCGTTCTTTAAAACTTTAGTTCTGCAAGTTTCTTCTTTTAAAGCACTTTATTAGTGCTGCAGCAACCATTCTTGGAAACATTTCTATAGACATTAGCATTTTCTTTAGTCTCATTTTGGCTTTACTGCATCAACAAACATTGATTAATTAAATGTTTATTTTCTCAATAAAAACAAAATAAAAGCACAAAAAGTGTGGATTAACGTACATTAGTAGCTACATTTTGTATTATAAGGAGTATTGCACTCCTCGTTCTTTAAAGCTTTAGTTCTGCAAGTTACTTCTTTTATAGCACTATATTAGAGCTGCAGCAACCATTCTTTGAAACATTACTATAGACATTAGTTTTTCTTTCGTCTCAATTTATATTTAGTGCATCAACAAACATCGATTAATGAAACGTTTATTTTCTCAAACAAAACAAAATAAAAGCACAAGAAATGTCGTTCAACGTGCTTTAGTAGCTACAATTTATATTATAAAGAGTATTGCACTCCTCGTTCTTTAAAACATTA
Source organism: Aurelia coerulea (assembly GCA_039566865.1). NCBI lineage: Eukaryota > Metazoa > Cnidaria > Scyphozoa > Semaeostomeae > Ulmaridae > Aurelia > Aurelia coerulea. The sequence continues at coordinate 10,275,540 of CM076959.1, forward strand.
GTTCTGCAATTTACTTCTTTTATAGCACTATATTAGTGCTGCAGCAACCATTCTTTCAAACATTACTATAGACATTAGCTTTTTTATTTAGTCTCATTTTGGCTTTACTGCATAAACAAACATCGATCAATTAAATGTTTCTTTTCTCAAAGAAAGCAAACTTAAAACACAAAAAGTGTGGATTGACTAGGGCTGTCCAAATGAAAGATTATGAGTATTCGAATATTCGGTGCTAATTTTACCGAATATTCGGTTATTCGGCGAATAGGGGCGTGGCTAGGGCGTGGTTCAAAGAAGTTTGAAATTTCAGTAGTATGGAACAAATCAATCATTGAATGGCAAATTGTCTTATCGCCTTTGGTCTAGCTACAGTGCTACAGCACTCTGCTGGCGGTGTGGGATAACCAAATGAAGCTTGCCTGCATGCATGCAGGCTAAATAAAGCTTGCTACATGGCTACATCACATTATTGTGCTTCATTTATTCAAGCATAGAATAGCAATACAATGGAGTAAAGCAGAGGAATACAACAAGCTAACAATACCTGATTGTTTTACATAACAATATCCTTGCCATTGCCCCTTGTCTCGCTATCTGCCTACTGTCTAGACAAGACAGTTTGATCAATTCAATCAGTCATAGTATTCGCAATATTCGCTTGTCATTCTATTCGGATTATTCGCTATGTCAACCTATTCGGTTTCTTTGACTGATCATTTTGCATTCCAATCAGTCGACTAGTCATACTATCCGAATAATCGATCTATTCGACTGGTCATTCAATCCGAATAATCGCACTATTCGTAGTATTCGGTTGGCAGCGAATAATCGTTTCGCTTCACTGCTATTCGAATAGTGATCAGATAACTGAATAGCGATTATTCGACCTTCGGTGGACAGGCCTAGAATTGACGTACTTAAGTAGCTACAATTTCTATTATAAAGGGTAATGCACTCATCGTTCTTAAAAACTTTAGTTCTGCAAGTTTTTCTTTTATAGCACTATATTAGAGCTGCAGCAACCATTCTTTGAAACATTACTATAGACATTAGCTTTTTTATTTAGTCTCATTTTGACTTTGCTGCATAATCAAACATCGAGCAATTAAATGTTTCTTTTCTCAAAGAAAACAAACTTAAAACACAAAAAGTGTGGATTAACGTACTTAAGTAGCTACATTTTGTATTATAAAGAGTATTGCACTCCTCGTTCTTTAAAACTTTAGTTCTACAAGTTACTTCTTTTATAGCACTATATTAGAGCTGCAGCAACCATTCTTTGAAACATTACTAGAGATATTAGTTTTTTCTTTAGTCTCATTTTGGCTTTACTGCATAAACAAACATCGATCAATAAAATGTTTATTTTCTCAAAGAAAACCAAATAAAAGCACAAATAGTGTCGGTTAACGTACTTTATTAGCTACAATTTCTATTACAAAGAGTATTGCAGTCATCGTTCTTTAAAATTTTAGTCCTGCCAGTTACTTCTTTTAAAGGACTATATTAGTAAAGCATCAACCATTCTTTGAAATGTTACTATAGACATTAGCTTTTTCATTAGTCTCATTTGGGCTTTACTGCATCAATTAATTAAAAGTTTATTTTCTCAAAGAAAACAAAATAAAAGCACAAAAAGTGTCGTTCAACGATCTTTAGTGGCTACAATTTATATTCTAAAGAGTATTGCATTCATCGTTCTTTAAAACTTTAGTTCTGCAAGTTACTCCTTTTATAGCACTTTTATTAGTGCTGCAGCAACCATTCTTGGAATCATTTCTTTAGACATTAGCTTTTTCTTCAGTCTCATTTTGGCTTTACTGCATCAACAAACATCGATTAATTAAATGTTTATTTTCTCAATAAAAAAAAATAAAAGCACAAAAAGTGTGGATTAACGTACTTTAGTAGCTACATTTTATATTATAAAGAGTATTGCACTCATCGTTCTTTAAAACTTTAGTTCTGCAAGTTACTTCTTTTAAAGCACTATATTAGTGCTGCAGCAACCATTCTTTGAAACATTACTATAGACATTAGCTTTTTCTTTAGGCTCATTTTGGCTTTACTGCATAAACAAACATCGATTAATCAAATATTTATTTTCTAAAAGAAAACAAAATAATAGCACAAAAAGTGTCGTTCAACGTACTTTAGTAGCTACAATTTCTATTAAAAAGAGTATTGCACTCATCGTTCTTCAAAACTTTAGTCCTGCCAGTTTCTTCTTTTAAAGCACTTTATTAGTGCTGCAGCAACCATTCTTGGAAACATTTCTTTAGACATTAGCTTTTTCTTCAGTCTCAATTTGGCTTTACTGCATAAACAAACATCGATTAATTAAATGTTTATTTTCTCGATAAAAAAAATAAAATCACAAAAAGTGTGGATTAACGTACTTTAGTAACTACATTTTGTATTATAAAGAGTATTGCACTCATCGTTCTTTAAAACTTTAGTTCTGCAAGTTACTTCTTTTAGAGCACTATATTAGAGCTGCAGCAACCATTCTTTGAAACATTACTATAGACATTAGTTTTTTCTTTCGTCTAAATTTATATTTAGTGCATCAACAAACATCGATTAATGAAACGTTTATTTTCTCAAAGACAACAAAATAAAAGCACAAAACGTGTCGTTCAACGTACTTTAGTAGCTACAATTTCTATTATAAAGGGTATTGCGCTCATCGTTCTTTAAAACAATAGTCCTGCCAGTTTCTTCTTTTAAAGCGCTTTATTAGTGCTGCATCAACCATTCTTGGAAACATTTCTATAGACATTAGCTTTTTCTTTAATCTCATTTTGGCTTTACTGCATAAACAAACATCGATCAATAAAATGTTTATTTTCGCAAAGAAAACAAGATAAAAGCACAAAATGTGTGAATTAACGTACTTTAGTAGCTACAATTTGTATTATAAAGAGTATTGCACTCATCGTTCTTTAAAACTTTAGTCCTGCCAGTTACTTCTTTTAAAGGACTATATTAGTTCTGCAGCAACTATTCTTTGAAACATTACTAGAGACATTAGCTTTTTCTTTAGTCTCACTTTGGCTTTACTGCATAAACAAACATCGGTTAACTAAATGTTTATTTTCTTAAAGAAAACAAAATTAAAACACAAAAAGTGTCAATTAAAGTACTTTATTGGCTACAATTTCTATTACAAAGAGTATTGCAGACATCGTTCTTTAAAACTTTAGTCCTACCAGTTACTTCTTTTAAAGGACTATATTAGTAAAGCAGCAACCATTCTTTGAAACGTTACTATAGACATTAGCTTTTTCATTAGTCTCATTTGGGCTTTACTGCATCGATTAATTAAAAGTTTATTTTCTCAAAGAAAACAAAATAAAGGCACAAAATGTGTCGTTCAACGTACTTTAGTAGCTACAATTTATATTTTAAAGAGTATTGCATTCATCGTTCTTTAAAACTTTAGTTCTGCAAGTTTCTTCTTTTAAAGCACTTTATTAGTGCTGCAGCAACCATTCTTGGAAACATTTCTACAGACATTAGCATTTTCTTTAGTCTCATTTTGGCTTTACTGCATCAACAAACATTGATTAATTAAATGTTTATTTTCTCAATAAAAACAAAATAAAAGCACAAAAAGTGTGGATTAACGTACATTAGTAGCTACATTTTGTATTATAAGGAGTATTGCACTCCTCGTTCTTTAAAGCTTTAGTTCTGCAAGTTACTTCTTTTATAGCACTATATTAGAGCTGCAGCAACCATTCTTTGAAACATTACTATAGACATTAGTTTTTCTTTCGTCTCAATTTATATTTAGTGCATCAACAAACATCGATTAATGAAACGTTTATTTTCTCAAACAAAACAAAATAAAAGCACAAGAAATGTCGTTCAACGTGCTTTAGTAGCTACAATTTATATTATAAAGAGTATTGCACTCATCGTCCTTTAAAACTTTAGTTCTGCAATTTACTTCTTTTATAGCACTATATTAGTGCTGCAGCAACCATTCTTTGAAACATTATTATAGACATTAGCTTTTTTATTTAGTCTCATTTTGGCTTTACTGCATAAACAAACATCGATCAATTAAATGTTTCTTTTCTCAAAGAAAACAAACTTAAAACACAAAAAGTGTGGATTGACGTACTTAAGTAGCTACAATTTCTATTATAAAGGGTAATGCACTCCTCGTTCTTTAAAACTTTAGTTCTACAAGTTACTTCTTTTATAGCACTATATTAGAGCTGCAGCAACCATTCTTTGAAACATTACTCTAGATATTAGTTTTTTATTTAGTCTCATTTTGGCTTTACTGCATAAACAAACATCGATCAATAAAATGTTTATTTTCTCAAATAAAACAAAATAAAAGCACAAATAGTGTCGGTTAACGTACTTTATTAGCTACAATTTCTATTACAAAGAGTATTGTAGTCATCGTTCTTTAAAACTTTAGTCCTGCCAGTTACATCTTTTAAAGGACTATATTAGTAAAGCATCAACCATTCTTTGAAATGTTACTATAGACATTAGCTTTTTCTTCAGTCTCATTTTGGCTTTACTGCATCATTAATTTGGATAAAAAAAATAAAATCACTTTACTTTAGTAACTACATTTTGTATTATAAAGAGTATTGCACTCATCGTTCTTTAAAACTTTAGTTCTGCAAGTTATCTTTTATAGCACTATATTAGAGCTGCAGCAACCATTCTTTGAAACAACTATAGACATTAGTTTTTTCTTTCGTCTAAATTTAGTGCATCAACAAACATCTATTAAAAACGTTTATTTTCTCAAAGCAAAATAAAAGCAAAAAGTGTCGTTCAACGTACTTTAGTAGCTACAATTTCTATTATAAATTGTAGCTCATCGTAGTCCTGCACTTCTTTTAAAGCGCTTTATTAGTGCTTCAACCATTCTTGGAAACTCTATAGACATTAGCTTTTTCTTTGCTCATTTTGGATTTACTGCATAAACAAACATCGATCAATAAAATGTTTATTTTCTCAAAGAAAACAAGATAAAGCACTTAACGTACTTTAGTAGCTACAATTTGTATTATAAAGAGTATTGCACTCGTCGTTCTTTAAAACTTTAGTCCTGCCAGTTTCTTTTAAAGGACTATATTAGAAAGCATCAACCATTCTTTGAAATGTTACTTAGACATTAGCTTTTTCTTCAGTCTCATTTTGGCTTTACTGCATAAACAAACATCGATTAATTAAATGTTTATTTTCTCGATAAAAAAAATAAAATCACAAAAAGTGTGGATTAACGTACTTTAGTAACTACATTTTGTATTATAAAGAGTATTGCACTCATCGTTCTTTAAAACTTTAGTTCTGCAAGTTACTTCTTTTATAGCACTATATTAGAGCTGCAGCAACCATTCTTTGAAACATTACTATAGACATTAGTTTTTTCTTTCGTCTAAATTTATATTTAGTGCATCAACAAACATCTATTAATGAAACGTTTTATTTCTCAAAGACAACAAAATAAAAGCACAAAACGTGTCGTTCAACGTACTTTAGTAGCTACAATTTCTATTATAAATTGTATTGCGCTCATCGTTCTTTAAAACAATAGTCCTGCCAGTTTCTTCTTTTAAAGCGCTTTATTAGTGCTACATCAACCATTCTTGGAAACATTTCTATAGACATTAGCTTTTTCTTTAATCTCATTTTGGATTTACTGCATAAACAAACATCGATCAATAAAATGTTTATTTTCTCAAAGAAAACAAGATAAAAGCACAAAATGTGTGAATTAACGTACTTTAGTAGCTACAATTTGTATTATAAAGAGTATTGCACTCGTCGTTCTTTAAAACTTTAGTCCTGCCAGTTACTTCTTTTAAAGGACTATATTAGTTCTGCAGCAACTATTCTTTGAAACATTACTAGAGACATTAGCTTTTTCTTTAGTCTCACTTTGGCTTTACTGCATAAACAAACATCGGTTAATTAAATGTTTATTTTCTTAAAGAAAACAAAATTAAAACACAAAAAGTGTCAATTAAAGTACTTTATTGGCTACAATTTCTATTACAAAGAGTATTGCAGTCATCGTTCTTTAAAACTTTAGTCCTACCAGTTACTTCTTTTAAAGGACTATATTAGTAAAGCAGCAACCATTCTTTGAAACGTTACTATAGACATTAGCTTTTTCATTAGTCTCATTTGGGCTTTACTGCATCGATTAATTAAAAGTTTATTTTCTCAAAGAAAACAGAATAAAAGCACAAAATGTGTCGTTCAACGTACTTTAGTAGCTACAATTCATATTTTAAAGAGTATTGCATTCATCGTTCTTTAAAACTTTAGTTCTGCAAGTTTCTTCTTTTAAAGCACTTTATTAGTGCTGCAGCAACCATTCTTGGAAACATTTCTATAGACATTAGCATTTTCTTTAGTCTCATTTTGGCTTTACTGCATCAACAAACATTGATTAATTAAATGTTTATTTTCTCAATAAAAACAAAATAAAAGCACAAAAAGTGTGGATTAACGTACATTAGTAGCTACATTTTGTATTTTAAGGAGTATTGCACTCCTCGTTCTTTAAAGCTTTAGTTCTGCAAGTTACTTCTTTTATAGCACTATATTAGAGCTGCAGCAACCATTCTTTGAAACATTACTATAGACATTAGTTTTTCTTTCGTCTCAATTTATATTTAGTGCATCAACAAACATCGATTAATGAAACGTTTATTTTCTCAAACAAAACAAAATAAAAGCACAAGAAATGTCGTTCAACGTGCTTTAGTAGCTACAATTTATATTATAAAGAGTATTGCACTCGTCGTCCTTTAAAACTTTAGTTCTGCAATTTACTTCTTTTATAGCACTATATTAGTGCTGCAGCAACCATTCTTTGAAACATTACTATAGACATTAGCTTTTTTATTTAGTCTCATTTTGGCTTTACTGCATAAACAAACATCGATCAATTAAATGTTTCTTTTCTCAAAGAAAACAAACTTAAAACACAAAAAGTGTGGATTGACGTACTTAAGTAGTTACAATTTCTATTATAAAGGGTAATGCACTCATCGTTCTTAAAAACTTTAGTTCTGCAAGTTTTTCTTTTATAGCACTATATTAGAGCTGCAGCAACCATTCTTTGAAACATTACTATAGACATTAGCTTTTTTATTTAGTCTCATTTTGACTTTGCTGCATAATCAAACATCGATCAATTAAATGTTTCTTTTCTCAAAGAAAACAAACTTAAAACACAAAAAGTGTGGATTAACGTACTTAAGTAGCTACATTTTGTATTATAAAGAGTATTGCACTCCTCGTTCTTTAAAACTTTAGTTCTACAAGTTACTTCTTTTATAGCACTATATTAGAGCTGCAGCAACCATTCTTTGAAACATTACTATAGACATTAGCTTTTTTATTTAGTCTCATTTTGGCTTTACTGCATAAACAAACATCGATCAATAAAATGTTTATTTTCTCAAAGAAAACCAAATAAAAGCACAAATAGTGTCGGTTAACGTACTTTATTAGCTACAATTTCTATTACAAAGAGTATTGCAGTCATCGTTCTTTAAAACGTTAGTCCTACCAGTTACTTCTTTTAAAGGACTATATTAGTAAAGCATCAACCATTCTTTGAAATGTTACTATAGACATTAGCTTTTTCATTAGTCTCATTTGGGCTTTACTGCATCGATTAATTAAAAGTTTATTTTCTCAAAGAAAACAAAATAAAAGCACAAAAAGTGTCGTTCAACGATCTTTAGTGGCTACAATTTATATTCTAAAGAGTATTGCATTCATCGTTCTTTAAAACTTTAGTTCTGCAAGTTACTCCTTTTATAGCACTTTTATTAGTGCTGCAGCAACCATTCTTGGAATCATTTCTTTAGACATTAGCTTTTTCTTCAGTCTCATTTTGGCTTTACTGCATCAACAAACATCGATTAATTAAATGTTTATTTTCTCAATAAAAATAAATAAAAGCACGAAAAGTGTGGATTAACGTACTTTAGTAGCTACATTTTATATTATAAAGAGTATTGCACTCATCGTTCTTTAAAACTTTAGTTCTGCAAGTTACTTCTTTTAAAGCACTATATTAGTGCTGCAGCAACCATTCTTTGAAACATTACTATAGACATTAGTTTTTTCTTTCGTCTCAATTTATATTAAGTGCATCAACAAACATCTATTAATGAAACTTTTTTTTTCCAAAAGAAAACAAATATAAACAAAAAAAGTGTGGATTAACGTACTTTATTAGCTACAATTTCTATTACAAAGAGTATTGCACTCATCGTTCTTTAAAACTTTAGTCCTGCCAGTTACTTCTTTTAAAGCACTATATTATTACTGCAGCAACCATTATTTGAAACGTTACTATAGACATTAGCTTTTTCTTTAGGCTCATTTTAGCTTTACTGCATAAACAAACATCGATTAATTAAATATTTATTTTCTAAAAGAAAACAAAATAAAAGCACAAAAAGTGTCGTTCAACGTACTTTAGTAGCTACAATTTCTATTAAAAAGAGTATTGCACTCATCGTTCTTCAAAACTTTAGTCCTGCCAGTTTCTTCTTTTAAAGCACTTTATTAGTGCTGCAGCAACCATTCTTGGAAACATTTCTTTAGACATTAGCTTTTTCTTCAGTCTCATTTTGGCTTTACTGCATAAACAAACATCGATTAATTAAATGTTTATTTTCTCGATAAAAAAAATAAAATCACAAAAAGTGTGGATTAACGTACTTTAGTAACTACATTTTGTATTATAAAGAGTATTGCACTCATCGTTCTTTAAAACTTTAGTTCTGCAAGTTACTTCTTTTATAGCACTATATTAGAGCTGCAGCAACCATTCTTTGAAACATTACTATAGACATTAGTTTTTTCTTTCGTCTAAATTTATATTTAGTGCATCAACAAACATCGATTAATGAAACGTTTATTTTCTCAAAGACAACAAAATAAAAGCACAAAACGTGTCGTTCAACGTACTTTAGTAGCTACAATTTCTATTATAAAGGGTATTGCGCTCATCGTTCTTTAAAACAATAGTCCTGCCAGTTTCTTCTTTTAAAGCGCTTTATTAGTGCTGCATCAACCATTCTTGGAAACATTTCTATAGACATTAGCTTTTTCTTTAATCTCATTTTGGCTTTACTGCATAAACAAACATCGATCAATAAAATGTTTATTTTCTCAAAGAAAACAAGATAAAAGCACAAAATGTGTGAATTAACGTACTTTAGTAGCTACAATTTGTATTATAAAGAGTATTGCACTCATCGTTCTTTAAAACTTTAGTCCTGCCAGTTACTTCTTTTAAAGGACTATATTAGTTCTGCAGCAACTATTCTTTGAAACATTACTAGAGACATTAGCTTTTTCTTTAGTCTCACTTTGGCTTTACTGCATAAACAAACATCGGTTAATTAAATGTTTATTTTCTTAAAGAAAACAAAATTAAAACACAAAAAGTGTCAATTAAAGTACTTTATTGGCTACAATTTCTATTACAAAGAGTATTGCAGTCATCGTTCTTTAAAACTTTAGTCCTACCAGTTACTTCTTTTAAAGGACTATATTAGTAAAGCAGCAACCATTCTTTGAAACGTTACTATAGACATTAGCTTTTTCATTAGTCTCATTTGGGCTTTACTGCATCGATTAATTAAAAGTTTATTTTCTCAAAGAAAACAGAATAAAAGCACAAAATTTGTCGTTCAACGTACTTTAGTAGCTACAGTTTATATTTTAAAGAGTATTGCATTAATCGTTCTTTAAAACTTTAGTTCTGCAAGTTTCTTCTTTTAAAGCACTTTATTAGTGCTGCAGCAACCATTTTTGGAAACATTTCTATAGACATTAGCATTTTCTTTAGTCTCATTTTGGCTTTACTGCATCAACAAACATTGATTAATTAAATGTTTATTTTCTCAATAAAAACAAGATAAAAGCACAAAAAGTGTGGATTAACGTACATTAGTAGCTACATTTTGTATTATAAGGAGTATTGCACTCCTCGTTCTTTAAAGCTTTAGTTCTGCAAGTTTCTTCTTTTATAGCACTATATTAGAGCTGCAGCAACCATTCTTTGAAACATTACTATAGACATTAGTTTTTCTTTCGTCTCAATTTATATTTAGTGCATCAACAAACATCGATTAATGAAACGTTTATTTTCTCAAACAAAACAAAATAAAAGCACAAGAACTGTCGTTCAACGTGCTTTAGTAGCTACAATTTATATTATAAAGAGTATTGCACTCATCGTCCTTTAAAACTTTAGTTCTGCAATTTACTTCTTTTATAGCACTATATTAGTGCTGCAGCAACCATTCTTTGAAACATTACTATAGACATTAGCTTTTTTATTTAGTCTCATTTTGGCTTTACTGCATAAACAAACATCGATCAATTAAATGTTTCTTTTCTCAAAGAAAACAAACTTAAAACACAAAAAGTGTGGATTGACGTACTTAAGTAGCTACAATTTCTATTATAAAGGGTAATGCACTCATCGTTCTTAAAAACTTTAGTTCTGCAAGTTTTTCTTTTATAGCACTATATTAGAGCTGCAGCAACCATTCTTTGAAACATTACTATAGACATTAGTTTTTCTTTCGTCTCAATTTATATTTAGTGCATCAACAAACATCGATTAATGAAACGTTTATTTTCTCAAAGAAAACCAAATAAAAGCACAAATAGTGTCGGTTAACGTACTTTATTAGCTACAATTTCTATTACAAAGAGTATTGCAGTCATCGTTCTTTAAAACGTTAGTCCTGCCAGTTACTTCTTTTAAAGGACTATATTAGTAAAGCATCAACCATTCTTTGAAACATTACTATAGACATTAGCTTTTTTATTTAGTCTCATTTTGACTTTGCTGCATAATCAAACATCGATCAATTAAATGTTTCTTTTCTCAAAGAAAACAAACTTAAAACACAAAAAGTGTGGATTAACGTACTTAAGTAGCTACATTTTGTATTATAAAGAGTATTGCACTCCTCGTTCTTTAAAACTTTAGTTCTACAAGTTACTTCTTTTATAGCACTATATTAGAGCTGCAGCAACCATTCTTTGAAACATTACTATAGACATTAGCTTTTTTATTTAGTCTCATTTTGGCTTTACTGCATAAACAAACATCGATCAATAAAATGTTTATTTTCTCAAAGAAAACCAAATAAAAGCACAAATAGTGTCGGTTAACGTACTTTATTAGCTACAATTTCTATTACAAAGAGTATTGCAGTCATCGTTCTTTAAAACGTTAGTCCTACCAGTTACTTCTTTTAAAGGACTATATTAGTAAAGCATCAACCATTCTTTGAAATGTTACTATAGACATTAGCTTTTTCATTAGTCTCATTTGGGCTTTACTGCATCGATTAATTAAAAGTTTATTTTCTCAAAGAAAACAAAATAAAAGCACAAAAAGTGTCGTTCAACGATCTTTAGTGGCTACAATTTATATTCTAAAGAGTATTGCATTCATCGTTCTTTAAAACTTTAGTTCTGCAAGTTACTCCTTTTATAGCACTTTTATTAGTGCTGCAGCAACCATTCTTGGAATCATTTCTTTAGACATTAGCTTTTTCTTCAGTCTCATTTTGGCTTTACTGCATCAACAAACATCGATTAATTAAATGTTTATTTTCTCAATAAAAATAAATAAAAGCACGAAAAGTGTGGATTAACGTACTTTAGTAGCTACATTTTATATTATAAAGAGTATTGCACTCATCGTTCTTTAAAACTTTAGTTCTGCAAGTTACTTCTTTTAAAGCACTATATTAGTGCTGCAGCAACCATTCTTTGAAACATTACTATAGACATTAGTTTTTTCTTTCGTCTCAATTTATATTAAGTGCATCAACAAACATCTATTAATGAAACTTTTTTTTTCCAAAAGAAAACAAATATAAACAAAAAAAGTGTGGATTAACGTACTTTATTAGCTACAATTTCTATTACAAAGAGTATTGCACTCATCGTTCTTTAAAACTTTAGTCCTGCCAGTTACTTCTTTTAAAGCACTATATTATTACTGCAGCAACCATTATTTGAAACGTTACTATAGACATTAGCTTTTTCTTTAGGCTCATTTTAGCTTTACTGCATAAACAAACATCGATTAATTAAATATTTATTTTCTAAAAGAAAACAAAATAAAAGCACAAAAAGTGTCGTTCAACGTACTTTAGTAGCTACAATTTCTATTAAAAAGAGTATTGCACTCATCGTTCTTCAAAACTTTAGTCCTGCCAGTTTCTTCTTTTAAAGCACTTTATTAGTGCTGCAGCAACCATTCTTGGAAACATTTCTTTAGACATTAGCTTTTTCTTTAGTCTCACTTTGGCTTTACTGCATAAACAAACATCGGTTAACTAAATGTTTATTTTCTTAAAGAAAACAAAATTAAAACACAAAAAGTGTCAATTAAAGTACTTTATTGGCTACAATTTCTATTACAAAGAGTATTGCAGACATCGTTCTTTAAAACTTTAGTCCTACCAGTTACTTCTTTTAAAGGACTATATTAGTAAAGCAGCAACCATTCTTTGAAACGTTACTATAGACATTAGCTTTTTCATTAGTCTCATTTGGGCTTTACTGCATCGATTAATTAAAAGTTTATTTTCTCAAAGAAAACAAAATAAAGGCACAAAATGTGTCGTTCAACGTACTTTAGTAGCTACAATTTATATTTTAAAGAGTATTGCATTCATCGTTCTTTAAAACTTTAGTTCTGCAAGTTTCTTCTTTTAAAGCACTTTATTAGTGCTGCAGCAACCATTCTTGGAAACATTTCTACAGACATTAGCATTTTCTTTAGTCTCATTTTGGCTTTACTGCATCAACAAACATTGATTAATTAAATGTTTATTTTCTCAATAAAAACAAAATAAAAGCACAAAAAGTGTGGATTAACGTACATTAGTAGCTACATTTTGTATTATAAGGAGTATTGCACTCCTCGTTCTTTAAAGCTTTAGTTCTGCAAGTTACTTCTTTTATAGCACTATATTAGAGCTGCAGCAACCATTCTTTGAAACATTACTATAGACATTAGTTTTTCTTTCGTCTCAATTTATATTTAGTGCATCAACAAACATCGATTAATGAAACGTTTATTTTCTCAAACAAAACAAAATAAAAGCACAAGAAATGTCGTTCAACGTGCTTTAGTAGCTACAATTTATATTATAAAGAGTATTGCACTCATCGTCCTTTAAAACTTTAGTTCTGCAATTTACTTCTTTTATAGCACTATATTAGTGCTGCAGCAACCATTCTTTGAAACATTATTATAGACATTAGCTTTTTTATTTAGTCTCATTTTGGCTTTACTGCATAAACAAACATCGATCAATTAAATGTTTCTTTTCTCAAAGAAAACAAACTTAAAACACAAAAAGTGTGGATTGACGTACTTAAGTAGCTACAATTTCTATTATAAAGGGTAATGCACTCCTCGTTCTTTAAAACTTTAGTTCTACAAGTTACTTCTTTTATAGCACTATATTAGAGCTGCAGCAACCATTCTTTGAAACATTACTCTAGATATTAGTTTTTTATTTAGTCTCATTTTGGCTTTACTGCATAAACAAACATCGATCAATAAAATGTTTATTTTCTCAAATAAAACAAAATAAAAGCAAAAATAGTGTCGGTTAACGTACTTTATTAGCTACAATTTCTATTACAAAGAGTATTGTAGTCATCGTTCTTTAAAACTTTAGTCCTGCCAGTTACATCTTTTAAAGGACTATATTAGTAAAGCATCAACCATTCTTTGAAATGTTACTATAGACATTAGCTTTTTCTTTAGGCTCATTTTGGCTTTACTGCATAAACAAACATCGATTAATTAAATATTTATTTTCTAAAAGAAAACAAAATAAAAGCACAAAAAGTGTCGTTCAACGTACTTTAGTAGCTACAATTTCTATTAAAAAGAGTATTGCACTCATCGTTCTTCAAAACTTTAGTCCTGCCAGTTTCTTCTTTTAAAGCACTTTATTAGTGCTGCAGCAACCATTCTTGGAAACATTTCTTTAGACATTAGCTTTTTCTTCAGTCTCATTTTGGCTTTACTGCATAAACAAACATCGATTAATTAAATGTTTATTTTCTCGATAAAAAAAATAAAATCACAAAAAGTGTGGATTAACGTACTTTAGTAACTACATTTTGTATTATAAAGAGTATTGCACTCATCGTTCTTTAAAACTTTAGTTCTGCAAGTTACTTCTTTTATAGCACTATATTAGAGCTGCAGCAACCATTCTTTGAAACATTACTATAGACATTAGTTTTTTCTTTCGTCTAAATTTATATTTAGTGCATCAACAAACATCTATTAATGAAACGTTTTATTTCTCAAAGACAACAAAATAAAAGCACAAAACGTGTCGTTCAACGTACTTTAGTAGCTACAATTTCTATTATAAATTGTATTGCGCTCATCGTTCTTTAAAACAATAGTCCTGCCAGTTTCTTCTTTTAAAGCGCTTTATTAGTGCTACATCAACCATTCTTGGAAACATTTCTATAGACATTAGCTTTTTCTTTAATCTCATTTTGGATTTACTGCATAAACAAACATCGATCAATAAAATGTTTATTTTCTCAAAGAAAACAAGATAAAAGCACAAAATGTGTGAATTAACGTACTTTAGTAGCTACAATTTGTATTATAAAGAGTATTGCACTCGTCGTTCTTTAAAACTTTAGTCCTGCCAGTTACTTCTTTTAAAGGACTATATTAGTTCTGCAGCAACTATTCTTTGAAACATTACTAGAGACATTAGCTTTTTCTTTAGTCTCACTTTGGCTTTACTGCATAAACAAACATCGGTTAATTAAATGTTTATTTTCTTAAAGAAAACAAAATTAAAACACAAAAAGTGTCAATTAAAGTACTTTATTGGCTACAATTTCTATTACAAAGAGTATTGCAGTCATCGTTCTTTAAAACTTTAGTCCTACCAGTTACTTCTTTTAAAGGACTATATTAGTAAAGCAGCAACCATTCTTTGAAACGTTACTATAGACATTAGCTTTTTCATTAGTCTCATTTGGGCTTTACTGCATCGATTAATTAAAAGTTTATTTTCTCAAAGAAAACAGAATAAAAGCACAAAATGTGTCGTTCAACGTACTTTAGTAGCTACAATTCATATTTTAAAGAGTATTGCATTCATCGTTCTTTAAAACTTTAGTTCTGCAAGTTTCTTCTTTTAAAGCACTTTATTAGTGCTGCAGCAACCATTCTTGGAAACATTTCTATAGACATTAGCATTTTCTTTAGTCTCATTTTGGCTTTACTGCATCAACAAACATTGATTAATTAAATGTTTATTTTCTCAATAAAAACAAAATAAAAGCACAAAAAGTGTGGATTAACGTACATTAGTAGCTACATTTTGTATTTTAAGGAGTATTGCACTCCTCGTTCTTTAAAGCTTTAGTTCTGCAAGTTACTTCTTTTATAGCACTATATTAGAGCTGCAGCAACCATTCTTTGAAACATTACTATAGACATTAGTTTTTCTTTCGTCTCAATTTATATTTAGTGCATCAACAAACATCGATTAATGAAACGTTTATTTTCTCAAACAAAACAAAATAAAAGCACAAGAAATGTCGTTCAACGTGCTTTAGTAGCTACAATTTATATTATAAAGAGTATTGCACTCGTCGTCCTTTAAAACTTTAGTTCTGCAATTTACTTCTTTTATAGCACTATATTAGTGCTGCAGCAACCATTCTTTGAAACATTACTATAGACATTAGCTTTTTTATTTAGTCTCATTTTGGCTTTACTGCATAAACAAACATCGATCAATTAAATGTTTCTTTTCTCAAAGAAAACAAACTTAAAACACAAAAAGTGTGGATTGACGTACTTAAGTAGTTACAATTTCTATTATAAAGGGTAATGCACTCATCGTTCTTAAAAACTTTAGTTCTGCAAGTTTTTCTTTTATAGCACTATATTAGAGCTGCAGCAACCATTCTTTGAAACATTACTATAGACATTAGCTTTTTTATTTAGTCTCATTTTGACTTTGCTGCATAATCAAACATCGATCAATTAAATGTTTCTTTTCTCAAAGAAAACAAACTTAAAACACAAAAAGTGTGGATTAACGTACTTAAGTAGCTACATTTTGTATTATAAAGAGTATTGCACTCCTCGTTCTTTAAAACTTTAGTTCTACAAGTTACTTCTTTTATAGCACTATATTAGAGCTGCAGCAACCATTCTTTGAAACATTACTATAGACATTAGCTTTTTTATTTAGTCTCATTTTGGCTTTACTGCATAAACAAACATCGATCAATAAAATGTTTATTTTCTCAAAGAAAACCAAATAAAAGCACAAATAGTGTCGGTTAACGTACTTTATTAGCTACAATTTCTATTACAAAGAGTATTGCAGTCATCGTTCTTTAAAACGTTAGTCCTACCAGTTACTTCTTTTAAAGGACTATATTAGTAAAGCATCAACCATTCTTTGAAATGTTACTATAGACATTAGCTTTTTCATTAGTCTCATTTGGGCTTTACTGCATCGATTAATTAAAAGTTTATTTTCTCAAAGAAAACAAAATAAAAGCACAAAAAGTGTCGTTCAACGATCTTTAGTGGCTACAATTTATATTCTAAAGAGTATTGCATTCATCGTTCTTTAAAACTTTAGTTCTGCAAGTTACTCCTTTTATAGCACTTTTATTAGTGCTGCAGCAACCATTCTTGGAATCATTTCTTTAGACATTAGCTTTTTCTTCAGTCTCATTTTGGCTTTACTGCATCAACAAACATCGATTAATTAAATGTTTATTTTCTCAATAAAAATAAATAAAAGCACGAAAAGTGTGGATTAACGTACTTTAG
This sequence comes from Aurelia coerulea, assembly GCA_039566865.1. Lineage (NCBI taxonomy): Eukaryota > Metazoa > Cnidaria > Scyphozoa > Semaeostomeae > Ulmaridae > Aurelia > Aurelia coerulea. The sequence goes on from CM076959.1 coordinate 10,292,440, forward strand.
TAGCTACATTTTATATTATAAAGAGTATTGCACTCATCGTTCTTTAAAACTTTAGTTCTGCAAGTTACTTCTTTTAAAGCACTATATTAGTGCTGCAGCAACCATTCTTTGAAACATTACTATAGACATTAGTTTTTTCTTTCGTCTCAATTTATATTAAGTGCATCAACAAACATCTATTAATGAAACTTTTTTTTTCCAAAAGAAAACAAATATAAACAAAAAAAGTGTGGATTAACGTACTTTATTAGCTACAATTTCTATTACAAAGAGTATTGCACTCATCGTTCTTTAAAACTTTAGTCCTGCCAGTTACTTCTTTTAAAGCACTATATTATTACTGCAGCAACCATTATTTGAAACGTTACTATAGACATTAGCTTTTTCTTTAGGCTCATTTTAGCTTTACTGCATAAACAAACATCGATTAATTAAATATTTATTTTCTAAAAGAAAACAAAATAAAAGCACAAAAAGTGTCGTTCAACGTACTTTAGTAGCTACAATTTCTATTAAAAAGAGTATTGCACTCATCGTTCTTCAAAACTTTAGTCCTGCCAGTTTCTTCTTTTAAAGCACTTTATTAGTGCTGCAGCAACCATTCTTGGAAACATTTCTTTAGACATTAGCTTTTTCTTCAGTCTCATTTTGGCTTTACTGCATAAACAAACATCGATTAATTAAATGTTTATTTTCTCGATAAAAAAAATAAAATCACAAAAAGTGTGGATTAACGTACTTTAGTAACTACATTTTGTATTATAAAGAGTATTGCACTCATCGTTCTTTAAAACTTTAGTTCTGCAAGTTACTTCTTTTATAGCACTATATTAGAGCTGCAGCAACCATTCTTTGAAACATTACTATAGACATTAGTTTTTTCTTTCGTCTAAATTTATATTTAGTGCATCAACAAACATCGATTAATGAAACGTTTATTTTCTCAAAGACAACAAAATAAAAGCACAAAACGTGTCGTTCAACGTACTTTAGTAGCTACAATTTCTATTATAAAGGGTATTGCGCTCATCGTTCTTTAAAACAATAGTCCTGCCAGTTTCTTCTTTTAAAGCGCTTTATTAGTGCTGCATCAACCATTCTTGGAAACATTTCTATAGACATTAGCTTTTTCTTTAATCTCATTTTGGCTTTACTGCATAAACAAACATCGATCAATAAAATGTTTATTTTCTCAAAGAAAACAAGATAAAAGCACAAAATGTGTGAATTAACGTACTTTAGTAGCTACAATTTGTATTATAAAGAGTATTGCACTCATCGTTCTTTAAAACTTTAGTCCTGCCAGTTACTTCTTTTAAAGGACTATATTAGTTCTGCAGCAACTATTCTTTGAAACATTACTAGAGACATTAGCTTTTTCTTTAGTCTCACTTTGGCTTTACTGCATAAACAAACATCGGTTAATTAAATGTTTATTTTCTTAAAGAAAACAAAATTAAAACACAAAAAGTGTCAATTAAAGTACTTTATTGGCTACAATTTCTATTACAAAGAGTATTGCAGTCATCGTTCTTTAAAACTTTAGTCCTACCAGTTACTTCTTTTAAAGGACTATATTAGTAAAGCAGCAACCATTCTTTGAAACGTTACTATAGACATTAGCTTTTTCATTAGTCTCATTTGGGCTTTACTGCATCGATTAATTAAAAGTTTATTTTCTCAAAGAAAACAGAATAAAAGCACAAAATTTGTCGTTCAACGTACTTTAGTAGCTACAGTTTATATTTTAAAGAGTATTGCATTAATCGTTCTTTAAAACTTTAGTTCTGCAAGTTTCTTCTTTTAAAGCACTTTATTAGTGCTGCAGCAACCATTTTTGGAAACATTTCTATAGACATTAGCATTTTCTTTAGTCTCATTTTGGCTTTACTGCATCAACAAACATTGATTAATTAAATGTTTATTTTCTCAATAAAAACAAGATAAAAGCACAAAAAGTGTGGATTAACGTACATTAGTAGCTACATTTTGTATTATAAGGAGTATTGCACTCCTCGTTCTTTAAAGCTTTAGTTCTGCAAGTTTCTTCTTTTATAGCACTATATTAGAGCTGCAGCAACCATTCTTTGAAACATTACTATAGACATTAGTTTTTCTTTCGTCTCAATTTATATTTAGTGCATCAACAAACATCGATTAATGAAACGTTTATTTTCTCAAACAAAACAAAATAAAAGCACAAGAACTGTCGTTCAACGTGCTTTAGTAGCTACAATTTATATTATAAAGAGTATTGCACTCATCGTCCTTTAAAACTTTAGTTCTGCAATTTACTTCTTTTATAGCACTATATTAGTGCTGCAGCAACCATTCTTTGAAACATTACTATAGACATTAGCTTTTTTATTTAGTCTCATTTTGGCTTTACTGCATAAACAAACATCGATCAATTAAATGTTTCTTTTCTCAAAGAAAACAAACTTAAAACACAAAAAGTGTGGATTGACGTACTTAAGTAGCTACAATTTCTATTATAAAGGGTAATGCACTCATCGTTCTTAAAAACTTTAGTTCTGCAAGTTTTTCTTTTATAGCACTATATTAGAGCTGCAGCAACCATTCTTTGAAACATTACTATAGACATTAGTTTTTCTTTCGTCTCAATTTATATTTAGTGCATCAACAAACATCGATTAATGAAACGTTTATTTTCTCAAAGAAAACCAAATAAAAGCACAAATAGTGTCGGTTAACGTACTTTATTAGCTACAATTTCTATTACAAAGAGTATTGCAGTCATCGTTCTTTAAAACGTTAGTCCTACCAGTTACTTCTTTTAAAGGACTATATTAGTAAAGCATCAACCATTCTTTGAAACATTACTATAGACATTAGCTTTTTTATTTAGTCTCATTTTGACTTTGCTGCATAATCAAACATCGATCAATTAAATGTTTCTTTTCTCAAAGAAAACAAACTTAAAACACAAAAAGTGTGGATTAACGTACTTAAGTAGCTACATTTTGTATTATAAAGAGTATTGCACTCCTCGTTCTTTAAAACTTTAGTTCTACAAGTTACTTCTTTTATAGCACTATATTAGAGCTGCAGCAACCATTCTTTGAAACATTACTATAGACATTAGCTTTTTTATTTAGTCTCATTTTGGCTTTACTGCATAAACAAACATCGATCAATAAAATGTTTATTTTCTCAAAGAAAACCAAATAAAAGCACAAATAGTGTCGGTTAACGTACTTTATTAGCTACAATTTCTATTACAAAGAGTATTGCAGTCATCGTTCTTTAAAACGTTAGTCCTACCAGTTACTTCTTTTAAAGGACTATATTAGTAAAGCATCAACCATTCTTTAAAATGTTACTATAGACATTAGCTTTTTCATTAGTCTCATTTGGGCTTTACTGCATCGATTAATTAAAAGTTTATTTTCTCAAAGAAAACAAAATAAAAGCACAAAAAGTGTCGTTCAACGATCTTTAGTGGCTACAATTTATATTCTAAAGAGTATTGCATTCATCGTTCTTTAAAACTTTAGTTCTGCAAGTTACTCCTTTTATAGCACTTTTATTAGTGCTGCAGCAACCATTCTTAGAATCATTTCTTTAGACATTAGCTTTTTCTTCAGTCTCATTTTGGCTTTACTGCATCAACAAACATCGATTAATTAAATGTTTATTTTCTCAATAAAAATAAATAAAAGCACGAAAAGTGTGGATTAACGTACTTTAGTAGCTACATTTTATATTATAAAGAGTATTGCACTCATCGTTCTTTAAAACTTTAGTTCTGCAAGTTACTTCTTTTAAAGCACTATATTAGTGCTGCAGCAACCATTCTTTGAAACATTACTATAGACATTATTTTTTTCTTTCGTCTCAATTTATATTAAGTGCATCAACAAACATCTATTAATGAAACTTTTTTTTTCCAAAAGAAAACAAATATCAACAAAAAAAGTGTGGATTAACGTATTTTATTAGCTACAATTTCTATTACAAAGAGTATTGCACTAATCGTTCTTCAAAACTTTAGTCCTGCCAGTTTCTTCTTTTAAAGCACTTTATTAGTGCTGCAGCAACCATTCTTGGAAACATTTCTTTAGACATTAGCTTTTTCTTCAGTCTCATTTTGGCTTTACTGCATAAACAAACATCGATTAATTAAATGTTTATTTTCTCGATAAAAAAAATAAAATCACAAAAAGTGTGGATTAACGTACTTTAGTAACTACATTTTGTATTATAAAGAGTATTGCACTCATCGTTCTTTAAAACTTTAGTTCTGCAAGTTACTTCTTTTATAGCACTATATTAGAGCTGCAGCAACCATTCTTTGAAACATTACTATAGACATTAGTTTTTTCTTTCGTCTAAATTTATATTTAGTGCATCAACAAACATCGATTAATGAAACGTTTATTTTCTCAAAGACAACAAAATAAAAGCACAAAACGTGTCGTTCAACGTACTTTAGTAGCTACAATTTCTATTATAAAGGGTATTGCGCTCATCGTTCTTTAAAACAATAGTCCTGCCAGTTTCTTCTTTTAAAGCGCTTTATTAGTGCTGCATCAACCATTCTTGGAAACATTTCTATAGACATTAGCTTTTTCTTTAATCTCATTTTGGCTTTACTGCATAAACAAACATCGATCAATAAAATGTTTATTTTCTCAAAGAAAACAAGATAAAAGCACAAAATGTGTGAATTAACGTACTTTAGTAGCTACAATTTGTATTATAAAGAGTATTGCACTCATCGTTCTTTAAAACTTTAGTCCTGCCAGTTACTTCTTTTAAAGGACTATATTAGTTCTGCAGCAACTATTCTTTGAAACATTACTAGAGACATTAGCTTTTTCTTTAGTCTCACTTTGGCTTTACTGCATAAACAAACATCGGTTAATTAAATGTTTATTTTCTTAAAGAAAACAAAATTAAAACACAAAAAGTGTCAATTAAAGTACTTTATTGGCTACAATTTCTATTACAAAGAGTATTGCAGTCATCGTTCTTTAAAACTTTAGTCCTACCAGTTACCTCTTTTAAAGGACTATATTAGTAAAGCAGCAACCATTCTTTGAAACGTTACTATAGACATTAGCTTTTTCATTAGTCTCATTTGGGCTTTACTGCATCGATTAATTAAAAGTTTATTTTCTCAAAGAAAACAGAATAAAAGCACAAAATTTGTCGTTCAACGTACATTAGTAGCTACATTTTGTATTATAAGGAGTATTGCACTCCTCGTTCTTTAAAGCTTTAGTTCTGCAAGTTTCTTCTTTTATAGCACTATATTAGAGCTGCAGCAACCATTCTTTGAAACATTACTATAGACATTAGTTTTTCTTTCGTCTCAATTTATATTTAGTGCATCAACAAACATCGATTAATGAAACGTTTATTTTCTCAAACAAAACAAAATAAAAGCACGAGAACTGTCGTTCAACGTGCTTTAGTAGCTACAATTTATATTATAAAGAGTATTGCACTCATCGTCCTTTAAAACTTTAGTTCTGCAATTTACTTCTTTTATAGCACTATATTAGTGCTGCAGCAACCATTCTTTGAAACATTACTATAGACATTAGCTTTTTTATTTAGTCTCATTTTGGCTTTACTGCATAAACAAACATCGATCAATTAAATGTTTCTTTTCTCAAAGAAAACAAACTTAAAACACAAAAAGTGTGGATTGACGTACTTAAGTAGCTACAATTTCTATTATAAAGGGTAATGCACTCATCGTTCTTAAAAACTTTAGTTCTGCAAGTTTTTCTTTTATAGCACTATATTAGAGCTGCAGCAACCATTCTTTGAAACATTACTATAGACATTACTTTTTTCTTTCGTCTCAATTTATATTTAGTGCATCAACAAACATCAATTAATGAAACGTTTATTTTCTCAAAGAAAACAAAATAAAAGCACAAGAAGTGTCGTTCAACGTACTTAAGTAGCTACAATTTCTATTATAAAGGGTAATACACTCATCGTTCTTTAAAACTTTAGTTCTGCAAGTTACTTCTTTTATAGCAATATATTAGTGCTGCAGCAACCATTCTTTGAAACATTACTATAGACATTAGCTTTTTTATTTAGTCTCATTTTGGCTTTACTGCATAAACAAACATCGATCAATTAAATGTTTCTTTTCTCAAAGAAAACAAACTTAAAACACAAAAAGTGTGGATTAACGTACTTAAGTAGCTACAATTTCTATTATAAAGGGTAATGCACTCATCGTTCTTAAAAACTTTAGTTCTGCAAGCTACTTCTTTTATAGCAATATATTAGTGCTGCAGCAACCATTCTTTGAAACATTACTAGAGCCATTAGCTTTTTCTTTAGTCTCACTTTGGCTTTACTGCATAAACAAACATCGGTTGATTAAATGTTTATTTTCTTAAAGAAAACAAAATTATAACACAAAAAGTGTCAATTAAAGTACTTTATTGGCTACAATTTCTATTACAAAGAGTATTGCAGTCATCGTTCTTTAAAGCTTTAGTCCTGCCAGTTTCTTCTTTTATAGCACTATATTAGAGCTGCAGCAACCATTCTTTGAAACATTTCTATAGACATTAGCTTTTTCTTTAGTCTCATTTTGGCTTTACTGCATAAACAAACATCGATTAATTAAATTTTTATTTTCTCAAAGAAAACAAAATATAAACACAAATTGTGTGGATTAACGTACTTTAGTAGCTACAATTTGTATTATAAAGAGTATTGCACTCATCGTTCTTTAAAACTTTAGTTCTGCAAGTTACTTCTTTTATAGCACTATATTAGTGTTGAAGCAACCATTCTTGGAAACATTACTATAGACATTAGCTTTTTCTTTAGTCTTATTTTAGCTTTACTGCATCAACAAACATCGATTAATTGTGAGATTAACGCCCCAAGCCCGAATCTCAGGGTAGATCCCAGTCCCCTGGTTTGATAAAGGAATCTCACTCATACGTCAAACTGTTTCCGCTATCCCGTCAGTTGTTCTCGTATATGGTTCAAGACAGTCATCAAAGTTTCTTGTGGTACTGAAGATTTTGCTGTATACTGGCTTCTAGTAACGAGATGTCGACTACTGTTTAACCGAACCATCGCACAGATAAAAGATTTGCCCGTTCAATTCGTGCACAGACACTAGAAGGATCTATCAAGATCAGAATTACTTGGCAAATCAACAAGCCAGCCAAGCCAGCCAATCAATGTGTGTATGACAATTAGCAAACGAAAGAGTAAACATCGGAATGGTGCATTTATAGCCCATTTGATATGCTTGCTGCCGATAATGAATCAATAAATTCTGAAACTGAACCACAAGCAGCAAAGCTGGACAATCGCCCGAGTTGGCAACAACATTCTTGATGCCCACCTACCCTTACCGCAGACGTCAAACAAAGGGAATTCGCCAGTCAAATTGAGCCTAGAAGTCGTGCAAAATCGAATGACAAAAGCTTTCTCTCCAAAGCGAAGGAACACGTGAACCCAAGCATCCCCGCCCCAAGCAGATCCAGTTGCCACCCCCCTCACACAGAGCCTGAAACAGCCATGTAAGCCACAACAGCCACTGCAGTTCCATTTGTCCTTTAACCAAGGTAACATTCCTTCTTTATTTCAGTTGCCTCGTCGCCCATTGCCTCGTTGCTCATTATTGCACTTTCCCGACGTTACGCCTAAAAGATTTATATCGAATTGATCACCTCTCTGTATTCATCAGCAAAATAAAACAATGTATAAAAGCCTGAACATTTTTTATATGGCGAGCAAGGAGACATAGATATGAGTTCTTGTATGGTGCATTCTTTAACCCTTTCTCGGCCCCCCCCCCCTTTCTTGGCTCCTCGATTTTTTGCACACCTAGAATACCCTTGCTTGGCTAAGCCACATCAACAAATTTCAGGCGTGACATTCTGTGTCAGCACTGTGAGAGTCCCAATAGCTTAGGCCTCACGAGTAGGCCTGCAACTCAAATGTCATGTGTCTGATCACTTTGTGGCACACAGCGTGAATCAAAGCTACAAGACGGGAACACCATCCCTCCCAGGGCACCATTTTTTTTTCAAGGCAACTAATTCACCAGCAAACCCCCCCCCTTCTCTATTGCCAGTAACCCCCCTCTTATTTCTCAGGTAAAAAACGCCTACCCCATTATTGCGTCAATATTTAGTTGCCTGTTCTTTATCAATCACCAGATTCGTGTTTATCTGTGTTTTTATGAGGGTCATTGAAGCCCGGAATCTTTTCAAATATTGCAGATAATTGTCCGTCTTCGTCCATGCGGAGTGGTGCCACATTATTAAAAAACACATCATTAAATTTACTCCCATGGTGACCGAACTGTCTTCACCAAAGGGTTTAGATGCGCTCTCTCTCTGCAGTTTCCGTGTATTTCAAAACCTGGAATTTTCGGTTTTCATTTGCGTCTAGCTTTACTCACGGCTAAATTAAACCATGACTATGATTTACGTAAGAGCACATCCGGCGATACATAATATGGTTTCATACCTCTCCAGCAAATACAAAATAGTTGAATACATTTATTTATTATTCATTTAGTTATAATTATCATATTATCATTCGATATTCCTATTTATTACCTAAATGTTTCGATTTTATTACCATTTAATTTTGTTATTTAATTGTGTTGTTGGTCAGGGACCCGCCGTTGTTCTTCTGCGCCTTCCGCGAGGTTCTTATTGAGCGTTTTACACAGTCATCCGGATACATACACCCCTATGGTTATGAAACACAACTGCAAGGTCATGGTCTGTACCATGGGTCTACGCCCACCCCTGTCTCCCCTCCAGTCTCGTTTTGTAATGCAAATAAGAAATCCTTGATAGATCACCCTGATAGGCAGAATACTTTCATACCTGGAAGGAAAGTTATCAGATCGTTGAGCCTTTAACTATCCCACCAACTGCTCATTTTCACTGCTGTTTCAAGGGATGTCGGCTTTGGTTCCCACAACAACAATCAATGGGTGTGTGCACCTGTATGTGAACGAACTGAAATCGATCCACTGGAAGGAAATTTCCTTGTCTGAGTCCGTATTGCTTGTGGAAAAATGATTTTAAATAAATTATAGGGCAAACGTTCAAACCTATAGCCGCAACAAACACACGTAACCTGTGAAACGATAAATGCAACTCAAGGAGCAACAACCAAAATGAACTCCTGACTAGTGAAAAGCTGTTATACATTCTGCAAGAGAAAACGACTTACTCAACAACCCTGAAGAAAAACAAAATAATAACTTGTAGCTACAGTAAAGAGCAACGTGTAATAACCAAAACGCGTTTTGATCGCACATTCGTCGGTTCGGCTTGTGCGAAGAACAATCTTGTACCCCCTCTCAGCGGTAACCTCAGCTTGGACATTTGGTCAGCCCAATCTTGAAAATCATCAGAAATCATGGCCGTCTTGCGAAGATCACTCTCCATTCCTGACAATCACAGATTCAAAATCACAAGCATATACCGGGAGTCGTCAATGTCATAGCTGATTGCAAGATAAAATAAGACAATTTCTTCAACACATTCTTCAAACTGAAGCCTGTGGCCAGTTAGGATCTAATAGAAGTTTCAAACGAGACTTGGGAACTTTAGAGCTGACCAAGTCGCGTCCAGGATGTTTGTTTTGTTTTGATAACTTAACTTGTTTTGTTTTTATAACAATAACTTGAGCTCGACCTACATTAGGCCCCCCCCCCACCAGCACCAGGTTCCGTTGAGCTTTGGGGCGTATCTTGGCGTATCTTGGCGGTTAGGCCACCAAATATGGTGGCGAAAATTTACAATTTATCAGTCCTTAGGCCCGATATATAACCTTATCATCTAGTTTAGGCCTAAGTCTATATTATTTGTAGTGTAGTTCTTGTGGCTCATTATGAGTCGCCATCTTCAAAGCTTATGTTTACGAAAAGAGGCATGTCTGGTACCCTCGCTGTTGGGACAGAGGACCTGAGGGCAGGAAAAATCCCTGCAGCTGGCCTCACAAGTACCCACTACGGGGGACCAAGAAAGATGCAAAGAAAAAAATCAAAGGAAAAAGAAAAAGAAAAATAACACAATCAGCTGGGGCAACTGATACCTCAGGTACTTCATGGCAGGACAAAATGTACCTCCTATGCTGACCTAGGGGATCTTAAAGTTTCTTAATTGTTTACATATCGAATGCCAGATGCGACCCCAAAAGCTGCCAAACTGTGTCTCTTTTCTTAGTCCTATCTTCAGGTTCGGTGCAAAGGGGGTTCCGAAATGGTCTCAGGGCGATAGGGGAGTTAATCTGCCGTTTACGGAGTAAATAAATGTTTATTTTCTCGAAGAAAACAAAATAAAAGCACAAAAATTGTTGTTCAACTTACTTTAGTAGCTACAATTTCTATTATAAAGGGTAATGCACTCATCGTTCTTTAAAACTTTAGTCCTGCCAGTTTCTTCTTTTAAAGCACTTTATTAGTGCTGTAGCAACCATTCTTGATAACATTTCTATAGAAATTAACATTTTCTTTAGGCTCATTTTGGCTTTACTGCATTAACAAACATCGATTAATTAAATGTTTATTTTCTCAAAGAAAACAAAATAAAAGCACAAAAAGTTAGGATTACCGTACTTTAGTAGCTACAATTTGTATTATAAAGAGTATTGCACTCATCGTTCTTTAAAACTTTAGTCCTGCCAGTTACTTCTTTTAAAGCACTATATTAGTACTGCAGCATCCATTCTTTGAAACGTTACAATAAACATTAGCTTTTTCTTTAGTCTTATTTGGGCTTTACTGCATCGGTTAATTAAAAGTTTATTTTCTCAGAGAAAACGAAATAAAAGCACAAAAAGTGTCGTTCAACGTACTTTAGTAGCTACAATTTATATTATAAAGAGTATTGCTCTCATCGTTCTTTAAAACTTTAGTTCTACAAGTTACTTCTTTTGTAGCACTATATTAGTGCTGCAGCAACCATTTTTTGAAACATTACTATAGACATTAGCTTTTTTATTTAGTCTCATTTTGGCTTTACTGCATAAACAAACATCGATCAATTAAATGTTTCTTTTCTCAAAGAAAACAAACTTAAAACACAAAAAGTGTGGATTGACGTACTTAAGTAGCTACATTTTGTATTATAAAGAGTATTGCACTCCTCGTTCTTTAAAACTTTAGTTCTACAAGTTACTTCTTTTATAGCACTATATTAGAGCTGCAGCAACCATTCTTTGAAACATTACTATAGATATTAGTTTTTTCTTTAGTCTCATTTTGGCTTTACTGCATAAACAAACATCGATCAATAAAATGTTTCTTTTCTCAAAGAAAACCAAAAAAAAGCACAAATAGTGTCGGTTAACGTACTTTATTAGCTACAATTTCTATTACAAAGAGTATTGCAGTCATCGTTCTTTAAAACTTTAGTCCTGCCAGTTACTTCTTTTAAAGGACTATATTAGTAAAGCATCAACCATTCTTTGAAATGTTACTATAGACATTAGCTTTTTCATTAGTCTCATTTGGGCTTTACTGCATCAATTAATTAAAAGTTTATTTTCTCAAAGAAAACAAAATAAAAGCACAAAAAGTGTCGTTCAACGATCTTTAGTGGCTACAATTTATATTCTAAAGAGTATTGCATTCATCGTTCTTTAAAACTTTAGTTCTGCAAGTTACTCCTTTTATAGCACTTTTATTAGTGCTGCAGCAACCATTCTTGGAATCATTTCTTTAGACATTAGCTTTTTCTTCAGTCTCATTTTGGCTTTACTGCATCAACAAACATCGATTAATTAAATGTTTATGTTCTCAATAAAAAAAAATAAAAGCACAAAAAGTGTGGATTAACGTACTTTAGTAGCTACATTTTATATTATAAAGAGTATTGCACTCATCGTTCTTTAAAACTTTAGTTCTGCAAGTTACTTCTTTTAAAGCACTATATTAGTGCTGCAGCAACCATTCTTTGAAACATTACTATAGACATTAGTTTTTTCTTTCGTCTAAATTTATATTTAGTGCATCAACAAACATCGATTAATGAAACGTTTATTTTCTCAAAGACAACAAAATAAAAGCACAAAACGTGTCGTTCAACGTACTTTAGTAGCTACAATTTCTATTATAAAGGGTATTGCGCTCATCGTTCTTTAAAACAATAGTCCTGCCAGTTTCTTCTTTTAAAGCGCTTTATTAGTGCTGCATCAACCATTCTTTGAAACATTTCTATAGACATTAGCTTTTTCTTTAATCTCATTTTGGCTTTACTGCATAAACAAACATCGATCAATAAAATGTTTATTTTCTCAAAGAAAACAAGATAAAAGCACAAAATGTGTGAATTAATGACTTTAGTAGCTACAATTTGTATTATAAAGAGTATTGCACTCATCGTTCTTTAAAACTTTAGTCCTGCCAGTTACTTCTTTTAAAGGACTGTATTAGTTCTGCAGCAACTATTCTTTGAAACATTACTAGAGACATTAGCTTTTTCTTTAGTCTCACTTTGGCTTTACTGCATAAACAAACATCGGTTAATTAAATGTTTATTTTTTTAAAGAAAACAAAATTAAAACACAAAAAGTGTCAATTAAAGTACTTTATTGGCTACAATTTCTATTACAAATGGTAATGCAGTCATCGTTCTTTAAAACTTTAGTCCTACCAGTTACTTCTTTTAAAGGACTATATTAGTAAAGCAGCAACCATTCTTTGAAACGTTAATATAGACATTAGCTTTTTCATTAGTCTCATTTGGGCTTTACTGCATCGATTAATTAAAAGTTTATTTTCTCAAAGAAAACAGAATAAAAGCACAAAATGTGTCGTTCAACGTACTTTAGTAGCTACAATTTATATTTTAAAGAGTATTGCATTCATCGTTCTTTAAAACTTTAGTTCTGCAAGTTTCTTCTTTTAAAGCACTTTATTAGTGCTGCAGCAACCATTCTTGGAAACATTTCTATAGACATTAGCATTTTCTTTAGTCTCAGTTTGGCTTTGCTGCATCAACAAACATTGATTAATTAAATGTTTATTTTCTCAATAAAAACAAAATAAAGGCACAAAAAGTGTGGATTAACGTACATTAGTAGCTACATTTTGTATTATAAAGAGTATTGCACTCATCGTTCTTTAAAACTTTAGTTCTGCAAGTTACTTCTTTTAAAGCACTATATTAGTGCTGCAGCAACCATTCTTTGAAACATTACTATAGACATTATTTTTTTCTTTCGTCTCAATTTATATTAAGTGGATCAACAAACATCTATTAATGAAACGTTTTTTTCCAAAAGAAAACAAATATAAACAAAAAAAGTGTGGATTAACGTATTTTATTAGCTACAATTTCTATTACAAAGAGTATTGCACTCATCGTTCTTTAAAACTTTAGTCCTGCCAGTTACTTCTTTTAAAGCACTATATTAGTACTGCAGCAACCATTATTTGAAACGTTACTATAGACATTAGCTTTTTCTTTAGGCTCATTTTGGCTTTACTGCATAAACAAACATCGATTAATTAAATATTTATTTTCTAAAAGAAAACAAAATAAAAGCACAAAAAGTGTCGTTCAACGTACTTTAGTAGCTACAATTTCTATTAAAAAGAGTATTGCATTCATCGTTCTTTAAAACTTTAGTTCTGCAAGTTACTCCTTTTATAGCACTTTTATTAGTGCTGCAGCAACCATTCTTGGAATCATTTCTTTAGACATTAGCTTTTTCTTCAGTCTCATTTTGGCTTTACTGCATCAACAAACATCGATTAATTAAATGTTTATTTTCTCAAAGAAAACAAGATAAAAGCACAAAATGTGTGAATTGACGTACTTTTGTAGCTATAATTTGTATTATAAAGAGTATTGCACTCATCGTTCTTTAAAACTTTAGTCCTGCCAGTTACTTCTTTTAGAGGACTATATTAGTGCTGCAGCAACCATTCTTTGAAACATTACTATAGACATTAGCTTTTTTATTTAGTCTCATTTTGGCTTTACTGCATAAACAAACATCGATTAATTAAATGTTTTTTTTCTCAAAGAAAAGAAACTTAAAACACAAAAAGTGTGGATTAACGTACTTAAGTAGCTACAATTTCTATTATAAAGGGTAATACACTCATCGTTCTTTAAAACTTTAGTTCTGCAAGTTACTTCTTTTATAGCAATATATTAGTGCTGCAGCAACTATTCTTTGAAACATTACTAGAGACATTAGCTTTTTCTTTAGTCTCACTTTTGCTTTACTGCATAAACAAACATCGGTTAATTAAATGTTTATTTTCTTAAAGAAATCAAAATTAAAACACAAAAAGTGTCAATTAAAGTACTTTATTGGCTACAATTTCTATTACAAAGAGTATTGCAGTCATCGTTCTTTAAAACGTTAGTCCTACCAGTTACTTCTTTTAAAGGACTATATTAGTAAAGCAGCAACCATTCTTTGAAACGTTACTATAGACATTAGCTTTTTCATTAGTCTCATTTGGGCTTTACTGCATCGATTAATTAAAAGTTTATTTTCTCAAAGAAAACAGAATAAAAGCACAAAATGTGTCGTTCAACGTACTTTAGTAGCTACAATTTATATTTTAAAGAGTATTGCATTCATCGTTCTTTAAAACTTTAGTTCTGCAAGTTTCTTCTTTTAAAGCACTTTATTAGTGCTGCTGCAACCATTCTTGGAAACATTTCTATAGACATTAGCATTTTCTTTAGTCTCATTTTGGCTTTACTGCATAAACAAACATCGATTAATAAAATGTTTATTTTCTCAATAAAAACAAAATAAAAGCACAAAAAGTGTGGATTAACTTACATTAGTAGCTACATTTTGTATTATAAGGAGTATTGCACTCCTCGTTCTTTAAAGCTTTAGTTCTGCAAGTTACTTCTTTTATAGCACTATATTAAAGCTGCACAACTATTTTTTGAAACATTACCATAGACATTAGTTTTTTCTTTCGTCTCAATTTATATTTAGTGCATCAACAAACATCGATTAATGAAACGTTTATTTTCTCAAAGAAAACAAAATAAAAGCACAAGAAATGTCGTTCAACGTACTTTATTAGCTACAATTTATATTACAAAGAGTATTGCACTCATCGTCCTTTAAAACTTTAGTTCTGCAATTTACTTCTTTTATAGCACTATATTTGTGCTGCAGCAACCATTCTTTGAAACATTACTATAGACATTAGCTTTTTTATTTAGTCTCATTTTGGCTTTAGTGTATAAACAAACATCGATCAATTAAATGTTTATTTTCTCAATAAAAACAAACTTAAAACACAAAAAGTGTGAATTAACGTACTTAAGTAGCTACAATTTCTATTATAAAGAGTATTGCACTCATCGTCCTTTAAAACTTTAGTCCTGCCAGTTACTTCTTTTATAGCACTATATTAGAGCTGCAGCAACCATTCTTGGAAACATTTCTATAGACATTAGCTTTTTCTTTAATCTCCTTTTGGCTTTACTGCATAAACAAACATCGATTAATTAAATGTTTATTTTCTCAAAAAAAACAAAATTAAAACACAAAAAGTGTCAATTAAAGTACTTTAGTAGCTACAATTTGTATTATAAAGAGTATTGCACTCATCGTTCTTTAAAACTTTAGTTCTACAAGTTACTTCTTTTATAGCACTATATTAGTGCTGCAGCAACCATTCTTTGAAACATTACTATAGACATTAGTTTTTTCTTTCGTCTAAATTTATATTTAGTGCATCAACAAACATCGATTAATGAAACGTTTATTTTCCAAACGAAAACAAAATGTAGACACAAAAAGTTTCGATTATCGTAATTTATTAGCTACAATTTCTATTAAAAAGAGTATTGCGCTCATCGTTCTTTAAAACAATAGTCCTGCCAGTTTCTTCTTTTAAAGCGCTATATTAGTGCTGCATCAACCATTCTTGGAAACATTTCTATAGACATTAGCTTTTTCTTTAATCTCATTTTGGCTTTACTGCATAAACAAACATCGATTAATTAAATGTTTATTTTCTTAAAGAAAACAAAATTAAAACACAAAAAGTGTCAATTAAAGTACTTTATTGGCTACAATTTCTATTACAAAGAGTATTGCAGTCATCGTTCTTTAAAACTTTAGTCCTACCAGTTACTTCTTTTAAAGGACTATATTAGTAAAGCAGCAACCATTCTTTGAAACGTTACTATAGACATTAGCTTTTTCATTAGTCTCATTTGGGCTTTACTGCATCGATTAATTAAAAGTTTATTTTCTCAAAGAAAACAGAATAAAAGCACAAAATTTGTCGTTCAACGTACTTTAGTAGCTACAGTTTATATTTTAAAGAGTATTGCATTCATCGTTCTTTAAAACTTTAGTTCTGCAAGTTTCTTCTTTTAAAGCACTTTATTAGTGCTGCAGCAACCATTCTTGGAAACATTTCTATAGACATTAGCATTTTCTTTAGTCTCATTTTGGCTTTACTGCATCAACAAACATTGATTAATTAAATGTTTATTTTCTCAATAAAAACAAAATAAAAGCACAAAAAGTGTGGATTAACGTACATTAGTAGCTACATTTTGTATTATAAGGAGTATTGCACTCCTCGTTCTTTAAAGCTTTAGTTCTGCAAGTTTCTTCTTTTATAGCACTATATTAGAGCTGCAGCAACCATTCTTTGAAACATTACTATAGACATTAGTTTTTCTTTCGTCTCAATTTATATTTAGTGCATCAACAAACATCGATTAATGAAACGTTTATTTTCTCAAACAAAACAAAATAAAAGCACAAGAACTGTCGTTCAACGTGCTTTAGTAGCTACAATTTATATTATAAAGAGTATTGCACTCATCGTCCTTTAAAACTTTAGTTCTGCAATTTACTTCTTTTATAGCACTATATTAGTGCTGCAGCAACCATTCTTTGAAACATTACTATAGACATTAGCTTTTTTATTTAGTCTCATTTTGGCTTTACTGCATAAACAAACATCGATCAATTAAATGTTTCTTTTCTCAAAGAAAACAAACTTAAAACACAAAAAGTGTGGATTGACGTACTTAAGTAGCTACAATTTCTATTATAAAGGGTAATGCACTCCTCGTTCTTAAAAACTTTAGTTCTGCAAGTTTTTCTTTTATAGCACCATATTAGAGGTGCAGCAACCATTCTTTGAAACATTACTATAGACATTACTTTTTTCTTTCGTCTCAATTTATATTTAGTGCATCAACAAACATCAATTAATAAAACGTTTATTTTCTCAAAGAAAACAAAATAAAAGCACAAGAAGTGTCGTTCAACGTACTTAAGTAGCTACAATTTCTATTATAAAGGGCAATACACTCATCGTTCTTTAAAACTTTAGTTCTGCAAGTTACTTCTTTTATAGCAATATATTAGTGCTGCAGCAACTATTCTTTGAAACATTACTAGAGACATTAGCTTTTTCTTTAGTCTCACTTTTGCTTTACTGCATAAACAAACATCGGTTAATTAAATGTTTATTTTCTTAAAGGAATCAAAATTAAAACACAAAAAGTGTCAATTAAAGTACTTTATTGGCTACAATTTCTATTACAAAGAGTATTGCAGTCATCGTTCTTTAAAACGTTAGTCCTACCAGTTACTTCTTTTAAAGGACTATATTAGTAAAGCAGCAACCATTCTTTGAAACGTTACTATAGACATTAGCTTTTTCATTAGTCTCATTTGGGCTTTACTGCATCGATTAATTAAAAGTTTATTTTCTCAAAGAAAACAGAATAAAAGCACAAAATGTGTCGTTCAACGTACTTTAGTAGCTACAATTTATATTTTAAAGAGTATTGCATTCATCGTTCTTTAAAACTTTAGTTCTGCAAGTTTCTTCTTTTAAAGCACTTTATTAGTGCTGCAGCAACCATTCTTGGAAACATTTCTATAGACATTAGCATTTTCTTTAGTCTCATTTTGGCTTTACTGCATAAACAAACATCGATTAATTAAATGTTTATTTTCTCAATAAAAACAAAATAAAAGCACAAAAAGTGTGGATTAACTTACATTAGTAGCTACATTTTGTATTATAAGGAGTATTGCACTCCTCGTTCTTTAAAGCTTTAGTTCTGCAAGTTACTTCTTTTATAGCACTATATTAGAGCTGCAGCAACTATTTTTTGAAACATTACTATAGACATTAGTTTTTTCTTTCGTCTCAATTTATATTTAGTGCATCAACAAACATCGATTAATGAAACGTTTATTTTCTCAAAGAAAACAAAATAAAAGCACAAGAAATGTCGTTCTACGTGCTTTAGTAGCTACAATTTATATTACAAAGAGTATTGCACTCATCGTCCTTTAAAACTTTAGTTCTGCAATTTACTTCTTTTATAGCACTATATTAGTGCTGCAGCAACCATTCTTTGAAACATTACTATAGACATTAGCTTTTTTATTTAGTCTCATTTTGGCTTTACTGCATAAACAAACATCGGTTAATTAAATGTTTATTTTCTTAAAGGAATCAAAATTAAAAGACAAAAAGTGTGGATTAACGTACTTAAGTAGCTACAATTTCTATTATAAAGGGTAATGCACTCATCGTTCTTAAAAACTTTAGTTCTGCAAGTTACTTCTTTTATAGCAATATATTAGTGCTGCAGCAACCATTCTTTGAAACATTACTAGAGCCATTAGCTTTTTCTTTAGTCTCACTTTGGCTTTACTGCATAAACAAACATCGGTTGATTAAATGTTTATTTTCTTAAAGAAAACAAAATTAAAACACAAAAAGTGTCAATTAAAGTACTTTATTGGCTACAATTTCTATTACAAAGAGTATTGCAGTCATCGTTCTTTAAAGCTTTAGTCCTGCCAGTTTCTTCTTTTAAAGCACTTTATTAGTGCTGCAGCAACCATTCTTGATAACATTTCTATAGACATTAGCTTTTTCATTAGTCTCATTTTGGCTTTACTGCATAAACAAACATCGATTAATTAAATTTTTATTTTCTCAAAGAAAACAAAATATAAACACAAATTGTGTGGATTAACGTACTTTAGTAGCTACAATTTGTATTATAAAGAGTATTGCACTCATCGTTCTTTAAAACTTTAGTTCTGCAAGTTACTTCTTTTATAGCACTATATTAGTGTTGAAGCAACCATTCTTGGAAACATTACTATAGACATTAGCTTTTTCTTTAGTCTCATTTTAGCTTTTCTGCATAAACAAACATCGATTAATTAAATGTTTATTTTCTCAAAGAAAACAAACTTAAAACACAAAAAGTGTGGATTGACGTACTTAAGTAGCTACAATTTCTATTATAAAGGGTAATGCACTCATCGTTCTTAAAAACTTTAGTTCTGCAAGTTTTTCTTTTATAGCACTATATTAGAGGTGCAGCAACCATTCTTTGAAACATTACTATAGACATTACTTTTTTCTTTCGTCTCAATTTATATTTAGTGCATCAACAAACATCAATTAATGAAACGTTTATTTTCCAAACGAAAACAAAATGTAGACACAAAAAGTGTGGATTAACGTACTTTATTTGCTACAATTTGTATTTTAAAGAGTATTGCATTCATTGTTCTTTAAAACTTTAGTTCTGCAAGTTACTTCTTTTATAGCACTATATTAGTGTTGAAGCAACCATTCTTGGAAACATTACTATAGACATTAGCTTTTTCATTAGTCTCATTTAGGCTTTACTGCATCGATTAATTAAAAGTTTATTTTCTCAAAGAAAACAAAATAAAAGCATAAAAATTGTTGTTCAACTTACTTTAGTAGCTACAATTTCTATTATAAAGAGTATTGCACTCTTTATTTAAAACCTTAGTCCTGCCAGTTTCTTCTTTTAAAGCACTTTATTAGTGCTGCAGCAACCATTCTTGATAACATTTCTATAGACATTAGCTTTTTCATTAGTCTCATTTTGGCTTTACTGCATAAACAAACATCGATGGATGAAACGTTTATTTTCCAAACGAAAACAAAATGTAAACACAAAAAGTGTCGATTAACGTACTTTATTAGCTATAATTTCTATTAAAAAGAGTATTGGACTCATCGCTCTTTAAAACTTTAGTCCTGCCAGTTTCTTCTTTTAAAGCACTTTATTAGTGCTGCAGCAACCATTCTTGATAACATTTCTATAGAAATTAACATTTTCTTTAGGCTCATTTTGGCTTTACTGCATTAACAAACATCGATTAATTAAATGTTTATTTTCTCAAAGAAAACAAAATAAAAGCACAAAAAGTTAGGATTACCGTACTTTAGTAGCTACAATTTGTATTATAAAGAGTATTGCACTCATCGTTCTTTAAAACTTTAGTCCTGCCAGTTACTTCTTTTAAAGCACTATATTAGTACTGCAGCATCCATTCTTTGAAACATTACAATAAACATTAGCTTTTTCTTTAGTCTTATTTGGGCTTTACTGCATCGGTTAATTAAAAGTTTATTTTCTCAGAGAAAACGAAATAAAAGCACAAAAAGTGTCGTTCAACGTACTTTAGTAGCTACAATTTATATTATAAAGAGTATTGCTCTCATCGTTCTTTAAAACTTTAGTTCTACAAGTTACTTCTTTTGTAGCACTATATTAGTGCTGCAGCAACCATTCTTTGAAACATTACTATAGACATTAGCTTTTTTATTTAGTCTCATTTTGGCTTTACTGCATAAACAAACATCGATCAATTAAATGTTTCTTTTCTCAAAGAAAACAAACTTAAAACACAAAAAGTGTGGATTGACGTACTTAAGTAGCTACATTTTGTATTATAAAGAGTATTGCACTCCTCGTTCTTTAAAACTTTAGTTCTACAAGTTACTTCTTTTATAGCACTATATTAGAGCTGCAGCAACCATTCTTTGAAACATTACTATAGATATTAGTTTTTTCTTTAGTCTCATTTTGGCTTTACTGCATAAACAAACATCGATCAATAAAATGTTTATTTTCTCAAAGAAAACCAAATAAAAGCACAAATAGTGTCGGTTAACGTACTTTATTAGCTACAATTTCTATTACAAAGAGTATTGCAGTCATCGTTCTTTAAAACTTTAGTCCTGCCAGTTACTTCTTTTAAAGAACTATATTAGTAAAGCATCAATCATTCTTTGAAATGTTACTATAGACATTAGCTTTTTCATTAGTCTCATTTGGGCTTTACTGCATCAATTAATTAAACGTTTATTTTCTCAAAGAAAACAAAATAAGAGCACAAAAAGTGTCGTTCAACGATCTTTAGTGGCTACAATTTATATTCTAAAGAGTATTGCATTCATCGTTCTTTAAAACTTTAGTTCTGCAAGTTACTCCTTTTATAGCACTTTTATTAGTGCTGCAGCAACCATTCTTGGAATCATTTCTTTAGACATTAGCTTTTTCTTCAGTCTCATTTTGGCTTTACTGCATCAACAAACATCGATTAATTAAATGTTTATTTTCTCAATAAAAAAAATAAAAGCACAAAAAGTGTGGATTAACGTACTTTAGTAGCTACATTTTATATTATAAAGAGTATTGCACTCATCGTTCTTTAAAACTTTAGTTCTGCAAGTTACTTCTTTTAAAGCACTATATTAGTGCTGCAGCAACCATTCTTTGAAACATTACTATAGACATTATTTTTTTCTTTCGTCTCAATTTATATTAAGTGGATCAACAAACATCTATTAATGAAACGTTTTTTTCCAAAAGAAAACAAATATAAACAAAAAAAGTGTGGATTAACGTATTTTATTAGCTACAATTTCTATTACAAAGAGTATTGCACTCATCGTTCTTTAAAACTTTAGTCCTGCCAGTTACTTCTTTTAAAGCACTATATTAGTACTGCAGCAACCTTTATTTGAAACGTTACTATAGACATTAGCTTTTTCTTTAGGCTCATTTTGGCTTTACTGCATAAACAAACATCGATTAATTAAATATTTATTTTCTAAAAGAAAACAAAATAAAAGCACAAAAAGTGTCGTTCAACGTACTTTAGTAGCTACAATTTCTATTAAAAAGAGTATTGCACTCATCGTTCTTCAAAACTTTAGTCCTGCCAGTTTCTTCTTTTAAAGCACTTTATTAGTGCTGCAGCAACCATTCTTGGAAACATTTCTTTAGACATTAGCTTTTTCTTCAGTCTCATTTTGGCTTTACTGCATAAACAAACATCGATTAATTAAATGTTTATTTTCTCGATAAAAAAAATAAAATCACAAAAAGTGTGGATTAACGTACTTTAGTAACTACATTTTGTATTATAAAGAGTATTGCACTCATCGTTCTTTAAAAATTTAGTTCTGCAAGTTACTTCTTTTATAGCACTATATTAGAGCTGCAGCAACCATTCTTTGAAACATTACTATAGACATTACTTTTTTCTTTCGTCTCAATTTATATTTAGTGCATCTACAAACATCAATTAATGAAACGTTTATTTTCTCAAAGAAAACAAAATAAAAGCACAAGAAGTGTCGTTCAACGTACTTTAGTAGCTACAATTTATATTATAAAGAGTATTGCACTCATCGTTCTTTAAAACTTTAGTTCTGCAAGTTACTTCTTTTATAGCACTATATTAGTGCTGCAGCAACCTTTCTTTGAAACATTACTATAGACATTTGGCTTTTTCTTTAGTCTCATTTTGGCTTTACTGCATAAACAAACATCGATCAATAAAATGTTTATTTTCTCAAAGAAAACAAGATAAAAGCACAAAATGTGTGAATTGACGTACTTTAGTAGCTATAATTTGTATTATAAAGAGTATTGCACTCATCGTTCTTTAAAACTTTAGTCCTGCCAGTTACTTCTTTTAAAGGACTATATTAGTGCTGCAGCAACCATTCTTTGAAACATTACTATAGACATTAGCTTTTTTATTTAGTCTCATTTTGGCTTTACTGCATAAACAAACATCGATTAATTAAATATTTTTTTTCTCAAAGAAAAGAAACTTAAAACACAAAAAGTGTGGATTAACGTACTTAAGTAGCTACAATTTCTATTATAAAGGGTAATACACTCATCGTTCTTTAAAACTTTAGTTCTGCAAGTTACTTCTTTTATAGCAATATATTAGTGCTGCAGCAACTATTCTTTGAAACATTACTAGAGACATTAGCTTTTTCTTTAGTCTCACTTTTGCTTTACTGCATAAACAAACATCGGTTAATTAAATGTTTATTTTCTTAAAGAAATCAAAATTAAAACACAAAAAGTGTCAATTAAAGTACTTTATTGGCTACAATTTCTATTACAAAGAGTATTGCAGTCATCGTTCTTTAAAACGTTAGTCCTACCAGTTACGTCTTTTAAAGGACTATATTAGTAAAGCAGCAACCATTCTTTGAAACGTTACTATAGACATTAGCTTTTTCATTAGTCTCATTTGGGCTTTACTGCATCGATTAATTAAAAGTTTATTTTCTCAAAGAAAACAGAATAAAAGCACAAAATATGTCGTTCAACGTACTTTAGTAGCTACAATTTGTATTATAAAGAGTATTGCACTCATCGTTCTTTAAAACTTTAGTTCTGCAAGTGACTTCTTTTATAGCACTATATTAGTGTTGAAGCAACCATTCGTGGAAACATTACTATAGACATTAGCTTTTTCTTTAGTCTCATTTTAGCTTTTCTGCATAAACAAACATCGATTAATTAAATGTTTATTTTCTCGAAGAAAACAAAAAAAAAACCACAAAAATTGTTGTTCAACTTACTTTAGTAGCTACAATTTCTATTATAAAGAGTATTGCACTCATCGTTCTTTAAAACTTTAGTCTTGCCAGTTTCTTCTTTTAAAGCACATTATTAGTGCTGCAGCAACCATTCTTGATAACATTTCTATAGAAATTAATATTTTCTTAAGGCTCATTTTGGCTTTACTGCATTAACAAACATCGATTAATTAAATGTTTATTTTCTCAAAGAAAACAAAATAAAAGCGCAAAAAGTGTGGATTACCGTACTTTAGTAGCTACAATTTGTATTATAAAGAGTATTGCACTCATCGTTCTTTAAAACTTTAGTCCTGCCAGTTACTTCTTTTAAAGCACTATATTAGTACTGCAGCATCCATTCTTTGAAACGTTACAATAAACATTAGCTTTTTCTTTAGTCTTATTTGGGCTTTACTGCATCGGTTAATTAAAAGCTTATTTTCTCAGAGAAAAGGAAATAAAAGCACAAAAAGTGTCGTTCAACGTACTTTAGTAGCTACAATTTATATTATAAAGAGTATTGCACTCATCGTTCTTTAAAACTTTAGTTCTACAAGTTACTTCTTTTGTAGCACTATATTAGTGCTGCAGCAACCATTCTTCGAAACATTACTAAAGACATTAGTTTTTTCTTTCGTCTCAATTTATATTTAGTGCATCAACAAACATCGATTAATGAAACGTTTATTTTCCAAAAGAAAACAAAATATAAACACAAAATGTGTGGATTGACGTACTTCATTAGCTACAATTTCTATTACAAAGAGTATTGCACTCATCGTTCTTTAAAACTTTAGTCCTGCCAGTTACTTCTTTTATAGCACTATATTAGTGCTGCAGCAACCATTCTTTGAAACATTACAATAGACATTAGCTTTTTCTTTGGTCTCATTTTGGCTTTACTACATAAACAAACATCGGTTAATTAAATGTTTATTTTCTCAAAAAAAACAAAATTAAAACACAAAAAGTGTCAATTAAAGTACTTTATTAGCTACAATTTGTTTTATAAAGAGTATTGCACTCATCCTTCTTTAAAACTTTAGTTCTGCAAGTTACTTCTTTTATAGCACTATATTAGTGCTGCAGCAACCATTCTTTGAAACATTACTATAGACATTAGTTTTTTCTTTCGCTTCAATTTATATTTAGTGCATCAACAAACATCAATTAATGAAACGTTTATTTTCCAAACGAAAACAAAATGTAGACACAAAAAGTGTGGATTAACGTACTTTATTAGCTACAATTTGTATTTTAAAGAGTATTGCATTCATTGTTCTTTCAAACTTTAGTTCTGCAAGTTACTTCTTTTATAGCACTATATTAGTGTTGAAGCAACCATTCTTGGAAACATTACTATAGACATTAGCTTTTTCATTAGTCTCATTTGGGCTTTACTGCATCGATTAATTAAAAGTTTATTTTCTCAAAGAAAACAAAATAAAAGCATAAAAATTGTTGTTCAACTTACTTTAGTAGCTACAATTTCTATTATAAAGAGTATTGCACTCTTTATTTAAAACCTTAGTCCTGCCAGTTTCTTCTTTTAAAGCACTTTATTAGTGCTGCAGCAACCATTCTTGATAACATTTCTATAGACATTAGCTTTTTCATTAGTCTCATTTTGGCTTTACTGCATAAACAAACATCGATGGATGAAACGTTTATTTTCCAAACGAAAACAAAATGTAAACACAAAAAGTGTCGATTAACGTACTTTATTAGCTATAATTTCTATTAAAAAGAGTATTGGACTCATCGCTCTTTAAAACTTTAGTCCTGCCAGTTACTTCTTTTAAAGCACTATATTAGTACTGCAGCAACCATTCTTTGAAACGTTACTATAGACATTAGCTTTTTCTTTAGGCTCATTTTGGCTTTACTGCATCGATTAATTAAAAGTTTATTTTCTCAAAGAAAACAAAATAAAAGCACAAAAATTGTTGTTCAACTTACTTTAGTAGCTACAATTTCTATTATAAAGAGTATTGCACTCATCGCTCTTTAAAACTTTAGTCCTGCCAGTTACTTCTTTTATAGCACTATATTAGTGCTGCAACAACCATTCTTTGAAACATTACTATAGACATTAGCTTTTTCTTTAGTCTTATTTGGGCTTTACTGCATCGGTTAATTAAAAGCTTATTTTCTCAGAGAAAAGGAAATAAAAGCACAAAAAGTGTCGTTCAACGTACTTTAGTAGCTACAATTTATATTATAAAGAGTATTGCACTCATCGTTCTTTAAAACTTTAGTTCTGCAAGTCACTTCTATTATAGCACTATATTAGTGCTGCAGCAACCATTCTTGGAAACATTACTATAGACAGTAGCTTTTTCTTTAGGCTCATATTGGCTTTACTGCATAAACAATCATCGATTAATTAAATGTTGATTTTCTCAAAGAAAACAAAATAAAAGCACAAAAAGTGTGGATTAACGTACTTTAGTAGCTACAATTTTTATTATAAAGAGTATTGCACTCATCGTTCTTTAAAACTTTAGTTCTGCAAGTCACTTCTTTTATAGCACTATATTAGTGCTGCAGCAACCATTCTTTGAAACATTACTATAGACATTAGCTTTTTCTTTAGTCTCATTTTGGCTTTACTACATAAACAAACATCGGTTAATTAAATGTTTATTTTCTCAAAAAAAAAAAAAAATTAAAGTACTTTAGTAGCTACAATTTGTGTTATAAAGAGTATTGCACTCATCCTTCTTTAAAACTTTAGTTCTGCCAGTTACTTCTTTTAAAGCACTATATTAGTGCTGCAGCAACCAATCTTTGAAACGTTACTATAGACATTAGCTTTTTCTTTAGTCTCATTTTGGCTTTACTGCATCGATTAATTAAAAGTTTATTTTCTCAAAGAAAACAAAATAAAAGAACAAAAAGTGTCGTTCAACGTACTTTAGTAGCTATAATTTATATTATAAAGAGTATTGTATCATCGTTCATTAAAACTTTAGTTCTGCAAGTTACTTCTTTTATAGCACTATATTAGTGCTGCAGCAACTATTCTTGGAAACATTACTATAGACATTAGCTTTTTCTTTCGTCTCATTTTGGCTTTACTGCATAAACAAACATAGATTAATTAAATGTTTATATTCTAAAAAAAAACAAAATAAAACACAAAAAGTGTCGTTCAACGTACTTAAGTAGCTACAATTTCTATTATAAAGAGTATTGCACTCATCTTTCTTTAAAACTTTAGTCCTGCCAGGTACTTCTTTTAATGCACTATATTAGTGCTGCAGCAACCATTCTTTGAAACATTAGTTTTTTCTTTCCTCTCAATTTACATTTAGTGCATAAACAATCATCGATTAATGAAACGTTTATTTTCCAAAAGAAAACAAAATATAAACACAAAAAGTGTCGTTCAACGTACTCTAGTAGCTACAATTTCTATTATAAAGAGTATTGCACTCATCTTTCCTTAAAACGTTAGTCCTACCAGTTACTTCTTTTAAAGGACTATATTAGTAAAGCAGCAACCATTCTTTGAAACGTTACTATAGACATTAGCTTTTTCATTAGTCTCATTTGGGCTTTACTGCATCGATTAATTAAAAGTTTATTTTCTCAAAGAAAACAGAATAAAAGCACAAAATGTGTCGTTCAACGTACTTTAGTAGCTACAATTTATATTTTAAAGAGTATTGCATTCATCGTTCTTTAAAACTTTAGTTCTGCAAGTTTCTTCTTTTAAAGCACTTTATTAGTGCTGCAGCAACCATTCTTGGAAACATTTCTATAGACATTAGCATTTTCTTTAGTCTCATTTTGGCTTTACTGCATAAACAAACATCGATTAATAAAATGTTTATTTTCTCAATAAAAACAAAATAAAAGCACAAAAAGTGTGGATTAACTTACATTAGTAGCTACATTTTGTATTATAAGGAGTATTGCACTCCTCGTTCTTTAAAGCTTTAGTTCTGCAAGTTACTTCTTTTATAGCACTATATTAGAGCTGCACAACTATTTTTTGAAACATTACCATAGACATTAGTTTTTTCTTTCGTCTCAATTTATATTTAGTGCATCAACAAACATCGATTAATGAAACGTTTATTTTCTCAAAGAAAACAAAATAAAAGCACAAGAAATGTCGTTCAACGTACTTTATTAGCTACAATTTATATTACAAAGAGTATTGCACTCATCGTCCTTTAAAACTTTAGTTCTGCAATTTACTTCTTTTATAGCACTATATTTGTGCTGCAGCAACCATTCTTTGAAACATTACTATAGACATTAGCTTTTTTATTTAGTCTCATTTTGGCTTTAGTGTATAAACAAACATCGATCAATTAAATGTTTATTTTCTCAATAAAAACAAACTTAAAACACAAAAAGTGTGAATTAACGTACTTAAGTAGCTACAATTTCTATTATAAAGAGTATTGCACTCATCGTCCTTTAAAACTTTAGTCCTGCCAGTTACTTCTTTTATAGCACTATATTAGAGCTGCAGCAACCATTCTTGGAAACATTTCTATAGACATTAGCTTTTTCTTTAATCTCCTTTTGGCTTTACTGCATAAACAAACATCGATTAATTAAATGTTTATTTTCTCAAAAAAAACAAAATTAAAACACAAAAAGTGTCAATTAAAGTACTTTAGTAGCTACAATTTGTATTATAAAGAGTATTGCACTCATCGTTCTTTAAAACTTTAGTTCTACAAGTTACTTCTTTTATAGCACTATATTAGTGCTGCAGCAACCATTCTTTGAAACATTACTATAGACATTAGTTTTTTCTTTCGTCTAAATTTATATTTAGTGCATCAACAAACATCGATTAATGAAACGTTTATTTTCCAAACGAAAACAAAATGTAGACACAAAAAGTTTCGATTATCGTAATTTATTAGCTACAATTTCTATTAAAAAGAGTATTGCGCTTATCGTTCTTTAAAACAATAGTCCTGCCAGTTTCTTCTTTTAAAGCGCTATATTAGTGCTGCATCAACCATTCTTGGAAACATTTCTATAGACATTAGCTTTTTCTTTAATCTCATTTTGGCTTTACTGCATAAACAAACATCGATTAATTAAATGTTTATTTTCTTAAAGAAAACAAAATTAAAACACAAAAAGTGTCAATTAAAGTACTTTATTGGCTACAATTTCTATTACAAAGAGTATTGCAGTCATCGTTCTTTAAAACTTTAGTCCTACCAGTTACTTCTTTTAAAGGACTATATTAGTAAAGCAGCAACCATTCTTTGAAACGTTACTATAGACATTAGCTTTTTCATTAGTCTCATTTGGGCTTTACTGCATCGATTAATTAAAAGTTTATTTTCTCAAAGAAAACAGAATAAAAGCACAAAATTTGTCGTTCAACGTACTTTAGTAGCTACAGTTTATATTTTAAAGAGTATTGCATTCATCGTTCTTTAAAACTTTAGTTCTGCAAGTTTCTTCTTTTAAAGCACTTTATTAGTGCTGCAGCAACCATTCTTGGAAACATTTCTATAGACATTAGCATTTTCTTTAGTCTCATTTTGGCTTTACTGCATCAACAAACATTGATTAATTAAATGTTTATTTTCTCAATAAAAACAAAATAAAAGCACAAAAAGTGTGGATTAACGTACATTAGTAGCTACATTTTGTATTATAAGGAGTATTGCACTCCTCGTTCTTTAAAGCTTTAGTTCTGCAAGTTTCTTCTTTTATAGCACTATATTAGAGCTGCAGCAACCATTCTTTGAAACATTACTATAGACATTAGTTTTTCTTTCGTCTCAATTTATATTTAGTGCATCAACAAACATCGATTAATGAAACGTTTATTTTCTCAAACAAAACAAAATAAAAGCACAAGAACTGTCGTTCAACGTGCTTTAGTAGCTACAATTTATATTATAAAGAGTATTGCACTCATCGTCCTTTAAAACTTTAGTTCTGCAATTTACTTCTTTTATAGCACTATATTAGTGCTGCAGCAACCATTCTTTGAAACATTACTATAGACATTAGCTTTTTTATTTAGTCTCATTTTGGCTTTACTGCATAAACAAACATCGATCAATTAAATGTTTCTTTTCTCAAAGAAAACAAACTTAAAACACAAAAAGTGTGGATTGACGTACTTAAGTAGCTACAATTTCTATTATAAAGGGTAATGCACTCCTCGTTCTTAAAAACTTTAGTTCTGCAAGTTTTTCTTTTATAGCACCATATTAGAGGTGCAGCAACCATTCTTTGAAACATTACTATAGACATTACTTTTTTCTTTCGTCTCAATTTATATTTAGTGCATCAACAAACATCAATTAATAAAACGTTTATTTTCTCAAAGAAAACAAAATAAAAGCACAAGAAGTGTCGTTCAACGTACTTAAGTAGCTACAATTTCTATTATAAAGGGTAATACACTCATCGTTCTTTAAAACTTTAGTTCTGCAAGTTACTTCTTTTATAGCAATATATTAGTGCTGCAGCAACTATTCTTTGAAACATTACTAGAGACATTAGCTTTTTCTTTAGTCTCACTTTTGCTTTACTGCATAAACAAACATCGGTTAATTAAATGTTTATTTTCTTAAAGAAATCAAAATTAAAACACAAAAAGTGTCAATTAAAGTACTTTATTGGCTACAATTTCTATTACAAAGAGTATTGCAGTCATCGTTCTTTAAAACGTTAGTCCTACCAGTTACTTCTTTTAAAGGACTATATTAGTAAAGCAGCAACCATTCTTTGAAACGTTACTATAGACATTAGCTTTTTCATTAGTCTCATTTGGGCTTTACTGCATCGATTAATTAAAAGTTTATTTTCTCAAAGAAAACAGAATAAAAGCACAAAATGTGTCGTTCAACGTACTTTAGTAGCTACAATTTATATTTTAAAGAGTATTGCATTCATCGTTCTTTAAAACTTTAGTTCTGCAAGTTTCTTCTTTTAAAGCACTTTATTAGTGCTGCAGCAACCATTCTTGGAAACATTTCTATAGACATTAGCATTTTCTTTAGTCTCATTTTGGCTTTACTGCATAAACAAACATCGATTAATTAAATGTTTATTTTCTCAATAAAAACAAAATAAAAGCACAAAAAGTGTGGATTAACTTACATTAGTAGCTACATTTTGTATTATAAGGAGTATTGCACTCCTCGTTCTTTAAAGCTTTAGTTCTGCAAGTTACTTCTTTTATAGCACTATATTAGAGCTGCAGCAACTATTTTTTGAAACATTACTATAGACATTAGTTTTTTCTTTCGTCTCAATTTATATTTAGTGCATCAACAAACATCGATTAATGAAACGTTTATTTTCTCAAAGAAAACAAAATAAAAGCACAAGAAATGTCGTTCTACGTGCTTTAGTAGCTACAATTTATATTACAAAGAGTATTGCACTCATCGTCCTTTAAAACTTTAGTTCTGCAATTTACTTCTTTTATAGCACTATATTAGTGCTGCAGCAACCATTCTTTGAAACATTACTATAGACATTAGCTTTTTTATTTAGTCTCATTTTGGCTTTACTGCATAAACAAACATCGGTTAATTAAATGTTTATTTTCTTAAAGGAATCAAAATTAAAAGACAAAAAGTGTGGATTAACGTACTTAAGTAGCTACAATTTCTATTATAAAGGGTAATGCACTCATCGTTCTTAAAAACTTTAGTTCTGCAAGTTACTTCTTTTATAGCAATATATTAGTGCTGCAGCAAC
The DNA here is from genome assembly GCA_039566865.1 of Aurelia coerulea. NCBI lineage: Eukaryota > Metazoa > Cnidaria > Scyphozoa > Semaeostomeae > Ulmaridae > Aurelia > Aurelia coerulea. The sequence goes on from CM076959.1 coordinate 10,323,845, forward strand.
CATTCTTTGAAACATTACTAGAGCCATTAGCTTTTTCTTTAGTCTCACTTTGGCTTTACTGCATAAACAAACATCGGTTGATTAAATGTTTATTTTCTTAAAGAAAACAAAATTAAAACACAAAAAGTGTCAATTAAAGTACTTTATTGGCTACAATTTCTATTACAAAGAGTATTGCAGTCATCGTTCTTTAAAGCTTTAGTCCTGCCAGTTTCTTCTTTTAAAGCACTTTATTAGTGCTGCAGCAACCATTCTTGATAACATTTCTATAGACATTAGCTTTTTCATTAGTCTCATTTTGGCTTTACTGCATAAACAAACATCGATTAATTAAATTTTTATTTTCTCAAAGAAAACAAAATATAAACACAAATTGTGTGGATTAACGTACTTTAGTAGCTACAATTTGTATTATAAAGAGTATTGCACTCATCGTTCTTTAAAACTTTAGTTCTGCAAGTTACTTCTTTTATAGCACTATATTAGTGTTGAAGCAACCATTCTTGGAAACATTACTATAGACATTAGCTTTTTCTTTAGTCTCATTTTAGCTTTTCTGCATAAACAAACATCGATTAATTAAATGTTTATTTTCTCAAAGAAAACAAACTTAAAACACAAAAAGTGTGGATTGACGTACTTAAGTAGCTACAATTTCTATTATAAAGGGTAATGCACTCATCGTTCTTAAAAACTTTAGTTCTGCAAGTTTTTCTTTTATAGCACTATATTAGAGGTGCAGCAACCATTCTTTGAAACATTACTATAGACATTACTTTTTTCTTTCGTCTCAATTTATATTTAGTGCATCAACAAACATCAATTAATGAAACGTTTATTTTCTCAAAGAAAACAAAATAAAAGCACAAGAAGTGTCGTTCAACGTACTTAAGTAGCTACAATTTCTATTATAAAGGGTAATACACTCATCGTTCTTTAAAACTTTAGTTCTGCAAGTTACTTCTTTTATAGCAATATATTAGTGCTGCAGCAACTATTCTTTGAAACATTACTAGAGACATTAGCTTTTTCTTTAGTCTCACTTTTGCTTTACTGCATAAACAAACATCGGTTAATTAAATGTTTATTTTCTTAAAGGAATCAAAATTAAAACACAAAAAGTGTCAATTAAAGTACTTTATTGGCTACAATTTCTATTACAAAGAGTATTGCAGTCATCGTTCTTTAAAACGTTAGTCCTACCAGTTACTTCTTTTAAAGGACTATATTAGTAAAGCAGCAACCATTCTTTGAAACGTTACTAGAGACATTAGCTTTTTCATTAGTCTCATTTGGGCTTTACTGCATCGATTAATTAAAAGTTTATTTTCTCAAAGAAAACAGAATAAAAGCACAAAATGTGTCGTTCAACGTACTTTAGTAGCTACAATTTATATTTTAAAGAGTATTGCATTCATCGTTCTTTAAAACTTTAGTTCTGCAAGTTTCTTCTTTTAAAGCACTTTATTAGTGCTGCAGCAACCATTCTTGGAAACATTTCTATAGACATTAGCATTTTCTTTAGTCTCATTTTGGCTTTACTGCATAAACAAACATCGATTAATTAAATGTTTATTTTCTCAATAAAAACAAAATAAAAGCACAAAAAGTGTGGATTAACTTACATTAGTAGCTACATTTTGTATTATAAGGAGTATTGCACTCCTCGTTCTTTAAAGCTTTAGTTCTGCAAGTTACTTCTTTTATAGCACTATATTAGAGCTGCAGCAACTATTTTTTGAAACATTACTATAGACATTAGTTTTTTCTTTCGTCTCAATTTATATTTAGTGCATCAACAAACATCGATTAATGAAAAGTTTATTTTCTCAAAGAAAACAAAATAAAAGCACAAGAAATGTCGTTCTACGTGCTTTAGTAGCTACAATTTATATTACAAAGAGTATTGCACTCATCGTCCTTTAAAACTTTAGTTCTGCAATTTACTTCTTTTATAGCACTATATTAGTGCTGCAGCAACCATTCTTTGAAACATTACTATAGACATTAGCTTTTTTATTTAGTCTCATTTTGGCTTTACTGCATAAACAAACATCGATCAATTAAATGTTTCTTTTCTCAAAGAAAACAAACTTAAAACACAAAAAGTGTGGATTAACGTACTTAAGTAGCTACAATTTCTATTATAAAGGGTAATGCACTCATCGTTCTTAAAAACTTTAGTTCTGCAAGTTACTTCTTTTATAGCAATATATTAGTGCTGCAGCAACCATTCTTTGAAACATTACTAGAGCCATTAGCTTTTTCTTTAGTCTCACTTTGGCTTTACTGCATAAACAAACATCGGTTGATTAAATGTTTATTTTCTTAAAGAAAACAAAATTAAAACACAAAAAGTGTCAATTAAAGTACTTTATTGGCTACAATTTCTATTACAAAGAGTATTGCAGTCATCGTTCTTTAAAGCTTTAGTCCTGCCAGTTTCTTCTTTTAAAGCACTTTATTAGTGCTGCAGCAACCATTCTTGATAACATTTCTATAGACATTAGCTTTTTCATTAGTCTCATTTTGGCTTTACTGCATAAACAAACATCGATTAATTAAATTTTTATTTTCTCAAAGAAAACAAAATATAAACACAAATTGTGTGGATTAACGTACTTTAGTAGCTACAATTTGTATTATAAAGAGTATTGCACTCATCGTTCTTTAAAACTTTAGTTCTGCAAGTTACTTCTTTTATAGCACTATATTAGTGTTGAAGCAACCATTCTTGGAAACATTACTATAGACATTAGCTTTTTCTTTAGTCTCATTTTAGCTTTTCTGCATAAACAAACATCGATTAATTAAATGTTTATTTTCTCGAAGAAAAGAAAATAAAAGCTAAAAAATTGTTGTTCAACTTACTTTAGTAGCTACAATTTCTATTATAAAGAGTATTGCACTCATCGTTCTTTAAAACTTTAGTCCTGCCAGTTTCTTCTTTTAAAGCACTTTATTAGTGCAGCAACCATTCTTGATAACATTTCTATAGAAATTGCATCGATTAATTAAATGTTTATTTTCTCAAAGAAAACAAAATAAAAGCAACCATTCTTTGAAACATTACTATAGATATTAGTTTTTTTCTTTAGTCTTATTTGGGCTTTACTGCATCGGTTAATTAAAAGTTTATTTTCTCAGAGAAAACGAAATAAAAGCACAAAAAGTGTCGTTCAACGTACTTTAGTAGCTACAATTTATATTATAAAGAGTATTGCTCTCATCGTTCTTTAAAACTTTAGTTCTACAAGTTACTTCTTTTGTAGCACTATATTAGTGCTGCAGCAACCATTTTTTGAAACATTACTATAGACATTAGCTTTTTTATTTAGTCTCATTTTGGCTTTACTGCATAAACAAACATCGATCAATTAAATGTTTCTTTTCTCAAAGAAAACAAACTTAAAACACAAAAAGTGTGGATTGACGTACTTAAGTAGCTACAATTTCTATTATAAAGGGTAATGCACTCATCGTTCTTAAAAACTTTAGTTCTGCAAGTTTTTCTTTTATAGCACTATATTAGAGCTGCAGCAACCATTCTTTGAAACATTACTGTAGACATTAGCTTTTTTATTTAGTCTCATTTTGACTTTGCTGCATAATCAAACATCGATCAATTAAATGTTTCTTTTCTCAAAGAAAACAAACTTAAAACACAAAAAGTGTGGATTAACGTACTTAAGTAGCTACATTTTGTATTATAAAGAGTATTGCACTCCTCGTTCTTTAAAACTTTAGTTCTACAAGTTACTTCTTTTATAGCACTATTTTAGAGCTGCAGCAACCATTCTTTGAAACATTACTATAGATATTAGTTTTTTCTTTAGTCTCATTTTGGCTTTACTGCATAAACAAACATCGATCAATAAAATGTTTATTTTCTCAAAGAAAACCAAATAAAAGCACAAATAGTGTCGGTTAACGTACTTTATTAGCTACAATTTCTATTACAAAGAGTATTGCAGTCATCGTTCTTTAAAACTTTAGTCCTGCCAGTTACTTCTTTTAAAGAACTATATTAGTAAAGCATCAATCATTCTTTGAAATGTTACTATAGACATTAGCTTTTTCATTAGTCTCATTTGGGCTTTACTGCATCAATTAATTAAACGTTTATTTTCTCAAAGAAAACAAAATAAAAGCACAAAAAGTGTCGTTCAACGATCTTTAGTGGCTACAATTTATATTCTAAAGAGTATTGCATTCATCGTTCTTTAAAACTTTAGTTCTGCAAGTTACTCCTTTTATAGCACTTTTATTAGTGCTGCAGCAACCATTCTTGGAATCATTTCTTTAGACATTAGCTTTTTCTTCAGTCTCATTTTGGCTTTACTGCATCAACAAACATCGATTAATTAAATGTTTATTTTCTCAATAAAAAAAATAAAAGCACAAAAAGTGTGGATTAACGTACTTTAGTAGCTACATTTTATATTATAAAGAGTATTGCACTCATCGTTCTTTAAAACTTTAGTTCTGCAAGTTACTTCTTTTAAAGCACTATATTAGTGCTGCAGCAACCATTCTTTGAAACATTACTATAGACATTATTTTTTTCTTTCGTCTCAATTTATATTAAGTGGATCAACAAACATCTATTAATGAAACGTTTTTTTCCAAAAGAAAACAAATATAAACAAAAAAAGTGTGGAATAACGTATTTTATTAGCTACAATTTCTATTACAAAGAGTATTGCACTCATCGTTCTTTAAAACTTTAGTCCTGCCAGTTACTTCTTTTAAAGCACTATATTAGTACTGCAGCAACCTTTATTTGAAACGTTACTATAGACATTAGCTTTTTCTTTAGGCTCATTTTGGCTTTACTGCATAAACAAACATCGATTAATTAAATATTTATTTTCTAAAAGAAAACAAAATAAAAGCACAAAAAGTGTCGTTCAACGTACTTTAGTAGCTACAATTTCTATTAAAAAGAGTATTGCACTCATCGTTCTTCAAAACTTTAGTCCTGCCAGTTTCTTCTTTTAAAGCACTTTATTAGTGCTGCAGCAACCATTCTTGGAAACATTTCTTTAGACATTAGCTTTTTCTTCAGTCTCATTTTGGCTTTACTGCATAAACAAACATCGATTAATTAAATGTTTATTTTCTCGATAAAAAAAATAAAATCACAAAAAGTGTGGATTAACGTACTTTAGTAACTACATTTTGTATTATAAAGAGTATTGCACTCATCGTTCTTTAAAAATTTAGTTCTGCAAGTTACTTCTTTTATAGCACTATATTAGAGCTGCAGCAACCATTCTTTGAAACATTACTATAGACATTACTTTTTTCTTTCGTCTCAATTTATATTTAGTGCATCTACAAACATCAATTAATGAAACGTTTATTTTCTCAAAGAAAACAAAATAAAAGCACAAGAAGTGTCGTTCAACGTACTTTAGTAGCTACAATTTATATTATAAAGAGTATTGCACTCATCGTTCTTTAAAACTTTAGTTCTGCAAGTTACTTCTTTTATAGCACTATATTAGTGCTGCAGCAACCTTTCTTTGAAACATTACTATAGACATTTGGCTTTTTCTTTAGTCTCATTTTGGCTTTACTGCATAAACAAACATCGATCAATAAAATGTTTATTTTCTCAAAGAAAACAAGATAAAAGCACAAAATGTGTGAATTGACGTACTTTAGTAGCTATAATTTGTATTATAAAGAGTATTGCACTCATCGTTCTTTAAAACTTTAGTCCTGCCAGTTACTTCTTTTAAAGGACTATATTAGTGCTGCAGCAACCATTCTTTGAAACATTACTATAGACATTAGCTTTTTTATTTAGTCTCATTTTGGCTTTACTGCATAAACAAACATCGATTAATTAAATGTTTTTTTTCTCAAAGAAAAGAAACTTAAAACACAAAAAGTGTGGATTAACGTACTTAAGTAGCTACAATTTCTATTATAAAGGGTAATACACTCATCGTTCTTTAAAACTTTAGTTCTGCAAGTTACTTCTTTTATAGCAATATATTAGTGCTGCAGCAACTATTCTTTGAAACATTACTAGAGACATTAGCTTTTTCTTTAGTCTCACTTTTGCTTTACTGCATAAACAAACATCGGTTAATTAAATGTTTATTTTCTTAAAGAAATCAAAATTAAAACACAAAAAGTGTCAATTAAAGTACTTTATTGGCTACAATTTCTATTACAAAGAGTATTGCAGTCATCGTTCTTTAAAACGTTAGTCCTACCAGTTACGTCTTTTAAAGGACTATATTAGTAAAGCAGCAACCATTCTTTGAAACGTTACTATAGACATTAGCTTTTTCATTAGTCTCATTTGGGCTTTACTGCATCGATTAATTAAAAGTTTATTTTCTCAAAGAAAACAGAATAAAAGCACAAAATATGTCGTTCAACGTACTTTAGTAGCTACAATTTGTATTATAAAGAGTATTGCACTCATCGTTCTTTAAAACTTTAGTTCTGCAAGTGACTTCTTTTATAGCACTATATTAGTGTTGAAGCAACCATTCGTGGAAACATTACTATAGACATTAGCTTTTTCTTTAGTCTCATTTTAGCTTTTCTGCATAAACAAACATCGATTAATTAAATGTTTATTTTCTCGAAGAAAACAAAATAAAAGCACAAAAATTGTTGTTCAACTTACTTTAGTAGCTACAATTTCTATTATAAAGAGTATTGCACTCATCGTTCTTTAAAACTTTAGTCCTGCCAGTTTCTTCTTTTAAAGCACATTATTAGTGCTGCAGCAACCATTCTTGATAACATTTCTATAGAAATTAATATTTTCTTTAGGCTCATTTTGGCTTTACTGCATTAACAAACATCGATTAATTAAATGTTTATTTTCTCAAAGAAAACAAAATAAAAGCGCAAAAAGTGTGGATTACCGTACTTTAGTAGCTACAATTTGTATTATAAAGAGTATTGCACTCATCGTTCTTTAAAACTTTAGTCCTGCCAGTTACTTCTTTTAAAGCACTATATTAGTACTGCAGCATCCATTCTTTGAAACGTTACAATAAACATTAGCTTTTTCTTTAGTCTTATTTGGGCTTTACTGCATCGGTTAATTAAAAGCTTATTTTCTCAGAGAAAAGGAAATAAAAGCACAAAAAGTGTCGTTCAACGTACTTTAGTAGCTACAATTTATATTATAAAGAGTATTGCTCTCATCGTTCTTTAAAACTTTAGTTCTACAAGTTACTTCTTTTGTAGCACTATATTAGTGCTGCAGCAACCATTCTTTGAAACATTACAAAAGACATTAGTTTTTTCTTTCGTCTCAATTTATATTTAGTGCATCAACAAACATCGATTAATGAAACGTTTATTTTCCAAAAGAAAACAAAATATAAACACAAAATGTGTGGATTGACGTACTTCATTAGCTACAATTTCTATTACAAAGAGTATTGCACTCATCGTTCTTTAAAACTTTAGTCCTGCCAGTTACTTCTTTTATAGCACTATATTAGTGCTGCAGCAACCATTCTTTGAAACATTACAATAGACATTAGCTTTTTCTTTGGTCTCATTTTGGCTTTACTACATAAACAAACATCGGTTAATTAAATGTTTATTTTCTCAAAAAAAACAAAATTAAAACACAAAAAGTGTCAATTAAAGTACTTTATTAGCTACAATTTGTTTTATAAAGAGTATTGCACTCATCCTTCTTTAAAACTTTAGTTCTGCAAGTTACTTCTTTTATAGCACTATATTAGTGCTGCAGCAACCATTCTTTGAAACATTACTATAGACATTAGTTTTTTCTTTCGCTTCAATTTATATTTAGTGCATCAACAAACATCAATTAATGAAACGTTTATTTTCCAAACGAAAACAAAATGTAGACACAAAAAGTGTGGATTAACGTACTTTATTAGCTACAATTTGTATTTTAAAGAGTATTGCATTCATTGTTCTTTAAAACTTTAGTTCTGCAAGTTACTTCTTTTATAGCACTATATTAGTGTTGAAGCAACCATTCTTGGAAACATTACTATAGACATTAGCTTTTTCATTAGTCTCATTTAGGCTTTACTGCATCGATTAATTAAAAGTTTATTTTCTCAAAGAAAACAAAATAAAAGCATAAAAATTGTTGTTCAACTTACTTTAGTAGCTACAATTTCTATTATAAAGAGTATTGCACTCTTTATTTAAAACCTTAGTCCTGCCAGTTTCTTCTTTTAAAGCACTTTATTAGTGCTGCAGCAACCATTCTTGATAACATTTCTATAGACATTAGCTTTTTCATTAGTCTCATTTTGGCTTTACTGCATAAACAAACATCGATGGATGAAACGTTTATTTTCCAAACGAAAACAAAATGTAAACACAAAAAGTGTCGATTAACGTACTTTATTAGCTATAATTTCTATTAAAAAGAGTATTGGACTCATCGCTCTTTAAAACTTTAGTCCTGCCAGTTACTTCTTTTAAAGGACTATATTAGTACTGCAGCAACCATTCTTTGAAACGTTACTATAGACATTAGCTTTTTCTTTAGGCTCATTTTGGCTTTACTGCATCGATTAATTAAAAGTTTATTTTCTCAAAGAAAACAAAATAAAAGCACAAAAATTGTTGTTCAACTTACTTTAGTAGCTACAATTTCAATTATAAAGAGTATTGCACTCATCGCTCTTTAAAACTTTAGTCCTGCCAGTTACTTCTTTTAAAGCACTATATTAGTACTGCAGCAACCATTCTTTGAAACGTTACAATAAACATTAGCTTTTTCTTTAGTCTTATTTGGGCTTTACTGCATCGGTTAATTAAAAGCTTATTTTCTCAGAGAAAAGGAAATAAAAGCACAAAAAGTGTCGTTCAACGTACTTTAGTAGCTACAATTTATATTATAAAGAGTATTGCACTCATCGTTCTTTAAAACTTTAGTTCTGCAAGTCACTTCTATTATAGCACTATATTAGTGCTGCAGCAACCATTCTTGGAAACATTACTATAGACAGTAGCTTTTTCTTTAGGCTCATATTGGCTTTACTGCATAAACAATCATCGATTAATTAAATGTTGATTTTCTCAAAGAAAACAAAATAAAAGCACAAAAAGTGTGGATTAACGTACTTTAGTAGCTACAATTTTTATTATAAAGAGTATTGCACTCATCGTTCTTTAAAACTTTAGTTCTGCAAGTCACTTCTTTTATAGCACTATATTAGTGCTGCAGCAACCATTCTTTGAAACATTACTATAGACATTAGCTTTTTCTTTAGTCTCATTTTGGCTTTACTACATAAACAAACATCGGTTAATTAAATGTTTATTTTCTCAAAAAAAAAAAAAATTAAAACACAAAAAGTGTCAATTAAAGTACTTTAGTAGCTACAATTTGTGTTATAAAGAGTATTGCACTCATCCTTCTTTAAAACTTTAGTTCTGCCAGTTACTTCTTTTAAAGCACTATATTAGTGCTGCAGCAACCAATCTTTGAAACGTTACTATAGACATTAGCTTTTTCTTTAGTCTCATTTTGGCTTTACTGCATCGATTAATTAAAAGTTTATTTTCTCAAAGAAAACAAAATAAAAGAACAAAAAGTGTCGTTCAACGTACTTTAGTAGCTATAATTTATATTATAAAGAGTATTGTATCATCGTTCATTAAAACTTTAGTTCTGCAAGTTACTTCTTTTATAGCACTATATTAGTGCTGCAGCAACTATTCTTGGAAACATTACTATAGACATTAGCTTTTTCTTTCGTCTCATTTTGGCTTTACTGCATAAACAAACATAGATTAATTAAATGTTTATATTCTAAAAAAAAACAAAATAAAACACAAAAAGTGTCGTTCAACGTACTTAAGTAGCTACAATTTCTATTATAAAGAGTATTGCACTCATCTTTCTTTAAAACTTTAGTCCTGCCAGGTACTTCTTTTAATGCACTATATTAGTGCTGCAGCAACCATTCTTTGAAACATTAGTTTTTTCTTTCCTCTCAATTTACATTTAGTGCATAAACAATCATCGATTAATGAAACGTTTATTTTCCAAAAGAAAACAAAATATAAACACAAAAAGTGTCGTTCAACGTACTTTAGTAGCTACAATTTCTATTATAAAGAGTATTGCACTCATCTTTCCTTAAAACTTTAGTCCTGCCAGGTACTTCTTTTAATGCACTATCTTAGTGCTGCAGCAACCATTCTTGGAAACATTACTATAGACATTAGCTTTTTCTTTCGTCTCATTTTGGCTTTACTGCATAAACAAACATCGATTAATGAAATGTTTATTTTCTCAAGGAAAACAAATTTAAACCACAAAAAGTTTTGGTTAACGTACTTTATTAGCTACAATTTATATTAGAAAGACTATTGCACTAATCGTTCTTTAAAACTTTAGTTTTGCCAGTTACTTCTTTTAAAGCACTATATTAGTGCTGCAGCAACCTATCTTTGAAACATTACAATAGACATTAGCTTTTTTCTTTTGTCTCATTTTCGCTTTACTGCATCGATTAATTAAAAGTTTATATTCTCAAAGAAGACAAAATAAAAGCACAAAAAGTGTCGTTCAACGTACTTTAGTTGCTACAATTTATATTATAAGGAGTATTACACTCATCGTTCTTTAAAACTTTAGTTCTGCAAGTTACTTCTTTTATAGCACTATATTAGTGCTGCAGCAACCATTCTTTGAAACATTACTATAGACATTAGTTTTTTCTTTCCTCTCAATTTACATTTAGTGCATCAACTATCATCGATTAATGAAACGTTTATTTTCCAAAAGAAAGCAAAATATAAACACAAAAAGTGTCGTTCAACGTACTTTAGTAGCTACAATTTCTATTATAAAGAGTATTGCACTCATCGTTCTTTAAAACTTTAGTCCTGCCAGTTTCTTCTTTTAAAGCACTTTATTAGTGCTGCAGCAACCATTCTTGATAACATTTCTATAGACATTAGCTTTTTCTTTAGTCTCATTTTGGCTTTACTGCATAAACAAACATCGATTAATTAAATGTTCATTTTCTCAAAGAAAATAAAATCTAAGCACAAAAAGTGTGAATTAACGTACTTTAGTAGCCACAATTTGTATTATAAAGAGTATTGCACTCATCGTTCTTTAAAACTTCAGTTCTGCAAGTTACTTCTTTTATGGCAATATATTAGTGCTGTAGCAACCCTTCTTTGAAGTATTACCATAGACATTAGCTTTTTTCTTTAGTCTCATTTTGGCTTTACTGCATCGATTAATTAAAAGTTCATTTTCTCAAAGAAAACAAAATAAAAGCACAAAAAGTGTCGTTCAACGTACTTTAGAAGCTACAATTTATATTATAAAGAGTATTGCACTCATCGTTCTTTTAAACTTTAGTTCTGCAAGTTACTTCTTTTATAGCACTATTATAGTGCTGCAGCAACCATTCTTTGAAACATTACTAAAGACATTAGTTTTTTCTTTCGTCTCAATTTATATTTAGTGCATCAACAAACATCGATTAATGAAACGTTTATTTTCCAAAAAAAAACAAATAATAAACACAAAATGTGTGGATTAACGTACTTCATTAACCAACAATTCCTATTACAAAGAGTATTGCACTCATCGTTCTTTAAAACTATAGTCCTGCTAGTTACTTCTTTTAAAGCACTATATTAGTGCTGCAGCAACCATTCTTGGAAACATTGCTATAGACATTAGCTTTTTCTTTAGTCTCATTTTGGCTTTACTGCATAAACAAACATCGATTAAGTAAATGTTTATTTTCTCAAAGAAAACATTATAAAAGCACAAAATGTGTGGATTAACGTACTTGAGTAGCTACAATTTCTATTATAAAGAGTATTGCACTCATCGTTCTTCAAAACTTTAGTTCTGCCAGTTACTTCTTTTAAAGCACTATATTAGTGCTGCAGCAACCATTTTTGGAAACATTACTTTAGACATTTGGCTTTTTCTTTAGTCTCATTTTGGCTTTACTGCATAAACAAATATCGATTAATTAAATGTTCATTTTCTCAAAGAAAACAAAATAAGAGCACAAAATGTGTGAATTAACGTACTTTAGTAGCTACAATTTGTATTATAAAGAGTATTGCACTCATCGTTCTTTAAAACTTCAGTTCTGCAAGTTACTTCTTTTATGGCAATATATTAGTGCTGTAGCAACCCTTCTTTGAAATATTACTATAGACATTAGCTTTTTTCTTTAGTCTCAGTTTGGCTTTAAGGCATAAACAAACATCGATCAATTAAATGTTTATTTTCTCAAAGAAAACAAAATAAAAGCACAAAAAGTGTGGATTAACGTACTTTAGTAGCTACAATTTGTATTAGAAAGAGTATTGCACTCATCGTTCTTTAAAACTTTAGTTCTGCCAGTTACTTCTTTTAAAGCACTATCTTAGTGCTGCAGCAACCATTTTTGGAAACATTACTTTAGACATTTGGCTTTTTCTTTAGTCTCATTTTGGCTTTACTGCATAAACAAACATCGATTAATTAAATGTTTATTTTCTGAAAGAAAACAAAATAAGAGCACAAAATGTGTGAATTAACGTACTTTAGTAGCTACAATTTCTATTACAAAGAATATTGCACTCATCGCTCTTTAAAACTTTAGTCCTGCCAGTTACTTCTTTTAAAGCACTATATTAGTACTGCAGCAACCATTCTTTGAAACGTTACTATAGACATTAGCTTTTTCTTTAGTCTTATTTGGGCTTTACTTCATCGATTAATTAAAAGTTTATTTTCTCAAAGAAAACAAAATTAAAGAACAAAAAATGTCGTTCAACGTACTTTAGTAGCTACAATTTATATTATAAAGAGTATTGCACTCATCGTTCTTTAAAACTTTACTTCTGCAAGTTACTTCTTTTATAGCACTATATTAGTGCTACAGCAACCATTCTTGATAACATTTCTATAGACATTAGCTTTTTCTTTAGTCTCATTTTGGCTTTACTGCATAAACAAACATCGATTAATTAAATGTTCATTTTCTCAAAGAAAACAAAATAAGAGCACAAAATGTGTGAATTAACGTACTTTAGTAGCTACAATTTGTATTATAAAGAGTATTGCACTCATCGTTCTAATTTCTATTACAAAGAGTATTGCACTCATCGCTCTTTAAAACTTTAGTTCTGCAAGTTACTTCTTTAATAGCACTAAATTAGTGCTGCAGCAACTTTTCTTTGAAACATTACTATAGACATTAGCTTATTTCTTTAGTCCCATTTTGGCTTTACTGCATCGATTAATTAAGAGTTCATTTTCTCAAAGAAAACAAAATAAAAGCACAAAAAGTGTCGTTCAACGTTATTTAGAAGCTACAATTTATATTATAAAGAGTATTGCACTCATCGTTCTTTTAAACTTTAGTTCTGCAAGTTACTTCTTTTATAGCACTATTATAGTGCTGCAGCAACCATTTTTGGAAACATTACTTTAGACATTTGGCTTTTTCTTTAGTCTCATTTTGGCTTTACTGCATAAACAAACATCGATTAATTAAATGTTCATTTTCTCAAAGAAAACAAAATAAGAGCACAAAATGTGTGAATTAACGTACTTTAGTAGCTACAATTTGTATTATAAAGAGTATTGCACTCATCGTTCTTTTAAACTTTAGTTCTGCGAGTTACTTCTTTTATAGCACTATTATAGTGCTGCAGCAACCATTCTTCGAAACATTACTATAGAACTTAGTTTTTTCTTTCGTCTCAATTTATATTTAGTGCATCAACAAACATCGATTAATGAAACGTTTAAATTTCCAAAAAAAAACAAAATATAAACACAAAATGTGTGTATTAACGTACTTCATTAACCAACAATTCCTATTACAAAGAGTATTGCACTCATCGTTCTTTAAAACTATAGTCCTGCCAGTTACTTCTTTTCAAGCACTATATTAGTGCTGCAGCAACCATTCTTGGAAACATTACTATAGACATTAGCTTTTTCTTTAGTCTCATTTTGGCTTTACTGCATAAACAAACATCGATTAATTAAATGTTTATTTTCTCAAAGAAAACAAAATAAAAGCACAAAATGTGTGGATTAACGTACTTTAGTAGCTACAATTTGTATTATAAAGAGTATTACACTCATCGTTCTTCAAAACTTTAGTTCTGCCAGTTACTTCTTTTAAAGCACTATATTAGTGCTGCAGCAACCATTTTGGAAACATTACTTTAGACATTTGGCTTTTTCTTTAGTCTCATTTTTGCTTTACTGCATAAACAAACATCGATTAATTAAATGTTTATTTTCTCAAAGGGAGCGAAATTAAAACACAAAAAGTGTAGATTAACGTACTTTAGTAGCTACAATTTGTATTATAAAGAGTATTGCACTCATCGTTCTTTAAAACTTTAGTTCTGCAAGTTACTTCTTTAATAGCACTAAATTAGTGCTGCAGCAACTTTTCTTTGAAACATTACTATAGACATTAGCTTTTTTCTTTAGTCCCATTTTGGCTTTACTGCATCGATTAATTAAGAGTTCATTTTCTCAAAGAAAACAAAATAAAAGCACAAAAAGTGTCGTCCAACGTACTTTAGTAGCTACAATTTGTATTATAAAGAGTATTGCACTCATCGTTCTATAAAACTTTAGTTCTGCAAGTTCCTTCTTTAATAGCACTAAATTAGTGCTGCAGCAACCTTTCTTTGAAACATTACTATAGACATTAGCTTTTTTCTTTAGTCTCATTTTGGCTTTACTGCATCGATTAATTAAAAGTTCATTTTCTCAAAGAAAACAAAATAAGAGCACAAAATGTGTGAATTAACGTACTTTAGTAGCTACAATTTGTATTATAAAGAGTATTGCACTCATCGTTCTTTAAAACTTTAGTTCTGCCAGTTACTTCTTTTAAAGCACTATATTAGTGCTGCAGCAACCATTTTTGGAAACATTACTTTAGGGGGTATATCCAGTATTTAAATGCAGAAAAATGAATTTTTTGTCATTTTTTGCAAAAATATGTGCCAGAACCAAAATTTATCATAGATTCTAATTTTGCACTTCTTATTTATGTATCTTCAACCGTTTTGAAGTTAAATGAGTTTTAAATGACTCATATCAAAATTTGAGACTCCATTTTGGGGTGTACCTTGTCCAGAAGCCCTATGTGTTCTCGTAAAAATAGCGCGAGGAAGACATGGTCTTTCTGTGAATCTTGTACCCCTGTGTGGTAGCCTCTTTTTCAGTAGTTCTCAGAAGTATGAGTCATCATTTCATCGCAAGAAAATGGCCGGCAAGTCGATGGGAGAAGAATTTGAATCGAGTAAAGAATCCTCCAAGGGAAACCGATAATATCCTTCAAAGATATGGAACAGAAGAAAGCAGCTTATAGACTTGCAAGGAAAGCAAAAAGAAGAGCTCCCAAAAACCAAATTGCAACGAGGAAAGGAATCGGAGCGAGCGTCCACCTCCAAACGTCCAGCAAGACCAAAACAAAACACGCAAAAGGAGAGTTGGCCTAGGCCAACCGATCTTTGTGAGGAAAGAGGAAATGAGAGTCCACCTAAAAAGAAGTCATGATGTGAAGAGAAACTCTGCAAGGCTACCCCTTTCTCAAGAAACTTTAGAAGAGGAATTTACTTGAAAGCCAGAAGATTTTGCATTGATAGATATTGAACTTTTCGATTGGGTACTCTTAGCCAGTCAGCTGTTTGCGAACAAGGGACCTTACATTTGAAAGAAAGAAACTTTGACCTCGTTTTTCTCAAAATGGTACTTTTGCACAAGTGTACTTACCATTTCCAAAACCCTAGTCACAATAATTGGTATTTTACCTTGAATTTTTACATGTGAAGGGGTTTAGAGTTGTACTTTGTGGTAACAGAGAGCTTTTTTTGAAAAAAAGTTTTTTTTTGATGTAATTATCTGTTATATTAGCATGTAGCGGATAAAAATTTCAAGCACTTTGCAAATTTCTACCAAAAATAATGATTAACTTATTGTCAAAAAAGCTTTCTGTCACCACATAGGTTGTGTTAATAGCCTTCATTTGATATGCTGTAAGCCCTTCTCCACAAATTCGTTTAGCAGAAAAACGAGAAGCGATAATAATGGTTTTTAGCTCTTTGTTCTTCGTTTCCATGGCAACGGCAACAAAAAGCTATTGTTTTGTGACATATTTCTTAAAGCAGGTTACCATTACTTCATCTTCCACGATTTGGTGACCCTAGGACCTGTAACAAAGATTTTGACTCAAATACTGGATATACCCCCTTTAGACATTTGGCTTTTTCTTTAGTCTCATTTTTGCTTTACTGCATAAACAAACATCGATTAATTAAATGTTTATTTTCTCAAAGGGAGCGAAATTAAAACACAAAAAGTGTAGATTAACGTACTTTAGTAGCTATAATTTGTATTATAAAGAGTATTGCACTCATCGTTCTTTAAAACTTTAGTTCTGCAAGTTACTTCTTTAATAGCACTAAATTAGTGCTGCAGCAACTTTTCTTTGAAACATTACTATAGACATTAGCTTTTTTCTTTAGTCCCATTTTGGCTTTACTGCATCGATTAATTAAGAGTTCATTTTCTCAAAGAAAACAAAATAAAAGCACAAAAAGTGTCGTCCAACGTACTTTAGTAGCTACAATTTGTATTATAAAGAGTATTGCACTCATCGTTCTATAAAACTTTAGTTCTGCAAGTTCCTTCTTTAATAGCACTAAATTAGTGCTGCAGCAACCTTTCTTTGAAACATTACTATAGACATTAGCTTTTTTCTTTAGTCTCATTTTGGCTTTACTGCATCGATTAATTAAAAGTTCATTTTCTCAAAGAAAACAAAATAAGAGCACAAAATGTGTGAATTAACGTACTTTAGTAGCTACAATTTGTATTATAAAGAGTATTGCACTCATCGTTCTTTAAAACTTTAGTTCTGCCAGTTACTTCTTTTAAAGCACTATATTAGTGCTGCAGCAACCATTTTTGGAAACATTACTTTAGACATTTGGCTTTTTCTTTAGTCTCATTTTGGCTTTACTGCATAAACAAACATCGATTAATTAAATGTTTATTTTCTCAAAGAAAACAAAATAAGAGCATAAAATGTGTGAATTAACGTACTTTAGTAGCTACAATTTCTATTACAAAGAGTATTGCACTCATCGCTCTTTAAAACTTTAGTCCTGCCAGTTACTTCTTTTAAAGCACTATATCAGTACTGCAGCAACCATTCTTTGAAACGTTACTATAGACATTAGCTTTTTCTTTAGTCTTATTTGGGCTTTACTTCATCGATTAATTAAAAGTTTATTTTCTCAAAGAAAACAAAATTAAAGAACAAAAAATGTCGTTCAACGTACTTTAGTAGCTACAATTTATATTATAAAGAGTATTGCACTCATCGTTCTTTAAAACTTTACTTCTGCAAGTTACTTCTTTTATAGCACTATATTAGTGCTACAGCAACCATTCTTTGAAACATTACTAGAGCGATTAGCTTTTTCTTTAGTCTCACTTTGGCTTTACTGCATAAACAAACATCGGTTGATTAAATGTTTATTTTCTTAAAGAAATCAAAATTAAAACACAAAAAGTGTCAATTAAAGTACTTTATTGGCTACAATTTCTATTACAAAGAGTATTGCAGTCATCGTTCTTTAATGCTTTAGTCCTGCCAGTTTCTTCTTTTAAAGCACTTTATTAGTGCTGCAGCAACCATTCTTGATAACATTTCTATAGACATTAGCTTTTTCATTAGTCTCATTTTGGCTTTACTGCATAAACAAACATCGATTAATTAAATGTTTATTTTCTCAAAGAAAACAAAATATAAACACAAATTGTGTGGATTAACGTACTTTAGTAGCTACAATTTGTATTATAAAGAGTATTGCACTCATCGTTCTTTAAAACTTTAGTTCTGCAAGTTACTTCTTTTATAGCACTATATTAGTGTTGAAGCAACCATTCTTGGAAACATTACTATAGACATTAGCTTTTTCTTTAGTCTCATTTTAGCTTTTCTGCATAAACAAACATCGATTAATTAAATGTTTATTTTCTCGAAGAAAACAAAATAAAAGCACAAAAATTGTTGTTCAACTTACTTTAGTAGCTACAATTTCTATTATAAAGAGTATTGCACTCATCGTTCTTTAAAACTTTAGTCCTGCCAGTTTCTTCTTTTAAAGCACTTTATTAGTGCTTCAGCAACCATTCTTGATAACATTTCTATAGAAATTAACATTTTCTTTAGGCTCATTTTGGCTTTACTGCATTAACAAACATCGATTAATTAAATGTTTATTTTCTCAAAGAAAACAAAATAAAAGCGCAAAAAGTGTGGATTACCGTACTTTAGTAGCTACAATTTGTATTATAAAGAGTATTGCACTCATCGTTCTTTAAAACTTTAGTCCTGCCAGTTACTTCTTTTAAAGCACTATATTAGTACTGCAGCATCCATTCTTTGAAACGTTACAATAAACATTAGCTTTTTCTTTAGTCTTATTTGGGCTTTACTGCATCGGTTAATTAAAAGTTTATTTTCTCAGAGAAAAGGAAATAAAAGCACAAAAAGTGTCGTTCAACGTACTTTAGTAGCTACAATTTATATTATAAAGAGTATTGCTCTCATCGTTCTTTAAAACTTTAGTTCTACAAGTTACTTCTTTTGTAGCACTATATTAGTGCTGCAGCAACCATTCTTTGAAACATTACAAAAGACATTAGTTTTTTCTTTCGTCTCAATTTATATTTAGTGCATCAACAAACATCGATTAATGAAACGTTTATTTTCCAAAAGAAAACAAAATATAAACACAAAATGTGTGGATTGACGTACTTCATTAGCTACAATTTCTATTACAAAGAGTATTGCACTCATCGTTCTTTAAAACTTTAGTCCTGCCAGTTACTTCTTTTATAGCACTATATTAGTGCTGCAGCAACCATTCTTTGAAACATTACAATAGACATTAGCTTTTTCTTTAGTCTCATTTTGGCTTTACTACATAAACAAACATCGGTTAATTAAATGTTTATTTTCTCAAAAAAACAAAATTAAAACACAAAAAGTGTCAATTAAAGTACTTTATTAGCTACAATTTGTTTTATAAAGAGTATTGCACTCATCCTTCTTTAAAACTTTAGTTCTGCAAGTTACTTCTTTTATAGCACTACATTAGTGCTGCAGCAACCATTCTTTGAAACATTACTATAGACATTAGTTTTTTCTTTCGCTTCAATTTATATTTAGTGCATCAACAAACATCAATTAATGAAACGTTTATTTTCCAAACGAAAACAAAATGTAGACACAAAAAGTGTCGATTAACGTACTTTATTAGCTACAATTTGTATTTTAAAGAGTATTGCATTCATTGTTCTTTAAAACTTTAGTTCTGCAAGTTACTTCTTTTATAGCACTATATTAGTGTTGAAGCAACCATTCTTGGAAACATTACTATAGACATTAGCTTTTTCATTAGTCTCATTTAGGCTTTACTGCATCGATTAATTAAAAGTTTATTTTCTCAAAGAAAACAAAATAAAAGCATAAAAATTGTTGTTCAACTTACTTTAGTAGCTACAATTTCTATTATAAAGAGTATTGCACTCTTTATTTAAAACCTTAGTCCTGCCAGTTTCTTCTTTTAAAGCACTTTATTAGTGCTGCAGCAACCATTCTTGATAACATTTCTATAGACATTAGCTTTTTCATTAGTCTCATTTTGGCTTTACTGCATAAACAAACATCGATGGATGAAACGTTTATTTTCCAAACGAAAACAAAATGTAAACACAAAAAGTGTCGATTAACGTACTTTATTAGCTATAATTTCTATTAAAAAGAGTATTGGACTCATCGCTCTTTAAAACTTTAGTCCTGCCAGTTACTTCTTTTAAAGCACTATATTAGTACTGCAGCAACCATTCTTTGAAACGTTACTATAGACATTAGCTTTTTCTTTAGGCTCATTTTGGCTTTACTGCATCGATTAATTAAAAGTTTATTTTCTCAAAGAAAACAAAATAAAAGCACAAAAATTGTTGTTCAACTTACTTTAGTAGCTACAATTTCTATTATAAAGAGTATTGCACTCAGCTCTTTAAAACTTTAGTCCTGCCAGTTACTTCTTTTAAAGCACTATATTAGTACTGCAGCAACCATTCTTTGAAACGTTACAATAAACATTAGCTTTTTCTTTAGTCTTATTTGGGCTTTACTGCATCGGTTAATTAAAAGTTTATTTTCTCAGAGAAAACGAAATAAAAGCACAAAAAGTGTCGTTCAACGTACTTTAGTAACTACAGTTTATATTATAAAGAGTATTGCACTCATCGTTCTTTAAAACTTTAGTTCTGCAAGTCACTTCTTTTATAGCACTATATTAGTGCTGCAGCAACCATTCTTGGAAACATTACTATAGACAGTAGCTTTTTCTTTAGGCTCATATTGGCTTTACTGTATAAACAATCATCGATTAATTAAATGTTTATTTTCTCAAAGAAAACAAAATAAAAGCACAAAAAGTGTGGATTAACGTACTTTAGTAGCTACAATTTGTATTATAAAGAGTATTGCACTCATCGTTCTTTCAAACTTTAGGTCTGCAAGTTACTTCTTTTATAGCACTATATTAGTGCTGCAACAACCATTCTTTGAAACATTACTATAGACATTAGCTTTTTCTTTAGTCTCATTTTGGCTTTACTACATAAACAAACATCGGTTAATTAAATGTTTATTTTCTAAAAAAAAAAAACAAAATTAAAACACAAAAAGTGTCAATTAAAGTACTTTAGTAGCTACAATTTGTATTATAAAGAGTATTGCACTCATCCTTCTTTATTTAAAACTCTAGTTCTGCCAGTTACTTCTTTTAAAGCACTATATTAGTGCTGCAGCAACCAATCTTTGAAACGTTACTATAGACATTAGCTTTTTCTTTAGTCTCATTTTGGCTTTACTGCATCGATTAATTAAAAGTTTATTTTCTCAAAGAAAACAAAATAAAAGAACAAAAAATGTCGTTCAACGTACTTTAGTAGCTATAATTTATATTATAAAGAGTATTGTATCATCGTTCATTAAAACTTTAGTTCTGCAAGTTACTTCTTTTATAGCACTATATTAGTGCTGCAGCAACTATTCTTGGAAACATTACTATAGACATTAGCTTTTTCTTTCGTCTCATTTTGGCTTTACTGCATAAACAAACATCGATTAATGAAATGTTTATTTTCTCAAGGAAAACAAATTTAAACCACAAAAAGTTTTGGTTAACGTACTTTATTAGCTACAATTTATATTAGAAAGACTATTGCACTAATCGTTCTTTAAAACTTTAGTTTTGCCAGTTATTTCTTTTAAAGCACTATATTAGTGCTGCAGCTACCTATCTTTGAAACATTACAATAGACATTAGCTTTTTTCTTTTGTCTCATTTTCGCTTTACTGCATCGATTAATTAAAAGTTTATTTTCTCAAAGAAGACAAAATAAAAGCACAAAAAGTGTCGTTCAACGTACTTTAGTTGCTACAATTTATATTATAAGGAGTATTACACTCATCGTTCTTTAAAACTTTAGTTCTGCAAGTTACTTCTTTTATAGCACTATATTAGTGCTGCAGCAACCATTCTTTGAAACATTACTATAGACATTAGTTTTTTCTTTCCTCTCAATTTACATTTAATGCATCAACAATCATCGATTAATGAAACGTTTATTTTCCAAAAGAAAGCAAAATATAAGCACAAAAAGTGTCGTTCAACGTACTTTAGTAGCCACAATTTGTATTATAAAGAGTATTGCACTCATCGTTCTTTAAAACTTTAGTTCTGCATGTTACTTCTTTTATAGCATTACATTACTGCTGCAGCAACCATTCTTGGAAACAATACTATAGACATTAGCTTTTTCTTTAGTCTCATTTTGGCTTTACTGCATAAACAAACATCGATTAATTAAATGTTCATTTTCTCAAAGAAAATAAAATCTAAGCACAAAAAGTGTCGTTCAACGTACTTTAGTAGCCACAATTTGTATTATAAAGAGTATTGCACTCATCGTTCTTTAAAACTTTAGTCCTGCCAGTTTCTTCTTTTAAAGCACTTTATTAGTGCTGCAGCAACCATTCTTGATAACATTTCTATAGACATTAGCTTTTTCTTTAGTCTCATTTTGGCTTTACTGCATCGATTAATTAAAAGTTTATTTTCTCAAAGAAAACAAAATAAAAGCACAAAAAGGGTCGTTCAACGTACTTTAGTAGCTATAATTTATATTATAAAGAGTATTGTATCATCGTTCTTTAAAACTTTATTTCTGCAAGTTACTTCTTTTACAGCACTATATTAGTGCTGCAGCAACCATTCTTGGAAACATTACTATAGACATTAGCATTTTCTTTAGTCTCATTTTGGCTTTACTGCATAAACAAACATCGATTAATTAAATGTTTATTTTTTCAAAGAAAACAAATTTAAAACACAAAAAGTGTCAGTTAATGTATATTATTAGCTACAATTTATATTATAAAGAGAATTGCACTCATCGTCCTTTAAAACTTTAGTTCTGCATGTTACTTCTTTTATAGCATTACATTACTGCTGCAGCAACCATTCTTGGAAACAATACTATAGACATTAGCTTTTTCTTTAGTCTCATTTTGGCTTTACTGCAAAAACAAACATCGATTAATTAAATGTTTATTTTCTAAAAGAAAACAAAATAAAAGCACAAAAAGTGTCGTTCAACGTACTTAAGTAGCTACAATTTCTATTATAAAGAGTATTGCACTCATTGTTCTTTAAAACTTTAGTCCTGCCAGGTACTTCTTTTAATGCACTATCTTAGTACTGCAGCAACCATTCTTGGAAACATTACTATAGACATTAGCTTTTTCTTTAGTCCAATTTTAGCTTTACTGCATAAACAAACATCGATTAATTAAATGTTTATTTTCTCAAAGAAAACAAATTTAAAACACAAAAAGTTTTGGTTAACGTACTTTATTAGCTACAATTTATATTAGAAAGACTATTGCACTAATCGTTCTTTAAAACTTTAGTTCTGCAACTTACTTCTTTTATAGCACTATATTAGTGCTGCAGCAACCATTCTTGGAAACATTACTATAGACATTAGCTTTTTCATTAGTCTCATTTTGGTTTTACTGCATCGATTAATTAAAAGTTTATTTTCTCAAAGAAAACAAAATAAAAGCACAAAAAGTGTCGTTCAATGTACTTTAGTAGCTATAATTCATATTATAAAGAGTATTGTATCATCGTTCTTTAAAACTTTAGTTCTGCAAGTTACTTCTTTTATAGCACTATATTAGTGCTGCAGCAACCATTCTTAGAAACATTACTATAGACATTAGCTTTTTCTTTAGGCTAATTTTGGCTTTACTGCATAAACAAACATCGATTAATTAAATGTTTATATTCTAAAAAAAAACAAAATAAAACACAAAAAGTGTCGTTCAACGTACTTAAGTAGCTACAATTTCTATTATAAAGAGTATTGCACTCATCTTTCTTTAAAACTTTAGTCCTGCCAGGTACTTCTTTTAATGCACTATATTAGTGCTGCAGCAACCATTCTTTGAAACATTAGTTTTTTCTTTCCTCTCAATTTACATTTAGTGCATAAACAATCATCGATTAATGAAACGTTTATTTTCCAAAAGAAAACAAAATATAAACACAAAAAGTGTCGTTCAACGTACTTTAGTAGCTACAATTTCTATTATAAAGAGTATTGCACTCATCTTTCTTTAAAACTTTAGTCCTGCCAGGTACTTCTTTTAATGCACTATCTTAGTGCTGCAGCAACCATTCTTGGAAACATTACTATAGACATTAGCTTTTTCTTTCGTCTCATTTTGGCTTTACTGCATAAACAAACATCGATTAATGAAATGTTTATTTTCTCAAGGAAAACAAATTTAAACCACAAAAAGTTTTGGTTAACGTACTTTATTAGCTACAATTTATATTAGAAAGACTATTGCACTAATCGTTCTTTAAAACTTTAGTTTTGCCAGTTACTTCTTTTAAAGCACTATATTAGTGCTGCAGCAACCTATCTTTGAAACATTACAATAGACATTAGCTTTTTTCTTTTGTCTCATTTTCGCTTTACTGCATCGATTAATTAAAAGTTTATTTTCTCAAAGAAGACAAAATAAAAGCACAAAAAGTGTCGTTCAACGTACTTTAGTTGCTACAATTTATATTATAAGGAGTATTACACTCATCGTTCTTTAAAACTTTAGTTCTGCAAGTTACTTCTTTTATAGCACTATATTAGTGCTGCAGCAACCATTCTTTGAAACATTACTTTAGACATTACTTTTTTCTTTCCTCTCAATTTACATTTAGTGCATCAACAATCATCGATTAATGAAACGTTTATTTTCCAAAAGAAAGCAAAATATAAACACAAAAAGTGTCGTTCAACGTACTTTAGTAGCTACAATTTCTATTATAAAGAGTATTGCACTCATCGTTCTTTAAAACTTTAGTCCTGCCAGTTTCTTCTTTTAAAGCACTTTATTAGTGCTGCAGCAACCATTCTTGATAACATTTCTATAGACATTAGCTTTTTCTTTAGTCTCATTTTGGCTTTACTGCATAAACAAACATCGATTAATTAAATGTTCATTTTCTCAAAGAAAATAAAATCTAAGCACAAAAAGTGTCGTTCAACGTACACAATTTGTATTATAAAGAGTATTGCACTCATCGAACTTTAGTCCTGCCAGTTTCTTCTTTTAAAGCACTTTATTAGTGCTGCAGCAACCATTCTTGATAACATTTCTATAGACATTAGCTTTTTCTTTAGTCTCATTTTGGCTTTACTGCATCGATTAATTAAAAGTTTATTTTCTCAAAGAAAACAAAATAAAAGCACAAAAAGTGTCGTTCAACGTACTTTAGTAGCTATAATTTATATTATAAAGAGTATTGTATCATCGTTCTTTAAAACTTTAGTTCTGCAAGTTACTTCTTTTACAGCACTATATTAGTGCTGCAGCAACCATTCTTGGAAACAATACTATAGACATTAGCTTTTTCTTTAGTCTCATTTTGGCTTTACTGCAAAAACAAACATCGATTAATTAAATTTTTATTTTCTCAAAGAAAACAAAATAAAAGCACAAAATGTGTGAATTAACGTACGTTAGTAGCTACAATTTGTATTATAAAGAGTATTGCACTCATCGTTCTCTAAAACTTTAGTTCTGCAAGTTACTTCTTTAATAGCACTAAATTAGTGCTGCAGCAACCTTTCTTTGAAAGATTACTATAGAGATAAGCTTTTTTCTTTTGTCTCACTTTGGCTTTACTGCATCGATTAATTAAAACTTTATTTTCTCAAAGAAGACAAAATAAAAGCACAAAAAGTGTCGTTCAACGTACTTTAGTTGCTACAATTTATATTATAAGGAGTATTACACTCATCGTTCTTTAAAACTTTAGTTCTGCAAGTTACTTCTTTTATAGCACTATATTAGTGCTGCAGCAACCATTCTTTGAAACATTACTATAGACATTACTTTTTTCTTTCCTCTCAATTTACATTTAGTGCATCAACAATCATCGATTAATGAAACGTTTATTTTCCAAAAGAAAGCAAAATATAAACACAAAAAGTGTCGTTCAACGTACTTAAGGAGCTACAATTTCTATTATAAAGAGTATTGCACTCATTGTTCTTTAAAACTTTAGTCCTGCCAGGTACTTCTTTTAATGCACTATCTTAGTACTGCAGCAACCATTCTTGGAAACATTACTATAGACATTAGCTTTTTCTTTAGTCCAATTTTAGCTTTACTGCATAAACAAACATCGATTAATTAAATGTTTATTTTCTCAAAGAAAACAAATTTAAAACACAAAAAGTTTTGGTTAACGTACTTTATTAGCTACAATTAATATTAGAAAGACTATTGCACTAATCGTTCTTTAAAACTTTAGTTCTGCAACTTACTTCTTTTATAGCACTATATTAGTGCTGCAGCAACCATTCTTGGAAACATTACTATAGACATTAGCTTTTTCTTTAGTCCAATTTTAGCTTTACTGCATAAACAAACATCGATTAATTAAATGTTTATTTTCTCAAAGAAAACAAATTTAAAACACAAAAAGTTTTGGTTAACGTACTTTATTAGCTACAATTAATATTAGAAAGACTATTGCACTAATCGTTCTTTAAAACTTTAGTTCTGCAACTTACTTCTTTTATAGCACTATATTAGTGCTGCAGCAACCATTCTTGGAAACATTACTATAGACATTAGCTTTTTCTTTAGTCCAATTTTAGCTTTACTGCATAAACAAACATCGATTAATTAAATGTTTATTTTCTCAAAGAAAACAAATTTAAAACACAAAAAGTTTTGGTTAACGTACTTTATTAGCTACAATTAATATTAGAAAGACTATTGCACTAATCGTTCTTTAAAACTTTAGTTCTGCAACTTACTTCTTTTATAGCACTATATTAGTGCTGCAGCAACCATTCTTGGAAACATTACTATAGACATTAGCTTTTTCTTTCGTCTCATTTTGGCTTTACTGCATAAACAAACATCGATTAATGAAATGTTTATTTTCTCAAGGAAAACAAATTTAAACCACAAAAAGTTTTGGTTAACGTACTTTATTAGCTACAATTTATATTAGAAAGACTATTGCACTAATCGTTCTTTAAAACTTTAGTTTTGCCAGTTACTTCTTTTAAAGCACTATATTAGTGCTGCAGCAACCTATCTTTGAAACATTACAATAGACATTAGCTTTTTTCTTTTGTCTCATTTTCGCTTTACTGCATCGATTAATTAAAAGTTTATTTTCTCAAAGAAGACAAAATAAAAGCACAAAAAGTGTCGTTCAACGTACTTTAGTTGCTACAATTTATATTATAAGGAGTATTACACTCATCGTTCTTTAAAACTTTAGTTCTGCAAGTTACTTCTTTTATAGCACTATATTAGTGCTGCAGCAACCATTCTTTGAAACATTACTTTAGACATTACTTTTTTCTTTCCTCTCAATTTACATTTAGTGCATCAACAATCATCGATTAATGAAACGTTTATTTTCCAAAAGAAAGCAAAATATAAACACAAAAATGTGTCGTTCAACGTACTTTAGTAGCTACAATTTCTATTATAAAGAGTATTGCACTCATCGTTCTTTAAAACTTTAGTCCTGCCAGTTTCTTCTTTTAAAGCACTTTATTAGTGCTGCAGCAACCATTCTTGATAACATTTCTATAGACATTAGCTTTTTCTTTAGTCTCATTTTGGCTTTACTGCATAAACAAACATCGATTAATTAAATGTTCATTTTCTCAAAGAAAATAAAATCTAAGCACAAAAAGTGTCGTTCAACGTACATTAGTAGCCACAATTTGTATTATAAAGAGTATTGCACTCATCGAACTTTAGTCCTGCCAGTTTCTTCTTTTAAAGCACTTTATTAGTGCTGCAGCAACCATTCTTGATAACATTTCTATAGACATTAGCTTTTTCTTTAGTCTCATTTTGGCTTTACTGCATCGATTAATTAAAAGTTTATTTTCTCAAAGAAAACAAAATAAAAGCACAAAAAGTGTCGTTCAACGAACTTTAGTAGCTATAATTTATATTATAAAGAGTATTGTATCATCGTTCCTTAAAACTTTAGTTCTGCAAGTTACTTCTTTTACAGCACTATATTAGTGCTGCAGCAACCATTCTTGGAAACATTACTATAGACATTAGCATTTTCTTTAGTCTCATTTTGGCTTTACTGCATAAACAAACATCGATTAATTAAATGTTTATTTTTTTAAAGAAAACAAATTTAAAACACAAAAAGTGTCGGTTAATGTATATTATTAGCTACAATTTATATTATAAAGAGAATTGCACTCATCGTCCTTTAAAACTTTAGTTCTGCATGTTACTTCTTTTATAGCACTATTATAGTGCTGCAGCAACCATTCTTTGAAACATTACTATAGACATTAGTTTTTTCTTTAGTCTCATTTTGGCTTTACTGCAAAAACAAACATCGATTAATTAAACGTTTATTTTCTCAAAGAAAACACAAATAAAAGCACAAAATGTGTGGATTAACGTACTTAGTAGCTACAATTTGTATTATAAAGAGTATTGCACTCATCGTTCTTTAAAACTTTAGTTCTGCAAGTTACTTCTTTTAATAGCACTATATTAGTGCTGCAGCAACCATTCTTTGAAAGATTACTATAGACATAAGCTTTTTTCTTTTGTCTCACTTTGGCTTTACTGCATAAACAAACATCGATTAATTAAAACTTTATTTTCTCAAAGAAGACAAAATAAAAGCACAAAAAGTGTCGTTCAACGTACTTTAGTTGCTACAATTTATATTATAAGGAGTATTACACTCATCGTTCTTTAAAACTTTAGTTCTGCAAGTTACTTCTTTTATAGCACTATATTAGTGCTGCAGCAACCATTCTTTGAAACATTACTATAGACATTACTTTTTTCTTTCCTCTCAATTTACATTTAGTGCATCAACAATCATCGATTAATGAAACGTTTATTTTCCAAAAGAAAGCAAAATATAAACACAAAAAGTGTCGTTCAACGTACTTAAGGAGCTACAATTTCTATTATAAAGAGTATTGCACTCATTGTTCTTTAAAACTTTAGTCCTGCCAGGTACTTCTTTTAATGCACTATCTTAGTACTGCAGCAACCATTCTTGGAAACATTACTATAGACATTAGCTTTTTCTTTAGTCCAATTTTAGCTTTACTGCATAAACAAACATCGATTAATTAAATGTTTATTTTCTCAAAGAAAACAAATTTAAAACACAAAAAGTTTTGGTTAACGTACTTTATTAGCTACAATTAATATTAGAAAGACTATTGCACTAATCGTTCTTTAAAACTTTAGTTCTGCAACTTACTTCTTTTATAGCACTATATTAGTGCTGCAGCAACCATTCTTGGAAACATTACTATAGACATTAGCTTTTTCATTAGTCTCATTTTGGTTTTACTGCATCGATTAATTAAAAGTTTATTTTCTCAAAGAAAACAAAATAAAAGCACAAAAAGTGTCGTTCAATGTACTTTAGTAGCTATAATTCATATTATAAAGAGTATTGTATCATCGTTCTTTAAAACTTTAGTTCTGCAAGTTACTTCTTTTATAGCACTATATTAGTGCTGCAGCAACCATTCTTAGAAACATTACTATAGACATTAGCTTTTTCTTTAGGCTAATTTTGGCTTTACTGCATAAACAAACATCGATTAATTAAATGTTTATTTTCTTAAAGAAAACAAATTTAAACCACAAAAAGTTTTGGTTAACGTACTTTATTAGCTACAATTTATATTAGAAAGACTATTGCACTAATCGTTCTTTAACCTTTAGTTTTGCCAGTTACTTCTTTTAAAGCACTATATTAGTGCTGCAGCAACCATTTTTGGAAAAATTAGTATAGACATTTAGCTATATCTTTAGTCTCATGTTGGCTTTACTGCATAAACAAACATCGATAAATTAAATGTTTATTTTCTCAAAGAAAACAAAATAAAAGCACAAAATGTGTGAATTAACGTACGTTAGTAGCTACAATTTGTATTATAAAGAGTATTGCACTCATCTTTCTTTAAAACTTTAGTCCTGCCAGGTACTTCTTTTAATGCACTATATTAGTGCTGCAGCAACCATTCTTTGAAACATTAGTTTTTTCTTTCCTCTCAATTTACATTTAGTGCATAAACAATCATCGATTAATGACACGTTTATTTTCCAAAAGAAAACAAAATATAAACACAAAAAGTGTCGTTCAACGTACTTTAGTAGCTACAATTTCTATTATAAAGAGTATTGCACTCATCTTTCTTTAAAACTTTAGTCCTGCCAGGTACTTCTTTTAATGCACTATCTTAGTGCTGCAGCAACCATTCTTGGAAACATTACTATAGACATTAGCTTTTTCTTTCGTCTCATTTTGGCTTTACTGCATAAACAAACATCGATTAATGAAATGTTTATTTTCTCAAGGAAAACAAATTTAAACCACAAAAAGTTTTGGTTAACGTACTTTATTAGCTACAATTTATATTAGAAAGACTATTGCACTAATCGTTCTTTAAAACTTTAGTTTTGCCAGTTACTTCTTTTAAAGCACTATATTAGTGCTGCAGCAACCTATCTTTGAAACATTACAATAGACATTAGCTTTTTTCTTTTGTCTCATTTTCGCTTTACTGCATCGATTAATTAAAAGTTTATTTTCTCAAAGAAGACAAAATAAAAGCACAAAAAGTGTCGTTCAACGTACTTTAGTTGCTACAATTTATATTATAAGGAGTATTACACTCATCGTTCTTTAAAACTTTAGTTCTGCAAGTTACTTCTTTTATAGCACTATATTAGTGCTGCAGCAACCATTCTTTGAAACATTACTTTAGACATTACTTTTTTCTTTCCTCTCAATTTACATTTAGTGCATCAACAATCATCGATTAATGAAACGTTTATTTTCCAAAAGAAAGCAAAATATAAACACAAAAAGTGTCGTTCAACGTACTTTAGTAGCTACAATTTCTATTATAAAGAGTATTGCACTCATCGTTCTTTAAAACTTTAGTCCTGCCAGTTTCTTCTTTTAAAGCACTTTATTAGTGCTGCAGCAACCATTCTTGATAACATTTCTATAGACATTAGCTTTTTCTTTAGTCTCATTTTGGCTTTACTGCATAAACAAACATCGATTAATTAAATGTTCATTTTCTCAAAGAAAATAAAATCTAAGCACAAAAAGTGTCGTTCAACGTACATTAGTAGCCACAATTTGTATTATAAAGAGTATTGCACTCATCGAACTTTAGTCCTGCCAGTTTCTTCTTTTAAAGCACTTTATTAGTGCTGCAGCAACCATTCTTGATAACATTTCTATAGACATTAGCTTTTTCTTTAGTCTCATTTTGGCTTTACTGCATCGATTAATTAAAAGTTTATTTTCTCAAAGAAAACAAAATAAAAGCACAAAAAGTGTCGTTCAACGTACTTTAGTAGCTACAATTTATATTATAAAGAGTATTGCACTCATCGTTCTTTAAAACTTTAGTTCTGCAAGTTACTTCTTTTACAGCACTATATTAGTGCTGCAGCAACCATTCTTGAAACATTACTATAGACATTAGCTTTTTCTTTAGTCTCATTTTGGCTTTACTGCATAAACAAACATCGATTAATTAAATGTTTATTTTTTTAAAGAAAACAAATTTAAACACAAAAAGTGTCGGTTAATGTATATTATTAGCTACAATTTATATTATAAAGAGTATTGCACTCATCGTCCTTTAAAACTTTAGTCCTGCAGTTACTTCTTTTAAAGCACTTTATTAGTGCTGTAGCAACCTTTCTTGGAAACATTACTAGAGACATTAGCTTTTTCTTTAGTCTCATTTTGGCTTTACTGCAAAAACAAACATCGATTAATTAAAAGTTTATTTTCTCAAAGAAAACAAAATAAAAGCACAAAATGTGTGAATTAACGTACTTTAGTAGCTACAATTTGTATTATAAAGAGTATTGCACTCATCGTTCTTCTAAAACTTTAGTTCTGCAAGTTACTTCTTTTAATAGCACTATATTAGTGCTGCAGCAACCTTTCTTGGAAACATTACTATAGACATTAAGCTTTTTTCTTTAGTCTCATTTTGGCTTTACTGCATAAACAAACATCGATTAATTAAATGTTTATTTTCTCAAAGAAGACAAATTTAAAACACAAAAAGTGTCGTTAATGTACTTTAGTAGCTACAATTTATATTATAAAGAGTATTGCACTCATCGTTCTTTAAAACTTTAGTTCTGCAAGTTACTTCTTTTATAGCACTATATTAGTGCTGCAGCAACCATTCTTGGAAACATTACTATAGACATTAGCTTTTTCTTTAGTCTCATTTTAGCTTTACTGCATAAACAAACATCGAATACTTAAATGTTTATTTTCTCAAAGAAAACAAATTAAAAGCACAAAAAGTGTGGTTAACGTACTTTAGTAGCTACAATTTATATTATAAAGAGTATTGCACTCATCGTTCTTTAAACTTTAGTTCTGCCAGTTACTTCTTTTAAAGCACTATATTAGTGCTGCAGCAACCATTTTTGGAAACATTACTATAGACATTTAGCTTTTTCTTTAGTCTCATTTGGCTTTACTGCATAAACAAACATCGATTAATTAAATGTTTATTTTCTCAAAGAAACAAAATAAAAGCACAAAAAGTGTCGAATTAACGTACTTTAGTAGCTACAATTTGTATTATAAAGAGTATTGCACTCATCGTTCTTTAAAACTTTAGTTCTGCAAGTTACTTCTTTAATAGCACTAAATTAGTGCTGCAGCAACCTTTCTTTGAAACATTACTATAGACATTACTTTTTTCTTTCCTCTCAATTTACATTTAGTGCATCAACAATCATCGATTAATGAAACGTTTATTTTCCAAAAGAAAGCAAAATATAAACACAAAAAGTGTCGTTCAACGTACTTAAGGAGCTACAATTTCTATTATAAAGAGTATTGCACTCATTGTTCTTTAAAACTTTAGTCCTGCCAGGTACTTCTTTTAATGCACTATCTTAGTACTGCAGCAACCATTCTTGGAAACATTACTATAGACATTAGCTTTTTCTTTAGTCCAATTTTAGCTTTACTGCATAAACAAACATCGATTAATTAAATGTTTATTTTCTCAAAGAAAACAAATTTAAAACACAAAAAGTTTTGGTTAACGTACTTTATTAGCTACAATTAATATTAGAAAGACTATTGCACTAATCGTTCTTTAAAACTTTAGTTCTGCAACTTACTTCTTTTATAGCACTATATTAGTGCTGCAGCAACCATTCTTGGAAACATTACTATAGACATTAGCTTTTTTCATTAGTCTCATTTTGGTTTTACTGCATCGATTAATTAAAAGTTTATTTTCTCAAAGAAAACAAAATAAAAGCACAAAAAGTGTCGTTCAATGTACTTTAGTAGCTATAATTCATATTATAAAGAGTATTGTATCATCGTTCTTTAAAACTTGTATTATAAAGAGTATTGCACTCATCGTTCTTTAAAACTTTAGTTCTGCAAGTTCCTTCTTTAATAGCACTAAATTAGTGCTGCAGCAACCTTTCTTTGAAACATTACCATAGACATTAGCTTTTTTCATTAGTCTCATTTTGGTTTTACTGCATCGATTAATTAAAAGTTTATTTTCTCAAAGAAAACAAAATAAAAGCACAAAAAGTGTCGTTCAATGTACTTTAGTAGCTATAATTCATATTATAAAGAGTATTGTATCATCGTTCTTTAAAACTTTAGTTCTGCAAGTTACTTCTTTTATAGCACTATATTAGTGCTGCAGCAACCATTCTTAGAAACATTACTATAGACATTAGCTTTTTCTTTAGGCTAATTTTGGCTTTACTGCATAAACAAACATCGATTAATTAAATGTTTATTTTCTTAAAGAAAACAAATTTAAACCACAAAAAGTTTTGGTTAACGTACTTTATTAGCTACAATTTATATTAGAAAGACTATTGCACTAATCGTTCTTTAACCTTTAGTTTTGCCAGTTACTTCTTTTAAAGCACTATATTAGTGCTGCAGCAACCATTTTTGGAAACATTAGTATAGACATTTAGCTATATCTTTAGTCTCATGTTGGCTTTACTGCATAAACAAACATCGATAAATTAAATGTTTATTTTCTCAAAGCAAACAAAATAAAAGCACAAAATGTGTGAATTAACGTACGTTAGTAGCTACAATTTGTATTATAAAGAGTATTGCACTCATCGTTCTCTAAAACTTTAGTTCTGCAAGTTACTTCTTTAAAAGCACTAAATTAGTGCTGCAGCAACCTTTCTTTGAAAGATTACTATAGACATAAGCTTTTTTCTTTTGTCTCACTTTGGCTTTACTGCATCGATTAATTAAAACTTTATTTTCTCAAAGAAGACAAAATAAAAGCACAAAAAGTGTCGTTCAACTTACTTTAGTAGCTACAATTTCTATTATAAAGAGTATTGCACTCATCGTTCTTTAAAACTTTAGTCCTGCCAGTTTCTTCTTTTAAAGCACTTTATTAGTGCTGCAGCAACCATTCTTGATAACATTTCTATAGACATTAGCTTTTTCTTTAGTCTCATTTTGGCTTTACTGCATAAACAAACATCGATTAATTAAATGTTTATTTTCTCAAAGAAAACAAAACAAAAGCACAAAAAGTGTGGATTAACGTACTTTAGTAGCTACAATTTGTATTATAAAGAGTATTGCACTCATCGTTCTTTTAAACTTTAGTTCTGCAAGTTACTTCTTTTATAGCACTAAATTAGTACTGCAGCAACCTTTCTTTGAAACATTATTATAGACATTGGCTTTTTTCTTTAGTCCCATTTTGGCTTTACTGCATCGATTAATTAAAAGTTCATTTTCTCAAAGAAAACAAAATAAAAGCACAAAAAGTGTCGTCCAACGTACTTTGGTAGCTACAATTTGTATTATAAAGAGTATTGCACTCATCGTTCTTTTAAACTTTAGTTCTGCAAGTTACTTCTTTTATAGCACTATTATAGTGCTGCAGCAACCATTCTTTGAAACATTACTAAAGACATTAGTTTTTTCTTTCGTCTCAATTTATATTTAGTGCATCAACAAACATCGATTAATGAAACGTTTATTTTCCAAAAAAAAAACAAATAATAAACACAAAATGTGTGGATTAATGTACTTCATTAACCAACAATTCCTATTACAAAGAGTATTGCACTCATCGTTCTTTAAAACTATAGTCCTGCTAGTTACTTCTTTTAAAGCACTATATTAGTGCTGCAGCAACCATTCTTGGAAACATTGCTATAGACATTAGCTTTTTGCTTAGTCACATTTTGGCTTTACTGCATAAACAAACATCGATTAAATAAATGTTTATTTTCTCAAAGAAAACAAAATAAAAGCACAAAATGTGTGGATTAACGTACTTTAGTAGCTACAATTTCTATTATAAAGAGTATTGCACTCATCGTTCTTCAAAACTTTAGTTCTGCCAGTTACTTCTTTTAAAGCACTATATTATTGCTGCAGCAACCATTTTTGGAAACATTACTTTAGACATTTGGCTTGTTCTTTAGTCTCATTTTGGCTTTACTGCATAAGCAAACATCGATTAATTAAATGT
This sequence comes from Aurelia coerulea, assembly GCA_039566865.1. Classification (NCBI taxonomy): domain Eukaryota; kingdom Metazoa; phylum Cnidaria; class Scyphozoa; order Semaeostomeae; family Ulmaridae; genus Aurelia; species Aurelia coerulea. The sequence goes on from CM076959.1 coordinate 10,359,084, forward strand.
TTATTTTCTCAAAGGAAGCGAAATTAAAACACAAAAAGTGTAAATTAACGTACTTTAGTAGCTACAATTTGTATTATAAAGAGTATTACACTCATCGTTCTTGAAAACTTTAGTTCTGCAAGTTCCTTCTTTAATAGCACTAAATTAGTGCTGCAGCAACCTTTCTTTGAAACATTACCATAGACATTAGCTTTTTTCTTTAGTCTCATTTTGGCTTTACTGCATCGATTAATTAAAAGTTCATTTTCTCAAAGAAAACAAATTAAAAGCACAAAAAGTGCGTTCAACGTACTTTAGAAGCTACAATTTATATTATAAAGAGTATTGCACTCATCGTTCTTTTAAACTTTAGTTCTGCCAGTTACTTCTTTTAAAGCACTATATTATTGCTGCAGCAACCATTTTTGGAAACATTACTTTAGACATTTGGCTTGTTCTTTAGTCTCATTTTGGCTTTACTGCATAAACAAACATCGATTAATTAAATGTTTATTTTCTCAAAGGAAGCGAAATTAAAACACAAAAAGTGTAGATTAACGTACTTTAGTAGCTACAATTTGTATTATAAAGAGTATTGCACTCATCGTTCTTTAAAACTTTAGTTCTGCAAGTTCCTTCTTTAATAGCACTAAATTAGTGCTGCAGCAACCTTTCTTTGAAACATTACCATAGACATTAGCTTTTTTCTTTAGTCTCATTTTGGCTTTACTGCATCGATTAATTAAAAGTTCATTTTCTCAAAGAAAACAAAATAAAAGCACAAAAAGTGTCGTTCAACGTACTTTAGAAGCTACAATTTATATTATAAAGAGTATTGCACTCATCGTTCTTTTAAACTTTAGTTCTGCAAGTTACTTCTTTTATAGCACTATTATAGTGCTGCAGCAACCATTCTTTGAAACATTACTAAAGACATTAGTTTTTTCTTTCGTCTCAATTTATATTTAGTGCATCAACAAACATCGATTAATGAAACGTTTATTTTCCAAAAAAAAAACAAATAATAAACACAAAATGTGTGGATTAACGTACTTCATTAACCAACAATTCCTATTACAAAGAGTATTGCACTCATCGTTCTTTAAAACTATAGTCCTGCTAGTTACTTCTTTTAAAGCACTATATTAGTGCTGCAGCAACCATTCTTGGAAACATTGCTATAGACATTAGCTTTTTCTTTAGTCTCATTTTGGCTTTACTGCATAAACAAACATCGATTAAATAAATGTTTATTTTCTCAAAGAAAACAAAATAAAAGCACAAAATGTGTGGATTAACGTACTTTAGTAGCTACAATTTCTATTATAAAGAGTATTGCACTCATCGTTCTTCAAAACTTTAGTTCTGCCAGTTACTTCTTTTAAAGCACTATATTAGTGCTGCAGCAAGCATTTTTGGAAACATTACTTTAGACATTTGGCTTTTTCTTTAGTCTCATTTTGGCTTTACTGCATAAACAAATATCGATTAATTAAATGTTCATTTTCTCAAAGAAAACAAAATAAGAGCACAAAATGTGTGAATTAACGTACTTTAGTAGCTACAATTTGTAATATAAAGAGTATTGCACTCATCGTTCTTTAAAACTTCAGTTCTGCAAGTTACTTCTTTTATGGCAATATATTAGTGCTGTAGCAACCCTTCTTTCAAATATTACTATAGACATTAGCTTTTTTCTTTAGTGTCAGTTTGGCTTTAAGGCATAAACAAACAACGATTAATTAAATGTTTATTTTCTCAAAGAAAACAAAATAAAAGCACAAAAAATGTGGATTAACGTACTTTAGTAGCTACAATTTGTATTAAAGCACTATCTTAGTGCTGCAGCAACCATTCTTTCAAATATTACTATAGACATTAGCTTTTTTCTTTAGTGTCAGTTTGGCTTTAAGGCATAAACAAACAACGATTAATTAAATGTTTATTTTCTCAAAGAAAACAAAATAAAAGCACAAAAAATGTGGATTAACGTACTTTAGTAGCTACAATTTGTATTAGAAAGAGTATTGCACTCATCGTTCTTTAAAACTTTAGTTCTGCCAGTTACTTCTTTTAAAGCACTATCTTAGTGCTGCAGCAACCATATTTGGAAACATTACTTTAGATATTTGGCTTTTTCTTTAGTCTCATTTTGGCTTTACTGCATAAACAAACATCGATTAATTAAATGTTTATTTTCTGAAAGAAAACAAAATAAGAGCACAAAATGTGTGAATTAACGTACTTTAGTAGCTACAATTTCTATTATAAAGAGTATTGCACTCATCGTTCTTTAAAACTTTAGTTCTGCCAGTTACTTCTTTTAAAGCACTATATTAGTGCTGAAGCAACCATTTTTGGAAACATTACTTTAGACATTTGGCTTTTTCTTTAGTCTCATTTTGGCTTTACTGCATAAACAAACATCGATTAATTAAATGTTTATTTTCTCAAAGAAAACAAAATAAGAGCATAAAATGTGTGAATTAACGTACTTTAGTAGCTACAATTTCTATTACAAAGAGTATTGCACTCATCGCTCTTTAAAACTTTAGTCCTGCCAGTTACTTCTTTTAAAGCACTATATTAGTACTGCAGCAACCATTCTTTGAAACGTTACTATAGACATTAGCTTTTTCTTTAGTCTTATTTGGGCTTTACTTCATCGATTAATTAAAAGTTTATTTTCTCAAAGAAAACAAAATTAAAGAACAAAAAATGTCGTTCAACGTACTTTAGTAGCTACAATTTATATTATAAAGAGTATTGCACTCATCGTTCTTTAAAACTTTACTTCTGCAAGTTACTTCTTTTATAGCACTATATTAGTGCTACAGCAACCATTCTTGATAACATTTCTATAGACATTAGCTTTTTCTTTAGTCTCATTTTGGCTTTACTGCATAAACAAACATCGATTAATTAAATGTTTATTTTCTCAAAGAAAACAAAATAAAAGCACAAAATGTGTGGATTAACGTACTTTAGTAGCTACAATTTGTATTATAAAGAGTATTGCACTCATCGTTCTTCAAAACTTTAGTTCTGCCAGTTACTTCTTTTAAAGCACTATATTAGTGCTGCAGCAACCATTTTAGGAAACATTACTTTAGACATTTGGCTTTTTCTTTAGTCTCATTTTTGCTTTACTGCATAAACAAACATCGATTAATTAAATGTTTATTTTCTCAAAGGGAGCGAAAGTAAAACACAAAAAGTGTAGATTAACGTACTTTAGTAGCTACAATTTGTATTATAAAGAGTATTGCACTCATCGTTCTTTAAAACTTTAGTTCTGCAAGTTACTTCTTTAATAGCACTAAATTAGTGCTGCAGCAACTTTTCTTTGAAACATTACTATAGACATTAGCTTTTTTCTTTAGTCCCATTTTGGCTTTACTGCATCGATTAATTAAGAGTTCATTTTCTCAAAGAAAACAAAATAAAAGCACAAAAAGTGTCGTTCAACGTTATTTAGAAGCTACAATTTATATTATAAAGAGTATTGCACTCATCGTTCTTTTAAACTTTAGTTCTGCAAGTTACTTCTTTTATAGCACTATTATAGTGCTGCAGCAACCATTTTTGGAAACATTACTTTAGACATTTGGCTTTTTCTTTAGTCTCATTTTGGCTTTACTGCATAAACAAACATCGATTAATTAAATGTTCATTTTCTCAAAGAAAACAAAATAAGAGCACAAAATGTGTGAATTAACGTACTTTAGTATCTACAATTTGTATTATAAAGAGTATTGCACTCATCGTTCTTTTAAACTTTAGTTCTGCGAGTTACTTCTTTTATAGCACTATTATAGTGCTGCAGCAACCATTCTTTGAAACATTACTATAGACATTAGTTTTTCTTTCGTCTCAATTTATATTTAGTGCATCAACAAACATCGATTAATGAAACGTTTAAATTTCCAAAAAAAAACAAAATATAAACACAAAATGTGTGTATTAACGTACTTCATTAACCAACAATTCCTATTACAAAGAGTATTGCACTCATCGTTCTTTAAAACTATAGTCCTGCCAGTTACTTCTTTTCAAGCACTATATTAGTGCTGCAGCAACCATTCTTGGAAACATTACTATAGACATTAGCTTTTTCTTTAGTCTCATTTTGGCTTTACTGCATAAACAAACATCGATTAATTAAATGTTTATTTTCTCAAAGAAAACAAAATAAAAGCACAAAATGTGTGGATTAACGTACTTTAGTAGCTACAATTTGTATTAGAAAGAGTATTGCACTCATCGTTCTTTAAAACTTTAGTTCTGCCAGTTACTTCTTTTAAAGCACTATCTTAGTGCTGCAGCAACCATTTTTGGAAACATTACTTTAGACATTTGGCTTTTTCTTTAGTCTCATTTTGGCTTTACTGCATAAACAAACATCGATTAATTAAATGTTTATTTTCTGAAAGAAAACAAAATAAGAGCACAAAATGTGTGAATTAACGTACTTTAGTAGCTACAATTTCTATTATAAAGAGTATTGCACTCATCGTTCTTTAAAACTTTAGTTCTGCCAGTTACTTCTTTTAAAGCACTATATTAGTGCTGAAGCAACCATTTTTGGAAACATTACTTTAGACATTTGGCTTTTTCTTTAGTCTCATTTTGGCTTTACTGCATAAACAAACATCGATTAATTAAATGTTTATTTTCTCAAAGAAAACAAAATAAGAGCATAAAATGTGTGAATTAACGTACTTTAGTAGCTACAATTTCTATTACAAAGAGTATTGCACTCATCGCTCTTTAAAACTTTAGTCCTGCCAGTTACTTCTTTTAAAGCACTATATTAGTACTGCAGCAACCATTCTTTGAAACGTTACTATAGATATTAGCTTTTTCTTTAGTCTTATTTGGGCTTTACTTCATCGATTAATTAAAAGTTTATTTTCTCAAAGAAAACAAAATTAAAGAACAAAAAATGTCGTTCAACGTACTTTAGTAGCTACAATTTATATTATAAAGAGTATTGCACTCATCGTTCTTTAAAACTTTACTTCTGCAAGTTACTTCTTTTATAGCACTATATTAGTGCTACAGCAACCATTCTTGATAACATTTCTATAGACATTAGCTTTTTCTTTAGTCTCATTTTGGCTTTACTGCATAAACAAACATCGATTAATTAAATGTTTATTTTCTCAAAGAAAACAAAATAAAAGCACAAAATGTGTGGATTAACGTACTTTAGTAGCTACAATTTGTATTATAAAGAGTATTGCACTCATCGTTCTTCAAAACTTTAGTTCTGCCAGTTACTTCTTTTAAAGCACTATATTAGTGCTGCAGCAACCATTTTAGGAAACATTACTTTAGACATTTGGCTTTTTCTTTAGTCTCATTTTTGCTTTACTGCATAAACAAACATCGATTAATTAAATGTTTATTTTCTCAAAGGGAGCGAAAGTAAAACACAAAAAGTGTAGATTAACGTACTTTAGTAGCTACAATTTGTATTATAAAGAGTATTGCACTCATCGTTCTTTAAAACTTTAGTTCTGCAAGTTACTTCTTTTATAGCACTATTATAGTGCTGCAGCAACCATTCTTTGAAACATTACTAAAGACATTAGTTTTTTCTTTCGTCTCAATTTATATTTAGTGCATCAACAAACATCGATTAATGAAACGTTTATTTTCCAAAAAAAAACAAATAATAAACACAAAATGTGTGGATTAACGTACTTCATTAACCAACAATTCCTATTACAAAGAGTATTGCACTCATCGTTCTTTAAAACTATAGTCCTGCTAGTTACTTCTGTTAAAGCACTATATTAGTGCTGCAGCAACCATTCTTGGAAACATTGCTATAGACATTAGCTTTTTCTTTAGTCTCATTTTGGCTTTACTGCATAAACAAACATCGATTAATTAAATGTTTATTTTCTCAAAGAAAACAAAATAAAAGCACAAAATGTGTGGATTAACGTACTTTAGTAGCTACAATTTCTATTATAAAGAGTATTGCACTCATCGTTCTTCAAAACTTTAGTTCTGCCAGTTACTTCTTTTAAAGCACTATATTAGTGCTGCAGCAACCATTTTTGGAAACATTACTTTAGACATTTGGCTTTTTCTTTAGTCTCATTTTGGCTTTACTGCATAAACAAATATCGATTAATTAAATGTTCATTTTCTCAAAGAAAACAAAATAAGAGCACAAAATGTGTGAATTAACGTACTTTAGTAGCTACAATTTGTATTATAAAGAGTATTGCACTCATCGTTCTTTAAAACTTCAGTTCTGCAAGTTACTTCTTTTATGGCAATATATTAGTGCTGTAGCAACCCTTCTTTGAAACATTACTATAGACATTAGCTTTTTTCTTTCGTCTCAATTTTCATTTAGTGCATAAACAAACATCGATTAATTAAATGTTTATTTTCTCAAAGAAAACAAAATAAAAGCACAAAAAGTGTGGATTAACGTACTTTAGTAGCTACAATTTGTATTAGAAAGAGTATTGCACTCATCGTTCTTTAAAACTTTAGTTCTGCCAGTTACTTCTTTTAAAGCACTATCTTAGTGCTGCAGCAACCATTTTTGGAAACATTACTTTAGACATTTGGCTTTTTCTTTAGTCTCATTTTGGCTTTACTGCATAAACAAACATCGATTAATTAAATGTTTATTTTCTGAAAGAAAACAAAATAAGAGCAGAAAAAGTGTGAATTAACGTACTTTAGTAGCTACAATTTCTATTATAAAGAGTATTGCACTCATCGTTCTTTAAAACTTTAGTTCTGCCAGTTACTTCTTTTAAAGCACTATATTAGTGCTGAAGCAACCATTTTTGGAAACATTACTTTAGACATTTGGCTTTTTCTTTAGTCTCATTTTGGCTTTACTGCATAAACAAACATCGATTAATTAAATGTTTATTTTCTCAAAGAAAACAAAATAAGAGCACAAAATTTGTGAATTAAAGTACTTTAGTAGCTACAATTTCTATTACAAAGAGTATTGCACTCATCGCTCTTTAAAACTTTAGTCCTGCCAGTTACTTCTTTTAAAGCACTATATTAGTACTGCAGCAACCATTTTTGGAAACATTACTTTAGACATTTGGCTTTTTTTTTAGTCTCATTTTGGCTTTACTGCATAAACAAACATCGATTAATTAAATGTTTATTTTCTCAAAGAAAACAAAATAAGAGCATAAAATGTGTGAATTAACGTACTTTAGTAGCTACAATTTCTATTACAAAGAGTATTGCACTCATCGCTCTTTAAAACTTTAGTCCTGCCAGTTACTTCTTTTAAAGCACTAAATTAGTGCTGCAGCAACCTTTCTTTGAAACATTAATATAGACATTAGCTTTTTTCTTTAGTCTCATTTTGGCTTTACTGCATCGATTAATTAAAAGTTCATTTTCTCAAAGAAAACAAAATAAGAGCACAAAATGTGTGAATTAACGTACTTTAGTAGCTACAATTTGTATTATAAAGAGTATTGCACTCATCGTTCTTTAAAACTTTAGTTCTGCCAGTTACTTCTTTTAAAGCACTATATTAGTGCTGCAGCAACCATTTTTGGAAACATTACTTTAGACATTTGGCTTTTTCTTTAGTCTCATTTTGGCTTTACTGCATAAACAAACATCGATTAATTAAATGTTTATTTTCTCAAAGAAAACAAAATAAGAGCATAAAATGTGTGAATTAACGTACTTTAGTAGCTACAATTTCTATTACAAAGAGTATTGCACTCATCGCTCTTTAAAACTTTAGTCCTGCCAGTTACTTCTTTTAAAGCACTATATTAGTACTGCAGCAACCATTCTTTGAAACGTTACTATAGACATTAGCTTTTTCTTTAGTCTTATTTGGGCTTTACTTCATCGATTAATTAAAAGTTTATGTTCTCAAAGAAAACAAAATTAAAGAACAAAAAATGTCGTTCAACGTACTTTAGTAGCTACAATTTGTATTATAAAGAGTATTGCACTCATCGTTCTTTAAAACTTTAGTTCTGCCAGTTACTTCTTTTAAAGCACTATATTAGTGCTGCAGCAACCATTTTTGGAAACATTACTTTAGACATTTGGCTTTTTCTTTAGTCTCATTTTGCCTTTACTGCATAAACAAACATCGATTAATTAAATGTTTATTTTCTCAAAGAAAACAAAATAAAAGCACAAAATGTGTGGATTAACGTACTTTAGTAGCTACAATTTGTATTATAAAGAGTATTGCACTCATCGTTCTTCAAAAGTTTAGTTCTGCCAGTTACTTCTTTTAAAGCACTATATTAGTGCTGCAGCAACCATTTTTGGAAACATTACTTTAGACATTTGGCTTTTTCTTTAGTCTCATTTTTGCTTTACTGCATAAACAAACATCGATTAATTAAATGTTTATTTTCTCAAAGGGAGCGAAAGTAAAACACAAAAAGTGTAGATTAACGTACTTTAGTAGCTACAATTTGTATTATAAAGAGTATTGCACTCATCGTTCTTCAAAAGTTTAGTTCTGCCAGTTACTTCTTTTATAGCACTATTATAGTGCTGCAGCAACCATTCTTTGAAACATTACTATAGACATTAGTTTTTTCTTTCGTCTCAATTTATATTTAGTGCATCAACAAACATCGATTAATGAAACGTTTAAATTTCCAAAAAAAAACAAAATATAAACACAAAATGTGTGTATTAACGTACTTCATTAACCAACAATTCCTATTACAAAGAGTATTGCACTCATCATTCTTTAAAACTATAGTCCTGCCAGTTACTTCTTTTAAAGCACTATATTAGTGCTGCAACAACCATTCTTGGAAACATTACTATAGACATTAGCTTTTTCTTTAGTCTCATTTTGGCTTTACTGCATAAACAAACATCGATTAATTAAATGTTTATTTTCTCAAAGAAAACAAAATAAAAGCACAAAATGTGTGGATTAACGTACCTTAGTAGCTACAATTTGTATTATAAAGAGTATTGCACTCATCGTTCTTCAAAACTTTAGTTCTGCCAGTTACTTCTTTTAAAGCACTATATTAGTGCTGCAGCAACCATTTTTGGAAACATTACTTTAGACATTTGGCTTTTTCTTTAGTCTCATTTTGGCTTTACTGCATAAACAAACATCGATTAATTAAATGTTTATTTTCTCAAAGAAAACAAAATAAGAGCACAAAATTTGTGAATTAACGTACTTTAGTAGCTACAATTTCTATTACAAAGAGTATTGCACTCATCGCTCTTTAAAACTTTAGTCCTGCCAGTTACTTCTTTTAAAGCACTATATTAGTACTGCAGCAACCATTCTTTGAAACGTTACTATAGACATTAGCTTTTTCTTTAGTCTTATTTGGGCTTTACTTCATCGATTAATTAAAAGTTTATTTTCTCAAAGAAAACAAAATTAAAGAACAAAAAGTGTCGTCCAACGTACTTTAGTAGCTACAATTTGTATTATAAAGAGTATTGCATTCATCGTTCTATAAAACTTTAGTTCTGCAAGTTCCTTCTTTAATAGCACTAAATTAGTGCTGCAGCAACCTTTCTTTGAAACATTAATATAGACATTAGCTTTTTTCTTTAGTCTCATTTTGGCTTTACTGCATCGATTAATTAAAAGTTCATTTTCTCAAAGAAAACAAAATAAGAGCACAAAATGTGTGAATTAACGTACTTTAGTAGCTACAATTTGTATTATAAAGAGTATTGCACTCATCGTTCTTTAAAACTTTAGTTCTGCCAGTTACTTCTTTTAAAGCACTATATTAGTGCTGCAGCAACCATTTTTGGAAACATTACTTTAGACATTTGGCTTTTTCTTTAGTCTCATTTTGGCTTTACTGCATAAACAAACATCGATTAATTAAATGTTTATTTTCTCAAAGAAAACAAAATAAGAGCATAAAATGTGTGAATTAACGTACTTTAGTAGCTACAATTTCTATTACAAAGAGTATTGCACTCATCGCTCTTTAAAACTTTAGTCCTGCCAGTTACTTCTTTTAAAGCACTATATTAGTACTGCAGCAACCATTCTTTGAAACGTTACTATAGACATTAGCTTTTTCTTTAGTCTTATTTGGGCTTTACTTCATCGATTAATTAAAAGTTTATTTTCTCAAAGAAAACAAAATTAAAGAACAAAAAATGTCGTTCAACGTACTTTAGTAGCTACAATTTGTATTATAAAGAGTATTGCACTCATCGTTCTTTAAAACTTTAGTTCTGCCAGTTACTTCTTTTAAAGCACTATATTAGTGCTGCAGCAACCATTTTTGGAAACATTATATTAGACATTTGGCTTTTTCTTTAGTCTCATTTTGGCTTTACTGCATAAACAAACATCGATTAATTAAATGTTTATTTTCTCAAAGAAAACAAAATAAAAGCACAAAATGTGTGGATTAACGTACTTTAGTAGCTACAATTTGTATTATAAAGAGTATTGCACTCATCGTTCTTCAAAACTTTAGTTCTGCCAGTTACTTCTTTTAAAGCACTATATTAGTGCTGCAGCAACCATTTTTGGAAACATTACTTTAGACATTTGGCTTTTTCTTTAGTCTCATTTTTGCTTTACTGCATAAACAAACATCGATTAATTAAATGTTTATTTTCTCAAAGGGAGCGAAAGTAAAACACAAAAAGTGTAGATTAACGTACTTTAGTAGCTACAATTTGTATTATAAAGAGTATTGCACTCATCGTTCTTTAAAACTTTAGTTCTGCAAGTTACTTCTTTAATAGCACTAAATTAGTGCTGCAGCAACTTTTCTTTGAAACATTACTATAGACATTAGCTTTTTTCTTTAGTCCCATTTTGGCTTTACTGCATCGATTAATTAAGAGTTCATTTTCTCAAAGAAAACAAAATAAAAGCACAAAAAGTGTCGTTCAACGTACTTTAGAAGCTACAATTTATATTATAAAGAGTATTGCACTCATAGTTCTTTTAAACTTTAGTTCTGCAAGTTACTTCTTTTATAGCACTATTATAGTGCTGCAGCAACCATTTTTGGAAACATTACTTTAGACATTTGGCTTTTTCTTTAGTCTCATTTTGGCTTTACTGCATAAACAAACATCGATTAATTAAATGTTCATTTTCTCAGAGAAAACAAAATAAGAGCACAAAATGTGTGAATTAACGTACTTTAGTAGCTACAATTTGTATTATAAAGAGTATTGCACTCATCGTTCTTTTAAACTTTAGTTCTGAGTTACTTCTTTTATAGCACTATTATAGTGCTGCAGCAACCATTCTTTGAAACATTACTATAGACATTAGTTTTTTCTTTCGTCTCAATTTATATTTAGTGCATCAACAAACATCGATTAATGAAACGTTTATTTTCCAAAAAAAAAACAAAATATAAACACAAAATGTGTGGATTAACGTACTTCATTAACCAACAATTCCTATTACAAAGAGTATTGCACTCATCGTTCTTTAAAACTATAGTCCTGCCAGTTACTTCTTTTAGAGCACTATATTAGTGCTGCAGCAACCATTCTTGGAAACATTACTATAGACATTAGCTTTTTCTTTAGTCTCATTTTGGCTTTACTGCATAAACAAACATCGATTAATTAAATGTTTATTTTCTCAAAGAAAACAAAATAAAAGCACAAAATATGTGGATTAACGTACTTTAGTAGCTACAATACCTATTACAAAGAGTATTGCACTCTTCGTTCTTTAAAACTTTAGTCCTGCCAGTTACTTCTTTTAAAGCACTATATTAGTGCTGCAGCAACCATTCTTGGAAACATTACTATAGACATTAGCTTTTTCTTTAGTCTCATTTTTGCTTTACTGCATAAACAAACATCGATTAATTACTTGTTTACTTTCTCAAAGAAAACGAAATTAAAAGCACAAAAAGTGTAGATTAACGTACTTTAGTAGCTACAATTTGTATTATAAAGAGTATTGCACTCATCGTTCTTTAAAACTTTAGTTCTGCAAGTTACTTCTTTAATAGCACTAAATTAGTGCTGCAGCAACTTTTCTTTGAAACATTACTATAGACATTAGCTTTTTTCTTTAGTCCCATTTTGGCTTTACTGCATCGATTAATTAAGAGTTCATTTTCTCAAAGAAAACAAAATAAAAGCACAAAAAGTGTCGTTCAACGTACTTTAGAAGCTACAATTTATATTATAAAGAGTATTGCACTCATAGTTCTTTTAAACTTTAGTTCTGCAAGTTACTTCTTTTATAGCACTATTATAGTGCTGCAGCAACCATTTTTGGAAACATTACTTTAGACATTTGGCTTTTTCTTTAGTCTCATTTTGGCTTTACTGCATAAACAAACATCGATTAATTAAATGTTCATTTTCTCAGAGAAAACAAAATAAGAGCACAAAATGTGTGAATTAACGTACTTTAGTAGCTACAATTTGTATTATAAAGAGTATTGCACTCATCGTTCTTTTAAACTTTAGTTCTAAGAGTTACTTCTTTTATAGCACTATTATAGTGCTGCAGCAACCATTCTTTGAAACATTACTATAGACATTAGTTTTTTCTTTCGTCTCAATTTATATTTAGTGCATCAACAAACATCGATTAATGAAACGTTTAAATTTCCAAAAAAAAACAAAATATAAACACAAAATGTGTGTATTAACGTACTTCATTAACCAACAATTCCTATTACAAAGAGTATTGCACTCATCGTTCTTTAAAACTATAGTCCTGCCAGTTACTTCTTTTAAAGCACTATATTAGTGCTGCAGCAACCATTCTTGGAAACATTACTATAGACATTAGCTTTTTCTTTAGTCTCATTTTGGCTTTACTGCATAAACAAACATCGATTAATTAAATGTTTATTTTCTCAAAGAAAACAAAATAAAAGCACAAAATGTGTGGATTAACGTACCTTAGTAGCTACAATTTGTATTATAAAGAGTATTGCACTCATCGTTCTTCAAAACTTTAGTTCTGCCAGTTACTTCTTTTAAAGCACTATATTAGTGCTGCAGCAACCATTTTTGGAAACATTACTTTAGACATTTGGCTTTTTCTTTAGTCTCATTTTGGCTTTACTGCATAAACAAATATCGATTAATTAAATGTTTATTTTCTCAAAGAAAAAAAAAACAAAAGTACAAAAAGTGTCGTTCAACGTACTTTAGAAGCTACAATTTATATTATAAAGAGCATTTACTCATCGTTCTTTTAAACTTTAGTTCTGCAAGTTACTTCTTTTATAGCACTATTATAGTGCTGCAGCAACCATTCTTTGAAACATTACTAAAGACATTAGTTTTTTCTTTCGTCTCAATTTATATTTAGTGCATCAACAAACATCGATTAATGAAACGTTTATTTTCCAAGAAAGAACAAAATATAAACACAAAATGTGTGGATTAACGTACTTCATTAACCAACAATTCCTATTACAAAGAGTATTGCCCTCATCGTTCTTTAAAACTATAGTCCTGCCAGTTACTTCTTTTAAAGCACTATATTAGTGCTGCAGCAACCATTCTTGGAAACATTGCTATAGACATTAGCTTTTTCTTTAGTCTCATTTTGGCTTTACTGCATAAACAAACATCGATTAATTAAATGTTTATTTTCTCAAAGAAAACAAAATAAAAGCACAAAATGTGTGGATTAACGTACTTTAGTAGCTACAATTTCTATTATAAAGAGTATTGCACTCATCGTTCTTCAAAACTTTAGTTCTGCCAGTTACTTCTTTTAAAGCACTATATTAGTGCTGCAGCAACCATTTTTGGAAACATTACTTTAGACATTTGGCTTTTTCTTTAGTCTCATTTTGGCTTCACTGCATAAACAAGTATCGATTAATTAAAAGTTAATTTTCTCAAAGAAAACAAAATAAAAGCACAAAAAGTGTCGTTCAACGTACTTTATTAACTACAATTTATATTATAAAGAGTATTGCACTCATCGTTCTTTAAAACTTTAGTTCTGCAATTTACTTCTTTTATAGCACTATATTAGTGCTGCAGCAACCATTCTTGGAAACATTACTATAGACATTAGCTTTTTCTTTAGTCTCATTTTGGCTATACTGCATAAACAAACATCGATTAATTAAATGTTTATTTTCTCAAAGAAAACAAAATAAAAGCACAAAAAGTGTGGATTAACGTACTTTTGTAGCTACAATTTGTATTATAAAGAGTATTGCACTCATCGTTCTTTAAAACTTTAGTTCTGCCAGTTACTTCTTTTAAAGCACTATATTAGTGCTGCAGCAACCATTTTTGGAAACATTACTTTAGACATTTGGCTTTTTTTTTGTCTCATTTTGGCTTTACTGCATAAACAAACATCGATTAATTAAATGTTCATTTTCTCAAAGAAAACAAAATAAGAGCACAAAATGTGTGAATTAACGTACTTTAGTAGCTACAATTTGTATTATAAAGAGTATTGCACTCATCGTTCTTTTAAACTTTAGTTCTGCAAGTTACTTCTTTTATAGCACTATTATAGTGCTGCAGCAACCATTCTTTGAAACATTACTATAGACATTAGCTTTTTTCTTTAGTCTCATTTTAGCTTTACTGCATCGTTTAATTAAATGTTTATTTTCTCAAAGAAAACAAATTAAAAGCACAAAAAGTGTGGATTAACGTACTTTAGTAGCTACAATTTGTAATATAAAGAGTATTGCACTCATCGTTCTTTTAAACTTTAGTTCTGCAAGTTACTTCTTTTATAGCACTATTATAGTGCTGCAGCAACCATTCTTTGAAACATTACTATAGACATTAGCTTTTTTCTTTAGTCCCATTTTGGCTTTACTGCATCGATTAATTAAGAGTTCATTTTCTCAAAGAAAACAAAATAAAAGCACAAAATATGTGGATTAACGTACTTTAGTAGCTACAATTTGTATTATAAAGAGTAATGCACTCATCGTTCTTCAAAACTTTAGTTCTGCCAGTTACTTCTTTTAAAGCACTATATTAGTGCTGCAGCAACCATTTTTGGAAACATTACTTTAGACATTTGGCTATTTCTTTAGTCTCATTTTGGCTTTACTGCATAAACAAATATCGATTATTTAAATGTTTATTTTCTCAAAGAAAAAAAAACAAAAGTACAAAAAGTGTCGTTCAACGTACTTTAGAAGCTACAATTTATATTATAAAGAGCATTTATTCATCGTTCTTTTAAACTTTAGTTCTGCAAGTTACTTCTTTTATAGCACTATTATAGTGCTGCAGCAACCATTCTTTGAAACATTACTAAAGACATTAGTTTTTTCTTTCGTCTCAATTTATATTTAGTGCATCAACAAACATCGATTAATGAAACGTTTATTTTCCAAAAAAGAACAAAATATAAACACAAAATGTGTGGATTAACGTACTTCATTAACCAACAATTCCTATTACAAAGAGTATTGCCCTCATCGTTCTTTAAAACTATAGTCCTGCCAGTTACTTCTTTTAAAGCACTATATTAGTGCTGCAGCAACCATTCTTGGAAACATTGCTATAGACATTAGCTTTTTCTTTAGTCTCATTTTGGCTTTACTGCATAAACAAACATCGATTAATTAAATGTTTATTTTCTCAAAGAAAACAAAATAAAAGCACAAAATGTGTGGATTAACGTACTTTAGTAGCTACAATTTCTATTATAAAGAGTATTGCACTCATCGTTCTTCAAAACTTTAGTTCTGCCAGTTACTTCTTTTAAAGCACTATATTAGTGCTGCAGCAACCATTTTTGGAAACATTACTTTAGACATTTGGCTGTTTCTTTAGTCTCATTTTGGCTTCACTGCATAAACAAATATCGATTAATTAAATGTTTATTTTCTCAAAGGAAGCAAAATTAAAATACAAAAAGTGTACATTAACGTACTTTAGTAGCTACAATTTGTATTATAAAGAGTATTGCACTCATCGTTGTTTACAACTTTAGTTCTGCCAGTTACTTCTTTTAAAGCACTATATTAGTGCTGCAGCAACCATTCTTGGAAACATTACTATAGACATTAGCTTTTTCTTTCGTCTCAATTTATATTTAGTGCATAAACAAATATCGATTAATTAAATGTTCATTTTCTCAAAGAAAACAAAATAAGAGCACAAAATGTGTGAATTAACGTACTTTAGTAGCTACAATTTGTATTATAAAGAGTATTGCACTCATCGTTCTTTAAAACTTTAGTTCTGCCAGTTACTTCTTTTAAAGCACTATATTAGTGCTGCAGCAACCATTTTTGGAAACATTACTTTAGACATTTGGCTTTTTCTTTAGTCTCATTTTGGCTTTACTGCATAAACAAACATCGATTAATTAAATGTTCATTTTCTCAAAGAAAACAAAATAAGAGCACAAAATGTGTGAATTAACGTACTTTAGTAGCTACAATTTGTATTATAAAGAGTATTGCACTCATCGTTCTTTTAAACTTTAGTTCTGCAAGTTACTTCTTTTATAGCACTATTATAGTGCTGCAGCAACCATTCTTTGAAACATTACTATAGACATTAGTTTTTTCTTTCGTCTCAATTTATATTTAGTGCATCAACAAACATCGATTAATGAAACGTTTATTTTCCAAAAAAAAAACAAAATATAAACACAAAATGTGTGTATTAACGTACTTCATTAACCAACAATTCCTATTACAAAGAGTATTGCACTCATCGTTCTTTAAAACTATAGTCCTGCCAGTTACTTCTTTTAAAGCACTATATTAGTGCTGCAGCAACCATTCTTGGAAGCATTGCTATAAACATTAGCTTTTTCTTTAGTCTCATTTTGGCTTTACTGCATAAACAAACATCGATTAATTAAATGTTTATTTTCTCAAAGAAAACAAAATAAAAGCACAAAATGTGTGGATTAACGTACTTTAGTAGCTACAATTTCTATTATAAAGAGTATTGCACTCATCGTTCTTCAAAACTTTAGTTCTGCCAGTTACTACTTTTAAAGCACTATATTAGTGCTGCAGCAACCATTTTTGGAAACATTACTTTAGACATTTGGCTTTTTCTTTAGTCTCATTTTGGCTTCACTGCATAAACAAATATCGATTAATTAAATGTTTATTTTCTCAAAGGAAGCAAAATTAAAACACAAAAAGTGTAGATTAACGTACTTTAGTAGCTACAATTTGTATTATAAAGAGTATTGCACTCATCGTTGTTTACAACTTTAGTTCTGCAAGTTACTTCTTTAATAGCACTAAATTAGTGCTGCAGCAACCTTTCTTTGAAACATTACTATAGACATTAGCTTTTTTCTTCAGTCTCATTTTGGCTTTACTGCATCGATTAATTAAAAGTTCATTTTCTCAAAGAAAACAAAATAAAAGCACAAAAAGTGTCGTTCAACGTACTTTAGTAGCTACAATTTATATTATAAAGAGTATTGCACTCATCGTTCTTTAAAACTTTAATTCTGCCAGTTACTTCTTTTAAAGCACTATATTAGTGCTGCAGCAACCATTTTTGGAAACATTACTTTAGACATTTCGCTTTTTCTTTAGTCTCATTTTGGCTTTACTGCATAAACAAACATCGATTAATTAAATGTTCATTTTCTCAAAGAAAAAAAAATAAGAGCACAAAATGTGTGAATTAACGTACTTTAGTAGCTACAATTTGTATTATAAAGAGTATTGCACTCATCGTTCTTTAAAACTTTAGTTCTGCAAGTTACTTCTTTAATAGCACTAAATTAGTGCTGCAGCAACCTTTCTTTGAAACATTACTATAGACGTTAGCTTTTTTCTTTAGTCTCATTTTGGCTTTACTGCATAAACAAACATCGATTAATTAAAAGTTCATTTTCTCAAAGAAAACAAAATAAAAGCACAAAAAGTGTCGTTCAACGTACTTTAGTAGCTACAATTTATATTATAAAGAGTATTGCACTCATCGTTCTTTAAAACTTTAGTTCTGCAATTTACTTCTTTTATAGCACTATATTAGTGCTGCAGCAACCATTCTTGGAAACATTACTAAACATTACTATAGACATTAAAAGCTTTTTCTTTAGTCTCATTTTGGCTTTACTGCATAAACAAACAGACATTTGGCTTTTTCTTTATTAATTAAATCGATTAATTAAATGTTTATTTTCTCAAAGAAAACAAAATAAGAGCACAAAATTTGTGAATTAACGTACTTTAGTAGCTACAATTGCTATTACAAAGAGTATTGCACTCATCGCTCTTTAAAACTTTAGTCCTGCCAGTTACTTCTTTTAAAGCACTATATTAGTACTGCAGCAACCAGTCTTTGAAACGTTACTATAGACATTAGCTTTTTCTTGAGTCTTATTTGGGCTTTACTGCATCGATTAATTATATGTTTATTTTCTCAAAGAAAACAAATTAAGAGCACAAAATGTGTGAATTAACGTACTTTAGTAGCTACAATTTCTATTACAAAGAGTATTGCACTCATCGCTCTTTAAAACTTTAGTCCTGCCAGTTACTTCTTTTAAAGCACTATATTAGTACTGCAGCAACCATTCTTTGAAGCGTTACTATAGACATTAGCTTTTTCTTTAGTCTTATTTGGGCTTTACTGCATCGATTAATTAAAAGTTTATTTTCTCAAAGAAAACAAAATAAAAGCACAAAAAGTGTCGTACAACGTACTTTAATTGCTACAATTTATATTATAAAGAGTATTGCACTCTTCGTTCTATAAAACTTTAGTCCTGCCAGTTACTTCTTTTAAAGCACTATCTTAGTGCTGCAGCAACCATTCTTGGAAACATTACTATAGACATTAGCTTTTTCTTTCGTCTCAATTTATATTTAGTGCATAAACAAACATCGATTAATTAAATGTTTATTTTCTAAAAGAAAACAAAATAAAAGCACAAAAAGTGTCGTTCAACGTACTTTAGTAGCTACAATTTCTATTATAAAGAGTATTGCACTCATCGTTCTTTAAAACTTTAGTTCTGCAATTTACTTCTTCTATAGCACTATATTAGTGCTGCAGCAACCATTCTTGGAAACATTACTATAGACATTGTCTTTTTCTTTAGTCTCATTTTGGCTTTACTGCATCGATTAATTAAAAGTTCATTTTCTCAAAGAAAACAAAATAAAAGCACAAAAAGTGTCGTTCAACGTACTTTAGTAGCTACAATTTATATTATAAAGAGTATTGCACTCATCGTTCTTTAAAACTTTAATTCTGCCAGTTACTTCTTTTAAAGCACTATATTAGTGCTGCAGCAACCATTTTTGGAAACATTACTTTAGACATTTCGCTTTTTCTTTAGTCTCATTTTGGCTTTACTGCATAAACAAACATCGATTAATTAAATGTTCATTTTCTCAAAGAAAAAAAAATAAGAGCACAAAATGTGTGAATTAACGTACTTTAGTAGCTACAATTTGTATTATAAAGAGTATTGCACTCATCGTTCTTTAAAACTTTAGTTCTGCAAGTTACTTCTTTAATAGCACTAAATTAGTGCTGCAGCAACCTTTCTTTGAAACATTACTATAGACGTTAGCTTTTTTCTTTAGTCTCATTTTGGCTTTACTGCATAAACAAATATCGATTAATTAAATGTTTATTTTCTCAAAGGAAGCAAAATTAAAACACAAAAAGTGTAGATTAACGTACTTTAGTAGCTACAATTTGTATTATAAAGAGTATTGCACTCTTCGTTGTTTACAACTTTAGTTCTGCAAGTTACTTCTTTAATAGCACTAAATTAGTGCTGCAGCAACCATTCTTGGAAACATTACAATAGACATTAGCTTTTTCTTTAGTCTCATTTTGGCTTTACTGCATAAACAAACAGCGATTAATTAAACTTTTTTTTTCTCAAAGAAAACAAAATAAAAGCACAAAAAGTGTGGATTAACGTACTTTAGTAGCTACAATTTGTATTATAAAGAGTATTGCACTCATCGTTCTTCAAAACTTTAGTTCTGCCAGTTACTACTTTTAAAGCACTATATTAGTGCTGCAGCAACCATTTTTGGAAACATTACTTTAGACATTTGGCTTTTTCTTTAGTCTCATTTTGGCTTCACTGCATAAACAAATATCGATTAATTAAATGTTTATTTTCTCAAAGGAAGCAAACATAAAACACAAAAAGTGTAGATTAACGTACTTTAGTAGCTACAATTTGTATTATAAAGAGTATTGCACTCATCGTTGTTTACAACTTTAGTTCTGCAAGTTACTTCTTTAATAGCACTAAATTAGTGCTGCAGCAACCTTTCTTTGAAACATTACTATAGACATTAGCTTTTTTCTTCAGTCTCATTTTGGCTTTACTGCATCGATTAATTAAAAGTTCATTTTCTCAAAGAAAACAAAATAAAAGCACAAAAAGTGTCGTTCAACGTACTTTAGTAGCTACAATTTATATTATAAAGAGTATTGCACTCATCGTTCTTTAAAACTTTAATTCTGCCAGTTACTTCTTTTAAAGCACTATATTAGTGCTGCAGCAACCATTTTTGGAAACATTACTTTAGACATTTCGCTTTTTCTTTAGTCTCATTTTGGCTTTACTGCATAAACAAACATCGATTAATTAAATGTTCATTTTCTCAAAGAAAAAAAAATAAGAGCACAAAATGTGTGAATTAACGTACTTTAGTAGCTACAATTTGTATTATAAAGAGTATTGCACTCATCGTTCTTTAAAACTTTAGTTCTGCAAGTTACTTCTTTAATAGCACTAAATTAGTGCTGCAGCAACCTTTCTTTGAAACATTACTATAGACGTTAGCTTTTTTCTTTAGTCTCATTTTGGCTTTACTGCATAAACAAACATCGATTAATTAAAAGTTCATTTTCTCAAAGAAAACAAAATAAAAGCACAAAAAGTGTCGTTCAACGTACTTTAGTAGCTACAATTTATATTATAAAGAGTATTGCACTCATCGTTCTTTAAAACTTTAGTTCTGCCAGTTACTTCTTTTAAAGCACTATATTAGTGCTGCAGCAACCATTTTTGGAAACATTACTTTAGACATTTGGCTTTTTCTTTAGTCTCATTTTGGCTTTACTGCATAAACACACATCGATTAATTAAATGTTTATTTTCTCAAAGAAAACAAAATAAGAGCACAAAATGTGTGAATTAACGTAATTTAGTAGCTACAATTTGTATTATAAAGAGTATTGCACTCATCGTTCTTTAAAACTTTAGTTCTGCAAGTTACTTCTTTTATGGCAACATATTAGTGCTGCAGCAACCCTTCTTTGAAACATTACTATAGACATTAGCTTTTTTCTTTAGTCTCAGTTTGGCTCTAAGGCGTAAACAAACATCGATTATTTAAATGTTTATTTTCTCAAAGAAAACAAAATAAAAGCACAAAAAGTGTGGATAAATGTACTTTAGTAGCTACAATTTGTATTATAAAGAGTATTGCACTCATCGTTCTTTAAAACTTTAGTTCTGCCAGTTACTTCTTTTAAAGCACTATATTAGTGCTGCAGCAACCATTTTTGGAAACATTACTTTAGACATTTGGCTTTTTCTTTAGTCTCATTTTGGCTTTACTGCATAAACAAACATCGATTAATTAAATGTTTATTTTCTCAAAGAAAACAAAATAAGAGCACAAAATTTGTGAATTAACGTACTTTAGTAGCTACAATTGCTATTACAAAGAGTATTGCACTCATCGCTCTTTAAAACTTTAGTCCTGCCAGTTACTTCTTTTAAAGCACTATATTAGTACTGCAGCAACCAGTCTTTGAAACGTTACTATAGACATTAGCTTTTTCTTGAGTCTTATTTGGGCTTTACTGCATCGATTAATTATATGTTTATTTTCTCAAAGAAAACAAATTAAGAGCACAAAATGTGTGAATTAACGTACTTTAGTAGCTACAATTTCTATTATAAAGAGTATTGCACTCATCGTTCTTCAAAACTTTAGTTCTGCCAGTTACTTCTTTTAAAGCACTATATTAGTGCTGCAGCAACCATTCTTTGAAGCGTTACTATAGACATTAGCTTTTTCTTTAGTCTCAATTTTATTTGGGCTTTACTGCATCGATTAATTAAAAGTTTATTTTCTCAAAGAAAACAAAATAAAAGCACAAAAAGTGTCGTAAAACGTACTTTAGTTGCTACAATTTATATTGTAAAGAGTATTGCACTCTTCGTTCTTTAAAACTTTAGTCCTGCCAGTTACTTCTTTTAAAGCACTATCTTAGTGCTGCAGCAACCATTCTTGGAAACATTACTATAGACATTAGCTTTTTCTTTCGTCTCAATTTATATTTAGTGCATAAACAAACATCGATTAATTAAATGTTTATTTTCTAAAAGAAAACAAAATAAAAGCACAAAAAGTGTCGTTCAACGTACTTTAGTAGCTACAATTTCTATTATAAAGAGTATTGCACTCATCGTTCTTTAAAACTTTAGTTCTGCAAGTTACTTCTTCTATAGCACTATATTAGTGCTGCAGCAACCATTCTTGGAAACATTACTATAGACATTGCTTTTTCTTTAGTCTCATTTTGGCTTTACTAAACAAACATCGATTAATTAAAAGTTCATTTTCTCAAAGAAAACAAAATAAAAGCACAAAAAGTGTGAATCAACGTACTTTAGTAGCTACAATTTGTATTATAAAGAGTATTGCACTCATCGTTCTTTAAAACTTTAGTTCTGCCAGTTACTTCTTTTAAAGCACTATATTAGTGCTGCAGCAACCATTTTTGGAAACATTACTTTAGACATTTCGCTTTTTCTTTAGTCTCATTTTGGCTTTACTGCATAAACAAACATCGATTAATTAAATGTTCATTTTCTCAAAGAAAAAACAAATAAGAGCACAAAATGTGTGAATTAACGTACTTTAGTAGCTACAATTTCTATTAAAAAGAGTATTGCACTCATCGCTCTTTAAAACTTAAGTCCTGCCAGTTACTTCTTTTAAAGCACTATATTAGTACTGCAGCAACCATTCTTTGAAGCGTTACTATAGACATTTGCTTTTTCTTTAGTCTTATTTGGGCTTTACTGCATCGATTAATTTAAAGTTTATTTTCTCAAAGAAAACAAAATAAAAGCACAAAAAGTGTCGTACAACGTACTTTAATTGCTACAATTTATATTATAAAGAGTATTGCACTCATCGTTCTTTTAAACTTTAGTTCTGCAAGTTACTTCTTTTATAGCACTATTATAGTGCTGCAGCAACCATTCTTTGAAACATTACTAAAGACATTAGTTTTTTCTTTAGTCTCATTTTGGCTTTACTGCATAAACAAACATCGATTAATTAAATGTTTATTTTCTCAAAGAAAACAAAATAAAAGCACAAAATGTGTGGATTAACGTACAGTAGTAGCTACAATTTGTATTATAAAGAGTATTGCACTCATCGTTCTTTAAAACTATAGTCCTGCCAGTTACTTCTTTTAAAGCACTATATTAGTACTGCAGCAACCATTCTTTGAAGCGTTACTATAGACATTAGCTTTTTCTTTAGTCTTATTTGGGCTTTACTGCATCGATTAATTTAAAGTTTATTTTCTCAAAGAAAACAAAATAAAAGCACAAAAAGTGTCGTACAACGTACTTTAGTTGCTACAATTTATATTATAAAGAGTATTGCACTCATCGTTCTTTAAAACTTTACTTCTGCAAGTTACTTCTTTTATAGCACTATATTAGTGCTATAGCAACCATTCTTGGAAACATTACTATAGACATTAGCTTTTTCTTTCGTCTCAATTTATATTTATTGCATCAAAAAACATCGAATATAGAAACATTTATTTTCCAAAAGAAAACAAAACAAAAGCACAAATAGTGTGGATTAACGTACTTTCGTAGCTACAATTTCTATTACAAAGAGTATTGCACTCTTCGTTCTATAAAACTTTAGTCCTGCCAGTTACTTCTTTTAAAGCACTATCTTAGTGCTGCAGCAACCATTCTTGGAAACATTACTATAGACATTAGCTTTTTCTTTCGTCTCAATTTATATTTAGTGCATAAACAAACATCGATTAATTAAATGTTTAATTTCTAAAAGGAAACAAAATAAAAGCACAAAAAGTGTCGTTCAACGTACTTTAGTAGCTACAATTTCTATTATAAAGAGTATTGCACTCATCGTTCATTAAAACTTTAGTTCTGCCAGTTACTTCTTTTAAAGCACTATCTTAGTGCTGCAGCAACCCTTCTTTGAAACATTACTATAGACATTAGCTTTTTTCTTTAGTCTCAGTTTGGCTTTAAGGCGTAAACAAACATCGATTAATTAAATGTTTATTTTCTCAAAGAAAACAAAATAAAAGCACAAAAAGTGTGGATAAACGTACTTTAGTAGCTACAATTTGTATTATAAAGAGTATTGCACTCATCGTTTTTTAAAACTTTAGTTCTGCCAGTTACTTCTTTTAAAGCACTATATTAGTGCTGCAGCAACCTTTTTTGGAAACATTACTTTAGACATTTGGCTTTTTCTTTAGTCTCATTTTGGCTTTACTGCATAAACAAACATCGATTAATTAAATGTTTATTTTCTCAAAGAAAACAAAACAAGAGCACAAAATTTGTGAATTAACGTACTTTAGTAGCTACAATTTCTATTACAAAGAGTATTGCACTCATCGCTCTTTAAAACTTTAGTCCTGCCAGTTACTTCTTTTAAAGCACTATATTAGTACTGCAGCAACCATTCTTTGAAACGTTACTATAGACATTAGCTTTTTCTTTAGTCTTATTTGGGCTTTACTGCATCGATTAATTAAAAGTTTATTTTCTCAAAGAAAACAAAATAAAAGAACAAAAAATGTCGTTCAACGTACTTAAGTAGCTACAATTTATATTATAAAGAGTATTGCACTCATCGTTCTTTAAAACTTTACTTCTGCAAGTTACTTCTTTTATAGCACTATATTAGTGCTACAGCAACCATTCTTGATAACATTTCTATAGACATTAGCTTTTTCTTTAGTCTCATTTTGGCTTTACTGCATAAACAAACGTCGATTAATTAAATGTTTATTTTCTCAAAGAAAACAAAATAAGAGCACAAAATGTGTGAATTAACGTACGTTAGTAGCTACAATTTGTATTATAAAGAGTATTGCACTCATCGTTCTTTTAAACTTTAGTTCTGCAAGTTACTTCTTTTATAGCACTATTATAGTGCTGCAACAACCATTCTTTGAAACATTACTAAAGACATTAGTTTTTTCTTTATTGTCATTTTGGCTTTACTGCATAAACAAACATCGATTAATTAAATGTTTATTTTCTCAAAGAAAACAAAATAAAAGCACAATATGTGTGGATTAACGTACAGTAGTAGCTACAATTTGTATTATAAAGAGTATTGCACTCATCGTTCTTTAAAACTATAGTCCTGCCAGTTACTTCTTTTAAAGCACTATATTAGTGCTGCAGCAACCATTCTTGGAAACATTACTATAGACATTAGCTTTTTCTTTAGACTCATTTTGGCTTTACTGCATAAAGAAACATCGATTAATTAAATGTTTATTTTCTCAAAGAAAACAAAATAAAAGCACAAAATGTGTGGATTAACGTACATTAGTAGCTACAATTTGTATTATAAAGAGTATTGCACTCAACGTTCTTCAAAACTTTAGTTCTGCCAGTTACTTCTTTTAAAGCACTATATTAGTGCTGCAGCAACCATTTTTGGAAACATTATTTTAGACATTTGGCTTTTTCTTTAGTCTCATTTTGGCTTTACTGCATAAACAAACATCGATTAATTAAATGTTTATTTTCTCATAGAAAACAAAATAAATGCACAAAATGTGTAGATTAACGTACAGTAGTAGCTACAATTTGTATTATAAAGAGTATTGCACTCATCGTTCTTCAAAACTTTAGTTCTGCCAGTTACTTCTTTTAAAGCACTATATTAGTGCTGCAGCAACCATTTTTGGAAACATTACTTTAGACATTTTGCTTTTTCTTTAGTCCCATTTTGGCTTTACTGCATCGATTAATTAAAAGTTCATTTTCTCAAAGAAAACAAAATAAAAGCAGAAAAAGTGTCGTCCAACGTACTTTAGTAGCTACAATTTGTATTATAAAGAGTATTGCACTCATCGTTCTTTAAAACTTTACTTCTGCAATTTACTTCTTTTAAAGCACTATATTAGTGCTGCAGCAACCATTCTTGGAAACATTACTATAGATATTAGCTTTTTCTTTAGTCTCATTTTGGCTTTACTGTATAAACAAACATCGATTAATTAAATGTTTATTTTCTCAAAGAAAACAAAATAAAAGCACAAAAAGAGTGAAAAAACGTACTTTAGTAGCTACAATTTGTATTATAAAGAGTATTGCACTCATCGTTCTTTAAAACTTTACTTCTGCAAGTTACTTCTTTAATAGCACTATATTAGTGCTGCAGCAACCATTCTTTGAAACATTACTATAGATATTAGCTTTTTCTTTCGTCTAATATTATATTTAGTGCATCAAAAAACATCGAATAATGAAACGTTTATTTTCCAAAAGAAAACAAAATTAAAACACAAAAAGTGTGGATTAACGTTTTTTAGTAGCTACAATTTCTATTATAAAGGGTAATGCACTCATTGTTCTTTAAAACTTTAGTTCTGCAAGTTACTTCTTTTATGGCAATATATTAGTGCTGCAGCAACCCTTCTTTGAAACATTACTATAGACATTAGCTTTTTTCTTTAGTCTAATTTGGGCTTTACTGCATCGATTAATTATATGTTTATTTTCTCAAAGAAAACAAATTAAGAGCACAAAATGTGTGAATTAACGTACTTTAGTAGCTACAATTTCTATTACAAAGAGTATTGCACTCATCGCTCTTTAAAACTTAAGTCCTGCCAGTTACTTCTTTTAAAGCACTATATTAGTGCTGCAGCAACCATTCTTGGAAACATTACTATAGACATTAGCTTTTTCTTTCGTCTCAATTTATATTTAGTGCATAAACAAACATCGATTAATTTAAATGTTTATTTTCTAAAAGAAAACAAAATAAAAGCACAAAAAGTGTCGTACAACGTACTTTAGTAGCTACAATTTCTATTATAAAGAGTATTGCACTCATCGTTCTTTAAAACTTTACTTCTGCAAGTTACTTCTTTTATAGCACTATATTAGTGCTGCAGCAACCATTCTTGGAAACATTACTATAGACATTAGCTTTTTCTTTAGTCTCATTTTGGCTTTATTGCATAAACAAACATCGATTAATTAAATGTTTATTTTCTCAAAGAAAACAAAATAAAAGCACAAATAGTGTGGATTAACGTACTTTAGTAGCTACAATTTGTATTATAAAGAGTATTGCACTCATCGTTCTTTAAAACTTTAGTTCTGCCAGTTACTTCTTTTAAAGCACTATCTTAGTGCTGCAGCAACCATTCTTGGAAACATTACTATAGACATTAGCTTTTTCTTTCGTCTCAATTTATATTTAGTGCATAAACAAACATCGATTAATTAAATGTTTAATTTCTAAAAGAAAACAAAATAAAAGCACAAAAAGTGTCGTTCAACGTACTTTAGTAGCTACAATTTCTATTATAAAGAGTATTGCACTCATCGTTCTTTAAAACTTTAGTTCTGCAATTTACTTCTTCTATAGCACTATATTAGTGCTGCAGCAACCATTCTTGGAAACATTACGATAGACATTAGCTTTTTCTTTAGTCTCATTTTGGCTTTACTGCATAAACAAACATCGATTAATTAAATGTTTATTTTCTCAAAGAAAACAAAATAAAAGCACAAAAAGAGTGAAAGAACGTTCTTTAGTAGCTACAATTTGTATTATAAAGAGTATTGCACTCATCGTTCTTTAAAACTTTAGTTCTGCAAGTTACTTCTTTAATAGCACTATATTAGTGCTGCAGCAACCATTCTTTGAAGCGTTACTATAGACATTAGCTTTCTCTTTAGTCTTATTTGGGCTTTACTGCATCGATTAATTAAAAGTTTATTTTCTCAAAGAAAACAAAATAAAAGCACAAAAAGTGTCGTACAACGTACTTTAGTTGCTACAATTTATATTATAAAGAGTATTGCACTCATCGTTCTTTAAAACTTTAGTTCTGCCAGTTACTTCTTTTAAAGCACTATATTAGTGCTGCAGCAACCATTCTTGGAAACATTACTATAGACATTAGCTTTTTCTTTCGTCTCAATTTATATTTAGTGCATGAACAAACATCGATTAATTAAATGTTTATTTTCTCAAAGAAAACAAAATAAAAGCACAAAAAGAGTGAAAGAACGTACTTTGGTAGCTACAATTTGTATTATAAAGAGTATTGCACTCATCGTTCTTTAAAACTTTAGTTCTGCCAGTTACTTCTTTTAAAGCACTATATTAGTGCTGCAGCAACCATTTTTGGAAACATTACTTTAGACATTTGGCTTTTTCTTTAGTCTCATTTTGGCTTTACTGCATAAACACACATCGATTAATTAAATGTTTATTTTCTCAAAGAAAACAAAATAAGAGCACAAAATGTGTGAATTAACGTAATTTAGTAGCTTCAATTTGTATTATAAAGAGTATTGCACTCATCGTTCTTTAAAACTTTAGTTCTGCAAGTTACTTCTTTTATGGCAACATATTAGTGCTGCAGCAACCCTTCTTTGAAACATTACTATAGACATTAGCTTTTTCTTTAGTCTCAGTTTGGCTTTAAGGCGTAAACAAACATCGATTAATTAAATGTTTATTTTCTCAAAGAAAACAAAATAAAAGCACAAAAAGTGTGGATAAACGTACTTTAGTAGCTACAATTTGTATTATAAAGAGTATTGCACTCATCGTTTTTTAAAACTTTAGTTCTGCCAGTTACTTCTTTTAAAGCACTATATTAGTGCTGAAGCAACCTTTTTTGGAAACATTACTTTAGACATTTGGCTTTTTCTTTAGTCTCATTTTGGCTTTACTGCATAAACAAACATCGATTAATTAAATGTTTATTTTCTCAAAGAAAACAAAATAAGAGCACAAAATTTGTGAATTAACGTACTTTAGTAGCTACAATTTCTATTACAAAGAGTATTGCACTCATCGCTCTTTAAAACTTTAGTCCTGCCAGTTACTTCTTTTAAAGCACTATATTAGTACTGCATTAACCATTCTTTGAAACGTTACTATAGACATTAGCTTTTTCTTTAGTCTTATTTGGGCTTTACTGCATCGATTAATTAAAAGTTTATTTTCTCAAAGAAAACAAAATAAAAGAACAAAAAATGTCGTTCAACGTACTTTAGTAGCTACAATTTATATTATAAAGAGTATTGCACTCATCGTTCTTTAAAACTTTACTTCTGCAAGTTACTTCTTTTATAGCACTATATTAGTGCTACAGCAACCATTCTTGATAACATTTCTATAGACATTAGCTTTTTCTTTAGTCTCATTTTGGCTTTACTGCATAAACAAACGTCGATTACTTAAATGTTTATTTTCTCAAAGAAAACAAAATAAAAGCACAAAATGTGTGAATTAACGTACGTTAGTAGCTACAATTTGTATTATAAAGAGTATTGCACTCATCGTTCTTTTAAACTTTAGTTCTGCAAGTTACTTCTTTTATAGCACTATTATAGTGCTGCAGCAACCATTCTTTGAAACATTACTAAAGACATTAGTTTTTTCTTTAGTCTCATTTTGGCTTTACTGCATAAACAAACATCGATTAATTAAATGTTTATTTTCTCAAAGAAAACAAAATAAAAGCACAAAATGTGTGGATTAACGTACAGTAGTAGCTACAATTTGTATTATAAAGAGTATGGCACTCATCGTTCTTTAAAACTATAGTCCTGCCAGTTACTTCTTTTAAAGCACTATATTAGTGCTGCAGCAACCATTCTTGGAAACATTACTATAGACATTAGCTTTTTCTTTAGTCTCATTTTGGCTTTACTGCATAAAGAAACATCGATTAATTAAATGTTTATTTTCTCAAAGAAAACAAAATAAAAGCACAAAATGTGTGGATTAACGTACATTAGTAGCTACAATTTGTATTATAAAGAGTATTGCACTCAACGTTCTTCAAAACTTTAGTTCTGCCAGTTACTTCTTTTAAAGCACTATATTAGTGCTGCAGCAACCATTTTTGGAAACATTACTTTAGACATTTGGCTTTTTCTTAAGTCTCATTTTGGCTTTACTGCATAAACAAACATCGATTAATTAAATGTTTATTTTCTCAAAGAAAACAAAATAAAAGCACAAAATGTGTGGATTAACGTACAGTAGTAGCTACAATTTGTATTATAAAGAGTATTGCACTCATCGTTCTTCAAAACTTTAGTTCTGCCAGTTACTTCTTTTAAAGCACTATATTAGTGCTGCAGCAACCATTTTTGGAAACATTACTTTAGACATTTGGCTTTTTCTTTAGTCCCATTTTGGCTTTACTGCATCGATTAATTAAAAGTTTATTTTCTCAAAGAAAACAAAATAAAAGCAGAAAAAGTGTCGTCCAACGTACTTTAGTAGCTACAATTTGTATTATAAAGAGTATTGCACTCATCGTTCTTTAAAACTTTACTTCTGCAATTTACTTCTTTTAAAGCACTATATTAGTGCTGCAGCAACCATTCTTGGAAACATTACTATAGATATTAGCTTTTTCATTAGTCTCATTTTGGCTTTACTGCATAAACAAACATCGATTAATTAAATGTTTATTTTCTCAAAGAAAACAAAAAAAAAGCACAAAAAGAGTGAAAAAACGTACTTTAGTAGCTTTAATTTGTATTATAAAGAGTATTGCACTCATCGTTCTTTAAAACTTTACTTCTGCAATTTACTTCTTTAAAGCACTATATTAGTGCTGCAGCAACCATTCTTGGAAACATTACTATAGATATTAGCTTTTTCTTTAGTCTCATTTTGGCTTTACTGCATAAACAAACGTCGATTAATTAAATGTTTATTTTCTCAAAGAAAACAAAATAAAAGCACAAAAAGAGTGAAAAAACGTACTTTAGTAGCTACAATTTGTATTATAAAGAGTATTGCACTCATCGTTCTTTAAAACTTTACTTCTGCAAGTTTCTTCTTTAATAGCACTATATTAGTGCTGCAGCAACCATTCTTGGAAACATTACTATAGATATTAGCTTTTTCTTTAGTCTCATATTGGCTTTACTGCATAAACAAACATCGATTAATTAAATGTTTATTTTCTCAAAGAAAACAAAATAAAAGCACAAAATGTGTGGATTAACGTACAGTAGTAGCTACAATTTGTATTATAAAGAGTATTGCACTCATCGTTCTTCAAAACTTTAGTTCTGCCAGTTACTTCTTTTAAAGCACTATATTAGTGCTGCAGCAACCATTTTTGGAAACATTACTTTAGACATTTGGCTTTTTCTTTAGTCCCATTTTGGCTTTACTGCATCGATTAATTAAAAGTTCATTTTCTCAAAGAAAACAAAATAAAAGCAGAAAAAGTGTCGTCCAACGTACTTTAGTAGCTACAATTTGTATTATAAAGAGTATTGCACTCATCGTTCTTTAAAACTTTACTTCTGCAATTTACTTCTTTTAAAGCACTATATTAGTGCTGCAGCAACCATTCTTGGAAACATTACTATAGATATTAGCTTTTTCATTAGTCTCATTTTGGCTTTACTGCATAAACAAACATCGATTAATTAAATGTTTATTTTCTCAAAGAAAACAAAAAAAAAGCACAAAAAGAGTGAAAAAACGTACTTTAGTAGCTTTAATTTGTATTATAAAGAGTATTGCACTCATCGTTCTTTAAAACTTTACTTCTGCAAGTTTCTTCTTTAATAGCACTATATTAGTGCTGCAGCAACCATTCTTGGAAACATTACTATAGATATTAGCTTTTTCTTTAGTCTCATTTTGGCTTTACTGCATAAACAAACGTCGATTAATTAAATGTTTATTTTCTCAAAGAAAACAAAATAAAAGCACAAAATGTGTGGATTAACGTACATTAGTAGCTACAATTTGTATTATAAAGAGTATTGCACTCAACGTTCTTCAAAACTTTAGTTCTGCCAGTTACTTCTTTTAAAGCACTATATTAGTGCTGCAGCAACCATTCTTGGAAACATTACTATAGATATTAGCTTTTTCTTTAGTCTCATTTTGGCTTTACTGCATAAACAAACATCGATTAATTAAATGTTTATTTTCTCAAAGAAAACAAAAAAAAAGCACAAAAAGAGTGAAAAAACGTACTTTAGTAGCTACAATTTGTATTATAAAGAGTATTGCACTCATCGTTCTTTAAAACTTTACTTCTGCAATTTACTTCTTTAAAGCACTATATTCGTGCTGCAGCAACCATTCTTGGAAACATTACTATAGATATTAGCTTTTTCTTTAGTCTCATTTTGGCTTTACTGCATAAACAAACGTCGATTAATTAAATGTTTATTTTCTCAAAGAAAACAAAATAAAAGCACAAAAAGAGTGAAAAAACGTACTTTAGTAGCTTTACAATTTGTATTATAAAGAGTATTGCACTCATCGTTCTTTAAAACTTTACTTCTGCAAGTTTCTTCTTTAATAGCACTATATTAGTGCTGCAGCAACCATTCTTGGAAACATTACTATAGATATTAGCTTTTTCTTTAGTCTCATTATTGGCTTTACTGCATAAACAAACGTCGATTAATTAAATGTTTATTTTCTCAAAGAAAACAAAATAAAAGCACAAAATGTGTGGATTAACGTACATTAGTAGCTACAATTTGTATTATAAAGAGTATTGCACTCAACGTTCTTCAAAACTTTAGTTCTGCCAGTTACTTCTTTTAAAGCACTATATTAGTGCTGCAGCAACCATTCTTGGAAACATTACTATAGATATTAGCTTTTTCTTTAGTCTCATTTTGGCTTTACTGCATAAACAAACATCGATTAATTAAATGTTTATTTTCTCAAAGAAAACAAAATAAAAGCACAAAAAGAGTGAAAAAACGTACTTTAGTAGCTACAATTTGTATTATAAAGAGTATTGCATTCAACGTTCTTTAAAACTTTACTTCTGCAATTTACTTCTTTAATAGCACTATATTAGTGCTGCAGCAACCATTCTTGGAAACATTACTATAGATATTAGCTTTTTCTTTAGTCTCATTTTGGCTTTACTGCATAAACAAACATCGATTAATTAAATGTTTATTTTCTCAAAGAAAACAAAATAAAAGCACAAAATGTGTGAATTAACGTACTTTAGTAGCTACAATTTCTATTTTAAAGAGTATTGCACTCATCGTTCTTTAAAACTTTAGTTCTGCCAGTTACTTCTTTTAAAGCACTATCTTAGTGCTGCAGCAACCATTTTTGGAAACATTACTTTAGACATTTGGCTTTTTCTTTAGTCTCATTTTGGCTTTACTGCATAAACAAACATCGATTAATTAAATGTTTATTTTCTCAAAGAAAACAAAATAAGAGCACAAAATGTGTGAATTAACGTACTTTAGTAGCTACAATTTCTATTACAAGAGTATTGCTCTCATCGCTCTCTAGAACTTTAGTCCTGCCAGTTACTTCTTTTAAAGCACTATATTAGTGCTGCAGCAGCCATTCTTGGAAACATTACTATAGATATTAGCTTTTTCTTTAGTCTCATTTTGGCTTAACTGCATAAACAAACATCGATTAATTAAATGTTTATTTTCTCAAAGAAAACAAAATAAAAGCACAAAAAGAGTGAAAAAACGTACTTTAGTAGCTACAATTTGTATTATAAAGAGTATTGCACTCATCGTTCTTTAAAACTTTACTTCTGCAAGTTACTTCTTTAATAGCACTATATTAGTGCTGCAGCAACCATTCTTGGAAACATTACTATAGATATTAGCTTTTTCTTTAGTCTCATTTTGGCTTTACTGCATAAACAAACATCGATTAATTAAATGTTTATTTTCTCAAAGAAAACAAAATAAAAGCACAAAATGTGTGGATTAACGTACATTAGTAGCTACAATTTGTATTATAAAGAGTATTGCACTCAACGTTCCTCAAAACTTTAGTTCTGCCAGTTACTTCTTTTAAAGCACTATATTAGTGCTGCAGCAACCATTTTTGGAAACATTACTTTAGACATTTGGCTTTTTCTTTAGTCTCATTTTGGCTTTACTGCATAAACAAACATCGATTAATTAAATGTTTATTTTCTCAAAGAAAACAAAATAAAAGCACAAAATGTGTGGATTAACGTACAGTAGTAGCTACAATTTGTATTATAAAGAGTATTGCACTCATCGTTCTTCAAAACTTTAGTTCTGCCAGTTACTTCTTTTAAAGCACTATATTAGTGCTGCAGCAACCATTTTTGGAAACATTACTTTAGACATTTGGCTTTTTCTTTAGTCCCATTTTGGCTTTACTGCATCGATTAATTAAAAGTTCATTTTCTCAAAGAAAACAAAATAAAAGCAGAAAAAGTGTCGTCCAACGTACTTTAGTAGCTACAATTTGTATTATAAAGAGTATTGCACTCATCGTTCTTTAAAACTTTACTTCTGCAATTTACTTCTTTTAAAGCACTATATTAGTGCTGCAGCAACCATTCTTGGAAACATTACTATAGATATTAGCTTTTTCTTTAGTCTCATTTTGGCTTTACTGCATAAACAAACATCGATTAATTAAATGTTTATTTTCTCAAAGAAAACAAAATAAAAGCACAAAAAGAGTGAAAAAACGTACTTTAGTAGCTACAATTTGTATTATAAAGAGTATTGCACTCATCGTTCTTTAAAACTTTACTTCTGCAAGTTACTTCTTTAATAGCACTATATTAGTGCTGCAGCAACCATTCTTTGAAACATTACTATAGATATTAGCTTTTTCTTTCGTCTAATATTATATTTAGTGCATCAAAAAACATCGAATAATGAAACGTTTATTTTCCAAAAGAAAACAAAATTAAAACACAAAAAGTGTGGATTAACGTTTTTTAGTAGCTACAATCTCTATTATAAAGGGTAATGCACTCATTGTTCTTTAAAACTTTAGTTCTGCAAGTTACTTCTTTTATGGCAATATATTAGTGCTAAAGCAACCCTTCTTTGAAACATTACTATAGACATTAGCTTTTTTCTTTAGTCTCAGTTTGGCTTTAAGGCATAAACAAACATCGATTAATTAAATGTTTATTTTCTCAAAGAAAACAAAATAAGAGCACAAAATGTGTGAATTAACGTACTTTAGTAGCTACAATTTCTATTTTAAAGAGTATTGCACTCATCGTTCTTTAAAACTTTAGTTCTGCCAGTTACTTCTTTTAAAGCACTATCTTAGTGCTGCAGCAACCATTTTTGGAAACATTACTTTAGACATTTGGCTTTTTCTTTAGTCTCATTTTGGCTTTACTGCATAAACAAACATCGATTAATTAAATGTTTATTTTCTCAAAGAAAACAAAATAAGAGCACAAAATGTGTGAATTAACGTACTTTAGTAGCTACAATTTCTATTACAAGAGTATTGCTCTCATCGCTCTCTAGAACTTTAGTCCTGCCAGTTACTTCTTTTAAAGCACTATATTAGTACTGCAGCAACCATTCTTTGAAACGTTACTATAGACATTAGCTTTTTCTTTAGTCTTATTTGGGCTTTACTGCATCGATTAATTAAAAGTTTATTTTCTCAAAGAAAACAAAATAAAAGCACAAAAAGTGTCGTACAACGTACTTTAATTGCTACAATTTATATTATAAAGAGTATTGCACTCATCGTTCTTTAAAACTTTACTTCTGCAAGTTACTTCTTTTATAGCACTATATTAGTGCTACAGCAACCATTCTTGGAAACATTACTATAGACATTAGCTTTTTCTTTCGTCTCAATTTATATTTATGGCATCAAAAAACATCGAATAATGAAACATTTATTTTCCAAAAGAAAACAAAACAAAAGCACAAATAGTGTGGATTAACGTACTTTCGTAGCTACAATTTCTATTACAAAGAGTATTGCACTCTTCGTTCTATAAAACTTTAGTCCTGCCAGTTACTTCTTTTAAAGCACTATCTTAGTGCTGCAGCAACCATTCTTGGAAACATTACTATAGATATTAGCTTTTTCTTTAGTCTCATTTTGGCTTTACTGCATAAACAAACGTCGATTAATTAAATGTTTATTTTCTCAAAGAAAACAAAATAAAAGCACAAAAAGAGTGAAAAAACGTACTTTAGTAGCTACAATTTGTATTATAAAGAGTATTGCACTCATCGTTCTTCAAAACTTTAGTTCTGCCAGTTACTTCTTTTAAAGCACTATATAAGTGCTGCAGCAACCATTTTTGGAAACATTACTTTAGACATTTGGCTTTTTCTTTAGTCCCATTTTGGCTTTACTGCATCGATTAATTAAAAGTTCATTTTCTCAAAGAAAACAAAGTAAAAGCAGAAAAAGTGTCGTCCAACGTACTTTAGTAGCTACAATTTGTATTATAAAGAGTATTGCACTCATCGTTCTTTAAAACTTTACTTCTGCAATTTACTTCTTTTAAAGCACTATATTAGTGCTGCAGCAACCATTCCTGGAAACATTACTATAGATATTAGCTTTTTCTTTAGTCTCATTTTGGCTTTACTGCATAAACAAACATCGATTAATTAAATGTTTATTTTCTCAAAGAAAACAAAATAAAAGCACAAAAAGAGTGAAAAAACGTACTTTAGTAGCTACAATTTGTATTATAAAGAGTATTGCACTCATCGTTCTTTAAAACTTTACTTCTGCAAGTTACTTCTTTAATAGCACTATATTAGTGCTGCAGCAACCATTTTTTGAAACATTACTATAGATATTAGCTTTTTCTTTCGTCTAATATTATATTTACTGCATCAAAAAACATCGAATAATGAAACGTTTATTTTCCAAAAGAAAACAAAATTAAAACACAAAAAGTGTGAATTAACGTTTTTTAGTAGCTACAATTTCTATTATAAAGGGTAATGCACTCATTGTTCTTTAAAACTTTAGTTCTGCAAGTTACTTCTTTTATGGCAATATATTAGTGCTGCAGCAACCCTTCTTTGAAACATTACTATAGACATTAGCTTTTTCCTTTAGTCTTATTTGGGCTTTACTGCATCGATTAATTATATGTTTATTTTCTCAAAGAAAACGAATTAAGAGCACAAAATGTGTGAATTAAGGTAGCAGTTAACCCTTAGAATTTTGGAATTTCGGAATTTTGTGCCAAATTTGGGAATTGGTGTCATCTTATAGTAAATTTATTCTTTTTGAAGATAAAATAGTCCCCAAGCCTATAAAGGTGTTGATATTTGCTGCAAATAACGATTAATATGAAGAGGTCGTAAAAATTTTCCCTAGCAACCAACTGTTTTTGTGGTTACTAGGGAATGTTTCGAAAATTTCATGCAAAAATTGTCCAAAACTCCTCCCTTCTATGCTCTTGGGTTCCATTCCGTCTCTTCCAGTCACATGACTCGTCCCTTCTAGCAACAACAACACCGCAAAATGGTATTTTGTGCTGAGAAAAATGGAGGGAGAGCAGGAGAATGCACACAGATGGATAGGCCACTGATTACATGAAGTTCAGGAGTAAGAAACAAAGGAAAAGGAAAGTTTTTTTACGCCAAGAAGGAATGGGAAACAGACAGAACAAGCAGAAATGGTGGAGAATGGACGGAACGAAGTATTAGGGGCTACCACAGCTGGGCCTATTGGTATGATCATGACTCAGAAACTCCAGTTCACCACACACAGCACAGGCCAGCTGTAAAAACAAACAGTTGTCAAAGCTGAAGATTCAAAACAAATCATGTCTGCATAGAAACTTTCTAATGGCCTATTTGAGAATGTCCTAAGCTTGTCAATCAAGGAAGGTCAAGAATGCATTACAGCATGTTCTGTTCTTCTGTGCCACTAGCAAGTTCTGTTCCACTATCAGTTCAAGTGTTGCTTTGCTTTTGGGGTTTGGTACAATGAATGTGGCAAATACAAAGACAAGATATCATTTTTTGAAGGACAGAAACTAAAAACAGCTTCAAAGCTCAAGGCATAAAACAGTACTGTTGAATCAAAGTCAGCCAAAAGTCCAATTTGTTGTTGCAGAGCCAGAGACAATAAACTAGTTCACAGCTTCAATAATTGTCTGTGCGCACAACAGTATGGGAAGAAAAACACTATTTTGCAACAAAAGCTTGCGTTAGTTTGCTTCCCAAAATGCATTCTTTTACACAGGATCAATGGACACAGATTATTTGCCAAGAACTGCAAATTGGTCTATTGATTTATCATAAGAAAGGAAGACACTATAAGTGAACTTTATTGACATAAATCAGTGTTTATGATTCACAATTGGATCAAAACCCAATGAAAAGCACTTCTTCAACTTTAAGGCTGTTTTTCTCAAAAGGCTGTTTTTGCCAGTCATGAATGCTAAAACCATTGCCAATTTTATAACATCTGTGAGATCTTAATGAAATTTTCACCAAAGGTTTCTCAAATGTTGATCTACGCAATGAATTAAATGAATTTTGAAAATTTGTCGGAACACGCCCAGTTGCCATGGAAACATTACTACGGTCACTATTGTCCAATTCGTGATGAAATTTTACAAAATTGATAATTCATTGCATAGGTCATTATAAAACACACCTTTGGTGGGAATTTCAGCCAAATATCTCAAACTGGGTTAGAATTAATGGCATTTTTGTAAAAAAATTCTTAAAACATTAATGACCGTTTCCATGGAAACGATTGTCTTTAGAAATTTTTTGTTGCCAAAATTCTAATTTGATCTACCATTCCAAGCTTTCCAGAAAATCTGAGGGAAATGCTCTGCAAAGAATTGGAGTTATTTGCAAGTAAAGTTTTTGGCTTCTAAGGGTTAACTGCTACCTTAACGTACTTTAGTAGCTACAATTTCTATTACAAAGAGTATTGCACTCATCGCTCTTTAAAACTTAAGTCCTGCCAGTTACTTCTTTTAAAGCACTATATTAGTACTGCAGCAACCATTCTTTGAAGCGTTACTATAGACATTAGCTTTTTCTTTAGTCTTATTTGGGCTTTACTGCATCGATTAATTTAAAGTTTATTTTCTCAAAGAAAACAAAATAAAAGCACAAAAAGTGTCGTACAACGTACTTTAATTGCTACAATTTATATTATAAAGAGTATTGCACTCATCGTTCTTTAAAACTTTACTTCTGCAAGTTACTTCTTTTATAGCACTATATTAGTGCTACAGCAACCATTCTTGGAAACATTACTATAGACATTAGCTTTTTCTTTCGTCTCAATTTATATTTATTGCATCAAAAAACATCGAATAATGAAACATTTATTTTCCAAAAGAAAACAAAACAAAAGCACAAATAGTGTGGATTAACGTACTTTCGTAGCTACAATTTCTATTACAAAGAGTATTGCACTCTTCGTTCTATAAAACTTTAGTCCTGCCAGTTACTTCTTTTAAAGCACTATCTTAGTGCTGCAGCAACCATTCTTGGAAACATTACTATAGACATTAGCTTTTTCTTTCGTCTCAATTTATA
The DNA here is from genome assembly GCA_039566865.1 of Aurelia coerulea. Taxonomy (NCBI): domain Eukaryota; kingdom Metazoa; phylum Cnidaria; class Scyphozoa; order Semaeostomeae; family Ulmaridae; genus Aurelia; species Aurelia coerulea. The sequence goes on from CM076959.1 coordinate 10,398,580, forward strand.
TTTAGTGCATAAACAAACATCAATTAATTAAATGCTTAATTTCTAAAAGAAAACAAAATAAAAGCACAAAAAGTGTCGTTCAACGTACTTTAGTAGCTACAATTTCTATTATAAAGAGTATTGCACTCATCGTTCTTTAAAACTTTAGTTCTGCAATTTACTTCTTCTATAGCACTATATTAGTGCTGCAGCAACCATTCTTGGAAACATTACGATAGACATTAGCTTTTTCTTTAGTCTCATTTTGGCTTTACTGCATAAACAAACATCGATTAATTAAATGTTTATTTTCTCAAAGAAAACAAAATAAAAGCACAAAAAGAGTGAAAGAACGTTCTTTAGTAGCTACAATTTGTATTATAAAGAGTATTGCACTCATCGTTCTTTAAAACTTTAGTTCTGCAAGTTACTTCTTTAATAGCACTATATTAGTGCTGCAGCAACCATTCTTTGAAGCGTTACTATAGACATTAGCTTTCTCTTTAGTCTTATTTGGGCTTTACTGCATCGATTAATTAAAAGTTTATTTTCTCAAAGAAAACAAAATAAAAGCACAAAAAGTGTCATACAACGTACTTTAGTTGCTACAATTTATATTATAAAGAGTATTGCACGCATCGTTCTTTAAAACTTTAGTTCTGCCAGTTACTTCTTTTAAAGCACTATTAGTGCTGCAGCAACCATTCTTGGAAACATTACTATAGACATTAGCTTTTTCTTTCGTCTCAATTTATATTTAGTGTATGAACAAACATCGATTAATTAAATGTTTATTTTCTCAAAGAAAACAAAATAAAAGCACAAAAAGAGTGAAAGAACGTACTTTGGTAGCTACAATTTGTATTATAAAGAGTATTGCACTCATCGTTCTTTAAAACTTTAGTTCTGCCAGTTACTTCTTTTAAAGCACTATATTAGTGCTGCAGCAACCCTTCTTTGAAACATTACTATAGACATTAGCTTTTTCTTTAGTCTCAGTTTGGCTTTAAGGCGTAAACAAACATCGATTAATTAAATGTTTATTTTCTCAAAGAAAACAAAATAAAAGCACAAAAAGTGTGGATAAACGTACTTTAGTAGCTACAATTTGTATTATAAAGAGTATTGCACTCATCGTTTTTTAAAACTTTAGTTCTGCCAGTTACTTCTTTTAAAGCACTATATTAGTGCTGCAGCAACCTTTTTTGGAAACATTACTTTAGACATTTGGCTTTTTCTTTAGTCTCATTTTGGCTTTACTGCATAAACAAACATCGATTAATTAAATGTTTATTTTCTCAAAGAAAACAAAATAAGAGCACAAAATTTGTGAATTAACGTACTTTAGTAGCTACAATTTCTATTACAAAGAGTATTGCACTCATCGCTCTTTAAAACTTTAGTCCTGCCAGTTACTTCTTTTAAAGCACTATATTAGTACTGCAGCAACCATTCTTTGAAACGTTACTATAGACATTAGCTTTTTCTTTGGTCTTATTTGGGCTTTACTGCATCGATTAATTAAAAGTTTATTTTCTCAAAGAAAACAAAATAAAAGAACAAAAAATGTCGTTCAACGTACTTTAGTAGCTATAATTTATATTATAAAGAGTATTGCACTCATCGTTCTTTAAAACTTTACTTCTGCAAGTTACTTCTTTTATAGCACTATATTAGTGCTACAGCAACCATTCTTGATAACATTTCTATAGACATTAGCTTTTTCTTTAGTCTCATTTTGGCTTTACTGCATAAACAAACGTCGATTAATTAAATGTTTATTTTCTCAAAGAAAACAAAATAAAAGCACAAAATGTGTGAATTAACGTACGTTAGTAGCTACAATTTGTATTATAAAGAGTATTGCACTCATCGTTCTTTTAAACTTTAGTTCTGCAAGTTACTTCTTTTATAGCACTATATTAGTGCTGCAGCAACCATTCTTGGAAACATTACTATAGACATTAGCTTTTTCTTTAGTCTCATTTTGGCTTTACTGCATAAAGAAACATCGATTAATTAAATGTTTATTTTCTCAAAGAAAACAAAATAAAAGCACAAAATGTGTGGATTAACGTACATTAGTAGCTACAATTTGTATTATAAAGAGTATTGCACTCAACGTTCTTCAAAACTTTAGTTCTGCCAGTTACTTCTTTTAAAGCACTATATTAGTGCTGCAGCAACCATTTTTGGAAACATTACTTTAGACATTTGGCTTTTTCTTTAGTCTCATTTTGGCTTTACTGCATAAACAAACATCGATTAATTAAATGTTTATTTTCTCAAAGAAAACAAAATAAAAGCACAAAATGTGTGGATTAACGTACTTTAGTAGCTACAATTTGTATTATAAAGAGTATTGCACTCATCGTTCTTCAAAACTTTAGTTCTGCCAGTTACTTCTTTTAAAGCACTATATTAGTGCTGCAGCAACCATTTTTGGAAACATTACTTTAGACATTTGGCTTTTTCTTTAGTCCCATTTTGGCTTTACTGCATCGATTAATTAAAAGTTCATTTTCTCAAAGAAAACAAAATAAAAGCAGAAAAAGTGTCGTCCAACGTACTTTAGTAGCTACAATTTGTATCATAAAGAGTATTGCACTCATCGTTCTTTAAAACTTTACTTCTGCAATTTACTTCTTTTAAAGCACTATATTAGTGCTGCAGCAACCATTCTTGGAAACATTACTATAGATATTAGCTTTTTCTTTAGTCTCATTTTGGCTTTACTGCATAAACAAACATCGATTAATTAAATGTTTATTTTCTCAAAGAAAACAAAATAAAAGCACAAAAAGAGTGAAAAAACGTACTTTAGTAGCTACAATTTGTATTATAAAGAGTATTGCACTCATCGTTCTTTAAAACTTTACTTCTGCAATTTACTTCTTTAAAGCACTATATTAGTGCTGCAGCAACCATTCTTGGAAACATTACTATAGATATTAGCTTTTTCTTTAGTCTCATTTTGGCTTTACTGCATAAACAAACGTCGATTAATTAAATGTTTATTTTCTCAAAGAAAACAAAATAAAAGCACAAAATGTGTGAATTAACGTACTTTAGTAGCTACAATTTGTATTATAAAGAGTATTGCACTCATCGTTCTTTAAAACTTTAGTTCTGCAAGTTACTTCTTTTATAGCACTATATTAGTGCTGCAGCAACCATTCTTGGAAACATTACTATAGACATTAGCTTTTTCTTTAGTCTCATTTTGGCTTTACTGCATAAAGAAACATCGATTAATTAAATGTTTATTTTCTCAAAGAAAACAAAATAAAAGCACAAAATGTGTGGATTAACGTACATTAGTAGCTACAATTTGTATTATAAAGAGTATTGCACTCAACGTTCTTCAAAACTTTAGTTCTGCCAGTTACTTCTTTTAAAGCACTATATTAGTGCTGCAGCAACCATTCTTGGAAACATTACTATAGACATTAGCTTTTTCTTTAGTCTCATTTTGGCTTTACTGCATAAACAAACATCGATTAATTAAATGTTTATTTTCTCAAAGAAAACAAAATAAAAGCACAAAATGAGTGAATTAACGTACTTTAGTAGCTACAATTTGTATTATAAAGAGTATTGCACTCATCGTTCTTCAAAACTTTAGTTCTGCCAGTTACTTCTTTTAAAGCACTATATTAGTGCTGCAGCAACCATTTTTGGAAACATTACTTTAGACATTTGGCTTTTTCTTTAGTCCCATTTTGGCTTTACTGCATCGATTAATTAAAAGTTCATTTTCTCAAAGAAAACAAAATAAAAGCAGAAAAAGTGTCGTCCAACGTACTTTAGTAGCTACAATTTGTATCATAAAGAGTATTGCACTCATCGTTCTTTAAAACTTTACTTCTGCAATTTACTTCTTTTAAAGCACTATATTAGTGCTGCAGCAACCATTCTTGGAAACATTACTATAGATATTAGCTTTTTCTTTAGTCTCATTTTGGCTTTACTGCATAAACAAACATCGATTAATTAAATGTTTATTTTCTCAAAGAAAACAAAATAAAAGCACAAAAAGAGTGAAAAAACGTACTTTAGTAGCTACAATTTGTATTATAAAGAGTATTGCACTCATCGTTCTTTAAAACTTTACTTCTGCAATTTACTTCTTTAAAGCACTATATTAGTGCTGCAGCAACCATTCTTGGAAACATTACTATAGATATTAGCTTTTTCTTTAGTCTCATTTTGGCTTTACTGCATAAACAAACGTCGATTAATTAAATGTTTATTTTCTCAAAGAAAACAAAATAAAAGCACAAAAAGAGTGAAAAAACGTACTTTAGTAGCTACAATTTGTATTATAAAGAGTATTGCACTCATCGTTCTTTAAAACTTTACTTCTGCAAGTTACTTCTTTTATAGCACTATATTAGTGCTGCAGCAACCATTCTTGGAAACATTACTATAGATATTAGCTTTTTCTTTAGTTTCATTTTGACTTTACTGCATAAACAAACATCGATTAATTAAATGTTTATTTTCTCAAAGAAAACAAAATAAAAGCACAAAAAGAGTGAAAAAACGTACATTAGTAGCTACAATTTGTATTATAAAGAGTATTGCACTCATCGTTCTTTAAAACTTTACTTCTGCAAGTTACTTCTTTAATAGCACTATATTAGTGCTGCAGCAACCATTCTTGGAAACATTACTATAGATATTAGCTTTTACTTTAGTCTCATTTTGGCTTTACTGCATAAACAAACATCGATTAATTAAATGTTTAATTTCTAAAAGAAAACAAAATTAAAACACAAAAAGTGTGGATTAACGTTTTTTAGTAGCTACAATTTGTATTATAAAGAGTATTGCATTCATCGTTCTTTAAAACTTTACTTCTGCAATTTACTTCTTTTAAAGCACTATCTTAGTTCTGCAGCAGCCATTCTTGGAAACATTACTATAGATATTAGCTTTTTCTTTAGTTTCATTTTGACTTTACTGCATAAACAAACATCGATTAATTAAATGTTTATTTTCTCAAAGAAAACAAAATAAAAGCACAAAAAGAGTGAAAAAACGTACATTAGTAGCTACAATTTGTATTATAAAGAGTATTGCACTCATCGTTCTTTAAAACTTTACTTCTGCAAGTTACTTCTTTAATAGCACTATATTAGTGCTGCAGCAACCATTCTTGGAAACATTACTATAGATATTAGCTTTTACTTTAGTCTCATTTTGGCTTTACTGCATAAACAAACATCGATTAATTAAATGTTTAATTTCTAAAAGTAAAACACAAAAATGTATTAACGTTTTTTAGTAGCTACAATTTCTATTATAAAGGGTAATGCACTCATTGTTCTTTAAAACTTTAGTTCTGCAAGTTACTTCTTTTATGGCAATATATTAGTGCTGCAGCAACCCTTCTTTGAAACATTACTATAGACATTAGCTTTTTTCTTTAGTCTCAGTTTGGCTTTAAGGCATAAACAAACATCGATTAATTAAATGTTTATTTTCTCAAAGAAAACAACATAAGAGCACAAAATGTGTGAATTAACGTACTTTAGTAGCTACAATTTCTATTACAAAGAGTATTGCACTCATCGTTCTTTAAAACTTTAGTTCTGCCAGTTACTTCTTTTAAAGCACTATCTTAGTGCTGCAGCAACCATTTTTGGAAACATTACTTTAGACATTTGGCTTTTTCTTTAGTCTCATTTTGGCTTTACTGCATAAACAAACATCGATTAATTAAATGTTTATTTTCTCAAAGAAAACAAAATAAGAGCACAAAATGTGTGAATTAACGTACTTTAGTAGCTACAATTTCTATTACAAGAGTATTGCTCTCATCGCTCTCTAGAACTTTAGTCCTGCCAGTTACTTCTTTTAAAGCACTATATTAGTACTGCAGCAACCATTCTTTGAAACGTTACTATAGACATTAGCTTTTTCTTTAGTCTTATTTGGGCTTTACTGCATCGATTAATTAAAAGTTTATTTTCTCAAAGAAAACAAAATAAAAGCACAAAAAGTGTCGTACAACGTACTTTAATTGCTACAATTTATATTATAAAGAGTATTGCACTCATCGTTCTTTAAAACTTTAGTCCTGCCAGTTACTTCTTTTAAAGCACTATCTTAGTGCTGCAGCAACCATTCTTGGAAACATTACTATAGACATTAGTTTTTTCTTTCGTCTCAATTTATATTTAGTGCATAAACAAACATCGATTAATTAAATGTTTAATTTCTAAAAGAAAACAAAATAAAAGCACAAAAAGTGTCGTTCAACGTACTTTAGTAGCTACAATTTCTATTATAAAGAGTATTGCACTCATCGTTCTTTAAAACTTTAGTTCTGCAATTTACTTCTTCTATAGCACTATATTAGTGCTGCAGCAACCATTCTTGGAAACATTACTATAGACATTAGCTTTTTCTTTAGTCTCATTTTGGCTTTACTGCATAAACAAACATCGATTAATTAAATGTTTATTTTCTCAAAGAAAACAAAATAAAAGCACAAAAAGAGTGAAAGAACGTTCTTTAGTAGCTACAATTTGTATTATAAAGAGTATTGCACTCATCGTTCTTTAAAACTTTAGTTCTGCAAGTTACTTCTTTAATAGCACTATATTAGTGCTGCAGCAACCATTCTTTGAAGCGTTACTATAGACATTAGCTTTCTCTTTAGTCTTATTTGGGCTTTACTGCATCGATTAATTAAAAGTTTATTTTCTCAAAGAAAACAAAACAAAAGCACAAAAAGTGTCGTACAACGTACTTTAGTTGCTACAATTTATATTATAAAGAGTATTGCACTCATCGTTCTTTAAAACTTTAGTTCTGCCAGTTACTTCTTTTAAAGCACTATATTAGTGCTGCAGCAACCATTCTTGGAAACATTACTATAGACATTAGCTTTTTCTTTGGTCTCAATTTATATTTAGTGCATGAACAAACATCGATTAATTAAATGTTTATTTTCTCAAAGAAAACAAAATAAAAGCACAAAAAGAGTGAAAGAACGTACTTTGGTAGCGACAATTTGTATTATAAAGAGTATTGCACTCATCGTTCTTTAAAACTTTAGTTCTGCCAGTTACTTCTTTTAAAGCACTATATTCGTGCTGCAGCAACCATTTTTGGAAACATTACTTTAGACATTTGGCTTTTTCTTTAGTCTCATTTTGGCTTTACTGCATAAACACACATCGATTAATTAAATGTTTATTTTCTCAAAGAAAACAAAATAAGAGCACAAAATGTGTGAATTAACGTAATTTAGTAGCTTCAATTTGTATTATAAAGAGTATTGCACTCATCGTTCTTTAAAACTTTAGTTCTGCAAGTTACTTCTTTTATGGCAACATATTAGTGCTGCAGCAACCCTTCTTTGAAACATTACTATAGACATTAGCTTTTTTCTTTAGTCTCAGTTTGGCTTTAAGTCGTAAACAAACATCGATTAATTAAATGTTTATTTTCTTAAAGAAAACAAAATAAAAGCACAAAAAGTGTGGATAAACGTACTTTAGTAGCTACAATTTGTATTATAAAGAGTATTGCACTCATCGTTTTTTAAAACTTTAGTTCTGCCAGTTACTTCTTTTAAAGCACTATATTAGTGCTGCAGCAACCATTTTTGGAAACATTATTTTAGACATTTGGCTTTTTCTTTAGTCTCATTTTGGCTTTACTGCATAAACAAACATCGATTAATTAAATGTTTATTTTCTCAAAGAAAACAAAATAAAAGCACAAAATGTGTGAATTAACGTACTTTAGTAGCTACAATTTCTATTACAAAGAGTATTGCACTCATCGCTCTTTAAAACTTTAGTCCTGCCAGTTACTTCTTTTAAAGCACTATATTAGTACTGCAGCAACCATTCTTTGAAACGTTACTATAGACATTAGCTTTTTCTTTAGTCTTATTTGGGCTTTACTGCATCGATTAATTAAAAGTTTATTTTCTCAAAGAAAACAAAATAAAAGAACAAAAAATGTCGTTCAACGTACTTTAGTAGCTACAATTTATATTATAAAGAGTATTGCACTCATCGTTCTTTAAAACTTTACTTTTGCCAGTTACTTCTTTTATAGCACTATATTAGTGCTACAGCAACCATTCTTGATAACATTTCTATAGACATTAGCTTTTTCTTTAGTCTTATTTTGGCTTTACTGCATAAACAAACGTCGATTAATTAAATGTTTATTTTCTCAAAGAAAACAAAATAAAAGCACAAAATGTGTGAATTAACGTACGTTAGTAGCTACAATTTGTATTATAAAGAGTATTGCACTCATCGTTCTTTTAAACTTTAGTTCTGCAAGTTACTTCTTTTATAGCACTATTATAGTGCTGCAGCAACCATTCTTTGAAACATTACTAAAGACATTAGTTTTTTCTTTAGTCTCATTTTGGCTTTACTGCATAAACAAACATCGATTAATTAAATGTTTATTTTCTCAAAGAAAACAAAATAAAAGCACAAAATGTGTAGATTAACGTACAGTAGTAGCTACAATTAGTATTATAAAAAGTATTGCACTCATCGTTCTTTAAAACTATAGTCCTGCCAGTTACTTCTTTTAAAGCACTATATTAGTGCTGCAGCAACCATTTTTGGAAACATTACTATAGACATTAGCTTTTTCTTTAGTCTTATTTTGGCTTTACTGCATAAAGAAACATCGATTAATTAAATGTTTATTTTCTCAAAGAAAACAAAATAAAAGCACAAAATGTGTGGATTAACGTACATTAGTAGCTACAATTTGTATTATAAAGAGTATTGCACTCAACGTTCTTCAAAACTTTAGTTCTGCCAGTTACTTCTTTTAAAGCACTATATTAGTGCTGCAGCAACCATTTTTGGAAACATTACTTTAGACATTTGGCTTTTTCTTTAGTCTCATTTTGGCTTTACTGCATAAACAAACATCGATTAATTAAATGTTTATTTTCTCAAAGAAAACAAAATAAAAGCACAAAATGTGTGGATTAACGTACAGTAGTAGCTACAATTTGTGTTATAAAGAGTATTGCACTCATCGTTCTTCAAAACTTTAGTTCTGCCAGTTACTTCTTTTAAAGCACTATATTAGTGCTGCAGCAACCATTTTTGGAAACATTACTTTAGACATTTGGCTTTTTCTTAAGTCCCATTTTGGCTTTACTGCATCGATTAATTAAAAGTTCATTTTCTCAAAGAAAACAAAATAAAAGCAGAAAAAGTGTCGTCCAATGTACTTTAGTAGCTACAATTTGTATTATAAAGAGTATTGCACTCATCGTTCTTTAAAACTTTAGTTCTGCAAGTTTCTTCTTTAATAGCACTAAATTAGTGCTGCAGCAACCTTTCTTTGAAACATTACTATAGACATTTGCTTTTTTCTTTAGTCTCATTTTGGCTTTACTGCATCGATTAATTAAAAGTTCATTTTCTCAAAGAAAACAAAACAAAAGCACAAAAAGTGTCGTTCAACGTACTTTAGAAGCTACAATTTATATTATAAAAAGTATTGCATTCATCGTTCTTTTAAACTTTAGTTCTGCAAGTTACTTCTTTTATAGCACTATTATAGTGCTGCAGCAACCATTCTTTGAAACATTACTAAAGACATTAGTTTTTTCTTTCGTCTCAATTTATATTTAGTGCATTAACAAACATCGATTAATGAAACGTTTATTTTCCAAAAAACAAAACAAAATATAAACACAAAATGTGTGGATTAACGTACTTCATTAACCAACAATTCCTATTACAAAGAGTATTGCACTCATCGTTCTTTAAAACTATAGTCCTGCCAGCTACTTCTTTTAAAGCACTATATTAGTGCTGCAGCAACCATTCTTGGAAACATTACTATAGACATTAGCTTTTTCTTTAGTCTCATTTCGGCTTTACTGCATAAACAAACATCGATTAATTAAATGTTTATTTTCTCAAATAAAACAATATAAAAGCACAAAATATGTGGATTAACGTACTTTAGTAGCTACAATTTGTATAATAAAGAGTATTGCACTCATAGTTCTTCAAAACTTTAGTTCTGCCAGTTACTTCTTTTAAAGCACTATATTAGTGCTGCAGCAACCATTTTTGGAAACATTACTTTAGACATTTGGCTTTTTCTTTAGTCTCATTTTGGCTTTACTGCATAAACAAATATCGATTAATTAAATGTTTATTTTTTCTCAAAGGAAGTAAAATTAAAAGACGAAAAGTGTAGATTAACGTACTTTAGTAGCTACAATTTGTATTATAAAGAGTATTGCACTCATCGTTCTTTAAAACTCTAGTTCTGCAAGTTACTTCTTTAATAGCACTAAATTAGTGCTGCAGCAACCTTTCTTTGAAACATTACTATAGACAGTTGCTTTTTTCTTTAGTCTTATTTTGGCTTTACTGCATCGATTAATTAAAAGTTCATTTTCTCAAAGAAAACAAAATAAAAGCACAAAAGGTGTCGTTCAACGTACTTTAGTAGCTTCAATTTATATTATAAAGAGTATTGCACTCATCGTTCTTTAAAACTTTAGTTCTGCAATTTACTTCTTTTATAGCACTATATTAGTGCTGCAGCAACCTTTCTTTGAAACATTACTATAGACATTAGCTTTTTCTTTAGTCTCATGTTGGCTTTACTGCATAAACAAACATCGATTAATTAAATGTTTATTTTCTCAAAAAAAAACAAAATAAAAGCACAAAAAGTGTGGATTAACGTACTTTAGTAGCTACAATTTGTATTATAAAGAGTATTGCACTCATCGTTCTTTAAAACTTTAGTTCTGCCAGTTACTTCTTTTAAAGCATTATATTAGTGCTGCAGCAACCATTTTTGGAAACATTATTTTAGACATTTGGCTTTTTCTTTAGTCTCATTTTGGCTTTACTGCATAAACAAACATCGATTAATTAAATGTTCATTTTCTCAAAGAAAACAAAATAAGAGCACAAAATGTGTGAATTAACGTACTTTAGTAGCTACAATTTGTATTATAAAGAGTATTGCACTCATCGTTCTTTAAAACTTTAGTTCTGCCAGTTACTTCTTTTAAAGCACTATCTTAGTGCTGCAGCATCCATTTTTGGAAACATTACTTTAGACATTTGGCTTTTTCTTTAGTCTCATTTTGGCTTTACTGCATAAACAAACATCGATTAATTAAATGTTTATTTTCTCAAAGAAAACAAAATAAGAGCACAAAATGTGTGAATTAACGTACTTTAGTAGCTACAATTTCTATTATAAAGAGTATTGCACTCATTGTTCTTTAAAACTTTAGTTCTGCAAGTTACTTCTTTTATGGCAATATATTAGTGCTGCAGCAACCCTTCTTTGAAACATTACTATAGACATTAGCTTTTTTCTTTAGTCTCAGTTTGGCTTTAAGGCATAAACAAACATCGATTAATTAAATGTTTATTTTCTCAAAGAAAACAAAATAAAAGCACAAAAAGTGTGGATTAACGTACTTTAGTAGCTACAACTTGTATTAGAAAGAGTATTGCACTCATCGTTCTTCAAAACTTTAGTTCTGCCAGTGACTTAATTAAAGCACTATATTAGTGCTGCAGCAACCATTTTTGGAAACATTACTTTAGACATTTGGCTTTTTCTTTAGTCTCATTTTGGCTTTACTGCATAAACAAATATCGATTAATTAAATGTTTATTTTCTCAAAGAAAGTAAAATTAAAACACAAAAAGTGTAGATTAACGTACTTTAGTAGCTACAATTTGTATTATAAAGAGTATTGCACTCATCGTTCTTTAAAACTCTAGTTCTGCAAGTTACTTCTGTAATAGCACTAAATTAGTGCTGCAGCAACCTTTCTTTGAAACATTACTATAGACATTAGCTTTTTTCTTTAGTCTCATTTTGGCTTAACTGCATCGATTAATTAAAAGTTCATTTTCTCAAAGAAAACAAAATAAAAGCACAAAAGGTGTCGTTCAACGTACTTTAGTAGCTGCAATTTATATTATAAAGAGTATTGCACTCATCGTTCTTTAAAACTTTAGTTCTGCAATTTACTTCTTTTATAGCTCTATATTAGTGCTGCAGCAACCATTCTTGGAAACATTACTATAGACATTAGCTTTTTCTTTAGTCTCATGTTGGCTTTACTGCATAAACAAACATCGATTAATTAAATGTTTATTTTCTCAAAAAAAACAAAATAAAAGCACAAAAAGTGTGGATTAACGTACTTTAGTAGCTACAGTTTGTATTATAAAGAGTATTGCACTCATCGTTCTTTAAAACTTTAGTTCTGCCAGTTACTTCTTTTAAAGCACTATATTAGTGCTGCAGCAACCATTTTTGGAAACATTACTTTAGACATTTGGCTTTTTCTTTAGTCTCATTTTGGCTTTACTGCATAAACAAACATCGATTAATTAAATGTTCATTTTCTCAAAGAAAACAAAATAAGAGCACAAAATGTGTGAATTAACGTACTTTAGTAGCTACAATTTGTATTATAAAGAGTATTGCACTCATCGTTCTTTAAAACTTTAGTTCTGCCAGTTACTTCTTTTAAAGCACTATCTTAGTGCTGCAGCATCCATTTTTGGAAACATTACTTTAGACATTTGGCTTTTTCTTTAGTCTCATTTTGGCTTTACTGCATAAACAAACATCGATTAATTAAATGTTTATTTTCACAAAGAAAACAAAATAAGTGCACAAAATGTGTGAATTAACGTACTTTAGTAGCTACAATTTCTATTATAAAGAGTATTGCACTCATTGTTCTTTAAAACTTTAGTTCTGCAAGTTACTTCTCTTATGGCAATATATTAGTGCTGCAGCAACCCTTCTTTGAAACATTACGATAGACATTAGCTTTTTCTTTAGTCTCAGTTTGGCTTTAAGGCATAAACAAACATCGATTAATTAAATGTTTATTTTCTCAAAGAAAACAAAATAAAAGCACAAAAAGTGTGGATTAACGTACTTTAGTAGCTACAACTTGTATTAGAAAGAGTATTGCACTCATCGTTCTTTAAAACTTTAGTTCTGCCAGTTACTTCTTTTAAAGCACTATCTTAGTGCTGCAGCAACCATTTTTGGAAACATTACTTTAGACATTTGGCTTTTTCTTTAGTCTCATTTTGGCTTTACTGCATAAACAAACATCGATTAATTAAATGTTTATTTTCTCAAAAAAAAAAAAAAATAACAGCACAAAAAGTGTGGATTAACGTACTTTAGAAGCTACAATTTGTATTATAAAGAGTATTGCACTCATCGTTCTTTAAAACTTTAGTTCTGCCAGTTACTTCTTTTAAAGCATTATATTAGTGCTGCAGCAACCATTTTTGGAAACATTACTTTAGACATTTGGCTTTTTCTTTAGTCTCATTTTGGTTTTACTGCATAAACAAACATCGATTAATTAAATGTTCATTTTCTCAAAGAAAACAAAATAAGAGCACAAAATGTGTGAATTAACGTACTTTAGTAGCTACAATTTCTATTATAAAGAGTATTGCACTCATTGTTCTTTAAAACTTTAGTTCTGCAAGTTACATCTTTTATGGCAATATATTAGTGCTGCAGCAACCCTTCTTTGAAACATTACTATAGACATTAGCTTTTTTCTTTAGTCTCAGTTTGGCTTTAAGGCATAAACAAACATCGATTAATTAAATGTTTATTTTCTCAAAGAAAACAAAATAAAAGCACAAAAAGTGTGGATTAACGTACTTTAGTAGCTACAACTTGTATTAGAAAGAGTATTGCACTCATCGTTCTTCAAAACTTTAGTTCTGCCAGTGACTTAATTAAAGCACTATATTAGTGCTGCAGCAACCATTTTTGGAAACATTACTTTAGACATTTGGCTTTTTCTTTAGTCTCATTTTGGCTTTACTGCATAAACAAATATCGATTAATTAAATGTTTATTTTCTCAAAGAAAGTAAAATTAAAACACAAAAAGTGTAGATTAACGTACTTTAGTAGCTACAATTTGTATTATAAAGAGTATTGCACTCATCGTTCTTTAAAACTCTAGTTCTGCAAGTTACTTCTGTAATAGCACTAAATTAGTGCTGCAGCAACCTTTCTTTGAAACATTACTATAGACATTAGCTTTTTTCTTTAGTCTCATTTTGGCTTTACTGCATCGATTAATTAAAAGTTCATTTTCTCAAAGAAAACAAAATAAAAGCACAAAAGGTGTCGTTCAACGTACTTTAGTAGCTGCAATTTATATTATAAAGAGTATTGCACTCATCGTTCTTTAAAACTTTAGTTCTGCAAGTTACTTCTCTTATGGCAATATATTAGTGCTGCAGCAACCCTTCTTTGAAACATTACGATAGACATTAGCTTTTTCTTTAGTCTCAGTTTGGCTTTAAGGCATAAACAAACATCGATTAATTAAATGTTTATTTTCTCAAAGAAAACAAAATAAAAGCACAAAAAGTGTGGATTAACGTACTTTAGTAGCTACAACTTGTATTAGAAAGAGTATTGCACTCATCGTTCTTTAAAACTTTAGTTCTGCCAGTTACTTCTTTTAAAGCACTATCTTAGTGCTGCAGCAACCATTTTTGGAAACATTACTTTAGACATTTGGCTTTTTCTTTAGTCTCATTTTGGCTTTACTGCATAAACAAACATCGATTAATTAAATGTTTATTTTCTCAAAAAAAAAACAAAAAAAAGCACATAAAGTGTGGATTAACGTACTTTAGTAGCTACAATTGGTATTATAAAGAGTATTGCACTCATCGTTCTTTAAAACTTTAGTTCTGCCAGTTACTTCTTTTAAAGCATTATATTAGTGCTGCAGCAACCATTTTTGGAAACATTATTTTAGACATTTGGCTTTTTCTTTAGTCTCATTTTGGCTTTACTGCATAAACAAACATCGATTAATTAAATGTTCATTTTCTCAAAGAAAACAAAATAAGAGCACAAAATGTGTGAATTAACGTACTTTAGTAGCTACAATTTGTATTATAAAGAGTATTGCACTCATCGTTCTTTAAAACTTTAGTTCTGCCAGTTACTTCTTTTAAAGCACTATCTTAGTGCTGCAGCATCCATTTTTGGACACATTACTTTAGACATTTGGCTTTTTCTTTAGTCTCATTTTGGCTTTACTGCATAAACAAACATCGATTAATTAAATGTTTATTTTCTCAAAGAAAACAAAATAAGAGCACAAAATGTGTGAATTAACGTACTTTAGTAGCTACAATTTCTATTATAGAGAGTATTGCACTCATCGTTCTTTAAAACTTTAGTTCTGCAAGTTACTTCTTTTATGGCAATATATTAGTGCTGCAGCAACCCTTCTTTGAAACATTACTATAGACATTAGCTTTTTTCTTTAGTCTCAGTTTGGCTTTAAGGCATAAACAAACATCGATTAATTAAATGTTTATTTTCTCAAAGAAAACAAAATAAAAGCACAAAAAGTGTAGCTACAACTTGTATTAGAAAGAGTATTGCACTCATCGTTCTTTAAAACTTTAGTTCTGCCAGTGACTTCTTTTAAAGCACTATCTTAGTTAACGCATAAACAAACATCGATTAATTAAAGTAGCTACAATTTGTATTATAAAGAGTATTGCACTCATCGTTCTTTAAAACTTTAGTTCTGCCAGTTACTTCTTTTAAAGCACTATATTAGTGCTGCAGCAACCATTCTTTGAAACGTTACTATAGACATTAGCTTTTTCTTGAATCTTATTTGGGCTTTACTGCATCCATTTTTGGAAACATCGATTAATTTGTTTATTTTCTCAAAGAAAACAAAATAAAAGCACAAAAAGTGTCGTAGCTTTTTTCTTTAACGTACTTTAGTTGCTACAAATTATATCATAAAGAGTATTGCACTCATCGTTCTTTAAAACTTTACTTCTGCAAGTTACTTCTTTTATAGCACTATATTAGTGCCACAGCAACCATTCTTGGAAACATTACTATAGACATTAGCTTTTTCTTTCGTCTCAATTCATATTTAGTGCATAAACAAACATCGATTAATTAAATGTTTAATTTCTAAAAGAAAACAAAATAAAAGCACAAAAAGTGTCGTTCAACGTACTTTAGTAGCTACAATTTCTATTATAAAGAGTATTGCACTCATCGTTCTTTAAAACTTTAGTTCTGCAAGTTACTTCTTTAATAGCACTACATTAGTGCTGCAGCAACCATTCTTTGAAACATTACTATAGACATTAGCTTTTTCTTTCGTCTAATATTATATTTAGTGCATCAAAAAACATCGAATAATGAAACATTTATTTTCCAAAAGAAAACAAAATTAAAACACAAAAAGTGTGGATTAACGTTTTTTAGTAACTACAATTTCTATTATAAAGGGTAATGCACTCATCGTTCTTTAAAACTTTAGTTCTGCAAGTTACTTCTTTTAAAGCACTATATTAGTACTGCAGCAACTATTCTTTGAAGCGTTACTATAGACATTAGCTTTTTCTTTAGTCTTATTTGGGCTTTACTACATCGATTAATTAAAAGTTTATTTTCTCAAAGAAAACAAAATAAAAGCACAAAAAGTGTCGTACAACGTATTTTAGTTGCTACAATTTATATCATAAAGAGTATTGCACTCATCATTCTTTAAAACTTTAGTTCTGCAAGTTACTTCTTTTATGGCAATATATTAGTGCTGCAGCAACCCTTCTTTGAAACATTACGATAGACATTAGCTTTTTTCTTTAGTCTCAGTTTGGCTTTAAGGCATAAACAAACATCGATTAATTAAATGTTTATTTTCTCAAAGAAAACAAAATAAAAGCACAAAAAGTGTGGATTAACGTACTTTAGTAGCTACAATTTGTATTATAAAGAGTATTGCACTCATCGTTCTTTAAAACTTTAGTTCTGCCAGTTACTTCTTTTAAAGCATTATATTAGTGCTGCAGCAACCATTTTTGGAAACATTATTTTAGACATTTGGCTTTGTCTTTAGTCTCATTTTGGCTTTACTGCATAAACAAACATCGATTAATTAAATGTTCATTTTCTCAAAGAAAACAAAATAAGAGCACAAAATGTGTGAATTAACGTACTTTAGTAGCTACAATTTGTATTATAAAGAGTATTGCACTCATCGTTCTTTAAAACTTTAGTTCTGCCAGTTACTTCTTTTAAAGCACTATCTTAGTGCTGCAGCATCCATTTTTGGAAACATTACTTTAGACATTTGGCTTTTTCTTTAGTCTCATTTTGGCTTTACTGCATAAACAAACATCGATTAATTAAATGTTTATTTTCTCAAAGAAAACAAAATAAGAGCACAAAATGTGTGAATTAACGTACTTTAGTAGCTACAATTTCTATTATAAAGAGTATTGCACTCATTGTTCTTTAAAACTTTAGTTCTGCAAGTTACTTCTTTTATGGCAATATATTAGTGCTGCAGCAACCCTTCTTTGAAACATTACTATAGACATTAGCTTTTTTCTTTAGTCTCAGTTTGGCTTTAAGGCATAAACAAACATCGATTAATTAAATGTTTATTTTCTCAAAGAAAACAAAATAAAAGCACAAAAAGTGTGGATTAACGTACTTTAGTAGCTACAACTTGTATTAGAAAGAGTATTGCACTCATCGTTCTTTATAACTTTAGTTCTGCCAGTGACTTCTTTTAAAGCACTATATTAGTACTGCAGCAACCATTCTTTGAAACGTTACTATAGACATTAGCTTTTTCTTGAATCTTTTTTGGGCTTTACTGCATCGATTAATTAAAAGTTTATTTTCTCAAAGAAAACAAAATAAAAGCACAAAAAGTGTCGTACAACGTACTTTAGTTGCTACAAATTATATCATAAAGAGTATTGCACTCATCGTTCTTTAAAACTTTACTTCTGCAAGTTACTTCTTTTATAGCACTATATTAGTGCCACAGCAACCATTCTTGGAAACATTACTATAGACATTAGCTTTTTCTTTCGTCTCAATTCATATTTAGTGCATAAACAAACATCGATTAATTAAATGTTTAATTTCTAAAAGAAAACAAAATAAAAGCACAAAAAGTGTCGTTCAACGTACTTTAGTAGCTACAATTTCTATTATAAAGAGTATTGCACTCATCGTTCTTTAAAACTTTAGTTCTGCAAGTTACTTCTTTAATAGCACTACATTAGTGCTGCAGCAACCATTCTTTGAAACATTACTATAGACATTAGCTTTTTCTTTCGTCTAATATTATATTTAGTGCATCAAAAAACATCGAATAATGAAACGTTTATTTTCCAAAAGAAAACAAAATTAAAACACAAAAAGTGTGGATTAACGTTTTTTAGTAACTACAATTTCTATTATAAAGGGTAATGCACTCATCGTTCTTTAAAACTTTAGTTCTGCAAGTTACTTCTTTTAAAGCACTATATTAGTACTGCAGCAACTATTCTTTGAAGCGTTACTATAGACATTAGCTTTTTCTTTAGTCTTATTTGGGCTTTACTACATCGATTAATTAAAAGTTTATTTTCTCAAAGAAAACAAAATAAAAGCACAAAAAGTGTGGATTAACGTACTTTCGTAGCTGCAATTTGTATTATAAAGAGTATTGCATTCATCGTTCTTTAAAACTTTACTTCTGCAAGTTACTTCTTTAATAGCACTATATTAGTGCTGCAGCAACCATTCTTTGAAACATTACTATAGACATTAGCTTTTTCTTTCGTCTCAATTTATATTTAGTGCATAAACAAACATCGATTAATTAAATGTTTAATTCCTAATAGAAAACAAAATAAAAGCACAAAAAGTGTCGTTCAACGTATTTTAGTAGCTACAATTTCTATTATAAAGAGTATTGCACTCATCGTTCTTTAAAACTTTACTTCTGCAATTTGCTTCTTTTATAGCACTATATTAGTGCTGCAGCAACCATTCTTGGAAACATTACTATAGATATTTGCTTTTTCTTTAGTCTCATTTTGGCTTTACTGCATAAACAAACATCGATTAATTAAATGTTTATTTTCTCAAAGAAAACAAAATAAATGCACAAAAAGAGTGAAAGAACGTACTTTAGTAGCTACAATTTTTATTATAAAGAGTATTGCATTCATCGTTCTTTAAAACTTTACTTCTGCAAGTTACTTCTTTAATAGCACTATATTAGTGCTGCAGCAACCATTCTTTGAAACATTACTATAGACATTAGCTTTTTCTTTCGTCTCAATTTATATTTAGTGCATAAACAAACATCGATTAATTAAATGTTTAATTCCTAATAGAAAACAAAATAAAAGCACAAAAAGTGTCGTTCAACGTATTTTAGTAGCTACAATTTCTATTATAAAGAGTATTGCACTCATCGTTCTTTAAAACTTTACTTCTGCAATTTGCTTCTTTTATAGCACTATATTAGTGCTGCAGCAACCATTCTTGGAAACATTACTATAGATATTTGCTTTTTCTTTAGTCTCATTTTGGCTTTACTGCATAAACAAACATCGATTAATTAAATGTTTATTTTCTCAAAGAAAACAAAATAAATGCACAAAAAGAGTGAAAGAACGTACTTTAGTAGCTACAATTTTTATTATAAAGAGTATTTCACTAATCGTTCTTTATAACTTTACTTCTGCAAGTTACTTCTTTAATAGCACTATATTAGTGCTGCTGCAACCATTCTTTGAAACATTACTATAGACATTAGCTTTTTCTTTCGTCTAATATTATATTTAGTGCATCAAAAAACATCGAATAATGAAACGTTTATTTTTCAAAAGAAAACAAAATTAAAGCACAAAAAGTGTGGATTAACGTTTTTTAGTAGCTACAATTTCTATTATAAAGGGTAATGCACTCATTGTTCTTTAAAATTTTAGTCCTGCCAGTTACTTCTTTTAAAGCACTATCTTAGTGCTGCAGCAACCATTCTTGGAAACATTACTATAGACATTAGCTTTTTCTTTCGTCTCAATTTATATTTAGTGCATAAACAAACATCGATTAATTAAATGTTTAATTCCTAAAAGAAAACAAAATAAAAGCACAAAAAGTGTCGTTCAACGTATTTTAGTAGCTACAATTTCTATTATAAAGCGTATTGCACTCATCGTTCTTTAAAACTTTACTTCTGCAATTTACTTCTTTTAAAGCACTATATTAGTGCTGCAGCAACCATTCTTGGAAACATTACTATAGATATTAGCTTTTTCTTTAGTCTCATTTTGGCTTTACTGCATAAACAAACATCGATTAATTAAATGTTTATTTTCTCAAAGAAAACAAAATAAAAGCACAAAAAGAGTGAAAAAACGTACTTTAGTAGCTACAATTTGTATTATAAAGAGTATTGCATTCATCGTTCTTTAAAACTTTACTTTTGCAAGTTACTTCTTTAATAGCACTATCTTAGTGCTGCAGCAACCATTTTTGGAAACATTACTTTAGACATTTGGCTTTTTCTTTAGTCTCATTTTGGCTTTACTGCATAAACAAACATCGATTAATTAAATGTTTATTTTCTCAAAGAAAACAAAATAAGAGCACAAAATGTGTGAATTAACGTACTTTAGTAGTTACAATTTCTATTACAAGAGTATTTCTCTCATCGCTCTCTAGAACTTTAGTCCTGCAAGTTACTTCTTTTAAAGCACTATATTAGTACTGCAGCAACCATTCTTTAAAACGTTACTATAGACATTAGCTTTTTCTTGATTCTTATTTGGGCTTTACTGCATCGATTAATTAAAAGTTTATTTTCTCAAAGAAAACAAAATAAAAGCACAAAAAGTGTGGATTAACGTACTTTCGTAGCTACAATTTTTATTCCAAAGAGTATTGCACTCATCGTTCTTTAAAACTTTAGTCCTGCCAGTTACTTCTTTTAAAGCACTATCTTAGTGCTGCAGCAACCATTCTTGGAAACATTACTATAGACATTAGCTTTTTCTTTCGTCTCAATTTATATTTAGTGCATAAACAAACATCAATTAATTAAATGTTTAAGTTCGAAAAGAAAACAAAAAGAAGCACAAAAAGTGTCGTTCAACGTACTTTAGTAGCTACAATTTCTATTATAAAGAGTATTGCACTCATCGTTCTTTAAAACTTTAGTTCTGCAATTTACTTCTTTTATAGCACTATATTAGTGCTGCAGCAACCATTCTTGAAAACATTACTATAGACATTAGCTTTTTCTTTGGTCTCATTTTGGCTTTACTGCATAAACAAACATCGATTAATTAAATGTTTATTTTCTCAAAGAAAACAAAATAAAAGCACAAAAGGAGTGAAAGAACGTACTTTAGTAGCTACAATTTGTATTATAAAGAGTATTGCACTCATCGTTCTTTAAAACTTTAGTTCTGCCAGTTACTTCTTTTAAAGCACTATATTAGTGCTGCAGCAACCATTCTTTAAAACATTACTATAGACATTAGCTTTTTCTTAAGTCTCATTTTTGCTTTACTGCATAAACAAACATCGAATAATTAAATGTTTATTTTCTCAAAGAAAAAAAAACCCCAAAAAGAGTGAAAGAACGTACTTTAGTAGCTACAATTTGTATTATAAAGAGTATTGCACTCATCGCTCTTTAAAACTTTAGTCCTGCCAGTTACTTCTTTTAAAGCACTATATTAGTACTGCAGCAACCATTCTTTGAAACGTTTCTATAGACATTAGCTTTTTCTTTGGTCTTATTTTGGCTTTACTGCATCGATTAATTAAAAGTTTATTTTCTCAAAGAAAACAACATAAAAGCACAAAAAGTGTCGTTCAACGTACTTTAGTAGCTACAATTTGTATTATAAATAGTATTGCACTCATCGTTCTTTAAAACTTTAGTTCTGCCAGTTACTTCCTTTAAAGCACTATATTAGTGCTGCAGCAACCATTTTTGGAAACATTACTTTAGACATTTGGCTTTTTCTTTAGTCTCATTTTGGCTTTACTGCATAAACAAACATCGATTAATTAAATGTTCATTTTCTCAAAGAAAACAAAATAAGAGCACAAAATGTGTGAATTAACGTACTTTAGTAGCTACAATTTGTATTATAAAGAGTATTGCACTCATTGTTCTTTTAAACTTTAGTTCTGCAAGTTACTTCTTTTAAAGCACTATTATAGTGCTGCAGCAACCATTCTTTGAAACATTACTATAGACATTAGTTTTTTCTTTCGTCTCAATTTATATTTAGTGCATCAACAAACATCGATTAATGAAACGTTTATTTTCCAAAAATAAACAAAACATAAACACAAAATGTGTGTATTAACGTACTTCATTAACCAACAATTCCTATTACAAAGAGTATTGCACTAATCGTTCTTTAAAACTATAGTCCTGCCAGTTACTTCTTTTAAAGCACTATATTAGTGCTGCAGCAACCATTCTTGGAAACATTGCTATAGACATTAGCTTTTTCTTTAGTCTCATTTTGGCTTTACTGCATAAAAAAACATCGATTAATTAAATGTTTATTTTCTCAAAGGAAGCAAAATTAAAACACAAAAAGTGTAGATTAACGTACTTTAGTAGCTACAATTTGTATTATAAAGAGTATTGCACTCATCGTTGTTTACAACTTTAGTTCTGCAAGTTACTTCTTTAATAGCACTAAATTAGTGCTGCAGCAACCTTTCTTAGAAACATTACTATAGACATTAGCTTTTTTCTTTAGTCTCATTTTGGCTTTACTGCATCGATTAATTAAAAGTTCATTTTCTCAAAGAAAACAAAATAAAAGCACAAAAAGTGTCGTTCAACGTACTTTAGTAGCTACAATTTATATTATAAAGAGTATTGCACTCATCGTTCTTTAAAACTTTAGTTCTGCAATTTACTTCTTTTATAGCACTATATTAGTGATGCAGCAACCATTCTTGGAAACATTACTATAGACATTAGCTTTTTTCTTCAGTCTCATTTTGGCTTTACTGCATCGATTAATTAAAAGTTCATTTTCTCAAAGAAAACAAAATAAAAGCACAAAAAGTGTCGTTCAACGTACTTTAGTAGCTACAATTTTTATTATAAAGAGTATTGCACTCATCGTTCTTTAAAAACTTTAGTTCTGCCAGTTACTTCTTTTAAAGCACTATATTAGTGCTGCAGCAACCATTTTTGGAAACATTACTTTAGACATTTGGCTTTTTCTTTAGTCTCATTTTGGCTTTACTGCATAAACAAACATCGATTAATTAAATGTTCATTTTCTCAAAGAAAACAAAATAAGAGCACAAAATGTGTGAATTAACGTACTTTAGTAGTTACAATTTGTATTATAAAGAGTATTGCACTCATCGTTCTTTAAAACTTTTGTTCTGCAAGTTACTTCTTTAATAGCACTAAATTAGTGCTGCAGCAACCTTTCTTAGAAATATTACTATAGACATTAGCTTTTTTCTTTAGTCTCATTTTGGCTTTACTGCATCGATTAATTAAAAGTTCATTTTCTCAAAGAAAACAAAATAAAAGCACAAAAAGTGTCGTTCAACGAACTTTAGT
This sequence comes from Aurelia coerulea, assembly GCA_039566865.1. NCBI lineage: Eukaryota > Metazoa > Cnidaria > Scyphozoa > Semaeostomeae > Ulmaridae > Aurelia > Aurelia coerulea. The sequence goes on from CM076959.1 coordinate 10,422,022, forward strand.
AGCTACAATTTATATTATAAAGAGTATTGCACTCATCGTTCTTTAAAACTTTAGTTCTGCAATTTACTTCTTTTATAGCACTATATTAGTGCTGCAGCAACCATTCTTGGAAACATTACTATAGACATTAGCTTTTTCTTTAGTCTCATTTTGGCTTTACTGCATAAACAAACATCGATTAATTAAATGTTTATTTTCGCAAAGAAAACAAAATAAAAGCACAAAAAGTGTGGATTAACGTACTTTAGTAGTTACAATTTGTATTATAAAGAGTATTGCACTCATCGTTCTTTAAAACTTTAGTTCTGCCAGTTACTTCTTTTAAAGCACTATATTAGTGCTGCAGCAACCATTTTTGGAAACATTACTTTAGACATTTGGCTTTTTCTTTAGTCTCATTTTGGTTTTACTGCATAAACAAACATCGATTAATTAAATGTTCATTTTCTCAAAGAAAACAAAATAAGAGCACAAAATGTGTGAATTAACGTACTTTAGTAGCTACAATTTGTATTATAAAGAGTATTGCACTCATCGTTCTTTTAAACTTTAGTTCTGCAAGTTACTTCTTTTATAGCACTATTATAGTGCTGCAGCAACCATTCTTTGAAACAATACTAAAGACATTAGTTTTTTCTTTCGTCTCAATTTATATTTAGTGCATCAACAAACATCGATTAATGAAACGTTTATTTTCCAAAAAAAAGCAAAATAAGAGCACAAAATGTGTGTATTAACGTACTTCATTAACCAACAATTCCTATTACAAAGAGTATTGCACTCATTGTTCTTTAAAACTATAGTCCTGCCAGTTACTTCTTTTAAAGCACTATATTAGTGCTGCAGCAACCATTCTTGGAAACATTGCTATAGACATTAGCTTTTTCTTTAGTCTCATTTTGGCATTACTGCATAAATAAACATCGATTAATTAAATGTTTATTTTCTCAAAGAAAACAAAACAAAAGCAAAAAATGTGTGGATTAACGTACTTTAGTAGCTACAATTTCTATTATAAAGTGTATTGCACTCATCCTTCTTCAAAACTTTAGTTCTGCAAGTTACTTCTTTAATAGCACTAAATTAGTGCTGCAGCAACCTTTCTTAGAAACATTACTATAGACATTAGCTTTTTTCTTTAGTCTCATTTTGGCTTTACTGCATCGATTAATTAAAAGTTCATTTTCTCAAAGAAAACAAAATAAAAGCACAAAAAGTGTCGTTCAACGTACTTTAGTAGCTACAATTTATATTATAAAGAGTATTGCACTCATCGTTCTTTAAAACTTTAGTTCTGCAATTTACTTCTTTTATAGCACTATATTAGTGATGCAGCAACCATTCTTGGAAACATTACTATAGACATTAGCTTTTTTCTTCAGTCTCATTTTGGCTTTACTGCATCGATTAATTAAAAGTTCATTTTCTCAAAGAAAACAAAATAAAAGCACAAAAAGTGTCGTTCAACGTACTTTAGTAGCTACAATTTCTATTATAAAGAGTATTGCACTCATCGTTCTTTAAAAACTTTTGTTCTGCCAGTTACTTCTTTTAAAGCACTATATTAGTGCTGCAGCAACCATTTTTGGAAACATTACTTTAGACATTTGGCTTTTTCTTTAGTCTCATTTTGGCTTTACTGCATAAACAAACATCGATTAATTAAATGTTCATTTTCTCAAAGAAAACAAAATAAGAGCACAAAATGTGTGAATTAACGTACTTTAGTAGTTACAATTTGTATTATAAAGAGTATTGCACTCATCGTTCTTTAAAACTTTTGTTCTGCAAGTTACTTCTTTAATAGCACTAAATTAGTGCTGCAGCAACCTTTCTTAGAAATATTACTATAGACATTAGCTTTTTTCTTTAGTCTCATTTTGGCTTTACTGCATCGATTAATTAAAAGTTCATTTTCTCAAAGAAAACAAAATAAAAGCACAAAAAGTGTCGTTCAACGAACTTTAGTAGCTACAATTTATATTATAAAGAGTATTGCACTCATCGTTCTTTAAAACTTTAGTTCTGCAATTTACTTCTTTTATAGCACTATATTAGTGCTGCAGCAACCATTCTTGGAAACATTACTATAGACATTAGCTTTTTCTTTAGTCTCATTTTGGCTTTACTGCATAAACAAACATCGATTAATTAAATGTTTATTTTCGCAAAGAAAACAAAATAAAAGCACAAAAAGTGTGGATTAACGTACTTTAGTAGTTACAATTTGTATTATAAAGAGTATTGCACTCATCGTTGTTTACAACTTTAGTTCTGCAAGTTACTTCTTTAATAGCACTAAATTAGTGCTGCAGCAACCTTTCTTAGAAACATTACTATAGACATTAGCTTTTTTCTTTAGTCTCATTTTGGCTTTACTGCATCGATTAATTAAAAGTTCATTTTCTCAAAGAAAACAAAATAAAAGCACAAAAAGTGTCGTTCAACGTACTTTAGTAGCTACAATTTATATTATAAAGAGTATTGCACTCATCGTTCTTTAAAACTTTAGTTCTGCAATTTACTTCTTTTATAGCACTATATTAGTGATGCAGCAACCATTCTTGGAAACATTACTATAGACATTAGCTTTTTTCTTCAGTCTCATTTTGGCTTTACTGCATCGATTAATTAAAAGTTCATTTTCTCAAAGAAAACAAAATAAAAGCACAAAAAGTGTCGTTCAACGTACTTTAGTAGCTACAATTTTTATTATAAAGAGTATTGCACTCATCGTTCTTTAAAACTTTAGTTCTGCAATTTACTTCTTTTATAGCACTATATTAGTGATGCAGCAACCATTCTTGGAAACATTACTATAGACATTAGCTTTTTTCTTCAGTCTCATTTTGGCTTTACTGCATCGATTAATTAAAAGTTCATTTTCTCAAAGAAAACAAAATAAAAGCACAAAAAGTGTCGTTCAACGTACTTTAGTAGCTACAATTTTTATTATAAAGAGTATTGCACTCATCGTTCTTTAAAAACTTTAGTTCTGCAATTTACTTCTTTTATAGCACTATATTAGTGCTGCAGCAACCATTCTTGGAAACATTACTATAGACATTAGCTTTTTTCTTTAGTCTCATTTTGGCTTTACTGCATAAACAAACATCGATTAATTAAATGTTCATTTTCTCAAAGAAAACAAAATAAGAGCACAAAATGTGTGAATTAACGTACTTTAGTAGTTACAATTTGTATTATAAAGAGTATTGCACTCATCGTTCTTTAAAACTTTTGTTCTGCAAGTTACTTCTTTAATAGCACTAAATTAGTGCTGCAGCAACCTTTCTTAGAAATATTACTATAGACATTAGCTTTTTTCTTTAGTCTCATTTTGGCTTTACTGCATCGATTAATTAAAAGTTCATTTTCTCAAAGAAAACAAAATAAAAGCACAAAAAGTGTCGTTCAACGAACTTTAGTAGCTACAATTTATATTATAAAGAGTATTGCACTCATCGTTCTTTAAAACTTTAGTTCTGCAATTTACTTCTTTTATAGCACTATATTAGTGCTGCAGCAACCATTCTTGGAAACATTACTATAGACATTAGCTTTTTCTTTAGTCTCATTTTGGCTTTACTGCATAAACAAACATCGATTAATTAAATGTTTATTTTCGCAAAGAAAACAAAATAAAAGCACAAAAAGTGTGGATTAACGTACTTTAGTAGTTACAATTTGTATTATAAAGAGTATTGCACTCATCGTTCTTTAAAACTTTAGTTCTGCCAGTTACTTCTTTTAAAGCACTATATTAGTGCTGCAGCAACCATTTTTGGAAACATTACTTTAGACATTTGGCTTTTTCTTTAGTCTCATTTTGGTTTTACTGCATAAACAAACATCGATTAATTAAATGTTCATTTTCTCAAAGAAAACAAAATAAGAGCACAAAATGTGTGAATTAACGTACTTTAGTAGCTACAATTTGTATTATAAAGAGTATTGCACTCATCGTTCTTTTAAACTTTAGTTCTGCAAGTTACTTCTTTTATAGCACTATTATAGTGCTGCAGCAACCATTCTTTGAAACAATACTAAAGACATTAGTTTTTTCTTTCGTCTCAATTTATATTTAGTGCATCAACAAACATCGATTAATGAAACGTTTATTTTCCAAAAAAAAACAAAATATAAACACAAAATGTGTGTATTAACGTACTTCATTAACCAACAATTCCTATTACAAAGAGTATTGCACTCATTGTTCTTTAAAACTATAGTCCTGCCAGTTACTTCTTTTAAAGCACTATATTAGTGCTGCAGCAACCATTCTTGGAAACATTGCTATAGACATTAGCTTTTTCTTTAGTCTCATTTTGGCATTACTGCATAAATAAACATCGATTAATTAAATGTTTATTTTCTCAAAGAAAACAAAACAAAAGCAAAAAATGTGTGGATTAACGTACTTTAGTAGCTACAATTTCTATTATAAAGTGTATTGCACTCATCCTTCTTCAAAACTTTAGTTCTGCCAGTTACTTCTTTTAAAGCACTATATTAGTGCTGCAGCAACCATTTTTGGAAACATTACTTTAGACATTTGGCTTTTTCTTTAGTCCCATTTTGGCTTTACTGCATAAACAAATATCGATTAATTAAATGTTTATTTTCTCAAAGGAAGCAAAATTAAAACACAAAAAGTGTAGATTAACGTACTTTAGTAGCTACAATTTGTATTATAAAGAGTATTGCACTCATCGTTGTTTACAACTTTAGTTCTGCAAGTTACTTCTTTAATAGCACTAAATTAGTGCTGCAGCAACCTTTCTTTGAAACATTACTATAGACATTAGCTTTTTTCTTCACTCTCATTTTGGCTTTACTGCAGCGATTAATTAAAAGTTCATTTTCTCAAAGAAAACAAAATAAAAGCACAAAAAGTGTCGTTCAACGTACTTTAGTAAATACAATTTCTATTATAAAGAGTATTGCACTCATCGTTCTTTAAAACTTTAGTTCTGCCAGTTACTTCTTTTAAAGCACTATATTAGTGCTGCAGCAACCATTTTTGGAAACATTACTTTAGACATTTGGCTTTTTCTTTAGTCTCATTTTGGTTTTACTGCATAAACAAACATCGATTAATTAAATGTTCATTTTCTCAAAGAAAACAAAATAAGAGCACAAAATGTGTGAATTAACGTACTTTAGTAGCTACAATTTGTATTATAAAGAGTATTGCACTCATCGTTCTTTTAAACTTTAGTTCTGCAAGTTACTTCTTTTATAGCACTATTATAGTGCTGCAGCAACCATTCTTTGAAACAATACTAAAGACATTAGTTTTTTCTTTCGTCTCAATTTATATTTAGTGCATCAACAAACATCGATTAATGAAACGTTTATTTTCCAAAAAAAAACAAAATATAAACACAAAATGTGTGTATTAACGTACTTCATTAACCAACAATTCCTATTACAAAGAGTATTGCACTCATTGTTCTTTAAAACTATAGTCCTGCCAGTTACTTCTTTTAAAGCACTATATTAGTGCTGCAGCAACCATTCTTGGAAACATTGCTATAGACATTAGCTTTTTCTTTAGTCTCATTTTGGCATTACTGCATAAATAAACATCGATTAATTAAATGTTTATTTTCTCAAAGAAAACAAAACAAAAGCAAAAAATGTGTGGATTAACGTACTTTAGTAGCTACAATTTCTATTATAAAGTGTATTGCACTCATCCTTCTTCAAAACTTTAGTTCTGCCAGTTACTTCTTTTAAAGCACTATATTAGTGCTGCAGCAACCATTTTTGGAAACATTACTTTAGACATTTGGCTTTTTTAGTCCCATTTTGGCTTTACTGCATAAACAAATATCGATTAATTAAATGTTTATTTTCTCAAAGGAAGCAAAATTAAAACACAAAAAGTGTAGATTAACGTACTTTAGTAGCTACAATTTGTATTATAAAGAGTATTGCACTCATCGTTGTTTACAACTTTAGTTCTGCAAGTTACTTCTTTAATAGCACTAAATTAGTGCTGCAGCAACCTTTCTTTGAAACATTACTATAGACATTAGCTTTTTTCTTCACTCTCATTTTGGCTTTACTGCAGCGATTAATTAAAAGTTCATTTTCTCAAAGAAAACAAAATAAAAGCACAAAAAGTGTCGTTCAACGTACTTTAGTAGCTACAATTTATATTATAAAGAGTATTGCACTCATCGTTCTTTAAAACTTTAGTTCTGCCAGTTACTTCTTTTAAAGCACTATATTAGTGCTGCAGCAACCATTTTTGGAAACATTACTTTAGACATTTGGCTTTTTCTTTAGTCTCATTTTGGCTTTACTGCATAAACAAACATCGATTAATTAAATGTTCATTTTCTCAAAGAAAACAAAATAAGAGCACAAAATGTGTGAATTAATGTACTTTAGTAGCTACAATTTGTATTATAAAGAGTATTGCACTCATCGTTCTTTAAAACTTTAGTTCTGCAAGTTACTTCTTTTATGGCAATATGTTAGTGCTGCAGCAACCCTTCTTTGAAATATTACTATAGACATTAGCTTTTTTCTTTAGTCTCAGTTTGGCTTTAAGGCATAAACAAACATCGATTAATTAAATGTTTATTTTCTCAAAGAAAACAAAATAAAAGCACAAAAAGTGTGGATTAACGTACTTTAGTAGCTACAATTTGTATTAGAAAGAGTATTGCACTCATCGTTCTTTAAAACTTTACTTCTGCCAGTTACTTCTTTTAAAGCACTATCTTAGTGCTGCAGCAACCATTTTTGGAAACATTACTTTAGACATTTGGCTTTTTCTTTAGTCTCATTTTGGCTTTACTGCATAAACAAACATCGATTAATTAAATGTTTATTTTCTCAAAGAATACAAAATAAGAGCACAAAATGTGTGAATTAACGTACTTCAGTAGCTACAATTTCTATTATAAAGAGTATTGCACTCATCGTTCTTTAAAACTTTAGTTCTGCCAGTTACTTCTTTTAAAGCACTATCTTTGTGCTGCAGCAACCATTTTTGGAAACATTACTTTAGACATTTGGCTTTTTCTTTAGTCTCATTTTGGCTTTACTGCATAAACAAACATCGATTAATTAAATGTTTATTTTCTCAAAGAAAACAAGATAAGAGCACAAAATGTGTGAATTAACGTACTTTAGTAGCTACAATTTCTATTACAAAGAGTATTGCACTCATCGCTCTTTAAAACTTTAGTCCTGCCAGTTACTTCTTTTAAAGCACTATATTAGTACTGCAGCAACCAGTCTTTGAAACGTTACTATAGACATTAGCTTTTTCTTGAGTCTTATTTGGGCTTTACTGCATCGATTAATTATATGTTTATTTTCTCAAAGAAAACAAATTAAGAGCACAAAATGTGTGAATTAACTTACTTTAGTAGCTACAATTTCTATTACAAAGAGTATTGCACTCATCGCTCTTTAAAACTTTAGTCCTGCCAGTTACTTCTTTTAAAGCACTATATTAGTACTGCAGCAACCATTCTTTGAAACATTACTATAGACATTAGCTTTTTTCTTCACTCTCATTTTGGCTTTACTGCATCGATTAATTAAAAGTTCACTTTCTCAAAGAAAACAAAATAAAAGCACAAAAAGTGTCGTTCAACGTACTTTAGTAGCTACAATTTGTATTAGAAAGAGTATTGCACTCATCGTTCTTTAAAACTTTACTTCTGCCAGTTACTTCTTTTAAAGCACTATCTTAGTGCTGCAGCAACCATTTTTGGAAACATTACTTTAGACATTTGGCTTTTTCTTTAGTCTCATTTTGGCTTTACTGCATAAACAAACATCGATTAATTAAATGTTTATTTTCTCAAAGAATACAAAATAAGAGCACAAAATGTGTGAATTAACGTACTTCAGTAGCTACAATTTCTATTATAAAGAGTATTGCACTCATCGTTCTTTAAAACTTTAGTTCTGCCAGTTACTTCTTTTAAAGCACTATCTTAGTGCTGCAGCAACCATTTTTGGAAACATTACTTTAGACATTTGGCTTTTTCTTTAGTCTCATTTTGGCTTTACTGCATAAACAAACATCGATTAATTAAATGTTTATTTTCTCAAAGAAAACAAGATAAGAGCACAAAATGTGTGAATTAACGTACTTTAGTAGCTACAATTTCTATTACAAAGAGTATTGCACTCATCGCTCTTTAAAACTTTAGTCCTGCCAGTTACTTCTTTTAAAGCACTATATTAGTACTGCAGCAACCAGTCTTTGAAACGTTACTATAGACAATAGCTTTTTTCTTCAGTCTCATTTTGGCTTTACTGCATCGATTAATTAAAAGTTCATTTTCTCAAAGAAAACAAAATAAAAGCACAAAAAGTGTCGTTCAACGTACTTTAGTAGCTACAATTTTTATTATAAAGAGTATTGCACTCATCGTTCTTTAAAAACTTTAGTTCTGCCAGTTACTTCTTTTAAAGCACTATATTAGTGCTGCAGCAACCATTTTTGGAAACATTACCTTAGACATTTGGCTTTTTCTTTAGTCTCAATTTATATTTAGTGCATCAACAAACATCGATTAATGAAACGTTTATTTTCCAAAAAAAAGCAAAACATAAACACAAAATGTGTGTATTAACGTACTTCATTAACCAACAATTCCTATTACAAAGAGTATTGCACTCATCGTTCTTTAAAACTATAGTCCTGCCAGTTACTTCTTTTAAAGCACTATATTAGTGCTGCAGCAACCATTCTTGGAAACATTGCTATAGACATTAGCTTTTTCTTTAGTCTCATTTTGGCTTTACTGCATAAACAAACATCGATTAATTAAATGTTTATTTTCTCAAAGGAAGCAAAATTAAAACACAAAAAGTGTCGTTCAACGTACTTTAGTAGCTACAATTTATATTATAAAGATTATTGCACTCATCGTTCTTTAAAACTTTAGTTCTGCAATTTACTTCTTTTATAGCACTATATTAGTGCTGCAGCAACCATTCTTGGAAACATTACTATAGACATTAGCTTTTTCTTTAGTCTCATTTTGGCTTTACTGCATAAACAAACATCGATTAATTAAATGTTTATTTTCGCAAAGAAAACAAAATGAAAGCACAAAAAGTGTGGATTAACGTACTTTAGTAGTTACAATTTGTATTATAAAGAGTATTGCACTCATCGTTCTTTAAAACTTTAGTTCTGCCAGTTACCTCTTTTAAAGCACTATATTAGTGCTGCAGCAACCATTTTTGGAAACATTACTTTAGACATTTGGCTTTTTCTTTAGTCTCATTTTGGTTTTACTGCATAAACAAACATCGATTAATTAAATGTTCATTTTCTCAAAGAAAACAAAATAAGAGCACAAAATGTGTGAATTAACGTACTTTAGTAGCTACAATTTGTATTATAAAGAGTATTGCACTCATCGTTCTTTTAAACTTTAGTTCTGCAAGTTACTTCTTTTATAGCACTATTATAGTGCTGCAGCAACCATTCTTTGAAACAATACTAAAGACATTAGTTTTTTCTTTCGTCTCAATTTATATTTAGTGCATCAACAAACATCGATTAATGAAACGTTTATTTTCCAAAAAAAAACAAAATATAAACACAAAATGTGTGTATTAACGTACTTCATTAACCAACAATTCCTATTACAAAGAGTATTGCACTCATTGTTCTTTAAAACTATAGTCCTGCCAGTTACTTCTTTTAAAGCACTATATTAGTGCTGCAGCAACCATTCTTGGAAACATTGCTATAGACATTAGCTTTTTCTTTAGTCTCATTTTTGCATTACTGCATAAATAAACATCGATTAATTAAAAGTTCATTTTCTCAAAGAAAACAAAATTAAAGCACAAAAAGTGTCGTTCAACGAACTTTAGTAGCTACAATTTATATTATAAAGAGTATTGCACTCATCGTTCTTTAAAACTTTAGTTCTGCAATTTACTTCTTTTATAGCACTATATTAGTGCTGCAGCAACCATTCTTGGAAACATTACCTTAGACATTTGGCTTTTTCTTTAGTCTCAATTTATATTTAGTGCATCAACAAACATCGATTAATGAAACGTTTATTTTCCAAAAAAAAGCAAAACATAAACACAAAATGTGTGTATTAACGTACTTTAGTAGTTACAATTTGTATTATAAAGAGTATTGCACTCATCGTTCTTTAAAACTTTAGTTCTGCCAGTTACTTCTTTTAAAGCACTATATTAGTGCTGCAGCAACCATTTTTGGAAACATTACTTTAGACATTTGGCTTTTTCTTTAGTCTCATTTTGGTTTTACTGCATAAACAAACATCGATTAATTAAATGTTCATTTTCTCAAAGAAAACAAAATAAGAGCACAAAATGTGTGAATTAACGTACTTTAGTAGCTACAATTTGTATTATAAAGAGTATTGCACTCATCGTTCTTTTAAACTTTAGTTCTGCAAGTTACTTCTTTTATAGCACTATTATAGTGCTGCAGCAACCATTCTTTGAAACAATACTAAAGACATTAGTTTTTTCTTTCGTCTCAATTTATATTTAGTGCATCAACAAACATCGATTAATGAAACGTTTATTTTCCAAAAAAAAACAAAATATAAACACAAAATGTGTGTATTAACGTACTTCATTAACCAACAATTCCTATTACAAAGAGTATTGCACTCATTGTTCTTTAAAACTATAGTCCTGCCAGTTACTTCTTTTAAAGCACTATATTAGTGCTGCAGCAACCATTCTTGGAAACATTGCTATAGACATTAGCTCTTTCTTTAGTCTCATTTTGGCATTACTGCATAAACAAATATCGATTAATTAAATGTTTATTTTCTCAAAGGAAGCAAAATTAAAACACAAAAAGTGTAGATTAACGTACTTTAGTAGCTACAATTTGTATTATAAAGAGTATTGCACTCATCGTTGTTTACAACTTTAGTTCTGCAAGTTACTTCTTTAATAGCACTAAATTAGTGCTGCAGCAACCTTTCTTTGAAACATTACTATAGAAATTAGCTTTTTTCTTCACTCTCATTTTGGCTTTACTGCAGCGATTAATTAAAAGTTCATTTTCTCAAAGAAAACAAAATAAAAGCACAAAAAGTGTCGTTCAACGTACTTTAGTAGCTACAATTTATATTATAAAGAGTATTGCACTCATCGTTCTTTAAAACTTTAGTTCTGCCAGTTACTTCTTTTAAAGCACTATATTAGTGCTGCAGCAACCATTTTTGGAAACATTACTTTAGACATTTGGCTTTTTCTTTAGTCTCATTTTGGCTTTACTGCATAAACAAACATCGATTAATTAAATGTTCATTTTCTCAAAGAAAACAAAATAAGAGCACAAAATGTGTGAATTAATGTACTTTAGTAGCTACAATTTGTATTATAAAGAGTATTGCACTCATCGTTCTTTAAAACTTTAGTTCTGCAAGTTACTTCTTTTATGGCAATATGTTAGTGCTGCAGCAACCCTTCTTTGAAATATTACTATAGACATTAGCTTTTTTCTTTAGTCTCAGTTTGGCTTTAAGGCATAAACAAACATCGATTAATTAAATGTTTATTTTCTCAAAGAAAACAAAATAAAAGCACAAAAAGTGTGGATTAACGTACTTTAGTAGCTACAATTTGTATTAGAAAGAGTATTGCACTCATCGTTCTTTAAAACTTTACTTCTGCCAGTTACTTCTTTTAAAGCACTATCTTAGTGCTGCAGCAACCATTTTTGGAAACATTACTTTAGACATTTGGCTTTTTCTTTAGTCTCATTTTGGCTTTACTGCATAAACAAACATCGATTAATTAAATGTTTATTTTCTCAAAGAATACAAAATAAGAGCACAAAATGTGTGAATTAACGTACTTCAGTAGCTACAATTTCTATTATAAAGAGTATTGCACTCATCGTTCTTTAAAACTTTAGTTCTGCCAGTTACTTCTTTTAAAGCACTATCTTTGTGCTGCAGCAACCATTTTTGGAAACATTACTTTAGACATTTTGCTTTTTCTTTAGTCTCATTTTGGCTTTACTGCATAAACAAACATCGATTAATTAAATGTTTATTTTCTCAAAGAAAACAACATAAGAGCACAAAATGTGTGAATTAACGTACTTTAGTAGCTACAATTTCTATTACAAAGAGTATTGCACTCATCGCTCTTTAAAACTTTAGTCCTGCCAGTTACTTCTTTTAAAGCACTATATTAGTACTGCAGCAACCAGTCTTTGAAACGTTACTATAGACATTAGCTTTTTCCATGAGTCTTATTTGGGCTTTACTGCATCGATTAATTATATGTTTATTTTCTCAAAGAAAACAAATTAAGAGCACAAAATGTGTGAATTAACTTACTTTAGTAGCTACAATTTCTATTACAAAGAGTATTGCACTCATCGCTCTTTAAAACTTTAGTCCTGCCAGTTACTTCTTTTAAAGCACTATATTAGTACTGCAGCAACCATTCTTTGAAACATTACTATAGACATTAGCTTTTTTCTTCACTCTCATTTTGGCTTTACTGCATCGATTAATTAAAAGTTCACTTTCTCAAAGAAAACAAAATAAAAGCACAAAAAGTGTCGTTCAACGTACTCTAGTAGCTACAATTTATATTATAATGAGTATTGCACTCATCGTTCTTTAAAACTTTAGTTCTGCCAGTTACTTCTTTTAAAGCACTATATTACTGCTGCAGCAACCATTTTTAGAAACATTACTTTAGACATTTGGCTTTTTCTTTAGTCTCATTTTGGCTTTACTGCATAAACAAACATCGATTAATTAAATGTTCATTTTCTCAAAGAAAACAAAATAAGAGCACAAAATGTGTGAATTAACGTACTTTAGTAGCTACAATTTGTATTATAAAGAGTATTGCACTCATCGTTATTTAAAACTTTAGTTCTGCAAGTTACTTCTTTTATGGCAATATATTAGTGCTGCAGCAACCCTTCTTTGAAATATTACTATAGACATTAGCTTTTTTTCTTTAGTCTCAGTTTGGCTTTAAGGCATAAACAAACATCGATTAATTAAATGTTTATTTTCTCAAAGAAAACAAAATAAAAGCACAAAAAGTGTGGATTAACGTACTTTAGTAGCTACAATTTGTATTAGAAAGAGTATTGCACTCATCGTTCTTTAAAACTTTACTTCTGCCAGTTACTTCTTTTAAAGCACTATCTTAGTGCTGCAGCAACCATTTTTGGAAACATTACTTTAGACATTTGGCTTTTTCTTTAGTCTCATTTTGGCTTTACTGCATAAACAAACATCGATTAATTAAATGTTTATTTTCTCAAAGAATACAAAATAAGAGCACAAAATGTGTGAATTAACGTACTTCAGTAGCTACAATTTCTATTATAAAGAGTATTGCACTCATCGTTCTTTAAAACTTTAGTTCTGCCAGTTACTTCTTTTAAAGCACTATCTTAGTGCTGCAGCAACCATTTTTGGAAACATTACTTTAGACATTTGGCTTTTTCTTTAGTCTCATTTTGGCTTTACTGCATAAACAAACATCGATTAATTAAATGTTTATTTTCTCAAAGAAAACAAGATAAGAGCACAAAATGTGTGAATTAACGTACTTTAGTAGCTACAATTTCTATTACAAAGAGTATTGCACTCATCGCTCTTTAAAACTTTAGTCCTGCCAGTTACTTCTTTTAAAGCACTATATTAGTACTGCAGCAACCAGTCTTTGAAACGTTACTATAGACAATAGCTTTTTCTTGAGTCTTATTTGGGCTTTACTGCATCGATTAATTATATGTTTATTTTCTCAAAGAAAACAAATTAAGAGCACAAAATGTGTGAATTAACGTACTTTAGTAGCTACAATTTCTATTACAAAGAGTATTGCACTCATCGTTCTTTAAAACTTTAGTTCTGCAATTTACTTCTTTTATAGCACTATATTAGTGCTGCAGCAACCATTCTTGGAAACATTACTATAGACATTAGCTTTTTTCTTCAGTCTCATTTTGGCTTTACTGCATCGATTAATTAAAAGTTCATTTTCTCAAAGAAAACAAAATAAAAGCACAAAAAGTGTCGTTCAACGTACTTTAGTAGCTACAATTTTTATTATAAAGAGTATTGCACTCATCGTTCTTTAAAAACTTTAGTTCTGCCAGTTACTTCTTTTAAAGCACTATATTAGTGCTGCAGCAACCATTTTTGGAAACATTACCTTAGACATTTGGCTTTTTCTTTAGTCTCAATTTATATTTAGTGCATCAACAAACATCGATTAATGAAACGTTTATTTTCCAAAAAAAAGCAAAACATAAACACAAAATGTGTGTATTAACGTACTTCATTAACCAAAAATTCCTATTACAAAGAGTATTGCACTCATCGTTCTTTAAAACTATAGTCCTGCCAGTTACTTCTTTTAAAGCACTATATTAGTGCTGCAGCAACCATTCTTGGAAACATTGCTATAGACATTAGCTTTTTCTTTAGTCTCATTTTGGCTCTACTGCATAAACAAACATCGATTAATTAAATGTTTATTTTCTCAAAGGAAGCAAAATTAAAACACAAAAAGTGTCGTTCAACGTACTTTAGTAGCTACAATTTATATTATAAAGAGTATTGCACTCATCGTTCTTTAAAACTTTAGTTCTGCAATTTACTTCTTTTATAGCACTATATTAGTGCTGCAGCAACCATTCTTGGAAACATTACTATAGACATTAGCTTTTTCTTTAGTCTCATTTTGGCTTTACTGCATAAACAAACATCGATTAATTAAATGTTTATTTTCGCAAAGAAAACAAAATGAAAGCACAAAAAGTGTGGATTAACGTACTTTAGTAGTTACAATTTGTATTATAAAGAGAATTGCACTCATCGTTCTTTAAAACTTTAGTTCTGCCAGTTACTTCTTTTAAAGCACTATATTAGTGCTGCAGCAACCATTTTTGGAAACATTACTTTAGACATTTGGCTTTTTCTTTAGTCTCATTTTGGTTTTAGCAATGGAGGTGGTCTACTAATTTTTGTTAAGGAGGATATCCCTTCCAAACAGCTCAAGTCTTTCAAGTTTGAGGATGACATTGAATGTATTGGTTTCGAAATTAACTTACGGAAAAAAAAAATGGGCTCTTTTTAGCATATACCGCCCACCAACCCAATCACAGCCTTACTTTTTCGGCCAACTTAGCACAGCAATAGATCATTATAGTGACAAATATGAAAATTTTGTTGTTCTTGGTGATTTCAATGCCATTGAAACAGAACAGGAGATAGGTGACTTCATGGATCTTTTCGCCCTCAAGAACTTAGTAAAAGAGCCTACGTGTTTTAAGTCCGGTAACCCTAGATGTATTGACTTGATATTGACAAATAGAGGAAGGAACTTTCAACACACAACGGCGATCGAAACTGGGCTATCTGATTTTCACAAAATGATTGTTACCGTTTTGAAAGCTTCTTTTGACAAGCAAAAACCAAACGTTGTAAATTACAGAGACTATAAACACTTTCGAGAAGATATATTTCGACAGGATCTTCAGACTGAACTCGCTGATCTTGAAGTACAACATTTGACCTACACATCCTTTCAGGATACGTTTCAACGTGTTCTAGATAAGCATGCACCAATGAAAAAGAGGTACATTCGTGCCAATGACAGTCCCTTTATGAACCGAACTCTTCACAAGGCGTTTATGCTACGCACAAGACTAAAGAATAAATATAATAAGAATAGAACAGCTGATAACTGGGATGCTTTCCGTAGACAGCGTAATCTGTGCGTTAAATTATCCCGTCAGGCAAAAAGATGTTTCTATAATCAACTTGACATTTCAGAAATTACAGACAACAAAAAATTTTGGAAGACTGTCAAACCTTTTATTTCGGATAAAAGCTCTTCAAAATCAAGAATAACATTGATTGAAGAAGGGAAAATTGTGTCGAACGAGTCTGAAGTAGCTGAGACTTTTAATAACTTTTTTGTTACAATCACCGAATCTCTTGGAATCATCGAAAATGAAAATATTATTCTTGATCCTGAAGGTATTAGTGATCCTATCGAACAAATATTATTTAGGTTCTCAAGGCACCCAAGTATTCAAAAAATTCGTTCCTTGAATGGGGACACTGGTTCTTTCTCATTTAAAAAGGTGTCAGTTGACAATATGAAAAACGAAATTGATGAGCTAAACCCCTCGAAGTCAACCACTTTCAAGAGTATCCCTCCAAAGCTGTTGAAAAATGAGTCCGATCTAGTCTCTACACCTTTGCAAATCATATTTAATAACTCAGTAGAACAATCTTCATTTCCCGATGAATTGAAGTTAGCTGATGTATCTTCTCTTTTTAAAAAAGAAGTCAAAACTTTCAAGGGTAATTACAGACCTATTAGTGTTCTCCCGACAGTGTCAAAGGTGTTTGAAAGGCTCATGGCTACTCAGATTTTTGCACACATGTCTCCGTATTTATCATGGCTGCTTTGTGGTTTTCGCAAGGGCTACAATGCCCAACATGCATTGATGCGGGCAACTGAAAAATGGAAAACGTGCCTGGACAACGGTGGAAAAATAGGAGCTATCTTTATGGACCTTTCAAAGGCCTTTGACTGTATTCGACATGACTTACTTATTGCTAAGTTACATGCCTACGGTTTTAGCCGTGAAGCTTTATGGCTTGCTTACAGCTATTTGGAAAATCGGCAACAACGAGTAAAAATCAATGGATCTTTCAGCACCTATAAGCATCTAAGGTTTGGTGTTCCTCAAGGATCCGTCCTTGGTCCTCTATTTTTCAATATCTATATCAATGATCTTCTGTTATCGATACAAGAAACAGATATATGTAACTATGCGGATGATACAACCATCTATACATGCGATATGCGTCTCGAAAATGTAATCTCTAGGCTAGAAAATGATTCCAAAATCATAATCGAGTGGTTTGGAAACAATTACATGAAGCTAAACGAAGACAAATGCCATTTTATGATATTTGGTGAAAGAACAAATCAAGAGGTCAACATAAATATAGGCAGCTGTGCCGTTACTAATGCAAAGGAGGAGAAGCTGTTAGGAGTTTTAATTGACGCAAATCTTAGCTTTGAAAAGCACATAAGTAATATTTGTCAAAAGGCTGGTAACAAACTCTTTGCTTTGTCACGGATATCGGCATATCTAGGTACTGATAAATTGAGACTTTTAATGAGAGCATTTGTGACTAGCCAATTCCAATACTGTCCGTTGGTTTGGATGTTTCATAGCAGAAAGATGAATAACAAAATCAATAGGCTGCACGAGAGAGCCCTGAGGATAGCATATAAAGACTATAGTTCTAGTTTCGCAACTTTGCTGGAAAAAGATAGATCTGTAACAGTACATGAGAAAAATATGCAGTTGCTAATGACTGAAATGTTCAAAACAATAAATAATCTAAACCCCCCATTTATGAATGAGATCTTTCTTCAAAGAAGTTCTGCCTATAATTTGAGAAATATAAATACATTCATGGTTCCAAAGGTAAATACTGTTAATCATGGTACTGAAACGGTCCAATATAGAGGGCAGCGTATTTGGCAGTCCGTTCCACAGGAAATCAAAGATGCAAATTCTGTGCAACAATTCAAGAATAAAATAAAATTTTGGAAAAATGTAGATTGTGACTGCAGACTTTGCAAACGATACATACCAGGGCTCGGCTTTTTATAGTTTCATACATCTTGCTTGTAGATTTTATATATAGATTTTATGAATTTTGTAATTTTATTGACTATTTACTTGTATATATTTTGTATCATTGTATTTACTGGTATCATTGTAATTAATTTGTTGGCTTGAATTAGCATTTCTTTTTATATTTAGCTATGTAAGTTGCCAACTTTAAATAAAATGATAATAATAATAATAATAATAATAATTTTACTGCATAAACAAACATCGATTAATTAAATGTTCATTTTCTCAAAGAAAACAAAATAAGAGCACAAAATGTGTGAATTAACGTACTTTAGTAGCTACAATTTGTATTATAAAGAGTATTGCACTCATCGTTCTTTTAAACTTTAGTTCTGCAAGTTACTTCTTTTATAGCACTATTATAGTGCTGCAGCAACCATTCTTTGAAACAATACTAAAGACATTAGTTTTTTCTTTCGTCTCAATTTATATTTAGTGCATCAACAAACATCGATTAATGAAACGTTTATTTTCCAAAAAAAAAAAAAAATATAAACACAAAATGTGTGTATTAACGTACTTCATTAACCAACAATTCCTATTACAAAGAGTATTGCACTCATTGTTCTTTAAAACTATAGTCCTGCCAGTTACTTCTTTTAAAGCACTATATTAGTGCTGCAGCAACCATTCTTGGAAACATTGCTATAGACATTAGCTTTTTCTTTAGTCTCATTTTTGCATTACTGCATAAATAAACATCGATTAATTAAATGTTTATTTTCTCAAAGAAAACAAAACAAAAGCACAAAATGTGTGGATTAACGTACTTTAGTAGCTACAATTTCTATTATAAAGTGTATTGCACTCATCCTTCTTCAAAACTTTAGTTCTGCCAGTTACTTCTTTTAAAGCACTATATTAGTGCTGCAGCAACCATTTTTGGAAACATTACGTTAGACATTTGGCTTTTTTAGTCCCATTTTGGCTTTACTGCATAAACAAATATCGATTAATTAAATGTTTATTTTCTCAAAGGAAGCAAAATTAAAACACAAAAAGTGTAGATTAACGTACTTTAGTAGCTACAATTTGTATTATAAAGAGTATTGCACTCATCGTTGTTTACAACTTTAGTTCTGCAAGTTACTTCTTTTATGGCAATATGTTAGTGCTGCAGCAACCCTTCTTTGAAATATTACTATAGACATTAGCTTTTTTCTTCACTCTCATTTTGGCTTTACTGCATCGATTAATTAAAAGTTCATTTTCTCAAAGAAAACAAAATAAAAGCACAAAAAGTGTCGTTCAACGTACTTTAGTAGCTACAATTTATATTATAAAGAGTATTGCACTCATCGTTCTTTAAAACTTTAGTTCTGCCAGTTACTTCTTTTAAAGCACTATATTAGTGCTGCAGCAACCATTTTTGGAAACATTACATTAGACATTTGGCTTTTTCTTTAGTCTCATTTTGGCTTTACTGCATAAACAAACATCGATTAATTAAATGTTCATTTTCTCAAAGAAAACAAAATAAGAGCACAAAATGTGTGAATTAATGTACTTTAGTAGCTACAATTTGTATTATAAAGAGTATTGCACTCATCGTTCTTTAAAAATTTAGTTCTGCAAGTTACTTCTTTTATGGCAATATGTTAGTGCTGCAGCAACCCTTCTTTGAAATATTACTATAGACATTAGCTTTTTTCTTTAGTCTCAGTTTGGCTTTAAGGCATAAACAAACATCA
The DNA here is from genome assembly GCA_039566865.1 of Aurelia coerulea. Classification (NCBI taxonomy): domain Eukaryota; kingdom Metazoa; phylum Cnidaria; class Scyphozoa; order Semaeostomeae; family Ulmaridae; genus Aurelia; species Aurelia coerulea. Next base: position 10,441,423 of record CM076959.1, read on the forward strand.
ATTAATTAAATGTTTATTTTCTCAAAGAAAACAAAATAAAAGCACAAAATGTGTGGATTAACGTACTTTAGTAGCTACAATTTGTATTAGAAAGAGTATTGCACTCATCGTTCTTTAAAACTTTACTTCTGCCAGTTACTTCTTTTAAAGCACTATCTTAGTGCTGCAGCAACCATTTTTGGAAACATTACATTAGACATTTGGCTTTTTCTTTAGTCTCATTTTGGCTTTACTGCATAAACAAACATCGATTAATTAAATGTTTATTTTCTCAAAGAAAACAAAATAAGAGCACAAAATGTGTGAATTAACGTACTTTAGTAGCTACAATTTCTATTACAAAGAGTATTGCACTCATCGCTCTTTAAAACTTTAGTCCTGCCAGTTACTTCTTTTAAAGCACTATATTAGTACTGCAGCAACCAGTCTTTGAAACGTTACTATAGACATTAGCTTTTTCTTGAGTCTTATTTGGGCTTTACTGCATCGATTAATTATATGTTTATTTTCTCAAAGAAAACAAAATAAGAGCACAAAATTTGTGAATTAACGTACTTTAGTAGCTACAATTTCTATTACAAAGAGTATTGCACTCATCGCTCTTTAAAACTTTAGTCCTGCCAGTTACTTCTTTTAAAGCACTATATTAGTACTGCAGCAACCATTCTTTGAAACATTACTATAGACATTAGCTTTTTCCTTCACTCTCATTTTGGCTTTACTGCATCGATTAATTAAAAGTTCATTTTCTCAAAGAAAACAAAATAAAAGCACAAAAAGTGTCGTTCAACGTACTTTAGTAGCTACAATTTATATTATAAAGAGTATTGCACTCATCGTTCTTTAAAACTTTACTTCTGCAAGTTACTTCTTTTATAGCACTATATTAGTGCTACAGCAACCATTCTTGGAAACATTACTATAGACATTAGCTTTTTCTTTCGTCTCATTTTGGCTTTACTGCATAAACAAACATCGATTAATTAAATTTATTTTCTCAAAGAAAACAAAATAAAAGCACAAAATAGTGTGGATTAACGTACTTTCGTAGCTACAATTTGTATTATAAAGAGTATTGCACTCATCGTTCTATAAAACTTTAGTCCTGCCAGTTACTTCTTTTAAAGCACTATCTTAGTGCTGCAGCAACCATTCTTGGAAACATTACTATAGACATTAGCTTTTTCTTTCGTCTCAATTCATATTTAGTGCATAAACAAACATCGATTAATTAAAAGTTTATTTTCTCAAAGAAAACAAAATAAAAGCACAAAAAGTGTCGTACAACGTACTTTAGTTGCTACAATTTATATTAGAAAGAGTATTGCACTCATCGTTCTTTAAAACTTTAGTTCTGCCAGTTACTTCTTTTAAAGCACTATATTAGTGCTGCAGCAACCATTCTTGGAAACATTACTATAGACATTAGCTTTTTCTTTCGTCTCAATTTATGGCTTTAGTGCATAAACAAACATCGATTAATTAAATGTTTATTTTCTCAAAGAAAACAAAATAAAAGCACAAAAAGTGTGGATTAACGTACTTTAGTAGCTACAATTTGTATTATAAAGAGTATTGCACTCATCGTTCTTTAAAACTTTAGTTCTGCCAGTTACTTCTTTTAAAGCACTATATTAGTGCTGCAGCAACCATTTTTGGAAACATTACTTTAGACATTTGGCTTTTTCTTTAGTCTCATTTTGGCTTTACTGCATAAACAAACATCGATTAATTAAATGTTCATTTTCTCAAAGAAAACAAAATAAGAGCACAAAATGTGTGAATTAACGTACTTTAGTAGCTACAATTTGTATTATAAAGAGTATTGCACTCATCGTTCTTTAAAACTTTAGTTCTGCCAGTTACTTCTTTTAAAGCACTATATTAGTGCTGCAGCAACCATTCTTGGAAACATTACTATAGACATTAGCTTTTTCTTTCGTCTCAATTTATATTTAGTGCATAAACAAACATCGATTAATTAAATGTTCATTTTCTCAAAGAAAACAAAATAAGAGCACAAAATGTGTGAATTAACGTACTTTAGTAGCTACAATTTGTATTATAAAGAGTATTGCACTCATCGTTCTTTTAAACTTTAGTTCTGCAAGTTACCTCTTTTATAGCACTATTATAGTGCTGCAGCAACCATTCTTTGAAACAATACTAAAGACATTAGTTTTTTTTCTTTCGTCTCAATTTATATTTAGTGCATCAACAAACATCGATTAATGAAACGTTTATTTTCCAAAAAAAAACAAAATATAAACACAAAATGTGTGTATTAACGTACTTCATTAACCAACAATTCCTATTACAAAGAGTATTGCACTCATCGTTCTTTAAAACTATAGTCCTGCCAGTTACTTCTTTTAAAGCACTATATTAGTGCTGCAGCAACCATTCTTGGAAACATTACTATAGACATTAGCTTTTTCTTTAGTCTCATTTTGGCTTTACTGCATAAACAAACATCGATTAATTAAATGTTTATTTTCTCAAAGAAAACAAAATAAAAGCACAAAATGTGTGGATTAACGTACTTTAGTAGCTACAATTTCTATTATAAAGAGTATTGCACTCATCGTTCTTTAAAACTTTAGTTCTGCCAGTTACTTCTTTTAAAGCACTATATTAGTGCTGCAGCAACCATTTTTGGAAACATTACTATAGACATTTGGCTTTTTCTTTAGTCTCATTTTGGCTTTACTGCATAAACAAATATCGATTAATTAAATGTTTATTTTCTCAAAGGAAGCAAAATTAAAACACAAAAAGTGTAGATTAACGTACTTTAGTAGCTACAATTTGTATTATAAAGAGTATTGCACTCATCGTTGTTTACAACTTTAGTTCTGCAAGTTACTTCTTTAATAGCACTAAATTAGTGCTGCAGCAACCTTTCTTTGAAACATTACTATAGACATTAGCTTTTTTCTTCACTCTCATTTTGGCTTTACTGCATCGATTAATTAAAAGTTCATTTTCTCAAAGAAAACAAAATAAAAGCACAAAAAGTGTCGTTCAACGTACTTTAGTAGCTACAATTTATATTATAAAGAGTATTGCACTCATCGTTCTTTAAAACTTTAGTTCTGCCAGTTACTTCTTTTAAAGCACTATATTAGTGCTGCAGCAACCATTTTTGGAAACATTACTTCAGACATTTGGCTTTTTCTTTAGTCTCATTTTGGCTTTACTGCATAAACAAACATCGATTAATTAAATGTTCATTTTCTCAAAGAAAACAAAATAAGAGCACAAAATGTGTGAATTAACGTACTTTAGTAGCTACAATTTGTATTATAAAGAGTATTGCACTCATCGTTCTTTAAAACTTTAGTTCTGCAAGTTACTTCTTTTATGGCAATATATTAGTGCTGCAGCAACCCTTCTTTGAAATATTACTATAGACATTAGCTTTTTTTCTTTAGTCTCATTTTGGCTTTAAGGCATAAACAAACATCGATTAATTAAATGTTTATTTTCTCAAAGAAAACAAAATAAAAGCACAAAAAGTGTGGATTAACGTACTTTAGTAGCTACAATTTGTATTAGAAAGAGTATTGCACTCATCGTTCTTTAAAACTTTACTTCTGCCAGTTACTTCTTTTAAAGCACTATCTTAGTGCTGCAGCAACCATTTTTGGAAACATTACTTTAGACATTTGGCTTTTTCTTTAGTCTCATTTTGGCTTTACTGCATAAACAAACATCGATTAATTAAATGTTTATTTTCTCAAAGAAAACAAAATAAGAGCACAAAATTTGTGAATTAACGTACTTTAGTAGCTACAATTTCTATTACAAAGAGTATTGCACTCATCGCTCTTTAAAACTTTAGTCCTGCCAGTTACTTCTTTTAAAGCACTATATTAGTACTGCAGCAACCATTCTTTGAAACGTTACTATAGACATTAGCTTTTTCTTTAGTCTTATTTGGGCTTTACTGCATCGATTAATTAAAAGTTTATTTTCTCAAAGAAAACAAAATAAAAGAACAAAAAATGTCGTTCAACGTACTTTAGTAGCTACAATTTATATTATAAAGAGTATTGCACTCATCGTTCTTTAAAACTTTACTTCTGCAAGTTACTTCTTTTATAGCACTATATTAGTGCTACAGCAACCATTCTTGATAACATTTCTATAGACATTAGCTTTTTCTTTAGTCTCATTTTGGCTTTACTGCATAAACAAACATCGATTAATTAAATGTTTATTTTCTCAAAGAAAACAAAATAAAAGCACAAAATGTGTGAATTAACGTACGTTAGTAGCTACAATTTGTATTATAAAGAGTATTGCACTCATCGTTCTTTTAAACTTTAGTTCTGCAAGTTACTTCTTTTATAGCACTATTATATTGCTGCAACAACCATTCTTTGAAACATTACTAAAGACATTAGTTTTTTCTTTCGTCTCAATTTATATTTAGTGCAGCAACAAACATCGATTAATGAAACGTTTATTTTCCAAAAAAAAAAACAAAATATAAACACAAAATGTGTGGATTAACGTACTTCATTAACCAACAATTCCTATTACAAGGAGTATTGCACTCATCGTTCTTTAAAACTATAGTCCTGCCAGTTACTTCTTTTAAAGCACTATATTAGTGCTGCAGCAACCATTCTTGGAAACATTACTATAGACATTAGCTTTTTCTTTAGTCTTATTTTGGCTTTACTGCATAAAGAAACATCGATTAATTAAATGTTTATTTTCTCAAAGAAAACAAAATAAAAGCACAAAATGTGTGGATTAACGTACTTTAGTAACGTACAAAACTTTAGTAGCTACAATTGCAGTATTATAAAGAGTATTGCACTCATCGTTCTTAAAAGCACAAAAAAACTTTAGTTCTGCTCAGTTAGTTCTGCTTCTTCTTTAATAGCACTAAATTAGTGCTGCAGCAACCTTTCTTTGAAACATTACTATAGACATTAGCTTTTTTCTTTAGTCTCATTTTGGCTTTACTGCATCGATTAATTAAAAGTTCATTTTCTCAAAGAAAACAAAATAAAAGCACAAAAAGTGTCGTTCAACGTACTTTAGAAGCTACAATTTATATTATAAAGAGTATTGCACTCATCGTTCTTTTAAACTTTAGTTCTGCAAGTTACTTCTTTTATAGCACTATTATAGTGCTGCAGCAACCATTCTTTGAAACATTACTAAAGACATTAGTTTTTTCTTTCGTCTCAATTTATATTTAGTGCATCAACAAACATCGATTAATGAAACGTTTATTTTCCAAAAAAAAAAACAAAATATAAACACAAAATGTGTGGATTAACGTACTTCATTAACCAACAATTCCTATTACAAAGAGTATTGCACTCATCGTTCTTTAAAACTATAGTCCTGCCAGTTACTTCTTTTAGAGCACTATATTAGTGCTGCAGCAACCATTCTTGGAAACATTACTATAGACATTAGCTTTTTCTTGAGGCTCATTTCGGCTTTACTGCACAAACAAACATTGATTAATTAAATGTTTATTTTCTCAAAGAAAACAATATAAAAGAACAAAAAGTGTGGATTAACGTACTTTCGTAGCTACAATTTCTATTACAAAGAGTATTGCACTCTTCGTTCTTTAAAACTTTACTTCTGCAAGTTACTTCTTTTATAGCACTATATTAGTGCTACAGCAACCATTCCTGGAAACATTACTATAGACATTAGCTTTTTCTTGAGGCTCATTTCGGCTTTACTGCACAAACAAACATCGATTAAGTAAATGTTTATTTTCTCAAAGAAAACAATATAAAAGCACAAAAAGTGTGGATTAACGTACTTTCGTAGCTACAATTTCTATTACAAAGAGTATTGCACTCTTCGTTCTTTAAAACTTTACTTCTGCAAGTTACTTCTTTAATAGCACTATATTAGTGCTGCAGCAACCATTCTTTGAAACATTACTATAGACATTTGGCTTTTTCTTTAGTCTCATTTTGGCTTTACTGCATAAACAAATATCGATTAATTAAATGTTTATTTTCTCAAAGGAAGCAAAATTAAAACACAAAAAGTGTGGATTAACGTTTTTTAGTAGCTACAATTTCTATTATAAAGGGTAATGCACTCATCGTTCTTTAAAACTTTCGTTCTGCAAGTTACTTCTTTTATAGCACTATATTAGTGCTGCACAAACCATTCTTTTAAACATTACTATAGACATTAGCTTTTTCTTTAGGCTCATTTTGGCTTTACTGCATAAACAAACATCGATAAATTAAATGTTTATTTTCTCAAAGGAAACAAAATAAAAGCACAAATAGTGTGGATTAACGTACTTTCGTAGCTACAATTTCTATTCCAAAGAGTATTGCACTCATCGTTCTTTAAAACTTTAGTCCTGCCAGTTACTTCTTTTAAAGCACTATCTTAGTGCTGCAGCAACCATTCTTGGAAACATTACTATAGATATTAGCTTTTTCTTTCGTCTCAATTTATATTTAGTGCATCAAAAAACATCGAATAATGAAACATTTATTTTCCAAAAGAAAACAAAATAAAAGCACAAATAGTGTGGATTAACGTACTTTCGTAGCTACAATTTCTATTACAAAGAGTATTGCACTCATTGTTCTTTAAAACTTTAGTCCTGCCAGTTACTTCTTTTAAAGCACTATCTTATTCCTGCAGCAACCATTCTTGGAAACATTACTATAGACATTAGCTTTTTCTTTCGTCTCAATTTATATTTAGTGCATAAACAAACATCGATTAATTAAATGGTTAATTCCTAAAAGAAAACAAAATAAAAGCACAAAAAGTGTCGTTCAACGTATTTTAGTAGCTACAATTTCTATTATAAAGAGTATTGCACTCATCGTTCTTTAAAACTTTACTTCTACAATTTACTTCTTTTATAGCACTATATTAGTGCTGCAGCAACCATTCTTGGAAACATTACTATAGATATTAGCTTTTTCTTTAGTCTCATTTTGGCTTTACTGCATAAACAAACATCGATTAATTAAATGTTTATTTTCTCAAAGAAAACAAAATAAAAGCACAAAAAGAGTGGATGAACGTATTTTAGTAGCTACAATTTGTATTATAAAGAGTATTGCACTCATCGTTCTTTAAAACTTTACTTCTGCAAGTTACTTCTTTAATAGGTGAAGGTGAAGGTGAAGTTGCGTTTTTCAGCGCCAAGCGCTGGGATCGCAGAAATAGAGCAGACCTAATCGAGTCCGCGACCCCTTGTCATGACGCTCAAGTGGTGGGGTCCTACCGGGAATCGAACCCACTCCGCCTGACTGTTCTGGCTGCAAAGTCAGAGGATTACACCACTGCGCCACAACACCTTCAATTGTAAAGTTCTGGTAGTATTGTAAAGTAGTTTGTAGGTAGAGTAATCTTTAGAATGTATTGTAGATTTGTAAAGGTATATATAAAGAAAGAAAAGTAGTTATAACAAAAGTCTCCTAGGGCCCCCCCCAACCGAAATAGGGTTAAACTGATGCAAATACGCTAAAATGCTTTAAAATTATTTATTACAATTAACAAAACCAATTTTTACCATTTCAGGTTATCTTATACATTCGTTATTGTTTATATGACCTCATAAACTTTGATGACGTCATGAATGTTGAAATTGCTGACGTCATCATAAATTGATAAAATTGTATGTCATCTAAAAGCTCTTATCAAGAGCTATCGAATAGTAGTATTCGCAATGATATAAACATCATCCTGGCAAAAACTAGACTCGCTGCTTTAATTTCCTAACTGACCACCTGTTGAAAAGAGGTTGGTCACGTGATAAGTGTCTGCCATTTTGAAACAAAATTTTATATTTTATTTAGCCAATTTTATTTTAGGAAAAGTCGCAAAGTTTCAGCTCTTTATCTTTTTAACTGACCACACTGCATCAAATATGCTTTGCCGCGAGTACTTGTGCCCCCCCCCCGGTAGTAATAGTGTTAAATATTTGCTTCATGCTAACCAACAGACAAGAAAGCATATCCATCTTGTATAAACTACGATTTATTCACAATGCTTGATTTCTCGCTGTCCTCTTTTGTTCGCACTTTACGTTCGCCATTCTGTTCTATATCTAACGAACAAACTTTAACTTGCTTCCAAAACATCTTTTTTGCATATTTATAGATTTCATAGTCTGCGAAGTTGGCCTTTCTCAATTTTGTTTTCACATCTGGTGGTACCTTCTCGAGATACCCCTTTTCATTATTCGCTTTGACACGTGACAGGGGACGCTTTATTCGAAAGAAGTGCGGTAGTCTCTTTCTCAGAATTTTCAAATAGAGGTCCAACTGATCAACAAGGCCAATGGCGGCAAAACGGTGCAGCATGTTGTATTTTGCTCGTTCGATTGCTTCTCGTGATCCTGTCCTGCAGAACTCAGCGTTACCACAAAAGAATCTTGTCATCATGTTGCTCTCACATCCTCTATGTTGCCGCTCCAAGCATTCTGCCAGAGTCTCATTCAGCTCTCCGTTCTCGCGCATCTCAGCTATGCGGTGCTTAGGCCGGTCGCTGGAATGCCGCATGTAGAAATAATGAGAAATGATACGTTCCACTGGGTCTCGTACTTGATTTATGTAAGTATACGGTCGCTCTACTTTGATGTTATCTCGAAAATAAAAATGGCCAGAGTAGACTCTTCTGCGACTGGACCTCGATGCGAATTCTTCTATCACTTCCGGGTATGGATAACTGTCTCCGGTTTTATACCAGTCTTCGGTTGTTCCTGTTCAAATAAAATAATTAGTTTTAATAAATTGTTTTGGGTATTCAGTTTTTCATATTATGTATTTAATTATTTGCCACCGCCCCCCGAAAAGCAGTTCTTTAGGACTGATGGGGCTACCGTGCCTAAAAAAGTAAAAATAGAAATAGAAATAGAAATAGAAATAGAAATCAGATGCTATGTTCGTTTTAATGTAAATTTGCTCAGTGAAAAAATGGAAAATCTAGCGAATACAATCAATCTAGGGGTACAGGTGGACCAATATCTGAGTTGGGATGTTCATATAGCTGAACTGATAAAAAGATATCAAAGGCATTGGGTATGATACGCCATGCAAAACAATATATCTGTTTGAGTATAATGCAGACCATAAACAAAAGTATGGCTTAGCAATATATCCGATTCTGTTGCCCTTTCTGGGTTGTTTGTGGCAACATAGTACTAAACAAGCTTCAGAAGCTCCAAAATTGCACAGCTAGAATTGTGACTATAGTCCATATAGACCAGTGGCTGAAAGAGGAGCATAAAGATCCTAACATTTTTATTAGATAAGTACCATTTCTTGTCACCTCTTTAAAGTGGTTTTTCATAGCTTTCTTTCTTAGAGAAACACATTTGTTACGTTGCTTTTTGAACTGGCTTCTATTTTCTGTGGTAGGGTTTTTATTAAGTCTATTTTTAGCCTTGATCTAGTATATATTGCCTTTTGTAGTTGTTGATTCATGAAAGGGGCAGTATTTCCTCTCTGAACCTTAGTCTTCAAAGGAGCATATTTGTCTACAAGTTTTCGGAAAGCTGATGAGAGATTTCTAAAGGAAAATTCACATCATTCACATCCAGCTTTAAAGTCAGTATTTTTTACATCTTGCAAAACTTTATCAGAGTCAAACTTCTTGTAGCTACGGTATTTAAAAATCTAAGATATAGATATACTGTAAAGAAGAGAATTGGGATAAGGTCGATGGAGAGAATAACGAATACCAAATATACTACGAAAACAATTAGCGATTTTTGGATAGTAGATCTAAAGCCATGGAGCTATATTAGGCTAAAAATTTACGCCACACCCCTCAAAAGCTAGGAATGCATGTGTCATGCTATACATTACCTCGGCTTGCAGTCAGAGTGCTTTGAACATCGCTATGTGATATTTACCTTGCAAAATCGATTGATGTAGCACATTATGAATTTCTCACCCCCAACCCCCTGTATTCGGGAAACGTCCCCTCGTACCCCGATCAACATCCAGATTCGAATTCTACGCCCAAAATTACGCCGGAAAAAACATTATCCCGTTAATTGCCCTCTCGGGTGGCAATGCTCCCCTCTCAGCCACTGGTCTAATACAGAATTTCTGCACCACCTATCCTCAAGCAGTTGGGAAGGATAACGGCCAACAATTCCATAGAAACCGAAACACTGAATATTGTCTAGCGGTCCATACACCACGAAGTGCCTGAATATCTTACCTGGCTGTTCCAAATGTTATCTGAAACCAACTCCAGATAGTTTCGTAATACAACCACTGACATTTATACGTTCCTTTTCTAAAAACCGTATGTGGCCAAAGATGTTTCTCAAACTTTAATTTATTTTCCAAAGGCTAGGTCTTGTTTGTGCATGACAAACTGAGTGTTAATCTACCATATTGCCCTTGGGCCTCATGGTTATGGGTCTATGGGCAGCGGGTCAATGGGTCTTATGGGCATTCAAACCAAATAGAAAAATACTTTCTGGGTCTTTAGGGCTGTGATTTTCATAGGGTGAAATCAGACCCAAAACTCGTATATCTAGAAATATTCATATAAACCTTTACAAAGAGGCTTACATTTTATCAGTTCCAGAATGTTAGAATGTTTTTCAGGTATTCCTTGCCTGCAGGAACAAACATCGAGCCTAAAGAGCCACAGACCCCAAACATGTGTTTTTCTGTTTTTTAAAAAGATCTTTTATCCACCACGAAATTCTCTACGTAAGTATCGCATCACTGCTGACTTCGAGTTCAATCACTCATACAAAATAAAAGGATGACAAAGACAAACAACAGTTTTGCCGATGTGCAACAAAACAAATAAAACACACAGGTGTCAAAATAAGATTAACTTTTTGTTAAAAATTCAGATATCTGTAATTATGCTGATGATGCTACAATCTATGCTTGCAATAAGAACCTAAATAACATAACTCGATGCCTGCAATGTAGCATTGGAATGGTTTGCCGATAACTTCAGGAAATTAGATACCGATTAGTTTCATCTTAATAATAATAATAATAATAATAATAATAATAATAATAATAATAATAATAATAATAATAATAATAATAATAATAATAATAATAATAATAATAATAATAATAATAATAATAATAATAATAATAATAATAATTTCAATAACAATGATTTCCACATTCTATGGAATTTCGAAGTACAAACAGACCATGTAATTGAAGCGAGAAGGCCTGACATGATCGTGACAGACAAAAAGAAAAATATATGCAAGATAATTGACTTCGCGGTGCCTTTTGATAGCAGAGTGGATGCAAAGGAAATGGAAAAAATTAAAAAATATCAAGATTTAGCCAGGGAGCTAAGAAAGATTTGGAACAAACGAGTGAAAGTCATCCCTATTGGAGCTATTGGAGCTTTAGGAACGACTCCAAAACTTTAAAAAAAGAGACTGGAGGACATTGGCATCCAAACGAAGATAGTGGAGCTGCAGAAGAGTGCCATCTTGTATTCTGCAAGGATCATCAGGAAAGTTCTTGAGATTTGAGGAGACTTGTTGTCACCGAACCTCAAGAAAAAGAACTCTACTGACATTTAGACAGTATGCGCTATGACGATAATAATAATAATAATAATAATAATAATAATAATAATAATAATAATAATAATAATAATAATAATAATAATAATAATAATAATAATAATAATAATAATAATAATAATAATAATAATAGAGTCAAGAAAAACAAGAACTTTTCAGTGAAATATTTCGATCTTATGTAGATCTTCTTCAGTCACAATGTTAATAGATTATAAGAGTGTACCATAACGATAAAGGAAAGAATTATAAATTCGATTTAAGAGTTCTACAAATGTCCGTGGAATTTCTGATTCTGATAATGCGGCGTAGATTGCTAATTACGAAAAGAATAAGTAATAAGAACTTAAAACTCGAAATAAGGAATACATACATAAGATGCTGTTAATTCGGGAAAAGTTTATAGTGTGTTTTTGCGAGTTCACCCATTGCGCTGTTCATTCCATTGGGTTCTTTTGTGTCCAATCTAGCAATCCATTTGTCCTCAAAGTTACCTAGGTCTGCTTCGTTTCCTTCCACTTTCTGCAAAATATGCACTTTTAAGTTCTTAGCGAATGTGCAATCTTGGCTATTAAAGAAATGCCTTCCGAGTTACGTTGCTGTTGGATCATTCCTAGAATCACTTCTATGTTTGTTAAATATTTGGCTTACTAGTGTAGAAGTGTAGCCGACGTAAAGAGTGTTATGTTTGTTGCATTCTGCCGCGTAAATTACATTCTTGCTTTGGCAAGTACCTCCAGAAATGTTTGAAACTTTTCCTGACATTTCATTTTTTAACTTATTTGTTGGTCCCATATGTGGACATAGTTTGCAAGGACGTCCTCGTTTTTTGGTATTCTTTTGGGTGCATCTTATGCTTTCTCCGTATGATTTTGACTGTTTTGTTTCTGATTGAACTAACTTAGAGCGGATATTAGGGTTCCGACGATATGCGATCATGGGAGCATTTGAAAATATATTCCTCATATTTGGGTCTCCATGAATCATTAACTCGTAATTTCTATGGAGTACTTTAGCTAGTCCTTTAAATTTCCTGTGCCAGTTAATTACTAGTGGTATTCGATCTTTATTTGGGCTATTGTTTTGTACTTGTCCATTCAGGAGTGATGTTCTGTCCTTTCCTTCGACTTCTTTCGCGATCTTATTTAAACCAGATACAGAATAACCACGATTGACATAAAAATTTATGAACTTGATTGCGTGTTTTCTATAGTCCTGTATCAGGTGGCAGATTCTTCTTATGCGAATTAATTGTGACAGAGGATTTAAATTTATTGTGTGAAAGGGATGGTCAGACTGTCTGTGAAGATAAGAGTGGGTTGAAGTTGGTTTGCAGTACAGTTCTGTCATGATTTTTCCATCTACGATCTTTATCTTTGTATCCAGAAATGCTACCTCTGTTTTAGAATATTCCGTGGTGAACTTAATGTTTGATTGATAGCCATGGTTTTCTGCATAGGAATTACAAAAGGCTAGGAAATCGTTTAAGCTTTCAATATTGTCGTTCCAGAGAAAAAATATGTCGTCTATGTATCTGACCCATGAAAGTGGCACACGACCATGTTCTTTCTTGTACGCATCGATCATTTCGTCTTCAAAAGTTGACATAAATAAATTAGCATAATTCACTGCCATCGGTGTTCCCATCGCAGTTCCTTTAATTTGATGATAGTATTTATTCAAAAATTGCATAGTATTGCTTGTCAATATGAAATTGATCAGCTTTGATATGTACGAAGAGGGGATTGACTTGTCTTTCCGTTGTTCAAGAGCCTTTTCACAAGCAGATATTCCTTCCTTGTGGGATATATTTGGATAGAGGGAAGCAACGTCCATCGTTACAAGAAATACGTCATTGAAATTGATCTCCTTATCGTTCAAACTTTCAATATGCATAACAAAGTCTGTTGTGTCTCTGATGAATGATTTTGTCTTCATAGCTGCTGGCTTTAAAAAACTATCAACCCATTCAGATAATCTAGCTGTGCATGATTGATAACCACTACAAATTGGTCGCAACGGTGGAAATTTGCTGAAACTCTTGTGCATCTTAGGTAAACCATAAAAACAGGGTGTTCTTGATCCTTCTCTAAGTCTTGTCTCCTCTGTTTCTCCAATGTAGGCAAGGTTGCTCATCTCACTGATTATTCCATCTAATTCTCTACGGTAGTTAGGGAGTTACGGTAGTTAGTTAATTAGCAATCTACGCCGCATTATCAGAATCAGAAATTCCACGGACATTTGTAGAACTCTTAAATCGAATTTATAATTCTTTCCTTTATCGTGATGGTACACTCTTATAATCTATTAACATTGTGACTGAAGAAGATCTACATAAGATCGAAATATTTCACTGAAAAGTTCTTGTTTTTCTTGACTCTATTATACTTAAATAATCAAGACGAAACAATCTTTACTTGCAATAATAATAATAATAATAATAATAATAATAATAATAATAATAATAATAATAATAATAATAATAATAATAATAATAATAATAATAATAATAATAATAATAATAATAATAATAATAATAATAATAATAATAATGGAAACTTTTTATTCCCTACAAATACTACGATACATGATGACACCCATCACTCTCAATTAGGCATGATGGGGAAATTTACAAATAAGTTCGAAAAGTATGATTAAAATGTTCCTTAAAATAAATTGAAAAATCTACAGCTAATACGTCCGAAATAGAATATTTGTCCACATCTTGATAGGAAAGAATTTTAAAACGTTAGCAGTTCTGGACTAGCCTACTCACTGTCTCTCTTACAAAATATATAGTATGTACAACGTATGCAGATGGTTATTATTTTCTTTTCTAGGTAAAGTTGCTCTTGCTTACTCGTTGATAAATTTTGCAACATATTCATAAACGCTTTGTGTCCGTTAATACCGATTGTTCCTATTGCTCCCATCGATAGATTTATGTATTCCACACGCAAGTATGAGGATGAAAGGTCTTTCAGAAGATTTTCGTAGCGCCGCTTTTTATGAGCCTCGTTATTTCCAATGTTTGTTTCGAAACCGACAGACAGTTCGAGAACATATAATACACCCTCATTGATTACAAGGAGATCTGGACGCTTGCTGTTTCCAGTGATAACAGCTGATGGTCTGAAGCCTGGAATGTCATCAGCATAGACTTTAACATTTCTTATTCCTGTTAAGAAGTCGCCAATCGTCAGGAGGACAGAGTTGTGACGCCAAGTATATCTTTTCCCTTCAAGCATGGATTTGCAACCAGAGACGACGTGAAGAAGGGATTGTGGGAGTTGGCAGAAGTTACACAACTCGCTTTCGACTCTACCCCAAAATTTCATATTTTTCTTTGTAGGCAAACTGTTATTAAGATAACGCACAGAGAAGTTGAAGATGTTCTTAGGTAGAAGTTAATAATAATAATAATAATAATAATAATAATAATAATAATAATAATAATAATAATAATAATAATAATAATAATAATAATAATAATAATAATAATAATAATAATAATAATAATAAAGATAAAGATAAAGATAAGACCTGGGAATGGCTCAAAAATAGTGACTTGAAAGCTTGTACAGAAGCATTAATATGTGCTGCACAAGACCAGGCATTGAGAACAAACTATGTGAAACATCATATTGATAACACCCTGAAGTCACCCCTGTGCAGGTTATGTGGTGAAAAAGGAGAGACGATCAACCATATTGTGAGTGAATGTAAAATGCTAGCCCAGCGAGAATACAAGAGAAGGCATGATAACATTGCAAGAAATATACACTGGGAGTTGTGTGGAGAGCTTGACATCGAAAGGGCAAATAAGTGGTACGAACATGAACCAGAGGGTGTTTCAAGAAAGGGAAATATCAAGGTATTGTGGGATTTCAATATCCAATGCGACCATGAGATTGAAGCACGAAGACCAGACATTGTGGTGGTAAAGGAAGATGTAAAGGAATGCAAGATCATTGACGTAGCAGTGCCGTGGGATTCCCGAGTAAGAGCGAAAGAGCGAGAAAAGATGGAAAAGTATGGAGACTTGAAAAGAGAAGTAGCCACTATGTGGGGCATGAAGAAAGTGATTGTCATACCTGTAGTTATTGGAGCACTGGGAGCTGTATCGAAAGAATTTGATAAATGGTTAGAGAAAATTGGGATTAATTTGAGAGTAGGACAGGTGCAAAAAACAGCATTGTTAGGAACAGGAAGAATACTGAGGAAGGTGCTTGAAACCTGAAGAAGATGGACATTGACTTTGAAACCTTTAGTTGCTTGTTGCAACTTGCTTTCAAGGCATAAACCGGAAAACATCTAACCCGAGCATGTACAATTGAACAATAATAATAATAATAATAATAATAATAATAATAATAATAATAATAATAATAATAATAATAATAATAATAATAATAATAATAATAATAATAATAATAATAATAATAATAATAATATGAAAAACAAAACTGTTAAAAGCAAAACGTTTCGATTATAAAATCCTCATCAGTTGTTTACAACCACAGGACAGCCAAGTATTTATAGGACAAAATAACATTTACATAAAATCGTGATGAAATCCCCCCGAGGCCCCCCTTAAAAACAATGCCAAACAACACACCTAGACTATTTCAAGTTTTCTTAGCCAGCCAAAACTTCCAATTCAAATAAAAGTTCATAGAAAATTCTCTAATCCTTTAGTTCTCGACATCGGAATGGAAGCTCTGCGTATATAAAGTCTCAAGCAAACGAAGAAGCACGCCTCCCAACGACCCTCCTGGGATTTGCTTAAATTGCTAAATCCCTAGATGGCAAGACAGGGAATTCCACCCTGACACCACGTGCACACTGACACGAAATACGAAAGGAAGCATGCCCCCAAGATAAAGCCTAAGACTTATTCAAATGGAATGACTGTATTCAGGCGACCCCACAGGCGAACATATCCAATTCAACATCAGCCGCTCTTTCATTAAGACCGTTGGGTGCAAAGGTTCCCAATTTGTATTGCCAAAATAATTCTTTTCTACGAAGTGAGTAATCATCTGAAGCCCCATCAATGATTTTTATGCTGACCGAAAAAGCACCCTGATGGCCTTCACTAAAAAAATGCCCAAAGAAACCCACCTGTGGTACCGCCTTTCCCCTGTCAAGACTGCCATCATTGTATTTACGTGCATATGTTCGAAAATATGATTTGTACACATTAAATCTTTGCCGAAATTTGGTTTTTGTGCTGCCCACATATTTTTTATTGCAGCAATCACATTGCAACAAGTAGACTACATTCTCCGAGTTGCAATGATAAGCACCAGAGGAGATCGTAAAGCGTCGAGAGTCATTAAAATTTCGAAATGTCTCCCCTTCAACAATGAGTGCACAAATTTGACAGCTTCTCCTGCCATTACATTTGAAAGTGCCCTTTTCAGCTTGTTCATCCGTTTGTTGGTAAACTTTGGCCCGAACCAGAGTATCCTTGAAATTTTTAGCCCTTCTGAACGAAACAAAAATCTTATCCTTGAAAATATGTCGATGTTCATTATCAACAAAGAGTGCATTCAAACATGTTTGCAAAATGTCGTACACTTTATGAAATGCTGGATGGAATGTTAAAACCAGGGGTATCCTCGTATCATCCAGGTGCTTTTGGTTCCGATCCAGGAGGGTATTCCGATCCAACCCCCTTACCCTATTAAACTGTCCCTCTATTTCTCCCCTATTGTACCCCCGATCCAAAAGAAAATTTTCCAAGTTTTCCAATCGATTTTCAAAAAATGAGTCTTCTGAGCAGATACGACGAATTCGAAGGGCCTGCCCATAAGGAATGCCCTTTTTTGTATGACCTGGATGACACGAGGAACGATGAAGAAGCTGATGAGTATCAGTCGGTTTCGTATACAGATCTGTGACTATTTTGTTACCTTGCCTAATAACCTGAACATCCAAAAAGTTCACCGTTTCCTTGGAATATTCAACGGTGAACTTTATGGAATGGTGAGCGGAATTCAGAAAATCTACAAATTCTATAAGTTTTTCCTCCCCGTGTGTCCAAACTAAAAATACATCATCAATATAACGCCACCATAACCAAGGCTTATATTGTGATTGTTCAAGAAGTTTTTCTTCCAAAGCCGCCAAAAATAGAATAGCATATGATGGTGCACATTTGGTACCAATAGCTGTCCCCCTAATTTGCTTAAAAAAATCACCATTAAACTAAAAAAAAATTATTTGTTAGCACTAAATTAGCCAGTTCCACTAAGGTATCCGTAGAAACCGATTGATTCTCCCTTGAATTAAGAGCAGTACGCAGAGCTTCCAGTCCTTCGTCATGGGGTATACTAGGAAATAGACCGACCACATCAATCGTACACAGAATAGCATCCCGAGGAAGGTCCTCCATGCTGGCTAGCTTTTGCAGAAAATCGTTAGTATCTTTGACATATGACCGGACTCTTTTTGCTAAAGGTTGGAGATGATGGTCCAAAACTGTTGAAATATTTTCGGTAAAACAGCCTGAATTCGAAATAACAGGTCTCCCTGGGACACTATTGAGTCTTTTGTGGATTTTGTGGTTGTAACTATAGTAATTTGACTAGAGAAGAAAGAGTAGCTTTAAATAATCTTAGATCAGATTGAACAATTATTATCAAGGAAGCGGACAAGGGTTCAGGGGTCGTAGTGTGGGATAGGGAAGACTATATTTTGGAAGCGGAGAACCAGCTTGGGGATCCTGGGGTTTATCAGAAACTCGACAATGACCCTTCAGCTCTGGTACAACGTGTCGTCCAGGACGCAATTAGTAAGATTGAGGGGCGAGGGGACATTGATGAGAAAACTCTGGAATATTTTATGGTCAACAACCCAAAGCTGGGTAGGTTTTATCTTTTACCAAAAATCCACAAAAGACTCAATAGTGTCCCAGGGAGACCTGTTATTTCGAATTCAGGCTGTTTTACCGAAAATATTTCAACAGTTTTGGACCATCATCTCCAACCTTTAGCAAAAAGAGTCCGGTCATATGTCAAAGATACTAACGATTTTCTGCAAAAGCTAGCCAGCATGGAGGACCTTCCTCGGGATGCTATTCTGTGTACGATTGATGTGGTCGGTCTATATCCTAGTATACCCCATGACGAAGGACTGGAAGCTCTGCGTACTGCTCTTAATTCAAGGGAGAATCAATCGGTTTCTACGGATACCTTAGTGGAACTGGCTAATTTAGTGCTAACAAATAATTTTTTTGAGTTTAATGGTGATTTTTTTAAGCAAATTAGGGGGACAGCTATTGGTACCAAATGTGCACCATCATATGCTATTCTATTTTTGGCGGCTTTGGAAGAAAAACTTCTTGAACAATCACAATATAAGCCTTGGTTATGGTGGCGTTATATTGATGATGTATTTTTAGTTTGGACACACGGGGAGGAAAAACTTATAGAATTTGTAGATTTTCTGAATTCCGCTCACCATTCCATAAAGTTCACCGTTGAATATTCCAAGGAAACGGTGAACTTTTTGGATGTTCAGGTTATTAGGCAAGGTAACAAAATAGTCACAGATCTGTATACGAAACCGACTGATACTCATCAGCTTCTTCATCGTTCCTCGTGTCATCCAGGTCATACAAAAAAGGGCATTCCTTATGGGCAGGCCCTTCGAATTCGTCGTATCTGCTCAGAAGACTCATTTTTTGAAAATCGATTGGAAAACTTGGAAAATTTTCTTTTGGATCGGGGGTACAATAGGGGAGAAATAGAGGGACAGTTTAATAGGGTAAGGGGGTTGGATCGGAATACCCTCCTGGATCGGAACCAAAAGCACCTGGATGATACGAGGATACCCCTGGTTTTAACATTCCATCCAGCATTTCATAAAGTGTACGACATTTTGCAAACATGTTTGAATGCACTCTTTGTTGATAATGAACATCGACATATTTTCAAGGATAAGATTTTTGTTTCGTTCAGAAGGGCTAAAAATTTCAAGGATACTCTGGTTCGGGCCAAAGTTTACCAACAAACGGATGAACAAGCTGAAAAGGGCACTTTCAAATGTAATGGCAGGAGAAGCTGTCAAATTTGTGCACTCATTGTTGAAGGGGAGACATTTCGAAATTTTAATGACTCTCGACGCTTTACGATCTCCTCTGGTGCTTATCATTGCAACTCGGAGAATGTAGTCTACTTGTTGCAATGTGATTGCTGCAATAAAAAATATGTGGGCAGCACAAAAACCAAATTTCGGCAAAGATTTAATGTGTACAAATCATATTTTCGAACATATGCACGTAAATACAATGATGGCAGTCTTGACAGGGGAAAGGCGGTACCACAGGCGGGTTTCTTTGGGCATTTTTTTAGTGAAGGCCATCAGGGTGCTTTTTCGGTCAGCATAAAAATCATTGATGGGGCTTCAGATGATTACTCACTTCGTAGAAAAGAATTATTTTGGCAATACAAATTGGGAACCTTTGCACCCAACGGTCTTAATGAAAGAGCGGCTGATGTTGAATTGGATATGTTCACCTGTGGGGTCGCCTGAATACAGTCATTCCATTTGAATAAGTCTTAGGCTTTATCTTGGGGGCATGCTTCCTTTCGTATTTCGTGTCAGTGTGCACGTGGTGTCAGGGTGGAATTCCCTGTCTTGCCATCTAGGGATTTAGCAATTTAAGCAAATCCCAGGAGGGTCGTTGGGAGGCGTGCTTCTTCGTTTGCTTGAGACTTTATATACGCAGAGCTTCCATTCCGATGTCGAGAACTAAAGGATTAGAGAATTTTCTATGAACTTTTATTTGAATTGGAAGTTTTGGCTGGCTAAGAAAACTTGAAATAGTCTAGGTGTGTTGTTTGGCATTGTTTTTAAGGGGGGCCTCGGGGGGATTTTATCACGATTTTATGTAAATGTTATTTTGTCCTATAAATACTTGGCTGTCCTGTGGTTGTAAACAACTGATGAAGATTTTATAATCGAAACGTTTTTCTTTTAACAGTTTTGTTTTTCATATACTTTTTTTCTGTTATCTTTGATGGTGGTTTTGTTTTAATAATAATAATAATAATAATAATAATAATAATAATAATAATAATAATAATAATAATAATAATAATAATAATAATAATAATAATAATAATAATAATAATAATAATGGATGTTAACAGATCCACAACTGATGAAGATTTTATAATCGAAACGTTTTGCTTTTAACAGTTTTGTTTTTCATATACTTTTTTTCTGTTATCTTTGATGGTGGTTTTGTTTTAATAATAATAATAATAATAATAATAATAATAATAATAATAATAATAATAATAATAATAATAATAATAATAATAATAATAATAATAATAATAATAATAATAATAATAATAATAATAATAATAATAATAATAATAATAATAATAATAATAATAATAATGGATGTTAACAGATCCACATGACATGGCTATTCTCTGTTAAATGCTACCTAAAATATTGTCTGTAATTAGAAGTATTGATTGTCCTGAATAAATTAAGGTTGTCCATAATACATTAAAATAAACTCTTACACTAACTTATTACATTGTACCTCATTAAAAACTTATGTAAAATTTATGTAACAATTTTATTGTTTAAAAAGTCTTTAGATAGTGTCAGGAATTTATTATAGATGCGACAGTTTCTTATATGTTCGGGCAAAGAATTAAACAGTTTTGCTGCACTATCCTGGAAAGTTCCAGCTTCCCTTGGGATCACAAGTGATCTTGCACTGCATGATCGAAGCTCTCTAGTAGACTTTTTTTCTTCAAGTGTCAAGTATGTTGGCCAGGACTCATAGTTCATCGCCTTGAATGTCGTTTTTAAAAGGTTGAGTTCCCTTCTTTCCTTTATGGGTAGACATCCCAATTTCAAAATCGTTTTTGAATCCCTTACATAGTTACCAGTTATAAAAGATGCTGCAGCGAATTGTACTTTCTGCAAGCGTTTATGCTGTGCAACAGTAAGAGGAGTATAGACTTGATCTCCATAGTCAATCTTTGAAAGAATGAGTGACTCTGCAAGCTGCTTTCGTAGATCGAAGGGTGCCATTTTCTTCAATTTCTTGAGAATAGCTAGCGTACCGTAGCAAGAGCCAGTAATGATCTTTATATGATTATCCCAAGTTAGATGATCATTCAAATGTACACCGAAAAGCTTGCATGTATCAGTTCTATCTAATTTCTATCCTTTAACGTAGATTTCAGGTTTGAAATCTTCAAGGCTGTGTTTGGCAGATATCTCTCTTGTAGAAATGATCATAAGCTTCGTCTTTGCGCTATTCAATGCAAGGCTGTTTCTATCAGACCAATCACTCAGTTGTGATAGAGTATCACCTGTTTTCTTTTGTAAAAACTCAAGGTTCTTAGGCTTGGCATGAATGTACAACGTTGTGTCACCTGCATACTGATATCCTTTTGTTGACAATTCGGATTGGAGGTCTGCTACGTAGATATTGAACAGTACCGGACCGAGGATGGACCCTTGGGGAACGCCAAACTTCACTGCAGTCATATTGGATAATTTGTCATCGATTTGGACAAATTGCCGCCTGTCCGTGACATAGCTTAAAGTCCACTTTAGGAATTGTTTTGAGAATCCTAATTTGCTCATCTTCATAATCAAATTTGAAAATTGGATGGTGTCGAAGGCCTTTGAGAAGTCTGCCAAGACCATCATTGTCACCTCACCGCGCCTCATGGCTTTGATTACATCATCTCGAATGGCTTGTAGTACAGTGATGGTTGACTGGCCCTTTCTATAAGCTGAAATGTTGCTGTTTATTATCAGATATCCCTCTATGAAAGCGTTCATTTGCCGAAAAATCAACCTCTCGTACACTTTCGACATAACCGGTAGAATAGATATTGGTCTTAAGTCCTGCTCTGAACAAACTTCATTTCCTTTTGGAATTGCACAAATGCGAGCGACTTTTCAAGTTGACGGAAAGTGTCGATTCGCTATCAAAGAGTTTATGATGTTGGTTAACGGTGAGGCTAAGTACTCTGCTACGAGTTTCAGTAGTTTTGCTGGTATGTGATCTGGACCAGTGGAGCAGTCACTTCGAAGGCTATGTAGCTCATTAAGAACCTCTCCGTAACAAACTGGTCTGATGTCGAATGCTGTATCATTGTCTATTGGAAGGCTGGCAATGGTCTCTTCAATTTTGCTGTATTGCTCCTCCTCTGTTGGCTTTGATCCTTCTGTGCGCTCGGCGGTTGATGAACAAAATTCATTCAGTTTCTCTGGATCAATTGTGAGCCGTTTTGGGTTTGGATGGAGAATACGATGGATCACCTTCCATACATCTTTGGATTTCTTTGATGACAAGAGCTTTTTGGTAAATTCTCTCTTAGCCAATTTTATCGACGACTTGAGTCGGTTCCTGACGTCACGAAACTTTTGCCATTCATCCTCATTCTTATTTTTTGGAGCATTTTTCTGGAGAAGGTCACGCTCTGCTTTAGCCTTTACTATGTCAGGATCTTTTAGCCATGGAGCTGGTGGTTTTGTGATTTTTGTTCGTTTCAGTGGGGCATGCCTGTCGATGCATTCTTTAATAAGGCTGTTCATGATGTGTAGCTTATCTTCTGGGTCAGAAACTCCATACACACTGCTTAACGGTAAGGTCTTAAAACTTTCTATGAAATCTTCTTCTGTAAAGTTTTCCTCATGTCTGATGAATTTGTATCTTTTTTCGAATCTTGTTGCTTTGATATTTACACAAGCATACACAGCATCATGGTCACTGACCAAAGGACACGGCAACACGTCAGTATAAGATATACGGTCTGATGCATTTGAAATAATATGGTCGATCAGAGTTGATGTCTTGTTAGTTATTCTAGTTGATTTGTTAACATGCTGGTGGAGATTCAAAGCTGACAGCATTTCCATATAATTCTTTTTTGTAGTACTATTATTGTCATTCAGATCAATGTTCATGCCACCAGATACTACGCGAAGACCATCCCAAGTGGTTGTAAGGTGACTCAGTATAGTTTTTCTCTTTTGGAGAGATGCGATGATCCGGTGACTTTTAAGATTGGAAATACTGAAGTCGTTAATAGCTCTGGAGAGAAATTTTTGCGGAATTCATATCGATAGCAAACTCGCCTTCGACCAACGCGTTTCGAAACTTTGGCAAAAAGCTAGCCATAAAATGTGTGCTCTTGCCCACATTTATATCCCCTCATGTGGATACCTTAGTCCTTTCAAAATTCGCCTGCCTTCAATTTTGGCTCCCTTTAATTTTCGCCCCTTTAATTACATCCCCATTAAAGAGGGTATCCTTGGGCTTAACAGAAAGCAAAAATTTTCAAAATCGGACTATCCAATGATGAGAAATGGAATTTCGAAGTTTGTCAAAATTTCAAGTGGTTGTTTACATTAGAATTTCCGGTGCAATGTAGCCTTTTGAGCCAACTTTAACGTGTCATAAATCAGCCTAGAAATAACCGATTTTCGTGATTTTTGCACGAAATGGTCAGTAATTTAATTGTGCTCAACATATATAAAAATTTTGCATATTGAGTATAAGATGATGGGTAGATGGACACTATTTTGATGCTTATTTTTCACGACAAATTTCGTGACAAATTGCTACTCAAAGTTGAAAACGAAAAATCTATGCAATTCTAAGTGTTAAGTATTAATATATTGAATTACTAGCACCTATTTTGAGCATTCCTGCCAAATGGCCCGTTTCAAATCGTTCTAATTTTGTCGCAAAAAAAGTTTGAAGATTGCATGTGATATAGGTTTTTCTTTCCTGATTTCCTTTCAAAACTGTAACAGTGCCTTTACTGTTTTCTTCAAGGCAAGAGCTCTAGATTTGCGAAATTGGTTCTCAAGAATTCAAAAGAGGTATTCTCGATGCAATGATAGAAACAATAGACCTACATTGGAAAACAGAATCTGTTGTCTCTTTCTTTCTGCAAGGTCCAATCAATTGAGATATGTGTAATACTTTGATATACGCTATGTTAAAATTCGCTTGATATCTAAATCTAGTGGAACTAATTGAGTCAAAACTGTTTCTCCGTCTCAACACCGAATTGTTCAGTTAAAAAAAGTACATCGAATCAATCACAAGGCTATCATTTGTTGCTTCAACGTATGGTTCAGCAGACTGACGACTTTTCTTAAAGGTATCGTGACGGGATTTTGCCACAAATGGCCATGAGGTTATCAATATGCACACAATATTGTCTTCGAGGTTGGCTTTAATTGAAGTATGCCTAGTCCTACACCCAGCTCCACTTCGAAAATTCCTGATGTGCTTCTTCCTGTCCTCCAAGCCACTTTCCGACCAAACTGCAATTGGTCCACCCTCAAGCATCTCAAAAGAGCTCCCAGTTATGGTGACATTTGGTGAAAAGATGAGTTAATTCGGACCCATGGAAAATGAAGACATATGTGTTTAATTCTTATCCTTCTTAGCCAGCAGTTTAATGGTTTAATGTTTGCCTCGCCTTTTCAGAAAGTGTCGACAAAAGCAATATCCTTGACGTCAATTGTTTCAAGCAGCACTGCCATGATACGATGATCCACCTAAGTCTTCATTTTCCATGGGTCCAAATTAACCCATCTGTTCATCAAATGTTGGCCCATAACTGGGAGCTCTTTGATATGATATGAGGGTGGACCAATTGGAGCTTGGTGGTAAAATGGCTTGGAGGGATGGGGCAAGCACATCAGGAACTTTCGAAGTTGAGCTGGGTGTAGGGCCAGGCTTACTTCAGTTAATGCCAACCTCGAATACATTATTGTGCGAATGTTGATAACCTCATGGCGACTTGTGGCAAAATCCCGTCACGATATCTTTAAGAAAAGTCATCAGTCTGCTGAACCATACGTTGAAGCCACAAATGATAGCCTTGTGATTGATTCGATGTACTTTTTTTGAACTAAACAATTCGGTGTTGAGACGGCGAAACTGTTTTGACTCAATTAGTTCAACTAGATTTAGATATCAAGCGAATTTTAACATAGCGTATTTCAAATTATTACACATATCTCAATTGGTTGGACCTTGCAGAAAGAAAGAGACAACAGATTCTGTTTTCCAATGTAGGTCTATTGTTTCACAGCATTAAGCTATTGTTTCACAAAAATCGGCTATTGTTTCTTTCATTGCATCGAGAATACCTCTTTTGAATTATTGATAACCAATTTCGCAAATCTAGAGCTCTTGCCTTGAAGAAAACAGTCAAGGTACTGTTACAGTTTTGCAAGGAAATCAGGAAAGAAAAACCTATGTCACATGCAATCGTTAAACTTTTTTGCGACAAAATTAGAACGATTTGAAACGGGCCCTTTGGCAGGAATGCTCCAAATAGGTTCTAGTAATTTAATATATTAATACCTAACACCTAGAATTACATAGATTTTTCGTTTTCAACTTTGAGTAGCAATTTTTCACGAAATTTGTCGTGAAAAGTAAGCATCAAAATAGTGTTCATCTTCCCATGATCTTACACTCAATATGCAAAAGTTTTACATATGTTTAGCACAACTAAATTGCTGATCATTGCATAAAAAAGTATGAAAATCAGTTATTTCTAGGCTGATTTATGACACTTTAAAGTTGGCTCAAAACTCTACACTGTACCGGAAATTCTAATGTAAACAACCATTTGAAATTTTGACAAACTTCAAAATTCCATTTCTCGTCATTGGATAGACCGATTTTGAAAATTTTTGCTTTCTGTTAGGCCCAAGGATACCCTCTTTAATGGGGATATAAAAATTTGCATGTTTTCGAAACTTCATTTTTTCCAATATATTCCATAATTTCGTCGATCTGGATCACTGTGACAGGGGAGGACAATATAATTGTTATCGAAGATTAATGCATGTCTTCTATTTTGTATTACAATCAAAACTAAAGTTTTTTTGTTGAAAATCGATTTTTCGCTTCCTTTAATTTTCACTCCCTCTAATTTTCGCCCCCCAAAATAACTCCGCAATTCGCCCCCTTTAATTTTCGACCCCCTCCGGGGCGAAAATTAAAGGAAGGCGAAATTGGCAGGGACTAAGGTAGGAGCAAACTAGGGGCATTTGTTATCAGTCAGTGTCAATACTGCCCTTTATTCCAGTTGCTTGTCACAGCAGGAAGCTAACTAAGAAATCAACAAAATACAGGAAAGGACCTTGAGAATTACTATACAGGGTGTCCCAGAAAAATTGTTCGACGTTTGATTAAATGTTAAAAAATAATAATAACATGTACATGCTCCTGGTTAAATAACCCTGCTTCTTAGATTTGGAATTAATTTTAGACGCCAGAATCTTGCGAATCCGCTAAGAATTCACGGAGTTACAGTGAAGTTTAAGTTTGTGCGAAAGCTGAAACCAGACGCCCTTAACTGACTTGTTTTCCTAACAGACGTCCTAAAATCGAGGTAAAAGAACACTGTCCAATGTTTTACCTCTCGTCGATATCAGAGCAAACCAACAAGGACTTCCAAAGTTATTTAATTCTTGTAACCGTTGCAAAAATTTCCTTAAGAATGCAAACATCTAACAACATGGAATGAAAACTTAATCAATGAAAGCCGAGGCAATTCCAAATTGTGCTGAACAGGATTCCTCCAAGCTTCCATAACCTTGATTAAATGTTATAGAAAGCTAGTTTATCGAAAGTGTTTTGAAATTCCATTTGATTTGCTTTGAATAAACGAGATTCTACTTTCACAAAATATGCAATTTAGGGGCGTCTGGTTTCAGCTTTCGCATAAACTTGAACTTCGATAGCTTGTAGCTCCGTGAATATTTCGCCGATTTGCTAGCTTCTGGTGTCTAAATTAGTTAATAATCTCATCAATATGGTTATCTTACCATGGAGCCCGTTCAGTATTTCGTTATTTTTTAATATGGAATCAAGCGTTGGACAATGTTTGGGACACCCTGTATAAGGACACCGAATCTTCTTCTAGTGAGCTATTACAAAAGGGCTGTGTAGTTACTATTCATACAAAGAACTTGCACATTCTTACGACTGAGATGTACAAAACTAAAAACGACTAAATCTTTAATTTATGTAGAACATATTCTGTGAAAATACACTTCATTGAAATTTGTATAACAAAACAATAACGAGTCTATTCAACCAACAGTCAGATCAGTCAACAGCGGGACAGAAAGCGTCCGATTTGAAGGTCCGCACCGCAATTCATAATCCTCTGTCAGCTTTCAGTAAAACGGAGATGAAGAATTGCTACGGAGAAAATTTTCCATGTAAATTATGCCGCATTTTCATTCCGAATTTTGGGCTTTTTATCATAGACATTTTTAGATATCAGTTTTATACTGTATACTTTTGATGACTTGTAAATATTTTATCCCCCATTTTCTTATGATTTGCAATGTTCTTGCAATGGTCATTTTCAGGGTAAGGAGGAGCAATAAGGCTGATTATGGCATGACTGAGGCTCTGCAAGGCCCTGTATTTTTGTATGGGGTACTAGCCCCTGATTCACGTTACTTTTACAGAGTCTTAAGTTTATGCAAAAGCAGGAACATTACTATGCGCATACTAACCGGATTTGTTGTTGTACAGGGAAATATAAAGCCCGAGGTCTTAAAAGTACAGACCGAGCTTGCGAGGTCTGTGCGTTAAGGCCGAGGGCTTTATATTTTCCTGTGCAACAACAAATCCGGTTAGTATGAGTTTTATTACCTGATCGCTAATTTTTAGGACATGTTTTTCCTCACCGTTTCCTTTTGTCGGCTAACAGTTAGATAACAAAGTTGGCTTTATGGGTAACTGCTCACCGAGATCTTTGGTCCGCATTTTAGGCTATTCGTTTATTTTTCGAAGAAGAAGTGGAAACGAAAACAATACATGTTAATTTCTTCGTAACAATAATATTTTTAAAACGATGCAATGGTTTCATCAAACTAAAAATAGTTCTTTTATTTTTAATCTGAAGATGTCATTCTGAGTCAGTGTCGTATATCACGCGGCGCCTCTTCTTCTTGTGCAAGATTGGGGATTGAATTTTATTTTGAATGATGTTGAATACACAATTTTTAATATTTGCACCGCTGAAAGTTGAATCCAAATGATTAGGTTCAGACCTGGAGCTGAGGTTGCTGGCTTGGACCAACGAAGTTTGTTGAAGAGCTGAGCAAGCAGGACCGGCTGAGGTTGCATTGGAGTTGTTTGCAAGAATTTTAGACATTTGCTGTTGCTTAGGACGAGATGCTGCATGATAAGACTTCAAACTGTTGATGTTTTTGTGGCCACTCAGCTGAGAAACGTGCAGCGGATGAATGTTGTTGTCGAGCAATTTTGAGATGGAGGGTTTTCTTGCGGAATGATTTGCAACTTTGGAGCGGGATTTATGTGTTTTGCCAAGTGCTGGAGCTGCTTTGCTTAGAAATTCTCCAAGCTTGTTTTTCCCAAGGGGACGCGAGAAGAACCAAATATCATCCTTTGTTTGTGATGGTTTGATAGCAGCAAGAAGGAATGGTGAGTTTGACATTTTTGCATCTGCTGGGCGGTGTTGGCAAAATTTTTCGTATGTGGCTACAGGGCAGTCCCATGAACCTGTCTCGTAGGCCTTAGGATTGAATGCTCTTTGATGGGAAGACGTCTTTTCTCCAGTTCTTGTTTTTGAACCACGTTCTGTGTCCCATTCCAAATATCTTTGCCCGTCTGAATCCCTGCAGAGTACAATATCTCCAAAGCATAATTTCCTGGATTCATCGCGGGCCCAATAACCAAATTGTGTAGTAATCAGGCCCGTAGGAAGCGGGGGGGGGGGGGGGGGGGGGGTAGGGGGGGCTCAAGCCCCCCCAATAATTTTTCAAAACAATGGTGCTACATCACATGACTTAATTAGATGTATTGTTCTCTATTGTTTTAAGAACAATTGCCCCCCAATCCGAAGCTTCTTCCTACGGCCCTGGTAGTAATGCACCACCACATCAAACGTTGAAGCTGCTCGGAGTTTTCCCATCCGAAATATCCTATTTCTTTTAGTTTCTCGACTTCACTGTCTTCCAATGGACGAGTTGCATTCAGCTTGTTTCCTAATCCAAGCTGTGTTAGCTGTTTTCTTCTCGCTGCTAACACTTTTCGGCTTCTTTCAAATTCCATTGAGGTCTTCAAATTTATTTTAGAGCCTCTGTCTGTTAGGACACGCTGTAATGAATTTCGTATGCTTGTTAGCGAATCAGGCTGATAAAGTTCTCCATTTTACTTCCTTGCATGCATGAAAATTTACACAACATTTCATCTAACTCTCTTGCCGGAATATCCTCAATTTCTATATCTTTGTACTTTTCGTTTTCGGCATCTTCCTCTCTTAAAAATGCCTTGAAACGTGTGTAGTCACTCTTGTCTTTGTATACTGTTGTCGTGGCTTTCCTTTCATGCAAAAATGTTTCTATTTCTTCGTCAGTTTTGCTTTTATTGGCAACAGTGCTTAGGCCCTCAGCAGTGTCTTTTCCAGCTAAAGTAGATGAAGAATCCAAGAAATCTATTCCCAAGTCAAAAGTGATGAAACCATCATCAAACATGTCAAACGAGTCTTCTGGGCACCACATTTCGATTATTCAATATATTTTATTTTTCATTGTTGTCACGGAACTTCATTGTAAATCCCGTAAATTGATTGCTATGACGACAAAAACACGTCCTTGTATCGTATTATACAAGGCTACGGGAAACCCGCGGGGAATTTGCGACTAGCCAATCAGAGTGGCGGGATTCCTGTATTGCCTCGTTTTTGAAACTTCGGTCAGGTAATAAAGGAAGATACAAGGTGTCCACAAGTGAGATCCGAAGCATCTTTTGGGCTGGGTCTATGCATAATGCTTATATCTAGTGTCAATAAGAATTCTATGTTTGTCAAAATTTTGAGCAGCTTTAGGCGAATTTCCCCCAGAGTATGGTTGATTTCTGTAAATTTTTGAAATGTTTGAGGGCTGTGCTCCCTCTCCTCAGTTTTTTATTTTGTTTTTTATTTATTCCATTAAAAAATTACAATACACGCTACGGATTACTCTACCTACAAACTACTTTACAATACTACAAGGACGATACCATGAGGAGCAAAAGACTTTGACTACCCCATGGCATTGTTGGCATTGACTACCCCATGACTTTGACTACCCCATGGCATCAAAAAAGCTAAACTACATACAATTTACATAAATGCTACATGCAACTAAAATAGGAAAATGGTGAATACTGTATTGTAGTCTATCTAGCATTGGATGAAAAGTTGGGGCTGTAATAACCCATAGGCCAAAAACTGTCACAAGAAAAACTCTTCTGTTCATTTTATTTGGATAGGGTACCTGACAACTGATATGAGACAGAGTTTACAAACAAAAAGAACATTTACTTTACGGAACTTGTAGGTTGCATGGGATGTGACTTAAGTTTGATATGATTCTAATGAAACAGACCAGTATTGTAGATAAATCGTATAGTCAGTTCGAGTATATTTCTACTTGGGTCATTTGGAAGATCTTGGTCACCAATAAGAGGAAGAAGAGGAAGATCGTTTGAAAGATTGATGATTTCAACAACTGGTTGTAATAAATCCGAAACTCCATCGAGAAGAACTCGCCATTGAATGTCAAAAGAAGGGCAAAGCAACAAAAAGTGGTCCGTATCCCCAATACCGTCATGCGTTGGGCACCTTGGGTTTACGGTGTCCCTAAAATTGTGCTTGAATTTTTGGAAGTTTAATTTGCTGAGACCAACTCTTATTTGGGAAAGATGCGATAGACCTATCGGGTCATGAATACCAAATACAGGTTTTGGAGGGGGGAGGGGGGGGGGGCGAATTATTGATAGAAGTTCTGTCTTAAAAACAGCAACGGGCGGTGCAGACCTGACTTCAGGATCAAGTTTATTCCATTCGGAGAAACAGTTTGGATAGAGGCTAGAATGGAATTTTTCTGTTCTTGCCCTTATTCGCCCAGTAGCATCCTGATTGCGAATGGAATAATTCGACACATGAAGTGGTTGGATTGGCTCCTTTGTATACAAGGGGGTGAGATTATTTATAATCTTATAGGACAAAATCAGGCGTTTACTCCACCTTCTGGAATAAATTGACTATTATTTATTTAAGATATATTAGGAATAAATGTGCAGCTCCGTGAATTCTTAGCGGATTTGCAAGAGTCTGGCGTCAAAAATTAATTTAAAATCTTAGGAGCATGGTTATCTAACTAAGAGGCTGTACATTTTATGGTTATTTTTTAATATTCAATCAAACGTCGAACAATTTTTCTGAGACACCCTGTATTGTTTTGATACATTGTGTTTCAGCTTTGTAGTGAGCAAATCGACGTTGAGGCTCACGTTTTCATGCGCATTGCTACTTTTATTTCTTCCCTTGTTCTCAACGGTCAAGATAATTTGCATATTACATTAGTGGAGTAAATCGTTATTGCGCATGCGATCTGGGGCCCTTTTCGGGGGATTCCTTGAGGCTCACAACCTTGCCTGTTCGTATCCCCAACAAAAATTTTAGATTTAAGATCCGCAATTCAAAAATTCACACGAATTCAAGATCTGGAATTCAAGATTCACACTATTTAAAGATCTGGAATTCAAGATTCACACTAATTCCGGCTTTCTGAGAATGTCCTGGGAGAAACCGTGTGTTTTCATTTTTTTCGCCGCATTTTCTTCACATCAGGCTTGTGAATAAATTGTTGATTTACCCAATTCCTTAATTTACAATACGCATATTCTTTTATATGGAACTGCTTACTTTTTCATAAGAAACTCGACTTACTGATCGCGAACACTTTAAGAAACTCTAGTACTTGGGAAATAGAGTTAAATGTCTAAACTTTGCAACTGCTTCAAAAACCTTGTTTTGAGAGCACAAGTAGTAAATTAAAACTGCTATGGAAAATTCCCGGGAGGGGGGTACTCATATATTTTTCCGTACGGGGACGTGCCGCCGAAAAGTGTATCATTTTCAGGATTCCTACTCCGGGTCATGCTATCACTTTTGTATAGTTGACTCCATGACAGGGTCCATATTTTGTATAATTGACTACGTAACGTCGTTGTAAGCCATTTGCACTCCGCGAGTGTGACTTAAATTGTTTGGATGGCTACATTCCGCTTTTTGATAGATTTCTATCAAATTTCTATCAAATTCCCATGGCAGCGTACAATTTCGTATAAGCAAAAACTCAAGAACAGGGTATGGTTTTTTTTTATTTTACCCCGGGACAGGGTATCATTTTTGGAAATTTTACTCCGGGACAGGGTGCCTTTTCAGATTTTCCAGCGGCACGTCACCGTATTTTCGAGACCAAGTATTCCTCCCCCCCGGGGGAACATTTGAGAAACTCGCAAGAAACTTTAAACTTTGAGCGCTGAAGATTTGAAAAGAAATATTCAGTACTGGCCTGAATCCTCAGTTTCTTCAAAAAATGCGCCTACAAGAAACAAGTGGAAAAATGCCATGGATGTCCTTCATAAAATAAAAAGTTTCTTGAATAATTTGGTCCAGTACTGGAGTTTCTTAAATTTTTTATCTGAGAATCGAGTTTCTTTATAGAGATTCTTATAACAAATGTGCGCTCAAAGCTATTCGCATAAAGGTCATAACTACAGTATATGTTTAATAACTTTTATGTTGCTTTATTGACAAACAATCTTTTATTTACTAAAAATTTATGTTATGTTCTTTTGGTAACGTGTTTATTATTTTCTTCAATATCAGCAGAGCGTTTAAAGACAGAAAGGGTTTTAATATATATTTGCAGAAAGGGTTATGACAATCATTCTTGCTCTTCAGGAACTTGAGCTGCTATTTCAACATTTGTCAGAATAACCCACCAAGATAATTTAGAATTAGAACTGAATTCCAGATCTTGACTTACACATATTTTTTTTTACAAGAAAGAGCTTATAAGAGATGGAAGGCTCAATTTTTTGAAGTCAATAAAACATCCTACCGGGATTGAAAAAGTTAAGAGACTTTTTTGATTTGCAGCTTTAATTTTTCTGGGTCACTCAAAACTACTTTGACGCATACAGTAATCGCAACTGTTTTGGCATTATTTTGAGTGTGAATTATATGGTATTAGTTGTTTTGAATTAACTATATTTCCAGCTGGAAAAATATAAGAAGCGCCTTAGAATGTTTTTTTGCAGCAAAAGTGTCCTAAAATGTTAGAAAACGATTCTTGTTGCTGAAGGAGATTTAGAAAATGTATACCTATTTTGATTGAGAAGTAGTGTTTCTTCCATTCTTCAAGTAGATATTGATTAAGGCTAGAGCTACCAGTCTTGAATATTCTGTTGTACAATACCAATTTAGGATCCAGTGATTCACAGGTGACATTCTTGAAAAAGAGAAGTCTGCTTTTCCTCCTTGATTTTCTGGATTTGTTCCAAACATCATTACCTTTCTTATTTTCCAGACTAAAAAGGAGAGCAATCAAATTACCTCTGAGAGATGGCACACAATTCAAAAGGTGTGAATTACAAACTTCTTACATTAAAGTTGGCAGGTAGTTTAAGATGTTACAAGCCTGTTCTGCAAAATAACAGTACAAAATTTAAAATGTTTTCACTGGGAGACGAGTATCAAACTATATTGAAGTTCATGAATATAATGAAATTTATAAAGAAAAGTCCAGGGTTGGTATGATTGACGGCAAAATATATTTTTATGCATTGTGACTAGTGTGTCGTACTTTTTCACCATTTTCGCCTTTTTCTTGTATAATAAAGTATTCAAATAAGCAGCTCATGCGTAGAAGGTAGATAAATTTCTCTAACGATCGAAGTGTCTGCCCAGTGCCTAACCTTTAATTCATATGCTTGATTTTTACTAAATCAATCATGAAGATTCAAAATAAACTTGAAAACATTTTCAGATTTCATCGGACGTGTCAATTTTTCATGACGTCTGTACTGACACTTTTAGAACAAATCTGCAATATGACTTCATCATTGAGGTTTCTTATAATTTTCTAGCTCACATTTTAATTGAATCAACCATGTATATTCCAAATCTGCCATAAAATATATTTATTCATACTTTGAATGGGCAAAAAGTTTTAAATGTTTACCATCGCAAATTCAAGTGTAAAAAAGCATTGTCAATTGATATGAATAACACAATTAGACAATTAATTAGATGACGCTTTTCCGGCGTAGGATTCCAAATTTCACAGTTCTATGCCGTAGAGTGATAGAGAAGACTCTTTGGTGCTTTTAGAGTCTAAATTGGTATGGAATGTGACTTAGTAAAAAAAAGTTCTGCATAAGACCCCTGTAGAGTGAGACAGAAAAAAGTGCATAGACGGGAATCGAACTTGAGGAGGCGTCGTATCTGGAGTCCCACGTGGTATCCATTGGATCAACAAAATATATAATTACACTGACGGCAAATCAAATTACTTATTGCACTCAAGCAAGAAGTAAGGACATGAAGCATCAATCACCTCTGCTTGATTCAATGTTTTGTTTTCGTTAAAAAACAGCCATTCCATCAATTTTAATGATGATGGGCTTCTAGTCAAGGCTTAGTGTCTGCTTGCAGAAAATATAGAATTGAGGGCAACATGACAGATTGATATGGATAACACACAATCCTGTAGATTTACGGCTTAGAGGCCCAAACAGGACGGAGTTAAAATGCTTTGTTCAAATATGTGCTTTGATCTCGGCCAGAAACTATTCCCAATACTTTCCTCTCTAATTTTAATGTCCTAAAAGAACACTTTCAAGGCTTGTCAAGTCAGATAATGGATGATCTCTGCAAGACAACGTACACGTGATTCATTAACCATATCTCACCTGGGGGAACCCCCAACCAAACTTCTGTTTACCAATGCTAAAATGTGCAAAGCAGGATATACCACGATTCCGCTACTTTGACTTTTTATCTATACTGTATCGAATGATGAAAATTTCAAGATTCTTACTATAGCACCGTAACCATGGCAACACATGTTTTACTGTGTAATCATTAGAATTTGTATAATTTTTTTAATTGTTGCAGATATTATCTCAAATATTTGCCAATTATGCTTACACATGTATTTGATGAATCTAATTCAATTTGAAATAGAAATTTAAAATCTAATGCTTCATTTTATTGTTTTAATCATGATGGCAATAATCATCAGAATCATAACTTATTATCTTCTTATTGTCATAGCAACGAGATTAATAAATATAATTCATAATTTGATTTAATCACGTGATCTTGATTGTTCGCATCAAATTCCATCTATTTACCAAGTTTTAATGATCATAGCTGCTAAGATCATGCTCAACACATGGCTGGTATCTATGAGCTGTTCAGTTTTAAGCAGCTTGTTGAGGAACCAACAAGAGTAACCCTTGAAACTGCAACAATCATTGACCACATTTCCATAACATGTGCTAGAAACATTATCAAGACAGGGGCTCATGAGGTTTCTCTCAGTGATCATTTTATGGTCTACTTCATTCGAAAATTCAATGGAGCAGTTAAAAAAGACCATAAAATGATAAAAACTCGGTCTATGAAAAACTTTAAAGTGGATGAATTCCTGTATGATGTTTCTAGCATATGTTGGGAACGAGTGTTCCAGCAAACTGATGACATAAACACACTTGTCAATACTGGTCAACTTTGTTCTCGTTAATCATAGAAAAGCATGCTACTTTAAAGGAAATGCGGGTATCAGAAAAATTTTGCCCCTGGATTGATAAAGATCTCAAGGCTCTGCTGTTGACTAGGAATAGGCTAAAAAGAGCTGCTCTTAAAAGTAAGTTACCTATTCTCATGGACTCATACAGAGAGGCACGAAATAGGGTCAACTCTCCTAATGTCCAGCTCAAGAAACAATATTTTTCCACAACAATTTCTGAATGTAAGGGGAACATGAAAGAGTCTTGGAAGACAATCAATGAACTTTTGAATAAAAGATCAAAATCCTGTAACATTGATTGTCTTAACCAAACACTGATATACAGCTCTTTGACGATATGAAATAGAATGCTGGTACCAACTGACTTTTCCTAAAATTTAATGATCTACAAGATTCTATAAATTTCGTTTTAATTATATGAATCATGTGACCACTGAATGCCCTTATTTGGAGAGATGTCACAAAAGAAAACACTAAATTGCTTATATCTTAGTCAATCCTTGTTCGATTTTGTTTTAATTAGTGTTATTGAATTGCTCTCATTGAGGGCTTTCATATGATATATAGTTTGTTAATTTTCATTTATGTTTAGAGTTTTTTAGGCATATGACGTCACATATATTTATGACGTCATTGTTCAAAAAGGTGTGAAAAAAATTAAAAATTAATATATTATTTTGCGAGAAAATATGATGTTGTACAAGATTTTTAACAGTTTATAAGAACAAACTTTGTTTTCTCTAAAATATAGGACATTATTGTAGTTTCCATACATAAGCTTATTGCAGACTGGCCACAACATATCTACTTGCCTAGCAACAAGTCACGGGACTAATTAAACGTTCATTACTTAATTAGAATCACAAAAGATTGTTGATACTGTGTACAAGGTTACAGCTTCATAACTCTATTGGTTTTGGAAATAATTAGGGGGGCCATAATGCCCCCCCCCCCCAGGTGAGGAGTGAATCAAAAGAGCCCAGGTGGAATAGGGTTAAGGATTCTGGCAATGCAATTGTTAACAAAAAGGATATATCAAACACAATTAGCGATTTCTTTTGTACAATTGGCGAGAAGTTAGCTAGAAAAATTGATACTACCCCTAACCCTCTTCTGTCTGGCGACTATACTTGTGATGATAACAGTTTTAGGTTTCTATTTAGGATCATTGAATTGCAGGAAATCAGAGATGCAATTGCCAAGACTAAAACGTCAAAGAGCTTTGGGATAGAGAACATCTCCTGCTATTTCTTAAAACTAGCCATCCTTTTATTGAGAACTGTTTTGCATGTTTGTTCAATACATCACTTGAAACGAGCCAACTTCCAGACTCGTGGAAATTGGCCAGAGTTACACCAATTTTTAAGGAGGGAGACAAAGCTGAAAAATCGAACTATTGCCTAATTTCAGTTTTACCTGTCATCTCAAGGTTCTTTGAAAAACTTGTCACAAACCAATTATACCAGCATATGAATGATAATGGTTACTTTTCTCCTGACCAGTCTGGGTTTTTGCGCCTTCGTTCTACTGTGACATGTTTGCTTAAAAACACAGATGACTGGTATAAGTTGGACCTCGGAAAGCTAGTGGGCTAGTGTTTATTGACCTGAAAAAGGCATTTGACACAGTCGACCATGACATTCTTTGCAAAAAGCTAGAGTACTATTGTATTCAGCAGCGGGAATTAGCATGGTTCAAACCCCACCTTTCCAACCGGAAACAATTTTCTAGGGTGTTGTGTTGGCTCATCAGCTGAGGAAATAAATGTTGGAGTACCTCGGGCTCATGCCTTGGACCTCTTTTATTCCCCATTTGCATCAATGACCTCCCACTAGCTGTCCGAAATTCAAATGTGTCCATGTATGCTGATGACACGAGCCTTTGCCATCAATCCAGCGATATCTCTCAACTGAATGAGGCCATCAATGATGATCTTACAGAGGTTGAAAAATGGCTAAAAGGCAACAAGCTTTCACTCAATGTAATGAAAACCCATTCCATGCTTATTTCCACAAAACCAAAGTATAAATCTCTGAAAAATAAAGGTGAATTTTTGAAGCTAAAAATTCGGGATAATGAGCTTGAAGTTGTTGACAAAACAAAAAATCTTGGTGTGCAGATGGACAACTCCTTGGATT
The DNA here is from genome assembly GCA_039566865.1 of Aurelia coerulea. NCBI lineage: Eukaryota > Metazoa > Cnidaria > Scyphozoa > Semaeostomeae > Ulmaridae > Aurelia > Aurelia coerulea. The sequence continues at coordinate 10,479,775 of CM076959.1, forward strand.
GGAAGGAACACATCAAGACAGTTTCGTCCAAGGTCTCAAGAGCGATTAGCTTCTTGAAACATGCAAAATCCTTTTTGCCAGAAGAAACTCTTAGGACCATGTACACAGGTATTGTGGAGCCGCACTTCCGCTACTGTTGTTCAGTGTGGGGTTGCTGTGGGGTGACTGAGATCAACCAGTTGCAAAAACTACAAAACCGTGCTGCCCGTATTGTAACTGGCAGCAGCTTTGATACCCCGGGCCAACCACTTATCAAAAGGCTTGGCTGGAAGATCATAGAGGAACTAATTGCTAGTGAGTCTAGTATTATGGTCTTCAAATCTCTTCATGAGCTGGCTCCACAATACGTGTGTAATCTTTTCACAAAAACATCCCAGCTAACCTCTAGGAATCTTAGGAATACAGCAACTGACCTCAGGTTACCAGAAGAATCAACGGTTCTTCAGGTATTGATCGTTGCAGAACTCCCAGGTAAGATAGTGTTAACATGGGTTCCTTTCATTTTTTGATTTTCCAAGTTGGTTCCAACTGTGTTTTTATCGCCACCGCTAGTTCAATCTTTTTATCTTCAGCAAATTGATGTTTTATGTGGCATTGAGGATGCTTCCAGAGCAAAAATTTCCTATAAATCGCTTATAACGCGTGAATTGCACAGCCAAAACATGGATAACGAATCCCTCCATGCATGATTTTGGATTAGAGAACATTTTGGAACAACCAGCAGAACATAATCGTGTTATTCTTTTTATCAAGAGAAGTTGCATAATCTATTCACAATATTTACCTTAAATTACTTCTTCTCGTGATGATTTTGTCTGGTATTGTCATCCCTGAATCCTGTTGCCTTCCCATCATAAAGTCTTTACCATTGCTCTTGCTCTGTTTTAGCTTGATCATATTCCTATTGTTCGGAGGTTTTTCAATTGTTTGAGTCTCTTTAAATTCTGCATCATTCGGCCATTTTGTTTCATTATGGTATGCTCCTACTTTCACGTTTGTTATCGTCCTACTATTTACAGTTTCCATGTCAGTTTGATTAATGTCATTTCTTCCATTAGACCTTGTTTTCGATGCAAATAACGTTTGTTTCTTGCTGTTAACAATCTCTTCTGTTTGTAACTTCTCCTCTGTACTTCTGTTCAATGAAATATCAGTGTTCTCAGTCCGTTCTGTATTTTTAATTGTATTTTCTTCATCTTCTTCAAAGTTATCTACATCTTGAAGCTCAGTGGTTACATTTTTACTTATTGTTACATTCCCCTCAAGAATGTTTCCAGAACCCTGTTGCTTATCACCAAAATTCTCATCAACTTCATCAGTAATTTCATCCTCGTTTATTTTGTTGATAGAGTTACTGCTGGTTAATTCCTCATCGCTATTAACTTCTTCACCATCATCGCCGGAGGTTACCTGGCTATTCCCTAGATTGTTACCGTCCACATTTGAGTTTCCTTCTGTATCACCTTGAGAATCAGAAGTCGATAAACTAATTCTTTCCACTTGGCGTGCAAATTCATCATTTTCACCACTTTCAGATTCTGCTTCTCCCAACGCAGAACTTTCATTCCATCTATCGTTAAGTATCTTTGTACTTTCTAATTTTATATTTTGAAGCTGTGGATTTCCTGGCAGATTTTCTTCGTTTCCTGTTCTGGATGTATCTACCCTTCTATAATTTTCTTTGCTATCTATATAAATGTTGCTATTTCTTGTAGCATTTCTCTGATTATCAAACCTTTCACTGGTATACCGATGCCGGAAAGAATGCCCTTTCATTAATGAAGTTTTATCTCTGTTAACGTATCTGTCTTTTGTCATTCTCTCGGAAGTTTTAACTTGCAAATTTTTCAAAACAGTGCTGTTATTACTAGCATGATGTCCGTTGGCCAATGCAAAAATGCTGTTAACCTTAGTTGATTTTGAGACATCATTCGAATTCACCACATTCCTCCATCCTTCGATATTAGAATTTATAACTTTATGTTGTCTTGAATAAGTGTTTCTATTGCTTTCATCATTTGCTCTTATTGATGCAAGAATTGTATTCGTTTTTCTTATTTTCGAGGCACTAGGCAACTTTGTAATTCTCTGTTTGCTTTTAGTATCATTAATACTTTCATATTTATCATTCAGTTCTGTTTTGTTAAGTGAAGCGTACATGAACATGGATGATCCATTTCCTTTGTTATTACTATATTCCTGCTGCTCGTGTTTACTAATTGAGCTTGGATCCAATATGGTTTTATCCACTCTTTCCAACCTAACTACAGTTTTATTCTCTCCTATTAAATCATTCCGATACTTTCCTTTGCTCCCGGATGATCTCTTGTCATCACGATCAAAATTTTCTTCAAACTTTGCAAATTCTTCTTTCCCATATCCCAATGATTTATTGTCATGATCAAGATCTAATCCATAAACTTTTGCCAGCTCTCGTTGCTTCTCTTCGATCGTGACCTCTTCCATGTCAACACGTTCAACTCTCTTTAATTCGGTGTCACTAGACATTTTTCTTCCGCTTTGCTTCGTTTTTTTCCGTCCATCCCTGCCGAGCAGTTTCTGCAAAGTGTCTACAAAATTAAACAGGGAATATGTCACTGTAGAAAACCAATGTTTACCCTCTAACATTCAATGTCATCGACGTCGACTGCGTTCACACGAAGCCGGCACATTTTGAAGACAGTGCATAATGAAATTTGAATAGCGAATAGCGAAATTTGAGCTAGCGTTCACACGCTACAGGCAAAATTTCGAAAACGTAAGAAATTCTGATGGCAATAAACTCTTTTTAAGCTCCACGAGAACGAGGCTGGATTTTCGTTCCAAAGCCAATCAGCCTCGTTTCGGAAGCGTTGAAAAATGTTCTGTTTTCATCATTTGCGAGTGTTCACATAATGCTGCTTTCAGAATGTGCCGGCATCGTGTTAACGCAGTCTTGTTGTCAAATATGTACACATATTTGGAATTGCCAAAATTTCATCATGCTACAGTGTGTTACTGGTTGAGTGAACACACTATCCCCGTATGATAGGCCACTGCTCCCTGTATATCAAGGCAATGATATTGACCAGAATATTATTCAATACTGGTTATGGTCAAATGGATTTTAGAATTTACTTGACTGAGATCGGTCACTCCGTTCTGAAATCATGAGAATTTTCTCAAAGAAAGCCCCTTCAAGAAACCTCCAAAATAAGCTTAAAACCACGACCACATTTTCTGACTTAGAGCGATGACTTCTAGGTGCTTTAGCACGTGTATCCCTTTGGGAGGACGAATGTGTCATCCATGGGAGATAGCAACGTCATTGCGGATGACTTTATCCCCAGAGGAAGTACTTGACTTTCATTAGTACGGGTTTGTGCACTCCAAAAGTCATTGTTTCACGCGGTTTCCTTGCAAACGATAGCCATCTAGCTACAACGCACAAAAAATATTCCTCCTAAAACTTTTAAATCCAATTCTGATGCATGTATAGAACCTTTGACGAAAATATTTAATGATTGCATAGAAAATTCGTCCTTTCCTGATGAACTAAAGTGCGCGGATGTCACATCTCTTCCCAAGAATGGACCAACCAACTCTAGGACCAACTTTAGGCCAATTAGCGTTCTACGTACGGTTTCAAAGCTGTTTGCATGAATAATGGATAAAAAGATAGTTGCTTATATTACATCCTATTTATCGTCACTTCTCTGTGGTTTTCGAAAAGGTTACAGAGCCCAGCATGCTCTCGTACGGCTCTTAGAAAATTCAAAATTGGCCCTTTATGAAGGTGGTAAAGCAGGGGCTGTAATGATGGATCTATCCAAGGTATTTGATTGCAAAATTGCACACCTACCGTTTCTCTCGCAAAGCATTAGCACTAATTAGCACTAATTACCTCACAAATAGACAACAAAGAGTCAAATTAATTGGGTCATTTAGTTCTTGGAAAAGCGTCACACGCGGTGTTCCTTAGGGGTCAGTCTTAGGGCCTCTGTTATTCAACATACATATTAATGATCTTCTACTCTTCATTCAAAACTCGGATATATATAATTACGCAGATGATACTACAATCTATGCCTGCGATAAGAACCTGGACAATATAGCTCATAGGCTTGTAAATGACTGTAGTGTAGCTTTAGAATGGTTTGCTGAGAACTTTATGAAATTAAATGCAGATGAATGTCATCTTTTGGTTCTTGGGCAGAAGGGTCATGATCCTGTTACTGTTAGGATTGGAAATGCTGATGTTGTAAATAGCTCCGAAGAGAAGCTACTTGGAGTTCAAATTGATAGCAAACTTTCCTTCGGTAATCATGTTTCCAAATTGTGTCAAAAGGCTAGCAATAAACTTTATGCACTTGCTCGCATATCCCCTTACATGGATCAGAGCGATCCAAGAACACTCATGAGGGCATTTATTACCAGTCAGTTTCAATACTGTCCTTTAATCTGGATGTTTCAAAGCAGGCAGCTCAACAACAAAAAATTATAAAAATTCCGGAAAGGGCTCTGAGAATTACTTGTAAGGATCCGAATCTACTTATAGTAACCTATTCTCATCCAATTAGTCACTCTCCCTCTCAAATCAACTAAGATACCCGAGTGCGAAGGAAGATCGCTATTTGAGAGGAATTGTGGCTAATGGACAATTCTCACTTCACTTTTCTGGGCTTAAAGGCCTATTGTCCCCAGTTAATGTCCCTTTTTGCCTTTAAGCTCATGACGCACATAAGAAAAAATAGGAAAACTGCAAATACTGTAATAGTTGAAAAGTGAAGTGGAAATGGCCACTGTTAGTGGAAAGAACCGTCGCCGAGGGAGGAGAGGTGGGTCGCTTTTACACGTGTGACTGCTTGTTGCGTAGAAAGAGACGGAATAAACCAATTCTGAGCTTTTAATACCTTGCTTGAGCCTCAAGGGGCTACACACATAGCTAAGCAGATCCTGTGGGGGTAAAGAATGGAGTTTTCATGAGTTATTTTGAGATTTCAGAGTGACCCCTTGGGTGAGAATAGTGAGCTATTAGTGAGCGATTCATGCAAAGAACTTGCAGTTACTTATGACTGAGATGTATAAAACAAAAAATAACCTGAGCCCTTCATTCATGCAGGAAATTTTTTGCGAAAATGAAAGTCAGTACAATTTGCGTAACAATAAAGACATTTTCCAACCCAGGGTGAGATTTGTCAGCAACGGGACATAAAGCGTCCGATTCAAAGGTCCGCAGCTGTGGCAAACGTTACCACCAACTATACGAAAGTCAGAATCCCTTTGTCAGTTTAAAACAAAAATAAAAAAATGGAACGGAGAAAATTGTCCATGTAAATTATGCCGCGCTTTTATTCCGAACTTGGGCTTTTTATGATAATAATATTTGGATATATGCTTTTATATGCTTTTATGCTTTTATACTGTATACTTTTGATGAATTGTAAATATTTTATCCCCTTTTTTCTGATGTAATATTTGTATTTTAAAATTTTAACAAACGTTGGAATTAATTGACTGATTACTTTTAGCTATATTTTTATGTAATCCAACGATAAAGAAATTGTTAAAAATAATAATAATAACAATAATAATAATAATAATTTTTAGAAAAAATCGGCGAAATGCATACTCCAAAACATAAACAATTAATTGAAAAACGATTAAATAACACTCTTGTTAACCTGCTGTAGAAAATTGTCTTTTTGTTGGATACCCGGCGTTAGAAAATGGGGGGAGCAATACCCGGAAAGGGTGCACATCCCGCGAGCAAAATATACCCAATGCCCCAACCCCATCCAGATCACTTCTTCCCAAATGGAAAATACGTGCTGAAACGTGTTGAGGTCATTGCTGCAAGTCAGAAATTTTGGGGGCGGGGATTTGTTCATGATATTAGGCACGTTTTGAAGGTTTCGTGAAGGCTCTTTCTCGAGAAAGTCTCTCATAATTTCAGAACGAATTGGGCCAATTTCAATCGGGTAAACTTTACGATAGATTGGAACATGTCTCTTCGGAGTTGCAACGGTTGCAGTCCTAAATGTAAGAATAGTCATGAAAGTAACTAAAACATTTGTAAATGGTTAGTATAGACATTTTTTTATGTTTTTGTCCTGGCGGAAATTATTTGAAAATATTTTTTGTAGTGGAAACTTTCCTTAATTTATGCATTTGCTGATTTGTTTGCTGTTTACAAATGATAAATGTAGAATCGGGCGTCCCATCTATAAATCAGAAAATTCACCAGATTCGCTCTTAAAAAGAGCCCAAAACATCTAAAGCTATTAATTGAACAAAAGGAAGATAATAGAATTGTTGCCGAAATCGCGTGGCGATGAATATTTTTATGAAATCCTGCTTACCTTTTGTGGGAGTTGTCATTCGCTCTGTGGGTAACCATCGCACATGACCTGACGGTACTTTGCTGAAATAAAGCAAGCAAAATATTTGAATAACAGAGAATTAGTGTATTTATCGGTCTATTTATTTTTATTATTATCCAAGAATACAATCTATGCCAATGGAAACATCATCAGATCCCTTGAACGAGGAGAGGAGAAAGTTTTAAATACATTCGAAGGTGGTTCAATTTTGAGATGGACAATCAGAAACATAAAGATGAGTTATTACAAATTACAAAACAAATAATGGACAGGATCAATAGTCTACCTCTTCTCCAAAAATAAGACATTGCTCTATTCTCAATTCTTAATATCTAATGAGCAAAATGGCATGGTATTTGACAATAGCTGATATCAACCACCCATGGACTATCAAAAATATGGACGCTCTTGCTCATATCTACCTTCGTATATGGTTAGAAATCCCTGCATCTGGGACATTGTCCGTCGTCATGTTGACATATAGTCAGTTTGGTCTTAATATTGTGGACATTAGCACTAAATTCAAGTAGTGCCAAGTAGTAATGAGACAGTGCTTGAAAAATTCTTGCAAAAACGACATAAATCACTTGGCGCCAGTTTCCAGTGATACGAGTAAGCAGTATGACACCTTTAATAGTACAAAGAGTGCCGTTAAATCCATCAGAAACGACATCACTAACAAGATAAAAGAAAATCTCACAGCGAGCGCAAGGACTTGTGATTCGTCATGTTTTGGACTCCTTCTTAGCAAGTACAAACACCGCTTGGACCTCAGGGCCAAAGAGCTTGCCGAAACACATTTATACTTTACTATGAGATATTTGAGCAATACACTGGCAAATGTGAGTAACATGTTTAGATAGGTGTCACTCAGAGAATAAGGCATGTCCGCTGTGCCATCACAACCAAACTCTGGGCCACGTTGCTGCAGAGTGCAAGAATTCTCTTGACCAAGAGAGATACACATGGCGACATGACTCCGTCTTCGATTACATCGCGAATACATTGTCTAGATCCTGCAAGAATGTATACGCGGATATACCATCCTTTGCATCCCCGTGTATCGTAACAGGTGATCATAAAGGCCTGACATTGTACTTGTTCAGCAGAAAGTCGTCACCATCGTAGAACTTACCATCGGTTTTGAAACAAATATGGAGGGAAACAGCAAAATAAAACACGACAAAAACAAATCGTTAAAGTCAAACTTATTGCCGAAACATGATTACGTTCGCTATATTAATGTATCTATGGGTGCTTGCAGATTTATAGAGAAAGACAGCAGAAACTCATTTCAACTTTTACGACATATAAGGGTACCAGAGAATAAAATTCTGTTCCCTACTAAGCGAAAAACAAATATTTGTATAAGATGATCGTACTATTTATTTTGTCGTAGAAATAAAGAGTGGACATCCCCCGAACTTTCAAGCTTTTAATGGTAGTATATAAGGACACTATTGATCTTACTTATTGACTTATTTAACTGTTTGAGTATGAATCCAATGCCCACTTCTGGAGAGTTGGCTGGATCGGCTAAGTTTTAGCTTTATTGTATTTTAAATCGTTATCAATGAAAGTTTCCATGTTATTATTATCATTATTAATTCTTTCATTTGAAGTTGGCAAACAAATTATAGCTAATTAAGGTCAACTATTTACAAAAGTACATATCGGGTGAACCAGAAAAAGTTCCGACTTTTGAAAATTCATAGCATCAAGAGTACTGGATGGATTGGAATGAATCAATATTTGCTTGACAGCCAAAAGATCGAAGTATTTTTGTGATTTTTCTCGCCTTGTTTCAAGCATTGGAAATATTGGTGAATTCAAATTCAGAAAACTTTGTGGTTGCAAATGACTGAAAAAGCCTAAGATACATGATCAAACCATAAAGGACTCCTCGCTCAGAACAAAAGGGAAAAAGTAATTTCTCATGGGTGAGAGTTATCATCTGCACATTTATTGCCATGGGATTGAAAACCTTTGATATATGTTTGAGAATCTATGTCTTATGACTCTGGAGAAAGGTGAAACGCCCGTGTGTATTGTTCTGTGCGAGGAGAGTCCTAACGATTTGATCAAGTGTTTTAGGCCCATTTTCAATGACTTTGAAAACATGAAATTTTGTAAAGTTGAATTTACCTATATTTGCAGTGCTTTTAAGAAGACAAAAAATTACAAACACACTTTAATCTTTTGGCCTTTAACTAGAATTTGAATCATTCAAATTCGTGAATTATTGGTGGTGCTACGAATTTTCGAAGGTGGGAACTTTTTTCTGGCTCACCCGGTACAATGTTATAAGGAAAATATAGTCTACAATGAAAAACCTAAACCAGGCTAAAACATTGGACATAATCTGCAGTTGCAGGCTTGAAATTTATGGGCTTTAATAAGTGTTTTGGATATCTGAAGGGAGTCTGAATTTTTCAATTCTTGTGGTAGTGTCTCCCATCCTTTTTTCCCATTAATCTCACCGTATCTCTTCGAAGGCAAGTTTTTTTCACCCTCGGTAGTTATAGTTTCTCAGAATACCTTAGATTGTAAGGCATTTCTTTTTCCTCAAAAATTTGTTTTATGAAGCTAAGATTTAGATTAGATTTTGTTTTGTAGATCTCTACCATGCGCAACTTCAGTTTCTTCTGATGAACCGTTACCGAATAATCCACTGCTAACACATTTTCAAAACTAGGAACATTGTCTTTGTATGCGACTCTTAAGGCCCTTTCATGTATTCTATTTATCTTATCATTCAGATTTCTGTCTGGAAACATCCAAATCAGTGAGCAATAGCTAAATTGGGACATAGCGAATGTTTTCATCAACAGTTTTAGTTTCCTTGGGCTTCATGAAAAGTGGAAAACGAGCAAGAGCATGCAGCTTCTGACTGGCTTTTTACATGGCGTTTGGACATGTTTCTTAAAACTTAGTTTCTTATCAAGATTGATGCCCAGTAACTGTTCTTTGACACTTTCTGCTGGCTGGGCCTCTCCAATATGAATATTACCCTTTTCTTTGTTAGCCCCAAACGGAATGAGCTGTAAACCATGCTGTTAGTTGTTTTGCATCTTGCTCTAGTTTCGTTATCGATTTTTTACCATATAATCGCTTAGTATATGGTTGTATTATCTGCGTAGTTGCATATTTCGGTTCCATTCATCAAAAGAAACAAATCATTCATGTAGATGTTAAATAGAAGGGGCCCTAACACCGAGTCTTGTGGCACCCTTAAATTAGTTTTTTTCATCGTGCTAAAGGAACCATTAATTTTGATCCCTTGTTTTTTGTTTGAAAGATAGCTGTAAGTAAGTGCGAGGGCACTCCTGCTGAAATCATAAGAATGCGATTTTGCTAAAAGTAGCTCGCGATTTAGATAAGGCTTCGGACAAAGAGAAAACGTTGTCGACGTACTTTGGGATTTATCACTCGATTAAGACTTCGTTTACACTATGCCGGTACGAATAAATACGGCATGAAACTGTGCCGTATTGGCCTCTCATTTACACTATGCCGGCATAGTTTTTACTTGAATGCGGCATGAAATGAATACAGCATGCTAACTGGCTTCCTCGCTCTACCGGCATAGTGTAAACGGCGAATACGGCATCATGTGATCTCGGATTCACATCGAGGCGATAATCTGGCAAATGAGAGCATACGCCTTTACAAATCCTCGCTTTGCGCATGGTCAAAACCTATCGTATTCACTTTGTTTTTCTATTTTATTTCTATTTTTAATTTTTAGGCACGGTAGCCCCATCAGTCCTAAAGAACTGCTTTTCAGGGGGCCTTGGCAAACAATTAAACAGATAATATGAAAAACTGAATACCCAAAAAAATTTATTAAAAAACTAATTATTTATGAATTATCTTTCAATCTTCTTTTTAAAATGGCAAGGGAGCGTGCCTGTTTTACGTCATTGTGAAGCTGGTTCCATAATTTAGATCCACGAAAAGATATACCTTTTTGCCCATTGCTGGTTTTCCTTGAAGTTTCCGTGTTTCACAATTGCCTGATATTTCGAGTAGAATTTTTGACGAACAACCTTGAAAGATATTCTGGAGCAAGACCATTTAGCGATTTGTACATAACTGTGGCAGTTTCACTCTTAATAATATCACTTGTAGTTGGCCATTTTAGATTGTGTATCAATGGCTTAGCAGATGAATCAAAATTACTTCTTGTAACAATTCTAGCTGCTCGATTCTGCAGCTTTTGAAGGGTCTGCAGTCTTGTCACCCCACAGTTCCCCCATACGGAACAGCAATACCTAAAATGAGGCTCTACGATGCCCCGATACATCTTACTTAGGGTATTTTGAGGTAAAAATTTCCTGGAGTATTTCAGAAAACCTATTCCACGAGAAACTTTAGTACGGAGACTATTGACCTGCTCGTCCCAGTTTAGGTTCTTGTCGATTATTACACCCAGATATTTTGTTCGATCTACATTTTCAACTTGAGAGTCACCAATGAGAAACTGTGGAGGATCAACAACTTTATCAGTAATTTTCCTAATTTTGGATTTTGAACCCACAAGCAGGGATTGAGTTTTTAGGACATTCAAAGAAAGTTTATTGCCTAGCAACCATTGCTTCAAATGACCCAATTCGCTATTTAGCGTTTGATTGTTGGTGTATTTCTAATTGATTCTCGGAAAGCTTTTGACTCAATCAGCCATACCATCATGAAAGCAAAACTACAAGGATGTGGATTTACAGGATATGCCATGGGCAATAATGCACCGTTGATGTGGCCTATATTATGATCAAAATTGTATTTTTACTCACTGTGAAATCATTCATTATCTTGTATATGTTTCTAGCACAACTATTTGCCTTTGCAAAGCACACCAGACACATAGTCATTACACTGCATTAAATTGGTTTCAATCTTACCTAGATAACTACAAACATTTTGTTTCAATTCATGGCCATTCTTCCTCTCTCTCTAGGATATCCTGCGGTTTTCTCCAAGGATCTGTTCTTGGGCCATTACTATTTCTGATTTATGTCAGTCACCTACCAAAACCTTCCCGAACCTTCTACTCACACACAAAGTTAAACATTGACACGGATATTTAGAGCATGCTAGTATCATATCTCGTAAACGCCCCCTTATATGATTGAATGACATAGAAATTTGGAATCTACGCCTCCCAAATTGATAAAATGCACCCAATCTCGTAAACTCCCTCGCTGGTTAGTGATGCTCCCCCTTTCACTACTGGATTATACTATTCACAACGGCAGAAAACTCAGAGTTATCAAATTATGCCAAAATCTATGTGCATTTACATCATTGAATTCAAGGCGAAGCTTAGTCAAGCGTCTAATACTGGATATTTCGAAGACATCGTGAACAGAGTCTTTCACATGTCTCGTGATCTTTAGCAGTCTGTTTTTAAACTCGTTAATAGTTGAAGAGTTTTGAATATCATCATTTAGTAAGCTCCATTCACAGAGCGTATTGTGAAAGTATAAATTTGAGAAGCGGTTGGTTCTTGCTGTACCTTGGTCATAAATGCGTGGATTCCTAAGACTGTAGACCAGATGACGCTCAGCTGGGATTTCAGCAAATAGATCAGGAGGAGATTGTGTCTTTTTCAAATCATGAAAATGAGACAAGTGACGAAACCACCTTCTTTGATGTAGGTTCTCCCACCTAATTCATCGTAAATTTTTTGCCTACTCGTACCTGTCCACGCTCCAAGTTTTGTATCTTCTACGGGGAGATTCAAAACAGTAAAAACCATGGTAGATGGTGGAAGGGAAAGTATGTGGCCTTTGAAATTGAACCGGATTATGTATTATTCATACCTAGTGTTCAGCTGCAGATAATTGCCAGATATACGTGGAATGTCTTGTTTCAAGTAGAAACATGTTTCTGTGTTGTTATCACAATATTGATACAATGATAAGATGATTATGATTGCGATCACCAAGCATACAAACACGTTTTTCTTTACACTGATTCGAATCATGATCTCCTGTCGTGTAAACCTGATGTCATTGGATGATTAGCTCAATTTAGATCTCTGCTAGAGAAGCGCTTTTTTCATGATCTGAAAAGAAAAGCAGTATATTTTATTATTGCCTGCAATTCTCACAGGGACGTGGCAAGCATCTCAAACTTTGGGGAGGGGGGCACAACACTTCAACAGCATATTTGCCATTAAGCTTAGGGGCACTTTTTGAAAATAAAGGGGGCACTTCTTTGTCTATTGCAAAATCTTGGGCGGCACTGAGTGCACCCGTGTTTTCTACGTCTCTGACTGCTCAGAATTTCTGGCCCTTTTCAAGCAAATAGTTTTAGAAAAACATGACAAATTTACAAGGAATGAAGTAGGTGAAGAATAAATGTGTGTTCTTCTCAGCTTATTGTGGATTTGAATTTGAAGCTGCTTATTTCAATATCTAAACATGAACTAGAGATATCGATAAAATTGTCAAACAGAGTTTTGGTCGTCCAGTCTTTTGCACGAAAATTATGCCAATCAGCATAACTATCTTCCCTTCAGAACAGCAATTGACAAATGCATATCCCTTGTTTAATTCTCGGTAATTGCGTTCCTCATTTTGTGTCATGAGAAATGATCCAGTTTTCAGTGTATTAAAGATGAAACCTTTTCGAAATTTGGTCCGCATAATGCCTCATTGGAAGCTTGTATCAGAAACAGCGTTATGGCAAAATGAAACATACCTTCAGAATGAGTTGGAAGCTTATTTTTTCTATATGTCTTGGAAAACTCGCATCTCTCATAGGTTTTTACCGTAGATTTTTACTTTTTTACCCCAGCACATCCGCTCCCCAAAGGTGACTCAAATACAAAAATTATGAGTAGCGCTGTTGAACGAATGAGTAACGCTGTTGAATGATAGAAACTTGTCGTTTAAAATTTTGAATACCTTATTTCATTTTCAAGTTATCCGCTATTTGAAAGGATTGGCTGGTGACGTCATTTTATCCGCACAAAGTAAAGAGAGTAATTATACTATGTTTAATATGATTCCACAGGGAACTCTAGCCTAAAGACATATCTTCGATTAAGCAGGGACCACGAAGCAGTGTGGTCTGGGTAGGCTATTTCCGCAAATATGATTTGTCATTTTATCTTTCCCATTGGTTCGATCTACCGTTTTAAGTGAAGTAGACCAAGAAATGAAATAAATTATTAAATTTCTCCTTACTAATCTGAAACTCTCCTGAATACATTCATTTGAAGGCATGCCTGCCACTCATTGCCGATGCAAGCTTGCAGACAAGCCCTTAGTATCTAAAATAAGAATGCAAATTGCAGATATTCGTGAAAGTCTTTACTCAATATCTATTATCTGATGCTGCTAGATCGTAGGCAGTTGGCTTTTGTCCAAGAGCTATATCCATCAAATATTGACCACCCAACCATATTGACCACGCAACTGTATTTTCACACAGCATCCTGGTAATTTGCAAACAAAATGGCGTCACCAGCTGATACTTAAAATCAATGGAGAAGTTGAGAAGGAGATGAGATGTAAAAATTATTGAACGGCATTTTCTATTGTTCAGCAGTGTGGCTAATCTGCATTGAGCTTTTGAATGGAAATGCTGTAGTTGTTACTGCAGATTGGGGGCTATATTATTTTATCAAAGATTTGAGGATCTGAGGCTCAACAAGTGTTCCGTCTTTATATGGTAGATACGTTGCATTGTAAAACTTTCAAAGAAGTGTGTACGCTTTCTGGAAATTTTAGAAGATAATGGGTCGATGTCTAACTTACTGCCGAAAAATTCAATATTTGCTATCTTTTCCTTCACCTTCAGCAGCTTAATATCATTGTTCTTTGTGGAAGAACTGAAATTAGCCGTCGTGCATACATTTGTACAAACAAGGAATACTAAAAGAAAGGCCTGATCGTCGTCAATGTCGCAAAGCAGGACAAAACTTAATTCATATTTCAAGCTCTTTCCCAAACCTTAGCAGTAACAGCTTGAAAGTAAACTTATCCAACAATTCGTTTGTTAATTGGAGAGCATTACTCATTTTGTATGACAAAAATCAAACTATCATCAAATCGCAAGCTGTGTTAATAATGTTGCGGCCTCAACATCCATTATAGTCTAATTACAAATTGTTCTGTGAAAAGGTCATTGAATCATCTCCCTCTATTGATCAATTTTCTATTAACGAGCGTTATGAATACTTTTAGAAAGCACAATAATGTACTAGAAACTTTTAATCATTTGATATTCCACTGACTGTGAAATTCTTCTGGTAGTAGTCCTACTCCAGTTTGCCTCATATTACTTGAAAATAAGACTTCAGTTGTTTGCCCCTTTGTAATACGACCAATGACAGTAATCTTGATCCCATGGATATAGAGCTACTCTTCTCTAGTAGATATTATCCAATAAGTTTCTACACTTTGACAGCACAGTAGATGAATCTTCCATTTACTGTACCGTATCGCTCACAAAATAGTAGTTTTACTGCAGTCTCTCGTATTGAAAAAGCTCCGATTTCCTATTTTTTGCACAACGAAAAATACAATATATATCCCATAAATACAGTCACATTTCTGCGGTCCAGCACTATTTCAACAAACTAAGCAACAATTCATTGAACATCCCATTAACGAAACCCAACACATACATCGTTTACCTACCTTGAATTTTCATTCTTCCACTTCAAACTTCATGAAGTTGTTATTTCATCCGAGCTTGCTTCATGTAACTCCACTACTCTTCTCCTATCTATCTTCTCGTTCTAACGCGACATTTACATGTCTACAAATCGATGCATGCGGCTTCATTTCTCAACCTTTAGCATTATCCAGGAGAATTAGGCCATACTTCAATGAAAACCGAAAGATCAGTCATTGTTTTGTGTAAGAGCGCTTGAATTATTATTAGTTTTGAACTGCCACCAGTCTTTACTGGTCATTCTGCGCCATGTTTCTAGTTGCGTGCACATTTGAACGAACCTGCTCAAAGCAGAGCATGGATGAAATTGAGGTCACCTGTGTCCCATCCTACTGGGCATGCTCGATGGACTGCCTTCCTTGTCTTCCTTTCAGCTGTTTTGTGAGTATAACATGCGCTTAACGATGGTGCGATCCAGAAAAGAGTGAAACTTTTTTCAGTTGCATTTGTATCAAGCTTTGAATTTTTGGGAATTTTTGAGTTTTTCCAAGCTATTAGATTTTGAAACACACTCCGAAGTCGCAAAGAATGATTATCAAATCAATATTTTTATCCCAAATCATCATTCAAATTGGTTGCTCGACCTTAACAATGCTATTATGTTCGCTAAACTTGCCTATGAAACCGAAAGGTATGGCTTTTAGGGTATAAATACGATATTCTACACAAGAGTATTGCTGAATGTACTTTTTCATGCAGTAATTTCGTCGTTTCTCTCCCGAACGAATAGAAAAATGAGCACCTACTAGATTTATTTGTCGTTTGGAACAAATATCAAAAGTTCGATACAATAGAATTTTGACGATCTTTCAAGATGTTTCACACCCTGTATTCCTTATAATGGTTACACGTGTATTCGTTTACCTCAAAAAAACTGAGCCCTGCATGGAATTAACGCAAAAGGTCGATCATGTTCAATATTGCGGTGAAGAAGTTTCTACAAAGATGCGTTGTGTTCCAATGACAAATCTGAAAAGATTTCATTGCCTTCAGAGGGATGTGAAATGAGAATGCAATGCAGACTTACTACGTTGATTTCGAGTAATCGCTGCCACCAACCACTAGTTTGATAGCCATAGGGTAGCGATAACTACGACTTAACGTCGACTTATTAACTTATTGATATTGCCAATATTTTTCAAATTCTGAATTTTGCAATGAATCAAAACCTTGATAAAAGTACATTACCGAATTGCATGTTGAGAAAGTAAAATAGTAACAAGGTAAAAAGTCAGTCAGAAAAACAAAATCGATGATATTATTCTTGCTTTCTACCATGTGAATGAAAAAATGATTAGTTTTTCGATAGCCTGTACCTCTAAAGAATTTACCAGATTTATAGAAACTGACAATAGCTGTGTAGCAATCTTATCGACTTAGATAAGAACAGTCCGTTTGTCAAAATTGGTAACATCGTTTTAGAATTACAAGTGATTTGGCAAACAACCTTCCCTCTCAAAATTATTGAAAATGGGCCTAAAATCCGTGATCAAATTTGCTAGCAATTGAACCCTTCCTTCAGCTCAAACTTGTAACAAACAATGTTGGTCTGTTTTATTTATTCACTTGATTTATACAGAGGCTGCTTTATAGTCATATCCACTTAGGACTGTCATGCAGCCCTATTTCAGAGACGTAGGAACCAGGGGGCACTGGGGGCATGTGCCCGCAAGATTATGCAATAAACAAAGAAGTTCCCTTTTTTATTTTTAGGAAGTTTTTGTTTAGCTTAATGAAAAACTGCCCTTTAATTGTCGTGCCCCCTAACTTTGAGATGTTTCCTATGTCCATGTCCTTTTTCTCTATTTTCCATTATCATTTTTCATTTCATTTCATTTTAACTTTTTTATGCATGGTAATCCACTCAATATTTACATACTGCTTTACATGGAGCCATTCTAAAGTAATATTGAAAATTAGATTATAAATAAATAAATATGTAATACACTCCTATTTACAATAAATCGTTGACAAAAAAAGAAAGAAAAACGAGAAGAGTCATAGTTTGGCTTTATATTTTCTTCGAAAAGTATGGAGCGATGAGGACGCCTTGACACTATCTAGGTCACTCCAGACCTTTGCCCCTCTGTAAGCAAACGATTTCTGACCAGTTGATGTTCTTAGTAATGGTAATCTAAGGCCCGTTTTAGAGTTCCTCAGCTGACGGTTAGTAGCTTCGGATACACTTTGAAATATGTTACTCAAGTAATCAGGGGCAAGGGCGTTAAGAAATTTATAGACCATCTTGCTAGTCTCAAAATCGATCAGTTCTCTAATAGTAAGCCAACCGAGATTCCTTATTAAAGGCAGAGCTGAAGTGTCATAGGGTCTGTTTGTGACTATCCTGGCGGCTCGATTTTGAAGTTTTTGCAACTTATCGAGGGCTGATGCACCGCAAGATCCCCAAACAGGGCAACAATACCTAAAATAGGGCTCAAAGAGACTTCTATACAGCATAATGAGGTTTTCCTTAGGTAGGTATCGTTTAGAATACTTCAACATACCGATACCTCTAGAGACTTTCTTGATTGTAGAGGACAAGTGAGCGGACCATTTAAGTTGATCGTCAACCTGCAAACCAAGATACTTGGTCATGAGGCCAGATAGCTAGCGAATTTGGTTAAGGCCTGTTTTGACGGAATTTGGGATGAAGCCTTTTTATAAAATTGGTTGTAATTTGAGAACCCTGCAACACATTTTTACAAACTGAATTTTCATTACCGAAATTAGAATGCTCACCAGAAGAGTATCATCAGTTATATGACTGTGATGAATTCTGTGAGAGCCACAGCTTTTCAAACATTTAAAAAATTGTCTGACTCGCCCGATCGGTGTGCTGTCATTCTCAAACTATCCTTTTTGGGTTGGGGGGGCAAATATGCCCCCTGGTAGACTTTTTTTAAAACTCTGCCAGGAGAAAAATTATGGCCCGGAAACTTTCTGACTTTTTGCTGCTACTTATTATGCAACGACTCAAGAAGTTTTATGAAGATATGTTGACCACTGAGGGGGAGGGGGACAATTTTCCGGAACTTATTCTGTCAAAATCGCCAATTCTCGAATATTGATTTTCGCGAAAAAGTAGCAAAATTGCAATATTTTGCAAAGATAGTTTGCGGGGTAGTGTTATTTAATGCTATCTATCATAATTTTTATGTTTGGGTGGAAATTGTGCTCCATCTGTAAAAAAACACTGTAAAAAAATATCGTGCTCAAAAATAAATTTTATCGTATTTTTCCTGATTTTGACCGATTTTGCCACTTTTTAGAATGACTGAGTTTTTTTAGAATTTAGAATGAGTTAGAATGAATTCAATTTTCTTTTCTTTTTTGTGTCTTTAAAATTGCAATTGAATTTTGTATGTTAAAAGAATTAGTCAGAAGTCTGGTTAATAATTATCAGCAGTACCATATTTTGTACAAGTAGGCAGGTAGGCCCATGATTATGTAAGCTTGAGACTGTCTCGGGTCTCGGGTTGGATTTCAGGTGAAATTTGTGACAAACAGTTATAATTCTCCAAAAAAAATGTCAGTTGTGGTTTTTCACAGCTAAAAACATCATAATTTCCACCAAAAATAGTCAATAAATAACTTTAAAGTTATAAATATGATATATATTTATTGTTTTTAATGAAAACTGTCAAAAATTCTATTTTTTGAATTCTATTGTTATCACAACTGTCAATCAAAGTCATGGCTGACACCTAAACAAATTAGTTGATGCTTTATTGGCATTTTAAATACGTTTTTAGCAATAAAAACGATATGAAATTGATCTTGAATTGTTAATTAGTCAATTTTCATCATAATACACTAATTATTTCTTATGTTTATTATAAATATGACGTCATATATAAGTATGACGTCATAGATCTTAAATTTTGCTGATGTCAGCAAAATACAAACATTTATATATCAAATGAAAGTAAACTTCAAGACAAACTGCTTGGTACCAATTGCATTGAAAGCAGATGTGTAAGAAAAAAGTTATGCATGCTTTACTGATTTTCTGAGAGACCTGTTGCCGAATATGGGCATGTCATAGTCACGTGACCAATTATATAACAATGAACTATTGTTAATTTGATGCAATATTAAATTTGGTTAAAAGTCACTCAAGTTCCAGTGTTTTATCATGCTTAGTTTAAGATTAATTATGGGAAGTATGGTTGGGGGGGCCTTTTTTACCCCCCCCCCATGTAGAATAGGGTTAAAGCTGTTTTTCTTATAAAAACTTTTTACCGGAGAGTAGTGTTCATTGTTTCTCCTGCGGCCATAATAGGCAACGCTAGAAGAAAACGACGTTTTTACCCCCTTCTTTAAAATCTGCTAAAATCAGTATAAAGAGTTTGCGTAAGAAATCAATACTCTGTGATCTTTTTCTCCATTAGTTGGTGATATAATCTGGCTATTTGGTTTCTTCATTAATTGCTCTTTTTGGATCTAACTCAGAACTTCGCGACGACATGGGCATAATGGGCGACACCACTCTAGTTCTGTATATTCGATTTTGATTAGTTAACTTGTATATATTTAAATGATGTATATATTGTTAGCGATATGTAAAAATGATCGAATTAGAATAAGATTACACACACACACACGCAGAGTTATCAGAAAAAATCTACTAGTGGGAGGGGGGGGGGGGCAAATTTGCCATAGATGAATTTAAAGATTTCTTGCAATGGGTAGTACCATAAAAGTCACGATAAAATTTAGAACAATAAAGGTAGTGGGGCACCTAGTCTATACTATTTCTAGTTTTTGTAAAAGTTGAACAGGATAGGTCCCAACATGTAAATCTGTAATAAACAATGAACTGCATGTTCGTTGCTTTAACTCCGATCGTTCTAATATGCATTTAAAATTTACAGTCTCATAAATAGGACCAAGGCTGCTAGGGCTTTGCTGCCCTTCAGATATATTTCAACCTTTTCGTAAATCTTTCATCACAAGCATCCAGACAAACAGAAGGTTGCAATTTCTCATCATTAGGACAGGTTTGGCGTTGAGGGAACTAGCCCATCTCCCGAAAAAACAAATCACCCACCCTCCCGAATATTGTAAATAGGGTTTTATAATTTAATTTGATTAATAGCTTTTAATTAAAATTTTTTGTAGATTGTAATTATCGTTTTATCGGAGGGCTCCTCGAAAACCAGTTTCTGCTGAATGGCAACCCTCCTTAAAGTGCATATGAAACGAGTTTTTTTATTTTCTATTTTGATAGAACTCTTCATCCTCATTTTAATGGTGCAATCGGTTTTTTCGTCAGCCTTATAATTTTGAAGATACGAAGCTCCAAAAAGTGCAAAAATTTGTCAAAAAGTGGTCCAACCAGAACGCGGTCAGACCGTTGCGTACCAGACTCCTGTGACGTTATAGGTTTGTCAATTCTCAAAGGCGTCATTGAAAGAACAAAGGTTTCTCCAGTGATCGCAATGGACGCACTGCAAGTCTCTTCATGAAGCTCGCTTTCTAGTCGGGTTTACAGGCTCTTTCTACGTTTTTGCGACTGAAGGTGGAAAGCAGTATTAATCAGGGATCATGAATTTGACTTACCAAGCTAAAATTGTCGTCTGGAAGTCGTGAAAATGAAGAAGGACGGATTCCAACCTTGCGTTGCTTATTATACCTGGCCAGGCGCCTATACACAGCACCGAAACAAAGTGAGAAGCGGAGAACTCTCGAATGAAAGGGAAATTGAAGCAACTTATATCAATGATGATCCCTGCAGTTAGTCAAAGCATTTGTTGGTGAAGAGCTCCGATCCTTCAGGTAACCATTTTGGCAACCAAATACCTTATTATCACGCTTTTAAAGAACGAGAGTTGGCCTCAGTATCTTGTCTCTTGATACACAACAATTTCACGATGCACAGATCTAAAAACAAAACCGAGCTTTATTGACTGAGCTTTATCCATGGTTAGATTTAGAGGGCTGTCAGAAAAAACGGGTTTCCTTGATCTCTAAATTCCTTATATCTCTATATTGAAGGTGAAGTGGAAGTTTGAAAACATGTTCCTAATTGCCGTATGAATATGAACATCAAACATTGTATGTAACACCCACCATTCCTTTGTGGTTCTATGTCGTTGCTGCTTCGGAATTTATTCAGCTAACCATATTTCTCTAACCAATGGTAATAGCATGCTTTTATCAGTTCTGACATGGAAGATGATATACACGTAGGGGTAACGGGTTTAGTTGAGGAACTTCTGTTTCGTCAAGTCTTTTCTACAAACTCTTGCCAAAGTTGTAAACTGACATTCTTTCAGTGTTGCATTGAAACATTAATGCCCTCGAAATTCATTGAAAAGCAGACTCAAATTGAAACTGAATTTTCTTTTTAGGCCAGGAAGACTGACCAGAGAACAGCTTCAGGACATGCACAGAAACTACCTAAAAGCAAGTGAGACTTTATTCACTGTTACTGTATATGTTGAGGATCACGTACTTGAGAACTCACAGACTCAAAGACAGACTCAAAGAAATTGTGTTTTGAGCAAGGTTTTTAAAACAGTTGAAGCCATTTTTTAATCTTGAAATTGGTGCAATAAATTTGAAACCATGGTCATCAATACAACTTAAGTTATTGGGTGTAATAATTGATGAGCAGATGAATTTTAGTGAGCACATTAGAGAAATCAGTAAGAAAGCATGTCAGAGACTAGGGGTACTAAATCGATTTCGTAACATCATGTCAATAACTCTGAAAATGACTATCTACAAGACATCAATCCTGCCTTATGTTACCTACTGCAGTACTGTCTGGCATTTTGCCAAATCTTCTGATCTCAGAAAAATAGAGAGGATTCAAGAGAAGGCAATGAAGATAATTTATTGTGATAAATCAAGCAGCTATGAAGAACTACTAAAGAGAGCAAACCTACCTACTTTGCAGAACAGAAGGATCCAAGATATTGCAATATTGATGTACAAGGTTAAACATGGATTGGTTCCTGAGTATATATCAAAGCTGTTTGAAAAGCCAGACCAACATTATGCACTTAGAAACAATGACTTTGTTATACCAAGATACAGAACAGTTATGAATGGCAAACATTCTATCAGATATTTTGGGCCTAGTCTATGGTCTAAATTAAGAAAATGTGACAGAGAGAAACCTAGTTTGAACTCCTTTCGTAAAAGTGTGAGACAGTTGGATCTAGTGAGCATAGCTACAGACAGCTGCAAGGGACAATGTAAATATTGTAATGAATAACTGACTTTTAGGTTCTTTTTAAAATATGATAAATGTAATTAAATCGTTTTTTTTATATTTCTTTGGACATTTTTAGATTATCTTATTTTGTTTTATTTAGTACAATTTAAAATAGTATTCAGGCTAAATAGTGTCCCCAATTAGCATTATTGCTAAATATTTATGACACTTTAATGAAGTTATAATAATAATAATAATAATCAATAGTGCTCTATTACAAGTACTTTTCGTACTTTTCTTGTAAGAAACTAAGAATTTGGGCCAGTACTGGAAGTCTCTTAAAATTATCTGATCTGTGCCCTCTTGAACACTGCAACACAAGGTGTTTTTTAAAGTCTTTCCAATGTTTAGACATTACTCAAGTACTTTTCGAATAATATGATACAGGAAACAAGTGATAATAAAGAAAAACATGTTTGAGTTTCTTAATCTTTTGGGGAGTCTGGATTTCTTATGCAAAAATACGTGCAACCTTAGTACTGGGAAAACATAACTAAGATTAATTATTTTGATAAAGGAATTTCTTGACAAATATTTACTTTATTTTTACTTGTTTCCTGTATCATAGTATTCGGAGTAATGTCTAAACATTAGAAAGGCTTCAAAAAACTTTGTTGAAATGTTCAGATTGGAACAGGGCGGAACAGGGAGTGAATATGAAGATTGTTATGGAACCTTTTGGAAGCTAGTAAAAAACTCTGAGTGCTCAAAATCTGATAATTCTAAGAAACTTTCAGTCCTGGCCCAAATTCTTAGTTTCTTATGAAAAAAATATGTGTATACAACAGATGACAACAGATAGAATCCAGTCAAAGAGGGAAAAGAAATTTCGTATCTGATTATACTATTACAGAAAAGAAATATCACTAAGGCTCTTTAGGTGTTGTACATCCACCAGGACAGTCCTTGCATCCAGCTTTTGCTGTTTGTGTCATATTTTGATATGCAAACATCAACAATTTCAGTGGCTGGAGTTTTGAGTAGCTTTGATTGAGTGTTCTAGGGAATAGGAATGAAGATAATGATCACAATCAACGAGTTACATATATCTTGATATAATTAGTTTCTGTTGCCTAAGGTGTTTATTTACATATTTTTGAAGACGGTACTATTTTTGCACACTGTTTGTTTACCTGCCTCCTCTGTATCATCAAACTTCTACAAACAACCCTTCTCATGGGAAAAATTATGTGATTCCACTGTTCAAAACAAGAAACTAAAGGTGATAATAGTCTGAATTAGAGCTTTATCCTTCAATACATTTTAAACAAGGAAACATTCCCAGAAGAATTGGAGCATTTTCAGCGTTGAATTGAGAAGCGTTTACAAATGAAATTGACCTGCTGCCACAAATAATTTTGTCAGGCCCATCGGCTGAGTCATGACACTAAGCAGCCTCGTGTGTTTGTCAACAGTCGAGAGGTATCACGTTTGTCAAGAAAAAATGGACCATGAAAGTTTCTTCAAATTTGCACAAAACTGTTTGATTTCTGTCGAAGTTAGCCCCAATTTAATGAAGAAATGAGCATAAATTGGTGCTGGAGTCAACGGTGAGTGAATTATCTAGCTCGAGGATGTATATTTGGCTTTATCCGAGTCCAAGAAAAGGTTTTTACCCAGGATAAGTTTAGGCCCATCTGCCTTACCAGTTGGAAATCACTAAAATGTGACAAAGTTTTGGAGATCTAAGGAAAGCAAGTGCATGTGGGTTGTTGCCAAGGGCCATATACATATTCTACGAAATTTTTATCGCTAGGGTCATACCTCCAGTCTGCGGACACCTACTTTGTGTTTTAAATCATTGCAAAGTGTTCCGTTGAGACTTTCACGCTCCGATTGTTTGACCATGCTTTGTTTTCAAATTCCCTTGGGAGCTCTGATGATTCCGTCTCGTATTCAGGATTCAGGGGGTTAAAGTTCAACCCGTTACTGACACGCACCATCTCCAGTCTGCGGACACGCGTTTTCCATTTGTTTCTTGTGCGCTTCGAGGCCCTGTGAAAAGCGGCGATTTAGGCCCAATTTTTACGGGATGTTATCATTGATTTGTTTTGTTACTTTTGGCTTAAATCGAGAGCTTATTTGGAATCATTGTTATTTGCAAGGTATGACAATGAGTTAGCAATGGCTAAATTGTTGGAAATATTCTGAAATAATGCGCTTTTAGGCAAATTTGTAGTGAATTTATTACATGTCCGCAGACTGGAGGTCATGGCCGCCAACTGGAAAGAGACAACAAGACAAAGAAGAGCCAATATTTTGTGTGGAGAAATTGACTAAGATTTCATTTCGATATTCTGATAGCACATGTTTTAAACTATTTTCGTTGTGAGTCATAGGTTCGTACGCGATTTCTAAGTGGTGAAAATTACCAATTAAATAATAGTGTCCGCAGACTGGAGGTGCGACCCTATATCTCCTTTCTAGAAAGTTTTATGAAATTTTGAAGAAAGGTCAACTTTTCTTGGCCGGTAAATGCTCGTTGCTCCGGCTCCAGATAAGATATTTGCCTAAACATGTAAACAACTCCGGACAGATATCTCTGCAACCGATTTATCAAAAAATATCTAAAATAACTGCAATAATCCAGTATCCATTTCATTTTTCGTAAGGGTACTAGAAATTCATCTCGAACGACGGATTTTGTCTCAAGGGGTTAGAAAGCGGCGATGCCATTGGCTGATTTTCGTGAGGTTGGATGATTTCCGCGTGTTTTGGGAACCAGTAAGGATTTGAGCCTTATCTTTGGCTATACCAATTTTGGCCATTTTTTGGACAAATATTGTCAAATTTGTACCAAATATGATATCATGACCGTTCGCTAGAGCAATATTGTCAAAAATGATACCCTTGGCTAGACCGTTGTGGGCCAAAATTGCAAAAAAGTATACCCTTGGCTAGACTAGAAGTCCGAAAAAGTATACCCTTGCTCGCGGCACATCCCCAGGTACCTTTACTATGGAGAACCCCCCTCCCCCCGTGCGCGGAGCGCTTCGTAAGTGTTGTATAAATGAAATTAGAGAATAGTAAAAGGACCTCTGGGCCTTCGTTTGTCCTTAACCCGATTTGGACCGGGCCCCCTCCCCCACAAAACTTTGTCAAATATCTCCACCGCTGTTATAGATATGGTTCTGCAACTCCTTGACTTTTGCTTAAATGTAATTGGCCATCAAGTTTCAAAAGTTTCATGATCCATTATTGTACCACGTGACCTCCAGATGCCCTTATTTGCAAGCTGATCACAAAGAATAGCTTAAAAACTTCGCTAAATTCTTGCAAATAGTGCGAATGATAAAGTTATCTACACCATTAGATTGGTCTTGAAGAGTACTTTCATTTGATAAAAAGTTCGTTTATATTTGCTGACATCAGCAACTTTTGATGTCGATGATGTCATCCATCTTTATGGGATCATAGAATGAATGAATTAGTGCACTATATCCCAAAACGTGCAGAAAACAGTGTCAGGTTCCATATTACTAACTATTTTCACTAATTAGAAGTTTGAAATTTTAAAATATTTCACACTAGAAATCTCAATTAGCCTATTCAATTGCTAATTGCTCTTAATTAGCAAGAGCTGCAAGGTAAACTTCACATTTTTTGTGTAAATATCTTTCTCTACTCTTATTTACTACTTCTGGCTACAATGCTGTCTGTTATCTCATGTTAATCTCGAAGAATTTTGCTTTAAAGCCAGTAGCTCAATTTTGACCATTTTCCCATTGTTTTTGGTTTCCTAGCAACGGCCCACGAGACCAATTAAACCTAAATTGTTGTTTTTGTAAAGCTAATTGTCCAAAGAACAATTGGCGTAAGTTTGATTGTTATATCCCTTGTAGTTTTGAAGAAAAAGAAGGGAAACATATAACTGTTTTCCTATGATGGGATTTCAGATCAATTTTTGTAGAGTGCTTTAACTTTAACGCCAATACTGAGCATCGCTACGCATTTTGCTCAAATTTTGCTCAAAGTGCGTTTGTCTCTGTGAGAAAATCATTTCTATACAGGGTGTCCCGAAAATAGTGTCCGACTTTTAAATTTGAATATGTCCGAGACTAATTGATGTATGTAAACCATTTGGGCATTTTTTGAAAGCTAAAAAATATAATTTTCTGTTGAGTCCAGCCCAGCTGTTTCAATTCGGGAATTTTTAGGAAACAAGGGAGTTCCTTAAAATTGGCGCTAATCTTTAAGTGTTTTTCACTCATTACTCTACTATTCTCCAATGTTATTCTTATTTCTGAATAGACTGCCTAGATAGTCCAGAAAAAAAACATTTTAAGTACTTGTAGAAACCCGAGAACGTCATTTAGTAACTTGCAAAATTTCCAAATCTTAGATGTTGCAAGACGGGGGGACAACTAAAACTTAGATATACCGGGTGTCCCAATATGATGTATTATCGTTTGATTGCTTATATGTCCATAACCGATGAACAAATTTTCAAAAATTGGTAAAACCACAACCAACATTTTACAATACAATTTAGCCTTTAGGCAATCAAATAAAACAAAGTGTTTCAAAATTGGTTCATTGGTTATGGACATGTAAGCAATCAAACATTAATACATCATTTTGGGACACCCGGTAGAACACAGTCTGTCTAGCCCGTTGGCAGTGAAAATGTCGGCTTTGTCAAGTTTTGGCCCGTTATGCAACATTCTGCTTTGAAAATAAAATGCATTTCGGACATTTGGGCAGTTTGTTTGATGGCATTTAGAAATTTGTTCAAGCATTCCTTCAAAACCAGGCAGTGATCTTCTTTTCTCCAACTCTGTACATGTCGAGGCCAATATTGACACAATGCATTGCTGGATTATCTGGGGGCAGCATACGTCCTTTCCAGTGGCAAAAATTAATTTTCTGGTAATTCGAGTAACTCAGATTCAAAAGAAGAAACCTGAAGCCTTCTTTTCCACTAAGAATAGGGTTATTCTGGTTTTCCAACAGTAAATATGACTGTAAACATTAGTAAGCCAATAGTGGGGCATAGATAAAGAAAACATGTAAAAATATGCCTAACTTTGAGAACCCACTGGTTTCTTTGTAGTTGTCAAATTTGAAGTGCAATAGTTTCAAAAGAAAATTACATGTCTCAGCTCTCAAATAGTACCAAAATTGTTCATATATGTCAAATATTTTCTAATTTATTCAAGTTTAAAAGTCGGACATTTTTTTGGGACGCCCTGTAGATGGCAAATGATTTTGAGAACAAAGAAAATTCATTGTCGACCTTATCCTGGCAGAATTTACCGAGTCTTTTATCAAGAACGGTTTAGAGTTTTGATGTGCTTACCTGTTTCTATTGACAGGCACTGGTCACTGAAATATATGTTTGCTAGTGTTCTTCAGAAATATTTCCTTCTGACTATATTTAGAATGCTGTCAATTTTTGTATATCTATAAGCTCGACAGGTAGTGAATGTCGTAGGTTTGATTTTTGTGCTCGATTTTTGTGTTGATTTTCCATTCGTCTCTTCCGTCGGACTCCAAAGCATCCATTACAAAATCAAAGCCCTGCTTTCTGATCCCTTGAATAATTATTTCTTTACAACTATATTTTCTTGGTATAACGAACTCTCGATATAACTAAAATCTGTCTCAAATTAGATGCCTCCAACGATTTGTGAAACGCGTATTTAATTTGTACAAAGCATTTCCATTGTTGTTATTCATGCAAAGTTTCACGTGACATCTTATTTGAGAGAGACTACGACATTTTTTTTTTGTTTCCTTCAGAGTTCATTCACAATTCCAGAAATGTTCAACTCGTTATAGGATAAGAAGTCATCAAATGTCTGTAACGTAAACCAGAACAGTGAAGGACTTGCGCTTGATATCATAAAAATTTAAACTATGGTATTCTTGAAAATTATGGCATGGTTTCTCGAAATGTTTGGAAATTAAACAGTTTCAATTTTGTTCAAAATTATCTTGACTTTCTTAGAAAAGAAGAAAATCCTGTAATCCTGAAAATATTGAATAATTCAGAAAATTCCCGGGGAAGAAGTAATAGCCAGGCACTTACACTTGCCTTTTTAAACAATTGACGCTTGCACTTAGCAACCATATTTGTGAAATGATTTTTAGGTACAAGGAAATGTCTCAAACATTTATAAGTTAGTTAGGACATAGATTATCTATGGTTAGCAGTTTATTGTTAAGTTGATACGGGAAATGAGAAGCCCAAAATCAAGAGCTGGTGTTTTGCATACATTGTTTGCAACGAGAGTCAATCGGGTCACTCCTTTTGAATTCAAGGTAGCCATTCAATGACATGGTTCAATGATTTCCATAACAAAGGCCTTTTCGTCCTAATCCAAAAGCGATTGCTTATTCTGTAATGAAATTTCTTGAATTTATCAACAAAGATATTAGGAAATTGAGAAGGAGTTCATGGTAAAGAAGAGTTTTGGTAAGTCTTATTGTTTAACTTTCGGGTTTTTGCTTAAGATTTTCTGTTATAATGCGGGTTGAAATTTCTGGTGTTGATGCTATGAATTTGCTCCTATAACGAAGAATGTATTTAAAACAGGATCTTACTCTGTTAAGAATTCTTCAAGTTTTGAAATGATTTATGGAATGGGCATTATTTTCAGTGATGTACTAATTATAAAATTTCGTAGTTGCACCTACCATAGTTATCATCACTCTTTCATATCATCTTTGTATATATTACTTGTGAAACTTATGGAATATTGTGATATCACCGGCTAATGAACATATGTCAACTTTTTATTGTAAATCAAACCAAGATGTTTGCATTCGATATGTAAATTTGGGAAACAAGCAAAGTATCATCCTTTAGTTTATTAAATTTCATGATTTTCAAACGTTTTAACGACAATTTGTCAGCATAAAGCCACATAAAATAAATTAATAGATTCTCATCACAAAGTTTTGGAAACTCTAGCGAGGCGGGAGGTTTATATTTTATATTCTATATATAATTTTTTTGGCAAATCTAGCCAATCAGCAAGAGGGAACACATTATTCCGGTGAATTCTTTGCTTACACAGTCTTTGGTGCGGAGAAATGCCTACCCTGGTCCGTAGAAGAGGAAGGAGAAGCGACAAACAATTTAATATTGTCGATGTTTGCAGGAGCTGTTTACAATTTTCAACGTCAGCCGGAGCATATGATTTTATTCAATGCTTTGGAGTGTAATCACAAGACAAGTGATTTCTTGTAAATTTCCTGCAGAAACCCAACTAAATTGTTGTGAAATTTGGCCCAGACTTGAGTGACATGTCTCGTTTCAGTGCTTTCCATGTCATGAATACATTTTGCTGGGACCCCATTTAGAATTGTAAAAGTGCACTTTGGATTTGGATCCGTAGATCAGCCTCCCGTTTACACAGTTCTTGGCTCTTCCTATGGAAAGATTTTTGTACTGGACCAGTGTGAATTTTCTTCAACCATAACAACTTTGCAACGAATCAAACTGTGCCATACAGTTAAAACGTTGTTTCAGATTGACACTTGCATGATATCTGTTTATAGTTTTACGATAATTCTCTCTAATTCTACCTTTCGCTTGATACAGTCATGTAGAGCCCCATCGCCCTGTTCCGATCACTGGCTCCTGTGAGCGCTTTGGTGTACCATCTCGGGATGTTTGTTTACAAGAGGAATGGGTCCTATAATAAAAAAAGCGTGCAAAATATACTTTGCTGATGCCATGAGCTTCAAGTTGAGACGTGGTTTACTTTTTTCTGGCGTGTGAATCCAGCGATATGGGAAGATGAAAGAGGCCTACCTGTGATGGAATCGCAAGTAGTCGCCATTTTTCACTTCGTGTTTCCTTGCAGCAATTATATTTTCTCTTGTTTTTCTGCAATTGTTTACCAAAGTCAACACATTTCAAACTTTACTCCAACTCTTCAAGCGAATATTTACAAAACAATTTCGATCATAATATCTTCTGCTTCCCAGCCGGGGGTAAAGTTCTAACTGCAGTCAGATAGGCTACAGATCGCCCTCTTCCGATCAGGAGGGTTGGCTTCGAATTCTGGGATTCTCTCTCAATGAAGAGACGGGGTGGAAGGGGAAATAAACAAAGAAACATCACCAGGGGGTTTCGTTGACTTTGGATACGCGTGAGGTAGGGTTTGAATTAATGCCATGGGGGCATTGAAGTATGGGAAGGGGGCTATGCTATAGTGCTGCCAGTTATCCTGTAATAGACTGTAAATTTCAATTGTAAATTGCGTATGGTGTCCGTAAGCGAATAAAGAGGCAAAATGTAACTTATCAAACGATAAAATGAGATAAATATCTTTTGTTATGTGTATGACATCCATTTCAATTGGAAACTGCGCTTTAAAACTTCAAAACCGAGCTGCTAGAATTATAACCAATAGCAGTTTTGACACCCCAAGTAGACCACTCATTGACAGGCTGGGTTGGAAGACCATTGAAGAACTTATAGATGGTGAATCTAAAACAATGGTCTTCAAGTCCCTGCATGAACTGGCTCCGCAATACCTGTGTGACCTCTTCACCCGAAACTCAATGTGCTCTTTGTATGTCCTGCGTAATACAGAGACAGATTTAAGACTACCCAAGAAAAATTCAAGTAATGGGCAAAAATGCTTTTCTTATCGAGGAGCAAAAATATGGAATGGCCTTCCTGCTGAAACCAAACAGGCATCTTCCCTAAATAGTTTTAAACAATCTATTTAGAAGTTAGTGTTTCTTTTCTTTCATCTTAAACTTTGTAAATTGTTATTAGGTTTTAAAGTTATGGTTTTTATTGTATTTAATGGTAGTGTATTTAATCTATTACTTAGTAATTTTATATTGTAAGTAGCGTTTTTAAGTGGAGGGCCCCTTGTAAAACAGCTCCGGCTGAAGGGCAACCCTCCTTAAAAGAATCAAATATCAAATAATATAAAATATCAAATTCTTGAGCCCTCTGCGGTGGTACCGTCCGAAATTCATGCGCGAGCTTGCGTGATCGGAACAGGGCGATGGAATGAAGAAATCGATTTTATCGCTGTGTTTTCCGACAACGATTTTACAGAACGTGGTCGCTAAATGTACAATAACTGGTTTCTGTATTTTAAACTATGAAATAAGGAATAATTCATTAGCATTAACTTTTCCAATAAAATTTACATAGGCCAAGTAGCTCAAGGTTTCTTTTTCAGTGATCGGAACAGGGCGATGGGGCTCTATCTTCAGGAGTAAAACATTGCAAGTAAATAGAAAACAATAAAACTATGTGTTTTGACGTTACATAAAATATAGAAATATCACAAATATTGCAAATGACGAGCGGGCGGTAATTTTATATTTTGCAAACAAAATATAAAGATTATCGACGCGCAATAGACCTTTCCCCTGATTACGTCACACACCTGTGAGCGCGCAGTGCATTTTGGGAGTTGTATTTAACACGCGATCAGCTGCTTTCTGAACACAGTTCTTGCTTTTCCTTGCTTTTTACCATTCAGAATGGTGCAAATGATAGCTCTCTGACTATTGCTGAAACACGCTAGCACACAGCAAGTGATCCCTCCAACCACCGGTTTATGTTTATTTCCTTCGATTCCAGACACTTTAGGCTGCATCGGATTCTCGCCGCTATTCTGGGACGAATCTTCATTTTCTCCTCGTTCTGAAGCACCAGTTCCCGTACAAGAGTTTTGAAAAGAACTAGGGATATGCTGGTCGGCTAAAGTTGAAAGATTTTCAATAATTTCGTTGAATATTCGCTGTATATATTGAGATAAAATTAGAACTCCGTACGATCACCATAGAAAAGCATAAACAGCTGATCGCGTGTTAAATACAACTCCCAGAATGCACTGCGCGCTCACAGGTGTGTGACGTAATCAGGGGAAAGGTCCATTGGTTTTCCATGATTGAGGTGATGATTCATTCATTCATTTTTTCATTTCATTTCATTTCATTTATTTATAGGAGGGTAACCCTTCAGCATAGGCTGATTTACAAGGGGCCCTCCGTCAAAAATCTTACAATTTATGGAACATACCTACTATTAGAATAATTACAATATATGATTTCAAAATGAAAATCTAAAATACAAAATTGTTCTAATTTACAGAAGAAAAACAAAACAAAAAGTGCAAAAAAGAAACCTATCCTAAATTGTTGTTTTAAAACTATTGAGTTTTACGGCTTGCTTCGACTCAGCTGAGAGGCTGTTCCAATATTTTACTCCTCTGAACGAAAAACACCTTTGACCATTTCCACTTTTCATTAATGGTATCTTTAGGTCAGTAGAAGTATTTCGGAGGGTGTGAAGGGAGCCCTGCGACTTTTTCAAGAAAAGTTCGGTCAAATATTGAGGAGCAAGACCATTTAATGCCTTAAACACCATGACTTTGGTCTCGGAACCAATCAATTCCTCAATCGTTTGCCAACCAAGACTTTTTATAAGGGGCATGGCGGAGGCATCAAAACGACTACCAGTGATTATTCTAGCAGCTCTGTTTTGTAGCTTCTGCAAGCGGCTTTTTTCTGTGGATCTATTATGAGATGTGAGAATCTATTAATTTATTTTATATGGCCGAAACGTATTTTAGCATACCCTCACTGCACGAGTAAATCAATTTCTTATTGGGGTTGTATAATTAGGATAGGGGTGCTCAGGCTGGGATACAAAACATCAACCCAAAAAATAGAAATATACTCGAACTGACTATGCAATTCATCCACAATACTGGTCGGTTTGATTAAAATCGTAACGAAGTTAAGTCACCTGGCATGCAACCACCAAGCTCCTTAAATTAAAGTTTCTTTTTGTTTGTAAATTCTGTCTCATATTAGATGTTAGGTATCCTATCCAAATAAAATTAACAGAACAGTGTTTCTCGTGACAGTTTTTGGGTTATGGATTATTTTAGCCCCACCTTCACATCTAATGTTAGACAGACCACGTACAGTATTTATCGTTTTTCTTTTTTAATTGTCTGTAGCATTTATGTAACTTGTATGTTGTTGTTAAGCTTTTTTGTTAAACAATGCCATGGTGTGGTCATAGTTTTTTGCTCCTCATATGGTATCGACCTTGTAGTATTGTAAAGTAGTTTTATCTGAATAACAAGATATAGCTTCTGGTTAAGTAACATGCGTTATAAATACTATTACTGAAACTATGAGTTTCAAGCCAAGATTTTTTCATCATTTCCCTGTGGGAATAACATAACAATAAGTCCTGGTATTAACTTTTTCGTTACACAGCCGCACAGGAAATTATCTACTTCAGAAGATCAGTAAACGGATTAAATTTTGGTGAGCATTTGCAATTAGATATCCTACAAAGACTTTGAAATGACCGTAAAGTTTTTCATATTTTGCAGGGTTTTTAACCCTATCAGGTCTAGGGTATTTGATGCTCTAGGAAGACTAGGGGGGGGGGGGCTGATTCAACCCCCCCTGTTTTTTTTCCGTCCTGAACGATGTAGAGCCTTGAAACTTGGCATGTGCATAGTACATCATGAGCTGAACCCAAAAATGAAATCTATTCACACACAAAGTAAAATGCTGACGTAAGCAATAATGACGGCTAAGTTTAGGTTTAGCCCAACCAAAAAAGGACATGTCAGATAGCCCAACCTCTATAGGGCTAATCCAAGACAAAAAATGTTCACTACCTGTTAGGTGATTTCTGAAAAAAATTTTGCATTTTTATTTTGCCTGTGCAGCTCGGTAAATTCAATGTGTGCTCTTTCCTGTAGGATAAAGATACCAGACACGGGATATGCGGCTGCTGCTTTTCACGCTGGTCTTGGGACTAACTGCCTCCTTTAGTAAGTTCATTAACTTTTCCTCAGTTGGTCATGTACCAAACACACAACGCATTTACTTGTACACCCTTAATAGTTCAATACTTCAGGTGATGGCTTTAGATCCTGTAGACCGCGTGTTTCTCCAATAATTCGATTGCACCGAGTTGTGTGCCAGCCAGATTATTCTGATGAACTCGTAAGATCTAAAGGGACATGGATTGATTTCTATATAGGGTTTTTCTAATTTTGCCAGTTGGTAGCCTATTAAACTGATCATTTTGTCACACTAGTTAATGCTACTTCCACGTTCACTGTTATCCCTATCCTCGTTGATAAAAATCTAAGAGCGTACAGTACAATATAGTAGTGGCAATCACAAAATGAAAAATATCCAGCCTACACTCATGGAAATATGGTGGTCATTGAAGTACCTTTTAGGGTACTTAAGCAAAATATATATTTGGTAACCCTAAAGGTAGTTTGAAGTACCCCAATCGAAGGGTACTTTGAACTACCCCTAACAATGGTACTTCAGAATACCCCTAAAGATACTTCATAGTACTACTAAAGGTACTTAAGAGTAACACTAAAAGTACTTCAGAATACCCCTAAAGGTACTTCATAGTACTACTAAAGGTATGTCAGAGTAACACTAAAGGTAGTTCAGAATACCCCTAAAGGTACTTCAGAGAACCCCTAAAGGTACTGCAGAATACTTCTGAAGGTACTTCAGAGAAGCCCTAAAGGTACTTCAGAGTACTACTAAAGCCACTTCAGAGTAACACAAATGGTACTTCAGAAAACCCGTAAAGGTATCTCAGAGTGACTCCTAAAGGTACTTCAGAGAACCCCTGAAGGTACTTTAGAGTACCCCTAAAGGTACTTCAAAATGCTTCTAAAGGTACTGCACCCTAATCTGAACGGGGGAGGGGTGTTTTTCATCCCAGTTATTCTTTGCAGAGCATTCTTTAACGGCAAAAGCTATGACCCTCAAACTCACTGACAATTACTAATTATTTATTAGCTACATTTTCACAATAAAATTCTTGAACAATGGATGTCACGAGACAGGTGACACTACCATATATGGAAGAAGGTATTGGAAAAATTAATGTTCTTGAAATTTTACTCCCAGAATTAGCTCCAAATGTTCACTATTGTACTTTATGAGAATCAGCAAACGAAATAGCTCTCGATTGTTAACAATAATAATTCAATTGCTGACATCAGCATTCTTAAATGGTGACATCACTTTTTCCGCCATTTTGGGTCATTTTAGTAAATTGTGAAGCTTTTTCCAACAGATTTTTAAAAATGCACAAATTGCGTTATGCAATACTTTTAAAGCATTTTGAGCCAATTATTATGAATTTTTAGCGGAAAAACACAGTTTGTAGTTAGGACGTCATCAATTTTTGTCATTTCCTTCCAAAGTAACTGTCTAAAATCACATCTATGCATCATATTTGAATTGAAAATGAATGGTATGCTAAATTAGGAGGGACAAAGTGATTCACCTGACCTTTATTATTCCGTTCTCAGGACAAATCAGCCGGAAAACCATATTTTTGACATTTTCCAGCATTATGACGTCATAGTGACGTCAACTAATGAGATGGTGACGCCAAAACTACCAATCTGCTAAGAGTAGTTATTACTACGCCCTTGCAAAGCTTCAATGATTTCACATTAGTTACGGTTATTTATAGATGGGCCCCGGCTATGCTAGATCAAAAAAGCCCGAAAGGATTAGGGTGAAGAGAACCCTTGAAGGTACTTCAGAGTAACATTACAGGGACTTCCGAGAACCCCTAAAGTTACTTAAAAGTTACATCTTCATCATCATCATCATCATCATCATCATCATCATCA
This sequence comes from Aurelia coerulea, assembly GCA_039566865.1. Lineage (NCBI taxonomy): Eukaryota > Metazoa > Cnidaria > Scyphozoa > Semaeostomeae > Ulmaridae > Aurelia > Aurelia coerulea. The sequence continues at coordinate 10,515,684 of CM076959.1, forward strand.
TCATCATCATCATCATCATCATCATCATCATCATCATCATCATCATCATCATCATCGTCATCATCATCATCATCATCATCATCATCATCATCATCATCATCATCATCATCATCATCATCATCATCATCATCATCATCATCATCATCATCATCATCATCATCATCATCATCATCATCGTCATCATCATCATCATCATCATCATCATCATCATCATCATCATCATCATCATCATCATCATCATCATCATCATCATCATCATCATCATCATCATCATCATCATCATCATCATCATCATCATCATCATCATCATCATCATCATCATCATCATCATCATCATCATCATCATCATCATCATCATCATCATCATCATCATCATCATCATCAAATATCTATTTAGGCTAAAATAGAATGAATAGCTAAATTAGAGCTAATGAACACCTACTATTTACAACATACCGGATGAGCCAGAAACAAGTTCCCACTTTTGAAAATTCATAGCATCAAGAGTACTGGATGGATTGGCATGAATCAATATTTGCTTGACCGGCAAAAGAATAAGATCGAAATATTTTTTGTGATTTTTCCCGCCTTGTTACTAAAAACTTTGTGGTTGCAAAATGACTGCAAAAGCCTAAAATACATGATCAAATCATAAAAGACTCCACGCTCAGAACAACAGAGAAAAAGCAATTTCTCATAGGTGAGAGATATTGTCTGCAGACCTGAGATTGCCATGAGATTAAAAAAATCTTTAGTAGGGGAGATTGGGGACAATTGTAACACTTTTTGGAAAATCAGCATTAACGTCTAAATGATGGTCAATAGCGTTCTTGGGGTTAGATAATATCATACTTGCATCTATTGGGATGAGATAGAACTAAGTTTCATTCATGCAGAACCAAATTCCGTGTCATCGTGAAAGTTTTAAAACCAGCGGTCAAGTGTTACAATTGCCCCTTAACACGGGGCGATTGTAACACACGGTCGGGGCAATTGTAACACATCTTTAAGATCAGTACCGAGAATCATTCACTGGCTATTTTTGTTTCTCAATGCAGAACATATGAATGCTAGGTATCCACTCTTCTCTTCATCTGTAGTGAGACCAGAGATTTTGAAGCTAATATAGGGAAAGAAGTGTTTATTGTTTATTGGCCCAAAGCCTTTTCTTGATCCTTTGAAAATACCCTTGTGTGGGGATTGTAGCCCGCTTTTTGAGCTTCCATACTTCTTAATTTATTGCAATATCTTGACAGGGTTACGTGACATGAATTCATTTCTTTGGCAATGCATCGTACGGATTTTGCCTGATTTAAAACGCATCCTGCTGCCTCTGGCAGTAAATGCAGATTTTCTCCTCGGTTTGTTGTCCGTTTTCTGCTAAGAACCATGTTCAAGATAAATGAAAATACGAAAGATCTTTGATGTGAAACATTCCAATTCATCATCCCTCCCCCGAGGCTGAGAAAATGTGCACTATACGTTGGAAAGCTTGCTTATTTCAGATCTCCAGACTTGTTTATTTTTTATAAAGCTCGATGAATCAATTGAACAAATGAATCAATTGTGAGAAAAAGTGTTTTATATCAAAGGAATTATTGTTTAAAAGTTTCAAAAATTCAACTCTATAATACTGCATGGATGCATGCTGTTCGCCTCGAATAGAAATTGAATCAAGACCAAGCCATCGGTCAGCTTACATCGGGGCAATTGTAACAGCGTGTTACAATTGCCCCTGACCTGGTCAGCTTTCATCATACCCCATTTTCACATCTCATAAGCTGTGGAGCTTGAACGTTTTAACGTAGTTTTGATCCTAAATAGATGCCATAGCTGTCATGTGAAAACGAACTTTTTTACTCAAGAGCAAAATCTCTCAGACAAAAATTTACATTGGAAGTACGTTTTTACGTTTGTGCTCAAAAACATGTTTTTTCCCCGATAATTTTACAAACTTGGATGAATATTCCTGTATCTCAAGTCATATGTAGAGGGTAAGAATGAGCATGTTCTGTGCAAAATCAGATTTATTGCACTTTTCTGCTGGGCATGAGAGCCAGTGTTACAATTGCCCCGTGTTACAATTGTCCCCGGTCTCCCCTATCTGCTTGAGAATCTTATTACTTATTACTCTTGAGGGAGCTGAAACGCCTGTGTGTATTGTTCTGCGTGAGGAGCGTCCTAACGATTTGATCAAGTGTTTTAGAACCTTTTTCAGTCAAAGCATGAATTTTTGTAAATTTGAATTTACCTACATTTGCAGTGCTCGTAGGAAGACGAGAAAAATGACAAAAGTACTTTTATCTTTTGGCTTTTAACTACAATTCGAATCATTCGAATATATGAAGTACTTGTGGTGCTACAAATTTTCAAAATTGGGAATTTTTTTCTGGCTCACTACAGTCCGTGGAAGATTTTTGGATCCAAAAAACCTGATCATCACCAAAACATGAACTGGATGTGAATAGATAATACCAAAGGGTTCAGGTCGAGAATACTATTTCCCAGACAAGAGGCACGAATTAGAAGTTTTTCTTGCTGCCTTTTGGCTTATGTACCTGAGATCCTGACAATAACATTTGGTCAGCTGCCCAGGGGGGCACTCGGCACATGCACATGCGGGGAGGTAAGTCCGATATTTTTGGGTTAGAATATTGCCGAAAGTGATATTTTTGGGTCCAAATAAACTGAAATTACGTTGTTTGGCATCAAATATAGTCAAATGATATTTCTGGGTTCTCTAGAGGCAATTCTGGTCTCAATTTGCATTGTTTCAGGATCTTTTATGTTCGTTTAGAGATGTCAAGGAATAAAATGAGCTGATATTTTCGGGTTGTAATGAAGCTAAACTGATATTTTTAGGTTTCCTGAGAATTTGTCGGACTGACACCCCCATATGCGTATATGGTGAGTGTCCCCCCTGGGGTCAGCTGTCTCGTCGGCCAGACAATGCTTTGAAAGAGAGAGGACATGAACCAAAACCTAATGCTTTTAGCATGTAAAAATTTTAGAAAGGTAAATAGAAAAAAACAGCTTTCAAACGTTCTGGACTGTGATTTGCTCACTAGACTCAATGAAATACCCGTAGCCAACTTTCTCAGGACTTTCTCCACATTTCAGATAACGTTAATGAAGCACTTGCATTTTCAAACAAGGGGACGACAGCACTTTAGCGGACCAACTTTATGTCATATTGCCCTGGAATGTATTTAACTAAATACCCTACTAACCCTAACATAACCCTAACATAACCCTAACTTACCCTAACTTACCTTAACTACCCCTACCTAAGCCTAGCTAACCCTAGCTTACCCTAAAAACCCTTTCTTAAAACCTAACCCAGACTCTAACCCTTACCATTGACACATAGAGTCCGATATTGGTCCGCTAAAGTGCAGACTAGCCCAAATAAGCTGCATTATCATGCTCCTTGGTCACGTTTATATTTGTTATTCGGTTGAAATAGCTTACTTTTTGGACAAGACGTCACTGCTTCTTTCTTTTCTTTTCTTCAAACCTTCGCCGCAGCAACACAACTTCAACATTCAACCGTCGTAAAGACAAAAGAAGAATACGAATAGCAGGAGTGGATCCAGCCGATAATCTGACCTATGCTCAAAGCAGCGCCGAAGGCGCTGAAAAGAGAAGAGCTATTTCCAGACGCCGCAGGTGGAAGGATATACGGGGGACCACGCCCTTTTTAAGCATGGGAAACGCCCTCTTTACCATGGGAAACACCCTTAAAATATCTTCTGTGGTATATCATTTATGGACTAACTTAGGGCTTCCTGACAGTTACACATGAAGGTCATCTATCAAGCTCTTTGAAAAAATGAATAGTAAAATTAATTTTTGTTACTTCTACATCTAAATCTATCAGTGATGCAACCCCTTTACTTCAATAAAATATATTTCAAATAGCCTACCAGCGCCTGTCCCCCCCCCCCCCAATGCTCTTGTCGAGATTCAACAATAACGAACCTTTCTCAGCTTGTATGACTTCGCAAAATATTGGGGCTTACTGAAAAAATGTAAATTAAAAAGTAAAGCAAATAATGCTTACTTCACTGCACTGGTCGTAGACCATTGGCTCTGGACCTTTGGGTCGCTGCAAACTGTATTACAGCAGCCGAATCTAACAACGATGGCCTAGGCCTATCATCAGCAGCGGTGGTGCTGTGGGTTTCCTTGTTCTTTGTCTCTAACAGCTCTTGCAAGCTTTCTCGAATAGAATGCAATTCTTCCTTCCTCTCCTTATCTTCTAAGTTCTTATTTTCAATAATGCTGTGTGTGTTTTGAATAAACGAGAAAACTTTGCTGCGAACATCCTTTCTTCGAACTTTGACTTTTGACCTTGACTGCCCACTATTTGGTTTTGTAGTCTTAGAACAATTGCATAGGTCAACTTGAATTTCTATTGCATTCTTGAACAACAATTGCATAGGTCAACTTGAATTTCTATTGGATACTTCAACAACAATTGCACAGGTCATCTTGAAATTCTATTGGATACTTGAACTTGAGCATAAGTCAACTCGGCTTCTCAATCGTTACTTCAAATCCCACCTATGCTCGCGCCCAAACTTTGAGAAGCAAAGATGACCGCTCATTTGCTTACAGACGTACACAGATCAAATGTATGGGCAATTAATTCAACAGTAAATGGACCCACCTATGCTCTGGAATATACTGAAGAAAATGGCAATAATTTCAAGACCATGCTGGCCAGTAGAATATACCGACTTGTATTCGAAAGCAAACCAAATTTTTCAACGCGTAGGTGGAAGCTTAGTCATAGACGATGACATATAAATGAAATCAATCCACACAAACGGATTACGCACAATTCAATGGTGATGGGTGCAAACAATAAAACGTAATAAAATCTTTTCATTGCAATAATATACTGAATGAGGTTTTCAATACCGAATTGAAGATTCTGAGAATTTGACTTATGCTTGCCCTTTGGTTTCTATAGTCTGGATCCGCCCCTGAATAGAATCCATTTTGGAGCGCTTTGCTAAGTCACGTGATATTTGCAGTCATAGGGGCAATTTGAGGTACCTTTTTCGAATTGAAGTACCTTAAGGTTTTCTAAAGTACCCTCAAAGTACCCTATAGGGTACTCTAGAATACCCAAGGGTACTTTAGTACCGGGTACTTGAAAGTACTTCTCAAAACCATCTTATTTCTATGAGTGTATAAACGCACTCATCTAATACTATCTCACCGTCCTAGCTCATGCCGAATGATTATAAACACGCGTACATCGCCTTGATAGAGGCTTCAAGGGGCTATCTAGGGCTTTTGTAAACCAATCGGAAAGTACGGGATATCCCGCGCACGTGACGAAAGCCTTCAGATTTAATGGCGCCCTTTTTCATCGCATTTCCATAATTATCAATTTCTTTATAGTAGGCGCTAAAAAGTGATAGCTAAACTAAATTACAGCTAATTGATGCCTACTAACTCAGCTTCTACGTTTGTTTCATTGCAGTTTTTATACATACATCTATACAATATGACGGAAATTTTATTTCCATTAAAACTTTCAAACGTTCAGCGTAAAAGCAAGCAAAGCTTCGATTATCGAGATTGTCGACATTTCTATTTTGTGTGCAAAATTGCCATTGGCTGTGTTGTGTTTAACCTAAAAACATTCGATGACGCAGCGCCACGCAGAGAGGACGGGTTTTGCAGCCGGGTTGTAATGCTGAAACGCAAACAAACGAGAAATTGCTTCTGCACTTGGCAAAGGACAGAAGAGATCTGCTAAACTTAAGATTTCTCCGAAAGATATTTCATCTGAATTTAAGAGTAGATTTGTTTTTGCAAATTATGAGGTCAGATTATCCTTGAATCGACTCCCGACAATGACCATTTATTATTCAATACTTTTGTATGCCATTCTAGAAAATATCTTGACTTCAGGAAAGGAGCTGTTGAGCATTTCTTTCTGCATGAAATCTTATAGCCTAAAGAATGTAGAGCTGTTTGAAATCCTGTGATTATCGAAGAATTCATCAAATCGCTATTAAATGATAATAACTGTAGCCAATGTTTCAAATTATAAGAGAGAATTGAATTCGTTAAAATTGGTCGTAATCTTCCCCAAATGACAGACAATTTTATGGAAATGCTTCATCCTAAAGTCCTTCAAAACAGAGATCTACAATCTTCGATCAAATTTGCTACCAATCCAACACCATTATGATAGGAATACCGGGTGATTCAACAAAAAGAATCCCAGTTCTAACGGTCACAGCTCCCTGGATATCGACAAGATATCGACAATGATATCGACAAACATATAATTTAATGGTAGACATGTTCAAATCCATTTTCAAATTTACCTGATTGCAATCCGCCACTCCATTCTGAAATTATGAGTGATTTGCTCTGGAAGGCCTCTTCGAGAAACCTTCGAAACGTGCCCAAAACCATGAGCAAAGTTTCCTTGGCTTTCCTTCCTAGAATTATGACCCTCGGATGTATTCATGTATTTTGTCCTCTTGGGGGAATGGAATAGGTTATTGATACCAGGGGGACTTTTTCATCCTCCCAAGAGGATAGCATGCGCTGAAGCGTTCAGAAGTCATTGCTGTGAGAACCGTGTAAGGCAGAAATGTTAGGGAAATCGTTCGTTGTTTTTACTCATTTTGACAGGTTTTTGGAAAGGGCTTTCTGCAGAAAATCTCCCTTATCCACGGGGAGGAATGGAAAATTAAAGCCAAGTAAATTACTGAACCTAATTGAACATATTGACAATAAAATAAAACAATTTTCGATAATATTGCTTTGATAATCAGGGAGCGGTGAACTTCCAAACGGGGATTCTTCTTTTTTTACTCACCCGGTAGACAAAAACGGCTGAATCACAATCCCAAGACTAAAGGATTAAGACTAAAGGATTATGCAGCCTCTATATACAAAGTGAATATTTCAGTGAAAATATCGACAGTTATAATGTTATTATGATAGCAATAGAATGGGGCTAGATTGCTAGCAAATTTGATCAAGAACTTTTGGCTTGATTTGAAGGATTTTGAGCTCAAGCATTTTATCAAATCGTTTGGAATATGAGAGCAATAGTACCGATTTTGAAAAAGTAAATTTCTTATCTAAGTTGATATACAGGGTGTCCCAAAAAAATTGTGCCCCGCTTTCCTGAAGATTGCAAATGAACGGCAAAAGATTCTCGCCAAGTTCTTGCATGATGTTGCTCTTCAGATATTCAATTAAAGTTTGCTATCATTCCCATAAAAATCCGCTGAAAAATGATGAATCTTCAGGAGACCAACTTTGCTCGATGACTGAAACCAGTGGTCGGCCAATTTGTCTTACTATTTTGCAGCGATAAATATCTTCATGGATGGTAAATGAAGCAGCAGCCTCCAATGTCATAGCTCTCGTGAAAATCTCGATAACCATCAGAGTGTTTCACTATTTCTGACTCACAGAAATTATTTCTTACCTCACGTGAAGCTACTTAACACTGCAAATAGTAAGACCAAAAATGGCCGACCACTGGTTTCACCCGTCAGGCAAATTTGGTCGTCTGAAGGTCATAGCTCCATCATTTTCAACAGATTTTTACGGGGATGGCAGCAAACTTTATTTTAACGTCTGAAGAGCAACACTATATAAAAGTTTGGCGAGAATCGTTTGCCCTTTTGTTGCAATCTTTAGGCGAACAAGGCAAATTTTTTGGACACCCTATAAAAGCTAAATAGATTATTAGTTTGTAATAATCTCATGAATGTGTCGAGAGCTACAGGCTTTCAAAGGTTTTTACACTTTTTACTAACCTGATACCGGGTATTGGTATTAACGTTTGTCTGAAATTCGATTGCACGTCATATGTGCGATAACGCAAAATTAATCATTCAAAACGCTTCAATTGCTTTCACTTTTCACATGCCATCTAATTTAAGACAGACCAGTAGTACCACACCTAAATGTAGCCTATTTCTTGAGAATTAGCGCCTGTCGACGATATAACATCCAAATAGGAACCACTTGAACGTCTAGTGTCCAGTTGATGTGCATGGAAGAAATAGCCGTTGAGGCTTGAAAATCACCAAGTTCACTGTTGGCAAAAGCTGTAAAAACGTAATAAAAGGTGCTTTGATTGCCTGGTTTTGTGACAGCTGCACCAAATACGGCATCATTTATATCACATAGAGAAATCATGTGTTTCGTTTCTTCGCAAAAGTATTTTATCAGAATCCAAAAGACCAAGAGCCTTTTTCATTCACCAGCGATGAGCAACGTAACAGAGAATAAAACGAAGATACGGTCGTCCATCGAAACACCGGACAGTTCCACAGAGACACCGGACACTTCATCAGAAACACCAGACACAGAGACGCAAACACCAGACACCGAAACTGAGACCCCTGAAGGCCCTGACACTCCAGACACTACTGCTGATATACCGGACACTCCAGAAACACCGGACACCAAAGCTGTTGTTCCAAACTCATCACATATTCACTCCTCAGATGTTGAAATTGATGATGGAGCTTCCGTGTCAGGACATCATGAAAACATTCCTGGTAGGCTAGTTATTAAAGGAGAGAAAACAACTTATTACGTTTGAAGTAGATTACTGAATGCATAATAAAAGCCTTAATTTACGAAGTAAATGTTTCACAACAACTATAGAGAACACAAAAATTTTATATTTCGGTCTGGCCTTCGTCACAAAGGTTAATTGAAAATATATGAAAATATAAGCTACCACTGATTGGCTAATTTCAAATTACCGTACGATTTATGACCCTAATTCTACCGAGGGCGATGTTCCCCTGCCTGTAGGCTTTTTTGCAGAGCAGTCATTAGCAGCAAGAGATCAAACTTTTTAACAATTGGATCACGTGACAGGTGACACTACCATATTTAAGAGAAGGTATTTAAGAAATCAATGCTTTTGATATACCAGCATTAATTTCAATTGTTAATTATTGTAGATACCTTAAAAGAATTAGCAAGCAAAAAGCTATCGATTTTTATCAAAAACAATGGAATTTGCTGACTTCGACATCTTTTATTATTCGTTTTATTATTATCAACCTGCTTAAAGTAGCCCAACATATAAATATATATATATAAATATATAAGTACTCAATAGCTAGCGAGCAACCAGGATTTCACCTTTTTCGGTGCAAACAGAACCATTTTAAATTATCAGAAAAATCGAGAAAATTGAAAATTACCACCACCGGTAATCGAACCACGGATCTCCTGCTTTCCGGGCAAGTGTCTTAGCCACTAGACCACAGTGACATTTTTAAATCCTCTCGATTTTAGCACCTTATAGGCTGCTTTCGGCTTTCGCCTTTTTCACGCAGCGTATCTATAAGTGCTCAATGGCTAGCGAACAACCAGGATTTCTCCTTTTTCGGTGCAAACAGAAATATTTTTTAATTATCAGGAAAATCGAGAAATTTTAAAATGTATAAGTATTCGATAGCTAGCGAGCAACCAGGATTTCTCCTATTTAGATCGGTGGTTCGATTCCCGGCGGTGGTAATTTTTAATTTTCTTGATTATTCTGACAATTTATACATGAAATTATATTATATATGGTGAACGATGAAGAAGCGTGACAGCATTCTACAGAGAGCAGGCATCAAGTTGATCTTTTGCGCTTTTTCCATAAATTCAGTTATCTGCTAACTAGTTTCGGCCACAAGGCCATCATCAGAGCAACTGAAGAATTTTATAAATACAACGGCTTTTACAGAGAAATATTAAACTTAAGTATAAGGAATGTCAATTTAAGGTTAGTCTTATAAGTTATCGACGATATAAGTTACTTGATCATCCAGAAATTCTCTTTAATAACATACCGGTAATGAAAGTAGATGAACATAAACATTTAGGAATTATGCTAGATGCAAAGTTGTCTTTCTCTGCCCATATCAAATCAGCTATCTCCAAAACGAGAAAGGGTATTGGCTTGCTGAAATATCTCTCCAAATATCTGCCCAGGCATACCCTAAACGAGCTATATAAGCTCTATGTGCGACCACATCTCGACTATGAGGATGTTATTTACCATATTCCAGCAAAAGTATGCGAGTTCAGTGGTAGCGTCATTTTACCGAGCTTGATGGAAAAATTAGAGTCTGTTCAGTATTCTGCTGCGCGAGCTATTACAGGAACTTGGAGAGGAACATCGCGAGAAAAGTTGTACTCGGAGCTTGGCTGGGAATCACTGAGCTGCCGAAGATGGAGCAGACGCCTCACTTTGCTTTACAAGATCATTAATAATTTAACTCCTGTTTATACTAAGGACCCAATCCCACCACTTCAACAGTCACACTACTCTCTTCGCAACCAAGATGTCGTTGGGCAAATAAAGGCCAGAACAGAAAAATTTAAATCTAGTTTCTATCCTCATTGCTTATCCGAATGGAATGAACTTGATCCTGAGATTAGACTTGCACCGTCTGTTGCTGTTTTCAAAAAGAAGCTACTATCTATAATCAGACCCCCGGTAAGATCTATATTTGGCATTCATGACCCAATAGGTTTATCATATCTCACTCAACTCAGGGTTGGTCTCAGTAAATTGAATTTTCACAAATTCAAGAACAACTTTAAGGATACCATAAATCCGATGTGCCCTACGAACGATGGTATTGAGGATACGGAACACTTTTTGTTGCTTTGCCCTTCCCTTGCAGTACCACGTAGAGACCTTCTCGCTGGAGTTTCTGCTTTAATACGACCATATGGACATACCGATCTCCAAAATAGTCTTCTAATGCAGATTTTATTGTATGGTGATAAAAATTTCCCAGATGAAGTTAATAAAGATATACTCCTGCTAACGCTTACATTCATCCACAAATCTGGTCGATTTGATTAGAAAATGTCAAACTCCGTTATAAGTCATAAAAACCACAGCCACCATCTCCCATGTCCCATGTTCCTTTTTCCCTTTCTTTTATTTTTAGTCGTGTATTTTTAAAGTCTACCTCAAATTAGATGCCACGCAGTAGTTGCGATGATACCTAAACCACCCTTCTTAACTTCGAATCGATCGCAGACATTTCTCGTGGCATGTAATTTGAGACAGACTATAGTAGTTTATTTTGTCTCTGTGTCTATGGCCCCGGGGTAGTCATAGTCTTTTGCTCCTCGGGGTATCGTCCGACTAGTATTGTAAAGTAATTTTGTAAGTAGCGTAGCTTGTATTTATGTATTGTAACTTTTTAATGGATATAAAAAAAAAAAAAAAAATAAGTTATCGGACCCAGTATATTCTGATCCATTTGTTTTAAATCGTCAGATATGTTTTGCTCAGAAGACAACCTCCCCCTCAGTGTCAGTGGGTTGCTCTGAAGATGCCCTTGTGGGTGAAACTAGTGAGCACTGAAATAAAGAATAAAAAGCGCAAAAGACCAAATTGATGCCTGTTTTATCGACTGGTTATAGGCCTGTACATTAACTTCTCAAATATCTTACTGAAATAGGAAGAAGAGAAATGGGCCTGTAGTTAGATGGCAGCTCAGGATTCCCTTTCTTGAACAGAGTTATCACCTTAGCTATCTTAAGTTTATCAGGAAAAATACCAGACTGGAAAGACTGATTCACAAGGAGAGCAAGAAGTGGAGAAACTGAGGATCCAATGATTTTTACTAATTTTATTGGTTACTGTTAAGACTTACAGATTTAGATGGATTCCAGATGTTAATTAGGTCATTAACTTCTATAAAGGTAACTGGAGTAAGAAAAAAAGAATTAGAAGTTCTGTTTGATAAATATTCAAGGAGAAATTTGGGAATCATTGGGATTGTCTTTGTTATTTCATCACCAACATTTGCAAACTGGGTCAGATGTTACATTTCCCTCCTTGTCTTTGATTTTGTTAATTGAAGAAAAGGTAGAAGATTTATGAGAGAAGATTGTCTTCATACCTGACCAAAATTTGTTCCAATTTTTGAAAAAAGTTATGGAAATAACTTCCTTTACTTTTTTTTAACCCTATTGTACCCGGGGGGGGGGCAAAAATGCCCCCCCAACCAAACTTTTGATTATAAAACAGAGAGGAAATACAAAAATGAGCTGAAACATCCATGACTTTTCCTAGTTTTTAATTGGCAATTAAATTTTAGACTTTTCATTGTCATAAATTTAGTCACGTGACCAGTAGATACCCATATTTGGAAAGTAGTCACAAAGAAAATCACACAAACAGTCATAATTCCTTTGTCTTAACCTTGATGAAGTTGTGATTGGTACCAAACGATTCCCCTTGCAAAGTACTTTCATTTGATATATACATTATTCATATTTGCTAACATCAGCAAATTATAGATTCCATGACGTCATGCAAATTGATGACGTCATATCTCTAATAAAGAAAGACAAAATTTTCAAATTTTGATATAATTCGATGGATAAACATCTTCTCTTCATTTTTAAGTAGTTTATTGAGGTTGTCATACATTTTATCTGAATTAATTAGCTCTTTTTGTGTTTTCAGTACTGAAGCTTATATCTGACATGGTCCCATTGTTTGGTCGCTTGGCAACGAACCACGTGACTAATTAGCACTAAAATCTATAATTAGACTCCTAATAGATGTACTTACTATTGTGCGAAGTTACAATGGCATACTAATTATGGTTTTGGAGATAATTAGGGGAGGCATTTTATGCCCCCCCCCCCCGGGCAGTGGTCTGACCCTAGGAGCCCGGGTAGAATAGGGTTAAGAAGGTGCTGTGGTGCAGTAGTGTAATCCACTGACTTTGCAGCTAGACCAGTCAGGCGGACATGGTGCGATACCCGATAGAGTGTCATGACAAGGGGTCGCGGACACGATTAGGCCTAATCTATTTCTGCGATCCTAGCGCTTGGCGCAAAAAACCGCAACTTCACCTTCACCTTCACCTTCACCTTCACCTTCACCTTCACCTTCACCTTCACCGTCACCTTCACCTTCACCTTCACCTTCACCTTTATTTCATTGGAAACACGATTTATATATTTTTTATACAAATTAAGGTTTTCGTCAGTTGACGTTTTTCTTTGAATTCTGCAAAATTCTGTCTCGGATTCTCATCATCTTTTGTATTCTTTTGTTTGTATTGTACCCACGCTTTATCTTTCAACTTTATGTCCTTTCTACTCCCCTTTTTGATTGGTGCATGCTTATTTATCAAAGTACCAAGATCTTTCTAAAATCTGTCCAAATTGTTTGCTCACATTCATGTCATTATTTTCTCAATAAATGAAGTCAATCTGATTGCAGTCCTCATGGAATTTGTCATCCTTTAGAATAATCATCTTTAAATGATTCAGATTTCTAGAATTCAGTATCTTTCAAATTAAGAACTGGGGAAAATGGTCAGTGATTTGCATCAAGATATTCCCACTTGTTATATTTGCATTGGTAGCATTGGTGAATATGTTATCAGTAACTGATGCTCTATGATCTAATACATAGGATGATGAATACAAGAAAGAAGACTGTGTGAGAACATTTTTTTGATAAAATCACTTGCTGGTGTATGGGAAGCATAGTCAAGTAGATTGACATTGAAATCGCCCATTATAAATACAAATTTGTTTGAAGAGATTTTAGATAGAAGATTCTGAAAATGAGATGTAAGTTTATCACCGTTTGAAATAGGATAACAATGTTTGTTTGCGTGTCGTACGTCGTAGGCATATGAATCAAGTATTCTTTAATAAAACGACAATGTACTGAGAAATTAATGAAAACACAACGTTTCGAGCTTTGCTCTTCATCAGGTGGACACCTGATGAAGAGCAAAGCTCGAAACGTTGTGCTTTTATTAATTTCTCAGTACATTGTCGTTTTATTAGAGAATACGTGATTCATTTGAACTAGGATGTCTGTAAACGCAGCATTTTAAGAAATTCTTATCCTTTCTATTTTCAATTTCAACCCAAACAGTTTCAAAGTCATCTTTGCAGGAATCTAAGTCTATTTTTGGTTTGGAAGTGAGATAGTTTTTAATATACACACCAACACCACCATTCTGAGTGAGTGACTGAGTCTTAAAAAAGGAATATCCAGGAATATCAACATTTGATGATAAGGGATTGTCAATTGAATCCCATATTTCAGAAACCCCAATCACATCAATATTCAGATTAGTATGAGCACAACCTCGAACCCAGGGTAACAATGGGCGGCCAGTTGTTACCCTGGTGCCTACGAGGCTCTTTCTTCATTTTCATTGGCTAATGCTAAAACAATAAGCTTTTTGAATAAATTAACCCCGGCCGTATAGCAGACTTATTACATATATTATCACATCATTACACGTGTTACTACAGTAACATTATAGACTTACTACTCTAGGAAACTCGAAGGGAACCAGAAATAAAGCAATTGTGATAAGTCTATACGGGAGGTTTGTTTTCCTACTTCAGTGAATGGGCCTAACGATCTAAACAATAAGGAAAATTCTTGCCTTAGCAAACAGAGAATCTAAAAAGAACAACATAGAACAGGTTGTAACTTTTGTAAAGTGTTTATTGTGCTTTAGAGGCCTCTGTTGCAAACGGAAAGCTGCAAATGGAATGAAAATATCTCTCTTCACAGTGACATCCCTATAACATCTAACATCCTACATAACACCTAGAGGTACTGTGTTTCCTGGAATATCTGCTCTTTGTACATTAGGTACATACGTCTTTCTATTCGATATAAAAGGTAGACGAAGCCGGGATTTTGGAAATGTCAAGAAACTCAACTCTTGATGAGCATCTTATTTTCTTTGCTAAGAAACGTGCCAACAGTTGTATCAATCATGCTAATTGTTCTACTTTCCTTTTAAGAGCACCTGATATAAAGTTAGGCGACTCGAATTTTAAATTGTGAAATTACAGAAACTCGCAAGAAACTCACAAGTGATGCTCTGGATGCTTCAGCTCAGTTGCCTCCTTTTAAAAGCAATGTGTGTGCTAGAAAACTGTGGTTGACAAAGTTTGGTTCACTGGGTGAACCAAAAAAGTCACTGTTTCAAACAGATTTCTCATTGCTAGATGGAGTGGAATGAATTGAACTTTTGCGACCTTTCTTAAATTTTACTGAGTACTAAAAATAGACAGGCGAATTAACAAAAAAATAACAGAATGTCGCAAGACTTTCAGAAGAATGGTTGGATTTGGATTTGAATTTAGCAATCATTTTCTGCTGTAAATCCTGTCAAAAATTACAAACGTTACTTTAAGTACCTATGACAAAACCAAATAGCAACATCTTTAACCAAGTAGTCAAATCTGAAATATCATGAGGGAAGAGTCCAAACTCGCTGTACAAAACCTATCAAGTTCGCTCTAAAGATGTGCGTTAAACAGCGTAAGAGGTTGTCAAAAGTATATGACGGAATGGCAAGATTGAAAGCTTTTCTAACATCATCATATTTTTTGTATGTCCACAATTGAGGTTTTATCGTTGGGTTTACTATGATGAAATTTGAAGGCTACATACTTACTTTGATACTCTCTTTTCTTGTTGAAACGCTGAATTTCCATACATCAAAATTTCCATACTGGAGTTTACTTTCTAACAGTTATAATGGTAATGCCAACTACTTGCGAACAATATTTTTGCACTCTCATTAAGTTCAGATTAAGTGTTATAATATCGTTTTTAATATCTTCTCATTCCTGCTTCATTATGTTTTCAAACTTTCCAATAGCTGATCTTGAAGAGCAACACTTCAAGCGAAAGCTGAGAGCCTATGCATCGTCAAAATGCGTTGCGAATAGATCGATAGATGGCTGAGTGTTCTCATCGACATTTAAATTCTGATAATCAATATTCAAATTTGTTCAGGTCAATGACTGAAATGGATTTCAAATGAGACGCGTCATGGTCGTACAACGGAAAGAGACCATTCTAGTGCCAGACACCGATGTTGATGTTTCAAATTCAATAAAAAGTGACACCTCAGACAAAGATTGCGAGAATAGTAGAGGACTTTCCTCAAGTTTTCAAGCTCATTTTAGCTATCTATGCCTATGCCTAGGTCAGTTCTTAAGGAAAACAAGGAGAACATGAATAAATGCTGCAAAGCTTGTTTTTTATGGCTTCTTAGGCGTCGCAAAGAATTATACGAAGACTTTGGACGATCATTTTTTTTTGCGAGGCCTGTTAAAGATTTTAAAGTTATAAACAGAAAACCTTCTAAAATATCAGAACTGATATGTTAAATGGAATGCTGTAATACTTGCTAATTTTGCTAATTTCCCAACAACATGGATGAAATATCTGAAAATCATATCCAACAGATAACTGAAATATTGAAAACATTCTTGGAGGAGCAACGTAGTCAACTGACAAGGCCAAGAATGAGACAATACAAAGCTATCTTGACTTGTGTAAAATTACGGCGCGAGCTAAACTTACCGGCTAGCAACGAAATCTTTTGTTTTCTCGCTTCAGTACAGTAAAAATTTTCAACTTGCAGTTCACTTTTATTGAATCTTTGCTACAACAAGACAAATTTTTGCTTGCATCGCGCCGTCAGATTGCAAGCGCGGGAAACAGTTGACCTCCACACCTTTGAGTTTTGCTGTGTGAATATGACGCCATTGCTGAACAGAGTGCTTGCATAATGTTTTGACATAAATTAGAATACATTCACCACAAAACAGCATGTAGGAACCAGGGGTATCATTTGTGCTGAAGAAGAGAGGCTGAAGACAATGATAGCCCTGGAATCGAGGTTTGTATGAGCAGATAATGAAACAAATTCGTCATGATGATGGGATAGGCTTCTTATATTAGTGTGAATAATAGAAAAATATCCAGAGGATAATTGTAAGGAAGAACGTTCAGGTAAGGTGAAGTAGCGAGAATCAATATTTTGAGGCATATGTTCATCAATATCATGATCACAAAGATCAGGCAAATCTAAAAGATTGGAACTAATTTCAAATGAGGTCACAGAGTCATCAAATGAGGGTATATCAAAATCACAAAGTCCCAAGAGTTCACCATTGGATAGTTAGCCGAATGGAAACATATATATGTAGACTTCGTAAGTCAAAGATAAACACGTGCGTTTGGGAGATTGCATAGTATAAGAATGAATTCAAATCATATGCACAGGCACATGAAGTCATACAGTAATAATAATAATAATGATAAATCATAACCAGTACAATGCTCCCCTTTTTAGATTTTATCGACACGTCCATGTTCATAGTTCTCAAAGTTCTGAGCAGTTCACACTTTCAAGTTCGATGGTACTGTAAATCCAAATCTCGCAACAGGAATCTTGGATCTCTGTGATCTCCTAGGTCTATCATCGACTTGATTCTTTTCTTGTTCCTTCTCTCCTTTCCCTCTTTCATTGTCACTGATGTCTTTCTCTTCATTGTCGTAACTTTCCGCTTTTGGAACTTTCTTGAAATGCGAGACATTTCGTGTTATGATATGTCGTTGATTTTTCGCTACTATCTTTGTTCCCTTTCGCTCATGTACAATGAATCTTTCGGGGCTGAACTTTGGTGCAAGCTTATTTGCTCTCTTTTGCAGACAAATAACTGTATCTCCCTCTTTTATCTCCGACTCTTTCGCATTATGTTTCTTGTCATAATATACCGGGTGTCCAAAAAAGCGCAACGGATTTGATCAGGACTAGCGGCAAGAATGTTGGTCCAATCAATCCATAGTAATCTTTTATATAATCCTCGATAGCTAACTTGAAGCTAGATACCTTGTTTGATGATATTGGGGCATGGAAAGTTGGAATATTAATTTTGAAAGTTCAAATTTGCCTCAACCCTCAAACCAGAGCTTGAGGCTTCTAGCCTAAGCTGCAAAACGCGCTATTTTGGGGAATCTCCTGAATTACCCTGGAATAGGAGAATAAGGCCTCATTCTGAGGAAACTATTTGAATAGAAATTCAATCAAATTCATCATTTTTGTCCTGAAAGGCATCTTTTTTTATGCTTCGAAAGTTTCGAAAAGTTGGCATTGCATCCGTCTCATAAAAGAAAGAAATCCGCGAAGTAGTTTGTTTTGGTGTGAAAAATTAATTAATTCCTTCAATCTTCATGACTTTAATGAAATGCATTTTGTATAATCTTTCTTCGAACTATTACGAAAGAACAAGTCAAATATACCCAAGGGAAAATTATCCATGGATAAGATCCTTGAAAATGCTCATTCATGCTTGGCTCTTTTGCAGGTGCACTATGATTGAAGAAATATATCTTTGCGAATTTTCCCTTCAGCATTGTTATGTTTATCAATTTTTAGCTTTCAAATTTCAATTGAAATAAGTGCCTAAACATGTGTGCCTTAGCATGCTCACACTACTACACTTTGTATATGACTGAGGAGATTCCTCAAGCATGTTTTCAGGTAGGCCAAAACCAGAAACCTCTGGCTTGGAGATGGAAGCAAATTTGCACTTTCAAGATTAATATTCTAACTCTCCATGCACCAATATCAACAAACAAGGTATGTATCTTCAAGTTAGCTATCGAGGATAATATCAAAAATTATTTTGGATTTATTGGACCTAAATTCTTGTCGCTAGTCTCGATCATATCTGTTGCGTTTTTTTTGGGACACCCGGTACTTTGTTTTGTTCTTTCTTTTTCTCGATGTTTTCCTTTGCTTGTTTATGCTTATTTAGTAACTTCTTTGTTGGTAATTCAGGGAGTTGTCCTCGAATTGTTCTGTTGAATAAAAGTTCACACGGAGGTACTTTAGTTGTTACATGCGGAGTTGTTCGGTATGTTAGCAGAAACCTTTGGAGTTCTTGTTTCCAGTTCTTTCCTTCTAACTGTGCTGTTTGTAACACTTTACCGATTGGTTTCATTAAGCTTTCGACGTTCGAATTTCCTTGAGACCAGAGTGGTGTACTTGGTTTCCACTCCATACCTAAGGCTTTAGTGTATCTCTCGAATTCATTTCCATTAAATGGAGGTCCATTGTCTGTCTTTAGTTTTACTGGAATACCATGTGTTGCAAATATACAGTCTAGGTTCGGAATTACTGCCGGTGCAGCTGTAGAATTAACGATTTCGATTTCTGGAAATTTCGAATAAAGGTCAGTTACTACCAATAGATATTGTTATGTATTTTTAATTGGTCCATGAACGTCAATTGCTACGGTATGCCATGGAATGTCTACTGTTGGAGTTATCTGCATTGGTTCAGGTGAATTAGCATTTCCGACGGCTTGACATGCGGCAAAATTTTGGACTATTTCGCGAACTTTGTCATCCAATTTGGGAAACCAGATTCTCTGATTAGACTTTTTGTCTTTTCTATTCCCTGGTGTCCTACATGGCCTAGCTTTGTTGCTCTATTTTGAAGGCTTTTAGGAATAACCATTCTACATCCTTTCATGATAATATCTTTGGTGTTGTTTACTGTTAGTTCTTCTGCACATCTCTTGTATGGCTGAAGCTCTGAATCTTTTGTATCCCATGTTCCTGATTCGATAGCTTTCCGAACTTTTTGTAACACTTCATCTTTACGTGTGGCATCTTTGACTTCTTCAAGTGTCATTGTTTTGGAACTGTATTTTCTATGATATAGTTCACATATTCTTTGGCTATTTGTTCTTCGTTACATTTTGACGGACTCTTGTTGATCGGATGTCGACTCAAATAGTCAGCTTCATTTTGCGATCCTTTCTTATATATGGCACGAAAGTTATAGGGTTGAAGTCTTAAATCCCATCTTTCTACGCGTGCTGGTGGCTTGGATCTAGCATTATTGAACATAGACTCTAAGGCCTTATGGTCGGTGATGACATCAAATTCTTTGCCAAGGAGAAATATGCGAAAATGCTCTATACCCCAGACTAAAGCAAGGCCTTCTATATCGGTCTGTGAATATCTGCTCTCACTGGAGAGAGTGCTCTACTTGCATATGAGACAATTTTATACTGTGTCCCATCTTTTTCTCTTTGGGCTAAAATAGCACCTACGGCTTGTTGTGATCCATCTACAATCAACACACTGTGTCTCTTTGTGTCAAAGTAGGCAATTGCAGGTGATTGAGTAAGTTTATTTTTCAACTGATTAAATGCTCTTTGTTCTACTATGGTCCATTTGACGGTATTGTTCTTCTTTGTCAACTATCGAAGCGGTTGTGTCATAATTTGGAATATAGTCACTACAAGTGTTCGCCATTCCAAGGAAACTGCGCACTTCAGATGCATTCTTTGGCGGTGCAGTGTTCAACAGATGCTTTACTCTCTCTGGGTCAGGTCTGGTACCTTTTTCTGTAAAAATTAGACCATAAAATCTGATTTCTCGTTGAAGAAACTTGCATTTTTCTCCTTTCGCTTTGATATTTAGATCTGAGAGGCGTTTTAGGCAAGCTTCCAATGCTATGTCGTGCTCTTTTCTTTCTTTTCCAAAGATGATGATATCCTCTGCGATATTCTTTACCCCTTGAATGTCACTCAAATCTCGTTGCAGAATATTTTGAAATACTTCTGCTGCACTAGATGTACCGTAGTTAAGTCTTTTATACTGGTAAATTCCTTCGTGCGTCGAGAATGTAGTGATAAAGCGGCTTTCAGGTTCTAATTCAACCTGGTGATAGGCCCGTTTTAAATCGATTTAGGAAAAGTATTTTGCTCCATTTACTGCAGCCTTGAAATCATTTAGGGTCGGCATAAGGTGTCTTTCTCTTTTTATTGCATTGTTTGCTTCTCGCATATCCACACATATACGTGTTCCCCCGTCTTTCTTAGGAATACACACGATAGGTGAAACCCAGGGCGTCGGCTGATCAACAACCTTCTCTATGATGTCCTGTTCAGTAAGTTTCTTTAGCTCTTTTGAGACTGCTTTTCTCATATGGTAAGGTATCCTCCTTATTGGTTGCATTACCGGATTCACATCGTCTCTTATGTGTAATTTTACTCTTTGTCCTTTCAATTTTCCTTCCCCTTCGAAAACATTTCGATATTTATTCAAAAGACGTTGAACGTTGAATATTTCCGTCTGTGCTGGCAGGGATGTCTGCCTTCTTTTCTGTAGCTTCTTTGTGATCAGTTGTAATTCCACTCTTTGAATCAGATGTTTGCTTTTCATCGAATTTGTGTACTAACTGGATTAGCGTCAGTTCGTTGGGCAGTTTTTCAACTTAGTAAATTACCCCCGGATCCTTCGATGACATAAAATTGCGAAACTGTGTAACGCGATTTTGACTCAATCATGGCACTAAAACGGCCTTCCAATGGAAGTGGTGTCGAAGATCCATATGCAAATATTTTGGTCTTAGCTGGCTCTAGCTTTATTTGATGTTGCAAACTCTCATAGGTCTTGGAATCAATGATGATAACGGTTGCCCCCGTGTCCACTAGAAATGTTATATCGAACGAATCATTCAATTTCAATTGGGTTTGTGTGGAAACTTTATTTTCTTTATCCACTGCATGGGCATATTCATCATCGGAAGTGCTTGATAAATCACTCTTATCCTGTGTAATGGCATGAGCTTTTCGCTGTCTGCGTTTTCCCTTCACAAAATTTGACTCTTTCTTTGGTCGTGTTGACGTTTGTGGCTCTTTACTTTGGAGGGGTTTCCTCTGAGGCGTTTCTTGTTTCTTACGACAGAGTTTTGCAAAATGTCCAATGAGGCCACATGAAGAGCAAACTGCATGTTTTTGCTGGGCATGGTTTGTTTTTGTAAGGATAACTGAATCCACATTTGTAACAGGTATTTTCTGTATGGATTTCTTTGACGTGCAACTCTTGGAAGCTTTCTTCCATACCAGACGCTTGAGCAGAGCTCATTTCAGCTTTCCTGCCATCGATCAGCATGTCTGCAAGGTTGTAATCTGGTTCTCGGAGGGCTTTTCTCCCAAGTCGAGCTGACTTTCCATTACACACGATCTGCATCTTAAGTTCGAAGTCCTCGTCGTGAAATTTGCAATGTTTTGCAAGTGTGCGAAGTCGCGTGTGAAATTCATCAATAGTCTCCTTTGTAAATTTCGAAGATTTGATTCTTGTCTGGCTCGAAGTGTTTAGTTAAGGCGTCAACAGCTTTTTTGTAGTCTTTCTCCTCTCCTGTATCAGGTAGAGTTTTGAAAATATTATAAACTTCGGGTCCAGCTTGATACAAAAACAAAACTCGTTGTCTCTTTGGTTCTGTGATGTCTGCGGCAAGCAAATACGTTTGAAATCTCTCCAGCCAGTTTGTCCATCGAGCTTCTGTGTTTGTGATATCAATTTTTGGCTCGAAGACAGGCATAGGATTTATGTTATTTGCTGCGGCCATCTTACGTTTCTCTTCTTTCTCCTTTTAACTCGTCGCCACTGTAGACTTCGTAAGTCAGAGATAAAAACGTGCGTTTGGGAGATTGCATAGTATAAGAATGAATTCAAATCATATGCACAGGCACATGAAGTCATACAGTAATAATAAAAATAATGATAAATCATAACCAGTACAATATCTGTGGCACATTTCTTGCAAACCCAAGAAACATCATCCGGTTCTTTAAAGTTCTTGTTCTCAGAAGCAGAAATGTAATTGCATTTAATGTGGACATAGAAATCGCAGTTAAAACAAAGGACTGCCTTTTGATTGACATTTTATGTTTTTGCGGCAAATACCACATGGAAAAATATCTATATTTGCCATGCTTAATGACATACTTTATGATTCAGATGCATTATTTATGAAAATTACCAGATGAAATAATACAGCAAACTGAAACTAATTAAAAAAAGCATGATAAAGTTAACAACAAGAATATAAGATCATTGTAACAGGTTCTTATGTGGTGAATGAGACCTCCTTTTCTTCCTCTTCATTTTCAACTTCACGGTGAATATTCCAACTGTCAGGAGGTTTATTTCTGACAATCAACTTACGAGCGACAAAGTATGGTCCAGACAGAAAGGGGGGGGGGGGGTAACTTGCAAAAAGGGTGCCAAAAACAAAAAATAAATTTTGTGATGCTTATCTAAGAATGTTCTTTGATTTACTATTAAAAAATGCATTGATATTTATGTTTGCCCCTTATCTAAATCGAAACAGTTAAAAAATTGTATGTTAGAGTCTGGATGAGGGGCGCTTTCCTTGCCAAAAAGGGGCGCCAAGCTTAATTTTCATCGTGAATGGGGGGCAGTTGCCTCCACTTGCCCCCCTTAATCCATCACTGATCAATTACGATATTTATCTAAGGTACGACGATACATTGGTCACCATCGACGTCACTTTGACGTCGTCGCAATTTTGGGTCATCTTATCATCTTTTGGATTATCTTTTGGCTCATCATTGAATATCAATGTTGTTTTGGGAAATATGATACCATTCACTACTGAAATTACGATGATGCTTGCAGGAAACTTGAGAATAGTCACGCCAAGAAAGTTCGAATTTCGACATAGTTTTTCCGTTGTATATTCACTGTTCTTGCCGTGACTGTTATTCAAGCCAGTAGCCGTGAACAACCAGAGCCTGAATTGAGGCTTGCACCTTCTGTTACTCTTTTTTTGAAAGATCTTATCAATAATCTGCCCCCTCCCCTCCCCCTTGCAAAATCTGTCTTTCGAATTCACGATCCAAAAGGATTATCCTATCCTACTCAACTTAGCGTTGGTCTCAGCAAGTTGAATTTTCACAAATTGCAGGCTAATTTGAGGGATACCATAAACCCAATGTGCCCAACAAGCGAAGGCATTGAGGATAAGGAGCACTTTTTGTTGTTCTGCTCTTCTTTTGATGTTCAACAGAAAAATATTTTAGCTGGAATTGCTGAATTACTACGACCATATGTACAATTCACCGATATTTCAAATGATGCTCTTCTGACGCAGCGTGTGATATATGGTGATCAAGAGCTTTCTAATGACTTGAAAAGAAATATACCGGGTGTCTAAAAAAAAGTACCCCCTTTTGACTCAACAAGACAACAAAATGATAATATTTCGGGACTTTTTGAATTCATTGCTACATTTGTTGGTCTTCAACTTAAATGCACATATACCTTGCATTTGGAAATCGACCACCAAACACCGGAGATATGAGTTCACAAGGTCAAAATTTGGAGTGCACCTGAAACCAGAGGTTTTGAGAAATGGCCTAGCCATAATTTGACAACAAACAGGCATTTTGCAAACGAATTTTCGACTTTGACCTTTACTTTTTATTTTTGAAACGATTTATACCTTGAATTACTTCAATTGTTCTTGAAGTAACTTTTCTTTTGAGGAAACGGTCCTTGCATTGCATTCGATCCCACGTGTTTTGTATTAAAGAAGAGGAAAAGGAGCACATGCACGCTTATTTTGGAGATGTGGCACGATTTTATCACTCTTATCACATTTTTACTATATTTGTTTAATCAGCGCCATGTCCATGCATCTTTTATTCTTTTCAAAAGCAAAACACGGAAACTTAAATTCTACAGGTACTTTGGAAAATGTCCACGATGCAAATCATGATTAGGCCCTTTTTCAATACCTCTGGTTTTGGGTGCACTGTAAATTTTGACTTTGCGAACCTGTATCTCTGGTGTTTGGTGGACGATTTCTAAATGCAAGGTACGTGCATCTAAGTTGAACATTGAGAAATTTAGCTGTGAAGTAGAGGAGTAATAATATCTTATTGCTTGGTTCCTATTTCCAGTCAAAAGGAGGTACTTTTTTCTGAGACACCCGGTACTTGAATCTACTTCACATTTCATTCACGAAACTGGAAGCGGTTTGACGAAGATCTGTTGTAATGGCCGTACCAAGCAACCACTAAATCCCTTAACGTAACCCTATTTTGGTTGGGCGGGAGAGGGGAGCAAAATAAGCCTATAAGTTACTATTTTGGCGCAGTGGTGTAATCCACTGACTTTGCAGCCAGAACAGTCAGGCGGATACGGTTCGATACCCGGTAGAGCCCCACCACTTGAGCGTCATGACAAGGGGTCGCGGACTCTATTAGGCCTACTCTACTTCTGCGATCCCAGCGCTTGGCGCTAAAACCGCAACTTCACCTTCACCAAACACCGGAGATACAGGTTTGCAAAGTCAATTTTTTTTTTATTCAAATATTAAATTTTACAAGATACTTTACATTCTACTATACCTAATTCTAATTACTATACGACAATACAGGTACGATACCATGGGGAGCGAAAGACTATGACTACCCCATGGCCAATATCTAAAAACACGAAACGTTAAACCGTAAACAGTCACACTACGAACATTTATAAATTATAGGATACTTACTAGATTCAGTTTCACTCCAGTTGTCAGGTCAGTGTTGCGATGAATTTGTTGATGCAACGAAGTCAAAATTTACAGTGCACCCAAAACCAGAGGTTTTCAAAAAGGGCCTAGTCATGATTTGTATCATTCCTGCGCATGCTGTGATGGCATGTGGTCACGTTCTGCTGTGCTCTCGTGACGGGCCTAAACTTGCAACTTCGTAATACTGGTTTAGGTTTTTGTACTATTAAGCTTCAGTATGGTTTAATTTTTAATAAAATAAATGTTCAATCAGTTCAAGTTAAATCATCGTCGTCAAAATGTCAGCTGAAAGTATGAATGTGAAAGAACTGTTAGAAATGCAGGAGAAGTCATTTCGGGCGGCAGTACAACTCTTCGTGGTCAAGCAACTGCAAGAAACCATGCTGCCGAGACAGGAAATCAGCGATCTTCGAATGAGCCTCACTTTTAGTCAAAGAGAAATTGATGATCTCAAAGCGAGGTACGATAAACTTGAGAAAGATAACGTCCACAACCAAGCCACTTGCGAGGACACGTATGCCGCCATTGTCGACCTCGAGGATCGAAGCGACTACTTGGAGAACCAAAGTAGACGCAATAATTTGAAGATATCTGGCATACCAGAGAAAGAAAATGGATTTGAAACCTGGGCAGAGACTGAACAACTTGTGAAAAAAGCTATGAAAGATAAGTTGAAGATCACCACCGAAATATAAATCGAGCGTGCCCATAGAGTAGGCCAACGTGATGGTGGTAGGCATGCTGAGGGGCGTGGCAGGCGTCAGATGTTTTGTCTCAACAGAAGAGAGAATGAACCTCGCACAATTGTTGCAAAATATTTGTCATGGAAGCAGAAGAGCGAAGTCGTCCAAGCAGCAAGGAAATTGAAACAGGATGGTGTTATGTTTTTGGAGGATTTCTCAGCAAGGACATTGACAGAAGGGCAGCTCAAGTGCCAGATCTGATGGCGGCACGAAGAAGAGGAAAGATAACTTATTTGTTGTTGACAAACTGGTTATCAAAGAAAAGAAGACATTTGAGAAAGGTGGTGTTGAACCCAGGAACCAATCACCTTGTAGCCAAGCTATGTCCATGATGATAGTGAGATATCTTTCCAACTGAATAACTCCAAAGGTTCTGGTACAGAAGTTTGTGTTTGTCACATTACATTTTTCTATACACATCCAAAGGTGTAGGTTTTGTTGTTGATAGTTTATCTATCTTTTTTTCAGTTCCCCGTTTGCGAAGAAGTCCACTTTATCATTTCATGAAACATAATGGTATCCCCTAAATATCCTTGTCGCATTTGCCACAAAAATGTGAATAGAAATGAAATTTTTTGTGATGGATGCAATTTTTGGCACCATATAAAATGTAATGACATATCTGGCTCAGAATATGAGGCTCTTTCCAATGAACAATAGCACAATAACATATCATGAATCAATTTTTCCTTTTAGCTCAATAGACCATTCCCATGATTACGTCATCACCCATGCAGCGCGTAATGCATGCTGGTACTTGTAGTTAAACACCTGGCCGAGTTAGTGTGTTTTGTATAGGAAGTGTATAAGAAGTTGTGTATTGCGATGGAAATATCGAAGAAGAATTCGAAAAATCAACTACATTTACCGAAGAACATGTCCCTAGATGTTTCAGAAACTCAAGTCCTGGATTCAGTTTGACTAGAGTGTAGACGAACGAATTTTTAGGGGGAAGATTTGACGAAAGTGCATTGTGGCCTAATGAAAACATTGCGAGTGAAAAAGGAGGCAAGGAGGTGATTGTTTTCGGATGATTCACATGCCGTTTACTGAATCCATTACCTCTAGAAATTGGAGTCCTGAACTTTAATTCTTTATCTAATAACTCTATCCCAGTTGGAAAAAACTGACGCAAACGTGGAAACACTGGACAGCGAGAAAGAATTTCAGAGATCACGGGTTTGGAACAGCCCACTTCAAGCGTATAAATGATGCAAGAGTTAAAAAAACAGCATTTTGACTTTCTCAAAACTATATAAAATCGAGAATTATAGTAAATTTTCGGATTTTCCTCCTTGCAGTAAGCAATATACTCAATTTTAGGTGCTTGATGTAACCATAGCCGAAATGCAGCGATTTGACTTCAGTGATTTTTATCGCGTTCAGTACGTAAAGGGGGAAAGTTCTCCTTTCGTACGATTGCCGTTGGAAGCCAAAAAAATTTAAAACGTCAAACTCCCAATGGTTCCGTCTCTGCACAGAATAATAAACTCAAACCTTAGATTTTGGTCTAATTTTAGAGAAAGAGTGCAGCGCTTTCTCTCCCCCTGTCCTAGCCTCCTCAAATCACTGGCAATGTTTACGTTAGGCCGCATCACGTTTTCATTGACTTTCCTTGCGAATATTTCCTTCATCTCCGCTTCATCTGCACATTAATAGAACTCAAACCCCTGGTTAGAGTTTCTAAAACATCCAGGGACATGCTTTTCGGGGAATTTGGGTGATTTCTCAAATTTTTCTTCGATGTTTCCAATGCAAAACACAACTTACCATATGCTCGCAATGTTTTCATTAGGCCACACTGCACTTTCGTCGACACTTCCCCCTAAAAATTCCTTCGTTTGCGCTCTACTCAAACGGAATCCAGGACTTGAGTTTCTTAAACATCTAGGGACATGTTCTACAATAAATTTAGTTGATTTTTCGGATTTTTCTTCGATATTTCCAACTCAATACGCAACTTCTCATACAGTTCCTATACAAAACACACTAACTCGGCCAGGTGTTTAACTACAAGTGCCAGCATGCATTGCGCACCGCACTGGTGGTGACGTAATCATGAGAATGGTCTATTGAAAATGAAACATTATCAAATATTTTTGATTTTGACAAACCATCTGTTGTTGATTCGTTACCGTCATTTGAAATCACCTCACGGCTCACCAACTTTCCTAACCTGCAAGAATATGATATTGATGAACACTTGCCTTTTAATATTGACTTTAGTTGTCATACTACTCAAGATTTATCTTCTTCTGAAGTTTCTCCAACTGACCTTTCTTTTCTGCATATGCATATACGAAGTCTTTCCTGTCATTTTGATGAGTTTATTTCTCTTCTAACTAATTTAAACATTGGGTGTGATATTGTTGCAGTTTCTGAAACCTGGGATTCGTTTGACAGACCATTAAGCACTAATGTTACAATTCCTGGATATAGCTTTCTTTCTTCAAAATCTCAAAGTCAGAATGGTGGTGTTGGCCTTTATATCAAATCGTGTTTAGGCCCAGTTCCAAGGCCTGACTTAGACAGTGCTAGTGACGAGTATGAGACAGTATGGGCTGAAATTGAAACTCCTAAGGAGAAAAATATTCTGATCTATTGTTTGTATCGTCACCCTAGTACTGAAATTGAACATTTCACTGAGTATATCCAAAGGACTTTATCTAATCCCACTGTTGCAAAAAGTCTAGTTTCTATCCTCATTGCTTATCTGAATGGAACGAATTTGATTCTGAGATTAGACTTGCACCGTCTGTTGCTGTTTTTAAGAAGAAACTTTTATCAATAATTAGACCCCCTGTAAGATCTATCTTTGGCATTCATGACCCAACAGGTCTATCCTATCTCACTCAACTCAGGGTTGGTTTCAGCAAATTAAACTTTCACAAGTTCAATCACAATTTTAGGGATACCAAAATCCAATGTGCCCTACGAACGATGGTATCGAGGATACAGAACAATTTTTGTTGCTTTGCCCTTCCTTTGCAGTACCACGGAGAGATCTTCTCGCTGGAGTTTTTGCTTCATTACGACCATTTGGATATACTAATCTCCAAATAACGTTCTATTGCAAATTTTATTGTATGGTGATAAAAATTTATCCAACGAACTCAATAAAAATATACTCCTACTAACTTTAAAATTTATACACAAATCCGGTCGATTTGATTAGAAAATTTCACACTCCGTTATAAGCCACACAACCACAACCACCTTGTCTCATTTAAGTAAATGTGTTCTTCTTTTCTTTGCTTCTATTTTGTTCTTCTTTTCGTTGTATGTTAAACGTCTGTCTCGAATTAGATGCCACGCAATATCTGCGACAATGCCTAATTACCCATCCAAACACTTAAATTGCTTCGATCGCAGACATTTCCCGTGGCATGTAATTTGAGACAGACTTTAGCTTTACTTTTAGACTTTAGTTTTAATCTTTATTTTTAATCTTTATGTCAAAATGGCTTCGGGGTTGTCATAGCCTTTTGCTCCTCGGGGTATCGTTCCAGTAGTATTGTATAGTTGTATGGTAATTTTGTAAAGTAGTGTAGCTTGTAAATCTATATTGTAATTTTTAAATGAATAAAAAAGAGATAAATACATAAACAGGTATTCGTTTTAGGTGGCTTTAACATCAACCTGCTAAATCATGACTCTCGTACTCCTACCAATGACTTTGTCAGTCTTCTTCTTTCACAACATTTTCTTCCATTTATAATACATCCTACACGAGTATCTGACCATTCATCTACCATAATTGATAATATTTTCTCCAATGTTTGCAATGCTGACACTCAAAGTGGCAACATCCTGACTCAAATTGCAGATCACTTTCCACAGTTTTTGATTGTTAAGAGAACAGGTATTGCAAACAAAATTTAACATACTACAAGCATGATTACTCAAAATTTGACGAGGAAAGGTTTCTTGCAAATTTCAACAACTTTATTTTTGAGTACTTAAATGCCAATCCTACTGATGAGAATGCAAAATTCAACAGATTTCTTGCTAATCTCGATAAATGTGTTAATAAACATGCACCACTAAAGAAACTAACAAAAAGAAATTTGAAATTAAGAACAAACCATGGATAAACAATAGAATTCAAAACATGATGCGCCTGCGGGATAGTAGTCTAAAAAAGCTCAGACAAAAACCCAATGCTACAAATAGCCTCTTGTATAAAAAGTTTAGAAACAGGGTGCCCATAGAGCTTAAAAAGCAAAGCCAATTATTTTCACAATTATTTCAATGAAAACGGTAAAAACATGAAGCTTTTGTAGACTGGCATAAAGTAAAACATTGGTATTGAAAATTCTCAAGTAGATGTCATAAACAAAATGAAGGATAAAAATGGTAATCTAGCAACGGATCCAGCAACTATGGCTACTACTTTTAATGATTTTTTTGTCAATGTAGCAGATGGTGTGACAAAAAGAATGCACAGGTCACCAAAATCCCCCTTAGATTATCTTGATAATGAAAATCCCAACTCATTTTTTATAACTCCCACAGCCCCTCATGAAATAGCAGATATAATAGATGCGTTAAAAACTGGTAAATCTTTAGGTGCCAATAGTATACCCATAAAGTTATTAAAGATTCTCTCTACATACATTTCTTCTCCACTATCCCAAGTCATTAAAGGGAATCGACATAGTTAAAAGCTGGCCCGGGCCAAGTTAAAAATATAGTCTATTGTACTCAACAACTTTGACACCTGAGGTTTCATTGTGTGGCAAAGGAAGCAATGGTTTGGTGGGCGTTTCTTGAGCCTATTTATAGCAACTTGTCGATATAGTTATGTCTATTCCCTTTAATGAATCCTTCCTTTCTGGTATTTTTCCTCAAAAATGCAGCATGCAAAAGTCATACCATTATATAAAAATGGTTGCCCTGTGACAGTTTCCATTTGTAGACCAATATCCCTCTTGTTTGCCTTCAGTAAAATTTCAGAGAAATTGATGTACAAGCGCTTATACAATTTTTTGGAGGTTCATAAAATCCTGTACAATCTTCAGTTTGGTTTTCGTGCTTCTCACTCGATGAATCAAGCTTTAATTAGTTTAACAGAAGCTATCAAAACACTCTGGATAACAAACATTTTGGATGTGGAATTTTTATTGATCGTCAAGCACAGTCACTCACCTGATTCTCCTTAATCAACTTGAACATTACGGTAGTAAAGGTACAGCTCTATAATGGTTTAGCTCCTATCTTAGCAATAGAAGTCAATATGTATCCGTAAATGGCCACAACTCTAGTCATCTTAATGTTACCTGTGGTGTTCCTCAGGGCTATGTCCTTGGTCCACTTCTGTTCCTCATCTATATAAATGATCTTCCAAAATCATCTAGCAAGCTATCTTTTTATCTCTTTACTGATGACACAAACATTTACTTTGAATCTGACAATTTTATTAATATAGAAAAAGTGGTAAACAAAGAACTGAAGCATGTTAAAAAATGGCTTGATGCTAATAAACTTGCATTAAATGTGGACAAAAAAAATTTCATCATTTTCCATTCTCCACAAAATCCTTTAGATAGAACGGTCAACATTAAAATTGGTTGGGAGCATGTACATCAGGCTAAATATTTTAAGTTTCTTGGCCTTCTCTTAGATGAAAACCTCAACTGGATGTATCACTTAAGTGAACTCTCAAAGAAGTTAGCAAGAACTTGTGGTGTTTTCTTTAAGATAAGGCATCATCTACCGGGAAACGTCTTAGTTTCCTTGTATTACTCTTTATTTGCCTCTTTTCTTCAGTATGGAATCATTGCCTGGGGTTTTGCCTATGACACCTACACTAAACCAATTTACCTTCTACAAAAGAAATTTGTCAGGGCTATTACCTTCAAGAATTTCACATCTCCATCTACACCAACTTTCTCTGAATTAAAAATCCTTAAGATATATGATTTATTTCTTCTCAAGCTACTTATCTTTGTGTATGAATCTGTTAATCTGATTTCTCCTACCTTCTTCCACAATTTTTTTGAAACTTTGTCTACCGTTCATCAGTATGATACAAGGCAAGCTCGCAAAGGTGATATTTTTATGATGCGTTAGAATACTCTGCAGTATGGCCTAAGATCCATCAGATATGCAGGTGCTGAATCCTGGAATGACATTCCGTTCAAGATCAAACGGTCTCCTTCAGTAATGATTTTCCGTCGCGAAATAAAACTCCATCTTTTCTCCATTAGTTACCAGTCCTGATATAGTATCAACTTTTTTTACATCGATTGATCAAATCAAGTAAAAATGTTGCAAATTGAAAAATAGGTTTTTAGGATAAGGGGTGCTCTCTCCTCGATTAGTCTATCTATTGAGAGAGCTCCTCCTTATAAGAAATTCCTCCCCATGCAAAATTCTATGCAACCATTTTGTAAAATTTATCATTGGTTTTCTGTAATTTAATAATTTGGTAATTGTATGTATTGTATTCTGTAAATATTTATATTAAGATATTTTGCTGTCATTGTAACTTGTTATAATTTTAATTTAATGTTGCTTGTTTAGTGAATTTTGTATGTATGGAATTTCAAAATGAAAACTGAACTGAACTAAACTTAACTGTATCGTGGACATTTTCCAAAGTACCTGTAAACTTTCAGTCTCCGTGTTTTTCTTTTGAAAAGAATAAAAGATGCATGGACATGGCGCTGATTACTCAAATATAGTAAAAATGTGGTAAGAGCGATAAAGTCGTGCCACATTTCCAAAATAAGCGTGCATGTGCTCCTTTTCCTCTTCTTTAATACAAAACACTTGGTGTCGAATGCAATGCAAGGACCGATTCCTCTAAAGAAAAGCCACTTCAAGAACAATTGAAGTAATTCAAGTTATAAATCTTTAAAAAAAAAATAGAGTAGAAGTCAAAGTCGAAAATTCGTTTGCAACTACCTGTATGGAGTCAAATTATGGCTAGGCCATTTCTCAAAACCTCTGCTTTCAGGTGCACTCCCAATTTTGACCTTGTGAACTCATGTCTCCGGTGTTTGGTGGTCGATTCCAAATGCAAGGCATGTGCATAAAGTTGAACACCAACAAACTGTAGCCATGAATTGAAAAAGTTCCAAAATGTTATAGTTTTGTTGCCTTGTTGAGTCAAAAGGGGTAATTTTTTTTTGAGACATCCGGTCGGTTTCTTTTTTTTTGTAAATAGTTGGTGTAAATTAGTTCGTATTATTTGTTGTAGAACTAGAATTTTTAGCCAACTTTAAATGAATTGATAGATGAAGTGAGAAAATTCTGTCTATCCCCGCATAACCTGCCGGGGCATTAAGCGGGGCCAAACGTGAGCTATCGCCTCCCATTCACCGAATAATATGACCCTGATGGGCGGTGATATCGCTCATTTTCACTCAAGAAAACGTGAATGACCTTGAATATGCCCCATATATCCCTAGGTGGGGGGGGGGGGTTAGGGCAACAAATGATAGCTGCATAGTTCGCGAGTGATGAAGGCGTGTATTACCAAATACAAAGTACATTTTCTCTTGATTAAACTTGGTAGTTTTTGTTGGATGCATAGATCGTTACATTGACTTCAGTTTCCACATCGTTCATATATCATACAAACTTCTGTTCCTCATGTTCTTAGCCAGAACGGCAAGTCGCCAGGACGGTATATTTATCGACGAAACATAACCGTTCATGCGTTGGCAAATTTAGTTTTAGGCACCCAGCTTCAGCAACACCATAACTTCTTTAAGAACACGACTATGTACGAACACTAAGAATTGTTACAACGTTTCGAGCTTAAATTTTCATCAGGTATAATGATAATAGGACAAGGATTAAATGCCTATAGAAACTAATTTATTAGAGGGAAAGGGAGGATGGCAAATGTTGTTTGCGATGAGTTTCATTTTATGTAATGCAGCTTGGCTGATTCTTTGCTAAGTCGTCCAGGAAGTCGCCTTGTTTATTCTCGAACATTACTGTACCCCCAGACATCAACTGAAATCAACACATCCTTTTGTAATGCTCTATTTTGTTTGTCAGTCAAATGTGGCTCAAAGACAACAACTCTTTCTAGCGATCTTTCATATCTTTACGAAAGAAATACTGACCCTTGCAAATTTTACATGAATTCGTTTTCTTAAATCAAACTGAATTTAAATTTTCAATTTATATTTTAATCCTTAGCTCTAGGTAAGAAGACTAAGGCATCGAAGAAAGAGCATGAAGCTACGAAAACAAGTAAATATATTGTTTTGCTTTCACTTGCAACTTTCCAAGAATCATCATTTTCCGCCTAATGTGATCTTCTTTTCAGCAGAACTTTATTTCTGCAAGAAAAAAGGACTCCAGTACCCGAAATGCCTTGAAAATCCTTTCTCGACAAAAAGCAGTGATTAATTTGGCTATAAGATGAAATAGAAACATTTACAGTAAAACTGCATATCTGACAAAGTGTTCGTCTGTTGTAATGAATTAGCCAATCTTATTTCTAACCATTACTTCTTTCAAACGAAAGTTTCAGTTCGGTTTTCAGGACATCACTTTTGAATTTCGTAGTTGTGAATTTGAAATTTAAGAGAAAAATTGAATCTATCACTTTATGAAAACCAATTGAAGTGAAACTATGAAGTGAAAATGTTGGGCTCTCAGAGGTTCAGAAATGATGGTTCTTGTATTGGAAATTGTCAAGAATTCATTCTTTGAATATCAATCTTGGACTGATTACACAATCGGAGTTATCTCTATTGATAGACTGATAGACTTTCAAATAGTTTAAACGAACAATTCAATTCAATTAAACATGTGAAAATATATACCGGATGTCCCCCAAAAAAAAAACGCAACAGATTTGAAAAATTCTACTGCAAAATGTTTCATATTCATTATCCAACAATTATTTTTCTTCAAATCTGCAATGATTAGATAAAATTTTGATACATTTGTCAGTGTTTTTGGTGACTTGGTTGTAGAATTAAAAGTCGGCAAACTTCAAAATTGCCCCCAGGTCAAAACCAGAGTTACTGCATTAACAATGATGAATCATATTGTCAAATAGTAAAACATGACAATCCCTGCAATTGCAAAGAATTGCTGACAAACACGCAAACACATGATTTAATTGAACATTGAACAGACACTTTCATAAAGATTTCTGTCAAAACACTGTCATGCTTCTTGAGTATCCATGATGGTTGCTTGCTTTTTCTAAATGACTAGGCCATTATTAGTTTTATACTTTCAATTATAAATGAACACAAAAAGCTCCCTCAAGAATGGATAACTCATGAATGGGCAGGGCCGTAGGAAGAAGCTTCGGATTGGGGGGGGGGGGGCAATTGTTCTTAAAACAATAGAGAACAATACATCTAATTAAGTCATGTGACGTAGCACCATTGTTTTACAAAATTATTGGGGGGGCTTGAGCCCCCCTGCCCCCCCCCCCCGCTTCCTACGGGCCTGTGAATGGGTAAGAGATCCCTTTGTTGCAGTTTCTTGATGAAGTTTTGTGCTTGTTAATGTAATCATGTAAAGCTTCAGATATCGCTATTCTGTTAAATTTTCAGTATACTTTGTACTAGCCAGTAGCTCTGGTTTTGCTCTTACAGCAAATTTGAAGTTTGTTGATTTTTAACTCTTCAATCAAGTCACAAAAAAACAATATTTCACGAGCTAGTTCTTAACTACCGGGTGCGCCAAAATAAACTATGCACTTTTGGCAGGCCACGATAAATCGTACACTGGACCTATTTTGTTATGACTTAATCTTTAACAGAAAGCCTGAAGTAGATTCTAGGACTTTTTGCAATTTGTTTTTCTTTTTCAGTTTTAGAACTAAAAACGAGTTTCTTACAATTTCTGCTTTCGAAAACACTAAAAACGATAAAAAAACGTCGATGAAATTGTTTAGAGAAATCGACATGAATGGTTTTTGCTGTGATTTACGGATTTAGAAACTGATTAATGTAAACTTCTGCACGAGCATTATTTCAAAGATTGACCATTTGCGAAATTGTGTAGTAGTTGCAATAAAGTGCTTCCCAAACCGTTAAAAAAATTCTCAATTCAACGGGAATCCATGCTTGCTGGCCTCACGACACTTCCCTGTTTGTCTTTTAACACCCTTGAGATACGAATGCAACCTGCACCAAAGCATAAATTTAATAACAAAAATTCAATTAGAAATGCATTTATTTGTATCATTAAGAGTGTTGGTATATTCCTTCTAACACTCGTGCATTGGATCATAACTGAACAATTTCTAAAGCCCCAAATCATCACGAAAACGTTCTCTCTTTGTCCATTCATATTGAGGCTTTGGAGAATTTTATCGATGACCGTTTTCAGTGTTTTCAGCGTTTTCAGTGTTTTCAGTGTCAAAACTTTACGAAACTCCCTTATAACTAAACCATAACTAAAAAGCTAAAAACGTACAAAAAATACTGGCATCTAATTTAGGATCTTAGCTAAAGATTAGCTCATAAATCTTTAAAATCGACCCAGTATACGATTTATCGTGGCCTGATAAAATTGCATAGTTTATTTTGGCGCACCTGGTAGCTCTCCGAAATAAAGATTTTTCAGCAAATGCTTTACCTCACTGTTTAGATTGAAGGCTTGGCTATATTTTGGGATGTTGCATGACCATTTTATGCTATGACTAGCTGTTAACGCAGTTAAGTAAGTGCTGCTCAAAGCCTTAGTGTACAACATACTATTTCTGGAAATTCCTTGTGATATCTATTACGGTATAGTAGTACACATGGCAGTACAGGGCACGGCAGCCAAGCCTACGTGCAGACTTTACAGATATCATTTCTGTAAAGTCTTCAAGCAGGCTACCTCCTAACTGCAACCATTCATTAGTTATGCTACGTAATGAAGTTGCCTCAACTTCAGATTGAGTTTGCAGGTTGTTAACCCTATTGTACCCGGGGGGGGGGGCAAAAAATGCCCCCAACCAAGCTTTTGATTACAAAACAGAGAGGAAATAAAGAAATGAGCTGAAATAGCCATGACTTTTCCTAATTTTTAATTGGCAATTAAATTTTAGACTTTCAATTGTCATAATTTAAGTCACGTGATCAGCAGATACCAATATTTGGAGAGTAGTCACAAAGAAAATAACAAAAACCGTCATAATTTCTTTGTCTTAACCTCGATGAAACTGTGCTTGGTACCAAACGATTTCTCTTGCAAAGTACTTTCGTTTGATATATACATTATTCATATTTGCTGATATCAGCAAATTATAGATTCCATGACGTCATGTAAATTGATGACGTCATATCTCTAACAAAGAAAGGCAAAATCTTTAAGTTTTGATGTAAATCGATAGATAAACATATTTTCTTCACTTTTAAGTAGTTTATTGAGGTTTTGATACATTTGATCTGAAATGATTAGGACTTTTTGTGTTTTCAGTACTGAAGCTTATATCTGACATGGTCCTATTGTTTGGTCGCTTGGCAACAAACCACGTGACCAATTAGGATTAAAGTCTATAATTAGACTCCTGATAGATGTAATTTTTATTGTACGAAGTTATAATGGCATGCTATTTAAGGTTTTGGAGATAATTAGGGGGCATTTTTTGCCCCCCCTGGCAGTGATCTGACCCTATGAGCCCGGGTTTCATTAGGGTTAAGATAATGCTACTTTGTTTTACAATACCACTGTTAGATATATAAGAACGAGCTGTATGGAAAAATTGAGAACATTTTAGAATTTAAGAAAACAACACCCATGCTATGATAATGATGATCGTTAACTTCAATGTGAAAGATAAGCTGGTCATTGATAACAGTTAATTTCATTCCTGGTGCACCGAACGATCATCGCATCGCCAAATTGCCTAAAAGCGACATCTATTTAGCCATTTGAGCTTCCTGTGGTGTAACAAGACAATCTATACTTACTACTTCAGTCCCAATTTCTGCTTCAATCAGCCTGAGTCAGCAAATGTTAGGATCTAAACTCCATTCCCGGTAAAGTCCTTATCAATCGCGTCTATAATGGCTGCTACGCATGCGCTTCGCAGAAATTACGACAAATAAGTGAATTGTCGGAATCTACTCATCAAGGTCTTGCTTGCCTTTATATCATATTTTGTGTTTACTTTAATCTGGTTTAACTTGCTAGTGTGGACGGGGTATATATCATACCACCAGCAGTCTGTTTAAAGAGGATAAGAAGACAAAACTCTAATATTTGAGAATATTTGAAAATATATTTTCATGATGGGTTGACTATTTGAATTATGCTTTTGTTATTTGATTCCATTTTATTCGAGTATTGCTCCAGTTACGTGGAGCATAGAGTATTACAAGAGGAGTTATTTCCATTGGAAACCACAATGAATACGAATATTCAGGAATTTCGTCATGCGAAGGAAACAAAATCCAATGAATATACGATTCTAATATTGAACACATAGGTGGTAATCTTCTTCTGCTTTGAACGTAAAACCAAGTCTTGATATGATTTCAAATCAAATGTTTAGACATTCTGAGCTAGATTTGTACTTTTTTTCCAGAGTCAAACTTGCATCACCAGAAAGAAATATCACACAAAGGCTCAAAGAAACAGTGTAGGTCACAATGTTTTTATTGTATTTGTTACCTTTAGAGGGTACAATTGTTAATGTTGGGTGAGACAAATCGTATGGTTGAGAAAAATTTTCGCCCAGTTAGTGTGTTAAATACATTCTCTAAAATCTATGAAAAAAAATATGAAACAGCAATTAGTTCTCTGTCATGATACTACACTTTCGGTTTTCATAGGTGCCTATAGAAATGTATACGGTATGCAACATGTTTTGATAACACTTGTTGAAGACTGGAAGACGAAACTTGTCAATAATTATATTGTAGGTGGTCAAAGCATTTGATTGCACCACCCACGATCTGCTGATTGCGAAATTAAATGCGTATAACATGGATAAAAATGCCTTGGTACTAATCTATTCATGTCTTTAACGGCATGCAAAAACTACAGTAGCAAGCAAGTATCCTCTCGAAGAAATGATGAAAAACTGAAAGTCTTTGTGTTCATAAAAGTGATAATATTTCTGTGAAATCATTAAACGATTGCTCATACGACATAATCCATTCCAATTCCCTAATAATTTCGAGGAGCACTTCTTTGATTCCCGGGGGGGGGGGGGGGGTATTTGGCCAGGATTTGGTCGGGGACGTGGCTTCAAAAACATACCATTTCATTATAATTGTCATTTTAAATTCTTTTTTATACACAAAAGACCCTTCAGCTTATGAACGTAATACCTAAATATAAAAAATAAATATCCTAATTACATTAATATAATCTATATACAGTTAAAGCGAAATTATGTGCAGTAACCTATCTAATAGCAGCTGCTCTTCCAGGGCGTCGTGTTTTAGGTTGTGTTCAGCTCGTATATTAACTTTTCAATTGAATCTACTAAGTGTAGGGAGCTCTCTGATATTGATGGGTATATCGTTCCAAGCTTTCAGAGCCGAATAGTGAAAGCCTTTCTCCACATAATCAAGATTATTTCTTGGGATTTGTAGGTCCCTGCAATTCCTTGTTCTGTAGTTGGAATGCTGGATCCTATGATGGTATTTATCCCAAAGGCCTTCGGGACATTGCCTGTTGATTATTTTGTATGTCATAGCTGATCGATCAAAGTTTGTCAGTTGTTCAACGGTCAACCAATTATGAGACCAATTGTCTTTTAGTCTGGTCTTATCAATAATCGAACGGGCTCTGTCCTGCAAACGTTGGAGGGTATTCAATTTTGATTTAGGAAGACTCCCCTAAATAACATTGGCGTATCGCAGATGGCTTTCGACAAGTGCACGGTACACATGGTCC
Source organism: Aurelia coerulea (assembly GCA_039566865.1). Taxonomy (NCBI): domain Eukaryota; kingdom Metazoa; phylum Cnidaria; class Scyphozoa; order Semaeostomeae; family Ulmaridae; genus Aurelia; species Aurelia coerulea. The sequence goes on from CM076959.1 coordinate 10,555,483, forward strand.
AGCTGGGATTTGGAAATAAGATATTTCGGGTTTTTTACTGACCGCCACTAATCTTCCCTTTCACTTTGCTGAATTGTTCATCCCAGTTTAGCCCTTCATCCACAATAACCCCCAGTGATTTGGTCTTCGTGACACGCTTAATTTCTGAATCATTAAGATTCAGTGGTTCTGAGATACCTGTTCTTTATACCAATTTTCTGAAAAAGTATACGCGACCTTATACCAATTTTCCGAAAATGTATACCCCACCTTATACCATTTTTCTGAAAAAGTATACCCGACCTTGTACCAATTTTCCGAAAATGTATATCCGACCTGATACTTATACCAAAATAGCGAAAATCGATACCATCCCTTATACCAAAATCTCGAAAATTGATACCCTTCCCGATGGCACGTCCTTGTACCCAAAATATGTGTAGTCCCCCCCCCCGGCTTTGATTCTGCTAAGTTCAATCTTTACAAAATTTGATGACTGTTTTTCGGTATTTATTGGAAACAAAATTTCAAGAAATCGTAAACATATCAATAAGCAGGTATCCTAAAAATCGATCAAAAATGACCAAGAATAATTTGATAAAATATTAAATCAAAAATATTTGAAATTGGTTCGTGTATGATTTATCGTGGCCTGTCAAAAATGGGAACTTTTTTCTGGCTCGCCCGGTATACATAAATTATCTTTCTATCGCAGGCATTAATTTAAGGATTTTTTAGCACTGTCCAAAACAGCGTAAATCGCAGTTTTTTTGCTTGAAAGGGTGTGGTAAAATGGTGTCGCAAGTTCCTCAGGGCTCTTGCCTAGGACCTCTTCTTTTCATAATATACGTAAATGATCTTCATTTCTCTTTGCGACACTCAGATGTTAACATGTACGCCGATGATACAAGCCTTTCTTTCTCTTCAAAGTCCATTCCTTTAATAAATGAATGCGTCAACGAGGACCTTGGATACCTTAAATCTTGGCTTAATGCAAACAAATTGTCCCTCAATGTGACCAAGACACAAAGTCTTATGATAGGTGGTAGGAAGCGTTTGAACGACATAGAAAAGCAAAAGGTAGGGGGAGTAAAGCCTCTCTTAAATGTAGGGGAAGAAACTGTTTCTATCATAAAGCAGGCAAAATATCTGGGAGTAATGGTTGATCAACACTTGAACTGGAAAGAACAAATTTCTACCATCAAGAAAATAGTTTCTAGAGGAATAGGGATGTTGAAATACTCCAAAAAGTATCTCCCTCTTCTCACAATACAAAGCATGTATAAAAGTCTTGTAGAACCACATTTTAGATATTGCTGCCCTGTATGGGGAAGGTGTGGCTCCACAGCAATAAATGAACTACAAAAACTTTAAAATCGGGCTGCAAGAATAGTTCGGTAGATATGATGCTTCTGCAAAGCCTATCATCAAGAAACTTGGATGGCACACTGTTAATGAAATTATTCAAATGGAGACCTTGAGTATGGTATACCAGTCTATCAATGATCTGGCTCCCACTTACCTTACAGAAATGTTCTCAAGACTCTCGGATACATCTAAGAGAGAATTACGCATGCGAAAATCTGCAAATGGCCAAAAATGCTTCTCATATAAAGGCGCGACAATATGGAATTGTCTCAGCCTAGAATCAAAATTGTCCCCGACATTGAAAACTTTCAAAAAAAGCATAGCAAACCTTGCATTTAGCTAATTCTCTCTCATATCATATCTAGCATATGCATGATCATATCTACAATTTTTATACACTTTGCTAATTGCTGTATAGATCAAATTGATTGTAGTTTTATTTTAGATTTACGTGTAAATTTAGATAGTTTCTTTTCGTTTGTAAGTTTCTTAACAGGGTACATTGTAAAACAGTATAACTGAATGTTTTACCCTGTATAAATATTATAAAATAAATAAGAAATAAGAAATAAGAAAGTTTTTTAACAGGGTACATTGTAAAACAGTATAACTGAATGTTTTACCCTGTATAAATATTATAAAATAAATAAGAAATAAGAAATAAGAAAGTTTTTTAACAGGGTACATTGTAAAACAGTATAACTGAATGTTTTACCCTGTATAAATATTATAAAATAAATAAGAAATAAGAAATAAGAAATAAGAAATAAGAAATAAGAAATAAGAAATAAGAGATAAGAAATAAGAAATAAGAAATAAGAGATAAGAAATAAGAAATAAGAAATAAGAAATAAGAAATAAGAAATAAGAAATAAGAAATAAGAAATAAGAAAGGGTGTCGCAATGGGCTTGGCAAAGTTCTTTGTGACCAGAGGCTGTATGGAGAGTAACTCTTTTTCATGACTGGACAGGAATCGTCGATCAATTGCTGAACACCTTTAAAGTGTCATTTGGACGTGACGCTGCACCAGACATTCTCATTATATTTCTACGAAAAGTTCTTAGGCTTAGCATCGAATCGTCCATGGAGATTTTGAATTGGATTATCGCATATTTCAATCTATCTCCATCGACGTTACTGTTGGCAATCTCGCGAATTGAATTGAAATATATTGTACGTCTATGTCGATTTGATGCATCTGCAAAGTTATTTTGTGTATCACCAATTCCTGAAAATGCGTAAACAGCGATCTTGCTAGAGCAACTTTGAAGCTGCGAAGAGATAATCTACAAGTGGAAGAGGGCAAAAACTAACCGCTCACCAAAGAATATGATTTTCGAGTCTTGCCACCACGCAGAATCTGTTTCCCACATTTTGCATCTAACTGCCCCCTTACTTCTCCACTAGATGGCACAACCGCCAGTATATGCCAGAAGCACATAATTGAAGGGGTCTATGGAGCATGTACCCCTGGAAAATTTTGTAGATATGACCTCTCGAAAGCCCAAGATGCACTTTGTTCTCATTTTTTTCAAGGCAGTTTGTCTCACAGATGATTTCCTGAAATATGAGCTAGAAATAGAAATCATTGAATGTTAGTCATTGATAGTCTGTTATAAACGATGATATCTGTCCAGAATTCTTCTGCTCTGTAATTTTCTGTTTAAACAAATGATTCGTGGTACGTAATTTAGAATAGCCTTCAATAACGGACTCATCATTTTAAACCCATAAACGCAACAAAACACCGAAATCAGTAGAAAGAAGACTATTAACTCATGTAAAAGGAACAATAACCAAAATAAGCCTGTAACAAGAGGAAAACTGTTAAATCCTGTAAGAGGCCCTTTACAGGAGAAATTTCAACCCGGGTTGAGTTGAACACGGGTTGAGTTTCAACTCGGTTGACGGTGTAAGCCTTCCACCGCGTTTACATGAAGGAGGCCGAGTTGAAACTTAACACGGGTTCAACTCAACTCGGCAACTCAACCCGTGTTGAAATTTCAACACGGTTTGAAATTCTCATGTAAACGCAAAAATGTTTCAACTCGGGGCGAGCTTAGAATGCGAGCAAAGGAGATCGAATCTATATACGAAAAACATTCAAATATTTGAGTAGGCTCACATTCCTTCTTCTATTGTTTGCAACCATTTGACCTAATCTCAACCTGTGTTGCGATTTCATGTAAATGCAAGGCAAAATAAGCAATGCTGTTAATACTCAACCCGTGTTGAAACTCAACATGGGTTAAAATTTATCATGTAAAGGGCCTCTAAGACAAAACCGAATTATCCTAAAAACCTGAAAGGAAAGAAATAAGTTAATAACTCACCTGTAACTGCTGAAAAGATAAACGTAAAATCACCAAATACTAGTTTCGTCGCACTCTTATCAGTTTGGTTCGTGCGATCTTCTACTGCAGTCGCAACGATGTACGATGCATGTCTCCCGACTTAGATCTCTTTCTTTGGAAATTTTTAAAACTTTGAATGATCTGAATCCATCCTTCGTGAAAGATATTTTTCAAATTTGAGCTTCTAACGATTCATCGCGAAATCCTAATAATCTTACATTATATGCCAAATCAGGTTACTTTCGGCACAAACAGTCTCAAGCTCTTAGGACCACAGATTTGGAACTGCTTACCAGAGGAGCTAAAATCGGTTCACAACTTTGATACTTTCAAGAGCTTAATAACTCAATGGGCTGGCCCCATGCACAATTGCAATGCCTGTGGTTTTATTTTAAATATTGTATAAATCACGTAAAAAAGTATTTGCTTATTTTAATTAATTTGCTTTATGTATCCATCGATTTTGATTAGTTTACTCGTACAATTGCATGCAGTAGATTGTTTATGATCGATGTAAAATAAATCTATAACAACAGCAACAACACTGTTAGAACAGTCACCTCATTTAATTTCATATTTCTGACTTCAAGATTTTCGTAAAGTCGATGTAAAATTTGTATTTGATCTTTTTTCCAGTCCTCGGATATCCTGAACCTGATGGAAGACAGGCCAATGGTAACAACTTTTTTATCTTAAATAATGATAAATTATTTTATTTCGAGACGTTTATGATGCAATTAATTGGAGGGATTTACGATGCACATGTGAAAAAAATTGTTTTACTTACATTTCATTACGACTCACTCGCCAATAACTATGAAAAGGAATTGCCTATTTCTGCAAGGTTGATTTTTGTAGGTAATTTAATCTCTCTAGCTCCACCCCTTACCCCCACCCCACATGAGAAGGCGTTACAAACATAAATGGAGAAGTTTTTCCTCCCAAATATGACGTTAAAAAAGCATCATGCTTCTTCTTTTACTCATTATGTAGCTCTTACCTTATGCGTGTAACGCATGTGTGTTCCTTTCTTCCAGCTTATGGCACATTCGGGCAAGGGGGCCTTCCTGGACCTCTCGGTGGCCTTGGAAATGGTGGCTTGGGTGGCGAAATGGAAGGGATGCCGGTTGGTATGGGAGGCGGTGGAGAACCTCTTGGTTTTAGAGAGCAATCACAAGGACCACCTGGACCTAATTTTCATATTCCTGGAATTAGTAAGTTAATCTAACATCTATTCTTGTCCTTCTGTGACTAGATGTGACTGTGCCAGCAAAAAAACATTTGACCCATTTAAATATTGGTAATGTTGCTTATGATAAGAGCAAGCTTAAAGATATGCATGTAATTATACAAGTGTTTAAACAAATAAAGCATAATCAACAGCTCTGCTGGGATAAAACTGGTCGTCTAAGCGACATCGTTTGTAAGCATGCCAAATTCAGCCTGTGATATTTATCGCTGTACTCAATCAAATCAAGATGAGACTTCAAACATATGCTGGTGCATTTTAGATGTTTCAAATTTCTTCTTCACCAGTAACTGTTCTTTCAGTGAATTAGGGACTGAATTGAAATTGGGTCACAACCTTCGACACGTCATACGCTCTTGTATTTTAAATTCTTAAATTATCCTCAATCATATCAAATCAACTTATCCTCCATCAAATAAAATAAAATAAAATAAAATAAAGTAAATAAAGTAAAAGCAAAGCAAAGCAAAGCAAAGCAAAGCAAAGCAAAGCAAAGCAAAGCAAAGCAAAGCAAAGCAAAGCAAAGCAAAGCAAAGCAAAGCAAAGCAAAGCAAAGCAAAGCAAAGCAAAGCAAAGCAAAGCAAAGCAAAGCAAAGCAAAGCAAAGCAAAGCAAAGCAAAGCAAAGCAAAGCAAAGCAAAGCAAAGCAAAGCAAAGCAAAGCAAAGCAAAGCAAAGCAAAGCAAAGCAAAGCAAAGCAAAGCAAAGCAAAGCAAAGCAAAGCAAAGCAAAGCAAAGCAAAGCAAAGCAAAGCAAAGCAAATATTGTCAAGTCCAGTCAAGTGAAGTCAAGTCAAATCACGTCACGTCACGTCACGTCACGTCACGTCACGTCACGTCACGTCACGTCACGTCACGTCACGTCACGTCACGTCACGTCACGTCACGTCACGTCACGTCACGTCACGTCACGTCACGTCACGTCACGTCACGTCACGTCACGTCACGTCACGTCACGTCACGTCACGTCACGTCACGTCACGTCACGTCACGTCACATCACATCAATAGCATACATATTTGTAAATTGCTTGTAAACTGCTTCGTATAGAGAAGGACTACAGTGATAAAGAACGCGTATGCTTAGGCCATGTGCCTTTGGAACAACAACTTAAACAGGAATCAATAATATACACGCAGCGATAATCAAATACAAAGTACAAGAGTATGGGCTCTGGTCTTGGTAACAAGTCACTTTATTACAATATTTTTGATATTACACTCAATAGTCTTGTATTTCTTTTTTATTAGTGAATGGACCTTCAAATTACGATGAGAATGCAGAAGTTGGCAGAGGCAATGATGATGATAATGGCATAATTAGCAGATATGCAAATAAGGAAGATGTCGACGCAATAGCACAAAATGCAATTTCGCATTTGAATTCAAATGACGAGGAAGAGGGAGAATCTTATGGTATGAATATTATGGTATGAATCTTATACGAGGACAGGACCATTTTACCATGCACGTAGCGCGATACAAATACCCCCTTCCTGGGGCCTGGTTGCTTGATGCATTTTCTGAGAACCTACTCGCAGGAATGATGTAGCCTGTATTAATCGCTCAATTTTTTTACAACAGGGCCCACGTTCAATAAAAGTTACTTGTGTAGTTAAACATGGTCCAATTGCAATAAAAATAATCGTTTGAACTAATATTTACAATATATTAAAAGTCACAGGTCCAAGATTAAGGTTCACTCAAAATGGTTTTTTGAAAGGGAGCAAACTGTCAAATTGGGTTGTCGTTGCAGGCAAGGAATTCTATTTTTAATAACAGCCCTTCCTTCAAAATATTCGAATTTTCCAGGTGTTGCATTTCTGTTTGACTTTTTTCCCTTTTATTGGTCTCTTGTGATGCCCCTGCATGTCAGATGAATACAGGAAGCATTGCTTTAACGACACTGGAGTGAGATCATTTATGCCCCGGAGTGAGATCATTCAAGCTCAGTGCCTATTGACTGAAAATATGATACATTTGGGTTGTTCATTAGGTTTGTTTTTACCCCTGTAGGTGGTTGTTTTGATGATCTGTTATTATGGCATTCTTTCAGGGCTGATATACCATCAGTGTGTTTTATGTTTGAGTATAAGGATCGGACATCCATCGTGACTAGGATTGCTTTATGTAGTATTCTTTTTATTTGTCTTATTTTATTTATGAGGTCTGTTGTGTCACGTATATAAGACTTAACTTTCTTAGCAAGAGGCTGCATGAAATGATCAACATATTTTGATAGTTTAGTGGTGTGGCAGTTAACAGAGGAATTTACTGGCCTTCCAGGGTGGTTCTTTTTATGAATTGTTGGAAATAAATAGAAGCGGGCTGGTTTAACATTTGTTGGTTGTAGTATATCAGATGTTTCTTTGTCGATGATATCGTTTGAAATCAGTTCGTTGAGTGAATTTGTTGTTAATTTCTGGTAATCCTCTAATTGGTTAAATGAGAGTTCTTGAGTTAAAAGACTAAATTTAGCAGACATACATAGTTAAAAGACCTTCAGCATAACAAGCCATGAATGTTGAAATAAATTAAAATAGAATAGAATAGAATAGAATAAAATAACATGAAATAAAATACCGGGTGAGTCAGAGAAAAGAATCCCCGTTTGAAAGGTTACTGCTCCCTGGATATCAAGACAATGATATCGGCAAATATATAGTTTTATGGTAGAAATGTTCAAATCTACTATAAAATTTAACCTGACTGAAATCGGCCATTCCATTCTGAAATTACGAGGGATTTTCTCCAGAAAGCCTCTTCAAAAATCCTTCAAAACGTGCCCAAAATCATGAACAGATTTCCCTAACAGTTCTGCCTTACAATGGCCTTACATCAATGACTTGTGAACGCTTTAGCACGTGCTATCCTCTTGGGAGGATGAACAAGTCCTCCCCCTGGTATCGATGACCTATTCAGGGGGATTCCATTCTCCCAAGAGGACAAAATACATGAATTTATGTGAGTGTCATCATTTCTAGGAAGGAAAATGTGCTCATTGTTTTCATTCGTTTTTGCAGGTTTTTTGAAGGGACTTTCTGCAGAAAATCACCTATATCCACGGGAAGGAATGGCCGATTAAGGCCGGGTAAATTACTGAACCTAATTGAACATATTGGCAATAAAACAAGACTGCTTTGAATATCATTGTTTTGATATTCATGGAGCAGTGGCCTTCCAAGCGGGGATCCTTTTTTCTGACTCACCCGGTAGAATAAAATAAAAGTTTGGAATAAAAGTTTAACATAATAGACAGTTGCAGGCAGGTTTCTCCAGACCAAGATTCGATTTTTTGTTCAATCAAACTCAGCAAGAGATGTGGAATCTTTGATGAACTTTGGAACAGTAGCCCAGACTTGCGGACCTCTGAAATGAATCAATTCTGAGCCATATGTAGGAAGAGAGTTTTTATGTAGGAAGAAATTTTAGGAAGAGAAAATCGTTACGAAAAATGTGTACAAAACTCATTCATGTGTGATCATTCAAAAAATGTGTACAGAAGTCTATGATAAATAAGGGTTAGACCTATTGCATGGTTTGGTGTGGACCTGTCATTCCCCTTCTTTTCTTTCGATCCTGTGTATGTTTTTTTGTTCCCTGTATTGCTATATTTATTTTCTATCTTTGAAGTTGCATTTGTAAAATTGTAAGTACCATTCTCGGTGGATGCCAGATGACCGTGTGTCTTCGTACAGCAAGAGCGGCACAGTGTTTACGTATTTAGATTAGTTAGTATTTATTTATTATGAATAGAAAAACATGCGCATAGTCCATTTCATTCGGTCCCACTACTCTTGCCTTGACTATAAAGAGAAATTTGATTACCTTTAAGAAGCATGCGAAAGTTTGTTTCTGTAGTAAAACCTTATTCGTGTATTTCCGTGTATCAACTTGAATAATATTCGTGTATTTTCATGTTTCATGTTGTAAAATTTCTGCAAAAATCTTCACGATGATACCCTTTATTGGTATTTAGGCAAAGACAATCTTCAGCCCAATGAAGAGCCCGATGAATCTGTAACAAAAGCAATTGGTCGCCCATTTGAACCAGAGCCTGAACAAGAAGGTAACAATATGGATGAACATGAAGACACCCCGTTTCAAAATGTTAAACAAGAAAGCCCTTTTCAAGTCCCAATGAACAGTATTGCTCAACAGGCATCATATGCCGCTTCCCAAATGGCCCAAATGAGGCCTGAATCAGCCGGTCCAATGGGGGCGATGCAAGAAGAATCTCCCTTTCAGCCGCAACGTGAAGAAGAGCCAGAAAATCAAGGTAATTTCTCATCGAATTTGGTTGAATTTCGGATATGTTTGTCCTCATATGAACTGATGTGTTTGTCCTCATACGACATGATGCCATGCCGTTATTCAAGATTGGGTGCGTTCTTCTGTTCTTTGTAGCTATCTTAATTAGCTTTTGATTAGCGATGCGAACGGTAAACTTATTTTGCAAGGTCGTTCTTTTAGAAGTCACTTTGCAACATTGTTCTTAAGTTACGTTGTTCACTGAAAGCTATGCGAAACCGAGAAACAGTAAAATTCTCATTCGAAACTCCCATTTGGCATAATGGAACGATGACAGCAGCCAATTGTTTTCCCAAGACCTATCATATCATATCATATCATATCAAATTATTTAAACACAAAATCCCTTCAGCTGAATTAAATACAAATCAAAGTTATGATACAGTAATTACAGTATAATATTTACAAGAAGAAAAGAAGGTTCAAAACTGTTCTAGGGGCCTATTTGCTGCTCTCCCAGGGAGTCGTGTTTCAAGTTTGCTTCAGCTCTGAAGGTGAGTTTTTAGATTTTTTTTAACTGTGGCAAGGTTGGCAGCTCCCTGATGGTAATAGGGATGCTGTTCCATGCAGTAAGAGCTGAATAATGAAAGCCTTTTTTCACATATTCAAGGTTGTATCTTGGAATTTGGATATTCCTGCAGTTTCTCGTACTATAGTTTGAATGCAAGGATATCTGGGGGAATTTATCCCAAAGGCTCTCTGGACATATTTGATTCGATTCTCAAGACCTTACTTTAATGGGGCTGTACAAGATTTTTGTAAACAAAGATAAAGATAAGCTGGCCAATATCATCAAATTCAATGAGAGATTCCTCTCTAACTGATTTAGAGATAGAGATAAACGATTTCTTTAACCTGCCTATTGCCTTTCCTGTGTTTAGGCTAAACATATCTGAAACTCGTCGCTCAGAATCCAGCTGTATCGTTATAATCGTTGATGCATAAAAATATGATTGCACCGGCGAATTCTACGGGGTTCAAACATGTAGAAAACATCTTCATTTGCAATGTGTCTGCTGCTACTTGCCTGCATTAGGGAGAGAAAGTTTTGGATTTTTGGACGTTTAGCTTGTCAGCCCCTTTAAGTATGCTCGATGAGAAGCCCTTGCTCTGCGTCAAGGTTATGAAGAATTGTCATCCAAATTTTAGTGTTGCTCATCCGGGGAGTTCCTCTTCACGTTACAGTCAAGATGCAGAAAGACGTAAAAAGCTCTTTGGTTTTGCCTTGAACATCAACCCGAAAATTTAGGGCTGCTCCATTTCAGGTTACTAATTTCTTCCCATAATATTCCTAATTCTAAGTTGAAATGCCTAGCACGTAACTATAATGAGTAGAAATTGCCAGATTCAGAAATTTTTTCTCCTTTTTTATTCAATGGTCAAAATATGGTCAAATGGTCAAATGGTCAAATGGTCAAATGGTCAAATGGTCAAATGGTCAAATGGTCAAAATATTCAGTTTTTCTGGTTAAGTCCTGCCGACAGGCTACTTAGCTTTTGAAGCTAGGGTTCTAATGTTCAACTAATCTTTTCACGTTGTTTTTCTTTCAGTCCTTTCATTTCGTGTCAACAACTTTCTCAGTATTCTTGCTGTTCCCAGAAGGCAGGTTGCATTGCTGCCATCTGCTCCTCGCACTTCATATAATAATAATAATAATAATAATAACAATAATTATTTATTTATTTACAGTTGGTGGAAGCAATAGTTTTATGGAAAACTAGTAAATACCAATTATTTACAATACAAAGGTCAAACATAATAAACGTAAAATATATACATGAATCTATGTAAACATCATCTGCAGATGTTGCAACTGCAAGTGTCTCCTTTCCAGCTCTTAATCATATTTTGTAACTGCTTCGTGTTTTGAGCAGCTTTTATCGTGTCAGATAACGTGTTCCACAAAATTCTTCCTCTAAATGATAAAGAATTGTTCCCATCAACTAACGTATTGGTTTCAGGGAGCTGCAGGAATTAATTTGTTTGTAGGCCATATTGAATGTCCTTTGGTGTGCAGAACTCAAACATGAAGGAGGGGCAAGCCGCATTTATGCATTTATATATTTCAAGCATTAGTTTTTGCAAATTTTTGCATTGTATTGTTAGCTCAAATATAATTTGTTTGTTTGCACGTGCATTAGCTCACCCGACCTTCTCAAGAGATTTTCAAACGATGCATCATAGTCACTATACAGAACTCTCAGCAGCTCTGGATAAACTTTGAATATTTTGGTTACTGAGCCTAGAGCACTCCGATGATATTTGGAATGAAGAAGACTTGTTTACTTCACCTTCATTACCCTTGAATTTGAAACTCTGAACTCTGAAACTCTTGAATACTCTGAAACAGCATGCCAGGTGTGATAAGAGCAGCGAAACGGTCGCTTCCTTTTGCAAAAGAATCAAAAAATGGGCTGGGGAAGGATGCAATTGTAAATTATGCCGTCTATGGTTTTGCTGTATTTAAGTTGATTTTAATTAGCTTACTCTTTTAAAGAGCATGAGCTATTAGTACCTAGTATACCAACTTTAAAAAAGGAGTATTATTATTATTATTATTATTATTTCCATATTCCGTAATGAGGACAGCAAAGCAAATATTGTAACTCAATTTAAGACTGGCGATCGACTGTTAGCTATGAATGTTTTACTTGCAAAGTTTTTGATTGATGCCGTGAAACATATACAAAGTTAAAGCCTGGGGGCTTCACTCTATCTTTTGGGTACTGGGAAAGTGCCAGCGGAATGGGCATCAATTTTCAGAATTTTGGTATCGGAACGGTATTGATTTTCGCGATTGTGGTGAAAGAAATGGTGTTGATTTTCTTAATTTTGGTATCAAGAGTGGTATCCAATTTTTTGTGCCATTTGTAAAAAGAACAAAGATATAGGCCATATGCCAAGAAGTGGTGAACACATTTTTTCATAAGGAAACTTTGTACAAGAAAGTCAACGCTCAGAATGCCAAACATTTTAGTAACTCCTGTACTGGGAAACCATAAAACCTTATTTACAGAATTCAAAACCTATGTACAATAATGTTGAAAATTTAAAATCAAACGAAGTAAAAGATGCCTGCACCTAAATTGCCTTGAAACTATTCAGTGAGGCTACCTGCTTAGACTCGGCTTAGAGTCTATTCCACAGTTTTGCAGCTCTGTAGGAGAAACATCTCTGGCCAATATTTGACCTTTTCTTGGGCAACCTAGAGTCGGTTCCTGTATTTCGAAGGCTGTTGGATGAACACTGCGAATTTCGTGTGAAAAGGTCACACAAGTATTGTGGAGCCAGCTCATTTAAGGACTTGAAGACTATTGTCTGAGACTCATAGGCTACAAGTTCGTCTATGGTCTTCCGTCCCAGCTTTTCAATAAGGGGTCTGCTTGGTGCATCGAAGCGGTTATTCGTTATAATCCTAGCAGCATGTTTTTGAAGTTTTTGCAACTGATTAATTTCAGTTGAACCAGCGCAGCCCCAAACAGAACAACAGTATCGAAAGTGGGGCTCAACAATACCTGTGTAGAGAGTTCGCAAAGTTTCTTTTGGTAGAAAAGACTTGGCATGTTTCAACAACCCAACTGCCCTGGAAACCTTGCTAGAAACTGCCTTGATTTGATCGACTTAGTTTTACCCTTTATTGGATTTTAGATTTTTATGAATGCAAATTTCATTATTATTGTCATTATTTGGTACTTCGTCCCTTAAGGATCACATTATTTCCGATGAGACATTTGTGCATTTGGTAGGATTTCAAGCCCTGGTCGCCTCAGCTTGCCAATTGCGCGATTTCTCATAGCAAATAGCTTGCGAAAATATTGAATCTTTTGTTTTATGTTTGTATTTCTAGAATACGGTGGTCCAGAAGGAAGTGATTACCGAGCGACTTCAATGACTGGTGGCGAAGCCATGATGGGAATGGATGAACAAGAAGGAATGAAAAGACAAATGTCAAGGCAAAAGGGAAGAAAAACATATGTAAAAGCTGTTAAAAGGAAGACTGTTTCACATCAAAGAAAAGGACATGTCAAGAGAAAGCGAGGCTAGATTATAAAGCTTAGAAAATACATCAAAACGACCAAGTTGAGATCTTGGAGGGAGGGAATTTTTGGACGATTTTGAATTGAAAGCTAATTTTCCAACCTTTTAAAAGAGTTACTGTTAAAGTAGATCATAGCCAGATTGTAAAAATCAAATCATGATATTGACTAAGTCAGATTGAAAACAATTGCAGAGAGATTTGAAAATGTATTTAACAACTTATTAAATGAACTTTATCAGGTTCAAATCGAAGAATCTTATGCACAAGTAGTTGCAAGAACTTAAATTAAGAGGGAGCGCGATAAATTTAAAATTTACTGGTAACGTTTAGATATTGTTAAATATTAGGCTATATGAAAACTTTTCTGCTGTCACTAGCCTGTGCAAAAAATATGTCCCCTTTCATAACTATATTTTACACAGAAGCACATCACAGGTGAACAGGGCACAGAACTGGTCTAGAACAGAGGAAGAAACCGACCGTCCTGTCCTACATTTTGGCGGGTAGTTTTTGCTTGACCTCTAACTTAAACTTTCATATCAAATATATCGGCCCCTCCTTTGAAAATACGGAGTAAAGAAAGCTATTATTTACCTGGAATAACCAAGGCTGCCTACCTTGAAGGAACTGTCATCCCCAGTACTGTTTTTGCGATAGAGTACACAGAGTAATTGCTGTCCTATCAATATGATTCCAGAAAAATAAGTATAAACGCATGCATGCTATTGAACAGATTCTTCTTTGATGTTATGATACTCTGAATGAACGAAAGTACTTGCAGAGTCTTGCAGCGTCTTGCAGAGTCTTGCAGAATCAATATTTCAACAACAAAGTAATTAAATTGAACAACTTTGCTTTTCTGTTCATGCGTGAATACAGTTCGAAGTTCGAACGATCATTCTACAATCAAATCAAAACAGCAAGTCAGATCTTTACGTTACGTGATTTTAAGCGAGCATCCAGTATTTAAAAGTTCCTAATATTTTCCTGTCCTGATCCTAGTTCAACTTACCACAAGTCTTGATTACTTGCCATAGCACCGGCCACTGACAACTACAACGGAGGACGCGCTTGCGAAACTAATGAACAATGGAGTTAGGAGCTTTTCCATACCAATAGAGTTTCTTTAGTTTCAATGAATTTCAAATTCAAACGCCTGCCGTGCTAAACAATCAAAATCACGCTCCCTGATTCCCTGTGGTCATCTCGTATAACAGTTGATCTCGTATTACATCAGCACCGGAATTTGAAACCACGACATTATTCTTACCTCATCTTGATAGGACATTATTATTAACAATTTCTTTTACGTTGGCAAAAGTCATCAAGTCAATAAGTCAAAGCTTAGTTTACAAAATAATTTTCTGCTAACCTACAAAACGCCTAAATCTTTAATGAATACTTTGCACAATCTGCAAATGCAAGTATTTCCATTCCATAATTTTATTTTTCGCTTGAATTCAGGAAGTGTATTGGAATCTTTAATCTCCTTCGGCAACGAGGACCACAAAAGGTGACCTCTGTACTGAATATTCTCTATTCCGTATGTTGTTGTCTTTATATTTGGCAACTGCAAATGATATTCACTTCTCAAATTTTAGTGAATATTTCTTTCATTAAAAATGTTTTTCATAAATGTTGGATTTAGATTGTTTCCCGTATTGAATATTTCAATTATTACCAATTATAGATTGTGCTGGTGAATGGTAACGTATTTTTTCTTCAACTTTTCCAGCTCTGAGGCACTATCTTTGCATACCATTCGCAATGCTCTTTCGTGAATGCGATTTAATTTTGAATTAGTTGCCCTATCATTAAACATCCATACAATTGGACAATAATTGAATTGTGCCCTGATGAAAGAATTCATTAAAATGTCTGCTTTGGTAGGATCAATGTAATTAGACAAGCGAGCCAGCGCGTGGAGCTCTTGGTTAGCCCTTTTATACAAATCTTCAACATGTTTTTTGAAACTAAATTTCTGACCAAAAGTCACACCTAGCAGCTTTTCATAATCACTTTCCTTAATTCTTGAATTTCCAATTGGGACAGTTGTTTCCGTGCTTTTATCACCAAATATCATCAGGCGGCATTTATCATTATTTAGCTTCAACAAGTTGTCAGAAAACCAGTTTACTATCACAGAGCTGTCTTCTTCTAATTGTCCAACAATCGTATCAAGATCCGGATGGCATGCAAAGATTGTGGTATCATCAGCATAGTTGCATATCTTTGTGTGATTTAAAAAAAGAAAATATCATATATAAAGATATTGAATAGCAAAGGCCCCAGGACCGACCCTTGCGGTACTCCAACCTTGATTTCTTTCCAGTCAGTAAAAGAGCTGTTGATCTTTACTCCCTGTTGTCTCTTTGATAGATAGCTTTGTATGAGCTGAAGGGCGTCCATATTGAGTCCATAGGCACTCAGTTTTGCTATTAAAAGCTCATGGTTTACACAATCAAAAGCCTTTGAAAGATCCATGAACACTGCCCCTGCAAGTCCCTTGTTATCAATGCTGTTCTTACAATATTGCAAAAAGTTCAACAAAACATGCTGCGTGTTGTACCCTTTTCTAAACCCTCCTAATAGTGGTGAAAAAAAAAACGCGTGCAGTAAATTCAGACAATTGTCTTTGCATTAGTCGCTTGAATATTTTCGTGATTGTAGGAAGGTGACTAATTGGTCTATATTTCTTTTTGCTCATGTTTGCTCATCCTAAAATTGATGACACTCACATAAATTCATGTATTTTGTCCTCTTGGGAGAATGGAATCCCCCGGAATAGGTCATCGATACCAGGGGGAGGACTTGTTCATCCTCCCAAGAGGATTGCACGTGCTAAAGCGTTCACAAGTCATTGCTGTAAGGCATTGTAAGGCAGAAATGTTAGGGAAATCTTTTCATGATTTTTGGCACATTTTGAAGGTTTTTTGAAGAGGCTTTCTGGAGAAAATCCCTCATAATTTCAGAATGGAGTAGCCGATTTCAGTTAGGTAAATTTTATAGTAGATTTGAACATTTCTACCATAAAACCATATATTTGCCGATATCATCGTCTTGATATCAAGGGAGCCGTGACCTTTCAAACGGGGATTCTTTTTTCTGACTCACCCGGTACTAAAAGACAAGGCTATGCCAGTTCAAGAACGAACAGTCAAGAAAATTGATTACCACATATACTTTATTTAAAGGCATTCAGTCATGGTAAATAGACCGCGTATAACCAAATTGCAAAAATTGCTGTGTCATGATGATAGCTTACGCCAATCTGATTGGCTGTAATTCAAACTGCACACATGATATTGTAACCTCGCAATGGGCTAAGCGTAGCCGATGTAGCCTCGCATTTGTGAAATTGATGTCTGATCACATGAAAACAGATTGATCACATGAAAACAGAATTGCCCAATTATTGTATTTCAATTATGATAGCAGCTCTGATGAAAGGTTTGGAAGTTAACAGCGGCATGCCATGTCTGTTGTGCTTCGAATTTGCAACTTTAGTCATAGGATGTATGCTTTTTCTAATATGATTTTTTTTGCATTCTCATATTGTAATAGATGACGGTTATGACACTTATAAAGGGAAAAATTACGCCAGTGGCATTTATCTCAGCGCATTTCAACAAACGGCCTTTCATAAAAAGAATGTGTTTGATTGATATTGGTAGGCAAGGACGTCCATATCTTCAGTTGAGAGAAATATATAGTGTACGGTTAGAAGAGGGCCTAACTACTCAAAGAAACAGGCATCTGTTTGGTCTTTTGCGCTTTTCCTTTTCCAGTGCTGACGTTTCGCCCACTAGGGCATCTTCAGAGCAACACAGTTGAGAGAAGCTTTATGGACGTTGTTTGAACTCTATTGACTAAAACTTAATATATTTTTTAAAAACGGGTGCTGTTCAGTGCTGACCATTTGAATCCAATATGTTTTGCTATAGTTCCGAGGGCTGACCCGTTATTATTATTATTATTAAATATCTATTTAAAGTAGGCTAAAATAATGAATAGCTAAATTACAGCTAATTAAGGCCTACTATTTACAATATACATACAATAAAACTATTAATATACCGGGTGTCCCAAAAAAAGGTAACAGATTTGGTTGCGGCTAGCGATAAGAATTTAAGTTGAATCGAACCCTGATAAGTTTTGAAGTACTCTTAGATAGTTAACTTGAAGATTGATACCTTATTTGTTGATATTGGTGCATCATGAGTTGGAATATTTATCTTGAAAGTCCAAATCTGCCTCCTACTCCAAACCAAAGCTTTTAGGGTTTGGCCTATGCTGGTAACTCGCTGTGCTGTGGAATCTCCTCAATCATAGCCAAGTACAAACAAGAAACCTCGTGCTTAGGAACACATTTTAGTGAAAATCTAACTCTGAACTTTACAATCAGATTCAAGAATTTAGTTCCGAAGGGATCCCTTTTTTGATTCTACAAAAACTTTAAATTACACCTGCCTGAGAAAAGTTATTCATCAGTGAAATAAGTCCCGTAGGGTTTAACACACAGACTATCTTGCAATCTTCATTGCTCGAATGAAATGTTTTTTGCATCATCTCTCACGAAATTATTACGAAACAAGCAATCGTATATGCCCAAGGGAACATAAAAAATGCTCATTCGTGCTTGGTTTGGTATACTTTTGTAAATGCATTTTAACTGGAGAAAAATATTCCTTGGTGACTATATTCATTAATTTATTTGCTGGTTTTCAGTTTTTTACGTTCTTTTCAAACGGGTACCCAAAGGACGGATCCTTGTCCAAGAATTTCTTTGACTGAGGAGATTCCCCTAACCAGCGCGTTAGCAGTTTAGGCCAAAACCCAAAAGCTCTGGTTTGTAGATGCACGCAAATTTTCGCTTTCGAGATTAATATTTCAACTCTCGATGCGCCAATATCAACAAACAAGGTATTAATCTTCAAGTTAACTATTGAAGAGTACTTCAAAACTTCTTTGGGATCGATTCGACTTATACTCTCATCGCTAGTCCCCATCAAATCTGTTACCTTTTTTTTGGGACACCCGGTATATTACAGGACAAATCAGAGTTAAAATCTATCATGTTAGAAACCCAACTTGCGGGATATATACTTTGCAAAGCCTACAGTTGCATTTTCCACCATTCCAGCATCTAATTCGTTTTTTGAACATAGGAAGGCTGTTAGATTGTTTTATTTCTTGCTGTAAATGCTGCCACAGTTTATTTCCAAGGTAAGTGGACTCAACTCCAAAGGACGTAGTTCGTACTTTTGGCAGTTGAGCATCATCACCATGCCTTAGACAATACCTAATATTGCATTGCATGAAAATATCCTTCATGAATGGTGGATTCAGACCGCCTTTTGTTTTATAAATTTCAGTCATGAACAACTGTAGGTTTCTTACATGGATTGGCACCGATTTAGATTGCTCCAGGAGAAAACCGAAATCATTCTCGTAATCTTTATATGCAATGCGTAATGCCCTTTCTTGAATATGATTTATTCTATGATTCAAAGCTCTATCATAGAACATCCAAACAAGCGGACAGTAGCTGAAATGAGACAAAACAAACGCCCTCATTAACCACTGCAGTTTTTCAGTGTCCATGTATCGTGATATTTGAATAAGAGCAAGAGCATCGTTGCTGACAAGTTGCAAATTATCACCATCCCCATAAATTTATACATGTAAATGCTGATCAAGTAAGATTGAGCACTACTTTGCCCCTTGAAATTTAAAGTTAAGTGCATTTACTTGCACGAACAGTTTACCTCATACAAGGAAGTTACAAGGTGTTAACCCTAATCCTACCGGGCTTTTTTTATCTAACATAGCCGGGGGGGGGGGGTGTTTTCCACCCTCTCTCTAAATAGCCGTGGACTAATGGGAAATCATTGAAACTTGGCAAGGGCGTAGTCCAAACTATTCTTAGCCGATTGGTAGTTTTGGGCGTGGCCACCTCATTAGGTGACGTCACTATGACGTCATAATTCTGGAAAATGTCAAAATATATGGTTTTCCGGCTTATTTGTTCTAAAAACGAAATAAAGGTAATGTGAAAGACTTTTTCCATTCTTATTTCGCGTATTATTCATTTCCAATTAAAATATGATGCATAGAGGTATTTCTAGACTGTTATTTTGCAGGAAGATGACAAAAATTGATGACGTCATAACTAAAAACTATGTTTTTCCGCCAAAAAGTGATAATAATTGGCTTAAAATACTTTTAAAGTATTGCATAATGCAATTCTATGCATTTTTAACGAAATCTGTTGGAAAAAACTTCAAAATTTGCTAAAATGACCCAAAATGGCGGCCCGAGTGACGTCATCATTTAAGAATGCTGACTTCAGCAATTTTTTTTATTGATACAATAGAAAGCTAATTGTTTGCTGATTCATTTAAAGTACAATAGTTAGCATTTATAACTAATTCTGGGAGTAAAATATCAAAATCATTAATTTCTCCAATACCTTGCTCCAAATATGGTAGTGTCACCTGTCACGTGACATCTATTGTTCAATAATTTAATTGTCAAAATGTAGCTAATAGATAATTAGTAAATGTCAGAGAGTTTGAGGGTCATGGCTTTTGTCGTTAAAGAATGCTCTGCAAAAAACTGACAGGGGGGGTGGAAAACACCCCCCCCCCCGGTAGGATTAGGGTTAATAAATAAAACTACAAAACCTTTTCGTGGAAGCTGTGGTTGCCAGGAATTGTCTTCGACGTCACATTGTTTAAGCCCTGTTTACACCACACCAGTTTACACCACACCAACTAACCTGGGCTCGCCCCGGGTTAGAACTAACCTAGGTTAGATTTTTGTAGTGTAAACGCAACTAACCTGGGTTCGCCCTGGGTTAAACTAACCCACCTTTGGAGGTGGGTTCGACCTGGGGCGAACCTGGGTTAGTTTTCACGAAATGCAGTGTAAACGCAAACCTGGGGCGAACCTGGGTTAGAATGCATAGGACGCATGGGTATTTGTGAATTACGCGCCGATTCTGAACGTGTCAACGTGCAGTTGCTGTAAATTCTCCTGTTGTGTTGATGCGAGTTGGCGACCATTGAAGCTTTCTTTCTTAACCATGAGCGACAGCCAAGGTAAACCCGACAGAGGGTCTATGAATTCGATTTTTAGCTGCAATGAGCTGTCTTTCCTGGCATTTTCTCCTCCTGAGGGAAATAACTTTCAAAATTTGATGCACGGAGAAAACGATTAATTTCAAGAGACAGATTTGCCTCGCGAAATTGATTCCCCGAAGCTGATTTCCCTCCGCCATTTTGCTTCTGGAAACTGGAACATAACATCTACCATGTGCATGCGTAAGTATCAACAAACCCAGGTTCGCCCCAGGTTCGTGTTTACACTGTCATGTGTGCAAAAGGCAGTGTAAACAAAACTGGGTCGAACCTGGGTTAGTTCTAACCTGGGGCGCACCCAGGTTAGTTGTTGTGGTGTAAACAGGGCTCTAGAATATGCCCAGCAGAGCTTCGAATTTTTCAAGAACTTCCATCAGCCTCAAAATCTTGTTGCTATGATATTCAATTAACGGGGCCGATTAGCGTGCCATAATCAATAAAAAGACTCCAGTTACACAACAGTGGATACGGTGAAACAGAGAAAATCCTGGAGACAATCCTGGACAAAAGTTATGGGACTGCGAAAAGATTGGACGCTTTCTCAAGTTCAAAGTGCTCCCTCCCTCTAATCAATATTTTTGAGATATAAATCGACTGTCACCAATTTACATTCGGTAATCATTGTTGAACAGCAATGATGCAGAGGGAGGGGGTTTGAAAATGTAAAATCAATCTTATTATTAAAAATAAATTTTCACGCTAAAAACGACAGAGTCTCATAAACTTTTGCCAAGGATTGTAGATTGATTCTAAACTTCGCATCCAAAACCTTTAAACTTTCGAGACGTCGCATTGCAAAGCTGCACAAGCCCCTTCCTTCAAACCATCATACGTTCAAGCTTGCCTGTTATGAATCCTAGCTGCCTTTGTTTTGTTGAAAGTTTTGGATCACTTAGTTCGGGTCACGCATTGATTTAGCTTACTCGCTTTCGCACAACCCTCGTTTTGAATAGACAACCCGCGCATGTCATTCACAACACGCGGGTTGCATACGAGCAATGCTGATACGAATTGACAACAAATTAGCGAGATTTTTCTGCCACCTGCCCAAGGGAATACCTGATCGGTGATCCATTTGATTAAGTAAAATTCGAAGAACATCTAGGGGCCTAACCGTCTTCAAACAGTTTGTACTGGCTTGCGAAAAATTACAAAAGCAGAAAAAGTAGACATGGCGATCAACTTTGGGATCCTGCTTTGTGTTTGCATGTTGCAATCAGGTTTGTTTGTAGCTTTTAGGAAATAAGCTTTAGAGCAGCTATAATATAATTTCACCAATATTTTGCTTCAATTTGACACTATGTTTTCATCAAAGTCGGTAAGAAATAACATGATTTCAGCCGCTTATTAATGTTTCCTTTAAGCATCTCATTAAGAGAAAATTAGCAAAAACTAACAAGATAGCAATTCTGCAATTTAGCTCCAATTTCTTAGGGACTTAGTTCGCATATTTCTTATTTGCTCAGTATGCAGTCACCTTATGATCTTAAGGTTGCCACTGTAGACTTTTTATGATCTTTGATCTAACCCTTTCATTTGAGCATACTTTTATTGATCTTAGACAACTTCATTTATCTACATTCTTATCAAAATTCTCTGCAAAGATTGACAGTCAGAAATACAGCCGATTAAAATTTCCAAATAACATTTCCTTTCTATTTTTTAAGGAATTTACCCAACATGTCTTTGAAATTAGATCTACTATAGTTTGATGAAGATGACGATCTTAGAAATGCTTCATGTTTCTTGAAGTTTTGATATTCATCTCATTCCTTTGCGAAATTGAAGCCAAACTTGCCTCTTTACATTCTTTGTCATTGTCATATCATATCATATTATATTATATTATATTATATTATATTATATTATATTATATTATATTATATTATATTATATTATATTATATTATATTATATTATATTATATTATATTATATTATATTATATTATATTATATTATATTATATTATATCATATTATATTATATCATATCATATCGTATTGTATTGTATTGTATTGTATTGTATTATATTATATTATATTATATTATACAGGGTGTCCCTGAAAAAGTGTCCGACTTTTAAGTTTGAATAAATCAGGAAATATTTGATACTTATGAACCATTCTGGTATTATTTGAGAGCTGAGACATGTAACGTTATTTTAAACCTCTTGCACTTCAAATTTGACAACCACAAAGAAACCAGGAGGCTCTCAATTTTATGGCCAATTTTTACATGTTTTCATGACCTTTGCTCTGCTATTGTCTACTATTGTTTACAGTCATACTTACTGTTGGAAAACCAAACTAGCCCTTAGTGGTTTAGAAGGCTTCAGGCTTCTTTATTTGAATCTGAGTTTCTAGAATTACCAGAAATTTAATTGCTACGACGGGTAAGGAGGTATGTTACGCCCAGATAATACAGCGATGCATTATATCGATATTGATCGCAACATGTACAGAGTTGGAGAAAAGAAGATAACTCCCTGGTTTCGAAGGAATGATTGAACAAATTTGGAAATACCATTAAAGAAATTGCCCAACTGTCCGAGATGCATTCAATTTTAAAGCGGAATGTTTGCATGACGGACTAAAAATCTACAAAGCTGACATTTTCACTACCAACGCGCTAGAAAGACTGTGCTAACTAAGTGGAAGGTGCCTCCCCCAATCTTGCAACATCTAAGATTTGGATTTTTTTTTCAAGTTATCCAATCATGCTCCCAGGCAATGCAATAAAATAGATATATAAACTCAGAAAAACAAATTCCTTAAGTGCTACGGCGTAAGCCTTTCTCAGTATGACTTTTCCTAGTCAACTTCGCATACACAACCACTAACCAAAACAGTAGCACATAATCGATATTTAGGCAACATGAAAACGAAAAGAAAAGAAGTTATTTAAAACGAGTTATAGAGATTGAACAAGGTACCATTACACCCTTGGCTTTTGGTACAAACGATGGAATTGGAAGGGAGTGTAACCTTTGTATGAAAACCTTAGCAAGCAAACTTGCTCTAAAGCAGAATGGACAAAATTATGTGATAATGAAATGGAATGAATTATGGCAAAACGTTCTTTTAAAATTGTCAAAGCTGCCTATTGTGTGTGCGGGGATCGAGAGCTCCCTCCAGTGAAGTGCAGAAAAGCGGCATTGACAATTTTAGACTAAACATGCTTTAAGCAAACTGATGTGGCTATATGATTAGTTAATGTCTTTTGTGAACAAGGGAATGTTGTCTATGCACATATATAAGATGATGTACCGAAACTGACTTTCAAGTACCATTCGTGAAAATTAATGATGGGCAGCAGGCCTTTGTAATTCATGGAGCGAAAACCTGGAATCAACTTAGCCGTGAGGCCAAGCAAGCTTTAATTTCATTTCATTTTATATTCTTTAAACAGGGTTAAATATGAGGCCCTTTACACGGAGACCCGACATGAACTCATGCCGGCATGAGCTCATGTCGCCATGAGGCCCGAAATGAAACTTTCCAAATACGTCATACATTTTTCACGTTCAGTTAGTTTTCAGATCAACCCGATATGAAAACAGTTATGCGTTTACATGAGATTTTAATCCCATTTAAATGCCGTCATGAAAAAGCGACAATTTTCATGTCGCCTCGAAATGACAGTTCCATGTCGCCCCGACATCATGTAAACACAACTATAGCTCAGACCAGAATCCGATATAAAAACTCGTGCTGGCATGAATGAGTTTCATTTCGGGTCTCATGTAAAGTTTCTCTAATATACAGTTAAATACTGATTTCCAGACTGGCATGTAAAATAGCAACAAAGCAATCATTGTCGATTTAGATCGTTTCTTAACTATCTTGTTAAAAGTTGCCCATATTTCTTTCAAGTTTCCTTTGGATGCTTTAATCTTGTCAGTATAGTATTCCATCTTTAGTGTTTTACTAGTATTATTCACTTTGTTTCTAAGTTGTTTGTAGGCTGCCATGAGAACCTCTGATTTTCGCTTGACGGCTGCAGTCTTTAGCTTATCTCTCGATCTGCGCACACGTTTCAACTCAGAAGTAAGCCACGGGCTATATCGCACGGAGACGCGTCTTTCAAGAATAGGGGTGTGCTTCTGTAAAATCAGGGCAAGCACACTGGCCCATTCCTCCACGATAACATTTATATTAGTGGAACAATGAGGCAGTGACTGCCAATCAGCAGAGGCTAGGTCTAACAAAAAGAGCTCCCTTTTTAGCTTCTTTCAAGAGCAAGATAAAGGGTTAATTATAAGTTTATTGTAGCTAGTTGCAAACAATATTTATGATTTTAGTTACTTTCTTTTTCTGTTATTAATTTTGGTAGACTTTTAATTTGTACAGTTTTTGGGATGGACCCCTGAAAATCATTCATAATGACTGACGTGGCTACATTGCATAAATATTTTAGAATACAGAAAAATGTCTTCATGTGTTATGTTTTTCTTCATATTTAATGTACATTCTAAAATTTGAGAAACTTTTGTGATTAATATTTTAAACTTAATAACTTTTAATCTTTTTTAACATGTATAGTTATTTATTTAGTTATTCATATTGCTGTGACTTGGTATTAATATTGTATATCTAAGCGCAATCCTAGTAAATACCCTTGATCGTTAAAATGTGTTAAAGTAACGGATGTCAACAGAGGCAGCAGGAGGAAGATCAAAGAAAGGGCAGAGTAAAATGTCGCTGAAGTCGGCGGCGTTGTTGTCTCTCGGGAGCTGAAAAACGCGTGTTAAATCAAAACAAAGAAGTAGGGTAGGGTGGGGTAATGTGGATCTACGGGGTGAAGTGGGTCTACTGAGCTTTTCACTGGAAATATCCTTCTTCATTAAATGGAAGAAAAGTTGGCTATTTTTCTTTAATGTCTACATAATAAATTGCCTTTTCACATAAAAGATTCGTCTTAGATGTATCTCCACTCGTTTTATAAAATAACTTTACTGGACGGCCTACTGTGCAGGAATCTCAAAGCGCAGGAAAACTTTCTCCTGCCACTGTTGTTCTGCTTTTCTGGTCCAATTAATGACCATGAGGTGAGAGTTTGGTCTTTTGCAAATGAAATAACGTTTATTTCGAAGTCATTGAAGCGATGATTCTTTTATGTTTATTTTCCTACCAGGCGGGGTAATGTGGGCCTACTGAGAATTCAGCCATAATTCAAATTCAACGAAGCCTTGAATTGCTTAAAATGTTCACACTTATATTCATCTTGTGACGTTGTTTTCTGTCTAAAATGCGAAAACGGGTTTCCTATTACCGCAGTTGCTGTCTTGTAACCAGTAAATTAGAGTAAACATACAACAAAAATTTCTATTTGACTGTACTGTTACTATCAAATTTGATCACTGATTTGCAAGTCGGAACGATGGTGGATCACAGCACAATGACCGTAGATTTATTTTCGTCGCGGGAACGGGATTCCTTGCCATAAAAGTCAAAGATTGTGATTTGATTGAATATAGAATAGTGGGGAAATGTAAGTCCATTAATTGTTTTAATCATTTATCCTTTCATAATCGGCCAGGTCGAAAACTCGGGCTTCTCGGACATCTCGGACATCTCGGACATCTCGGACATCTCGGACCAGATTGTCCGAGTTTTCTAAGTCCGAGTTTTCGAATTAGCCATAGTTCAAACTCGAAAACACGGACTTCTCGGACGAAATGGTCCGACTTTTCCTTTCTCCAACTTATCGAATTTCTCCTATGCTCTAGAAGAAAATTTTTGAGTTCTTCCCAACCTTGACACGACATCCAATATCAGACAGAATCTAGTATATTATATCCTTTATCCATTAGTTTTCTAATCGTTCGTAGTGTACAGTTAGTTGCATGTAGGTTAACGTTATATGTCTTTATGTTTTTGGCCATGGGGTAGTCATTGTTTTTCGCTCCCCCTGGTATCGTTCCCGTAGTGTTGTATAGTAATTAGATAAGTATTGTAGATTGTAGAACTCATTGTAAACTTTTTAAATGAATGATATAAAAAAAAAAAAAAAAAAAAAAAAAAAAAAGAATACTCGGACATGTCGGAACTCGAAACACGGACTTCTCGGACGAAATGGTCCGATTTTTTACCAATTTATCGAAACTCATTGTTTACATTTTCTACAGGAGAAACAATAGATACAAACAAGGGACCAATTGCCATGCTAGCTGGTATGTTAAAGAAGGCTCTGATTTTGAATCCAGTGGCGATCGGGCAATGTAGAGTCTGCCCCGTTATTTACGCGTAATTTCTTCATGAGAAACTGCTTATAAGAAACTGCCCCGTTATTTACACGTAATTTCTTCACAAGAAACTGCTTATGAGAAGCTCAACATTCAGATCGTCAACAAATTAAAAAAGCATTTTTGCTTCATTTTGACTTGTTTCCTGCATCATATTACTCGGAAGAAATTTGAGTAATATCTAAACATTGCAACGGCTTAAAAATCATGTCTTTAACTGTTCAAGGAGGAAATCTGAAAACGTTGAGAAACTTGGCCCCAATTCTTAATTTCTTAAGAGAATATTCCTGTATTGCATCTTGCATCGGAGGGGGGGGGGGGGGGTACTTGACCAGGATTTGGTCAAGGACGTGCCATCGAATTTTCCGAAAAAGTACACCTGACCTTAAAGTGAAAACAGCTTCAAGACCAGCCGGAGGGTTTGGACATAATTGTTGTGAATCTTGAAGAAAAGTGCGTTGAAATCGTTCAAATATCCCCAGTAAAGTTCAAAATGGAGAAACCACGAAATTTACAGCTCCTTCGTTGATCTTTGGAAATGAAAGTAAATCCGTAAAAGGAGAAATTAACGTCTTTTTTTGTAAGAAACCGTTTATAAGAAACGGTAGAAAAACTTTAAAGGCTAAGAAACAAACGCTTGTAAATTTGCAGATCTATATTTCCTGTCACACTCAAAAATTTTTGACACAGTACAGTTTTATCAACTGTTTGGACTTTATTCTGAGTAAGAATTATGTTATTTACTTGTTTTGAGATCTTACTAAGAACTCTACCCTTCTGGCATTAAATATACAATCATTTTTTTGTAAGAAACTAAGGTCCGGTGATGGTAGGCAGTTTCTTACATTTTTGGGACATTTTACAGGCAAGAGTTTCTTATATGTTTCTTATACTTTTAATGCCGTAAGTGTATAGTTTATTCTGTGTTGTTTAAAGGGCTCCTGAATTACTTGGTAATAGTAAGACCTCAAAACAAGTAAATAACACAATTCGCAATCAAAATAATTTCCACACAGTTGCTATAACTGTACACTGTCAACCATTTTTGAGTGCGAAAGGAAAATTAAAGTTGTAAATTATAAAAGTTTCTTAGCTTTTTCAATTAAGTAAGAGTCGTTCCTTGACTTTCGAAAAATTGAGCCTACCGTTTCTGATAAGCGGTTCCTCGTATATTTCATTTTCATTTTTTCATTTCATTTTAAAATTGTTTACCCAGGGTACAAATTCAGTATAAATACTGTTTTACAATTGGCCCTGCAAAAAATTACTTACAAAATTAAAGAATTATATACTACAAAATTTACAATAAAAAGAGCGGGATACGTCAAAATTAAAGATATACAAATTTACAGCGATACACCTCCATATATAAAAGGTTTATTTTTCATTGATTTTGGACTTGAAGGCATTGATTGAGGGAGCCATCTTTGTATCCAAATCAGGACTGTTCCAGAGACTGGCCCCACGATAAGCAAAGGATTTATGGCCATTGCTAGTTCTCAACATGGGTATTGCAAGGTTTGTTTTAGAGTTTCTTAACTCTCTTGGATGTACCTCGGACAATCTCACGAAGAGATCGCTAAGATATTGAGGTGCAAGAGAGTTAAGAGATTTGTAAACCATAGAACCTGTTTCTTTATTTATCAGCTTTTGTACAGATGGCCAACCAAGTCTCTGGAGCAAAGGAGCTGCAGATGCATCGAAAGGGCTATTTGTTACTATTCTGGCAGCTTTATTCTGTAATTTTTGAAGCACGTCTAGCTTTGAAGCACCACAAGAGCCCCAGACAGAACAACAGTAGCTGAAATAAAAAATGAATGTACCAGCGTCTATCGTCGGATCCGAAGATGCTTTCGGTGACAAACGAATGAATAAATTCGAAGGCAGAATTACCGCAATACGACGAAAAAACAACAGCAATTGAGTGTGAATTTATAGAATATATTAGCCTGCGTCGCAGACCGAATTCTAAAAGGAAAAGGAATAGGAATAGGTCCTATTCCTTTTCCTTTTGGAATTCAGTCTGCGACGCAGGCTAAGAATATATGTATTATCAATATTTCATCTTGCCATGCAGTATTACCAATATTGCATCTTTTATGAAACTACAGTACCCTAATGTGAATTAAAAAAGACACGGTATTTTTGAAATTTGCAGCTTTAATTTTCTCAGGTCACTCATAGATTTGGGAGCCCTTCTAACAAAACAAAAATTAACTCTCGCTTGCGGAATTAGAAATAAAAGAAACTCATTCAGAAACTGTTGGAAGCAATACATAGTATCCCAAAATTTTGAGAATTAAAGAAACTCATTCAGAAACTGTTTGAGGAGCCCCCGGGGGGGTATTTGACGTTGTATTCGAACTTGGATTCGTACCGGGTTGTGCCCACGAATAAACGTTTTCTTATCTGCTCTAGAACATAACAATTTCTAAAAAGATTCCCTTTTGATCTACATAATCAGATCCAACAAAATATTCCCTTTTCACATGCTTGTGACAGCCTGCTCTTGCAAAATTTCCTGCTTTTGATGCCCAGAAAGTCGGACCATTTCGTCCGAGAAGTCCGTGTTTTCGAGTTCCGACATGTCCAAGTTTTATTCTAGAGCATAGGAGAAATTCGATAAGTTGGAGAAAAGAAAAGTCAGACAATTTCGTCCGAGAAATCAGTGTTTTCGAGTTTGAACTAGGGCTAATTCGAAAACTCGGTTTTAGTCCCAAAAGATGATGTGAAACTTCTTGGAATTACCATCGACTCTGAACTGAAGTTTACAGATCATGTCAAGTCCTTGTGTGTCAAAACAAGTAGAAAAGTAACTGCATTCTCTAGAGTGGCAAGACTACTTGACTTCAAGAAAGCAAGGCTGCTATACAATGCTTTTATACTGTCAAGCCTAAGCTATTGTCCGTTAATTTGGATGTTTTGTGGACAAACCGCCAACAGGGAAATCCACAAACGTGCTCCACGTATACTTTTCGATGATTATGAAGCCTCATTCGAAGAGCTTCTACAAAGAAACAATGAGCAGACAGTCCATGTAAAAAATCTCCATAAGCTAATGACTGAGGTCTATAAGTCTTTAAATTACCAAAATCATGTGGGATCTGTTCATAAGAAAGGAAGTGACTTACGACCTTAGAGCAAAAGATCTATTACAGCTACCAAAAGCTAGAACTGTTTTAAACGGCTTAAATTCAATTGCCTTCAGAGCTAGTATTCTTTGGAACGCTTTACCTGATGAGATAAAGTCAAGCCAATCTATAGCCTCGTTCAAAATACATGTCAAACAATGGAATGGAGACAGTTGCAATAGACCTTTTAGCTATTCTAAAACGAATCAGAATCGAACAACATTTTGCTACATTTTGTAGAATTTTCGAATGTGCACAATAGTGATAGAAGCTCTAAAGCCACTCGATCGAACGTCGCGTATAAAAATGTATAAAAATAACGCTCGATCCAGGCTCTTTTGTAGAATAGCTAAAAGGTCTATTGTAATATCTGTAAGTAGCTGAAATTGTAAATATTGTATTTTTGTAAATAGTTGGTTTGAATTAGTTGCCCTATTTATAGAGTAAACTAAACTTTGTATCCAACTTTAGATAAATCCTTATTATTATTATTATTATTATTATTATTATTATTATTATTATTATTATTATTATTATTATTATTATTATTATCATTAACTCGGACTTAGAAAACTCGGACATTCTGGTCAGAGGTGTCCGAGATGTCCGAGAAGTCCGAGTTTTCGACCTGGCATTTAATAATCCGATATTGTACAAGATAGGCACTAAATCCTAACTGGCTAACGAGCTTGGCACGTGACAATCTCTAAAACCAATCAATGGAGCGGAAAAACGACCGGGAAATTTTAAAAGTCAAATTTAGGCCGTTTTTGGACGATTCTACCACCCTTCACAAAAAAATGATTGTACGGAAGGAAAATTAAGATTTTCAAAAAATTCCTTCACAAACCTGTTCCCAATACTTTAATACATACCTGTTCACGGGGGCTAAGAATTATCTCAACATTTCATGAAATGCCACAGTTCTGAATTTGACCTCACTGATCTCACTGTAGTGTGTCGCAGTAAAAACCTCAGTAAACACAGGAACACAGGAACGTATTCACATGCATCTTGAGACTAAACTTTGCTTCGAAGGTCTTATTCTGTGTGTTTAAGAATCTTTAGAACATCTTTAAAGATGCCAAACTTAGAGCACTACAGTGTCTAAATCTTTTTTAGTTTGAAGCTAACATGAATAGAATACCACACGCGATTTACAATATTTAATGCTGAGGGGTAGGTGCGAAATGGGAAGATTGCAATGCACTGGCCTAACAAAACATCACACTATCGATATAAATAAAGACGAATTAACAGATACTTACATTTCTATCTTGCAAAATGAGGACCACAAAAAGAAAATATGAAGCAGCACAAATGCCAAAAGTATTTGAACTGGTTTTGAAAGCAAAAATCTACTTTTTTGAGCGTAATCTGCAGCCAGTTTCTCCAACTCCGACAAATCGTTCAAACTTTCCTCTTGCAACATCATTGTCAATATAAAGGGCCCAGAAATTTCAGTGATCAGCTGCGTGATATTTATCATCAAATAACATACAGTTCCAATGAACTTTGAACAAATAACAACTATCTCAAGAATGGCAAGAACTGTAACATCCAAAGATAGATATTTTTTATGATATCCGCATAAAATGTGAAATGGTATTTCAAAAGTTATTTTGCAGAAATGGCTAATCTATTTTTTCACATCAAAAACAAGATGTACATTTCTTCCGTTCGCTGTTATTGTATTCTTACGCAAAATTAAATTTAGCATTTCATATTCATTTCATGTACCTGCTAGACGAGACAATAGCCATTTCATGTGCAAAAAAGCAAGGGACACAATTCATGAATTTAGGCGATGCTTTGGCTCATGTAATTGCTGATTCCCACTCTTATGAGCCAGGGGCGGATCCAGCATTGGACTTTGGGGAGGGCCATATGAAGGACAATGGGGGCATGGGGGCGTAGCCCCCAGGAAAATTTTTCGTGACCACGCCCTTCAGACTCTCGGAAAACGTGGGAAACGCCCTTTTTGCTTCATCCTAGATCATTTAGCCCATCATTTAATTATGCTTCTCCTCAAATACAAACTGGCATTTATATTTTGTGCAAAAGCTAACTCGCCATCATTTGGAAAGTGAGGGTCCAATGAAATGTTTATCATAAGCACCAGTTTGAGAATGCTTATCGCTGCAATATGCTCCACCTCAATGGAAATAAAATTGGCATAAAAACGAGGCATGTCTCAAATTCACAAATCAGAGGCATTTCCATGTTAGGTGAAAGAAATGTCCAATTGTAAATTCCATAATCGGAGTCACTAGTAAGTTATAAAAATTCTCATAGCTCACCAAGTTTCTACAAGCTTCACTTGCATTCTAAACTGTGTAACTTAAGATTGAAATGACCTGATTGACACTTTATAACTCTCACAACGGAAAATATGAGTCTTTGGGCGAAATCTATCATAAATAAATGTCAACAGCTAAGTTCACTGGAGGATCCTAACTCGCAGCGACGATTTGACAAAGTGAATGAAACAAATGATTTTCAAGCTCGATTTCCACTGAATGAAATTTTTATTCAGAATCGCATCTTTTCATATTTTTTGATGAATTGTACTTTAGTTTGTGAGTTTTGTTTGACTGGCTTGTAGTTGTAGTTAGCTGAGGTATCGTGCAGCTGTGCCATGGTTATTTTAGGAAGTAAAGGTTTGAAACTGATTCGTTTCTTTCTCTAAGACAATGGTTTTTAAGAGAAATTTTTAAAGTTTGGGGGGGCCATGGCCCCCACGGCCCCCCACTGGATCTGCGCCTGTTATGAGCTCAAAACGATGAGAGCAGAATTGGATAAAGGAATGGGAGCAATGGTTATCGAAAAGGACGTCACAAAATCTGTCGTTATGGCAACGTTGGATGCTATAGCTCTTGTCATTCTTGAAATAATTGTTATTTGTTCAAAGTTTATTGGAATTGTATGTTATGTGATGGTGACTAGCATGCAGCTGATTACTGAAATGTCTGCGCCCTCTATATTGGCAACGATGAGGAAAGTCTGAACGATTTGTTGGAGAAACTGGCTGCAGATTATGGTCAACAAAGTGGATTTTTGCTTTCAAAACCAGTTCAAATAATTTTGGCATTTGTGCTGCTTCCTATTTTCTTTTTGTGGTCCTCATTTAGCAAGATAGAAATGTAAGTATCTGTTAATTCGTCTTTATTTATATCGATAGTGTGATGTTTTGTTAGGCCAGTGCATTGCAATCTTCCCGTTTCGCGCCTACCCCTCAGCATTAAATATTGTAATTCGCGTGTGGTATTCTATTCATGTTAGCTTCAAACTAAAAAAGATTTAGACACTGTAGTGCTCTAAGTTTGGCATCTTTAAAGATGTTCTGAAGATTCTTAATCACACAGAATAAGACCTTCGAAGCAAAGTTTAGTCTCCAGATGCATGTGAATACGTTCCTGTGTTCCTTTGTTTACTGAGGTTTTTACTGTGACACACTACAGTGAGATCAGTGAGGTCAAATTCAAAACTTTGGCATTTCATGAAATTTTGAGATAATTCTTAGCCCCCGTGAACAGGTATGTATTCAAGTATTGGGAATTTGACTTTTAAAACTTCCCGGTCGGTTGTCCGCTCCATTGATTGGTTTTAGAGATTATCACGTGCCAAGCTCGTTAACCAGTTTGGATTTAGTGCCTATCCTATCTTATATTGTACTAGTTTTGCAAATAGACCCACTTTTCCCGCTCGTGAGCAAAAGTGGGCCTATTCTAGTTGCCAAAATAGAAAACTTTTTAAAAATATCTAACTGCCTTTATCAGAGCTGCAATTTTCTGCTAAAAAACAAGAAGCACTGAATGTCAAATAAACGAAACTTTTGAAATTGTTTGCATTTTTTGTCGTTTTACCAGCTATCCATTTTGAGATTTTGCTCATTTTAGACCCACATTACCCCACCCTACCCTAATCAAAATATTCAAGAGCGGATGGGCCGGAAGAGATTCCTAAAAACGCGTGTGTTCCAACGAAAAGACCAAGGCAAATAATAAAACCACGAAACAACCAAAATGTAAATGAAAATCAAATCTATGTATCAACCTGCAATCCAGCCGATATTGTCAGAATCGTTCCGGTATCAGATTTCCTCCTGTTAGCCTATCAACTATCCTAATATCCTTAGAAACCCGTGTGGCGGCCTTCTTTAGTAAAATGGCTGAAGAATTTATGCTGGGGTACTGAGACCCCCAGATTAAACTTACGACTGCGCCCCTTGTAATTGTTCAGCCTAAGCCTAAAAGCCTAGGTGCTACCAACATATTGTACACCACAAAACAGTGCATATAAAGAATAATAAAGTAATTTTGAAATGTCTCTAGTGCTGTGGGCCAGATGATCTATTGTTTTCTGTTCTCAAACTGTTGCGTAACCCTTTTTCGATCCTCGCCAGCAGTGTGGCCAGGGCAAATTAACTGATGGATTATCGACATAAGGGGTCTGAGGGCAAAAGCTTTTACTTTGTCACAATCCAATTTTTGCGTGCCTCGAAAGTGGTGGCCTTAACAGAGTTTGTCATGGGAAAGTTTTGAAACTGGCGGCTAATACTTTGGCTTGGAATGAATCTCTCAGTCATTTTCTAGCATTTGTCAGGGTCTTGCGGACACTACATTATCTATACTCAAACTCAACTACAGTATAATTTCTTTGAAGGAATCTCGAGAACCATATTTTGACAGATGTGGAGGGGGCCTTTATGTTTTCTGCAACAGTGCTCCTTTCTTCGTTATCCGTATCTTCATTCTCGACTGAATTAATTTCTTTGAATCTTTTAACTAAATCTAAATCTATGGTGGTGTAGGGTTATCTGGCATCTACCGGGTGTCCCAAAAAAAGTTCCGACGTTTGATTGAGCACAGAGAAAAATCTTTTTAATCTGGCAATTTCTATTCATTCTAGCTACATGCTAGATATTTCAACTTACAGTTTGCCATATCGTAGGAAGAAATTAGTAATCTGAAAATGGAGTTATGAGCTCTAACATTTCACTTTCATGTTCAAGGCAAAACCAGAGATTATTACGCCTTCCTGCTTCGTGATGGTGGGGACTCCCCCGACGAGCAACACAAAAATTGAGTTGACAACTCGTTCATTACCTTGACGTCCCGAGCGGGCAGAAATTTTATTCACAAGAGAAAGCATTGCTTTGTAATTGAACGGAATTTAGATTGAAATCATTTTTGATTGTGTGAATTAGCCTAAGGTGTGAAGAATAGAAACAAATAGGTCCCGGGACAACTGTCTGCTGCTGTTATTGTTGCCTTGTGCAAACTGGGAATTTCAAAAGGGAATTTTTACTGTTTCACGGTTTCGCGGCACGGAGTAGAATAGACTGTCTTTTCTTAACTAAAGAATAGTTTCAATTGCTTTTTCGACCTACAAAATTATGCAATAGTGCATTTTTGTGTGTTCGTCCAGTCCGAATTGAGTGGCAAGGTATGAACGTAGTATTTTCCCCCTCAGACCTATTAGATTCGATTTTCAGACCTTTTTTACTTCAAATATGCTCAATGAGCGGAAGTCTTGCACGTCGTCAAGGCAATGAAACAAAGTGTCATCCCAGTTTTTGTGTTGCTCATCCGGAGATTCCCCCTCCACCACCATGATGCAGAAAGGCGTACAAATCTCTCTGGTTTTACCTTCAATATGAAGATGCGATGTTAGGACTAATAACTCCATCTTCAGATTACTGATTTCTTCCTACGATATGCCAAACTGTAAGTTGAAATATCCAGCATGTACCTAGAATGAATAGAAATTGCCAGATAACGAACTCTATTGTCTACGTTCAATCAAACGCCGGAACTTTTTTTTGGGACACCCGGTAGTAGTGATCATCTGGCTAGCCATTTTGACCCATTTGTTGTAGATACTAACAGGCTAAGTTGTGAGCGTCAAGGAATCCCCCAAATAGGGCTCCAGATCGCATGCGGGGATTTATTTCAACGACGTAAGCGACGCAGCAAGACTGAATTATGTTTTTGCCGCTGACCGACAGGACCTTGCGCCCCCGCATTTAGTTGGAATCTGTGAATCTGGAAGGTTGCCAGGAAAAACAAACAATAGACTTTCGAAGATTCCTGACCCCTGGGCATTGGCCTATTGTCTTCGGTACTTGGCTAAATGCACAGGTTGGAAGTTAAAGATTACTTGGACGAGAGCTGAAGTTAATCAAACATTTTAAAGGGCTCCAAACATGTGGAATAGATATCGTGGTGATTGTTACAAAAGACGAAGAATTCAAGGATTTAATGTTTTTTAAAATACTCAAAAACTGGCCGTAGCCTTTTCACCATCATCTCTGAAATCCTTCTCCAAGATCTGAGCAACATTTTGAGCCAGGTGAGCTATTCGGGAAAATAGGGGATCATACTTCAATTTTTTATCGAAGTACCGGTGATCTTCACATGGTTATCGGCCTAAGTATTTTGGTCTGCCAAAGTAAACCCTCCTAGTGTTCAAAATCCTTGAAATAAACAAGCAGTCAATTTATTTTTGAAGAGGTAAATACTTTGTTGTTTATTTCATTGAATTGCAAGCCTATTTGACTCTTCTGAGCCTCACAAGCCAAGAAATTTCAAGGTTAATAGATTTTGGTTCAAAAATAGTGAGGAAAAATGGATCGAATTTCTATGTAATTTGCAAAAAATCTGGCCGCAGCCTTTTCAGGAAACTTTTTGTATTGATCGAAATTTTATTTGGCTGTCAGAAAATCGTATCGGTACCGCCGGGAAAATAGGGGATGACATCGTAAAAATTAGATATCTACGTGTTGGTTTTATGCTGATTTCCCAGCCAGCCATCTTTGTTTGCTTACAATCTAGCAGCCGCAAAGAATGGAGAGCAACGACAACAGCTCAAGGTGAAGTCAAAATTATACCCCCGTCCTTAGCCTATGTTAGCATTTATTACTTGATGTTTGGTTTGATGTACCAGGGGGTCAGTTTTTGATAGATTGGGCCAAAATTCTCGTTGTTTTGAAGTATATCGCAAATTTCTTGTGACATTGATTTCATGTTTGTATTCCCTTTATGGCAAATTGGTTGTTGAGCAAAGCTAATTTTTTACATTTTACAGAACAATTTTTACTTCAAGGTAAGCATGACTGCGTTCAGAAAATATTACTCGCTCATCGATGTTACTCGCAGTGACGCACGTCGGGCGGGAAGTTTTAGTCCATCGAAGGGTTAGTCGAGAGAGCAGAAACTCCAGGCTTTGCAAGAGATTTTTATTGCCCAGAATCCAATAGTTTGATTTCTTTACAACAGTGGCTTGCGATTAATAAACTGGGTAAAACTCCGCGGGTTCCTTGTGTGTATAACTGTTTTGTTTTGGGATGTTCTCCGTATTTCAGGTATTTCAGTTTAAGCTCTTTCCATGTGACCTTCACCTATGCTCGTTGTTGTTGCTGTTATGGTTTCAGCTGTGGTCAGTTCTAGAATGGAGGAAAGGAGCGTTTGTAATAATGCTGATTTCCCCATTGCCTCGGTTTCGAGGGATTTCTGCGCGCGCATAAAAAACATAATTCAGTCTTGCTAAGCGACGCAAGATGCAAAATAGTTTGACCGTTGAGAATAAGAGCAAGAAGCAATAGCACTGATGTGCATGGCATCGTGACCTCTGGTGAGCCCAAAGCTAGTGCTTTTAGAACCAATCGAATAGTGGTCGAAGAGCCGAGGAATACATGGGATTCTCTCTTTGTCTGCCCATTGTCTATATTGCTAAATATATAATAGAGTAAAAAAGAACAAAAACTGATTGGTTAAGTGCCTTATAGTGTACCGTTGAAGAGGGCCTAACAATTCGAAGAAAACAGGCATCAATTTGGTCTTTTGCGCTTTTCACTCTTTATTTCAGTGCTGACTAGTTTCGCCCACCAGGGCATCTTCAGAGCAACTGATTTATTCAGAATATTTACCTCTATTTATAGTATATTGTGTGTCCATATAAGGTTAATTAGTTTACAAGTATGATTTTGTCCTTATAAGTTAAAAAATGTTCTTGTCGTATGTTGTTGTTGTTGTTAGCCTCGTTCTCGTGGTTTTCAGTTGAGTCGCTGTTGTTGTAGAGGTCAGTTCTCCTATCATGGTGTTGTATTTTTATGCCATTTCACATGACGTCAGATTGCCTTTCATCGTTTTGATGTGTGGTTGTTATGAAGTTTCTGTTATGAAGTCACTGTGGTTGTTATGAAGTTAGGTGTCGGTGAATTGTAGTTGTTGTAGTTGTATTCTTTTGAAGCGCTTCCCGAGTCTTTGTAGCGGGCCATTCGCGTCTGCGTCCAGACTAAATATTTTATATAGTGTACCGTTTAAGAGGGCCTAGCCATTCGAAGAAAGCCGGCATCAATTTGGTCTTTCGCTTTTTATTCTTTATTTCAGTGCTGACTAGTTTCACCCACTAGGGCATCTTCAGAGCAACTGATTTATTCAGAGTATCTACCTCTATTTATAGTATATTGTCTTTCCATAGAAGGTTAATTAGTTTACATGTATATTTTCATCCTTATAAGGTAGAATGATCTTGTCGTTTGTTGTTTTTGTTTTTAGCCTCGTTTTCGTTGCTAAGTGTTGTTGTTGTTGTTGTTGTTGTTGTTGTTGTTGTATATTTATTTTACATCGATTGAAAAAGTCATCGAGTCTGTTATGTACATATGTACATGGAAACTAATCAAAATCGATGGATACAGTAATTAAAATAAAACTAGGCTTGCCGCGCGTCGCCAGTGGCACCGCGCTGGCCTGCCGTCGTTTTTGTCATTCAGGTGTATGGACAGTTGAATTTAGTGCGCCGGTGACAAAGGGATAAAATATACATATACATCTCTTTTCTTATTCCATAATACATTGGTCTCAAAAGAACACTGGCGAAGGGGACATAAGTATAATTTGGGAGTATATTTGAACACCAAGGCCAGATGTTGATACTTTGTTAAGAAGAGCTATTTAGCGTTACAAATCAATGCAGTAAAAGCTCCGATAAAGCTCTATTAAGCCCTCCTCTCTAATAATCCCCTCCCCTCTGAGCCAAAATTTAAATAAACCCCCCCCCCCTGTATTAAGCCCCCCTCTTATATCAAATTATAGTGGCTACCAAAGATTTCCCATTTATTGAGCTAGATAAGCTTGCATTTCATTTCATTTTTTTTTCATTTTATTCATTATTTAATGTTGGTTTACAATAGTATAAATACATACTAATTAAGACCAACCTACATACATAAATACTTAAAATCTAAAAAAATCAACTAGTACCACATCCTGTTTTGTTATTGGCATATTCTGCAGGTGCAATGTTCTCCGGCCCAATTTTTTTCTTATTTCTAAAACGCGCGAGGGTCGGTTCTTGTTTGATATTGTCATCAAGGGTATTCCAAAGGAAACTTCCCCTGAAAGATAAAGACTCAACTCCATAAGATGTTGGCTTTTCCTTTGGAAGTATGCAAAGATTTTTTTTCCTCAGGTCATAGGCCACATATTTCTTCTCATGAAATTCCCATACAATCAATGGATTCATGTTATTCAATGATAAGTATATTTCAGTCATTAATTTTTGCAAATTTTTAACGTGGATGGTGGAACTGTTACTGCGAGCGAGTAACGATTGAAACGAAGATGCGTAGTCATTATGGAGGATCTTTAATGCACGTTTATGCACGCGATCTATTTTTTTGTTTGCACCTTTATTGCAGAATAGCCATATCAAAGGGCAATAACTGAAATTCGATAGAATCACCACATTGCAAATTGATAATGCTTGCTCTCTGGAAATGTACATATTTAGCCTAAAAAAAGCACAGGTCTTTTTGTTGACTTTTTGGCATAATGTTTGCACATGCTTGTCAAACTTTAGTTTGTGGTCCATTTCAATCCCAAGAAGTTTAACATGCTCTTTTGCCAGTATTTTATTGCCCTGAATTTTTAAGCGCAGTCCTTGCTCTCTTTTTAGACCAAGAAACGTTAACTGGAATTTTTTGGGGTTCACTACCATGCCATTGCATGTGAACCATTCCAATAGCTT
Organism: Aurelia coerulea; assembly: GCA_039566865.1. Classification (NCBI taxonomy): domain Eukaryota; kingdom Metazoa; phylum Cnidaria; class Scyphozoa; order Semaeostomeae; family Ulmaridae; genus Aurelia; species Aurelia coerulea. The sequence goes on from CM076959.1 coordinate 10,595,330, forward strand.
GCTGAGATCGTTTTCCAAAACAGTCGTTATTTTGTGCAGCTCATTTCCACAGGCGTAAATGGTGTTATAATCTGCTAAATTGCAAATTTCTGAATCTAGGCTTAGGAGAAACAAGTCATTAATGAAGATGTTGAATAGCAAGGATCCTAAAACAGACCCTTGCGGAACCCCCACATGTATTTTACGTGGAGAACTTCTAATGGAACCAATCTTTACCCTTTGATATCTGTTGTTTAGATAGTCATACATAAGGCAAAGGCTATTGATACTAAATCCATACGCCGCCAACTTTGCTATCAGGAGGTCATGGGGCAGACAATCATAGGCCTTAGATAAGTCCATCAGGATGGTTCCCACAATACCTGAATTGTCTAGGCATTTCTTCTATTTTTCTATCACCCTGATAAGGGCATGCTGTGGGCTATATCCCTCCCTGAAACCGCAAAGGATGTCTCTCAATTTATCTTTGAAATAATAGGACATCTGACCTTTTAGGATTCTTTCATAGATTTTAGAGGTAGATGGTAGAGCACTAATAGGTCTAAAGTTTGAGTTCAACGTCGGGTCTTGGTCTTTGAATATAGGAGAGACATCAGCTTTCTTCAGTTCATCTGGAAACTTGAAATCAAAGATTGTAGAGTTGATGCAGTCAGTAAGGTACGGACAAACTTTTTTTTTCATGTCCTTTAATTGGGAGGTTGGGATACCGCCACTATTTGATTTGCTCTTGTCCAGTAACTCCATCTGCCTCATCACCTCAGTTGGATTTACATGAGAAAATTGAAATTTATTATCATCTGATGTAAAATGTTTCATTTATAATACAAATACTTGTATGATCCTTGTATTTGTCTATTGCTCTCATAACCATTTGCTCAGTAGGTAATTGATCAGGAATTACCTTGAAAACGGTGTCAATTTCAAGGGAATTCGTAATGTTCGTAAAATATGTGTTAAAGCACTCGGCAATTTCCATGTAGTTCGAGACGATCTTACCTTCATTGACTAATGTTATCTTTTCACTCATAGGATTTTTATTTGTAAACAAAGGCTTCACCGTTTTCCAGAACTGTTTATCGTTTTCTATCGATTTAGTCTGGATTGATTTAAAATAGTCCATTTTAGCCTTTATATTTAATTTTACTACAAGAGTTCTTTGGTCCTTGAATTTTCTGATATCTTGCTCACGTTTAGTTTTATTTGCAATACTTTTCAAAGTTGTTCTCGACATTATGGCTTTCCTTAATGTTTTATGCATGCGTGGCTTGTTATTAGCCCTTAATAACTTTGTTTTAGTAGGGGCAATGGTTTCCAGTGTTTCAAGGAAGATTTTTTCAAAATTCATGTATTGGGATGGGTGGTCAGAAATAAGCTTTTCCTTAAACTCTTTTTCAACTTTAACCTGGGACCATTTCTTGTAGTCTCTATACACAACCTTCTTTGGGGGAACCTTGTTAACTGTTGTTTTCATGATGGTATAGATCATGTGATGATGGTCACTAAAACCAGTCTCGAATGACTTGGAATTCATGAGAGAGTCTTTACAGTTTGTAAGTATTAGGTCAATGCAACGGCCATTGGAAGACTTAAAGCATGTTGGCTGTTTGATTAGGTTATAGAGACTATGTTCTTGAATCAATGCTGATAGATCTTTGTCATCTGGTTCCAAGTTAAAGTCTCCAAGGACCATCACATTGCTAAATCTAGGATATCTATCTATCAACTGAGATATCTCCTCAACAAAATGTTGCGAGTTTTGGTTTGGCGGCTTATAAATAGCCAGCATTAACCATTTTTGTTTCCTGACATTTAACTCAAATGGCACAACCTGTATGTCTGGATGTGTATTGAGGACATCCAGCTGTCTTGAAATGAGGCTGCTTCTAATATAAACCAAAATTCCACCACTATTTCCAGATACATCTAATCTGTATGGTTTTTTAAAACCATTTATTGTGAATTGCATGTTAATTCTGATGTGGTTTGAGATAAAACTGTGCCGAATTTATGTATTGGACTTATAAAATTGCATGTAGAAGCCGCAAAATACGGTGTAAAAGATTTTTTTTTTTTTTTTTTTTTTTTTTTTTTATATAATCAATTAAAATATAACAAACTCAACAAGTACATCTACTGTGCCTATCATGGCGGGAGTAGACACTAGGTCATCGGAGTTCCCACCATGAAAGGCACTTACAATTCAAAAATTACAACATACTAAAAGAAAGAACAACAAACTAAAAAAAAAAGTTTATGTCTGTCTCACATTTGATGTCAGGCAATGACATCAAACATTTTATAATTTTTTGGGAGAAAATAGATGCAATGCAATGAACAGAGGGCCCCACGCGCGGACAAACAGCCGCCGCCCCTCGCCACATGTGCCACCCCCACCGGGATAACACATGAAACTAAAGGGCAGCAGCCGCCCCCCCACACAGCAGGACCCCATCCACTCACCACCCTGCACCCGCACCCTAGGATAAAAAAATTTACAGTTGTCTATCGCCTAACATCAAATGAGAGACAGAATTTTCTACAAAAACTACCAAAATCATTCAAAAGGATATTTGGGGGGGGGGGGGGGGTGGGTGCTGCTGCTTTGTTTACGCTTCAATCGAATCTCTTCGTTGCCTTGATGTAAGTAATTGTTGCTTCCATAATCATCCTATTTGTAATTAGGGTTAGGTCTGCATTTCCAAATAAGATTAAATGGCATAAGGATTGTGTGTCCAATCCTACTATATCTAACCCAGGAATATCCGATAAGCTGCCAAGAAGATCTCTTCGTGCTGCTTCGAAAAAATGGCAGTGCAGGAGGAAATGTTCACTATCTTCATCAGCAGTACCACACCGGCAGACAGGATTGAGACAGTCAAAGTTATGTCTGAATCTATGCTCATTTAGTCCACTAAACTTTAGTCGCAATTTTGACAAGTGCCTAATCCCAACAATATCATTTATACCGTAAATTGAATTCTTATTGGGTCTTATCATCGCAAGTAATTTGCGCTTAAACTCAGAAATTGACTTTGAATTTTTTGTTTCATCATCAAGCAAATTCCACTCAAAAGGAGCATTTTGAAAATATGTGTTCGAGTATCGCGCAGTTCTTCCAACATTTTGGTGATACATTCTCATATTTCGAAAATTGTAGCTTACGTTTCGCTCAGGGGGAATTTCAGCAAACAAATAATCTGGGGAATGGGATTTTGTCAAATTGTAGAAATGACACAGTCGTCTATACCATCTCCTGAGATACAAGTCCTCCCAGCCAAGTTCCCTGTAAAGACGTTCCCTGCTTGTTCCTCTCCATGCACCAGCTACCGCTAGGGCAGCACAATACTGAGTTTGTTCAAGTCTCTGTGTAAACTTTAGACGCATTTGAGGATCGTATTTATGATAAATGATATCTCCATAATCAAGATGTGGTCTAACATAAAGCTTATATATTTGATCTAAAATATCTCTCGAAACATACTTGGAAAGGTATCTTATCATCCCGATGCCGCGCCTCGCTTTTTGTATTGCCTCTCTAATGTGACTTTGAAAGTCTAGCTTGGAATCAAGGATCATACCAAGATGCTTGTGCTCACTCTTTCTTGCTACGTCATCATTACCAAAAGACAAAGGGGGATGGATTGGTTTGACCCTCTTGGCAGAGAAAATGACTTCTTCCGTTTTCTCAGTATTAAATTTCATTTTCCATTGCCACGCCCATAGTCTTACCCTCTCCAAATCTCTATCTAATTCTTCTGCAGTTTTGAGCTCATCATAGACAGCTGTAAAAAGCGATGTGTCATCAGCAAAGAGCTTAATATCGCATCTAACATTCTCAACAAGGTCATTAATGTATACAAGGAAAAGAAGTGGTCCCAAAACTGATCCTTGGGGTACTCCTGCCGATATGTCTGCCCATTCAGAATTTTTACCATTCAGCAAGACCCGTTGTTTACGATTTGAAAGGAAATTTCGAATTAAATTGAGGAGCTTCCCAGATATACCGTTACACTCAAGTTTATACAGTAATCCTTCGTGCCATACCTTGTCAAAAGCCTTAGAAAAATCTAAGAAAACAGCACGTGTTTCCCTGCTAGGTGTCTCTTCAAAACCAATATAAATTTTATGAGATATGGACAGCAACTGATTTATTGTTGAGTCACCAGGACGAAAACCCGACTGATGGGCAGTCAGGAGACTGTTAGCACAAAAGTGATCGTACATCGAATCAAACAATAATTTTTCAAACAATTTTCCAAAGACAGGAAGTAAAGAAATTGGGCGATAGTTGTTTTTACATTGTCTGCTACCCTTCTTATGAACAGGGATAATGTTTGCCTTTTTCCAAATTGAGGGATACTGACCGGTTTCAAGACATTTCTCAAAAATCATACAAAGGGGTTCAACAATTGTGGAGTCACATATTTTTATCATAGCAATGGATATATTATCACAGCCATGTGCCTTTGAGGAATCAAGTGCTCGTATCAATTTGACCACTTTTTGCCTGTTAATCTCTACATTTTCAAGAATGGAGTCGCACCTAGGCCGAAAATTTGGTAGAGTGCTTCCTGTTGGTATAGCACAGCACTGTTCGATGAAAAAGTTATTCAGTAAAGTAGCTTTGGTTTGTACATTTGTGATGAACAGTCCATTTTCTAATAACGGAGGAATATTGATGGTTTTCTTCTTGTTGATAAGCCTATTCAAGGTGGACCAATAACTCTTTATACCCTCATTTGGATCAGAGAGCTTCCTTCCAAGTCTTTTGAAATATTCTTCCTTACCATTCAAAATAATTTTAGATGTTTCGTTTCGAACGCGTTTTACATTATTCCAATCCTGGTCCCTTCTTCCTCGCTGGCAAAAATTCCTATAAACCTTCTGCTTGCGCTTGATGGCTGTTTTTATTCGAGGAGTAATCCAGGGTGGGTCCTTGTCACAACACTTAATGACCTTGTTGGGAATATAAGAAGTCAGTGTGGCGTAAATGGACGCTGTAAAAACCGCAGTCATTTCCTCTGAACCAAGGTTATCAAACCGGGTATGCCAATCTATAGCCTGAAGGTCATGATGAATATTTTGCATGTTTGCCTTAGAGTAATCCCAGATTGTTCTTTTGTATGGTGGTGGGGACGGTATAGAAATGTTTATTTTGCCATACACTATTTGATGTTGACAGTGCTCATCTAAGGAAGGGTGAACTCCATAATCAGAAAATAAATTTGACTGATCAGTTATGATTAGATCAATGCAAGACATACTATCGTCTCGAATGTTCGTAGGCTCTTCAATTAACTGATTTAAATTATTAACCTCGATCAGTTCTTCCAACGCTGTCCCTTCTGGTTGCTGGACATCGCCTGCCCACCATTGTGAAGATCTACAATTAAACTCCCCTGTGAGAATCAAAGAATGCGGGTTTTCAGCTTTGATTTTTTCCACCATCCTCTGTAGTTTGTCGATGAAATTTTCAAATTGCACACTATTCTGACTAGGACTTCGATATAGGGTGACAAAGAACACTTTTTTACGTGAAATGATGACTTCGGTAACGATCAACTCTTGCAATTCTTCGAGATCATTTCTACGTTTTATGGGTAGGCCTTCGCGAAAATATACACAAGCTCCCCCAACTTTGGAGTTACTTGGATGGTCACTTCTAAATATATCTCTACTGAAACCCTCTATGAAGATTTCATCATTGCTAATGGATCTATCTAACATGGATTCAGAAATAGCTATGACATCAAAATGGTGTATAGAGTTGTAAGCTTCTATTAGAGAGGTCTTTATACCACCCCTAGCACAAATACTATTCAAATTCCAATGGCAAAATTTAAGGCAATTTGCAGTTGCCGGGCCTGGATTTGTTTCAATATCACCAGCAAGCAGCATAATCAGCTTCGTAGGAAAATCTTCTCCAGCACTAAAAAGACCCAAATATCTGCTAATCAAAAATGCATATACCACATGCTGTAGGAAAATTATGTATCGTTTTCTGATCTTAGGGCAAGTCATTAGAGTAGTGCCATTAAATTTTACAAAATCTCTTGAAAACAAAATTAGAAAATAAATTGTGGTGATGACATAGGTAGTAAGTAAGGCAAAATTCGACCTTTGACATTTGAGATTAACCAGTTTCTGTTGCCAAGACGATGGCAAAAACGAGTGAGAAGGAAAGTGCGCGAATAATGATGTAGCAAGAACAGACACAGGGAGAGTTATCAGTGATACCGCAATTATTAGGTACAAATAGGCAAAACAACGAAATGAAGTAGCAAGCAATCCACAGAGAGAAACACGCAGGAAGGCCTTTGATGGGGAACGTCTGTAACTATAGGAACCAACTCCTGCACGCCATTCATTAATTCCTATGGGCATTGGAAACAGCAAAGATCTCCTTGGGTACGCTCACTTGGGAAAAACTTGGAAGCAAACAATCGAAACTTGCAAAAAAATAGCAGCAGTTGCATCTTGGGGATAAAGAAATAGATCATAACGAAAAAGCAAAAGAACACACGGACGAACGTCTCTTTTGTCGATTTGATATGGGTCAGAAGTTTCACATTGGGAAAAACAAAGGTTCAATTATTCGAAAGAGAAACATAAATGGAGAAAAGAAAGTTTATCAAAAAATATATATAGATGCACTGTCTCCGCGCTTTGGGACTTTGAAAAAGTGCCATTTTATAACATTCTAACAAATGCTTTACCAGAATACAATAAAGAATTCAATAACGGACAATGCTATGCTTATCGCGAAAACCACAGTGTCATGTTTATCGAAATAAACAACAATGGCAAAGACATTTAACGAAAAGTCTGTCAGAAAAACAAGTGAATAGAACAAACATCAACAACAAGATATATTATGTGGGGATACCAAATAATATATAAGAAAGAAAAAATGATAAAGATAAGGACAAGGATTAAGGTAAAGGATCCTTCCCTTCCCATGGAATTTGATAAGGGGCAGCCTTTTCAAGAAAAATCTATCAAGGGAAGCCTAGGGCGTATGTATAATGACTTTCAGGGCTTTGACTGTGAAGAAAAATAACGAAATACGCACAATCAGTTTCGCAAGTCTAGAAGTTTGCAAGTAGTTTTTGTCAAGAGAAAAGAAAAAGTCCATAGCTCCCATATGTTGAAGGGCAAATCACTCCTCGAAAAACAACGTACACCTTTGAGAAAAAAGAAAATATATCATGAAACGAATGCATGAACGAAATAAAAAATAAAAGAAACAAAATGAATGGATAAATATCAATAATTTTTCATTTCAGGAAAGATCCCTAAAAAAGAACCCTAAAATTCCTCGCACGCATTTTCGGAGGAGTGATACGCCCTTTCCAGTATCTAAAAAGAAAAATGGCTAAAAATCCCAATGAAAAATGAATAGTTTGAAGAAAAAAAAAAAAACTTACAGTTTGTCTAATTCATCCTGTAAACTTTTGATAGAATTGAAAAAGATAAAGGAATCATTCTTTAATTTAGCGGCAAGGCTGCAGTTTATATCCGCAAAAACATAGTCAATCACGTCGTTTCGATCCTCTGCCAAGGTCTTCGCCTCTCTAAGGATGCTCAGTCTTCTTTCTTGAAACTTTTGAGACTCATTTCTATATTCCGGTGCTGTTAAAGTAAGCCAATGTTTTTATGTGAAACGTTTTTGTGCTACTTCACAATTTCTAAGGGATTTTTTCACTGCATCAACACTCATATCAAACTTTGCAATAACATCATAAACACCAACTGAAACAAATTTTCCAGTAAAAATAGATTTTGAAATCTATCCCAAATAATCCTGCAATTTGATTTTATATCCATTCGTGGAGAATACTTTGTCACTTCGAAAAGACTTTCAATGCTGAGTCTTGAGAAACTTAGCTTCAAAAAATACTGCAGCTTTGAAGAATTACTCTCTGCTTCAATTAGATTAATTGTTGTCTGTAGAAATACAGTTTCATAGCTGAACCGACATTCCTTGCCCTTAGAAATCTTCGACTGAATACTGCAACAAACATCAATATGAGACAGTCAGTGGCGTCGTGGGAGCATGATTTTAGGGGGGGCCAAGGGTCAGAATTTTCCGACAAAGAGACATTTTTCCGACAAAAATTAAGCAGGAATATAACGTATAAAAAGTGGCAAAATGTCTCAGAATTTTTGTCATATAAAAGTTCCATAATAGCGAAGAATTTTTCAAAGGGATACAGCAGTCCTGTTAAGAGGCGATTCTTGTTGGAGGTGAGGCTGTTGTCAAGACGTGATTGGTGTTGGAGGTGAGGCTGAAGCTAGATGCTCAAGGAGGGAGGAGAACTAGGGGTCCGGGGGCTTGCCCCCGGGAAAATTTTCCGTGACCACGCCCTTTAGATCGTTGCAAAACGCCCCTATTTAGAAGAATCTACTATTTGTTTTTCATGGGAAATTTCGAAAAATGGACCTCAAAAGCACTGAAAAATATATCTTTTTCAAATTTTAGATAACAACGTGATAGCTTGATATAAATTTTCATTTCTTTAAGCATCCGTTTACAGAAACTGAAAGTAATCCCATCTAAGTAATCATTTCCATCTTCCTCAACAATATTCACTTGTGCAAATTCCTACGAGCAACTTATTGAAAGCTTAATGCACAAACCATAAATGCATGACATTTCTTAAGTATGAAACGTGCAAAACAAATGGTAAATCTATCGTTTTTAGTCACCAAAATGTAGGTAAAACGACCGAATTTTCGGGGGAAAAGTCCAAGAATGTTTTGACCGAAACCATTTGTCTGAAATTTATTCGTCCGAAACTTTTTACGCCTAATGTGTCTATTTTTCCAATAGAAAACACACTTTTCTTTCGATTGAAAAAGGAATTTTTTGCAGAAAAACGAACAGGACCTAGTTTTTTGCCGAAAAACCTACTTTTTCATCAAAAACTATGTTTTTGCGATCGAAAAAGTGAGTGTACACATTTCGATTGCCATAAATAAAGTAGCTATGTAAGGAAAATGGATTAACTCTCTTTTTTCTCGATTTTTCCGACAAGAATGGAAAACTGACGAATTTTCCGACAACATTTTCACAGGGGGGGCCATGGCCCCCCTGGCCCCCCCGGCCACGACGCCACTGGAAACAGTCTTGTTGACTTCAAATTTCCTGTTCATGTTAGTGTTACCACGGCAAACTCTTTGTGGCATATAACCAGCAACCAGCAAATCCATTTTTCTTCCTTATAACCACACCAAGCAAACAGAGGAGTAATCGGGGTGGGAGAACATGTAGGCAAACTTTTTATATCCATCATTTAACATTTGATTCATTTCTAAGTTTCAAATCTATTATGATTTCTACCTGAATGGAACCCCCTCTCAAGACCCTTGTATTATGTTTATGACATGTTTATGAATGTTTATGAAGGGAAATGATCTTTTATGTGTTTATCTGACGGATTTAGCCCTGGGCTATGCTCTTGGAAAATGTGAATCCTCTTCTCTTCTAGAGGGATGGGCCACCTAAGCAGGGCCTACGTCACTTTGATAACTCTTGAGCCGATTCGAAGCCGTAGAAGAGGTCTTTCTCTCTTCTTTACTGGCACTTTGATGTATCAGCCATCACTTCCATATTTCTTGATGCACTGGTTACCAGAAAACTTGCGCTTTAAAGTTCCAAATGTAAAAACAGCATTGCAATCTTGTATCTTCCATAGCAATCTTGTCCAAGTGTCTCATTGTTGTAATAGTTGCCCTCTTAGTTATGGTAAAGCTTAATTGGGTTTTGTTGTAGCTAAGATTCTCGCTTTCAATTTGACTGGACTACCATCTCCGATTTTCGAAACGAAGCTTTTGAATTATAACAATCACGGAAGTTTCTTATGTACGACTTTTCATTCACTAAACTAAAAAAGTTTCAATACCGCATCTCCTGAATTCTTGAAGAAATTTGTGTGCATAAATAAATTTCATAGTGGACATATCCGATTCCCTCCTCTACGGCCTATGAAAGAAAATATGAAACTCAGAGAAGAAAAGCAACGGCATCCACAGCTACCGGGGAGAAGTATGAGTGCTATTTCTCAATCTTTGCAAGGCAGAATGAATGGTTTTCCTACCTATCAATCATTTTGAGCAGATTCCCAAGTGTTACACCATTTATTAAAATGTGATGGCTCATCGATTTCTCAACATGTGAGATGACGAATCAACAAGAATTCTGGACGTCACGTAAGTGATCTTGCCACCGGGTTCCCTGGGTGAGCATTGGGCCTAAGCCGCCGCAATGGTACAACTGTGTGCTGCATGAGCTCAAGATATGTCGCATGCTCGATCCTCGTTTTCTTCAGGCATCTTGAAAGCATTGCAATTCATTGGAATGGCTTCTTTACCAACTTTCCTCATTCCAAAAAGTGGGCTTTTAAATGTAGGCCGCTCAGACCTCTCAGCATTAACGTTGATATTAAAGTGAGACGAAATCAAAATTTGTCACAAGATTAAAGGAAAAAGAGAGGAAGAGTAGAGGATCATACTCATAGTATTCAAAAAGTTTGCTTCATATTGTAAAAACTACTTCCCTTATGCAAGCATTCCAAAAGGGCGATACCATTCTAGTATTTGATTAATCAATGAATGAAAGAAACAGTCAGTCGTTATCGCATCTTTCAACCATTAAAGCACATTCCTTGTTCGATTCACAAACTGTTTAGAATAAAATTCCCGTTCATTCGAGACCCCCTCCCCTCCCTCGAAGCGCTCCGTGGTTGCGAGCATATGTTCCCCTCCTCAGGACGGGCGAAATTGAATGAGAAACTATGAGTAAGACATGACTCTCATTGCCCTTATGTCCCCTTTTCTTCCTCCGCCTGCGGTATCTCTGGAGAAAGGAACCAATTGGAAAACAAATGAAATGTGAGAAGATCATTTCTTTGTAGCTCCATTCCCCTGCGAAGAATTGTGCGATCCTATTTGTGCCCCCCCCCACCCTGAAGCCTTCCTTGGGAATGAAAATATTCATGATATTTTCTGTTCGATTTCTTTATAGGCCTTCAACAGCCTTGGTCTAGACTTATGGCGTGATTCCTTGAATTTGTTCTCTGTACGAAGCGTAGCGTCCATTTAGACGGGATAAATGCCAGAAAAGCTTTTCCTTTTGGTTGGCAGTTGCAGACTAATTACAACGAGTCCCAGTTACCTTTGCTGAAAGCAAGATTGTCAAAAAAATTCAATAATGATAACTGCCATGAAGTTATAAGTCTTATCAGATGTAAACTGTGAAAGGCCTGATCAAAAGCTCTGCAATGCGTCATTCGAAAGGAATTTATACTTAAAACAATAATGACTACACTTAAATTCAATCAGCTTGTTGTAATTGCTTCAAAATTTAACAATGCTCCAATGTTATGGTTAAATGAACGACAGACACACGACTGTTCTGAAAGCCATTACTACGAAGGCCGTAATATTTCAATGTGGTCTAATCACACGGATAACAGGATATGACTGCTGCTTCACAATTGAAAATGTATAATCCGGAGCAGTGGAACAATAGGAACCTTCGAATGTCAATCCCTTTGCACCTTAGCATGATCTCACATTCTCATTGGGAGCCAGCATTAAAATTGCCCTGTTCTCTCCTCTCGAGCCAACGATATTTTAGCTGGAAAAAAAGGCCTATCTATGAAACTCTGCCCTTGCCCTTTCAAAAGAAACAGTGGGAGTAAGACAAAGCTCCGATGTACTACTGGTCCAGCAATTGTGATATGTCTAAAGATAATTCCCTTTTACACAGAAAACTGAAAGGGATTCCGCCAATCCTTTGATGTCACCGAATTCGCCCCTTACCCTGATTTGGGGGCGAATTTGAGAAAAAAAAATCTATTTTGCACCCCGTAGAGGGAAGACGAAGATATTTGGAAAGTTTCGCGAGGATCAGTGCAACGATGCTCGAGTTTTTAAGCCACACAAAATTTGCTTCACTCATTAATAATATAGATAAATAATTTTCTTAAACGGTTTGTATATTATTTACAGTAAAACGACAAACAACAAAATGTTGTTTCATGACTTTTTCATAGATTTTAGAGAATGTATTTAAAACACTAACAGGACGAACATTATTCTCAACTGTGCGATTTGCTTTACCCTTATTGAAAAGGCATACTGCTGCACGCTTTTCTTTGTCTGAAAACCTATGGCTATGTCTAAAAAATGCCTTAAATATATGGATTCAAGTAGCCTTTAAAATTCTTGAGAATCCTATCAGCGCCTCAACATATCAAGAAAATATAAAGCACAGGCCTTGTGCACATTAACACATTTTTCCTGCCTAAGATCTCTCAAAATTTCTTAAACAAACTTTCAGAATATCCTTATTTACTGTCTCTCATCTGAGTCAAGGATTTTTGTCACAATGTTAAGGATTCTTGACAATTCTTGATAATTCTTTAGAATTCTTATCATATTACCGAACGTGCTATCCAAATATTGCAAAATATACTTCCCATCGAATTGTTTTCATTCTTACAGTAAATATAGAATAGTTGGTAAATAATATAATGATAATAATATTTGGATGATGGTATATAATTTAATGATATAACACTAATACTCCCGGGGGGGGGGGGTTACTCCAGTACTCAGTGGTACGGGTTGTGCCATATTTTAGGGTACCTTTTTCATCAGAAGTTCCAGATTTATGGGTAACCTTTTTGGAGAAATTTCCGGATTTGTGGGTATGCTTTTGAGGAATCTCCGGATTTATGGGTATACTTTTGAGAAACTCTCAGATTTGGTTGCTTTTATAATGTCATTACTTTCTTTTTATTTGTAAAATCACACTTAATAGTGACCATTTCCTTCTCTAGTTACCTATTACCTACAACTTCCGGATTTATGGGTGTACTTTTCTTGAGCTAACCGGATTTATGGGTACCAGTTTTTGAAATTTTCCGGATTTATGGGTACCAGTTTTTGAAATTTTCTGGATTTATGGGTACCAGTTTTTGAAATTTTCCGGACTTATGGGGGGTAGTAATATAGGGTAGTACTATACCAAAGTAACAAAGTAAAAAAAAACGATAAGATATCGGGACATTCCGCAAACATAGCTACGTTTGTTTATCTTACACTTGAATGCACATACCTTGCATTTTAGAATCTGCTATTTAAATACGGGAGAATCAAGCTCATTATGATTCCTTCTTTCCTTTCTTTCTTCCTTTCTTCCCTTTCTTTTTTCTTTTCTCCGTGTCCCCCCCCCCCCTTTCCGCCTTTCCCCTCCCGTATTTATTGATCAAGAGCGAGACTAAGAGCAAGTACAGCTCATAAGGTGAAGACTCAAAATATATTTGTAAACAAGTGGACGTTCTAGAATTGCAATATGGGATTTAAAATGACTGCATTGTGATATATCTTCACTGTGCAGAGGCTTCTGGTTAGCGCATTGTCTTTAAATAGCCTTTTTGTAAAATTATATATTAACTATGGAAAAATATGATATGATATGATGTGATACTTCTAGATCGCAATAATATTTCAAATTGCGTTGCTGAATTTACCTGACCTGACTTTTAGCGAAAATCAAATTGCTTTTGCAGTGTTCTGTCAGCAACTGGCACCTGGGCAGCTGAAGCAAAAGGTCGATGAAATCGCAAAGGCATATGCGGAGGGATATAAAGGTTAGATATGTATTTCCTGACAAAGGAAATTCTGGCAAGTCATTAGATGACGATCAACACTTCTTTAGGATGTTACTTTTTCTTTTTCTAATCAAAATCCTTTGTCCAACAAAGTTAATATCATGTGAGTCAAAAAATGTATCAATAGACCTTTCCCCTGATTACATCACACACCTGTGAGCGCGCAGTGCATTCTGGGAGTTGTATTTAACACGCGATCAGCTGTTTATGTTTTCTATGATGATCGTATGGAGTTCTACTTCTATTTCGATATATGCAGCGAATATTCATCGAAATTATGGAAAATCTTTCAATTTTAGCCGACAAGCACATCCCTAGTTCTTTTCAAACTCTTGCACGGGAACTGGTGCTTCAGAACGAGGAGAGCATAAAGTTTCGTCCCAGAATAGCGGTGAGAATCCGATGCGGCCTAAAGTGTCTGGAATGGAAGGAAGTAAGCAGAAACCGGTGGTTGGAGGGATCACTTGCTGTGTGCTAGTGTTTTTCAGCAATAGTCCGAGAGACAAAGAGCAGTCATTTACACCATTCTGAATGACAAAAAGCAAGGAAAAGCGAGAACTCAGAAAGAGATGGCTGCATATGATTTCTCGGCAGAATTTCACTCCAGGTCCAGGACACAGGGTATGCTCAAAACATTTCACTATTTTATTATTTATTTATTATCATTTTATTTAAAGTTGGCAACTTACATAGCTAAATGTAAAAAGAAATGCGAATTCAAGCCAACAAATTAATTACAATGATACCAGTAAATACAATGATACAAAATATATGCAAGTAAATAGTCAATAAAATTACAAAATTCATAAAATCTATATATAAAATCTACAAGCAAGATGTATGAAACTATAAAAAGCCGAGCCCTGGTATGTATCGTTTGCAAAGTCTGCAGTCACAATCTACATTTTTCCAAAATTTTATTTTATTCTTGAATTGTTGCACAGAATTTTCATCTTTGATTTCCTGTGGAACGGACTGCCAAATACGCTGCCCTCTATATTGGACCGTTTCAGTACCATGATTAACAGTATTTACCTTTGGAACCATGAATGTATTTATATTTCTCAAATTATAGGCAGAACTTCTTTGAAGAAAGATCTCAAAGAGTGGGGGGTTTAGATTACTTATTGTTTTGAACATTTCAGTCATTAGCAACTGCATATTTTTCTCATGTACTGTTACAGATCTATCTTTTTCCAGCAAAGTTGCGAAACTAGAACTATAGTCTTTATATGCTATCCTCAGGGCTCTCTCATGCAGCCTATTGATTTTGTTATTCATCTTTCTGCTATGAAACATCCAAACCAACGGACAGTATTGGAATTGGCTAGTCACAAATGCTCTCATTAAAAGTCTCAATTTATCAGTACCTTGAGATCGTACCTTGAGACTGGGGATCGAAAGACCTACATGAACAACGTTCCAACAATTTTTCCAAAAAATAAGGGGAAAAAAGGAGACGAAAGGAAGGCCTACTTCAAAAAGCAAGGAAGAGGTTACTTGATGAGCAGGATCATGCAATATCGTTGCTTCAAAATATGAACCTGTCCAAAGAGTCACCAGCGCAGCGCCTTCTGGTCAACAGTTGAAGAAATCTGCCGAGAAATCATATGCAGTCATCTTTCTCTGAGTTCTTGCTTTTCCTTGCTTTTTGCCATTCAGAATTGTGTAAATGATACCTCTTTGTCTCTCTGACTATTGCTGAAACACGCTAGTACACAGCAATTGATCCCTCCAACCACCGGTTTTTGTTTACTTCCTTCCATTCCAGACACTTTAGGCCGCATCAGATTCTCACCGCTATTCTTGGACGAATCTTCATTTTCTCCTCGTTCTGAAGCACCAGTTACCGTGCAAGAGTTTTGAAAAGAACTAGGGATGTGCTGGTCGCCTAAAGAAAGATTTTCCACAATTTCGTTGACTATTCGCTGTATAGATCGAGATAAAAGTAGAACTCCGTACGATCACCATAGAAAAACACAAACAGCTGATCGCGTGTTAAATACATCACCCAGAATGCACTGCGCGCTCACAGGTGTGTGACGTAATCAGGGGAAAGGTCTATTGGTTGAAAATTCTACCAGGTGACAAAAGAACTTCACGAGCTACCTCGCACATCGCTTCTTAAAAGCAAGAAATGAACACTAACAAGGAATGATAGTGTAGCTGAAGGGCTTAAAGGCATTGAGTCATGTTAAATAGACTACAAATACTCCAATGTCAAGACTTATGATATCTGCTGACTCATGTTTTCTATGGCGCATCTGATTTGCTATCGTTCATGTAAAATGAAACTGATCACGAAATACACGGAAAGCAGGTCAATTTATCAAGATTTAGTGCCTTTAACAATCTTAAATCTAAAAGAGCATCCATTCATTTCTCGAATTGTGCCGATCTTGTAGGTACTGTGTTTATTCCCAGTACCGTATTTGTGAAATACTACACAGAGTAAATGTTGTCCTTTTTAATCAGTGTATAACAAATCATAGGAAACAATCGTCCTGAGCATGCGAGGCATTTTCAAAGTCTAGCGTTCGCGCTGCTGGCTGTTTCCTTTTGCAAAGAAAAGCTGTGTGTGTGAGAGAATGGTGGCGGGAAATTCATCCATGCAACATCGAATATCTCAAGCCTTTAAGCAAAGAGGACTGAAGAGAAAGACAAGCAATCTTTAAAGGTTTGTTTCAGCTAAGTTTCGTTGCTATTAATGTAAATAAATTTTAGATAACTAACAAGCCAATGGGAAGCCAATTCGAGCTAAAATTTTTGTGGGCCTAACTTCGGCATAATTCCAACCAATAACAAAATTCAACTTTACTTTACCACCAATCAACGGCTTGCTACAGGTTAAAAACAAATACAGTAGTAATTTGATAGTTTCTTGAAAGGAAGATAAGTTTCTTTCAGGAACATTCTGTGTTTTTCGCAGCGGAAAATCAATTTAGCTTTTCAAATTTGTTCAAGCCTTGATTTTTTGGAAAGGAACTCTGTCAGGGAGGAAGGGCTTCTCTCATTTAGACCACTGGAAATTAAATTCAACTTTATTGGCAATCTACGGCTTGCTACGGGCAGATAATGAAGGTGATAGTAATTTGATAGTTTCTTGAAAGGAAAAGAAAATAAGTTTCTTTAAGGAATATGTTGTGGCGTTCGCCACGAAAATACTATTTTAGTTTTCCGATTTTCGAGCTTTGATTTTTTTTACATGAACTCGGCCGGGAAGGAAGGGCATCTCTCATCCACCGGGGGGGGGGGGGCTCTTGGCCAAATTTTGGGCAGGGGTCTGCTGTGAGCATCTTCAAAAGGATACCGTTGGCTAGACTAATTTTTGCGAAAATAGTACCCTTGGCTAAACCAATTTGACCATTGTCTGAACAAATTTCTACGAAAATGGTACCCTTGGCTAGACCAATCTTGACCATTTTCTTGACCAATATTGTCAAATTTGTGCCAAATATGATGTCATGACCGTTCGCTAGACCAATATTGTCAAAACTGATACCCTTGGCTAGACCGTTGCTGGCCAAAAATGCAATAAAGTATACCCTTGGCTAGACTAGAAGTCCGAAAAAGTATACTCTTGCTCGAGGCACATCCCCAGGTACCTTTACTATAGAAGAACCCCCCTCCCCCGTGCTCTCATTAGATTAAACTTTACTGGCAATCTACGGCTTGCTACAGGCAGAGAACGAAGATGATATCAATTTGATAGTTTCTTGAAAGGAAAAAGGAATTGGCTGTGGCGTTCGCAACGAAAATATTATTTTAGTTTTCCGACTTTCGAGCTTCGATTTTTTGGAAAGGAACTCGGCCGGGGAGGAAGGGCTTCTCTCATCTACAATCTTGGACAAAACATATCTGGACTGTATGTTATCACAACAATTCCAATTGTAACATCCGATTCCCCCCTCCCCCCACCTATCAATGTTGGTCTGACATGAGATTTTTGTGGAAAGGTTTCAGCTCCCTAAAGCCTGAAATTCGACGTCAATAACAACATTGATCTTGTGGGGAGGGGGAATTGAAAGGTCCAGCAGAAGTCAAGTAATCTATGTCCTAGATTGTCTGAAAATGAAGAAAAATAATTGAAAAGGGATTATGGATATTTTGTGGTATAACAAATTTTTTGCAGCTATTTTGGATCGTTTAATGACACGCACATTGCAAGAAACGATGAGATCGAGAATAATAGGCCTAAGAGCTGCCTGAGCAACCATATCTTAAAATATAAGACACTTACTGATTCATTACTTTCACATATTGCACGTAGAATGTATCGATGAAGGATCTTTGTGTCCAGTAATTTTTCACATTGAGTAATTATTCAGGCAGGCCTGCTCCTGGTCTGGCTGAGTTGACTAAAGATTTGGAAACGCCCAACTGTACTTCCTTCTTCCAAAATCAAAGATGGACCATTCAATATGGCGGCATATGAGACATTCGACTATTAAAATGTGTTGCTGACGCGTTACTGACACGTTACTGACGCGTTACTGACGCGTTACTGACGAGTTACTGCACGCGTTACTTTATTTATACAGTGCACTTACCTTGATTCAACGTGTTGTCACGCGTTACTGTAGTTATATAAAAACATATATATATACGTTTTTATAATATTACAGTAACGCGTGATAACGCGTCATGTCTTGGTTAGTTTGACATAAAATTGCAAAAATATCTGCAGTAACGCATGCAAAAACGCGTGTAATAACGCGTGCAGTAACGCGTGCAGTAACGCGTGCAGTAACGCGTGCAGTAACGCGTGCAGTAACGCGTGCAGTAACTCGTCAGCAAGTTTGTATATTTTGGCTCCTGCATGCCTATAATGGAAATAAAGAAACAATAGTCCACTTATCATATTCACAAGATATTCACAAGCAGACCGAAATCAAGTTCCCCATAAGAGAGTTTTTCGCTTTATCATCGAGATATATTTCAATTTACAATCAAAATCCCAAGTGGAACATGCACGGTGCCTGTTTCTCAGAAGACCAAAGGATGGAGGACAGCATTTAACATATCTACTCTATAAATCTAGAAAAACTGATCTTGAACGAACTTTACTCGTTATTGCAGGTCGTGGATTTTCCAAATAATACATATTTCACCCTTATTAATACGCTTGGCCTAAGTATTCCTCATGTGCCACAATTTTGTACCAATATGGCATTAATATTTCGAAGTGATTACATTTTGTTAATTTAACCCTATTTGGACCGGGTTGAAATTTTGATATTTTTGACCGGCGGCCCCTCTTTCTCTTCAAAACTACAAGAGATATAATAATGAAACTTATGCAAATTGTTCTTTGGACAATTAGCTTTACAAAAACAGCAATAGAAGTCCAATTTGTCACGTGGGTCGTTGCTAGGCAACCAAAAACAATGGGAAAGTTGTCAAAATCGAGCTGCTGACTTAAAAAGCAAATTTCTCCAGATTAACATGAGATAACAGGCAGACTTGTAGCCAGAAGTAGCAAAAAAGGGTAGAGAAAGATATCTACGCGAAAAAAATTCAATTTAACTTTCAACTTTTGCTAATTAAGAGCAATTAGCCATTGATTAGACTAATTGAGGTTTCTATTGTGAATTATTTTCTATTTTTAGACTTCTAACAAGTGAAAATAGTTCGTAATAAGGAACCCGACACTGTTTTCTGCACGTTTTGAGATATATTTTCCTAATTCGTTCATTCTATGACGTCATAAAGATAAATGATAGTAATTTGATAGTTTCTTGAAAGGAAAATAAGTTTCTTTCAGGAATATGCTGTTTTTTTGTATTGAAAACCCTCTTTTCTTTTTTGAATTTTTCAGCCCTGATTTTTAGAGGAACATTGCATTGAATGAAGTGTTTCTCTCATCTAGACCACGTGAAATTTAATTCAACTTTGCAATCTACGGCTTGCACTTGCTGAGAACAAATTTAGTAGTGTTTTGATAGTTCTTGAAAGGAAAGTAAGTTTCTTTAAAAGGAAAGACACACAGTTTTTCAAAAGAAACTGAGAATTCGGGCCATTACTGAAGGTTTCTTAACCCTATCTCATGTGGGGGTGGGGGGGGGGGGGTGGATTCCACCCCCCCAACCAAACTTTTATTCGCCTATGCTAGAATATGCAATGCAGGATGCCAAGACTCTTAACCCTAATCCTACCGGGCTTTTTTTGATCTAACATAGCCGGGGGGGGGGGGGGGGGGGGGGGGTGCTTTCCACCCCCCCTCTATAAATAGCCGTAGACTAATGGGAAATCATTGAAACTTGGCAAGGGCGTAGTCCTAACTATTCTTAACTGATTGGTAGTTTTGGGCGTGGCTACCTCATTAGGTGACGTCACTATGACGTCATAATGCAGGAAAATGTCAAAATATATGGTTTTCCGGTTTATTCGTTCTAAAAACGGAATAAAGGTAATCTGAATGACTTTTTCCATTCTTATTTGGCGTATTATTCATTTCCCTTTCAAATATGATGCATATAGGTGTTTTTAGACCGTTATTTTGGAAGAAAATGACGAAAATTGAAGACGTCATAACTAAAAACTGTGTTTTTCTGCCAAAAATTGATAATAATTGGTTCGAAATGCTTTTAAAGTATTGCATAACGCAATTCTATGCTTTTCAAACAAAATCTGTTGGAAAAATCTTCAAAATTTGCCAAAATGACCCAAAATGGCGGCCCGAGTGACGTCATCATTTAAGAATGCTGACGTCAGCAAATTCCATTGTTATTGACAACAATAGAAAGCTAATTGTTTGCTGATTCTTTTAAAGTACAATAGTCAACATTTGGAACTAATTCTGGGAGTAAAAATATCAAAATCATTAATTTTTCCAATACCTTGCTCCAAATATGGTAGTGTCACCTGTCACGTGACACCTATTGTTCAAAAATTTAATTGTCAAAATGTAGCTAATAGATAATTAGTAATTGTCAGAGAGTTTGAGGGTCATAGCTTTTGTCGTTAAAGAATGCTCTGCAAAAAACCGACAGGGGGGGTGGAAAACACCCCCCCCCCCCCGGTAGGATTAGGGTTAAGGAACGGAGAAAATTGTCCATGTAAATTATGCCGCGTTTTTATTCCGAACTTGGGCTTTTTATGATGAATCTTTTTAGATATTTACTTTTACTTTTACACTGTATACTTTTGATGACTTGTAAATATTTTATCCACTATTGTTCTTATGTAATATTTGTATTTTAATGTTTTATAGTTGGAATAAATTAGCTAATTACTTTTAGCTATCGTTTTTACATTTGTAATCCAACAATAACGAAATTGATAATAATAATATGCAAAATTATACCTACACATGTATTTGATGATATCCAACTCAATTTGAAACAAAAAATTTCAATTTAGTGCCTCATTTCATTGTTTCAACCATGTTGGTAACAATCATGATAATCATAACTTAAAATCTTCTTATTGTCATAGCAACGAGAACAATAGAGATAATTTGATTTAATCATGTGATTTTGCTTGTTTGCATCAAAGTATATATATTTACCAATTCTAAAGATTGTAGCTACTACGACAGCGAAGAAAAAGAGGGGGGGGTGAAATCCACCCCCCCCCCCCTCAGGTATTGACCGCTTCAAAACGCCCAGGTGAGATAGGGTTAAAGTTATCCGATTTTGAGGGCTCAGGGTTTCTTGCAAGTTTCTTGATAACAATTTGCTTGCCTGACGTCCCTCGACTGCAGGCAGGCTGAACAAATTCTTCATGTTCACTAATGCCCTGCCCTCCTGAATACATCAACACCAGATTTTGCAGCCTTTCCAATGTTTTGACTTTATTCCAGTTCCTTCGAAGTAATATGGTACTGGTGAAAATTAAGTAGAGAAATGCTAAGGATCTCCTTTAGCAAAATAGCTACTTGCTTAAGTTTCTTAATTTTTGGTGTTGAGAGTTGAGTTTCTTTAAACAAATATGCGTATGTGTTTGTAATTTTCATGATTCTGCCTCAGATTTGCCTGAATAATGCTGGAAGTTTTCTTTATAGATGGTCATCTGCAATACAGAAGAAACAGAGCTGTCATCAGAGGTGTGTTGCCCTGTTGGAACTTTGTTGCATGACAGGGGATGTATTATGGACAAACATATTTCCAAGCCAAGCCAGACAGTTTGATTTATTAGTTATTGATTTGAGTGCACCTGACACAGGTTGGGATAATGGAGCAACCACTTGAGGCAAAATGCAATGAATTCATGAAATTTTTCACACAAATTTTATGAGGAGGTACCCCCCCCCCATATTTGCAAGGAACAGGAACCTTTTTCCTGGTTTATGTTTACCAGTGCTAAAATGCAAATATTTTTGTAAGAAATTCAACTCTCAGATCATCAAAAAATTAAGAAAGTCCAGTACTGGGAAAATATAAGTTAGAAACTATTTATTTTGATAAAGGAAATCCTTGACATTGTTTTACTTTACTTCACTTGCTTCCCGTATCATACTATTCGTAAGGTACTTGAGTAATGTCTAAACAGAAGCTTAAAACCCCTTGTTTTGATAAATGCTGCCGAGTGCACAGGTAATGAACATAAAGATTGTTGTTGAACCTCTAAGAAACCCATAAGAAACTCTCAGTACTCAAAATATGATAATTTTAAGAAACTTTCAGTACTGGCCTAAATTATTAGTTTCTTATAAAAAATGTGTGCACAGGTACACTCATAGGGGTACTCAACTCCCAGATTGCCAAAAAATTAAGAAACTCAAGTAGGGAAAACATAACTAAAGAAACTATTTATATTGGTAAGGAATTCCTTGACACATTATTACTTTATTTTCAATTGTTTCCTGTATCAATTGTTTTCTGGAGGTACTTGAGTGATGTCTGGAAGGCTTCAGAAAACATTTTTATAAAAGGTACTTGTAAAATTTTGTAAAATTCAAGAGACTCGTGAGAAATTTCTGTGAGCAAAACTGTTGCAGACATTTGACAGGAGGATTGTTATGTCAATCATGTAAAAAAAACCGGGTGAATTTTAGAAATTGGAACTGCCTTCCACTGATTATTATTTTCGATAAATGGGGAAAAATAAGGTAAGAATGTGCCAAGGACTTTCTTGTATCAAAATAAATAGTTTCTTAAGCTATGTTTCCTAGTACTGGAGTTTTTGTCAATTTTTGACGATCTGAAAGTTGATTTTCTTGTAAGCAGTCTCTTATAAAAAACTATTATATTAATACTTCCAGTTGGATATTTTGCATTGCATGCATCGAAGATACCAATCCACAGCAATGAAATTTATGCACTCAGAAATAAGATACTTTTAGTGCCTTGACCTGATATACACTCATTTTTATAAGAAACTAATAGTAAGTTTCTTTAATCTTAGGACCCTTTTGCTACGAAAAGTTTTTTATGAGCTTTCGGAGTACATAGTATATTTTACTGACGTATGTTCACTCCTTTCCGGGTATCGTTTTCGCCTCTTTTTCTTACCACGGGTATCAAAATACAGCAAATTCCATTGTTATTGATAACCATAGGAAGCTATTTGTTTGCTGATTCTTTTAAAGTAAAATAGTCAACATTTGGAACTAATTATTCTTGGAGTAAAAATATTAAAATCATGAATTTTTCCAATGCCTTGCTCCAAATATGGTAGTGTCACCTGTCAAGTGACACCTATTTTTCAGAAATGTAATTGTCAAAATGTAGCTAATAGATAATTAGTAATTGTCAGAGAGTTTGAGGGTCATAGCTTTTTTCGTTAAAGGATGTTCTGCAAAAAACCGACAGGGGTTGTAAAAGACCCCCCCCACGTATGATTAGGGTTAACCCTATAAAGACTGGGCTTTTTGAGCTACTAGAAGACTGGGGGGCTCATTCAGCCCCCCCTCTCTAAAATCGCCATTCCTTCACTTACGAAGACGAAAATCACCACGCAGGTAGCCGTGCTTATGATTTATCATTTTTCACAAAAATATTTCTAAAAATAGATATGACGTCATAATTATTCAAAACCAACTGGCACGTGCTCACGAAAAAAATGAAAAAATCAAATTTTTTTTAAATCTTTATAATTTTCTAAGATTGATTCATGAAACCAAATTATGCCAATCAAAGCCCTGTTAGAAGGTGAAAATATACTTATAAAGTGAAAAATTTGATTTTCGCAAATCCAAGATGGCGGACAGAGAGATTAAAGTTCTTGTTTTTAAGAAAAATGACAAATGCAGCCGTAATAGAGAATTTCTCCACATATTACAATGAAAACTACTTCAATGATAAGTGTTCGTTGCATACTTCATTTTTCCTTTTGAAACTTTTGTTTTGATTATTGCAAAAAATGCTGACATCAGCATTTTTTCCCAATAGGACTCAAAGGAGTTGGAAGGAAAGGGAAAGGTGGAAATAGGGGGTTGAGGATAGTAATTTGGTGTAATTTTGATAATATCTTGACAAGCTAAACACTCTCAAGTAAAAAAACTCTCAATATAAAACAGATTCTCAAGATATGCATGAAAACTGATCGTTAGTAGTGCTATGTGAGGATACCCCCCGGGAATCTTATACCGTTTGCGACCAATGGTGCACAAAATTCAAACAAAATTACATAGCTTAGGTGGAAACAACCCTGTTGAATAGCTTTAATCTATTTATTGCCGATGTAAAACATTTGGGGTCGAAATATCCTTGCAGAAAGACCGCTAACTAATTTTTGTCATTTTCTTAAAGATGACGTCATTGATGAGGTCACGTGACATATAATTGTTCTATTGTTCCTGTAAAAAATCAAAGAGACCTTATAAATTATAAGTATAGAAAGTAAAAAGGATACTATCAAAGGATTATGAGGTGATCTGGAATTACATCCATAAGCAGCTTACCTAAAAGTTGGCCGACCACTCTGAAAAAAACAGCCACCCCCCCCCCCCTGAATTTTTTTTTCAAAATTTCACACAAAATCACACTTCAAAAGGATAGAAATTAAAAGTCGAAAAACCACTTCCTGGTTCGTTGAACCAATTTGGAGTAGTGCTCAGTTAAGTATGTAGGGGGGCTGAATGAGCCCCCCCAGTCTGGATAGGGTTAAGGAAATCTTTCTAAAGCTACGCACGCGAATACTTGAACCGAAACTTTTCAGCTGCAGAGCGGTGAGCGGATGGCGTCAGTATTCAAGATTTCCGGCCACTCCGAAACGAGGCAAGCCCACCATTTTGCTGGGCATCCCTAAAGATCGGTGCATGCTCAGACGAATGTCGCCTATGCTGTACAACATAAGAAAACTAATCAGTGAACCAATCAGTGAGCAGGATCTCAGCGCGTCCTCTCCGTTATGGTCTAGGTAAAGCAGAATTGTTTACATAATACTTTTTTCAACCAGATATAGAAGGTGAAACCGTATGTAAACCAGGCGATCGCGTGAAATATTCGATCGATGACTGTAAAATGAGATTGCTTACATTTTTCCAAGGGAATTCGTGGTATGAAGTAGAGAGTCCTAAGAATAACGACCAACACAAGATAAGGCTCAAATCCTTACTGGTTGCCAGAGCATGCGGAAATCATCCAATTTCATGCTTGTCAGCCAATGAGATCACCGCTTTCTAGCCCCTGGAGACAAAAATCGGTCGTTTGAGGTAAATTTTCTAGTACCCTCACTAAAACTGAAATGGATGCTAGAATACTTCAGTTATTCGCAATTTTTTTGATAAATCAGTTGTGGGGATGTCCGTCCAGAGTTGTTTACATGTTTAGGCACATAGCTCGTTTGGGGCCGGAGCTGCGTTCATTTTCCGGTCGAAGAATATTGACCTTCGTTGAAATATCTATAAAAATCGCTACAAAATGAGATATGCAGATAAGAATTTCAGCAATTATGCATACTGACCTCAGCAATAACCCAAACTCCTTTACTGTTATCATATCTCAAAATTGGAGGCAATTTCTAATGATTTCTGGCAGAGATATCATTTGGGCCTAAGCTTGTCCTCGCTTAAAACTCATTCCATTGCACTTAAAAAGTAATGGTAAAATTCTAGAGCTGAATAATGCACTTACCCATGACTCAGGCACCAGTTTGACCTCGTTTGCCTTTTTTACATTAGCAAATTTTTATAAGAAACGACCAGTTGTGGGTGAATTGCAAAAACTTTCCTCGGTCCATATTTTCATCTGCACAGGCAGTCTACCCGCTTCAAACAACAAACAGTGAACTTTGTATCATAAAAGTCTTGCATCACAAAACATTCCTATAGAACGATTCCATGCGCCTTAGCTAGGCACTCATGAATTGTTTTCACGCATTTGGTTCATTCAGTCAATGCAAACAAACAAAAGTGCAAAACCGGGTATCTTTTTTAGCGAACCCAAAACAATGTTTTGTTCTTTTTATGTTTTGCATTGATTGAA
The DNA here is from genome assembly GCA_039566865.1 of Aurelia coerulea. NCBI lineage: Eukaryota > Metazoa > Cnidaria > Scyphozoa > Semaeostomeae > Ulmaridae > Aurelia > Aurelia coerulea. Next base: position 10,621,383 of record CM076959.1, read on the forward strand.
ATAAGAACGAAAAGAACGAAATGCGTGAATACAATTCACGAGTGCCTCGCTAAAGCGCATGGAATCGTTCAAAAGGAATGTTCTGTGATGCAAGACTTTTATGATACAATGTCAAAGTTCACTGTTTGTTGTTTGAAGCGGAGAATCTGTGTAGAGAAAAATATGGACCAAGGACAGTTTTTGCAATTCGCCCACAACTAGTTGTTTCTTACAAAAATTTGGCAAATTAAAGAAGGCAAACGAAGTCAAACTGGTGTCTGAGTCATGGGTAAGCGCATTATCTAGCTCAAGAACAATGGAATGAGTTTTAAGGGAGGACAAGCTTAGGCCCAAATGATATCTCTGCCAGAAATCATTAGAAATTGCCTCCAATTTTGATATATGATAGCAGTGAAAGAGTTTCGGTTATTGCTCAGGTCAGTATGCGTAATCGCTGAAATTCTTATCTGTATATCTCATTTGTAGCGATTTTTATAGATATTTCAACGAAGGTCAATATTCTTCGACCGGAAAATGAACGCAGCTCCGGCCCCAAACGAGCTGTGTGCCTAAACATGTAAACAACTCTGGACGGACATCCCCACAACTGATTTATTAAAACAAATTGCAAATAGCTGAAGTATTTTAGCATCCATTTCAGTTTTAGTGAGGGTACAAGAAAATTTACCTCAAACGACCGATTTTGTCTCCAGGGGCTAGAAAGCGGTGATCTCATTGGCTGACAAGCATGAAATTTGATGATTTCCGCATGCTCTGGCAACCAGTAAGGATTTGAGCCTTATCTTGACCAACACATGTTTTATGTGAAACTGCTTTCAAGAAGCTGTGTTTGCAACCCCAGATAATAAAGAAGCCCCGATAGAAAGAAGTGGTCAGTCCCAAGTTAATAGTTACTTTCAAAGCCGCTCTTCATTCAAATTCTACAGTTTCCTTTCCATGAGCAGAACTAGTAGTGCAGAGCCCAATGTTGCAAAAAGTGGCCGAGTGATTTTTTGATGTAAATTTGCGGCAAAATGCCTTTCTACCTTCTTTAGCATGCTGAGAAAGAGAAAAACGTTGTCGCCAATTTTTCTGACCACGTTTAACTATATTTTTTCGAGTTTTTGTGCCATTATCTGCGGTTGCTGCAGAGTCATGACATCAACTCTTTCCAAATGGCTCTTTTGTCTAATAAGAACAAAGGCAATGAGGTCCTTATATGCCATAGCTCTAAGAGATATAGTATAAAAGCCCTCTGCGTTGAATTTTTGTCACACAAAACAGTTTTTAAAGAATTGCTTTCGAAATAATATTGTTTTAAGCATCCAATTCTTTTGTTTTATATTTAGTACTGTATATACTAAAACTATTGTTTATAGTTCCAAACACCTTATACACCGGAGGGCCTAAGTCACTTTCACAACTCATGATCCGACTCTGAAGCCGTAGAAGAGGTCTTTCTCTCCTCTTTACTGGTACTTTGATTTATCAAACATCACTTCCATCTTTCCTGATGCACTGGTTACAAGAAAACTTGCGCTTTAAAGTTCCAAATGTAAAAACAGCATTGTAATCTTGGCTCTTCCATAGCATGTTGCACGTTGATTCCAAGTGTCTCACTTTTGTAATAGTTGCCCTCTTAGTTATGGTCAAGCTTAATTGGGCTTTTGTTGTAGCTAAGATTCTCGCTTTCAATTTGACTGGACTTGTTCTTAAAATTGATCCCATACCTACTCTTGTTCTTAAATTTACCGTCCCCGACTTTCGAAACGAAGTTTTTGAATTATAACAATTACGGAAGCTTCTTATGTACGACTTTTCAGTCACTAAACTAAAAAAGTTTCAATACTGTATCTCCTGAATTCTTGAAGAAATTGTTCTGCATTATCATTGCCCTTATGTCCCCTCTACTGCCTCCGCCTGCGGTATCTCTGGAGAAAGGAACCAATTTGAAAACAAATGAAATGTTAGAAGATCGTTTCTTTTATCTCTATGCCCCTGCGAAAAAAATTGCGATTCCATTCGAGCCACCCCCCCCCCCGCTGCCCCCTGAAGCCTTCCTTGGTAAAGAAAACATTCATGAAATTTTGTGTTTGATTTCTTTGCAGGCCTTCAACAGCCTTGGCCTAGACTTATGACATGATTCCTTCAATTCGTTCTATGTTTTTTAACTGCGCGAAGCAAAGCGTAGCGTCCATTTAGACGGGATAAATGCCAGAAAAGCTTTTCCTTTTGGCTAGCAGTTTGCAGACTAATTAAAATGTGTCCCAGTTACCTTTGCTGAAAGCAGGACTGTCAAAACAAGTCAATAGTGATATTTGCCATGATGTTGTTCTTATCAGATGTCAACCGTGAAAGGACTGATGTGGTCTTGGGACAGAACGAGAGCTCTGCAGTGCGTCATTCGAAAGGAATTTATACTTAGAACAATAATGACTACACTCAAATTCAATCAGCTTGTTCTAATTGCTTCAAAATTTAACAATGCTCAAATGTTATGGTTAAATGAACGACAGACTCACGACTGTTTTGAAGCCATTACGACGAAGGCCCCAATATTTCAATGTGGTCTAATCACACAAACAACAGGATATAACTGCTGCTTCGTTATTGAAAGTGTATAATCCGGAGCAGTGGAACAATAGGAACCTGCGAATGTCAGTCCTTTGCACCATAGCATGATCTCCCTTTCTCATTGGAAGCCCCCATTAAATTTCCCCTGTTCTCTCCTCTTGAGCCAACGATATTTTAGCTAGAAAAAAAGCCGTTCTATGAAACTCTGCCCTTGCCCTTTCAAAAGAAAGAAAGTGGTACGAAGACAAAAGCTCCACTGTACTTGGTCCGGCAATTGTGATACGTGTAAAGATCATTCCCTTGTGCACAGAAAACTGAAAGGGATTCCGCCAATCCTTTGATGTCACCGAATTCGCCCCTTACCCTGATTTGGGGGCGAATTTGAGAAAACAAAATATCTCTATTGCACCCCGTAGAGGGAAGGCGAAGATATTTGGAAAGTTTCGCGAGGATCAGTGCAACGGTGCTCGAGTTTTACGCCACACAAAATTCGCTTCACGTTTTAATAATATAGATAGTTTTATTGTAAATTATGTATATTGTAAATAGTAGGCCCTAATTAGCTGTAATTTAGCTATTCATTAGTTTAGCCTACTTTAAATAGATGTTTTGATAATGATAATAATAATAATTAAATGGGAGAAGTTCGGAATGGGCAGCAGTATCTGCAGGTGTGCCGCAAGGCTCGGTTCTTGGTCCCTTATTCTTTCTTATCTATATCGATGACCTCACTGAAAATGTAGCTGGTGGAGTTAAATTGTTTGCTGAAAATGAAACTGCCTTGAAATTAAACAGTGATCTCGAAAACTTCGTACCTAGGCATGGCAATGGAAACTGAAGTTTAATGAAGATTGTTTTCTTGTAAGCGTAATAAACCAGTCCACCCAACCCTTAGGCTTGGTAGCAGTGATTTAATTGCAAAAATTGAACATAAGCATCTTCGTATGATACTTGATTCTAAATTGTATTTACAAAGTCATGTTAATGAAGCTATTGCTAAAGCGAGGAGAGGAATCGGCATGATAAAGTATCTTTCCAGGTTCTTGATATGATATATAAACTACATGTAAGACCACATCTCGACTACGGCGATATAATCTACGACAAATTTGACCCTGACATGCGCTTGGCCTTCACACAAACGCTTGAACAAACGCAGTATCTTGCTGCACTAGCAGTGACTGGAACATGGAGAGGTACAAACAGGCAGAGAATGATTAATGAGCTAGGTTGGGAAACATTGTATGAGAGAAGGTGGTAACGTAGATTGTGTCGTTTCTTCTCCCTTATCAAATCCAAATCACCTGAATACTTCCATAGCGAACTACCCCAAGAGCGACAATTGCAGTATAGTCTGAGAAATCTCTTTTGTTTTGAACAACCAATCAGCAGAGCAGCCTGTTTTTTTCTAGCACGTATTTTCATAATTCATTATTCGAATGGAATTTACGCGACGATGAGACAAGGAATTCTAAATCCCTGTTTCACTTTAGAATAAATTGCTTGCAATTGCTAGACCAATAAGAAACTCTACATACAAAATTTGCGATATTTCGGGTGTCAAGCTGTTGAGAAAACTCCGTGTCCAGTTCTGTGCTCTAAACGAACATCGCTTCCAACATGCTTTTGACTGCCTCAGCCCAGTTGTTTTTGTGATAAAGACAATGAAAATAACAAGCACTTTCTCCTGCATTGCCCCCTATACGATTTACTTCGTAGAGATCTCTTTGACCAGCTCTCTGATGTCCCAGGACTAGATATCGCCAGTATCAATAATATAAATCATGATACTCATTGTCATCGACTTTTGTTTGGAAATCCATCCTTAGGTACTATTGAAAATAGAGTAATGCTGGATGCGACGATCTCATTTCTCAAAATTCTGGCCGATTTGATTGATACAGCAATGCCATATTAGCAACAACAGTTCGCTATTAGTTTTGTGTTGTGTTCTCCTTTTCTTTCTTTTGTCGTTCCACATTGCTGAGGTAGATTACTGGGAGCAACCAGTGAAATTTGTTTTTTCTCGTTTTACACCTACGAGTTTAAAAGTTCAAATCTTCCTTTTTAACCAGTAATCTGCCTTAGCTTTGTTGTTTTGTTGTCTGTTTTGTGTAATGTATCGTTTTTGTTCTTTGTTTTGTGTATTTAAAATTAATTTGAATTTTAAGTGCCATGCATAGTGAAGACCCGGTGACTTTATGTCTTTTTTCACTATGGATGATACATTGTAATGTAAGTATAAATATTGTAGTTTTCAATCTTGATAGAAAAAAAAAATCTTTGAAATGCTGCATGGTCAATTTGATCTATGATTACCGTCCGAAAAACAAAACTAAGAGAATTCACGAGTTACCTTTCAAATTTAGAGTGAAATGATAATCTTCCTCTTCTTGTCAACATTTTGTGATAGCTTCACCTAGATTGATTACAGTGAGTCCCAATTATCGCTCACCAAAACGAAACTACATCGTGCCAAATCAAGGCCGCTCAAACTGGGACTCATAACCAAATTGTACAAAACTAGCCTGCTCGCTCCTAGTCTCGGGAGAACCAATCACATGGCAGAAGCGAAATGCACAAATTTGATTGTTTATCCTTGCAATCTGTTTGAAAAGAGGCCGGACTATTATTTGAATTTGAAGATAAACAATAGCTGCCATCCCATTCATGAAACAATAGAATAGGCTCCCAGATGAAGCAATTTTTATTACGGAGATTTGAATATTGAATTGTAAGCATAGAATTAATTCCCCCGACCTTCTTCATATTCACTTTTATTTTCTGTCGAATTTTGGACACATTTCTGTGTGCCAAATTCAATGTAAATGAAAATGAGTATACAAGGCAAAATCAAAGCTTTCAATAAACCATAGGGAATCGGCAATCCTTCCGATTTCACGCTTATTAGCGAATAATATTGTCGTATACTGATCAAATGACTGAAAATAAGGTCTTTGAGACGACTTATCGAGTACCTTCACGAAAATGAAAAAGGCTATTCGACCAATAAAGATACAGATCTGGCTTTATCACGAATTGATTCTACAGGCCCCACTCTATATTTTTTCTGCATTTGGCTAAAATCTCACCAGGAATCTGCGTCACATCGAATTCCATTCATTCGAGAATTGGCCTATGTTCAAGAATTTTTCAGGAGAAGAAGGAAAGAAAGCATATGAGTCGGGCTTTCTGAAAATCATTTCACAAGTTATGTCCACCCTTTCGTTTCAGAGAAATTCAAATTTTTCGACCGGTAGCTTCTTCTATACGATCTGTACATGGAACCTCTTTGGATATATGAAGACATAAGACTTGCAGCTAATTATCGATTTCAGAAAAGAATGATGCACAATCTCGAAATTTGAGAGAAAACCTCAGCAAAATGATGATTTCCAAATCTTGCAAATTAGATGCATTGCTTTTTCAGACAGGGGAGAGGGTGCATTTTTAAGCTCACTATTTATTTCCTATCACCAATAGTCTCTATTCGCAAAAAATTAATTTTCTTTTAACAGTAATTCTATTTCCCTTGCTATGAATAACGCTTTTGAAATTGCTATCTTGAAATTGATCAAAACTTAATTTAAGTAAAAGAAATATCAATCTGATAATCATTTAGGTATTTGGAACATGCTTGCAAACCAGACAGCTTTCAAAACAGCCACATTTTGTAAGCATAAATTGTAACTAGGATAACGTGTGTCTAAAGGAAGGATGCTGCTCTGTAACAAGTTGCACGCTGGTGAATTTTCAAATTGGCCATCTAATTCAAATTTAGTAAATTCACAAGCATTTATATTTTAGAGCTAAATTTTATGTGAATCTGAAGGGAACGCTTTTCAGCTTAACCTGAGCACTGTTTCTCTTTAATCTAGCTGCTATCACTGCTATTCGAGCTCGATCAATGGTTCCAAGCCGACTTACTCCCGTGAGACTTCAAGTAAATCAACGTTCAGTTATACCCAAGCCAATGGCCTCCACAGTCATCAAAACTGCTCCTTTAGCATACAACAACGGATTAGCTTTTGCCAGCCGTCAAATAACCGTAAATGGCATTGAAAAATCTGGAATCCCGAGACCTCGATATCAACCTGCATACCCTCGTGATGCTGTTCCAAAGAGCTTGCTAAAACCTATCGGTGAGCTTTAGTTATTTTAGCATGAAACCTAGTTTATTTTATACAAATATTTTTCAATTTTGTTATGATGATGTTGTTATAATAATTATGGCTCTATTGTTTGAAAAATTTTCGTATTTTATGATATTTTTTGCTCTTTTGCCATGAAAATTTTGGCTTATTCGACATGAACCTTTTGTTAAAATCAGGAGCTTTACGCATAAAAGTAAGCGATGTTAGATAAATTCACGACTGTAACATAGCGACGATCAACAACAAGTCAACGAAAAAACTATCATATCGCTCACAGCTTGAAAGCGTGCAATCAAAACGGAAGTAAAACGTCATTGTTCGAAACATAACAATAGTTCTATTGTTCTATTTTTCGTATATTTTAACACCTATTAGCATTTTTGTCATGAATGGTATTGCTGGTTTTGAATTGAGTATTTTGGCCGTGTTGACATTGCTATTACATCCTGAAATTTTTTCCTATTTCGTCATGAAAGTTATCGCAAGATTTTCCTATTCCATCGTGAAACTTTGGCTATTTTTACATTACAATTGTTATTCAGGTCACACAGTTGTCGAAAGATCAGCTGCACCTCCACCTTTACTTGGCAATTTCATGGCACAACAAACAGGAAAGAAATCAGGTCCACAACAGAGATCGTCCATGCCTAAAACGATTAACGGTAAGGACATTTCATGGCATTAGTTTTATCATAGTAAACCAAGGGCAGATTTGGTCTTACTGCATCCTTTGGATTTGATTGATACGTAAGAACAAAGCAGTCAACAATTGCTAACAAAGGGCTTTAGAGGGCTTAATGGTAACGTAGTCAACTTGCATAGGAGATCACAAGAGGCACCCACGTTCTGCAAGTGGAACAGACATGAGCTTATATTGAAATAGAGGATAGTTCTAATGATCAGTTGCTTCAATTTCATCTATCTTGCTCAGAAGCTGAGCAATTGTTTAAATTGTGCATAAGATGATAATTGAATTGCATTTGTTCAGCTTCTGAATAAGTTATAACAAATTGATGTGGCAGATGTTTAGATGGAGATGGAGGTGGCGATCCTCCTACTTTCTCTGAAGATGATCTAAAGATACCCTACGATTGAAACAAACAATGAATAGAAAGTTATCAAAAGATCACATTGAAGCCTGCTTTCTCATGAGTAAGCCATTCTTGTTTCAGACGATCTTTTGCATTTTCCTTCATATATATCTACAAATTGATCAACCGGCCACTGAAATTCCTTTATCTACAATGGCTTGTCGCTTTGTATCAGCATTTCAATTAACACAATAGATCCCATCGTTATAAAATCTGCCCACAGTTGACCCAATGTGTCTAATTAATGATGGAATTGAGGGTACTGAACACTTCTTGCTGCAATGCCATCATATGATGATCAAAGGCGTGATCTCCTAGGCGCGGTTAACGAAGTATTGCATTACACAACATCTTAAACCTGCCAAATCAAACCCTTTTGCAAATAATGTTGTATTGTGATAAAAGATTTTCTCATAACCAAAATAAAGAAATTTTGGAATCAACACTGAGATTCATTCATACATCAGAGCGATTCTTGTAGCACCAGCAATTACAAACCTAGGTAAATTAATCTTCTGTCTCATCCTTCTCTATTAATCTTTAACTACTTATAAAATAATATATGTATAGTAAATGTGTCTATGTTACTAAAGACTATACCAAAATCTGTCAATTTTCAATTTTGATTCAAGCAGTAGTGTCGCCATATCTTTCGATTAAGCCGGCTTCTGCCTTAGGAGAGACCAACAGAAACTTTGGTATAGCCTTTAGTATCTGTATTGTTATTTGTTAAGATCATTTAGGGTAGCCATGCCTATCATGCTCCCAATGGTATCGTCTTTTGTAACTTTGTCTTTGTTAAATTGTATGCTTTTAGATTGTGTATAAAAAAAAGTTTGCCCATGCTTCATATGGTACCTAATTTCCAAAGATATTTAAAGAATGTCAGCTTCGCCACCTGCTTTGTGGCCGTCTGTACCAAATCGGCAGGGCATGATAATATTTCAGCTCAGCTTCTTTGCAAGCAAGCTGCGAGTTTTAAATGAAAGTGATTTGACGTTTTATTGCTGTGAGAGAGCAAGAGTTAAAGTCATTTCAATGTCATGTTATGATGGATCCTGTGATCGTCTTTGCGTTGTTTTTTTTTTTTGTATCATCATAAGATATTAAAATATGCAAAGCAACGACAACAGTTAAACTAGAATTTGAAAAGAAAGAGTATGTCGTTCGTAGCGAGAAAGGACACAAAGTGATCAAGTTCTCATTGCGAACGACACTTACAACAATTCAATACAACGATAGTATCTAGTCTAACAAAAACAAACAACACTACAAAAATTTAGGAGTTCCCGGTGCGTCAAAGAAATATAGCTCTGACTCACCTGTTAGGGTGCGCTGTGATTTGATGGTTTTATTTCTAGCATGGTCGCTGTGTTGATTGATAAAGGAAATGGTCGCCCCTCCAGAATTATTCTGTTCACAATCACATTTACGTTTGGGGGCTACCAAATAGTAGTAATTCGCAAATAGTCTTACTATCCAAACTCTCAATGTTAATGCCAGGAAAGTCCCCGAGCTGACCAAGGAGCTCTCAATTTGCAATTCAAAGACAGGGCAATGCAGGAGAAAGTGCTCGTTATCTTCTTTGCCTGTGCCACAAGCACAGATAGGTTCCAGACATTCAACATTATGCCTAAATGTGTGTTCATTTAAGGCACTAAAATTTAAACGAAGCTTGGTCAGAAGTCTAATACCTGCTATATCATGTATATTATAAGTAGGCTTTTGAGCAGGACCACGCAGCGGTTTCAAAGTGGGGGGGGGGGGGGCTGAACGGCGAGCGAAGCGAGGAAAATGGGGGTCCGGAGGCTCACCCCCGGAAAATATATTGAGACCACGCCCTTTAGAACGTCGGAAAACGCCCTTTTCAATAAAAGACTTGCCTCTTTAATACGTCCATATTTATACTGTATACAGTTTGATTCAAAAAAGATTTCAGTTACTATGAAATGAGACATATCGTTACAAACAACAAAATTTACAGCAAAGCATTTCTTCTCATAAAAGCTATTACCACTGAAGTGAAGATCTGTCAGAGCAAACGTGCCAAAGTTGGATGCCTATTCTAATTCTTAACGAAATCGTTAGCAATTTCTAAGAGGGACATCGTGTTTGCTACCCTCGGTACCAGATTAGAGAGTCTGGTACCCAGGGTATGTGTTTGCTCGTTGTTTTTGAAAGTTCAATATTGCTAGATAGTTGAAATTTGCTTGCTTCATATTTGAATGAAGTCAGGTTTTGGTACATCTAGCCACCGAGAGGGTCTCTCAGCAAATTCAGCAGTTGCGTGTATGAAAATATTAAAAATTCCATATTTGTGAATTTGTTTAGACCTCTGTTAAGATTTCCAGCAATTTACGCTTGAATTCAGCAATTTATGTAGAATTTCTAATATCAAGAGTGAGCGAATTCCATTCAGAAAAGGTAATCTGGAAGTAGGTGGTTGAAAACCAGATAGTCCTACCTATGTTTTGTTCATACAGACGTACACTTCTGAGGTTGTATATGACTTGACGCTCAGAAGGAATTTCTGCATACAAATACTCAGGATGGTGTGAGTTCTTTGATTTAAAAAAATGACACAAGCGTCTATACCATCTCCTCTGATAGAGAGGTTCCCACCCCAGTTCCTCATACAGCCTTTGCCTATTTGCACCTCTCCATGCACCGGTCACCGACCAAGGCAGCCAGATATTGAGTTTGTTCTATCTTTCGCGTGAAGCTTTGGTCCATCTCATGGTCATGCCTGTGGTAGACAATGTCGCCATAATCTAAATGAGGTCTAAAATAAAATTTGTACATTTGATTAAGAACCTCCCCAGAAACATAATGAGAAATATGTCGTATCATTTCAATTCCCCGTCTTGCCTTTAAGATAGCTTCCTTTATATGACTCTGGAATTCCAGTGTGGGATCCAGATTCATGCCAAGGTGCTTATGCTTGGCCTCTTCTGTTACCACATCATTTCCTAAGAGGGGGATAAAAGGGTTTAGCTCTTTTTGTGGAGAGGATGAGTTCGACAGTTTTGTCAGCATTAAACTGCATTTTTCATTGCCATGCCCACAACTATCTCTAAATCACTGTTTAGTTCTTCGGCAGTTCTGGCCACATCATTCACAACAGAAAATAAAGATGTCTCATCAGCAAAGATCTTAACATCACTCTTTAAAAGTAATCTGTCCCCTATCGCTATGTCCTTGGTTACTGCTTTATTTACTTTATTCACGCTGCAGCTAAATTTATGCATCATTGAGTCTCTATGACCCTGATTTCTTTGGATAAAGCGAATTAACACCATTTTCAGGAAAATACAATAGAGATCTTTATCGATTTTATTTTCATTCATCGAGGGGGACAGATTGCCTTTAAGTCATGAACAAGGTCATTTATATAGACAAGAAAAAAAAGAAGGCCTAAAACCGAGCCTTAAGGTACTCCAGCAGAAATTGTTGCCCATTCTTTGTTCACGGTTTGCAAGAAAATCGCGAATTAGTGCAAGTAGGTTTCCAGATATCCCACTGCACTCAAGTTTATACAGCAAGCCTTCGTTTCAAACTCTGTCAAAGGCCTTAGATAGGTCAAGAAAAACAGCCCTTGCTTTTTTACTTGGAATACCGTCAAAGGCGCAATAGATTTTATGACTTATTGCCAACAATTGGTTGACTGTCGAATCACCTGGACGGAAACCCGATTGATGTGGTGTTAACAGACAGTTGTCGCATAGGTGCTCATAAATATAATCATAGATCAATTTTTCAATCATTTTTCCAAATATTAGAAGCAAGTAAATTGGTAGACAGTTCGTGTTGCATTGCCGACTACCTTTTTTGTGTACAGGAACTAAAAATTTTCCCGTATCAAGGCATTTGTCAAAGATGAGGCACAAGGGCTCGACAATGGCGCAATCACAAATTTTTATTATTGATTCTTAGATATCATCTCATCCATAAGCTGATATGGTCTTTTTGTTTACGTTGTATGGAAATTAAGATAGAGTTTCCTCAAGTTCCATCAAGGATCGAAAGCAGAGGACTGTACTGAATGGACAGATCAAATTGGGGAGATACTTCGGCAAGGGTGCCTCAGAGCTCTAGTCTGGGATCTTTGCTTTCCCATGTGTATATAAATAATGTAGACATAAGCATGAAATGCAATGCTGAGCTATTTGCTGATGATACATCAGTGGTAGAAGATTCAAATACAGCTGCCAATGACATGAATCATGACTTGGACTTGATAAGTCAGTGGGCTCACACTTGGAGAATGTCATGTAATCCTGATCCGTTAAAACAAGCTGTTGAATGAACATTAAAAAAAAGCATTGAAATTGATCATTCAGTAATCCTTTTTAAAGACATACCTGGGAAGAAAGTGAATTAACATAAACATTTAGGAAATATCCTTGACTCAAAACTATCTTGTTCAACTGTTATTGAATCAGCTATCTCTAAGAGAAGAAATTGCATTGGTTTGCTGAAATATCCCTCCAAATATCTGCCCAGGCAAATTATATAAGCTCTATGTTTGACCCCACCTGGACTATGGTAATGTTATTTACCCAGGCCCGACACCAGCCTTGGATTCACAGGGGGGGGGCGAAGAACCAACTTTTTTCGACGCCAAAATCAACAAAAACAAAAACAACAGCAATAACAACATTCTAGGAATCATGCACGAAAGGACTGATGGGCTCCTTTGATGACTAGATTTTGGCATTATTTTCTTCCTTGTTTTTCTTTCCCTTGCCAGTTTTCAATACTTCCTCCTTTCCAACAGCAACCATCAACTTCTCCTTACTCTGTTCAAAATTTCTTAATAAACTTTCTCGTTCCATCCGTATACAGTCTTTCACACTTATTAACCATTTAACTTTCATCGCAAGATTTTCCTGATCCTCCGTATATATTCCTTTCTCACAGCTTATTTCATCTCGCCATGTTTGATTCCATCTGCCTCCAAAATACCTAGATATTTATAGCCTCCTCTTTCTTGAATTGATTTCATTATTTCTCCTTTTGGCATCTTTATTCCTCACTTCTTTCAAATCTGCCCCTTTTCATAACCAGCAATGCACACTTTGACAGTCCAAACTCCATTCTAAGATCATCCGAAAATTTTCTCACGGTATGAATGAGACTTTCTAACTGCTGCTCATTCTTAGCAAACAGTTTTAAATCGTCCATAAGCATTAAGTGGTTTAATTTTCATCTTCTCTTCCAAGATCATAGGCTATTTTGAATTTTCGTAGTATCATGCTAAGTGGTATCATAGCAATCACGAATAGAAGAAACGACAAGCTATCTCCTTGGAAGATGCCACGTCTAATTTTGACATTTCCCAACATCTGACCTCCAGCTGCCAACTCAGTGTTGTACTTTGGCATTCTTTCTCTCACCAGGTTTCTCGCATTCTCTGCAGTACCAAACATTTCTAATGTTTTCCCGATCCAGCTACTAGGGTACTTGGTATCATATCATAAGCTTTCTTGTAATCCACCCAGGCAACTCTTAATCCTGTCTCCCCTTTTACAGTTCTTAATCACCATCTTGTCGATGAGGAGCTTGGTGCCTCTGCTTCCTTTACTACCACCTCTTTGTCCTACTGGCAGCAGTACGTTTTCATCCAAATCAGTGGCATGGCCACGGGAGGGGGTATGGAGGGCAATTGCCCCCATTTTTTTCGAAAGATTGCCCTCGAGACTCCTTTAAAACCGAAGATAAAATAGCTAGGAATAAGTTGGGTAAGAATTTTCAGAGAAATGTCAAATCTTCCATTTTAGCACTAGCAAGCATGAAATCGGAAGATGCATTCTAAGCCAAAGTAAAGGATCGTTCTTCAAAAATTTCCTCGTGTTCTAATTTATAGCATAACTTTCACAAAACCGTCAAGGTTTCCTTATCGCTAAAGGCAAGCAGGATATTGGGAGATGCATTCCAAGCTAAAGTAACGGATCTTTCTTCAAAAAATTTCCTCTTGCTCTGATTCATAGGATAACTGAGCATAGGCTCCAAATCCTTAAATCGACATAAAAAGTTGTGTGTAAAATTCTACGATGTATTTCTTCTTGTTGAATGGCTTGAAAGAAACTTTAGCTACTCATTTATAATTCTTCCGTTTGACTTTTCAGAAATATCGTACATTTTTCGTACTTTCAGCATATTTCGTATTCTAAATCATTTGGGGATGTGACGTCATCAGATTTCTAAATTGTAAACCAGAAGAATGATAGATTTTTTGCTTGGTACCATTTTGTAGACATTCGTAAACTATGGTTCTCTTTAAAATATTGGATGTTCTTCTTTGGATGTTCTTCTGGGTCTTCTTTGTCATGTCTCAGCTACTTCTGCTGCTTAGAAACACAGCACTTTCTGCAATATGTGAGCTGTTTCAAGGGTGGCTGACAACTGTGCACTTCCAACGATGTCAGGCATGTCTAATTTCCCATGCCAGGTCTTCATTGAGATTGTTCCAGATGCACCAATGACGATTGGTATCACTGTAACTTTCGATGCTCTCTAGATTCCCTTAATTTCGGATACTAGACCTTTATTATTATTATTGTTATCATTAATCATCAATTAATCATCAATTAATCATCAATTAATCATCAATTATCATCAATTCGATAAACGTAGTTTATATGTTGCAATGTACATGTTGTAACAAAAAGTATGTTGGCAGCACAAAAACTAAATTTCGTCAAAGATTTAATGTCTACAAATCATATTTTCGGACGTACAAGCATAAACGCAATACTGGTGCTCTTGATACGGGAAAGGCAGTCCCACAGGCAAGTTGTTTCGCTCATTTTTTCGAGGAAGGCCATCAGGGTGACTTCTCCGTCGTTATTCGTATCATCGACGGAGCACAGGATGTGTACTCGCTTCGTAGGAAAGAGCTCTTTTGGCAATACAAATTGGGTTTGTTTGCACCAAATGGCCTAAACGAGAGGGCGGCTGATGTTGAGCTGGATATGTTTGCTTGTGGTACTGCCTAGTTCTCCTACCATTGCATTGAAAACCTTGCGCAACACAATGGCAGGGATGTCGGCTTGTTGACTTCGTGTATAATTACACGTAGTGGTGGGGTGGAATTCCCTATCGAGCTATCCTGGATTTAGCAATTTAAGCAAATCTTTGGAGGGTCAATGGCCGATATCCCTTGCCTGTTGTCTCGGGTTGTAAAAGTTGTTGTCGCGAAGAGCTTTCAGTCCCTTGGCTATAAGATTTAGAGATCGCTTCTTTCTATTCAAATCCAAAAAAGGGGGAAAACATCTTCGAATAAGGTCATTGGGGAGTTTTGTAGAAAGAAATTAATGCCTTGTTTTTTTGCGGCTATGTCTATATGTAATATAAAAACATTCTTTTATGTTTATCTTGTTGATAGTATTCTAAAATAATATTCTTTTCTTTTCTTTTATTTTTCTAGGGTATAGAAACTATTTTTATGTAAATTTTAGTATAAATACTTGGCTGTCTAGGATTGTAAATACACTGAAGAAGATTTTATATCGAAACGTCTGCCCTGAAACAGTTGTGTTTTTTATCATTTTAATTTCTGTTTTACTTTGAAAGTGGTTTAGTTTATATTGTTATCATTATTATTGGATGTACAGTTATTATTATAATGAAACGATAGAACTGCATAAATACAGCTTAATGATGTTGTAGACTACCATGTTATAATGAATATTTCATATTTCCTGCTTCAAGCACTGGCAGTTCTCATAGCCGAATCATTTACGTACTAAGGAACCACAAAGTCCCTTTACGTGAATATTCATTTTTTCCTTGTAAAATCTGTTTCATATTAGATGTCAGGCGTCTTATGCATATAAAATCCAAACGAGCTGCGTTCGTGTTTTTTTATTTCATCCCAACCCTCACCCGACATCTAATATCACACAGAATCTAATATATTATCCTTTATATTATCCAACATTATCCATTACTTTTTTAATCGTTCGTAGAGTACAGTAGTTGCATGTAGCTTAACGTTTTGTTTCTTTATATTTTGGCCATGGGGTAGGCATTGTCTTTCATTCCCTTAGTATCATCCCGGTAGTGTTGTATAGCAAGTAGATAAGTACAGTAGAATGCTACATTTGTTGACATTTTTTTATAAAGATAGCATAATGTTTTGATATTTTTTTCTTCTAGCAAAAATAGAGTATGCACTAAATTCCCGCTGTGATTATTGCCAATTTAAGCTTGATCCTCGCAATGAAATGCTTGCAGAGACAGTTTGATAGCATCAATAAAACAAAACAAATAAAATCTACGAGAGAGCCCTGAGAAAAGCATACAACGATAGTTGTTCAAATTTCGAAGATTTACTGGCAAAAGCAAACACAGTGTCCGTTCACCACAATAATTTACAGTTGCTTGTTACTGAAATTTTTAAAATTCAGAGGAATCTCAATTCAAGTTTCATGAACCAAATCTTTGTAGAGAAAGATACCAGACACACCCTTCGCAGTGGCAGAAATATTTTGGCACCAAAACCAAACACGACAGGGTATGGTATTGAAAATGCACGTTTCCTTGGATCTAAGATATGGCATGCAATGCCATCTTCCTTAAAAGAGTCCCATACTTTGAACAGTTTCAAAAGAAAAGTTAAAGCCTCGAGTTTGCTTGCAACTGCAGATTATGTAAGCGATATATTGAGAATCTAGGGTTTCTGTAGTTGTAGCATATCCTTGTAACGTAGTTTTAACAGTATCAACATGTATTTAAGTTTTGGTTGGCATTAGTTAGTTTCAGCTAGATCAGAAGCCAACCTAAAATGAAAAATTGTTTTATTACTATTATCATTATCGGAAATAAATATCTTGATTTTGCTCTTATAGGTCAACCACAACCAAATGAAGAAAAAGCGGAAGAAATGGGTTTGTATTTTATTTTTCATTGTCTTAGGTTTAATCTTAGGCGGAAAATTATTGAGAGTTGATCTTCAGCATTTGCATTCTCCAGTATTGAAATCAGGCACCGTCTGGCCAGGGGGCAAAGGGGCGATCGCCACCCGGGCCCTCTGACATGCACAGTTGAAAAATAATTACGGGCCCTTTTCGCAGAAGTTGGATGAGATAATTTATATGATTTGAATTAATGTGGACGTTCAGTATCACGCAGAAATAAAACAATGGTGACTCCAGATAAGTTCTTGATCTCAGACAGTTACAGAATATTTCTCTGAAACTTGTCTTTCTGCTAAATTTGAATTGGCCCATGAAATAAAAACAATTCAAAAGTTTTCTCTAATTAGCTGATGTCAGTCATTGTAGGGGTTACGTCAATTTCATTCAATTCATAACAAAATATTTTCAGGGACATCATCACTGCAAAAATTGACAAAATTTCGCAACGTTTTTTCATGAGGAAATTTCGGGAAAACGGACACTTTCTCCATAATTTCCCAAGAAGGAAATGGAAATGTCCGTTTTCCTTCAATTTCCCAGATAAACTTGTCCGTTTCCCCTAAATTTCCATGCAGAAACTGAAGAGAAATTTTGATATTTTTTCAGTGCATGTAGTCTCCCTGCCCGCACTCTGTCCCATGAGCCTGTGACGAGCTGCGACCAGAAGAGCTTAAAAATACAGTGCAGTCCTCCTGCCCTCCCCCCATGGTTCTCATGACTTCCGTAGATTTTATGTGGAACCCCCATTGTACCATCAGGAGATCAACTTGCATGTACAGTCCTTCTACCCACTCCCTACCCCATTCCCCTTTTAGCAGCTTCATGCTCAATCAGGGCCGTGGGACGTGGTGAGCTTAGGGATGTCAGCCCCTAAATATTTGCTGAAGCTCGTTCACTTTGTATGTAAAAAGGGCTGTGAAGGCAAAGCTCATGGAAATAAAGTTTCAAGCAGCGCAAGATAGAAATCATTGCCAGATTCAGCTGCCTTTTTCATCAGAATCTTTGCAGTTTTGACCGCAATTTCTGCTTTGCCATTGCTTTGAGCATACCCTGGCGAGCTTGGCTCGGTGGTAAATTCATATTCCTTGGCGAAATCCTGGAATGTTTTGGAAGAGAATGGTACATTGTGACTCATGAACTTATCTGGTATGCCATGCGTAGAGAAGTGTCTCTTGAGCTTCTTCTTAACTTCCCCAGCAGTTTTATAGAATAGACGATCTATCTCGAAGTAGTTGGAGTAGCAATCCACAATACAGAGGAAGTCTTTGTTGTTGACTGTGAAAATGTTGGCAGCAATGATTTGCCAAGGGCGGCTTGGGATTTCACGGGGAATGAGGGGTTCTTTGGTCTGGTCGTTTTGAAATATGTTACAAATTTCACATTTTGAAATGAAATCGGTCAGATCTTTGTTCATGCCAGGCCAATAGACTGCTTCTCTTGCTCTTCTGAGGCAACTCTGTATTCCTGTGTGTGTCACGCGCAGTTTCTCTCGAATCTTTTGGCGTAGTGTCTCTGGAATAACTGCTCGCTGACCCTTGAATATTACGTCATCTCTTGTGTTGCTAGCTCATCTCGAACTGAGAAGTATGGATGAATGCATTGAGGGAGGGTCTCTTTGCTTTCTGGCCATCCATTCAAAATTGTTGCCTACAGTGATTGCAGAGTATTGTCACATCTGGCTTCTCTTTGGATTTCTTTCAGCTGTGGCTCAGAGATTGGGAGATGATTTATCATCTGGATAGTTTCTACTTCCTCTTCAGTTTCTGACTTCTGTCTGTCATTTGTCGGTAGGTATGCTCGAGAGAGTGTATCTGCTAGAACCATTTCTTTGCCAGGTTTATAGCAGATTTTAACATCGTAGGACTGCAATCTTAACCTGTCCAAAGTGTGATCTCTCTGTCATATACGTGGGTATGATGTTCTACTCCAAATACTTGTGCAAGCAGCTCTTTCTCTATTTGGCTGTAATTTTGCTCTGCAGGGGTGAGTGCTCTGCTTGCATAGGAGACTGGACGCCCCTCTTGCATGAGCACAAAACCAAGCCCCTTCGATGATGCGTCACCTTGGCCTTCTATTGCTACTTTATGGTCAAAATACTTTAAAACTGGTGCCTCGCAAAATTGCTTTTTGTATGTCTGTGAATGCTTTTTCGTGAGCTTTTCCCCATACCCATGGTGCATCTTTGTGAGTCAAACTTGTCAGAGGTTCGCATACTTCTGACCGTCTGGGGAGAAACTTGGCCAGGTATTTTACCATGCTAATGAACCTTTGTACGCCTGCAACATCTTAACCCTATCCAGACTGGGCTTTTTGATCTACTAGAAGACTGGGTGGGCTCATTCAGCCTCCCCCCTCTCTAAAATCGCCATTCCTTCACTTACGAAGACGAAACTCACCATGCAGGTAGCCGTACTTATGATATATCATTTCTAACAAAAAAATTTCTAAAAATAGATATGACGTCATAATTATTCAAGACCAATTGGCACGTGTCCACGAAAAAAATGAAAAAAAAAACAACTCTTTTTCAAATCTTTATAATTTTCTAAGAATGATTCATGAAACCATATTATGCCAATCAAAGCATTTTTAGAAGGTGAAAATATACTTATAAAGTGAAAAATTAGATTTTCGCAAAGTCAAGATGGCGGACAAAGAGATTAAAAATCTTGTTTTTCTGAAAAATGACAAATGCAGCCATATTAGAGAATTTCTCCATAGTTTACAATGAAAACTACTTCGATGATAAGTGATCGTTGCATACTGAATTTTTCCTTTTGAAACTTTTGTTTTGATTATTGCAAAAAATGCTGACATCAGCATTGTTTCCCAGTAGTAAGCAAATGAGTTGGAAGGAAGAAGGAAGGGGGAAAAAGGGGGTTGAGGATAGTTATTTGGTGAAATTTTGATAATATCTTGACAAACTAAACACTTTCAAGTCAAAAAAGTCTCACTGTAAATCAGATTCTAAAGATATGCATGAAAACTGACCGTTAGTAGTACTATGTGAGGATGCCCCCAGGGAATCTTATACCGTTTGCGGCCAACGATGCACAAAATTCAAACAAAATTACACAGCTTAGGTGGAAACAACCCTGTTGATCAGTTTTAATCTATTTATTGCCGCTGTGAAACATTTGGGGTCGAAATATCCTTGCAGAAAGACCGTGAACTAATTTTTGCCATTTTCTTAAAGATGACGTCATTGATGAGGTCACGTGACACATAATTGTTCTATTGTTCTTGGAAAAAATTAAAGAGACCTTACAAATTATAAGTTCACATATGAAAAAGGATATTATCAAAGGATTGTGAGGTGATCTGGAATTACATCCATAAGCAGCTTACCTAAAAGTTGGCCCCGACCACTCTGAAAAAAACAGCCACCCCCCGGCCCTCTGAATTTTCTTTTCAAAATTTCACACAAATTCACACTTCAAAAGGATAAAAACCAAAAGTCAAAAAATCATTTTCTGGTTCGTTGAACCAATTTGGAGCAGTGCTCAGTTAAGTAGAGCCCCCCCCAGTCTGGATAGGGTTAAGGTTTCTCCATCTTTGTGATGGCTTCCACTTTGGCTGGGTTTATCTTCATACCATTCTGTGTTTGGGTGTGACCAATGAAGGAAACTTCATTGCATTTGAACTTGAATTTGTCTTTGTTCAGCTTGATGTACTTTTCTTGGCATCGTTTCAAAAGTGCTAGCATGGTTTTTAACAGCTTCTTCGTATGTTTCCTCTCTTCCGGTTATGAGTGCATCATCAGCGACTGCATATACGCCAGATAGGCCTTCAATGCACCGATCAAATCTGTGCTGGAAATGCTCTGAGACTGGTTTTATCCCAAAGGGCATCCTGAGGTACCTCCAACGCCCCCATGGTGTTTGGAACGTTGTAAGCATGCTTGATTCGTCATCGAGCTCTATTTGAAGATACCCTTCCTTCAGGTCAATTTTGCTGAATACCTTGACATCTTCTAGCTCTGGCAACACGTCGACAATGAGCGGTAAAGGGTCATGGCTTCGTTTCAGTGCTCTTTTGAGGTGTTGTGGATCGATGCATAACCTCAGTTTCCCATTTGCCTTTTCTGCAATGACAAGGTTTGATACCCAATCTGTTGGGCCAGTAACTTTCTGAATGACATGAAGATCTTCCAACCTTTCCAACTCAGTCTTGAGCTTTACTTTGAGAGCGATGGGGACTCTGCGGGGGGGCATGACAACAGGGGTTTGTGATTCATCAACGTCTAAGTGCAACTTGCCGGGCATATGACCAAGTCCTTCAAAGACAGATCCAAAGTGGTTCTCTATATCTGCTGCACTGAGTGGATCCTCTGCGGTGGCTGACAAAACTGTTTCTGGGACAGCATTTTGTTGTCCTTGTTGACATGGGCTGTTTGAAGCAATGCTATTAGAGCTAACATTGTCTATATTTGAATGAAAAATATTATCATAATTTACAGTCAATAGGCCCATCTTTTGCACAGCATTAGCTCCTAATAATGGTACATAATCCCCTTTCACAATAATAAATCTGACCGTGTACTCAGTCTGGGTCTTGGGGTACCACCTTAACCCTAATCCTACCGGGCTTTTTTTGATCTAACATAGCCGGGGGGGTGCTTTCTACCCCCCTCTATAAATAGCCGTAAACTAATGGGAAATCATTGACCTTAACCCTAATCCTACCGGGCTTTTTTTGATCTAACATAGTCGGGGGGGGGGGGGGGTGCTCCTTCTATAAATAGCCGTAGACTAATGGGAAATCATTGAAACTTAGCAAGGTCGTAGTCCTAACTATTCTTAACCAATTGGTAGTTTGGGGCGTGACCACCTCATTAGGTGACGTCACTATGACGTCATAATGCTGGAAAATGTCAAAATATATGGTTTTCCGGCTTATTTGTTCTAAAAACGGAATAAAGGTAATCTGAATGACTTTTTCCATTTTATTGGCGTATTATTCATTTCCAATTCAAATATGATGCATATGGGTGTTTTTAGACTGTTATTTTGGAAGAAAAAAGTGTTTTTCCGCTAAAAATTGATAATTATTGGCTCAAAATGCTTTTAAAGTATTGCATAACGCAATTCTATGCATTTTTAACAATATCTGTTGGAAAAAGCTTCAAAATGTGCCAAAATGACCCAAAATGGCGGCCCGAGTGACGTCACCATTTAAGAATGCTGACGTCAGCAAATTCCCATTGTTATGGACAACAATAGAATGCTAATTGCTTGCTGATTATTTTAAAGTGCAATAGTCAGCATTTGGAGCCAATTCTGGGAGTAAAAATATCAAATCATTAATTTTTCCAATACCTTGCTCCAAATATGGTAGTGTCACCTGTCACGTGACACCTATTGTTCAAAAAATTAATTGCCAAAATGTAGCTAATAGATTAGGATTAGGGTTAAGCTTACAAATGCCATTTATAGGTAATAGAGCTTTACTGTACAGGCGCAAAGAGTGATCAGATTTTTCAACAATTGTGCCTGAAGGGACAAAATGTTCTGGAAGAACATTACAGGTAGCACCTGAGACAAGTTGGAAGGAAATTTGCCTGCCTTGTATAATCATAACAGCAAAGATTTTATTCTTAGGAGGAGATTGGAACACAGCATTGATTTCCAAATTGTTTTGGGATGAAATTTCAACAATAAGAATTTCTTCATCACTATAAGTGGTTTCTTCTTTCACTGCATGTATTTTGGCTTTAGAAAATGTATCTCTCTTACCTGGTGAGTTCTGCACGCTGCATTTTTCAACAAAATGGTTTCTTTTACCACAACCAGAACAAAACTTACCATAGGCTGGGCAATAATCTTTGTTTTTTCTATGGCTACGTCCACAAAATTTGCAATCGGATATAAAAGCTCTGGAAGCTCTGGTGTCTCCAGTGGCTCTTCTTGGGGTGCTTTGTTTCTTAACATAATTTGCCATAAGATCATGATTATCAGCTTGGCCTCGGGGGGGGGGGGGGGGGGTACATAACATATTTAGGGTACATTTTTCATTTTCATTTTCTTTTTCATTTTTACTTTTTTAACCACGGTAGCCCCGTCAGTCTGCAGAGACTGCTTTACAGGGGGCCTTGCAAAATACTATTACAACAAATTTAAAATCTTAGTTACGGTTAAGCCTTATTTACAATTAATATAATATAAATATAATATAAATAGATAATAGATACAAATAGAAATGTTCCTAAATTCATCAAAAGAAAAGTCAAAAGAAAAACCAAAAACCCTCTACAATTTCTTTTTAGCCTCTTTTTGAAAGTTGAAAGGGAGGGTGCATGTTTGACATCTGAACTTAACTGGTTCCAAACCTTAGGCCCTCGAAATGAAATGGACTTCTGCCCATTTGCCGTTTTGAAGAAAGGAACACGCAAGTCAGCTTAGGTATTTCTTAGTCTCATTGTGTTGAGAGCTGAATTTTTTACAAATAACTCAGACAGATATTCGGGCACAAGACTATTTGTTGACTTGTACATTATAGTCGCTGTTTCACTTTGAATAATGTCTAAAATAGTTGGCCATTTCAGCCTTTTGATCAGACCAGCTGCTGAAACATCATATCTGCTATTTGTATCAATTCTGGCAGCTCGATTTTATAATTTTTGGAGAGTGTCAATTTGGGTTTTACCACAGCATCCCCAAACTGAGCAACAATACCTGAAGTGGGGTTCAACAATTCCTCTGTACATCTTACTGAGCGTTTCCTCAGGGAGAAATTTCTTTGCATACTTAAGAAAACCTAAGGCTCGAGATACTTTAGTTCTCATACACTTTATAAACTCATCCCAGACAAGATGACTGTCCAACTGGACACCAAGATATTTAGTCCTCTCCACAGTCGCTATCTGTGTGCCATTTATAGAAAAGGAAGGCTGGTCAACGACTTCATCACAAATCTTTTTCAGCTTTGGACGGGATCCAACTATCATTGCATGAGTTTTAAGGATGTTTAAGGAAAGTTTGTTTCCCTGCAGCCAATCTTTTAAACAATCTAGATCTTCGTTCATACATTGGTTAAGCTCTTCTATGTTTTTTGATGCATGTGAAAGACTGGTGTCGTCTGCATACATAGTCACGTTGCAATTTCGCAGAGCAAGTGGGAGGTCGTTAATGTAGATTAAAAACAGTAGGGGACCAAGGCAAGAGGAACACAACAAGTGGAACACAACAAGTGACATCCTTAGTCTGCGAAAGTGCACCATTGACTTTGCAGTATTGCCGTCTGTTGTTCAGATATGAAACAAACCAAGAATGTTCCAGACAAGTTATACCATACCTAGTTAGCTTTTTAACGAGTATGGATACGGGTATGTGCCGCCCATATGGGTAGGTTTTTGGGCCCAAAATTCTCTAAACAAGGGTCCTTTTCGGCAGATTTTCCATAAACAAGGGTGGGGTTTTGCTGAGATTCGCAAAAACTGGTTAAAATGGGCAGTTTTCCGCCAAAATTCATCATAAAAGTGGGTATCAAAAGCAATTTTGGATAATTGGAAGAGGGTAGCTTCCTGAAAACCGGGCGGCAGACCCCCGTCCATCCTCAAGTCATGTACCCCCCCCCCCCCGGGCTTTGCCTGCCATTGCTTTTACTTGAGCAGTAGTTGTTTCTGCTGCCCTGCATAAATCAATGCATCTAGATAATGACAATTTTGGTTCCTGTAGCAGCTTACGTCGCACAGCAATATTATAAATTCCACAAATAATTCGGTCACGTATCAGCTCATCATTAAGAGCTCCAAACGCACAAGTTGCGGCGAGGGCACGTAAAGAAGCAGCATAAGTTTCAATTGATTCTGTAGGTTCTTGAATACGATTATTGAATTTATAGCCTTCGTAAATTACATTTGTTTCACCAATGCAGTAAGTATTCCATAATGCAAAAATTCTCTCAATGTTTTGACGTTCACCCTCATCCTGGTACGGAAGTGAATTGTGTATACTGAGAGCTCAAAAACTCAAAAAATATCGGGTTTAGACTTCAAATTCGTAACGGGTTTATAGGCATCATATATTTGTTTCCACTCTTTTCAATTCTCTGATAAATTGCCTTCTAAATGTAATCTTGGGGGTAATGGCACGTTAGATATAAACGAAGATGTTGCTCCATTTCCTTCAGGAGAAGCACTGGGCCCAGACGCATTTTGATCTAACAACTAGATGTATTGACACCAAATCAATCTGCCTTTCGAAAACTGTATTCCACTGTAACCTCCCTGATAAACGGTACTGATTGTTGGTATGACAATATGGATAAAAAACAGCTCAATTTGGCCATATTTCTTGATTTAAAAAAAGCGTTTGATACCGTAGATCATACAATACTGATAAAAAAGTTAGGTGCACTCTGTATCAGGGCAAGTTCAGGAGAATGGTTCACGTCCTTCTTAAGTGGTAGAAAACAATTCTGCTCAGTTAATGGACAACAGTCGGGGGCTAGATTGGTAACATGTGGTGTACCTAAAGGATCCTGCTTGGGACCACTCCTATTTATAATCTACCTTAATGACTTTGAAAAATGCTTAGTATTCTCTAGGGCTAGTATGTATGCAGATGACACACACATGTTACATTAACATCTTGTAACGTCCATGATCTAATTACAAATGCCCACAAAGAATTAAGAAACATCTCGGAATGGATGCGGATAAACAAGTTAAGTGCCAACCCGAAAAAACTGAATACATGATCATTGGCCATCCACGGAGGACAAATAAGGTTGAAATCTCAGAACCACTGAATCTTAACAATTCAGAAATTAAGCGTATGGTGAAGACTAAATCACTGGGGGTTATTGTGGATGAAGGGCTAAACTGGGATGAACAATTCAACAAAGTGAAAGGGAAGATTAGTGGCAGTCTTAACCCTAATCCTACCGGGCTTTTTTTGATCTAACATAGCCGGGGGGGGGGGGTGCTTTCCACCCCCCCTCTATAATTGGCCGTAGACTAATGGGAAATCATTGAAACTTGGCAAGGGCGTAGTCCTAACTATTCTTAACTGATTGGTAGTTTTGGGCGTGGCTACCTCATTAGGTGACGTCACTATGACGTCATAATGCCGGAAAATGTCAAAATATATGGTTTTCTTGCTTATTCCTTCTAAAAATGGAATAAAGGTAATTTGAATGACTTTTTCCATTCTTATTTGGCGTATTATTCATTTCCCTTTCAAATATGATGCATATAGGTGTTTTTAGACCGTTATTTTGGAAGAAAATGACGAAAATTGATGACGTCATAACTAAAAACTGTGTTTTTCTGCCAAAAATTGGTAATAATTGGTTCGAAATGCTTTTAAAGTACTGCATAACGCAATTCTATGCTTTTTAAACAAAATTTGTTGGAAAAATCTTCAAAATTTGCCAAAATGACCCAAAATGACGGCCCGAGTGACGTCATCATTTAAGAATGCTGACGTCAGCAAATTCCATTGTTATTGACAACAATACAAAGCTAATTGTTTGCTGATTCTTTTAAAGTACAATAGTTAACATTTGGAACTAATTCTGGTAGTAAAAATATCAAAATCATTAATTTTTCCAATACCTTGCTCCAAATATGGTAGTGTCACCTGTCACGTGACACCTATTGTTCAAAAATTTAATTGTCAAAATGTCGCTAATTGATAATTAGTAATTGTCAGAGAGTTTGAGGGTCATAGCTTTTGTCGTTAAAGAATGCTCTGCAAAAAACCGACAGGGGGGTGGAAAACACCCCCCCCCCCGGTAGGATTAGGGTTAAGTCACTAAAAAAAATTGAAAAATCTCATTTCCCAATCCCAGCTGGAGCATGTGTACCGTGCACTTGTAGAAAGCCATCTGCGATACGCCAATGTTATTTGGGGGAGTCTTCCTAAATCAAAATTGAATACCCTCCAACGTCTGCAGGACAGAGCCCGTTCGATTATTGATAAGGCCAGACTAAAGGACAATTGGTCTCATAATTGGTTGACCGTTGAACAACTAATAAACTTTGATCGATCAGTTATGGCATATAAAATAATCAATAGGCAATGTCCCGAAAGCCTTTGGGGTAAATACCATCATAGGACCCAGCATTCCAACTACAGAACAAGGAATTGCAGGGAACTACAAATCCCAAGAAATAATCTTGAATATGTCAAGAAAGGCTTTCACTATTTGGCTCTGAAAACTTGGAACAATATACCCATCAATATCAGAGAGCTCCCTACACTTAGTAGATTCAAAAAACACTTGAAAAGTTATTATATGAGCTGAACACAATCTAAAACACGACGCCCTGGAAAAGCAGCTGCTCTGCTACTACATAGATCGAGGGGTGATTCACTCCTGAAAAGGGTGTACGAGATTTTGAGATTTTGAAAAATCCCATGATAAAACGAGAGATTTTGGGATTTTTCGGGATTTTTCAAGAGATTTCAGGATTTTTAAAAATCTTTATGAGGTTGGACTCTTCATTCTGATAAAGGGTGGGAACCTAAGGATTTTGGGATTTTTAGAGCATTTAGCAGCTACAGCAGCAGCATACTGAGTTTGTTCGAGTTTGTTCTTGACACACAGTAAAAACCCGCGTATAAGAACTTGGTCGATTAAGAACCTGCAGGTGAAATTCTCAAATGTTCAATTGTTTTATAAGAACCAATCCATTGTATTCATTGTTTAATAACCCAGGCTGATTTGCAAAATAGTAGGTTCTTATACGCGGGTTTTTACTGTAAAGGCGCATACTAGTATAGTATCGTATTTGTGATAAATTATATTGCTATAGTCAAGATGAGGCCTAACATAACGTTTATTGGTAGCGAGTCACCTTAACCAACTGTTTTTGTGTGTGTTTTTACCTATTTTTACTTGGTAGTGAGCCACCTTATCGCTGTTTCGTCATTTTGAAACTTTTTGGCAATGAGCCACCTTAAATGCAGGTCCTCCTTAACCGCAAAAACTCCATGGAGATTTTACGGTTAAGGTGGATCTGCACTTAAGGTGACTCACTGCCGAAAATTTCAAAATGACGAAACAGCGATAAGGTGGCTCACTACTAAGTAAAAAAGGTAAAAACACACAAAAACAATTGGTTAAGGTGACTCGCTACCAATAAAACTTTCACACACTTGGTGTCCTATTGCTCATGGTGAGGGATTCCTTTTTTGAAAACAAAAATTCTACGTAGAGTCAATCTACCTCATTTCCAGTGCTCATAAAAGCAAGAAAAAAATGCAAGAATATTTCGATTGGCAATTGATTGAAATTTGATTCCTTCAAGGCTTTGAATTTTCCGAAATTGTGCGAACTCTTTCGGTTATTGCGAAAGATTTTGAGATTTCAAGGTTTTTTCTTCAAGATTCCAGGATTTTTTGAAAGATTTCGAGATTTTTATAAGATTTCTTAGATTTTAAGACTTTTTTCTAAAGATTTTGAGATTTCAACAATTTCATAGAGATTTCAGAGATTTTTTTGGTAATTTGTGAAAGGTGTACGAGATTTTTAGGAGTGATTCACCCCTCGACATAGATTACTGTACATAATTTTACTTTAACTGTATATAGACTATATTAATGTAATTAGGATATTTATTTTCTTATTTAAGTATTGCGTTTGTTAGCTGAAGGGTTTTTGTGTATAAATAATTTAAAATGAAAAATGAAAATGAAAATGATCTGGACTTGTCATCACTACTGTAAGTCGAGACGCTGTACAGCTTGAACATAAACAAAGATCAGCAAGGCTATTTTCCACTTGCTACACATCAAAGATGGGTTTTTCACCTGACACCATGTAAAGGTTTCCAGCAAGTAATAATAAACAAACAAGCTTCATTTCATAAGTTCTCCATTTTCTCAGTCTCGTGCTTTAAACTAACAACAACCAGGGCGAATGCCCAACAGAACATTTAAACGAGGCTAATAATGTTACAGCCTCGTTTTGAAAAAATCAGTAATTTTGTCCAAGGTTCTCTGAAAACTCGTCATACTTTGTAAATCGCAATCATTTTTTTCCATGGACATAAATTATGAGACAAACTCATTTTTCCGATATTTTGACTTGACGAGCATCCATTCCCCCCGTCCCCCCCCTAAATCAATGTTGAGAAATTGGAGAGCCTTCCTCGATACGTTACCAACATTGAAAAGGGACGAGGGGGGGATCTTCAATAGTCAGATCTTAAATTTTGAATTTGTCTCAAACTATTTTGTCAATGAATGTGGTTTCGAAAGATAGATGAGTGATTAGGAGAACGACAACATAATTAGGCATGGAATGTGACGTGGAATTCACCGTGATAGTAAAATGAATAAAATGAAATGATAAGGTAAGCAAAATAGAAGAGAGAAAAGAATGGAAAGGTGGCAGGGAAAGAAGCAGCACTATTAACAATGCTACGAGAGATATGAAAATTGTTTATTAAGTCCTGTAGGGATAAGAGTTCCAAGTTTAAAAATGATACATTTTTTTAGGGTTTTGCGTTTAATAGAGTCCAAAGGTGCGTAAAAAAGGCCAGTTATTGTAATTTCCGTGATGAAATGGCTACCAGTATTGAAATGTTGAGATACGGTGGAGTCGGAGTCATCTTCGTGGGATTCTTGGAGATGGACTTTGTTTGAAGGCACATTTCCATGAAAGGCATCCCAAAGAAGAAGGGGAAGAAGAACTATCTCCGTCCCCTCCTGATTTCAACACCATTGACAACCTTTTCGCCAAGAAATCTACATGGACTCTACGACCAGGAGAGCACTCTGCCCTCGACTTATACATAGATAAACGCCGATATGAGATATCGAAGATTGATTTTAAAAGAAAAACAAACAAATCAAACCTTACAAAGATGAATGGAGAGCACTTAAAGGCACACTGTCATGGATGTGATTGGCCAGATCTTCAGATAAAATCAATAACAAAAGATCTTATGGGTTTGTATTCATCAATCCTTTGTGCGCTGGAGTCATGGATTCATTCCCAAATAAAAAGATTCATATCTTTATCATCGAATTTATTTCTGTGGTAACTGAAATAACTGAAGCTTGCCTAATTCCTTTCTTTTGGATTGTCTTATTTACCCAATCAGCGCCATGATAGTTTGCCTTTAAGTCCATGAAATCCCGTCAAGACATCGTTATCAAGCCAGCTGACAAAGAAGGTCGCATTGTTGTCTGGCACAAATATTTGTATTTACAAGAAGGGTATTCACAGCTAAATTCTCCCTCGTATAAGGAGCAAGACAAAGACCCAACCAAATCTCTCAACAACCAGATAATTAAAACAATCAACGAAGAAATGAATGCAAATGACTTGTCACCAACTGCTAATATTCACTACATCCAAGAACTTCCCCTCTTCTAGATGCTTCCAAAGATTCACAAAGCCAACAACCCAGGACGTCCATTATCTCTGCCGTATCATGCCCCACATCTCAAATAGCCACATATCTCGACCACCTTCTCATACCCATCGTCAAGCAGTTGACAGCCTATGTTAAAGATTCATCGGCTGGTATCCGTGTCTTCAATAGTTTTATATTCAATGGAGCACACCGTTATCTTTTCACCATGGATGTAAACTCATTGTATACGGTCATTCCACACCAAGATGGCCTGCTTGCTCTCAAGGATAGATTTTCGCAAAATGGCGGACACACATGCGATCGATGGTGGTCGAGAAAACGTTATTTTGCATCAAGAAAAAGTGTTATTTTGTAGTCATTATTATAAGAAAATTTTCACTTCAGTTTCTAAAGCATGGTATGGTGTTGTTCTAAATGTTGCTGCCTTTCTGTTGCATACTTTTCGAGAAGAGCTGTTTATGGTCACCTGTGCACTTAGGCCCTATTATTATCGATAATGGTGGTTACATTAGAGGTCGTGAAAGTGCTTTTGCAAAACCAAGCAAATGCTTACAAAGCAACTTTCAGTATTCTTATTCAAGATGTTAAAGAAGAGCTAAAGTCTGTTAGAAATGGCATAAATGACTTGAAAGCAAGTATCCAATTGACTCAATCCAAGTTTGATGAGGCAGAGAAGAAGATGGATGCCATTGACAGAAGGGTCTCCATGCATTCAGATAACCTTGATGCTGTCAATAGTCGTATAGATTGAACTGAGTCTGAGCTTGAGTATTTAGAGAATCAATGATCAATTCCTTCATCATGATGAATTAGTTTCTTTATCTGCTCACACTAATTTGAATCCTCATGTGATTGGAATATCGGAAATATGGCATTCCATTGACGATCCCCTGTCATCGAATGTTGATGTTCCTGGCTATACATTTTTTAAGACTCAGTCACTCACTCAGAATGGTGTGGTTGGACTGTACATTAAAGACTCTCTTACTTTCAATCCAAGAACAGATTTAGATTCCTGCAAAGATGATTATGAAACTGTATGGGTTAAAATTGAAAACAAAAATGACAAAAATGTTCTTATTTGTTGTGTTTACAGACATCCTAGTTCAGCTATTGATAACCTTACTTCTCATTTTCAGAATCTCCTGTCTAAAATATCTTCAAACAAGCTGGTATTTATGATGGGTGATTTCAATGTCAAACTTTTAGATTATGCTTCCCATGCACCAACACGTGACTTTGTCAATAACTTTTTTTTAAACAGCCTTCTAACTTGCATTCAACATCCAACTAGAGTTTCTGAACATAGAGCATCAGTTATTGATAATATATAGAGCGGTGTCGCCCTGGTCCGTCCACTCTTCAGAAAACGAAGATTTTCCGCGAGTTCGAAGAAGTTTTGGAGAGGAACTCACCTTGAATAGGCTTCTAAACTAGTGCTACAAACCTCACAGTGAGATCTGTATCATCCGTTTCCTTTTTGTCATGCCGGAACCACACAAATACGGACATGCCTTTAACGCCTAAATTAGGCCGTAGCGCCCTGGTCAGACCGCGGCAGAATTGATTGTTTTAGTACATCAAAAACTTGTCAAGCCGTTCACCAGTTTACCACAGTATCATTTCATTTCCCAGAAGACCGGACAGTTACAAAACAAATTCTAATTTGATTGAAAATGATTTCAAAATATTGTTGATTTCAATCCCGCTTTCAACTCTCTTATCCTTGACCTCAGTTACCTAAAGTACATTATGCATCAACAGCCTACATAACTAAAGGGTTGAACGGTGTAGACACACCTGGGCGCCATATGTCAGTTACAGTGCTCTTCCAAAATGAGCCGTAGGTCTGACAATTTGTGTGCGATTCTTGAGATTTCCTTGGATATGAAACCAGAAGAGTTGGAGGAAACTGTCCTGAAGCCAATTTTGTTTTAACTGTAATATATCTCGAGAAGCAACACAAAATAGACATGGTATGTAGAAACGTCAAGGGAAATTGAATTGTACTTACACCTTCGCTGCAGGTAGGTCAACGTCAAAACTTTATTGTAGCTCTTCTGAGCAACACAAAGCAGCGAAATCGAAAAAATATCAAAGAGATGACATCAGCAAACAACGTTCGCGCGCTTTTTTGAAAAGCTAGGCTCAAGCTCCCTTTGATTTCAAAGTTTTATGCAAGGTGTTTGCACAACCCGGAATAAATTAGTGGACGGACCAGGGCGACACTACTCTACACTAATGCTACGAATGCTAATATAACAATTGGTAATATTGTAATGCAAGTTAGTGACCATTTCTCCCAGTTTTTGATTTTGAAAACACTAATGTAAGTCATAATAAATCTGAATCATTCAAATATGATTACTCCAGATTTAAAGAAGAAAGATTCCTTGATGACTTCAATCAAATTGACTTTACTTATTTAGACTTTTTCTTATTTAGTTCATCTGTTCATCAATATTCCACAAGACAGGCCAGTCAAGGTGATTTATATATGTCTCGGAAAAACAGTCTTCAATATGGTCTAAAGTCAATTCGATATCTTGTTGCTAAACTCTGGAATACATTACCAGTGGAACTCCGAAATGCTCCATCAAAAATATCGTTCAAAACAAAACTGAAAATTTACTTGTTGAAAAATGTCAACCGATGAATCTACTCTGCCACTATTTCTGTTAACCTATGAAAAGAAATGTATAATTAGTTAAATCAATCTAAATTCACTTGATATTATCTTATGATAGGGGGGGGGGGCTCTCTGCTCGATTCGTTTACCTATTGAGAGAGCTCCTCCTTTAAGTAATTCCCTGTATACAATTTATTTAGTTCCTCCTTGTATTTGTATATTGTATTAACTTTCTGTATTAGTGTATTGATTTTTGTAACTTATCTTTATCTTTGTAGTTTAGTTATTTGTTTCTATAGTTAGTAGTTAGGACTATAGATTGTATGTAGTGGAATTTAAATTATATGAAACTGAAACTGAAAAAAGCACTTCCTCGATAAACGTGAAGTTCAAGTCCCTCCCACTGCCACTCTCATTTGCCTAGCTGAATTAGTTCTCACCACCTATGCGTTCCTTTTCAACAATGAAGCCTACATAAGAACTTCCGGTGTCGCAATGGGTAGCAAATTGGGCCCACCATATGCCTGTCTTTTTGTTGGACACCAAGAAGAACTCATCTCACAAAGTTATGATGGTACTCTGCCTTGTTTTTTGATGCGATGCATCGACGACATCGTTGGTGCTACATCACTTCCACTTCACCACTTGCAGGATTACATCACCTTCGTGAGTAATGTTCACCCAGCCCTTTAATTCACCCATACCATCACAGAATATAGCTTGCCATTACTGGAAATCCTTCTTTCAATCTCCAATGACAAAGTCACCACCTCCGTGCACTATAAAGAAATTGACGCCAACTGCTATTTTGAATATAATTCTTCACATCCAAACAGCTGCAAAGATTCCATCCCAGACTCACAATTCGGCCGTTTACGCCGCCTTTGCTCCAAACAAGACGATTTTGAAGCCAAAACCCAAGAGATTTCAACCTTCTTCAGCAACAGCAACTACCCTACCACAATCACCACCTCTGCCATAGAAAAAATCTCACCCCGGACGCAAGAAGCCGCCTTAATCCCTGCCAACAAACAAAATGCCAACGAACCCGTTCCAGTGACTCTCACATTTCACCCGCTCAACCAACAAGTCAAGCATATATTATACAAAAACTTCAATCTTCTCGCAGAAGATGATGAAACTGCAGAAATTTTCCAATCTCTTCCTCTTATCACATACATACGTGATAGAAATAGCAGAGATATCCTCGTAAGCAAAAAATTGCCATCCACAACTGAGCAATCTGGAATAGCACCCTGCAACCACCCTGAATGACGTACATGCACCCACATTAATCGTTCAAACACAATCATCAACAACAACAATTCCTTCCACATCAATGCCAATTTCACGTGCTCGTCTTCTTGTTTAGTATACTGCATCAGCTGCAAACAATGCGATATGTTATACATTGGTGAGACTTCCCGACAACTAAACGCCCGCTTTGGAGAGCATCTTCGAAACGTGGAGAAGAAAGTCCATCCCCAAAAATCCAACAAAGATGACCCCGACTCCACCGTATCTCAACATTTCAACACTGGCAGCCATTCCATCACGGATATTACAATAACTGGCCTTTCTTACGCACCTTTGGACTCTATTAAACGCAAAACTCTAGATAAAGGTATCATTTTCAAACTTGGAACTCTTATCCCTACTAAACAATTTTCATATATCTCGTAGTATTGTTACTAGTGCTGCTTCTTTTCCTGCCCCCTTTCCATTTTTTTCTCTCTTCTTTTTTGCTTACCTTATCATTTCATTTTATTCACTTTACTATCACGGTGAATTCTACGTCACACTCTATGCCTAATTCTGTTGGCGCTCTCCAAATCAATGATTTATCTTTCGAAAATTCCCTTCGACTCTATCATTCTATGCTCGCTTCTCTTTCTATCTTTAAACCTGATGAAGAGTTATGCTAGAAACGTCGTGTAAATCTCAATTCTTTGTACGATGTCCAGTTTTTAAATTAATTTATGACTTTACGTACAACATGCTCAGTTATACTTGGTGAGTCAAAAAAGAATCCCCGTTTGAAAGGTCGCGGCTCCCTGGAGATCAAGACAATGATATCAGCAAATATATTGTTTGATGGTAGAATTAACCCTAATCCTACCGGGGGGGTGTTTTCCAGCCCCCCTGTCGGTTTTTTGCAGAGCATTCTTTAACGACAAAAGCTATGACCCTCAAACTCTCTGACAATCATTAATTATCTATTAGCTACATTTTGACCATTTTATTTTTGAACAATAGGTGTCACGTGACAGGTGACACTACCATATTTGGAGCAAGGTATTGGAAAAATTAATGATTTTGATATTTTTACTCCCAGAAATAGTTCCAAATGTTGACTATTGTACTTCAAAAGAACCAGCAAACAATTAGCTTTCTATTGTTGTCAATAACAATGTAATTTGCTGACGTCAGCATTCTTAAATGATGACATCACTCTGGCCGCAATTTTGGGTCATTTTGGCACATTTTGACTTTTATCCAACAGATTTTGCTAAAAATGCATAGAATTACGTTAGGCAACACTTTAAAAGCATTTTGAGCCAATTATTATCAATTTTTGGCAGAAAAACACAGTTTTTATTTATGACGTCATCAATTTTTGTCATTTTCCTCCAAAATAACAGTCTAAAAACACCTCTATGCATCATATTTGAATTGGAAATGAATAATACGCCGAATAAGAATGGAAAAAGTCATTCAGATTACCTTTATTCCGTTTTTAGAACAAATAAGCCGGAAAACCATATATTTTGACATTTTCCGGCATTATGACGTCATAATGACGTCACCTAATGAGGTGGCCACGCCCAAAACTACCAATCGGTTGAGAATAGTTAGGACTACGCCCTTGCCAAGTTTCAATGATTTCCCATTAGTCTACGGCTATTTATAGAGGGGGGTGGAAAGCACCCCCCCCCCGGCTATGCTAGATCAAAAAAAGCCCGGTAGGATTAGGGTTAAAATATGTATAATAATAATAATAATATATTAAATGAGGGAATACGAGGCTTACAGCCTATAAAACCCTAGAAGTTGTATTTGTGTTCGCGGTGGAAGCTATCATAACGTTTTTCAAAATGTAATACTGTCGTACAGTTGACAATCTCTTCGGATAACTCATTCCACGATTTTACTATTCTTTGTGAAAAGAAGTTTCGTCTTACGTTCAGGCGATTTCTTTGCTTAAACAGCTTGAGCTCGTGTCCTCTTGTTTTGGTTGTGCTTAACTTGAAGAAGTTTGTATGGTTCAAGTCGACGATACCTTTCATGATCTTAAAAACCATTATCATGTCTCCTCTCGTTCTTCTATATGCAAGAGTTGGGAGATCAAGGGCAATAAGGCGTTCAGTGTAAGTCAAGTTTCTCAGCGATGGCACTAATTTCGTGGCTCTTCTTTGGACGCTTTCTAGCGAACGAATGTCTTTAACGAGGCTTGGGCTCCATACGGCGCCGGCGGATTCTAACAAGGGTCTAACTAAAGCTTTGTACAACGTGTTGAAGGTTTCTAGACTTAAATACTTGATCGTTCTTTTTATCGAAGCGAGGACACCGTTCGCTTTTTTTATGCAAGATGCGATTTGTTTTTGAAATTTTAATTTGGTATCAACAATAACTCCTAAGTCTTTTGTCTCTTCCGATTCTTTTATTTCGATTTGACGATTGTCTTTTTGGTCGATAATATAATAAGTACTTGAGTCTATCTCCTCTCTATTCTTAGTGCTTACGTGCAATTTAGAACACTTTTGTGCATTTAGGGGCAACTGCCACTGACTGGACCAGTTTTCGATTCGATTTATGTCATCCTGAACGGGTTGGCTGCTGCCTGAGTTTCTTCGGTACAATTTCAAATCGTCAGCAAATATCTTCACGGAACTATTTTCAATGCAATCTGGTATGTCGTTTATGTAAATAAGGAACAATAAGGGTCCAAGGACGCTACCTTGCGGGACTCCACTTAAAACATTCGTCCAAGAAGATTTAAAACCATTCAGTACTACTCTCTG
The DNA here is from genome assembly GCA_039566865.1 of Aurelia coerulea. Classification (NCBI taxonomy): domain Eukaryota; kingdom Metazoa; phylum Cnidaria; class Scyphozoa; order Semaeostomeae; family Ulmaridae; genus Aurelia; species Aurelia coerulea. Next base: position 10,658,086 of record CM076959.1, read on the forward strand.
CTTTCTGTTATGGAGAAAAGCAACGATCCATTGAAGTACGTTTCCTCTAATTCCATACGAATTTAACTTCGAAAGAAGTCGTTGATGGGGTACGGAGTCAAATGCCTTTGCGAAGTCAAAGTATATTACATCGATGCTGTTACCTTCATCAAGGAGAGAAGTCCATTCTTCTAAGGCTTCTAACAACTGTGTTACACAGGAACGTTTTGCTCTGAAACCGTATTGATCATTCGAAAAAAGTTCATTTGTATCAAGGTGTTTCACGATTTCATTCTTGAAAATTCGCTCTAACAGTCGACAAATTATGCTTGTAAGACTGATCGGTCTGTAATTTTCTTTATCATGTTTAGATCCTTTTTTAAAGACAGGAGTTATATGTGCCCATTTCCATTTCTCAGGGATCATTCCTGTGCTGAAGCTGGATTTAAAAATTAAGCACAAAGGGAAAGCAATAACTTCTGCTGACTCTTTTAATACTCTTGGGTGGATGCTATCCGGACCCGGCGATTTCGATGCATTCAAGGACTTCAATGCGTTCAATACTAATTCTTCAGTTATGTTAATATCTGTGAGCGGAGAGGCGAACTGTCGTTCTTCTATTTGCGGAATAGACGATAGGTCTTCACGAGTAAATACTGAAGTGAAGAATTGATTGAGGACGTCAACTTTTTCTTGCTCAGAATTTGTAAAGCGATTGTCACCGACCTTTAGGTCAGGAACCCGGGATTTGGTTTTTAGTTTTGAATTTGCATACCGCCAGTAATGTTTATTGTTTATTTTGATGTTCATTGCAATGTTTCGTTCAATTTCCTTTATTCTGTTCCTGATAGTAGTTTTTACTTTATTACAGTGTCTTCTATAACGTATGTAATCATTCCCATTTTTTGTTATTATCCAACGCTTATATGCATTGTGTTTCTTTTTTAACGCTCTCATCGCATAGTTATTGAGCCATATCGGTTGTTTCTCGTTGTTTTTTGAAGGGTTGATTTTGCGTTTTGGTATGCATTGTTCTATGGAGCTGCTAAGTTTAGCTTCAAGATAATTCATCATGGCCTCAGTTGACATGCCTTTAAATTCCTTATTCCAGTCAATCTCCTTCAAAATATTTCTAAGTTTAATATAATCACCGTAATCATATGAGAAACGTTCTGATTTATCACCATGGTTGTGTGACTCTTCGATTTCTACTATGTATTGTAACTCTAACGTCAAGTGATCACTCGAACCAAGAGGATCATTGTATAGTAGTTTTTGAACAGAGTTTTCATCATTGGTCAAGATTAAATCTAAGCAATTCGAAGTTTGGTTGTGTCTGTGTCTTGTTGATTTATTTACATGTTGGGTTAAGAAGCAATCATCAGTTAATTTAAGAAACTGTGATGCAGGGTTTTCTTCATCAGTGTTTGACAAATGGCTTTCCCAATTGATATCTGGATAGTTAAAGTCTCCGACGATAAGTATTTGGTCATGTTGTCTATCACTCGTTATATTTGATATCAATTGACGTAGAGACTCATGGTTATCTTTTGAAGGACTTCTATAAACGACCCCACAAACAAGGTTGTCCTTTTCATTGACTTTTATCTCCACAAATAAACATTCTAACGAGGAGTCTCCAGATGAGTAATCTAGACGCTTTGCACGGAGTTGATTTGATAAATATAAAGCAACACCTCTGTTTGATGTTTCATCTATATTAGAAAAAATCTGATAGCCCTGTATTGCAATGTCACTTTCCTTTAAGGGATATAGTTTCACTTTTGGTAATACTTCGGTAATCATGCATATGTCCGATTTCGACAGATGTAATTTTGATTTCAATTCATCTACTTTATTGCTGAGGCAATCTGCATTCGTATAAGTACATTTCAGATTCTTTATTTTGTTTATTGTTGCTGTATGATGTGTGGGCCTTGCATCATCATTGGTCTTTGGTATGGGAAGTTTTGGTGGTCTCTTGTTTCTGGAAATTGGTACATTATGGGATGCTGCATTGGAATCATTGGATTTCCTGGAGGCTGGTTGTTTGTTGTTGATTGTACAGCGTTGATCAGCCTCGATTCTAGTTTGTCTAAAAAAGAGACTAGCATGTTGTCGGAGAAATCTATTTGTTGTCTCATCTGCTCATATTGAACTTGGTCTTTCCCGTGATCACGGTTGACTGATGGCAATGGGTTTGATTCAGGTTTTTGCTGCATCATGCTCTTGATGTGGAGGAAGTTACAATCTGTCCCTTTGCTACAACCGGATGCACTGTTGTAGAATCTGCAAGTTTTCACCTTCTTATGCTGATATCTGCACTTCACACGCTTACATATTCCCATGTTGTACTTTTTGCAGACATTCGCCCAAGGTTTCTTGTTAGAAACACTGGTGTTTGTCGTATTCTCAGCGGCATTGTTGTTTCCATCCTGATCCTCATCTATAACAGTCGCTGTTTTAGGCTCAGTATCCTCCCCGGACTGTGGATGGGTGCCATCTCCCTCATTTGGCTGGTCAGCATTATCACCATCATCAGTCGCTTGGTGTTGAGGAGTTTTGTCTTTTTCCACATTGCTTGGACTGCCTAAGTTTTTAACCTTTTTGTAGAGGTATTGGATTTTGTCTTCTTGAGCCAGAAGTTTGGCAGATACGTCGTCTATCTGACACTGAAGAAATTTGTTTTGCTGAGATAATTTTGTATTTTCTTGCCGTGATTTCAAATTCGTGAAATAACTGACCTTTGTCTCCAATTGGCGAGTTTTGTGGAGTGTCACTGAAGAGATCCATGTCGCTGTCAGCTATTTCAAAACTGTCGTCGTTTCTTAGGGGTTGGAAATGGTTGGAAAGCTCGAATTCAGAATTTACCATTTTATTTGCACTGCTCTGTGCATTTGGCTTCTCCGTGATGGTTTTCTGGGTTGGATCATCATCATGATCGTCATCAAAAACAATCGTACACATTTTTCCCCGTTTGCCTGGATGGGTAATTAATTTCAGGGGAAAAGACTCTTTCACTGATTTTGCTAGCAGAAAGGACTTTGTTTTCCCACTTGTTTTGCACTGAATCAGATCTTTTATGAACGGAAATTCAATATCGATCCATTCATGCGATGCGTGACCTGACACCACTACCGCATTCTTTTTGCCCGTCAAATGGAATGTTATTGTTAAGATTTTGCGATAACGGTTGTCTGTTTCATGGAAATAAATTTCCAACACAAGTTGTTTATTTTTGACGTAGTCAAAAATGCCATCGTTATCCCGCAGGGCTGCTTCTCCTTTTTCATTTTGCCAAATAACGAGAACTGAATCCTTGTGCTCATCGGCTAGAGCCAAGTGATCATAATATCTGAGATCACAGGCTTCGATTACTCGAATTATAGTGTCTTTTGATGGTAAAGAAATACTACCCCCACTGTTGTAGGTATTGAATTTCAAATTTCCAATGTTGCCTGCTGCCTGTCCTGTCTTGCATTTCTTAGGACTTGATTTCCTTGCTTTTGGGGAACGCATGGTTTACGATTTCGACAGATTCCAGACAAGCAAAACGCCAAAATGGCTATAAATGGGCCTAAGTCGAAATGGATTCTTGCGTCTGTACGGTGTTGAAGCAGCTCACAGTGAGTGTGAAACTGCATAAAATAATTCTTACCTAGGTATACTCCGTTACCTTTTCGAAGACTTTGCTTTGCTTTGATAAAGACAACTAAATTGCGTCTTATCTTTCGTATACACCATATACACACCATTCACGGTCAGTTCACCACCAGTATATATGGAATGGATAATTTTTGGTGTTCCGAATATTCAACCATCAACCGATTTGAAGAACAGCTTTATGCGACCGCTCTGCATAGTTCACTTTACCCCGGACTACTTAGCAATTGCTCGATAAAACCAAAATGATGCTAGTAATTTACCCGAAAACATGATTTATTTTGCAACTCTAAGGAGTTCTTTACATGTCAAAACGAAACAAACCCACAAATTTGACAAGAGTGGTATTTAAAAAGATTAAATGGTGACCTAATGTTGAGAACGATCTTTGCAGGTCAAATATTGACCAAAAATTATTGTCAAAGTCACAAATTTGAGTCAGATTGCCAGACCTGAATTCAATTCGATGAACAATAATGGGAATATACTTGGAAAATACTATATTGCATATGAATACCAAATCACCACAAAGAGAAACACCATCTTCAAAGTAGTTCACTTTGCACTGAAACCTCCGCCCAAAAATAGATCAAAAAATAGTTATAAATCTGTAACAAATATCACTATTCTAGTTTCGTAGTGATGGCCATTTATCCTTTCCATGTCGATAGGTATACTTGTTTCATGAAATCCCCATAAAATTCTTGGATCAGTAACCGCCTTTTTGAATAAAGGTCAAAATTAGGCTGTCAAATCTGTGGAGGTTTTTCAGTGAACTGGTATCAGAATATATTTCTGTGTCATCAGAGCAAAAAATTATCCAGCAAATTATGATTTTCTGAAGGCAGAATTATGAAACAACTGAGATTAAAAAGGTTTTCTTCATCTGACTTCGTGTTCCCATGAGAAAATAAAAAATTATGGGTAGTTGACTTTACCCCGGTCGAAGCAAAATGTCGACTGAACGGTAGATCTTTTAAAATGTAATGTTAGCTGACAAAAAAGTATTTCTTGGCCCTTTCCTTTTTGGAAAAAGTAAACACATGGTATGTGGTTCAAATCGATCAAAACAGTTATAGAAATGAATTTCGTCTTGGGGTCAAAAAGTAAGACCAAAGATCGAATTCTGCCCATCGTTTCCTACAACAGATCAAAAAATTGTTTTGCATTTCAGTTCTCCTTTAAGCAATACAGCAAAACAAAAAACAACTAACAAAACATTGCGAACTAATAGAGAACAAAGCAGAGATAAATGAAATTCAGGTGTATCATAAATACATCTAATTCTGCGAATGGACTAATTTGTTGTTGTTTCGGTATGCATCTTTCTAAATGATTTGCTCCATATGAAATTAGAGTTAGAAATATGTAATTTTGCTGATGGCAAAACCGTTTATTCACAGGTAACTTTAAAAAATCTACAACCGGGTGAGTCGGAAAAAAGAATCCGTGCTTGGAAGGCCACTACTCCATGGATATCAAAGCAATAATATTGAAAACTGTCTTGTTTTATTGACAATATGTGCAATTAGGTTCAGTAATTTACCCGGCCTTAATTGGCCATTCCTTCCTTTTGATAAAGGTGATTTTCTACAGAAAGTCCCTTCCAATAATCTGCAGAAACGAATGAAAACAATGAGCGAATTTTTCTTCCTAAAATTGATGACACTGTGTGTTGTTGAATTGGTGTGAAGTTTGGGAATTCAGTGTGAAGTTTGGGAATTCAGTGTGAAGCTTCGGAATTCAGTGTGAAGTTTGGGAATTCTGTGTAAGGTTTGGGAATTCCGTGTAAGGTTTGGGAATTCCGTGTAGAGTTAGGGAATTTGGTGTGGGGTTTGGGAATTTGATGTGAAGTTTGGGAATTCAGTGTGAAGTTTGGGAATTCAGTGTACGGTTTGGGAATTCAGTGTGCACGTATGGGCCACTGTAGGTACTTGACTTAAATTTGTACGGGGGTGTGCCGAAGAAAAAATCTTTAGAACAAAAGTTTAGGGCCTCTTTAGGTCTTATTTAAGCGAATTAGTATGTGAAATCTGAAATGCATGCAAAATATGTGGAAACCATGATAAGAAATCGCTTTTCTTGAATCTTTTTACACCAACAAATGAATGAAAACAGTCTAATTATTGCCATTCAGCCTAAACAATAAGAGGAAGAACTCATTTCCCGCTGCAGTTCAGAATCAATGGTTTGGTTTGGCTTGGGAATTCTCTCCTCCTTTGAGATGATGGTCTTTGACACTTTCTGCTTTCCAGGTCAACATTGCTCAAAATTAGTTTTGATATTAACTAAACATAAAGTCAATTACCTTGCTGTTATCCTATTCTGTCAATATGTCTATCATCCTTCTTGATCTGTATTGCAAGGTCCCCTCTGGCATCACTCAGGCGTCACTCCGGATCGTGAAGACTTGTATGTGTCCTAAATCAGTGAATGCACAGGGAAATATTGCCATAGAAAAATCTTAGCAGAGCTTCAGTCCATTTCTGAGGTTATAATGATGGTTTTTTGTGCAAAATTTAGTTAAAAACAGCCAAGTAGCGCTTTGCGATATAGACGACGATACTGCATCACACAGGAGTCAGGAATGCGGATATCAATACATGGATTTTGTGACGTCAACGCACTCCACTGTTTTCGGAAGTGCTCGGGGACAATCGGTAGTGCTCGGGGAATTGTTCGGATCATAACTTTAAAGTGTTATATTTCGCAAACGGTTTTGAATATTCGAAAAAAGGTTTTTGATTCGAAGTTTTCACATCAAATTCTACAAAATATCAAAAAACAGTCTTGCATTTCAGTTCTCCTTTAAAGTAGCCGGTTATCTTTTCTACTTTGTTTTCAATTTTATTAGGCAGACTAATACTCCCCCCCCCCCCCCCAATAAAATTTAGGCTATTTTGAGTTAATGAAAATCTGAAATCTGAAATGAATAGCCTTTGATGCTCTTATTGAAATATTCGACGCATATTATTTTCAGCAAATCATCTGTCTCAAGCAGCTTTCAAGTCAAATTTTTCAATAGGATACAGGAAAACCCGCAAATCTTCCAATTTCACGCTTATAAGCCAATGATATCGTCATATTCCGATCACATGACTGAAAATAGGGCTTTCGAGATAACTTTTCGAGTACCTTCACGAAAATAAAAATGGATATTCGACTAATAAAGATACGGAGCAGGTTTTACCATGAATGGATTTGAGAGGCCTCACTCCACATTTGTGTTTCTGCATTTGGTTAAAATCTCATCAGGGTTCGGCGTTACATCGAATTTCATTCTTTTGAAAATTGGCCTATGTTCAAGAATTCTTCAGGAATGTTAAAAATAAGATATAGCTTTCAAAATTCACACGTTACGTGAATTATGTCCAGGAATAACATGAAAATATTTGTTTGTGTAATTTTCGAAAATCTTTTACGAATTAAAGCTATTTGCTACCAAGAAAGCAAATGTGCCTCCCTTCGCCCGCAGCACAATCCCAATAATCGGCATTAAATCAATCTCTTTCGTATTAATAACCAGCGGATACATTTACGAATAACTTCACCACAAACCTAATTTCTTTCCACCATTTTATCTATCATCGATTATTTCGATAAAATTTCATAAGACTTTACAGCCTCTGCAGCAAACCGTCCAAATACTGTCGATGCAAAATTTTCTTGTTGCGAACACCTGGAAATTGCATAAAACAAAAGGTTTTGCAAGGCTCAGGTCTGCCATATGACACCGTTGATAATAGATTGTGCACCTTTGAGAAAAGATTGCAGGGGAAATTTCTTTATACAAATTATGTACCTTTCAAAAGTGACAAAGAAATTTGCAATCTTTGAGAAATGTTTTAATTTCTCTTTATTTTGCTCGATAGAATGCCTTCAAGAGTGTGCAATCTACTCTCCAAGGTGTCATTTTGCTGTATCATATGGGAGACCTAAGTTTTGCAAAACCTTATGTTTTATGCAAGTCTTGCAAGACGTCCTAGGTGTTTGCAACGAGAAAATGTTGAATCGTCGGTAGTTGGATGGTTTGCTGCTGAGGCTGTAAAGTCTTATCTCACTTTATCGCAATTATCGATTATAAATTGGTGGAAAGAAATTGGAACTGTGGTTAAGTTATTCGTAAATGTATTCGCTGGTTATTATTGTGAAAAGAGTGATTTAATGCCAATTAATGGGATTCTTGTAGGCCCATTAGCTTTCTAGGCAGCTAATAGCCTTAATTCGTGAAGGATTTTCGAAATTCACACAAACAAATATTTCTATGTTGTTCCTGGACATAATTCACGTAACGTGTGAACGTTTGAAAGCTATATCTTATTTGTAGCATTCCTGAAGAATTCTTGAACAAAGGCCAATTTTCGAAAGAATGAAAGTCGATGTAACGCCGATCCCTGATGAGATTTTAACAAAATGCAGAAAAACAAATATGGAGTGGGGCCTCTTGAATCGATACGTGGAAGAACCAGCTCTATATCTTTATTAGTCGAATATCCATTTTTATTTTCGTGAAGGTACTCAAAAAGTTATCCCGAATGCCTTATTTTCAGTCATGTGATCTGAACACGGTGATATCATTGCCTTGTAAGTGTGAAATTGGAAGATATGCGGGATTCCCTGTGCCCTATTGAAAGATTTGGCTTGCATGCTGTCTGAAGCTATTATATGTTTATATTTCAGCACGAATAAATGCAGCAGCTCGCCACAGAAATGTATATTTTGACGCAATGGGAGGAGATCCATACGGTATAACAAATTTTACTTCACTGGTTAGAGAAAACAGCTGGGAAAATATTTTTCTATAGGATAGATGCGAACAGAGTGTAGAAAAGGTCAAACCTTCCTCCGGCCCTCATCCGGATACCAGTTTCGCAAGCTTAACCTTCCACGTTTCACCAAGTCAAAATAATCAGATTTCTTCACTCCTCGGGTAGTTCACAACCCTAAAGTTTATGTACCAGTTGCTGTTTCCAAATTTTCCTGGTTTCTTGTAAGAATTAATAAATCTTTCTCAAGTATAACTCCAGTATAGCATTAACAATCAAACCATTCTTTTGATTTACATCCCCGTTTGAAGCTTCAAGGATGATGAGTAATCAGAAAACTTTGGCTCTAAGGCAATTTCAACTAAATTGCTTAAAGGCATTGAGTTATGTTAAGTAGACTGCGTATACCCAAACTTCAGCGATCTGCTGACTCATGTTTTTCGATGGTACATCTCATATTTGATATTCTATTTTCATTTCATATTTCATTCTATTAAGGAGGGAGGCCCTTCAGCCATCCACTTAAGACCATTTCTTACAACAAAAAATTAAGAAGGAATAAATTAAATTGAATACAATAAAATTGGCTAGCGTTCGTGTGAAATGAAACTGATCACATGACACGCATTGTGCAACAGCAGGTCCTTTTAGCTTATTAGGAGTGATGATTGATCTTTGACATATGGGTCACATGATACACGACAGAGCAGATCTATTAACCATGACTCAATGCCTTTAACCCTAATCCATATGGGTTTTTTGAGCTACCATTTATAGGGGGGGGGGGGGCTGCTTTCCACCACCCTCTGAAAACTGGCTTAGACTCACCAGAATTAAATAGAACTTTGCGCAGTTACAGGACAAGTAATTTGTAGCTCGTAGCGTAATTTGGGTGTGGCTACCATGCCTTTTGACGTAACAGTGACGTCACGAAGTTCAAAATCTGTGAAAATCAGGCTTCCAAGTTATATTAGAGTTGAGAGAAGATTTTACATGAACTTTATGCAGTCTTTGGTTCATTTTGTCAACATATTTGGTGATAAAATATTATTTTAATGAAAATAACGATTTTGAAGAGATACTTTGGCAGAAATTAGCCAATTCTGATGACGTCGTTTGTGCTATAAATTTTTTCTATGTAAACAGAGACCAAAAGAACCTGCAAAATGGTGATAACCCATTACAAATGTATTATTAGAATGTTTTTTATTGGAAAAGTTTGAAAACAATTGAAAAATTTGCTAATTACTCAAAAATGGCGGCCATAATGATGTCATTATCAAAAAATGCTGATATCATCAAGTTCCAGAAATTCTGGTATCAAATTGATGCCCCTCGTTTGGTGATTCATTTACTATATAATACTTCATAATTAAATCCGAAAATTCCATTTGAATCTTTGAAAACAATGATTTTGCTGCTACCTACCTCCCTCCAAATATGGGTATGTCATGTGGCCTATTGTTCAAAAATGTTTCCACCAAAATGTAGCTAATAGACAATTAGTAAATGTCAGGGAGGCTGGGGGACATAGCAAATGTTGTTTAAAAACGCGGCAAATAAAACCTCGAGGCCCCCATATGGAATAGGGCTAAGAGTATAGCTCGAAATAACAATTGTTTACTTGTAATTGCTTAATCTTACATTTTTTTTCAACAAAATCTTTTATCTTCTTTCTTGACAGAAGTTGCTTCGATCTTATTTCCTATTATCTAATTCCCTGGAGAGTTAGACACTCTTTCTTATCTCTTTTCGTTAATTTTAGGCAGCTCAAGTGGAGTACTCTCACATCAAAGTATTAACCTCGCCCGTAACAGACGATCTCTTATTGGCAATTTGAGGCATCATTTGCGTAAGTGTAAATTAACTGCTCTAATTCTGTAATCTAACTTTGTCTTTGTTGATGTTTGTCTGCTTTTACTCAATATTTACATAGCCAACGAAATATACAATATATAAAAATTAAACTAATCTAAATCGAACGAAATTAAATTGTAGTGAACGACGAAGAAGGCTAGCTGCGAAAGGGGGGGGACGGGGAATCGGGGAATCAGGGAATCGGGGAATCGGGGAATGTGAAAAGGGGGGAGCATGGAGACTACACATTCCTCAATTTTCTATATATTTTTATATAAAACTGCGGCCAACGCTGTATACCATATTAGAAAATCTTTTTATTTCCTTTACTGGGGGAGCAGCAATAAATCCAACAAGACAGATTTCATTTGAAATCTGTAAAAAGGGAATCTGAAAACCAAACGTCGAAATTGGAATTACAACACGTCATATTGCAAATCTTTGCACGCAAATCTCGAATCTGGCATTAGAACGTTGATATTTCCTATCTAAACGAAAAGAACGTAACTTTTCAAAATCTGTAAAACGGGGAATCTGTAAAAGGGGAAACTTCAAAACTACTAACTATAGAAGCATAATTTAGATAATAACATGATACTGATGACTTGGTCTTACCAATAGACGCAACAGAAATTGTAAAAAATTACCTAGGAAAGAATAAAATCGACATCAAATGCCAAATAACTGCTTTATGGCAAGTCTTTGATGCAATTTGTAGAACAATTGGGTGAGTTCACGTCGAATTCCATGCAATATCTGGTCTAGACTATTTCAAAAGGGTCAAACATTTTCAAAGGTTCATTTGGTTCATTCTCGGGAACCTAAATCTATCCTGCAACCTATGATTTCACCATTAGTTATCGCAGTTATGTTTCAGCATATATGACACCACCACAGATTGGATATACAGCTGATCCAATCCCTCAACATCAGCAGTCGCAATACTCTCTTCGCAATCAGGATGTCATTGGGCGAATAAGGGCAAGGACAGAACAATTCAAATCTAGCTTTTATCCCAATTGCCTGTCAGAATGGAATGAACTAGATCCGGAGGTTAGACTTGCACCATCGGTCGCCATCTTTAAGAGAAAGCTGATTTCAATTATCCGCCCCCTGCTAAATCTGTCTTTGGGATTCATGATCCAATAGGATTATCCTATCTGACTCAACTTAGTAAGTTATGCTTTCACAAATTCAGGCACAATTTTAGGGATTCCATCAATCCAATGTGTCCTACAAACGATGGTATTGAGACTACGGAACACTTTTTGTTGCTCTGTCCCTCCTTTGAGGTTGAACGTCGAAATCTTCTCGCTAGAGTGTTTGATTTGCTGCGACCATTTGGACATATCGATCTTTCCCTGACAGTCTCTTGATGCTCATCCAAATATCACTGCAATAACGGACAACTTAAAAGTCAGTTGTGAATTCAACTTCTCTCTGATGTCCCAACAAAGTGTTAAAGAAGCTTTGTCATCATTAGACCCAAAGAAATCCACCGGATGCGACGGAATAATACTTGAATAAAATGAATGCTGAGGAACTAGCTCTATCTTTTTCATCATTATATAACTCATGCATTACAGAAGGAAAATGGCCCATCGAGTGGAAAAAGGGTGAATGGGCACCAGTTCACAAGAAAGCAGATAAGGACATCGATGCCAATTACAGGCCAATAACAGTTCTCAATGCAGTTGACAAAGTATTTGAAAAGAGCTCAGCAAGCAAGCTACACATTCATTTGACAACAAACTAAGCCCGTGCCTGACTGCATACAAGAAGCAAAACAGCACAGAAACTACGCTGCTAAGGCTCATTGAGGATTGAAAATTTGCAGTTGACAAAAGAGAGATAACAGCTAGATCCTCTCAACAGACATGAGCAAAGCATTCGATTCCATGGTCCCAAGTCTCCTACTCAAAAGCATGGATCCTATGGCCTTTCCGAAGGCTCCCTGAGATTAAGAACTTCCTTATTTTGAACAAAGACAGAACAGGGTCAAAACTAGGGCATATAAGAAGCGAATGGAAAGAAACAACAAGGGGATGCCCCGGGATGCCTACACAAGGATCAGCATTTGGTCCCATGCGAAGGAACATTTTTCAAAATGACTTAGTCTTCAGCATAAAGCACTGTCAGATAAGCATGTATGCTGACGACCATCAGATCTATTATTCCGGAGAGAACGGCAGCGAAATCGAGATACGTTTGAATCAAGACATTAATACATCTTCTCAATGGTACAAGGGAAATCATCTAATGCTAACAAAGACAAATACCAAGCAATGGTTCTTCAAAATAATTGGAAAAGTAAAATAAAGATAAAGGTGATGACTGACGAGAACGATAAGGCAGAGCAAACAAGATCTCTCTAGCTACTCAGAGTCGAGGTTGACAATGAGCTAGCATTTGGCATTCACATCGGCAATTTGTGCAAAAGAGTGAGCCAGAGAATAGGTGTCATATCTAGATTTCGTAATGTAATGCCCACCAATACAAAACTAACAATCTACAAGTCAGCAGTTCTCTCTCACTTGACATACTGCAGTACAGTCTGGCATTTTTGCAAAGCATCAGACAAAAGAAAGATAGAGAGACTCCAAGAGAAAGCCCTAAGCATAGGTTCCAAATCTTTAAAAAGGCCGGTGTAAAATTGAGTGAACTATTTCTTTGAACTGAATGACTTCAAAGAAACTTTAGCTAATTCTCTATAATTCTACCGTTGGACTTTTCGGAATTCTTCGATATTTTCAGAATTAGAGTGTTTTTCTTCTTTTTCAAGAATTCAACAAAAATTTTCAAAAAAACTTAAAACCATCGTAATTTCTAAACAGTTTGACGTAACATGAATTAATTTCGAAGGAAACCATAGTTCATTATTGCCCACAATATGGTGTCAAACAAAAGTCTGTCACTCATCTGGTTTATGATTTAGAATTTTGATGACGTCACATCCTCAAATGAGTTGAAATGTAAGATACGCTGTAATTTCCAAAAATGTTCAAAATTTCTGAAAAGCCCAACGGTAGATTTATAGATAAGTATCTAAAGTTTCTTTCAAGCCATTCAATCAGAAGAAATAGGTCATTGAATTTTACACCCACCTTTTTACGCCGAGATAAAGATTTGGAACCTATGCTAAAGCCCTAAGAGTTGTTTATTGTGATAAGTCCACGCCATTCGCACAATTCATAAGTAAAGCGAATCTGCCATCTCTCCAGAATAGACGACTGCAGGACATTGCAATACTGATGTACAAAGTTAAAAATGGTTTTGCTTCACACTATATAAAAGAAATGTTTACAATAAAAGAAACTCCTTCGAATAAAAAAAAAACAGCAACTTCATAATTCCGAATTTTCGCACAGTAAAAGAAGGAAAACATTCAATAAAGTTCTTTGGACCATATCTATGGAGTAAACTAGAGAGAACAATTAACCCTATCTGACCCGGGGGGCGGATTCCGCCCTCCTAGTACACTTTTGTTTACAGCATTTTCCACACATGCAGCAGGCCTCTGATATTTCGTAAGTTTAACTTTGTATCACAGAGCAATAAAACTGCAACAATTTGGATATTCTATTTTTAGCCTTGTCTCCATGGTTACCAATTTTCATTCTGCACTCTGTGAAAAACATACTTTGTATCTCTCTTAATCATGTTTAATTGGTTCAATTAAGTCTAAATTAAGAATTTATATATATTTTGATCTATATATTTCATTTCTTTATGAAAAATAAAGTTTCATGACCTTTTAGCAAGCTTTCATTTATATGACGTCATATGACGTCATAATAATCATCATGCTCTAGCAACAGCAACAACATCGCTAATTGGATTATGATTTCAAATTTTCACTTTTTTATATAATGAACTACCTTTGTGCCAAGTTTGGCTGCCATATCTCTTATGACAACAGAGATAAACAGGGGGGGGGGCGGAATCCGCCCCAATCCCTAGGCATTGAGTGTTTCAAAATCAATCAATCAATCAATCAATCAATATCTTTATTAATGTGTCAAAATCTTTAGCTTACAAGCTGATTGGGGACACAACGAAAAGGTATAAAAAATTAAACTAAAATACAATCTGTAGAAAATATTTGTTAAAATTATGCTGAACTGTGTGCACCAAAAAGAACCATCCACCCCCGACAGCCCACGACAAATTGTGCACCAGACCAGCCCCGAAGGCCCACAACCCAATCTCCAGCCAAGATCCCGAATCAGATACCACATACTGGCATCCAACTTAGGACCCCTGCCAAAGACCAAGCAACAGACCCCCGAAACCGCCCAGGCGCACGACCCCCATGGCCCGCCAGAAGAGGACAGCTCCTTCTGACACACCCAGTTATATATAAAGAGTCCTTTAAAATCATATGTACAACTAATTACAGTCTACATTCCAAAAGAGTTTCAATGTCCGTTCTTCTTATACTTCTTTTGAACTGGTTAATTGTTGGCACCTCCTTAATTGGTCGTTGTAGCTTACTCCACAGATATGGGCCAAAGTACCTTATTGAATGTTTTCCTTCTTTTACTGTGCGAAATTTCGGAATAATGAAGTTGCTGTTTCTTAATTCGTAAGGAGTTTCTTTTATTGTAAACATTTCTTTTATATAATGTGGAGCAAAACCATTTTCAACTTTGTACATTAGTATGGCAATGTCCTGCAGTCTTCTATTCTGGAGAGATGGCAGATTTGCTTTGATTAGTAGTTGTGCATATGGCGTGGACTTATCACAATAAACAACTCTTAGGGCTTTCTCTTGGAGTCTCTCTGTCTTTCTTTTGTTTGCTACTTTGCAGAAATGCCAGACTGTACTGCAGTATGTCAAGTGAGAGAGAATTGCTGACTTGTAGATTGTTAGTTTTGCATTGGTGGGCATTATATTACGAAATCTAGATACGACACCTATTCTCTGGCTCACTCTTTTGCACAAATTGCCGATGTGGGTGCTAAATGTTAGCTCACCGTCAACCTCCACTCCGAGTAGCTTGAGAAATCTTGTTTGCTCTGCCTCATTTTTCTCGTCAGCCATCACCTTAATCTTTATATTACATTTCTTATTATTTTGAAGAACCATTGCTTGGTATTTGTCTTTGTTAGCTTTTAGATGATTTCCCTTGTACCATTGAGAAGCCGTCTTAATGTCTTGATTCAAACGCATCTCGACTTCGTTGCCCTTCTCTCCGGAATAATAGATCTGATGGTCGTCAGCATACATGCTTATCTGACAGTGCTTTATGCTGAAGACTAAGTCATTTTGAAAAATGTTCCATAGCATGGGGCCAAATGCTGATCCTTGTGGACATCCCCTTGTTGTTTCTTTCCATTCACTTTTTATATGCCCTAGATTTACCTTGTTCTGTCTTTGTTCGAAATACGAAGTTATCAATTTCAGGGAGTTTTCGGAAAGGCCATAGGATCCAAGCTTTTTGAGTAGGAGACTTGGGACCATGGAATCGAAGGCTTTGCTCATGTCTGTTGAGAGGATAGCTGTTATCTCTTTTTTGTCAAGTGCAAATTTCCAATCCTCAATGAGCCTTAGCAGCGTAGTTTCTGTGCTGTTTTGCTTCTTGTATGCAGTCAGGCACGGGCTTAGTTTGTTGTCAAATGAATCTGTAGCTTGCTTGCTGAGCACTTTTCAAATACTTTGTCAACTGCATTGAGAACTGTTATTGATGGCCTGTAATTTGCATCGATGTCCTTATCTGCTTTCTTGTGAACTGGTGCCCATTCACCCTTTTTCCACTCGATGGGCCATTTTCCTTCTGTAATGCATGAGTTATATAATGATGAAAAAGATAGAGCTAGTTCCTCAGCAGTAAATTTAAGGAATTCAGGAGTTATTCCGTCGCATCCGGTGGATTTCTTTGGGTCTAATGATGACAGAGCTTCTTTAACACTTTGTTGGGACATCAGAGAGAAGTTGAATTCACAACTGACTTTTAAGTGGTCCTTTATTGCATTGACACTTTGATGAGCATCAAGAGAGTGTATTTCTTCCCTCTGCACTTCGTCTATGTGACCCATTTCTGCAAAATAGTTTACGAAATGGTTGGAGACTAGCTTCTGGTCACTTATAGTGTTATTGTTTATTTTCAGCCTGATGGCACCTGTATCAGACGCCTTCGTTTTAGACTGTAGGAATGGTCTAAACGCATCGAGGAATGGTCTAAACGCATTAAAACACCCAGGTCAGATAGGGTTAAGGAGGTGCCAACAATTAACCAGTTCAAAAGAAGTATAAGAAGAATGGACATGGAAACCCTTTTGGATTGTAGAATGTAGTTTAGTTGTACAAGCTAGGACCACATTAGTAGAATCGTTTTAACTTCTCTAGTAATAAGTCGTGATCCACCGTATCAAAAGATTGTTTAAGGTCTACGAAAACCATGGCAGTATAATTTCCTCTCTAAAATCGCCATTCCTTTATTTATGAAGAAGAAATCACCACGCAGGTAGCAGTGCTTACAATCGATCATTTTTCACAAAAATAATTTCAAAAATAGATATGACGTCATAATTAATCAAGATCAACTGGCATGGGTTCATGAAAAAAATGAGAAAATCACCTTTTTTAAATTTGTATAACTTTTTAAGATTGATTCATGAAACCAAATTATGCCAATCAAAGCATTGTTAGAGGATGAAAATCTACTTATAGAGCGAAAAATGTTATTTTAGCAAATCCAATATGGAGGACAGAGAGATTAAAAGTCTTGTTTTTCTGAAAAATGACAAATGCAGCCATAATAGAAAATTTCTCCATATATTACAATGAAAACTAGTTCAATGATAAATGATCGTTGCATACTTCATTTTTCCTTTTGACATTTTTTTCCCAGCGGGAAGCAAAGGAGTTGGAAGGAAGGAGGAAGGGTGAAATAGGGGTTTGAGTATAGTAATTTGGTGTAATTTTGATAACATCTTAAGACACTTTCAAGTCAAAAAATTCTCACTGTAAAACATATTCTCAAGATATGCATGAAAACTGATCGTTATTAGTTCTATGTTTGGGACCAATGGTGAACAAAATTAAAAAAAATCACACAAATTAGGTGAAAACAACCCTAATGATCAGCTTTAATCTATTTTTTGCTGCTGTAAAACTTTTGTGATCGAAATAGCTGTAACGAAAAGGCGACACATAAACACACAGCTAATACTTTTTCTCCTTTTTATCTTCTTCAACCTAACTTCACAACTTCGTCTTCAACCTAGTTATCCTTCATTCTCCAAAACTCTCTCACTCTACGTCCGCACATTCTCTACCTAATCACATGCTTCTTCTAAAATACTACTCTCGTTCCAAACCTCTCGCGTTTCACCTGACTTCCTCGCACTCCCTCCTCCTAAACTCAAGTTAAATTCCCAAAAACCCAAAACCAAAAAATAAATCAATTACAATAAACAATACCTAATAACCTAAAACGTTAAAATACTTCAGCTATAATGAATTTTTTTTGTCCATTGTCAATCTTTCTAAACAGTTCGCTTTGTAATGAATCAACTTTATACACTGCAATTGTTCAATTCAGCTTTTTCTTTTCTTTGTACTCTTTCATTCTCAACAGAAAGTCACATCTCTTTCAAGTACATTTCAATAGTAAAAAACGGGTAAACCGTATCGTTCTGGCGCACGTCTTGCAGCTCTCAAGTTATATCGTCTTTGACCTGCATTATCTTGATCACGTGCTTGATCGTTTGCGTTCTCATTCCTGTTTACATCAATGCCTCTTGGACGGCCTTGTTCGATTACGAAGTCATTCTCTTCTTCACCTGATTCATTGTGTTCCAAATCGGTCGGTACACAAAGTTCATCTTCAGCAAAATTTGCAGGACTGAACGGCTTCAAAGTGTTGGAGTGTACAAACTTTCATTTTCCATCTTCGATCGATTCAATTTCGCAAATTTCTTCGTTCTTGCTCATGATTCTGTAAGGTCCTGTGTACTTTTGAGCAAGTTCTGTTGCGCGAAAATTCTTGTAAAGAACAATGTCTCCGACTTTAAATCCTCTGCTTTGTTCAGCACGATATTTTTGATCATAATTTCTCTTCTGTTTGATCTGTGCCTTCTCTGTTCTTTCTGTGACATAATTCTTTAATTCATTGTGACGCTTCTTCAGTTCTGTCAAATACTGAGCTGGACCACCTATTGGCTTGTGTCCTTCTTCTCCCTCCCTCCTGACATCAAAAGAAACGTTTGGCTCCCTTCCGTACATAAGCTCAAAGGGAGAAACGCCAGTGCTCTCTTGCTTGCTGACGCGATAGGCTAGTAAGGCAGACAGTAATTGCTCATCCCAATCGTCGAGGTCTTGGTTAACTCGCATTCGTAATAACAGCTTGAGTACTCCATTGAATCTTTCGCACAGTCCAGTGGTCTGTGGATGGTAGGGGTGGTACGTTTCTTGTCAATTCCAAAAAGTTGGCACATACTGGTGAATAAGTAGGATTCGAAATTGCGGCTTTGATCTGCTAACAATGTAGTTGGCATGCCATGTCTAGAAAAGATCTGTTCCAGTGCTTTGACTACTGTAACAGCTTCCTGGTTTGGCAAAGCTTCAGCCTCCACGTATTTCGTATAGTAGTCGATCACAGTGAGTATATACTTGTTACCTTGACGTGTCGTCTTGAGTGGCCTATTATGTCTGCTGAAACCATGTAAAACGGTTCTGGCACAATCTTGATGGGATTCATAGGATATCGTGGTCTTAGAACTGTTTTGTTCTTTGCACAAATTTCACACGTACGACAGTGGTTTTCTACAGCATTGTGGAATCCCGGCCAATAAAATCGTTTTTGTAGCATATCAAACGTCTTGTGAACACCAAGGTGGCCTATTCCTTCATGAACTTCTTTCAAAATGTTCCTTGTTAGAAACGGTGGAACAACAAGTTGTAATCTTTCGACCCCTGTATCATCTTGCCATTTCCTACACAACAGATCATCTTTCAAGAGCAATGAATCGTATACGTTGTAAAGTGACTTCAATGCATCAGGACTTTCTTGTGGTTTACTGTCAGGTTTCTTTCCTTCACGCAACCAGTCTTTAACAGTGCAAATGTCTTCATCTAAGTTCTGTAATTCTTTGAATTCTTCTGTGGACCAATTTGAGATCGTATTTCCTCGGATAGGAGCTCGTGATAAAGCATCAACATGTTGCATCTGTGTGCCAGGCCTGTGAACGATGGTATAATCATACTGTTCCAGCTTTAAAATCCAGCGAGCAAGCTTTTCGTTAGGGTGCTTTATGCCTCGAAGCCACTGTAAAGCCTTGTGGTCAGAGTACACAGTGACTTTTACCCCATAAACATAAGGGTGAAAATATTGCAGGACCCAAACAACAGCATACGCCTCCTTTTCTGTTGCTGTCCAATTTTTTCAACTGACGAAAAAGCTCTTGAAGCATAAGAAATAACCTTTTCTTCTCCTTTGTCATTGCATTGTGCTAGGATAGCTCCTATTCCAACATCGCTTGCATCTGTGTACACGACAAAATCCGATTTCTGATCAGGAAAGGCCAAAGTCGGGCAGGTTATCATTTGGTGTTTTAGTTCTCTAAAAGCTCCTTCACAGTGTTCATCCCAGACGAACTTGACATCTTTCTGGGTAAGCCTATTCAGGGGGACGACAATGTCACTAAATCCTGAAATGAATCTTCTGTAGTATGACACCATACCCAGGAAACGGCGTAATGCAGTAAGATCTTGCGGAGGGTCATAAGCTTGAATTGCCTCTACTTTTTGGGGGTCTGGGGCAAGTCCTTTTCCTGAAATCACAAATCCCAAGAACTTTACTTCAGGGTGCGCCAAGAAACATTTGGACGGTTTCAGCTTGAGGCCTGCTCGTTGTATTGCATCAAGGACTTCTTTAAGATTTGCACAATGCTCATCAAAGGTTTTGCCAATAACCAATACGTCGTCAAGATAGACAAGACATTTACTCGGGGACAAACCTTGTAGTACTCGGCTCATTAATCTTTGGAAGGTCGGGACTGCATTGGAGAGGCCAAATGGTAAACGATTAAATTCCAGGTGGGTACCCCCCAGGATGACAAATGCTGTCTTTTCCTTGCTTGTTTCCTCCATTTCTACTTGCCAGTACCCCGATGCCAGATCTAGTGTGGAGAAATAATGTTGACCTGAAAGAGTGTCAATAAGATCATTGATTTGTGGCAAGGGGAAAGCATCTTTGACTGTGACGTCATTAAGTTTTCTAAAATCAACGCAAAATTGCCAAGTACCATCTTTTTTTCTGATTAGAACAATCAAGCTTGCCCAAGGTGACATGCTTGGCCGAACAATGTCATTTTTCAACATTTCTTGCACTTGCTCATCTACAACAGGCCTAAGTGCATTCGGTAAACGCCTGGGGAGCTGTTTAATTGGACTAGCAGTACCGGTTTCAATGCTATGTTTGACAACTGATGTTGAACCGAGTTCGGATAAATCTCGAGCGAAACTACTTTGGTATCCCTGTAGCAAATTGCTCAACTGATTTCTTTCTTTTTCATCAAGGTGGCTCAATTCAAACGAAATGTCATTTGTTTGTTTCGCAAAGTTTTCTTCTAAAACGGGATCATCAGTTACAATAAGTTCTAATGAGCCAACATTGGTTCCTTTGTACAATTTGATAGGATCTTCCCCCGGATTTATAATCTGCACGGGCACAATTTGTTCCTTTGGTTCTTTACAATTACCCGGGCTACCAAAACTCCTTTTGACGTAAGTTCGTAATTAGGCTCTAACACATTTTGTTCAAGGGAAGGGTTTTTAATCCTGGCCCTTTGAATGATTTCATGCTTCCCTGGAATCACAATATCATCACAAAGCTTAACAACTGAGGCATCAGAGATCGAAGAATCTCGAACATAAATTGGTAACTGGCCTGAATCAAAATAAATCAAAAGGCTTGACGTATCAATAACTGCTTGTATGGTTAAAAGCCAGTCTAAACCCAAAATAATTTCGGAAGAAATGTCATTGGCAACATAGAAATCAACGTGGTTTACTGTACGCTCATTCAACTGTACAGACAATGAGGATTTGCCTAAAATTCCAATTGGCGAATTGTTGGCAGCTTCTGCAAAGATATCTGAAGGAAATAATTTATCGTCTACGCCTTTCAATTTATCCCATTCATCCTTAGCAAGCAAAGAAACCACTACTCAAAGACGCGAATAACCGTTTATTTTCGCTTCAATCAACATGGTTTTCTTCTTACTTGCAGGGGCGACTGCAGACAAACGAATTTTTGGATCACCTTTTGTTTGATTGGGTTTTGCTTGCGAGGCTGAATCAGGTTTTTGTTCAGCTTTTGTTTGACAAAACTTGGCTATATGCCCTTCAATTCCAAAACGAAAACAGATCGGGGGCTGTCTTGTGTTTTGGCTTAACTGTTGTTGCTGATTAGATGGTTGAAACACAGGAACAGTACGGCAGTTACGGGCTACATGACCAGATTTTTTACATTTAATGCAAACTTTTGTATAACCCTGCTGATATCTAGGCCAAACTTCAGACAAATTTGACGGAGTGGGGCATCGTTTAGCTAAATGACCCCAACCATTACATCTAAAGCATACTTTAGCAGCAACATTAGAAGCTCCAACTTGTAAAACATTAGGCTGCGATACAGATGAATTGGCTTTCATTGACAAAGTTTGCATGGTCGCACAGGGGCGGATCCAGAGAAAATCTTAACTGGGTCCAATCCGAAGGCGAGCGAAGCGAGCCGAAAATTACAGGAGGGTCCGGGGGTACCCCCCGGAAAATTTTTTGTGACCACGCCCTTCAGATTGGCTTAAAACACTATTTCAGGGAAATTTCCTTCGACCACGCCCTCCAGGTTTGCACACACTAAATGTTGCAAAGTTATGATTCAAAACGAGTAGAGTTTGAGGTTATGTGATATTTTTTGGTCATGATTATGAATATTTCAAGTCTCCAAAATCATCAAAGAATTTCTTGCGATGCTTGAGGAATAATATATCATTTTGAAATACTACGTCAAATCAAAGTGTACAGCATGACTTTTTACTAGCTTGATTAAAGTCTTAAAATGACACTTATGTTATCATTCATACACGAACACGATCAACTCATATAAACATACATAGATCATACATAGATGGATAGAAGGTCAGCTCCTTGGATGCCTTTAAAAAGGTGAACACTTGATATAAATCTGACACATCAGCTCTCTCTCTCCTCCATATTCCTCAGTTCCTACCACAGTCAGTAGTCGTATTCATGAGCCTGTTCCGCCTTCTCTATATTCGAAACTTCATATGATGCAATCACAGCGTTATCCATTTCAGTGGACCCAGACAGATATTTATAGCTACATTCATCTCTATTGAAACGTCAGAAAATTGCTAAATTTAGTCTGCACTGGACCCAGCCACTGCGGAATCCGTCGCAGTGGCTGGGTCCACAGTAGACTTATGCCGATGAGTCTCTTGTTTCCCTGTGCTCTTTGACTTGATGATGGCGCTTCGGTCAACAGAGACTCATAATATTACTCTGAAAAACCTGACCCTATTTAGGCCTAATATGCTGGGATTCCTAGCATACCAATCAGCTTGCGAGATTTGCGAATTACCATGGTTACGGCAAATCTGCTGGAACTTTTAGCCAATCAGGCGAGGTCTGGCAGGGCAAGTAGCAAAGGGAGGCTGTTCATCTTTTAATTTTCGCGATTTAGCGATTTCACAATCTTGATTCGCCAAACAAAATGCAAGATGGCTGACTCGGAGCTTCTGCACAAAACAGAAACACAGTCTGCAGTTGAGTTGTGCTAATTCTAGGCTGTTTATTTAAAAGTTTTGAAGGGTGGAGATATCTTCGTGTCTGGCTGCAGGAACAGGGAAAACTTATTTCTTATTTTTAGAACTTATTGCTTTGCTTTTATGTCCGCGTCCACCCTAGCTACTTGCAAAGAACGAGCGAAGTCTTGCTGTGGACTTTGGACTCTAGAACGTCTCTAGGGAAACTAATCGAACGTCCTGAAATAAGCGAAAGAGTTTTGTTCTTCACACAAAAAGACAAGTCCTTGGAGGTTTCGCAAAAATATTTCGCAAAATGTTTGGGCTCTCTGGCAGGCAATCTGAAAGCGAGACTTTACAAAATAGGGTCAGGTTTTTAACTGTTTCATTATGAGTCCCTGTGAGCAAGGTACCGCAGGGATACAAGGGACTCATCGTCATAAGTCTAGGTCCACAGTAGGCTAAATTTGGAAGTTTTCTGACGTTGCAATAGAACCAATGTAGGTATAAATAGCTTTTATGGGTCCATGAGCACAGAACAAAGAAGGATTGACATCATATTTGAAACCATTGTAACTGGATATTCGCTTTTAGTGCCATTCACAGAACATCATCGCTAGAAATAATCACCGACAAGCAGAATTACCGGACCATTGACTCAAGAGCCTTTGGATCAAATCCAAAAGATACGAGAAGGACTGGATCTGCTTGTTTACCACTTGAAGATAATTTACAATCTCATTTTTTAAAATCTTTTTCACTCAGAAAAGATTGTGACTGCATAAACTATTGTCAAAAAGACGGTGAACTTTCTATTAATAGCCAAACTTTGATTTCTTTAAGTGGGTCCAGGGACCCAGTGGACCCACCCTGGATCCGTCACTGTCGCATTAGCTGCTTCAAATCTTCTCGCTAACAAAACGGCATCATCAAGACTACTTGGTGGCTCTTGTAACAGTTTGTTTTGAGTTTGTCTGTCTTTGAGCCCCAGAATAAACTGGTAGATAAGGCGGTGGTTGTACTCCTCTCCCTGGAATCCACATTTTGCACCAAATTCTCTGAGTGAAACTGCATAGGAGTCTACACATTCTCATGGCTCTTGAACTCTCTTGCTGAAGTTGTATCTTTTCTCTGTCAGTGTTTGGTTGCGTTCAAAAAGTGACTTCAAGGCGTTAAGCCATTAATTCCACGCGTTTTCTCCTTCAAGAAATGGGACTGATTCAGCTAATCGAAAAGCGTCTTCACTCAAGTTAAACAAAAATGCAAGCTTGCGCTTCTTCGGGTCGTCAAGCTCTATAGCTTCGAAATATAAACACAATTTCTTCACGAACAAATCGAAATCTTCACCTATTTTGAACTTGCCTGGTCTGCAAAAAATCGAAAAAGTAAAACGATTGGTGTCCTGTTCTTGTCGAGCTGCACCTGCTTCGTCTGCTCCTGCTCCAGCTTGTTGTCCTTGATTCGCTTGCATGACAGTTCAAGTCTCTTTCGAAATAGTTCTATTTACATCGGTACATATTTACAAATCAAACATTAAATCCAGCATAAACAATTTCAATCTCGGTAGAACCTCCAATTTGTAACGAAGCGGCGACACATAAACACACAGCTAATACTTTTTCTCCTTTTTATCTTCTTCAACCTAACTTCACAACTTCTTCTTCAACCTAGTTATCCTTCATTCTCCAAAACTCTCTCACTCTACGTCCGCACATTCTCTACCTAATCACATGCTTCTTCTAAAATACTACGTTCGTTCCAAACCTCTCACCTGACTTCCTCACATATCCTTGCAGGAAGGACACCAACTAATTTTTGCCATTTTCTTAAAGATGACGTCATAGATGAGGTCACGTGACACATAATTCGTCTATTGTTCCTGGAAAAAAATTAAAGAGACCTTGCAAATTACAAGTACACAAAGTATAAAGGGTACTATCAAAGGATTATGAGGTGAGCTGGAATTACATCCAAGCAGCTTACCTAAAAGTTGGCCCCAATCACCCTGAAAAACAGCTATCCCCCATTCCCATTAATTTTTTTCAATATTTCACACAAAATCGCACTTCAAATGGATAGAATCTAAAAGTCGAAAAACCCTTTCCTGTTTCATTGAGCCAATGTGGAGCAGTGCTCCGTTCTGTATGTGGGGGCTGAATGAGCCCCCTCCCCCAGTCTGGATAGGGTTAAGGAACTATTTGAATTGTTGTTGAATTGAATTGAAGTGTGTTGACTTGTGACAAAAAAGATAGTTGCTCTTTTTTTCAAATATATTTGATTCAACATATAGAAGAATGAAGTGCTTTTATCATAGGATGTCTATCTTGGAAGGAGAACACTGACAAATCAAAACGGCAAAAAAGAGCTTTATCAAATGGCAAACATACATGCACGCGCTTGACCTGTATGATTTCGTTTGTTGAGAGAAGCTATTTTCTAATAAACTCCCCCCCCCCCACTTCGAATATATAGGAGAATGCATCTCTAGAAAAGTTTATCTTTGAAAATCTACCACCACTTCTATCACTGTTTTGTCAATTGATTTCGATTTTATGTTCTGTTCTTATCCCTAATATTCTGCAAGTTATTCCATATTTGAATTCTATAAGATCTCTGCAGATTTCTTGAAATTTGTTGATGACACTTAAATACAATTGTTTCATCTTTGTGTTATATGAACTATATGAATGATAACGTTTGACGAAAACCGATGGCGCGGAAACCGCGGAAAACGCGGAAAACGCGGAAAACGCGGAAAAACATTTGAAGTTTCTGAATGGCGAGAAAAAGTGTTTATTGTGTTAAAATATAGGCAAGAAACCTCTAAATAAGCCAAATATTCCATCAAGAAGACATACAAACAAGAAATTTCCGCGTTTTCCGCGTTTTCGTTTTTGCCATAGGTGATATTCGAAAACGCGGAAAACGCGGAAATATCTTTATATGAACTTTTCTCAATAGCTTTTCGCAAATATAGACGAGTAATACGTTAAGCTTTCGCTCGTAATGAATTCTTTACCAAAATAGACTTCGTAGATCCGAATGAAACTTTTGGATCATAAGATTTAAAAATTAATGGGCCTAAGTGGCCTATCAGGAATTCGAGGGGCAGTTTGTTTATAATTTTTCGATCGTATCCCTTTATGATGCTATTGGTGGATACAGCATGTTATGTCGCCATAATGAAGCAACGAAATAAACTTAGAGCCTCCTCCTTTGTAGAATATAATTTTTTCCGCGTTTTCCGCGTTGTCGTTTTTGCTATAGGTGATTTTCGAAAACGCGGAAATCTCTTTATATCAACTTTTCAGTAGCTTTGCGCAAATATAGACGAGTAATACGTTAAGCTTTCTCTCGTAATGGATTCTTTATCAAAATAGACTTCGTAGATCCGAATGAAACAATGAAACTTTGGATCATAAGATTTAAAAATTAATGGGCCTAAGTGGCCTATTAGGAATTCGAGAGGAGTTTGTTGATAATTTCTCGACTGTATCCTGTTATGGCGCTATGGTGCTATGATATATAGAGATTTCCGCGTTTTCCGCGTTTTCGAAAATCACCTATAGCAAAAACGAAAACGCGGAAAACGCGGAAAAAATTTTATTCTACAAAGGAGGAGGCTCTAAGTTTATTTCGTTGCTTCAGTAGGCGACATAACATGCTGTATCCGCCCATAGCATCATAAAGGGATACGGTCGAGAAACTATAAACGTTTTTTTACTGCTGGAATATGTCAGACAGGGAGGCTTTTTAAAAGCACTTGTTACATGCTCATATTACAGATATCAGGTGTTTAGTAAGTGCTTCCCATTTCCGTAATTATTCCGAAAATTATCCATTAACTCTTTATACATTCCAAACAATTCGAGATCATAACCTTGCTTTTCACATTTAATTTAATTATTTTCTTATCATTCTTTGCCAGGACGTCACAGACGAGGCCGTGTTCCATATTTTGGTCAAGATCTTGACAAACTTGGTGTTGTAAGAGCAGTCCCAGTAATGAAAGGACCAAATAAGTCGCTGGATAATGCACTTCCAAGTTTCATGAAAGGTACATGCGTGATCTGTTCTGATTGTAGTTAAAGCTGCTTTTTAGTTGATCATTAGATTGAAGGAACCAGAAGGATCTCATTACAAAAACCGACCGCACTATCCCCATGGCAACTCTTCTAGGAGGATAGAAGCTTGCGTGGAATCTTTTTAGAATGAGTCCTGGTACTAATTATTTTCCAGGAACAATAGACGAATTATGTGTCACGTGACCTCATCTATGACGTCATCTTTAAGAAAATGGCAAAAATTCGCTCAATCTACGACTCATAAAAAAGCTATGTGAAAACGAAGACAAAACTAATGTACGAGAATTTGACCGAGACTTGGTCGGTCGATTGATTGATTGATGGATTTGATTGATTGTTCGTGCCACAGGGAGACTTCCCAGCTGTGATGGAGGTCATGTGACTTTTCCACGCCTTCTAACTTTTTTGGAATGAGTGAACCAGACAAACTTGCGTTCCTTTGACAATCAAAACAATAAAGATTTCGTCAAATTCAGCCAGCCAGTGGGATCCTAATTTCTTTCAAATGAAACAATGATAAATCTAAAACAATACAATCATGATTGTTTCGATTGCTAAAGGAACCCAAGGTATATTTCAGAAGCTTTTTGCTGAAGTCTTCTGCAACCTATTGTGAGACTGTTTTACGCAAAAAACCTGCACTAGCTATTTTGTAATAATTTCAATCACTAATATTTCTGCTGTCAATACTATGGTTAACAAAGCATAAACGTTTCATCAAGTTTCGGTTATTCTTTATCTTAAAATGCGCGAGTTTTCTGGCGTTATCTTCAGGGGAACTTTGCAATGTTTTCTAGAATGTCCTTCGATCGGGGAAGCTCAAGAAACGAACACAAATTATTCTCGCAAAGAAAAACACCCAAAAAGGCTTCTCAAAACTATAAATAATTCTCCTAAAAAATGTATAGTTATCCACAACTCTTATGACACATTTGTTTCGTAAGATTGAAAATAGTTTCTGTTTAAGCAGCTTTGTACTGTAGTCTGTGATTGTAAACTTCAGGAGGAAAGATAAATTGATCGGCACTTTGCAAGAACGAAGAAACGTTTTCAAGGTTCAAGCCTCTTTGACGAATTTACTATAATTTGCACAGAATTTCAAATACGAATACTTCTGCTGTTTATAGAGGAATGTTTCAAGAAATTTCGGGTATCTTTTTCACATCGAATGTGAGTTTTCTCTTAACTTTTTGCCGGGTCGAAGTGCTTACCTCAAGCTCCTTTTTTGTTTTGCTCAGGCCAAAAAGGAATCCTGTGTTTCACGATTTAAATTCGCCAAACAGTAAGTCTTCCGGGGTCTTCCTACAGCAAGTTGGCACACAAACAAATGCATCCTTTCCCTTCAAAACTCTTTCGTACAGTGCCTTTTGAGATCACCTTTATTCTGTCCGTAGCTGCGATGATAACAACGTCCATTTTGGCAAAAAGCAACGCGAAGCGCTGTCTTATTGACGGGGCGACCAAGGGCACCGACAATTCCAAAAACTACCGAAAATTTTACCGAAAACTCAAAAATTTACGCGGGAAATTTAGATGAGCCAATCACAGCCGAGCAGCCCCGAATGCTGCAATCTGATTGTAACGTCAGGAACTTGACGTGAAAACGAGTTTTTGTCCTGATTTTGAGTTAGTTTGATTATGAGTCCCTGTTTTAGAGAGCGATTCCATTCAATTCAATTAGTAATTCAACTCAATAGCGAGCGGAAACTAGGGACGAACTGTAATAAGTCTACTAATGATTTTTTTCCATAAGACACAATATCTAATTAGATACATGGTCTAAGCTTCTACTTTTCTACAACTAATTTCTATTTTACTAACAATTATAAAGATGACAATAATAGTGACGATAAACGATAGTATGTAATTTGGTAAGTTGCGTGGAGGTAGTGAGGTAATGAGTGAAAAGATGGTTAAGTTCCCCTTCCAGAAGTAAACGTACAAAGCGTAATTCGGGCGTAACTCACTGCAGGTGCTGCAGCTCTAGTTTCGTTGACAGCAATGGTCATCTCGACACGGGATTGCGACACAAGTTAGCTTGCCGTTGTGAACCGAACCAAACACTCAGCGCAATTGTGGACCTACTGCCATTCTTATAAGCGCGCTCGATTTGTTTTCACTTAGCGCATGAGCGATTTCACTTAGGGCATGACTGATTTCACTCTGCACATGGCTAATTTCAACATGAAAACGATGTTTTTCTTTCAAATATGTACTCTGCACACGAGAGGCTCCCAACAAATAATCCACCAAGATTTGAAGCTGACAGTTTTTGCCTTACATTTATGATTTAACTTTTAATTTAAATAAGATTTTGATTTCGTGTTCCAATTTATAATATATTTCGTGTTCACAATGGGATTTCGTGTTTACATCTAGATTCAATTTCAAATTTGATGTTGGGTGACACATTCCCATTTCGAATTAGGATTTCCGTTTGTCATTTTCCTATAAATATCCGTCTCGGCTTTCAACATTTGATTTGATTTGATTTTGTCTTTTTATTAATGATTCAAAGTAGAATTATGATTTCGTTTGACATTTCGATCTCGTCTTGCATATTTTCCTTTCCTTGTGAATTTGAGTTTGTGTTTGCATTTTGATTTCGTCTCGTATTTTCATTTTAGATAATTCTTTTTATTTTGGTTTTGATTTGATTTTGTGTTTTTCTTCTGCATTTTATATTGTCTTATGCTTTCAAAATGTATTTTATTTTTTCGAATAGAGTATTTATGAGAGATTATTATTTCATATTGTTGGATTTAATTTCCTATTGTCCTTTTTAATTTTAAGATTTCGTTTTGGCCTTAATCACACTTCATAAACTAGAGTCAAACAAACAACTCTAAGCTCAGAGACCAGTTTGTTGTAAAAGTTAGTGCACGCATATATTTGTTATGAGAAATAAAAAATTTGGGCCAGTACTGAAAGTCAGAGACGTAAGAACTGGGGGGAACTGGGGGCACGTGCTCCCCCAAAATTTTGAAATAAACGAAGAAGTGCCCTTTCTATTTTCAGGAAATGCGCCTTAAACTTAATGGAAAAAGTACCCTTGAAGTGTCGTGCCCCTCAAGTTTGAAATGTTTCCTGCGTCCCTGCTGAAAGTAATAAAAGATTCTTAAGACTATCAGATTTTCAATAGCCAATCAAAGTTTACCTGTGGCCCCGTGAACATTTCAAAACAAAGGTTATTTGAAGCCTTTCCAATGTTTAGACATATGACAATCTTCATGTTTACTACCTGTGCCTCGTGAACATTTCGAGACAATGTTTTTGAAGCCTTTCCAATTGATACAATAAACAAGTAAAAATAAAGTAAAAATATCTCAAGGATTTACTCTATCATACTAAATAGTTTCTTAACCTTTTAAACTTTATTTTCCCAGTACATGTATTTTTTCATAAGAGAGGGTTCTCAGATCGCCCAAAAATTAAGAAACTCCAGCACTGAGAAAATATAGCTTAACCCTATCCATACTAGGGGGAGGGGGCACAAAGTGCCCCCCTAGTAAACTTTTCCACACAGCTCGTCGAGTATCTCTAGAAAAGTCTAGCTTTTTGTGACTTTTAGTTTCGATTTATGAGATATCTTTTCATGCCAATTTCAAAAATTTTGACACTGATTCCGGGGGTCAACACATGACTTTAAGTTGAGTGCTCCGCAAAATATATACCCTTTAAGTCATAGCTTTGGAACCACTGGCGCTATGACAATGAGACAAAAATTGTTGAACTCGTCTTGAAGCAAGCTTTCATCTGATCTACAGTTTATTGATTTTTGATGACGTCATCAACAATTGATTGTTGCGTATGCGTACGGACGAAAAACCATGTTATGCTTCATTTTAGAAAAATGAGTGATGCAGCAGGTCTGTTTATGTACATTTAGCATTTTTTGCTATCTTTAAAAGTAACTTATAAACAATTTTAGACAAAAATCGCTATTTTTTTCGTACAAAATAAATAAATGCTGACATCAGCAAACATATTAGTATCATAAAGCAAAAATTTCAAAATAAGAATTACAAGGATGTAATCATTCTATGTTTTAAAGATCAATAGATATATTTTATCAATTTGGAGATACAACGCGACAAAGTACATAAGGTTTTACACCCAAATTAGCAACATTTGCTGACGTCAGCACTTAATCACGTGACATAAACAAAAATAAATCACATCATCTTGCTTGCCTTATCATTTTTGTTACTTGTGCCAAGTTTCAAGTCTCTAGCACTTATGATTCTGAGACAAACCAGAGGGCACTCAAATAGTCTAGTCTGGATAGGGTTAAGAAACCATTTATTTTGATAAATATTTTAAGATTAAGGAAATCCTAGTCTGCGTGCAGACTCAACTATCCTAAAGTGTATAGTTGAGTCTGCACGCAGGCTAAGAAATCCATTTAAGGAGCTTCAGTACTGACCCAAATTCTTAGTTTCTTATAAAAAAGTATGTGTACTGGGGCTTTTAATTTTTATTTGGCGATTGGAGGGCTGCGTTTCTCAAAAGCAGCCTCCTACAAAAAGAATACATGTAATGCAACTGTTGGTAATTGTTGTCTGTGAAATTTATTTCTTTTTACAAATCCCACAAAACTTTTGATACAGAGGTAGACTTTTGAAGTTTGTTGGCAAATTCTTGTATATTCTCTCTCGTCGAGACATATCATCATGCAGTCAATGCAAATTTGTTCATGGCGCCTTCTTTCAATGTGAATGCTTTAGAGAAGATGTCGCCAAGTCCAAGACGGTCTTTCAGATTTAATAAAACTGTTGTTGAGCTCTTCAAGTCGGCATGCGTTGCATTTGAATGAGATTTTTTCCTTTCCTTTCCCCATTTTTTAAGAAGCATTTGAGACGATAAATTAGTTTACCAACAAAAACATGACGATGACGACACCACCACAGTTAAAGATTTAGTTTCCCGCCTTTTCCTATTGGGTCCAGACCATAGAGAGGCATAAGTTGCCATACGGGGAAGAAGGACAGAGTTTGGAGGTGTTTTGCAAATTCGCAAGTTAAGGCGAAGTAGGGCGTAAATTTCGGAAATTTCCGAAGAACTATTTATGGAAATATGTATATTGTTGACAATTTTGGTAAAAAACTAATTTTGGGGCAGGGCGAGCAGGGTGCCGCTACTTGTTTGAAAAAATACCAAAGACAAACATTCAGATCACTGTAATTTTTCAATCTTAGGTGATGGCAAGGAGTTTACATGAACACTTGTGGTCCTATGTATAAGCATCCTTTTCCCCTTGAAAATTAGGGGGTGCCCTCTCCTCGATTAGTCTATCTATTGAGAGAGCTCCTCCTATAAGAAATTCCCTACAAGCAAATCCCCCCTCATCTTCTTGTATTGTGTTCATTTACTGTATTTCATTAATATTTTAAGTCTTTTTGTAGTTTGATTTTGAGTATATTTTGTATTTTTTGTGAGATTTGTATGTCGAGGAATTTTAGAATTAAAGGAACTGAACTGAACTGATTTTCAAAAAATTCGACTTATTCAAGCGTGCAATGTTTTGTTATTGGGGGAGAGGGGGTACCCAAAATGGCCTAAATCTAGCTGCGCAACGCAGAAGTAATCGATTGGTCAACTTTAGGAGAAAACGCAATCTGATCAGAGGATGAGTCAGCGTTCCAGGATAGACCAGGCTCTAACTGAGCAAGGTGCCACCAGGAGAGGTAGAAGTTCTCATAAACCGGGTGTCTCAAAAAAGTACCCCCTTTTGACTCAACAAGGCAACAAAACGATAATATTTCGGGACTTTTTGAATTCATGGCTACATCTGTTAGTCTTCAACTTAAATGCACATACCTTGCATTCGGAAATCCGCCACCAAACACCGGAGATATGAGTTCAAAAGGACAAAATTTGGAGTGCACCTGAAACCAGAGGTTTTGAGAAATGCGTGTTTAGATGCTGCCCTGCGAGGTCTATCCCCACTGGATTTCACATTTGCCTCCCGTACTCCTGCCACATGTTCTTCCATCACCTCTCCTGATATGGAGGCCTTGCTGCTGAGGATATTCTCATTCGACGCCCCCATTAAAACTCGCATGTTCTCTCCTCTCTAGCCAACAATATTTTTGCTTGAAAAAGAAGCCGATCTATGTAACTCTGCCCTTAGACTTGCTCCAAGTCTATTCAGTGGACCATCAGCAACAACAGAACATAATTTCTTCTGCGGGGGCGTAAGCTACTAAGGTGTAGCTGCGAAGGAGACATGAAAACGAACGAAATTCAGTTTCGTTCTTATTTTTCCTTCGCAGCGTCACCTTAGTTGCTTACGCCCCCGCAGAAGAAATTATGTTCTTTTATTGCTGATGGTCCACTGAATAGACTTGGAGCAAGTCTACTCTGCCCTCTGCCCTTTCCTCCTTGCCCTTTCAAAAGAAGGAAAGTGGTACCAAGACGAAGGTCCAAGGTACTTGGTCTGACAACTGTGATATGTGTTAAGATCATTCCCTTGTACACAGACAACTGAAAGGGATTCCGCCGATCCTTTGATGTCACCGAATTCGCCCCTTAACCTAATTTGGGGGCGAATTTGAAAAACAAAATCTCTATTGCACCCCGTAGAGGGAAGACGAAGATATTTGGAAAGTTTCGCCAGGATCAGCGCAACGGTGCTCGAGTTTTTACGCCACACAAAATTCGCTTCACGTTTTAATGATATAGATTATTATTATTATTATTATTATTATTATTATTATTATTATTATTATTATTATTATTATTATTATTATTATTATTATTATTATTATTATTATTATTATCGAAACGTCTGCCCTGAAATAGTTGTGTTTATTATTATTATTATTATTATTATCATGAGTCGTTTCATATCAAGGCTATGACCCCATTCTTTCCCGATGAAATAAATGTGTTTGTTCAATGCGAATTTTCAAATGACAAAAATAAAACTTTAGTAGACTCTTCAACCGTCTAATTTACAAATAGCATTATTTGTTATTACAATAGACCCTTTCACGGTAGATCGAACGGGGGATTCGAATGGAGTTTTCGAGGCCATGCCGCGTGAAATTTTTGATTTCAATACTATTCGGTTATCGCTACATTTTGCAAGATTTCTCTTCTGAAACAACCTGGGACGCGATGAAAATTGAACTGGGCTTTCCTGAGCATCCAAGATACGTATCGTTTGTTTCCATTCTTTCTAAAATTTCTTAGAAATGACGAGGAACCTTCCCAAACTCCGACGACTCTTTGCTCCTTTCACAAAACCGCTGCCTAGGCCCAGCGACCGCGCGAAACCCTTTCGACCATAAATTCTGTCCAGAAGTAGCCCAGGGGCGGATCCAGACTATAGCAACTTATGCGCAAGCATAAGTCAGATTCTCAGAAACTTCAATTCGGTATTGCAAACCTCATTCAGTATATTATTTCCATTGAAAGATTTTATTTCGTTTTATTGTTTGCATCCATCATCATTGAATTGTGTGCGTAAGAGCGTTTCTCTTTGTGTGCATTTGATTTCATTTATTTGTCATCGTCTATGACTAAGCTTCCGCCTACGCGTTGAAATATTTTGTTTTTGCTTCGAATACAAGTCGGTATATTCTGCTGGCCAGCATAGTCTTGAAATTATTGCCATTTTCTTCAGTATATTCCAGAGCATAGGTGGGTCCGAAAATTGTTGAAGTAATTCCCATACATTTGATCTGCGTAGGTCTGTAAGCCAATGGGCGGTCAGCTCTGCTTCTGAAAGTTTGGGCGCGAGCATAGGTGGGATTTGAAGTAACGAATGAGAAGCCGAGTTGACTTATGCTCAAGTTAAACTATCCAATAGAATTTCAAGTTGACCTATGCAATTGTTGTTTAAGAATCCAATAGGAATTCAAGTTGACCTAAGCAATTGTTGTTCAAGTATCCAATAGAAATGAAAGTTGACCTATGCAATTGTTCTTCAAGTTTCCAATAGAAATTCCAGTTGACTTATGCAATTGTTCTAAGACTACAAAACCAAATAGTGGGCGGTCAAAGTCAAAAGTCAAAGTTCGAAGAAATGGATGTTCGCAGCAAAGGTTTCCCTTTTCTTCAAAACATACACAGCATCATTATAAATAAAAACTTAGAAGATAAGGAGAGGAAGGAAGGATTGCATTTTATTCGAGAAAACTTGCAAGAGCTGTTAGAGATGGAAACCCACAGCACCACCGCTGCTGATGATAGGCCTTAGGCCATCGTTGTTAGAATCGGCTGCTGTAATAATACAGTTTCCAGCGACCCAAACGTCCAGGGCCAATGGTTTACGACCAGTGAAGTAAGCATAACTTGTTTTACTTTTTAATTTACAATTTTTCAGTAAGCCCCCGCATTTTACGAAGTCATACAAGCTGAGAAAGGTTCGTTATATTGTTGAATCTAGACAAGAACACTAGGGGGGGGGGGGGGGGGCAGGCTCTGGTAGGCTATTCGAAATATATTTCATTGAAGTAAAGGGGTGGTTGCATCACTGATAGATTTAGATGTAGAAGTAACAAAATTAATCTTGCTGTTCATTTTTAAAAGAGCTTGATATCTGATATATAACCTTCATATTCAACGGGCAAAAAGCCCTAATTTAGTCCATAAATGATATACCACAGAAGATATTGTAAGGGTGTTTCCCATGGTTAGAAGGGCGTTTCCCATGTTTAAAAGGGCGTGGTCCAAAAAATTTTCTGGGGGCTCCGCCCCCAGACCCCCGTATATTCGTCCGCCTGCGGCGTCTGGATATAGACCTTCCCCCTGTGCGCCTTCGGCGCTGCTTTGAGCATAGGTCAGATTTTCGGCTGGATCCGCTCCTGTAGCCACTCACTCGATTTCCAAAATGAAGAGTCTTTATACGTCCATGATGATCCTCTGATATTTCCACACTTCTATCTCACTTCGTTTTTGCAAAATGTCCTCTTGATTTCACTCTCTCCGTGTTTTCCAAGTGGGCTCGCGGTTAGAAGCCGGTGACAGAGAAGTTGTCTTGGAGGAAGTGTTTGGAAAATCCTTGGAACAGAGACGGGGTGAATAAACGGGGGTCACTATGACACTCAATGATTTTACTGAAATTTTCCCGCCAAATTTGAACTCGCTCTCCCAGCTATCAGCTTTTTATATGTTTTATAAACCATTTCATCCGGAGTTTACGATGTTTGCAATGGTTTTGGTTTCTTTTGCAAATTTTTCATACAAACTGTGATTTTTTATGAAAAACTGCCCATAGGAAACTCAACTCTGAGGGGGGGGGGGGGGGCTTTGTGGTTTCACATGTTGTGGGTTTGGCCAAAATTAACCCTCGGGTTCCGGGCTTTACGTTTAAATCGTACGAATTTCCGGTTTTGAGATGTGTCACGGGTTGCAGCATGGTTGCAGGTTTGGCCAATTTTTATGCTCGGGTTTCGGGTATTTCATTCAAAACTTCCTATGTTTTTGGGTTTTCAAAGTCACACAGTCCCTGCAGCTAACTGAGATCGAAAAACCAGCTTTCGAATTATTCAAACCATGCATAGAGTGTCACTGAAAACGAAAATGTTAGAAATAATCTACAATTATTGGCGAAAATTTAAAAATTTGTTCAGAAGTGCAGTCTCGGGTTTTGGATTGTTTGCTTCCCGTCTCCAAAAATTAAGAATTTCCAGTACTGGAAAAATATATGCTAAGAAACTAATTCTTTTGATAAAGGAAATCCTTGACATATTTTTACTTTACTTTAACTTGTTTCCTGTATCATATTACTCGTAATGTACTTGAGTAATGTCTAAACATTTGGATAGTCTTAAAAAGCCTTACAATTGAAATGTTCACGAGGGCACAGCACAGTTAGTGAATATGAAGATTGTTATGGAACCGCTACAAAACTCATAAGAAACTCTAAGCACTCAAAATATGATAGTTTTAAGAAACTTTCAGTACAGGCGCAAATTCTTAGTTTCTTATAAAAAATTTAGTGTAAGCTGATGTTTTGGCAAGATCGGAAAGAAAAATGATGTGTGACATTGGGCTTGAATAGGAAAGCATTTGCAGATAATTGGGAAACCAGGAGTCATGTTGAAAAACTAATGTTTCATCTCTTTCCAAAAGATAAAGAAGCAAGTCATAAATGGGAGTGCATGATAAGAAAGTCCTTTGACAATCCCAACTTCTCTGCCACTGACAACAGCGTCATCTGTTTAAAGCTGAAAGAATGCACTCCAGTCACATTTCCTTCAATTTTCTTAACTGAGATTGAAAATAAAGAGACGAAACATTGTTCGCGAGGTTGCCTCTCCCTCAGCAGACATAAAAGCACTTCAACTTCTTTTAAATACATGGCTCCTCAGCTCCTCAATGGCAAGATAAGGTCCCCATGCACTTTGCACAAATAACGAGGGAAAGAGCTGTCAGGCTTTTCATTGGTGTACGAGATACAGGAACTTTGAAATTTGTCTTTGATCAACTGTCTTTGACATGACAAATGACAAATGTCAAGGCAAATGACATGATTACAACATCGTGAAAGACCAGCAAAGAACGTCCCCACAATTGTCAGCCAGAACCCAAACAGTATGTTTACCACTTGACACTTTTTGAGGTGGCAATGTATTTCATGTGAAGTACCAAGTATTTTATACGAAGTACCAAGTATTTCGAATGAAGTACCTATTATTTTCAAACAAATATTTTTGACGTAAAAGGCACCTCATAGGAAACGAGTGAAAATAAAGTAAAGATTGTTAAGGATTCTCTTTGTCAAAAATATAGTTTCTTAAGTTATATTTTCCAACTACTGGAGTTTCTTACTTTTTTGGCAATCTGAGAGTTGAGTTTCTTATTGGCAGCCAGTCC
Source organism: Aurelia coerulea (assembly GCA_039566865.1). Lineage (NCBI taxonomy): Eukaryota > Metazoa > Cnidaria > Scyphozoa > Semaeostomeae > Ulmaridae > Aurelia > Aurelia coerulea. Next base: position 10,696,037 of record CM076959.1, read on the forward strand.
AAAAAATTTCCAAAATACCATTACACTCTTTTGAAATAGCTTTCTGTAAGTCAAAATATTTTTTTGGTTCTTAATTTTTCTCGTATGCCACAAAAAATTTAATTCTTCAACAGAAAACTCCAAGAAATCATTATAACTGGCATTCTCCAACAGCAAAAGTCAAAAGAAACACTTTCTCGGAAATCTGGATGAAATAAGATACAAACAATGTAAACAGCTAATAGCTGGGAGAACGAGTTTAAATTTGGCGGGAAATGTTCAGTAAATTCATTGAGTGTCATAGTGACTCCCGTTTATTCACCCCGTCTCTGTTCCAAGGATTTTCCAAACACTTCCTCCAAGCCAACATCTCTTTCACCGGCTTCTGACCGCGAGCCTACTTGAAAAACACGGAGAGAGTGAAATCAAGAGGAAATTTTGCAAAAACGAAGTGAGATAGAAATGTGGAAATATCAGAGGATCATCATGGATGTATAAAGACTCTTCATTTTGGAAATCGAGTGAGTGGCTACTTCTGGACATAATTTATGGTCGAAAGGGTTTCGCGCGGTCGCTGGGCCTAGGCAGCGGTTTTGTGAAAGGAGCAAAGAGTCGTTGGAGTTTGGGAAGGTTCCTCATCATTTCTAAGAAAGTTTAGAAAGAATGGAAACAAACGATACGTATCTTGGATGCTCAGGTAGGCCCAGTTCAATTTTCATCGCGTCCCAGGTTGTTTCAGAAGAGAAATCTTGCAAAATGTAGCGATAACCGAATAATATTGAAATCAAAAATTTCACGCGGCATGGTCTCGAAAACTCCATTCGAATTCCCCGTTCGATCTACCGTGAAAGGGTCTATTACAATTACAACGAGTATTTGGTACAATGTGGTCCTATTCTTCCATTTCGGATGATATTTGATGATTTTCCGTGATCAGTGTCAGATGGAAATATTTCCCAAATGGTTCCAAATGAAAGAAAACTTTTGTACATTGCCAAATATTGGTTGTAGTGGGATACATTCATGATATCTTCAAGAGGATCAGACGAATACAAGTTTTCCGTCATTTTCTTCAAACATGTACATCTTTTCGAAAGTTTCCCCCTGGATTGTCACATCATTGCATAACATTAAGATAATGGGACTGCTGGTTTGTATTTTGATGATAAATGGAACATTTTTTTGTGTGAATGGGGGCATTTTTGCTAGAAATGATGTGCAGTCCAGTCCTCGTTCCTGTTCTATCGCCTCCAACGTGATTTCTACCAACCCTGGACATACATTACCTCCGCTCTCAGAATTTCTCAGGAATTCGACCGTTTACCCAAAAAATTCGGATTCCTCACCAGAAATCGGTCTAGGAAAACTATATGAGAATTTCTACTTCGTCTGGTGGCATCTTGCTCAGTTAGAGCCTGGTCTAGGGGAACTTGCGACAAAAGAAAAGATTTGGCGGCAATGTTCTACGAAACATACTTGTGGATGTCGTACCCTCATGAATAGTTAATGAGTTATTTGATCCGAAGTGTCCCACATTTGGGACGCTGTTGGTACTTTTGATGTAGACTTTTGCCAATCATTGAGCTCTTAAAAACAAAAGAACACAACAGGCAATCCACACTGAAGAAGAGATCGGAATGTTGTGTTGCACGTTGCACACTTCTGCTCACTGAGCAACGAACAAAATGGTGGAAAGTAGGTTTGCTGTAGAAGGTTTACTTCAGATTTGCAAAATAAGGAACATTGGTTGGGCACATGTCATGGGCTAAGATGAGAACTTGGGGAATACCATCCAGGCTCCTGCCTCGATCCACTGTTATTCATAATCTACCTGAATGATTTAGAAATGTGCTTAGAATTATCAGCATCCAGCATGGATGCAGTTGACACACATATTACAGTAACATGAAACAACATTGAAAGTCTTCTTCAGAATGCAAAAGAGAATTTCTCAATATTTCGGAATGGATTAGCTGACCGTCAATCCTAAGAAAACTGAATACATGTTGATTGGTCACACCGTAAAGTTAATAAAATGGATGTCTCTGAACCGCTAGTGCTCAGCCCGGGGGGGTTACTTGACCAGGTTTTGGTCGGGGACGTGCCATCGATTCTTCAAAAACATACCCGTTCCTTATACCAATTTTGCGAAAAAGTATACCCGACTTTATACCAATTTTGCGAAAAAGTATACCCGACATTATACCAATTTTCCGAAAAAGTGTACCAAAATCGTTCCTCAAACCAAAACCGCGAAAATCGATACCGTTCCTTATACCAAAATCGTGCAAATCGATACCGTTCCTTATACCAAAATCGCGAAAATCGATACCCTTCCCGATGGCACGTCCCCGTACCCAAAATATGTGAAGTACCCCCCCCCTGGGGTGCTCAGCAATTCAGAAATAAAGCACACAAAGAAGTTAAAATCACTTTGGGTCATCGTAGATGAAGGGCTGAAATGGGAACAACACTTAGAAATTGTTACAGAGAATCAACAGAGATAAAAACCACGCGCTGAAGGAGTCTGGGTGTTCTATTATTATTAGCCTACCTATTGTATTTGATAATTTCCAGACGTTCGTGGATATTGTTTAGCTAGAGGAACAATAACGTGCCCAGGAATTTTCTTTGTCCTTTTTAAAGATTGCCTCTACTTAGCTGCGTTGATTCACTTTAAAGGAAAAATGCTTGGAAATCTTTCATCTCTTAACCGTATCAAGCCTAGGGAGCGTCTTTTCTTCTGTGGATTTTTACCAAGTGCACTTACAACACTGAAACTTTCTGAATTTTAGTTTTTAACCATTTTCTATTAAAAATGAGCTTTTTAGAAAAATCAAATTCATTCCAGGGGGTAAACACGATAAATATTGGAGAGATGTCTGTGCAAAATTTAAAAAAATGTTAATAAAATCTACATCAAATGCAGGAAAACAATGAAATTGTAGGAATATATGCTACTTATGATGTTCTATCCAACTGCATAATTTGTTTGTAATTTAAACGTATAATTATGCGTATTCTGGCAGTACGCATGAGCATTTTCTTTGAATTCCTGTATAATGACGTCATCATTTTTTACAATTTCTCTTTTCAAAGCAAAAGCTTTTAAACTATAGAATACACTAAAATTGGACTCATGTCCTTACTACCTTTCGTTTGTTCACAATCAACGATTTTATATTTTTAGTACTGAACCCTATCATCTTTGAAAATTCTATATTGTGACGTCATGAGCACGTCACGTGACATAACTAAAAACAGATTTCATTTTTGGATTCAGCTTATGATGTACTATGCACATGCTAAGTTTCAAGGCTCTAAATTGTTCAGAACGGAAATAAAACAGGGGGGCTGAATCAGCCCCCCAGACTTCCTAGAGCATCAATACACTAGGCCTGATAGGGTTGAGAAACTGAAAAACTTTTTGCCTCAAAAAAGCTTGATGATATGTATCGGGCCCTTATAGAAGTCATTTGCGCTATTCAAATGTTATTTGGGGACGTATTTCTAGTTCTGACATAAAGATCTTACAAATCTATAGAACCGAGCCCGAATCATAACTGAGATGGCTAAAATTGAAGACAGCTGGTCGCGAAAATGTCTCGATGTAGAACCGATGTAGAACAACTAGTTAATTTCGATAGATTAGCCATGACCTACAAGATAATGAACATGATGTACCCAAAGAGGTTTTGGGATATATTTCCCCAGATATCCTTGCATTCAAACTACAGAGCGAGAAACTGCAACGACATCCAAATTCCAAGATATAGCCTTGAATATATGGAAAAAGGCTTCCACAATTCAGCTCTTACACTGTCCCGCAGTTCAACAGTTATTTAAAAAGTCACTTCAAGAACGGAAATTAAATTGAAACACGATTCCCTTGAAGAGCAGCAGATAGGCCCTAACAGTCCAGAAATTCCTTTTTCTCTTTGCACTTTATGTTAAATTGTTATATGCTGAAGGGATTTTGGGTATAAATAATTGAATATGAATGTGAATATGAATATGAGTATGAATAGGAATACGAATAAGAATATGAATATATGAACATCTCCACTGTAATATAACGTTTAATTGCAAAGATTAAAAATCAGGTTCTTCCGCATAATTTTTTCAAATTGTTATACTTTCTTGGGACACTCGGTTTGAAGAAGGAGAATGGAAAATTAATTTTCTTTTCATTCCTAGTTCATGATGCTGAATTTGGAAGTGTCAGGAGCCGAAACAATGCTCCTGTTGCTATGTTTGCTGAAAGAAATGATGCTGTTCAACCACAACGGCTGCAACAATATTAACTACAGCAACAAAACCTATACAAATTGGTATGTAATTTTTCTATATGTCATAGCCTGCTGGATATTCCGGTGCCAAAAGACTAGACGTGTGATATTCATCCTAGTTATCGCTACAAACGTTAACCTTTACCACTTACTCCAAAATCAGGAAGATGTGCCATGCAAGTCTCGCGTGCACCAGTCCACCATTTAAGAAATATTTCTTGAAATTCAGATCTTTGCACTAGGCCAATCTTTCCAGAAATCCTTACTGGGTAAGCCAATGCACTCATACACTCGTATCATCCAATCATGGTGCACTTTGTCATAGGCTTTCTGTTAGTCATAGAAAGATACAGCTAGATTCTGGTGGCAGGTCTTTACTTCTTCCATGATGCACTTGTCAATAATTAACTGGTCAACTGTGCCCAGTACACTGCTCCTAGCTGGCTTTCATCCCATATGCTATTCTCTATTGCATGTTCTCTCATATATTTACCAGTTAATCCTATCATAATCTCATATGAAGTATTCAAACACGTTATTGGGCGGTATTTCTGCTCATTGCTGAGGTCTTTTGTCTTAGGTATTTGAACGGGTCTTCCTGTTGGCCACCATCTGGTATCAGGTTATTATCATCCTCTCGAAGGCTCTTAACCAGTCTTTGAGACAGGTCTTAGCGATTATCATGGTCTCGTTGTCACAGTTCTAAAATCACATATCCCTCGTCTTAAACCCAAGGTGATTAAGTATCGAAACTATAAAAATTTCGATTCAGTTAAATTTCTTGCAGATTTTCGCACAACTAATTTTAATGCCTTGGAGGACCCCGATGATTGCTATAATAACCTTACCAACAACTTCCGAAATCTTGTGGATAAACATGCTCCTCTGAAGACTAAGCTTGCGCGAGGAAATAGTGCACCTTTCGTAACTCGTGAACTAAAAAAGGCAATCTATACCAGAACGCGGTTGAAAAACAAATTCAACAAATATCCTACAAATATAAAAGAAAGAAGCTATAAAAAGCAGTGCAACAAATGCGTTTCCTTACGAAAGAAAGCAATCAAACAACATTTCAAAAAGACTACTGCCGGAGGTTTAATTTCTAATCAAGATTTCTGGAATCTGGTTAAACCTTTCCTTTCTAATAAAGGTGGTTTGGTCGGTGATGATATTTCCTTGGTACATAACAACCATATTGTTACTGATGACAGTGAGTTGACTGAGATTTTCAATAATCATTACATTAATATAGTCGAGAAAACAAGTGGACAAAAACCTTGTAACATTGCTGATACTGTTAAAAATGATGATGATCGACTACTCGTTAGGCTTATTCTATAGAAGTACAAAGATCACCCCAGTGTTCTTGCCATAAGGGATGGTAGTGATATTTCAAATTCCTTCTCATTTCACGAGGTGCTACATCATGAGGTCTGGGCTTTACTGAGATCCTTGGACGGAAAAAAATCTACCGGCGAAGATCAAATTCCGCCAAAACTAGTGCATTTAGCTGCAGATGAACTTGCCGCTCCCTTAACCCTATTCCACCTGGGGGGGGGCCATTATGGCCCCCCCAACCAAACATTGCTGCACAGCTCTTTAACTATATAAGGCAGAGTGCTGGTACCAACTGAATTTTCCTAAAATTTAATGCTCTACAAGATTCCACAAATTTCGTTTCGATTTTATGAGTCATGTGACCGCTGAATGCCCTTATTTGGAGAGATGTCACAAAGGAAAACACTAGACTGCTTCTAGTTTGGCGAATGCTTTGTTCAATTTTGTTTTGATTGGTGTCATTGAATTGCTCTCATTGCGAGCTTTCATATGATATATTTTTTGTTAATTTTCCTTTATGCTTATAGTTTTTTAGACATATGACGTCATAGATATTTATGACGTCATTGTTTGAACAGGTGTGTAAACAATTAAAGCTTAACATGTTATTTCATGAGAAAATATGATGTTGTACAAGATTTTTAACCATTTTTAAGAATAAACATAGTTTTCGCTAAAATATAGGACATTATTGCAGTTTCCATACATAACCTTATTGCAGACTGGTCACAACATATCTAGTTGCCTAGCAACAAGTCACGTGACTAATTAAGTTTTAATTACCTAATTAGAATCACAATAGATTGTTGATACTGTGTACAAAGTTACAACTTCATAACTCTGTCGGTTCTGGAAATAATTAGGGGGGGCCATAATGGCCCCTCCCCAGGTGAGGAGTGAATAAAAAGAGCCCAGGTGGAATAGGGTTAACCTTTGCAATAAACAGCTGCTTACAAAGCCATATGTTTCCAGATAATGGAAAGCGTGCAGCAGTATGCCTTTTGGATAAGGGTGAAGCAAATCGCACTGTTGAGAAAAACTTTCGTCCTGTCAGTGTTTTAAATACATTCTCTAAAATCTATGAAAATGTCATGAAACAGCAATTAGTTGTCTATCTTGATACTACGCTCTTGGTTTTCATAGGCGCATATAGGAAAGAATACGGCACGCAGCACGTTTTGATAAGACTCCTCGAAGACTGGAAGACCAAACTTGACAATAATTACATTGTAGGTGCTTTATCAAAAGCATTTGATTGCATCCCACACGATCTGCTGAAGAAAATGCCTTGATACTAATCTATTCCTATCTTAAACGGCTTGAGCAATCCGTGAGGATAAGCAATATATACAGTTCCTTTCAAACAATCTTATCTGGGGTCCCCCAAGGTTCGGTGTTACGCCCTATTCTTTTCAATGTATATATAAATGATATTTTTCTGTTTATTAAACAGGCAACGCTATATAATTAGCCGACAACAACACGCTTGCTTGTTTCTCTAGGACTCTACCAGATTTGGTGCTAGCCTTAGAGGCAGAAGCATAGGCGTTGCACTAGATTGGTTAAAGGAAAACCATATGATTGCAAATCCATCAAAGTTTCATGCACTGCTAATTAAAAAAGACCAGACAACTACCAGTGGTGAGAAAATAAGTATTCAAGGAAAAACAATCATGTTTGAAGATTCAGTCAAACTTCTCGGGATTCAACTAGACTATAAACTAAACTTTTAGCCACACATCACAGTTCTTTGTAGAAAAGCTGCAACTCAACTTAATGTCCTAAAGAAGCTTCGAGCTTATATTGGTTTTGATGCGAGAGAAGTCCTTGTTCAGAGCTTTGTTTATTCTACTTTCAATTACTGTCCTTTAGTATGGCATTTTTGTTCAGCTAAATCAATGCATAAGATTGAGAACGTACAAGAACGTGCACTTAGGTTCCTTCATAATGATCATGTCAGTTCATATCATGGCCTTCTACTGAAATCACATCGATGCGCCATGCATTTTTACCGACTTAGAGCTATCTCCATAGAAATTTTCAAGACTCTAAATGGTCTGAATCCATCCTTCATGAAAGATATTTTTCAAGTTAAGTCCTCTAATTATTCATCGCAAAATCCTAATAACATTACTCATTACAGACCAAACCAGGTTACTTTCGGTGCTCGCAGTCTCAACTTCTTAGGACCGCAGATTTGGAATTGCTTACCAAATGAGCTAAAATCGGCTAAAAGCCTTAATATTTTCAAAAGGTTAATATCACAATGGGATGGCCCTACGTGCAAATGCAACGCGTGTCGTTTTACTGTAAATAATGTACAAACCGTTTGAAAAAAGTTATTTATTTTAATTTAATTACTGTATCCATCAATTTTGATTAGTTTCCATGTACATATGTACATAGTAGACTAGATGATTTTTTTCAATCGATGTAAAATAAAGAAACAACAACAAAAACAACAACAACAACAACAAAAATGCTTTTTTATGCTGTTTGGAATCTTTTCCACCAATAATTTTGAATGCCATCTATACCTGGAGCTGTCCAGTTCTTCGATCTCTCCAAACTACTTTATTCTCCGTGATGGTAAACTCATTTACATTTTGTACCTTGTCTCTCAGCGCCTTTTTCACTTTTTCCATTCTAATTTCAGTATTTCTCCCTCTAAGCTAATGATATTCTCTACGAATTCCAATGTCTTATCAATTTCCATCATTACTTTTACTGCTTCTCCAACGATTTTGTTATTTTCTTTCATTTTTTCTCTCTGCCATGCTGCTTGAATTAATTTATTTTTTGACTTACACATTAAACAAGCCACTCTTGTTCTTGTCTCTGCATACACATCTCTCATAGACCTAAGTCTCCTTCCTTCTTGGTCTCTCTTCAGATATTATCTTTCATCACTTGTTATTGCTATTATTATTCATTTTTAGAATTTTAAACTCCTTTTATCTATGGAACACAACATTTGCATTTGATAACGTTAGATTGTAAAACAATTATTCGAACATTAGTTGACTGATGAAGGTTTACGATAGATCGAAAATTTTCAAACAAACTAGTCTCGTTTCCTCTGCGTATTATCGACCTGAAACAAGAATACTCAATCTTATTTGACGCTATTATTATTATTATTATTATTATTATTATTATTATTATTATTAATTATTATATTATTATTATAATTAATTATTATTATTTATTATTATTATTATTTATTATTATTATTATTATTATTATTATTATTATTATTATTATTATTATTGTTATTGTTTCAGCTTACGCTCTGGCTGTTGGAATTCCCGTCATTCCTCCTGTTAGGCGGGTCATAACAAATGACCAAGGGCTAACAGGAAATCTCTCTCTTACATCTCTAGCACTTTCCTCAGGATCCTTGCAGTTCCTAACAAGGCAGTCTTTTGTACAGCTCCGACATCACCCGGTATCCCCAACTTCTCAATCCACCTGTCAAACTCTTTTTTATACCTGTCAAACTCTTTTTTATACCTGTCAAACTCTTTTGTCACACTTCCAAGGGCACCTACAACCACAGGAACAACCTGCACCTTTCTCAATTGCCACAGTCTTCCAATTTCCCTTCGCAAGTCCTGGTATTTCTCCACCTTTTCCCTTTCCTTTTCATGTACTCTTCCATCGGCGGGTACTGCAATATCCACAATTACACAGCTTTTTTTCCTTTTTATCAACTATAACAATGTCTGGCCTCCTTGCCTCTATCACATTATCGCATTGTATATTTATATCCCACAACAATTTTACACTTTAATTCTCTGCCGCTCCTTCTGGGTTATGTTCATACCATCTTTCCTTATGTTCTAATGCATTTTTCTTGCACAGTTCCCAATGAATTTTCTTTGCTACATTATCATGGCGTCTCTTGTATTCTTTCTGAGCTAATTTTTCACATTCACTTATTATGTGTTGCACGCTTTCTCCTTTCTTTCCACACATCTTACAAAGAGGATTGTCAATACTCTTATCAATGTGGTGTTTTACATAATTTGTTCTGATCGCCTGTTCCTGTGCAGCACATAACAACGCCTCCGTTTCAACTTTTAAATCACTTCTGACCAACCAATTCCAGGTTTTGTCCTTGTCTACCTTCTCCGGCATTTCCCTGATGAACTTTCCATACATCCTTTTCCCCTTCCACTTGTCTTTAAGCTCCTGAGCCTTCTTTCGTTTAAATTCACTCGTACTGATAGTACTTTCTGTCTCAATCGTCCCTGATGTACAAACCCCCTGAATTAACTTTTCTGCAGAATTCAATACATACAAGCGTAAGCTATTTTCCTCTCCTCTAACACAATGTTCTATGCCTATCAAGCCTCTGCCTCCTTCATGCTTCTTCAAGTACAGTCTGTCCACATCACTCTTAGGATGAAACGCACCATACATTGTCATCGTCTTTCTTGTTGTTCTGTCTAAACTTTTCAGTTCACTTCCTTTTCAGTCCAGGATTCCAGCCCCATATCTGAATATAGCTACTGCTCATGTGTTCATTGCTGTAATTTTGTTTCTACCATGCAACTTTGATTTAAGAATCAACCTGAGCCTTCTCTTGTATTCCCTTATGATTTTCTCTTTCATCTCATTTTCTTTTATCTTATCCAGCTCGACTATCCCCAGATATGTGTACCCTTCCTTTCCACCTCCTTCATTACTTCGCCATTCGGAAGTTCTATCCCCTCACATCTAGCTATTTTTCCCCTCTTCAGGGTAAGAACACCACAATTTCTAAGACCAAACTCCATCCCAATATCTGTACTGAAGACGTGAACCGTGTTCACAAGTGAATCTATCTGTTCTTCATTCTTACCAAGCAGCTTTAGATCATCCATGAACAGAAGATCATTCAATTTGTACTCTCTCTTTCCCCGTTCATAACATGCATTGACCTTTCTGAGAACTAACGACAGTGGAATCATACTCAAGACAAACGGCAAAGGCGATAAACTGTCACCCTGAAATATTCCCCTCTTTACATCAACATTACCAAGTTCTTCTAGATTAGTTGTTAACAAAAGCTTCCACTGACCCATACATCTTTGCAGAAAGTTTCTTACATTCTCTGCAATCCGGAAAATGTCCATACACTCACTAATCCAACTATGGGGGACAAAGTTATAAGCTTTCTTATAATCTATCCATGCCATAGCCAGGTTAGTATGTCTTTTCCTGCAGTCTCTCAATACAGTCTTGTCAATTAACAATTGATTCTTTGTGCCACGACTCCCACGCCTACATCCTTTTTGTTCTTCTGGCAGAAGATTCTCTCTTTCTAAATAGGTGTACATCTCTTCTGCTATCATTCCTGTCAAGAGCTTCCACATCAAAGGGAGGCACGTAATAAGGTGATAGTTTTCCACTGCATTACCTTTCGCAGGGTCCTTTTGGCACAGCACTGTACGGCCATATGTCATGCATGCAGGTAAATGATCTTCACCCTCCAATATGTTATTCAGTTGGCAAGCAATTCTAGTATGAAGGTTATTGAGGTTTTAATCCAATATCCTTGGACACCATCCTTCCCTGGTGCTTTCCAGTTTGGGATCTTTTGACACTGTTTCTTTACATTTTCAACACTAATCATCACCATTTCCTGAAGGTGTTCGACGTTACTCTCCTTCTTTAGATCTTTTAACCATCCAGCCTCTCTATTATGTTCCTTTTCAACGCTCCAGATGTCACCCCAAAACTTCCTACTCTCTTCAGCACCTGGCGCATCACTTACACTATTTCCACCTCCATTCAGTTCTGTGTATATCTTCTTCTGATCAACATTAAACATCCTGTTTTGTCTGAATTGAGTGATTCTCTGTTCGTATCTTTTAACTTTTGCGCTCTTTGCTATCATTCTCTGCTTTAGCTCTTCGATCACTGTTTTAAGCCCTTTTCTTTTAACTCTGTATTTTGCTTCCAGATCTTTCAGTTTCCTTTTCTTCTTATTCCCAATTTCACGTTTCTTTTCTCTTTCCAGCAAGTTGACATCCTGTTTCAATATTTCAATATCCCCCTCAATTCTACGTTTCCATCTAGGTTCATCTTTCTTCCTAAATGTGATTTTCTTCAAACCTAGCTGTTCCGCCACCCACACACTTGCGGCCCTGATTAGGTCATTCGTTTGTGTGATGTTGCTAGTTTTCATAAACTTGATTGCTCCATTAACTTTTTCAGTTTTACATCTTAAGGTTTTTTTGTCAACTTTTTTAAACATTATCCCTTCAGTCGTTCTTCCGCCTGCCATTATTTCTTTCAGTTGCTCAACAATCTGTCTCTGTTCTGGGTCCAACTCAACATCGTCGGTTTCGGTTTCAGCTTCATCTCTCTCACGCCCCATTACATCAGCCTCTTCTACTTGATTATTCCTATCCACTTCTTGGTCATTTCTCACTTCAGTTTCCTCATTCACAAATTCAATCTGAGTATCGTCTTCCAGATTACCATCCTCGTTCTGTACTTCATCTTCTATTTTCCTTCTAATCATATCAGGGGCGGATCCAGGTTAAAATCTGAGGGGTGCTATGAGCGCCGAAGGCGCGAAGCTGCGGCGGAGCCGCTCAGAAAATGGGGGTCCGGGGGCGAAGCCCCCGGAAAAATTTTTGGTGACCACGCCCTTTACTCTTCCGGAAATGATGACCACGCCCTTGAAAAAAAATTAAACTCGTAATATTATTTATGGAAATTTACCAATTTTTCCTTGTACTTTAGTTGAAATCCAAGTCACGAGAGCAGTATTCACGTTTTCTTTGCAAACTTTAACTACGGATACAGTTCATTCTAAAACTAAAGTAATCTTAGAGTTCAGGGCTATCAATATCTGAAATGTTCTATTGCAAGATATCAAACGTTTTCTTTATCATAACTGCTTGCGAGCATAATGATTATCTTAGCAAGACTTCGCAATTTTTGCATAAAAACTTCAAGTTCTTAGATTTATTTACATTATATAACTGATGCTTGCCGTTTCATGACGCAAGAAAATACTCAGCAGTTCGGATACTCATCTAACGGTCAATTAATCAACATCATTTCAACCATGAAACACTTAATCCTTCTGTAAAATTTGTGTGAAAGCAATTTTGTATGATATCGTCTCGAAAATCATTTTGCTGTTCGATTAGCTTTTTATAAATAAACAAGATTTTGCGTCAACTTGTTAAGAATACCGTTAAATCAATGATGAGTAAACGAACTGTAGATTTAGTTGATAGTTGTGATTGTATGCTATTGGGGATCGGTATTTAATATATCAATTAGTCTCATTCTACGTGGATGCCTTCGAGCGAATTCATCAATGATACCCTCACTGGATATATGAATGCCACGATGAACATGCAGCAGAGCAAGAGCATTGAGCCTATCTTGTTTCATCGTGCTTCTAAGGTAAGACTTCAAGCGGCGAAGGGCAGATATGGACCTCTCACAAGAGCAAGTTGTAACGGGCAAAGTTGCAAGAATCTGGAAAGCAGTGTGGATGTTAGGAAATGTGAGTTGATCGATGAGTGGCAAGAGCGATTGTACGGATGTTGGTGGCGTGCCTTCGTAATTTTCCCATGTTTCCTGCCACATCTCTAATTCCATTTCAAGATGCCTGGCTTCCGGAAGATCATTTCTACAGTAAGAGAGAAAGTCCTTGAATTTCTCTTGCCAGTCATGTTGGCAAACTACTCTGGCTGGAAGTGCATGAAATGCACTAAGCACTGCAAGATTTAAGTCAGAGAAACGCAGTGAGATCTGGCTGCAAAGATGGTCAAGGAAGGGGATGGACAAAGATCGCTGATAATACTGGGAGGGTGTTTGAGCTGGTGCGTTTGAACGATTCATTTGCCTTGCAACTATTCTCGGCATAGATGGATCCGTGCCAACGGACTGAGCCATGGAAGTGGCCTCTTCGAACCAAGCGTTGTGATTTTGGGAGATTTTAGATCGTAGACTTGTGAGCTTTGAAAGTAGACATTTCACCTTTTCGACGCATTTCACGATATCATAATCAGTCGCTTGAAGTTGCTTCGTCAAGGGCCTTGTCCAAGCAAGACACCGGTACACAACAATAAGCGTTACAATAAACTGAAACGCAACAGTGCCATAATAAAGTCCTGATGCATCACGACACGAATCTGGATTCCAATTTCCTTGGACGTTATCTTTTATGTCAGCTAACGACTGAACAATTGGCTCGAACAGCTCTATGAAAATGTCCAGCCCATCAATACGTGCAACCCACCTTGTGCGACAGACATCAATCAAATTACTATGGTTTGCTTGTGGGAGCAGCGATTTGATATTTTCGCACAGCAATGCAAATCGCTTTGGGTGAACATTGAAAAACGCTGAAACGACACGGACATGTCCCATCATGTTTTTCACCATTTGGATTTTACATGCCGATGCAACGCACAAATTAAGCACATGTGAGCGACAGTGGACATAAAGTGCCTTGGGGTATTCTCTTTGAATGTTAACAGCAGCACCAGAGCACTTGCCTGCCATGCTCCCTGCACCATCATAACCTTGCCCTCGACAGTTTTCAATATCTAAGCCAAAGTCATCTAAAGCCTGTTTGATGGTTTTTGCGATGGCCTCACCAGATAACCCTTCACTGCATTGGGTAAATCCCAAGAACTCTTCCCTGATGTTTGATTCTTTGTCCACGAAACGGACGACAACAGACATTTGCTCAATTTTGCTGATATCAGCAGCCTCATCTGCTAACACTGAAAAATACTTCGCATCTCGTATTTCTTGTGTTAAAGACTTAAGGACGGAGTCACCACAAAGTCTCAAAAGTTCGTTTTGTGTTGTCTTGGATCGATATGTGGCATTCTTAGGGGCATTCAAAAGATGGTCTTGAAAATGGACATTATTTCCATTCTGAGCCAAGTAAGAAAGAATTGCCTGTAAATTCCCTGGATTGTTGGAATCTACCTCATACAACTTAGCATCATCTCTGTGACCTCTCAAAGCGATGCATTGCCTTGCGCACAACAAGATTGCATCAATTATTGGCTTCAGCTTCTCACGATTTTTAGAAACTTGTTCCGACAGCAGATTGCTTAATTGGACGTCAACAGATGCTGCCTCATTCTCCATGGAACGACGAAAGTGGGACACACGTTGTGTTGCCGTTTTGTGGATCGGAGAATTTACGACATGGGTATTAAATTTCTGGATCGCTTTAGACCAGTTCTTAAAAGGTTCTTTGAACAGAAAATTCAGCTTCGAAGCATTATGGGTATATTCACCTCCAAACAAAACGCAACTCATGCAAAATGCGCCATCCATTTTCTGAGAATATGCAAGCCAAGGATACAACTGCAGCCATGAATACTGAAAACGACGCCTGGAAGAATTAGCAGGGAACTTAAAATCCCTCCCTGGTTTCCATACATGACACAGGAGATCATACTTCATGTGATCACTGAGTGAAGATGATTGTTGGTAAAAGTTCCCAATGTCCTTTTGGGCAAAAGGCGCACTTGTTGTAGAAGGCAAAGGAAGATCCGAATTGCTCTCATCATTTTGCTGCTCTGAAAGGTTTTCAGAAGAAAGAATGGTGAAAGACGGCGGCAATGAACATGTAGTGGAAGATGGGGCTTGTAAAGCAGAATCATCAGATTTTGCTTTTTTGGCGACAAAAGATTTTATTGATAGCTGCTTCCTTTTGCCAGCAAGATTCTCGCTTGACAGATCTTGAGTTGCTAATTTGCTGGTGTTGGCTGCACTTCTATGCGCAGTTAAAGTTTGCAGTTTTTTTGCTGCATGCTCATTCTTTTTGTTCCTTGTTTCAAGTGATCCTTCGGGTAAGAGGAGAAGAGGGACAAAGTGGTTTTTGGTTTCCGGGACTTTTCTTGTCTGCAAGAAGTCATTTGGGGCTGAAGCGCAACGAAAAATGTGGATTTCAGCAGCTGTTTGGGAGGAACAGTTTCTTGGAAGGATTGTATTGTTGAATAAAATTTCTCTGCCATTTCTGTTTTCCACTTCAGTTTCACTGTCTCCGTCAATGGTACGAACAGGATAATAGGACTCAATTGCTTTCTCAGTAACACTTGAGAGGGCCAGCATTGAAAGAAAGGAAGAGAAGGAAAAGTCCTTCGCAACATTCGAGGCCTCCGCAGCAACAACAGAATGATGACTTTCTTTTAGCAAAGATTTAAGTGCAAATTCGGACACACAGTCGTGTAATGGATTTTCCGTGCTATCGAATGCATCTCGCACATGTTGCGATTCTATCAAAGGATGAGATTCATAGAACTTGGCATTCAGATAAAGTTCAATGCTTGTAAGACCACGCAAATGCCTTGAAAGAGATTCATCTCCAAACAGTGCCCTGGAGCATGCATTAAAGAGGCTACTGCCGTTGCCCGACGTGCTGAAAAGTAAAAGAGACAGTATTGCATAACTGCCATGCGGGTATTCAAAAGATGTGTTACATATAATGATTGATTTCTATTCAGACAGCAGGGTGAATCTAGCCTGCGTGCAGACTCAAGGATAGTTGAGTCTGCACGCCACGCAGGCTTGGTGAATCAAGAAGAAAGCTGTGGATCTCTCAGACAGTATCGAAGAGACCGCTGCGAAGGCACACGCGTTTTATTCTGTAAGCTAATATCGCATAAAAAATAGCTCTCTGTTTTGAATTGCGAAATGAATCCCAATCGAGTTCATCAATAGACAAGAAATAAATCATGTTTGTTTGCTTTAAACTCATTTTAATCCTGAATTGAAAAACGAACGCTATCTGCCCTGAAGGGAGATCATATGATTAATCCTAACGGTATTGAACCTAGAGAAACATCTCAAAAACAATATAACAACTAACAATAACGTTGCTTTTTCGGGCACTGGGCTAATTTGCGGTCCGAATTTTTAAAGGTATTCTGTCCCCTTTGATGAATGAAAATAAAATCGATAAAGATCTCTATCGTATATTCCAGGAGTTCGTGCTAATTAGCTTTATCCAGAGAAATCAGGGTCACAAAGACTCAGTAATGCACAAATTTAGATCCAGCGTCGTACATAAAGCAGCAATAGGGGACAGACTGCTTTTAAATTTGAGGCCTTCCGGTTCCTACTTGCACCGAGGGCAGCAAAATTAGCCCAATGATGCCTAAAGTCGAAACATTTGCAAGTACAATTTCTTAATTCGAACGCGCCCGATATTAATTCCTTTCTTGCTTTGCAAAGGTATCCTTCGAAACTGCGCCCGATATTCGTGCTCTACCAGAGTGGTTATGTGCCCGCTTTATGAGAATTTATGAGTAGTAATAACGGTTTGCTGTACCATCCCATAACCACAATACTTTACGAAAACATTGATATGGAAAATATCACGTGAAAACTAAACTAGTAACACTGCAATAATGTAATCAATATTCCCTGACAATATTCCTCCGTTGCGTTGCTTGCCCGATGCTTTAAAATTGCTATTATATTAAGGTAGTTTCAGGATCATGTCAAACCCCCAAAACCCCAAAACTTTCGCAAAAAGTGCATTACAAATAGTCCTACCTCACCGGTATCCGATTGTTCACTCTCTTCGCTTCATTTTTGGGAAACTGCATTGCAGAGAAATCGCACAACTTAACCTCGTCATCCACAGTTCTTGAAGTACTGCTTTCTTTTTCCCATCTGCGAAGGTCCATTTCTCTTTCGATTAATTTATTCATATGGTCCAGTCTCTCTTGCTTGGTATTGATATCGATCGATGTACTATCAATAACACACTTTAGCTGCTTCAACAGCGATTTAATGTAGGCCATCTTGGTTTATTTTCCCGCTCACATTTATGAAGCTTCTTCGAAATCAGCAAATGGCAAATTACCCCCCTTCCAAGGTTGTCTCTGCTGCTATTTAACCCCCCCCCCCCTGGTGACGTTAACCCCCCTGACAAGATACCTCAGTCTGTCTCCTGTTAGTTTAGCTACTAAAATCCCTTTATGTTTTTGGATTTTCAAAATGTACGGGTGCTCCCGCCAAATCTGAGCACCCCTACATGCAGCACTGTCATTGGTTGATTCGCTTCCATGGGTGCTCAAACTTGTATAATTTACAAGCCATGGGTGCTCTGTCGCGCTGGCTATCCAAGAGACAATTAATTCCGAGTCTGTAGAATGTTGGAAGAGCAAACCAGGGGGGGGGGTTTCAAATGAAGCTCTCTTGACTTCTATCTTTGAATGTGCGAAGGAGGAAAGACGGGTGCAACATAACCATGAGATGACGTAAATAAATAACAGCGAATTTCAGTCAGATCCGTCCTTTTCATGAGCTTCGTTCAATGGGGGGGAGGGGGGGTGGGGGGGTGTTGTATGTGTTCTGGGAAATGTTGTCTTTGCCTCGTTAGGCCTTTCTTAGAGAATTACACTGAAACACAGTTGAAAATAAAATACTTTCAGTCAAGAAATCTGACGGGTGCTTCAGCACCCTTCGCACCCCTCTCAATCCGCCACTGCATATCCAACTCAAGTTCTGATAGCCACCCGTTCTTTCTGATGGCCCTCGCCTGGTCACAAACACGCTGTTCCGTTGAGTGAAACATACCCCTTACTCTCCATTCTCTAAACATTCGTTGTCTGTAGCCTCTGATGGGTCTCCCCTCTGCATCAAACGGGTTACTTCTATAAAAGCATTCCATCACTACCTTATTTACTTCTTTATTCCATCTCATTCTGGCAGTGGTAGGATAACGACCGGGCCCCCGCTGCTCACCCGAGGAACACCTGCCGGACGAGGAGCCTTCACGTGATGTTCCAGCCCCATTTACGTCGTTATTTGATATACTATCATTGGACATTTAGCACTCATATTGAGGTTTAGTGAATTTTAAGGTTGCACTACCAACAGTGTTTTTATCGAGACACCATCTCTAGGGAAGTTGCCAACCAAGGCTAAAGAGTCCCCCCCTACCCATGAGACAGACTAGCCCCCGCCAGATGCCAACCCGGTATTTCTTAGTCTCGGGGAGAGCTTACAGGTGCTACACCTTGCTCAAGGGTGACCTGGAGGTAGTTGTGGCAAAAGGTAACCTCATCATCCCAAGTCGAAACTCCACAACCGGATGCAGTTTTATGTCATACCCAGGACATCATTATTATTATTATTATTATTATTATTATTATTATTAAAAGAAAACCACCATCAAAAATAACAGAAAAAAGCATATGAAAAACAAAACTGTTAAAAGCAAAACGTTTCGATTATAAAATCTTCATCAGTTGTTTACAACCACAGGACAGCCAAGTATTTATAGGACAAAATAACATTTACATAAAATCGTGATAAAATCCCCCCGAGACTCCCCTTAAAAACAATGCCAAACAACACACCTAGACTATTTCAGGTTTTCTTAGCCAGCCAAAACTTCCAATTCAAATAAAAGTTCATAGTAAATTCCCTAATCCTTTAGTTCTCGACATCGGAATGGAAGCTCTGCATATATAAAAACTCAAGCAAACGAAGAAGCACGCCTCCCAACGACCCTCCTGGGATTTGCTTAAATTGCTAAATCCCTTGATGGCAAGACAGGGAATTCCACCCTGACACCACGTGCGCACTGACACGAAATACGAAAGGAAGCATGCCCCCAAGATAAAGCCTAAGACTTATTCAAATGGAATGACTGTATTCAGGCGACCCCACAGGCGAACCTATCCAATTCAACATCAGCCGCTCTTTCATTGAGACCGTTGGGTGCAAAGGTTCCCAATTTGTATTGCCAAAATAATTCTTTTCTACGAAGTGAGTAAACATTTGAAGCCCCATCAATGATTTTTATGCTGACCGAAAAAGCACCCTGATGGCCTTCACTAAAAAAATGCCCAAAGAAACCCGCCTGTGTATTATTATTATTATTATTATTATTATTATTATTATTATTATTATTATTATTATTATTATTATTAATATTATTATTATTATTATTATTATTATTATCATTTGCTACAATGTGAGGTTTGCAACAAAAGGTATGTAGGTAGCACCAAAACAAAATTTATGCAAAGATTCAATGTTTACAAATCATATTTCAGATCTTACGCACGCAAACATAACGAGGGATCACTCGGCAGGGGTAAATTAATCCCACGAGCAAACTTTTTTAGTCATTTCTTTGAGGGGAGCCACAATGGTAAATTCACGGTTATGGTTAAAATGATCGATGGGGCTGATGATGTCTTTTCATTGCGACGTAAGGAACATTTTTGGCAATACAGGCTGGGAACTTTTTTACCCAAGGGTTTGAATGAACGGGCTGCAGATGTAGAACTCGATATATTTGTGTGTGGCGTGGCCTAATTCCTGCCATTGTATCTGATGTCTCTGGGCGGGTTTTGCTGGCGGTGCTCTATGGTCTTCATATTTGGCTTCATGTTTTTTTGCATGTGGCGTTAGTGTGGAATCCCCTATCAAGCCATTCAGGATTCAGCAAATTGCGAATCATTGAAAGGTTAGATGGGAGGGTCGTGGGGTTGCCGGCTGGATCCCTTGGAGGTTTGGTCTGTGACTATTTTGATCCTCCAGGGTGAACATTTGCTAATGTGCCAACCATTTCATTTTCTTGTTTACGCTAAAAAACAGTTTGGAACAAAACGTGATTTTTATTCCCACTTGGTTTTAATTTCGGGGGTAGTCATGTTTCCTGGGAATAGGGTTCTTTGTAGTAAAAATGTAATTTTACTTTATCTTTAGTTTTACCTTGCCTTGTTTATCACGTAGTATAAATTATCGGTTGTCCTTTAGAAAGTAGTGCTGACGAAGATTTTTAATCGAAACGTTCAAGATTTTAACAGTTTGTTTTTATTCATTTTATTTCTGTTAATTTTTGATGGTGGTTTAGTTCAATTTATTATTATTATTATTATTATTATTATTATTATTATTACTTTTATTATTATTATATTATTGTTATTATTATTATTATTGTTATTATTATTATTATTATTATTATTATTATTATTATTATTATTATTATTATTATTATTATTATCATTACTATTGTTATCAATTTATCTAAAGTTGGCATTACATATAAAAATAGCTATAAAATAAGAGCTAATTCAAGCCTACTATCTAAGTAAAATTTGTGAAAAACAAATAAAATACAGAATAATTAGCTAAAAATACATTGATTTACAGATTTTTACAATGCTTTCATTATTTACAATGCTTTCTTTTTCCAGAAAATTAATATCAGTTCAAGAACCCAACCTGAGCCACGAAAGGTCTACATAGTCTACAACTGCATTGTTCACCTCTCCAGATTTTGATTTTCTTTTAAAGTTGGAGAGGGTTTCTGACTGCTTTATATCTTTTGGAAGTGCCTGCCATAGTCTACACCCACGAAACGATACCGTCTCCAAGCCATTGCACATAGTGCGCGCTTGTGGCAATAGTAGACCATGGCAGCTTCTTAACCCATAAGGACTGTGTTTTTCAACAAAGATCTCCTTCATGAAACTAGGATTAAGCTCCCATTTTGTTTTATAGATCTCAGTCATCAGCAACTGTAAATTCCTTATGTGGATTGGGACCGCATTGTCTTTGAGTAACATTGTATCACAATCTGATCTCATATCTTTGTAGGTTATCCGTAATGCCCGTTCGCGAATACGGTTAATTTTATTGTTCAATATTCTATCACAGAACATCCAAACAAGAGGATAGTAGTTGAACTGGGACAAGATAAATGCCTTCATTATTCGTGTTAGTTGATCAGTATCAAGAAAGTAAGAAATTCTTGAGAGTGCATGAAGTTTTTGACCAGCCTTTTTTGCAAATTGACTTTACTTGCTGTTTAAAGCATAATATTTTGTCAAGAATCACTCCAAGCAACTTTTCTTCTGTACTCTCTTTTATCGTCATCCTTCCGACATTTAATGAAACATCATTACTTTTGTCTCCAAATACCATTAGATGACATTTGTCCTCATTCAACTTCATACAATTTTTAGAAACCATTCTGCAATTGTAAGGGCATTTCATTTCATTTCATTTTTCATTTTATAATATTTATACAGGGTAAGTATTCAACGTATAATACAAAAATTGATTAACAAACTGCCCTGTTAAAAGAAAGAAAAAAAGCAACTTACAATATCAAGATAAAAACTAATATATAGGTATCAAAAGTCAAAAGGAAAAGTGTGATTATGTACAGGATTTGGCATTTTTCAATGACGATTTGAATTGTGAGAAAGTACTGGCCATCTGATTTTCTCTTTTTAATTTGTTCCAAAGTTTGGCCCCTCTATATGAGAAGCATTTTTGGCCACATGCGGTTTTTAGCAATGGTACATAAAGGTCTGTGCAGGTATTAAGAAGCTGTCTAGTACTGGTTTCTGATAACCTTTGAAACAGTCCTGTAAGATAATCGGGCGCTTCATGGTTGATAGACCTATAGACCATTTTCAAGGTTTCTGTTTCAATGAGATCGTTGACCGTTGGCCACCCTAATTGCCTGATGATAGGAGCTGCAGACGATCTATAGGGGCTGTTTGTCACGATCCTAGCAGCACGATGTTGGAGCTTCTGAAGCTTGTTGAGTGTTGTGTTGCCACAAACACCCCAGACTGGGCAACAGAAACGGAAGTAAGGCTCAACCATACTTTTGTACATGGTCTGCAATATGCTTAAAGGGAGATACTGTTTAGCATGGCGTATCATACCTAATGCCCTTGCTATCTTTTTTATCATTTCGGCTATGTGAACATCCCAACTCAGATAGTGGTCCATATGTACCCCTAAGTATTTTGTGTGCTCTATCATCGAAATGTCATCATCGCGAATAACAAGTGCCGGCTTTATAGCTGATGTTTGTTGAATATCCTTAACCTTTTTGCGACTTCCAATCACCATGCTGTTTGTTTTTGCAACGTTAAGTGACAGCTTATTTCCAGCTAGCCATATGTTTAGACATTCAAGGTCCTCATTAACCTTTTCATTTATTGTGGGAATACTATTCGAGGAGAAGGATAAGCTGGTGCCATTGGCATACATGTTAACTTGTGAGTGCTTAATAAATAGGGGGACATCTTTTATATAGATGATGAAAAGTAGAGGCCCTAAGCATGATCCCTGCGGGACTCCACAAGTTACTTCTCCCAGATCGGAAAGCTTCCCGTTTACCTTACAGCACTGTTTCCTGTTTGAAAGGTATGATTGAAACCAGCGTAGTTCTTTGCCTGCAACTCCATAGATTTGTAGCTTATTTATTAGGATTTCGTGGTTCACCGTGTCGAAAGCATTCTTCAGGTCTTTACATGTGACCGAGGTATATGTTCCGTTTTCGATATTCAAATACCAGTCGTTTGTACACTTTAATATGCATGTCAAGACTGAATGTGACAATCTAAAGCTAGATTGTTGTGAGTACAGAAGACGATTTGACACCTAAAAGTTATAATACTGGTCATAAACAAGCTTCTCAAATAACCTAGGCATTACAGGCAAAACAGAGATTGGGCGATAATTTGATCTGTTATCGCTCTTACCATCTTTGTAAATAGGAGCAATCCTAGCAATTTTCCATTGATCAGGGAAAATTCCAGCCGAAAATGACAAATTAAAGAGCTGACTCAGTGGTTCAGCCAGGATGGATATTCCAGCCTTTAGGAAAAAACTGGAAATTTCATCAAGGCCAAACCCATTGGAGGTCTTAAATTTGTTCATTGCTAGGATCACTTGTTCGGATACCACAGGCGAAAAAATAAAGGTGGCATTGGTAGTTTTGATGGCAAATTCACCTTTCAAGAGACCATTTTCTATATCGGGGATATCTTTACATAATTCATTGCCGACATTACAGAAAAATTCATTCATTGAGTTAGCAATACCGGCAGAATCAGTGACCGAGTTTCCATCAACAGTCAGCGACGATATATTGGTAGTTTTAGACCTTTTGTTGACAAGTTTATTGATCGTTGCCCAAGTTTCTTTAAGATTTCCTTCAGATGCTTGAATCTTGTTCGTAAAATATGCTCTCTTCACCTCCTTCTTCAACTTTGTCGCCTTATATTCCTTTGTTGCCGGTAAGCCGACATTAAAATCTCGGATTTGTTTTTGACTGCAGCGATTTTGATCTTATCTCGCGTTTTAAACAGACACTTGAGCTCAGAATATTTGCCAGGGAGAATATTTGAGCCAGGGAGAATATTTGTCGGATACTCGTTTTTCAACCATTGGCGCATACTTTTCTATTACAGCAGAAAGCACGCTAGTAAAGTTGTGTACGATTTCTCGTACATCAGAAGATGATCTTAGAAGAAACTGCCAATCAATAGATCTTAATTCTGATAGGAAAGCCTCTTCGCATAAAATTTTTCATTTGCCTCGTACGGATGAACTTATGTTGACGTTTAAAACCACCTTGAAACTTCCGAACAGTATATACAAGATAATGATCGCTGAGCGTAATTTTAAGTACACCAGAGTCAACAATGTTATCGGTATTACTAACTGCAATGTGATCAATCTTTAACCCTATTTGTACTGGGGGGGGGGGCGTTTTTCGCCCCCCCTACCAGACTTTGCTGCGTTACGCTAAAACGACAAGAGATATAACCACCAGTTTTGGTGACTTTTACTCAAATTTCATAGGCAATTAAATTCTTAACATTTCATTGTTCTACCACTGATCATGTGACCACAGTAATACCATATTTGGAGAGTAGTCAACAAAAAAAAGCTTAAAATGTCCGTAGTTTTCGTGTCGTTTGCTTGATCGATCTCAAACATGCACCATTCGATTGCATTTGATGAGTACTTTCATTTGATATATAATTTTTTCCTATTTGCTGATGTCAGCAAAATTTAATATCTATGACGTCATTCACATTTATGACGTCATTTACCTAATAAATAAGTGTCAAATATAAATTTTTTTAGTCTAATTTGCTTCATCTTATTAATTTGATTCATTTTGAGTCTATATTTACCAGATAAAAGGGTAGGACTGGCAAAAACCTGCGATGAAAGTAAATGCATGCAACAAAAGGCTAATTTAAGGCTAATTGTGCTAAAAGTAGAATCTAAAAAATTTTGCAAAGTATGTATTTTTGAACTATGACATGTTTCCTACTATTTGAAACAAATTTGGAGAAAATCGGTTGAGTGGTTGATTAAATAGAATTTTTCTGGTTAAGAAGGTATAAATTTGCCAATTTTCGTCAGTTTTTCGGTTGCCTAGCAACGAAACACGTGACTTATTAATTGTCATTGTTATATTTGAATAGCCAATTGTCTAAAGAACAATAGGGGTAAGTCTTATTGTTATATCTTTTGTAGTTTTGGAGAAAAAGAGGGGGGGCGAAAAACGCCCCCCCCCCCCCAGTATAAAATACCTAAAAAATCGCCCAGTACAGATAGGGTTAATTCACTGAGATCACAATTTGTGTCTCCGAGTAAAATAACTTCCTTGCCTTCATTTTCCAAAAAGAGTAGCACATTTTCAAGCTTTTCAAATGTATCTTTGTTATCACTGGGAGGCCTATACCACAGAAGAACGACGTAAGGCTGTGCCTTTGGGGGAGTTATTTTAACGCATAAGATTTCTAAATCTGATACTGGGACATCATGCCTAATATCACACTTAAGGATGTCTTTACAGTAGAAAGCTACTCCACCATCGTGACGGTTTCGATCTTTTCGTCCAAATTTGTACCCATCGATTTTTAACGTTTCGCATGGAATATCGCTACTGATTTTGGTTTCATTGAGGGCAAGGAAGTGAATACCATTATACCAAGGAAGTGACTACCATAACAGCCTCTAATTCATCTAGATGAGGGATTAAACTATTTACGTTCAGTGATGCAATCACTATTCCTTTTCGAAAACTGAGTGTATTTTTAGGGGAATTCGTAGTACTTTTTGATTTTTTTCCACATGTGTCCGTTGTATTTTCAGAGAGTCAAATATCATGTATGAAATGTTTAAGATTGTTAGCCAAATACGACGTACCCTTTCTATTTAGGTGCAATTTCTTGATTCCCAAACATGATTCGTCAATATTGCTGTTGTCGATAGATCTCAAATTGTTCCTTGAGCATATGTCCTTTAAAACCTTGTTGCATGATGCTATTTTCTTGTCTACACCAGGTTGATCAAACCGTCGCGTGCAATGCGAAACTGCAATATCAGTGTTTGGGGATTCTTTATGTAAATGATCAATCGCTTTTTGCATATGTTCCTCTGTATCAACTGCATTTGTGATGTCGTTCGTTCCAAAGTGGAAAAGAACCAAATCAGGCTGTTTTCTAGCAATTGGTTTGACGTGATCAACCAAATCCTTTGTGGTATCACCAGGGCATCTGCGTATCCTGATGTTGTGTTTTGTGGAAAGGCCTTTTTCTTGGATTCCATTGACAATGGAATCACCAACAAGAAAGATTCTTTTCTTGGTATTATCATTCGCCTCTTTTTGTGAGGTATTGCTTCGCCTTCCTTCCACATTACTGCATGCAGCTTGTGCACACTGCGCTTCATTCTCGACCTGATTTTGTTTACCATTTTTCGCAATTTGTTGATCCCGATTTGCACCACTATTTTTGCCGCTCTCATTGTTTTTGTTGGTCTTTGGATTGGTCTTTATCTTAGAAGATTTTGTTTGGACGTCTTCTTTTGGATTTGAATCAATAAGCTGTATAGAGTCATTATTGGCAGCGCTAGTGCTCTTGGGACTGCTGGACTTTTCTTTCTCAATACGAGCAGGTATCACCTCGACCTTTGGGGTTTCCATTAGTTTTTCAATGATCTTTTGTTTCTGGTCTAACTGATTCTCCAGGGAATGGATCCTGTCTTCCATGTTTCTGATCAACATTCTCTCATAATCTAGGGGGCCCTGGGGGGGGGGTGGGGGCTCAGTGATCTATTTGCATTCGATATTGAGCGACTTGATATCTGCGCTTTCATTGAGAGAATTTCGCAATGGATAAACTTTTTAAACTCAATGATATCGTCAGCAAGTGGACACTGACCTTCCATCTGAAATGGCGTACCTCTGGGGGTTGAGGGAGGCTCTTGGTGATGCCACTGTGAAGTGGGCCTATCTCCTAATTCAAGATCTTTGATTCGGAGCTTTAGTTCGAAATTTTCCTGCCATAAATCCTGGATTGTGTGACGCTCTTTATTGAGTAGGTCGCACGATGAAACAGGGACAGTTTCTGGCAATGTCGATGGAGTGTAAGACTGCGACACTGAGCGTAAGGGCTCGTGGGTCTTTGAATTTGATGCATCAGGAAATTTCATCGGTGAAACATTAATTGATGAAATACAATCACTTCCTTCTGATTCAGAATCCTGATCATCAAGTTCATCAGGCACATAATATGACTCTCTACCGCCATACATTTTAACCACAATCTTTCCAGAAGCTATCATCTCATTCATTGTAGTCGACAGGACGCTGTCTGGTAGGCCTAGCCGCGTGGTGAGTGCTTTGGCAATTGAGAGCGAATCTGCACGTTTGTTGTTTTTCTTCACCTTGTTTATTGCATCTTTAATGCTCCTCTCGATATTTGGAGGGTCTTTATTTGGTTTCACTCCAGTTTCCAGAGATAGAAGTTTGCCTGTTGTCGGTTCGAGAGTTTCATCCGAGAAGTCGTGCGTAACTGCTTCCGCCATTTTCAGAAAAAAAAAGTCATTGGCATCGCTCTCTAATGTTGAGATAACACTTTCAATATTGCTATCACAAGCATAGATCGTTGTGTCATCTGCATCGTTACATATCTGAGCATCTTTCACAAATATAAAGACATCGTTGATGTATATACTAAACAGAAGAGGCCCCAAGACTGAACCTTGTGGTACACCTATCATTGGCTCTCTCCATGAACTGAATGAGCCATTTACCTTTACCCTCTGCTTCCTCTCACTGAGATAGCTATGAATCAACCACATTGCACTTGGACTGGAACCATAAGCACTTAATTTTGCAATCAAAAGCTCGTGATTTAAACAATCAAAAGCCGTTGAAAGATCCACGAGTAGTGCTCCAGCAAAACCCCCTTTATCTAGGGTTTTCTTACAGGTTTCTAAACTGCCTGCTAGATGTATCTCCACTCCTTCTATAAAATAACTTTATTGAACGGCCTATTGTGCAAGAATCTCAAAGCCCAGAAAAACTTTCTCCTGCCACTGTTGTGTTGCTTTTCTGGTCAACTTAATGACCATGAGGTGAGATTTCGGTCTTTTACAAATGAAATAACGTTTATTTCGAAGTCATTGATGCGATTGTTCTTTTTATTTTCATTTTTTACCAGGTGGGGTAATGTGGGCCTACTAAGAATTCAGCCATAATTCAAATTCAACGAAGCATTGAATTGCTTAAAATTTTCGCACTTATATTGACCTTGCCACGTTGTTTTCTGTCTAAAATGAGAAAACGGGTTTCCTATTGCTCCAGTTGCTGTCTGGTAACCAGTAAATTGGAGTAAACATACTGCAAACATCTTTATTTGATTGTTATTATCAAATTCGATCACTGACTTGCAAGTCGCAACGATGGTGGATCATAGCATAATGACCCTAGTTTTATTTTCGTCGCGGGAACGGCATTGCTTGCCATGAAAGGCAAATATTGTGATTTTATTGAATAGAAAATACTTGGGAAATGTAAGTCCATTAATTTTTCTAATCATTTATCCTTTCATATTCCGATTTTGAACAAGTTTTGAAAATCGACCAACTTTTCCCCCTCGTCGGAAAAAGTGGGCCTATTTTACTTGCCAAAGAGAAAATTTTTTAAAAACATTTAACTGCCCTTGTCAGAGCTGAGATTTTTTCCCAAGAACAAGAAGCACTGAATGTCAATTAAACGAAGCTTTTGAAATTGGTTGCATTTCATTGTCGTTTTACCAGCTATCCATTTGGAGATTTTGCTCATTTTAGACCTACATTACCCCACCCTACCCTAGTTTATTGCCATGGTTAGTGCGACTGCGAGTTCGTTAGAGGCAAGAGATACAAGCTTCGGGGGTATTTGATCCTCACCAGTAGATTTTCTTCCATCTAGGGATTTTAATAGTTTCATGACCTCTTGATTGCTCATTTCATGAAGAGTGAAGGTATTTTACAATTTTTCTGGGTTTTGAATGATAGCTAGGACGCTGGAGTGGTTCTTATATTTGTCGAGAATTTATCGAGCAATTTGGCGGTCATCAGAGATTCCTGTATTTTTAGAAATGCTACTATCAGAGTTTCCTGTCAATTCCCGGTCATCTGCTATAACGGTATCATTTTTCACAAGAGAAGTATCGCTGCTCATAATACCCCCTTGATTTGAAAGAAAGGGTTTAACAAGATCCCAAAATTCTTTATTAGACAGTGTGCCATTACTTGTCGCCTCTTAAAATGGTGTTTCCTAGCTTTCTTCCTTAGAGAAACACATTTGTTACGCTACTTTTTGAACTTATTTCTATTTTCTGTGGTAGGGTTTTTATTAAGTCTTTTTTCGAGCCTTGATCTAGAGTAGCGTCGCCCATTATGGCCGGTCGCCCATTATGGCCGGCTAGCAAGAGAAATTAAATTTCAGGGGACTGACGACTAGTAATAAAATTGCAATTGCGCGGAAAATCTTCGCTGACATCTGTTTTATCATGATTTGACCTCCACTGAAGTTTCAGTTTATTTGCATTGAAACCCGACGAGATGGTTTGTGCATATCTCTGATTGATTGTTTCAAGTATTGAAAAATTTCATGATTCTATTTATACTCCTTCCTCCTTTTTCGTTCGCTCGGCTTCTTGCGGTTTGAAATTTTTCAAATATGCTTTGATTTTTCAAAAGTCCTGTCTCTTGAGAGGAAATCTACAATGAAACCAAAGCAAAGTGACTTCTGATTCAGATTTAAGGCTATGAAGTCTCAGTGCTGCTAATTGCTATTTTCGTCGCCCATTATGCCCATCACTTTACCAGAGAAGTTTCCAATCGCTTCAAAATATTAGAATGCAAAATTTATTTAAAAAAAACACCAATTTGGGTTAAATCTTACTTACTGACTTGGAAAATCATCGAAACCCAAAAAACGCCGCATTATATTAAGTCTATTTTCATTTTAGAAGCTATGCCAAAACTCATCCATCCAATCACAAGAAGGCAGGATTTAGAACAACTCGAAACATGTATTTCAATTGCCAAAAATCCAAGTTTAAGTTAATTCGTATTGATATTTTTGTGTTTAAAGCACCAAATAATTAACAAAGAACAGTAATTAAAACTTTTTTTCTTCTTAAGACTTTTTACTGGAGAATAGTGTTCATTGTTTCTCCTGCGGCCATAATTGGCGACGCTGGAAGAAAACGACGTTTTTACCCCCTCCTTTAAAATCTTCCAAAATCAGTATAAAGAGTATACGTAAAAAATCAATACTCTGTGATCTTTTTCTCTATTAGTTGGTGATATAATCTGGCTATTTGGTTTTTTCATTAATTGCTCTCTTTCGATCTAACTCAGAACTTCGTGACGACATGGGCATAATGGGCGATACCACTCTAGTATATATTGCCTTTTGTATTTGTTGATTTATGAAAGGGACAGTATTTCCTCCCTGAACCTTTGTCTTCAAAGGCGCATGTTTATCTACAAGTTTTCGGAAAGTTGATGAGAGATTTATGCAGGACAAATTCGCATTGTTCACATCAGCTTTAAAGTCAGTATTTTTTACATCTTGCAAAAATTTATCAGAGTCAAACTTCTTGTAGCTACGGTATTCAACAATCTTAGGTTTGAGGCGAGGTATATGTATTTTCATCAAAGTTAAGACAAGACAATGAAATTCACTCAAACCAGTTTCAAAAACAGAGGTATCTTGAAAACATCTGGGTTTATTCGTTAGCATAACATAAATTGACGAACTATGATCTTTTGTGAAACATGTTTTATCCTTCACTAAATTTGACAATCCAAACACATCACAGAAGGAAATTAACTATGTGTATCCGGGATGCTGAATATCATGAGTGTCAATGTTTATATCACCCATAATCAATACGTTGTCGTATCTTCCAAAGCAGAGTTCAAGGAAAGAAATAGCTCTCTGAAATATAGCTCCAGGTTGGCCGCATCTGGAGGTCGATAGATGCTAAAAATAATCCACTTCTTTTACAAACTGTCAGTTCAGAGAATATGATTTCGAGAGAAGGGCTTTCAAAAGTAGGGACTTCATTGCAAATAACCCCTTTCCTAACAAAGTGCATGATCCCCCCACCAAATTCATTCCTATCACGTCGAATTGGTGGTTTGATAGTTGTTAATTAGAAAAGTCTCTGGTTTGAAATCTGAGTTTAGTTTTGTTTCCTCTATGACCAAATATCAGGCAAGCACCTTTCCATGATCAATCTCATATCAATTATTTTGTTTCGAATACTATTTATGTTTAAAAATCCAATGAAAGGGTTGTTTGAATTTTTGTTCTCAGCTCTAAAATTTCCCTAATGTCAAAAGTCTCATTTTCGATACTTGCCAAGGACGAAGAGCTCATACATTTAGATGAAGTCTCTAATATTGGATTCTCCACAGCCGAATTTCCTAATGAACCAGTTAACCCATTACTTGAATAGTCTGGTAAAGGTAATTCATAACATAAAGAAGATAAAAAATTTTCTGTCATAATGTTTGTCCCTTGAAAGTTCAAATGAAGGCCCCAATTATCTAAATGCTTACAAAGAATGTTGTTATGCATAATGAAATCTACTGGTAACTCATCTAAATACCTCTCAAGTGAAATGTTTACCTTTGGTCTATTTGCATCCAGTTCTTGTGAGTCCGTTTTCATGATTAAACTGGATACAGCAACATGCTGCGTGCGTTCCTTTGCCTCCATTGCCCAATCCACGATCTTATTTGCGACACTTTCAGGGCTTTCGTTTCGCAAGTTATTTGTTCCACAATGTATAATGACCCCATCTGGGTTGGACATGATTTCAGGCTCCAAATAAAATTTAATCTTCTCAACTGTTGCTCCTAGGAAGGATTTTACAAGAACATGGTATTTTCTTGAGGTTACCAAGGAAAAAATCAGCATATGCAATGGGCAGAAATGTTTTTCTTTCCGGGGAGCTTAGCTGTGGAATAGCCTTCCAGCTGAG
The DNA here is from genome assembly GCA_039566865.1 of Aurelia coerulea. NCBI lineage: Eukaryota > Metazoa > Cnidaria > Scyphozoa > Semaeostomeae > Ulmaridae > Aurelia > Aurelia coerulea. The sequence goes on from CM076959.1 coordinate 10,727,748, forward strand.
TCAAAGAAGGCATCCCCCCTTAGTAGTTTTCAAATTTCTATTAAGGGTTAACTTTTCTTTCATTGTAAATATCGTATAATTATTGGAAATAGGTTTTTAGCTTTATGGTTTTTCATCGTATAGGTAAAATTTATTGTATATTGTAATTAAAACTTTTTGGTTGAGGGCCCCTTGAAAATCAGCCTTTGTCTCCTTAAATGAAAATGAAATGAAATGAAATGAAATGAAATGAATAAAAAAGAGCAACATGCGCGAGATAATTGACTTTGCTGTGTGTTATGGCAGTAGGGTGGATGTAAAGGAATGGAAAAGATTTAAAATGTCAAAATTTAGCCAGAGAGCTAAGAAGAATTTTGAAACACACGAGTTAAAGTCATCCCTATCATCATTGGATCTTTAAGGACAACTCCAAAACTGTGAAAGTGCTTATGCAGCCAAATAATCGATCTTTTATTTTGTTGCTAAAATTGAGGACCATATCGTCCACATCAATATTCAAAAAAACGAAATTCAAATATCTTACTCCAAAATATTGTCATAATGCGTTCAAAGTTGCGTCATTCTGTCATTTGCGTGAGACATAACCTTTTCTCTTGTGATGTCATAAGTAGTAGGCACCAGTCTTCACGAGTTACGAAACGCACGGTCAACATTCAATATTCAACATGATGAGTAGCATGCCGAAGAAACATGACGGTGGCATACGCTGTGTCGGGGGTGGAGTTAACGGGGAGAGCTGTGGAAACAGCCAACATAATCCGTATGGATCAATTTTTCATTCTCCTGATCGAGAAAAAGAGCCACAGGGATACATACAGTGCAGTGGATACGCTTTGTTCAGCGGCATAGGCCTAACTGCGGGTTCCTGGAAATAGACAAGCGACCCTATGCGACTTGATGCGGCCAAATAAGTCAGTTTCTTGGTGGCATGCTTTCAAATTTAATGACTGACATTGCATGTATAAATAATGAACTTATAACTTATGTGAAAAGCTAAGTCAAGTTTCCATGGCTAGAAGGATCCATTCCACTGCCAAAAAGACCAACTATACCTGTATACAAGGTGAATGAAGGGAGGTCAACACCAGCCTAAAACATTTTGTAAGCAAACTCCGACAAGCAACGGCAGAATTTACTTTCAATTAATTGTTTAGAAAGTACTGGAAATGCAGTTTTTCTTTGTCTTCGTCAATACCATAGGCCGGTGCTTGACCATGAACAGCAAGAGGCTCACCTCAGCAAGGGGCGTTTGTGCCAATATTTACGACACCACAAGCCTCACTCTCAGTACCTTCGTTTAAAATGTACCCAACATCACTGAAGCTTAGTTTCGATTCATCAGACGACATTTTGACAGAGAACGATGGAAACGCAATGCGAATTTTTCGTGATCTGCATGTGTGGGCTATGACTTGCGACAGTGCAATTCAGTTGGCTACTACTTATGACGTCATCACAATCTCAACATTTCACAACAGGTACTTGTTTTTATGCGCGGATTTCTCACACTTCCTGGTGGCAGAAATTTGCGAAATATGTTACCGAAAAAATCAGGAAAGATAACATTTTCTAAAATTGGTGTTACCTCATTTTTGATAATTTGGTTGAATAAGCACTTTAAGAAAGAGACTTGAGGACATTGACATCGAAACAAGGATAGTGGAAATTCAGAAGAGTGCCGTCCTGCATTCTGCAAGGGTCCTCAGTAAAGTTTTGCAATTTTAGGAGACTAACTGTTATCGATCGTCAAGAGAAATAACTCTACTGACATAAGACAGTATAAGATTAGATGATAAAAATAATAATAAGAATAATAATAATAATAATAATAATAATAATAATATATGAACTAAACCACCATCTTATTAACAGAAAATAAAAGTATAAAAACAACGCTGTTAAAATTTCGTACGTTTCTATTTAAAAATCTTCTTCAGTGATTTATAATAATAATAATAAAACTACCGGTTTGAGTTGATTAGTTATATCCACTTTTCAAAAATCAAAATGTTAATATGATTTTTATTAGCTCGTTTATTGCTTACTACTGATAACGGAACTGTTGCAATGTAATTATGCTCTTTCAGCAAAGCTATGGAGGAAAAAGTCAAACATTTCATGGTAGTAACAGCCATGTTAAGCTGTGTTATGCCACAAAGTAAGAAATAGGACTGTTGTTAAATCCTGATTGCAGAGGGAAATGATGTCCTTCAAACTATATGAAAAGTCTTGCAACCAGTCCTCATTAAGATGATAGAGTTAAATTTTAAAAATTGATTCCATAAATTTTTCTCTATGATTATCAAACAGTGGCTGCATATTCCAGACTCACCTGGCAATTTGACATTTCGTTGCGATCTTTACTGTTTGCTCCCTGTTTTTGGCAGGAAAAGAGACGCTCAAATTGGATTTGTCTCTTGGATTTGTCAACTGGATTTGTTTATTACTATTGTACTTGTCATCCGTTAAAATGGAAATGCTGAAATAGTTATCTAATGCTACACAAAATGATTTTTTTGTCGTTCTTGCCCTCCGATTTATTGTGAGACTGCGTTTTCCGCCTGATGTTTCACCCTATTTTAACCGGGGGGGGGGGGGGGCGTTTTTTGCCCGCCTATCAGATATTTTTAACAGCTCCCAAACGATGCTACCTACAATGCTGAAACTCCCTGACTTTTCCTAAAATTTAGTTGCAATCAGAAAATGGAAACTTCAACACCTATTGTTTGACCACGTGATCACCACATGCCCATATTTGGAGAGTGGTCACAAAGAAATTCTTTAAAATGGCTCTAATTTCTTCCTTTGTTACTAAATCTCAATAATATATATACCATTCGATTTTTCTCGATAAGTACTTTCATTTGATATATAATTTATTCACATTTGCTGACATCAGCAGTTTATTATTTCTATGACGCCATCAACCTCTATGACGTCATATTCCTAATGAATGAGTAATTTTTTCATGCAAAACTGATGGAATTACCTCAAACATTGATGAAGGTACTTGATTTCAACAACAATATGTGAAATTAATTGTTTTAAATCATAATTATTGAGCTAACAATTTTGCATTGAATCGAATTTTCATTATTTAATTAGTTAATTTATTAGAAACCAAAAATATCCATATGAAATCATATGAGACTAGAAATTAATGGTGTCAAGCAGGTATTTGGATGGTTTTTTGTCAATTTTATCTGGCAATTTGCTAATAATGGGCCCTTTTCTGCAAGTAGCTCGATTTTCTCAAACATTTGCATTGTTTTTGGTTGCCTAGCAACCAATCACTTGACTATTGATTGATTGATGCTATTTTTAGATTCTTTTTTGTTCAATAATGACACGGTTATACTTGCGGAGGAAACAGTGGGTGAAAAATGCCCCCCCCCCGGTAGAAAATCACTTTTTTTTACCCGGTTAAAGTAGGGTTCAATTTCGACGCTCAAATTACTCTGCACTATAATGCATCAAGCCACTTGAGAGATCGAGATAAACCTATTTTTGAAAGGATTTTCATTTTAGTGTTGAATTATATCAACTGAATCAGCGTAAATATTCTTTTTTAGGAATTAGCAGATAAGGAAGTCAACGAATCGAAGAGAACAGATATCAATATCTAAACAATCCAAGATCATGATAAGATCCTCTGTTAAATTGTAAATAATCAACTTGAATTTCTACTAAAATAGTAAATACACCTAATCTCTCGGTTAATCTTAAATACAAATGTGTCTAACAAGAGAATATTAAAGAATTATATATAGAAAAACATTGAAAATTGTTTTTATCTTTTGTGTTCTTTCTAGCGAAATTGTATCAAATTCTGTGCTAACAAGGTGACACTATAGGCAAGAGAATCATTAGATACCCAGAAGAAAATATCGTTTTTCATTGGAAAAATAAACGAGAATATGGGAAAACCCAAAGAACTATGGAAGTGTCTAAAATCTTTAGGATTGTCCTCAGGGAAAGAGTCGCCTTCCAAAATTTGTCTAAGCAACAAAGGTAAACCATGTTTTGATGATAAAACAAATGCCGACATTTTTAAGGACTTTTTTCAAATCTGGCTTCAAATTTATTGAAAAACTCAAACGTTCCCCTCATAGACTAGACAATGTGCATAAATACTACCAACACCTTAACTTCTATAAACCATTTGCACTGGTTCCCACTTCTCTTGAAACTGTCCTAAAACACTTGGAAGAAATCAACCCTTCAAACGAAACTGGGTTGGATAATATTGCTGGGAAATTCCTCAAAGATGGCGCAACAGCTCTACAATCACTTACAAAATTGTTGAGCCACCCTGAAAAAAATGAGTTTTTTGGCCCTCCTTTCCCCCATGTCAATGTTGTTTGGAAAATATTACATGCTGACAGACGTGGTTTGGCAACTTTTTAGTGGTTTGTCAACACTGACTGGGGAGGGGGGAAGCAGAGGCAAAAAACTGAAAATCTGAGGGTGGCTCAACAATTTTGTAAGTGATTGTAGGCCAGTGTGATGGATGGTGCAGACCAAACTCGAAGAGCCACAAAATTAAATGGCAACGTTGCAATCCAGCATGAATATTTTTACTCGATTCAACAAAAATATTTAGGTTTTTCTTCTAAATGATCATTGTATTGCATATTTTCTTTCATTTTGTCTGAAGCAGATCAAAAGAGATTACTATCACAGTTCTAAGTGTATATCTTGCCAAAATTTGAGCGCCAAGCAGAATTCTCATCTTGAATCTCATCTTGAGGGAGAAATATGTGGAGGAAATGAGAGATAGGAAGAGAAAACCCGGGCGAAAAAGTTCCACGTAATCCTTGGATTATCCTAGGATATCCTGGAGCATTTTGTTGGAACATTCTAGGATTGTTTCAGGATATTCTTGAACTAGATCTTGAACTATCCCAGGATATTCCAGGATTGAAAGGGAGACAACGTAGCTGAATAGGAGTAACAGGAAATCCTACAACTGTTTTAGGTTGCCTTATTTGATGTGTTATTTGTCCCAGGATGTTACAGGATAGTTCAAGATTTTTATTCAAGGATATCCTAGGATATCCTGTAACTCATTTTCATATCAGTGGAACGTCTTGGTATATCCATGAATCGACAGGGGCGAAGCTGGCTCAAAAGGGGTGGTCATGCTTTGCGCCGAAGGCGCAAAGATAGGAGCTCTTTGCGCCGCAGGCGCAAAGAGCGCGGGGGTCCGGGGGCGGAGCCCCCGGAAAATTTTTTGGACCACGCCCTTTTTAACCCAGGAAACGCCCCTTTTCCCACAAGAATGGGGACAACGCCTACCCCTTTACAGGTTAAATATGCACTTGAACACAAGGGAAAACTCCCATTTTCAAAAATTTCAGGTTAAGATTTGGTTTTCAAATGTTTTTGTTTTGGTTTCAAGTCTGACATTTTAGAGGCATTTAAGCTTGTCATAAATTTGGCAGGCATTTTGTGTCAAGATTTTCACATTTTGTATCTGAACACAGAGGGAAAACTCTTATTTTCAAAAAATGTTAGGCCAAGACTTGGTTTTCAAATGTTCTTGTTTTAAGTCTGACATTTCAGAGGCATTTAAGCTTGTCATAAATTTGGCAGGCACTTTGTGTCAAGATTTTCACATTTATGCACCTGAACACAGAAGGGAAAACTCTATATTTTCAAAAAATTTTAGGCCAAGACTTGGTTTTCATATGTTCTTGTTTTAAGTCTGACATTTCAAAGGCATTTTAAGCTTGTCATAAATTTGGCAGGCATTTTGTGTCAAGATTTTCACATTTAATTTTGTTGAACATTTGCAAGGCAAATTAGCTTGAGTTTTCCATTTTTAAGCATAAGGAACCCCACCAGCTCATGGCAACAGTGAAACTGGGGGGGGGGGGTAATCAAACTGCATTACAATTGACCATAAAAGAAAATTGGCTGTTGTGGGAGGAAGCTGTTCTAATAAGTAAAAAATTATGATAATACTGCAATAACCAACAGGAAAGTTCCTTGTGAAATTTCTCATAGTCAGCAACAAATTATGAAAATACTGCACAAACAGGAAAATTCTCTTGGAAAGTTCCTTTGATCAGCAATTATGATAATACTGCAATCATCAACAGACAACAGCAAACAAAGTTCCTTCACCATGGTGGGCATGTGAAAGTTCTCATAGTCAGCAACAAATTATGATAATACTGCACCAGTGCACCTAGCCAGTTTTCCAATCAGAGAGGAACACATGCCATGAATGTTGGTATAGCCTGTTTCTGTCCATTTTTGGGATACACCTGGCCTAATTAATGTACATGACTAACAAAACAGCCCCTTTCATACCTTCACTCGCACACAGCCAATTTCCGCATTGGTCGCTGTTGTTGGTAGATGTGCTTCTGCTCAGCAACAGTCCTCGAAGCAAAGGACATTCTTAATAACTGAGACACAAGGTCTCGATCAGCAATAATTCCCTGAGCTTGAACTTGCGCCATAATCGGCTAGGCCTAAACACACTTGTCAGAGTGAAACTCACGAAATGACACAGGGTTGCCCTGCATACGACACTCATGCCCTGAGAACTTGACATGCCTTGATGTAGAAAATCTTTGCAATGATTTTGCAGAATAAAATATTCAGCCAATCAAAACGAACCATTCATCGAAATTGTAGGACTAGGTTATGATGATTATAACGACGAGGTCATGCTCTTCTCGTTTGCCAGACCAAGCTTTGTTCATTCCTTTTGTTTCAGAAGTGGATTCTTTTGTCGAGCATGACTGAACATAGGGTACCAACCTTATGGGCATGACCGTATTCATAGGGGGATTTCCGGTAGGTCGGGCTCAAGAATGAGGACAAGACCAGATTGGATGCCCTGTTGACTTTCTTCCTGCTCTCAGTAGCGAATCTCATTGGCTTAGCCGAACTGAATACGGGGGATATCATCAGAAGCCATATTGACCAGGGGGGGGGGTCATTCGACCAATCGTTGTAGTTTTGAACTGGTTAGGCGATAAGAAACTGCGTTTTCGAGCAGAAAAACCTATTTTTTGTGATTGAAAAAAATGTTATTTTTGAAAATGTTTGGTCATGCTGAGCATGACGAGCATGCCCTCTAACTTCGCCACTGTGAATCGAAATGACAGGATATCCTAGGATAACCTGGGATTCGTTTTAGACGATTTTGCAGTGGAAATACCTGGTATATACATGAACCGAAGTGACAAGATATCGCAAGAAATCCTTGGATTCGTTATAGACGATTTTGCAGTGGAAATACCTGGTATATACATGAACCGAAGTGACAAGATATCGTAAGAAATCCTTGGATTCGTTATAGACGATTTTGCAGTGGAACAACCTGGTATATACATGAACCGAAGTGACAAGATATCGTAAGAAATCCTTGGATTCGTTATAGACGATTTTGCAGTGGAAATACCTGGTATATACATGAACCGAAGTGACAAGATATCGAAAGAAATCCTTGGATTCGTTATAGACGATTTTGCAGTGGAAATACCTGGTATATACATGAACCGAAGTGACAAGATATCGTAAGAAATCCTTGGATTCGTTATAGACGATTTTGCAGTGGAACAACCTGGTATATACATGAACCGAAGTGACGAGATATCGTAAGAAATCCTTGGATTCGTTATAGACGATTTTGCAGTGGAAATACCTGGTATATACATGAACCGAAGGGACAAGATATCGAAAGAAATCCTTGGATTCGTTATAGACGATTTTGCAGTGGAACAACCTGGTATATACATGAACCGAAGTGACAAGATATCGTAAGAAATCCTTGGATTCGTTATAGACGATTTTGCAGTGGAAATACCTGGTATATACATGAACCGAAGTGACAAGATATCGAAAGAAATCCTTGGATTCGTTATAGACGATTTTGCAGTGGAAATACCTGGTATATACATGAACCGAAGTGACAAGATATCGAAAGAAATCCTTGGATTCGTTATAGATTGCTTTGCAGTGGAAATACCTGGTATATACATGAACCGAAGTGACAAGATATCGTAAGAAATCCTTGGATTCGTTATAGACGATTTTGCAGTGGAACAACCTGGTATATACATGAACCGAAGTGACAAGATATCGTAAGAAATCCTTGGATTCGTTATAGATGATTTTGCAGTGGAACAACCTGGTATATACATGAACCGAAGTGACGAGATATCGTAAGAAATCCTTGGATTCGTTATAGACGATTTTGCAGTGGAACAACCTGGTATATACATGAACCGAAGTGACAAGATATCGTAAGAAATCCTTGGATTCGTTATAGACGATTTTGCAGTGGAACAACCTGGTATATACATGAACCGAAGTGACAAGATATCGTAAGAAATCCTTGGATTCGTTATAGATGATTTTGCAGTGGAACAACCTGGTATATACATGAACCGAAGTGACGAGATATCGTAAGAAATCCTTGGATTCGTTATAGACGATTTTGCAGTGGAACAACCTGGTATATACATGAACCAAAGTGACAAGATATCGCAAGAAATCCTTGGATTCGTTATAGACGATTTTGCAGTGGAACAACCTGGTATATACATGAACCGAAGTGACAAGATATCGCAAGAAATCCTTGGATTCGTTATAGACGATTTTGCAGTGGAACAACCTGGTATATACATGAACCGAAGTGGCAAGATATCGTAAGAAATCCTTGGATTCGTTATAGACGATTTTGCAGTGGAACAACCTGGTATATACATGAACCGAAGTGACAAGATATCGTAAGAAATCCTTGGATTCGTTATAGATGATTTTGCAGTGGAACAACCTGGTATATACATGAACCGAAGTGACGAGAGTGACGAGATATCGTAAGAAATCCTTGGATTCGTTATAGACGATTTTGCAGTGGAACAACCTGGTATATACATGAACCGAAGTGACAAGATATCGTAAGAAATCCTTGGATTCGTTATAGACGATTTTGCAGTGGAACAACCTGGTATATACATGAACCGAAGTGACGAGATATCGTAAGAAATCCTTGGATTCGTTATAGACGATTTTGCAGTGGAACAACCTGGTATATACATGAACCGAAGTGACAAGATATCGTAAGAAATCCTTGGATTCGTTATAGACGATTTTGCAGTGGAACAACCTGGTATATCCATGAACCCAAGTGACAAGGTATCGTAAGAAATCCTTGGATTCGTTATAGACGATTTTGCAGTGGAACAAGCTGGTATATCCATGAACCCAAGTGATCGGATATCCTAGGACATCCTGGAATTCGTTATAGATTACTTTCCAGTCGAACAACCTGGTGTATTCATGAACCCAAATGACAGGATATCCTAGGACATTCTGGAATTCGTTATAGATTGCTTTACAGTGGAACAACCTGGTGTATTCATGAACCAAAATGACATGATATCCTAGGACATTCTGGAATTCGTTATAGATTACTTTACAGTGGAACAACCTGGTGTATTCATGAACCCAAATGACAGGATATCCTAGGACATTCTGGAATTCGTTATAGATTGCTTTACAGTGGAACAACCTGGTGTATTCATGAACCAAAATGACATGATATCCTAGGACATTCTGGAATTCGTTATAGATTACTTTACAGTGGAACAACCTGGTGTATTCATGAACCAAAATGACATGATATCCTAGGACATTCTGGAATTCGTTATAGATTACTTTACAGTGGAACAACCTGGTGTATTCATGAACCAAAATGACATGATATCCTAGGACATTCTGGAATTCGTTATAGATTACTTTACAATCGAACAACCTGGTGTATCCATGAACCCAAATGACAGGATATCCTAGGACATCCTGGAGTTCGTTATAGATTACTTTACAATGGAAAAACCTGGTGTATCCATGAACCCAAATGACAGGATATCCTAGGACATCCTGGAATTCGTTATAGATTACTTTACAGTGGAACAACCTGGTATATCCATGACCCAAATGACAGGATATCCTAGGACATCCTGGAGTTCGTTATAGATTACTTTACAGTGGAACAACCTGGTGTATTCATGAACCAAAATGACATGATATCCTAGGACATTCTTGAATTCGTTATAGATTACTTTACAGTGGAACAACCTGGTATATCCATGACCCAAATGACAGGATATCCTAGGACATCCTGGAGTTCGTTATAGATTACTTTACAATGGAAAAACCTGGTGTATCCATGAACCCAAATGACAGGATATCCTAGGACATCCTGGAATTCGTTATAGATTACTTTCCAGTCGAACAACTGGTATATCCATGAACCCAAATGACAGGATATCCTAGGACATCCTGGAATTCGTTATATATTGCTTTACAGTGGAAAAACCTGGTATATCCATGCAGGGCCTCTTTTAAAATACAAACTGGGGGGCAATAGCCCCCAAGTTCTCATGCTTGCCCTCCCATGCCCCCCCCAGTTACAGTTTTTTACAGTGTTTTGCCCCCCCCCCCCCAGTAGATGGTCCCTTTCTTCTCTTCGCTGTTTTTGGCCATTTTGCGCTTTTCACTGTGAAAGCAAAAAGTGTAACCCAAAAGCAATAAATACGCTAATGTTTCTGTACGCTTTTTTAATTATAAGACCCATTCCTCTTGTAAACAAACAGCCCGAGATTGTACACCAAAGCGCTCTCAGGAGCCAGTGATCGGAAAAGGGCCAAGGGGGTCTACATGTGTTGTCGATGTTTTCAATATTTAATCAAACGTGAAACGATTTTTGGGATACCTTGCATTTTAAATTATTGAAGCTCTGCAAGCTGTTAAATAATTGGAACACCCTACAGAAATTATCTAGTTATGTTTTGATCTTCCTGGAAGAGTTTACTCAGTGATATGCATATGGCTTTAACCTATAGAGTAATCAAACAAAAACAACACCAATTAATTTAAAGAATCAACTAAAGTTGCTTTTTACAAAATGGCTAAAAATGCTTCATATTTGATGAATAATTGATCAAACTCTTCTTCTCGTTATAACCGGTCAGATGACCAAAGTACAGCTTATATCTGCACAAATAATCGATGAAATTTAGGGTGATTTGGTGGCGTTACAATCACTGGTTCCGAGAACGAATGATGTGGAGTCGAGTCAAAAAGTGGCAATGAATCTGAAAGCCTTGTTAGCTCTTAGTGCAATAAACTGTTTCATAGAAACATATGTGCAAGCACCTCCCCTTATTTCTTTACTATTAGTTTTAAACCTTTGTGCCGACTCACTCTTCTCATTTTACTGTTACAGATGTGTGTGCAATTAAAATGCAATTGGGAAAACATGATGATTAAGTTTTGAATTTAAGTATTGACGCCTCTTTGCCACACAAATTAATTCAAGTAATTGATTGATCTTGCACAACTTCGTTTAAAACAGGCTGTACGTTTTTACTTTACTTGAAAACTGTTGGCGCTACAAATTCTGTTAACGAGGAGAAAACTTTTAACAGCCTGATTTATTCTATTTGACGTTTGAATATTCAGCCTTTAGATTGCGTGAAACCCTATTATTAGAACGTAAATTTATAAATCTTCATAATTATTGTCTATCAATGTATTCCATCATAATCCATTGACCATCAACCCCAAGGTATGTTTGAAGATTTAATTAGAGTTGATAAAACAGTCTCAGCTTCAAGATAAAACGTTGATAATCTGGTCTGTACCATGTACCATTGTCTATTAGGCACAATTAAGTAATTCTGCAAAATCTGTGCTGCGATTTTCATTCATCTTAATTCCTTTGGTTTTGCTCAGCCAAGTCTATTTGGATGTCTCAAATATTCCTTGTTCATGCCTCTTGAAGAAGCCTTCCAGAACACTTGTCATCGCCCTCCACTTTTAGTAACGTCTTGTTTAAACTTGTTTTAGTTGATTTCGCTTTCTAGCAATGCTTATTCCTTGGTCTTTGATGGTCTCTTGTCGCTACCCTTTTTCAGTCAATCGTTTGCTTGAAGCACCAAAAGGGAGAAATCCATGATAACCTCATAGTTCAAATACAGCAGTCATACTCTTCCATCGACGGCATTTCTTTTGGTCGCCTTAAGTTGCGCTCATCCAGCGGTAAAAACCTCAAGTTGTCTCCTAGTCACTAGTTTGGTTGTCTGACAGTCATGCACTTTTTATCGTAGTTTAGGGCGCTTTGAATTTACAAATTTCAAAGCATATCGTAACAGGGTTGATGAAATTGCCCTCCGCCGCCTCTTTCTGTTCTCTGTTAGCCAAGCATCGTAAATCATTCCTTGGTTTGGAATCATCTGAATGCCACTGTAGGCTATAAAAGAGTGAAACGCATCGTTGTGAATCAGATTTTTGCTTTAACTTCAACTGTTTCTTAGAAATATTACTGAATTAATTGCTTGATCCTTCATTGGATCAGGTTCCCGTTCTTTGAGTAACTTAGATTTGTATGTGATTAATCAAATTAAATTTTCAGTTTTGAATAACACCTTATGATTCAAAATGGTATCGTTCCTTGCAAATCATTGATCATTGAAAAGATTCTAAAATTTCTAGGATCTTGTTTAAATTCTCTATTTTCTATTTACAAACTTACTCTGGAGATTTTCTACTGAAAACTGCTGGGTGAGTTCACAAAACGTCAAAACATTCCCATGAATGACGTTCGCTCCGGGGGATGGGGTACAGAACATGTTGAGGGTAGGGGTATGTGCCGCCCTTGGTCCAATGTTTTCCTTAAACATGGGTTCGGTGTGGCTGAAATTTCTTGATATTGTGACTTCTTTCAGAATGGCGGCAATTAAATTATTTTTGAAAATAATCATGGAAAATTTTGGAAACTTTAAATCATCGTAAATCCTAAACCAAAGGAGGAAAAATGATTTAACTTTCAAGAAAACCATAGTTTACAAAGGTCTACAAGCTATAGCTTTTCTGGTTTAGGATTTTGAAATTTGATGATGTCATAGCCTCCAATTTAATAAATGCTGCCATTTTGAAACTAATCAAGATATCAATAAATTTCCACGGCAGATTTACAGCAAATAACCCAATGTTCCTTCCACGCCATATAATTAAAAGAAAACTGTAATATAATTTTACACCGACATTTCAAAGATTTTAGCCCTATGTTCCATTTACCTATGGAATTGAAAATATTAGCATGCTACTCACACATAGAATCACCAGCTTGTACATCAAGTATCGGATTCCTATGCCTTGCTTTTTCATTCATTGATGCTGCAAGAAGAAAGTCTCAGTGGTGTTAAACGAAATAATAAACAGTAGCGTAGCCAGGGGGGGGCAAGGGGGGCGGCCACCCCCCCAATCATCGCCAAAGGTGGTTTTCGTGATTCGTCCAAATCCGTTGAAAAACTGAAGGGGGGGGGGGTAACTTGTATTTACCACCAACAGTTGTCGCAGCGCTGTTTGTGAATGTCAAACGGGGACAAGGAAGTCAATCCCTTTAACTAATAAATGGCATCTTTGCATCATTTAAGTCAACAAGGATAGCAAAAATATTTGCTCGCTTCGCTCGCAGTTCCAAACATCTATCATAGTATGTCTCGTATAACATCATACTACCGCTTGGCTTGTTATCACGTCCAGGCATTGCAGCTTTCTTAGAATCAATGAACCCGTCTTAGGCACCCCTTTAACTGTGTATGTGTATTGCATCTATTTGGGAAAAAATATAAATCAAATTAAGTGCTTCTCAGAAATTTCTGCTCGCTTCGCTTGCACTTCTATGTGTATTTACACTTTTCGTCTTTGGCAACATGCTGCCACTTGTTTACGTCGGGTCTACTTCATCGCAATTTCTACACTCCCAGATGCATCTAGCATTTATTTATGCCTTCCTTAATTTTTATCGACAATGCCCCTCTTTTCGAAAATGCCATGAAAGTCAATGTGCGCTTCTCAAAAATTTCATCTAAAACCGAAGAGAAAATAGCTGGGTATAGGTTGGGAAAGAATTTTCCGATAAATTTCAAATCTTGGCACTGGCAAGTATGATATTGGGAGACGCATTCTAAGCCAAAGTAAAGGATCTTTTTTCAAAAACTTTCCTCGTGCTCTGATTCACACAATAACCGTCACAAAACGATCAAGGCTTCCTTGTCGCAAAAGGCAAGCATGGGCATGATATTGGGAGATGCATTCTAAGCCAAAGTAAATGGTCTTTCTTCAAAAATTTACTCGTGCTCTGATTCATAGGATAACTGTTACAAAACGATCAAGGTTTCCTCAGGTTTCGATCAAGCCCCAGGCCCCCTCATTGTCATACCCCTACTTTATTCATCCTGGCCACGCCGCTGCAATCGCTTTGTTTCTTATGCTCACTAAACGTCACCATTCAATTGCACGAGCATTTGCTGTTTTTCTAGCGTGTTGATAAGAGTTTCAAGACGACAGACGAATAAAAATTGAAGTTGGCGAACGATGATATAAAACCTGCTTCATGGGCCCAAACCCTTAGCATTCTTCGTGGGCCCTCGATGGGTCAATCAACCCTTCTGCTGACAAGTGTTCCAATCAATCTGCCACGCAGGACATGGGAATTCTGATGTTAGCAATGACATTAGAGTTTCTAAACTACAATATTTTGATTAGAATTCAAATAAGACTAAAAGAAGAAGGGAAGCCGTCATTGATTGCTTTTCAAAATGGCATCGAAAGTTTAATGAACCTATTTCATCTGCTTGTTTTGTTCAGGCCTATTCTTGTTTTTGTCCTGGGAGTAGGCAACTCCAAGTACCTAAATTTTCATCTGCAACTTTAATGAACTTAGCCCTTTTATTCTTCGATTCTGGGTGACTTTGTCTAAAAGAGGGTGTTTCCGGCATTCTAAAGGGCGTGGCCCCCGGAATTTTCCGGGGGCAAGCCCCCGGACCCCCATTTTTGCTCGCTTCGCTCGCATCTTGCCCCCCCAAAGACAGGACCCTGGCTACGCCACTGAACATAAAGTAATTGTATCATCTACCGGGTGTCCCAAAAAAAGTATAGGCGTTTGAACAGTTCCTGTAAAGGAGACTTGTATTCAAAAATGTTTGTTTTCAGTTCATGGTATAGATGAGATCTCAACTTAGACTGTGCGACCTCGCCTGGTCAAATCGGACTTGCATTCCTAGAGTAATTCACCTAAACAGATGAAATTTCTGAGGTAGCCTGAGACAGATGGTTATTGAATTATGCTGCAATGTGTAATGGGAAGAAAATGTTTTGACTAAGCTTGGCCATTGAAATTTGTATTCTTAAAAATCAACTGATCAATCAAGCTATTATACAAATTAGACAAAAAATTAAAGAAGAGATGCATTTCCACTTTAACCGTTTACTTTTCAAGGTTCTAGGACTGAAGGGACTTGAACGGTGTGTAGTAGTGTCTTTAAAGAACTACAGGATCTTTCCCACTTAAGTTTGGTTGCAGTTGTGATTGTTCAGTCATATTGGGCTTTTGAATAGTGAACAGTAAATTGCACTTTCATAGCTCAACAAACTCCCAAAAATAATGTATCGTTTAGCTGCCCCAAAGATTTTCCTAAATTACACATAGATAGTCTAGTAACTGCATAATTCAATAACCATCTGTCTTAGGCTGCCTAAGAAATTTTGCCTGTTCAAGTGAATTACTCTGCAAATACAAACCCGATCTGGACATGCAAGATGGCAAAAGCTAAGTTGAGATCTCATCTATACCATGAACTGAAAACAAAAATTTTTGAATACGAGGCTCCTTACAGGAACTGTTCAAATGCCTATACTTTTTTTGGGACACCTGGCATTGTCTGCAAGATATTGTGCTTCTGAGAATTTTGCACCGTTGCACCTGTCAGTACCTGTCGATGTCAACCAAAACGAAAATGTAAAGCTGGTCCGGCTAAACAAGAAAGTGATTCTGCCATGGGTACTCACTTGGTACTCAGTAATGAGTGTGGTAACAACTATGGCGAGGATTGTTTCCGAATTTTGGGTAGGGCAAGGTCTGCCTTCCACCTCAAGGTTTAGAAACGGTGTTTATTAAAATTGGGGATCCCTCCCTATGCCGACAGAAGGAGTTTGATGTTTGTTTTCACGTCGCAATTGTTCTAATTTGCGTCGAAGGCTTTTATCTTTGGCAGTTATCTATTGAGTTTAGCCAACAAGTCGCTTGGGTGCAATTGGGGTGTGATTTTAAATTTGTTTTGTTCGTCCGCTAATAAAAGTTGCCTGTTCCATTGGTAATTTGTTCTTTACACGAACCAAACTGATGAGAGTGCGACGAAAAGCGTGTTTGGTGTTTGGAGATTTCACGGGGGGGGGGGGGGTTCTTGGCCGAATTTGGGCAGGAGTCTGCCGCGAGCATATTCAAAATGGTACTGTAGGCTAGACTAATTTTTACGAAAATGGTACCCTTGGCTAGACCATTTTGACTATTCTCTGGACCAATTTTTACGAAAATGGTACCCTTGACTAGACCAATTTTGACCAATTTTGACCATTTTCTGGACGAATTTGTCAAATTTGTACCAAATATGATATTATGACCGTTCGCTAGACCAATATTTTCAAAAATGATACCCTTGGCTAGACCGTTGCTAGGCCAAAATTGCAAAAAAGGATACCCTTGGCTAGACTAGAAGTCCGAAAAAGTATACCCTTGCTTGCAGGTTTGTTTTGGATATTGTTTCTATTACAGGAGTTAACAGCCTTCTTTCTACTGATTTTGGTGTTCTTACTGGGTTTATGGGTTTAAAATGATGGGTCTGCTTTTGATTGTCTAAATCATGAACTATTAAGAATTAAATTGAATGCATATCGCTTCAGAAGATATGCTTGCCATTTTTCATCATCATCATCATCATCATCATCATCATTATCATCATCATCATCATCATCATCATCATCATCATCATCATCATCATCATCATCATCATCATCATCATCATCATCATCATCATCATCATCATCATCATCATCATCATCATCATCATCATCATCATCATCATCATCATCATCATCATCATCATCATCATCATCATCATCATCATCATCATCATCATCATCATCATCATCATCATCATCATCATCATCATCATCATCATCATCATCATCATTTATTTACTTACAAAGTAGGCTGAAACAAAAAAACCATTGCTAAAATTACAGCTAATTAACCCTATTCATACTGGGGGGGGGTTTTCGCCCCCCCCCCACCAGTTTTTGCTGCATTTCGCTAAAACGACAAGAGATATAACCACCAGTTTTGGTGACTTTTACTCAAATTTCATAGGCAATTAAATTCTTAACATTTCATTGTTCTACCTCTGATCATGTGACCACAGTAATACCATATTTGGAGAGTAGTCAACAAAAAAAAGCTTAAAATGTCCGTAGTTTTCGTGTCGTTTGCTTGATCGATCTCAAACATGCACCATTCGATTGCATTTGTTGAGTACTTTCATTTGATATATAAATTTTTCATATTTGCTGATGTCAGCAAAATTTAATATCTATGACGTCATTCACATTTATGACGTCATTTACCTAATAAAGAAGTGTCAAATATAAATTTTTTTAGTCTAATTTGCTTCATCTTATTAATTTAATTCATTTTGAGTATATATTTACCAGATAAAAGGGCAGGACTGGCAAAAACCTACGATGAAAGTAAATGCATGCAACAAAAGGCTAATTTAAGGCTAATTGTGCTAAAAATAGAAACTAAAAGTTTTTGTAAAGTCTGTATTTTTGAACTATAACATGTTTCCTATTATTTAAAACAAATTTGCAGAAAATCGGTCGAGTGGTTGATTAAATAGAATTTTTCTGGTTAAGAAGGTATAAATTTGCCAATTTTCGACAGTTTTTCAGTTGCCTAGCAACGAATCACGTGACTTATTAATTGCCATTGTTATATTTGAATAGCCAATTGTCTAAAGAACAATATGGGTAAGTCTCATTGTTATATCTTTTGTAGTTTTGGAGAAAAAGAGGGGGGGCCAAAAACGCCCCCTCCCCAGTACAAAATACCTAAAAAATCGCCCAGTACAGATAGGTTAAGGCCTACTTAATTACAAAATTTACAAGTCTAATCTAAAAATAATATGTATCTGTATATGCAAGAACTTCGATAACTATCCTATTATGAACCCAACCTGTTGTACATATGTTTTGCAAAGCATACAGTTGCATTTATCACCATTCCAGCACCTTATTTGCTTTTTGAAAATGTGAAGGGTGCTGGAGTCTTTTATCTTGTATGGTAGCAGCTGCCACATTCTATTTCCAAGGAAAGCTACAGACTCGATTCCAAAGGACGTAATGCGTAATTTTGGAAGCAGCGCGTCAGCCCCATTCCTTAAGTCGTAGCCAGTGTTCCGCTGCATGAAAATATCCTTCTTAAAAGTTGGACTTAGATCTAATTTTGTTTTAAAAATCTCAGTCATAAGCAACTGTAGGTTTCTTATATGGATGGGCACTGAATTTGTTTGCTCCAGGAGAAAACCCAAATCGTGTTCGCAATCTTTCTGTGCAATGAGCAAAGCCCTTTCGTGGACGTGATTTATTCTTTGATTCAAGGTTCTATCGCAGAACATCCAAACAAGTGGACAATGGCTAAAATGGGAGAATATGAAAGCACGCATTAGTTGCTGCAGTTTTCCTGTGTCCATGTAACAGGATATTCGGTTAAGAGCATGAAGTTTCTGGCTTGCTTTCTTACAAAGAGTTTTGACATGTTGTTTGAAGGAAAGAGATCGATCAAATTTTATGCCAAGAAGATTCTCCTCTGTAGATTCTTTCAAACAAGCGCCTCCTATTTTGATGGATACTTCATTGTCTTTTACACCGAAAATCATTAAATTGCATTTATCCTCATTTAGCTTCATGAGATTGGTCGGAAACCACTCAGTTAACTTAAGGGCATCATTTTCTAAATGCGCAATTACATTATTGATGTTTGGACCATACGCATAAATCGTTGTATCGTCCGCATTGTTACATATTTCGGTCTCCTCTAGGAACAGGAACAAGTCATTCAGGTATATGTTGAATAAAAGGGGGTCTAAGGACAAAGCCTTGCGGTACACCTAGGGTGGTCTTTGTCCACGTGCTGAATGAACCATTGACCTTTACACTTTGTTTCCTGTCGACGAGATAGCTATGGATGAACTGCAATGCAGATCTACTGAAACCGTATGCATTCAATTTTGCAATCAATAATTCGTGATTTAGACAATCAAAGACTCAGACAATCCATAGCTATCTCACCGATAGGCAGCAGAGGGTAAATATCAATGGTTTAATCAGCACATGGACGGAGAACGTCCTATGAGTATCGCAAGGCTCGGTCTGGGAACCTTTTTTGCTTAACAAACCGGTGTCTCAAAAAAGTACCCCCTTTTGACCGAACAGGGCAACAAAACGATAACATTTCGGGATTTGCTGAGTTCATAGCTACATTATCGATCGTTAACTTAACCCTATTTAGTTGGTAGACAAATTTTCGCACCCCCCCCCCCTAGTAGACTTTTTCTTATAACTCTGCCAGGAGAGCAACTATGGCCCGGACACTTTTTGAATATTTGCTGCTACCTATTCAGCAATGACTCAAGAAGTTTCATAAACATATTTTGACAAATGAGAGGGAAGGAGACAATTTTCCGGAACTGACTCTATCAAAATCGCCAATTCTCAAATATTAATTTTCGCGAAAAAGTAGCAAACTTGCAATATTTTGCAAAGATATTTTGCAGGGTAGCCTAGTGCTATTTGATGTAATCTATCATAATTTACATGTTTGGACGGACATTGTGCTCGACATTAAATTATATCACATTTTTCCTGATTTGGACCGATTTTGCCACTTTTTTGACCACACGAAGAAAAATACTGACGCAAGCAATTAAGGCGGTTAAATTTAGGTTGATTTCTATATTCTCATAAATTGCATCCCAGGGGCTGTTAGTACACTAAATCTGGTTGCTCTATCTATTTCCAGTCAAGAGCTAGGTAGGGGGGCTTTTTGCCCCCCCCCCTCCCCCAGCAAGAATAGGACGTGTCAGATAGCCCAACCACTATAGGGCTAAATGCATATACCTTACATTTTGACATCGTCCACCAAACACTGGAGATATGAGTTTACAAGGTCAAAATTTGGAATGCATCTGCAACCAGAGGTTTTGAGAAAGGGCTTACACATGATCTGACATCACAGAGACCTTTTGCAAGATAATTTTCAACTTTGAACTTTAGTTTTAATTTGATATGAATTATTAGACTGTTCGTAGTTATTGCTATTGATAGGCTGATGAACGCTATAACTACGACTCATGGACTGCATTGCATTCCATCCCAAGTGCTTTGCATCAAAGCCCACGAAACGGAGCACATGTATGCTTATTTTGGAGATATGGCATGACTTTTATAAATTTCACCACATCTCTATTCTACTTGACCCAATTTTAGGGAAGTGGCATATGACTAATTCCAAACAGCGCACGGGTTTTTTTCAGAACAAAGGAATTTTTACGTATTATTCTTGAAAAACATATTTTTTCTAAAGGTGTGCGAGATTTTTTGTAGACAGAAAAAAGTTGGTTATTTTTTGATTTATTCGTACCGGTATAAACGGCTGCTGCAGAGTCATGCTATTAAAACCTATCGTCCTTTAAAGGGGCTGGATAAGAAATTCGTAAACAAATCCATTGTTTGTGCATCAAATATCGCATTTTGAAAGGAGAAATTCCTTTGTAATTAGCTAAATTCAAAAGGAAGGATCCTTATCTAGATACAGGTGAAAGATCAACGAAAATACTTGTTGGGAATCCATTTATATCGCAGCAATCCCAAAACATATGGAGCTTTAATTTGTATCAAAAGAAAGTGCAAAGGCTAATCTACAAGATGAGACATTTATTTTGAATTTTCGTTGAATAGTCGCAATAAATTAGCTTATCAGAAAACAGCCAAATCAAAAATTTCCCCGACAGTTTCTTATCCAGCCCCTTTAACAGCAAGGAAAACAACAACCTTATGTGTCATCGCCTGTAAAGATTAAGGCATTTTCATTCAATTTTCATGATGCGAACAGGTTTTTATGAGGGGTACTTCGGGGGGGTCCCAATACCGCAATACCGCACCGAAAAGACACCAAATACCGCAATACCGCACCAAAAAATAGCGAAATACCGCAAACGCTAGAAAGTTAAAAAAAGCGCTCTTAATACAGTATACCGGTCTGTAGCAGTTTGATTCCGACCTAAATCCACCTTTCTTCATTAAAATTTGTAGTTTCGTCTATTAAATCATAGTTAGATGTTTTACAGACCAAAATGTGACGTGAGAACGACAGGAAAAGTTTCATTGATGTGCTTTCAGTAAAACTGCATTGAGGGCAGAAATTATGAATATATACCGGGTGAGCCAGAAAAAAGTTCCCACCTTCGAAGATTCGTAGCACAACAAGTTTTTCATGGATTTGAATGATTCAAGTTCTAATTAAAAGCCAAAAGATCAAAGTATTTTTGTGATTTTTCTCGTCTTCTTACGAGCACTGCAACTATAGGTGAATTCAACTTTACAAAAAGTATCATGTTTTCAAAATGACTGAAAAGGGGCCTAAAACACTTGATCAAATCGTTAGGACTCTCCTAATCCAGAACAATACACACGAGCGCTTCACCTCTGTCAAGAGCAATAATACATTAGTTAAATGTGCAGACGATATCTCTCACCCATGAGAAATTGCTTTTTTTCTATGTTGTAGTCCCTTATAATTTGATCACGTATTTCAGGCCTTTTTCAGTCATTTTGCAACCACAAATTTTTTCTAAATTTGAAATTACCATTTTTCCAATGCTTGTAACAAGGCGAGAAAAATCACAAAAATACTTCGATCTTTTGGCTGTCAAGCAAATATTGATTCATTCCAAACCATCCAGTACTCTTGATGCTATGAAGTTTCAAAAGTTGGAACTTTTTTCTGGTTCACCCGGTAGAACATATCATTGTTTTGAATATCGATTCTGCTACAGAAAGGCGAATACGAGATTAAAAGTTTACTCTGGCTGACGCATTTTTGTACACATTTTCTAGCCTGCGTGCAGACTCATATCCTCGAAAGTATACTTTCGAGGAGTTGAGTCTGCACGCAGGCGAACATTTTCCAAATGTCGATGTAGGTTCATATGGTTATCCAAATCTACACCACGGTACTTGTATGATTTTGTCTCATGAATAGTTTGATTGTAGATTTTGATGTCCACGTTTGGCAGTTTGGACAACTTTTGATGTGATCCATATAGCCCAGATTCAGTTTTACCTTTTTTCAAGTTAATGAACAGGTTATTTTCATCAAGCCACTCTGCAACTTTCTGCAGTTCACTGTTTAAGTAAATGTGCTATTTCGTTTGAGTTCTTTCTTGCACAATATAAACAGTATCGTCGGCATATAATATAATGCCAGCATCAGTGAGCGGAATATGGATGTCGTTGATTATCAGCCCAAAGAGAAGGGACCCCAGGACGGATCCTTGTGGTACACCATTTGTAACATTTTTTTCGCATGAGCTGGTGTTATCAAAGATTTCTTATTGTTTCCTATTAAAGAGATAATCATCTATCCATTGTAATGATTCCACATCATCTATGCCATAACTTGGTAATTTTTCCAGCAAGGTTGCATGACACGTACTTTGTCAAAGGCTTTACGGAGGTCAATATAGACAGCACCACAAAGTAGCCCTTTTCCAACGCTCTGTCTAACCTTTTCTGACAGTAAGGTACCTGCATGTTGCGTAGATCTCCCTTGTCTAAACCGAAACTGATGTGGCCATTCGATTCAAGGTACTGGGACAGTTGATTATAAATGATCAGATAACTTAGATCTGATAGAGCAGGAATTACCGTGAAAGGCGTATAGTTGTCCAACATTGCTGGATTGCCTGATTTGAAAATAGGGGTGATTCTCCCACATCTAAAGTTTTGATTCGTGCAAATATTTTGATTCTTTTTCTTCAGATAAAAATTTTTCGTGCTCTCCTCCGCAGGTACCTTTTCAAGGTTGAGCAGGTGGAGCAGGCACAAGGAGAAAGGGATAAGGGACCTCCATCTCCTTCGTTTTTCTTTCTTCTGTCAATTTGTCTCGAAGATGCTTTGTTCTTCAACAGGAAAATGGCATTACATAAAGTTTGGATGTTAATGTTCGTAAAATACCGCATACCGCGCTGTGAAAGCTCGATACCGCAATACCGCAAGTTTTTCCCGTCATTAACGCAATACCGCACAAAATTTACCCCCGATACCGCAACACCGCAAACCCCGAAGTACCCCTCTTTTATGGCGTTATTTGCCAAAATATGTTCAGTATATGCTGAAAGCATTCACTACACCCCAACACTTCATAAAACAAAACAACAGCTTCCTACGCAAGTAAAGTTTTTCAAAAGCTTTCACAGAAAGGTAATGATTCATTCAAGATAAATTTACAAGCCATGAGCAAACATCATAAATTCTTGTTATCGATCGAAAACATCAAATACAATAACTGGGATGCTTTCCGTAGACAGCGTAATGTGTGCGTTAAATTATCCCATCAGGCAAAAAGATGTTTCTATAATCAACTTGA
This sequence comes from Aurelia coerulea, assembly GCA_039566865.1. NCBI lineage: Eukaryota > Metazoa > Cnidaria > Scyphozoa > Semaeostomeae > Ulmaridae > Aurelia > Aurelia coerulea. The sequence continues at coordinate 10,751,320 of CM076959.1, forward strand.
TATTTCAGACAGACAACATACAATTTTGGAAGACTGTCAAAGCTTTTATTTCGGATAAAAGCTCTTCAAAATAAAGAATAACATTGATCGAAGAAGGGAAAATTGTGTTGAACGAGTCTGAAGTAGCTGAGACTTTTAATAATGTTTTTGTTACAATCACTGAACCTCTTGGAATCATCGAAAATGATAATATTATTCTTGACCCTGAAGGTATTAGCGATCCTGTCGACCAAATGTTATTTAGGTTCTCAAGGCACCCAAGTATTCCAAAAATTCGTTCCTTGAATGGGAACACTGGTTCTTTCTCATTTGAAAAGGTGTCAGTTAATAATATGAAAAACGAAATTGATGAACTAAGAAGCCAACCACTTTCAAGAGTATCCCCCCAAAGCTGTTTAAATATGAGTCCGATCTAGTATCTACTCCTTTGCAAATCATATTTAATAACTCAGTAGAACAATCTTACTTTCCTGAAGAACTGATGTTAGCCGATGTATCTTCTCTTTTTAAAAAAGAAGTCAAAACTTTCGAGGGTAATTACAGACCTATTAGTTTTCTCTCGACAGTGTCAAAGGTGTTTGAAAGGCTCATGGCTACTCAGATTTCTGCACACATGTCTCCGTATTTATCATAGCTGCTTTGTGGTTTTCGCAAGAGCTACAATTCCCAACATGCATTGATGCGGGCAATTGAAAAATTGAAAACCTGTCTGGACAATATTACTTATGGAAAAATATTATGGAAAATAGGAGCTATCTTTATGGACCTTTCAAAGGCCTTTGACTGTAGTCGACATGACTTACTGATTGCCAAGCTACATGCCTACGGTTTTAGCCGTGAAGCTTTATGGCTTGTTTACAGCTAATTGGAAAATCGGCAACAACGAGTAAAAATCAATGGATCTTTCAGCACCTATAAACATCTAAGTTTTGGTGTTCCACAAGGATCCGTCCGATATCTGTACCAATGATCTTCTGTAATCGATTCAAGTAATAGATATATGTAACTATGCGGATGATACAACCATCTATACATGAGATATGTGTCGCGAAAATGTAATCTCCAGGCTAGAAAATGATTCCAAAATCATAATCGAGTGGTTTGGAAACAATTGCATGAAACTGAACGAAGACAAATGCCATTTTATGATATTTGGTGAAAGAACAAATCAAGAGGTCAGCATAAATATAGGCAGCTGTGCCGGATGAATAACAAAATCAATAGGCTGCATGAGATAGTCCTGAGGATAGCATATAAAGACTATATTCCTAGTTTGGCAACTTTGCTGGAAAAAGATAGATCTGTGACAATCCATGAGAATAATATACAGTTGCTTGTGACTGAAATGTTCAAAACAATAAATAATCTGAACCCCACATTCATGAATGAGATCTTTCTTCAAAGAAGTGCAGCCTATAATTTGAGAAATATAAATACGTTCATGGTTCCAAATGTACGTGCTGTTAATCATGGTACTGAAACGGTCCAATATAGAGGGCAACGTATTTGGCAGTCCCTTCCACAGGAAATCAAAGATGCAAATTCTGTACAACAATTCAGAAATAAAATAAAATGTTGGAAGAATTTAGATTGTCACTGAAGACTTTGCAAGCAATTCATACCTCGGTGCGGTTTTTTATAGTTTTATACATCTTCTTTGTAGATTTTATATATAGATTTTATGATTTTTGTAATGTTATTGACTATTTACCTGTATTCCCAGGGGATTACTCAGGTATATTTAGGATAGGAGTGCTCAGGCTGGGGTACAGCGCATCAACCCAAAAACATACTTTCTAGCATGAAAATAATTTAAAAATAAAAAAATAACCCAAAAAAATAATTTTTCCGACCTTACATACTCAAAAGTTATGAAGTGAGTATCTTAAATCTGCATAAAAATGTCCTAACTGATTAGATTCCTCATGATGTGTTTGGATATTTATGTTTTTTATTTTAGTACTGGTACTTGACTCTAATTTTGTTTGTAAATTATATTTTCCCCGATTTTCTTACTTTTTCTCATTATTGAGACCCAAAAAAGTAAGCCAGAATTTCTTGAACCCAAAAAAAATAACTGTACAAATCATTGACCCAAAAAAATAATCTTTGCCTAAAATTTAGACCCAAAAAAGTAACCTGAGCATCCCTATCCTGAATATACAAGAGTACCCCCCTGGGCCTGTATTCATTTTTCTGTATCATTGTAATCAATTTGTTAGATTGAATTAGAATTTTTTATATTTAGCTATGTAACTTGCAAACTTTAAATAAAATGATAATAATAATAATAATAACAATAATAATAATAATAACAATAATAATAATAATAATGATAACAATAACAATAATAATAATCGCAATTAGTAAGATTGAGGGGCGAGGGGACATTGATGAGAAAACTCTGGAATATTTTATGGTCAACAACCCAAAGCTGGGTAGGTTTTATCTTTTACCGAAAATCCACAAAAGACTCAATAGTGTCCCAGGAAGACCTGTTATTTCAAATTCAGGCTGTTTCACCGAAAATATTTCAGCAGTTTTGGACCATCATCTCCAACCTTTAGCAAAAAGAGTCCGGTCATATGTCAAAGATACTAACGATTTTCTAAAAAAGCTAGCCAGCATGGAGGACCTTCCTCGGGATGCTATTCTGTATACGATTGATGTGGTCGGTCTATATCCTAGTATACCCCATGACGAAGGACTGGAAGCTCTGCGTACTGCTCTTAATTCAAGGGAGAATCAATCGGTTTCTACGGATACCTTAGTGAAACTGGCTAATTTAGTGCTAACAAACAATTTTTTTGAGTTTAATGGTGATTTTTTTAAGCAAATTAGGGGGACAGCTATTGGTACCAAATGTGCACCATCATATGCTATTCTATTTTTGGCGGCTTTGGAAGAAAAACTTCTTGAACAATCACAATATAAGCCTTGGTTATGGTGGCGTTATATTGATGATGTATTTTTAGTTTGGACACACGGGGAGGAAAAAGTTATAGAATTTGTAGATTTTCTGAATTCTGCTCACCATTCCATAAAGTTCACCGTTGAATATTCCAAGGAAACGGTGAACTTTTTGGATGTTCAGGTTATTAGGCAAGGTAATAAAATAGTCACAGATCTGTATACGAAACCGACTGATACTCATCAGCTTCTTCATCGCTCCTCGTGTCATCCAGGTCATACGAAAAAGGGCATTCCCTATGGGCAGGCCCTTCGAATTCGTCGTATTTGCTCAGAAGACTCATTTTTTGAAAATCGATTGCAAAACTTGGATAATTTTCTTTTGGATCGGGGGTACAATAGGGGAGAAATAGAGGGACAGTTTAATAGGGTAAGGGGGTTGGATCGGAATACCCTCCTGGATCGGAACCAAAAGCACCTGGACGATACGAGGATACCCCTGGTTTTAACATTCCATCCAGCATTTCATAAAGTGTACGACATTTTGCAAACATGTTTGAATGCACTCTTTATTGATAATGAACATCGACATATTTTCAAGGATAAGATTTTTGTTTCGTTCAGAAGGGCTAAAAATTTCAAGGATACTCTGGTTCGGGCCAAAGTATACCAACAAACGGATGAACAAGCTGAAAAGGGCACTTTCAAATGTAATGGCAGGAGAAGCTGTCAAATTTGTGCACTCATTGTTGAAAGGGAGGCATTTCGAAATTTTAATGACTCTCGACGCTTTACGATCTCCTCTGATGCTTATCATTGCAACTCGGAGAATGTAGTCTACTTGTTGCAGTGTGATTGCTGCAATAAAAAATATGTGGGCAGCACAAAAACCAAATTTCGGCAAAGATTTCATGTGTACAAATCATATTTTCGAACATATGCACGTAAATACAATGATGGCAGTCTTGACAGGGGTAAGGCGGTACCACAGGCGGGTTTCTTTGGGCATTTTTTTAGTGAAGGCCATCAGGGTGCTTTTTCGGTGAGCATAAAAATCATTGATGGGGCTTCAGATGTTTACTCACTTCGTAGAAAAGAATCATTTTGGCAATACAAATTGGGAACCTTTGCACCCAACGGTCTCAATGAAAGAGCGGCTGATGTTGAATTGGATATGTTCGCCTGTGGGGTCGCCTGAATACAGTCATTCCATTTGAATAAGTCTTAGGCTTTATCTTGGGGGCATGCTTCCTTTCGTATTTCGTGTCAGTGTGCACGTGGTGTCAGGGTGGAATTCCCTGTCTTGCCATCTAGGGATTTAGCAATTTAAGCAAATCCCAGGAGGGTCGTTGAGAGGCGTGCTCCTTCGTTTGCTTGAGACTTTATATACGCAGAGCTCCCATTCCGATGTCGAGAACTAAAGGATTAGGGAATTTACTATGAACTTTTATTTGAATTGGAAGTTTTGGCTGGCTAAGAAAACTTGAAATAGTCTAGGTGTGTTGTTTGGCATTGTTTTTAAGGGGGGCCTCGGGGGGATATTATCACGATTTTATGTTAATGTTATTTTGTCCTATAAATACTTGGCTGTCCTGTGGTTGTAAACAACTGATGAAGATTTTATAATCGAAACGTTTTGCTTTTTAGCAGTTTTGTTTTTCATAACAATAATAATAATAATAATAATAATAATAATAATTATAATAATAATAAAAGTAATTATAATAATAATAATAATAATCATAATAATCATAATAATCATAATAATCATAATAATAATAATAATCATAATAATAATAATAATAATAATAATAATAATATGAAAAACAAAACTGTTAAAAGCAAAACGTTTCGATTATAAAATCTTCATCAGTTGTTTACAACCACAGGACAGCCAAGTATTTATAGGACAAAATAACATTAACATAAAATCGTGATAAAATCCCCCCGAGGCCCCCCTTAAAAACAATGCCAAACAACACACTTAGACTATTTCAAGTTTTCTTAGCCAGCCAAAACTTCCAATTCAAATAAAAGTTCATAGTAAATTCCCTAATCCTTTAGTTCTCGACATCGGAATGGAAGCTCTGCGTATATAAAGTCTCAAGCAAACGAAGGAGCACGCCTCTCAACGACCCTCCTGGGATTTGCTTAAATTGCTAAATCCCTAGATGGCAAGACAGGGAATTCCACCCTGACACCACGTGCACACTGACACGAAATACGAAAGGAAGCATGCCCCCAAGATAAAGCCTAAGACTTATTCAAATGGAATGACTGTATTCAGGCGACCCCACAGGCGAACATATCCAATTCAACATCAGCCGCTCTTTCATTGAGACCGTTGGGTGCAAAGGTTCCCAATTTGTATTGCCAAAATGATTCTTTTCTACGAAGTGAGTAAACATCTGAAGCCCCATCAATGATTTTTATGCTCACCGAAAAAGCACCCTGATGGCCTTCACTAAAAAAATGCCCAAAGAAACCCGCCTGTGGTACCGCCTTACCCCTGTCAAGACTGCCATCATTGTATTTACGTGCATATGTTCGAAAATATGATTTGTACACATGAAATCTTTGCCGAAATTTGGTTTTTGTGCTGCCCACATATTTTTTATTGCAGCAATCACACTGCAACAAGTAGACTACATTCTCCGAGTTGCAATGATAAGCATCAGAGGAGATCGTAAAGCGTCGAGAGTCATTAAAATTTCGAAATGCCTCCCTTTCAACAATGAGTGCACAAATTTGACAGCTTCTCCTGCCATTACATTTGAAAGTGCCCTTTTCAGCTTGTTCATCCGTTTGTTGGTATACTTTGGCCCGAACCAGAGTATCCTTGAAATTTTTAGCCCTTCTGAACGAAACAAAAATCTTATCCTTGAAAATATGTCGATGTTCATTATCAATAAAGAGTGCATTCAAACATGTTTGCAAAATGTCGTACACTTTATGAAATGCTGGATGGAATGTTAAAACCAGGGGTATCCTCGTATCGTCCAGGTGCTTTTGGTTCCGATCCAGGAGGGTATTCCGATCCAACCCCCTTACCCTATTAAACTGTCCCTCTATTTCTCCCCTATTGTACCCCCGATCCAAAAGAAAATTATCCAAGTTTTGCAATCGATTTTCAAAAAATGAGTCTTCTGAGCAAATACGACGAATTCGAAGGGCCTGCCCATAGGGAATGCCCTTTTTCGTATGACCTGGATGACACGAGGAGCGATGAAGAAGCTGATGAGTATCAGTCGGTTTCGTATACAGATCTGTGACTATTTTATTACCTTGCCTAATAACCGGAACATCCAAAAAGTTCACCGTTTCCTTGGAATATTCAACGGTGAACTTTATGGAATGGTGAGCAGAATTCAGAAAATCTACAAATTCTATAACTTTTTCCTCCCCGTGTGTCCAAACTAAAAATACATCATCAATATAACGCCACCATAACCAAGGCTTATATTGTGATTGTTCAAGAAGTTTTTCTTCCAAAGCCGCCAAAAATAGAATAGCATATGATGGTGCACATTTGGTACCAATAGCTGTCCCCCTAATTTGCTTAAAAAAATCACCATTAAACTCAAAAAAATTATTTGTTAGCACTAAATTAGCCAGTTCCACTAAGGTATCCGTAGAAACCGATTGATTCTCCCTTGAATTAAGAGCAGTACGCAGAGCTTCCAGTCCTTCGTCATGGGGTATACTAGGATATAGACCGACCACATCAATCGTTCACAGAATAGCATCCCGAGGAAGGTCCTCCATGCTGGCTAGCTTTTGTAGAAAATCGTTAGTATCTTTGACATATGACCGGACTCTTTTTGCTAAAGGTTGGAGATGATGGTCCAAAACTGCTGAAATATTTTCGGTGAAACAGCCTGAATTTGAAATAACAGGTCTTCCTGGGACACTATTGAGTCTTTTGTGGATTTTCGGTAAAAGATAAAACCTACCCAGCTTTGGGTTGTTGACCATAAAATATTCCAGAGTTTTCTCATCAATGTCCCCTCGCCCCTCAATCTTACTAATTGCGTCCTGGACGACACGTTGTACCAGAGCTGAAGGGTCATTGTCGAGTTTCTGATAAACCCCAGGATCCCCAAGCTGGTTCTCTGCTTCCAAAATATAGTCTTCCCTATCCCACACTACGACCCCTGAACCCTTGTCCGCTTCCTTAATAATAATTGTTCGATCTGATCTAAGATTATTTAAAGCTACTCTTTCTTCTCTAGTCAAATTACTATAGTTACAACCTTCTGGTGATACTTTCATAAGCTCGTCTTCTAATTTAGATAAAAATGCCTCGATTGCCACGTCCTTATTCCTAGGGTTAAATTTGCTTTTGGGTCTAAATGCTGGCACTTCTGAAAAATCATCATTCTCTTTAAAAAACCATTTAAGTTGCAACCTTCTACCGAAGTTTTCTAAATCGATTTTAACCTGTGAATAATCAATCTCTTTTGGAGTCGCTACAAATTTAAGTCCCTTTGACAAAACTGAAATTTCATGCTGACTAAGCGTACGCTGTGATAAATTTATTACCTTGTTGTTAACAAATTGTCCCTCAATACGTCCATTTTCATCTCTTTTAACTTGGTACTGAATTTCATCATTATTTTCTGACACATCCTGTTGATTGGTACTTTCTCCAAACGTCCTTGATCCTCTTTCTCCAATTCCTGGCGGTTGATTATCAAAGTTATTTTGCATAAGCTCCCTTCGAATTTCATCCAAATCTATCCCTTGTTCCTGTTCCAAATGTAGTTCTCCACCTTCAGCATGATACTCAACATCCCAAAACAATTTCAAATCTTTAATAAACGTAAAGTTCGTCTGAAATTCCTGTTCTACCGCCAAAGCTTCACCACCTGCATTCAGTCTCGAAAGTTTCCTTCTTCTGCGAACAAAAATCCCCTTTTCAGCCTGTTCAATTCTACTACACAGCTCCTCAAGAAGGTTCCTTGCTTCTCTTATTTCCGCGACTATTTCCAAATATTCAGTAATTTTATTCCAAAATTCAAGCTCAAGAGCCAACGTTTGTGTCCTGTACTCACTGACCAGTGTCTCTACCAAATTCATTTCCGCCCTGAACATGATAGCGTTCCATTGTGAGAGAAAATCTTCCGACGTCTTACCAATTTGGGGCGTTTTCTTTACTTTCAAACCGTTCGGAGTAATGTTACATCTCAAGCAAATCTTCATAAACAACCAGTGATTAGCATATCTAGTGATTTTGTCAGCCAAATTAAAAAGGTATCTCTTTCTTAGAACTTGGCTGTCCTCATCCATCTTTAGCCCTCTCCGTTGGAAAAATCGAATATTAAAACAAAACCACCATAAAAAATAACAGAAAAAAGTATATGAAAAACAAAACTGTTAAAAGCAAAACGTTTCGATTATAAAATCTTCATCAGTTGTTTACAACCACAGGACAGCCAAGTATTTATAGGACAAAATAACATTAACATAAAATCGTGATAAAATCCCCCCGAGGCCCCCCTTAAAAACAATGCCAAACAACACACCTAGACTATTTCAAGTTTTCTTAGCCAGCCAAAACTTCCAATTCAAATAAAAGTTCATAGTAAATTCCCTAATCCTTTAGTTCTCGACATCGGAATGGAAGCTCTGCGTATATAAAGTCTCAAGCAAACGAAGAAGCACGCCTCCCAACGACCCTAATAATAATAATAATAATAATAATAATAATAATAATAATAATAATAATAATAATAATAATAATAATAATAATAATAATAATAATAACAATAATAATAATAATAATAATGATGGAAACTTTCATTCTCATAAATAAAGCTTACAATCAGATAAAGAATTAAAATGTAAAATCTACAGTACAAAGAATATAAGTGACTAGCACTCTCCATAAAAGGGCATGTTAGTCAGTCTTACTGCCTTCAACAGTCTTTACTTCTTTAAAATGTTAAAAGGTCTGGATTGGTCCAGTCTTTGTCTTTCCTACAAAATAAGTAATATGTTGTCCTTATGCAAATGTTTATTATCTTTCTAGCAATGTTTTTTGACGCAAGTTCCGAAAGTCCGATGTTCTTTAATGCTTGCAGTATGCCATTTCCGTCGTCATCCCTGCATATCAATCCTAGGGTGCTCATGCTCAGGTTCACAAATGTTACTTTCTCATACTTTTCATTGAGATCAAGGATAGCAGAGTTGTATTTTCTTATCTTCCTTGCACAATTCTCGTTCACGTTGGTGACAAAACCGCAGGTTAATTCTAGAACGATTATGACCTTCTCTTGATAGACTATGATGATATCTGGTCGCTTTAATGTTCCTGTGACAACTGTGGGGCAGGGGTAGCCAGGAATATCAGCAAAAACTTTCAAGTCCCTCAGGCCATCAATGCTACTCAATAGAGTCGCAAGAATGGAGTTATGCCTCCACGTGTATCTGCCTTGTTGAAGATGAACTTTGCAACCCGAAACAACGTGCAAAAAGGGATTGACTATTTTCCTTACATGCAAGGCATGTGTCCATGGTTGCTCTTCCCCACAGGACCATATTCTTTAATGTAGCTAAGGTATTATTCATGTATCCGTTCGTAAAGTTGTAGATATTCGATGGGAGAATGTCTCTTACCTCTATCCATAGCTTTTTGAGTTGCTCGTTGCTGAGAGTCCACATCTGTTTCACGATGTACCCTTGATACTGTAGATCATTTGAAATCTTTTTGATTTATATGGCTCTCACAGATTTTGTCACGTCACTTGTATCTCTGTATTGATCAACCTGGATGCTTTCTTGTGCGGTAGCTTGATGTAAATAATTTATATCGGAATTTGGAGATTTCTTCAGACAGTTACGCTTGGTTGTTTGACACTGCAAATACTTTGTTGAAATTTTGATGATGTTTAGACCAAATTTTTCCTTAGAGAGTGTCACTATATCAAGTGTGCCATTTATTGGAATTTCTAGCCACTTTCTCACAAATGATGAACTGCTCGAATCAAGAGTTTGCTTCACCCAAGTGATGTTTATATCAGATATAGTAAGATCCCAGCTTATTTTTGACATCAGAAACTTTGAGTATAGATCTATTTTATGTCGTGGGTGGAGGGGTAACCTGTCTATGTCTTCCAATATCCGGTTGCACTTTTCAACTAGTGACTTTTTATGAGCCACGTCATCCATATTGAAATCAAAGACCCTTACTAGATACGTGAACCCCTCATTCATTTCCACAGGTGGTATTACTGCATCATTGGTGAATAATTTAGGGGAATATTGAACTGTTGCAGTATTTACTTTTTGTATCCCAAAGGTCTTGCACTTATTGCAGCGAGCAAGCGCGAAGCGGCCATTTAGACGCGACATATTGCCCATCGTGGATTATCTGGTTATGTGGCTCTACTAAACCTGCGCAGCAACATTGCTGACTTACATGGAGGAGCTGTTTGTGATTGGATAAAACACAAGAACTGCAATGCGTCATTTGAAAGGTATTTCTACCTGCAGAGTTACTTTGGCAACCAAAACAATTATGGCTACATTCAAATTCAATCAGCTGGTTCTAATTGCTTCAAAATCAAACAATGCCAAAATCTTAAATCACAGAATCATGATTGTTGCTCTCGCATCCGGTTTCCATTGTAACGATTTCCACAAGTTCCATTCAAGCAATTTGCCGTCTGCAAGGCCTCTGCAACTTTCGATCTGTATCGATCTGTTCGCCATATTGGAGGTATGAGAGGATTTCTTTTTATACTCTATCTTGCTTCGAATATTCACAGAGTCGGAATGAGTGACTTCTGCAGCTTATCTGTTGACGATATCCCAAGGCTTTGATTCCATCCAGGGCCTAGCTCGAGAGGTTACTTTGACTGACTTTGACTTGCACAAACAAACATATGCTGGGTCTGGGTTGGGTGCCACCGACGACGGCCAGGGGATTGATGAAGGAGGAATCCTCCAAACTGACACCAGAGGTTTGCAACGAATTGCAGGGTTCGCCCAAATAACATCTAATTTACTGTTTCAAGTTTTGTGCAATGCTGTTGACCCCATACAAGTTAGACGAATACTCATCCAGACTCAGTTTCATTTTCCAGACTCAGTTTCATATTCAATTGAAAGGCGATTCCGGCGATTCTTTGGAATGGGCCTAAGACGGAGTTGGACACACAACTCTTGTTCCCAGAAAATCCATTCATGCGATTGACAAGATGTTTTTGGATTTAGATATATCTGATAAAGTTCCCGTGTTGAAATTCATTCATTTTTTGTTAAAAGCTCGTTTGTTTGTAGAAAATTGATAGTTTTGCGAGCTTTGAATCTGAGTCTGGAATTGAAACTGAGTCCGGAAATTGAAACTGAGTCTGGGCGAATATTCGTCTGACTTGCATGCGGTATGATGTTGTAATACTGTTTTCTACAATGTTGATACTTCATACAGCAAATAACTGTAAAAAAATCATATTAATAGAACTACTTTGTGACACAATATGTCGTACTGAATCTTTTACATTAAAACCTTATTCAGTTTCTGTTTTTGTTGCAGGACCAAAGGATTGCTTGTTCTAGTTCCTGTAATGATCTGATTTGCATTCATGGGATGGGAAGTCATTAAATAAAACAATGTGTTGCAGATGCACCATTGAATAGTTGTCAAGACTAGATATTGCCCATTATGAACTATTTCGATCAAGATTGTTTTTCACTGGTACAAAGGTGTTTTTCTACATTTTGAAATTAAACATAGAACGGTTTGTTGTGATGATACAGCTAGTCTACTCGATGATACATTATTCCTGCTAATGCTTATCAATGCAGTTGGGTGCTCAGACAATGAACCATTAGTGAAGCTTATTTCGAAGAAATGATCAAAGCCAGTGATGCAAATATGACTGTGAAGTGCCATATATGGCAGTTTAAAACAATACAGTTCGCAGGAACTTTTGAACTATGAACATTAACTACAGTACCTGTACCTGAAAATTTGAAAATTGAATAATTGAGACCAATGTTAAATTAAATTACTAAATACTACTGGATAAATTACTGAACCTAATTGAGCATATTGGTAATAAAACAAGGTCTCAATGGCTGTAATGGATTTTGTAGTTGTGGTAACCTGTCTTCATATTTGGAAACTTGTTGTCCTTTTTGGAATGTTTCAACCTCAGAACATCGGAGACAGCTCCCTGAGAAGGCACCTGAATGTAGAATTTCATTTTTGGCATGGGGAATAGACCTTTTAGCTATTCAAAAAAGTATCTGAATCGAAAGGTATTTTGATACATTTTGTAGAATTCTTGAACGTGCACAATAGTGATAGAAGCTCTAATGCTATTCAATCGAACCTCTTGCATAAAAATGTATAAACATGTTGCTCGATCCCAACTCTTTTGCAGAATAGCTAAAGGTCTATTTCCACAAATTAATTTTTCTCAAACAAAAGGCTGTTGTTTTCATATAAATTGGGCGCAAGGCAGATTTGTTATCTTGCCTTGAGCTGTAGTTACTTAACTATGTTAACAGCTAGTCTACTCGGATGATCATGTTGGCCCATTTCGTCCATCTTGTAAAGGCATTTAGCGAAATCTGGTTTTCATATCGCTGCCCGGTTATGATGGCTGCATCGTCAGCAAATTGGTACCAGTGTCTTGGACTGAGATGCTGAGAATATCTGTATCCCAATTGCTCGAATTCTTTTGATTTGATGGAATTAATGAATGTATTAAATATCATATTGAACAACAATGGGCTGAATAATAATGATAATAATAATAATAATAATAATGATAATAATAATAATAATAGTAATAATAATAATAATAATAATAATAATAATAATAATAATAATAATAATAATAATATTAAAACAAAACCACCATCAAAAATAACAGAAAAAAGTATATGAAAAACAAAACTGTTAAAAGCAAAACGTTTCGATTATAAAATCTTCATCAGTTGTTTACAACCACAGGACAGCCAAGTATTTATAGGACAAAATAACATTAACATAAAATCGTGATAAAATCCCCCCGAGGCCCCCCTTAAAAACAATGCCAAACAACACACCTAGACTATTTCAAGTTTTCTTAGCCAGCCAAAACTTCCAATTCAAATAAAATTTCATAGTAAATTCCCTAATCCTTTAGTTCTCGACATCGGAATGGAAGCTCTGCGTATATAAAGTCTCAAGCAAACGAAGAAGCACGCCTCCCAACGACCCTCCTGGGATTTGCTTAAATTGCTAAATCCCTAGATGGCAAGACAGGGAATTCCACCCTGACACCACGTGCACACTGACACGAAATACGAAAGGAAGCATGCCCCCAAGATAAAGCCTAAGACTTATTCAAATGGAATGACTGTATTCAGGCGACCCCACAGGCGAACATATCCAATTCAACATCAGCCGCTCTTTCATTGAGACCGTTGGGTGCAAAGGTTCCCAATTTGTATTGCCAAAATAATTCTTTTCTACGAAGTGAGTAAACATCTGAAGCCCCATCAATGATTTTTATGCTGACCGAAAAAGCACCCTGATGGCCTTCACTAAAAAAATGCCCAAAGAAACCCGCCTGTGGTACCGCCTTACCCCTGTCAAGACTGCCATCATTGTATTTACGTGCATATGTTCGAAAATATGATTTGTACACATTAAATCTTTGACGAAATTTGGTTTTTGTGCTGCCCACATATTTTTTATTGCAGCAATCACATTGCAACAAGTAGACTACATTCTCCGAGTTGCAATGATAAGCACCAGAGGAGATCGTAAAGCGTCGAGAGTCATTAAAATTTCGAAATGTCTCCCCTTCAACAATGAGTGCACAAATTTGACAGCTTCTCCTGCCATTACATTTGAAAGTGCCCTTTTCAGCTTGTTCATCCGTTTGTTGGTAAACTTTGGCCCGAACCAGAGTATCCTTGAAATTTTTAGCCCTTCTGAACGAAACAAAAATCTTATCCTTGAAAATATGTCGATGTTCCCAGCGATATGTGTAATAATAATAATAATAATAATAATAATAATAATAATAATAATAATAATAATAATAATAATAATAAGGATGAAAAGGATGAAACAATCCACCACATTGTAAGCGGATGTAGCAATCTTGCGCAAAAAGAATACAAACGCCGACATGACTGCGTAGCCAGAGCACTCCACTGGGATATTTTACGTCAGCGAGGGTTTGAAATTAGTGACAAGTGGTACCATCATCAACCTGAGAGCGTTGTTGAAAATGAACACTTCAAAGTATTATGGGACTTTACAGTACAGACGGATCTTGAAATACATGCGAGAAGGCCAGACATCATAATAGTGGATAAAAATTTGAATGAAACGATCATAATAGACGTAGCCATACCAGTTGATGTGAACATAAGAAACAAGGAACAGGAAAAGATCACAAAGTACCAAGATCTAGCCAGAGAAATAAGAAAGATTTGGAATGTGTCAACCAAGGTCATCCCAATTGTCATAGGTGCCCTTGGCACTGTAACAGGCAGACTTGAACAGTACCTGAAGGAAATAGGTGTAACAACAAGAATTGAGTTAATCCAGAAGTCAACCATTCTAGGCACGGCGAGAATCATGAGACAGGTTCTTGATATCTAAGGACACTAGATGTGACCCGATATCTTGGACAGTAATTCCAAATGTTAATTCATTTGTGCGTAACATTCATAATAATAATAATAATAATAATAATAATAATAATAATAATAATAATAATAATAATAATAATAATAATAATAATAATAATAATAATAATAATAATAATAATAATAATAATAATAATAATAATAATAATAATAATAATAATAATAATAATAATAATAATAATTGTTCCTCCTTTTCAAATCTAAGAACATCTATCATAATAGACTTATTACTCGCCCATTTATATTGTAGTCATAGGCGTAGGAGACAGGGGGCTGGGGGACTGCAGCGCCCCCCCCCAACGTCGGAAAGCTGTGCAAAATTAGCCATAATCGGGCAGAAATCTGCCTTAAGTCGGGCAAATTTCTCTTAAACAATGGAATTCTTATTGGGCAGCCCCCCCAAAATTGTATTTTCCCCTACGCCGATGATTATCTCCCCAATAAACTTGCATCGAAACTGCAAGTCGCTCAAAGAAGCATGGAAAGAGCAATGCTGAATATTACGGGAAGAGATAGGAAGAGAAACGAATGGGTACGGGAGCAAACAAGAGTTGTAGGCATCATAGCCCAGGCGAAATCACTGAATTGGGAGTGGGCAGGTCACATATAGGAAGGATGGCAGATAACCGATGGGCAAAGAAATCCACAGAATGGACACCGTATGGAAGAAAGCACAGCAGAGGAAGACCAAAAAAGGGATGGAAAGATGAAGTTACAGAAACGGAAACAGAAACGTTTTTGATCTCTTATTTATCATCTGGTTATTGGTTTTCCAGGTTTCTTTCAGGTTGCCCTCAAAGGTTCTTATTGTATCAGAGAAAAAGTCCCTTTTTAGCTTTTGGTTCGTATAAGTAACTTTGTTTCTGAAATGTTCATATGCAACAAATAACAAATCAGATTGGTTTTTAACTGCAGCTTTCTTTACCTTGTCTCTTACTTGTGAAAGCTTGCTTAGTTCAGAGGTGTACCAAGGAGTGTATCTTTCGGCTACCCGACGTTTTCTTAAAGGAGCATGCTTTTCAATTATCATCGAAAGCACTTCACACCAGTGCCCTACCTGCTCATTGAGATCAGAGCCATTGTGTAAGACTAACGACCAGTCAATTGATGCAAGGTCTTGCAAAATGCACTCTCATTGAATTTTTTCATCTGGCGAGTTGTTACTACTTTATGTTTTATGGTCAGGGCTCCCCGGAACTTTCGAACACAGTAGCAGTAGACCAAGTAATGGTCGCTGAGACTAATTTCGAGAACGCTAGAAGATACAATATTATTGATGTGACTTGTTGCAATATGGTCAATAAGGGTAGACTGTTGGGGAGTTTCCCTTGTAGGTTTATTTATGAGTTGTTTAAGCTCATACGAATTGTAAATTTGTAGCATGTGCTTGCTTAGGTTATTTAGACAGGACACATCAAAAGTGCTTGAAAACTCGAGGAAGTCACAATTCGTGTCACCTAGGAGTTTAATTTCTTTACCCTCGGTCTCAAGAAATGGTAAGATCCGATCAAGTTTTTCAAAGGTCTCGACAGTGTCACTAGGCGGCTGGTCCATGCAACAATGAAAAATGGTTTAGCCTTTAGAGGTTGAACCTCAATGCACGGGGTTATCGGATTTTCATAAAATGATTGTCACCGTGTTGAAAACCACTTTTCCAAAGCAAGGTCCCTCCTTTAAAAATTACCGGTGTTACAAAAATTTTGACCAAACTAGTTTTAACCCTATCCAGACTAGGCTTTTTGAAACTCTGGGGAGACTAGGGGGGGCACAAAGTGCCCCCCCTGGTTTTTCATAGAATCATAAGTGCTAGAGACTTGAAACTTGGCACAAGTAACAAACATGATAAGGCAAACAAGATGATGTGATTTGTTTTTGTTTATGTCACGTGATTAAGTGCTGACGTCAGCAAATGTTGCTAATTTGGGTGTAAAACCACATGTACTTTGTCGCGTTGTATCTCCAAATTGATAAAATATATCGATGTGATATTTGAAACACAGAAGGATTATATCCTTGTAATTCTTATTTTGAAATTTTGGCTTTGTAACACTAATGTTTTTGCTGATGTCAGCATTTATTCATTTTGTACGAAAAAAGAGCGATTTTTGTCTAAAATTGATTATAAATTACTTTTAAAAATAGCAAAAAATGCTAAATATACATAAAAAGACCTGCTGCATCATATAATGTCACTCATTTTTCTAAAAATGAAGCATAACATGGTTTTCAGTCAGTACGCATGCGCAACAACCAATTGTTGATGACGTCATCAAAAATCAATAAACTATATATCAAATGAAAGCTTGTTTGAAGACGAGTTCAACAATGTTTGTTTCATTGTCATAGAGCAAGTGGTTCCAAAGCTATGACTTAAAAGGTATTTATTTTGAGTAGCATTCAATTTAAAGTCATGTGTTGACCCCCGGAATCAGTGTGAAAATTTTTGAAATTGACATGAAAAGATGTCTCATAGATAGAAACTAAAAGTCACAAAAAAGCTAGACTATTCTAGAGATACTCGACGAGCTGTGTGGAAAAGATTACTAGGGGGGGCACTTTGTGCCCCCCCCCTAGTCTGGATAGGGTTAACCAAGACTGAGCTTGGCAATGTGGCTGCTTCAAATTCAGACTATGGGGCATTTGAAACTGCTTTTGATAAGGTATCAAATAAACATGCACCACCAAAGAAAAAGTTTGTTAGAGCTAACGATGCACCCTTTATGACTCTGGCACTCCGGAAGGCTGTCATAATACGAACTAGATTGCGGAACAAATATAACCAAAACAGAGTTGCTGAAAATTGGAATAATTTTCGTCGACAGCGTAACCTTTGCGTAAAGCTTTTTAGAACAGAGAAGAAGAGATACTACAATAATTTGGACGTCACACTAATCACTGACAATAAGAAATTTTGGAAAACGGTCAAACCACTATTCTCTGACAAAATAAAATCTCAAAATAAGATAGTCTTAGTGGAAAATGATGAGGTTATCTCTGACGATCATCAGGTTGCAGAAATATTTAACAATTATTTTGTAACTGTAACGGAAACCCTTGATATAGCAGAGAATTTAGACAGTGTTCGTTCAACGGAAGGTATCATTGATCCAGTTGAAATAGCAATTGAAAAGTATGCAAACCATCCCAGCATAAAAGCTATTCAAGCACGCTTCCCATTTGTAGAAGATAGGCACTAAATCCTAACTGGCTAACGAGCTTGGCACGTGACACGCTCTGAAACCAATCAATGGAACGGAAAACCGACCGGGAAATTTGAAAAGTCAAATTTAGGCCGTTTTTGGACGATTTTACCACACTTCACCAAAAAAAGATTGTAGGGAAGGAAAATTAAGATTTTCAAAAAATTCCTTCACAGACGTGTTCCCAATACTTCAATACATGCCTTTTAACGGGGGCTAAGAATTATCTCAAAATCTGGAGAAATGCCGAAGTTTTGAATTTGACCTCACTGACCTCACTGTAGCGTGTCATAGTAAAAACCTCAGTAAACACAGAAACGTATTCTTCGCATGCATCTGGAGACTAAATACTTTGCTTCGAAGTTATTATTCTCTGTGTTTAAGAATCTTTATAACATCTTAACCCTAATCCTACCGGGCTTTTTTTGATCTAACATAGCCGGGGGGGGGTTGCTTTCCACCCCCCCTCTATAAATAGCCGTAGACTAATGGG
Organism: Aurelia coerulea; assembly: GCA_039566865.1. Classification (NCBI taxonomy): domain Eukaryota; kingdom Metazoa; phylum Cnidaria; class Scyphozoa; order Semaeostomeae; family Ulmaridae; genus Aurelia; species Aurelia coerulea. Next base: position 10,769,581 of record CM076959.1, read on the forward strand.
AAATCATTGAAACTTGGCAAGGGCGTAGTCCTAGCTATTCTTAGCCGATTGGTAGTTTTGGGCGTGGCCACCTCATTAGGTGACGTCACTATGACGTCATAATGCAGGATTCTGCCAAAAATTGATAATAATCAGCTCAAAATGCTTTTAAAGTATTGCATAACGCAATTCTACGCATTTTTAACAAAATCTATCGGAAAAAACTTCAAAATTTGACAAAATGACCCAAAATGGCGGCCAGAGTGACGTCATCATTTAAGAATGCTGACGTCAGCAAAATCCATTGTTATTGACAACAACAGAAAGCTAATTGTTTGCTGATTCTTTTAAAGTACAATAGTCAACGTTTGGAACTAATTCTGGGAGTAAAAATATCAAAATCATTAATTTTTCTAATACCTTGCTCCAAATATGGTAGTGTCACCTGTCACGTGACACCTATTGTTCAAAAATTTAATTGTCAAAATGTAGCTAATAGATAATTAGTAATTGTCAGAGAGTTTGAGGGTCATAGCTTTTGTCGTTAAAGAATGCTCTGCAAAAAACCGACAGGGGGGGTGGAAAACACCCCCCCCCCGGTAGGATTAGGGTTAAAAAATGCCAAACTTAGAGCACTACAGTATCTGAATCTTTTTTAGTTTGAAGCTAACATGAATACCACCGGCGATTTTCAATATTTAATGCTGAGATGTAGGTGAAAAATGGGAAGATTTGCACTGCACTGGCCTAATAAAACATCACACTGTAGTTATAAATAAGGACGAATTAACAGATACTTACATTTCTATCTTGCAAAATGAGGACCACAAACTGAAAATAAGAAGCAGCACAAATGCCAAAAGTATTTCAACTGGTTTTAATGGCAAAAAATCCACTTTTTTGACCGTAATCTGCAGCCAGTCTCCCCAACAAATCGTTCAGATTTTCCTCTTGCAACTTCATTGTCAGTAGAAAGGGCGCGGAAAATTCAGTGATCTGCTGCATGCTTGCTAGTTATCATCAAATAACATACAATTCCAATGAACTTTGAATAAATAACAATTATTTCAAGAATGGCAAGAGCTGTAACATCCAACGTGGCAAGAGCGAAAGATTTTGTGATGTCCTCTTCGATAACCATTGCTCCCATTCCTTTATCCAATTCTGCTCTCATCTTTGTGAGATCATAAGAGTGGGAATCATCAATTAGATGAACCAAAACATCATCTAAATTCATGAATTGTGTCCCTTGCTTTTTAGCACAAGAAATGGCTATCATCTCCTCTAGGAGGTACATGAAATGAATATGAAATACTAAATTCAATTTTGCGAAAGAACACAATAACAACGAACGGAAGAAATGTACATCTTGTTTTTGATATGAAAAAATAGATTGGTCATTTTTGCAAAATACTATTTGAAATACTATTTTCACATCTCCCTCATATCAATTTCACATTTCATGCGGATATTATAGAAAAATATCTATCTTTGGAATACCAAAGGCCATTCATTAGAAAATCACTCCTTTACGGTCAAACAATACAGTAGCATAGAGTACAACTGGACATGACACTTTGTAGACTCAACACATATTTTCTGTGAGGTGATAAAACTTCGACCCCCCATAGACTGAAGTTTCTTAGAATTCTTATTCTCGTTGGACCCTATAGGGGTGATTTTCTAATGGATGACCTCTAGTGATCCAAAGATAGATATTTTTTTATGATATCCACACCAACTGTGAAATTGATATGAAGAAGCTGTAAAAATAGTATTTCAAATAGTATTTTGCAGAAATGGCCAATCTATTTTTTACATTAAAAACAAGATGTACATTTCTTCCGTTCGTTGTTATCGTGTTCTTTCGCAAAATTAAATTTAGTATGTCACATTCATTTCATGTACCTGCTAGACGAGATGATAGCCTTTTCCTGTGCTAAAAAGAAAGAGACACAATTCATGAATTTATATGATGTTTTGGTTCATCTAATTGATGATTTCCACTCTTATGATCTCACAAAGATGAGAGCTGAATTGGATAAAGGAATGGGAGCAATGGTTATCGAAGAGGACATCACAAAATCTTTCGTTCTGGCCACGTTGGATGTTACAGCTCTTGCCATTCCTGAAATAATTGTTATTTATTCAAAGTTCATTGGAATTGTATGTTATTTGATGATAACTAGCAAGCATGCAGCAGATCACTGAAATTTCCGCGCCCTTTCTACTGACAATGAAGTTGCAAGAGGAAAATCTGAACGATTTGTTGGGGAGACTGGCTGCAGATTACGGTCAAAAAAGTGGATTTTTGCCATTAAAACCAGTTGAAATACTTTTGGCATTTGTGCTGCTTCTTATTTTCAGTTTGTGGTCCTCATTTTGCAAGATAGAAATGTAAGTATCTGTTAATTCGTCCTTATTTATAACTACAGTGTGATGTTTTATTAGGCCAGTGCAGTGCAAATCTTCCCATTTTTCACCTACATCTCAGCATTAAATATTGAAAATCGCCGGTAGTATTCATGTTAGCTTCAAGCTTAAACTATGACATGTTTCCTACTATTTGAAACAAATTTGGAGAAAATCGGTTGAGTGGTTGATTAAATATAATTTTTCTTGTTAAGAAGGTATAAACTTGCCAATTTTCGTCAGTTTTTCGGTTGCCTAGCAACGAATCACGTGACGTATTAATTGTCATTGTTATTGTTGAATAGCCAATTGTCTAAAGAACAATAGGGGTAAGTCTTATTGTTATATCTTTTGTAGTTTTGGAGAAAAAGAGGGAGGGCGAAAAACGCCCCCCCAGTACAAAGTACCTAAAAAATCGCCCAGTACAGATAGGGTTAATCATTCCATATGCTAATGACAATTGAATGCATTATCTTAGCAAATGTAAAATAGCCGAGGAACGTTAATTGAGCCTTAAAAATTTTCTTAATAAAACAGTCTTCTAGCTATCGATGGGGCAAAGCAAGTACTTTTACTGCTATTGATTTCTTTAACAAGGGGATTAAATTCTGCATATCTTACCTTGATATCTATCATCAAATCCAAACATCTCTTTCTTCTTATCATTCGCTTTCGCAATCTGACTTACAACTTGAATGACGCTCGCTGCTGTTGTCGCCGTCGTCATCACAGTGCTCGGCGTCGTTGGTGGCGTTGGTGGCGTTGGTGGCGTTGTTGGAGTCGTTGGTGTTGTCGGTGTTGTCAGCGTAGTCGGCGTGGTTGGCATAGTCAGCGTCGTCGGGGTGTTGGTGGTTGTTGGCGTTGTGGCCACTGTTGAAAAGCCAGGGAGCTGATTTACAGAGCTCACAATCACGGAACTCACAATTTGATGAGTGCCTGTGTTGTAAATGATATCGCTTTGAATACTTCCGTGGGGAATTGCTTGACCTGGCATTGCAACCGATACTTCAGTGTTCTTTTCCGTCTTTGATGCAACTGCTGCTGTGTTTTTAATGGCCTTGTCTATTTTTATTGGTTTCTTGGTTGGGTTAGGGGGTTGCCTACTGCCTGTGTAATCGTCTACGGTTTTGTAAGCTAATGCTGCAAGCTCTGGATGTTCTTTGATGTTTGGCGATAAGGGATTGCCGACGGGAGTGCCAAAGCCCCAGCCAGGCCATAAATGATGATCTGTTGATGCAACCAAAGTAAAAGATATATTTTTTTCATTCAAATATGAAATTTTACAATATATTTTACATTCTACAATACCTGATTCTAATTACTAATTACTAATTACTAATTAAACGACACTACAGGTACGATACCGTGGGAGTGAAAGACAATGACTACCCCATGGCCAATATTAAAAAAACACAAAACGTTATACTGTATACAGTCCCACTACGAACATTCCAAAATTAATGGATACTATACTAGATTCTGTTTCACATCAGATATCAGTTGGGGTTGCGATGAATTTATTGATGCTACGAGTGCAACTCATTTGTTATTGATTAAAATATTACTTAGGGCCTATTAATATGCAGCAAGATTCAATCACTGGCATTTTTTCGCATAATCAATTAAAAGAAGAAAACGCAAAAATACAACTACTGTGCCGATCATGGCGGGAATAGAAACTACCATCCTGGACAAAAGGTTATGAGACTCTATCATTTTTCATTGCGGAATCGCATTTTCAATAATAAAATTGATTTTAAAGTTGCAAACCCCCTCCCCCCGTATCAATGTTGCTCAACAATGATTTCTGAATGCATGTTGGTGACAGTCGACGTGCTCCAACCTCAAACAACATTGATTAGGGAAGAGGGGGCACTTTGAGCTTAGGAAAGCGTCCAATCGTTCTGCTGTCTCATAACTTTTGTCCAGGAGTGTCTCTGGATTTCAGCAGGATTTTCTCTGTTTCACGATAGCCACTGCTACGTAACAGGGGTCTTTTTGGTGATTATGGTACGCAAATCGCTTCCGTCGACTGAATATCATAACAACAGGGGTTTCAGGCTGATGGAAGTTCTCGAGAAACTTCCAGGCTCTGCTAGGCATATTATACAACTATGTGACGTTGAAGAAAATTCATGTAAACTACGACTTCCAAGAAAATATTTTGTAGTTTTGTTTATTCTCACCTTGTAACTCCCTTGTACGAAGTAAACTGTTTGTGCAAGTAAGTACACTTAACTCTAAATTTCAAGGGGCCCAGCAGTGCTCAATACTACTTGCTGAGGATGTACATATGAATTTAGGGGGAGGGTGATAATTTGCAAAGGGTCATTAACGGGTCAGCAACGTGTCAGCATTTGGAATTATCACAAAGCATATGGAATTCAACGGGTCAGCACGGGTCAGCACCCTTGTTTATAAAGTATATAGTATATATTTTATAAAAAAGAGTGCTGACCCGTGCTGACCCGTGCTGACCCGTTGAATTCCATATGGTTGGCTATAGTTCCAAGTGCTGACCTGTTGCTGACCCGTTGCTGACCCGTTGCTGACCAGTTGCTGACCCGTTGAATTTTAGTCGATAGCGTTCAAACAACATTCATAAAGCTTCTCTTGGCTGAATCTATGAAATTCCTTGCCTATGAATATCTATTAAACACACTATTTTGATGAAAGGCCCGTTTCTTGATAGGCGCTACGAAAACGCCACTGGCGTAATGTTTCCTTATATAAGCGTCTCTCATGAACCGTTTTCTATTGAAAAATGAGAGTGCCAAGAAGTTGATATTCAAACAAAACATACATCCTATGACTAAAATTACAAATGTGAATAAATGACGCAATTTTCTAGCACAACAGGCATGTCATGACGCTTTAAACTTCCAAATCTTTCCTCAGTGCCGATATCATGTCCTTCTGACAATTGATTGAAGTACATCAATTGGGCATTGAATAAAATAAACAGCTTAAAACAAAAGTATGTATGGTAATTAATTTTCTCAACTATTCTTTCTTTAGCTGACATAGCCTTGTCTTTTAGTAGGTTGTCTTACAATGACACATTCATGCCTTTCTTAGGAGATAACAAGCATCCGCGATAGAGACAATCCTGGACAAAAGGTTATGAGACTCTATCGTTTTTCATTGTGGAATCGCATTTTCAATAATAAAATGGATTTATATTTGCAAACCCCCTCCCCCGTATCAATGTTGTTCTACAATGATTTCTGAATGCATGTTGATGACAGTTGACGTGCTCCATCCTCGAACTGCAACTCCACATCTATGGAGTTGCAGGCAAAGAACTACGCTGGTTTCAATCATACCTTTCAAACAGGTAGCAATGCTGTAAGGTAAACGGGAAGCTTTCCGATCTGGGAGAAGTAACTTGTAGAGTCCCGCAGGAATCATGCTTAGGGCCTCTACTTTTCATCATCTATATAAATGATCTCCCACTATTTATTAAGCACTCACAAGTTAATATGTATGCCGATGACACCAGCTTATCCTTCTCCTCGAATAGTATTCCCAGAATAAATGAAAAGGTTAATGAGGACCTTGAATGTCTAAACACATGGCTACCTGGAAATAAGCTGTCACTTACCGTTGCAAAAACAAAGAGTATGGTGATTGGAAGTCGCAAAAAGGTTAAGGATATTCAACAAACATCAGCTATAAAGCCGCCACTTGTTATTCGCGATGATGACATTTCAATGACAGAGCACATAAAATACGTAGGGGTACATGTGGACCAATATCTGAGTTGGGATGTTCACATAGCCGAAATAATAAAAAAGATATCAAGGGCATTAGGTATGATACGCCATGCTAAACAGTATCTCCCTTTAAGCATATTGCAGACCATGTACAAAAGTATGGTTGAGCCTTACTTCCGTTTCTGTTGCCCAGTCTGGGGTGTTTGTGGCAACACAACACTCTACAAGCTTCAGAAGCTCCAAAATCGTGCAGCTAGGATCGTGACAAACAGCCCCTATAGATCGTTTATATTGCAGACCATGTACATCATCATCATCATCATCAATAATTTATTTAATGTAGGCTAAGTAAAATAAAAAGAATAGCTAAATTACAGCTAATTTAGGCCTACTTTACAAAAATTTACAAAATTTACAAATTAATTCCTAAAGCTAATCAATAAAAACATTTAGTGGATTATATACAAGATAAAAGCATGCCTTCCCTACGAGGTACGGAGTGACGCCCACCTCCCAGAGAGACGGCGGACACACTGCACGAGGGAACCCCCACACGCATATCCTAAGCTGCAGTCGCCGCTAGGAAGCAATTCCCCAGTTCAACCGCAGCCCAGTGCCTGCATCGTGAAGGGGACCTCACATCCCGCACATCACATCCCCCATCCCAACGGGAAGCAGCGCACCGCCCCCATCCTCGCGAGAAGGCCCATGAAATGTTTATCATGTTAGAAACCAAACTCTTGGAATGTATGTTTTGCAGAGCTTACAGTTGCATTTTTCGCCATTCCAACATCTAATTCGTTTTTTGAAAATAGGAAGGGTGCTTGATCGTTTTATTTCGTGCGGTAAAAACTGTCAAAGTTTATTTCCAAGGTAGGCTATGGTCTCAACTCCAAAGGACGTGGTTCGCACCATTGGAATTTGAGCGTCATTGCCATGCCTTAGGTTGCAGCTAATACCTCTATCCATAAAAATATCCTTCATGAAAGGTGGATTTAGATCAGACTTTGTTTTAAAAATTTCCGACATAAGCAACTGTAGGTTTCTTACGTGGATGGGCACCGAATTGCTCTGTTCCAGGAGAGAACCAAAATCACTTCCGTGATCCTTGTACGCAATGCGCAGTGCCCTTTCGTGAACATGATTTATTCTATGGTTTAAAGTTCTGTCATAAAACATCCAAACAAGTGGACAGTAGCTAAAGTGCGATAACACAAATGCTCTCATTAGATGCTGCAGTTTGTCAGTGTCCATGTAGCAGGATATACGGGCAAGCGCATGGAGTTTCTGGCCGGCCTTTCTACATAGGGTCTTCACATGTCCTTTGAAAGATAGTGATCGATCAAAGGTTATACCGAGAAGAGTTTCCTCTCTACTTTCTTTCGCACAGGCCTCGCCTATTTTGATTGTTATTTCATTATCTCCCTTCGCACCAAAAATCATTAAATGGCATTTGTCTTCATTTAGCTTCATACAATTGTTTGGAAACCACTCAGTTATTTTAAAGGCATCATGTTCTAAATGCGCAATGACAGTTTCAATCCTAGGACCACACGCATAAATTGTTGTATCGTCTGCATAGTTACAGATTTTGGTTTCCTCCAAGAACATGAATAGGTCATTCAGGTATATGTTAAACAAAAGGGGTCCCAAGACTGAACCTTGTGGTACTCCCAGGACAGTTTTTGTCCACGTGCTGAATGAACCATTGACCTTTACCCTCTGCTTCCTGTCGGTGAGATAGCTATGAATAAACAGCAAGGCAGATCTACTGAAACCGTATGCATTCAATTTTGCAATCAATAGTTCGTGGTTTAGACAATCGAAGGCTTTCGAAAGGTCCGTCAGGACGGCCCATGCCACGCCACCGTTGTCCAATGACTTCTTGCAGGTTTCCACAAAATTTAAAAGTGCATGCTGTGTACCATAGCCCTCTCGAAACCACACAAAAATGGGGACAAGAAGCTTTGGGCAAAAGGTAACATTTGATCTTGCATCAACCTTTCGTATGGTTGAGCCTTACTTCCGTTTCTGTTGCCCAGTCTGGGGTGTTTATGTCAACACAGCACTCAACAAGCTTCAGAAGCTCCAAAATCGTGCAGCTAGGATCGTGACAAACAGCCCCTATAGATCATCATCAGGCAATTAGGGTGGCCAACGGTCAACGATCTCATTGAAACAGAAACCTTGAAAATGGTCTATAGGTCTATAAACCACGAAACGCCTGATTATCTAACAGGACTGTTCCAAAGGTTATCAGAAACCAGTACTAGACAGCTTCGTAATACCTGCACAGACCTTTAGGTACCATTGCTAAAAACCGCATGTGGCAAAAAATGCTTCTCATATAGAGGGGCCAGACTTTGGAAAAAACTAAAAGGAGAAAATAAGATGGTCAGTACTTTCTCACAATTCAAATCGTCATTGAAAAATGCCAGATCCTGTACATAATCACACTTTTCCTTTTGACTTTAATACTTATATATTAGTTTTTATCTTGATATCGTAAGTTGCGTTTTTTCTTTCTTTTAACAGGGCAGTTTTTAAATCAATTTTTGTATTATACGTTGAATACTTACCCTGTATAAATGTTATAAAATGAAATGAAATGAAAATGAAACAACATTGATTAAGGGGGAGTGGGCACTTTGAGTTTGGGAAAGCGTCCAATCGCTCTGCCGTCTCATAACTTTTGTCCAGGAGTGTAGGTCATCGAACTTCCTACCATGAAAGGCACTTACAACTCAAATATTCCAATATAAAGCTACTAAATATCTATATTGATATTTTCTGAAGCAAATTGTGCTGCATATAAAACTCTAACTCTTGCACGGTTGCACTGATCCTCGCAAAACTTTCAAGACATTTCGCCTTCCCTGTACTTGATGCAATAAAGACTTCGTTTTCGCAAATTCACCCCCAAAGCTGGGTAAGGGGCAAATTCGGTGAAACAAAGAATCCATGCAATCTCCTTGGGCTATCTTGAAAAAATGAAATGTGGAACACTGGAATGGAATACTGGAATGACATGGAATCTATATTATTAAAACGTGAAGCGAATTTTGTGTGGCGTAAAACTCGAGCACCGTTGCGCTGATCCTCGCGAAACTTTCCAAATATCTTCGTCTTCCCTCTACGGGGTGCAATAGAGATTTTGTTTTCTCAAATTCGCCCCCAAATCAGGGTGAGGGGCGAATTCGGTGACATCAAAGGATTGGCGGAATCCCTTTCAGTTTTCTGTGTACAAGGGAATGATCTTTAGACATATCATAATTGGCGGACCAATGAAACATTGGAGCTGTGTCGTACTCCCACTTTTCGTTTTGAAAGGGCAAGGGCAGAGTTTCATAGCATAGATTGGCTACTTTTTCCAGCTAAAATATCGTTGGCTCGAGAGGAGAGAACAGGGGAATTTTAATGGGGGCTTCCAATGAGAAAGGAAGATCATGCTAAGGTGCAAGGGACTGACATTCGAAGGTTCCTATTGTTCCACTGCTCCGGATTATACACTTTCAATAACGAAGCAGCAGTCATATCCTGTTGTTTGTGTGATTACAGTCGTGAGTCTGTCGTTCATTCACCATAACAATTGAGCATTCTTCAATTTTGAAGCAATTAGAACAAGCTGATTGAATTTGAGCGTAGTCATTATTGTTGCTGCTTAGCGCATGCGCGTAGCAGAATTTAGACGGGTTGATTGGAATTCCTGTGTCGATGAGTGTGTTGTATGTTTGTATGGATGCAAAAAACCAAACAAGCATCGTGCTCGCCGACTGAAATGCTGCCCACGCAACCAAACAAGCATCGTGCTCGCCGACTGAAATGCTTCCCACCCACACCGCTTTGATTTTGGATGCAAGGAGTTGACTCACGTTCATTGCGAGAAGAAGAAGGGAATTTTCACGGACTCTAGTACGTATCAAATCATTTTTACATCTCATTTCACAGTGAATAAGAGAGGATTTCTCTTTATGCTCTCTGTTGTGTTGAAAATTTGTTCTTCTGCAGCGGACAGGTTCCAGGAAGATGTCATCAACGAAGGCCTAGACTAGGCCTACCTAAGCATTTCTTACACGTTCACAAATAAACAGCAATGACCTGCCCTTTGTGGCAACAAATTAAACGTATAAAACAATTGTGGTATTGCCACTTGTAGCAATAAAAGCCAATATATCAGAAATTCCCACTGAGGCACCTGACAACAGTGACTTTCCCATTGTGGAAAGAAAAAGTGAATCACCCATTTGTGGTTATAAACAGTGAATTGCCCATTATTGTAATGATTCACCATTCATTCCCTTGCATACAGCACTTAAAGATTTTCACAGATAACAACCATGCAATTTTCATGTTAGATGGGTACATGGTATCTATTATTCACAATACAAACTCAGGGTTTTATGTAATCTTTTAGTAGAGTATTGTTGCACTTTAGAACAGAAGTTTTCTTTTTGCTTAAAACTGCAAACATCTAGTGCATAAATGTTCCATGAATCTTTTTAGAACAGAAGAGATAATTTCCCATTGCATAGAAAGTCACAAGAGAGGATTGCAAAATAAAGATAATTGAAAGGATCTTTCAACCATGATTCTTTGCACCTGAAAGAATTTTGATTGGCTTCTTGATTAATTTTTCCCCTCCTTTAGCACAGATTTTTCTTGTCAGTATATTTCTGTTATCTACTCAGTTGGAATATATGTACTTAAATCGGCCTTGCCAGCCACCATACCTTGCATGTGCCATCTTTTTATTGGTGGTCATTTTTGTGGACTGTAAAAATGGCAACAATGAAAAGACTACACAATGTTGTGTTTACAAACCATGCTCCTTGCAAAGGCCCCTTTAATGTTGCCATATGACCATGCACATATACATCTCATAAACAAAAGCTTAATATCTCATGTATTTTGTTGCAGAAGTGAAAGGTAACGTTATTAATTTGTGACAGCCCATGTAAAGATTAACACAGCATTGGATCACATTCTGCATATCAGCTGTTCATATTCCTGTAACAGTTTGCACAGCATTGGATCAGTATTTGCTTCTTTAACCATTGACATTCAAAGACCAATGCAGCATAAGAAAGTTATCTTACAAATTAGTTTCTGGATGCACATTCTTACAAAAACCAAAAAGCATTGGATCAGCATTGCTTCTGTGACCATTCTTCAAACCTTGCGACCTTTTAACTTTGATACAAACTGTCACCAGATGAACTTTTGAAGAATTGTTGTGGTCAACTGTTGTGCATCATATACCCTCAAGACTTGCTTTCATTTGAGGCAAAGTACAAAGCCTGTTATTTGACACAGAATTGAAAAGGGGAACACTTTGTGTGTTGAAATAGCAGTGTTGATCTATGGCCAAATGAGAAAGAAAACCATACACTATTTGAGGTACCACCTAGGAGAAAGAAAACCTTGCAGTCCAAGAAAGTACAAAATGAACTGACATTGATTAACTGAGTCTTGAAATTGCAATTGAAGACTTGAAGTGAGATTATCGCATTGAGTTTTAATGAATATTATAGTCGTTTGATGCAGTCTTGACAGTTACAAACAGTTCTCATGGTTTTTTTAATTGTTTTACCTTAAAAAGCTTAAATTTAACTTGGTTTCAACCACATGATGCTCCAAAATATCCACTCTGACATTTATTCTTTTGACAATCTGCGGAATGTTATTATCAATAATGCTATGAGCAGCACTTACTTAACTGCGTTAACAGCTAGTTTTAAATATGAATTCCTTTCGAATGACGCATTGCAGAGCTGTTGTTCTGTCCCAAGACAACATCAGGCCTTTCACAGTTGACATCTCATAAAATTTATAACATCATCCCGTCTATATGGACGCTACGCTTCGCTTCGCGCAGTTACAAAACATAGAACGAATTCAAGGAATCACGCCATAAGTCTAGGCGAAGGCCCTTGAAGGCCTACAAAGAAATCCAACAGAAAATATCATGGATTTCTTCTTTACCAAAGAAGGCTTCAGGGGGCAGCGGAGTGGGGGGGGGCAGCTCAAATGGGATCGCAAATTTCTTCGCAGGGGCAAAGAGCTAAAAGAAACGATCTTCTAACATTTCATTTGTTTTCAAATTGGTTCCTTTCTCCAGAGATACCGCAGGCGGAGGCAGTAGAGGGAACATAAGGGCAATGAGGGTCATGTCTTTCTCAGAGTTTCTCATTTAATTTTGCCCATCCTAGAGGAGGGGAACAGATATGCTCGCTACCAAGGAGAGCTTCGAGGGCGTCTCCAATGAAAGGGAATTTTATTCTAAACAGTTTGTAAATCGAACAAGGAATGGGCTTTATAACGACTGACTGTTTCTTTCATTCGTTGATTAATCAAAAACTTGAGGGGAATCGCCCTTTTGGAATGCTTTCATAAGGGAAATAGTTTTTACAATATGAAGCAAAATTTTTGAATACTATGAGTATGATCCTCTACTCTTCCTCTCTCTCTTTCCTTTAATCTTAGGACAAATTTTGATTTCGTCTCCCTATTATATCACTGTTAATGCAGAAAGGTCTGAGCGGCCTACATTTAAAATCCTACTTTTTTGGAATGAGGAAGGTTGGTAAAGGAGCCATTGCGATGAATTGGAATGCTTTCAAGATGCCTGACGAAAACGAGGTTCGACCATGCGACATATCTTGAGCTCATGCAGCACACAGTTGCACCATTATGGTGGCTTAGGCCCAAGAGAATGCTCTGATACTCAGGGCACCCGGTGGCAAGATCACTTACGTGACGTCAAGAATTCCTGTTGATTCGTCATCTCAAAGGTTGAAAAATCGATGAGCCATCACATTTTAATCAGTGGTGCAACACTTGGGGACCTGCTTAAAATGATTGATAGGTAGGAAAGCAATTTATTGTTCCTTGCAATAGCACTCATACTTCTCCCCGGTAGCTCTGGTTGGCGTTGCTTTCTTCTCTGATAGACCAGGCTATGAATGAGGTACGGGTCACTTCTAAGCGGAGAAATTTAAATGGGTATTTTGAGGTACCTATGACCCTAGGCATCTTGGAACGTGATGGTGATCAGCGATCTGCTGGAGTTTAGGGGGTGAAATCGGGGGTTAAAGTTTGACCACTCTGAGCAAATGCCTCTGCGGAGGAGAAACAATGCTATTCCGCTTAATAACGCACGGGCTGGCTTGGATCTGACCAAATTAAGCTAAAAACCACCAGATACTGAAGTTAGATGTTAATAGATGATTGACAGCTCATCCAAAAGTGGTCACGTGACACGAAATCACCCTTTTCCTTATATGGTAACTATCAATAAATGGCCAAATCTACTATATAAGGAGGAAACTATTACTAGTGTCACTTTTATACTTTATTTGAACTATTTGCACCATTGTCAGCATGCATAATACCACGTGATAATTATGAAAGGAAAGCATACCTAATACTCTGTGTCACTGTCTTCGTCACTTTCCTCGTCATCCTCAAAAAAAAAGTCATCTTCCGCTTCCACCAGCAATTCTTCAATATCTTCTGGGAATGCACTCTCAATCCACTTGATTTCGAATGATCTTTCCCATCCATGCTGAGATATGTCCGGTAGCGTGATCTGTCTTTGGTCGGAGAGGTTCCAAATTCTTGCGATAACATTTGCTCGTAAAATATGTAGTCGCAAAGATGACTGGCATGGAGGAAGCAACGATATATCTACAACTTTGTTTTGATTTAGGTACTTTCTGTCGAAAAGCTTCTTCCGAGCGGTATTCACATAATTCTGACGACATCCATATAAAAGGCAAACATATTCTTCAAGTTCTTCGATTATTCTTTCTTCGATACTCCATGAAGACCCAAGGGCGTTAAAAGTGTTTATAAATTTTTCATTTTTGATAACCACTCTCCAACATGCTAATTTGCCCTTTCGAAAAAGGAAGAGATGTAATCGTTGCCCGTAAATGCATGGAATCCAATCAAACATTCTTTTTGACACTCAGGCATCGCAATATCGCTGAGTTTGACCCCTTTTCTATGCAACCCTGTTCCAAAATCTAAGTAAACATTTGTCTGTCTTCGAACTTTCGACAAAAGTATGACCAAGATGTCTATATCGGCTGATGGTGACCTGATGACGACCATCTTGTTTGGTTCCCTCTCCAAAGCATGGCGGCAATGCAAAAGTAATTTGGTATCGGCTTCTTCTTGGTTGCTAGTCAGCATTTCTTCATTTGCCACATTTGACAACGTTATTTTCGAGCAATGGTTCTCGGTAGAAAAGTACAGCTCTGTGCAACGAAGAATATTGAGGGCTTTTTGACGATATGTAGATATCGTTTCTAACATTAAATTGATCAGTCGCCGCTTGTTTTCTCCATTTTTTAGAAAATCTGAAAAGTTGCGAGGCACTTTTGATTTCGCTGATTGAATGATTATCCTGTCCGAACAACCTCTCTTGCTTCTTTCATTCGATTTGATAGAGTGTTCTTGGTATGTGTCTGCAACTATATCTACACGTCCATATCCGCTCGGCAACGTTTTTAGGAACTTCCATGTTAGGTCTTCGTATGTGTCTGGTATTTCAGTAAGAGAGCGAATTGCTGCCATCAGATCAACGAGAAACGCGGAAACGGTGTCCTTTGGTGGTGTACTTTCCCGTGGGTGTGTCAATTCCCTATTGCAATGCTTCAGAAGAACACTTTGGAGTTTGCTCTTGGCAGTAGCACGGCGTGATCCGTCCGGATTTGCCAGGCTGAGAGGAACGGGACATAAAGGATAAGTGAGGGCTGTTTCAAACTCAATAGCTCTCTCTCTTCTGCTAGATATTGCCAGTAAAGTTCCGAGAATATTACGATTTGCCTCGATAGTCTTAGCCTGGGTACTGGATTTGACTGCAACTCGCCTGCTTCCACCCCGAAATAATTTTGCATTCAATCTTGCAATTGGGCTGTGAAGATCAACTTCTCTTTCCTCTATTCGATGTTTCTTAAAGTCACCATATGCTGTAACTCCTACTGAATGTAGCCCAGTTATACTTTCAGCCAATGGAAAAGGAAGTGGTATTCCTGAGCTTAGATTCCAGAGACGATCTTTGTCAAGATTTTCATCAAATGGGTTGATGTATTCCTCCTTTAAAACTGTCACGATGCTGTCCACAAATTTCTCAGATTTCAATATTTGAGATGGCCGAACGGGTTTGTACACACTTGATTGAGAGTTCAGATCAGCAAGATTCAGCAATGATTCTGTATTCTTTGCTTGTTCTGCCCTGTTCAGCGTCCATTTCAAGATACCTGCGCTACTTGATGCAAAGTTCTTTATTCCCCCTGTGGTCTTTGCGTCTCGGTTTAATGTCTGCTCTCCACGTTGATCAATTGCTACTCTATGAGGGTAGTTTCTTTGAGCTTGAACAGACATCCCTTTCTTTTCCAAAAGGGTTTTCAATCCTGGGTACAGACTCTCTATCCTTTCCAGCAGAGCAACATAAAAAGAGCCATATCGAGCATAGTTGGTTTTATCCAAAGCGAAGTAGAAGGGCAAAAAGAATTTCCAACACTCAAGTCGTAAATCAAAATTATTTTCGTGAACGGACTGATGAGCAAGAAGTTGTGTTTCCATCAGATCCATGTACAAGGAAAGCCAAACTTGCGGTGTTATACCAAGGTCCCCACGCCGAATCACATTTTTGTATTCTTGATATTTCTTGAAAAGTGTTTCATCGTTACTTATGGTACCTTCGTCAATGCAGTCATTGTCAATCGCAGCCTGAATATAGACATTTGAAATGCCGGCATCAGTATCTGCTAGGAATCTCTCTACCAGCAATCTTTCTAAAGCCTCCGATAAAGCACAATGCACTGTCCATGCGCGGTTGTAATGGCTGCCTGACAACACTCCATTGAGACTTCCCGAGGAACAAACATTTGCTTGAAAGATGATATCTTCAATTCCAGAGCCACTGGTTATTTTTCCAATGACAGCAAAATTTTCTTTCAAGAAATGAAAATCCCCAAGATGTATCATGACATTGCTAAACTGATCTGGGTAGTTCCAAATTAGTTTGTACGCATTCATGGCTGCTCCTACATCCAAAGTCACATTGACGTATGGCATGTTAACTTCCCTCGATAGTCTTTGCAAATACAGCAAGTATCGATAGATTGTGGGAAACTCTGTAACTTTTGATTCAATTGGTGGCAAATATCTTACAACGGTCTTCTTCAGTGGTATGGCTAAGCGGTACTTTCTTACTTGTGTGCACCAACCAGAGTAACTTGAAACATTTTGGTCTCCTGCATTCAACTTTCGAATGATAATCCAGCAAAAATAGTTTGCAGAGAAGAAGGATTTGTTCAGGATTGTTTCTTCGACAGCCCAGTCTGTTAATGGGGGTGGTTCTTTTCTTGGATTTACAACTATCTCTTCAAGCTCTGTTTGATGTGACTCCAATAGCCTCTTCTTTCTTCTCTCAAACTGTATATACTGCTCTGGAGTATCAGTAGAATAAGATTCCTCTTGGAAAGCTATCATGTGAGTCGAGTTAATTGCACCGTGGCCAGTTTGGGTCTCAATATTCATGTCAAAGTTGTCGACCCAAAAATATGTCAAGACGGTATTGTCAGGAGTTGCTGGTTTAACAGGGAGTATTCCACTCATATTTGCCATAACTTGTGCTGCTTCTGCTTGGGCAGTCTCGATCTCACATACGAGGTTGTAATCAATACAGTGGCCGAGGTGGTTTGTTATTTGAATAGGCTTTTTTTGCCCCGTAATGTTATGAAGACCGAGACCCAGCAAAAAATGCTTAGAGGTAATAAACTTTCCTCTTGTTACTCCATGGATAAGGTCTGCGGAATACGAGTTGATCAAGCGATTTACATTGTCACTATTTGGATGATCTTTTCGTTCCAAAAGAGTCCGCAGAAACTTCTCAATTGAGAGCGGTGGCTGTCTTACGTCGGATGTAATTGCATGTATGTCAAGGGGCCAGGAGAGTTCCGGGGTTGCCTTTGCAAAGGAAGTAATATCGTCACGAAGATAGACTGCTGCTTGCTCCACTACATGCTCTCTGTCATTCAATAAAGTGTGGCTGTTAATCGCCCTTGTGTTGATGATTATTTCAGGGGTTTGAGTATCAATCGATAGAAAATGTAGTTGATCTCCAAAAGTTGAAAGAATTCTCTTTTTCAATTTGCCCCTGTATCTCTTATCCCCAACACGTAGTCCATAGACTTCGTGGAGCGCCGCCATTGAAATTGCTTGGTTCCCACATAATACTCTTTCATTGATACATTGTATAACAGCATCGAAATCGCCAAAGTAGTTCTCTTCATCTTCGTCCTTTCCATTTGTTGCTATGGTAATCTTCTCCTTCCTGGTGAATTCTTTGTAACAGAAATCATGATATTTGAATTCCTTTGCGATTAGATCCACATCCTTTATTTCGAAATATATGCTTTGGTCGTCATTGGCTTCTGCTGCTTGCTTGATGGTCTCTGCTGCTTTAAGTGTTGTAATTAAAATCGGGACATGGTGCTTTTGTTGCCGTTTAACTCTATATTTCTTGCAAAAGTTGCATTCTTTAGGGTAAACTCCTCTTGTATCACCATTATCAAGCGACCTAGACCTTCTAGCGCGTGGCTGATCTTGACCTGAATCGTTGCTGCATCTTGGTTTATTGCTTAACGCTTTCTTGTCACTTAAAATTTTGACAAACTTCTTGTAGCAAGGTTCGAGATGTAATCCATGCTTATCGTGGTCTATTTCATCTGGTATACTGAGACACTGCTCTCTGTGATAATGTGCACCACCGATTTCCTCTCTTAAACTTTTCGCTGTTGAAATTCTTTCCTTATTGACTTCAGAAACCGTTTTAATCTTGCTATACTTGCTTTCCGTTATGTCGTAATGAACTATGCACATTTTCTGTTCCATTCTGTTACATTGTTAGGAAACATTACCAAATTCATCGCAGTTTACTGAATTTATGTCTCGCAAGTAGAAACTTCGGAAAATTATGTTGTTGTCAGAAGAAACTGAGAAATACAAACAACAGTGAATGCAAAACAACGCAAACTAAATTACATGATATTTCCTGATAATGACAGAAGTGCATTGTAAAGTAGATAATGAAATGCGTCGTAAAAAGGTTATAAAATGAGTCATATGCAAAAATAAACTTGCAATATATGGTGTCTGCATTTTAATCACGAAAGCCTTACCTTGAAAAACAAATTTGAATTCGGTAGCATTGAAAAAATGAAACAGATTTGGCCATTTATTGATAGTTACCATATAAGGAAAAGGGTGATTTCGTGTCACGTGACCACTTTTGTATGAGCTGTCAATCATCTATTAACATCTAACTTCAGTATCTGGTGGTTTTTAGCTTAATTTGGTCAGATCCAAGCCAGCCCGTGCATTATTAAGCGGAATAGCATTGTTTCTCCTCCGCAGAGGCATTTGCTCAGAGTGGTCAAACTTTAACCCCCGATTTCACCCCCTAAACCCCAGCAGATCGCTGATCACCATCACGTTCCAAGATGCCTAGGGTCATAGGTACCTCAAAATACCCATTTAAATTTCTCCGCTTAGAAGTGACCCGTACCTCATTCATAGCCTGGTCTATGAGTTCTGAGTTTCATATTTGCTTTCACAGGCCGCAGAGGAGGGAATCGGATATTTCCACTATGAAATTTATTGATGCAGAACAATTTCTTCAAGAATTCAGGAGATGCAGTATTGAAACTTTTTTAGTTTAATTAATGAAAAGTTGTACATAAGAAACTTCCGTGATTGTTATAATTCAAAAACTTCGTTTCGAAAGTCGGAGGCGGTAAATTTAAGAACAAGAGTAGGTATGGGATCAATTTTAAGAACAAGTCCAGTCAAATTGAAAGTGAGAATCTTAGCTACAACAAAACCCAATTAAGCTTTACCATAGCTAACAGGGCAACTATTACAACACTGAGACACTTATCGGAATCACCGTGCAACATGCTATTAATGAAAGAGCCAAGAAGCATATGAGTCAAATCTTTCAATAGGGCACAGGGAAACCCGCAAATCTTCCAATTTCACGCTTATAAGCCAATGATATCGCCGTATTCCGATCACATGACTGAAAATAAGGCTTTCGAGATAAATTTTCGAGTACCTTCACGAAAATAAAAATGGATATTCGAGTAATAGAGATACAGAGCTGGTTTTACCACGAATCGATTCGAGAGGCCCCACTCCACATTTGTTTTTCTGCATTTGGTTAAAATCTTATCAGGGATCGGCGTTACATCGAATTTTATTCCTTCGAAAATTGGCCTATGTTCAAGAATTCTTCAGGAACGCTACAAATAAGATATAGCTTTCAAAATTTCACATGTTACGTGAATTATGTCCAGGAATAACATGAAGGTATTTGTTTGTGTGATTTTCGAAAATCCTAGAGGAATTAAAGCTATTTGTTGCGAAGAAAGCTAATGGGCCTACCTTCACCGGACGTAGAATCCCAGTAATCGGCATTAAATTAATCTTTTTCGCAATAATAACCAGCGGATACATTAACGAATAACTTCACCACAAATCCAATTTCTTTCCGCCATTTAATAATCAATAATTTCGATAAAATGTGACAAGACTTTACAGCTTCTGCAGCAAACCGTCCAAACTACCATCGATTCAAAGTTTTCTTGTTGCAAACACGTTGGAAGTCTTGCAAGACTTGCATAAAACAAAAGGTTTTGCAAGACTTAGGTCTCCCATATGACACAGCAAAATGATACCTTTGAGAATAGATTGCACACTCCTAAAGTCTTTCTATCGTTGCAAAATAAAGAGAAAATAAAACATTTCTCAAAGATTGCAAATTTCTTTGTCAAATCGGAAAAGTACATAATTTGTGTTAAGAAATTTCCCCTGCAATCTATTCTCAAAGGTGTACAATCTATTATCAATGAAAACATTTTGCTGTGTCATATGGGAGATCTGAGCCTTGCACAACCTTTTGTTTTATGCAAGCTTTCCTTGTGTTTGCAACAAGAAAACTATGAATCGACGGTAGTTGGACGGTTTGCTGCAGAGGCTGTAAAGTCTTGTCACATTTTATCGAAATTATCGATGATAAAATGGTGGAAAGAAATTGAATTTGTGGTGAAGTTATTCGTTAATGTATTTGCTGGTTATTATTGCGAAAAAGAGTGATTTAATGCCGATTACTGGGATTCTGCGGCGGGT
Source organism: Aurelia coerulea (assembly GCA_039566865.1). Taxonomy (NCBI): domain Eukaryota; kingdom Metazoa; phylum Cnidaria; class Scyphozoa; order Semaeostomeae; family Ulmaridae; genus Aurelia; species Aurelia coerulea. The sequence goes on from CM076959.1 coordinate 10,789,890, forward strand.
GAAGGTAGGCCCATTAGCTTTCTTCGCAACAAATAGCTTTAATTCCTCTAGGATTTTCGAAAATCACACAAACAAATACCTTCATGTTATTCCTGGACATAATTCACGTAACATGTGAAATTTTGAAAGCTATATCTTATTTGTAGCGTTCCTGAAGAATTCTTGAACATAGGCCAATTTTCGAAGGAATAAAATTCGATGTAACGCCGATCCCTGATAAGATTTTAACCAAATGCAGAAAAACAAATGTGGAGTGGGGCCTCTCGAATCGATTCGTGGTAAAACCAGCTCTGTATCTTTATTACTCGAATATCCATTTTTATTTTCGTGAAGGTACTCGAAAATTTATCTCGGAAGCCTTTTTTTCAGTCATGTGATCGGAATACGACGATATCATTGGCTTATAAGCGTGAAATTGGAAGATTTGCGGGTTTCCCTGTGCCCTATTGAAAGATTTGACTCATATGCTGAGCCAAGATTGCAATGCTGTTTTACATTTGGGACTTTAAAGCGCACGTTTTCTGGTAACCAGTGCATCAAGAAAGATGGAGTGCCAGTAAAGAAGAGAGAAAGACCTCTTCTACGGCTTCAGAATCGGGTCAAGAGTTTTCAAAGTGACGTAGGCCCTGCTTAGGTGGCCCATCCCTCCAGAAGAGAAGAGGATCCACATTTTCCAAGAGCATAGCCCAGACCTAAATCCGTCAGATAAACACATGAAAGATCATTTCCCTTCATAAACATTGCAGAAACAAAGGTCTAGAGAGCAGGTTCCATTCAGGTAGAAATCAAGATAGATTTGAAACTTAGAAATGAATCAAATGTTAAATGATGGATGTAAAAAGTTTGCCTAAATGTTCTCCCACCCAGATTACTCATCTGTTTTGCGTGGTGTGGTTATATTGAAGAAAAAATTGATTTGCCGGTTGCTGGTTATATGCCACAAAGAGTTTGCCGTGGTACAGGGCCGAAACCAGTGGGGGGGGGCTGGGGGCGGCGCGCCCCCAGGAGGCTCTTTGTCGGAAATTTCACTCTACCTGTCGGATTTTTTTTGTGGTTACAGGCCCACATTTAGACGATTGTATTGGAAGAATGATGCATAGACCATGAATTTATTGATTTTCGAGCATAAATTCTGACAGGAATTTTGAATCTACAGCATATCCCTGCTTTATATTCACTAATTTTGAAGGCTCCAGCATTGAAACTGGAAAATAATTCCAAAATTTAGCCATTAAAGGAGCGCATCAGTCTTTTCGTGCATGTTTCCGAAAATTGGGGTTGTTGTTGTTGTTGTTGATTTTGGCGTCGGAAAATTTTAGTTCCTCGCCCCCCGCCCCCCTATGAATTCATGGCTGGTGTCGGGCGTGCCGTGGTAACACTGACATGAAAAGGAAATTGGAAGTCAACAAGACTGTTTCATATTGATGTTTGTTGCAGTATTCGGTCAAAGGTTTCCAGGGGCAAGGAATGTCTGTTCCGTTATGAAACTGCGTTTCTACAAACAAAAATTAATCTAATTGAAGCAGAGAGTAATTCTTCAAAGCTGCAGTATTTTTTAAGCTTATTTTCTCAAGGCTCAGCATTGAAAGTCTTTTGGAAGTGACAAAGTGTTCTCCGCGAATGCATATAAAATCAAATTGCAAGATTATTTGGGATGGATTTCAAAATCTACTTTTACTGGAAAATTTATGTTTCAGTTGGTGTTTATGATGTTATTGCAATCTTTGATATGAGTGTTGACGCAGTGAAAAAATCCCTTAGAAATTGCGAAGTAGCACAAAAACATTTCACATAAAAACGTTGGTTTACTTTGACAGCACCAGAATATAGTTGCAGAAAATAACAAGAAATGAGCCTCAAAACTTTCAACAAACAAATTTAGGAGTAAAGGACAGTCCAACAATGACAAGAAAGAGATTTTAGAGGCTGAAAGTTATTGACCTAGCAAATTTCAACTATTTGATTACTATCATTTTCATGAACTTTGAAGTCAATTTCCTGGAAATGCGATTTTCGTGAAATCTGTGTAATGGATATATTTTTAATTTCAAAACCATAAGAGATATTTAAATGAAATTTGGTCAAAATGTTCGCGGAAGATGGGGCTTCAAAAGGAATTTCTGCTTTTACAATCGGCTAAGCACAAGGGGATTAAGACCCTGATGTCTACATTTTTTTCCATCAAAATTTAACCATATAAATGGGGATGGCAGGACGATTCGCGGCTCTCATGGAATGCTAGGACAATACCTTGCAAATCAACATTGTTTCGGGGGTGAGGGGTTGTTTATACCTAATCGCTATGGTTGGAGCTGCGGATTGTCAAGAAATGGCCTAAGTGCTCCAAGGACTTTTGGCAGGCATTGTACATTCTTGCATGAAGTCCAGCTAATTTCAATGCGATAACTTTAATCAGTAGAGAATGAAAAATACTTTTCCGTGTACCATTTTTTGCAAAATTTCAGATATTTTTGGTTGCTATGGCAATATGAAAGGTGCCATTTTGAATTTCTCAGTCCAAAAATCTTACAATCATGCCTATGTACCATCTCAGCTTGGTTATATACCCATATTCATAGTAATTCTATGACCGGGATGATGCTACCTTAAGCCCCCAGGAGGCCTATTTAATTTCGGACCCTCCACATAGGGCATATTAGAGGGGGGACTTATTATAGAGGGGGCTTATTCACAAAATCAAATGACAGGATGCAGATGACAGCTTTTTAGATCATTTACACCGTATTTTGCGGATTCAGCATACAATTTTACGAGTCAAATACATAAATTCGGCACAGTTTTATCTCAAACCACATCAGAACTACCATGCAAGCTTTTCTAGGTCAATAAATGGGAACTCTTTGGTAGCCACAAGAATTTGATATAACAGGGGGGGGGATTAATACAGAGGTGGCTTATTTGAATTTTGGCTCAGAGGGGAGGGGCTTATTAGAGAGGAGGGCTTAATAGAGAGGGGGCTTAATACAGCTTTTACGTTAAGTATACAGTTAAGTGTTCAGGTTAATAGTTTATAAAAAGTGGAAAGAGCAATGCAAAATGAAAAGAGAAAAGGAAAAATAGATGCCGTGTAGAGGGTGTGTACTAAGTTTGCAAAATAGAAAGCACAGCAGGGATATAATTGTAAGCAAAACAACTGTTGTTCGTTCTCGCATCGGCTCCCTCATGCTTTAAATTTTCAAATAAATACAACAGAGCCCCTTGGAGAGTGGAATACGCCACAAACTGACTGCATTGATTTGTAACGCTAAATAGCTCTTCTTAACAAAGTATCAACATTTTGCCTTGGTGCTCAAAGATACTCCCAAATTATACTTATGTCCTTCTTCACCATTGTTCTTTTGAGACCGATGTATTATGGAATAAAAAATTATGTATACCGGGTGTCCCAAAAAAAGTTCCGACGTTTGATTGAGCACAGAGAAAAGTCTATTTAATCTGGCAATTTCTATTTATTCTAGCTACGTGCTAGATATTTCAACTTACAGTTTGGCATATCGTAGGAAGAAATTAGTAATCTGAAAATTGCGTTATGAGCTCTAACATTTCACTTTCATGTTGAAGGCAAAACCAGAGAGATTATCACGCCTTCCAGCTTCGTTATGGTGGGGACTCCCTCGACGAGCAACACAAAATTGAGTTGACAATTCGTTCATTACCTTGACTTCCCGAGCGGGCAGAAATTTTATTCACAAGAGAAAGCGTTGTTTGTACTTGAACGGAATTTAGATTTAAATCATGTTGATTCTTTGAATTAGCCTAAGGTGCGAAGAATAGAGACAAATAGGTCTCGGGAAAACTGTTTGCTGCTGTTATTGTTGCCTTGTGCCAACTGGGAATTTCAAAAGGGAATCTTTACTGTTTCACGGTTTCACGGCACGGAGTAGAATTGACTGTCTTTTTTTAACTAAAGAATAGTTTTAATTGCTTTTTCGACCAACCATATTATGCAATAATGCATTTTTGTGTGTTCGTCCAGTCCGAATTGAGTGCGTGGCAAGGTATGAACGTAGTATTTTCCCCCTGAGACCTATTAGATTCGATTTACAGACATTTACTTCAAATATACTCAATGAGCGGAACTCTTGCACGTCGTCAAGGCAATGAAACAAAGTGTCAACCCAGTTTTTGTGTTGCTCATCCGGAGATTCCCCCTCCACCACGATGATGCAGAAAGGCTCGCGTACTAATCTCTCTGGTTTTGCCTTCAACATGAAGATGCGATGTTAGGACTAATAACTCCATCTTCAGATTACTGATTTCTTCCCACGATATGCCAAACTGTTAGTTGAAATGTCCAGTATGTACCTAAAATGAATAGAAATTGCCAGATAAGGAACTTTTTGTCTGCGTTCAATCAAACGCCGGAACTTTTTTTGGGACACCCGGTATTCATATTTCATCCCTTTGTCACCGGCGCACTAAATTCAATTGTCCATACACCTGAATGACAAATACGACGGCGGGCCAGCGCGGCACCGTAGGCGACGCGCGGCAAGCCTAGTATTAATTGATATTCGATGGAATGCTAATTGATATTCCATGGAATATTTAAATAGCTTTATATCCGATACATCTTTTCTTTTCTCGATTGTTATCTCTTATCAAACAATTATTCTCGATTAAGTTTGCCGAATCAGTGGCAGCAATTATTCCTTTTCTCAAGGAGATAACACCATTGAAAAGACTAAGTTCATGTTATGAAATACTTTTTAATGATGAGATAATTTTATTATGTCAACGTAAACCAATAAATCTCTGTCAACACTTTCTACTCACTTGATGCTAAAGGTGGAAATCCTTTAGGCCCTTTAGTAGAACTTTCTTATGATCATACAATAAAGCTCTTTTTTTGCTAATCAATTGCGCAATGTCTATTCATCTAACCTGCATACCTTTCAGCACATAATTTTCTATGAATGAAACTTCAGGCCTAATGTATGTGACGAGATATTAGTTCCCCAGAAATTTCTCATACGCAGATTTTCACATGAATGCAGTTCAGTTGGCATTCTTTCAGTACAGTAACAGATTTCTATGTGATTGCAAGGTACATCAAAAGCGAATTCCCTGCTTATGTGCCGAAATCTTAGCTAGATATCTTTTTCAAATATTGTAAAATTGTACAAAAATTGAAAGTTTGCCATGCTGATTCCTCTCAACCAAACCAGGTTGTATGTTCAAAGGAACAAGTTTGGTCTGTACAAGTTTTGACAAAATTCTTTCCATTACTTACTTTTTTTGTCAAAATTACGTCTAGCGCCGTCTGCAAATTTTGTAGTGCATATTTTTCACAGTATATTTCAGATTTTGAGCATTCATTGCCAATCTTTGATTAGAATTAGATTGATTCGATCCCATCCCATAACAAGCAAAAGATTTGCACAATAAGTTTTAAAAGGGGAGATGTTTTCGAAAATTTTCGAGAAAGTTTGTGACACCATCTTGGTCGCAGTTTCTGATCCTTAAGATTTTTCGTCCAAAGCATTAGTTTGATATGCACAGCAGGTCCCTCTTTATCATCAGCAAAGGATGTGAGAAAGAAACACTTTTTAATCTTATCGCCTATCACAACCTATGTCAGATACGTGCGCTATCTCCTATAGAAATATGTCAGAGAAATTGTCAGGACACAGAATTCTTAACAAAGCACTCTTTCAAATTATGCTGCAGGAGGCCTAACTTCCATCAAACACGGATAGGGAAATCCTAGTGGCTTAGGTGCTAATGGCGTGTTGGTTTTGGTTTGTTCGTCTGCTATAAAATTGGCCTGCTTTTATTGGTGATGATATGATGATAATGATTCACGAAATAACATATCAGTTAATACTAACTACATATGATTTCATGCGCCCCAGAAGAAGCAGAGCTTATTGGTACTTTTTTCTTCGCACGAACCAAACTAATGAGAGTGCGACGAAACTAGTATTTGGTGATTTCCACGTTTATCTTTTCAGCAGTTTCTGGTGAGTTATTACTCATTTCTTTCCTTTCAGGTTTTAAGGTTAATTCGGTTTTGTCTTACTGGATTTAACAGTTTTTCTCTTGTTACAGGCTCATTTTGGTTATTGTTTCTTTTACAGGAGTTAATAGTCTTCTTTCTACTGATTTCGGTGTTTTTGTTGCGTTTATGAGTTTAATATGATGAGTCCATTATTTAAGGCTATTTTTGAAATCCTCGATCAACTCCAACATAAGAAAATACAGAGTCAATTTTCGTTTTTTCATGAATATGAAATTCTCATCTCCAAGTTGAAAGCAAAATACAACTAAGCAGAACAGCTATGATAATTTCTAGTAAAAATTGAACAGCAAATTCCACAATCCTGAAATACACAGCCAAGCAACGCAACTGTTCATGCAGCTAGGTAGCTTTCAAGCTAAAATTTCCTCTGTACACGTTTTTTATAAGAAACTGGTTTATAAGAAACTAGTACTGCGATGACCAAAAATTTAAGAAACTCTAGCACTACGCTCCATAACAGTTATGAAACTCTTAACATTCAATTTAGGTATGTCTCTTTTATTCTATGTCTCTCTAACAAAGGTACCTTCATCTTTTTTTAACTTTTAGCCACAAAAACTGGTAATTTTTTGCCTGAATGTGCATGACTTATTCGTGATGACAATGTCAATGTAAAATGGAAGCCCTTTGTCGAGAACAAGCCTCAAATTTGAACAATATCGCAATGTTAGGCCTAAAAAAAAGAAACTATTTAAGAAACTTTTACTACTATAACACCGAAATTTACATGTGAAATTAAGAAACTTTTAGTACCAAGTGCTGATGCCAAGTTTCTTATAAAAAACATGTGTTACTAGTTTCTTGAAAAGCAAAAAAATCATCGAAGAGTATTTATTGTGTTTTCTCCTTGAGAAAGGAATATTTGCTGTCACTCCGACAAACCTAATTGAGATTAATTGCTTGATAAGGCAGCCAAAGATAGCAATCAAGAAAAGAAAAGATGTATAGGAATTAAGTATTCCATGGAATATCAATTAGTATTCCATGGAATATCAATTAGTATTCTATGGTATTCCAGTATTCCAGTATTCCATGTCATTCCAGTATTCCATTCCAGTATTCCACATTCTATGTTTTCAAGATAGTCATCTCCTTGCCACTTTTCTACTTACAGACAGGCATGGTACAGGAGAATGATCTTTAAACATATCAAAATTGCCGGACGAATAGTACATTGGAGCATTGTCTTACTCCGATATTCTCTTTAGAAGAAGCTAGGAGGAGAGGGCAGAGGCAGAGTTATATAGATCAACTCCTTTTTCCAGCAAAAATATCGTTGGCTCGAGAGAAAAGCATTGGAGAGTTTTAATGGGGGCTTTGAATGAGAAAGGGGGATGATCCTTAGCAGCCAAGGATTGGAGATTAAAGGCTCCTATGGCTCCATATTCTCGTTCCACTGCCCCGGATTATACAACACCACATACATTGGATTATACACCGGATTATACTAATACAAAGCAGACAAGTGCTGTCATCGATCTCCTGTTTGTGTGATGTTGATGTTGTGACGAATATCAAAGGCCTTGGATAGACTCATCACATAAGCCTCAGTATCACTCATTGAAGAGGATTGTTATCGCTTGAACTAACAAGTCAGATTACAAATATGCAACGAATCACGTCATAAATAAGATCACGAGTTCATACTTACAAAGGAAGGCTTCAGGGAGATAGGGGGGCTCGAATGAATGGGGAAATTTATTCTCAGGGGCATGGTGCTGAAAAGAAAGGACGGGAGGTAAATCGGATGTCTTACTCCGAGATGACTTTAGATGTCTTACTCCGGGTTTCTCATTTATTTCCGCACGTTCTAGAGGAGAGGATATAAATATTCTTGCTGCAAAGGAGCCCTTAGGGAGAAGGGGAGTTTGAATAAAAGGAGAAGTTTATTTTTAACAGTTAGTGAATTGAACAAGGAATCTGCTGAAAGGGTCGACAGGTGCGATAACGATTGACTGTTCCGTTCGTTCATTCATTAATCAAAAGCTATTCTTTTCAATATGAAACCTACGCTTTGCTCCGGGGGGGGGGGGTACTTGACTTAAATTTGACATTTTTACGGGATGTGACCACGAACAAAATTTGTTTTACCCTGCTCCAGAGTTTTTCGCTCCAAATGATAACCGATTCAGAAAAAAATGGTGAAAAGTATACTCCAAAAACATGAAAATGTGACTGAAAAAGGACCCGAGCTAGCAAAATTTTGGCATATTTCACAACCTGCTTCAGAAAAATTGCCTTATTTTGATACCCCGTGCTAGAAATAATTGGTGAAAACGGTACCCTGAAAAGCGGAACATCCCAGTCGGACAAATGTACCGAGTGCCCCTCCTCCTGGGGTTTTGCTAGGAGTTTCTTATTCAATGTGGTATTTGCACGTAACGATGGGGGCCTAGGCTTATCCAAATCACAGATTATCCAAATAATTCCTCGCTTACACGGAAGTTACATGTAGTTAATGTGGGTAGTACGGAAGGAGCATTAGTATGTAAAGTTCAGAAAAGCAGAGAAGGCCAATGATTCAAAGTAAGGGAGTGTTCATTTTAATTCTAGGTACCAGGGCAGATGATACTTAAACAGAATTAGACGACATTTCATACCCCATCTGGAAGAAAAAAGTTTTGTACCCCATCACCTTTTAGCGAAATGGTTTGGTACCCCCATCAAGACGTCTTCAAGGACGGGATGTATAATATATATATGCACACATGCCAATTGGTCCCAGGCGATTTTCATACAGGTCCAGTGATTCATCATTTCCAGTTGTCTTCCAGTTGTACTTTTATGGCGATTTCATATAATTATTTTTCAAGCAAAATAGTTTTGCACCCCATACAAATTTTCCTTAACATTTTGATACCCCCAGAAAGCAATGAGAAAACTGTTGATACCTCTGTCAAAAAACTTCCACCTTGGTACTCAGGATCATGACCTTCGGAAACTTATGCAGACCAGGGATGGGCTAAAAAAGGCTGCAACCAAAAGAAAGTCCCAATTCCTTATGGACGCATACAGACAGGTCCGCAATAAAGTCAATGTCCTAAACGTGCAACTAAAGAAGCAGTATCATACTAATAAGATCTCTGCATGTCAAGGTAACATGAAAGAGTCATGGAAGGCAATCAATGAACTGCTCAACAAGAGATCAAAGTCAAGCAACATTGATGGTCTTAAAGAGTCTGGTTCAGAAACAGTTCACAAAAAAGATATTTCTAATGCAATGAACAGTTTCTTTTGCTCAGTAGGTAAGGATCTTACTGAAAAAATTAATCCAGCCCCAAATCCCCTTCTTGCAGGTGACTATGAGATTAACAAATATAAGGCAACATTCCACTTCAGAACTATTGACGTACAGGAGAGCAGGGATGCATTTGCCATGGCTAAGACAGCAAAGAGCTTTGGGACTGACAACATCTCTAGCTACTTTCTGAAGCTTGCACTGCCTTCTATTGAAAATTTGCTTCCTATTATCAATAGCTCAGTTTTGTCATCATTCAGTTTCAATTTATGACTGAGCATCCATGCCCGAATATTTTCAATACAGTCTTCTATTTCTGTAACTGCCTTATTTACTGCCTTCGGGTCAGATGGGTTGAAACTAGGATACAGTTATGTATCATCTGCGTATCCTGCTATGCTTGGTGCATGTCTTTCGATAATGTCATATAGAGAACTTAAATAACCCAGAAACACAACTGGACCTGCACAACTGCCTTGAGGCACCCCATGTTATAACCTATAGATCTCTGATAGGGTATCCTTTATAATAAATCTCTGTTCTCTGTCTCTCAGATAAGAAAAAAACCATGATCGAACTGTCCCTGAGATATTAAATCTTTGTTGAAAAATCACAGACAATATTTCATGGAATCCTGGTCAACTGTGTCGAATGCCGCACTCAGATCAAGTAAAACCAGTATAGTGACTTTCTGCCGGTCCATGCTGTTCATGATATCCGAGTAAACTTCAACTAACAATGTTTCAGTACTGTGGTATTCTTTGTAAGCCGAGTTTTGAGTGGAATACAGGCCATTTTGTTGCAGATGTTACACAAACTGAGGTAGTGTTGACTTCTTTATTATATTTGCAACAAATGGAAGATTACTGACTGGACGATAATTCTTGGAGATCAAATCTAAGCCTAGCTTTTTCAACAATGGAATGACAAGTGCACATACTTCCAGCAATCTGGAAAGCTCCCAGTTGACAATGACTTGTTTACAATAGCAGTAATTGCTTTTGATTAGAATGTCAATGCACCTTTTCAGTAATTCAGTTGGCACTGGATCTAGACAACAGGATTTATTTGATGACTTAATTATTATGTCCATTATTTCTTGCTGTGAAAGCTCTTTGAACTGGTCAAATGCAGGTACATTTTGCGAAAGTTCATATTCAGCCATATTTTCTATACCATCATGGCTTACTGTGATTTCTATCTGCAATCTTATGCTCTCAATTTTGTCTATGAAAAAATCCCCAAAGTTTTTGCATAATGTCTCTTTGGTCTCATCCGGATATTTTGTGATGTTATCTCCAGTTGTGAGTTTAGAAACAAGACTGTAAAGTTGTTTTTGGTTACCTGTACAGACTTCAATCTTACTGGAGTAATATGCTCTTTTGGCATCACTGCAAATTCTGATATAATGATTCCTTTTATTCCTAAATGTATCAAGGTCGACACAAGCCTTGGTTTTCTTCCACTTTGCTTCTGCTGTTCTCTTATCTCTTTTTAGTTTTCTAACCTCATTATTGAAACAGGGTGACACAGTTTTAGTTCTCAAAACTTTTGAAATTATTGGTGCATGCTTATCAAAAATTTCTTTCAGATTTGAATCATATAGATTAGCTAACTCAGGCAGTGATGTCTCATTGTAATCAGCCCTGATCAAATCAGTTGATGCAATGTCACTTTTCAAATTATCCGAATTGATCTCTCCTAGCTTTCTGAATCTTATTTGTTTTGTTTGAACTTCTCTGGTTTATCCATGGTTGTCACAACTTTCACAAAACAGTGATCTGAAATGTAATTTCTTGTCTGTGTACTTGTACTGTTACTTCATCATTAGTGATGATTAGGTCAAGTGTGTGGCCAGAAATATGAGTTGGCAGCCAAACATGGTTTATTAAGCCAACGCCTTGTAGCAAATCCAAGAATTGTTTTGCATTTGCATCACTGCCATCATCTATATGAATATTGAAATCTCCCCCTATAATCAGCTTGCCTTGTGCTGTTATGATTGATTCTAGGTATTCTGAAAGCTCTGTGAGAAATGTCCTCACAGTTACTGGATGCTGTGTGGAATGTGGTGGTCTATAAATCACGACAACAGTTATGGTTCCTGAGTAATTTTTCAGCTTCCATTCTGCAAATTCATATGATGTTTTACAGCCAGAGTTTATCAGGTTTGCTTTAAATCTAGATTTTGATAATAAACCTATCCCTCCTCCATTCCTGTCAGTTCTAGGTACATCCTGAAAATTTAGGTCAGGTAATGTGCATTCTGCACGCTTCACGGAGTCATCTTCTCTTAACCAGGTTTCAGTTATCATGCAGATATCATAATTATCATCAGCAATGCTTGTGACTAAATCACATGTTTTATTTCGTATGGATCGAGCATTAACACATCCAACGGTGAGAAAAATCTAATAATCTCTTTCTCTGCTAATGTTACAATATTTTCTACATTGCATCCAGTAAGATGAAACTTACGTTCCTTACGGCGACCACCTTTTGTTCCTCTCATTGTTTGTATAGAGCGTCTTAAAATTCCAAGCTTCTTAACTCTTAGATAATCTGTTATGGATAGCTTCAAATCTTTCCTGGTCATTCCAGTAAAAATATCCAACATGCTTCTGGAACTGTATTGTACCTTTGTCATCACTGCAGTTCTCAGCCTGCATTGCACAGAACCGAGGCGTGATCGATTAGGCCTAACTTTAGGCCGAATCTTCCATTTGACTGTTGCAGCTCTGCAGGCACGAGAAATGCATTAAAAGGGCATGTAAACAACCAGTGAAATCCTCCAGACGATGCTCCAGCCTTGCCTGCTTAAGCTCATCCCAAGGATGATAGATATAACTCATTTAACACAGAAATATTATCAGTTTTAATTAAGCTCTTCGAAGTGCAACCTCCGCCCAGGCGCAACTTACGATCCTCTTAATAAAAATACCATCATTTATGGAATTATTCATGCAGTCAGTGACACATGGGCATGCAATTTCCTTCGCCTTTTTTAAGATATTGGTAGGAATATTACCGCTAACTGATTTGCTACAATCGAGTGACTCAATCTTTTCCATAACATTCCATTGGTTAACACGCTCGAAATCAAATTTGGTAACAATTTTCGATGCTTCTTTGATATATGGTAGTTTCTCAGTTTGGGTAGTTTCTTTTTCATTTTTGTTGCAAATCATTTCGTTGGTGTGTTGTTTTTTTCGAAAGTATGGGACATTGTTTGGAAATCTCGAAATTTATAGTGTTATAACTCTTTCCCAGTTTGGCTTTAGTTTTCTTTTTCATTTTCGTTGCAAATCATTTCGTTGGTTTGTTGTTTTTTTAGAATTAGGAGACACTTTTCAGAAATCTGGAAATGTACAACCTTATAACCCTTTCTTAGTTTTGGTTTTCACTTTTGTTGCATATTTATTCGTTTTTGCTTCTGATGTTTTCATTTTGGTATCTGCCTCCCAATAGGCTATGACTGTAAAGACTGCCCATTGCCAACGAATAAAAACTTTGATCTTGCAGACCCCATGTCTACAGGTAACGCTATGGTAGACTCTCGCGTGACCACCGATTACATTTCAATTTCTTGGTTGCAGTTGCAGTCAACTTAAAATAACTTTCTTTCAAAAACAGCCATCCCAGCCCTTCGTCAGCTTAAAATTAGACATGACTTTTATTAAGAACTCATTGACATGTTTGTTTAATACATCATTTGAGACCAGCCTATTTCCAGACTCATTTTTCATTTCATTTTCATTTTTAAGTTTTTAACCATGGTAGCCCCGTCAGCCTGCAGAGACTGCTTTACAGGGGGCCGTGCAAATTATTACAAAACAAATTTGAAACCTAAATTTGTTTTACTTGCCATTATCTTCCACTCATTGCGCTTTTCTTTTTTTGTCGGAGCTTTTGCCTCACCTCTGAGGCCTCTTCAGCGACTGACCAGTTCATTCATTCATTCATTCATTTTTAATTATTTAGGCACGGTAGCCCCGTCAATCCATATGAACTGCTTTTCAGGGGGCCGTGGCAAAACATTTACTAATTCAAAAGATCACTATATAATAGTTAACAAAAAAAAAATAAAAGAATTCTCGTTAAGGCAAGTTTTTGATTCTTCTCTTAAAAGTGGCAAGGGAGGGTGCCCATTTAGCATCAGGTTCAAGTTGATTCCAAAGCTTAGGTCCACGAAAAGATATAGCCCTCTGCCCATTGTTAGTTTTTCGTAATGGTAACGAGAGATCAGTATCGGTGTTTCTCAGTTTTCTGACATTTCGAGTAGAATTTTTTTCGAACAAGTCTGAAAGGTACTCCGGGACCAGACCATTTAGCGATTTGTACATTGTGGTAGCTGTTTCGCTTCTGATAATGTCATTTACAGTAGGCCAATTTAAACTGCGAATTAATGCCATAGCAGGCGTATCAAATCGACTTTTAGTTACAATCCTAGCTGCTCGATTTTGCAGCTTCTGCAGGGTTTGCAGTTTAGTCACCCCACAGCACCCCCACACCGAACAACAGAACCGAAAATGGGGCTCGACGATACCCCTATACATTGCACTCAACGTGTTTTGAGGTAAAAATTTCCTGGAATATTTCAAAAATCCAATTGCACGAGAAACCTTAGTACGGAGATTGTAAACGTGTTCTTCCCAATCCAAATTTCTATCGATTATCACACCCAGATACTTTGTTCGGTCTACATTTTCAACCTGAGAGTCACCAATAAAAACTAGTGGATGATCAACAGCCTTGTCGGTAATTTTCTTAATTTTGGGCTGGGAACCTACAATCAAAGCTTGAGTTTTTAAAACATTCAAAGAAAGTTTATTACCCTGCAACCATCGCTTCAAATCATTCAGTTCACTATTCAGAGTTTGGTTTATATCTACTAAGCTCGAAGAAGAGTAAGAAATACTGGGTCTCAGACTGGGTCGCTGAGTCTGAGTCAGTCGCTGAAGAGGCCTCAGAGGTGAGGTGAAAGCTCCGAAAAAAAAAGAAAAGCGCAAGGAGTGGAAGATAATGGCAAGTAAAACCAATTTAAATTATATCAATAGCCTTGGGTACAACACTCGGGATCAGATACGAATTCTTTCGAATTCAATACAAACTAGACGAAGAAATTTAAAACCATATTTACGATTAATCTAAACATATGATACAAATAGAAATGTCCCGAAATTAGTCATAAGAAAAATAAAACCAAAACCCTCTACAATTTCTTGTTTAACCTCATTTGAAGGTTAGAAAAGGAGAGTCATTATTACCTTACCTCGATGAGACCTGGAAATCAGCCATGGACAATGGGAAATATGTGGGCATTCTACTAATAGATTTTAGAAAGGCCTTTGATACAGTAGACCATAAGATACTGCCCTTTAAATTGCAAAGTGTAGGAATCTATGGAAATATATCAATATGGATTGAAGATTACCTTACTGAAAGGAAGCAATTTTGTGAAATAAATGGTGTAGCATCAAAGCTATTGCCAGTATCATATGGAGTCCCTCAAGGATCCCTTGCAGGACCAAGACTATTCTCAATATACATACGTAGGAGATCTACCAAATTGCCTGTCAGTTGGCCGGATTCATATGTATGCAGAGGACACCACAGCTTTCTGCATTGGGGATTCGACAGAAGAAGTAACTACAACCATGTCCAAAATGTTAGGAGAGATAGACACTTGGTGTACGCAACACAAACTTACATTGCACTCTGGAAAGACCAAAGCTCTAATATTAAACAGGCAAAAATTTACAGGACCACTAAACGAGTTAACAGTTGGAAAGGATAGTATAGGGTATGTTGATGAAGCTGAGTGCTTGGGGATAAAATTTGACCAAAAATTATGTTGGGCTCCCCAGATAAGTAGGGTTATAAAAGCCTATAATGCCAAGATAAAGAAACTTAAAAGTAAGAGGTACTTGAAAAGACAAATGCTAGAAATCTATAATTCAAAACAGTTATTCCTGCAACAACCTATTGTATCTCAGTATGGGGCACATGTGGAGAGCAACTATTCAGCAAACTAGAAAAGACACACATAAGAGCAGCCAGCACTATTCATGGCATTAAAGGAAAATATAACAATGAAAAAATCTTACAGATAGCAAATTGGGACCCCCTTTCATACATCTACCAAAGGAGATTGTTGACCATAATGCAACAAGTCAACTTAGAGAAAGTCATCCCAATAATTTTGCAGTTGTTCACCAAAAAGCAAGAACAAAGATATGAACTAAGAAGAAGAACTGTCTTCAAGATCCCTTCATTTAGAACAGAAATTGGTAGAAATACTGTAGCCTTTAGGGGACCAATGATATGGAATAGTTTAAAAGAAGGTTTGAAACTGAAAACCATTGAAAATTTCAAAGTAAAATTAAGGAAACACAGGACTCATGTTAAAAATTTTAGTTTTGCCAAAGGAAAAAGGGCACATAAGTTTCAAAATTAATATTTTCGTTTATCAGTGATTTTAAGCTTTCATTTGGAACACTAAATAAAAAGAACATTAGAAAAAAAATTTGTTAAGTATAGTATAAATTGCAGGTACAAATCAGCTGCAAGCTGCCAATATCTTACCTGCTCATCAACAAAATAATGTATGTATGTATGTATGTATGGCTTGGGCTTGACGGCTTGCTTGGGCTTGTATGGGCTTGACGTATGTATGTATGTATGTATAGATGTATGTATGTATGTATGTATGTATGTATGTATGTATGGGAGGGTGCATGTTTGTTATCTGAGCTTAATTGGTTCCAAAGCTTAGGCCCACGAAATAAAATAGACTTCTGCCCACTTGATGTTTTGAAGAAAGGAACACGCAAGTCAGCTTCGGTGTTTCTTAGTCTCATTGTGTTAAGTATTGTGTTTCGAAAGCCTTCAATTGTCTAAATCACGAACTATTGATTGCAAAATTGAATGCATACGGTTTCAGTAGATCTCCATTGCAGCTCATCCATAGTTATCTTAACGATTGGAAACAGAGGGTAAAGGTCAATGGCTCATTCAGCACGTGGACAAAGACTGTCCTGGGAGTACCACAAGGTTCAGTCTTGAGACCCCTTTTGTTCAACATATACCTGAATGACTTAATCATATTTTGGAGGAAAACAAAATCTGTAACTATGCGAACGATACAAAAATTTATGTGTGTGGTCCTAGGATCGAAACCGTGATTGCGCATTTAGAACATGATGCCTTTAAAATAACTTAGTGGTTTCCAAACAGTTGTATGAAGCTAAATCAAGACCAATGCCATTTAACGATTTTTGGTGCGAAGGGAAAGAATGAAATAACCATCAAAATAGGCGAGGCCTGTGAGAAAGAAAGTACAGAGGAAACTCTTTTCGGTATAACTTTTGATCAATCACTATCTATTAGATGACATGTGAAGACCCTATGTAGAAAGGCCGACCAAAAACTCCATGCTCTTGCCCGTATATCCTGCTAATTGGACACTGAAAAATTGCAGCAGCTAATGAGAGCATTTGTCTTATTGCACTTTCGCTATTGTCTACTTATCTGGATGCTTTATGACAGAATTTTAAACCATAGAATAAATCATGTTCATGAAAGGGCACTGTGCATTGCATACAAGGATCACGGAAATGATTTTGGTTCTCTCCTGGAGCAGACCAATTCGGTGCCCATCCATGTAAGAAACCTACAGTTGCTTATGATGGAAATTTATAATACAAAGTCTGATCTAAATCCACCTTTCATGAAGGATATTTTTATGGAGCGAGGTATTAGCTACGATCTAAGGCATGGCAATTACGCTCAACTTCCAAAGTTTCGAACCACTTCCTTTGGAGTTGAGACCATAGCCTACCTTGGAAATAAACTTTGGCAGTTTTTACCACACGAAATAAAACAATCAAGAGCCCTTCCTATTTTCAAAAAAACGAATTAGATGTTGGAATGGTGATAAATGCAACTGTAGCCTCTGCAAAACATATATTCCAAGAGTTGTGTTTCTAACATAATAAACGTTTCATGGGCCTTCTCGCACCGGTGGGGGTGGTGTGCTGTGCGGAATGTGATGTCCCACTCACGGTGCAGGTGTAACGGTCATGCCCGGCGCTGACCGCACATAGAATTGTTTCAATAAAATAACAACGCTTTTGCTCGTCTACTGCAACCAATTTATTATCATAAGCGTGTACACTTTTCAACTAAAATCATATTTCATGTTTGTTCATGTTCACTCGTGATCTAATCTGATCAGTATCTCTTTTGTTTAAATCTCTTTTGTTTGTATCCGGGGGTGTTTCCCTAATAAGTCTTAATACAATACATTATCTTGAATAAAGTCTTTCAATGAGTCACACAGGCACTGTACTGCGGTTGAACTGGGAAATGGTGCCCAGCAGCGGTCGCAGCCTAGTGTATGTGTGTGGGGGTTCCCTCGCGCGGTGTGTCCGCCGTCTGTCTGGGGGATGTGCGTTGCTCCGGACTTCTTAGGGAAGGCATGATAATTTTTATCCTGTGAATATTTCACAATACAGTTTTAATTTTAACTTTAGCATTTGTAAATTTTGTAAAGTAGGCCTAAATTAGCTGTAATTTAGCTAGAGCCCCATCGCCCTGTTCCGATCACTGAAAAGAAACCTTGAGTTACTTGACCTAAGTAAATTTTATCGGAAAAGTTAATACTAATGAATTATTCCCTATTTCATAGTTTAAAATATAGAAACCAGTTATTGTACATTTAGCGACCGTCTTCTGTAATATCGTTGTCGGAAAACACAGCGATAAAAACTCGATATCTTCATTCCATCGCCCTGTTCCGATCACGCAAGCTCGCGCATGAATTTCGGACGGTACCACCACAGAGGGCTCAAGAAAGCGCAGTTTCCAATTGAAATGGATGCCATACACATAACAAAAGATATTTATCTCATGTTATCGTTTGATAAGTAACATTTTGCCTCTTTATTCGTTTAATTACACAATAAGCAATTTACAATTGAAATTTACAGTCTTTTACAACACTCTAGCATATCCCCCTTCCCATACTTCAATGCCCCCCTGGCATCAATTCAAACCCTACCTCACGCGCATCCAAAGTCAACGAAACCCCCTGGTGAGGTTTATTTGTTTATTTCACCTTTCACCCCGTCCCTTCATTGAGAGAGAATCCCAGAATTCGAAGCCAAAACTTGTGATCGGAAGAGGGTGATCTGTAGCGTATCTGACTGTAGTTAGAACTTTACCCCCGGCTGGCAAGCAGAAGATATTATGATGAAATTTTTTTGTAAATATTCGCTTAGAGAGTTGGGGTAAAGTTTGAAAGGTTTTGACTGTGGTTCTAGTACACAGTAGCAGAGAAACAAGAGAAAATATAATTGCTACAAGGAAACACGAAGTGAAAAATGGCGACTACTTGCGATTCCATCACAGGTAGGCCTCTTTCATCTTCCCATATCGCTGGATTCACACGCCAGAAAAAAGTAAACCACGTCTCAACCTGAAGCTCATGGCGTCAGCAAAGTATTTTTTTGCGCGATGTTTTAATTATAGGACCCATTCCTCTTTTAAACAAACCTCCCGAGATTGTACACCAAAGCGCGCACAGGAGCCAGTGATCGGAACAGGGCGATAACGACAAAAGCTATGACCCTCAAACTCTCTGACAATTACTAATTATCTATTAGCTACATTTTGACCATTGAATTTTTGAACAATAGGTGTCACGTGACAGGTGACACTACCATATTTGGAACAAGGTATTGGAAAAATTAATGATTTTGATATTTTTACTCCCAGAAATAGTTCCAAATGTTGACTATTGTACTTCAAAAGAATCAGCAAACAATTAGCTTTCTATTGTTGTCAATAACAATGGAATTTGCTGACGTCAGCATTCTTAAATGATGACGTCACTCTGGCCGCCATTTTGGGTCATTTTGGCAAATTTTGAAGTTTTTTCCGACAGATTTTGTTAAAAATGCATAGAATTACGTTAGGCAACACTTTAAAAGCATTTTGAGCCTATTATTATCAATTTTTCGTCATCAATTTTTGTCATTTTCCTCCAAAATAACAGTCTAAAAACACCTCTATGCATCATATTTGAATTGGAAATGAATAATACGCCAAATAAGAATGGAAAAAGTCATTCAGATTACCTTTATTCCGTTTTTAGAACAAATAAGCCGGAAAACCATATATTTTGACATTTTCCGGCATAATGACGTCATAGTGACGTCACCTAATGAGGTGGCCACGCCCAAAAACTACCAATCGGTTGAGAATAGTTAGGACTACGCCCTTGCCAAGTTTCAATGATTTCCCATTAGTCTACGGCTATTTATAGAGGGGGGGTGGAAAGCACCCCCCCCCCGGCTATGTTAGATCAAAAAAAGCCCGGTAGGATTAGGGTTAATGTAGCCTTCGTAAAACACAATAATGATCATGATAATGATGATGATCAATCACCACTCCCACTAGCTGTCCGAAATTCAAATGTGTCGATGAATGCTTTTGACAAGAGCCGCTGCCATCAATCCAGCGATATCTCTCAGCCGCATAAAGGCATCAATGATGATCTTACACAGGTTGGAAATAGCTATAAGGCAACCAGCTTTCATTTATTGTAATGAAAACTCATTCCATGCTTGTTTCCACAAAAACAAATCATAAAGCTCTGAAAAATAAAGCGAATCTTTGAAGCTGAAAACTCGGGATAATGAGCATGAAGTAGTTAACAAACTAGATATCTTGGTGGGCAGATAGACAATTCCTTGGATTGGAAGGAAGACATCAAGACAGTTTCGCCCAAGGTTTCAAGGGCGATTGGCTGTTTGCAGCATGCAAAATCCTTTTTTCTAGAAGAAACTGTTAGGACCAAGTACACAGGTATTGTGGAGCCGCACTTCTCAGTTCAGTTCAGTTCATTTCATTTTAAAAATCCATCTAATACATTTAATAACTCTACATACCTACCTATCTAATCAAAAAAGATAAATTTAAAACAAAATTCAACATATAGCATTAAAAAGCACACAGGATGGTACTTAAGGCTAAATGTAAACAGACTTAATAGGTAAGTATGAAGAGCCATAATGAGATATGGGGAATTTCTTAAAGGAGGGGCTCCCTCAATAGGCAAACTAATTGAGGAGGGAACACCCCCTATCTAAAAAGAAAATTAACTTTTCTAGATGTTATTTGAAACTGGTGTAGAAAGACACATATAATAAAGTGTGAATTACTGGGTGTAATTGTGGCACAAAAAGTACATCTTTACCTTGGTTTTGAATGAAGCTTTCGAGTGAGAGTTTCTTTATTCAACAGGGATTTCATTCCAAAGCTTAGCTCCTTTATATCGAATGGAGTTGAGGCCATATTGAAGGGTGTTCTTTCGTGCAAGAAACAAATCTCCTTTACTGGCCTGTCAAGTGTTATACTGATGTATGGATGAATTCAATAGGAAAAAGTCATGGAAGCAACTCGGTGATGAGCTAAATACAGTTTCAAAGACAAAAGTGAGAAGTTTAACCCTATCCAGACTGGGGGGGGCTCATTCAGCCCCCCCCCACCTACTTAACTGAGCATTGCTCCAAATTGGTTCAACGAACCAGGAAATGATTTTATGACTTTTAGTTTCTATCCTTTTGAAGTGTGAATTTGTGTGAAATTTTGAAAAAAAAATTTAGGGGGCCGGGGGGTGGCTGTTTTTTTCAGAGTGGTCGGGGCCAACTTTTAGGTAAGCTGCTTATGGATATAATTCCAGATCACCTCATAGTCCTTTGATAATATCCTTTTTCATTTGTGAACTTATAATCTGTAAGGTCTCTTTAATTTTTTTCCAAGAACAATTGAACAATTATGTGTCACGTGACCTCATCAATGACGTCATCTTTAAGAAAATGGCAAAAATTAGTTCGCGGAATTTCTGCAAGGATATTTCGACCCCAAATGTTTTACAGCGGCAATAAATAGATTAAAACTGATCAACAGGGTTGTTTCCACCTAAGCTGTGTAATTTTGTTTGAATTTTGTGCATCATTGGCCGCAAACGGTATAAGATTCCCCGGGGGTATCCTCACATAGTACTACTAACGGTCAGTTTTCATGCATATCTTGAGAATCTGTTTTACAGTGAGACTTTTTTGACTTGAAAGTGTTTAGTTTGTCAAGATATTATCAAAATTCCACCAAATAACTATCCTCAACCCCCTTTTTCCCCCTTCCTTCTTCCTTACAACTCATTTGCTTACTACTGGGAAAAAATGCTGATGTCAGCATTTTTTGCAATAATCAAAACAAAAGTTTCAAAAGGAAAAATGAAGTATGCAACGATCACTTATCATCGAAGTAGTTTTCATTGTAAACTATGGAGAAATTCTCTAATATGGCTGCATTTGTCATTTTTCAGAAAAACAAGATTTTTAATCTCTTTGTCCGCCATCTTGAATTTGCGAAAATCAAATTTTTCCCTTTATAAGTATATTTTCACCTTCTAACAATGCTTTGATAGGCATAATTTGGTTTCATGAATCATTCTTAGAAAATTATAAAGATTTAAAAAAAGTTGTTTTTTTTCATTTTTTTCTTGGACACGTGCCAGTTGGTCTTGAATAGTTATGACGTCATATCTATTTTTAGAATTTTTTTTACTAGAAATGATAGATCATAAGTACGGCTACCTGCATGGTGAGTTTCGTCTTCGTAAGTGAAGGAATGGCGATTTTAGAGAGGGGGGGCTGAATGAGCCCCCCCAGTCTTCTAGTAGCTCAAAAAGCCCAGTCTGGATAGGGTTAAGCTGAAAAAGATCAGATAGTCTGAGAAGTTTTAAAGACTTAAAGATTGGAGCAGAAGGAGAAAAAGCTGGATGAGAAGAAATTATTCGGATTAGTCTCTTCTGACGTTTGTACACAGGGTCTGTATAAGACGCAGAAGTATTACGCCACACGATTAATACTATACTGGGCAAAAGACATAAACAATGAATTATATAAGTAGAGTAACACATCTGGAGTCAGGAGGCTCTTAACCTTTGAAATAACACCACAAGTTCTAGCAAGTTTTTTGGACAACTCCTTCAGATGGAACTTCCAACTAAGATTCTCATCTAGAAGTAGTCCTAAAAATTTAACAAAGTTTGCTCTTTGAATGGTCTTCTTTCCAATCTTAATGAATGGATTTTCATCTATTTTATTGTGTATTGAATGGAATATTATGAAGTTTGTTTTTTCTGCATTAAGAGAAAATTTATTGGCATCAAGCCATTTTTTAACCTGTCTGAGTTCAATATTGACAACTTTTACTAATTTAATTATATCCTTACTCTCATAATATATGTTAGTATCGTATATTTAAATGAAAAAGGTGTTGTTGTGGTGTTGTTTTAAGGTGTTGTGATTTCTGGTCAAGTCGAAGGCAGCGCGCCAACCTGCGTTTGGACATCACTTAGTCACGCAGGCCAGACATAACAGAGATTACGTCACCACACCAGTATGGATATCTATGATCCGTGCGTACACGTATTCGCATGGTGAGATAGCTCAACTGGTAGAGCGTCTGTCATGAAAGCAGAAGGCCCCGAGTTCAAATCTCGGTCTCACCTCAATTTTTCCATTTTTCTCCATTCGTCGAAAATTTTAGTATCAAATAAATGAAAAATAGAAAGCTCATCATGAGAAGAAGATTTAGAAAACGATTTGGACAACTCTTGCAAAGAAAGGCAGTGAGAGTCAATATTTTGCGGCATCTACTCATCAATATCATAGTCACCTAGATTTGGCAGATTGGTAAGCCTTGAACATACATCAAACGTTGGCATTGTGTCACTAAAAGAGGGGATATCCAAAAGAAAAATATTTGCAAAAACATCATCAGACACACTACAAAAAGGGAACACTTCTTCACGTTCCTTTGCTGAGCATTTAGCACATAGCCATGGGCTGTCCTTGCCCTCCTTAAATAAAGTGCTATATTCATTCACACTTGTCTCATTGCATTCAATATGATTCCAAAGGTTGCATCTCCTGCAGAATAACCATCTTAAATTCAAATTGACATTTTTATGACAAAAACCACATGGATCCTTAAGGCCTTTAGTTGATTCTTTGCTAGGCAATTAGGCATTGGCAATGTGATTATCTAAAATGAATGAAGCAACAGAGCTGAAAAAAATCCATGAAAATTGTGATAGAAACACAACGAGAGTTTGGAAGTTCACTGTTCACATTCTTAGCGAAGAAGATTACTTCCCTGTCAGTTCTTGTCACTGGAAACTGTGTTCGAGAAACTTTATTTTCTACGGAAGGATTGGCAGCAGTATCAGGCTCTTCATTGAGAGTGGTATTCCATGCCCCACCGCGGCGACCATGCCACTCATTCCTTTTGTTGCTAATGACAAGACGATCCACTACAAAGAAGGCATCTTTCCCTTGACTTCTTGCTGCCTGCAAAGCAGGAATTTGGCTACGTCTGCGGACAAGTGTTCTTTGTGAAAAATCACTGTAGAACTTCAAGCCATCTGGTTTAATTTCCCTTGCCTTCTTCATGATATTTTCCTTTACCTTCCATGATTCAATCTTAGCCACAATGGGTCTAGGCCCATTATTTGAACGTGTGCCATCCCGTTGTCGTTGGTGTTGCCTACCATCTTCGTTACAACGAATTCGAAATTCTATGGGCACGTTCAATCTTTATTTCATCTTCAATCCCAAGTTTATCTTTAATTGCTTCCTTTACTTTAGATTCGGTGTCATCCCCATGACTTTCATCATCATCTTCTGGGATCCCAAATATTTTGACGTTGTTTCGAGTGGAATTATTCTCCAAATATTCAATATTACGAGCGAGATCTTCGACACCATCCCAAATATCCATTTCAATTTGTTTGGTCACTTGTCTAAGTTTCATCAGTTCAGTCTCCGTTGACTTGAACTTGTTATCAAAAGTGTCCAACCTGCCACTACACAAAAAGGAAATGGATGACTTAATCTCTTCGTAATCTTTCCTCAGCAATCTTATTTCTCCTTTCACGTACTCGAGCTTTCACGTACCATCTTCGTTACAACGAATTCGAAATTCTATGGGCACGTTCAATCTTTATTTCATCTTCAATCCCAAGTTTATCTTTAATTGCTTCCTTTACTTTAGATTCGGTGTCATCCCCATGACTTTCATCATCATCTTCTGGGATCCCAAATATTTTGACGTTGTTTCGAGTGGAATTATTCTCCAAATATTCAATATTACGAGCGAGATCTTCGACACCATCCCAAATATCCATTTCAATTTGTTTGGTCACTTGTCTAAGTTTCATCAGTTCAGTCTCCGTTGACTTGAACTTGTTATCAAAAGTGTCCAACCTGCCACTACACAAAAAGGAAATGGATGACTTAATCTCTTCGTAATCTTTCCTCAGCAATCTTATTTCTCCTTTCACGTACTCGAGCATAATCTGTAGAGAGGAACGATAGGCCTTGTCCTGCACCTCCAGCATTTGTTTCAGGAACCCAATCGTAACATAATCCTGATCCATAATTTATGAAGCTGAACTGATTTTAATAAAAACTCATCACTACTAATAATCAACTTGTACACTCAGTAACTCACGAACGCTACGAAACGCTAAGAAGAATCCAAGCGCCTCTCAAGCAGCGTGCGTGCAGCCATCTTGAAAACTGATGATTCAAAGGGACTTCTGCACAGTTGTTCAGTCTGGGGTTGCTGTGGCGTAACTGAGATCAACCAGTTGCAAAAAGTATGAAACCGTGCTGCCCGTATTGCAACTGGTGCAGCTCTAATGCACCAAACCAGCCGTTTATCAAAAGGCTTGGCTGGAAGACCATAGATGAACTAATTGCTACAAATCTCTACATGAGCTGGCTCCACAATACATGTGTAATCTTTTCACAAAAACATCCTAGCTAACCTCCAGGAATCTTAGGAATACAGCAACTGACCTAGGGTTAACAAAAACTCTAAAAATTTACAGAAATTATTTTTGCTTAGAGGTGTCAATCTTTGAATGGCCTCTCAGCTGAGAGTAAGATGGCATCCTCCCTAAATAGATGTAAACAATGTAGATGGGGATAGCTAGTTGTAAATAGTAAGTTTGCAATATGGATTTTCTTTCATTGTAAATATTTATTTCAGACTATAGGGTTTTTTATTGATATACTAGATATTGAATTGTATTTGTATTAGGGTAATTTAGGTTATGATTGTATTTAATTTTGGCATGTTTTGTAGTGGAGGTTCCTTGAAAATCAGCATTGCTGAAGGGCTACCCTCCTTAGATATCTCAAATATTAACTATAAAACAACAATGATAATGAAGACCCGCGACAATTTGCCCGTAATAAAGGAAACTGAAAATACACATTTCTGTGAATCATAATATTTTGGCCTGAGCGGTACCATTTGCTCTTATAAAGATACCTTGAAAATATTGGTATGTATCGATTCTTTTGACTTTAATTGTGATTGTTGTCGATCTTCAAGCAGAACATGTCGATGGATACACCTTTTCAATAAACGGCCTCGTTTTGGAAATTTTTGAAAATTTCCCCCTACGAAACTTTTGACCATGAATTTGGATTCGGCAGCCAAAGTTTAGTCTACATGCAAATTTCCATAATCCTACTGTTCGCGATTTTGATCTTATGACGATAATAAGTTTGAAAATCTATAAGAGATTTGACCGTGAAAATTGCTCGGGGTGTAACTTTACACCCTCAGTCATTATTTACGGTCAAATTCCTTATAAATTTTCAACTTTATTATCGTCATGAAATCGAAATTGTGAACACTGGAATTATGAAAATTAGCAATCAGACTAAAATTTAAGGTGCTGAATGTAAATCTGATGTCAGAAATTTCATATGAAGCAATTTGAAGAAATTCATCAAATTTCCAAAATGAGGCCGCTTAGTTGAAAAGGTGTATTGAAAGGAGAACTACAAATCATACTGGGTGTCCCAAAAAAATACTCCCGTTTGAAAAATCACCAAAATTTTATTAAAAAGGAGATCTTCAAATTTTGTTTGTTGTAAGTAAATCAAAGAGCAAATTATTTTTCCGCACATAGCTGATCCTTTGATTTCTTTGAAATTAGTGAATTTAGGCCGTTTTAGTGCTGCTTGGTTTTTAACTATACTGCAAAAGCAATGACGATTATCTGAGAAATTTCTTTTTTGCATGTTAAGCTCCCCCGGGGGGGGTACATGACTTGAGGATGGACGGGGGTCTGCCGCCCGGTTTTCAGAAAGCTACCCTCTTCTAATTACCGAAACTTGCTTTTGATACCCACTTCTATGATGAATTTTGGCGAAAAACTGCCCATTGTAACCATTTTTTGCGAATTTCAGCGAAACCCCACCCATGTTTATGGAAAATTTGCAGAAAAAGGACCCTTGTTTAGAGAATTTTAGGCCCAAAAACCCACCCATATGGGCGGCACATTCCCGTACCCTAAATATGTTATGTACCCCCCCCCCCGGGTAAGCTCCACGTTTGGTCATAAATGTCAGAAGGAAATGCTAACTACTATTGTAGACTTGAAGGATGACAAAAATTTTCAATATAATGGCTCTTGAGGCAAGATTAACAGATTATACCTCAGCATGAGGTTTTTTTCGATACGTTATCTCGTGCCCTTTAGGTAATGAAAACAAACATTCAATCACCCTTAAGTTATAGAACAGGTAATTTGCAGCTTGTAGCGGAATTTGGGTGTGGCTGCCACGCCTTGTGACGTCACAGTGACGTCACAAAGCTGAAAATCTGTGAAAATCAGGCTTCAAAGTTGAATTAAAGTTTAATGAAGATTTTGCAGGAACTTTATGCAGTTTTTGGTTCAGTTTGTCAACGAAAATGGTGATAAAATATTATTTTATTGAAAATAACGATTTTGGAGTGATATTTTGGCAGAAATTAGCCGATTCTTATGACGTCATTTGTGCAATTAATTTATTCTATGTAAAAAGAGACCAAAAGAACCTGTAAAATGATGATTATCTATGATAAATGTATCATTAGAGTGTTTTTCATTAAGAAAGTTCGAAAATACTTGAAAAACTTGCTAATTAGTCCAAAATGGCGGCCAAAATGACGTCATTATCAAAAAATGCTGACATCATCAAATTCCAGAAATTCCGATATCAAATTGAAGCCCTTTGTTTGCTGATTCATGTCGTTTAAAAACGCGGCAAATAAAACCTTGAGGGGGGGGGTGGAATCCACCCCCCCCCATGTGGATTAGGGTTAAATGTACTTAGGTCATTTACTAAAAGGATCAAAATAAAAATTTATAAACTTGATAATCAAATTTTGGCAATTTTTCAAACTGGAGTACTTTTTTGGGTAGATTTAGCTACGTTGCACAGTTGAAAAATCTCACTTTCAGTTTAATGCGGCAGTTGTTACCACAAATGGATATTTTTATATTCTCACCTGCAACGACAGCTTTAGGATTCATATTTGCAACATCTTGACTCTTAAGTGCCGCAACAATGTGTCTTGCCTTTCTTTGAACAACTAGGAAAGGGGTAAAGTTGGTTAATTGAAGATAGATAGAAATTCTTTTCATAGCTAGTTTGTTTACTAAATGAATTTGTTTACTAAATGAACAGAGATAAGTTAGACCAGCTACATAGATATACAGATGGCCTGCTAGATTGTTTTGATGACCAAATCTCAATTGATCAATCCTTGCGTACAAAAGACCATTTTAAATCATAACAGTTTTTCAGTAAATAGTCGAGCTGTCATACGGTCATGGCGTGTGAAGGTGCGACTGCTGCAGTGAAAGTCGCAGAGAACATTGAAGATTCATCGCAGTCATTTGCTTCCAAGTTTCTGAGCTCAGAAGAAATTGAACAACTCATAGTTGCTGATATTAATAAGATCAGATTTCTTTTTTTATATATATATACCAAAATAAATTTTTTTACAAGACGAATTACTTATGACGCTACCTACTAATTACTTACGAAACACTGCAAAGACGATAATACCACGGGGAGCAATAGACTATGACAACCCCGCGGCAACTAATATAGAAAGAAATAAAAACTACTGGGTAATCATAATCATAATCATAATCATAAACTTATTTACAGTTGGTTTTTGATCTAGTTAACAACAACTAATTAACACCAACTATCTATAATATACAATATACAATATAACAAAAAGATAAAAAACCCTAATGAATTATCCTAAATTAAGTGCAAATGTAGCACGTACAGTTATTGCCATCCCAGCAACGTATTTCTTTCTTGAATTTCATGAGAGAAGTTGTCAATTTTAGGTCATCACTAAGATTGTTCCACAATAGACTCCCTCTAAAGGATAAGGAATTTATTCCGTAGCGCTGAGAACTCACTGAGGGGAGCTTGCATAGTTCCTTTGTCCGCAGGTTGTAGGGAACATCTTTTTTAACAAAGAAATTCCACATGTACTCTGGATTGAGATGGTTCATTGACTTGTAAATTTCAACCATGAGGTTTTGTAAGTTCTTTTTATGTATTGTCTTTGTCTCAACCCTATCTAGAAGTTCCTCAAATGTGGATTGATAGTCTCTATATAAAGTTCTCAGTGCACGCTTGTGGGTGCTATTAATTTGATTATTTGCAACTTTGCTACAAAATAGCCAGATCAGAGGGCAATAGGAAAAATTCGACATAACCACAGAGTTTAAAAGTAACTTTGATTTTTGCTCTCCTAAATATGGTCTTAACCTTCCAAATGCATGCACCTTTTGGTTGACCTTCCTACATAGTTCTTTCACATGCGTTTCAAACTTGAGTGAGTTGTCAATGTTTACCCCCAGAAGTTTTACATGTTCGCTGCATGGAATCAATTGACCCCTCATGTTAAGGCATAGTTTATTTGTTCCCTTTAGCCCCAAAAACATGATTTGGAATTTTGAAGGATTGGCACTCATGCCGTTGTCAGTAAACCATTGCATTAATCCCTGTAGGTCACCCTCTAATCTAATCATGACTGCCTCCACAGATATATCACACGCGTAAATTGTCGTGTCATCAGCAAAGTTACATATCTCCGATTCCAGTTCCATATAAAACAGGTCGTTTATAAAGATGTTGAAAAGTAAGGGTCCAAGAACAGACCCCTGTGGTACACCAATCGATACACGTTGTGGTGAGCTATATGTGGAGCCTATTTTGACCCTTTGTGTTCGGTTTGTCAGGTAACTACAAACTAGTTTTAGAGCATTTTGCTTGAATCCATATGCCTCTAACTTTGCAATCAGTAGGTCGTGGGGTATACAATCATATGCTTTTGACAAATCCATCAGGATTGTTCCTACTATACCCGACATATCGAGACACTTTTTCCAAGTCTCAACGACTCGAAACAGAGCATGCTGTGTGCTATAGCCTTGTCGAAAGCCAGAAAGCAATGAAGACAATATACCTACAAAAAACTGATTTATTTGCTCACTCATGATCCGTTCAAAAATTTTGGACATGGCTGATAGGATACTAATTGGTCTATAATTGACTTTTTGGCATGTATCATCCTTTTTATGGATTGCACAAACGTCTGCTTCTTTTAGTTTATCTGGAAAGCAACAGTTGTCCATAGTTGCATTTATGCAATCAGTTAAGTATGGGCAAATCACCTCTTTCGCCTGCTGTATAATTTTTGTTGGTATATTGCCACTACTTGACTTACTATTATCTAAGGCTTCTATTTTAATCATAACATTTAGCAAATTAACATTACTAAATTCAAATTTTTGGTCAATCGGGACTTTACTTTTTATAGCAACAATACTTGGATGGTTTTTATACTTTAATATAGCTATGTCTACCTTTTCGTCCAGACTCACATCGATTTCATCGTCCTTGAATGATGGATCTAGGCCAAGAGAGTCTGTGATGTTCACAAAGTGGGAATTTAAGCATTCAGCAATCACTTTATCATCTGATATAATCTCACCTTCTTCGATAAGGACGATTTTCTCCCCCATTGGGTTTCCGTTGGAAAACATTGGTTTGACTGTTTTCCAAAATTTTTTGTCATTGTCAATAGCGTTAATGTCTACAGAATGGTAAAAAGCACGCTTTGCTTTTCTGTTCATACTGACAATCAGATTTCTCTGTTGTTTATATTTCTTACGATCTTCCTCATTTTCAGATTTATTCGCCTTTTTTTTTAGTCTTGTTCTTGTCATTATCGCTTTTCTCAAATCAGACTTTACGTGGGGCTTATTATTCCCCCTAACCACCCTTTGTTTCAAGGGGGCATGTTTCTGCAATACACTCTCGGTGACAGAGTGTAATACTTGGTAGTCAGAAGAAATGGTGTCACGCAGTTTGATATCCAAGTCTCTTTGGAAATCTTCTGCGCAGAAATTTTTATACTCACGGTATCTGATAGTTCTTGGGGGCAGTTTTACGAAGGTTGATTTTAGTATTGTGTATATCAGGTGATGATGATCACTGAAGCCTGTTTCAAATGACTGGCTTTTCATGAAGGAATGCTTTTTATTTGTGAGTATGAGATCAATGGATCGCCCTCTGGAAGTCTTAAAACATGTTGGCCCCTTCAGAAGGCTAAATAAGTTACAGGTATTAATCAAAGGACTCATTGCCCTATCACTTACTTCCATATTGAAGTCACCAATAAGTAAGACATTTTCACGTGAGGGAGCATATCCATCGATAATCCTGCACACGTTATCAACAAAATAACGTTGATCTTGTGTGGGGCTCCTGTATAGCGGTATCAATAGCCATTTCTGTTTTCTAATATTGATTTCAATAGGAATAGCCTGAATATCCTTAGGTATCTCAAGACCCTCTATCTTCTTACACAGAATATCCTCTCTTGCGTATACCAGAAGTCCTCCACTGTTCCTAGTAATGTCTAATCTAATCGGTGCTTTAAAACCATTTATTTTAAACTGACCGCTCGGAAAAGATGAATCAAGTTTTGTCTCTGCAATAATTAAGACATCAAGCTTGTCTCTTATCATCTGAGAAAAATGCTCGAATTTGTTCCTTATAGAGTTGATGTTTATGTAGCCTACTATAACATTTTTTGGGTATTTTAGTCTGAGCATTTTCATCTCTTCAAAGCAATCAGTATTTGTGTCCATATTGGTTACAGGTTGGGGCTCTATATAGCCCGAACGTTGATAAGATTGATCTTCTCTATTTACATTATGTTCACTATTTTGAACATGGTTATGAAATACTTCTTCATTTAGGATGACACACTGTGTTCAAATGTTATCTAAAAAATTTACGAAGTTGCGTGCAAGGGTAGAGTCACCTTTTTTATTTAGATGCAATTTACGTGCACTCAAGCAGGAAATGTCAACATTACTATTGTCAATTATCGGGATACCTTGTTCTTTAGCTAGCTTCTTGAAAGATCTGTTTAATTCATTGGGTGAATGGGTGAATCAGGAAAGATGTACCACCCGCCCGCAAAACCGCACCCCAAGAGCCACCCATCCGATTCGCACAATTTCATAGAGATTTAAACGACGTGTCAAGGAGGCTCAACGAAAGTGTTGTCCAGGCCTCAGTCGAGGATTTGAAATTAGAATTAGACGAATCGGATGTGTGACCCCCGCGCCACGACTCCCCGAGCAGGCAACACACCCCCAACCCACCCATTACATAAAGATACACGTAATTTCTGCTAAGAAATAAATCAACCATACGGAACTTTACATACAAGACACTTTACGAAGACATACTTGGTGGTTGGATGAGGTATGACTAGAAATGATGCGGTCCTAATCGAATCGACCAGTTTTTTTGATGAATTCTAGAGTCAATTCGAGAATATTTTTGTCAACGTCATTGGGAAGGTCTTTGTCACCATATAATAAAAATTGCGTTAAGACCTCGTTTGGAATATTAACGTATCCAAGTGGTCGTAGTAATGCTAAGACTCGAACGAGAAGATTTCGGCGTTGAACCTCAAAGGAAGGACAAAGCAACAAGAAGTGTTCCGTATTCTCTATACCGTCGTTCGTAGGGCACATTGGGTTGATAGTATCCCTAAAATTATGTTTGAACTTGTGAAAGCTCAATTTGCTAAGACCAACCCTAAGTTGAGTGAGATAGGATAGTCCTACTGGATCGTGAATCCCAAAGACAGATTTAGCAGGGGGCGGATTTTGGACAGTAGCTTTTTCCTAAAAATAGCAATGGTTGGTGCAGTTCTAATCTCAGGACATAGATCATTCCATTTAGACAAGCAATTGGGATAGAAGCTATATTGAAATCCCTCAGTCCTTGCCCGAATTCACCCAATGACATCCTGTCTCCGAAGAGAATATTGCGACTGTTGAAGTTTCGGGATTGGACCCGTTGAATATTCTGGGGATAGGCTATTCATGATTTTGTAAAACAAAGTGAGGCGTCTACTCCACCTTCGATCCACCTTCGATCCACCTTCGATCCACCTTCGATTCACCACCTTCGATCCACCTCCACCTTCGATCTACTCCACATCCAGATTTCTGGATTCTATTACAGTTGCGAAAAACTTGGAAAGGAAGCATGGCCTAGCCAAGAGTGTGACAACGTTACGACTGAAGTACCTTCTTCGTGTGGAAAACTTGGAACTGTGCTTCATGGGGGTAGAGAATCGCTATGTGTAAAAGATGAAGGACCCAAATTTTCCAATAATCAGGCGAAAGTAAGGAAAATATTGACAAATCATGAGACTTCCAGATAACTATACAAAATCAATAAAGATTTCATCAGACAATGATCACAATAATTAAGCGCCTACCTGTAAACCTAAATTTCAATGGGTAACATGGTAACAACAACCTAACAAAGGGACCTACACCTAACCTAATCTGATGAATCAAAAGTGAAACGTTAATGCAAGCTCTATATTTTTGAGAAATCTTAACGAAAATATCGGATGTTGAAGACAGTTGAGTCCCTTTACATCATTGTCCCAGTTGAGGTCCCACAAAGAAATTAACTAAAATTTGAAATTTCGTCAAATTGCTTCAAAATTGGCACACAGCCTATTTCAAACATGCTAATTACGAATATGAGCAAAGATCTTGAAAATTTTGTCATCAGATTGGCCCAAATGGCACACAAAGTGGCACAAATGTCCAAAAGTTTAAATTGCATAGAATTATATCAGAAATAGTAAAGGGTCTATTTCAAACAGGCTTATTACGAATATGAACTAGTTTTTTGAAAATAATGTCACCAAAGTGGTCCAAATGGCACACCAAATGGCACAAATGACCAAAAATTTAAATTGCATAGAATTATCTCAAAATTAATACAAAAGACCAATTTCAAAAATATCCTGATTACGAAAATGAGCGTAATTTTTCAAAATTATATCACCGAAGTGGTATACACTACGTGGCACAGAAAGTGGCTCAAGTAACCAAAGTGAATGCTTCTGAATGCCTAAAAATTTGAACAGCTCCTACTTCAGAAATGTGCTGATCATGATTACGAGCAGAAAAAATGAAAAAGTTGCACAAAAATGGCTAATGGCATAAAGGAACAACAGCAAAAAAAACAGAAATTTTAATTGTGCAAGGGCTAGATAGGGCACAGACAGGATTCATGTATATCAAACGCCAAGTAAAATATGACTATATTGATGAAAATAAGCAGAAAGCACAAATCAGTCATGAGGATGCTGCATATCTACTTGATACTGAGAAGAAAAGAGAAACTGAAGGGGTAAAAAGACTACATCAACGAATTCTTCGACACTCTTACAATTATGATAGAACAGAAAACGTAATGGTACTGCTATGACGAAAACAACTATAACTCGTACGTAAATGATTCTTCAATATAAGACAAACTAACATAAGCAAACGTAGCCTCCTGTAGAGTCAAAGGCATAAGAGTAACGAAGACGAGAACTAGCCTAGGGTAACGAAGTAAACCTAAAGATCTCTTTCATAGAAAGACAGAAGGCCAAGCAAGCAACAAATGAAGCGGAATCCTTTCAGACTCTCACTCTCGCATTGTTATGCCCAGGCTGCAATACTCGCTTTAATCTGTATTGATATGGAAATGATGCTGCCAGTGGAATAATTAATTACACAAATACACACAGTAGAGACCAATAGTCAATCTGACTTTAAAAGTAACAATGTGCCATAGTCATACAATCATAAAATCATGTTCAATCATCTTGAGACTGACTACTGGGCACGTCGTATTCACGCTGTAAGTGACACTCATTCCAGCCGTCACTTTGAAAGAAGTTTTCTTCTTGCAAACTCGACACCTTAATCGCCCATCTTCACTGGAGGTTTCATCCTCTGCAATTCTCCCCAACTCGTGGCTTCCTTTGCGTGGTGGCATTATCGCTGAACTCGAGAGTCGCCAATGCTTGGTTGGCTTCTATGATGAATAATGGAGAACTTCCGTTCTTCCATTGGTTTTTCTGAACATCGCATACCAATGCCCAATGATAGCAAATCGGAATTCACACTGAGTAAGATTTCTGTCATTTCCCTCATTTTCTCTATTCCTTGAAATTTAGAAAAATCTTCACTTGTTTCTTTTGTCTCCTTCGTGAGTAAAGTTCTTTCCTGACAATGCCAAGCGCACCTTAGAGAGACGAGCCTTACGGAGAGCTAGCTTGATTGCTGCACGTGCACAAGGCAAGTAGCCTATTTTGTTATGGATAAACTGGTGATTAAAGGGGACGGTCTAATTTAAGATCCAAGATCCCAAGATCCAAGATCAAAAGATCCAAAGATCCAAAGATCCAAGCTGGGAATTTAAGATCCAAGTATCGGAATTTAAGATCCAAGTTTGGAATTTAAGATCCAAGGGATCCACGTATCTGAATTTAAGATCCAAGTTTGGAATTTAAGATCCAAATTTGGAATTTAAGATCCAAGTATCGGAATTTAAGATCCAAGTTTGGAATTTGAGATCCAAGTATCGGAATTTAAGATCCAAGTTTGGAATTTAAGATCCCAGTATCGGAATTTAAGATCCAAGTTTGGAATTTAAGATCCAACTTTCGGAATTTAAGATCCAAGTTTGGAATTTAAGATCCCAGTATCGGAATTTAAGATCCAAGTCTGGAATTTAAGATCCAACTTTCGGAATTTAAGATCCAAGTTTGGAATTTAAGATTCAGTTCAGATTCAGTTCAGTTTCAGTTCAGATTCAGTTCAGATTCAGTTCAGTTCAGATTCAGTTCAGATTCAGTTCAGATTCAGTTCAGATTCAGTTCAGATTCAGTTCAGATTCAGTTCAGATTCAGTTCAGTTCAGTTCAGTTCAGTTCAGTTCAGTTCAGTTCAGTTCAGTTCAGTTCAGTTCAGTTCAGTTCAGTTCAGTTCAGTTCAGTTCAGTTCAGTTCAGTTCAGTTCAGTTCAGTTCAGTTCAGTTCAGTTCAGTTCAGTTTCATTCATTATCAATCAATCCTAAATACAATTCAACATAAATACTGTACATATTATATACAACATACACGTTTTTTTTTATAAGAAACTTGGATTAGCACTTAGTACTAAAAGTTTCTTAATTTCTCATGAAAATTTCTGCGTTTTAGCAGTGAAAGTTTCTTAATTAGTTTCTTATTCTTTTGGGCCTAAAATTGCGGTATTGTTCGAAGTTGAGCCTTCTTCTCGACAAAGGGCTTCCACTTTGCATTGACATTGTCATCAAGAAGAAGCCATCCACAGCAAGGCAAAAATTTGCCAATTTTGCAGTTAAAAGTCAAGAAAAGACGAAGGTACCTTTGTTAGAGAGACATAGAATAAGAGAGACATACGGAAATAAAGTTTTAGAGTTTCTTCACTGTTCTTGAGCGTAGTACTAAAGTTTCTTAAATTTTTGGTCATTGTAGTACTAGTTTCTTATAAACCAGTTTCTTATGAAAAAAAACGCGTACTATACTCTATAGATCCAAGTTTGGAATTTAAGATCAAACTTTGGAATTTATTGGGCTGCTAGCCAAATTCCTTAAATGTTAGGCCAGGCCAGAGGGATTTTAGCACATCCTTCCAAAACGTACCCAATGCCTAACGTTGCCGTAAACATAGACCTAGGAACCGGGGGCACTGGGGGCACGTGCCCCCAAGATTTTGCAAGAAACAAAGAAGTGCCCTTTTTATTTTCAAGTAGGGCCTCTTTTGCTCAATGAAAAATTAAAGCGTCGTGCGCCCAAGTTTGAGATGCTTCCTATGTCCCTGGCCAGTGGCCATAAAACGATTAACAGAAATGCCACTTCGAAATTTGAAAAATGTTTTGTGAGGTTCTTGTCCTAGAAGCCCCCCTCAAAGCCATTTTGCCTGTGGAGGGAGGGGGAGGGAACCAATCAAGAATTGGCGCGAAAGTTTTTACCTCGTGGGCTGGACATCAGCAACCCAAAGGTTCATATAATGCCGGTGAGTCTATTCTTAAATCGTGTATGGTTCTTTCAGTGTTGCTAATATTAAACTATTTGAATCAAGTTTTGGCGTATACTTTCTGGAGATCAATATACAGCCACTGGACTGTTTTCCGACATTGAGAACAGTGCACTATAAATGAGTTGATGCTGGGCCTAACTAGGCCTATAATAATGTCGCTCTTTAAGAAAGCACTCCTCAAATGTCGAGACGTTTTGGCTGGCTCGGAGAATGCCAAAATGGAGTATAGGCAGGCCCGTAGGAAGCGGGGGGGGGCAGGGGGCTTGAGCCCCCCCCCAATAATTTTGAAAACAATGGTGCTATGTCACACAAATTAATTAGGTGTATTGTTCTCTATTGTTTTAATAACAATTGCCCCCCATTCCGAAGCTTCTTCCTACGGCCCTGAGTATAGGAAACAAAATTGAGTATAATTCCCTCTCTAGGGCCCAAATAGAGTAATCCTGGTATTAAATGGTATTATAACCCATTGCCAAAATTAATGAAGACCAAGAAATGACGTTTTTTGATCATAAATCTAATGCCTAACAATGGATTTATGAAACTGTCTTTACTGCCTTTTGAATATTCCTGATGACATCCATGGTGATCTTTATCTATGACAGGGTTGCTGTCACTTATGGTATTGCCCTTACCATGTGAGACGTATCAGTTTACTTGATTAAACATATTTTATGAAACTAAGAATCTGGGCTAGTACTGAAAGTTTCTTAAAATTATCAGATATGTGCCCCTGAAAATGGCAAAATAAGGTGTTTTGAAGCCTTTCCAATGTTTAAACATTTCTCAAATACGTTCCGAGTAATATGATACATGAAACAAGTGAGAATAAAGAAAAAGATTTAAGAGTTTCTTAAATTTTTGGTGATCTGAGGGTCTGAGTTTCTTATAAGCGGTTTCTTATAAAGAAAAATACATGTAATCACAATTTCCTGAGAAACTAGGATGATCACCGATAAACCTGGTTTATCTACTAATGAATTAGGTTTATCAACAAATTGCCATTATCTGCTGTCTATCTGGTTTATCACTTTTCAATGTAAATAAACTCAGTTTATGTTGCATAAACCAAGCTGATCGCAGATAAACCTAGTTTCTCAAACTGTAACTACAATTATCAGATAACCATTTTTTTGACAGATAACCTTTTTTTGTCCAAATCTAACAGGATAAGCTGAATTTATCTGTCAATTTGAGCATAACTTTGATTATCACCTAATAATTGGAATTACAGCTTGATAAACAAGGTCATCTGTGATTATCTTGGTTTTCGCAACCTAAAGTTTATTTACATTGAAAAGTGATAAGCCAGATAGACAGCAGATCATGGCAATTTGTTGATAAACCTAATTCATCAGTAGATAAACCAGGTTTATCGGTGATCATCCTAGTTTCTCAGGAAATTGTGATTACATGTATTTTTCTTTATAAGAAACCGCTTATAAGAAACTCAGACCCTCAGATCACCAAAAAATTAAGAAACTCTTAAATCTTTTTCTTTATACTCACTTGTTTCATGTATCATATTACTCGGAACGTATTTGAGTAATGTTTAAACATTGTAAAGGCTTCAAAACACCTTATTTTGCAAATTTCAGGGGCACAGATCTGAAAATTTTAAGAAACTTTCAGTACTAGCCAAGATTTTTATTTTCATAAAATATGTTTAATCAAGTAAACTGATAGGTCTCACATAGTAAGGGCCATAAGCGTACGAGGCGGGGAGCCGGGGGGCGGCAGCCCCCCCAACTTCAGAAAAATTATCGAAAATGAGCCGCAATCGGGCAAAAAAATGCTCTCAGTCGGGCAAAAATTATGCTAAACAATAGACTTTGTGTTGGGCAGCCCCCCTAGACTTTTTCTTCGCGTACGCTCATGGTAAGGGCAATACCATAAGTGACAGCAACTCTGTCATAGATAAAGATCACCATGGATGTCATCAGGAATATTCAAAAGGCAGTGAAGACAGTTTTTATAAATCCATTGTTAGGCATTAGATTTCTGATCAAAAAACGTCATCTCTTGGTGTTCATTATTTTTGACAATGGGTTATAATACCATTTAATACTAGGATTACTCCATTTGGGCCCTGGAGAGGGAATTATACTCCATTTTGGTTCCTATACTCAGGGCCGTAGGAAGAAGCTTCGGATTGGGGGGGGGGGGCAATTGTTCTTAAAACAAAAGAGAACAATACACCTAATTAATTTGTGTGACGTAGCACCATTGTCTTCAAAATTATTGGGGGGGGGGCTCAAGCCCGCCCTGCCCCCTCGCTTCCTACGGGCCTGCCTATACTCCATTTTGGCATTCTCCGAGCCAGCCAAAACGTCTCGACATTTGAGGAGTGCTTTCTTAACCCTATTCTACATGAGTAAATCAAGCACCACTTTCTCATGGGGGATGGGGCTTAAAAGGCCCCCCCAGATTTTCTAAGCAACCGTAGTGCCTATGGCAACGCAACTTGGTACACATGATTACCAAGCAATTATGATTCTAAAAATATTTTCATATGCTAATTAGTCACATGATCCGTTGCTAGGCAACGGAAAAACAATGGAAATTTGCTGATTTTGGCTCTCTTCCTAAAAGCATAATAATTTCCACCAAAAATAGTCAATAAATAACTTTAAAGTTATGAATATGATACATATTGATTTTTCTTAATGAAAATGTCAACAATTCTATTTTTGGAATTCTATTGTTTTCACAACTGTCAATCAAATTCATGGTTGACACCTAACCAAATTAGTTGATGCATTATTGGCATTTTAAATACGTTTTTAGAAATAAAAACGATATGAAATTGATCTTGAATTGTTAATTAGTCAATTTTCATCATAATACAGTAATTAATTTATATGTTTATTATCAATATGACGTCATATATAAGTATGACGTCATTTATCAAGACAAACTGATTGGTACCAATTGCATTGAAATCAGATGTGTACGAGAAACGTTATGCATGTTTTACTGATTTTCTGAGAGACCTGTTGCCGAATATGGGCATGTCATAGTCATGTGATCAATTATATAACAATTAACTATTGTTAATTTGATGAAATATTAAATTTGATTAAATGTCACCCAAGTACCAGTGTTTTATCATGCTTAGTTTAAGAGTAATTATGCGAAGTATGGTTGGGGGGCCTTTTTTGCCCCCCCCCATGTAGAATAGGGTTAAAGAGCGACATTATTATAGGCCTAGTTAGGCCCAGCATCAACTCATTTATAGTGCACTGTTCTCAATGTCGGAAAACAGTCCAGTGGCTGTATATTGATCTCCAGAAAGTATACGCCAAAACTTGATTCAAATAGTATAATTTTAGCAACACTAAAAGAACCATACACGATTTAAGAATAGACTCACCGGCATTACATGAACCTTTGCGTTGCTGATGTCCAGACCACTAGGTAAAAACTTTCGCGCCAATTCTTGATTTGGTCCCTCCCCCTCCCTCCACAGGCAAAATGGCTTTGCGGGGGGATTCTAGGACAAGCACCTCACAAAAAAGTCACTTAGGAAGCATCTCAAACTTGGGCGCACGACGCTTCAATTTTTCATTGAGCAAAAGAGGCCCTACTTGAAAATAAAAAGGGCACTTCTTTGTTTCTTGCAAAATCTTGGGGGCACGTGCCCCCAGTGCCCCCGGTTCCTAGGTCTATGTTTATGGCAAAGTTAGGCATTGGGTACGTTTTGGAAGGATGTGCTAAAATCCCTCTGGCCTGGCCTAACATTTAAGGAATTTGGCTAGCAGCCCAATAAATTCCAAAGTTTGATCTTAAATTCCAAACTTGGATCTTTAGAGTATAGTACGCGTTTTTTTTTCACAAGAAACTGGTTTATAAGAAACTAGTACTACGATGACCAAAAATTTAAGAAACTCTAGTACTACGCTCAAGAACAGTGAAGAAACTCTAAAACTTTATTTCCGTATGTCTCCCTTATTCTATGTCTCTCTAACAAAGGTACCTTCGTCTTTTCTTGACTTTTAACTGCAAAATTGGCAAATTTTTGCCTTGCTGTGCATGGCTTCTTCTTGATGACAATGTCAATGCAAAGTGGAAGCCCTTTGTCGAGAAGAAGGCTCAACTTCGAACAATACCGCAATTTTAGGCCCAAAAGAATAAGAAACTAATTAAGAAACTTTCACTGCTAAAACGCAGAAATTTTCATGAGAAATTAAGAAACTTTTAGTACTAAGTGCTAATCCAAGTTTCTTATAGAAAAAACGTGTATGTTGTATATAATATGTACAGTATTTATGTTGAATTGTATTTAGGATTGATTGATAATGAATGAAACTGAACTGAACTGAACTGAACTGACCTGAACTGAACTGAACTGAACTGAACTGAACTGAACTGAACTGAACTGAACTGAACTGAACTGAACTGAACTGAACTGAACTGAACTGAACTGAACTGAACTGAACTGAACTGAACTGAACTGAACTGAACTGAACTGAACTGAACTGAACTGAACTGAACTGAACTGAACTGAACTGAACTGAACTGAACTGAACTGAACTGAACTGAATCTTAAATTCCAAACTTGGATCTTAAATTCCGAAAGTTGGATCTTAAATTCCAAACTTGGATCTTAAATTCCGAAAGTTGGATCTTAAATTCCAGACTTGGATCTTAAATTCCGATACTGGGATCTAAAATTCCGAAAGTTGGATCTTAATTTCCAAACTTGGATCTTAAATTCCGATACTGGGATCTTAAATTCCAAACTTGGATCTTAAATTCCGATACCTGGGTCTCAAATTCCAAACTTGGATCTTAATTTCCGATACTTGGATCTTAAATTCCAAACTTGGATCTTAAATTCCGATACTTGGATCTTAAAATCCAAACTTGGATCTTTGGATCTTTGGATCTTGGATCTTGGGATCTTGGATCTTAAATTAGACCTTCCCGTGATTAAAGAGGGACAGTCCAGATTTAGGAGACAAACTCAAAGCCCAGCAGAGAACCCAAAAGAAAAGCCCCCTGAAAACAGTGATGCAGAAATATCATTTGACACTTTCTGATGCAGTCTCCATTTACTGACTCAATCCATCAAGTTTGTTGTGTTATTTCTTATTTATATGCTTAGGCCCGGTTCAGACGGCGCAATTTTCATGCACCGAATATAATAGGCATTTTATTCGACTCAAATTCGGTTAAATTCATACGTTGATTCAGACACCGTATTTTTCTTTTCATGTGTGGAATATAATTGACCAAGTTGTGCATGACTTATTTTGCTGTCATCTCTTATAACTATTTGAAGTCCTTTGTTCGCTTACAAAAGGTGTTTATGGAATGCAGGATTTATTTTGTCTATGGAACACAACCGGAAAACAAGATGGTCATGTGACTGTTCGAAATTGGCCTACCTGCCCATGCTTTTGTGTTTTCTTTCTGTCATTCCTCGTCCTTGCAGTCTTTTGCCTTGCTTTGCTTCGCTCACAAGAACTGGCTTTGCAACTACTCCTTTTTAATGAGTGAAATGAAGGTTCAGAAGAATTCATAGGCCTTCAGACCAAATAATTGCAGCTATTCACAGAATAGGCCAGCGACCTTGAACGATTGCAAGACAAAATCATTGCTAAATTTGCGCTTTCATTTGTCCTAAATAGCACGAGGAAACTTTGGATCCACAGCCCACAACAAACAACCGGAACCAGCTTCGTGTGTGTTTTTAGTGGCACGTGCCCCTGCCCAATCACTGCCAATCAAAATGAGAATCAAAGAAACCGCCGTGGTAAATGTTATTGTTTGCAGCAAGAATACCCAGTAAAGGGATTAGCATAATTTATGCATTTGATTTGATACATGAAAAATACGCCGTCTGAATCACTGCCGTGTTTACGCCGTTTATTTCGACTGGAGTGGCCGAATTTATTTATTTGGGCCGACATCAATAATAACTGCAGTAGCTATTTGATTCAGACGCCATACTTTTCATGCAGTTAATTCAAAACATTATATTCGGCACATAAAAAAAATACGACGTCGGAACTGGGCCTTAGATTAATTATTCTTGATCTAATCTTATTTCCTTTTTCAAACTCAGTATTCAGACAATTTATCAAAGGCATTATTCCATTGTACGTATATGCAATGTGCACATACATATCTCAATTATTTTCTTTTTTCAGTCTTTTTATGAACTCATCAGAAGTAAATGACAAATCCAGTTGATTTACCATGTAGTATTTGCCACAAAAACATACGCAATTGTCAGAAGGCTATTTTTTGCAATAAATGCAATTTTTTGTCCACATTAAAGGGAGTACAAAGACCAGCAGGCCTTGCGTGAAATCAGCGACTTGTTCTGCACAGCTTCCAGAATAACTGACTGTACGAAATTCACAAAAACAAAAACAGACGATGGCAAAGGCTGCTGGTCTTTGTACTCCCTTTAAATGCAATGATATATCTGCTCGTGAATATAGAGAACTTGAAAAAGAACCAGATGAAATTAATTGGTTTTGTAAGCATTGTATCCAAGATATGTTTCCATTTGGCTCCTTAGGAAATGGTGAATTATCAGTACTTTATGATTTTGATCTCCCATCCTTTGTTGACTTTTCACCTTCATTTGAAACTACATCTAACCTTGTGAATTTGCCTAATCTCAGTGATTACGATATTGATGAACACATGCCTCATGATATTGATTCTTGCACCTTCACTCTACCTGAGCTGTCTTCCTTACAGTCATCCTCCTCTTGTGACTTTTCTATTCTTCACACTAATATAAGAAGTCTATCCCTGCATCACGATGAATTAGTTTCTTTATCTGCTCACTCTAATCTAAATCCTGATGTCATTGGAGTGTCTGAAATATGGCATTCTATTGACAATCACATTTCATCTAATGTTGCTATTCCTGGCTATACGTTTTTTAAGACTTCATTTTAAAGACTGATGATAGAGATTTACAAAACATTACATCATGAGAACCCTCTATTTTTGTCGGAACTATTCCAGAGAAGAGAGGTCAGGTATAATCTCAGAATGAATGACACAGTTTTACTTCCAAGCACATCCACCGTGGCCTTCGGCACGAAGTCCATATGTTTTAGGGGTAGCATACTCTGGAACAGCATGCCAGATGTGATAAAGAGCAGCGAAATGGTCGCTTCCTTCTGCAAAAAAATCAAAACATGGGCTGGGGAAGGATGCAATTGTAAATTATGCCGTTTATTGTAAATATTATGGTTTGCTGTATTTAAGTTATGTATATAAGTTGGTTTTTATTAGCTTACTCTTTTAAAGAGCATGAGCTATTAGTACCCTTACCAACTGTAAATAAGAAGTATTATTATTATTATTATTATTATTATTATTATTATTATTATTATTATTATTATTATTATTATTATTATTATTATTATTATTATTATCA
The DNA here is from genome assembly GCA_039566865.1 of Aurelia coerulea. Taxonomy (NCBI): domain Eukaryota; kingdom Metazoa; phylum Cnidaria; class Scyphozoa; order Semaeostomeae; family Ulmaridae; genus Aurelia; species Aurelia coerulea. The sequence goes on from CM076959.1 coordinate 10,833,975, forward strand.
CTTACTCAGAATGGTGGCGTTGGTATGTACCGGGTGTCCCAAAAAAAACGCAACAGATTCAAAAAATTCGGACGCAAGCTGTTTCAAATGAATAATAATGTGATTATTTTTATCTAAATCTGCAATGATTAGATTAAATTTTGATATATTTTTCAGAATTTTTGGTGACTTGATTGAAGAGTTAAAAATCAACAAACTTCAAATTTGCTCTCAGGGCAAAACCAGAGCTACCAGCATTATTGCAAAGTATATTGTAAAATTAAACGCACGGAAATACTTGAAACTTCACATAATTACGAACAAGCACACAATTTCATTAAGAAACTGAACAAAGAGATCCCTTACTGATTCATGAGCTATCCATTCTCGAGGGAACTCTCAGTGTTCATTTGAAATTTAACGTATAATGGTCTGTCATTTTAGAAAAGGTAAGCGATCATCATGACTGTGTTTTGACAGAAATCTTTATGAAAGTGTATGTTCAATGTTCAATTAAATTGTGTGTTGGCGTGTTTGTCAGCAATGCTTTGCAATTGCAGCGATTGTCATGTTTTACAATTTGACATTATGATTCAAAATCGTTAATGTAGCAGCTCTGGTTTTGACCTGAGTTCAATTTTGAAGTTTGCTGATTTTTAACTCTACAGCCAGGCCACCAAAAATACTGGAAAATGTCTCAAATTTAATCCAATTATTGCAGATCGCAATAAAAATCATCTTTGGATAATGAGTATGAAACAGTTTGTATCAGAATTTTTCAAATCTGTTGCGTTTTTTTTTTGGGACACCCTGTATATTAGAAATTCTCTTACTTCCAAGCCAAGAATAGACTTAGATTCTTGCACTGATGATTTTAAAACAATATGGGTGGAGATTGTTTGGGGTCAAACATATGCATCATATGTTGATCCAATTTTTAAATTACAGAAAAAGGCAGTTAGAGCTATCTCATTTCAGCCTCGCTTGTCACCCTCTCTTCCAATCTTTAAAGATCCTAAACTTGTCAAAGCTAAACTTCTTTTTATTCACATTTAGAGAGAAAATTTACTAAATCCCAACCAATCAGGTTTCCGTCCAGGTGACTCAACAATAAATCAAATGCTTTCCATAACCCATTCTGTCTTCGAAGCCTTTGACTGTAATCCCACCCTAGAAGTTCGGTCTGTCTATCTCGACATTTCTAAAGCCTTTGACAGGTTCTGGCAGGGCAGCCTTATGTGCAAGCTTAAAAGAAGTGGTGTTTGTGGAAATCTACCGGGTGTCCCAATAAAAAGTTCCGGCGTTTGATTGAACGCAGACAAAAAAGTTCGTTATCTGGCACTTTCTATAACAGCCGCAGTGGAGCGGCTGTTGTTTTTAGAATAATGCACATTCCGTGTGCATTAATCTTCATCAGCAATTTTGAATTGCTGTCTTGCTCGTGGCTTTTCTCTTGATGTCATGTGTCAAAGCTTTCGAGCAATTTGATTGGTTGGCACCATCGAGCGCGGTGGAAAAGTTCCAGTCAATCCAACTTTCAAATACACGCACAGCGGAGCGACAAGACGTTGGCATTGTTTGTCAGAAGAATTCAAATACAACAGCCGCTCCGCTGCGTGCTAAAAATCCGCCTGGTGGAAAACCGGCTTAATGGATCGTTGAATTGCCTTAATATACTGGATTGTGGAATTGCCATCAATTATTTTCATGGAATTTTTTCTTTTCTTCAATGTTGTCGTTTCTATTCTTATCATCAAGTTTTGAATAAAACCGCGTTTCCGCCTGGCGTTTCAATATTTACAAATTGCAGCTAGTTCAACCTTTACCATTTTCAGACAATCGGTTGCCCAATTGTTGGGCCATCGTCAAAATATAGAGATTTTCTCCCGCCCTTTTGCAATGTTGTCTTTGGGAAAACGTGCATTTTCTTTTTACGGAATAATTATTTACATCTTTTTAGACCGGTCTCAACATTGTAAAGGGAGAGAGGCCACTAGAAGAGAGAAATAAATTTTTACAATGGCTCAAGAATTTTGCAACTGAATGCAGGGAAAACAGAATTAAGGAGATAATATTGAGATTTAAACTTACCTTTAAACAATAAAGTTAAATCACATACCTTCTCCGTATTTATTCTCGAATGGTCTTTCTGTTAGGAATGTTAGAAATGGCAAAGTTAGTTTGCTAGTATGTTAGTTGTTTTCAGAATATCATCAAAACCTTGTGATTAATTGTCACTTTCATGCTTTTATATAGCAGACCGTATGGTCTTGATAGCAATATACACATTTATAGAATGTTTTATTTGCTTGCAGGTCAAGAAATATTCAAGTCTCAAATTGGGAATCTTTTTATGAGACACCCTGAAGATTTAAAGGTTACTACAAGGTAGCAACAACGAAGCAATTTTGCAATGAATTTAGCATGGAACGTGCTTCAAACAGCTAGGCAGCGGTTAAAGCGGTAAAGTGAAAAAATTACAGACAAAAATTAAATGCCAATTAAAGTTTATGACCTGAATTCACAAATACGGCAAAGAGATACCCTAACGTGTCATTATTTATTTGGATTAATTTTCTGGTACACCGGTAGTGATTATTAAATGCAGTAGACTATTTATTGACCTACATGAGATATTGTATAAGATATACACAAAATAAAGACTAGTTATTGAATCCTTTTATTCCATTCTTCTACTCTCGACGCGTTTCGACTCTGTGGTCATGATCAGGAGAATGCGTTTTTACAAGTGTATATGCCTTTTTATCGCCGTTTAAGTGGTCACGTGACGTAAATGAGGTCACGTGGCCTTAAAAGGGTCACGTGACGCCAAAATGTGGCGTCATATGAATGTTAAATATTATGTTGTATTTGCAGAAATTGATAGGCCTCAGGGGAACAAAGTACTGCATAATCTTGTGAAAGGAAAAAAGTGGCCTAACCATGGATTATTTTAGGGGATTTTTGTGATTTATATTTGTCGGGGTGGTTAAGTTTATCGTTCAGGCCTTTATGGGAAAGAGTCTGCAGTCGTTTAATCCAGCTGTCTTCGTGTGTTTCTAATAAAAGTGCAATATTTTCGACGTTTTCTTTTTCGATCCTCTCGATTATTATGAATCTTACGTCTCTTTCGAAGACTTGATTTTGCTCTTTGAAATGTTTTTCTACCGGAAGGAGCTTATCGTATTGCGCTGATTTCATACTGGAACGGTAATTATTAAGTCTGTAGTTGAAGGGCCATTCAGATTTGCCCATGTACAGGGTGTCCCAAAAAATTTTTTTGACGTTTGGTTAAATATTAGAAAATAATGAAACACTGAACGGGCTCCATGGTTATATAATCATATTGCTGCAATTTACATTAATTTAAGACACCAAAAGCTAGCAAATCGGCTAAATGTTCACGGAGCTACGAGCTTTCGAAGTTCAAGTTAGTGCGAAAGCTGAAACCAGACGCCCCAAAGCTTGTAATTCCGTGAATTCCAAGTAACTTCAAAAGCATGTAATTCCATGAATTTTTAGCGAGTTCGCAAGATTATGGCGTTTAAAATTAACCAAAAATCTTTCGAACAGGTTTATCTAACAAAGAGCCAATACATTTTATTGTTATTTTTAACATTTTCGCAAATGTCGAACAATTCTTCTGGGACACCCCGTACTGTTTCTTACAACGAGTGCATTCAAGAAGATATATTACGTTCATGCTTCTGTAGTTGGATTCGTGGAAGATTTTATATCTTTTGTGGGTATTTAAGATAGTGAATGAATTAGTTTTATTGACACTGTTGCAGCATAGGCTTCTTTTGGTATTACATGGTTTGCATCATTTAATCGTTTTTTTGTTGCCTCTTTTTCTTAGAACTTTGTTATTGATGATAGTGTTGCTGCCAATTATTTCTCTCAGGTTCGTGCATCGACGAAATGCAATTATCTAAGGTTCCAAGTAAAGTTTTTTTCAGTTTTCCTTCATATCCCATCTTTCATTTAAGATTTTACCAATTTGGGGCTGTGTAGAATTAAAGGTAGTGACAAGGTGGATTATTGTGGATATTTTATATGTTTTTATATATTCTTTTAAAAATTTACAATACACATTTCGGATTACCCTACCTACAAACTACTTTAAAAAAAAATTGTTCGATATTTGATTAAATATTAAAGAATAATGAAAGAATGAACGGGCTCCATGGTAAGATAACCATATTGCTGAGATTTTAGATCAATTTTAAACACCAGAATTTAACAAATCGGCCAAATATTCACGGAGCTATGAGCTTTCGAAGATCAAGTTTGTGCGAAAGCTGAAACCAGACGCCCCTAAATCGCATATTTTTGTGAAAGTATAATCTAGTTTATTCAAAGCAAATCAAATGGAATTTCAAAAGCATTTCGATAAATTAGCTTTTTATGACATTGAAGCAAGGTTATGGATGCTTGGAGGAATCCCGTTCAGCATAATTTGGAATTGCCCCGTCCCGTTTTCATTCCATGTTTTTAAATACTTGCATTCCGAACTAAATTTTGACAACGGTCACAAGAATTAGATAGCTTTGGAAGTCCTATTTGGTTTATTCTGATATTGACGAGCCATAAAACATTGGACAGTCTTCTTTGACCTCGATTTTGGGACGTCTTTTAGGAAAACAAGTCAGTTAGGGGCGTCTGGTTTCAACTTTCGCACACACTTGAACTTCAAAAGCTTGTAACTCCGTGAATTCTTAGCGGATTCACAAGATTCTGGCGTCTAAAATTAATTCAAAATCTTAGGAACAGGGTTATCTAACCAGGAGCCTGTATATGTTATCATTATTTTTGACATTTAATCAAACGTCGAGCAATTTTTCAGGGACACCCTGTACCCCATGGCATTGTTTAGAAAAACCTAAACTACACACAATTTTACATAAATGCTACATGCAATTAAAAAAGAAAAACGATAAATACTGTACTGTTGTCTGTCTAACATGATATGTCAGGTTAGGGCTGTAGTAACCCAACAAATTTCATGAGTAAAACGTTTCTGTTCATTTGATTTAGATAGCTTACCTGTCATCTAATGTGAGACAGAATTTACAAACAAAAGAAAATTTACTTTAACGCACATGTTGGTTGCATGGCATGTGACTGAAGTTTGATATGATCTTAGTCAAACCGACCAGTGTTGTGGATGAATCGTATAGTCAGTTCGAGTATATTTCTACTTAGGTCATTTGGGAGGTCTTGGTCACAATATAATCAGAGGTACATTGGAACATCGTTTGAAAGATTGATGATGTCAACAACTGGTTGTAATAAATCCGAAACTCCAGCGAGAAGAACTCGTCGTTGAATGTCAAATGAAGGGTAAAGCAACAAAACGTGATCCATATCCTCAATACCGTCATGAGTTGGGCAAATTGGATTTAAGATGTCCTTAAAATTTTATATCAGGTCATTCACTACAATATGAAAAATTAACATACACTTTAAAAGACCAAATTGATCCAGAGGTGTTGAATGAAGCTGCAACGATATTTTTTCTTTGGATCTTCATTTGAAAGGAAATTAATTAGATACTACAAGCAGTTACATCGTACCTGCTGATCCCTGGGTTGTTGTATGTAGCTGGCATGCAAACAGGAAGAGATTCAATATGATTGTCTTGTATGGTACATCCATCATCGTGAAAGTTTACAGCTATAAAATGAGCAGTGAAGAACGTAAGTTAAAGTGAAATTCACGCGATTAACGTTAAAGGCTCGAGGAGTAGATGGGCTCTGTTTTTTGATAAGTCATTTGGCTTTTTTTCTCCATCAAGATGAACAATTATAGTAAAGCTTTGAAGGTCCAAAGGTAGAAGGAGCATGCGTCCATATCTACCTTATTGGTTCAAGAATATCTGCTGTCCAATGGTGGGGCTTTGGACCTGTAAACATCAAGATTTTCATCAAATCATATTTGAAGCTTTTTACTTACTATATGTCAACTTTGGTTCACGTTTTACAACTCTTGAGCATTCATCATCATCATCATTATTTATTTTTAAAAGTCTAAATCAAAAATAGCTAAATTAGAGATAATTAAGGCCTACTGCATCATCAAGCTACTACATCAAGCGTGACATCAATTTTAAACACCGTATTGTTGACAAAAAGCATTTTTTGACAACTAAATTCGTCATTACAAATATGCTTGAAAAGAAACTATAATTTATGTTTAAAGTGATAAAATATTGATCCAATCACTCTCAAATAGTCCCTTTCTGCAAAATAAGCTCTGATTCTTAACCTTATTCTACATGTGTAAATCAAGCACCACTTTCTCATGGGGGGGGGGGGCAAAAAAGGCCCCCCAGAAATTCTAAGCAACTGTAGTGCCCATGGCAACGTAGCTTGGTACACATGATTACCAAGCAATTATGATTCTAAACATAGGATCATATGCTAATTAGTCATATGATCTGTTGCTAGGCAACCAAAAAACAATGGAAATTTGCTGACTTTGGGTCTCCTCCTAAAAATGTAATATATTCAACCAAGAATAGTAAATAAATAACTTTAACCCTATCAGGCCTAGGGAATTGGATGCTCTAGGAAGACTAAGGGGGCTCATTCAGCCCCCCCCTGTTTTATTTCCGTTCTGAACGATGCAGAGCCTTGAAACTTGGCATGTGCATAGAACATCATGAGCTGAATCAAAAAATGAAAACTATTTTTAGTCATGTCATGTGACGTGCTCATGACGTCACAATTTAGAATTTTCAGAGTCAATTGGCTCAGTACTAAAAATTTTAACCCTATTATAACCGGTAAAAAAAGTGATTTTCTACCGAGGGGCGTTTTTCACTCCCCCCTCCCTTGTTTTTCTCCGCAAGTATAACAGCTATGACAATGAAACTTGCACTGTGTCATGATTGAGCAAAAGAGAATCTAAAAATAGCAACAATCAATCAATAGTCACGTGACTGGTTGCTAGGCAACAAAAACAAAGCAAATTTTGAGAAAATCGAGCTATTCGCAGAGAAGGGCCCATTATTAGCAAATAGCTATAATCATAGACAAAATAGTTTGAGACAAATTCAAAATTTAAGATCTGACTATTGAAGATCCCCCCTCCCCCTTATTCAATGTTGGTGACGTGTCGAGGGAGGTTCTTGGATTTTTCAATATTGATTGTGGGGGGAACGGGGGGAGAGGATGTCGAACAGTTCAAAATATCAGAAAAAGTTAATTTGTCTCATAATTTATGTCCATGATTGTCTGAAAAATGTTCATACTTAGCCAAATGTCAAAAGAATTTAAGCAAAATTTTTGCCCTACTCGCAGTGCAGGTTTTATTCGTACCATATTATCAATATGAATGGTAATGCCCAGTACTTATTTCCGCGATGACAACAACAACAACAACAACAACAACAACAACAACAACAACATGGTAGATTATCTCTGTTAACATGAGATAAGAATTAAGCACGAGTCCTTTATCTTGCATCATATAAGATTGTGCTCATCAAATTAAATGAAGAACTCCTTTGGTAACATGCTAACATGTTACCATTCATGATACCCACATGTTACTACAGTTTTCTATGCTTCAATTCATGAAATCAACATGTTACTACATGTTAGGAAAGAGCTATTTGTGGTGCTTTTACACAAACCGAACAAAATATCATGTGTGGTATCATGTGGTAACATGTGCTTAATGCATAACTCTATACGGTGTGTAATGCAAAATGTGTTCTATCAAATGTTCCACCATGGTTCCATGACCTGAATGTTGATCAGTGAGTGTGGACATCATGCTTTCTCTATCATCTAAAGCTTAGCTAACCTAACTTTCAGAAAATGTGAGAAAAAGAGACAAACAAGGGCCTAAATTTCTTAACTGAGGCAGCCTGGTTTTGAAAAGATATACAGTAGTTTTGTCCAAGATTTTCTAAAAGCTAGAAATACTTTGAAAACCACGATAGTTCTTCAGGAAAATGTTTGGCTTCCTCTTCAGGTGGTATTTTGTGTTTTTCATTTGGACAATCATGGACAAAATAGTTTGAGACAAATTCAAAATTTAAGATCTGACTATTGAAGATCCCCCCCCCCTTCCCCTTATTCAATGTTGGTGACGTGTCGAGGGAGGTTCTCGGATTTTTCAACATTGATTGTGGGGGGAACGGGGGGAGAGGATGCTGAACAGTTCAAAATATCAGAAAAAGTTAATTTGTCTCATAATTTATGTCCATGATTGTAAATAAAATTGGCAAAAAACCATCCCAATACATGCTTGACACGATTAATTTGTAGTTTTATATGGTTTCCTACGGATATTTGTAGACTGATTACAATTCGTCGTAAATTTCGCTCGTTTTTTATATTTTGATTTTAACCTTTTCGCTCAATCTACGACTCATAAAAAAGCTATGTGAAAACGAGGACAAAACTAATGTACGAGAATTTGACCGAGACTTGGTCGGTCGATTGATTGATTGATGGATTCGATTGATTGTTCGTGCCGCAGGGAGACTTCCTAGCTGTGATGGAGGTCATGTGACTTTTCCACGCCTTCAAACTTTTTCGGAATGAGTGAACCAGACAAACTTGCGTTCCTTTGACAATCAAAACAATAAAGATTTCGTCAAATTCAGCCAGCCAGTGGGATCTAATTTCTTTCAAATGAAACAATGATAAATCTAAAACAATACAATCATGATTGTTTCGATTGCTAAAGGAACCCAAGGTATATTTCAGAAACTTTTTGCTGAAGCCTTCTGCAACCTATTGTGAGACTGTTTTGCGCAAAAAACCTGCACTAGCTATTTTGTAATAATTTCAATCACTAATATTTCTGCTGTCAATACTATGGTTAACAAAGCATAAACGTTTCATCAAGTTTCGGTTATTCTTTATCTTAAAATGCGCGAGTTTTCTGGCGTTATCTTCAGGGGAACTTTGCAATGTTTTCTAGAATGTTCTTCGGTAGGGGAAGCTCAAGAAACGAACACAAATTATTCTCGCAAAGAAAAACACTCAAAAAGGTTTCTCAAAACTATAAATAATTCTCCTAAAAAATGTATAGTTATCCACAAAACTCTTATGACACATTTGTTTCGTAAGATTAAAAATAGTTTCTGTTTAAGCAGCTTTGTACTGTAGTCTGTGATTTTAAACTTCAGGAGGAAAGATAAATTGATCCGCACTTTGCAAGAACGAAGAAACGTTTTCAAGGTTCAAGCCTCTTTGACAAATTTACTATAATTTGCACAGAATTTCAAATACGAATACTTCTGCTGTTTATAGAGGAATATTTCAAGAAATTTCTGGTATCTTTTCCACATCGAATGTGAGTTTTCTCTTAACTTTTTGCCGGGTCGAAGTGCTTACCTCAAGCTCCTTTTTTGTTTTGCTCAGGGCAAAAAGGAATCCTGTGGTTCACGATTTAAATTCGCCAAACAGTAAGTCTTCCGGGGTCTTCCTACAGCAAGTTGGCAAACAAACAAATGCATCCTTTCCCTTCAAAACTCTTTCGTACAGTGCCTTTTGAGATCACCTTTATTCTGTCCGTAGCTGCGATGATAACAACCTCCATTTTGGCAGAAAGCAACGCGAAGCGCTGTCTTATTGACAGGGCGACCAAGGACACCGACAATTCCAAAAACTACCGAAAATTTTACCGAAAACTCAAAAATTTACGCGGGAAATTTAGATGAGCCAATCACAGCCGAGCAGCCCCGAATGCTGCAATCTGATTGTAACGTCAGGAACTTGACGTGAAAACGAGTTTTTGTCCTGATTTTGAGTTAGTTTGATTATGAGTCCCTGTTGGAGAGAGCGATTCCATTCAATTCAATTAGTAATTCAACTCAATAGCGAGCGAAAACTAGGGACGAACTGTAATAAGTCTAGGATATTTGTGGTTTCCAATAAATTAACTAATTAAATAATGAAAATTTGATTCAATGCAAAATTGTTAGTTCAATAATTATTATTTAAAACATTAATTTCGCATATTATTGGTGAAATCAAGTACCTTCGTCGATATTTGAAGTAATTCCATCAGTCTTACAGGAAAAATTTACGCATTCATTAGGAATATGACGTCATAGAAATAATAAACTGCTGATGTCAGCAAATATGAATAAATCATATATCAAATGAAAGTACTCATCGAGACGAATCGAATGGTATATATATTGTTGAGATTTAGTAACAAAGGAAGAAATTAAAGCCGTTTAAAGAATTTCTTGTGGCCACTCTCCAAATATGGGCATTTGCTGGTCACGTGATCAAACAATTGGTATTGAAATTTCTATTTTCTGCTTGCCAACTAAATTTTAGGAAAAGTCAAGGAATTTCAGCATTGTAGGTAGCACCGTTTGGGAGCTATTAAAAAAATTCCAATATTTGGGCCAAAAACATCCCCCCCCCCCGGTTAAAATATGGTTAGGAAACTACGCTACCTGAAATAAAAAAGCAAAGAAACTTTTGTAATTTACAGTTTTCATTTCCACAGTAACATAAACGTAATTTTTTTAAAGATCCTAAGAATTTGGGGCAACGTTTCTCAAAATTATTTCTTATGCGTTTCTTTAAAGGTTTCATAACAAACTTCAAGGTCACTACTTTTGCCATCTTGAACATTTCAAAAGTAAATTGATTCAAGACGTTTATCCCAGCGAGAAAGTTTTTCAGAAAATTTGCAAGCAAACAAGCTCAGGCCGAAAATTGTGGCCCCTCAACTACCTTTCATAAAAATGTTTCCAGAAACAAATCGCCACCTGTCCACTCAATGAAACTTCGTAAAATGGTAGTCAGTTGTTTCTTTACATGGCTGTGTTTTGTGATTCTCCAGGAAAATTTGCAAACTCCTTTATTTTCGCTTTGAAAACTTGGTATCTGATGGTCATTTTTTACTGCACACCTCTTACTGTTTATATGGCCTAGGCATGCAAAGGAAGGCATGTGTGTTTTGAATAGGCCACCTGGTAGTGGTATTAATTTGTTTACAGATGAAATGGACTGAAAATATCAACTGAGTCTCTGATATGAAACAAATATTATAATTCAAAGAACCACAGCTTTTAAAGGATTTATTGCTAAGCCAAATGCACACTTCGGCTAATGGGGATAAGATCAACTTGACCTTTGATTTTCTGTATTTTCTTCTGATTTTGTGTCAGATATCTAAGTGAAATCAACCAACGTGATACTTGCCAATTAAATGATGATTTATTTCTCAGGAATTTTTTGAGAATTTGAATTTAATTCTGACAGCCTCCAGTTCTCTGTGAGACATTTGTTACGAGCTGCACAATCAATTTTTATCACTTTTTTGCAGGTTTATCATCATCTGGTTCATGTGAGAATATTGGGATTTTCTGCCTCTTTCAATGGACCACAGGAGGTTTTCTGAACAACCCAGTAGATTTTGCAAGTAAACAGCCTCCTCTTTGAACCATTTGGACATTGTCGTGATGTGATTGAGGTTTCAAAGTGAACTTGAGATATTTCACAAGAAGAAGTATAAAGGAAAATCAATTATGTGTGGTGTTGAATTTATGATTGACAAGCACAGGCCATGCCCATTGGCTAGAATTTCACTTTCTCTTTTGTTACATTGAAGCTTATGTGGTCTTAAATCAATGAATCCAGTTGTTGTTCATAAAATGTTGTTTTTCATGAAATTTATACACATTGATTGAAGCCTGTTTATCAGAATAACACTTCTGTTTGTTCTTCACAAATATCAACAGTTCAAAATGATTGAAAAATTACTTCACAGATTCCTTTTGATCAAATGGCTAATTGATGCAAGATCTAATTGATGCAAGAAACTTGAGCTTTCCAAAGAAACAAGCTATTTTGTGACTGCTTTTTACTTTGTTTACCTTGATTTTTCAAGCAAGGCCGGCCGGAAATTTTAGATACAGCATGAATTTTCAGTTGGAAATTGGAAATGGAAATTTCAGTTTTTTGATGTGAAGCATCATTATGGGTCCCATTGATGAGAAAATTCTCAAAAAAACAACCCATCTACCAGAATTATGATAAAAACAGACCCATGTGTAGGGAATTTCAGATGAAAAACCACATTCAAATATGCAGCACATCTGGTATAATTTAACAATGAAGTACCCCATCCCCCACAGACAGTTTTTAGACATTTCAATGATGCCTTTGATTTTACTGTTTGCCAAGTACATTATGCATTCAATTTTCAAAACTCCAAAATTCAGCTAATTCTACAGTCAGAATCATCAGTGAAATTCAGCAACACTCTTTACGAAGAGTTTTGCTTGCAATACAGTATTTCTCCCTTGCTTCTTAGCATAAGTTTCACATCATTTAACCCTATTACTACCGGGCTTTTTCGACCATAGTAGTCCAGGGGGGGGGGCACAAAGTGCCCCCCTCCGTAACTTCACCAATATTGCAGATATGAGGATGAAACTTAGTACAATGGTGTATAGGAATAAAATCTACAAAATAGGCAACTTTTTTAATTCTTCATTAAATCCATGACGTCACAATGGTGTCATAATTGAGGAAAATTGCACTTTTTGCTTACTATTAACAATATTAGCAATATTTAAGTTCTTAGTTGATAATTTCTTTCATACTGCTACTAGAATGTATCCCAATGCATCACTGATTTCAAATTGGCAATGAAATGTCAATTTAAACTTGTTATTTATATCATATATTCATCATTTATTTGCATAAGTTTGTCATTGTTTCATTTAAACCCCTAATTACTGATGAAAATTCTCTAAAATCCTTTACGATTCTTCATAACAATCAATAGAACCAATTTTGACCATTTAAAGTTATCTAATACATTTGTTATTAAATATATGACATCATAAACTTTGATGACGTCATGAACGTTAAATTTGCTGACGTCATCAAAAATGGATAAAACTATACATCATCTGAAAGTTCTCATCAAGAGCTATCGAATGGTGGTATCCTCGATGTTCTACGGCCATACGTGTTAAAACTGGACTGGCTTCTTTAATTGTCTGGCTGACCACGTGTTGAAAAGAGGTTGGTCACGTGATCAGTATCTACAATTTTGAAAAAAAATTACAAATTTTAATTAGTTCATGAAATTTTAGGAAAAGTCACAAAGTTTCAGCTCTTTATCTTTTGAACTGACAACACTACATTAAATAAACTTTGCCGCGGGCACTTTGTGCCCCCCCCCCCGGTAGTAATAGGGTTAATGTTCCAGTTTCATATTTATATGATAGATTATCCTTACTGGGGCAAACATAAGTCGTACTTGGGGAGCAAGAATGTGCTTCAGGACAAAGGAATGGAATAGCGGAGAAGCTTGTCTGCATAAATCATTAACTAGTTTCATCAAGATTGTGCCCCATTACAGCTGATAATTTGTCAGTGGTAGCCCTTTCACAAATCCTTTTTGGTACTTGTCAGATCAATCAAATATTTTCTTACATATTTCACTTTCCTTTCCAATATTCAATGAAGATTTGGTGGCAAGATTAAGAACAACAAGAATTTATATTGTGGTGTTTTCATTAAATGTCAGATTCTGACGAGCAACTCATTGAAAGCTTAATGCACAAACCATAAATGCATGACATTTTTTAAGTATGAAAAGTGCAAATTAAATTGGAAAATTAAACGAGCACTTACCGAAGGGAAGTGTGAAGCTTGATTGAAATTCTGCGTCATCTTTAATGGAGGAGCAAGGAATTACATGAGATATGCGGTGCATGCGCGTCAAGGTCAGTCTTCAAAGCAGGGTAGCTTTCCTGATAATCCAACAAGGCATATTTATTATCCAATTAGCGAATTACTATGAAGTTAAATAGTAGCTTGGGTGAGGTCATAATATGGGAGGGCATGTAATTCCTTGCTCCTCCATTGAAGATGACGCAGAATTTCAATCAAACTTCACACTTCCCTTCGGTAAGTGCTCGCTTAATTTTCCAATTCTACGTCATCTCCAATTACGTCACCAGTAATTACATGAGACTTCAAAGACAGGAAAGCTACTCTGTCATTTTATAACATATTTTCATGCAATATATGTTTATATATCTAAACACAACATTTCGTTGGACAAAACACAATATTCAATGTGTTTATATTTGAAAACGCAAATTTCTTTGGATACAACATAATTTTAAATTATGTTAACATCATCTCAGAATAATTTAATGTTTCTTCAACGTTTTTGGAGTAGAATTTTTTAAATGTTGCAGCATTACTCCACCCTGCAGCTGTCATAACAGTGGCTAATGGCACGCCCTTGTTTCTTGCTGATGATGTAGATGCAGCTCTAATACTATGAGGTCCAAATCTTTTCACGTTAATGCCTGCATCAGACATGATCTGTTTGCACCATCTAGACACTGTTGATTTTGAAACTGCTTTGTGTGGCTTTTGATAGCTGATAAATAGTTTTTCTTCTTTTTTCCTTATATTCTTAGTCACTTTAATATATTGTTTCATATTTTCAACAACACACAGTTTGTCATTATGACTGTAAGGCTTGAATTCCATTGGTTTCAAATGGTGTCCAGATCTAGATTGTTTGAGTAACGAAGGTATCACAATTCTGCATGTGTCTCCAAATGATATTCCACCAAGTTCTATTGCATGAATCGTCTGACAACGTTGTCCTGTTAAAATACACAAGAGCATGACTAGTCGTAAGGTAAGTGTCTTCAAATTAAGTTGTGTTGTAATACCTTGGGAATCTAGGTATGTTAAAACACGTGAAATATCCCATACATCAGTGTATTTTGGTAACGCAGGTCTGGATTCAAAAACCCCTTTCATGAATCGCTTTACTAAACAATCTTCTCCAAATGTTTGCTTATCTGATACATCTATTATGGCAGATAATGCAGATCTAGCAGTATTGATGGCACTATATCCTAACCCCTGTTTAAATAAATCGGTTAGAAATTCAATACCATCATAACAAGACACTTTGCTTGAATCAAGTCTATGCTTCTTGCAAAATTCTTTAAATTTCTTTACATAAACATTGTATTGTTTTAATGTACCTGGCCTCCAAGATGCCATTATGATTTCTGTTGCTTCATTTGATAAATTGTTTGCAATCTTTTGTTCCCTGACAAAAATCCCGCCATCAGGTTCAATTTCTTTTGAAATGGATGAATCTCCTGCCTCCCTGGCATTTTCAGCAATCCTTTGGAATGATACAGCATCACTGGCCGCGTAAGCAGAAGAGACATGAATTTGGGTACCAAACTTGAGTTGGCCAATCTGGTACTATGACAATCCCCGTTGCTTCTTCTTTTATGATCTTTTGCATCACTTTGTTTATCAGACTGAAAGGGGGAAAAGCATAGAAATCAAATAAACTCCAATCTAATGAGAAAGCATCTATTGCAAAGGCTTCTGGGTCTGGTTTATATGATACATATTTTGAAATTTGACAATTCAGCCTGGAGGCAAATAAATCAATTTTTGGGTCAACTTTTAGATGTTTTATAACTTGCAAATAGTTCTTCCTATTTAACATCCACTCTGCTGATGAAACCTTCCTTCTAGATTCAGCATCAGCTATTATATTCTGTTTACCAGGTATATGGGCAGCTGATAACCAAATTCCTTTTTGAATTGCCCAGTTCCAAAGATCTTTTACTAAATCATTACAAATCTTTGATTTAATAGTACCCATGTTGTTAATATTATGGACTGCAGTGGTGTTGTCAATCATGAGCCTGACATGCTTATGTTTGCATTTTTCACAAAGAGCCTTTAATCCAAAATAAACTGCTTTCAGTTCCAGATAGTTTATATGTCGCTCTTTTTCAATTTCATTCCAACCTCCAAAGGTTTTTCTGTCATGTAATACAGCTCCCCAACCTGTTTTGGAAGCATCTGTATACAGTGTAGCACCAATCTTATTGCAAGAAATATTTCTAGATGAAGAGGTGACATTGTTTATCCACCATTCTATATCAACAATTGCTAAATCTGATAAAATCATAGAAGTTTCATAGTTTCCTTTAGAATTTTTGAGAGCCAATATCTTATCATGTTCTAGAGATCTATAAAATAGTGGTTCATATTGCATTCCTGGGAAACTAGAAACCATCATGCCAAGTACTCTGGCAACCTCCCTTATCTTTGGGGTTTTCCTTGTCAATAGATCTCTACATGCCTGTAACAGTTTTAATGCTTTTTCATTTGTTAGTTTAACTGTCATATTTTTTGAATTCAGATGAAAACCAAGAAACACAATTTCTTGTTTTGGTAGCAACTGTGACTTATCAGGATGTGTAACAAAACCTAATTTGTCCATCATCTTCACTGTCTCAAGGACATTTTGGAAGCATCCATCAAAATTGGAGCCTTGCAAATATATATCATCAATATATGGAGAGTTTATAAAACCTCTCTTTCTCAATTCTGCTCGGGGAGGCTTCAACAATTTTGTGACAATTCTGGGCGCACTTGATAAACCATTAGGAACACAGGAAAAGGTAAATAATTGGCTATTCTTTTTGAATTTCAAAAAATTTTGATATTGCTTATCAACACTGACAGTGTAATATGCATCTTTTAAATCAATAGATGCCATATAACAACCCTGTTCCATGAGGTTCATAACTGTAGCTAGTGTATCCATTTTAAAATGATGGCAACTAACATACTGATTTAGATTTTTTAGATTAAGAATCAATCGAAGTGAGCCATCACTTTTTGGTGTGGTGAAAATTCTAGAAATATATTCTGGTTCACTTTTTTCACATTTTTTGATTATACCCTTAGCAAGCATTAATTCAATTTGTGCATCAATCTGCTTACTTTGAGTTTCATTAAAAATTGCTTCAGTGAAACTGGAGCCTGAATGAGGCATTTCTATAAAATCAATTTGAACTCCTGACACATATGAAAGAATTTCTGGATCTGAGGTAATTGTTTCCCAATTTCTAATATTATACCTCAAAGAACCAGCCTCAAATTTTTTTGACTCTATCTTTAAGATACAATTTTATATCAGTAATGATTTGAGATTCGTTTCTCACCTTGTTCCTTGGATTCGCAGTCAACATTGTCACTGCTTCCTCCCTTTGTTGTAGCCTCTGTAATGTGTTTTCTTTTTGAAGTTGGTGTTCCTGCCTCTGTACAAAAAAGGCTGGTTTTGGTTGTGATAGTTGTTGTTATGACTTCTACTGTAATTTGAGTAGCTTCGTCTGTATTCATCATTTCTACCTCTGTATGGATATCTGCTGTCATCGCCTCTCATGGGATTGTTGGTGATACTACTAGACTTTTTCAAATCTGCTATTTGCTGATTGAATTCATCTCCAAATATTAGCTTTGTTATCTGAGTTTCCTCAGAACAAAGATCTTTGTATTCCTGCTTAAGATAGGGCTTTATCATGGCCCGTCTTCTTTCACTTAACTCTCTGTTTACATGTCCAAGCAATGCTGAACTGTCTACCAATTTCTTGGCTATTGGCTTCATATCCTCTTCTTTGATTTTTGAATCTTTTTCTGCTTTCAAGAGCAGCTCTGTCCCCTGGACTAATGCACTTGTAGCTGCAATTACATTTTCTTGGATATGTGCTATTCTCCTGTCACTATCTTTCTGTTCTTTTCTCATTCTCATCCAAACAGGCCTATTCACTCTGGGTACAATGAGTTGAGAGCAGTTTGATGGCCTCTTGTATGAGGCATGCAATGTCTTCGATTTTTCACCTGGAATCAATTTTTTCCAGCGTTTATCTACAATAGTTGCTAACTTCTCAGACACTGGATCATCCACTTCTTCATCTTTTTCATTAAGTTCTTCATTTAAATCATCGAGAAATTCACCTCTATCTTTGTTTGCAACTTGCCCTGCATCCTCGCCTTCTGGCGCTTTCGGGTTCTCCTGGTCACTTTTCTGTGACAGATGCGAGGAAGACGAAGTTTTACGACGTCTCTTCCTGTGTGAGCGCTTACTTCCATCATCAGAAGAGGAAGATGACTCGCTGCTGCTGGAATTTGTGTCATTCCATGAGCGTTTCTTTCCTGTGCTGCCTGACTTAGGCCTATGAATTTGGGCTTCGTTCCCCCTCCTGTTTGCTTCCATGAACTCTTTGAACATATTTGCCATTGTGGCCATGGAATCCTTTAATTCATTCATATTTTGCAGTTCGTTCTGCGTTGTTTTACTAGTTTGTGGTACGTCCCACTCATGTCTTGACATTATCTTGTGTGGGTTTGAAGTTGACATGTGGTTTGACCTTCCGGTTTCTTCTGTTTCTTCTTCGCACGAGGTCGAGGAGGCAAACCCGTCTTGCTTCTGAGTTTCCTCTGAATTATCTTCCATACTTCTCTCCCACACGAAAGATTTTATTTCCTTGGTATTTCTAAAGTTCGTATCTACAGCATATAAAAAGTAGAGGGTATCTACAGCTGTATTAGACATAAAATCACGACGAGCAAAATAAAAAAACCAAGAGCTCGAATTGGGTCGACTGACTCAAAGACGCACGCTTCGCAACTGACCTTGACGCGCATGCACCGCATATCTCATGTAATTACTGGTGACGTAATTGGAGATGACGTAGAATTGTAAATTTATCGTTTTTAGTGACCAAAATGAAGGTAAACGACCGAATTTTCGGGGGAAAGTCCAAGAATGTTTTGACCGAAAGCATTTGTCTGAAAATTATTCGTCCGAAACTTTTTGCGCCTAATGTGTCTATTTTTCCGATAGAAAACACACTTTTCTTTCGATTGAAAAAGGATTATTTTCCATACTAGAACCCAGACCTCTGTCTGGTATTTATATGAGCGACGCGGCGACCCTCGGCCTTGACAGTGGTACTTTCACCTGGTTAAGATGTAAGTGGAGCAGCAGTCGAGGTATTCATGATATTTCGTCTTTCTTTCCATCCTTTGGGTAAGTTTTCTTATATTTGTTTTATTTTCTTTCAGAATGGATCCTAAGAGTCAAGATCCTTTGGAGATGGAAGATAAATCTCTTTCCGATGATTTCGATAATGATTTGATTGAAAGTAGCGGTAGGCCTAGGCCTGCCCTGTCTCAGCAGTTTGTTGACACAGGTCATCCACGTGGGGAAAATTTAGCTCGCTCTTTATTAGGTAGTTCGAGCAAGCCTACAACAGATCAATCTAAGTTGGAAATAAACCATGACAACACTCTGTTTGATATAAAGGAGGGTCTTAGGGCCCTTACTGGCTGTTTTCAAAGATTTGTAGATGCAAACACGTGCAGTAGTGTTGAACAGGAGAACGAACAACCGTTCACTATTGTAAGGCCAGACATGAGTCGTGTTACAAATCCCCATAAACGTTCTCGAGAGTATTTTGAGGAGACTGTGTCAATATGTCCTTCCCACAACTCATTTGTTGGGAATGAAGAGGAGCCTTTCTCTGCCATTGTCTCAGAGAACCCTAAACGTGCACGTGCAAGGAGCTGCACATCTGATTCTGGAGGCATTGATTTGTCCTCCCTCTTCTCAGAGAAAAGGAAAGCAAATGCACCCGAGGATAATACTGTGCCTCAACTTAATATGGAAGATGAAATTTTTGATTCCATCAATGATGATTTGCCTTCAGAGTATGACTCTGCTGAGCTAGGTGATCCTCTCAAGTCAGATAAGGTTGCAACTAGGGTGGCTAAGATCTGGTCTAACCCAAACATAAAGGGCCTGAATAAGATATTTAAGAGGCATAAACAGCCAGCCAATATAAAGCCCCTTTCTACACCTTCAATGCCAAAATTAATTAGAAAAATGCCTAGTTTTAAGGATCCTTTTAACAGCAATGAGAAGAAGCTCTATTCTATGCACCAATCTGTGTGTAAGGCTGCTCAAATAGCTTCTAAAATATCAGACTCAGTCTTGTGTGCGGAAAAACAGAGTGTCTCTGTTGACTCAAAATCCGTTGTTTTACATGCTTTTGATATTGTTAGTCTACTTGCGAATGCCAATCTTTCTATCATAAACAAACGTAAGTCAAATGTTAGGCCTATCCTTGATCAGGACTGTCAGGGAATATGCGATGCTTCAAATACTGTAAATGAGCACCTTTTTGGTGATGAGATAGAGAAAGTAATTAAGCAAGAGAAAGAAGCCAAACGTATTGCAAGGAATGCAGTAAGAAACCCAAATTCCTATAATCACAGCAACCAGTCTAACAGCAATTTTTCACGGAACCAGGGACAGCAGGGAAGAAGTCAAAGAGGTTCTTTTTTGTCCAGAGGCAGGAGCAGACCATTCAGGAGTCGGCGGCCATACAGGAGATAAATGTAAATAATTTGTCTGTTTATTTACCCGAAGTCATTCATTATTTTCATTATAAAGCAGAAACCTTTTCAGGTGGTGCGCTTAAATATAGACTACCTGCTTGGCAACAAATAACTTCAGACATGGAAGTTTTGACAACTGTCTCTGGGCTTCAATTAGATTTTATAGATGATATGACTTCTGTCAGTCCTGTTAGTATTTTTCAAGATTTTTCTCCAAAGGAGGAAGCCTTTGTATCAACTGAAATTGAGAAACTTCTTGATAAGAGTGTTATTAGTCTTAGCAAACATGAGATGAATCAATTTATCTCTCCTATATTTTTGGTTCCCAAGGATAAGGACTCATTTAGGATGATTCTCAATTTACGTGCATTAAATGAAAATATGCCTTACATTCATTTTAAGATGGACACATTTTCAAGCGTTGTTAATTTATTGAGACCTGGATGTTTCATGTGCACAGTTGACATTAAAGATGCTTATTATACAGTCCCTATAAAACAAGACCATAAAAAATTCTTGAAATTCAAATTCAAAGGTAGTTTATACAATTTTAATTGTCTCCCAAATGGGTTGTCTTCTGGGCCAAGAAAATTTACAAAATTGCTAAAACCAGCATTGGCATGTCTCCGCAACAGAGGTTTTATCACTGTTGCTTATATTGATGATATTATGATAATTGACGAATCTTATCAGCGATGCCTTTTGGCACTCATTGAAACAATCAAATTGTTTGACGATTTAGGTTTTGTTATCAATGCCCAAAAATCTTCATTTATTCCATGCAAGTGTTTAAAATATCTAGGTTTTTGCATAGATACAGAACAAATGATTGCATATCTCCCTGAGTCTAAGAAGACTAAAATCAAAGATGCTTGTAATAGTTTACTACGGCATGAATCTCCAACTATTCGTGAGGTAGCAAGAGTAATTGGTTCTGTTGTCAGCACTTTTCCTGCAGTTAAGTTTGGGCCACTATATTATAGAGCACTAGAAAATGATAAAAGTTCAGCTCTAAAATATTCATCTGGAAATTTTGATGCTGTGATGCACTTGTCTTTGGAATCCAAAGAGGAATTATCATGGTGGATAGATAATGTGGATCAATCTCAAAATGACATTTCTTTTTCTAACCCAGATGTTTCGCTAACAACAGATGCATCAGGTCAGGGTTGGGGTGCAGTATTTAATGAAAGAAAGACCCATGGATTTTGGTCCAAGGCAGAAAAAGAGTATTCTATTAACGTATTAGAGCTTAAAGCCATTTTATTTGGTTTGAGATCTCTTATTGATAGGAGAGACTGCCATGTCAAGGTTCTTACTGATAATATGACAGCAGTATTTTCAATCAACAAAATGGGCACCTCACATTCATTTTACTGCAACAAAGTGGTTCATGAAATTTGGGAATGGGCAATAGGCAAAAACAATTGGATAACTGCATGTCATATTCCAGGAATAGAAAATATAGAGGCCGATGCCGAATCTAGGATTCATCAATTTACAACTGAATGGAGATTGAATCCAAAGATGTTTAAATTTATTCAAACTTTTCTTGGGTCTAAACCAAGAATAGATCTATTTGCATCACGCCTTAATTACCAATTGAAACCATTTGTTTCTTTATGGCCAGACCCAGAAGCTTTATTTGTTGACTCATTCACTCTAGATTGGGGAAATATGGAATTTTATGCTTTTCCGCCCTTTTCTATAATACCTAGGGTATTGAACAAGATTTTCACAGATAAAGCTACAGGTCTTTTGGTTGTCCCTGACTGGCCATATAGCTGCTGGTATCCGCAATTTATGAGAATGCTAGTGTCTGAATCTGTTGTCATTCCTCCCAGCAGACAACTGCTCTTGCTGACAAACGAACCAGATGCACTGCACCCACTTTGGAGGTCCCTCAGGCTTCGTGCTGGTTTGATCTCTGGCAGGAAACATACTTGAAAGGTTTGTCTGGAGATGCTATCTCTATCATTAAGGAGTCTTGGAATCCTGCTACATTTAGGCAATATTCTACTTATATTAGACAATGGCTCACTTATTGTAAAGAGGAGAATATTTCTCCAGTAGAATGGTCCATAGGAGATGGAATCAATTTTCTCACAAAGCTTTTCACTGAAAAGAGTCTTGGCTACTCTGCCATGAACACAGCAAGATCTGCATTGTCAGTCATTATGCATAATCCTGATGGATCAACTTTTGGCAATAATCATCTTGTTAAGAAGCTGTTGAGAGGGATGTTCAAGCTTAGACCAGCACTCCCTAAATATACATGTACTTTTGATGTTCAGATTGTACTACAATATTTAAGTAGCCTAGGAGATTCTTTCAGCATTCCTTTCAAATTTTTGTCTTACAGACTAGCAACATTGTTTTGTTTGCTCTCAGGTCAACATGATCAGACTCTTTCAGCAATTGATGTTCGCTTTATTTCTATAACTGACGAGAGAGTTATTTGTTACATTAGCCAGATACTAAAGACCACTAGGCCAACTTTTCACCAATCTCCAATAGACTTTCGATCATATCCATTATGTGACAGTCTGTGTCCTGTTAAGAACACACAGGCATACCTTTCCCGTTCATTTAGGCTCCGTGGTCCATTTGTTAAGTTATTTATCAGTCACAAGGAGCCACACCACCCAGTAGTAGTATCCACAATATCTCGGTGGGTAAAGGAAACATTAAAATTGGCTGGTATAAATACTGAAATTTTTACTTCACATTCCACAAGGTCTGCTGCAGTATCAAAGGCAAAGAGCTTGGGTTTATCTATGTCAGAGATCAACAGAGCTGCTGGTTGGTCGAATTCAAGGACTTTTGGACTTCATTATAATAAGCCTATTGTAGAGGCCAACTTGAGTAAAACAATACTGTCAGATGAATAGATTGAGTTTTGATTGAAGAATCTTTGATTTATTGCTAAACCTGTATTATCCCTCGACATATTCTGCCAGTCTTCTTTGAACTCTCATATAAATACCAGACAGAGGTCTGGGTTCTAGTATGGAAAATAATTATAAAATTAAACAAACACTTACGTGTGCAGTTTGATTGGGATTATTTTCCATACCTAGAACCAGAGCGATGTGGGATTTATGTGCCCACCCTCCCAAACAACGTATTTGACCCCCTTTTCTTGTAGGAAACCTCATTTTACTTAGTTTTTAGGACTGGCAGCTGCTCCTGGTATGTCTTTTAATCAGGCCGAGGGTCGCCGCGTCGCTCACATAAATCCCACATCGCTCTGGTTCTAGGTATGGAAAATAATCCCAATCAAACTGCACACGTAAGTGTTTGTTTAATTTTATAATTTTTTTGCAGAAAATCGAACGAAGGACCTAGTTTTTTTGTGGAAAAACGCTTTGCGATCGAAAAAGTGAGATTTCATGTACACATTTCGATTGCCATAAAGTAGCTATGTAAGGAAAATGAATTAATTCAATTGTTTACGATTTTTCCGACAAGAATGGAAAACTGACGAATTTTCCGACAACATTTTCACATGGCCCCCCTGGCCCCCCCGCCCCGGCCACGACGCCACTGAGATCAAGGCAAATGTTCTCTGAAATTCTGGAGGTGCTGCAAAATTTGATACATCCCTTGCAGAGGGTTTGGCAGTTTCAATATGACTTCGTTGAACCAAACATACAGTTCAGATCCTTACTGGTTGCTGAAGCACGCGGAAATTTCCAATTTCACGGTGCTCAACCAATCAAATCGCCTCTTTCTAACCACGTGATATCAAATCAGTCGTTGGAAGGGAATTCTTGAGTACCCTCACGAAAATTGAAATGGCTTCTAAGTTACAATAATTACATGGAATTTTTCTTGAAAAATCGGTAGAAGGGATGCCCCTCTGCAGTTTTTAGTGTGCGTAGACAAATATCTCATTTGGAGCCGATTTCGTATTCATTTTTCGGTCAACGAATATTGACATTCGTTAAATCATTGATAAAATTCGCTACAAATAAGATATAAGGATAAAGGATAAAATGTGGCTAAAAGATAATTAGTAAAAGTAAGGGAGGCTGGGGGACATAGCAAATGTCGTTTAAAAACGCGGCAAATAAAACCTTGAGGGGGGTAGAATCCACCCCCCCCCCCCCATGTGGCTTAGGGTTAAAGTGAGTATAACTATGATCTTGCAAAGAAAAGGAACTGATTCCTTATTGACTTCTTTTTTACGAGATTTTCAAGCTGCATTGAGAGCTTCAAATTTCAGCAAAAAAGATACTTCATATATTCTCAAATTCTAAAATTATTGGAAGAAACTTCAATGTTAAGTTTGACGCCAGGATTCTCAAACAAAGAGAATTCTTTGAGGACTAGAAGCGCATGAAAGAAATCGATAAACAGTATTGAATTGAAATAATCTAGTATCTTTCAATTGTTCCTACTTTCTCTTACCTGCACGTACCAAGTAAGGTCAAATGATCAAAGAAAATCAGGGTTTCTCCGATTGAGCTTGCTTTCAACACCAACAGCAAAGTCTTTGATAAATCAGATAGCTGGCTTGATTCTTCACAACTTTACATCGTAAAAATACTCTCCTCCAGGCGTTTAATAAAGAACATTGACTGTTATTTGAGACACTTGATAGATCAAAATTTCGTTGTTTCGTTGTTTTGTAGGATGTTTCGTTTCGTAAGTCGCACCAGTAGGACGCACATGCGAGTAAGCAAAGAGAAAGAATTTCTACAGCTCAATGATTTCATTCCTCAAGCACTAACTTAATGTTAATGTTGATCTTAGCACCTGTTTCTACAGCATAGTCTCTTCGTAATAATGATAATAATACCCAAAATTATCCGAAATTACCCGATTCAGATGATGGGAGTTTGTCGGTTAAGGGCTGTTATAAATGCAATGGCAGGAAGAGTTGTCAAATTTGTGCTTTTATCGAAGAGGGGGATCGTTTTAAAAATTCTGATGAAAACAGATCTTTTACCATTTTGTCGGGGAGGTACAACTGCAATTCAGAAAATGTCGTATATTTGTTGCAGTGTGAATGCTGCCACAAAAAATATGTGGGCAGCACTAAAACCAAATTCAGGCAACGATTTAATGTTTACAAATTCGCACTTCAGGTCATACGCTCGCAAACATAATGAAGGCACGCTTGACAGGAGGAAAATGATTCCGCAGGCGAATTTTTTTAGCCATTTCTTCAAAACAGATCACCGCGGGAGATTTGATGTCAGTATAAAAATTATTGATGGGGCAGAAAACGTTTTTTCGTTGCGCCGAAAGGAAATATTTTGGCAATATCGGTTGGGGACTTTTTGCCAATGGGCCTGAATGAAAGGGCTGCAGATGTGGAGCTGGACATGTTTGCGTGCGGGGTGGCCTGAAATCTGCAGTTGCATTCATATCCAGAAGATTTGGTGGGTGTGGCTTTGCGGCCTTCTCTTATTACTTCGTGTGCTTTTACACGTGGCAGTAGGGTGGAATCCCCTATCATGCTATTCCTGACTCAGCAGTTAGCGAGTCGTGGAAGGGTCATGGGGGAGGGCCGCGGGGTTTTCCGACTGAATCTTGTTGTTTGCCTTCTCAGTGCTTCCAGCCTCCTTGGAGACTGTAATGGGGGTCTTTTCGAGGGGCGGGTGATTCTGGGTCTCTTGGGGGTTGGGTCAGTGATTGGTCTGATCCACTGGGGTGAAGTTTAGCTAACGATTTAAGCTATAATAATGCTTCAAACTTGTTTACTCCAAAATAGTTCAAAATTTAGCATCATTTTTATCCCCATTTGGGTCTTATTTCAATGGTAGTCACGCTTACTAAGGATGGATTTTAAAGTTTTTGGCTTTCAAGTTTAATCTAGGTTGTTTACCGTAGGGTATAAAATGCTCGGTTGCTTTGTAAAGTTTAGCTGAAGAAGATTTTTAAATCGAAACGTACGAAATTGTTGACAGTGTTGTTTTTATACTTTTATTTTCTGTTATAATAAGATGGTGGTTTAGTTCATATATGATAATAATAATAATAATGGAAATTTCTTTCATTTTAAAATCAAAATCTAATATATTTATATTAGTCTAAAAATACCTCTTAGTAAAAGATATAGTAAATTTACAATTCACAAATTAAGTATAAAAGAGCCAGCCATTCTTCTCTCTTTGTCAAGGCAAAGATGTGACTGCTGGCACTCATGATTTTAATTTAGATACTAGAATCCTTCAGAGTTCGAGGTGAGCTGGGGCATCCCATAGCTTGTTTTGCATACAAAATTTGTAATATGTTTGTTTATATTAAATATAAGAATTTACAACAAAAATTACCTAAACGCTACCTACAATCTACTATACCACACTACAAGAACGGGGGCCAGGAGGAGCAAAATATCATGTCAACCCGCTGGAATTTATATGAACTAAAATACAACTAATACCGGGTGTCCCAAAAAAAACGCAACAGATTCAAAAAATTCTGACGGAATCTGTTTCAAATTAATAATCAAATGATTATTTTCATCTAAATCTGCAATGATTAGATTAAATATTAACATATTTTTCAGAATTTTTGGTGACTTGATTGAAGAGTTAACAATCAACAAACTTCAAATTTGCTGCTAGGGCAAAACCAGAGCTATCAGCATTAGTGCAAAGTATACTGTAAAGTTAAAAGAATGGCAATATCTGAAACTTTACATGGTCACAAGCACACAACTTCATTAAGAAACTGCAACAAAGGGATCTCTTACAGATTCAGGAGTTATCCATTCTTGAGGGAGCTTTCAGTGCTCATTGATAATTGAAAGTATAAATCTAATAATGGCCTAGTCATTTAGAAAAAGCAAGAAACCATCATTTACACTTGAGAAGCATGGCAGTGTTTTGACGGAAATCTTTGTGACAGTGTCTGTTCAATGTTCAATTAAATCATGTGTTTCATTTCATTCATTCATTCATTTCATTCATTTTCATTTTAAATTATTTATACAGGGTAAAAACATTCAGTTCATACGGAAAAAAAACTGCTTTACAATGTGCCCTGTTAAAACAGAAAAGAAAACAAAAAGAAAAAGAAAAAATTAATTACTCAATAAACTCCAAATTCTACTTAATACATTGTCAGATAAATTCCCTAAAAAAACCTAATTTTAATTATTCCTATCCAAACGAAAAAAGGAAATTAAATTGCAACAGAAAGGAAAACCGATTGACTATGTTCTTGATGGAAGGAAGTACGTAAAGTTTGTTTTATAATCCTTCCTTTAGTTTTAATTTGAAGTTTGATAGCGAGGGAGACAGTTTGATTTGGTGATCTAGACTATTCCAAACGGTAGCCCCTCGATATGCAAATGACTTTTGTCCATTGTTTGTTCTAAACAAAGGAAGTTTCAAGTCAGTTTCGGTGTTTCTTAGCGTCCTCATTGCCTGTTCACGCTGTCTTTGAAACATTTGGGCCATATAGTCTGGGCAAAGTTGGTTAATAGATTTGAAAACAGTAGTTGCCGTTTCAAACCTGATCAGCTCTTTAACTGTTAACCAGCCCAGACCTTTAATAAGGGGCAAGGAGTGTGCATCATAAGCACTATTTGTCACAATACGGGCAGCGCGATTTTGGAGAATTTGCAATCTTTTTAAGTCTGCCTCAGTGCAACATCCCCATACCGTGCAACAGTATCGTAGATAGGGTTCGACTATACTTCTGTACATGGTTTTTACCGTACTGAGTGGGACGTACCTCTTTGCATATCTCAGCATCCCTATCCCTCGCGAAATCTTCGCAGCAATAATGTTGATATGTTCCTTCCAACCTAATGTTTTGTCAATTTGTATTCCAAGATACTTAGCTTCGTTTATCATCGGGACAACTTCGTCGTCAATAACAAACTTAGGGCTAATGACATCACTGTTAGAAATGTTCTGGAGTTTTGCCCTGCTACCGATAAGCATAGCTTGAGTTTTCGTAACATTTAGAGACAACTTATTGCCTTCTAACCATAATTTGAGATTGGACAAATCATCATTGATTGCTGAATTGATTTCATCAACTGATTTAGAGGAATAAGAGATGCTGGTATCATCTGCATACATAGTAACCTTGGCATTATCAAGTGCAAGTGGTAGGTCATTAATATACATTAAAAAGAGGAGTGGTCCCAAGCAAGACCCTTGGGGAACTCCATATCGAATACTTTCAATGTTCGATATGTGCCCATTCACCTTACAGCACTGTTGTCTCCCACTAAGATAGGATCTGAACCACTCAAGCTCAATACCCCTTATGCCATAAAGTGACAACTTTTCTAATAGGATACTATGGTCTACTGTGTCGAAAGCCTTTTTAAGGTCGATGAAAACGACCGCATTGACATTGCCTCTGTTTGCGTGTTTGTCAGCAATTCTTTGCAATTGCAGGGATTGCCATGTTTTACAATTTGAAATGATGATTCATCATCGTTAATGCAGCAGCTCTGGTTTTGACCTCGGGGCAATTTTGAAGTTCGCTTATTTTTAACTCTACAACCAAGTCACCAAAAATACTGAAAAATATATCAAAATTTAATCTAATTATTGCAGATTTGAAGAAAAATAATTGTTGGATAATGAGTATGAAACAGTTTGCAGTATAATTTTTCAAATCCGTTGCGTTTTTTTGGGACACCCGGTACATACCACGCTACAACTAATACGGATAGAAATGCCAATTATAAAAACATTTAACAAATAGGACAATTTGGTGGAAAGCGCAGTTTACGACGACGACAATCATTGTAGTATTTGTCTTCATTTTGTAATATTAGACATTCCAAGTTAAATTAAATTTGACAAATCCATGTGACATAAAGTTTTAATTAATCAATTGACGTAAACATGTTTATTTATTTGAACGTTTCGAACCAACTAGGTTCATCATCAGCGAATCTGAATACTCATGAGTGGCAATTTATACTGAGAAACAAACAAACTAAACATAAGATCCTTTTGGATGATTACAAAGTCTGTCCTGAGCTAAGCAAGCATAAGAATATGTGATTATTGATTTCTTCATAACCCTAAATGATCGTTGATATTGTCTTTAGTTACAGTCAGAGAGATGAGTGTTGATGCTAAAGTCGCTTTCAATAGAAAAAACTTAGATGTCATGTGAGATTTACGATAACGCAAAATTACTTACTCTCAAGTACCGAATAAACGGGGGGGGGGGGGGGGTGAGAATAATCGGGGGGTTGGAAAATGGTTGAATATAATAATAATCAGGGGGTTGGAACAATCGGGGGGGGGGGTTGGAAAAATTGAGAATAGTCGTTTTTCGTTTTCATAGTAAAACACGTATCTAACATGGGATGGGTACGACGTATGTAAAACACATAAGTAACACGGGTCAGACAAACAAAGGAGAATAAAATTAATAAATAAAGTGAGTACATTTGCTTAGCAGGAATTATTAACAAAATTATGTTCACTATTATTTCTATTTTTCAAGAATTGATAAAAGGGGGGTTGGAATAAAAATGGGGGGGGGGGTTGGAAAATTTTTCAAAAATTAATAAGTGGGGGGAGGACGATTATTCGGTACTTGAGAGTATGCAGAAACCTACAGAACCAGAACGCTTCAATTGTTGCTATTCGCGGGCATCTAATTTGAGACAAGCAGTCACGAAGACAACCTCTGTGCAGAATGATATGCATGAAGATGGTTTAGTTCAGTGTGATCTCGTGCCTTCCCCCTGTCGATGGCGCCATTGTTTGCTGGGATTCTGCAACTTCCTGTAGCTGTGTAGGAGGGGGATCCTTCTACCTTCGGTGATGCTGCGAATGCTAGCCTCTGTGCAGGCCGCCGGTTACATCATCCTCTAAAGTTGACTTATTTGCATAATGAGTACTATCAATAAGTGGCTAATGAATCATTCGTTCTAGAAAGCGATTGTTTTGACATAATTAAGCTGCTAATGAAGTCAAGAACGTGCCAATTCTGGGTAAATTTGTTGTTGTGCCAGGGTAAACATCATGGTGATTTATCCATCTTCCGGTGTCAAATCGTCTAACATGAAATAAGCCGACGTCAAATGTTGCTATAGGATTGCGGGAGACTTTTGTCTTGTGTGCGCTTTCTGTGCGCTTTCTTTATTTCAGTGCCAATTAGCAGAGGGGAGAATAATTAATCAATTGCTTTAACGAGCGTGACTACCTTTCTTTCTGTCTTTCTGACTTCCTGACTTTCTGACTGACATCGGAGCCCCCTCTTAGATTACAAAGGACTTTGTAATCAACGATGTAAACAAGCATGAGTTACATTTCCTACGCACAGGGGACCCGAGGCCTAAGCCCCGAGTGGATAAGTTGGGCAACAAAATCAGAAGAGGACCAGGGGAATAGATGATTCTTGGGAATTAAGTTCAGGTCGATCCCGTAGTATTAAAAGGCTTTCGTGAATAAGTAGATCCAACCCATTGTTGGCTCTGTCTGAAATAGAGAAATCTTTAAGCGACGCGGCGTGCCCTGATTTGTTAGTATGATCCCCGACGGCAGATGGACTACCTTTTATTTTAAGACCAGCTTTAATAACTCCCAAGTGCTCTTTGCATCGAGTAATTAAGTTACGTGGTGTTTTTCCATAGTACAACGCATGGCAGCCAGGACACTGAAACCTGTAAATGACAGATGAGCGCATGAAAGCAGGAAAGCGGTCTTTAAACGAAAAAAGCGATCCAATGCGTTTGGGGGACCGACAAATAACTCTCAACTGGATATTAGGATAGCGGTGTTTGATGATTCTATTACGCCTAGTTTTTATTCGCAAGCTATACTGCCCACAGTACGGTATACAGAATAGAAGGGGGGCCTATATATCCGGTTTAGCTGAAGGACTGGATGCAAATTGGCGATCCAAAAAGTCCTTGATAACGCGATCAATAAAGCTCTTGGGGAAGCATAAATGTGTCATTAACTGACTTGAGTGTAAACGGCAAAAACTAAGACTGACAATGATAAGAAGAACTCAATAGTGCAGCTATAGTTTTAAGCAACACTAGCCTCTGTTCTTGTTGGATTCTAATTCTTAATTACTTCCCATCGTTGCAAGTAATTTCTCTTGTCACGAACAATTGTGCAATTGGAAATGTTAATTTTGAATCAAAATGGCGAAGCCTAAGGCTAACGTAGATAAAAAAAACTAATTTTGCCAATATAGATATAACCAACTGTAGCCTAAGTTCTTAATAAATTCCATTTCTTAGTTACTTGCGCACTTTTAAATATATTTTCCATCAAAAGAACTGCTTTCTCCTGTAGGGAACGACCGTAATTGATTCATTTGAGTCAAAGCAGCAAAACTAAAGACTGACTATAAAAACTGACTGTTGAAGTAAATTAAGACTGGTCGTGATTAGAAACTAGTGGCTTGCGTAGAGCTTTTAATAGCAAATCTTGCAATGAAAAACATATCAGCGACATGACAAAAAAAGAATGATCAAAGATAGTCATGGAAAAAATAGTTGATAGACTTAATTAGGAGAATAATAAAAATTCAGAAACTAAGTTACTCCTGATTCGAAACTCGCATTTTGGATTCAAGGATTATCTAAAGGATACAAAAGCGGCATCAGATCTCCTGATGCTCAAACTTAATATGATAGACTTAAAAGAAAACTACATGGCTAAGTATGACAATAATACATGTAGACGATGTGGTAAACATAGAGAAAATATAGAACATCTATGGGAAAGCAAGAAATTTGAAATGAAAAAATGTAGCAAAGACCAACTTCTTTCAAATGACCCAAAAATGCTTAAATGAATAATAAGAGAGTCCAAAAGATTTTGTAAATAGTTTTAGTTTGTGTTAGGTTCTGTTAGGTTCTGTTGTGTTAGGATAAATTCTTTTCAATCATTGTTCAGTTTAATTTAATTTAGTTTACCAGTGTTACATTAGTTTAATTTGTAACTGCTCCAAAATGGAGATTTGGTATTTATGTTATGTTATGTTATATTATATTATATTATATTATATTATATTATATCATATTATGTTATATTATATCATATTATATTATATTAGATTATATTATATTATATCATATTATATTATATTATATTATATTATATTAGATTATATTATTATCTCGTTTTTATAGGGTAGTGCTGAGATAGCATCTTTAACAACCTCAGCCACAACTTTCCTTACGTTCTCCTCGTCCATGATTCTGTATTATCGTATGTCGTTACGCACGATTAATCTTGTTGACAATTGAGCATGAAAGAAGAAAACTTAGTCAAACCTGGTGCCGTTATGGTTGATTCAAAACCTTCAAATTTCTCGGGCCTTGCTTTAGTAATCCTCACCAAATGAGAACAGAATATCTATTTGACATCAAGTCAGTAAATTTGTGTAACTAATTTGAAATCATCTTGGGGTATAACCCATCACGAAATGAAAACTTTACTAACAGCAATATCGTGGCCATCTCACACAAAGGCGACGCGAAAAAAAGTGAATAATGTTGTTTCGAATTTCAAAGCCATTTCGAATTTTATAGCATGCTAAGACTTCCAACAGATTACAAGACTAAAAATGGCAGGGAAGAACTTTTATCGTTAAGTGGCTTAGTTGGAATTCACAGAGGAGGTCATACGGAGGTCAAACGGTGATGAGATGAGATGTGCTGTTTGAGGTTCATAATTATGTTGCAAAACTTAGTAAAAGCTGCATGTCCCCTGTGGGCCATCGTAGCAAAGAGAAGATCGAGTTCATGTTTTCCTTTCATGTAGTCTCTTTTACAATATTTATAGAGGTTAACAGTTTCTACCGGGTGTCCCAAAAAAAAGTTCCGGTGTTTGATTGACTGCAGACAAAAACGTTCGTTATCCAGCAATTTCTATTCATTCTAGGTACATGCTAGACATTTCAACTTACAGTTTGGCATATCGTAGGAAGGAATCAGTAATCTGAAGATGGCGTTATTGGTTCTAACATCGCATCTTCATGTTCAAGGCAAAACCAGAGAGATTAGTACGCCTTTCTGCATCATCGTGGTGGAGGGGGGGGGGGATATCCGGATGAGCAACGCAAAAACTGGGTTGACACTTTGTTTCATTGCGTTGACGACGTGCAAGAGTTTCAAGGTCTGAACATCGAATCTAATTGGTCTCGGGGGAAAATACTAAGTTCATACTTTGCCACTCAATTCGGACTGGACGAACACAGAAGAATGCATTGTTGCAAAATATGGCAGATCGAAAAAGCAATTGAAACTATTCTTTAGTTAAAAAATAATAGTTTAATCTACTCCGTGCCGTGAAACCGTGAAACAGTAAAAATTCACATTTGAAATTCCCAGTTGGCACAAGGCAACGATAACAGCAGGAAACAGTTTTCCCGAGACCAGACCTATTTGTTTCAATTCTTCACACCTTAGGCTAATTCACACAATCAAAAATTATTTAAATCTAAATTCTATTAAACTACAAAGCAACGTTTTCCCTTGTGAATAAAATGTCTGCCCGCTCCGGAAGTCAAGGTAATGAACGAATTGTCAACTCAATTTGTTGTTGCTCATCGAGGGAGTCCCAGCCATCACGAGGCAGGAAGGCGTAATAATCTCTCTGGTTTTGGCTTGAACATGAAAGTGAAATGTTAGAGCTCATAAAAACATTTTCAGATTACTAATTTCTTCCTACGATATGCCAAACTGTAAGTTGAAATATCTAGCACGTAGCTAGAATGAATAGAAATTGCCAGATTAAAAATATTTTTCTCTGTGTTCAATCAAACGTCGGAACTTTTTTTGGGACACCCGGTATTTCATCGGAGAATGAGGCAAGCGATGACAATCATTTTGTAAGTTTTCCTTTCATTGACAAATGTAATCATGACAATCCAGTGTGATAGAATCAAATTAATAGAAATTCCACTGTAGAGATAAAACGTTCATCCATTTGCTTCAACCATGCTTTTTCCGAATGTTTTATTCACATACTTTTCAAACTGACCTGTTTGAACGAGAAGCAAAGAAAATGATTAAATTAAGAACATAAACAGTTAAAATATCTAATTTACAAGATCATAAAAAGTCCACGAAAGAGAATGTAAACGTAAGAATAAAGTTGCACCAAAGTCTGTAGTTGTCGTTTGAAGATCCTCGGAGAAGTTACCAATTTAGTTTTTCTTTCTAAACTGATTCACAGTCCAGCCCTACTCAGGGGGGGTTCCGCTAGTATCCCAGCATGCAAGGCGGCAAGATTTTTCAAGGCTTGCTCTGGTGCCGAAGCAATGGCGCCGAAACGGAGGTGTTTCAGAGCGAGGAGATATTATGGAATAATGAAGAAAATAATGTTGAGGTACGTAAAAACATAGTTATTTCTGATAGTTTATCTATTAAGCTGTGTAACGATCACTTTTTTGATGAATTTATCCCATAAACTTAAATGTTGCAACAGGTTTCCGATGACGGCTTTTTAGGCCCTTGGATCTACAGCGCGAGTGTTTACGTTTTTTCAAATGTAATTCCACCAGAACTATGGAACTTATAGCATCAAGCATGCTATATGTGCAACTTCGAACCCAAAGGAACTTATTTCTTTCAAAGGTCCCGCAAGGTCCCAACCTTAAGTCAGGGAATGGGCAAGGTTTTGTTGGGGCACTTTTCTCGTCAAACCAACGCAAGAAATTATAATGGCCTTGCTTGCTAATAAAAGATTAAATTTGAACCCTTCTCATAAAAACAAATCTTTGGTGCTGCTTCGACTCTTCAATACATTTTTGACAAGTAAAAGCTTCCACACCATGTACAGAAGGTCAACATGCATTTTTCACTCATTTTTATCTGAGCCTTGCAGGTTATAAGTTCCAATGATGGTCTTGCATTATTATTTATTCAGACTCAATTTTTTACAGCATATTGAAAAAGCTCAAGATTTAGAATTCATTTATTTTTGTTGAAAGGACATCAAAAGGACCTGGCAAGGTTCAAATTATTATCAAAATTCATAATTAATCACAGGCATTTTTTCAGAAATCCTTGGCATCTTTTTACTGTGCTTTCAGCTCTTTCCTTTATTGTATTACTCAGAAGATATTTGAAAAATGTTTAAATGTTGGAAAGGTTTCAATGATTCTGCTTTTACATGTTCATTAGGACGCAAGTACTAGACATGAAGATTGCTATGAAGCCTTTAAGAGACTTTTAAGAAACTCCAAGTACACTCAAATTTTGAGAACCTTTCATTACTGGCTCAAATTCTTTCTGCAGTAATAAGAAAATATGTGCATCTCCAAAACGTCAATCAATATTGTTTTACAGTTTGAAAATCTTTTTCTTGTGACTTATGAAAATTAAAGCTACCAATTGAAGTTTCATAGCTTCTTTCCTAGGTAGGATGGCTTTTAAATTTTTGACAAATTAAGCCTACAGTTTCTTAAAGGTAGTTTCCTTTTAAAAAGATGAATTCTTTATCAAAGATTTCAAGCAAATTAGTCTTTTGACATATTGAATCTCCAGAATACAAAACCCAGTTAAAAGGAAGACCCAGTTGTAGCTATACCAACCTTAGCCCAGTTGCCATGATTAAAGGAAAACTTAACATAATCCAGTCCAGAGGGTATACCTAGATGCAACTTGGCATTCCTTCACTATTCTATGCATTGGTTTAGGACCTTCATTGCTTCATAACAAAGCATAGCTCTGCATTTTGAGTAAAATGAGAATGCAAAAAGAGGAAACTTTCAATATTTGTAGGGAGACAGTTCTTTGTGTTGAGTGATTTGAAATGTAAACTTTGTTTCTAGGTTTCAAATTGTTGTATAAAAAAACTGAGAAGATTTACGAAGGTTGCAACAATAAATTTTATCAAACACAGAAACCAATGTGGAAAGAAGATGGGGTTGAACGTAAAATTTGAACAGATGAAAATTTCTTGCATACAGATGAAGTCCTGATGACAGTGGAGCACAAATACAAATATGAGTAGAGAATTAACAATGATGAAAACAAACTCTTCGCAAACAAGCATTCCTAATTTTGCGTAATTCTTGTAATACTATGTGACACTTGTAACTGAACTGATATGAATTATTAAATATTAACCAAATGATCAATTATAATCAAACAGTTGTCATGCTCTGAAGATGCAAGGGCAAAAGTAGTCTGCACTGAAAGAAAGACAAAAAAGTGCTAAAACCAAAGAGATGTCTGTATTCTTTGCGTAGTTAGGTCCTCTTCAACCCTACATTCACTATGTAATCAAACAGTTTGATATATTGTCATATTTGCATATGGGAAGGGGATCTGCGAGTCATCAATTTTTGTGGAGAAAATAAATGTATGGCTGCTAGCCAAGCATCATCTTTCATTGCAGCTATTGTGGAAATGTAAAATATCCTTTCAGTTCAGAATATATACATTCATTTTTTATAAGAATGTTTTGTAAGCTTTTGCTGGTAAAAAATTGAGTGTGCGCAGTTGTTTCTAATTTCGTTTCCTAAATTTTTGTTTCCTAATCCCATGAAATGATTTAAAAATTTCTTAGCTCAATGTAACCAAAAGACTTCAGTCTTCCCTTATTATGTACAAGTCAAACTACTGTCAAATCAATACCTGAACATAGTCCCTCTCCCCCAGGGCTATTCTCAGGCAATTGATCATACATATGATCCTGGGGGCAGGGCATTTGAACCAAAATGAAAAATTACATCACATGATTTTAAATCTTATTGTGCAGCTTTGTGTGGCTATATCCACATTGTTAAGTCTGTAAGACAGGGACATTTGATGGGAGTTGCTAGCCAAAGGGTGGAGAATTTGACCTCTAATGATAAAAAATTTAATCTGCAAAAGGGTGGCCGATGGACCAGGGTGGAAAAGTTCGTTTTTGGTTTACGCCTTGCCAATTGTCTGAAGACAATAGGCCTATTGTTTTGGCATTGTTCTTGATGTCGCTATACGCCAAAGATATTTGGCGTAACATACATGTTTTCCAGCGTGGCCGATGGAGAGGGGGGTGGGGTGATATCAAGGAATCGATTTGACATTTTCATGATGAGGCATAAAGTTTGTCTGAGATGCGTGAAGGCTGGTCATTTATTATTGACTGTAGTCCAGGATTTGTCAGTCACTAAATCCATTATCAGCACCTTCAAAACTGCTTGCATCAATTTCTCTTTCAACAACTCTTTGCGTGGCTTCATTCAGTTATCTTTCGCTTGTGAACAATGTTACACACACAGTCAATGTTTCGAAATGATGGATTGCTTTGCCTTGAAAAACTCTACCACGTCGATGTGATATGCTTTGGATAAGGACTAATTTGTTACATGGATGCTTAAGTTAGGAACTGCTTTTATATTGCATTTTCTGTGATCCAAGCAAAGTACGTAGAACTGCAAGCCAGGAACAATCAAATGTCATTGATTGATGATGGGCCTAAGCGTTTTGATTTGAAGCCATCGAGGAGCGAGGACAGCAAGTCGCTTTCAAAATCGAGAGAAACCAGATAAATCTTGCGAGGCAGGCTAAAACACCTAGCAAATACCACTGTCTGAATATGAAATGTTTCTTTGCTGCTAAAATAAGTTTAAATGAAACCAGGCTGTACGATGACAGACATTTACTTGGTTGCTTCTACGTCTGGCCGCCGTGTAACAGAAATCTATATGACTGACGGCGGCAACCGATTCGCATATATCATTCATTGCTGTTGCATGCCGGGATACTAGCGGAACCCCCCCTGAGCCCTACTGTAAGAAAAGTCTCTTTTGTTTGGTTATTGATGTATTTTTATAGCAATATCTTGAAATTGTCTTCTGCAGATTGCAGAAGCTAATAGCTCTAGCGTGAAAATTTTTCACAGCTAGCGAATTAAATGATTCGTAAGTACGTCCCTATTCTTTAAAGAGCCATAGTCAACCAGGATCCTTTGCAGGCACGCTCGATGAAATTTCAGACTGTTTCAAATCATATTTGGCCCAAGCGGAAACCATGGATCCACACTGCAGTAGTTGCACTGACAGAACATTTTTACTTTTGTTCAACTGTTGTAACACGATAATTACTGCACTCTACTACCGGGTGTTTAAAAAAGTACCCCCTTTTGACTGAAAATAGGAACAAAACAATACGATATCATTGATATCATTGCTCTCCGAGTTCCAAGCTAAATTTATCAATTTTCAACTTAGATGCACATACCTTGCACTTATAAATCTTCTACCAAACACCGGAGATACAAGTTCGCAAAGTCAAAGTTTACAGTGCACCCAAAAACCAGAGGTTTTGAGAAAGGGCCTGGCCATGATTTGTATTTGTTTGTTTGTGGTTTGTCAAGTTATTTTAATTCGAAATAATACAAAAAGCTAGCTTCTTAAATATAAAATAAAAGAAACTAATCAAATTCGAATAGTTACAGTAAACTAAATTATAAGCTAAATTAAACAAAGGTACATACATATCTACAGTTATAACTACACTCCCATGAACAGGCCCAACGCTGCTGGGGCTTGGCTGCCCTTCAGATATATTTCAACCTTATCGTGAATATTTCCTCATAAGCATCGGACAAACACAAGGTTGCATTTTCTCATCGTTAGGGCAAGTTGGGCTTAGAGGGAACTAGCCCATCTCCCGAAAAACAAATAACCCTTCGAAGGTAGGGTTGGACGGAAAACCTGCATTTCCCCCGAAAAACTAGTCCCCTCGCCTATGTTGGACAAAACTTCCAGATGCATCTGCAAAAGAAAGAAGATCCAATATGAAAAATGTGGAAGAGGCGGGTGGGTGGGAGATTTAATTTGCAACCACTCCGCACGAGTGTGCAAAATTTACTAAATTCTCAAATCAAACTCTGCTTTATAGTGCAAGAAGAAACCAGGCCACATGCACGACTATCAATGAGCACGTAGATAATAAAACACATTCCATCTCTAGAAAGTTAAAATCTATGGTATTGCAAATCGCCGGCTATCTCTCGATGTATCAGAGAATGAATTTCATCCAAGGGTAGACTTTTATCAAAGAATGAATTTTATCTAAAGATGAATTTTATTGACTCAATTTAATCATATATTTTAGTAAATTTGTCGACTGGCTGCAGAAAGTGGGTGATCTGGGTGATTCTAGACTTGCCCCAAGTCTATTTCGTCAAAAAAAATTCGTCAAAACAATTGAAGGGAAAAGTGAAAAGCGAAATAGACTTGTATATCTCCGGACTTCATGAATAATTAATGAGATAGCTAATCTCTTGTGGTCAACTGAAAAAATAGGGGGTTGCGTTCAAAAACGGAAGCTGACCAAAGATCACGGCACGCAGCGACATGTTGTGAAGATCGAATAACAGAGTGTCTCTTGAAGATCGAATAACAGAGTATCGAATAACAGAGTATGTACTGTATAATTCATCTAAATCCCAGGAGAAAATGTCGAGGGAGGGGTGAGATTTTACTGAAGTACTTTTGGTACTTTTATCTCTTGTTTCTTATGGAAAACTACTTGTAACTTGAGAGCAGGCTGAATCACTAAAAACATTTGATGTTAAAATGTTTAAAGAGTAGAGCTTCGGCGTTTGCCAATTTTTGTTTTGCAGGATTTCCTATCAATTTCTATTGAAAATTCCTGAGATTTTGCAGTAGCATTCGCTTCTTAATGCTGATGGGTGCTTGAAGGGTGTTTTCTAGCTGTAAAGAAGGCGTTTGTTTCCTGCGTTTCCTAGCAGCAACAATGAGATAAGACCCAACATTTTACGCGTATATCATCCCATCAACTGCACTTCGTAAACAGTATGGGCCAAAAAGGGCGTGGTGGCCTGAAATCATGGGGAGGGGGGTTCTTGGCTAAATTTTGGGTAGGGGTCTGCCTTGAGCATATTCAATATCATACCCTTTTGGCCTGACGAAATTTTACGGAAATGGTACCCTTGGCTAGACCAATAATGTTGGCCATTCTCTGGACCAATATTGTCAAATTTGTACCAAATATGATATTATGACCTCTCGCTAGACCAATATTGTCAAAAATGATACCCTTGGCTAGACCGTTGATGAGCCAAAATGCAAAAAAAGTATACTCTTGGCTTGACTAGATTTCCGAAAAAGTATACTCTTCATTGCGACACATCCCCAGGTACCCCCCCCCCGTGCCTGAAAATATCTACAAAACAACTGATGCCTGTTCTAATTTCAAACGGTATCATTTAAAGTTATATTTGCCCCCTTCTGATGACGCCCCTGGCTCTGAGGAATACATAACAGGTTATATAACTAAAAAACTGCAGAGTTTTTTTTCTTGCAATTGGTCATGTCTTTTTCACAAGCGGCTCTTTCTTCTACTCTCCCAAGCTCTGGTCATAAGGGTAATAAAGAGAGAATGTGTAGATTATTAGGCCCAAATGCTGCCATGTGTCTGTCAGTCTGTGCTTGTTTGCACGAGGAATTGTCCATCCCTTACTGGCAGTACCTTTAAAAACTTCCCATGGCATTTACTGTCTTCGCAGCTTTGAGCAAACATTAGAATTTTGGTGATGATATGCAAAGCGATTTGCCAAAGCCAGTTCACCGTGCTACAAGCATATTGCGACCTTGCATGTATCCTAATAGGGCATCCACTTGATAGGATCGCAGTTCTTCGATGTTTTTTAAAACTGTCTTCGAAGCTTCGATTGCTCTCCGTTGCAAAATTCAAACTTGTACTGTTGTTCGTTGCTCAGTCAGTGAGAAGAAGTGCGCAACGTGCAACACAACACCCCGATCTCCTCTTCAGTGTGGCTTGCCTATTGTATTCTTCTGTTTCTAAGAGCTCAATGATTGGCTGAAGTTCACATCAAAAGTACCGACAGCGTCCCAAATGTGGGACGCTTCGGATCAAATTACTCATTAATTATTCATGAGGGCCGCAGTTCAACAAGTTTGTTTTGTAATATACTTTCCGGTAGACTTATTACAGTTGACAAAACAGACTTGGGGCAAGTCTAGGGTGATTCGGGTGAACCAGGTATTTTAGTACTAAAGAGACAGAAAGAGAGTCACTGAGAAAAAATAAATTTATCGACTGGCTGGAGAAAGTGGGTGATCTGGGTGATTCGGGTGAACCAGGGATTTTAGTACTGAAGAGACAGAGAGAGAGTCACTGAGAAAAGATAAATTTGTCGACTGGCTGGAGAAAGTGAGTGATCTGGGTGATTCGGGTGAACCAGGTATTTTAGTATTGAAGAGACAGTGAGAGAGTCACTGGGAAAACATAAATTTGTCGACTGGCTGGAGAAAGTGGGTGATCTGGGTGATTCGGGTGAACCATTTCTTTAAAAGTTCTGCAGTAAATTTTTACAGACTTCTTTTTCAGAGATATTGTGTAATATGTAAGTGTAATTTATTTTGCACTGTATATATTTCCTTCATTAATGTTTCGGCGGAAACATGGTTTTCATAAATTTGACAGTGGTTTCATAAATTCATTCATTCATCCCATTTGTCTTTTTGTCGTGTTTTCCTTTTTACGTGTTCAAGAATGTGGCATATTGCAACGTCGGTACCTTTTCTAGATTCCCACCATTCCGGATTTGCTAGCACCATATCGCAGGTGCAAGGAGTTATTGCAGCGCAGCGGTAGCGGAGCTGCGATTTAAATGAGACTTACTTCCAAAAACACGGGTGCCTATATATGTTAGCAAAGGAGCAGAGAGCCATGACTCTTATTAGGCCTTTGTTTTCTGCATCTGTGTGTGTGTGAACAAAGGAGCGCAGAGAGCCATGACTCTTAGGCCTTTGTTTTCCACATCGGTTATGCTAACTCCAAGCCTGCCTGCCATCTTCCACCCACCTTCGAATTTTGAAAAGGAAGCTGGCTACATTGCACTGCAAGTTGAGAAGAAGGAGGGACTTCACACACTTAGGTACGTATCAAAATTTGCCTCTATATCATTATTGCAAATATGAGAGACTTTCTTTTTATCCTCTCTGTTTCTCTGTTGTTTTTTTACCATTCTTCATAGAATCGGTTGTCCAGCTTAAATATTTCAGAGAAGGGAAGCTGTCGTCTGTCGCGGGCCTCGGCCTAGGCGTTGTTGACATTGCTCGTCCTTGCACAAACAAAATATGCAGAGTACTACAACCGGCAGGGGATGAATAAAGGAACAATGTTCAAAATTGAGACGAAGAATCTCAAGAAATGGTTAGGTTAGGCCATTTATGTTTACAGTAAAACCTTATTCAATTTCTGTTTTTGTTGCAGGACCAAAGAATTGCCTGTTCAACTTCCTGTGATGCAGGGATTGGATCTGTAGGGAGTCATCCTATAAAACAATCTGTTGCGGGATGGACAATTGAAAAGTTGTCAAGACAAAACATTGCCTACGCATACAAAGCCTGTTTTTCGACATTTTTGGAATTCAACATTGAACAGTTTGTTGTGATGATACAACTGTTTTATTATTCCTGTTAATGCAATGTAGTTAGTTGCAATGCAATTAATATAAATTGGACAAAGCAAACAATGAACAATAAGTGAAAGTTAATTACAAGAAAATGATCAAAACCAGTGATGCAGATATGATTGAAATGACATCTATGGCGGAATGCTCTTTCAACCGGACCCTACGACCCCGCGACCCCGGATCATACGACCATAGGACCATATGATCCTACAACCCAAGTTTTATTATTTAGCTGACAACATTTTTATCATTATCTATAATAACTATTTATTTTATTTATGTTGGATCATTTAGAATTTATTTTGCTGTGATAGAGATCCATCAAGCTATTTGTGCGATCAGTTTTTAAAACGTAAAACATTTTACATAACTGCTCGTCAGTAGCCTTCGTCATGCGAACAATTTGACTAGTTTCCAGTCGGTGAAGCTATATTGTAAACGAGAGAAAATGTTGCTCTGAGACTGAATTAGAAGGCTGAGCAACCCTTGTATTGTATACAATTCAGCCCGCTTGGAAAATTTCACTTATTTTTATGACTTTAAAACTTACACATGCATGACTTTGCTTTCTTTTGTTTGAATCAAGCAAAGAAGCCTATAGTTCTGGATATTGAACAGAGATATTCAGGGACGTAGGAAGCATCTTTAAACTTGGAGGGGCACGGCACTTCAAAGGCACTTTTTCATAAGAAGGGCACTGTAATATAGATGGGATTTTAATGATAAGAATGTGATACATGGCATAAAATAATACCATAAGATTACTTGGGATTCCTTACTGAAAATTAACTAATTTTTGGAATTGTCCTTTAACTCGAATCTTCCCTTGCAAAATCCGCCCTTATGGGGGGGGGGCAGATAACTGCTCGTGAATGGTAGTGAGTAACCGCCCCCCTTTAACGTT
Organism: Aurelia coerulea; assembly: GCA_039566865.1. NCBI lineage: Eukaryota > Metazoa > Cnidaria > Scyphozoa > Semaeostomeae > Ulmaridae > Aurelia > Aurelia coerulea. The sequence continues at coordinate 10,877,474 of CM076959.1, forward strand.
GGCAGACTATTCTTCTGAGCTGCACTCACTGAACACCGTTAACAGCTAGTATGTAATGAATAACATTAAGCCTTTCGTACAGCATCCTGTACGGTAGCACTTTAGGACAATACTGCTTTCCAATTTCAAGTACAAGACGTACCTCCTAATTTCATTGCCGCAATGCGCCAGATATTCGCTACCGACAGGATAATCATCCTATCATCATTTTGTTTGGGGGTATTTCGAATGACAATCTGCTGAATATTTGAGAGGTCATAAATAGGGACTGTAGAGCTGGATAGCTTAGGGAAGCTTTAGCCCCCTCCCCCAAGTACTGTAAAAAGATAGTTTTTTAGCTTTTTGAGGATTATGTTTATATGATCAAATACGGCCATTCATTTTTATCACTAAATATGAGAGGTACACCTATTTGTTTATAAGAAACTGTCCATAAGATACTCAACTCTCAGATGGTAAAAAAATAAGAAACCCCAGCACTGGGAAAATATAACTTCGGAAGCTATTTATTTTGAAAAAGGGGGTCCTTGACATGTTAACATCTTTTACCTTATTTTCACTCGTTTCCTATTTCATGCGACTGGAAAGTTAGACTCTTTTTTGTAAGAATATTGTTTATAAGAATACTCAGGCTCAGAACCATCCAATATTTTTAAAAAGAATATCATCAGAATATTGTTTAGGCTCAGCTCGCCATGTTCGTGTCTTATTTTTCAGCAGCTGCCTGTTTTGCCATGTTCAAAACAGAGAATCTCATGACTGATGTATCTCATTTGTTCGAAAAGCATGTTTACAACTTTATGATTGTCAAGAACATTCGTATTGCTATATCCTTTCGTTCGTCCATTTTCTCGTAATGACACAGACATTTCTTTATGTTCCCCTGAAACCATATCAGAACATCAGAACTGGATAAATTGGAATACTTTAAGAATGTTTCAATGCTCAAAACAAAATTTCTTAAGAATGTTGAGGCTGGACAAACTTTATGGTACATTGGAAAGGCTTCAACGGCTCTGTTTTGAAACTTTTAGAGAGTGGGGGGGGGGGTGGATTGGTAAAGTGCGAGTTGCGAGTTGCGAGTTGCGAGTTGCGAGTTGCGAGTTGCGAGTTGCGAGTTGCGAGTTGCGAGTTGCGAGTTAGTAGTGAAAAGTGCGAGTTGGTACATTTAAAATGCGAGTTGCAAGTTCGGTAACAAAAAAACCTCAGATTTTCCGAAATTTTCCAACTTTTGCAGCTAAAACATTGTGATTTTTTTGCAGAACCTTTGTCAAGATTAGGGGAGTATAAAGAACTGTTTTTTTTTATTCACAGAGAGCTGCTAATAAAGGATTTGCTTTGAGCTCGGTTAATTAGTCGAAAGGGAAGAAAAATTATTCTCTTTGGTATTTCTTGAGTTGGTAATAGGCTGTATTGATCGAAAAGTTTCTTAACCCTGTCCAGACTAGGGGGGGCACAAAGTGTCCCCCCTAGTAAACTTGTCCACACAGCTCGTCGAGTACCTCTAGAATAGTCTACATTTTTTGTGACTTTTAGTTTCTATCTATGAGACATATTTTCATGTCAATTTCAAAAATTTTGACACTGATTCCGGGGGTCAACACATGACCTTAAATTGAGTGCTCCGCAAAATAAATACCTTTTAAGTTATAGATTTGGAACCACTGGCTATATGACAATGAGACAAACATTTTTGAACTCGTCTTGAAATATAGTTTATTGATTTTTGATGACGTCATCAACAATTGGTTGTTGCGCATGCATACTGACGAAAAACCATGTTATGCTTCATTTTTAGATAAATGAATGACATGATGTGATGCAGCAGGTCTTTTTAGGTATATTTAGCATTTTTTCCTATTTAAAAAAAAGTAATTTATAATCAATTTTAGACAAAAGTCGCTATTTTTCTCGTACAAAATAAATAAATGCTGACGTCAGCAAAGATATTAGACTTACAAAGCCAAAATTTCACAATAAGAGTTACAAGGATATTATCCTTCTACGTTTCGAATATCACATCGATATATTTTATCAATTTGGAGATACAACGCGACAAAGTACATGTGGTTTTACACCCAAATTAGCAACATTCGCTGAAGTCAGCACTTAATCACGTGACATAAACAAAAACAAATCACACATTCTTGTTTGCCTTATCATGTTTGTTCCTTGTGCCAAGTTTCAAGTCTCTAGCAATTATGATTCTGAGAAAAACCAGGGGGGGCACTTTGTGTCCCCCCCTAGTCTCCCCAAAGTTTCAAAAAGCCTAGTCTGGATAGGGTTAAAGATTGAAAAGTTTCTTAACTTCCAATTGACCTCCCATCGCTTCTATAGCCTACGCGTAAACCCATTATTTCAAAAGAAGAAAAAGTTTACGAAATAATAATGAGCAAAAGCTTGCTACTACAGTTCCAGAGTTCTGGAACTTAATTTATGCAGCCTTTGTTGAGACGCGTTTCAGACATTTTTTGAACAGATTTTTGAACATTTTTTGAACAGAGAATAATTAATTGGGCATCCATAGCAAGCTTTATCTCTTTACTAGGAAGTTAAGTGCGAGCTTCGCTCGCGCTTCAACATTTCTAGCTCCTGCGGAGTGCTGTTAGATGTAGTAAATCACATATCGAGTAAAAGCAGACTACTTGAGTGTCATATTATTTTATTAAATTCAATCAAATGCGACATATTAAAACTGCGTTATAGTTAGGCGTATACGGTAGCCTTTGAGACGGCTGAAGATGTAAAAGATAGGTTTAAAACACTGCAAAAAATATAAAAATTTCATGACAATTTTTCAGTTGGAAACTAAGAGGAAAGGGACAATTTCCTCTGATTTCTGATGCAAGAAACGGGTGGGGTCGTATCGTAATTAATCGCACCTTTTCTTCGGAGAGAACCCGCTGACAGAGCATCAGTGCATGCTTGCTGTTTATAGTTTATATTTACCTGTGTGTATCTCGGCACGGAGACGTACCCGAAGCCGCCATCTTACCAGAATCTTCCATTTCACCTTTCCCGTGAAAAGTTGCTATAATCCTCCATTTTTTTTTCATTCGCATTATCTGTTTAAAACCAGGCTAGCCTCAGTCGTACGTAATCTTTTGGCACCTAAACACTCACTACCCCCCCCCCCTTCCACGGCTGGCGGGTACAACAAAACACAAACTAACCAAACAATTAGCGAAATTCGAATTCCGGTCTTCCTAGAACCATGCTTTTGTGCACTGGGTGTTCCGTTTTGTCTTTCACAATTGATATTTGCATACGAAAACTCCTGATGAGCCTCCATTCCGTTTAATTATTATCATTATTATTATTATTGTTTTATAATTTGTATCATTATTATCATTAGTCTTATTTTACACGTTTAAAAGAAGGTGGTTTTAATAGCATACGCCCTACTGCTACTCTCGTAATTTGTGGCGGTGAAGTGCCTGTTTAAACAAAACACTTCAAACACAAACTCGAAAAATGGTCTAACATCAAAATAACGTTCATGGTTCCTCATGACAAGCTGGGAGCCAAAATCCTCCACAGTTGTCATGTGCTCCTGTTTCCAGTAGGAGCCCAAATTCAGTATTTCGAGTCGGGGCCCATCTCCCCCGCACCACATTCAGTGTTTCGAATCGGAGCCCATCTCCTCCGCATGCACGCAGCAAAAAATCACGAGGCCCATCTCCCTCGTTGGGGACCGCGTTTATAGGTAAGGATAGAGCCCCTGGCTTGTAGGCCCATCTCCCGACAGACAGGCTAGGACGAGGCCCAGCTCCCTCCATGGCTCACCAGTGGCTATTGGGGCCCAGCTCCCCCGACACCACACTCGAGGCCAAAATTCCTCGAGTTTCTATTCTATTAGGTTACTGGCATCTCACCGTCGCGAGGCGTTTCCATTCCCCACACATTTGCACATCATGAGATTTATAATGGAAATAGAATTGAGATTTATAATGGAAGTAAAACGGAGATTTAGAATGTATTAGCTGCAAATTATGCTGTGGATGATCTGACTGGTGAAAGATAAGATTCCTTTTTGGGCCTTTTTACCTTGATTTTCTGGAAGGGGAGAAATTAAATTTTAGTGAAAGGAAGATTTTACTTCGGTTAATTTCGACCCTGGAAATCACTAAATTCTTAACTTGTTTATCTTTTAATGCATCTCATTGCGATCTGCAAATCACGGCGTCTAATTGATCCCCTTGCCAACCAATAAATTTCATTGGCTCCTATCTTCTGCAGATCTTAGAAAAATCTGCTTCGCGAATCATAAATTATCCCCATTGTCAGTAATTTGAGGATAGGCAGTTCTTTCGTAATAGCTTATTTTCAACACGTATGGCAGTAGGCAACCAATCATAAGCCCACTCAATGGTGCGATTCTGGGTCAACCAATCAGCCTTTCGCAAATGCCTAATCACGACACGTGATGATTCTCTGTCTCTCTCATCTCAAATACTAATGCACTGTACATTCCCTCTCACCTTTGAGAAATATTCGAACTGTACTGCCACGAGATAAAGCCTTGGTCATGTAGGAAGAATTATTGTCTATATCTGGTCACGTGGTGGAAAATTTATTGAATGTATTCATTTGCGATTGAGATCTTCCTGCCACGTGACCATAATAAGATTGGGCACGTAGGAAAAAGTTTTGGCATAACGGAATAACCAGACCCAGGACCAGTAGGACCGGACCCTAACGGACCAGACCCTAGGGGAATATCCATTCCTTTCCTTCCAGCGCGTTTGTTTGCAATGGCGGCCAACACAGAAGCTTCGCTCCATAGTAAGATAAGGCAGTCACTTCTCTGCTGTAAGGAAGTCCTACCTTCTGGATGCCACAACAAACGCAAAAATGCATGGTATATTAAATCATATTAAATCAGCAGACAAACTATGATCCAGCATCAAGCCATTGCCCAATGGGCCTAAGCATTTAACTACATGTCCTAAATATTTTACCTTTCTACCTTGCTTGGTGTGATTCAAGTAGTTGCAATGACGTCGTGATGCCAGCCACGTTGTATTCCATCTCCACAATCTCAATTTCTGGACTTGATTCTGGTTTCTCCATGCTCTTTAAAAGTTTGGGACTCCAAAATAATTTAGCAAGCAGCTTTTTGAAAACATATCTGTTCGTAATGTTTATTGTGAAGGTGGCAATTGGCAGATATATGGGGTAAGGCGATTACGAAAGAAAGAGTGACAATTTTGGGAATTTTGATAGAACCATTCTCTCAAATCACGCACTGACCCGGGCATTGACCCCACTTGTCTTTGGTAAATCCCATGATCACAATATTGCATCTCAAAATGTGCATTTGTGTGCATTTGTTTTCTTGTATCATGCATGTGCATTCACCTATTTTCGGGGCCGTAGGAAGCAGCTTTTTATTGGGGGATTGTTCTTAGAACAATAGAGAACAATACATCTAAATAATACTTGTGGCGTGGCACCATTGTTTTCAAAATTATTGGGGGGCTTAAACCCCCTTGCCCCCCCCCCCCCCCCCCGCTTCTTACGGGCCTGCCTTTTTATAGGGAACAGCTCATAAGAAACAGCTCATAAGAAACAGTAGGCTAAAATTTTCGACAAATACTACCCCACCACCAGTATCAAAATGCTAAGAAACTTTCGTAATTTTCATTCAAAATTACTATTACTGTTGCTATTACCATACTGTACAGTAAAAACCCGCATATAAGAACCTAGTGGATTAAGAACCTACAGGCTGAAATTTTGCAATTAAACCCCAATTATATAAGAACCCATTCAGCCTGGAATTTAAAATGGGTTCTTATTTTTAGAGAGCATGGGGGGGGGCCTTATTCACAACAGAAGTTTGTGGAAGAATAAAAAATATTTATATTACCTGATGAGAAGCTTTTGAAAGATTTTCTCTGGATTATATAAACATTTCTGATTCTTCCACAAATTTATGTCGGGGAATATATCTCATAAGCTCAACTAATGTGAACTGACAGTAAATAATAGGCCTGAAGTTTGAATCTGAAGAAAATAAATTCCTGAAGCCATGAATAAAATAAGAACCAATTTAAGAACCTGAACAGCCTCATTTCCCACTATACCCAAAACATAAGAACCTAGTTAGGCTGACTTGCAAAATTGTAGGTTCTTATATGCGGGTTTGACTGTACCGTGTCCAATTATTTTTGAGTGAAGTGTACGAGATTTTTCAGAACAGAAGGATTTCGTGTACGAGATATTTTGAATGAAATTCCCCTCCTCTCGGTGACTGACTTCCTTTCCAACGTCAAAGCGAGGGTACTGGGTAGGGCATTCCCCTAGGGTCTGGTCCGTTAGTGTCCGGTCCTAGTGGTCCTAGGTCTGGTTATTCCGTTATGCCAAAAGTTTTGTCTTCATTCATTTTGTCACATGACGGAAAAATTATTGTATTTTTCATTTACCATTGAGATGCCAATTTAAAAAAAATATTTGCAGCCTTGGTCAGGTAGGAAAAATTATTGTCTATATCTGGTCACGTGGCGGAAAATTTATTGAATGTATTCATTTGCGATTGAGATCTTCCTGCCACGTGACCATATCAATTAATGGTTAGTGCGAATGAATCCCATTACATGCGGAATTTTGCATGGAATACCAAGCTGAAGAACCTTCGAGGATACCAAGCCGAATTTCGAAAAGAAAAGTTGACTTTAAGAGAGAGAGAAGAAAGTTAAATATCAGAGCTCAGTTTATGGAGGTGTTTCGACGCAAAGGCAAGTTTCTTACAGTTCTATCTTTGCTTCGCTAACCCTGCCATACATCCAATGGGATAATGTTTATTTGGGGTCATCTACTAAAGACTTGTCGTGCCCGTTAAGATCTGCCTCCCATTCCTGCTAAACTTTTTGGCTCCGGTGAAGGTTGCCGAGTTTCCATAGGCCCGCAAATATTGTTGCTAGAATCTGAATGTTTAGAGGGGGGGGGGGGTAGACTTGCCCCAATTCTGTTTTGTCAACTGTAATAAGTCTACCGGAAAGTATATTACAAAACAGACTTGTTGAACTGCGGCCCTCATGAATAATTAATGAGTAATTTGATCCGAAGCGTCCCACATTTGGGACGCTGTCGGTACTTTTGATGTGAACTTCAGCCAATCATTGAGCTCTTAGAAACAGAAGAATACAATAGGCAAGCCACACTGAAGAGGAGATCGGGGTGTTGTGTTGCACGTTGCGCACTTCTTCTCACTGACTGAGCAACGAACAACAGTACAAGTTTGAATTTTGCAACGGAGAGCAATCGAAGCTTCGAAGACAGTTTTAAAAAACATCGAAGAACTGCGATCCTATCAAGTGGATGCCCTATTAGGATACATGCAAGGTCGCAATATGCTTGTAGCACGGTGAACTGGCTTTGGCAAATCGCTTTCATTTCATTTTATCAATATTTATACACGAAAAAACCTTTCAGCGTATTTACAAATTATCTCAAAGAAAAAAATTTAAAGAAAAAATTGTAAATAATTTAAATATGCTGCTCTACCAAGGGGTCGTGTTTGGGTTTTGTAGGTTCAAAAGATACTTTCTAAAACCTGTTTTAAAACGAGCGATTGATTCTTGTTCTCGAATGTTGTACGGGATATCATTCCAATTTTTGACACCAGAGAAGTAGAAACTTCGCTTTGCATATTCTAACCTAACTTTGGGAATTTGCAGATCTCCATGATTTCTGGTTCTATGCTCTGAAATCATGGATCTTTCAGTGAACTTATGGCGAAGATTTTCGGGACAAAGGCCATGCAGAATTTTATATGTCATGACTCCTTTGTCAAATGAGAGCAAAGACTTTACATTGAGCCATTTACAGTTCCAACCGTCCTTATACTTGGCGTTCAGTATTAGCTTCTTTGCCCTTGTCTGTAATCGTTGCAGTTGGGATAGTTTGGTGTTGGAAAGAGTACACCAAACAATGTCGCCATAGCGAAGGTGGCTTTCAAAGAGAGCTTTGTAGACCTGGTCAAGTTTCCTTTGCGGAAGGATGTCTTTCAGCTTTCTCAGGGAGCTCAAGCCCCCTTTCAGCTTGTTTTTGATAGTTTTGTACTGCTCTTTCCAAGTAAGGCTCTCATCAATGTTGATTCCTAAATATTTTGTCTTGTCAACCCTTTTGATAACTTCATTATTGAGGACAAGATCTGGCAAATCATCACCTACCCTATTCAATTGTCGCCTATGGCTTATAACCATATATTCACTTTTGCTGGCATTCAAACTAAGTTTATTGATCCTCATCCAGTTCGATATATTTTCTAGCTCGTTTTTCAAATCTGTTAGAAGTTCATTCAGGTTTTCCGACGCGATATTCACACATGTATCATCGGCATACATATTTGGGTTCATGCTTTCCAGACAGTTCTCAAAATCATTAATGTATAGTATGAAAAGCAAGGGTCCCAAACACGAGCCCTGCGGAATACCACACTTTATGCTGCTTGTGCTGGAGCTAGCTCCATCAAAATAACAGAACTGCTCCCTATTGGTCAGATAAGAAGTGAACCAGTCGTGGGAAATACCGTCGGCACCATACTCTCGTAGCTTTGACAATAAGATTTTATGGTCAACGGTATCGAATGCTTTTTTAAGATCAAGAAATATACTCAAGTTTATTTTACCCTCATCAGAGTTCTTGAACCATGGGTCTATAACATTCAATAGACATGTCAGTGTACTGTGCAGTTTTTGAAATGCAAATTGGTTCAAACAAAGTTTGTTTTGCTCTTTCAGATACTCCATTAATTGGTCGTGTGCAATTTTTTCTAATATCCTCGACACAACTGATAGTACTGAAATAGGCCGGTAATTGTTTACATCTGCTTTAGCGCCCGCCTTATAAATTGGTGTTACTCTGGCTAATTTCCAGGTATGGGGGAAAATACCCCTTTCTAAAGATGCATTGTATATTAGTGTCAGTGGTTTTGACACAAAGTCTACAGCATCTTTCAATATTTTGACGGGGATTCTGTCAGCACCAGGAGATTTGGAGTTATTCAGGGCTCTTATAGCGCGTTCTACATACCCTACGCTTACTGGCTGTAATTTAAATTTGGCACCATTGGAGTTGTTTCCAAGGTATTTAAGAGGGTCATCAGAAGGTTGACTTTTAATTTTCTCCGCTAACTTAGGTCCAACCGTCGTAAAATGTTTGTTGAAAGCTTCTGAAATTTGCGAGGATGATTTAAGTTCTGTACCTTCGAAAAAGATGTTTTGAGTAACAGTGTGATTTGAGTTCTTATGCAAAACCTTATTTATTGTTTTCCACATAGCCTTCGGATTGTTTTGCGTTTCGTCAATAAGGTTATGGTAATATTCCTGTATCCTTGTACGAAGTTGATTAGTGACTTTGTTCCGCAATTTCTTATAGTCTGACCAATAGGAAGCATCTTTCTCAGATCTCTTTTTAGCTAAATCACGTTCCTTCATCAGGCTTTTTAATTCGGCTGTAATCCAAGGAGCATGATGGCTAGTTACCTTTCTACGCTTTAGTGGTGCATGCACCTCTAGAAGAGACGAAATAACACTATTAAAAACGGAGGCCATGAGATCAGGGTCACCATCAGTCGGAGCAAGAATCTCGTTCCAGTCAATGGCTGACAATTGCATATCATCACCAAAATTCTAATGTTTGCTCAAAGCTGCGAAGACAGTAAATGCCATGGGAAGTTTTTAAAGGTACTGCCAGTAAGGGATGGACAATTCCTCGTGCAAACAAGCACAGACTGACAGACACATGGCAGCATTTGGGCCTAATAATCTACACATTCTCTCTTTATTACCCTTATGACCAGAGCTTGGGAGAGTAGAAGAAAGAGCCGCTTGTGAAAAAGACATGACCAATTGCAAGAAAAAAAACTCTGCAGTTTTTTAGTTATATAACCTGTTATGTATTCCTCAGAGCCAGGGGCGTCATCAGAAGGGGGCAAATATAACTTTAAATGATACCGTTTGAAATTAGAACAGGCATCAGTTGTTTTGTAGATATTTTCAGGCACGGGGGGGGGGGGTACCTGGGGATGTGTCGCAATGAAGAGTATACTTTTTCGGAAATCTAGTCAAGCCAAGAGTATACTTTTTTTGCATTTTGGCTCATCAACGGTCTAGCCAAGGGTATCATTTTTGACAATATTGGTCTAGCGAGAGGTCATAATATCATATTTGGTACAAATTTGACAATATTGGTCCAGAGAATGGCCAACATTATTGGTCTAGCCAAGGGTACCATTTCCGTAAAATTTCGTCAGGCCAAAAGGGTATGATATTGAATATGCTCAAGGCAGACCCCTACCCAAAATTTAGCCAAGAACCCCCCTCCCCATGATTTCAGGCCACCACGCGCTTTTTGGCCCATACTGTTTACGAAGTGCAGTTGATGGGATGATATACGCGTAAAATGTTGGGTCTTATCTCATTGTTGCTGCTAGGAAACGCAGGAAACAAACGCCTTCTTTACAGCTAGAAAACACCCTTCAAGCACCCATCAGCATTAAGAAGCGAATGCTACTGCAAAATCTCAGGAATTTTCAATAGAAATTGATAGGAAATCCTGCAAAACAAAAATTGGCAAACGCCGAAGCTCTACTCTTTAAACATTTTAACATCAAATGTTTTTAGTGATTCAGCCTGCTCTCAAGTTACAAGTAGTTTTCCATAAGAAACAAGAGATAAAAGTACCAAAAGTACTTCAGTAAAATCTCACCCCTCCCTCGACATTTTCTCCTGGGATTTAGATGAATTATACAGTACATACTCTGTTATTCGATACTCTGTTATTCGATACTCTGTTATTCGATCTTCAAGAGACACTCTGTTATTCGATCTTCACAACATGTCGCTGCGTGCCGTGATCTTTGGTCAGCTTCCGTTTTTGAACGCAACCCCCTATTTTTTCAGTTGACCACAAGAGATTAGCTATCTCATTAATTATTCATGAAGTCCGGAGATATACAAGTCTATTTCGCTTTTCACTTTTCCCTTCAATTTTTTTGACGAATTTTTTTTGACGAAATAGACTTGGGGCAAGTCTAAGGGGGGGGGGGTGTTGCTGTATATTTTGTTAGTATGAAAGAATGTCGACTGCATTCAGGGCATAAGAATCATCTCATTAGGAATGCATAGGAAGAAGTGCTCCCATCGAAATTGTAAGGGCGGAAGAAGACTTCAAAATGGGCAGGATTTCAATTTTTGCATCAAGCACCCCTATCCCAGAGTACCCCCCTGGGACATGAAAGGATTGATTTCCTTGTCATACATCGAAAAGATTGATTGTTCAAATTCAATGATTTATTGTTATCTTACAATGGAGTAGTGTTAAATTGACAATGGTTGACAAAAGAAGAAAGCTAATTGGATAAACGGCTTCGTGCCTTATATATATAGATTTCACGTGAAGTTAAGAAAGTTTTAGTACTACGGGCTTATCCAAGTTTCTTATAAAAGAAAAAGTCAGATCGTGATTCTTTTAAGGCAACTAAGGCAAGTCCCCAATTTACTGCATTACAGTAACATTCGTGAACAACTTTGGGAGAGTGAAAGCTGCAAATTGTAATAGGCCCCCGTAGCTTCTTATAAAGAAAATTACAACGGCCTGAAAACGCTTGGATAAAAGCATAGGGCTCAAATCTTTCAAATCTTTAAAAAGGTCGGTGTAAAATTCTATTCTATTTTTCTTTGAATTGGATTGCTTGAAAGGAACTTATGGTACTTTGCTTTAAATCTGCCGTGGAAATTTTATGATATCTTTATTTTTTTTAAAATGGCGGCAATTTGATAATTTTTGAAAAAATTCATGGAATATTTTGAAAAAATTTAAATCATTGTAAATCCTAAACTAATAGAGGAAACATTACATAACCTTCAAGAAAACCATAGTTTATGGAGGTCTACAAGATGGTGGCAAGCAGAAATCTGTAGCTTTTGTGGTTTAGGATTTAGAAATTTGATGACGTCATAGCCTCAAATTTAATAAATGCCGCCATATTGAAACTAACCAAGATATCAATAAATTGCCACGGCAGATTTACAGCAAAAAACCCTAAGTTCCTTCCAAGCTATTTATTTCAAAGAAAACGGGAATAAAATTTTACACCGACCTTTTTAAAGATTTGAGCCCTATGTTTTGGATAAAGGGAAATCCATGAAACAGTTCCAAATTCAATTGCAACTTCAGAAAACCGCTTTATTTGTCGAAAAATGCATTCATTCAAAAGAAAACAGGCAACTCGTAATTTTAGTTTCAACTCGCACTTTTGAGATTCCAACTTGCACTTTTGAGTTTCCAACTCGCACTTTTGAGTTTGCAACTCGCCACTTAAGTGCAACTCGCAACTCGCAACTCGTAACTCGCATAATAAATGCAACTCGCTACTCGCAAAATAAGTGTAACTGGAAACTGGAAACTGCAACTCGCAGCTCGCACTTTACCATATCACGGGGGGGGGCCTGGTGAAAGCTTTTCTTTGGGTTTTATAGAAATTTAAGCTTCTTCCACAAATTGCTGTTGTGAATGACAAGAATGATACCTCATAAAACTCAAGTGATGTGAACTGACAGTACATGAAGTCCTGAAAAATTTGAATGTGAAGAAAAGAAATTTCTGAAAGCCCTGAATAAGATAAGAACCAATTTATCCCTAATCCATATTTATTATATGACATGGTCGGTACCGGTGGGGAAGAAAATGTCTTGCTAAAATGTAAATATGACAGAAAAATCAGAAGGATCATCCACAGAACAGGGAGGGGGAGGGTAATTAATATGATTTTGGTGGTGGAGAGATGTAAGTACGGCGGGATGTACTGCCCAAATATATTACTTTCAACATTTTTCACAAAAACATGGATCCAATTTTTTTGAAAATTGGCATGGAAGAGTCTTGTGCACGTTTTCTTTGTAAGTTATATTAATTTTTTCTCAGTGACTCTCTCTCTGTCTCTTCAGTACTAAAATGCCTGGTTCACCCGAATCACCCGGATCACCCACTTTCTCCAGCCAGTCGACAAATTGTTTTTTCTCAGTGACTCTCTGCGTGTGTCTTCAGTACTAAAATGCTTGGTTCACCCGAATCACCAAGATCACCCACTTTCTCCAGCCAGTCGATAAATTTATTTTTTCGCAGTGACTCTCTGTGCGTGTCTTCAGTACTAAAATGCCTGGTTCACCCGAATCACCCGGATCACCCACATTCTGCAGCCAGTTGATAAATTTATTTAAATCTAAAATCAAATTGAGTCAATTAGAATATAATTCATCCTTAGATAAAATTCATTCTCTGATAAAAGTCTATCCCTGGATGAAATTCATTCTCTGATACATCGAGGGTCTGCCAAATCGCCAGAGGCGTAATAAACAATAAACAGCATGTTCGTTGCTTTAACTCCGATTAGAATTTCATTCTAATCTGCATTTATCCCCTAGATATCAAACAGACAGAACCCACCCTAAGACCTCTAAGGCATATTGTACTGGCATGCGTTGTATGTACATTGTATTCCATTCAATTGTTTCATGATTCGTTTGAAAGTTTTGAGATTTTCAGTTAATTTTGTCTCATTAGAGAGGCAAGTTAGAGAGATTATATCATGAATACTTTCCAAAGCACATGAAAAATTTGACTTCTCGTTGTTTGTATTTGAAAAGAATATAAGACGCATGGACATGGCCCTGGTCAAACAAATGTAATGAAAATGTGGTAAGAATGATAAAGTCATGCCACGTCTCCAAACTAAGCGTGCATGTGCTTCTTTTCCTCTTACAAAAACAATACAAAAACACTTGGGATGGAATACAATGCAAGGACCGATTCCTCAAGGAAAAGTCACTTCAAGAACAATTGAAGCAATGCAAAGTAGAATTCTTTTCAAAAGTAAAAACTGAAGGTCAAAGTTGAAAATTCTGTTGCAAAATGCCTGTGTGGTGTCAAATCATGGCTAGGCCATATCTAAAAACATCTGATTTCAGGTGCACTCCAAATCTTGACCTTGTGAACTCATATCTCCTGAAATTCTAATTTCAATTGCATACCTGACCGGGCATCTAATGTTGGACAGAATCTAGTATAATGTCCATTAGGTTTTAATTGTTCGTTGTGTACTTAGTTGTATGTAGTTTTAACATTGCATGTCTTTTCATTGGCCATGGGGTAGTCATTGTCTTTCGCTCCCCTTGGCATCGTCCCTGTAGTGTCGTATAGCAATTAGGAAGGTATAGTAGAATGAAATATTTATTGTAAAATTGTTTTTGAATAAAAAAAAATATCTCCGGTGTTTGGTGGACGAATTCAAAATGCATGATATGTGCATCTAAGTTGAAGATCAACAAATGACAAATGTAGCTATGAACTCAAAAAGTCCCAAAACGTTATCGTTTTGTTCCCTTGTTCAGTCAAAAGGGGGTAATTTTTTGAGACACCCGGTATAGTTTCCTGCAATGTACTACTGCACAACGGTATAGTTTCCGTTTAGGCCACATCCGATATTCGGACAGTTTGAAATTGTAGCGTGCATGCAAGGACCGTGGGACTCTTTAAAGAGTCTGATTCTGTATTTGTGGGGCAGCAGATGCATCATATGTGCGAGTCTCAAAGCAAACGTGGTAGTAGTGAGTTTGATTATAGACTACACGAAGCAATCTAAGATCATAACTCCTGGAGTAAAATTTAATAATTACTCACAACAGTATCAGGTGAGCCAAAAAATTCAAACCCTTGCAAGCCTGTAGTTTTTTAAGGCTAAGCTTCCATCTGTTCATTTTCAATTGTATACGTTTTCAAATAACTAAGTTTTCAGATGATCTTGAGCCATTTCCATTAATTTGTTTCCCCAAGAAAGCCAGATAATAATAATGATAATAATAATAATAATAATAATAATAATAATAATAATATTAATAATAATAATAATAATAAAAATATTAATAATGCGAAATTTACATAGCGCCACAATACTAAAGGATACTCGGTTGCACTTTACAGTCTAAGTCCTATTTACAATTTAAAAATCCGATTTAAGAATATGTATAAAAAAAGATAAAAAGCATGTTAAAATTTACAATTCTTGATGATTCATTGGAAAACGATGTTCCTCAACCCTAGTCCAACACTAATTGTACGCTATTTCAAAATAATGTGTTTTCAGGAGCCTCTTGAAAGTTTTTATACATTTTGTGCTCTTTATATTTTCCGGTAAAGAGTTCCATACTGCAGGAGCAGCATATGTAAATGCTCTGGTGCCAAATATTTTAGTTCTTGTCATTGGTAGCTTCAGTCTATTTTTCTTATCATGAAGCTATCGCAGAACATATGAACACCTATTTTTGTAACGTCGGTGAAAACCTTAGTGAGAAAATTCCTGCCACACAAAGCCCGCTTTTTGAGGGTAAATATTCCGTAAATCCAGAAGGAACACGGTTTCACTTTCAACCTGTAAATTCACACCAGGTCGCAATTGTCTTGGGGAAATTCAAAACATCTACCGGGTGAGCCAGAAAAAAGTTTCCACTTTCTAAAATTCGTAGCACCACAAGTACTTCATGTATTTGGATGATTCAAATTCTAGTTGAAAGCCAAAAGATCGAAGCATTTTTGTGATTTTCTCGTCTTCTTACGAGCACTGCAAATATAGGTAAATTCAACTTTACAAAAATTTCATGGCTGCAAAATGACAGAAAGAAGGCCTAAAACACTTGATCAAATCGTTAGGACTCTCCTCACACAGAACAATACGCACATGCGTTTAACCTCTCTCAAGAGTTACAAGAAATAGATTCTCAAACAGATACTAAAGATTTTGAGAAATTGCATTTTCTCTGTTGTTCTGAGCGAGGAGTCCTTTATGATTTGATCAAGCATTTTAGGCCTTTTTCAGTCATTTTGCAACCATCAAGTTTTTGTAAGCTTAAATTTACCAATTTTTCCAATGCTCGTAAGAACGTTAGAAAAATCACAAAAATACTTCGATCTTTTAGCTGTCAAGCAAATATTGATTCATTCCAATACATTTAGTACTCTTGATGCTATGAATTTTCAAAAGTGGGAACTTTTTCTGGCTCACCCGGTATGGGTTTTGGCACTGACTGCATTGCAAATCATTTTTTGAAGATCGGTCTCCCAGTTATTTCAGACTCCCTTTGTGATATATTTAATCTGTCTATTGCCACAGAAGTTTTTCCAGATTCTTGGAAAATTGCTAGGGTTTATCCTATTTTCAAAAGTGGTCAAACTGATGGTCGTTCTAATTACAGACCTATATCTGTTCTCCCTGTTCTTTCGAGAATTTTTGAAAAAAATGATCTTCAACCAACTCTATAAGTACTTGGATACAAACAAACACTTGTTTCTAAACAATCCGGTTTTAGACGCCTGTACCCTGTTGTAACAAGTCTCCTGTCCTGCACTAACGATTGGTATAAGAACATGGATACTGGGAAATACACTGCATTGGTGTTCATAGACCAAAAGAAAGCGTTTGATACTGTAGATCATGATATCCTGCTAAAGGAATACGGAATTTCTGGTATCGAGCATGCGTGGTTTACATCATATCTCCAAGACAGACGGCAGTTATGCAAGGTCAATGGTGTTTCCTCACGAATAGAAGAAATACATTGTGGTTCTTCCACAAGGATCTTGTCTTGGGTCTCTTCTTTTTAGACTTTATATCAATGACCTTCCGTTTTGTCTGGACAACTGCCAGGTGACTATGTATGCTGATGATACCAGTATCTCTTTTTCTGCAAGGAACGTCCCTTTCTGATCCTAAGACCTCTAGTTAAACTAGCAGAAGAAACTTGTGAATGCACAGACGATCTACCAAGTAAGATTAAGGACTGCAATGAATCAGAAGACTTAACAGACAGCATAGTAGAAAGTATGGACGTAAAAGCACTATATCTGTCAATAGACGTCGATTTTGCTGCAGATAAATGCTTTGAATAAATCAACGAAAGTGACATGGAATTCATAAACATTGACATTGACAATCTTGGTCTATTTCTTATGATGACAAATGAAAAAGAAGAGTCAGAGAAGCCAAAGATCTTTTGAAGTATTGCCCAGCTAGAATTACGACTAGTGGAAGAGCTCCTAAACGTTGGACATATTTTGCAAGGAGTGACATCAAACAGGCTCGTTAGAAATAAAGGAATTAATTGCATATGCTTTTGCATGTTGATTGATAAGCTGTTCCGTAGGGCTGATGTAATTTACATCAGCCCTACACGGAACAGCATAGCAATCACCATGAAAATCATATATGTCCGTTTCACAACAACGTATGCAAGCAAACACAAGGCGGCGCAAAAGGCGTAGGGATAGCAGGAGATATAGGGACATAATTCATGGTTTGGTGGGACAGGGAACTAAAAAGCAGACTACGCAGACAAAATATAGAAATCCGACTTTACAAAAGATATGTAGACGACACAAACCTTGTGGCAAAAACTGTTCCAAACGCAAATAAACAACCAAACGATAAAGTAACAATGGAAACAATTCAAAAGATAGCAAATGAAATACATCCTAGTATTAGATTTCCCAACAAACCATACTCATAGAATTATGGATAGATATGGCGGAAGTTGACGGTTCAATGAAACCCCAAATTCTGTTCACTCATTACATGAAACCGATGGCCAATAAATACCTCATCAATGCTAGGTCAACTTTATTTGCAACGATGAAAACCAACGTACTAGCAGCTGACTTTATTTGGTCAAAATAACGAGGAATGTTTCTTTACAATGTCCAGAATGTGAAAGACACAAATATATCCAGCATTTCATCAAAAGAATGCAGTTCTCGGGATATCACCAGCAGGAGCGAGTTAAAGTGCATACTAAAACGAAGAGAGGGTTTGAACAGATCATAGAAAGGGAGCTGAGAGGAGAATGTCCGATGTATAATTCGATAAGATAACGCGGTTATCTTATCGAATTTAAATTAATAGCGATTGAATGGAATTTTATTGCAATTAATGGGACGTGATGTTAGTTTCTTAGTCAATAGGGCTGTGTCCCTTGTGACCATGTTTATAACTTCATCTTTGGGATAATATCGTTGAAAGTAACTTCTTGCGTTTGTGCATGTCGGCTGCACGTGGAATGCCTGTTCTTCAAAGGAATATAAAAAGTAATACGGGCATGTTTATCAGTCGTCTATAATCTAAGCAGCACACTGGTTTGCACCAGAAGAGCGCTGATTATTTTTACTGAGAAGGTAGTGGCCTATTCAAGATGTTGCGAGGTTTGTTGTTTGGTCGTTCATGGTGAGATCCAACCATTACTTTATTTTCTCTACTAGATGTTTGTTTATATTTTGGCTGATTCTTTGAGTAATTTGAATTGTATCATGTTGGGAAAGATCTGGGGTTTGGCCAAAGATGAGACGACCGACTTGTTCTGAGGCCTGGTGGGTATCGCGAGCGACATTCAATACATCGTGCGTAACATTCTGCTGCAGAATCTTTGCACGGTGACACTGTAGAGCTTCCAGGCTGCTTCAGAGTGAGGTAAATGAGCCTTTGGACCTTTTCATTTTATTTCCTTTAGGGCTGCATGCACTGTTTACTTTCCCACCTTGTGCTGCATGTCGAGTTTGCTTGTGCTCGCCTTGCCCAATTCGAACTCGGTCTCCTGTTCTAATTAGTCACTTGAGATATTCTAATACACTTTTCGCCGTATTCTTGCAGGAGCTAGTACTGCTTTATGTTATTTGTTGAATCGTAACTTTCCTGTAATTTTCACGGTCAAAAAAATCGCCTAGGCACTTTTCAAGAGGCCACGCACCGTTCGTTTTCCAGCATTTTACCTGGAAAAATCTTCATTTTGGACACTGTTCTATTTGCTCTTGTGTCAAACCAGTTCTCAGGCTTCATTCTTTCATAATTCCGTCTTGTGACTGGGGCCTGGGCTAATGTCGCGTAGTAGAATGTTTCGTTGCCATTGTTTTCTCTCCACAGGCGACCGTGTGGATTTTTTTGGAGCTAGTAGAGTCTTCATAAGGTGTTCTGAGTGCCTTAGGTATCATAGTCTAGTGAACGTTTGGTAATGGCTAAGATTTTTGGTATTTTCAAAACGTGCAT
Organism: Aurelia coerulea; assembly: GCA_039566865.1. NCBI lineage: Eukaryota > Metazoa > Cnidaria > Scyphozoa > Semaeostomeae > Ulmaridae > Aurelia > Aurelia coerulea. The sequence goes on from CM076959.1 coordinate 10,896,567, forward strand.
AGCATCACATTATTGCATTCCAATGATTTTTCAACTGGTCTCAGTCGTCACATTCATTTCTCATTTCGGGAATGCGTGCTTGTATCTACATCCCTTCCAGGCCCAGGCCTTTCAAACTTTCAATCTCCACAGCTTATGAGATGTGAAAATGGGGTATAATGAAAATTGACCAGGTCAGGGGCAATTGTAACACGCTGTTACAATTGCCCCGGTTTAAGCTGACCGATGGCTTGGTCTTGATTCAGTTTCTATTCGAGGCGAACAGCATGCATCCACGCAGTATTATAGAGTTAAATTTTTGAAACTTTTAAACAATAATTCCTTTGATATAAAACACTTTTTCTCACAATTGATTCATTTGGTCAATTGATTCATCGAGCTTTACAAAGAAACAACAAGTCTGGAGATCTGAAATAATCAAGCTTTCCAACGTATAGTGCACATTTTCTCAACCTCAGGGGAGGGATGATGAATTGGAATGTTTCACATCAACGATATTTTGTATTTTCATTTATCTTAAACATGGTTCGTAGCAGAAAACGGATAAAAAACCGAGGAGAAAATCTGCATTTACTGCCAGAGGCAGCACGATGCGTTTTAAATCAGGCAAAATCCGTACGATGCATTGCCAAAGAGATGAATTTATGTCACGTAACCCCGTCAAGATATTGCCATAGATTAAGAAATATGGAATCTGAATCCAAAAGCGGGCTACAATCCCCAAACAAGGGTATTTTCAAAGGATCAAGAAAAGGCTTTGGGCCAATAAACACTTCTTTCCCTATATTAGCTTCAAAATCTTTGGTCTCACTACAGATGAAGAGAAGAGTGGATACCTAGCATTCATATGTTCTTCGTTGAGAAACAAAAATAGCCGGTGAATGATTCTCTGTACTGATTTTAAAGATGTGTTACAATTGCCCCGACCATGTGTTACAATCGCCCCGTGTTAAGGGGCAATTGTAACACTTGACCGATGGTTTTAAAACTTTCACGATGACACGAAATTTGGTTCTGCATGAATGAAACTTAGTTCTATCTCATTCCAACAGATGCAAGTATAATATTATCTACCCCCAAGAACGCTATTGACAATTATTTAGACGTTACGGCTGATTTTCCAAAAAGTGTTACAATTGTCCCCGGTCTCCCCTATGAGACATAGTTTACCAACTGTCATGCCTCAGATGTGAAGAAGACTATGCAAGGAAACATACATCGGGGAATCAGCCAGAAGTTGAAAGAAAGGATCACTGAACATATTGAAAAATATAAAAAGAAAGATAACAACTCGTTTCTATAAAAAAATATGGAAGAAAGAACATGGTGGAAGAAGACAAAGAATAAGCGTAGAAAGATTAGCTGCTTGGCCAGGAGACACAATGCTCAGGCAAGTCTCAGAAGTTGTTTGTATTCAAGAATTGATACCTACGCTAAATTCAGAAGAAGAATGGGGAAATACGAATGTGCCAAGAAGAAGACGCAACAACAACAACAGGTTCCTCCAAGATTTTGACGTTCAAGATGTTCTAAATTCCATTGATTGATTATCGAACAACCAACGAACTTAAATCAAATTCGGACACAACCGACGTTTAGTTGCTGACGAGGCCTCAAAAGTGAGGCAAATGCTTCCACGATATGAGCAATGTAGCTCGAATGTTTAAAAATAAATGGCAAACAAACAAAAAGACAATTATAGTATAGGATATAACAATCGGGATCAAATCAAAGCTTTGGCAGGTTCTGCTAAAAGAAGAAATACAATTGGCTTTACTTAACTCATCCGGAATTAATTCACTACGGTGATTAAAAATCATGCCAACTTACCTCCAGGCCAACAGGCCTGATTATTGGATTTCGTAAAACTGCGTCAAGTACTAAACCAACTCCACCTGGTCCAATTGGATTCTGACCAATCTAAAAAAGGGGGTTTCGAGCATATAGTGACTGTTTTTGAGGGCAATACCAGAAAATATCAACCCAAAGCTGTCAGTACAAAACCGAGCTTGCGGCGTTTTTTACAGAGGCTGAGGGTCAATATTTTTTCTGTTGCCGGAAGAAAACAGTTATTATATGGATTATTATTCTATGGTCAGGGCTGGGCGGAGTGGTGGACTGAGGCATCAATTCCTTACCGGGAAATTAACTGTTAGGAGCCCCACATTTGTAGAAGTTCAAATTACATTTGTAAACTAGCTAGCATGTTTGAAGAAATATTTCGCAATTTTTCTAGTGGTGTAGCCAGATTTTTTCCTTAAAAGGAGGCAACTTTGGGCAAAGCAAGTGAAACGAGGGCCTGGGCCTCGGTCCAGGAAATTTTTAAGTGTACAATGTACAATTTTACAATTTACTTAAAATTTGCAATTGCCCTTTACAATGCCACTAACCGCTCTTATTTTGAAAAAATCCATCCTTAATTGGATATGGGATGAGCCCTCAAGTAGTCAAGTGAAATGAGATTTTTTAGAAAAAGTGAATTCACAAGCGACAGAGCGTTTCGTGGCAGCTTTAAAACAAATTATACTTTTTTATCAAATTCTCGATTGATTATGGCACAGCTAAAAAGAAAGAAGCAAGCAAAACGAGCTGAACATTTGAAATACCACTTCGTTTAACTTCCAAGAAAATGTTTTCATGTGGACGTAATGAGAGCCTAAATAAAGCATACAACAGCCATGCCAAATTAAGTGGTAGGGTATCGAATTAAGGGGTCTGGGGAGAAAATTTTTAGAGTATACACCGTTTACTTTGGCTTAGAACACTTCTTGCAATCTAATATTAGCGGTGCTTAAATAGAATTTTATCATTTCGTAACAATTGTTTTTCAAATTAGCATCCACAGTGAAGTTTTGAAGGAAACGGAATTTTATATTGTCTAATTTTCTCATTTCAAGGCTATCATGGTTTGTCATAATTTATCATAGTTCGTTTGGGAAAATTTTGTAAAAGCGTACCTTTGCTTTGGCTTAGAGCGACTCTTCCAATGCCGTCCAATGCCCTAAATCACTATCCAGTATTTTTCGGATAGATTCCTACCCTTCCCTACCTATATGAACCAATTTCTCTTCATTTTTGAAAGAATCTCGAGGATCATCTTTGGCAGAAGTAGGGTCTGGCAAATGCCCCTATCCCCACCACCCGTGGCCGTACCATGCCACTGACATACACAGTTGCACAAAGTGGCTGACAGTAGCCAGGAATACATACGTCTTGAAGTGCGAGCGAAGCAAGCTGACAAATTTAAGACATATTCTAATTAGATGGGCTTGAACAGTGTTAAGATATCATTTACCATTGCAAATTTTTTATTGTGGGCCGCCAGCAAGCATTTGTGTCCAAAGGGCCCAAGACAAAAACTGGCTATTGTCTTCATAAGGGCCCACCGGGAAATTTCCCGGTATCCCGGTGGGCCAGTCCACCACTGGCTGGGTGATGAAGGCCCTTCGTTTTTTAACGAAGTAAAAAGATGATTGTAGAGCCAAAATGATTGTCTGCCTCGCATGAAGCCATTGCAGACGAAGCCACTTGTTGCTGTTCGAATTGTATTCAATGTGTTGGAAGAAGCAGTGACCTGTGGTTCGAATTCGAATCTGAGTTGTTACATAATAAGCGGGCATTACCAGATAACAATGCCTTGTCATTACGTCGCATTCAAAGGCTATCCTTAAAATACGGAATTTGCGGAATTTGCATTTCCTTTGAATTTGCGGAATTTTCAAAGTGTGCATCATACAAATGTAAATGATACACCATTTTCATGCTGATGGTCTCATGAAACCAAATTTTGCTGTTTATTTTAAAATCCTGCTTGGATAAACTGTAAATGGAACTTTTATGTTCTTCATATCTTACTTTTACGTTACGAACAAGTAATGATCGAAATGCCTTGCTTGTTGTAGATAACAACAAAGAAAAAACAAGACCATTTGTGCGAAAATTTTCGTTATAACTTATATCTTCTTCAGTCGCTAATGATAATTCTATAAATGGATCTAAGGTTAAAACAGTTCTACAGGAATGTGTCGATCTATAAATTAGGAATGTAACGTTCTCTTAACCCTAATCCTCCGGGGGGGGGGTGTTTTCCAGCCCCCTGTCGGTTTTTAGCAGATTATTCTTTAACGACAAAAAGCTATGACCCTCAAACTCTCTGAAAATTACTAATTATCTATTAGCTACATTTTAATAATTAAATTTTTTAACAATAGGTGTCACGTGACAGGTGACACTACCATATTTGGAGCAAGGTATTGGAAAAATTAATGATTTTGATATTTTTCCTCCCAGAATTAGTTCTAAATGTTGACTATTGTACTTTAAAAGAATTAGCAAGCAATAAGCTTTCTATTGTTGTCAATAACAATGGAATTTGCGGACGTCAGTATTCTTAAATGATGACGTCACTCGGGCCGCCATTTTGGGTCATTTTGGCAAATTTTGAAGTTTTTTCCAACAGATTTTGCTATAATTGCATAGAATTGCGTTATGCAATACTTTAAACGCATTTTTAGCCAATTCTTATCATTTTTTGGCAGAAAAACACTGTTTTTAGTTATGACGTCATCAATTTTTGTCATTTTCTTCCAAAATAACAGTCTAAAAGCACCTATATGCATCAAATTTGAATTGAAAATGAACAATACGACAAATAAGGATGGAAAAAGTCATTCAGATTGCCTTTATTCCGTCTTTAGAACAAATAAGCCGGAAAACCATATATTTTGACATTTTCCACCATTATGACGTCATAGTTACGTCACCTAATGAGGTGGCCACGCCCAAAACTACCAATCGGCTAAGAATCGTTAGGACTACGCCCTTGCCAAGTTTCAATGATTTCCCATTAATCTATTGCTATTTATAGAGGGGGGGTTGGAAAGCACCCCCCCCCCGCAATGTCAAATCCTAAAAAGCCCGATAGGATCTAATCCATTATTAGGCTCTAATAATGTGACATAATATGAATAAGGTTAGGCAAACAATTATTTACAATTACCAGAAAGGGAAGATATAAGATAGGCCCAGATATAAACGTCCAATTTCATTCGTTATGCTGTTCATGCCAAAAGGCTCAAGTGAACCCAATCGAATCATCCACAGGTTTTCACGATCTCGAGTACACTAAGTCCTCCTTCCACTTTTTCTAAAACATGAACCCGAAGGTTGCGCTCAAAATCACAATCATGGCTTTCATAAAAATGTTTTCCCAACTCAGTGCTTGCCAGGTCGTTTCCTGCATCATAACGGTGTTTATTAAAACGTTGGCTAAGAGTAGTTGACGTAAAACCTACGTACAATTTTTGATGTTTTACGCATTCGGCCGCATAAATTACGTTCTTAGACTGGCAGGAACCTCCGGAGATGTAGCTTGTCCTGCCATTTTTGTTGTTAGTTAAGGTATCTTTCTGGCTCATGTGGTTGCAAAGTTTGCATGGGCGTCCTCGCTTCTTCACGATTTTTTGTGTACATCGTACACTTGGTCCTTTTGTTTTCAACGTTTTCCTTTGTGCTCTTACAAGGATTGAGCGTATGTTTCTTCTGCACGAAACGATTGGTGGTTCTGGAAATGTTTCTTTTAGTTCAGGGTCATCATTTATTATGTTTTCATAGTTTCTGTGCAATATATTAGATAATCTCTTAAATTTCGTATGCCAATTGATTACAAATGGTACTCTTTCCTTTGAAGTGTTCCGTTTAGTTTCTGTCGCTTTTAGTAATACCTTTCTGTCTCTCATTTCAACTTCTGTTGCTATTTGAACTAGTTTTTTCTCGGAATAACCACGATTGACATAAAATCGAATAAAATTAGTAGCATGTCTACGATAATCCTGGACTAGAGTACAAATTCTGCGAATTCTTATGAACTGCGACAAAGGGTTACTTTTACGTTAGTAACGTTATTATTATTGGCAACGGTAGTACACAGATATGTGCCTCTTAGGATGCACCCCTGGCTGCTATTCTCACGAAATGATTTGATGTTTTTGACTTGATTTTTCATTGCACATGACAATAATCTAAATGAAATAACCTGGTAATTAAAATAGACTTTAAAGTAGAAGCATTGAATTAGAGAGATTCCAATCATTGTTCAGGCCCCGTTCACACTGCTCCGCTTTTGTACAAAAACGGAGAGAAAAGCCTCCGTTTTTGTGAAAAAGTTCACACTGATCCGCAAAAAAACGCCACAAAAACGGAGGTTTTCGAAAATGCTATCAAAAGTGGATATCCACAAAAACGGAGGTTTTTGAAAAAGCACTTGATCAGTGTGAACGCACAAAAACGCTTTTTGAAAAGAGTTTTTGAAAACGCTCCAATATTCAACAATGAATTTCACAAAAACGGTGCAATGTGAACGCACAAAAACAGAGGTTTTTCTCTCCGTATTTGTTATCAGGCGGATCAATGTGAACGGACAAAAATTGATGTTTTCCCTCCGCTTTTGTACAAAAACGGAGCAATGTGAACGGGAAGCTTGAATTCCACAAAAACAGATATGAAAAAAAACGGAGCAGTGTGAACGGGGCCTCAGTCTCTTAATAACGTTGCTCTGTGGAACCGTTCTGTGGAGAAGATTGCAGGTCATAAAAACCATATGGATAAGAATTATTGTTTAACAAGGCAAGGTTAATTGGATAGCCAATTTGATAAAAGTAAGATATGAAAAACTTAAAAGTTCCATTTACAGTTCATCCAAGCAGGATTTTAAGATACACAACAAAAATTTAGTTTCAGGAGACCATCAGCATGAAAATGGTGTATCATTTACATTTGTATGATGCATACTTTGAAAATTCCGCAAATTCAAAGGAAATGCGAAAATTCCGCAAATTCAAAGGAAATGCGGAATTCTGCATTTTCGCGGAAATTCCGCATTTTCAAGGTAATACGGAAATTTCCGTACTTTCGCGGAAATTCCGGATTCCGCATTTTAAAGATAGCCGCATTCAAACGTTTTCAGCCAATCAGATGGTATAACAGAGTTGCTGCCCTGACAATAGGGTAATAGAATTGAATATCATCCCATGTGCAAGGCAGGATATATTTTTAGCAGGATATCATGATTTGATTTGATTTGATTTGATTTGATTTGATTTGATTTGTTTGATTTGATTTGATTTGATTTGATTTGATTTGATTTGATTTGATTTGATTTGATTTGATTTGATTTGATTTGATTTGATTTGATTTGATTTGATTTGATTTGATTTGATTTGATTTGATTTGATTTGATTTGATTTGATTTGATTTGATTTGATTTGATTTCACATATTCAGGGAGGGTAGCCCTTCAGCAAATGCTGATTTTCAAGGGGCCCTCCATCTAACGATACAATACAATAATAATAATATAATATAAAGGAAAGAAAAAACCTATTTACAACATGTCAAAGTCTAATTAATCTATTAAAAACAATGTTAGAAATAATGATCAGTGTTGAAATCAATTTACAGGGTATATAAAATATATTATCTACACAGCAGTCTACGCTAAATATGGCTCTTGAAGGCATTGACCGAAGATGCCTGTTTAACCTCAGTTGAAAGGCTGTTCCAGCTTTTTGCACCCTTGAATGAAAAACATTTTTTGTCCATTAGCGGAACTTTTCAAAGGCAGCCTTAAGTCAGTGTTTGTATTTCGTAGGCTACGCTCGGTGCAATCAGCTTTTTTGGTGAAAAGATTGTAAAGATAGGTAAGAGCAAGGTCGTTGATGCATTTAAAAACCATTAGTTTCGTTTGTCTATCTATCAGCTCCTTGATCGTGTGCCAACCTAAACTTTTTATCAAGGGTTTACTTGGAGCATCGAACTGACTATTGGTCACAACACGAGCTGCTCTGTTTTGAAGTCTCTGCAATTATAAGATGTCGGTGGAATTGCAGCAACCCCAAACAGAACAACAGTATTGGAAATGAGGCTCCACGATGCTGCTATAGAGAGTCTTCACAACTCCAGCAGGAAGATACTTTTTGGCATATTTCAAGAAGCCGATAGCTCGGGAAGCTTTCGCAGTGACTGCTTTTATTTGCTCATTCCATGTGAGATTTTCGTCGATTTGAACACCTAAGTACTTAGTACTTCCAACTTCGACTCTAGTCTCGCGAATGGAAGGTTGGAAAGTTTGATTTGAAATCTCTAGATGCTTCTTCTTATGTTTGGTGGTAATTAACATAGAATGGGTTTTAGTTACGTTGAGGGATAGTTTGTTCCCCTTTAGCCAGTCATCAAATCAATGTTCAAGCTTAAAACAGGTCAGCATCAAGCACAAGTGTGAACTCTTCGAAAAGCTGGTGTCAATAGCATGAAATCTGTCTTTGGATTGAATGACTTGAAAGGAACTTTAGATAATTTGCTATAATCCTACTGTAAACTTTTTCTGACATCTTCATTATTTTCAGAATTGCAGCATCTTTCATTTCAAGATTTATCGAGGCTGTCAAGTCATCAAATTGCTGAATCGTAAACCAGGAAAGCAATAGATTTCTGCTTCTAGCATGCTGAAGACTTTTGAAAATATGATTTTCTTGAAAATTCTTCCAAATTCTCACCATTAACTTGGAACCTTCGAGGATTTGAATTTTTCACAACTTTGCGAGCCAAATTATGTTGAGAACCAAAAACGCTGCAATTCCGAACATTTTAAAGATGTCAAAAAGGCATACAATAAAGAATTGGTAAAGTTCCTTGCAAGCCATTCTATGGAAAGAAAGATGCCTTTTACATTGGTCTATCTAACGACTTTTGATGTCTCTGTTAAACAGGCAATGTAACAGCCATACAAGAAGTTTTATTGTGTTATACTTACTTTTATTTCGACGAGCTGTTCGTGCTTCGTGATCGCTTTAGCGAGCTTCTTCAGAGCATCTTCTCTGATGTGATTATTGCTATTGAAAAGGAAGGTTGCATGTTCAGGAACGTCAGGTCAGGACCTAAACCTCAAGTCATTTCATGAAGGATCAAGCGACCCAATTTACCAAATAAATAGAGCAATTTAGAATCATAATTACTTTTCGCAAAAGGTAAGCCTCTTAAATGCTTCCTTATCACATCTGAAAGTTTATGCAGTGGCTGTAGGAAGATCTGTTTGTGTTACGGCTGGGCCAATCAGTTTCTTGTGCACGTAGCATAGTAGTAAAAACTAGAGGAGCATCGCCCTAAATGGTCAGTTAGCGTTTTTCATCATAGCTGACCGCGCTGCAAAAACTTCGTTTCAAAAGGAGTTCGGGCCTGGATTTTGCAGGAAAGTGCGTTAAAATTATTCGCTGATGCCAGTTCTGAGATTTTGTCTTGTTGTTTTCGTTTTGTACCGCCTATCCTTGTCCTGAAGGATGTTTTAAAACACTTACCTGAAATGGATAAAGGTGAGAGTATATTATGTCCTTGTTGTTTTCCAAGCCCAATATTTGTTTTCTTCGCGTTGCCTCAGGATTTTGTATAAAGTACAACTAAAGTTTGTTTTCAGGCAACTCCAACCCTGCAAAGGTTATTTTTGAAGAAATATCTCAGAAATTTGCATTGAATGTAAAAGCCGGGAGCTTTATTTCGGTTGTGGTCAGACTGGCCTACCTGCGCCCTTATTTGTCAGCCTGTTGATTCTGACTTCCCTTACTGACCCCCCTGTCAACCACACTGTTAGAAGTCATAAGGTTAAAGTCATAATCCTCAAGATAATGGTAAAATTATAAATCTTGATTTTTTTGTCAATTACTGCCTTGTTGATTTCATTCGTGTAAGGTTTCATTCACGAACTAACTTCCCGTTGTAGTCAATTTCATCATTTTATCTATCAATAATTTGAAATTTAACCATATCAATTCATGCTTCTTGCAACCCCTCCCCCTTTGCTTCATTTTCAAAAATATCCCCTAGACCTCCTTATTCCTTCCCCCGGCAGTCACAGTTTAATAATCCTGCTTAGGTTTGCTGCGACGAGATAAGTTCAACCAGGTAACTGCGAAGGCATCGTTATGAATTAATAGAGGAGCATCGAAAACAACTTTCAGAGCAACAAAAACAAAAAGTGAATAAGGTTTTAATGTAAAAGATTCTGTACGACATATTGTGTCACGGAGTATTTCTATCAATATCACTTTTTTACATTTATTTGCTGTATCAAGTATCAACATTGTACAAAACAGTATTACAACAGCATTGCACTAACACTTGAAACATTTAATAAGATTTTATTGTCCTAACCCAGCGATTCGTTGTGAACCTCCGGTGTCAGTTTTGAGCATTCCTCCCTCCTTCATCAATCCCCTGCCGCCGGTGGTACCTAGCATATATTTTTTTGTGCACGTCAAAGTAATAACCTCAAGTTAGGCCCTGAAATCATTGCCTTGGGATAGGCTCCCATCGTCATGTTCCCGTCAGGGCCGATACCAGCCGCTCATTCGTAGGGGGCAAACAATCCATGATTTCCGACAGCAAAATAAACGCAATTGAAAACAACAGCAACAACAGCGACTTTGGCAATATAAAAATTTTTCGAGAACTACAATTAAATATCAATTGGTCAGTTTTGTGATATGTAAAAACTAATGGATCTAATCGACTAAGGTTCTATCCATTTCATGTGGCCATGACACAATAATCCCATCACAGGAGACGAAAATTTTGCCTGTGAGTCAAAAACTAAAAATTAAAATCTCTAATTGAGATAGACTATAATTGTTTCTAGAAATAATCTTACCTCAGATCCAGATGTTTTAGAGCATTGTTTTTATTAAGGTGTTTGGCAAGAGCCAATGTTCCTGCATAGCCAAAGCTGTTCCATGACAAGTTCAATGACGTCAGTGTTTCATTAGTCTGAAGAAAGTGAGTAGAGACAATAAGTTCCAAAGAAAGACTACTCAGCTCAGAGTAACAATAAGGTCAACAGCTCTCTATGGATGCCAATCTTGGATACTGAGTATTAAAGGAATATAACGCAGGATAGAAAAGCGTCGAATAAAATGCAACAGAAAATTACGGAGGATAACATATCTATATTGATATTCTCTGAAGCAAAATTGGTTCATCGTAAAACTTGAGCACCGGTAAACCGATCCTCGCCAAACTTTCCAAATATCTTCCTCTTTCCTGTACCTAACGCAATAAAGATTTCTTTTTCTCAAATTCGCCCCGAAAGCACGGTAATAGGGCAACGAGGTGACGTCAAAGGTCCGACAGATAATAATAATGATAATAATAATAATGATAATGATAATAATAAAAACACAACTGTTAAAATCTTGAACGTTTCGATTAAAAATCTTCGTCAGCACTACTTTCTAAAGGATAATAATGATAGTAATGATAAATGATATTAGGATATTAATGATAATAATAATAATAATAATACAATTTATTTACAGTTGGCTACAGAGATAGCTGATGCTAATAAAGACCAACTCTACCCTATTTACAATGTCTGAGATTAAGCTATATTATGCAAATGCGGCAGTTACATCCGGATCCCTTCCAACTGCTGATTTTAATCTCCTTATCAAGATTCTTCGTACAAGGGAATGATCTTTGGACATATCCTGATTGCCGGACTATTAATATATTGAATCTTTGTTTTACCCCCACTTTCTTTTTTAGAAGGGGCTAGGAGGAGAGAGCAGAGCTGCATAGATCGGCTTCTTTTCCAGGTAAATGTCGTTGGCTCGAGAGGAGACAACAGCAGAGTTTTAAGATTTTCGAATGAGAAAGGGAGATAATCTTTATCAGCAAGCAAGGGACTAAAAATCAAAGGCTCTTCTTGTAGTTCCACTGCTCCGGATTATATACCTTAAATTACGAAGCAGCCGTCATATCCTTTTTGTGGGAAATAGAAGATAAAAGCACGTTCTCCGTTGTCACGGAATTAAAGGCTATAGGTAGACTCATCACATAAACCTCAACATCGCTCATAGAATAGAATTGGATGGTTATCGGTAGAACTAAAAAGTAATAATAATAATACCGGGTGTCCCAGAAAAAAGGTAACAGATTTGATTGGGGCTAGCGATAAGAATTTAAGTCGAATCGATCCCTGATAAGTTTTAAAGTACTCCTCGATAGTTAACTTGAAGATTAATACCTAGTTTGCTGATATTGGCGCATAGAGAGTTGGAATATTAATCTTGAAAGCCAACGTTTGCGTCCATGTACAAACAAGAGCTTTTGGGTTTTGGCCTAAACTGCTAGCGCACTGGTTAGGGGAATCTCCTCAGTCAAAGACAGTTTGCACAGGGATCGGTCTTTTGGGTGCCCATTTGAATAGAACGTAAAAACTAAAAGCTGACAAACAAATTAATGAATATAGTCACCTAGGAATATCTTTCTCCAGTCAAAATGCATTTACAAATGTACACCAAGCTAAGCACGAGTGAGCATTTGTATGTTCCCTTGGGCATATACGATTGCTTGTTTCATAATAACATCGTGAAAGATGATACAAAAAGATTTCATTCATGCAGTGAAGATTGGAAGATTGTCTGTGTTAAAGCCCAAAGGAATTAATTCGATAATGAATAACGTTTAGCAGGCAGGTGTAATTCAAAGTTTTCGTACAGTCAAGAAAGAGGTCTCTTTTGGGACTAAATTCTTGAATCTGATTGTAAAGTTCAGAGTCAGATTTTCATGATATGTTCCTTAGCAAGATGTTTCCTGTTTGTTCTTGGCTACGATTGAGGAGATTCCACAGCAAAGCGAGTTAGCTGCTTAGGCCAAACCCAAAAAGCTCTGGTTTGGAGTTTGACGCAAATTTGGACTTTCAAGATTAATATTCCAACTCTTGATGCACCAATATCAACAAATAAGGTATTACTCTTCAAGTTAACTATCTAAGGCCCGTTTTATATGTCGTGCCACGCCGTGCCGAACCATAGAATTTGAGTTCGACTGAAGTTCGACTTGGAGCGCCTCTGTTTTATAAGGAAAAACTTTTGCCGTGCCGTGCTGTGCCGAACCACAGTGACGCATGCGCATGTTGGATATGGTTGGGTTGCACATCCACAACAAACAATGGCTTTTGTCTTTGTGCGCATGTGTGAAAATGCTGCGGCACGGTACGACTGAAATTTGGTTTAATAAGTCGCACCGGGTCGACCCAGTCGAGATGCCTTTGGCATATGGCTCGACTCAGTCGAACCAAGTGTCAATTTGATTTTATAAGAGTCGCGCCGCGCCGAACCAGACAAAATTTTTCGAAATTCACTCGATTCGGCACGGCGCGGCGCGGCACGACTTATAAAACGGGCCTAAGAGTACTTCAAAACTTATCAGGGATCGATTCAACTTAAATTCCAACGGCTAGCCCCAATCAAATCTGTTACCTTTTTTGGGACACACGGTAGAACGATTTATCTATTCACGGTTGGCTCGAAGATAGCTACTTGAAGCTTAAAGCCAATTAAAGCCAACAATTAACAACAACGAAAACTCAAAATTAAATAATCCTTGTTACATCTTGAGTATACAAATGAATAAATATCTATAAAAATCCTAAATTGTTTACAAATCTCTTACACAATCTACAGTTGCAATTCCTAAATTGGTGCTTTTTATCTTCCGCTTAAATTCTGTCCAGGTATGAGACTCTTTTAGTTCTAGAGGCAAGGAATGTCAGAGTTTGTGTGCAGTGTACCTGATTGTCCCTATACCATAAGCATTTGTTTGTGGAATTGGTACAGACAAGTTGTCATTGCCTCTCAGACTATATGAATTTTCTTCTTGAATTTTCTTCAGCAAAAGACTGACAATCCAAGCATCGATTTTTCTTTTGTGGATGTGAATTGCCGACTGGGATTAAAGTTTCAAACGGGAGAATTTTAGATTCTTCAATACGGTAAGAGAAATGAACAACATTTCAGACGAAATGGCCTGATCTCCCAAACTTGAGCGAATTTTATTAAATCGCAAACTTTTCGTGTTGTGTGATAATTGCAGCGAGTAAGCGCGAAGCATGCGGCGAAGCGGCCATTTAGACGCGACATATTGCCCATCGTGGATTATCTGGTTATTATGTGGCTCCACTCAACCTGTACAGCAACAGCAACAACTGTATACGTGTCAATTCAATTCAATCAAAAGGTTTGCTTTGTTGCACGCCTACGCCTACGCCGTCAACTTGGTTTCAGCCAACCTTGGTTTCAGCCAACCTACGCCGTCAACTTGGTTTCAGCCAACCTTACTCGAAGCAGTCAGGCTTTAGAAGGTTGCACTCAGTTCTAACTTGCTTACTAAAGTGCACGAATGACTGGTATCTGAATATAGACAAAGGCAAATTCACATCAGTAACATTCATAGATCTAAAGAAGGCCTTTGACACAGTTAATCATGAGATTCTTCTCAAGAAGCTTTCCCTGTATGGAATAAAAGATAAGGAATTACGCTGGTTTCATTCATACCTCTCGAACAGAAAACAATGTTGTAAGGTAAATGGGCAGATCTCTGAACTTGAGGCGTTCCACAAGGCTCATGCTTAGGGCCTCTCCTCTTTTTACTCTACATCAACGACCTACACCTATCACTAAATTACTCTGAGGTGAATATGTATGCAGATGACACTAGCATTTCGTTTTCATCGGATTCTATCCCCACCATAAACGAAAGTGTCAATTCTGACCTTCTTTGTTTAAAAACCTGGTGGGAATCAAATAAGTTATCTCTCAATGTCGCCAAAACACAAAATCTTCTCATAGGAGGTAGAAAGAAGTTGCAAGACATTGAAAACTCTGAAACACAAAAGTGCAAATTGTTATTGGTGAAGAACCAGTTTCCGAGATTAAGCACACAAAATACCTGGGGATCGAAGTTGACCAATTTCTAAATTGGGATGATCATATTTCCGCTATAATTAAAAAGATATCAAAAGGAATCGGAATGTTACGTTATGCGAAAAGATATCTCCTCTAACTACGATTCAGTCAATGTACAGAAGTCTTATTGAGCCATATTTCCGATTCTGTTGTTCCGTGTGGGGAGTCTGTAGTACCACTGCCTTAAACAAACTACAGAAATTACAAAACCGTGCCGTGAGGATAGCCACAAACAGCCCTTACGATGCGTCCTCTCAACCACTTCTGAAGGAACTAGAATGGCAAACGGTCAGAGAACTTATTGACATGGAAACCGCCAGGATGGTGTACAGGTCCATTAATGAGGAAGCTCCCAATTACCTTGCAACTTTGTTCGAGAGGTTGTCGGATAATAGTATTAGAGTGCTTCGAAATACAAATACAGACCTGAAGCTGCCTTTCCTAAAAACGTCCAGTGGTCAACGGTGCTTTGCTTTTATCGGGTGACCCAGAAAAAAGTGACCCAACGCATTCTGTTATAGAAAAAAAAGTAAGTTGCCGATTGAAATATTTCAAGCGTTGTTCTGTCGCTAAAAGACTATCCTACATTATGAGTATTTTTGCAATTTTTTTGGGCACGATAAAGTTCCCAAATTAAGAATCTGGAGGAAAAGGGCAGGTCTGAAATCCTCAAAAAGTCGCCAAAAACAGGGATCGATTTGAAGCCATTTCAGGTCTTCAAAACAACGAGGAGCGTGTTTCATTTTGCCTGAGAATATCTTTAAGTACCTAGGGACTATAAACTTGCTTCGAAGACTTCCGACAGGGTTGCCAAATCCCAGGTTGAAACGACACGCGCTCCTCGTCGTTTTGATGATCTGAAATGGCTGTAAATCAATCCCCTGTTTTTGACGACTTTTTGAAGATTTCAGGCATGCCTTTTTCCTCGAAATCCTTAATTTTGGAAGTTTACCATGCCGAAAAAAATTGCGAAAAATACTTATAGCATAGGCTAGTCTTTTAGCGACACAACAACGTTCGAAATATTTCAATCGGCCACTTACTTAATTTTCTGTAACAGATTGCGTTGGGTCACTTTTTTCTGGGTCACCCGGTAGAGGAGCACGATTATGGAATAGCCTTAACGCTGATGTCAAGACAGCGTCGACCTTAAATCGATTCAAAGCTGCATATAAAACCAGCCAGTAATCTTTTCGGTTGAACTCCTTATTTACATACCAGTTTTATTTTCATCTTTATCGTTATTTGTAAATTTTGATTAGATATCTTTATTTTGCTATTATTTTACAGGGCAATTTGGAAATCAGTATTTAACTGCATATTTAACCCTGTTTAAAGAATTTAAAATGAAATGAAATGAAAAATGAAAATTGCTGGGGAGAAGCTGCCGAACTTTCCGAGATTTCAAGACAAGAAGAAATTTCGTACGCTGGTAAGTATCGCATCAGTTTTCGGTCTATATTTTCATTGCAAGTATGAGGGGGTCTCTTTTTATCCTCTCTGTTTTTTTTTTTTTACCATGGAAACCTACACCAAGGGGATGCACATTTCCATGAAGAATCACGCAGTTTCATTTTCCAGACTCAGTTTCGTATTCCATTGAAAGGCGATTCTTCGGAATGGGCCTAAGACGGAGTTGGACACACAACTCGTTTTTCCAGAAAATCCATTCATGCGATTGACAAGATGTTTTTGGATTTAGATATGTTTGATAAAGTTCCCGTGTTGAAATTCATTCATTTTTTGTTAAAAGCTCGTTTGTTTGTAGAAAATTGATAGTTTTGCAAAATTTTGAATCTGAGTCTGGAATTGAAACTGAGTCCGGAAATTGAAACTGAGTCTGGGCGAATATTCGTCTGACTTGCATGCGGTTTGATGTTGTGATACTGTTTTCTAAAATGTTGATACTTCATACAGCAAATAACTATAAAAAAATCATATTAATAGAACTACTTTGTGACACAATATGCTGTACAGAATCTTTTACATTAAAACCTTATTCAGTCTCTGTTTTTGTTGCAGGACCAAAGGATTGCTTGTTCTAGTTCCTGTAATGATCTGATTTGCATTCATGGGATGGGAAAACATTAAATAAAACAATTTGTTGCAGAATGCACCATTGAATAGTTGTCAAGACTAGATATTGCCCATTATGAACTATTTCAATCAAGATTGTTTTTCACTGGTACAAAGGTGTTTTTCTACACTTTGAAATTAAACATAGAACGGTATGTTGTGATGATACAGCGGGTACCCGCAAATAAGAAACCACTTTTTGAATTGAGGCCTCAGAAAGTTTCTTATTTAAAGAGACCTTTTCATGATCAGGGTCAAAGTTTCTTATACCGGGTGTCCCAAAAAAAAAGGAAACAGATTTGATTGGGGCTAGCGATAAGAATTTAAGTCGAATCAATCCCTGATAAGTTTTGAAGTACTCTTAGATAGTTAACTTGAAGATTGATGCCTTATTTGTTGATATTGGTGCACGAGTTGAAATATTAATCTTAAAAGTCCAATTTTGCCTCGTACTCAGAACCAGAGCTTTTGGGGTTTGGCCTAAGCTGTGAACTCGCTGTGTTGTGGAATCTCCTCAATCATAGCCAAGTACAAACAAGAAACATCGTGCTTAGGAACACATTTTAGTGGAAATCTGACTCTGAACTTTACAATCAGATTAAAGAATTTAGCCCCGAAGAGACCAGTTTCTTGATTCTACAAAAACTTTAAATTACACCTGCCTGAGAAAAGTTATTCATCAGCGAAATAAGTCCCGTAGGCTTTAACACATAGACTATCTTGCAATCATCATTGCTTGAATGAAATGTTTTTTGCATCATCTCTCACGAAATTATTACGAAACAAGCAATCGTATATGCCCAAGGGAACATAAAAAATGCTCATTCGTGCTTTGCTTGGTGTACTTTTGTAACTGCATTTTGACTGGAGAAAAAATTCCTTGGTGACTGTATTCATTAATTTGTTTGTTGGTTTTCAGTTTTGTACGTTCTTTTCAAACGGGTACCCAAAGGACCGATCCTTGTCCAAAAACTTCTTTGACTGAGGAGATTCCCCTAACAAGCGCGTTAGCGGTTTAGGCCAAAACCCAAAAGCTCTGGTTTGTAGAGGGACGCAAATTTTGGCTTTCGAGATTAATATTTCAACTCTTGCTGCACCAATATCAACAAACGAGGTATTAATCTTCAAGTTAACTATCGAAGAGTACTTCAAAACTTATTTGGGATCGATTCGACTTATACTCTCATCGCTAGTCCCCATCAAATCTGTTACCTTTTTTTTGGGACACCCGGTAGATAGGGAATCAAGTCAAGTGAAGGTATACGACTGTACCATACATGCATGTGTATTGCACATCACTGGTACATTTTACATGTTTACCTTGTTACCTATTTGTTGTGTGAATCTTTAATTTTGAAAATGTTAATTCTGTTTAGAGTACAGTCATTTATGGGCATTATTTTCTAGCATTTTGGAACTATGACAAACCTGAAAATAAGAAACTTTTAAATTTCAGACCTAGAGTTGTTTCTTATTAAAGGAGCCCCTTTGAAGAAAGTGAGGCCTGTTTCTTATACAAGGGGGTTTCTTATTTGCGGGTACTTACTGTACAGCTGTTTCATTATTCCTGCTGATGCTTATCAATGCAGTTGGGTGCTCAGACAATGAACCATTGGTGAAGCATATTTCGAAGAAATGATCTAAGCCAGTGATGCAAATATGACTGTGAAGTGCCATATATGGCAGTTTAAAACAATACAGTTCGCAGGAACTTTTGAACTATGAACATTAACTACAGTACCTGTACCTGAAAATTTGAAAATTGAATAATTAAGACCAATATTACATTTGGCTGAAATGGATTTTGTAGTTGTGGTAACCTGTCTTCATATTTGGAAACTTGTTGTCCTTTTTGGAATGTTTCAACCTCAGAACATCGGAGACAGCTCCCTGAGAAGGCACCTGAATGTAGGTAGAATTTCATTTTTGACATGGGGAATAGACCTTTTAGCTATTCAAAAAAGTATCTGAATCGAAAGGTATTTTGATACATTTTGTAGAATTCTTGAATGTGCACAATAGTGATAGAAGCTCTAATGCTATTCAATCGAACCTCTTGCATAAAAATGTATAAACATGTTGCTTGATCCCGACTCTTTTGCAGAATAGCTAAAGGTCTATTTCCACAAATTAATTGTTCTCAAACAAAAGGCTATTGTTTTCACATAAATTGCGCGCAAGGCAGATTTGTTATCTTGCCTTGAGCTGCAGTCACTTAACGATGTTAACAGCTAGTTAGGTTTGATTTAGTCTGGTGTGTTTCAACTATATCTTAGATATCGTTTGGTGCAAATTTTGTTTTCGGACATCCCAAAATTTGATGTCACTGTGCTCCTTCAGGTTGCCTACAGGTTTTATTTTATAAGAAACTTTGATTAGACAATAGTACTAAAAGTTTCTTAATTCTTCATTAAAATGTTTGCTTCTTAGTTGGCTAGTATTAATTAGCATCAAAAGTTTCAATGTCATATTTTGCTACAATATCGTTGCATTTAACTTTAGAACATTTTCTATCCTAGTACTCTCAGACTAGAGCTTTTCAAATTTCGTTTAAAATTTTTCTTTTATTTATTAAATTGTTTTTCTTTTTTGCTATCTTAGTACTAGTTTCCTCATGAAAACATATGTAATTTTCAATTACTTTTTCAGTCCAATGCTTCAGCCTGAGGGTTCAACCTGAGGGGTCACAGTATACTAGCCTTACATGAAAGGCCTTTTGGTGAATAAGTATTGTAAACATGCCAACTTGCCCTGTTTCAATACGCTGCATCCAAACACAGTGATTTCCAGAAGACCGTAACCTTTTCCCCCAACTGCCTGTTTCTCTGGTTAACAAGATGCTCTCAAAGCCTGCGCTGATAAAAATCAACTCCCTAATGTGTTGAAATCCCACGAGGCCCTAGTATATAACTTTTTCTTGTCAAACAAAGCAATGTTTCCAAGCAAAATCCCTATTTTCCCGCCTTTCAAATGGCGAAGTATCATTTTTAGATACAATAAATCCTCACAGGCGTCATAGTTTGCAGTCCTTCTTAACTTTGATGTAAGATAAGGCTCAAATCCTTACTGGTTGCCAGAGCATGCGGAAATAATCCAATTTCATGCTTGTCAGCCAATGAGATCACCGAGACAAAATCGGTCGTTTGAGGTAAATTTTCTAGTACCCTCACTAAAACTGAAATGGATGCTAAGATACTTGAGTTATTTGCAATTTTTTTTAGGAAATCAGTTGTGGGGATGTCCCTCCAGAATTGTTTATTTGTTTAGGCACACACCTAGTTTGGGGCCGGAGCTGCATTCATTTTCCGGTCGAAGAATATTTACCTTCGTTGAAATATCTATAGAAATCGCTAAAAATGAGATATAGAGATAAGAATTTCAGCGATTATGCATACTGACCAGAGCAATAACCCAAACTCTTTCACTGTTATCATATCTCAAAATTGGAGGCAATTTCTAATGATTTCTGGCAGAGATATCATTTGGGCCTAAGCTTGTCCTCGCTTAAAACTCATTCCATTGCACATAAAAGTTATGGTAAAATTCTTGAGCTGAATAATGCACTTACCCATGACTCAGGCACCAGTTTGACATTGTTTGCATTTTTTTACATTAGCAAATTTTTATAAGAAACGACCATTTGTGGGTGAATTGCAAAAACTTTCCTCGGTTCCGCTTCAAACAACAAACAATGAACTTTGTATCATAAAAGTCTTGCATCACAAAATATTCCTATAGAACGATTCCATGCGCCTTAGCGAGGCACTCGTGAATTGTTTTCACGCATTTGGTTCTATCAGTCAATGCAAACAAACAAAAGAGGAAAATCGGGTATCTTTTTTATGGAACCCAAAATAATGTTTTGTTCTTTTTATGTTTTGCATTGATTGAAATATGAACTAAAAGAACGAAATGCGTGAATACATTTCAGGAGTGCCTCGCTATAGCGCATGGAATCGTTCAAGGAATGTTCTGTGATGCAAGACTTTATGATACAAAGTTCACTGTTTGTTATTTGAAGCGGAGAGACTGTGCAAAGAAAAATATGGACCGAGGAAAGTTTTTGCAATTCGCCCACAACTGGTCGTTTCTTTAAAAATTTGCTAATGTAGAAAAGGCAAACGAAGTCAAACTGGTGCCTGAGTCATGGGTAAGTCGGAGGGGCCACTCCTATAGTTTCCTGTAGTATCATGCTCGTACAAAGGTTCAACATATGCACCCTAAACGCTGACCTGTTTTAGCAAAATACATACCTTAAAGTGCCACTAAACCTTTTGGAGAGTTTGACTTATTTGAAAGATCAATCATCGAGCATCTTCGCACAATCATTCTTTTTTTATTTTGCGACAGGGGTTCGCCGCTATGGGGGGTTTTACAACACCCACTCGTGGCACACGACCGGGTTTTTAGGGTGCTGGGAACTAGTCAGCATTCGACGTCATACCGGGAATCTCGCTTTCATTGTTCAACTGTTCACACAATGAGTTTGGTCAGTTCAGAGCAGTTCAGTGACAGAAGAAGGAAATGAAAGAGGAATAGTGCGCTGTATTTGTTCTTTTATATTGGCATCCATGAACGATGCTGGCTCTTCAGAAAGCTAGTATTCTCTTAGATTTCCAATGATGCTTACGATACAGAATTCGAAGAAGTTGAGAGTGCGAGAGCAGCACCAACGGCTGTTAGGCACAAGAAGACAGCGATGATGACAATCCTGAAATTATTAACTAATTATTATCGATTGAACAGCGAACAAACTTGCCAAAATGAGAGACTGCGTTATTGCCATTTTCGACGAATTATTTCATCAGAATTATGGTAAGCAATATTTCCTTCGATATCAGCTGTCTGTAGTGTAATTTTAGCATAAATCGATTAGATTTACAATCATAACAAACATCGATGTCGGCCCTGGCCTTGTGTGCATTAGGCCACAATGAGCCCATATCAGTAGCGAAAAATATACTACCTGCCGAGGGATGGGACTTTCCAAAAGTAATTACAGCATTTACAGAAATATTAGAACAGGAAGGTTTGGTATGAAAAGCCAAACATGAATGATACCAGGGTCAACATTTATTCATTATTGAATTACCAGACAGCATAGGTAAGCTCCCAATTTTTTTCTAGATTGGAGTAGGCCAACCACACATTTCCTGTTGTTTTGAGTGGAAACTAGAACTGTTTGTATCACAAACCTTGTTGTGGTTGGCCTATTCTAATCTAGACAAAATTTCTTGTTACTTTTGTACTAATTTTTCCCCTTTACCTGTGCTGACAGATAGCCAGTCTGTTTACTTTGTCCAGAATGTTTCAGGAAGCCAGAAATTACAGTTTCATATCCAGGCATGCCCTGGCAGAGCACGCCTTTCTTTCCCTTTCATATCAATTTTTTGCCAATTTTTGGTCTGGCAGACAGAGATGTTGGTTATGAAATCATGTGAACTGAACTAATTTTTGTTATTGGCCTATGCTCTTTCATTTGGGAAACCTTGCAGCTAGGGTGATCAACTGATGCTAGAATTTCATACAAAGTTTGCCACAGTTATTAAATCATTTATTTACAGAAAATCCTTCATAAGCTATAATCTAAACACGCTTTATTCGATATATTGTGGCAAATGTGGGAAAATGTTTGTTGGATAGCTTGGGGGTGCCAAAGTGTTGATGCTGCACAGAAATGGAGGGCTGTATGCTAATTAGATGTAATTTAACTTATGCTCTTGTAAATTGGAATATTTTAATTTTTGCAGGTGAACGTCCAAGAAGAGTGTCCTGTTTTCTTTCAAGACCTTGCACATCAAAGGAATTTCCAAGAGATGTCCCAATCAATCATCTATCAGTGCAATTGAAATATGTCTATGTTGACTTCCCTGATTGCTGGTAGAAAGAACCTTCAAAGAGAACTTTCTTGATTGTGGAAGAGAACTATTTTTGTGCAAAGGTGACACAATAAATCCAATATTGATTCCCAAAGGAACTTTTGAAAATAGATTAGCTGTTGTGTATTTTTGTGGTATATGGTACGATTCGTTGCTAGAAAGCCCCTAGAAAAGAATTTCCTGGCATGAAAAGAAAACCTCATGGTATGATTTGTTGTTATGAACTTGAGAAAGAACTCTCTGCCAACCTTTCAGCTAACATGATTGCCCATAATGTAAAAAGTTTGACAGACAAACCTGCAAGATCTATCAACAAACATAAAATTTTCACATAAAATGCCAGGTTTGAAAGAAGAATGTTTACAGTTTTTATCCAAACTCATTTTTAAGGGGCTATCAGGATGGCCAAGAATTCAAGAAATTCTGCATAGAATTACAAATAAACCTGGAAATCCAAATTTGTCAAGAATGGCAACCATAGAAACAACTAGTACAATTCTTGAACTCTAAATGTTTATCCTGGCCTAATTTTCTTACATAGTACAACATGATACCATGATTTTAGCAAAAACTTTGTGAAAATAAGAGTTTGCTACTGTATAAGTGTCTTAAATCCCTTCAGCAATGTGCGTTACCACAACCTTATCCTCCTTTGACATGCAATGTATGATATGGTCTAGAGATATAATGTCATTTCTTGCAATTCTGTATGTCTTCTCTTTTATATGCCTCCAAACACATATTGGTCTGTGTCTCCTTGTATTTGACTGATGGATCTACAACAAAGATATCATCTTGTAACACAACTCAAATCACCTTGTTAGATACTTTTGTTTCAGTTTTGTTATGAAAAGGAAACCCATTTTTAAGGCAAACAGAGTTTCTTACGTTACAAATAAAACTACTTTCATACTTTCATTCAGAATTTCACAGTGCAGCAGTGCAAGTAATAAATTTCAAAATGTCATAAGAAATACAACAAGAATAAGTGAAGTTGTGTCAGAAGGTCTAAATTTAAAAGAAGGTTTTCTCATAATAAATAACAAGCATTTATGAGCATCACAAGCGAGAAAGATGCACAATTGAAACACTCTGTGGTCGAATTAAGTCAATCGGCATCATTGAAATCCAACCCCAAGCCTTGGATGGCATTTGTCCCTCTTGACGCGTCTTTCCAAAGCGAAGTATCTACACGGTCGATAATGTGGAAAATCGTGCCGCTTGGCGTTGGCCTTGTGCCGAGAAATGTCTTATTCGAAGGAAGCAAAGTTTGCTTGTTATCAAGAACAAAACTTTTGAGCTTTAAATCAAAATACCTGTGCCTCTAAGATAAGTAAATGGCCTATGAATAATAATAATAAATATGAGCTAAATATGCCTACCATTCTCGAAGCTCTCTACTTGAAATGAGACGATATCTCCATCCTTCGTTGCCACGATAAATGGGAAAGAAGCTGCTACCCCGTATTCATCTGTGGCCAAATGTTTTCAGGGATAAATATCCTTCTTTGGTAACTGTCCAGCGTAAAAAGAGAGGAGCATGTGCAGTATTGCTGAGTTGGTTACCCTTTCGGGCTTTCACCTTGCTTAGGCCTAGACTACCTAGCCTAGTTGATCCTTCAACCTCAGTTCAGTTCTTGAAATTGTAGTTCTTCTGCCTTCTCTTTGCCTCCAACAGTTTATCGTTATGAAAAGGAATACGTTGAAGTATTATTTCCACTTCCTTGTCAGGCAAGTTACTGCAGTTGACTGCTCATAGACATTTTCTTCCGATTTTCTTTCTCCAACAACCATCCAAGAATCACAGTCAGTTTACAGCGTGTTTCTGTTCATGCCATTGTGAATGCGATTGCGTCATTCCCGGTATGACATCACAGGCGCCTCGCCCGAGATCTCTTAACGATCGTAGATTGCCCGGTCGTGGACCAAAATTGATTGCAAAATATGGTCAAAATCCGAACTTTGAGAACTCGTAGAAAAAAAACTACTCATCGCATCTGAAAAATCTTTTTGGATTTAAAACCAGCTCGACGAGTTCTACCGAATAAGAAAAACTCCTCAAAAGGTTTAGTGGCACTTTAATTGCGGAAAATTTTCTTCAGAACATACCCTTTCCCACTTCAAAATAGAGCTTCTCAATTTCAGGTACCCTGATCGCTGACAAGCCAGTTATTAAATTTGCTAATATTGCCGGTGTGATTTGAAGAGGAGTACTCTGGGTACCAGACTCTCTAAAACGACTCTAAAATATAATTTTATAGATGCTACCACAGTGGCTTAGCCAAGGTAAATTAAGTGGGGGCATTGAAATGAGAGGGTCTGGGGGCGAAGCCCTCAGGAAATTTTTTGGGACACGCCCTTTACTTTGGCTGAGAATGCATCTCCTAATATCATGCTTACCAATAGCGACAAGGTAACTTTGTTAGTTTTGTGACAGTTGTCCAATATAAGTAGAGCACGAGGAAAATGTTTGGAGAAACATCTTTTAATTTGGCTTAGGAAGCATCTCCCAACATCATGTTTGCCATTAGTGGCAAGAAAACCTTTGTAGTTTTGTGACATTTATCCTATACATCGGAGCACGAGGAAAATTTTTGAAGATGCATCCTTTACTTTGGCATATAATGCATCCCCTCATTCCATTTTTGCCAGTGCTAAAATGGAAGCTTTGACATTTATCAGAAAATTCTTACCCAACCTGTGCCAAGCCAATTTCTCTTCGGTTTTAAAGAATCTCGAGAACCATTCGAAAAAAGTGGTGGGGCAATGACCCCCATACCCATGCTCCCGTGTCCATGCCACTGTACTGCCATGATGTTGATAATGTTAAAATAGTTTTACAACTTACATATGCTATTTCATGCTCCCGATTTCCTACCCCATCTTGTGCTGGTCTGCTTTTTCAAGTTCTTTGACTCGTTACAAATTTTATTTTAGAAATTTTGATTAGAATATCATTGCACAGGAGTTTAGGAACTTATCAAATGCAAAATAAGACACTCTTTTTGAAATTATGTTCGATCTGGCACCCCTAAACACGGGCCCGCGCGGCCCTGTGCCTACTTAGACACCCTTTCTAGCGTCTTTTGTACGCGCATGATAACACATCAGGTACCAAGTGGCCCCCGGGGGGTAAGTGCATTATTCAGCTCAAGAATTTTACCATAACTTTTTAAGTGCAATGGAATGAGTTTTAAGCGAGGACAAGCTTAGGCCAAAATGATATCTCTGCCAGAAATCATTAGAAATTGCCTCCAATTTTGAGATATGATAACAGTGAAAGAGTTTGGGTTATTGCTCTGGTCAGTATGCATAATCGCTGAAATTCTTATCTCTATATCTCATTTTTAGCGATTTCTATCGATATTTCAATGAAGGTAAATATTCTTCGACCGGAAAATGAACGCAGCTCCTGCCCCAAACAAGCTGTGTGCCTAAACAAATAAACAATTCTGGACGGACCTCCCCACAACTGATTTCCTAAAAAAAATTGCAATTAACTGAAGCATCTTAGCATCCATTTCAGTTTTTGTGAGGGGACTTGAAAATTTACCTCAAAGGACCGATTTTGTCTCCAGGGGCTAGAAAGCGGTGATCTCATTGGCTGACAAGCATGAAATTGGATGATTTCTGCATGCTCTGGCAACCAGTAAGGATTTGAGCCTTATCTTCTTTGATGTCGTTTTGTGCAACATCTTTCATTGTGTTCTTTTTATTGTTAATGTTTCATTACATTCTTCGTATGTTTTCGTTGATTGTTTTCATATGGCTTATTTGTTATAACTGTACTATTGTTGTTGTAGGGTCTTCTTTTTGTTTGGTATATGTTTTGTTATATTCTTTAAAATGGGTGAATGGTGGTTGCATTGTGGCCTAATTGCCCCCTAGAACCAGCGGGAGGATTTCTTTTTGATGATGCCGGTTGAAATCAATCAATGGCGAGCACCAATAGGGTGTATTTGTGTATCTATTCAAACATCGTCTCCCCTGTGTAAAAATATTCGGCCGTTCTCTTTTGTTGTTCGCATCCTCAAGCTTTACTGGCTTTGTTGTTGTTTTATTGCAACTTCAATAATTGTATTACCTTTGGTACTAATGATACAATTTCTTGCTGCCCACTCTGTGGAGGCACAGCTATGTTTCTTGCCTTTGTTTGCTCGCGTGCATCGCCTTGCGAAGATAGTAATTTGCACGACTGTTGAACTTTTCAAGCGTATTTCGCATGCTGTCTTTAGTCTTGTTCATTGTTCATAATAAGTGTTCAGATATCAAGCAATTTATTTTTCTGTATGCGAATTTTTACACTGGATGCATAACTTGCAATAAACTTCATACGCAATGGTTGGTTTTCAAGACCATTCTGATTAGCGGTGATATAGAAATGAATCCTGGCCCTGAAACAATGGATTTTTGTACCTGCAATTTAAATAGTATTACTGCGCATGACTTCTTGCGAGTTTCTCTCTTAGAGGCCTACAAGTCAGTGTACAATTATGACCTGATCGGTATTGCTAAAACCCACCTTGACAACGCTATCAATGAAGATAGGCTAGGACTTGATGGCTACACGTTTTATAAAAGCAACCATCCTCAGAATGTGAGAAGGGAAGGCGTTGGGCATTATGTCAAAGCAAGGCATCTTTTAAGGAAATTTGACTAGTGGGCCAAACTAACCACTAGGGCCCATTTCCCGCGACAAAAAAAATTTGCAAATAAATGCAGCATACAGCGTGACCATGTGCTATTCAGGGAGCATCGTACGGAAAATTTAGAACTGCCCAATTTCATTTCATTTATAAATTCTGATGAGGATTTCCTCAAACATCTTTCATATAAGTGATCCAATAAGTATGAAGCTCGTTGATGGAAAACGAAAACCTTTGTAAACATGTCAGCGAAGCGAGCGAACAATTTTGGTTTCTGTTACTTAGATATGCTTAAAATCGGTTAGGGAGAAGTTTGCAATTGCTTATTGCCCCTAGGCTACTTTCTCAAAGGATTTTGTAGAATTCAAAAAGGTATCTTTGTGCGAGCTGAGGAGAGCAGTCCCTTGCCAACCTTGCCCACACTCGAATGGGCTTCACACTGTGTGAAATACCATTAGCATTGCATTATCAGCATTTAGGGAAAACAATTTGGTTTATGGTGCGAAATTTTCTCAAACAAGCATTGCAGAGAATGTTCGGAAATTTTTTGAGGACAGCAAACTTTCGAGTAAAATATCCCAAAATTGAGGTTTTAGAACTCCCCATTTCGTTATTTAGAACAGCCCAGAACTGAGTAGTTAGAAGGTGAAGTTACGGTTCTTAGCACCAAGCCAAGCTCTGGGATTGTAGAAACAAAGAAGAAATAATCAAATATGCAACCCCTCTTGTCATGACGTTCAAGTGGTGGGTCAGTGGTGGGGCCCTACGTGGGATCAAGCCCTGTCCGCCAAAATGTTCTGACTGCACCACTGCGCAACAACATCTTCTGCCAGTTTTGGAAAATGGAAGACCCAAGGATGACTCCTCTATAAATTGAACAGCAAGGTCTAGAATGCTTAAACAGAAAGGTGCATCTAAGGCGGAGTGACCATGTCTCTCAATTGCACTAAAGGCTAAAACGACAAAATAAGTTGAACGAAAAGGGCCCACACTAGTTGGCCAAAAACGGAGATTCTTGCTCCACTACTGGGCCAGGAAGAGGGCCTACTGGGCCAATGGCCCACTAGTTACAATGTTAAAAGATGCCCTGTGTCAAAGACTCTCTTCCTTCAAAAATCGTCCTGATTTGGTGACTCTCCCCGAATGTGTTGTATCTGAGATTCAAATGGATAGGAAAAAATATGTTTTTGCCGTACTTTATTGTAGCCCAAGCCAGGACCAGAGTGAGTTTGATAATTTCATGGTAAATTTCGATCTATTGGTATCCAAGATACATGCTGAAAATCCATTTTGTGTTACTATCACCGGCGATTTCAACTGTCGCTCAACTCAATGGTGGGAAAATGATATTGAAAATAACGAGGGAAAATTAGTTGAGCAATTTGTTTCTGAACTTGGCCTTCACCAATTAATTTCAGAACCAACTCATTTAATGGGCGGTTCTAAACCTTGTATTGACTTGATTTTTACCAATCAGCCTAACCTCTCTATTGAATCTGGTGTTCTTCGTCTCTGCATGAACACTGTCATCACCAAATTGTTCGTGGGAAATTATCAGTTTCAAGCATAACACTACCCCCTCACACCCGCAGGATTTGGTACTATGACAAGGCAGATTTTGTTGCCATCATGAAAAGTATTGAAATGGTCATGTGGAGAGAGCATCTCCCGACAACATACCATGTCCCAATGAGCAGGTCAAATTGCTCAATGAAGTACTTTTGAACATTTATTCCAACTTTATTCCAAACAAAATTAAAATGATTAGACCCTGTCAAGCACCGTGGATAACGCAAACTGTGAAAAACTTTCTGAGGAACAAGAGTCGTGCTTATAAAAGCTTCGTGGGGAATGGTCAACCGGACGACAAGCTTGCGGGGATACAACATATGATATCTGATGGTTCAAGAATGATTGAGGATGCAAGACTGAAATATGTTCTTAAGGCAGGCACAACCTTAGCTAGCTTTGGAACCCCTAGAAAAACGTATTGGTCCTTGATCAATACTGTTTTAAATAAGGCTAAGATTCCAATAATACACCACTTTTAGAGAATGGGCTCTTTGTGACTGACTTTACTAAAAAGGCACAGTTGTTTAATGATTATTTCATACATCAGTGTACGGCTATTGACACAGGCAGTGTAATTCCAGAATACACCCCCTTAAATTCTACTCTGATAGATAGCATTGTAATATCTGAGGAAAAGATACTACAAATCAACCGATCACTTAATCCTAATAATGCACATGGATGGGATGCAATATCTGTGAGAATGATAAAGCTAGGTGATACTGCATTAGTTGCTCCATTGAAGATGATATTCACAAATTGCCTCAGATGTGGTCTATTTCCCCATATATGGAAGCATGCAAACGTTGTGCCTGTTCACAAAAGAATGAGAAAAATTTGAAGGGAAACTACCGTCCTATTTCACTTCTTCCAATCTTTGGGAAAATACTTGAAAAACTCATTTACGATTCTCTATATTCACATCTTGTGTCATCTGAATTACTTAACCCAAATCAATCAGGTTTTCGTCCAGGTGACTCAACAGTCAACCAGTTACACTCAATAACACATACAATCGTTAAAGCATTTGATTGCAATCCTCCTCTTGATGTTCGTTCTGTGTATCTTGATATTTCCAAAGCATTTGACAGGGTTTGGCATGATGGTCTTATCTTTAAATTAACACAATGTGGCGTCTGAGGAAATCTTCTCTCTCTTATCAAAAGTTTTCTCAAGGATAGAAAGCAGCGAACTGTTCTGAATGGGAGAGTTCTTCTTGGGGAGATATTTTGGCAGGAGTACCCCAGGGTTCTATTCTAGGGCCCTTATTCTTCCTTGTGCATGACCTAACCGAATACCTAAAGTGTAATGTCAAGCTCTTAGCTGATGATACGTCATTATTTACGGTCGTCCAAGATTCAAACTCAGCCGCTAATGACATGAACCATGACTTGGAGTTGATAAGTCAGTGGGCTCATGACTGGAGGATGTCGTTTTGCCCTGATCCACGAAAACAAGCTGTCGAACTCATATTTTCAAGGAAAAAGATCAAAGCTGATCATCTAGAAATTCTTTTCAAGAACATACCAGTAATGAAAATAGATGAACATAAACACTTAGGAATTATACTAGATTTAAATTTGTCTTTTTCTGACCATATAAAATCAGCTATCTCCAAATCAAGGAAGGGTATTGGTTTGCTGAAATATCTCTCCAAATATCTGCCCAGGCATACTCTGAACGAGTTATATAAGCTGTATGTAAGGCCGCATCTTGACTACGGGGATGTTATTTACCATATTCCGATGAGAGTATGCGAGTTCAGTGGTAGCATCATTTTACCGAGCTTGATTGAAAAATTAGAATCTGTTCAGTATTCTGCTGCGCAAGCAATTACAGGAACATGGGGAGGAACATCGCGAGAAAAGCTGTACACAGAACTTGGCTGGGAATCGCTAAGCTGCCGAAGGTCGAGCAGACGCCTTACTTTGTTCTACAAGATCTTTAATATTCTAACTCCAGTTTATACTAAGGATCCAATCCCACCACTTCAACACTTACATTACTCTCTTCGCAACCAGGATTCTACTTCTACTGTGTTATCTTGCAAACTGGCATATCTACACTAGCATAGCCGTCAAATGTTTTCTTTTGTCCAAAGCTCCCGTGGGGTTCTGACTCACGCTCTGATCAGGTCACATTTTCTCCTATGATTGACCAATCAGGTGCCGTAGTTGTGTTCACTTCCGCCTTTCGCAGCAAAAATTATGCCATTTTTGGCCGTTTTGACCACCATCCCCAAAAAATCATTGCACGACCTGATAAATCGATTTTTCGTCAAAATTTCAATTGGAGAAGATTCTCCATGCTTTGGACCATAAAATTGTTTCAGTATTGCTTTGCGATCACTAAAAATAGCAGAATTGTGGCAATTTTAAGCCCAATGAAGTCATTCATCTATTACAAATTCTATAATTAGCAGAAAAAGAGTAGAAAACTGAAAACCTGAAGAAGAACTAGTGCATACACATACCTCAGAAGGTTTTAATAATGAACATCCACTTTTTCTGCCGCGATCTACAGCCAGTTTCAACAGCAAACAACACAGTCAACAAAAATGGGCGTGAGAACTTGAATGATCAGCTCCATTCTATAACCAAATAAATGTGAACGAGGCTTGGTCGATGATGAAAAGCATCCTTGGAAATGTATTTAATCATCACGCCCCGAAAATATCCAAGAGGAAAAGCCAGCACCGTGGCTAAACAGTGAGGTGAAGCGTCTTATGAATAAAAGAGATAGACACTTTTCGTTTCGTAATTTCTTGCATGAGATTTCGTACGTGATCTATACTGTGGCATGATTTCATAATTTGCCGCACAATTTCATAGCAGGGACAGGAGATCCCAGAGATCCTACACCACCGATAGAAGTTTGAGGGAACTTTTAAGAAACTCTTACGAAACATTTTGTACTCAGAAAATGAGAATTTTGAGAAGCTTTCTTTATTGGATCAAAGTTGTAGAATCTTACAAAAAATAAGGTTGTTCGTCCATGAATGTTCAATGAATTTGCAAACTGCCCAATTTTGCTTTGATGCTACTGTGCTGCTTGACTGTGAAGGGGTGATTTTCTAATGAAGGACTTCTAAAAGATAAAATATTTTTTATGATATCCGCCCAAAATGTAAAATTGACATGAGGAATTTACATAAATAGTATTTCAAATGTCGAAAAGATCAATCTACTTTACTCGTTATGAGAATAAGATGTACATTTCTTCTTGTTATTCGTATTCGTAAGAACATTAAACCCAGCATTTCAGTTCTGTTTCATGAAGCTGCTAGACCATAAGACGATAGAAATTCTTCTTGCAATAAAAGATGGAATGTGACCGATCAATTCGTACAACGTTTTGGTAATGTTATTGCCGGTTTCCACCTGGCAACGATAGCCGCAGTTGGATAAAGGAATGGCGGCACAGTTTATCCATAGATGGTTTATCGAAAAAGACATCACGAAATTGTTCTTTCTGGGCCAGAGTGGACGCACAGCTACTCACATAATCTTCAGCATGGCAAGTATTTGTATTTGTTATTCATGGTATTTGTTATTCACCGTTGATTTATTCATATTTCTGTCCATTGGAGCTGATCATTCAAGTTCTCGCGCCAATTTTTGTTGACTGTGTTGTTTGCTGGGGGGGGGGGGTACTTACTGTATTTTGCTGACGCCATGTGCACTCCTTTCCGGGTATCGTTTTCGCCTCTTTTTTCTAACGCCGGGTATCAAAAGGAGGCAATTTTTCTAAAGTCGGTTGTCAATCGTGTTATTTCATTGTTTTCGACGATGTTTTACGTTTAGGGGTATGCTTTTTGCCGATTTTTACGTTTTGGGATATGCTTTTCGCCGATTTTTTTCTAAAGCCGGCTATCATTTTGAGGGAAAATTTCTAAAGCCGGGAGAAAAATTTTTTATTGGAGTGCACCCCCCGTGCAATTGAAAGTCAAGTACCCCCCTCCCCGGGTTGTTTGCCGTTGAAACTGGCTGTAGATCGCGGCAGAAAAAGTGGA
This sequence comes from Aurelia coerulea, assembly GCA_039566865.1. Classification (NCBI taxonomy): domain Eukaryota; kingdom Metazoa; phylum Cnidaria; class Scyphozoa; order Semaeostomeae; family Ulmaridae; genus Aurelia; species Aurelia coerulea. Next base: position 10,929,543 of record CM076959.1, read on the forward strand.
TGTTCGTTATTAAAACCATCTGAGGTATGTGTATGCACTAGTTCTTCTTCAGGTTTTCAGTTTTCTACTCTTCTTTCTGCTAATTATAGAATTTGTAATCGATGAATGACTTCATTGGGCTTGAAAGTGCGATAATTCTGCTATTTCTAGTGATCGCAAAGCAATACTAAAACACTTTTATGGTCCAAAGCATGGAAAATCTTTACAAATTGAAATTTTGATGAAAATCGATTTATCCGATCGTGCAATGATTTGTTGGTGATGGTGGTCAAAACGGCCAAAAATGGCCTCAGTTCTACTGCGAAACGCGTAAGTAAACACAACGAAGGCACCTGATTGGTCAATCATAGGAGAAAATGCGACCTGATCTAGCGTGAGTCAGAACCCCACGGGAGCTTTGGACAAAGGAAAACATTTGACGGCTATGCTATCTTGATGTTTGAATATTGTGTGGATAGGAGAAATCGTTGAAGCGTGCGTGTTTTGCTCTGGAAAAGACCTTTACGGTTTTCCAAACTTGATTCTCTTCCACAACAAGTGATGGAGATGTTGTTTCCTTGGTAACTTGTTTGCTGTATGCATGCTGTGTCAATATGTTATGGGGGTCATCATTCCGGCTGTCAAATTAATTTCCCTTTTTTTGCCATTTTGGTTAAGAGCAGATTGATTTTCATGGAATTTCATAACCTTGATGTTGCTGTTTTCAATTTGCAATGTCAAATTTTCATTAACTAGTTTTCATTGACTATATCTTAAGGATGGTATAAATCATATGAAAGTCAATGAAACCAGTTTCGAACGTTTGGCTAGCAAAGAAATGGTGATTCATGTTTATGAGCATCAGATCGATGCATCTGCTTTTCTGCGATTTGAACCAGGCCGGGGTTGTCATCATGTTGTACAAGCCATTGTTTTCAATAAGTGAAGACAGTGTAGCGTTAGAAGTATCTAAATTGAAATCACCAATCTGATTTTGATTTGAGTCTGAATTTGATTTTGCCGAGGTCCCTTACGAGGCCCAGCTCAATGATGTCATTACAACATACAATGGAGAAACAAAGCTTCATTTTTATGGGCCCCTGGGCAGTTGCCTTGCTTCCCTCCCCTTTCGGCGGTCCTGGGTAGACGTTTTCCTCTCTCAGTTTCTGCTATTTGATAAATTAATTCTTCACCACTTTTTTCAGGTGTTTCAGGGCTCTTCCCTAAGTAAGGGCGTATCTTGGTACGGACAGTTTCTTGAATTAAACCGACCTCTAATGTTTACAAAAGTTGTAATGTTCCCCCTCATCAGTGTCAGATGCAAACAGTACCTCTTACTTCAACTGCTCTTGTCAAAAATTTATTTGTATCTTCCTGGTATAATCCTGCAGCAAATTTTTCCTTAAAATGTATCCTTCTAATCTACAAAAGTATTGGCAAGGTAAAGCCAAGAACAGTCTCCAAATATGTTCTTACTGATAACCCTAGTGTGAACACACACGAAATCACACTTGCAAATTCCTTCGCAACAAAATCCTTAGCCTCTCTTAGTTAGCGCATTAAACTAGTGAAATCACATTTATCTCTCTGGTAAGCTTGTCCAATCTGACCCTGTATTTTCAACTCACGCCTTAACATGGAATTTTTAATTAGGGTACTACAATCTTGGCCAAAATATTTGGAAAAAGTCACAAAACTGCACTACTTTGATTTCATTGAACCAAAAGTGGATCTTCATTTTGTCTAAACACAATTGTTTCAAATTCATTTCGTACGTGCCACGAACTTTTCTACAGTGTCTCTACTGCATACTTTGAACATCAAAAATTACCACTTGTCCTGAATTTGTACTTCTCCTCCCATGCAAATTAATGTCTGAAACCACTGTAGTTCACAACACTGGCTAATATAATGTCGTTCCCCTCTCACAGGCCGGTTCTATTAGCAGGGACACGAATAAATTTACAGTTTTCTTGGCAAGTGGAGTAAGACGGGGTAGAGTGAACTATTTTGGAAGGCTTTCAAGGATATCCCAAAAATTAGATTCAGATTACCATACCTGAATACAAGTCAATGAACAATAATGGGAATATACTTGGAAAATGCTATATTGCATATAAATACCATATCATCACAAAGAGAAACACTTTTCTCTAAAAGTATACTTTGCCCTGAATCTCTGCCAAGAAATAAAACAAAAAAATAGTTAAAAATATATGAAAATTATCAATATTATAATTTCATAATGATGCCATCTATCCTTTCCATGTTGATAGACTTGTTTAATCAAAGCCCAATTAAATTTTTGGATCAGTAACTGCATGTTTGAATGGAGGTCAAACTTCGGCTATGAAGGTTTTGGAAGTTTTCAGGCAGCTCGTATCAAAGTATTTGTCTGTATGATCAGAACGAAACCTTATCCTGCAAATTATGATTTTCTGAAAGCAGAAATATGAAGGAAATGAGATTAAAATGGTTTTCTTCATCTGGCTTCATGGTGTCATATTCCCCTAATTCATCTTATAGAACGTGAGAGGAACAGCTAAAAGAAACACGCCTTCTAGCTTACGCATCACAACCATAACAAAACAACATTAAGAATATAACAAAAGGTCTTGGCTGCACAGGCAGTCCATATCCAATTCATACAGTCTATCACGTGACTATGATTCTATATACAGTTTATTACACATGTTCATATGAGAAAATCAAAAATTGTGGGGAGTTCACTTTACCCGGTCGAAGCAAAATATCGACAGAACGGTAGATCTTTTAAAATATCATGTTAACTAAGAACAGATTGCTTCTTCGTCTTTTCCTTCAAGATAGAGTTAACACAACGTATGTTCTTCAAATCGATCGAAAAATTACAGAAATTATTTTCGGCTTGGGGTCAATAATTAAGACCAAATATAGAAGCCCAAACCTAAGAGCCACAATTTTCCGAGGCTGCTTTTACTGCCTCGGGTAAGGGAATTTTTTGCAACCATAGAAAGAACTATTTTGAAAAAATGTTTTGATTTTCTGTGAGCACATGTAGCAAAGCATTAGGCATAAATCAAGTTTTATCATTGCATATTTACTTTTGGAGAGAAGCGCAAATGCTCCGAGTAGTTCACTTTATCCAGTAGTTCATTTTACCCCGTCTTACCGAAACCATCTCAAATCATCTTCATACGCGACAACACTCAAAACGCACAGCTCATACTTTTCTAGCATTACTTCATGCAAGACAATCGCTGTTGTTGTCAGCGTCCTCTTACTGTACGAGTACAGGGTGAAATTTAGTATTTAGTTTAACACCTGACACAGGTCACAAATGTACCGGGTGAGCAAAATAATAGAATCCCCGTTTGGAAGGCCACTGCTCCCCGTTTGGAAGGCAATGATATTGAAAACTGCCTCGTTTTATTGCCTATATGTTCAATTTTGTTCAGTAACTTACCCGGCTTTAATTGGCCATTCCTTCTCTTGAATATGGGATATTTTCTGCAGAAAGCCCCTTCCGAAAATCTGCAAAAATGAGTGAAAACGATGAGCAAATTGTTCTTGGTTTTCCTTCCTAAAAATGCTGCCACTCACATTTTGAGGCAGAAATTCTAGGGAAATTTGTTCGTGATTCCGGGCACGTTTGGAAAGTTTCTTGAAGAGGCTTTCTCGAAAAAATCCCTCATAATTTCAGAACGGAGTGGCAGATTAAAATGTCTAGTAAGTTTTCTAATGGATTTGAGCATGTTCACCATGAAATTATATATTTATATTAAACTATAACTATATATAAAATATACCTTTCAAACGGGCATTCTTTTTATTGACTCACCCAGTACTTCTTAACAGTAACAGAAGTACCAAAGCACATCTTACCGCTAATGCATGTGCAACTGAGACAGCTCCTTTGCCAGTAATTTCATTCCATTTAAGGTTTAATAATCTCAAACCATAATTCAAGCCCTAAAAGAACAAAAGGCAAACTGTAGCGAAAGAACAGTACAGCATTAGCTAATCTGCCTGAAATGATACGTTATTTCAATTTTCAAACATTCCTTGGTATACGGTTTGAACTAAGATCAAATGTCGGCATTCCGTGTTATTTTTAGAAAAAGGGTAGACATTTCCATCGAACTTGAAATTTGTGGCTCAAAGCAAGGAAAGAGCCCATACCACACATTATCTTGAAAAATAATGCTGAGAATGAAAATAAATAACTTACAAGCCCATCTCCAAGATACAATGCTCCTGTTTCTCCCAGCTCATTATAACTCAGGTCTAATTCAGCGAGAGCTGTATTCTCTTTCAATGTCTCTGCCAAAGCCATTGCCACTTGGTCGTTTAACCGGTTACCTTCAGAACAGGATAAAATTATGAGATAACATACGGTAATAATGTGAAGGCCGTAGGCCATAGCTACTTTAAACGCTCAAAAAGGAAGTTTCGTTGCACATACTCTGAAACTAAGGACTTTTATCGCCAAAAGGTCCCTTTAGGCATCATTATCATATATCCACATGGCCCCATTGAAAAAATTGCACAACAGCAAAATACGGGTGATTAAAGTTTTTCTGGGCCTCTGCGGAGGAGCATAGAGCCGATTGACTTATTCTTTTTGGTTATTTGATGAAATCATCAAGTTAAAGACAGCAGGAAGACACTTTGGCAGACTCCAAGACAGCAAAGAAGTCGATCGAAAGACAGCAAGATCGTATTCCTGAAATACACAGAGAACCTATGAAATCGATGGTGCCCCGCAGCCACATCAAACCTAATGTTATTCAGCATATGAGTCAAATCTTTCAATAGGGCACAGGGAAACCCGCAAATCTTCCAATTTCACGCTTTTAAGCGAACGATATCGTCGTATTCCGATCACATGACTGAATATAAGGCTTTCGAGATAAATTTTCGAGTACCTTCACGAAAATAAAAATGGATATTCGAGCATAGTTAATAGAAAAAAGACTGGTTAGGAACGACCATGTCATTGCGCACTATGTGATTGTTCGATGTTTTTTTAATCACGTGACCAAAGAAGGTACAAGCTCATCTCTTTCAAAACGGCCTAAGTATGGAGATTAATGAGGACAACTTAGTTCCTGTTTGAAAATATGGTAAATTGTGCGTTTGTCGGCTGTTGTACAAATCGAAACAACGTTTCAGAAACTTACAAAGGCATATCTTTATTTAAAGTAACTAACAGAAAGGGAGAATATTACGAAAATTGGAGAAAAGAAGTGGTGAATATTTTAACGAAATTCAGGGTCATCGATGCAAGTCTGAAGCACCAGATAGAGACCAATACTGTGTACATCTGCGAGAGGCATTACAAACCAGAAGATATCGAGATTTCACGTAAGTTGAGACTTGAATTTTGATCAATTTATCATTTAATCTTGGAGTAAACTTCATTTGTAGTATATACAGTATTCCTGCCATATGTTTTTGTTGAAAACCAACCCGTGATTTTATCTTTAATTCGAATGTGATCATTTGACTTGACAATGTTTTATTTTAACTTGCAGCGAAGGGGAGAAAGATCTTGTGCCCAGGAGCCTTACCTACAGAAAATCATCCTAATAAAAGCCACCAATCAGTTGTGAATGTGACACGAAGACACATAGATATAGTTCAAGATCATCCAATACAAGAGAAAATAGCATACCAGAGTATCGAACAGTTGAAGCGAGGCATAGAGAAGAGTGCTCTCAAAGATTGGGTCAAAAACCTCTCAGGGACATCAATAGTTTTGAAACTACATGACTCTAATTTTGATTTGCCAAAATATGTTGTTGTCATTGAAGCAGACTTGACATTTTATGTTGCTGTTTACAATTGGAATTTGCCTGTAGACCATGTTATCTACACAGAACATAAGCAGTCTATGAGATTTGTCAAGGTGGCACATTTGTTGGCAGCTATCTCAGATACACAGATATGCCAAGGCATTCGAAATCAGCTTGCAGCTTCAGAGTGTGTGTGCCATGTTGTACCAAAAGTTTTAGATATTAAAGCCATTGAACCTTTCCAGTGTGAGAAGTTTTACAGATCAAAGTCTTGCCAGGTACAGTATGCTATCATACACATGCAATACATTAACTGTACATACTGTACATACATAATCAAAACAGTAATATGCCAATTATGATCACAATATGATACTATATTGTTACAAGAGCAGTTGTAAGAGGATGGGAGGGGAGGAGGGGTGAAAACTTACAGGTCTAATTTCTTCACAAAATCATATCACTACAAAGGCTTAATACTGATGCTTACAAGGTTTCATACATTTGAAAAGCCTGCTTTCAATTCTTTTCTCTTACAAGGGCTTCATCTAATAAAATTCTGGCAGATGAATTTCTTTCCAAGATATTCCCCAATGAAATTTTTCTTTCTATCAATAATGAACTGTTTATTGATTAACTTTTTACATTCTCATTTGTAGGTGCTGATTCCTTGTGCGTCAGAGTTGAAATGTAAACATTGCGAGAGCCTTCAAGCAAAACTTCATAAAAAGCAGCAAGGTGAAAACATCAAAAGTCAGCAATGCTTGAAGACCAAAGCTCCATTGTCACAAAGCAGTGCTTCAAGGCTCCGAGTAACACTCATGCAAGAAAGACTAAAGTGTAGTCAGCTTGAAGGGAAGGTCAAAGAAATGAGCAAGGAGATTGTGCATGCTAGCATAAAGATTGATGATCAGCTCAGTGTTGATCTGGACCAACTGATGGAGGAAAATATTTCTCATGCTTCCCCATTCATGAAGCTATTTTGGAAAGAACAGGTAAAAAATTTCAGTCAGAAATCTAAGCGGTATCACCCAATGGTGATTAGATTTTGCCTGTCCATGGCATCAAAGTCAGGCTCAATGTATGATGAGCTAAGGCACTCTGGCATACTTTGCCTGCCTAGCAAGAGAACCCTGAGGGACTATAGAAATGTAATTCCACCAAAAACAGGGTTTATACCAGAAGCTATAGACCAGTTAAAGAAATCAACCGAAAACTTATCTGGTCATCAAAGATATATATGCATAGCATTTGATGAGATGAAGATATCTTCAGGCTTGGTTTTTTACAAACATAGCGGTGAAATCATAGGATTTACAAGCCTAGGAGATGATGAGGTAACAGAGGCATTCATGGGAAAAGAGAATAGCCTTGCCAGCCATGCACTCCTTTTTTCTGTAAGAGGAATATCTTCTCATCTTTGCTTTCCAGTGGCTTACTTTGCTACAGATGCTATCATCAGCACGCAACTAATCGCATTATTCTGGAGATGTGTTGCTATAATGGAGCTGAACTGTAATCTTTGGGTTATAGCAACTGTGTGCGATGGTGCCACTGCCAACAGAAAGTTCTTCAGCCTGCATAAAAGCCTTGACAGAAATCCTACAGGGTCAGATGTTGTCTACCGGACAACCAACATTTTTTGTCGCAACCGCTACATATTTTTCATAAGTGATGCACCTCACTTAATGAAAACTGCTAGAAACTGCTTGCTAAATTCAGGCTCTGGCAATAAAGCACGGTGCATGTGGTTTCAAGACCAATTCATTTTATGGAGACATGTAGCTGAAATTTACAACAAAGACTTAGAAAGTGGCTTGAAACTTTTACCCAGACTTTCAAATGCGCATATTCAACTTACCAGTTATTCAAAAATGAAAGTCAGCTTGGCATGCCAGGTTCTAAGTGCAAGTGTTGCAAATGTCCTGAAGAAGTTTTCCTCTAAAGAGTGCATGGCAACAGCAACCTTTTGTGAAGTTTTTGACAAGTTTTTTGATTGTCTAAATGTCCGAAGTTTGAAGGAATTTCAAACAAAAAGGAAGCCATATTTAGCACCCTATACATCAATTAATGATGAAAGATTTCTTTGGCTGAAAGAGGAATTCCTAAAATTGTTCAGTGATTGGAAAGCTGCTATTGAAAGTAGGCAAGGAAATTTCTCAAGATTAGATAAAGAGAAAATGTTCATCTCCAAACAAACCCATGTTGGCATGCAAACTACAGTGCTGTCGGTTGTAGAATGTGTCAAGTTTCTGCTGAGCAATGGAATGCCCTATGTTTTGACAGATCGCTTCAATCAAGACAACGTAGAGGAGTATTTTGGACAGCAAAGAAGCATAGGCAGAAGATGTGACAACCCAACAATACAGCAGTTTGGTTATAACGCTAACATTATAAGAACCCAGAGATTTGTTTCTACCAGAACAGGAAACACAAGTGGAAAATACAAAGGACTAAAAAAGGGCTCTGCCTGGTATTATGTTGATAATGAGCCACTAAACAAGCGACAAAAAAAGGAAATGTAACTTCCAGTAAAATGAAGTTGTAATTTTGCAATACAGTAAACATCCGCAAATACGAACCTATATGAACATACAATGGATTCTATGTATTGGGGGTCCCATTTCACAATTTTTGCCTCAGGATCTTACAACTGTAGGTTCTTGCGTATTTACAGGTATTTACTGTATAACTTTTTGAGAACTTTTTGAGAAACCAAGAGCAAAGCCAGGGGTGGGCTGTGGTGGGCAAGTGCACAACATGTGTTTGTATGCAAAAATTGTGCAAAGATGATTGAACATACAGTGGAAACCCGCATAAAATTTCTTAAACAGGTTCTTATATGCCTACACAGGCCTTACACACGCTAACACTGTTTTCCAGGTGCAAGAATTCTTAAGAATTCTTGAGAATTCTTGAGAACATTTGTGGGTTTCTAATACCCTTTTCAGACTGACACAGTTAAACCAGCTTTATTTAAACCATGTTAAATTTTAACCAATCAAATGCATTTGACTCGTTGGATTGACCAATTAGAATGCAACGTACCATAACATAATTTACTTTCAGCTGGTTTAACTTGTCAGTTTGAATAGGAGAAAGAATACCTGTTTAAAAATCCTTTAGTCTTTTGTACCAAGGAAGAAGTCTGATCAGAATGTGTAGAATTCTGAAAAATTCTTGACGTAATAATAATTTAAAAGAAGCTATTATATAAGAACCGTTCCCAGTTTCAGCCTCTTAGGGGTTTTTATTTAGGGGGCTTAAAAGATTAAATTTCAGCCTCAAGGTTCTCATCAAAAGAGGTTATTTTATTGGGGTTTCTACTGTACTGTACATTTTGCACTCCCTTACTCCCCTATTCCATCTGATGCTCTAATCAAGTAACTGAATCACCTGCTGAGGGAAATTACTACTCTTGGAATTATGACAAAACAAAATTCACTCAGTATGCTAATTTTGCTAACAAAGCAGAACAAGCACTCGTCTTTAGTTTAAAAATTGTTGCAAATAAAAGCCAATGTTTTGTCAAATCTGTTCATGATGTCCATACTGTATCTAAAAAAAGTCTCTCGTGAAACTAATATCATATGTTTTGAATGAATGAATAAACTTGATAAGGCGGAACATCATGCATCAACAATGTTGGCCTAATTTGTGGAAGTATTTACCCCTCATGCCCATCCATGGCCCTGCCACTGGCTTTCTATTCCTTTTCTACTGCATTGCCTCGCTTTAGCTCTTTGCGGAGGGCCTTTTTCTTCTCAAGGTCAGCCTTGTTTTTGTTTTTAAGTTTAACAACTAGGTCTTTCGTTAGAGAAAAGCAGCGAACCCTGAAGTACATTATGAAGAGCTTCTCTAAAATATTGGCAACTTCTTCTGAATGTTCTGCTGCATCATAAGCTGGGCAGTCTTCAAGGATGTCATTCAAAAAGCTATGTGCATTCATGTCTTTTGTAAGAGCAAATGCCATGGGGACAATGTTTATCTTCTGCAGCCTTGTTTCATTCTTGGTTTCTGCCTTAAATTTCTTTTCAGCTAAGATGAACAGATTCTTTGCATTTTCATTTATGGTCCAAAGCCCACCACGATTCAAAACTGACACAAGACTATCTTCATCAAATTCATCACTTTTGAAACAACTTAATATGGAAAGAATTGTGTCATTTGCTTTTTGTTTCATTTTCATGCAATAGAATACTTTCCTCAAAACATAGCCCCCTATATACTCAATGCAATTTATGTCTCTTTCTGTCAGAGAGACAGTTGGCTGCTGTGTTACCATTCCAGGGGAAGTCAGGAACTGAACCTCATTTATGATTTTTTCACATAATTCGGTTGTTAATAGTGATCCATGGGTGGAATCAAGTGAGGGAAAGTATGATTGGCAATCAAAAATAATGTCACCATAATAATCACTGTAAAAAGCTTCCTTGTTACTGCTGTTGATCAGTTTGCTGGATAGTTTTTGAATGTTTGCAAAGAAAGCATTGGTTACAAAACCGTCACGCTTTAATACCTCATCCTTGTAGTAGCTTGCAAAAGCTGAGTTGATCTCCTCTCCGTAGCATTTATTCGTTGAAATGTCAGTACATGTTTTAAAGAGCAGTATTTCGATACTTTTAGCATTAATTATTTCATCATCATTAGAACCCGGAAGTGCATCATCGTTTTGCTCGTTTTGCTTGGTTGTTTTGCTGTTGTGTGTCTTCTCAGCCCTGCAACTGTTTTGAATCGTTTTGCGCAATGATCACATTTGTGTTCCTTGTCATTGAGGAGTATCTGAAACAGTAAGGAAATAAAACTTTACGGACGGAAAGGCATCAAATTTCAAAGTGAAGACCTGGACGTGGAATGGGAGGAAGCGAAAACAATCTGCAGTGAAACGTATGCGCAAATCTGGAATATTGTAACAGAGCTTAAAGTGCCACTAAACCTTTTGGAGAGTTTGGCTTATTTGAAAGATCAATCATCGAGCATCTTCGCACAATCATTCTTTTTTTATTTTGCGACAGGGGTTCGCCGCTATGGGGGGTTTTACAACACCCACTCGTGGCACACGACCGGGTTTTTAGGGTGCTGGGAACTAGTCAGCATTCGACGTCATACCGGGAATCTCGCTTTCATTGTTCAACTGTTCACACAATGAGTTTGGTCAGTTCAGAGCAGTTCAGTGACAGAAGGAGGAAATGAAAGAGGAATAGTGCGCTGTATTTGTTCTTTTATATTGGCATCCATGAACGATGCTGGCTCTTCAGAAAGCTAGTATTCTCTTAGATTTCCAATGATGCTTACGATACAGAATTCGAAGAAGTTGAGAGTGCGAGAGCAGCACCAACGGCTGTAGGCCCAAGAAGACGGCGATGATGACAATCCTGAAATTATTAACTAATTATTATCGATTGAACAGCGAACAAACTTGCCAAAATGAGAGACTGCGTTATTGCCATTTTCGACGAATTATTTCATCAGAATTATGGTAAGCAATATTTCCTTCGATATCAGCTGTCTGTAGTGTAATTTTAGCATAAATCGATTAGATTTACAATCATAACAAACATCGATGTCGGCCCTGGCCTTGTTAGGCCACAATGAGCCCATATCAGTAGCGAAAAATATACTACCTGCCGAGGGATGGGACTTTCCAAAAGTAATTACAGCATTTACAGAAATATTAGAACAGGAAGGTTTGGTATGAAAAGCCAAAGATGAATGATACCAGGGTCAACATTTATTCATTATTGAATTACCAGACAGCACAGGTAAGCTCCCAAATTTTTTCTAGATTGGAGTAGGCCAACCACACATTTCCTGTTGTTTTACGTGGAAACTGAAACTGTTGGTATCACAAAAAGTTTTGTGGGTGGCCTATTCTAATCTAGACAAAATTACTTGTTACCTTTACCTGTGCTGACAGATAGCCAGTCTGTTTACTTTGTCCAGAATGTTTCAGGAAGCCAGACATTACAGTTTCATATCCAGGCATGCCCTGGGAGAGCATGCCTTTCTTTCCCTTTCATATCAATTTTTTGCCAATTTTTGGTCTGGCAGACAGAGATGTTGGTTATGAAAGCATGTGAAATGAACTAATTTTTGTTATTGGCCTATGCTCTTTCATTTGGGAAACCTTGCAGCTAGGGTGATCACTGATGCTAGAATTTCATACAAAGTTTGCCAGAGTTATTAAATCATTTATTTACAGAAAATCCTTCATAAGCTATAATCTAAACACGCTTTATTTGATGTATTGTGGAAAATGTGGGAAAATGTTTGTTGGATAGCTTGGAGGATGCCAAAGTGTTGATGCTGCACAGAAATGGAGGGCTGTATGCTAATTAGATGTAATTTAACTTATGCTCTTGTAAATTGGAATATTTTAATTTTTGCAGGTGAACGTCCAAGAAGAGTGTCCTGTTTTCTTTCAAGACCTTGCACATCAAAGGAATTTCCAAGAGATGTCCCAATCAATCATCTATCAGTGCAATTGAAATATGTCTATGTTGACTTCCCTGATTGCTGGTAGAAAGAACCTTCAAAGAGAACTTTCTTGATTGTGGAAGAGAACTATTTTTGTGCAAAGATGACACAATAAATCCAATATTGATTCCCAAAGGAACTTTTGAAAATAGATTAGCTGTTGTGTATTTTTATGGTATATGGTACAATTCGTTGCTAGAAAGCCCCTAGAAAAGAATTTCCTGGCATGAAAAGAAAACCTCATGGTATGATTTGTTGTTATGAACTTGAGAAAGAACTCTCTGCCAACCTTTCAGCTAACATGATTGCCCATAATGTAAAAAGTTTGACAGACAAACCTGCAAGATCTATCAACAAACATAAAATTTTCACATAAAATGCCAGGTTTGAAAGAAGAATGTTTACAGTTTTTATCCAAACTCATTTTTAAGGGGCTATCAGGATGGCCAAGAATTCAAGAAATTCTGCATAGAATTACAAATAAACCTGGAAATCCAAATTTGTCAAGAATGGCAACCATAGAAACAACTAGTACAATTCTTGAACTCTAAATGTTTATCCTGGCCTAATTTTCTTACATAGTACAACATGATACCATGATTTTAGCAAAAACTTTGTGAAAATAAGAGTTTGCTACTGTATAAGTGTCTTAAATCCCTTCAGCAATGTGCGTTACCACAACCTTATCCTCCTTTGACATGCAATGTATGATATGGTCTAGAGATACAATGTCATTTCTTGCAATTCTGTATGTCTTCTCTTTTATATGCCTCCAAACACATACTGGTCTGTGTCTCCTTGTATTTGACTGATGGATCTACAACAAAGATATCATCTTGTAACACAACTCAAATCACCTTGTTAGATACTTTTGTTTCAGTTTTGTTATGAAAAGGAAACCCATTTTTAAGGCAAACAGAGTTTCTTACGTTACAAATAAAACTACTTTCATACTTTCATTCAGAATTTCACAGTGCAGCAGTGCAAGTAATAAATTTCAAAATGTCATAAGAAATACAACAAGAATAAGTGAAGTTGTGTCAGAAGGTCTAAATTTAAAAGAAGGTTTTCTCATAATAAATAACAAGCATTTATGAGCATCACAAGCGAGAAAGATGCACAATTGAAACACTCTGTGGTCGAATTAAGTCAATCGGCATCATTGAAATCCAACCCCAAGCCTTGGATGGCATTTGTCCCTCTTGACGCGTCTTTCCAAAGCGAAGTATCTACACGGTCGATAATGTGGAAAATCGTGCCGCTTGGCGTTGGCCTTGTGCCAAGAAATGTCTTATTCGAAGGAAGCAAAGTTTGCTTGTTATCAAGAACAAAACTTTTGAGCTTTAAATCAAAATACCTGTGCCTCTAAGATAAGTAAATGGCCTATGAATAATAATAATAAATATGAGCTAAATATGCCTACCATTCTCGAAGCTCTCTACTTGAAATGAGACGATATCTCCATCCTTCGTTGCCACGATAAATGGGAAAGAAGCTGCTACCCCGTATTCATCTGTGGCCAAATGTTTTCAGGGATAAATATCCTTCTTTGGTAACTGTCCAGCGTAAAAAGAGAGGAGCATGTGCAGTATTGCTGAGTTGGTTCCCCTTTCGGGCTTTCACCTTGCTTAGGCCTAGACTACCTAGCCTAGTCGATCTTTCAACCTCAGTTCAGTTCATGAAATTGTAGTTCCTCTGCCTTCTCTTTGCCTCCAACAGTTTATCGTTATGAAAAGGAATACGTTGAAGTATTATTTCCACTTCCTTGTCAGGCAAGTTACTGCAGTTGACTGCTCATAGACATTTTCTTCCGATTTTCTTTCTCCAACAACCATCCAAGAATCACAGTCAGTTTACAGCGTGTTTCTGTTCATGCCATTGTGAATGCGATTGCGTCATTCCCGGTATGACATCACAGGCGCCTCGCCCGAGATCTCTTAACGATCGTAGATTGCCCGGTCGTGGACCAAAATTGATTGCAAAATATGGTCAAAATCCGAACTTTGAGAACTCGTAGAAAAAAAACTACTCATCGCATCTGAAAAATCTTTTTGGATTTAAAACCAGCTCGACGAGTTCTACCGAATAAGAAAAACTCCCCAAAAGGTTTAGTGGCACTTTAAAGCTTTCGCGACTGAATTAAATGCCATAATAACTAACTTGATCTAATAATTTAATGGCAACTCGCCCATGATCGTGTTGTTATGTTCATAGTTAGGCGGACCTAGTTAGGCCGCCATGCCATAATGTCATCAAAACTAAAAAAAAGGCCCTTACGGAGACTAAGAGTGTATGAAAATACATGTAATATTCATAATTATTTGCAGATTACGTACCTCATTCATATCATCATCAAAATAACTCTGAATGTCTTCATTATCTTCAACGATGTTCACAATTTCCTCAACATCAATGTCATCAACAAAGTGAATCAAGTCAGCCATTACTGCGAAGAATTTTGGCTTGTACCTTCTTTGATCACGTGACCAAAGAGCCTCGCTTTTTCAACATAAAACAAAAGGCCTATTGTTTGACATCAAAGCTTCCTAACCAGTCTTTTTTCTATTAACTATGATTCGAGTAATAAAGATACAGAGCTGGTTTTACCACGAATCGATTCGAGAGGCCTCACTCCACAGTTGTTCTTCTGCATTTGGTTAAAATCTCGTCAGGGATCGGCGTTACATCGAATTTCATTCCTTCGAAAATTTGCCTATGTTCAAGAATTCTTCAGGAACGTTGCAAATAAGATATAGCTTTCAAAATTTCACATGTTACGTGAATTATGTCTAGGAATAACATGAAAATATTTGTTTGTGTGATTTTCGAAAATCCTAGACGAATTAAAGCTATTTGCTGCGAAGAAAGCTAATGGGCCTACCTTCACCCGCAGTAAAATCCCAGTAATCGGCATTAAATCACTCTTTCTCGCAATAATAACCAGCGGATACATTAACGAATAACTTCACCACAAATCTAATTTCTTTCCACTATTTTATCATCGATAATTTCGATAAAATGTGACAAGACTTCACAGCCCCTGCAGTAAACCGTCCAACTACCTTCGATTCAAAGTTTTCTTGTTGCAAACACGTTGGAAGTCTTGCAAGACTTGCATAAAACAAAAGGCTTTGCAAGACTTAGGTCTCCCATATGACACAGCACAATGACACTTTTGAGAATAGATTGCACACTCCTGGAGGCATTCTATCGTTGCAAAATAAAGAGAAATTAAAACATTTCTCAAAGATTGCAAATTCTCGGAAAAGTACATAATTTGTGTAAAGAAATTTCCCCTGCAATCTATTCTCAAAGGTGTACAACCTATTATCAAAGGTAACTATTTGCTGTGTCATATGGGAGACCTGAGCCTTGCATAACCTTTTGTTTTATGCAAGCTTTCCTGGTGTTTGCAACAGGAAAACTTTGAATCGACGGTAGTTGGACGGTTTGCTGCAGAGGCTGTGAAGTCTTATCACATTTTATCGAAATTATCGATGATAAAATGGTGGAAAGAAATTGGATTTGTGGTGAAGTTATTCGTTAATGTATCCGCTGGTTATTATTGCGAAAAAGAGTGATTTAATGCCGATTACTGGATTTTGCTGCGGGTGAAGGTAGGCCCATTAGCTTTCTTTGCAGCAAATAGCTTTAATTCGTCTAGGATTTTCGAACATCACACAAACAAATATTTTCATGTTATTCCTAGACATAATTCACGTAAAATGTGAAATTTTGAAAGCAATATCTTATTTGTAACGTTCCTGAAGAATTCTTGAACATAGGCAAATTTTCGAAGGTATGAAATTCGATGTAACGCCGATCCCTGACGAGATTTTAACCAAATGCAGAAAAACAACTGTGGAGTGAGGCCTCTCGAATCGATTTGTGGTAAAACCAGCTCTGTATCTTTATTACTCGAATATCCATTTTTATTTTCGTGAAGGTACTCGAAAATTTATCTCGAAAGTCCCGAAAAATTTATTCAGTCATGTGATCGGAATACGACGATATCATTGGCTTAAAGCGTGAAATTGGAAGATTTGCGGGTTTCCCTGTGCCCTATTGAAAGATTTGACTCATATGCTATGTTATTCATCTTGTTTTTGTCGGTTCTTCAAATCTTGTAATTTTGACATGGTTTGTTTGAAAAACAGTACTAACCATGAATAACAACACTAAACTACCAAACAGGAAAACAATTGGGACAGCTAAGGCCGCCGCCGCGCCGGTCGCGTACACAAACTTTATCTGCAGGAGCAACTAAAGCTTCTGTACAGTATCTGCTACCTAAGATCATTTTAGCATATGTGGAAAGGAAATTTTGCAAGTACATCCATGAGATTACAGAAAATAAAAGGTACTTTTGACTTTGTCTGGAAATTCATGGCGTTTGCTAAGCTCCGTATAAAGTAAAAATGTAGAAATGCCTGTGAATGCGTGGAATCTAATGAGAGCTGAAAGCTGCGTTCACATGATACCAGCACAATTTGGGAACAACCTTAATTTGCCACAAATCAGAATGAGACATAAGTTTCAAAGAGTTTATGTCACTGATATACCTACGAGACGGTTCTTGAAGAAATTGTTAATATTCTGGGAGCAAAGAAGTATATTTCTTTGTAAATGAGAAGTATACACTGTGAAGGAAGTGGACACAAAGGAAGAGCCATCTACTGGAACATTGAGGGCTTTTGAAACTAAAGCCTGGTTTCCATTGAATCGCAAAGTGTCGCAAGTGTCGCATGTGTCGCAGAGCGTCGCAGAATTTTGGTTTGCTGAACTCTGCGACTCTCTGCGACAGGACGTTTCCATTGGTCGCAGAGTGTTGCAGAATTTCGGTGCCATGTTTCAAAGACAGTAAGGCAGGAATTTTGAAACAGATCAACATCACGTGACTCTTTTGTTCTGGGATCGAAATTGGTCGCAGAACTTTAGGACAGGTGTTTCCATTGATCGCAGAGTGTCGCAAAGTGTCGCAGAGATAGAAAATTTTCTATCTCTGCGACACCGATCGCAGATTGTCGCAGAGTGTCGCAGCATTTTAGTAGAGCAGTTTCCATTCGTCGCAATGTGTTGCAGAACCAAAATTCTGCGACACATGCGACACTTACGACACTTTGCGATTTAATGGAAACCAGGTTTAAGTTCCCATTATTGTGACTTTACTTCCTTTGCAAAGTAGGTCATTTGAGCACAAAATTCAAACCTATGAATTTCCTTCACCTTCATCTTCATGGCATCCCAAGTGTGCTAGTAAAAAGTCTACTTCTTGGTAGTGCCGATTGCAAGCTCTTCTAAATTCCTTCTTTGATTTCCTGGCAGTTAACCTGGCTTTCTTCCAGGCAACAAATATAGTGCGTCCACGCGAAAAATGCCAACAAAAGTTTGTCGCAAGAAAGTAGGATTGTTTCGAACTACATTTCATTTTCATTTTATTTTTTCATTAAACAGAGTACGATGGTAATGCTGTCACTAAAATAAATAAATTTTTTGCAAAATGCCCTGTGCAAAGAAAAAGATAGCACCCTAAAATTTACAATCTAAATACATAATTAGAAATAGCAAAGTAAAAGTATTTTGAAAATAATAAAACGATCGGCAGGAATCAAAAAGTGGTTCCTTCATGCTCTGAAGTTTTGAAGACAGGATTTAAATTGTTTGAAGGCTTTTGTTAATATTGATTTTGCGTCAAGGCCATTCTATAATTGTTAGAGAGACATAGAATAAAAGAGACATACAGAATTTGAATGTTAAGAGTTTCTTAACTATTCTTGAGCGTAGTACTAGAAAGAGTTTCTTAAATTTTTGGTCATCGTAGTACTAATAAACCAGTTTCTTATAAGAAAACGTGTAGTTTGCACTGACTTTATTCGGAGGTATTGTTTGGAATAGGGCAGCATTTCTAACGCCTTTCAGATCTCTTTAGTCATAAACACTAAATGCCTTGAGGTATGTGTTGGCCAACAATTGAGCTGGGGCGTACAGAAAATTGACAAACAGGCGAGGACTGAGTGTAGCTTTCTGAAATTTGATTGCTGCGAAAACAGCATTTCATTTGAAATTAAGTAATTGTACAACTGCTCACAGACAAGTTTTTCAAACAGCCGAGATAAAACACTCCGAAAATTACATTTAATTCAAGTTTTTAACATTACGGTTTAGTGCTCTGATACATAGTTAGCACCGTTTTTCAAACAACCCATGTCAAAATTTAAAAAATGCCAAGAAGTGACAGAACTAGATTGTATAACAACGCGGGATTGATGCGGCTGCGGGGCATCATCAATTTCATTAGTTCTCTGTATATTTCATGAATACCAACTTGTTGTCTTTCAATCGACGTCTTGCTGTCTTTGGGTATGCCACAGTGTCTTTAACTTGATAATTTTGATAAATAACCAAAAAGAATAAGTCAATCTGGTCTATGCTCCTTTGCAGAGGCTCTGAAAGAGTTTAATCACCCGTATTTTGCTATTGTGCACATTAATTCAATGGGGCCATGTGGATATCTTATAATGATGCCTAATAGGACCTTTTGGTGAAAAAAGTCCTTAGTTTCAAAGTATGTGCAACGGGGATGATATGTTAGAGCTCTATGGACTACGGCCTTATCTTGAATTTTTTCAGAGAAAAGATGAAAATGCTGGAAAAAGTTTGATGCCCTTTACATAATAACACAATCTTTCATTTTATCATAAATCTTACCAGCTCCAGATTTTGTTGGCCGCTTCTTCAGGGCCACAGTCTCTTTTTCGTGATACCGTCAGTCTGACTTCAGGCTAGCAATGCAACCATTTGGTTTTGTTTTCACCTTTTTCTTATATATTCAAGATAAAAATTTACAATGCAATGATACCTCCTACTATACTCTCTAATTACAACTATACGACACTACAGAGACGATACCAAGAGGAGCGAAGTGGCACGACTACCCCAAGGCCATAACATGAAACAAAAAACAATGACAATACCAGAACAGTATGTAAAGGGGTCAAAGAACAGAACAAACAGCATACAAACATTAAAATAAGCTACAAGTCAGGACAGCCTGCAACCAAATAATTTTAAATTAAATGAAGAGCCTAAATTTTAGACCCATAAATCTTGGCTGGCAAGCTACCCCAAACTACTAGCTATTTAAACTAAAAATGGACATTAAACAGGGATACGGAGGGTATTCATAAGAAAATTGACAAGTTAATTAAGGCGTTCTGTTTCCAAAATAAACTTAATTGTTAAGTTCAAGATTAATACCTTTGCTTCCGAAGGCAGGCTTCCATCTCCGTATAGTCAAAAATGCAAAATATTGTTGCCCGGGGCTTCAGAATGTCCGTACATTCGGAGCACATCATTCGCACCAGCGAGAAGACTTCGTCTGTACACTGTGAAAGAATCGCAGAGCAGCAAAAAGAGTTCCGTGTCCTCAATGCCATCGTTAATTGGGCTTATTGGGTTGATTATGTTGTTATAATTGTGCTTGAATTTGTGAAAATTTAGTTTGCTCAGCCCAACCCTCAACTGAATTAAGTACGCAATCCCTTTTGGATTGTGAATTCCATAAAGGGAGTTGGCAGGAGGTCTAATCTGTGAAAATAAGTTCTTTTTGAAGATGCCGACAGACGTGGATGCCCTCAACACAGGATCAAGTTTATTCCACTCAAGTAAGCAGTTAGGATAAAAACTAGACCTAATTTTTTCCGTTCTTGCCCTTATTTGCCCTACTACTGGCTGGTTTCGAAAAATATAGTTTGTTTCATGCAGCGGTGGAATGGGATTTTGGATAGGGGTCTGCCGCGAGCATATTCAAAATGGTACCGTTGGCTAGACCAACTTTTACGAAAATGGTACCCTTGGCTAGACCAATTTGACCATTGTCTGGACCAATTTTTAGGATAATGGTACCCTTGGCTAGACCAATTTTGGCCATTTTCTGGACAAATATTTTCAATCGCTAGTCCAATATTGTCAAAAATGATACCCTTGGCTAGACCTTTGTAGTCCAAAATTGCAAAAAGTATACCCTTGGCTAGACTAGAAGTCCGAAAAAGTGTACCCTTGCTAGCGGCACATCCCTAGTTACCTTTACTATGGAAGAACCCCCCCCCCCCCGTGAGCCACAGTAGGTCTCCCGATAGGCCACATCTCCCTAGCTTATAAATAAGGCCCTCATGCCATACCCTGTCAAACACTTTCGAAATATTAAGATAAACAGAGTGAACTTCTAGGGTGGGGTTACAGTCAAATGCTTCGAAGACAGAATGAGTTATGGTAAGTAGCTGATTTATTGTCGAGTCACCTGGACGAAACCCAGATTGGTTAAACCCAGATTGGTTAAACCCAGATTGGTTAGGGTTTAATAATGTTTTCACTTTTCCATAGTGAAGTGAAGTTTCCATAGTGAAATAATGAAGAGCAATACTACCGGGTGAGTCAAAAAAGTTAAAACCTCTGCAAGCTTGTAGTTTGCTAACTACACCCATCATATTCCTTAATACTGATTCTATGAGCACCATGCCAATTTAGATAATAAAAGTCTGTTGCTGAACCCTAATCCATATGGGCTTTTTTCGTGCTAACATTCATGGATCAGAATTCAATACAACTAGGCACAGTTACAGAGCAAGTAATTTCGAGCCTGTAGCATAGTTTGTGTGTGGCTGCCACGCCTTATGACATCACAGTGACGTCACGAAGTTGAAACTCTGTGAAAATCAGGCTTCCAGGTTAAATTAGGGTTTAAATTTTTTGGAGGGATATTTTGGCACAGATTAACCAATTCTGATGACATCAATTGTGCGAGTAATTTGTTCTATGTAAAAAGAGACCAAAAGAACCCAGAAAATGGTGAAAACTTATTATAATACATCAAAATTCAATCATGAGACTTTCTTGGTTCTTTAGAGACAATGACAGTAATGATTATGATCCCAATGCATTTTACATTAAGTCAGGATAGAATCCCCCGAGAGCCGACACTGTTCTTGAAACTTATCTTTCTCTTCTGGAAAATGAGGAGCTGTCTGTTTCACCAGAGGGTAGGAATTTCAGTAATTTCATATTTGGGGAGAGGCAGGCTCTGGAGGAACTAAAGTCTGACAGGAGTATTGTTATTAAGGAGGCGGATAAGGGCTCTGCGGTTGTTGTTTGGGATAAGCAGGATTATGTAGCAGAGGCAAATAGGCAATTAGGTAATTCGGACGTTTACGAGGAATTAAGTAGGGATCCAACCGCAGAGTTGGCCCAGTGGTTAAGGCGCCGGACTCACAACCGCAAGGTCGTGGGTTCGAATCCCACCAGGGTCATACTTGCTGCAAAAGTGTGCGGAGAGCTGCTAACTCTCTGTAATTCCAGGCAAAGGCAAAAGGAATCACGAGGGGTGGTCACATCGAGAGGAAGGACCGGGGTCGCCCTGATGGGCCCCCCCTGCACCACGCGCAGAAACCCATACCTTGCGAGAATAGCAAGTGTATGTGCCTAAAAAGTGAAAGGTTAGTTATAACCCGTGTCCCCTGCTGGAAACAAGTCATCTCGAGACTTTCGCAGGCTAGGCACGTTAAATACAAATACTCACTCACTCAGTTAGAGGCTGAGATCCAGAATGTTGTATCGGAGATTCAGGTTTGTGGTCCAGGTTTGTAAGATAAGGAAGCGTCGTATTTGCAGGTCAAAAGGTCTAAGTTAGGTAGGTTTTATTTGTTACCTAAGATACATAAGGGACTCAGTGATGTGGTCGGTAGGCCGGTTATTTCCAATAGACCATTTCGCAATTTGGAGAAAGAGACTGAGGAGAGCGCGGCCCATTCTGACAGCCTTGGCAACAGGGAAATCTAGGGAATCCCCTCTTCTGCAGTGCAAAGTGTACGGTTGGCGGCTCGCTCGCATCTCTCTCCAAAATAGAGTTATTTTCGATTTATTTGCAACTTCCAAGAGTTATGCGATGCTTGTTTAGTATTGTAAGTGTTGTTGTTGAATTATTTAGCCGTTTTGCAATTATTTCGCCCAGCTGACCTACGACGAAGTTTTGCTTGTTTACTAGGTAATTGAACGCATTTACGGTAATGCAAGCAAATTAAAAGCATTGTTTGGAATCCTTCAAAGATTCACAATGAGATTGTGTACTGTTTTGATAAATTTAACAAGTAATAACAGGTCAAACCAAGTCAATTGTAGTCGAGGAAGATGATGCAAGATCAATAGGCCTAACTTGAGCCGCCTCAAACTCGAGGGAAACCACTGAAATAAAATGGCTGAAAATACATTTACAAATGAGCAAAAAGATTGCAAAGCGGCTAAATAATCCAAAGAAAACACTTACCATAGTAAACAAGCATCGCAGAACTCTTGGAAGTTGCAAATAAATCGAAAATAACTCTATTTTGGAGAGAGATGCGAGCGAGCCGCCAACCCTACACTTTGCACTGCAGAGCATATGAGTCAAATCTTTCAATAGGGCAAAGGGAATCCCGCAAATCTTCCAATTTCACGCTTATAAGCCAATGATATCGTCGTATTCCGATCAAATGACTGAAAATAAGGCTTTCGAGATAAGTTTTCGAGTACCTTCATGAAAATAAAAATGGATATTCGAGTAATAAAGATACAGAGCTGGTTTTACCACGAATCGATTCGAGAGGCCCCACTCCACATTTGTTTTTCTGCATTTGGTTAAAATCTCGTCAGGGATCGGCGTTACATCGAGTTTCATTCCTTTGAAAATTGGCCTATGTTCAAGAATTCTTCAGGAACGCTACGAATAAGATATAGCTTTCAAAATTTCACATGTTACGTGAATTATGTCCAGGAATAACATGAACATATTTGTTTTTGTGATTTTCGAAAATCCTAGACGAATTAAAGCTATTTGCTGCGAATAAAGCCTACCTTCACCAGCCGCAGAATCCCAGTAATCGACATTAAATCACTCTTTTTCGCAATAATAACCAGCGAATACATTAACGAATAACTTCACCACAAATCCAATTTCTTTCCGCCATTTAATAATGGATAATTTTGATAAAATGTGACAAGACTTTACAGATTCTGCAGCAAACCGTCCAACTACCGTCGATTCAAAGTTTTCTTGTTGCAAACACGTTGGAAGTCTTGCGATACTTGCATAAAACAAAAGGTTTTGCAAGACTTAGTTCTCCCATATGACACAGCAAAATGATACATTTGAGAATAGATTGCACATTCCTAAAGTCTTTCTATTGTTGCAAAATAAAGAGAAAATAAAACATTTCTCAAAGATTGCAAATTTCCTTGTCACATCGGAAAAGTACATAATTTGTGTAAAGAAATTTCCCCTGCAATCTATTCTCAAAGGTGTACAATCTATTATCAATGGTAACATTTTGCTGTTTCATGGGAGATCTGAGCCTTGCACAACCTTTTGTTTTATGCAAGCTTTCCTGGTGTTTGCAACAAGAAAACTTTGAATCGACGGTAGTTGGACGGTTTGCTGCAGAGGCTGTAAAGTGTTGTCACATTTTATCGAAATTCTCGATGATAAAATGGTGGAAAAAAATTGGATTTGTAGTGAAGTTATTCGTTGATGTATCCGCTGGTTATTATTGCGAAAAAGAGTGATTTAATGCCGATTACTGGGATTCTGCGGCTGGTGAAGGTAGGCCCATTAGCTTTATTCGCAGCAAATAGCTTTAATTCGTCTAGGATTTTCAAAAAATCACAAAAACAAATATGTTCATGTTATTCCTGGACATAATTCACGTAACATGTGAAATTTTGAAAGCTATATCTTATTCGTAGCGTTCCTGAAGAATTCTTGAACATAGGCCAATTTTCGAAGGAATTAAATTCGATGTAACGCCGATTCCTGATAAGATTTTAACCAAATGCAGAAAAACAAATGTGGAGTGGGGCCTCTCGAATCGATTCGTGGTAAAAACAGCTCTGTACCTTTATTACTCGAATATCCATTTTTATTTTCGTAAAGGTAGTCGAAAATTTATCTCGGAAGCCTTATTTTTAGTCATGTGATCGCAATATGACGATATCATTGGCTTATGAGCGTGAAATTGGAAGATTTACGGGTTTCCCTGTGCCCTATTGAAAGATTTGACTCATATGCTGCACTGCAGAAGAGTGGATTTCCTAGATTTCCTACTTTTTGCCAAGGCTGTCAGAATGGACCGCGCTATCCTCAGTCCCTTTTCCAAATTGCGAAATGGTCTATTGTGGTACCGCCAGTGAGCATATTTCTGAGTTCTTGGATCATCATCTAAACCCCCTCGTTAGTAATACAGAATCTTATGTTAAGGACACTAATCATTTTTTGTCGTTGTTGGCTGGTTTAGGGGAGATCCCGGATGATGCGTTGCTATGTACAGCGGATGTTGTAGGCCTCTATCCCAGCACTCCACACGATGAGGGCTTGGAGGCAGTGCGACATGCGTTGGGCGGCAGGCAAAATCCAGGGGTCTCCGCAGGTTCGTTGGTTAATTTAGCTAAGGTTGTACTCGAGAATAATGTTTTTGAATACGATGGTAAGGTTTATAAGCAGAAGTTAGGGACAGCGATAGGTACTAAGTTTGCTCCGGCGTATGCTAATTTGTTTATGGCTGATTTTGAAAGGAAGTTGCTGGAAGGTAGTGCGGATAAGCCGTTGGTTTGGTTAATGTATATTGATGATGGTCGGGATACGGGGGGACCGTATCCCTTTTGTAGTGTCATATCATCCAGCTCTTAATGGGATCTATGGTGCACTGAGCAGACTTCAGCCAATGTTGGATGCGTCTGAAGAACGCAAGAAGGTGTTTCCAAGCAAGCCACTCGTTGCCTTCAGACGTGCCAAAAATCTTAAGGACACTCTGGTCAGGGCAAAGCTTGCTCCGGTGCAACGAGAGGATCCTATTAGGGGTTGTTATCGATGTGGCAAAGCTCGTTGTCAAGTTTGTAAGTTTATGTCGGAAGGGGATAAGTTTGTTTGTCATTTTACTGGTAATGAATATAGGATTAACTCTAGATTTGATTGCGATTCGCTTGGAGTGGTTTCGTGTTTGGTTGTAAGGTCCGTGGTATGCAATATGTAGGTAGCACTTTCACCCCCTTCCGTATTAGGTTTAATAATTGTAAGTCGTGTAGCAGGAGGTTTGATAAGGGAGAAATGGTAACTGAGGCGGATTTTTTTAGGCATATTGCATCGGTAGGGCATCACGGTTTTCTTGAGGATGTTTCTTTCCAGGTTATTAATCGGTTGTTCGGGGATACTAGGGTTAGGGAAGATTTTTGGCAGTTCAAGTTCAAGACTTTTGCACCCAAGGGACTCAACGTCAGACCTGTGAATTCTTAGACCTACCGTTCCCCCGCAGTTCCATGTAGTTTTTATTAGGGGTAATTTTATCTTGTCTATTTCTTTTTATTTATTTATTTAATTTTAATTTTAATTCATTTTATTTTCTTCTTTTTGTGCTACGTAAACGTGTTTTTGGACCAGTACCTTTTATTTTAGTCACCACTTTGTTTATCCTATTTTCTTTAATTAATGTCGCTACGCTATAGTACCTCTCTTGGGACAAACGGCGCCTTTTTCTGCTCTTTTATTTTTTCCGCTATTTCACGTCGCAACGCATTTCAAACTTCTCTTGAGATTAATGGCTCCCTCTTTCTGCTCCTAACTGTTGCTGCAACTCTCCTGCTATTCCCTTTGTCTCCTTTTCGGCTCTCTTTCCCTTTCATCTAGGTGTGTTTCGACATTTTGTATTAGGTAGGTCCCTTTTATTAGGTCGTTGCTATTATATTGTAACTCAGGTTTATAGATAGGCCCCAAATTATTGTAAGGTCAGTTCTGATGAAGCGAAAGCGAAACGTAAATGCAAGCTCTATATTTTTGATAAATCTTTATTAATTTTATGTAGTTATCGAGGAGGCTCATGATTTATCAAAATTCAATCAAATATTTCCATTAATAATAATAATAATAGTAATATATATATACCTCTTCTCCATTTCGGAGCAATTACTACTTTAAAACTACTTTGCACAAGTGCAGTGAGAGTAGTAACAAGGGTTTTTGACTGGTCTTGCTTTAGTTCAGAAAGCAAAATTGTTCCACACATTTGTTTATGTTACTTAGTAATTTTGGATTATTTCCCTGTATGCTAAATATTCTTGGTAAATCGTTGTTTTGGAAATAGGAGCATTCCCACAGGTGCTCTAAATATTCCTCATGTTCTCTACACCTTCTGCATAAAGCGCTTTCATGTTTTCCTTTGTAATTTGTCTTTAATTCAGTCATGTTTAATTTTAGTTTTAGTGGTTTTGCACCTTCGTTGTGTTTAATATACCGTTTTAGACCAAATGAAGTTTTTTTGATAAATCTCATTTTTGTTTTCTTATTTTGACTCATATCATTTTCAATGGATGTAATTATTTTTTTGGTTTATTAATTTGTTCCACCCTTTGGTTGTCAAGTTGCAAATTTGTTCTTCTGTTAGATCAATGTTAAGGTTTTTTAAATCTTCCATAATTTGATTATACCAGCAATCTACAAAGTTTAGTAGTTTTTGTTCTTCGTACACTTATTTCACAAGTCTTGTTTCTTTCATATTTAGTATTTTATGCAGATATGTAAGCCTTTTTTCCTTTATTCTATATTCCATTGGTTTGAGGCCACATTCATATAATATGCCTTGGTATGGTGTTGAAATTAGGAGACCGTTTATTATAGTTAAAGCGTCTGTTTGTATGTTTTCAAGTTGTTTAAGTTAATTTTTGGAAATTTTTGACCACGTTTCACACGCGTACAGTATTTTTGGTATTAATAAGCATTCTATGAGTCGTATGCTTATCTCCAAACTTTTCTCCTTAAATGGCATTTGATTTACTAAGAATTTTATTTCATTAGTTACTGCTTTTGCAGAGTTTCGTATGTTGCTAATGGTTTTGTCTAACGAATTTTTATTATCTTTTAAGTCCCCTAAATACTTATACGTTTCAACCTCTTTGATTATTTCATTATTTAATTTCAATTTTATTTCAGTACTGTTATGTTTTGTTCTATCAAAATACATATGCAAAATTTCACTTTTCTCCAAATTAAAGTTTAACAAGTTTTTGTTTTGAAATTCTTCTGCAATATTAAGCATTTCTTGCTTTTTTTTAATTGAAATTGATGCTAGTAATATATCATCCTGATACAATAACGGAGGAATTATCATGTTCCGAAACGTATTCCTAATTATTTTGTTATTACTGGCTGCATGCCTTTGTCAATGTGATTGGCACAGATTGGGGCTGCCAATATTGTTCCTTGTTTCAGGTTCTCATCAATTTCAACCTCCTTTGTCATCCCACATGGGGTCTCAATTTGTATAAAACCTTTCTTGTTAAGTTCATAAATGCTCCTCAAGCATTTACCATTTATTCCACTTTTAAATAAGTCCAGTAAGCATGACTTTAGAAAAAGTTTGTCAAATGCCTTCTCTAAATCAAGAAATGTAAACGTAATATTACACTTAATGTATTTACAATAGTCATTAATTGCCTCCCAAACAAATAAGTAATCAAGTGTTGATCTACCTTTATGTCCTCCTGCAGCAGCTTCTGAAAAACTTTTTTCAATATCTTGTGATATTCTATTTAAAATCAATTTTTCAAATATTTTGCTTATGCTCAAAGTTAGGAAAATGCCTCTCCAGTTTTCTAATTGTCTTCTGTTACCTTTCTTTTTGTACAATGTTTTTATAATTAATTTCTTCCATTTGGTTGGTGTCTGTCCTTTTTTGAAGACAAGGTTTATTATTTTTAATATTGAGTTTTTAAAATTCCTTCCCTGAATCTATAAATAATTCATTGCTTAATTTATCATGGCCAGGACATTTTTTCTTCTTCAAATTTTTAAGTACTTTGTCTAGTTCGAACATCTTAAAAGGGGCATCTGTGGGATAATAGCACTTGTTCTGTCTTTTGATTAACTTAGTGAACAGATTTTTGACATTTTTTATGTGTTGCATATACTTTTCTCCAAGATTTCTATTTGTCATTAGTTTTTTTAAATTGTTTTCATGTTCCTTAATAATATCATAAACATTTGTTATTTCATTTCCATTTTCATCTATTATTGAAGTAGGGACTTCAGTTTTATGACTTCCTAGTATGCTTTTTCTTAGTTTAAAGAACTCTGTACTATTTATCTTGAGTCGTTTTATTTTATTTAAATTAGCATCAAGCTTTTCACTGTTTTCCTTGTTATTTAGTTTTATTAGTTTTCTGTTTAGTAATTTGATCTTTATTTTCATTATATCAGTTTTAGCTTCATTGCATTCATTTACATATTTAGTTAATTGTTTTTTCAAGCATCTTTTTCTCATCTGCAACTGTTTATGTTCCTTACTCTTTGGTGAATATCCCTTTTGGCATTTTTTTACTTTCCTTTTAAAACATTTAGCCATTAAGTTGCTCACTTTCTCATCCCAGGTTTTATATATTTTATCAATATCCTTACTCCTAGATTCTAAAACTAGATCTTCTGTAATAATTCTAATAATTCTTGCAATGAATCATCTGTAAAGCTCCATTCAAAGGACTTCTTATATTTTAAGTTAGTAGTTGATGAATTGCCTAATTTTAAGTTTAGATCAAGGATAATTTATAATCAGATAGATTATGATCTGATTCCTTAATAGAATTTCTTGATATTCTTTCCATTACAAAGTTTCTATCTTCATCTATTATCATATGTTGTATTTTATTGAAACATATTTGGTTAGTTATTGTATAATCTAAGATTGATTTCTTTTCAATATTGTCACTATCTGTTGTTGTTATTCGGGTCCATAAACCTTTACATTTTTTGCTGCTATTTTTAGTAGAACACGGTTTCCATTGAAATCATTGAAAGCAATGATTTTGCTGCTACCTCCTTCAAAATATGGGCATGTCACGTAACCTGCAGGTCCTATTGTTCAGCAATGTCTCCATCAAAATGTAGGTAATTGATAATAAGTAAAAGTCAGTGAGGTTGGGGAACATAGCTGATGTCGTTTAAATACGCAAAAAATAAACCTCGAGGGGGGGGGGGTTGGAATCCACCCCACATATGGATTAGGGTTAAGATCAGTCTCCTTTTTCTTAATTTCAATAACTTTAGAAAAGTTTTTTCAGGATCATTTAAAACGGGCCTAAACTTCACATCTTCCAAGATTTAACCTTCATAGCTATTAAGATGAAGCCTTCGAAAGCAGCGAACTGTTTTGAACGGTCAGTGTTCTAATTGGGGAGATATTTTGGCGGGAGTGCCCCAGGGATCTATATTAGGACCATTGTTTTTTCTTGTGTATATCAACGATCTCACCGCTGACTTGAAATGTAATGTTAAGCTCTTTGCCGATGATACATCTTTGTTTACGGTTGTTCATGAACCAAGTGCAGCTGCCGAGGACATGAACCATGACCTGGAGTTGATAAGCCAATGGGCCCGTGATTGGAGGATGTCATTTAATCCCGATCCGCAAAAACAAGCTGTCGAATTACTTCTTTCAAAGAAAAGACATGAAATGGATCACCCCGTTATTCTCTTTAACAACGTACCAGTGAAAAAAGTAACTGAGCATAAACATCTGGGTATTATTCTGGACTCGAAGCTATCTTTCTCAGCTCATATTAAATCTGCTATCTCTAAAACGAGGAGGGGCATTGGTCTGCTAAAATATCTCTCCAAGTATCTGCCAAGGCATACTCTGAACGAATTATATAAGCTTTACGTGCGACCCCACCTGGACTACGGGGATGTTATCTATCATATTCCAGCTAAGGTTTGTGAATTCAGTCACAACATCGTTTTACCAAATCTAATGGAAAAAATAGAGTCTGTTCAGTATTCAGCTGCTCTTGCAGTGACAGGAACATGGAGGGGAACATCGCGCGAAAAACTGTATGCAGAGCTTGGCTGGGAGTCACTAAGTTCCCGTAGGTGGAGTAGACGACTCACTTTGTTCTATAAGATTATAAATAATCTCACCCCCTTGTACACAAAGGAGCCAATCCCACCACTTCATCAGTCGAGCTACTCTCTTCGCAATCAGGATGCTATTGGACGAATAAGGGCAAGAACAGAAAAATTTCAGTCCAGCTTCTATCCTAACTGCACCTCTGAATGGAATAAACTTGATCCTGAAATCAGGCTAGCACCATCTGTTGCTGTCTTTAAGACAAAGCTTCTATCAATAATTCGCCCCCCTGCAAAACCTGTTTTTGGTATTCATGACCCAATAGGCCTTTCATATCTTTCCCAAATAAGGGTTGGTCTCAGCAGACTAAATTTTCACAAATTCAAGCACAATTTTAGGGACACTGTTAACCCTATGTGTCCAACGAATGACGGTATTGAGGACACGGAGCACTTTTTGTTGCTTTGCCCTTCATTTGATGTTCAACGACTAGATCTTCTCGCTGGAGTTTCGGTAATATTACGACCATTTGTAGAAATAAACAGCCTCTCTAACGACGTTCTTGTTCAGATTCTATTGTATGGGGATAAAGATCTGTCTAACGAAATCAACAAATATATACTCGAACTGACACTAGATTTCATCCGCAAAACAGGTCGGTTTGATTAAAATGGATCTGAAAAGTTTATTTCACGCCACTCAGTCACTAAGTCCTTTTCTCTTTTTTTTTTTTCATTTTTTGTTCACTTGTTTACGCCTGTTTCACATTGGATGTTGGGTAATTCAGTGTTATGATAGTGCAGACGACAGTTTTTAACTCACACTTAATTCCTGAGTCCAGTAAAATTCTAGCGTCTGTCCAAGGTGACACTAAACTGATACATCCAAAACACAGAAGTTGCCCTACATCCAATGTGAACCCGACTCTAGTATTTATAGTAGAAATTGTATATGCGTAGCCCTATGTATTAGTACTTGTTTGTATATTTAGATTTAGTTTTTAGTTACCTGTTTTCTATGTTATAGCCATGGGGTAGTCATGGTCTTCTGCTCCTCATGGCATCGTCCTTGTAGTGTAGTAAAGTAGTTTGTAAGTGTTGTTTTAGGTAATCTCGTCTTTGTAAAATTTTATATTGGATATAAAAAAAAAAAAAAAAAAAAAAAGATGAAGCCTTATCGGGCTATCCCAGGGCAGCTAGTTGTTTAGATATAGAACCAGCCCTACTATTCTTTTTATTATAAGACTGCTATCAATCTTTTGTCAGACTTTCAATTTTCCGCATCATTTTGCTGAGTTTTTAGCAACATTGATCAAGAATTTCTGCCCTCTTATGAAGGATCCTGAGCACAGGTATGGGAGGAAAATTAGTACAAAAAAGTAACAAGTAGGCCTACCCATCTTTTTACTTTATGTTTGCCAAATTTACCAATGTTGTCTTGATTAGATTAGACTAACCACAGCAATGCTTGTGATACAAAAGGTTCCGGTTTCCATTCGAAACTGTTCGTATCACAAAACATTTTCATTGTTGGCCTAATCTAATGAGACAAAATTGGCAAAAATAAAGTGAAGAGGGATGTACTTGTTACGTTTATCCCTTTGTTTGCCACCATAGAGAAAAAGAGTGATACAATGTTCACATGCTTATCTTAGCTTGAAAATGCAGTCATTAACCCTAATCCACATGGGGGGGGGTGGATTCCACCCCCCCCCTCAAGGTTTTATTTGCCGTGTTTTTAAACGACATTTGCTATGTCCCCCAGCCTCACTGACTTTTACTAATTATCTATTAGCCACAATTTGGTGAAAACATTTTTGAACAATAGGACTCACAGTTCACGTGACATGCCCATATTTGGAAGGAGGTAGCAGCAAAATCATTGTTTTCAATGATTTCAATGGAATTATTTGATTGAATTATGAAGTATTATACAGCAAATGAATCAGCAAAAAAAGGGCTTCAATTTTATATCGGAATTTCTGGAATTTGATGATGTCATCATTTTTTTGATAATGACGTCATTTTGGCCGCCATTTTGGACTAATTAGCAATTTTTTCAAGTTTTTTCGAACTTTTTCAATGAAAAACACTCTAATGATACATTTGTCATAGATAATCGTCATTTTTTAGGTTCTTTTGGTCTCTTTTTACATAGAATAAATTAATCGCACAAATGACGTCATAAGAATCGGCTAATTTCTGCCAAAATATCACTCCAAAATCGTTATTTTCAATAAAATAATATTTTATCACCATTTTTGTTGACAAACTGAACCAAAAACTGCATAAAGTTCATGCAAAATCTTCATTAAACTGGAATTCAACTTGGAAGACTGATTTTCACAGATTTTCAGCTTTGTGACGTCACTGTGACGTCACAAGGCGTGGCAGCCACACCCAAATTACGCTACAAGCTGCAAATTACCTGTTCTATAACTGTGCCAAGTTGTATTGAATTCGGATGCGTCTAAGGCAGTTTTCAGAGGGGGGGGGGTGGAAAGCACCCCCCCCCCCATAAATGGTAGCTCAAAAAAAGCCCATATGGATTAGGGTTAAGATAATATTGTGAAAAAGAAATGAAAAGGGGCAATTTACTTTGAAATTGGGGGTTGGGACTTATAAGTCCCCACGTTTGATATTGTACCAATTTTTCAAAAATATGAATAGGGCTGCTTTTCAAATTTTCACATTCTTCAAGCGCAAGTTCCGTCCAATCAACCTGTAAATATTAATTTTGTAAGTTAGAAGAACAATAGAACACGAAATACAAGACTGATCCATTTGATAGCTGAAACTAAAAGTTTCAAGAATTTCAACCAAAAAAGTTGGAACTACCAAAACCACAAATTGATTGATATTTCATTATAAATCAATTATCATATATCTGTATCCTTGTGTGAAATATTCAAAAGGGTAATGTTGCAAAAACACGGCATACATACTGTGCATTTACAAAATAATGCATCTTACCGAACCCGGAAGTATGGTTGTTTACTATTCTGGCATCGGGCTAAGTTGGCCTAAAAGGGCCCAATAATGAACAACGGGACTTATAAGTCCCGCGCAAATACGAGCCAAAAACCAAAACAAGAACAGCTTATATTCACCATCTTGAACAATAACTTTGCTCTTTATATGCCAAATAAGTATTCAAAAATTATTCATGGCAATATCTTTACGAGAAACATTGACAACTCAAGTAAAATGTCACACAGCTTGTTGGTGTCTCCAGAGCCGCCATTAGCCAAAAGAGTGTGGTTGTTGCTAAGAGACACAAATATTCTGAGGGCTTTTCTCGTTTTCAAACAATCATTTATTAGGTACTTCCTGGGTCCCTGCGGTTTTCAGGAAAAGATTGCAAGGGTCCATTGCATGCGCACAATTACGTAATGGGACATAAAAGTCCCGTTTGTAAACAAAGGGTTATACTAATTTTCCCCCGTTACAGATTGAACAATTTAAAAAACAAGCTCTTAAACGAGCTCTTACCGGGTAAAGCATAGGTTCCAAATCTTTAACTCAGCGTAAAAAGGTGGGTGTAAAATTCAATGACCTATTTCTTCTGATTGAATGGCTTCAAAGAAACTTTAGATACTTATCTATATTTCTACCGTTGGACTTTGCAGAAATCTTGAAGGTTTTTTTAAATTACAGCGTATTTTATATTCCAACTGATTTGAGGATGTGACGTCATCAAATTTCTAAATCATAAACCAGAAGAGTGATAGACTTTTGCTTGATACCATATTGTAGAAATTCATAAACTATGGTTTTCTTCGAAATTGATTCATGTTGCGTCAAACAGTTTAGAAATTACGATGGTTTTAAGTTTTTTTGAAATTTTTTTTGAATTCTTGAAAAAGAAGAAAAACATTCTAATTCTGAAAATATTGAAGCTTTCAGAAAAGTTCAATGGTAGAATTATAGATAAATAGCTAAAGTTTCTTTGAAGTAATTCAGTTCAAAGAAATAGGTAAATCAATTTTACACCAGCCTTTTTAAAGATTTGGAACCTATGCTACCGGGTAAGCTCTTAATCTATTAACCCTATCTGGACCGGGCTTTTTTAGCATCCTCAGGCCGAGAGGGGGCTAAATTTTAGCCCCCCTCAGAACTCCGAATTGACAAGGGGTAGAAAGATGAAATTTGGTCATAACATGTAACTTAATGTGAAACTTCCGAATATCGAATTTATTTTACTCTAATTGTTGTATTTTCGATGACGTCATCAATTTTCTTTGTTTCAGGCCAAAAACAGTACTCTAACAGATTTAACTGTAAAAGCTTCCTTAAAAGAAAAATTATGCTTCTTATCACTTTAATTGGCAGATAAAATATCAACGTTTCTAAAAAAAAATATTCTTTTGAACAAAATATGAAATTTGTAGACTTACATTTATTACCTAAATTCATTAGATATATGACGTCATGATTGACGTAAAACAAAAGAAAAACAAACAAAAAAGTTATTTCCATATTGTATTATTGATTTTTGGTTGCTCTGAAAATTTCATCTTTTTATCTCACTTCTGTCAAGAAATATATTAGTTTGAAGTTATAATGGGTTTGACCGTAAAACCAACAAGATATTAAAACTACTCTCTGAACAAATTGTTATATTTCCAAAAATACACGACATATCTTCTAGACATTTTGGCGAAAGATGCGAAAAGGATAGTTTGGAAAAGTAAATAAAAATAATTAGCCTAGATATTGTCATAAAAAAGATACCTAGACAAAACTGGTAGGGGGGCCATTTTAGCCCCCCCCCCAGTCCAGGGTT
This sequence comes from Aurelia coerulea, assembly GCA_039566865.1. Taxonomy (NCBI): domain Eukaryota; kingdom Metazoa; phylum Cnidaria; class Scyphozoa; order Semaeostomeae; family Ulmaridae; genus Aurelia; species Aurelia coerulea. The sequence goes on from CM076959.1 coordinate 10,964,473, forward strand.
CACTGGCGTAAAATACATACGATTTATACCTATTAAATTATTCTATCCAGTTTTCACTCGTTCTCATGTTGTCCACATAATGATAACCAATCAGAAAATATCTGATGAATAGGAAGCAAACTACAGGCTTTGAAACGTAGCTTTTTGCTTCATCCGGTAAATAAAATTGAGACATTACCTTGTAAAATAAGACGCTTTACAGTACTGTTGACAATTAAAGCTTTTGCCAGTGCAACGCCAGCTGACATTCCCAAAGCATTCTCCGAAAGATTCTAATGCAAAGAAGAGATTATGAGTATGTAAATATGAGCAACTGCCTTGCTTTCATTGATATAGACCTTTCTTGAGTATCACTTTGAAAGTGAGACCAAGGTTGATAAATGTAAAATGACATGTTTTTTATAGACTGGAAGAAAATCCGCCGTTCTGAAGTCGAAAAATCACAAAAATGAGTACAAGGAACAAAATGTAATGCACTCGTATGAGACTTGGGTCGAATATGTATTCTAACAGATTTAACCAGATACAAATAGGCGAGAATGTGATTTTAGAGTACTTTCTAAGACAGAAAATTCTAAGATAATTTTGAAAGTAACGCAAACTGACAACACTTTGGCAGCTTACAACAGTTTTGTCAATTGTTTCTCACATGTCCAAGTGACAAAAGGGGAGTAACTCGAGAGCAAACAGTCCCTAAAACACAAACAACCTACTAAAGTCCTCAAAAATTTATAAGACCAGTTAGATGTGTCAGAAAAATGTCTGTGCTCCTTTAAGAGATTAGGAAACCCACCCAATAAATTACCAAATTAAGAGTAACGAAAGAGCTCAAAAGTCTTCAAGTATTTCAAGTAGCTCGTAGCTCAAAATTCAGAGAGCTTCAAGTGTCCTACAAATCCCTTCAAAGGTTTCTAGCAGTTACAAATATAAATTTAACTGTGTGGTAAAAATGAAAACTTTGAACTCAATTTGATTAGAAAGTGAGCAAACGGTTATCATGCATGCCTTTTGTTTTGAGCAAAGCGTGAATATCCCTTTGGTCACAAGGATCCTTTGCTCTAGAAATGCTCATTTTTTAAATCGACTGTCGAAATCCATTCGTTAGATCCATCCCCACCGTAAACAGCTTCGTAAAACTAAAACACTCTTTTCGTGGAAGGACTAATTAATTCTAGTTTTATCTAGATTAAAATCCATGTTTTGATAGAAGGACCCTTTGCTCCTGCAGTACTCTTGCGCCTATCAAATGAGATCGATCCCAACATTCTCTGAAGCTCGAAGATAGTCCTAGCAATGATTTACTATTGATAATATTAATGATTAGGTTGAGATCTAACCAGGAAGAGGTCTGATAATTTCACATTTCAAAGACTACCGGGTGAGCCAGGAAAAGTTCCCACTTTCGACAGGACAGGATAATTCACACGTTTCTGTTTTCATCTTTTGTCAATACCCTATATTATTCTGAGTTATTTTTGTAGATTTTCGGTTGCCAATTTATCGATATATTAACGATTTCTTGAACTTTTTGGCCTACAGACTGCCCAAAAAGATCGAAAAACAATGATCAAATTTCCTACAGGTTTAACTTGGCAGAACAAAGGGAGTGCTCTTCGAGATAACTAGGGAATTTAGAAATGGATTACATACAATCTGTCGCACGAGCGGTCGTTTAATGATTGCGCAAGTTTAATTTCATTTTTATTAATACAAAGACTCTCAGTTGTTTTATCATTTCTTTGAAATTATACTCGATAGCTAATGTAAATTAATGCATGTTGGGAATTGAAAAATATTTCAAACAGGCGTGTAGATTTAGGACTTTGTGACGCAAAGACCTGCTAGCCGCGTGTTATTATAACTATTCTTGACGCCTGCAAGCCTTTCAGTCAAGGCCCCAAGCAGGTCCAGTCCTTTATTGAAGAATTTCAAGAACATTTTGCTTTATTGATGCGTCAATTGCTCTCATTTTTAATCGAGTTCGCTTTCTGTTTTGATGTTCCTGTTGGCCTAAGAGCGGCAAATATCACGTAGGCCAAAATTGGCGAGTACACGTTTTTTTTATAAGAAACTGGTCTATAAGAAACTAAGTTTAAGTACGCTACGATGAATGAAATTTTAAGAAACTCTAGCACTACGTTCAAGAACAATTAAGAAACTCTAAAACTCTTTTTCTAGAATACGAGTCGGTAGATTACGGTTCGCACAGCAGTTTTGAAGTTTTGACTGCCAAAATTAGCAACTTTTTGCCTTTATGTGCATATGGCTTATTAGTGGTGACAATATCAAAGCAAAAAAGGACAGCCTTTTGTCGAAAAAATGGCTCAACTTCGAATCATAACGCAATTTTGGACCCCAAAAATGAGAAACTAATCAAGAAACTTTTACCACTAAAACACCAAAATTTTCATGCGACATTAAGAAACCCCGGGGGGTACTTGACTTTCAATTGTAAGGGAGTGTGCACTCCAAGGAAAATATTTTTCACCCGGCTTTAGAAATTTTCCCTCGAAATGATAGCCGACTCTGGAAAAAATCGGCGAAAAGCATACCTAGGATACGGTGGGGTAATGTGGGCCTACGGGGTAAAGTGGGTCTACTGAGCTTTTCGCTAGCAATATCCTTTCTCGTTAAATGGAAGAAAGGCTGGCTATTTTTCTTTTAATGTCAGCATAATAAACTGCCTTTTTACATAAAATATTTGTCATAAATGTATCTCCATTCGTTTAATGAAATGACTTTACTGAACGGCCTATTCTGCAAGAATTTCAAAGCCCAAGAAACCTTTCTCCTGCCACTGTTGTTTTGCTTTTCTGGTCAATCTAATGACCATGAGGTGAGAGTTTGGTCTTTTACAAATGAAATAGCGTTTAGTTCGAAGTCATTGACGCGATTGTTCTTTTTATTTTTATTTATATATCAGGTGGGGTAATGTGGGCCTACTGAGAATTCAGCCATAATTCAAATTCAGCGAAGCCTTGAATTGCTTAGAATTTTCGCACTTATATTCATCTTGCCACGTTTTTTTCTGTCTAAAATGCTAAATTGGGTTTCCTATTACAGCAGTTGTTGTCTTGTAACGAAAGAATTGGAGTAAACATACTGCAAACATCTTTATTTGACTGTTATTATCAAATTCGATTACTGACTTGCAAGTCGCAACGATGGTGGATCACAGCATGATGACCGTAGTTTTATTTTTCGTCGCGGGAATAGGAAAGCTTCCGATAAAAGGCAAAGACTGTGATTTTCTTGAGTAGAGAATAGTTGGGAAATGAAATTCCATTAATTTTTTCAATCATTAAGCCTGTCATATTCCGATTTTGTACAAGTTTTGAATATAGACCCACTTTTCCCGCTCGTTGGAAAAAGTGGGCCTATTTTAGTTGGCAAAAGAGAAAATTTTTTTTAAATGTTTAACTGCCTTTGTTAGAGCTGAGATTTTTTCCCAAGAAAGAAGAAGCACTGAATGTCAATTAAACGAGACTTTTGAAATGTTTTGCAATTTAGTCTCGTTTTACCAGCTATCTATTTTGAGATTTTGCTCATTTTAGGCCCACATTACCCCACCCTACCCTACCTCAAAACGCAAAAATCGGTGAAATGCATACTTTTTTGTCATGGCCGCCTGGCAGATGGACGTGTGCTACTTTGTCTGAAGTTTATTTCCCAATTGTGGTGATGAAATTGATAGTACATCGCTGGTTTAGCTAGAAATGAATGAGTAAAGACATGTTCACGAAATGTTCACTTTTTCCAAGTTCTTATATGAAAGACATGTTCACGAGAGTCAACAACTCTACCAGTCGTTCTCTTAGAAACGCCGAAGTCAATCTCAGGTTGCCATTATTAAAATCGGCAGGGGGGCAGAAATATTTCGCGTACCGAGGCGCCAAGCTTTGGAACAGTCTTGGCCCTGAGATCCGAAATACTTCAACCCTGAGAGCGTTTAAAAAGAAGGTGCAACCATGAATTCCTCACCAATTCTTTTCTGTTTTCTTTTATTTATTTATGACAATTTGTAATTAGTTTAGGTTTAGGTTTAGGTTTAGGTTTAGGTTTAGGTTTAGGTTTAGGTTTAGGTTTAGGTTTAGGTTTAGGTTTTATAGCAAATTTCATTTTTATTGTAAATTAGTAGTTATTTGTAAGTTTTTAGCAGGGCCCCCTGTAAATCAATTATTATTTTTGAGGGGCTACCATGGGTAAAAATGAAAATGAATGAAATGAGTAACAACTGGGTTGAGAAGTGAACAGTGTTCCTGAAGTTAACTGAATGTTCTTTTAGCACTTTTAAAAGAAAATCTACTGCCACGCCTTCGAAAACCACCGCCATGACAGGAAAAACACGAAAAGCCGAGAGCTATCAAATATACTTTGATGAAAAATTTGATGAGCTGAAAAAAGAAATGGCAACAAAAGAATGTATAGAAACACTGAAATGCATAATTGAGAAGCAAAACCAACGAATCGATGCTCTTGAATCGAGGATTGTAGTGATGGAGAATCTAATTGCCAAATTGCAAGACCACAACGATGATAAGGAACGATACAGCCGTCGTATATGCCTCCGCATAAATGGGATACCTCCACCCAGTATGATGGAATATTCGGTTAAACACCTTTTATCTGTTTTTCGAGCCCCACTTTGCAAAATCGGGCTCGAAAATGAAAGTCGAGCTCGAGTTTTTGTCGCATGCGCTAACCTGTATTCCTTGGACCGAATGCGGCAAGGATTTTAAAACCCAGAAACTTGCGCGCGGTCTCTTATCAATAACGCGCACTGTTACTCGGTCTCCATTTTAAAATAAACCACCCAGAAAATTTAAACCACCCAGAATAAAATCAAATCACCCAGAATCAAATAAGCTCTGTGAAAATTAAACTCTTAGAATGCATAAACCCCCTACCGGGTGTCCCAAAAAATTTTTCGCCGTTTGATTAAATATAATAAAATAACGAAATACTGAATGGGCTTCCTGTTCACATTACCATGTTGCTGAGACTTTAGCTTAAATTTAGACACCAGAAGCTAGCAAATCGGCTAAATATTCACGGAATTACGAGCGTTCGAAGTTCAAGTTTGTGCGAAAGCTGAAACCAGACGCCCCTGAATTGCAAATTTAGTGAAAGTAGAATCTCGGTTATTCAGAGCAAATCAAATGGAATTTGAAAATTGCTTTCGATCAACTAGCTTTCTATAACGTTGAATCATAGTTAAGCCCCGGCAAAACGACTGGACATTTGCACTGAACATGCACTGGACAAATGTCCAGCTTGTTCAGTGTGTGGACATCAGAAAAATGTTGGGGGTGGCAAAACGACTGGACATTGTCGAGTGAAATTTTCCTCTGCGATAGAATGCGTGCGGTGTTGGGGTCTGGAATCTAGTATTAGGAGTCTGGGGCAAACTGGCAACAGGGCACCAAAGAGAAAGAAATATAAATTCTGGCGCCAAAATTTTGACAACAATCATGGATCGTAAAAGAAAGGTTGCCATGATTTTGACAATTATGGAGGCTATTGACGATGAAGAACCTAGAAGAGGCCGTGGAAAGACACGGCAATGGGTAAAGCGACGAGAAGAAAGAGGTATGTTTAATAATATCGTGCATGAACTGACACTAGAAGACAGTGTGGCCTACAGAGAAATGATGCGAATGAAGCACGAAGATTTCCTCGTCATTTTAAATCATATCGAGAAAGATATCACTCCACATCAAGTAACAGGAGGTAACACAGTTATAAGTCCAAAGGCAAGGTTAACCCTCACATTGCGATTTCTTGCAACAGGAGAGACTTTCCGTTCACTTGCCTTTCAATTTCGAATATCACGACCTGCCATTTCCTACATAATAAAAAGTGTGTGTCAGGCAATTATTAAGAACTAGGCTTGCCGCGCGTCGCCTACGGCGCCGCGCTGGCCCGCCGTCGTATTTGTCATTCAGGTGTATGGACAGTTGAATTTAGTGCGCCGGTGACAAAGGGATACATCTTTTTTTTTATTCCATAATACATCGGTCTCAAAAGAGTACTTGTGAAGAGGGACATTAGTATAATTTGGGAGTATCTTTGAACACCAAGGCCAAATGTTGATACTTTGTTAAAGTGCCACTAAACGTTTGAAGAACTTTTCGTTATCTGATAGAATGATGCCTGTAGAATCTGATAAAATTAAAATCTTTGATAAATTCGAATTCCTTCCGTGGGAACGGGGGCGATTTCTACCCAATTTCTGGTGTCAAGGACGGGTCATGCGGGGAACTGGGAACGAATCTCCCTCTGATGTCATACCGGGAATGCACATTTCCTTTCAATGAGGGAAAGCCGCACTGAACGACACGAGAGCGCAGAGCGCCGTCGAAGCCAACAACGAATATTGCTTTTACTTTGGAATTACTTGTTAGTAATACTTCTACTTTAACTGATACTTCAATCACATTCTTGGAAGACGACTAGGACATGGAGATAGCAGAAGAAGGGCTTCTAGAGGCCGTCGTTGAGCTTCGTGACTGGCAAGAAGAGGCATAGGCCTACTACATTTCTGTTATGATGATGGCGGCCCGATTGAGACAAACCATTTGCTGACTTGCTGTTGTCTCCAATCTTGAATAATGTCTTCGAGTTTGCAGTCGAGAGCCTTCAAAAATAGCTGATAGTGGCTACCAGTTGCTGAGGTTTGTTTGTTTTACTTTCATAATGAACATTTTCAAGATTGTGGTGTTTATGAATCAGCAATTCATGCACTGCAATTGTCAAATGATTCATGACATGACCAAACTGTTAACTGGCATATTTTAGCCTATTTACCCCATCAGGCTACCCGATGACATTTGCACACCAGGGGAAGTGACTAGCTGATGAAAGAGTGGTAGTAAATGTTCTTGTGAATATATCTCATTGAAAACATGAGAATTTCCACAATCAATCATCAGAACCTAGTGTTTTGTATACATAAAGAGTCAAATTTGCCCTTCCTTCAACGAAAATTGTCAGAAAGTGTACCCTTGCTTGAGCAAGAATGCCAAAAAGTAAACGTTTGGCTGTACTAGGAATTCTGAAAAATATACCTAGGGGCCCCAAGGTACCTTTAGTAGCGAAGAACCTCACCCCCTCAAGATTGCTTGCTTTAGTTTCATAACGATGGCTGTTTATTTTTTTTCAGCCAGTCAGGTTAATTGTGACAAAGAGTATGACCATTTTCTTCCCTTTTGCAGGTGAGTCTGAAGAAAACAAAAGTCAATATGTCTGAAGCTGAAACAATGTCAATTGCTGTCCACATTCAGAATTATTGAACTGGACAACCTAGCCCTGGATGTTTTATGGACTACCTTTCGCATAGATTACTTGTAATGATGTGATATTGATAACATACAGTGCACAGTTTACAATTCCCTGAAAATGATGCAGATGCATTTTTGGAACCAAAATGATCCAAAAAATAATGTTGCATAAATCCAATAATGTGTCTTTTCCAAAAGTTTCTTAATTTTTTGGGGATCTGAGAGTTGAGTTTCTTATGGGCCATTTCTTTTTCTCACATAAGAAAGATATATGTATTTGAATAGTAAAGAAATTACCATAGACAAAATCAGCTAAGCTTGGCTTACCACTTTAAGTCATGTAGCCATACTCTTGGGTTTCTTTGTATTATAGTACTTTCTGAATTCATGGCACAAGTTTTCATGCCACAAAATTTTTTAAAGTAATCAAAAGATGTTTCATTATAAGACTGATCGTTTGACTTGAAATGGGTGTAAACAAACCTTTGCTGATCTTGTAAGGTTTGCTAAGATAGGAAATCAAATAATCCTAAGCATTGGTCTGAAGTATGAACAACGTTTGTACTGTTTAATTTTAATCTCTTAAATAGTAAATATTCACAGTATGATTATTAAGTTTCTTAAAAACCAGTTAAATATTGCATGTGCATCAAAAGTAGCTTGTAGTGGGGTTAAAGTGTCTTTTCTTCTTTTTTCCACAGAGGAAACTGGTGCCAAGTGATAAATTCCACAGCTCCTTGCCTAAGGGGGGCTGCCAAAAATATTTATTGATAATGAAAATTTTGCCCAACTTAAATAGGCGATTGCGCTAAAGATGGCGGCAAGGAATTTTTTACCAAGATGCACTGCATTCTTTAATCGAATTCCTATAGAATGGTTAAAGAGTCTTAATTAGAACGCAATGCATCTTGGTAAAAAATTCCTCGCCGCCATCTTTAGTGCAATCGTCTATTGGCTTTTTTGCCTGGATATGGCAGATTTTACACATTTTCCAGTGTTAGGGCTGGGTGTGATCCCTCTTGCTTGCTCGTGTGCTTATGTCATCAAAGACATGCTACTGTTCCTGTCTGGAGTATGGGTCAAATCCTAAAAAAAAAGTAAATTTAAGAATTGCATTGTTGCAACTTTCAAGTGTTCAAAATGAGTGTCCAAAATTTTACAGTGAAAAAGACGGCTTCTTGATGCATCCAGCAATATATGTTGCCCTGCTGTTGACCCTTTTTGGGAGCAGCATAACATCTTCAAGAGGTTCAAAAAGGGGGAAATTTGTGAGCTTCTTTGAAGAGTTTTCAAGCAGTCAAAGAAATCAAGTGATGGGCCTGAATCCCGTATCTTCTCATAAACATACTGAAATGAAATTCAACTCATCATATAAGTCCGTAAATTATCTCTTTCTCCAGGTAGCTTGATCAGTATCATCTGGTATAAACATTCAAAATGAGGATTATTTTAAATTCTCCAATCACCAACAAACCAAACGCATGATAAACTCAATATTCAAGGCCTATTCTATTGCTAGCTAAATACACATATTTTTTTCTATAAGAAACTAAGAATTTGGGTCAGTACTGAAAGTTTCTTAATATTATCAGATTTTGAGTACTCAGAGTTTCTTACGAGTTTTTTAGAGGTTCCATAACAATCTTCATGTTCACTACCTGTGCCCTCGTGAACAAACCAAAACAATGTCTTTTTATCCTGTCCAATGTTTAGACATGCCTCAAGTACCTTACGAGTAATATGATACAGGAGACAAGTGAAAGTAAAGAAATGTCAAGGATTTCCTTTCTCAAAGTAAATAGTTTCTTATCTTCTCCCATTACTGGAGTTTCTTAATTTTTTGGCGATCTGAGAGTTGAGTTTCTTATGGGCAGTTTCTTATAAAAAAATACGTGTAAAGTCACGCACTGTACCTTTCTTGTTGCTTCTTTCTTAACCAACTTCCATTCCTTCTCGAATGGTTTTGCATATCATTTGGACGACAGGAACTCCAAAATATTGAAAGTGAACGATATTTGCTCCCAAGAACGAAAAGTTTATCCGGAAAAACGTAGGTCAAATATATTTCAGTAGGCCTATGGCCTAAACACGCTATTGTACTTGTACCACCGAAGCCTTTCTGGCTGCTTCCAGTCTGTCGTCTATCTTTGCCTTGCTGCAGTGCAGGTCTTCATCATGATAAAATGGAATTGCAAGAGAAAGTGCTGATCCTTCGAATTACCTGCAACCTTTTATCTGGCACGAAATTGCTAGTGCTGATGTAAAGCGACAAATCCACTGCAGCGCGGTCATTGTCACTTCAATGTGTACTCTCTCTCGCTTTGCATTCCCGGTATGACGTCAAGACCTCTCGGTCCAGATCTCTTCATGGAATGATTTTACGCGAACCTGACACCAAAATTTGCCCAAAATTGGCACTTTGAAAAGCCATAGAAAAAGAACGGAACGTCATATCGAAAAATTGTTTTCGGTTTCAAGCCATGAAAACTAAACTCTATCAGATAACAAAAAGTTCCCCAAAGGTTTAGTGGCACTTTAAGAAGAGCTATTTAGCGTTAGAAATCAATGCAGTCAGTTTGTGGCGTATTCCACTCTCCAAGGGGCTCTGTTGTAGTTATTTGAAAATTTAAAGCAAGAGGGAGCCGATGCGAGAACGAACAACAGTTGTCTTGCTTAGAATTATATCCCTGCTGTGCTTTCTATTTTGCAAACTTAGTATACACCCTCTACACGGCATCTATTTTTCCTTGTCTCTTTTCATTTTGCATTGCTCTTTCCACTCTTTATAAACTATTACCCTGAAAAGTTCACTGTATACTTACCGTAAAAGCTCTATTAAACCCCCTCTCTCTATTAAGCCCTCCTCTCTAATAAGCCCCTCCCCTCTGAGCCAAAATTTAAATAAGCCCTCTCTGTATTAAGCCCCCCTTGTTATATCAAATTGTAGTGGCTACCAAAGATTTCCCATTTATGGACCTAGGTAAGCTTGCATGTTAATTCTGATGTGGTCTGAGACAAAAATTTTGTCGAATTTATGTATTTGACTCGTAAAATTGTATATTGTGTCCGCAAAATACGGTGTAAATGATCTAAAAAGCTGTCATCTGTATCCTCGTCATTTGATTTTGTGATTAAGCCCCCCTATATAATAAGCCCCCTCTCTAATATGCCCCCTGTGGAGGGCCCGAAATTAAATAAGCCTCCTGGGTGACCAAGTTGAGATGGTAGATAGGCATGATTATAAGATTTTTGGACTGAAAAGTTCAAAATGGCACCTTTCATGTTGCCATAGCAACTAAAAATAGACGAAATTTTGCAAAAAATGGTACACGAAAAAGTATTTTCATTCTCTACTGATTAAAGTTATCTCAATGAAATTAGCTGGACTTCATACAAGTATGTACAATGTCTGCCAAAAGTCCTTGGAACACTTAAGCCATTTCTTGACAATCCGCAGCTCTAACCATAGTGATTAGGTATAAACACGCCCTCACCCCCGAAACAATGTTGATTTGCAAGGTTATTGTCCTAGCATTCCATTAGAGTCGCGACTCGTCCTGCCATTCCCATTTGTATGATTAAATTTTGATGGCAAAAAATGTAGACATAAGGGTCTTAATCCCCTTGTGCTTAGCCAATGTAAAAGCAGAGGTTCATTTTGAAGCTCCATCTTCGGCAAACATTTTGACAACATTTCATTTAAATATCTCTTATCGTTTTGAAATTAAAAATTTATTCATTACACAGATTTCGCGAAAATCGCATTTCCAGGAAATTGACTTCAAAGTTTATGAAAATGATAGTAATCAAATAGTTAAAATTTGCTAGGCCAATAACTTTCAGCCTCTAAAATCATTTTCTTGTCATTTTTGGACTGCCCTTTACTCCTAAATTTGTTTGTTGAAAGTTTTGAGGCTCATTTCTTGTTATTTTCTGCAACTATATTCTGGTGCTGTCAAAGTAAGCCAATGTTTTTTATGTGAAATGTTTTTGTGCTACTTCACAATTTCTAAGGGATTTTTTCACTGCGTCAACAGTCATAACAAAGTTTGCAATAACATCATAACACCAACTGAAACATAAATTTTCCAGTAAAAGTAGATTTTGAAATCTATCCCAAATACTCCTGCAATCTGATTTTGTATCCATTCGCGGAGAACACTTTGTCACTTCCAAATTAGCTTCAAAAATACTGCAGCTTTGAAGAATTACTCTATGCTTCAATTAGATTAATTGTTGTTTGTAGAAACGCAGTTTCATCACTGAACAGACATTCCCTGCCCTAGGAAATCTTCGACCGAAAACTGCAACAAACATCAATAAGAAACAGTCTTGTTGACTTCAAATTTCCTTTTCATGTCAGTGTTACCAAGGCAAACTCTTTGCGGCATATAACCAGCAACCAGCAAAGCAATTTTTCTTCCATATAACCACACCACGCAAAACAGATGAGTAATCTGGGTGGGAGAACACTTAGGCAAACTTTTTACATCCATTATTTAACATTTGATTCATTTCAAAGTTTCAAGTCTATCTTAATTTCTACCTGATTGTAACCCCCTCTCTAGACCCTTGTTTCTGCCAATGTTTATGAAGGGAAATGATCTTTCGTGTAATAATAATAATAATAATAATAATAATAATAATAATCCATTTCTTTAAAGTTGGTAGAATACGTCTATAGTGCACATCAAAAGATGTGCACTAATTAATACCAACTATCTACATAAATATACAAAAGCAACTTAATTACAATTCAACTCTTTACATATCTATTTACAAACTCTGCAGGTACATGTATTTACATTCCATTCTCTGATTTTTCGTTTGAAAGAGAGGACACTGTCACAGCTCTTTACCACATCAGGTATGCTATTCCAAAGGTAGCTGCCTCTGTATGTTATAGAATTTGCCCCATAAGTTATCGTTTGGAATCTTGGTATCTGCAGGAGATCCTTATTGCGTAGGTTGTAATTCGTTTGCTTCCTCTCAAATAATTCCCACATAAATGCAGGGTTTATTTGATGGAGGGACTTGAAAACCTCCATGAGTAATTTTTGAAGATTTTGTAAATGGACTGGTTTTTGGCCTGATTTGTCCAGAAGTTCTTTGAACTTGAACTGAAGTCATTGTACAACCTACGAAGTGCCCTCTTGTGGATTCTGTTTATCTCTTCATTGGCAGTTTTTCCGCAGAACATACAAATTATCTGGCGGATTTAGGCCTGGGCTATGCTCTTGGAAAATGTGGATCTTCTTCTCTTCTGGAGGGATGGGCCACCTAAGCAGGACCACGTCACTTTGAAAACTCTTGACCCGATTCTGAAGCTGTAGAAGAGGTCTTTCTCTCTTCTTACTGGTAATTTGATTTATCAAACATCACTTCCATCTTTCTTGATGCACTGGTTACCAGAAAACTTGCGCTTTAAAGTCCCAAATGTAAAAACAGCATTGCAATCTTGGCTCTTTCATTAATAGCATGTTGCACGGTGATTCCAATAAATGTCTCAGTGTTGTAATAGTTGCCCTGTTAGCTATGGTAAAGCTTAATTGGGTTTTGTTGTAGCTAAGATTCTCACTTTCAATTTGACTGGACTTGTTCTTAAAATTGATCCCATGTCTACTCTTGTTCTTAAATTTACCGTCTCCGACTTTCGAAACGAAGTTTTTGAATTATAACAATCACGGAAGCCTCTTATGTACGACTTTTCATTAACTAAACTAAAAAAGTTTCAATACTGCATCTCCTGAATTCTTGCAGAAATGGTTCTGCATTAATAAATTTCATAGTGGAAATATCCGTTTCCCTCCTCTGCGGCCTGTGAAAGCAAATAGACACTCAGAACTCAGAGAAGAAAAGCAACGGCAACCAGCAGAGCTACCGGGGAGAAGTATAAGTGCTATTGCAAGGAACAATAAATGGCTTTCCTACCTATCAATCATTTTAAGCAGGTCCCCAAATGTTGCACCACGGATTAAGATATGATGGCTCGTCGATTTTTCAACCTTTGAGATGACGAATCAACAGGAATTCTTGACGTCACGTAAGTGATCTTTCCACCGGGTGCCCTGAGTATCAGGGCATTCTCTTGGGCCTAAGCCGCCATAATGGTGCAACTGTGTGCTGCATGAGCCCAAGATATGTCGCATGGTCGAACCTCGTTTTCGTCAGGCATCTTGAAAGCATTGCAATTCATCGCAATGGCTCCTTTACCAACCTTCCTCTTTCCAAAAAAGGGGGATTTTAAATATAGGCCACTCAGACCTCTCTGCATTAACATTGATATTATAGGGAGATGAAATCAAAATTTGTGCCAAGATTAAAGGAAAAAGAGAGGAAGAGTAGAGGATCATACTCATAGTATTCAAGAATTTCGCTTCATATTGTAAAAACTATTTCCCTAAGGGGTCAGTCATTTCATAACTCTGGGTACTGGGGCGGGCTAGAATTGCTAAGCTAGCTAAGGGTTTTTAAACCCCTTCCAATTATCCCAAAAAAATTCGAGCCCAATTGAAAATTAGGAAAAGATTTCATACCCTACGACTGGCCATCTATCAAACTATTTTCAGATAACCACATCACAGAAGTTCTGTTTTGTAAAAGAGATAAAAAAGACGAAAGGCAATGCTATTTTAACTTAATGAAGTACTACCTTGGAAGGCCAGTGAGCTGGAATTTTATACAAATATAATGGGGTACAATGGATGATTTGAAGGCCCTCATTAAGAAGCTAGCTAGAGTTGCAGTTGTGCGAGGATATGGTATTCCATAGGCCTTATCGTGTCATTGAAGAAATTTTCTGGAGAATCTACCATTAAAGTTTTCGTACCCCCTCTAAAATTTCCAAAAGAAGTTTCATACCCCCCAATTTTCCTTGGAATAGTTTCATACCCCCACCAATTCTAACCCACCCCGGTACCCAGAGTTATAAATGACTAAACCCTTATGAAAGCATTCCAAAAGGGCGATACCCCTCTAGTTTTTAATTAATCAACGAATGAAAGAAACAGTCAGTCGTTATCGCATCCCTCAACCATAAAAGCCCATTCCTTGTTCGATTCACAAACTGTTTAGAATAAATATCCCTTTCATTGGAGACCCCCTTCGAAGCGCTCCGTGGTAGCGAGCATACAGTAAGAACCCGCAAAATAGAAACCAGTTTTTTTCAAAACAGCCTGTTGGGTTTCTTATTAAAGGGCATTAATCTGCAAACAGGCTGAAATGTTTCTTATCACATGGTTAAGAAACCTTCAAATCTTTAAAGAAACCCCAGAGCAAACGCTATCAAACAGTATGTTCTTGTTACGTATCATTCTCTCCAAATTTGGTCAATTTGGTCAAATTTGGCATGCATGCCAAGTATACTGTAGATGGAGATGCTTTTGCATGAAATCTCTAAAAAATATTTAGCACCTGATTTTCACAAAAATTACTAAATATGAAAAATTTTTGGGATCCTCCTATAGGAAACCTTCCAAGAATCAGGCTGAGAAGTTTCTCATGTGAGGGCATCATTTCTCAAAAAAATCAGCCTGAGGTTTCTTATCGAGTGGTTTCTATTTTGCTGGGTTCTTACTGTATCTGTTCCCCTCCTCTAGGATGGGCGAAATTAAATGAGAAACTCTGAGTAGGACATGACTCTCTTTGCCCTTATGTCCCCTCTTCTGCCTCCGCCTGCGGTATCTCTGCAGAAAGGAACCAATTTTAAAATAAATAAAATGTTAGAAGATCGTTTCTGTTAGCTCTATGCCCCTGCGAAGAAATTTGCGATCCCATTTGAGCCGCCGCCCCCTGAAGCCTTCCTTGGTAAAGAAGAAATCCATTATATTTTCTGTTGGATTTCTTTGTAGGCCTTCAAGGGCCTTGGCCTAGACTTACGGCGTGATTCCTTGCATTCGTTCTATGTTTTGTAACTGCGCGAAGCGAAGCGTAGCGTCCATTTAGAGATAAATGCCAGGAAAGCTGTTCCTTTTGGCTAGCAGTTTGCAGACTAATTACAATGAGTCCGAGTTACCTTTGATGAAAGCAAGACTGTCAAAACAATTCCATAGAGATAACTGCCATGATGTTATAAGTCTTATCAGATGTTCACTGTGAAAGGCCTGATGTTGTCTTGGGACAGAACAAAAGCTCTGCAATGCGTCATTCGAAAGGATACTTAAAACAATAATGACTACACTCAAATTCAATCAGCTTGTTCTAATTGCTTCAAAATTTAACAATGCTCAAATGTTATGGTTGAATGAACGACAGACTCACGACCGTTTTGAAAGCCATTACGACGAAAGCTCTAATATTTCAATGTCAAGTGTATAATCCGGAGCAGTGGAACAATAGGAACCTTTGAATGTTAGTCCCTTGCACCTTTGCATGATCTCCCTTTCCCATTGGAAGCCCCCATTAAAATCCCCCTGTTCTCTCCTCTCGAGCCAACGATATTTTAGCTGGAAAAAGTAGCCGATCTACGAAACTCTGGCCTTGCCTTTTCAAAAGAAAGAAAGTGGTACCAAGACGAAGGTCCAAGGTACTTGGTCCGACTATTGTGATATGTGTAAAGATCATTCCCTTGTACACAGACAACTGAAAGGGATTCCGCCAATCCTTTGATGTCACCGAATTCGCCCCTTACCCTGATTTGGGGGCGAATTTGAGAAAACAAAATCTCTATTGCACCTCGTAGAGGGAAGACGAAGATATTTGGAAAGTTTCGCGAGGATCAGCGCAACGCTGCTCGAGTTTTACGCCACACAAAATTCGCTTCACGTTTTAATAATATAGATATGGAGCCAGTGTACCTAAAAGTCCCCAGTACTGAGGAAGAATGGCTTGCCATTGCAAAGAAGTTTTATGAGAGATGGCAATTACCCAATTGCATTGGTGCCATTGATGACAAACACATAGTCATGCAACCACCAGGGGATGCTGGATCTAAATATTATAACTATAAACACACGCATTCAATTGTGTTAATGGCGGTAGCTGGTCCAGATTATGAGTGCATATACGCTGACGTTGGGACGAATGGTCGAGTTTCAGATGGCGGTATCTGGAATAAAAGTAATCTCTGCCAAAGAATTGAGAATGGTGAAATTTCTCTCCCCCTCCAAGGTGCCTTCCATTGGGTGTCAAGGAAATTCCATACGTCCTTGTTGCAGATGATGCATTTGCCCTGAAACCCAACGTAATGAAGCCATACTCCCAAGCAGGTTTGGATGAAGCAAAACGAATTTACAACTATCGTCACAGCAGGGCCCGGAGGATATCAGAAAACCTCTTTGGAATTATAGCCAATCGTTGGCGTGTATTTCGATCAGTGATCTTACTGCCACCAACAACCATCGAATACCTCACAATGGCCACACTCACAATTCACAATTTTTTAAGGCAGAGTGACTCTAAAGGCACTTATTGCCCATCTGGTCTTACTGAAAGTGTTGGAAAAAATGGTGAAACAGTCCCAGGAAGTTGGCGATCAAAAAATCTAGTGGAATCAATGGTACCACTAACTGTTCCTGCTACTGGTCACAATGCAAGTAAGAATGCAAAAGAAGTTAGAGAATGTCTAAAGGATTTTTTCTGTAATGAGGGTGCTGTTGAATGGCAGTGGGACAAATAACTTGAACAACATAAACTTTGAGTGTAGTGTAAACAGATGACTGAGTTAAAAACTGTGATATCTGATAAAAGTTTTTCAGGCACCCCTAGCTCAAGGTCAGGGCCGTCGCGAAGGAAGTCGAGGAAGGGGGGTGTAAGCCTTAAATTCGCCAATAAGGGGCGTGGTAATTGGGCGTGGTCGTTGAAAATTCAACCTACGTTGATACATCTTCTATGATATGACAGTCACCTTTTCAAACGTGATTGTCGAAAATACTATTGGCTATCAGTTAATCTTTTGGCTAATCTTCTTGTAAAAGGGTACTAAAATTGGGTAGGGCAGGGCAAGAGCTTGGACGACGGAGAAGACATAAGTATCGAGTTTCTTCCCTTTGGGCCTTTATGATCTTAAATATCCTTTCTTTATAACTTTAAACCAGTGCTAGCGAGACTCTGGTTGATTGGGCGCATCCAATTCTTTCTCAAGCACTGTATGCCCTCATATACCAAATAAGAAAATAAATAAACACCAAGACTCTTATGCTGGTGGTAATCCACCCTTCCTACACTAGCATCACTTATTCATGTCTGTTCCCCTCATAAAGTTGGGCCTTGTCGGCTTGTTGATAGAAAGGAATCGTATTTTCGACAAAAAATTAGTGAACTTAGGTAGGGCAGTGCTAGCGAAGCGAGCAAAAATTCACGTATCTGTAACGGTTACACTACCCAACATGCATGTAATCGTAATGTAACAAACCGTCTTAAATTACAGTCTGAAATTCTCGTAGTATCAGTGCTCTGTAGCTGAATCGGGGCTTACCACCTTTGGATGGAAGTTTGTCGGCAAATGCTGGTGTTAGGATCGAGCTTGATTTGCCGACAGCCACTTTTCCAGGGGGGGTGTCACACCCCCTACACCCCCTATGACGACGGCCCTGCAGGTTCATTACAAAAGTATCTTTAGATCTTCTGAAAAAGGCTGACAAATTTTGAAAGTGCAAAAGGCATGTCTCAAATTGCTAGAAAGTGTCTCTTTTTGTTTGTCACCTTCTTTAGAAGTCCTTCTTGATACTAATGAAAGAGCCTCACATACATTCTGATCAAAAATCATGAAAATTCAAATTAATTTCATCATCAAATTTTAGTATGTAGGTAGGAATATGAAAATTGCTATCTAGACTAAATGTGTACATAGAACATGATGCTCAACTCCAATTCCAGATGCTGAATATCTAAAACATGTTTTGGATTTCTATCCTGACAAAATGGACCATATCATCATCAAGAAAAGGACAAATGCATGCAGCACTTTATGGAAAGAGAAAAAATCTGGTTTGAGACAGAGCACGGGGGCCTTTTCCCTTACTGTTTTTGCCTGATAATCAATAAACGTTATCTGCAAGTACATATTCAAAAGTTTCTTATTGCCATAGAATTATCTCCAAAGTGCAGGCTTTGCACATATCAACAAGGATTTCTCATCAAAGAATTCTCTCAAATTCATGTTTAAAACAAAAGAAAACATACAGTAGGAACTGTCAGATATATAAACAGCAATACTTGAATCATGTTACTTCAAAAGATTAAAAATTAAGTTGAAGGCTAGCTAATTGTAATAAGAATTTCGTACTACAAACAGTTGCAAATTGGTATTTCTCTGCCATATTTTGAGTGTGAAATAAGGCTCAAAATTTTGGTTGATTGTCCTATGAAATCCCATCATCTTGGTTCTATAGTTCCTGGTCTAATTCCCTTCTTGTGTACAAGATTTTTGTGTGCAGACATATCTAACAAATAGGGCCATTCTAAATAAAGAAATTTTTGTGGGTCAAACTATGGTCACATTCTATACATCCCAGATAAGATAGCAAAATGTTGGTAGCACCCCCTGTGGGATAAAGTTTCATAAATGTTAATAAAGGTAGCTTTAAAGAACAAAACAATAATTCAGCATTGTCACAAAACAAAAGGTGTTAATTCAGCATGGTTAGATATGATGCAGTTGGCATTTCCATGTTTGTTGTTTGTCCATAGTGATCTTGATTCGAAGGATACCGCATTTGACTGACAGGAGGAGCATAGCTGTTATTAGTAGCTCCAGTCATCTGCATGTTTATACCATTCATTTCTATATCAAAAATGACATCACTTATCCTCTTTTCTGCTAGTACTCTTGCTCTATGATCAAAAGAGTGCAACTTTTCTGTGATAAAAAGTGCAAAATGGCATTGGTTTGGTTGTTTTGCTGGGTTTGCTGGTTCTTTTTTTTTTTTTTTTTTTTTTTATAATCATTCAAAATGTTACAATACATGTTACATCTACATCCTACCATACTTTCTAATTACTCTACAAACTATACAACACTACAGGGACGTGACCACAAGGAGCAAAAGATAATGACTACCAGGTGGACATTAACATAAAGACATGCAAAAAATAGCAACTAAATATACAACTACAAAAAGCTACAAATACGATAAATTACTGATAAATACTAGAATCCGTTTCACATTGGATGTCAGGCCAGCATAGTAGTATGATGCTGAGCAATAGGAACCCCGGACGAGAGAACAACGACGACAGCAGTTGCTACAGCTACTGATCCCCCTCCAGAGTCCCCAACGCCCAACACATTGCACATATGCTGTCAGCTCTGGGTTTCTGATTCGCAATATCAATGGTCCGAAATGCTGTCACTTTTGTGTGGATGAATTTTCATTCACCCTTGATGTGCCTAACATAAAATGTGAAACAGACTTACAAAATATACGGGGAAAAGTGTACATAGTGGTTGTGTGGCGTAAAACGATTGTTTGAAGTTATCCAAGCCGACCTGTTTTGTGGATGAAACTTAGAGTCTGTTCGAGTATATTTTTATTCACTTCGTCAGAAAGTTCTTTATTGCCATACAATAAGTATTGAACCAGAACATTATTTGGAAGGGCGTCGATTTGGACAAATGGTCGCAACAATTCTGAAACTCCAGCGAGAAGATCTTGCCGTTGAATGTCGAATGAAGGGCAAAGCAACAAAAAGTGCTCCGTATCCTCAATGCCATCATTCGTTGGGCACATTGGATTCACTGTATCCCTAAAATTGTGTTTGAATTTGTGAAAATTCAATTTGCTGAGACCGACCCTGATTTGTAAAAGATAACCTAAGCCTATTGGGTCATGAATACCGAAAACAGACTTTGCACGGGGACGAATCATTGACAGAAGCTTTGTTTTAAAGACAGTGACAGAAGGTGCAAGTCTGATTGCTGGATCAAGTTTATTCCATTCAGAGATGCAATTGGGATAGAAACTTGATAGAAACTTCTCTGTTCTTGCCCTTATTCGCCCAATAACATCCTGGTTGCGAAGAGAGTAGTTTGGCTGTTGAAGAAGTGGGATTGGCTCCTTTGTATACAATGGAGTGAGGTTATTTATGATCTTATAGAATAAAGTAAGGCCTCTACTCCATCTACGGGAACTTAGCGAATCCCAGCCAAGCTCTGCATACAGTTTTTCTCGTGATGATCCTCTCCATGTTCCTGTTACAGCAAGTGCAGCAGAATATTGGACAGATTCTAATTTTTCCATTAAATTTGGTAAAATGATGTTTTGACTGAATTCACATACTTTAGCTGGAATATGATAAATAACATCCCCGTAGTCCAGGTGGGGTCGTACATAAAGTTTATACAATTCATTTAGGGTATTCCTGGGTAAATATTTGGAGAGATACTTTAGCAAACCAATGCCCTTTCTCGTTTTAGAGATAGCAGCTTTGATATGAGCTGAGAAAGAAAGTTTTGAGTCCAAGATAATACCTAGGTGTTTATGTTCATCTACTTTTTTTACGGGTATGTTGTTGAAGAGGATCACTGGATGATCTATTTCATTTCTTTTCCTTGAAAATAGTACTTCAACAGCTTGCTGGTTCTTTCAAAGCAGCTATGCAAGTGTTCATCAGCTCAACCTTCTTTTCTGCCACTGCTCCCTTTTTCAATTTTGGGGTTGATGCTTGTCTTTGGGCTGATCTTGAGTGATCACCATCTGATGTTCTGTCAACTTCTGGGTTTTCATTTTCAGTGTCATTGAGGGAACCTTGCAAACTGTCTCTGCTCTTTCCTGGCTGAAGCACTGGACGCAAAAACTGGAGCCTGTCCCAATACATCCATGTAGATTTGTACAATTGATCTGTGCTCTGACCAGATTTGGTTCTGTTCACCTTCGTAATATCTCTGCCAAGTTGAGATCTCAGTGTTAGAATTTTTGTCTTAATTTCTGCTGGTGATGCATCCAGAGAATCACTCATCTCATTCAGAGCCCTTTCCCTTACGTCTTTAAGATGGTAAGATTTATCACAAACATTCCATAAACAAGCTCTTTCCTCCAAAAGCTCAATCAGCAATGACACATCATCATTTGACCACTTCTTCATTTCTTTTCGGGTCTGTTTCCTTCCTGCTGTGGCATCCTTTTCGGCCTGCGTCTTCTGTGTTTTCTTGCCCTCCTGAATACTGCGAGCTTCATTTCCTGGCCTTTTATCACCACTAGATTTCCTTTCATTAAATTTAGTATTGCCAACATTGTTGATCTTCCTCTTAATCACTTTTGAGAGTCTCTTTGCTTTTGATAAAACGCTGTTCATAGCCCTAACTGAATCATCGTCCGAATTAGAGTCTGGTGTCGAAGGGCGACGAGGGATGCTGCTAGGCCCATCGACGTCGACATCAACATCATCGTATTCTTGTTCATCAGAACTGCAATTGTTCTCGTCAGAGGAACTGACTGGGGTGACTGAAGACCTTTCTCTACTGTTAATGATATTAACTGATGGTCCTGATTCCATGATCGATGATATCTGGCCTGTATGTTTGATGATATCTGGATCTGAGAAACAAAATGGCGCCAAGCACAGTTCGCTGTTTCATTTGCAATGCGCTTGCGCAAACTGGACAATGTTCAGTTAGGTGGCAAAACGACTGAACATTTTGTTCAAACAAAAGAAATCCACTGAACATTTTTGACTGCCTTCAAAATCCACTGAACAACGCTCAACATCGCTGAACACGACTGAACAAGGATGGACAAGGTGGCAAAACGACGCAACATTTTACACTGGACATTTGTCCAGTGCATGTTAAGTGCAAATGTCCAGTCGTTTTGCCGGGGCTTTATGGATGCTTGCTAAGCACAATTTAGAATTGCCTCATCTCTCATTGATTAAGTTTTCATTTCGTGTTTTTAAATACTTGCAGTCTTAAGTAAATTTTGGCAACGGTTACAAGAATTAGATAACTCTGGAGTCTTTTGTGGTTTGCTCTGATATTGACGAGAGATAAAACATTGGACTGCCTTCTTTTACCTCCATTTTAGAATGCATTTTTGGAAAACAAGTCAGTTAGAGGCGTCTGGTTTCAGCTTTCGCACATATTTGAACTTCAAAAGCTTGTAACCCCGTGAATTCTTAGCAGATTCACAAGATTTTGGCGTCTAAAATTAATCTAAAATCTAAGGAAAAGGGAAATCTAACTAGGAGCCCGTATCTTTTATCGTTATTTTTCAACATTTAAACAAACGTTGAACAATTTTTCTGAGACGTCCTGTAGAAAAAAACTCTTAGGAATTAAACTCTTAGGACTTTTGGTCACGTCATCATAACATCGGAAACTAAACTCTTACGACTTCGAGACAAAATTATACAAAATCTACTAGACATTATACTAGACAAAATCTACACCTCCCAGGGCCGTCGCCATATGGGGTGTAGGGGGTGTCACACCCCCTGTAACGGTTATTATTTACAAGTGGCTGTCGGCAAATCAAGCTCGATCCTCAGGCCAGAATTTGCCAACGAATTTCTATTCAAAGGTGGGAAGGCCCGATTCAGCAAAAATTCTATTCTTCAGATACTGCGAGAACTTCAGACTGTACATTAAGATGGTTTGTTACATTACGATTACATATATGTATAGGGTAGTCTAACCTTGTTTGTTTGTTTGTGACCTTATTTGAGCCCTGTTCACACGGCACAAACTAACCCGGGGCGAACCTGGGTTAAACTAACCCTGGTTCAACCCGCGTCTGTTCACACGAAAAGATCCTCAAAATGTGTGTGAACACAAAACTGGGGCGAACCTGGGTTAGTTTAGTTTATTCCAAAATGCGCAGTTATTAAGATAACAAAGCAAGACTTTGAGAAAATGGCGGACAGAAACCACGATGACAATGCTTTGTGCATGCTTACGTTTTGCCGGCAGATTTTTGTTTTAAAATGTATGGTTTTGGCATCGCATGTGCTTATGAAGAGGCGAGCACTAGCACGAAAAAGGCGGCTGGAAAAGAATCGAAATTCTGCTCGAAATCATATGGCTTCGTATCTCAAGAGTATCATAAAAAATTTTCTTCGTCCTCCCAAGTTGATCCTCGGTCTATTTTTCCTCAATTCATAGAGTATAGATTGACCAAATGAATATGTATAACAGTTTAGAATGAATAAATGTATGTGAAGATAACACAACTGCAGTGCATGAGATCGAAACTAACCTAGGTTCGCCCCAGGTTTGCGTTCACACGACATTTTCCAAAACTAACCCATGTTCGACCCAGGGCGAACCTACCTCCTGAGGTGGGTTAGTTTAACCCGGGGCGAACCGGTCAGTTTGTGTCGTATGAACAGGGCTTTGAATTCGATCTTTTTATATCAAGCTATACATACATATATACATTTATACATACATACAACTAATCTAAATCGAATCTAACGGCAAAACGAAAAAGGAAATAACTAAGGAAATTAATACGTAAATACCTAAGCTAAAATATCAGAACTATGTGGACATAAATGGACAAATCTACAGGATATTATCAAAGGACCGTTGCAGATGCGCAAATTTTTTGCTCGCATCGCTCGCACTGCCCTACCCAAGTTCACTAATTTGTTTTCAAAATACGACTCCTTTCTATCAAGAAGCCTTTGCAAAATTTCATAGACTCATCATTGAACTAAACGAAATGACCTATAAATCACTCAACTTTGCTAGTGAAATACGAAGTTACGCTGTGTTAAGTTACGCTGAAATACGAAGTTAATTTTGGTACCCTTCTACAAGAAGATTAACCTAAAGATTAACAGGTAGCCAACAGCATTTTTAACAATCACATTTCAAAATGTGACTGTCATATCATAGAAGATGTATCAACGATAAGGTTGAATTTTCAAAGACCCTGTCCAATGACCACGCCCCTTGTCGGCAAAATTTAAGGTTTACGCCCCCCCCCCCCCTCCTCGACTTCCTTCGCGACGGCCCTGCCTCATTTCATTCATTTTAAATTTTTTTTCATTTTAAATTCTTTAAACAGGGTTAAATATACAGTTAAATACTGATTTCCAAATTGCCCTGTAAAATAATAACAAAATAAAGATATCTAATCAAAATTTACAAGTAACGATAAAGATGAAAATAAAACTGGTATGTAAGTTCTCCACCACCTAAAGTGGATATCATATCATATCATATCAAATTATTTAAACACAAAATCCCTTCAGCTGAATTAAATACAAATCAAAGTTATGATACAGTAATTAACAGTATAATATTTACAAGAAGAAAAGAAAGTTCAAAACTGTTCTAGGGGCCTATTTGCTGCTCTTCCAGGGAGTCGTGTTTCAAGTTTGCTTCAGCTCTTAAGGTGAGTTTTTAGATTTCTTTTGAACTGTGGAAAGGTTGGCAGCTCCCTGATGGTAATAGGGATGCTGTTCCATGCAGTAAGAGCTGAATAATGAAAGCCTTTTTTCACATATTCGACGTTGTATCTTGGAATTTGGATATTCCTGCAGTTTCTCGTACTATAGTTTGAATGCAAGGATATCTGGGGGAATTTATCCCAAAGGCTCTCTGGAAACATCCTGCTCATAATCCTATAGGTCATGGCTGATCTATCGAATTTAATTAGTTGTTCTACATCGAGCCAATTGTAAGACCAATTATCTTTAATCCTAGCCCTCTCAATTATTGTTCGGGCTCGGTCCTGTAGATTTTGCAGGATTTTTATTTTAGAACTAGGAATGCTTCCCTAAATAACATTTGCATACCGCAAATGACTTTCTATGAGGGCCCGGTATACACTATCTAGTTGTTTTTGTGGCACAAGGTTTTTCAGTTTCTTAAGAGATGAAAGACCTCCACGAACCTTCCCTTTAACTACTTTGAAGTGTTGTTCCCAGTTTAATCCTTCATCTACGATGACCCCAAGTGACTTTGTCTTCTTTGCGCGTTTAATTTCTGAGTTATTTAGCATTAGTCGTTCAGAGACATCCATTTTATTGACTTCAGTTTATTGATTCTCAGCCATTCTGAAATATTGAGAAGTTCTCTTTGAGCATTCTCAAGTAGATTTTCAAGGTTGTTGGATGTTATCGTAACATGCGTGTCATCTGCATACATGCTGGCTTTTGATAATTCTAGGCACGTTTCGAAATCATTCAGATAGATTATGAACAGGAGTGGACCAAGACAGGAGCCTTGTGGTATCTCACAAGTTATCATTTTAGCTGAGGACTTATGCCCACCCACTGTGCAAAACTGTTTCCTATTTTGTAAATATGAGGTAAACCAGTCACCTGTTATACCTCTAATGCCATATTTCTCTAATTTTGCTAACAGGATGGTCTGATCAACTGAATCAAATGCTTTTTTCAGATCAAGAAAGATAGCTAGGTTTACTTCTCTTCTGTCCATGGTAGAGTACCAGGAGTCAGTACTGTTTATCAAGGATGTTATTGTTGAATAGAGTTTACGAAAAGCAGCCTGGTTGTTCGTAAATATGGGCTGAAGAAAATCAAACATTTGATGATGCACAATCTTTTCCAAAATTCTTGAGAAAATGGCAATTACAGAAATCGGCCTGTAACTGTTTGCATCACTTTTTGGACCGGTTTTGAAAATGGGGGTGACACTTGCTAATTTCCAAATGTCTGGAAAAACACCGGTTTTCAGGGACGAATTGCATATCATTGTCAATGGTTTCCAGAGAAAATCCCCAGAATCCTTTACTAGTCTTGTGGAGATCTTATCTGGTCCCGGTGCCTTTCCTTTCTTTAATTTGGATATTGCATTTAATACATAAGTATTGTCTATCAACGTGAACTCAAATTTTTTATTATTGGCGTTGATTTTGATTAGAGGGTCATCTTCATTTTTTGATTCTAGTTTTTCGGCCAGTTTTGGACCTACTGTAACAAAATGCTAATTGAGGGCTTCGGCAATGTCCTTCTCTTTGGTGAGTGTTCGCCCATCAACGTCAAGACTAGAAATCACTGTAGAGTGAGTGTCTCTATTCAATACCTTATTTACAGCTTTCCACATACGCTTTGGATTTTCCTTATTCTCATCTATGAGACTCAGATAATATGACTGTAAGGCATCTCGTATTGCTTTAGTCACTTTGTTACGAAGTGTCTTATATACTTGCCACAAATCAGGAGAGTTTATCGCATCCTTCTTTGCCCTATCTCTTTCTTTCATAAGCTTTCTTATTTCAGGAGTTATCCATGGTGCAGGATCAGGACGCATTCGTTTTTTCTTGAAGGGTGCATGAATATTAAGGATTGATTCAAAAATCTCCTGAAATGTTGCTGCCATACTGTCTGGATCATTGGCAAGGGGGCCGAGGATGGTCTCCCATTCAATCTGTTGCAGGTCATATTGAAAAGCTGCCTTATCATATTTGCTTAGATTGCGAGACTCTATTATTTTTGGTTTTTTGTTTTTTGTTTTTGGGTCTTTGTGCACCTATTTTACGTATTCCATACACCAAATAATGATCAACCATCCCCAGCTCAAGGACATCTACCTCAGATATATATTGCTTTTTAGTGGTAGAGAAATGGTCAATTAGTGTTTTACTGATTCTTTGTTCATTTTGCTCATTGGTTGTTATAGAGACTCTGGTATAGCTCTTAATCAGTTGCTCAAGCTGATACTCATAGTAAATTGCTTTTAGCCTCTTTGTATTGCTATTTTGTTTACTTGCGAGGTCACAGTTCGTATCACCTATCAATATAATTTCTTTTTCCTCTTTATCTAGTTGTTTTAGAGTATCCCTAAGATTTTCAAATGATTCTTCATCAGCTCCTGAGGTTGGAGGACGATACCAACAAACTATAAGGAAAGGCTTTGCATGGGTTGGTAAAATTTCAACTGATAGCAACTCCAATTTTTTGCTTTTTAATTTTATGGCTGGGTATGGTAGACTCTCTTTTACATATAAAGCTACTCCACCACCATTTACATCACGGTCATTTCGAAAAATGGAATAACCATTGATATTAACCTCTGAATCATCAATTTTTTCATCCAGACGTGTTTCACTTAGGCCAATAATGTCAATATCGTTTTCCCTGAGGATGATTTCAAGCTCATGCTTATGTTTTCTCAGGGAAACTATATGCAGAAACGCTATTTTTAGACCTTTTGTCTTACCACGTTTACTAGGCCTATTATTGACAGCACTGTGAGAGCGTTGACACCTTTAACAGTATTTAATAAATTTACTAACATTACCTGAAAATTTCCTCGCTCCTCCATCGCTAATGTGGAGTCCATCTTTCCATAAGTTACTAAATGTAACGTTACTATTATCTATCATGTCCAATCCGTTAATGGCCAACTCTTCGGCAAGAAGCTTGTTTACTTTCATCGCTTTTGCGTTGAGAGACATGTTGTCTTTTCTGTTAAAGATTGATGAGAAAGCAATTCTTGATTTTGGATTGTTTTTCTGAACTTGATTGAGCATATTCATCGCTTCCTTGCATATCTGCTCTGGGGTGTTCACATTCAGGTTATTTGTTCCAACATGCGCAATAATTACATCATTGTTGCTCTTGCCTGCCCTCTGTGCTGCTTGGTTAATTTTCATACCACTTGTGTACTTTATTTCTACATCACGTTGTTCGTTGGAGAGTTTGGACGCATCCACACGCTGCAATTCAGAGTCACCCAGAATTAAAACCTTTATTTTTTCGCTTTCATCAGTTCCTCCTGGCTGCGATAGGCCTTTTCTGGCTTTTTCCCTTCGATTCTGTTTGCCTTTACCTGTCATGGATTTGTTTACTTCAGCTGTGCCAGTCTCTTTGTTTTTATTTTGTTCATTGGTTTTGTTTGAAATATCCCGAGACAAAGGATTGCTATCCGATGGGATTGTCTTCTTTTCTGATGAAGGAGACAGGTGAGGATTGTCTCGAAAAGGACAAAATGGTGTTCAATGAGATTGATATTGACATCCCGGATTCCGTAATAGACCGAGCCCACAGGATTTAGACCGAGCCCACAGGAATGGAAGACCTCAGACAGTGCATGGAAAAATAATTCATCAAGCAATCGTGCATTTTACGATCTGGCATCGCAAGACCAAAGTTTATCACGCAAGGAAAAAATGCTCAAAATATCGGATAAAGCTCGACCTCACACAGAAGAGAGTCAAGTTGCTTGAAAGAGTCAATATTTTTCTGGAAGAAAAGGAGCTTGGTTATGCATTCGCTGATGTGAATTGCCGACTCTGCGCGAAGATCGGCGATGAATTCCATTATTTCCAGTCAGAAGAAGACTTACTTGATGCCATAAGGTCACTTGAGGAGCTTGAAAGTGACGACAGCCACCATACCCAAGCTGAAGAACCGAAGAAGCTGAAGAAGGGCTGAAGAAGCAGCAGAAAATCCAAACGTTGAAGCTTGAGGTAGTTCTGGTCATTCTGATCCATTAACATGATAATTTCTGGCCCTGTATTATGGGCCTAGACAGTCCCAGTTGTTGTTTTGTTTTTCCTCCAGGTTTTTTCAAATGTTTTACATTAGTCTATGACGTATTTTCAACTTCGTTTTTCCAATACCCTTGGCATATTCGATATAATAATAGAAATGAATTTTCCATCGCCTTGAGACAAAATCTTTCAAAAAAAATCACCACCTTTGTGATTTAAACTCCCATGAGCAATCAAAACTCAATAAGGAAGGCCATGGTTGCGTACGTTTTATTACTAGATGTAGTGTGTAGTAACTGTATTTTTTCGTATCTTGGATTGTACGTAAACTGTCCTTTAGGTTATTTTTTGTTCTTTTCATTATGGCTTATGAATGGAGATTGTATGGGCTACTTCACAGCAAATTGTTTTCGCATAGGACCAGCGAGGGGATCCTCGTACCGTGATGCCGGTTGAAACCAATCAGTGGCGAGCAGCAATAGGTTGCTTCCGGGTATCCATCAGCATAGGAATCATTCGTCGTACATAGCCGATTGCTCGTGGCCCATGGTCGAAACCGCCAAAGCCTCATTTTCATGGACCAATCAGACGGCTAAAAACCGAAGGAGACAAAAGAAACCCGTGAAGATTTTTCTAAATTTTACATACCTTAATAAAACGCAACCAGGATAAAAAACTGCTTGAGATTTCCCGATATTTTTTTACAATAATCTACTCTCCAGATGTTTGAGAGTACAAGTATGGATGCCGGTTAAAATATCTCTAGGATTGGCGGAGTTATGGTCACAAACAAACCGATAAGGCACTGAACCTTGAACAATAGAAATTCTGGCTGGGAGACAATAGTAATAACAATAGTGATTGTTGTAAGAACTTGTATACTCCCAAACATCTGTAGAGTAGATTGCTGTAAAAAATTTCGGGAAATCTCAAGCAGTTTCTTGTCCTGGTTTCGTTTTATGAAGGTCGGTAAAATTTAGAAAAATCTTCACGGGTTTCTTTCGTTTCCTTTGCTTTCTAGCCGTCAGATTGGTCCAGGAACATCAGGCTTTGGCGGTTTGGGCCATGGGCCACGAGCATTCGGCTATGTACGACGAATGATTCCTATTTTGTATCCATCAAAACATCGTGCCGCTCTCCGTGTTTTATCTAATTTTTAAATTATAGGTACTGGTTTAGCTGTAGTTTTATCGCAATTTCAATGATGGTCCTGCCACTAACGGTAAACATACTGTTTCTTGGAGTGCGCTCTTTTAAACCACATATTAGTTTCTTCCCTTCGTTCTGTCGCTTTTACTACCTTGCTAAGGTAATCATCTACACGATTATTGAACTCTTTAAACGAATCCCATTTGGCGTAATCCTTTTTGTGCGTTATAAACACTGTGGTCTTCAGAAACTCCTCTTAGTTTATGCATATTTTTATATTGTATGTACAACATGCTACACGCTCCACACACAATGGACTATTTTAAGATCTATCCAGCTCAGTGGCGATATAGAGAAAAACCCCGGTCCAGGTACCCATAATTTCTGCTGTTGGAATCTGAATAGTATCACCGCGCATGACTATTTACAAATTTCTCTTATGGAAGCATACAACTCTATTTATAACCATGATTTGATTGGCATTGCTGACAACCACCTTCACAGTACTGTTGATAAAGATAGACTAGCACTTGATGGCTACACATTCGTTCAAAATAACCATCAGCAAAATACTAAAAGGGGTGGTGTTGGGCTCTATAGAGGGGGGGGTTGGCAAAGGCCCCCAAGTTTTTTAGCGCCGTTCTTCGAAACTTTGCAAATGGCTTCTCTATGTTTCGTTCACTTCTGCAATGGGATTGAAAATTGGCATTGTAGAGACAGAACATTCAATCTAGGTAGGTGCAATGGGATTGAAAATTGGCATTGTAGAGACAGAACATTCAATCTAGGTAGGTGTATTGATTCGAATTATGGCTAATGGGCATTTACACATAATTTCAATATGAATTGCAGTTATTGTCAGTTATCGATAAGCTTTAATCGACCGTTTTTGTGGGAAGTTACTATGGGCCTAATTACCGCAGCTCAATCAATATTTATCAAATTTGTTGTTCGTTTTCTGACAGACGGGGAAGGGACTTAGCAATGTTTTGCTTTGATTTATACTTCGAAAGGCTTTGGCTGCTAGGAGAAAATACTGAAAATTATCAGATCACTCAATCCTAACAAGGCACATGGCTGGGATGAAATTTCTGTGAGGATGATAAAAATGTGCGATATTGCCTTGGTTATACGACTAAAGATTATATTAATGAACTGTTTGAGAAGAGGCATATTGCCCGAAATATGGAAACATGCAAATGTTGCTCCTGTTCATAAGAAGAATGAGAAAAATATCAAGGGGAACAATCGTCATATCTCTCTTTTATCGATCTTTGGGAAAATCCTTGAAGAACTCATATTTGACTCTCTGTGCTCTCATCTTGTCTCATCGAAACTGCTAAATCCGAACCAATCTGGTGTTCGTCCAGGTGATTCAACAATAAACCAGTTGATACCCATAACGCATACGATATTTACTGCCTTCAATTGTAATCCACCCCTTGATGTTCGGTCTGTGTACCTCGATATTTCAAAAGCATTTGACAGAGTATGGCATGATGGCCTCGTATATAAACTGAAACGATGTGGTGTTTCTGGACAGCTTCTATCTCTTATTCAAAATTTTCTTAAAAATCGAAAGCAGCGAACGGTTCTGAATGGGCAGGCTTCTAAATGGGGGAGTATCTTAGCCGGTGTGCCCCAAGGATCCATATTAGGACCCCTATTCTTCTTTGTATATATATAAACGACCTGACTGAGAACTTAAAGTGCAAAGAGTTAAGCTCTTTGCAGATGATACATTACTGTTTACTTTAGTTTAAGACTCAAACATAGCTGCCAGTGACAGGAAGCACGACCTGGAGTTGGTGAGGAAATGGGCTCATGATTGGAGGATGTCTTTTAATCCTGATCCACAGAAGCAGGCAGTTGAATTAATCTTTAAAAAAACAGATATTGATCATCCAGTAATACTATTTAGTAACATACCTGTCATGAAAGTTGTTGAACATAAACATTTAATGGCCAAATCATACGTGCAAGTGATAAAGTGAAACTACTAGGAGTCACTATCGATAAAAAACTAACTTTTTTGCAACACGTAGAGGATCTCTGCATGAAAGTCAGTACAAAGGTAAAGGCATTCTCTAGATTGTTAAATTATAACAATTTTAATAAAGTAAGGGTCGTATTCAACGCTGTTATACTATCACATTTCAACTTATACTATCACATTTCAACTATTGCCCCCTGATTTGGCTATTTCGTAGCAAAGCTGCCAACAGTAACATCAATCGACTACATAAACGTGCTTTAAGGGTTTTATACCAGGATTTTGAATCCTCTTTTGAAGAACTTCTATTTAGGCATGACGATGTTACAATATATGTAAAGAACCTACAGAAACTGCTCTTAGAAGTTTACAAAACGCTCCACCAATTAAATCCGTCATACCTCTAGGAGAATTTCCAAACAAAATCTATTTTATAACTTACGAAAACAAGTATTATGTGAGCTTCCTCAGAGGTCTCACATGATAAAATATGGGATAAACGCCCTAAGATTTAGGGGAGCTATGCTGTGGAATACTCTAAACGATGATGCAAAGAATGTAGCGTCTGTTGCAGCTTTCAAGAAGGAAATTAAAACTTGAGATGGAACCAGTTGCCTTTGTACAATTTGTAAATAGACACTGAATTCTTTTGATTGTAAATTAGCATGTATTACTTTAGGTTTATTGTAAATAGTTGGTGTAAATTAGCTTTATTCTTTTAAAACTATGTAAATACCAACTTTAAATAAAGATGAACACAAGAAAAAGACGACTTGGAGTGAGTTCTTCAAACTTTTCTTTTACTCTTCTCTACTCTTGACGCGTTTCGACGCTATGGTCATCGTCAAAAGAATGAGTATTTTCACAATGGTATGCCCCTTTTATAGCCTTTTTTCAGTCACGTGATTTAGAAGGGGTCACGTGATGCAAAATTTGGGTCATGTGATGCCGAATATGGCGTCATATGAATCCTTGATTGAGTTTTAAAGCTACGTTTTATGTGTAGAAAATGATAGGCCATAGGGAAACAAAGTATTGCATAAATGAGCGAACGGAAGCAAAATG
This sequence comes from Aurelia coerulea, assembly GCA_039566865.1. Taxonomy (NCBI): domain Eukaryota; kingdom Metazoa; phylum Cnidaria; class Scyphozoa; order Semaeostomeae; family Ulmaridae; genus Aurelia; species Aurelia coerulea. Next base: position 10,997,304 of record CM076959.1, read on the forward strand.
GCCTATCCCTTGGTTTTTTGAGGGATTTTTATCTAATATTTGTCTAGGTGGTTAAGTTTGTTATTCAAACCTTTTGGTGTTAGAGTTTGCAGCCGCTTAATTCAATTATCTTCATGGGTTTCAAGTAATTTTGTCATATTGTCAACATCTTCTTTCTCTATTTGTTCGATTATCGTGAACCTTGCATCTCTCGCAAAGACGTGGTGTTGTTCTTTAAAGTGTTTTTCTACGGGAAGGAGCATATCGTATTGTGTTGATTTAATTCTAGAGCGATAGTTATTTACTCTGTAATTGAAGGGCCATTCAGATTTACCAAACATACTGTATGTCACAGCGAACGCATTCAAGGAGGTATACGACATTCATGCTCCTACAATTTGATTTATGAAATATGTTGTATGGTTTTCGGGTGTTTATACTTGTGAAAGAATTAGTCTTGATAACGTGATTGCAGCAAAGGCGTTTCTTGGTGTTGCAAGGTGAGCAATATTTGGCTGTTTGATTTTTTGCTTTCCTCCTTTGGACTTTGCTGTTTGTGATGGTGTTGCTACTGATGATCTCTCGCAGGTTTTTACATCGACGGAACGCGATAATTGGAGGTTCCGGGAAAAGTGCCTGTATTTTTGGTTTTATATTTAAGATATCCCATCTTTCTCTTAAGATCTTACCTATTTGAGGGAGTGTAGAGTTGAAAGTAGTCACTAAGGGGATTCTTTTTGTTTTTTTCTTCGGAGTTTTTTTGTAAGGTAATTTCTCTTGGCTTTGTGATAGCTTTGTTAATCTGTTCGTGAAGTATTTCTGTGTGGTATCCACGGCGATTAAAATTGTTTTTCATTTACTCGCAATGGCTTTTTAGCTCACGTTCTTTTGTACAAATTCTTCTGAGCCTAAGTGCTTGAGAATAAGGAAGACTGTTCTTTAGGTGTTTAGGGTGAGCTGACTTGTAGTGAAGATAGTTGTGTGTGTCGGTTGGTTTAGTGAAGAGAGTTGTTTGTAGTTGTCTGTTTTCATCGATGTATATGCGAGTGTCAAGGAATGGAATTGATGTCGTTGATACTTCATAGTCGAACTTTATCGATGGGTGCTTGGTTTTTAGTCTTTCAGCAAATATCTTGAATCTTTCTTCATTACCTTTAAATATCATTAGGATGTCATCTATATACCTACCGTAGTAAAGACAGTCGTTACCTACTTCAGGGTAGATGAATTTTTCCTCAAATTCACCCATAAATGTTACAGCATAGGAGAGTGCTGCGACCGTGCCCATGGCACAGCCTCTTGTTTGAAGATAACTGTTTCCATTGAAGGTAAAGCAGTTAAGCGTGAGCACATGTCTCATAAGGGTCAATAGGACCTCAGTTGCTGGCTCTTTGTTGGCTCTTGTATTTAAGGCATTTTTAAGAGCTGACAAGCCCTCTTCGTGAGATATGTTTGTGTAGAGGGATCTAACATCCATGGCTACGAGTAATGCATTATCGGGTATTTTACCTATATTCTTTATTTTGTGAAGTAGATCTGTAGTATCACGTATGTAAGATCGTACTTTCTTTGCAAGTGGTTGTATAAAATGATCAACAAATTTTGATAATTTGGTTGTATGACAGTTTGTCGAGGCCACAACAGGGCGGCCTGGGTTATTCTTTTTATGAAGTTTGTGGTAGAAGGTAGAACCTTGCCGGTTTAATATTTTAGGAACTTTCAAAACATCAATTGCTTCCGCGTCCAGTTTGCCCTGAGAATGCAATTCGTCTAATGAGTTGTTAATTATTCTAATGTAGCCATGAAACGGGTCAAATGTTAATTTTTTATAGAACGACGTGTTTCCTAATTGGATGTTGGCTTCCGTGAGGTATTCTTCGATACCCCCAAGTAACAGTGGCACCTCCTTTATCGGCTCTCGTAATCAATTTGTCATCCCTTTCGGATAAGCGCTTTAGTGCATTGCGTTCTCCTTGAGTGTTTTTAAGTATGTCTTGAATGCCCCCGTCCATGCTGTCTGTCCGGGGGCCGTTGTAGTTTTTTTGAGATGTCATGTTCTTCATCGGTTGGAGGGGAGTGAACTTGCTTGATGTAGGTGGCGGTCCTCGGGCAGTTTTCGGCTTTAGGATGTCGGCATAGGTGCGGGCACATTTGTCCTGTCGCCTGTGCTCCTGATCCTTCGGGATTGCTGATTCATCTCCGTCTGTGGATGGTTGTTGCTGTCTGCCTGATGTTCTAATCAGTGCAACTTTAAATAAATATATGAAATGAATTGAAATGAAAAAAAACATCTCGGAATTACCTTGGAAGCGACTTTGTCTTTCTCTGCTCATATAAAAGCTGCCATCTCAAAGGCAAGGAAAGGTATTGGTATGTTGAGATTCCTCTCAGGATATCTGCCTAGGCATACCCTAAATGAACTATAAAAGCTCTATGTTCGACCCCACTTAGATTACGGAGATGTTATTTACCATAATCCACCAAGAGTATGTGACTTCACTAGTAGTACCACCTTATCAAGTTTAATGGAGAAGCCGGAACGGGAGCTTGGAGGGGAACGTCTTGAGAAAAATTGTACCTTGAACTTGGATGGGAATCTCTAAGCCTTCGCAGATGGAGCAGACGTCTTACGTTGTTTTATAAAATGATAGATAATTTAACCAGGGACTACACAAGGGACCCAATGCCACCACTTCAACAAGTCCAGTATTCACTTCGCGAGCGTGACACAATTGGGAAAAATACGAGCAAGGACAGAAAAATATAAATCTAGCATTTATCCTCACTGTTTGTCTGAGTGGAATAAAGTTGATCCTGAAATTAGATTGTCACCTTCTGTTGCTGTTTTTAAGAAAAAGCTACTATCCATTATCCGCCCCCCTACAAAATCTTAATTTGGAATTCGTAACCATAAGGGCCTGTCTTATCTTACTCAACTCAAGGTTGGTCTCAGCAAGTTAAACTTTCACAAATTTCAACACGATTTTAGAGATACAATAAACCCAAGTAACGATGGAAATGGAATCGAAGATACGGAACACTTCTTGTTGCGCTGCCCCCCCCCCCCCTTTTGGTGTTCAAAGGGCTGATCTCCTCGCTGGTATCTCCACTCTTGTACGACTGGATCATTTGGATATGCAAATGTTGCAAATGCAACTCTGTTGCAAATCTTACTGTACGGCGATAAGACTTTTCCAAATGAACTGAATAGAAGCAGAGTCCAGAAAAGTACCAAACCTTCCTCCGGTCAAAATTTTCTCCTACCAAAACCTTCCTCCAGTTTTTGGAACGTTATAGACTTACTACCTGAGTTTATGTTCTCTTCAGTACCTTTTTTCAAAAAGAACTGCAATACAGGACTCAGGTAGTAAATCTAAATGCACACTGAGGGGCAACAACAACAGCAGCAACAACAACAAAATAGCAATGATGGCTTAAATCAATCTGCATCAAAAAGGATTTCAGATGGGTATGAGAATGATCTGCTTGCTTGTTAGAGTCAGTTTTGGAAAACAGACTGCTCAAATTACTGTTTCCCATAACAGCAAGCATTCAGGGCCATACAATTGAGAAGTGACATGTTCTTATTTCCTGTTTTATGTTGCCATGAGGTAGTCGTAGTTTTCGCTCCAGTTGGTATTGTATTAGTAGTAGGGTATGGTATTTTGTAAGTAATTTTGAAAGTAATATGTATTGTAAGTTATTAAATTGATGTATAAAAAAGAAAAAAAAAATTGAGAAGGAAGGAAAAGATGAACTCTTTCTGGAGTTCGAGTGGTGGCGATTGCATCTCTGCAAATATTTGGCAAGTGATACACTTAATTTGTAATGTGAGAAATAAAGCCAAGTAAACAAAAAATCTGTGGTAATAGGTGCACACGAGGTGGACAGTGATCGATGTATGTCTTGCATCTTTTTTACAGCATAAGAATTAAGATATACTGTTGGAATTTATTATTGGAAGTCCAAAATTTTGAAAACGAAAAGAGGGTCCAACTACAGAGTTTGAAGTTCGTTATAACATGAAACTGTGCTCGAAGTTTTGATTGAGGATTGGTAACTTGTAGCTGGAATTGCTGACTGCATCAAATTCCAAAAACGTTATGAAGACATCTCCACAAAACAAAGGGTCGGGGAAGGGAAGGGGTAACTGAAATCCAGGAAGAAACATTTTTCAACCTTGATTTGCCCATCAACCCAATTGGAAAATATGTGACTATGGTGGTTGATATCCCCCCTGTATCAAGGAGTTTGTAATGAAACTTTTCTGATAAGCTTTGGAGACTTTGCAGAGTTAGTGCATATTATTGAAAACACTCTCATTTTATTTGAAACATAAATTTGTGCCACACATAAGGCAAGTTGTAATGGGTTTTTATTTGAGACATAAATTTGTGCCACACATGAAGCAAGTTGTAGATTTTTAAAGCAGATATAGAAAATGAGTGGATATACCAGTTATCAACGCTCAAAAGCTATTGCACGGCTAATCATTTTGCCTATAGCTAAGCATAGTAAGTTTGACTCTGACTACATTGTGTATGACAGTTTCTTGCAATACATTATCTCAATTTTCATTGCGAGAAACAATTTTTTTCAGCTTCCTCCAAATCTCCATTTTTCCAAACCTTCCTACAAATTCCATTGTTTTTCAAGCCTTCCTCCGGTCAATGACCGTGCAACCGTAATGTTTTCTAAACTCTGAATAGAAGCATCCTTGAGCTAACGATACTTTTTATACATAGCACTGGTCGCTTTGAATAAAGTATCTCGCCCCCATCCCCCTAGTAAGCCACCAATTATTTAGTTAATTGTCGTATGTAAAGTCTGTCTCAAATTATATTTGAGGTGAGATTTGTGATAGCGCAAAATTATCCATAACAGTGGCAGGCATCCTGCCTGTTGTTATCGCGGAAAATTTTTTAACTGATGTTTAATTTGAGACGGAATGTAGTTTGTGTTTGCTTTCCCATGTATTGTTGTCTTGTTTTCCCTTGAATATTCATATGTATGTTGTCTTAGTTTTTCGTGATGCCACAGAATAGCAATGATATTTTGCATCTAGTGGCATCGTCTTGTAGTGTAGTAAAGTATTTTGTGAATAGTGTAACTAGTAAATTTGTATTGTAAATTTTTAATGGGATGTGCTGGGTGAGTCAGAAAAAAGAATCTCCGTTTGAAAGGTCACGGCTCCGTGGATATCAAGACAATGATATCGACAAATATATATTCTAATGGTAGAAATGCTCAAAGCTACTATAAAATTTACCTGACTGAAATCGGCCAATTCATTGTGAAATTATGAGGGATTTTCTCTTGAAAGCCTCTTCAAAAAACCTTCAAAACGTGCCCAAAATCATGAAAAGATTTCCCTAACAATTCTGCCTTACAATGACCTTACAGCAATGACTTGTGAACGCTTTAGCACGGGCTATTCTCTTGGGAGGATGAACAAATCCCCCTGGTATCGATGACCTATTCAGGGGGATTCCATTCTCCCAAGAGGACAAAACACATGAATTTATGTGAGTGTCATCAAATCTAGGAAGGAAAATGTGCTCATTGTTTTCATTCGTTTTTGCAGGTTTTTGAAGGGGCTTTCTGCAGTAAATCACCTATATCCACGGGAAGGAAGGGCCGATTAAGGCTGGGTAAATTACTGAACCTAATTGAACATATTGGCAATAAAACAAGACATTTTTCAATATTATTGCTTTGATATTCATGGAGCAGTGGCCTTCCAAGCGGGGATCCTTTTTTCTGACTCACCCTGTAGAAAAAAAAGAAAATGCATACCGCAAAAAGTAAAAATTCTTCGAAAAACAATGAAATAACACTTTTGACAACCGGCTGTAGAAAAGTTGCCTTCTTTTGATACCCTGCATTAGAAAAAAGAGGCGAAAACGATACCCGGAAAGGAGTGCACATCCAATCAGCAAAATATACTAAGTACCCCCCCCCCCTCGGGTAAGAAACTTCTAGTACTATGTGCTGATCCAAGTTTCTAAAAAAAAAGCGTGTAGCAACTTTTGAAAACGATGCTTCTCTAAACTGGGCAGCGAGAAGCGGAGGGGAACAACTGGTTTTACTATTGGAAAAAACGGATGAAAAGCTGGGTAAAGGGCAACTGAAAATCTTGTTTCTCCATCGGGAAATTTTTTAACTTTCTGCTGCAGTGCAGATAATGATAAATGATTATTTTGGGCCGAAAATTGACGAAAGAATAATCAGATGCCAAAAGTTAGTGTAAGGAAAAGGGCTCAATTTCTTGATTATTTTACTCTTGGATTGGTCACATCAAATCGATAATAAACATAATTTTTGAGTTCAAAAGTTGTCATTGGCCAATATCGGCCTACGTGACATTTACCGCTCTTAGGCCAATAGGAATATCCGCGGGAATATCAAAACAGAAAGTGAATTCGAGTACAAATGAGAGCAAATAACGCATTAATAAAGCAAAATGTTCAAAACAAAATCGAAAGTATTTCGGACCATTGATATTGCGAATCAGAAACCCAGAGCTGACAGCATATGCGCAATGTGTTGAGCGTTGGGGACTCTGGAGGGAGATCAGTAGCGGTAGCAACTGCGGTCGTTGTTGTTCTCTCGTCCGGGGTTCCTATTGCTCAGCATCATACTACTATGCTGGCCTGACATCCAATGTGAAACGGATTCTAGTATTTATCAGTAATTTATCGTATTTGTAGCTTTTTATAGTTATTTATTTAGTTGCTATTTTTTGCATGTCTTTATGATAATGGCCACAGAGTAGTCATTGTCTTTTGCTCCTTGTGGTCCCGTCCCTGTAGTGTTGAATAGTCTGTAAAGTAATTAGAAAGTATAGTAGGATGTAGATGTAACATGTATTGTAATCTTTTTATGATTATAAAAGAAAAAAAATGTTCTTGAAATGCATCTTGGAAGAACTGCACTTGCTAGGCGCTTTGAATGAAAGGCTTGCATACGTCAGGAATAGCTACAATGACGCTCGGCAAGTAGGTCTTCGAGTTACAAAGTCCTAAATCTAAAGGCTTGTTTGAAATATTTTTTCAGTTCCCAACATGCATTAATTTACAATAGCTATCAAGTATAATTTCAAAGAAATGATAAAAGAACAGAGAGTCTTTGTGTTAATAGAAATTACATTAAACTTGCGCAATCATTGAACGAACGCTCGTGCGACCGATTGTACGTAATCCATTTCCAAATTCCCTAGTCATTTCCAGGAGCAATCCTTTTGTTCTGCCAACTTAAATCAGTAGGAAATGTTATCACTGTGTTTTAACCTTTTTGGGCAGTCTGCAGACCAAACAATTTCAGGAATTCATTAATATATCGATAAATTAGCATCCGAAAAATCTACAAAAAATAATCCAGAGTAATAAGGATATTGGCAAAAAATTAAATTAAAAATGACTAAAATTGGCCTACTGTGTGATTTATCCTGGCCTGCTGAGAAAAACCCTGTAGCACGAGAGACCTTAGCACGCAAGAATCTAGTGTGCTCATCCCAAACAAGATGTTGATCTTGTTGAATTCCCAAGTATATTGTTTTCTCAACAATCTCAACCTGTGAGTCACCTATACCAAAGGAGGGGCGATCTTCTTAAGATTTGGCCAAGATCCTACAACCATGGCACGAGTCTTAATAAAACATTTAAAGACAGTTTATTTCCTTGAAGCCATTGCTTCAGGCAGTTTAAATCTTTATTTAGGTTTTCGTTGAGATCATCGATGTTTTTGGAAGAATGTGATATGTTGGTATCATCCGCATACATGGTAACCTGACCATTTTGCGAGAAAATGACAGATCATTAATATAGACAAAAACAGAAAAGGACCAAGACAAGAGCCTTGTGGCACCCACAATTTATGTCGTCAAGTTTTGAGGACACCCCATTAACTCTGCAGAATTGCTTTCTGTTATCTAGATAAGATGACAATCAGGTATTCTCAAAATATATGACACCATACTTTGTCAATTTCTAAAGTAGAATTTCGTGATCAACAGTATCAAAAGCTTTTCTGAGGTCTGTAAACACCATCGCTGTGTACCAACCATTATCCATGTTAATATACCAGTTATTGGTACAGTTAAGCAGACATGTGACAACAGAGTGCAGCGATAACCTAGACTGTTTGGAAAAAGAAGCTTGTTTCTGTCAAGGTAGTCGTAAAGTTGGTTGTTTCATTTTTTTCATTTCATTTCATTTTGATTTATTTTAACAGGGTTAAATACATTCAGTAAATATAAATTAACTGATTTACAATGTGCCCTGCTTAAAAACATAACTAACCTAAATACATGATATTACAAATAAACTTGAAGATCCTACATAAAAGAAAGAAATATATGTAAAAATAAAGGGACTCGGAAGTCAAACGTATGTGCTGAATGTTGAATTAGATTATCAGCCTCTTTGATCTTTCAAAAATGCTTTTAGCCTCGTTTTGAAAGTGGCTAGCGAAGGAGCAGTTTTTATTTCATTGCTCAGCTGGTTCCAAACAGTAACTCCTCGATACGAAAAGCTCCGCTGCCCATTTGAGGTCTTACAGAGTGGAATCCTGAGGTCAGTACTGGTATTACGTAAGGTCCGATTGCAAGAATCGGACAATTTGTGAAACATTGACTGCATGTAAGGGGGTGCAAGCCCATTCAAGGCTTTATATACTATACAAGCTGTCTCGAAGTCGATCATTTCTTTGACTGTTAACCACCCTAGTTGTGATATTAATGGCAGCGATGATTGATCGAAGGGACTGTTTGTAACGACACGCGCTGCTCGATTTTGCAGCATTTGCAATTTTCTTAGTGTGGTATCACCTGCACATCCCCAAACAGAGCAACAATATCTAAAATGCGAGTCTACTATGCTAAAATACATCCTTTGGATGGTTTCCAACGAGAGATATTTCTTGGAATACTTCAGCATTCCTATTCCTCGTGAAATCTTACCAATAGCAACGTTGATTTGCTCTTTCCAATTTAGTAATGGATCAATTTGTACCCCAAGATATTTAATTTTTCCCGTGGATTCAATCTTTTCGTCATTTATTTGAAAGGTGGGAAGATTAGTTGAATCATTGTAATCTAGTTTTCTGAGGTTGGGTGCGGTACCAAGGATCATGCTCTGTGTCTTTGCGACATTAAGAGACAGTTTATTTCCCTGTAGCCACGAACAAAGATTCTGAAGATCTGAGTTGATAGCATTGCTCAGGTCGGAGATAGATTTCGAGGAATAGGAAATGCTTGTGTCATCTGCATACATTGTGACCTTAGTTCTTTGTAAGGCAAACGGCAAGTCATTAATATAGATCAAAAATAGGAGTGGACCAAGGCAAGAGCCCTGAGGCACCCCAAATTTGATGTCCTGTATTTCAGATATATTGCCATTTACCTTACAGCATTGCTTCCTATTACTTAGGTATGATATGAACCAGTCAAGCTCCACGCCTTCAACTCCATAGAAACGCAGCTTAGCGATGAGAATGTCGTGATCAACAGTGTCAAAGGCTTTCTTTAAGTCGATGAAAGTGACTCCAGAAAAAAGCCCTTTATCGAAATTTAGATACCAGTCATTGGTACACTTTAGTAAGCATGTCAGTACGGAGTGAAAAAGCCTGAAACCCGACTGGTCTGAGTAGAAAAATTCATTCTCAGTGAAATAATTAAATACCTGATCGAATACTATCTTTTCAAATAATCTTGAAGCACAGAAATAGGTCTATAGTTAGATCTATCTTCGGTGGAGCCATCTTTGTAGATAGGTGAGACCCTCGCAATCTTCCAGTTTCCTGGGAATCGACCTTGTGAAATGGACGTATTGAATATACTACACAATGAAGGTGCAAGAACAGGCATCCCAATTTTGAGAAATGAACTTGATATACCGTCAATGCCAGAACTATGAGATGTTTTAAACTTATTCATAATTTTGCCAAGTTCGTCAGGGCGAATCATATGAAAGTGAAAGCGCGCATGGTTTTCGTTTATTGAATAATCCCCATTGAGAAGTGGATTTTCTGCGTTTGGTATCTTCGAACTAAGTTTGCCACCAATCTTGCAAAAATAGTCGTTCATAGAATCTGCGATTTCACTGCTTTTTGTCAGGCAAGTCTCATCAACCACTAGGGAAGAGATATTGGTCGTTTTGGAATGTTTATTAATTAGCTGGTTAATGGTTTTCCAAGTTTCTTTCATGTTACCCTGACAATTGGCAATTTTTTGTGAAAAATACGCCTTTTTCAGTTTGGTGTTTAAACTATTTGCCCTGTTTCTAACGTGTCGGTACGCTTGCATTAACAGTTGTAAATCAACTTTTCGAAAACCCTGCACAGAAACGGCAGCACTGAGATCGGTCCATAGCTAGAAGGATCATTTGGTTGACCAATTTCGAAAATGGGGGCCACTCTTGCAATTTTTCAACTATCTGGGAATATACCAGTTGCGAAAGAAAGATTAAAATTGTTAGAAAGTGAATCGACGACAACGGGTAGGCATACCTTCAGAAAATAGCTAGCAATACTATCAGCACCAGGTCCCTTAGATGTTTTATATTTCCCGTATACCTTCTCTACCTGAGACACATTGATAGCCTCGAAATTAAAGAATAGATTTTGTGGGTTTACCGAGTATTCATTCTCCAGAAGTGGATTTGATGTTTCAGGTATCTTTCCGCTAAGGTTATTAGTCATGATTCTGCAATACTATTATTATCACAAATCTGCCTCCCATCAACATCAAGTGCTGTGATCTGGGTGGTTCTTGATTTCTTGTTAAGGACTGTAATGATAGCCTTCCAAGTGCTTCATCAAGTATCAGTGAAAACATATTGGTCCACTGTTCAACGATGAGATAATACAATTGCCATTCAAGACAATATCCTTCCAGTCAACGAGAAATAGATATTTTATGAATTCTGCTTGACCAAAGTGCTGCAGCTGTCTTGTAGTAATATTTGTGTGCTGTTTTTTCGAAGCCCCACGGAACTTTCTTGCACAGTATACCATGTAATGATCACTGATGCCTGTTTCCTGTACACCAGATGTTACTATGTTTGACTTGTTAGTTGTGGTAATTGAGTCATGGTAAATAGACCGCGTATACCCAATTTGCAAAAATCGCTGTGACATGATGATAGCTTACGCCAATCTGATTGGCTGTAATCCAAACAGCACACATGATGTTCTCACCTGAATATGTTCTTAAAGCTTTATTATCGGGATTTCGCTTTGAAGTCAACTAGGTGTAATTTCACATAGCAAAGAAAACAAAAGGATATGACAACCGTCTCTCATGGCGTTACAAGACAACTGAGGCTATGAAGTGAGGCTATGAATATAAAACAAAGCGCTCACATGAATATTTTCAGGATTATCTCAATAAAAGGACAGCAACGTGCTTAGGGCCAAGGGATTCAATTAAATAAAAATTTCTTGTGGGGATTAACCAAAAGAGTTAGGTTTAAAAAATGCGAAACATAGGCCACGCGCCACGAGAGGCCAGGCGGGACAGCCAGCGGGATCTGATGTAGCCTCGTATTTGTTCATCTATGATCACATGAAAACAGACTGGTCACATGAAAGGAGACAGACCCCCAGCGAAGAATCGCTATTTACCATGACTTTAACCCTATTTTAACCGGGAGTGGCGTTTTTCGCCCCCATCAGATGTCTTTAAATAGCTTCCAAACGATGCTAGCAATAAAGCTGAAACTCCTTGAATTTTACCAAAATTTAATTGGCAATCAGAAAATAAAAATCTAAATACCTAGTGTTTGACCATTTTGCCACTACATGCCCATATTTGGATAGTGGTCACAGAGAAATTATTTAAAATGGCTCTAATTTCTTTTTTTATTACTAAATCTCAACAATATATATACCATTCGATTCATCTTAATGATTACTTTCATTTGACATATGATTTATTTATATTTACAGACATTAGCATTTCATTATTTCTAAGACGTCATCAATCTTCATGACGCCATATTCCTAATTACGCAGTAATTTTGCATGCAAAACTCATGGAATGACTTCAAATATTGATGAAGGTACTTGACCTCACAAATTATATGTGAAATTAATGATTTTTAATCACACTTATTGAGCAAACAATTTTGCATTGAATCAAACTGTCAATAATTGATTTAATAGTTAATTAGAAACCAAAAATATTCGTATGAAACCATCTACAAATTAAGATATCAAGTAGGCATTTGGATGATTTTTTGCCGATTTTATCCAGCTATTTGCTAATAATGGGCCCTTTTTTGCAAATAGCTTGATTTTGTCAAAATTGCATTGGATTTGGTTGCCTAGAAACCAACCACGTGACTATTGATTGATTGATGCTATTTTTAGATTTTCCGTTGTTCAATTATGACACTGTGCACATTTTATTGTCATAGCTGTTATACTTGCAGAGAAAACCGGGGGGGAGGGGCAAAAAGGTCTCCCTCAGTAGAAAGTCAATTTTTTTACCCGGTTGAAATAGGGTTAAGGTGGTAGATTCCAAGGTCTCTCTTGTTGCGTTTTTGATGAGCTTCTGAAAACCAAAAAGGTCATAATGTTCCAGAATAGGCATCAAATGTGTTTATCGGTTCAAGCTATTCCCGTCTGAGTAATTCAGCAAGATATCATAGTTAGTATCCTTCAAGAGGATAATTTCTTTGCTTTCTCTATCTAGAACTTGTATCCTCTCCTCTAGCTGACGAAAGATATCAACACACTTATTAGGGGGATGATATCAAGCAAAAACAAGGAAGGGAGCAGCTCGAGCTGGTTTAACTTCCAAACATGGACTCCAAGGACGATTCTGGAGGGTCTTCACGACCAGAGCATTTATCGACAATAGAATCTTTGATATATAGTGCGACACCACCACTATTACGATTACAATCGCGTCTCAATATAATCGTAGTGTTTGAAATATATTTGGACTCATAAATTTCCTATTTTTCTTCGTGACCTCTTAGCATAAAATGCCCTATCAGCAATGCACAGAAGGGCGTTGTCAAAAGAAAAGAGGGCATTGACCAATCAATTGTTCCGGGGGCTTTGCCCCCAGACCCCGGGAACTTTACCCCTTCGGTGTGACTTAGGAGCGCCCCAATCTGAAAAATGCTCCTACGGGCCTGCTATCCCGGATAGTTTGAGTCGCTGATTTGCAGCTTTAGAGGCTGCAAATAAAATTATTTTTATGCCATCGTGTAAAGCGATGTTTGCAGTCCTAAAAACTTGAATAAAAGTTTTCGCTTCGTATGCCCTTTAACAAAGAACTTAGATCAATAAAGAAATAGCTTGATGCTAATGAATTATCATTAAACATCGAGAAGACAAACTATATTATCTTTCATTCTTCTTCTAGAAATGTTCCTTTTGATTCTAGCATAAAAATAGGCAAAAAATACACTAATAGGGTTAACTTTGTAAAATATTTAGGACTCCTCTTAGAAAAGCATCTAAGCTGGAAATACCATCTCACTGAACTTACTAAAAAAGTAGCCAGAACTTGTGGAATTTTTTTCAAACTGAGAAACTTTCTTCCACTAGATGTTTTACTTTGCTTGTACAATGCTTTGTTTTTGTCCTTTTTACAATACCGTATGGTCTTATTGTTTGGGGCCAAACATTTGCATCATATGTTGATCCCATATTTAAATTACAGAAAAAAAGCAATCAGAGCTATTTCATTTCAGCCTCGCTTGTCACCCTCCCTTCCAATCTTTAAAGATCTTAGACTTTTAACAAACTTTCTGAGATTGTTCAACTCAGACTTTTAATTCACCTAGATGCTTTCATAACTTCTTCCTGTTCAATTCATCTGTTCATCAATATTCCACAAGACAGGCCAGTTAAGGAAAGCTATAATTTTTTCGAATAAACAGTCTTCAAAATGTTCTAAGGTTAATTCAATATCTTGGTGCCAAACTTTTGAATTCATTACCCGTGGTCAAGCAATAATTCTAAGCTACTTTTTATACTTGCACACCTCCAATTTTATTGTATGAAAGATTTATTGTAGGACAGGGGGGGGTGCTCTCTCTTATGCCCACTATGTAATGAAAGCAAAATTGAAGATGAGATACATTTCATTATGCAATGCAAATCCTTTACAGCGGAAAGAAAAAGCTTCAATAGCAAAATCATCGACACTTATCCAAACTATAGAAATATTCCAACAGATGAACAAAAATACATATTTCTTCAGACAAATGAAGATCATCATTTTCTCGAACTTCTTGGTGAATATATGTTTACAATTTATAACAAAAGAATGCAAATCCATACCGAATCTCAAAATGGATAATTCATCGAAATACCTCCACGCAACTTACCAAATTACATACTATCGTTTATCGTCACTATTATTGTCATCTTTATAATTGTTAGTAAAATAGAAATTAGTTGTAGAAAAGTAGAAGCTTAGACCATGTATCTAATTACATATTGTGTCTTGTGGAAAAAAAATATTACTTTTTCTATTGAGAGAGCTCCTCCTTTAAGTAATTCTCTCCATACAATTTATCTCGTTTCTCTGTATTTCTATATTGCATCAACTCGCCAAATCAATGTATTAAGTTTCTGTAATATTGTCATATTCCCTTGTAGTTTAGTTATTTGTTGGTATAGTAAATCATAAATTGTATGTATAAAACCGGTCTTTACAAACTTAACTTTCATATCCAGTCGATATGTTAGCTACATAAGCATTATCGGTTTATCAGATTCTGAAAAATAGTTTGAAAATTACATGCTTCGCAACGTCTATACATTTTTTTCACTCACCTTGTAGTTTTGTAGTGGACCAATGTTGTAGTAGTATTCAATAAAGCTTACTTATGCAACATGTTCTTGGAAAAACAAAACACTTTCACCTAGAAATGTATAAGCCTGTATCAAATGAATAAGTTAAAGACGCACCAGGTCCGTAATGTAGGAATTCTCATACAGCATACAAGCAAGTGACGCTGCACCTTTTTCATTTAAGCCATTGTCAGCTAAGTCCAGTGTCTCTACAGTTGTATTTATCTGTAAGAACAAATGTTTTAAAGGTAATCGACCGTGTCAAAAATGTGTTAATGAACGACGGTATGGGCAAAGATGAAACAAGTATTGAAACTGATGAAGTTTTCACGTGAAAGCTGAGGAGATAGCACATGCATGGGTTTCTCTTTGTTCTTTCTATAGACGGACATATTCATTTCTGCCTGTAATTGATATGAAGATCGTCGCAAATTGTACTTGTTGCTAGCAGTCCTTGTTTTCAAGACCACAAAAAAGGTTACGATGTACCAAAACTATTTTTATCTATTACAGAATTTCCAATAAAGTGCATAGTCGTCGGGAACGCAAAAAAGTTCTCCCAAGGAGGTCTATTTCAATGAGATTTGAAAACAGCAAGATTACCACTAATGCTTTAGCAAGTGCATCTCCTCCTTCAGGGCCTAATCCATGATGTGGCATCAATATCTCTTGTTCAGTGAATCTGGAGAGTAGATATGAAACTGGAATGATGCCTAGAAGAAAAATTAAATTCCTCATCAAAATATATGTCGTTAATTCTACCATTAATTCTCATGACAAAACTTGTACCAGATGTCATCGGCCATTACTAAATGTACTATTTTGAATTATGCACCGATTGAAATAAAGAACCAACCATTATGAAACAGGAAACCAAAATGCAGAAATTTACTTGACGAATACCGGAAATTTTGCTTCAGTGCTATTCTTGAATAGTGGAGACCGGGGCTAAAAGTAACAGGGCCAAGTTTTGTAACGGAGGGTATTTTTCTGACGCTATTAAAGCTGTGCTCACCAGCTTTTGTGTAAAGAATGTCTTGTTAGTACCTTCAATTTAAACAGTGGTTCTTATTGCTCTTGCCGGCAGTCTCGAAACAAGGGCATCTGGAGATCACGTGGTACAACAATGGACCATGATCTTTATATAATTCGATGGCCAATTAAAAATTTAGGAAAATTCAAGAAGTTGCACCACCATGTTTAGAACAGCGGCGGAGATATTTGAGAAAGTTTTGTAGGGGGGCGAAAAACGCCCCCCGTTCCAAATAGGGTTAACACAGTATAAATAAGGTTCGTATTCGTTGTACGATAGTTAACTTTTTAGGCTTCGGGCTGAAAGGATTGAAACTCGCCGACGGTTTTCCAAGCATTTGGTAGCAAAAAGTAGTTATGCCATGGACAAACTTGGACAGAGGAAGATCAATTGACGAGAAGCATGACTTCAAAGGCAGGTGAAGAAGGAGGGACAGAAGATGGACTCAGGAGAGGGGAAGATGTAGAAGATTTGGAAGAAGGTTTGGAAAGCTTGAAGCAAGAAAAAGCAAAAGCAAACTCGGCGTTCACACGTGCAAAAAGGCAGTTGTTGGAGCTCGTGGAAGAAATGGATTTACCGAGCAGACGTCAGGTTCGATATAGGCAAGCAAAAATTGGATAGCACACAAGAAAGGGCACTGACGATCATGATTGCACTGTCGGAGCACTATCAATGACATAAGAATGGAAGAGCGAGACAGAAAGTCACTCAGGAAATGTAGCAATTAGTTAAGGACTTCGAAAGGCACACAACAGAGCACAAAAATATCTGGATGAACGAAGAGAATCAGAATCAAGTAAGACAGCGGCCCGGGGGGTCTACTTAATGCATTGAGCACCTGGGGATGTGCCTGCCAATAGGGTCTCATTTTCGGTTGAAAATTCCAGGACAGGATTATACTTTTTGTGTATTTATTCCGGCACAGGTATGTTCATTAAAGCTTTTTTCCCAAGACTGGTCAGATTTGATATGCAATATTAAGATAACTTACAAAAAAAATTTGTATTATCCAGGACAGGTACTATATTTTCAAACATTTATTCCAGGACAGGGTCATAGAATTTTCTTTTGGCAGGCACATCCCCGTTGTTTTTCTCCAAGGTAGACCCCCCGGGGACAGCGGGATCTTACAGCCCACGAAAGCATCGAAAGGTAAGCCTTGGAGCACCTAGATTTAATCGAGAGATTTATTTGCCATTTCTGGTAGCGAGATTTGATTCTTTGAATTTCAAAACAGTTCTAAGCGACAAGAAGAGCTACAGAACAAGTCAATCAATGCTGGGGGTGGCGCGAAAAGAAGTTAGTTTCCAACGTCAGTGAGAGATGGATGTTCAAAAGACATAGAGAAGTTTGCAGATCCACTTGATGTTTTGGTGGTGAATCTACTGGAGAGTGTACGTCACGAGGAATTGGGAAATTGATCTCTCTACATCAAGCTACTGAAGAAACTTCCAGAAATGCTGCTGACCAAGTACAATCAATGGATCTTTGAGAATGGAAGAAGGGAATGCGTCGAAACATTGAAGATGTGGGTGATTCAAGAATCTGAATTCTATACAGTTGCAAGAGAGACAGTGCATGGTGTATCAAGCAAAAGACGAAGTAGTGGATTGCAGTAGAATCGCAGAATTGCAGGAGCAGCTTTGCAGGAGAGAAAAAACCACATTCTTTCGTGCTACTGAAGGTAGAGAGCAAGTGAATCGTTTTCAAGTGGGTAAATCAGGTGTCGTTGCAAGTCTTTTCAAGCCATACTTGTGGAGTTTGGACTTGAAAATGTAAATGACGATGTTGACATCAGAGTGAAAGCACTTACTGCAAAGAGACAAATGGGCTGATTTGAAGCACATCGATTTTCCATACACAGGTTTGAGATCTATCGTAGACTTACTGATTGGTATTGACTACCTTGACCAGCGCTATCTTTATGTTTACGAAGGAGGCAGGGGACAAGAAGGAGAGCCCATTGCCAAGACGAATGCCATTGGGGTGGACATGCGTAGGATGTCTAAAAGGCAAGAACATTCCTGATGCTCATACCAATTTCAGCATGACGACTCTGTTTACAACAAGCAGATTTGATGACGATGAAATCAACTCAACAATGAAGAAGTTTTGGGATATTGATTCAGCTATCTATCTAAGAGTACTACGTTCACTCAGACAGCAGTGGTGGATCCTGATCAGAAGGCTGCATTGAAGAAAGCGGATAATTCTTTCAAATTGATTGATGGTCGCTATGAAGTTGGAGTGCCGTGGAAAGAAGACAGTAATAGAGTGGTGAGCAACCACATAATGACGATGAAACGCTTTCAGAGCACCGAGAAACGTTTGCTCAAGAACTCAGATCTGATGAAGAAATTGATCAATATTTGGACAAAGGATACATACGAAAAGTTCCAGTCTCTGAGAAGCAACCTGACAGCAAGTGGTATCTTCCTCATTTTGAGATCTTGAACAAAACAAAGCGACCACCATGTCAGAATCGTTTTTGATGCTTCAGCAAAGTAAGAAGCGACATCCTTGAATGATATGAGATATTCAGGCCCAGAACTGCAACGTGAATTGCTGTATGTTTTGCTACGCTTCAGATGTCATCCCGTCGCTGTTGTCTGGGACATTGCTGTGAGGATTCAAATTCCGAGGCTCACCGTGTGTATCATCAATTTCTTCGGAGAAGATGTGACCAGGGAAGAGATCTAGAAGAATATGACTTCAGCCGAGTGGTTTTTGGTATAAGAAGCTCACTGTTTCAGGCACAGTTTGAGATTCAAAAGCATATTCAGCTACACAAGCCAGAATATACGATGGCTTCAGAAACTGCACCCAAGTCAACCTACCGAGTGACCCAAAGAAAAGTAACAGATTTGATTGGGGCTAGCGATAAGAATTTAAGTTGAATCAATCCCTGATACGTTTTAAAGTACTCTTAGCCCGGGGGGGTTACTTGAACAGGTTTTGGTCGGGGACGTGCCATCGAAGCCTCAAAAACATACCCGTTCCTCCGACCTTATACCAATTTTCCAAAAATGTATATCCGATCTTATACTTTAACCAAAATCGTGAAAATCGATACCGTTCCTTATACCAAAATCGCAAAAATCGATACCCTTCCCGATGGCACTTCCCCGTACCCAAAATATGTGAAGTACCCCCCCTCCCCCGGGGACTCTTAGATAGTTAACTTGAAGATTAATACCTTAGTTGTTGATATTGGTGTATCAAGAGTTGGAATATTAAAGACCCATGACTGACCAGCAGCCTCAGCGTGCTTTTGTTATTGTTTACAACAGTTAATAGGCTGATGACGATGAGTCCCACTTATCATTCATCAAAGCGAGACTCTCACTGAACTGTCATTATTGATAGATACGATGGTGTAATAAGTCAAATTTTAAACACCGCCAAACGGTCATTGGCTGTGCTGCATGTAAGCATCTTTAACATCCTGAACCTTGAGTACAACAACAACGCAGCTATGATAATTGAGGTTCAGGATGTTAGAAGATGCTTACATCTAGGGTCTTCAAGACTGTAGGAAAGCTCGAAATTGCATAGAAATCGCATGGCAGAATTCATTTCATTTCATTTCTTTTAAGGAGGGTTGCCCTGCAGCAGAAGCTTGTTTTCAAGGGGACCTCCGATAAAACAATAATTACAATCTACAAAATATAAGTTAAAAAGTTATCAATCAAATTAAACAATAAGACCTTATTTGCAATATTAAAAACCGAATTTACAATAATATTAAAAAATTTGTAAATAAAAAGGAAACCCTGTTTTAAACAGTCCTCTTAAAACTATATAGAGAGGATGCCTGCTTTGACTCGGCTGAGAGGCTGAAAAATTGACTAAGAATTGCCTCTAGATCTCGACACAGCCCCAAGTGGACATCTGGAAAATAACTATGGATCTGTTATTTCATGGTTCTTTCGAGGAAGGAGAACAACAGACCAGGTTAAGTCTGTAAATTTTGACCCAACAGCTCGCGTTTTGCTGTGCTTGTCGACTGCCCGATCAAAAATGATGAGGTACAGTTCCTTCTTTATTTACTTTCAATTTGATGTTTGGCTTTTCCAATGCATTTCTTTGTTGAGTTCAATGCTTGATGGTGAAGCTAATTCAGTTTCCAATGCCTGTTTGTCTGCAAATAAGCAAAATTTCCTCTGCTTTCCTCGGGTTTCCTCCTTCCTATTGTGGCCTAAGATTATTTCGTCCAATTTGCGTAGCCTTGATTATTTAGAACGAAAATACATCCCTAAAGAATTTTTTATGGACTAAAGAAACCATTGATGTAATTTTTTTCCATTTACGCTATTTTGGTTGAAGATTAAATTGGATTACAAACGTTACTATTTTCAGTATACAGAAATTATTGGAAGCTGTGGGGAAGAAGATTCGAGGGCCGCAAAAGATGCTTGTCAGTCATGGGTCATTAATCTTGAAAGTCCAAATTTTCGTCTAACTCCAAACAAGAGCTTTTGGGGTTTGGCCGAAGCTGTTAACTCGCTGTGCTGTAGAATCTCCTCAATCATAGCCAAGTACAATTGAGAAACCTCGTGATTAGGAACACATTTTGGTGGGATGCTGACAATCAGATTCACGAATTTAGTCCCGAAGAGACCCCTTTCTAGATTCTACAAAACTTTGAACCTGCCTGGTAAAATTTATTCGTCAGCGAAATAAATCCCGTGGGGTTTAACACATAGACTATCTTGCAATCTTCATTCGTTGAATGAAATGTGTTTTGAATCATATCTCTCATGAAATTATTACGAAACAAGCAATCGTATATGCCCAAGGGAACATACAAATAAAAACAAAGTTGTTGTGCGTGTTGTACGTCGATTGTATTTAAAGTCATAAATCAATCTAAAAATTCGACATCGTACAAAGAACTAAGATTTACACGACGTTTCGAGCATAACTCTTCATCAGGTTTAAAGATAGAAAGAGAAGCGAGCATCGAATGATAGAGTCGAAGGGTGGTTTCGAAAGAAAGATCACAGGAAGCCCAAATGGATAACTTGATAGATGTCATTGTTGGCCGACTGCTGGTGGTGTATGTGCAGCTCTAATCAATGATGCTCAGTAAATTTTCAGAATGAAGTTAAACATTGTGATTAACCTTTCGAAAGCATCATTGTTGTGTCTTTGTGTGTCTAACTCTTGTATTAATTGTAAAAGAAAACAGCATTCTCTTCACCCTAACCTCCGTCAGGTCTGCTATTTCTTATCCTAACGCTGATGATAAACGGTTGCAGTGACTGTACCATTGTTATGAATATAACAAGGAAAGAAAGTTTTCCGAAGGCCAAACCTGAAAATTGTTTTTATTCGCTCTCTAGCGCAGCATCCCATGCTCGAAATGCACTTTATCGTACATCAAAATGAAGCTCATTTATTCCTTAACAGACCGTAATATAATTTGTTGGAGCTAGCTTCAGGAAAAAGAAATGATTAATGCTAAAACAAGGGCTACTCATTGCCAATTTGCTTTCCAACCATCCTCTGTACAAGCATCTTGGCTTCGAAATCGAAATTCGCACTCGAAAAATGAGCAACTTGCAAAAGAATTTAATGAATAAACACCAGTTCTTCGAAATGAAAAACTCTGTTTGGAGGCTCAAATACGGGTGTAACTTTCATATAACTTTCAAGAAAACCATAGTTTATGAAGGCCTACAATATGGAGAAAAGCAGAAATCAGTATCTTTTCTGATTTAGGATTTACAAATTTGATCACGTCATACCCTCAAATCTAATAAATGCCGCCATTTTGAAACAGATCAAGATATCAATAAACCTTCACGGCAGATTTACAGCAAAAAAGGCTGCGTTCCTTACAAGCCATTTATTTCAAAGGAAACTGTAATAGAATTTTACACTGACCTTTTTAAAGATTTGAGCTCTATGTTGTTTGAAGCCATTTGTTGCAAATCGTGTTGGTGAGATTCAAAATATGACAAGCCCTGAGCAATGAAGATATGTTCCCACAAAGGATAATCCTGCTGATCACTTGACAAGAGGGAAGGCAGCATCTGCGTTGGCCTGCAGTGAGCAATAGTGGAAAGGACCAGAATTCTTCAGCTGAAGATGAATGGCGTAATATTCAATTTGAGATGTCAAAAGAAGTAGCAACGGAGCAGAAAAAGTCTGGTCGCTCAAAGATGAAGTCCGTAACAGAAAATCATGAAGAGAAGCAATCATCGTTTGCTGATGCAGTGAGCAACAAGAAATCTATGACTGGTGAACCAGTGGAGAATAAACTGATGGAAACGGGTAAGGAGAATTCTTGGTATTTGGATCCTTCTCATTCTTCAAGCTCACGTCAACTTACAAGACTTGTAGCATGGTTTTGCCGTTTCTTTAACAATTTTAGAACCTCAAAAGAAGAAAGAATTCAAGAAGAAATGGCACATGAAGAGATCAATGATGCAGAAATTCACATCATTAGAGATGTGCAGCAAGATGCATTTGCTACTGAATACCAGCAACTATTGAAAGGAAAGGAAATGAAGAGTGGCAGCAAATTGGTTGCTTTACAGCCTCGAATCGATGAAGATGGACTTCTATGGTTTAACTGAAGATTGAGGTATGCTGACTTCCTACCATACGATGCAAGATGTCCTATCTTATACCAAGGAAAAACTGGGTTACAAAGCTGATCGTGAAATTCTATCATGAAAAGGATCATCAGGCAAATGGGAACAAATCAGACATTGTCAGCTATTTCAAGTCGTTTTTTGATAATTTCAGCAAGAGAAGAGATAAGAGAATGGGAAAACGAATGCAACTGGTGCAAAAGACGAAAAGCGAGAGCATGCAGTCAGATCATGGCACCCCTAACAAGCATTGGCTAGATTGGCCATGTCTTTTCACATGCTAGAGCAGAGCAGTACATTTGGAAACGGCATTTGCCTTGGACACCGATTCATTTTTGACTGCCTTTCGTCGAATGGTGAGTGGTCTTGGGAAGCCTGAAGAAGCTGTTTCTGACAATGGTGGCAATTTTTTAGCAGCTGACAAGGAGCTACAGGAGCTCGTTAAAAGATTGGACTAGAATCCCATCGTGAAGAGTGTTGCAAATCATGATATCAAATGGCATGTCAGTCCTCCTTTTTTCTCACATTTTGGAGGAGCTCATGGAATTATAATCAAGGCAGCAAAGCGTGCATTGAAAGGAATCCTGACAGATGCAAATGTGTCCGATGAAGAGTTGATGACTGCCACCCCAGGAGAAGAATCGTTTCTGAATTCAAGGCCGCTGACATACCAGACAGTAAATTGGGATGACGACGTGCCTTTGACACAAAATCACTTTCTCCGTGGCCAAATTGGAGGCAGGTTTGCACCAGAGACAGTGGACCAGACAATGTTCAGTCCAAGGAAACGATGACAACGCGTTCAAGAACTGGTGAAGCATTTCTGTCATGAAAGAATGGCTTGCAGGTCTAAATCCGACGACAAAATGGGGTTTTACCAATCAATGGTCCTGGTCCTATAGCACTATGGCCCAATAGCACTATGGCCCAATGGCACTATGGCCCAATAGCACTATGGCCCAATGGCACTATGGCCCAATAGCACTATGGCCCAATGGCACTATGGCTCAATAGCACTATGGCCCAATGGCACTATGGCCCAATAGCACTATGGCCCAATGGCACTATGGCCCAATGGCACTATGGCCATATGTTTTTGTGTATTTCATTACAAATACCTTGAGAATGAGCTTGACAATGTATTCTACTTGGATTTTGTATAAATATTGCTTCAAATGATGCCCAAACTGATGCACAAAGTTCTCGTTCACCGAGCGAGAGTTCTCTGAAGTGATGTGGGGATTCCCCTTGAAATCATCAAATTTGAAAGGACTGTACGAAGAAAGCTTTCACAGACACTCCAAAGCAACAATTAATTATTGTTTGGCGATTGTACTGGCCTTTACCCGGTCTTTACAAGTTAACAGGCAATACAATACAATACTACAATACAACGCAGCACATTTTTGCTCTGACACATTTTGCCCCACTCCCCAATGCGCTTTTAGCATGACAGGCTGTAAATCTGTTATATGCACTACACTCATTTTTTTATAAGAAACTAAGGTCCGGGGCTTGTAGGCAGTTTCTTAAATTTTTGGGCCATTTTGCTACCAAAAGTTTCCTACATGTTTCTTATATTTTTTAATGCCGAAAGTGTAAGCATGGCTTCCAAATCTTTTATTCGGTTTAAAAAGGTGGGTGTAAAATTCTGTGATCTATTTCTTCTGACTGAGTGGCTTGAAACAAACTTTAGTTACTTATCTTTAATCCTACCGTTAGTTCTCTCTCATTAAGAAAATATTGAAGATTTCAGAAAAGTCCAATGGTAGAATTATAGAGAAATAGCTGAAGTTTCTTTAAAGTCATTCAGTTCAAAGAAATAAGTAACTGAATTTTACACCTGCCTTTTTAAAGATTTGATACCTATGCTGGAAGTGTAGGGTTAATGTTGTTTTGTCTAAAGGGCTCCCAAACTACTTAATAAGGTCTCAAAACATGTAGATAACATGATTCGCACTCAAAATGATGTCCAACAGTTGCTATAACAGTACCATGTCAAAAAATTTTGAGTGCAAAAGGAAAATTTAAACTGTAAATTACAGACATTTCTTAGCTTTTCCAATTCAGGTAGGGTTCTTTCTTAGCTTTCGAAAAATTGAGCCTGCCGTTTCTTATAAGCGGTTTCTTATAAAAAAATTAGTGTATAGCAATGCACGCATCTTTCTTAGAAAATAAGAATAGGAGCCATTGCTGATAGTTCTGAAAATTAAGAGATATTAGCTCCGTTGCTATGAGTTGGAAAATCGTGAAGATTTGTCGGACCCCTTCCTCTTCTTTATCTCACAACAGAAGCGAGATAAGAAATACATTCTTGACAACAATGCTACGCCTTTTGCCGTGTTTCCCACAGCAACAAAGCAAAGAAAGTTACAGCTGGTGACTCCGTGTATCAGCACTTCGGGGAATAGACCTTATGCGTAATTATGTCACACACGACGCAGCGCGCAATGTATTCTGGGACTTGTGGCCACGCGTGGCTCTGTTTGCTATCAGCTGTGTTGTTTTCAGTACGCAAAGGTCAGAATCATTGATTGTTTACGTTGTCATTCGCCCTGAAAACATGGAAAATACGGCTAGAATCAATCATATACTCAAATAAAATCATGGTTCTAGTTTTTCAAAACCCTTGCCAGGGCAACAGGCGTGAAGAACGAAGTGAAGGTGGAGAAATCACGGCGCAAGAAGACGATAGATCTGACAGTAGGCCAGTGAATGAAAACGAAAAGGACGGCTAGCTGGATAAGAACACTCAAGTACCTCCCAAATATCACCAACCCTATCATTGGCCAACATTCGATTGAAGGATCAAGTACTCTACCAAAGACATCAACAGGATCAAAAGCACACCGGAATAGAAAGCACGGATAATCGAATGTCAAAAGAGGGGTATGTTCGCAGCATCTTTGTAAAGCCAAGCGTAAAGGCAAAGATATATGCTGTTCTTGGTAAAAGCGCATGATTCTGTGAAGAATGTGCCGTATACGGTGTATGTTCATTTTCTTCAGCTGCGTAGATATGTTATGGAAGCCAAATGTAACTGTAAAGCTGGACAAGGAGGGTGCTGTAAACATGTAGCTGCCCTCTGGCTTAATTTTCTGGATTATTCAAATATAGATCAAAAGGAAATACCACCTGACTAGACCTGCACTCAGGTTGCACAGAAGTGGCATATTCCGTTCGGTCATCTGCTAATATGACATTGACAAAAGCTGTGAAATTCAGTGATGTGCTATTTGAAAAAGCATAAGATGACAGGAAGAAAAAAAGCACGCACTTTAGCTTTACCAAGCGTAGCATACACTAGGCCTTCACGTTTGGCTTTACCGAAAAGCTGCGAAAGTACCTCTCTTTCCACAGTCGATACCAGTTTTTTTATTCTGATGTGCTTTTGGTCCTGTTAATGTCTTGATATTTCTTCATCTTAAAAAAGCATTCGATACCGTTGACCATAAAATCTTATTGTCAAAGTTACGAGAGATGTTCACATAGCCGAAATGATCAAAAAGATATCAAGGGCATTAGGTATGATACGCCATGCTAAACAGTATCTCCCTTTAAGCATATTGCAGACCATGTACAAAAGTATGGTTGAGCCTTACTTCCGTTTCTGTTGCCCAGTCTGGGGTGTTTGTGGCAACACAACACTCAACAAGCTTCAGAAGCTCCAAAATCGTGCAGCTAGGATCGTGACAAACAGCCCCTATAGATCGTCTGCAGCTCCTATCATCAGGCAATTAGGGTGGCCAACGGTCAACGATCTCATTGAAACGGAAACCTTGAAAATGGTCTATAGGTCTATCAACCATGAAGTGCCTTATTATCTTACAGGACTGTTTCAAAGGTTATCAGAAACCAGTACTAGACAACTTCGTAATACCTGCACAGACCTTTATGTACCATTGCTAAAAACCACGTGTGGCCAAAAATGCTTCTCATATAGAGGGACCAAACTTTGGAACAAATTAAAAAGAGAAAATAAGATGGCCAGTACTTTCTCACAATTCAAATCGTCATTGAAAAATGTCAGATCCTGTACATAATCACACTTTTCCTTTTGACTTTTGATACCTATATATTAATTTTTATCTTGATATTGTAAGTTGCTTTTTTTCTTTCTTTTAACAATGCAGTTTGTAAATCAATTTTTGTATTATACGTTGAATACTTACCCTGTATAAATATTATAAAATGAAATGAAATGAAATGAAGTATGGTGCCGACGGTACTTCCCACGACTGGTTCACTTCTTATCTGACCAATAGGGAGCAGTTCTGTTATTTTGATGGATCTAGCTCCAGCATAAGCAGCATAAAGTGTGGTATTCCGCAGGGCTCGTGTTTGGGACACTTGCTTTTCATACTATACATTAATGACTTTGAGAACTGTCTGGAAAGCATGAACTCCAATATGTATGCCGATGAAACATGTGTGAATATCGCGTCGGAAAACCTGAATGAACTTCTAACAGATTTGAAAAACGAGCTAGAAAATATATCGAACTGGATGAGGATCAATAAACTTAGTTTGAATGCCAGCAAAAGTGAATATATGGTTATAAGCCATAGGCGACACTTGAATAGGGTAGGTGATGATTTGCCAGATCTTGTCCTCAATAATGAAGTTATCAAAAGGGTTGACAAGACAAAATATTTAGGAATCAACATCGATGAAAGCCTTACTTGGAAAGAGCAGTACAAAACTATCAAAAACAAGCTGAAAGGGGGCTTGAGCTCCCTGAGAAAGCTGAAAGACATCCTTCCGCAAAGGAAACTTGACCAGGTCTACAAAGCTCTCTTTAAAAGCCACCTTCGCTATGGCGACATTGTTTGGAGTACTCTTTCCAACACCAAACTATCCCAACTGCAACGATTACAGACAAGGGCAAAGAAGCTAATACTGGACGCCAAGTATAAGGACGGTTGGAACTGTAAATGGCTCAATGTAAAGTCTTCGCTCTCATTTTGACAAAGGAGTCATGACATATAAAGTTCTGCATGACCTTTGTCCCGAAAATCTTCACCATAAGTTCACTGAAAGATCCATGATTTCAGAGCATAGAACCAGAAATCATGGAGATCTGCAAATTCCCAAAGTTAGGTTAGAATATGCAAAGCGATTTTTCTACTTCTCTGGTGTCAAAAATTGGAATGATATCCCGGACAACATTCGAGAACAAGAATCAATCGCTCGTTTTAAAACAGGTTTTAGAAAGTATGTTTTGAACCTACAAGACCCAAACACGACCCCTTGGTAGAGCAGCATATCTAAATTATTTACAAATTTTTCTTCAAATTTTTTCTTTGAACTAATTTGTAAATACGCTGAAAGGTTTTTCGTGTATAAATATTGATAAAATGAAAATGAAATCTCGTTGATGTTGATATCGCCAGCCTACTGTCAGATCTTTCGTCTTCTTGCGCCATGATTTCTCCGCCTTCACTTTCTTCTTCACGCCTATTGCCCGGACAAGAGTTTTAAAAAAGTAGAGCTATGATTTTCTTTGAGTATATGATTGATTTTATCCGTATTTTCCATGTTTTAGGGCGAATGACAGAGTAAGCAATCGATGAATCTGAGCTTTGCGAACTGAAAACAACACAGCTGATAGCAAACAGAGCCACGCCTGACCGCAAGTCCCATAATGCATTGCGTGCCACGTCGTGTGTGACGTAATTACGCATAAGGTATATTCTCGCTCGGTGAACGAGAACTTTGTGCATCAGTTTGGGCATCATTTGAAGCAATATTTATACGAATTCTAGTCGAATACACTGTCAAACTCATACACAAGGTATTCGTAATAAAAGATACAAGACCATAGTGCCATAGTGCCATAGGGCCATAGGGCCATAGGGCCATAGGGCCATAGGGCCACAGGGCCACAAGTCCATAGGGCCACAGGGTCAGGGCCATTGATTGGTAAAACACGACAAAATAGCACAAAGAGAGGAGCAACTGGTTAATAACATCTGAAACCTATTTGAAACACTATACCTTGGTATGGAGATTGTTAAGGTGCTCTTCCCAATTCAAGTTCATACCGATTATCACACCCACGATCTTGGCCAAAATACTTGGGACAAATCATAAAACTGCACTACGTTTCCCCCGCTCCCCCTGTTTCAAAGTTGCTTAAATAAAACGTCTTTCGACCTTCTCAGCATTTAAGTAAGGGGGAGGGGAATGATTAACTGTCTTATCAGTAATTTTCTTAATTTTGGGCTCAGGATCCTACAATCAAAGCTTGAGTTTCTAGAACATTCAAAGAAAGTCTATTTCCTTGCAACCATCGCTTTAAATCATTCAGTTCACCATTTAGAGTTTGGTCTGTCACCGGTCACACAAACCGATGACTGTAAAAAGAATAAAGCAGAAAGGGAAAGTGGCCGGTGGGTGAGGCAAAACAAACTTCTGACTTTTACTGCAAGGACACAGTCCTTTTTATTAGCTCTACTACATGAAATTAAAATCCAATTGGTTTCGCCATTTTGACGCATTAACTTGTACTAGCAAATGCAACTATTATATGGGCTGTGTCAAATAACAATGGCAGATGATGTAACATAGTATCAATTGCTTTCGATTGGAACCCAAATACAAAGCGGTAAGCGATTGTAGAGAAAGGGATTTCTGTGCCCGGTTAGTCAAGTAGATGATATGAAACCTAGGGGGAACCCAGGTAGCAAGCTCACTGGCTGAACATGCAAGAAATTTTATTTAAAGCAGATATGAACATTTATTGAAAAAAATGGATGTATCTAAACATCTACTTTGGGTATATTATCTATTTGATTTAGGAGCCGTATGGTAGTTATTTAACTCCTCGTATTCTATTGGGTGCAATTTAAAACTCACGGCTCAATTTTCAAATAAATCAAATAATCTACGATATGTTTAGATATGTCTTTCTATTTTCGATAGATGCGCATGTCTGTTCCTACAACCATTCTTGGAATGCTGCGATCTCTAATCTCTCTGTATCTACTATTGTGTCGATCAAAGGTAACGAATGCTAAAGT
Source organism: Aurelia coerulea (assembly GCA_039566865.1). Taxonomy (NCBI): domain Eukaryota; kingdom Metazoa; phylum Cnidaria; class Scyphozoa; order Semaeostomeae; family Ulmaridae; genus Aurelia; species Aurelia coerulea. The sequence continues at coordinate 11,026,754 of CM076959.1, forward strand.
TACATTTTCTGCACTTATTTTGCTACATCATGCCACTTCAAATCTGACTTCAACTTTACTGATCAAGAAAGGAATCACCCGAATTCTTTGTTGAAAGGCAGAAAGGAAAAATACTATGGACTTGTTTTTTTTTGAGTGGCAGAAAACTGCCATTTTTGACCATCTAAACTAAATTTGATATGTGAAATCGTCGTTCCTTTTTCAGTGTCAGTGGGGTTGCCGTTCAAACGAGAAAATATCAAATTTCTAGGTCCTTCTTTTCCCTTGATTCTGCGACTCTTTGTTCTTGAGCTATCAACGGTCAAACTTAGGAGAAGTTGTTGAGCCATTGAATCCTTGGGTCAAATGAGCTAACAATTCTTTGAGCAATAAATGAATCTTAACTTGGTATGTTGTCTGCAAGACATTGCAGGCTGACTGAAGACTGTATTTGTTGGTGCTATTGCTTTATTGTTGGTGCTATTGATTTGTGAGATGTTAAAAAAAGAGCACTAAGTGAGCAAAATAGTTCTTGAAATGTAAAATTATCAGACCTCTTCCTGACTCGACCTTAGCCTACTCATTAATCTTATCAACAGCAATCATTGCTGGGACTATCTGCGAGTTTTGGATAATTTTGGAACCTGATTTGATTAGCGCAAGAGTACGGCAGGAGCAAACAGTCCTTCTATCAAAACAAGGATTTCTGATCCACATAAAATTTAAAAGAAATACTTAAGTAACAGAGTTAATTGGTATTTCGAGGAAAAGAGTATTTTTTTACCAAGGTATAGTTCCGGTGAAGATGGATCTAAAGAATGGATTTTGACAGTAGATTTAAACAATGAGCAGTTCGAGAGCAAAGGATCCTTATGACCTGAAGGGATTTTCACGCTTTGCTCAACACACAGGGAGTGCACGATAACTGCTCATTCTCTTATCTTATTGAATTTAAAGTTTCGTTTTTGCCTGACAGTTTAAGTTCTACTTGTAACTGTTAGAGACCTTTGAAGAACACTTTTGTAGGACACCTTTGAAGCTATATCCACAAATCTTGAACCACGAGCTACTTGAAATACTTGAAGACTTTTAAGCTCTTTAGCTACTCTTAATTTGGTACTAAATTCTGAAAGGAGCACAAACGTTTTTTGTAACACATCTAACTGGTCTTAAAAATGTATGTGTTATTGGGATTCTTTGCTCTCAAGCTACCCCCTTTTGTCATGAGAAACAATTGACAAAAATGTTGTGGGTGCAGGAAAGCTGCAAAAGTTTTGTCAGTTTGCGTTTCTTTCAAAATCATCCAAGAATTTTCCTTCCTAGTCTTGGCAATTAAGATGCTCCCAAACTGCTTATTTCTAACTAGAAACTGCTATTCGGGGCCTTCAGAGCTAACAAAGGTATCATATTAAGTATTGAATTTGGTGATACTAATCCTTGCTCGAGAAAGAGTACCCTGTGAGCAAAATCCTAAAATGACTCATCTCACAAAGTATTCTAAAATCACATTTTCACCTACTTTTATCTGGTTAAATCTGTTAAAATACATATTTGACCAAAGTCTCATGCAAGTTTATTACCTTTAGCTCATGCAGTGCTCATTTTTGTGATTTTTGGACTTTCTTAATGATGGATTTTCTGCCAGTCAATAAAAACATGTTTCTATAAGTTTCATATTGCTTACCTTTCTGTTTGCAAATAAACTCATAAGCTACTTTTCCAAACCTGTCTAATTGAAGACTTTTTCCTGAAAATTAAACAAGAATCACTTCTTAATCACAGAGATTTTCCAGGAGCAAACAAGGAGAGATAAAAGATAAGGGTAGGGTGGGGGTAATGTGGGTGTAAAATGAGCAAAATCTCAAATTGGATAACTGGTAAAACGACAATAAAGAAACTTTCGTTTCATTGACATTCAGTGCTTCTTTTTTCCAGACAAAAAATATCAGTTCTGATTAAAAGCAGTTAAATATTTAAAAAAATAACTTTTGGCAACAAAAATATGGCCCACTTTTCCCAACGAGCGGGAAAAGTGGGTCTATTTTCAAAACTTGTACAATATCGGAATATGAAAGGATCAATGATTAAAATATTAATGGAATTATATTTCCCAGCCATTTTCTATTCGATAGAATCACAAAATATGGCTTTTAATACGAACAACCCCGTTCCCGCGACGAAAATAAAACTACCGTCCTTATGCGGAGATCCAGCATGGTTCCGACTCAGTCGGTGATCGAATGTGATAATAATGATCAAATAGAAATGTTTGCAGTTTGTTTACTCCAATTTACTGGTTTACTCCCATTTACTGGACAGCAAACACAGTAACATTAAACTCTTGCTCTCATCTTAGACACAAAACAACGTGGCAGGATGATTATAAGGGCGAACATTCTAAGCCATACATATGACCTACGAACAAATAACCTCCTGCAGCTCCCTAAAGCCAATACGTTATTTTATGGGAACAATTCTTTATCATTTAGAGGAAGCATTTTGTGGAACACGTTATCTGACACGATAAAAGCTGCTCAAAACGCAGAGCAATTCAAAAATATGATTAAGAGCTGGAAAGGAGACACTTGCAGTTGCAACATCTGCAGATGATGTTTACATAGATTCATGTATATACTTTACGTTTATATTATGTTTGAACTTTGTATTGTTAATAGTTGGTATTTATTAGTTTTCTTTAAAGCTATTGCTCCCACCAACTGTAAATAAATAAATTATTATTATTATTATTATTATTACTATTATAAGCAATTCATGGCTTTGTAGAATTTGAATTATGGCTGAGTTCTCAGTAGGCCCACATTACCCCATTTGGTAAAGAAATAAACATGAAAAGAACCATCATTTCAAAGACTTCGAAATATATGTTATTTGATTTGTAAAAGACCAAACTCTCACCTCATGTTCATTCAATGGACCAAAAAAGCAAGACGACGGTAGCAGGAGAAAGTTTGTCTGGGCTTTGAGATTTTGAACAGTAGACCTTTCAGTAAAGTTATTTCATAAAACAAGTGGAGATACATCTAAGACGAATGTTTTATATAAAAGGCAGCTTAACGTCATGGGCCCTGAAAACGACAAAAGAGCAACACAGTAATACTTTTCCTTATTTGTCTTTTCTTATTGTACCTTGTTGTGTAGTTTTGGCAGTGTTTGGGGTTGCATTTGACAATGCAACCAATTTGCTACTATTCTTTGTTGCCTGCTTGGGCATACAGAACAGGTACATAACTGAAGTGCCCTGCTGAGCAGTACCCAGGGAGGACTTATTACATACGCTAATACTAAAACAGCTAAGCTAAATTTGCACAATGGGGACAGCCCAGGGAGCTATACACGAGAGAGAAATCGCGCTTTGAGTTGCATTCTGCGATGTGATATGCACCTCTTTCGCTGCGCATCGCGCACTTTGCAGAGAAACAAGATGGAAGCTGATGTTTGGACACAAAGAGCATCTCACTTTTTGATTGAATTTCAACAACAATGGTAGGCATTTTAGGCTATGTTAGACATTCTTTTGACTCTTCAATGTTTATCTTTGCATATTGAGACCAATATTTGCTCCAAGCACGCATTTGTGAAAATTTCACCCTGCCCAACCCGCCCAACTCTGAGCAATTTAAGATATTTGCGGATAGCCATTGGCAATAAATCTAGTGACAAATTTTTCTGAGATATTATGAGACTTGCAAGATATTTTAATTTTCTTTTGGGGTACTTGCACCGATTGTGCTTTTGTCCTATTCTCGTGTCTCAGCAACATTCCAAGATTCCAATCGACTCGAAACTTTTGATAAGGCAGAAGATAGAATAATAACAAATAGTGAAAACAGATACTGAGAAATAAAAATGATATAAACATAGGATAACAAGAGAGGGTAATGCCAACTCCACCCCCCAGGGGCCCACAGCAAATTGTTACCAGTGTTGCAGAGTTGTTGTTGAGTTTTGACCGTGGTTAATCAGTATAGGTTTTAAGAAACCGTGGTTAATGAGTATAGGTTGGCAAGTGTATATTGAAGTAAGAAACTTTTAATTGGTGAGTTTTTAGTGTACTGTTAAATATTGAAATTAAGATGCAAATCTTCAGCCGATGTCCTGTTACCACAGGGTCCTTCAGCCACCCCCGGGGTTCAAACCGGGCCAGTGCAGCAAGTGCATAGCCCGGCCCCCTAGAGTAGCCCAAAGGCCCCCCACATTTCGGGGCAATTTCCATCAATCGAATGAGGGTCGGACGGGATATGAAATAGTGAGGCAAGTGAAAATGCTGTGCAACCTTTGTTTACTAAGACTTAAGAGTTTACTAAGACTTTGTTTACTATGGTTTTGCAAACGATGTTAATGTAATGATCATTAAAAGTTTCAGCAAGCTCATGGTCTTCTGTAATAATCTTATCATCTTGTTCAAGCAAAATGTCGTTCCCTGATAAGCCTCCTTTATTTGTCAGGTATTAGGCCTAACAAGGAACGGAGGGCCCAACCGGCGCTCATATGAACGGAGGGCCCAACCGGCGCTCATGCATAGACTATGAGGCAGCATAGTCTATGCATGAGTATAATATACTCTCTCTAGAGAAAAACAAACTATTGTTTGGCAAGTAAGTAAGTGTTCCATGAAAATGAAAAACAAGATAAGGTTGGTTTTGTACACTTTGAGATCTCATCTTGGGAAAATGGGGAAAATGCACCACAGACCAGTAGTAGTAGTAGTATCTGAGCCTTTCTACAGTGGCTCCTTTCCTTGATCAAGATTTGGTCAAAAATAGAGAGCACAGCAAAGCTGTCTGGTACCTGGACGGAATTTAAACCATTTGGCCACAACACTTAGACTGATGATATGGTCGTAGTTATCGCTATTAAAATACTGCCGGACGCTCCTAACTACGACTCATAACCAAACGCCATTATTTTGAAATGACTATGACTGCCTCGTTTCGATAAGGACCTAGGCAGTAAGGCAGAAATATTTGTAGTTTTCAAATGAAACACATGGATTTGAAAACTTCACTATAAATCAGTTAATGCTTAGCGAAAGCAGCAAAATAGTACCTACGTACAAGATTTCATATTGTCGCCAACTGTTTTCATGGTATTCTTGTTCGTAAGACTTTGTTTTGTCCGGCCAAGCTCCTTGAAACTCTGCTTTGAGCTTCGAGTTTCCGTTAGTCAACATCAATCAATCAAATTTGCAGAAATTCTAATGGCGTTGTTATTTTGTTGGATACTTTGTACATGGCTGTGTATAGCAGCCTCGTTCCAAAGGGCGTTCAAAAGTGAAAAAAGTCAGTCCAAAAATATTGCCGTAATAATATGAGTCCCAGTAAGAGCAGTCTCGGTCTGGTGTAATAGTCTCGTTTTGAATAGCGATTACTGGGACTCATCGTAATCAGTCTACATGACACTTAGAAGGGAAGAATTAATCATCTTACATGTTTTCAAGCAATGAACAGTACTTTGTTTGTTCAGTTTTATGGCTAGGAACTGCATTTTATTCTGTCATTGTCAAGTATTTGGTGCACAGTTCCTAGTTTCTAATTCCTGTTTGAAACCAAATATTAGTTGATAGAACACTTCAATCCCAGAGTAAGACAGGTAGTTCCCGAGGTAGTTGCAGTTTCATGTTTTCATATTTCAATCATATTTCAAAGAGTTCAGATATCGCTACTCTTCTAGTGCCTTTGCAGTTTTCTTGTAGCATTAGTTTTATGTATATTTGAAACAAGAGTTTGAATTAAAGATAACATTTCATTTGTCAGTTTGAAAATATAGAGCCCAGGTAGAAGTTGCACTTTCTTTCAACATATGAGCATACAATCAAGGGTAAAATTTCTGTTCATGTCAGTGAAAAGGGTCATTTATTTTAGAAAAGTCAGAGAATAGGGTAATTTTTTTGAATAAAAGTCAGAGAAAAGGGTCAATCTTTGTAATGTAAAATCAGAGAATAGGGATATGTTTAAAGTTTCAGGAACTTGCATGATATACATATGCATATAGAAGTGACCCCCCCCCCCCCCCCCCGGATCCAGATAGAATGCAATCTGGTTGTACCATACGTCTTTTGGATAGGTCTTCAGCATGTTATTATTATTAATATTATTATTATTATTATTATTATTATTATTATTATTATTATTATTATTATTATTATTATTATTATTATTATTATTATTATTATTATTGTTCAATATTCACTCGGCGTTGATGTTGACTGCCGGTTAACTGCTGGATAGCAAGTCAAGTCCCTTGGCCTTAGGTATCCAGTACTTTTCTCAGGATCTTTGCAGTTCCCAACAGACACGCTTTTTGTAAAAGTTCTGTGCTGCACTCTACTTCAATTTTCTTCAACAAATTCTCAAAGTTCTTTCCAATGGTACCCAGAGCCCCAATGATTATTGGTACAATCTTAACTTCCCTCACGTTCCATAACCTCTTGATCTCTCTCTTCAAGTCTTGATAAAACTCAATTTTTTCCTTTTCTTTTCTTTCAATTCTTGTATCGAAGGGGCAGGATATGTCAATCAGCAAACACAATCGATCCTTTTTGTTTTCAAACACAATGTCTGGTCAGTTATGCTCCAGTCGATGATCTGTCTGTATGGGAAAATCCCATAATAACCTAAAGTCTTCTGTCACAATCACACTCTCTACTTTATGGTTGTACCATCTATCTCCATGGTCTAATCCTAGTTTTTGACATAACTTCCAGTGGACAATTTGAGCTACCTTGTCATGTCTCCAGCCTTTATATTGTACTTGTGCTAGCTGTCGACACTCAGAAACAATGTGTGCAATTGTTTCACCCGCTTCTCCACACAGTCTGCATTCTTTTGATACATTTTCGTTGTAAATTATGTTCTTTACAGAATTTGTTCCCACTGCTTGCTCTTGCGCTGCAAATATGGTGCTCTCTGTTTCTTTCTTTAATCCTGCATGTTTTAACCAATTCCAGTTCTTATCTTTATCCATCAAATCTTTTGTAGCAGCAGCTGTTTGCAACTTAACAATGAAGTACCCCCCCCCGGGGTAGCGGTTTTTATCTACCCACCCATTCTTATGCTGTTTTTTGTTCTGTCGTTTCCAAACTCTTGGGTCTTTGATTTCATTTAATGTCAATATTCCTTCTTTTTCAACCGATCTCATTATTTCGTGGTCATTGTTCATCACATACCAGCCAAGACTATTCTCCTCACTTCGTACAGTCTCTTCAGCTCCAATCAAGCCCCTTCCTCCTTCCTGCCTTGTTAAATACAGTCTATTCACATTGCTTTTACGGTGGAACGCTCCATACATGGTAAGTTTCTTTCTCGTTTTTCTATCAAGTTTTCTATCAAGTTTTCTATTAGTATTATTATTATTATTATTATTATTATTATTATTATTATTATTATTATTATTATTATTATTATTATTATTATTATTATTATTATTATTATTATTATTATTATTATTATTATTATTATTATATTTTCTGCTTTAAGCACTGGCAGTTCTCATCGCCGAATTTACATCCCAAGGGAGCGGGTCACAACCCATGACCAAGGGTCCCTTGGGGTCATTCTCTTTTAGTACTCAAGTACTTTTCTCTATATCCTGGCTGTTCCTAATAGCGTCGTCTTCTGTAGGATTGCTGTATTTATTGTGATGTCCAGTTTTTCCAGCCATTCATCCAGTTTCTTGGTTACACTTCCAAGTGCACCGACAATCACAGGTACTACTATCACACTTCTCATGTTCCAAATCCTCTTGATTTCCCTTTTCAAATCTTGATATTTATCCACTTTCTCTTTTTCCTTGTCACTAGTCCTACTATCACCTGGCACAGCAATGTCAATTATAGTGCATTTTCTTTCACCTTTATTCACAACAACTATGTCCGGTCTCCTTGCCTCGATTACATGATCACATTGAATGTTCACATCCCATAGTAGCTTTACCTCGTCAGTTTCAACTACACCGTCAGGGGAATGCTCATACCATTTGTCTGCCCTTTCTAGATCATATTTCTTGCATAAATGCCAATGCACCATTCTCGCAACATTGTCGTGGCTTCGTTTATATTCTTTCTGTGCCAACTTCTTGCACTCACTGACAATGTGATGTACAGTTTCGCCTTTCTCTTCGCACATCCTACAAAGTGGTGACTCTGCTGATTTGTCAATATGGTGTTTAACATAATTTGTTCGGAGGGCCTGTTCTTGTGCTGCACACAAAAGTGACTCCGTTTGTATCTTTAGATCAGCTTTTCTCAGCCACTTCCATGTCTCCTTTGCATCGATTGATTCCGGCATCTCTCTAACAAACTGACCATACATTCTTTTTTCCTTCCATCCTTGTTCTTTCTCATTCATCCATATCCTTTTGAACTCATCCTTACTGACAACATATTCAGTGTCTATCACTTTAGCAAGCCTAACACCTCGAATCAATGACTCAGCAGAATTCCTGACATACCACCCCAAATTATTCTCCTCACTTCTAACGCAATTCTCGCAGCTAATCAGTCTACGTCCCCCTTTCTCTCTAGTCAAATATAACCTGTCTGATTATTATTATTATTATTATTATTATTATTATTATTATTATTATTATTATTATTATTATTATTATTATTATTATTATTATTATTATTATTATTATTATTATTATTATTATTATTATTATTATTATTATTATTATCAATTTCTTAAAAGTTGGCTAACAAATACAGTGTAGCTATACTAAAGCTAATGTAGGCCAACTAAAAATTACAATATACATAAATATACATAAATACACGGTTAAAAGTAGTAAAATAGTAGATATAATAAATATACAAAATTGAAATACCTTTTAATATAAAAACCATAAATGTTAAAATCAGATAAAGCCTAAGTTTGGAACAAAAGCTTTACATAATCGGCAGTCGCAGGTTTTTCCAGACCAAGATTTGACTTTTCTTTTAAATTCAGCAAGAGATGTAGAATCTTTGATAAATTGTGGAACAGTAGCCCAGACTTGCGGGCGTCTGAAACGAATCGTTTCTGACCCATAAGTAATAGTTCTACCTCTAGGAAGAGAAAAAGCGTTAGTGTTCCTCAGATTATATGTACTTTCATTTTGACAAAAATCTCTTTTATAAAAACTGGATTCAAGCCATTTTTAGTCTTGTACGTTTCGGTCATGAGAAGCAGTAAGTTTCTCTAGTGTACAGTTATTGATCTATCCTCTTCCATTGAAGCCTCAAGACTGGATTCATAGTCCTGATAAGTTACTCTTAGTGCTCTCTCTTGGATTTTATCAATTTTGTGACAAAGTTGACGGCTGTGGAACATCCATGCCAAGGGACAATACTGAAACTGGCTGTTTATGAAAGCTCTCATCATGTATCGTAATTTGTCCTGATCCATAAAGGGGGCAATGCATGAGAGAGCATACAACTTATTGCTAGCCTTTTGACAGAGCCCTGCAACATGATGCTCAAATGTCAGCTTATTATCTATAGTAATACCTAGCAACTTTTCCTGAGTGCTATTCTGCACAGATGCATTACCAATCTTAATTGTAACAGGTTCATCATGAGAAGTACCTAATGTTAAAAAATGGCATTTATATTCATTTAGCTTGAGGTAGTTGTCAGAGAACCATTTTATCACTTTTAAAGAGACATTTTCCAGCCTCTCTACTACATTTTGCAGATCTTGGTCACATGTATAAAGTGTGGTGTCATCAGCATCATTACAGATCTCAATATCATCAACAGAAAATAACATATCGTTCAAATAGATATTAAAAAGTAGAGGTCCTAAAACTGATCCCTGTGGAACACCCAATTTCAGTTTCTGTTTAGAACTAGGCGAATCATTTATTTTGACTCGTTGCTGTCTTTCACTTAAATAGCTATACAAAAAAGTCAATCATGGTTGAAACCATAGGCATGCAGTTTAGCAAGAAGTAGATCGTGCTTGACACAATCGAATACCTTTGAAAGATCCATAAAGACTGCCCCAGCCTTTCCTCCTGTGTCTAAAGATGTTTTACATCTTTCTAGAAAACGTGTTAAGGCATGTTGTGCATTGTATCCTTGTCGGAATCCACATAGCAAATTTGATAAGTAAACCGTCATATGTTCAATCATTTGCTTGGACATGAGTCTTTCATAAATTTTAGAGACAGTGGGCAGGACACTAATTGGTCTATAATTAGTCTTAGAGGTAGAAACATCTTTCTTAAAAAGGGACGAAACGCCTGCGGTTTTTAGTTCATCAGGAAAATGACAATTTCTCACATACTCGTTGAAAACTTTTGGAAGGCTTCAGCGCAAATGTCTATATTAGTCTTGAGTAGCTTTGGAGGAATATTGCCAAAAGTTGTAGCCTTTTTTTAATTCAGATTTTTGATCTCTGTTTCAAGTTTGGAAATAGTGACATGCTCAATTGAGAAACCAACTACAACTGGGAAGCTTGCTTGAATAGCTTTTACGCTGGGATGGTTTGCTTACTTTTCAATTGCTATTTCAACTGGATCAATGATACCTTCCGTTGAACGAACATTGTCTAAATTCTCTGCTATATCAAGGATTTCCGTCACAGTTACAAAATAATTGTTAAATATTTCTGCAACCTGATGATCATCAGAGATAACCTAACCTCATCATTTTCCACTAAAACTATCTTATATTGTGAGTTTATTTTTTATCGGAGAATAGTGGTTTGGCCGTTTTCCAAATTTTTTTATTGTCAGTGAATAGTGTGACGTCAAAATTATTGTAGTATCTCTTTTTCTCTGTTCTACAAAGCTTGACGCAAAGGTTACGCTGTCGACGAAAATTATTCCAGTTTTCAGCAATTCTGTTTTGGTTATATTTGTTCCGCAATCTAGTTCGTAGCATGACAGCCTTCCGGAGTGCCTTAGTCATAAAGGGTGCATCGTTAGCTCTAACATACTTTTTCTTTAGTGGTGCATGTTTATTTAATACCTTATCAAAAGCAGTTTCAAACGCCCCATAGTCTGAATTTGAAGCATCCACATTGCCAAGCTCAGTCCGCAAGTCTTGGTTAAAACTAGTTCGGTCAAAATTTTTGTAGCACCGGTAATTTATGAGGGAGGGATCTTGCTTTGGAAAAGTGGTTTTCAACACGGTGACAATCATTTTTTATGAAAATTTCATTGCATGTTCTTTGCAAATTTAGCACGTCTCATCCGGTCAGCACGTCTCATCCGGTTTAGCACGTCTCATCCGGCCTTTGACTTTAAGCCTTTCTTCCTACTTTGCTGGTAGAAGTACCCTCGCTTGTTTAATTGTCTTCGAGCTGTGTGGTCTGACACCTCTTGAAGACCGCAGCTTCCAGTTTCACTCTACGTGATGCAGGGGCGTCTTGGGTACCAATTGACAGGGAGGGCACATCTTGCTGATTTTCCTGCGAATGATGACGTCAAAACCAATGACATCATCAGGCGCATGCGCAGTTTGGTTACAAAAAAATGATTTTCAGACAGAGATAGCCAGACCCTGATCTGGTATTCAATTGAAGCAAAAATACAGATTAGTTCGCTATAACTGTATGGGAATAGAGCGTGCCACAATCAGTGGCATGGCCAGGGTAAATTGTAGGTTGGAGCATTGACATGGAAAATTTTGGGGGCCACGCCCTTTACTTTAGCTTAGAATGCATCTCCCAATATCATGCCTATCATTAGCGACAACGAAACCTTGATAGCTTCGTGACAGTTGGCCTGTAAATAGGAGCGCGAGGAAAACTTTTGAAGAAAGATCCTTTACTTTGGCTTGGAATGCATCTCCCAATATTATGCTTGCCTTTAACGACAAGGAAACTATAAATCTGAGCACAAAGGCAATTTTTGAAGCAACATCCTTTACTTTGGCTTAAATACATTCCTTGATTCCATATTTTCCAGTGCTAAAATAGAAGATTTGACCTCTCTCGGAAAATTCTTACCCAACCTAGACCCAGCTAGTTTTTCTTCGGTTTTAAAGGAATCCCGAGTACCATATTTCGACAAACAAAGGCTCTGGCACCCAGGACATTCTTTTCATATCACCTCCCTCAGACTGTCGGAAAATGTCCCTCTTGTTAAAAATTCATTAGTAAATAGGGTCGTGAGAGTAGCTAGGCTTCAATTCATACCGATGAGAAATTTCGGAAAAATTTCTGAATTTCCGTAAAATTTCCAAATTTCCGACAAAAATCCGAATTTCCGACAAATATCCGAATTTCAGACGCTAGGGGAGCACGTGCCTCCCTGCCCAACCCCAGCCACGATGCTTCTGACGTGATGAGAACCTCCCTGACATCTCTCTTAGCTGGCGAATAGATCTCATGATGTTCCTTCCCCCATCCCTCTCTGTCAGAAGTTAGGCCTACCGAAACTTGTTTTACGTCTATCACTTTTGGCAGTAGTGGACACTTCCTTCTTGCAATGACGATCTATAGTCGCGGCAGAAAATCCAGGATATCTTGTAATTATTTCCTTTATTGGAAGACTCTTCTCTGCATGCAGGTACCTCCAGTATATCGATATGTGTGATGGGACCACTTCGTTTAAGCACCATTTTGGCATAAGTGTAAACAATTCTAAGTGCCCAATGCACTAGTACTTCATGTATACAGTTTTCATCTTAATCCAATTTTAGAAGATAGTAACCCCAGCCCCCATCTACAAATGCGGCAGTGCAGACATATTTTCAAGGAAAAAAGGGTATCAGTTGAGGCAGCAACTTAATAGAAAATAGAATATATCTATGCAAGCTTGGCATTGCTTTTCTCAATGCCAAGAAATGATGGGGGACATAAAGTCCCCCACCTGATCCCAACCTCCTCTTCCCACTTGCAACCCCAACTGTAATAGTATTCCCTGAATATACTGAACATGCTAAGGAACTTGAAAACGGGATTCTAGGGGGTCTCCATGCCATGTTGCACACATTCAATTCTAAATGTATTTATGCCCTCTGATCGTCGATATGAATATATTAAATACCATTCAAAGCAATCACCTGTAGATCCTTTAATACCATACGAACGAAGCTTTTTCACAAGGACAGAATGGTCAACTTTATCGAAGGCTTTCTTGGGGTCAAAATAAGGTCAAATAAATTTTCCGAGAATCTATGTTTTCACACCAACAATCAGTGCTGCTGGTTAAGATGCATCGTTTTTGAAGGTATGGACAGTAGTAACAGTTTCATCTCGTTCAAATAACAAAAATAAATCTTGAAAATAAGCCATTCGCACGTATCTTTTTGCAAAAGGCGATTAATGTTTTTGGAAAATCCTTTCGAGCAAAGCAATGATCTTTTCAGGTGAGTGAACAAAAACACAAAAGGTTTTGAATACTTCGTGGTCAACTTTTAATCAAATTGGGAAGCTGTCAATTCGTTAATTTTGCTTAACTTGAAACATATCAGGAATTTTTTTGCAATATTGTGATAGTGATGTCTGCAAGACGAAACCAATCCAAAATCACTAGAAAATACCAAAAATTACTTTGAAGCTTCATTGAACAAAAGGCTTTACAATTTTGCCAACTTGTTGGACGGCTTTTGTTGCATAATTTTCAAGCCGGTGATATTTTTTAACTCATCCGATGGTATGATCTTTCAATCAATAAATGAATATTGTTCCGAAGAGAAAATTCATTAAATCTCTTTTAGTTTACCTTGGAAATCTTCTTCTAAATCCGTGTCATATGATCCATCACTTTCTGAACTTATGTCGGTATCCTGAACATTCTTTTCATGCTGGTTACTGGAACTTTCTTCAAGATCAGTGACAACCAATGCATTGCGATCAGCATCTGTTGGAGAAACGAGAAATTTAAAAGGAGCACACGGATAGGAAAGGAGCGCACATGACAGGAGCACATGCACATGACTAAATTCCAACGTTCTTTTCCATTCTTGTTTGCTTACTTTCGTAATGGGCCTAGCCACTTAGTAAATGCCACAAGCAGTGGAAAAAATTTGGCCAAAACGCTCTAAATTTGATATGCGGCTATCTCTCTGGTAGGAGGCAACGGATGAAGGTAAATGGAACATTCAGCACCTGGCGTTACTCAAAAATAGGAGTACCACAAGGATCAGTATCAGGGCCCCAATTCTTCAATATCTTTATTAATGATATTTTTATCTGGTATGAATGATAATAAAGTATGTAATTACGCGGACGATACTACGCTATATGTTGGAGATAAGAACCTTAGGAAAGTGCTCTCAAAATTTGAAAAGGACACGCTTTTACTTTCAAAATGGTTCTCTGACAATTTCATGAAACTACATGAAGACAAGAGTCATCTTTTAATATTCGCAGCAAAAAATGATGGAGTGACACAAAATATTGGGGCCTCAGAAATATCAGAATCTGAATCTGAATAATTACTTGGTGTAACATTAGATTCCAAGCTAAATTTTAATAATCATGTCAATCAATTCTGTGTGAAAGCAAGTCAGGAACTTTATGCCTTCGCAAGGGTATCCAATTACATGGATGCGGACGAAGTCAAACTGATAATGAGGTTTTTCATTGTGTCACATTTCAGCTATTGTCTGTTAATTTGGATGTTTCATGATAGAGCTACTCGAATAAATAATCGATTAATTCTTGTTTCAGAGAAAAAATAATGTGGCCCCTCAGAGCTGAGAACAATCACAAATATAAAATTTACCAGTTGCCAAAAACCAATGGCAGTGTTCTCTCATCATAGGGGTCTAAGTTTGGGATTTCAAATGCACTGGCCAAAATGTGCACTCCCGCAGCAACCAAAATAGTTGGGGGTTAGAGAAAAAATACTCAGAATTTTCTCCACAAACTAGTGCACTTAATGTCCATGACAAAGACAGAAATCTCTATCATGAAATAAGAGTTGCGGTACAAATTTTAGGTTGTCTGCTCTGCTCTCCGCATCCAAATACGAACGCAACGTGTCAGAATTTTTGGTTTTAAGGTAACTCTGCTTTCCGCTCTAGTGCACAGCGAGATGCCGTTTCGCAAAACCACTCTCCTCAGAAAACAGTTAATTTCTCCAATATTATTCGGTCTATCGAAAAGCGGTAAAAAGGATGTTGTTCTGTATAATTTGGGCAATCGAAAGATGTATAAATCGCAATGTTTCCGTCAACCCTGACTTCGCAAATCCTTGCTCAAATCTTTTTGCTGATTTCAGAAAAGTGGATTTACCTCCAAAACTACTCGAAAAAGTTTCGATTTTTTTTCGCTCCATCTTTAGCTAAGTAGTTGATGTACAACTTTGCCAAGTCTGATTGAAAAGGCTAGGCTAGATTTCCTGCAATCGAATTTTACATTTCTGTTTACTTTTCGACATCGAAGGGGAAAAGCGTTGGTCAACAGTTTAGCCTATGCAGAGCAATTTGAACGGCCGTATAATGTTTTTGCAAAAAAATTTGTTCTTGATCTAAGAACTATGCTCATTGTGGACTCTAAAAGAAATTGATAAACTGTGAATGCTTACGAAAGTCTCGAAAGACACCCAAAGCATGGTTTCGTGAAGTTGCTGGTAAAAATCAGTCATTTTTAATCAATAGATGCAAATGATACTTTTACTAGCGCGCTAAGGATGTCTTTTGAGACCTGCGTATGGTATTCCCAAAAGATGACGTTCATTTGTTTGCCAATGGAAAAACTTATAAAAGTTATTTCAAGCCTGAGCTTTTGCAAGCGTGCTTCATAGCATGGTAATCTGTTGACCAAGGTTTCTCCATTTCGCAGTCGAAAAGTAAACAGAAATATGAAATTCGATTGCAGGAAATCTAGCCTAGCTTTTCAATCAGACTTGGCAAAGTTGTAGATCAACAACCTAGCTAAAGATGGAACGAAAAAAAATCGAACATTTTTCTACTAGTTTTGGAGATAAATCCACTTTTCTGAAATTAGCAAAAAGATTTGAACTAGGATTTGCGAAACCAGGGTTGACGGAAACATTGCGATTTATACATCTTTCGATTGCCCAGATTATACAGAACAACATCCTTTTTACTGCTTTTCGATAGGCCGAATAATATTGGAGAAATTAACTGTTTTCTGAGGAGAGTGGTTTTGCGAAATGGCATTTCGCTGTGCACTAGAGCGGAAAGCAGAGTTACCTTAAACAGATGCAACAACTAAATCGAAAGATTTCCAGACCTATTGTCTACAAAGCGCATACCTGTTTCTACGCTGCTCATAAAAGTATTCTTTTGTAAAACAATAAAATCAGTGTTTCAACTCGTTTGAAAGTGAATAAACAAACTTCTGGGAATTGAATGATACGTGTTTTTATGCAAGTAACAATGCACAAGTTACGAAGCGCCGAGCCCAAAACTGATTGTTAAAACAATTTACGATTGCAAAAAACAACAAGACACGATGCTCGCAGCGGGCTAAATCATTAGAATTCTTGTTCCTGTTCTTGTTCAGATTCTATTGTATGGGGATAAAGATCTGTCTAACGAAATCAACAAATATATACTCGAACTGACACTAGATTTCATCCGCAAAACAGGTCGGTTTGATTAAAATGGATCTGAAAAGTTTGTTTCACGCCACTCAGTCACTAAGTCCTTTTCTCTTTTTTTTTCATTTTTTGTTCACTTGTTTTACGCCTGTTTCACATTGGATGTTGGGTAATTCAGTGTTATGATAGTGCAGACGACAGTTTTAACTCACACTTAATTCCTGAGTTCAGTAAAATTTTAGCGTCTGTCCAAGGTGACACTAAACTGATACATCCAAAACACAGAAGTTGCCCTACATCCAATGTGAACCCGACTCTAGTATTTATAGTAGAAATTGTATATGCGTAGCCCTATGTATTAGTACTTGTTTGTATATTTAGATTTAGTTTTTAGTTACCTGTTTTCTATGTTATAGCCATGGGGTAGTCATGGTCTTCTGCTCCTCATGGCATCGTCCTTGTAGTGTAGTAAAGTAGTTTGTAAGTGTTGTTTTAGGTAATCTCGTCTTTGTAAAATTTTATATTGGATAAAAAAAAAAAAAAAAAAAATCATTAGAAAAGTGAATTGAAACAATCTGCTGAGAATTGAGTGATACGTGCAGTTACGCACATCATAGCCAAACGAATCGTAACAAGGTTGTGGGACACCTTTATAAACAAACGCTCGCAGCATCTTCCGCGAATTAACTGGGATATAAAATTTCATTCTTATCCCTATATAAATAGAATTCATGAAAGGGCTTTGCGAATTGTATACAGAGACACTGAATCCTCCTCCTTTTGGTGAACTTCTAGTAAAAGATAACTCCGTATCAGCTCACCATAGAAACTTGTAGTTGCTTATGATAGAGATATATGAAACCAAAAACAGTTCAAATCCATCTTTCATGGAACATATCTTTGTCGAAAGAACGAACAAGTACAATCTTAGAAATAACGATGGTCTTCTGGTACCAAGGGTAAATACAATTGATAATGGAATGGAAACCATACGATATGTTGGAAGCAGACTTAGCAAACATTACCAAGTGAAACTAAAGAGTATTTCCACCCTAGGAGTCTTTAAGGGTCGCATAAAAAGTTAGGTTACAGACAAATGCAACTGCAGACTTTGCAAGACATTTATCAAGTCCCCTTGGCTATATTTACTTTGAATTTGTCTTTAGATTTTAGATTTTCGAAATTATATATAATTGGCTTTCTTTGTGCATAGTTGGCATTAATTAGCTTTTCAGCTATTACAGTCGCCAACTTAAAATAAATTTACATTATTATTATTATTATTTTTATTATTACTTTTATTATTATTATTTTTATTATTAATCTTTTATTATTATTAATTATTAATTTATTTAATATTATTAATTTATTATTATTATTATTTTTATTATATCTCAAAATGGTTGTTTACTGGGAGTCATCTAAAACTTAAAAACTTTCTTTTAACAGTGGTGGCGGTAAATGCTATTTCATTGTTTGTAATATAATTTGGCATGATTTTTGCTTAGGTTGTGTAAATATATTGTCATGTAAATAAGATTTTTAAAATGTATAAATACTCGGCTGTCCTCTGGTTTAGTTTAACTGAAGAAGATATTTATCGAAACGTATTCAAATAAACAGTGGTTTTTTATATTTTATTTTCTGTTTATACATGATGGTGGTTTAGTGTACATATTCTTATTATTATTATTATTATTATTATTATTATTATTATTATTATTATTATTATTATTATTATTATTATTATTATTATTATTATTATTATTAATATTATTATTATTATTATTATTATTATTATTATTATTATTATTATTATTATTATTAATAATAATATGGTGGTGGTATGGTGGCGGTATGGTGGCGGTATATCGATGGCGGTTATGGTGGCGGTATATCGATGATATTTTCTTAATCTGGCAGCATGGCGAGGAGAAATTGCATCGATTTATAGACTTCCTTAACCAAGCACACCCTTCGATAAAATTCACAGCGGATTGGTCAAAGGAAAAGATGAATTTTCTCGATGTTCAGGTGATAAGGGATGGTGATCGATTAATCACAGATTTGTTTACTAAGCCAACGGATACTCACCAACTCCTTCATCGTACCTCATGTCATCCTGGTCATACTAAAAAGGGTATACCGTATAGCCAGGCCCTGCGAATTAGGCGAATTTGTTCTGAGGATCACTTTTTTAATGAGAGGGTAGGGGAACTTAAGGGGTGGCTGTTTAATAGGGGCTATGGTGAAAATGAGGTTCTGGAGCAAATCAGCAAAGTTCGCGGCCGCGATCGCTTAAGTCTTTTGGATAGGCAACCTAAAAATAAGGACGACAAGAGAATACCTCTGGTTCTTACGTACCATCCAGCTCTCAACAAAGCTTATGACATTTTAAAAGAAAATTCAAAACTCCTTTTGGTAGATAATGAACACAAAGCGTTGTTCCAAAACAAGGTATTTTTGTCGTTTCGGAAGGCCAAAAGTCTTAACCCTATCCAGACTGGGGGGGCTCATTCAGCCCCCCCCCCACCTACTTAACTGAGCACTGCTCCAAATTGGTTCAACGAACCAGGAAATGATTTTTTGACTTTTAGTTTCTATCCTTTTGAAGTATGAATTTGTGCGAAATTTTGAAAAAAAAATTTAGGGGGCCGGGGGGTGGCTGTTTTTTTCAGAGTGGTCAGGGCCAACTTTTAGGTAAGCTGCTTATGGACGTAATTCCAGATCACCTCATAGTCCTTTGATAATATCCTTTTTCATTTGTGAACTTATAATCTGCAAGGTCTCTTTAATTTTTTCCAAGAACAATAGAACAATTATGTGTCACGTGACATTATCAATGACGTCATCTTTAAGAAAATGGCAAAAATTAGTTTGCGGACTTTCTGCAAGGATATTTCGACCCCAAATGTTTTACAGCGGCAATAAATAGATTAAAACTGATCAACAGGGTTGTTTCCACCTAATCTGTGTAATTTTGTTTGAATTTTGTGCATCATTGGCCGCAAACAGTATAAGATTCCCCGGGGGTATCCTCACATAGTACTATTAACGGTCAGTTTTCATGCATATCTTGAGAATCTGTTTTACAGTGAGACTTTTTTGACTTGAAAGTGTTTAGTTTGTCAAGATATTATCAAAATTTCACTAAATAACTATCCTCAACCCCCTTTTTCCCCCTTCCTTCTTCCTTCCAACTCATTTGCTTACTACTGGGAAAAAATGCTGATGTCAGCATTTTTTGCAATAATCAAAACAAAAGTTTCAAAAGGAAAAACGAAGTATGCAACGATCACTTATCATCAAAGTAGTTTTCATTGTAAACTATGGAGAAATTCTCTAATATGGCTGCATTTGTCATTTTTCAGAAAAACAAGATTTTTAATCTCTTTTTCCGCCATCTTGAATTTGCGAAAATCAAATTTTTCACTTTATAAGTATATTTTCACCTTCTAACAATGCTTTGATAGGCATAATTTGGTTTCATGAATCATTCTTAGAAAATTATAAAGATTTAAAAAAAAGTTGTTTTTTTCATTTTTTTCGTGGACACGTGCCAGTTGGTCTTGAATAATTATGACGTCATATCTATTTTTAGAAATTTTTTTATTAGAAATGATAGATCATAAGTACGGCTACCTGCATGGTGAGTTTCGACTTCGTAAGTGAAGGAATGGCGATTTTAGAGAGGGGGGGCTGAATGAGCCCCCCCCCCAGTCTTCTAGTAGCTCAAAAAGCCCAGTCTGGATAGGGTTAAAGATGAACTTGTTAGGGCAAAATTGCCAGTTGTTGGTGAGACTCCGTTGGTTAAGGGTACCTACAGGTGCAATGGCAGGAAGAGTTGCCAGATCTGCAACGTCATAACTGAGGGGGATAAGTTTGAAAACTCGGACGAAAATCGATCTTTTAAAAATTTTTCGGGGAGGTATAACTGCAACTCAGAGAATGTAGTGTATTTGCTACAATGTGAGGTTTGCAACAAAAAGTATGTAGGTAGCACCAAAACAAAATTTAGGCAAAGATTCAATGTTTACAAATCATATTTCAGATCTTACGCACGCAAACATAACGAGGGATCACTTGGGAGGGGTAAATTAATCCCACAAGCAAACTTTTTCAGTCATTTCTTTGAGGGGAGCCACAATGGTAAATTCACGGTTAGGGTTAAAATGATTGATGGGGCTGATGATGTCTTTTCATTGCGACGTAAGGAACATTTTGGCAATACAGGCTGGGAACTTTTTTACCCAAAGGTTTGAATGAACGGGCTGCAGATGTAGAACTCGATCTGTTTGCGTGTGGCGTGGCCTAATTCCTGCCATTGTATCTGATGTCTCTGGGGGGTTTTGCTGGCAGTGCTCTATGGTCTTCCTATTTGGCTTCATGTTTTTTTGCATGTGGCGTTAGGGTGGAATCCCCTATCAAGCCATTCAGGATTCAGCAATTTGCGAATCATTGAAAGGCTAGATGGGAGGGTCGTGGGGTTGCCGGCTGGATCCCTTGGAGGTTTGGTCTGTGATTATTTTGATCCTCCAGGGTGAACATTTGCTAATGTGCCAACCATTTCATTTTCTTGTTTACGCTAAAAAACAGTTTGGAACAAAACGTGATTTTCATTCCCACTTGGTTTTAATTTCGGGGGTAGTCATGTTTCCTGGGAATAGGGTTCTTTGTAGTAAAAATGTAATTTTACTTTATCTTTAGTTTTACCTTGCCTTGTTTATCACGTAGTATAAATTCTCGGTTGTCCTTTAGAAAGTAGTGCTGACGAAGATTTTTAATCGAAACGTTCAAGATTTTAACAGTTGTGTTTTTATTCATTTTATTTCTGTTAATTTTTTATGGTGGTTTAGTTCAATTTATTATTATTATTATTATTATTATTATTCAATATTATCAGGGAACGAGGGGATATTGACGATAAGACGTTGGATTATCTTTTGGTCAATAACCCCAAACTAGGAAGGTTTTACTTGTTACCTAAAATACATAAACGGCTTAATAGCGTCCCTGGTAGGCCTGTAATTTCAAACTGTGATTTTTATACTGAGAATATGTCACAGTTTGTGGACCACCATTTACAGCCATTAGCTAAGAGCGTCAGGTCATACATAAAAGATACAAATAATTTTTGCAAAAGATTGGCGATCTTGGGGAGCTTCCTGAGAACGCTATTCTTTGCACTATTGACGTGGTTGGTCTCTACCCGAGCATACCACATGATGAGGGACTGGAGGCTCTACGGTTTGCTCTTGACGGTCGAGAAGATCAGTCGGTTTCAACAAACTCTCTCGTAGAACTAGCAGAGGTAGTGCTTAAGAACAACTTTTTCGAGTTTAGTGGCTCGTATTTTCAACAACTTAGGGGAACGGCAATAGGGACTAAATGTGCGCCATCATATGCCATATTGTTTTTGGCAGCATTAGAAGAGAAGCTACTTGAAGGATCACAACACAAACCATGGCTATGGTGGCGTTACATAGATGACGTATTTTTGGTTTGGTTACATGGCGAAGAAAAACTTTTGGAATTCATCAACTACCTGAACGGGGCACATCATTCGATAAAATTCACTGCAGATTGGTCCCATGATAGGATTAACTTTCTAGATGTACAGGTCATTAGAGAGGGCAAAGGGCTCGTTACGGATTTATATTCGAAACCGACTGACACACACCAACTCCTCCACCGCACTTCCTGCCATCCAAACCATACAAAAAAGGGTATACCGTATAGTCAAGCCCTTAGAATGCGTCGTATTTGTTCAGAAGATAGGTTTTTCGAAAGCAGGGTTGCAGATCTTAAAACGTGGCTCTTAAATAGGGGTTATACAGAGGGGGACATAGATGGGCAGGTTGACAGGGTTAAAGGTCTGGATCGTACTTCCTTACTTTCTCGGCAACAACAACCAAAGGACGACACACGGATGCCATTGGTGTTGACGTACCATCCAGCTTTGCATAAGGTCTACGAAATTCTGCGCAAATCTGAGAATATTCTTTGCGTAGATGAGGGGCACAAAAATGTTTTTAGGGACAAAATCTTTGTATCTTTTAGGAAGGCAAAAAGTCTTTAGGATAATCTGGTACGGGCGAAGCTTCAGCCATTGGAGGAGGAGGAGTTGGTGGAAAAGGGGACATTTAAGTGCAATGGCAGAAGGAGTTGTCAAATCTGTCCTCTAATACAAGAAGGGGATACCTTTAAAAATGCAGATGATTCTAGGACATTTAAATATTTTCAGGGGCCTTTCATTGCAACACAGAAAGTGTGGTTTATATGTTGCAGTGTAACTGTTGCAATAAAAAGTACATAGGCAGCACAAAAAACAAGTTTAGGCAAAGGTTTAATGTTTATAAATCGTATTTCAGGACATACGCACGCAAACATACCGAGGGCACTCTTGGGACAGGGAAACCTGTCCCACAAGCTGGCTTTTTTAGCCATTTTTTCGATGAACAACACGGGGGAAACTTTTCTGTTACCATCAAAATTATTGACACAGCAGAGGATGTCTACTCACTTCGAAGAAAAGAGTTATTTTGGCAATACAAACTTGGAACATTCGTACCCGCGGGCCTAAACGAGAGGGCAGCAGATATTGAGCTCGATATGTTTGCGTGTGGGTCGGCATGAATTCTGCCATTACACTTAACTTAGGAGTCTGGGTCTACTTGGGCGGGGCACTCTAGACTTTGGCTTTGTGTTGTTTACACATGGTGGTAGGGTGGAATTCCCTATCATGCCATCCGGGATTTAGCAGAGGCAAAAATAGTTTTTAGCCGTTTTGCAAATCCTTGGAGGGTCATTGGATGGATGTTTTTCTCAGTAGTTCTTGGCTCCAACAACATGAGAGTAGGGCTGCCAGTCCCAGGGGTTTTGATTGGAGACGGAAAAGGAGGGAAGGAGGAATTGAAAATTGAATGGAGATCCACTTTAGAGACGGGGTTTTTTATAGTTGATATCTTAGTCGTATTGTATGATGTTGTTGCCTTTATATTTCACTTTGCTGTCTCCATTGTTATTTAAAGTAAAACAAGTTTTTGTAAACCGTATTGTAATGCAAATTAAATATTTATGTATTTATACTTGCTCGGCTGTCCCAGTTTTAGTAACTGACGAAGATTTTATAATCGAAACGTTTTTATTTAAACAGTTGTGTTTCTACATTTTATTTTCTGTTTATTCTGGATGTGGTTTTAGTTTATATATATTATTATTATTATTATTATTATTATTATTATTATTATTATTAATATTATTATTATTATTATTATTATTATTATGGTTCGTATTATTACGCTCAGTATTACACTGGTAGTTTTGTCCTTTTGATCTGGTTACAACTAGTAACCTCAGGTCTAAGGGTTTTATGCACTGATCTTTATCCTCCTTAAAAATCCAAGAGAAAGTCTACATTTCCAATGTTCTTCGTAATATTCTTGCAGTTCCAAGCAGCGTACTTTTTTGCAATGCCTCTGTTCTGATGTTAACACCAATTTTCTTTATCACTGTTTCTAAATTTTTTGATATCATGCCTAGTGCACCAATAACAATCGGGATGACTTCAGTCTTCTTCATTCCCCAAAGGGATGCAATCTCTCGCCTTAGATCTTGGAATTTTCTACCTTTTCTTGCTCCTTATTTCCTACTCTCGCATCATTCGGAACAGCTATGTCAATGATTTTACACTCCTTTTTCAACTTCTCAACAACGACAATATCTGGTCTTCGGCTCTGGATAAAATGATCACATTGAATGGTAAAGTCTCATAATATCTTGGTCCCTTCATTTTCTAGCACACTTTGTGGCTCATGCTCGTACCATTTCTTTTCTCTTTCAAAACCATACATACCACATAGTTCCCAATGAATGATTTGCGCAACACTGTCATGCCTTGTTTTGTATTGTTTTTGAGCAAGTTTACTGCATTCGATAACGAGGTGGGAAATGCTCTCCCCTTTGGCACCACACAATCTACAGAGCGGAGATTCAGATGTTTTATCGATATGGAATTTGGAATAATTGGTTCTTAGAGCTTGTTCTTGGGCGGAGAAAATCAATGACACTGTCCCAGATTTGAGATCTGACTTTCTCACCCAATTCCAAGATTTAGTCTCATCTACATCCTCATTGATTTCTCGAATAAATTGGCCATACATTTTCTTCTCTCTCCACATATTCTTTAACTCTTCCGTAGCTGCCTTCTTAAACTCATCTGGCTCTATGCAGGATTCTGTCTCGAGAACTTTCGACCCTTTCGTCAGTTTAAGTAGTGTCTCTGAGCTATGGTTGATATACCATCCTAGGCTATTTTCTTCAGCTCGGATGCAACCTTCACAGCTGATTAATCCTCTGCCACCTTTTCCACGTGGGACATAGATCCTGTCTACATCACTTATTATTATTATTATCATTGTTATTATTATTATTATTATTATTATTATTATTATTATTATTATTATTATTATTATTATTATTATTATTATTATTATTATGTCTCGATATCCATTGACTTTCTTTCTGTGCAAGAATATCAGAGTCCCCTTCAACGTTCTGTAAGACGTGCACCCGCATATTATTATTATCATTATTATCATTATTATTATTATTATTATTATTATCATTATTATTATTATTATTATTATTATTATTATTATTATTATCATTATTATTATGAACTATACTCGAAGTTTCTGATGTCAAAAATAAGATGGGACCTTACGATATCTGATATAAATGTCACGTGGGTAAAGCAAACTCTTGATTCGATCAGTTCATCATTCGTGAGAAAATTGCTAGAAATTCCAATTGATGGCACTCTTGACATAGTGACACTCTCTAAGCAAAAATTTGGTCTTAGCATCATCAAGATTTCTACAGAGTATCTGCTGTGTCAAACAACCAAGCGTAACTGTCTGAAGAAATCTCCGAATTCCGATGTAAACTATTTGCATCAAGCTACGGTGCAAGAAAACATCCAAGTTGATCAATACAAAGATACAAGTGACGTGATAAAATCTATGAGAACCAAACAAATTGAAAAGATTTCAAATGATGTACCGTATCAAGGGTACATTGTAAAACAGATGTGGAATGTCAGCAATGAGCAACTCAAAAAGCTATGGATAGAAATTCTCCCATCTAATATCTACAACTTTACGAACAGATATATGAATTATACATTAGCTACATTAAAGAATATGTTCCTATGGGGAACAGCAACCATGGACACATGCCTTGCATGTAAGGAAAATAGTCAATCCCTTTTGCACGTTGTTTCGGGTTGTAAAGTTCATCTTCAACAAGGGAGGTACACGTGGAGGCATAACTCTATCCTTGCAACTATCTTCAGTAGCATTGACGGCCTGAGGGACATACAAGTCTTTGCTGAATATTCCAGGCTACCCCTGCCCCACAGTTGTCACCGGAACACTAAAGCGTCCAGATATCATCATAGTCTAGTATCAAGAGAGGATCTTCATCTTTCTGGAGTTAACCCTATCCAGACTAAGGGGGCACAAAGTGCCCCCCTAGCAAACTTTTCCACACAGCTCGTTGAGTATCTCTAGAATAGTCTAGCTTTTTTGTGAATTTTAGTTCCTATCTATGAGACATCTTTTCATGTCAATTTCAAAATTTTTTGACACTGATTCCGGGGGTCAACACATGACTTTAAATTGAGTGCTCCGCAAAATACCTTTTAAGTCATAGCTTTGGAACCACTGGCTCTATGACAATGAGACAAACATTGTTGAACTCGTCTTGAAACAAGCTTTCATCTGATATATAGTTTATGGATTTTTGATGACGTCATCAACAATTGGTTGTTGCGCATGCGTACTGACGAAAAACCATGTTATGCTTCATTTTTAGAAAAATGAGTGACATTATATGATGCAGCAGGTCTTTTTATGTATATTTAGCATTTTTTGCTATTTTTAAGATTAACTTATAATCAATTTTAGACAAAATTCGCTAGTTTTTTCGCACAAAACAGATAAATGCTGACATCAGCAAAAATACTAGTATTACAAAGCAAAAACTTCAAACTAAGAATTACAAGGATATAATCCTTCTATATTTCAAAGATAACATCGATATATTTTATCTATTTGGAGATACAACGCGACAAAGTATGTGTGAATTTACACCCAATTTAGCAACATTTGCTGACATCAGCACTTAATCACGTGACTTAAACAAAAACAAATCACATCATCTTGTTTGCCTTATCATGTTTGTTACTTGTGCCAAGTCTCTAGCACTTATGATTCTGAGAAAAACCAGGGGGGCACTTTGTGCACCCCCCCTAGTCTCCCCAAAGTTTCAAAAAGCCTAGTCTGGTTAGGGTTAACGTGCGGTTTTGTTACCAACGTGAAAGAAAATTGTGCAAGAAAGATAGGAACATACAACTCTACCATCACTGATCTACAGGAAAAGTACGAGAAAGCAACATTTGTGAATCTGAGCATGAGCGCCCTTGGATTGACGTGCAAGGATGATGACGGAAATGGCATAGTGCAAACTTTTAAGAGCATTGGACTTTCGGAACTTCCATCAAAAAACATTGTTAGAAAGATGATAAACATATGCATAAGGACAACATACTACATATTTTGTAGGAAGACAAGGACTGGACCAATCCAGAACTTTTGACATATTAAAGAAGGAACATTGTTGAAGGCAGTAAGGCTTGACTAGTATGCCCTTTTATGGAGAGTGGTAGTCAAAAATAGAATTATTTCTTCTATTCTGTAACTTTTGCATTTTTAATCTTTATCTTCTTGTAAAATTTTTATTTAGGTATGAGAATGAAAGTCTCCATTATTATGTTATTTTGATATCTGTGGTGTTGATTATTAAAAACGAGAAACTTACATTATTATCATTATTATTACATTACATTATTATTATTGTTATTGTTATTATTATTATCATTATTATTATTGCAAGTAAGGATTGTTTCGTCTTGATTATTTAATTATAATAGAGTCAAGAAAAACAAGAACTTTTCAGTGAAATATTTCGATCTTATGTAGATCTTCTTCAGTCACAATGTTAATAGATTATAAGAGTGTACCATAACGATAAAGGAAAGAATTATAAATTCGATTTAAGAGTTCTACAACTGTCCGTGGAATTTCTGATTCTGATAATGGGGCGTAGATTGCTAATTACGAAAAGAATAAGTCATAAGAACATAAAACTCGGAATAAGGAATCATACATACATAAGATGATGTTAATTCGGGAAAAGTTTATAGTGTGTTTTTGCGAGTTCACCCATTGCGCTGTTCATTCCATTGGGTTCTTTGTGTCCAATCTAGCAATCCATTTGTCCTCAAAGTTGCCTAGGTCTGCTTCGTTTCCTTCCACTTTCTGCAAAATATGCACTTTTAAGTTCTTACCGAATGTGCAATCTTGGCTATTAAAGAAATGCCTTCCGAGTTCCGTTGCTGTTGGATCATTCCTAGAATCACTTCTATGTTTGTTAAATCTTTCGCTTACTGAAGTAGAAGTGTAGCCGACGTAAAGAGTGTTATGTTTGTTGCATTCTGCCGCGTAAATTACATTCTTGCTTTGACAAGTACCTCCAGAAATGTTTGAGACTGTTCCTGACATTTCATTTTTTAACTTATTTGTTTGTCCCATATGTGGACATAGTTTGCAAGGACGTCCTCGTTTTTTGGTGTTCTTTTGGGTGCATCTTATGCTTTCTCGGTA
Organism: Aurelia coerulea; assembly: GCA_039566865.1. NCBI lineage: Eukaryota > Metazoa > Cnidaria > Scyphozoa > Semaeostomeae > Ulmaridae > Aurelia > Aurelia coerulea. The sequence goes on from CM076959.1 coordinate 11,054,923, forward strand.
TGATTTTGACTGTTTTGTTTCAGATTTGACTAATTTAGAGCGGATATTAGAGTTCCGACGATATGCGATCATGGGGGCATTTGAAAATATATTCCTCATATTTGGGTCTCCATGAATCATTAACTCGTAATTTCTATGGAGTACCTTAGCTAGTCCTTTAAATTTCCTGTGCCAGTTAATTACTAGTGGTATTCGATCTTTATTTGGGCTATTGTTTTGTACTTGTCCATTCAGGAGTGATGTTCTGTCCTTTTCTTCGACTTCTTTCGCGATCTTATTTAAACCAGATAGAGAATAACCACGATTGACATAAAAATTTATGAACTTGATTTCGTGTTTTCTATAGTCCTGTATCAGGTGGCAGATTCTTCTTATGCGAATGAATTGTGACAGAGGATTTGAAAGTATGGTGTGAAAGGGATGGTCAGACTGTCTGTGAAGATAAGAGTGGGTTGAAGTTAGTTTGCAGTACAGTTTTGTCATGATTTTTCCATCTACGATCTTTATCTTTGTATCCAGAAATGCTACCTCTGTTTTAGAATGTTCCGTGGTGAACTTAATGTTTGATTGATAGCCATGGTTTTCTGCATAGGAATTACAAAAGGCTAGGAACTTGTTTAAGCTTTCAATATTGTCGTTCCAGAGAAAAAATATGTCGTCTATGTATCTGACCCATGAAAGTGGCACACGACCATGTTCTTTCTTGTACGCATCGATCATTTCGTCTGCAAAAGTTGACATGAATAAATTAGCATAATTCACTGCCATCGGTGTTCCCATCGCAGTTCCTTTAATTTGATGATAGTATTTATTCAAAAATTGCATCGTATTGCTTGTCAATATGAAATTGATCAGCTTTGATATGTACGAAGAGGGGATTGACTTGTCTTTCCGTTGTTCAAGAGCCTTTTCACAAGCAGATATTCCTTCCTTGTGTGATATATTTGGATAGAGGGAAGCAACGTCCATCGTTACAAGAAGTACGTCATTGAAATTGATCTCCTTATCGTTCAAACTTTCAATATGCATAACAAAGTCTGTTGTGTCTCTGATGTATGATTTTGTCTTCATAGCTGCTGGCTTTAAAAAACTATCAACCCATTCAGATAATCTAGCCGGCATGATTGATAACCACTACAAATCGGTCGCAACGGTGAAAATTTGCTGAAACCCTTGTGCATCTTAGGTAAACCATAAAAACAGGGTGTTCTTGATCCTTCTCTAAGTCTTGTCTCCTCTGTTTCTCCAATGTAGGCAAGGTTGCTCATCTCACTGATTATTCCATCTAATTCTCTACGGTAGTTAGGGTTAGGATCTTCTGGAACGTCTTCATAGTAGTTTTTATTATTTAGTGTTTCTAAACACGCCTCATTGTAATCATTTGTGTCCATGATGACAATACCGTTGCCTTTGTCAGCTGGCTTTATCATTATAGAATCATCTGATGACAGTGCATTCAGTGCTTTTCTTTGGCTGTCCGTTAGGTTGTTCCAGTTGTTATTTTTGTTAAGTTCCAGATGATGTTTATATCATTTAGCAGGTTGTCAATGAATTGTGTTAAGCTTTCCGACCTCTCTTCTCTTACCTTTGCAGGATACCAGTTTGGGTTCTTAATTGTCCAGTATCAGTTAGGGCACTTGTCTGCAAATTTAAGATACTGGCTTCATAATTTTTGCGTGTGTATAAAAATTTTTTTTGTGGGTCTATCTTCATGCTAGAAATTGTTTGTTTTGGTTGATGCGTTAGTCCGTTTGGTTCTCTGGAGTCTAATCGCGATATCCACAAGTTTTCGTAATGTTCCAGTTTATCACGATCTCCGTCTAATCTCTGCAGGATATGTACTTTTAAATCCCTATCAAAATTGCAAGATTCACTCTCGTGAAAATGTCTGCCCAGTTCTGTTGCATCCAGATCGTGCCTAGCATCACTCCGGTGTTTATTAAATCTTTGGCTCAAAGCCAAGACGGAGATCGTGATAAACTGGAACATTACGAAAACTTGTGGATATCGCGATTAGACTCCAGAGAACCAAACGGACTAAAGTCTAGCCTTAATGAGCTCGGAAAGACATTTTATAAACTATACAAGCATATCTAGCAGTTTAATAAAGTTTCGTCACATCAATCGTTCTCCATTCTCTATTTCATTGTTAGAATTTTAGACTCCTTTTATTTATGGAACACAACATTCACATTTGATAACGTTAGATTGTAAAACATTTATTCGAACATTATTTGACTGATGAAGGTCTACGATAGATCGAAAATTTTCAAACAAACTAGTCTTGTTTTCTCTGCGTATTATTATTATTATTATTATTATTATTATTATTATTATTATTATTATTATTATTATTATTATTATTATTATTATTATTATTATTATTATTATTATTACTATTATTATTACTATTATTATTATTATTATTATTATTATTATTATTATGTTATTTTGATATCTGTGGTGTTGATTAGTCAAACAAGAAACTTACATTATTATTATTATTACTACATTATTATCATCATCATCATCATCATCATTATTATTATTATTATTATTATTATTATTATTATTATTATTATTATTATTAGGCTCCGACTTAAATGGCATTTGGTAGGCGGCTCCGCCTTTGGTAGGCGGCTCCGACTTAAATGGCATTTTAGAGAATCGGAAAGCTTTTCGGAATTTCCAGCCTTCAAACCTCGTAGTAAATTTAACCCTAGAAACAAAGATGTGGCAATTGAAATGTATTTATCTAAGTTAGAAGATGAAATCATGAAAATATCAGTAGAAGGTAACAATTTTAGCAATATTAGTAGAGAGGAAAAAGTAGCTTTAAATAACCTGAAATCTGACCGAACGATTGTTATCAAGGAAGCTGACAAAGGATCGGGGGTGGTGGTCTGGGATCGAGAAGATTACATCAAAGAAGCAGAAAGTCAGCTTGGGGATACTGCAGTGTATGCAGAACTTGAAAACGATCCTTCGGAGGATTTGCAGCGAGTCATTGACAATGCTATCAATATTATCAGGGAACGAGGGGATATTGACGATAAGACGTTGGATTATCTTTTGGTCAATAACCCCAAACTAGGAAGGTTTTACTTGTTACCTAAAATACATAAACGGCTTAATAGCGTCCCTGGTAGGCCTGTAATTTCAAACTGTGATTTTTATACTGAGAATATGTCACAGTTTGTGGACCATCATTTACAGCCATTAGCTAAGAGCGTCAGGTCATACATAAAAGATACAAATAATTTTTTGCAAAAGATTGGCGATCTTGGGGAGCTTCCTGAGAACGCTATTCTTTGCACTATTGACGTGGTTGGTCTCTACCCGAGCATACCACATGATGAGGGACTGGAGGCTCTACGGTTTGCTCTTGACGGTCGAGAAGATCAGTCGGTTTCAACAAACTCTCTCGTAGAACTAGCAGAGGTAGTGCTTAAGAACAACTTTTTCGAGTTTAGTGGCTCGTATTTTCAACAACTTAGGGGAACGGCAATAGGGACTAAATGTGCGCCATCATATGCCATATTGTTTTTGGCAGCATTAGAAGAGAAGCTACTTGAAGGATCACAACACAAACCATGGCTATGGTGGCGTTACATAGATGACGTATTTTTGGTTTGGTTACATGGCGAAGAAAAACTTTTGGAATTCATCAACTACCTGAACGGGGCACATCATTCGATAAAATTCACTGCAGATTGGTCCCATGATAGGATTAACTTTCTAGATGTACAGGTCATTAGAGAGGGCAAAGGGCTCGTTACGGATTTATATTCGAAACCGACTGACACACACCAACTCCTCCACCGCACTTCCTGCCATCCAAACCATACAAAAAAGGGTATACCGTATAGTCAAGCCCTTAGAATGCGTCGTATTTGTTCAGAAGATAGGTTTTTCGAAAGCAGGGTTGCAGATCTTAAAACGTGGCTCTTAAATAGGGGTTATACAGAGGGGGACATAGATGGGCAGGTTGACAGGGTTAAAGGTCTGGATCGTACTTCCTTACTTTCTCGGCAACAACAACCAAAGGACGACACACGGATGCCATTGGTGTTGACGTACCATCCAGCTTTGCATAAGGTCTACGAAATTCTGCGCAAATCTGAGAATATTCTTTGCGTAGATGAGGGGCACAAAAATGTTTTTAGGGACAAAATCTTTGTATCTTTTAGGAAGGCAAAAAGTCTTAAGGATAATCTGGTACGGGCGAAGCTTCAGCCATTGGAGGAGGAGGAGTTGGTGGAAAAGGGGACATTTAAGTGCAATGGCAGAAGGAGTTGTCAAATCTGTCCTCTAATACAAGAAGGGGATACCTTTAAAAATGCAGATGATTCTAGGACATTTAAAATATTTTCAGGGGCCTTTCATTGCAACACAGAAAGTGTGGTTTATATGTTGCAGTGTAACTGTTGCAATAAAAAGTACATAGGCAGCACAAAAAACAAGTTTAGGCAAAGGTTTAATGTTTATAAATCGTATTTCAGGACATACGCACGAAAACATACCGAGGGCACTCTTGGGACAGGGAAACCTGTCCCACAAGCTGGCTTTTTTAGCCATTTTTTCGATGAACAACACGGTGGAAACTTTTCTATTACCATCAAAATTATTGACACAGCAGAGGATGTCTACTCACTTCGAAGAAAAGAGTTATTTTGGCAATACAAACTTGGAACATTCGTACCCGCGGGCCTAAACGAGAGGGCAGCAGATATTGAGCTCGATATGTTTGCGTGTGGGTCGGCATGAATTCTGCCATTACACTTAACTTAGGAGTCTGGGTCTACTTGGGCGGGGCACTCTAGACTTTGGCTTTGTGTTGTTTACACATGGTGGTAGGGTGGAATTCCCTATCATGCCATCCGGGATTTAGCAGAGGCAAAAATAGTTTTTAGCCGTTTTGCAAATCCTTGGAGGGTCATTGGATGGATGTTTTTCTCAGTAGTTCTTGGCTCCAACAACATGAGAGTAGGGCTGCCAGTCCCAGGGGTTTTGATTGGAGACGGAAAAGGAGGGAAGGAGGAATTGAAAATTGAATGGAGATCCACTTTAGAGACGGGGTTTTTTATAGTTGATATCTTAGTCGTATTGTATGATGTTGTTGCCTTTATATTTCACTTTGTTGTCTCCATTGTTATTTAAAGTAAAACAAGTTTTTGTAAACCGTATTGTAATGCAAATTAAATATTTATGTATTTATACTTGCTCGGCTGTCCCAGTTTTAGTAACTGACGAAGATTTTATAATCGAAACGTTTTTATTTAAACAGTTGTGTTTCTACATTTTATTTTCTGTTTATTCTGGATGTGGTTTTAGTTTATATATATTATTATTATTATTATTATTATTATTATTATTATTATTATTATTATTATAAACTAAACCACTTTCAAAGTAAAACAGAAATTAAAATGATAAAAAACACAACTGTTTCAGGGCAGACGTTTCGATATAAAATCTTCTTCAGTGTCAATGTCATTATTACTATTATTATAAAAACAAAAGCTGTTGGATGTCGCAAAAACATTTCGATATAAAATCTTCTTCTGTATAAAAACTTTACAAGGCAGCCGATGATTTATAGACATTACGTTGTTTACACCTAAAATTATTTACATGACGATAATGCTATATTTACAATGAATCTGTCTAAAAAACCTAATACCTTTACAACTGATAAACAATAGAATTTTTCCTGCTTTGCACCAATTTAGCTATTTTTTAGTGTCCTTTGTGACTTAGAAGAGAGATTGGGAGCTCTTAAACTCACACTGGTAACTTTGCGGCTCCCCCAAGAGACCCCTCCGAGAGATTCGCACACTGCTTAACTCTTTTTTTAGCAGTAGCTGAATCCCAGATGATTAAACAATGAACTTTTTTTGTTTTTGTTTTTATGTCCCTTGTGAATTCGAGAAAGAATTGGAAGCTCTTAAAACTCATACTGAATCCTTTGAGGCTACACTTGCAACTATGCAGCTCCCCCATGCGACTCCCCGAAGGATCCATACACCGCTTAACTCTTCTTTTAGCGATAGCTGAATCCCGCGCGAAGCCACAAAGGGCAAACACAAAACAGACGCCAGCATAACCTCTTGGGACAATCAGATGGAATGGTAGAATCTAAGCTGTTCCGCATGCAAAAACGTCCAATTCCACGTCTGCAGCTCTTTCATTGAGACCCTTTGGCGCAAAAGTTTCAAGTCGATATTGCCAAAACAACTCTTTCCTTCGAAGTGAACATGGGGTTTTTTCGTTTTTTATGCGCACGCACATTCGGTTTGAAGCAGAGGCGTCTTATTTTTTGCGAGCTTGATAGATCGAGGCAAGGCAAAGGCAAATTGTCATACTTGTAAGGGTAGTACTAGACTCACTACACAAGTCCTTCAGTGCTTTTTCGAGAAAAATCGTGGAATTCTTTGATTAGTTTTGCAATCAGAAATTTGTCAATTAATCCAATTCGATCTAACACATTTTGTTGGAATGATTTTCCACGAATAACAAAACTTGAAAGGTACCTCAACTTCCACCATTGCCTCTGATCACTGCTACTAGTAGAGTTTCTTAATTTCTTGGAAGGGCCTTTGTTTCTTATGAGAATAAGAATGCACTCTTCACAAACTGGTTTTGAAATAATTTTTTTGATTTTTCAACAGATTTTTTTTCCCCCTAAAAATTTTAGGTGTACATTCTTGAGGATACTAGAATTACTGTCCCAAAAATCATGAAATATGTCAAATTTGCTCATGTTGGTCAACATTTTTTTCTGGTGACCCTTGACCTATTCCAAAACATCTTTTTCTACCAATAGAATTTCATTGAAAATAAAACCATCATTCTGCACAGATACACACACAAATAAAAACAGAAAAATTCAGTGAAAGCAACTTGAAAACACCTCTCAGAATTAAAATACAGTTATCTAGCTAAAGATATCCTGCAATGATACTGTGTACTTCTGCAAATGATGCTAAAAATGTTCACGAAATGTGCTTTCTTTCAAACCTCTCAGGGATGTAGGAACCAGGAGGCACTGGGGGCACGTGCCACCCTTTCTTGAGATTTTGCAATAAACAAAAGAGTGCCTTTTCACTTTAGGAAGTGTCTCTTTAGCTTGATGAAAAACTCCCTTGATGTGCTGTGCCCCCCCCCCCAAGTCCAAGATACATCCCACAGCCCTGAAATCTCTTAATTGCAACTGTGCATTGAAGGTGCATGGATCTGCAAGACAAAAGAATAGGCCATTTTGTAAACAATTGTCACCCTTTTCACATTAATACCTATTCGGGGATGCCAAAAGTTAGTTGGACAAGGCAAAACAATAGAAAATAACATAGTCAGGTCATTTCTTAGATGGCAGCAAGGGCAGTCACCCCTATGCCCCCTTTCCAGCATGCCTGACCCCCTTCATATAAAATGGAATTAAAACTAGAATGACACATTGCACTCAGCAAGGCATCAAACAATTTGCTCATGTTTTGCATGAAATAGGAATGTGGGTAAATTTCTGACTGTTAATTTGAGGATTCGTTACTTCTTGCATTCTTCTAAAAAGACGTAAATAGTTGGATTATATTGTAAATCTTATGACATTAAGTACACAAATCCCGTTGTACACGATGTATCAGGTACTGAAGTATCTGCTTCTTATAACACATGACTTGCAGTACTTGCCCCGTATGTGAGTGTTAAAGGACAAAGCTTTTCCTTGCCCAAATCGTTGTCGATGTAAACAAAACCTTCCCCTAAAAAGATGAATATTGACGTTTAACGCAAAAAACAGTGCATATACTGACACTGGCACACTGTTACTGAAGACATTGCAAGTGCACTGGCAAAGTTTGGTGATGTGGCACGGTGCCGATTTGGAGAAACAAACGCCTCAAAATTGGCAATTTCAGATGACGACCGTAGAACCATTTTTCACTGCAGTTTGATAAATAACATTTTACCTGCCTTTCCAACCACTCACGAATGTGAGCTTCTGGGTATCAATTGTCCATAGGTAGTTTTATCAACAGAAACAAATGCCAGACGTCCAGCTTGAGTATTTCAATGCAAACAAAATATGGAAGAAATGGTTTCTTCTGCTACTTACCTAGCATGGTTCTAGAGTAATGTCCAAAAAACCTAGAATAACGTCGCAACGCAAAAAACAGTGAATAACCCACCTGATAGGTCATGTTCCTGACATCCTTGGCAAGGACTCCTGTAAAGTTCTTGATGTGGCACGGTGTAGTTTTGGAGAAATATCCTCTGTCATCAACAGGAATCTGCGTATGAATTAGGCCATTTTTTCATGGCCACAAGAAGTCTTCGCATAATGCTTTTTAATCAGAAAATTTCGTCGATTGATGTCTCCCAATGTTTGCCAACCTTTCTTCCATCAAAATCAAATGGTGGATTTAACTGCGAACGGATGAGCTCACGCTGGAATGCAAAAGCCGATGCCCGACCCATCTAGGCCAGTTGTCTCGCTCGCTTTGAAATCTAGCTGTGAAACTGGTGATTTTGAGTGGTCAGCGGTTTGTGAAACGAAATGTCACTGTGTTTTCGAAGTGAAAAAACATCATCTGCCCCATCTATGATCTTAATCCCAACCCGAAAATTACTGTTGTGTCCATTTTCAAAAAAATGACTAAAGAAACTAGCTTGTGGAACAGGTTTCCCCTTATCAAGAGAATTTTCGTTGTGTTTGCGTGCATATGTTCTAAAATAGGATTTATAAACATTAAACCTTTGCCGAAATTTTGTCTTAGTGCTACCGACATATTTTATGTTGCATGACTCGCACTGCAACAGATAAACCACATGATCAGAGTTGCAATCAAATCGCCCTGAGAAGTTTGTGAAAGACCTTGTGGAGTCAGAATTTTGAAATGAATCCCCCTCCCTGATCAAAGGGCAAATCTGACAACTCTTTCTACCATTAGATCTGAAAGTGCCCTTTTCTTCCATCAACTCTTCATCGATACTTGGCAGCTTGGCGCGCACAAGTTTATCCTTCAAACTTTTTGCCCTCCTAAAGGTTACGAATATTTTGTCCTTAAAAATTTCCCTGTGTTCCTTGTTTACCAGCAACACATTTTGGTTTTCGCGAAGGATTTCATAAACTTTGTGCATGGCTGGGTGATAAGTTAGCACTAATGGTATTTTCATATCATCTTTTTCCTTGGGCCTGGTATCCAATATTATTATTATTATTATTATTATTATTATTATTATTATTATTATTATTATTATTATTATTATTATTATTATTATTATTATTATTATTATTATTATTATTGTTCAATATTCCCTCGGCGTTGATGTTGACTGCCGGTTAACTGCTGGATAGCAAGCCAAGTCCCTATGCTTTAGGTGTCCAGTACTTTTCTCAGGATCTTTGCAGTTCCTAACAGACAAGCTTTTTTAAAAGTTCTGTGCTGCATTCCACTTCAATTTTCTTGAACCAATTCTCAAAGTTCTTTCCAATGGTACCCAGAGCCCCAATGATTATTGGTACAATCTTAACTTCCCTCACGTTCCATAACCTCTTGATCTCTCTCTCTTCAAGTCTTGATACAACTCAATTTTTTCCTTTTCTTTTCTTTCAATTGTTGTATCGAAGGGGCAGGATATGTCAATCAGCAAACACGATCGATCCTTTTTGTTTTCAAACACAATGTCTGGTCGGTTATGCTCCAGTCGATGATCTGTCTGTATGGGAAAATCCCATACTAATTAAATCTGAACAAAGGATCAGACGAAATGGTTACAGCGTCAGATGCACGCAGAAAGGCACAAAGACGCGGGGCCGGTGTAGTATGCTAAAGTGTCCCCTGTGCGGAAGTGTACCCGCCTAAAACGCAATGCGTTTTGTGACTCTGTTTTATGTGACCTCAACGGTATGCGTTTCATGACTGTAAAGGCAATAACAAGGAAATAAAACGCATTAGCGTTTGAACGACCATGCACAAAAGCCATTAGACGCACTGAATGGCTCTGGGAGCAAGAAAACTCAACTTTGGATGGCCGGGCGGGGTCCCTATCCTCAGACTTAGGGTTCCACTACTCTCTTATGCAAAATATGAGGGGTGGTACTCGGGTATAATCAGGATAGGGGTACCCTTGTTCCTTTTTTTGGTCCAAAATTTGGGAATGGATTATTTTTGGGTCGATCATTTGTACAGTTATTTTTTGGTGCCTGAAGTTCTGGCTTACTTTCTTGGGTCTCAGATATGAGAACAAGTAAAAGGATTGAGAAAAATATGATTTACAAGCAAAATTAGAATCAAATAACAGTTCTAAAATAAAAAAAACCTAAATATCCAAATACTTTATGAGAAATCTAATCAGTTAGGGCACTTGTCTGCAAATTTAAGATCCTGGCTTCATAATTTTTTCGTGTGTATGAAAGTTATTTGTTTGGGTCTATTTTCATGCTAGAAATTATTTTTTTGGGTTGATGCGTTGTACCCCAGCCTGAGCACCCCTACCCTAAATATACCCGAGTACAGTTATGCGTTTGTGTACCCGGACACTTTTGCATACGGGAATTAGCCATGCGTTTGCGTACCCTTCGTAGAACAATGGGGGGACCCTTTCGCATAGTAAGATTTTGGTATGTGTTTGTGTACCCGGACACTTTTTCATACGGGAATTGACCATGCGTTTGCGTACCCCTCGTAAAACAATGGGGGGACACTTTCACATAGTCAAATTTTGTTATGCGTTTGTGTACCCAGACACTTTTGCATAGGGGAATTAACCATGCGTTTGCGTACCCTTCGTAAAACAATGGGGAGACACTTTCGCATAGTCAAATTTTGTTATGCGCTTGTGTACCCGGACACTTTTGCATACGGGAATTAACCATGCGTTTGCGTACCCTTCCTAGAACAATGGGGGGACCCTTTCGCATAGTCAAATTTTGTTATGTGTTTGTGTACGCGGACACTTTTGCATACGGGAATTAACCATGCGTTTGCGTACCCTTCGTAGAACAATGGGGGGACACTTTCGCATAGTCAAAGTTTGTTATGCGTTTGTGTACCCGGACACTTTTGCATACGGGAACTAACCATGAGTTTGCGTACCCTTCCTAGAACAATGGGGGGGGGCCCTTTCGCATAGTCAAATTCTGTTATGTGTTTGTGTACCCGGACACTTTTGCATACGGGAATTAACCATGCGTTTGCGAAGATAAGGCTCAAATCCTTACTGGTTGCCAGAGCATGCGGAAATCATCCAATTTCATGCTTGTCAGCCAATGGAGAAAAGGAACGACGCTAATTGTTGGCGACAGCATCCTTTATGGCATCGACGAAAGAAAGATATGCCAGAATGGTTTGGTAAAAGTAAGAGTATTTTCTGGCACTACGATCGAAGATTTAAAGGATTATTACATCAAACCACTGTTACGCAAACAGCCAAGCAAGGTAATCCTGCATGTGGGTACCAATAATGCCAGTTTGAAAAATGCAAATCCTGATCAAATCCTAGACGCTTTACTCGATTTTAAAAAGGACATAGAAGACCAGTTACCAGGATGCATGGTTGTATTATCAATGCCTACAAAAAGGTTCGACAATGAAGAATATGGAAAGATTGTAGAGTCTCTAAACAAAAAGATTATTGATCTTGGAATTGAGGCTATCAACAACAGCAATATTTCCAGAGGTGACATTGGAAAGAAAGGATTACATTTGAACGCTAAAGGTACAAGCAAGCTCACGTCGAAACTAGTATCTAAACTACGTAGTCTTTAACATCAATCATACGACTGATGGCCAGGCATTAAACTTAGATTCTTCACAAATTAGAGGTGAGGGTAGTTCAGATCTTAATTGTTCTGTAGTAAGTACCGTTTCTGATAGGCCTAATAATCATCAGCATCTCGGGCACAAGAAAGGTCTTTCTCTTGCGGCCCTAAATGTTAATGGTCTTCGAAGACGTCTTGATGAGGTCTCATCCTTAATAAATGAAAAGGGTATTCATATATTTGCCTTGAATGAAACAAAACTGGTCAATTCATACCCTAAAGAACTTACGAATATTGACGGGTATCAACATGAGCGTGAAGATAGAACCGCTAATGGAGGTGGAGTTGCACTGTATATAAGAGAGCCAATTCAATACACTCGCCGTATAGATCTGCCTGAAAACGATCTTGAGCTCATTTGTGTAGAAATAAAGCCCCCCAAAAGTAGACCTTACATTGTTATTGTTTGGTACCGTCCTCCAAGTGACCCTGTTGACTCCTTCAGCAAGCTTGAGACTATCCTCTCTTATTTAGACAGAGAGGGTAAGGAAATTATCCTCCTTGGCGATACGAACTGCGACTTTGCAAGCAAATCTGCGGGGCAATTCAGTGACAACAATGCAAGACATCTTCACAGCATGTACAATCTGTTTAGCTTTACTCAGCTTATTGAGGAGCCAACTAGGGTTACTTTGGAAACGGCTACGCTGATAGATCACATTGCTACGACATGTCCCAATAACGTAGTTGAATCTGGGGTTTTGAAGATTTCGATGAGTGACCATTATATGGTGTACTGTATTCGAAAATTAAATGGCTCCTTCAAAAAAGACCATAAAGCCATAAAAACAAGGAACATGAAAAACTTTTCAGAAGAGGATTTTTTGCAAGACATTGCTTCTATTGATTGGGAGCAAGCTTTAGGAACTTCTGACGAAGTTAATGAACTTGCTGAGACATTTTCGAATGTGTTTTCCCTTGTGATAGAGAAGCACGCCCCTCTTCGTCAAATTCGAGTATCAGAAAAGTATTGTCCGTGGATGAATGCTGATCTAAAGAGACTGATCAGGACCAGAGATCGACTGAAAAGATATGCAGTGAAACACAAATCACAGGCTTTGATGAGTTCTTATAGGCAATGTAGAAATCAGGTAAATACCCTGAATGTTGCGCTGAAAAGGCAATATTTCTCTGATAAAATCTTACAGCAGAAGGGTAACATGAAGGAATCATGGCAGACTATCAATCAGCTACTCAATAAAAAGTCAAAGTCGACAAACATAGATAGTTTGAAAGATTCTAACCAAACTGTTTTCGATAAACAAAGAATTTCGGACAATATGAATGAGTTCTTTTGTTCTGTTGGGAAGAAATTAGCCGCTGATATTGATGTTACCTCTAATCCGCTTCTGTCGGGAGAATATAACATTAATGACGGTGAGAAGACTTTTAACATGAGGGCAATTAACGAAGAAGACATCCAAAAAGCAATGGCTAAGATCAAACTAAAGAAAAGCTTTGGCAATGACAACGTCTCTGGATACTTTCTAAAGATTGCATTTCCAGTAATTTCTAGTAGTTTAGTGCAAATATTTAACGTTTCTATTGAAACCAGTACCTTTCCCGATGCTTGGAAAATTGCTAGAGTTACTCCGATTTACAAAGAAGGGGAAAAGTCAGAAAAATCGAACTATAGACCAATTTCTGTATTGCCTGTCATATCTAGGCTATTTGAGAAACTTATCTTTGACCAGTTGTACCAGTACATGAATGAGAATGGATTTCTGTCACCAGACCAGTCTGGTTTCAGAGCTCTACACTCAACTATAACTTGCTTGCTGAAATGCACAGATGATTGGTATTACGGCATGGATAAGGGACTTTTGACTGGCATGATCTTTATTGATCTCAAAAAAGCTTTTGACACGGTTGATCATGAAATCCTTTGCCAAAAACTCGCGCACTATGGTGTACTAAGTAGGGAGCTATCTTGGTTCAAGTCCTATCTCGCTAACAGAAAGCAATATTGTCGAGTAAATGGTGTAGATTCTAATATGGGGAGCATTGAGGTGGGAGTCCCACAGGGCTCTTGTCTCGGTCCACTCCTATTTTTAGTGTACATAAATGACCTTCCATGCGTTATAAAGAACTCTAAAGTGTCTATGTATGCTGATGATACAAGTATTTATCATTTTTCGAAAGACATTACTCAGTTGACCGAGGCTATCAATGAAGATCTACGGAAACTTGATACGTGGTTAAAGGGGAACAAACTATCCCTCAACGTAACTAAAACCCATTCTATGCTAATTACCACCAAACATAAGAAGAAGCATCTAGAGATTTCAAATCAAACTTTCCAACCTTCCATTCGCGAGACTAGAGTCGAAGTTGCAAGTAATACTAAGTACTTAGGTGTTCAAATCGACGAAAATCTCACATGGAAGGAGCAAATGAAAACAGTCACTGCGAAAGCTTCCCGAGCTATCGGCTTCTTGAAATACGCCAAAAAGTATCTTCCTGCTGGAGTTGTGAAGACTCTCTATAGCAGCATCGTGGAGCCTCATTTCCAATACTGTTGTTCTGTTTGGGGTTGCTGCAATTCCACCGACATCTTACAATTGCAGAGACTTCAAAACAGAGCAGCTCGTGTTGTGACCAATAGTCAGTTCGATGCTCCAAGTAAACCCTTGATACAAAGTTTAGGTTGGCACACGATCAAGGAGCTGATAGATAGACAGACGAAACTAATGGTTTTTAAATGCATCAACGACCTTGCTCCTACCTATCTTTGCAATCTTTTCACCAAAAAAGCTGATTGCACCGAGCGTAGCCTACGAAATACAAACACTGACTTGAGGCTGCCTTTGAAAAGTTCCGCTAATGGACAAAAATGCTTTTCATTCAAGGGTGCAAAAAGCTGGAACAGCCTTTCAACTGAGGTTAAACAGGCATCTTCGGTCAATGCCTTCAAGAGCCATATTTAGCGTAGACTGCTGTGTAGATAATATATTTTAGATACCCTGTAAATTGATTTCAACACTGATCATTATTTCTAACATTGTTTTTAATAGATTAATTAGACTTTGACATATTGTAAATAGGTTTTCTCTTTCCTTTGTATTATATTATTATTATTGTATTGTATCGTTAGATGGAGGGCCCCTTGAAAATCAGCACTTGCTGAAGGGCTACCCTCCCTAAATATATGAAATCAAATCAAATCAAATCAAATGAGATCACCGCTTTCTAGCCCCTGGAGACAAAATCGGTCGTTTGAGGGAAATTTTCTAGTACCCTCACTAGAACTGAAATGGATGCTAGAATACTTCAGTTATTCGCAATTTTTTTTGATAAATCAGTTGTGGGGATGTCCGTCCAGAGTTGTTTACATGTTTAGGCACATAGCTTGTTTGGGGCCGGAGCTGCGTTCATTTTCCGGTCGAAGAATATTGACCTTCGTTGAAACATCTATAGAAATCGCTACAAATGAGATATACAGATAAGAATTTCAGCAATTATGCATACTGACATCAGCAATAACCCAAACTCCTTTACTGCTATCATATCTCAAAATTGGAGGCAATTTCTAATGATTTCTGGTAGAGATATCATTTGGGCCTAAGCTTGTCCTCGCTTAAAACTCATTCCATTGCACTTAAAAAGTAATGGTAAAATTCTAGAGCTGAATAATGCACTTACCCATGACTCAGGCACCAGTTTGACTTCGTTTGCCTTTTTTACATTAGCAAATTTTTATAAGAAACGACCAGTTGTGGGTGAATTGCAAAAACTTTCCTCGGTCCATATTTTTATCTGCACAGTCTATCCGCTTCAACAACAAACAGTGAACTTTGTATCATAAAAGTCTTGCATCACAAAACATTCCTATAGAACGATTCCATGCGCTTTAGCGAGGCACTCGTGAATTGTATTCACGCATTTCGTTCTTTTCGTTCTTATTTCAATCAATGCAAAACATAAAAAGAACAAAACATTGTTTTGGGTTCGCTAAAAAAGATACCCGGTTTTGCACTTTTGTTTGTTTGCATTGACTGATTGAACCAAATGCGTGAAAACAATTCACGAGTGCCTCACTAAGGCGCATGGAATCGTTCTATAGGAATGTTTTGTGATAAAAGACTTTTATGATACAAAGTTCACTGTTTGTTGGTGAAGCGGATAGACTGTGCAGATAAAATTATGGACCGAGGAAAGTTTTTGCAATTCACCCACAACTGGTCGTTTCTTATAAAAATTTGCTAATGTAAAAAAGGCAAACGAAGTCAAACTGGTGCCTGTGTCATGGGTAAGTGCATTATTCAGCTCTAGAATTTTACCATTACTTTTTAAGTGCAATGGAATGAGTTTTAAGCGAGGACAAGCTTAGGCCCAAATGATATCTCTACCAGAAATCATTAGAAATTGCCTCCAATTTTGAGATATGATAGCAGTAAAGGAGTTTCGGTTATTGCTGATGTCAGTATGCATAAGTGCTGAAATCCTTATCTGTATATCTCATTTGTAGCGATTTCTATAGATATTTCAACGAAGGTCAATATTCTTCGACCGGAAAATGAACGCAGCTCCGGCCCCAAACAAGCTATGTGCCTAAACATGTAAACAACTCTGGACGGACATCCCCACAACCGATTTATCAAAAAAAAATTGCGAATAACTGAAGTATTCTAGCATCCATTTCAGTTCTAGTGAGGGTACTAGAAAATTTCCCTCAAACGACCGATTTTGTCTCCAGGGGCTAGAAAGCGGTGATCTCATTGGCTGACAAGCATGAAATTGGATGATTTCCGCATGCTCTGGCAACCAGTAAGGATTTGAGCCTTATCTTGCGTTTGCGTACCCTTCCTGGAACAATGGGGGACCCTTTCGCATAGTCAAATTTTGTTATGTGTTTGTGTACCCGGACACTTTTGCATACGGAAATTAACCATGCATTTGCGTACCCTTCCTGGAACAATGGGGGGACCCTTTCGCATAGTCAAATTTTGGTATGTGTTTGTGTACCCGGACACTTTTGCATACGGGTACGCGAACGCATATTACACCGGCCCGTCAAACTGTGCAGTCACCATGGGTCAAGTGGACGCATTGCATAACATAAATTCAGGTAAATCATGCCTCAATGAAGGAGGGAATTGCTCCACAAAAAAAATTTTGTATGCCTCCGAGTGCAGAAAACACAAACAGTTATACATAGGCTACACATCGACAACATTGAGTCTAAGATTTAACAAGCATAGAAGCGATGCAAAGCATGATCCAGACGCCACGGAGCTGGGAAGACACTAGACTTATGACGATGAGTCCCTTGTATCCCTGCGGTACCTTGCTCACAGGGACTCATAATGAAACAGTTAAAAACCTGACCCTATCTTCTGCATTCGATTGATCGAATCTGGATCGAACGACTGCTTCGGCTCTGTTCAACGTTCACTCCTCAGAAAGGAAATGCGATAGAAACCACGGTAAGCAGACACTTAATCAACAAAACTTGGTATTCATCTGAAGAAGAAAGTTCACTTTACCTGGTGAGGGCAAAATAAGTCTTTTAATGCTGCAATTTCCATGTTTTTAAGACAAAGACATACCAGAGAAATCTTCAAGTACCTGCTGCAGCAACTTCCTTCAAATTTAGTCAACTGTCGAATTGAAGGTTCGAAACTGATTGTTCTTTGCCAAATCTCGCAATCTGATTGATATGCTAGGAATCCCAGCATATTAGGCCTAAATAGGGTCAACTTTTTCAGAGTAATATTATGAGTCTCTGTTGACTGAAGCGCCATCAAGAAGTCAAAGAGCACAGGGAAACAAGAGACTCATCGTCATAAGTCTAGGAAGACACCTTTTCGAAAGCCCAGACTGTCATTTTGACAGAGACTTAACTGTACACATCTTGCAGAATGTAGAGGGTGATCATGACACTCTGGAATTTTATGAAAATGTCTGGATGAGTGGGCTCGACACGAGAGAACCTCGTGGTCTGAATAATACCATGAATGAATTCGGAAGGACATATTATAAGCTTTTTACTAAAACTTGATTATAATTTTAATTTACTTTATCTGTTTCGCCACATTAATCGAACTTTACAGTTTAGCGAACTCTTAATTCGATAGTTCATAGAACGCAACATTCTCCAATAGCTACTTAACGTTTTAGTTATTTACAGAACGCTTCATTATGACTGAAGAAGATCTACGAAAAATCGAACATTTTCATGAAAATATCTTGTTTTCCTTGCGTGTTATTATCAACTAGCAAACAAGACGTATCAATCTTTACTTTTGCAATTACAAAACAGTCTGATAAGCAAATTAAATTAATGCTAATGATAGCATGAAAGAGAGAATCAGTATTCGCTATTGGTATTGCTGATAATTTTTTGGAATTTTTCATACGTTTTGCATGATTTGATTTCAGCAGGAAGATCGTTCCAAAATTTAGCACCCTTGTACGAGAAGCTCTTCTGTCCGAACGCCGATTTGCGACGAGGAACGGCCAAATCTGTTTTGGTATTATGAAGTTTTCTCTTGACTAAATCGGACAGCCTGCCGAACATTTCTGTAAGGTAAGTAGGAGCTTGGTCGTTTACGGACTTGTACACCATTTTGTACACTGATTTGATAAGCTATTCGATGGTGGGCCAAACAAGCTTTCTGATTATGGCTATAGCGCAGAAGCATTATAAGCATTGTTTGTGACGATTCTTCCCACCCCATTTTGGAGTTTTTGCAACCTATTTATAGCATTGATACCGGAAACTCCCCATTCCGGGCAGCTATATGTGAAGTAGGGTTCCACTAAACTTCTGTACATTTTGTGTACAGTAACAATGGGCAGGTACGTTTTGGAGAAACGTAGCATCCCTAATCCTCGTGAAACCTTTCGCGTCACTGCTGAAATAGTCGTGTGTAACCAAACGCAATCAACATAAATACTGTCGGCAGAAAGCATAACACAATATTGATAGAATACTCTGCAAGGAAAAATGGCAAACTTTGCCGTTTAGTATTCAGTATTGGCTTTACATCTTTACAATTAACACACGCATAAACGATCCTCGCCACAATGAGGTCAGTCATAGTAACGCATATGCCTGGCCTCTTAACAAGTTCTACTTACCAACAAGCTCTGCACCTCTAATAGGCCCAGCGGATACCTCTTGTTCATCTTCATCCACGTCATTCCCAACAATGTTCCCTTTGCCGCGAAGCTTCAAAGTCTCACTCTGTTGTACTCTTTTCTTGCATCGTGTCGGTTCTGATGCTTCGATCGTGGCTGACATACTTGTATGGCTAGATAACCATCCAGGTTTGCTCATCACACTGCCGTTTCGTGGCTCGTTTGTCTTTGTAACATCTGTTTTAGAGTTTGTTGGTCGAAGGATTTTTGTCTGGCCAACAGAATCAGGATTCATCCGATTCGCTGGTAAGACCTGTTTGCTTTGCGATGATACGATATTTCTAGCTGACATGTCTACGCTTCAAATCTCTTCGTGACTCAAATTCTGAAAGAAGGAACTGGAAAACTAAGCCAAGTATTGCATGAGTAAAAACAGCTTACACCTGTTTGAAAATCACAAAACTTTGAAAAACTTTGTTATCTTTTTCATCAAAAAAGATGTTCTTAAACTTTTTATACCTTGCAAACATCGGACAAATGGATCTACCAAAAATTGCTGGCATGGTTTCGTATGGTAGTTATATGCTTTGTGACCCTGTGTGCAAAATTTCAAGCGATTAGATTGGCTGGTTGGGTACATATTGTGGGAAATTATTGTAATTATACATATACATATTATTTTTAGATTAGATTGTAAATTTTTTAAATAAGTAGGCCTTAATTAGCTGTAATTTTAGCTATGGTTTTGTTTCAGCCTACTCTGTAAATAAATTAAAGATGATGATGATGATGATGATAGATTTTTAGTACCCACCAGTACCCCCGAATCCTGTTTTGAGAAATCAGGCTTTTATCTAAATGAAGAAAAAGCGCGGAAGAAACGATTTTGCATGAAAATGAAAAAATAAATAGCGCAAGGGTCAAACAATAAAGAATAAGCGCGGTTTTGGCAAAGCATTATGTCACCAAAATAGCAGCGCTGGATGTTACGAATGTACCTACAAGGTCAAATGTCTATTCATGCAATTTTTGAGAAACAGGATTGCTCCTTTTAATGCGCCCAAATTTCCAAGCAATTTCTGGAACTGAGTTGGTTTAAATGGGACTCAAATGCGACGAAAACGAAAAATCGAAAATTTTAGGTCTGAATAGTAACAGTGTAACCTTAAAACCAGGTAGCTTCTGAAAGCACAAATTGCTACACATTCTCAAACATTTCAATACTTTTTCTTATAAATTAAATGTAAGAAATTTACAATTTACGAATTGACTGAGACGAACAAGCTACCATGCAATATTACAGAAACGATACCAAGGGGAGCAAAAGATCATGACTATCCCAGGGCCATCATATGAAAAAGATAAACCTAAAATACAACTAAATACCTATACAATTACGAAAAGCTACATATAAACAAAAGAATAGAGGAACGAGACTCAGCGACAGAGGACTTATGAATATGGACTTGGTATGGTGGTTGAGTTGCATTTTGCTAGATTTAGGTGATCTTAATTGAATCCACCGCTTGTGTGGATGTATTTTAGAGTCAACCAGGGCCTTTCCTAACATTAGAACTGGGGGGCAATTGCCCCCCGATCCCTAGACTTTGCCCCCCAGTGTCGAAATTTTTGACCCCAGAAAAATATCCCTTATTTCAAGTAGGTGATTTTCAGAACATAAGCTATTGCCGCCACCACAGCGTAGGCAACCTGCAAAATCCATTTGTAAATGAATGGAATACGATAACAGGACTTTTTACCACAAGAGACAGGATGTTTCCGCCAAAGTCAATATACTCGATTTGACTCTACAATACATCCACACAAGCGGTCGATTCAATTAAGATCACAGCAATTTAGCTAAATGCAACTCAACCACCATACCAAGTCTCCTGTTCGCTGAGTCCCGTTCCTCTATTCTTATGTTCTTTTGTTTGTAAGTAGCTTTTCGTAGCACACCCTTTAGCTATTCTACTAAAGAGCCTGAATTGAGCGTCTTTCTTATACATTTCAAATGCGACTTTCGATTGAGTGGGGATAAAGCTTCTATCACTATTGCGTACATTCGAAAATTCCATTTGCAAAATATCGTTCAATTTTAATTCTTTTCTGAATAGCTAGGGGGCTTCTTGTATATTTAGTTGTATTTTAGTTTATCTCCTTCATGTGATGGCCCTGGGGTAGTCATGATCTTTTGCTCCCCTTGCTATCGTTTCTGTAGTATTGTATGGTAGCTCGTTTGTAATCTTAGGTAATTCGTAAATTGTAAATTTTTAACATTGAATTTATAGAAAAAAAAATTAATTAGTAGGTAGCGTCATAAGTAATTTGTCTTGTAAAAAATTTATTTTGTTATATAAAAAAAGAAAAAAAAGAAAGAGCTTTTGTTCCGTGTGTTTTTTAATGTCCCATATAATTCTTTGATAAAATTTTTTAAATATTTCATTGCAGAGGTTAAGAAATCACTAAAGTAACACCGAATGGTCGTAGTAATGCAAAAAACTCCAGCGAGAAGGTATCGACGCTGATCCTAAAAAAACCAACAATAAGTGCTCCGTGCTCTCAATACCATAGTTAGTAGGGCACATTGGATTTAAGATATCCCTAAAATTGTGCTTAAATTTGTGAAGGCTTAATTTGCTAAGACCCACTCTAAGTTGAGTAAGATAAGATAAGCCCGTTGGGTCATGGATTCCAAAGACAGATTTAGTAGGGGGGCGAATTTTCGAAAGCAACTTTTTCTTGAAGATAGCAACTGATGGTGAAATTCTAATTTCCGGACATAGTTCATTCCACTCAGACAGGCAATTTTGATAAAAGCTAGATTTGAATTTTTCTGTCCTTGCCCTTATTCGTCCAACGACATCCTGATTGCGAAGAGGGTACTGTGACTGCTGAAGCTGTGGGATTGGATCTATTGTATATTCAGGCATTAGATTATTTATCATTTTGTAAAACAACGTAAGGCGTCTACACCATCTTCGGGAACTCAGTGACTCCCAACCAAGCTCTGCGTACAGCTTCTCGCGTGACGTTCCCTTCCATGTTCCCGTAACAGCACGGGCAGCAGAATACTGAACGGACTCCAACTTTACCATCAAGCTCGACAAAATGGCATTACCGCTAAACTCACATACTTTAGCCGGAATATGATAGATAACGTCTCCGTATTCCAGGTGAGGTCGCACATAGAGCTTAAATAATTCGTTTAGGGTATGTCTGGGTAGGTACTTGGAGAGATATTTCAGCAAACCAATTCCCTTTCTCGTTTTAGAGATAGCTGCCTTAGCGTGAGCCGAAAATGAAAGCTTTGAGTCCAGGATAAGTCCTAGATGTCTATGTTCATCTACTTTCATCACTGGTATGTTATTAAAACGAATTTCTGGATGATTCATTTCAATTCGTTTCTGAGAAAATATCAATTCAACAGCTTGTTTTTGGGGATCTGGATTAAACGACATTTTCCAATCATGAGCCCACTGTCTTATCAACTCTAGGTCATGGTTCATACCACTGGCAGCTGAGTTTAAGTTTTCTACTACGGTGAACAATGATGTATCATCAGCAAAAAGCTTAACATTACACTTTACGTCAGCAGCAAGATCATTAATATAAACAAGGAAAAACAAGGGTCCTAAAATAGAACCCTGGGGTACTCCTGCTGAAATATCTCCCCAATCAGAACTCTGTCCATTTAGAACTGTTCGCTGTTTTCGATCCTTAAGAAAACTTTGTATAAGCGAAAGAAGCTCTCCCGAGACGCCACAACGTTGTAGTTTATAAATCAAACCGTCATGCCATACTCTGTCAAATGCTTTAGAAATATCAAGATAAACAGAACGAACATCCAGAGGAGGATTACAGTCAAAAGCTTTAAAGATCGTGTGCGTTATGGAAATTAACTGATTAACCGTTGAATCACTGGGACGAAAACCTGATTGATTTGGATTGAGCAACTCGCAGGAAACGAGATGTAAATATAAAGAGTCGTACATAGGTTTCTCAAGTATTTTCCCAAAAATTTGGTAGGAGAGAAATTGGTCGATAGTTCCCCTTCAAATTTTTCTCATTTTTCTTATGAACTGGCACTACATTTGCATATTTCCATATTTTGGGAAATTGGCCACGCCTCAAGCAGTTTTCGAATATTATTTTCAGTGGAATAACTAATGCAGCATCACTTAATTTTATCATTCTAACAGATATTCCGTCCCAACCATGTGCTTTGTTAGGATTTAATGACCTTATAATGTTCAGTATCTTTTCATCAGTAATAGGAAAGTCATTTATCAGGGAAGAAGGTGCTGGTACATTTGATGGAATTTCATTGCCTGTATCAATCGTCGTGCACTGGAATATGAAGTAGTCATTGAATAACTGTGCCTTTTCCGTCAAATCCGTTATAAACAACTCGTTTTCTAAGAGGGGTGGTATAATTGGAATCTTTGCCTTGTTTAGGGCAGTGTTAATTAAAGACCAATATCTTTTTCTAGTTAATCTACTAATTAATACTAACTAATCTACGAAACACTACAAGGACGATGATACCACGGGGAGCAATTCATTTCATTCATTTATATTTATTTATTTAGGCACGGTAGCCCCGTCAATCCATATGAACTGCTTTTCAGGGGGCCGTGGAAAAATATTTACTAATTTAACCCAGATCCACATTAACCCTAACCCTAATTTAACCCTAAGCAATTTTTTCAAGTTTTTTCGAACTTTTTAAATGAAAAACACTCTAAAGATACATTTCACATAGATAATCACCATTTTCCAGGTTCTTTTGGTCTCTTTTTACATGGAATAAATTAATCGCCGAAATGACGTCATAAGAATCAGCTAATTTCTGCCAAAATATCACTCCAAAATCGTTATTTTCAATAAAATTATATTTTATCACCACATATGTAGACAAACTGAACCAAAAACTGCATAAAGTTCATGCAAAATGTTCATTAAACTTGAATTCAACTTGGAAGCCTGATTTTCACAGATTTTCAACTTCATTACGTCACTGTGACGTCACAAGGCGTCGCAGCCACACCCAAATTATGCTACGAGCTACACATTACCTGTTTTATAACTGTGCCAAGTTGTATTCAATTCGGATGAGTCTAAGGCAGTATTCAGAGGGGGGGTGGAAAGCACCCCCCCCCCCATAAAAGGTAGCTCGAAAAAAGCCCATATGGATTAGGGTTAAAAGATCACTATATAATAGTTAACAAAAACAAAAAACAAAATTCTCGTTATGGCTAGTTTTCGATTCTTCTCTTAAAAGTGGCAAGGGAGGGTGCCTGTTTAGCATCAGGTTCAAGTTGATTCCAAAGCTTAGGTCCACGAAAAGATATAGCCCTCTGCCCATTGTTAGTTTTTCGTAATGGTAACGAGAGATCAGTATCGGTGTTTCTCAGTTTTCTGACATTTCGAGTAGAATTTTTTTCGAGAAAATCTGAAAGGTACTCCGGGACCAGACCATTTAGCGATTTGTACATTGTGGTAGCTGTTTCGCTTCTAATAATGTAATTTATAGTAGGCCAATTGAAGCTGCGAATTAATGCCATAGCAGGCGTATCAAATCTACTTTTAGTTACAATCCTAGCTGCTCGATTTTGCAGCTTCTGCAGGGTTTGCAGTTTAGTCACCCCACAGCACCCCACACCGAACAACAGAACCACACCGAACAACAGTCAAAATCCTGCATTGATTTGATATTTACTGATCAGCCAAATCTGTTCATTGAGTCGGGCGTTCACCCTTCTCTTCATGAACAATGCCATCACCAAATCGTTCATGGCAAACTGTCCGTGAAAAACTATGCACCACCCCCATATTCTCGTAAGTTGTGGTATTATGATAGAGCTGATTTTCTCGCTATCAGAAAAAGTATCGAA
This sequence comes from Aurelia coerulea, assembly GCA_039566865.1. Lineage (NCBI taxonomy): Eukaryota > Metazoa > Cnidaria > Scyphozoa > Semaeostomeae > Ulmaridae > Aurelia > Aurelia coerulea. The sequence goes on from CM076959.1 coordinate 11,079,724, forward strand.
ATGTATAACTGGCATGAATCATTTGAGACGGTTAGACATCCTGATGATCAAGTCAAGATTTTGAATGAGGTCCTTCTAAATGTCTGCTCGAGTTTTATACCGAACAGGCTTAAAACGATAAGGCCTCACCAGGCTGCTTAGATCACCCAAAATATAAAAACTTTTTTCAGGAAAAAAAATCACGCCTATAAATCTTTCGTTAAAAAAGGAGAACCGGCAGATATGCTTGAAGGCATTCAAAATATGATCACTGAAGGCTCAAAACTTGTGGAAGATGTTAAGCAGAAATATTTTGCTAAAGTTGGTCGCACTCTCTCAAATCCATCGACAGGTAGTAAATTGTATTGGTCGTTGGTAAATAAGATACTTAACAAGACTAAGATACCTGAAATACCCCCTCTCCTCGAAAATGATGTCTTTGTATTGGATTTTGCATCAAAGGCTCAAATATTTAATGACTACTTCATTCTGCAATGCACAACATTAGACACAGGCAGTGAAGTGCCCCATGACCTCCCAGCAAACTATTCCCAACTTGCTGAGTTTTCTATCTCCGACGAGAAGATCTTGACAATCATTCGCAATCTCAATCCAAACAAAGCACATGGTTGGGACGAAATCTCAGTTCGTATGATAAAATGTGTGACGCTTCGCTAGTAAAACCATTGAAATTGATTTTTGAAAACTGCCTAAGTCAAGGTATCTTTCCTGAAGTGTGGAAGCGGGCAAATATTGTACCTGTTCATAAGAAAAATGAGAAAAACCTTAAAACAAATTATCGTCCTATTTCTCTTCTACCAATCTTTGGCAAAGTTCTGGAAAAGCTTATATTTGACTCCTTGTACTCACACTTAACTGCAGAAAATTTTCTGAATCCCAATCAATCAGGCTTTCGTCCGTGTGACTCAACAATAAATCAACTACTTTCTATAACTCACTCTATTTTCGAGGCCTTTGACTGTAACCCTACCCTAGAAGTTCGTTCTATCTATCTTGATATCTCTAAAGCATTCGATAGGGTATGGCACGAGGGTCTCATTTATAAACTAAGAAGATGTGGAATCTCGGGAAACCTACTGTTACTTCTCCGAAGTTTTTTGTCTGAAAGGAAACAGAGGTCAGTTTTGAATGGGCAGTCCTCAAGCTGGAGAAATATTTCTGCTGGCGTTCCGCAAGGTTCAATTTTAGGCCCCCTTTTCTTCTTGATATACATAAATGACCTGACTGAAAACCTGAGCTGCAGTGTAAAGCTCTTTGCAGATGATACCTCACTCTTCACAATTGTGCAGGACCCAAATTCAGCTGCTAGCGACCTAAATCATGACCTAGATCTCATTGGACTATGGGCACATAAATGGAGGATGTCTTTCAACCCAGACCCAAAGAAGCAAGCTGTGGAACTAATCTTTTCAAAGAAAACTGCTGAAACTGATCACCCCCCAGTCTTCTTTAATGATGCACCAGTGATGAAAGTTGATCAACATAAACACCTAGGAGTAATATTAGACCCTAAACTTTCTTTCTCTGCTCATATACAGGCAGCGATAAGTAAATCGCGAAAGGCAATTGGTATGCTGAGATTCTTGTCCAAATATCTTTCCAGAAATACCTTGAATGAATTGTGTAAGCTATATGTTAGGCCCCACCTGGATTACGGTGACGTCATTTATCATATACCGAAAAAGGAAGACAATGTAAGTAGCTTGGGAAATCATTTGATGGAGAAACTGGAATCAGTACAGTACGCTGCTGCACTGGCAGTAACAGGAACGTGGAGAGGCACATCTCGGGAAAGATTGCACAATGAATTAGGATGGGAACCCTTAAGTTTAGGAAGATGGAGCAGGCGGCTTATTCTTTTCTACAAATTTGTCAACGAGTTAACACCTGATTACATGAGAGACACTATTCCACCTCTCAATGAAACTATCTATCCTATTAGAAGTCGGCCCATCGTGGGACAAATAAGGGCAAGAACGGAAAAATTCAAAGCCAGTTTTTATCCTCACTGTTTATTGGAATGGAACAAACTTGATCCTGAGATCAGAGCATCACCCACTGTTAGCATTTTTAAAAAGAAACTATCTGCACAGATAAGGCCACCTGCGAACTCCGTATATGGTATTCATGATCCAAAAGGGGTTGCATATTTAACTCAACTCAGAGTCGGGCTGAGCAAACTCAATTTTCACAAATTTAGACACAATTTTAGAGACACAATAAATCCAATGTGTCCAATCAATGATGGTATAGAGGATACGGAACACTTTTTGCTGCTTTGCGATTCTTTTAAAGAACACAGATGCAATCTTCTCACTGATGTTAATGTTGTACTTCAAAATAGTGGGCATTCTGTCTGGAGCAACAGCTTTTTGCAACTTCTTTTGTACGGTGATGAGAGTCTGTCTTATGAGGTAAACAGATCAATCCTAACTTTGACTATTACGTACATCCTCAAGACAGAACGTCTTGATTAAAGATTTTTCATATTATCCCAAGAAATCTTCCCGTTTCCTTCCATTTCCTTCCATTCCATTCCCTTCTTCACGTCGTTACGTGTAGTGCTATGTTCGTGTTCCCTATTTTATGTTGCCATGAGGCAGTCATAGTTTTTTGCTCCAAATGGTATTGTAATAGTAGTAGGGTATAGTATTTTGTAAGTAGTGTAATTAAGTAATGTGTATTGTAAGTTTTTAGATTGAATGTAAAAAAAAAAAAAAAAAAAACAACAGAACCGAAAATGGGGCTCGACGATACCCCTATACATTGCACTCAACGTGTTTTGAGGTAAAAATTTCCTGGAATATTTCAAAAATCCAATTGCACGAGAAACCTTAGTACGGAGATTGTTAACGTGTTCTTCCCAATCCAAATTCCTATCGATTATCACACCCAGATACTTTGTTCGGTCTACAGGATGTCCCAAAAAAATTGTGCCCCGTTTGTCTGAAGATTGCGACAAAACGGCAAAACAATTCTCCCAAAAAAATTGCATGATGGTGCTCTTCAGATTTTCAATTAAAGTTTGCCACCATCCCCGTAAAAATCCGTTGAAAAATGATGGAGCTATGACCTTCAGAAGATCAAATTTGCCTGATGACTGAAACCAGCGGTCGGCCATTTTGTCTTACCATTTTGCAGTGATAAGTATCTTCACGTGAGGTAAGAAATAATTTCTGTGAGGTCAGAAATAGTGGAACTCTCCGAGAATTATCGGAATTTTCACGAGAGCTATGAAATTGGAGGCTGCTGCTTCATTTTCAATCCATGAAGCTATTTATCGCTGCAAAATATTGAGACAAAATGGCCGACCGCTGGTTTCAGTGATCGAGCACATTTGTTCTCCTGAAGGTCATAGCTCCATCATTTTTTAACGGATTTTCATGGGAATGGTGGCAAACTTTAATTGAACATCTGAAGAACACCACCCTGCAAAAAGTTTAATGAGAATACTTTGCCGTTTTGTCACAATCTTCAAACAAACGGGGCACAATTTGTTTGGGACACCCTGTACATTTTCAACCTGAGAGTCACCAATAAAGAATAGTGGATGATCAACAGCCTTATCAGTAATTTTCTTAATTTTTGGCTGGGAACCTACAATCAAAGTTTGAGTTTTTAAAACATTCAAATAAAGTTTATTACCCTGCAGCCATCGCTTCAAATCATTCAGTTCACTATTCAGAGTTTGGTTTATATCTACTAAGCTCGAAGAAGAGTAAGAAATACTGGTATCGTCAGCGTACATGGTCACTTTACCTTTCTTCAGAGAAAACGGAAGATCATTGATATAAATAAGAAACAAAAGAGGGACAAGACAAGAACCCTGCGGCACACCAGAGCGAATATCTTCTGTTTGGAACCTACCCCATTTACTTTGCAGAATTGCTTTCTATTGGTTAGATAGGACGTACACCAAGTAAGTTCAAGATTATCAATACCATACTTCATCAATTTAGCAAGTAAAATGTCATGATCTACGGTGTCAAATGCTTTTTTGAGATCAATGAAAATATTTGCAGTGTATCTGCCATTGTCCATGTTCACATACCAGTCATCTGTGTTGTTAAGAAGGCAAGTGACAAGAGAGTGTAGAGCTCTGAAGCCAGATTGGTTTGAAAATAGATGTTTGTTTTTGTTCAAATTATCATACAGTTGGTTATAAATAAGCTTTTCAAAGACCCTGGCTAAAGCAGGCAAGACTGATATAGGTCGGTAGTTAGATCGGTCATCAGGTTGACCACTTTTGAAATTGGGGCTACTCTGGCTTTTTTCCAGCTATCTGGAAAACAACCAGTAGCAATTGAAAGATTGAAAATATCCCAAAGAGATTCTGAAATAACTGGAAGTGCAAATTTTAGAAAACAATTAGCAATGCCATCAGTACCACATCCCTTTGAGGTTTTGAATTTGCCAAAAACTTTACGTAACTGGAGAATATCAATAACATGAAAATTAAACTTAGTTTTTTGTGGATTGACCTCGTAATCATTCTCGAGGAGAGGGTTTTTTGTTTTTTTTTTGTACAGAAGAAATTATTCATCGATTCTGCAATGCCAGCACTGGTAGAGATATGTTTCCCATTGATGCTTAATGATGGAATATTGATGGTTTTAGATTTCTTATTTAAGACATTATTGATAGTCTTCCATGTGTTCTTAAGGTCTCCTTCGCAGGAAGCAATCTTGTGAGTGAAATACTCGCGCTTTAGTTCGCCATTTAATTTATTAACTTGATTACGTGCATGTCTATAGGACTGCATCAATAGTTTGGATTTTGAGCGAATAGCTTGTTTTTTTAACTTATCTCCTGCCTGGCACATAAGATTGAAATCATTGGTCAACCAAGGACAGAATTTGTCAGAAACACGCCTGTTACGGGTTGCGGTATGTTTTTCAAGAATAAGCGAGAAAATGTTTGTCCATTTGTTAACTACAACATTCACATCGTCTGTATTCCACACGATGCCTCTCCAGTCTACCCCTACAAGATCTTTGACAAACTCGGCTTGATCAAAGTTCTTCATGTGGCTTGTAGAAATATTTTTGTGTTGTTTCTTGCAAGCACCACGAAATTTCCTGACAAAAAAGACCAAATAATGATCACTGAGCCAAAATTCATGTATTCCCGAGGTTACTATATTACTTTTGTTTGTCGTAGCTATATGATCTATTAGAGTAGTAGTGGTCAGTGTCTCACGAGAAGGGCTTTCAATTAATTGATGAAATCCAAATAGATTATATATTTCTAGCAGACGTAGGGAATGAGCTGGAAGGTCATTTGAAATCCCAGCTTTCGAATATTTAGGCAGAAAATCACAGTTTGTATCGCCTAGAAGAATAGTTTCCTTGTCTTCCCTATCAAGAAATTTCCGACATTCTTCTAACTGATCAAAGGTATCAACACTTACGTTAGGAGGCCTGTACCAAGCCATAACGAAAAAAGGAGCAGCACGAACAGGTTTAATCTCAATGCATAAGAGCTCAAGAAAAGATTTAGGAACGTCTTCCGGCACTTTAGATTTGTCTAGCAAAGTATCTTTAAGATAAACTGCAACACCACCCCCATTAAGGTCACGATCACACCTTTTGATAGTATATCCATCGATATTGACTAAGCTATCATCGATAGTACGATACTATTTCAATAGACTATGAAAACCCCGCAGCAACTAATATAGAAAGAAATAAAAACTACTAGGTGAATCAGGAAAGACGTACTACCCGCCCGCAAAACCGCACCCCAAGAGCCACCCAACCGATTCGCACAATTTCATAAGATTTAAGCGACGTGTCACAGAGGCTTCAACGAAAATTTTGTCCAGGCCTCAGTCGAGGGTTTGAAATTAGAATTAGACGAATAGGATGTGTGACCCCCGCGCCACGACTCCCTGAGCAGGCAACACACCCCCAACCCACCCATTACATAAAGATACACGTAATTTCTGCTAAGAAATAAATCAACCATACGGAACTTCACATACTAGACACTTTACGAAGACATACTTGGTGGTTGGATGAGGTATGACTAGAGATGATGCGGTCCTAATCGAATCGACCAGTTTTTTTTTTATGAATTCTAGAGTCAATTCGAGAATATTTTTTTGACGTCATTTGGAAGGTCTTTGTCACCATATAATGAAAGTTGCGTTAAGAGCTCGTTTGCAATATTAACATATCCAAGTGGTCGTAGTAGTGCTAAGATTCGAACGAGAAGATTTCGACGTTGAACCTCAAAGGAAGGGCAAAGCAACAAGAATTATTCCGTATTCTCTATATCGTCGTTCGTAGGGCACATTGGGTTGATGGTATCCCTAAAATTATGCTTGAAATTATGAAAGTTCAATTTGCTAAGACCAACCCTAAGTTGAGTAAGATAGGATAGTCCTACTGGATCCTGAATCCCAAAGACAGATTTAGCAGGGGAGCGGATTATGGACAGTAGCTTTTTCTTAAAAATAGCAATGGTTGGTGCAAGTCTAATCTCTGGACATAGATCATTCCATTGAGACAAGCAATTGAGATAGAAGCTAACGCATCTTATTTTCAAGCTGCGTCGTTTTCTGGTCAGCTGCTTTCCTTTTTGAAAGCTTCTTAGCTGATCGTAAGCAGCGTAGTGTCCTAAACGGCAAAGCATCACATTGGGGAAATGTTACAGCTGGTGTTTCTCAAGGTTCAATCCTTGGGCCTCTTTTCTTTCTTGTGTACATAAATGATTTAACTGATAATTTGAGGTGTAATGATAAACTCTTCGTTGACGACACATCGCTTTTTACTGTCGTTCACGATCCTGATGCAGCTGCCCAGGACATGAATCATGACATGAACCTCATTAGGCTTTGGGCACATAACTAGCGAATGTCTTTTAACACTGATCCAACGAAACAAGCAGTCGAAGCAATCTTCTCAAGGAAGAGAATTCGTGCAGACCATCCACCTATTCTATTTAACGATATTCCTGTTATGAAAGTTGATAAACACAAACACCTTGGGATTGTTCTAGATTCAAGATTGTCCTTTGCTAGTCATGTCCAGGCAGCTATCACTAAATGCAGACAAGGAATAGGAATGTTGCGCTTCCTTTCGCAATACTTGCCACGACAAACATTAAATGAATTATATAAACTATATGTCCGACACGGGGGGGGGGGGTTCTTTCTTCCATAGTAAAGGTACCTGGGGATGTGCCTTGAGGAAGGGTATACTTTCTTGGACTCTAGTCTAGCCAAGGGTACCATTTTCGTAAAAATTGGTCCAGAGAATGGTCAAATCGGTCTAGCCAAGGATACCATTTTCGTAAAAATTAGTCTTTGAATATGCTCCCGGCAGACCCCTACCCAAAATTTGGCCAAGAACCCCCCCCCCCCCTTACCCCGTGATGCTACCCCCTTGTAACATATATCAATACCACTGATGCCAGATCTACATTAAAGTTATTAAGAATAAAGAACATTGGTAAGGTCATTATTGGATACCTAAGCATCAATTCTGTTCGAAATAAATTTGATGCGCTCAAAGAAATTTCTTCACAAAATTTAGATGTACTGATGATTGCCGAAACAAAAATTGATGCTACTTTTCCAACAGGGCAATTTGCAATAGAGGGGTTTGCAACTCCCTTTCGATTAGACAGAAATTCAAATGGCGGTGGTTTACTAGTCTACGTCCGAAGCGATATACCTTCACATCAGTTAAATTCCTTCAAATCTTCTGATGGTATCGAATGCATTAGTTTTGAAATAAATTTGAGGAAAAAGAAATGGGTACTTTTCAGTGTTTATCGACCACCAACCCAGTCTCAAGATCATTTATTTGAAAACCTTGGTCGTGCGATCGACCACTACAGTGAAACTTATGAAAACTTTATGTTTATAGGAGATTTTAATATGACTGAAAGTGAGGAACAGCTCAAAAATTTCTTGGACCTTTATAGTCTTAAAAATCTTGTCAAGGAACCAACGGGCTATAAATCTCATACACCAAGATGTATAGATCTTGTACTGACAAACCAAAACAGGAGCGTGCAACAAACTACCACAGTTGAAACTGGTATATCAGATTTCCATAAAATGGTTGTTACTATCCTTAAAACTACTTTCCCCAAACAAGGACCAACGGTAATCAACTATAGAAGTTGTAGAAAATATAATGAAATTGCTTTCAGGAATGATCTTCGAGAGGAATTAGGGAAAATAGAGCCATTGGACTTGAATTACAGTTCATTTGAAACTACTGTTGATAGAGTTTTAGATAAACATGCTCCTGTTAAGAAAAAATTTTTACTTACCAGGACAGATTTTCTACTGTCCATGACAGATTCTGTCCAGGAGGTTTTATAAAGAGGCTTTATCACCTGACTTGAAGCGGTGTAAACAGGTCTCGACAAGCCTTCGCCGATTCTGTCTTTTGGAGAGGCAATAACTCTGACAATCCTGGAGATATTATAACCGACATCCAAATTTGTACACCCAGCACATCTGGAGAGAACATTTCTCCAAAATGAAGGGAGGTAAAATTTAGAAAAATCTTCACGGGTTTCTTTTGTCTCCTTTGCTCTTTAGCCGTGTGATTGGTCCGTGAAAACGAGGCTTTGGCGGTTTTTTTTTTTTTTTTTTTTATATATTCCAATAAAAAGTTACAATATATTTACGAGCTACACTACACTACTTACAGAACTACTTTACAATATGAGCTACCCTACACTACTTACATAGTTACCCTACAATACTACTACAACGATACCCCAAGGAGCAAAAAAGCAATGTCTACCCTGAGGCCATTAACATATAGATATATAATATAAGAAAAAGAAGAAACTAGTCAAAATATAAGACAAGAAAATAAATGAAATGAACAAAAAGAACAACTACATAAAATCTACTAGTAAATTACTACTAAACGGGGAAAGGTGGTGGCATGTAATGAAGTTTGGAATTATCTTAATCAAATCGACCAGCTTTATGGATATACTGCAAAGTTAATTGTAATATATTTCTATTAACTTCATTGGAAAGTTCTTTATCACCATACAGTAAGAGCTCCGTAAGAACCTTATTTGAAGAACCTTATTTGGCGGTTTCGGCCACGGGCCACGAGCATTCGGCTATGTACAACGGAAATTCCTATGCTCGTTTTATCTTAACTTCATGACTTTCTTTTCCTTCGCAGAGCATTTTCATCAACATTTTAACCCCGTCCTGACCCTCAATACAGGGCAGCAAGAGGTAACAAAAAATAAAGACAGCGTTACGAGCGCATTTTAAAAGGTGATGGGCCTTACGAAAAAGCAGTGGCGCATGGCGCATGGCGCGTGGTGGTTGATTTTGCAGCGTGTCAATATTTTCGATTATATATAAGAGAGCAGATGAACACGGAAGAAGAGCAAACATAGTGGTTTTAATATTTAATTGATGCTAAGCATGCTTTAATTAACAAAGGACTGAAGGTATGTTGCGAATGTTTTGATTTTTAGGCATTATTAGGCCAAACTAGATATATAGGCCAATTTGATCTTCATAATTCCCGTGCTTTAAAAAATTTTCTAGTGCCAAGAGGGCGACCGTTTGAAATTAGGTCGCTCAGACCTCTCGGCATTAAAATTGATATTATGGCAAAATGAAATCACAAGTAGTCACAACATTCACACAAAAGGGAGAGGAAGAGAAGATAATCATGCTCACGGTAAGTGTTGTTCAAAAATTTGGTTTCATATTGTGAAAACCTGCTCTCCTTACAAAAACGTTCCAAAAGGGCTATACCCCCGTGTGTGTGTGTAATTTTATTTGAATTCGATTATCTACATTAATAGCTAACAATATGTACATTAAATATATACACGTCAACTAATCAAAATCGAATATACAGCATTAATTAAATAAGAAAAATATATTTTTCCAATTTATATAGTTAGGTTGCATGCATTACATGTGCAATTGGGGCCGTCCCATTGTTTTATTAAAATCTTAAAACTTTTCACATTTTCTGCTGATTTTAGTTCGTTTGGTAGGCCATTCCAGATCTACAATCCTACGGACTTGAGACTCCTGGATCCAAACGTAGCTTGATTGGGCCTAACATGGGCTAAGTTATTTGGATTTCTTAACGAATAATTTGAAGAACATAATTCAAAAAGGCTCCGCATGAATGGTGGATTCAGATGGTTCAATTTTTTTAATATTTCGATGCAAAGGGTTCCTTGACGAGCAACCTGCATGGTGCATTTGTTTGATTTCAAAAGCAGATTGTCATATGAACTTGTATGATCGTTGTAGAGAAACCTTAGAGCGCGTTCTTGTAATGTTTCTATTTTCTGTAATGACTTGGAAGATGAGAAATACCACACCAAGGGGCAATAATCGAAATTTGAATATACGAAACTCTGAACAAAGACTTTTTCTCCTTAAAGCCAATAAACGTCTTTAATCTTTTAAGAACATTTAACTGTGTAGCAGCCTTTTTGCAAAGATTCGAAAAATGTGGGTCGAAATCAAGTTTATAATCCAAAGTGACTCCTAAGAGTTTGACAGTCTCCTCAGATTTAATTACACTACCGTTAATGTTAATTTGTTCACCACTAGTATTTGCTTGGTTTTTTTCTGAGCAATAAAGCATGGAATTTTTCAGGGTTGGCAATCATTTCATTTTGCTTTAGCCAGGATAAAGCAATTCTAGTTTCTTTTTCTAAAATATTGACAAGATCGGCCATGCTTTTTGAAAAATATGTAAGTGTATTGTCGTCAGCATAATTGTAGAGAGTTGCCTATTTTATGAAAAGAAATAAATCATTTATGTAGAAATTAAACAGAATTGAGTCCAGCACCAATCCTTGGGGTACACCAGATATCAATTCTTGAAAAGAACTGTACGTATTAATTATCCGAACGCTTTGTTTCCGTCGTTTGAGATAAGAATAGGTAAGGACAAGTGCGTCTTCTTCGAATCCATATGCATGTAATTTCGCAATAAGCAGATCATGTGGGATGCAGTCAAAGGCTTTTGAAGGATCCATTAGGATAGCACCTACACGATAGTCGTTGTTGAGGTTAGACCTCCAATCTTCGATCAGACGTATCAAGACATGCTGGGTGCCATATGCTCGTCTATAAGCCGCAATAAAAACGGAAAGTGTGTTGTCTAAATGTTTGATCAGCTGTTGCTTCAGGACTTTTTCATATATCTTAGAAAAGGTGTTTAAAACACTAACTGGGCGGAAATTTTTGTCTACTGTGCGATTTGGCTCTCCCTTATCTAACGGACAGACCGCCGCCTTTTTTGCATCATCTGGGCAACTAGAGTTGCGAATGCTACAGTTTATTGCCATTGTTAGTGCGCCTGTGAGCTCGTGAGAAGCGAGAGATACAAGCTTCGGGCGTACTTGATCCTCGCCAGTAGATTTTCTTTCATCTAGGGATATTGATAGTTGCATGACCTCTTGAATGTCAATTTTAATGAAAGTTGAAGGTGTTTAATACTTGTTCTGGGTTTTGGGTGATAGCTAGGATACTGGGGTGGTTTCTATATTTGTCAAGAATTAGTCGAACAATTTGGCGGTCGTAAGAAAGTCCTGTATCTTTAGCAAGGCAACTGGGCTTCTTACCGCTGGATTTCTCTACTATATTAACATAGTGATCATTGAAAATCTCTGTCAATTCCCGGTCATCTGTTATAACGGTATCACCTTTCACAAGAGAAATATCGCTACTCATAAGTCCCCCTTTATTTGAAAGAAAGGGTTTAACAAGATCCCAAAATTCTTTATTAGACAGTGTACCATTTCTTTTCGCCTCTTTAAAGTGGTTTTTCAGTGGTAAAGTGGTTTCCCTAGTCTAAGGAAAGCTAAGTTAGGGCTAGATAGGGTACGTTATGGTTATAGTTTAGTCTCAAGTTTATTTTGAATCATAGCTGAAATGCATCAAAATTCAGATTATCTTTACGTACCAGTCAATTTCTTGATAACGAGGTGCTTTGCAAACTGCCTGACTAACTACTCTTGAAATTTGCGATCTCTTTTCTACCATCAGTTTGGTGATCTGCCTTGATTCGATTAAACAACTGCAGTAATGACGCCATTTCGAATGTAGTTTTCTTTTGATATGTAGCATCATGTAGACATTCACATCAGAGTGTTATAAGAGACCATACACAGGCATGGTGGCAAATTTAGGATAGTCAAGACAATATATCAGCAATAATTGAATATCCAAATGAAAACTAATATTGATCTGAAAGTACATCTTAATCGAAGTGGACTACATCTAATTAACTTGTGAAGGTACCGTGATTTTAGCCAATAATTTCGTAAGGGAAAAAGGGAAAACTCATTATAGACATAGTAGAACATGTACCCCCCTCCCCTTCTTTTTAGCTGACGATCTCCTTCATGCTATTGATGATGGTATTCAAGAACGTTCCTCAAACTTGGAAGACATGGATGATAGGGATGGAAATTCCGAATTGAATAACCTCCGGCTAAAAAACGTAGGGCGTCTGGTAATTGAATAACTTTGTATCAACTCAGTAAGAAATAAGTTCGAAGGACTCAAAGGCTTTGTTAGCGATAACATCGATATTCTAATACCTAGCCTGCGTGCAGACTCAACTCTTCGAAAGTCTATACTTTCGAGGAGTTGAGTTTGCACGCAGGCTATCTAATACCGGGTGTCCCAAAACGATGTATTATTGTTTGATTGCTTACATGTCCATAACAAATGAACCCATTTTCAAACACTTTGTTTTATTTGATTGCCTAAAGGCTAAATTGTATTTTAAGATGTTGGTTGTGGTTTTACCAGTTTTTGAAAATCGGTTCATCGGTTATGGACATATAAACAATCAAACGATGATACATAATTTTGGGACACCCGGTAGTTGCTGAGACCAAAATTGATAGCTCATTCCCCAAAGGGCAATTTTTCATGCATGGCTACTCGGAACCATTTCGATTAGATAGGAATAGCAAATAGAGGTGGTCTGCTAGTTATTGTTGAGGAGGATATCCCATCCAAACAGTTTAAGTCTTTCAAGTTTGAGGATGATATTGAATGTATTGGTTTCGAAATTAACTTAAGGAAAGGATACCTCATCATCTTGGGATGCCTCATCATTTCTACCATTTTTTGAAGAATCGAACAAAATTTAGATTCTTCAAAAAATGGTAGAAATGATGAGGTATCCCAAGATCCAGGATTGTTCAAACAAATTTTTGCGAGATTGACATACGTTGAAAAAAGATTAGATAAGATTAAAACCGAGGAAGGGCCCAAGGACGAAAATAAATTAAACCCGTCAAGGCATGGAATATGGGGGGCATCAACAGAGAACAATACAAATATCAAAATTTTCTTTGATAGAATAAGCATGCTCGAAAGGGAAAACCAAAAACTAGTTAATGAAAATTTGACATTGAAATTGAAAACAGCAACATGAAGGTTATGGAATTCCATGAAAATCAATCTGCTCTTAACCAAAATGGCAAAAAAGGGAAATGAATTTAACAGCCGGAATGATGACCCCCATAACATATTGACACAACATGCATACAGCCAACAAGTTACCCAGGAAACAACATCCCCATCACTTGTTGTGAAAGACAATCAAGTTTGGAAAGACCCAAAGGTCTTTTCCAGAGCAAAACACGCACGCTTCAACGACTTCTCCTATCCACACAACATTCAAACATCAAATAGATATGCCAGTTTGCAAGATAACACAGTAGAAGTAGAATCCCCTGAGAGAAAGAATGATACCTCGAAGAAAAGAATTGCACGCTCTGGTGAAGATGACTATGCTTCTGTCGTCAAGCGTAGTTGTTGGGGAGACGAGGCCTCGATTCTATTGTGTAGAACAAAAGCGTAAGTGGTTTGTTCACAGAGCGATCGGCTAGTGCGGTAAATGCGCATGCGTATTACAGTTACGTTTTGAATTACTACTAGAGTTCAAACGAGGAATAACAAAAAAATAAATTCGCAGCAATCTTCACTCGTTGTTATCAGGGTATGGGTAAGCGGGCTTGTGTAGAGTGCTTGTGTCGCGAGACAAATACCTGTCTGTCCAAGTGGTGCGATGCCTCTTTGCTCTTAGCCTAAACATAGGGTTAGTTTTGGTTTAGGCTCGTTATGGCGAGCTCAGAATATGATGTTCATCCCAGATTGCACTAACAGAAAAAAAAGGGAAGAAAAAATTATAAAATAGAAAGTGTACCGCTTCGCCAAACAGCCGTTGACACAAATTTGCTCAGCAGTCGTAATCGTTTGTTGTGGATAATAGACGGGGGCAGCAACGCATCGATGTTAAAATTGCTAATACGCATGCGTATCTACCGTATGCACGGCGGGGGGACATTTAATTTCCGCGAACAAACCCGATCTCATCTCCCCAACAAGTAGACGTCAGTCGTCAAATGGTGTTTCGCAAGAGACAAAGAATATGTTCTCGATGCCTAGTAATAAAGAATATGGAGATCATAATATTCCCAGTAGAGTAGCAAACATGGAGAACGTAGATTCATCCTTCGCGGGTCCATTTGTGGAAACAAACCAAATGAATACTACTACGAAAGAATTAAATGTGGCCGCTGAACAACGGGGGCACAGTTTGGAATCGAACGAACACTTTCGAAAGACAAGGAATCAGTCAAGAATGTGAAACCGAAAGCCTACAGTTTCCGTCGTAGGTTACTCAATGATACGAAAGATAATGATTATTATTATCATTAAACATCTATTCAAAGTAAAGGCCTACTATTGACAATATACATAATTTACAATAAAACTATTAATATATATTACAGGACAAATCAGAGTTAAAATCTATCATGTTAGAAACCCAACTTGCGGAATATATACTTTGCAAAGCCTACAGTTGCATTCTCCACCATTCCAGCATCTAATTCGTTTTTTGAACATAGGAAGGCTGATAGATTGTTTTATTTCTTGCCGTAAATGCTGCCACAGTTTATTTCCAAGGTAAGTAATGGACTCAACTCTAAAGGACATAGTTCGTACTTTTGGCAGTTGAGCACCATCACCATGCATTAGACAGTACCTAATATTGCGCTGCATGAAAATATCCTTCATGCATGGTGGATTCAGACGGCCTTTTGTTTTATAAATTTCAGTCATGAGCAACTGTAGGTTTCTTACATGGATTGGCACCGATTTAGATTGCTCCAGGAGAAAACCGAAATCATTCTCATAATCTTTATATGCAATACATAATGCCCTTTGTTGAATATGATTTATTCTATGATTCAAAGCTCTATCATAGAACATCCAAACAAGCGGACAGTAGCTGAAATGAGACAAAACAAACGCGCTCATTAACTGCTGCAGTTTTTCAGTGTCCATGTATCGTGATATTCGAGCAAGAGCATGGAGTTTTTGGCTGGCCTTTTTGCAAACAGTCTTGACATGCTGCTTGAAAGAAAGTGATTGATCGAAGATTTTCCTCTGAACTTTCTTTCACACATTTTAATTGTTGTTTCATTACTCCCTTTTGCACCAAAAATCATTAAGTGGCATTTGTCTTCATTTAGCTTCATACCATTGTTTGGAAACCATTCAGTTATCTTAAGGGCATCATTCTCTAAATGCATAATGACATTTTCGATATTAGGACCACACGCATAAATAGTTGTATCGTCCGCATAATTACAGACTTCGGTCTCCTCTACGAACATAAAAAGGTCATTCAGGTATACCGGGTGTCCCAAAAAAAAGTTCCGGCGTTTGATTGGAAGCAGACAAAAAAGTTCGTTATCTGGCAATTTCTTTTCATTCTAGGTACATGCTGAACATTTCAACTTACAGTTTGGCATATCGTAGGAAGAAATCAGTAATCTGAAGATGGAGTTATTAGTCCTAACATCGCATCTTCATATTTGAGGCAAAACCAGAGAGATTAGTACGCCTTTCTGCATCATGGTGGTGGAGGGGGAATCTCCGGATGAGCAACACAAAAACTGGGATGACACTTTGTTTCATTGCCTTGACGACGTGCAAGAGTTCCGCTCATTGAGCATATTTGAAGTAAAAAAGGTCTGAAAATCGAATCTAATAGGTCTCAGGGGGAAAATACTACGTTCATACCTTGCCACTCAATTCGGACTGGACGAACACACAAAAATGCACTATTGCATAATATTGTAAGTCGAAAAAGCAATTGAAACTATTCTTTAGTTAAGAAAAGACAGTCTATTCTACTCCGTGCCGTGAAACCGTGAAACAGTAAAAATTCCCTTTTGAAATTCCCAGTTGGCACAAGGCAACAATAACAGCAGCAGACAGTTGTCCCGGGACCTATTTGTTTCTATTCTTCACACCTTAGGCTAATTCACACAATCAAAAATGATTTCAATCTAAATTGCGTTCAATTACAAAGCAACGCTTTCTCTTGTGAATAAAATTTCTGCCCGCTCGGTACGTCAAGGTAATGAACGAGTTGTCAACTCAATTTTTGTGTTGCTCGTCGGGGGAGTCCCCACCATCACGAAGCAGGAAGGCGTAATAATCTCTCTGGTTTTGCCTTGAACATGAAAGTGAAATGTTAGAGCTCATAACTCCATTCTCAGATTACTAATTTCTTCCTACGATATGGCAAACTGTAAGTTGAAATATCTAGCATGTAGCTAGAATGAATAGAATTGCCAGATTAAAAAGATTTTTCTCTGTGCTCAATCAAACGTCGGAAATTTTTTTTGGGACACCCGGTATGTTAAACAAAATTTGTCCCAAGACCGAACCTTGCGGTACTCCCAGGACGGTTTCTGTCCATGTGCTGAATGAACCATTGACCTTTACCCTCTGCTTCCTGTCGGTGAGATAGCTATGGATAAACAGCAAGGCAGATCTACTGAAACCATATGCATTTAATTTTGCTATTAGTAGTTCATGATTTAGACAATCAAAAGCCTTCGAAAGGTCTGTCAAGACAGCCCCTGCGACGCCCCCGCTGTCCATTGTCTTCTTGCAGGCTTCCACAAAACGTAGAAGTGCATGCTGTGTACCATAGCCCTCTCGAAACCCACAAAGGAGTGAGGACAGGAAACTTTGGACGAAAGGTATCATTTGATCTTGCACCAATCTTTCATAAATTTTTGATACCGATGGTAAAACTGCAGTCGGTCGGTAGTTCTTTTCGTAAAGGCATCCTCCATAAGGAGGCAAGATATAAATCGCGAAGCACAGCAAGTAAAGACCAGCATCTAGACATTTCCAGGTGCAACAATAGAGCAAATGACATCATACATTAGACCAACAATTGAGGAAGATCCTGACGGAGTTATCATAGTTTGTGGGACAAGTAACTTACGATGAGTCACTCCAGAGGAAGTAGCTAGCAAGATGGTCAGTCTGGCTTTTGAAGTAAAAAAGGAAATTAATGATGTTGCAATTTCAAGCATAATTAGGAGGACAGACTCAGATGATCTCGAAAGGAAAAGAATGCATGTGAATAAAATGGTGAGAGCTGGCTTATTGGCAACTGGTATGAAATTTATCGGACATGATAATATACTAAATAATCATTTAGATAGGTGGGGCTTACACCTCAATTATCAAGGCATTAACATTTTGACTGCAAATTTGATTGATTTTATAAACAGAGAATGACAACATATGGATGATAAGAATGTAACAAGAACGTATGACTCTGCACACACTTCAGATATTAATGCAGCGTTAATAACCACAAAATCGTTGGATGAAGATAAGTGCAAATTGAGGCGGAGGATTGCGAGGAATTCCGGAGGTAGGCCAAATAACGTTGACACTTTTAGTGTTTCAAATTTTGCTGTGTTTTTCATTTTACTCTTAGCAGGAGATATTGAAGTGAACCCAGGGCCGACACCTGCATCAAGCAACAGCCCTTCTTAAAATTCAGTCTTAGAACTGCCCACATTAATTGCAAGGGGAAACCTGCACCAAGGGGATGCAAATTTCCACGAAGAATCACGCGGAAGACAGTGTGCCTTTATGGCTGTAACATCGCTAGCATACAACCATCATCTAATGACAGCTCCAGAATGTCATCCTGAGACTATTGATGAAATTCTTCATGTTGGTGATTCACAATGTCTGCTTGCATTGCAAAAAGGATTGGTTCCTGATGCCCCAAATTTTTCAGTTGAAGAACTGCCTACTATGGTGTGTTTACAAGATCAGATGAAGCAAACAATGACTTTGAAGCAAACAATGTGCCCATTGTGGCACAGCCCTTTGTGGCAACTACTGATTTATGGCAACAACCCATTGTGGTTTTGCCGTTTCTTGTTGCAACATACTCAAATACTTGTGAATTACACAGCGACTTTCCCATTGTGGAAAGAGCTAGTGAATCATCACCCATTGTGGTGAATACCAATCAATTGCCCGTTGTGGCAACAAATACTTCTTACAAATCGCCCATTGTGGCAACAAATACTTCGTGCAAATCGCCCATTGTGGCAACAAGTACTAAAAATAAATCTGCCATTGCTGCAAAAAATACAGCTTCCACAGAAAAACGCATTTTCACAACCAATGCTACTTCTAAACAAACACACATTGACACAAAGAATATAGCATTACAAAGCAAACCTAATCAAGCAGGAACCTTGATCATTTTTGGAAATATTTATCAAGGCTCTTTCTTTATGGGTACGCAGAACAACAGGGACTCCCCATTTCTTTGTTTGCATGCAGCACTTGAAAATGTGTTTGCCAATAGCAACAGTGCAATATTAATTTTAGATGGGTACATGGTGTCAATTATTCTCAATCCAGACTCAAGATTTTATTTATTTGACTCTCATGCAAGAAATTATTGGGGCATGCCTGACATAAATGGTAAGGCAGTGCAATTGAGCTTTAGAAATATGTTTTCCTTACAAAACTATTTGCAATTAAGTGGTAAAATACACTACTTTTTTTGAAGTGGTTTCTGTTACATTTCATAACCTTAATTCTTCAGACATGCAAGAAATCACCTTTCCAATTAGTCCAAGGATACTGACTGTAGAATGTAAAAAGCAACAAAAATGGCAACAACTAAAACAACCTCTTGCTAGAAAACGCAAAAATGAAAGCGAGTCTGAACAACAAATGCAACATGACAAAATCTGTAAAAATACTGCCAAGAAATATGCAAATGAAAATGAATCTGAAAGACGAGAACGGCTTGCAAAAAAGTGCAAGAACACAGCAAAAAAACGATCAAATGAAAGTGAACCTTAAAGACAAGAGCGCCTTGCAAAAATGCGCCAACACATAGCAAAAACACTAGCAAATGACAGTGAACATGAGCGACAAGAACGGCTTGCAAAAAAGCGCCAAAATGCAGCAAAAAAACAAGCAAATGAAAGTGAACATGAGCGACAAGAGCGGCTTGCAAAAAGGCGCAAAAATGCAGCAAAAAAAGAAGCTAATGAAAGTGAACATAAGCGACAAGAACGGCTTGCAAAAAAGCGCCAGAATGCAGCAAAACAACAAGCAAATGAAATTAAGTCTAAAAGGGAAGAACAACTTCAAAAACGCAGACTGAATAGGAAGAATAAAAAGCAATATGCGGTGCAGGATAAGACAAATTACTTGGCAGAATTTGATATACTAGGTAATGGTTCCATACATGAACAACATTGGGCGAAACAGAATATGAACGCATTTCACGGATCAATAAGATTTTCAATGAAACATTGCAGAATATGTTTTGAAACTTGGCCTTTACAAAATCAATCGATTTCTGACAATTCCATGTGTGTGCGTTGTGCAAGAGATAAAAAGATCCCGAAAAGGTTTTCAAAAGAAAATAGCATGATTCCATCTGCTGTTCCAACTGAATTGCAAGGCTTGACACAAATTGAAGAGATGCTTATTGCACGTGCTTTTCTCATGATGTGTGTTTATGTACGACCAGGTGGGCAAAGATGATACCATGGTCATTGTATTAATCTACCACAAAGAGTTCAAAAACTTGCTTCAACATTACCCCGCTATCCAAAAGATCTAGCTGTCATTGTCGTTCAAATGAAAGGGAAAAACAATTCTACCAAAGATATGAAGGTTAGGCGGAAAGTTGTCCATGATGCTTTGATGTGGTTACTTTCTCAAAATCCACTTTACAAGGAATTAGAAGTAGACCAAAAAGCATTGAGTAGTTTACCAGAAAATGCTGTACCACATGATTTCATTATGCTAAATACAGAAGAATAAAATGATTCAGTAATAAACAGATGTGACAATGATGAAATTCTTTCAAAAGACGCTCACTGTGATGATCAGGTTTACAATGAAAGAGCTGAAATGAGCTCATTTCTTCCACTTGCTGAACACCAGCAACAAGAAATCCAAGCTATAGGGCATGAACTATCTGGGCAGCCATTGGAATGGCCAGATGACGAGGGGGCTAATCCTTTAAGTGAATATGACACTCCTTTTCTTGCCAGTATGGCATTCCCTACATTATTTCCAGATTGTCTTGGTGATCCAACAAATGTGGCTACTTTGAGAGATGTTTCTTTTCAAGACAGAATTAAGCACCTTCTGAAATTTAGTGAATTTGTAAAAGGGAAATGGATTTATCTCTTTGCAAGCCATCCAAGATTTGCGTACTGGTCTTTGAACATGATTCAGAGAAAGAGAACCCTTGAACAAAGTGGTATTTTCTCAAGCAAAATCCCAGTGAGGCACATCTTACAACTGATGAACTGCATGACATGGCAGCAAATGACAATTCAAGTGTGTTGATTGGAAAGATGTCTAGATATGTTGCAAATATTTTAGGGTCCAATCCTTATTGGCATAAAGTTAAGGAAGAATTAAAAGCAGTTATAACAAGCAAAGGAGCATCAACAATCTTTTTCACTTTCTCAGCTGCAGATATGCATTGGCCAGATTTGCATGACCTTTTGAACAGTGGTTCTCAATGTAAAGTTTCAAGTGAGGAAAGACGGCAAAATGTCATCAACAATCCCCATCTTGTGGACTGGTTCTTTTGCCAAAGGCTGGAAAACTTTGTTAAGCATTGGTTATATGACACAATGGATGCAGAATGGCATTGGTATATATTTGAATACCAACACAGGGGTAGCATTCATTGCCATGGCACTGCTAAATTAAAAAATGATCCTGGACTTTGTGAATTAACTGAAATAGCTTTAAAAGGGTTTCTTGCACAAAAGACACTGAATGAAACCAATGGTGTCCTTGATGATGAAAGGGAAGTTATTGAAGCAGGCAAAAATACAGAGAAGACAGTTTGCAAATATGTTGACTGGTTATTAACCACAATTAATCCTTTACCTCCAGACACTGAGACTTGGGTTAAACCAAAATTTCATCCCTGTCAGAATAGGCACCAAGATATCTGTGAATCAGACCTTGAAACAGATTATGTAGACCTTGTTAATACTGTTCAGAGACATACAAGATGAAGCACAAGTTATTGTTTGAGAAAGAAGCAAGATGAGTCTGAACTGAAATGTAGGTTTCATTTTCCATTTGACTCTTGTCCAGAAACCAAGCTTGAATTTGAAGAAGTTCATACAAAGAAAGGTGAGAAAAGTTTCAAAGCCAAGATCGTTACAAAGCGTAATGATTCTAGACTTAATAACCACCAAAGATGCCAGTTGCAAGGCTGGAGAGCTAATTGTGATATCCAAGTTGTGATTGATCATTATGCTTGCATGGAATATTTAACAAAATATGCAGCAAAAGGTGAGCCAACGTCACCAAGCATGAACCAGCTTCTCAGAACAATTCTTCAGAATAGGAGCAGTGCAACTTCTGATGCAAAGAAAATCATCAAAAAGTTAGCAATGAAAGCACTTGGGGAGAGAGACTTTTGTGCACAGGAAACAATGCATTTGTTAATGTCACTCAGGCTTCATAGCTGTTCATTCAAAGTCATACCAGTAAGTCTTACTGGGTCACGAAAAGTCCGCAAGCATACAGACTGTGATTCTATTGAAAATGAAGGAATAGAAGCTTCAAAAGAACACTCATTGCTAGATGCATATGCACACAGAGAGAACTATGATGATTCTCCAGAATTTGATGGTATGAATCTTTCACAGTTTGCAAAAAAGTACAAGATATTTAAAAGTCAATTAGTTACTCTACCAGACAACGTTGTTCCACGGATATTTCCAACATATTCACCAAACCCTGCAGGGTCAAATTTTGCCCTATATTGCAAGTTCCAATTGTTGAGATATAAGCCATGGAAGCACTCGGAAAACAAAGTTTGGGGTTGTCAAGATTCATCTGACGAGACACTAATCAGTGCATGGCATGAATTTCTACAGACACCTTATGCACAAAGAAATGTTCCAGATTGGGTGGACAAATTGCAGAATGTTGTTTTGAATCAGGAGCCACAGTACGAACAGGCTGAACATCAACAAAATGAATGTCACCAAGAGGAATGGATGATCTTGGCAGGACTAAATACCACCAGTGACCATGCATCTTGTAGCCCTGCCAATGACTGGCAAAAGATAGGGACAACTACACTCACGAACAGCTGTGTGAAATGCCTCAATGGATAAGAGATAGAAAAGATTGTCAAAGCTTGGAGCAACATCTGTTTGATGTGAATGTAAATTGTCTCAATCACATGCAAAGACTTGCATATGACTTAGTTATGTCTCATTCTCATGATGATGATACAATAAAGGACCCACTTTGTCTGATAGTAATAGGAGTTGCTGGCACATGCAAGAGCTACTAGATTGACACTTTGCGCAATCCATTACAAAACAAATGTGCAGTCACTGCTACAACTGGTAAAGCTGCTTTTAATATTTGTGGTATGACAATACATTCACTGCTCAAGTTACCTGTAGGTATGTGTGGTAACAAGGATTTAAGTGATGAAAGCCTCTGCAGACTGCAGGAATCGTTGAATGGTAAAGAGTACATAATTATAGATGAATACTCAATGCTTGGCCAGATTACATTTGGATGGATTGACAGGCACTGTCGACAAGCTACCGGCTGCCATGACCAACTATTAGGTGGAAAATCTTTGATTTTATTTGGAGATCCTGGCCAATTACCACCAGTTGCAGACAAGCCATTTTTTCATTCTCACCCTTCAAATGAGATTGGTAAACAGGGTTATTTTGCATACATGTTGTTTGACAGGGTTATTAAGCTTACTGAAAACCAAAGAGTGTCTGGTGTCAGCCAGGAGCAGATGGCTTTCAGGGCCCTTCTCTATCGACTGAGAAATGGAAAAACTATGATTGGCAGTTACTGTTGACCAGACAGCCATCAAATGTGAATGATGTTTCTGAATTTGAGAATTCAATAAGACTTTTTTACAGCAATGAGCAAGTTGGTCAATTCAACTATGAGCAATTGACAAAATTACAGAGCCCAATCGCATGCATTGAAGCAAGACATTCATCAGCAACTGCTAAAAGATTGAGTTCAGATGAAATGTCAGGTTTACAGCCAGTTATTTATTTAGCAAAATATGCAAAGGTGATGTTGACAATGCATTTATGGCCTAGTGTTGGACTCTGCAATGGAGCCAGTGGAACAGTAATTGATATTGTGTATCAAACAGGGCATGAACCACCTAGCCTACCTATTGCAGTGATGGTTAAATTTGATGGATACAGGGGGCCTTCTTTCAGTGATCAAGAGCCATCATTGGTTCCAATCTGTCCTGTAACTACAAGAGCAAACTCGAATACATTCCATGAAAGGCAGCAGTTGCCTCTGCGGCTTGCTTGGGCCTTCACAATTCACAAAAGTCAGGGAATGACCCTATCAAAAGCATGGATAGACATAGGAAAATCTGAGAGAACGGTTGGAATGACGTATGTAGCCTTAAGTAGAGTGAAAACATTGTCATCACTTATAGTTGAACCAATGACCTTTGAGCGCCTCCAGAAGATTCGACCAACTGGAACGTTTCAACACAGACTTGAAGAGCAGCAAAGATTACAAAGATTAGCTGACGAGACAGCAACAATTAATGGGTTGTTTTAGACGCCTTTTTGTAATTGAGGTTGCGTTGACAACTAATTTATTTGTGGGTTGCAGTAGCCCACATCATGCAAGAACTTCATTGCAAGCTCTTTTTTATTTACCAGGGGAAGAGGGACAACACAAAGAAGAAAGAAGACAAGATCAGCTTTGGGTGGCACTTCACTATGGAAATGGCTACAGGAAAAAAGGTAACAATTTTAGCTTTATATTCAGTTTCAAAGATTATTGTCCACTGAAAGCGGAAGTTTCTTTTGCAGGATAGAAAGATCTTCAAGTGTCACTTACAGTATATGTGTATTGTGTTAATCAATGTTTACAAAATACCAAATTTTGCTTTCAAACAAAAAGCTCATCCATTTATTTTCATTTTACTGTAGGAGTAAAGAGCCAGTTGAATTGTGGCATTCCTATAAAGACTAGCATTGGATTGGATCATCATTACTTAACGTGCAACATTTTTGTCAACTAAAGACCAGCATTTCATCAGAATTACTTCACATCTGACATTCTCGTAGACTGATTGGAGGAGCATTTTTATTTACCTTTTGCGCCCATTGGGACCTTCCTTGAAACAAAGTGTTTTGAAATGGATTGTTGAGACTAAAGATTGTGCATTGAGAATTCTCTCCATTAAAACTTTGTGTACACTATTGCAAAACCTGTTGGTTATTATTGCTATATCTAATGAAAACACGTGTTATGCTATGGAACATTGATCAGTTTTTCATAATAGATTGTTGAGACCAAAGATCGAGCATTGAGAATTCTCTCCAGTAAAACCTTTTTGTACACTGTTGGAAAAGCTGTTATTATTGCTGATTCTAGTGGAAACACATGTTATGCTATGGAACATTAAACAGCTTTTCATTGGATTGTTGAGACCAAAGATTGTGCATTGAGAATTCTCTCCATTAAAACTTTGTGTTCACTATTGCAAGATCTGTTGGTTAAGTTTTGCTGATTCTAGTGGAAACACATGTTATGCTATGGAACATTCAACAGCTTTTCATTGGATTGTTGAGACCAAAGATTCTGCATTGAGAATTCTCTCCATTAAAACTTTTTGTGCACTATTGGACAAGCTGTTGGTTAAGTTTTGCTGATTCTGGTGAAAACACATGTTATGCTATGCAACATTGAACAGTTTGATATGATGATATACTGTAGCAGTTTAATTATTGTCTCTGATGCTTATCAATACAATTGGAACCAATCAATCAATGGACAGTAGTTGAAAGTTAGTTACACTGAAACAACCAGAAAAACAGAAACATCACTTGCTGCAAACTGGACCGTTTCCCTTCAAAAACAAATGTTTTTGAATATTGGTATGGCCAACAATAACAAGGCATCATCTGAGGTACCATCCAAAAGTAGAAAGGCTTCAAGTCTGCAAGAACTTTAAAACTATGAACAACATTAATCCATTGTCTCTTTAATTGCAATTTGACCAGTGTTATCTTGACTTGTACTGAATGTTGCCATCGTAATACTACAAAAGGTTTATTTAAATGTCCAAATTTGTCATGTTTTCCATTGTTTTAAACTCGAAATATTAAGTCTTCAAAGGATTTGCAGACAATTTTGTTGTGAACAAGATTGAGCTGCACTCACTTAACTATGTTAACGGCTAGTAAGGTGTTCGTACTAAAATGTGGAGTTATTGTGATTTTAGTGTTAGCAGGTCAATTTTGTCGACTGTTGTGATTCGTTTCTTTCAAAGGGGTTTTTAGAGAGAGTTCCCAAGGAGAAAAGTGTTTGAAAATACCAATAAAGATTTTGATAGAAATTACGTGATGTCCTATCGCCTGAAGAAAGTGTTTTTATGGAGGATGAAGCGGAAGGTGAGGATTCGGAAGCAGAACATCTGTGCAGGTACGTAAACAAGATCAGTAAAAAATTAGGCCCGTTCTTAGTGGCGCCCCTTGGTGAATCTTATTACTTGGCTTGACATTTTTTATGTTTCTTCTAAACAGAGTTCAGAGTGTTATTAGGCAAGGTTAGTTATGAGTTTCTAGTCATTTCAGTATGATTTTAAGAACCACATTCCATCCACTAAGACTCCAAAATATACACCTTGGACATTGCTTGCACCTCGGAGGAACTCTGAGCAACGGGAATCTTGGCATTACTAGCATTACCCTCCCTTGGTGTTTTTGTTTATATCATTTTTATTTCTCAGCATCAGTTTTCACTATTTGTTATCATTTTATCTTCTGCCTTATCAAAATTCTCGTTAATACAAGCAACGCATTCTGCTCACATGAAAATTTCAGATCGACCTGAAAAAAGCTGACTGACCCGAAACCGAGTTCCAGGTCGACTTGAGTTTCATTTCACCTGCGTCTTGTAAGCGTTCCAAAGGCTTCGAGAGCAGACCACAATGAGTTTCAAACTGATCAGAAACTCAGACTCAGAACTTCAGGAGCTCAGAAACTCAGAAAGTCAGAAACTCAGACTCAGTACTTCTGCGGCATTGGGAATAAACTCAGCGAGAATATTCCCAAAAAGCTAACCCACTCTTGTCTGGTGAATACCCGCTCGAAACTCCTCCGTTCAGTTTTCCTTTTTCTGCCATCATGACAGATAAATTATCATCAACCTTGAACAAGATGAAAACATCGCATGGTTCAGGCCACGATTGCATTGCGAGCTTTTATTTGAAGATTGCTTTGCCAGTTGTTGGCGGGTCCTTATGTGATCTTTTCAATAAATCGTTGTTTGCGGGCAAATTTCCGAGGACTGGGAGATAGTGCGTATTGCACCCATTTTCAAAAGTCTGGTTTTCGACTCTTACATTCGGTTGCCACAGCCCTTATGGCAAGCACCAACGATTGGTACCTGAATATAGATAAAGGAAAATACACTGGTCTAATTTTTATTGACTTGAAGAAGGCTTTCGATGCGGTTGATCGTGAAATCCTACTAAAAAAACTGAAAATGTATGGAGTGACTGGCCTGGAACATGACTGGTTCATATCATACTTGGATAATCGTAAACAATTCTGCAGGGTAGATGGCACTTCCTCTGATGTAAAGGGAATAAATTGTGGAGTTCCTCAAGGCTCTTAGCCTGCGTGCAGACTTTACTTTCCACTGCGAAGGAGAGCCTATGAGGATCTTGTAAAGTCTGCGAATTAGCGTCCATTATCGAGTTCTGAATAAAAAGTTTCTCCTTCGAAGAGGAGCTCAATCTTGCGCAATAGATTGACCCCTCAAACAGGAAGGAACAATAATCCCTATCATGCGAGGAGAATCCCATGCCACCCACAAAACTTCAGAGCCTGCAAACTGCAGAGGTAATAGACATGTGTAGGCATAATAGGTAAAACTCACCAGTGATTCAAGAACCCCACTTGCTGACACATGTCTAAGCGAAGGGTACTACCAACACACCATCAGCTCATCAAATGAAAGTTTAGGCCTAGCCTAACCTGAAGTAAACATTCTGTCCTCGGAGCGGAGAAACTTTCAAAGAATTGCCTTGTGATCGTTGTAGACTTCCTTCACCTTGAGAATATGCTTGACTGTTTATAATTCCTTTCAAAACAAAGTTTCATCCCAAGTTATCAAGTCCCGAAGACAGGCAAACTGGGTGGCACACTTCATCATCGGCGAACTCGTTTACCACGCACAGCAACTTCCTCAATTTGAAATTTACGAAAACGGTTTGGTGTTGTGTCGCAAACAATGACCACAAAGGGTTGCGAAAAACGTGACGATCCTGTCGGCTTTTGATTGGGTCCTTAGAATCTCAAACTAGATACTGATTGGCTAACAGACAATAGCCGGACAAAGGCGAGTATCATTGCGCAAGATCTCAGAACTCAATAATGGGCGCTAATTCGCAGACTTGACAAGATCCGCCTTGGCTCTCCTTCGCAGTGGAAAGTAAAGTCTGCACGCAGGCTACAAGGCTCTTGTCTTGGTCCACTCTTACTTCTGATTTACATCAATAATTTGCCATCAATGATGTGGGACTGAGACCTGAGTGTGTATACCTTAGTCGATGTCACATCCTCTATCGCCCCAGACCCCAGACTGGTCAAAATAGCCCGGCAAGTGTCCACAAAAAAAATGTCCAAAAACGCGATTTTAGTGGGGTATAACTCTGGAACCACGCATCGGAATTCAATTCGGTTTTCGGTTTTCAACTCAGCTCAACACCCTCTATCATAATCAAGAATAAAACATTTTGGGTTTAGGTGCACTTTAAATAAATTAATGATGATGATGATGATGATGATGATGATGATGATGATGATGATGATGATGATGATGATGATGATGATGATGATGATGATGATGATGATGATGATGATGATGATGATGATGATGATGATGATGATGATGATGATGACTATCAGATTTCCACACTCTTGAGCTAAGAAATACTAAAAATGATCTTGCAGTACCGTTAATGAGAACCGTAAGTGGCCGAAAGGCATCCTCAACCTCGTGTGGAACATCCAAAGTGTGGAACATCCTCAACCTCGTTCCCAGGCCCCAAACGGTCTTCTCGTAATCTCAACCGTCGACTGATTTGGGCCCTGGTACGGATTCCCACTTCGTGGCAATATTTGCAACCATTATTGATCTTAATTTATGCAAACCGTTATTGCTTTACGGGCTGTGATTCCTATGGAAACTCAATGAAAAGTGAAGCAGAGACAGCATGTCACGTGACTTTACCAACTTGCTTTCAGAAATGAGAGTTGAAAGAAATTTCAAAATAAATCACTTTCAAGAGTTGCGAAGCGAAAGCGAAGCAGCTCAAAACAATAACAAATTATAGCGAAAAGACAAGCGAAATGTCAAGGAAGAGGAACGTTGGCTGCAAACAAGCCACTTACAACTGTTGGAATTCCTTGCAAATTTCTTTCGCGGACTTATGCAGCCTAGAAGATCACCGAGGTAAATTTTGCAAATCAATTTCTTTGACCGACTTTTACTACAATTTTCCGAAGTGGGAAGGCTCGAAGTTTTAAATTTGTTGTGAAAGTTTGATGCTGTACTTCACTTGCAGTAGCTTGCTTCGTCTAATTGTGCTTGTCCCTGAATTTAGCCAGTTTTGTAGTTCCATTTTTGAATATTTTGGGCGCAAAGTCGCAATGCTTTCAGTCTTTTCTTTGAGATCACAGGCAACAGGATAAATAGTTGTAAAATTATAATGTAAATACTTGCCTTTGCCTCACGTTACCAAAATGTCTTTTTCTTTGTTTTCTGTCTGTTCTGCCACAGGCAACAGGATAAATAGTTGTAAAATTATAATGTAAATACTTGCCTTTGCCTCACGTTACCAAAATGTCTTTTTCTTTGTTTTCTGTCTGTTCTGCTAACAAATGTGCACGAACAAGCGATTTTAATATCGATATGCGAGGCCTGAAAGTTTCTTCGGACGGCCATCTTGAAAATAATGTAACAACTGCCCAGCCTCGATTCGCCGCACATTTTGGATTCAGCGAATACAATGTTTTGTTATGTTTTATTTCGCTTAGTGAGAAGTAGGTTGCAGCCGTGGTTTTGGGTCCGGACTGCAGAAGCTCAACAATAATAAATTGCACGAATTGTTGCAGTACAACAGGAATTTACAAAGTTTAATTCGGAGGAAGGCATGTCATTCTTAAAGTTAAACTTTTTAGAACATTTGCGTTTTCGTTGTTGTCTTCCGAAACTCAAGACTCAAGGAAGCTTTCTGCAGCTGCAGCCTCTTTATTATGGGTTCATTTTTCAACAAAATGTACGATAATCTAAAGCAACTATCCTTCCAGTATTAGTTTACTAACGACATCTAGATTTGTTATGTTTTCGAGCGAGAAACCAGGGTGTTTGTCTTCAATTTCTGCTTTGACCTTCTGCCGAAGCAAAATGATCTAAAATCGATTACTTATTCCTCGTAATTTTACGTTACCACACTCAATTTCTCACATGAGTGTAACCAGTGTAACACCCCTCTACTGCGATTTTCCTGTAATAATTTCTTGTTACTAGGAAATTATTTTTCAGACATTTGATTCAAAACAATTTCTCTCGCAGCTCTGACTTTGGGCTTTTCCGAATGAAACTTCTTGAAGAAATTAATTTATGCGAATTGTGACGCAATTTTACTGAAAAGCCTCGTTTTGAACAGCCAATCAGATCTCGAATTAGCCTAATACGTACAAGGGTCAGTATCGACGCAGGAGTAATGGCCGTTGTATAAAGGTTGGAACATGCTTAACGACAATATCAAAGAGGCTCCCTCGGTCTACTCTTTTAAATCAAGGTTGAGACAGTTGGGGTACGAAGATCTTTAATTTTGGACAGATTTTTTTTGTATTCAGGTGTAAATTTTTATATAATTTGTTTATATGTATTATATTACGAACTGTACTTTTGACAGGGCCAAATTGTAAAACAATATCTATTGAATTTTGTACCCTGTACCGGGTGTCCCAAAATGATGTATTATTGTTTGATTGCTTGCATGTCCATAACCAATGAACGGATTTTCAAACACTTAGTTTCATTTGATTGCCTAAGGCTAAATTGTATTTTAAGATATTGGTTGTTGTTTTACCGGTTTTTGAAAATCGGTTCATCGGTTATGGACATATAAGCAATCAAACGATAATACATCATTTTGGGAAACCCGGTATAAATATGTTTAAAATATAAATAGATATGAATATATAAAATATACAGGGTGTCCCAAAAAAGTGTCTGACTTTTAAATTTGAATAAATCAGAAAATACTTGATATATACGAACCGCTCTGGTATTATTTGAGAGCTGAGACATGTAATTTTCTTTTGAACCTATTGCAGTTCAAATTGGACAAAAATTAAGAAACCAGGGGGTTCTCAAAGTTATAGCCAATTTTTTGCATATTTTCCTCACCTTTGCTCTGCTATTGTCTACATTTACAGTGATATTTACTGTTGGAAAACAAAACTAGCCCTCTTGTTAGTGAAAAAGAAGGTTTCAAGTTGTCTGAACATGAGTTACTCAAATTATCAGAAATCTAATTGCTACCACTGGTAGAGAGGTATGTTACCCCAGATAACGCAGCAATGCATAATGTCAAAGATGGACCTTGAAACACAGAGTTGGACACAGAGTTGGAGAAAAGAAGATTATTGCCTTGTTTCGAAAGAATGATTGAACAAATTTTGCAATTTAATGAATTACATTCTCAAGTTTCTAAAAGCACTTAAATTGTTGTTTTTAGACTTCTTTTTAGACAATTCTTTTTAGAAACTAGAATGACATTAGAGAAAAGTAGAGTAAAGAGTGAAAAAAAACACTTAACATTTGCGTGAATTTTAAGGAACCCCCTGGTTTCCTAAAAATTCTCAAATTGAAACAGCAATAGATTCAACAGAACATTACATGTTTCAGCTTTCAAAAAATGTCCGTGTCCGGTACATGGAGGGGAACATCTAGAGAGAAGTTGTACGCTGAGCTTGGATGGGAATCTTTAAGTCTTCGTAGGTGGAGTAGATGCCTGACTTTGTTCTATACAATTGTAAACAACCTAACTCCGAACTATACAAGGGATCCAATTCCACCACTTCAGCAGTTTCAGTACTCTTTTCGCAAACCTGACATCATCGGGCAAATAAGGGCAAGAACTGCAAAGTTCAAATCTACTTTTTATCCTCATTGTCTGTCCGAATGGAATGAACTCGAACTCGAACCTGAAACTAGGCTGGCACCATCTGTTGCCGTTTTCAAATTGAAAATGTTATCAAAAATCCGCTCCCCTGGAAAACCTGTATATGGGATTCATGACCCAAAAGGTCTGTCCTATCTAACTCAACTTAGAGTCGGTCTTAGCAAGTTAAATTTTCATAAATTTAAACACAATTGTAAAGATACCACAAATCCTATGTGTCCGACAAATGATGGTATTGAAGATACGGAACACTTCTTGTTGCTCTGCCCTTGTTTTGATGTACAAAGACGAGACCTCCTCGCTGGAATCTATGCATTAATACGACCACTTGGATATGTAAATCTTGCAAATGAAGCTTTACTACAACTTTTATTGTATGGCAATAAAAAGATTTTCCTTTTTCACTAAATAGACAAATTCTTGAGCTAACGCTTCATTTTATCCATGAAACTGGTCGATTCGAGTGAATTTCTGTAGCCACTTAACCATCCCTTCATAAGCCACCCGATTTTGTCCCATAGTTAAAGTAGTTTCTTTTCCTTTATTATCTTTATTTAATGGCCTCGGGGTAGACACAGCCTTTTGCTCCCTGGGGTTGATCGTCCTAGTAGTATTGTAGAGTTAATTTGTAAGTAATGTAGTTCGTACTTTGTATTGTAAATTTCATTTGGAATATATTATATAAAAAAAAAATGTCCAAATGGTCCATATACGTCAAATAGTCTCGGACATATTCAAATTTAAAAGTCGGACACTTTTTTTGGGACACCCTGTAGATTTTTGAATTTCTACGCCATTTTTTTATGACATCACAATTAAATCTATAGAAATTCTTAGAAAATATAGTGAGTTTACCCTAGACTGATTACAATTCGTCGTAAATTTCGCTCGTTTTTTATATTTTTGACTTTAACCTTTTCGCTCAATCTACGACTCATAAAAAAGCTATGTGAAAACGAGGACAAAACTAATGTACGAGAATTCGATCGAAACTTGGTCGGTCGATTGATTGATTGATTGATGGATTCGATTGATCGGTCGTGCCGCAGGGAGACTTCTCAGCTGTGATAGAGGTCATGTGACTTTTCCACGCCTTCAAACTTTTTCGGAATGAGTGAACCAGACAAACTTGCGTTCCTTTGACAATCAAAACAATAACGATTTCGTCAAATTCAGCCAGCCAGCGGGATCTAATTTCTTTCAAATGAAACAATGATAAATCTAAAACAATACAATCAGGATTATTTTGATTGCCAAAGGAACCCAAGGTATATTTCAGAAACTTTTTGCTGAAGCCTTCTGCAACCTATTGTGAAACTGTTTTACGCAAAAAATCTGCACTAGCTATTTTGTAATAATTTCAATCACGAATATTTCTGCTGTTAATACTATGGTTCATAAAGCATAAACGTTTCATCAAGTTTCGGGTATTCTTTATCTTAAAATGCGCGAGTTTTCTGGCGTTATCTTCAGGGGAACTTTGCAATTTTTTCTAGAATGTTCTTCGGTCGGGAAAGCTCAAGAAACGAACACAAATTATTCTCGCAAAGAAAAACACCCACAAAGGCTTCTCAAAACTATAAATAATTCTCCTAAAAATATGCAGTTATCCACAAAACTCTTATGACACATTTGTTTCGTAAGATTGAAAATAGTTTCTGTTTAAGCAGCTTTTGTGATTTTAAACTTCATAAGGAAAGATAAATTGATCGGCACTTTGCAAGAACGAAGAAACTTGTTCAAGGTTCAAGCCTCTTTGACAACTTTACTATAATTTGCATAGAATTTCAAATACGAATACTTCTGCTGTTTATATAGGAATGTTTCAAGAAATTTCGGTATCATTTCCACATCGAATGTGTGAGTTATCTCGTAACTTTTTGCCGGGTCGAAGTGCTTACCTCAAGCTCCTTTTTTGTTTTGCTCAGGCCAAAAAGGAATCCTGTGTTTCACGATTTAAATTCGCCAAACAGTAAGTCTTCCCACAGCAAGTTGGTAAACAAACAAATGCATCCTTTCCCTTCAAAACTCTTTCGTGCAGTGCCTTTTGAGATCCTTTTGAGTGCCTTTTGACTCTTTCGCACAGTGCCAGTCAAATTCCTTGTCTTCATTCTGTCCGTAGCTGCGATGATAACAACCTCCATTTTGGCAAAAAGCAACGCGAAGCGCTGTCCTATTGACTGGGCGACCAACTCTGTGGGCACCGAAAATTCCGAAAACTACCGAAAATGTGACCGAAAACTCAAAAATTTACGCGGGAAATTTAAATGAGCCAATCACAGCCGAACAGCTCCGAATGCTGCAATCTGATTGTAACGTCAAGAACTTGACGTGAAAACGAGTTTTTGTCCTGATTTTGAGATAGTTTGATTATGAGTCCCTGTTTGAGCGAGCAATTCCATTCAATTCAATCGGTAATTCTACTCAATAGCGAGCGAAAACTAGGGACGAACTGTAATAAGTCTAAGTTTACCCGAAAACGCCAAAATCTGCGTTTTCAATTGTTCTTGCTATTGTCTTTCGCTAAATTTTCTTTTATTCAAGATTCAATGCCCCTGCGGTTTCTATGTGAATTGAAAAAGTCTACAAAGGCTAAGGCTTGCTCGCGCATTTCAAGTCATGTGGCAATACTCCAGGGAAGTTTCTGTATTGTACTACCGGGTGTCTAAAAAAAAGTACCCCCTTTTGACTCAACAAGGCAACAAAACGATAATATTTAGGGACTTTTTTAATTCATGGCTACATGTGTTGGTCTTCAACTTAAATGCACATACCTTGCATTTTGAATTCGACCACTAAACACCAGAGATATGTGTTCACAAGGTCAAAATTTGGAGTGCACCTGGAACCAGAGGTTTTGAGAAATGGCCTAGCCGTAACTCGACAACAAACTGGCATTTTGCCAACGAATTTTCGACTTTGACCTTCACTTTCTATTTCTAAAAAGATTTATACCTTGAATTACTTCAATTGTCCTTGAAGTGACTTTTCTTTTGAGGAAACGGTCCTTGCATTGCATTCGATCCCAAGTGTCTTGTATTAAAGAAGAGGAAAAGGAGCACATGCACGCTAATTTTGGAGATGTGGCACGACTTTATCACTCTTACCACATTTTTATTGTATTTGTTTAATCAGCGCCATGTCCATGCATCTTTTATTCTTTTCAAAAGCAAAACACGGAAACTTAAAGTCTACAGGTACTTTGGAAAATGTCCACGATACAAATCATGGCTAGGCTCTTTTTCAAAACTTCTGGTTTTGGGTGCACTGTAAATTTTGACTTTGCGAACCTGTATCTCCGGTGTTTGGTGGACGATTTCTAAATGCAAGGTACGTGCATCTAAGTTCAACATTGATAAATTTAGCTGTGAGTTAGCTGTAAGTTTAAGACCAGCCTTTGATTTTTAGTTTGAAGTAACGAATCACATAGTAGTTATTCGAATTAATGTTGAAGAATTATTTCATTATTAGAATTATCGAATATCACAGGCTCTTCCCTGATAAGCACATAATATTTTTCACGCTTTTCCAAGGGTGGTCTTAAACCTATGGCCATAGCTGTGGACTGAAGGCCCTCTACTACCTTTTTCCTGAAGCAATAGTCTTCGTAGAGTTTCGATATTTTGCAAACAAATCATAGAAATGAATTGCGCATAGATTGATGTAAAATCTAGCTGAGTAACACAATGTTTGGGTCACACCCCTTGTCGGCAGAACCATTTTAATGTCTAAATGGCCTCGGGGTAGTCTCAGTCTTTTGCTCCTCGGGGTATCGTTCCGGTAATATTGCGTAATAATTTGTAGGTAGTGTAAGTAATATATATTGTAATTTTTTTAGTGGATATATAAAAACAAAAGAAAAAACTTTAATTTCCACGAATTTCTACATATTTCATTGTGACGTCATAACAAAATGGCGCCGAAATTTAAAAATAAAATCAAAATTCGGAATCTACATGGAAAGTTGACTTAAATGAACTCCAAACGAGTAAAATAGGCAAAGTGGTAGGGTTCGATCTCGTCTTGCCAAGAAACGTTGTTGAAAAAACTGTGGTCTTAAATTTGAGGCCACGACTGTATCATCACCCCTAGCAACTTCTCTTCAGAGCTTTCTTCAACAATAGCCTCGCCGTCTGTGTTCTTAATATCATTTTGATTTGTCCCAAAAGCTAGAAGATGACATTCCCTTCATTCAATTTCATAAAGTTGTCAAGAAACCATTTTGATAAAACAAGAGCACCAGTTTCTAACCGTTCTAAAACTCTGTCTAATTAGCAGTCAACTGCAAATATAATTATATCATCAGCAAAGTTACATACTGTAGGATCCGTTAGCATGAAAAATAAATCATTGATGTAGATATTAAATAACAGAGGTTTGAGAACTGATCCTTGTGGCACACCAGCAAAGGTTTTCGCCAACTGCTGAATGAATCATAAACTTTGACCCCCAGGGGGGTCTTAATAATTCAAGGTGACGACTATTAATGAACGTGATTGATTCTTATAGTGGTACTATTTCAAAGTATATAAAAGTAAATAAAAGTCTCTTTCTAGCTGATATATGCTATAAATAGCACAATTGTTTCTGAAACAATTAACCTGCTATTGTTATTGCTGCGTACGGAAAAAGTTACTAACGCTTAGGCTAAAAGCTAGTACCGCTAAGGATTTAGGGTTTTACTGCATTTTGCAACGGGGTCATTTCAAATAAGAACAACAGATGCCTGTCAGATGATGTTTTCAAAATTCCTTCTAATCCTTACCAAGGGAATCCAAGCATCAGAGAACCTCAGAAAAAGAATTTCAGCAAGATATCTCATTTGTTTCAGGTTTTAAGATCAATTGAATATTTAGCCAACTGATGCAAATGTGTGTTTTTTCATGAGGTGGCAAATTCAAGATTAAAATTTCCTATCCTAACTTTTTCTGGACTTTGTTATAGCACAATATGAATTCTTTGGAAATTTAGGCCCCGTTTACATGATACCGTTTTCATTTCATATCGGATTGGGGGTGGCAATCCGAAAATTGTTCTGTTTACACGATACCGTTTTCATTTCATATCAGATAGGGGTTCCGTTTACACGACACCGTTTTCATTTCATATGGGATTGGGGTTCTGTTTACACGGAAACGCTTTGTCTTGTGATGCGAAGGATTCACCTTTGTTTTACCCTGGTTTCACGACCCACTGCGCAGCGCACCAGATGAATAGGAAGCTCGTAGAATTGCTAGAGAGGTTCCGTTTTGAGTTGATACCAGGTTCGACTGTTTACACGATATCGGATTCATTTATGCCATTTTCACAGTATTTTCATTTGAAAACGCGAAAACGGTATGAAGCCTATCGGATTGATGAGTGCTCGTGTAAACAGAAGACCAATCCAATATAAGAACAATCCGTTATGAAAGGAAAACGGTATCGTGTAAACGGGGCCTTAAAGTTTTTGGTAATTGGAGACCAACATATTAGTAGAATATTGCTTCAAACTTTGAACCAAGTATGATTTTGCCCCCCAAAATGTGTCTGGGGAAGGGATTTTGTTGTTGGTTTTCTGATCGATAAATGTAATGGCACTTTTTTTTAGTTTTATGGAATAGAATATTGATCTACCCCCAATGCTATATTTCAAACGACCAAACGGTTTTCGCGAAATTCCTTAATCCAGGGGGCTGCCAAGTCTTTCATTTTTTGCCTAAAAGCCTATTTTCCCATATTTCCAAACAGCATCTTGCAAAAATCTTGCATCACTGAAGATAGCTATTCATATCATCCAAATGTGCACCTGAAGAAGTTCTGAAAAAGTGTAGAAACCAAGAAAATTGTAATCTGACATGAGAACAATAGCTCTATCAAAATAGATGCACGCTCAAAATGGTTAAATTCAGCCAACTTCAACGGGCTAGAAATCTTGTGTCCCAAGGAACCACATGCCTGCAATTTTTTACATGGACTCCTGCACCTTAGAACTGATGCTCTTGCAAATGTGAAAGCCAAACGGGGTCTGGAAGGGTGTCAAATAGCAACATTTGCCAACACAGGGGGTAACATGACAAATGAAGATTTTCGAGACGGAATTTTTTCATGGAGCAATTATTTACGCTTTTCAGAATAAATCATTTTAGGAAGTTGTATCATGAAATTGATTTTATCCAAATACAGATACATTTTGTCCTTGTGCTATAGTTGTTCAAAACAGGAGGCGGTATCCTTATATCTGTCCAAGACCAAATTGGCATCTATTGGCATAGGATTTTTCCCAAGATGGAATATCATGCGAAAAAAGACACTATGGGGTCATTCCAAATAAGAACAACAGATGACTGTGAGATGCTGTTTTCAAAATTCCTTCAAATTTTCACCAAGGGAACCCAAGCATCAGAGTACCTCATAAAAAAATTCAGGGAAAGATATATCATTTGGTTCAGGTTTTATAATCAATTGAATATTTAGCCAATTGATGCAAATGTGTATTTTTCGTGAGGTGGCAAATTCAACTTCAAATACCGGGTGTCCCAAAACGATGTATTATTGTTTGATTGCTTACATGTCCATAACCAATAAACCAATTTTCAAAAAACCTTCTTTTATTTGATTGCCTAAAGGCTAAATTGTATTTTAAGATGTTGGTTGCGGTTTTACCACAGCGTTTTCATGTCGAAAAGAAGATCGATAAACAGGCTCAAATTCTAGCCATAGAAAGCACGAGAAAGAAACGGCCTTCTTTGGCAGTCAACATTTTAGATGTGATGCAAAAGGCTGGACTCGTATTCGCAATCTCTGAACTCAGTATTAACTGAATTCGTATGCTCTAAACGCCATATATTCTATGAACGACATATAAGTTCAGCCTTTTGCATCACATCTAAAATGTTGACTGCCAAAGAAGGCCGTTTCTTTCTCATGCTATCTAAGGCTTGAATTCGAGCAGCTTTATCGATCTTCTTTCCGATATGAAGAAATCGGCCTAAACCATAACCAACATCCTCAAATACAATTTAGCCTTTCGGCAATCGAATAAAATGAAGTATTTGAAAATCGGTTCATTGGTTATGGAGAAATAAGCAATCAAACGATAATACATCATTTTCGGACACCCGGTATATGAAAATCAAAATTTTCTATCCTAACTCTTTCTGCACTTCGTTATAGCATTCCGTGAATTCTTTTGAAAATCTAATGTTTTTGGTGATTGAAGACCAACATATTAGTAGAACCGAAAGGTCCAGCAAAGAACTTTGTTTGGCCAGCAACAGATGATTACAATTGGATCCCTATTTGACACTTTCTAAGGGCGTATT
The DNA here is from genome assembly GCA_039566865.1 of Aurelia coerulea. Taxonomy (NCBI): domain Eukaryota; kingdom Metazoa; phylum Cnidaria; class Scyphozoa; order Semaeostomeae; family Ulmaridae; genus Aurelia; species Aurelia coerulea. The sequence continues at coordinate 11,118,656 of CM076959.1, forward strand.
CTTTTGGGCACCTGAAGTCTGCAAAGTCTTCTGAAAACGGTAGACTTCGCAGAGAAAAATGTCAGTTACAAAAAGAATGCGCATTCTGAAAACAGTAGAGTTGGTAGACTTCGCAGAGAAAAATGCCAAGAGAATACTCATTCTGAAAACGGTAGAGTTGGCAGACTTCGCAGAGAAAAATCCCAAAAGAATGAGAATTCTGAAAGTTTGAGAGTTCGAATGTTATGTTGTTGTGTTCGGCTGAGAGAATTGAAGCCATTGCAATGCATTGTACTTTTGTTTTGCAAATCCCAGAAGAAAAGAATTTATAATACTTCATTGTATTTTCCAATGTTTTGCAAACTTTTTCATTCACGAAACAAGGCTCTTTGCGATCTCTCTGAAGTCTACCAGCTTCAGGAGCAGAAGGTTTCCGAGGCCTCGGAAGTCTACCGTTTTCAGTAGAGCCCAAAACAATACGTCAAAAATCTCTTGGAAGTCTACCGAAAACAGAATGACCAAAAGAATGGGCTTCCATAAAAAATTATCTGAAGTCTGCGAAGTCTACCGTTTTCGGTAGAATGGCACCAAAAGAATGGGATTTTAGCCTCTACCACCTCTACCGCTTTCAGAATATGCCCAAAAGAATACGCTCTAAAACTCATGACATGCCCAGGAACAACGCCCACATGGCGCTCCTACAGCTACTCAAAAACTGAGCTAAACGAGATGGACATTAATTTTCGAGGGCTTCTTAAATTAATCAATCCAGTGAAGGTACAGTAAACCAGTTTGTTTCCCATTGCGTCTTTTTGCATGATATTCCATCTTTGGAAAAATTCTATGCCAATAGATGCCAGTTTGGTCTTGGACAGATATGAGGATACCCCATGTTTTGAACAACTATTGCACAAGCACAAAATGTATCTATATTTGGATAAAATCAGTTTCATGATACAACTTCCTAAAAGGATTTCTTCTCACAGAAAAGCGTAAATAATTGTACCATGAAAAAATTGCTATTTGACACCCTTCCAGACCCCGTTTGGCTTTCACATTTGCAAGAGCATCAGTTCTAAGGTCCAGGAGTCCATGTAAAAAATTGCAGGCATGTGGTTCCTTGGGATACAAGATTTCTAGCCCGTTGAAGTTGGCTGAATTTAACCATTTTGAGCGTGCAACTATTTTGATAGAGCTATCGTTGTCATGTCAGATCACAATTTTCTTGGTTTCTACACTTTTTCAGAACTTCTGCCGGCGCACATTTGGATGATCTTAATAACTGTGATGCGTGTGGCAAGATTTTTGCAGTTGCTGTTTGGAAATATGGAAAAAATAGGTTTTTAGGCAAAAATGGACAGACTTGGCACCCCCCCCCCTGGATCAAGAAATTTCGCGAAAACCGTTTGGTCGTTTGAAATATAGCATTGGAGGTAGATCCATATTCTATTCCATATAGCATTTATCGATCAGAAAACCAACAACAAAATCCCTTCCCCAGACACATTTTGGGGTCAAAATCATACTTAGTTCACACATAAAGCAATATTCTACTAATATGTTGGTCTTCAATCACCAAAAACATTAATTTTCCAAAAGAATTCATGGTATGCTATAACGAAGTGCAGAAAGAGTTAGGATAGGAAATTTTGATTTCATTTATTTGAAGTTGAATTTACCACCTCAAGAAAAACATACATTTGCATCAATTGGTTAAATAATCAATTGATCATAAAACCTTAACCAAATGACATATCTTGCTGAAATTTGTTTGTCTGACATATCTTGCTGAAATTTGTTTTCCCAGGTGCTTGGGTGCTCTTGGTGAAAGTTAGAAGGAATTTTGAAAACATCACCGGACAGGCATCTGTTGTTCTTATTTGGAATGACCCAACGGGTACGTCACCTTGAACTACCAAGTCCCCCCCCCCCCCCCTGGGCTCTGACCCTCTGTTTTCTACCAGTCAGATAACTATAAATCATCACAAGAGCCTCCTTTGAACGTCCAAAAAGCGCTTAAGTTCGCAACTAACAGCTCATTGTCTATGCAATCAAACGCATTTGAAAGATCCATTAGCAAAGCTCCAATCACTCCATTTTTTGTCTTGGGAATTCTTACAGGTATCCACTAATCTCAAAAGCGCATGCTGTGTGCTGAAACCTTTCCGAAAACCATATGAGTAAGTAAATAAAAATGTATCTGCAAAGCCAGCCATCTGGACATATAGAAGTCGTCCTAAGGCCTCTGATAAAGCGGACAAAAGTGCGATAAAGGTCTATAGTTTCGCTTTTTTGTGGCTTCATCATTTTTAAATAGCGATGTTATGTCTCCTAATTTGAGATCTTCGGGAAACGTTTTCTGGAGTAATGAATCATTACAAATTTTCGTTAACAATGGTGCAAATATGTCCTGATTTTCTTTCAGTATTCGTGCAGGAATACTTTTACCGGTAGACAATCCTTTGGGATTTAGACTCGACAATTCATCAATGACTGCCTTCATGGTAACTGGTTGGGAGTCAAAGGATGAACCATGTTTTACCTTATTCTTAATCCTTTGAATGCTGGGATGATATTTGTACTTTTCAACAGTAATTTCAACAGGGTCCAGGAAGTGGTCTGTTGGGAGAAGTGTGCATTCACCAGGGGCAATATCCATTGTCTTTGTAATGTTGGTGAAAAATTAATTATAGATCGCAGCTATTTCCTTTTCATTCGTAATTAACTTTTCATTCTCAACACGTGTGATACTTGAAGAGATTGTACCTTGTCTGTGAAAAGTGGCTTTGCAGTTCTCCAAAACTTTTTATTGTCAGGGACAAAATTCATACCATGGTTTCCATAATAAGATGTTTTTGCCTCACGCAAAAATTTTGACTATGATAAAATGCTAATACTGCCAGCTTAAACCTCACAATATTTTTCAGTCTGAGAATGACACCAAATTTACTGTTGCATAATTGTAGCAAAAAAGAAATAAGTCGTTTTTCTTGCCTGCGTTAACGTTTCAGTGTAATAGCAAAATTTAAGAGCTTCAGCTTCACACAATATTTAATCATTCTGAGAATGACCCCAATAATTGATCCATAATCTTTACAATCATAGGAATACAATTATCTTCTAAACTGCATGTGCCAGCAATAGCAGCACAGCATGTGTTGAAGGTGGGGATACCACATAAACCTGTCCTATCTCCTCGAAAAAGGCGTATCAATTATATAAAGAGGAAGAGAATATAAAGAGGAAGAGTTTCCAATTTGCAGATCTCTTTCAGCTTTAGTTTACTCTCAAGTACCGAATGAACGGGGGGGGGGGGTTAGAATAATCGGGGGAGGGGGGGGGGGTTGGAAATGGTTCAATATAATAATAATCGGGGGGGTTGGAACAATCGGGGGGTTGGAAAAATTGAGAATAGTCGTTTTTCGTTTTCTTAGTAAAACACGTATCTCTTTTATATTTAGCAGGAATTATCAAAAAAATTATGTTCACTATTATTTCTATTTTTCAAGAATTAATAAAAGGGGGGTTGGAATAAAAGTGGGGGGGGGGGGGGTTGGAAAATTTTTCAAAAATTAATAAGTGGGGGGGACGATTATTCGGTACTTGAGAGTATGACTATTTTCTTGTATCCATATAAAATATTACAGCACAGGTTACATTCTATTATACTTTCTAATTACCACGCAACACTACTGGCACGATGCCATGAGCAGCAAAAGACAATTATGACATTTAAGTTCAGCTTTGAGAGTTAATGAACATTTTTATTGTGATTTGCCAAGTCCTGGGGCATTTCCTTATTTTTAATTCAATTTTGTTTCGAAAGCCAACAATTTAGGGCGCAGCTCCTCTTGTAATGATATCTTGGTATATAGAGCCCCATCACCCTTTTCCGAGCACTGAAAAAGAAACCTCGAGTTACTTGGCGCAAGTAAATTGTATCGGAAAATTCAATGCTAATGAATTATTCCTCATTTCATAGTTTAAAGGATAGAAACCAGTTATTGTACATTTAGCGTCCGTCTTCTGTAAAATCGTTGTCGGAAAACACAGCAATAAAATCGCGATATCTTCATTCCATCGCCCTTTTCCGATCACGCAAGTTCGCGCATGAATTTCGAACAGCACCACCACAGAGGGCTCAAGAAAGCGCAGTTTCCAATTGAAATGGATGCTGTACACATAACAGAAGATATTTATTTCAAGGTAACGCTTGACAAGTAACATTTTACCTCTTTATTCGTTTAATGACACCATAAGCAATTTACAATTGAAATTTACAGTCTGTTATAAGATAACTGGCAACACTATAGCATAGCCCCCTTCCCATACTTCAACGCCCCCTGGCATTAATTCAAACCCTACCTCACGTGCATCCAAAGTCCGCGAAACCCCCTGGTGAGGTTTCTTTGTTTATTTCACCTTCCATCCCGTCTCTTCATTGAGAGAGAATCCCAGAATTCGAAGCCAAACCTCGTGATCGGAATAGGGCGATCTATAGCCTATCTGACTGCAGTTAGAACTTTACCCCCGATTGGGAAGGAGAAGATATTATGATCGAATTTTTTTTGTAAATATTCGCTTGGAGAGTTGGAGTAAAGTTTGAAATGTTTTTACTGCGGTTCTAGTAAACAGTAGCAGAGAAACAAGAGAAAATATAATTGCTGCAAGAAAACACGAAGTGAAAAATGGCGACTACTTGCGGTTCCATCACAGGTAGGCCTCTTTCATCTTCCAATATCGCTGGATTCACACGCCAGAAAAAAGTAAACCACGTCTCAACTTGAAGCTCATGGCATCAGCAAAGTATTTTTTTGCGCGCTTTTTTAATCATATGACCCATTCCTCTTGTAAACAAACATCCCGAGATTGTACACCAAAGCGCTTTCAGGAGCCAGTGATCGGAAAAGGGCGATGGGGCCCTAGAGCACGGATATATTCTATTGTGGATGTATCTTATCGTTGGTGACAGGAGACGGCAAACATCGATACAAAAATGTGTACTGTGCATAAACGCTAAACGTCAGGTCTTTTAATTATCAATTGGAATAATAAATCATGTCTCTCAAGTGAATTGTAAAAAACACCAAGAGTTTCGGATAAAAATTGACATAATTTAGCAAAACTAATTTGGTTATAATGAAATGTTTGTGTCAAAGAAAGATTGCGCACATATTTTCCTAACATCCCAAGCCTCCATGAAATAAAAAGCAACGATGATTGACAAATATTGAATTCTATCTCATTTCATGTGTTAGCAACTATTTCAAAGCAAAACATGAAGGTATCAACATCTAATTGACAAGTAAGATCATAATTGTTCACACATCCTACCAACTTATGTAATAAAAAAAAAATTTTTTATGATCATAAAAAAAAAAAAAAAAAAAAAAAAACTTATGTAATAAAGATATCTCAGGAATCAATGTCAACTGTTCCCTTTACTTTGGGACAGCGGTACTTCATGAAATATCGTCATGGGCCGTTGGTTCTCACTCAACCTTGCTGGGACTTTGCTCACCTTCACCCATCTCCATCGCCTCGGCTTTCCTGGCCTCCTCCGCAGCTTGTTTGATCGTATCAGGCTCATTCATCTTGGCCCTTTTCTCTGCAAGTTTTTTACGTTCATCTTCACGTGCAAACTTGTCAAACATATTGGCTAAAAAAACAAGATTTCGTGAATAAATGATCGCACTCAACATGGCATCACAGAGTTTTTTACCAACATCGTTCGTGATGTAATAAATTGTTTCACAAAATTTGCAGATACCTCTATTAAGAACATGCACAGGTCAAAAAGCATTTTCTTATCGAGGAGCAAAAGTATGGAATGAGCTAAATACGGAAACTAAATTGGCACCGTCCCTGGCTACCTTTAAAAATCCATATGAGAGGTACATTCTATTTTTCTATTTAATTTAGTTTTTTATGCTCGATCACAAGTATATCATATAAGCCATATCTAGATATTGTATATATTGTAATTTTCTTTAATTTAGGCTTTCCTATTTTTGCACAGGTCAATTTGTAAAACAGTTATCTATTATACTGAAATCTGTAACCTGTATAAATATTTAAAAATGAAAAATGAAAAAGTGTTCATCGATTTGATTTATTTCATCAGAAATTTCCTGCCGCCATGTTTGGCGCAATCAACTGTAGACAACTAAAATCCAGGTGGATGGCTGTGAGGAAGTTTTTACCAAGACGCGATGCTTTCTAATTAGACTCATTCCAATAAAGTCTCTTGTTTCGCTCCCCCTGCAGATTTGTCGCTACAACAGAGACTTATGAACTTACGGTTCTCAAATCGGCAATTTGCCGCAGCCTGGAATGGCATATATAAAAGCCGGAACAGATAAAAAATTGTCAATGCCGTTGCTATGTGACAAAAGGCCATTGATTTGAGATGCAGGCAATGGATTTTCATAGCAAATAATCCCATTTTATCAGGCCCGTAGGAAGTGGGGGGGGCAGGGGGGCTCAAACCCCCCAATAATTTTAAAAACAACGGTGCTACGTCACAAGCATTAATTGGATGTATTGTTATCTATTGTTTTGAGAACAATTGCCCCCCAATCAGGTTCCTTCCTACGGCCCACCGTTTTACCCCATTTTAGACCATTTTAGTAAGAACACGGGCATGTAATTATATTTAAGCGCGCATTCAAGAAGTTTGCGGTTGTTTCTTTTCCTTGTGGTCTTATTTTCATCTTCTGAGGGGGTAATGGAATTGTAAATCACTCCTGTTACTCCTGAATATATGTACATCCTTATAGCAAAGGCTATCTTCAAGTTTTGCACCCAGTAAAACTTATGGTTAAAGAATATCACACAAAAACATTAAAATTAAGTAAAAATGAAACTCAGTATATGAAACATTTTAAAGCATACAGTAACAAATTACAAAGCATAATGTAAACATTTAATAACTACACTGTACACTGCAAAAGGTGAAGATGTTTTGTTTGAATCTAATTATCTGATCAAAATTACTCGGCCATGAGTAGCATGCTATCATTTACTGGCTTAGGCAAACATATTCCAACTATTTTTCCTGGGGAGAATTCATGATACTCTTTAAGTTTGGGTTGCTGAAAATTGAAGTTCCTTTTATGCCTTTAAAAAGCAATTATCCTTGTGGTCTCAGCAAAATTGACCTGTTGACTTTATTGTTGGCTTGAAAATCCTGTAGGGTACCAGAGATGATTTGATGTGAGGGGAATTTGGAAAATCCTTGTAAGATTTATGCTAGAAATTAAAAAATTTCAATTCTGTTACATCCCTTTAGAAAAAGTTCAGCTTGGAACAAGCTGTGCAAGTTTCATTAAAAATGTGTGCATAATTTTGCCATCAAAACAAAAAATTGTGATTTTGGCTTGGAGGAGCTTGAATTTAGTATGTTGACTTAATTTTTGCCAGTTTGCATGCTTGATGGGCTTGATCATGCTTGACAATAATCCAAAGCTAGCATTACTCTCAAACATACAAGCTTGATTGACTTCCCCTTCAGTTCAGAAGATGTATGTTGCCAGTTAGCGCAAGAGGTGCAAAGTTCTTATCTGAATCAAGCTCTCAAACATATCTGGAATCATATCAAAACAAGTTAGCATCAGGCTTGAAGCATACTGCAAACTTTCTCAATATTTTGCTAAGGGATGTTTAATCAGCAAGTCATCAAACTTAAGGTTCTATTTCATATTTGATAGGTCATTGTGAGTGGGTGGTGTAGTACTTGATGACTTAATTTTGTTCTATGCCCATAAAATGCATTTTTTACCTGGTTCCAGAATTTTTCTCTTGAACTAACATGATACCCTGCAAATGGCAAATCCCTGTCAACAAGTAGGGTTTACTGGGGGTAAAATGGGTAAGTTTTGGGGTAAAATGGGTATTTTTGGGACAAAATGGGTATTTTTTGGGACAAAATGGGTAAGTTTGGGGGAAATGGGTAAAGTGAAAGTTTTGATTAATTTTGCTAAAATCTTTGCTCAGAGCTGTCCTCTCGCTAGACTGCTTGACAATTGACATAATGGATGCTGAATAATATCAGTTGAAGGTATATTGTTTTCCAGCAATCAACACTTCATTTTACCCCAGCCTTAAGTCATTTTACCCCAGTAGACTCTACCACACCCCCCACCGCACAGACCAACAACTTTGCAGGTTCTGCCGCCTCAGAACAATGCCAATTCTTAAGTGAATAAATAATAATATAGAGCTAATCAGCTAAAGTTTGGTTTACCCATGTCATGTTTCCATACTCTCGGGAAGTTTCAGTATCATGCTACTTTTTGCACTCATGGCACAACTTTGCATGGTAGGATATATGTTAGAGAAATCAAAAGATGTTTTATCAAGAGATTGATCACATGACTTGAAATGGGTATAAACAAACCTTAGCTGACTTTGTCTATCCCCTGCCCTGGGGATTTGAAATAAACAACGATATTGTTGTTTCCTTTGTGTATACATAAACCCAAATTTAGCAATACAAAATGCAAGTCAACAAAACCAGTTCATAATAGTTTCTTGCAGTGCAGCCACATAAACTTTGAGAGATGCGCATGATGATGATGTTGTATTTACTCGTGTAATATATAAGGAATTACTTCATCTCTCTCCTCTGCGCAAAGCAAAGACAGTTTGTTTCATTCCTTCGATTGTCAATGTTAGGCCTACTATGACTGGGAATGGCAATGAATGCAAAACAGCCAGCAAAATACTCAGCTGACAAGTTGCTGACAAAGTCTGGTCTCTCGCAGTATTCTCCAGGCCAGCAAATAGAGAGGAAAGTGGACTCACATGAAACATGATGCAGAGTTGGTCGCAAGCAAAATGTGACGATGTCATCAACCTAATTTCCCCTTTCTTCTTCGGCTTCGACTCGACCCGCCATTCCGTGTCTACAGTAGACTGCTTTGATAGGCCACTCGAAACAAGGCAAAAGGGAACTAAAACTCCTTTCAGCTCATCATAACAAGGCAAACGACAAACTCCTTCTTCTGTGAGACACTGCTGGTAAAACAGCATTTGAAACGGCTCACCGCTCAACGACAAATTTCGAAGTTATCTACTGGTTATTCGCTAGCTGCGACTGCACTGGACGCCATTGATAACATCCACGACATCCACCAAATGTTGGTCAGGCAAATCCAAAGAAATGGGCAAATCACAGCATCCAGCATAGCAGCCAACTGTTTGACAAATTTGATTGGCTTAAACAATGCGATACGTATTGTTATTGTGAAATACTGCGCTCTGATTGGCCGCCCAAAAAATTGGGCTGAGTTGCCGTTTTCAGAAGCGTAAGGACATAAGTCCCTCAACTGAAGCGATATCAACAACAACAACAACAAAAACAGCGAATGTTAGAGGGACTTACGTCATGAGTCTACTTTCCAATTGCGAACGACAGAGCGGAAACGATGCGCGCATGTGCACTAATGTTGTCTAAATCGAAGGATGGAAGGCAAAACTCACGCCGTCGAAATTCTGATCGAGCAATGAACATTAAACGTTTTCGATCGTAAAATGCTTCTTTGCGGCAGTTTATTGATTATTGAGCAGTGCGGAAGATATTGATTAAATGGTACACATCTTGTTCAGTTTTCTTTCGTCTTTCTGTTAAAGGTAAAAACATTTATGTAAACGGAATATTTTTCTGTCAAAATAGCTGAATGAAATTGCAAGTGAAAGCTAGGAGTGGCAATTTCTAAAGTGTCGTCCCTATGAAAGTCCCAAACATAAGGCCGTTTCTTAACACATAAGGCATTTTATGCTTTTAATCTCAGAGTTGGGGATGCCTCCACCATATATCATGGGCGATTCGGACACGGCCAATTGTGTCTCACTGCTATTTCAAATAAAATTGAATGCTTACCTAGACATGGAGAACGTATCCAACTTGCTATTTATAAACTTCAGATGAATTTGAATGCTTTCCTTCTTCATTTCATTTCATTTTAAATTCTTTATACACGGTGGCCCCATCAACCAAGAGTGGCTGCTTTTCAGGGGGCCGTGGCAAAAACCTACTTACAATACTACCAAAATTGAAAATAAAAAGAATATTTACAATGTTAAATTAGAATAAATGAAAAATTAAAAGCTATTTACATTTCAGTCTACATTTAAAAGTAGACAGAGAGGGGGCTAGCTTGACTTCATGCTCCAACTCATTCCAAAGCTTTGATCCACGGAACGAAAATGCTTTTTGGCCATTGCCTGTTTTCATTCGTGGAGCAAGCAAGTCAGTCTCAGAATTTCTCAAATTTACAATCTCCCTTGTCGAGTTTCTCGTGAATAGAGTAGAGAGGTAAGTGGGCGCGAGACCACTTATTGATTTGAAAACAATGGTAGCCGTCTCTTGTTTGATCATGTCGTGGACTGTCGGCCATTTGAGCTCTTTTATCAAGTTTGCTGCTGGTGCATCATAGCTACTGTTGGTAACTATTCTCGCAGCACGATTTTGTAACTTTTGTAGCGCCAACAGGCGAGAGTCGCCACAGCTACCCCACACAGAGCAACAGTAGCGAAAATGGGGCTCAACGATACCTCTATACATTTGACTAAGGGTATGCTTTGGAAGCAATTTCTTAGCATATTTTAGGAAACCTAAAGAGCAAGATATCTTTGAACGTAAAGCCTTGGTATGCTCATCCCACACAAGATGTTTATCAAGTTGCACTCCCAAGTATTTCGCATTCTTGTCTATTTTATATGCTTTTAGTGCTTTAAGTCCAGCTCCACAGCTTGTTGAAATTCGTTATTCGTTAGGCCATAGCCAAACAAGCATGCGCAGAATGTTGTTTAAATTCTTTCCTAATGTCATGGTTTTCAAGCAGATTTTTATTAGCAACGCTGGGTCCCCTCTGAAAACTTATGGGTACGTAACTGGCCACTTTTCCTTAGGAGAGCCATGGCAAGCACCGCATAACTTTTTTTTGCCCAAAGCATCCAAGAATAACAGGTAATTTTGTTCGAATCACGGGGGTAACTCCATAGTGGAAATATTCCGCTGCTCATGTCAAGGAATCTCAAACGTAACACAATAGTTTGAAATTTTGTGGTTTGTTGAAACAATACAAGAATAAAATACCATGGATGATAGAAATAGCTAACAAGAAATTGAAATAAATACAAGATATTTAGTTATTCGAAAAAGGGTTAACAGCCATGCGACTGATTCCGTCATCCTCGTCAATGGAAAATACACATATTTATTATAAGAAACTAAGAATTTGTCCTAGTACTAAACTTTTCTCAAAATTAGCAGATTTTGAGTACTCAGAGTTTCTTACGAGTTTCTTAAAGGTTCCTAACAATCTTCATGCGCTACCGGGGGGGGGGGTACTTAGCACATTTGTCCTACGGGGTACCCTGAGTACCAGAGCCAAAAAAATAATAAAACAAAAAAATTAAAAATGTGCCGTTAGGGTATTGTTTTCATCAATTTTTTATAGCACAGGGAGGGTATCAAAATGAGGCAATTTTTATGGAGCAGGTTGTCAAAACATGTCAAAAGGGGATATTCTGTTAGATCGGGTCGTTTCTCAGTCAAATTTTCGTTTTTTGGAGTATACTTTTCATTGAGTTTTTCTAGAACAGGTTATCATTCTGAGCGAAAAATTTTGGAGCAGGGTAAAACAAATTTTTTTCGTGGGCACTCCCCTGTACAAATTTAAGTCAAGTACCCCCTCCCCCGGGCATGCGCTTCATGCTCATTACCTGTGCCCTCATGAACATTTCAAAGCAAGGTTTTTATACGAGTAATATGATATCGGGAATAAGTGAAAGTAAAGTAAAAAGATTTGAAGGATGTCCTTTATAAAAATAAATAGTTCCTTACCTTATATTTTCCCAGTGGTACTACAGTTTCTAAATTTTTTGACGATCTGAGAGTTGAGTTTCTAATACGCAGGTTCTTATGAAAATATGTGTACATTGAAAGCAAAAATGTCCGGGCATTGATATTTTCGGACATTTCATATATCCGAAACTTTCAATGTTCGAATTTTTTGCAGTCCGAGATAACTGAAAAAAGTCCGAACGATTTTTTCGAAAATATTTTTGCCGGAATTTATTCGTCCGAAGAAATTTTTGGTTTTTTGTTTAACTTCAATAATAAAGTTCTACTGCCGTTACTAATGTTTTCCATATTTTGCTGATGATGTTGTTCTTGTTGCTATCGTAAAGCCTTCTCTCGCGTTCACCCCATCTTGCTAAAGTTGTTAGCAAAAAAATGCCCCGGCAGGTTTCCAAATATGGGCAAAAAAAGTTATGCGGTGTTTGCCATGGCTAAGGAAAAGTGGCTAGTTACGTACCCATAAGTTTTCAGAGGGGACCCAGCGTTGCTAATAAAAAACCTGCTTGAGTACCATGACATTAGGAAAGAATTTAAACAACATTCTGCGCATGATTGTTTGGCTATGGCCTAACGAATAACGAATTTCAACAAGCTGTGGAGCTGGACTTAAAGCACTAAAAGCAGACAAAATAGACAAGAAGGAAAGCATTCAAATTCATCTGAAGTTTATAAATAGCAAGTTGGATACATTCTCCATGTCTAGGTAAGCATTCAATTTTATTTGAAATAGCAGTGAGACACAATTGGCCGTGTCCGAATCGCCCATGATATATGGTGGAGGCATCCCCAACTCTGAGATTAAAAGCATAAAATCCCTTATGTGTTAAGAAACGGTCTTATGTTTGGGACTTTCATAGGGACGACACTTTAGAAATTGCCACTCCTAGCTTTCACTTGCAATTTCATTCAGCTATTTTGACAGAAAAATATTCCGTTCACATAAATGTTTTTACCTTTAACAGAAAGACGAAAGAAAACTGAACAAGTTGTGTACCATTTAATCAATATCTTCCGCACTGCTCAATAATCAATAAACTGCCGCAAAGAAGCATTTTACGATCGAAAACGTTTAATGTTCATTGCTCGATCAGAATTTCGACGGCGTGAGTTTTTGCCTTCCATCCTTCGATTTAGGCAACATTAGTGCACATGCGTGCATCGTTTCCGCCCTGTCATTGCGAACCATTAACGACTTTAACGGTAATCGATTAAGAAACGCTATACATCGCGGCAAAACCTTCCTCGCAACCATGTTAAAGTGGCTAGGCTGGGTCACGGGTTTTCTCTCAAAATGGCGATTTTGGAGTTTTCTGGTAGGCCACATCACACAGATTGTCTACAATTTTTCTTTAACCATTTGTTATTAAGATGCATTGTCGAATTTCACATGGAAACAAGCCAAACATTCATATATTGGCAGCTTGTGCCCCAGTACATAATGACACAACAGAGATATCAGTGCATTTCTCGAAGTAACTTTAATGAGGATTTGCCCCTTACACTAAAAAATATGTGCAGAAACCAATGGGCAAGTGCGTGAAAGAATGTATCAGTTGGCCGCCCAAAAAATGAACAATTTTAAGGAAATTTGATTTTACCGACCGATCATGAAAATTTATTCATGTGCATATGTATCAAAGAATCATATTGCAAAGTTTTGAAATGGCTTTGAATTAGTTGTAATTTTGTTGAATAACGTACCTGGCATACAGTGAATCCCCGCATATAAGAACCTACTTTTTTGAGAGCCAGGCTGAATTAGGTTCTTATGTCAAAGGTATTTAGATTTATATCAGGGTTCTTAATGGTTCTTATTTAAAGCTTCATTTTTGTAAATTCTTATCAAAAGATCATCAAGGATTCATCACCAAGAGAATTTAAAACATTTTTATTTGTTTTGGCAATGTTATTATCAACCTTATATCTACTCTTAAGCTTACAAATAGCAAGGGATGAGGTCCAAATTTCAACAGCAAATCAAAAATTAACTTTATTGCCTTTGTGATAAGAACATATTGGCTTATCAAACTGAAACAGGTTCTTGATTAGAAGGTGCATAATTCAGTAAATACAGCATGCTGGTTCTTATTTTTTTAGGTTCTTATATGCGGGAATTCACTGTACTCAGAAATTACATAAAATAAAACTAAAACAAGTTTTTTATCCCCTAGTACAATCTAATTTCATTGTTTGACCTCAACCTTGAGGACGCTCTTATATCAAGAAAAAATCGACACTTTATGTGAAACGTTTTCGGCCAAGAATTCAATATTTTGTAAAACACCATTGCTCAAAACAGGTTTTTTTTCACACGGCAATTTCATTGTCTCTCCCACAACAAAATTTTCCCATCCCCCTAGTAAGCCATCAATTATTTAGTTAATTATCGTATGTAAAGTCTGTCTCAAATCATATATGAGGTGAGATTTGTGATAGCGCAACATTATCCATAAGGGCGGCAGGCAGTTTGCCTGTTGTTATTCGCGGACAGTTTTCACCTGATGTCTAATTTGAGACAGAATGTAGTTTTTCCCATGTATTGTTGTCTTATTTTCCCTTGAATATGTATGTTGTCTTAGTTTTTTGTGATGCCACAGAATAGTCATGGTATTTTGCATTCAGTGGCATCGTCCTTGTAGTGTAGTAAAGTATTTTGTAAAGTAGTGTAACTAGTAAATTTGTATTGTAAAGTTCCAATAGAATGCAAAAAAAAAATGAAATAAGTCTCATGCATTAAAATTATTTGATCTTAGCTATAAATCCATACAAATTCAAAGACCGGCGACATAATCAAATTTTGGGGATTTTTTAGAACATTTCACTTTTTATTGGATCACCCGGTGGATAATAAAGATTACACTACATGACTATAAAATGAGACCATAAAGAGCTCACTATCTGTTGTAAAAGAGTGGGAGGGTGAAAACTGCACGCACAAATATTGCTTGTAGTAGCAATATTTTTGGAAATCCTTTGCGAACAAATAATTATGCAGAAGAACTTATTTTTCTTAATATCATTGTAAATTTCCATCTTTTGTTGTTGATAGTTTGTTTTAATTAGCAATTTTATATCAGCTTAAGCTATTACAAATACCAACTGTAAAGAATTGAATAATAACGGATATGATTTAACAAGTTAAGAACAAACTGCAAATAAACGTCTTATAACCAAATATGTTCCTTGCACATCACCAGAAATTGGCAGTCCTATTGACCTTATTGAATCTATTTCGCGACATGATGTTACTACAAATCATGCTTCTTGTTACCACATGTAACCACAAATCACACTGCACCACTTCATTGTTCCTTTTGTCTCTTCCCTGATAGTCCTAGCCTTTTCAAGTTCCCCCCTGATATTATATGTACGTGTAAATTCGTAAACAATGTGCTACCCTTCCTCAATATAGTTCTATTTCTTTATTCTATAAGTATTCCGTTATCCTATTTTCAGGGAACGCGGGAACAAAATTCCCAGGCAGCTTTTTCTGAAGCAATATTTTGCAGGCAGTTGTTCTTAAACAGTTCTTTATGAAATGTAATTGTAATTAGTTTCCAAACAAATATTTTGCAGGCAGTTTTTTCAATAGTTCTTCATGAAATGTAACTGCAGTAAAGACGATGAATAATAGCAAACAAATTGTGACACATTTGCTTTTTCAATCATACTGCACATGCTCCAACCAAGTTTCTGCTTACTTTCCCACATGGTATGCAGTTCTTTGGTGAACCATTCAACGCTGAGATTTTAAAGCGACCCTTGACTTCTCTGTAACTCTTTGATCAAATGGTAAGTTATGAGGGCAACATATGGGGGAAATATTCTCAGTTATTCTTGAAGCTTCTCCCTACTAGGGAATGCATGGGGCTCTCTTGCAGAATAACTGTAACCCCACTGAGCCTTTTCTGCTTTCAACAAGCATTTTTTGCATTCGTATTAAGTTAAATCCCGCGTCTTACAGTATATACAAACATTTTTATCAAACAAGAGTCTTTCTTTGTGCGTTGAATCTTTTTGAGGAAAAACTATTTGATTTCAGCTTGAAATGAGCTCTGAGAAGAGATATTATCGAAGTGGAGGGAAATCTAATCATGTAAACTGTCGTGCTTGTGCTGAGAAAGTATTGTCACAGAACTATCGAGAACATTTGAAAAGGAAGCACGAAGGAGAAGATTATATTGATCTCAGACCGAAGAACCAAGGAGTCATCTCATTCTCTGCTTGTGCAAACAAACCAAATAAGCCAGGAAAAGAGACAGAAGAGCTTGCAGCCGAACGTACAACTGACGAAATCTCCATAGACGATCCATTAAACAAAGATAAGGAACTTCCTCCCACTGACCAATCTCTGACCAGCTTGACATTTGAATGCATAAAAGGAGTTGGTAATTATCAGGATTCAAGTGGTAACCATTTGATGAAACAGATTTTAGAAAAGATTGACCATCTTTCAGTTGGAATTTCAGAATTGAAAAACAACAAGGCGAAAGAAACCTGGAACGAAAAAAGTAACAAGCCTGTATCTGAGGATATTGTTGCTAGTACAGTTGCAGATCTCCTTTACAGTTGCAGATCAATTGCTGATATCACAAATAAGTCTGTAGAGTTTGTTGATGATGAAAAACATTCATTGTTAATATGAAAAGTCTGTCTGCCGTCAAGTGGAGAAAATTGAAATATAGGAAATCATCAAACACCAGGTGTATTTGATTACAGTGGTGAGAAAGATAGGTATCAATCAGATGATGTGGAATGCACACAGAAGTTTCGCAACTTGAAGCGAAGCTTAAAGCGACATTGAAAACTCAATCCCATCTCAAGAATCTGGAAGTTGCATCTGTATCTGAGGCTCAACAGGCACGTATTGAGAGAAAGGGAGGGTTTGGTTAGGCACCACATTGGTAAAATGTGCTACTATCTGCTTAAGAATGCAGAAAGGAGTTGGAATTCCATACACTGATTTTCCAGATCTGATCGTCCTTCATTCCATGAATGGACTGGACGTTGGAGAGATTAATCATTCGAAAGTCTTCCCAGTGAAATTTCTGCCTTTGGTAGCAAAAGAAGTTGAAGGCAGAGTAACAAATTTTCTTAGCACTAGGATGGAGCAGACTGGATTCTTACCAGCTGGGAAAGTGTGTGCTGACAAAGCCACATCAAAGCATCGCTCGCACCATTTTATTTCTTTCATCACAGTCATCCCAGATTCTGAGCCAGTGATTCAACCCATTTTCTTAGATGTACCTCTGGTCAAAACTCACTCTGGGCCAAAAATAACAAACAACATCATCCAAGTACCAAACGTATTAAATATTATCCCAGAGCAATACCTTGGTGGTGCATATGATGGTCAATACTTCCACCTCCATGTTCCAGAGCTTCTCGACAAACATTTTGGATACGAAGGCAAGGAAAGGAAACATAGCACATGGGATCCAATGCACAAGGCAGGTTTAAGAGATGGCCGTATCAGACGAGATCCGGAGTTTGCTTGGCTTGGCAAGGTAACCGATGTTGCATCAACAGCTTTCAAAGTAATAAATTGGGGTAAGGAATTTGAGCATTTTTATGATGTTGTCACACGACTCAAGAATGACCCAACATCCATTGCTGATGTCTTTTATGGCCTTCCATGCTTCTACAGCGAAACGAAATTTGCAAACCACTGTGTTAAGCTTTACAAACAACTGAGAAAAGACTTTCCTGGTCTTATCATGACCTTAGAAGAAACGCAACTGGAAAAGGCTGGAGGAGATGCAAGGGATCGACAGAAAGCTAACGATGCAGCTGGCATTATGAATCAACTTGCCAACAGAAAAATGGTCGTACGATTATCTGGAATGTGCGACATATATGAAACGTTTGAAAATGGTGTGGATGTACTACAAATCGTAAATATGTTACCTCATGACAAATATGACAATTTTTTTGAGAAGTGTGTGAACAAACTGGAAAAGATGGCAGCAATTGCGCAAATTCATGAATTGTGCCTTACTTTAGACAAACATTCAAAAAAATGTCTCTGGCCTGCTTACCATGCCGATATAGAAGAGCTAAATGCAACAGGAAAGTACAGAGGAATTCTGTTGATCGATGACCATCCTGAGCAGAACCGAACTAGGCATGGCTCCTTTCTGGCCCAGACTCAAAGCCTTGAGAATGTAACATCAGCTGTGAGCAACAATCTTCAGAAGCTAGCTCGCTGATTAAATAATGAGCTGAAGGAGCATGTCTTTGATGAGAAGACCCTTAAAGTTATCAAGATCACAAGACCGCTTGTAGATCTACAAACTTTGACGCTGAAGGTGAGAGCAAGGGGAGTCCCGCTAATCACCACTCTTGAATCCAACATATTCATAAAAATGCCAAAGAGATAGCTTTAAACATCAGATGTGTTCCTGACTCCGAGATGCGTCTTCAATACCGAGAATTTTTGTCAAGGATGCAAAATTCAACATTAGATATTCCCGACAGCGGCCTCAAGAGCCTTGATATTCTAAAAATGTTTCTTCAAGGTTCAAAGAAGCTTTACGAAGGAATTGGAATGATCGTGCATGTGCTGTCTGTTGCATCTGTTGCCATGACTGTTGAATCAGTTGTTGAGTCACATGTATCTGTGTACGAAAACAGGATCAACAAAAACAGAAATGTCACCGAACAAAGAGCATCTCAAGAAATGTGCATTGCCTTGAACGGGCCAAATATTGCGCAGAGTGATTCAGTTGTCAAAGCAGCAATGTCAAGGTACTGGCAACAAGAGTCAGCAAATGAGGACTTTTGGCACTTCATACGAAGAAGTGATAACATAACACAATATTTTGTGTCTAAAGTTGTAGACAGAATCAGCAAAAACACTAGTAATCTTCCTTTCATGCACAAGTAAATAAATCAACCGGATTCTGTTTAATGTATATATATACTGTTTACTGCATTACTGCATTACTATTCATGCAGGCCCGTGGGAAACGGGGGGGGGGGGCAGGGGCTTAAACCCCCCAACAATTTTGAAAACAATTGTGCTACGTCACAAGCATTAATTTGATGCATTGTTCTCTATTGTTTTAAGAACGATTCCCCCCCCCCCCCCATTAGAAGCTGCTTCCTACGGCCCTGGTTTATGTACATTGTCTATTGAGTCTTTTAGGGCATTGTTGCTGTGCATTTGCTATTTAAAATGTTCTGCCGTTGAATATATGATCAATTGTTTAGTTGCTCCATGTCATGTGTAAAAACTTACTGTTTGATACCTGCATTCTTACTGGTTCTGGTTATAGGCTTCTCTACCCTAGCTGTACAAAATTGATATGCAGGCAGGTTTTCAGACAATTCCTACCGTTCCCAGGCAGGTTTGAACATTATGCACTCCTGCCCATTTTCTCCAATCTCTCTTTTTTTCTTCGACCTCCCTTTCTACTTTAGCTATTCTCATTCCAAAAATTGACCCTTGAAATCACTGCTATTTGTTTCTTTACCTCGGCAACTAAGGTATCGCTAGCCTTGTAATATTTCGTCTCGTCCTACGCGCTCTGTGCATTTTATTTTTCCTTCTCTGTTCTCTTCGTCGCACAATAAGTATTCCGTTCTCTGTTCCCTTCGTTTGTTTCTTGTTTCCCGTTCCGCACTTTCTGCAGCCTCCAGTTCGAAAGGAGTTCGTCAATCCTTCAGATGTTGCCGCATTTGCCCCTTCCCCTGCTTTCGGGGAGAATTTGAGAAAAAGAGATCTTTATAGTATAAGCTACAGGGAAGAAGCAGATATTTGGAAAGTTTTGCAAGAATTGGTTCAGCTGTGCACAATACCAGTTTTATGCCGCACAAAATCTAGCTCCAGAAAATTGTAATATAAATAGATCGAACAAATTTTCTGAGAGATTCTTGCAATTTCATTACATACAGACCAAGACCGCTATGCAACAAAACCAGCTAACAATTAACGAAAACAGCAAGAAACAAGGCCAAGAGGCGAAATAAAACTTCCCTGTGTATAAACTGCAACTCAGGAACATGGAGAGGATCATCACGAGAAAAACTGTATGCAGAGCTTGGCTGGGAGTCACTAAGTTCCCGTAGATGGATTAGACGCCTTACTTTATTCTATAAGATCATAAATAACCTCACTCCATTGTATACAAAGGAGCCAATCCCACTTCTTCAACAGCCAAACTACTCTCTTCGCAATCAGGATGTTATTGGGCGAATAAGGGCAAGAACAGAAAAGTTTCTATCAAGTTTCTATCCCAATTGCATCTCTGAATGGAATAAACTTGATCCAGCAATCAGACTTGCACCTTCTGTCGCTGTCTTTAAAACAAAGCTTCTGTCAATGATTTGTCCCCGTGCAAAGTCTGTTTTCGGTATTCATGACCCAATAGGCTTAGGTTATCTTTTACAAATCAGGGTCGGTCTCAGCAAATTGAATTTTCACAAATTCAAGCACAATTTTAGGGATACAGTGAATCCAATGTACCCAACGAATTATGGCATTGAGGATACGGAGCACTTTTTGTTGTTTTGCCCTTCATTCGACATTCAACGACAAGATCTTCTCGCTGGAGTTTCAGAATTGTTGCGACCATTTGTCCAAATCGACGCCCTTCCAAACAATGTTCTGGTTCAATACTTATTGTATGGTAATAAAGAACTTTCTGACGAAGTGAATAAAAATATACTCGAACAGACTCTAAGTTTCATCCACAAAACAGGTCGGCTTGGATAACTTCAAACAATCGTTTTACGCCACACAACCACTATGTACATTTTTCTCCGTATATTTTGTAAGTCTGTTTCACATTTTATGTTAGGCACATCAAGGGTGAATGAAAATTCATCCACACAAAAGTGACAGTATTTCGGACCATTGATATTGTGAATCAGAAACCCAGAGCTGACAGCATATGCGCAATGTGTTGAGCGTTGGGGACTCTGGAGGGGGATCAGTAGCGGTAGCAACTGCTGTCGTTGTTGTTCTCTCGTCCGGGGTTCCTATTGCTCAGCATCATACTACTATGCTGGCCTGACATCCAATGTGAAACGGATTCTAGTATTTATCAGTAATTTATCGTATTTGTAGCTTTTTGTAGTTGTTTATTTAGTTGCTATTTTTTGCATGTCTTTATGTTAATGTCCACCTGGTAGTCATTATCTTTTGCTCCTTGTGGTCACGTCCCTGTAGTGTTGTATAGTCTGTAAAGTAATTAGAAAGTATGGTAGGATGTAGATGTAACATGTATTGTAACATTTTAAATGATTATAAAAAAACAAAACAAAAAACTGCAACTTTCGTAATTCACTTGTTATCGATGAACAACTACCTGAAACAAGTGTTCCAAGATCCGATATGTTCATAACTCAACTAGCAGTGTTTCCACTGAGAACAGGGGTCATGGTTCTGTTTTCCTTGGCAAAATTTGCCAGATTTAGACGCTCGACCAAAACCTTTTTTCTGGTAACTAAAAAGTCTTTTGCATTATATTTTTGGTTGAGAAACAGTATTTTTGTCATACAGCATTTTTGCCATGCAGTATTTTTGCCATGGGTTAGAAGTTCACATGCGCATGAATGTGAATTTAACTGAACTCCTTTTCTAGGAATTTTGCAAAACATGAGTTTACGGAATGGAATAGCAAGAAATTACATAGCAAGAAATTACGTTATAGCAAGTAATTACGAAATGGAAAAACCAATTTGGATCAAATAGATGTTCATATCTAAGCTCGCCTTTTTCTTCACAATGACTTTTGAAAGAAACGAATTTGACAAGTCGTTTGAATCAACAAAAATTAGCAAACATCTCAGGTCTTTTCTGACTCACCCAGCATATCAAAGGAAAAGGCTCTTGACGTTAGTCAATGTAATAGCTTGCATTGCATAAAGAAAACCTACTGTATTTATTCCTGTCCTTGTTGTCACGTTGGTTGATCAACTGTAAAATAGATTTTAATTGTTCACGTGCATCTTTGTTATTTGGCTGTAACTCAATCACATGTTTAAGATCTCTCTTGGCATCTTCGTATTCCAATAATCCTTTATGGGCCTAAAATGAGAGCAAAAATAAAGTGGACCAATTCAAGTGATTAACACAGATAGAAATAATCCAAACTCTATCTATAGGACTAGGGAAGTCTTTTCTAGTGGTATAACTCTTGAAAATTGCGTGAAAAACTAATTCCATGATCTAATTTCCTACTTCGTACTCAAATAATGCTTCATGAGCGTGAAATAGCGTGAGTTCTAAATCTTTAAAAGGCTGGTGCAAAATTGCATGACATGCTGGGTGTCTCAATAAAGAGTATACGGATTTGTTTGGCTCCAACGATACGAATTTAGCTTCAATCGATAGGTAATCACTCTCAAAATGTTCCTTAATAGTTAAGTTGAACATTGATACCTCGTTTGTTGGTATTTGGCTTTGAGAGCAGAAATATCAATCATGAAAGTAATCCCGTTTGAAAAACTACAATGGGTCAATTGTCAAACCTTTTATTCAATTGTCCTTTTGATCTCTTTTGTCAATGATCCAGAAAATGATGGAGATGATAAATGTTCGTTTTCATCTCTTAAAGGGTACAAAATGGCATTGAAAAACCTTACTCTGAGCTACACTCTTAAAGCAACATCTATCCAAGAATCGTTATCCGCAGACTATGTAGCAATTTGACATTCCTTCCTACTACTACGTTGAAATTGTGGCAAAATAAAGACTTGAATACACTTAACTTTGATTGACTTGAGTCAGGCATCTACCCGAGGTCAAAGCTTTCATTAATTCTGTTCAGTTCAGTTCAAGTTTTAAAATTCCACTTTCCAAATATCAATTCAAATTCTTTACTCAAATCCACAATTTCAAGAAAGAAAGATAGAGCAAAAATGTGAAAATTAGTGCCTTTATTAACGGGTGAGCAAGAAAAATGTTTAGGCACTCAAACCATATAAACTGATAATTCTTGTGTAGCTAACATATCAAATTAGATGAGAAAATTTAGTTCTTCGAATTCGGTTACACCTTTCCCAAATTAGAAGCAATGTTATGAATGTTAAGTATCTTAAACTCAAAGTCTGCACGCAGGCTATTCAAAACAAACCTAAAATCCTTGATCGGATTAGCAATTCAGCCTCATGAAAATAGAAAAAGGGAGAAAAGTGCTGACGGACAATCTCAAGTTTATACGATTATACAGCCTCTTTATACACCTTTTAAATGTTTGAGAGATAAATGACAGATAGAGAATGATTATGACAGCTGCAGGCTAGATTTGAGGATTTTAGACTGTAGGATTCTAGGCTTGAACGATTTTGAGATATAACATTTTCACAAAATTGCTCTTAGTTTGAGAACAATACAACTAATTTCGACAAACTAACCTTCTTATCCAAGTTGATATGTTAGCTACACAAGGATCATCAGTTTACAGGAATCTGATAAATAATTTGAGAGCTAGGTTCATCTGAACATTTTTCTGACTTATCCGGTAAACTCAGCACAGAAATCAAGCTCTGGACTAAAAATGCAAGATCTCAAACATAAAAATGTGTGCTTTGCTCTCTCATCTTATAGAGGTAGATTATACTTTAAAAGATGATTCAGCACTTAAAGACCCATGACTGGCAAGCATCCTGACCAGCAGCCCTCGAATCTTCCTCCCCACAGCTTCCATTAATTTCTGTATGCAGAAAATAGCAACATTCGTAATCAGTTTTAATCTTCAATCAAAATAGCGTAAATGGACAGAAAAATCACATCAATGGTTTCATTAGTCCATAAACAATTCATTTCGGGATGCATTTTCGTTCTGGATAATCAGGGCTACGCAAATTGGACGAAATAATCTTAGGCCACAATAGGACGGAGGAAACTCGAGGAAATTCTGCTTATTTGCAGACAAACAGGCATTCGAAACTGAATTAGCTTTAAGATCAAGCATTGAGCTCAACAAAGAATTGCATTTGAAAAGCCGAACATTAAATGACAAGTAAATAAAGAAGGAACTGTACCTCATCATCTTTGGTCGAGCAGTCGACAAGCACAGCAAGACGCGAGCCGCTGGGCCAAAATTTACAGACTTATCTTGGTCTGTTGGTCTCCTTCGTCGAAAGAACCATGAAATAACAGATCCATAGCCATTTCTCCGATGTCAATTTGGAGCTGTGTCGAGATCTAGAGGCAATTCTTCGCCAATTCTACCACGTGATTTCTATGCGATTTCGTGCTTTCCTGCAGTCTTGAAAACCCTGCATGTAAGCATCTTCTAAGGTCCTGAACCTCAAGTATAATAGCTGTGTTGTTGTTGTACTCAAGGTTCAGGATGTTAAAGATGCTTACATGCAGCATAGCTAATGACAGTTTGGCGGTGGTTTAAAAATTTGACTTATTACACCATCGTAGTTATCAATATTGACAGCGTAGTGAGAGTCTCGCTTTGATGAATGATAAGTGGGACTCATTGTTATCAGTCTATTAACTGTTGTAAATAAATACAAAGGCGCGCTGAGGCTGCTGGTCAGTCATGGGTCTTTAATTGAAGACAACTGAAGCAAGAGAAATCAACATAGACCAAAGAGATCAACAAGAAAATAAGGGGAGAAAAGAAATTACCATTGCTTTCCTGTATAATCCTTTGACATTTAAAAA
This sequence comes from Aurelia coerulea, assembly GCA_039566865.1. Taxonomy (NCBI): domain Eukaryota; kingdom Metazoa; phylum Cnidaria; class Scyphozoa; order Semaeostomeae; family Ulmaridae; genus Aurelia; species Aurelia coerulea. Next base: position 11,143,132 of record CM076959.1, read on the forward strand.
ATCAATTTCTAGTGCTTTTTTACAGTGTTCCTTCGCCTTGAGATAACGTTCCATTTTCAGTTGGCACATGGCTGCATTTAAATGTGCAATGCATTTTGATGTATTTGTTTGTTTCTTTTCATCATCTTTGTACACATTTAGTATAGAGATCATGCGTTCGTATTGTTTTAGTGCTTGCGTGTAATTACCAGCCTATGGATAGAAAAGCAAATGTTAGAAGAGCAAATGTATTGCATTATACTAAACCCCGCATATACCGGGTGGGCCGAAGGGGGGGGGGGGTTCCGACGATAAAATGAACTATTTCTACAATGTTTTCGCACTTTTATGAGCACTGGAGATACAGGCAAATTCAATTTTGCGAAAATTGGAGTTAATTACGAGGGAAGGCACGTTTCATGATACTAAATGTGGCAGACCCCTTTTCCAATTGTGAGCACCTTGACAACAGCAACAACTGAAGGTTCTAGAGGACACGTAGTGAATAGAACTTCTCTCGTCGTTTTTTCTTCCTCACGAGAGTTCAATTTCAATAGATTCATCCGTGTCCTTGCCAAGGCTTTTTCACTTTGGGTTAATTGGGCACGTACGTATAACAGTTAAACAGATGCTTGATAGGCACTCCGTTCAGGTGATCTTCAAGAAAAAGCGACACAGCCGTTGTGTGCTCGGTTCTTCGTTAGAAATATAATCATTTTTAGGGTTTCATACCCAGTTCATTGTTGTGGCTCATAGGCAGCTTTAAGGTAACTCTGCTTTCTGCTCTAGTGCACAGCGAGAAGCCGTTTCGCAAAACCACTTTCCTCAGAAAACAGTTAATTTCTCCAATATTATTCGGCCTATCGAAAAGCGGTAAAATGGATGTTGTTCTGTATAACCTGGGCAATCGAAAGATGTATAAATCGTAATGTTTCCGTCAATTCTGGTTTCGCAAATCCTAGTTCAAATCTTTTTGCTAATTTAAGAAAAGTGGATTTATCTCCAAAACTACTCGAAAAATGCTCGATTTTTTTCGGTCCATCTTTAGCTAGATTGTTGATCTACAACTTTGCCAAGTCTGATTGAAAAAGCTAGGCTAGATTTTCTGCAATCGAATTTCACATTTCTGTTTACTTTTCGACAGCGAAATGGAGAAACCTTGGTCAACAGATTACCATGCTATGAAGCACGCTTGCTAAAGCTCAGGCTTGAAATAACTTTCAGAAATGTTTCCATTGGCAAACAAATGAACGTCATCTTTTTGGGAATACCATACGCAAGTCTCAAAAGACATCCTTAGTGTGCTTGTAAAAGTATCATTTGCATCTATTGATTAAAAATTACTGATTTTTACCAGCAACTTCATGAAACCATGCTTTGGGTATCTTTTGAGACTTTCGTAAGCATTCACAAATTATCAATTTCTTTTATAGTCCACAATGAGCATAGATCTTAGATCAAGAACTAAATTTTTTGCAAAACCATTCTACGGGCGTTCAAATCGCTCTGTATGGGCTAAACTGTTGACCAACGCTTTTCCCCTTCGATGTCGAAAAGTAAACAGAAATGTTAAATTCGATTGCAGGAAATCTAGCCTAGCTTTTTCAATCAGACTTGGCAGAGTTGTAGATCAACTACCTAGCAATAGATAGAACGAAAAAAAATCGAAACTTTTTCGAGTAGTTTTGGAGATAAATCCACTTTTCTGAAATCAGCAAAAAGATTTGAGCAAGGATTTGCGAAGCCAGGGTTAACGGAAACATTGCGATTTATACATCTTTCGATTGCCCAGATTATACAGAACAACATCCTTTTTACTGCTTTTCGCTAGGCCTAATAATATTGGAGAAATTAACTGTTTTATGAGGAGAGTGGTTTTGCGAAACGGCATCTCGCTGTGCACTAGAGCCGAAAGCAGAGTTACCTTAACACTGTCTTTGAAAGTATTTGTTTTAAGATGTGATTACTTTTTTACTTTAGCTAGTTCAAAGCGACCGCGTATATGATAAATGAAGCTAGGGTGCATTGCAGGATGTTAGTGCCCACCTGACGCTACTTATCTGCATCAAAAATGATTGGGGAAACACCTCGCGTTCTTTGGGCGGAATTTGGTATTTCAATAGCAGGGATGACAAATGTTTTAGCATGTTTGTTTACATTTTTGCGCGTTTGTTTACATTTTTCAGAGGAACCAATCACAAGGCTCTATTTTGCACGTGACTTTGTTGTGGATTTGTAGCAATGACGTCATTTTAACATTGAAGCCGCGGGCATTTAGAGCAAAAACAATCTCCCTTTTTAGCCAGAAGCACATAAATGTCCTGGAATTTTCAAAAATGTTTAATTACGCATGAAAGAATAGGAATTTTCTAAATTTTTACCGACGGCAAAAATGATAACCTTTCAAAACTCGAAAATATCGCAATTCGATTTTTATCGATGTTTGCAAGCCTCTATTCTGCCTAACAAGGCCAATTTGACAGATGATGCAGTGTTTGCTTGATAAAGATTTGTTTCTACAACATACTTTTCAACACACGGGAGACTAATACTTTGAAAATGCCTTTCAATAACTTCTCCCTTGGTTCAGCAGCACTGCACAATTGTACTGGGAGGCTGAAAGTTATCTCAACTTTAGATTCTAGATCATATCATAGACCATTATTGAAATATATGAGATTCCCTATGATTCTTCATCGTTTTAAGCTATATTTTTACAATTTGCTTGATCATGAATAATCCGATGAAAAAAGAGGAATAAAACAGCTTCAAGGCACGAAATATTATGCAGAACATAGACCTTCCCTCGCCTCGAAAGTATCTCTAAAAAGTCAAAAGTATTCAGATTTTACTGGCATAATTATTATAATTATTATTAATATTATTATTATTATTAAAACAAAACCACCATCATAGATAACAGAAAAAAGTATATGAAAAACGAAACTGTTAAAATAACATTTACATAAAATCGTAATAAAATCCCCCCTTAAAAACAAAGCCAAACAAAACACCTAGACTATTTCAAGTTTTCTTAGCCAGCCAAAACTTCCAATTCAAATAAAAGTTTGATAGTAAATTCCCTAATCCTTTAGTTCTCGACATCGGAATGGAAGCTCTGCGTATATAAAGTCTCAAGCAAACGAAGAAGCACGCCTCCCAACGACCCTCCTAGGATTTGCTTAAATTGCTAAATCCCTAGATGGCAAGACAGGGAATTCCACCCTGACACCACGTGCACACTGACATGAAATACGAAAGGAAGCATGCCCCCAAGATAAAGCCTAAGACTCTTTCAAATGGAATGACTGTATTCAGGCGACCCCACAGGCGAACATATCCAATTCAACATCAGCCGCTCTTTCATTGAGACCGTTGGGTGCAAAGGTTCCCAATTTGTATTGCCAAAATAATTCTTTTCTACGAAGTGAGTAAACATCTGAAGCCCCATCAATGATTTTTATGCTGACCGAAAAAGCACCCTGATGGCCTTCACTAAAAAAATGCCCAAAGAAACCCGCCCGTGGTACCGCCTTACCCCTAACAAGACTGCCATCATTGTATTTACGTGCATATTAGGGCTGTCCAAATGAAAGATTATAAGTATTCGAATATTCGGTGCTAATTTTACCGAATATTCGGTTATTCGACGAATAGGGGTGTGGCTAGGGCGTGGTTCAAAGAAGTTTAAAATTTTGGTAGTATGACATGGCAAATTGTCTTATCACCGTTGGTCCAGCTACTACAGTGCTACAGCCAGCTGAGGGATAACCAAATGAAGCTTGCCTGCATGCACGCAGGCTAAACAGAGCTTGCTACATCACATTATTTTGCTTCATTTATTCACCAATAAAATAGCAATACAATGGAGTAAAGCAGAAGAACACAACAAGCTAACAATACCTCGTTGTCTTACACAACAATGTCTTTGCCATTGCCCCTTGTCTCGCTATCCGCCTACTGTCTAGACAAGACAGTTTGATCAATTCAATCAGTCATAGTATTCGCAATATTCGCTTGTCATTCTATTCGGATTATTCGCTATGTCAACCTATTCGGTTTCTTTGACTGATCATTTTGCATTCCAATCAGTCGACTAGTCATACTATCCGAATAATCGATCTATTCGACTGGTCATTCAATCCGAATAATCGCTCTATTCGTACTATTCGGTTGGCAGCGAATAATCGTTTCGCTTCACTGCTATTCGAATAGTGATCAGACAACCGAATAGCGATTATTCGACCTTCGGTGGACAGGCCTAGTGCATATATTTGCCGAAATTTGGTTTTTGTGCTGCGCACATATTTCTTATTGCAGCAATCACATTGCAACAAGTAGATTACATTCTCCGAGTTGCAATGATAAGCACCAGAGGAGATCGTAAAGTGTTGAGAGTCATTAAAATTTCGAAATGTCTCCCCTTCAACAATGAGTGCACAAATTTGACAGCTTCTCCTGCCATTACATTTGAAAGTGCCCTTTTCAGCTTGTTCATCCGTTAGTTGGTAAACTTTGGCCCGAACCAGAGTATCCTTGAAATTTTTAGCCCTTCTGAACGAAACAAAAATCTTATCCTTGAAAATATGTCGATGTTCATTATCAACAAAGAGTGCATTCAAACATGTTTGGAAAATGTCTTAAACTTTATGAAATGCTGGATGGAATGTTAAAACCAGGGGTATCCTCGTATCATCCTGGTGCTTTTGGTTCCGATCCAGGAGGGTATTCCGATCCAACCCCCTTACCCTATCAAACTGTCCCTCTATTTCTCCCCTATTGTACCCCGGATCCAAAAAGAAAATTTTCCAAGTTTTCCAATCGATTTTCAAAAAGTCTTCTGAGCAGATACGACGAATTCGAAGGGCCTGCCCATAGGGAATGCCCTTTTTCGTATGACCTGGATGACACGAGGAACGACGAAGAAGCTGATGAGTATCAGTCGGTTTCGTATACAGATCTGTGACTATTTTGTTACCTTGCCTAATAACCTGAACATCCAAAAAGTTCATTATTATTATTGCTATCGAAGGAGCATTGGCACGTTCAAGGCACACCATCTTTCAATGGTGAAGACATCAACTATGACAGGAACGGACTCTAAGAAAAGACTCTCATATAGTACATTGTTTTTAGCGGTCGTAAGTCTTTCTTAAATATTATGGTTTTTGGACAAGCGCATCGAGAAGAACCCTGGCCCAACAAATAAACATTCTCAAGCTTTTGACTGCAGAATTGATGCAGAAAAGATTGCCTTTCTGAATCTGAAGAAACTTAACATAACATTGATCAAGGTTAAAAGTCATCTTTCGTTCCTTAACATTTGCTGAGAGAACAATGTAATACCCAATGGCCTAATATCTGACTTTTCTATATCAGCTGCGCAACAATCAGAGGATCTTGATAACAAGTTAAAGACTTTGGCAAATGACAATTCTCTTAAAATTATAGATTTTATATTGGATTATTACATGTCTATAATTAGCAAAATGGAGAACGAAAATGCAGAATTAACAGATACTTTGAAAAATATTACGAGGGACCATGAAAGATTTGATTATCTTGTTGTATCCTGTATCCAAGAATTTAATGACCGTGAAGATATGAAGTGCACTGGACGCAAAAAGAAGAAAATCAACAGATTGAAAGAAAACGAACCGAAAGTAGCAGATCTGAAGAATTGTCAAACCAAGAAAAGCGATGAAGATGTTTGGATTAGTTCACTGAACCTTGGCATGACTGAGAAGGAATTTTTAATAAGCGGAGAGAATATTTGCGATCGACTCATAGATGCAGGAATGAAACTATTGCAAAAGAAATTTCCATTCTTCACATTTCAATCAGCTTGCTTCAATGATGAACAACTGGTATATGATCCTTTTCCTACAATTCATATACATCATACTGGTATTAATCACTTTGTGAATATCAACTTCTATTGGAGGCGCATTTAGAGTATTTGATAATTTAAACATGGCACCAACAGAGAAACTTATCTCTGAGATCAAGGTTATTTATTCACCGGACCAAGAGGTTTCACCAACTATTATCCATAAGAAAGTGGCTTCCACTCAAGAAGGTCAAAATGATTGTGGACTCTTTGCTCTGGCTTATGCTGCTGAGCTAGCTAGAAACGAAGACCCTTCAAGTAAAATTTTCGATCAATCTAAGATGAGGCAACATTTCTTTGAATGTTTGGAATCTGGTTTTATCATTCCTTTCCCAATCAAAAGGATAAACGCAACAACGCCAAGAGAAGAAGAGATTACGAAACAGATACATCCTAATAACAAATGGACATTTCCAAAGAAAACATGTAGTGGATTAACAGACAAGAATTTGAAAAATGATATTCCCTTATCAAACCGCTTCTGTATCCTCAACAAACAAAATAAGTATCAAAAAGCAAATAAGACCAGAAAAGAACCCAAAGGACTTCATGATTGTCGTAGAAAAAAGCCTTTCAAAAATCATCAAAATCAATCCGGAATTTACAACTTATCGAAACATGTAATCACAGAGGACGAAAAGTCAGTCTTAGAATTAGGATTGTCATTCACTCCAAGTCAAAAGAACTACAACAAGGAAAAGTTTGTAAACGATATTCACAATCTTATTCGACGACTTAAATTAAAGGAATGCTTCTACGAAAGGAATAACGAAGACAGCCAAGTACATCCCAAAAAAGACATCGAGAAGAGTACAGGATCGGATCGATCGGATCGTTCAAGACTTAACTGGACAATTAAGAACCCAAACTGGTATCATGCAAAGGTAAGAGAAGAGAGGTCGGAAAGCTTAAAACAATTCATTGACAACCTGCTAAATGATATAGAACATTATCTGGAACTTAACAAAAATAACAACTGGAACAACCTAACGGACGGCCAAAGAAAAGCACTGAATGCACTGTCATCAGATGATTCTATAATAATAAAGCCAGCTGACAAAGGCAACGGTATTGTCATCATGGACACAAATGATTACAATGAGGCGTGTTTAGAAACACTAAATAATAAGAACTACTAGGAAGACGTTCCACAAGATCCTAACCCTAACTACCGTAGAGAATTAGATGGAATAATCAGTGAGATGAGCAACCTTGCCTACATTGGAGAAACAGAGGAGACAAGACTTAGAGAAGGATCAAGAACACCCTGCTTTTATGGTTTACCTAAGATGCACAAGAGTTTCAGCAAATTTCCACCGTTGCGACCGATTTGTAGTGGTTATCAATCATGCACAGCTAGATTATCTGAATGGGTTGATAGTTTTTTAAAGCCAGCAGCTATGAAGACAAAATCATACATCAGAGACACAACAGACTTTGTTATGCATATTGAAAGTTTGAACGATAAGGAGATCAATTTCAATGACGTATTTCTTGTAACGATGGACGTTGCTTCCTCTATCCAAATATATCACACAAGGAAGGAATATCTGCTTGTGAAAAGACTCTTGAACAACGGAAAGACAAGTCAATCCCCTCTTCGTACATATCAAAGCTGATCAATTTCATATTGACAAGCAATACGATGCAATTTTTGAATAAATACTATCATCAAATTAAAGGAACTGCGATGGGAACACCGATGGCAGTGAATTATGCTAATTTATTCATGTCAACTTTGAACACGAAATGATCGATGCGTACAAGAAAGAACATGGTCGTGTGCCACGTTCATGGGTCAGATACATAGACGACATATTTTTTCTCTGGAACGACAATATTGAAAGCTTAAACAATTTCCTAGCCTTTTGTAATTCCTATGCAGAAAACCATGGCTATCCATCAAACATTAAGTTCACCACGGAATATTCTAAAACAGAGGTAGCATTTCTGGATACAAAGATAAAGATCGTAGATGGAAAAATCATGACAGAACTGTACTGCAAACCAACTTCAACCCACTCTTATCTTCACAGACAGTCTGACCATCTCTTTCACACCATACGTTCAAATCCTCTGTCACAATTCATTCGCATAAGAAGAATCTGCCACCTGATACAGGACTATAGAAAACACGCAATCAAGTTTATAAATCTTTATGTCAATCGTGGTTATTCTATATCTGGTTTAAATAAGATCGCGAAAGAAGTCGAAGAAAAGGACAGAACATCACTCCTGAATGGACAAGTACAAAACAATAGCCCAAATAAAGATCGAATACCACTAGTAATTAACTGGCACAGGAAATTTAAAGGACTAGCTAAGGTACTCCATAGAAATTACGAGTTAATGATTCATGGAGACCCAAATATGAGGAATATATTTTCAAATGCTCCCATGATCGCATATCGTCGGAACCCTAATATCCGCTCTAAATTAGTTAAATCTGAAACAAAACAGCCAAAATCATACGGAGAAAGCATAAGATGCACCCAAAAGAATACCAAAAAAACGAGGACGTCCTTGCAAACTATGTCCACATATGGGACAAACAAATAAGTTAAAAAATGAAATGTCAGGAAAAGTCTCAAACATTTCTATAGGTACTTCTCAAAGCAAGAATGTAACTTACGCGGCAGAATGCAACAAATATAACACTCTTTACGTCGGCTACACTTCTACTTCAGTAAGCCAAAGAATTAACAAACATAGAAGTGATTCTTGGAATGATCCAACAGCAACGGAACTCGGAAGGCATTTCTTTAATAGCCAAGATTGCACATTCGATAAGAACTTAAAAGTGCATATTTTGCAGAAAGTGGAAGGAAACGAAGCAGACCTAGGCAACTTTGAGGACAAATGGATTGCTAGATTGGACACAAAAGAACCCAATGGAATGAACAGCGCAATGGGTGAACTCGCAAAAACACACTACAAACTTTTCCCGAATTAACAGCATCTTATGTATGTATTCCTTATCTCGAGTTTTATGTTCTTATGACTTATTCTTTTCGTAATTAGCAATCTGCGCCGCATTATCAGAATCAGAAATTCCACGGACATTAGTAGAACTCTTAAATCGAATTTATAATTCTTTCCTTTATAGTTATGGTACACTCTTATAATTTATTAACATTGTGACTGAAGGAGATCTACATAAGATCGAAATATTTCACTGAAAAGTTCTTGTTTTTCTTGACTCTATTATACTTAAATAATCAAGACGAAACAATCTTTACTTGCAATTATTATTATTATTATTATCATTATTATGTACATTTGTTGCTCACTAAATGTCAGTGGTAATGTGTTCTCGGGGTTTAGCATCAACAAGATTTCTCAAATCTCGAGAACCTTTCTCAAGATCCTGGCAGAATGTAAGATCACAGTTTTCTGCAACTCAGTAACCCGTGTCTCTATTCCAATGTCCTCCAATCTTTTCTTCAGTTTCTTTGGTGTTGTTCCAAGTGCTCCTATCACTATTGGGATGACTGTCACCCTCATGCCCCATAACTTTTTTATCTCTCGTGCAAGGTCTTGATATTTTTCAATCTTTTCTATCTCCTTAGCTTTTACTCTCGTATCGTAGGGAACGGCAAAGTCTATGATTGTAGCGAACTTTGTTTCTTTATCTATCACAATCATATCAGGACGTCTAGCTTCAATCACATGGTCAGTTTGGATGTTAAAATCCCACAATATCTTGCATATCTCATTTTCTTGTACAGGTTCTGGCTGATGTTCGTACCACTTTGGCTTTACTTTGATTCCATTTTTACGACACACTTTCCAATGGATTCGTTTTCCAACCCAATCACGTCGACGTGTGTACTCTTTTTGAGCCAACTTACTGCATTCATTAATGATATGGTTCACCGTTTCATCTACCTGTCCACACATTCTGCATTTACTTTCTTCTTGTGTTTTATCGATCTTTGCTTTAATGATAGTGGTATACATCACATAAAAAACGCAGAAAGAAAATCTTACATGAATAAAAGCTACGAAACCTACTTTCACATCGAGATAAAATAATATTAATTACGTCATAGACATTGTGTCATTCAAGATGCTCTTTTCAGTTTTTCAACAAATTCTTTGTGTCACTGCCCTAGACGTAGAGGGTTCGACAGCTCACTCTGCACCCGCAGTAAATAAAGTTCGGACTATTAACCCCGCTCTACCACAAAGCCTGAGCGAAAATCAGCCACCAACCACCAGCCACCAGCCGCTATCGATGATTACCGGAGATTTTTGCATTCTTAGGGTTGAAATTAAAGTGCGAGAAAAACGCTAATTTGCAAATGCTAACTTGTATGCATGAAACAATGGGAAATTCCCTAAACAACATTGCACCTCATTTTGCAAGGCCACAAGGGGCTTTGATCATTCAGTGCTTTCCAAATAACATTCCAAGGCACACAGCACGGCCGGTAGGTTATCTTGCAGGTACGCAGGGGTACATTAAATGATTACTCTTCCCTTAAAGTGTCAGTAAACCCACAACTTTTTTTTCCATAAAATGATACAAAATAACTATTTAAATGATCTGTCAAGGTTTGTTTTCATGTATTGGCGCTAATTACGAAATTAGGAGATTTCAAAGTACCCCATTTTTGTCGTTTCTTGGAAAAAGTCGCGCACTTCAAAAAAGACTGGGGCGAAAGTGCAATTACGTAGATCCCGGGATGAGTCATAATAAACACAACGCAGCACACTGACATAACAACCACAGATCACTCCTTCAGTTCTTCGAAAAGCAGTAAAATGCCGGGTCGATGCGTTGCGTTTGGCTGTGGGAACGAGAACGGTCACGATTGCAAAGCTAGAGGAATATGGCTTCACAAAATACCGCTTTTGAGGATGAAAGACCTGTTGCAAAGAGACGAAGAAAGCTGTGGGTAGATTTCGTGAGGAAAAAACGTGCCAAATGGGATCCGTCAAAGCACTCCGTTATATGCTCACAGCATTTCAAACCAGACGACTTTGCTAGCCCAACGGTTAGTTTACCAGGTTTTGGAGGCCACATGAAAGCCGTTTAAAGAGAGATGACATTGGGATTTCAGTGATTCCTTCTGTCCAAACAGTCGTTACCACCGATAAGAAAGAAGAGCGAGCCGGCGAGTATTCTAGGCCTAGGCCTACTACGAAAACAACGAGCACAAGGGAACATCGGAGGGTAATTAACTTTTTGATTCCTCGATTTTATAGTTGTTTTTATCGCATTTTAACGAACGAATTATAACGATATGCTATTTAACACTTGCCCATGATCCTTCATCTCTTTTTGCAGATAATTCGTGAGATAACGACAAGTCAAGTACAAGCCCCTCAAAACGAAAACGCTTCCGCATCCGTGGGTGGTGAATTGGAGGACGAAGTTGCTGGTGATACTGATAATGGTACACTATTTTGCGACGAACAATCGTATTCTACAGTGAGTAGACCTACGTTTTGATTTGTGAATTTGTGAAAATGCAAGCCCTTTGTTGATAGGAAGTCTCAACTTCGAGCCATAACGCAGTTTTAGACCCCCAAAAACAAGAAACTAATTAAGAAACTTTTGCTACTAAAACACTGAAATTTTCATGTGAAATTAGGAAACTTTTAGTACCAAGCGCTGAATAAAAGAACTTGTGTAGGTCTCAAACCAAAAATTTATTTTACTTTAAACAGTACTTACACTCTACTCTTGTGATTCTAGTTCAGGATGGGGGGGGGTTACATAGTATGTTCAGGGTTTATGTTTATATGTGCCGACCATACGGGTTGACTTTGGGCCCCAAATACCTCCTGGATGCAGCTCATGAATTCCCTAAATTAATTACCCAAAAACATATTAAGATGCAAAATATGTTGGTGCCTCTTCTAGCGTTGGAAAGCATCTGATCAGTGGTAGTTCTGTCTCTTTTCTACTCCATATGAAACACACACACATACACATAGAGAAGTAAGTTTGCAGCTTTGCTCAATTCTAGGTATACCACCTCATGTTGATATATTCTTCTAACCTTACATGATTTTCACTATCAACATTTTCAGGCACAAGATGCTTGCTGCCAAGTCAATGAAGACTGCAATAATTGCAAAATCTTGATGCGGCGCAACCGAAGGCTCAGAAACCAATGGCTTGGAACAAAGCACAAACTTAAAATCCTTGAGTGCCAATTACGCACCATCTCAGGTACGTTTGTGGTGAAGAAATGTTTTGCTGGCTGAGCTCACAATCATAGAATGAAAACATGATGTGGAAACATGGAAAACATACATTATATGTTCCTAACTTAGAGGATGTCCACTAATTGCATATTTTACAGGAAAATTCTTGATATATTTTGCATGATAGGATTGGCCAACTACTGCAGTTTTGGGATTGTTGCATTACTGTATTAATGTGTAAATTAGTAATTATGTGAAAATGTTGTCATTAGAGTAAAACACGATATAAACTCTGGTATTGCAATATTGTCTATTTTACCAGTTTCGCACCAATGCAGCACAGCAGTTTGATTTGAACATGTTATGTTTATTTTCTTTAGTGGGTAGCAAAATTCTTACTAATGCTGAAACAAGCGACGAACACGGTGCAGTGCCAAGTTTGGAATGTGATGATGCGAGGGATGAGGAAGGTGAGGGTGATGATCGTGATGAGGATAATGTGGATAGTGATGTGGATGTGGAAATGGATAGTGATGTTGACTATAACATGGAGGAGGATCTGGAGCTTTCAGATCACAATTATGATGACATAGATCAATGGTGAGTAGACTTCAGCATATGAAAGGTGTCAAATGCATGTGACTTATTCAGGGAACATGTTCCAATTCATTTTTAGCTCTAGAACAAGAAGTACAGAAGAGTATCCAGTGCAAAGTAAGTTTTACTGTATTTGCTGGATCAATGCATTCAGCTGCAATTTCACCAAATTTTTGTATTAAAAGCTCCTTTACTACAGTACTTTACTCTACTACAGTATTTACTACAGTATGTATTGTATTTGATATTTGAGATGTGAAATGCCTCAATCCAGATTTGTGAAGTTGCCTATATAATCTCTTGTTCTGGGGTGATACTCTGTCAAAGCTACAACTGTAATTTTCCCATGGCTCTTTCATTTAATCAGTGTATATTTGACCATACAGTATTTGCTGTTGCTTTTTGTGCTGTGATGTTCCTGCAAACAAGTTTCCTTGATAGACAGTATTGGCCTTGTGCACATTAACGTTTATACAGTAGTTCATATTATTTTCAGAATTCTTGAGCCATGTGATACACTGTAAATTTCTATAAATAAGGAATTCTTAAGAAACAAAAAATTTTCTTGAAATACTTAGGCAAGAAAGCCAAATGCAAATGTGCATAACACCTGTACTGTAACTGCAAATAATAACTAGAGATTATAATAATTGATTGCATTCTGTTCCTATTTTCAGCATTGTTGGGGATAGCCTGCGGACAGAGAAGAAATTCTTGGTGTTTCTTTCACAGTTGTTTCTTTTGTTTTCATTTTGCCCCTCATGCAAGTCTGTCAATCCAGCAGTTGCCTCTCGTCAAGTTGGAACCATTCTTGAAATCAAGACAAAGTGCTACAATGGAAAATGCAGCAAACAAGAAAACATTTGGCGCAGCCAACCTGATATGCCTGGTACACGAATCCCTGCTGGAAACCTGTTACTATCATTTGCGATTCTTTCTGTTGGTTCATCAGCAAGCAAAGTATTTCGCATCTTCAATCATATGGGCCTGGCAGCAATGTCCCTTGTAACATATCTTAAGCACCAACGGGTTAGTTAGTAAGGATATGATGTTACAGTACAGTACATTTGATCTTGCAACTTTTCCCGGGGGGGGGGGTACTTGACTTAAATTTGTACGGGGTGTGCCCATGAAAAAAATTCTTTTACCCTGCTCCAGAACTTTTGGCTCAAAATGATAACCTGTTCTAGAATAAATTGGTGAAAAGTATACTCAAAAACATGAAATTTGACCGAAAAACGACCCGATCTAGCAGAATATTCCCCTTTGACATGTTTTGACAACCTGCTCTAGAAAAATTGCCTTATTTTGTTATCCTGTGCTAGAAAAAATTGGTGAAAACGATACCCTTAAAAACGGCACATCCCCGTCAGACAAATATATTCATTTCATTTTTTTTTCATTTTAAAATTATTTATGCACGGTAGCCCCGTCAGTCAGTATGACTGATTTTCAGGGGGCCGTACCAAAAACTTTACAAATAAAAAAATCTACTAAAATTAATAACGAGAAAAGGAAACTAATTACAATCATAAATAATTTATCTACAACTATTTACAATAAATTTACAACAAACCCTTTATCTTGTTCTTAAAAGAAGATAAAGAGGGAGCTTGCTTGGCCTCGCGGCTGAGATCATTCCAGATTTTTGCTCCATGAAATGCGAACGCTTTCTGTCCATTACTAGTTTTCATGAATGGCACTAGCAAGTCAGTTTCGGCATTTCTAAGGTTGATAATATTGCGATCAGAATTTCTAACAAATAAATGCGAGAGATAATCAGGCGCGAGACTATTAACAGATTTATATACAGTTGTTGCAGTCTCACTTCTGATCATATCCTTCACAGTTAAGTACCCCCTCCCCGGGAACTTTTCATTTCAGGATTTTCTAATGAACACAGTATTTGGTTTTGGTTTCGTTGTTTCATCTATTCATTTCTTGTTTCAGTTTTGCTTTGCCATTGCATATTTTGCTTGTTCATTATATTGCTTGTTTAGTTCTACTTACAAATACCAGAGGTTTCATTATATTTGCAGTGAAATGTTTAGACACAGTATGACTTCAAAGAAACCCTTTCATATATTTTGATAATCATATAATAATACTTTTCAGTGCTTTATCTGGAAACTGTCAGTGATAGCCTGGTAAGTATTTAAAAATGTGCCTAAGTATGCTGTAATGCCATTTTGATGTTCATATACAGTATGCTTCTCTTTTCTCTGAGGGAGATTCTTTTTCCTGCTATTCACATGCACTGGAAAATGTACCAACAGGCGCTTTTAGCAGAGCTTAGAAGAAGAATGACAAAACTTGTTATCACGGGCGATGCCAGACATGACAGCATGGGACATAATGCCAAATTTGGAATCTACACCATCTTCTGTTGTGATAATTCACAGATAATAGACTTCAGTGTTGTTCAAGTAAGTTGTGTCAGATTAATAATGTATTACATAGGACCCCTTCAGAAATTCCAAAACTTCATTTTTCACTGTTAACTGGAATAAATTTTTGTTACATATACAGTTCTTTTGAAGTCATGTTCATAGGCTGGATTCACAAGTTATATTTCAGTTCTGCTTGAGGCTTGTCTATGGTAACATCTCTTAAAATGTCTAATACCAGCTTATTTCTTCTTGCGTAACCAAGCCGGGAGTAGCAATGCTATGGAGTTTGCTGGTTTTAAAAATTGCTTTGCCTCTATGTTTGGTCACAACCTTGTATCTGATCGCCACAACCAGATTATAAAGCACATGAGAGAAGAGTTGACAGAGCTGACCCATTTCTTTGATTTATGGCACTTAAAGAAAAGTAAGTTTCAATGTTCAGAAAATCATGTGGTAAAAAATTTTGATCAAAATGCGTGTGGCAATTTCCATTAGTTCTCTCTACCAAGTTTCTTCGGGTTCATCCCCTCTAAAGCGACGCTGCATTTGCTCATTTGCCTCTTCTCGTCGTTGCTGCTGTCTCTGGTACTCATCTATCCACTGCTCATCTGCAAGTGGCTCGTCTTGGTATGGCTCTAGCTCATCGTCCCACATATCTTCGAAGCCAACCCCTCGGTTCTGCCTTTCAACTTGGCCATGGCCTTGTTGGCCTAACTGGTCTAAAAAGTCATCTTCGATCTCCGCTTCATAGTCGGCCTCATCAGCGCTGCTATAACTAGTACTGCTTTCGCAGCTCGTTTCAATGTTTTGTGAAGTGAAGCTTGAGTCAGACATTCTTCGAAACGATGATTTAATTCAAAACAAATACGATTTAGCTAAGGCGATCGGAAGGCTGTCTATATGCGTGAGAACGAATTTCAGTATGTAATCTCTCGTTTTCCATTGATAACAAGAGGATTACGATTACGTCATCCTGGGATGTACGTCACTACTCGGCTAGACGCAGACTTCGCATTGCGCGTTTTTCACTCCAGATACAGGGTTTTCAAACGTAAATAAAACAGGGTTAATAATAAGATATTGAAATATTTTATTACTCATAAGACTATCAATATCATAGAGATGCTATAAATGAAAAAAAAACTGTTGGGTTTACTGACACTTTAAGTAAAACCATGACACAACCACTTTGCCCGAATTAACTGCAATGTAAAATTGCATTTTAATCCTTTTTGAAAAAGTTACGATCTTTATCAAAGTGTACATTAAATTATACACAAATACTAACAAATAAAAGATACTTTAGTAAAGAGAAAACATTTAATTCCTATCCTCCTCCCTAATGCATGGCCATGCTCATTGTCATTAACTCAAGTTAAAAATACAAAATATCCTCGTGGACTTACCTTGAAAAACTTGGCTCCTTTTTCTTTGACCATTTTTGATGCTTCAAGCTTCTCTTCGATATCCATTTCATAAGGTTCCTTTGGGTTTTCAAATGATATAAGATACACTTCATAGGTGATTGCTGCATCCCCTGGGACTCCATGTTTTTCATTGCCTTTTTCTCCAAAACCATACTTGGGCTTTATCGTTAACTGAACTTTTTCTCGCTTTCTCATTGTGTACAATGCTTTTTCTATCCCAAGGCAAACATCTTTTTCTAGCCCTAAAAGGAGTTATATCTTTAAAAAGTGGATAAACTACTTCAAATAGACTGGGTCAAAATACAATTGCAGCTTTGAAAAACATAAACATTATATTTGGTACTAAAGTATCCTAAAAGAATAGCTGCATGTAAGAATTTTGCTTAACATTTCAGAATACTTCTGGGGAACCTATCAAAATTCATTCGCATTATTTTGATTAAATAGCTTTATTTCATAGCCAAGTAAAAATTGAGTATTTTGTGTGACATTTTGGATGACTTCATATGGGAGATTAGCATAGCCAGTTGGGCGCTTGTGAGAAAAAGGTCAGAAAAAGTCAAACCTTCCTTAGTATAACCATTTCGTTAGAAAAACCTTCCTCATTTTATCAAGAATTTTAAACAGATTTTTCGAGCTCCTTAGGTGGTTTATAACCTTAAAACTTATAAACCAGTTGCTGTCGCTATAATAGCCTAAAATTTTCCAAGGAATCTCGTAAGGATGGTGAATTTTTCCCTAAATATGACATTAATTAGCTAAACTTTCCTCTGACTCACAGCAGTGGAACCGTGACGTTCTCGACTCTGATGTACTAGCTTTCCAAAGTCCAGAAATAGTCACAGCTCCACGGATTTCCAGCTGTGAGCCGGAGGAAAGTTTCCCTGGTTATTGTCAAACTTTAAGGGAAGGCTTCGAAATCCTTGAAAGTAACCTAAAAGAAGCAAGGAGTTTGAAATATCTGGTTTTTTATATTTAAAGGAAGTATGCAATGGTATATAAGCTTCTCTATAAATAGAACAAAGAAAACATTCGGACACAGCATTGTTTCTCTAGCTATCAATTGTTCACAGTACGTGTGGGACATCGATTTTTAGATTTCTTTGCTCTTTGCAAATGCAAGCTTATAACCTTGCACAAACCCTTTAACAAAATGAGGAAGGTTTAACAAATGAAACTGGCATCCGAAGGAAGGTGTCACTTTTTCTGGACTCTTTTCAAATTCAAATCCAAATTCTTTCATCATCAGCAAATTTTACAAGGCTTAAATGTAAGATACATTTACTAAATACAATTTAAATAATATCAACAGATGCCAAGGGCACTGTGGAGGAACCGTACCGGTTTTCGAGCCCAGTGCCCTTTGTAGCTTCCAAATCATTTAACTACTATATCTATGATGATGCAATTATCAATACAATGAATATAAAACAATACTATGACATGAACGTTCAACTAAGATCTTGAATTTGAAATCAGTAAAAGCTATAAACAACACAAAATAATGAAAAGAAAAGAGGGAAAGATGGGAGAGGAGGGACGGTGTTTGTGTTCAATCATTGTTACTTGATTGAATTCAGAGAATGGTAGTTTGTTTGTTTGTTTGTTTGTTTGCTTGTTTGTTTATTTGTTTGTTTGTTTGTTTGTTTGTTTGCTTGTTTGTTTGTTTCTGACTCTGAGTTACATGAATATCTAGCTTAAAAATTTGCAAATTCCAATGTACAGTGAGCAATGTCCAATGTGAAGGCAAGCAGAATTTCATACAGATCTTTCAGTTATACAGCAGATCTTTCAGCTACTGCGCTTGGCGACCTTGCAGATGAGAGTGACGCTAAATCTGAATTACAAAACTGAGGCTGAAAACTTTATTGGTGGCGTGATTGTTGGTTATTTAAAAATAATTAAATAAGAAATAAACTTGAAGCACTGAAAGATATATCTCACAGAACATTGATATTCTAATGGTTGCAGAAACTAAAAACTGATGCCTCATTTCCAAAATAACAACTTTATATTCTCTAATCCGCTGCGGCTAAATAGAAATGTTGACGGTGGAGGTATCTTGGTATAGGTCAGAAGCGATATTCCATCCTGTGAACTAAAATCTTGCATCTGTTTTGAAATCAATTTAAGGGGTAAAAAAATGAGCTCTTTTCAGTATTTATTGACCACCAGATCATTTTTCGAAATTCTTGGCAAAGCGGTTGATCACCACAGTGCAAACTACGACAATTTTTTGTTCCTTGGAAATTTCAAAGCATTAGAGACAGATTCATAACGCTCACACAAACGAAGCACGTAAATAACTAATGATCAAGATGATCTGTCTCTGATGCTTTGAAATAATTTTAATGATCAAGATGATCTGTCTCTGATGCTTTGAAATAATTTTAATGATCAAGATGATCTGTCTCTGATGCTGTGAAATAATTTTAATGATCAAGATGATCTGTCTCTGATGCTGTGAAATAATTTTAATGATCAAGATGATCTGTCTCTGATGCTTTGAAATAATTTTAATGATCAAGATGATCTGTCTCTGATGCTTTGAAATAATTTTAATGATCAAGATGATCTGTCTCTGATGCTTTGAAATAATTTTAATGATCAAGATGATCTGTCTCTGATGCTTTGAAATAATTTTAATGATCAAGATGATCTGTCTCTGATGCTGTGAAATAATTTTAATGATCAAGATGATCTGTCTCTGATGCTGTGAAATAATTTTAATGATCAAGATGATCTGTCTCTGATGCTTTGAAATAATTTTAATGATCAAGATGATCTGTCTCTGATGCTTTGAAATAATTTTAATGATCAAGATGATCTGTCTCTGATGCTTTGAAATAATTTTAATGATCAAGATGATCTGTCTCTGATGCTTTGAAATAATTTTAATGATCAAGATGATCTGTCTCTGATGCTTTGAAATAATTTTAATGATCAAGATGATCTGTCTCTGATGCTTTGAAATAATTTTAATGATCAAGATGATCTGTCTTTGATGCTTTGAAATAATTTTAATGATCAAGATGATCTGTCTCTGATGCTTTGAAATAATTTTAATGATCAAGATGATCTGTCTCTGATGCTTTGAAATAATTTTAATGATCAAGATGATCTGTCTTTGATGCTTTGAAATAATTTTAATGATCAAGATGATCTGTCTCTGATGCTTTGAAATAATTTTGATGATCAAGATGATCTGTCTCTGATGCTTTGAAATAATTTTTATGATCAAGATGATCTGTCTCTGATGCTTTGAAATAATTTTAATGATCAAGATGATCTGTCTCTGATGCTTTGAAATAATTTTGATGATCAAGATGATCTGTCTCTGATGCTTTGAAATAATTTTAATGATCAAGATGATCTGTCTCTGATGCTGTGAAATAATTTTAATGATCAAGATGATCTGTCTCTGATGCTGTGAAATAATTTTAATGATCAAGATGATCTGTCTCTGATGCTGTGAAATAATTTTAATGATCAAGATGATCTGTCTCTGATGCTTTGAAATAATTTTAATGATCAAGATGATCTGTCTCTGATGCTGTGAAAGAATTTTAATGATCAAGATGATCTGTCTTTGATGTTTTGAAATAATTTTAATGATCAAGATGATCTGTCTCTGATGCTGTGAAATAATTTTAATGATCAAGATGATCTGTCTCTGATGCTGTGAAATAATTTTAATGATCAAGATGATCTGTCTCTGATGCTGTGAAATAATTTTAATGATCAAGATGATCTGTCTCTGATGCTGTGAAATAATTTTAATGATCAAGATGATCTGTCTCTGATGCTTTGAAATAATTTTGATGATCAAGATGATCTGTCTCTGATGCTGTGAAATAATTTTAATGATCAAGATGATCTGTCTCTGATGCTTTGAAATAATTTTAATGATCAAGATGATCTGTCTCTGATGTTTTGAAATAATTTTAATGATCAAGATGATCTGTCTCTGATGCTTTGAAATAATTTTGATGATCAAGATGATCTGTCTCTGATGCTTTGAAATAATTTTAATGATCAAGATGATCTGTCTCTGATGCTGTGAAATAATTTTAATGATCAAGATGATCTGTCTCTGATGCTTTGAAATAATTTTGATGATCAAGATGATCTGTCTCTGATGCTGTGAAATAATTTTAATGATCAAGATGATCTGTCTTTGATGCTTTGAAATAATTTTAATGATCAAGATGATCTGTCTCTGATGCTTTGAAATAATTTTAATGATCAAGATGATCTGTCTTTGATGCTTTGAAATAATTTTAATGATCAAGATGATCTGTCTCTGATGCTTTGAAATAATTTTGATGATCAAGATGATCTGTCTCTGATGCTTTGAAATAATTTTAATGATCAAGATGATCTGTCTTTGATGCTTTGAAATAATTTTAATGATCAAGATGATCTGTCTCTGATGCTTTGAAATAATTTTGATGATCAAGATGATCTGTCTCTGATGCTTTGAAATAATTTTAATGATCAAGATGATCTGTCTCTGATGCTTTGAAATAATTTTAATGATCAAGATGATCTGTCTCTGATGCTTTGAAATAATTTTAATGATCAAGATGATCTGTCTCTGATGCTGTGAAATAATTTTAATGATCAAGATGATCTGTCTCTGATGCTGTGAAATAATTTTAATGATCAAGATGATCTGTCTCTGATGCTTTGAAATAATTTTAATGATCAAGATGATCTGTCTCTGATGCTTTGAAATAATTTTAATGATCAAGATGATCTGTCTCTGATGCTTTGAAATAATTTTAATGATCAAGATGATCTGTCTCTGATGCTTTGAAATAATTTTAATGATCAAGATGATCTGTCTCTGATGCTTTGAAATAATTTTAATGATCAAGATGATCTGTCTCTGATGCTTTGAAATAATTTTAATGATCAAGATGATCTGTCTTTGATGCTTTGAAATAATTTTAATGATCAAGATGATCTGTCTCTGATGCTTTGAAATAATTTTAATGATCAAGATGATCTGTCTCTGATGCTTTGAAATAATTTTAATGATCAAGATGATCTGTCTTTGATGCTTTGAAATAATTTTAATGATCAAGATGATCTGTCTCTGATGCTTTGAAATAATTTTGATGATCAAGATGATCTGTCTCTGATGCTTTGAAATAATTTTTATGATCAAGATGATCTGTCTCTGATGCTTTGAAATAATTTTAATGATCAAGATGATCTGTCTCTGATGCTTTGAAATAATTTTGATGATCAAGATGATCTGTCTCTGATGCTTTGAAATAATTTTAATGATCAAGATGATCTGTCTCTGATGCTGTGAAATAATTTTAATGATCAAGATGATCTGTCTCTGATGCTGTGAAATAATTTTAATGATCAAGATGATCTGTCTCTGATGCTGTGAAATAATTTTAATGATCAAGATGATCTGTCTCTGATGCTTTGAAATAATTTTAATGATCAAGATGATCTGTCTCTGATGCTGTGAAAGAATTTTAATGATCAAGATGATCTGTCTTTGATGTTTTGAAATAATTTTAATGATCAAGATGATCTGTCTCTGATGCTGTGAAATAATTTTAATGATCAAGATGATCTGTCTCTGATGCTGTGAAATAATTTTAATGATCAAGATGATCTGTCTCTGATGCTGTGAAATAATTTTAATGATCAAGATGATCTGTCTCTGATGCTGTGAAATAATTTTAATGATCAAGATGATCTGTCTCTGATGCTTTGAAATAATTTTGATGATCAAGATGATCTGTCTCTGATGCTGTGAAATAATTTTAATGATCAAGATGATCTGTCTCTGATGCTTTGAAATAATTTTAATGATCAAGATGATCTGTCTCTGATGTTTTGAAATAATTTTAATGATCAAGATGATCTGTCTCTGATGCTTTGAAATAATTTTGATGATCAAGATGATCTGTCTCTGATGCTTTGAAATAATTTTAATGATCAAGATGATCTGTCTCTGATGCTGTGAAATAATTTTAATGATCAAGATGATCTGTCTCTGATGCTTTGAAATAATTTTGATGATCAAGATGATCTGTCTCTGATGCTGTGAAATAATTTTAATGATCAAGATGATCTGTCTTTGATGCTTTGAAATAATTTTAATGATCAAGATGATCTGTCTCTGATGCTTTGAAATAATTTTAATGATCAAGATGATCTGTCTTTGATGCTTTGAAATAATTTTAATGATCAAGATGATCTGTCTCTGATGCTTTGAAATAATTTTGATGATCAAGATGATCTGTCTCTGATGCTTTGAAATAATTTTAATGATCAAGATGATCTGTCTTTGATGCTTTGAAATAATTTTAATGATCAAGATGATCTGTCTCTGATGCTTTGAAATAATTTTGATGATCAAGATGATCTGTCTCTGATGCTTTGAAATAATTTTTATGATCAAGATGATCTGTCTCTGATGCTTTGAAATAATTTTAATGATCAAGATGATCTGTCTCTGATGCTGTGAAATAATTTTAATGATCAAGATGATCTGTCTCTGATGCTGTGAAATAATTTTAATGATCAAGATGATCTGTCTCTGATGCTGTGAAATAATTTTAATGATCAAGATGATCTGTCTCTGATGCTGTGAAATAATTTTAATGATCAAGATGATCTGTCTCTGATGCTGTGAAATAATTTTAATGATCAAGATGATCTGTCTTTGATGCTTTGAAATAATTTTAATGATCAAGATGATCTGTCTCTGATGCTTTGAAATAATTTTAATGATCAAGATGATCTGTCTCTGATGCTTTGAAATAATTTTAATGATCAAGATGATCTGTCTCTGATGCTGTGAAATAATTTTAATGATCAAGATGATCTGTCTCTGATGCTGTGAAATAATTTTAATGATCAAGATGATCTGTCTTTGATGCTTTGAAATAATTTTAATGATCAAGATGATCTGTCTCTGATGCTTTGAAATAATTTTGATGATCAAGATGATCTGTCTCTGATGCTTTGAAATAATTTTTATGATCAAGATGATCTGTCTTTGATGTTTTGAAATAATTTTAATGATCAAGATGATCTGTCTCTGATGCTGTGAAATAATTTTAATGATCAAGATGATCTGTCTCTGATGCTGTGAAATAATTTTAATGATCAAGATGATCTGTCTTTGATGCTTTGAAATAATTTTAATGATCAAGATGATCTGTCTCTGATGCTTTGAAATAATTTTAATGATCAAGATGATCTGTCTCTGATGCTTTGAAATAATTTTAATGATCAAGATGATCTGTCTCTGATGCTGTGAAATAATTTTAATGATCAAGATGATCTGTCTCTGATGCTGTGAAATAATTTTAATGATCAAGATGATCTGTCTCTGATGCTTTGAAATAATTTTAATGATCAAGATGATCTGTCTCTGATGCTTTGAAATAATTTTAATGATCAAGATGATCTGTCTCTGATGCTGTGAAATAATTTTAATGATCAAGATGATCTGTCTTTGATGCTGTGAAATAATTTTAATGATCAAGATGATCTGTCTCTGATGCTTTGAAATAATTTTGATGATCAAGATGATCTGTCTCTGATGCTGTGAAATAATTTTAATGATCAAGATGATCTGTCTCTGATGCTTTGAAATAATTTTAATGATCAAGATGATCTGTCTCTGATGCTTTGAAATAATTTTAATGATCAAGATGATCTGTCTCTGATGCTTTGAAATAATTTTAATGATCAAGATGATCTGTCTCTGATGCTGTGAAATAATTTTAATGATCAAGATGATCTGTCTCTGATGCTGTGAAATAATTTTAATGATCAAGATGATCTGTCTCTGATGCTGTGAAATAATTTTAATGATCAAGATGATCTGTCTCTGATGCTGTGAAATAATTTTAATGATCAAGATGATCTGTCTCTGATGCTGTGAAATAATTTTAATGATCAAGATGATCTGTCTTTGATGCTTTGAAATAATTTTAATGATCAAGATGATCTGTCTCTGATGCTTTGAAATAATTTTAATGATCAAGATGATCTGTCTCTGATGCTTTGAAATAATTTTGATGATCAAGATGATCTGTCTCTGATGCTGTGAAATAATTTTAATGATCAAGATGATCTGTCTTTGATGTTTTGAAATAATTTTAATGATCAAGATGATCTGTCTCTGATGCTGTGAAATAATTTTAATGATCAAGATGATCTGTCTCTGATGCTGTGAAATAATTTTAATGATCAAGATGATCTGTCTCTGATGCTTTGAAATAATTTTGATGATCAAGATGATCTGTCTCTGATGCTGTGAAATAATTTTAATGATCAAGATGATCTGTCTCTGATGCTTTGAAATAATTTTGATGATCAAGATGATCTGTCTCTGATGCTTTGAAATAATTTTAATGATCAAGATGATCTGTCTCTGATGCTTTGAAATAATTTTAATGATCAAGATGATCTGTCTCTGATGCTGTGAAATAATTTTAATGATCAAGATGATCTGTCTCTGATGCTGTGAAATAATTTTAATGATCAAGATGATCTGTCTCTGATGCTGTGAAATAATTTTAATGATCAAGATGATCTGTCTCTGATGCTTTGAAATAATTTTGATGATCAAGATGATCTGTCTCTGATGCTGTGAAATAATTTTGATGATCAAGATGATCTGTCTCTGATGCTGTGAAATAATTTTAATGATCAAGATGATCTGTCTCTGATGCTGTGAAATAATTTTAATGATCAAGATGATCTGTCTCTGATGCTGTGAAATAATTTTGATGATCAAGATGATCTGTCTCTGATGCTGTGAAATAATTTTGATGATCAAGATGATCTGTCTCTGATGCTGTGAAATAATTTTAATGATCAAGATGATCTGTCTCTGATGCTGTGAAATAATTTTAATGATCAAGATGATCTGTCTCTGATGCTGTGAAATAATTTTAATGATCAAGATGATCTGTCTTTGATGCTTTGAAATAATTTTAATGATCAAGATGATCTGTCTCTGATGCTGTGAAATAATTTTAATGATCAAAGTGATCTGTCTCTGATGCTTTGAAATAATTTTGATGATCAAGATGATCTGTCTCTGATGCTGTGAAATAATTTTAATGATCAAGATGATCTGTCTTTGATGTTTTGAAATAATTTTAATGATCAAGATGATCTGTCTCTGATGCTGTGAAATAATTTTAATGATCAAGATGATCTGTCTCTGATGCTGTGAAATAATTTTAATGATCAAGATGATCTGTCTCTGATGCTTTGAAAAAATTTTAATGATCAAGATGATCTGTCTCTGATGCTTTGAAATAATGTTAATGATCAAGATGATCTGTCTTTGATGCTTTGAAATAATTTTAATGATCAAGATGATCTGTCTCTGATGCTTTGAAATAATTTTGATGATCAAGATGATCTGTCTCTGATGCTTTGAAATAATTTTAATGATCAAGATGATCTGTCTTTGATGCTTTGAAATAATTTTAATGATCAAGATGATCTGTCTCTGATGCTTTGAAATAATTTTGATGATCAAGATGATCTGTCTCTGATGCTTTGAAATAATTTTTATGATCAAGATGATCTGTCTCTGATGCTTTGAAATAATTTTAATGATCAAGATGATCTGTCTCTGATGCTTTGAAATAATTTTAATGATCAAGATGATCTGTCTCTGATGCTGTGAAATAATTTTAATGATCAAGATGATCTGTCTTTGATGCTTTGAAATAATTTTAATGATCAAGATGATCTGTCTCTGATGCTTTGAAATAATTTTGATGATCAAGATGATCTGTCTCTGATGCTGTGAAATAATTTTAATGATCAAGATGATCTGTCTCTGATGCTTTGAAATAATTTTAATGATCAAGATGATCTGTCTCTGATGCTTTGAAATAATTTTAATGATCAAGATGATCTGTCTCTGATGCTGTGAAATAATTTTAATGATCAAGATGATCTGTCTCTGATGCTGTGAAATAATTTTAATGATCAAGATGATCTGTCTCTGATGCTGTGAAATAATTTTAATGATCAAGATGATCTGTCTCTGATGCTGTGAAATAATTTTAATGATCAAGATGATCTGTCTCTGATGCTGTGAAATAATTTTAATGATCAAGATGATCTGTCTTTGATGCTTTGAAATAATTTTAATGATCAAGATGATCTGTCTCTGATGCTTTGAAATAATTTTAATGATCAAGATGATCTGTCTCTGATGCTTTGAAATAATTTTGATGATCAAGATGATCTGTCTCTGATGCTGTGAAATAATTTTAATGATCAAGATGATCTGTCTTTGATGTTTTGAAATAATTTTAATGATCAAGATGATCTGTCTCTGATGCTGTGAAATAATTTTAATGATCAAGATGATCTGTCTCTGATGCTGTGAAATAATTTTAATGATCAAGATGATCTGTCTCTGATGCTTTGAAATAATTTTGATGATCAAGATGATCTGTCTCTGATGCTGTGAAATAATTTTAATGATCAAGATGATCTGTCTCTGATGCTTTGAAATAATTTTGATGATCAAGATGATCTGTCTCTGATGCTTTGAAATAATTTTAATGATCAAGATGATCTGTCTCTGATGCTTTGAAATAATTTTAATGATCAAGATGATCTGTCTCTGATGCTGTGAAATAATTTTAATGATCAAGATGATCTGTCTCTGATGCTGTGAAATAATTTTAATGATCAAGATGATCTGTCTCTGATGCTGTGAAATAATTTTAATGATCAAGATGATCTGTCTCTGATGCTTTGAAATAATTTTGATGATCAAGATGATCTGTCTCTGATGCTGTGAAATAATTTTGATGATCAAGATGATCTGTCTCTGATGCTGTGAAATAATTTTAATGATCAAGATGATCTGTCTCTGATGCTGTGAAATAATTTTAATGATCAAGATGATCTGTCTCTGATGCTGTGAAATAATTTTGATGATCAAGATGATCTGTCTCTGATGCTGTGAAATAATTTTGATGATCAAGATGATCTGTCTCTGATGCTGTGAAATAATTTTAATGATCAAGATGATCTGTCTCTGATGCTGTGAAATAATTTTAATGATCAAGATGATCCGTCTCTGATGCTGTGAAATAATTTTAATGATCAAGATGATCTGTCTTTGATGCTTTGAAATAATTTTAATGATCAAGATGATCTGTCTCTGATGCTGTGAAATAATTTTAATGATCAAGATGATCTGTCTCTGATGCTTTGAAATAATTTTGATGATCAAGATGATCTGTCTCTGATGCTGTGAAATAATTTTAATGATCAAGATGATCTGTCTCTGATGCTTTGAAATAATTTTAATGATCAAGATGATCTGTCTCTGATGCTGTGAAATAATTTTAATGATCAAGATGATCTGTCTCTGATGCTGTGAAATAATTTTAATGATCAAGATGATCTGTCTCTGATGCTGTGAAATAATTTTAATGATCAAGATGATCTGTCTTTGATGCTTTGAAATAATTTTAATGATCAAGATGATCTGTCTCTGATGCTTTGAAATAATTTTAATGATCAAGATGATCTGTCTCTGATGCTTTGAAATAATTTTGATGATCAAGATGATCTGTCTCTGATGCTGTGAAATAATTTTAATGATCAAGATGATCTGTCTTTGATGTTTTGAAATAATTTTAATGATCAAGATGATCTGTCTTTGATGCTGTGAAATAATTTTAATGATCAAGATGATCTGTCTCTGATGCTGTGAAATAATTTTAATGATCAAGATGATCTGTCTCTGATGCTTTGAAATAATTTTGATGATCAAGATGATCTGTCTCTGATGCTGTGAAATAATTTTAATGATCAAGATGATCTGTCTCTGATGCTTTGAAATAATTTTAATGATCAAGATGATCTGTCTCTGATGCTTTGAAATAATTTTAATGATCAAGATGATCTGTCTCTGATGCTGTGAAATAATTTTAATGATCAAGATGATCTGTCTCTGATGCTGTGAAATAATTTTAATGATCAAGATGATCTGTCTCTGATGCTGTGAAATAATTTTAATGATCAAGATGATCTGTCTCTGATGCTTTGAAATAATTTTAATGATCAAGATGATCTGTCTCTGATGCTTTGAAATAATTTTAATGATCAAGATGATCTGTCTCTGATGCTTTGAAATAATTTTAATGATCAAGATGATCTGTCTCTGATGCTTTGAAATAATGTTGATGATCATTTTGATGATCTGTCTCTAATGTTTTGAAATTAAAGATCTGATGCATCAGATCTATAATTTCATGAATGGAATTTCAAATTCGCTCAAAAATTTCGTAAAGGAACCAACCTGTTTCAAGGCTGAAAATCCAAGGTCGATTGACCTTATATCAAACATTAACCGACAGATATAGGAGTTGCCAATATACCACCATGATTGAGACAGGGCTGACTGATTTCCACAAAATGGTGGTAACTATTTTGAAAACGACGTACCAAAGAACTGGGCCAATGATTGTGAACTATAGAGACTTTAAAAGAATTTTTTCTGAACAAACTCCCAAACAAGATATTAGGGCAGAGTTGCAAAGTATTGAAGCAGAAGATTAGATAACAATACTTTTCAAAACATTTTCAAAAAGTTCTTGATAAGCATGTCCCGAAGAAAAAGAAATATGCAAGGGTGAATGATGGGTCCTTCATGAATCGAGCTTTCCGTCCAAATATCTTCGTCTTCCCTGTACAGGGTGCAATAGAGATTTTGTTTTCCCAAATTCGCCCCCAAACCAGAGTAAGGGGCAAATTCAGTGATATCAAAGGGTTGGCGAAATCCCCTTTTTAGTTTTCTATGTGCAAGGGAATGATCTTTAAACATATCACAATTGCCGGACTATTAGCACATTGGAGCTTTGTAATCAACTTCTTTTCCCAGCTAAAATATCGTTGGCTTGAGAGGAGAGAACAGGGGAATTTTAATGGGGGCTTCAAATGAGAAAGGAAATTTTTTACATCATCATATAATATTAAAATTTACAAAGTAACAGCAACAGTTAAACGAGAGTATGGAGATAATTAGGTGTCTTTCGTAGCGAGAAAAGACACAAGGTCATCGAGTTCCCAACTATCAATGACACGTACAATAATTTAATACAAGGATGCGATCTAATTTAACAAACAAAAATATACGCTACGAAAATGGAAGATATACCAGGTTCGTCAAAGAAATCTTTCTCTAACTCACCTGGTAGAGGTAGGGTTAGGGTTAGGCTTAGGGTCAAAAGGCTCCCATGGTCCCACTGCTCCAGATTATACACCTACATCGGATTAAACACCGGATTATACTGATACAAAGCAGGCCATCGATTGGAATTTCACATCTCCTGTTTGTGTGATATTGACGTTGTCACGCATATGGAAGGCCAAGGATAGACTCAATATCATTCATTGAATTGGATGGTTATCGCAAGTCAGATTGCTAATATGCAATGAATCACGTCATAAACATAGACCAAAGCTGTTGAAGGCCCACAAAGAATCCAAGTAAGAAAATCCCCGGGTTCTTCCTTACAAATGAAGACTTCAGGGAGGTAGGGGGGCCACAATGAAAGGGGAAATCTATTCTCAGGGCCAAAAAGAGAGAATTGGAGATAAATGGGCCATGAGATGCTTAGGTGAATAAGAGGAGAAGTCTTTTCTGAACCGTTAGTGAATTCAATAAGGAATCTGCTGAAAGGGTCGAGGGGTGCCATAACGAGTGACTGTTTTGTTCGTTCTTTGATGAGTTAAAAGCTATTCTTTTCAATGAAACTTACGTTTTTCTCAAGTGTTACTTACGTATTGCTTACGTTTTAGTTGAATTGGCTTGAATTTGTACGAGGCTGTGCCCACGAAAAATTTCTTTTCCACCCTGTTCCAGAATTTTTCGCTCCCAATGATAACCGATACAGAAAAAATTGGTGCATACACCAAAACAGGAAAATTTGACCGAAAAACGGCCCAAATTAGCAAAATATCCCCTTTTGGCATGTTTTGACAGCGTGTGCAAGGAAAATAGCCTTATTTTCATACCCCGTGCAAGAAAACATGGCTGAAAAATTTACACTGAAAAACGGCACATCCCTGTCGGACAAATATGCTAAGTACCCACACCCCGGGGGTTTTGCTAGGTGTTTCTTATTCAATTTCGTATTTGCGTGACGAGGGGCTAGGATTATCCAAATCACAGATTATCAAAATAATTCCTCACTTATACGGATGATCTATGTACTTAATTAGGGTACTACGGAGGAGCATTAGTATGTAAATTTTAGAAGAGCGAAGAAAGCAAACGATGGGAAGTAAAGGAGCGGTCATTTTCAATCCTAGGTAACAGGCCTGAGATTAATTTCACACAATTAGACAACATTTCACACCCCACACAGTGATCCAGATCGACGAAATTATGGAATAAATAGGAAAAAATGAAGTTTCGAAAACATGCAAATTTTTACATCCCCATTAAACAGGGTATCCTTGGGCCTAACAGAAAGCAAAAATTTTCAAAATCGGACTATCCAATGATGAGAAATGGAATTTTGAAGTTTGTCAAAATTTCAAGTGGTTGTTTACATTAGAATTTCCGGCGCCATGTAGAGTTTTGAACCAACTTTAAAGTGTCATAAATCAACCTAGAAAAGACCGATTTTCATGATTTTTGTACTAAATGGTCAGCAATTTAGTTTTGCTCAACATATGTAAAAATGTTGTATATTGAATTTAAGATCATGGGTAGATGGACACTATTTTGATGCTTACTTTTTCGACAAATTTCGTGAAAAATTGCTACTCAAAGTTGAAAACAAAAAATCTATGTAATTCTAGGTGTTAGATATTAATATATTAAATTACTAGAACCTATTTGGAGCATTCTTGCAAAAGGGCCCGTTTCAAATCGTTCTAATTTTGTCGCAAAAAAAGTTTGAAGATTGCATGTGACATAGGTTTTTATTTCCTGATTTCCAAGCAAAACTGTAACAGTGCCGTGACTGTATCCTTCAAGGCAAGAGCTCTAGATTTGCGAAATTGGTTCTCAAGAATTCAAAAGAGGTATTCTCGATGCAGTGATAGAAACGATAGCCGATTTTTGTGAAACAATAGCTCAATGCTGTGAAACAATAGACCTGCATTGGAAAATAGAATCTGTTGTCTCTTTCTTTCTGCAAGGTCCAACCAATTGAGAAAGGTTTAATACTTTGATATACGCCATGTTAAAATTCGCTTGATATCTAAATCTAGTGGAACTAATTGAGTCAAAACAGTTTCGCCGTCTCAACACCGAATTGTTTAGTTTGACAAAAGTACATCGAATCAGTCACAAGGCTATCATTTGTTGCTTCAACATATGGTTCAGCAGACTGACGACTTTTCTTTAAGCTATCTTGACAGGAATTTGCCACAAGTCGCCATGAGGATATCAGCATCCGCACAATAATGTATTCGAGGTTGGCATTAACTGAAGTAAGCCTGGCCCTACACCCAGCTCCACTTCGAAAGTTCCTGATGTGCTTGCCCCATCCCTCCAAGCCATTTCACGACCAAGCTGCAATTGGTCCACCCTCATGCATATCAAAGAGCTCCCAGTTATGGGCCAACATTTGATGATGAACAGATGGGTTAATTTAGACCCATGGAAGATGAAGACATAGGTGGATCATCGTATCATGGCAGTGCTGCTTGAAACAGTTGACGTCAAGGATATTGCATTTGTCGAAACTTTCCAAAACAGCGAGGCAAACATTAAACTGGCTAAGAAGGATAAGAATTATACACATGTGTCTTCATTTTCCATGGGTCCGAATTAACTCATCTGTTCACCAAATGTTGGCCCATAACTGGGAGCTCTTTGATATGCATGAGGGTGGACCAATTGCAGCTTGGTAGTGAAATGGCTTGGAGAGATGGGGCAAGCACATCAGGAACTTTCGAAGTGGAGCTGGGTGTAGGGCCAGGCTTACTTCAGTTAATGCCAACCTCGAATACATTATTGTGCGGATGCTGATAACCTCATGGCGACTTGTGGCAAATTCCTGTCAAGATAGCTTAAAGAAAAGTCGTAAGTCTGCTGAACCATATGTTGAAGCAACAAATGATAGCCTTGTGACTGATTCGATGTACTTTTGTCAAACTAAACAATTCGGTGTTGAGACGGCGAAACTGTTTTGACTCAATTAGTTCCACTAGATTTAGATATCAAGCGAATTTTAACATGGCGTATATCAAAGTATTAAACCTTTCTCAATTGGTTGGACCTTGCAGAAAGAAAGAGACAACAGATTCTGTTTTCCAATGCAGGTCTATTGTTTCACAGCATTAAGCTTTTGTTTCACAAAAATCGGCTATTGTTTCTATCACTGCATCGAGAATACCTCTTTTGAATTCTTGAGAACCAATTTCGCAAATCTAGAGCTCTTGCCTTGAAGAAAACAGTCACGGCACTGTTACAGTTTTGCTTGGAAATCAGAAAAGAAAAACTTATGTCACATGCAATCTTCAAACTTTTTTGCGACAAAATTAAAACGATTTGAAACGGGCCCTTTTGCAGGAATGCTCCAAATAGGTTCTAGTAATTTAATATATTAATACCTAACACCTAGAATTACATAGATTTTTTGTTTTCAACTTTGAGTAGCAATTTTTCACGAAATTTGTCGTAAAAAGTAAGCATCAAAATAGTGTCCATCTACCCATGATCTTAAATTCAATATACAACATTTTTACATATGTTGAGCAAAACTAAATTGCTGACCATTTAGTACAAAAATCATGAAAATTGGTCTTTTCTAGGTTGATTTATGACATGTTAAAGTTGGCTCAAAACGCTACATTGTACCGGAAATTCTAATGTAAACAACCACTTGAAATTTTGACAAACTTCAAAATTCCATTTCTCATCATTGGATAGTCCGATTTTGAAAATTTTTGCTTTCTGTTAAGCCCAAGGATACCCTCTTTAATGGGGATGTAAAAATTTGCATGTTTTCGAAACTTCATGTTTTCCTATTTATTCCATGCTCTGGATCACTGTGCCCCATCTTGAATAAAGAAACGTCTTTAATTTTACTGATGACTTCATATAAATACTTTTCAAGGCAAATAGTTTTGCACCTCACAAAACTTTCCCTTGATATATCATACCCCCACAAAGTAATTGAAACATTTTCATACCCCTGTCAAAAATCCTCCGCCCTGGTACCTAGGATCAAAAATGAATGCTCCTTAACGGAACAAGAGCAATGACTACAACTGTGAGAAACGTGGGAAATTAGGCAACGAGCTAGCATGATAGATAATAATAAATAATAATAATAATAACGAATTATTTAACAGGATAAAAACTTCAACAATTACAAAATTGCTGTTATCAATGTTTGTCCTGTAAAAAGAAAGGTGCTTAAAAAGAAAATATATAAATATGTTACAACTGCAGGTCTCAAAAAATCAATTTTGTAGTATAACAAATTAAAATCTTATGTATAAATTGTGTTCATAATTTTCATAAAATCAGATGCATTGTCAGACGTCCTTGCACTCAGTGATAGCTCATTAAAAGTCTTTGCACCCATGTAGTAGAAACCTTTCCTCGCGCATTCAGTTCTTATCCGTGGAAGACATACACTACAATGATTGTTCCTTGTGTTCTTGCAATGTTCTTGATACATAAAGTATTGGTTTAAAGCATGACAGACATTGTTCTGCAGGACATTGTATACTAGCACGCAGGCTTTTTACTGGTGATATAACTTCACATCTTTGATTTTTTGCGACTATTTGCATTGCACGATTGTGAAACGAGTTGAGCTTGTTTTCTTGTGTCCTATTCAATTTCAGATTCAATATGCCGCAATAAGTGAGCACTGGTAATACCATTGCACGGTAGATGGCTTTCGCTGATTCTATGTCCAAATGGCTTCTGATATTTGCTAAGAGTCGTAAACGACATGTGGCTTTCTTGTATTTGGCATCAAAATCACTGTTAAGATTCAATGAAGAGTCTAGGTGCACACCTAGATACTTGTATGTCGAAGTGATGTTGATTTGACCATCCTCGTGTAATATGCATAAAGGCCCCGTGCATTTCCGGATTCTCTGAGCTGTTCCAAATAATAGGGCTTCAGTTTTTCCTTTCTTCAGGTTGAGGATTAATTCGTTTTCACTGAACCAGACTGAAAGTTCTGCCATGGCATTTGATAATTTTGAATTTATTTCTTTGATCTCTTTACCAGCTACGTAAATAACGGTATCATCTGCGTATTTTATTATGCTGGCACCTTTAGTGGAATATGCAATATCATTGAAAAAGAAAATAAATAGAAGAGGGCCTAGGATTGATCCCTGCGGCACCCCACTTATCATCTTTTGTGGATTGGAGATAGAACCATTGAACGATACTTGTGCATTTCGATTGAATAGGTAATTTGTAAAACCACTCAAGCTCAGTTCCATTTAAACCATAGCTATGGAGCTTAGCTAATAGCTTTGAATGGCTTATTGTATCGAATGCCTTGCTGAGGTCGATGAAAGTAGCACCAACCATGTATCCTTGATCAACATTTTTGCGGATATTATCGAGAAAGAGTGTTGCTGCCAGCTCCGTAGACGTTTTCGGTCTGAAACCAAACTGGAACTCAGACAACAACTTATTTTCATCAAGGAATCTCATGAGCTGCTGATGAACAAATTTTTCGATAACTTTAGACAGAACTGGCAGTATCGATATTGGCCTGTAGTTATCAAAGCTTGACTTTGATCCTGATTTGTGCACTGGAACAATTCTTGCATTTTTCCATTGACTTGGGAAAACGCCAGTGGAAAACGAGAGATTTATGATATGGGTCAGGGGCAACGATATGATTGCTGCAGAGTCCTTTAATAACCCCGGCGGGAGATCATCAAGGCCGGTTGATTTCGAACGTTTTATACCTTTCAGACACCTCTCAACTTCAGTACTGGTAACAGGTTTGAAATGGAACCGTTTTTCAGTTTTCTTCTCAATCTTGCTCAGATTTTGCCATATGAAATCTCGTAAAGGGAACGCTTTTCTTTTCATTTCGCTTATAACATTTGTGAAGAAGGAGCAAAAACCATTTGAGATAGCGCTAGGATTGTTTACCTGCTCTTCATCAATTTCAAAATTAATATTCATGTTTGAATTTTTTTACTTCGATGGATAGATCGATTTAATAGTTCTCCAGAATCTGTTTGGGTTTCCTGCATTTTCACTCAGCAGCTTTCTATGATAAGAAGACTTTGCCTTTCTCACTGCTACGTTTACTGCATTTCGCTTCTCTTTATATGCTGCTTGATCCACTTCCGCTTTCGTCTTTCGAAACTTTCGCAATACTTTATCCCTCTCATTCATCAGTCGCTTGACACCTTCGTTTAGCCAAGGGGCAGCTTTTCCTTCCACTATTTTCTGTATCTTTGGTGCATGCTTGTTGAAAACCCCCGAAAGTATGTCCTTCATGTAGCCCCAAGCTTCGTTCACATCGACGCAATTCAAAACACGTAGCCAGTCACTATTGCGCAGATCCTCGTTCATTTTGTCTGGATCGTAGTTTCGATAGTTGCGACAGGTTATCTGTCTTGGAGCTTCTCTCGCGAGGTTTATTTTGCGCACACAGCCAACCATATCATGACCTCCTATCTCCGTGGGTATAACCCTTGCGTCTCTGATCGTGGCTGGATTGTTGGTCCCAATAATGTCAATAAGTGTTGATGTTGAATCAGTTATTCTTGTTGGCATTTGAATCAATTGTTCCAGACCAAAAAGATTTAGAATAGATTTGAAATCTTTTCCGTTTGTACTGTCTAGGAAGTTAACATTTACATCTCCCAAGAGGATAATTTCTTTGGGCGTCTCGTTTGCTTTAGACAGCATTGCATTGAAATGATTATCAAAATCTTTTGGGAAATATTTAGAAGTATCAGGAGGACGATATGTTATTGCAAGTAAAAATCCCTTGGTCTTGGCTGGTTTTACTTCAATCCATAAACATTCTAGGATATCATTTTCCAAATCATGCCTTCGATCACAAATTAATTTTTGTGAGATGTAAGCTGCAACTCCACCTCCCTTACCGGTTGGTCTGGGCATACTAACGAGAATATATCCTGGAATTTTGAGCATTTCATTTGCATCAGTGTCATTACTTTCGAGGTGGGTTTCGCTCAAAGTCAAAATGTCGATTCCTTTGAAACTTTGAATAAGTTCACAGATGTACATGATTGGCAAACAAACCTCGTACATTCTGATGTAAAATCTTAAGGCCACGTTGGTTGGTGAGATGCTCAAGCTCCGGGTTGTATCTTCGTTCTGAAACTACTTCGATTGAGTAGATCTTGAGGGACTTTAAATTGCATGAACAGTTAGCACAAAAAGGATCGTGATGTGAAACGTGATCGGCCATATTTTTTTCTCGTGAAACGTGAAAAACCATTATTTATTGACGTGAAACGTGAAAGTGCAAACGTTTTCCGTGAAACGTCAAAGCCTATATCCATTTACGCGGAACGTGATTTGCAATAATTTCCATAAATAGATTAGCCTAATCTAATGGGTTACAAATGCTTCGAGAAACTAAAAAGTTTTGCATGAACATTATAGCATTGTTTGTGTTGTTGTTGTTGTTGTTGCTATTTTTCTTGTTTTTAACAAAAAATTGCAGTTTGGTGCAAAAAATAATATTCATGCTTCCACGCGGCATATACGATCATACCCTTCACAGTTTCTTCAATTGTCTCTTATTGTCATTTGGGTATGGGCTCTGCAACCTCAAGAAATAGTATTGACCAATAGGATAGGTGTTACTTTACTTTGCTCTATGGTCCAGCAGGCCCCATTCATTTTTTAGGTGCTCAATGCTAGCAGGTGTTTCAGACCCTCCAAAAAGGATAATGCAGGCCCGCCAGAGCCAAAGCACTGTGATCCAAGGCATCGAATTTATACCAAAATTGGAAGTTTTAGATTCCTGATTGATTTTGGGCTTGATACATACACCATAACATACACCATAACAAATGCCGCAAGACAGTTTCAAGATCAGGCCACAAAAAGCAGAGATATTGATCTTTAAAGTCAGGTCTAAATCAGAACTTTGTTTACGTAACCTGTAGAGGCATGGTACTGTTTTGATGGCGGCCTACAATTGGTTGTTTTTCTACGCTCAGACTTCACCGATACTTTTCATTTTAGTCTTATTCTCGTCCCCTAAATGTGTACTTCAAGGCAATGCTAAAGAGGATAGACATAGCTATATCGACAAGCTGCTATAAATAGGCTCAAGAAACGCCAACAAACCAATTGTTTCCTTCACAACACAATGAAACCGCAGGCGTCAAAGTTGTTGAATACAATAGATTATATGTTTAACTTGGCCCGGGCCAGCTTTTAACTATGTCGATTCCCTTTAAGCATGTTTGAATAGTTTGCCTTTTTGTGACCGTTTTTAGACAATTGAACAATGGTACTTTTCTGAAAAATGTGTGCCTCATAAAGTCAACTGTAAAATTCAAAGCTAAAGACAGAAAATATATGTTTCACTATGCTCTTAAAAACAATTTCAAAAATTAGAAACACCTTTGTAGCAAGTTTCTACCAAAAGGCTCGTGCCAATTCGTACCCAAACAGTTTTTTATGACTAATTTTATTTCAAAAGCTTCGATTTTTATTTCTAAAAATTTTAGATGCTTTAGCAACTAAATTTTAACAGACCTTCAATGAAAGGACTTAAGGTGACTGGACCTCATTTACATGTAAAAACAATGTAATAATTAACATTTAAGACATTTTGCAAGGCATTTTGTTGAAATCTTAAATGTTAAAAATTTACAAAATACGATTTTCGCTTTGAAAAGTTTTCACTTGCTGCAGCAGGCTTAAATGCGAAAGAAATGACAAACAATCGAGCTTGCATCGTTTTTCAACAATTGGGAAGCTTTCCGTCTTACCTTATCTAATTTTTCAAAACAATTTGCAATACATAATGTAAAAATCATGTACAAAACTTGTGAAATGAAAATTGCCCTCAAAATTTTTTGGCACACATTGGCACGAGCCCTTTGGTAGAAACTTGCAGCAAAGCTGCTTCCAATTTTTTAAATTGTTTTGAAGAGCATAACGAAACAAATATTGTTTGCCTTTAGCTTTTAATTTTACAATGGATTTTTGAAGACTGACATTTTTCACAAAAGTTTTATTGTTCAACAGACCATTACGCTAACGATGGCGGTGTGGAATTTTTTACCAAGATGCAATGCGTTCTAATTACGAATCTTTAACGATTCTGTAGGAATTCGATTAAAGAACGCGATACATCTTGGTAAAAAGATCCTCGCCGCCATCTTTAGCGTAATCGTCTATTGTCTAAAAACGGTCACAAAAAGGCAAAATATTCAAACATGCTTATTGCCTTGAAGCACGCATTTAGAGAATCAGAATAAGACTGGACTGAAAGAGATCGTTAAAGCTGAGCCTAGAAACAAGGAATTGTAAACTGCGATCAAAACAGTGCCATGCCTCTACAGATCATGCTTGCAACAAATGGTCACATTAACCCCTAGGTTATGCTCCATGACGCCAGCCCAAAATTTAGCTGGCATTCAGAACTTTATATTTTTAGCAATATTAGATAAAAAGGGCCTAACAGATCACAGTGCAGAGGGCTTGCTGGGGTCCTCTAGCCCCTTAATAGCTTTCAAATATTTGTTCCTTGAAATGCTCCGAGACGAGAAAGCAGCTTGAATAGCGCATTGATTTTTTGTTGATATAAGTTCTAGTTTTGAAATGCCCGTAAAAAGGACTTTCGTTGGTGATGATGAGCATCAATCAAATAGTGCAGAAATTTTAAACTTTTTTCGGCTAATTTCCGGCGATCTACTGTAATAGGAATGGTCTCAAAATTTTCCCAGGACAAGCCCCAGACCTCCAAATTTGCTTCCTCCACTTGCAGCTCCCTAATACGAAAATCGTCTCGACTGGCTTGAAAATAGTTTGCTATGATACAAGGGAATGAGCCTTAGGGGCGTACCTAGGGGGTTGTTATGTGTTCTAGACCTGCCATTTTCCATAAAAACAGCAATTGTGCCCTACATTTCATCCAATTTTTCTCAAATCATTGATTTAATTACTTTGGAACCGGCATTTTCCTCCTTTCTGTGCCAAAAACTTTCTGCTCGTTGCGCTCGCACAGCATACTTATATAGAACATGAAAACAGAGACAGATAATTTGGGCATACAATACAACGTTGCAACTTTCTGGGCAGACTTTAGCTAAAATATACGAAGTGGTTTGAGCATCCGGGGGCATTTTTATGGGATCTTTGAGAGCAGAACTTTGAAAGAATTTGAATTCTCCTATCTAAATCCTATCTGTCCTATCCAAATCAGAAATACATTATCTGCATGCCAAAATTCTGCCTCCCAACCTTAGCCCTTAAAAATTGCCTACAATCACTAAACAATGGTTGAGCCAACCTAAGACTTTCGGTCTCCCCTTTCCCCATAATCAGTGTTGTAATGCCAGACAAAGGTTGCCGAATCGCTCTTGTCAGCTCAACCAATCATTGACATTGGTGAGAGGGGTGGTAAAAGGATAATTTGTTCAAGTTGGCTCGAAAATTGTATAGGTGATAGTAGATGCTCGCCTGCCTTTCTTGTTGTTTTGAAGAGTTTTCCATTGTTTTAACAGGTTTGAGACATCTTTAGCGGGGTCAGTGCATCTGCATTCTCCCATAGCATAGTAATAATAAATTTTTCCGTGAAACGTGAAAACGCTATATTTTTTAACGTGAAACGTGAAATTGAACATTTTATTTCCGTGATTCGTGATCCCAACCCCTCCCCCCCCCCCCTTTACCACCCTCAAAAGTGAACAGGGGAAGCAATGGAGAGAAAGAGAAATATGGGAACAAGCAAAAGCAGGTTGAAGTATCTTGCCTATCTTTGCAAATTATAAAAAACGCTGGCAAGCATCGAGGGAAAAGAACACCGATTAAACCGTGCCTCTATGTATAAGAGTTCGTATTTCATAAAGGGTATAGATACAGGAAGCAAATATCAAATGCAGGTAAATCAACTAACAGTACAAAAAGGTCTTCGAGTAGACAGGAGAGACAAAGCGGAATGGAATTTAGTGTAAGACTGGTCCAACGAGTGGCTACATTAAAAAGAGATTAAATGATATGGCACTTCCAGCATTAAAGACAGAATAGAAGTCATTTGGAAAAAAATCAAAACCATGGCTTAGATGGAGTGAAGAGAATCATTGTGCGAATATCATGCGAGTATAGATAACGACAAGTAGTTACACGCGAAATGTAAAGAGAGTAGATATCAAATCGAGGAAAAGAACTGGTGAGAGTTGGCACTAAAGGATTCTACTTGGTTTTGAAAATGGAGAAATCACACCAGGGACATCCGTGTAAAAATGATGACACATGTTAGAGAGACTGCAATGGATCTGAGCATACGTCACTTAGATGAAAGTGTATTTTTATTCACCTCTGTTGTTGAAATTTCCCTATTTTTGACTATTGATTTGCATGCAGGATGAAGTAAATTCTTATTAGAAATCCTTACAAGCTTTGGAAAGACAATAAAGAACATTATATACTGTCATATGCTACCAAAAAAAACAATTGTTATGAACTCTTAGCGAGAGGTTGAGTACACTAGAGGAAGGATGCAATGTTGAGGATACGATATTTTACAAAGATAAAAAATCCAATCAAGAATGAAGAGAGAAATGGAACGGAAAAAACGGTGAAGAGGGTACTTAATACATTTCGAGCATCGACAAAGTTTGAAAACATGGTTTGTTAAGTTTATTCCTAAGATAAATCATATGCCCGGCATTGTGACGCAAATCACATTTTGTACATGACATGGGAGGGAGACGGGTTTTCTACGCGAAAAAATGAGTGGGGCAGTGAGAGGAGAGGTTTTTTCTAAACCGTTACATGGTCAAAAAAGGAATCCACTCCAAGTGTTTGATAAAGGTGAAATAGCCATTTATTTTTCCTTGCAGTCTCAAACAAGTGTGAACTTGTTTAGAAATAATATTCAAACTTCTCCCCCAGTAACTCAGGTTGCCGTTCCTCGGTTCTCCTTTCCATTAAGTTTTCTTATTTGGAGGCTCTTATTCGATTTTGAGGTGGGAAACAGATTTGCCCAATAAGAAATTCGTTAATGCAGAACTATTTTTTCAAGAATTGATGAGATACGGTATTGAAACATTCGTTCAGTGAATGAAAATTCGTACATAAGAAACTATCTTGAGACTTATAACTCAAACACTTCGTTCAAAGTCGGAGACGTTCAGTTTGAAAATAATATTGAAGTGAACTTGCTGCCCATGGCATCAATTGTTTTGACAAGTCGATATGGGATCAATATAAGCACCAAGTTGTGGACTTTTCCAGCAAACTGAAAACAAGAGTCTTAGCTGCAACAATACCCACTTAAAGGCCTTATGCAGCCAAATTTTCGACATTAATTTTTTTCGATTTTCGAAATATTCAAACTTTACTGATTTCATTGATACCAAATTTTACTCAACATCATTGCGGTTAGGGTGTGAAATTCCGTTTTGAAAATTGCTACTCAGCGCGACATTTGACCTTCGCGCGTGACGTCACAATTATGACCACAAACACAACGCACAAGTTTTGTCACGTAAACCCCAATGCGGAGCTCGCGAGAAGATCAAAGACCGTTCAAGGTTTCTTCAAAACAATCTAAGATACTGATGCATTAGAGCTTCACGAAGTCCCTGCACAAGTGAAGCCTTGCTGAAAGTCTGGAAAAATAGGAAATATCTGGGAGTTCCAGCCTCCCAACCTTCTAGGGCTAGAATATGCTAAACAGGCGGGAACAATCGCGGGAACAGTGAGCCGGACTCGACAGGGCTGGTGCTTGTTTTGCGAGCCTAGTGGCTGGAAATTTTCCTGACTAGCCACGAAAGCCTGGACTTCGATTCCAGGCTAGTGTGGAAAGTGAAGTGTAATGCAATTACTCAGCGATAGCCGCGATACCAGAGGCTTGAAAAAGGCCGAGAGAAGGCTGGAAATAGAGTTCAGGGTCCAAGTTTACCTGAATTAGCCTGAAAGAACAAAGATCGTTCGAGGTTTATTGAAAATAATTTTAGAGACTGATGTATCAGCGCTTCACGAAGTCCCCGTACAAGTGAAGCCTAACTAAAAGCCTGGAAAAACAAGAATTGTCTGGAAGGTCAAGCCTTCCCTGTAACATCCCAGTAACTGGAACCAAGCTTTAGGAATGCTCGTACTAAATTTATTGTTGATTTAATCCCGATCCGCAAAAACAAGCTGTCGAACTACTACTTTCAAAGAGAAGAAATGAAATAGATCATCCGATGATCTTCTTCAATAATATACCTGTAAAAAAAGTGAATGAGCATAAACATTTAGGTATAATCCTCGACTCAAAGCTCTCCTTCTCAGCACATGTTAAATCAGCTATCTCTAAAACGAGAAAAGGCATTGGTCTGCTAAAGTATCTCTCCAAATATCTGCCAAGGCATACCCTGAACGAATTATATAAACTTTATGTGCCACCGCACCTGGACTACGGGGATGTTATCTATCACATTCCAGCAAAAGTTTGTGAATTCAGTCAAAACATCATTTTACCACATCTAATGGAAAAACTAGAGTCTGTTCAGTATTCTGCTGCTCTTGCTGTAACAGGAACATGGAGGGGAACATCGCGCGAGAAGCTGTACACAGAGCTTGGCTGGGAATCATTAAGTTCCCGCAGGTGGAGTAGACACCTGACTTTGTTCTATAAGATTCTGAATAACATTACCCCCTTGTACACAAAGGAGCCAATCCCACCACTTCATCAGTCGAACTACTCCCTTCGCAACCAGGATGCTATTGGGCGAATAAGGGCAAGAACAGAAAAATTTAAATCTAGCTTCTATCCAGACTGTATGTCTGAATGGAATAAACTTGACCCTGAAATCAGGCTAGCACCGTCCGTTGCTGTTTTTAAGACAAAGCTTCTATCAATAATTCGCCCCCCTGCAAAATCCTTCTTTGGTATTCATAACCCGATAGGCCTATCACATCTTTCCCAAATAAGGGTCGGTCT
Organism: Aurelia coerulea; assembly: GCA_039566865.1. Lineage (NCBI taxonomy): Eukaryota > Metazoa > Cnidaria > Scyphozoa > Semaeostomeae > Ulmaridae > Aurelia > Aurelia coerulea. The sequence continues at coordinate 11,186,711 of CM076959.1, forward strand.
CAGCAAACTAAATTTCCACAAATTCAAGCACAATTTCAGGGACACCGTAAACCCAATGTGCCCGACGAATGACGGTATTGAGGACACGGAGCACTTTCTGTTGCTTTGCCCTTCATTTGATATTCAACGACGATATCTTCTCGCTGGAGTTTCTGTTGCATTACGACCATTTGTTGAAATCAACAGCCTTTCTAACAACGTTCTTGTACAACTTTTGTTATATGGTGATAAAGACCTTTCAAGTGACGTTAATAAAGGTATACTCGAACTGACTTTAGAGTTCATCCACAAAACAGGTCGGTTTGTATAAGATAGACTAAGCCTTTGTTTTCACGCCATACAGCCACAAGGTCCTTTTATTTTTGTTTTCATTTTTTGTTTGTTTGTAATTGTCATTATACATCGCTTATATGTAACTTTTGTAATTGTATATTTAGATGTAATTTAGTTTAATGTTCTATGTAATGACCCTGGGATAGTCATGGGTTCTTGCTTCCCGGGTTATCATCTTTGTTATGTAGTTAAGTAATTTGTAAGTATGGTCTTAAGTACCTCGTTTTTGTAAATTTTCATATTGAATATAAAAAAAAAAAAAAAAAAAAAAAAAAAATTGTTGATTTTATCGTAGATTGAGTCATTGTAATATTCTCACGGGAGTGTTTAATGGTCAATGGTGTGAGCTCCTTTTATTACGGAGAGTGAAAGAAATATCATTCTGTTTTACATAAGAAAAGAGTTTTCCCAATGCGCAAAAAAAATTTATTCTGTTGGCTGGATTTCAAATGTGGCGCGAGCCACCAGAAAGTTTGACTTGGTGTTTATCTTGCATGGCAGTTCCGTTAAAGTTCTCAGTTATTACTACGATCGTCTTTGCTCTGCGATTCCTGGTCGTTGCTTGGAGAAAGGTCAAGAAATTAGGGCACTGAATGCAAAATGATAACGAATTACAAGGGATATATACTCTAGTCAAACAGGCCTAATTTATGACCCTGAAGTGGGCAGAGGCAATGAAAGACATCGAGGCATAATTACAAAATAAGAGAGAGGGTCATTCGGTAAGTCTGATATGTAAACAAAAAGCTATGTAGTGTCTTGAAAACATTCAGTTGCTTGGCTTTAACAAATTTTCTATTTGAAAGCAAGAACGCAAGGCGGGGAAGCTTTCGATAGCAACAAGGTCCCTTCAAAGAAACAGCTACAGTGGATCGTAGGGTAGTAACTTCATTGAGCGCTTCAGCGTTAACCGAGGACAGGATTCGGCCCTGAAATTTCTGATTCATCCAAGAGGAGTGAAGCAAGCACTTATAAAGGTATCGTTACTCCAAAACATCGTCATAGAAGAGTTTGATTTAGACGACCAGGCAATTTGATGTAGGAGCCAATTGAGCTTCATTAGGCCGCACTGTAGAGCATCACAACATCGCCCTTAATAACGGTGACGTTTCGGTTTTTTCACCCTGATTCCAAGCTCCTTGATTTCATGGATATCATGGTAAAAATACCAGCCTTTTCTTCAAGAACTCCCAAGATTTTCAAAGCTTTTTTCATACGGGTCCCTCCCTTTCTCGTTGATGCAATCGCCATGCTCGTACTGTGTGTTCAATGCACGCAGTTTCGCGCGTCATAATTGTGACGTCACATTGGCCAAGTCAATGTCGCGCTAAACTTGCAAAACTGCTCAACTTTGACACACAATTTTCAGTACTTAAACTGATAATTTCGATTTGAAACTTTCACAAAATGTTTATAACATTATAAGTTATTTGAAAAGATTGAAAAATCAATGTCGAAAATTTGGATGCATAAGGCCTTTAAAGCCTTAACCATAGCTAAGACGGCATTTATGACAACAATTGGACACTTTCAGCTACAAACGCGTCTCCCTATCCTGGTAAGCAAAGAACAACGAAGCACAAAGGTAAAACTAAATGAACAAGAGCAGCGAAGGTATGAGAGTACAATATGGGCAACGAAATCATTTACAGTATAGTTAAAATTAAGAGAAAAGGAAAACACTCAAGGAGCGCACTGAAGGCAGCAAGAACAAAGCATGCAAACGAGAGATAGTGAAGGAGTGAGAATAAAGACGATAATGAGGGCAAGGAGAGAAGATGTTGGCCAACGAGCTAACTGGATAGATCGTGGGGATCTTAAGGGTCTCCAGAATTTATCAACAGAGAAAGTAGTTACACAGTGAAAAGAGGGATAAAGAGGAGGAGTTTAAAAACCATAATCAAATGAGAAAAGAACAGTCGAAAGAAGCGGGATACAAGGATATTCAGAGCATATATCAAATAGAACTGTACTCAGTAAGGGCAGAGCATTGTGCATAAGAAAGGAGGAAATTTTGCAGGCAAATAATATCTTGAACAGTAGAATAGAACTGAAGTGAGAGAATCAGACAGAGTTGGTATGAAGGGTCTATAAATAGTTTCGAATTATGGAAAATGCATCAAAGAGAGTTCCATTTAAACAGGAGTATGATCAGAGAGACTGCAATGGACTTTCTTTAAAATGTGCTACTACGATGAAAACGGTATATTTCTGGAGATCTATAGCTGAATTGCGCCTTTCTGAGTCTTAATTGACAAAGCAGATTGGAAAACATTCGTAACTGAAAACCTTACAACGTTTTGAAAAGAAAGCGATGACAAGCGTGTAATATCATATGCTAGCAAATGTATTTTTGTGAATTCTAACGGAAATAATGACGATTCTGGGAGGTGCGGCAAAGTAATATAATAACTATGCAGAAACATGTTTGAGGGCGATAGTTAATAAAGAGTGGAAAGAGAAATGCAAAACGAAGAGGGAAAAGAAAAGACGGAGGCGGTGAGGATGTGTAATGAGTTTCTAAAACGAAGAAAGTATGGCTGAGACTTGATTGTAAGCAAAACGAGAGTTGCTCTTTCCTGTCTTGAAGGTTTCCCCCCTAACTCTCAATCTTCAAATAAATACAGCATACCTGCTGGGAGAGTGGATGTGCAACACTAAATAGCTCTTTTTAACACAGTATCAACCTTTGGCTTCTCCTCTTTCCCCGGACTCTCTCTAAGAACGATGTATTATAAAAGTAAAGAAGTACCAAAGAGACCCAAGGGGGTCCTAAAGGTATAATCAGGATAGGGGTGCTTAGGGTGTGGTACAAAGCATCAACCAAAAATAATCATTACTACCAGGAAATTAGTTCCCGAACAATAAATCCGTGGAAAAGTGCCCTAACTGATTGGATTTCTCATAATTTATTTGGAAAAATTTCAATATTTTGATTTTAGTAATTTTACTTGATTTTACTCTGGTTTATAAATTATGTTTTACCCATTTTGTTTTTACTTTCTCCCATATTTGAGACCGAAAAAGGTAATCCAGAATTTCAGGAACCCAGCATGAAGTAACTACAAATCACTGCCTCAAAAGAAAATATTTGATCAAATTTTAAACCCAAAAGAGTAACCAGGGCATCCCTATCCTAACAATATCAGAATACCCCTTTTGGAAAATATGTAGAATATATATATAGTAACTGGTGCACAATTGAAAGCCAATTACGACGGCGGGACAGCGCGGCGCCGCAGGCGAGATTTTTCAAATTTCTTGGCGTTCTTTCAGATGAAAATCTGTCATGGAAGTATCACTTAACTAAGCTGTCAAAAATACTGGCTAGAACTTGTGGCATGTTTTTCAAAGTAAGACACTTCTTACCCATTAATGTTTTGATCTGCCTGTACAATAGACCGTTTGCCAATTAGGAAAAAGGGATTGAGGCGAGCGCGGCCAATTCCGACAGCCCTAGTAACATCGGGGAATCCTCTCCACTTCAGAATATCTTATTCGATGTATTTCCCACGATCGACTTGTAGAGTAGGGCACATAAACAAACGATCAGCTGATTTGACACCTTACTTCAAATGTAATAAGTCCAAAACTTGGGAGTAAATTTTGAAAAATCAACGAAAACTGGCCGATCGTCTTGGGCTGATTCTGAAGTGGATAAATCGAGAAACTGAAAACAAACTTTTGGAGAACCTTATTTCAACCCTTTTTAAGGTATTTAATCATTAATCTGGAGTAAGTAAGTGCATTTAGTAGGAAAACGAGCACGATCCATTTGGGAGGAAAAAGGGCCTAAGTAGAAATTTTCGGGATTTTCCCCACAGCTTTGAAAAAAGGAAGGCTCGTTATTCTGCGAATTTTAGAGATAAATTCGAGATTAATAGTGTTTTAGTGTTTTAGTGATAGAATACGGTTTCTCGTCGATTTTTGACATGCCGAGGCCGTTTACCTCTCACAAAACGGAGTTACGGCCCAAAATGGGGTAGGCCAAAATTTTTCCCAATTTTCGCGGCCCCCGCGCTCCGCCCCTGGGGGCAATATTGAACCCCAAATTCGTGATAAGACTCACAAACGAGTTATCTCTTGTACACTTTTTTCTGTTTTGAAATTAGTGGAGTAACCATCGAGCATCGGCTCTAAATGCAGCTTCGGATCAGAAAATCGGGCCGGGTCGGCTTGCCGATTATACTGTCATGGAGAGGACTCCCCGGATTTCCGACTGTTACTAGGGCTGTTGGAATTTTTTCTTAATTGGCAAATGGACTATTCTTTGTTTTCAAATTTCCTGCAGTATGGAATTTTGGTTTGGGGTCTCAACTATGAGACATACATCAATCCAGTGTTCTTGTTGCAGAAAAGGGTTGTTAGAGCAATTTCATTTGCACATTTTACTTCACTTTATTCGCCTATCTTTTCTGACTTAAAACTGCATGAGCTCTTCCAGTTGAAACTGCTTAGTTCGTTTATAATTGTGTGAATAGGACCTCTCCTTCTTGTTTTCATCCTTTCTTTGACTTAGTTGAATCTGTCTTTTTTTCTATTCCATTAAGAATATACAACCATAGGGCAACCATATTACTAATTACAATACCTACAAGCTACGCTACAATACTACAGCGACGATGCCACAGGGAGCGAAATCTGTTCATTGATATGGTACACGGCAAGTCACCAAAAACGATATTTTCCAACCCAGATCAGATAAATACCCTGCAATACGGTATAAGGACAGTGCGCTACTGCGGAGCTAAATGCTGGAATGACATTCTTGTGGATATAGAAAAAATCACCCTCTGCAAAGCAAGGGCAGATTTTGCAACAATAGAACCTTTGGTTTGTTTACATATGACGTCATCTTGGTTGACTAGCCAATCAGAGAGCTCTATTTCTATGGCGTCATCTGATGATAATGACGGAAGGAGGGGTTTGCTGTGGAGAAAAACACACCCTTGTTTTTTCCTCGAGACGAAAATATACTTTCGCAAAAAATCAAAATTGTTTGCACACGTATAGAACGATAAATTTCACATACTTTTTTATTGGCACTAAGCTCTGCGTCTTCTGTTCTTCGTAGGATCGTTCGCTCAAGACACCCCTTTTTGCACATCTTCCGCGCCCCTCCAACGGCTATGCCCAAACCCAACAAATCACACTTCTCGATCAAAACAACAGTGTGACTTTAATTTGTCCTGACGTCAGATGAAAGAAAATTTCAGAAAGGGTTTTAAAATGTTTGAAAATCAATTTTCATTATCAACTTTCCGAATCGGTAGACATTGCAGCCCTCCCCTCCCCCCATCCCCGCAACCACCAATCGTTTCAGAGCGAGAGGGGGGGGGGGAAAGAGCCAGGGACGAGAGGACTCATATTCTGAATACCTGTAAATTATAGACCAAAAATCTTTGAAAATGGTAAAATACCGTCATCGTCGTCAGGTGCCTTCTGCTCTGAGCAGGTTGGCTGTCACGGATGCTCAGTTCTCTCTATGCTGTGCCTTTCTTGTGGCTTCGGCATAGTTCATTTGTGTCAATTCCTTGATGTTATCAAACCACGTTGATCTTAGCCTGCCTCTTCCTCTTTTCCCGTTGAACTTCCCTTCAAGGAGAAGCCTTTGAAGCCTTTGAAGCCTTTGAAGGTAAAATACCAACCTTCCATAAAACGCACGTTTTTATGCAAAGTATTAATCCTCCAAAAGTAGGTGACTTGCTGCTCCAAGCGACATGTATCGTCATGAATTGTCACGAATCGTCATGGCAAGACAAGGAAGTTGAGCATGGAGGATTTCTTCTCAGGTCCGATCTCTCTTATGGTTCTACTGTTTGACATTATCCAGTGTTGAAAGTTTGCAAAATTTGATTGAAAAATTGTTGCTGTAGATATTACAGCAATTAATTACAGAAATCACACTCAGAAATATATTAATGTAAACTCCATCACTATCAAAATCCAGAAATGATTCTCCTTTCCGAAGTTGGAGTCAAAAAAAATCTTTAACTGGAAACATTTTGAGCGTGCGGTTTACTGAAAGTGACTGCAATCTGCATGTCAAGTGAAAAGTAGCCGAACAGTGGCAGAACCCAATGGTTTCAATGTCAAAACTGTTTACTCGCATTTTGGATAAAAACTCAAGTCTCAGATCGCCAAAAGTCAAGAAGCTCCAGGGCTGAGAAACTATAAAGTTGAGAAACCATTCATTCTTATAAGTACTGAAGGAAATCTTGATTATAATTACACTATTGTTCACTTGTTTCCGGTGTCATATTACTCAGAAGGCACTTGAGCAATGTCTAAACATTGGAAAGGCTTCAAAAAATTTACTTTTAAAATGTTCACTATGGCAAGTGACATTGAAGTTTGTATGAAACCTTTAAGAAACGCGTAAGAAATTGAGAAACTTCCTGTACTGCCCCAAACTCTTAGTTTCTTATAAAAAAATACGTTCATGTTAATGTGGAAATGGAAACTGCAAATTACAATAGTTTCTTCGCTTTTTTAATTCAGGTAGGGTAGTTCCTTAAGTTTTAAAGAATTGAGCATACCACTTGTTCGCTGTTTCTTACAAAATTGAGTGTATATCTTTGAAGATGACAGTAATTTCGCGCCTTTCAGCTGCACCTCAAAGAAACAAAGAATGTTCCCCTTATTTACTGCTACGACTTCCTTGGTCAAGTCCGAATCTCAACTCTGTCAATAATTCTTCTTTCCTGCTGGGGCACTCATCGTCGTAACAGGATTAAATTCCTGAGGTTCTTCTCTCGACTCCGGCTTGTCGACCGATTCGGAAGATTGATGTTGACAATTGATTTTATGACATTTTAAAACTCTCTCTTCAAATATATTTTTCATCTACCGACTTTGCAATTGAGGTCACATCGTTGTTTTTGATCGAAAAATGTGATTTGTTGAGTTTGGGCATAGCCGTCGGAGGGGCGTGGAATACGTGCAAAAAGGGGTGTCTAGAGCGAACGATCGTGCGAAGAGCAGAAAACGCAGAGCTTAGTGCCAATAAAAAAGTATGTGAAATTTATCGTTCTATACGTGTGCAAAAAATTTGAGTTTTTGCGAAAGTATATTTTCGTCGCGAGAGAGGAACGAGGGTGTGGTTTTCTCCACAGCAAACCCCTCCTTCGGCCATTATCATCAGATGACGCCATAGACATAGAGCTCTCTGATTGGCTAGTCAACCAAGATGGCGTCATATGTAAACAAACCAAAGGTTCTATTGTTACAGAATCTGGCCTTGTTCCTCTGCAAGCATTTTTCGACAAAAACTCGAAGCTTTCCGCTTTCAAAACCACTCCAAAAGTTGATTGTAAAAATATTGAGACAGAAATCACCACCTGCCCATAGTTTCTTTCTTCCCTGAAGAAATCAAGTTTATGTGAGAAATTTTGAAACAGGGGGTGCTCTCTCCTTGATTAGTTTAACTACTGAGAGAGCTCCTCTTAATTCCCTCCATTCAATTTATCCTGCTTTTGTTTCGTACTTATATATTGTAATAATTTTAGATGTTGGTGTATTAATTTCGTGTAATATTGTGCAATAGGTATGTATTAATTACTTGCTTGTATAGCTAATCAGAATAAATTGTATATAGAGGAATTTAAAATATGAAACTGAACTGAACTGCCCCAAGTATTCTGGTCAAGATTGTAGTAATATTCTGCATCAAATTAACTGAAATCAGGTCAGGTATTTACTTTCAAAGAACAAGCTTTTGAGTTTTTGATGGAAAACTTTTTGGAGGGAGATCTTTTAGCATCTATGGGTACGTCATTCTAGCACTTTGCTCCAAAATATCGAACCGACCGCAAACCATATTATAATGTATTTTCCAGAGTCAAGAATATATTATTCTTGGTAGCTTGCCGTGTACGATGTTGATGAACAGATTCAATTAAGTCAAAGAAGGAATTAAAAGAAGCGGGAGAGATGTTATTAACAGATTCATACACAAAGCTAAGTAGTTTCAGCTGAAACTGATCATATAGCTTTAAGATTTGAAGTTAAGAAATATTAGAGTAGAAGGTGCAGTAAAATTTTCAAAGGCGATTGCTCTAAGAATCTTTTTTCTGTGAAAAGAAATACTGGTCTTGTTTAAGTTTAATAAGTAATACCCCAAATTAAAATACCATATTGGAGGAAGGGAGAAAATAGAGAATTGTAAAGACATATTAAGATATCAATGGGTAAGAAGTGTTTTGCTTTGAAAACTATACCATAAGTTGTAGCTCAAGTTGTAGCCAGGTTATTTGCAATGATATTTCCACGACAGACTTTCATCCAAAAGAAGATCAAGTTTCTTCCTTTTAGAGATAAAGTTTGGTGAGAGGCTAGATTGAAACTAATCTGTCCGTATTCGCCTAATCGCATCTTGATTGCGAAGGGAGTACCTCGACTGATGAATTGGGGGTATTTGCAGCTTTGAGTACAAGGGGGTAAGATTATTCATAATCTTGTAGAACAGAGTCAGGCGTCTACTCCACCTTCGGTAACTTAGTGACTCCCAACCAAGCTCTGCATACCGCTTCTCGCGCGATGTTTCCCTCCATGTTCCTGTTACGGCAAGAGCAGCAGACTACTGAGCATTCTCTAATTTCTCAATCAGATTTCGTAACATGATGTTTTAACTGAATTGACATACTTTAGATGGAATAAGACAGACGACATCTCCGTAGCGTAGTCCAGGTGGGGTCGCACATAGAGCTTATATAGTCCGTTCCGGGTATGTTTGAGCAGATACTTGGAGAGATACTTTAGCAAACCAATGCCCTTTCTCGTTTATAGATACCAGATTTAATATGAGCTGAGAAGGAAAGCTTCGAGTCCAGGATAATACCAAGATTTTTATGCTCATTTACGTTTTTCACAGGTATGATGTTAAAGAGGATAATGGAGTTATCAATGTCTTGTCTTTTCTTTGAAGGTAAAAATTCGATAGCTTGTCTTTGCAGATCGGTATGAAATGACATCCTCCAGTCATGGGCCCACTGTCTTCCGACTTATCAACTCCAGGTCATGGTTCATATCCTTGGCAGCTGCAGCATTAGGCTCTTGAAGAAGGATGTAAACAAGGACGTATCGTCGGCAAAAAGCTTAACATTACACTTCAAGTCAGCGCTAAGATCGTTGATACATTCAAGAAAAGATAATGGTCCTAATATAGAACCCTTGGGCACTCCTGCTAGAATATCTCGCAAATTAGGATATGAACCATTTAATACATGCTAGCAAACGCATTATCAATTATTTTGCATTTGCCCATCGATAATTGCCTGGCCAGTTTTCAAGCATGCTACCAATTTTTAGAATTTTATTAGTGGAAATTCTAGGAAACATTTGCCCTCAAAATGTGAACAAATGGTGTCAGTGTAGGTTTAATGGAAAACTTTTGATAAGTGAAGTTGATAATGAAGTTTCTTTCAAGCCCATAGAATATTTTAAAATGAGCTATCTCAAAAGCTAAAAAAGCAAACAATTGCATTTCATAAATCTTTTGATTGACAAGAGTGTGGGTAATACCATATTTTTTTAAGAAATTTGATCAACCGGTAGGTTCCCAAATATTTGGCGAAGAGAATTTCTAAAAAATAGCTACCCATGCTGATGAGAGTCAAAAGCAGAGATGGCAAGTTCCGGATGTGCCCAATTTAGTGTGGTCTTGTTCCCACCTTGTAGCTTTAAAGATCGAAATTGTGGTCTTGAAAATTGGAATTAGTAATCTTAAAAAAATCTTTTGAAAAAACCTTTTGCAAAAACCTTGAAAAATGAAACACTAATGCTGTTCTATTTCTGTGCTCAAAGACGCAGAATAACATCATCAAAAGCAAAATGCTAAAAAAAGCGACTGAAAAAGGAAAAAATAAAGTTCTTCAATTAAGAAGTGATTCAGGTTGCAATATCTATTACCACAAGAAGCCAAGTAACTGAACTAATAAATCATAATTTAAACTTAATTTTCAAAAGAGTTGCTTCTAGACTGATTATATGTTCGTAGGTTATCGCTATTGATAGGCTGATGGACTGATGGACGCTATAACTACGACTCATGGACTTACGCTTCCAGAAACGGACATGGCCTAAATTACCTGCTATTTTTTCCTCAAAACCACCGACCCTAAAATGCCGCAAAAAGTGGTTATCCTGGAGTGCTACACTGAAAAACAAACTATCAGTACTTAGATGAATGTTTCTTCAAGCTATTAAGGCAAAAAAGTCTTACTTATAAGTGGTGTTTTGGTTATTTGGGGGCGCAAAAGATCTCGTAAATTCGCTCGTTACTTTGAGATTTTGATCGTTGCAGCAGTTCAGTCGAACGCGTTGTTCGAACGCTTTTGTTTGCCTTTGGCGGGAAGTTTGAATTGAAGAAGAATCAGCCAATCCCATCAAGTTATTTCAAGTCTTGCATCCTGATTGGTCCAGGAAGAAATTTGTTCCTGGCGAGAATTTTTTTGCCGTTTTGAGAAGAGTTAGTTCATAAGGCCCTCAACTGGAGCGACAACAACAACATTAATTCACTTCAATTAGATGAGCGTAAGTTGAGGGTCCTTATGTAGTGAGGCTAAGTTGCTTCAACAATATCTGTTAAACACGAAAATTTCCCACCAAAATTTTGATGGAAGATAAAGAATTAACAAGGTTACCTTCTCCAAGAATGAACTTCACATCTCTTTCTTCAAATGTTTTATCTTGATATGTTCCTCTCATATGAACTAACATAAATAAAGGATGAAAGGGTCATCAGGATGATATGTCATATGACTTTATCAATTTGAACTCGAAAATCAGAGTTTTGGTAAAAAAAGCCATTACAAATGATAGTGTCTCCATGGATTTCACAGTATTTTAATTTTTCTTTTCTGGAAAAAATCAACATAAAAAGCTGGGAAACTGATCAAAACTAAAACTGTTTTACAGACTGTGGAGCTATTTTTTGTACTTAAATCAATTAATTTATATGTAATCGTTTAATTGCTATAGTACCACATGCAATGAACATATTTTGATATGCCGGGTGAGTCTGAAATAACGTGGGGTGTCTGGAGGACTGTGACGTCGCGTTAAGCCACCCGATTGCAGTGAACTAATTTTTTTCTTGCAGCCAGAGGTCTAACTTAGATCATGTCGAAATCGGTTAATTGATGTATTAATGAAAAACTATTTTCTTCGTAAGATGTTGTATGGGAGTCTTGCAAACTGATGAAATCTTTAACAAGCCCCTTCGGTATTTTACGCTTGCCAAAGCTGCAGGTACACGCGATATTATCAGGGGAGAAATAAATAGGTTTCTCATGATACAGCGCGTTTATCTTTTTGAAAGACATCTCTTTATAACGCAAAGAAGCATGCGTTTTTACTGTCTCTCAAACATATTCTCTGCGCTGCGCAGGACAAGTTGTGACAAGAATATGAAGGGCCAATTGATTCCATCAAGCGAACATGTAAAACTTCTAGGGGTAAACATTGACAACACACTTAGATTTGAAATGCTGTGAAAGAGCTATGTGAGAAGGTCAACCAAAAAGTGCATGCATTTGGAAGGTTAAAGCCATATTTAGGAGAACAAAAGTCAAAGTTACTTTTAAACTCAGTGGTACCGTCGAATTTTTCCTATTGCCCTCTGATCTGGTTATTCTGTAGCAAAGTTGCCAATAATGAAATTAATAGGACACACAAGCGTGCACTGAGAACTTTATATAGTGACAATGAATCCACACTTGAGAAACTTTTAGAGAGGGGTGAAACGAAGAAAATACATGCAAAGAACTTGCAAAATCTCATGGTTTAAATTTACAAATCATTCAACCATGTCAACCCAGGGTACATGTGGGAATTTTTTGTAAAAAAATATGTTTCCTATAATCTTCGTACCAAGGAATTATGCAAGCTACCCCCAGTGAGTTCTCGGCGCTACGGAATAAATTCCCTATCCTTTAGAGGGAGTCTACTGTGGAATACCCTTAATGATGATCTAAAATTGACAACTTCTCTAGCGAAATTCAGAAAAGGAATACGTTGCTGGGATGGCAACAACTGCACGTGCTATATTTGCACTTAAATTAGGGTTTTTATCTTTTTAGTTATATCTTGTATTGTAAATAGTTGGTATTAATTAGTTGTTGTTAACTAGAAACCAACCAACTGTAAATAAGTTTGATTTGATTTGATTTGATTTGATTTGATTTGATTTTTTTTTTTTTTTTTTTTTTTTTTTTATATTCAATATAAAATTTTACAAGAACGAATTTGATTTGATTTGATTTGATTTGATTTGATTTGATTTGATTTGATTTGATTTGATTGAAGGCATCCCAGGGAAGAAAATACTATTTCCTGATTCTCCCCTAATAATATCACATGTACCTGCAACTTTGGCAAAGGTAAAATGCTGAAGGGGCTTGGTTAAAGGCTTCCTCCGTTTGCAAGATGCCCATATCAAATCTTATGAAGACAATCTTTTTTAAATAATGCATTTTCTTTCTATATCCACTAAAATATTACAATATACCGGGTGTCCCAAAATGATGTATTATTGTTTGATGGCTTACATGTCCATAACCAATGAACCGATATTCAAACATTCTGTTTTATTTCATTGGCTAATATATGTATCTTAAGATGTTAGTTAAGGTTTTACCAGTTTTTGAAAATCAGTTCATCTGTTATGGACAAGAAAGCAATCAAAAGATAATACATCATTTTGGGACACCCAGTATATTACTTACACTACCTACAAATTACTATACAATACTACAGAAACGATACCCCGAGGAGCAAAAGGCTGTGACTACCCCAAGGCCATTTAGACATGGAGCTAAAACTACTATGGTCTGTCTCAAATTACTTGCCACGGGAAATATCTGTGATCAGGTTGTTTAAAAGTTTTAGACGTTTAAAATACACAACTTAAATAAACAAAAACAAAAACAAAGCAAAATAAAATAAAATAAACTAAAATGGGACATGCAACATGGTGGCTGTGGTCAAGTGACTTATAACGGAGTTCTTTGGAATTTTCTAACCAAATCGACCAGATTTGTGGATAAATTTTAGAGTCAGAAGGAGTATATTTTTGTTAAGTTCGTTAGGGAAGTTTTTATCACCAAACAATAAAATCTGAATTAGAACATTATTTTGGACATTGGTATATCCATATGGTCGTAGTAAAGCAAAAACTCCAGCGAGAAGATCTCTGCGTGGTACTGCAAGGAAAGGGCAAAGTTCCAAAAAGTGTTCCGTATCCTCAATACCATCGTTTGTAGGGCGCATTGGGTTTTTGGTATCCCTAAAATTGTGTTTGAATTTGTGAAAGTTTAGTTCGCTGAGACCAACCCTGAGTTGAGTGAGATAGGATAAACATATTGGTTCATGAATGCCAAACATAGATCGTACAATTCATTTTTCATTTTCATTTTATCAATATGTATACACGAAATTCCTTTCAGCCCTATTAACAAATCATTTCAGAGAAATAAAAAACAGGAATAATGAATAATTAGTAAAAAACCTAAAATATGCTGCTCTACCAAGGGGTCGTGTTCGGGTCTTGTAGGTTCAAAAGATAATTTCTAAAAACCTGTTTTAAAACGAGCGATTGATTCTTGTTCTCGAATGCTGTCAGGGATATCATTCCAGTTTTTACACCAGAGAAGTAGAAACTTCGCTTTGCATATTCTAACTTAACTTTGGGAATTTCCGGATCTCCATGATTTCTGGTTCTATGCTCTGAAATCATGGATCTTTCAGTGAACTTATGGCGAAGATTTTCGGGACAAAGGTCATGCAGAATTTTATATGTCATGACTCCTTTGTTAAAGGAGAACAAGGACTTTACATTGAGCTAGTAACAGTTCCAACTGCCCTTATACTTGGCGTCCTCTATTAGCATCTTTGCCCTTGTCTGCAACCGTTGCAGTTGGGATTGCTGTGTAGGAAAGAGTACTCCAAACAATGTTGCCATAGCAAAGATGGCTTTCAAAGAGAGCTTTCTAGACTTTGTCAAGTTTCCTTTGCAGAAGGATGTTTTTCAGCTTTCTCGGGTAGCTCAAGGTCCCTTTCAGCTTGCTTTTGATAGTTTTGTACTGCTCTTTTCAATTAAGGCCTTCCTCGATGTTGATTCCTCAATATTTTGTCTTGTCAACCCTTTTTATAACTTCACTATTGAGGACAAGATCTGGCAAATCATCACCTACCCTATTCAGTTGTCGCCTATGGCCTATAACCATATATTCACTTTCGCTGGCATTCAAACTAAGTTTATAAATCCTCATCCAGTTCGATATATTTTCCAGCTCGTTTTTCAAATCTGTTAGAAGTTCATTCAGACTTTATTCACACATGTATCATCGGCATACATATTTGGGTTCATGCTTTCCGGACAGTTCTCAAAATCATTAATGTAAAGTATAAAGAGCAAAGGTCCCAAACATGAGTCCTGCAGGAATACCACACTCTATACTGCTTTTGCTGGAACTAGCTCCATCAAAATAACAGAACTGCTCCCTATTGGTCAGATAAGAAGTGAACCAGTTATTATTATTATTATTATTATTATTATTATTATTATTATTATTATTATTATTATTATTATTATTATTATCATTATTATCATTATTATCATTATTATCATTATTATCATTATTATTATTATTATTACTATTATTATTATTATTATTATTATTATTATTATTCAATTGTACATGCTCGGGTTAGATGTTTTCCGGTTTATGCCTTGAAAGCAAGTTGCAACAAGCAACTAAAGGTTTCAAAGTCAATGTCCATCTTCTTCAGGTTTCAAGCACCTTCCTCAGTATTCTTCCTGTTCCTAACAATGCTGTTTTTTGCACATGTCCTACTCTCAAATTAATCCCAATTTTCTCTATCAATTTATCAAATTCTTTCGATACAGCTCTCAGTGCTCCAATAACTACAGGTATGACAATCACTTTCTTCATGCCCCACATAGTGGCTACTTCTCTTTTCAAGTCTCCATACTTTTCCATCTTTTCTCGCTCTTTCGCTCTTACTCGGGAATCCCACGGCACTGCTACGTCAATGATCTTGCATTCCTTTACATCTTCCTTTACCACCACAATGTCTGGTCTTCGTGCTTCAATCTCATGGTCGCACTGGATATTGAAATCCCACAATACCTTGATATTTCCCTTTCTTGAAACACCCTCTGGTTCATGTTCGTACCACTTATTTGCCCTTTCGATGTCAAGCTCTCCACACAACTCCCAGTGTATATTTCTTGCAATGTTATCATGCCTTCTCTTGTATTCTCGTGACTCCAGGTGACTCCAGGGTGTTACCAATATGATGTTTCACATAGTTTGTTCTCAATGCCTGGTCTTGTACAGCACATATTAATGCTTCTGTACAAGCTTTCAAGTCACCATTTTTGAGCCATTCCCAGGTCTTATCTTTATCAATGTTTTCATCCATTTCTCTGATGTATTGTCCGTGCATTCTTTTCTCTTTCCACGCTTGTTCTCTTGAGTTGATCTGCTTTCTTTTGAATTCTTCAGGTCTTACTGTTTCGTCTGTTTTCATGGTCATTTTTATACTTGCTACTTTCAACATTGGTTCATTGCTTTGCTTTACATACCAACCCAAGCTATTCTCTTCACCCTTCATACACCCCTCGCGACTAATTAGCCCCCTTCCTCCTTTGTGCCTTGGTATATACAACCGTGCAACATCACTCTTCGGGTGTAGCATTTTATACATTGTCATCAATCTCCTAGTTCTTCTATCCATCCATTGAAGCTCTTCCCTTGTCCATTTCAGCAAACCAGCTCCATATCTTAAGAGAGAAATCGCCCACGTATTTATTGCCTTTACCTTACTTTTTCCATTCAATTTTGACCTCACTATCAATCTTGTTCTTCTCAGATATTCATTTCTAAAATTGTCTTTCATTTCTTTTTCCTTGAGTTTGTCAAGTTCCAATATCCCAAGGTACCTATAGCCATCATTTTCTACTTCTTTAATCGTCTCACCATTTGGTAGTACTTGTTGGGAAATCCTTCACAATCCGCGCATAGTTTAGAAGTTACCTGTATTTAGTATATTGTGTAACCACTCACGGACAGTAAAAAAGTAGATTCATCTTGTAGTGCACGTACTAGTAAAAAAGTTGCGTCAGAACCTCTACGTAGAAACGAGACACGGAAACAACTAATGCTTAATATATGTTATCACTTAGCCCACGACGAAATAAATCAAACTATCCAGAATCTGATTGGTAGACGGATCCTTTGTGAAACCCGGTAGAGGATGATCGAACCTTATAAGGAAAATTATTGTATTCGTTCTAGAAAGTTCTGTGCTTAGTCATCGAAAACAGTTGAGTATCATGAGTTTTTAGAGTTGAGACGATTCGAGTTATGAAAGATGTTTTTACGTTAAAATGTCTCCGTTATTGTTACATTTCTTCGGTTCACTATCAGTAGAATTAGCGAGAAGAGACTGAGGTTCTCTAACATACTGGTCCACCAGAGCTGGAGATAGTTTATCGTTGAAATGGAGGTAGACAGGTTGAAGAAGAAACGAAAAACGACAAGAGGAATTGTCACAAAATTAGTGAACAAGATTTTGGATGTCCAGAAGAAAGATCCAGAAGAAATCGACTTGAGACAGCTACGACAATGGTTGCTGAGCCTAGATGAAAACTTTGAAGTGCTCAAGAAGCTGGACTCTGACATTTTGGAGAAGTTGATAGAAAATGACGCCGAAGACGAAGATATCGAAAAAGAAGCCGAGGATGCAAATGAGATAAAAGAAAAGATGACTTACGCAAAGATTTGCCTCGAAGACTTTTTCAAGGAAAACGACACCAAATCACAGATCCCCAGAAGCGAATCTAGAGAGAGTATCGCATCAACAGCATCGGGTACAAGCGAGAAACGTGATCAAATTAGACGACGGGTGAAGGCAAAATTACCGAAGCTTGAATTGAAAAAGTTCTCAGGCAAGGTTTCGCAGTGGCAAGAATTCTGGGACGCCTTCAAAAGTGCAATACACGACGACGAAGAACTTGCCAGTGTTGATAAATTCGAATACTTGCGAAGCTTTCTTGAAGAGCCAGCTCGTAGTGTCATTGCCGGATTCCCTCTCACAGAGGCTGATTATGAAGGGGCAGTAGAGGTATTGCACAAAAGATTTGCCAAACCAAGTGTAATCAAGAAAGCCTACATAAATGAACTGCTAAACTTGTCGCCAGTGTTCAGTGAAAGAAACGTGGTCAGATTAAGATCACTGTTTGATCAAATAGAGAGCCATTTTCGCAGCTTGGAGGCACTGGGAGTAGCACAAGAGTCATATTCTGCAATAGTAGTTCCAGTGCTGATGGAAAAAATTCCAGAATCGTTAAGGTATAATATGATACGTTTTTCAAGCGTAAGCAACCACCTTGACTGGAACGTTGATGAGTTGATTCAAACCTTTGAGAAAGAATTGGAAGTATGAGAATCACATGTACCAATTTTTGGGTTGCAGCAACAGCAACAGCAACAGCAACAGCAACAACCACAACAACCAAAGCAGCAAAAGCAACATGGAGGAACAACAGCCACATTGTTCAGCAATGAAGAAACGACATGCACATTTTGCAAGCAGAAGAGTCATGGGAGTGAAGACTGTAATGAATTGACACTTGAAGAAAGAAAGAACGGATTAATGAAATCAGCTAAGTGCTTTAATTGTTTGCGTTCAGGGCATCGTTCATTTCAGTGCAAGTCTAGAAGTAGGTGTAAGTATTGTAAGGGTAAGCATCACTCTGCGATTTGCAAGGCGAATGGCGCGAAGATCTCTGACAGGGAACCCCAAGCCCCAGCAGGAGCCATAAGTAAGAACAGCGCGCAGCCTAGACCTAGTGCACCACCATCAGCTACGACCCTAAATGCCCATGCTGCCACCTGGGTGGGAAACACTGCTGGTTGCGGAGTACAAGTTGCACTTCAGACAGCCTTAGCTTGCTTAGATGGTGAGAAAGAGAAAAAAGTGAGAGTACTGTTCGATAGTGGGAGCCAGAAAACTTTTATTAGTGCCAAGGCTGTCAAACGATTAGGTTTAGAGCCTGAGAGAAGTGAAGAGCTTGGTATAAAAACATTTGGAAGAAAAGAAGCAGACATGGCAGTGAGGAGAGTCTTCAAATGTTCTTTGAGCCCTTTGTTTACTGGTAACCCTGTAGAAGTAGAAGCCTTTGAAGTGGATCAGATATCTAATGTTGCAAATATTCATGTCGAGCATATTAAACATAATTTTGCACATTTGACTAACGTTTTCTTTTCAGATGTTAGTAGGAATGAAGAAATTTTGGAAATTGACATTCTGTGTGGCTCAAATTTTTTGTGGAGTTTCCAAGATGGTGAATGCATACGAGGGGGGCCAGGAGAACCAATTGCCGTCAGAACTTCTCTTGGTTGGGTACTCTCAGGACCGCTCAAAGGTGAGACAATAAATTTTACTGAACCTACAAATGTTAATCTTTGCACTGACAACATTCATTCTAAGAAACAGGAAGCAGAATTAAATTTGCACAAATTGTGGGACCTTGATTCCATTGGGATCAGAGAAGGAGATCAAGTTCATGAAACTGTAATTGACAACATTTATTTTACAGGGTCTAAATACTCAGTTGGTTTGCCATGGAGAATTGGTCATAATCCAGTTCCACTTAACTTTGCAAATAGCCAAGCTAGATTGAAAAGTCAACTGATGAAGTTGAAGCAAACACCTGAGATTCTTGAGCAGTATGACCAAATCATTTCAGAGCAACTCAAGGAAGGTATCATTGAAAAAGTCTCTGACCTTGAACTCACAGGCTCTAGAGTATCTTATCTTCCCCATCAAGCAGTTATAAGGGAGAATGTGGAGACAACCAAAGTGCGGGTAGTTTTTGATGCATCATGTAAAGATAAGAATACAGGTGTATCATTGAACAGTTGCTTGCACAAAGGTCCATCCTTGACACCCTTGATTTTTGACATCCTTTTAAGGTTTAGAACAGACAAGGTAGTTCTTGTAGGAGACATTGAAAAGGCATTTCTAAACATTGAAATTCATCCCGAAGACCGAGACTCTCTACGTTTTTTATGGGTAAGTAACATCCATGACAAGGAGCCCCAAATTAAGATCTATCGCTATACAACTCTAGTATTTGGAATTTCGAGCTCACCTTTCCTTTTGAATGCTGTAATAAGGCATCATTTGAACAAATACCGGGAAGTAGATCCAGAATTTACTAGAGACATGATTCAAGGATTTTTCGTAGATGATCTAGTAACAAGTTGCAAGAGTACATCCGAAGCTTATCTACTGTATGAGAAAGCAAAACAGAGAATGTTAGAGGCTGGTCTACGACTCAGAAAGTGGAAGACAAATGATGAGGAATTAAGGAAGAAAATTGAAAGGAATGAGAAGGAAGTAGAAAGAAGAGTGAGAGAAAATGCTCAGGATGACTGCAGTTATGCTAAGGAAACTTTAGGATTGTCAAAGGATGTTGGGGCAAAACTAAGGTTCTAGGAATCCATTGGGACACAGAAAAAGACAGACTTGAGTTCGATATGAGAAAGGTTGGAAATACCCCTACTACTGTTGCCACCAAACGAGGTATTTTGAGCACTCTTGCTGCAATATTTGATCCGTTAGGGCTCATTAGTCCCATTGCAGTAGCAGCAAAGGTCCTTTTTCAGGAGTTGTGTCTTGAAAAGCTAAGTTGGGATGATCCCCTCCCAGAAGATAAGGTAAGAAGGTGGGAAGCATGGCTTGAAGATTTAAAGAGTAGTGACACTATTTCCCTCCCAAGATGCACACTGGGGGACATTGATGGTGAGATCATAAGTACCACTCTTCACGGTTTTGGAGATGCCAGCAAGCATGCATATTGTGCCATGGTCTATCTTGTTTGCAAGACTACCACAGGAACTTACACCAAATTGCTATGTGCTAAGACCAGGGTAGCTCCCTTGAAAGAGTTGTCTGTTCCCAAATTAGAATTGATGTCAGCACGTATTCTAGTGACCCTGATGGAAACAGTGAAGAATTCCAAGAGCTCAAAATTGGAGATCGATGACATAAGATTTTGGTTGGACAGCAAAACTGCTCTTTTTTGGATTTTTAATCAAGGAGAGTGGAAAACTTTTGTCCAGCATCGTGTAAATGAGATTTTGAAGGTATCCAAAAAGGAACAATGGGGGCATGTACCAGGTAAGGAGAATCCAGCTGATATTGGGTCAAGAGGGATGACAGCTAGTAGTTTAAGGCAAAGCATATCGTGGTGGGAAGGCCCTTCTTGGTTGAAACAAGGGAAAGAAGCATGGCCAAAAGACTTTAATCTAGAGGATTCCACAGAAGTAAAAGAAGAGAGAAAGAAGACAAGTGTAATGTTGAATGTTGCCCAAGATAGTAAGCAGGTCAGGAAAGTGATTGATTTGGATAGATTTTCCACACTGGGTAAATTGCTTAGAGTAACTGCTTATGTTCAAAGATTCTTAGGGAACATTAGACTCAAAAGAGAGAGAAGAGAGTTGTGCTTAGGTGAACTCACAGCAGAAGAATTGAGGAATGCTGAGAGTATTTGGATAAAAAATGCACAGCAAGACCTTGGGTTAAATCAAAACTTTGAGAAGACAAGAGAAAGCTTGAATGTGATCGAGCAAAATGAGATCCTTGTGTGCAAGGGGAGACTTGAAAACTCAGAATTGAATGAAGAATGCAAATTTCCAATAATTCTCCCAAAGAATCATAGACTCACTGACCTTATTATTCTAGATTGCCACAGTAGAGTACATCATTCTAAGGTCAGAAGCACCTTAGCAGAATTAAGATCAAGATTCTGGGTCACACAAGGCAGACAATATGTGAAGAAAATCATCAGAAAATGTTTCATTTGCAAGAAACTAGAAGGACAGCCCTATGAATCCCCAGCTACTGCACCTCTTCCAGAATTTCGAGTCAGAGAAGCTCCTCCCTTTGGGAACGTAGGGGTAGATTTTGCTGGACCTGTGTATGTCAAGAGTCAGAATGGGATGGTAAAAGCATATATTGCACTATTTACATGCTGCGTAACAAGGGCAATTCATCTTGAACTAGTTGAAAATCTAAATGCCTCAACTTTTATCAATTGCCTGAGACGTTTTGCAGCCAGAAGGGGTACACCATCTCTCCTTGTGACAGACAATGCAAAAACTTTTAAAGCCTCTGCAAAGTTCATCAAGAAACTCTTTAAGAACAAGTTAGTACAGAGCCATCTGAGTACAAAGGGGATAATTTGGAGATTCAATTTAGAGCGTGCGGCCTGGTTTGGAGGGGTGTTTGAAAGAATGATAGGTACCATTAAGAGGTGTTTGAGGAAAGTCCTGGGAAATGCAAAGTTGAACTTTGAAGAATTGACAACTGTACTCACAGAAATAGAGTGTACAATAAATTCCAGGCCACTAACCTATCAGTACGATGACCTTGTTGAAGCACTAACCCCATCTCATCTTTTGTGTGGGAGAAGGATATCACCACTCTCTGAGAATATTGATACTTCTTTTGATGAATCAGACAATGAACTGCAAAGTAACATGACTAAAAGATTTTCTTATCTTTCTAGGAAACTGAACCACTTCTGGAATCGTTGGAGAAAGGAATATTTGGTTGATCTGAGAGAGTTCCACAAGCAGACAGATGCAAGAGTGGCAAATATTTCCAAAGGAGACTTGGCATTAATCCAGGAAGACAATGTAAAACGAGGACAGTGGAAAATGGGAGTTGTAGAAGATCTGATCAAGGGAAAAGATGGGATAATACGAGGTGCAAAGGTTCGCAAGGCAGGTGGTAAGAATGAAACTTTAAACCGTTCAGTATTGAAATTATTTCCTCTTGAAATTGCCTCCACAGGTTATGATAAAAAAGAGGGAAGGACGCGAGTGAATCAAAAGACAAAGAGGTAAGTATGGAGAGGAGTGAAGGTACAAATAACAATAGGATTGAAGATGCAAATTGTATGAGAAACCAGCCACCCTGCGCTGCTGCTAAGGATTCCCGATGGAAGTCCAAACTTATGCTTGACGCCTAGGAGGTCAAGGAGGGGGGTGTGTTGGGAAATCCTTCACAATCCGCGCATAGTTTAGAAGTTACCTGTATTTAGTATATTGTGTAACCACTCACGGACAGTAAAAAAGTAGATTCATCTTGTAGAGCACGTACTAGTAAAAAAGTTGCGTCAGAACCTCTACATAGAAACGAGACACGGAAACAACTAATGCTTAATATATGTTATCACTTAGCCCACGACGAAATAAATCAAACTATCCAGAATCTGATTGGTAGACGGATCCTTTGTGAAACCCGGTAGAGGATGATCGAACCTTATAAGGAAAATTATTGTATTCGTTCTAGAAAGTTCTGTGCTTAGTCATCGAAAACAGTTGAGTATCATGAGTTTTTAGAGTTGAGACGATTCGAGTTATGAAAGATGTTTTTACGTTAAAATGTCTCCGTTATTGTTACATTTCTTCGGTTCACTATCAGTAGAATTAGCGAGAAGAGACTGAGGTTCTCTAACAGTACTATACCTTCTGTATTGCTTAGTTTTCCTCTTTTCATAACCACTACACCACATTTCTTTATCCCGAATTCCATTCCTATATCTTTACTGATCACTTGCACTGTCTTCACCAAGCTGTCAATCTCCCTTTCACTCTTCCCAAAGAGTTTCAAATCATCCATGAACAGTAGATGGTTTACCTTCAAATTTCCCTCTTTGATAACATAACCTGCTTTTACCTTTCGAAGGACTTTAGTTAATGGTATCATGCAAATTACAAATAGCAATGGCGAAAGACTATCACCTTGAAAGATCCCCCTTCTGATGTTAACTTTTCCGAGATTCTCCCCACATGATGTTAACTCTGTTGTCCAATTGTCCATGGTATTTTCTATGAATTTCTTAATGTTTTCAGAAATTTGAGTCAGCTCTAAGCATTCCAAAATCCATGAGTGCGGAATCAGGTCATATGCCTTGCGATAGTCTACCCATGCCATGGCTAAGATTTTATGTCCTTGTTTACAGTCTTGCATGATCATTTTGTCTATAAGCAGTTGATCTTTCGTTCCTCTACTTTTTCTCTTACATCCTTTCTGTTCTTCCGGCAATATGTTGTTTCTTTCTAGGTACTCATACATACTCCCAGCTATTACTCCAGTCAACAGTTTCCATATCAGTGGCAAACAAGATATGGGTCTGTAATTTTCAACTGCGTTACCCTTTGAATGATCTTTCTGGCACAGAACAGTTTTTCCACATGTCATCCAGATTGGTACAGGTATTCTGTTATTAATCATATGATCCATTTGACTCGCAATTCTATCATGTAATGATGTCAGCTTCTTTAACCAATAACCCTGAACACCGTCAGGGCCCGGGGCTTTCCAGATTGGAATCTTTTTGCATTGTTGTCTTATCACATTTTCCGTGATTACTATGTTTTCCTGCTGTTCACCTTCTTGTTCTACTCTCAGGTCTTTTAACCATTCTGCATCTGTATTATGATGTTTCTCATTGCCCCAGATATCTTTCCAAAATGCTGTACTTTGCTGGGCATTGGGTTTCACTTCTTCTTTTCGATTCTCTCCATTAAGATCTTGGTAAACCTTTTTTGGTTGTAGCGGAACATTCTATTTTGCTTATATTGTTCTATTCGTTGTTCATACCTCCTGATCTTAGCCGCCTTTGCGCTAAGTCTTTGCCTGAGTTCCTCTATTACAGTATTTAATCCTTTTTTCTTGATGTGATACCTATGTTCCAGGCTGTTATATTTCTCCCTCTTTCTTATTTCATTTCTTTTGAATCTCTCCAAGATGTTGATATGTTTTCTTATTTCATTTATTTTCTGTCCTATTCTTCTTTTCCAGAATGGTTCCTTATTTCCGTCTGGTCTGTTTTCATTGACCTTCAGTCCCACTTTCTGTCCCACATATGTAGCCACTGCAGCAATCAGTCTATTTGTGTCTGAAATTGTTGTAGTTCGGATGAACCCAATCACCTTGTTCACCTTTTTAGTTTCATGATCTAATTTACTCCTTTCAATCTTCTTAAATCCCTTAGGACCATCTAAGTTGTCTTCTTTCATCATGTTGACGATGCTCCCTACAATCCCTTTTTCTTATTATTATTATTATTATTATTATTATTATTATTATTATTATTATTATTATTATTATTATTATTATTATTATTATTATTATAGGTCGTGGGGTTGCCGGCTGGATCCCTTGGAGGTTTGGTCTGTGACTATTTTGATCCTCCAGGGTGAACATTTGCTAATGTGCCAACCATTTCATTTTCTTGTTTACGCTAAAAAAACAGTTTGGAACAAAACGTGATTTTCATTCCCACTTGGTTTTAATTTCGGGGGTAGTCATGTTTTCTGGGAATAGGGTTCTTTGTAGTAAAAATGTAATTTTACTTCATCTTTAGTTTTACCTTGCCTTGTTTATCACGTAGTATAAATTCTCGGTTGTCCTTTAGAAAGTAGTGCTGACGAAGATTTTTAATCGAA
Organism: Aurelia coerulea; assembly: GCA_039566865.1. Lineage (NCBI taxonomy): Eukaryota > Metazoa > Cnidaria > Scyphozoa > Semaeostomeae > Ulmaridae > Aurelia > Aurelia coerulea. Next base: position 11,211,598 of record CM076959.1, read on the forward strand.
ACGTTCAAGATTTTAACAGTTGTGTTTTTATATATTATTATTATTATTATTATTATTATTATTATTATTATTATTATTATTATTATTATTATTATTATTATTATTATTATTATTATTATTATTATTATTATTATTATTATTATTATGAATGTTACGCACAAATGAATTAACATTTGGAATTACTGTCCAAGATATCGGGTCACATCTAGTGTCCTTAGATATCAAGAACGATAATTATAATTATTATTATTATTATTATTATTATTATTATTATTATTATTATTATTATTATTACTATTATTATTATTATTATTCTTATTATTATTATTATTTTATTAAATATCTATTTAAAGTAGGCTAAAAAATTAATAGTATCCTATTCTCACCCAAGGGGTCACTCTGAAATCTCAAAATAACGCATGAAAACTCTATTCTTTACCCCCCACGGGATCTGCTTAGCTATGTGTGTAGCCCCTTGAGGCTCAAGAAAGGTATTAAAAGCTTAGAATTGGTTTATTCCGTCTCTTTCTACGCAACAAGCAGTCACACGTGTAAAAGCTCTTTCTTCAGTTATGTCGTGAAAGAACTGTCGCCAACATAGCCCAAGCCCTTTGGAGCAGGTACCTGACATCGAAGTCGAAATATACTAGGCTTTGATGAAGATGAAATACAACAGCCAGCTAACCAGGTAGCTGAAGTTTCTTTATAACAACGAGTTCAGCAAGCAGTGGAAAGCCAGCAGACCGAGCCAGTAGCAAGTGCTGTAAGCTAATATCAATATTCATTCTATCATTTAGGCACATTTGTTAATCAATAATCTGCGTCTCGTTCGTTGTCTCGAACATCGTAGGATATCCCACTCTTTACCTTACTATAGGTTTTAAAATGCTTGCCTGGGCTTTATATGCGTTTCTTTGTGCGGGTTGCCCCATTTATTTTGCAATGGAAAGCTCTCTCGGTATTTTTGCATAAAAACACAACACCACGTGCTGTTTTTTTAATGTGCCAGTAGGTCCCAGCTGCAAAAATATTTCCTGTATAATTTTACAGAGACATCATTTAGCGACATTTTCGTAACAGTTGTAAAAAGAACTTTTTGATTACGAAGAGAGCTTTGTCTTACGTACATCTTTTTTCAAAATGTCATCTTTTTGCCAAAATTTCATTTATAAGTTGAAGGGCACCGCTAATTAGCATAAATCTTCCTTACTGTTTACAACCAAAGAGAATTTTATTTGTCAATTTGAAAGAGCACCGTCTAGCATACATCTTCGTTACGGTAGCCAAACAGAATTCTATTTATGGATTTGAAAGAGCACTTTCTTGGGTACATCTTCGTTACGGTAGCCAAAAAGATTTTGATTTATGAATTTGAAAGAGCACCGTCAAGCGTACATCTTCGTTATGGTAGCCATAATGTGTGTGTGATTTGGTTGTTATATAATTTCATGTGGCCAGTGTCCAATGGAATTTTTTAGTAAACATTTCTCGTTCCTTAAGTAGTCTCTGTGTAACTCCCTAAAACCTAGTTGTTAATTTTGATTAATTTTTCTCTTTAGTTAATAAGTCGCTCCTAGCCACTTGGGGGTTTATCTAAAAACCTTACACTCGGTCTGTGGCTGGGTTCCTTGTGGCTGGGCTGCGTGACCCCCTACCCTATTGCCAAGTTAATAAAACCTATTTATGAAATTAAATTTCTTAAATATTGTTATTTAATATTGCAAGATGTCATTCTTTATCAACATTAAGCAGTAGGAGGGCGCTCAGCCCAGCTTCAAGGAACATCAGCAATGCAAATATCAAACGACCCTTGTGGGGACTCACTGACCTTTTGCAAACCTTTCACATATTGAATGTCCTCCGCCAATTTCTTTGTAATTTTGAAAGAGCACCGTTTAGCGTATATCTTCGTTACGGTAGCCAAAGAGAAATTGATTTATGAATTTGAAAGAGCACCGTTTAGCGTACGCTTCGTTACGGTAGCCAAGGAGAATTTGATTTCTGAATTTGAAAGAGCACCGTCTAGCGTACATCTTCCTAACGGTAGCAAAAGAGAATTTGATTTCTGAATTTGAAAGAGCACCGTTTCGCGTATATCTTCGTTACGGTAGCCAAAGAGAATTTGATTTATGAATTTGAAAGAGCACCGTCTAGCGTAAATCTTCGTTACGGTAGCCAAACCAAAAAAAAATTGATTGATGAATTTGAAAGAGCACCGTTTAGCGTATATCTTCGTTACAGTAGCCAAGGAGAATTTGATTTATGAATTTGAAAGAGCACCGTCTAGCGTATATCTTCGTTACGGTAGCCAAACCAAAATAAATTTGATTTATGAATTTGAAAGAGCACCGTTTAGCGTACATCTTCGTTACGGTAGCCAAGGAGAATTTGATTTATGAATTTGAAAGAGCACCGTCTAGCGCATATCTTCGTTACGGTAGCCAAAGAGAATTTGATTTATAAATTTGCAAGAGCACCGTCTAGCGTAAATCTTCGTTACGGTAGCCAAAGAGAATTTGATTTATGAATTTGAAAGAGCACCGTTTAGCGTATATCTTCGTTACGGTAGCCAAAGAGAATTTGATTTATGAATTTGAAAGAGCACCGTCTAGCGTATATCTTCGTTACGGTAGCCAAAGAGAATTTGATTTATGAATTTGAAAGAGCACCGTCTAGCGTATATCTTCGTTGCGGTAGCCAAAGAGAATTTGATTTATGAATTTGAAAGAGCACCGTTTAGCGTACAACTTCGTTACGGTAGCCAAAGAGAATTTTGATTTATAAATTTGCAAGAGCACTGTCTAGCGTAAATCTTCGTTACGGTAGCCAAAGAGAATTTGATTTATGAATTTGAAAGAGCACCGTTTAGCGTATATCTTCGTTACGGTAGCTAAAGAGAATTTGATTTATGAAATTGAAAGAGCACCGTCTAGCGTATATCTTCGTTACGGTAGCCAAAGAGAATTTGATTTATGAATTCGAAAGAGCACCGTTTAGCGTACAACTTCGTTACGGTAGCCAAAGAGAATTTTGATTTATAAATTTGCAAGAGCACCGTCTAGCGTACATCTTCGTTACGGTAGCCAAGGAGAATTTGATTTATGAATTCGAAAGAGCACCGTCTAGCGTATATCTTCGTTACGGTAGCCAAAGAGAATTTGATTTATGAATTTGAAAGAGCACCGTCTAGCGTATATCTTCGTTACGGTAGCCAAAGAGAATTTGATTTATGAATTTGAAAGAGCACCGTCTAGCGTATATCTTCGTTACGGTAGCCAAACCAAAGACAATTTGATTTATGAATTTGAAAGAGCACCGTTTAGCGTACATCTTCGTTACGGTAGCCAAGGAGAATTTGATTTATGAATTTGAAAGAGCACCGTCTAGCGTATATCTTCGTTACGGTAGCCAAAGAGAATTTGATTTATGAATTTGAAAGAGCACCGTTTAGCGTATATCTTCGTTGCGGTAGCCAAAGAGAATTTGATTTATGAATTTGAAAGAGCACCGTTTAGCGTACAACTTCGTTACGGTAGCCAAAGAGAATTTTGATTTATAAATTTGCAAGAGCACTGTCTAGCGTAAATCTTCGTTACGGTAGCCAAAGAGAATTTGATTTATGAATTTGAAAGAGCACCGTTTAGCGTATATCTTCGTTACGGTAGCTAAAGAGAATTTGATTTATGAAATTGAAAGAGCACCGTCTAGCGTATATCTTCGTTACGGTAGCCGAAGAGAATTTGATTTATGAATTCGAAAGAGCACCGTTTAGCGTATATCTTCGTTACGGTAGCTAAAGAGAATTTGATTTATGAAATTGAAAGAGCACCGTCTAGCGTATATCTTCGTTACGGTAGCCGAAGAGAATTTGATTTATGAATTTGAAAGAGCACCGTTTAGCGTATATCTTCGTTACGGTAGCTAAAGAGAATTTGATTTATGAAATTGAAAGAGCACCGTCTAGCGTAAATCTTCGTTACGGTAGCCAAAGAGAATTTTGATTTATAAATTTGCAAGAGCACCGTCTAGCGTACATCTTCGTTACGGTAGCCAAGGAGAATTTGATTTATGAATTCGAAAGAGCACCGTCTAGCGTATATCTTCGTTACGGTAGCCAAAGAGAATTTGATTTATGAATTTGAAAGAGCACCGTCTAGCGTATATCTTCGTTACGGTAGCCAAAGAGAATTTGATTTATGAATTTGAAAGAGCACCGTCTAGCGTATATCTTCGTTACGGTAGCCAAACCAAAGACAATTTGATTTATGAATTTGAAAGAGCACCGTTTAGCGTACATCTTCGTTACGGTAGCCAAGGAGAATTTGATTTATGAATTTGAAAGAGCACCGTCTAGCGCATATCTTCGTTACGGTAGCCAAAGAGAATTTGATTTATAAATTTGCAAGAGCACCGTCTAGCGTAAATCTTCGTTACGGTAGCCAAAGAGAATTTGATTTATGAATTTGAAAGAGCACCGTTTAGCGTATATCTTCGTTACGGTAGCCAAAGAGAATTTGATTTATGAATTTGAAAGAGCACCGTCTAGCGTATATCTTCGTTACGGTAGCCAAAGAGAATTTGATTTATGAATTTGAAAGAGCACCGTTTAGCGTATATCTTCGTTGCGGTAGCCAAAGAGAATTTGATTTATGAATTTGAAAGAGCACCGTTTAGCGTACAACTTCGTTACGGTAGCCAAAGAGAATTTTGATTTATAAATTTGAAAGAGCACCGTCTAGCGTAAATCTTCGTTACGGTAGCCAAAGAGAATTTGATTTATGAATTTGCAAGAGCACCGTCTAGCGTAAATCTTCGTTACGGTAGCCAAAGAGAATTTGATTTATGAATTTGAAAGAGCACCGTCTAGCGTAAATCTTCGTTACGGTAGCCAAAGAGAATTTGATTTATGAATTTGAAAGAGCACCGTCTAGCGTAAATCTTCGTTACGGTAGCCAAAGAGAATTTTGATTTATAAATTTGAAAGAGCACCGTCTAGCGTAAATCTTCGTTACGGTAGCCAAAGAGAATTTGATTTATGAATTTGAAAGAGCACCGTCTAGCGTAAATCTTCGTTACGGTAGCCAAAGAGAATTTGATTTATGAATTTGAAAGAGCACCGTTTAGCGTACATCTTCGTTACGGTAGCCAAGGAGAATTTGATTTATGAATTTGAAAGAGCACCGTCTAGCGTAAGTCTTCGTTTCGGTAGCCAAAAAGAACTTGATTGATGAATTTTAAAGTGCACTGTTAGGGTTATTTTAAATTTCATGCAGACTTTCTCCACAAGAGATTTGCTAAACCTATTGTTACACCCTTTTTTGTCACTTCTTTTACCCAAAAGCTCCAGTTTACGCTGTTTCGTGCAATGATGAAAGTCACTCGAATCAATGCTTGCATTTGAGCATTAATTTCGTATGTCTTATGACATATGACATTGTTCGTCGATGGTGGTTTCACATAGTTGCAGTGCTTCATATCGACTCCAGCTTGGCTCAAACATTCCTAAAGTTATGACTTATAAGACGAAATGCCATGCTCGATACGGCCCCTTCTTGACGTATGAAATCGGTAGCATATGGTGGCCCTTGATTGTTCTGGGATTTTATCTGTTGCAGTTGTTTTTTCTATGCAACCCAAGCACAATTACAGACAATGCAAAAGTGGAAAATAAATAGATAAAACGACCGCACTACACACGGGAGACACGAAATGTGCCTCTGTCTCATAGACTCCTGTGAGCTTTAGTCAGTCCCATTCTGATGATAACACAAATTTCAAAGGCCTTTGTTTGCCAAGAATGTTTCCGTTTTTGGCATCTGATTTTTTCTAGTATCTATCTTTAAGTGCAACTTTCTTTTACCAATATCCATCAAATGGTGTCAATATTTTTGCACAACGATTCGGAGATTCCAAACTGCTACGTTTTTTCCTGCCGTCTTCTTTTTGGACCATTGCTTGCTTATGATCTACAAGTTACCCTTGTTATCTCCGATATCCCCCCAGGACATATTTCGCCCAGTGGTATCCTTCTTAGCAGTTTATAGCCTTGTTTTTGTCTCAGTAGAAAAACAAAATCATGAGGTGATATCCTTTATATCCTCCTAGCAAAATACTTGGATGGCATACAAAACCTTTTGCACTTGTGCTTGCTTGGCCTCGTGTACTTTTGTAAATGCATTGATTTTGACAGCAGGAAGATATTCCTTGGTGACTTGAAGTTCATTAATATGTCTGTTAGTTTTCAGTTTTTATATTCTATTCACATGAGAACCCAAAGGATTAATCCTTGTCCAAAAAAATTATATGACTGAGGAGATTCCCCTGACCAGCAAGTTCTCAGTTTAGGCCAAAACCCAAAAGCTCTGGTTTGGTGATGAACGTCAATTTGGACTTTCAAGATTAATATTCCAACTCTAGATGCACCAATATCAACAGACTAGGTATTAATCTTCAAGTTAACTATCAAATAGTACTTCAAAACGTATTAGGGATCGATTCGACGTAAATCCTTATTGCTAGCCCTGATCAAATCTGTTACCTTTTTTTTGGGACACCCGGTATTTAAATCGAAACAGTTAGAAAATTATGCATTAGAGTCAGGATGAGCGGCGCTTTTCTCACCAAAACAGGGGCGTCAATCGGATTTTCCATCGTGAAGGAGGGGCACTTGCCCCCACTTGCCCACCCCCCTAAATCCGCCACTGTTCGTGCTAGGGGGAAGACTTTTTCATCCCCCCAAGAGGATAACACATGCTAAAGCGTGCTCAAGTCATTGCTGCAAGGTAAACATATTAGGGAAACTTGATCACGATTTTAGCACGTTTTTTAAGGTTTCTCGAAGGGACTTTTTCAGAAAAACCATTGTGAAATCTAAACGGAATGACCGATTTCAGCCAGGAAAAATTCTAACTAGAATTTAACATGATGCTATTCAATAAGATATTGTAAAACATCATTGCTTATATATTCAGGGAGCAGTAGCCTATCAAACGCCGGGCCTTCTTTGACCCACCCGGTATGCTTTGGTGCATGTTACAAGTCAAGGTGTCAATGGATTAAAAACACAAACAGGAAAGGAGTCTGCAACTGGCCATTCGTTGGAATAACGCTCATGCAGAAGTTTACATTAATCGATTTCTAAATCCCCAAATCACCTCAAAGAAGTTTTCTCTTTGTCCATTCATGCCAAGTCTTTAGAAATTTGATAACGTTTTTTTTTACCATTTTCAGTGTTTCTGAAAACCAAACATTTTAAGAAACTCATTTTTGGCTCTAAAAATTGAACACAAATAATTTGCAAACAATGCTCTAATTCAGGTCTTTTACAAAAGATCCAAGTCAAATCTTCAAAATCGGCCCAGTGTACGATTTATCATGGCCTGCTAAAATTGGATAGTTTTTTTGGCACACCTGGTAAAACTGTGCAAATTCCGATGTGGTAAGGGATTCAAGGTCTGAGTCTTGGAAGACACGTAAACAAAGGTGTTGCCAGCATTCTACTTGGCACAAATCAAACAAAGAAAGAAAATGCTGTGCCTTACTCTTGACTTCTGCATCTTCCTTTGGCTTCTTGTACCCTTCCCCTGCAGTCATCACTCTCTTCATGACACCTTCGTCATGAGTCACATCCTCATCTTTCCAATGAAATAATTCAATTTCAAAGGTCAAGGTTGCATTGGCAGGTATCTTCGGTGGAGAGCCATGTTCCCCGTAGGCGTACTTGGGAGAACATTTCAGCATGCACACTTCTCCTTTCTTCATTGTAGCAACACCTATATCCCATCCTTTGATAACTGCACCTGTATGGACAAACATAATAGTTTGGTTGTTGGATGGGAAAACAGGACAAAGCTAAAACTTCATACCCAGCATTGGCATTAGGAATTAGCGCCAACAAATCTAATTGGCTAAGGTTTGTTTTCACCCAATTCCCGTCAAGTGAGCAGTGCGGTCTCTCAATAAAGCGTCCTTTTATTACTGCAACAGAAATATTTTTGTGCCACGATACCTGTGCAATGAGAGTAAAAAAATAGAATAATATCAAAAGTTCCCAAAAGAATGTGTTGGATGTGTCAGACCAAGGCTATACACATCAACGATAACAAATGGTGGATCAAAACGAAACCCTCCTAAAATTCTGCACTCTGTAATCCTTTGTGTAAGAGGGTCAAGAAAGCCATGGAAAATCAATAAAGAACATGAACCTGGAAAAGATGTTGGACTGAACATTTTCAATGACAAAATTTTATAAATTATTTAGGGGGGCTTTTGGACATGACGGGGTAGTTTGAAGTATTGCATTCTAAGTAGTATTAGGTAGTATTTAGGGTTTAGCTATATTTTTGATTCATTAATTTAAAGATATTGTTGACTATCATTTATAACATTATTTCAACTATTTTAGACTCAGCCCTTAAAAAATTCTTTGGGTACTGCCTTTTGCGGGAGTCCAATCAAGGTTTTTCAAGTTCCCTACCGTTGGGTTATTCCATATAATTTGAACAGGCTAGGGTGCGGGTTAGGGTTAGGGTTCGAGAAGTGAAAACATGACCAACGAGCTCATATCAAAATGGAAAGAAAACATAACAACCGATGAAAATCAAATCATTAAAACATGGGACAACAAAGTTGCTGCCAAAAAAACTTCCTTTGCGAAGGATAAGGCCAACAAATCAAGCAACAACGCACGCCCAGCCTCACACCCAGCAACAACCACCTCAGCTCCGATTCCCACTGCAAATAACACCAAATCAGCAGACAGCACAAACAGTCAACAACAACAACAACAACAACAACAACAACCACCCTCTACACAACTTCGCCCACGCCCACACCAATCCAGCAGCACAAGTCCTCAATACTCAAACAACAACAACAACGACAAAAACACAAAGTACCCAAGCGAACAGAGTTCAAAAAACTTCCTCCGCCAACACAGACGAGAACCACCTCTACATCAAACACAACGACGACCCCATCTTTTTCCGACAAACTCATCAACCTTTCCTCCTTCCCCCTGGCAAAATGGCATGTATCACTACTAACAAGAGGACCAAAATCTACTCCTACGACCACAACTAAACATTCCTTTCAAACAGATATGAGGGATTATACCAGAAAAGTAAAAATCAGGGAAAATCTTTTGGGGACAAGAAAATAACGATGAATCACTCCACCGCAATAAATCAAACCAGACCCCTTTTCACAAAAGATTCAGAAATTCATCAAATTTGCAGCTTTATGGGTTTACTACAACCGAATAAAATCGTTTCAAACGATAACCTTTCCGAAGATGAGAGAACTGCTCTTGCAGAGACAGAAAACAACAATGATATAATCATCAAAAGAGCAGATAAAGGGGGAAAATTCGTCATTATGGACAAAGACTTTCATCGTGACAAGTTAGTTCTTGAAGGACACATCAGTACAAATGACTACAAACGTGTAAACGATGATGAAGATATCAAAGTGATGAAGAATTTGAAAACAATTACGAAAAAGGACGAGAAGGAGCTAACCACGAAAGAACAACAGTTTATTTGCGATTTCCCTTGGAAAACAAGCAACTTTTACGTCTTACCGAAAATCCACAAATCTAGGGAAATCATTGAATCAATTGCGAGATCAGATAAAGACCACATTGAAATGTCACCACCTGATAATCTCAAAGGAAGACCGATCGTTGCAGGGCCAGCATCGCCTACTCAAAGATTGAGCGAGTTCCTGGACACCTTACTTAAACCTATCGTACCTACACTTTCCACCTACGTCAAAGATGACTGGGATTTCATCAGAAAGATACCGCGAGAATCTGACACAGCTACGTCATTGTTTTCTTATGATGTCGTTAGCCTTTACACTAGCATACCACATACCCTTGGAATTGAAGTTTTGATTATTGGATTGACAAAAGAAACGATTTGATACGACTACGGTTTACAATTAAAGGCCCCCCATTAGCCATGTTTGAAGAATGAGCTCCTGCACATAGCTTGCCTCAAAGTAATAGAATATCTATTTGCAATTGCAATGCTCGATTTAGTGCATATCGAAATGGCTGTAGCCTAATAACGAGCCCACTTAATGAAGCATACCAGATTTCTTGACTATTATTTACTTCGTGTCCGACGGGAATGTACCGTTTTTAAGGGTATCGTTTTCACCAATTTTTTCTAGCACGGGGTATCCAAATAGGGCAATTTTTCTAGAGCAGGTCGTCAAAACATGCCAAAATGTGATATTTTGTTAGATCGGGTGGTTTTTTGGTCAAATTTTCATGTTTTGGAGTATACTTTTGCCAGTTTCTCTGTGTGTGTGTAATCTTATTTTAATTCGATAATTTTTACATATAGCTAACAATATATACATCATTTAAATATATACAAGTTAACTAATCAAAATCGAATATACAGAACTAATAAACAAAATTAATATTTTCTAAATAATACAATTAAGTTGGTAGGCAAGCACAAGCACTACATTTGCAGTTGGGACCGTCCCATTGTTTTATTAAAACCTTAAAACTTTTCAGATTTCCTGCCGATTTTAGTTCATTTGGTAGGCCATTCCAAATTTGTGGCCCAATGGACTTGAGACTCTTGGACCCGAAAGTTGTTTGATTAGGCCTAAAATGTGCTAAATTATTTGGATTTCTTGAAGAATAAATTGAAGAACGTAATTCAAAAATGCTCTGCATAAATGGTGGATTCAAATGATTCAAAGTTTTAAATATTTCAATGCAAAGGAGTCTTTGGCGGGCAACATGCATCGTGCATTTACTCGATCTCGAAAGCAAATCATTATACGAACTCGTATGATCATTATAAAGAAATCTTAGAGCACGTTCTTGTAATTTTTCTATTTTCTGCAATGATTTGGAAGATGAGAAATACCAAACCAAAGGACAATAGTCAAAATTAGAATATACGAAACTCTGAACAAGGATCTTCTTCTCCTGAAAGCCAATGAATGTCTTTAATCTTTTGAGAACATTTAATTGCGTTGCAGCCTTTTTGCAAAGATTCGAAATATGTGGGTCGAAATCAAGTCTATAATCCAAAGTGACTCCTAAAAGTTTCACAGTCTCCTCAGATTTGATTATTTTACCGTTAATGTTAATTTGTTCTCCACTAGTATTTGTTTGGTTTTTTCTGAGCAGTAAAGCATGGAATTTTTCAGGATTAGCAATCATTTCATTTTGTTCTAGCCAAGCTAGAGCAACTCCAGATTCTTTTTCCAAAATATTGATAAGATCGGGCATACTTTTAGAGAAATAAGCAAGAGTATTGTCGTCAGCATAGTTATAGAGAGTTGCCTGTTTTATGAAAAGAAACAAATCATTTATATAAAAGTTAAACAGGATTGGGCTCAGCACAGATCCTTGGGGTACACCAGAAATAACCTCTAGGAAGGAACTGTAAGTATTATTTATCCGAACGCTTTGTTTGCGTCGCTTGAGATAAGAATAGGTAAGGACAAGCGCATCTTCATCGAATCCGTATGCATGTAGTTTGGCAATAAGCAAGTCATGTGGAATGCAATCAAAAGCTTTAGAAAAATCCATCAGGACTGCACCTACGAGGTAATCGTTGTCGAGGTTAGACCTCCAATCTTCAATCATTCGTAGACGTCAGATATCATTTTGATATCATGATATCATTTTGATTTCATTTTGATATCATCTCTAAAGTCAGATATCATTTTGAGCGGAAAATTCTGGAGCATGGCAAAAAACATATTTTCGTTGGCACACCCCCGTACAAATGTAAGTTACGTACCCCCTCCCCCGGGAGCAGAGCCATCGAGAGAGGGGCCGGGTCGCAGGAAATTTGTTTGGACCACACCGTTTCATCCTTGGGCCACGCCCTCCTATGCACTGTTAAAACGCTGCTTGCAGATTTTCTTTAGGATCTCAGTGGGCCTGTGGGCCTGCGGGCCTGAAAACGTTCCTAAATGAAAACTACAACAAAGAAAAAATACATACATAATTTCTTGCGGGCCCCCAGAGGCCCTGGGTGCCATGGTAACTACCCTGGTAACCCCCCTCTCGAAGGTCCTGCCCGGGACTCTATTAGGTAACGAGACGTCAATTCGAAGTTAAGAAACTTTTCCGACTTAGGTTAAGGGCCGTTAAGCCCCCCCCCCCCCCCCAAATAGTATTCCCACATGTCTTACATGGCCTACATGTCTTCCCGTCGAAATCGTTGGTAGAAAGAAAAAAGGCGCGCAGCACACTTCGTGTATTTTTCATTCATACATTTCTGCAAGGTGAATTTCTGATCATTATAACAATTTCCCACATTTGAATAAATATCGATACGTGCAAATTGCAGCGTGCAGTCATATTTGACCTGTGGCATTTGTCCTGAATAAAGAGATTTAGTAGAGTTAGAGTCAAATATTTTTATTTGACCTATGAGTCACGAAAAAGAAAACATTTCTGATGTAGCCTTTAACATCATCAAAATCCATTCTCACTCGTGTTCATTCGTGTTAATTCGTGCTCATTCAAATTCATTTGTGGTCATTTGTGTTCATTCATGCTCATTCGTCATCATCGGTATTCATTCGTGGTCATCCGTGTTCATTCGTGCTCATTCATATTCATTCGTGGTCATTGGTGTTCATTCGTGGTCATTGGTGTTCATTCGTGGTCATCGGTGTTCATTCATGCTCATTCGTATTCATCCGTGGTCATTGGTGTTCATTTGCCGCAATCGGTGTTCATTCGTGGTCATCGGTGTTCATTTGTGGTCATCGGTGTTCATTCATGCTCATTCATATTCATTCGTCGTCATCGGTGTTCATTTGTGGTCATCGGTGTTCATTTGTGGTCATCGGTGTTCTTCGTGGTCATCGGTGTTCATTCGTGCGCATTCATATTCATTCGTGGTCATTGGTGTTCGTTCGTGATCATCGGTGTTCTTCGTGGTCATCGGTGTTCATTCGTGCGCATTCATATTCATTCGTGGTCATTGGTGTTCATTTGTCGTCATTGGTGCTCATTCGTGGTCATCGGTGTTCATTCGTGGTCATCGGTGTTCATTCATGCTCATTCATATTCATTCGTGGTCATTGGTGTTCATTCGTCGTCCTCGGTGTTCATTCGTGCTCATTCATATTCATTTGTGGTCATTGGTGTTCATTCGTGGTCATCGGTGTTCATTCATGCTCATTCATATTAATTTGTGGTCATTGGTGTTCATTCGTGGTCATCGGTGTTCATTTGTGGTCATTGGTGTTCATTCGTGATCATCGGTGTTCTTCGTGGTCATCGGTGTTCATTCGTGCGCATTCATATTCATTCGTGGTCATTGGTGTTCATTCGTCATCGTCGGTGTTCATTCGTGGTCATCAGTGTTCATTCGTGGTCATCGGTGTTCATTCGTGCTCATTCATATTCATTCGTGGTCATTGGTGTTCATTCGTCGTCCTCGGTGTTCATTCGTGCTCATTCATATTCATTTGTGGTCATCGGTGTTCATTCGTGGTCATCGGTGTTCATTCATGCTCATTCATATTCATTCGTGGTCATTGGTGTTCATTCGTGGTAATCGGTGTTCATTCGTGCTCATTCATATTCATTTGTGGTCATCGGTGTTCATTCGTGGTCATCGGTGTTCATTCGTGCTCATTCATATTCATTCGTGGTCATCGGTGTTCATTCGTGCTCATTCATATTCATTTGTGGTCATCGGTGTTCATTTGTGGTCATCGGTGTTCATTCGTGGTCATCGGTGTTCATTCATGCTCATTCATATTCATTCGTGGTCATTGGTGTTCATTCGTGCTCATTCATATTCATTTGTGGTCATCGGTGTTCATTTGTGGTCATCGGTGTTCATTCGTGGTCATCGGTGTTCATTCATGCTCATTCATATTCATTCGTGGTCATCGGTGTTCATTGGTGGTCATCGGTGTTCATTCATGCTCATTCATATTCATTGGTGGTCATCGGTGTTCATTGGTGTTCATTCGTGGTCATCGGTGTTCATTCTTGGTCATCGGTGTTCATTCGTGGTCATCGGTGCTGATTTATGTTCACTCATGGTGATCGGTGCTGATTCGTGTTCACTCGTGTTCATTCGTGTGGTGTTTTAGACTACAGGGTGTCTCAGAAAAATTTTTCGACGTTTGATTAAATGTTGAAAAATAACGATAAAAGGTACAGGCTCCTGGTTAGATATCCCTGTTCCTCGGATTTTAAATCAATTTTAGACGCCGAAATCTTGCGAGTCCGCTAAGAATTCACGGAGTTACAAGCTTTTGAAGTTCAAATATGTGTGAAACTGAAACCAGACGCTCCTAACTGACTTGTTTTCCAAAAAGACGTTCTAAAATCGAGGTAAAAGTAGGCTGTCCAATGTTTTACCTCTCGTCGATATCAGAGCAAACCACAAAAGACTTCCAAAATTATCTAATTCTTGTAACCGTTGCCAAAATTTTACTTAAGACTGCAAGTATTTAAAAACACGGAATGAAAACTTAATCAATGAGAGATGGGGCAATTCTAAATTGTGCTGAACAGGATTCCTCCAAGTATCCATAACTTTGATTCAATGTTATATAAAGCCAGTTGATCGAAAGTGAATTTCCAATTCCATTTGATTTGCTTTGAATAACCGAGATTCTACTTTCACTAAAATATGCCATTTAGGGGCGTCTGGTTTCAGTTTTCGCATAAACTTGAACTTCGAACGCTCGTAATTCCGTGAATATTTAGCCGATTTGCTAGTTTCTGGTGTATAAAATTAATTTAAAATCTCAGCAATATGGTTATGTTAACAGGGAGCCCATTCATTATTTCATTATTTTTTATATTCAATCAAACGTCGAACCATTTTTTGGGACACCCTGTAGACACTTTGGTTGAAGAGTTATTTCTTTGACCTTATGTTAATTCTTCAAATATCAGTTTCTTTCCTGCTTGCTTTCCAAAATCGAGGTTCAATAACCACTGTTGCGTAAAAGAACGAGTTGACAAATTTTCTGCTGTCTTGTCTCTTGATTAGAAACAGGCAAATATCATTACTGGTTAAATTTTAGTTGCTATTAGGGCATTTTCCAAAATTCATCCCGTTTTTGTGGTTAGTTCCAAAAATTAGCAGATGTTCGAGATGTGAGACTCCAAAATACTAAAATTCTTAGTGTTTGATTTGAGTTAGCCCCATAGGCCCAAGAAAATAAGCAGGAATCGTTATAAATCTTTTGAAAGAGCTCTAGATTGTAATATTGAAATATCCGCAAGAGTGAATAATATAATATAATAATATCATCGACTTAGGCCATTGGCCTGTACGAAAGTCTCTTTTATTTG
This sequence comes from Aurelia coerulea, assembly GCA_039566865.1. Classification (NCBI taxonomy): domain Eukaryota; kingdom Metazoa; phylum Cnidaria; class Scyphozoa; order Semaeostomeae; family Ulmaridae; genus Aurelia; species Aurelia coerulea. The sequence continues at coordinate 11,226,914 of CM076959.1, forward strand.
ACTTGGCCCAGGTCTATTTTTTGTCACTCAAAAAAGACAATGAAAAAATTAAAAATTGATTGATCTTGAAAAGTTGCTTCCACCAAGAGGAGCCCCAGAGGAATAAGGCTTAGATCTCTCTAGAAGTATGGAAGGATTAGCATTATCAAGCATTTTATTGGGAGCCTCAATAGTTCAGACAAAGAATTCTAAATTGATAAGAGAGTGTCTCATGTTTGAGGATTTTCATTACAACATACATGATTACAGATTGTAAAGTTTATTTCTGATGAAGCGAAAGCGCAACGATACTATAATTTCGATAGTATACTACTAGGATACTATAATTTCGTATTGCATTTATATAGTTGATAGAAAAGAGCTTATGATTTATTGTTATATGATTAACGTTTATTCAAATATTGCTTAACTCGGAAAAGTCGATATTTTGAACAATCAAACATGTCTCTTTCAATGGTTAAAGATGGGGATACCTTTGGAATGGTAAAATGGTGGCGTAACCCCAAAAGACATGCTTCTGATGAACGTTATGGCAAGTTTCGACTGCACTCCATCGCATGCCAAGAAAGCACTAGGAGTGCGATTTGTCATACTCCAACCAAAATATTCCCAGTAAGGCCTGCGTTATCATGCTGTTAGAAGTCAGAATAAAATAAATAAAAACATCCACGAGCTTCCACTTGAAAAAATTAGGAATCCAAATGGCACAAAATTGTATGTTTGTTCAATTTTAGCAGATTTAACAAAATATTTTACAAATTTTGGTGTGAATAATTCCGAATTGCTTTGTCACTTGTTAATATCTATCAGCTGAAGTTTTCCTAGAATGAATATTTTGAATTGAATCCACTTGCTAGTCTGTGAATTTGCCTTTTGAAAATAGCTCAGACATAGACGAGGGAAAATAAGCTAACCATCTAAGCAAGTGCCTAACCACAGTTTTAAGGTTTTTATTGTTAGAATAGGCCATGGAGATTAATTTAAGACTATGTGCCATTTCTGAAAAGTTTCGAATGTCACGTGATTGATGACGTCAAAGAAGAGCTTGTGTCCCTAAATACTTCGATAACTTTTGACAGATGTGTTTTATTAGCTTGGGATTTGCATAGTTGAAAAGTGCATCTGAAGAGCTTTCGAATGATGTATAGCTTTTTGCAATTTAGTGAAATGCGAAAAATTTTCCATGACGTCATCAACTACATGACATTTTCCCTATTGTGTTCAAACTGAGGCAATATAAAGGGAAAATGCCCAAGCCCAAATTGATATACCTATGAAATATAGGTGTTTTTTACTGCAGATTCGGGACCTATGTGGTTCATTTGGTAGAAATCAAGGAAAAAATTTCAACTAAAATGGTTGAGAACATTTGTCAATTATGACGTCATGTCATTAATGACGTCATAGAAATTTTTTTTGAATTTCATTGAAATGCAAAAAGCTATACATCATTCGAAAGCTCTTCAGACGCTCTTTTCAACGATGCAAATCCCAAGTTAATCCAACATATCTGTCAAAAGTTATCGAAGTATTTAGGGACACAAGCTCTTCTTTTACGTCATCGATCACGTGACATTCGAAACTTTTCAGAAATGGCACATTGTCTTAAATCAATCCTAATGGCCCATTCTAACAATATAAACCTTAAAAACTGTGGTTAGGCACTTGCTTAGATGGTTAGCTTATTTTCCCTGTCTAACACCAAAATGGGCGATATGGGTCATGTTCAGTGGCTGCGAAATGTGCCGGTCAGTAATGTCAGAGTCTTGAGAATTCTACAACCAGCAGTCAACTCTGTTACCTTTTGCTGAGAAGAATTTCATGCTTCAAATGGAATTTCAAGGCAGTCATTAAAATGTTTTTGGCTGCACGTTTCTCAAGAAATTGGTCACGTTGTGAAAACTCTCTTCAAATGAAGCAAAATCAAAATCTCATAAAATCATCATTGCATATGGTGAATACAAAAGCATTGCTCACCTTCAAGGATTAAAAGGTAGAGATATGTCCTCAATATTGGGTTCCCATAAATTAAAGGGGGAGGGACATTAATTATGTAATGTAACTACATAATTCATTGACCAAATGAACGTATCAGTTATTCTACAAAAGAGGCACAGAATAGATCTTTGGGAGAGAATGATCTGTTGAGGATAGCCTTCAACGTGAATTTTAAAATGTACAATGACCTGCAATTTGTCAGTTGATCTTGGAAGATCAGGAAATGTTCTTGCGGACAGAATTTTGAGACACAAAAATAAAGCTCACTCAGCGAAACTTTGAATTGATAGCATTTCAAATGGTAAACTGAACACCAACGTTCAAGAACTCAAAGCAGGAAGGAAAATTCATTTATCCAGGCGTGTCTCAAACCGAGTTACTACATATTTTATCTCTCCAGTAGTAAAGTGGTAAATGTCTTTCAGTCGAATTTGATGTTGGAGGAACTAACAAGCTGAACTAACAATGTCTTCTTTCTGTGGCCAAATGAAAATAGTTGCAGTTCAATGATGATTTTATGAGATTTTGACTTTGCTCCATTTGAAGAGAGTTCCCACAACATGACCAATTTCTTTAGAAACAGGCCACCAAAGACATTTCAATTACTGCCTTAAAACTCCATTTGAAGCATGAAATTCTTCTCAACAGGAGGTAACAGAGTTGACTGCTGGTTGAAAAATTCTCAAGACTCTAACATTACTGACTGGTACATTTCGCAGCCACTGAGCATGACCCATATCAGCCATTTTGGTGTCTGAGCTATTTTCAAAAGGCAAATTCACAGACTAGCAAGTGGATTTGATTCAAAATATTTGTTCTAGAATTAAAGGCCCCCATTAGCCATGTTTGAAGAATGAGATCATGCACATAGCTTGCCTCAAAGTAATTGAATATTTATTTGCAATTGCAATGCATGATTTAGTTTATATCGAAATGGCTGCGGGCTAAGAACAAGCCCACATGATGAAGCAGACCAAATTACTTGATATGCATCAGAACTATTACTAGGGGCGCGTGCCCCCAAAGTTTTATCAATAAACCAAAAAGTGCCCTTTTGCCTCAGGATGTGCCCCTTTTGAAGACCGATGCTGACAGAAAGTCGCTTTAACTTTGCTTATATTTACTGTGTGATCAAGTTATGTATATACTTCTCATTTTGTTTCATTGTGAAGAAAATCAGATATAGCAGCATTCACACTATTTTCTTCTATATATCATATTTTTACGGTCAAAAATCTGATGTATATTAAAGTGCCCTTCTTACGAAAAAAGTGCCATTGAAATGATGTGCCCCTCCAAGTTTAAGATGCTTCCTACTGCCCAGAGTGAAACTAAAGGATGGCCGCCAATATTGACAAATTGTTTACTTTATCCTGACAAGAGTTGCCACTATAGCAGTGCCACAATTGTTTCTTGATAGTATTATATGGGTTGGTAGGTTTCCTTGTTAACAGTTATTGATATTGAAGATTTTTCAAACAGTAAGGGCAGTGTGCCAGGTCAAAGAGGTCAAATTTTGAAGATTGCCTTGTAATGATTTGGCAGCTCCATTAATTTTGGGAGCAAGTAGTAATTAGTCTTAACCCTATTCGTACTGGGGGGGGCGTTTCTTGCCCCCCCCCCTTACCAGATTTTGCTGTGTTACGCTAAAACGACAAGAGATATAACCACCAGTTTTGGTGACTTTTACTCATATTTCATAGGCAATTAAATTCTTAACATTTCATTGTTCTACCTCTGATCATGTGACCACAGAAATACCATATTTGGAGAGTAGTCAACAACAAAAAAGCTTAAAATCAGGCCTTTTCGTTTTACGCGGGCGATCGTCCTCGCCCTTGCCAGCGCCCTCGCAAAATGTTTTACGTGGGCTATTGACTGCCCTCGCAAAAACGCATTTCGCCCGAAGCTCCAACAGGATTTCGTTTACAAAAGACTTTTGGAACGAAGCCGTCTTGGTTTAAACTTGTTCCTTCAGTCATCACTCGGTGCTCATACTATTTTACAGAATAGCTCTTAGACTTCTTTGCAAAAGAAACCCGTTGTGAAGGCTAACCACTAGTGCAGCAAATAAGGTGAAGAGAGCCCAAACGAACTCTAATATGTCAATGTTTCTCGATTTGTCTTTAGCAAAATGATTTTAACAAGAAACTTGAAAGAACTGCAAAATGAAGACGAAAATCAGTGGTCCTTAAAAATTTCTTTGCAGTATTTGCGATATATATGTACCGGCCCTCTTCTTCATCGTCATCGAGGTTCCCAGTTTAACTAAATCTTTCTTTAAGATGAGGGTCTGTCAATAAAATGAATAGTACTCACAGTTATCTTAACTTTCTTACAAAATTTTCTCCAGTCTAACGTTCTGCAGCCTTTCTCTGCTCCGTAGATCAGGCCTGCTACAAGTTTGAGTAAAGTTTTCTGACGAAATTTTAATGGAGACATTGTTGTTTTGTTCCAGGGGCTTACATCCACTACTCTAATCACCTTCTCTAATCTGTTAATGACTTTTGTAGAATCTTTATTTATCTTGACTGGAGCTTCACACTCAATCAAGGGAACAACAGGAAAGTGGCTGGCTTAACTGCCGTGACCTTTTTACTAACTTAGGAAAAAATATTGGAGCAACAAAGAAGAACATTGCAAACAAATGGAATAAAATCTTCTTGTAACTTTGCATCAAAAAATGTGTAGTCTGTTCGAGTGGACTCTTTTCTCTCTGGTGAAGTGAACATAAAGGAAACAGTCCAAGTTGCAAGAGCAAGACCTTGGAAGCTTTCATTGCTTATCAGTAAAACAAGTAAAAACACGAGACTATTTTAAGGGGGCGATCGCCCTCCTAAGCTTAACTACAAGGGCGATAGGATGCCCTTGTGGAAATCTCTTTACGAAAAGGCCTGTTAAAATGTCTGTAGTTTTTGTATCGTTTGTCCAATCGATCTCAAACATGCACCATTCGATTGCATTGGATGAGTACTTTCATTTGATATATAAATTTTTCATATTTGCTTATGTCAGCAAAATTTAATATCTATGACGTCATTCACATTTATGACGTCATTTCTCTAATAAAGAAGTGTAATAAATTTGTTTAGTCTAATTTACTTCATCTTATTAATTTGATTCATTTTGCGTCTATATTTACCAGATAAAGCACATGACTGGCAAAAACCTGCGATGAAAGTAAATGCACACAACAAAAGGCTAATTTAAGGCTAATTGTGCAAAAAATAGAAACTAAAAAATTTTGAAAAGTATATATTTTAGAACTGTGACATGTTTCCTACTATTTGAAAGAAATTTGGAGAAAATCGGTTGAGTGGTTGATTAAATAGAGTTTTTCTGATTAAGAAGGTATAAATTTGCCAATTTTCCTCAGTTTTTCGGTTGCCTAGCAACGAATCACGTGACTTATTAACTGTCGTTGTTATATTTGAATAGACAATTGTCTAAAGAACAATAGGGGTAGTCTTATTGTTATATCTTTTGCAGTTTTGGAGAAAAAGAGGGGGGGGCGAAAAACGCCCCCCCCCCCCAGTACAAAATACCTAAAAAATCGCCCAGTACAGATAGGGTTAATGAGGAACTATCAATTGGCAACTATGCCAAATTTCATTGTTGGCCCAAATTATCTCGGAATTGTTTTGATTCTATCCATTCACAACGCCTATAAATATCTCAATTGCTTCGCTGATTATTTCGATTGTGTGCATAAATAATGTCCATTGTTACAACATTCCTGATTCTGATGTACATATATGTCTATATATATGTCTATATAGGTGTATTCCTAGCCTGTGGACAGGCCAAAATCCTTCCGGTTGGAATAATGTTTAATTATTAATAATGTTGGAATAATGTTTAATGTTTAATTATTGTTTGGAATAATAATCATTCTTCAAACATAAAAACTTCAGCTGGCACATATCAACAAGTGACAAAGCAATTCAGAATCATTCACACAAAAATTTGTGAAATATTTTTTTTAATCAGCCATGTGCCATTTGGATACCTAATTTATTTTCAAGTGGAAGCTCATGGAAGTTTTTATTTATTTTATTCTGACTTCTAACAGCATGATAGCACAAGATTATCATTTGTAGTTAATTTGCTTTTGCAGTTTTAGCAGGAAAATTCATGCAAGTTCCCTCCAAAGTGACTTAATTCAGAATTTTTATGTTTGAAGAATGAAAACAGTATGGAGGGGCTTTTGCTCAAACCAGAAGGAATACACCTACCTACCTACCTATACATATAGATACCAAAGAATCAGGAATGTTGTAACAATAGGCATTATTTGTACATACAATCGAAACAATCAACATAGAATTTGAGAAATTTATAGGCAGTGCTAATGTATACAATCAAAACAATTCAGAGATATTTGGGCTAACAATCAAATTTGGCGTAGTTGCCAATTGACATTTTCTCACATTAAGGCTAATTACTACTTGCCCCTAACATTAATGGAGCTGCCAGCTCATTACAAAGCAATCTTCAAAATTTGACCTCTTTGACCTGGCACACTGCCCTTACTGTTTGACAAATTTTCAATATCAATAAATGTTAACAAGGGAACCTACCAACCCATATAATACTATCAAGAAACAAGTCAGAATAAAGTAAACAATTTGTCAATATTGGCCACCATCCTTTAGTTTCACTCTGGGCAGTAGGAAGCATCTTCAACTTGTAGGGGCACAGCATTTCAATTGCACTTTTTTCGTAAGAAGAGCACTTTAATATACATCAGATTTTTGACTGTAAAAATGTGATATATAGAAGAAAATAGTGTGAATGCTGCTAGATATCCGATTTCCTTCACAATGAACCAAAATGAGAAGTAAACATAACTAGATCACACAGTAAATAATAACAAAATTAAACGACTTTCTGTCCACATCGGTCTTCAAAGGGGCACATCCTGAGACGAAAAGGGCACTTTTTGGTTTATTGATAAAACTTGGGGGGCACGCATCCCCAGCACAGTGATCCAGAATACGAAAATTAGGGAATAAACTGCAAAAAATGAATTTTCGAAAATGCAACAAACACACAACAGTATTCATAGAGGACATCCTGAGGATGAACATAAAACAAACCGTTTTAAAATCAGACCACTGAGTGCGGAGAAATGTATTTTTGAAGTTGGACTAAAATTCATATGGTTGTTCACACTGAAATTTCCGGTACAAGTGTCAAAATAACGTAAATTTCAAAATGTCGAAAGGTCATCTTGCCTTTGTCCGATTTTAGAATTTTTTCTTTTAAATGAAAGGTAATTCTTTCGTCTTTAATGCCATCTAGTTGCTGGATTCATACGGTAAAGGATTATCCAAGAACTATGCAAAGTTATGTCCGTTGTACTCTAGCCAAGAATCCTTTTTCAAAACTGGGAAATGCAACTTAAAAGTTGAAAACAAAAAATGCAAGCGTTTGCAAGCCTTAGTGACTAATTTTTCGTTAAACTCCAACGTCTTGTGAATGCTTCTCTGACATCTTTCGTTCTGAGTCGTTCAAATTAATTGTCAAAAATTATTTCAAAATCTTTGGTAAAAGATTATGATGATTATGATGATACTTTAGTCAGGCAATTTATCAATTCCTTTATGCTAAAAACAAAGAGCAAAATCCCAATAATTTTCCTAGGAGTTTTCTCAAAGCATAAATAAAGTTTACAGACATAATGGAAAGAATAATTCATCGGATTGGATGCGAAAATATTTTTTGTCACAAAAGCAGTTTGAGGATATTTTCAAGAGCATCAAAAATAAAAGCTGTGTTCCTAAATATGAGACGAACTCTGCAGTTCTGCTGAAAAGAGTCACACGCCACAAGTCTCTCGATTCTTTCTTGTTAATCTTATTTGTGATAAAAGGAATTTTTGTGACACTCTTTACATGCACATGTACTTATTGGTTCATTCTATTTGGCTGCCACTGTTGTGTCTACCCCACCCCTTTATGTCACAATTGTCTGTACATTTTGCCATGGCTTTGTAGCAGTTGGAGCTAATATAACAAGCAGTTTTGCGATAATGGTAGTAATATCATTTATGGAATATTTTCTACAGAATAAGGAACACTATGAGACATCCTGTATTTTGGTTAATTCATTGTTTAGCGAATATAAATTTGTCGCTTGATACTCACGATAAAAAGATACCCTTTCAAATTAAAATCCCATCAGTAATTTTTCCCAGTAAGTCTGATAACTTAAAAGGAAACTTTACTTATACTTTGAGAAAATGCCATGAAAATTATTAGAAATTTGCTCTTTGTTTTGGCAAATAGGAATCAAGAAGATGCCTGACTAAAATGTTCATCATAATCATCATAACTTTTGCCAACAATTTTGAAAGAACTGTCGACAATTAATTTGAACGACTCAGAACGAAAGATTTCAGGTAGACACTCGGAAGACGCTGGAGTTTAATAAAAAATTAATCGCTAAGGCTTGCAAACGCTTGCTTTTTTTGTTTTCAACCTTTAAGTTGCAGTTCCCAGTTTTGAAAAAGGATTCTTGGGTAGAGTACAAGGGATATTACTTTGCATAGTTCTTGGATAACCCTTTACTGTATGAATCCAGCAACTAGATGGCATTAAAGACGAAAGAATTACCTTTCATTTAAAAGAAACAATTCTAAAATCGGACAAAGGCAAGATGACCTTTCAATATTTTGAAATTTACGTTATTTTGACACTTGTACCGGAAATGTCAATGTAAACAACCATATGAAATTTAGGCCACCTTCAAAACTTCATTTCTCCGTACTCAGTGGTCCGATTTTAAAACTGTTTGTTTCATGTTAATCCTCAGGATGTCCTCCATAAAGTCTGTCGTGTATTTTTTCAATTTTCGAAGATTCATTTTTTGCAATTTATTACATGCTCTGGATCACTGTGCCCAGTGCCCCCCGGTTCCTACGTCTCTGGACTCTCGCTATATCTAATGTAGTAATTCTGACGTATATCAAGAAATCTGGTCTGCTTCATCAAATGGGCTCGTTATTAGGCTAACAGCCATTTCGATATAAACTAAATCGTGCATTGCAATTGCAAATAAATATTCTATTACTTTGAGGCAAGCTACGCGCATGATCTCATTCTTCAAACATGGCTAATGGGGGCCTTTAATTCATTATCATGCCAGGATTTTGACAAGCATCTGCACAACGTTGCAAACTTCGACTTGCAAATAATTTTTTTGCTGATAATAAGCAGCATTTGAAATGATTTTCACTGAACAGAATTTGTTACAGAGTCCTGTAATTGAAATTAACAATCATTGAAAGTGTCACTTCATCTTTGATGGAGCTGTCATCAAAAACTTCAACCAGCCATACAGGAAATTAGCGGTTGAAGTTATGAAGCTGAAATTTGAAATTTGACCTTGTCTTTAGGTAACAATTATATGAAAAAAACTTGAGGGTGTTTCTGGACCACGCGGACCCCACAGACCTTCCCGAGAATCATGACTTTCCGGTCCGTGAAATCAGGGTCCGCGTTTTAGAATTTTGCTATAGGCCGAAATTCTAAACCAGGGACCTTGATTTCGCGGACTTTTTACCAAATTTTTGAACTTAGCCTTTCTAACAAAATCTCATTGAAATTGAACCATTAGACAAGAAATAGGATCTTGAGAACCATCACCAGTGTCCCTCAAAATATTTTACTGTAGTTTTAGGCCCAACGGCAAGATATGTTTTGATCAAAGGTTGTCGGAGGATAGTTGCTTGATAGTCGCAGGATTAATAACTCCAAACGCAAGATGAAAGTTCTCAAAACTCTGATAAACTTACGACATTCTACTTAAACTTACGCTTTCTTACAAAAAAAATACGTGGAAACCAGTTCTCGCCTTCGTAACGTTACACTCATTAATCTTTTTTATGGCAAGATTGATGTCTTCTACAAGATCAGCAATTCTCTAGGAACCGTGAATACTAAATGCCTCCCACCGTAGCATTGTGAAAGAAAAAATAATTTACCTATGGAATGGCTTTGCCCATTTGCAACCGAGTAGGCCTAAAAAGTTAACTATCTCACTTTCCGTAAGTAGATAGGTTGATCCTTTTGCTTTTTTTCTTCTTACAAGTCAGACTGGAAAACATGTAGACATGAATCTTTTACAAGGACGTAGGAAGCATCTCAAACTAGGGGGCACTACACTAGAAGGGCACTATTTGACAAAGCTAAAGGGGCACTTCCTGAAAATAAAAAGGGCATTTCTTTGTCTATTGCAAAATCTTGGGTCAAATAAGACGCTCGCTTTAGAATTTTGCCCAAAAGAAAAGATCTACAACGTTAACCCACACTTCGAAGGACCAATATAATTTCCTTCTGCTAGAGAATATGACATCAGTATAAGAAAAGTCAAGGCACGACAGGGACAGTTACGTTTTGGAAAAAGTGGATCTACATTCGCAGTGCAAAAAAAATGTTGTAAGTTTATCAGAGTTTTGAGAGCATTTATCTTGTGTTTGGAGATATCAATCCTCCGAATATCAAGCAACTATCCTCCGACAACCTTTGATTGAAACATATCTTGCCGTTGGGCCTAAAACTACAGTAAAAACTTTGAGGGATACTGGTGATGGTTCTCAAGATCCTATTTCTTGAATATTGGTTCGATTTTCAATGAGATTTTGATAGAAAGGCTAAGTTTAAAGTCTAAGTTAAATTCTAAAACGAGGACCTTGACTTCGCAGACCTAGCAAAAAGTCCGCGAGATAAATAAAGGTCCGCGTTTTAGAATTTCGGCCTATAGTAAAATTCTCTAACGCGGACCTTGATTTCGCGGACCTGTTCAAAAGTCGGCAAAATCAAGGTCCCTGGTTTAGAATTTCGGCCTATAGCAAAATTCTAAAACGCGGACCCTGATTTCGCCGACCGGAAAGTCATGATTCTCGGGAAGGTCCGCTGGGTCAGCGTTATAGACCTGGCCGGGCGTTTCTCGCACATGACTTGACATGCCTTTGTTCAAATTATATGGAATGACCCCGTTACAGACCCTTACAGGTTTCAGAATATGCCCCATGGGATATGCCCAAATGGATGTTACTTTGGATGTTAATGGATGTTAATGTTGTGATTCATCAAGAGGATGAAGTTAAGGCAATACGTACTTCTTTAACCCTATCTGACCTGGGTGATTTGAAACACTCAATGCCTGGGGGGGGGCCGATTCCGCCCCCTCTGTTTATCTCTGTTGTCATAAGAGATATGGCAGCCAAACTTGGCACAAAGGTAGTTCATTATGTAAACAATGAAAATTTGAAATCATGATCCAATTAGCGATGTTGTTGTTGTTGCTAGAGCATGATGATCATTATGATGTCATATGACGTCATATAAATGAAAGGTTGCTAAAACGTCATGAAACTTTATTTTTCATAAAGAAACGAAAGATATAGATCAAAATATGTATAAATTCTTAATTTAGACTTAATTGGACCAATTAAACATGATTAAAAGAGATACAAAGTATGTTTTTCACAGAGTGCAGTATGAAAAATTGGTAACCATGGAAAAAAGCCTAAAAATAAAATGTCCAAATTGTTGCAATTTTATTGCTCTATGATACATAGTTAAACTTACGAAGTATCAGAGGCCTGCTGCATGTGTGGAAAACGGTGTAAACAAAAATGTAATAGGGGGGGCGGAATCCGCCCCCCCCCCCCCAGGTCAGATAGGGTTAAGACTACTTTTACTTGATGCAGACTTGTTGGTGTAAGTTCCCGCCTTGTACCGAGACCCCTTGTTTCATTCACTTGGGCTTGTTTGGTAAAAGTGATTACGGGCTATTTTAGGCCTATCAGTTTAAACCTGAATAGCAGCATAATCAGGTATGATGGTCGTTAAAATTCCAAATACCTTCTCCAAGTTTAAAATTGAACAGCTCATTTCGATCTTTGCTTGAGTCGAATTTCTCGCCATTAAGAAGTGTGCCAGTATAGTGAACAAAGACCTCGCTACCATGTCCTGGGTATTCATCCACTTCCCCTTCCTTCAAGATAGTCTTGAGTACTCCGCCATCTTTATCAGGTGAAACATCGACTTCTTTTGGGGTCGCCTGCATCTCTATATCTTGATCTGTAGTCATTTTGATGTGTTATTATTGGAGCGAAGCTAAGAAAGAGCGCCCGCAGAAGAAACTTCACGAAACTGCACGTGAAGGCCAGACCGCATGCCATTCAGACCCAGAATCAGAATCAGATTGAAAATCAGATTCAGAATCAGACTCAGTCCCAGAATCAGATTGGGATCTTAAATTTGCTGTTTTTGGCCACAAAATGGGTAGAATTGACATGTTTGCACTCCCAATTGATAAAATAGCGTTTACTGAGCAATTCTGCGCGATTTCTCGCCAAAAGGTGTTCACAATTTGTTATACGAGCCTTAGAAAATAACTAAACAACAACAACAACTAACATTTTTCTCGAATCTGATTCTGGGGGTCCTAAGGTCAGAATCAGATTCGAGGAAATGGCTGTATTTCAATCATAGAATTAGTATGATTTCAATGGATTCATTCAAGGTTGAATGCCCCTATGACCAGAATCAGATTTGAGGGAATCAGAAGGGATACCAACGGTGATCAAGCACCCCCTCTAAAAATAGAATTGGGGGCACTTTTGAAAATTTTTTAAAATCTAATTTTGTTTAGTACAACAAATTGTCCAATGCATTGCAATGGCTATCCAGTTTCATGTTGATATCTGTTTCGAGACAACAGATAACGTTGCATCTTCTTGTGGAGACTGGCCATGAGAACCCTTAGTAATTTTGGATTATTTCCCTGTATGCTACATATTCTTGGTAAATCGTTGTTTTGGAAATAGGAGCATTCCCACAGGTGCTCTAAAACGTTGCATCTTCTTGTGGAGACTGGCCATGAGAACCCCCGTCTAAAAAAAGGGGTTGGGGGCAATTTTCAGAATGGGTCCAACTCTCATCTTTTTCAGCATGGCGAAGTGTCTATGTCTGCCAAATTTCATGCTTTTATCACAATTTGCACGTATATTTCAACATCAAAGTTGCGATTCATCATTGATTGAAATCTTCAGGCATCCATTTGAGACACACTTCTGCTTCTCTTAATTTATATTCCTCTTTTTTTTCTTACTTTTCTACGTCGAAGTTTATTTGAAGTTGAAAATTGCAAATGCCATTCAGCCAGAATTCAAAGTAAGTTGAGATGGAAATTCAGGATCATTGGCTAATAGATCCTGGATTGAATTTATCCTTAATTCGTACAATATCAATGGTAAGATAAGAACTGTTTCTCTCTTGTAGTTTGTGGGAAGAAATTAAGTACAGCTGCCAATGACATCAATGAAGCCCAAAAGATCTATCGTTTAAAGATGACCAACCAGTACAACCAAAAAACATTAAATTTCCGTCACATATGATTGGAAGGCAATACAGAGCATTCGTCCATTCCCTGTATGGCAAGTATTCTTGGCTTGAATATTCCAAAATGGAAGATGCAGTTTACTGTTTCCACTGTAGACATTTCTCTACCAACCGCAAAGAAACAACATTTGTTTTGCAAAGTTTTCGTAACTGGAAGAAGTGTTATGGTTCAGATGAAAAAAGCAACAAACTTCTACAGCATCAATGCAGCTACCAGGATGTCAAATCTGGTGCATTTCAATCTGTCCCCACACTTCATGATCAAGGTTATTCTAAGTTAGCACAAGATAACAGGCACTATTTGAAAGCGGTTTGCGAGGTGCTGCTGCTAACTGCTCAACGTAAAATAGCCTAACGCGAGACAGGCAGATCATTTCGTGCAGGTGATGTTGATGTCAAGGGACTTGATTTTAGTCCATCTTGTGGTAAATGTTCTCGCTATCCTTGCACTTCTTGCAAAGCATGACCCAGTTATTGCTGAAAAGATTCGTTCGGGTCCAAAAAATGCTAAATACACACACCACAGTATACAAAACGCTATTTTGGACATCATGAAAGAAATGGTTCTAGAGCAGATAAAAGAGGAACTTCATGAGGCCAAATTTTTCACTGTGCTTGCAGATGAATCAAAGGATGTCAGCAAAAAGGAACAAGTGCGTAAGCGTACGGGGCGGCAGCCCCCCAATGTTGGAAAATCGTCGAAAATCAGCCCCAATCGGGCAAAAATCTGCCCTCAGTCGGGCAAAAATGTTGGTAAACAATGGACTTTGTGTCGGGCCGCCCCCCTAGATTTTTTCTTCCCGTACGCTTATGAACAAGTGGTAATTGCAGTGCGTTACTGCCACCAGAATGCGATACATGAAGAATTCGTTGGAATTGCTGAGGCACATGGATTGGATGCTGAAGGTCTCTCTGATACGATAATCGAGCGTCTTCAGAGAATCAATGCTTGTATGGTGAACTGTGTTGGACAAGGCTATGATGGAGCGTCAGTTGTCTCTGGCCACCTTAATGGAGTGCGCAAGGAGTCCAACCTCAAATAGCTTTTTGGATGTGACGAAGCTCATCGACTTTGCTGAGCTCTTTAAAGCTGAAACCGAAAGTCTTCGATGCGAGATTGCAACGTTTAAGTGCATGCTGGGAAGGAAAAAGGAAGCTAAGTGCCCAACCACACTTCTTCAACTCGAGGCATACTTAACAAAGTTGAAAGAAGCCTTCTTCGAGCTGCACCGCTTGGTATCCATTGCCTGCACTTTGCCTGTGTCTTCAGCCGAATGTGAAAGAAATTTTAGCTCGATGCGTCTAAGAGTGATCTTCGTTCTTTGATGAAAGATGAGCGCTTGGATAGCCTTATGATGCTTGGAATTCACCGCGATCGGGGCAGTAAGCTTGATTTTGATGCGGTTGTGAAAAGATTCAAAGCGAAATTTCCGAAGTGTAGAATTGCACTGTAAAAACCGACTCTTTTAAGAACAAAGTACTTTCTTTAGTAACATTGATTTGCTCTGGCCGTGGCATTTGTCCACTAGGTTGCACATATGTCAATTCTTACACCCAAGTCTTCAAATAAGATTACTTCTACTCTTCGACAAATTTACACGTGTAAACTAAATAAAGGTCAAACTTGCGGTTCCTGTTTCTTCGTTATTTTTCATGGTTGTTGCAACGCAATGCTAATAGTGTTGACACAGTTCGATTATGGTTTTTACCAGCTTCTTTCAGGTTTTAAGGTCTGGTACCAAAATACCGGGTGTGCCAAAATATACTATGCACGTTTGGCAGGCCATAATAAATCGTACACTAGACCGATTTTGAAGATTCATGACTTAATCTTTAGTAAAAACCCTGAATTAGATTCTGGAATTTTTTGCACATATTTTGTTTTCAGTATTTAGAGCTAGACGCGAGTTTCTCAAAATTTTCGTTCTCAAAAACACTGAAAACGATCAAAATACGTCGATCAAATTTTCTCAAGAATTGACATGAATGGACAAAGAGAAAACTTTTTCGTGATGATTTGGGATTAATTGTATCAGTTAATTGTATCGATCAATTACTCGATTTCTAGATCCCAAATCACCACGAAAAAGTTTTCTCTTCGTCCATTCATGTCAATTCTCTAGAAAATTTGATGGAAGTTTTGTGATCGTTTTCAATGTTTTGGAGAACGAAAATGTTAAGAAACTCGCGTCTAGCTCTGAAAACTGAAAACAGAAAAATGTGCAAAAAGTCTTAGAATCTAATTCAGGCTTTTTGCTGAAGATTAAGTCATGAATCTTCAAAATCGGTCTAGTGTACGATCTATTGTGACCTGTCAAACGTGCAAAGTTTATTTTGACGCACCCAGTAGTTAGCCCCTCCGTCGGAAGCACCAGCCCCCTTGTCGGAACTTTCCTGGCACCACCCCTGTTTTGCACTCACCAGGTAAAGTGAACTTTCTTCTTCAGATGAATACCAAGTTTTGTTGATTAAATGTCTGCTTACCGTGGTTTCTATCGCATTTCCTTTCTGAGGAGTGACCGTTGAACAGAGCCGAAGCAGTCGTTCGATCCAGATTCGATCAATCGAATGCAGAAGATAGGGTCAGGTTTTTAACTGTTTCATGAAAAGCATACGACTCGGTCTGTCATAGAGCACTTTTTCAAAAACTTACAAGTTTGAACATAAGTGATAACTTTATCGATGTCATAGAAAATATGTACTCAAAAAAAACGTGTGCTGTAAAAATTGGTCATAGTAGGACCAAATTCGTTATAAAAAAAAGGTGCTAGACAGAGTTGCCCATTAAGCCCGCTCCTTTTCAATACCTTCATTAATGATCTCGCAGAGACTCTAGAAGACAAATCTTTAAACCCATTTATATTACCTAATGGCTCTAATCTTAACTGCCTCATGTATGCAGATGATATCGTCAATTTTTCGAAAACAGCTAACGGTCTACAATCGTTACTCGATAAGGTCCAGGTATACTGTGACACTTGGAATATGAACTTAAACGCAAAAAAGACAAAGTGCATTACATTTCAGAAGAAAAACAGAACTAATAAGAAGAACACTTTCATGTTTGGAAATACGGAAATTGAATCTGTCAGTTCCTTCAACTATTTAGGTATGACAATTAATGCAAATGGTTCACTACACTGCTCAATGGAAAATCTGTCATCTGAAGCACAGAGGGCTGTGTACGCTCTTAATAATAGATTCCCTATTAAACTACTGCGTATTAAAGCGGCTCTGAAGCTTTTTGACAGTGTAGTAACTCCCATCCTGCTATATGGTTCTGAAATATGGGGGACATATAACTATTTGAGTTTGACAAATGGGACAAGTGTGATATGGAAAGGGTTCATCTAAACTTTTGCAAACGTCTGTTGGGTGTTAATAGATCCACCACAAACATTCTCGTGAGAGGGGAACTGGGCAGGTACCCTCTTAAGTTAAACGTTGAAAATAGGATAAAGTCTTTTTTTGATCACGTCAAAAAAGCACCAGAAGATAGTCTTATTTACCAAGCTTATTTAATGAATTTGGAACTTCCATCCGATCTAAATTGTAATACGCATATCGAGAATGTTACGCGAAGTCTAAATCTAGAAGACTTTCACTCCTGCACCAAGAGCATGTTCAAGCTTAGCAATAAAACCAACTATAATAGATATTGGACGAGAGAAATGTCCTCTTCAAAAAAGGGGGAGTTCCTCTTCCATATAGAAAAAGGCATCACGCTGGAGCCATATTTAATGCAACCAGCGGCGGAGTGGCCCACCGGCCCATCGGCCCGTGGCCGGTGGGCCCCCCTCAAAATCTTGTAAAAAGGGCCCCCTTTTTACTGGAAAAGGGCCCCTTTGTCAAAATAAGGGACTTCTTTAGTGGTTTTACATTTTGAATAATGGACATCTCACTTCACATTTGAATCCTTCCGTGTTAGTGTACTTGTTCAAAGAAATGAATATAGTCAGAGAGTGAAGATACGGATGGGGAAGAAAGGAGCACCGTTGCAGAAAAAGTAAAGGTCTCCTCCACTCCTGTAAAAAAATTGTTCTCGAGATCAGTGGCGTGGCCACGGGGGAGGGGGCAATTGCCTACCCCCCCCCCCCCCCACTTTTGTCGAAAGGTGGTCCTCGAGATTCCTCTAAAACCGAAGAGAAAATAGCTGGGTATAGGTTGGGAAAGAATTTTCCGAGAAATGTCAAATCTTGGCACTGGCGAGCATCATATTGGGAGATGCATTCTAAGCCAAAGTAAAGGACCTTTCTTCAAAAATGTTCCTCGTGCTCTGATTCATAGGATAACTGTTACAAAACGATCAAGGTTGCCTTATCGCTAAAGGCAAGCATTATATCAGGAGATGCATTCTAAGCCAAAGTAAAGGACCTTTCTTCAGAAATTTTACTCGTGCTCTAATTCATAGGATAACTGTCACAAAATGATCAAGGTTTCCTGGTCGCTAAAGGCAAGCATGATATTAGGAGATGCATTCTAAGCCAAAGTAAAGGACCTTTCTTCAAAAAGTTCCTCGTGCTCTAATTCATAGGATAACAGTCACAAAATGATCAAGGTTTCCTTGTCGCTAAAGGCAAGCATGATATTAGGAGATGCATTCTAAGCCAAAGTAAAGAACCTTTCTTCAAAAATTTTTCTCGTGCTCTGATTCATAGGATAACTGTTACAAAACGATCAAGGTTTCCTTATCGCTAAATGTAAACACGATATTGGGAGGTGCATTCTAAGCCAAAGTAAAGGATCTGTCTTCAAAAATTTTTCTCGTACTCTGATTCATAGGATCACCGTCACAAAACGATCAAGGTTTCCTTGTCGCTAAAGGCAAGCATGCTATTGGGAAATGCATTCTAAGCCAAAGTAAAGGGCGTAGCCACAAAAATTTTTCTTGGGGATTCGCCCTTAGACCCCCTCATTGTACTGCCCACCCCCACTTAATTTAACCTGGCCACGCATTTTCAAAGAAAGTGACTTTAGCTTTGCTATTGGTAAGAAATCAAGGAATTGCGACAAATTTTGCTCATATGACCGCAACCGCACCATTTAGACCACACCCGCTTAGGGCCCCCTTAACTTTTCCATGGCCGGTACAAAAATCAGAGCCAGTCCGCCACTGAATGCAACATAACAAACGAAAGTTAAGGGGGATTACAAATAAACTTCGACTCAGCCACCATTGTCTTGCGATTGAGACAGGCCGTAGACAATCCCCAAAAATTAATAGGGAAGATCGGATCGGTCAAATTTGTAAGGAGGAATTCATTGAAGATGAAAAACACTTTCTACTTAAATGTGAACACTATTAAGTGGTTAGAGATGCATTTCTGAATCAAATTTTTGAAAGTTATCCAAGTACGAAACAACTTACCCCTGATGATTTGCTTCAATTCATGTACTTATGTGAGGATCAAGAAACAATCGACAATCTCCTCAAATTCACTGGACAAATTACTGATATCCAAGAAAAAACATTACACACTTTAAATATCCCCAAGTCTCTGTAGAACGCATATATGTATATAATTCATGTTGTTGTTATTTAGGTGTAGTAAGTTAGTTGCTAATTTTCTTTATCTTTTTATGTTATGTTATATTGTAGCCGTATAGTTTAAAAGCTATTGTGCTGAATGAATGAAAAAGAAATTATGAGTCCCTGTGAGCAAGGTACCGCAGGGATACAAGGGACTCATCGTCATAAGTCTAGGCCAGGCCTAGCTAGACTGATTGCGACTTACGAGGAGTTTCGCTCCTTCGCCAAACTGACAAGCCCCGCTACGACTACTTCTCATAAACAAATAGTGAATTTTCCGGGGCTATCTTTAAAACAGGGAACGGGGAACGGGAAACGGGGAACGGGGAACGGGGAACGGGGAACGGGGAACGGGGAACGGGGAACGGGGAACGGGGAACGGGGAACGGGGAACGGGGAACGGGAAACGGGAAACGGGGAACGGTGAACTTTAAAACCGGAAACTTTAAAACGGGGAACACTGGGAATTACCACAGTCATGTACCTTTTCTTCATGGCACAGGCATGCAGGTATGTTTATAAGAAAACAAGAATTTCGGCCAGTATTGGAAGTTTCTTAAAATAATCATATTTTTAATACTCGAAATTCCTTACGAGTTTCTTAAAAGTTCCATAACAATCTTCATGTTCACCACCTGTGCCCATGAATGTTCACACGTTTCAAAAGAGAGTAATTGAAGTCTTTCCAATATTTAGACTTTACTCAGGTACCTTTCAAGTGGCTATCTTTAAAACAGGGAACTTTAAAACAACGAGGAACTTTAAAACGGGAAACTTTAAAACGGGAAACTTTAAAATGGGGAACTTTAAAACGGTGAACTCTAAAATGGGGGACTTTAAAACGGGGAACTTTAGAATGGGCATACGAAAAAGTGCTTCAAAGGGATTGGACATTTGCTATCTGCGGCTCCCATGTGTAACTGCGCAGCGATGCATTGTTATTTGATGAAATGGCCGAACAAAGAAAGGGCGACTTATGATTCTATCTCAAACGCGACAAGAAAATTTTTAAACTTCACACTGAAAATGCCGGTTACTTTTTCCGCGCAAAGATAATAATTTTTATATCAAAAAGACCCGCCAAAACTACTCTGTTCGCCTCGATGTGTACTTTTTTGATATCGTATACGAGGCTTATACAACATTGCAGAGTTTGGGGCATATCCTCGAACGAACGAACGGACGCCGTACTGAAGTACTCACGATCGCAGATGAGTTGTTGTTTTAAAGTCAAAATAGCCGGTTCGAAACTTGCAGAAAACGGAGAAATAAGTCATCCAGTGAAATTATAGAGAGTTTGTTATGCCAGAATCATGTGTACTTTTTCGATTTATGCTCACAGTTTTACTCAAAGGATGAAAATTGTAAGAAATTTGCTGAAAATGATCGCTGCGGCCTATTCAAAACAGTGGGAGTTGCTGGTGAGTGAAAGCTATTATCTTTTGTCCAAGATCTTTTCCACATGGGAACTTTAAAACGGGGAACTGTAAAACGGGGAACATTAAAACGGGGAACTTTAAAACGGGGAACTTTAAAACGGGAAACTTTAAAACGGGGAAATTTCCAGCCGTATTTTTTTCTTGGGGAATGCATGCATTTCTCAGCTGTAATTTTTCCTGCACCTTCCTTTTCAATTTATCTACTCACGTACATCACTTGCTCTGGTCTTCAGATGTTATGACTTCATCGTTTTAGTTTTCGGCCTGTGCACGAATGTTCAGTCGAGAACACTTACTTTATTCATATGTCATGGCCAGCACGAATTTAATTCAAATATAAAAAATAATCGAGTGGAAATGGCAAAATGTACTCCAAACTAGTATTTCGTCAGTATTCTAGTATACTGTATAGCAACATAAGAACAGACGTAAATTCAGAACATCCAGAACATGCAACATTGGGAATTATAACAGTCATGTACCTTTTCCTCGTGGCACAGTCATGTAAAATAGCTGCGATTGAGATATGATAGCTGCGAGGGGCACCCTCATTGCCATCAGGCTTTTATGGGGTTTTTACCAACTGCTTGAGACCATTGCAACCATTTTAATTTTCCTCGTGTTGCTAGCGACATTAGATTCTAGAGCCCCATCGCCCTTTTCCGATCACTGAAAAAGAAACCTCGAGTTATTCTCACCGGAGAAGTCTCACGAAATTCCAAGACTCTAATGTTCTACACACCCGAGACTGCTTGAGAGGCCTGGGGAGAGCAGTTTCGTAGCCCCTAGGGAATAGGTCAGTATATAGGAAAAATCCGAGCTCATTTCAGCCTTCTTTGTGAGCAACAAGCAGTGCTTACAGTAATAAAATCTCTATCAAAATAAATGCTGCTCCCGTCGCTGACATGGCCTAAGGCCCTCAGGCAGGCAGATGCACACATGGAAGCTTCTACAGTTGGTCTCAACTATCTGCAGTACTGGAAACGAAATGAAATGTAGTGTATACTCCTGCCGCAGTTCAGGCAGTAAGTTATCCTCTTCATTCACATTGAAATGTCAGAAAACATTTGTTTCTTAGGCCGAGTTTCAATTCCATTTTATGTTTCTTCGGCATGTCAAATTTGCTTTTATGTTGTGAACGCTAACGCGTCTATGATGATGGGTCCAAAGGTCAACTCCCTCAAGAGACACGATTCAGATACAAGAAACTCTCACGAGACATGTCGTTTTCAAAAATGTTTATTCCCTGATTGTTTATCATTAACTTGAAAAAGTATATCTGAGATAATGGATCAAAACTAGAGTTTCTCTTGTGTTTATATGGACGAGTCCCCTTTACAACATAGCATGTTTTAGCAGCGAAAGATTTGAGTTTAAGCATCACATCGTTAGATCTAGGCTAAGAATTTTATGCATGTTTCTCAGCAACGAAAGATCTGCGTTTTAGCATGACATCGTTAGCTTTAGGTTTAGAATCTTATGCATGTTTTTCAGCAACGAAAGATCTGCGTTTTAGCATCACATCGTTAGCTTTAGGCTTAGAATTTTATGCATGTTTTTCAGCAACGAAAGATCTGCGTTTTAGCATGACATCGTTAGCTTTAGGTTTAGAATCTTATGCATGTTTTTCAGCAACGAAAGATCTGCGTTTTAGCATGACATCGTTAGCTTTAGGCCAAGAATTTTATGCATGTTTTTCAGCAACGAAAGATCTGCGTTTTTGCATGACATCGTTAGCTTTAGGCTTAGAATTTTATGCATATTTTCAGCAACGAAAGATCTGCGTTTTAGCATGACATCGTTAGCTTTAGGCTTAGAATTTATGCATGTTTTTCAGCAACGAAAGATCTGCGTTTTAGCATGACATCGTTAGCTTTAGGCCAAGAATTTTATGCATGTTTTTCAGCAACGAAAGATCTGCGTTTTAGCATGACATCGTTAGCTTTAGGCTTAGAATTTTATGCATGTTTTTCAGCAACGAGAGATCTGCGTTTTAGCATGACATCGTTAGCTTTAGGCTTAGAATTTTATGCATGTTTTTCAGCAACGAGAGATCTGCGTTTTAGCATGACATCGTTAGCTTTAGGCTTAGAATTTTATGCATATTTTCAGCAACGAAAGATCTGCGTTTTAGCATGACATCGTTAGCTTTAGGCCAAGAATTTTATGCATGTTTTTCAGCAACGAAAGATCTGCGTTTTAGCATGACATCGTTAGCTTTAGGCTTAGAATTTTATGCATGTTTTTCAGCAACGAAAGATCTGCGTTTTAGCATGACATCGTTAGCTTTAGGTTTAGAATCTTATGCATGTTTTTCAGCAACGAAAGATCTGCGTTTTAGCATCACATCGTTAGCTTTAGGCTTAGAATTTTATGCATGTTTTTCAGCAACGAAAGATCTGCGTTTTAGCATGACATCGTTAGCTTTAGGTTTAGAATCTTATGCATGTTTTTCAGCAACGAAAGATCTGCGTTTTAGCATGACATCGTTAGCTTTAGGCCAAGAATTTTATGCATGTTTTTCAGCAACGAAAGATCTGCGTTTTTGCATGACATCGTTAGCTTTAGGCTTAGAATTTTATGCATATTTTCAGCAACGAAAGATCTGCGTTTTAGCATGACATCGTTAGCTTTAGGCTTAGAATTTATGCATGTTTTTCAGCAACGAAAGATCTGCGTTTTAGCATGACATCGTTAGCTTTAGGCCAAGAATTTTATGCATGTTTTTCAGCAACGAAAGATCTGCGTTTTAGCATGACATCGTTAGCTTTAGGCTTAGAATTTTATGCATGTTTTTCAGCAACGAGAGATCTGCGTTTTAGCATGACATCGTTAGCTTTAGGCTTAGAATTTTATGCATGTTTTTCAGCAACGAGAGATCTGCGTTTTAGCATGACATCGTTAGCTTTAGGCTTAGAATTTTATGCATATTTTCAGCAACGAAAGATCTGCGTTTTAGCATGACATCGTTAGCTTTAGGCCAAGAATTTTATGCATGTTTTTCAGCAACGAAAGATCTGCGTTTTAGCATGACATCGTTAGCTTTAGGCTTAGAATTTTATGCATGTTTTTCAGCAACGAAAGATCTGCGTTTTAGCATGACATCGTTAGCTTTAGGCTTAGAATTTTATGCATGTTTTTCAGCAACGAAAGATCTGCGTTTTAGCATGACATCGTTAGCTTTAGGCTTAGAATTTTATGCATGTTTCTCAGCAACGAAAGATCTGCGTTTTAGCATGACATCGTTAGCTTTAGGCTTAGAATTTAATGCATGTTTTTCAGCAACGAGAGATCTGCGTTTTAGCATGACATCGTTAGCTTTAGGTTTAGAATCTTATGCCTGTTTTTCAGCAACGAAAGATCTGCTTTTTAGCATGACATCGTTAGCTTTAGGCTTAGAATTTTATGCATGTTTTTTAGCAACGAAAGATCTGCGTTTTAGCATGACATCGTTAGCTTTAGGCTTAGAATTTATGCATGTTTCTCAGCAACGAAAGATCTGCGTTTTAGCATGACATCGTTAGCTTTAGGCTTAGAATTTTATGCATGTTTTTTAGCAACGAAAGATCTGCGTTTTAGCATGACATCGTTAGCTTTAGGCTTAGAATTTATGCATGTTTCTCAGCAACGAAAGATCTCCGTTTTAGCATGACATCGTTAGCTTTAGGCTTAGAATTTTATGCATGTTTTTCAGCAACGAGAGATCTGCGTTTTAGCATGACATCGTTAGCTTTAGGCTTAGAATTTTATGCATGTTTTTCAGCAACGAAAGATCTGCGTTTTAGCATGACATCGTTAGCTTTAGGCTTAGAATTTATGCATGTTTCTCAGCAACGAAAGATCTGCGTTTTAGCATGACATCGTTAGCTTTAGGCTTAGAATTTTATGTATGTTTTTCAGCAACGGAAGATCTGAGTTTTAGCGTGACATTGTTAGCTTTAGGCTTAGAATTTTATTTATGTTTTTTAGCAACGAAAGATCTGCGTTTTAGCATGACATCGTTAGCTTTAGGCTTATAATTTTATGCATGTTTCTCAGCAACGAAAGATCTGCGTTTTAGCATGACATCGTTAGCTTTAGGCTTAGAATTTTATGCATGTTTTTCAGCAACGAGAGATCTGCGTTTTAGCATGACATCGTTAGCTTTAGGCTTAGAATTTTATGTATGTTTTTCAGCAACGAAAGATCTGCGTTTTAGCATGACATCGTTAGCTTTAGGCTTAGAATTTTATGCATGTTTCTCAGCAACGAAAGATCTGCGTTTTAGCATGACATCGTTAGCTTTAGGCTTATAATTTTATGCATGTTTCTCAGCAACGAAAGATCTGCGTTTTAGCATGACATCGTTAGCTTTAGGCTTAGAATTTTATGCATGTTTTTCAGCAACGAGAGATCTGCGTTTTAGCATGACATCGTTAGCTTTAGGCTTAGAATTTTATGTATGTTTTTCAGCAACGAGAGATCTGCGTTTTAGCATGACATCGTTAGCTTTAGGCTTATAATTTTATGCATGTTTTTCAGCAACGAAAGATCTGCGTTTTAGCATGACATCGTTAGCTTTAGGCTTAGAATTTTATGCATGTTTTTCAGCAACGAGAGATCTGCGTTTTAGCATGACATCGTTAGCTTTAGGCTTAGAATTTTATGTATGTTTTTCAGCAACGAAAGATCTGCGTTTGAGCATGACATTGTTAGCTTTCGGCTGAGAATTTTATGTATGTTTTTCAGCAACGGAAGATCTGCGTTTTAGCGTGACATTGTTAGCTTTGGGCTTAGAATTTTATTTATGTTTTTCAGCAACGAAATATCTGCGTTTTAGCATGACATCGTTAGCTTTAGGCATAGAATGTTATGCATGTTTTCAAGCAACGAAATATCTGCGTTTAATCATGATATCGCTCGCCTTAGGTTTTAGATCGTATTTTTTGCTTTATGTTTTTGGCACCAAAGTACTGCCGTGAAGCAAGGTATCGCTAGCGATAGGTTCAAGGCATATTTCTATGGTTCAAGGCTATAATTATATAATGTTATATTCTTTCAGCAACACTGGCTTTTATCATAATAGTATCTCACTGAAGCCCTAATTGCGGGAGCAATCTTATCAGAGGAGAACAAGAACATTTTCTGATGCTTGGATCGTTGTGGCAAGAATAGATCCGTCAAGGGTTTTGAATCGAGATTATATATCCCTGCTTGAGCAAGCATTGCAAGTAGTTTTTCAAAAGCAATTTGAAGGATCGCTTACTTCTTCTCAACCACTCGGGGGCCTAACTAAAGACCTTAATACACGGCTCTAAGCTGCTGTTCTGAGTGGTTGGGTTGGAGGGTTTTCCTTCTCATTTGTCTTCATTATTAATTCCAAAATATTATTGTTTGTCATCCTTCTGCAACTATCTGAGTGAACTGAGGATTAGTGTTTAAAGACAAATTATCTTTATGTAATTTTAGGGGGAAACCCTCCAGCCCAACCCGTCAGAGACCGATAAGTTCAACCCAAGAAGGCACATAAGATAGAAAACGAGTAAATTCACAGGCGTCTCCAAACTATGTAATTTTCCGAGTACGATGATCTTTTATAACTTGCAATGTTCATAACATTTGTGCTCCTCGTTGTTTTCATTTGACGCCGATCTTCTACGAACCTATTCTACTTGAGTAATTGAGGGGGCTCTATATTATGTATGATGTTTGGAAAAATATTCAGTGTGTTTATTTTATGTCTCCATTTCTCGTTTAGTCCAGATCTGCGGCCCCCGAAGCTCTCTCCATATCTTAGTGGTTTGGAAGGAAGGGGGACGGATCCGATGAGAATACGTTGGTATTCTCACCGGAGAAGTCTCACGAAATTCCAAGACTCTAATGTTCTACACACCCGAGACTGCTTGAGAGGCCTGGGGAGAGCAGTTTCGTAGCCCCTAGGGAATAGGTCAGTATATAGGAAAAATCCGAGCTCATTTCAGCCTTCTTTGTGAGCAACAAGCAGTGCACAGTAATAAAATCGACCCACCACTCCTCCCTCAGCGACGGTTCGCACCATGATCCTACTTTCCTTCCAGACAGCGAAGCCCCCTTCGCTCTCTCCATATCTTAGTGGCTTGGAAGGAAGGGGGACGGATCCGATGAGAATACGTTGGTACTTAGCTCAAGTAAATTTTATCGGAAAAGTCAATGCTAATGAATTATTCCTTATTTCATAGTTTGAAGGATAGAAACCAGTTATTGTACATTTAGCGACCGTCTTCTGTAAAATCGTTGTCGGAAATGCAGCGATAAAATCGCACTATCTTCATTCCATCGCCCTTTTCCGATCACACATGTTCGCGCATGAATTTCGAACAGCACCACCGCAGAGGGCTCAAGAAAGCGCAGTTTCCAATTGAAATGGATGCCATACACATAACGAAAGATATTTATCTCATGTTATCGTTTAATAAGTAATATTTTGCCTCTTCATTCGTTTAATGACACCATAAGCAATTTACAATTGAAATCTACAGTCTTTTACTTGTTGGGGATACATGGTACTCCCCGTATTGTTTTTCAGCTTTGTTTTTTGGTCAACTTGACAGCCAATCAGCACGGGGACTATGAACGCATGCGCTGTGGACATAATTTAATCATTTAAATATCTGCAGCCGTTGCGAAGAAAGTTGCAGTGACAGCAAGCAGTCGGGGAAGATTCGCAGCTCGATGTGCGGGAAACTTAGCATATATTTTATCAATTATTAACTGCAGTTATGTTTGATATATGCCCACAAGAAACTGCAAACAAAGATTTCATGATGGACCTTTCTGGAAGCTTGGCACAGAAGTAAATGTTGAACGGTTTTGGTCTTGCGTTGATAAATTGGCCTAGGCAAAACAAGATAGCGCTCCGTGTATGGAAAGCCCCGTTAAATTTCAAGGAGGCCATTTGAAGCAAACCAAGCAAAGTTAAGTTGGCATATAAATATCATTTCTTAACCAGATAAATACATTTCTTTGCCAAACTTCCATGAAGCGCTATCGCAAGCGATTCTGATTAAAAACCTTTCACCCATTGTTCTCTCGTCTAAAATTGATTGTTCTGTGGCGGATGTGGTTTCGTTTCAATGTCTGACTTCCAGTTTCCTTTCAAATGACTAAAAGTTCGTGATGAAAATAGTGGCATTACGTAATCGAATCAGCAAAAATTTACACACTACGCATGCGTTCATAGTCCCCGAGGGGATATCCACGTCCTCGTCAACTTGAGCTTGCACGTATATCCCCAACAATTACAAGATAAATGGCAACACTATAGCATAGCCCCCTTCCCATACTTCCCTGCCCCCTGGCATTAATTCAAACCCTACCTCACGCACATCCAAAGTCAACGAAACCCCCTGGTGAGGTTTCTTTGTTTATTTCACCTTCCACCTCATCTCTTCATTGACAGAGAATCCCAGAATTCGAAGCCAAACCTCGTGATCGGAAGAGGGCGATCTGTGGCCTATCTGACTGCAGTTAGAACTTTACCCCCGGCTGGGAAGCAGGAGGTATTATGATCGAAATTGTTTTGTAAATATCCATTTAGAGAGTTGGAGCAAAGTTTGAAACGTTTTAACTGCGGTTCTGGTAAACAGAAGCAGAGAAACAAGAGAAAATATAATTGCTGCAAGTAAACACGAGGTGAAAAATTGCGGCTACTTACAATTCCATCACAGGTAGGCCTCTTTCATCTTATTCATTTTTCATTATTTTTACACGGTGGCCCCGTCAATCGAGAGGATTGCTTTACAGGGGGCCGTGCCAAACTTTACAATATTACTAAAAATTACTAACAAATTACCTATATTTACAATCTAAAATATAAAAATAAATGAAAAACAATGGAGTTAGCCTGAGAGAGGCAAATTACTCTTCAGCATACTTTTAAAAATGCTAAGAAAGGGTGCTTGTTTGACATCCAAAGGCAATTCATTCCAAGTCTTTGCACCCCGGAAAGATATCGCTTTCTGCCCATTGCAAGTTTTCATCCTTGGAACAAGGACATCGGCAAAGGCATTCCGCAAATTCATACTGATATCACGCGCAGAGTTTTTCTTGACCATATCACTGGATCTTACCATATCGCTGGATAAATACGCCAGAAAAAAGTAAACTACGTCTCAACCTGAAGCTCATGGCGTCAGCAAAGTATTTTTCGCGCGCTTTTTC
The DNA here is from genome assembly GCA_039566865.1 of Aurelia coerulea. Taxonomy (NCBI): domain Eukaryota; kingdom Metazoa; phylum Cnidaria; class Scyphozoa; order Semaeostomeae; family Ulmaridae; genus Aurelia; species Aurelia coerulea. The sequence continues at coordinate 11,255,473 of CM076959.1, forward strand.
AATTATAAGACCCATTCCTCTTGTAAACAAACATCCCGAGATTGTACACCAAAGCGGTCTCAGGAGCCAGTGATCGGAAAAGGGCGATGGGGCTCTAGTCCTGTGCATGAGACTCAAAGTAAGAAAAAGAGTCTAGATTGTTGGACAATTTAATCTGATGCTATGAGACTGAACAAAACTCTGAACAGAACTAGCTTCTAATAAAAAAAATAAACAATAGATAACAGACCGTATACACGTATTTTCTTATAAGATACAAGAATTTGGGCCAGTATTGAATGTTTCTTGAAATTATCAGATTTTGAGTACTCTACTTTAAGACTTTTCTATGCTTAGACATTACTCAAGCACCTTCTGAGTAATGTCATACAGGAAACAAGTGAAAATAAAGGAAAAATATGTCAAGGATTTCCTTTTTCCCAGTAGTGGAGCTTCTTAATTTTTGGCGATCCGAGAGTTGAGTTTCTCATAGAAAATAGGCAGTTTCTTATAAAAAATTCGTGTATATTCAAATGTAAATACCACAATCTGTCCCATCCCGGAGTAAAATTCCATAAAATGATACCCTGTCCGGGAGTAAAATTTTTAAAACGATACCCTTTTCTCCGATTTTTTCACACAAAATTATACGCTGCCCTGGGAATTTGATAGAGATTTGATAGAAATATATAAAAAAGCGGAAATGTTGCCATCCAATCGATTTAAATCACACTAGAGGAGTATAAATGAATTACAACGATGTTACGTAGTCTAATACCAAATATGGACCCTGTCATGGAGCCGACTATACAAAAGCGATACCCCTGTCCCAGAGTAGGAATCCTGAAAATATACCCTGTTCAGCGGCACATCCCTGCACGGAAAAATATATAAGTACAACCCCCCCCCTCCTGGGGGTTTTAGTGATCTTCTCTGGTGCAAAAGGTGTATTTTTCCTCGATGCATAATGCTGTTTTGGAGGGGGAGGGTGGTTTCAATATAAAATTCTCGAAGCAGACAGCTTTTCAAAAAAAAAGAGAAGAAAATCGATAGGCGATACTTATGACATACTTATGAATAAAGTAAGTGTCCTCGACTGAACATTCGTACAGAGGCCGAAAACTAAAAACTGTGCCGCGATGAAGTCATAGCATCTGAAGACCAGCACAAGCGATGTGAGTAGATAAATTGAAAAAGAAGGTGCAGGAAAAATTAAAGCTGAGAAATGCACGCATTCCCCAAGAAAAAGATACAGCTGGAAAGTTCCCCTTTTTAAAGCTTCCCGTTTTAAAATTCCCCGTTTTAAAGTTCCCCGTTTTAAAGTTCCCCGTTTTAAAGTTCTCCGTTCCCCGTTTTAAAGTTCCCCATTTTAAAGTTCCCCGTTTTGAAGTTCCCCGTTTTAAAGTTCCCCGTTTTAAAGTTCCTCGTTTTAAAGTTCCCCGTTCCCCGTTCCCCGTTCCCCGTTCCCCGTTTTTCAAATAGCCAATTTTCCGGTCCGGCCAATCTCGTCCCCAGAGTGAGAGGCCGTTCGGCAATTTGATTGGCTATTCGAAAACAATAGCAAAATCAGATTATTGCTGGTTCCCATTCGAAATCGCTAGTTTCACCATGGGTAGTTTGACACTGCTGGTGTGCTTCTATGGAGGAGCGCTGGATAATATGTATCTGCGGAGGAAATCTTGTATAGTACTGTGGAGGAGATATCGAAAGAACGAAAATATCTCCGCAGTGCTATAAAAAATGTCCTCCGCAGATACATATTACCCAGCGCTCCTCCATAGGAGCACACCAGCAGTGTCTAACTACCCATGGTTTCACAAAATCAAAACATAGATAAATTTTAGTGCAGAGCCCTATGTCACAAAAAGTAGCCGAGTCATTTTTTGATGTAAATTTGTGGCAACATGCTTTTCTACCTTCTTTAGCATGCTGAGAAAGAGAAAACATTGGTGCCAATTCTTCTGACCACGTTTATCTGCGGTTGCTGCAGAGTCATGATATCAACCATTTGCAAATGAATCTATTGTCTATTAAGAACAAAGAGAATGCAGCTCTTATATGTCATAGCTCTAAGAGATACAGTAAAAAAGGCTCATCCGTTGAATTTTCGTCACGCAAATCAGTTTTTACGAGGGGTGTATCACTCCAAAAATCCTCGTACACCCTGCCAAAAATCCGCAAAAATCCACTAAAATCCTTTCAAAAATCCAGAGAACCGCACAAATATTTAAAAAATCAGAAAATCCGGCCAGGCCTAGAAAAATCCAATAAATCCGGAACAAGATCAAAGAAATACGGCCAAACTCTGCAAAAATCAGCGTTGAATCACGTAAAGAACTGAACTTTTGGACTAAAATCTCTTGGATCAAGGAAAGACACCATAGGAAGATCAGATGAATGATATGATGGTGGATTTGGAGAGGTGAATCCGGAGGAGACGTTCTGTTATTGCTGCTGCTGGCTGGCAGCCATCTTTGGTAACACGAGTCTTCGTTCTAGACTAGTCCTTTTATTTTTGCGCACCAACATTCTTTGAAGAAAAGAAACTTGAGATGAGAAGTGGAAACGTGCAGTGTGTAGTGATCGTGAATCGAACCTGTGCATAAAAATATCACTCGATCCAAACTCTTTTTTGGGATAGCTAAAAGGTCTATCAAGAGATAAATGATTCAATTAACGCCATTTAACATGGGTTAATCAAGCACCACTTTCTCATGGGGAGTGGGGGGCAAAAATCCCCCCAGATTATTCTCAATGAAAACTGCCAAAAATTATAGTTTTTAGAATTCTATTGATACAAAAACTGCCAATCAAAGTCATGCTTGACACCCAAACAAATTTGCTAATGCCTAATTGACATTTAAAGTCAATTTTTAGCGATAAAAACTATATGAAGTTGATCTTGAATCGTTCATTGATCAATTTTGATCATAATGCACTAATTATTTCATATGTTGATCATAAATATGACACTATCATAAGTATGACGTGAAACATCTTAAATTTTGGTGATGTCAGCAAAACACAAAGGGTTATATATTCAATAAAAGTAGACTTCAAGACGAATTGATTGGTATCAATTTCATTGAAATCAGATTGGTACAAGAAATTTTATGTATATTTTAGTGATTTTCTGAGAGACCTGTTGCTAAATATGGGCATGTCATATTCGCATAACCAATTATATAACAAGGACTTACTTCTAATTTGATACGATGATAAATTCTATGAAAAGTCACAAAAGTGCCAGTCTTTTTTCGTGCTTAGTTTAAGAGAGCAATTGGAGGAAGTTTGGTTGGGGAAGGTTCAGATGGTATGCGTCAAATTAATTCAAATACCATCACTTTCTGAAGAATCTTGAATGAAGGTGGACTGCGTTTTTAACACCCTGCATTATTGTTATGCCTTCTATAGCATAGGAATCATTCGTCGTACATAGCCGATTGCTCGTGGCCCATGGTCGAAACCGCCAAAGCCTCATTTTGACGGACCAATCAGACGGCTAAAAAGCGAGGGAGACAAAAGAAACATGTGAAGATTTTCCTGAATTTTACCTACCTTCATAAAACGCAACCAGGACAAAAAACTGCTTGAGATTTCCCGAATTTTCTAAAGCAATCTTCTCTCCAGATGTTTGGGAGTAAAAGTTTGGATGCCGGTTAATATATCTTCAGGATTGGCGGAGATATTGCCTTTCCAATGGACAAAATCGGCGAAGGATTGTCGAGACCTGTTTACGCCACTTCAAGTCAGGTGATAAAGCCTCTTGATAAAACCTCTTTTGAATTTTATAAGTTATTTCGCAACGAGCAAACTTTTGCCATGAATGTAAACAGTAGTACAATGCAGAAACTTCCCCAGAGTATTGCCACATGACTTGAATTGCGCGAACAAGCCTTTGTAGACTTTTACAATTCGCATAGAAACCGTAGGGGCATTGAATCTTCAATAAAAGAAAATTTAGCGAAAGACAATAGCAAGAACAATTGAAAACACAGATTGTGGCGTTTTCGGGTCGTTCTTACAACAATCACTATTGTTATTACTATTGTCTCCCTGCCAGAATCTCTATTGTTCAAGGTTCAGTGCCTTGTCGATTTGTTTTTGGCCATAACTCCACCAATCCTGGAGATATTTTAACCGGCATCCAAACTTTTACTCCCAAACATCTGGAGAGTAGATTGCTTTAAAAAAATTCGGGAAATCTCAAGCAGTTTTTTGTCCTGGTTGCGTTTTATGAAGGTAGGTAAAATTTAGGAAAATCTTCACGGGTTTCTTTTGTCTCCTCGCTTTTTAGCCGTCTGATTGGTCAGTGAAAATGAGGCTTTGGCGGTTTCGACCATGGGCCAAGAGCAATCGGCTATGTACGACGAATGATTCCTATGCTGCCTTCTATAGCTTTTCCATTGTGTTATGCTTTCAAGTCTTAGGGACACTGCTATAGGACTGATACTTGAATAAGTTCGTATCTGAGAACTGCATGAAACAATGAAAATGTGCTGATTAGCATTTGGCAATAATCAGAACAGTCAAGCAATTGGACTTATTATGAAGCTAACTGCCATTTCTATAGAGTTTTGAAGGAGGGAAAAGTCCCGGCAGAAATATTCAAAAAATCCGAAAAAATCCAAAAAATCCGCTTAAAATCTGCAAAAGTCCGCAAATCCGGACCCAAAATCGAAGGATTTTTAAATCCGAAAAAATCCCGTACGTCTTTTTGTGGAGTGATACACCCTCGAGATTTTAAAGAATTGCTTTCCAAAAAATATCGTTTTAAAGGGTCTGTTTCATCCAGCATTCCTTGCACGTGCCGTTTGTTGATGTTCCTTTGTTGTCCGCCATTTTAATGGCCCATGAAAATGGCGGACAACAAAGGAACATCAACAAACGGCACGTGCAAGGAATGCTGGATGAAACAGACCCTTTAAGGTAACTCTGCTTTCCGCTCTAGTGCACAGCGAGATGCCGTTTTGCAAAACCACTCTCCTCAGAAAACAGTTAATTTCTCCAATATTTTTCGGCCTATCGAAAAGCGGTAAAAAGGATGTTGTTCTGTATAATCTGGGCAATCGAAAGATGTATAAATCGCAATGTTTCCGTCAGCCCTGGTTTCGCAAATCCTAGTTCAAATCTTTTTGCTAATTTCAGAAAAGTGGATTTATCTCCAAAACTACTCGAAAAATGTTCGATTTTTTTTCGTTCCATCTTTAGCCAGGTTGTTGATCTACAACTTTGCCAAGTCTGATTGAAAAAGCTAGGCTAGATTTCCTGCAATCGAATTTCATATTTCTGTTTACTTTTCGACAGCGAAGTGGAGAAACCTTGGTCAACAGATTACCATGCTATGAAGCACGCTTGCAAAATCTCAAGATTGAAATAACTTCAGAAATTTTTACATTGGCAAACAAATGAACGTCATCTTTTGGGAATACCATACGCAGGTCTCAAAAGAAATCCTTAATGCGCTTGTAAAAGTATCATTTGCATCTATTGATTAAAAATTACCGGTTTTTTACCAGCAACTTCGCGAAACCATGCTTTGGGTGTCTTTCGAGACTTTCGCAAGCATTCACAAATTATCAATTTCTTTTAGAGTCTACAATGAGTATAGATCTAAGATCAAGAACTAATTTTTTTGCAAAACCATTCTACGGGCGTTCAAATCGTTCTGCATGGGCTAAACTGTTGACCAACGCTTTTCCCCTTCGATGTCGAAAAGTAAACAGAAATGTAAAATTCGATTGCAGGAAATCTAGCCTAGCTTTTTCAATCAGACTTGGCAAAGTTGTAGATCAACTACTTAGCTAAAGATGGAGCGAAAAAAAATCGAAACTTTTTCGAGTAGTTTTGGAGGTAAATCCACTTTTCTGAAATCAGTAAAAAGATTTGAGCAAGGATTTGCAAAGCTAGGGTTGACGGAAACATTGCGATTTATACATGTTTCGATTGCCCAGATTATACAGAACAACATCCTTTTTACCGCTTTGCGATAGACCGAATAATATTGGAGAAATTAACTGTTTTCTGAGGAGAGTGGTTTAGCGAAACGGCATCTCGCTGTGCACTAGAGCGGAAGGCAGAGTTACCTTAAGCATCCAATTCTTATGCTTTATGTTCAGGAGTCGCGACTCGATTAGGTCTGCTCTATTTCTGCGATCCCAGCGCTTGGCGCTGAAAAACGCAACTTCACCTTCACCTTCAGTATATGCTAAAAATATTGTTTATAGCTCCAAAAACATTATACACTGCTGGCGGCTTTCAATCAGGCTATATTTCTTTTCACTAACTTTCCATTTTATTAGCTTTTTCCTTTCAATTCTTTTCTCTTGAGGGTGACAGCAAGAATTTTTACAGGCGAATGTGTTGATAATGTTTTTATAATGGATAGTGATTTTAAAAAATCGCATAAACATCTTTTGAGTTATGTATGAGATGCAAGACAGGAAGTATCTCCAGACCCTGATTCGTTTGACAAATTCTTACATGCTGTCACGGAGCGAGCTACTGTGATCATCATTTTGCCATCAGAAAAAATTGCCTGGGAAGTATCAGTGCTGAAAACCTTGTAAGAAATCATGCCTCCTGGCACAGGGAATGTTACCAAGACACAGTTTATCCAGAGAAAATTCTTAGGACTAAGAAAAGGTAAGAGAAACAGATTTTTCCAGAAAAATACGATATTTCGAAGTGGCATGTAAACATGCTTCAATCGTTAAGGTGGAAAAACAGAGCAACCAATGCCTACAAGATTTACGAGGTCATAAACCCCAGCAGGATCCTGAAAATGTTTGTTTCTTCTGTTTCTTCTGTTTGTTTCTTCGAAAAACTTGGAGGATAAAGATATTGGCTCCTATGTCTATACACAAATTCCAACTTTATCTCAAATTTCCAAAAAATCCGTTAAAGATAACCCCTTTTCTAATAAGAGGCACCCAAAAGCTCTAAATTCTACAACAAGGTTCGTGACATTCAGGAAAAACAGTAGACGAAAGACGATCATAAGATCCTGAGGATCCTCTAGGAACATGACAAACAAAAAACAGCGTTGTCCATTCTGCACAAGTGCTATAAATTTAGTCCTGTTTTTAAATGTCATATTTCTCAATGATGTGTTTCCCAAGATTAAAAACTCGATAAAATAGCCATAAAACTGTTTGGAAAAATTGGCACCAATGTTTTTCTGTTTCTTTGCATCAAAAAGAACAGAGAAAAGTATGTTGCCGGGAATTTACATCAAAAAAATACTCAGATACATATGTTTCTGCACTAGGATGCAAGTCCCATGCCCTTTTCTGCCTCTTTCATTGTCACAAGCAGTCTCTGCAGGCTGACGGGGCTACCGTGTTTAAAAATTAGAAATGAAAATTAAAATGACAATGACAATGACAAGGTAATCATACTGCTATGGTTTTCGTAGACCTTTAAAAAGCTTTTGATACGGTGGATCACGACTTATTACTAGAGAAGTTAAAAAGATACGTTATCGGTGGTTTAGAGCATAAGTGGTTCTCATCCTAATTGCACAATAGAAAACAGTTCTGCAAAGTGAATGGTGTTGCCTCTGAAATATGGGATATCGATTTTGCTGTGCCGCAGGGGCTGTGTTTGGGTCCACTGTTACTTTTTTGTATGGGGTAGGGTGGGGTAATGTGGGTGTACGGGGTAAAGTGGGTAAACTGAGCTTTTCGCTAGAAATATCCTTCCTCGTTAAATGTAAGAAGGGCTGGCTATTTCCTTTTGATGTCTGCATAATAAACTGCCTTTTTACATAAAACATTCGTCTTACATGTATCTCCACTGGTTTTATAAAATAACTTTACTGAACGGCCTATTGTGCAAGAATTTCAAAGCCCATGAAAACTTTTTCCTGCCACTGTTGTTTTATTTTTCTGGTCAATCTAATGAACAAGAGGTGAGAGTTTGGTCTTTTACAAATGAAATAACGTTTATTTCGAAGTCATTGAAGCGATTGTTCTTTTTATTTTTATTTTTTTACCAGGTGGGGTAATGTGGGCCAACTGAGAATTCAGCCATAATTCAAATTCAACGAAGCCTTGAATTGCTTAAAATTATCGCACTTATATTGATCTTGCCACGTTGTTTTCTGTCTAAAATGAGAAAACGGGTTTCCTATTACTGCAGTTGCTGTCTTGTAACCAGTAAATTGGAGTGAACATACTGCAAACATCTTTATTTGATTGTTATTATCAAATTCGATCACTGACTTGCAAGTCGTAACGATGGTGGATCACAGCATTTTGACCATAGTTTTATTTTCGTTGCGGGAACGGGATTGCTGGCGATAAAAGGCAAAGACTGTGATTTTATTGAAAAGAGAATAGTTGGGAAATGTAAGTCCATTAATTTTTTCAATCATTTAGCCTGTCATATTCCGATTTTGTGCAAGTTTTGAATATAGACCCACTTTTCCCGCTCGTCGAAAAAGGTGAGCCTATCTTTTTTTTTTTTTTGAAATAAATTTAACTGGACACAGTCTACATGCCATCGTCGAGTAAGAACAACATCCGATTCCAATGAACAGAAATTGAATAAATCAACGGTGAATAACAAATGCATAAAATTGACATGCTGAAGATTGTGGGAGAAGCTGTGTATACGTCCAATCTGGCCCAGAAAGAACAATTTCGTGATGTCTTTTTTGATAAACCGTACCACCATTCCTTTATCCAACTGCGGCGATCGTTGCCAGGTGGAAACCGGCAATAACATTAGCCAAAACGATGTAAGAATTTATCCGTCACATCCCATCTTTTATTGTAAATTGTAAGAAAAATGTCTTTCGTCGTATGGTCTAGCAGCTTCATGAAACAGAACTGAAATGCGAGGTTAATGTCCTTACGAAAACGAATACACTCTTTTTTATATAAGAATACTATAAATTTTTTCCAGCCTCAATATTCTTAAGACGTTTTTCGTTTTGAGCCTTAGCATATTCTTAAAGTATTCTTATTTTTTCAAATCTGATATGGTTTCAAGGGAACATAATTCAAAGAATTTTCATATAATTATGAAGAAATGGTCGAATGAAAGAAAAACTTAAAAAAATTGTAACAATAAGAATCTTATGAACATCGCAAGACAGGCAACTGCTGGAAAATGAGACACAAATATGCGAGCTGAGGCTGAGCAATATTCTTATAATATTCTTAAATTTGGATGATTCTGAGCCTGAATATTCTTATAAATAATATTCTTTTAAAAAAAGAGTGTAACAAGAAGAAATGTACATTTTATTTTCATAACGAGTAACGAGTAAAATAGATTGATCTTTTCGACAATTGAAATACTATTTATAGAAACTCCTCATGTCAATTTCACATTTTGGGCGGATATCATCAAAAATATTTTATCTTTTAGGAGTCATTCGCTAGAAAATCACCCCTTCTCAGTCAAGCAACACAGTAGCATTAAAGCAAAGTTGGGCAGTTTGCAAACTCATTGCCCATTCATGGCAGAACAACCCTATTTTTTGTAAGATTCTACAACTTTAATCCAATAAAAAAGCCCATAAAAATTATAATTTTCTAAGTACAAAATGTTTCGTAAGAGTTTCTGAAAAGTTAAAGTTCCCTCAAATTTCTATCGGTGGTGTAGGATATCTGGGATCTCCTGTGCCTGCGATAAAATTGTACAGCAAATTATGAGATCATGCCACAGAGTAGATCACATACGAAATTTCATCTAAAAAAATTATCAAGTGAAAAGTGAAATTAATATTATTTCGTTTCCTCTGAAAAATTGTAAATATTGTAGCTATTCTTTAATTTCCTTTTCAACAGGGCCAATTGCAAATCAGATTTGATTATTTAGATTCTGTACACTCATTGTTTTCTTATAAGAAACCGCTTATAAGAAACGGTAGGCCCGATTTTTCGAAAGCTAAGAAACAACCCTACCTGAATTGAAAAAGCTAAGAAACTTTTGCAATTTATACAGTTTTAATTTCCTGTTGCACTCGCAAAATGTATTGACACTGTACAGTTATAGGAGTATTCTATATGTCGAGCCTTCGAGCCTTCGTGCCTCGAGCCTTCGAGCCTTGTGTTTCGAGCCTCGAGCCTTCGAGCCTCGAGCCTTCGAGCCTTGAGTTTCGAGCCTTCGAGCTTCGAGCCTCCTGTTTCGAGCCTCGAGCCTTCGAGCCTTGTATTGCAGGCTACATATTGCCAGACTGGATCAAACATAATAACAAATGAGGCGACATGTTTTAATGAAGGTATATATCAACTAAGAACACAGAAATCTAACAATACCCTAGAAAACTATATTTTGAACATGAAATTGAAAGCAATAACGGCATAAGAACTTGAGGCATAAGAGCCTTTTTCACCCTTGAGAAACCTGTCTTCTCACAATTGTGCTCACTCTCACTTTGTTCTCACTCTCACAATTTACAGATTTTGCAGCGATTCTTGCTGTTGCCGTGATTCAAATCCTAGCAATTTTGAGTGTGATTTCTGTTAAAATTTGTCATAGACTTTCTGATAAAATTTGTCATTTGTCAATGGGTACTTTTGAAGTCCTTTCAACAAAATTAAATTATCTTTGCCAAAAAATTAGAGCAGTAACAATTTACTCAAGCATTGGAGCATAATTATTAACGATTTAAGAAAGACTGGTATCAAAAATGGCCTAAAATTTAAGAAACTGGCTTTCAACGCTGGGCCTAAGTTTCTCACAGAAAATACGGGTATACTAAGATAAAGTTAAATGATTGAGGTCTGTTGGCTCATGATATACAACAGGAAGGCTCGAGGCTCGAAACATAAGGCTCGAGGCTCGAAGGCTCGAGGCTCGAAACATAAAGCTCGAAGGCTCGAGGCTCGAGGGCTCGAAGGCTCCAAGTTTAGAAACACTCCAGTTATAGCGTCTGTTTGGACATTATTTTGAGTGCGAATCATTTTATTTACTTGTTTTGAGATCTTACTAAGTAATTTGGGAGCCCATTAGACAAAACAAAATCAACTCCACACTTCCAGGATTAAAAACATAAGAAACACGTAAAAAACTGTTGGGAGCAAAATGGCCCAAAAATTTAAGAAACTGTCTACCAGCCCCGGACCTTAGTTTCTTATAAAAAATGAGTGTATTGTTACCCTGTATAAATATGTTTAAGAAGAAAAAAGAAAATGAACTTAATTGAATTTAGCACACGGAGCTGTGTGCTAAATTCAAGAGAAAATAAAAGTGAATATGAACTCTATATAATTGTAATTAATTTTCTTTTTGTAGCTCAGATTTTTTAACAGGTCAGTTTGAAAACCAGATATTATTCTGAAATTTGTCAACCTGTATCAATATGATGATGAGCCCGGCTTGCCGTGCGTCGCCAACGTCATAATTGGCGTTCAAGTGTATGGAAAGTTAAATTTGTGTGCGGCACTAACTAAGAGAGAAATATCAACCCTCAACTGCCAAAATCCTTTGTTTATGTGGGATATGTTCAAAAGGAGAGAAATGGCATTTGATCTCCGCGTAAAGGATCTCTTACAAGTACCTAACACGAAAACAACCTCTTATGGAATTAACTCCATAATATTCAGGGGGAGCATTCTGTGGAACTCCATACCTGATGTAATAAAGAGCAATCAAAACATAGCCTCATTCAAAAAAAATATCAAAACGTGGAACGGGGACAAATGCAATTGTATTATATGCAAATAATACGTTAGATTTAGTTTTGTAGTTAACTAGTTGGTTTTAATTAGTTACTTTTCCCTTTGGAGAAAACTATTTAAATTATTAACCAACTTTAAAGAAATTCATAATTATTATTATTATTGAATTATCGCACACTGATAAAATGTCATTTCATTCAGCGGTAATGTCTCCTTGATATTGGTGACAGCAAGTCTCCTCAATTTTCAAGGACTTTTCTCGGGATCCGTGGAGTTTGCAGGATAACAGTCTTCTGCACCTCTTCAATTCTGGTCTTGTTGGGGATACATGGTACTCCCCGTATTGTTTTTCAGCTTTGTTTTTGGGTCAACTTGACAGCCAATCAGCACGGGGACTATGAACGCATGCGCTGTGGACATAATTCAATCATTCAATTATTTGCAGCCGTTGTGAAGAAAGTTGCAGTGACAGCAAGCAGTCGGGGAAGATTCGCAGCTCGATATGCGGGAAACTTAGCTTATATTTTATCAGTTCTTAACTGCAGTTATTTTTGATACATGCCTACAAGAAGCTGCAAACAAAGATTCCATGATGGACCTTTCTGGAAGCTTGGCACAAGTAAATGTTGAATGGTTTTTGTCTTGCGTTGATAAATTGGCCTAGGCAAAACAAGATAGCGGCAGCGCTCTGTGCTATGGAAAGCCGCGTTATTAGACCCATTTCGACAACATTTAAAGGAGGCCATTTGAAACAAAACAAGCAAAGCTAAGTTGGCATATGAATATCATTTCTTAACCAGATAAATACATTTCTTTGCCAAGCATCCATGAAACGCCATCGCGAGTGATTCTAAATGAAAACTTTTCACAGTGTTCTCTCATCAAAAATTGATTGTTCTGTAGCGGATGTAGTTTCGTTTCGATGTCTGACTTCCAAGTTCGTGATGAAAATAGTGGCATTACGTCATCGAATAAGCAAAAATTTACACACCACGCATGCGTTCATAGTCCTCGAGGGGATATCCACGTCCTCGTCAACTTGAGCTTGCACGTATCCCCAACAAGGTCTCAATTCCCAGTTCTTCTACTCTCCTTTTGATGTCTTTTGGTGGTGTTCCTAATGCCCCGATGACTATGGGTACTACTTTCACCTTCATATTCCATAGTTTCTGTAGTTCTCTCTTTAAATCCTGGTATTTCTCGACTTTCTCTTTCTCCTTCAGCTCTATCCGGGTATCATATGGGATGGCAAAGTCAACGATGATGCAGTTGTTTTCCTCCTTCTTGACCAAAATTAAATCTGGCCTTCTAGCTTCAATTACATGATCGGTCTGGATGGTAAAGTCCCACAGTACCTTGCAAGTGTCATTTTCAACTACACTTTCTGGCTCTTGGTTGTACCACTTCTCGCTTACATGTACCCCAAACTTCCTGCATATGTCCCAGTGGATTCTTCTCCCAACCCAATTATTATTATTATTATTATTATCACTATTATTATTATTATTATTATTATTTAGTTTGCCTGTTTTTCTTTGCCTGTTTTTCTTTGACAACGGTGTATTTGAAACTGATCTTGGCGGTGGTTTTCGGATAGTGAGTTCACAATGCAGAGCAGTGCCTATTTTAAGCCAAATTTACAAGACCACAATCAGCGGTATGGCCAGGGGAAATTCATTGGGGGGGGGTAATAGATTGAGGGGTTCTGGGGGCGAAGTCCCCAGGAAAATTGTTGGGGCCACGCCCTTTACTTTGGCTTAGAATACATCTCCCAATTCCCAATATTATGCTTGCCTCAAGCGACAACGAAACCTTGATCGTTTTGCAACAGTTATCCTATGAATCAGAGCACGAGGAAAATTGTTGAAGAAAGATCCTTTACTTTGGCTTAGAATGCATCTTCCAATATCATGCTTACCTTACGCGACAAGAGAACCTTGATCGTTTTGTGACAGTTATCCTATGAATTAGAGCACGAGGAACTTTTTGAAGAAAGATCCTTTACTTTGGCTTAGAATGCATCTCCCAATATCTTGCTTCCCAGTGCTAAAATGAAAGATTGGCATTTCTCGGAAAATTCTTACCCAACCTATACCCAGCTAGTTTCTCTTCGGTTTTAAAGGAATCTCGAGGACCATCTTTCCACAAAAGTGGGGGGGCAACGGGGGGGCAACCCCCCACGGCTATGCCACTGACCACAATCTGAATAAGCTAGGGAGCGGAGGTTTCTTCAAAAAAGAAATGTTGAGACCACCTTCTTGTGAACAGTAGGAAATGCCCTTTCCAAGTTCCTTATTGATTGGGAAATATTCCTTTCAATTTTTTTTTCATTTTCAAAGTTTTTGAGTTAGTTTCAATGTCTACTGAATCCCTATGCACGCTTTACTAAGACAAATACATGTAGGCAGAAAAATGTCTCGATAAGAAAATTGTCTCATCTGGAATTGAACAAAATCAGTGTACACGCCAATTATGGAAATGAATGTATAAGGTAAATGCGAACAAGTCTTTCATACAAAGCAAACGCTTTACGTTTTACATAGCCAATTAGATTACAATATTGTATTTTAGGAAAGGAAATATACATGTGGAAAGTTCAAAGGGTTTTTGAGACCACACATTCTAAATTTCAAGACCACATTTCACATTTTCAAGACCACAAAGTGTGGACAAGACCACACTAAAATAGGTACTGATGCAGAGTGTTTCAAGTGAAAATATTTTTCTTTTTATACTTAGCAAGTACACAGGTAACGGCGTATGATTGTACAATTGATGAAATAAATTGTTATATACGACCTTCGTTTCCTTTCTTATCGTCAATCTTCTCTCTCTCTCGTCTGCACCAAAAATATTAGGCCCATCAATCGACCCAGTTCCCAAAGAAAAACACCTAATATTTTTGGTGGAGACGAGAAGACATCACAACAGAGAGAGAGAGAAGGTTGACGATAAGAAAGGAAACGAAGGTCGTATATAACTATTTATTTCATCAATTGTACAATCCTACGCCGTTACCTGTGGCAAGTATTCCATCTATAAACTCTTTTGCTTCATATTTCTTCTTTTTTTTTTCTATTCTTGAAAGCGAAAACAATGAAAGCGAAAACAAGACTGTCGATTCTTGTCATGACATTCTGGAGAGCTCTCGATGCTCGATGCACACAAAACAATCTCAAAGCTAGGAGATACGTTTTAAAAATGTTGTTTTTATCTCATTACTATTTTCGATTGATGTATGTATAGATATTTATGAATGAGATGTCAAAATCAAAAACAACATTCAAATCCAACCTTTATTCATGCTCCCAAACAACTGATTTGTTTGGTGTCCGAAAACAACCGCCATGAATTTTTATACCATTCGATATGAAATCCGCTGTCACCCTTAAGTGAAACTGTTATAAATCTTTGGCATACAAAAAATCATGCTATGCGCACATGCTCGAAGGTAACTCTGCTTTCCGCTCTAGTGCACAGCGAAATGCCGTTTCGCGAAACCACTCTCCTCAGAAAAAAGTTAATTTCTCCAATATTATTCGGCCTATCGAAAAGCGGTAAAAAGGATGTTGTTCTGTATAATCTGGGCAATCGAAAGATGTATAAATCGCAATGTTTCCGTCAACCCTGGTTTCGCAAATCCTAGGTCAAATCTTTTTGCTAATTTCAGAAAAGTGGATTTATCTCCAAAACTACTCGAAAAATGTTCGATTTTTTTTCGTTCCATCTTTAGCTAGGTTGTTGACCTACAACTTTGCCAAGTCTGATTGAAAAAGCTAGGCTAGATTTTCTGCAATCGAATTTCGTATTTCTGTTTACTTTTCGACAGCGAAATGGTGAAACCTTGGTCAACGGATTACCATGCTATGAAACACGCTTGCAAAAGCTCAGGCTTGAAGTAACTTTCAGAAGTTTTTCCATTGGCAAACAAAAGAACGTCATCTTTTGGGAATACCGTACGCAGGTCTCAAAAGACATCCTTAGTGCGCTTGTAAAAGTATCAGTTGCATCTGTTGATTAAAAACTACTGATTTTTACCAGCAGCTTCACGAAACCATGCTTTGGGTGTCTTTCGAGACTTTCGTAAGCATTCACAGATTATATATTTCTTTTAGAGTCCACAATGAGCATAGATCTTAGTGGGTCCATTATAGGGGGTCCGATATCCGCATAACCGCGCCTTTTTTGCTCCGATATTCGGTAACCGTGCAATTTTGTCCTGCAATATCCGTAACCGTAGCGATTCGGTTTAAAGTCTGGATCCTATGACAAAACAGTAGCCTTTATAGGAAAAGGGTTGTTGATGCTTTAATTTCATCACAAACTAGCGGTGGTGCTACATTACGATAGAACATTTCGCATAGAAGTGCGCGTGTAGAGTAAATTTCTAGCATTTCTAAAATACATTTCTTGTAACTCATGTTCGCTAAGGGTGTTGAAAACCTACAAGCACCTGGACTTCACCATTACACGCGAATTACACGTGCATATATTTTCTGCAAGACTTTGACATGGAAATTAGAAGAAATGTTCATTGGCCATTTTTCCTGTTGGAGTTTTTCCTTCATTTTCCGGGAGTTTAAAGGGCGTGGTCATGAAAAGTTTCCTTGGGGACCTGTCGTGAAAATCATTCCGAGGCCTAAGCTGGCTCTCGATGGCCCTGGTAGTACCCATAAAGGTCAATGATATCAATTAGGCGGCTAAGTCCCCATTCAACTAATCGAACTGACTCGACAGTTTTACTGGCAACATTTCCTTCAGGACCATTTAAGCATTTAAGTTTTTCGGTAATGTTCTTGTGGTTATGTCTTCTTCTGTGGTTATGTACTATGGCTTCTTCGTTCTGCTCCAGAACTACCCTACATTTTTCAGCAAGATGCAATGTTGACTTCAGGTCATACTTGTGGTATTTTGCACCTTTTTCGTGGACAGAAAATGCCCTGTAGACTCCTCCCACAGCTTCTAGAAACTCAATTGTATTGGAGATCGGTCAATGACTTGAACCGTTCCAGAAGTGACATCTGTTGCATATACAACGTTATCGAATTCAACTGCAAGGCCACAGGGCTGCCTAAATTTGCATTCCGAAGTAGGCCCATCTACACTACCTGATTGCCCATTACCTGCAAACTACTAAATCACATTTGATGTAGGATGGTACTGGAAGATCTTGTGTATTAGACTTGCTCCAAGTCTCTTTCGTTACCTTATTCGGGCCTACTCGGTTGGCTGGCGGTGAGCTGCGAAAGTGGAGTTCCGCTCGTTTGGCTTGCTCCACTTTCGCAGCTCACGACCAACCGAGTGGGCCCGAATAAGATAACGAACGAGACTTGGAGCAAGTCTAGTAATGTATTGGATCCGTAAATACAACATTGCTGCCTCTTGCTCTAACTTGGAATGGGCTAACATCATCTCTAACATTGTCAATAACATTTCTGACCTCACCCTTTGCACTTAAACTAACCGCATCAATTCCTGTCGACATCAATTCCACCCAGCACTATTGAGTGTCTATTTTGTCACGAAATTCTCAAAAACTACTAAACATAATGTGTGTCCAGTTACCCATGCTTTAGTGTGCTCTTGTTGAAGACAAGCTCCATTTTTCATTTTCATTTCATTTTCATTTTAAAATTGTTTACCCAGGGTACAAATTCAGTATAAATACTGTTTTACAATTGGCCCTGCAAAAAATTACTTACAAAATTAAAGAATTATATACTACAAAATTTACAATAAAAAGAGCGGAATACGTCAAAATTAAAGATATATTAATTTACAGCGATACACCTCCATATATAAAAGGTTTATTTTTCATTGATTTTGGACTTGAAGGCATTGATTGAGGGAGCCATCTTTGTATCCAAATCAAGACTGTTCCAGAGACTGGCCCCACGATAAGCAAAGGATTTTTGGCCATTGCCAGTTCTCAACATGGGTATTGCAAGGTTTGTTTTAGAGTTTCTTAACTCTCTTGGATGTACCTCGGACGATCTCACGAAGAGATCGCTAAGATATTGAGGTGCAAGAGAGTTAAGAGATTTGTAAACCATAGAACCTGTTTCTTTATTTATCAGCTTTTGTACAGATGGCAACCAAGTCTCTGGAGCAAAGGAGCTGCAGATGCATCGAAAGGGCTATTTGTTACTATTCTGGCTGCTTTATTCTGTAATTTTTGAAGCACGTCTAGCTTTGAAGCACCACAAGAGCCCCAGACAGAACAACAGTAGCTGAAATGTGGCTCCGTGATGCTTCTATATAAATTTATCAAAGTGTCAGTTTGAACAAAATTTTTTGCATACTTCAATAGGCCAATAGCTCTGGAGATCTTCTTTTGAACCGCGCTTATATGACTTTCCCAGGTAAGGCAATTATCAATCATGACCCCGAGGTATTTTGTTTCGTTTACCAGGTTGATTTCCTCGCCCCCTACTTTGAAAGAAGGAAGTGTGCTAAGATTGTTTTTTAGTTTTTTAATTTTTGGCTTTGAACCAATTATCATAGCCTGGGTTTTAACAACATTAAGGGAAAGCTTATTGCCTTGTAGCCACCTTTCAATGTACGACAGCTCCTCGTTGATTACTAGGTCCAGTTCCTCACTTTTATCAGAAGAATACGAAATTGCTGTGTCGTCGGCATACATGGTTGCCTTTGCTTTCTTTAGAGCAAATGGCAAGTCATTTATGTATAGTAGAAAAAGAAGAGGCCCTAGGCACGATCCCTGTGGCACTCCAATATCAATATTTTCAATGCTAGAAGTTGTGCCATTGACTCTGCAGTACTGCTTCCGATTATCAAGATAAGAACTGAACCATTTGTGCGCAAGTCCAGTAATTCCATAAAATTGCATTTTATCTAAGAGTATTTGATGGTCAACCGTGTCGAATGCTTTCTTGAGATCTATAAAAATCATCGCAGTATACTTCCCACTGTCTATGTCAATGTACCAATCACTAGTTCCTTTTAGCAGACATGTCACAACCGAATGCAGAGAACGAAATCCTGACTGGTGAGACGCTAGGTACTTGTGCTTATCTAGGTACTGGTATAACTGATCATATATAACCTTTTCGAAGAGTCTTGAAACGACCGGTAGAACAGAAATAGGCCTGTAATTTGAACGGTCATCAGGCTTGCCTCCTTTGAAAATAGGGGCCACACGGGCTATTTTCCAACTTTCTGGAAAAGACCCCGAAAATATGGAAAAGTTAAAAATATCACAGATGGAATTACAAATAACGGGGAATGCAATTTTAAGGAAGTTACTCGCAATGCCATCTGATCCAAACCCAAGTGATTTTTTCATTTTACCCAGAGCTCTATTAATAGTAGTTATATCTACATGATGAAATTTAAATTCAGTCGGTTGCTCAAGTTTTCAACTTTCTAGTGGATATAGTTTTACGTTGTCGTTTTGTGGAGCCCATAAATTTCCTAGTTACATAAACAAGATAGTGATCGCTTAAAGTAATATTAAAGACGCCAGATGCAACCACGTTTTCAGGCTTGTTTGTGGCTATGTGGTCAATAAGCGTTGATGTAGTTAACGTCACTCTTGTAGGCTCACCTATCATTTGCGTTAGGCCAAACAAATCATAGATCTCAACTAAGTGTGCAGTATTATTGAGTGAGCTACTGTACTCATCAGCTACCTTTAACGAGAAGTCACAGTTGGTATCACCCAGGATAATCATTTCTTTGTTTTCTCTATCGAAAAATTCTAAATTTCCTTCCAGTTTTTTGAAGGACTCAACAGGGGCAGATGGAGGTCGGTACCAGGCGAATATTAGAAAATTCCTGGCTCTTACAGGTTCAATTTCTATGCAAACCAATTCGAGAGACTTTTCAGGTATGTCCGTTCGTCTATTGTGTTTTAAAGAATTGCGCACATACACAGCAACTCCACCCCCATTCCTGTTTCTGTCCTCCCTGTGTAGAGTGTAACCCTCAATCTCGAGCAAGTTATCGGTGATTTCACTATCAAGCTTAGTTTCATTCACTGCCAGTTTCATTCACTGATTATCTTTCAAATGAAACTAAGTTTGTAAAAATCAGACAATCATGAACAGAGCTATGAAAGTTTAAAAGTTAAGCTAAAACAATAAATTTTGCAGGAAGTGCTATGTAAAACACTTCAAGAGCTCATTGTGACGGAACCAGTCGTCCGATTTCGAAAATTTTCTCTTTGTATTAACCCCTGACACACCCTTTTCATGGAGGATATTAAATGTTGCAACTTTTTGAAACTTCGTTTTTTCCTATTTATTCCATGATTTCTCTGATCTGGATCACTGTGAAAAGCGACTCCTTTGCAAAAATGCACTTCTTTTGCATCTACTTGCTTCTTCAAAGCAGAAAACTTGTCCACAGGAGAATGCAATCTTGCTTTGAGGATGTCCGATTTTCAAGTCGATATAATCACGAACGAAATGATAAATTAGGGTAGGAATAACTCGATACATTAACATTATACGATCATACGTAAACCTTTTTCTAAATTCTGCGTTTCCTACAGCCCGTCATATATGCTAGGGGATTCCATTTTTGGCAGAAAAAACACCCATGAAACAAATCTAAATCAAACCGGGAACGCGAAAATTCCAAGCGACTTCGTCTTCACCTATCCTGGCATCCTGCCAATCAGATATCCGCACTCAAGCAAAAAGTTTTTCCGCAACCGCAAGGAATTTCGTTAACCGTTAACCGCGCTTTAATTTCCAAAATATTCGCTAACCGCACTCAAATTTAGGCCAAATTCGCATAACCGTGAAACTATAATGGACCCACATCTTAGATCAAGAACTAATTTCTTTGCAAAAACATTCGACGGGCGTTCAAATCGTTCTGCATGGGCTAAACTGCTGACCAACACTTTTCCCCTTCGATGTCGAAAAGTAAACAGAAATATAAAATTCGATTGCAGGAAATCTAGCCTAGCTTTTTCAATCAGACTTGGCAAAGTTGTAGATCAACTACTTAGCTAATGATGGAGCGAAAAAAAATCGAAACTTTTTCGAGTAGTTTTGGAGGTAAATCCACATTTCTGAAATCAGCAAAAAAGATTTGAGCAAGGATTTGCGAAGCCAGGGTTGACGGAAACATTGCGATTTATACATCTTTCGATTGCCCAGATTATACAGAACAACATCCTTTTTACCGCTTTTCGATAGACCGAATAATATTGGAGAAATTAACTGTTTTCTGAGGAGAGTGGTTTTGCGAAACGGCATCTCGCTGTGCACTAGAGCGGAAAGCAGAGTTAGGGTAAGACGGGGTAAAGTGAACTATGGGGTAAAGTGAACTACTCAGAACATTCGCGCTTCTCTCCAAAAGCAAACATGCCATGATAAAACATGATTTATGCCAAATGCTTTGTTACATGTGCTCACAGAAAATGAAATCATTTTTGCAAAATAGTTCTTCCTGTTGTTGCAAAAAATTCCTTTACCAGAGGCAGTAAAAACAACCTCGGGAAATCATGGTTGTTAGGTTTGGGCTCCTATCTTTGGTCTTAATTTATGACCCCAAGACGAAATTAAGTTCTATAACTGTTTTGATCAATTTGAAGCGCATACCATGTGTTTACATTTTCCAAAAGGAAAGGGCCAAGAAATACTTTTTTGTACGCTAACATAATATTTTAAAAGATCTACCGTCCAGTCGATATTTTGCTTCGACCGGGGTAAAGTGAACTACCCATGATTCTTCATTTTCTCATGTGAACATGAAGTCAGATGAAGAAGACCTTTTCAATCTCATTTGCTTCATAATTCTGCCTTCAGAAAATCATAATTTGCAGGATAATTTTTCACTCTGATGACACAGAAATATATTCTGATACCAGCTCCCAGAAAAACCTCCAAACATTTGACAGCCGAAGTTTGACCTTCATTCAAAAATGCGGTTACTGATCCAAGAATTTTGTTCGGATTTGATGAAGCAAGCATACCTATCGACATGAAAAGGATAAATGACCATCACTGTGAAATGTCAGTCAATTGATAATAATGATAATTGTTATAGATTTATAACTATTTTTGGTTTTATTTCTGGGCGGAGGTTTCAGGGCAAAGTGAGCTACTTTTAAAATATTGTTTCTCTTTGTGGTAATTTGGTATTTATATGCAATATAGTATTTTCGAAGAATATTCCCATTATTGTTCATCGAATTGCATTCAGGTCTCGCAATCTGACTCGAATTTGTGACTTAGACAATAGTTTTTGGTTAATATTTGATCTGCAAAGATCGTTCTCAACATAGGTCACAATTTAATTTTTTTAAATATCACTCTTGTGAAATTTTTGGGTTTGTTTCATTTTGACATGCGAAGAACTCCTTAGAGTTGCAAAATAAATCATATTTTCGGGTATTACCAGCATTATTTTGGTTTTATCGAACAATTGCTAAGTAGTTCACTTTACCCCGGTCCGGGGTAAAGTGAACTAGGCAGAGCGGTCGCCAAAGAAAGCTCTTTTGTGAGACAATGGAAAAAGATTTGAAAAATATTTTTGCTGGATAAACTGTCCCAAAGACATAATGTCAAAACAACGTTAAAAAGTTTGCCCTCAGCTACAATCTCTTTATGATATTCTTGAAAAACCTCCAAAGTAGTTCACTTTACCCCGTCTTACCCTACCTTTTTTCTGGAAACGATCCAGAGTTTTTAATTCGGGGATGTGATGTTCGCAACGACAACTTCTACCCAAGTACAACGAGAACAACTTCTTTAGCGTGTTTTACATTCATGAAGGCTTTTAGTACAGTTGTTTAGTATCTATAATGTTAGCTTTCACTCAGGGATGGCACCAGCGGGGGTGGGGGCTAGGGGGCAGGAGCCCCAAAAATTTCATTGAGCCCCCTATCGGCAAACAAATTTTCACTACCAAGAAATACTCACTTTGATGGATTTCATTTGTAACATACTTTTCTGTCGGTTTTCGCGAGTGTCCGATTACCACCACCCTCCGATTACCATAGCCGACACCCTATACCTCAGAAAAAATTATAGCAACAGGTCAGAAACAATTTTCCTTGGACCTCAGAATTGATGGACTCCCGATCAACTCACATTCGTTTCGCAGTGGCGTACCTAAGGGGGGGGGGGGAAATTGCGGGGTCCGGACCCCCCACTTTTCAAAAATATGGTCCACGAGATTCGTACAAAAATGCAATAAAATTTGTACCTCAGAGAGGGGGGGGGGGGGGTCAGGCAGATCTGTGAAGCATTGGTCTTTGAGATTCTTTAAAAGCAAGGAGAGAATGGTTTTGTCAAGGTTTGATAGAACAATGTTTTGTGATTCTAAGTAATGCTTGAACGATGTTGGGCGATGCATTCTAAGCCAAAGTAGAATGTATGTTCTCGACATTTTCCTGGTGGCTTTGCTCCCAGACCGACTCATTTCAAAATCCTCGTTTGTCTTAACCTGTGCGTGCCATTGGCTATAGTATGGGGATCCATATTTGCTTTTGCTTCTTGAAACATTCCTATCAAAATGATTTGAAGAGCTGTACCTACTTAAAACAATTCAAAGTGACACAACAATTTCTTTTGCAAAAGCTTCTTGCAAAAGATGCCAGACCGACCATGGGTAGTTAGACACTGCTGGTGTGCTTCTATGGAGGAGCGCTGCATATTATGTATCTGCGGGGGAAATTTTTTTTGCAGTACTGCGGAGGAGATATCGAAAGAACAAAAACATTCCTCTGCAGTACTGTAAAAATTTCCCCCGCAGATATCTCCTCCGCAGTACTATAAAAAATTTCCCGCGCAGATACATTTTATCCAGCTCTTCTCCATAGAAGCACACCAGCAGTGTCTAACTACCCATGGACTGACTAGACAATCATCAAGTGGCGAAAAGAGACATTTCCTCGAATATCAAGCGAGCAACCAGCGCCCAATCATTTTGTAGTAAAGCTAAGAAAAGCAATTTTGTAATTCATACTTGATATGCTGGACTGTTTGTTCCGAGTAACAATTTTTCGTTTACTTTCCTAGATTAACTTGCTATGATGGGTATCAATTCTCAATGCAAATTCAACAAAACAGCCGGCCTATTTTTGACTCACGGTAGTGAAGTCATAGGGGTGGTGGGCATTTTCCTGTTTACAAAATCTTTTATGTCATGGGGTGAAGGACGTGATGAAGTCCACATCAAGCCTAGCAACAACGCGAGGTCAAAGCTTGTCGTTCAGCGGAGGCCCTCCTGAGGTGTATGACATCTTAAAGGTCAAACGCTCCAGCGGTTTGAGCACGCGCGGCCACTCTACGGAAAGAACGAATCATGGTCGCGGAGCCTGCGCGCTCAAAATGCTAGATGAAAAACTGCATTCAACGAGCAAAGAAAGGTACGTCTCTCATCTTTGATCAAGAAGTTTATCAACTTACTTTTTCGTAGCTGCTTAACCCTATCTGGACCGGGCTTTTTTGAGCATCCTCAGGCCGAGGGGGGCTAAATTAGCCCCCCCTCAGAACTCCGAATTGACAAGGGCTAGAAAGATGAAATTTGGTCATAATATGTAACTTAATGTGAAACGTCCGAATATCTAATTTATTTTACTCTAATTGTTGTATTTTCGATGACGTCATCAGTTTTCTTTGTTTTAGGCCAAAAACAGTACCCTTGCAGATTTAACTGTAAAAACTTACCCACGAGAAATATCATGCTTCTTATAACTTTGATTAACAGATGAAATATCTAAGTTTCTGAAAAACATAATTTTTTGAAAAAATTATGAAATTTATAAACTTATATTTATTACCTAAATTCATTATATATATGACGTCATGAATGACGTAAAACAAAAGAAAAACCAAAAAAATTGGTTATTTCCATATTTTCTTATTGAATTATGGTTGCTCTGAAAATTTCATCCATTTATCTCACTTCTGTCAAGAATTATCGTAATTTGGAGTTATAAAGGGTTTGACCGTAAAACAAACAAGATATTAAAACTACTCTCTGAAAAAATTGTTATATTTCCAAAAATACATGACATATCTTGTAGAAATTTTGGTGAAAGATGCGAAAAGGATAGTTAGGAAAAGTCACGAAAAATAATTAGCGTAGAAATTATCATAAAAAAGATACCCAGACAAAACTGGTAGGGGGGGCTATTTTAGCCCCCCCCCGGTCCAGATAGGGTTAAAATCAATTTTCAATTCAAGCCTTGCATTTTTTAACTTTCTGTGCATTTTATTTGAATCATAGCCGATTTTGCTTCAAAAGTAGGCCTAGACTTTTAATTTGTTCAGCAATAGTCTGAATTCAATGTTTTGTTCGGACTATACCTCTAAGTTGACTTGTGCAAAGCACATTGATCTTGAGGTTTGCGCTAAATTGTGAATAATAAACTTCTGGAAAATAGAGGGACTGCAGCTGAGAACAGGCCGAGATTGGAAAATATAATGTGTGGCATGGCAGCCACTTTGCTCGCCTGTATTGATGCATCATTTCACAGAATGAGATTGGTTGCTAAGGGAAACTTCTCCAACAAAATGAACTCTTTGAGTGAAGTAATTAGCTCAATGACGTTCCCATCAAAATTATTTCAAAAAGCTCTTTGTTAGCATTTTTTCAAGATTATTGTTAGTTTTCTAAGAACTTTTAGGCCGCTGATCAGTCAAGTGTCAAGTAGAACAACAATCGAAGAGTTTTCAAGAAACCAATAAATTTTCCCACCCAGTACTGAAAGTCTCTTTTAGCTTTCAGTAAACAGTTGAAATTAGCAGATCATGGGTACCAAAGTTTTTTGCAGTTTCTCCGCATCCTTCTTAAATGTTCGCTGTATTCATTGATAGGTAAGTTCCCAAGCATTTCGTGAGTTTTACCAGAATACAGCGCCAGCATGCGAATTACCTTCTCAGACAAAATAAACAAGCTTCTTGAGCAATATCCAAGTTCTCAGTCGAGGTTCTTACTGGTTTAGTTCTTAGTTGAATTCTTGAAAAGAGTTTCTTATTAACAATAGCACTGTAACAAAAGCAAAGGCAACCATGTATGCCGACGACACAGCAATTTCGTATTCTTCTGATAAAAGTGAGGAACTGGACCTAGTAATCAACGAGGAGCTGTCGTACATTGAAAGGTGGCTACAAGGCAATAAGCTTTCCCTTAATGTTGTTAAAACCCAGGCTATGATAATTGGTTCAAAGCCAAAAATTAAAAAACTAAAAAACAATCTTAGCACACTTCCTTCTTTCAAAGTAGGGGGCGAGGAAATCAACCTGGTAAACGAAACAAAATACCTCGGGGTCATGATTGATAATTGCCTTACCTCGGAAAGTCATATAAGCGCGGTTCAAAAGAAGATCTCCAGAGCTATTGGCCTATTGAAGTATGCAAAAAATTTTGTTCAAACTGACACTTTGATAAATTTATATAGAAGCATCACGGAGCCACATTTCAGCTACTGTTGTTCTGTCTGGGGCTCTTGTGGTGCTTCAAAGCTAGACGTGCTTCAAAAATTACAGAATAAAGCAGCCAGAATAGTAACAAATAGCCCTTTCGATGCATCTGCAGCTCCTTTGCTCCAGAGACTTGGTTGGCCATCTGTACAAAAGCTGATAAATAAAGAAACAGGTTCTATGGTTTACAAATCTCTTAACTCTCTTGCACCTCAATATCTTAGCGATCTCTTCGTGAGATCGTCCGAGGTACATCCAAGAGAGTTAAGAAACTCTAAAACAAACCTTGCAATACCCATGTTGAGAACTGGCAATGGCCAAAAATCCTTTGCTTATCGTGGGGCCAGTCTCTGGAACAGTCTTGATTTGGATACAAAGATGGCTCCCTCAATCAATGCCTTCAAGTCCAAAATCAATGAAAAATAAACCTTTTATATATGGAGGTGTATCGCTGTAAATTAATATATCTTTAATTTTGACGTATTCCGCTCTTTTTATTGTAAATTTTGTAGTATATAATTCTTTAATTTTGTAAGTAATTTTTTGCAGGGCCAATTGTAAAACAGTATTTATACTGAATTTGTACCCTGGGTAAACAATTTTAAAATGAAAATGAAATGAAAAGTTTAATCATGCTGAAAACGGATTACACGTTTTTTTTTATAAGAAACTGGTTTATAAGAAACTAGTACTACGATGACCAAAAATTTAAGAAACTCTAGTACTACGCTCAAGAACAGTTAAGAAACTCTAAAACGTTATATCTGTATGTCTCTCTTATTCTATGTCTCTCTAACAAAGGTGCCTTCGTCTTTTCTTGACTTTTAACTGCAAAATTGGTAAATTTTTGCCTTGATGTGCATGGCTTCTTCTTGATGACAATGTCAATGCAAAATGGAAGCCCTTTCTCGAGAAGAAGGCTCAACTTCGAACAATACCGCAATTTTAGGCCCAAAAAAATAAGAAACTAATCAAGAAACTTTTACTACTAAAACACCGAAATTTTCATGCGAAGTTAAGAAACTTTTAGTACTAAGTGCTGATCCAAGTTTCTTATAATAAAAAAACGTGTATTTCGTGATTAATTTGATTGCTTGTGTGTTTAATTAGATTGTTTGTTCTCCACTGAAAAATCTTCAAGCAAAGACTAAACATTTCCTGCACGCCAATTTTTGATGGTTGATTCCTCAGACTGCATTCTGTAACGTAACATTACAGCACATTTACTCATATTTCGAGGAAGGTGCAATAAAATTGCGCTGATCTTCCTTTGCATTCTCATGGCATAATTTGGAAAATTTCACAATAAAAATCATTAAGCCCGTGAGTCACTTCTAAGGTCCTTTGATTTGTTCATTGCAGCCATGCTTACGATGCAAAATATAGCTCATTTTCCGGGCGCCTGGAGGGCGTTGTCACGAACAATTTTTTGGGGCTGCGCCCCAGACCCCCAACTCCCAAGATGCTGGGTACGCCAGTATTACTTCCCCCCTACACATATCATATTTTTAAAGTTTCAGTAAGCCAGAAAGTCATGAAGACATAGTGGGCATACACTCTTAAACATTTTATGTTACAGTAATGGCTCTTGCCCCCACTTCAATAAAAAATCAAAACGCAATGGACAGCGCAAAACAATAAACACCCAATGGTCCGGATAGAAACTAAGGTCCGGGGCTGGTAGGCAGTTTCTTAAATTTGCTACCAAAAGTTTCTTACGTGTTTCTTATATTTTTAATCCTGGAATGTAGAGTTAATTTTGTTTTGTCTAATGGGCTCCCAAATTACTTAGTAAGATCTCAAAACAAGTAAATAAAATGATTCGCACTCAAAATAATGTCCAAACAGACGCTATAAGGGGCAGGGCAAAAATTTATTTTATTACATGGCCGGTGGAGAACGAAAATTCTTGCAAAAAGATCTGCTCGCCCTGTATGAAATTATTGCCAAAAAACCAACTGCCCCGTCACCCATTCCTAAAAAAAAATTTATCTGCCCTGTATTCATGAACAACATATATGAACAACAAATGTTGTGTCGTACCACTGATGAATTAGCCAAATACCATAACATAATCAATTCTTGCCTTTACGAGACTTTGTACCCTGGGTACCAGTTTTTAACGTTAGAGAGGCTGGTACCCAGGGTAGAGACTTTGTAAACGAAGAAATCGACTTTGAAGATGAAGAGAAATGATTGATGAATCGTTCTTGCAAGTAACTGACAAGGATACATTCATTTTTTTGTAAGAAACTAAGGTCCGGGGCTGGTAGGCAGTTTCTTAGATTTTTGGGCCATTTTGCTACCACAAGTTTCTTACGTGTTTCTTATATTATTATTGCCGGAAGTTTAGAGTTGATTTTGTCTCGTCTAAAGGGCTCCCAAATTACTTAGTAAAATCTCAAAACGAGTAAATAACATGGTTCGCACTCAAAATAATGTCCAAACAGTTGCTTTAACTGCACAATGTCAGAATATTTTTGAGTGTGATAGGAAAATTAAAACTGAAAATTGCAGAAGTTTCTTAGCTTTTTTCAATTCAGGTACGGTTGTTTCTTAGCTTTCGAAAAATTGAGCCTACCGTTTCTTATAAGCGGTTTCTTATAAAAAAAATGAGTGTATTTTGCGTCAAGTTCATACACATCCTTCCAAGCATTTCTCAACTTGCATGACCCACAATGTTGGCCTCAAAATTAGCCATTTCATATTTCAAACTTTATCTTGAGCTAATAGAAAGGTACTGCCCCGGGGGGGGGGGGGTACTTCCATTATGGCCTAACAGGGGGGTCCAGTCGGTTTGAGGGTCTTGCAAATGGCTACCAAATGGCCCTATCTGTCAAACATATACTACCAATTGGGGGTATTCCAAGATTCTTGGTCAGTTATAAGATTTCAACTCAGTAGGCTCCTCCGCACGGCAATCTGATCGTTGCAGCAGTAATTATCATTGAATTCTGAAGTTTTTTTGCTTTGTTCAATCAGTTTTTCAATAGAAAATTTTGAAAAACTGCAGAAAATTTTTGCTACCAGACGCTACCATATGGCTCAATTTTTGATCCACGAACTACCATTTGGGGGTTTCAATAAAGAGATACTACCATTTGAGGGAATTTTTCAAGATTTTTGCTTTGGCCCTCTTTAACCCTGACTGGACCCCCCTGTCAGGCCACAATTGGAGTACCCCCCTGGGGGTACTGCCCCGTTCATATTTGCTTTGTAAAAAGTGTTGACCCAATTCTGTACAAGCTAAAAAAAAGTAGTTGCCCCGTTACGTTTTGCACCGGCCATGTTATAAAATAAACTTTGCACTGTCCCTAACTGTACAGTGTCAAAACATTTTGCGAGTGCAATAGGAAAATTAGAGCTGTAAATTTCAAAAGTTTCTTAGCTTTTTCAATTCAGGTAGGGTTGTTTCTTGGCTTTCAAAAAATCGAGCCTACTGTTTCTTACAAGCGGTTTCTTATAAAACAAATGAGTGTATTACAAGAAAAGCTTCAAATATTTTGAAAGAAGTAGAAATCAGTTACGTAAGTATAAGTAGATTTTGAAGTAGAAGGCCTGATTTTTGCTATCCCTCGGTTGGACAGAGTGGGTTCTTTAGTAAATGAGAAAGTAAGAAACAATAAAGATTTCCTTTGTAAAACTGCATAATCACAAAGAGGTGGGTAACGATATTTGCTGGCTGGCGGTTTCAACTAACAAAATGCTCGAGACTGTGAATTCACGAATCCAATATTACTAAATTTCCAGGGTTGGTAAAATTCTAAAGCGGTCTTTAGAATTATTCCCAATGTGGTTTTCAATGCTATGCTGTAAACAAAGCGCCATGATGAGCCATACAAAGCCGTTTAGATAAAATAGTTAAGTCAGCATGCATGACTTATTCCCATTGATCAAAACATATCAAAGGCCCAACTTGAATACATCAAGGGTTTCACTTCGCATTACGAGGTTTTCGCATAGAATTATAAGGGTTTCACTTGAGTACTTTTCGATTACATGCAAGTTTTGTTAAATCTTCGCTCTGCCCGATCGATCTAAAATGTGATACTAGCCTATTTGAGGATTATTCTATAATTGATTAAAAACATTTGGTCTGTGGAATAAATAGATTATTGAACTCGCTGAAGTTGAACTCGCTGAACACTTTTGCGATGCATCTGGCCGCTTGTGAAGTTGAAAACCAACTGAAGAAAGCCGAAGTGGAAAAAGAAACGAGAACGACGAACAAAGTATTTGCAGCATGCTGCGGAAATTGGCGATAATACGAAACACGCCAACTGTAGTAAGAACTGAAGCTACAACCAGCAAAGAAGATGGCGGATTGTCTGTTACCCCAGGCAGTTCATGCAACTCGAATAGTGGCATGGAAGAGGCCACCAAATTATTTTCATCTTGCGATCAACACGTGGAGGAAGACGAAGAAATGTTGCCATTTATTGTCGATTATTTGGGCTTCGATCACATTTCCGAAGCTCAGTCGATACCTCTTATGAAAGAAACTCTAAAGAAAATAAAGAAAAGTCACACAAAGAGTGTACGAGTAGATTTCGTTGTTCATGATGGAATTTTGAAGGTTTCTGATGTAACTCAAGGAGCCTTGCTGATCACGGCGCCGCTTTACGCTGTTGCTCTATGTGTCCAAGAACAACTCCGAGGATTCGATTCAAGTTTTGCAATAAATATCACACGAAGAAGAGTTCATCTCTGTCATGTATTTCAAGCTGGATCAAAGCTCGAGGTAAACAAAATTATTGCCTGTTTCCTTATGTTTTGATTCGCCGGCAGTTTTTGCTGTCTGTACTGTACTTCTCATTTACTTTCGTGATCTTGAAATAAGTGGAAGCCGATTGTAAGATGTTTACATATTTCAAAATAGAACTTGCGTTTCATTGTGATCACAAAACTGTGTCAGATTACAAAGTTATTATTTTTACCCCTCCCCTCTTCTTCCCTGCGAACTGTTTACTATTTTCTTCATTTCCTGGCCAGGCTACACTTGAAAGTTCGAAAACACTTTGAAAAGGACCGGCGGTAATCTTCGGTTATTAATGGGCAAAATGTTAATTTCTTTTCAAAGAATTCACTTTGAAAGACATCTCACCAAAATAAAGAAAACATAAATATTAATCAATGTCAACAAACAAAATATGTCAACAAAAGAAACCCTTTGCACATCATATCGTGGTACAGAATCGAGTCAGAACAATTGATACTAATTACATTTTTTTCATAAGAAACTCAACTCTCAGATCGCCAGAAAATTAAGAATCTGCAGACCCAGTACTGGAAAAATATAAGTTAAGAAACTATTTATTTTGAATTTTGATAAAGAAAATCCTTGACATATATTTTTAAAATAAACTTGTTTCCTACATCATATTTCGTAAGGTACTCGAGAAATGTCTA
This sequence comes from Aurelia coerulea, assembly GCA_039566865.1. Lineage (NCBI taxonomy): Eukaryota > Metazoa > Cnidaria > Scyphozoa > Semaeostomeae > Ulmaridae > Aurelia > Aurelia coerulea. Next base: position 11,286,905 of record CM076959.1, read on the forward strand.
AACATGGGAAAGGCTTAAAAAACATTGTTAATGTTTTGAAATATTCCCGAGGACACAGGTAGTGAGCATGAGGATTGTTATGGAGCCTCTAAGAAACTCGTAAGCAACTCTGTGTACTCAACTTTCAGCACTGGCCCAAATTCTTAGTTTCTTATAAAAGAAAATACGTGTATGCAACAGAGAGTTTATGATTTCTTGAGTGTTCAAAGTATAAAATGTATCGAATCCTAATCTCTAGCACTTCAAATGGTATGGTAGGTATGGTTGTTTAACTTTTTCAAACTTCTCTGAAACTCAATGTAAACACAGGAGGGTTGAGGAAGCAGGGGTGGGTGTAACTATCTATGTCGAAAAGGTATACAGTATGGGCGCAGGAGTCAGTTTCCGGTACTTTTACAATTGTTTTGATGTTTTGAAAATTGAAAACTCTCTCCCCTTGTTGTCTGCCATTAATGTTCAGAAATTCAGAAATTAAAGAAAAGTTAAAAACATGAAATATATTTTGTAAAATGAAAGAAGCATAGGGCAAATCATCGAATAAGCCTCCAGGCGCTTATTTGGCCAAAAAATATTTGGAGTGGGGGCTTATTTGAGGGGGGGGAGGGGGGTTATTTACCAACAATCAAAAATATTACCTGAACCAATATTTTTCTTTTTCTTGACTTGAGGCTGGTCAGTATGCTTAAAAGAGCAAATAAATTGGGATCCCAGGGGGGACACTCAGCACATAAGCATGTGGGGGTCGGTCTGAGAACTTCTTCAGGAAACCCAAAAATATCAGTTTAGCTTCATTGCATATAGAAGAACGAGAGGAGACATGATAATGGTTTTTAAGATCATGAAAGGTATCGTCGACTTGAACCATACAAATTTCTTCAAGTTAAGCACAACCAAAACAAGAGGACACGAGCTCAAGCTGTTTAAGCAAAGAAATCGCCTGAACGTAAGACGAAACTTCTTTTCACAAAGAATAGTAAAATCGTGGAATGAGTTATCCGAAGAGATTGTCAACTGTACGACAGTATTACATTTTGAAAAACGTTATGATAGCTTCCACCGCGAACACAAATACAACTTCTAGGGTTTTATAGGCTGTAAGCCTCGTATTCCCTTATTTGATATATTATTATTATTATTATTATTATTATTATTATTATTATTATTATTATTATTATTATTATTATTATTATATTCTATTTCGGACGTATTAGCTGTAGATTTTTCAATTTATTTTAAGGAACATTTTAATCATACTTTTCGAACTTATTTGTAAATTTCCCCATCATGCCTAATTGAGAGTGATGGGTGTCATCATGTATCGTAGTATTTGTAGGGAATAAAAAGTTTCCATTATTATTATTACAACCTAAAAATATCAGCTCCGCTCCTTCTATACATTGACATCTGCAAACGAACATAAAAGTAAAAGATCCGGAAACAATGCAAATTGAGGCCAGGATTGCCTCCAAAGAACCCAAAAGCATCATTTTGACTATATTTGATGCCCAAAAATATCCAAAACATATTTTCAGTCTATTTGGACCCAAAAATATCACTATCGGCAATATTCTGACCCAAAAATATCGGACTTACCTCACCGTATGTGCATGTGCTGAATGCCCCCCCCTCCCTGGCATTGGGATATAGCCTTGTCCAGGCAATATCTAAGCCCAAGAAGTATGATGAAAAGAGCAGGAAGAAAGTCAGTCAAAAAAGAGAATCAAAAGTATTCACTAAAGTTACAATCGATTGTTCGAGGGTGGGGGCTTATTTTGCAAAAGATATCCTTATAGGGGGGCTTATTCGAGGGGGGGGGGGGTCATTGGAAGGTGAGTATTCAGTAAAATTACAATCGATTAACCCTATGGGAGCTTATTGGAGGGTGGGGGCTTATTTCGCAAAAGATATTTTTGGGTGGGGGCTGATTCAAAGGGGGGGGGCTCATTCGAAGATGCGGGCTTAATCGAGGACTTCTGGTATGACAAAGCACCTATATCTATCCTATCTATGACTATTTTCGCAATGATAAGTATTATTCGCGAGAGCTAAACGATTTTGAAGCTGAACACAAATGATCAGTTTAAACACACACAAACCAAAAAACTGTTTGTGTGTGTTTATTTATCAAGATTTTTATCAACACCTCTTTTCCACGAAATTTTTACGGAGATCTTAGCTTTGCATTCAGGTTTTCTGCGATACAAAATACACATTTTTGTGATTCAAAGATGAATTGTATTTTTCACTTTAAGATTCACGCTTTTCACCTTTTGTGCCCAAGCTACTGGCAGCTATCAATTTTGTATTTTGTCTAGCAACTTGTGACATTTAGTAACCTGCTGGAATAATTTTTTTACGAGAGGCGAATTTCAACACTATGAATATTCAAAATTACCTATAGTTTAGACCTTATGCTAAACTATATTCAAAATTACCTATACTTTAGACCTTATGCTTAATTACGTCACGCGCGACGCGGCGCTTAATGCATTCTGGGACTAATGGTCACGCGTGGCTCTGTTTGCTATCAGCTGTGTCGTTATCAGTACGCAAAGATCAGATTACTGGAGCGTGGGTAGGTACAAGTAGGCGAAGGCTACTTGAAGAGCTCGGATGGGAAACACTTTATGACCGAAGGTGGTGCTGAAAAATTATGTCATTTCTTTTCATTAACCACACCCAAAAGTCCAGATTACCTTTTCAATGAGATACCCGAACAGCGCTCAGTTGAGTATAATTTAAGAAACCCGCGTTGTTATGAGCAAAATGTAGGTAGAACTATGCGCTTCTCCAGCTCTTATTTCCATAACACAATATGTGAGTGGAACCTGTTAGACAAAACTGTACAAGATTCTCCTTCTCTTGCAGTTTTCAAGAGCAAATTGTTTCGAATCATCAGACCCGAGAAAAACCCGGTTTATAACATCTATGATATTTTGGGTATCAAGCTATTAACAAGGCTTCGAGTTAACTTTAGTCCTCTAAATGAACATAGATTTAGGCATAATTTTGATTGCTTGAGTCCAATTTGTATTTGTGGTACAGGAAAGGAAGATAATGAGCATTACCTCCTGCACTGCCCCCAGTTTACCGCTCAGCGCCAAGATCTCCTTGGTCAAGTCTCAGATGTCGGATATGATGTTGCTAGCATGAACTCAAAGGATCTTTGTCATTTGTTATTATATGGGAACCCAGGAACGCCGGAGAGGGGGGGCGCGGGGGGGCAAGCGCCCCTCCTGCCCTTTCCTAACGGGGGCAAGGGGGGCAAAAGTGCCCTTTCAATGAAAAACAATAATTTACTTTGAAACTTGATAGAAAGGGCGCCATAGCTTCATTCCCTTATCAGAAACACACCAGTAACGAAAAATGACTGGCAATTGCAACTTCAAAATAAGCAATATGCGATTTTATGCGATTCGGAATGAGGACATGTGGAGAAATAGCCGAAAAATTTTGTGAAAGAACATTATTAATGTTCGTTAAAACGTTTTTGATAGCATTTTAAGCCAATCTAAAGGGCGTGGTCACAAAAATTTTCCCGGGGGAGTACCCCCGGACCCCCTAATTTTTAGGCTCCCTTCGCTCGCCTTCGGTCTCGATTGCCCTTACGTTCCTAGTCGCCCCCCTTGCCCTACCATCGCTCCGGCGTCCCTGTGGGAACCCAAATGAAAGCACCTTTGCAAATAGAATCATCATAGAAGCAACTATTTCTTTCATCAAAACTTCTGAACGGTTTAATTAAACTTTCTGGAAAAACAGCAGCCTAACCCTTTTTTTTTTCTTTTTGACTGAAGTGCTCCCGGAATTTGCATGGGCTGTCTCTGCTCATCGCACTGCTGCCGCGGGTGCATCGGTTGGGGGGAGTCTATGATAAATTGGAAAGTCTTTTTCCCCTCGGGGTTGGATCCCTGAACCTTTGTTTCATTCTCCCTGCCGGTGCGCTCGTGGTTGTGGTTTGGTGGGTGGTGGGCTGTTTTTGCGGGTTTTGGGGGTACTTCAGTTTTGCCTTGGCCTTTACTTTGTCCCGATTTAGTGTACATATGTATCTTATTTTTTTGTTTTTGTTTTTTGTGTTCTATTATTAATTTATTGTTGATATTACTTAGAAAATTGTAAGTGGCATTTGTAGTGAGGACCCGGTGACCATGCGTCTTTCCTCGCTGCAAATGCCACAGTAACTTGCATTAACTTGTTGTTTTTAAGTTTTAGATTGATAAATAAAAAAAAAAGATCAGATTCATCGATTGTTTACGCTGCCATTCGCCCAAAAAACATGGAAAATACGGATAAAATCAATCATATACTCAAAGAAAATCATAGCTCTACTTTTTGAAACTCTTGCCCAGGCAACAGGCGTGAATAAGAGAGTGAAGGTGGAGAAATCATGGTGCAAGAAGACGAAAGATCTGACTGTAGGTCGGTGAACGAAAACGAAAAGGAAGGGTGGATGAGAACACTCAAGTACCTCTCAAATATAACCAACATTATCATTGACAAACATTTGATTGAAGGATCAAGTTCTCTACCAAAGACATTAACAGGACCAAAAGCACATCGGAATAATAACACTGGTATCGACTGTGGAAGGAAAGGAGAGGTACTTTCGTAGCTTTTCCGTAAAGCCAAACGTGAAGGCCAGTCTATGCTGCGCTTGGTAAAGCTAAAGTGCATGCTTCTTTTTCTTCCTGTCATCTGTTTTTTCAAATAGAACATCATTGAATTTCACAGCTTTTGTCAAAGTCATATTAGCAGATGACCGAACGGAATATGCCACTTCTGTGCAACCTGAGTGCAGGTCTAGTCAGGTGGTATTTCCTTTGGATCTATTTTTGAATAATGCAGAAAAGTAAACAAGAGGGTAGCTACATGCTTACAGCACCCTTCTTGTCCACCTTTACAGTTACCTTTGGCTTCCATAACTTCTCTCCTCAGCTGAAAAAAATGAACATACACCGTATATGCGTATAGGGTGCCGGCGGTGGTAATCGGACACTTAATGAAAACTAAATATTTTCATGAGAAACTTTAATCAAAGACAAGAACCGAACATACCAGGTGAATGGACAGGTATTTGGACATATTTTCCCGAAATGTTTTGGTTTTTACTCTGCCTGCTTTTCCTTGACAACGATGTTTTTGAGACTGATCTTGGCGGTGGTTTTCGGACAGTGGCGGTGGTTTTCGGACAGTGAGTTGCATAATGCAGAATGTGTCAAGAAAATTATTTTTGTGTTTATACTTGGCAAGTATTCCATCTATAAACTCTTTTTGCTTCATTTTTCTTGCCTTTTTTCTATCCTTGAATGCGAAAACAATGGTTCGACTGTTGTGTTGGTTCTCGTAATGGCATTCCAGAGCGCTCTCGGTACACACAAAACACTATAAAAGCTAGGAGATGCGTTCGCAAAATGTTGTTTTGATCTCATTACTATTTTCGATTGATGTATGTCTAGATATTTATGACTGAAGTGTGAAAATCCAAAAAAATATTCAAATCCGACCTGATCCCAAACGACTGATTTATTTGGTGTCCGAAAACCACCGCCATGAACTTTTATGACCATTCGATATGACATCTGCTGTCCTCCTTTCAATGAAACTGTTTTAAGTCTTTGGCATAATGCTATGCGTTATTTACATGCTAGACATCCAATTTGAGTGATTGTTTAACATTTTTGCTTCTTTGTGGAATGGATTCAGAGTTTGGAAACAGGGATGTGATATTCGCAACGACAACTTCTACAATGCCAAGCACAACGAAAGAAACTTCTTTAGCATGTTTTGCATTCATGAAGGCTTTTCGTAAATTTGTTAAGTATCTATAATGTTAGCTTTCAGTACCAAGAAATAGGGACGGTCTAATTTAAGATCCAAGATCCCAAGATCCAAGATCCCAAGATCCAAGATCCCAAGATCCAAGATCCAGAGATCCAAAAATCCACTTTGGAAATTAAAATCCAAGTATCGGAATTTAAGATCCAAGTTTGGAATTTAAGATCCAAGTATCGGAATTTAAGATCAAATTATCGGAATTTAAGATCCAAGTTTGGAATTTAAGATCCAAAGTATCGGAATTTAAGATCCAAGTTTTGAAGTTAAGATCCAACTTTCGGAATTTAAGATCCAACTTTCGGAATTTAAGATCCAAGTATCGGAATTTAAGATCCAAGTTTGGAATTTAAGATCTAAGTATCGGAATTTAAGATCCAAGTTTGGAATTTAAGATCCAAATTTGGAAATTAAGGTCCAAGTATCTGAATTTAAGATCCAAGTTTGGAATTTAAGATCCAACTTTCGGAATTTAAGATCCAAGTTCAGTTCAGTTCAGTTCAGTTCAGTTCAGTTCAGTTCAGTTCAGTTCAGTTCAGTTCAGTTCAGTTCAGTTCAGTTCAGTTCAGTTCAGTTCAGTTCAGTTCAGTTCAGTTCAGTTCAGCGCTGTTCCGTCTTTTTGAAGCTTGTCGCAGTACACTGAATAAAAAGGGCTATATGGGAATGGTACTGATGGATTTGTCAAAAGCTTACGACTGCCTTCCACATGATTTCTTAATAGCAAAGCTGGCTGCCTATGGTTTTGGTCTAAAAAGCCTGAAACTATTTTCAAGTTACCTCTCAAACAGGAAGCAACGAGTCAAATGTGGCAACTCATTTAGCGAATGGCAAAACATAGAATCAGGTGTCCCCAAGGTTCAGTGTTAGGTCCATTTCTGTTTAACTTCTTCATGAACGATTTCACATATGCCATTACTAAGTCAGAGTTCTGTAATTTTGCAGATGACAATACAATATATGCATGCAGTCAAAACCTAGAACATGTTGTATCCTGTCTTAAGAATGATACCCATAATGCGCTGTGTTGGTTTCGGGACAATGGAATGGTTGCAAATCCTTCCAAATTTCAAGTCATGTTTCTTGGGCTGAAACCAGACCAGGAATACGTGTTTGAAATTGATAAGAAACCGATTCCTGCAACTAGCACAGTGAAACTCTTAGGTATTACTATTGACCCCTGGCTAAAATTTTCCGAACATGTAAATACACTTTGCACAAAAGCCAACAACAAGACCAGTGCGTTTTCACGAGTAGCAGAATATTTAGATCAGGACAAGAGGCGTATTTTTTATAATACATTTATCATGTCAAATTTTAATTATTGTCCTTTAATCTGGATGTTCTGTGGGAAAGAAGCCAATGCAGCAATAAACAGAGTCCATAAAAGGGCACTGAGAATAATGTGGGAGGATTTCGCAGCCCCCTTTGCTGAACTCTTAGCTAGGGGTAGCGAATATGCTATTCACACTCGAAATTTGCAAAAATTAATGCTGGAAATATATAAATGCCTCAATTCGGAAAATCCATCTTTTATGTGGAATATCTTCCAGGCAAAAGATGTAGCCTATAACCTAAGGACTAAAAATCTTCTACGGTTACCAAGCACCAACATGGTTGGGATGGGGGCAGAGTTACCTTAATTTTTTTGAGTAAATCGCAGCGCCCATTCGTTTACGTCTTCGTAGTGTAGTGTTTTTTGTGGTAACGTTGTGTTGATAAACTATACTATCTATTAATTATCTATTGTAAGTGCTATTCACAGTGGGAACTCGATGACCATGTGTCCATTTTCACTGTGAGTGGCACACTCTATCTTATGTTTAGTTTATCTGTTAAATGTAGTTGATTTTAAGGAGTATATAAAAAAAAAAAAAAAAAAAGCACCAACACCTTGTCATATGGGAATGATTCATTATCTTTCAGGGGGGCCATCCTTTGGAACACTTTGTCTGACTCAATAAAAAGCCTGGGAACCAGTGCTAGCTTTAAGAGATCAATTAAAGAGTGGAAGGGTGACAGTTGCTCATGCAAAATATGTAGATAAAGAGTCCGTGGGAATTTCTCCAGAAAATATTTCTGTATTATAATCATAATCATGTATTTATCTATTCATTGTAATTAGTATTCCTTTTCGTGTAAATAGTTGGTCTTAATTAGTTCAATTTAGAACTATCAGTTTTTTTAACTAACTGTAAATAATGTTATAATAATAATGATAATAATAATAATAAAGTTCAGTTCAGTTCAGTTCAGTTCAGTTCAGTTCAGTTCAGTTCAGTTCAGTTCAGTTCAGTTCAGTTCAGTTCAGTTCAGTTCAGTTCAGTTCAGTTCAGTTCAGTTCAGTTCAGTTCAGTTCAGTTTCATTCATTATCAATCAATCCTTAATACAATTCAACATAAATACTCTACATATTATATAAAACATACTATACTCTAAAGATCCAAGTTTGGAATTTAAGATCAAACTTTGGAATTTATTGGGCTGCTAGCCAAATTTAGCCAAATTCATTTTAGGCCAGGCCAGAGGGATTTTAGCACATCCTTCCAAAAAGTACCCAATGCCTATTGTTGCCATAAACATAGACGTAGGAACCAACCGGGGGCACTGGGGGCACGTGCCCCCAAGATTTAGCAAGAAACAAAGAAGTGCCCTTTTTATTTTCAAGTAGGGCCTCTTTTGCTCAATGAAAAATTGAAGCGTCTTGCGCCCAAGTTTGAGATGCTTCCTAAGTCCCTCGCCAGTGGCCATAAAACGATTAACAGAAATCCCAATTCAAAATTTAAATTTTTTTTGTGTGAGGTGCTTGTCCTAGAAGCCTCCCGCAAAGCCCTTTTGCCTGTGGAGGGAGGGGGAGGGGCAAAATCAAGAATTGGCTCGAAAGTTTTTACCTCGTGGTCTCGACATCAGCAACGCAAAGGTTCATGTAATGCCGGTGAGCCTATTTTACATTCTTAATTCGTGTATGGTTCTTTCGGTGTTGCTAAAATTAAACTATTTGAATCAAGTTTTGGCGTATACTTTCTGGAGATCAATATACAGCCACTGGACTGTTTTCCGACATTGAGAACAGTGCACTATAAATGAGTTGATGCTAGGCCTAACTAGGCCTATAATAATGTCGCTCTTAAACCCTAATCCTACTGGGTTTTTTTGGATCTAACATAACCGAGGGGGGGGGGTGCTTTCCATCCCCCTCTATAAATAGCCGTAGACTAATGGGAAATCATTGAAACTTGGCAAGGGCGTAGTCCTAACTATTCTTAGCCGATTGATAGTTTTGGGCGTGGCCACTTCATTAGGTGACGTCACTATGACTGATCTAAAAACGGAATAAAGGTAATCTGAATGACTTTTTCCATTCTTATTTGACGTATCATTCATTTCCAATTCAAATATGATGCATAGAGGTGTTTTTAGACTGTTATTTTGGAAGAAAATGACAAAAATCGATGACGTCATAATTAAAAATGTGTTTTTCTGTCAAAAATTGATAATAATTGGCTCAAAATGCTTTTAAAGTATTGCATAACGCAATTCTATACATTTTTAACAAAATCTGTTGGAAAAAACTTCAAAATTTGCCAAAATGACCCAAAATGGCGGCCCGAGTGACGTCATCATTTAAGAATGCTGACGTCAGCAAATTGCATTGTTATTGACAACAATAGAAAGCTAATTGTTTGCTGATTCTTTTAAAGTACAAAAGTCAACGTTTGGAACTAATTCTTGGAGTAAAAATATCAAAGTCATTAATTTTTCCAATACCTTGCTCCAAATATGGTAGTGTCACCTGTCACGTAACACCTATTGTTCAAAAACTTAATTGTCAAAATGTAGCTAATAGATAACTAGTAATTGTCAGAGAGTTTGAGGGTCATAGCTTTTTTCGTTAAACAATTCTCTGCAAAAAACCGTCAGGAGGGGGGAGGGGTGGAAAACACCCCCAAGAGAGGATTAGGGTTAGAAAGCACCCCTCAAATATCAAGACCAGGGACGCCCGAGCGATGGTAGGGCAAGGGGGGCGACTAGGAGGGTAAGGACAATCGAGACCAAAGGCGAGCGAAGCGAGCGTAAAAATTGGGGAGTCCGGGGGTACTCCCCCGGGAAAATTTTTGTGGCCACGCCCTTTAGATTGGCTTAAAATGCTATCAAAAACGTTTTAACGAACATTAATCATGTTCTTTCACGAAATTTTTCGGCCACATGTCCTCATTCCGAATCGCATAAAATCGCATGTTGCTTATTTTGAAGTTGCAATTGACTGTCACGTTTTGTTACTGGTGTGTTTCTGATAAGGGAATGAAGCTATGGCGGCTTTTCTATCAAGTTTCAAAGTAAATTATTGTTTTCATTGAAAGGGCACGTTTGCCCCCTTGCCCCCGTTAGGAAAGGGCAGGAGGGGCGCTTGACCCCTCGCTCCCCCCTCTCTAGCGTTCCTGGTCGAGACGTTTTGGCTGGCTCGGAGAATGCCAAAATGGAGTATAGGAACCAAAATGGAGTATAATTCTCCTCTCCAGGGCCCAAATGGAGTAATCCTAGTATTAAGTGGTATTATATCCCATTGTCAAAAATAATTAACACCAAGAGATGACATTTTTTTATCATAAATCTAATGCCTAACAATGGATTTATAAAACTGTCTTCACTGCCTTTTGAATATTCCGGATGACATCCATGGTGATCTTTATCTATAACACGGTTGCTGTCACTTATGGTATTGCCCTTACCATGTGAGACGTACCAGTCTACTTGATTAAACATATTTTATGAAACTAAGAATCTGGGCTAGTATTGAAAGTTTCTTAGAATTATCAGATCTGTGCCCCTGAAATTTGCAAAATAAGGTGTTTTGAAGCCTTTCCAATGTTTAAACATTACTCAAATACTTTCCGAGTAATATGATACATGAAACAAGTGAGAATAATGAAAAAGATTTAAGAGTTTCTTAATTTTTTGGTGATCTGAGGGTCTGAGTTTCTTATAAGCAGTTTCTTATAAAGAGAAATACATGTAATCACAATTTCCTGAGAACCTAGGTTGATCAAGTGTTGATCACCGCACCGATAAACCTGGTTTATCTAATGATGAATTAGGTTTATAAACAAATTGCCATTATCTGCTGTCTAACTGGTTTATCACTTTTCAATGTAAATAAACTCAGTTTATGTTGCATAAACCAAGCTGATCGCAGATAAACCTAGTTTCTCAAACTGTAACTACAATTATCAGATAACCTTTTTTTTGACAGATAACCTTTTTTGTCCAAATCTAACAGGATAAACTGAATTTATCTGTCAATTTGAGCATAACTTTGATTATCACCTAATAATTGGAATTACGGCTTGATAAACAGGGTCATCTGTGATTATCTTGGTTTCCGCAACATAAAGTTTATTTACATTGAAAAGTGATAAACCAGATAGACAGCAGATTATGGCAATTTGTTTATAAACCGAATTCATCAGTAGATAAACCAGGTTTATCGGTGATCATCTTAGTTTCTCAGGATTCAGGAAATTGTGATTACATGTATTTTTCTTTATATGAAACCGCTTATAAGAAACTCAGACCCTCAGATCACCAACAAATTAAGAAACTCTTAAATCTTTTTCTTTATTCTCACTTGTTTCATGTATCATATTACTCGGAAAGTATTTGAGTAATGTTTAAACATTGGAAAGGCTTCAAAACACCTTGTTGTAAAGATTACGTAATTTAGTTTCCAGACTCTTTATCGAATGGTCACGTGCTGGTCACGCCCACTCTTTATATCTGTTAGACATTCTTTCACGACACGATTAACTAAATGAGCAGTTCGAGTAAAGTAGTGATTGCAGATCGTCGCAGTATGGTCACGTAAAATTATCATTGTATTATAGTTATTCATATTATTCATATTGTTCTGTATATATTTCAAAGGAAACCCTGTCTCGTTTTTATGCTCGAACCTTTCGACACAACATAATGGCGCCCAACGTGGGGCAGGGAGCACACGAAGAGCAAGTTGAATGTATGAATTACTTATGATTTACACGAGGACATAAGATGTCAAATCCGCCGTCACCGCCACCGACTACAGAAAGGAGGACGAGGACTGGCGCAGCTGCAGGAGCAGCAGAAGATGAAAATCCAGCAGATATGGCTGAGGAGATTTTCAAGAGATTAAGAATTACGCGAGGTGGAAATCGCGCGACTGTAACGAAGTTAGAGAGGCAAGCTTTGGGCCTTATGAGAGATCAAGGAGCACAGACTTCTTCAGAAGAAACGGAAGAAATTGTCACGAAACTGTCGGCGATATTAAAGATTTTGAAAGGCAAACGGGAAGATTTAGTGAAATTAGACGAAGAGATTTTACAACGATGCAACGTTGACCATATTGAAAGGGAAGTGGACGAATCAAACGATGTGTCATCGAGAATAATCGAGGTTAGCGAAAGAATCGAAGGATTTTGCAGGAGGTTTAGTGCACCAGACGCAGTGGGAAGAGTTTCCACAAGCACACCTCAACGAAGTATGTTTCCAATGGGATTGAATCAAAGTGGAAGTTCGAGCAGTAATAATCAAGGAGTGAGATTGCCGAAGATCAATTTGCCAAGATTTCGTGACAAGGTTACCAAATTCCAATCGTTCTGGCAGAGCTTTAAATGTTCTGTCGATGAAAATGACAGTTTGTCACCCGTTCTTAAAATGAATTACCTAGTAAACTCGCTGGAAGGTCACGTAAAATTATCATTGTATTATAGTTATTCATATTATTCATATTGTTCTGTATATATTTCAAAGGAAACCCTGTCTCGTTTTTATGCTCGAACCTTTCAACACAACACACCTTATTTTGCAATTTTCAGGGGCACAGATCTACGTCTCACATGGTAAGGGCAATACCATAAGTGACAGCAACCCTGTCAAGATCACCATGGGTGTCCAGGGGCGTCGTGGGTACTAATTGACAGGGGGGCACAACTTGCTGATTTTCCGACGAATGATGACGTCAAAACCAATTACGTCATCATGCGCATGCGAAGTTTGGTTACAAAAAATGCTTTTCAGACAGAGATAGCAAAACCCTGATCTGGTATTCAATCGAAGTAATAATACAGATTAGTTCGCTATAACTGTATGGGAATAGAGCGTGCCACAATCATTGGCGTGGCCAGGGTAAATTAAGTAGGTTGGAGCATTGAAATGGAAAATTGTTGGGGCCACGCCCTTTACTTTGGCTTAGAATGCATCTCCCAATATCATGCCTAGCATTAGCGACAAGGAAACCTTGATAGCTTCGTGACAGTTCTCCTATAAATCGGAGCGCGAAGAAAATTTTTGAAGAAAGATACTTTACTTTGGCTTAGAATGCATCTCCCAATATCATGCCTGCCATTAGCGACAAGGAAACCTTGATAGCTTCGTGACAGTTCTCCTATAAATCGGAGCGCGAGGAAAATTTTTGAAGAAAGATACTTTACTTTGGCTTAGAATGCATCTCCCAATATCATGCCTATCATTAGCGACAAGGAAACCTTGATAGCTTCGTGACAGTTCTCCTATAAATCGGAGCGCGAAGAAAATTTTTGAAGAAAGATACTTTACTTTGGCTTAGAATGCATCTCCCAATATCATGCCTATCATTAGCGACAAGGAAACCTTGATAGCTTCGTGACAGTTCTCCTATAAATCGGAGCGCGAGGAAAATTTTTGAAGAAAGATCCTTTACTTTGGCTAAGAATGCATCTCCCAATATTATGCTTGCCTTTAGAGACGGGGAAACCTTGATCGTTTTGAAGAATCAGAGCACGAGGAAAATTTTTGAAGAAAGATCCTTTACTTTGGCTAAGAATGCATCTCCCAATATTATGCTTGCCTTTAAAGACAAGGAAACCTTGATCGTTTTGTAACAGTTATCCCATGAATCAGAGCACGAGGAAAATTTTGAAGAAGCATCCTTTACTTTGGCTTAGAGAATGGATCTCCCAATATCATGCCTATCATTAGCGACAAGGAAACCTTGATAGCTTCGTGACAGTTCTCCTATAAATCGGAGCGCGAAGAAAATTTTTGAAGAAAGATACTTTACTTTGGCTTAGAATGCATCTCCCAATATCATGCCTATCATTAGCGACAAGGAAACCTTGATAGCTTCGTGACAGTTCTCCTATAAATCGGAGCGCGAAGAAAATTTTTGAAGAAAGATACTTTACTTTGGCTTAGAATGCATCTCCCAATATCATGCCTATCATTAGCGACAAGGAAACCTTGATAGCTTCGTGACAGTTCTCCTATAAATCGGAGCGCGAAGAAAATTTTTGAAGAAAGATACTTTACTTTGGCTTAGAATGCATCTCCCAATATCATGCCTAGCATTAGCGACAAGGAAACCTTTATAGCTTCGTGACAGTTCTCCTATAAATCGGAGCGCGAGGAAAATTTTTGAAGAAAGATACTTTACTTTGGCTTAGAATGCATCTCCCAATATCATGCCTATCATTAGCGACAAGGAAACCTTGATAGCTTCGTGACAGTTCTCCTATAAATCGGAGCGCGAAGAAAATTTTTGAAGAAAGATCCTTTACTTTGGCTTAGAATGCATCTCCCAATATCATGCCTGCCATTAGCGACAAGGAAACCTTGATAGCTTCGTGACAGTTCTCCTATAAATCGGAGCGCGAAGAAAATTTTTGAAGAAAGATACTTTACTTTGGCTTAGAATGCATCTCCCAATATCATGCCTATCATTAGCGACAAGGAAACCTTTATAGCTTCGTGACAGTTCTCCTATAAATCGGAGCGCGAAGAAAATTTTTGAAGAAAGATACTTTACTTTGGCTTAGAATGCATCTCCCAATATCATGCCTATCATTAGCGACAAGGAAACCTTGATAGCTTCGTGACAGTTCTCCTATAAATCGGAGCGCGAAGAAAATTTTTGAAGAAAGATCCTTTACTTTGGCTTAGAATGCATCTCCCAATATCATGCCTGCCATTAGCGACAAGGAAACCTTGATAGCTTCGTGACAGTTCTCCTATAAATCGGAGCGCGAAGAAAATTTTTGAAGAAAGATACTTTACTTTGGCTTAGAATGCATCTCCCAATTTGTTTGTAAATTTATTTTGATTCGATTAACTACTATAGCTAACAATATATACACATATACACATATATACAAAGTTAACTAATCAAAATCGAATATAACTATAGGAAGTAAATTAAATTTGTTTTTGTTTTATAAATCATAAAATTAAATTGCACTAACAGGCACTAATTTGTAACACTAGGCAGGCAATGACAAGCACTGCATTTACAGGAGGGTCCGTCCCATCGTTTTATCAGATTTTTAAAAGTTTTCAAGTTTTCTGCTGCTTTCAGCTCGTTTGGTAGGCCATTCCAAATCTGTGGCCCAATAGACATCAGACTGTTGGACCCAAATGTTGTTTGATTAGGCCTAACATGGGCTAAGTTATTTGGATTTCTTAATGAATAATTTGATGACCGTAATTTAAAAACGTTTTGCATGAACTGTGGGTTCAACTGTTTCACTGTTTTGAATATTTCTATGCACAGGACTCTTTGGCGAGCAATGAGCATTGTGCATTTATCTGACTTCGAAAGCAAATCGTTATACGAACTGGTATGATCATTATAGAGAAATCTTAGAGCGCGTTCTTGTAACTTTTCAATTTTCTGTAATGATTTGGAAGATGAAAAATACCAGACCAAGGGACAGTAATCAAAATTAGAATATACAAAGCTCTGAACAAGAATCGTTTTTTCTTTACAGCCAATGAACGACTTTAATCTTTTAAGAACATTTAATTGTGCTGCAGCTTTTTTGCAAAGATTCGAAATATGTGGGTCGAAATCAAGTTTATAATCCAGCGTAATGCCTAAAAGTTTCACAGTCTCCTCAGATTTGATTATTTTGCCGTTAATGTTAATTTGTTCTCCACTAGTATTTGTCCGGTTTTTTCTGAGCAATATAGCATGGAATTTTTCAGGGTTAGCAATCATTTCATTTTGTTCCAACCAGGACAAGGCAACTCCTGTTTCTTTTTCTAAAATATTTACAAGATCGGGCATGCTTTTAGAAAAATAAGTGAGTGTATTATCATCAGCGTAATTATAAAGCGTTGCCTGTTTTATAAAGTAAAATAAGTCATTGATGTAAAAGTTGAAAAGGATTGGTCCCAGCACAGAGCCTTGGGGTACACCAGATATAACCTCTTGAAAAGAACTATACGTATTATTTATCCTAACACATTGTTTTCGTCTTTTGAGGTAAGAATAGGTAAGGACTAGTGCATCTTCGTCAAATCCATATGCATGTAATTTGGCAATAAGTAAGTCATGCGGAATACAGTCGAAGGCTTTTGAAAGATCCATTAGGATTGCTCCTACGAGATAGTCGTTGTCGAGGTTAGCCCTCCAATCTTCTATGAGACGTATCAAGACGTGTTGAGTTCCATATGTTCGTCTGTATGCCGCAATAAAGATAGAAAGCGTGCTATCTAAATGTCCAATCAGTTGATGTTTTAGAACTTTTTCATATATCTTTGAAAAGGTATTGAGAACACTAACTGGGCGAAAATTCCTTTCTACTGTGCGATTTGGTTCCCCCTTATCCAAAGGGCAGACCGCTGCCTTTTTTGCATCGTTTGGGAAACTAGAATTTCGAATGCTACTGTTTATTGCCGTGGTTAAAGTGTTTGTAAGCTCGTTAGCTGCGAGAGATACTAACTTCGGGGGTATTTGGTCTTCACCAGTAGATTTTCTGCCATCCAATGATCCCAATATCATGCCTATCATTAGCGACAAGGAAACCTTGATAGCTTCGTGACAGTTCTCCTATAAATCGGAGCGCGAGGAAAATTTTTGAAGAAAGATCCTTTACTTTGGCTAAGAATGCATCTCCCAATATTATGCTTGCCTTTAGAGACGGGGAAACCTTGATCGTTTTGAAGAATCAGAGCACGAGGAAAATTTTTGAAGAAAGATCCTTTACTTTGGCTAAGAATGCATCTCCCAATATTATGCTTGCCTTTAAAGACAAGGAAACCTTGATCGTTTTGTAACAGTTATCCCATGAATCAGAGCACGAGGAAAATTTTGAAGAAGCATCCTTTACTTTGGCTTAGAGAATGCATCTCCCAATATCATGCCTGCCATTAGCGACGAGGGAACCTTGATAGATGCGTGACAGTTCTCCTATAAATCGGAGCACGAGGAACATTTTTGAAGAAATACCCTTTACTTTGGCTTAAAATACATCCCTTGATTCCATATTTACAGGTGCTAAAATAGAAGATTTGACCTTTCTCGGAAAATTCTTACCCAACCTATGCCCAGCAATTTTCTCTTCGGTTTTAAATGAATCCCGAGGACCATATTTCGACAAACAAAGGCTCTGGCACCCAGGACATTTTTTATATGACCTCCCTCAGACTGTCGGAAATTTAAGGTAACTCTGCTTTCCGCTCTAGTGCACAGCGAGATGCCGTTTCGCAAAACCACTCTCCTCAGAAAACTGTTAATTTCTCCAATATTATTAGGCCTATCGAAAAGCGGTAAAAAGGATGTTGTTCTGTATAATCTGGGCAATCGAAAGATGTATAAATCGCAATGTTTCCTTCAACCTTGGCTTCGCAAATCCTTGCTCAAATCTTTTTGCTGATTTCAGAAAAGTGGATTTATCTCCAAAACTACTCGAAAAAGTTTCGATTTTTTTTCGCTCCATCTTTTCCTAGGTAGTTGATCTACAACTTTGCCAAGTCTGATTGAAAAAGCTAGGCTAGATTTCCTGCAATCGAATTTTACATTTCTGTTTACTTTTCGACATCGAAGGGGAAAAGCGTTGGTCAACAGTTTAGCCCATACAGAAAGACTTGAACGCCCGTAGAATGTTTTTGCAAAAACTTTAGTTCTTGATCTAAGATCTATGCTCATTGTGGACTCTAAAAGAAATTGATAATTTGTGAATGCTTACGAAAGTCTCAAAAGACACCCTATGCATGGCTTCGTGAAGTTGCTGGTAAAAATCAGGAATTTTTAATCAATAGGTGCAAATGATACTTTTACAAGCGCACTAAGGATGTCTTTTGAGACTTGCGTATGGTATTCCCAAAAGACGACGTTCATTTGTTTGCCAATGGAAAAATTCTGAAAGTTATTTCAAGCCTGAGCTTTAGCAAGCGTGCTTCATAGCATGATAATCTGTTGACCAAGGTTTCTCCATTTCGCTGTCGAAAAGTAAACAGAAATATGAAATTCGATTGCAGGAAATCTAGCCTAGCTTTTTCAATCAGACTTGGCAAAGTTGTAGATCAACTACCTAGCAAAAGATGGAACGAAAAAAAATCGAAACTTTTTCGAGTAGTTTTGGAGATAAATCCACTTTTCTGAAATTAGCAAAAAGATTTGAACTAGGATTTGCGAAACCAGGATTGACGGAAACATTGCGATTTATACATTTTTCGATTGCCTAGATTATACAGAACAACATCCTTTTTACCGCTTTTCGATAGGCCGAATAATATAGGAGAAATTAACTGTTTTCTGAGGAAAGTGGTTTTGCGAAGTGGCTTCTCGCTGTGCACTAGAGCGGAAAGCAGAGTTACCTTAATACTAGGATTACTCCATTTGGGTCCTGGAGAGGAGAATTATACTCCGAGCCAGCCAAAACGTCTCGACATTTAAGGGGTGCTTTCTTAAAGAGCGACATTATTATAGGCCTAGTTAGGCCCAGCATCAACTCATTTATAGTGCACTGTTCTCTGTGTCGGAAAACAAGCCAGTGGCTGTATATTGATCTCCAGAAAGTATACGCCAAAATTTGATTCAAATAGTCTAATTTTAGCAACACTGAAAGAACCATACACGATTTAAGAATGTAAAAAAGACTCACCGTTATTACATGAACCTTTGCGTTGCTGATGTCGAGACCACGAGGTAAAAACTTTCGAGCCAATTCTTGATTTGGTCCCTCCCCCTCCCTCCACAGGCAAAAGGGCTTTGCGGGGGGCTTCTAGGACAAGCACCTCACAAAAAAGTTTTCAAACTTTGAAGTGGGATTTATTTTAATCGATTTATGGCCACTGGAGAGGGACTTAGGAAGCATCTCAAACTTGGGTGCACGACGCTTCAATTTTTCACCCTACTTGAAAATAAAAAGGGCACTTCTTTGTTTCTTGCAAAATCTTGGAGGCACGTGCCCCCAGTGCCCCCGGTTCCTACGTTTATGTTTATGGCAACATTAGGCATTGGATACGTTTTGGAAGGATGTGCTAAAATCCCTCTGGCCTGGCTTAAAATAAATTTGGCTAAATTTGGCTAGCAGCCCAATAAATTCCAAAGTTTGATCTTAAATTCAAAACTTGGATCTTTAGAGTATAGTATGTTGTATATAATATGTAGAGTATTTATGTTGAATTGTATTTAGGATTGATTGATAATGAATGAAACTGAACTGAACTGAACTGAACTGAACTGAACTGAACTGAACTGAACTTTATTATTATTATACCTTTGCACCCCCCCACCATCTGAAAAATGCCCTAGATTCATCCGAATTCAATACAACTTGGCATAGTCATAGAACAGGTAATTTCTAGCTCGTAGCGTAATTTGGGTGTGGCTGCCAAAATACTTAGGCCGATAACCATGTGAAGATCATCGGTACTTCAATAAAAAATTGAAGTATGATCCCCTATTTTCTCGAATATCTCACCTGGCCCAAAATGTTGCTCAGGTCTTTGAGAAGGATTTCAGAGATTATGGTAAAAAGGCTGCGGCCAGTTTTGGAGTATTTTACAAAACATGAAATCCTTGAATTTTGTGACAATCACCACGATATCTATTCCAAGTGTTTGGAGCCCTTTAAAATGTTTGATTAACTTCAGCTCTCGTCCAAGTAATCTTCAACTTCCAACCTGTGCATTTGGCCAAGTACCGAAGACAATAGGCAAATTCCCAGGGGTCGGGAATCTTTGAAATCTATTGTTTGTTTTTCCTGGCAGCTTTCCAGATTCACAGATTCCAGCTAAATGCGGATGCGCAAGGTGCTGTCGGTCAGCGGCAAAAACATAATTCAGTCTTATTTCTCGTACTATTGAAAATCCTTTCATTTTGTTGACTGCTTCAGTTAGATCATGAATGATAGGACACCAAGTGTGTGAAAGTTTTATCAGTAGCGAGCCACCTTAACCAATTGTTTTGTGTGCGTTTTTAACTTATTTTTACATGGTAGTGGGCCACCTTATCACTGTTTTGTGATTTGGAAATTTTCAGTAGTGAGCCACCTTAAACGCGTAAGGTGGATCTGCATTTAAGGTGGCTCTCTACTGAAAATTTCCAAACCACTAAACAGTGATAAGGTGGCTCACAACCAAGTAGAAATAAATTAAAAACACACAAAAACAATTGGTTAAGGTGGTTCGCTACTGATAAAACTTTTACACACTTGGTCTCCTATCGCTCATGGTATGATCTCCGCATTTCCGTCTTTTAGTCGGTTCGTTTGGGGCGGCGATCGTATCTGAGTAAGACATGTTCGTCAAGCGTACGTCGATGAGATATGAAATGATGAACGCAGTTTTTTCAATCAATGTCCATTGCGATCAGTGGCGTGTAATTTGATATTGCCATGCTCTATTAATAAATTTGTCGAGGCTTCCCTCAAACCATCTTTCAAGCAAGCTATCCAATGTATTTGAAGGATCCCACTTTTAGTAAAAGAAAATTTTGTGGAAAAGCGAGCGAAGCGAGCAGAATATTTTTGGTCTTTATTGCTTTGATTAGCTTAGAATGGTTAAGATGACATTAGAATTTACAAGAAGTTGCCGTTTCTTTACTTTTGTAGTATATTCCAGTCTCTTTGCCTTGCTTCAAGACCTTCAAGTTTCTCAACAGATTCGGTAGGATTCGAAGAGCCATCTCTGGCAAAGATCTGAGAAGAGAGCCCCTTGCCAACCTCCGAATTGTGTGAAATGCCATCAAAATTGTTATCCTTTCCATCTAGAAATACAAACTTTGTCTATTGTACGAAATTGTCTGAACCAGGCATTGCATATTTTGATAATTTAGGCATATTCTGTTCGGAGATTTTGTAATATCCCAAATGTGAAAAGTTATAACTGCCCGTTTTGTCATTTAGGACTGCCAGTGATTGAATTAGAACAGCTCGTAATTGAGTTAGAACTGCCCATTTTGGGAATGGAGGGCTGTATCTGATAATTCCCCAGTCTCCCAGGAAATTATGCAAGCACGCCCTACAGATTGGCGTTAAATGACTCAAAATTCTCTTCCACTGGACATCTTTAGACTCTTCCATCGTCTCGGCCAGGGTCGCATTCAGCCCGAGGTTGAAGGGGGCAACCTTCAAAGATGGCGCCGAAAGCACGGTCGAAAGTATGCGCGCCGAAGGCGCACGAAAATTTTGGTTCCTTTTTTAGAATTTTTTTGTTTTTAATCGAAATAATTCCTTGATTCATATGACCCTCCCACACTCGTCAGAATGCAACACTTAAAAAAGAGTGCGTTTGGGTAAGTATGAGGGGCGCTCTTCTCGCCAAAAAGGGAGTGCCAAGCTGAGTTTTCATCGTGAAATGGAGTGCAGTGTTGCACCCATTGGAAACTCACAGCCGCGACTGGTCTCGACCGTAGAATTTTCTTGTTTCTTTCATATCTTTTTGGTGAACTGTGTGCGGTGTCAATTACCTTTACCAACATCAACCTACATGTATCGCGACGGAGAGGTCCTATCATCGCAAAGTTTTTCAAATTCCTTGTGGATCGTTTTGGCGCCCCCTCAAAAAGTCTCCCTGGGGGGGCCATGGCCCCCCTGCCTCCACGCCACTGATTGCGATAAAGCTCTGCTCGGCTGTACCAGGTTAGCCTTAGACTACTCCACTCGTCCCAATGTATTCACTCCATTCCATTTTTACGGAACGATCACTGCAGCGGAATTACGTTGTTATGAAGGAGCATGAAATGTCAATTCGTTCAAACCAACCTCGTTCATTTTCATTTCATTTCATTTTCATTTTTTTCAACTTGTAAGCAAACTAAATCATTAAATAATGTATCCCAGGCCCACCATTGTCTTCCTTTTGGTCACTGATGTAGGAAGCTGGCCCTAGGAACCAGGTTGCGTTCAAAAATTGGGACTCAATAATCTATTTCCCCGTTCTTCCTAGACTTGCCCCAAGTCTATTTCGTCAAAAAAAATTCGTCAAAAAAATTGAAGGGAAAAGTGAAAAGCGAAATATAATATACGTTTTGTAATATACTTTCCGGTAGACTTATTACAGTTGACAAAACAGACTTGGGGCAAGTTTAATACAAGGTTGGTCATGTTTCCAAAGAGAAATCTACTTAAAAACTTTGCACAATCAACATGCCTTTCTAAACATCGTAGTAAGTCATGAGGTAATTTATATAACATCTATTCAGCTCAGCTGAAATATTTCTTACAACTGTAACCTTTCAAAGATCAGATACAGTTATATCTCCATATGTTATCCTAGTAATTTTCAAACAAAATGACGTCATCGGCTGCAACTTAATATCAGTGGATAACTTGAAAATATCAAAGAAATATAAACAAGATTGTTCAGCATTCGACTGTGCCGTCCATTTGCACTAATGAAAATGTTCGCTTTAATGTCACCTTGGTGACAAAATGTTTAATGTCACCTTTAACTATATCATTCTAAATTGCAGTTTTTCTAAAATCCATTTAGTTGTTTGTTGTTTACGTATGCAGCAAACGTGGCTAAGAACATCTGCCTTTCATTCGTGGTTTTAAAGATATCATTTTTGGTCATTTTTCGCTAAGACACTGTGGCCACGAGCCAGGAAATTTCTTGCAGCAGGAAACCAAGCAGCTGTCTTCGTATATTCACATTGTATTCTTGTTCTAGGCAACTGTTTACTAGTAGCCATTGAAACCTATATTAGTATCTTAACTGTGCTTCAGTGCTGAGACCAACGGGACTGGGGGCGCTGAATGGACGAAGCATCTCCCAAGCTTAGGTTTCCATTGTCTTGACTTTGAGACTTATGTATAGGAAAGGCATCAACGTCGAATTTGAGACCTCGTTTGAGTAGATATGACAAGAGAATACAGTGTTGTTTTACATGAAAGTAAAAATTAGAGGCTGCTTCAAAACCAGAGGGCCCTGTATTCTCAATGCCAAAAACCAAAAATGTTAATAGCCACGATGTTTCTAGCGTGGTTTTGTAACACATCGAATTGATGAAAACATTCTGAAGTTTGATTATAGGTTCAAAGTTTTGTAGATTAGTGAAAGACTTATTACACGAGTCCTTAATTTCGCTCCATTCCCCCCAAAGTTTTAATGTGACAGTTTTTGGGTTATGGGTTATTACAGCCCCAACCTGACACCTAATGTTTGACAGACTACAGTACAGTTTTATCTTTTTTCTTTTTTAATTGTATGTAGCATTTATGTAAATTGTATGTAGTTTAGCTTTTTTTAAACAATGCCATGGGGTAGTCATAGTCTTTTGCTTCTCATGGTATCGTCCTTGTAGTATTGTAAAGTAGTTTGTAGGTAGAGTAATCCGTAGCATGTATTGTAAATCTTTAATGGATTAAATAAAAAAAGAAGTTTTCACAGAATGACTATAACAGTAAATAACAATTTAATTAAATGAAGCAAAACTTAGACGAATGTCATCAGTCTAGACTAGTGATACTAACTTTAACATATCTGGTGTTTTCAGATGTGAAATGTGCATCAAAAGGGCTACTGGCAATTTTATAGAGTCAAAGTCAGAAAACATACCGTTACTCTTCATATTCAACTTTACAGCCTGGTTTTCACTAGAGTCATAAGGATCATAAGAATCATAAGAAACACTATTGCATTTCGTGTTCTCCGTTTTGTACAGAATACAATACATTATAACACAAACTTCGCCATCGTTCTCTGTCCATGACAATGGCATTTATAGAGTCCCAAGATGGTTACCCAGTCCAGGTCTTGATGTCATCTATGCAGCAACGTTTCAGTCTTCCTCGGTTCCTTGTACCATTGGCGCGGCCTTCTAGGATTGATTTGGATAGTCCCATGATCGTTTTACATGGCCAAAATATTTTAACTTTCTCTCTTTAATAACAGCTGATATAGGCTTCAGTTTCGTTTGGAATCGTAGGCTTTCTATCGTGATATGATCTTGCAGCTTGCAGCCAGTCATAAATCTCATGATGTGGTTTTGAAAGACTTCGAGTTTAGTAACTGATGTTCTTGTCCAAGTTGCACATTCTAGCCCGTATAAGACGACTGGGAGCACGTACGTGTTGTATATTTTTGCCTTGGTGATACTGGGATGCTGGGATGCGTTTTGAAGTGAGCAGCTTTTTGTTGTTTTGAAAGGCAGCCCATCCTTGGTTAATACGATAGGAAACTGGTATTGAGCTATCTAATTCAGCAGAAATCTGGAATCCCAGGTATTCAAAGTTCTGAACTTGTTCTATTGCTTCGTTATTTATAAAAGATTAAATGGCTCTTTATTCTTTGAGGTAGAAAGTGACTTCGTCTTCTTGATATTTATATTTAGGCCGATACTTTTGGAACTGAAGGCTAACCTATCAATGAAATGTTGCAACTGAGCAGTATCATGTTGATTTACGACAACAATATCATCTGCATAACTTAACCCTAATCCATATGGGCTTTTTTCGAGCTACCATTTATGGGGGGGGGGGGTGCTTTCCACCCCCCCTCTGAAAACTGCTTTAGACTCATCCGAATTCAATACAACTTGGCACAGTTATAGAACAGCTAATTTGTAGCTCGTAGCGTAATTTGGGTGTGGCTGCCACGCCTTGTGACGTAACAGTGACGTCACAAAGCTGAAAATCTGTAAAAATCAGGCTTCCAAGTTGATTTTAAGTTTAATGAAAATTTTGCATTAACTTTGTGCAGTTTTTGGTTCAGTTTGACAACATATGTGGTGATAAAATATTATTTCATTGAAAATAACGATTTTGGAGTGATATTTTGGCAGAAATTAGCCAATTTTAATGACGTCATTTGTGCGATTAATTTATTCTATGTAAAAAGAGACCAAAAGAACCTGCAAAATGGTGATTATCTATAACAAATGTATCATTAGAGTGTTTTTCATTGAAAAAGTTCGAAAAAACGTGAAAAAATTGCTAATTAGTCCAAAATGGCGGCCAAAATGACGTCATTATAAAAAATGCTGACATCATCAAATTCCATAAATTCCGGTATCAAATTGAAGCCCTTCGTTTGCTGATTCATTTGCTGTATAATACTTCATAATTAAATCAAATAATTCCATTGAAATCATTGAAAACAATGATTTTGCTGCCACCACCTTCCAAATATGGGCATGTCACGTGACCTTTGAGTCCTATTGTTCAAAAATTTTTCCACCAGAATGTGGCTAATAGATAATTAGTAAAAGTCAGGGAGGCTGGAGGACATAGCAAACGTCGTTTAAAAACGCGGCAAATAAAACCTCGAGGGGGGGTGGAATCCACCCCCCCCCCATGTGGATTAGGGTTAAGCTGGAGATCTGCAATCCACCTATTGAGTATTCAACGGGTGCTTTCCTGGTGGACTGCTCAATTACTCCAGCAATCAGCAGAATAAAGAGTATTGCAACTTATACTTCACCTTGTTTCACACCCTTTCATATTTCCATTGCTCTTGTGACTCCTAGATCAGTCTTGACTTGAGCTGTAGAATACGACTAGAATGCTTTAAGGAGCACTGTGTATCGCTTATTTATTGAGGTTTTAGCAAGGGCTTTGCAGATTTTCTTTGATCCACGCTGTCAAAAGCTTTTGTAAAGTCTATGAACACAAATAGCACCGGATTGTTGAATTCGAGAGATATGTCAATGACTTTTTGTAACAAGAAAATTTGTTCAGTTGTGCCTCTGTTAGGCTAATAGGCTGCTTGAGATGGCGGAATGTCACGATATACATCTGGCTTTATTCGGTTTGCTATGATCATCATGAAGAGCTTGTATCTATGACTGAGTAGGCTGATTGGTCTGTAATTAGTTGTCTCCAATAACTTTTTCTTATGCTCTTCGTTGTCCATTTTAAAGTTAAAACTTCTACCAAGGTAGGTGAATGATTCAGTAGATAAAACAGGAGGGATTCGCTGGTTTGAGACAAACACCTTTGGACTGACTTGACTACAATTTGTATTGACCTTCATCAAACCGAATGCTTTACATTTGTCTGGCCTCACTTCCATATTTGCCCAAGAGCAGAAAGCTGTAAAACAATTTAAAAAAATTTGATTTTCATATTCTTGGCCGGTTACAACGCATGCGTCGTCTGCAAAATGGAGCCAATTTATAGGCTTTAAGAATGCATCATGCTTATATATATCCTAGTTGAGAATATTCGACCTTTCGTATTTGTTGAATAAAAATGTTGAATATCATGTTGAACGTAAGGGGCATTAAACAGTCACCCTGAAGAACACCTTTGGTCATTGGGAAGAAGGGTGTTGCATATCCTGCGGTAATGATGGGCGTTTTAAAATCTGTGTACAAATCCTTTATTAGGCTTTGGATTTCAACTGGAACATGGCGGAATCGGAGTGTTTCTTGGATAAGAATATGAGGAACATCGCGAGAAACATGGAGCAGGAACATGGAGAGGAACATCGCGAGAAAAGCTCTACACAGAGCTTGGTTGAGAATCATTAAGCTGCCGAAGGTGGAGCAGACGCCTTACTTTATTCTACAAGATTCTTGATTATCTAACTACCGTTTATACTAAGGATCCAATCCCACCACTTCAACAGTCACATTACCCTCTTCGCAACCAGGATGTCATTGGGCGATTAAAGGCCAGAACAGAAAAATCTTTCTATCCTCATTGCTTATCTGAATGGAATAAACTTGATCCTGAGATTAGACTTGCACCGTCTGTTGCTGTTTTTAAGAAGCAGCTCTTATCGATAATTAGACCCCCTGTAAGATCTACACTTGGCATTCATGACCCAACAGGTTTATCCTATCTCGCTCAACTCAGGGTTGGTCTCAGTAAACTAAACTTTCACAAATTCAAGCACAATTTTAGGGATACCATAAATCCAATGTGCCCTACGAACGATGGTATTGAGGATACGGAACACTTTTTGTTGCTTTGCCCTTCCCTTGCCGTACCACGAAGAGATCTTCTCGCTGGAGTTTTTGCTTTTCTGCGACAATATGAATATACCAATGTCTAGCCTCACTACATAAGGACCCTCTAGTTACGCTCATCTAATTGAGTTGAATTGCTGTTGTTGTTGTCGCTGCACTGAGGGCCTTGTTCTACAAGTTTGTAAATAATCTTAGCCCTAAGTATACAGTAGATCCAATTCCTCCTCTTCGTCAGTCGCAGTACTGTCTTCGCCACCAGGATGTCATAGACCTTTTCGACCATACCAGAAAGGGATTGGGGAGAGCCGCCAATTCTGGTTATACATTATTTATTATTATTATTATAACATTCTTTGAAGTTGGTTATTAAAAATAGCTCTACTTCAAGAACTGATAAAGACCAACTATTTACAAAAACAAAATAAATTACAGTTCATGACAAGAAACGAAAATACCCTAAAATACCCTATTTACAAATTTTGCAACGGCAAGTCTCTCCAATTCATTTTTTTATGCATGACGTAAAAGAGCAGACGGAGGTGGCAATTTTTGTATCATTGGGCAGGGAATTCCATAATATGCTACCACGAAAAGATAAATTATCGTTGCCGTAAGTAGTTGTTTTAGTTTGAGGCAACATCAACAGATTCTTTGATCGTAGATTGTAATTATTGTCCTTTTCATGGAACATATCCCACAAAAAAGAAGGGTTTTGTTGTGTTAAACTGCTATAAACCTCAAGCATTAACTTTTGCAGTTCTTTTGATGAATAGTGCACTCCTTTCCTTTCTGTAACAACTCATCAAAAGAAGATATAAAATCGTTGAAGAGAATTCGAAGCGCTCTCTTATGGGTGCGATTGAGATCATTATTCGCAACCTTTCCGCAAAACATCCATATCAACGGACAATAATTAAACTGGGACATTATGAACGAGTTGTACAGTAAAAGATATGGTTTCTCATCTAAATAATTTGAGACTCTAGAGAAGGCACTGATCTTGTTGTTTGCTTTTTGACATAATTTTGCCACATGTTGGTCGAATTTTTAGTCTCGAGTCTATGGTAATCCCCAATAATTTAACACTACTGACAATATCAACAGATACATTTCCAATATCGAGAACAATATTATCATTTGTCTTCAAACCGAGTAGCATAACTTGGAATTTTGATGGATTGGCTACCATTTGATTAGTTTTGAACCAAGAGATCGCTTGAGCCATATCTTCTTCTAGGTTTGAAGCCACACTTTCAAAGTGTCATCACAAGAAAAAATGGTGTTATCATCAGCAAAATTGCACACCTCCGAATGTTCGACGATGTAGATGAAGTCATTGAGAAAAATATTGAATAGTAGTGGCCCTAGGACAGAGCCCTGGGGGACACCAGTTTTTGTTTGTAACCAGTCACTATATGTTGAGCCAACCTTTACTCTCTGCTTTCTATCTGAGAGGTAATTTGCTACCAATCTGAGACCCTACAGACCAAAACCATACGCATTTAATTTAGCAATAAGTAAATCATGAGGCATGCAATCGAATGCTTTTGATAAGTCCATCAAAATCATACCAGCAACACCTTTCTTAACTAATGTCTTGCGAATAGTTTCAATAAGTCGAATCAGGGCATGTTGTGCACTATGTCCTTTTCTATAAGCACATGATAGATTTGATATCTTCGCAGTCACAAAAGAATTGATCTGTTTAGCTATCAAACGCTCAAAGACTTTGGACATCGCTGTTGCTACACTAATTGGTCTATAATTTACTTTACAGGTGGATTCAGAACTTTTGTATAACGATGATACATCGATGGCCTTAAGGGGGTCGGGGAACTCACTAGTGAATAGCATCGTGCTGAAATATTTAGTAATCTCGATGTGAGACAATCCGGATATTAATTTGAGAATGTCCACTGAAATACATCCACTTGTTTTCTTCGAATTATCTAGCTGCCTAATTTCATTCCAAACATCATTAGGGCTAACAGGATGAAACTCAAACGTCTCGTTATTTACAACATTATTTCTAATCAACAATACGCTTGGGTGGTTGTCGTATTTCTTGATGGCATTCAAAACAGGGTCATGCAAGGGGACATATGATGGTGGGGTCACAGGAGCCTCTATAGGTAGTGTAGCAGTGATATTAACAAAGTACTCGTTAAAACATTCTGCTATTTGTTTGTCACAGGTGATTCTTGAACCATTTTCAACGAGAATGATCTTTCTCTTGAATATTTGATGATTTGCTGGAAAATAACGGCTTAAAAGTTTTTCAGAAACGTTTATCATTACCAATAGTTGCGGGATCTAAACTTCGAAAATATCTCTTCTTTGCAACTTTGTTTAGTTTAACAATTTTATTCCTTTGCCTCTTATACCTACGAATATCTTCCTCCTTATGCGTTTTGTTGGCGATCTTTTTTAACCGAGTTCTACACATGATTTCTTTTTTCATCCCTTTTGAGACATGTGGTTTATTATTGCCTCTAATGGTTGCTTTTTTGTATGGTGCGTGTTTGTCTAATAATGTTTCAACTAGTCCTTCAAATTCGTTATAATTATCAGGAATTTTTTAACAAATAGCACTCGAGAGGTCTCTAAGGAAATCTGTCTTGGACAATTTTTTGTAGTCCCGATATTTTATAATCTTTGGTGGAAGCTTGGTATGAGTTGTTTTTAGTATAGTATAAATCATATGCTGGAAATCACTGAATCCCGTTTCGAATGTTTGGCTCCCAAAAAGGCTGTATTTGCTATTAGTTAACATAAGATCAATACATTTGCCTTGTGAACTTTTGAAACATGTGGGTGATCTAATCATACTAAATAATGAATATTGCTGAAATAATATCTGCATTGCAGGTTCAGATACCTCCATATTAAGATCACCAAATATCAACATGTTTTCTATCGACTTTGTGTGAAAGTCTATAATTCTCTCCAGGTGGTATAGAAAATACTTATTATTCTGAGAAGGTGGTCTATATGCTGGGAGTAATAACCATGTTGTTTTCTTAAGATTGAGCTCGATTGGTAGTACTTGGATATCACAAGGAAGATCTATCCCTGTTAATAATCTGCTAGGTATTTGGTCATTGATATAAACTAATAACCCCCCTGAGTTTCTCGATACATCTAGCCTATAAGGCTGTTTAAATCCAGGTATATGAAACTGGTGACTTTCAAATGTTCCATCTAATTTCGTCTCAGCAATTACTAAGACATCAACGTGATTCTCGATAATACTAGAAAAGTTCTCAAATTTATTTCTTATCGAATAAATTTGAATAAGTTCAAGTAATTTCTTATCGAATAAGTTCAAGTAACTGATCACAACATTTTTGGGGTATTTTATCCGCAGATCTCTGATTTGATCACCAAAAAATGCTTCTTTCTGCTCATACCCAGCATCAGGATTCTGGATTGGATTTAAAGTATTATATGTGCTACTGCATTCAGAATCGTCCCCAGTGTCATCTCGATCTTAAGAGAGCGCGTGGCCGAGTGGATAAGGCGACTGACTCGTAAACCAAAGGTCAGAACGGCCGAGGTTCGAATCCCGCGCTGGACAGTTTGGTCGCTGTCCGTAACTCTAGCCCGGGTCAACCAGAGCCATGTGAGGGAAATCTGGTAGCTGCGGCGGTTGATGGTAAAACATCCGTGGCCCCTGCTGGAAATAAGTCTCTCTCAGACTTTCACAGGCTAGCCACGTTAAATATGATACCTACCTACCTACCTATCTTTTAACATAACATTTGGAGGAGAGGACTTGTCGCTTCAGTCTTGGCGATTTATTACTTGCAGAAGATTTTTTGCAAAGGCAGCATTGCCTCTAAGATTTAAGTGCAAACCTTTTTGTCCCAAACAAGAATTATCTACGTTTGAATTATTGAAGAAATCTAACATCTGCTCGACATACACCGCTTTGATTTTACAGTTAAGTTCTTCTATTTTCTTTGTCATTCCTTGTCGGTCCCTTCGCATTATGGCAGCTGACATAAATATTTTTGAGTGTGGCGTTTCTTCTTTTAGGATTTGAACAACTTCTTTAAGGTGCTTCGTGGTATCGACATCGTTGGTCAAATCATTAGTACCACAATGTGTTATCACCATTTCTGGTTTTCTTCTGGCCACTGGTTTCGCATGGTCCGCAATACATCTGGGGGATGATTTTTAAGGTCACCAATACAGAGTTATTACAATCGTTCTACTTGTCTTTTTAGACTTTTCAGTGTCAGTCTCATTTGAATAAGCGATACCTGAACTCATTGTAGTAAGTCGAGACCACCCATGGAGAAATTCAACGTTAAGGGTTAAAGGGGGGGGGGCTTATTCATAGAGCCTAGTGGGCTTTTTAGGTCTTTTCCCCCGTATTTTGCTGAATAAACATTCAATTTTGTGAGTCAAGTTCTCAGGTTCAACGCAGTTTTAATCTGTAACCATACACTTATTTTTTATAAGAAACTGCTCATAAGAAACTCAACTCTCAAATCGCCAACAAATTAAGAAACTCCCGTACTGGGAAAATATAAGTTAAGAAACGATTTATATTGATAAAGGAAATCCTTGAAATATTTTTTATTCATTTTCACTTGTTTCCCGTATCATATTACTCGTAAGGTAATTGAGTAATGTCCTGTATTGTCTAAACATTGAAAGTCTTAAAAACCCTTGTTTTGAACTGTTCACGAGGGCACAGGTAGTGAACACGAAGATCTATATGGAACCTCTAAGAAACTGGTAAGAAACTTTGAGTACTCAAAATTTGATGATTCTAAGAAACTTTCAGTACTGGCCCAAATTCTTAGTTTCTTATAAAAAAGATACATGTATGAACATTGATAACCAAACTTGTTTTGGGAACATCTTTGACTTTGATAACGACTTACATTGGATACGAAATGTTTAGCTAAACAGGAAAGTCAATAGTCTTTGCAAAAATTAACTTTGCTTGTTGCCCTCTCTCTTCATTTCCTCTTTTCCTTAGCTGGGACCAGTCAACAGTTTTCAGAGTAAGTTCTGCTTGCCCTGTCGTGTGTAATACCCTCCTTGCTGGACAAGATTAATAATAATAATAATAATGATAATAATAATAATAAACGAAGACACGACAATGTTGCGAGAATAGTGCATTGGCATTATCCAAGAAATATGATCTAGAAAGGGCAGACAAGTGGTATGAGCATTCCCCTGACGGTGTAGTTGAAACTGGCGAGGTAAAGCTACTATGGGATGTGAATATTCAATGTGATCATGTAATCGAGGCAAGGAGACCACCGGACATGGTTGTTGTGAATGAATGTGAAAGAAAATGCATTATAATTGACATTGCTGTGCCAGGTGACAGTAGGACTAGGGACAAGGAAAAAGAGAAAGTGGAGAAATATCAAGATTTGAAAACGGAAATCAAGAGGATTTGGAACATGAGAAGTGTGATAGTAGTACCTATGATTGTGGGTGAACTTGGAAGTGTAACCAAGAAACTGGATGAATGGCTGGAAAAACTGGATATCACAATAAATACAACATTCCTTCAGAAGACGACACTATTAGGAACAGCCAGGATATTGAGAAAAGTACTTGAGTACTGAAAGAGAATGACCCTAGGGGACCCTTGGTCATGGGTTTTGACCCGCTCCCTTTGGATGTAAATTCAGCGATGAGAACTGCCAGTGCGTAAAGCAGAAAATATGAAATAATGATCATATTAATAATAATAATAATAGTAATAATAATAATAATAATAATAATAATAATAATAATAATAATAATAATAATAATAATAATAATAATAATAATAATAATAATAATAATAGACATGATAAGATTGCCGCAATAATCTATTGGAACTATTGCAAGAAATTTGGTTTTGCATGCACGGAGAAATACTATGAGCATTTTGTGGAAACAAAGATGAAAGTTCTTGAAAACGATGAAGTTAAGTTGTTATGGGATTTTTTTATACAAACTGAAAAGAGAATAGAGCATAACAAGCCAGATATTGTGGTCCTAAATAAGAAACAGAAGTTGTGCCTCGTAATTGATGTTGCATGCCCGTTTGACACCAGAATCAAGAAAAAAGAGCAAGAAAAGATAGAATACTACAACGAGTTGAAATACGAAATTTTGAAATGTTGGAACAAAGAAGTAGATAAAGTCATGATCTTACCAATCGTCATAGGGGCTTTGGGAACTGTGACAAATAATTTAAGAAAAAACCTTGACAAGGTAGGCCTGAACCTGGGGGTTGACGCTCTTCAAAAACCATGTCTTCTTGGAACAGCGCGCATTATCCGGAAGGTCCTCGATACAAAGTAAAGAACAAAGGAGTACTGCACAGAAGGACAGTAATAAGAAGAAGGACAGAAATGCTTCCCATCCTAGACCACGGGGAGTGGTTCGATGAGAGACATAATTCAGACAATTGACCGGTTGTTAGATCAATACCGTGTAAAAGCAGCATAATAATAATAATAATAATAATAATAATAATAATAATAATAATAATAATGATGGATATGGCTATGAAGCAGAAGGAAAGAACATTAGCCATTTGTTCTATATGGACGATCTGAAAACCTCTGTGAAAAACGATAATCAACAGGAGGGACTGCTCAAGACAATCAAGACCTTCAGTGACGATATCTGCATGCTGTTAGGCCTTAAAAAGTGTGCCAAAACCACATTCAAGAGAGGCACACTCACACAAACTACGGGCAAAGGACAGGAAGGTGCTTATAAATATCTATGGATCAATGAAGGTGATGGTATACAACATGCCACTATTAAGGAACAAATTAGAAAAGAATACTAAAGGAGAGTGAGACTGGTAACAAAAAGTGAACTTGATGGATCAAATAGGATAGAAGCAATCAACACGCTTGCTGTACCTCTATTTGCTTATAGTACTAACATCAAAAACTGGCAGACGAGTGAAGTAAGAAAGCTGAATATAAAGACAAGAAAGCTGTTAACTGTGGAAAGGATGAACCACCCAAAAGCTGATGTGGAAAGGATATACCTACCAAAAGAAGACAGAGGACGCGGCCTCACTCAGCTTGAACTCGCATTCAAAACAACCACTTTGGGACTAACCTCTTACCTGGAACAAACAGAAGATCCCCTTCTCAAACTTGTTTTACCAGCATGAAAATATTAAAAAGCTTTATTCTGTTGCAAAAACGCCAGAAAATTTAAGGGAGAACTCGAGGTACTAGACCAGCCGAAAAAACAACAAGAACCAGTCATTGTCCTTGCAGCATAGCTTCCAAATCTTTAACTCAGCGTAAAGAGGTGGGTGCAAAATTCTGTGATCTATTTCCTCTTACTGAGTGGCTTGAAACAAACTTCAGTTACCTATCTTTAATTCTACCGTTGGACTTTTCAGAAGTTTTCAATATTTTTTGAAATTTCAGCGTATGTTACATTTTAACTCATTTGAGGGTGTGACGTCATCAAATTTCGAATCATAAACCAGAAAAGTGACAGAATTTTGCTTGATACCATATTGTAGACATCCATAAACTATGGTTTTCTTCGAAATTATTTCATGTTGATTCAAACAGTTTAGAAATTACGATAGTTTTAAGTTTCTTGAAAATTGTTCTTGAATTCTTGAAAATGTAGATAAACACTCTAATTCTGAAAATATTGAAGATTTCAGAAAAGTCTAACGGTAGAATTATAGAGAAATAGCTAAAGTTTCTTTGAAGTCATTCAACTGAAAGAAATAAGTAACTGAATTTTACACCAGCCTTTTTAAAGATTTGGAACCTATGCTTGTATTTGCTAAGAGAGTAAAGCAGGAAGCAAAGAAGAAGGCACATGAGAAGATGACAGAAATGGGACAGAAATGGGAAGAAAAGCCGATGCATGGTCAGTATCCAATTAAGGTGAATAAGCCAGATGTTGAAAGATAAAAGCTAACAGACCTGACATAATTATCAAAGACAATAAAGACAAGAAATGCATTATGATTGACATGAGTATACCATCTGAAAGAAATGTATCAATTAAAGAGGTAGAGAAGCTGTCCAAGCACAAAGATCTTGAAATTGAAGTAACAAAAATGTGGGAAATGAAGACATCGACAGTTCCAGTTGTAGTGGGAGCACTTGGACTCATAAAGAAAGGCCTTGAGAAGTACTTAAATCAAATCCCTGGCCAAATACGAGTTGAAGAATTGCAGAAGAGTACTCTCCTCGGAAGCGCCCACATCCTGAGAAGAATGTTGTCCATCAAATAGATCCTGCTGTTGCCTTAGGGTCATGGAGTGACCTTGGCAAAGTGGCAAGAAGTGTACGGGCAAACAAGCAAAGAACATATAACAATAATAATGATACTGATTCTCTGATATCCCCGTATATGGATCAGACCAAACTAAGACACTTGATGAAGGCATCTATTACCAGTCAATTTCAATAAAACCTTTTAATCTGGATATTTCATAGCAATATGCTCAGCCACAGAATCAACAAAATCCAGGACCGGGCTTTGATAATTACATATGAGGGTAATGAACCCACTTTCAGAGAGCTATCAGAGAAGGAATTTTCAGTTGCCATTCAAACAAAAAATTTGTAATTACTTATGATTGTATGACTGAGGTGTACAGAACTAGAAATGACCTGAACCTGTCATTTATGCTGGAAATCTCTCTCTGAGAATGCAAGCCATTACAATTTGCGTAACAATAACGAATTTGGTCAACCCCAGGTGAGATCCGTTAACAATTGCACAAAAAGCGTCCGATTTAAATGTGGCAAATGTTACCACCAATAACATGGAATTCGAAATCAATTCCAATTTTTAGAAATATTTTTATGCTGTACTCTTTCAACAAACTTGAGAAGATACAAACGTTGGCATAGTCGGCTGTTATTTTAGTTATCTCAGTGTTATCCAATTAAAAAATAAATGGATGATAACAATGACGATAATATTGATAATAATTAATAGTGACAGTTCAAAAATTTGTAACCAATTCGTTGCTAACTTCTTTCTGTGATTTTGATCGGCAGAGAAGAAAATGATGAATAAGTCCCTTCGTGTACCTCTAGATAATGGGCAACGAATAAGCTCCATGCATTCTTAAACAAAGATCTGAAATTAGCTTCAAGGATACAAACTTGCTGAACTCGAAAAAATGAAAACTTGTCTTGTAAATAATGCTAGGTGTCCTTTTAAAATAACAAGGAACTCTTTATTGCATGCGGTAAGCCTTTCTGGTGACTGGGGTTAAATCTGAAAACCCGCAAGCACTGATTTACACCGAAATCACCAAACGTGGTATCGTGCGTATTGTTCCAAGTTTTACGCAATGAATTCAGAATAAAGATGAAGGAACAATGGCATCTCTTCCCTAATATCCCAACATGGTTTGCTCATGCTCTTAGTCATTTCTTTATGGACAAAAGATAGTCAGTGTTATATAAGATTAATCAAGCAAACCCGATTTGTAAGAGCAACTTTGGTTGCCCAGCATTACCACCCTTTATGTCAACACAAGATACATGATAGTTGATCATCTGAAGCGAAGCATAACTCATCAAATGCAATACCACTTGATGCGGTCGCGACGGCAGATAGCATTGACAATGATGCATTTGGATTTCTGCTCAGGCATCAATAAGATTTTCAGTAAAACAGAAAGATCGCTGTCCTTTGCATCATCTATAGTGAAGCGAGCTAAACCCTGTTTGCCGTATATCGGCATAAATGATCCATCGTTCGACCCAGCGTTTGAAAACAGCGTTCTATCCAGAATTTGTTTTTGAATGGCTAAAAGGTCTACTTACAACGGAAAGGGGATGTCTTTTCGCATGGTTATACCTATTATGGAGAGTAAAAATATGTTCGCTGCGTTTGGTACTATAGCAATTGAACGATAATGTAATAAACAAATGATTTTAGTACCAAAAATAGCTGAGCTGTTAAAAACACAACATTTCGAGCGTATACTCGTTATCAAGTGACTTGATAACGAGGATACGCTCGAAACGTCGTGTTTTTAACAGCTCAGCTATTTTTGGTACTAAAATCATTTGTTTATAGTCCTAGTAATCACTACCACCCAACCCCTACTCGCTGATAACGGGCTACGCTCGAAACGTCGTGCTTATTTCAATTCGCATCAAAGTGTTTATATATTACTTTATTTACTTGTTTATCATTGTACAATTGCACTACACGCAACAAGAAGTTTTTTTTTATCATTTTACGTTTATTAGCGTGACACAGGACCTTTACTCAAACTTACTTATCTTATCTGTTCCTATCGCCTTGACTCATGCCGTCACTCAAGCAAGATTCGACGTCACCTCAACCATGGACTTGCTCCAAGTCTCGCTCTTGATCAATAAATACGGGAGGGGGAAGGAGGAAAGGGGGAGGAAAATAAATACAGGAGGGAAAAGGAGGAAAGGGGGAGGACACGGGCAAAGGAAGAAAGAAAGGGAAGGATAGCTCTCCTTCCCATTTCTCTTCCCTTTTTTTCTTCATTTCCCCGTGTCCTGCCCCCTTTCCTCCTTTCCCCTCCCATATTTATTGATCAATAGCGAGACTTTGAGCAAGTCCACCTCAACCAGTTTACTCAACATTTCTCTCAAGACGTCATCCACGCATCGTATGAACTCTCTACTTCAACGTTTAAGGAAACGAGATTCACAAGCCACGTCCACTTTCTTGGTAGATGTTTGCGGTCAAAAATCATACCAAACGGATTCAGGATCAAATTTCACTCATCGTCTCACTCAAACACCACCCAGAAACATTTAAACTCCTGTTCACGAAACCTCATACGCTCCACACTTCAGATAAGTTACCTAATTTAGTTAACCATTTTCAGTTTTTTTTTTGTAATAATTATGAAATATTTCTTTCCACACGCAGGGAGATACATGAACTTAATCAAACTCTATACAACAATCTAAAGGAAACTAAGGACCACAAATTTGAAGAACATCAAAACACTTTTGATACTAACAGATATTTCAATTCTAGCAATAATCAGGTGAAGAACATCGTTCAAACAATACCAGAAGATTTACCTTGGACGCAACCTGAAAGGACTGTTTTGAACAAAGGACTGAAATTTATCCCACTGAATCAAAACGTAGGCGAGTTTCAAGCGAAACCTGATACAGAGTCATTCTTCCGCCACCGTCGCCTCAAGGCACATTTTCAAAACAAAGACTTAGAAGAATTATCGGAAGAATCCACAGAATGTACAGTTTCCGGTGTTGAAACAGCCGAGAGTACCACCATCGACAGTCTTTTCCCAAAAAAATCAGCCTGGACCCCCAAGCCTGGTAAACATTCAGCTCTCGCATTCTTTCTTCATTCTATTAATCAAATGTATCAATTAATAATATACTATTCTTACTATGTTAATATACTATTCTATCAATCGTTCTTTTTCTGCTTCTTACGCTCTAACGTACCTTTTTCTCGTTACTACTGATGAAGGGTTAAGCCCGAAACGTTTAGTCTTCTAAGCTCTAGGCTATTTATTCATTTTAAGATATTTTGTGTATTTATCGATTATTGTAGCCGCACGTGCAAACAAACAATTTATATTCAGCTCTCGACCTCTACATAGACAAATGCAGATATGAGATCTCACACATTGATTTTAAAGCAAAATGTAAACGGTAAAGGAAGTTTCGCCCCTGTCTGAGACCTGTTTTGTTGTTGATTCATGTATTGAGCGCCAAGTAAAGCAATAGGCCAATGTGAACTTTGAACCTGAGACACTGCATCTTACACCGATTTGAAAATATTTTGACCCATATATATGACCACATATAAGATGACCCAATAGGCCTATCACATCTTTCCCAATTAAGGGTCGGTCTCAGTAAACTAAACTTCCACAAATTCAAGCACAATTTTAGAGACACCGTAAACCCAATGTGCCCAACGCATGACGGTATTGAGGATACGGAGCACTTTTTGTTGCTTTGCCCTTCATTTGACATTCAACGACGAGATCTTCTCGCTGGAGTTTCGGATCTACTACGACCATTTGCTGATATCACCAGTCTTTCAAACGATTTTCTAATGCACCTTTTATTATATGGTGACCAAGACCTGTCTAATGACCTGAATAGAAATATACTCGAACTTACTATACGATTCATCCACAATACTGGTCGGTTTGACTAAGATCATATCAAGTTTCAGTCACATGTCATGCAACCACCAAGTGCCCACCAATTGTCTGAAGTAAATTTTCTTTTTGTTTGTAATTTCTGTCTCACATTAGATGTCAGGTCCAAAATAAAAATTTACATTTTTGGGCAAATTATAGCCCCAACCAGACATCTAATGTTAGACAGGCCACAGTCATCGCTTTTTTTTTTGTAGCATTGTTTGTAGCATCTATGTAAAATTGTATGCAGTTTAGCATTTTTTTTTTAAACAATGCCATGGGGTAGACATAGACTTTTGCTCCTCGTGGCATCGTCCTTGTAGTATTGTAAAGTAGTTTGTAGGTAAAGTAGTCTGTAACATGTATTGTAAAATTTTAATTGAATAAATAAAAAAAAAAAAAAAAAAAATATTTTGCGTTCACATGGTGTTTTCAAACCGGGGTGACATTTCACACCGATCTGAACAGGCGAGTTGAGTTTCATCCCGGTTTGAGTTAGAAGTCGACCACTTCCCTGGGTGACTGAGTGACTGTCGGCTAAGCATCCAAATATTCGGCTGGTTAGGCAGGACTCGTGTAAACGGAAGACTTAGTGGCCAATTATTTGGCCGGCCAAAAAATTCGGCCAGCCTCATGTAAACGCAGCCTGAGTCCCCGAGTCATCACGGGGGGAGTTTTCTCTTTGTCCATTCGCGTTGGGTCTACAGTAGGGGGTTTCATCGACATTTTATGTCCGTTTTCGGTGTTTTCGAAATCGAAAATTTTGTGAGGCTCCCTTATAGCTCCATGTATAGACGAATTGGAGATGGGCACACTTGGATGAAGATTGGCCCGTGGATCTTCGGGGTCGTTCTAGTGTGCGACTTGTCGTGGCCTGTCAAAAGCACAACACAAAGTTTATTGCAGTGAAATGAACTGAGGCCCGTGATATCATTTCAAAATGCAATGGACAATAAGAAATTTTGATTTTGACGGGGCCCCTTGTTGGGCCCAGCTTGCTGATGTCATTACAACATACTATCGGAAAGCAAAGCTTCATTTTTACGGGCCCCTAGCGGGGCCCGGGCGCCGGGGCAGTTGCCCCGGCTACCCCTCCCTCTCGGTGGTCCTGGGCGGGGTAACTACACCTTACATTCCTTCCCACTTCACTTAATAATGTCTAACTTCAAGCTAAATGCAGCGTAAATACAGCGTAAATAAAGCGTTAATCGCATATAGCGTTTCAAGGAATGCCTCCAAGGAGGACTCTTTGATGACGTTGGCGAAGCGGATATCTGTGATTGTTTTCAGTTACAATGTCTTCAGGTTCCGGTTAGTCCAAGCTGCTGAATGTTTCCTCCGCAACCATTTGTGTCGGTCTATTTTCTCGTCCTGAATGTCCTCTATCTGGTTTTTTCCTTGTTTTTGTAGATAAGGTCGGTGCCTCTTCATTTCTATCATCGTGCGAATCATTTCTATCATCGTTCAGCATGAGATGTTGAAGAGGTCAGTCGATTATAGTGAACAAGCTTTCTATTTCCGGTCGAATCATTTTCAATCCGGAAATTTAGTCCATTTGGTAATTTTTGTAGTATGGACCATGGACCGTTTCTGCTTGGAGAGTTTCTTATTTTCACCTGTTTTGTAATATTCTCTCTTTAACCACACATTCGTGAAATCGGATGTTCTGCTTGTAACGTTTCTGCATTTGCTCGCAGTTTAAGTCGAGATTGTAGGCAACGTTCTGATACACTTCGCTTACATCTGTCTTTAATTCGGCAGCATATTCTGCAGGCATCACAACATCGGTATCAGTCGGATGAACATTCTGTTCAAAAGGGAGGTCTTGAGGCAAAACTGGCTTTCTGCCGAAAATGACTTCACATGGCGAACGTTTTGTTGCAAAACGTTCATTCGTGTTCAGGGCAAACAAGATTTCGTTTAATAAGGATCGCCAGTGTTTTAGTTGAATGCCTCGATGAAGGAGGGTAGTGCGGAACACTTCTCGAACATTCTGAATATTTCTCTCTGCAAAGCCATTTCCCTGGCTATGGTGTCCCGGCCGAGGAGCGTCCTTCCTCGATTGAGAACATCTCACAGAGCTCCTTGATGGTCTGGCCGTCAACGTTTGATCGTTGATCTGACATTCTGACAATGAATATGACTACTTCGGCTCCGTACAGAAAGATTCATACGTAGCAGTTAAAGTATTTGGACTGTTGTATAAAAGAGCATTCTTTTTAATGCTGGTGATTAGTTTTTTCATTTTCAATTTGTAAAAACCTAAATTTCAAAGCATGTTAGCATGAATGTTTTCCGCTCGATAACTAGAGCCTGCTATCATTTTTGTTGTTAGATAGAAGACTTCTCTTGATAGTTGATACCAAATTCAAAGTGTGAATGAAAGCCTTCCTGCATTGAAGCACGTAGAGTTTGAACCTTTATGAATAACGTCAGCATGAGGTCTCCGTTAGACTGAACTGATCAGCGACTTTAGTGGCGAGTGAATTGACATCTCATCAGCCCCTCATACATCTATACTTATGAAAAACATTCCATTTAAATCGAGGCTTTTTGGTTGGAACCTTTCCTGATAATGTCTGCGGCACCTATGCAATGCTATTATCTCTTATGGATCTTTGACAGACGAAAAGTAATCCGAGGTTAAGATACTGTTCTACTCCTAATG
The DNA here is from genome assembly GCA_039566865.1 of Aurelia coerulea. Lineage (NCBI taxonomy): Eukaryota > Metazoa > Cnidaria > Scyphozoa > Semaeostomeae > Ulmaridae > Aurelia > Aurelia coerulea. Next base: position 11,328,711 of record CM076959.1, read on the forward strand.
TAAAAATTCTAATCTCATCGATTTGGTCTTTATACCATTACTGAACATCTCCCCAGCGCTCGTTTAAGCCTATTTCCCATTCACATTTGACACAAAGACTTCTTTGTGAAAAAGATCTCACGAAACGCAGAGAGTGAAACTAAATCTTATGATGTACAAGCATAAAGAGGTGTACACCCTCCTTGTTCGTATAAATTGAATCATGTGTATTCTGGTAACATTTTTGGCAGGAAAATACTGCGTACAACTATGATGCATATTTTGTCATTGGTACCTTTGCTGGGTCCATTTTTCGTGGAGATTCCGGATTTTGATACTACGTTCTAAACTCATGTGTCATTTCGGAGTGACGTCACAAAGAAGTTAATGAAGATCTTGTGAAACAATAACAGTCTCATCAACGAATTAAAATTATCCCAGAGTTGTAACACTTGGTTTTTACCGATTTCCTAACTTGATTCTCGTGTATCTTTTTCGTAAAGAGGGCGACGAGTAAACACACCATTTTCTATACACACAATCTTGAATCAGCTCGACATTACTTCATTCACCAAAACCAACTTCAAAAACTAACTAGTCTACGGGGGTAATCCCTTACTGTTCTTCCTGTACGAACCACAGGGGTCTGGGCCCTACAAATGCACTTGAATCTGATTTGGGGTGAAATTTAAAAGAAAGTGCACTGTTAGAGAAAACTTCAGAAAGTGGACTGTTAGATTTTTAATGGAGGCCCTGAATAACGTTGAAATTAGAACGATTTTTCAAGAAATTGGATATAATCATGAATTGTGACAGGTTAAAGTTTGTGCGCCCACTTGGCAATAAAACAATGACTTTTACACAAGCTCCCCGAACACTTTATCTTCAAGGCAAATTCAAGCGGATGCTGGTTTGGTTATGTCACGAGAAAGAGATTCTTCATTGATTGATGTAAGTTACAGCTTCGTACTGTTTTCTGTGGGATAATTCACTAGTTGATGAGACTGCTATTGCTACAGGAGGATTCTCGTTAACTTCTTTGTGACATCACTCCGAAATGACATATGATTTCAGAGCGTAGAATCAAAATCCGGAATCTCCTTGAAACAATGAACCCAGCAAAGGTACGAATGACAAAATTAAACCAGCAAAGGTACGAATTTCGTAATGCGCAAAGTAGTTGTTCGTAGTATTGTCCTGCCACAAAACCTACCAGGTTACCAGTGATTCAGCTGATACGATGTAACGTTAACCAAATAATTGATTGTCAATGATATGCTGCATATGGCCAGGACAAGTAAAGGTGGAGGTGGACCTCTTTCCAGAATGAATAAGCCTAGTTGCCATTCACATTTGACACGAAGACCCCTTCGCGAAGAAGACTAAACTCAAAATTTACTACTAAAATTGGAAGACACAATCGTAAAGGGATGTAAGAGTGAACATTGAATGCTTGTCAATGATATAAGCGAGGGTCAGGGTAAGAGGGTATTACCGTAGGGATACATTCTCATTAGATTTGAAATGACAGAGCGCAGCTTTGTGTTCACCATAGGATGCTTTCTACTTAACTCCATCCCGAATTTGGCTTTAGGAACACAGAAAAGCTAAACTTGTCAAAGCAGTGCTCTGGTCCGCTTCCTTCGACTTGAATACACTTCGTGATGCATTAAGGATTTATAGAGATACGGTGGCGTTTCTCACTTTAGGTAGCAGGTTCGTCAATCGTCAGGTTAGAGACTTGAACAATTAACCTTCAGATTGGTAGGCCATTGTGCTGATTGAGCCATCTCTGATTAATTGGCTTGAAGGCAATATGATCATCTGGTACCAAATATTTCTTATGAGTTTTTAAAGTTACTGATGAATTCAACGAAAAACTAATTAATTTTTCTTAGAGTGACTTCCAAACCCGGGGGAGGTACATGACTTGTGGATGGACAGGCGTCTGCCGCCCGGATGTTAGAAAGTTACCCTCTTCTAATTACCGAAACTTGCCTTGGTACCCCCTTTAATGATGAATTTTGGCGGAAAACTGCCCATTTCAACTATTTTTTTTTTGCGAGTTTCATCAAAACCTCACCCATGTTTATGGAGAATCTGCTGAAAAAGAAGATTTCTTGTTAAGAGAATTTTGGGTCCAAAAACCCACCCATATGTGGACGGCACATGAACATGGTATATACCCCCCCCCCCCGCCCAACATTGTTTTGGAAGCGAATTCTGCTGCTACTTGCTTTCTTCAACAGTAGTCTTCCAAAGTACTTTAAGAATCTTGTCAGGACCTTGAGAGGATCTTGTCGACACAATTTTCTGTTGAAGAAATGAATGTATCAAAACTTTGAGTGACCTGGGATATTTAATTTGCAAATTGCAAAAGTTTTTTCATTTTTAAATAACCAAGTCTACAGTTTCTTGTCAGCGGTTTCTTACAAAACATTATGTGTATGTTAAACTGCTAAATGCTAGAGGAAGGATAGTTTGGAAGGCTTAAAGGGTCGTCCGGTGACTAACTTCGTTTCATTGCGAGACAATTTGATTAGCCGCCCTGCGTCTTGATGGGATACTATATAAAACAGTCAGCAATTCCGTATAAAGGAGACATCATGCAAGATTAAGACGAGATAGAACCTTGAATTAACAAAAAGAAAGGATCCTTTCTGCTGAATGGAAATATCATTAAAGGATATTTCGTGCTGAGATATTAGATTAAATAAGAATAATTACAAGACTTCCAGGTAAAAGAGGTCTAACTTTTCCCCCAAGACTTATTAAAGTAAAGAAGTGGAATCAACTGTGCTGTATTCAAAAATCCTGCTTATTAAAGGAAAGACTTCAATGAAGTAATGACAGTTAGGCGTAACTGCTGTGCCTCCGTTGAGCACTGGTGTGTTCTTTCATGCTGGAGAGATTTCTCTGGAAAATGGAGCTGAAGATGATATCAATGAATTGATTGTCAAAATCTTTGAAGATCACCGAGCATTCCTAGCTACAAAGTAGTGCCCCTATTTTGTATTCTGGTGTTACTGTTTGTTGCAATGCAAAAACCGAGATTGACGAGAAAACGATAAAAAGCGATATATTTCCATATTCTTGTTTTCATATTTACTTCTTTTAAGGAGGAGTGCATTCGAGATAAGCTGGTTTTCATGGGGCCCTCCGATAAAAACATTTATTACAATCTATGACTGAAAAAATGAATTATAAAGCTACCAATCAAATCTAACTACGAAACCCGACTTACAATGTTTAAGACCAATGCAATGTACAATAATAATAATATAATAATAATAACACGAATCTTTATACAGGATTAACACTTCAACGTTACTGCTGTTATCAATGTGTGTCCTGATTAACGTAAAAAGATATTATAAAAAATGAAAAATTTACAGCAATTGTATTAATACCATATGTTACATATTTAAAATAAGAAGCCTAAATCATATATTACATATCTAAAATAAGAAGCCTAGGTAAAATGTTGCTTAAAATGCTGTTCATAGGCATTGAATGATTCAGTTTTCCGTATGTTGATAGGCAGTTCACTGTAAATTTTTGCTGCCATGAAGCGAAACGATTTGCGTGCATATTCAGTTTTAATTTTTGGAAGCTTGACAAGACATTGATTGTTTCTTGTTCTCATATTGTGGTCATTGATTTCGAAGTAGCCTTGAAAAGTGTCACAAATGTCCTTGTCAATACACTTGCGTACAAGCTTACATGCACGGATCTTATTTGCACTGACAACTGACTGAATTCTTCCGCTAGTGTTCAAATTTCCTTGTATTGTTCTTACCGAGCGATTATGAAACGAAGCTAGTCTTCTTAATTGGGTGTCAGTTTGCTTCAGCAGTAGTATTCCAGAGTAGGTAAAAGTAGGCAGAATCAGTGAGCGATAAATCGTCTCCGCAGCGGTGAGATCAAGATAATCTCTAAGCTTTCCCAGCAGCCTCAGCCTGCTTGATGCGCGTTTAAAACATTTGTCAAAATGGCTATTGAGATTCAAAGAGCTGTCGATTTCAATGCCAAGATATTTGTAATGGCTTGTATTCAATACATTTGCGCCTCGGTACATGACAGTGAGTGTCTCATTTTGCTTTGCAATCCTCTGTGATGTTCCGAAAAGAAGCGACTCAGTTTTTCCTTTTTTAAGATTTATTATCAGCGCATTTTCGTCCAGCCACTTGGCAATAGCATCCATATCTTTGGTGAGCTTAGAATTAATAACTGCTACCTCTTTATCAGCTACATATATCACTGTATCATCAGCATAATTCACAATTTTTGCACTTTTTATCACATTGGTTATGTCATTGAAAAATATTATGAAAAGTAGGGGACCCAGAATTGATCCTTGGGGCACTCCTGTTTGATTACAAAATTACAAAATTGAAGTTAAAAGGAAAAAATCCCGTCAGTTTCTGTTTCAGTTTTCATTGACAAATATAATGAAATACATTTCAATACAAATGCAACATTACCTAACTTATAATAAATAAGACAATAAGACATGCAGCACAACAACGAGACGAGATACTTGCACATGCACTAAATGTTCTAACTTAATAGGAGAACATTAGAAGACATTATGAATTTGAATTTATTTGTCTAAGGAGGAGCTGATAGATAAACTAATCGACCTCCTCCCTAGATATGTTTCATAGGAGAAACCCCAAGTAGATGAGCCATAACTTAGGAAAGAAGAGAATATGAAATAGTAGAGATCAAGTGGCAGGAAGTGCCTGGTCTTGAAGAAGATCCCAGTTGTCCTTGAAAGTTTCTTGGTTAGTTCAGTAATATGTAATTTCCAAGAGAGATGCTCATCCATCAGGACATCTAAAAATTTAACATATTTAGCCCAAGTCACTGGTTTTTTACTAAATCTGATATGGACATCATCAAGCAATTTCCTTCTAGGGGAGTGAAATTAATGAATTCATTGATATAGATTAGAAAAATAAAGGGCCAAGCACAGAACCATGAGGGGAGGGACACCACAAGTAATGCCTCCAATTTTAGATGAATGATTGTTGACTGAAAGATGCGACTGTCGATATGCCGAGTAGGATTAAAACCAAAGGAATGAGGTGCCTCTGATACCATAGTGACTCAGTTTTTGTAGTAAGATGGTATGGTTAACAGTATCAAAAGCTTTTTGCAGGTAAAGATTCCACAGCCAACTCGGTTTGAATACAGAGTGCACTTTATTTTGTCACTTAAACTAATCAATGTGTAGTTGGTAAAGTGTCAATAACGGAAACCAAACTACATTTGAAACAGAATTTCATCGAGTTCTAAGAAATTTTACAAGCGTTGATGCATTAGTTTTTCAAAGATCTTACTGAAAATTGATAGTAATGATATGGGTCTGTAGTTTGAGTTCTTTGAAGCATCACATTTCTCAAATATAGGAATAACCTTAGCAATCTTTAGTTTGTCAGGAAAGATACCATTTTGAAATGAGTCATTGATGATCTGGATGAGCTTAGTTCTCGCTTAGTCTGTGAATCAGACTAGGAGAGCTGTACAGAGATGTGAGGTTCAAGAATTCTTAATAACTTAACTGGAATGCAATTAGGCCCAGTAGATTTGCTTTTCTTAAGTGACTGGGTTATAGAAGACACTTCATCTGGGACTTTGGGAGATATAAGGAAGCTGTTGTTATTTGGAGCATTTAGATACATCAACCTCGTTCCCATGGTGCTCTGACGTCATACGCTGGTCATGAAGCCGAATGAACACCCTGGTACACTTGGATGAATTTGCCCAAAATACGGGCAAATTTTTTTTATACATTCTGCTAAACATTTACAATACACATTTACTTAATTACTATACTTACAAGCTACTCTACTCTACTACAAGGCCCACGGGGAGCACAAACTATGTCTACCCACGTGGCTATTTAGATAAAGAAAAAAATCGAACAAAATACAAAGAACTACACGTGACTACAACAAAAAAGGAGAGAACATTTACATTAAGTGCAAAAATTTTTGGCGTGACAAACTTTCGGACAAAGACATATCCGAAAGTTTATTTGTACGAAATATAGAGCTGTCCGAAAATTTGTCACGCCAAAAATGTTTGCCGAGATATGCGCATGTGCAGTAAAGAACTCTGAAATCGAATCTCCAGCAAGTCACGAATGACTATTGTAAACATGCAAAGTTTTTGGAAAAAACTGTTTCCAATCCAATATTATTGTCATTGGTCAGAACATGTGGTCAGAACAAATAACAACAAAAGTCCTCTTCGCCTTTCATGATTTACATTCTCTCACTATTGCTGATGTAATTGGCAAAGAATTCATATCAAAATGGCCAAAATTGAAGATGGTATCGAAAACTACGTAGAACAAGAAGACCCTTTTGCAGATTTAAAGTGGCTATGACACGACACCAACTACAATTAAAAGCACGTATACAAAAAATTGATGGATACGAATAGAAACAAGAAAATTAGTAATTTTTTTGCTATTCTATTTTAGCAAATTTTATGTTTGAAGGGACTTTAGGACATGCTAGGACTCTATTCCAAACTTTATGAAGGTGATTTGTTTCAATAAATCTACAACCTGGTGTGATTTTGCATAAATGATCCGATAACTAGTCAAAATGCTGTCCGAAAATTTATTTGTCCGAAATACCAAAAATGTGTCCGAAAATATTTTCGCCGAAGTTTATCGTCCGAAATTTTATCCGCTGAAAGTTTTTGTACTTAATGTACTTAAAAGGGACGAGGTTGTTATAGGACTTGTTACCGAGTTGCTGATTTCTTATCAAACCGACCAGTTTTATGGATAAAGCAGAGACTTAGCAAGAGTATATCTTTATTGATACCATCGGGAAAATCTTTATCACCATACAATAAAATCTGCATTAGGAATTCGTTCCAAAGATTGGTATGTCCAAGTGGTCGTAATAAAGCAGAAACTCCAGCAAGAATATCTCTACGTGGTACTTCAAAAGAAGGGCAGAGCAACAAAAAGTGTTCCATATCCTCTGTGCCATCGTTGGTAGGGCGCATTGGGTTTAAAGTATCCCTGAAATTGTGTTTGAATTTGTGAAAATTTAATTTACTGCGACCAACCCTAAGTTGGCTAAGATATGATAATCCTGTCGGATCGTGTATCCGAAAGACAGATTTTGGGAGGTGACTAATTTTGGATTGCAGCTTTGTTTTAAAAGCAGCAATAGAAGGTGAAAGTCTAATTTCTGAATCAAGCTTATTCCATTCAGACAGGCAGTGAGGATAGAAGCTGGATTGAAATTTGTTAGTCCTTGTCCTTATGCGCCCGATTGCATCCTGATTGCGAAGAGTGTATCTAGATTGCCGCTGTGGTGGTATTGGATCCGTTGTAAATTCAGGAGTCAGATTATTCATGAACTTGTAGAATAAAATGAGGCGTCTTCTCCACCTACGGGAGCGGCATACAGCTTTTCTCTCAACGTACCCTTTCATGTTCGTGATACAGCTAAAGCAGCAGAGTACTGAAGAGACTCTAGCCTCTCCGTGAGACTTGGCAAAGTTACATTGCCACTAAATTCACATACTTTAGCAGGGATATTGTAAATAGCGTCCCCGTAATCCATGTGGGGTCGAACATATAGCTTATATACTTCGTTCAGTGTGTGTCTTGGGAGATACCTGGAGAGATATTTCAGCAGACCGATACTCTTACGTGATTTAGTGATGGCTGCTTTGATATGAGCAGAGAAGGACAATTTTGAATCAAGAAAAAGCCCTAAGTGTTATGCTCACCTACTTTCTTCACAGGTGTGTTGTAAAAAGTATCATTGGATGGTCAATTTTATTTCTTTTCGTCAAAAATAATATTTCAACAGCTTGCTTTTGTAGATCAGGATTAAACGACATCCTCCAGTCATGAGCCCGCTTCTTTATCAACTGCAAGTCATGGTTCATATCATTTGCAGCTGTATTGGAGTTTTTGACGACCGTAAATAACGACGTATCATCTGCGAAAAGTTTGACATTACACTTCAAGTTTGCCGTTAGATCATTTATGTACACAAGAAAAAACAATGGACCTAGAATAGAACTTTGTGGTACCCCTGCCGAAATATCTCCCCAGACAGAAAATTTTCGGTTCAGAACAGTTCGCTGTTTTTGATCCTTAACAAAGCTTTGAATAAGAGAAAGGGGTTGCCCTGAAATACCACATCGTTTAAGTTTATATACAAGACCATAATGCCATACCCTGTCAAAGGCCTTGGAAATATCAAGATAAACAGAAGAAGGGCAAATTAGTAGCCATTATGGATTTGCAGTTTGCTAGGCAACGCTATTCGACGAAAAATGACCGTTGCTCTAGTGCTTATTATGAAGTAGATAAATCGGGGAACTAAAGCAAATACTTCGAGGACCTTATTCAAATCCTTTTTAAATTTAAACGATAATCCAGGGTTAGCAAATGCTTTTATACCCTGGGTACCAGACTCTCTAACATAAAACTATTTTTGTGTTAGAAAGTCTGGTTACCAGGGTAATGCTTTTAATGTGAAAATAAGCACGATTTATTTGGGGCGAAAATGGGCCTAAGTTGAAATTAGAAAACTTTTCACCGCAGCTTCCAAAACAAAATGGTTCATAGAGATAAATTGCAAATTGTAGTTGTAATATGTAAAGAATGTGGTTTGTCGTTGAATTTTGATATTCCGAGGCCGTTTGCCCCGCGCAATGCAGAGTTACCACGCAAAATGTTGTGGGTCAGAATTTTACCCCATTTTGGAGGTGTCCACGTGCAGCCCCTGGGGGTAATATTGAACCCCAAGTTGCGTTATTAGACTCATAGATGTGTTGTCTTTTGTAAACTTTTTTTCCGTTTTGAAATCGGTCTAGTAGCTATGGAGCATCAACTCCAAACGCAACCTCGGGTCGAAAAATCGAAACATTTTTTCAACCCAGTGGAGGGCCGAAATCTTTCAAATCTTTCTATGAGATTTTTCTTTGAATTGAATGGCTTGAAAGAAATTAATGGTACTTTGCTGTAAATCTGCCGTGGAAAGCTTTTGATACCTTAATATCTTTTAAAAATGGTGGCATTATCAATGAGGGTTGATGCTGAAATTAGTAACTCTGGTTGGTTGTAGTATAAGTTTCTGTAGATGGTTGGTAAAGAAGGTATTTATAAAATCACTTGTGGGTGTGTGATTTTCATCATTGAGTATAATAATGTTAAAATCACCCATTATGAATACAAGCTTATTTTCATTGGGAATCTTAGTCATGATTTCTTGCATGTGGTCATTGAACTTACTAATCTCAGAGCTAGGATGTCGATAGGCGCAACAGCACAAGTTGTTCTTAGATTTTGTGTTCTGAATTTCCATCCAAACAGTCTCAAAATCAGATGTAAAGGTACCTAGATCTGTTCCTCTATCAGCTTTAGATTAGGCTTCACATATATACAAACCCTACCAGCAGCACTTTTTGAAGGTGTTTTTTTGTGAAATTTGTATGAGGAATGTCAACATTTGAAGAAATAGGAGAATCAACAGTATCTTTGGTTTTAGGAAGACCTTATGCCCTGACCTTATGATTCCAATCAGCACCCGTGTTTGCCAGAGGGTAAAAAGTTCATCAAAATGTAAGTGGAGACCCCTTATGTTCATGTGAAAGAGTGAAATATCCTTGGCAGATGTTTAAATAGACTGAAACTCTTGAACGTTATGGTAGTTACAATGAACCTCAGGCTCTATTCTCATCTATATCATAGTCAGAAAGGTTTGGAAGATTTTATAGTTTAGATAGAATTTCCAAAGATGGCAGTAGATGGCCAGTAGATCAACTATTGAAGGTAAACTAGATCAGCAACATTAGTTCCCTGCAGAACATCTTCAGTTTCAAGGTGCCTTTAGGGATTCAGGAAGTGAAATATCATTGCGCTTGATGTGAATGTAGTTTCTACATTAACAGCAAGGAAGAGTTTTTTGGTTTTTATGAACACTTTCAAACAAATTTTACATCGGTAATCATTAGAGCCTTTGCATCTTGGAGTCTTTCTACAATCAGTCCCATTAAATTCTTGTTTTGAGGTCATCTCGTTAAAGTTATCAAAAATTAAATGAATGAAAATGAAAGTAACAATTCAGTTGCAATGTGTTGCTGGCTAACACAACAACAATGATGGGGACAGCCTAACCTATGAAGTGCCTAAACATAGATGACTAATTAACTAATTAAGACCACTAATGAAACTCTCAGTCTCTGAAACAATGGAGCCTGAAACATGAAGCTTCATCGTATTAGACTTGTACATGATGTCAGTAGGGTATCTCACATGGATTTCCGTCTGTTTCTAAATAGTTTTCTTGAATCATTGAGAAAACTATTGAGGATTCCTGCTTTGACTCGGCTGAGAGGCTATTCCACTATTTTGCACCTCTATAGGAGAAACATCTCTGGGCATTATTTTTTCATTATCTTGGGTAACCTAAAATCGGTTACGAAGGCTATAGGATGAACATTGCAAATTTCGTGAAAAGATGTCACATAGGTATTGCGGAGCCAGCTCATTTAAGGACTTGAAGACCATTGTCTTAGACTCCTAAGTTACAAGTTGTTCAATGGTCTGCCATCCCAGCCCTTCAATAAAAGGTGATTGTATGACTACCCACCACACCAAGTTTAAAGGCAACACTTTATTGGCTCGATTTGTGAGATTCGTGCTTAGTTACTTCTGCCATCCCAGCGTATAGCTCCACCGTTAACAGAAGATTATTAAACTCCTCTTCAACCATTAAACTCTCACTTAAAGAATCATTCCAAATAGCGCTGTTTCAAACTATATTTCATATAAGTTCATCCCAAGATTACATCTCAGATATTTAATTTCAGTTTCCGTTGGGCGTTTGGTTTGTGGCATACATTCGCTGACATATCCAGGTTGCAGAGAAACAAAATTTGAACAACTTTGTTTGAAGTTAATTGAGAGAAATTTGATTACGCGTATCATGGTGAACAAAACAGTATACTTAGCTAAACAAGACCACATCTTAAAAAAGCCGCTCTCAGGTTTTCCAAGCGAAGGTTTTTTCTTGTTTAGATTTCTTATACTTTTCTAATTAATCCTGAAAATATACGTGTTGTGGTGGTCTATGAAATTATGTTAAAACTGCTTCACTCAGATAAGAAATTCAAGTAGTAGAGACTTTCAGGAAATGTTTCCGTAAAGCTTCAACTTAAGAGGAGCATCCATAAATACGTATGCAAATTTTCGCTTTTTTCAAGCCCCGGTCTCCCTTTAATATGCTTTTTGAATTGGGAAAATAGTAAGTTTATTTACAGAAGGCGAAAGAAATGATTATTGCTCTGAATACAGCTGATTTAAGCCTATTGTACAGGCACACATGCATGCATAGTACCTACGTAGTTTCACAAATTGATGCACACGGGCGAACAAGGGCAAGAAACATGGCTGTGTTGTCACAGGATGCACTGCAAAAAACTGTAGTATAAATTATTTCATTATTTTTTTTATTTCTCTATTTAAAGTAGGCTTAAAATACACGAGATAGCAAAATTACTGCTAATTTAGGCCTACTATTTAGCAAACATATAAAAATGAAATAAATGGGGGGAAAAGTCCTATTTACACAACCGTTAAAAACATTAGCATTGTTTTCCCCTTGCAAAATGCTAATGTTTTCCCCTTGCAAAATGTAAGGGTAGCACAAGGATCGAGATGAAAATGAACCGACAACAGAACCAATTGAAAAAGAATTAAAAGTAGTCCAATGGTTTTGATCATTGGGGAAATATGCTTCATGTCCAAGCGGAAACACCCCATTGTTGCTCGCCCATGGTTGATTTCAACCGGCATCATCGTAGCGAAACCCTCTCGCTGGTCCTAAGAGGCAGCAAACCAAAAAGCAACAACCACCATAATTGGAATATCGTAAAGTATATGGTGAAACATGCAGGGGTGGATCCAGCCCCAAGTTGAATTTTTAAAGCAGGCTCGAAAAGGGATGGAAACAATTATAGGCCTATTTCGGTTATCTCAGTTTTTTCTAGGATGTTGGAAAAAATAGTTCACGATCACCTCATTGATTATCTCATAACTAACATAGTATTAACACCAAATCAATCTGCTTTTCAAAAACTGTATTCCACTGTAACATCCCTGATAAACGGTACTGATTACTGGTATGACAATATGGATAAAAAACAGCTCAACTTGGCCATATTTCTTGATTTAAAAAAGGCGTTTGATACCGTAGATCATACAATACTGATAAAAAAGTTAGGTGCACTCGGTGTCAGGGGAAGTTCAGGAGAATGGTTCACATCCTTCTTAAGTGGTAGAAAACAATTCTGCTCAGTTAATGGACAACAGCCGGGGGCTAAATTGGTAACGTGGTGTACCTCAAGGGTCTTGCTTGGGACCACTTCTATTTATAATCTACCTAAATGACTTTGAAAAATGTTTAGAATTCTCTAGGGCTAGTATGTATGCAGATGACACACATGTTGCATTAACATCTAGTAACGTCGATGATCTAATTACAAATGCCCACAAAGAACTATAACTACAAAAGTTATTTCAAACCAACAAATTAGATACAGAAATATATATATATATATATACAAGTAAAACTAGTCAATAAAATTACAAAGTTCAAGTCAAATTACGGTTGACCGTTGAACAACTAATAAACTTTGATCGATCAGTTATGAAATACAAAATAATCAACAGGCCATGTCCCGAAAGCCTTTGGGGTAAATACCATCATAGGACCCAGCATTCCAACTGCAGAACAAGGAATTGCAGGGACCTACAAATCCCAAGAAATAATCTTGAATATGTCAAGAAATGCTTTCACTATTCGGCTCTGAAAGCTTGGAACGATCTACCCATCAATATCAGAGAGCTCCCTACACTTAGTAGATTCTGGTCTTATCATTCAAGTCTGCAAATGGGTTCTTTGCGGGGAGTGCATTGTGGATCGCTTTGCAAATCCTAGCAATTTCATTCTTAATTCTTTATTTTGTGTGCAGCATTTCAATCCAGCTATAAAGAAATTTCTCGAACGTACAGTCGTACAGGGCATTTGGGGAAGTCGGAATGACTTAGCTTCGCACTTATAAAAAAGGCTTGCGTCAGAAGCCATGTCAGACGCCAAGGTCTGTTTCAGAAATCATGCTTACCAATCCAAATAGGTCTTTTAATTGTTCTCCGAAAGAGTTTACATCGAGCGAAACTCCCATACATTTTTATAGGGGGCAGGGTTCGATTAAGTGATGTTAGAATTTCTATCACTGTTTTGTACAGTCGAATCTTCATCAGTTTCCTACAAAGTGCGTAATACTTAGCGTTTCAGAAAAAATGCAAGCATCTTATTCAAGATTATTCAGGAAATTATAATAGTTGAATCAATTTGATGCATACCATCGGAACGCATGATCTGTCTTCGTTCTAATGATATCCAGGTTGGGTGTATCAATTGAATGATTCATCACTTAATTGACGTATTCGTAAGTATGGTCTATTTCAGATGCTGGAAAATGATAGGACATTTACACAGACGAAAACTCATCTTTGTGACGGATTATTGTATCATTTTTAGTAAAGTCGCATTATGGGAACAAACTTATCGTGTTCCTACCTTGAGGCATCACTTCAATTGCTTCTAGTCTTGAAATGCTTCGACAAAATCTGTTTCTTAATTTGTTACAGTAAAAAATTGTTCATGTTGCTCTTAAAGCATGCTGCATTTGAAATCGGCCATAAGTACTAAAATAGCAATTAAATGATAAATAAATTCTATTTTTTTAACTGCCTATCATCAGAAAGAAGAGATATTGTATTTTCAGATGGTACTAAACTCTTATCGTTCTGTTGGGTTGCATTTTTTTAAACACCCTGTAGATCGTGTAATCCACATTCTTTTGTAGAATTGCTAAAATGTAAATTGTACGTTAATGTAAAAATTTACCGTTTGTCAAATTTTCTGTCAGCCTTAGATTTCGGCAGATAAATTTTCTGAAAATTTGTCCAGCCGAAATTTTTGGTATTTAATTACGAACAGTGCGCTTTGCAGCTCTCGTATGCTCGACCAGCCAAGCATATCTGTCTCAAGTTAGACGTCACGTGGGTTTTGCGATAATGCAAAATTACTCATGCAAAACACTTCAATAATTGTTGTTATTAGCGGAAATTTTCACGTGATATCTAATTTCAGATAGAGTATAATATAGTGATAAATCTATTTTGCAAATTGGTTAATGCGCTCTATATCTGCGAACAGCCATATCTCTGGGATACTTGTTCCGTGTTACTTGTACCAGATATTTCTATTTTTGAAATTTGTCATGAACATATTTGTTCATATTTCTTTATGTTTCTTAGGCATCAAGCATCGTTCGGTCGGTTGCACTAGCTTTTAAATCAGTCGGAAAACTTTTGAAAGAAAAACGAGAAAGAGCCTTGCTTGCGGAATCATCGCTGTCATCTACCGAACGTATAAGAACGGATTCAGATGGATCACGATACAGAGAAAGGAATCGAACTGAGTCTGAAGGGTCGAGAGATAAAAATAGATTCCTTGGTGATTTGACGCCATCTAAGAAACGGAATTTGCCTAATTCTGGTGGAAATCGAGCAAGAGCAGCCATTGCAACATCATCGTTAGCTACTGCACAGGCTGAAGACACCGGACAACCTGGCAACAGAAATGAGGTAATTCTTGACGCTATTTTAACCGGGCAAATTTGTTTCGATTTCCTACCGGGCAGGGGCGTTTTTCGCCCCCTAATTATCATAGCGCAAGTATAACAGCTTGACAATAAAACTTGCACTGAGTCATAATTGAACAAAGGCGAATCCAAAAATAACATCAATGAGCTTTTCGTCACATGAAATCGGTTAACTTTTGGTACAATGAAATCTCTTTTTATTTTATTTTTTGTTTGTTTTTATATCCAGCAGATAAAAATTTACAATACAATGCTACCTCCTGCTATACTTTCTAATTACATACATTTCCTTTGAGCCATATCTTACGTCAGCACCAACTCGCAATGAAAGAATTTTAGTCACCAAATTACGAACTAGTGATCATGACCTAGAAATTGAAAAAGGCAGACACCACAGACCAATCTTACCAAGGGAAAATAGACTCTGTAAATTTTGTAGCAATAACCAAATTGAAGACGAAACACATTTTATTTTTGAATGCACCCAGTATGAACCCCAAAGATCAAATTTCCTACTAAAATGTTATGATCTATTCCCAAGTACCAAGCTATTAGGTAACCAAGATCTCCTCCAATTCGTTTTCATGAACCCCAACCCTCAACTTCTTTTGGATCTAATATCTTATATCCATGATATTTCGAGCATCCGTTCCAAACTCAACTAAACCCCTGCGCCTCCAGATTAACAACTGATTACTTTAGCTTACGATTAATTATTTTAAATTCGCTGTTGCTGTTTTGTTATGTTATCTTCGTAGATTTAGTTTTTGGCACAATATACCATGTATAACTTTATATCTATTGATGAATTATAAAAAAAATAATAATTACAATTTACGACTCTATAGGGACGATTCCAAGAGGAGCGAAGTGACACGACTACCCCAGGGCCATAACATAAAGCAATCTTGGGAAGACTCGCGGGACTTTAGCAATTTTTTCACTTGAATATCTTCAGCCAAGCAATGGTATCTAAATAATGGTGTGGTCACATAATGGAACTTAATATAGTTTGCAGCAGAATGTGAAATATTTTGAAAATATACTAATTAGCCTTGACCACATTGGCAATTAGTTATGACTGGCATTATGTACAGGGTGTCTCAAAAAAATTGTTCGACATTCGATTAAATATAAAAAAATAACGAAATAAGGAATGGAATCCCTGTTAACATAACCATATTGCTGAGATCTTAAATTAATTTTAGACACCAGAAACTAGCAAATCGGCTAAATATTCACGGAATTACGAGCGTTCGAAGTTCAAGTTTGTGCGAAAGCTGAAACCAGACGCCCCTAAATTGCATATTTAGTGAAAGTAGAATCTCGTTTATTCAAAGCAAATCAAATGGAATTTGAAAATCACTTTCGATCAACTAGCTTTCTATAACATTGAATTAAGGTTATGGATGCTTGGAGGAATCCTGTACAGCACAATTTAGAATTACCCTTTCTCTCATTGATTAAGTTTTCATTTCGTGTTTTTAAATACTTGCAGTCTTAAGTAAATTTTGGCAACTATTACAAGAGTGAAATATTTTTGGAAGTCCTATTTGGTTTGCTCTGATATCGACGAGAGGTAACACATTGCACAGTCTCCTTTTACCTCGATTTTAGGACGTCTTTTTGGAAAACAAGTCAGTTGGGGGCGTCTGGTGTCAGCTTTCGCACAAATTTGAACTTCAAAAGCTTGTAACTCCGTGAATTCTTAGCGGAATCACAAATTTTGGCGTCTAAAATTAATTCAAAATCTTAGGAAGAGGGTTACTTAAGCAGGAGCCTGTACATTCTATTGTTATTTTTTAACATTTAATCAAACGTCGAACAATTTTTCTGGGACACCCTGTAGAAACCCCAACCCTAAAAAATTCTTAATTCAACATAAAAATGCTCGCATTTTTAGTGCTAAAAGTTTCTTAATTTGTTTCTTATTTTTTAAATGCATGAATTATCAATTTTTAGTCTCTAACGCTGCTACAGATATGTTTCTTGACATTTACGACATCATAGAGGAATTAACAGTTTTCTACCGGGTGCGCCAAAATAAACTATGCACTTTTGACAGGCCACGATAAATCGTACACTGAACCGATTTGAAGATTTATGACTTAATCTTTAGCAGAAAGCCTGAATTAGATTCTAGGATTTTTTACAAATTTTTCCATTTTCAGTTTTTAGAGCTACAAGCGAGTTTCTTAAAATTTTCGTTTTCGAAAACACTGAAAACGATCAAAAAACGTTGATCACATTTTCTAAAGACTCAACATGAATTGACAAAGAGATAACGTTTTCAGCGTGATTTGGGGATTTGGAAATTGATTATTTTAAACTTCTGCACGAGCGTTATTTCAACGATTGGCCTGTTGCGAAATTCTGTAATAGTTACAATAAAGTGCCGCCCCAAAAGCCGTCACAAAATCAAAATGCAACAAGACTCCATGCTTGCTGGCCTCATGACGCTTCCTCACTTGTCTTTTTGACCCCCTTGACATACGAACACAAGCTGCACCAAAGCAAAAATTCAATGAAATTACAAAAGAAAAGACACTTTAAAAATATCCTTGAAAATAAAATTACACTTCTACCAAGATAGTACGAACTCTCGTACGGCAGCTTACAATTAATTGATTTCTAAATCCCAAATCACCACGATAAAAGTTTTCTCTTTGTCCATTCATGTCGATTCTTTAGAAAATTTGATCAACGTTTTTTGATCGTTTTCAGTGTTTTCGAAAACGAAAATTTTAAGAAACTGGCTTGTAGCTCTAAAACATGAAAACAGAAAAATTTGCAAAAATCCTAGAATCTTTTTCAGGCTTTCTGCTAAAGATTAAGCCATAAATCTTCAAAATCGGTCCAGTTTACGATTTATCGTGACCTGCCAAAAGTGCATAGTTTATTTTGGCGCACCCGGTAGCATGCTCAAAACATGGCAAAATTATTGGTTGCCGAAAGGAAACCTCATGACATACATGAAAGGAAAACTCATGACGAAAAGATATTCTATGCATGGGTCCTATCTCCCGTGTCTGATAAATGGATCAAATCGTTAACTTGCTACAAATCTCAGTATACA
The DNA here is from genome assembly GCA_039566865.1 of Aurelia coerulea. NCBI lineage: Eukaryota > Metazoa > Cnidaria > Scyphozoa > Semaeostomeae > Ulmaridae > Aurelia > Aurelia coerulea. Next base: position 11,346,490 of record CM076959.1, read on the forward strand.
GTATAAATCTCAGAGAGCGTAGTAATCAGAGAGGGTACTAAATGAAGGAATCAGAAGGAAGGAGGTGAAACTACAGAAATAGATCGTTGCTTGGGTTCTTGAATTGATCTTGTTTTATATACAAGCAAAAACTCGCCTGTAGATATGCATCATATGTATATGTGTATCATTATAAGAATTTCAATTCAGTTTGTCAGTCACACTCTGATGATAGTAATGACTTGAAAGGCCTTAGTGTGCTAAAAAACATCAAATTTTTGTCTATTTCTCGTTCGTTCTTCATCCGCACTTATAGTATCCATTTTATTGTTTCTTTATTGCCAATATATGTATCATATATGTATATATCATTCATTGTTAAATTAGCTAATTAGAACCATTTTACTTTGTACTTTTGATGATAATTTTATTTTTGTTTCAGTAGGCATCAGTTAGCTGTAATTTAGCTACTTTTAAATGCCTACTTTAAAGAAATTAATAATAATAATAGTAATTGCTGTAACCCCCTGACACAATTTGATGTTGAAAATTATACTAAATGGTGATTGGCGTGTTCAAAACTTCAAAGGAAAGGCCGCGGACAGAGTCTTGTTCGTACTATTTTTAGGTTGCCAAGAGTAGCAAGTCTTCGTTCTTCCCCTCCTCCACCGCCCTAGCGCTCGTTCGCCTCCGGCGCGGTATGAACTATACACCATGACAAATGAAAAGAAAGCAAACAAAGACTTGTAACAAGTCAAATCAAACCGGTGCACAACCTTTTATCGTTCAATCGCTTATCAATTTAATTACTCCTCGAAGAGTCCAAAACAGGGTCATAAATATTGGCAAGATTGTCTTTTCTTTGTTGATTTATTGCTTATTGAAGTAATTGAAGTCACAATAGTATGATGTAGATATGCCAGCATCAAAGCGTTCTTAGCTGCTAAGGCCTGGGTTACACAATACCGGATTGCTGTTCGCATCGGATTGGTTTCAACCCATCTTCGTCAAAATCGCACCATTTTCATTGCA